>OW052183.1:92801389-102801389 GCA_932526625.1 Rhingia campestris | reverse complement strand
TATGTTGCGGAAGCTGACTACGCCTGGTGTCATATGACACCCGTATATATCCTCATAACTCGATTATATGAGCTTGCCAGAGCTCAACATGAAAAGAATTTTAGCCTTGAAAATGTTTATGTCCGACCATATGTCACTTTAATGTCGCTTTATGCGATGTCAAGGGACAAGTTTGAACAAAAAAAAAAAGAAACACCAGTACAACCTTCCAAAAAGGCCAAACAGAAAAAAGGACGACGAATACTTGCACAACAAATATAAATAGCTAGTATTCTACAATTGCCAAAACATTATGATTACCACCACTAAACACTCACCCGAGCAAGAAAAACCAGCCGACCAAATGGACTGTTTCCTTTCTTCATCTGGACCCTCGAACCAGGTCGGACAACCACAAAAACTTTTTCCACTCCATCCATCCACCGCAGGATTCTTGAACTTTCTCCGTGCTTAAACAAATCCAAAGGCACACAAGCAATATCCAGAACGACATCGCAGCCTTATGAATGCGGCAGGATTCAATTTTTTTTTATTTTATCTGTTTTATTTTCCCTCTGTGCTTTTGCACTCTTTTTCTTTTTCGTTTTTATATATCACTCTTGGTCTTGGTCAAGACGACAAGGCATAATTTCAACAGAAGGTTGTGTTTCTGTGTGTATTTTTGCCAACACCATCTTCACTCCCACCATGCCTATACATTATTCCAATGATTTTTTCAAGCTTTTTCCATTTTCGGATTCCTTTTGGTTGACTGCTGTTGTTTTATTCTACCGGTCCTCGTGAAAATCAAAAGGCCATATAACATGAAACAGGCCTTGGCATTATACATACGCAGCATATGTCCATACCCCTTACCTTTCTGCGGAATATCCATATACATTCTTATAGATAGACAACAGGAGGAAGTGAATCCCAGAATCCTTGTTGGCGAAAATTGCCATTTTTGTGGTTGGTATTTTATCGAACAATAAAAATATCTTCAGATAAACTATTATGATAATGTATATTGTAGTCAGTGCAGGATATAGGGCGAATATTACGTATGAGGGACGAAATTATTGCTTCGTAATGTATCCTAGAAGTATGTTCTTTTTTGTTTGCATTCGTTTCGTTTTTATCCTTTCATTGTGGGATTTTATTTAAGTCTCCCTTTTCTGACATAGAGGACTTGCAAGGATTACGAGTCAGACTTGTATAATCGAAAAAAAAACACAGCGTATGGTCAGCAGAGGTTGTAGTGACACAGGCATTAAGTGGTGGTATATCAAGAGTCAGCTACAGAGGGGTGCGCTACCCTCATTGGGTAGAGGTAACGAATTAAGGATTTAGAAGTGATTTCATTTTTAAGGTAAACCCAGGGATATGAAATATATGATAAGCACACAAGCAAACCTCATGTCGGGGTGATAGGAAGGGCCAATTTATTATAAATTATTTATAAGAATCGTTCATATGATGTAAAAATTTGGCTAGACTTTATATAACGAAGGGATCATGGTATGATTATTCCATCAATCTTTGATGATTATTCCAAATGTCTAGGAACACATATCAAGAAGTGTAAAATTATACAGTTAAAGATATACCAAATGTTGTATACTGCATTTTGCAATAAGGCTGGAAAGGCTTTATATTGTAAATTGATGTGCCAAAAAATTATATTCCAAAATATTGTTTATCATTGAGTAATGTGGTTTAAGCCTGTAATACGTGAAGTGTAAGAAACCATAAGTGTTAAATAGGAGGGTGGGTCGAAAACTGGACTTTTCGTGGATCTATAGTATTGTTGTAATAAGTTAATGTTAAGTATTCATTATGGAATTCCATTTCATAACACACTTTTCTCTGAATACACTCTTTAAATACAAATACATATATGAACAACGATATGAATGTAAATAATTAACTTAAGTATATGTTTCCTTCTTCTATCCTTTGAATTCAAGCCGAGCAGACGTCTTTATTTTATCAGGTTATGGGCCCAGTAACCCAGTAATTTTATTCTTTTTTAGAGAACGGGAAACAAATGTTTCTGTTTTAAATTGATTCGCGGATAATTCAAAGTGTCGCGAGAAATATTCTATAATTTCGGTTTCGCGAAAAGTACACGGATTGCGAAGATTTAATAAGATTACTTTAGCAAATCCATTGCATTGTAAGATTGCATATTTTCCACTTGAAATTGTATAGACCATCGTAAGTACTTAATATAATATAGTCGAACTGGTTTAGTTCATAAATTAGCAAATTAAAAATGGATAATGAAACGATCAGTATCGACAAGCTACAGTTTGCGGACCAATGGAGCACATGGAAATTTCAATTCTTCTAAATGCTGGAGGTCTTTTCGAGGTTGTCAATGGAGATGAGGTGCATCCAGCAAGCACAGACACAACGGCAGCAGCATTAAAAACATGGCAAATGAAGGATAGAAAGGCGCAGAAGATCATAGCAACATCCATCGGGCAAGGGGTGCTAGTACATATAATGCATTGTGTTACGTCACAACAAATGTGGTCCAAACTGTACTCAGTCTATGATCAGAAATCTAAAGCTAGCATTAACATGCTGCAAAAACGATTTCACAGCTTTAAAAAAGACGAACATGATAATATTGCAACACATATAAGCAAGTTAGAAAGTCTAACTCAACAACTGAGAGATGCCGGTGAAATGGTATCAGAATCAATGCGAATAACGAAAGTGCTTATGACTTTACCAGAAAAGTATACACATTTCTTCAGCGCTTGGGAGTCCACTGATATGAAGCAGCAGAACATCGACAATTTGCGTTCCAGGCTAATCATGGAGGAAACACGTTTAGGTATAAGTGTAAGTGAGTGTCAAAACAAGAATTCTGACAGCGTTGTTTACGAAAAAAGAGAAAAAGTACAAGCAACCCAGTAACAGCTATCTAAACAGACAAAAACGTCCAGGACTCCAGGCAAGTGTTTTTTCTGAAAGCAGTTTGGTCATATGAAAAACGAGTGGTGGGTGCACGACTGGGTCGTACGCAACTTTCTCTTTCACAGCGAGTTGGGTTAATAAATGTTAAGAATTATAAAAAATTTCGAAATGTGATTATACGAATGTTTACTCCGAAATTTGAAGGATTCGGTGTCTATGTGAAAAATAATTAATTTTCGTTATTGGCCAAAACTGAAAATTCCGTTAAGTGATAGTTGGGCTAAAACTAATTATGTGGAATTGTTTAAAACTATTATAGTAGTATATATATTAAATTTCATTCAATTTGACATAATAATTTGCGAGAAATTAACAATTTTCTTTATATGGCCTGAATGACAAAATCCGTTATATGGATTTTCTCGAAAAAACTGGGTATGCAGTTTTGTTGGAACTAATATGCTTATAGTATGTATAAAGATTAAACAAAATCGTTAGAGCCGTTTTCGAGGAAATTGAGGTTATGTGTAATTTTTATATGGCAGGTACCGGTAATAACATGGCTAAAAGCAAACAAAAAAAATGGCCTAGAATTATGACCAAAATAAGCTTAGATACGAAGTTTGAAGAAAATCGGCCAAGCCGTTTAGGCTGGGGAGACCATTACGGACAGACGGACCGACGGACCGACGGACCGACGGACCGACGGACCGACGGACCGACGGACCGACGGACCGACGGACCGACGGACCGACGGACCGACGGACGGAATTCCAAAAACCACTTTTTTAGGCTCCGCTATCATCGTAATGTTAGAATCAATCAAAATCTCGAGGTCGAAAATTTTCACGAAAACAATATCTTTCTCTTTATAAGAGAAAGTTAAAAATTGTCCAAAGAGAAATTATGATTCAAAACAACTAAACTATGCTCGTCGCGACGGTCCAACAAATGATACGGTTGATGCTTTTGTTTGTGACACTGACACAGTCACTGTTGGTGAGACAGTAACGATGGACGATTGGGTTCTGGATTCGGGAGCTAGTGAGCATATGTGTTTTCGTCGGGAATGGTTCAGTACATATGAGAAATTCGATACACCTGTACAAATAACAATTGGCAATGGTACAAAAATAAAGGCCCTTGGTAAAGGAGTCATTAATATTTTTTGCTTATAACTATCAAAAGTGGAGTGAAAAATAAACTAATGTTTATTTTGTACCAGACATTAAAGTTACAGCCCTATCGAGGTATTTTCCGCAACGCATACTTCGTCGGAGGTTTAAATACCATTCGAGGTATGTGTCATCGGAATTAAATACTACACAAATGCAACGGCTTCACTTCACTACAATTCGTAAATAAATTCCGCGAAGAATTTGTGTCGGAGGAAATCGGAAAAAAAATGACACTTAGCTGTCAAAAATTACACGAAAAATGCACCTGAACGCACTTCAACGCAGTTCGCTGGGATGCGTTACCAAATGTCGGAGAAATATTCCGCACAGCATTACGGAAGAATACCTCGAAGAAAAAATCCTCCGAATCGTACAAAATCGAAAAATTTTCCGCTCCGACGGATACCTCGATAGGGCCGTTAATCTTTTTTCTTCGGGAAGTGCGTTAGACAAGAACTATTCCTTGACATCAGATAGTAAGAAATGTGAATTTTTTAAAGGCAATGTAATGGTGGCAATGGGTGTAAGATGCCATATGTTGTATAAGATGCTGTTTAAAGTAAACACTCATTATGAAACAGCAAATTATATGTCAAAGCCTGAGTCTCTTGATGTGTGGCACTGTCGTCTTGGGCACATGTGCATTGGTTAAATAAGGAATGTACTAAAACAACGTGATATTGAGTTTGTTGATATGCCGAATTTGTTCTGTGATGCATGTGCAATAGGTAAGATGCATCGGTCTCCATTTACCAAAAGTTCGACGAGAGCGAAAAACCAGGTTTTATCATACACAGTGATCTGTGCGGTCCCATGCAGAACAAATCACTTGGAGGATCCAGCCGAGATATTAAGATTCTAAGATCGGATAACGGGTTGGAGTACAAAAATCAAACTTTAGAAAACATTCTTTCAAAACGTGGAATACATCACCAGTATCCAGTACTCCCGAACAAAATGGTAGGGCTGAAAGAGACATGCGGTTTATTGTGGAAACAGGTAGAACCATGCTTCATGCCAATAACATGCCTCTTAGGCTATGGACCGAAGCTGTAAACATGGCAATTTATATTAAAAATAGATTTGGACCTAGGGCGGTCAAAGGTAAGTGTCCTCATAAATTGTGGTACAATGAAACACCTGCAATAAATAGCCTGAGGACATTTGGTAGTGAAGTGTTTGTGCATATCCCTAAGGAGAAGCGTCAGAAATGGGATAGGAAGGCAATTTCCGTAATATTTGTTGGATATTCAAATAACTGCAAAGGTTACCGTGTCTGGATACCGAACACAGACAAGATTCATATTACGCGTGATATTGTATTTAAGGAGAAATACATATGCAAGCTTGACGCAAGTGTTCCAAATATTGTGCCAGAATCCATATCATCAGATCCATTTTGCCAACAAAACGTTAAGAAGGAGGGCGAATTGTGCAGCGATGATGATATATTCAATTCGCTGGACGAAAATGAAGACTCTTCAGCAGAAGTGGACGTTTCACCAGAAGCAGAAGTAAGAGTTTCAACAGAAACGGTGTCGGATGAGGTACCGTCAGAAGAATCTATAGGAACCGAAGAATATACGTCGAAATTACGAAATAGAGCCAAGAACAGAGTCTTCAGTACAAGTATGTATTCAGCAATTAAGAGAGGATGTGCGTATCTCACTTTGATCGATGAACCATCTACCATAAATTCAAAGAATTCCAATAAGTGGACAGCTGCTATAAATGATGAGATGGACCAACATCGTTTGAACAAAACCTGGACTTTAGTAAACCGGCCACATGATCGAAAGGTAATACCATGTAGATGGGTTTATAAAGTGAAATTGACTCAAGCTAATAAAATTGAGCGCTATAAGGCTAGACTCGTTATTAAAGGTTATAGTCAACAAGAAGGTCTAGATTTTAACGAATCTTTTAGTCCTGTTGCCAAATTTACAACTATACGCTCCTCAATATTTGCTATTGCTGCATCCAAACAATTATTTCATTATCAATTTGGCGTAAAAACAGCATTCTTAAACGGCAGCTTGAGTGAAGACATCTATATGGCACAACCACTTGGATATGATGACAATTCTGGACGGGTCTGTAAGTTAAATAAAACATTATAAGACCATATAACAAGCATCAAGGAGTTGGAATATGACAATTTCAAAGCTTCTCATTGACTTTGAGTTTAAAATGTGTTCCTCGGATTCGTGTTTATTCGTTCTTCGTAGGGGCTCTCGAATTGTGTTCATTGTACATTGATGATGGACTGGTCGCTGGAAGTGATGTAAACGACATCAAAGAAGTTATGAATTACTTGAAGCAGCATCTTGAAATCATAGTGAATAAAGCAACATACTATCTTGGAATGGAAATAAAACGCATGGATCGATACATGTTCAGCAGACTGGGTATAACGACTTTTAAGGCGATTTAATATGGAAGATTCTAAAGGAGTGTCTACATCGTGTGAAGTGGTCAACAAGTCATCAATGCTGTCTTCAGTCTCACCGGATTTAAGTCATTATCCATTTCGCGAAGCTGTCGGATGCATTTGGCAATAGTTACGAGGCCAGATATTTCGTATGTAGTTGGAGTTTTGAGTAGATTTTTGGACAACCCGGATCAACATCACATTAAAACGGTTAAAAGGTTTTTTTTTGATATTAAAAAGCCACTTGCAACATAGGTATATTTTATAAAAAATGCCATAACCTAAATCTCTTATGTTATAGTGACTCCGACTATGCTGGCGACATTGATACTAGACGCTCTACTAGCGGATATGTTTTCTTGTTGGGAGAGTCTGCAATTTCTTGGGCTTCACGAAGACAACGATGTACAGCACTTTCGTCGACTGAAGCTGAATACGCAGCTGCATCAGAAGCTGTGAAAGAATTGATGTGGTTATATGTACTGCTAAAGGATTTGTTTTCTGAAGAAGTTGTGCGGCCAATTCTACATCTATAGACAACCAAGGAGCTTTGAAGATAATCAGAAATCCTGAGTATCATTCGCATACAAAACATATTGATGTTCGAGTACATTTTATAAGAGGAAAATTTAATGAAAACCTTTTTGAAATTACTTTTATATCAACAAATGATCAATTAGCACATATATTTACAAAGCCTTTGAGTAAAGATACATTTAATAAATTTAAATTAGCAATTGATGTATTAGATATGTAATGAATTAATAAGTTAATAATGAGTGGGAGTGTTAAGTATTCATTATGGAATTCCATTTCATAACACACTTTTCTCTGAATACACTCTTTAAATACACTGAACTATGAACAACGATATGAATGTAACTAATGAACTAAAGTATGAATAAAGTATATGTTTCCGTCTTCTATCCTTTGTCTTTATTTGATCAGTTAAAGTAGCTTATGTCAATTTTAGTAATTTTTAGCAAGATATGTTTTTTTTAGTTTTTTTTTATTCATTTAAAAAAAATAGATAAATGTCCACCATTTTGCCTTATTTAAGCGCGTTTCTGGTTAAAGACTTCGTGTTTCGTCTCCAATATTCTGTTTTACCTGTCTAAAAGTCTATTGTATATTAACATACACTTTGTCTTTTAAATATCCTGGTGAACGAAGTTGTCAGCAAAATTCTGAATTTTTTTTTAAATCAAAAGTCCTTCAGAAGTTTTAGGGCCATAGTTTGCCAGCAATGTGCGCAGTCGCAGTCATGTTGGAACGATAAATAAAAATCCTACATTGCTATTGGCCTCATTGTCAATCTCTGTTCTGTTAGGAGCCCTGGAAATAGTTTTCGGAGTTTCATCCTCATTCTTGATATACCGCAATGAGCAACTGCGTGTGGAGTTATTAGTCTCCCATCGTCCTCCAGTGGCGGATAAAGGAATTCACTGAATATATGATAAAATATATAAAAATACTACCCATGGACCAAAACCAGCTAGGGGTAATGTCTAGTAATGAATTCCCAAGATGAAGTCAACGGTGGCTTATACAGTATCACTTAGGATAGACAAAGTTAACAACCTTTTTGTCCTGCCCTGACATATTAGGAATCTCCAGATGTAATCAGGTCTTTCAACAGATATGGTGTCGGAAGATTCGATAGGCCAAAAGCAGCGCTCTATTTCGTATGGGGTAATGATGGCTCCGTTTACTAAGGGTATCCAATAAATTGGAGCTGGCTCTACAGAAAGGGGGTTGTGCTTTAAGTTAAAAAATTTAAAAAAAAATTTAAAGTATAAAAAAATTTAATGAATAAAGGACAATGTTGTTCCTATGTGTACCTGTAATGTGAGAACATTAAACAGAATAGGTGCAGCCGAACTTCTAGCGTCCTAAGCTGCTACATAGCGTACATTACTGCCATCCTGGAAATAAAATGGGATGGAGCGGGCAAAAAAGAGGATGAAAAACTGGGACATCTACTATGGTTCATGATAAAGTGAGCAGAAAAAGCGACTGTTCCGATGTGGATCTATTATTAATGCAAGACTTAGGCATAATGACTGAAACTTTCAAGATATTAACGAATACATTACAGTAGTCCGCATCGAAGCAAATATACAGCGAAAGACTGTTTCAATGAGCTTCTTGACTTTCTACCGAAGTATGATTTTAAAATCGTGCTAGGTAAAAGATAGACAGAGAATCCATACTTAGCAGTATTGACGGAAACACAGCGTATGTTACACCATGTATGGCAATGGACTTAGGATAATTGACTTCGCTGCGGAACGAAACGCCGCTCTAGCCAGCAAACGGTTTCCTCACATCGATATCCATCATTGGACACATTACGATAGACACGAGGCATGTATCAATTTTTTAATTTCCTAACCTCCCGAGGGGCTAACATAGACTCGGCCCACTACTTTGCTACATCAAAGGTAAGATTGCGGATATCCACCACGATTAACACCATATCAGCAGCATCTACTTTGGAAGAACAATGGCGACGTTGTCAGCAAGCGATTGGAATGCCGCAACGGATGTGCTAGGTTTCTTTAATAAAGAATACCGACAGATGATTGCATCCAAAACTGAGGCTTACCAGGCAAAGCTGCAGGTGTAGACAAAAACTTATGAACAGCCTACAATCCGCTGTGCGGATCGTTGAATACCCTACCCTATCCCATCCCATCCCACTTTTAAAACTTTTATACACAAAAAGTGGGAGTGGATAAAAACTTTATGGGGATGAAACATAAAAAATGATTTCGCCACAACATATTGTTGTATCAACTTTTTATTTACGGTTCGACAAAAGATAACGTTTTTCTATTGCATATGTTATGGGGTAGGGTATAAATTAATTTCTTTAGAAAACGCCCCTATTAAGAGGTGTGGGTTAAAATGATCTTTTACATTACTGGAATATCCTTCTTTTTTGTTGGATATATTCATATCTGCAAACCTGTTCATGTCGAAGTCCCAAAATCTTGAAGGATATCAGTAAAACAAGTAGCGACACGTAACTCATTAACTGTCAACAAAATATTTAATGGTTTTGGTATTTTAAATGCCAAAAGAAAGTAATTTCGGAATCTACACACACGCATTAAAATACCACGTGACTGCCCTTTATGAAGTATTTATCTTAAGCTACCAACCACAAACCAATCAAATCTGACATTAGCAACTAATTAACGTTAATGTTCAAGTCCGAACGTAATCTTTTGTAATCCAATCGTCGCGGTAATACAATCTAACATTTTGCCAACAATTGGTATTCCCCTGATCTGTTGACAGGGAAATGAAAACTCAACAACATAACCTCTAATCGGCCATTACTAACAAGCAGCAGTCACAGCTCTCGCTACAACTTAATTTCAATTTTAATTGCTCTAAATAATTCATACGCTACCCTACCATAATGTCTACTTGAAAAAGAGCGTGTACAGACTTGTTATCCTGAGAAGAGCGCGCACTGTCATCGTCATTGTCGAAATGACAATTACATGAGAAAGGGGGACATTAAAAGGTGCCACATTCAAACGCTATTCAAGAACTCTTTTGACGTTGTTCGACCCCAGTAAGTTGCTTGTATCGAAACGCGCCATTCCAAGTCCAATCCATAAGGACTCGTACTTGCATTCATTTGGAATTTGGAATTTCATATCTCATTTATAATCGCTCTGGGAGTGTACGAGCAGTTATTTCATATGACACAAGAACGCTTTTCACTATGCAGTGATTTTCACTAACTTCTCAATTGTCCCTTATCTGGCTTTTAACATCCGGTAGCCCATTATCCCTTCGATTGCTTCATAATCTGCAACATCGGCGGAGTGGGAGACAATGAAAAATAACGAAGAGTCTACAATGATATCTCACGAATCGGATACGGATATGTGTCTGTCCTGTCAATGCCAAAGGGTTGCTAAGCATCCCTATTTTTGATATCCCTTGCATGCCAACAAAAGGGATGGCGTCTGCTAAATATAAATCATATTGAAAAATAATTTGTTAGTCCAATGATTAACGTTAGTCCTTTTTTGTTGTTTGCCTTTTCTGTGTAGGAACGCGTTTGAGTTGATTGTATTATTTTTAGAGGCGTGGCGAGAGGTTGCACAAAATAAATCCTGAAATCGAGAAGCGGTGGCACAAGTCTGACACGTGTGGCTTTATTGTTAAAAAAAAAGAATGGAAAGCTGCGACTTTTATATAGAGAAAGGAACGATTCTATTTCGATTTGATAGACGACGCGGTTATATATCCCATACAACGGATACTTGATTTATTAAAGCCCTTGCATAAGGGATGTTGAGATTTAATTACATCGCAGATAGACTATGGGTATAATCTAAAAATATATACAAACGAGTCTCTGACCTATGCATTTGTTTGGTTTTAATGAACATTGGTAAACATTGGCGGGCGTATAGGGTGAAATTCGCTGCGTACATACAATGAAGTTATTTTAATCAAATATCCTTGGGAAAATGGAGAGGGCTCTTGTTAGCAATTTTTTCGATATCAGAATGATATACCAATGTAAAAGGTACGTCTACGTCTCAGTTATTAGTTTTCGATTTGCGTGTATACCGCTGTGCGGAAGTGCGTTGAAAAGAGGGCTGCATCTACTTGATCCCTTACTTTCCGGATAGGAAACTTGTTATTATTTGAAGATTTATTTATGGGAATGTTTATAAAAGCGCATATTGGAATAAATTGAACCTAAGCGAAAGGTTTTATGTATGTATATGCATGTGAATTGGGTATATTTTAAATACATAATTGTGAGGGTACGTACGCATGTGATCATATGCATAGATTTTGATACAGGATCTGGGATAGGCAACAGCCTTGGGAAGGCTGCCATGCTTTGCAGTGAAGCACCACTATACCAAGAAAATTATTTAACTTGAGTAACGCTACAGTTCGGAATGAACCTGGGCCTTAACAAATATGTTTCCCCAATAAGCTTGGTCCTCAACACACCTCTTCAATAAGCAAATGGTTCCGAAGATTATCCGAAGAATTTCTCGCTCAAAACGATTAAGGATTTCTTCATTTGTTTTTTATACGGTCCATGCTTCGGCGCCGTAAAGGAAGACTGGGATGATGACGGTCTTATACAACTGTTATGATTAGGCTCTTACAACCACATCTCGGCAGAAATAAAACAAAGAATTGCTCTTGCAATGCTAAGAAGGAAACTTAGATAAACAACATAATTTCCACTCCGAAGGTAACAAAATACTTTTCCGAACAGAACATTTGTGGAAAAAAACCCAAAAGGTGGGCTAAAGCTTACAGCATGTTTTGTCTACATATGATGTGTTGCATTTTTTTCAAAACATGGAAAAACATGGAGAATCAAGAGCTGTACCCTTGATATTTCCAAGCTTTCGAATGGTTTTGGCACTGGGCTTTGCTAGTCAAATGAAGTCCACTAGTAATCCGTCTGATATTCAATTCTTCCCTTACTTCAATTTTACATCAGAAGAATTATATGAGATCTATCTCTTCATTACAGGCACTTCAATGGCGGATGTTCGTAGGAGCTGATAGATATCGTTCCTAGACTTATTGCATGTAGATCATGTAGGTTGTTGAAATCGTCTACATGACACGCATTGAAGCTCATAATCTTCATCTAAACAGAACACACTGGAAGGAAATTTCAGATGACGTTATTCCTCCAATATAACTAAAATCTACAACAATTGAATTAGCTGAGTCGATAAATGTTTGCAAGTATGTATCTCAAAGTGCTCCTTCAAAATTATATTGACGAATGAACATTATAAATGGACAAAAATGAAAAACATCAATTATTTTCTAGGAACTTTTAAATGTTATAAATGAAATGGATATCGAATTTGAATCTTCATATTATCAGTTTATTAAGAAACAAAAATCATTTGAATTCATCAACACAAAGGCAAAAAACCGATCAAAAACTAAATAAATCAAATACTGTAGCTCAAAGTAATAATGGGACACATGGCAACTCTGATTGATTTTGCTCTAGGTAACGGTACATAATGTGGGTTTCTTTTTTATGACATTTACGGGAATTTCCATTCTTTCGTATAAAATTACATTTCACCTCAGAAAATATTAGGGAATTAATATTAACGCATTCCAAATCTGGTAAATCTGTGCGAAATATTGCAAAGGTTGTGAATCAACCTCGATCTACAGTGTTTAATATAATTAAACGCTATAAAGATGGAGATAATTTTGCTAACAAAGCAAAGCCGAGCAAGCGGAAAATTTTTACAGATTCTGATGAACGGTGGCTTCTAAGGCAAATCACGAACCAGCCACACCTTAGTGCATCAAAACTTGCTGCTGAAGCAGAGAAATATTTTTGTAAAAAATCCAACCCAGAAATCATCAACAGCAACAGAATCCATGTTTAATGTAAAAAAAAAACATATGAGAAGGCTACAATCCGCAGTGTGGATCGTTCAATACCCTATCCCATCCGATCCTTAAAATTAATATCTCCAAAAAGTAAGCTTTATGGGCCTATAATATAGAAAATGACATTGTCACAACATATTGTTCAAACAGTTTATCAGAATCTTTTTGCCTGGCCCTTCCCATCGTATTTCCTGGATGGCAGTAATATCTGCTTTGTATCAGTTTAGGGCTTCCGCTAGTTGTTCGCCTGCACCTCTCCTGTTTAATGTTCTTACATTCCAGGTGCAGATACGAACGTCGTTGTCCTTTTTTCGTTTTGTTTGACAATAAACATCGTTTTTCTCTTGCATATTCTATGGGGTAGGGTAAACAAACGGTTTTTGTAAGAAAATGCCCCCAAAAAGTGGGCGTGGGTTAAAATGGTCTGTAGACGAATGTTCACATTAATATTACTAAGGATTCTGCATCAACGTTTTTTTTCGAAATATATAAAATTTGACCGAAAAAGGTTTTTTATTAAAAACGCCCACAAAAAGTGGGCGTGTCAAAAAACTTTATTTGAACCAAATATAGATATACAGATTGCCTAAATATGTTGTTCAGAAACATTTTCAAAATTCCTTATGGTTTGGTCAAAACCTACGTTTTTATAAAAAGGGGGCGTGGCAGTGGGCGGATTTCAAAAAATTTTACACTTGTCCTGCTAGGAGCAACAAAGAGCTCGTATACCAAATTTCATCATTCTAGCTCAAAATTTAAGACCCAAAAACTGGCGACGTACGGACGGACGGACAGGCATGGCTAAATCGACTCAGCTATCGATTCTGAGTCGATCCATATACTTTAAGGTATATCTAGCTCAATTATTTCTCGACATATTCGGACAACAGGTTATCTAGGAATTTCAAGGGTAAGTCAGACCGCTTGAACAGAGATGGTGGCGGATGAACCGAAAGGTCAACGGCAGCGCTCAATCCCGTAGTGGATACTGATGGCCCCATGTCCTAGGGGTATCTAATAAATTGCAACTGGCCCTCCAGGTTGGGGGTTGTGCTTTGGGTTAACTACCCACCCATGGAAAAACCAATGTTACGAAGCAACTAATAGCCACGATATTACTATTACGACCCTGCTAAACGAAAAAAGGACAACGACGTTCGTATCTGCACCTGGAATGTGAGAACATTAAACAGGAGAGGTGCAGGCGAACAACTAGCGGAAGCCCTAAACTGCTACAAAGCAGATATTACTGCCATCCAGGAAACGATGGGAAGGGCCAGGCAAAAAGAGGATGAAAAACTGTGTCATCTACTATGGACCGTGTTATAGTGAGCAGAAACAGCGACTATTCGTATGCGGATTTCTTATAAGTGTCAGACTTACGCAAGAATGTTATGTTTTCCAGACATTAGCGAACGCATTGTAACAATCCGCATCAAGGCCAAATTCACCAACATAAGCCTTTAATGCGCTCATGCTCCGACGGAGCAAAAAGATGATACAAATAAGGATTGCTTCTACGAGCTCCTTGACAAAACCTATGAGCGACTACCGAAGTGCGTTGTTAAAATCGTGCTGCGAGATTTTAACGCAAAGGTAGGAAGAGAAGACATCTTTAGCAGTATTGTCGGAAAATATAGCCTACACGACAACACGTCTGGTAACGGACTTAGGCTAATTGACTTCGCTACGGAACGAAATGCCACTATAGCCAGCACACGGTTTCCTCACCTCGATATCCATAAGGGGACATTGCGGTCTCCAGATCAGAATTCGCAAGTGAAAACTTTGCTTGTCAATCTAGCAACAATGAAAATTGACAAAACCAAATGGGTTTTGGTTTTCATCAATGTAGCAAGGTTAATTGACAAGAATATTGAAGAGCAAACGAACGATCAATATTACGAATGATGACTCATTCAAGTTATAATGAATAGTAACATTGATCGTGTGTAGGGCGCTTAAAACCGCACTGATAAAGGCCGATCAATTGTTGGTAAACAGTTTCAGGCATTACTGCAGATAGGATCTTGTAGGGGATGTTGAGAAGACTTATGATGTTTCATTATTCAGCCATAGTCTCCCGACCAGATTTGGCTTATAAGTTGGTGGATGTTACTTACCAAGTCATCTCCTCCGGCTATATAAAGCTCAACGGGAAGGCCGTCATTTCCAGCCTTATCAAGCTTGAGTTTAGATATTGCTATCCTTACTTCACTTAGGTCGGTTGGTTGGCAGTTTTTGCTGTCTCGTCAACGCAGGAACTGCATTAGAATAAGCCACACTACTCTTTGGGTGTTATTATCCTAAGATTCATGAGTTTATGAGAATATTTATTCAAGGGCTTAAAGGAACTATTTTGCAAATCCGTGAATTAACTTTGTTAAAGCTTTTGTGTTACCATCTCATAAATATCGGATTCATTCACCACAATTGATGTAGATTTATATATTTGCGTTGCTCCCTTGTTAAATCAATTTACCTAGGTATTTCAGACAAAAATAAGATTTGTTATATTAGTATAAAAGATTATTTTCCGGATGAGTGCATCTATATGGATACCGTTGTTTATGAAACCAAAGACTTAATACCGTAATATAGGATAAAGATTTACCCTAATAAACCTTTCCTCATTTTCGAGACAAATCAGCCATTTCCAGTTCAACCACAAAGCTAGTTTGTGTTTGTAAGTGTGTGTCAGGCAAATAAAGATTACTCTTACATCGGTTAACACGACACTTCTTAAAATCCAATTAATGGTGATTTCCCTCCGACTGAAAGTGTACCCTCAAAATCCAGTATCGCAACCATTATTTATCAACCTGGTTGCTATTGTTCTTACCAAATAAACTTGCTTACTGAAACTATTCGGACTACCACATTCCTGGACTCCCTTCATGGCCTAATCCTTAACGTAAGTAATCAATTAGTTATTTGTGGGGTTGCAGGCAACACTGTAGAATATTTACCAATTTAAGAATTTATTTGCTCTTTAGATTTCCACACCACATACATACAGGGTTCGAACTGCAGGCAGGAGAAGAACATCCCATATGCGGAATGTCAACGTCAGAGATAAAAGCCCCATTTCCGCCCAAAACTTACCCACCGACCCACAATACTCGTAGTCATCGTCTGCACCTAAGTCTATGTCAGATGGGTGAAATGTAGAATGATTTGTGCAGCCCATCTAAATGCCTCTTGTCTGACCCTTTGTCCGGTTGTAATCCTGAAAAGGATCACAACGATAGTTTTGGTGTAATGAAATTAGGTACGTAGAGTTTCCCGAACTGGTTTTGGTTGTATGTAGTTGGTGTTCAATAGCTGCTTGTTCTTTGCATATTTCTGGTACACCGTTGTTCTCGGTCATGTAGTCGTGCTCTTGGTGTGTGTTGTTGGACTTGTCCATGGCGTATGTGGGGAAAATTAATTGGATCAGCAATTCGCTCATCAAGTTGTATTCGAGAGGGATGCTACTGGCTGACCCCATCAACATCTTGGTCTGGCTCAATATTCCTATATATGAGCACACAGTTGTTCGTATGATTGTTGGTAAATACAATCCTTTTAGGGGATGTGTGACTGAAAGTAAGACAAATTACTCGACTGGCGATTATCGTTTGTTTTTTGATACGGACACGAAAGGAGGGAGGGATAGTGTTGGGTCATGACAATCGAATCAGGGAGCGGATAAAGTCAAATTATTTCCTTATTTATTAATGCTCATGCCAGTAAAGGCGACAATAGTAATTAATCTTTCTTCCATTCTCGGAAATCGTTTTATATCGATTTGAAATCAATTTATCTGAGTTGATTGTGTTGTTCTCTTCTGGATCTATATTGTATTTATTTTCCCTATTGACGGAAATGAAATGCTGTCTGTTAATTGCTTGTTCATGCTAATCACATTCATGATGATGTAATAAGTTGATTACATTTGTAATTTCTTTAGAAAATGAATAATTTAAAACAAGATGTCATGGTTTTCAATTAGATAATATATATTACCCGATCAGAATATGACTTTATAGAAATAATATTGCATTTGATCTATAGCAGAAATAATTTTTGAAATAAAATTCCACTGTCATAACCACGTTTGCTAGTATAGATAAGGAAGCGGCAAAAATGGGTTTAGCAGTAAATGAGGGTAAGACTCAGTCAACACGAAAGGACACACAACACAGACGAATTGGACAGAACGTCACCATTGACAGATTTAACTTTGAGGTAGTACGGGACTTTGTCTACCTCGGCTCCGGTATTAACTCTGACAACAACATCTCGTCAGAAATCAAACGAAGAATTACTCTAGCCAACCGTTGTTTCTTCGGGCTAAGAAGGCAGTTTAGTAGTAAAGCCCTTACTCGAACTACTAAGGAAATCCTATATAAGACCCTGATCATCCCAGTCCTGCTCTTCGGCGCTGAAGCATGGACCGTATCAAAAGCGGATGAAGAAATCCTTGGTCGATTCGAGAGAAAAATTCTTCGAAAAATCTTCATTCCCTTTTGCGTTGACGGGCTATGGAGACGAAGAATCAACCAAGAACTATACGAGCTGTACAGCGACATACCCCTAGTCAAAAAAACTCCCCAATATACGTTTAAGATGGCTCGAACATGAAGAACGAATGGACACCAATACTCCGGCTCGCAGAGTCGGACGCAGCAGAGAAAGACCTCGCCTTAAGTGGCGCGCACATGTAGAAACCGACCTCAACCAACTTGGTGTGCGCAACTGGAGGCAGTTAGCTAAGGACCGGGCTAATTGGAGAGGCATGTTGGTTGAGGCACAGGTTCATCCCGGACTGTAGCGCCACTTAAGTAGAAATAAATAAACTAATATTCAAGTTCATGGCTAAAGTGCACTGGCCGAATCATTTTGAAAATGAAACAATGTGTCATGTACAGTAGCGATCAACGGCGATGCTTCATGGGAACTAGTGTGAACAAATCACGGCACTTGTCAACTTACAGTGGAATTAGTAACATCTTACCCTTGAAATTCCTACATAACCTGTTGTCCGAATATGTCGAAGCAGCTTATTTAGGTTCGCCTGGGACGGCAGACCGGGTAGTCATTCCGCGCCATTCTGACCAGGGTGATTATAGTGCTGCTTTTTAACGTCTTGTTATCAACACTCGCACTTATCGTTTAGCAAGTCAAATCCGTTTGGATGAGACCAGTACCCGATGCTTACCACTTGGAGGTCAAAAAATAAGCACATTTGATGTCAGAGTTGCGTGCACTGGGCATTGCCAAGTTAAAGCCAGTCAGAGTTTATATTCGTTCTACAACACCCAACCATCAGGTATCGATCAGGTGATATTTAAAAAAAAGTAAAATCCTCGATTTTTTTAATAAGCGTGTTTCCAACAAAACAAAACAAATCAAACACCAAGATCGCTAATGGTTTTCGACCAAAGTTTCTCTTCGTAAAAATGTTCAGGGCTTAAACACCTTAGTTTTTACTGCTACTGATACGGCTGAAGTACTTGAAAGTACAAAATCAAATTCAGTTGGGTTTGATGAAATCCATCCAACTTTTTTTAAAAGCGGCATGAGTATGAGTACATAACGATCGCAAATTTACTATTTCGATCTTCCTAAATAGGTGAGTATCTTTCTACAAAAAGCCTGCTACACTCCGAACAGTCTGGCTTTCGTCTTTAAAACAACTGCACAACAGCTTTATAAAAAGTATTATAAGATATAGTAAAAGTATTATATATAAAAGTAAACAAGATTACACCAGATTTTTCTTAATATTTCAAAAGCATTCGACACTGTTAATGTCGACATACTATGTAGCAGACTTGTAGAAGAGTTTAAGTTTTCAATATCACCCGTGAACTTGATCTTATCCTACAGGCAGTCGTTGAAAACAACAACAGGTCATATTTTCTTCATTTAAACAAGGGCGTTCAACAGGGTGCTATTCTCTCTATATTGATGAGCTACTAAAATTTGTCTGATAGTGTTAAAAAAATAAGCTACTAAAATTTGTCAAAAACTTGTTTACTCCATACGATGTATGCTGACGATGTACAACTTTATAACATCTGCCGAATTGGTCTATGAAATTGGTGCCTGTGAAGTACTTATCAAGTTTTTTCTGGGCAGTAACAAACGGCAATGCTCTTAATCCCACCAAATCCAAATGTCTTATAATTTCAAGTGACTCAAGCAATTTAACGGTGTAGATGTTGTGTATGTTAACTCTGCAAGAAATCTAGATGTATCATTTACTTAACATGGACTATCACATACCTCTTGCTCTTGGTAAAATGTACAGGGGTCTTTGGATGCCCTGGGCAACACAGCACTTAACTGTTGTTGCAGCAAAAAGAAATTATAGCTAAAACTCTTATCGTCATAATTATGCTTTTTGGTTGTTAGATTTTTGGTAACCGTATCGCACGACCACCTTTTCACGATCCTTAAGAACTTTTAATATTATTCCGACACTCTGTACTTATATATATAGTTTCCAAGCGACAATTTTGAATTCATGTTATTCAGCTGTGAAATTTCCTTACTCTAACTGTTCGGTTAATGAATCGCACAATCCAATTTAGGAAAACACTCTGGCGTCACTCTAATGATATACATATGTATATAGATATAAATATAAAGATAAAGATATATAGATATAAAGTATATGGATCGACTCATAATCGCTACCTGCGTCGATTTAATTTTTATCAGATTTTTTTTTAAGATAATTTTGAGCTAAAATGGTGAAATGTGGTACAAAAACTCGTCCGTTACCACACCCACCTTTCAGAAAAACGTTGTTTTTTGTCAAATGGTAATACCATGAACTCTGTATCACGTTGATTTTTTATATTTTCCTTTATTCAGTATATGCTGACTAATCATCACTAAATCTACCTTAACGGGAAACGGAGTAATAACAATATTTCAGCACTTAAATGTTTTGAATCGTATATAATTTATCATCTATTATTCAAGTACTGGAAGTACCATTTTCAATTCTTAAACATTATTTCTTAAGCAATGGAAATTTTCATACGTAAGTCCGATTTATAAAGCAGGTGCTCGAAAATTTGGTAAGCAAATATTGATGAATTTCTATGATATCTGCAGTTCCATCCATCTGCAGTTCAGTTCAAGATATTTTTTTAGTATTAATGTACTAAATTTAAAATACTTTTCTAAATAATTAGAACAGCTAGCTTTTATCAAGTTATTTAATATTCGTATTCGTATTCCTGACAGGATCCATAAGCTCCGTCCATGAGGTTGTAAAATTCCTACTTTGTAGATTTTCAGTATTATCTGTAGGGATGTTTGTACAATGGTACATATACTGTTGAAAATGCAAAACATTTCTATGATGCGAATTACAGCTAGACGATCACCGCCGACTTGGAGCCAATCATTCTTGACTTAATTCGGCTCCCCACAACGAATCTACATCCAGTATATGGTGGTACCTGTTGATAATAAATGTCATGTTTTTCTTCAATGTATTTCTGATCCTTTTGCTCGTATTTCCTGAATCGTAGTAACATCTGCCCTGTTGGATGACAAAGATTCAAGTTTTTGAGTAGCACCAGCGGTGTATAGCTTGTGTAAATTAATTTTATTTATACTAAATTTTCATAAAAAAAAACTTTATTTAATTCTTAAACCGGCAGCGATTCTGCCTCTTAAAGTAATGAATAATTTTGTCTTACAAACTAGAGCTTAAATACTAATCTTGATGTTGCTGAGGCGATGTGTTCCCACAAGTACTCATGGATTACACATATCGTACGTGCAGGAATGCGGCTATTGTGGAGAGGTTTCCGATGTCAGTCTGAGTTCTGTTATCTATTTCGTTGATGTGCTGGATGTTGAATGTTGCGCGTGCAGGTTTCGGGTGTCGGTGCTTGGTCTGTGCTGGATGGAGTATGGAAATGTTATTTGTCTTAACTCTTCCCTTCTTAAAAATCAAACGACCTCGTTTGATGGTACTGCTCTTATGAGATGTGGAATATCATCTATTCCAATGACTATGGATGCTGCATTTCTGGGTGTAGGTGTAGGTTCTATTATCGGTTGTAGTTCATGGATCTCGTTGACAATCTTTGTTTGGGGTATGCTCTTCAACCAGAAGATCTTGATTGCGATAAGCAGGATAAGTATGGTTACTGTTGTAATTACTCCTATGTTGGCGAACATGTGGGTTTGATGTTTGGTATTCAGGCGCTTGATAATTTCTGTGTTATTAACGTGTAATTCTCTTAGCATTTCCATTGAGAGAAGTTCTTCGAAGTTATTTACGTTGGATACTGGTTGTGCAAGGGCTGGCAAAGGTTTGTAAATTGATGCTATTCTGGACTCGAATGTTTTGTTATTTATGGTTACTGAGGAGTTCTGAATTTCGATGATGAATGTTCCCGTTAAGTTAAGAAGTTCATCATTCGCTTGAAGGGTTCCATTAAAGTCGTTTAGAAGTAATATACCGGGTAGAATCTCTTCGACATCTGGTATGTGGTGATTGTTTGTCTTAGTGCAGTTCGACGGGGTACTTCGTAATAGGTTAGGCACGCATGATGATTCACTTAAATCTACTAAACTGTTTCTATTACATATTGATATACTATTATAGGTTTTACAGGCTGGACTTATTCCGTATGTTTTTTCATTACATTTTAATATATTTTCAAACTTTATTTTATTAATATAATTTTTCTGTTTTACTGGTTTTACAAGAAGTGTTTCACATAATTCTGAATTGGTACTTGGAAGGCTAATAATATAAATAATTGTGCTCTGATTTGTAGAAATTTTTATGTCTGCAAATTCTAGGGCTTCGTCTGTATTTTTATATGGGAATTCCTCCCTTTCTAATAATTTTTTTACAATATCAGTTTCTCGGGTGGATAACAAGAAGGGATTAGTAATTTTACTTTTTGCCCATAGTATGGCGTACTCGATATTCAAGAGCTCTTCTTTAAGTAGTTTAATTTTGTATTGAGTGACTGCAACAAGGTCAATCTCAAATAATTTATTATTTTTTAATTTTTTTAATATATCATTCGTTATGTTAGTTAACCTATTGATTCGGTCTATTGAAATTTTATTTATTATTACCTGCCTATCGTTATTTACTAGCACATTGTCAATCTTGTCTTTTAGAATTATGAAGTCGTCATGGTCAGGATTACCAGCTATCCATTTCCAAGCGCTTCCAATGAAGTCTAGAGACCGTTTACTTTTATGGGGTTGGAGGCGAGATAAAAGGTTTTGTAGCTGGGATAATTCTTGTAGGAGGAAAGGATAAGTGGGATAATTGTTGTTTATTTTCTCGTGGACCAATGTTGATATGTTTTCGATCAGTTTCTGGTAGACCCCTAGTTCTATTTCGTGAATAATTTTGACGTTTCCCGTCTGGATCTTAGCCATCCCTGTGTTTATTGTAATTAGCTGTGTGTGGGTGTAATCCAGTGTTTGGACGTCTGCTACGCACAAAGCCAGAAGTAATCTATTGGGAGAGAATTTTTTAAGTTTTTATCAGGCTCTTATGTACGGTTTTGCCGGACTTAGTTATTATGGTTGAATTTTTATTTATCCCTACGACTTCTTTTTTGTATCTTGCAGAAAGTTTATTTCCTATCCTCTTATTAGTTTTGACATAGATGACGTCTCCTGTTGAAAAGTTCTTGATAAGGTCTTTTTTCCTATTGTGGTAATTTAGGTCGGCAGTTTGCTTGTCTTTAATTTTCTGAACAATATCTTGTCTTTCTTCTTGAAGTTCTTCTGGGTTATTGATTCTATTTCTGGCAAAGAATGTGTCTATTGGTTTTTTATTTGTGGTGGAGTGAATTGATCTGTTATATTCAAAAATGGCTTTATCTAGTAGTTCGGAAAATGTGCTATACGACTGCTCAGATTTAAGGCAGCGCAAAAGTTCAGATAAGGTTGAGTGGAACCTTTCCACTTGTGCGTTTACTGAACTAACGTAGGGGGGTGCTTTGAAAATTTTTATGTTGAAGAAATTTTCTATCATGAATACAATAGAGGCTGAGCTAAGGGATTTTTCATTGTCGACTACAATGAATTCGGGGACGCCGAAGGCTAGTATTAGTTCCCGGAGAGGTTGTTTGATATCTTCTGATGCTCTAGATTTAATTATTCTTGTTAGGGCGTACTTTGAAAATTTATCTATTGCTGTGAGAACTATTTTTTTATCTGTGAAATAAAGGTCCAAATGTAGAATTTGGCCAGGGTATTGCGGAATTGGTGTTGGTTGTAAGATAGGTTTACTTGGATGCCTATCGTACTTGTGCTCCTTACAGATTTTGCACATATCTGTAACCTTTTTGATTTTTGCCTGCATCTGTGGGAAGTACCATTTTTGTAATAATTGGGTTTTATTTTCACGACTGTTCCTGTGAGCGCGATTGTGCTCTTTTAAAATTTCTGTTTCTTGGCGATTTTCATCAGTTAGATCTATGACCATATTTCTGGCATATCTTACTCTATATTGGCGAAAATGTAAAGGGAATATGTCTTGAATTTTGCCTAGGATTGCTTCTTCCGTTTTTATTCCGTTAATTACTGAAGGGTTGAGATATTCTTTTAGGATATGCATTAGTTTCTCCCGAGAGTATTCGGGTTCCACTATAGTATGTCGGTGGTACGTGGGAAATATTATCTCGAATCGGTACGACGGTGTATCGCCTATACTGAGGAAAATTTGGTTTTTGAAGACATTTATTGGTTCGTTTGCTATTGGTACTAGATCTCGTTCGGAACTTTCATTGCTATGCTGGGTTACTGTTAAGGAATTAATTTGATTGTTTTTCGGAGGTCTTGACAAAGCGTCCGCAACAACGTTGGCTTTACCGGGCTTATATTTTAGTTCGTAGTTATACTCTTCGAGTATAGCTTTCCAACGCTTCATTTTATTGTTGGTATTTTTGTTGCTAAGGGCATATGTCAAGGGTTGGTGGTCAGTGAAAATTTTTAAAATTGTAGGGCCATACAAATAATTTCGAAGTGTACTTAAAGCCCACACTATAGCCAGCATTTCTTTTTCATTAGCGGCATAGTGCTCTTCACTTGTGTTGAGTGTGCGAGAAATAAAGGTTATAGGCTTGCCATCCTGAGATAGTACGGCGCCTAAGGCGTAATCTGATGCATCAGTGGTAAGATGGAATTCTTTGTTGACGTTAGGGTAAGTAAGAACTACGTCTTCGGATATAAGTGAACTTCTGATTTTGTTAAATGCTTCAATAGCTTCGTCGTCTAAGTGGACGAGTTTTTTGTTTGACGATTGCTTAGAAACTCGACCGTCCTCCCCTCTTAAAAGGGCTGTCAGTGGTTTGGCCAGTTTGGCGTAGTCTTTAATGAATCTACGGTAAAAGCCTGACAGGCCTAAAAAGGATCGCAAATCTTTGAGTGTATTTGGATATGGAAATTTGGCTATTGCTTCGACCTTTTTCGGGTTTGTTTTTATCCCCTCATCGGATATAATGAACCCAAGAAACTCTACGCTATTTTTTAAAAATTCGCACTTGTCCATTTGTACTTTCAAATTAGCGTTTTGAAGAGTTTCGAAAATTTTAAATAAATTCTCAAAGTGGGAATCTACATCTTTGCTAAAGACAACTATGTCGTCAATGTAGACGAAGCATATCTGACCTATGTGTTCGCGCAAAATGTCATCCAAAGCTCTTTGGAATATGGACGGCGCGTTTTTTAGGCCAAATGGAAGTCGAACAAATTCGTACTTTCCATTATTAACTGAGAAGGCTGTCTTCTCTATGTCATCTTCATGTAGTAGGATTTGATGGAATCCGCTTTTGAGGTCTATTACTGAAAAAAATTTGTTTTGTCCAAGTTGTGATAATACTCCATTTATTTCAGGGATCGGATATCGATCTGAAACGGTTTCAGCGTTAAGCTTTCTATAATCGATTACTAATCGATATTTCTTTTCGTTTGAGGCGTCAGCCTTTTTTGGTACCACCCATACTGGTGCGTTGTATGGGGATCGAGAGGGTCTTATAATGCCATCGGTGAGGAGTTGATTTACTTGTTTTTCCACCTCTCCTTTCAGGCTCATTGGATATGGGTAACATCTCGAGTACACTGGTTCCTCGTTAACTGTTCTAATTCTACCCTTGACCGTGGTAGTAAATGTTAGCTTCTCGTCTGGGTCGAGAAATAGATTAGGGAAATTTTTAGTTAAGGTTCGCAACTTATTTTTTTGGTCTTGTGACATGTGTTCGTTTCTGATGGTTACATTATTGATTGCATCAGAAATTTGTTGTTTGAGCTTGATTTTTTTGTTATTAACAAGCATATAACTTTCTTTTGTGTAGATTACGCTTGACAGTACCTTAAGACTGTCATTACCAAGTATGCCATGGAAGGATTTGAGTGTAGGAAGTAAGAAAAACTTAATTTTCTTATCTTTAATACCGAAAAGGTTAGTGAAAGTGTGATGTGTAACTTCTACATTACCACCAATTGAACTGGCGAAAAAACATTGTGAATTTGGTAGTGGTTTTGCAACCAGGGCAGGTTGAATATAATTTCTATTTGAACCTGTATCTATGAGTATTTTAAAAATTTGTCCACTCTCCGCTCTGCATTCCACATATGGTAGCGAAGAGTCGTTTATTCTAAAAAATGTATATCGGTGAAGTCCAGGGGTTTTTCGTGTTCGTTGGACTGTTCGTGTTCCTGTGGTTGGTCGGGAATATCCATATATTCCTGCAGAGATTGTTCCTGGGAACTATCTGCTTCGTTCAGTGTTTGATAGTAATGATCTATTTCTTCCTGAACTGACTCTATGTGGAAATTTCTTTGATGAGGTTTTGTATCTTGGTAGTTAGTTCGTCTAGTATGGTGACTAGGATGTGGTTCGTCTTTTACGGGTGGTTTCCCGTTAAATTGTCTATTAACTTGGTAGTTCTGATGTTGTGGCCTTATTGGATGATTATAACTCTGTTGGTTGGCCATGTTAGAGTATTGGGGATATTGTGGCTGTATCGGCCTTGGTAGATAATTCTGATTTTGGTTAGCTGGGTAGGTAGAATATTGAGGTTTTATTTGTCTGGGCAAGGAATTGAGAGGCGTTTGGCTTTGTGGATATTTACCAGGCCAAGACTGGTGTTGAAATTGCTGTCTATTGGGTGCAGCTTGGTTTTGTACACTGTATCTCTGAGGTGGTGTCTGAGATGTATACTGTGGCTTTCTCGTATGACTACTACTGTCGTGGTTAGATCTGAAGTTTTGGTTTTCTAGCCTTAAACATTAGTTTAAAGCATGAGGAAGATCAATAGGTTCCTTAATACCAAGGAGTCTTGGTAAGTCTCCTTTAAGACCTCTGATAAACGTGTCGAGAGCTTTTCCCCGATACGTTTGTGTAAGCAATTTCATAGCTTCAGAGCTAATGTCCATGCAGGATACTTTATTTAAGATTAAGGAAAGATGAGCGTAAACAGTTTGGTAATATTCTTGAATAGTTTTGTTTCCCTGTACTAGGGAGCACATTTGATATTCTAAAGTGTTTGTATCTCGCTTATCTGCGTAGTGCATTACTAAGCATTTTGAGATACAATCCCAGTTGAGTGGAGTGCTATATGCCTCCAAAGCAATGTCAGCATCGCCAACAATTTTATTTCTTATTACGTTTAAGATAGCGTAGTATTTTGGGGTGCCTTTTATTTGCTCGTAAATTCCAAACACTCTTTCGATACTTTTTCTCCATGGTTCGCCAGAGAAAGTCTTAAGGCCCTTTACTATGTCAGGGATCTTATCCATTTCGGATATATTCTCCCTAAATTGTGGCTCTATGGTCTGATCAGTTTCTTGGATCTGACCGAAGTTCGGATCGACTACACTTTGGATCATAGCTCGTCCTTGGGTTTCTAATATGCGACTAACGATTGATGTTATAAGACTATCTAACTCAGGAGTTGTCTGTACCACTGGCGTATTTGCTTGTGAAGTATATGATCGAAACGATTGGTCAGCGTTTTCTCCGCTTTCGGATTGAGCAACATTTGGCAATGGGTTAGGTACGTCTAAACTGACCGATGCGGCGTTAGCGTCACCTGTACCGGAGCGGGTAATGAGAGCCATTTTGGTAGGTTTTAAATTTAATAAATGTTTAAACGGGAATATAAAAGGACAAATTGTAAAGGCTTAAAAAGAAAATAAAGATATAAAAGTAGAAATATATGTAGGCCTCACTAGGTTAACTTTTGATTTAATTCTAGCGTTTGGCAATTAATTATTTAAATTTTTAAAACGTATTACTAGATTCACGGTTGATTTGATTTGACTCTTGGCAATCAATTAGGTGTTTAAATTTTTAGAACTTATTACTAGATTCACTTTAGATTTGATTAAGCTCTTGGCAATTAATTATTTAAATTTTTGGAACTTATTACTAGATTCACTTTTGATTTGATTAAGCTCTTGGCAATTAATTATTAAAATTTTTGAACTTATTACTAGATTCACTTTTGATTTCATATAGCTCTTGGCAATTAATAACTTAAATTTTAAAACTTATTAGAATAGATTGATTTATACTTAATATTCTTACAGAGCTATTGTTGCGGCGAACATCCCTGCGCTGGTGAATTTGATAGGGTCCTTTTTGCCTCTGCTACTCGGGTATCTCCTTCACACTCCCTCGCAGTTTCCTCGATCTATAGATCTCCGATGATGTCCTCCTGGTTTGTGGGGCGGCCCAGATCACGGCGCACACTACAATTTGGAATGTTTATTTTACGTACAGTCACTTCGCGGCGAGCTACTTAAGGTCGGCTTATGCTTAGTTACGGCGAGCTACTTTAGGTCGACTTATGTTTGATTATTTACTAAACTTTCCCGAACTGTTTCGCGTACTAATTTTCCGTGCTGGGCCCCACGTTGGGCGCCAATTAATTTTATTTATACTAAATTTTCATAAAAAAAAACTTTATTTAATTCTTAAACCGGCAGCGATTCTGCCTCTTAAAGTAATGAATAATTTTGTCTTACAAACTAGAGCTTAAATACTAATCTTGATGTTGCTGAGGCGATGTGTTCCCACAAGTACTCATGGATTACACATATCGTACGTGCAGGAATCCGGCTATTGTGGAGAGGTTTCCGATGTCAGTCTGAGTTCTGTTATCTATTTCGTTGATGTGCTGGACGTTGAATGTTGCGCGTGCAGGTTTCGGGTGTCGGTGCTTGGTCTGTGCTGGATGGAGTATGGAAATGTTATTTGTCTTAACTTGTACTTTCCATGTGCATACACGTAAGTCATTGTTCTTGGCCGTATCGGGCCTGGATGGAAGATCGTTTGTGTTTTCATATAATCGCCTTGCCTACCATTGAACCACCTAAAAATAATAACATATAAATAATATAATCAACCCACCAATACAATATGAGTAACTAATTTTGTCCACACATTCTCAATCCGTCTTACAATTACCCTTTCATTTAGTGTACGTTCACTGCAAAAATTCAATCCAAACATTTGCTTGTCCACTCGATAAATCGCGAATATTTACGACTTTATGGATGCATCCTCCTCCACATGAATGTACACAACGTATTTGCTTGTTCAACAAACAACTCCGCCAAAAGTTTGCACCCTATATCGCTGCAGCATGAATATATTTTTTATTTTTATTTTCTGTTGGCGAGCTGTTCCCCCTTTCGCGTAAGGATACATTCAATTGAATAACGAAGAAGAAAACAACAAAAAAATTATATTTTCGCAGACGGTACAATTTTCTGCCACATTCCACATGAGTTCCGCAAATGTTGTTCCATCATAGTAATTGAATTCTCCACATGCGATATCCCTGTTCCATATTATAAATCACAAGAAACGTGAATGCGAAAACGAGCAAAATTTCAATAAACTTTAAATAACGATATGACTGCGAGGACGAGCGCAGCACAAAACACAACACCCACCAAATCCGGTGGTGGTGTTAAATCACCCCTCCAGCCGAATGTATATTGCATGCGTAAAAATATTATTTCATATTTTGTTTTCATGTATTTTAGAACAAGGACAACCCCTTCGTATCTAGTTGTCTACTAGTATAAGTCCCATCAGTCCCCCATTAGCAGATGGAAACAAATTCCCAATGCGATCAAATAAATCTTCGCAACCCCTGGACGGAGTAAGTTTCATTTCTTGTGAACTCTGGTTATTAAAATTTGTTTTGACCGAAACAAGAAGGAATTTAAGTTTCTCCATTGTAGGGTGGAGGGCCACACACCCCATGAAACGATATACCATGATAAAATAAAACAAGAGGGTTATATATGAATACAAGATGTTTATCACATCAACCCTGCACTACGTTAAGTGCGCTGACGACCAGCACCCATGAAATCAAAAGACCTTAACAATACGGATGTTAAGAGGCCATGATTTTGATATGGTATGCTCGATAACACCCTCGTTAAGATAACATTTTCAAAAAGTCGAATACTCATACGATGTACCATATACAGATTGACTGAATGTGAGACTGGAACCGTTGAGTATCTAAAGTAGGATGGGTCGATTTTTTTATAAGCATTCGTTACACTTTCGATACTTATTATATTTATAAATTTTATTTTCATAGAACATATAAAAAATTTAATTCACATGATTTTTTGTTTATATAAAACTAAACATACCTAAAAAAAAAGACTTATGCCCGGTTTCACAGTGGGAGCTTAATCCGTTGCTTAGCTAAGCAAAAAGCAGAGCTTAAATTTGGTCTTAAGTTTTTTGGGTTTCACAGTCATCAAAAAAGTGTGGTTTAGCTAAGCCAAGTATAACAAGTAATTGTGAATGGTTCGTAGGTAATTTATTAGTTACACGCCTAGAACTATACACCAAACGGGAATATTCTGCGAATATGTATGGAATTTAGTAGGGACATCACCCATTGAGTAGTTCTCTACTACATCCAACAACCAATCAAAATTTCCTATGACAGAAGTTAATCCAACACTTAAGCCACCAACATCGGGGGCTTAAGTTTTATCAACATTTAAGTGTGGTTACCTCTTAAGCCGGCACTGTGAAACACAAAGTTATGTTAAACCGCAGGTTAAGCTCCACGTGAGGCTTAAGCTCCCACTGTGAAACTGGGCATTAGTCTAAATTACTTAAACGTAGCTTAAATATATAGTCCTAGGCACTTGTTGCCACATTCTCAGAGTGGTCGCCACCCTAATTGCGTCATTGAGCACCAGGACCGCCATCATGGAAGTCCATCATGCTGCACAGATTCGTCCGATGTTACCGCATCGAGCGAATCTCGACAGTGTTCCATGGTGGCTGGTAAAGCCCTTCTCATGACCCACTAACTAGATTTAATCTACCTAACATGACTCCTGAGCGAGTGGAGAAACACTGTCCTCATTATTACCCAGCAACCTAAATTCAGTGTGCTGTCGTTCGGTGTCGATTTTAACGCGATTTGACATCGCCGTGCTAAAGCGGATTAGCCGTTTGTCCTGCCCGTTTGTGCCACAGTGGCGGAGGTACAATAACGAGATATCATTCCTTTCTTAAACTAACTATAGCGAGTATATATAAAGAAATCATTCTGGAGGAATAGAGCCTGTTATGAGCATACTCTCCATGTATATATCATAAGGATAGCTTTAAGCTGTTCAAAAAAAAAGACGAGAAAAAGACTAATTGAATTAGGAATATTTTTATAAGCGACAAACTTAGGAAACTTAGCCGTATCCTTTGAAAAAAATTAGAGGACTTATTTTAACCATCCACATCAAATACAAATTCTTTAATATAAGACTTAATCGCGCACAAGCTCCGACGGAGGAAAAATAGGACATTGCAAGGGACTGTATCTTCGAGGCCCTTCTGCTGGGAGATTTTAACGATAAGGTAAGAAGAGGGGACATACTAGGCAGTATTGTTAGTATACACAGATAACATGAAACCACGTCTAGCAAAAGATTTAGAGTAATTCACTTCGCTGCAGGACGAAATACCACTATGGCGGTCTCCAGATGAATAAACAGTCAATCAAAATCAGTGATTTGAAACATTCCGAGGTCTAACATTGACTTTGACCACTATCTTTTTGCCGCGACGATGTCAAGAGTTTCTCTTGACCTCCCGATAGAAAAACCTAGTTTGACGAAGAATTTCGATAGATGCGGTCGCAGCCAACAACGAGGCCTACACGAAAAAGCTGCAGGTGAAGAAGAGAGCCACCAATGAGCTTTATAGGTAAGGATGGAGCGATGAATACTGGCTTTCAGAAAGAAAATCGCGCGATAGAAGGCAGAAAGGGGACACTCTAGAAATGATATTCGGAAGTTTTATCAAAGTGTAAATCGTCAAAGCCAAGGATACAAGGCCTATGTTGAGATGAATCATAAAAATGTTGAGATGAACATGGAAAAATCTTAGTAGAGGCACAGTTGAATCTGAAAATATGATAGAAACACTTCAACAGGCCGTTAAATTGCTACGACTAACAATATCTCAAAATAAGTCAGAAGAACTATAGAACTATACGTTTCCTTAATATTGCCTACAATATTCTATCAAAATTTATCAACAACCTCATCGGTCCTTATCAGTGGGTTTTTTTCTCTGCAAGTTCTCCGCAACTACTAGCAAACGACGACGATCATATGATATTAACCATACTGACCGCACTCAAGGGGATATCATTGCCACGTTTTATTCCATAGTGGAGGAAAAATAAGGGTACGACCAAATATGTATTGTCAACATGAAAATACACACAACATAAATGCATTTTACAGAATGTCACAATTGGCAGATACAAATTTTAGGCAGTAAGGGAATTTTTCTACCTGCCACCTAGACTCCCTTATTGACTTCGACAACTACATCTTGTTAGAACTCAAACGAAGAATTGCTCTTGCCAGGTGCTGTTATTTTGTGGTTACAAGGCAATTTAGTAGTAAAGCCTTCACTCGAATTTCTAAGAAGATTATGAATAAGATCGTGATCACCCCCGGTCTTGCTCAAAAGTAAATGAAGAAAGACTTGGTCCATTTGTGCGAAAAATTCTTATAAAAGTCTTTGGTCCCGTTTGCGTTAAAAAATGACAAGAAAGTAACGACCTATACAACAATATCGATCTTGTCAAAAAAACACCACATTTGACAGTTAATATGGCTACAACATGTAGAGCAAATTGACACCAATACTCCGGCTCGCAGTGTCTTCGATTCCTACCCAGAAGGCAGATGCAGCAGACGAAGACCCCGCCATAAGAGCGCAAATGTAGAAAAGCATCTCAACCAACTTGAAGTGCGCAACTGGAGGCAGTAAGGTAGAGACCTTTATAATTGGAGAGGCATGTTGGTAGATGCCCAGGTGAATTCCGGACTGTATCACCTCTTACGTAAGTACATAATTAGGTTGTTTCAATGGACCTCGGTTCTGGAGTGAACACAGCTAATATTTTATTTACCTCTACAGATACGTCAAAATTTAGGCAGTTGATAAAATTAGCAATTGAATAGTGGATAATTAAAGCAATTTCATAAAAAACAAATGACTCATCTACACATGCACGCATCATATAAAATATTTTGTTCCAATTCGTAAATCCCTTAGTGCTACAAAAAGTTTGCGATCTTTTCTTGGCTTGAACCTAGGAGGTAACCATCGCAAAATTCTTTACAAATCTTGTAAAGATGATTGCGTCCAATGTTCGTGTAACCCTAGACACCCCTAAGTTTTTCTAGCGTGTGGACTTTCGGTGACGTAGCTGCTTGCATAAGTCCTTTTTTTTTTTTTAAATAGCGCCAATGTTAGTCGAAACGACGTAGGTTACCTTTTTTGTAACTTTTAACAAATTGCAATTTTTTTACACATTACATTACATTTTAGTTTTATAATGTTTTTGCAATTTTTTTGTTAGATGAACAAATAGAGGACATTTTAAACAAAACTTAGGGGTTTTATCAACAAACAAAACATGTAGTGTTTCCGTAAGGCGGATAGATGGCCAATGTGTTTGTATTGCGGTATGTATAGCATATGTAAACAGTTATTCCATCTTTGTTTATAATATGAGATTTTAAACCATTAAAACGCATAGATTTTATGAAGAAGTAGCTCTCGAAACTTGTAGTCTCATAGATGTAAAAGCGTTAAGAAGCACTAACTTTGCCTGCTAATAATAGATCATATAAAGTTCCAACGAAAATGAAGAACCATTAAGGAAGGACAACGTTAATGCAACAAAAATAAAAATTAGAAAAAATGGTCAATATTCGTCGCACACAATAGGACGCATGACTAATTCAACTGTCAATAAGTGTGATGCAAACATATGTGAAGAGCATAAAGTTGAACTCTGCAATGAATGCTTTAAATAATTTTATTTATTTTTTATTTTTTATATTGATAATATAGATAAATTAGCTTTTGGTCAAACTTTTTCAAAGTTATCTCAAAGAGCTCATGTAAAGAGCATAAAGTTCACCTTTCTTAGTTAGTTAGTGACCTAATAACAGTGCGTTTTTTTATAAAGAAAAATAATTAATATACATAAATTATTTAACTTAACAGCAATTATAGTTATTAACTTTTCTTTTACAGTGCAGTTGAGTATCACTTCGTTGATTCGACGAATGGTTACCTGAAACGTACTAAAAAATATGGTTACCCGTCTGGGGACCCCTTTTACAGAATTTTCTAAATAAAAACATTTTTGGAACCACCCTAACGTGCTTTTTCTTATCAGGAACATCCTCACGATATTATCACACAAGGGTTGTCGCTGGTGGATGGCCACCCCCAGCTGTGCGGCGCACACACCGTAAGAATTTATGACCAGCACCCTCGATTACTGACAACCATAAAGAAGCACATTTTCGGCGATAATGTCACTGACACTAGAACTTAGAACATAAATTTGAATTAGAATCGAATGGTCAAGGAAAGGAACCATATGCAAGCGGTTTCGCTTGAGCGCGAGCCATTTACAAAAATTAAGGGGAACAAAACAGAAATCATTTTCCCTATTATTTTTCGTCCAGCTGAAGGAGTTTTCCTTTCGATAATGTAAACACTGTATCCGGACAAATTGAATTTATTGGCACTACACCGTCCACCGAATGGGACATTACCGGCTTTATGTGTTGGAAAAGTGCCTGAACCGCACTTCATAGTACTGCGTGTGTATGCAATTAGCTAATGTCATGTCATACAGTGGCAATAAACAAGGAGCACTTACGTCACAGACTGTGTGTGTACCAGCATAGAGATTACAATCGAAAATTGTTTCATTGAAAAGCCAAGGAAGCGTGGATAATCTGACTGCACACGAAATTTTATAAATTTTTCTCAAACAAAATCCGGCTTTTGTATGAGAGAGTGTACCTACTCGGAGTTATGCTGTTTTTATGGGAATGGGATTATTTAAGTCGGAGAGATTTATGCGATAGCAGTTGACAGTGCATGTAGTACGTAATTGGATACATGGAACTTGAAGCACTTTTTGTATAATATTTCGCTTTTCTTTGCCCGTTAAGTAGATAACAGCGATGAGTTCTATTAAAATAAAAGGATGGGTGTGCGTGAGCGATGACACTTTTCGTTAGACTGAGAATAGATTTTGCAAGAGAGATTAACATCTGGTGGTGATTGAAATCGAAATACTGATGGGCTTGCAATGAATGAATTGATGGGGTGAATGGAAGAGGACGTGTCAATGAAAAGATAATATTTTCTGATAAGAGATTTGACGAAATTGCAAAATTGTTAGTCAAGGGTCACCAATCCAAATTGATGCGTTTTGTGATTTTACACTTAGATTAAAAGTACACTTGCCAGCTGTTACATTCTCATGGGACAATGCAGGGCGTTGTCATACTCGAATATAAATTCGTGCTACGAACCTACAATATGATCAAGTTGGGGCATACTTATTATATTTATTTTATACTAGCTGACCCGGCAAACGTTGTTTCGCCTTCAACTTTTAAAACGTATTTTTGAATGATCATTTGTATTTTTGTAGGTTTGGGGTATGATGTATTTAGATAGATAGATAGATAAATTTATTTTCGTATAATATACATTTGGTTTGTTACCGCACATTTTACATTTTACAGAGATTTGATACGTTATATCTTTCTACTGAAACATTTTTTTTTTATAATTTAAATTAAAGTGATTTGAATTAAATAAACAGTTTGAAGGAAACACGAGCAAAACCTCCAATTTAAGTGCAAAAAAAAAAAAAATTAAGATTGTAATAATAAATAAATAAATAAATAAATAAATAAATAAATAAAACAAATAAATAAATAAATAAATAAATAAACAAATAAGTAAATAAGTAAATAAATAAATAAATAAGTAAATAAATAAATAAATAAATAAATAAATAAAAAATAAATAAATAAATAAAAAAAAAATAAATAAATAGAATAACAAATGAGTTAAAAAAAATAACAAAAAAAAAATGAACAAATAAAAAAAATGAACAAATAAAAAAAAAATACATAATAAAATGGATAAGTACAAAATTATTGAAATAAGTAACAAAAATAAACGAATTTGAACAAAATAAGACAAAAGTTGATTAATAAATATAAATATGTATATATAAGTAAATAAATTAACAATTAGATAAATAATATGACGAACATATAATCAAAACAATTTCAGGTATCTAAGTGTACATTTAATGCGTTAACAAGAGGATTTTCAGCAAAACTGCAACGATCTAAAAATTGATTTGTTAGTTTTTGGATTCTAGTGGAAATCAATTCAACATTCGCTTTAACATGAATATCTCGCGTTGAGTGATGCCAAGGCAATTTTAACATCATTTTCAATAGTTTATTTTGAGAAACTTGCAATTTTTGTGTGTGACATTTTGCGCATTTTCCCCAGACTTGGCATCCATACAGCATAGTTGCTTGAAAAATAACTTTATGTATTATTATTTTGTTTTCCATTGAAAGCGATGATTTTCGATTAATAAACGGGTATAGAGTCTTGATGGCAATACCGATTTTTTTTAAAGTCCTACATATATGCTCTTTAAATGTAAGTTTTTGATCCAGGTATATACCCAGATATTTTATGGAAGGTTCCCAACTAATATTTATTCCATTTACCTGAAAATTTCTACTAGGAAGGAAGCAAGGATTTCTTTTTCGAGTGAAAAAGATCGCTTGCATCTTCCCTTCGTTTAGTTTTATTTTCCATTTTGTGAAATAACTTTTTAATATTTCCATCGCATCTTTTAGATTCCTCTCAATATTAAGAGCGAATTTATGGGATGAAAGTATTGCAGTATCATCTGCGAAAATGCCTGCATCACAATTTGGTAAATTTGGGAAGTCTGACGTAAAAAGGTTATAAAGAACTGGACCAAGAACTGAACCTTGTGGAACACCAGCATGAAAATGTTTAATATCAGAAACGGCACTATTTACATGGACTATAAAACAACGGTTGGACAAGAAACTTTGGACTATTTTACATAAATATGGTGGAATGTTAAAATTAATCATTTTGTAAATGAGACCATCATGCCACACAGTGTCAAATGCCTTTTCGATATCAAGTAGAATCATACCAGTAGATCTACCTGCTTTACGATTTACTTTGACATGGTTACATATTCTTAGCACCTGATGAGAAGTGTTATGATAGCGCCTGAATCCAAATTGCTCTTTAGGATAAATATCGTAATCACAGATAAATTTTGAAATTTGCTCTTTTAATACTTTTTCAAGAATTTTACTAAGACTGCTTAGCAAACTGATTGGCCTATAACTTTCAGGGTTGTCACGGGGCTTACCGGCTTTTATGATAGGAACAACTTTAGCAAGTTTCCAAACATCAGGAAAATATTCAATTTTTAAACAAGCGTTTATAAGAAATGCTAAATATTTTATTCCTGACTTTGGCAATTGTTTGATGTAAATGTTTTTAATTTGATCGATACCTCCAGTTTTTCGTATACGTAAATTTTTTACGAAGAATTCTATGTCTTCTTCTGTTGCATACACTTTCGAATTTTCATCGATAGAACTATTTGTAGTAAGGGTGTGGATAGTGTTATTGACAAATAATTCAGTAGTCACATCACCTAAGTTATGTGAAACAACATGATTAATCATAAAATTTAAAGCGAGTGCATTTGCTTTTTCAGTGTCTGTGAAGAATGTACTTGTAGAATTGTTTAATATAGGTAGTTGTTCATGCTTATTTTTAATTACCTTAACAATGTTCCAGAAGGGTTTTTTATTTTTATCTAGACTCTTCAATTTTTTATTCCATTCCAAGTTACGAAGGCGTGAAATGTGTTCGGATATCAACTTATTTAGATACGAGACCTTAATTCGGAATAAAGGTTGACGATATCTCTGCCAATATCTTCTATAAATGTTTCTCAACTTAATCAACTCCAATATTTGAGGAGAAAGTTTTAATGAGGATGTTTTTTTAGGAACTTTTGGAACGCACGTTTCAGCAGCAGTTATAATTTTGGTTGTGAAATTCGTAACAATAGAGTCAACATGTTCTTTACTTGAAATACTGTCCAAGTTTGTTGGCATGTTTCGAAGACTTGAACTTATGTCAGAGCGGAACCGCCACCAATTCGTATTTTTCAAATCTTGATAATATTGCACTTTCTTTTCCCCCGACCACATGAGTCGGCAGATAACCGGATTGTGATCAGAGCTTAGCTCGTTTAGTGAAATTGGTTGGGTTATATACGTTGACACATTAGTAACAAACAAGTCAAGCACAGAAGGACTACCACGAGAACTCGAAGGAACATAGGTTGGACTAGATGGAAATAAAACAGAAATGGGTAACGTAACAGAAAGGCTAGAAAGTAAGTTTCCCCACGCATTTGCTCTTAGGCAACCCCAATCTCTATGCCTACAATTTAGATCACCTCTAATTAAGAATTCATTGTTGATAGTAAACAATTTTCTAAGATCATTTTTAAGGCCAATTTTTTTTTCATTTGATGATGTACCTCCTGGGAAATACACGCAAAATATTTTTATTTCTTGTTGGTTTCTCAAATTAATTTTAACGCCTACATTCTCCACAAATCGTGTTCTAGTAATAGGTAAAAGCGAATGTTGAATTGATCTTCTAATCAGGATCGCAACACCCCCACCTGGTCTATCGGTTCTATCATTTCGATAGCATTTAAAATCAGGTGTTGTTATGTTTATATCATGCTTTAACCATGTCTCAGTAACTAGTGCAACGTCAATGTTGCTATTTTTTAAAAAGTTTATAAATTCAATAGTTTTGCTACGAATGCCTCTTGCATTCCAAGTTACAATTTTTATGTATCTATCTACCATATTATTTAACATTAGAGTACAAAAACTTAGTAGCTAAATGTGCGATAACATTGAATTGCTCAATTTTTGTTTTACAAACAGATAATTTAGTGACCATTTCCATAGCCAGCGAATTTAATTCTTCAGCGGTAAAAAGTGTATTAGCAGCATTGTTGCTAGGCATGTTGCAGGGTATGTTGCTGGCGATGTTGCAAGGGGTATTAGTGCTGTTTCTTCTTACATTCACATTCTCCCATGAATTCAGCGACTGAGAAGCGAGAGAATTATCGTTTACGTGTTGGCTATTAGTTATGTTTGAATCCAGCTGATTTCGATTAGGATTAGGAAGAGAAGGAAATTCCGCCAGAGAGGCAAACGAAATTTGTTTCTGAGCAGCGTAAGCAGAAACTCGTGGTGTGTATGGAGCTTTTGACTGAATAACCGGTTTTTGCTTAATAGATTTTTCTTTTAGCTCCAAATACTTTGTTCTACTAACACATGTGGGGTCAGTCGATTTATGACAGCCACTGCAATTTGCGCATTTATGTAATGCAACATTTCCACATTCGGCAGTTTTGTGTGAACCAGCACAGTTGGCACAATATGTTTTAATATGGCAATTTCTTTCACCATGACCAAACATCTGACAGTTGTGGCATTGTGTTAGCTTACCTTTTATTTTTCTTTGATAACTCCAATTTATCTGGGTGTGAAAAATGGAGCGGTATCGCTTTTTTAACTCCACTAAATTGATCGTACCATTTTCCAACGATATTAAATAGAATGTGTCACTGTAGTGTTCGTATCTCTTTGTTATTTTTTTAATCTCTATGCACTTGAGACCAAGATTAATAAGTTCAGTTTTTAGCAAATTTTGGTCCATATCTCCCATACCATAGAGAATCACTTTAAAAGCTCTCACACTTTTGAGGTCATGAGAAAAGAATTGATTATTTTCTTCTTTTAATTTGGCGATTACGGAATTATAAGAGATTATACTTTCACATACAATTTTAATGCCGATTGATATTTTTTTTATTGAATAATCACTGATATTTAACGATTTCATGCATTTGTGAACATAATCACTTGATTTTTGTAATAGTTTAATTGGTGGTACGTACACCTTTTTTAATGAATTATTAGGCTCAACCACTTCATCCATATCATCGGTGTCACTGTCTGGTATTTACATTTGCAATTATTTGATTATTTAATGCAGTAAATAATAAATAAATGGTTGGGTGCTGTAGAACGAGGGTAGACTCTGATTGGCGTTAACTTGGCAATGCCCAGTGTTGCAACTCTGACTACACATCAAATGTGCTTATCTTTTACCTCCAAGTGGTAACCATCGGGTACTGGTCTCATCCAACCGGATTTGACTTGCTAAACGATAAGTGCGAGTGTTGATAACACGACGAAAAACAGCAACACTATAAACACCCTGGTGAGAATGGCACGGAAGAATACCCGGCCTGCTGTCCCAGGCGAACCTAGATGAGCTGCTCTGACATATTCGGACAACAGGTTGTCTAGGAATTTCAAGGGTTAGTCAGGCCCCTTGAACAGAGATGGTGGCGGATGAACCGAAAGGCCAACGGCAGCGCTCAATCCCGTAGTGGATACTGATGGCCCCGTGTCCTAGGGGTATCTAATAAATTGGAACTGGCCCTCCAGGTTGGGGGTTGTGCTTTGGGTTAACTACCCACCCACAGAAAAAAAACATGGTTACGAAGCAACCAATAGCCTCGGAAAGGACGGATTTTATTGTTGACGACCCTGCTAAACGAAAAAAGGACAACGACGTTCGTATCTGCACCTGGAATGTGAGAACATTAAACAGGAGAGGTGCAGGCGAACAACTAGCGGAAGCCCTAAACTGCTACAAAGCAGACATTACTGCCATCCAGGAAATACGATGGGATGGGCCGGGCAAAAAGAGGATGAAAAACTGTGACATATACTACGGACCGTGTTATAGTGAGCAGAAACAGCGACTATTCGGATGCGGATTTGTTATAAGTGCCAGACTTAGGCAAGAAGTCTTATGTTTCCAAGACATTAGCGAACGCATAGTAACAATCCGAATCAAGGCCAAATTCGCCAACATAAGCCTTATATGCGCTCACGCTCCGACGGAAGAAAAAGATGATATAGCTAAGGATTGCTTCTACGAGCTTCTCGACAAAACCTATGAGCGACTACCGAAGTACGATGTTAAAATCGTGCTGGGAGATTTCAACGCAAAGGTAGGAAGAGAAGACATCTTTAGAAGTATTGTCGGAAAACAAAGCCTACACGACAACACGTCTGGTAACGGACTTAGGCTAATTGATTTCGCTACGGAACGAAATGCCACTATAGCCAGCACACGGTTTCCTCACCTCGATATCCATAAGGGGACATGGCGGTCTCCAGATCAACGAACGGTCAACCAAATTGATCACATTGCGATAGATAAAAGGCACGCATCCAGTATTTTGGATGTCCGAACATTCCGAGGAGCTAACATCGACTCGGATCACTACCTTGTAGCAGCCAAGGTAAGAATGCGGATATCCACCACGCCACAACAATCCAGAAATACTGTGAAAAAATTTAATGTCGGAAGACTGCAATCGCAAGAGACCGCCAAGACCTTCGCACAACGCGTATCCCTTAACCTCTCGATTAACACCATACCACCAGCATCGAATGTCGAAGAGCAATGGCAACGATGCCAACAGGCCATTAGATCAGCCGCAACTGATGTGCTAGGTTTCTCGCGCCCACCAGCAAGAAACCCCTGGTTTGATGAGGAATGCCGACAGATGCTCGCAGCCAAGAACGAGGCCTACAAGGCTAAGCTGCAGGTGAAGACGAGAGCTGCCATTGAGCTCTATAGGCAAAGAAGGAGGGAAGAACATCGGCTTTTCAGCAAGAAGAAAAAAGAGCAAGAAAAGCGCGCGATCGAGGATATAGAGAGGTGCCACTCCAGGAACGATGTTCGCAAGTTTTACCAAAGTGTAAAGCGTCAAAGCCAAGGATACAAGGCTCGAACAGAATCCTGTCGAGATGAACAAGGAAATATTGTAGTTGAGACACAGTCGCTGCTGAGGATATGGAAGAACCACTTCTGCAGACTGTTAAACGGCGATGACGAACAACATTCCGCTGTCAGGCAGAACGAACCATTCAATATTGGCAACGACAGCGAAAACTGCCAACCACCTGACCTGAGTGAAGTGAGGATAGCAATATCTAAACTCAAGCTTAATAAGGCTGCCGGAAATGACGGCCTTCCCGCTGAGCTCTATAAGGCCGGCGGAGATGACTTGGTAAGTAACATCCACCAACTCATAAGCCAAATCTGGTCGGTTGAAAATATGCCTGAAGAATGGAACCTCAGCATCGTTTGCCCGATCCACAAAAAAGGAGACCCTCTGAACTGCGCCAACTACAGAGGCATAAGTCTCCTCAACATCGCCTACAAGATCCTATCTGCCGTAATATGTGAACGCCTGAAACCGTTTACCAACAACCTGATTGGCCCTTATCAGTGTGGTTTTAGGCCAGGAAAGTCCACAACCGATCAAATTTTCACACTTCGGCAGATCCTGGAAAAAACTCAAGAAGTCCAAATCGATACCCACCACCTATTCATCGATTTCAAAGCCGCATATGACAGCATTTATAGAGACGAACTGTACAGAGCCATGTCTAGTTTTGGTATACCGCCCAAACTCGTCCGTTTGTGTAGGATGACGATGGAGAATTCTCGGTGCTCCATCAGGGTCGGAAACGACCTCACCGACACATTCGATACCAAAAAAGGATTTAGGCAAGGCGATGCGCTGTCATGTGACTTCTTTAATCTGATTCTTGAGAGAATTGTGCAAAACTCCAAAGCCAACACCAGAGGCACAATTTTCCAAAAGTCGGTGCAACTACTAGCATACGCTGACGATATTGACATCATTGGTAGGACTCAACGTGATGTCATAGCCACGTTTGCTAGTATAGAGAAGGAAGCGGCAAAAATGGGTTTAGCAGTAAATGAGGGTAAGACTAAGTATATGCTGTCAACACGAAAGGACACACAACATCGACGAATTGGACAGAACGTCACCATTGACAGATATAACTTTGAGGTAGTACGGGACTTTGTCTACCTCGGCTCCGCTATTAACTCTGACAACAACATCTCGTCAGAAATTAAACGAAGAATTACTCTTGCCAACCGCTGTTTCTTCGGGCTAAGAAGGCAATTTAGTAGTAAAGCCCTCACTCGAACTACTAAGGAGATCCTATATAAGACCCTGATCATCCCAGTCCTGCTCTACGGCGCTGAAGCATGGACCGTATCAAAAGCGGATGAAGAAATCCTTGGTAGATTCGAGAGGAAAATTCTTCGGAAAATCTTCGGTCCCGTTTGCGTTGACGGGCTATGGAGACGAAGATTCAACCAAGAACTATACGAGCTGTACAGCGACATGCCCCTGGTCAAAAAACTCCGCATTGGACGTTTAAGATGGCTAGGACATGTAGAACGAATGGACACCAATACTCCGGCTCGCAGAGTCTTCGATTCCCAGCCAGACGTCGGACGCAGTAGAGGAAGACCTCGCCTTAAGTGGCGCGCACAAGTGGAAACCGACCTCAACCAACTTGGAGTGCGCAACTGGAGGCAGTTAGCTAAGGACCGGGCTAATTGGAGAGGCATGTTGGTTGAGGCCCAGGTTCATTCCGGACTGTAGCGCCACTTAAGTAAGTAAGTAAGTAAACACGCAATGACTGCTCTTGGGATTTGTTAATTGGCATTGCTAATGCAAGCCGTTCGGAAACTGCAATTGTTTAAAATGGAATGTCAAGTCAGTCGGAACCATTGGAATTCGGGTATCAAAATGTTTGTACTTCTCTTAAGTATTGTCGCTCCGATGATGTTGTTCATCAGACGGAGGGACAGACATGTCTAAATCGACTCAGCTAGCGATTCTGAGTCGATCCATATACTTTAAGATATATCTAGCTAAATTATATATATGTTACGAACTATGTATCAAAAATAATATGTATATTGTATACCCTAATGGGATAGTGTATCAACATATTAGAAGGCTGTGCGGATCGTTGAATACCCTATCACATCCCATCCTATCTTTAAAACTAAAATCCCTAAATAGTGCTACAAGACTCTATGGAGATGCAATTCGAAAATTACATTGTCACAAAACACTAAGCAAAGAAGAAGGGAAGAAGGCTTTTCAGAAAGAAAAAAAAACAGACCAAGAAAAGCGCCCATCGAGGATATAGCGAGGTGCCACTCCAGAACAAGGAAATATCGCAATTGAGACACAGTCGATGCAGACTGTTTACCGGCGATGACGAATAATATTCTGCTGCCAGGAGGAACGAACTATTTAATATTGGCCACGAAGGTGAAAACTACCAACCACCCGACCTAAGTGAAGTGAGCTAAACTCAAGCTCAACAAGGCAGCCGGAAATGACGGACTTCCCGCCGATCTTTATTAAGCCGGCGGAGATGACTTGGTAAGTACCATCCACCAACTCATAAGCCAAATCTGGTCAGATGAACCCTTGGAACTACGCCAACTACAGATGCATAAGTCTCTTCAACATCGCCCACAAGATCCTATCTGCCGTAATATGTGAACGCCTGAAACCGTTTAAAAGCAACCTGAATGACCCTTATCAGTGTGGTTTTAGGCAAGGAAAGTCCACAACCGATCAAATTTTCACGCTTCCGCAGATCCTGGAAAAAAACCCAAGAAGTCCAAATCGATACCCACAACCTATTTATTGATTTCAAAGCCGCATATAACAGCATTTATAGAGACGAACTATACAGAGCCTTGTCTAGTTTTGGTATACAGGATAATGATGGAGAATTCTCACTGTTCCATCCGTGTCGGAAATGACCTCACCAACACATTCGAAACCAAAAAAGGAATTAACCAAGGAGATGCACTGTCCTGTGACTTCTTTAGTTTGATTTTTTTAGATGATTGTGCCAAGCTCCCGAGCCAACACCAGAGACAAAATCTTCCATAAATCGGTGCAACTAACTACTAGCATATGACGACGATATTGACATCATTGGTCAGACTAAACGTGATGTCAAAGCCACGTTTTCTAGTATAGAGAGGAAAACGGCAAATATGGATTTAGCTGTAAACACATAACATAGACGAATTGCACAGATTGACAGCTACCACCATTGATAGATATATTTTTAAGGTAGTACTGGACTTTGAATGCCTCGGCTAAATTAACTCTGACAATAACATATTTGTCAAAACTTAAACGAAGAATTACACTTGCCAACCGCTGTTTCGTCAATTTAGTAGTAAAGCCACCACTTGTACTACTAAGGAGGTCTTATACAAGATGATAAGAGTCTTGCATGAAATCGTTTTAAGAAAAACATTCTTCGAAAATCTTTTGTCCCCTTTGCGTTGACGGACTTTTTTTTTTTTTTTTTTTTTTTTAATTCATTTTTATTTTTATTTAACTTATAACTAACTTACATGCTAGACAAAAATTAATAAAAACTAGCCTACTTATCTACTAACTTAACTAACTTACTTATCCTCTGCGGATATCCTAAATTAAACACTAACAACTTAAAAACTAATGCCTTTCGGCCTAAAATCTAATTTAATTATTTTACAATAAATTTATCTTTTTTCTTGACCAAGAAACATTTTTTTTTTAAAAAACTTGGTGTCATGTGTTTTTTTTATTTTTATTTAAACTTACTTACTAATTAAAACTACTTATGAACTAACTAAAACTACTTAGAGCTAATTAAAACTACTTAAAAATAACTTAAAACTAGAACAGCCACAGCAAGCATTTTTTTTTTGTATTTTTTTTTTATATTTTTTTTTTTTTATTTTTTTTTTTTTTTTTGTATTTTTGTATTGTTTTTTTTTTTTTTTTTGTGCCACCACGACTGTTTTTATTAACCTAACCTTAAAAACCTTAGATATATGCAAGTCGGCCATACTTCAAAAAGTCAACTATCTTTAACTAAGCTTGCAGCCACCACAACAGGTTCTCCTGTTGCAACCTACTCCGACGGTCCCAATCGGACACACTCCTGCTGAACCGCAGGCGCTCTCCTCCGCCCTGAGCGACTACGTCTCGGTCGTACAGGAGCCGCCTATCCACAGTTCGTCGGAAGACGTGGTAGATTAGCGGAACCGCCGATCTGTCCTGTATCAGCCCTCGACTATCTAAAATAGGAAAGCTTCAGGCGGAATAAAGCCGCTTAAACGCGCACTTTCAAAGTATTCATCATTGGGGTAGAAGGCCCCAAAGATGAGACTATTGCTCGGGGTCATCGCTCTTGCCGCGTGAAACCGAATGAGTTTCACCAGAAAATTGTCTATCCTGTTTATGTTGGCCCCGTTGTATAGGACCTGGTTGGAATAATATTTTGTGTAGTCAGATACTGGTGTTCTGTGAAGTCCAAGGCAGCTTCTCAGACACTGCCTCTCAAACACCCGTATCTTTTCCATTTGAGATGGGGCAACGTTGAACCACACCGGGCACCCATAGGCAATCATCGGTCTGATAAGAGACATGTAGCAAATCACCTTCACCCTGCTGTCAAGACGGCTGCTATAAAACAATCGTCTTGTCAGGGCAAGTGCTCCCCTAGCTCTCGCTAGAGCAGCATCTACATGTCTTCCGAAATATAGATACTGATCCAGCCAGATGCCAAGGTACTTTACTACACTTTTGCTCGCCAGTGGATGTCCGTTTGGTCCAACGATCACCAGCTTGCGCCAGTTCTTTCTCGTATCCCTAGAGGCCTTAGACAACGGTGTCCTAAACAGGATAGTTTCCGATTTCTGAAAGTTGATTTTTAACTTCCAGTCATCACAATATCTCTGGATCTTATCGAAGTCCCGCTGCAAAAGAGTTCGGATGACCTCGACAGTAGGTGCTGTTCTGTACGCGATAAGATCGTCCGCATACGCAATTGCCTGAGTAAGACTACCTATCATATCGCTGGTGTAAATGCTGAAGAGAATCGGCGAGTTCACCGCTCCCTGTTGCAGACCATTTTTAATAAAAAATTCGGTGGTAGAAGTTACATTGCCACTTTTGACAACAAACGTTCTACCAGTCAACATGTCATGAAGCATATATAGTAGTGGTTTACTTATGCCAAGTCTGGTCAGCTTTAGATAGAGGCCCTCTAACCATACGGTGTCGAAAGCCTTCTCCAAATCAACCAGACATGCACCCGTGCACTGTTTTTTCGCTTTGTTCCATTGTATATCAGAGACGAGTTTGGAGGCGGCATGAATACAGTCATGTCCGGCCTTGAAACCAAACTGGTTCTCTGGTATAATATTGTTGTCCTCAGACCACTTGAACAGAGCCCGATTGAGAATCTTTTCGAATACCTTGCTGATACTCGGAAGGAGACTTATCGACCGGAAATTTGCCGGATTGGAGTTGTCCTTTCCCTTTTTCGGGAGAGGATGAACCACCGCCGTCTTCCAACGCACTGGATAATATGCATTATTCAGCGCGTTGTTGAACAGCGTGGCGTAAATGTCCACAGCTTCAGGGGGTAAGTGTCGCAGTACAATGTTGGATATACCATCGACTCCCGCTGACTTCTTTTTCTTTATGGAATCGAAAATGGTCTGGAGTTCCACCTTCGAAATTAACAGGGGACTAGACCCACTTCGCTCGGCGACTATGGCGTTTGCCAAGTTTTCGTCATCGAACCGCGTGAAACCGCGGTTCTCAGATCGCCATTGCGTTATGTCATTTCTTAGGTAGAAGTGATGGAGCAGGGCATTGTTTTCCAGGATGCGGTTCGGGCGAATGCTATCATTCACCTTATACACCTCCTGAAAAACAGCCCCCACTGCCTCCACTTTCTCCTGAGGATCTTCAATAACATAGAAATCGTCGTTGAAGACGGCTTCCCCTGGATCGATTCCTGCTGTCAAAAGTATGTTTGTATTGTCAGTTGTTCGTTGGAGCTTAATACACGGAAGGTCGTTATGACCTTTCCTCCTAAAGATCTTATTAATTTGTGGAAACATACTCGGGTCGCTGGAATTTACGGCCCGAATTCTGTTATTCCAAAACAAATTAATAGACAACCGATAGTTCTCCTTGATCAATTGGTTGATGTTTTTGATCGACGCCTTCAGTGTTCTAATCTCCGGGTCACGTGGGTTTGTTAGTCGTCTGTACAAGTTTTTTAGTCTTGTCAGAAGTCCGCTTTTTTGTCTGTGCAGTGCGTCAATGGTCGCGTTTCTGTACGAAGACGTTATGTCACGTTCTTTGTATTTTGGAATCGTCCTGTTCATTGTCCTTTGGATCGATTCGTCCATTTGTTGTAAGTAGTTGTCGATTTCGTTGTTTGTCAGATTTCGGTTGTTTGGTGGTAGCCTGTCCCTCGAACGTAGTTCTCTTGATAAGGCGTTGGTAAAGCGTGGCCAGCGCATCTTACCGTAGTTGTAAGAATGCACAGGCACATACTCCTCCAACGCCACAAGCTCGTTCGGAAGCTGTATTACGGCGGCGAGTCCGCAGTGGTCACTGTCGTACTCGATCGTCTGTAAACAGTTTCGCGGGTGTTGACCTACTTTGTCAGTAACAGTTAGTCTTGTGTCTCGCAGTAAAAGATCCAGAAAAGCACCGCTTCTCGGAAACGATGGCCTATCTGTGGCGAGAATGTCGATCCTATATTCAACATTGAAGTGGACCATCCAATTGTACAGATGATTACCCCGAGGATTTTGTATTTGATTTCCCCAATCTGCGTGTTTGGCATTTAAATCTCCAGCCAAAAGATAAAAGTTCTCCACTGAGTTCAGTCTCAGAGATTCGAAAAGTTTTCCGAGCTCTGTTGTGAAAAGTGTAGGCTGAGGTGCTTCCGGTGCGTAGGCCGCTATCACATACAATCGCTTCCCTTGTTGGAGAGGAATGCATATGACGCAGGCTTCCAGCAACCGGAATCGGCGCACTTCACCACTATATATGACTTTATAACTAATGCCTTTTCGTATAAAGATAGCGATCCCGCCTCCTTGAGTGGAGTTGGGCCGGTCTCTTCTTACGATATTGTAATTACTATTAGTCAATTTATGCTTCTGGTTAAGCTTAGTTTCGCTAGCCATAAGCACATCGGGACTTTGGTCTTTTAACAGTTGCAACAGATAAGCTCTACGTTCAATCCTAATCAGTGAATTTACATTCACAGCCAGGATCTTTAGGGGTCTCTCTGACAGCGCGCCCATTACGATCTATTTTGCATTAAGCTCGGCAACAAGGAGTAGATATAGTCTACCCTTGACGTCTGCTCCCGTAACTGGTTTTGAAGACCGGTTAGCTGGCCTTGAATGGCCCGCAAGCGTTGACGGACTATGGAAAAAAGGATTCTATCAAGTAATATACGAGCTGCATAGCGCAATGGATGTTTATTATGGCTAGGATATGTAGAGTGAATACTCCGGCTCGCAGAGTCTTCGATTCCTAGAAAGGCGAAAGACGCAGTAGAGGAATATCCCGTCGTAAGTGGCTCTCACATGTAGAAACCAACCTCAACCAACTTGAAGTGCGTAACTGGAGGCAGTTAGCTAAGGACCAGGGTTATTGGACAGGTATGTATGTTGATTGAGGCCCAGGTTCATTCCGGACTGTAGCACCACTTAAGTAAGTAAGTAAGCCGCAGAGTTAAAAATGAATCCCGTCACTCATCGTGACTAGATTTTTAATTGTGAAACGATCTGTCGTCTAATTATTCTGCAGTTATTTTGACATCGAGCGTAATACAAGTTTATAACTTGTAGCTGGGAAGGCTTTTTGAAGAAATACAAGAGAAAGTTGATCTGAGTGTTGCACTAACCTCACTGTAAACTTGTGGTTAAAAATTATCGCTTTGTTAAGATCGCGCAGTACGCGTATTTGAAGAATACGCCTAACTTTAAAAATACGCCGGACTAATATGGTTTACGATATTATCCGGAAATAAAAGAATTGGTCGGGGAAAACCCCGTAAAAAAACATATGAAGGTGTGAGCTTTATGGCTATGAAATATGAACAACATTTTGTTCAGGGAGTTTATCAAAATATTTAATGGTTCGACAAAAAAAAAACGTTTTCCTATTGCATATGCCTTTGGGTAGGGTATACAAATGGTTTTTATAGGAAAAAGGGGGCGTGAGTTAAAACACTATATGGACGAAAGGCATCTTACATTATTATCCAAGTATTTTCATCACATCTTTTTTCGAATTTTACAAACTTTTGCCGAAAATATTTTTTTTTTTATAAAAAGTCCACAAAAAGTTGGCATGTCTAAAAACTAAAAAAACCAAAAACGATTCGGGTACCTACTCCATATCATAGAAAAACTTGAAAAAAAATGTCGATGCAAATAATTCGAGAATAATACTGTCCCTTTAACGTGCTGTTCGAACAAGTGTAAACATTTTCCGCCCTCTTTTTTTAAATCGTTATTTTTGGTCAAATGGTTTTTTGTTTCGATCAAATTTTAAAATATTCGTTTTCATGCAACGCCAGTTGTATTCACTTCCCCTTTGTATATGCAGGAAAAAAACATTGTTTTTTTTTGCCGGCTCATAAACGATTTTAATAAACTTTCTCAGCAATATAATGTGACAATGCTACATCCACTTTTTGGGAATATTTAATTTAAGAATAGAATAGGATAAAGTAATATCAATAGTTATACCTCAAAATATGGATCGACTCAGAATCGCTAGCTGAGTCGATCTATCCAAGACTGTCTGTCAGTCTGTCCGGATGCGATGAGATTGGGTATTAAACTGCACAGCGGATTGTAGCCTTCTCATATGTCATAAAGTTATCAGGCACTCCCACTTCTTTGAAAATATTTGTTTTAAAGTTGGGATGGGATGGGATGGGATAGGATATTAAAAAATTCTCAATCTCATAGCGGATTATAGCCTCCTCATACAATTGTTGTTAAGATTTTCTCAGGCGAACCTAAAACGCTCAAGAAGAGCCTTGGGATGATGATTGCAGATCTTTATTGACTTTGCTATTGAATTATTGAAGATTTTATTTGGTGGGAATATGTTTTCTGGATGTTAACTTTATTGTTTGCTTGTTATGTAACAAAAAAGAGGTGTGGTATAGCGTTGTTGGCAGATGGACGGTGTGCCTTTGAGTTGCAATTGCTCATCTGAAGGACGTTGAAATGCAAAAAGTCTAGGGGTTGATTTCTACAAGCTCCTCCGAACATTTGCCGTTATAATACCTGTAAAAGAACACAGTTCATCAACAAGTCCTAGCTGAGCCAAAGGTTAGGGATTTGACGTAAGAATCGCCCGTCCTTTTTGTGAATGAAGTTCATTGAGTTCGGTTACTGCTTGTGCTCACAACTTAAGTTCTCTGCTACGTCTACATCTGGCTGAGAATAAAAGACTTGTGTTGTCTCAGCAGTTTAACACAATCATTTCAAGAAAATTGTTAAAGAAATCATATAACAAAGTTTAGTTTTATTTTATATATATTTTGTATCCAGATCCACCTTGAAATAGCAGTGAGCATTCAACATTTTCATCCTGTTTTGACCATTGATGTAACCACCGTCCGTCGACATTTGCTTGTAGTTGCACAGATTTAAGAAGATTATGTCACTGTTGTTAGCTTGGGAGTGCTAGAATAACTTTGTCTAAATCCTTTTCTGGTATCAAATGTATCGGTTATGTACTTGCTAAATTTGATGGAGCAGCGATAATTCTCTATCCTCGTTCAGTCGGATAAGTTTGGCTGATGAACTAAAATTAGAGCTATGTCAAGATTACAGAATTTATCCCTATTAATTCTATCGTACACCGATTCAAAATCGGTGATTGTTTGTGATGTACATATATCGATTTGGACATGTTGGTTTTGTTCCTGATTCTGAAAAGGTGTACAGGTGTCAATCAGTTGGGAACTTTCCTCAATACTCGTTATTCCTGCATACTAAAAATATTTTCGCTGTATCAATTTAATAATTCTACTGGTTGGTCGGCTGTATCCTTTCTGTGAAGTATTCTAACATTCAGGTTAAGACAAACGTCAATGTTATTTTTTCTTTTAGTATGGTCTTCCGTTATAAGAAAGGAACTTAACGAGGCTCTTCTGTTTTTCATGAGTAAGTGAGCACAACCTAAACTAAAATTTGTACTGAAAGCAGAATATCGGATACTTTTACAAAACAAAAACGATACTCATTTTATAAATGTATTTGATCTGTTACTTCTGACAATACAATTATTTTGACACAACTTTGAATTTGAAAATCTTACTTGCAAATGTTAGCAACAGCAAAATTATCTCGTATCCTTTTTAACTTTCTCTTACAAAGAAAAAGGTATTGTTTTCGTGAAAATTGTCGACCTCGAAATTTTGATTGATTTTAACATTGATGATTTTCTTTAAACGTCGTATCCAAGTTTGTTTTGGTCATAATATTAGGCCATTTTTTGCGTTCAGTCATGTTATTAACGATACCTAGTTCGTATAAAAATTACGAATAACGTCAATTTTCTCGAAACCCCCTCTAACGATTTTGATTAAACCTAACACATACTACATATAAGTATATTAATTTCAAAAAAATTCGAGCAAATACATATAACGGATTTTTGGATTTAGGCCATGTAAGGAAAATTTCAATTTCTCGCAAACTATTTGGTAAAATTATTGAAATTGAATATATATTCATTCTTATATTACTGTTTGTTACATAATCTGTTTTATTCCAGCCATCCCTAAACGAAATTTTTAGTTCTGCCCAATAACGGAAAATCATTATTATTCCAATAGATAACTATTCCTTCTAATTCCGGAATAAACCTTCTTGATCTAACGCATAACCCAATGTTGCGTATGACGCACCCTCGTTTATTACAGAATATATATATTTTTGTTTATATTTACTAAAGCAAAGCAATTTTTGATAAAACTTCCACTTTGAAAAATTAAACTTCATGCTCAAGTATGCATGAGTATTTCAGGATAAAATTCCGTTGTATAGTTGCGATGACAACATTTAAAAAGTCCCCCTTTTTACCAGGAACCAACCAACCAACATTTGATTTTGGTCCAAATTACCAGTACTCTACCTTGGAAACATGAACCTGGTCGTATTTATGTGTCAATATCGCTACAACCACATCCATGTTTCTATCTTTACAGTTATTACATATTAAAGGATTTTATGTCCCATTGTTTTTTCTCAAATTCTAATGCACAATCAGAATGAAGGACAACCAAACAAAAATACACAACCCAAACTGATACGAAGAAGAGGAAAAAAAACTTTCAGCGAAGTACTCGAGTGGTGATAAATTTCAGTGTCACTCCATGGGTTCATGCTCTCACTGACTTTGATTTCCTAAGGAGTTGGTATTTTTCAGGGACTCTGCTCGAGTTCTATGTTGACGGTGATATTAAGTTTTAATGCTAATGAAAGTGTGTGAGAAGAAAAATGGCATATAAACGCAAAGTGGCACATACTCAAAAGGCGGAGGACCAAAAAACGAAAGCCAACCAACTGGAAGGTAGACATTTTTATCATTTTATTACACCGAAAACGGCAAGTCATAGAAGTCATCGTCATTGCCATTTCCGCTTGTGTCATTCTCCCCCTTTGCGAAATGTAATCGAATAAATTAGAGGTGATGTACGCACTCATATCACTGGCGCATTCTGTCTTTGAAAAGAAATTCTTGGACGTTTTTTGCCACTTTGGATAAAGAACCCCGTGTCGCAGATGTAGTGCTATGGTATAGTCTCAAGTTCAATGGACCTGATGACAGAAAGTACCTACACGTACTTTCTTCTGCCGTTGCGTTGCCATTTTGGAGTTAATAGAAAACAAAAAACGAACATATACGACTCAGACAAACATCCCCGAGAAATGTTAAAGAATTTATTCTGATTTGTTGAAGGTGAAATGACAAACTCGATTAAGTTTGATTAAATCCCGTGCCGTTAAAAAAATGTGTATACCTATCAAATATCTTATATCTTTTTCCGATGAGAAATTAACCTTGGTCGGCCTAATTGAGTTTTGGGTTTGGCATAATAGAAAACAATACCAATACTACAAAATTTCGTTAGGACTTATTTTCAGTCTTCTGTGCTTATCCTGGATAAAAAAAAATGAGTTATCAAACAAATATATTGGAATTTTTATCGAAAACTTTTATCGAAAATTAGAAAACATCTCCCAGTATGACATTCGGTAAACAATAGATAAAAAATTTGTTTTAATTCTACAATCTCAATATTACAATAAGTGTAGGACATTATGTGAAAGAAATATCGATTTCCAAATATTCAATAAATTAAACATCCAGTTATTTAGTTGTCGATTTGCCAACTACAAATGTACTACTATATCACCAATTTGAGTTTTTTCTTAATTTTATTCAAAACTATATGTAATAAGATAATAAAAATCACGTCTATTGTACCTGTACTTAAATAGAAAAAAAACATATGAGAGGCTACAATCCGCTGTGCGGATCGTTGAATACCCTATCCCATAACATCCTGAAAATGAATATCCTCAAAATACAGGCTTTATGGCGATGAAATACAGAAAATGACATTTTCACAATATATTGCACAGACAGTTTATCAAAACCTTTTGTGGTTCGACAAAAAACAATGTTTTTAACTTTCTCTTACAAAGAGAAATATATTGTTTTCGTGAAAATTTTCGACCTCGAGATTTTGATTGATTCTAATATTACGATGATAGCGGAGCCTAAAAAAGTGGTTTTTGGAATTCCGTCCGTCCAATAAGGAAAATTAATTGTTTTTGACATAGACACCGATTCCTTCAAATTTCGGAGTAAACCTTCGTATAATCAAATTTCGACATTGTATATAATTTTTAGCATTAATAATCAAAATATGCGCACTATTTGATCTAACGCTGAACTCGCTGTGAAAGAGAAAGTTGCGTACGACCCAGTCGTGCACCCACCACTCGTTTGTATTGCATATGCCTTGGGGTATAGGGCAAACAAATGGTTTTTGTAGGAATACGAACCCAAAAAGTGGGCGTGGGTTAAAATAGTCCATTAACGAAATGTTCATATTCATATCTACTACCAATGATTTTGCATCAAAATTTTTTTCGAAAACTTTCAAATTTGGCCAAAAAACGTTTAATTTTTTGCACTTGTTCTGCTGGGAGCAACAAAGAGCACGTGTACCAAATTTCATAATTCTAGCTCAAAATTTAAGGCCCAAAAACTGGTGACGTACGGACGGACGGACGGACAGACGGACGGACAGACATGGCTAAATCGACTCAGCTATCGATTCTGAGTCGATCGGGTATAAAAATAAATCTAGACGGTTTGAGTTATCACCCTAAACGGAGCAACGGATAGGAAGTTGAAATTTCTTGAACCCGCGAAGCGGTACACACAGGTAGTGTTTTTCATTTCTCTATCTGAAACAAGGAAACCAACTATTAAATGAACTGCATGCCAAGCTTAAACCATCAAAAATTGATAACGGTAATATTCGTTTTCTCGCCAACAATTATTGGCTTCAGTTTACATTAGAAAGCTAAAAAGTCCGTATTACAAAAATGGCCTTATATCAGTCGGCGTTGTATCCCGCAACCAACTGGGAAATAATACTTAATTTCATGAATTACCAATCCAATAAAAGGAGGACGAGCTAGGACACCCTGCTCTCCTCTCCATGAATGTTGATCCTCCGTAATCGATTCGGATACTCCTATGACTTTCCAGACGAGATTGGCACATATCATGAATTTGGTGAAGGTCTCTCCTCAAGATTTTTCCAACGAGACATAAAGTAGATATACCTCTATGATTGGAGGAATTTATTTAACAATCCCCAGGCACTTCACCGCATTAGCAAGTCACTTTAATAACACAAGAGATTCATTTTACTCCAACTTGACCTTAAGAATTTTTGGCAAGTTTTATACAAACCTTTCACCGATTTATCTACCTTAAGGACTATTTGCCGCACAAAATGCAATAAAAAGTGCTCACTTTATCTACGTACGATATTGATGTTTCTTTTATCAGAAAGAATTCTACCATCAACGGTTTTGACTTTTCAATACAATATTAAACTCTGTTCTTTGAGACGACGCGACAAATAGCCAGTCAAAACACAATATAGGCAGATCTGTTTTTTTATTTATTTTATTTATTTTTTGCGAGTTTATATACCACTTTCGAGTGATTTAGTAGCCCAATTAAATCCATACAGCTTAGACAAGGCATACATAACGGGTGTTATTTTGAAGAGGTATATTACTTTAAGTTGACAACACTATTTTAACTGGCGCCCATTTTATCAGCTGTCAAGTGATTTATTTTTAGTTTGCTTTGGCATTTCAACATAAATAGACTCAAAACTTACGTCTGAACTATTCCAAATTGTGCAAATTTAATTTGAAAATCATGGTTCTGTCCGAAATACGTATCGCGCAATACGTCCATTTTACGGTCAACATAATCGTCCATCAGAACAATTAATTCGATTAATTATGGAATGTTTCCGCTCCACGTTTACTCTAAATGATAATACGCATCCACACTCCACAGAGGCATCATACAGTGCGTACAGAAGAAGTCGTTGCTGCTGTAGAGCGTAGCGTAGAGGAAGACCCCAATCAGGCTATCCGCCATCGTGCACAGGAAGTGGATATGTGTCCATCAACTTTATGGAAGATTTTGCGGAAAGATCTTGGTTTGCGTGCTTACAAAATCCAACTCGTGCAAGAATTGAAGATCACCAAGCAAGGCGTAGATTCGGTGAATGGGCCCACAACAAGATTGCCGTTGATAGCAATTTTCATAAGCGAATGTTGAAGCTCACTTTTGGTTGAATAGATACGTCAAAAACAAAACTACTAAATTTGGAGTGATGACAATCCTCAAGCGTATGTTGAGACACCGTTACATCCACAAAAACTGACTGTTTAGTGAGCTTTATGGGTCGGTGGAATAATTGGTCCGTACTTCTTTAAAAATAATTCTAGCCAGAAGGTTACAGTCAATGGTGACCGCAATAGAGCCATGATTACTGAATATTTCGTTCATCAATTGAACAACCATGATGTGCAGGAGCTGTGGTTTCAACAAGACGGCGCAACATGTCACACATGTCACACAGCTTGATTTGTTGAAGAAAACTTTCGATGAGCGCATAATTTTGCGTTTGGGTTCAGTGAATTGGCCTCCAATATCGTGCAATTAAACGCCGCTTGACTATTTTCTGTGGGGATATGTGAAGTCGGTACTCTACGCCGAAACGATTGACCACCTGGAGGACAACATTCGCCGCGTTATTGTCGATGTCGGAAAAAGTCATCGAAAATTGGACCTCAAGATTATACTACGTCCGAGCCAGCCGTGGCAGTCATATGCCAGAAATCATATTTTAATGAATTATAATGCCAGAAGATTATCTTTCGAATAAAGTAAATTTCATGTCAATTTAAAAAAAAACATCTTTGTTTTATTCCATTTCATAGTTCTATAACTTCAAAAAAAAATACCCTTTACATTTTGGGAGGGGACATTTTCCTTTTGAAACATAATTGAAAAAACAAGAAGTTATGATGAGTTCACATCCTTTTAATACTAAATACTTAATGTGACTTAAATAAACGTATTTATTTAAAATATCCTTCGTACACACAAATAGGGATGAAGTTACGTTTTTGGTATTGCTTGACTTCTCGAAAGCTTTTGATGCAGTCAACCATGCTAACCTATGTGATAAACTACTGCATCAGTACAACTTTACTTCATCTTCACTAAGTTAATGATTTCTTACTTAGCACACCAGAAATTTGGTATCAAATTATCAAATTTTCTGCCAAAAGTGACTGGTGTTCCACAAGGTTCCATTCTTGGTCCTCTTTAGATTTAGACTTATTTATTTTTAGAATCATATCACTTTAAATTAGTAAAGAAATAAGATAATTATTTAATGGTACTCTAGCAGACAATAGCAAATTGGATATGAAATTACAATTTTATATTTAAAATAATAGTGTAATAACTTCTGATCTAAATATAAGGTAAGAAATGAAAAATAAATAAATTATATGGAAAACAGAAAAACTAAAAATCGTTATAGTGACGTGAAACGTTGCCAAAGCGTCTTAAATTGGATTGTGAGACTCATTAGTCGAACAGTTAGGGGTCGGGGCGGTACTTAAATATACGTAATGCAACGTATGCGAATTCAACTTTTTATGTGAAGTATGTTAACATTAGTTGTCATTATCATACAACATTATCGGTATATTTGAACAGTTATTAAGAAAATTGGTTCTGTCAAGAAATTCAGAGAGAAATGTTGAATTTAATTGAGCCACTTCCTAATAAAATAATTGGGAATTGCACGACGGTATTTCCGAACATGATTTACAATACCAAATAAGCCCAGATATAATGTTGCTAATCAGTGGTTGTAGTTGTATTGTACTTAAATCCTCTACACCGGTTATACATAGCTCGGCTGGAAGGCCATCACTTCCAGTGGCTTCAGCTTAGATATTGCAATCCTCGGACTGCCTGTAGGCATACCTCATACCTCATCGCAATCTGGAGAAGTTCCATATTCTTAGCATCGACTGAGACTTAAATACGATTTTTTCTTATTCATCTCGACAGTGGCCTAGTGGTAAGTGCGTTGGACTTCTAAGTACGGGTCCTTGATTGCCGGGTCCTGTAACTAAAATCCACATCAATTGCCGCAGATCTATAGTGACATATCGTTCCGCAGAGAAGTCAATGAGCCTAAGTCCGTTACCAGACGTTAACAAAAATGGTTATCATTATAGTGACGTGAAACGTTGCCAGAGCGAATTAAATTGGATTGTGAGACTCATTAGTCGAACAGTTAAGGGTAGGGACGGTACTTCAATATACGTAATGCAACGTATGGGTATTCAACTATAAGTCTGTATCATGTTTTTTTTTATTTTGACAAATTTAATTTTTTTTACTTTGGCCAGGTTTCTTCATAGTGATACTTCTCTGTCAGACGTTCAATTGAATTTAAACGCATCCAATTTACTATTATATTGACAAGGACAAACGATGTCCATTTGCGGCTTAGATTAAAGCAGTCAATGTTTTTTTACACGGACATGGAGATGGCACTACGGTCACTATCTACCGCGCACAATTCCTCTTTCTGACATGGATCCCAGTATCCCATCAAAATATATCCATATGATCTTCATCAAAGAACCGTCATCCGTCATGGACCGTCATCATACTCGGGCTAGGGATGACCATTTGCCCACGGCGCAACGCCAATTACGGCCAACCTTCACGTATGTATGTAAATATTTTTATAATCCACTCACTGTGACGTAAATTTTTCACAAAAACGTTCCTTTTTTCCAAACGGTTGAGAATTTTGAAAAAAGTGTCTGAAAAACATATTTCGTTTACATAAAGTTTTTGTCACTTTTTGGGACGTTTTTATTTAAAAAAGAAATTTTTAGTCAAATCTTAAAGAAATTCAAAAAAAAAAATTCTACGCAAAACCATTGGCTTTATTAATGTCTACGTCCACTTTTTGGGATCGTTTCATGCAATCAAAATATGTTTTTTTTTTGGAAAACGATAAAAAAAATTTGATAAACTCTCTGAGCAATATAGAGTGAATGGCATTTTCTATGTACCTTTTTCGTAAAGAATTGTCACCCCCACTTTTTGGGAATGTTTAATTTAAGGATGTATTGGGATAGGGTATTCAATGATTCGCACAGCGGATTGTAGCCATCTGATATGTTTTTTTATTTAGCAACCAAAATATTCACTAGAAACAAATTATATGGCAAAACAACGTTTGCCAGGTCAGCTAGTATATAATAAATTTTCTAATCGACTTTTGTAGCTACTACTCCTATGACCCACAATGTACATATGTCATAAACGCATATGTACATATGTCAAAACGGGAATTTCGATCGTTCAAAGCAAGCATCCAAAGATCTTAGGAAAGATAAGGGTAAATGCAAATAGGAGCAATGACTTCTGCCGAGCGGGGCTCACTCATCACTTGCATGAGCGCAGGTGGATCTTTTGCCCCCTTTTTTTTCATTTTCCCTCGACAAAAATAAAAATCCACAACTGATGAAACACGGCCCCTCCTGGATCAGATTCGGCTTGTCACATTAATGGTTGGGTACAGGTGGATAAATTCACAAACTTCCAACATTTTTTAAAATACACAAGGCCAAGCATAGGTAAGCCCATTATATTAGTTTTGGATGGTCACTACAGCCATACAAGGAACATAGAGATGTGGGAACTAGCTCGTGCTAATGGCGTCGTAATTATTTCACTTCCACCGTACTCAACTAACAAGTTACAGCCATTAGATAGGAGATTTATGGGGCCTATGAAAATATATTATAGTGAGGAAATAAGGAAATTCACACGCGAACACGGTAGGAAAGTAACCCAATTTGACGTTACTGAATTATTCGCAAGGGCCTACCTACAAGTTCAGTCAGGCGAAATCGCTATAAATGGATTTAAATGCACTGGCATTTCCATTCAATGAAAACATATTCTGTGATGCTGACTTCATAGCTGGAGAAACTGACGAAAATGAAAAACCCGTTGATGGAAACATCGTCGTCGGAGAAAAAACGGAATTGCAATGGAACACAACGTCATCCCCTCATCTCCAGCTTTTGCACATCAGTCATCTTCTTCGGTTGTCCCGAGTACTAGCCAGCATTTAACACCGTGGGATATTTCACCACCAAAAATTCAAAAATCAAAGCCGACTGTGCTAACAAAGTCGCCATATAAGGATGAGCTGAAGCAAAGCCTGCAAATAATTAAAGAGCGTAAAAATAAAGAGAAAAAATTGGCAAGGGTCGTAAACGCATAGACAAATCGCATAAACGGATGTTCTATATTCTTCTTCCAGCGATTCCGACACCAGTCTGGTTTTCAAAGATTCTGAAAAGAAATGGAGTCAGTGCTTGTAGCGCGATATGATTTGGGCGCATGACAGCTGTCTTCCACGTGGTCAAGCTATTTTTATCCGCGAATCCTGCGCTTAAGTCAATACGGTTCAATATGCATCTCTTCTTTTTATAATTGAAATAAAGAAGTACCTATATTTATTTTTCTGAATTGAGTCTGTAATTTTGATTCGGCAAATGTGGAATATTATGGTTCGTGTAATGTTGAATACTATTCCAAATTACCCTCCAATTCTTAAAATCATGATTTTCGAGGTAGTATCAATAAAAAATAAAAATAAATAAATAAATAAAAATTAAATCTCAAAAATAACCCTACATATCTAAGATTATTGCTAAGGTTAGTTAATAGATTTATATGCAATATGTATTAAAATCGCCAAATGCATACATTGTCTCTACTTGTAGCATGTAAAAATAAAATGGTTATTCCACAATACCCGAAGTTACTCTTATATGTAAATACGATAATAACGCTTTCGTCAACTTTGTATACTGGTGAAGTAAAAATATGCGGAGAGTGTGCCCACATGGTTGTCTGTTATAGCGCCATAGCTATGACAATTTGTAAAATCTGAATATTGCCCTCCATTTGACATCATTATGCAGATTGTTGGTATATTTAATAAATTTTCACCTCACTAAGGTGTGAATATGTGCGTTTAGTGTGGAGGTATTTTTATGTGAAGTATGTTAACATTAGTTGTCATTATCATACAACATTATCGGTATATTTGAACAGTTATTAAGAAAATTGGTTCTGTCAAGAAATTCAGAGAGAAATGTTGAATTTAATTGAGCCACTTCCTAATAAAATAATTGGGAATTGCACGACGGTATTTCCGAACATGATTTACAATACCAAATAAGCCCAGATATAATGTTGCTAATCAGTGGTTGTAGTTGTATTGTACTTAAATCCTCTACACCGGTTATACATAGCTCGGCTGGAAGGCCATCACTTCCAGTGGCTTCAGCTTAGATATTGCAATCCTCGGACTGCCTGTAGGCATACCTCATCGCAATCTGGAGAAGTTCCATATTCTTAGCATCGACTGAGACTTAGATACGATTTTTTCTTATTCATCTCGACAGTGGCCTAGTGGTAAGTGCGTTGGACTTCTAAGTACGGGTCCTTGATTGCCGGGTCCTGTAACTAAAATCCACATCAATTGCCGCAGATCTATAGTGACATATCGTTCCGCAGAGAAGTCAATGAGCCTAAGTCCGTTACCAGACGTTAACAAAAATGGTTATCATTATAGTGACGTGAAACGTTGCCAGAGCGAATTAAATTGGATTGTGAGACTCATTAGTCGAACAGTTAAGGGTAGGGACGGTACTTCAATATACGTAATGCAACGTATGGGTATTCAACTATAAGTCTGTATCATTTTTTTTATTTTGACAAATTTAATTTTTTTTACTTTTGACCAGGTTTCTTCATAGTGATACTTCTCTGTGAAACGTTCCTTAAGTGGTGCTACAGTCCGGAATGAACCTGGGCCTCAACCAACATGCCTCTCCAATTAGCCCGGTCCTTAGCTAACTGCCTCCAGTTGCGCACTCCAAGTTGGTTGAGGTCGGTTTCCACTTGTGCGCGCCACTTAAGGCGAGGTCTTCCTCTACTGCGTCCGACGTCTGGCTGGGAATCGAAGACTCTGCGAGCCGGAGTATTGGTGTCCATTCGTTCTACATGTCCTAGCCATCTTAAACGTCCAATGCGGAGTTTTTTGACCAGGGGCATGTCGCTGTACAGCTCGTATAGTTCTTGGTTGAATCTTCGTCTCCATAGCCCGTCAACGCAAACGGGACCGACGATTTTTCGAAGAATTTTCCTCTCGAATCTACCAAGGATTTCTTCATCCGCTTTTGATACGGTCCATGCTTCAGCGCCGTAGAGCAGGACTGGGATGATCAGGGTCTTATATAGGATCTCCTTAGTAGTTCGAGTGAGGGCTTTACTACTAAATTGCCTTCTTAGCCCGAAGAAACAGCGGTTGGCAAGAGTAATTCTTCGTTTAATTTCTGACGAGATGTTGTTGTCAGAGTTAATAGCGGAGCCGAGGTAGACAAAGTCCCGTACTACCTCAAAGTTATATCTGTCAATGGTGACGTTCTGTCCAATTCGTCGATGTTGTGTGTCCTTTCGTGTTGACAGCATATACTTAGTCTTACCCTCATTTACTGCTAAACCCATTTTCGCCGCTTCCTTCTCTATACTAGCAAACGTAGCTATGACATCACGTTGAGTCCTACCAATGATGTCAATATCGTCAGCGTATGCTAGTAGTTGCACCGACATTTGGAAAATTGTGCCTCTGGTGTTGGCTTTGGAGTTCTGCACAATTCTCTCAAGAATCAGATTAAAGAAGTCACATGACAGCGCATCGCCTTGCCTAAATCCTTTTTTGGTATCGAATGTGTCGGTGAGGTCGTTTCCGACCCTGATGGAGCAGCGAGAATTCTCCATCGTCATCCTACACAAACGGACGAGTTTGGGCGGTATACCAAAACTAGACATGGCTCTGTATAGTTCGTCTCTATAAATGCTGTCATATGCGGCTTTGAAATCGATGAATAGGTGGTGGGTATCAATTTGGACTTCTTGAGTTTTTTCCAGGATCTGCCGAAGTGTGAAAATTTGATCGGTTGTGGACTTTCCTGGCCTAAAACCACACTGATAAGGGCCAATCAGGTTGTTGGTAAACGGTTTCAGGCGCTCACATATTACGGCATATAGGATCTTGTAGGCGATGTTGAGGAGACTTATGCCTCTGTAGTTGGCGCAGTTCAGAGGGTCTCCTTTTTTGTGGATCGGGCAAACGATGCTGAGGTTCCATTCTTCAGGCATATTTTCATCCGACCAGATTTGGCTTATGAGTTGGTGGATGTTACTTACCAAGTCATCTCCGCCGGCCTTAAAAAGCTCAGCGGGAAGGCCGTCATTTCCGGCAGCCTTATTAAGCTTGAGTTTAGATATTGCTATCCTCACTTCACTCAGGTCGGGTGGTTGGCAGTTTTCGCTGTCGTTGCCAATATTGAATGGTTCGTTCTGCCTGACAGCGGAATGTTGTTCGTCATCGCCGTTTAACAGTCTGCAGAAGTGGTTCTTCCATATCCTCAGCATCGACTGTGTCTCAACTACAATATTTCCTTGTTCATCTCGACAGGATTCTGTTCGAGCCTTGTATCCTTGGCTTTGACGTTTTACACTTTGGTAAAACTTGCGAACATCGTTCCTGGAGTGGCACCTCTCTATATCCTCGATCGCGCGCTTTTCTTGCTCTTTTTTCTTCTTGCTGAAAAGCCGATGTTCTTCCCTTCTTCTTTGCCTATAGAGCTCAATGGCAGCTCTCGTCTTCACCTGCAGCTTAGCCTTGTAGGCCTCGTTCTTGGCTGCGAGCATCTGTCGGCATTCCTCATCAAACCAGGGGTTTCTTGCTGGTGGGCGCGAGAAACCTAGCACATCAGTTGCGGCTGATCTAATGGCCTGTTGGCATCGTTGCCATTGCTCTTCGACATTCGATGCTGGTGGTATGGTGTTAATCGAGAGGTTAAGGGATACGCGTTGTGCGAAGGTCTTGGCGGTCTCTTGCGATTGCAGTCTTCCGACATTAAATTTTTTCACAGTATTTCTGGATTGTTGTGGCGTGGTGGATATCCGCATTCTTACCTTGGCTGCTACAAGGTAGTGATCCGAGTCGATGTTAGCTCCTCGGAATGTTCGGACATCCAAAATACTGGATGCGTGCCTCTTATCTATCGCAATGTGATCAATTTGGTTGACCGTTCGTTGATCTGGAGACCGCCATGTCCCCTTATGGATATCGAGGTGAGGAAACCGTGTGCTGGCTATAGTGGCATTTCGTTCCGTAGCGAAATCAATTAGCCTAAGTCCATTACCAGACGTGTTGTCGTGTAGGCTATGTTTTCCGACAATACTTCTAAAGATGTCTTCTCTTCCTACCTTTGCGTTAAAATCTCCCAGCACGATTTTAACATCGTACTTCGGTAGTCGCTCATAGGTTTTGTCGAGGAGCTCGTAGAAGCAATCCTTAGCTATATCATCTTTTTCTTCCGTCGGAGCGTGAGCGCATATAAGGCTTATGTTGGCGAATTTGGCCTTGATGCGGATTGTTACTATGCGTTCGCTAATGTCTTGGAAACATAAGACTTCTTGCCTAAGTCTGGCACTTATAACAAATCCGCATCCGAATAGTCGCTGTTTCTGCTCACTATAACACGGTCCGTAGTATATGTCACAGTTTTTCATCCTCTTTTTGCCCGGCCCATCCCATCGTATTTCCTGGATGGCAGTAATGTCTGCTTTGTAGCAGTTTAGGGCTTCCGCTAGTTGTTCGCCTGCACCTCTCCTGTTTAATGTTCTCACATTCCAGGTGCAGATACGAACGTCGTTGTCCTTTTTTCGTTTAGCAGGGTCGTCAACAATAAAATCAGTCCTTTCCGAGGCTATTGGTTGCTTCGTAACCATGATTTTTTTCTGTGGGTGGGTAGTTAACCCAAAGCACAACCCCCAACCTGGAGGGCCAGTTCCAATTTATTAGATACCCCTAGGACACGGGGCCATCAGTATCCACTACGGGATTGAGCGCTGCCGTTGGCCTTTCGGTTCATCCGCCACCATCTCTGTTCAAGGGGCCTGACTAACCCTTGAAATTCCTAGACAACCTGTTGTCCGAATATGTCAGAGCAGATCATCTAGGTTCGCCTGGGACAGCAGGCCGGGTATTCATCCGTGCCATTCTCACCAGGGTGTTTATAGTGTTGCTGTTTTTCGTCGTGTTATCAACACTCGCACTTATCGTTTAGCAAGTCAAATCCGGTTGGATGAGACCAGTACCCGATGGTTACCACTTGGAGGTAAAGATAAGCACATTTGATGTGTAGTCAGAGTTGCAACACTGGGCATTGCCAAGTTAACGCCAATCAGAGTCTACCCTCGTTCTACAATACCCAACCATCCCATGTGAGACGTTCCAATTGAATTTAAACGCATCCAATTTACTATTATATTAACAATGACAAACGATCCATTTGCGGCTGAGATTTAAGCAGTCAATGTTTTTTAAACGGACAATTATACATGGCACTACGGTCACTATCTACCGCGCACAATTCCTCTTTCTGTAATAGATCCCAGATCCCATCAAAACATATCCATATGATCTTCATCAAAGAACCGTCATCCGTCATGGACCGTCATCATACTCGGGCTAGGGATGACCATTTTTACACGGCGTAACGCCAATTACGGCCAACCTTCACGTATATATGTAAACATTTTTAAAATCCACTCACTGAGACGTAAATTTTTCACAAAAACGTTCGTTTTGGCCAAACGGTTAAGAATTTTGAAAAAAAGTGTCTGAAAATCATTTTCGTGTAAGCTATGTTTTCCGAAAATACTGTTAACGGTTTTTTCCAACCTTTGCGTTAAAATCTCCCAACACGATTTTAAGTAGTTGCTCATAAGGATCTTGGTGGCTTTGTAAGTAATATTTACCAACTCATTAGTAAAATTAGATCGGATAAAATTAGCATGAAGAATGTAACTTCAGTATCGGTTTCCGATCCACAAAAAGGGAGACCCTCTGAACTGTGCAACAATATCGCCTAGAAGATCATATCTGGCGTAATATATGAACGCCTGAAACTAATTATTTCTTTATTTATTAACTGTGTAAAGTCTTTACACTGTAAGATACAAGATCGTTTAAATTAGTGAAAGAATCGAGAAAGGTACAATATAGTGATTACAATTAGTAGACTGTGTGTGAATTAAATACTAGTAGGCAGAAAATAATTTAAAATAACAAAAGATCGAAATAAAAATTTAAAATAATAAAAAATTAAATATATTTATAAAAAAGAAAATAAATAAGTGAAGGGGAAAAAAAGTTATCATATGAGTGACGTGAAGTGTTGCCAGAGCGTTCTCCTAAATTGGATTGTGCGACTCATTAATCGAATAGTTAAAGGTAGGGAATTCCACAGTTCAATAACATGAATTAAAAATTGACGCTTTGAAACTAAATAGTTACAGCGTGCCGGTACAAGTTTAAGAGTTCTTAAGGAATGCGAAAAAGGAATAAGAGTAAATAAGTAAAGTGGTTGACAGGTTTCCATGACATTATGCGGCAGAATTACTGTTTTGAATTTTAAAAGGTTATCGAGAGTTATGCCGTATATTGACTTAGAGAAAGCGGAGATGTGGTCATACCTTCTACGTCCATAGATGTAATGTGCGATGCTGTTGTATGCAACATTAAGCTAGCGCTTAAGCTCATAGTTGCAGTTACCAAATATCTCACAACCAAAGAGCATAATTGGGACGAGTAGAGTCTTAGCTATGATTTTTCTAGTTGCAAGAGGAGTTATGGGCTGTGAGGGCCAAAGCATCCTGAGGTTTCCGTACATTTTACCAAGAGTGATACGTATATGATTGTCCCAAGAAAGATTATTTGTGAATGTGACCCCAAGATTCCTTGCGGTATCAACAAACTCGATACCTGAACCGTTTAGCTCAATTGGAGGTAAGAATGACGTGTCTACTTTAACCCTTGAATTAACCATGCACTTGGACTTGGTGGGATTAAGAGCAAGACTGTTTGTTTGTGCCCAAATGTAAATTGATTGGATGTCATCGTTTACTTCGTAAGCACCATTTTCAACCAGACCAACTCGGCAGCTATTGTATAGTTGAACATCATCAGCATACAAGTGTATGGACGAGTTCTTTATATGTTTGGGTAGCTCATCGATATAAAGTGAAAATAGAAGTGGTCCAAGGATAGAGCCCTGTGGAACACCTTTATTTAAGGGAAGAAAGGTTGAGATGAGAATTTTTTATTCAACTCATCACAATCAAAGTCACAATCTGTAATATTTTTCTGTTTTCCTATACCAATTTCTCTAATATTCCTCCATAGTTTTTGCCCAGCAAGCGATGGGTTTAGTCGTGAGGAGTAGAATTGTTTTTTTGATTCCCGTATATCATGAACGACCTTATTTCGTAAGGCTTTGTAAGCGCTGTGATGCTCTTCTAGACGAAAACACTTCCAACGCCAATAGGCTACATCACGCAAAGAGATGAGGTTTTTAATCGCCGCTGAAAACCATTGTCGATCTTGATGTTTAATTTGCTTTTTTTTGCTTGCTTATTAAAGAGATCAAAAATGATTTTTTGTAGGAATATCACCTCATTGATAGCAGACGGCATACTGAACACTCGGAACCATTCAGCAGATCTCAAGTCCTCTTCTAAATTATGTCTATTGATATTTCTGAAATCTCGAAAACTGTAAGTTGTACTAGAGAGGGGGGGAAGACATTGGAATGTAAGATGAATTAGATCGTGGCTGGAGAAACCAGAAGCGGAGAGTTGATCGAATAAAGTAGCCTTATCTAGATGACTGACGAAAACAACATCGAGGAGTGTACTGTTGTCCTTGGTAAAGTGGGTGGGCGTCGATGTATTTACTGGCAGTAGATTTAAAGAACGCATACCGTCGACCAGATATGAATACCTTAGAAGATCGCAATTAAAATCGCCAGCAACAATTATAAATGGGGATACAAATGATAGCTCATCTAATATTGAAAATAAGGGCAAAATGGAGATGTTCTGATAAGGTCTGTACACTGTACCTAAAAGAATTTTGCTTTCTTCACCTAATATTTCCATGAAAAGGTAATCAATTTCAGAGCCACTGACACATTAGATAACCTAAACAGCAGTTATGTCAAGCTCCAAAATTAGTATATCTAAAGACTTTTAAAAGGACTTGAATTGTTTGGAGTTGAAGCCTACAGGCGCATTAAAATTTGGTGGCAAACCTCATAGAAGTTCTAAATAGATAGGAAAAAACTACAGCTTGAACAGGTGGGAGCTCGTGGCTTTTCGATGAAGCATTTCCATAAATAACTTTCTGTATGGAAGCAAGTTGTTAATAAGAGGTTCACCATCCAATGATAATATGAACCGAATTCACGATGTTGTTCTGGGGAAAAAATGGGAATCATCTGACGGAACGAGTAAACGACAATCTACATAACAAAAGCTTGTCGATCTACGGTATAGTGTCAAGATGTACAATGGAGCTATGTGGATTAGTAAGACGTAGGCCAGCGTCCCACAGTTCAATGTTGAACCATCATTGAAAAGAAAAAAAGAGGATATTAAAGGCTTTTTTTGAGAAACAATGAGGGCAAACCATCACATTCACATATTTATCTTCGGTATATGGTTATAATAAATCAATATACTCAAGCAGAGCACCTTTAGAACCAATTCTGATTAGGAAGCAACAATCGAGTCAACGGTATTGCACGAAGCTAATCAGCAGGTAGGTACCTATAGTAAACGAACGAAATCCATACCCACGACCACATGCCACCTATCTCAAGTCCAAACACTAAAAATACCTAGTTAAATGATTTTTGGATCTCCGAAGGAAGAGCACAGAACTGAGGATGTCTTTATAGTACTACATTGCTAAGGGAGAGACTCCGCAATATGCCCAAAATGCGCAGAACAAAAATACGAAACATTAAATAAAAGGTACGATCCAGAGTGAAAATATTGTTCTCAATAAAATAAATGAAATAACGGCGAGGCTACTACCAAAATAGAAAGGCTCCTAGTTGTAAAGCACACAAACAATATTGTTTGCAGAATTCAAAACTACTGGGATAGTTAAATATAGTTCAGCTGGATAGGTTGCAAACAACTGATTGCAATGTAGTATCGCCCTTGGGGTAGTTTGACAGTACTTTCAGTGGACTATATAATCGACAGCTGAAGTGAATGTGCTGAATAATTAAGGAACGGATAACGTATTCGTTTACAGGTGGCATTGCAAGAATCGTCGACCTGGAATGATTAAAATATCTCTGCCTCTATTTATTGAATATTGCAATGGTATAAATAAATGTAGAAATGTCATTTGCAAATTTGCTCAACAAATGTTTGCCAAAAAAATAAAATGAATAGAAAAGCTAAATAGTACGTTACGTTACGGGCCAAACGACTTGCAAACTGAAGAAAGACGGGAAATGAAAAGAGAATAGAAGAATCTAAACTTAATTAACCATATAAAATGCAGATATCTTAAATCAAAACTAGGCTAGTACCCTAAGACGCAATGGCATCGCAAAATATATCCTTCATAACTGTTTCACTGGGTACCATCTGAAATAATATTGCCTGTTGTTTGATTTAAATGACAATTATTATGTGAGGCAGTAGGGTGGCGTGGAAAATTTTTAAGGTATGTCGGCAAAAATATGCACCTGCAAACGCTCTCTGATATTATATTGTGTATTGCAAATCGCATAAGTAAAGCAATTCAACCCAACTTTTTATACTTCAAGTCATTAAAGCCAAAATTTACAATAAACCTAAAGTATATTAAAAGTGGCTTTGAAAGAACCCTTTTTGGCAGATGCAAATGCAATACGTTAATGAAAATTGATAGTAAGTAATATGAAAAATAAAGAACTTCATAAATGACGTGTTGTTAAATAAATAAATAAATTAATAATTTTAGAAATTCATAACTAAGTTAAAAACTTCATGTATAATTTTTACAAAATGATAAAAAATAATAATTATTTTACAAAGTTAAAAACAGAAAATAATAATGATAAGTAGGAATGTAAATTAAAAACAGTAAAAGTTGGAAAAAATTGTGAAAAGTTATGCTGAACTGCTTTTTTTGTACTCTAAGTCTATTCTTCGATCTTTTTTATCGTACTCTGCAAAAACTTTTTCATAACAGTCAGGTCTACTTTTTATTTTGGAAAGGAGTCGCTTTTCTATCTATAAAAGTGCTAAATCACAGAGCCTGTTTTCTCATTGAGAATTACTTTATTATCTATGTATTCTTTTCAGAGTGGAAAAATATCTCTCTACGGAGGCAACAATTATCGGTAGGGTCAAAAACAGTGCACTTAATTTTAAAAATCAATCAGATAAGGTATTTTATCATTTATCATTTTATCATTTATCATATACTTACTTACTTAAGTGGCGCTACAGTCCGGAATGAACCTGGGCCTCAACCAACATGCCTCTCCAATTAGCCCGGTCCTTAGCTAACTGCCTCCAGTTGCGCAGTCCAAGTTGGTTGAGGTCGGTTTCCACTTGTGCGCGCCACTTAAGGCGAGGTCTTCCTCTACTGCGTCCGACGTCTGGCTGGGAATCGAAGACTCTGCGAGCCGGATATTGGTGTCCATTCGTTCTACATGTCCTAGCCATCTTAAACGTCCTATGCGGAGTTTTTTGACCAGGGGCATGTCGCCATACAGCTCGTATAGTTCTTGGTTGAATCTTCGTCTCCATAGCCCGTCAACGCAAACGGGACCGAAGATTTTTCGAAGAATTTTCCTCTCGAATCTACCAAGGATTTCTTCATCCGCTTTTGATACGGTCCATGCTTCAGCGCCGTAGAGCAGGACTGGGATGATCAGCGTCTTATATAGGATCTCCTTAGTAGTTCGAGTGAGGGCTTTACTACTAAATTGCCTTCTTAGCCCGAAGAAACAGCGGTTGGCAAGAGTAATTCTTCGTTTAATTTCTGACGAGATGTTGTTGTCAGAGTTAATAGCGGAGCCGAGGTAGACAAAGTCCCGTACTACCTCAAAGTTATATCTGTCAATGGTGACGTTCTGTCCAATTCGTCGATGTTGTGTGTCCTTTCGTGTTGATTGTTCATTTACTGCTAAACCCATTTTCGCCGCTTCCTTCTCTATAATAGCAAACGTGGCTATGACATCACGTTGAGTCCTACCAATGATGTCAATATCGTCAGCATATGCTAGTAGTTGCACCGACTTTTGGAAAATTGTGCCTCTGGTGTTGGCTTTGGAGTTTTGCACAATTCTCTCAAGAATCAGATTAAAGAAGTCACATGACAGCGCATCGCCTTGCCTAAATCCTTTTTTGGTATCGAATGTGTCGGTGAGGTCGTTTCCGACCCTGATGGAGCAGCGAGAATTCTCTATCGTCATCCTACACAAACGGACGTGTTTGGGCGGTATACCAAAACTAGACATGGCTCTGTACAGTTCGTCTCTATAAATGCTGTCATATGCGGCTTTGAAATCGATGAACAGGTGGTGGGTATCGATTTGGACTTCTTGAGTTTTTTCCAGGATCTGCCGAAGTGTGAAAATTTGATCGGTTGTGGACTTTCCTGGCCTAAAACCACACTGATAAGGGCCAATCAGGTTGTTGGTAAACGGTTTCAGGCGTTCACATATTACGGCAGATAGGATCTTGTAGGCGATGTTGAGGAGACTTATGCCTCTGTAGTTGGCGCAGTTCAGAGGGTCTCCTTTTTTGTGGATCGGGCAAACGATGCTGAGGTTCCATTCTTCAGGCATATTTTCATCCGACCAGATTTGGCTTATGAGTTGGTGGATGTTACTTACCAAGTCATCTCCGCCGGCCTTATAGAGCTCAGCGGGAAGGCCGTCATTTCCGGCAGCCTTATTAAGCTTGAGTTTAGATATTGCTATCCTCACTTCACTCAGGTCGGGTGGTTGGCAGTTTTCGCTGTCGTTGCCAATATTGAATGGTTCGTTCTGCCTGACAGCGGAATGATGTTCGTCATCGCCGTTCAACAGTCTGCAGAAGTGGTTCTTCCATATCCTCAGCATCGACTGTGTCCCAACTACAATATTTCCTTTTTCATCTCGACAGGATTCTGTTCGAGCCTTGTATACTTGGCTTTGACGTTTTACACTTTGGTAAAACTTGCGAACATCGTTCCTGGAGTGGAACCTCTCTATATCCTCGATTGCAGTCTTCCGACATTAAATTTTTTCACAGTATTTCTGGATTGTTGTGGCGTGGTAGATATCCGCATTCTTACCTTGGCTGCTACCAGGTAGTGATCCGAGTCGATGTTAGCTCCTCGGAATGTTCGGACATCCAAAATACTGGATGCGTGCCTCTTATCTATCGCAATGTGATCAATTTGGTTGACCGTTCGTTGATCTGGAGACCGCCATGTCCCCTTATGGATATCGAGGTGAGGAAACCGTGTGCTGGCTATAGTGGCATTTCGTTCCGTAGCGAAATCAATTAGCCTAAGTGTTGTCGTGTGGGCTATGTTTTCCGATTTTAACATCGTACTTCGGTAGTCGCTCATAGGTTTTGTCAAGGAGCTCGTAGAAGCAATCCTTAGCTATATCATCTTTTTCTTCCGTCGGAGCGTGAGCGCATATAAGGCTTATGTTGGCGAATTTGGCCTTGATGCGGATTGTTACTATGCGTTCGCTAATGTCTTGGAAACATAAGACTTCTTGCCTAAGTCTGGCACTTATAACAAATCCGCATCCGAATAGTCGCTGTTTCTGCTCACTATAACACGGTCCGTAGTAGATGTCACAGTTTTTCATCCTCTTTTTGCCCGGCCCATCCCATCGTATTTCCTGGATGGCAGTAATGTCTGCTTTGTAGCAGTTTAGGGCTTCCGCTAGTTGTTCGCCTGCACCTCTCCTGTTTAATGTTCTCACATTCCAGATGCAGATACGAACGTCGTTGTCCTTTTTTCGTTTAGCAGGGTCGTCAACAATAAAATCCGTCCTTTCCGAGGCTATTGGTTGCTTCGTAACCATGTTTTTTTTCTGTGGGTGGGTAGTTAACCCAAAGCACAACCCCCAACCTGGAGGGCCAGTTCCAATTTATAAGATACCCCTAGGACACGGGGCCATCAGTATCCACTACGGGATTGAGCGCTGCCGTTGCCCTTGCGGTTCATCCGCCACCATCTCTGTTCAAGGGGCCTGACTAACCCTTGAAATTCCTAGACAACCTGTTGTCCGAATATGTCAGAGCAGCTCATCTAGGTTCGCCTGGGACAGCAGGCCGGGTATTCTTCCGTGCCATTCTCACCAGGGTGTTTATAGTGTTGCTGTTTTTCGTCGTGTTATCAACACTCGCACTTATCGTTTAGCAAGTCAAATCCGGTTGGATGAGACCAGTACCCGATGGTTACCACTTGGAGGTAAAGATAAGCACATTTGATGTGTAGTCAGAGTTGCAACACTGGGCATTGCCAAGTTAACGTCAATCAGAGTCTACCCTCGTTCTACAGCACCCAACCATCATTTATCATATATCATTTTTAAAAAATGGAATGTGTTTCAAAACTCAGTACAAAGCCAAGACTCGAAACACAAGATTACTCGATTAGTGCCGAATTCGTGCAAAGCTAAACAGCTACGAATATGTTATTTCCGTTTTGACATGTTTTTAGCCGAATTAACTTAAATTTTTCTTTTTCATTTTCTTCCTCTAAAAGCAAATCTACCATACAACAATTAGTTAATAATGTCATTTTCTCCTAATAATTATTTGAAATGAGCTGAATCTAACTGAAAATATCACAATTTGAACTTTTCACTGTTTTTAATCGCCGTTTCTTAAAGCTGTACATTATAAGCTAACCAGGTAACTAATGTCGACATTTGGGTTTTATTATTACGGTAACGCCGAATTTCTTTAATTTATTTTTAATTGCACAACAATAATTACACTCAAAATTACTTTAAGTTACACATCACAATCTGCTTCATAACTGATTTTTTCAAACAGAAATAATCTAAGAGATTGAGATACATACAAAATTCACCAAATATGTCGAGGAAAATCGGGTTATTTTTTTGCATAAGACAGCGTGTCTTATTTCTTTCTTATGGACAACGGAGGATGTGGAGAATAGGCATGCAATGATGTGTGTGTCTGTGACTCTGTGCGTAGATCTGTAGAACGATATGAAAGCGGATGACTAGAAGCAAAGATTATGAATTCATAATGTTTGCTAGCAGGTTGTGGGTTTGTTGGTAGAATTTGTCGCTTGCGTGTGCAGGTGTACAAATATATATTGGTACATTGTGGAAAAGTATAATTTTAAAAGTTAACTCGGTAGGAATTGAGTTATATGGACCCCTCGCCACTGATGTGAGATAATATAATTATTCTATATATGACTGCATATTCATACTCATGTGTGTGTTCTTCTTACACGATGGCGAGACCTCCTGTTTTATGCCAACTCCGAACGGCTAAGTTGAGATAAGCTCTTCTTGACAAATGATACTACTCAAATGATTTGTCAGATCATCACGAGAGGAAGGTCAGTAAAAAATCATTTAGGTGTTGCTAAAGAGTTCCATTCCACGAACTCTTTCCACGCTGCATGATTAGTAGTCTTCAGTTCTAGAGTCAATTGAACTTTGTAAGCATGAAGTTTATTTCGTGAGAATTTGCTGTGGAGAGCTACTCGAAATGCACAATTCTTTACTATGGTGCCGAATTGGTGTTCCTAGACTGTCAGCAATACTCTCGCGACTGCTTCCATGTTTTCTGTTAAACGACTTGTAACAGGACAACCAGAGTATCTAAAATCACTATTTGACCGAGTCTCCCTGAATTTTCCAATTATTTTCTTCACAGCTGATAATTTATATAAAATATGGACTATGACGTATATATGGGGAAGCTACAATCCGCTGTGTGGATCATTGAATACCCTATCCCATCCCATAAAATAAATATCTCCGAAATTTGGCTTTATAGCGATAAATTATAGATAATGATGTTGTCACAACAACATTATTTTCAGACAGTTTAACAAAATATTTTATGATTCGAAAAAAAAGAACGTTTTTATACCCTATCCCATAGGGGTATATTAGTTTTGATACATAGTTTGTAACATAGAGAAATAATTTAGCTACATATACCTCAAAGTATATGGATCGACTCAGAATCGCTAGCTGAGTCGAATTAGCCATGTCTGTCTGTCCGTACGTCCGTCCGTCCGTCCGTCCGTCTGTCTGTTCGTCACCGATTTTTGGGCCTTAAATTTTGAGCTAGGATAATGAAATTTGGTATATAGGATCCTCGGCCGTGCCATCACAACAAGTGTAAAAATTTTACAAATCCGCCCACTGCCACGCCCCCTTTTTAGAAAAACTTATTTTTTGGCCAAACCGTAAGGAATTTCAAAAAAGTGTCTGAGCAGGATATTTAGACAATTCTAATATCTATATTTCGTTCATACAAAGTTTTTTTGCCACGCCCACTTTTTGGGGGCGTTTTTAGTAAAAAACGCTTTTTGTCCAAATTTTAAAACTTTCGAAAAATTTTTTGATGCAAATACTTCCGCAATGGTAATATAAAAATTTTGTCCATAGATCATTTTCACCTACGCCCACATTTTGGGGGCGTTTTCTTACAAAAACCATTTGTATACCCCATCCCAAGGCATTAGCAATAGAAATACGTTGTTTTTTGTCGAACCACAAACGATTTTGAGAAACTGTCTGAGCAATATATTGTGACAATGTCATTTTCTGTATTTCATCGCCATAAAGCCTATATTTTTAGGATATTAATTTAAAGGATGGGATGGGATAGGGTATTCAACGATCCGCATAGCGGATTGTAGCCTCTCATATGTTTTTTTTTTTGGTTTTAGTGCGATTTGAGCTAAATAAATGAAGAATTGAAATTTATTTCTGATGCGATTATATCATGACGATTTTTACATTGATCCATTCATAGACAATGACGACGATCTTGATCTTGTTTTGTATTATGTGGCAAAGGAAGACGATGCATCAGAAATTGAAAATGATGTGGTAATCGAACAAAATAAAGTGTATGATGGTGACGACGTTGAAAAAGATGGATTTATTTCTATTGTTCAAAATTGGCAAAAAATCTACCGAATAATGTTATTCACTGTCAAAACTCTATTCCAATTGAGGTGTTCATATCGATTAATCAATATTTTATAATCAGTAAAACAAATCGTTATGGAAAAGTTGCAGCCTAGAAATTTAATACAGCTAATCCAAATAAAAAAAAATTGCAAAGATTGTGACTTTAAGTAAATTGGCAGCCGGTCTTTCAAACAATAATAGCCCATATATTTAGAGTCGTGTGACTTGTCATAGATTCCTTGTACTGACATCATATATTTGTTTTGAATATGAATTAAATCAAGACGAAAATGTTATGTTACAAAGGCAGTACACGAACTGTGGCAATTTTCGCTTCGTGCAAAAAAAAAAAAAAGAATAGACGTGTGTACATTGCACAAAAGATTGTGAAAACAAAGCAACTAAACTCAAAGCAATTTTGTTGTATAATGCAAATTACGTCGGTGCCGATTGCAAGGATCAAATGGTCATTTCACAACAAAACGATGGACTTTTACATTTTTCTGCAACATTTTGGATGTTATGGCATTATCCGCTAATTAAATTTGCACATTTGCAAAAAGTCGATGGCCTTAACAAAAATGATGCCAGAAGATTTTTTTAATCACGTATAAGACTTACGTTAACCCAAACGTTGAGAATTCATTCAATAATGTACTTATATCAAAAAAACAGCATCGTTTCCATACAAACACATTCAAATACATAGTGGATAGTTGAAAAATATTAAAAACTTATTTCCAAAGTGAGTGCTGTGCAGCCGAAACAGTGCAGTATTCGAGAAGATTTTTTTGCCAAAATGAAGAACCCACCGCGTTGCCTGTACACAAGTTTGTGCAAAAAGTTCGTGAGATTGGTATGCTAGTGGACAAAACTCATGTGGCTGCTGTAGCGGGGAGTGTTAGACTCAATTCACGAACATCAAATCGCCATCGATCTCAACAGCTTAACATTTCACGCATTAGCCTGAGGATAATCCTGCACAAATTTCGCGGATTATTCGCTTACATGGTCCAATTGACTCAGCAATTTAAGGCGCACGACCATCCGCTTTTTTATCGCTTCGCAGTTTGGGCCATAGAGGAGCTTGAATTGGACAACGATTTTAGGCGGAAAATCATCTTTTCTGACGTTAACAAACGTTTGGGACAGTTTGGTACGTATTAATGAGTGGTGGACCATTTTCAACTAAATTCCCAAATCTTGCTATCAGCCGTCTTGGCGATTTCAATTGGCTGCCTCTAAGCTGCGATTTGACCCCCTTGGACTTTTTTTGGGGAACTGTGAAAGACCGATGTTATGCCAACAATCCGGAAATGATTTAAGCAATTAAGGCCAATATCATCCAAACAATCCGTCTGCTATACAGCCCGAAACCATCAAAAATGTTTGATAAAATTGGAGTGTCAGAATGCGCTACTGCAAACCCTGCCGAGGAAGCCACTTGAACTACGTTGTATTCCATAACTAATGGTAATGTTGGCTCTTAATAATAATAATACATGGACAACAATTTATTCTGTTATAGTTATTGCATTATTAAAAAGAAACTTGTGTTTAGTCCCCGAAAATTAATTCATGTTAGAAAACGTCGACCTAAGAGGATGATATTTTGTCAAATCTGATTTCGTCTAAATTACGAACATCCCTGTGTGGTACAATTGTTAAATCATTTACTCAGCTTTAATGGTAGTCGACAAGCTCAGCTATTTTTCTATTAATACGCTCACAAACGTTCATATCCGTCAATATATAATTCTAATCTAATTAATAATGCTTGCCAAAAGTTTTATGAAGAAGAAAATCCCATCCATTTACAAAATCGGTAGGTACTCCCCTTAACTACCCAGCCTGATAAATGCCTACACCGGGTAGTAGATATAACCACCCATTGCATTCTATATTCTATTTGTCCTAATCGCTTAGCATTCATCTTCCAACTTTCAAAACCGTGTTGAATAATCCAGTGATACACACCCGTACATCCCTTCAATCCAATCTGAGTCCTGAGTATAATGTCTTGCAATTTATCAAATCGCACCTGAATGATCTGGTGTGATGTAGATGTCTGCGTTCGTGGTTCTGCATATATATATATATGTGACTCATACGAAACGATTGTGATTCGTAAAGCCCAATCATTTATATCCTGTCGTGGCGTATCATTGTCTCTTTCGAGTTAATCTTTAGGGAGCATAAATGCCTGGATTTTCGACGTTGAATATTTATTTTGTTTCATGTTAATTTCACTCTTCACCTTTTTAAATCGCTCACTCTTTCACTGGAAGAGATTATCACCTATATAAAATGGATGCGATGGTGTTTAATAATATTTGCATTTTATTTCGTTAAATTGGAAGCATTTGCTGATAATGGCACGAATGCATTTTAATTGATGTTATTCCCGGTCTTAAAGGATTGAATAAATAGCCGCGTGCTTAAAAAAATGTCATTATTGTACCCTATCCCTTAGCAGTATATTAGTTTTTACATTAATTTTGTAACTTACTTACTTACTTAAGTGGCGCTACAGTCCGGGATGAACCTGGGCCTCTACCAATATGCCTCTCCAATTAGCCCGGTCCTTAGCTAACTGCTTCCCGTTGGGCACTCCAAGTTGGTTGAGGTCGGTTTCTACTTGTGCGCGCCACTTAAGGCGAGGTCTTCCTCTACTGCTCCCGACGTCTGGCTGGGAATCGAAGACTCTGCGAGCCAGAGTATTGGTGTCCATTCTTTCTACATGTCCTAACCATCTTAAACGTCCAATGCGGAGTTTTTGGACTAGGGATATGTCGCTGTACAGCTCCTTTAGTTCGTGTTTGATTCTTCGTCTCCATAGCCCGTCAACGCAAACGGAACCGAAGATTTTCCGAAGAATTTTTTTCTCGAATCGGCCAAGGATTTCTTCATCCGCTTTTGATACGGTCCATGCTTCAACGCCGTAGAGCAGGACTGGGATGATCAGGGTCTTCTATAGGATCTCCTTAGTAGTTCGAGTGAGGGCTTTGCTACTAAATTGCCTTCTTAGCCCGAAGAAACAGCGATTGGCAAGAGTAATTCTTCGTTTGATTTCTGACGAGATGTTGTTGTCAGAGTTAATAGCGGAGCCAAGATAGACAAAGTCCCGTACTATCTCAAAGTTATATCTGTCAATGGTGACGTTCTGTCCAATTCGTCGCTGTTGTGTGTACTTCGTGTTGACAGCATATACTTAGTCTTACCCTCATTTACTGCTAAACCCATTTTTGTCGCTTCCTTATCTATACTAGCAAACGTGGCTATGACATCACGTTGAGTCCTACCAATGATGTCAATATCGTCGGCGTATGCTAGTAGTTGCACCGATTTTTGGAGAATTGTGCCTCTGCTGTTGGCTCGGGAGTTTTGCACAATCCTCTCAAGAATCAAATTGAAAAAGTTACATGACAGTGCATCGCCTTGCCTAAATCCTTATTCGGTATCGAATGTGTCGGTGAGGTCGTTTCCGACCCTGATGGTCTGTTCGTCTGTTCGTCTGGGTGTCACCGATTTTTAAGGCCTTTAATTGATGAGTGATGAAATTTGGTACATATAGACTTTCTGTCCGGCGAAACAGAACAAGTGCAAAAATTTTCAAAATCCGCCCACTGCCAAGCCCACTTTTCAGAAATACATTGTTTTTGGCTAATCCCAATACTAGCATTTCATCAAGTTTTTCATAACGCCCACTTTTTGGGGGCGTTTTCTTTAAAAAAAAATGTCAGTAAAATTATAAAATATTTAAAAAAAAACTTTTGATGCAAAATTATTGGTAATATTAACACACGAACATTTCGTCTATATATCATTTTAGCAAACGCCCAATTTTTGTGGGCGTTTTCTTAACAAAACGATTTGTATGGCCTATCCCATAGCATATGCAATAAAAAATCATAAAGACTTTGTTGAACTGTGTGAACAGTATGTTGCGACAATGTCATTTTCTTATTTCATTCCCACAAAGTTTTTAGCCACGCCAACTTTTTGGGGATATTAGATTTAAAGATATGATTTGATGGGATAGGGTATTTTACGATCCGCAAAGCAGATTGTAGCCATCTCATATGTTTTAGTTTTGTATGCTTGATTGTGTGTTCGATTGGTTTAAGATTGCACAATTGGCAACTAGCAACTTCAGTAAGTCCGGTCATTAGATAAATTATATCTTACAAAAGCTTTTTTTTAACATAAAACCAATTGAGTATTACCTCTCTGCTGTCGACTCGGTTTTTTCAACCAACATGTCCACTTCAAGTTGCTTGAGGTAGTTATCAACAAGGTCTTCCAATACCGTATTACATTTCCATGTCCATTTTAAACGTTTAATGCATCCAGCGATATCACAGCTCGACTCCAAAGCTCTTAAGACCAAACGGGACATAGGAAGGGACCGAATAATTTGTTTGCTTAATTCGACCAAGAATTCGACTTCAAACCGATAAGTGATCGCCTTTCTGTGATACGCATCAAAGCTACGTTCCAAAACATAAGCCTAATATGTGCAGGTGCACACGCCCCTACCGACGAGGCTGAAGATCCCATCAATGAAGAGTTTTATGACCTCCTGGATGGAGCCTACAGAGTCTGTCCGTGGATTTCAATGCAAAAGTCGGAAAGGAAAACATCTTTGGCGGTTTAGTTGGTAAGAACAGAATCCACGAAACGACAACAGACAACGGCTACCGACTAACAGATATTGCAACGCTCTCCCGAATCGTTCCAAACATGCACCGGATCTCGGCAAGGAGACGTTCTATAATGTGGCTTCTTCAATCTCTTGCGCAGGGCAGGTGTCAACACGGATGGCACTATTTTCAACAGGTCCGTCTAGCTGCTGGGCTATACAGACGATATTGAAATAAAATAAAATCGTTCACGGCGATTGATAGACAGGCGAAATCGGTTGGCCTTGAAGTAATTGAAGACAAGAAGACAATAAACAAACAAACTAGCATCTTTCCACCCACCGGTTCAAAACTGCTAACTCGAAGGACGAAATGTGTGCTCTACAAAACCCTTATCCTGCCAGTTCTGCTTTATTGCGCCGAGTGCTGGACGATAAGAAGGGAGAGCTGATACTGGGCTCCTTCGAAAGAAAACTACTTCGGCAAATTTTTGGTCCTGTGCACGAGGAGGGCGAATGGAGGAGAAGATACATCCGCGAACTCTATGAGCTGTACCAAGATGTGGATGTAGTCCAAAATGCCAAAACACGCCGACTACATTGGCTCGGCCACATCGAGCGAATGGACAATAATGCTCCAGCCAAGAGGGTCTTCGAATTCCAGTCCCCAGGTTCCAGAAGGCAAGGAAGACCGAACCTCCGTTTCAAAGACCAAGCCATCAACAAGTCTGACAAGATCGATTTAGTGATCGAAAGCGATTCTGACATAATAAAGGAAGGTCAAAGGGGAGGTAAATCACCTTTTGCGAAGAAAAGCTAGAATGGCATTATACCTTGTTTTAGCTTTCCTGATATAGAAAGCTTAAACTAGGTATAATGCCAACAAAGATAGATACATGTAGCAGCAACCAATCTATAACGATTTTGGGACCTGCAAGAGGTGGCATCAGAACAAGCAAATTCAGCTGTGGAATTACCATTTGTGACCGACACCAAGCTGGGAGAATCGAAACGGCCAGATTTTTTCAAACGTAGAAAGACAAGTTCATCAGAAATAGGGTGGATGATGAAAATGCTATTGGACTAAGTGCTCAGTGGCAATACATTAACGCAAAAGAAAATCCAGCGAATGTTGCATCAAGAGGTATTCAATCGAAAAAGCTTAAGGACTACAGTTTATGGTGGAATGGACCAGCCAAAAACACAATTTGTAACAAAAAATACAAAATACAAATTTTTGGCGCAACAGGCTCGTTAGTACACAGGGCCTAGCTTCCTCACAACCATTCATGTGTGCTTGTGTACTTCTTGCACGATGGCGGGACCTCCTGTTTTATACCGAACGGCTAACTTGAAATAAGTTATTCTTGACAATTCATACTACTCGGATGAATTGTCAGATCATCACGAGAGGAGGGCCAGTGAAAAATCATTTAGGTGTTGCTACGGCTGGGAATCGAACCCAGACCTTCTGCGCGGCAATTTTTCGAACTAACAATCGCGCCGCTGAATTGTAACAACAGCGATAGAAAAATCAAACGAAGAAGCAAATTTTATTGATGGTCTAGCGGAAAAATAAGTTACCTACTATAAATTAAGGCGAATAGTGGCCTTTATTTTGCGGTTTATTAACAAGTTAAAACGTAAACATCAAATTGCTGATAAACTATTGAGTAATGACCAATGTGGTCAGTAACTTGAAGTAAGTAGCCGTTATTGAGAGAAACAGCTGAATTGTAGGATTACAACCCTTCTTGGACAGCAGAGGGTTTATGAGAGTAGGAGGCCGCCTTCGAAATGGTAACATGCATTTTAATCAGAAACGTCTACTAATATGTGTGAAGTCTCATTTGGCTTCGATAGTCACTTAGAAGGCTCATATTTCTACACTACACGGAGAAACAGATTAACGAAATCGACGATAAAACGGAAGTATTGGAATTTGGATAAAAACAAATCAATTGAAAACCGCATTGGTTTTAGTTCAGTGTCCACAATGCATTCGGTCTAAACAAGTAAATGCAAAACAAATTGTGAGCGATTTTACAAAGTGGAGGCTTACAGCTGTACATCCTTTCTTGCATAATGGAGTAGATTATGCCCGACCTTTACTGATGAAATATTCCAAAACAAGAGAAAAGCATTAATAGTATTCATTTGACCCCTTTGGAATCGATGATCATAAACCATACAAAGGAAATTGACGAATTAGCTGTTAATATCTTTATTTAATTTAGAGCCGATTTAGACAAAATCACTTTCTACCTCAATGTTGTAAAGTCGATAGTGACGTTTTGTCCAAATTCGTTGACTTCTTGTTAGTAGTTAATGCTTCGTTTTGACCTCGACTGTACACTTTAGGAACTTCCTTCTGACTTATTACATCAAAGTTGTAGCTGCCGGATATTCTGTTTACACCGTACACGGTGACGTGAAATAAGCCCATATGAAAAGCAACATTTGAAAAAATTGGCATTATTTCGCTTTAGTTTGGCTTTATTTCGCTTTAGATAACAAAATAAAGCCAATTTCTCACTATTTTGATATAAATACAAATATATATATATATATGTACATAACCCAATAACCCAGGAGGGGGTTTGCAGGGGTATCGCAGGGCGCAGCATGCCCCCAATCCAAAATCAAACTTTGAATACATCCTATTTCGCCCCATTCCAAATCCAACAGTGAGCCCAAGCAGAGGGGTTTATACTTTGCATACATCCGAGGGCATGCTGCACCCCTGCAACCACCCTGCTTAGGCTCACCATTTGATTTTGGTAGAGTGCGAGGTTGGATGTATGCAATTAATGTAACTACTAATGGTAACCTTAATAATAATCTGACGTTATTTCCATTATTTTTTGGCAATATTTCGGTTTACATAGCGCAATAAAGCCAAATTGGTACTATTTCGTTTTGAAAACCAAAATAAATCCAAATTTGAAACTTCGTCTTATTTCACGTCACCTTCTCTATGATGTCATGATATTATATGATATCAAAAAATGTGAACATTTTTGCCGTAGGTCCGAAACAACTCGGACAAACTTTCCTTGGAATGTAAATAAAAAATGGAGTTGTTATTCTTCCCGACCACTGTTTGTTCGGCCTAAGAAGAGAATTTAGTAGTAAAGCCTTCACTCGAGCTACTAAGGAGATCTTATATAAGATCATTATCATACTAAAAATCAATGAATCTTATACATATATATATATATATACAGGTTTCTTCTTCGAACCTGCATATAGCAAAACACACACATTGAATTTACACATAGATACGCTTTGCCAGCAATTTAATTTCATACTTTCTAAGGTTTGAATTACTGCACCCAAAATACTGAGCCAAGGGCGTCGCTTAGCCAATGACCATAAACATGTGTCCTCAGTGCACGTATTACAATTATGTACATATACTGTAATTTCCCAATAGATAGACTTTACACATAGATACACTGTACCACCAATTCCATTTCATACTTGTTCAATCACTATTTGCATGTCATCCTTATCGCTTTTCCAAAGTTCTAGTGATTTTCGCTTTTAAGGATGGAAATACTGAGCCAAGGTTGTTTCTGAGCCCATGGGCATAAGCATGTGTCCTTAGTGGAAGCATTAGAATTATGTACATATACTGTTATATCCTTATAATAATACACAACCATTATACATGTGTTGCTTTTAGAAATGAATATATAATAAGACAAAATGCTGTATACACAATATACCGATGTTAATGTACACCAGCAAAACGATTAAGAGCAATTGCTCCAACAACTCTCGGACAACAAAGTCACTAGGCCTCTGATCAACCACTTGTTGATGCTGCCATTTGCCTCAATGTGATATTATAATATGTTATAATAATAATAATAATAATATATTATAATATAATATAATATATTATAATATGCGCAGTACTCACTTAATGATGCTGTTGCTATTACTAGTGTCATTGCTAGAGAACAGTGCCGATGACCCCATAACATGCTTCTTCCTTATAACGAAGGATTATGTTAATGGCATACACTAAATCATGGAGCGCTAAACCCATTGTCTTGTCATTACTAATTATTTTAAATTAACTAATTTAGTTATATTAAATGCCGATGGCAGTTTAGCGACTATCGTATCGTTATTGTTTATTGAATGCCAGTAAATTGATATTCTGCTCCAGAATGGGGTAAATTAATTTTGTGCACAGTTGGAGTTCGGACATAATTTATTTAGCGTAAAATGAAATTTCATTGTAGCTAAAAACATATGAGAAGGCTACAATCCGCTTTGTGAATCGTTGAATACCCTATCTAAATTCATCCTTATATTAAACATCTCATAAAAATGGGCTTTCCTAACACATATAGGTGAGATGAGATTATCTGAATGTCTTGAGTAGACCCTTTATCAAACTTCCTTTTCGTTTCACCAAAATGACGTATTTTTCTAAAATTGGACGTCGACGTGCGCGGATTTTAAAAATATTAGTGCCATCCAGAAGATACAATAGGATGGGCTGGGCAAAATGAGGTGAACAACTGTGACGTCTGTATTATTGTGAGCAGAAACAGCGACCATTCCAATGTGGTTTTGTAATAAGCTCCAGACTTAGGCAATAACACATAAGGCTTTGAAAGTATTCGCGAACACAATGCAACAATCCACATCGAGGCTAAATTCGTCAACATAAGCCTTATAAGCGCTAACGCCTCCATGGAGAAAAAAGATGACATTGCGAAGGATTGCTTCTACGAGTTCCTGGACAAAACTTATGGGCGAATGGAAAAGTACTGCTAAATTTTAACAACAAAACAAACAATAGATGAGACATCTTTAGCAGTATTTTCGGAAAATACACTTAAACAAAACCATGCCTGGCTGCAAGCACATGATTTTCTTCATATCCGCAAATGTACATCCTGGTTTAATGCAGAATGCCGACAGATTAAAAATAAGGCCTATAACGCAAAGCAGCAAATAAAGACAAGAGCCCAAGAAGGGAAGAACAACTTCTCTAAAGAAATTAAAAGAGAAAGAAAAGCATGCAATTGAAAATATATTGAGAAGTCACTCCAGGAATGATGTTCGTAAGTTCTAACGAAGCGAAAAACGTTAAAGCCAGGATAACAAACATAATCCCATCGTGATTAACAAGTAAAACTCAAAGTTGAGTCACAGTCGATGTTAAATGGAGACGACGAACCTTACCAACCACCCGACATAAATTAATTGAGGATTGCAATATCTATACTTAAGCTGAACAAGGCTGCTGGAAACAATGACCTTCCTGCCGAGTGTATAAAGCCGGTAGAGATGATTATGTAAGCAACATACACTCGTTAGCGAAATTTGTTCAGATGAATATACAGTCTGTCAAGAAATTGTTTTGACAAAGCACAAAATTGGTAAAATAGACATTTTCTTTATAAAAAAAGAATTCTTTTGATGTCCAACTTGTTCTTTTCTAATTCATTTTATGTTATTAATATATTAACTAACTTACTGTAATAAAAAATAATACATTTCAAAAGGAATTAAACAAAAATTACAAGAAAAACAATATATACTCAGTAATGAGTCTGTCAAGAAATTGTTTTTACAATTCTTCTTTCGGGCTGCGGTATGCATTTACCGTTTTACCGTTATGATTTTGATGTTTTCCATGCACGTGCTAGTTTTTATTGCAAAAGAGAGCTTTTCATTTGCCGTTTTCTCATCTAATATAACAGTCGTGGTTAATTTATTCTAAATTCAAGATGCCTGGAAAAAGAACATCGTGTGAAGTGGCTCAGTTGGTTTATTATAATCATAATATCGGAAAAAGTGTGCAAGAATTGTCCCAGATGTTCTCTTTGACCAGGCAAACAGTTTATAATATTTTAAATCGTGCAAAAAAAGAAAATAGACTGGAGCTAAAATCTTCGAACGGTCGTCCACGCAAAATATCAGAACGGACGGACGTATTTTGTTAAGGAAAGTAGCGGAAAACTCACAGATTTCGACGAAGACCCTTGCGAGTGAACTTAAAGAAGAGCGTCATGTTGCGGTTTCCCGCGAAACAATAAGGCAGGTATTGAAAAAAAAAAAAACAGTACCACTCAAGAGTCGGTCGCAAGAAACCGATGCTTTCAACAGAGCATATTGAAAAGCGATTGTCTTTTGCCAGTACCTATATTGCCAAGCCTGATGACGTCATATTCTGCGATGAGACCAAAATTATTCTCTATTACAACGATGGTCCCAATAGAGTGCGGCGAAAGCGTTAACAGCATTGGAAAATCGCAACTTTATTCCAACTGTCAAATTTGGCAAATTATCGGTCATGGTGTGGGGGTGTATTTCTAGTAAAGGGGTTGGAGATTTGGTCTTTATAGAGAACACCATGGATGCGCAACAATATTTAAATATTTTAAAGGTACATTTGTTGAATAGTGCAAATAAATTTTGGTTCAATAGTGACAACAAACCGCAGTTCAAGTTTTACCAAGACAATGATCCTAAACATAAGGCGCATATGGTGAGAATGTGGCTGCTTTTTAACTGCATTAAAGTATTAGATACACCTGCCTAGAGTCCAGACTTAAACCCTATTGAAAATTTGTGGGTCTATTTGAAAAAAAAAGTTGCCAAAAAACACCCAAAAAACAATACAGGAGGAATGGAATAAAATTCCAGACGATTACGATGTGCAGAATTTAATTTTTTCAATGAAAAGAAGACTACAAGCCGTGATAAACCCTAAAGGTGGCCATACGAAGTATTAATAACCTTCAAACTTGTTTTCACTTTAAATAAAAAAAAATGAATTGTAAAAACAATTTCTTGACAGACTCATTACTGAGTATATTTTGTTTTTCTTGTAATTTTTGTTTAATTCCTTTTGAAATGTATTATTTTTTATTACAGTAAGTTAGTAAATATATTAATAACATAAAGTGAATTAAAAAAAAACAAGTTAGACATCAAAAGAATTCCTTTTTTTATAAAGAAAATGTCTATTTTACCAATATTTTGCTTTGTCAAAACAATTTCTTGACAGACTGTATGTATGAAATAGGCAAGAGTGGAACGTCAGCATCGTGTACCGGCTCCTCAATACAAGAACTACGAACTACAGAGGGATACGTCTTATCAAGATCCTAACCAGAATCCTAAATGCCGTAATATTGAAGTTTGAAACCGTTTACCAACAATCTAATTGCTTCTTATCAGTGTAATTTTAGGCCAACAGAGTCCCCAATTCATTAAAGCTATATAGAGAAGCTTATTGACAGATACAACTTTGAGGACCTTGTCAACATCGCTATTTACACTTTTCGGGTTAAGATGGCAATTAAGATGATTTGTCTAGATGCCATCTAGGCTAGGATATATTTCGCACTTTTCATGCTCGTTTTTCTTCTTTATCTTTATTATATAGCTTCTCTTATCTATCGCAATGTGATCAATTTTATTGATCGTTTGTTGATCTAATGACTGCCATGTCCCCTTTGGATATCGAGGTGAGAAAGCGGCGTGCTGGCTATAGTGGAATTTCGTTCGGCAGCGAAGAATTCGAGCTTAATGCGGAAGTCCATCCGAATAGTGGACTTGTTTTAAGTTAAGTTTAATTGTTTATGCTCGTCATAACACGGACAGTAGTTGATGTCACAAATTTATTGTAAATCGTGGTTGGTAGTTACTTAGTAACTTATCACCGGAAACCCATATAATAGTGATTTTGTATCAACTCCCAAAGTAGGTCAGTTATTTTGTCATTTAAGTACTATAGATTAATTCCTGCAATCAGATTCCTTGGTTCTGACTGCGCTGCAATTATTTGGAAATCAAAAGTTATATCATGGCCTAAGTGTTGCTGATACTCGTAGTTCTTTGTACCCTCTTAAGTGTGCATATATTCTACACTTTACTGACAAGAAGCCATTAGACTAGTGTCCCATTTTGTAAATATGGGCTAACTATAACTTTTTTTGTAGCCCCCACTTTTAAATGAATTTCACTCGTAGTTTAGCTTCAATGATTGTTTTTCGTTTAATCTTAGTGTTAAGGAAAGTTCCATGATATTGAAAGTGCTTGTCAATTAAGGTGTCTTAACATAGGCTGGTTTTGCTCGCATTAACATGGAGGCCATATGCACATGCACCAGAGTATTCTAAATTATTTCACTCTTCGTGAAAAGAATATTTCTTGACAATAAGATCACCACGTTGTCCGCATAATGAACAACCTCAATCTTATCACGATCTATTCGGACTACCAGTTTATTCATAACGATAAGCCAAACAGAGGAGATATGACTCAACCCTCTGGTATGCCAGCATATTTTGTTAGGCTAATGTAACGAATAATTCTAAATCATACGATCTAGCACCGAATACGGTTAAGACTTCTAGTTCACAAAAAATGTCGCATTGTTAAAAGCAACTCCTCTATTTAGGAAATGGATAAGCTGTAGACTTTGTTGCATGATTCTACAGTCCTTATCACCTCATTTTAGCGATTTCTATTATTTTGCTTTTGAGGTATGCGAGCTGTAATGAGGGTGTCAAGGATCCACTCCAGGGTCTTTTTAATCCAATTAATTTGTTCGAATGAACCTTTAATAAACCGACAGCAGTTATGGAAATACAGTATCCTATAAGTTCTCTGGCATGATCGGCAAAATGACGTCGAGGACAGGTGACTTGTTGGCAACAAGGATATCTTTTCTTTGTTTATAACAGATGACGTATTATACTAGATTGCATGATCAGTAGGCCGTTAATCAATAGATTATGTATCTTTTTTTTGCAATTCGCGAGGTGTGTGTTAATTAAATAGATGAAAGCCCTCTATAGGATTTAACTCAGGATCTCCCACGCCATGCTGAAGTTGTTGATGTAATTGTAATTTTCCTACGCTTTCAAGATGAACTCTCTCTATGTGTTGGCGTTGAAGCCATCCACCATGATTTTTATTTGCGGATGTTTAAGTTTTAGTTCATCAATTAGAATATAATCTCTTAGACTAAGATAAATACATAATTTAACTGCTATTGGGTAAATATATACATTCATAAATTAAAATAAAAAAAAAACATGTTACATTGATTTTCATTAACTAAAATATAATTAAGCACTCTAAGAGATAATGTTAAAATATTATTTAATATCATGGATTTAAATATATCTCTCGATAGGTTTGAATAAAAATCAACAAAATTACAAATTAAATTTGCTTCCCTGATGCAACGGGATATTGGCTCGTTTTGTCCATAATTGCTACGATGAAAATGTTCATAAATTAAAAATCGACAACGTGTAGTCCTTGATGGACACTTTATATGATATGTTATAATATCTCTTATAAACATCACGGAAAAGTATACCCTGCAATCTTTAAGAGATTCCAGAGAAATTCCAAATAATAAACCCCTGCTAATATAGGATGGCCTTGGAATTCTCCAATTTAACTTGAAGAAAGCATATGTTGTAAATTTTCTCTGTACTTTCTCCATTCTTTCCATTGAATTGTTGTAGTAAGGATTCCAAACTATGTTGCAATGCTCCAGAACTGACCTTACTAGAGAAATATATAAGGACATATAAGGATCTAGTATAAGGATCTGTGAATTCTCTGGTGTTAATAAAACCAAGCATTTGATTAGCTTTATTAATCATATAGTCGTAGTGTGGTAAGAATATTTCTTCCTTCATACTCGTTCAAGATTGATGTTATTGATATTGTAATCAAACAAAATTGAATAATGGTTCCTGAAACACGACAAAACTTGACATTTTGAAATGTTAAGAAGAAGGTGATTCCATTGGCACCAACGATGAAGTCTCGTCAGATCTTTTAAGAGAAGACTACAATCCGATTCATATCTTATCTTACCATAGAGTTTGAGATCATCCGCAAAAAGAACGCAAGTCGAATCAATAAATATACCAGGTATGTCATTGACAAATAACAAAAATAAAAATGGTCCTAAATGACTTCCTTGTGTGACCCCTGACTGAATTTTATAATTTAAATTCTACCCGTCAAATATGATTCCAGCCACTTTAGAAAAGAAGAATGGATACTTAGAGAAAGTAATTTATGAAGTAGAACTTGATGATTTATTCTGTCAAATGCTTTCGCAAAATCAGTAAAAATAATGTCAGTTTGCCACATATTTTCCATATTTGATATGATGACGTAAGTCATTAAAGCTAGGTTTGTTGCTGTTGATTTTCCTGACATAAAACCATGTTGTGAAACTGATATGTGGTTCTGAATCAAATTTGATAGTTAATTTCAAACTATTTTCTCAAATATTTTTGGTATAGCTGTAGTTTGTTATTTCATGCTTTGCTTGAAAAACGGGAGACAAAAACGAAATTGTCCACCCATCCAAAAGTTGGCCTTCTACAAGAGAAAGGTTAAAAATGATTGAAAGTGGCTCAATTAACGCAATTGCACACTTCTTTAAAAGAATAGCAGAAATTCCGTAGGGCCATTCTCCTTTACTAGTATCCAATGCTGATAAAGCCTCTTATATTTCCAGTGGACTAAGAACAATCGAACCGATATCGATAACTCTACTAACAGAGGGCATTTCTTGTATGGAGGGAGCATCCAATGAATACACCGATTGAAAATAGTTTACGAATAAGTTGCAGATTAGTGGCACCTCACTAGTCGTTGAGTCAAGGTACTTCATGCAACTTGGTATTCCATTTGACTTACGCTTAGAGTTTATGTTGTCGAGAAGCTCGTTAAAAGTTTTAGTGTTATCATATTTTCCTCTGTAGGAAGTGACATCATCAATTTTTTACCTAATAATGTTCCTAATTACAAATCCGCATCTGAAAAATCGTTAATTCTGATCACTTAAATAATGTAAATGTTAATGGTTCTCATTTTCTTATGCCCTGTCAATCCCTGTGTCATCCTAGGCGTAACTCCTCCGCAACGGAATTTAGAGCTACCGTTGGCCTTTTGGTTTATCCACACAAATCTCTTCTTTTAGTCAGTTAAAGATATATATAAAATAGCTATATCCATGTATATTAAATATTAGGCAAGTGTAAAATAATGACAAAGCTGGCATCAGTTATACGAATGGTGTTTCGATTTTTCGACGTTTTTGATTGTTTTCTTGTATCAAAGCAAAACGTAATCAAATTTAAATGTTAAATACGATATTAAATCAACGGAGAATATAATACTTTACGTGAGTTTAACCCCAGTCTTGATTTCTGTCAGACACTATTTAAATATTAAATTATATGTAGGTATGTATAAACATATAAACATCCTTACAGACAGAGCTCAAAACGTGTGCCTCAGTTACGAAGAAGATCCTTTTTCAATATTTGTATAACTAAAGAAGAAAAGCAAATACACTATAAATGTGTTATCCTTGGGCTATTACTGGTATTTTTATTGTTTTATCTTGTATTACATATTATTTTAAATTTTATAGAAACAATTGCTAGATGAAACGTGATATCTAAAACATAGCAGATTTCCTGCTCACCGGATCTAAAGACATTTCTTCTTTTACTTGCTTATCCTAGAGAGATAATTTTTTGGTGTTATAGATACAAATACAAACTATAGCTCACATACATATAAATACATTAAGTGAAGCAAAACATGTGTACAATCACGTCTATGTCTATGTATAAATCCGGTGCTTGCAGCTTTGCTATTATATGTACATACTTTGCCTTCCACTGAACGTTTCTCTTATTAAAATACATTTATTAAAAAATCACATGAGAACGCTACAATCCGTTGTACGAATCGTTTAATACCCTATCTTATTCTATTCATAAATAAAACAAAAAGCGTGGTTCAACATATTGTTTACAAAACTATACTGAATTTTATCAACCTATCTTAAAATTGATGAACAGGGAAGGGCATAAAAATCGTTTATTTTTAGGTGAACGCCCATTAAAATTAAGCTTAGTTGAACATGATCAATATAAATGTTATCAACCATTATTATTAAGAAAAAAAAAACAGTTACAAACTAAGACAATTGTAAAGTAAATAACCTAATTAATATCATCCGACATATTAGGACAAAAGTATAGTATAATCATAGGCACATCCAAAGGGTGAGTCAGGTCTTTGAACAAAAATCTTTGCAGATTAGCCGAAAGGTTGGCAATAGCGTTCAATCCATTATCGGATGAATTGCAACAATCCGCATCGAGGCCAAATTCCCAAAAAAAATTGGAAAAAACCAACGAATTTCAAGTCGAGGTACACCATCTTATCACCGACTTCAAGTATACGAATGATAGCATCCTTCGCTTAGAGCTTTCTTAAGCGATGATACGGCTTTGTAGCCTAACATGTTGGAAAAAGTTCAGATGAGTTGTCCACATTGCAGAGCAAGAGCACCGGATTCCTTGAAGGATATGCGCTATCATGCGATTTTTTCAATGTCGTGCTGGAACATATAGTACGTAAGGCAGAAGCTAACACGGGAGACACTATCTTCAATAAATCCATCCAGCTACTGGGTAACGCAGACGTCATCGATACCATTGATCGCTTCGATCGTGCCGTAGTAGAAGCATTTACGGCAATTGATGAAGATGCGAAACGAGTTAGCTTTGTAGTCAACAAGGGTATCAACAAACAAAGTACTGTCGACGCACAACCTTCGACAAAATGCCACTGTTGATAGAAACAATTTTCAGGTAGTTAAAGATTTCATCTACCTTGAAGTCAACATCAACCCTACGAATGATACCTTAGTAAAAAAACGATGAAGACTATACCTAGGAAAACGATGCTATTTCGGTTAATCAAAACAAATGGGATTATAACTTTTAACCCGAAAGTCTAAATGTTTGCTTAACCGGACCCTAATACAACCAGCCCTACTTTGCGGCCCCGAGTGATGGACAAAAAGCAGAAAAGGGTAGTAAATATAAGGCACCTTTGAAAGATAAATCTTCGATGAATTGTTGCTCCTGTATGCGAGGAAGGGGAACGAATGAGTAGATACATGAATGAGTTTACAAAAGGTAAAAACACGTAGAGAGTACATTATATCGGCCACATCGAAGGAATAAACAGTAATCCTTGAATCCCAGCCTAGGGTTCAAGGACAAGGAAGACCGAACCTCCGATTTAAGGACCAAGCGATCTCGGATACCAGATCGTTTTGAGTGAATAACTAGCAGCAACGTACCCAGGATCGAAGAGGATGGAAGGCTGTCTTGTATGGCAGAGACTCTCAACGGGTCGGAGCTCGCTAAGTAATGGCGTTTTCCATTGGGAAAAAAATCAATTTTTTTTTTTATCTGAAGCTGTCAAAAGACCGATTTTGACAGTTGTTGTGTTCCATTTGGCAAAAAAAAATTTTTTTTTTTTTGATCTTAGATCTATTTTGCAAATCTGTAATTATCGGCAGATTTACCAATACCAATACAAATGATAGCTGTCAGTTTGACTAGAGTGATTTTCATATTGATTTATTACTTTAGTTGTGAAAAACAAAAGTGCTTTGCGTTTGGATTTATTAATGGATATAGAAACAGAAAATAAAGTTATACGTGAACTATTAAATTCGTCTTCGCAAAAAGATGAAGATAATTTCTGTATTTTCAAATTTTTGTTATGTTTTTAATGTTGGCAGCTACACCGACGCTAACTTTACAGACATGAAATGACACCAATACATTAACAAAAAAAAATAAATCTGAATCGTGTTCCATTGACACTCAAAAAGATCAAATTTCAAATCAAAATCTAGATTTCCCAATGGAAAACGCCATAATTGGTGTACTAAACAGCTATTTATCGATTTCAAAGTCGAACGATGCATTACTCTGTCCAACCGCTGTTTATTCGACCTAATAAGACATATTTGTAATAAAGCCCTCACTCGAACTACTCAAAAGATCCTGTGTAAGACATTATCATTCCTGCTATACCGCGCCGATGCTTGACCGTATCAAACGCGTATGAAGGAATTCATGGAGGAAAATATGAAGACTTTACGAGCTTTACATGGCAGCGACACAAACCTAGTCGCAGAGTCTTCTATTCCCAGCCAAACGTTGGACGTTCTTGACTTAGGTGGGATGCCCAACCTGAAATAACTTGAGGTGTGTAACTCGCGGCAGTTAGTTAAGAACCGTGATCTATTGAAAGGCATATTGGTTGAGTTCATCTCGAACTATAGCGACACTTTTATATGTAAGCTGAAAATTTAAGACCCAAATATCAGACAGAATTTATCTATCTGAATTATTTTTCTACGTTACAAACTTAATATCAAAACGTAAATACCCCTATCGGATAGGGTATAATGAAGGAAGCCTCCACTATGCATCTCCTACGAAGAGGAATTGGAGTGTGGGTCTTGATGGTTCACTTGAAAATAGCTTTACCTTTATCTCTGAAACTGTATGTGGAATGGATGAATATCTTTCATTATGCAAGAAGCTTTGAATCATAGACATATCACTAAGTAGCGCAGGTATGCAACTATATCTTGTGTGCAGTACTTTCCTGTGATCAGAATGAATGTGGTATGGCTTGATTCCCCTTGAGAAGGATTTATTATGTGTAGCAAATGGAAAATATATTGTAGCTGTAACAGGGTGACGTATTAAGAACTGACGTTGATATCGCGAATAGAAAGAACAGTAAAATGTTAATTTGTATACATGTTAGAAGAATAAAAACTGAAAAGAGTCTCTGATTCCACATTTAAAAAAAGAAAACCGTAGTACGTGCACATTTTAGAGGGAATTTAAATACTATATTTGTTTAAGTACCTACACAAACATACCTTCAATATTTCAAGAGTTCCAGCGCTGCAGCGCATCTTTAATTATGTATAAAATACAATGTCATTTTTGATATAACAACTTTGTAATTGAGGTATATTATGGCAGATAAGAATATGAATTAACTACTATACACGGAAAAGTTCGACAACTTAATAACGCTTTCGTATAGACTCATTTTTAATCTTTCTCCGTCTAAAACACGGTGGTGGGTGTACGACTGATTGGTACGCAGTTTTTTCTTTTAGGAAGGCGTAAGATCAAATACCAACTATGAGAAAATGTTTCGTGGGCAAACTCTAAACATGAGAAAGTTTTCAAGACCTGGTCGAACTTGTCGTACTGGTGTAAAATATATCCTAGCTCTAAAAAGGTAAATTCTTTTAGAAGCTGCTGATTTGGCAATAGCGGTCACATGTTGTAGCCATTATTTATATCTGATCCAATTGTGATGCCTAATAGATGCATGGATTCAACTGATTTAACGATTCTATTCTCTATTTAAATTTGAGGAATTGTAGACTTGTTCTTTCCAATAAACCATATATACTGCATTTTAATTGAACTGAATTTATCTAGATTTTCGGTTTCCCATTCTATAATATATTGTAAATCTTCGTTTATTGCGCAGATTTGTTGGCATTTCTGCGGTTGTTCAGGAATAGCGCTAATAGGTGTCCACAAAAGTTCATTAATTTGCAGCAGAAACATATGCGAATGCTACATTCCCTATCCCATCCCATCCTTAAAATGAATGTCTCCAAAAAGTGGGCGTGACTTAAAACTGAATACATCTTGTTAAAATAGTTTCTAAATATTTTATGGCTCGAAAAATAAACAACGTTTTTCTATTCCATATGCCATGGGGTAGGTATACAAATAGTTTTTATACCCTATCCCATAGGGGGGTATATTAGTTTTGACATTAAGTTTGTAACATAGAGAAATAATTTCGATACATAGGTATATCTCAAAGTATATGGATCGATTCAGAATCGCTAGCTGAGTCGATTAAGCCATGTCTGTCTGTCCGTCCGTCCGTCCGTCCGTCCGTCTGTGTGTCACCGATTTTTGGGCCTTAAATTTTGAGCTAGAGTGTTGAAATTTGGTATATAGACTCTCTGGCCGACGAAGCAGAACAAGTGTAAAAATTTTTGAAATCCGCCCACTGCCACGCCCCCTTTTTAGAAAAACTTATTTTTTGGCCAAACCGTAAGGAATTTCAAAAAAGTGTCTTTGCAACATATTTAGACAATCCTAATATCTATATTTCGTTCATACAAAGTTTTTTGCCACGCCTACTTTTTGGGGGCGTTTTTAGTAAAAAACGCTTTTTGTCCAAATTTTAAAACTTTCGAAAAAATTTTTCATGCAAATACTTCCGCAATGGTAATATAAACATTTTGTCCATAGATCATTTTCACCTACGCCCACATTTTGGGGGCGTTTTTTTACAAAAACCATTTGTATACCCCATCCCAAGGCATTAGCAATAGAAATACGTTGTTTTTTGTCGAACCACACAAGATTTTGAGAAACTGTCTGAGCAATATATTGTGACAATGTCATTTTCTGTATTTCATCGCCATAAGGCCTATATTTTGAGGATATTAATTTAAAGGATGGGATGGGATAGGGTATTCAACGATCCGCATAGCGGATTGTAGCCTCTCATATGTTTTTTTTATAAAAAAAGGAATCAAAAAGTGGGCGTGGGTTAAAATGATCTATAGACGAAATATTTATATTATCATAACCAATGAATTTGGATCGAAAGTATTTTTTTTTCAAATATTTTGAAAAAGTGGGCGTGGCAAAAAACTTAATGAATACGGAATATTGATATTAAGAATCTAAATATGTTGTTCAGATAATTTTTCAATTTTTTCGTGGGCGTGGCAGTGGGCGGATTTCAAAAATCTTTAAACTTGTTCTGCTGGGCGCAGCAAAGAGTACGTATACCAAATTTCATCATACTAACTCAAAATTTAAGGCCCAGAAACTGGTAACGTACGGACGGACAGACATGGCTAAATCAACTCAGCTATCGATTCTGAGTCGATCTATATACATTTAGGTATAACTAGCTAAATTATTTCTCAATGTTAAAAACTACGTATCAAAGCTAAGATAACCTATGGGTTAGGGTTTAAAAAGAGGGGGTGAGAGGATTGATCCTTGTGGCAACCCAGCGTTTATAGAGAATCTATCTAAGAGAAAGCATCTACCGCTACATGTAAAGATCTGCTTTTATTAATGTTTTAAGAATGTCCGTACTGGTATCAAAGACCTGTGCCAAACTTGGCCAAAAGCCTTCTTAATATGCAAGGTAACAGCTCTCGAACCTCCATAGCGGTCTCCAGTACACTATAAGTTACAAGCAAGTTTGGTATGACGTTTCTACTTCGAAATAAAATTTTATTATTGATACTTACAAAAGATTATGTATATTTTACTAAACAATACTTTTGGTCCCTTCTGCTTATATACAGTTTTCAAAAGTTCCCTCTTGGGTGATTTTATTGCATATAGTTACATTATGCTTAGTCCTGGTTGGCAAAAGAAAATAAACATTCACAGTTGCACAATAAGTTTTACTCTTGCTACAGCTCGAGGAAAGGTGAGAAAGATTGTTTTGTTTCTAAATTCGGGTTCTGTCAAGAGTCCTTCTGTTGCACACTCATATTTTAGGGTGTTTCATCGCAAACATTTTCCCGGTGGTAGTTCTGGTGGATTTTGGTAGGTGAGGTATGTTATAACTTTTGATGCACCACTCCTAACTGACAAGAATCACAACAGGTCTACGTGATTGGCTGATGCGGTTGTACTTTAGTGAGAATTGCAAAAGAGAGAGAGAGAGAGATAAGAGGGAGGGAATTATTATATTGGAAGACTATTTAATTTGTTTCTTTGGTTTTCGACCACTTTAACATGTACAGCTGCTGGAGTAGTTTCGTAGGATTCATTGTACCTGTTGTTTATGTGCAACTCAAAGTGGAATTTGAGTAAGGGATTATGTGTAATAGGATGGTCGTTATTTATATGAACACCATTTTATTTTATATCTATAAAGGGTGGGCGAATTAAGTTCTACTAATTATAAACAACTTAAAGTGCGCAACTGGAGTCAGGACCAAGGTTATAGGAGTTGGTTGAGACCCATGCTCATTAGCGCCACATAAGTAATAACCTCACAAACAAATTTGCCGCTTGGAGTGTTGGAGAAAAATTGTTGGGAAACGCAATCGCTTTGCTCTATTCCCATGATGTTTTTGATACCTACTTTTTTTCCAAATATGTTTTAGTAAGAAAATTTAAAGAGATAAATTCCCCGCTATCCTAATATTCTGAAGATGAGAGAAGAGAAGAATCAAAAGTAATAGTTTGGTACCACTAAAAGTCGATGCTACAGTCCGGAATGAACCTGGAACTCAGCCAAAATTCTTCTTCAATTAGCCCTTAGCTAACTGCCTTCGGTTGCACACTACAAGTCGGTTGAGGTCGGTTTATACTTGTGTGCGCCACTTCAGGCGAAGTCTTTCTCTACTGCGTCCGACGCGACGTCTGGCTGGGTATCGAAGACTCTGCGAGCTGGAGTATTGGTGTCCAATTATTCTACATGTCCTAGCCAACTTAAACATCCATTGGGGAGTTTTTTGACTAGGGGCATGTCGCTGTACAGCTCGTATACTGCTCATTTACTGCTAAACCCATTTTTGCCGCTTCCTTCTCTATACTAGCAAACGCGGCTATGACATCACGTTGAGTCCTACCAATGATGTCAATATCGTCGGCGTATGCCAGTAGTTTTTGGAAGATTGTACTTTTGGTGTTAGCTTTGAAGTTTTTCACAATCCTCATCTCATCGCCTTTCCTAAATCCTTTTTTAGTATCGAATGTGTCGTTGAGGTCGTTTCCGACCTTGATGGAGCAGCGAGAATTATCTCTTCATCGTCATCCTACACAAACGGATGACTTTGGGCGGTATACCAAAACTAGACATGGCTCTGTATAGTTCGTCTCTATAAATGCTGTCGTATGCGGCTTTGAAATCGATAAATAGGTGGTGGGTATCGATTTGGACTTCTTGGGTTTTTTACAGGATCTGCCGAAGTGTGAAAATTTGATCGATTGTGGACTTTCCTGGCCTTAAACCACACTGATAAGGGCCGATCAGGTTGTTGGTAAACGGTTTCAGGCGTTCACATATTACGGCAGACAGGATCTTGTAGGCGATGTTGAGGAGACTTGTGCCTCTTCAGTGGGAGATTCTTCAGGTGTACTTTCATGCGACCAAATTTAGCTTATGAGTTGGTGGATGCGTTACTTACAAGTCATCTCCGCTAGCTTTATAAAGCTCAGCGGGAACGCCGTCATTTCCGGCGGCCTTATTAAGCTTGAGTTTAGATATTGCTATCCTCACTTCACTTAGGTCGGGTGGTTGGCAGTTTTCGCTGCCTTTGCCAATATTAATTGGTTCATTCTGCCTGACAGCGGGATGTTGTTCGCCATCGCCTTTTAGAGTCTGCAAAAGTGGTTCTTACGTATCCTCAGCATCGACTGTATCTCAACTCCCACATTTCCTTGTTCATCTCGACAGGATTCTGTTCGAGCCTGTATCCTTTGCTTCGAGGGTTTTCACTTTGGTAAAACTTGCGAACATCGTTCCTGGAGTGGCACCTCCTCAATCCTCAATCGCGCGCTTTTCTGTCTTCTTTCTGAAAAGCCGGTGTTCTGTCCTTCTTTTATGCCTATAGAGCTCAATGGCAGGCCTTGTCTTCACCTGCAGCTGAGCCTTGTAGGCCTCGTTCTTGGCTGCGAGCATCTGTCGGCATTCCTCATCAACGCAGAGGTTTCTTGCTGGTGTGCGCGAGAAACCTAGCACATCAGTTGCGGGTGATCTAAAATCGAATGGCTTTTTGGCATCGTTGCCATTGTTATTCGACATTCGATACTATTGATATGATGTTAATCGCGAGATTAAGGGATAAGCATTATGCTAATGACTTGGTGCGGCGGTTTTTTGCGATTGCAGTCTTTCGACATTAGTTTGTATCACAATATTTCTGATTTGTTGCGGCAAGGTGGGTGGTTAAGAGTTATGATCAGGTTGATTAAATTTTTATAAACATTTAAAAAAATAGAAATGTATAAAACCATATTGATTGATTAACTTCAAACGTTTCATTATCGCAAGTAACAATGCTTCTCATTATTTGGTGAACCGTTATTGACAGGTATTTAAGTTTTTGTTTAATTGGTTTAACTACTAATGTACTTTGGTTCTTAGCTTTTTCCTCAAGTTAATTTTTTTTTCATCATAACTTTTTTTGAGGAAAGTATGTAGAACCACCTTCCAATACTTTATTAACTTTCTTTTCGAATGACGTCAAGTTTTTAGCTGAACTTTAGCTAATGCTAGTACACTGGCACTTAATCCGCTTCAATCGATTGATATAACTTTAATTCCAAAAAAGGTTAGGTAAAAAAAAACATATGAGAGGCTACAATCCGCTATGCGGATCGTTGAATACCCTATCCCATCCCATCCTTTAAATTAATATCCTCAAAATATAGGCCTTATGGCGATGATATACAGAAAATGACATTCTCACAATATATTGCTCAGACAGTTTCTCAAAATCTTGTGTGGTTCGACAAAAAACAACGTATTTCTATTGCTAATGCCATGGGATGGGGTATACAAATGGTTTTTGTAAGAAAACGCCCCCAAAATGTGGGCGTAGGTGAAAATGATCTATGGACAAAATGTTTATATTACCATTTCGGAAGTATTTGCATCAAACTTTTTTTCGAAAGTTTTAAAATTTGGACAAAAAGCGTTTTTTACTAAAAACGCCCCCAAAAAGTGGGCGTGGCAAAAAACTTTGTATGAACGAAATATAGATATTAGGATTGTCTAAATATGCTAGTCAGACACTTTTTTGAAATTCCTTACGGTTTGGCCAAAAAATAAGTTTTCCTAAAAAGGGGGCGTGGCAGTGGGCGGATTTCAAAAATTTTTACACTTGTTCTGGTGGCACGGACGAGGATCCTATATACCAAATTTCATTATCCTAGCTCAAAATTTAAGGCCCAAAAACCGCTGACGAACAGACAGACGGACGGACGGACGGACGGACGGACGGACGGACAGACAGACATGGCTAATTCGACTCAGCTATCGATTCTGAGTCGATCCATATACTTTGAGGTATATGTAGCTAAATTATTTCTCTATGTTACAAACTATGTATCAAAACTAATATACCCCTATGGGATAGGGTATAAAGAACAGACAAAATGTAGCGTTTCCGTTATATTGTGGATGTATTCGCTTTTCAACTCGACTTTCTAATTGGAGTTTGTGTTCTCATTACTTTTTGCAAAAATAAAGGAAAATAAACTTCTGAAGCAATTTTCATGGATTTGTTCGTTTAGCAGCACTACTCATTACAAAGACTGGGAAAGTGGGAAGGTGTAATTTTGCTCTTTGTTAAAGTAAATTCATTTAGAGTAAAGAAAACAACATTTTGCATTTTAATGCGTAGTTACTATATTAGATCTGCCATAGATAGTGAATGTGTAGAGATACTTTAATTTGATGGACTCGAGATTTGCTGGCATTTTGATTGAATGGACGCGCGTACTTATTCTTTATCCTGCAGTAGAACTGCTCTACTTTTTTTCGATTGCTCGTGCTGTGATGCAAAGATCTTTGTGTATCTATGTTTTATGAGATTTTCTTACTCCATAGGCAGCGGATAAAGACACGGTGAGAGGAACATTAAGTTCGTTGATGGGATTTTCGTGACTGAAATCGTAAAGGACCTGCGAGTGGTGTAGATAACATCTGGTATTCAACCGGCAGTCAGTCTTTGTGTGTTTGGAATACAGTTCTTTTTTGCTCGTTGCAAGATGAAAATATATGACAAAATCAACGAAACACGTACGAATGTGAAATGGTGGAATCCCACCAATTTGGTGAGGCAATGTTTGATATATTTAGTGGAACATGAAATCGTATTTTTATAGAGTGTGACAGTGATTGGATTTAAGGAGGGCTAAGGAACTTAACGCCTTGGTTGGTTGGAATAAAAAGTTCTTTGAAAAATTATCAGGGTTTGGGATGAGAAGATTTCTTTCAGTTAGGTTAATTGGTTGATGAAACTGTGTACAATGAACGCACTTAGTTCATTGTGGTCCCATTGTAATAATTTTCAGAAGAACATTCAACAGCAGCCATTTCGATGTCCATACCAACTTGAAACGAGAATGTTATGGAATTTTGAAAGTTATTATTATTTTATTATCAAGTGCCAGAAATTCGCAGTGTCACTGCGGAGTGCGTCTCTTTGCTTATCTTCTTCTATAGACACTATGAGAATCGTGCTCACAATAGTGTGAGATTTTTACTCACTTAAACCACCACTCTTTTGTTGTATGTACATAGGTATATTAGTTCTGATACATAGTTCGTAACAGTTTAGCTAGTTGTACCTTAAAGGATATGGATTGACTCAGAATCGCTAGCTGAGTCGATTTAGGTATGTCTGTCCATTTGTCCGCTCGTCCGTACATCACCAGTTTTTGGGCCTTAAATTTTAAGCTGATGAATGATGAAATTTGGTACAGGTAGTATTTGTTGCTCCCAGCAGAGCAAAAGTAAAAAAAAAAAATTCGTCTTATTTTCAGAAAGACGTTGTTTTTTCCAAATCGTAAAGAAAATTGAAAAAGTGTCTATACAATTTCAAGATCTACATTTAGTATTTCAAAAAAAAATAGGAAACGCTTGGAGGGCGTTTTCTGTAAAAACTATGAGAAGGCTACAATCCGCTGTGCGAATCGTTGAATACATTATCCCATCCCATCTTTGAAATGAATGTGCCCAAAAAGTGTGATGGGCTAAAAACTGAATGGGGATGAAATATAGAAAATGAAATTGTCACAACATATTGTTTAGATAGTTTATCAAAAAATTTTGATTTTTCGACAAAAAAGGGGTTTTCTTCTGCATATGGTATGGGGAAGGGTATACAAATGGTTTTTGTAAGAAAATGCACCCAAAAAGTGGGTGTGGCAAAAAACTTTGCACAGTCATAATATAGATTTTGAGTTTGTCTAAATATGTTGTTCGGAAATTCTTTCAAAATTCCTTACAGTTTGGCTAAAAACTACGTTTTTCAAAAAACGGGTGTGGAAGTAGGCGGATTTAAAAAAATGTTTAAAAGCTGCACACGTAAAAACACTTCACAGAAGGATTCATACGGATGGTAGTATACTTACGACAAGCGTATTGGATATTTGGTGTAAAAAAAGCATTAGAACGATATGTCCCAAGCTACAACATTGCTATCGTTTTAGAGCTAAGCCCATGATCCAGCTGATGGGAAGCTTACCTACTCTTAGGGTTAGAATATCAAGACCATTTACACACATGGGTGTAGACTAGGCGGGACCCATCGAAATAAAAAACATGGAAAGGACTTCGTCCGAGCGAACACCGAAATTAAAAAATTGTTTAATGCTGCGAAATTTGACTGGAGTTCAAGGAATCAATGGCCAACGAAGGAACACAGTGGAATTTTAATCCACTTGCTTCCCCTCACTTAGAAGGATTTTGAGAAGCAGGTGTGAAATCAATCAAGTTTCACTTGAAAAGAGTCGCTGGTAACCAGACACTAAAAAAAAAATATGACTCGACGATTACCGAACTCGGCATGATAACTTATCTCTGATAATACCAATCATCGTATCAAACTCTCACGCATATGAAAAATAACAAAAAACATATGATAAGGCTACAATCCCCTGTGCGGATTGTTTAATAACCTATCCCATCACATCCTTAAATTAATATCCCCAAATTGTGGGCTTTATGGTGATGAAATATTTTTTTCCCCGTGGGTTGGTGGAAATCTTCATAGACACGATGAACACGTGGCCAAAGTATTGTGAGATTTTTATTCAATAAAACCACCACCCATTATGTATTTCTATTGCAACTAAGTATTCGACTTATCTAGCAATTTTTTTATCACGAATATCTAATATGTTTCGCAGGTAACTTTCATTTGAAAGTTCCTGCTTTTTCCACAATTTATAGCACGGTTTGTTATTATCGGGTCAAATCAAAGGGTTTAGTTATTTGAAGACGCCGCAATATATTTATTTCGTCAAAAATTTGGAGTACCATTGTTTTAACGTGTTTATTATGTTTTTGTGCAAATTTTGTTGTTTTATCTTTATCCGCGGGAATACCCAGATCTCTGCATAGATCTTCGTTCCTTACGTACCACGGCGCATTGACGAATGATCTTAACATTTTGTTTTCAAAAGTTTGTAAAATGTTTAGAATTGTTTCACTGATACAATTCCATAGTTGTATACCATATGTCCAAGCAGCCATTCCGAGCATATTTTCCGAGCAGCCAGTACAATTCTCTGTATTAATTTTTAAGTTCTTCGCATTTCTTTTTTACATGCGACTTCCATTTTAATTTTCCATACCGAGAAATTTCGCTTCATTTGTTTCGAAATACAGGCAAATTGTTTGTCCAGTTATACGAAATATCTACATGGATCGATTTGCTTTCATTAAGTGCATTCCGCCAGGATTTAGTCCATTAATTAACCTCGTTAAGAGCGTTTTGTAATTTGATATTTGTTTCCTCTATTGTTGTGCCAACTGCTAGTATAGCAGTATCGTCAGCAAACGTTGCAACTATTGTATCGTTTTTTTGTGGGATATCATGAGTGAATAGGAGGAACAGGAGTGTTCCAAGGAGGCTTCCTTGCGGTTCACCTGCCATTATTTCTTTGAACTCAGAATATTCGTTTCCAAGTTTCACACGGAGGAGTCTATGCTCAAGATACGACACGAGGATTTTATATAATTGTTCAGGTACAACTTGACTTAGTTTATACTAAAGGCCTTTGTGTCACACCTTGTCAAAAGCTTGCGACACGTCAAGAAATACGGCTGAGCAAATTTTCTTTTCTTCAAAACCTTTCTCAATTACATCTGTAGTTCGATGTACTTGCTCCACCGTCGAATGTTTACTTCTAAACCCAAATTGATGGTCAGGTACAAGACGTTTCTGGTCAATTATGGGGTTTAAGCGACCGAATAATATCCGTTCAAAAACTTTTTAAATTATTGGAAGAAGTGAAATAGGTAAGATTTTATTTCATTCGGTGAGAGAACCCACAAAGAGTCAATGAAGAACTAGTTCCATTACCTAGTATAGAATAAGTTGGCCTAGCTATAAAAAAGCTTAAGAACAACAAGGCCGAGGGTTCTGATGGCTTACCAGCGGAGCTTTATAAATACGGCGGTGATGTTTTGGTAGAAAGCATGCATCGAATCATCAACCAAGTATGGGTGGAAGAAAACATGCCCGATGACTGGACTATCAGCTCCATATGCCCCATCTACAAAAAAGGCGATCCTATGTCTTGCAAGAACTATCGAGGCATATCCCTGCTTAATGTCACATACAAGATCCTATCCAACGTACTGTGTGAACATCTAAAACCGTTTTGCAACACACTTATCGGCACGTACCAGTGTGGCTACCCGTCCGGAAGATCGACATAGACCAAATTTTCACACTGAGACAAATCCTAGAAATCCACCTATTCATCGACTTCAAAGCCGCGTATGATAGCATACATCGTCAGGAGCTCTATATGGCGATAACCGAATTCGGAATCCCAGCAAACCTGCTTCAGCTGTGTCGCGTGACGCTGGAAAACACTCGATGCAACGTGCAGTTTGGAAGTAGCTCCTTCGAACTATTCCAAACATGCACCGGATTTCGGCAAGGAGACGCGCTATCATGTGACTTCTTCAATCTCGTACTGGAGCAGATAGCGCGCAGGGCAGGTGTTAACACGGAAGGCACTGTTTTCAACAGGTCCGTCCAGCTGCTGGTCTATGCGGACGAAATTGACATCATCGATCGCTCCCAACGTGCCGTAATAAAAGCGTTCACGGCGATTGAAGAACAGGCGAAATCCGTTGGCCTTGAAGTAAATGAGGACAAGACTAAGTGCATGCTATTAACAAACAAACAAGCATCTGTCCACGGCCTAGGAGAAAACGTCACTATTGATAGCAGCAAATACGAGTTAACATAAACTCCACGAATGACACCCTACTGGAGATCCGTCGAAGAATTACCCTATGAAACCGTTCCTACTTCGGTTTGGCGAAACTACTGGGTTCAAAACTCCTAACTCGAAGGACGTAATGTGTGCTCTACAAAACCCTCATCTTGCCAGTTCTGCTTTATGGTGCCGTGTGCTGGACGATAAGCAAGAAGGGAGAGCTGATACTGGGAGCCTTCGAAAGAAAAGCAAGGAAGACCGAAACTCCGTTTTAAAGACCAAGCCATCGCGGATGCCAGAGCGCTTTGTCTAGACAACTGGAAGCAGCGAGCCAGGCATCGCTCGGCAGAGACTCTTCACCGGTCGGGAGCCCAATAATAATAAGAAGAAGAAGGTGATTTTCCTGGTTTTAGGACCATATTCACTTCCGCGACATTCCATTGTCTTGGTATGTATTCTAATCTGATTGCCGCATTTATAATAAAAAGAAGCTTAGTTAATGCTTTCCGAGACAGCATTTTAAGAAGTTCTCCTGTAATCAGGTCATAACCCGGAGCTTTTTTAGGCTTTAGTTTCTGTATTTCCCGTTTAAGCTCGGCAATACTTGCATATCTTACTATAATATTATCGGTTGTACTCTCGAATATATTAATGTTTTCATTTTGCGCGTAACCATCAAATGGCTTAAATGTTTCCTCAAGATGTGCGGCAAAAGCGTCAGATTTTTCCTTATCGCTTTTTGCCCAAACTTCTTAAGTTACCCTAATTGGCGGCACAACGTTTTTTGGCCGTTTTATGACTCTAATTACTTTCCTGAGCGAATAGTTTGATTCCTTTCTTGCGAATTTAATAGCAAGTTACTCAACCGATTTACTCACCTGATGATATATAGAAAATGACGTTGTCGAAGATATTGTTCGGACGGATTATCAAAATCCTTTATGGTTCGACAAAAAACAACGTTTTTCTCCTGCATATGCTTTGGAGTAGGGTATTCAAATGGTTTTTGTAGGAAAACGCCCTACAAAAGTGGTCATGGGTTAAAATGATGTATAGACGAAATGATCATATTGACATATCCAATTATCTTGCATCGAACGATTTTGCAAATATTTTACAAATGTACCAAAAACCGTCTTTTTAATGAAAACGCCGCCAAAAAGTGGACGTGGCAAAAAAACTTTATGTATATTATATAGTTATAAGTTATGATACATGACCTTGATGCAGATTGTCACAATGAGTTCGTTAGTAACTTCAAAGCTTTAGACTTCTTGGTTAATTCTGCATTTTTTAATTCCTGGTTAATTTCTGCCGCATCAGAATAATAGCTGTATCACTATAATACGGACCGTAGTACCAAAGTATTTTTCATAGTTTTTCATCTTCATTTGGTTCGGTCCATCCCAGCGTATTTCCTGGATTACTGTAATGTCTGATTTGTAACAGCTTAGGATTTCCACTTGTTGTTCGGCTTTAGCTCTTCAAGGTATACAGATACGAACCTTGTCCTTGAGAAGAAGTTCCTATATATCAGGTATCCCCATGACACATGTTCATCAGCAGCCACTGCGGAATAGACCGTTCGCTAATCGTTTTATTGAATTATACCGTTTGTTCCTAAATACATTTATCGTTGTTTAAAAAGGAATTTGTACCCTAATGTGATGACACTTCTTCTCCCCCGCAATTTCTTTGCTGACTGAATGGTAGGAAATGAACAAAAAAAAAAAAACGGATAAATTGGCAAAATCTGGCCCTAATAGTTAATGGAATTAATTGAAAACAAATAGCACATGCACCAGGTAACAGTTGGCCAGATATTTGACTCTTTCTATAGAATCTTAATCTGAATAAATGTACTTTGTACTTATACAGCCCTCCTTAGCAAGTACTTCCTACGAGATAAGTAAATATCATAAAATGTGCACACCTGAGCGAAAGCCCTCCTCCCCTCCAGCGAAGGGTACTTTGCAATTTAGCTTTTCCCCAACCGTTTTTTGCGCATTAATTTAAATCAAGTCAAAACCCTCTACAAATGCCAAAAACAACAACTCCAGAAGTCGTGAATATTGAGAAGAGCGTCACGAACCTACATACGCATTCCATAAAACACACCAGAAAAAACAAACACCGGTAGATGAATATTAAATATTACCCAAACATTTTGTGCGATACATATTCCACAAAACACAACCCAAACTATCTCATAATTAATGTCGCAAATCAATATAACAATGTTTACCGCATTCGAATATAAAATTCTTGCTCGAATTATTGTGCAAGCTTACAATCCCTGCACTACAACCAGCTGAAGAATTTCAATATACGAAGATGCCACTGCGCCTTTGTTCACCATCCACCCACCCACCAACACACAACACATACATTGACCCGAAATAGTATATCCTTGCGTTGCGGGGATTTCCAGAGAACTGAATGCGTTAAAACCCGCTTGTTTTGTTCCTATTTCCTGATTGGGAAAATCAGAAGCATTTCAAATTTTCTCTGGGTAAAGAACAGCAATGAAATGGATGTGTCAGAACTCCCAGGGCTGAAAGTAGATCTCAACGCTGTATGTGCATTGTATGTTCCACAAAATACACTGCAACTGTGCTTTGGGTGATAAATATCTCGAAATAGGACTTGGAGACACAGGCATCAGATGGACTGACCACAGTACACAAGCAACGAAAAGAGTGACTTTGATAAATAATTTATTAGAGTCCTTTGCAGTTGGTGTGGGCCATTTTTTTGAAACATCGACGAGGACGACAACTACATCTGCAAAGTCAGATTCATCTGTCGTCATGTAGTCTTTGATATTTGCTTACCCATGGCAACGAAGAGGGGATATATGCACGGTTGCCACTTGAAAATAAAATTTGTTACCAAAATTTAAGAAAAAGCGACCAAACGCAGTAAAAAGTTACCAAAGTACTTAAAATTTGAAAACGTTGTATGAAATACTCCAAAAATCATAGAGTTTGCCATTTTTATACCCTATCCCATAGGAGTATATTAGTTTTGATACATAGTTTGTAACATAGAGAAATAATTTAGCTACATATACCGATCGACTCAGAATCACTTGCTGAGTCGATTAAGCCATGTCTGTCTGTCCGTCCGTCTACATGTTACCGATTTTTAGCCCTAAAATTTAAGCTTAGAGAATGAAATTTGGTATATAGAATTCTTTTGCAGTGAAGCAAAACAAGTTCCACGCCCCTTTTTTAGGAAAACGTAATTTTTAGCTAAACCCTAAGGAATTTCTAAAAAGTGTGTGAGCAACATATTTACAGAATCTCTATATTTCGTCAATATAAAGTTTTTTTCCAAGTCCACTTTTTGGGGCGTTTTTAGTAAAAAAAACGTGTTTTGGTACATTTTTAAAATATTTGATCATCTCGTGGATCTTGTTGGAGGAATGGCGAATGCGATGGGAACTTGAATTATTTCTGTGGGGTAGGAAAATTATTAAGATACATTCCTGGTAAGAGATACCATCATGTCATTGTCATGCTGCTTCTGGATTGATGCACTTAGGTTGGAGTTTATTTTTTTAAGAAACCTTCATTTTTATTTCGCGAATATTTTGTTTAGGATGGCCGATTGATTATTACATTGTAAAGCATGAAAAAGGATCTAGATTTGTGAATATTCGGACATGTTCCTTTATAGACAGCTAGAGCTATGAAGGCAAAACGCTATTTATCAGCTTCTAGGGACTGCTGAAGTGAGCTGGACCAATCAATATGGCTTCCAATTTCGCCTGGTCACTAGCTTAATGCCTTTAGTTTAGTCGGTTATTTTCCAATTATCACGTTCCATATGGCCTTTCTGTACTGCATTACAAAAGGATTTGAGTTGAGAATCTTTCAGGTTGGTCGTTAATTTCTTTACGCTTTAAACGTCTTAGGATTAACAGCCTTCAATGCTAGGTTTAAACCAGATCGTTGGGCCTAAAATTTTCTTAATATTCGTTGTTAAATCTTCACCCCTAAAGCGTAAATTTGTGGCACCAGTGATCTCCAGTTAGGTCAAGCCGACTATTGGGACAGTTTCAATTCCTTACCTTATTGTCAAGCGGTTCAATGAACAGCAGATTTAGGTATGTGATCAACTCATCAATTGGGTGAACATTTTTAGTAGAATGCTCCGCCCAAGCTGACGCAGAACAAAAGTTTATCGTGGTTCTTGATAATCACTTTTTTCCCATTGGGGGAAGACAAAATGCTTCATGCAACATAAGAAGGTGTTTTTTTGGAGTTGAGTATTCCTTTGTATCCGACTCCCCTTTATGAAAGTTATACGTCAACTAATATCTCTTCCTGTCCCTTGGGTTTCCGATTTTTTTCCGCGATTGCTCTTCTCTTTTTTCTAAGAACATGTTGAGCGTTGGTGCTCTGCTACAAGTCCACTTTTTGGGGGCGTTTTAAGTAAAAAACGTGTTTCGGTAAATTTTTAAAATATTTAAAAAAAAATTCGATGCAGGATCATTGGTTATGATAGTATGAACACTTCGTCTTTAGATCATTTTAACCCATGCCCACTTTTTGGAGGCGTTTTCTTACCCTACCCCATTGGACACGCAGGAGAAAAACGTTGTTTTTTTGTCGAACCATAAAATATTTTGATAAATTGTCTGAACAATATGTTGTGAACATTTTTTCTATATATCATCGCCATAAAGCCCACATTTTGGGGATATTAATTTTAAGGATGGGATGGGATAGGGTATTAAACGATCCGCACAGCGAATTGTAGCCTTCGCATATGTTGGATTTTAAGTTTTCATACAGCGAGAGCGACTTTTGCTTTGTTAAAATACAAAATAATTTAAATTTTCAGTCATCTATCAACAAATTGACAAAATCAAATGAAGAAAATGAGTATTTAGTCGTGTGTCTGCATGGATAATACTGTGCAGTGTGTTCAATTTTACTAAAACATACAAATTAAAGTTCGTGTTTTTTTTAATTTCTTCAGAAAAAGTGACCATGTGTAGAAAAAAATTACCAAGCGACCAGATGAAAAAAAAGTTTCCAAATTTGGACGCAAATGACCAAAGTGGCAACCGTGGATATATGTACTATAAACGTTAGAGACTAGACACTAGAGTCCCTCATGCGATAATGACAGTGTCAGCTTGATAATTGTTATATTACACTCGCTCGGTTCCTTTCATCACACCCATATTATGCTTTGCTCCGTGTAATAGTGGATACGTGCAGTTATATTGACATCATATGCGAAGCATGACTACGACGTGGTTGGTTGTATTTGCTCCCGCATAACACAGAAAGACGCTGACTGCCCCTGTACCGCCTCGAGATATTACCACACCATAACGTATAAGGTCTGTGGGGATCCATTAGTTGTTAGTCAGTATAATTGTAATTACAATTTGTGTTTGAATATCGTCGGGGCAGTTCGGTATAGGGTTTCTTTTACCCAAAGAGCAGCGAATGTACATGGAAACGCAATTAACGAAAGGAAAACCCTCCACAAGTGTATACTACAGTCTGGGAATATATTTTGCTTTCGATGGCAATTCCTTGGGTCTCATTAATATATAGGTAGGTATGTCGGCGCGGGTGGTATAAGTAGGTACCTACCCGAGAGAATATTCCACTTTCCAATTTGTATGTTTTGATAGTCTTGCGATGCGATGCTCCACGTGACTCGGGCTATACGTATCTATATTTCGAGCATACCTGGACGTAACGAGGTTCTAAAGAGAAATTTCCCAATTACAAGAAACTGAATTGATGTCAACTTTGGGAATAGTGTGTTGTTTTGATTACGCATTTTCTGCGAAATTGCAACCGATTCGGAAGAAAGCTGGCACTGCACAGGTAATTAGTTTTGGACGATCATTTTGAGGAAGAGGTGTTTAAATGGAAAAGTTAGTCTCCTGAGTGGAAATGAAGATTGTGACTTGTAAATGTAATTCGAAAAATCCCATGGGATCTTTGGTTAGCATCATAATGGTTTGAAATCAGTCAATTAACAATAACAATATTGTTCCACAAAAAATAGATTTGAGAAACCATAAAAACGAAAAACAAGTACAATGTAAATTAAATCTTCCAATGATTGAAATACCTTTAATCTGTTCAACAAAAACACTAATCTCGCAGAAGATATTCTATTAGTTTGGTTGCAATGGCTCGAATACTGTGACAGGGTTGGAATGTGATCCCCAACTCTCAACGTGAACACTGCAATGGAAAGTGATCTGAGACAGCTCTTCATTCACTCGTACGTATCGAAAACTTACTAATAGCAAAAGAGTATCCTATGGTCGCTTTTCTTAATATAATAATATAATGCACTTTCAAATTTAAATGCTAATGATTCGTTGGGCAGTTCTGCCACCCTATAGATTATTGAGCGCAGTATATATTAACAAAAATCGCAGTAGATTCCAATTTAACGCATTAGATCTTACAATATACCAAAAACAAAAATTCAACTCATTAAAAATACATTTTCCTTACGAATAAAAACAGGAGAATCTGGAAACTTAAAAATTACTTCAAGAACGAACTCCACAATAAAAAAAATGTCTTAAACATAAGTAACAAAAAATGACATTTCATTCGAAAAATTCTTACGTGCATACATAATAAATATTTTGGGTTTACTTTCTTTTATATTCGCCATGACTAGCGAAAATTTCCTTTCAGTAGCTATGGGGTAATGAGCATAGCTAAACATCCTATCTAAGCTCGTTAAGGAAGGATGATCCTACTTTTTGAACCAAAAAGTTCAGTTATAAATAAAAAATTCTCCCCAAAAGGTAAAGGTCGAATTTCCAAGATGGAATTTACGGTGGTATCTACGAAGTAAAAAAACTTACATAAGCAAGTCTGACATTTTTGGACAAATGGACGTACAATTATTTCAAGGGTAAGGCACCAAAAGACAAACGACATCACTCAATTCACGTAGTGGATACTGATGAACCTTTGTCTAGGTGTATCTAATAAATTTGAGTTAGACCTACAGGTTGTGAGTTGTATTGTGGGTTACCTATTCAATCACGGAAAACACCTATTGTTACAAAGCAACCAACAGGACTGATAACACGACCATGCTAAATGTAAAAAGAACAACGACGTTCGTATCTACCTAAAATGCGAGACGTGTAACAGAAGACGTGTAGCTGAACAACTAGCAAAAGCCTTAAGCTGCTATTAAGCAGACATTACTACCATTCAAAAGTAAAAATAGAGGAAGAAAAGCTGTGACATTTACTAGGTCCGTGTTATGCTGAGCAGAAATAAGGATGTGGATTTGTTTTAGGTAAGGATATCAAGAAGTCCTATGGCTTGAAGACATTAGCAAACGAATTGTAATAATGCATATAAAGCGTTATTTGCGATCACGATCCGACGAAGGAATGAGATGACATTGCTTAGGACTGTTTCCACCAGCTCCTGGACAAACTTATGAGCGACTTCCAAAGTATGATTTTTAAATTGTGCTGGGAAGAACTGTAATATAATTTATTGTTGAAATGGTGAAATCGCAAGAAAACGACCACACCTTTTCAAACCGCGTATCCCTTAATCTTTCGATTAATACCATTCCACCATAATATCGAAGAACAATGGCGACGATGTCAACTAGCCATCAGATCGACTAAACATATTAATCGATCTTTCTTTCACCATACTTCAGGAGAAAAAACTATTCTTTTTGGTAAAATTATAAAGGAAAACCCTCCTTTTTAACAAAATTGAAATGGAATGGGTAGCATAACAAAAGCATACATTTTGATGTTACTCGCTTTTGACTTAAACTTTTTTTTGTCTTAAGGGTCATTGCGTTTGTTAACAATATCAGTATTGCCTAACAAAAACCTCCATTGCATATTTAGCACTTCATCATTTTCAGATGAAAATGGAAATTCATCCAAAATTGTTAATACTGATTAATTAGTGCCACACTATGGCTTACTTATATCTAAATATACTTAAGCAGTTGTAATTTTTAACTTTGTCTTACAAATAGAAAGATATTGTTTTCGTGAAAATTTTCGACTTCGAGATTTTGATTGATTCTAACATTACGATGATAGCGAAACTCAAAAAAGTGTTTTTTGGAATTCCATCCGTCGATCCGTCGATCCGTTGCGTCGGTACGTAGGTCCGTCAGTCCGTCGGTCCGTAATGGTCTCCCCAGCCTAAACAACTTGATCGATTTTCTTCAAATTTCGTATCCAAGTTTCTTGTGGTCATAATTCCAGGCAATTTTTTTTTTGTTTGCTTTTAGCCATGTTATTAACGGTACCTGCCATATAAAAATTACACATAACCTCAATTTTCTCGAAAATGGCTCTAACGATTTTGATTAAACTTTATATATACTATAAGCATATTAGTTCCAACAAAACTGCATACCCAGTTTTTTTTCGAGAAAATCCATATAACGGATTTTGTCATATAGGCCACATAAAGAAAATTGTTAATTTTTTCGCAAACTACTATGTCAAATTGAATGACATTTAATATGTATACTACTATTACAGTTTGAAACAATTCCACATAATTTGTTTTAGCCCAACCATCACTAAACAAAATTTACAGTTTTGGCCAATAACGGAAAATCATTATTATTCACATAGACATCGATTCCTTCAAATTTCGGAGTAAACGTTCGTATAAACACATTTCGACATTATTTATATCATTTTTAGCATCAATAATCGAAATGCGTACTTTCTATTTGATATTTGATGGTATTATCCCGAACATGCTACAAAAATCGAAACACCTCGTAACAGCATTCCTACACAAATTGTTTGTTGGTAGTCTAAAATGCGGTTACATCCCTAGGTGCTGGCGGGAAGTAAAGGAAGTCTTTATCCCAAAAGCCGGCAAGCCCAGCCACATGACTGCGAAGGACTTTAGACCAATAAATCTTACATCCTTCATACTAAAAACCTATGAAAAACTAATGGATATCTACATTCGTGACAAACTCGACCCCCAATACATATCCTCGACACAGCATGCCTACACGAAAGGTAAGGGAGTCGAAACTGCCCTACATGATATTGTTAGTACAATAGAAGAACCTCTTCACGAGAAGGAATATACACATCGCTGCATTTCTCAACATTGAAGGAGCCTTCAATAATGTGAACATAAACGCAGTCGAAAGAAACCTCGCGAAGAACAACGTGGACCAACCTCTAATACATATTATTGGAAGTATGCTCAACCACAGAAATATAAATGCGAATCTGGGAGACACCCATCTCAAAGTAATAGCATCAAGAGGCACACCACAAGGAGGCGTTATCTCACCTCAGTTGTGGAACATAGTCATCAATGAGATACTCATCCAGCTACATCGAAATGGGGTAAAAGTCATAGCCTACGCAGACGATGTAGCGATACTAGTTAAAGGGAAATTCCTACCCACTTCTTTTAGTGAACTACTCGAGCGGGCATTGAAAACTCTCAACGAGTGGACAAAACAATGTGGGCTTGGCATCAACCCCCAGAAAACGGAACTCGTTCTCTTTACGAATAAGAGGAAGATATCAATGTTCGACCTACCGGCTATCGATGGGACTACCCTCAAACTAGCCGATAGTGCAAAATATCTGGGTGTCATTCTTGATAGAAAACCATCTGAAACCTAAAAGTGCGCGAGCGCATTAAAAAGGCCACAGTCGCTTTCTATACGTGTAACCGAATATTCGGAAAAAAACTGGGGTCCGAACCCCAAGATCAATGGACGTACACGGCCATTGTAAGACCTATATTAACATATGGGGGGCTTGTCTGGTGGCAATCCACAAATAAAGTCACCAATCTGAAAAATATGACAAAGGTACAAAGGATAGCATGTGTGGGCGCTACTGGCGCAATGAGAACCACACCAACAGCGGGACTGGAAACCATCCTTAACCTGCTACCGCTAGACCTTTACATGCAAGAATATGCAGCCAAAAGTGCTCTAAGAATCAGCCAGCTCAACTGCTGGAAATCGAACTCAGGAGGACATGCCCAAATTCTACACAGATATCTGGGCTCAGCTGTATCCTGTGACTACATGCTGCCTCATCATGACTTTCAAAGACCATTCTCCTGCATCCTTCCAAGCAGAGGGGAGTGGGAGAGGAACGAATTGGGCCCCGAAACCATATCCATCTACACTGATGGTTTAAAAATGGATGTAGGCGTTGGAGCTGGAGTGTTTTCAGAAACACTAAAGCTAAACAGCACCTTTCGTCTCCCTGAGCACAGCAGTGTCTTCCAAGCCGAAATATTGGCAGTAGCATAGGCAGCCAAAGCGACCTCAATGCTGGCGAAACCCCCAGATGATATCACCATCTTTATTGACAGTCAGGCTGCAATAAAAGCTATCTCTGCTGTCGAAATAAAATCTCGGCTTGTGAAACGTTGTCGTGAAGAGCTAAAGGTTCTTGGCGTCCAACATAATGTTAAGCTCTGCTGGGTCCCCGGACACAGAGGCATACAGGGCAATGAAATTGCTGACGAACTGGCGAGAAAAGGATCTGCCTCCAGCATTGACAAGCAGACCGGTCTGTCAAACCACCACTATGTGACCTCAAATCTCGGGTGGGACAGAAAACACTGATCACTGCCAAAAACAGGTGGAACTCCCTTCCCACCTGTGTAACTTCCAAAAGGATGTGGCCTGAGTATGACAAAGCCAGAACCCATGAACTACTTTGAAGAAACAGGAATTCTGTCTCGACTTTTTTTTTTTTTTTATTTGTGAAACGTTGTCGTGAAGAGCTAAAGGTTCTTGGCGTCCAACATAATGTTAAGCTCTGCTGGGTCCCCGGACACAGAGGCATACAGGGCAATGAAATTGCTGACGAACTGGCGAGAAAAGGATCTGCCTCCAGCATTGACAAGCAGACCGGTCTGTCAAACCACCACTATGTGACCTCAAATCTCGGGTGGGACAGAAAATACTGATCACTGCCAAAAACAGGTGGAACTCCCTTCCCACCTGTGTAACTTCCAAAAGGATGTGGCCTGAGTATGACAAAGCCAGAACCCATAAACTACTTTGAAGAAACAGGAATTCTGTCTCGACTTTCGTTGGGATTCTTACTGGACACAACTTACTAAAAAGCCACAAACTGAAAATGCATCTCATAGATGATGACCTCTGTAGAGGGTGCGGTGATGAAGAAATACAGGAGGATACCCTCCACTTTCTGTGCCACTGCCCAGGCCTCAGCCAATTAAGAATGAGAACCTTAGGAAAATACTTTTTCCATGACATCACGGATCTATCCGAAATCACTCTCCCTAATCTTTTCAGGTTTGCAACAACATCTGGATGGCTGCAAAGAGGCTAACAACAATGGACAGTAACGTGACAATGAATGAACCAACCACACAAGTGGACCCCCAACGGGCATCACAATGGGTCTATATAGACCTGAGTGCGATGAGGAATGACACACACCGTCTGCCTCATCAACCCACCAACCTAACCTAACCTACTATTTGATATAACGCCCAACTCACTGTGAATAAGAGAAAGTTGCGTACGACCCAGTCGTGCACCCACCACTCGTTTGTTATTGAAATCAAACCATTTCGTAATTTGTTGTGTAATGACTTGTAAAACGTAAATAAATTATTTTTAATATCGAATAAACCATGTTCAACAAAATCATTGAAGAAAGTTTAAGATACTGTTGAAATTGAATGGCAAAGCACATATCGGAGAGTGCTATATACAGGGCAGATTCTTCAACATTAGCATTTACGCTTATCATAACAAGCTTTATAACATATTTTAGTATTTCAAGGTACAAATTTTGCATTACTTGATGAAGCAAGTAAATTTGTGTAAATTCGCTTTGAAAAAGTTTATTGCTTTTATTTATCAAATTTAATACGTTAGATACTTATACAACTTATTTTTCGAGTTCATAAAAAACTAGACATTTCCATTTTTATTTGTTTCTGGTATTCTATTTTCCGGCGTCTCATTGGTTTTGCTACTGCTTCCCAAAAATATAAATATTAAATAATCTTTAAATACTCTAATATAGCAACAATACTTTGGTTTCTCAGATTTTATAATAAATGTGTCCATTTTCAAAAAAAAAAAAAAAAAGCCAAGAATTGAGGAACACAACGAAGAAAATAAAATAATCAAACGAAAACAATTCAATTAAAACTAAAACAAACGCAAGCCAATGTAATTTGAAATAGTCGTAATAGTCGATCAAAATTCATAAAAGAAGAGTAGATTCGTTTTCCACTAAGCGCAGTAGGGTAGCAGCATTGGTTGGGAGTGCTAATAAATCAGCTACTTACGGGCAGAATTATTAACACAAAAAGATGTGGCAGCCCGCAAGTGTATAACGTATTATGGTAACCATATGGTAACCATAAACGAAAAAAAAAACACTATGCTCATTTAGGAGACTTCTTTATTGAAAATTAAGGTGAGATAACTAATATTAGTGTAAAAAAACCTCCTCCTGATTATACTTAGCTCGGAAAGGTTCACTAAGGCAAACGATTATTAGGTAAAGTCGACATATGCACGTGGTACCACAATGGACCTAAGTGTGCTCGCGTATTGCGTCAGGCTGCTATAACCTAACCTTAACCTAATATCAGTTTTCATGATAAAGCAATGCACATTCTAAAAAAATGTCTCCATGGTTACCATAATACGGGACTAATTGCTTAAGTGCCGCTTTATACCTGACTAAAGCTGGGCTTCAACCAGCTTCACCACTTTGTCACTTTGTCATATCTAATGTCTCGATGAGGTCATTGAAGTCTTTGTTGCTTACTAAATTAAACAAGAATATGCATCATATTAAAGACTCATTACAGTCATAATTGGTTTTATGTGAAATTGAAAATTTTCGCTCACTAACCCCCGTTTGCTGATTCGAATCATAAATCCTGTTGATAGCTATGTTTCACATAAAAATCTATGTGGAATTTAGCAATGTAACAGATTTTAAAAAAATCCAAAATTCTACAAAAATTGTTGAGTAGAAGTGTATGACTGTATATATATTTATGTAATTAATGAATGAATTTTAATTGCAGTTTTTTTAAACGTCCTTTTTGTTTTTATTGTAACTGATTCAGAATGAATTAAAAACAATGTCTTTATTTTTAAAAAAAATCCGATTAATCTTGTCACTTCAGGAATTATTAAACGGTTACAAGCATGCGAAATAATTATTTATTAAATCATACGCTTTTGCATATTAAGATTTGAAGAATTTGTTCTTGAACCGTCTTTATGGGAAGAATGATCAATATCTATTTATCCAGCGTTGATAACACAAGATCATCACTAGTAAAATCTAAACTTTCAGGGGGTTCATCAAGTATGTTGTTTTGTCTTAAAATGTTGTGCATGGTGTAGGTTGCAATAATAATGGTTAAGACAGTACTCAATTTTAAACGGGTACCATATTCTAAAATTGAAAATATTCGTTTTAAAATCCCAAAAGCCTTTTCGATTACACCTCTGGAACGTGACTTATTGCAAAGATGTTCTGCTGCACCTTGTGGATTAAGAAGAGGCGTCATCAAAAAAGTTTTTTGAGCTGATTTAACTAATATGAAGTTGCATCATGACTTGATCCAGGCCATCATTCTACCACATTTGTGAATATCATTTAAGCATTTCAGATCGCTTGGGCGTTTATTGTGAAATGAATTCTTCGGATTCGAAAAACTCCTGCATCAAGCTCCTAAAAATACAATACATATTTTAAAATACTAACCAGGAGACTGAGTGCCGTCATTTGCACCAATAAAATTTGGAAACGATGCTATAAGCAAAAAAATCCTTTTTAGTTTTAAAAATATCAGTTGGGTTATCCGGAAATTTGATGAAGCAATTTCCCAGTCTAGCTATTGCTTTGGAAACTCTTAAAACTATCCTTGAAACTGTCAAGACATGCATTCCTCCAAAATCAGCTATGCTAAGTAGATGGTTTCCAGTTGCAAAAAAACGCAAGGCAAACAAAAGTTGATTAAGAGGAGCGATGGAGTTGTTTCTAAATACACCAAATTTATTTCATTTTGCTGTATTTGTTTGATGAGCATTCCAATAAGCTTTCTATTTTCGATAAAACCACAATTGTTATTTCTTTTGTTAACCGAAATCTTTTGTAAAACGAGAGGTCATTAAATGAAGAAAAATATTATTTTCTCTTGTATATATGATGAGGAATTCCAACTTCCAAAATTTCGAGGATTTCCACGTCATCGTTTCGAAATCCATTTTTTTGTACTTTTATATATTAAATGCGTTGAAAACTAATAATACCGAACATTCAATAATAATTTTTGCGAGCACTTCCATCCCTTATGACATACTTAAATATTAATGTGCTGCTTTTCTAAAACATAAACTACTACTACTTAACGACTTTTATGTTTAGGTTTTGAGTTTGATGCAAAGCTTTATGTATAACCAAAGATTATGAATTCTGTACAGATGACGCACTCCATATAAGAAAAATTTCTATGGCGGGTCGTGCTGGCACAGCCCACCATATGTTTTTGTTCTTGTTTTTCATGTGTTTTCATGCACACCGCCCGCCGTACCATAAAGCTACTGAGCAAAAGTTTCTGTTTTTTGTTCTCAAGGCGTCATCTGTATAGAATTTATAATCTTTGGTATTACCTAAGCGTTTATATGGAACATAAACTCTTTAGTTTCGTATCAGCAAACGGGCCTAAGCGATTTTGTTGGGAGCATACAAATTTATAAGAGAAGTAAATTCCAGTAAAACTACACATATAATATTTCAGAATATCGCTTTAAACATGATGAAATATTCTTCACCATTTAAACTTATGGTTTGTAATCCTAATTGTTAAAATATTTTATCATAATTAGGTAATTCTTCTTTACCACTGGTATTCCATCCGAAACATGGTTTCTGTTCAAACTATATTGATTTAATGAATTTGTTAGGTTTTCTACCGAAAATTGTACAACACTGACATTTAATAACTCAAAAAGACCTAAAATATGGTTTTGCATTTTGAACTCGAGTTATAAGTTGAATCTTAGAAATAAACAATGAAATCGCAAGTGCTCGTCAAATCATTTGAACTCGCATTTTCAAACTCCATAAAAAGGCAAATCTGAGGTATTTCTTTTTGAAGTAATTTAATTTCATGAATTGCGCTTAATTTGTTAGTTAAACATTTTTTAATTGATTTCCTTTTGACATTTCGCAAATTAAGTAATCTCTTATTTGACAAAGGAATTCAAAGATCTGCCGAATGTATACCGATAACATATTTTTGCTACATGTACAATCCCGTTGGAACAATATGCCACCAAGGACATTTTACACAAACAATTTAAGGCCATAATAATCTAACGCGACTGAAACGTGAATTGGCCAGAGAGAGCGAACTATTCAATGACTTGATGTTTCTTCCTTTGGGGCAATTTAAATCAAGGGTTTATACCAAAATCCCTAAAAGAATTGATGCCTTTATCTTCAAAGTTAATAACGGGTGATCCAAGTAGAGATACTTTTTTCAATAGCCTTTTTTGGACAGATCACGTGTGAGTCGTGTCATGCTGTCATGTTATTTTTGTTTAGTATTGTTTGGCAATTCATAATGGAAAGACTTACGCGTGAACAACGTTTACAAATTGTTCAACTTTATTATGAAAATTCACGTTCTGTGAGGAATGTGTTTCGTGCACTTCGCTCAACTTATGGTCAACATTATCGGCCTACTGAGCGTACTATTCGCAACACCATCACCCATTTTGAGACCCAGCATTCATTATTGGATAATATTCGACCGAATAGACCACGTCCAGCACGCTGTGAAGAAAATATAGCGGCCGTAGCTGAGAGTGTACACGAAGACCGTGGAGAGTCGATTCGGCGCCGTTCGCAGCAACTCGGACCATGATAACCGACTATTTGATACCTGAAATTGAAGCTCGTGATCTCGGCGACATTTGGTTACAGCAAGACGGCGCCACTTACCCCACATCGCATCAATCAATGGACTTATTGAGAGAACATTTCGGTAAGCACATTATTTCACGTTTTGGGCCGGTCGATTGGCCACCAAGATCGTGTGATATCACACCGTTAGACTTTTTTCCTGTGGGAATATGTAAAGTCAAAAGCTTATGCCGACAAACCCGCTTCGATTCAGGCCTTGGAGGAAAACATCACGAGTGTCATTCGCCAGTTACCAGTCGAAATGCTCGAACGAGTGATCGAAAATTGGACTCAACGGATGGACCATCTGCGACGTTGCTACGACGTTGCCAACATTTGATAGACATAATCTTCAAAAAATAAATGCCAAAGAATGTTCTTTCAAATGATAATAAACATTCTCCATTAAATTTGAATTTTCTGTGTTTTTTTTCTTTAAAAAATAGGGAACCTCGAAATGGATCACCCTTTATTATGAACGCCACCCTGCAAATTAAACTAGATGTGACAAGATTAGAAAATTGTACCTCCCGATTAGGTTCCAACTAACAAAGCCGCGCTGTATGCGAATTTGTAATAGGCGAATGTATGATTTCAAAATCCTGGTGAGTTGTGTCAACGCTTATACAGGAAAATATAACCTTTTTAGTAAAAAAATAAATACAACAGGTTCGTTAGTACTTAGGGCCGAGTTTCTCACAACCATGTGTGAGTGTGTACTTCCTGCACGATGGCGGGACCTCCTGTTTTATGCCGAATCCGAACGGCTTAGTTGAAATAAGCTTTTCTTGAAAATTGATACTACTCGGATGATTCGTCAGATCATCACGAAAGTAGGGCCGGTTAAAAATCATTTACGACTGGGAATCGAACCCAGACGTTCTGCGCGCATTTCATCGCACTAACCATCGCGCAACTTAATTTTACGAATTAAGTTGACTTGAACGTGTAGAGGTAATGTAACCCTACACTCCGGCCGAGTCTATTATTCTTATCTACACGTTAGACGCAGTAAAAGACGTCGTCTTAAGAGGGTCGTAGAAGTAGAAACCGACCAATATACTTAAAGTATTCAACTTGATTAGTCAGCTACGGGCCGGGCTAATTGGAGATGCATGCTAGTTAAGGCCCACGTCTACAGCGGACTATATTCTTTTTACCGAAACTGTCTTTAACCTTTATTTCAGATAGATTGACTAAGAATACTTCAAGGTTCTATGAAACGACTCTTTATACATATTTGCAGATAGATCATAAGCAGACGAAAGTGTTGGCTCTTTGTTTTACTCCAGAGAACTAGAATTCTATCTATAGACAGGTTAAAAGGTCTCTAATCACTACAGCGTTTTCCAAGCCATAGTTTTTAATATTCATCCTGCTACAGTTTCATGAAAGAATTTTCCGATATCTTTTAAGAACATATAATATGCCAGCCAAGATTTGATCAAGTTTATAGAATCCAAGACTCAGGAGTCAATGGTAGTAAAAGACTGTCGAAAATCTCTAAACGAAATTGAGTAGCAGCTTAATTTCACACTTAATTTCAGGACACTCAGATACTTCTAATAAACTATCCGAATTGTAAATAGATATGATAGATATGGCTCTCAAAGCATGAATATCGGATACCTTGTATTAGTCAATGAGCCTTTGTCATTTGTTAAAATACAAAACCTCAATTTTTCATTGATTACAACCAAGTGAAGATGGTAACAACTCAACTTATAACAACGAATCTTGTCCTGCTTGATTTATCGCACATGCCCGATGTTTGCACTGTCAGCTCCATATGCCCCATCTATAAAAAAGGGGATGCAATGTCTTGCACCAACTTCAGAGGCATATCCCTTCTAATTGTCGTATAAAAAATTCTATACATCGACCTGTGTAAACGTATGAAGTCTTCCTGCAGCAAACTTAACTTACCAGTTTGACTTCCTGAAAAAGACCAACTAATATCAATTCAAGACACATAATCTTTTTATATCGACTCAAAGCCGCGTATCCATCGAGCTCTATAGAGAGATTACGGAATTCGGAATACCATCGAAACTATTACAGCTGTATCGTCTAACACTGAACTTTTCAAAACATGTTACTGATTCCGACAAAGAGAAGATCGCGGATGCCAGAGCACTCGGGCTGAATAACTGGAAGAAACGTGTCCAGGATCGAAAAGATGGGTCGGAAGCCCTCAACGGTTAGGTAGACCGTTAATTTAAAAAAAAATGCTGGATACTGTCTTCAAACTAACCATCATCAACACAGTACTATGACTAAAAGCCAAGTATGTTATTCGACTAGGTTTAACCTGCAAAAATGTCTGCAGAAGCTGCAGAGAGGACGATTTATCATTAAAAAATGTTGTACAGGTGACCTTAATGGATTTATTTAGAAATTAAAATGGATTTAGGAAACAAAAGTAACAATACGATTACCTAATTATATAAGTGCGATATGTTGTTAATTCAAAAAGGATAATAGCATTTCTCATGGTAGTAAGTAAGTTCTATAAACAACCATTAAAGAAAATAAAGAAAAAATAAATATATCTGAAGGCAGCGTTAGCTGATAATGCTTGCTGCTTCAAATATTTTGATCTACTTTCACAACGTGAAATAATAATGCATCTGACTATTGTATCCTTTGGTATTTAACGTCTACAAAGTATGTAATATAAAACACATCAGAACTCAGATTGTTACGTACCTTATTCAGCATAAGATTCATTCAAATTACTACTTACAACATATACAATCCCATTATTATCAGGAAGAGTAATATACTGGGCCAAATGTTCGAATAATCAAAGATCCTAATTGCCACTGACATCGAATTACTGTTGACAGGATGATTATGACATAGATGTGATTTTGTATGATGGTGGCGGTGATGATGCCTTGTGGCTGCTAACACATCAAAAGTTCCTGAGTTCAGACGACTGTTTATTTATTTTTTATCTAAAATCACATTACCTACCCGCTCGAGGGTTTACAAATGACGTCAACGCCCTCAAAAACAGATACAAAGTCGTACCCTGTCTTGTATTCGAATTGAATCCGTATTTGTGTCAGTTTAAAATTTTAAATTGCTCGAGTATGTACACAAAATGACAAATTGCAACCCCTGATAGGTTTATTTTTTTAAAAGAAATTTGTGCACAACCCTTGTATGGACTACAAGGGAACTAGTTACTTTCCAAGGACCTCAATCAAGCGGGATGTGATTTTTTGTATTCTATTTAAATTTTACTTAGAACTTTTAATAAAGCCGAACTCTCGTAGACATCGAACGTCACTCCATGCTGAGTAATGGAAAACGATGTGCGACAACCGATAACGATATAACGACAAGTCTTTGAAAATCCCGCACTAAGGGTGTGGCAATATTTTATGTGCTTATGAGGTCTTCAAATACCATCGCAGATTGAAAATTTAATTGTTTGTTTGTTATTTGCATATAAATTTGGCATATGGCCGGATATTTTGAAAAGGGATCGGAACAGGCGACCAAACTTAAAAAACGACCTGAAAGCCAATTCAAAACATCCCCAAGTTTAGTGTTGTGCTCCTTAGCTGTTTAAGTAGTGGAAAATTTCTAAATTTTGGTTCGTGGCCATTGTGTGGCTGGTATATTTTTGCGTAATCCTTGGTCGAGTGGAAAACGTGGCCTTATGAAATATGCTAACGAATTATTTATCAACAGTAAACAGATCATCCACTTTGTGTGCCTTTTACATATGCATGCGGACTTAGCGAGTGGCGGCAGTGGCAAAGGCAGGCGACAACACAATACAAACCTCGACGTTTTAATTTGTACTTTGAAAAATATTTGCACACACGAATAATGATGGTAGAGGGATGATAATTCAATTATCCTTAGGATTTAGGTAACAAAAAAAGTTTATCTTGGGAGCTGGGATGAGTGCACATTGGACAGATTACTCATATCGTCACACCATCAGACAACACGCAACCGAGCTGGAGCTTCGAATTGAAATCAATGTTTCTGAAGGGTCTTACACATTTTGGTGTGTGTGAAATGTGGATGTCTGTTTGCGATAGCAAATTTGTAAGGATATGTCGGAGGATTTACTTTTAATTCGAATATCGAATGATTTCAGAATGGTGATGCCAATAAAGGTACGAGTATATTTCGATTTTGAAATGGGAAAGTATATGCAAACAGAAGCATTTACACATGTCCTCTCGAAATGGAATTATAAGGCGTTTCAGTTTGAACGTGTGGATGTAAGGAAATAGCATACCTAGCGTGGTATTGGCGTTTGTTTGTAAGTTTGAATTATATTGTGTAAGCGGATTAATTTAAATTGACCCGTATACGAAGTCTTGCATGGTCTCTTGCCAAATAGTCGTTGAGGAGGGATGCTGGGAAGATGTGAGTGAGTGGATTTTTTTATTCAGTTATTGACTTTCAATTGAGATGGTGACAAGATTATTTATTTGTGACGTAAGAGGGAGATTGCGGTGCTTTTTGTATTTTTTTATTTTTGCATTTGGAGTAGGTGGAGAATTTACAGATTTATTTGATCGGTTTTCTTGGACAAATTAATCCGCTGCTGTCTGCTAAGAACAATTTACCCAAAGTGGTGAATGTCATTTGCAGCCTATGGTTTTCAGCAATAGAAAAAAATCTCTACGTATATTTGCTTAAATATCAAATGACTTTGATGTACAGTCGTGTAGCCATTTATCCCCCATTGCACAGACTAACATAATTGCGGGACCGAGTTTTCTGAATTCTCAAGCATCGCAATGTTAGGTTCAATTTAAGTCTCGAATTAGATTTTTTCATGAAACCAATACTTTTTCATAGGAGCAATAGTAAAAAAATCTAATATGCTAGAATGCTTAACAAACGAGGAGAGGTTTCACGACTAGGTCGTACGTACTTGTTCGACTTTCAACATAAGTACTATTGATACTGAATTAAAAAAAACTGTAAAGGCAATCATATGGCGAAAAATGTATTTTCCGTTATTGAGCAAAACTGAAAATTTTGTTAAGAGACTTTAAGGCCAAAACTAACTATAAGGTATTGTCCATAGTTTCGCAAATCGAAATAGAGAATACAGTCCTCAAATGAGAAGAATGTGTGCATCTGCTAGGAAACACAATTGGTTCATATGTATCATGTCAAAAACATGCAGCCTCTATTGTCAAATCAGCAGCGACCAAACTAAGTTACATTTTCAGAGTTAAGATATATTTTACACCAGCCCAGCATGTTCTTCTGTATAAATTTTAAGTATGACCATTTCTTGAATACTGTTCTCATGTATTCTAACTGTTCTCGACATCGTCTATAAGACGGATTGCATGTCTTATAGACGATGTTTCCTTTATTTCAAATATGCAGGAGATCTGTCTCCTGATATTGGGAGGAGCATAGAGAGATTATCCAGAGACTCCTTGGAATTTAATGTCCGCCAAGACACGCAGTTGGTTTTTAGTAGAAATATAATAAAAATTGAATTAAAAAAGACACGCAGTATCTGCTCACACTGTCCACCTGACAAATACACGAACAAAGCAATACTAAAGTTCTTCTTTTTACAGAACAAGCTAAAACTAACCGAACTTCCAGAAGACGTATTTCCACTGATATATTGCGGTATAGATTTGTCATCATTCGTTTTAAACTTATGTTACCAATTATTATTAACTAAAGAACCTCGTTGAAGTAAATTCGTCCTGCCGATTAGCCTCCAGTTGTGTGCACAAAGTTAATATACTTCTCCATCATCGCAATCTGAGGTTTGACTTAAATCTCGATTACGATTTTTTTTCATGAAAGCAACACTTCCTCCATTAGGAGTAAATAAACAAACAACTACCAGAGAAGAAGATATCATCATCATCATCGCAATGTTACTATCCGATGTATGCTATATTCGCCAATATAACTTTTAATGACGCTTCGATGAAGGAAAAGGATAACATCACTAAAAGCTGTTTCTATGAGCTCCCAGATTAAACGTATTAGTGACTACCGCAGAAAGATGTTAAATTCGTGCTGGGTGATTTCAACGCCAAAGTAGGAAAAGAGGACTACTTAAGCAGTATTTTCGAAAGAAAAAGCGGAACGAAATGCCACTATAGCCAGCACACGGTTTCCTCTTCTTAATATATAACTGACCAGAAAATCAAATTGACCATATTGCTAAAGAGGAGAAGTTCGCGTATAGTATTTAGCGTGCCCGAACACTACAAGTGGTCACATCAAATCTCGTCGGTGACTGGCTGTGGAGAAGAAGATTCAACCAAGAACTATACGAGCAATACAACGACATAACCCTAGTCAAAAAACCTCCGCATTGGACGTTTATGATGGCTATAACATGTAGAACGAATGGATTGGATATCAATACTTCGGATAGCAGAGCCTTCGATTCATAGCCAGACATCGGACGCAGTAGGGGGAGACATAGGCTTAAGTAGCTCGCACAAATAGAAACTGACCTCAAACAGCTTGATGTGTGCAAGACAAGGACCGGGCTAATTGAAGAGGCATATTGGTAGAGGCCCAGTTTCATTCCGGATAGTAGCGGAAGTATGTAAGTAAGTTCAACTTAAGTAAGTAAATAAGTCTGTACCTATTGTTCAATTATAAATTCCATTTCCTTGTAAATGCACACTTCACCCAATTCGTTTAGTAGCACCACACAATAACAGCACAAAGTGTGTGACCATAGAAATACCTATCAGGAAATTCGTATGTGTTAAAAATCGTTAAAATAAGAGCATCCTTATGTTTGAGTTCTTTTAAGTAATAATAGTGGAGTAGCAATTTGTTTAATTATTTTTCGCCAGAAGTTGTGTTTCCCCTGTGTTTACCCTAACGATTGTGGAACTTTCCATCAAAAGAAAGGTACCTTATGCATTTTCTGTAATAAGTGTGATTTTTAATTAGTTTCTAGCACCATCTATACCAAACTCTACATTCTCGGGTTTACTAGGTAAGCACATATGAAAGGTGGCTCATTATCACCCATAAACATGGCAGTCAATGCTGTATGGTGTAAATAATTAAAATGTTCACTTATTGTATATAATTTTGTTGCAAGTGTTGCACCATTAACAAGTTCTTACCCTCACCAGGTCTACACGATGTATGTCAAGCTAATGAGTCTATTAATTAGACAAAGGGCTTTTTGCTCAACAGGCGCTAAAGTGCCTCAAGTTGCTTTTTAACTTTTTTGACGATAAACGAAAGTTAAACTAGGGAACTACTTTCGAAGTTGACAAAAGGATGGTTTTTGGGTCGCGAACACTTCTGTGATTATGTGAAATGGCGTGCTTTGTGAAGATTGGGATTTCCTTAAATTTAAAAATTGTTTTCTCAGAAGATGACGGCGTTGGTTGTATTTTCTTAAAAAACGATTTATGTAAACTGTTTAAAAAAATTCGAAAAAAAAGTTTAGATGGCAATAGTTTGCAAAGATTCGTATATAAATTAGTTATTAGGGGTGCCATTTTTTATGTCGGTATGTAAAATATTAAATAACTTAAAAAAAACAAATGATTTGCATTTATGAAGTATTTTTATATTTTAGTTTTTCACAATTTATTTTGATTATTTTTTTAATACAATATCAATCACGTGGTCGAATCTATTGACCAAAGCAAAATGTGACCTTTTTGATGCGTTTCCCATTACTTTTTAGAGCATTTTGGGTGGTATAGCGATTATTTCCTAACTAATGTTTGCTTGAACTCGTCAATGGTCTGAGGCTTGCTGGCTTCCACTTTAAATAATCATACATAAAAGAAAGAAGTCCGAAGGCGTCAAATCTGAAGATCTGGATAGCCAGTAAATATCGACATTTTTTGACAGTTTTTTTTTTTGAGTGTTTAATGGTGCAATGACCAGTAAACATCCAGAATGACACAACATCCGAATATATACAATTTTGATTAGGCTATGTATGTCTGTCCGTCCGTACGGTACCGATTTTTAGGCCTTACATTTTGAACTAGGATAATGAAATTTGGTATATACGATCCTTGTCCGTGCCTACAAAACAAATGTAAAAAGGTTTAAAATCAGCCCACTGAAACGCCGACTTTTAAGAAAAACGTTATTTTTGGTCAAATGGTAGGGAATTTTGAAAAAGTTTGTAAACAAAATATTTAGACAATCCTAATATCTATATTTTGTCGGTATAACATTTTTTGCCATACCCAATTTTTGGGAGCGTTTTCTGTTAAAAACGGTTTTCGTTAATTTTTTAAGGAAATTTGAAAAAAAAAATTCGATGCAAAAAACATTAATAGAAAAAATATAAGCATTTCGTCCTTCGATTATTTAAACCCACACCCACTGTTTGGAGGCGTTTTCTGAATCCATACTCCATAGCATATGCAGGAGAAAAACGTTGTTTTTTGTCGAACCATAAAAGATTTTGATAAACTGTCTGAACGATATGTTGTAACAATGTCATTTTTTTTATTTCATTGCCAAAAAGCCCACATTTTGGGTATATTCATTTTAATATTGGTTAAAATTAGGCTACAGCGGGTTGTACCCTTCTCATATGTTTTTTTTTTTCTTTGGAATTATTTTTATACCCATAGGAATATATTAGTTTTGATACATAGTTTGCAACATAGAGAAATAATTTAGGTAGATATACCTCGATACCTTCGAGATTGAAATCTTTACTTATCTCATATCATATAACAACATTTTGAGCTAGGAAAATAAAATCTGGTATATATAAGCTCTTTGCAAATGGTTCCAACATAAGTTTCGACACTGCTCTGCATAGTATACATATAATATACATAATAAATAAGTTGGTGCAAGTCACCCTTAAAGTACTTTCTTATGCAAACTACTCAACTATTCAATAATAATCATGAACTTGGTAACTTTTTCCTCATAAAATATTTATTTCTGAAAGCTCCTTTTATGCAATTCTACTTGAAAAAATCAGGACATTTTCCTTTCTTCAGATAAGTGAGGAAAATGCGAAAATCAGAAGTCATCCATCATCATATCATTAACAATAGAATCAAAGAAAACTCCAAGAAAATACCGAAAACATGGACAATATAGAGCATAAAATGGAATATATAAGAAACCCTGAATGGAATACACAAACAAAAGCACATCGCACAAAATCTATTTAAGAACATAACCTTTATATGAATGTTGTTCTCAGCGAGTATTCCCAATTTTGGTTAAGTGGATTCTATCTATATCATCGAAATGTGCAAAGAAGTGAAGGTATATGTGAAGATATTCTGGCTTATGTAACAAACACTTTGTTGTTATACCCTATCCCATAGGGGTATATAAGTTTTGACATTACCGTTGTAACATAGAGATATAATTTCGATAGTTATACATTAAAGCAGAGGTCGAAAAGTAATTTTAAGTGAGGTCCAGATACGGTTGAAAAATTTTATCGAGGTCCGGAAAAAAAAAATTAAATAATATATATATATATATATATATATATATATATATATATATATATATATATATATATATATATATATATATATATATATATGTTATATATATCGAGCCAAACATAGTGGCCACATTGATAGCTAGTTTTTTTGCAATTTTGATATGTGTCTGAAACATGCTTACCCCAATTTTTTAAAGTGAATGCAGTTTTATTCTTTTGCAAAGAAATATATTCTTGAAGGATTCATTTCTAGTGAAGCCTTTGAAAGACCGAATAACTTTGCAGCTACGTCAGTCCGTTTTACAGCGACTTCATGAGGTAAGGATAGCTTCCCGATTTCTGCAAATTCTTTTAAGATCGGATAGATCTATAATACTGCAATGTCTTCTTCTTCAGGGTTCTCCTTTTTACATTCAAGAATTGTTGTGAAATGAATAAATACTGGTCTAGCAATATCATTTTTAAAAATCTCCAGCTTAAGACGAAAAGCAGACACGTTTTGTATCAGATCAAATAATAATTTTCCATTTCCCTGTTACCCAATGTAAACTTACTTACTTAAGTGGCGCTACAGTCCGGAATGAACCTGGGCCTCAACCAACATGCCTCTCCAATTAGCCCGGTCCTTAGCTAACTGCCTCCAGTTGCGCACTCCAAGTTGGTTGAGGTCGGTTTCCACTTGTGCGCGCCACTTAAGGCGAGGTCTTCCTCTACTGCGTCCGACGTCTGGCTGGGAATCGAAGACTCTGCGAGCCGGAGTATTGGTGTCCATTCGTTCTACATGTCCTAGCCATCTTAAACGTCCAATGCGGAGTTTTTCGACCAGGGGCATGTCGCTGTAAAGCTCGTATAGTTCTTGGTTGAATCTTCGTCTCCATAGCCCGTCAACGCAAACGGGACCGAAGATTTTTCGAAGAATTTTCCTCTCGAATCTACCAAGGATTTCTTCATCCGCTTTTGATACGGTCCATGCTTCAGCGCCGTAGAGCAGGACTGGGATGATCAGGGTCTTATATAGGATCTCCTTAGTAGTTCGAGTGGGGGCTTTACTACTAAATTGCCTTCTTAGCCCGAAGAAACAGCGGTTGGCAAGAGTAATTCTTCGTTTAATTTCTGACGAGATGTTGTTGTCAGAGTTAATAGCGGAGCTGAGGTAGACAAAGTCCCGTACTACCTCAAAGTTATATCTGTCAATGGTGACGTTCTGTCCAATTCTTCGATGTTGTGTGTCCTTTCGTGTTGACAGCATATAATTAGTCTTACCCTCATTTACTGCTAAACCCATTTTCGCCGCTTCCTTCTCTATACTAGCAAATGTGGCTATGACATCACGTTGAGTCCTACCAATGATGTCAATATCGTCAGCGTATGCTAGTAGTTGCACCGACTTTTGGAAAATTGTGCCTCTGGTGTTGGCTTTGGAGTTTTGCACAATTCTCTCAAGAATCAGATTAAAGAAGTCACATGACAGCGCATCGCCTTGCCTAAATCCTTTTTTGGTATCGAATGTGTCGATGAGGTCGTTTCCGACCCTGATGGAGCAGCGAGAATTCTCCATCGTCATCCTACACAAACGGACGAGTTTGGGCGGTATACCAAAACTAGACATGGCTCTGTACAGTTCGTCTCTATAAATGCTGTCATATGCGGCTTTGAAATCGATGAATAGGTGGTGGGTATCGATTTGGACTTCTTGAGTTTTTTCCAGGATCTGCCGAAGTGTGAAAATTTGATCGGTTGTGGACTTTCCTGGCCTAAAACCACACTGATAAGGGCCAATCAGGTTGTTGGTAAACGGTTTCAGGCGTTCACATATTACGGCAGATAGGATCTTGTAGGCGATGTTGAGGAGACTTATGCCTCTGTAGTTGGCGCAGTTCAGATGGTCTCCTTTTTTGTGGATCGGGCAAACGATGCTGAGGTTCCATTCTTCAGGCATATTTTCATCCGACCAGATTTGGCTTATGAGTTGGTGGATGTTACTTACCAAGTCATCTCCGCCGGCTTTATAAAGCTCAGCGGGAAGGCCGTCATTTCCGGCAGCCTTATTAAGCTTGAGTTTAGATATTGCTATCCTCACTTCACTCAGGTCGGGTGGTTGGCAGTTTTCGCTGTCGTTGCCAATATTGAATGGTTCGTTCTGCCTGACAGCGGAATGTTGTTCGTCATCGCCGTTTAACAGTCTGCAGAAGTGGTTCTTCCATATCCTCAGCATCGACTGTGTCTCAACTACAATATTTCCTTGTTCATCTCGACAGGATTCTGTTCGAGCCTTGTATCCTTGGCTTTGACGTTTTACACTTTGGTAAAACTTGCGAACATCGTTCCTGGAGTGGCACCTCTCTATATCCTCGATCGCGCGCTTTTCTTGCTCTTTTTTCTTCTTGCTGAAAAGCCGATGTTCTTCCCTTCTTCTTTGCCTATAGAGCTCAATGGCAGCTCTCGTCTTCACCTGCAGCTTAGCCTTGTAGGCCTCGTTCTTGGCTGCGAGCATCTGTCGGCATTCCTCATCAAACCAGGGGTTTCTTGCTGGTGGGCGCGAGAAACCTAGCACATCAGTTGCGGCTGATCTAATGGCCTGTTGGCATCGTTGCCATTGCTCTTCGACATTCGATGCTGGTGGTATGGTGTTAATCGAGAGGTTAAGGGATACGCGTTGTGCGAAGGTCTTGGCGGTCTCTTGCGATTGCAGTCTTCCGACATTAAATTTTTTCACAGTATTTCTGGATTGTTGTGGCGTGGTGGATATCCGCATTCTTACCTTGGCTGCTACAAGGTAGTGATCCGAGTCGATGTTAGTTCCTCGGAATGTTCGGACATCCAAAATACTGGATGCGTGCCTCTTATCTATCGCAATGTGATCAATTTGGTTGACCGTTCGGTGATCTGGAGACCGCCATGTCCCCTTATGGATATCGAGGTGAGGAAACCGTGTGCTGGCTATAGTGGCATTTCGTTCCGTAGCGAAATCAATTAGCCTAAGTCCGTTACCAGACGTGTTGTCGTGTAGGCTATGTTTTCCGACAATACTTCTAAAGATGTCTTCTCTTCCTACCTTTGCGTTAAAATCTCCCAGCACGATTTTAACATTGTACTTCGGTAGTCGCTCATAGGTTTTGTCGAGGAGCTCGTAGAAGCAATCCTTAGCTATATCATCTTTTTCTTCCGTCGGAGCGTGAGCGCATATAAGGCTTATGTTGGCGAATTTGGCCTTGATGCGGATTGTTGCTATGCGTTCGCTAATGTCTTGGAAACATAAGACTTCTTGCCTAAGTCTGGCACTTATAACAAATCCGCATCCGAATAGTCGCTGTTTCTGCTCACTATAACACGGTCCGTAGTATATGTCACAGTTTTTCATCCTCTTTTTGCCCGGCCCATCCCATCGTATTTCCTGGATGGCAGTAATGTCTGCTTTGTAGCAGTTTAGGGCTTCCGCTAGTTGTTCGCCTGCACCTCTCCTGTTTAATGTTCTCACATTCCAGGTGCAGATACGAACGTCGTTGTCCTTTTTTCGTTTAGCAGGGTCGTCAACAATAAAATCCGTCCTTTCCGAGGCTATTGGTTGCTTCGTAACCATGTTTTTTTCTGTGGGTGGGTAGTTAGCCCAAAGCACAACCCCCAACCTGGAGGGCCAGTTCCAATTTATTAGATACCCCTAGGACACGGGGCCATCAGTATCCACTACGGGATTGAGCGCTGCCGTTGGCCTTTCGGTTCATCCGCCACCATCTCTGTTCAAGGGGCCTGACTAACCCTTGAAATTCCTAGACAACCTGTTGTCCGAATATGTCAGAGCAGCTCATCTAGGTTCGCCTGGGACAGCAGGCCGGGTATTCTTCCGTGCCATTCTCACCAGGGTGTTTATAGTGTTGCTGTTTTTCGTCGTGTTATCAACACTCGCACTTATCGTTTAGCAAGTCAAATCCGGTTGGATGAGACCAGTACCCGATGGTTACCACTTGGAGGTAAAGATAAGCACATTTGATGTGTAGTCAGAGTTGCAACACTGGGCATTGCCAAGTTAACGCCAATCAGAGTCTACCCTCGTTCTACAGCACCCAACCACCAATGTAAAGCTCATTTAAATATTTTGGAACATCTTTTAGAAAAGATACAGCTAGCCCATTGCGCTCTTTTGTTATGAACTCCAAGTGCTTCCTCACCTCCGGCGTATCCAAGCTTTGCAAGGAGATAACTTGTTCTTTCATCAGCCAGAAGCGTTTAATAACTTGACCTTTACTTTGCCAACGAATGTGGTTGTATTGCAGTAAATCCGAATACGCCGATTCACATTTAAATTCCATATAAAAGAGTTTTGGATTTAGACCTTATAAGGAACATTCTATTTGGTCATATTGAATTAAAATGAATATCTGCGTTACTTCGAATTCCGGAATAAAAGTTCTTATAATCACAGTTTCACATTATTTGTATATTTTTAACATCAATAACCAAAATGAATGTTTTTGTGTATTTTGGCAAACTATGAAAATTGTCCAATTTTCGTATGGTTCGTATATCATTTTACCTCGTACTGAAAAAGAAAGTTGCATATGTTGATGTGAATACGTGTTTAGCCACCATATATGCAATTGAATAGATGAGTTGCAAACAAACTTGCTTGTGTGTATAGTGAAGCATATATTTGTACAGAGTTTTTAGTATACTTGCAAGCATGCTTTCATGCATCACATGAAACCAACGATACTCCGTTTAACATCGGTCCATCGGATTGACACACCTTTTTTTACATAACATTTTGGGTGTTAAATGTATGAAAGGTGGGTTATAAAAAAATTCTAGTTGAATTGTATATGTAGTCGACATATTTAATAATATTTGAAGCTCCAAGGATTAACCTTCCGCGGTCCGTTTCCGGTACAATTTTTTTCCAGAAAATCGAAAATACTTTTGATATTTAATTTTCACACTATGAAAACTAAGATTATTTTTTGTTTCATCATAACTTTTTTTTCAACCAAAATATGTAAAGCAGTTAATAGAAAAACGCACCGTGTTCTTGTACAATCAAAATTTTATCATCTTTATATTCTTAAAGTTTGTTTTTGACAATTTATCTGTTAATAGATGTTGACATTTTAACTATGACATATTAACTATTCAACTATAATTACAGTGAACAAATAAAATATTTACAATACAATGTGAAGCTTATTTAATAAATTTAATATAATATTTAGTTTAATTAATTTGTATCGTCAGCATTTGATGAATATATTTTGAGAATAATAATTTCGTCTATAGAACATTTTAACCCACGCCCAATTTTTGGGGTGTTTTCCTAAAAATAAACGTTAAAACATATCCCATAAAAAATGTTATCAATTTATCAAGCCATATCAGGTAAGTTAAGCTTTCTGAACAAAATGTTGTGACAATTTCATTTTCAATATTTCAACCCCATTCAGATTTAGGCACGCTCACTTTTTTGGGATGGAATGGGATAGGGTATTCAACGATTCTTAAAGCGGATTGTAGCATTCTCATATGTTTTTTTTTAACTGTCCCTTACAAAGAGAAAGGTATTCTTTTCGTAAAAATTTTCAACCTCGTGATTTTGATTGATTCTCGCATTACGATGATAGCGAAACGAAAATTCCGTACGTCGCGTTGGCCCGTCTGCCCGCAATGGTCTCTTCAGCCTAAACGGCTTGACCGATTTTCTTCAAACTTCGTATCCACGGGTTTTTTTACTTACAAAAATGGCTTAAAATTATGACCAAAAAACATGGATACTAAATTTGAAGAAAATCAATCAATCAGTTTAGGGTGAAGAGACCATTGTGGAGCTAAGGACAGAATGATTGATAATTATCATGATCAATACATAACATTTTGTTGCACTATTTGTGTTCATGATTGCAGATATCCATTATATTTAATTAAGTTGAATAAATTGTTTATACAAAATATAGCATAAAAGATGTAATAATAGCATTTACGTAATTCTTGCTTATTTTACACATTGCATTATATTTTCTTATTTAAGAAAAAAACATGTTCCCAGCTTTTGGGTAAATATGCTGCACGATGTTATGTTTTCCCGAACCACGTGGACGCTGTCAAATGAGTAATAATCCAAAAGTAAGCTTCCATCTCTCTCAATCCTCAGTCGTAAAAATAAGCCACGAAATAAAATTTAGTGAGCTCCTGAAAAGGTTATTTTAAGTGTTTATCACACTAATGTCAAAAATTATCCACTGCCATAATTATAACGCAATTCATTAACGTGCTAAGCACGAGCATACTTAAAATTTTGGAAAAAAAACATTTAATCAACTTTGCATATTGTTGTCCTTTACTCTAACCCATCATTTATTTAAGAAAGAATAAATTAATATGAGTTGAGTAGCTATTCTAAATATGACAGCAAACTTTATTGTTATTATATTGTTTTTTTTTTTTATACTCTATCCCACAGTTTTGACACATATTTTGTAACATATTATAGAGGTTATTTAAATAGACACATTATTAAGTATACAAGAATCAAAAGCTGAGTCGATCCTAAAATCAGACAACTACCGCGCCAAGTTCTTAGACACCCACACCAATTATTTTTACAATTTTATATACATACCCCTTCAGGTTAGGGGTCAAAATATACCCGATGTAAAGCATGCCTGTCGTAGAAGGCGACTAAAATTCACGCCCCGTATACCGAGTGTAAAGCGTATACAAACAACAAAAATGCAATGAGTACAACAAAAATATTAAATACCCCAGGTGACAATTCAGTTTAACTGGAAAATCCACCCTCTTCGGAGGTCGGCTCTACGGATTCTGGGGAGAGCCAATTATTGCAAATGTGTAACCATTCCGGAAAAGTTCAAGGGTAACGAGGTCACCTACATCTGGATCTCAAAAAAATATATGTGTCTCAAGGAGCTCGACAACACCAGAAGTGTCGGCCCACGAAAAAAGAGACTCAATGAAATATAAGAGCCTAAAGGAAGAAAACGACGTTCTTCGAACAAGGCTTAACAATGTCGAACTGCTCTGCGAAGAGCTTCGTAAAGAAATTCTCCATCTTAGGGAAGGAAATATGACTCTGAAGAGTTCATTTAATATACCTAATGAGCCAAAACCAAACGGCCCCGTGAATTCGGAACACCACACGGATGAAGAAGAACTCAGTCGCGAAACTGACTGGATCTTAAAGAAAAGACCAGCAAAAAAGAGGAAAGCTGTATCCTCTCCTGAAATAATAAACCGCGACAAAGAGATTATTAATAAAGCGAAACAGCTAAAACAACGTCCCCCACCGCCAATTAATGTGATCGGTATTGACGAATTTAACAAGTTGCATACCTTGCTAAAATCGTTGCCATTATCGGGCTACCAAGAAACTTCGCTAAGAAAAAATACATGGAAAGTCTGCGTTAAAGACCCTGGAAGTTATTATCTATTATCTCGCAAGCTTAATACCGAGAAAATAGAATGGTATTCCTTTGAAAATAAATCTGAAAGGCCTTTACGCGTTGTAGCTAGAGGGTTACATGCGTCGTGCTTAAAGGATGACATTGTAAACGATCTAAAAAAACATGCAATATAAAGTCATAGATGCCGTTAACATTGTCAAGCGAGACCAAAAGCAAAAAGATGGCGAAGGAAATGTGATAAAACGCGGTCTTCCTTTATTTATACTCACTTTCGATAGAACAGAAAGTTTGAACAAAATTTATGAAATTAAAACAATACTTAATATTGTTGTATAAATAGAGCCTATGCGTAAGGATTCCAAACTAGTTCCCCAGTGCAAGCACTGCCAAGGATACGTAAAGCTATTGTCAAAAAGAACCGCGTTGTGTATAATGTGCCGGAAATCATCTGTTGTATGTCAGATAAGAAAACTCTTGCTATCTGCATTAACTGTAAAGGCAATCATCCGGCAAATTATCGCGGCTGGAAGAAGCTAAAGAGTTGCAAAAAAGACGGACCAAATTTAATAGTATTAATTCACAGAAATTAAATTTAAACAAGCAAAAGCCTAAAATTCCGATTAAAAATATGTCGAAGACAAAGCAGGCCATAATCGAAAAACCTAAATTTTCACAAACTACGCGGCCATCAGATATCCGTTCGGATCTTGTACATCCAAAACCAAATGAACAAACGTATGCTCAAGCTACAGTATCCAATAATGCCCAAAAAAATATCTCACCTGACCCAGTTTCAAATGTATTTTCGATTATTCTTTCAAAACTTGAGGAACAAAGCAAAACGAATAAACTTGTTTTTGACAGGCTCGTTAAGCTCGAAAATAGTATTCGCAATAGAAGTACCCCCCCTTTAACATGAATAGATTGCTTAAAATTCTAACGTGGAATGCCAATGGCCTCTATCAAAAACTTGGAGAACTTGAATTATTTATGCAGAAAAAGATATAGACATCTGTTTAATATCCGATACTCACGCAAAGAGTAATTCGAACTTAAAAATTAAAGGTTACCTCGACTATCATGCTCTACATCCATCGAATAAGGCTAGAGGTGGTGCCTCACTATATATAAAAGAGTGTTTCGAACATTCGATTGATCTTAAACTAGAAATCGAAAATGTTATAAAAAAAACAGATTTGATCAATTTTTTCATCGTAAAAGGTCTGCCGTCCAATCGAATCAAAGTTGAAGAATGCTTTGATCTTTCCTCTGATCATTCTCCACTCATTTTAACAACGAGCGAGTCACTGATTATAAATGAAAAACCACCCAGATCAACAAACGCGAAACCAACTGGGAAGGTTTCAAAAACGATATTGAAAATAATATCCGACTGGGTGTATCGCTTAGTACCCCATTGTAACTCGAAGTCGCGGTTGACTCCTTTATCGATACCATCCAAAAAGTAGCATGGAATAATACTCCTCAACAAAACAAAATAGTGAGCTATAGTAAAATTAAGTACCCCCGAGAAATTCAAGATCTAGTAAGACAAAAAAGAAAAGCTCGTAAAAGACGGCACCAAACTCGTGCCCGCAAGATAAAACACATCTCAATCGGTTGAGTAATTTGCTATCAAATTCGATTAAAAATTTTAAAAACCATGCAGTAGAAACTTATCTGCCTAACCGCTGGAAAGGAATCGAATTATTCGCTCTGGAAAGCAATTAGAGTCATAAAACGGCCAAAAATCGCTGTGCCGCCAATTAGGGTAACTCAAGACGTTTGGGCGAAAAGCGATAAGGAAAAAGCTTACGTTTTTACCTCACATCTTGAGGAAACATTTAAGCCATTTGATGGTCCAGCGCAAAATGAAAACATTAATATATTCCAAAGTACAACCGATAATTATATAGTAAGCTATGCAAGTATTGCCGAGCTTAAACGAGAACAACAGAAACTTAAGCCTAAAAAAGCTCCGGGTTATGACCTGATTACAGGAGAACTTCTTAAAATGTTGCCTCGGAAAGCATTAACTAAGCTTCTTTTTATTATATATGCAGCAATCAGATTAGAATACATACCAAGACAGTGGAAAGTCGCGGAAGTGATTATGGTCCTAAAACCAGGAATATCACCGAATGAAATAAAATCTTACAGGCCTATTTCACTTCTTCCAATAATTTCAAAAGTTTTTGAACGGATATTACTCGGTCGCTTATACCCCATAATTGAACAGAAAAGTATTTTACCTGACCATCAATTTGGGTTTAGAAGTAAACATTCAACGGTGGACCAAGTACATCGAATTACAGATGTAATTGAGAAAGCTTTCGAAGAAAAGAAAATTTGTTCAGCCGTATTTCTTGACGTGTCCCAAGCTTTTGACAAGGTGTGGCACAAAGGCCTTATGTATAAACTTAGTCCAGTTCTGCCAGAACAATTATATAAAATCCTCGTGTCGTATCTTGAGCATAGACTCTTCCGTGTGAAACTTGGAAACGAATTTTCCGAGTTCAAAGAAACTATGACAGGTAAACCGCAAGGAAGCGTCCTTGAGACAATCCTGTACCTCCTATTCACTCGATGATATCCCACAAACAAACGATACAATAGTTGCAACGTTTGCTGACGACACTGCTATACTAGCAGATGGCACAACAATAGAGGAAACAAATATCAAATTACAAAACGCTCTTAACGAGGTTAATGAATTGATTAAATCCTGGCGGATTGCACTTAATGAGAGCAAATCGATCCATGTAGATTTTTCGTATAAACGGACAAACAATTTGCCTGTATTTCTAAATACGGTTCGAGTCCCGTTTGCAAATGAAGCGAAATATCTTCGTACGACACTCGATGCAAAATTAAAATGGAAGTCGCAATTAAAAAAGAAATGCGAAGAACTTAAGAATAAATACAGAGAACTGTACTGGTTGCTCGGAAAATATTCGAAGCTTAACCTTGATAACAAGCTGCTATTATACGAGCAAGTGCTAAAACCGATATGGTATATGAGGTTGTACCAGTGAAACGAATCTAAACATTTTACAAACTTTGGTGGTACGTCAAGAATGAAGATCTATGCAGAGATCTGGATATTCCCGCGGTTAAAGATGAAACAAAAAATTTTGCACGAAAACATAAAAAAACGGTTATTAGGACACGTTAACACAACAGTCCTCCACATTCTTGACGAAACAAATATATTGCGGCGTCTTCAAAGAACTAAACCCTAAGATTTGGCCCGATAATAACAAACCGCGCTATTAATTGCGGAAAAAGCAGGAACTCTCAAAGGAAAGTTAACTGCCAAACATATTATGACGGGTGATCCAAGTAGAGATACTTTTTTCAATAGCCTTTTTTGACAGATCACGTGTGAGTCGTGTCATGCTGTCATGTTATTTTTGTTTGGTATTGTTTGGCATTTCATAATGGAAAGACTAACGCGTGAAAAACGTTTACAAATTGTTCAACTTTATTATGAAAATTCACGTTCTGTGAGAAATGTGTTTCGTGCACTTCGCTCAACTTATGGTCAACGTAATCGGCCTACTGAGCGTACTATTCGCACCACCATCACCCATTTTGAGACCCAGCATTCATTATTGGATAATATTCGACCGAATAGACCAAGTCCAGCACGCTGTGAAGAAAATATAGCGGCCGTAGCTGAGAGTGTACACGAAGACCGTGGAGAGTCGATTCGGCGCCGTTCGCAGCAACTCGGACCATGATAACCGACTATTTGATGCCTGAAATTGAAGCTCGTGATCTCGGCGACATTTGGTTTCAGCAAGACGGCGCCACTTCCCACACATCGCATCAATCAATGGACTTATTGAGAGAACATTTCGGTGAGCACATAATTTCACGTTTTGGGCCGGTCGATTGGCCACCAAGATCGTGTGATATCACACCGTTAGACTTTTTCCTGTGGGGATATGTAAAGTCAAAAGCTTATGCCGACAAACCCGCTTCGATTCAGGCCTTGGAGGAAAACATCACTCGTGTCATTCGCCAGTTACCAGTCGAAATGCTCGAACGAGTGATCGAAAATTGGACTCAACGGATGGACCATCTGCGACGTAGCAACGGCCAACATTTGATAGACATAATCTTCAAAAAATAAATGCCAAAGAATGTTCTTTCAAATGATTATGAGAAAGTTCTTTACAAGTCACGACATTTTTCGTTGGTACGCGGTGATAATAGCTTGCTTCGATAATGCAACTTATTGTTATTCATAACTATGTAGTAGCATTGTTATTCCATTCATTCTGAGAAGGCTTTAATTATAGTGATTTAAGTTGAACAAGTCAAATAACTGGTTAACAGGGCATTGTCCAGTTAGTGCTAATCGTGTCTACCCTCGTTCGATAATGACCAACCATTGTATTTGTTTTGCGCTTCATTTTAATGAAGTTCCCCGATAATAGTCATCCCACAACATTTTGTGACATTCTTTGTATCTGAAAATTTAACCTAACAAATGTGGTTTTGCAAGAACTTCTACACCGTTGCTAAGATATCGATAAGTATCCGTCGCGCTAGCCAACAACACCACAACAATGAAGAATAATCAAATATTTTCGTCGATCTCAAGTTAGTGGATAAGCAAAATGACAGTGAAATGCGGTAGAGTTAATTTCAAATTAGACCTTGGGTTAAAATAATCCATTCTCGTAATCACCACTTTGTTGTCCCTAAAGCCACACAACATGACTGCCATTACATTCTCGGAGAGTTTTTAATGACTTGACCACTCACATGAATGACCAACAAATGGGAAGCACACAAAACCCTTTGGGCCCATAAATACAACATAATTGGAATATCCTTTCCTGAACTTCAGCCCCAATTTCCAGGCATAATTAAACGTCGTAAATCTTACGCATGTGAGACCATTACATCTAATGTCCGACTCTAATGAAACTGAAAACTTTGGCAGAAAATGTTAACCACTCAGGCGACAGTAAATATTTTTTTCGGATTTGTATTTTTGCCAGAAAACAAAACTGTTTGTATATTAAAGCATTAGTACATTTTTCTATTTACAAAAGCATATACAACATTTATGAATCTTTACTTGTAACTGTAGTATTGGTATATTGTTTGCATGTTCAACTTTTTGAATTTTCCTCTAGTTCTTCCAAAAATAGTTTATAACCTATGAAGAACGAAACAGGCGACAGGCGAAAGAAATGATCAAGCTCTTTTAATTCAAAATACAACATATTCTACAGTTGCTTAACATTTCATTTCAACGTTAAGAGATATACTTTAGTATCTTGAATTTTAAAGACAGCAAGAATTCTTGAAATTGCAAAGTAAATAATCTGTATAACATTCTGTTTGACATTTTTGCAAAACAAATGACAGGTTATTTTACCATTCCAATCCCAAGAATGGTCCAGCATTCAACCATTTTAAAAATGCGCACATAAATTCTTGATAGCACTAATAAGGCAAATTCTAGTTTTAGCTTCGAAATGAACTAACTTACTTTTTATTTAACGACCTCTCTCTGTTTGAGACAAGACAGTCTTCAATGCTCTTCGGTCCTTGGCACGTTTCTGCAAGTTATTCTCTCCAAGTGCTGTGGTATCCGCAATCGCTTGATCCAAGTATTGTATTTTCGGTCTTTCATGTCGCCTTGAACCTGAGGACTCGGATTAGCAGACTCTTTTGGCTGGACCATTACTCTTCATTCGACCGATATGTATCTACAGCTCTACGTGTTTTTACCATTTACATCTTGGTACAGCTCATACTGTTCGCGGTAGTTTCTAATCCTCCATTCGCATTCCTCACATCCAGGACCAACAATTCGACAAAACAACATTTTTTCGAGACTGCATAATATTTTCTCTGCTTTCCTGCTCATTATCTAGCACTCGGCGCCTTAAAGTAGGACTGGTAGGATTAGAGTCCGGTAGAGTAAACATTTGGACTTTTGTGTTAATAGTTTTGATCACATTTGTTTCGCTAAACTAAGGTATCATTCGTGGGGTTGATGTTGACTCCGAGGTAAATGAACTCTTTAACTATTTCGACAGTTCTTTGTTTGTGAACAGCTTATACTTTGTCAGGCCCAATGCATTTCGCCTCCTCATCAATTGTCGTAGATGCTTCTACAACCATACGATGGGAGTGACCAATGATGTCGATATTGTCTGTTACCCCAGAAGCTAGACGGATTTGTTGAAGATAATGCAGTCCGTATTAACTCCTGCCCTAACCCTTCAGTGTTTCAGTTTTGATGATATCCCTAATTCCACCATCGCTTTATAAATCATAAGCGGCCTTGTAGCCAATGAAGATATTATGTGTATTATGTGTCTCGACTTGAAATTCGTTGGTTTTTTCCAGGATTTGCCTTAGTGTAAAAATTTGGTCTATCGTCGATCTGCCGAGCCGGAAGCCACACTGTTACGTCCCGATAAGTGAGTGCAGAAAGGCTTAAGACACAGTTCGTTGGAAAGGATACTATATGCAACATTTAGCAGGGAAATGACTCGGCATTTGATGCATTTGAACATATGGAAATGATATTCTAGTCGTCGAGCCTGCTCTCATCCATTCAGACTTTGTTGATGGTTTGGTGCATGCACACTTCTTTGGCAACACCTCCGTATTTGAAGAGTTCTGCTGGTAATCTATCAGAAGCGCTGACGGCTACCTTACGTTTGCTGATAGCTGCATTTAGTTCTTCAATACTGGGGGGAGCGTTACTTATTCGTTGACTGAAGGTGGCCGATTTATACTTTTCCCTCAAGGCGTGTGGTTTGCATTGATATGTGCCTCTTCTGTTATCTCTTTTTGGTACCCTTAAATATCATAATACCATTGACGTAGTTGGTAGTCTATGGTGGTTTCGGCTACTTCTTTGATGCTATTGCGCGACACTGCGTTCAACTGTATACTGGGTGTACGATATTAATGGATGATGAGGGCACAGCGGGGAGTCTCTTACTCAGTTGTTATTGGCAGACTCTGGAAATTTCCGGTTCAATAAGGCGACCAACATGAAATCTATTATTTGCACCTCATTGTAGTTGGACACTCCGAACCCGAATTTGGATGCTACGAGAAAGTGATCAGAGTCGACGTTTCCTCCTGTGTGTGTCTATGTGTGCACCCAGAATGTTGGATGTGTGCCTCGAATCTATGAATACATTGCCGATTTGGTTGGCTGTTCGACCATCTGGTGATCGGCGGGTTGATGCCGCGGATTGCCCTGATATGGATTACCGCTTTAAAATCGAGTACTCTTGAACTAAGTCGACTCCCCACAACAAAGCGGCGCAGCATCTTAATATTTGTTGCCTTATAAGTGTCGCATGTCTTTTGTTTAGGTATTCCTGATCCTATCCAATGTATTTCCATAATCACTGTAAAGTCTGCTAGGTACTGCGCGAGGATAGATTTAAATTTTTTAGTAGCACGTGGGTTGTACAGCGTTAGTACGTTCCAGGTGCATATACTTATAAGGCATTCTTCTTGGAGTTCCGGGTCTGGGTATTTGTCTCTATCATAACCAGCTATATACACTTTCCCATAGCGGAATATTAGTTTTGACATTAAGTTTGTAACATAGGGAAATAATTTCGCTAGATGTACCTCAAAGTATATGGATCGATTCAGAATCACTAGTTGGGTCAATCTGACCCTGTCTGTCTTTCTGTCTGTCCGTCCATCCGTGTGTCACCGATTTTTTGGCCTTAAATTTTGACTTAGAGTTTTGAAAGTTGGTGTATAGACTTTTTGGCCGACGAAGCAGAACCCATTTTAGAAAAACGTAGTTTTTAGCCAAACCGTACGGAATTTTTAAAATAAAAGTCTGAGCAGCATATTTTAAGAATCTCAATAGCTATATTTCGTCTATACAAAGTTTTTTGCCACTTTTTTGTAAAAAAAAAGTTGTTTGGTACATTTTTATTTAATTTCGCTCATGCCCACTTTTTGGGTGCATTTTCCTGCAAAAAGCATTTGTATACTCTACCCCCAGGGCATATGCGAAAAAAACAAAAGATTTTGATAAACTGTCTGAACAATATATTGTGGCAACGCCATTTTCAATATTTTATCGCCACAGCGGAAGGAAGTTACCGAGACATCCAGGGTCATTTCCAATTTATTTAATATCCCTAGGACACTGAAATGCCGTTTGCCTTTCGGCACATCCACTCTGTTCAAGGGACTTGACTAACCTCTGAGATTACTAGATGACGTGTTGTCCGAATTTTTCAGCTCAAATAGGTTGTTTATTTTGTCCACCTAACTTGGACTGTAAACGCCGCTGTTGATTCCATCTCGAAAAAATGAACATGGCCTATGTTTAAATAATTCGGTATTTAGAGCGCAACATTGACTAAGTATTTTGTTCAAACATTTTAGCAAATTCGATTATTTATAGTATTTAAGATTTACAGAATATTGTGCCTCTGGTTTTCTTTGGAATTTTGTACAATTTTTTGAAGAAGTCGCACGAAAATGCGTCACCTTGTCTATATCCCTTTTTTTGGCACCGAATGTTGCGGTGAGGTCGCTGGCCACCCTGATGAAGCATCGGATTAGTTTGGGTGGTATTCCGAAACTTAACATCACACTGTAGAGTATGTGTCTATTATTGTTGTCTTTCGACTTTAAAATCGATAGATACGCAATGGATATCAATTTGCACTCCTTGGGTTTTTTTCAGGTTCTGCCGAGGCTTTGATTAGTCGTGTACTTTGTTGGTCTATGACTTCTCTGATAACAGCGGCTCAGGTTATTGGTGAACGGTTTCAGAGCACAACTTGCAACTTTATTTTTTCAGAAACCTTTAGTACACAGGATCGTTAGTATTTACTATGGGTCTAAGGGGTGCCTTTGCCTATTGTACCCATGGAAATTCATTTATATTCTTACAGAAACTGTTGTCCGATATGTCAGAATAGCTCATTTTCCCTAAACTGCGGTAAAACTGATAATTGTACGACCTAGAAAATTATCTGCAAAGAGCAGATGCAAGTTCGGATGCACATTGGAAATACTTTAATGATAACCCGTAAGAGTCATTGATCAGGACGCGTTTTGTTCATCCACCCATTAAATGCTCTACCATTGGTTGTACCGCTTGTTTCGAGATAAGCGCTCAAACAAATCTGGATGTCTAATGACTTTTTCCAACATTTGTGGCCGTATATCGGCAATAACGCGGCAAATGTTGTGATGATAATCCTCAAGTATATGTTGAGACACTATTACATCCACAAAAACTTACTTTTAAAGTTCTTTACCTCTAAAAAAAAACACCCTGAAGTATATAGATCGTCTGCCTGTCCGATCGTCTGCCTTTCTAACATGAATTGTTATGTCTTAAAGTTTAAGCTGGGATAATTAAATTTGGTAAATTTGCTCGTTGTTCACGTTCATAAGTATACAAAGTTTTGAAATCTGCTTACTACGACGCCCACTTTTCAGATTAACCGGTCAAACCATTACGGATTTTCAAAACATATTTCGACTATGTCATGGCTATGGCTATAAACTCGGGTTTTTTAACACTACCAGATCTGTGTCGTAGCGAGCTTAAAACAAGCGCATCTACGATCAGAGATTTGCCACAGCATATAATATGCATTCACAGGCTCATCATTTATTTTGACGTTACTAACAAAATCAATAAACGATGAAATTTAACTTTATTTTTGTATTATTAACAAAACAAAAAAAAGTAAACATACACTTATTACGACTCTAGAATACAATTACGCAAAGTGTTTATACCCTATCCCATAGGGGTATATTAGTTTTGATACATAGTTTGTAACATAGAGAAATAATTTATCTACATATACCTCAAAGTATATAGATCGACTTAGAATCGCTAGCTGAGTCGATTTAGCCATGTCTGTCCGTCCGTCCGTCCGTCCGTACGTCACCAGTTTTTGGGCCTTAAATTTTGAGCTAGAAGGATGAAATTTGGTACACGTGTCTAAAAAACGTAATTAGACAATCGTAATATCTATATTTCGTTCATATAAAGTTTTTTGCAACGCCCACTTTTTGGGGGCGTTTTTAATAAAAAACCTTTTACGGTCAAATTTTAAAATTTTCGAAAAAAAACTTTGATGCAGAATAATTAGTAATATTAATATAAACATTTCGTCAATAGATCATTTTAGCCCACGCCCACTATTTGGGGACGTTTTCTTACAAAAACCGTTTGTATACTCTACCCCATAGCATATTCAGGAGGAAAACGATTTGTTTTGTCAAACAACAAAATATTCTGATAAACTGTTTGAACAATATATTGTTGTGACAATGTCATTTTCTATATTATGGGCTAATAAAGCCCACTTTTTGGAGATATTAATTTTAAGGATGGGATGGGATAGGGTATTCAACGATCCGCACAGCGGATTGTAGCCTTCTCATATGTTTTTAAACTACTTTTACTAACATGCAGTTCAACTACATCGTTATTTTTTATTGCAAACTCTATTCATGCGACTTATAGCCTAATGCATACCATAGTTGTATTTATGATTAGGTAAATGTAAAATATTTAGTCTACGAAGGTTATAGGAACCTCCACTGGTATTAAAACCAATAGCACTTAAAAGATCAGGAGCATCTATTTCTCCTGATAATATTTGGTGTAAGAAGAATATGTCATTGTTAAGTCTACATTGAGACAAAGGCAACAACTGCAGTAGTTTAATTCGACACCTAGACGGAGGCAAATTGTGTACATCATCCCATTGAAGTCCTCTCAAAGCAAATCTTATAAATTTACGTTGCACTGCCTCAATTCTATTTGAATGAACTACATAGAAGGGTGTCCACACTTGTGAACTCTTTTGACGACCTTTTTATAAATCCCAACATAGAGTTGGATTTATTCACAATAACCTTTATGTGTTTATTAAAATCCAATTTAGGATCAAAATAAACACCAAGATCTTTAAAACTGTCTACACGACAGAGAGTGTGCCCCGACAGAGTATAATTAAAATTGGACGGAATGACATATGCTGGCACTTAGTGGGGTTCATATTCAAACTGTTTTTAAAACACCATGCTGTAAAGCTATTTAAATCAGTTTGAAGTGAAAGGGAATCGCTTAGATCTCCTACACATTTGGAAATTTTCATGTCATCAGCATATATCAGTATTTTACTCTATCGAATACAAGCTTTTGCATCGTTAATAGCAAGAATAAATAAGATAGGGCCTAAATGACTACTTTGGGGTACTCCAGATTGGGCAACAAAAGGGTTGGACTCAGAGTCTCTAAATTTTACCTGATAAGTTCTTAATGAGAGATATGATTGAACCCAATTTATGAAATCTGGAGGGAAACCATAAGCCTTAAGTTTAAAGATTATGATGTTATGTGAAAACTGGTCAAAAGCTTTGGAAAAGTCAGTGTATATACAATCGACCCTTTTTTTTTTGTTTTCCAACCTATTGGAACAATGATGCATAAAAGTTAAGTGATTTTAAAGATAATGTTTCGACAAAGGAAGTCTAATTTATCACAAATAATATGTTCGAATAACTTACGAATGCAAGAGAGTTTTGAAATATGTCTGTAATTAGAGATGACTCCTCGTTCACCTTTTTTTTTTAAAACAGGTGTAATAAATGCATTTTTCCATTGAGTTGGGAATACTCCTGTTTTAAGGGAGCTTTCAAACTTAAACTTACCTTAAGAATATAGGTATGGCAAAAGAGCATCTTTGCATTGCTTTACGACTATTGGTGGGATTCCATCGGCCCCGCAGAATAGTCATTATTTAATAAAGCGATATATTTAATTACTGTCTCATCGTCAAATGTGACGTTGCTGAAACTAACTTGAGAACAGTCATTGTTCGTCTAAGACAAGAGGGGATCAATAAATGATTTACTGATATTCTCTGCGAATAAGTTAAAGATAAACTAATAGAGCTCGATATTTTTGAATTATTGTAAGAGAAGTTGGCTGGATATCCGTCCGTTTTTCTCTTCGAATTGACAAAACTTTTAAGAGCGTTCTCTATATTGGCTATATAGCCATTATATAAACTATTTGACATCGCAGACAATTCCTTAAAATAATTGATTCTGACTTTTAACAAACTTGTTCCAGGCCCGGTTACGTATATTCCGAAGAGATTTAAGCTCTTTCGTGTACCAAAGATTCTGAATTTGAGCATTCTTAGAATGCTTGACTGGGATAGTTCTATCCATGCAATCTTTAATTAGGAGACAGAATTTGTTAACAGCTTCTTCTAAATTGGAGATGCTGTTAATATTCACAATCGAAAGAATGATTTCTTCGGATAGCCTTTGAAAGTTTATAGCCACACTCTCGTTTTGGGGGCGTTTTATTCATATATAGCGGGTGATCCAAGTAGAGATACTTTTTTCAATAGCCTTTTTTGACAGATCACGTGTGGGTCGTGTCATGCTGTCATGTTATTTTTGTTTAGTATTGTTTGGCATTTCATAATGGAAAGACTTACGCGTGAACAACGTTTACAAGTTGTTCAACTTTATTATGCAAATTCACGTTCTGTGAGGAATGTGTTTCGTGCACTTCGCTCAACTTATGGTCAACATAATCGGCCTACTGAGCGTACTATTCGCAACACCATCACCCATTTTGAGACCCAGCATTCATTATTGGATAATATTCGACCGAATAGACCACGTCCAGCACCACGCTGTGAAGAAAATATAGCGGCCGTAGCTGAGAGTGTACACGAAGACCGTAGAGAGTCGATTCGGCGCCGTTCGCAGCAACTCGGACTGACGTATGGAACGACTCAGCTTGTGCAACAACTGAAGCCGCTCGACCTTCCCAAGCGAGATCGCTTCGCTCTATGGGCTCTTGAAAAGTTCCAAGAAGATCCGACGTTTTCGAGGCAAATTTTGTTTAGCCATGAGGTCCATTTCTGGCTCAATGGGTATGTAAACAAACAAAATTGCCGCATTTGGAACGAAGAGCAACCTGAAGAGATTGAAGAACTGCCACTTTATCCAGAAAAAACAACGGTTTGGTGTGGTTTGTGGGCCGGTGGAATCATCGGTCCATATTTCTTTAAAAATTATGCCGGTGCGAACGTAACCGTCAATGGCGACCGTTATCGTGCCATGATAACCGACTATTTGATGCCTGAAATTGAAGCTCGTGATCTCGGCGACATTTGGTTTCAGCAAGACGGCGCCACTTCCCACACATCGCATCAATCAATGGACTTATTGAGAGAACATTTCGGTGAGCACATAATTTCACCTTTTTGGCCGGTCGATTGGCCACCAAGATCGTGTGATCTTACACCATTAGACTTTTTCCTGTGGGGATATGTAAAGTCAAAAGCTTATGCCGACAAACCCGCTTCGATTCAGGCCTTGGAGGAAAACATCACGCCTGTCATTCGCCAGTTACCAGTCGAAATGCTCGAACGAGTGATCGAAAATTGGACTCAACGGATGGACCATCTGCGACGTAGCAACGGCCAACATTTGATAGACATAATCTTCAAAAAACAAATGCCAAAGAATGTTCTTTCAAATGATAATAAACATTCTCCATTAAATTTGAACTTTCAGTGTTTTTTTCTTTAAAAAAGTAGGGAACCTCGAAATGGATCACCCATTACCTTATAAATAAATCCTTAAATGAAACATCACCATAAAGTTGGGGTACCTAAAAACTAAATGGGGATAAAACATAGACAAGATGCAACCAAAAAGTGGGCGTGAGTTAAAATGATCTATAGATGAAATTTTCATATTATTATTACCAATGTTTTTGCATTGAAAGTTTCTTCGAAATTTTTTAAAATTTGAACGAAATCGTTTTTTTTAATAATGACGCGTCAAAAAGTAAATTCAGAAAAAGTAATGATAAAAACACTTCAAAAATAATGTAATATATATTTTGTCCCACTTTTTGCGGGTTTTATAAAAAAAAAAAACAGTCCGTTCGAGAGGATTGACGATGGAATATTTAAGATTTGAATATTATAGAATGCAGTTACACTTTTGATTTTAATTTTTGTGTTGGTGTTGGCTTTAGTTTCTCTTGCATGTTGTTCACCCCAGTTCACCCTGGATATCCAAATAGGAAACGAGTTTCTTTTTTCCAGGATTTGTCATCATGTGTGAGTGAGTTACTAAAAACTTAGCTCTTTGTGTCTATAATAAAATAAATATTTTCAGAATACCTGTTTGGTTTTGATAGTTGCTGATATTTGAGAGCATGTGTTACACTTTCGGTTTTGCGTCACAGCTTCGTTAACATTTTTCATTAAAGTAATCCCAAGAAACCAACCCGGACATCACCAAAATACACAAAGGAGCTAACTAACTTCGTTAAGTTAACGCTTAGTGAGTGGCACTTCATGTTATTTATATGCGGCATCTTAGCCTGTCCATTTACGTTGAAAACATACTGAACACAACACCTGCGAGCGATTGAACTAACTCTCTTGTCATGTGCTCCTTGCCACAATGTAGTTTCACTTATTTATTCAAGCCCTCCGGGCATTCCTTCGTCCTAGTATGTTGTGTGTGCACCCAGTCCTGTGCAATCGCCTACAGTACTTTCATTTCACCAAAGTATTCTGAATCGTTTTTCATTTTCACTCTATCTTAAATAATGGAAGCATGTACAGTGCGCAAGGCTGACGGTGGAGTTGGAGAGTGGTGAGAACTGACTGCTACAGACCCTTCCATGGTTGCGTAGCTGTTCTGTTCGGATAGTTCTGAAATGCAACCAAACTATGAAGAAGCACACGTTATGTGATAGAAAATTGCCTTAAAAGTATTATGTACTCCATGGCCGGTATAATTCAAACTCTCATATGCATGCATGTATGGTGGGGCACGTTGAGACAGACACTTAGGGTTAGGTAAGTACTTGCCTCGTCTGCGCTACCTCTGCTCTCAGACTTTCTCATGGTAATGCTGGTGATATTTCACCAGACTATTATTTACGATTATTGCAATAATTATGCTCCTTAAAGTATCTAGGAACGAACGTTATGAAAGAAAGATGATACACCAGGCTGAGAGACTATTTGCGAAAGAGGCCGGCTGGATGGGGAAATTGTTGTTGATGATGTGGTGGGCGGGGAAGGACTAATGTGAGTGGTCTGCTTCATAATGTTTCAAAGGGACTTCGTATCCTGCTTGCATGCTGTATTTATGGTTGTTTATCAAGCGATGTAAACACACAAGCATACGGATACTATTCGCTTGAAGGGTTTAACTATGAATTTCAATCGAAAATTCACGGAAAGCACACCTTGGATGCAGAGGACGGACACATCGGGTGTGAATGCTTTTTAGGTGATATCCATTATACAAAGAGGTGATAGCATTATAAGTGGGTTCATTGGAGTGAAGTGCCCTAGCGACACATATTAGTATTTCGTTTATACAGTTCGAGAGTGGATTCCTTTGATGACTGCTGGGTACTTGCTCTTTTCAGGACTTGTGTCTGCTGAATGTGAATAGATGAATCACACGGCAGATTAGTTGTGAGACTTATTGTGTTAATAAGTACCTACTTATGAATGAGTATGCACATGTAGGCAATAAAGTGTAAATGAATAGTCCAATCTCTTATCTTGCATAACACCATGTAAATTAACTAAACAGTATATAGAAACCAATACAATTTGCTTTGAATATGATGATCCTCCCTAGCATATAATATGCCGTATTTAATTTCATACGATATACGATCACCGACATCAAGCAGCGTTGGTTTTGTTTAGTACTTGGATGGCGGACCGGATCGGAACACCATATTTTTTGGCAATGTGATGTTTTTATCGTTTCATAAAATTCAATTCCCACCATATAGAGATTTTAGGATCAAACTAAACACAAAGAAACTTTAAAACTGTCTACACGGCAGAGAGTGTGCCTGGACTATACTCTGTCCACTAAAATCGAACGGAGCACGTTTACGTTAAATTGTCATATGCTGGCACTTTGTAGGGTTCAGATTCAAACCGTTTATTAACCACCACAGGTAAAACGCGTTCCACCCAACTAACAATTTCGTTTCGATAAAGCACTATCGAAGCTATTTCCCCTCAGCAATATTACTTGTAGGAAGTCTTATGGAAAAACATTTGGCGCACTTTTAGGAAGCTATTTAGTTCTATAAGACTTCTAATAAGCCTTAAAAAAATAATTATTTTTGCTTATAAAAGGCCATACCGAAGCAAATTATAGGCTTCGCAAAAAGTCATTCCGAAAATATTTGCAAGCCTTATCGAAGTTGAAAAATAACATTATTTTATATTATTTTCTTATGTTATTTACTTTTATTAATTTCAATTTATAACTATTAAAACCCAATTCGTTATTATGAAAGTATGAAATTCAATGCAATTAATTATTTAAAAACTCTCACCTTACTGGGATTCGAACTCGCGTTCTCTCGCACGGTAGTCCAACACGCCATCCACTAGGCCGTACTCTCGAACATGAAAGACGAGTAAATACAACGCAGTACTTGAACATTCTCCGGCAGGTTCCCGGTCTTTTCACCTTTTTTTTCCAATCTTCACAACTTGTCCCGATCTTTTTAACTTTTTTCCCAATCTTTTAACCTTCGCTTTTTTAAGCCTTCATTCGTAAGCTCTATACATGCTATGCTTCAGATTAACCTCGTGCGAAGTTTTGCCGAAACATCTTAACTTATGGTACATCTCCTGAAGCTTAAAAACAACCTTACAGAAGTTACGCCATAATAATTTCGATTATGCTTGTGGATTTTCCTGCATAATGTCTTAAGCAAGCTTCTACCCATTCAATCGACTGCCAAAATGCTCAACCTCCGCGCACAAGTACTATATAAGGCCTATAGAAATAATTGCTGGTGGGAATTAAATAATTGTTAGTTGGGGCATGGCATTAATTCAGCCTAGATTCACATGCTCCAACTCTGAACGACAATTTTTTGTTTCTGTTATCAGAAAGTGGAATTCTTTACCAACAGAACTCAAGAGACTCCGTGGCAGTGTTTGGTTTCTAGCTTGATATTGATCGATTTAGGGTTTGGAATCGATTCGATCGAAGAACATTTTGCAGTCACTGTCGGATTTACACCATGTATTAAGTGTAGTATAGCAGAGATATTGGTCGGAGGCGATCAAATTACAGATTATTATTATTATTATTTTTTTAAATTGTTATTTATCTACAATTGTTATTTATCTTGGATTCCCAGCCAGACGTCGGACGCAGTAGAGGAAGACCTCGCCTTAACTGGCGCGCACAAGTAGAAACCGACCTCAACCAACTTGGAGTGCGCAACTGGAGGACCGGGCTAATTGGAGAGGCATGTTGGTTGAGGCCCAGGTTCAACCCGGACTGTAGCGCCACTTAAGTAAGTAACTAAGTATTTATCTACAAGCAATATTACAGCTTACAGACATAAGTACTCCAAGAGACAAATTAAAAGGTGAATAAAAATAATATTTCAATTTTAAATTTATTACAATTAATATCAAGAAAATCAATGTTTGTAGAGACTTAATTGAAATAAATAATGGACCTTTATAAAGTTTCATTACAACCATAGTTTGTCATATAAGTTCTTTGAAATAAGAATACTCTAGCTCTCATAGACCTAGCGGGAACATAGATAGGTAATAAAGCAAGAAGCGATGGACATTTAATATGATAGCATAGTAAGGCTCTAATCAGCTTTACACTATGAATTTTTCTTCTTGAATGTAAAGACTTTATTCCGAGTAATTGGCCTCATATCCAGGATGTGGCACCAATTTGACAGAGAATCAATGTCTGATTGAATAAGTTGACAATCATTCAAACTCGAGACTTTTAAAAATAATTTAAGATCATCAGCATATATTAGGCAATTATAATATTTAAAGACCGAAACAATATCATTAATGAACATTATGAAAAGGAGCGGACCCAGGTGTCTACCTTGTGGGACGCCTGATGTACACTGAATTACCTTTGAATATGTATCTCCAAGCTTAACTCGTTGTGTCCTACAAGTTAGATATGAGGATAACCACCGAAGAAAGTGTGAATGAAAACCAAAAATCTCAAGTTTTTTCGAAGTGTTTGGTGATTCACCGAGTCAAATGCTTTACTAAAGTCAGTGTAAACGGCGTCCACCTGAAATGTTTGTTGTTGTTGTGAGTCTAGGTAGGCCACGGAGGCATCCTTGATGTTGGAGAGAAGGGCACGGCACGCTTGTGGTTGCACGGCTTAACTCGTCGGACGGGGGTAGTTCTTGCCCTCTCACCAAACATCCCAGCTCAACAAACATTTTTGTTCGTGCCAGAATCAAATATAAACAAAAAGAGAAGAAGAAAGTTACTCTATGTTGACCACGGACGGACTTAAAAGGACTTTAAAAGGAAAGAGATAGATTCAAGAAAAAGCTGAAAAGAAAATGATCAAAAACCTATGTCTATACCACTGAAAAACGATTAGGAAAACTTGTTTTCAATGTTCATCAGCAGTATAGATTCGCCTCGATCCCAAAACATGCCGGTTGTTGTGACGTACGAAGTGAAATGGGTTAGATTGGTAACAGTAGATCGACCGGAGACGAAACCATGCGGAACTTCTGATAAATATTCACTTGTAAGAAAATCAAGCTTATTTTTTCACCATACTTTCAAACAATTTGGGGATTGCAGATAGTTTACAAATACTTCTATAATTCTCAACATCATTTTTAGAACCAGATTTATGAATAGGAACCAAGTAAGACAATATCCATTCTTCAATTCTTCTTGGAGGGGCTTATTGAATAAAATATATAAAGGCAGGAATGCCATCTGGACCAGAACTATAATTAGATTTAAGTGATATCAACGCGGAATTAACTTCGGTTCTACTTAACTCGATCGCTCCAATATCGATCCTGCATGTTACGTTATTTAGCGAACAGTTATTAAATCCTGAGTGCGAGTAAACAGACTCAAAATAGTGAGCAAAAAATTCGACGTGGAGTCTAAATGGGATGATTCAACACCTTTGAAAAACATTGTATTTGGAATCCCGACTGATTTTCTTTTGGAATTGACAAACGACCAGAGCGATTAGCTATTGTTTTTGGTATTACTTTCCATTTTAAAGATATATGCTCTGTATAAAAACTTACTAATGACTACAAAATCTTTTCGCAATTCGTTTAGTAGCGAAAAAGGTGTTTTACATAAATTTACTTTGAATTCATCAAATCCAATACTTTTCTTAATGAATTTTCTATATCATTTACTTGCACTAAGTTTAAGGGATATAAATAATCAATAAATTTTACTTTGAGATCTTGTTTCATATATATATATATATATATATATATATATATATATATATATATATATATATATATATATATTCATATAAATGGAAATATTATACCAAATTTGTTGTGGTTTAATCTTGACTTCTGAAATTAAAGCGTTTAGCTCTCGATTGAACCATTAATTAATTGGTGTCATGCTTGGGCTAATAAGGTTGTTACCAATTCGTTTTTATATATTGTAGCAGGCAGAAAAACTGTGCGGAGTCAAATTTAAAATACAGAAGGCGTAAAAAATATTCAATCTTAATCAAATAGATATCTATTCAAATTATATTTCAAAACAATCAACTCTTAAAATATACAAACTCACACTTTATATAAGTTATAATCTCTTTGGATACTGAAACTTTGGATTTAACTCAATTTTTCTTAACTGAATATTAAAAATGCACAATTTCATGTTTATCACATATATATACAAATCAAAATGTAAATCTACTAGAATTTACAGAGATTCTTGTTCGAATTTACTACTCATAATATATGTACATATTTTATTTTTTGTTAAATATCCTTTTACCATTTAATAATGATTTCTTTGCCAGCACGATGCTATATGATAAGGCAACCTATGTAGGTAACTCATAATGCCATTACCAGAATAAAGTCGGTATCCGGAGCACAGATACTTGAAAATAAAAATAATTCAGATATGAACTTTGAAAAAACTCTTGCATGGTGCTAAAGTATCTATGTATAATGTACACGTGTATCTACACCATTCAACTCTTTGCAATTGTGCAGAGTTTATACCCCGACACAAGGGCACTTCTCGGTGGAGGATTTCAAGGATTGCCAATAAATTTTTTTTTACGTGAATAAATTTTGCGTGCAAAAAAGAAGTACAAGTAAGGAAATCGGCTCAAGATTTCACTTTCTCCTTCTCACCATTGCTCGTAGTAAATTACGGAAGTAGAAAACACTTTCACGATCATCATTGCAATGATTCTTGGTGGCGGCAATATAATGTTAGGTATGTACATGAGCTGTAAGGAAACGATGCCGTTTAAGGACTGCTGTGGGTGAGAATACAACTGCGAATGGTGAGAATAGGTATAACCTTTGAGACCACTGTGTGTGCCACTTTAACCCCAGCGATTTCCATAATAAAATATTACGTCTTGAATTTTGTGCAAAGCACCATGGATTACATTTTTCTTTTGCTTCATCTTGGTGGTTTATGCTTGGCATAGTATCATTTTGAAACGTAATGGTGTGGGTATAATATTTTTTTTTTTAAAATAAATATCTCATAAAGGTTTATGTGGACTAAGCCATCATTCATCAAAATGCGTTGGAGAGTGATCATTGATGTTAGCCCTAGAGGGGCAAGTGTGAGCATTGTACATTCAGAGTAAAACTATGGTTGTGGAGTCATTATACAATGAAGGTTTATAAAAACATGTGAAAAGTAAAGTACAGCATCGTAAACATAAACTGTTTATTCAATCGAGAGAATTTCCAATTTTTTTTAAATCACACTCATAAAGTGGGCGTGATATTAAACGCATTTTGTTTGCAAGATAGATATCAATAGGTTCTTGGGATTCCTTTATAGTTTCAACAACAAATTTTCTGAAACTGAAGTTTTTGGGAGTGCTTATAAAAATATTATCAATGTTCGAGTTCGGTGTGAAAAAATCAATTAGAATGGTTAGATGTTTGTAGAGTGCGCCTTGAAATTTTCATGATTACTTTTGTTGAAAATCGATAGCTACTCCCCAATCTAATAGATTTTTTTTAAAACATTATGTTATGCGAACATAGCCGGTGAATAGTAGCAAATACAACAACCATACATTTTTTATTCACCACACTTCGCACACTGACTTTCGCAAGAAAAAAAAATGGTATAAATTACGCGTAACCGCCCACGCTGCCTTCTTTTCTATTTTTTTTTTTGCGATTAGCAGTAAGCAGCGCAGTGTGCAATTTTTTTGAAAGATATCAATGAACAAGTGGTTAGTGAGTGACCAATTTTTTTTTAAAGCAATAGACATATTGCAATTAAAAGTTATTTGGATAACTTATTTGGTAAAATAACTTAACTTTTCAATCTTGATCCTGTAAATAATTAAAAAGAAGTAAGAAAACCCAATAATAAAGTTCTTAGGAAAATGATCTAAAGTGCAATGTTTCACCCAAAACCTTAGGCATCTCTCGATAATGTTGCATGGGAGTGCGTGTATAATTTTGCCAGTAACTTGAGGCTGCTCCAAGTGTAAAAAAATTAACAATCAAGAGACGTGCTAAAGATATACATATATATATATATATATATATAAGTTATAACCGTAAAAGAAAAGAAACGAATATTTGAACTTATATGTTTTATCAGAGAAGTCAGATATTATATTCATATATATCTGCCTCACATCCTATAGTTCCTAAGTCGAATTCAATAATAAAGCATCATTCAGAGCTCTGCTCTGGATAATCATTTTTAAAAAGTGCTTCAACCAAAAAGCATTTTAAATTGGCGCAGTCGGTAGGATACTCTTTTACATATGAGTATCCTTTGCAAAAAACAACCTACAAAATATTTTTAAAAAATCGATCAACCCACGTAAGGGAAAAAGTCAGTATCGGTGGCAAAATATTTAAACCGCTATAGTGAAATTAAATTCGTTTGAAATAAACTCGATGCAAAAGAGTATTAATACATACGAACTAATAACTAACGACGGTATATTTAATCAATAGTTAAAAGTGAATAACGATACAAACATTGATCCAAAAACACTCAAAACCATTGCAAATATAATTCAGTGAAAATAAAAAAAGAGAAAACCTTTAACGAAAATAAAGACTCTTAAGATTACTTCAGTGAATAAATTTAATCAGTTAGTAGTTCACGTCAACGCACATGACCATACTACGAATTCCATAGAGGAAACTGATTTTCAAATAAAAAAAAAAAAAAATAATAATAATAATAAAAAATAAAAACAATAATGCTGTAAAACCAACAGATGAGCTTCATCAAAAAATTCAAGGAAACAAGGAAGAATAACAAGTATACGGGCGAAGAATCATCTACCGAAGAAGAAGATACACACTTAAATAAAATAAGAAACACACCCATACCCGAACATTGTAAGTCTAACTTAGAATTTAAAAATATCAAAATAAATAAAAATATTGTAAAACCAAATTTAACAAATAAAAATATTACAAGTAAAAATATTGTAAATAGTTTGCCAAACCTTAAATCAGAAAAACCAAATAACAAAATGTCTCTAACACTAACTCTCGATCCATTAAAGTATATCGAGAAATTGAATACTTTTGATGGACGAAGAGAGGACTTATATACATTTATAGTAAACATAGATGGCATTATACCAACATTAGAAAAATATAATGACCAAAGTCAACAAATGTGTATTAATATCCTGAAGTCTAAACTAATTGGTAAAGCCAAAAGGTGCATAGAGATTCATGCTCATCTAACTACATGGGCAGATATCAAAGCACTACTCATTTCAAATTTTGGAGGTTTCAAAAGTTCCTTCCAATTGTATGACGAGTTACGACAAACTCCGTACAAAGGTAGTGTAATGAACTTTTATAATGACATCCAAAGGACACTATGTGAACTGAACCAAAAAACAATTCGGGAAGAGAAACAATCTGAAATCCCTCACAATACTGAAACAGCCCTGAACATTTTCAAAGAACGTTTACCTGTTCATATGAGAACAGTCCTATTTGCCTTAAAACCATCAAATTTACAAGAAGCTTTACACGAGCTCACGCAAGCAGGTTTTATAGACGATAAATCTGAATTGACTCCAAAAAAATTATCAGAAACCGCTAAAGTTACAACTAACCCTAAACATTACCAAAACCAAAACAATTTTATTCCCAAAAGTCCAATACACATTAAACCCCCATTTAATCATAATCCCAATCCAAATTACAAGGGAAATAACTATAACCCAAATTATAAACCCCCATCTAGGCAACACCAACCCATGGATATAGATCCAACGTCAAGTCAGCTCAAGAAAGTAACCGTAAATTATAATGAAAAAGATAAAAATAATCAGGATTTTTCCGTAACAGCCTCGGAAACCTATCCATCAGAGGAGACAACAAACTCCCCTTTATTAAGTTAGAAAAAAACAACCAAATACTTAGACTACTAATAGACACAGGTGCAACTAATAGTCTAATTAACAGCGAGAAAGCACCAACCCAGTTTATAAAAACTAGAAATTCCCCATTGGAAATAAAAACGGTAGGAACTCCTATCTTTATAGACAAGGAATTAATAATTCCAAAAGAAAAATTTATTTTTCACGTAAAGGAAGATTGCATCTTCCAAATATATAATTTCAATGACCACTTTGACGGTCTAATAGGAAACAACATACTATTTCCAAATAATGCAGAAATAAATTTCAAAAGTAAAATTTTGAAGTTAAACAACCAAGAAGTTCCACTCTTCTTTTCCAAAGAAGAAGAACTGGAATACCAAAACGAAATTAGTCATTTAGAAAAAATGATCCCAGATTCAACGCTGTTCGAAAATTTGGAACAACAGAGAATTGATCATCTAAATGATGAAGAACGTAAAAGTTTAATGAAACTTCTAAAAGAAAACAAAAATGTGTTTTACCACAAAGGCGACGATCTCAGTTTCACGAATCATGTTAAACACAAGATCTCCACCACGAATGAGGAACCGATATTTACCCGAATATATCGTTATCCCGAAGTTCACAAGAAAGAAGTGGACAAACAAATAAAAGATCTTTTGGATCAAAAAATAATAAGAACAAGTACTTCACCATATAACGCTCCTATATGGGTGGTACCGAAGAAACAAGATAAAGAAGGACATAAAGAGTGGCGAATAGTCATTGACTATCGAAAACTCAATAACGTCACAAAAGAAGATAAGTTCCCAATACCTCTAATAGACGATATCCTGGACAAACTTGGAAGGGCAAATTATTTTACAACACTAGATCTTACAAAAGGCTTCCATCAGATAGAAGTGGAACCAGAAGATCAAGAAAAAACAGCGTTTAGCACGCTGTCTGGACATTACGAATGGCAACGAATGCCTTTCGGTTTAAAAAATGCTCCGGCAACTTTCCAGAGAATGATGAACGAAGTCCTAAAAGACTTCGTTGGGAAAATATGTTACGTCTATCTAGACGATATAATTATTTTCTCTACATCACTCGAGGAACATATTAACTCGCTAAAAAAGATATTCGAACAACTACAAAAAGTAAACTTGAAAGTTTCACTTAACAAATGTGACTTCCTCAAAAAAGAATCCGAATTCTTAGGTCATGTAGTGACGCAAGACGGTATCAAACCTAATCCGAACAAAATCCAAGCAATTAAACATTTTCCAATTCCAAAAACAATCAAAGAAATCCAATCATTTCTTGGACTTACAGGATACTACAGAAAATTCATTCAAGACTATGCAAAAATCATTAAACCCATGACTCTGTGCTTAAAAAAGGATAAAAAAATAAACACAAAAGACTTAGAATATAAAGAAGCCTTCGAAAAACTGAAGTTGGTAATGACTGACAACCTATTGAATCGACATCCAGACTTCAACAAAGAATTTACCCTGACAACGGACGCATCGAATTACGCAATCGGCGCGGTCCTAAGCCAATCACATGGACCTCTGTGCTTTGCATCAAGAACCCTAAACAAACATGAACAAAACTATAGTACCATTGAAAAAGAACTTCTCGCAATTGTTTGGGCAACTAAACAATTTCGTCATTACCTTTACGGTAGAAAATTTAAAATCCTCACTGATCATAGACCTTTAGCCTGGTTACAGAATTTACGAGAGCCTAATTCCAAACTCCAACGTTGGAAAATCAAACTCGAAGAGTACGATTTTCAAATTGAATATCTTGCCGGAAAAGAGAACAAAGTGGCAGACGCTCTTTCCAGAATCAAGCTAAATGAAATAAACGCTTTAGAGTTAGTTTCAACTCAACACTCAAACGAGTCAGATAGCTCCAATTTGATTCCAATTACAGAAAAACCTCTAAATGTTTTTATCAGACAAATAATCGTCGAAAAAGGAGAACAAGATGACGAAATCATCACATTTCCTTTCAATAAAGGAAGGATAAAAATTATTAGGAAAAATTTCTTAAACAAAAATGACTTTGACAAAATAATTTCGGAATCAGATACCAATCACAGGAACGCCATTTTTATGAAAGACGACAGATCATTTCTCGACTTTCAAAATTATTGGAAGAATAACAATAACAATCAAAATCTAGTAAGAACTAAAATATTCTTAGAAGACATATATGAACTCCCAGACATGGAAGAAATCATATACAAAGTACACAACGAGTTTAATCATATAGGTATAGAGAAACTTTACCTTGAACTCAAAAGAAAGTATTATTATCCGAATCTAAAAACAATCATAACCAAGATAACAAACAATTGCGATCTATGTAATTTAAAAATAGAACGCAATCCTATCAAATTACCTTACGAAAAAACTGAGACCCCAAACGGTCCTCACATTCATTATCATATTGACATCTGGATTTTACCCAATAATAACAAGTATCTCACCTGTATCGATAAATTTAGTAAATTTGCCTCTGCAGAGAAAGTGAAAAGCAAAAATCAGAAAGACATCCTAAACGCGTTAGAAAAAACATTTAGTTATATGTCTCACCCAGAAAGAATAACATTAGATAATGATCCCACTTTCAAAACTTATTCTATTAAGAATTATTTTCAAGAGAAACAGATTCTAACACATTTCTCAACTCCTTATAGGCACACTGGTAACTCAGACGTCGAAAGACTTCACAGTACTTTTAATGAACATATCAGGTTGCTGGAAAAAACTGAAAATATTTTCGACTTAGTCGTAAAAACTATAAATATTTATAACAAAACTGTTCATTTAACAACCAAGGAAAAACCAATCGATATACACCTAGGCAAGATAGATAACAAAATAGTATTCAGTAGAATTGAAAAAACAAAAATTAAAGTTTTAGAAAAACTTAATAAAAACAGAATAGACACAGAAATAGATCCAAACTTTACAAAAATAAATAACCCAGAAAATTTTAATAAACTGAAAACGAAACACAAGAAAGTAAAGGTAATAAAAGTAAAAGAAAAGAAAATATTAATCAAACCACATCTTAGGAAACAAACCTTGCATAAGGATCAGTTCCGAAAAAGAAAGAAACATACAAAACCCCACAATGAAGATAACAATAGTGATTCTCTCTTTAATAACCCTAGTGAAATCTAATATCGAAATAACAAAGATAGATAGAGAATTCCTCCTTCTACAGGAAGAACAAGTAAAACTAATCAATAATTATGATATGATCTTACATTTAATAAACCTGACAGAATGTCAAATACTAATAGATCAACTAAAAAACCAATACCAAATTTTACCCGATAAAAATGATCAACAGAAACAAAAGTTAGATACCTTAGAAATTAAACTACAAACAATAATTCCCCACCACATTATACACAAAAGAGGTTTAATTAATATTATAGGAAAAGGAATGAAATTTGTCTATGGAACAATGGATGACGACGATAGGGAAAGCATAGAACAAAGCCTAAAAGCACTTGAAGAAAATAACGAAGAACTACTAAAAAACAACAATAAACAAGTAATGATTAATCAACAATTTAACGAACAGTTCTTGCAACTTAATGACATATTCAAACAAAGTTATAAGACATTAAATAGATGGAAAATAGTCCAAAATGACATTAACGCCTTACGCATGGAAATTGAATTCAACAAAAATTTAGTAGAAGTACAGGAAATAATAGAAAAAATTAATAATATCATCATAACTAGTAGAACTGGTGTACTAACACAAGACATACTGACTGTACAAGAGATATTCGATTACGAAATAAATTTTGAAAAACTTAAGGAATTGAAAATAGCTTTGGCAACCTATAATGAGAATCTACTAATTATCCTAAGTATTCCTAACTTTAATGATAAATTATTCAATAAACTATACCTACAAACTTTTCCAGTAAAAGAAAGAATAATTAAAATACCTAATAATGAATTATTAGAATTTAATAAAACCTTATATACTATGACTAAAGAAATAAAACATCTACATCAAATTAAAGATAATTGTATTGAAAATCTGTTAAAAAACAGTATAAATTTAGAATGTGAAACGGAAACGTTTACAGAAGAAAATTCAATCATAGAAAAAGAAAAATATCTAATAATAAAGAATTTACAAAAAGAAAAAGTAAAACAAAGTTGTAACAACCTAGATTATGTTTTAGAAGGAAATTATATACTAAAACTAGAAAACTGTAAAATAGAAATAAAAAATAAAATCTATAACAAAAAATTGTACCAGAGTAATTATAAAATAATACCATTATCAAATTATAACTTCTCAGAATTATATTATAAAAATCTGAACTTTAAATCAATTGAAAACATTGAAACGTTAGAATCTAGAATACATAAAAAACATATAACCTTTAACATTGTATCGTTTGCAATTGTAATAACTATCATAACTTTTGTAATTATATATTTAAAAATAAAATTAAAAAATAGAAAATCTATTACAAATGTAAACCTTCCATCGGTCACTTTCAAACCGATAAAAGATTCTAAAGAGGGAGGAGTTATAACCGTAAAAGAAAAGAAACGAATATTTTAACTTATATGTTTTATCAGAGAAGTCAGATATTATATTCATATATATCTGCCTCACATCCTATAGTTCCTAAGTCGAATTCAATAATAAAGCATCATTCAGAGCTCTGCTCTGGATAATCATTTTTAAAAAGTGCTTCAACCAAAAAGCATTTTAAATTTATATATATATTATATATTTTCAGCGATCCCAGCATCCACTGTAAGACGCTATTCGTTGTGTGAAAAATACACATGCTGTAATACGTGTTAACACGGGTAAAATAGTGCAATCTGTGCTGGAATCAGAAGAAAACATTAGATGTCATCACTCACGTGCACAGGGAATCATTCGCGATCGCCTACCGTTAGACGCAACGGTAAGACGCTGCTGTAAGTGTGTAAAATACATATTTTATGAGACTTTTTAATCAATAGTAATGTCTGTGCCGAAACCAGGTTGTCACTCACGTGCACATTCGCTAACACCGAAGACTGCCCCTTGCACCTCCTGTGAAGCGCTACCGCTCACAGATTCTAAAAGGCACATTGCCACGAAATCTTGCAAAAGCCAAATTAGTGAGCAAACCCCAATTGATAATCATCAAAATCAAAGACGCCTGTCAATAAGTGCAGTCTCTTCACAGTCATCAACATCTGACATTTCTCTATCTTTTTAATTACGGTCTTCCTTCAGTCAGTTCTTTTTTTTTTAACTCGTTATCCCTTTGGGATAAACAATAACAATTGTTCATCATCAAAGGTCTACGAGGTTATGCATTGGTACAATTTTAAACAGGCACGATCATTATTTGTAGGTAAGGTTGGTAGTAGAAGATCCCCCCCCTCCGACGAGCTGTCGCCGTGCAACCACTAGCGTGCCAAGACTACTACCGGGGAAAAACGACACCCAATAAAACCCCCCTTCCCATAACATGTTGTAGAACTATGGTGAACTCTGATCGGTGTTAACTTGGCAACGACCAGTCGTTCTAGCTCTGCCTACACATTAATTGTGTTTATTTTATCTCTAAGTGGTAACCATCCTATAACGGTCCCATTCAATTGGACTGGACCTGCTAAACTAATAAGTGCGAGTGTATATAACAAGACAAAAAACAGCAACACTATAAAAGGTGAACAAATGGGCCTAGCACTTCAGGTTGGGGGTTGTGCTTTGGGCTATCTACCCACTCACATAAAGAAACAGCTTGTTAAGAACCAATTAGCAGTTTCGAAAAGTAATGATTTTATTGTTAACGGCCAGCAAAATGAAAACATAAGAGAAGACTGCAATGAGCTGCGCGATTCGATTATGTAATACCCTACCCCATCCCATCCTTAAAACTAATATCCCCAAAAAGTTGGGCTATTGTGCAGAAAGTTTATAAAGATCTTGTATGGTTCGACAAACAACAACGTTTGTCTATCGCATATGCTACGGGGTGGGTTAAAATGAATTATGGACGAAATATTTATATTAATATTACCGTAGCGGTGTTTTTGCTTCCATCATTTTTCTTTCGAATTCTTTAAAATTTTAACAAAAGCGTTTTTTTTACTGAAAACGCCCCTGAAAAGTGGGAGTTGCAAAAAACTTTATGGAGACGATATGTAGACATTGAGATTTTTAAAATACTATGTTCAAACACTTTTTTTCAAAATTCCTTACGATTTGACCGAAAAAAAATATTTTTCTAAGAAGTCGGCGTGGTAGAGGAAGGATATTGAAACAGTTGTTATGCTTCGGCAAACAGAGGGTCTATATATACTAAATTTCATCATTTTTGCTCAAAATATAAATCCCAAAAATCGGCTATTGGCTAACGTGGCTATGACATCACGTTGAGTCCTACCAATGATGTCAATATCGTCGGCGTATGCCAGTAGTTGCACCGATTTTTGGAAAATTGTGCCTCTGGTGTTGGCTCGGGAGTTTTGCACAATCCTCTCAAGAATCAAATTGAAGAAGTCACATGACAGCGCATCGCCTTGCCTAAATCCTTTTTTTGGTATCGAATGTGTCGGTGAGGTCGTTTTCGACCCTGATGGTGAAGCGAGAATTCTCCATCGTCATCCTACACAAACGGACGATTTTGGGTGGTATACCAAAACTAGACATGGCTCTGTATAGTTCGTCTCTAGAAATGCTGTCGTATGCGGCTTTGAAAACGATAAATAGGTGGTGGGTATCGATTTGGACTTCTTGGGTTTTTTCTGTCTGAAAAGCCGATGTTCTTCCCTTCTTCTTTGCCTATAGATCTCAATGGCAGCTCTCGTCTTTACCTGCAGCTTAGCCTTGTAGGCCGCGTTCTTGGCTGCGAGCATCTGTCGGCATTCCTCATCAAACAAGGGGTTTTATGCTGCTGGCCGCGAGAAACCTAGCACATCAGTTGCGGCTGATCTAATGGCTTGTTGGCATCGTTGCCATTGTTCTTCGACATTACATGCTGGTGGTGTGTTGTGAGGCGAGAGGTTAAGGGATACGCGTTGAGCGAAGGTCTTGGCGGTCTCTGGAGATGCAGTCTTTCGACATTAATTTTTTTCACAGTATTTCTGGTTTTTTGTGGCGTGGTGGATATCCACATCCTTACCTTGGCTACAAAAAGGTAGTGCTCCGAGTCGATGTTAGCCCCTCGGAATGTTCGGACATCCAAAATAATAAATGCGTGCCTCTTGTCAGATCAATTTGATTGACAGTCGTTGATCTGGAGACCGCCATGTCCCCTTATGCATATCGAGGTGAGGAAACCGTGTGCTGGCTATAGTGGCATTTCGTTCCGTAGCGTCAATAAGCCTAAGTCCGTTACCAGACGTGTTGTAGTGTAGGCTATTTTTCTAATAGTACTGTTAAAGATGCCTTCTCTTCCTACCTTTTCCGTTAAAATCTCCCAGCACGATTTTAAATTCGTACTTTGGTAGTCGCTCATAGGTTTTATCGAGGAGCTCGTAGAAGCAATCCTTAGTTTTATCATCTTTTCCCTCCGTTTGAGCATGAGCGCATATAAGGCTTATGTTGGCAAATTTGGCTTTGATGCGGATTGTTACAATGCGTTCGCTAATGTCTTTGAAACATAAGACTTCTTGCCTAGGTCTGGCACTTATAACAAATCCGCATCCGAATAGTCGCTGTTTCTGCTCAATATAACACGATCCATAGTATATGTCACAGTTTTTCATCCTCTTTTTGCCCGGCCCATCCCATCGTATTTCCTGGATGGCAGTGATGTCTGCTTTGTAGCAGTTTAGGGCTTCCGCTAGTTGTTCACCTGCACCTCTCCTCACATTCCAGGTGCAGGTACGAACGTCGTTGTCCTTTTTTCGGTTAGTATGGTCGTCAACAATAATATCAGTCCATTCCGATGCTATTGGTTGCTTCGTTACATAAGCTTTTTTCCGTGGATAAGTAGTAAACCCAAAGCACAACCTCCAACCTGGAGGGCCAGGCCCATGTTTTGACCCTAGGACAGCGGGCCGGAAAAATACCGATGTCAGTAGCCCATTTTGGGATATGAGCGCTGCCGTTGACCCATTGAGGGCTCCTCCGCAACCAACTCTTTTCCAACACCCTGGCTCAGTATTGGAAATCCCTATAGACCTGGTGTTCAAATATGTCGAAGCAGCTCATATAGAGATTACACTGCCAGTTCGATCAAACTGGAGATGTAGGCGCCACCGTTGACTCCATCTAGGGTATTTCTCCGCTGCCGCCTGAGAGTGAGTGCCTTCCTATAACCTACCTAAGAAAAATGTCAATTCTATCATGTTTTGTAATCCAATAAAGTTGTTCAATGATAGCTATAAATGGACCCTTAACCAAGAAAATCCATGCTTCTCGCATGGCCAATTGTATGTCACCTGTTCTTGTGTCGGAACATAACCAACATAATTGGTAACCTGTGGCGGCAAATATGTCACTTAAGACCTCAATTGCCTTCCATGCTAGCATTTCATTTATCGGTATGATCTCTGACCACTTACAATGAGTGTCGAGAACTATCAAAAAATATTTGTTCATGAACGGACCAGCGAAATCAGTATGGATCCTTTTTTATGGGCTAGATGGATGTTGAACTTTCTTGGCTGACTACTTCATCACACTCCTGCAAGCACAACATTCTCGTGATAAATTCTCGATAGCCTCGTTGATCTTTGGCCACTAGACTTAGCTCCTCGCAAGGGCCTTCATTTTGACTATGACGGCGTGGGCGACATGCAGCTCTGTAAGTACCGCCTTTCTCAGACTTCCGGGAATCACCACTAGATTGTACCTACGGATGGTTGTTCATCTTTGCCTTTGTATCATGGCTCTACCAGTTTTTTTTCCCAGATACATGCAATTAAACACATTTTTTAATTCTGGATCCTTTTTGGTCTCCTAAGCAATTTGGTTCTCGGTGACGGGATAGAATTGATTTGGTGCATTTGGTATTTTGTGACATCATTATTTCCACTCTCGTCCGTTGTCGATCTAGCTGAACCACGTTTTCGACACAGGTAATAGAAGGATGTGACATCTACTACGGTCGGTGAGAAGAAACACCGAAGTGACTTATGGAAGAATTCTTAAGATTTAATGACATTAGCGAAGAAATTGCGTTAATCTGCATCAAAGCAAAATTCAACAACATTAACCTTTTATGCTATCACGCTCCGACGGAGGAAAAAGATGATTTTGTGAAATTCTGTTTTAAAGAGCTACTGGACAAAACTTATCAGTGACTACCAAAATACGATGTTAAAATAGTGCTGAGGGATTTTAATGCAAAAGGTAATAAAAGAACAATACTGTCGGAAAGTACAGCATTCAAGACATCATCTGGCATTGGACATACTAATTGAGTTCCTGTGGAACGATATGTAACTATAGCCAGGAAATATGTCCCCAGAAAGTGGGCGTTGCTAAGAACGGAATGAACCTTGTTCAGACGGTGTATCTACATCTTTTCTGGTTCGACAAAAAATGTAGTTTTTCTAGGGATATGGTAAACTTAAAATCGATTTGTAAGGCCTATCGCAGCCTTACAAATCGATTTTAAGTTTTCCCAAAATTGTACCGAAAAATATTCTTAAGAAAACGCCCCAAAAAGTGGACGAAATATAGATATTGAGATTGGCAAAATATGCTACTGTTTTTCCAAAAAACTTCTGCTGCGTCCTACAGAAAGTCTACAAACCAAATTTCATCACACTAGCTCAAAATTAGTGGCCCCGGTAACATACAGATGGACGGGCAGACGGACAGACAGACATGGCGAGATCGGCTCAGCTTGCGATTCAGAGTCGATCCATATGCTTTAAGGTATTCTATCGAAATTATTTCTCTATGTTACAAACTTAATTTCAAAACTAATATGCCCAATATATGAAACGGGCGCAATCGAAGACATATAGATATATGCTATGAATATGGAAGAACCACTTATGCTGACTGTTTAACGGCGATGACTTAAAATCTTCCGCTGTCAGGCAGACAAACCATTCAATATTCGTGACGACAGCGAGTACTAACCCGACCCAAGTGATGTAAGGATAGTATCTAAACTTAAGCTTAACAAGGCTGCAAAAAATGTAAGATTTCATGTCAAGCTTTATTACTTTCTTTTTTTTGGAGGTTCACTGGAAGGAAAAATCATCGAAAAACATTGCAGAGGTGTGATCGCGAGGGAACCTTCTGCAATAGTGAGAGAATTTAACCCCATCTAAAAACCCTCCCGAAGACTGGATTTTGTATGTATGTATTATATTTTTTAAAAATTAAAATTTAAAAGAATCGCCGCCGTTGGTCGGATTTCTATGTGTTTTTTTTAAATGTACATAAGTCACCGCCTTTTTTTTTTTTTTGAATATCTTTATCTACATAGGTCCAGAGGTTTAACACGTCTTAATCTCCTGACTATATTGTTGGTTCTTAAAAGCTGTGATAATTCTAAGTTAACATGGTTAAGACTCCTATCGTTGTGTCTTAGAGCTCCTTTTTTTGCTTCATCTTCAACCATTTCTATATATAGATCCCTATGTAGATCGGCGTTACGTATGTACCATGGTGCGTTAATTATGCTCCGTAGTATTTTGTTTTGGAGTGTTTGAAATCTTAGTTAGTTTGTGTTGCATGTGCAGGTTTAAACATTTATTTATAGTATAACAAAAATTTATTGTAATTGGTTAGGGATGAGTATCTCCCAATAAGTCAATACATTTTACTGGAGTGGATGTTTAATCCATCTCTTTTTTTACATTGGTTTAGAGTCATTCCTACATATTTCGCTGTATTTGAATATTCCACCACATTACTGTTTTTATTATGGGCTGACTTCAGGTCATTCAATCTGATCTGCCAATTTTAAGTCCATTCTGAGATATTTACTGCCTTTTGAAGCTTTTTTTGTAGCTATTTCTACATTATCATTTGCAAAGGAAGCTAGAGTGATTTCGTCACTTTCTGTTAAATCACTAGTAAATAGGTGATATAGTACTGGACCTAGAACTCTGCCTTGTGGTACATCAGCATTAATTTCTGTTAATGTTGAGTGCGCTGTTTCTTGTTTAATTCTGAGAAATCATACAACTCTAGTATTTTTGAAAACGGCAGTTGCTTTTGTGCCATACTTTGTCGAAAGTTTGTGATATATCAAGAAATAATATAGGGCATTATTTTTTCTCTTCAAAAGCTTTTTCAATTTTACCATTTTTATTCCCGAACCTTAAATAATTGTTCGGTAACAGCGATTTTAATGCAATAATATTTTGCAGGCTTTTTACCAGCATCTTTTCGAATAACTTGGACAACATTAGCAGTATCGATATTGGCCTGGTTTTGGAATCATTATAACCTCCGCGACCATCTATATGCGCTTGGCACATATCTTAATCAAAATACAGCATTTATGATCTGCGCTACATGTTTCAGTATTTTTTTTGAGAATTGTTTTATAATATCCCCCGTTATTAAATCAAACCCTGGGGCCTTTTTTATATTTGTGCCTTATTTTATTTCTTTGGCGCAAGTTCTTTAAACGTTACCGTCCGAATTGGTACGTCTTCTTCGCCCGTTTCTTCCATTTTTTTTAGCAATCTTTGTCTTCACGGGCTATGGAGACGAAGATTGAATCAACAACTATATGAGCTGTACAGCGATAAAGATCTAGTCAAAGAACTCCGCAGGGAACATTTTAGATGGCTTTCAATGCAATATTCCGGCTGACAGAGTCTTTGATTCCCAGCCAGGCGTGGGACACAGTAGAATAAGACCTCGCCCAAGTAGACACCAACCTGAACCAACTTGAAGTGAAAAGCTATAGCCAACGACGTGCTAATTGGAGAGTCATGTTGGTTGAGGCCCAGGTTCATTATGGAATGTAGTGCAACTTAAGTAATTAGGGCCCACACTACTAGTAACTGCCATATAACAGCTTTGATTATATATATCTCTCACATTTGATTAAACACGTTGAGATTTAAAATCTCAATAAACTCAAATAACAGGTTTTTTTATTTAGGCCAAATTTTGAAAATGATAAATTTCTTGCGAACTACAAAATCTAATAGACCAAAACGCCATTTTAACTCTAATTTGTATTTTGTCTTTAAAAGTTAAAAATAACCAGTTTGACTCTTCAAGAATAAAAGCACTCAGCTTTTGAAATAACAGGTTTCTGGTGACTATTCAAAATTATATGAATATATTTATGAATGTATGTTTAACTATGTATTACCATTTTTTAAAACTCAGGTTTATTGCTGAATAAGTATAAGTATACTGAATAAAAGCATATTTCTTGAAACTATAGTCCTACTGTACTGGCTTTTTATACTTTCTTTAATCTGATAAAATTTTGTAGACGACCCATTGGTTGGTCCCGGTAAAACAATTGAACAAGTTTTAAAAGTTTTAGACATACATTGTCCAAATACAATTGCAAAACATTCCAAAAAAAGCTTGTAGTTTTTGGTGCCAAAATACATTTTCGCACTTTTGCAAGAACAAATGAGACCATATTACATATTTTGTTTTGTTGTTAAAACTACATCCCAAAGACATGCACGGAAATAGAAGTTGTTTTCATCCCCAAAGCAGGCAATCTAGGTGAGCTGGCTAATATTAATTTAAGAAATCTCCTCCGCTTCATAGTAAGTTCGGAATAGTTCAACTAGGCAAACGAATATCAGAAAAAGTTGTCAGATCCACGTGGTACCACAGCGGACCTTTTCTGGTCTAAGTGTGCACGCGCACTTCGTGTAGCCACCCTAACCTAACCTAACATAGAATTTATGTACTTTCGCACTTTATAATGGCATTACTAAATTAATCGAGTTAACATATATTAAATAAGAAAATAAGTTAAACAAAATAATTTATGATATTCCCAATCTAAAACAGCTCTTACATATTTTTATATTTTTGGACATAACTACTGGTGACCAAATTTTGACAAGCAACCCACTTTACATTAGTTTTACGGTAGCTGCTGATAGCTAAAGAAAAGGGAGAAGTAATGTATCCTTTTACTAAATCACAGCTTTCTTTTTCCCAACTGCAACAAGGAATTCTTTAGGATCAACGTTCTTGATCTGGTTGTGATTAAACCGTATCAATTATTCTAGGTTATTGCTCCTCTCATAACTATTAAGTTTTTCACGTGTTAAAGAAACTACGCCGTACCCAAACTTGAGCCCATTTTATTTGTGTTACCTATAGGAATACCTTATATTATTACGTATAAACTGTTAAAATATATATTCATTTCGACAAGTTCATATGCTATCTATACCTACTTTTAAAGAACATGTCTAATACAGGATGTTAAATTCCATTGCACTTTGACGATTGAAACAAAAAAACCCTTTCAAAAGGGCCTCAATTTGCAGTCTCCTTTGACCATGGAAAAAGAGAAAATAATAATTTCCAGAGAAACTATGCGGAATATTAATGTTCCTGTGCTAAGTTTCCCTCCCATTAACCTACCGACACGATACCACATGCAAAAAGACCGCACACGTTATATTTTGCAAAAGGCAGCGAAAGCAACAACGGCAACAAAACAACGACAACAATTTCAAAATTGGAAGCGCAGTAAATTGAAAAGTTCCTTCGTATGCATCCACAGTACCTGCATCAGTAGCGCATTTGAAAGGCCCTACCATCATCCCGGCACACTCGCACATCACCGGTGCTGCTGCAGTGGGAGCATCGTTAGAGTTAATCAAGGAAACCATTTTCCAAATCAAAACTTTCTTCCTCTGTTTTTTTTTGCGTATTTGGTAGTCATCTGGAGTCATGGTATCCTGCTGTTGCTGCTAGCTCACCCGCTGCTGTTGAAGATTTGTTTATTCTTGGGCAAAGGACTGAATATAGAAAAACAACACAAAAAGGAGACAGCACAGGAGAAACCGATTTAAGGAAATTGATACTTTATCAATATTCATCCGTTATATATTCATGGTGGTTGCTGTGACGAAGGGGTGTGGGTGTGGGATTGAATTTTCCTTTCGCTTACCGAATTCCATAAATCTTAAGCCTGTTAGGGTTTTCAAGCTCCAAATAAAAATTGGTTTTCTTGCATCTGCTGTTTTTGAATTAAGTCACCATGGGAAGGTGCGATTACTATCTAAGAAAAAAAAAAAAAAACAGCTCTATCGACGATGGTATTCCGAGTCTTATTTCCTCCAGCCAACTACAATAGGAATTGGTTTGACTCCAGAGTAGAGCGAAGGTAATCAACATTCTCCATATGTCGGATTAAGTTGTCCCCCATTTTTTTCCTTGATGATACAGTTATTCATAAAAACAATAATTTCTACGGACTGGAGTGCAAAATAAATGGGAAGAAGTTGTTTGTTTTTATACAGCATTACAATTTATATGGGTTTACGGGATTTCATAATTGTATACCCTCAACAAGGAGGATAAACTCTAATATTTATACACACTACGATGTTGTAAAATGTTTTGATGTTTGGATTATACAATGAGTGTTAGATAATCTTAAATAGAGAAAATCTCGAATGGACATCAAAATCAAGTTAAGAACCTTGAAAATCTCGAAGAGACAAAAGAATGCTTATGTAATGCCAATTAGTGAGTTACTTAATTGTTATTTTTTTCTTTGTTCATCCAAAAATTATTTTATTTTAATGTGTTAAAATTAGAGATGCCACGAATAGTAATGTAGCCCAATACCGAATATTCGGCCACGCCCTTGGCAGAAGAACGGAATATTCGGTGGCCGGATGTTCGGTCAAATGTGTGTACGTGACAGGTTGCGACTTGCGACCTGCAGATCTGTATCTTACATCACCGACGGTCGCTCCCAAGTAACGGTAGTTAGAACCGGTGATGAAAAATGGCATTTCATCAATGTATTGAAAGTTGAAAAAAAAATTGTATTGGAAGTGAACTTAATAATTTCCATTTTTTTGCTGTATTTAAGCTCTTCTTTTGTACAGTTATAATAAATCCATTTGTATTAAGAAATTCTCTATAGCTAAAAACCAACTTACATATCCATTTTCCACTATTAGTGACCTGCTCTAGCATGCATTGAAAACTCTCAACGAGTGGAAATATCAATGTGCGCTTGGCATAAATCCCCAGAAAACAGAACTCGTTCTCTTTACTAAAAAGAGAAAGTTAACAATATTTGACCTACCGGTTGTCGACCGGGACTACTTTAAAACTATCCCAAAAGCGCAAAGTATATTGGTGTCATTCTTGACCGAAAACTCATGGAACCTAAACGTATACTTACTTACTTAAGTGGCGCTACAGTCCGGGATGAACCTGGGCCTCAACCAACATGCCTCTCCAATTAGCCCGGTCTTTAGCTAACTGCCTCCAGTTGCGCACTCCAAGTTGGTTGAGGTCGGTTTCTATATGTGCGCGCCACTTAAGGCGATGTCTTCCTCTACTGCGTCTGACGTCTGGCTGGGAATCGAAGACTCTGCGAGCAGGAGTATTGGTGTCCATTCGTTCTTCATGTCCTAGCCATCTTAAACGTCCAATGCGGAGTTTTTTGACTAGGGGTATGTCGCTGTACAGCTCGTATAGTTCGTAGTTGACTCTTCGTCTCCATAGCCCGTCAACGCAAACGGGACCAAGTAGAGCAGGACTAGGATAATCAGGGTCTTATATATGATCTCCTTAGTAGTTCGAGTGAGGGCTTTACTACTAAATTGCCTTCTTAGCCCGAAAAAACAGCAATTGGCAAGAGTAATTCTTCGTTTGATTTCTGACGATATGTTGTTGTCAGAGTTAATAGCGGAGCCGAGGTAGACAAAGTCCCGTACTACCTCAAAGTTATATCTGTCAATGGTGACGTTCTGTCCAATTCGTCGATGTTGTGTGTCCTTTCGTGTTGACAGCATATACTAACAGCCCGATTCTCCCCATCATCACTGACACCTCACAAGTCACAAGAAGAGGTGAAATTGATTTTGTGACTTTTTCGTATTCTCCCCCACAGTCACAAATTGTGAGAGTCACAAAAACAATCGAAATTGTGATCTCCTTCAAAGCAGGTCACAACTAACAAATTATTTGAGATTTGACATTTTGATTGTTGAGTAGTGTAAAAAATGGAAGGTGAAATATTATTGACGAAGTTTCCTCCGTAAATGAAAAGTAAGAATTTTACAAGAGCACATCATTTGTAACAAACTAATAATATTGATGAGATTGCAGCGAAGACGGCTTTTACGAACCTTGAGAGACAGCAATGACCCAATAACTATACAAAACAGCACGTTTGTAAAGTTTTTTCGATTTCCAAAAACATTGTGCTGGGATCTTATGCAGAGCTTGAAGCCTCATGACAATCAACCAACTTCCTTGCCTTTTGTACTTTGAGTATGTACATATAATATTTTGTTCTTCTCATTGCAGTTTTATTAAATTTGTTTTGAATAGTTTCTTCAGTGCTATATTTCCTTGCACATGGCTGTTACCAGAAGTGTATAGGAAATAGCTATACAATACCTCTCATCCAAGCCACAATTTGCTGAAACGTTGCTTATATTCACCTTTGCTGTGGTGAGTTTCGTTGTGACTTTTCTTGTGACGATTATCGGAGAATCCGACAAATGTTATCGAGTCACAATTATCCTCACAAAGAATAGTCACAAGAGCTTGTGACTTTTGATTCCTCACAAGGGGGAGAATCAGGCTGTTAGTCTTACCCTCATTTACCAGCAAACGTGGCTATGACATCACGTTGAGTCCTACCAATGATGTCAATATCGTCGGCGTTTGCTAGTAGTTGCACCGATTTTTGGAGAATTGTGCCTCTGGTGTTGGCTCGGGAGTTTTGCAATCAAATTGAAGAAGTCACATGACAGCGCATTGCCTTGCCTAAATCCTTTTTTGGTATCGAATGTGTCGGTGAGGTCTAATGGCTTGTTGGCATCGTTGCCATTGTTCTTCGACATTAGATGCTGGTGGTGTGTTGTGAGTCGAGAGGTTAAGGGATAAGCGTTGCGCGATGGTCTTGGCGGTCTCTGGCGATTACAGTCTTTCGACATTGAATTACTTCACAGTATTTCTGGTTTTTCGTGGCATGGTAGTGGTCCGAGTAGATGTTAGCCCCTCGGAATGTTCGGACATCCAAAATACTGGATGCGTGCCATTTGTCTATCGCAATGTGATCAATTTGGTTGACTGTTCGTTGATCTGGAGACCGCCATGTCCCCTTATGGATATCGAGGTGTGGAAACCGTGTGCTGGCTATAGTGGCATTTCGTTCCGCAGCGAAGTAAATTAGCCTAAGTCCGTTACCAGACGTGTTGTCTCCCAGCACGATTTTATTATCGTACTTTGGTAGTCGCTCATAGGTTTTGTCGAGGAGCTCGTAGAAGTGATCCTTAGTTATATCATCTTTTTCATCCGTCGGAGCATGAGCGCATATAAGGATTTTGTTGGCGAATTTGAACTTGATGCGGATTGTTACAATGCGTTCGCTAATGTCTTGGAAACATAAGACTTATTGACTAAGTCTGGCACTTATAACAAATCTGCATGCAAATAGTCGCTGTTTCTGCTCACTATCACACGGTCCATAGTAGATGTCACAGTTTTTCATCCTCTTTTTGCCCGGCCCATCCCTTCGTATTTCCTGGATGTCAGTAATATCTGTTTTGTAGCAGTTTAGGGCTTCCGCTAGTTGTTTGCCTGCACCTCTCCTATTCCAGGTGAAGATACGAACGTCGTTGTCCTTTTTTCGTTTAGCATGGTCATCAACAGTAATATCAGTCCTTTCCGAGGCTATTGGTTGCTTCGTAACATAAGCTTTTTTCCGTGGATGGGTAGCACAACCCCCAACCTGGAGGGCCAGGCCCTTGTTTTGACCCTAGGACAGCGGGTCGGAAAAATACCGATGTCATTTTGGGATATGAGGGCTCACCGCAACCAACTCTTTTCCAACACCCTGGCTCAGTATTGGAAATCCCTATTGACCTGGTGTTCAAATATGTCGAAGCAGCTCATATAGGGATTACACTACCAGTTCGATCAAACTGGAGCTGTAGGCACCACCTACATCTAGGGAATTCCTCCGCTGCCGCCTGAGAGAGAGTGCCTTAGTGAGAGGACACTCCTCCCCCTCTCTCGTTTGCTGCCACCAACGTCCTTCCACAGGGGTTTAATACCCCATCTCCAGTCGAGGTCCTAGGCACCCACCAGTCACCAGCGTGGAAGTGAGAGTAGGAGTTGATAGTGAGAGGCTAGTGTGAGAACGCTTGTGTTCGCATGTAATCGCATCACTATCCTTAAGCACCATCACTATCCTTCGATTGCTTTGCTGTGATATAATTCCCTTCATTGCAATACTTTATGATATTTTGTCCTAGTGAAAGATCCTGGAAGCATCAATGCGGTATAGGAATACTTCAAATGCTACATCCGTGGTGGCACCATGTACATTGTTCCTGCCAAAGGATAATCGGATAATCGGAGTTCTTCATTATCACATCAATGCAAACGGAAGACTCTGGTGAAGACATGCTGATCAAATCTTGAGATGCGGTACACTACAAATTAGTGGGGATGACTATTTTGTATTTCCCTGAACGAAGAAGCTAATAACAACAGCGCAACCTACTGGAAAATTCCATATGGTGTTCCGATGTCCACGAGCTGTCAAATTTATGCATATGGGTTTTTGCTTTCTTCTCATTTTGGCTGTGGTACCAACATGTTATCTTTTGTAATTATTATATGTACAACATTAGCATAAAGAGTTATATTAAAGAGACCAATTATTAATTGGTGGTATCCGTCTTTATTCGACACTAAAGCATATATTTAACACTACTTTTAAACGCAAAATTGTTTTCCGCTAAAGTTCAGTGAACAGGCTAAATTGCCTAATTTAGAAGGGAGAAAACCATAAGCCTCTATCGAGACGCCCTTGCAATCATTAAAACTCACTGTTTGGAGTGCTTTATGTGCTGGTGGAATTATCGGCCATATTTCTTTAAGAATGATGACGGACAGAATGTAAACATTAACGGAGAGCGCTATAGAAACATGATTTCTGACTTTTTCGTTTCTCAGTTGAATAACATTGACGTGACAGAGCTTTGGTTTCAGCAGATGGTGCAACATGCCACTAGTCGCGCGACACTATCAATGTATTGCGGGAAACATCTGTTGAGTGCATAACTTCGCGTAATTGATCTGTGAACTGGCCTACACGTTCCTGTGATCTTACACATTTAGAGTACAATATTTGGGAGTATGATACGTTGGACGATTTGGAATTCAAAATTCGCTATGTTATTCCGCCCCAGTTGATCTATAAAGTTGTTGAAAATTTGACTTCACTATCACTCTTCATTCGAGCTACCGAACATATGCCTGAAATCATATTTAAGAACTAGTGGCATGCAATTAAAAAATAAAACTAATATCATAGACATTTACATTAGCTCCAAGAGTTTTATTTCATACGAATTTATATATCTCTAAAAAAACACCCTTTACATTTGAAGACTATGCAAGACTAATAAATACAATAGATTCACATCATCCTGTGAAAACATTACGCTGCCATTCATTAATTTTCTTCTTGCACACTCACTCGTTCCACACGCATGGTACAATCAAACCGCACGAACAAGTACTATCTACAGTTATAAAATGAGATATAACAAGAATAAATGTCCCACCGTTCATTGCTGATGACGTTAATGGACGGCGAGATATTCGCAATTACAGTGACACTACAAACATTGTGTTGGACTACCATACCCGCAGCATCAAATATTCATTTCATTTATCACTACAGCCTCCACCGTCATATCCATGCTTTATAATACAAGGTCTTCTGCTTCTTCGACTTCCTAATTGTGTCCTAATGCCACATCACATAGAACAACGTGCAAATGCAATCATTTCACGATTTAGTTTGGCAAGGGGCATTCTTCTAATCCTAATTGAAGCCCATTAGGACGATATAGGGCACCCATAATCATAAATAATAAAATAGCACAGAGTTGCTGTGCGAAGGATATGATCCCCTGACTATGTTAAAAGGACGCAGCCATATGTACGGGAGTATACGAGACTAGCGCTCTTGTATTTGGAGGCTGCAAATTGAATGAAGGTGCAGACTACAGACAAAGTCTCTTTGTAGGACCGCAATGAGGCACTGGCAGACCGAAAATATGGTTTCTTTGGTAAACGTGATGTGGGAAATTGTTGTTGTTCTTCCTATGCACTAGGGCGAATAATCCCTGTTTATTTTTTTGAATGGGGATACAAACTAAATAATGCATGTGACTGTCAGCAGCGGATATAAAAAGGATTTTCGCGGATTAAAAGGTAATAGAATGCGGCACAACGAAAATACCGGGGCTAGTATGTGTATGTGATTTTGCGGTATCCTTGTTGCTTCGTCGTATATTTTTATTGTGATTAATTTTGGGAATTTTTGGCTTTTGCTACGATGCCTATAACCAATGATTGGTAGTTTTTTCCTCAGAGTTCTTGTGATCAGATTAGAATCCGGTTACCTATATTTTGTGTGTAGAATGCCAAAGCATAGATGAGCTAAATTTTTGATTTATGAGGTCAATATATGTGCTATTCATATCGATATTAGTTTTATGAAGACAAATTGCCTTTTGACACCAAATAACTTGTATATGAGTTTTAGATGAAAATTATTATTTCAATAAATCTTAATATTGTTGGAACAGATGGTACTCGATTTTTAAACTTATACCATGAGTCATCACCTGCAACCTGTACTGGCAGAAATGAACGTTTTTTTTAATTGTTAGGTACAGATTTTGTTTTTGCAATTTCGCTAAGACCGTTATTGAAGCTCTCCATATTTTAATTCAGTAAATTAAATTAAATATACCGACCATATCCCTCCTCGACGGAGGAGGGATTTGCTCCTTTGTCAAGGAGCTTCTACGAGCTCCTTGATAAAACGATGTACGATGTGCGATGTTAAAATCGTGCTGGGAGGTAGGGAGAGCACGACAACACGTCTGGAAACGGACTAAGGCGAATTGAAAAAAGACCAAGAAAAGTGCGCGATCGGGGATATAGAGAGGTGCCACTCCAGGAATAATGTTCGCAAGTTCTACCAAAGTGTAACCCGTAAAAGCCAAGGGCCCTTATCAGTCGATGCTGAGAATATGGAAGAGCCATACCATGTTAAGCGGCGACGACGAACAATATTGGGTAAAACAATTGATTTCATAACTTGGCCAAAATACACAATAATATTCATTTTGATTAAAGCAAGTCCACCGCTGTTTACAAAATGATTATAATAACCAAATATTTATTATTTATGAACAAAAACTTAATGATTCAAGAACAGGTCAAAAAAATCAGTGGAATTTTTCATAGTATCATTTAAAAGCGGTTATTATTTGTAACCCAAGCAGTGGTAAAAAATATTTTATTTAAAATAATAATAATTTTAAAGTTCTTAATATTTGAACCCTCCAATTTTTTGAACTTTTGATGTCGTCCGTTTTCGGTAACGCAGAAAAGTACGATGGCTGGAGTAGACGTTCTCCTATTTCACACAACGAGGGAGCAACGGAGGAGCAGCAGAGGCGTGTGGCGGACGCCCCAAAAGACACCCCTCCAACAAAGTCGCAACACGAAAAGTTGGGTTCGATGGCTAAGAGAAGACGATCTCTTTCCCCCAACGCTGGAGCAACGGAGGAGCAACAGAGGTGTTTAGGCGGACGGCCATGTGAAAACACCTCCACGAAAACACAAAACGAAACCACGGACACCAAAGACATGGGACAGTATATCCGATAGCTGTCAAAATGGCAAACGCCTGTCGAAGATGACAGCGAAAGGTGTCCAAACACCAGCGACACCGAAACCAAAGGCCTAGAGCCAAACAAACAAAAAAAAATAAGTTGAAGATGGCACCCGAAGGGAAATCCCTGGCCCCAAAACCTGCACGCGGAACCACCAACATAGTTCGCGAAAATGTTGTTTTTTTGACAGTTCATCTTTTCCTCCTTCCTCAAAACTCACTGCTTCTGAGGAAGTGCGGTGCCCTCCTTCCTACCTTCTGGTATTCAATCTTCTCCACCATAGCTCGGGTAGTTCGGGTTTCGTATTGGTCGCGGTCAATCAGACATAGGCATCCGGGGCAAATGTTTGATTGACAGAAAATAGTTGTCCAGGATTGACACCGGGATTTTCCTATGGAAAACCGGTGTGAATGTTGAAAGAGCAAGTGTGAGGTGTCTGGCAGCGATAGCACGCGTTGGGGAAATACCTGACTTCGATGCGTTTTCGTGGAAAAAGTTGCGATTCTAGTTTTTCGGAAATTTCCTTATGGAGGAAAATCATTTTTTTTGAAAAAAAAAAGAAAAAGGAGAGAAGAGGAGAAAAATACCAGGAAGGGAGTAAGAAAGAAGGAAAAAAAGGCAGAAAGAACAGAAGAGCGGAGAAAGGAGGGAAAATAGGAACAGAAAAGTAAGTAGAGTTTTCTTGTAAAATCGAGTAGTGCAAAATAGTGCAATTCGTTGGTTGTTCCGCGGCCGGAAAATTCCCGAGAAAAGACGGGACACGCGACCCTTTTTTTTTGAACATTTTATAAAATTTCGGGATAAGATTCGTTCGGGGGCCATCTTCGTGGTCCGCCATTTTGATACTTATCAAGAGAAAAAAAAAAATCGTCACAATAAAATTTAATTGGGCGCACCACCCCCATTTTGCAACGTGGGTAAAACATTCTGGTTTTATTTCACTCTATCGGTTTTGCTTTCCATTTTACTTTCTTTCAGATTCGTCGGTTTCAGTTTTTTTATATTTTGTAACCAAGTAACCAAGAGAAAATTCGTTTCCTGAAAAAAAGTAGTTTTTAAAAAATGTACCTGTGATCTGAAATCTGTTATTGATACAAAGTACACGGTCGATTAAACTGAAATTTCGGATTATGTGTGTTTTTAGTGAAGTCTAATGTTGTTACTAACTTCTTTTGCAAATGACCAAAATGTCCGGAGCCTCCCGGAGATGAAAATTCAACCACAAAATTTGCTAGCGGTGATTGATATTGACCTGCTTACGACAAAACTTTTTATTTTACGTTAAATGCGGCTATATGACATATTGAGCGAGTGGACATGGTCAATTCAGACAGAAGAACTATCGATTCCCAAAGATAATAGCGCAGTGGTGTTAAACCCCACCTTTGCGTCGTGCATAAATAGATATAGACCTTAACCAACTCGAAATGCGCTACTGGGGGCTGTTTTATAATGTTTGGCCCAGGTTTAATCCTGATTTTAAGGTCACTACAGTAAGAAGGTATGTCTCGCCGCTGCACCTCATCAAATTATTAATCGCATAAAGTATATCACATTCTATTAATTTCTTACATCAACTAATCTATTCAACTATTCAGAATCAGATTTGAATCAACTTACCACTGGTTAGTTAAATAAATGTAAAGCTATCCATTCGATTACTCTCATTTTTGATATCGTGTTCTTTGAATAAAAGTCATTTAAGGGAAATTGCAATAATTAAATTGGCAAATATCTTTGTGGGTGCTAAATCAATCATCCATAGTTTGTCCTATGTCAATTGTAATATTCTGCTCTTGGTTTAAGATAACTTTCAGCACCAAATATTAGTTAGGCTTATATTATAACCGACCGAAGATAAGGTCCTTTGTGAGAGATTATACAAAAAAGGTAGCAACCTGTCGCTTACTGCACAGCATTCTTACCACAACTTTCTCAACAACGATATTGTTCATGTGTTGTTGTAATATGTAGATTGGGAAATTCCATTTGATGTTTTGCGTGGCAGTTCCAGTGTGCTGGCACTTGTTTTCTTAACAATTTGATCCATTAAGTACTTTGCCTTCAGCATTTTCATCTTCTCACATTGGCATATGAATATTGATGAGACTCTCTACGTACGTATATCGTTTGTAAATTGCATAATCCCAAACTGCCAGAAACTAAAAATTACCAAACTTAACAAGCAAATTCGAATATAAGCTTTCATCGAATTTGCTGCTCAATCAGCATATTCGTACTCTGCTTAACTATATCTTTAGACGTCGTTAATCCTCCGATGATATTTATAAAAACAAAAACACTAAACTTATCTACATCAGTTTTGCGATGAGCATCCTCTATATTGTTATGTGTAACGGTTGTGTATAAGTTGTATAGAATTCCTCAAAATGTATATTTGTCATGAATATTAATATTTCAGGGAATATATTGAAATAACATGGATGCAATCAAGCATCGAAGTGAAATATGCTCCTCAATGATATTTTTTTGGAAGGGGAATGGTTTACTTTATGTCTTTTAGCTTTAAGCCCACAAAAACATAGCAGGATGATTATCTGATAACATATGGTATATTGGTATGGTTCATCAGAACGATGTTGACTGTTTCTCCTCAGTCTGAACTGAACTGAACTTAATATAGAAACTGCTCAATGAATGTTTGATTTTTGAGCATTGATTGGGATTGCTTTACCATCTGTAAAGCATGAACTTTTAGGTATCGTAAACACTGCATTGGCAATGGGTTTAACTAATCGAATTAAAACTGAAATTGGTAAGGATTTCCATAAATTGATACTGTGATAGGATTTTCTATGTACATTCAATTCTTTGCATTTTATCTCAAGAGTATTAACTTTGTGAAATCATTCCAACGTCTCATACATAAGATGTATTAATTTTCTTCAAAAGGTTGCATACCTGTTGTGAGTCTAGGTAAGCCACGGGGGCAACTTCGATGCTGGAGAAGAGGGCTCGGCACGCTTGCGATTGCTCGGCTTAACTCGTCGGACGGGGGTAGTTCTTGCCCTCTCACCAAACATCCCAGCTCAACAAACATTTTTGTTCGTGCCAGAATCAAATATAAAAAAAAGAAGAAGGAAGTTACTCTATGTTGACCACGGACGGACTTAAAAGGACTTTAAAAGGAAAAAGATAGATTCAAGAAAAAGCTGAAAAGAAAATGATCAAAAACCTATGTCTATACCACTGAAAAACGATTAGAAAAACTTGTTTTCAATGTTCATCAGCAGTATAGATTCGCCTCGATCCCAAAACATGCCGGTTGTTATTGGCAAAGGCTGGCCTTCCCACCATTCAAGTCCCGAAAGACTTCCTATGGCTATCCCTCTGGCCACGTTTATGAGAGATAGCCCCTTAATCACCTCACAGTCACAACGTCCTGAAAATTAGAAATCGTAAGTCAGTCACGTTTCGTCGTCGTTTGTTATACGTCATGTTAAGTCATAGTCTGTTCACCAAAAGACGGCCCGTCTACTGCCCACACACCACCAATGAATTTCGACCTATATATCCATTCCTTTTTTTTTTAATAAAATTCACGAAACGAGCAAAATTAAGATTTCCATTATATTATGTAAATAAAAAAAAAAATAGGAGAAAACTATAAATAAACTACATGGATTTCTGTCCTTAAAAAGACACAAACTAAATTCAAAAATCAAAAACAAAATTAAAACTATTACTTACGCTTATCCTGCTTCCGTCCCCCGAAGTTCTGCCGGCAGCACTGAAGGAAGACTCCTGAGGATGATCCACAATTCGGGTTTACGCGCACAAAAACAAATCTTAATAAACACAGAAATTCACCTTTCCTAATTTTAGATACAATTAAAAATTGCAAAATAGACCTAAACTAAAATTACTTAATACTAACGAGAATAAAAAAAATCACTTAAACTAATTTTAATTCACACTTTTGTCGGCTTTTCTGCTTCTGCTTCAAAATTGATTTTCGGGTTGAAGTGGAGATGAGACACTTCACATTTGCACAGTGTGTCCCTTTCTTTTCACTTATTAGAAGGTGAAGTAATTTCGTTTTTCTTCTTTGATTGGGTAAATTACACCACTGTAGCTTCAGCAACTGGGTTCTGACGGAGGGGTGTCTCGCTCTAGGCAGCGGAACATCCACAGTCCGACCCTTTGTCTGGCGATACCACTAAAATTGGTAGCAGAGGCCCGAGATTTCAGTAAAACCCTGTTTTCTTCGAACCTCTGCAAAAAGGGTGTTAATAAATGATAACACAAGCACAACACATACACCCAATTAATCCACCCACCTCTGCACTAAATCACTTCTGCCTCTCCTTCTCCTCTTATGCTTTTCCTTCAAAAGAAAATGTCTGACACACCGTCGCCAAAATCCTGATTTCGATAGAAACACAATTAGTTTTCCCCTTTTCAATTTACAAAAAAAAAAACTCACCAAACAATTTACGATAAGCAAATATTTTTGCGCTACACTGTAGCCAGCAAAAAAAATATTTTCTTTGTAAAAAAAATCTCCACAATGATCAGCTGTGAAAACGTCAGCCACTCGATCGTAATTTGGTTTTTTTTTTGTAAAGGGCACTGACCAGATAATCATCAGCTGCTTTCAATTCTTCTACATTGCACTAAACCGTTTCTTATTTGTCTAATTTATTTTATTTTCTAAGTATTGGTGTTCTCTTGAAACCTATATCGCCCTCTCTCTACTGTCGTCAATTCGCCCTAATGCAGTTTCTGGTCAGTTTACAGTGAATGTTTTTAAATAACCGCAAAACATCATCGTTACATAAACATAACATCAATAAAATAATTTAACATACATACATTCCTAATAACAATAGATAAATTAATATTAAAATACAATATAACATACTTACATAAGAATAATTGTCGACACATATTTCTTATAAAAAGGTAAACAAACCTAAAAAAATTATTATATTCCATAACTACATACATACATATTCGCTAAAAGATCTTTCGCGAATATGAACACAAAAGGGAGATAATAAGACAAAAAAAATGTAAACAAACGTCAGAAATTTCGGTACCACATGAGGAGAGAGAGAAATCGCGGTTACATCGAATTGGATGTAAGTAAATCTTTGTTTACAATTTTTTTTTGTATTCGCGTTTATAATTAGGTTTTTTGTATGTGACGTATACAAGGAGGGAGGGACGTGGAGCAAGGAAACACTATGAAGAGGATTGTTGGTAAGTAGAAAAAAGGTTAATATTGGAGTTAGGAGATGTTCTAATTGTGTAAATTAAAGATTTAACATTTAGGAATCTCCGGTGTGTTATGATCAGTTTAGTGGGATTAATTATTAAACATTAATTCATTTTTTTTTGCAGGATGCATTTCGGGTGGAAATAGGATTGCGAAATGCCGACGGCAAAACGATGGATTGGGAAAGTGGTGCATTAGGATAAAGGAATGAAGGAACATGCGGGGCAGGGTGAAATTAGTCGTATAAGGTAGTTAGAAGGGTGGGATGTGGGTATTTTAAGTATTTTAATATGATAAGAATTTATAACCAATAAAAATACATCTTGCTGAACAAACTTTCCGTGATCAATTCTTGGTTTTGAAATTATGTATATATTTATATATATCTTTATTGGTTAAAAGTGGTGAAGGGCTGCCGTAACAGGCTCGAGAACGGATAACGAGTGGTCGTGAGTTATGCGGACTCGTAAAAAAAGGAAGTCCTTCGGCACACTGAAGCAGATTCTGGCACTTTTTATTTAATTGGGCCAACGTGTGGTAAGGGCCCACTCCCTGAGATACTTTGTATACTACCGAGATAGCTAACCGGGCAATTTTATGACTAATTACTAAACTTAAACTACTCTTAAACTACAATTTGCAACACCGTTGAGGTCGAGTGTATCACGGAGTTAATCAATTGGGGCAACTACTTATATTGCACATATCCTTAAACTACTAATCTAATATCACAGCTATGGCCTTAAAAAAAACTATTAAATAAATAAATAAATAAATATTAAACTACTATTTAGACTTCAACAAACAAATATATAAATAAATCATCACTAATAATAATAATATACATAACAGAATTTATGAATAACATAACAATTTGCTAACGCAACTAATAGTATGATGTCTAGGTCAAGTATTATGTCTTTATCTGGTCCCTAAACAACCTAACGAAATCTTTACCCAAGTATAATTTTTGTTTTAATCTTGGGACCACGAATAGTTCTAGGCTCTTACGCTTCTTGCCCCAAGAGACTGCAGTCGTGAAACGTCCTAGTATCGGTTGGGTTCCGTCTGTGGTCTTTATTTTCTTTGTCATTTTGGTCATCTTTAAGTTATGCTCACTTATAAATTGCAAAGCTCCTTTTCCTAGACAGCTAATCGAGGCCCTACTATCTAACAGACCACGTATGTCTTCACCGTCAATCCTCACTTTTGCATACGGTCTGTTATCGTCATTGCTTGATATCACAGTTGCTAAGATGGCTCTCTTTCGTTGTCTAGTTTTTGCACATTTTTCCCTAAGCTTGAATATTTTTCTGTATTGTCTCGTCGATTGTTTTGAATTGTTCGTTTGTCGCGTTTCTTGGTCACTATTTGGTCCTTGTTGTTGTATTTGTACTTTTCTGTAGGTTCTTGGTTTGTCGTTGTTGTTGCTCTCGTCAGTTCTAGTCGTAAGGTCAGTATTTTTGGAGAATGTTTGTGTGTCTGTCCTTGGTTGCTGCAACACGGCAAAGTCAATTTCCTCGTCCTTTATGTCATCATAAAATCCGTATGTAGTCTGTGGCGCCAGCCGTTCCTCAATATCAGAGACCTGTCGTCTAGTTTTTCTAGCGGATAAAAGTTTTTCCGCACGTCTGCATTCTTCTCTCAGATCCTGTATATTATTTATGGAGCAGCTGAATATCAGTGTTGCCACTTCGTCTTTAAGATTTTGTCTCAGTATGTCCAATAAGTCGAGTTCGTGTAGTCTGTTTGTCCTTTCAAGGTTCATGGAGCGGATGTCACTGTAAAAGTCGTCAAATGTCTCTTGGGGCTGTTGTCTTCGGTCCATGATTTCTCTTAGGATGTCATGGTCTCGTTTATTGTGTCCGAATTGTGTTAAAAGTTCCTGTTTAAGGACCGGATAGTTCAGCTGATCATTATGTTCGTTCTCTTGTAGGAACTGCCAGTACCAGTTTTCAGCTGGCCCTGAAAGAAGGAAATGGAATTGGTCGAACAGGTGACAGTCAGTAAATTTACTTCTTCTTTGGAGAGTCTCAACTCGAAAGATGAAGCTTTTTGCAGACATCGTTTTCGATGTGCCATCAAAATTAACCCCCCATTTGTGTATTGGGACTTCGTTTCTTCTCCCTGTGTCCCTAACAAATCCCTGGTCAGTTACTAGTCTTGTCCTGTCCATAGGTGGTAAAGTAGGCGTCATTAAGTTTTCCATGGTCCTTGTCTGTGGTCTGTTAGTGACATAAGGTGAGTCTCTTTGTGCCGCTAAAGAAACTTCTAAGCCACTGATCTTGTTGTTGACAGCCTTTAAGCTATCCTGAACGTTGACCATCAAACTCTTCATAGATAGCTTAAATACTGTCATCATCCTAGCTTGGTTCTCCTGAACAGCACTAGAGACTACCTCATGTAATTGTATATGTGTTTGTTTTCGTAAGTCACAGTCCTCTGTGTTGTACGTTTGTTGTTGTTTGCTATTTCGTAGATTTTCGTATCGTTCTTCGTTTATGTTGGAAGTTTGGTATTCAATGTTCTGTTCGTTAGTGTCTCTAGTATGTCGTGTCGTAGGATTGCTTTTTCGAGAAATTTGTTTGAAACTTTCCCAAAACAAAGTTGCACCTAAATCTTCTATCTCAGACCCTCTGCTACCATTTTTAAACCCCCTCACATCCGCGGACGTAATCAGTTCCGCAGGATTGGCGAGTTTTGGAACTGCGCCAGAACTGTTGGAGTCACCCATTAAAAGGTATTTTCGTCAACGCACAACCAGAGAAACAGATTCAGAAAGCAGTCAAAATTCAAAATAATTAGGATTCAAAAATATGTCGAAAACAAAAGGATAAGAACAAAAAAAAATATAAAAATAAAAGGTATAAATAAAAAAAATTCAAGATTTTATGGTTAACTTAAGTAAAATTAAAATCCAAAGTATAAAATTGTTTTCTTCCAAGTATAATTTTTCGAAAACAAAAAAAATAAAATTGTATAAATGCTCTTTTCTGATTGTTTAAAAAAATGTTAAAATTTATTCTTGTAGTGGTGTGTGAACAGTTCAACAGGTTTTCCAATCACTTTGGTGAATTTGTATAGTCTGTCCTGTATCGGTTCGTAATGTAAGTCCCTAAGTCTCGTTTGATTGCGACTGACATTTTGGAATCTTGACGAAGTATGAAATATAACCTTTACACCACAACCACACTGGCTTCTGGTTTAACCTAAGGCCAGGCTGGCTGAGATATTTTTGGAAATACTTCAACACGGCTAAAACTTCAAGTCGAACCACTCACGCCTCACAAATGATAAGGCCTTAACCAAAATCACTTGGGCAGCAGCTAGCAGTTTTGACTATCCATTTCAGCCCGCTATCGATTTCAAAATAGACTTCCAGCTACCTCACTAAATCTATAAGCGTTAAGCCCAGAGATCGGACAGCCGCTTTCGGTCTATTCTTAAATTGACAGCATAAACGGCTTTTGATCAGATAGAAAATATAGGAAAGTAAAATAAAAAGATAAAAAAATAAAAATTCGCGGCGAGGTTATTATAAGTCCAAGGCAACGATCTTCTAAGATTGAAAATCGTTCCCTTGGAGTCAGAATTCGGCCTCTTAGCCGGATAAATACGTTGGGCGCCATTGTTGTGAGTCTAGGTAAGCCACGGGGGCAACTTCGATGCTGGAGAAGAGGGCTCGGCACGCTTGCGATTGCTCGGCTTAACTCGTCGGACGGGGGTAGTTCTTGCCCTCTCACCAAACATCCCAGCTCAACAAACATTTTTGTTCGTGCCAGAATCAAATATAAAAAAAAGAAGAAGGAAGTTACTCTATGTTGACCACGGACGGACTTAAAAGGACTTTAAAAGGAAAAAGATAGATTCAAGAAAAAGCTGAAAAGAAAATGATCAAAAACCTATGTCTATACCACTGAAAAACGATTAGAAAAACTTGTTTTCAATGTTCATCAGCAGTATAGATTCGCCTCGATCCCAAAACATGCCGGTTGTTATTGGCAAAGGCTGGCCTTCCCACCCTTCAAGTCCCGAAAGACTTCCTATGGCTATCCCTCTGGCCACGTTTATGAGAGATAGCCCCTTAATCACCTCACAGTCACAACGTCCTGAAAATTAGAAATCGTAAGTCAGTCACGTTTCGTCGTCGTTTGTTATACGTCATGTTAAGTCATAGTCTGTTCACCAAAAGACGGCCCGTCTACTGCCCACACACCACCAATGAATTTCGACCTATATATCCATTCCTTTTTTTTTTTTAATAAAATTCACGAAACGAGCAAAATTAAGATTTCCATTATATTATGTAAATAAAAAAAAAAATAGGAGAAAACTATAAATAAACTACATGGATTTCTGTCCTTAAAAAGACACAAACTAAATTCAAAAATCAAAAACAAAATTAAAACTATTACTTACGCTTATCCTGCTTCCGTCCCCCGAAGTTCTGCCGGCAGCACTGAAGGAAGACTCCTGAGGATGATCCACAATTCGGGTTTACGCGCACAAAAACAAATCTTAATAAACACAGAAATTCACCTTTCCTAATTTTAGATACAATTAAAAATTGCAAAATAGACCTAAACTAAAATTACTTAATACTAACGAGAATAAAAAAAATCACTTAAACTAATTTTAATTCACACTTTTGTCGGCTTTTCTGCTTCTGCTTCAAAATTGATTTTCGGGTTGAAGTGGAGATGAGACACTTCACATTTGCACAGTGTGTCCCTTTCTTTTCACTTATTAGAAGGTGAAGTAATTTCGTTTTTCTTCTTTGATTGGGTAAATTACACCACTGTAGCTTCAGCAACTGGGTTCTGACGGAGGGGTGTCTCGCTCTAGGCAGCGGAACATCCACAGTCCGACCCTTTGTCTGGCGATACCACTAAAATTGGTAGCAGAGGCCCGAGATTTCAGTAAAACCCTGTTTTCTTCGAACCTCTGCAAAAAGGGTGTTAATAAATGATAACACAAGCACAACACATACACCCAATTAATCCACCCACCTCTGCACTAAATCACTTCTGCCTCTCCTTCTCCTCTTATGCTTTTCCTTCAAAAGAAAATGTCTGACACACCGTCGCCAAAATCCTGATTTCGATAGAAACACAATTAGTTTTCCCCTTTTCAATTTACAAAAAAAAAAACTCACCAAACAATTTACGATAAGCAAATATTTTTGCGCTACACTGTAGCCAGCAAAAAAAATATTTTCTTTGTAAAAAAAATCTCCACAATGATCAGCTGTGAAAACGTCAGCCACTCGATCGTAATTTGGTTTTTTTTTTGTAAAGGGCACTGACCAGATAATCATCAGCTGCTTTCAATTCTTCTACATTGCACTAAACCGTTTCTTATTTGTCTAATTTATTTTATTTTCTAAGTATTGGTGTTCTCTTGAAACCTATATCGCCCTCTCTCTACTGTCGTCAATTCGCCCTAATGCAGTTTCTGGTCAGTTTACAGTGAATGTTTTTAAATAACCGCAAAACATCATCGTTACATAAACATAACATCAATAAAATAATTTAACATACATACATTCCTAATAACAATAGATAAATTAATATTAAAATACAATATAACATACTTACATAAGAATAATTGTCGACACATATTTCTTATAAAAAGGTAAACAAACCTAAAAAAATTATTATATTCCATAACTACATACATACATATTCGCTAAAAGATCTTTCGCGAATATGAACACAAAAGGGAGATAATAAGACAAAAAAAATGTAAACAAACGTCAGAAATTTCGGTACCACATGAGGAGAGAGAGAAATCGCGGTTACATCGAATTGGATGTAAGTAAATCTTTGTTTACAATTTTTTTTTGTATTCGCGTTTATAATTAGGTTTTTTGTATGTGACGTATACAAGGAGGGAGGGACGTGGAGCAAGGAAACACTATGAAGAGGATTGTTGGTAAGTAGAAAAAAGGTTAATATTGGAGTTAGGAGATGTTCTAATTGTGTAAATTAAAGATTTAACATTTAGGAATCTCCGGTGTGTTATGATCAGTTTAGTGGGATTAATTATTAAACATTAATTCATTTTTTTTTGCAGGATGCATTTCGGGTGGAAATAGGATTGCGAAATGCCGACGGCAAAACGATGGATTGGGAAAGTGGTGCATTAGGATAAAGGAATGAAGGAACATGCGGGGCAGGGTGAAATTAGTCGTATAAGGTAGTTAGAAGGGTGGGATGTGGGTATTTTAAGTATTTTAATATGATAAGAATTTATAACCAATAAAAATACATCTTGCTGAACAAACTTTCCGTGATCAATTCTTGGTTTTGAAATTATGTATATATTTATATATATCTTTATTGGTTAAAAGTGGTGAAGGGCTGCCGTAACATACCCTGTGCTTACCAAACGGTAGGCAATGCAATTGAATGAGACCGAAAGAGTTGCCAACTTAACCTCCACAGAGCGACCGATTCATGTTTATCCCCTTCGTAAAGTCTTCGTGTCAGCAGTTGAGAGTGGGAGTAATGTGTCCTTTTACTAATGCCGTTTGTAATTTGTAAAAATAAATAATCCATTCATTCTGCTTACCAATGGAATAAAAGTGTGAACTGTCAGACATCGTTTATTGTGTTCATTAATATATGTCTGCCATTTTTACAACCAACAGGCTATATAACAAAAATTATACAAAAAAAATGTAGTGTAAGAGAAAAACGAGTGGTGGGTACACTACTGGGACGCAAGTACTTGTGCAGACTTTTATGTGGAAGAAAATTGTGATTTTGTCTATATTGGCCAAACTTGAAATTCCTTAGGCTAGAACTAATTATAGTCATCATTACAAATGCCAGTAGTTACATTGATCTCAGTACTAATATTGAATAATCCTATAAGAAAGCTATTGTTTTTATGTTTTAAGGATAGAGGAACAAAAACAATCAAAAACAACAAAACTGTTCCCGAGATTCCGTCCGTCCCGTCCGTCCATATTCGCTTCTCATGCCTAAACGGCTTAACCAATTTTCATATTTCTTCATATTTGGACTTCGTGTGGCTACAATTCCAGGCCATTTTTGAAGAACGTATATTCGTTTCCTGAAAAAAATCGAACTCGAGATTTTAACCAAATATATATATAAATATATTACACACAAAAATTATATATATTTATATTGCCTAGTCTGGTGGAATGCCATGAAAAAGACGAACCACATTAGTGCACTAACAAAGGTACAAAGAACAGCATGTCTACACATTACAGGAGCTATGCGCACCAGCTCCACAGTAGGTTTGAAAACAATCCGAAACCTTCCACCTATTGATCAATGACACAGCAAAGAGGCGGGTAACATATATATTAACCATTAAATTAACACTTTGGTCATAGCACAAATTAGAAGCATACGGGAATGTTATATGTGACAACATATACCATTCCTAGCCAGATTAGGATCGTCTAGTTATATCTCCTTATGTGAAAATAGGGTAGATCTAGATCTCCACTTGCTTTAAAAAAAACAGGACACAACTACATACTTATATCGATAACAGGTCACAATCTGTTGGGTAAGCACTCCCGTAAAATGAGACTAACTGACACAAAAAAAAATGGGATGGAGCAGATACCTTATGAAGCAGATGGAACAGCGCAAATCACATAAGTATCATATTTTACTCTACTACAACATTCTCTTTTCAGTTACCAAATTCGTCAACACAGGGTATCGCTATGGGCCCACGTAGGCCTATGCGAGTTTGACGACTCACTTGATCGTCAACAGCCGATAAGACCAAACATCATGATGATGGAGAAAAATGGAAAAGTGGGTCTGGCAATAGTATTCGTCTGTCAGTTTTCGGATCTGTGCACCCATCTGGAGTCTAAAAAGCTTGATGGATTTATTTAATAGAATATAGGTGTTACCCAACTAGCAATTTTGCTTCGATAAAGCTCGGAACTATGGTTTCTCATTCTACCGGACTTCCATAATACATACTTAGCGAAGCCTTACCGAAACTAAAAAAAACAGAATTTTTTATTTATCCGTATTTATTTCTTTTCAATTATTGTTATGAATCATTGTTTACAACAATTAGATTGTGAATTCGATGGTACGATATATGTATTATTATAACTATTTAATTAAATAAATTGTGTTCTTATTGGGACACCGACTTGGTTCCTGTCGAGCTGTCAGATTCTATCATGTACGCACTACTCATTCATATTTTTAAGTTACAAATTATAGGCATTAGTATTAGCGATCCGTAAAATGTACATAAAAAATTTGATTTGATTACACTAAGAAATGAATAATTAAATATTTTTGATCGAACAAATATAAAAGAAAATGTTGCTGTTGCCACGACTGGGAATCGAATCCAGACCAAATGCATTGTAGTTTATCACATAAAAAACTAAGTTGTCTTGCTACTATAAGCCTTGAGTGAGAAGCTCCAAACAAGCTCTCAGCAAAAATCCGCAAAAAATAATGTGTATGTAAATAAAAATGATTTTCCGTTATTGGCCAAAACTAAAAAATCCGTTTAGGGATAGTTGGGCCAAAATGAATTATGTGGAAATTTTGCAAATATTAATAGTAGAATATAAATTAATTTTTATTCAATTTGACAAAATAGTTTGCGAAAAATTGACAATTTTCTTGATATGGCCTAAATGCAAAAATCCGTTTTATGGATTTTCTTGAAAAAAAAACTTGTTACTCAGTTTTGTTGGAACTAATACATGCTATATATAGCATATATTAAGTTAAATCAAAATCGTTAGAGCCGTTTTGGAGAAAATTGAAGTTTTTTGTTTATGCTAGGTATCGTTAATGTTATCGCTAAAAGAAATGGCCTAGAATTATGATCCAAAAACCGTAGATACGAAGTTGGAAGAAAACCGGTCAAGCCGTTTAGACTGGAGAGACCATTACGGACAGACGGGAAGACGAACCGACGCAATCATCGTAATTTTAGAATCAATGAAAATCTCAAGGTAAACATTTTTCACAAAAATAATACCTTTCTCTTTATAAGAGAAAGTTAAAAGCTCAATAAAAGAAATTGCTTTTGAAAATTTAACTTTATAGAAGAAATTGTTAGTTCCGCATAGGTATAACGGTTTCGGTAATAATAAAATGCCTCAGAAACGACTCTAACGATTTTGGATAAACTCAAAACGAATATTACCGTTAACATATAAAACAAATTTTTTAAAGGGTTTTTCTTATTAAGCAATACTATGGAAATCGTGTATTTTTAGCCAAAAATACTGTCCAGTTGAATGAAATTAAATATCTGAATTAGTATTATGCCTAGAAGCTAGTTTTGGCCTAAATATTTTTTAAAGCCGTTTTAGGTCTTGTACAGCAACGACAATACTAGCCAGATTATCCAAATGCACTCGTTTTACTTTACTTTAACAGTTATTTTTATATAAATATCAACTTAAAACTAGACAAAAATGCTTCAATCTAACTTGTCATTAACTTTTTTAATCTTTATCTAACTTACTAGCACTCTAAGCATATCTTTAATATTGTTGTCTTCGGACTTAAACTAACAATAGTACTTTTCGTATATTTGTTATTTTGTTTTCGAAGAAAAATATGTAAACACATAACTTTCTTTTAAAAAGAGAGAGATATTGATTTCGTAAAAAATTTCAACATCGAGATTTGGATTGAAATCGAAATCCCGAAAACCCAAAATCAAGAAACTCTAAAATCCCTGCAACTGCAAATTTTAAAATCCAAAATCTAGAAAACCCAAAATCCCGAAAATGCAGAATGTCGAAAATCCAAAATCCAAATCCAAATCCATTCCCGTTACCGTTACTGTTGCACTCTTTTTTCAATTAGCACTGTGCATTCAGTTGTGCATATTGATATCAGTCAACGTGATAGCTAATAGATTAGATTCTTATGCGAGTACATTAAAATTAATCATATATCGTTTCATATAATGTTTATACCCAATCCCATAGGGGTACATTAGTTTTGATACATACTTTGTATCATAGAGAAATAATTCAGCTACGTATACCTCAAAGTATATGGATCTTCTTAGAATCACTAGCTGAGTCGATTAAGCCATGTCTGTCTGTACGTCACCGATTTTTATACCTTACGTTTTGAGCTAGGATAATGAAATTGGGTACATAGGATCCTCGTCCGTGCCTACAGAACAACTGTAAAAATTTTCAAAATCCGCATACTGCCACGCCCTTTTTAAGAAAAACATAGTTTGGTCAAACCGTAAATAATTTTAAAAAAGTTTCTGAACTACATATTTAGACAATCCTAATATCTAAATTTCATCTATATAAAGTTTTTTGCAACGCCCACATTTTGGCGGCGTTTTCAGTAAAAGACTTTTTCCGGTCAAATTTAAAATTTTTCGAAACAAATTTTAATGCTAATCATTGTTAATATTAATATGATCATTTCGTCTATAGACCATTTTAACCCACGCCCACTTTTTGGGCGCGTTTTTATATAAAAAACAGTTTTATACACTACCCCATAATATATATATCCACTTTTTGGTAGAACTGTAAAAGTGTTTTATAAGCAGTCTGAAAAATTTGTTGTCACCATGCCATTTTCTCTATTTTATCGACGTCGTAGTTTTTAGCCAGTTTGTTATTTTATTTAATATATCAACATGTCCCTTATTTTTTTTTTGTTACTACAATAAAGTTTTTGGGATTTTGTCCCATCGGTATTTTGGGTTTTTGGGATTTTTGATTTTTGGGATAAGTGGTTTCTGGATTCTATCCGACTCCCGATAAGGAGTTTTTTCAATTCCGTCGGTCGGTCCGCCTGTCCAGATTGGTCTCACCAGCCTAAACGGTTGACCGATTTTCTTTGAACTTATTGGTCATTATTCTAGGCCATTTTATTTTACTGTTAGCCATTTTATAACCGGAACCTATCAAATACAAATTACTCATAACGTACATTTTCTCGAAAACGCCCCTAACGATTTTTATTAAACTTAACATACCATTTTTTTTTTCGAGAAAAACCATATAACTTATTAATAGATTAGGCCAAATTCTTCTATTCTTTCTTCATTGAATGCGGTAAATCAGTAATTCTCCGATCTGCAAGCTCGGAGTTTGGAGTTTTGGTATATTGTTTGCTCTATTCAAGTACCAGTGTATGTGGTAAACCTAAGCTGTAGTTAGTAAGGGAATTTTTGTTAGCTAAAACCTTTTCTCATATTCGCCTCACATGAGAAAAGTATTTAACCTATCAGATGTTTATTGACTCTGCAGTTGAATTGTTGTAGATTGTTTATTTGTGGAAATAAGAAGAAGAAGTTGGGTTGTTGTAAAACATCTCTTAGCTTTGAAAAGGTAACTTAATTTGGACGCTGCTTAAAATCATGGCAACAAAATGTAACCTATATTTCCAACTCAGCAGTGTCCTGTCCCAATATAGTCTATCAGATGCATGGATTCTTCTAATTTGATGACAGTGTTCTCCATTTCTATTTGTTGACTTGTTCTCTCTTCTAAATGCTGTACATTGCGTTTTCATTGAGTTGAATTGAATTGATTTTCCTTTCTCCACTATTTAATCATTTGTGTGTCTTCGTTTATAAAGCAGATTTGTTCGCATCTCTGCTGGTGTTTAGCAATAGCGGTAATGGTTCTGTCGTTTGTGATAGTCGTTATTCGAATACTATCATCTGCAAAACTAGAAATGCTATTATTTTTGTCTTTAAAAAATCATTTATGTACAGGAGAAATAGAGTTGGTGAGAGAATTGATCCATTAAGTACCCTAGCGTTATATAGAGAATCTATCTATGGCTCTATCTATGGAACTATGCCAAACTTTTTCCAAAATCTTGGAAATATCCAGGGCAACAGCTCACGATTCTCTATGATTTTCCATTGATTCCATGATTCCATTCTAGCTTATAAGTCGGTCTTTTCTTTTTGTGTTGTAGTAAGCGATCCAGCAGTTCTGAATAAGGGTTTAATTGAAGAGTGGTTAAAGTTGTTCCTGACTACTTTTGCCATTGGCCAAAATGTTCGTGATCCTCCGGGACATGTCACATATTTGTTTTAAATAGTTACTCTCTCGTTAAAGGCATTCTTTGTGACTTGTATTGTTTGGTTGGATATGTTTTGTTAGTTGGTGGAAACTAATCTTCATTATTCAGTTGAATATGTTCGCCATTGTCTGAACGCTTTTTGCGACTTGCACCTATTGCTTATTGAATCATAGTTGGTTTGATTCTGCTTTTTTAAAAAGAATGAGGAATGAAAACCCAGAAGAAGAATTTCTGTTTCTGCCTCTGGACAAGTATTGATATAAAATTGCTTAAAGCAAAGGTCTTCCCAAGAAAAAGAATCGTAAAAATCACGCAGATTGTAGTAGTTAGTTGTTCGTTGATCTATAAAACTGTTCGATGGTGATAAAGGTAGTTTATAAATAGCTGTTATTAATGTGTGATCCGGATTTCTTAGTGGAGCAGATATTAAGATTTTGTAGTTGTCTGGGTCTGAAGTGAAAAATAGATCTAAGATCTGTAAAGTTGTTATGAATATCAGGAATATGTGTTGGTTCCTCGACAAGTTGGATCAAGCTGGAAAATTTGTCGGCCTGTCTTGATTTATAATTCAGATTTGACAATTTCTAAAGTTTGTTTTAAAAAATAAAAAAATAAACTTAAAATTCCATTTCGTCAACTGAATTGTTTTTGCGTATTAATGTAGGGATTTTAACAGTATTGGTGGTGACTGAACATAACGGGACGACTCGAGCATGACGACTTACAGAGACCAAGACTCACTTTTTGTGAATGAGGATAGACGACGAGAGGATCAATGTTTTTATAAGTGTTGTTAAGCCTTGAAATCGAAAATAAATACAGAGATTCTGCACAGGAGTGTATTGCACTAACTATTTCCCTAATGAGCTCTTAAGCCTTAGTTCTGGATAACAGGAACGAAAAGTTCAAAGCGTTCATTTTTTGGAATCACCTGCCAGCATATTTTTATATCAAAAGAGGCATTCTTTAGACTGTTAAGTCATTTGTCCATGCTGTGACTGTTTCCGTTCCATAAACTGAAGGTACCATCATCTGTGAAAGTGAAAGTATGATTAATTGCCGGCGCCTAATGCACAGTACATATGATAATGCACGCATTTTCACGGTTCCCTGATCTTTTAATTACCTACAAAACGTGTGTGCTTACTAAAGCGTGAATTCGTATATGACGGGAGAAAGGTTATTTTCCGGCGCCCTCCCTTAAAACTCATTAACCATACGATAACAAATCAACTCACCAACGGAAATTAGAAAATGTAAACACACCATATTGCCCATCATACCCAAAGCACACGGGAAAGGCAAACAAAATTAATTAACGCCATCGCTTGTCCCAAAACCAAACTTTCTATATAATCACTGAAATCCCCTCTTAAATGATGAAATATTGATCGGCCTTCATGTCATGACTGAGTGAAACACTATGCTCGAACATAGTCATAAGGGAGCCTCCCCTAGCATAGGGTACTGCCAACACGCATATTAAATAATTGTTGACAGGGGGTAATCAATTAAAAAAACGTTGTTCGTAATGTACACAACCTCTTCCAACATACTAAGCTTAAAAAAAACTCACAAAGATAGAGACAAAATGATGTCGGATGACCAGTTAGGAAGGCATAATGTTAATTTCTAAGAACATGACGGTAAGGATAAAAGAAAACAACAAAAATATACGGACACGCTCTTTATTAGCCTCCTTCACAAAAATTATGGAGATTAATTGGATTTCTTGATTATAGGACTCCCAGTTCAGTTGGTAATGTAAATGGAATTTCCAAAGGCAGCATGCTAAAAGCATAAGCCAGGGTCCCCCAATCATTGCATCTTCTGCCACTACCTTTCGCAGGGTAGGTACTGATGAGTTTTAGGTTTAGGTATCTAATTAGGAACAAAAAAAACTTGGATGAAGGACTTTTTTCGAACAACTAGGATGTGTTCAAGTTCGCAAATATTCTCTCTGTTCATTGTAGATTACGTCAAACTAAAATGACGATATTTGTTCATACTCGTATTTGCAGGAGTGCAACCTCAATGTCTTCAGGATGGAAGCAAACTGCTGGGCGAGATAGCAAATTTCAATTTTCCAGCTAATCCAAATGTAAATTAAATCCTCCCCACAGATATATTGGACGTTGGGAGAGTTTGTGTTTGTGCTGCGTGGGAAAGTTAAGAGTGGCTGGCTATGTAGGTGTAAGATTATTATTACATCATTTTTTTCATATTTTTTTCTCAGAGAATCCTTACGAATTTAGAAGACGGAAACACAATGGATCGACCGTTGGATTATCTGTATCAATGCCCTTTAGTTAAATCCTTTTATTTCGCTCGTTGAAAAGAAGACCGCTTTTGTGTATTTTGATGGAGTCTTTGACGAAGGTCGTGGTGGGGATGCGAATAAAGTTCAATGATTGGAATCTGTTTAAAAGAATCTTTTAGGTGGTCGCGCCTTTTTTCCCGTTGTTTGTTGTTTGGAGGACTATTGGCACGCCACTTTGCGCTTTAAAGTAACAATGGGGAGTGTGCGATGATTGATTATACGGGTATTTGGGTACATTATCATGAGGAATTATTTTTTCTGTCAGTGAACTGAATGATTTATTTAGCTTATAATATTTGCATCGTGTGTGAGAAGTGTGTTATTAACCATTATCTTTTTTGTAAGGAAAATGATAGATCATTTTATGTCGAATAACATCAAAAGGCAAAAGGTGTATTTCTGATTGAATTTTTGGACGTATGTATAAAGTTCCGATATATCTCGTAACTCCGACCACCTGCTGATCTACCTACTTACTATGTTTTTCCTATGTACAGGTGAACCTTTTCTGTCCGTTGACGAATGGCTAAGTTTTTTTAGTTTTGTTTTGTCTTTTAAAACTAAACTAGGTGGACTAATACCGTTGTACTGGGCTTTTCTATCTGACAGCGTGGTAAATTGCCCGCTAATTGAATCGAGAGTCGAAGTGTGATGGTCCTAGTTGTCATGTTATATGTATCCTTTAATGAAACCTTCCTTCAACCTTCAACCTCATTTGGCGCACGATTTACGATTTTCTCTTAACCTTCTTTTGGACTTGTACGGGTTAGTTGAGTTCGGTTTCAACTTGTGCGCGCCACAAGGTGCTCTACATGTTCGAGCCATCGTTAATGTCTGATGGTAATTTGTTTGACAAGGTTTATTTCACTTTTCAGCTCCTATAGTTCTTGATTATTTTTTGCTCAAAACTCCATGCTTCAGAGCCGTATACCAAGACGGGGTCTTATATATGATATCCTTAGTAGTTCGAGTGAGGGCTTTAATATTACATTTTCTTCTAAGCCCAAAGATACAGCGGTTGGTTCCAGTAACTCTACGTTTTATTTGTGACGAGAAGTTGTTGTAAAAGTTAAAAGCAAAGCCGAGGTTGACAAAGGTTAATGGTGACATTCTGTCCAATTCGGCGAAGTTGCGCATCCTTATATATTGACTGTTATACAGAAAGTCTTACTCTCATTTACTATATTAAACTTGTTTTTCCGCTTCAGGCAAACGTGCCTATGACATCTCGTTGAGTCGGACCAATAATGTCAATATCGTCGGCGTTTGCTAGTCGTTGCATAGATTTATGAAATATTAGGCCTCTGGCATCGGGAGTTTTGCATAATCCTCACATGAATTATTAGAAGTCTCACGAAAACCATTTGGCTAAATCTTTCTTTTTCTGTAAAGAATGTTTCAGTTAGGTTGTTCTCGCACGCTTGGTATTTGATCTAATGCCAAAATACTTGTGAAAGAAAAAGTTTCGTAAAACCCAGTCCTGCAACCACCACTCATTTCATTTGGAGTGCACATTACAATTTTGTATACCCTTAATAAAGATGGTCATTCCAACAGATTCTAACCATAGGTTCATTCATTTCTGGGAGGAAATATTCACGAACAAAATTACAAAAAAAAATATTGGCTTGCCAAATTATTTCATATGACATGGACAAGATAAGACATCTTCAGCAGTATTGTCGGAAAATATCGACATCTGTCAACGGAATTGACTTCGCTGCGGAACGAAATGCCGCACTGGCTAAAGATTCTTCACCACGATGTCTTTAAGTGGAAATGCCAGTCTCCAGATCAATGGACGGTCAAATAAATTGCTATAAACAAGAGGCACCCATCCAGTATTTTTGATGTCCGAATAAAAAGAGCAACTAAAACGAGAGATTGAAGACATCGCTTCAGTATAAGGTGGTTTAAGGTTTATTAAAGTATAAAAAGTCCAAGCCAGGGATACAAAGCGGCAACAGAATTTTGTAGAGATGACCAAGGAAAGTTCGTAGTTGAGGCAAAGATGATCCGAAGGATATAAAAGAATCTCTTCTGCAGGCTGTTAAACGGCGACGACGAACACTGTCCCACTGTCAGACAAACGAACTTTATAATATTGGTGGCGACAGTGAAAACTACCAATCACCCGACCTATGTGAAGTGAGGATATGGATATCTAAACTAAAGCTTAACATGGCGGCGCGGCGTTCCGTCCTCAACCAACTTGAATTGCGCAACATTAGACAGTTAGCTAAGAACCGGGCTAATTGGTGTATGGTGAGGCATATTGGTTGAGGCTCAGGTTAATTCCGGACTTTAGCGTCACCTAAATGGTAAGTAGTTTTTTGTTCCTTAATAATTTTAACTATAAATAACGATTGTTGGTTACACGACTGGATCGTACTTAACTTTCTCTTTCACTCCGAGGTGAATGTAATATCAAATACCAAGCTCGCGAGAATTCGATGATTTTTATAAGGCAAGGCGTTTAGGCTTTAATCACTTTTTTGGGTTTCCTCTATCATTATAATTGTATGCGGCCCTTACAAGGTCAATCAATTGACATCATGCATCGTGTATGTGTGGATTGACAATATCTCTTACACAGTTCAATCGATTGACGTAAAAAATTTAGTTTGAGTTTTCGTGGTGTACGGATGTGCGATGAGTGCTCGGTCCTTATCGTCCTTCAGTTTTCCGCTGCCGCCAGCCAGATAGCAAACAGATAAGCTCACTATCCGTTAGCTACATAACTCGTGTGTTAAGGAGCGGATAGTGATTTTTTATTAATATGGGGGTAAAGTATATAAGTCACAACCAAACACACACATGAATTCACTATACAGAATTGTAAGTGGTTGCTATATTTTTCTAGTATAGCATGCTGTCAAATTGTGTTGTAATACTCACTGTTTAAAAATAATAAAAAAAAAATCTCTTAATACTTCGATAAAGAAAATATGTTTTGCAAAAAAATTCAGTGCATTGAACAACCACTTGCAGTTCATTTATTCAAACTGGAACATTTTTTAGTTAAATCTATATCTGACTCCGGAATTTAAATCGACTCTATACGAGAACAGGAGAATAGTCACCAATTATCTTCGCATCAAAAGCATGACTCTTTTGGTACAAAGCCGTCTAAGGAAGTGGATTTCAAACAACCAAATTTGAGTGCAGCGTGGAAATTTCGGTTGCAAAAGTTTTTCCAACCACTGTGACCAAAGAACAAACATTGTGTTCGAGCGATATAGATTTCTTTCTTGAAGACAAATATCAGCAGAAACAATTAATCAGCTAGTAACGCAATTAAAAGAGTAAGCCCAAGTCTGCGACTATGGTACACTTCAAGATGCCATGATTCAAGATGTCTTCATAATAGGCCTAAATGATGATAAGCTAAGGCAAATCCTTCTTCACATTGTTGACCTTACATTGGAGGTAGCGAAAAAACGTGAGAAATCATACGTCGTTAATCAGTCGCAATCGCAAGAGATGTTCAATTGTCCACAGTCACCTGGGGTTTAGATTAAGGGATATAAAACTTATTATTTCTTTAATAGGGTTAGTTTTGTGAGTATATATGTAATTTTCAAATGCCGGTGGGTTCTTACTGTACGCATGAAATTACCTGGCATTAAAATAAAGATGTTATATAGGCGGTAATTTACTGAAAAGTGACAGATATACGATAATCGCAGAATGTACTAATGTAAAAGTGGAAACACACCCGAAGTCAAATTCACACTCATCGGAGTTTCGAACAATCAGCCTGCTAGTAAGAGCTCTCGTGTACAGATATACTTACTTACTTACTTAAGTGGCGCTAAAGTCCGGGATGAACATGGGCCTCAACCAACATGCCTCTTCAATAAGCCCGGTCCTTAGCTAACTACCTCCAGTTGCGCACTCCAAGTTGGTTGAGGTCGGTTTCTACTTGTGCGCGCCACTTAAGGCGTGGTCTTCCTCTACTGCGTCCGACGTCTGGCTGGGAATCGAAGACTCTGCGAGCCGGAGTATTGGTGTCCATTCGTTCTACATGTCCTAGCCATCTTAAACGTCCAAAGCGGAGTTTTTTGACTAGGGGTATGTCGCTGTGCAGCTCGGATAGTTCTTGGTTGAATCTTCGTCTCCATAGCCCGTCAACGCAAACGGGACCGAAGATTTTTCGAAGAATTTTTCTCTCGAATCGACCAAGGATTTCTTCATCCGTTTTTTGATACGGTCCATGCTTCAGCGCCGTAGAGAAGGACTGGGATGATCAGGGTCTTATATAGGATCTCCTTAGTAGTTCGAGTGAAGGCTTTACTACTAAATTGCCTTCTTAGCCCGAAAAAACAGCGGTTAGCAAGAGTAATTCTTCGTTTGATATCTGACGAGATGTTGTTGCCAGAGTTAATAGCGGAGCCGATGTAGACAAAGTCCAAAGTTATATCTGTCAATGGTGACGTTCTGTCCAATTCTTCGATGTTGTGCGTCCTTTCGTGTTGACAGCATATACCTAGTCTTACCTTCATTTACTGCCCAACCCATTTTTGCCGCTTCCTTCTCTATACTAGCAAACGTGGCTATGACATCACGTTGAGTCCTACCTTCCTTCCTTTGCGTTAAAATCTCCCAGCACGATTTTAACATCGTACTTGGTAGTCGCTCATAGGTTTTGTCGAGGAGCTCGTAGAAGCAATCCTTAGTTATATCATCTTTTTCCTCCGTCGGATCATGAGCGCATATAAGGCTTATGTTGGCGAATTTGGCTTTAATGCGGATTGTTACAATGCGTTCGCTAATGTCTTTGAAACATAAGACTTCTTGCCTAGGTCTGGCACTTATAACAAATCCGCATCCGAATAGTCGCTGTTTCTGCTCAATATAACACGATCCATAGAATATGTCATTGTTTTTCATCCTCTTTTTCCTGGATGGCAGTAATGTCTGCTTTGTAGCAGTTAAGGGCTTCCGCTAGTTGTTCGCCTGCACCTCTCCTGTTTAATGTTCTCACACTTCAGGTGCAGATACGAACGGCCTTGTCCTTTTTTTCGTTTGGCAGGGTTGTCAACAGTAATATCAGTCCTTTCCGAGGGTATTAGTTGCTTCGTAACAATGGTTTATTTTTTCATGGGTGGTTAGTTAACCCAAAGCACAACCCCCAACCTGGAGGACCAGTTCCAATTTATTAGATACCCCTAGGACACGGGGCCATCAGTAACAACTACGATATTGAGAACTGCCGTTGGACTTTCGGTTTATCCGCCACCATCTCTGTTCAAGGGGACTGACTTACGCTTGAAATTCCTAGATAACCTGTTGTCCGAATATGTCGAAGCAGATTATCTAGGTTCGCCTGGGACGGCAGACCGGGTATTAATCCCGCGCCATTCTGTAATTGGCTGCAATTCAAACAACGGAACAACATAGATGCTAACAACAACAACAACTTCAGCAGTTGCAGTGTCAAACAAAATGAACCCTAAAAAATAGGTGAACGATGTGGACATTTTTATCACCAGACTAACAGCCTTATTCATAAACTCGTTATAAGGAGTGTATAAAGTTTTGCACTCCTTGAAATGCCTCTAAACGCAAAAAGCTTATTCATAAAACTTATACAACGTTGAATAGAGGCTGCACATCCTAAACGCGTCTGATGGTTGAATAGTGCCTGTACAAGGTGGCGCAAAAGTTGTCACCCGTCGCAAAAGTTGTCATCCGATGATTCTTGGCCGTCATTCGTTTAAATGTTTTGCAAAAAAAATCGAAACAATTATTATAGGTGGCGCATAGGACATGAATCGTGGAATAAATTTTTCTACTTTTTTTGCGGAAGAATTCAAATATTTGCAACCAAAAAACATCGGGTGACAGCTTTTGCGACGGGTGACAACTTTTGCGCCACCTGTTATAAGGGGATATAATATTTTTTATTCCTGTATACACAGACGGCTGAGCATCAGGGTTACCAAAGGTTCAATTGTAAGTTGAAAAAAAATATCCAGGGTATTTTTGTAATTTAGCAGTTGTGGTTCACTGTTTAATTTGTTTAAATGGCAATTCGTCTATACCTACAGACTCAATATTGTAAACGATATTCTTGAGTCAACATTAGTCATCAATTTGTTACAAAAATGAAGAAAATAAAATTGTTACGATGAGTTTCGCAACTATAAAAATGGTCCCTTGGTAACTCTGCCGAGCTTTTTGTAAATTTATTTGACACAAACCCTATATAACTATTATCAAAGAGGTATATAGCAATAGAGTACGCATCACAGCTAAAAATGTTGAAGCTGTTTCAGACGCGGGCGGTAAGTGCGAAGGGGAATTTTCGTCGTTCGTATGTATCTGCTATGCTGTTGCTTGATGCTGGCATGGCAATGTGCACACTGGGGTATCAATATCAGTACCCCACATAGTAAATTTTCGTTGTATGAGATGCGCACTCTATGTAGTTCTATACTCTTTGCTATTATGGATGGGGAAATATGTTATCAATAAGAAATAAGAAAGAGGCTGTATAAATACTTATACACTGTCCCCCCTATTAATAAACAACGAACAACGGTGAGTTAGCACTAACACATCGGTTAACTTGTAATTCTTATTAAAAAAAACATTTCTACAACGGATAACTTAACTCATCTAATTTCGTGTATAAGGAGCGGATAGCTTTTAATATTTGTGAGATGACGTTTCGCTTTTTAATTCAAAAATATTTTTCTCGATTTCATTGACTTTACACATACATATACATTACTCACATTATCGTACTTTTGAATATTTTATTTTATCATACGTATACCTGGATCGTATTATTTTAAGTACTTTTTAGAAAAGTGCTGCCATGCTCTGTCGGGATTTTTATGAGAGAGAGCGGATTACAAACATTGATATAAAATATATTTATTAATAACAAAAGATAGCAAACGGATAAGTTCACTATCCTTTAGCTACATAACTCGTGTGCTAAGGAGCGGATAGTGATTTTTTATTAATACGGGGGTGTATAACTATACAACCTTTGAGATGTGTTTTAGTGAAATCTAATGAATAAGGGGGTAAGTGTCTAGCTCTTGGTCAACAATACCATATCGGTAAAGGTTTGAATCATTTTGAAAGGTATTGTAAGTCTAATAAAATTTAAGCATTTTCAATTAGTAATAAAACAAACCGTAACGAACTCACAAATAATAATGATGTCAGTGAATTATTTATCGACATATATTATATTTTTATTTTCAGAATTTTTTTTTAAAATTAATAATAAGCTAATCAAAGTGTAACTGCGTTTGGTGGATCAAAGGTAAATATATTGTGTTGCTCTGTCAAAGCGTCTTTAGAAAAAAAAAGCAGAGAGTGAGACAATCGTGGATTCCTTTATTTTAGCTAACAAGCTAAATTCAGTTCTTGGAAGATTTGTCTGTCATAGACTCGGTTTGGTAAATCGCAGTTCAGTAACTGGTATCAATGAAATAAAAGAAAATTCTTATGTTTTAATAAGGAGCATACGGCATAAGTTTGAACATTTATTTGAAGGGTTAAGTTGTTTAGAAAGTTTTAATAGTCTAAAAGTTGATCCACAAATAAGTCCTGTTATAGATGCACCTAGAAAAATTCCCATTACACTGCATGCAAAATTGAAAATAGAATTAGATAAAATGGAAAGTCATGGAGTAATAGCTAAAGTTCATAGTCGAAGGAAATGGTTTAACTCTATAGTGTTAGTTGAAAATGCCAATGGTTCGTTGCGAGTCTGTCTTGATCCCAGAAATCTCAACAAAGCACTACAGCGTGAACACTATCCCATTCTAGATATAGATTTAATAAAGTCCAAATGGTCCGGCGCATCTCTTGATGCCTATTGGTTGCTAAATTTGGATGGGGAAAGCTCTAAACTTTGTGCTTTAAATACTCCATTTGGGAGATACAAGTTTTTAAGGACGGCGTACGGACTAAACGTAGCACTAGAAATGTTTCATCGTGAAATGACTGCGTTATTTTTTGATGACGATGTAATTGTTTACATAGACGATTTTCTTATCTCTGGTAAGACAATCGAAGAGCATAGCGCCAAACTTATTCGAGTCTTGGAAAAAATGGAAAAAGTTGGGCATAAGCTAAATAGAGAAAAGTGTCAATTTGGGGTAACTGAAGTCAAGTATTTTGGACATGTTGGGTTGAGGTAAAAATAAAAATGCTTCTGTAAGAGATGTACATAGATTATTTGATTATTACTGTGGAGTATTTATACAGAGTTTATTGAACGAAACTGAACCATTAAGATAATTTAAAAAAAAAAGAATTTCACGTTCTAATGGAACGAATCTTTGGAAAATGTCTTTATCATTGGCCACAGAACCGCCAGTTCTTGCATATTTTCATTTGGTCAGATATGGTCATTTCGTCAGATGCATCACAGTTTGCAGTAGGTGGATGCTTACTACAAGATAATCGTCCTTTCGCATTTATGTCGAAAAATCTACGAAGAAACTACGCACAAATAGAATAAGAACTCTATGCTATACTTTTGAGCTGTGAAATACATCATCAAATCATATATAGTCAAAAAAACGTTAGTTGCAAAGAGTGATGCTTCGTCTTCAGGACTATGATTTAGAAGTCACATATAAACCAGGAATGAAATTGCTTGTCGCAGTCATGTTATCAAGAGCCGCACTGTGTCACAAGCAAGAATGAAAGTAAGGGAGGCAGATCAAAATTCATGTAGGACTAATAAAGTCTAGTCTTGCAATATCGCAACAAATGTTGAAAAACAATTTAGACGCAACTTTGGAAGACAAAAACATTCAACAATTATTCTGCTTCATTAAAAATAAATGCTCCGAATTAAGATAAAAAATTGACCAGTGAAATGCAGATTTATTTTTAAACGCAAAGCGGTAGTGATTCCACAAAAAATAGTATCCAACATTTTGGAATACATTCACGATGGTCATCCAGGAACAGAAAAAAGTAAGAAACACGCAAGAGACTTGGTCTGAAGACATACAAAAATCTTTCGAAAGTTGTGAAAAATGTAAAAAAATATGTAAACAATAACTGCAAACAACCACTTTTACCACATAAACTTCCAGAGCTTCCATTTCAAAAAGTTGGTCTCTATCTTTTTGAATGGAATAAGGGTTATATTTTTTTTAGTCGACTATTACTCCAAATTCATAGAAATAGCAAAATTTAAATCATCAGAAGCTGGTGAGATCATTATGAATATAAAGTTGTCGAAGAATGGTTGGTTTAATGAACGCAATCTGGCTCTTGCTTGTGCCGGACATTTGCAGATGAAATGGGAGAAGGTTTCACTCTCATTTGTGTTTCCGCAACTGCGGCATTGGGGATCCCTAGTTTGGCCGCATGGTCTCTAATTGGCCAGTGCCCCGTGACTATCGCCGTAATTCTTGCGATATCTGGGCGGGTTCTGTTCTTTGTCGTAGGAAGGCCATATCTTGCCCGATATCACGCAATTTATTAACCTTCTCCATTTCGAGTCGGCCTTCTTCAGAAAGTATGAGTGGATTTGTCTCTTAACCGCACCTAGCGGGATATGGACCCTTGTCGCAAGTGAGCCGTGTAGAGCTTAGCCTTGCCTGGCCAGCTCGTCTGCACGCTCGTTTCCTTCAATACCACTGTGCCCTGGAACCCAGATAGGTGTGACGATGAAGCGATCGCCCAGGTGGTCAAGTTCGTTCCGGCATTCCTGTACCAACTTGGAGGATATGGTAGCCGAGTTGATGGCCTTCATGGCCGCTTGACTAACTATGAGTATAAAAATATTTTGCTTTTTTGAAGTGTCAAGCCCCAGTAGCGTTCCGCCTGGTAAAATCCGGTAGGCGGTATGATACTGATTTTTTCGGTGATTCGGGGTAAACATCGTGCAGATGGTGGAATACGAACATAAGATCCTACATGGAATCTGATTTAGATCGCTATGTATGTGCTTTCCAAATGAATTTGGTACGAAACATAATGTTCGCAACTTTATTTTAAAGTTATCTGAGGAATCAACATATTAAGTAATTAATTGTTAACGCACCAAGTTTAAAGTTGTTCAATAAACAGATGTAGCACTACAGACAGATACCTCACAGTCTGGCTTAGGAGTATCCTATGCCTCTCGAGTGTAAGCGAAGCTAAACAAAATTACTGGAAAATCGGGAAAAATCTTCTTAGTATCATTTTGCAGCAAATAAGTTTCATTATTATAAAGCAAAAAGTTTCATAATTTGAGCAAACTATTCTTAATTAAAAAGCTTAAATTTATTGATTTATAGAGATTGTGGTTTTGTATGGAAAAGCAAATTGGATAAATCGCTGTCACGGCTTTGGTGGGAAGTTTTTTTTCTTTTATTGATATTTTCTATGACCATTTCGTATAAATGTGGCTCAAAAAAAGTCCAATGGCGTTAAATTGTAAGATCTGGAAAACGAATTCCGATCGCAAGGTAATTGAATTATTTAAGCCACATGTTGGTCACATCAATATCTTGTAATTTAGGCACTAAAAACTGGGTTATCGTTTAACGATAATGAACACCATTAATTGTTACTGCCTGAACATCTGGATTTTCGAAACAAGAATATTCCGATAATACCTCCAGCCCAAAATCAGCACCAACTAAGCACGCGTTGTGGATGCCTATGTTTCTAAACAATTACTCGTGGCTTTTTTTAAACCCCAAAAGCGACGCTTAACGAAGCCTTGTTGTTTATCCGTTACAATTTTAGAAAAAGTGTCTTAATAGCATATAAGTTTTTTGCCACGCTCGTTTTTTGGGCATCATATGTTTTTGCATCAAACCTATTTTCGAACATATTAAAATTTGACCGAAAAACATTGTTTTACTGAAACGCCCTCAAAAAGTGGGCGTGAAAAAAAACTTCATATGGACACAATATACATACTGAGATTGTCTAAATGTGTTGCTCATTCTTTTTCCAAAAATCCGTACTGTTTGTCCAAAAACAAGTTTTTTTTTGAAAAATGGGCGCGGCAGTGGGTCGGATTTGGAAATTTTTTACACCTGTTCTGCAACAGGAGCAATAAGGAGTCCGTATACCGAATTTCGTCATTCTAGCTCAAAATTAAAGGCCCAAAAGCTGATAAGCTTGTGATAGAAAAGCATAAATCTAAATAAAGTTATTTCCTATTGTTTACTACGATGACCACAAGATAAGTCCAAAATTTCACGTAATTTTTTACATAACTTTTACAGAAAATAGTTTACTTTTGTATGAAAATAGAATCAATGTACCTGATATTATGAAGTTCGAAATCCACTGCACTGCAGAATATTAAAAAACCAAACAAAGAGTAAGCCAACATAAAGGGTTGACATAGAAAATTTTATTAGTTGGCATGCATACAATAAATTTAAAACAATAATTTTTTAATCCGTTCCAGCATACAAAGTTCTTAAATTAGGAATTTATATTATGGCATATAATTACTTGCAAAACGCATGCAAGAAATTTTTGGAAATTAAAAAAAAAATATTTTACATTCAGGAATAGAATTAGGATTCAGGAACAAAATTCTATCTGTTACTTGAAAACAGAAATACCCCAATTAGTAATTAGGGAGCCTCACATTTGCAAATGTTGTTTAGCAGACTCTATATCGAACTCTCCTACGGATTATTAAAACCCAAAATTATTTACAATGTTCCAGAAAAAAATAAAGCAAAATCAACACATTACGCATCAAAATATTTTTGTACAAATTGCGCTAAATGAACGGATCTGTATAGCAATGAATATTTCGAGCAGAAAACTTCAAAAGCTTTTTGTAAAATTTGTTCAGCAGCCAGGGGTGTATACAATTATACATACTAATTATTGTCTGGATTTAATCAATTTTTTTAATATCTAACATCCGTCTTTTATTACTAAGAACTTTTTTATAAAGACACATTTTAATGCAGCATAATCCACAATTTATCATTAAGTGCAGGATTATGAAATGCAATCTCTTAAATCTATATTCCAATGCGTATACAAAAATGTATCCATCATGCACGTAATCACTGAAAAACCTGCTTAACCAATATACGGTGTAAAAACAAGTTTCGTTGAGCTCATTTGTGCATTTAAACGCCTGCAAACAGAAAAGCAATTAATTTTCCGCTTATCCCTGCAATAGAATCCTCTATTTGGCATTTTTCTGAAAATTTACATCAAACAAATTGATAAATTGTATCTTCTTCCAACCCCTCTGTGTGTGCTCTTGTGACTCCAGCGATAGACTGCTACTCGGTATCTAATTGAATTTACCCTTAAATTGTACACGCACATACAATGCTCAGTGTGTTGCATACAACAATATATACAATACAATTAATTGATTTACACTCATCCGTCCCGAGGACACGTTCTCACAGTCAAACATCAGCCATCAGACGGGGGTACAGAAAGTAAACAAACCCTGAACTCGAGATCAATCAAAAGTGGTTGGTAATGCGTATAAAAGGATTTACTTCGGGGTGTGGATTCGCTAATAAATCAGAGTATTTCGACACGTCATGAGGATTGTGCAAAGGCATCATAGATGGTTAAAAAATGTGTGCATCCTTATGTGACTAGTGACAACACAAATAGGAAAAACGTCCTTCCCTCCCTTGGGATAATTGTAACAAAACCAAGATATATTTCATTTTATCGCGTTTCCAATTATCCTCTCGCATATTCAAATGTCAGGACAATGCAATGTCATTCAAGGAAGGAATTCCCGAATAAACACACAGGGGGTTCATATGAAATTCGCTGTCACAGCGAGAGTCACCCTCTCACACACAATGAGGTTAGGAAAAACGCACAGTGTTGGCGGTGTCGACCACCAACCAACACAAAGCAACATCGACGACAACAGCACAAACAAAACGAACTGTCCTGGCAAAGGTTAAGCGCTAGATGTCCTCCACTGTCAGAGTACGTACTGTGTCTAGCATTTGTAGCATACCCACTCAAGGGGGACCAGAGTTTTAACTCACGTGTTAGAATAGAGATTCAGCCAGCTGTACGGTGTGCTGACCTGTTTTCCTGGGTTGTGAACATTCGGCATTTGTGGACTGCTCTGCTGGCTGGTGTGGTTGAGGCCAATCCAAGGGATTGTGCTATAATGCTGGAACAGGACGAATCCAAACAATGGAACAAACTCGGTGGTTTTTAATATTTATACAGTATAATCTCCTCCTCCCCTCGATGATACTTTGGACGATGTTGGGATTAGTTATTCAATATTTGAAAGGCTATCAATGCACAGAGCGAGAAGTATATCTTACAGAGAATGGGACTGGAAGGCGTTTCCCAGGACTATAAATCTCTTTTTTCTGTGATTTGATAGTGTGGCGGTTTTTCGATGTATTTTTTTCTATTCTCTTTGTGAAAGGAGACAAATTAAAAGAGCTTTCGAGGGATTTTGAACGACAGCATAAATCGGATTGGGTTCAAAGTTGACTGAGATTTGTATTCGAACGAAAGCCGATATCTTTCGTAGGTTGGGTTTGTTGGACTTAATGACGGGGCATTCGAATAAACGCTATAGATTTATGGGAGATGGAGAATTAAAGGAGGTTCGTGATGAAGTTTTATGCTTGGATAATCTATGGGGATGCTTTAGGATTTTACGCTATTTGTGTAGAGATAACACTTTAGTAATGGATTGGAAACTAAACCTGTTGCAAAGTGATCTACTAAAAACTAATGTTAACAGTCGTAATGTTTTTTTAATTTGTATTTAAATAAACTAAGCCCCCATTAATAAACAAAGTGAAAGGGTAAGTTAGTACTACAAATCGGTAGTATTGTAACTCTAAATTCACTAGTATTAGTTTCACGACTGCGTCGGACTTTCACTGCTCGGTAAGGGTAAGCTTAAATACCGAGTATGCAAATATTTAACGATTGGCAATATTTGTTAAAAGTTAGAGAACAAAATATTCAACAAACTTAATTTATATGATACGAAAAATGGAATTCATGCGGAAGAGAATAATGATTTTTCATTGTTTCCAAAACAGAAAAATCTGTTAAGAAATATTTATGCCGAAATAAGTTATGACTTATGAGCAATTATTACAAATTTTAAATAGTAATTACTTACTTACTTAAGTGGCGCTACAGTCCGGGATGAACCTAGGCCTCAACCAACACGCCTCTCCATTTAGCCCTTCAGGCGAGGTCTTCCTCTACTGCGTATGGCGTCTGGCTGGGAATCGAAGACTCTGCTAGCCTGAGTTTTGGTATCCATTCGTTCTACATGTGCTAGCCACCTTAAACGTTAAATGCAGAGTTTTTTTTTGACTAGGGGTATGTCGCTGTTCAGCTCGTATAGTTATTGGTTGAACCTTCGTCTCCAGAGCCCGTCAGCCGAACCGGGACCGAAGATTTTTCGAAGAATTTTTCTCTCGAATCGACCAAGAATTTCTTCATCCGTTTTTGATGCGGTCCATGATTCAGCGCCGTAGAGCAGGTCTGGGATGATCAGGGTCTTATATAGGATCCCCTTAGTAGTTCGAGTGAGGGCTTTATAACTAAATTGCCTTCTTAGCCCGACGAAACAGCGGTTGGCAAGAGTAATTCTTCCTTTGATTTCTGACGAGATGTTGTTGTCAGACTTAATAGCGGAGCCGAGGTAGACAAAGTCCCGTACTATCTCAAAGTTATATCTGTCAATGGTGACGTTCTGACCGTTCTGTTGGCTCTGAAGTTTTGCACAATCCTCTCAAGAATCAAATTGAAGAAGTCACATGACAGCGCATCACCTTGCCTAAATCCTTTTTTTGGTATCGAATGTGTCGGTGAGGTCATTTCCGACCGTGATGGAGCAGCGAGAATTTTCCATCGTCATCCTACACAAACGGACGAGTTTGGGCGGTATACCAAAACTAGACATGCCTCTGTATAGTTCGTCTGCCAGAGTGTGAAAATTTTATCGGTTGTGGACTTTCCTGGCATAAAACCACACTGATAAGGCCGATCAGGTTGTTGGTAAATGGTTTCAGGCATTCACATATTACAGCAGATAGGATCTCGTAGGCGATCTTGACGAGACTTATGCCTTTATAGTTGGCGCAGTTCAGAGGGTCTACTTTTTTGTAGATCCGGAAAGGCCTCGGAATGGACTGATATTACTGTTGACGACCCTGCTAAATGAAAAAAGGACAATGACGTTCGTATATGCACCTGGAATGTGAGAGCATTAAATAGGAGAGGTGCAGGCGAACAACAAGCGGAAGCTCTTAACTGCTACAAAGCAGATATTACTGCCATCCAGTAAATACGATGGGATGGGCCGGGCAAAAAAGAGGATGGAAAACTGTGGCATCTACTATAGACCGTGTTATAGCGAGCAGAAACAGCGACTATTCGGATGCGGATTTGTTATAAGTGCCAGACTTAGGCAAGAAGTATTATGTTTCCAAGACATTAGCGAACGCATTGTAACAATCCGCATCAAGGCCAAAATCGCCAGCATAATCCTTATATGCGCTCATGCTCCGACGGAGGAAAAAGATGATACAACTAAGGATGCTTCTACCAGCTCCTTGACAAAACCTATGAGCGACTACCAAAGTACGATGTTAAAATAGTGCTGGGAGATTTTAACGCAAAGGTAGGAAGAGAAGACATCTTTAGCGGTATTGTTGGAAAATATAGCCTACACGACAACACGTCTGGTAACGGACTTAGGCTAATTGATTTCGCTACGAAACGAAATGCCACTATAGCCAGCACACGGCTTCCTCACCTCGATATCCATAAGGGGACATTTCGGTCTCCAGATGAAAGAACTGTCAACCAAATTGATCATATTTCGATAGACAAGAGACACGCATCCAGTATTTTGGATGTCCGAACATTCCGAGGTGCTAACATCGACTCGGACCAATTACCTTGTTGCAGCCAAGGTAAGAATGCGGATGTCCACCACGCCACATCGAAAGAGACTGACAAGGCCTTCTTGCAACGCGTATCCCTTAACCTCTCGATTCACACCATACCACCAGCATCTAATGTCGAAGAACAATGGCAACGATGCCAATAGGCCATTATATTAGGCAAAGAAGAAGGGAAGAACACTGGCTTTTCAGAAAGAAGAAAAAAGGGCAAGAAACGCGCGCGATCGAGGATATAGAGAGATGCCACTCCAGGAACGATATTCGCAAATTTTACCAAAGTGTAAAACAAAGCTAAGGATACAAGCCTCGGACAGAATCCTGTCGCGATGAACAAGGAAATGTCGTAATTGAGACACAGTCGATGCGGAAAATATGGAGGAACCACTTCTGCAGACTGTTAAACGGCGATGATGAACAACATTCCGCTGTCAGGCAGAACGAGACATTTCAAATTGGCAACGGCAGCGAAAATTGCCAACGACCCGACCAAAGTGAAGTGAGGATAGCAATATCTAAACTCAAACTTAATAAAGCCGCCGGAATTGAAGGCCTTCCCGCTAAGCTTTATAAAGCTGGCGGAGATGACTTGGTAAGTAACATCCACCAACTCATGAGCCAAACCTGGTCGGGTAAAAGTATGCCTGAAGAATGGATCCTCAACATCGTTTGCCCGATCCACAAAAAAGGAGACCCTCTAAACTGCTCCAACTACAGAAGCATAAGCATAAGTCTCCTCAACATCGCCTACAAGATCCTATCTGCCTATACCAGTACGGATTTAGGCCAGAAATGTCCACAACCGATAAAATTTATACACATCGGCAGATCCTGGAAAAAGTCCAAATCGATATTAACCACCTATGTATTTACCGATTTCAAAGCCGCTTACGACAGCATTTATAGAGACGAACTATACAGAGTCATGTCTAGTCTTGGTATACCGCCCAAACTCGTCCATTTGTGTAGGATGACGTTGGAGAATTCTTGCTGCTCAATCAGGGTCGGAAGCAACCTTACCGATACATTCGATACCAAAAAAGGATTTAGGCAAGGCTATGCGCTGTCATGTGACTTCTTTAATTTGATTCTTGAGAGGATTGTGCAAAACTCCAGAGCCAACATCAGAGGCACAATTTTCCAAAAATCGGTGCTCCAGAGCCAACATCAGAGGCACAATTTTCAAAAATCGGTGCAACGCCGACGGTATTGACATCATTGGTAGGACTCAACCAGATGTCATAGCCACGTTTGCTAGTATAGAGAAGGAAGCGGCAAAAATGGGTTTAGCAGTAAATGAGGCTAAGACTAAGTATATGCTGTCAACACGAAAGGACACACAACATCGACGAATTGGATATAACGTCACCATTAACAGATAAATAACTTTCAGGTAGTACTGGACTTTGTCTACCTTGGCTCCGCTATCAACTCTGACAACAACATTTCTTCAGAAATCAAACGGAGGATTACTCTTGCCAATCGCTGTTACTTCGGGCTAAGAAGGCAATTTAGTTATAAAGCCCTCACTCGAACTACTAAGGGGATCCTATATAAGACCCTGATCATCCCAGTCCTGTTCTACGGCGGTGAAGCATGGACCGTATCAAAAGCAGATGAAGAAATCCTTGGTCGATTCGAGAGAAAAATTCATCGAAAAATCTCCGGTCCCGTTTGCGTTGACGGGCTATGGAGACGAAGATTCAACCAAGAACTATACGAGCTGTTCATGGCTAGGACATGTAGAACGAATGGACACCAATACTCCATATCGCAGAGTCTTCGATTCCCAGCCAGACGTCGAAACCGACTTCAACCAACTTGGAGTGCGCAACTGGCGGCAGTTAGCTATGGACCGGGCTAATTGGAGAGGCATTTTGGTTGAGGCCCAGATTCATCCCGGACTGTGCCACTTTAGTAAGTAAGTAAGTAAATTAACTTTGAACTAAAAAACACAAACAAAATAAACCAATATAAAAAAAAAACTTTTTGAGTATACATCACCTTTTCCATGGAATTTTAATGTTTTTTTTCACATTTTTGTCATTAACTCATCTCAATAAATTGCAAAGATAATATTTTCTGAATTTTAATAATTTTTTTTTTTAGAACGACTGTCACAAAGTTATGAGTAAGAATGAATACCTTCAATCTGGAACCAATCGCGAAAAAAAAAACAGAAACAATTTTTTCCGTTATGTATCATTTTTTGGAATAGGAATATAATACCTCGGTTTTGGCTGAACCTGGACAGTAAATGGAGTCAGCTGAATAATGCGAACGAATGAAAAACTTAAATGGAAATAAGTTTAAAGAAAACGATAATCAAATATTACTATCCTCGTAAATATAATATTAAACGATTTATTAAATAAAGTAGGTGTATCAAGTTCAACACACTCAATTTGGTAGTAGCAATAAAATTAACGCATGGCTATTTCACTAGATTTGAAGGTTTTATAGATACAGCGTTAATTTTATTGCTACTACCAAATTGAGTGTGTGGAATTTGATACACCTACTTTATTTAATTAATCGTTTATTTAATCGTTTATTACTATATTTACGATGATAGTTATATTTGATGATCATGTCCTTAAACCTTATTTCCATTTAATTTTCATTCGTCTTCAATACACAGCTGACTCCATCCACAATCCAGGTTCAGCCAAAAGCGAGGTGTTATGTTCATATTCCAAAAAATAATACAAATTTTTTGCGCAACAGGTTTGTTAGTACCAAGGGCCTAGCTTTCTCAAAACCAGTCCTGTGTGCGTGTGTACTTCTTGTACTATGCCTGGACCTTCTGTTATATGCCGACTTTGAATGGCTAAGTTGAGATAAGCCTTTCTTGACAATTGATACTTCTCGGATGCTTTGTCAGATCTTCACGAAAGTAGGGTCATTTAGGTGTTGCTATGGCTGGGAATCCAACCCAGACCTTTTGCGCTGCTGTTCATCGCACTAACCATTTTGTAATAGTTTAAACTTTGTATACTGAACTTAGAAAGTTGGTTAAGTTAAAGAGTCTCTTCTAAGAGAATGATAAAAACTGTTTTTTGTGGACTTCGGCGAACTTCATGTGTCCAAAATCGACCTACTAAAACCACTATTCGCCGTAACACCAAGAAATTAGAGACCCAATGTGAACTATTTGATGACACTCGACCGCATTGATCTTGTCCAGGGCGTAGTATTAAAAATATAGCGGCTGTAGCTGACAGTGTAGCCGAAAGTCGTGATGAATCGAATCGGCGCTGTTTTCAGTAACTTAGACTGTCATATGAAACAACATGGGCGATTCTACGCAAAGATCTTGATTTGAAGGGATACAAAATACAGCTGAAGCAAGAATTAAAGCCGCCTGAGCTTCCGCTGCTTCCATTCATTATTTCAATGAATGGGCTCTCGAGAGATTTGCTGAAGGTCCACCGTTTCTGACCAATATTTTGTTCAGCGATGAGGCCCATTGACTGGCTCAGTGGATACTTCAATAAGCAAAATTGCAGCATATGGCCTGATAAAGAACCGGAAGAGGAAGAGCCGCAGTTACATTCACTCAAAACAACCGTGTGTGTGGTTTATAGGCCGGTGGAATCATTGATCAGTATTTCGTTAAAAATGAGACTGGCGCCAACGTTACTGTACATGGGGCTCGTTATCGCTCCATGATATCTAACGGACTATTTTTTGCGTAAAATTAAAGCCAGAGATCTCAACAATATTTGTTTTCAACAAGACGGCGCTAGTTGCCACACAGCCCTTAAAACAATGGACATAATGAGAGACCGCTTAGCTGAACAATAAATTTCACTTTTCGTACCCATGAATTAGACTGCAAGATCATGCGATATCACACCATTAGACTTTTTCCTTTGGGGCTACGTAAAGTCTAAATTATTTGTGGATAAGCCAGCTACGATTAAAGCATTAAAGGCCAAAATTAGCCATGTTATTCGCGAAATACACGCTGGAACGCGTCATCGAAAATTGGAACTTCCGCATGGAAGGGATTATATTTGAAAAGTCAAGAATGGTTCTTTAGATTAGGTAATACTAAAGATTTCACGACATATTTGAATTCGTTGTGTTATTTCACATTTTAAAAAAATACCTCTTAATTGATCACCCTTTACAGTGAGTGCCTAGTGCTGTCCATTCTAGTATATCTTTATATCAAGTTTTTTTTTCATAATGATTTCTATTAAACATTGTAGTTAGTCCTATTTCGGACTTCTAAATCTTTGGCATACCTAGTTGCATATATGTAGAATGTTATGTTGTCGCCTTTTTTGAATGTTTTGATTTTCCCTAAATCGCTTCAAACGATTTTTTTTAATCTGAACAGCTAAACTAGTTTTAATGAGTTCATTAAATTAATTTAAATAAAGGCTTTATCTTATTAAGTGGCGCTACAGTCAGGAATAAAATTAGGCCACAAACAACATGACTCTAAAATCATCCCTGTCCTAGATAACTGCCTCCAGACGATGTCTTCCACTGCTGTGTTCGACGCCTGGCTGGAAATCTTATACCCTGTAATCCGGAGTATTGGTGTCCATTTGCTCTACATGTCCTAGCCATCTTAAACGTCCAATGCAGAGTTTTTCGACCGCTTCTATGTAGCTATACATCTCGGAAAGTTCTTAGTTCAATCTTTGTCTCCATAGCCCGTCAACGCAAAGGGAACCAACGATGCGATGTTTTACGCTCAAAACGACATAGAATTCCTTTGCCCGCTTATGATATGGTCCATGCTGCTGCACCGTAGAGTAGGACTGGGATGATAGGATTATATAGTAGCTGTTCGAATGAGGGCTTTATTACAAAATCGCCTCCTTAGCCTGAAGAAACAGACGAGATATCGTTGTCAGATTTAATAGCGGAGCCGAGGTAGACAAAGTCCCTCACTACCTCAATGTTTTGGGTGTCCGTTCGGATTAACAGCAAATACTTGGTCTTACCCTCATTTACTGTTAAACTCATTTTTGACGCTTCCTTCTCTATACTAGCAAATGTGGCTGTGAAATCGCGTAAATTCTGGATGCTCAGGTTGTGGATAAACGGTTTCAGGGGTTCACATCATATTACGACAGATTAGATTTATGAGAGCCATGTTGTGGACATTTATTCGTTTGTAGTTTGTGCAGTTTAAATGATCTCCTTTTTTGTTGATTAGGCAAAATATGCTGAGGTTCCATTCTTCAGACATAAGTAAGTTGCTTATCAAATTTTATCCATTGGCCTTATAAAACTCAGCAGAAGGATTTTATTTCCAGCACCTTTAGCTGGTAGGGTTTGCTATGGTCGCCATTCGCCAATATTGAATGGTTCATTCTGCCTAGCAGCGGCAGAATGTTCGTCATCGCCGTCTAACAGTCGTGGTTCTTTCATGTTATCCTTATCGACTGTGACTACGATTATATTGTTCATCACGACAGACTTCTGTTCTGACATTTGACGTTTTCCAAAAGAAAATTGGGGCATATCTCTATATTTTCGATCGCGCGCTATTCTTTTTTTCAGAAATGCCAGTTTTCTTTCCTCCTTCTTTGCCAATAAAGTTCAATGGCGATTCTCGTCTCCACCTTCATCGTCAACATTGTTCTTCGACATTAGATGCTGGTCCTGTGTTAATAAATCTCTTGCTAGTGCAGTCTTTTAAAAGTATTTTGCATTTATTGTGGCATGGCGGATATCCGCTTACTTAACTTGGCTACAACGGGTTAGTGGTCCGAGTCGATGATAGCTCATCGGTTCGGGAATTAAAAACACAAATAGTTATCAATTTGACTGTTTGTTGATCTGCAAATCTGATCACTATAGCATGCAACGTAGAAAGTCAGCTTTGTAGTAAGTCCATTTTCGCATATCATTGTCACTCTTTTTCAATTAGATAAAAGTTAAAAAAAAAAATTAATTGTAGATTTTTGTTGTATAATACCTACCTGTTTAAAATGATTTAGTGATTAAATGATTTTCTTGTTCTCAAATGATTTAAAAAATCCATGGAAGTATCTATATTCTTTACCCTAATTTCAAAAATTCGGTGGTTAAAATTAAGTCACATCCTACAGTAAATGACATACGTCCTTAGAATAAAATATACAAAATATAAGAGATTTGCTGTGGAGATTCTTCGGCTGACATTATTAAATCTTTGTTGGTAATTGGTTAAAAAACATTTCCCAACTTCAATATATTTTTTTGCAAACATTTTATTTCAAACATGTCTAAGGTAACCCATTACGTAAGATCCATTCAGACCTTAGCAATAATAATAATCACAAAACAATCTGTACCACAATAACTAAATGTATATTGTATTTGCAAAACCTTTATATAGGTCGTTGCATATTTTACACCTGCATTCGAATTTTTTTCCCAGTGTGTTCCTATATATAGGACATTTTTATCTGCACGTACATTTTTTTATGTATGCTATGTATTTTCGTGGTAAACACACGATATACCGCACTGTAAGCTCACCAATTACTTTCAATTGCATTCCCTCAATTCCTTTTTATTCCCACATTCTCTTTGATATCCGATGATTTTTTTACGATAAGGTCGTTGGCATTTAACTTAAATTACGACCTTCCTTTTATGCTATCCTGACCTACCCATGTAAATATGTATACAGCATTCTGAATTGAATACTCATTATTAAAACCAAAAAAGTGTAAAAAAAAATTTCACCCGGAAATGAAATAATGAGCGTTCAATATTATTGCTGGTCAATCTCATGAGTGCGAGGATTACAATAAAACACAAACGCTGTAAGAAATTGTATTAATCCATGTTCAAATCGAATGATGATTTATTATATCCATTTATTGACGCCATCCAAATTATATAATTATTACGTACTACCAGCGAAATCAATCAACATCAACTGCTTACTGACAATTTATCGGAACAACCTTCCCACATGAGTAGTAAATATTAAATGAGTGCACTTTCGATTACAGAAAGCAACTTACACGTTACACGTTAAACCTATCGATAGATACTTTTATTTCAAAGAACTATTTAAGTACATGTATACATTTTGGGCGAAAAATGTAGGGGAAAGCGATGAAAATCGACAAATCAACCCCTTATCAGCATTGCTGCAGCAACATTCGGAAAAGGACTTTTCTTCGGAAACCATCAAATTCATTATTTCATATAGTGGTGTGTGGTGAATATCTATGTTTCTCCTTAACAAATTCGAAGAAATTTCCGGCGAAGTTTTTCATTTCGGAGAAGGCGGCGAATATTTCCATTTCGCCTGTGATACCCTGGCAATGCTTTTTCTACTTTTTATTCACCCACAATATTCGCCGCCATGCAATACCAGTAGATAGGAAGAAAAATGTCGACATTGTCGGGGGTATTTTTTCCTATCAGTGTTTAGTTCAAAACAGACTTTCCGGCTAAATCGACGCGTTTTCCCGACCCACTAGAGATTGCGGGGTTGAAGTTCAAAGTTCTTTGAGTCTTTTGTGTAAACCAATATTAACACCATCAAACCCTAGCGATAATTGTTATTGACAATTGTATTAATTATAAATAATTTTAAATTTCGCGCGCTAAAATAACTTAAAAAAAATACGGTTAAGATTTAAATCTGTCGGTGGACTTAAGAAACAATATATTCTGTGTGTGTACATTTTCACGTAAAACATTGCGCGAATGTCCGCTGATAAACCAAAACAAGTAATCCATTTGTAAAAACTTTGTCCACCCATATCTACCCTGACAAGGAATACCGCTACCAAGTTTAGTTTTGTGTCAGTTTGTGGTATACACCCAGTGCACCTAAGGACCCTCTGTTGCTCCTAGTGTTTTAACTCCACCACTGATTGTATTCGGATCCTGGTGCCCCTGTACACCGTAGTCGTCCTTGTCGCTGTCATCGTCATAATCACCAAGCGCGTTCGTCGTTGTCATCCTTTTATCTCTGGTTCGTTCGTTTAGTGTGTTTTTTTTTGTGAGTGCGCTCGCTCATTGAATATGCGCCACCTAATGGATTTTTGTTTATCTATCAAGGACCCAAGATGATTTCAATATTATGATGGGGATTTGTGCGGTCTCACATTAAGTGTGTTGCGCCAGTGAATACTGATAAGAGTGGTAGTTGCCTGTGTATGTATGTACGCATTAATACGATTTGCCTGCTTAAGCCGACCCAGTATCATCTAACCCCATTGTTTATCTTAGCCACCCAAATAAGTGGACTGTGTTGCAAAAGTACTTGGTGAATTCAAATGATTTGCACTTGTTTATAGTTTTTTCTCATTCCCAAATCAAAGTGCATTGTTGCTTGCAACAGTTAAATTTTTGTCTTCGGTGTTTTATTTCCTCTTTGTGGCACTTTAGTGGAGTAGCTTTTTTTACTGCTGAGGAAAGGAAGAAAGAGTGAACAAATCGAGGTTAAGCCCAGGGTGTAGCTGGTGTTTAATAGCGAAAACAGAGGAGAAAAAAAAATTGGATAATACGGATAGGGTTAGTGTTCGTGTGTATAGTGAATGGAAAATTTTTTATCGAAAAAAAAAAAAAACAGCCGAGGATTTAGGATTACCAATTGAGTTGTTGTGCTTGGCAAAAGTGGAACATCCATCGAGTGCAGTTCTTCATGGTAAGTGCACTTAAAGTGAAATTAACTGAGGTTGACTTTTGACGGGTTTTACATTTTTTTTGTTGATTTAGATATTAATGTGGGTCGGAAATAGTTTAAACATGATTTTGTTTTATATGTATGCATTCTTATGCATACTAAGACTTAGTTATGCATATCCCACCGACAAATGAAAGATATTGTTTATTTCTTCTGGAGATTTTTAAAACTTATTAATATATAATAAAAGACAACCAACTAAATGTGTCTTATAGGCTATGAATACAAATTAATTGACCAAAAGTAGCATTTGAACATGAAACATCGCATTGTCAAAAATGTTATTATACGAAAACATTTTTTCGACCTCGTAAATAAAATTCGAAGTTACAAAATCCATTCTTATATAATTGGTGCTTTACAATTCGATGAATATCCCTAGGGATTTTTTATTTATATTCTGTTTGGGGATATTGAAATTATTTATGCTTTCTAACAAAAACAAAATAAAGTTGAGCAAAAATCGGGTTCGAGAAAACGTCACTGAAGATATTGCTCGAGAGGAAGGGATTAAACTAGTTTTTGATTTTATTAAATTATGGGAAAAATTACGTATCTGACATTAGTAAATTTTATGTGTACGAAATTATATTTTTGCCACAAAGAAAATAATTTGTTTGCGTCATTGATATTTCAGAAGATAAATTATATCCTTATTAGTTTGTTTTTAATCTGGATTTTGTATACCAATATAGTTATCATAGGCGCATTTTTAATTTCATGTTGAAAATTTGTTCACAAGGCTATTTAACTGTAAACGTTTAAGTCATACAAAAAAAATATTCTTTGCAAAATAGTTCAATTTCCTATAGAAAAGGCTGTCAAAACTTTTTATTGCGTTGAGTCGTTCTCGGACTCTCGGTATAACAGTTAAGAAGTGTCTCAAGAATACCACTTGATGTCACTTTTTTACTTGCGATTATAGGTACTATGTATAAGGCAAATTTTGGATTTGTGCAAAAAAAAAAACAAAACAAAAATTCTGACAATCAAACATGACATTACGATGATAGAGAAGTCGAAAAAAGTGGGTCTGTAAACTCCATCCGTCCGTCTGTATTTGTTTAGAATTCCCTAACGGGTCTTTTTTCATTTTTGCTCTAGGTTGAAAAATAATATTACCTGCCATATAACCATTAACAAAAAGTTTGATTTTCTCGAAAACGGCTCTAACGATTTTGATAAAACTTTCAAAATGCTATTTTTTAGGACATTCTCTCTTTTGGTTGGAAAAGATAGAACCGAAATTTGCAAATGAAGTTTTCTCGTAAACTATAAATCCGATGTCAATAAAATTTGGAACACAGGAAGTCATTAATAACATTATTGATATGGCATTTCAAAATTAACATTTTTTTTATTTTTAATAATTTAAAAAAAAAATATTTTGCTTCGAAATATGTTGGAAATGGGTATGTTGATTTTTTTAAAACATTATTTTCCTAGATGCAAACTACAAATTGCCATATATTTACATATTCGAACAAATTTCAAAATATTTTTTTGAAAAGTTATCAAAAAAAAACACTTCTTAAAAAAAAACTGGTTGGACGATTTTCAATATTTTTTTCCTAGATAAACATTTAGTACTGAAGAATTATTGCATACTAAGTTTTTCTAAGAAAACTCTTAAACTCTTTAAACAGTGAATAATTTTCTAAATATGCTTTGTTATGATAGGTTGTGCATGATGAACATTCACAAAAATTTAGTAAAAGAATATACGGAATTTTATAATAAAATTTTAGATCGTGTTGTAAAAAACCACGAAAAGAAAACGAGTTGTTGGTACACGACTGGGTCGTACGCAACTTTCTCTTTGACAGCGAGTTGGGCGTTAGATCAAATCATAAGAATTTTGATTAATTATGCCAAAAATTGATATAATGTCAAAATGTGATTATACGAACGTCCACTCCGAAATTTGAAGGAATCGGTGTCTATGTGAATAATAATGATTTTCCGTTATTGGCCAAAACTGAAAATTCCGTTTAGTGATGGTTGGGCTAAAACTAATTATGTTTTAGACTATAATAGTAGTATACGTATTAAATTTCATTTAATTTGACATAATAGTTTGCGAGAAATTAACAATTTTCTTTATATGGCCTATATGACAAAATCCGTTATATGGATTTTCTCTAAAAAACTGGGTATGTAGTTTTGTTTGAACTAATATGCTTATAATATGTATAAAGTTTAATTTATATCGTTACAGCCGATTTCGAGAAATTTGAGGTGTTGTGTAATTTTTATATGGCAGGTACCGTTAATAACATGACTAAAAGCAAACAAAAAAATGACCTAGAATTATGACCAAAGCGAACTTGGATACGAAGTTTGAAGAAAATCGGTCAAGCCGTTTAGGCTGGGGAGACCAATACGGACAGACGGACCGACGAACTGACGGACGGAATTCCAAAAAAAACTTTTTTGGGTTCCGCTATTATCATAATGTTAGAATCAATCAAAATCTCGAGCTCGAAAATTTTTACGAAAACAATATATTTCTCTTTATAAGAGAAAGTTAAAAAAGGTGAGTCGGTTCCATAATAAAAATTAAATCAATTGTCAATGGAATTTAAAATCGCCTTAAAAATGTTATCAAAATATTTTGTCTGCCTACCCCTGGAAAGAATCCTGAGGCGCCTATGCTAGTTATTTTTTCGTTTCTTAAGATATATCCCTTATGGATGGTGGATGATGGTGCTAATATACCTAAAACAAAGTTAAAATAAGGGTGTCCACCAGTAATATTGTTATTGGTAATTTTTTTGTTATTAGCCATTGGCTGTTGTTTCTAATGTAGTTGTTCGGTAAACAGAGCCAAATATTGTCCTGTCTAATGGAACAAAAAACAAAATGAACATACCAGAAAACCATAAACCCGCAAGGCATACAGAGAAAGCTCTTTCATCTTATATTTAAATTTGGTTAACAACGGCTTGAAAAGTTCTGGGCTTAGAATCTAATTATACATATTATTGGATACTTTCCTACACAAAATGCATAGAGTTTTTCTTATTCGTTCATAGTTGTGGAAAAGCTTTACATTTTGTAAATTTTGTTTTTTAACCTGAATCAAACAGAAGTTATGAAACCTCTTGACATTGGTGACAATGGCATTCGTTATGTTGAATTTGAGGGTTTTTTGCAAAGACCTTCAATTTAGAATAAAGGCATTAAATATCAGTTGTCAGTTATCTTCGTCGCCAAGTGTGGGTGGCATGCGCTGTGTGGCACTTATCTATATCACCCGCCATAGTCTACAAAAAGTTGATTTTCATTGATCTAATCCCCCCACCGTAGATGTTATGGAATTATAATTGCCTACTATGATTTTCTCGTGATTAACTTGGCGCTTAAGTATACCATAAAAAGTAGCCAATTAAAATTGCAGAAAACCTAAATTCTTGAATGGCGAGCATTTGTCTGACTTCCACTTTCACACTCTTGCATTGAAGTTATAAGTTCATCGATAACGTGCGGGTATTGTCGAACTGGTTAATTCGAATACCAAAACTCGAAAAATTCATCTGCAAGAGTACTATTAAAGTAAGGACATAACTATTTTGTATTTAAATATCGGTGTGAAATTTTATGAAGGTGTTGTACACATATTGAGCTTAAGTGTGGAATTCGATCTCGTCTAACCGATCGCCGCATGAATATTTATAGTGATCGATTCCTTGGAGACAACCAAGAACATATCGGCATTAAAGTTGACAATTTCGTGTTTGACATTTTTCCTGCGTTCCTCCAACGATTTAACGGGACTCAAAAAAAATCAACGGAGCTATATTACATAATGGATGTGGTAATTTCACTGATCCATTTCTCGAGATACCACTATTATCAAACTTCTATTTCAATAGATCAATGGTCGAACTATTTATCTATCTGTTTGGCATTTTGAACAAATATAGTTTCCAATTTTCATCTAAGAAGAAAATAATGTCCAATGACAACTCCACCATGAAATTCTCACAACACGGTAAATTTTTGTGGAAGCACTGAGTCATTTGACAAAGTTATAATTTATTTCTAACTAATAGAAATAAATTATAATTCAAGATTCGGTTCAGATTTTTACAGAGCGTAATCGGAGAAGTTTTTGTGCTCCAAATTATCAATTATTTATACTTTTTTATTAGACCTACCATGATACAAATTAAACTAAACTTTGCAGGAGAAGCGATAACTGTAATTGCTGTGTTGAATAAGTACAATACAAAATCTAAAAAAATCTACTTTGTGCAGCCACTATACCGAAAAGTGTCATTCTCATACATACAAATATTATACGTTCCAAACTTTTACTGTTTGCAATAATGCCATATAAATATTTTTAGCCCAAATAGTTCTTAAAGTATTTTTCAGTTTTGGCTACTATTTAAAATCATTATAATTCATATGGACATCGATTCCTTAAAATGTTGAAATAAAATGTGATATTTAAATATATTTTTTGGTTTATTTCTAAATTGGTAGCTGAAAAAACAGTCGGTACATAGGTACAGCTGGTTCTTTAGTGAACGCAGTAAAGCTTTTTTGTTATTACAAAAATTAATTACAAATTCTCACTTATGATTGAACAAAATTTTATTAAAGTTTGCCTTTCTTAACCGATTCGGCTCTATAAAAGTATGTAGGAACTGTATGGCACATCAACATTATTTTAATGTTGTGATAGCCATAGAAATATGTCTAAATGCCCCACAATCACTGATATACGTACTAATTGATTTTCTTAGAATTTTGTGGGTTTTGACTTTTGGACAATATCAAATCGATTAAAAATATATTTACTAAACACTAGGCAAAAAAACAATTTTCCTATTTCCTATTACAAAAACAATGTTTTATTGAAAAAGGAGGCGTGCCAGTAGGCGGATTATGAAATGTTTAGACTTGTTTTGCTGGGAGATACAAAGAGTGCGAACACCAAATTTTATCATTCAAGTTCAAAATTTAAGGTCCAAAAACAGGTGACTTATGGAAGGATGGACTGGACTGACTGACATGGCTAAATCGACTCAGCTGGCGATTCTGAGTCGATCCATATACTTTAAAGTATTCCTAGTTAAACTTTGTATCAAAACGGGAGTCGGACAGAATCCCGAAACCTAAAATCCCGAAAACACAAAATCCCGAAAATTCAAAATCCCAGAAAATCAAAAAAAATCTAGAATAAGATGGCATAAGCATTAATGCACACAATAGAATTTATTCAAATGACGAATTTTTCTGACGTTTTTCTCTGAATTGGACTGGATATTCAGATATTTCATAAACAATTAATTACCGTTATTTTTTGGAGTAACTTTTCTTAAATGCTAAATTATGCTTAAATGCCAATATCTCGCAGACTGTTTGGTCGAATTGAATGAAATTTAATTAATATATGTACTACTATTACTATTTGCAACAATTACACGTAATTAGTTTTGACCCAATTATTCGTTAACAGAATTTTCAGTTTTGACCAATAACAGAAAGTCACATAGACACCGATTCTTTCAAATTGCAGAATAAACGTTTATATAATATCATTTCGACATTATTTATGTCATTTTCAGCAAATTATAAAAAATCATCAAATTCTCTCATCTAACGCCCAACTAGCTGTTAAAGAGAAAGTTGCGTACCACCCAGTTTACGTGCATCGTTTTATAAACGTGGTTGAGGAGCTTAGCTCTGTGTCTTAGAACCACAGTTTTAACGTTTTCATCAACCAATTCAATGTTTGATCTCTACGCTGATCGGTAGTGCCTATATACCTGCGGAGGTCCTTTATTTCGGATGGTTAAAATTTTCGTAAAATTCGGTACGCTTTAATTTATTTTAATGCTGAGTAATTTCATTCTAGCCTCTGTAGTATCACTGTAAAATATAATATATAATCGAATTTTCGATTTTTCACTGAATATAATTGTAAGCAACCGATTATTTACAATCTTTGTTAGTTGCATTTATACTGTTGAAATTTGCACTAATCCAACGTAAAGCCTGGGTACTACTCTTTATTTTTCTTTGTATATAAAAATGTGACAATATTTTGTTGGTGAACAACACATGATGGATTGTAATCACCTATATAGCAGCTGCTTTTTAATGATTTTCTGTGTCATTAAACTATTGTTTTATATATATTCAACACTTTTTCTTTAAAAACTTTAAATGTACAATACCAAATAATAACGGTCACTTACCTAGGTAAAAACTATCCTATCTTTCAAGTTAGACCAAAAAATACACATTTACAAAATGTCATCAAGATTTTTATATAATAAAAGTGTAAACTAAAATAACCCTACTTTCCCTGAGTGAATTTATACTCAGGGAAATATGTGTATGTTTGTTGTTACTTCTATTATTCCTTATCTTATTCGTCAATGAATTATTGGTATGCATTACACTGCTGTCTGTTATCTGTTTTGCAATGCATGTGCAAAATTCTTCTTTGCTCACCGCTATCTCAAATTTGTGTGCCGCGATTTTATTTTCTTATTAAATAAGTATACACAGAAGTTTGTGCGCGATTAATTGCGTGATCTCTGATAATTAACTGTATTTTGAAGAAAATTAATTTATTACACAAAAATAAAATGTAAGTAGTCAAGTGATCACATGTATAATTAATCACATGTTATAATTAAGATCACTATAAAAAATTAAGTTTTTTCTAAGAATGTTTCGTGGAACACACTTGTCAGCCGAAGAGCGCGGGCTTATAATGGGTTTGAAAGAAAGTGGCGCTGAAATTTCTCAAATAGCTTCCAGAGTTTCCGGATATCCAAATATGGTTGCAAATTTTTTGAAGAATATGGAATTTTATGGGAAAGCCGAACGCAGTGCCTGTACGAATGCTATTACCACGTCACTTAACCGCACGTTTGGCATTTGCCGACGTATATAAATTTTGTACCGAAGTATTCCGCAATGTTATTTTTTCGGATGAAAAAAAGTCTAATCTGGATGGCTTTAATGGGTGTCATAAGTATTGGCGTGATTTAAGACACCCCCGAGAAACACTACAGAAGAGGAACTTTGGCGGTGGATCACTGATAGTATGGGCTGCTTTTGGATATGCAGGAAAGTCTAGCATTTGTTTTATTCAAACAAAAACGAATTCCGAGATGTATATCCAGTTGTTGGAAAAAGAATTAATACATAGACTTTGCCACAGAGCTATACGCAGATAATTGGACTTTTCAGCAGGACAACGCTCCAATACACACCTCACGTGCCACAAAAGCATTTCTTTCATCAAAGAATATACCAGTTCTATAGTGGCCAGCGATAAGTCCGGAATTAAGCCCGATTGAGGATCTCTAGGGAATTCTTTCAGCAATAATTTATAAGAATGGACGACAGTTTGATAATGTCAAACAATTAAGAGAAGTTATGATTGCAGAGTGGGAGCTAATTAGCAATGTAACTCTAGAAAATCTAGCGGACTCTATGCCAAATCGCATTAATAAACTTTTAATGGCTAAAGGAGAGCATATAAATTACTAATATAACACACAAGTATTGAATACAGAAATAATTATTAAGTTTAAGAGTAAAACTGAAAAACACACATACTTATTTCCTAAAGACTATTTAAAGTGAATTCAATATTTTTATAAGATTCCATAAAATGAAATTATATTATTATATATTCTGTTTACATCGTCTAAATAGGTTTTTATGGACACGTCATCAAATATCATTTGGTTTTGACTTAAAACTATGGTTTTCTGGCAGTGAAGGTGGCAAATGGCGTTTTATGAATATTTTGCGTATGTACATTGTACATACTTCCCATTTTACAGTTGAAATATTATTTCATTAGGTGTTGCTATCCCGTCAAAATTGATTTTCATACGATTTGATATATCAGTTTCAGAGATGGACTTTACAAGACACCACTTGTTCCTGACGACCTTTTTTTCCTTTTCACCCTATAAGAAGTTCATGATGTAAACATCTTCTTTGAATTAAATTTGAGCTATAATCTTCAAGTGTTTCACTCGACGGCATCTAAGGACCTTATTATGCAAAATAAAGCAATGTAATTTGCAAACAAAAAATGTAATTTACCCTTAGAGTAGATCCTCTTTGTTCAGAAGGCAAAATGAACTGTCTTTTTAAACTCGTCTACCTAATTCAATTGCCACACAATTTTTGTTCTTCCATGCGCCAGGTGTTTTTTATAAATTAAGACGGTGTTTTCAGCTCTCTGGTAAAAAAGCGACCATATACTCCATACAGTTAAACTACCATTAGCAATAATGATATTATTGTATAGTAGATTCCTAGTCAACGCTAGCTTTAAATATATATATGCAAATTTATCACTTTAGTGCTTTTGTATGCATTAAATTTTCATGAAATGTAATGAAATAAACCGTTGTTATGCTGCCAAATATATCGTGGTAAGAAAGCTTCCAAAGCCTTTTATATTATAGATTCACAGCTAACCTCGAATTAGATAGCTCATAGGATAATTATTTATAGGTGCATACCCAAGTGGTAATAATAATATTCGTATATCAGAAGACGTGCAAGCTCAGCAGGAACGTCTTCTTGCACACCCCTACTAATCGTACCTGATTGGCGCGCTTGGTTATGATATGGAAATTCAGGTGCTTAATAACATGGGTTATGTTAATTGGAGAATAGTAATTAAGAATCTCGGAAGGTCTCATTATTTGCGGTGGGATTAAAATTCTCTGTATACAACATGGAGCTATTTAAAATGGAAATGTTCGAGTATGTGTTTTCGTGAACTCAAATACATGTTCAACTATTGTTATATCTGGGTGAATGTTTCGTACCATCTACCATAATGCATGCCATATTTGCTCATATTATAAGCTTGCACGCTTAGGGCAATATGGAAGCCTACATATTGGTAACGTATGTGTGTTATAACCTGTTTAGATACATATTTATATGTATATACACAACATGTATTATACAAAGCCCTAGTTCCTTAAAAAAAATATTCAAGGCTATGATCGTTTCTGTGACAATAAAGTTTTCAACGATAATTTATAATGAAAAGAAAAATTAAGCACATACCATACACCACACTCGTAAACAGCCTTCGAAATAACAATGGTAACCTAGTCACTGTGTAGTGTATATATCATTCAGGCGGCATTTCCAGCAGCTGCTTAATGAGCATATTGACGAGAGAGTGATTGGGCAAGAAACCGACTGACAATCATTTAACAAGGAGTAACGCTCTATCCCAGTATTGAAGAAGTTGTGGCAGTCATCATAAAAATGAAGGTCAACCAGGGAGCCGGTTCTGATAGACTTTTAACAGAACTCCTCAAACACGGAGGTGTTGCCATAGATGTCTGCATGCACTAAACCATGAACAAAGTCTGGATGTATGAGAGCATGCCCGATGACTGGAATATCCAAATATCCATATTTTGCATTCACAGAAGAGACGATCCCATGTATTGCACCAACTACCGAAATCGCTGTAAAGTAGCCATACTTAGCCCCGTTCTGGAGCGGAAATCAATTGTTACGCGAGCGTGACAAGACGAAGAACTTAAGTAAGTCGGTCCGTCGGAACGTGCCGAACATGGCTGCAATTATCGGAGGACAGGCCTCTAGGTCAGTATATTTTTTTCTGAAAGGAACAATCATCATTTTAAAGGGACACTTTGTTCAGGGCAATTTGGAGTGGACATTCCGCTCAATGGATTCGGTGCTTTGCAATTTTTGTTTGCTTTTTTAAATTCATTCAATTCAATTTTTGATTCAGTATTAATACCAACATTTTGTCAATAGAACATTTTAACTCACGTCCACTTTTTGGGAGCGTTTCCTTACAAAAACCATTTGTATGCCCTACCCCAAGGCATATGCAAAGAAAAACGTTGTTTATTGTCGAACCAAAAAAGAATTTGATAAACCTTCGGAACAATATGTTGTGACAACGTCATTTTCAATACTTTATGACCATAAAGACCATATTTTGGGGATATTAATTTTAAGGATGGGATGGGATAGGGTATTAAACGATCCGCACAGCGGATTGTAGCCTAATCATATGTTTTTTTTTTCGAATCGACCAATGATTTCTTCATCCGCTTTTGATACGGTCCATGCTTCAGCGCCGTAGAGCACAACTGGGATAATCAGGGTCTTATAAAGGATCTAGAGTAATTCTTCGTTTGATTTCTGACGAGATGTTGCTGTCAGAATTAATAGCGGAGCCGAAGTAGACAAAGTCCCCTACTACCTCAAAGTTATATCTGACAATGGTGACGTGCTGTCAAATTCGACGATGGTGTGTTTCCTTTCGTGTTGACAGCATAAACTTAGTCTTACCCTCATTTACTGCTATACCCATTTTTGCCGCTTCCTTCTCTATACTAGCAAACGTGGCTATGACATCACGTTGAGTCCTACCAATGATGTCAATATCGTCGGCGTATGTTAGTAGTTGCACCGATTTTTGGCAAATTGTACCTCTGGTGTTGGCTCCGGAGTTTTGCACAATCCTCTCAAGAATCAAATTAAAGAAGTCACATGACAGCACACCGCCTTGCCTAAATCCTTTTTTGGTATCGAATGTGTCGGTGAGGTCGTTTCCGACCCTTATGGTGGAGCGAGAATTTTCCATGGTCATCCTACACAAACGGACGAGTTTGGGCGGTATACCAAAACTAGACATGGCTCTGTATAATACGTCTCTATAAATGTTGTCGTATGCGGCTTTGAAATCGATAAATAGGTGGTGGGTATCGATTTGGACTTCTTAGGTTTTTTCCAGGATCTGCCGAAGTGTGAAAATTTGATCGATTGTGGATTTTCCTGGCCTAAAACCATTCTGATCAGGCCGATCAGGTTGTTGGTAAACGGTTTCAGGCGTTCACATATTACTGCAGATAGGATCTTGTAGGCGATGTTGAGCAGACTTATGCCTCTGTAGTTGGCGCAGTTCAGAGGGTCTCCTTTTTTGTGGATCGCGCAAACGACCCTGAGGTCCCATTCTTCAGGCATACTTTCATCCGACCAGATTTGGCTTATGAGTTGGTGGATGTTACTTCCCAATTTATCTCCTCCAGCTTTGGAAAGCTCAGTGGGAAGGCGTCATTTTCGGCGGCCTTATTAAGCTTGAGTTTAGATATAGCTATCCTCACTTCACTTTGGTCGGGTGGTTGGCAGTTTGCGCTGTCGTCGCCAACATTAAATGGTTCGTTCTGCCTGACAGCGGAATGTTGTTCGTCATCGCCGTTTTAAAGTCTGCAGAAGTGGTTCATCCATATCCTCAGCATCGACTTTGGTAAAACTTGCGAACATTGTTCCTGGAGTGGCACCTTTCTATATCCTCGATCGCGCGCTTTTCTTGCTTTTTTTTCTTCTCTCTGAAAAGCCGGTGTTCTTACCTTCTTCTTTGCCTATAGAGCTCAATGGCAGCTCTCGTCTTCACCTGCAGCTTAGCCTTGTAGGTCTCGTTCTTGGTTGCGAGCATCTGTTGGCATTCCTCATCAAACCAGGGGTTTCTTGCTGATGGCCGCGAGAAACCTAGAACATCAGTTGCGCCTAATTGCTTGTTGGCATCGTTGCCATTGTTCTTCGACATAAGATGCTGGTGTGAATCGCGAGGTTAGGGGATACACGTTGCGCGAAGGCCTTGGCGGTCTCCTGCGATTGTTTGTGATAATATTACTCTTGGATATTTGGGGACTTTTACAAGAGGTGGAGCATTAAAAAAACGAAAGTGCTTAGTCCCAGCCACAAAGAATCCAAAAGACTACGTTGCATCCACAAGAAGTTATGGTGAGCTGTAGATTTATTTGTCGATGGAAATTATCGCCTTTCGCTATCATGCAATGCTGGAAGACAATTTTTTCCTGAATTAGATAGAATTCAGAAAATTGTGTCATCTGCCCCACAGCTGGTCAAACAATCGGTGTACTGAAGGGAAGTCCGGTAATCGTGAAACTCGAGAAGTCAAAGTTGGATGGAAACGGTCTGCCCGATATTTGCTGAAGAGTGTTTAATGATCTGCTTTAAAAAATCGATCGATGCATACGTGTTCGAAGTAGTCGTACAAATGAGATAGGATTTTAGTGGCCCTACAGTCCGGAATGAACCTGGTCCTCAACCAACATGCCTTTCCAATTAGCACTTTATTATCTAACTGCCTCCAATTCAGCACTTTGAATTTCAATTTGGTAGAGGTGAATTTCTACTTCTGTGCTCCACTTAAGGCGAAATCTTCCTCTACTGCGTCAGACGTTTGATTGAGAATCGAAAAATCTTTAAACCGTGTTCTAACCTTCTAAACTTTAAATGCGAAGATTTTTTTACCAGAACTATGTCGCTATGTCGATGTTAATGAAGTCACATGACAGTGAGATCGGTGCCGATCCTGTTGGGGCAGCGAGAATTCTCCATCGACGGACGAGTTAATCAAAACTAAACATGGCTCTGTATTGTTCGTCTCTTTAAATGCTATCATAACTGGCTTTGAAACCGATGTATAGGATTTGGATTTCTTGGGTTTATAACAGAATCTGCCGATGTTTAAAATTTAATCAGTTGTGGACTATCCTGACTTAAAAAAATAAGTATGTATACTAAATGCAAATTAAATTTCATATCGATTTCTGTTATTCTGTGTTTTCTATAAATATTAAATTGTTGAGTATTTATTGAAATTCCCGTCACAAGTGAGCACATAACCACCGCCGCTTTTGCATTTAGCATCATGCATCCATCCTCCCAATGGAAAGGACAGAAGCAACAGAGTGTGTAAAAATTGTTCTAAGACAGACCCGAGAGAGTAATAAAACGCTTCTTAATCTGCACAAAAGCAATTACTCAAAGTCCCTGAAATAAGGAGAATTTATTCGCACCCTCATCCTTCAGGAATTCCCGCACCAAATGCGGATAAAATGAAAAATGTGTTAATCTACCATTATTTCTCCCAATGGGCGATGGCTTCTACTAAACGCTCCTTCCGACATATCCGCTTTTTGGGGAGGAATAACATAAAAAAATATGACAGGAATTATGCAAAGTCTTATAATGGACAAATAAGAAAAAAGCCTTTCCGAGTAACTGGGGAAACGCTTCTCAGCAAAGAACGTAAATTAATACGTAAATGAAAGTTTTTCCAGTAATGACATAGAAAGACGAGAATGCGCAACAGGGCACACCAACACAGACATAATCTTCGATTAATTATAAATTAATTCCAGCGACGCGATGAGTAGTCTTTGTGTAGGTCAATAATTTCTACTGCTATGGCGCCTTGATTCATTCCTTTGTGCCCATCTTCAAAGTGTTAAAATGATGACGTTTACTTAATGACTTATGGTACATGTCCAAATGAACTTGTCACTATAATTAATGGCAATGCGTCTTACCTACCAGACGGTGTTATAGGGGTATCTTATACCTTTGCAATATCATCAAGATGTCGAATAAGGTCAAAAGTAGCAAAAAATTAGAGCGCAAAAAAAAGGACCAGACGTTGTATGCTTAAGCCAATATTTACCACAGTGTAATGTAGCTGGTAGCGTAAAGACATGATAATGACAACACACAACACCAAAGCAAAGTCAAATTAAATGTTTTAATGTAAAAGTTTCCTCCTTCGTCAAGGACATCCAGACCGTCAGCATCAGTGTACATATGCTCCGTTGGGACATTGTATACGTACCGGAGTTACTATGAATACGAGACTAGGATTTTTATAAAGTTTTCTGCTTGCCTTTTTGTTTGCATATTATATGGATATCACATATACTCGTTTGTATTATCATAATGACAGTGTGGAGCAGGGGGTGGTCATAAATCAACTCAATGCCATAGCAAACACCCGAATCAGTGTTGTTGGTATGTCGTTGATGTTGTCGTCCGCCACATAAATCTCCGCCACGCTAATGCAAAGGATATTGATTTTATCAATTTTTGAACGGGAAACCAATATGACAAAGTGTGATAAATGTTTTATGTTGATTTGCAGACAGATATTGAATGCGAATTCAGATTCCGTTCGACAGGGAAGGGATAGCGTAGTGTCATGTTATTTTGGAGTTGGAATGGATGGAATTGGAGGGGGCTATATAGATGTTTGTTTGTATGACCAGTGATCAGATGAAAATAGATGGATAGATAGATAAATCAAGCAAAAGTTGATTTTATTCACGCAATTCATCATAGAGATGAACACTTGAGTTCAGGGGGAGTACGGTTTGTTTTAATAATTCAAAATTTTGTTCAGAGAGTAGTTATGCAATAAGAGTTCGTTTGAAGTCAATTTTATGGTGAATATGACAAGAATATGAACACATATCTTACTAATACAATTTCCATAATGGAATTGTTAGGATCGGTATTGATGGATCATAACCCTCTAATTAACAGCAGCCGCAGACGTCTGCAAATTCGCTGTTATATTTTTTTTAGGTCTTGATTTAATCAGATTCTTGGTACCATATGCTTTTGAAAATTGTAATTTCGTGACATAACAAGTGTTGCGTATCATACATTTAAAAAGTCAAATAGGCATTTTTCGGATATGAATTTAGTACAGGAAAGAAGTCAAAGGAAGCCTAATTCTAAGACATTACCTAATGCATATTAACAATCCGTATCGTATCAAGGCTTAATTCACCAACATAAGCCTTATATGGGCTCAAGCACAGACGGAGAAAAGTAATGACATTGCTAATGACTGTTTGTACGATGTTCTGGATAAAACGTATTTACAATGTTAATTGCAATGAAGTACAATGTTAATATCTTGCTGGAAGATACCAAGTCTGGAAAGGGAGATAATTGATTTCGATGCGGAATGAAAGAACACGATTTCCTTACCTTAATATCCATATGGGGACATGTCGATCACCAGATCAAAAACCGCTAATCAAATTCAAAACACTATGATAGATAATATACGCGCATCCAGTATTTTGGATGTCGCCATATTCCAAAGCAGTAAAACCGACTCGGACCAATATCATGTTGCAGGCAAGTTAATAATATTCACAACACCATACCATATGCGATATACTGTGACAAAAATGAATATCGAAAGAGCCCATTAAGAAGAAATATTTTTGTCGAAGCTTAGTACTGCGGTTATTATTGTCTTTGCTATTGTGCTGTAAAAATTCTTTGTGGGTGAACTGTGAAACCTAGATCAATCACACGAAGATTCGCAACTTCTCGTATAGGCGGACTACGAGAGGCTGGGCTATCTCACTTGTTGCGATTTAGTTCCAAGTGAGCTATAATTTTTTTGGAAGCTACGTAATTTTTTTTTGGATAAATTATTAAACCAAAAAAGTTGTACCCACTTTTAAATATTCGGAACAATTGAATTTTTATTTTGACAAACAGTTTTTTTGCACCAAATAAAAAATGGCGAACCTAGAAGATGGCCCCCGAAAGAATTTTTCTCCCGAAATTAATAAAAAGGAATTTTGACACGGTAGCTCGCTCGTCCCGTCTTTTCTCGGGATAGTTCGGCTCTAAACAACCAACTAATTGCTTAATTTGCACTATACGATTTAAAACATTAAATAATTTTGCACGTCCCTTCTTCCATTCTCGATATCCTTATCTATTTCCTCCTTTTCATATACATTCATCTTAGTTTCTCTCCACTCGTAAGTCGACTTCTCACTACTTTCTGCCCTTAGGCTGGAGAGTGCGTTCGCGCTTTGTCAGACGTTCAGACTTGATAGGTCTTACTACGCATTTTAACGCATCGAACGTCATGTATTTTCGCGACGCGAGCTATAGCTGCCTGACAGATCAAACTCACTCATTGGAATTGGGTATACCGTATACCAATTGGATTTTCACAATCTCACCGGTTTTTCCGTAGCCACTTGTTACCGTATTCTAGGAAAACACACTGGTGTCAATCTTCGACATCAATTTTCTGCCAATTAAGCATTTGCACCGGTTGCCTTTGTTTGATTTCTTATGAGAAAATACGGCGCCTTCTTTCTTTCTACTGATATTTACTCTTCTCCATTTTAGTTCTGGTAGTTCGGAAAGAAGGAGGGCACTTTCTCATAAGCAGTGAGATTTGAGAAAGAGAAGATGACCTATCAAAAACCCATAATACTGTGGCGCTAACGATTCGTTGGGGTGTAGGATCCATTCAGACCGTTATGTCTGATGCTGCCCATCGGAAGTTTCATACTGTCAGTGGGCTTCGGCGACGCCCAAATTAATGGTTTTAAGAAAAAGCTAGGCCGTCCCGAGGGTATTAACGAGGCTATTGAACCAAAAATTTATATTTTATAGGCAAAAAATAATATGATCGTATTAAATGTAAACATCGTGTAAAATTGACATTTTGTCAAAGTTTTTCTTATATTATATCGGTTATGGTGGTCCTAATGGCTGGTATATATAAACTGATAGTACCTTAAGTTAATTGTCATTTTAAAGTTTCAAATCCAAAGATAGTAGACATCCTTTTGATGAAAATGTGAAGACCTCATCCCCAGTAGTAAGGTTTTCGACTTAACAGAAGCATATCTGAAAAGTTGTTCACTCTATGAATAGTACTTGAGATTAAAACAAATATAAGCCTGGAAAGGGTATACCGTCAGGTTCAGTTAAACTATACAGTATATTATGAGATGTAAAAATACTGTTTTTTTTCCTGCGGTCCATCCAATCTAAATATTTATAATACAAACTGTAAATCACTTAAAAAAAACCGATTTAAGAATACTTACAAATGCATTTTTTGAGAGGGTCATAAATGAAGCACCACACCACTGGATTTTGCAAAGTAGTCATTAACTTTATTAGCAAACAATAATGTTCAACATCATTGTATGTGCATATTCGTAATTACCGACGTAACGTGTTTAAGAAAGGGGAAGCAAAATTTTCTTAATAGAAAAAATCAATAAACGAAGAATAACCATAAAGTACCCCTCGGGACGAAAAGGTTTCACAATGGCAACCACTGTACATAAATAACGAAGCTTTGTGGATTTTACAACTCTATTCAACTGATATCCTGTAACATAAAGTTTCATTTCGTTCGAAGGATGCATAGCTATAGATATTCTTATTCTGGTTCTCATCCTAGAATAATATGCATGCTCCTATCTTATAGGAAAAAGAGAGGTTTCACGCCTCGTCACCGCACGTATTTCATCCTGTTTTATTAGTAATTTTCTCCTACGGACGGGTTAATAGTTTTTTGTTTGGTCTGCTGTACTTTTTTTTTGTTTCCTTTGGCTTGTACTTCTATTTACTAACGTCCATCTACGTTCATCTTATGCGCTTGCTTTTGTTTTTAGTTCTAGCTTAAAGTTTTTTTTTATATAAGAAAAGTGTGAGAGAGAGTCATATTTTAAATTTGGATTAGTACAAAGGGATGTAGAAACATGTTCCATAATAAGTTGTTCTTTTTCAAACAATGTTGTTGATGTGTATACGGACACCGCCTTTAGTGAAAATCCAAACTTTTACAGACATTTTGCTGATGGATAGATTTCCTATTCTATGTAAAAAAAAGTTTGGCAACTAATTACAAATTATTAATTAAATGTAGTAAATGTTTAAATGAATCTTACTAAAACGGTGGTATCTTATAACAATGCGCCTTTTTAATAAATCCCATTTGTAATTCGTTTTGCTAACCGTGCGCCGTTTTAGTTAGCACATGGAATGTAAAACAAACTCAGATTCGGATTCGAAATATATTGTATTCGTCTTTCGATAAAGCAGTTGTTACATACTATGTTTCAGAGTTTGGCATATGTGCGACTCAATCAAATTGCAAACCAAAAGCTATGGCTATATATCACGGAATACATAATTCCAGATGTAACCGCAATTCTCATTGCAATCATGGCGTTATGAAATAATCCAGGGTTAACAATATGTGAAAGGAATGAAAACATTAACAACGACACTAACACCTAATACGTAATTGAATCAACCCAAATACCACTGTGTGCATCAACATTATCAAAGAGAAAGGTACGCATTCTCGTAATAACATTTCTTCGCTGTCTTCGGCATTATGGTCCAAATCCTGAAAGCGACAACACCTAAGTTTTTTCACTGCTTCATCTATCGAGAAAGTCTGACAAATATCCCAGAGTTTCACTGTCATGAGAAGCTTCTAAAATTTGGCGTACGTATTCGGGGTTAAATAAGAGGTCCTTTTGTTTGTGGCATAATAATAACTCCGAACACACATATTATGAAAAGAGAAGCTAGGTTTGAGGCCCTTTATGGGCCGTGTAATGCCTAATATTTCATTTAATTTTACTGCATGCACATCTACTTTTTAAGGATGTTCAATATGTGGATATACAAGATACAAGATTTAGCATACTAGTGGCTACGTTTGCCCCGTGGACAATAAGCGGGACTAAGCCTACATTTGGTGTAAGTCCCATCGGTGTAAACACCTCGAACAAGTAGTTAATTGTTTAGGTCAGTCCACTCATTGGCTACGTTTACACCGTGGACAATAACCGGGATTAAGCCCACATTTGGTGTAAGTCCCCTAGGTGTAAACACCTCGAACAAGTACTAAATTGTTTAGGTCAGTCCACTTATTTAGGTGACCTGGACAAAACTGTTTATTCTACCTTGCGCATAGGTGTCACTAAAAATTCATATGAAGTTTTATACTAACTGTTATAATAGGTTATTGTCCACGGTGAAAAAATAGCCATTGGGGCTGATCTTGGGAAAAAAAACATTTAGTCATGTACGGTGTAAACAGAACATTTCTGAGACTAAATTATTTAGTGCCGTACAAAATATAGTCCACGGTGTAAACGTAGCCAGTGAAAGGCTTAAATTTGTATTATTTGGCTACGTTACCGTGAACAATAACTTATTATAACAGTTAGTATACCACTTCATATGAATTTATGGTGACATCTATGCGCAAGGCAGTATAAACAGTTTAGACCAGATCACCTTAATACGTGGACTGACCTGAGCTAAACAATTTAGTACTTGTTCGAGGTATTGACACCGATGGGACTTACACCGAATATAGGCTTAGTCCCGGTTATTGTCCACAGTTTAAACGTAGCCTTTAATTTCCAAACTCAGTATGCATTTACCGGTCACCAAATGATGAATGATGAAAAAAATGTAATGTCGAAAGACTAAAATCGCAAGAGACTGCCAAGTCCTATGCAGAACGCGTATCCCTTAACATCTCGACTAACACTATACCACTTGCAAACAATGTCGAAGAGCAATATCGATGATGTCAACAAGCAATTCAATCAGATCAACGGATGTGCTAGGTTCCTCTAGTCCATTAGCAAGCAACCCATGGTTTGCGAAGAATGCCTACTAAAGATCACAGCCAAAAGTGAGGCCTATAAGGCAAAGCTGCAGGTGGAGACCGGAGCTGCCATTGAGCTCTATAAGCAAAGAAGAAGAGAAGAACACCGGCTTTCAAGAAAAATAAAAAAGAGAAAAATTAGTTCGATCGAAGACATAAGCAGGTGCCACTCCAGGTAGATGTTCGTAAGTTCTACCAAAATGTAAAACGTCAAAGCCATGGATAAATGGCACCAAAGGAAGTCTTTCGAGATGAACAACGAAAGATCGTAGTTGCTATACGGCGATGAATAACAATTTTCCGCTCTCAGAAAAAAAAAGCATTAAATATTGGCGATGACAGCGAAAACTAGCAACCACCTGACCTAAGTGAAGTGAGAATAGCAATAAATAAGCCAAAACCAGAGGAGAATTTTTCCATTAAAAGGTGCAACTATTTACTAGCATACGCCGACGATATGGACTTCATTGGTCAGACTGAACGTTATTTCCCAGCCACGATTACTGGTATAGAGTAGTGAAATGCAAAAATGGGCTAAGCGTAAATGAGTGTAAGACCAAGTATATGCTGTCATCACGAAATGACAAACAGAACTGACGAATTGGACATAACGTGATCATTGACAGATATAACTTTGAGGTAGTATGGGACTTTTTCTATTAAATCTGACAACAACATCTCGTCAGAAATAAAAGAAGAATTACTCTTGCCAACTGCTGCTTCTTCGAGCTAAGAAGGCAATTTAGTAGTAAATCTGTCTCTCGAACTACTAAGAAGTTCCTTTAAAAGACTCAAATTATCCCAGTTCTGTCAACGTCCCTAAATAACTCTTAGGTCGTTGTGAGCGAACAATTCTTCGGGTTCGTTTGCGTTGACGAGCTATAGAGAAGAAGATCAATAACTTTACGATCTGTACAGCGACATAGACTTGGTAAAAAAAGATCTTCGCATTAGATGATAAGATGGCTATGACACGTCGACCAACACTTCGGTTCAAAGATGATTCCCAGCCAGTTGTCGGACTCAACGGAAGAAGACCTCGCCTTAAGTGACGCACAGGAAGAAACCGACCTCAAACAACTTGAATTTTGAATTAGGTAAGGACACGGCTTTTGTTAGTTGGGATTTTGGTTGATGCTTCCGTTTATTCTGGACTGTAGCGCAACTTAAGTAAGTGATACTTGGACAACAAAAAAATGACATAGGAAGAACCCCACTGGAACCAACACATTTTTCAGAAATTTATAAAATTTGTATAAATATCTTAGATTCTGTTCTTACTTCTGATTAAGGCAATCCATATTAGGAAACTCAGATCGAAACTAATAACACCGATCTTAAAACTATAGGTTTTCAATAGGTTTTATGGAACTGTCTAACCTAAATTTTAGGCAAAGTGATGTACTTTTGCAACGGCATATCATTCATCTGGCTATTTAAGTGCTCATAAAAAAACATATGAGAGGCTACAATCCGCTGTGCGGATCGTTTAATACCCTCTCCCATCCCATCCTTTAATAAATTTTCCCAAAAATGTGGTCTTTATGGGCATAAAGTATTGTAAATGACGTTGTCACAACATAATGTTCAGAAGGTTTATCAAATTCTTTTATGGTTCTACAAAAAACAACGTATTTCTATTGCTAATGCCTTGGGGTGGGGTATACAAATGGTTTTTGTAAGAAAACGCCCCCAAAATGTGGGCGTAGGTGAAAATGATCTATGGACAAAATGTTTATGTTACCATTGCGGAAGTATTTGCGTCAAACATTTTTTCGAAAGTTTTTTTTGGCCAAACCGTAAAGAATTTTAAAAAAGTGTCCGAGCAGCATATTTAGAGAATCGAATTATCTATATTTCGTTAATACAAAGTTTTTTGCCACGCCCACTTTTTGGGGGCGTTTTTTTTTTATAAAAAACGTTTTTTGGCCAAATTTGAAAATTTTCGAAAAAAATTTTGATGCTCATTGGTAGTACATTAATATGAACATTTCGTCAATAGACCATTTTAACCCGCGCCCACTTTTTGGGGGCGTTTGCCTACAAAAACCATTTGTATGCCCTACCCCAAGGCATATGCAATACAAAAACGTTGTTTTTGTCGAACCACAAAAGGTTTTGATAAACTCTCTGAGCAATATATTATGACAATGTCAATTTCTTTATTTTATCGCCATAAAGCCCACATTTTGAGGATATTAACTACCGACCTATCCTATAGGGGTATGTTAGTTTTGACATTAAAGTTTGTAACATAGAGAAAAAATTTCGATAGCTATACCTCCACGTATATGGATCGAATCAGAATCGTCAGCTGAGTCGATCTAGCCATGTCTGTCTGTCCGTCCGTCCGTCTGTGTCACCGATTTTTGACCTAGTGTGCGGAAATTTGGTATATAGACTCTCTGGCCGACGAAGCAGAACAAATATTTTTTCAGTAAAACTTTGTTTTAGGACACAAGTTAAGAATTTTGAAAAAGTGTCTTTGTAACATATTTAAACAATCCGAACATTTATTTTTCGTCCAAACAAGGTTTTTTGCCATGCCCACTTTTTGAGTTTTCTGTTTTCGGTAAAATTTTAAAATATTTGAAAAATTTGTTGATGCAAGATCATTGGTTATTTTAATATGAACATTTCGTTCTTAGACGTGAGTACTCACGCCAACTTTTTGGGGGAGTTTTCCGGAAAAAAAAATTTGTATACCTCACCCCAAGGCATTTGCAATAGAAAAAACGTTGTTTTTTTCGTCCAACCACAAAAGGTATTGATAAGCTGTCTGAACAATACCTATGCTGTGACAATATCATTTTTTATATTTCATCGCCATAAAGTCAACATTTTGAGTATATTAATTTTAAAAATTTGATGGGAAGTAAACGATCCGCAAAACGGATTGTAGCTATCTCATTCATGCACTAAATGTCAGTCCTTAAAATCGATGGCACACAGAGGGTAGGACGAACGGATAGGCATACATAACAGAAAATCATAATTTGGTTTTTGTACATAATCTCTATGTTATTGGTTCTAGTACAAGAGATATTTTTGTTGAAATCCGCTGACTGCCAAGACAGCTTTTCAGAAAAAACTTCCTTTTTTGGTCAAACCGTATGAAATTTTGAAAAAGTATTACAAGAAGATATTTAGACAACGTTGTTTTCTATATTTCATCTGTAGTCTTTATCCACGCCACACATTGTGGATGAGATGGGATATGGCAATTAACGAATAGCACAGCGGGTTATGTATCGAAATTAATATTTTCCTAAGGGATATGGTTAATATTAGCTGGGCGTTTATTTACAAAGACCTAATTAGGGATTAAAATATCCATCTTATAAAAACATATAAAACAAATCTTTAATTTTAACTTTTTAAGGAGTAGGTAGAATTTAATCCATTTTCTATTTCAAATCTAGCAACAAATAGTCGTAAGATAAGTCGCTTACATACATATTTTTTGTTGCAGTTTATCCTTTTTCAATAAAGGAAAACAAGTTCTGTTTTTAAGTAATCCTCTTTCGAGACTTTTACAATGCATAACATTTTCATTTACGAAATACATGATGCTTTGATTCCTCTGAAATTGTTCGTACATACCAACGAGTATCTACTCTGTGACTAGGATATAAGTAAAACTCAATAGGGAAATCAATCGTTACAATTTGAAGAGACCTATTGTACGATTCGGTACAACTCTACACAGGAAAAATATCACTATGAGGGTCATTGAAAAAGCACATGACTATGGTATGCATCATATGTGCATGTGCACATGTATGATGCATTCAAGATTTCCCTTGTTCCATATATGCAATCCAGTAGTGAATGTACAATTCCAGTTAAACTTGTAAAAGTAATGTCGGTTGATTTCTTGGAATTAAGTATTTGCTCAGTACAAATAAATAAGAGTATACTCGTCCCTAATTGCTTTAAGTATATTAGTAAGTATATAGAAACTGTTATCATGTACACTGCACAGTAACTGATATTATATTTTATGACATGACATAAATTTAAATTCTGAACACACTGCTTATAATTTCTGAAAACGTTTTAAATTATAGAATAAACCATTTAATCCCAACTGGTGTTGAACAGGGCTGCTTTCAGCCTAGATATTTTTTTTTTTTGTTGGGGGAAATCTTAAAAAGACACTTGATAGTTCTCGGTATCAAGTAGTGATTTGTAGATCACGGTGAAAATCGCTATTTCTAATATACCAAGGGGCATTTACTATTCCACGAAGGAATATGTTTTGGAATTTTTGTATGGTTTCTGTATTTGTTTTCTTAGTACAGGCCCATAATTGGATGCCATACGTCCAAACAGGCTTCAGCACTTGCTTATATAGCATGAGTTTATTCTGGATGGAAAGGTCTGTGTTTCTTCCCAGTAACCAGTACATTTTTCTATATTTTAGGTTCAGTTCTTCTCTTTTCTTTTTGATGTGCTCTTTCCACTTTAACTTCGCGTCCAAATTCATTCCAAGGTACTTAGCCATATTTGCGTAAGGTACAGCTTTGTGGTAAATGAATAAGGGAACATTGTTAATCTTCTTATTAGTGAAGTTTATATGAGTGGATTTTGTCTCATTGAGTTTGATACGCCATTGTTCCGTCCAATTTTGAACTTTATTGACTGCGTTCTGTAGTTTTTCTGTTGCTTTCAGAACGTTATTTTCAGGCACCAGTATTGCTGTATCATCGGCAAATGTAGCCATGAAAGCATTGTTATCCACTGGAATATCCCTAGTATATAACACATACAGGGTTGGTCCAGGACACTTCCTTGCGGAACACCTGCTTCGACTTTCTTAAGTTCTGAATATTCTTGTTCATATCTAACCCTAAAGAGTCGGTCTGAAATATATGATTTTAGTATTTCATAATACTGTCTTGGTAAATCCCTATGCAATTTATACTCAAGTCCCTCATGCCAAACCTTGTCAAAGGCTTGAGCAACATCTAGAAATAGAGCCGAACAGACTTGTTTTTCCTCCAGTGCCTTTTCTATAACATCCGTAATACGATGCACTTGGTCAATCGAGGAATGTTTATTCCTGAATCCAATCTGGTGATTCGGAATGAGTCTTCTTTCATCTATAATTTTGCTAAGTCTTTTTCGAAAACTTTTGACAGAATTGGTATAATCGATATTGGTCGGTAAGAAACTTCAGTTGGAGGTTTTCCTAGTTTAGTTATTACAATGACTTCAGCAATTTTCCAGTGATGCGGCACATATCGGTGCTTTAGACATGCATTTATAATAAATTGAAATTTTTGAAAAGCTATTGGATATTTAAAGCCATTGATAAGATCATTGTCATTAAAACTTATGTCGGCGAAAAGTTAACGAGGACACAAGTATGCTCAACATCACCCAAAAGATGGTATATGTCGTAATATTGTGAAGGTCAAGCAATCCCAGATTCGCGATAGCGAGATCCTTATGTGAACCGTTCGGAAAGCGATATATAATAATAATGGAAAATAATTTCATTCAAATGGCTGCCTCGGCTGGCCATGCAGTAGCGTACACGATCGGTCCAATTTTTATGCACATTATCGATTGTGTGCAGCTGTATTTCACCAATGGCTTCACGAATATTGTCCTTTAAAGCGTCAATTTTCTCTGGCTTGTTGGTGTAACACATATCTTTTACGGCACCCCCCAAATAATAGTCCAACGGTGTCAAATCGCAGCTTCGAGGTGGCCAAACGACATCAGCTCTGCGGCTGATAATGCGATCTTCAAAAACAGGGCGCAAAACATCGAGTGTAGCTTCGGCTGTGTGGCACGTAGCGCCGTCCTGTTGAAACCAAATGTTGCCAATATCCTCCTCTTCAATTTTTGTGAACAAAAATTCGTTCAACATGGCCCGATAACAATCGCTATTGACTGCAACGGCCACTCCTTGATCGTTTTCGAAGAAAAATGGCCCAATTATGCATCTAGACCAAAATCCGCACCAAACAGTGACTCGTTTTGGGTGTATCGGCTTCTCAATGTATGCGTGCGGGTTTTCTGTGCCCCAAATGCGAAAATTTTGTTTGTTTAAATACCCACCAAGATCAAAATGAGATTCATCTGAAAAGATGATTTTTTGGCAAAATCGGCATCTTCTCTAAGTCGATCGCAGGCCCACTTAGCGAAGCGAAAACGCATTGGATGGTCAGTTGGCTTCAATTCCTGAACCAATTGGACTTTGTATGGCGTCATACCAAGGTCTTTATGCAAAATTCGTCTCAATGATGTCTCCGAAATGTTCAATTGTTGAGAACGACGGTGAATTGATGTTGATGGCGCCTTACGCACACTTTCTGCCACAGCAGCAATATTCTCGGGTGTACGCACTGTTTTTGGCTTCTTACGCTTTGGTTTATCGATGAGGATGCCAGTTTCTTTCACTTTTTTCACAAGATAACGAACATACGGAGCTGACGGTGCTTCTCTTCTTCCAAAATCCGTACGCAATTTTCGCACACATTCTGCAACATTACCATGATTTTCAAAGTAATGTCGTAATATTTCCCAGCGTTATTCAAGCGTATACACAACCATAAGGATAAAACCAATTACCTCTCAAATCAGACATGAGCTAAGTGTTACCGTTCACGAAATAAGCACTAGTTGAAAAAAAAACGTTAGATGCGGACCCGTTATTATTTAAAAAAAATTGTTAATTTTTTTTTTGAAAACTAAAAATCGAATCCAAATTAGAATAATCAATTAGGGCTTAGTAATATTTTGTACTTTCTCAGTACTTTGGGCTCCAGTATCAATAACAATGTCCAGATCACAGATGACATATCACCAATTACAGACTCTAGACTCAAGACTTCGGACGGCATATTTGTCAAAATCATAACTTCGTTACAGTAAATAACTATCTTTGCACGAGAAACCGTGATGCTGTCCATTGAATTCTTTTATATTTTATATACAATATTTCGATGGGCACGTTGTCTTACTGGCACAAGAACAACCAATACTGAATGTGTCGAATCCACTATAGCATGCCTGAAGTTAAAGGGTGCGTTTATATTAAATTGCATAGTTATTATTATTCCTATGCCATAGGATATGCACAAAAAGTAAAAAAATCATCTGGTTTATCCAAAGGTTTAAACTGGTATGAAGAGTAAATGGGTTAAAACGGTCCTAGAATCAAAGATATTAGGCAGCATACTGCTGAAAAATTCCAAAACTCCTTGGCTACTTCGAACGTTTTCTAATTTTTGCAACAGTTATTATTATATTACTTCAGGCTATCAATTTACGATTTAGTTCCTATAGTATTTAATGAACAATTCAAAACCCCATCCTTTTGAAAGTCACACACTGAAACGAGAAAACAAATGAGTTAATTGTACATATTAATTTATGATGTACATTTGTTTGATTATGTGATATATTTTAATATTTAATATGTTCTATGTATTTACAGGGGTTTCAATTTATTTTTACAAAAAAAAAATTTATTTTTAATAAAGCAAATTTTCTCATTCCTTGCTCGACTTAACCTTACTTTGTATTTATGTCCTAGAAGTGCAGTTTTGTTTGATTGTTGACTTAAGTTAAATCAAAGTCGTTCGAGGTATTTTTAAGAAACTTGGAGCATAGCTGGATTGGATATTTTGATAAAATATACGAGTTTAGGCAAGATAACACGCGTTTTTTATCTTCACGGCTTGTCGAGTTATTATACACACTTTTTGTCCGCTACTGCTGGCGAAATAAAAGGTGTAGATAAATAAATTGAAAATCTCACCACAGTTTCACATTCACAGTTGACATCAAAATGATACAGCAAATATAACATATGATATATAAAGTTAAACAATATTTAATTTTGTGACATAAATCCAAGCCTAGAATATATACTTTCTTAATTGCCTTATACATTAATTAAAATTAGGACTTATGGTAATCAGATTAAAAATAAGAGATCCATTCATTTGTTCAATTTAAAGATACACACCCTCAAAATGAAATTTTTAACTTTTTCTTACAAAGTGAAATGTATTATTTCCGTGAAAGCTTTCGACCGAACCCAAAAAACTGTTTTTTTTTTTATTTTTTTTGCAATTCCGTCCGTGCGTATGTCCATTGGTCCATGTTTCCATAATGACTTCTATAGACTAAACGGCCTATTCATTTTTATTTAAACTTCGTATCCACAGTTTTTAAAATTAAATTTGAAAAGTTTATATTGATATAAACTATAAAGATAGTAGTTCCAACAAAACTGCATATCAACCCAGTTTTTTTTGGAGAAAATCCATATAACGGATTTTAGGGTTCTATGTAAGGAAAATTGTCAATTTCTCTCAAACTGTTTGGTCCAATTGAATGTATATACATACTATATTATTATTACTCTTACTGTTTGAAACAATTCCACATCATAATTTTTGGCCCAACAAAGATGAGTAAGTTCTTTCAAAAATTCGAATGGACCAATTACTTTATTTCTCGTGATGTATAATTGTGTTGCATATTGTGTTCCTGTTAAACGTATAACTCACACCAAAACTCAAATGCCATGGATAAATAATAATTTACGTCGTATAAAAAAAACCTTAAAAACAGTTATTTTAAAAAGTGGAAACGAACGGGAAACTACTATTATTTTCACATTTTTGCTGAGTATAGAAGACATTTCTTAACAAATTTAAAAATATGATATAATGATGATTTCAAAAAAACTCCTAAGTCATTCTGGAAATTTGTTAACTTAAAGCGAAAAAGTACAACGTTTCCATCTTCAATGCAATACTTTGATACAAACTCTAGCTGTGATAATAAAATAAGTGATATGTTTGCCGAATTCTTTCAAACAACGTACTATTCCTCGGAAAATGAATACTGTGATAATCAAAACTTAAGTGATAATGACAACATCTGTGATATTCCATTTTTAAGACTGACTGAATATGAAATTATGCAATACATTACTTGTTTAAAAGATAATTATGTTTCTGGTCCTGATAAAATTCCATCTGTATTCGTAAAATCCTGTAAAGAATATATCGGCTCAGCTATTACATTTATATTTAATCTGTCCTTGTCTACCGGTGTTTTCCCCGATATTTGGAAAACATCTTATTTAATTCCAATACATAAATGCGGAAATAAGAATCTAATTGATAATTATTGAGGTATTGCAAAGCTGTCTTGTCTTCCAAAAATGTTTGAATTAATTGTTTGTAAATATATTCAATTTTATTGTCAACCCATCATTACCCAAGAGCAACATGGATTCTGTGCAAAAAAATCGACTACAACTAATCTTCTTGAGTTCACTTCACCTGCAAACGGATGTATTTTAAGCAGACCTAAGTAAAGCATTTGACCGAGTCAATCATCGTACACTGCTTAGTAAATTGAAAGGGTTTGGTTTTCCAACCTGGTTATTGTCATGGATATCTTCTTATTTAACGGAGCGAACTTAAAATGTATTCTTTAATAATTGTGTGTCTAAAGTTGTCAACGTACTCTCCGGTGTTCCTCAAGGAAGTCATATTGGTCCGATCTTGTTTAATCTATTTATAAATGATCTATGTAAATGTATCCGTTACTCAAAATTTTAATGTTTGCTGAAGACTGTCAAATTTTCTATGGATACAATAACACAAATGGTTATCTATTTTTACAAAAAGATATTGACAATGTGTTTAAAGGGTGATCCATTAACGGTATGCAGATAAACACCAAAAAATGTAAAGTTATGACTTTTTCTCGTAAAAGATTTGAATCTACTGCAACTTATTTCATTGAGGATGAAATTCTAGAAAGAGTTCGTACTTTTAACTTAGGCGTATTATTTGACTCCAAGCTCAGCTGCTTGAGTTTAGATATAGCTATCCTCACTTCACTTAGGTCGGGTGGTTGGCAGTTTTCGCTGTCGTTGCCAATATTGAATGGATCGTTCTGCCTGACAGCGGAATGTTGTTCGTCATCGCCGTTTAACATTCTGCAGAAGTGGTTCTTCCATATCCTAAGCATCGACTGTGTCTCAACTACGATATTTCCTTGTTCATCTCGACAGGATTCTGTCCGAGCCTTGTAGCCTTGGCTTTGACGTTTTACACTTTGGAAAAACTTGCGAATATCGTTCCTAGAGTGGCACCTCCCTATATCCTCGATCGCGCGCTTTTCTTGCTCTTTTTTCTTCTTTTTGAAAAGCCGATGTTCTTCCCTTCTTCTTTGCCTATAGAGCTCAATGGCAGCTCTCGTCTTCACCTGCAGCTTAGCCTTGTAGGCCTCGTTCTTGGCTGCGAGCATCTGTCGGCATTCCTCATCAAACCAGGGGTTTCTTGCTGGTGGCCACGAGAAACCTAGCACATCAGTTGCGGCTGATCTAATGGCTTGTTGGCATCGTTGCCATTGTTCTTCGACATTAGATGCTGGTGGTATGTTGTGAGTCGAGAGGTTAAGGGATACGCGTTGCGCGTATCTGGCGATTGCAGTCTTTCGACATTAAATTTTTTCACAGTATTTCTGTTTTTTGTGGCGTACAACAAGGTAGTGGTCCGAGTCGATGTTGGCCCCTCGGAATGTTCGGACATCCAAAATACTGGATGCGTGCCTCTTGTCTATCGCAATGTGATCAATTTGGTTGACTGTTCGTTGATCTGGAGACCGCCATGTCCCCTTGTGGATATCGAGGTGAGGAAACCGGGTGCTGGCTATAGTGGCATTTCGTTCCGTAGCGAAGTCAATTAGCCTAAGTCCGTTACCAGACGTGTTGTCGTGTAGGCTATATTGTTACGCATCTATGAACGGCCCCATGTTTACGTGGTTGACAGGAGAAGCAATCGATGTCATGACAAGTATGTCACTTCGATTCAGTTAATTTTCGATTGTCATTTTTATTCTGAAGTCTAATAAAGTTTCCCTAAGAGTTAACCTCGTGTATTTTTTTGCATCGCTAATTTCTCTAGCCATCGTTTCCTTGACCAGCCTAAAATCCGCGAATTCGCAACACTGGTGTCAGAAGTGGGATGCTCAAGTCGATATGGCAGAAGTTCTAGCAGAAAATATCGAGAAAATGCTCACCAAACTTAACCTCTTGTGCAATGATGTCGAGCAGCAAAATGCTGCTATAACAAAAATTGCACACGAGCAGAAGCGACAATCAGAGGAGCTAAAAACAATGAGTGGAACAACTTTTGCAAATAAAGTCTTTGATTGCTCCACTCCCGAAAATCGAAGCGCATCGAATCACACACAAATACCAAAAGAGAACCAGGATCAAGTTTGCCAGCAATCTGTTACTCCCCCCTTATCACCAAACCTGTGTAATCTTTTTCCACCGCCATTTGATAGCAGCACAACACGTTGGCGAGATTATCATTTACAATTTGACATCATTGCCGAATCGAATGGATGGACGCCTCAACAAAAAGCCCGTACGCTAGCCACGCTGCTCCGTGGAGAAAGTGTAGCGGTGCTTGCAAACTTGGAGCCGGCTGATCTTACCGACTACGATAAACTGGTTTCAGCTTTACAACTCAGGTTCGTAAGCCAAGAAAAACATGTTTCTCACGCAACTTTTCGTTCCAGGCGGCAGAGGGTAAATGAAGACTTTGGTGCATTCGCAAGCGATATACAGAGACTTACAAGAATTGTGTTTAGTGATTGCCCTTCAAGTGCTCAGGATCGCATTGCCATTATGCAATTTATTGATGGAATCTACGATAGAAATATTCAGGAAAATGTGAGGCTTACAGATCCAAAAACGTTTGTCGATGCAGTTTCGAGGGCCATAACGGTAGAATCTGCTCGCATTGCAACATCTACCATTCACCAGGCTCGATCGATTGAAATAAGAAGCGAGCACGCCTTACCCGACCGGTGCAACCGCAGGCAGCCCAACAGAATGAACCGCGCTGAGAATGAAATGTACATCTCGGGAAACGAACAGCAGTCAGCGACGAGGGGTCAACGCTGATTTCGTCCAATCGACCCCAAATTTACAACATTTATTCGCAGAAACTTCACAGTGGTTTTACTGTTCCCATAATAGTCGGCAACGTGTCCTGTCGAATGTTGGTAGATACCGGATCATCGGTAACGTTGGTGAGTCGATCTGTCATTCCACCCAATACCCGTCTCCTCTCTGGCAATGTAAACCTGCAAACCTTGTGCGGCAATTCATTTAAAAGTTCTCATTGTTGGCGTACACACATTACACTTGGTCGAGTTAAGCGTCGCGTTAAATTACTAGTGGTTGATTTTTCCCTTCCCGCTGGTTGCCACAGAATTCTCGGTGTAGATGTTCTTCAAGTGACTAAGGGACTGTTGGACTTTTCCTCTCATCAGATGATAGTCGGTGGACACCGAATTTCGTTGACCTGTGAGAGTGATGATCCCGCAACAAATCGTTCTGATAAAGCACAGCTAGATGAATCTAGTCGAGCAGCATGTCTGAAAGTTGTTGGTGACCCCGTTATTCCACCCCGATCAGAAACCATGATTGCGACCGCCGTATGCTTCGATAACCTCCAAGAAGGCGTTGTATCTCCGATAAATTCACGGTTGCCGAAAGGACTGCTGATCGGAAAATCTATAAATAAAAATTGCAGTGGTGTGGTGTACGTGCGAGTTGTTAATGTTGCTGACCATTCGGTGGTTTTATCCGACGATACTCCAGTGGCCATTTTTGAGGAAGGTGAATGTGTCGATTTGTCCTTATCTAACGAAACACCTATGTTAGGATGTCTGAAGGAACTATGCGAACGGTCGCTGGAACATCTCGAACCGGCACAACATCTAGCGGCTAAAGATCTTTTATGGGAATTCCGAGACATCTTTTCAATGGGTTCAGAGGATTTGGGAAGAACGAAAGTAGTCCAACACCGAATTGACGTTGGATCAGCCAAACCAATTAAGCAAGCCCCACGTCGACTTCCTTTTGCAAAACAGGAAGAATCCCGACAAATAATTGAAGACATGTTACGACGAGGTATCATCGAGGCCAGTTCCAGTCCATGGGCATCTCCCATTGTAATGGTGAAAAAGAAGGACGGGTCGACCAGGTTCTGTGTCGATTATCGCCATCTGAACTCTGCTACGATCAAAGATTCATTTCCACTACCCCGAATAGACGACACTTTGGACTCGGTATCAGGTTCGGTTTGGTATAGCACCCTCGACTGCCAATCAGGGTACTGGCAGGTAGAGGTGCACCCCGATGATCGGGAGAAAACTGCATTTGTAACTAGAGACGGTCTGTGGCAGTTTAAAGTGATGAGTTTTGGTCTGACCAATGCCCCAGCTACTTTCGAGCGCCTGATGTCGAACGTGCTTAGAGGACTACCATTAGAAGTTTGCCTACCCTACTTGGATGACATCCTTGTTCACGGTAAGACCTTCGAACAAATGCTTATTAATTTGCGTTCTGTTTTCACCCGCTTAAGAGATTCCGGCTTAAAATTAAATTCGTCAAAATGCAATTTATTCCGCAAAGAAGTCAAGTTCCTGGGTCATGTGCTGAGCAGTAAAGGTGTTTCTCCAGATCCCGCTAAAATTGAAGTGGTTCGGAGTTGGCCTACTCCATCGAATTTGACAGACCTACGCAGCTTCGTGGGACTTTGCACGTATTACCGCCAGTTTGTTCCCGGCTTCGCCGCAATTGCTCGCCCCCTACATCAGCTGACTGAGAAAAATGTGGTCTTTAACTGGACAGATCGGTGTGCGAGTGCGTTTGATCAGTTAAAGAAAGGTTTAACATCTTTCCCGGTGCTAGGTCATTTTCATGCAGAAGGAGAGCTTATACTTGATACCGATGCATGTGATTATGGACTAGGAGCCGTGCTTTCTCAACTGCAGGACAGAACAGAAAGAGTTATCGCATATTTTAGTAGGGCTTTGAACAAGTCAGAACGCAATTATTGCACGACCCGCAAGGAACTGTTGGCATTAGTTAAAGCCATAGAACACTTCCATGTTTACCTGTATGGTCGAACATTTTTAGTCCGAACGGATCATGCCGCATTAAATTGGTTGTTGTCATTCAAGAACTTAGAAGGTCAACTCGCCCGGTGGATGGAGCGCCTTCAGCAATATCACTTCAAGGTGCAACATCGAGCTGGAAAAAAACACCTCAATGCTGATGCGCTTTCCCGGCGACCATGTGCGTATACAATTTGCAATCACTGTGATGCTAAAGAAAAACGGTTGCAGTCAACGGCGGACAATAAAGCAGTGCTTGCCATTCGACTGGTCGACACTGATCTATATCTCCAGAAGCTTCAGCACGCGCAAGAAACAGATTCCATCCTTGCTCAGGTAATTAACTGGGTAAAATCTGGAAATCGGCCTACATGGAGCGAGATCTCTGGTGAGTGCAATGTGCTTAAAGTTTATTGGGCGCAATTTGCGAGTTTAATGCTACAGAACGGAATTTTATCAAAAAAGTGGGTACCAACTAAAAGACAACAGCCAGACCATTTACTTCCGATTATTCCGCGGTCGTTGTTTCATGAAATTATTAAGTTGTATCACGGTCTCGTAGAGCGGATGAATCGAACGATACTCCAATATCTTGCAAAATTTGTTAACGATAAACAGGATGACTGGGATGACCTTCTTCCCCTATTTGCAATGGCTTACCGTTCGTCAATTCAAGAGTCAACCAAAGAAACGCCTTTCGCAATGATGTATGGACGTAATATGCGACTGCCTCAAGACTTACTTTTCGAAACACCACCTGATCCCAATCCCAAGACATATCGGGGATTCGCACAACAATTAAGCGACCAACTTCGAGAGATTCATGATCGAGCAAGATTGGAACTACAACGCTCGACTGAAAAAATGAAGAGTAGGTATGACTTAAAAGCTAACGTTCCTCAATTACAGGTTGGAACCTTTGTGTGGTTGTATAATCCTCGGAGGAAAGTTCGAGTTTCCCCAAAACTTCAATCGGACTGGGATGGACCATACCGTGTCATGGAAGTTATAACCGATGTCACCATTAAAATTCAGAAGACGTCACGATCTAAGTATAAGGTCGTTCACATTGATCGGGTCACCATTTACCATGGCAACAACTTTGACTCCTGGCCTTCCGAGAAACATCTTTCAACCGAATCGGCTCCAGTTCAAGAAGGGGGGAGTGTTACGCATCTATGAACGGCCCCATGTTTACGTGGTTGACAGGAGAAGCAATCGATGTCATGACAAGTATGTCACTTCGATTCAGTTAATTTTCGATTGTCATTTTTATTCTGAAGTCTAATAAAGTTTCCCTAAGAGTTAACCTCGTGTATTTTTTTGCATCGCTAATTTCTCTAGCCATCGTTTCCTTGACCAGCCTAAAATCCGCGAATTCGCAACAATATTTTCCGACAGTAATGCTTAAGATGTCTTCTCTTCCTACCTTTGCGTTAAAATCTCCCAGCACGATTTTAACATCTTCCTTTGGCTCATAGGTTTTGTCGAGGAGCTCGTAGAAGCAATCCTTAGTTATATCATCCTTTTCCTCCGTCGGAGCATGAGCGCATTTAAGGCTTATGTTGGCGAATTTGGCCTTTGTTACAATGCGTTCGCTAATGTCTTGAAAACATAAGACTTCTTGCCTAAGTCTGGCACCTAAAACAAATCCGCATCCAAATAGTCGCTGTTTCTGCTCACTATAACACGGTCCATAGTAGATGTCACAGTTTTTCATCCTCCTTTTGCCCGGCCCATCCCATCGTATTTCCTGGATGGCAGTAATGTCTGCTTTATAGCAGTTGAGGGGCTTCCGCTAATTGTTCGCCTGCACCTCTCCTGTTTAATGTTCTCACATTCCAGTTTAGCATGGTCGTCAACAATAATATCTGTCCTTTTCGTCGAGGTACTAGGCACCCACCAGTCACCAGCGTGGAGGTGAGAGTAGGAGTTGATAGTAAGAGGCTAGAGTGAGAACGCTTGTGTCCTCATATAATCGCATCACTATCCTTTAGCACCGGCCGGAACAACAACAAGTGGATGCTGATTTTTTTGACAGAATCATATTCAGTAATGAAGCTCATTTTCATCTTGATGGCTTCATTAATCGTCAAAAAACCCACGAGTTATTGTTGAGAAACAAATACATCTACAACGCGTGACTTTTTGATGTGGATTTTAGGCCGGAGGCATTACGCAGACAATTCTTCTTCGAAAATGTGGCTGGTCAGACAGTAACAATCAATGTTGTTCGTTATCGTAACACGGTAAGCTAGTTTTTTTGTGCCCATATTACAAGATATTGATGTGACCAACATGTGGTTTCAGCTAGACGGTGCCAAATAACATATACAACCAGAGAAACAATTAAATTACTGCATGGCATGAGTCATTTCATTATCATGTAATCGGCCGTCAGAATTGGCCATTTGGATGTTGCGATTTAACGCCATTGGAATTTTTTTCTTTTGGGTTTTTCTTATTCAAAGGTCTATGCAAATAAGCCCACCATAATCAACTCCTTGAAAGAAAAGGAAATTGGGCGGTATACTCATAAAATTCAGCCACATTTATAGGAAACGGTCATAGAAAATATCAACAAAAGAATACGTACTCTCCAGCAAAGCCGTGGTGGCAATTTATCTGATGTGCTATTTTCATACATAACCCCAAACTGTATAACCTATGAATTAGTAATAAAATTTAAGATTTCTAATTAAAAATCTGTTTTTTCTATCAAAATTAAATTTTTTTTTTGTAATTATGGGACTCCCTTTATACTTCTGGTTACATAAAACTTCTAATTATCTTTGCATTATCGATCAGCATTTAATTTATTAATTGATACCGAAAAACTGCGACACAAACAAATTACAATAAAGTGAATAATTTATGAGTATTAAAACCCAATTACCAACTATTTTATCATCATCATCAATTTTGCCGTACCTACAACATATTATTAATTAGATATGTATAATATTATTAACTACAACAGACACTATCCTCATTACCAGTTAGGATATTTAATTAGGAAAACAAAAACATAACCCATAGTGTATTTTGCTAATCCAAATTCATTTTTGTATATATATTTTCAGATCCATTCAACCAATTTGAGCCACATTCTATCAAATCCGCCCTCGCAATATTAACAAGCTCGATATTTATCCAGGTCAGCAAAATACCGATGAAAAAAATCACTGACGTTGATTTTGTTCTGATTAAAAAAATCAAAAAAAATTAAAAACTCACTCGATAGTCAAGTCAGACTAGTGTAATAGTTAATATATAAAATACAATTTTGTTTTCAATCTAAATATTTTTGAATATTTATTGAATGACTTGTTAACGCTTGCCAAGCAAGGCTTCCATTTATTTTATGGAAGTAATTAAATTTAAGGATAAAAGTGCATCACAAAAACAAAACAAATACAGCAAAAAAGCCCTAAGCGAATATTTATATTGTGTACAGAATTAAATTGCAATTAAAAGTAATCTACATTAAAACAAAACAAACAAATAAAACGAGAACCAAAATTAACGCAAAAAAGAGATACCAACGAATACACAAAACAATTCTTATAGTACCACTTCAAAAAAAAAAGAGAACCCTCTTGCGTATGGTTGAATGTTAACATAATAAGGGTAAATACCGTTGATAGGTAGTATAGTGCAAGAGATAAAACTGGCGGTTTGTGTTTTTTCTCATTTTACGTTTCTTTAACCACAATGAGCACTTTTCCACGCAAAATGGTAGCAACGGTAGCAGAAGCAACGACTAAAAGAAACCCATCAACAAAGACAACAACAACTAAAAAAAATAGTAAGCCAACGACTACAGCAAGAGCAACAGCTACAGCGGCATCTGCGAGAATGAATTGCCCCATTTTAATCGGAATTAGCTTCAGTTGCTTTTTGCATCTAGGACTTTTGCTAACGTCAGCTGAGGGAGCCATTTCAAATCGAGGTAAGTCCCCACTAACACATCGTATCGTAAGTCGTATATATGGTCTCATGTACATAGACCTACATCGCAATAGTTTTTGGCTTGCTAAGGTTTTCTAACACATACTTGTAATGTAAGGGTTAGTTATTTGGTGGATTTACCGGAGAGATCTACGGTTAGTGAGGCCGGGGGTGATTGATATAGCATGTATGTATAAAGTGGTCTTAAGGTACAAAAATACCATTTTTAATTTTAGTTTGAATTGTGCAATTTTTATTTCTGAGAAAGGAAACGTAAACTAATAAGCTAACTTTCTTACTTATAGAGGGTGATCCGATTTATTTAAGTTGTTAGAGTGGTTTATGCCAGTTAATGTTTAAAGGTAATCTCATTCAAATAATTTAACTCTTAAAACTCTTTCAAGGATATCAACCGGTATGACATGAATAACACGAGTTATCTGGCTTCCAATGCTTCAATCGTTTTAACATATCCCCAAGCCAATTGTTTCAATTCACAAGATTATGATGGCCAATTGATAGTCTAATCGAAAGTTTACCCTAATCCATCCTGTTAAAACTACAAGTCAGCTACACAAATATCTTGAATTTTCGGCAACGAAAATTCGTTGATCATTATTTTGTACCTTCACTGACAGTACCACTCACTCCTTAAATTTTGAGCTAGAATGATGAAATTTGGTACACGTGCTCTCGCACAAATTTTTAAAATCCATCCACAGCCAAGCCCCTTTTTAGAAAAATTAGTTTTTGGCCAAACCGTATGGAATTTTGAAAAAGTATCTAAGCAACATAAAGGGTGATCCATTTCGAGGTTCCCTACTTTTTTAAAGAAAAAAACACAGAAAATTCAAATTTAATGGAGAATGTTTATTTTCATTTGAAAGAACATTCTTTGGCATTTATTTTTTGAAGATTATGTCTATCAAATGTTGGCCGTTGCTACGTCGCAGATGGTCCATCCGTTGAGTCCAATTTTCGATCACTCGTTCGAGCATTTCGACTGGTAACTGGCGAATGACACGCGTGATGTTTTCCTCCAAGGCCTTAATCGAAGCGGGTTTGTCGGCATAAGCTTTTGACTTTACATATCCCCACAGGAAAAAGTTTAACGGTGTGATATAACACAATCTTGGTGGCCAATCGACCGGCCCAAAACGTGAAATTATGTGCTCACCGAAATGTTCTCTCAATAAGTCCATTGATTGATGCGATGTGTGGGAAGTGGCGCCGTCTTGCTGAAACTAAATGTCGCCGAGATCACGAGCTTCAATTTCAGGCATCAAATAGTCGGTTATCATGGCACGATAACGGTCGCCATTGACGGTTACGTTCGCACCGGCATAGTTTTTACACTCTCATTTTCTTCACAGCGTGCTGGACGTGGTCTATTCGGTCGAATATTATCCAATAATGAATGCTGGGTCTCAAAATGGGTGATGGTGTTGCGAATAGTACGCTCAGTAGGCCGGTTATGTTGACCATAAGTTGAGCGAAATGCACGAAACACATTCCTCACAGAACGTGAATTTTCATAATAAAGTTGAACAATTTGTAAACGTTGTTCACGCGTAAGTCTTTCCATTATGAAATGCCAAACAATACTAAACAAAAATAACATGACAGCCCACTTTTTGGGGTCGTTTTCAGTACGAAATATTTTTCGGTACCTTATCAAAAATATTCGAAATTTTTGATGCAGGATCATTGGTTATGACTATAGTTATAAACATTTCGTTCTTAGATCATTTCAACCCACGCCCACGTTTTAGTTTTCCTACAAAAACCATTTGTATATCCCACCCCAAGGCATATGCAATAGAAATTTGTTTTTTTGTTGAACCACAAAAGGTTTTGATAAACTGTCTAAACAATATGTTGTGACAATATAATTTTCTGTATTTCATCGCCATAAAACCTACAGTTTGAGGATATTAATATTAAGAAAAGGATCGGATCGGGTATTCAACGATCATCATAGGCGGATTGTAGCCTTCTCATATGGTTTTATCGACGTTAAGGCCACTTATGATAGCATCCATCTTTGTCTAATTCTAATAGAACAGGTTAAAATTAAAGATATCACAAATATTGAAAAATCTGTGTCGCCACTGGAGAGCTAAAACATTTTCGACCAACAACCTTTCACAACATGTCACAGTTCATAGACGAAGCTTTGAGGAAGTTAAGGAATCCCTCTTTCTCGCAAATAATACCTTAGTGTAAAAATAAGGAAGATTGACTAATACAAAACGATGCTTATCAAAACAAATGGGATAAAACTCCTAACTAAGTCCAAATGCTATCTCTATCGGACCCTTATCATACCATTCAGATTTTACGTCACCGAGTGCAAATATTAGACACTTTCGAACGAAAAATTCTTTGTCGAATGTTTGGTCCTGTATTGGAGAAATGCAATGGTAGATAAGATACGATCACGATAATTTATGAGCTGTACCAAGATGTGGATCAACCCTATTGAGCGAATGTTCCATGCAAGAGAATCTTCGAGAACCAGCATTCAAGTTCGACAGAAAACAACTTTTCCCCTATCGAAAAGAAAGTAGTGCTGACTTGCCTGAGGCAGAGCTTTTAACAGGTTTGGAGCTCCTTAAGTAAAAATGTTGACAGTCTGGCAGTCTGAAGCTTGACATGCACGATATCATAGGTACTTCGCATTATAGCTTTAAATAATTTTAAACTTGTAGTGACACCCTGCACTCGCGGCAAATGATTTGAATTGTGTATTATATAAAAATAGTTAACATAATGTATTTCTAACAATTAAATGCATGCATAAAATTACTGTGCTTTATACCACATGCAAGCTCTCACACACAAATACACATAACACATATCAAATACATAAATATATCAACATGCATATACATAAATACTAAATCATGAATTTGTACCTTTTTAGTTTAAGCTAGAATAAGTCTAGTCAGTAAGAGTATTGATCTCCGTCAATAAAGATCAACAATACCAAACCACTTTACCACAGTCTCTTCTTTTTACTCGTCTATTTCCCGCGGACAAATATCTTTGTGCATATGCCCAAGCAGCATATTGGTGACCCCGACTCCGACAAATTATCGGAAATTCACATTACATATTTTAAAAATGAAATTATTGCTTATCGGCGTGCATTTATAAAAAAATATATAAAAAATTGTCGAACATGCGGGCAACGAGAACAATAAAAAGTGAACTTAAATGTGTAATACATTCGACTAATTATTGAAAGACCTGAGAATTTAAATATCCAAAATCATTAAAAGAACTCATATGCAATCATAATTGCTAATTGTGAAAATAACTATAAAAAAGTATAATATACATATTGGTTTAACTCATTGCATATACGAGTACAAGAACGCTGAAAAGTAAAATTGGCTTATCGTTTTTATATAATGAGGATCTAACGGAAGACCTGCTTACGGATGTTCGTTCTTTTGCATCTCTTCAACATTATTGACGCTGCAACAACAAAAATTGTTTTTGTCTCATGACATATATATTTAAAACTGTAATAAACTTGCATAATGCTAATGTATATATATACAACGAAGTTATAGTCATCGATTTTTTTTCGAACAAAAGACAAATTCTTCCTAATATACATAACTGCGCTTCTGTAATTCATGTACGAGACTAATATTAAATTTATCCGCAATATTTCTGCAAACTTTCTTTTTTTTTTTTTAAACTTGAAAAATGTTGTCTTGCATTATAATTGGATTATGTAATTGATTTTCTATTATTGGTTGATACTTCAAATTAATTTTTTTTTGCTCTAAAAAGATTGTTAATATATAAATTAAATAGTTTGAAATCTAATATCATTTTGATTTTAAAATGTTTCCATATTATATAAATTTATATTTCGTTTCTTTCCCTTACGTATTTAATAATTACATTTAAATTTCCTCCTTTTATAATATTTTTATCGCTAGTGCATGTTGGTATATCGTGTTGCATTGATTTGTATTAATACATAAACGCATGCATGCCATTAATCAAACACTTTCCAGTTTTAGCTATTTGAAACAAATTCTAACATTTACACCACCGTTTTGTGGCGTTTACGATTGTTGCTAGGTTGTTAGGAAGTGCATGTTTCAATCAAAAATTAAAACGGTTTTGCTCCAATATGATTGATGGTCGGGATTCTACAGAAACTGGATCCGGTGGTAGTGTTCCTAAAATAGAAGCGAGGTCTGGTAATGACCAAGAAATTAGTCGGGTACAGATTAAACTACCGCCATATTTTCCTAATTCGCTAAACACATGGTTCATTCAAATTGAAGCTCAGTTCAGTATATGTCGTATAACTAGTGACATCACTAAATACAATCACTTAATTGCTGGATTGCCGCAAGAAGTGGCTGAATCCCTTATTGATGTTTTTGAAAGTCCACCAGCCGCAAACCTATACGAGAATCTTAAAAATACTTTATTGAGTCGTCACTCATTAAGCATTGAGAGGCGAATTAAAAAACTAATTTCTGATGAGGAAATGGGAGACAACAAACCCAGTGAATTTTTTAGGAGATTAAAAGTTCTGGCAGGAAACTCAGGTACAGTTGGTGAGGAACTTATCAAGAAATTATGGTTGTCCCGATTACCTAACTTGATAAATATAGCTCTTATTCCCCAAGGTGATTCTGATTTCAATAAAGTTTTAGAAACAGCTGATAAAATTTACGAATCAATTCAATCATCAAGTAACATATCTGCTATAAATAATTCCTTGAAACCTACCCGTTATGACAATCAGACCGACAAATTTAAGATGATAGAAAGAGAAATTTCTTCCTTAAAACAAATGATCTCCTCACTAAATTTCAGTGGACATCCACACAACAGACAGCGTTGCAACTCAGTTAATGCGCAACGGCCAAATTCGCGTTCTGGTTCAAGATTTCGTGCAAAACAGAACAAAAAGCGATTATGTTGGTACCATCACAAGTTCGGTAGTAAAGCGAAGAAATGCATTGCTCCCTGTGACTATGTGGGATCAAACGATACGCATTCAAACAATTTCAATTCAACAAACTAAGATCATCCACTGTCGCAGCGGCACACAGTGGATCCTCGAATTGCAACAGCCGCCTATTTGTTAAAGATAAATTGAGTAAATTGAATTTTTTAATTGACACAGGTGCTGATTTGTCCTGCATACCATTAGACAAATTTGAATTAAAAACTATCAAACAAACTCCTAATTTTTGTTTGGCAGCAGCGAATGGAACGCATATTCCTACCTATGGGAGCAAGTTATTGGAGTTGGATTTAGGTTTGCGTCGCAATTTTAGGTACAATTTTACTGTGGCAAAGGTCAATAGACCGATTATAGGTGCAGATTTTTTATCTAAATTTGGAATACGAGTGGCTCATAAAGAAGATTTGAATAGCTCACCTGCGGAAATGTTGTATGGTCAAACTTTGCGAATTCCTGGAGAAATTTTCACTAGCACTTCGAATTCGGAAACGGATTCCTTTAGTTTAGTAGAGCGTTTTCGTGAATTTATGCGAAATATACAAACTAGTGCACCAAGAATAAGAAACCAAACAGACATTTTCATCCCAAAAACCCTAGAAACTTGTACTCATGTTTTTGATAGAGTGGATAGTGTCAAACCTCCCCTCCATCAACCATATAATGGACCTTTTTTAGTTATAAAAAAGCTTCGTAAATATTTTGTAGTGAATTTAAACGGAAAGCATTCCTCAATTTCAATAGATCGGTTAAAACCTGCATTTGGAATTCTTAGCAATGATTTTACGATTAAAAAGAATGTGAAATTTACGTAAAACATTTATATATATATATATATTTTTTACTGGAAAGGGGGTGATGTAGTGACACCCTGCACTCGCGGCAAATGATTTGAATTGTGTATTATATAAAAATAGTTAACATAATGTATTTCTAACAATTAAATGCATGCATAAAATTACTGTGCTTTATACCACATGCAAGCTCTCACACACAAATACACATAACACATATCAAATACATAAATATATCAACATGCATATACATAAATACTAAATCATGAATTTGTACCTTTTTAGTTTAAGCTAGAATAAGTCTAGTCAGTAAGAGTATTGATCTCCGTCAATAAAGATCAACAATACCAAACCACTTTACCACAGTCTCTTCTTTTTACTCGTCTATTTCCCGCGGACAAATATCTTTGTGCATATGCCCAAGCAGCATAAACTTGCCTTCATTTCATCTTAAGTAAAAATGTAAGCCATAAATACTTTTTGGAAAACTTTGCTTTAATGATGGAATGTGTTGAAATCGTTTATGATTCGCATCGCGGATTTCAATCACAATTTAACAAAATCAAGATACGAATTCACATGCGCACATACAGGCCAATTTCATGATTTAGGTAGTATTACACTTGGTTTTCTTATATGTTTGGATTGTCTTACAAGTCTCGTATTTTCAACAAGCCGTAATAGCCAGTAAGGTATGGTACTGGTATTTTGAGACTGTCCGTTAACGGTACAATCTTATTTTTTACCCAAAACCCCAGCTATAGCGACAAATAAGCAGTTGCAGTTTTTAATTGAAAATATTAAAAATTGAAAATTTAACACGCATGTTCCCTTAAAATCAAAAATAATAAAAACGAGTGATAAGTCTTGGTTTACACGCAATATACGGTCTTTAATGCATCAACGTGACGAAGCATACAATCTCTTGAAACGTTACCGATTAGATGCGTTAAGAAGGACGTATTGTTCACTTCGTAATACGGTGGTAGCGGAAATTCACAAGGTAAAATCCCAAGTATACTCCAACCAACTAAGTACATCCTTAAGCGGGCGTCAACTATGGGATAATTTACGCAATATAGGCATAGGTAAATCAAGAGGTGAACGTACTGAAAATGTCGATGGTAATATGCTTAACATACAATTTGTTTCCTCATCATTGCCACTTCCGTTGAATACAGAATCTTTTTTTTCGCTTGCGGATCAGTTGAATCGCCAAGATGGTTTTGGTTCTCGAGATGTGGATAGTGCTGATATTGTTGAAAGTGTGCTGTCCATAAAGCCTAATGCTGTTGGGCTAGATGAAACCCACCAATCGTTCCTAAAAATGATTTTTTTTCTTTGTCGAACCAACCAAAATTTTTATAAACTGTAAAAACAATATCTTGTGACAACGTCATTTTCTATATTTCATTACCATAAAGCCCACAATTTGGGGATACACATTTTAAGGATGGGTGGGATAGGTTACTTAACGATCCGCACAGTGGATTGTAGCCTTCTCATATGTTTTTTCCTTCTTTAAAATTGATTTTTTACAAAGCAACCAGTCTATCACAACAAAACATTCTAATCAACATTATAGAATAGTAAGGAGAGTATCCGAGAGTGGTCTAAAATGTAGATTTTAAATTATTAAATGTACGCAAAAATTAGCTACAAAACAAATTATTTTTTTTTGTTTTTGTACGACAAAGTTTTAGAGATTAATTACTCAAAAAAATGTATAGTTTTTTTTTATGTAATGTAAAAAATATGTAATAACACTGAACTAATATTGACTGCAGGTCAATTTCATTAATGACCTTTCATTTAAATCTCTTACTAAACCCCGTCCTTTTATCTTTACATATTTTGGCATTATTATTACATTTACAAACAAAAAATATTATGATAAAAACCAATAAAATCCTAATTATCCTTAATTAGTTTTTCATAAATATATAATAATCGCATTTTAAGTGAATGGAATAAAAATAAAAAAAAGTCATTTTATTATTTGAAAATTACGGCAATCAATTCATTTTTTTTTTCATAGAATATTAAAATATGGACTGTTAGTTATTAATTATTTCAAATTCCATTATAAATCCTACTTATTAGATAATTAGTATTGAGCTTGTAGGTACTTATAATGATATCTATTGTACTGATATGATTCTGACTATGAGCAATGATTCATTACGTTTTTATACCCTATCCCATAGGGGGGTATATTAGTTTTGACATTAAGTTTGTAACATAGAGAAATAATTTCGATACATATACCTCAAAGTATATGGATCGATTCAGAATCGCTAGCTGAGTCGATTAAGCCATGTCTGTCTGTCCGTCCGTCCGTCCGCCTGTGTGTCACCGATTTTTGGGCCTTAAATTTTGAGGTAGAGTGTTGAAATTTGGTATATAGACTCTCTGGCCGACGAAGCAGAACAAGTGTAAACATTTTTGAAATCCACCCACTGCCACGCCCCCTTTTAGAAAAACGTAGTTTTAAGCCAAACCGTAAGGAATTTCAAAAAAGTGTCTGAGCATCATATTTAGACAATCCTAATATCTATATTTCGTCCATAGAAAGTTTTTTGCCACGTTTTTATTAAAAAAAACGTTTTACGGTCAACTTTTAAAATTTTCAAAAAAAATGTTGATGCAGAATCATTAGTAATATTAATATAAACATTTCCCTTATAGACCATTTTAACCCACGCCCACTTTTAGTGGGCGTTTTTATATAAAAACCATTTTTATACACTACTCCATAACATATGCAGGAGAAAAACCGTGTCTTTTGTAGAACCGTACAATATGTCATTTTCTATATATAATCCCCATCGTGTTTTAAGCCATGTCCACATTTTGGGAATATTATTTTTACAAATGGGTTGGGATAGGGTATACAACGATCCGCACAGCGGATTGCAGCCCCCTCATATGTTTATTTTTGTATTCGTTGCGTAAAATATTATATACAGTGGTAACTGTCGGATTGGAATTAGAAGACTTTGTATCCAGTTAGTTGGAATTCATTCAATCTATGCATAATTCATGGCCTACGTCACTACTACCATGTGACTAAACAAAAGAAAAAACATATGAGAAGGCTACAATCCGCTGTGCGGATCATTGAATACCATATCCCACCACTACCCCATAACATATGCAGGAGAAAAACCTTGTCTTTTGTAGAACCGCACAGCGGATTGTAGCCTTCTCATATGTTTTAGTTTATCTTTGTTGGCCTTGTACAGAATAGCTGGATAGTCTTGTTTTATGTGAAAGTATTTTTACAAGGGAAATCATCAAACCCCCGGTCAAAATGACATTGTGGGGGCAACCGTTGATTGATTGTAAGATGTAAGTGCTTTGTATTACAAAACAAAAAAAAAAAGAATTTGACATCACAAGTGTGATTATCGTATTAAATGAAACAATCGTACAAGTGTATGATTAAATTTACTTGAATGCATGTTACTCAGAAATGACGTTATATTATAGTACCATCCAACTTAATAGTATAAGAATATTTATTTTTTACCGTTATACGTCAGTACACCATCTTAATCGCTAACGCTCATTTCTAGTACTAACCAAGTAGCAATTATCTCTACTAAAACAAAAAAACTAGGTATCAAGTAAATATTTAACCCACATCTGGTGGCTCATTTACACCGTCTCCGTAAATACTTTTTTTTGTTGTTGTGTGTTCATTGTATGCTTCCTTTGAACGGTTATAGCTTTGTTAATTGTTTTTTACTGTATAGCATAGAAGCCGCTTTTTTTAAACCAGTGAGCCAACATTTTACCGGTTTACGGTAATTTAATGCACATAAATATTGTATAATTACATTCTCTTTACATTTTCTATTTTTTCCTTCTATTGTTACTTTCTCCTTCAGCTGAGCTTGTGGATTGGCATATACCAACTGTTATTCAAATAGACGGATGTTGGCAGTTTAATTTGTCTGACTTTATACCCTTCTCCTTTAGAGAGTGAGTTTTGTGCTCTCACATTTATATTTATATAACTTGCTACCGGAGGACAAGGGTGTATATATAATTTTTGAAATTATAAATATATTGTTCCCTTGGAATTATTAAGTATATCTATTCAGATGCTTATTAAACGATAATAAGCATTGGAGTGATGTTTTTTATAGGGTGAATGCTGAAACACTTTAAAGACTAGGTAATTATTAAAGTATATCAGCGAGCATAACATGTAATGTAATAGCTTTGATTACATTATGGTATCCGTCAGCAGTTCACCAACAAAAAAATATCTCTGAAAACGCCGATTACATCCTTACAAGGTAAATTTTTATAAGATTTTCCAAGTCACTATCGTAGACAGATCGTCTTGGTATAACGTTACACTTGTGTTAAACAATTTTATTCACTTGTATACCGTATAACGAAGGATTTTTCTCCGACACTATCTCTCCTTCTACCTCCTCTTCAAGATATGGCAGAGCCATATCTTTATTTGCTGACAGTGTATGGTTGGGTTTGTGCCATTTACTGCTAAGCTCATTTCTTGTTTTATACTATTACATGGGCGTATTATTAACGGCTGCACTGATTTGGCTAACTTTTGATTAAATGTTCGTCATTTACGAAAGAAAAATTGACAACACCCACTTCTTTTTATTTATCTAAAATCGAAGAAAGGCTGCACTGATTAGGTTAGTTTTTTTAAATGTTCGTCATAACCCAAATTAGGTTTTTAAGGAAAGAAAAATTGACCACGCCTACTTCTATGCCCACTTTTTTTGATTTATATAAAATCGGAAAACGGCTAGACCCATGTTTTTAAAAAAATGTCGTACTAATCCAATTTAAAGTTTTAGGGAAATGAAATTGACCACGCCCATTTGTACGGCCACTTTCTGTTAGTCTACAAGAAACGACGAGGGCTTCTATTTTCGTTAACTATTAGTCAACTGAGAAGCGTGCCAACGTTGCGATTGTTAGAGATTGGCACACCTTGGGATCGCACCCTCGGAGATGCTTCCATGCTCAACATGCTTCCCGTCCAAAGCGACTAATTTGTGGAGCAAATACAAACATGTCATGTGTGATGATATTTCGCATCAGATGCGTATTACAATATTAAATCGAGGAAATTTACAACATTTGATATTTATTGAGGACATGTGCTTAATGATGTCGAACAAGGTATTATCTGACTAAGGTAAGACAGCTCCTAATCGTCCGATACACCACGCATTATCAAGAGTTGCATCGGGATGCTTTGAGGGAATCATTTAAAACCAACCTTCCACTGTTGAATTGACAAAAACAATATACGTACGACACTCTTATGAAAGATGTGATCGCCGGAACTGGATGCATGTTTATATTGCACTCTCCCGGTGGAACAGGAAAATACTTTTTTGATCGAATTGATTTTGGCAACGATACGCTCGCCGAATGATTTTGCACTTGGCGGTCAAACTACTCATTTAACACCCAAGTTGCCATTGAAAAAGCAAATCAATGAAAATCCAACGTGCCACCTTTCCAACAACAGTGCAATTGCCAAAGTTTTGCAGTAAAGCAAACTGATCGTTTAGAATTGCTATAAGCGACAGACTTAAGCCATGAGTATTTATCTTCGAAGACATTAGCAAACGCATTGTAATAATCCGCATTAAGGCCGATGGAGGGAAAAGATCGATTTTTTTCTACGATCTCAACAAGCCATAAAATCAGGTACAAAACTTTTGTGATAGGTTTCTTGCACCTAACAGTAAGTAACACCTGGCAAAGCTTTTATTCGGTCCTTAAAGAGATAGAATTACTGAACTAACTTAATATATATAAAATAACTTAACTACAGAGACATAAGTAATGAGGAGACTACAGGATCCTTCCATAATATGTCAACGATCCTTATCAGCATGCTTTAAAGGCAGGAATATATACAACTTTTCAAATCTTCACACTTCGGGAGATCCTGGTAAGAATCCAGAAAGTTTAAATCGACATCAAACACAATCGACAGCTACATTGAGATAGTAAGGTACTTTTTCTTCCTGGGATCCGCCTATTTAGTCTGGCAACGACATCGCGTATAAAATACAAAATTTCTCTTGCCAACCGCTGTTTCTTCGGACTATTTAATGATAAAGCCCTTACTCGAATTAGTAAAGAGATCCTGTACAAAACGATGAACATCCCAGTCCTGCTCTATCTCACTTAAGCATAGACCGTATCAAAAGCTCTCTCACATCTACCATAATTTCGAGAAGGCCTGTAGTTACTTACTAAATTTGGTAGAATTAAATTAAGGACACTCTCATACAATTGAAATCTTTTAAACAAACAGGTTGAGAGTAATGTCCTGATGTTAAATTGCTCTACCAATTATCACTAAAGGCAGAAATCAATTATCAAAATGTATAGCATCAGCAAAGCATTGAAAATTCCAACAATACATTCTGGGAATTTAATTACTATTATTGCATAGGTAACCTGTCACCTTCTGCTACATATTATGTCAACCTACATTTAGGTACCACTCTCGTACATTTTCATTCCTTCAGGCCAACACCATTCCATACTCGTTCACAAAATGTAATTATCCAGTGGATAAACCATACTATCAGATTGGTAACCATTTGCGGGATGTGTTCCGAATAAGATGGAATAGCATGTCTATTAGCCCATAGAACTTGATTGAGCGAAAGACCCAATTTGGGTTAATTTTTCAGTAGAAACATCGACAAAAGTTTCTGCTATCTTTTGTCCCAAAGGAAAAGTTAATTTTATAATTAAATCTTCTCATTTTATTGTGTCAGTGGAGATGTTAAATGTCTGTCTATTTCTTAATCAGTTTCGCTAGCCCAAGTGCAAAAGGCACGATTGAGGATAGACTGTGTGACATTTGAAAATAACTTTTTTTTTGAAAAGAATGGACTGATGACAAAGAAAACATTTAAAATGTCCCCTTTCTCTCGTGCAAAGGGTTAACATTTTTCTTTATCGAGGTTTCTTTTTGGAAACTGATTGATGACGGGTCTTCGATGACCCCTTTTTTCTGTCTTTAAATATATAGTTACTCGTTTACTTGAAAGAGTATCGTTGTATTGGAAATTAATGTTCCGCTTCGTTTGTGCTATTTGAATTGTCAATGAGACAGCCAAAAGGAGTTGTATTGATTGTGTTCATCCTTTTTTTATCAATGTCCCTGTTCAAGGCGGTGGCGATGGGAATTTCGGTCAATAAAACATTGAATTCGATTGTTGATTTGGGTGAATGATTGAACTTTTGGTCGTCCTTTTTACGGTTGCCTTCCTTTCGTGGTAATTCCATTATCCCTTTTATTACTATTGGCCTTTGGTTTCCGACAATTAAAAAAAACATTTATAGATAGTATCTATATTTTTACTTTTATTTTTAAATTCATTTCTTATTTCTATTAAAATATTGACTTAAACATAGAAAAAATGCTTAAATCTAACTTATCATTAACTTGTTTGCTTAAAGTAACTTATTGGGCCTTAGCGGGCGGTCTAGTCCCGATAGTTCGTCATCCTACATAGTATCTATATATCTTATAATTGATTACACGAGATTTTTACCTTTGTAATATATAATACAAAAAGGCCCAAGAATGGGATACTCTGTCAAAAGACAAGGCCAAAAATTGCCATGAATTAAAACCATTGTACATCAAGAAAATTAGTAGGTTGGGCTGTGTACTTATTTAAGAATCTAGTAAATTTGAAATTTTAGAATTTCAGTCTGCGAAAAGTTTTTGAAAGCCTATAATAATACTTTTGTCATAATAAGAAAAGGGCCAGTGAAAAATATATTAATTGAACCCTTAGCATGGCATATCAATACTCTGATAATCATATTGCGTGCAATGATTTTTTACATATATATACCTATATCAGAAAACTAGCAGTATTAGGAAGGTTGAAGCAAAAATAAAAAGAAACGCTAATCGGAACACTGTGATATTTTGGTGTTTCATTTTTTGTTTTGGTAAATAAAATCTTTTTTTTTTTATTTGATCCCTTAATATACTAATTGTAATATTGTGATTTTAGATTCAAAACAAAAATAAGAATGTTTTCTCAACCGATTATTTTATAAAACATTGAATTTCCATCTATTTTGTAGAATTTGATTACCGGATATAGTTGCCGGTATATTTTTAGCGTTTTCGACTACCGTTTTCGATATCAATTGAAATAAATAGGTTTGTTGGCACATTTTCTATCCAGGCTAACGGTGTAAGACTGTATAATTATCCAAATATTTAAAAATTTGTCCAGCTTAACAAATCCATTAGGATCACTCACCTACACTCATTCCATTACTTGTGAATAAGATCCCAAAAAACTTAAGTTTCTTCTAATTCTCAAATGGAACTCTGCTAACATATATAGTGCACAAACATCAAGACACATTTTAAAGGAGCATTAAATAACTATTTGGGAGGAGCCAAGAACTACCAAATTTTTCGCGAAGAAAAGTTTACTTCTCCTTAAGAATCTCAATACAAAACAATAGATGCGCACCACGGCTGCAACATCTATGTTATTCATATAAATAGTCCGATGATACTTTATAATCGGCATTAAAATAACGACTTTATCTGGTAAAGAGGTTTGTTTTTGCATGATTCGTAAAGCCTCCAAGCTCTCCTCAGAGTTATTGCAGATTATTCTATGACTTAAGCTCAGGTTAAATATCCTTTGAAAAGGTGTATTGATCGTTTCAATGGATACCTTTAGAAAAAATGTAAATTTCGCAGAGTTCATTCATATATTGAACTGTTACCCTATACCTTTCCGTACACGATTTTAATTTTACCATTTTCTTCTTTATCCGTAGAATTTTAGTTAAATGTGGATTTTTTGCGATATAAGGAATACAGCTATTTCACTATAGAGCCATTTACTGGACACTTTATATAATATGTATATTTTAAAATTATTTTGTACGTATTTTAATAAAATGAACAGAAGTATTTAAAAGATATATTTCAATAAAACACATTTTTATTTAGGTGAACATAATATATTATGTTCAGAAAGAATTTTGTTAAGAACTAATGCTCACTAAATAGCGCACAAAACCTTAAATATTGTCAATACATTTAGATATGTAGAAGCTACATTACAGAAAAAGTCCCAAACATTTTTAAGAATAAACCACTACCCATCACAACCATTTTAGTCGAAAACGAGTAATTGGGCACGACTGGGTCGTGTCCAACTTCCTCTTTCACAGTGAGTTGGACGTTAGATCAAATCCCAAGGATGAAATAATATGATGATTTTCATAATTTGCTAAAAATTACATAAATAATGTCGAGATGATATTAAATGAACGTTTATTCCGTTATTTCAAGGAATCGGTGTCTATGTGATTTTTGTTATTGGCCAAAACTGAAAATTCTGTTAAGGAATAATTTAAAATATATGTAAAATTCCGTTATATGGATTTTCTCGAAAAAAAAACTGGGTATTCAGTTTTATTTCGACTAATATGCTAATAGTATATAAACAGTTTAATCAAAATCGTTAGAGTCGTTTTTGAGAAAATTGAGGTATATTTTTTATATGGCAGGTACCGTTAATATAATGGCTAAAAGTAAAAAAAATAGCCTATGATTATGATCAAAAAAACCCTGGATACGAAGTTTGAAGAAAATCGGTCAAAACGTTTGGGCTGGAGGGACCATTACGGTCAGACGGATGGACTTCCAAAAAACACTTTTTTTTAATTCCGCTATCATCGTACTGTTAGTATCAATCAAAATCTCGAGGTCGAAACAACACCTTTCTCTTTGTAATAGAAAGTTAAAAATATATCCCTGCATTAAATTAATTAATTTAGTCACTATGTACACAACGTAACGTAAATGTTGATATCCATTTTTCAACCACCAGTTAGATGGTGTATTCGTATCCTCCTATAATGTAAACCAATTAAAAACCAACTTCTGCCTTATACGTGGGGTACCGTCAAATTCCAGGAAAAAAACACACAAAATCCCACACCAACATAACCTAATCCCTAAACTGCCGCACAATATCCTCCTCCACGGTATTCAGGTTAAAATTACAACAACCGGAAACTTGCCTGTGCCAGAAAACAAATTAAATAGAAGCCTGCAAGCTTCAACCATCCAAGAAAGAGAAAGATCCAGGAAACGCTAATGAAATGGCATGGCATCTATCAATGAACCACCAGTAGCGCGATACGTCTCGTCACGTTTGACATACTTAAGCAAGTCGATACGTATGTATATACGGAAACAGACTTTTAATACATATATTTGTTCGCAAACATTTTGCATTAGTATGGGTGTATACTATGAATTAATCAAATTAGAAAAATTTAGGTTATTTAGAGGCAAATGAAGTGAAGCTCGACAATTGAATTTTCGGAGAACGTTTACTCTTAGCGTAAAAGGACTACGTGTGGTTAAAGTGCACAAGCACAGTATGGCACATTTAGGATTTAAAGCCTTACAAAGGGATCGCAGGAAACATTGTTCGCAATGCTCAACGGATGGTTGTCGGTGGGTACATCAGATTCAGATATCGTTTTCCCGTCCTGTCGTTTACTTTTCTTCTCTGAGGATAAGGTGATTTTCTACCTTACGTCGATGCTGGAAAAATACTTAATTAAACGGAAAAGTAAAGGTAGAAGCAAATTAAAACCATTCACTTCATGGTAAACCACAAACAAAAGGGAGGTTTTTTTTTATTCTCTATTTCATTTGTTTGTACTAAGCCTAAACATGAAAACATTAACAGAAGAATTTTCTACTTATTTAATTTGTTTTAATTTATTTTTCGAGGGAGTATGATAACATAGGCGCTGCAAATTAATAACAGATGATAATAAAGCGGCTATTCACATGCATTGTTTACTACGATATGGTGTGGAAATGATTTTTGATTAAAAAGGTGGTATATTACACAAACATATTTAATTCTAACCGTTCTTCAGCTTTTATGTGGAATCAGATTAAAAAAAATAGGGGTGTGCAATAAAAACAACATAAAGACTTGAGGAACTAAACAGACCGTTCACTAGAGTGTCACTTGTACCTGATGTGTCTAGTCCTTTGTCCACAAATATTTTTGTAAATACATCTGACGACGCGTTTTTGTTTGATATTGTTGATTCGTTTACTGCTGGAAAGGCAATAATGTCTATAAAGTCCGAAAGTATGGGCATGGACTGCATTCACCCAAAGTTCATAAAAAAAATCCTAACGTATATCCATAAGTATGTAACGTTTATTTTTAATTCAATCATAATGTCTTCATCCTACCCACATCAGTGGAAACAGGCTAAAATTATTCCGATCCCCAAAAATAAAAACGGTACAGAATATCGTCCTATCGCTATCTTTCCCTTTCTGTCTAAAGCGTTCTTATCAATTATATGTGACCAAATCAAAGTTTATATTGAGTCAAAAAACTTAATAACTTCCGCTCTAGACACAGTTGTGTTACAGCCATGCTAAAAGTGACCGATGATATACGGGAGGCTATAGACCGAGATGAACTAACTCTAGTTACTTAAGTTGACTTTTCTAAGGCTTTCAATTCAGTTTGTCCTAATATTCTTTATAATAAAATTTTGTCTTATTTCAATTTTTCTCACCTTTCCGCAAATTTAATTATGTCATACTTAACGAAAAGAGTCCAATCTGTCTTTCACAATCAGTCCTCATCGTCTGCGTTACCTGTTAACTGCGTTTATTAATTACCTGCCACTTGTTATACGTAATTGTCATTTTCATATTTATGCTGACGATGTGCAAATCTACATTCATTTCCCCATTGGTTTGATGGAAGATGCTGTCGAAAGAATGAACGAGGACCTCAAATCGTTGACCAAGTGTACCACTGATAATAGACTCCTATTAAATCCTTCAAAGACCAAATTGATTGCTATATATAAACACTTGTTGGTGTCCCACATTCCTCCTGTTGTATTAAGTGGTGTCGAAGTCGAAATGGTTTCCAACATTAAAAACCTTGGCATTATAGACAATAGATACCTTACTTGGGGCGACCACATCAACTCAGTGGTGTCTAAAATCTATGGTGCTTTACGCGGTTTATCAATATGCAGAGATACCTTGTCTACGAATGTTAAACTCAAATTGGTAAAGGCTATTGTCATACCTTTAATAATGAATGGCTGTGAGTTGTTCGGTTGCACAGATGCTTAATCTAGGCGTAAATTGAATATAGCTTTTAATTCTATAGCAAGATTCGTATACAATCTTCGTAGATGTGATCATGTCTCAAGTTATTCTCGACAAGTACTAGGATGCAGCTTGATCAGTTTTTAAATTTTAGAGCTTGTGCCATGATCTATAAAATCTTAAATAATAAAGTCGCCTTTTCAAAGTCTCTTCGTTCACATGCCATCCGACCAAATGCTTATACATGCACGATATAAGAAGGAAATTTTTCATTCATGCCATTCATCTTTATAATGATCTTCCCCTTAGTATAAGAATCAAGGTCGAGCACAGAATTTTTTTGTTATTAGTCTTTTCCCACCTTTGTACGCTTCATTGATGTTTCCCCCGCTTAACGTAAACGTAAATTTCAAGTCATCTTTTTCATTCTCATTTACTACTTATCTTTTGTTCTTCTTTGAATTTAATTTATATTTTCTTTTCTAATAATTTCATATGTTATATGTTATATTCTTATTTTTATTTAAAATGTATTCCGAATAATCCTTGTAAACTATGCACTCATAAAGAATGTATATCTTATTGTACAGCAAATTCATATTTTAATAAATACAAATACCCAAAGTGGGTAACCATGATCTATAGACATTAATGTTTGAATTTCGAAAATCTTAAAAATTGTACAAAAAATTGTTTTTTTTTTTTAAGAAAACGCCCCAAAAAGTGGGCGTTGCTAAACACATGGTATGGGTTGTCTGAATACCTTATTCATACACTTTTTAAAAATTCTTTACGGTTTTACCAAAAACTACACTTTTTCCGCAGTGAGCTGATTTTAAAATTTTATACACTTTTTCGTGTAACAAATTTCTTCACTCTAGCTCAAAATTGAATGCCAAAAACTGGTGACATACAGACGGACGGATAGACATGATATTTCTATTGAAATGATTACGAGGTGATTATAAGTTCAAATTCCAAGTAGGGTAAAGGTGTCAACAGTGAATCAGTACACAGTGAATCACTTGCTCTCATAATGTACCTTTTTATTTTAAAATAAATCTGGAAATAGAAAAGAACACATTTTCACTTCCCCTCGCAACAGATTAACAGCCTGCGCGGTCGTGTTGTCGATGATGGTTATCCGGGTGTGTTTGTGTTTTCTGCATAGGTAAGTAATTTTTTTCTGATTTATTTTCGATCTTATTAAAAAGTGTGTATTGTAACGGTATTTGAGTTTAATATTTATACTTAAGATTATAAAGACTTAATAATTTTTATCGATTTGTTTACTTTGGTGAAATATCTTATAAATTACTGAATAAATCGATTTTAAAATCCTGTTTCACTGTGTACATGCACTGACTCACTGTGTACAGTATTACACCCATGGTACACAGCGGATCACGTGGGAAGTGAAATTTCAAATATTTTTTTAACTATCTAAACATTAATAAAGCTGTGAGATTTCGTGCTTAAACATTGAAACAGTTGTGGAAAAAATGTCATGGCTATGCACTTATAAAAGCGAGCTCAACGGCTCAACATTTTTTACGTTTTGCATAATTTGGGTAAAATGCAAACACGAACATTTTTAAGAAATTGTTATTATAATAACTCTTTATACTGAGCTTGAAAAAATCGGTATTCACTCGCCAGAGAATAATAATTTTAATAAATTTTTAATCAGTAAAATATTAAAAAGCCAAAGATCTGTACTTTTATTTCTTGATCAAGTTATTTTCATCAAAGGTTTTGAAAAAAAAAATTGTTTTTCAGATTCCTGACAAAGTTTCAAAACTTTATTGAAAGCATTTTTGTTGCTTTAAGTAATGGCTTATTTGTTTTAAGAAGGTTTTTTTAGAACATTGCCTATCTCCCATAAGTCATGAAAAATATACGCCCGAAAAAATGCCCTAATTGAGCACTCCGATTTGGTAAATGCCTCAAAGCTTTTGTATTTGTAACCCTTTTATATTTTCAATGTAAATTGTAATAAACGGATGAGTTCTTTTTATCCGTCCGCCATTATGCTTGACCTCAAAAATATGCTTCTCCTGTTAGCTTAGTCAGAAATTATTTCCGACTTAAAGCCATTATTGACCATCTGGCTGGCTGGTTTTGATACAAAATTCGTAACATAATAAAAAAAATTGTTTTTTAGATTCCTGACAAAAAAAAGTTTCAGAACTTTATTGAAAACATTTTTGTTGCTTTAAGTAATGGCTTAAGGGGCAATTTATTAAAAAGGTTATTTGTGGTATAAGTTTTAAAAAAAATAATGAAGTATGCATTTTCACCATATATTATTTTTACCCACGCCGACTTTTTCCCACAAAAATAATGGTAATGTCCGAAATAGCTTTAATTCCAACCAAATAGTGTTGTTGTACACAAGTTGATGTTGTAATTTCAATCATTTAATTTGTATACTGTTCCCCCGTAGCATATGCTTGTTTGTTTTTAGTCAAACGATACAAGATTTTGATAAACTGTGATTTTTATGAGATGTGATAGCGTATTAAAATATCCTCACTGATATAGTTGCCTAGTTCAATTCATAGCGTCATTTTAATTTTTGATTTTGTTTGGGAGGTGACACTCAAGTTTTTAGTGATTTAGACATGTGTCATTAGATATTTGCTTTGTATGATAGACGCCACTCCTAATTAAACTACCATCCCCATTTTTTACTACAGTACTCAGAGTTACTAATTTTCATGAATGATGCATTTATATTACTCCAGATATTTTATTTTGTTGGAACCGCCCATTAGTTTTTGAGAAATTTCGATATTATCAAACACCTATATTAAGCTGCTGTAAGTTTTGGAGCTATGAAAATAATTCCAAAAACCCCTCTGGGTAATACTTCAAAAACTTTGTATTAGAAATTTCAAATAAATCCTCCCAACAGTTAGCCTATAGTTGGCACAGAATCACCAATCCCTAAATCATTAAAATCTCGAATTCGATATTTTTCACGAAACCAATAGTTGACCCATTAGGAGGAAGTAAAAATGAACATAAGCATTAAAAAAAACAGAAATTCGTCAGAAAATAAAAAAATAAAGATAATAAAAAACGAACTAATTTAGAGTAAACCATTTCTCAGTCATTTGGGTTTCACAGATATCACATTATTTCCTATTTCTCGAAAATTATATATGCATATATATACATATATATATACATATATACAATACATTGTCCTGCTTATTTAAACGTTATAAAATATTTCGCGTAATTAAAGAAATAAAAGGAAAAAGGGTTTCTCTTAAATGACTGTTGGTTTTATTTTAAGGCGATCCCTTTGGTCCAAGATTGACGATTTTCGTCATCAGTTTATGTTTTTTTTTTCTAAACCAAGATTTCTATCATTTATCTTCTTTTGCGACATTTCGAAGAAAAAATTGGGATAAAACCGCAGCGTGGAGTTTATTAAAACGGGTTTAGTGTCCTACGAGAGAGGGTGTTTTCCTCGGGAAAACACCCAAAACTCAACCTATTACAACCGATATTATCCATTTAATTAGTTTTAAATATAGACAGTAGGAGTATACGCAAAATGTTTTTAATGATTCCATGTTGTTCCGGCATATTCATTTTGGTTATACAAATTGAGAATATACTTTCGTTTTTTTTCTCTGCTCTAAGTCACAATTTTCATGGAATATTATCCCGAAAAACTGTTTTTTTTTATTATCTATTTATTTTGCTGCTGTTTGGTTGATGATACAAAAATGCCCGGAATTTGGTGTAAAGACGCGGTCAAAGGATTTTTTTTTCATTACACAACCCGCAGTTACCATGCAATTATTTTTATGTTTTTCTTACTGTGGCTTATCCCTTGTAGATATCCCTTTTTTTGCGTCCTGATTTTTAGCCATTCGGATACTTATTTTTTTTTCTCAGTTCTTGTGGTAAATTTTCATTTACACAAACATGCAGGCGGATGTTGAAAGGATGATAATTAATTTACTTAAAACCCAATGCCAATGGATGCGAAGTGAAGGCCGAAGAGTCTGCCCGTGGTGGTTGGATTTTCTACTTAATTGAAAAAGGATTGATTGATGTTTTGTAAATGCTATTGGAATCTATAATGTAAATGATGTTGCTATATAGAAGAGCAGATTAAAAAGAAAATGCTTTTGACTCGCGAAATGTTAGAAAGGCGATTGTTAATTATAATTACAGATTTGCATAAAAAAGCTTTATGTCTGAATTATATTAAGAAATTTAAAAATGATCTTATAAATTGTTAAAAATCTTCACTGCGTTTTTTTGACACGTTTGTTTTTCAATAACATTAGTAACATTACTTTGCATTATTATTCGTAATTTTAAAAAAAAATAAAAAATAAAGTTTTAAATTTAAAGTCTCTTAACGGATTTTTTTAAATGTTTGACACCTACAGAAAGTCAATATTATCTGTCAAGAAAACTGATTTTCTTTAATGTTGGTATTCAGAGTTTTTATAATCTCAATTGAATTTTAATTTCATACTAAGTACAAAAAGGACCTCCCAAAAAAAAATAAATTTATTAAAAACCACTATAGCAATTTTTATTAAATCAATTTGTTTAGTGCTACCCAATGATCGGTTTAATATATGGTCGATTTTCTTAGAAGCAACTTTGGTTAACATTACCGTTGAAGTTTTTAGTTACAATTTAACTGCATACCGAGTTTTCTGAGAAAGAAAACCTGTCAATTTGTTGCTAACCTTCGTCGAATGGACTACGCCTTTCACACTTTTTCCGGTATACTTTACGGCCGGTTCTCTAATTTTGCCCATTCCCCATCACTTTGTTTGGATCTTTCAAAGGTGACACATTCAAAGCCTGTGGTGACGCAGCCGTTATCCAGGTAAATAAACAACAAACACATAAGCAAAAGTTAATAGCTGATTCTGGTAATGAAATCAGGAAGTGAGATAGAAGATACAGTTTGTAAAGAAGATTTACAGTTGGCAAATAGTGATAGTGAAGTCGTTTTTGAGGAAACAGCGAACATTACTGGGCCTCCTTCTAAATTAATGAATATAACATACGTTCCCAACCTAGCTTTAGGGGTCAATTAATCACAAAATGTCCACCATGGGCTAAGCCTGCAAAAATACCAAGCAGAGTTACTGTGAATTTTGTCGAAAATTGTGAAAATTGTGAAATTGTCGAAAATTGTTAGAACCATTGTCTTGTTTTGGATGGTATATAACTCATGATAGTATTGATATATTGGAAAAATTGTCAAATTGTATCAAGAAATACTTCCAACGTAATCACTTGTAGAAAATAATCCAATGGTGTCAAATCACACGATATTGGTGGCCAATTGACAGATCCATTCCGCGAAACAATGCGCTCATCGAATGTTTCCTTCAATAAATCGATTGTGACGTGCGCTGTGTGGCATGTAACGCCGTCTTGTTGGAACCACATCTCATCCACATTCATGAATTCAAATTCGGGAACAAAATAGGCAGTTATCATGGCTCTATACCGGTCTCCATTAACGGTAACTGACTCTCCAGCATCATTTCGGAAGAAGTATGGCCCAATGACTCCACCAGCCCATAGAGCACACCAAACAGTCAGTTTTTGTGGATGTAATGGAGTCTCAAGGGTCTCATGTGGATTATCTTCACTCCAAATGCAGCAATTTTGCTTGTTGACGTAGACATTCAACCAAAAATGAGCCTCATCGCATAACAAAAACAAAAAACAAACAAAACTGAACCATTATTTTCTAAATAAATTTGCACGATTTGCAAGCTTTGTTCATTTGTCAACCTGTTAATGATGAAATGCAAACCAAACTGAACATAAATGACATTATAGATGCCCGATTTGACTACAAAATGTCAGTTTTATCTCTATTCGAAAAACTAACCTCTAAAAAACCACTCGTTATCAAATTTGAAATATTCGACGAAAAGATCGCTCGTCAGGATCCATTTGCAGCAATCCGAAAAATTTGGCATTTTTTTGACACTTGTGACAATTGATGAGCAGTTGCTGGCTTTTCGAGGCTGCTGCGGATTTATATTGTATATTCCGAATATACCAGCTAAGAATAGGAAAAAACTTATAAGGATGTATGACAATACAATCAAATATAGTATTAACGCTATCCTGTATTTGGGCTGAAGGGTGAATTCAGCTTATAATTAGGTGAGGTTTATGTTAGGGGCCTAAAATCAATTTATACATCCCAAATGACAATTTCGCTTCGACAAAACACTATCGCATCTTTTTTCCCTTCAGAAATATTAACTGTATAAAGTTTTATGGAAAACATTTGGCTCAATCTACTTATTATATTATTTTACAAAAATTTAATTGTGAATAGTATATTTTTTATGGTAGTATGAAATATAATATTTGATCAAATAAATTACGTTCTCACTGGTATTCGAACTTGGGTATCTTATCACCACGCCACAAGGCTGTTCTCTGCAAAATGCAAAACTATAGTACTTAAAAAGTGTTTTTTAAACTATTAAATAGCCTAATAGCAACGTACTGTCAGATTCTATCATTTGCGCACTACACATTTATTTTCTATAGTGATAAATCGTAGGCATCGGTTATAGCAATCAGTAAAATATACAGACAAAAGGGGAAATATGTCATTTGTAAGATACATTTGATGCGATTATAATGAGAAATTCATGATTGAATATTTCTCGAGTACAAAGCATACTAAAATACATGTTGGTGTTGCCAGGACAAGAATTCGAAGCCAGACCTTCTGCGTAGTAGTTCGTCGGAAAAAAAATTAATAGTCAAAGCTGCTATAAGCCTTGCGTTGGAAGTTTTAACCACATTATGCTTCTAGATTATTTCGGCGGAAGCTCCAATAAATGTATCATGTACACACATCCCTAGAAACTTTATAGAAGCCTTACCGAGGATATTTCATCACATATTCTATAAAGCCAATGGAAAAACCTTCAAGAGTTATTAAACAGGCTCATTTTTCTCTTCTATATGCCAAAGTCTAATAAATTTGTATTTTTATTTTCTTCTGAAGAAGAAGAGGATAACATAAATTCAATAACAAAATACCTTGCTTTCATGATACATACACAGGGCCTAAAACCTACCTTCTCTCTTCATTTGTGTGTGCGAAGTTTGAGAAGCTTCTGCTAAGAGATTTATTCACTTGAATGTTTGTCAGACAATTGCAAGAGATGTGACAGTAAAAAGACATAGGTGTTGTTACTTTTGGAATGAACCAGGGAACAGTCCAACAAAGTAAAAAACATTAGTGTTGTTACTTTCGGAATAAACCAGGGAACAGGCCAACAAACTAACCCGTGTACAACTGAGTTGTATAATAAAACGATACTTTGGAACAAATGTATTCTGTTATGACGTGTAGCCGCTAGAGCAGAAGATGACCTCAATGTAATTCTACGATAATAGGTTAAATAAAACAAAGGGGAACTTTCACGTCGAAAATTTATGAAGTAATTACATAATTCGTTGACCAAAGAATGGATGGAAAAACAGTTCTAGAAACAAATCAATACCAACTTTTCTCAAAGATGCCAAAAAAACGAGTTCTGGACAACTAAAAAATTAGAAAAAAAGGTTTCATCTTACCACTGTCAAAGAAAAGGATAAATAAGTTACTATAGATCAAGTGCGGAAAAGGCCTTTTTGGGGAGCAGACATTTGAAACTTGCCACTCATGCACAAAAAATAAACATGACTATCTGTTTTTTAAGACTGCTGTTGAAGCAAAAATATGCGTATTTTTTTTATTTATAAGAGTAGACAGATATGAAAAGTTTTTAAAAAATGATATTTTTATGTTTCGTAGTCGAATCGATGAAGATAAGTAATGACATAATAATCTAGGGTTTAAAAAAGATGTTCATAGGTGTTCAAGTGTTGAGAAAGGAGTTAATTCAGAAATTTGTATGTACAACTCAGCTTCCTTATTGAATTTATTTTAAAATTATTCTATGAAAAACATGATCTTCTGTAGGACACGTACTATGTTTTAACACAAGTTAATTTCCTGTCATTTATAATGTTTGATACTTTAGATAGCTCTTCGACTACATAATTTACTGACATTGCCCACAAATGGTATTTCATGTTGAATTTATAAATATTTGTTTCCTTAAAATAATGTAATATACACACAAAATAGAGCACTTTTACTGACGTTATAAGCCTGTATCTTATATAACAAGATCGACACTGTCCCAATATCTAATTTTCCAATCCCTCGGTTTACCGTGATTGAAACTACGATAAAGACAATATTGCTTCCCTTTAGGAGGAACTCTGCCGATAAAGCTTCTTTTCAAAAATTGATAACTTTATCCATCCACAACAGGTTTCGAACAAATCTCACCCATGAATCACGTTCCTGAAGTTAATATATAAATGGAAATCAATTACTATACACTTTGCCTTAAGTAGATACGCTTGTCCACAAAAGGAAAAAAATGAAAAGAAAAACTTGAGGTATAGCTTCATTCCAATCGAGGAAACTTTTACTAAAAATAGGCACTGCACCTACTGCCTTTCACAAACGAAAACTTCGAATCCAATTCAAAACGGAGTAAAGTTTAAGTTGCTCCTGTATCCGCTGTCACTATAGCCACCTGTGAAAAATCTCATCGAATAAATTACCATTCTTAGCATTAAATAAGAATGATTGAAATGTTGAGTCTTTAAAAAAAATATTTGTGGAAATACTCGAATGCGAATGTGGTTTTACATTATCTTTAAAAAGAACACACCTTAGGAATTGAGAGCAATACATACTCACTATCCAAACACTATGCGATGTTATATACACAGCGTTGTTCATAACAAACTCAAGTAAGTTATGATGTGATTGAAGCGAAATCAGCAAAATTTCAACATCACAAAATCAACAAACAAAGTCGTTTAAGATTTTTGTTAGTCTTTCCTGCCCGCACCGATATCTTCACCATCAAGTGGATTTTTCGTCCCTGCTCACGAAATCTTCAGCTGAGTGAGATATTGCATGCATGGAAGTGTGGAAGTGTGTGTGTGTGTGTGTAGTATACTCAAATCGTAGCATTCGTAGAAGTCAGGATACAATTGGTATTTGAGTTAGCGTTAGGCAAACATCCTAGACAGCGAATGTTTGCAAAGGAAAAGTTTCTCGCTCAACACTCCAAAAGTAGAAAGCCGTGTATCTAAGAGGAATGAGATAGCGATTGCAATCAAGGGAATGAAAGCGAATGGTAAGGGTTTCATTCAAGGCGAAGCTTTTGTTATCTCCCCCTTAGCACTCACTATGTGATACAAATAAAAATTATTTCAATTTTAGGGGGAACAAAATGTAGTTGTAGAGGGTCAGTATTTTGTTTGTTTCATTCAAACGTTGAGAAGGAACATTTTAATGAATGAAAGTTTAACAGAAAGTGTAAAATATGATCCATTGAAAAAAATTATTTTAGTGGAATCCAGGTACCAGTAACTTTATCAATTAAAGTAATTATACTGAACAGTTTTGCGGACTTGAAGCGGTGTGTGAACTTGGAAAAAGGAACATGGAACGATTAGTGTTTCATGAAAATGACAAAAATCGGTGTCTATGTGTTGATGAGAAACAACATGGGCACTCAATTTACAAGAAATAGATGAAAGTGCTATATCAGCACTTTAAACTTCCGAGAAAGCCATAAGTGTAAAATAAAGCCTCTGATCAGAAATTAAACTTTTCCCTCAACACACCAAGCCCTGGTTAAATCTCAGAAAGAACTTAACTTAAGATAAAATGATTAAATTAATTTTCTATTCTTCTTCAAATCCAAAAGGAGGAGAAGCTGCTGCTGCTTTTTCCGACAGGGTAAACCTAAGTACAACATTTCACCTACCTAATAATTGATTGAGAATTTGATATCAAGTATAGTAGGTAGATATTAATTTGACCTAGACTCCGATGAATGTTAAAATACTGAACGGTCCTAAGTGCATATGGACATTTTTCAGGGACAACAAAACAAATGGATATATTAAGTTCCTAAAGCTACAAGCAAACTCATTGCAGTTCAAAATGAAATCAGCTGATTCAAAGTAAGGTGGCATAGTATGGAAACATATACTTTCACTACTGCACATCTTCCCAAACCATTTAAAAATAAGCTTGTCGCGTCGTGTGAAGCCTCTCTAAGGTTCGTCGTTAAACTAAAAAAAAATCGTTTGGTCGTGAATGAGTTAGGATTAACAACACTCCAAGAGGGACAGCCCCTGACAATTTCTGTTGGAACATTTTTGTCATTTATCAATTAAATTATTGAAAATACAACAGCAACTTGTGTACATTAACACTATTTGCACTCTAAAAAAATGCGTGTAAAATGACAACGAGAATGTATGTAATTTTTACCATAAAATTAGCAAGTTGCGTTTTATACAGTTAAAAATAAATTCAAATACATAATGTTATATATTACAAACATTTTCTGCACATTCTCTTCCTTTGTGTACTTTTCAATTTGAAGAACTATTGCTCAATAATGATCTAAGCTTGTTTGAAGACTACTACTCTTAGGGCTCAGTTATAGCTATCATTAAACAAATTCATTGGAACACAAAACATGATGGAATTGAAATTTTACTTCCATAATTGCTCATAGGAATCTTAGGAAATTTCCTTTTCATTTCGGTGGAACGACAAACATTACTTCACAAAAATAAATCATGATCAGTGAAAAATAAAAAGTGATTTCTGCGATAACTACAATTATATGTTTGGATAATCTAAAATTCATAAGCTTTGTTTTGACACCAACTCGCCAATGATTGAATTTATAAAAAAAAAACGCAAGAAGTAAAAGAAAATTTCCAATGATGTTTTTTAATGATAGCTATAACTGGGCCATTATAATGTTTATAAATAAACATTTGCTCGTACAGTGTTTGAAGATAAAAGTTAGCACGATCGTCTTGAAGAAATGACCGCAAACAAGAAATCCAAATACACAGAGAAGGTTCACAACGCAAGCATAGTGCACACACTAACAGCTAGGTTCTACGTTTCACTTTCACTCGAAATGAAATTGAAATCGGTCTAAAGTGAAATTTCGTGTTCCACATTCCACTTTTCCGGATTTCAATATCACATTTTTCGAAGTTACAAAAAAAGTGAATTTACGTGTTCCACAATTCGGTTTTATCGTTTTGTGGGTGATTTCAATCCGATCATTTTAGTATCTGTGAAATTGTTGGGATGAGCTAACACGATTGAAAATGTAAGTGAAAAATATCTGAGTGCAGTAGTGTTATTTAGATGTTGAATAAATACATTAAAACATAATGTATTTTAACAGGGGTAAATTGAATTCATGGAGAGGCATAAAGATCTTGCCAGAGGACTCATGAAAGATGATCGTGATGCAGCCGACGCTTTGTTTTTGAAAAGATACAATTTTTGAATCCTACTTATAATCACGGCATTAACTGAGAAGTATTCTTTCCTGCCGTCGATGTCGATGACCCCAGGAATACGAAATTCGTCCATGAAATGTTGTTTTGGTTTCCGTTTTTCTTCATCCGACATGGAGTGTTGGACCAACTTGGAAAAAGTTTGTTCTCCAAAATATTGAGAACTCTTTTCAATATCTTTGATACAGTGCTACGGCCCAAAGTAAGATCAAAATCTTTTCCAATTAATATCAGAAAGCTTCTTTCGGCAAGGAAACGCAAAGCTGAGGCTTTAGATGCGGCGCAAAATTTTGAAAGCATGTTTATAATGTCGATAATATGACATAAATCTAAATGAAATAACAATTTTTAATTTTCATTTGAAATTTATTTGTTGTAGTTACGCAGCATCTGCAATTCCTAAAGGATTAGAAAGGGGTCTGCATACTTTTGTTTTTCAACTTGCAACACCGCAGCAATATAAAAAGAACTCATTATTTTATAATTTATTATTTATTTTATAAAAAATGAAGCAGAATTTGTAAACAAAACAATTTATTAAAATAAAAATAATTATGCAATGTCCCATATGACAGATGGTATCAGCTGTTTTTAATTTCACCGAGTGATTTCGAAAAATTTTCGAAGTTATGAAATCGGTCGGAATGTGGAACACCAAAAACAAATTCACTCGATTTAAAAAGTAATTTCACTTTCATTGCACTCGATTTCTGGAACCTAGCTGTACAATCCTTTTGTGACGATACATCGTCAATGTCATCCAGTATCTGTAACAATCACCTTTTGCTCTCCCTTTTTTTAAATTTTTTATGCTTGTGTGTATACAATAAATTAAATTAAAAAAATTAATAAATAATTTTAATATTTTTAGATTGTTATATTTCATTTATTGTTTTTACTTTTCTTGAATAATTAAAGCTTTCCGATCGTTTATTTTGAAATAAAAAAAATTAATCGAACAATTAATTTCATTCGGTGCAGCTTTCCAACAAAACATAAAAATTAACACTTAAACTAATAGATTCTGAAGAGACTATTGGAGCTACATAATTTCATCAGAAACGCACATATCACATTAGTTTTATACTATTACTGAAAAAAAGTATATAAAAACACATATGATATACGTGTTTTACATAAATTTATGCATAGTTTCGATAGTCTCTTAAGAATCTATTTATTTATGTTTTAATTTTAACACATATTTAAGAATCACATTTAGACAATTAACGTATAATTTTGTTTAATTGTACGCATTAAATATTGAATCTCTGCAAAAGTTTTCTGTTAAAATTTACACATATTATGTTGCGTTTTCTAAAATTTTAAACACAAAAAGGGTGAATTTATAAATGTAATGTTGATATTTAAACACTTTTTCCGAAATTCTGTTGAATTTTAAAGATAAGTTATGTTTAAATACATTTAATTCGAACATCTTGATTATATTAATATAGAATTAATACGTGCGTAAAAATACTGCATTATAGTAGGCAATTGTAGAATTACACGATTTTTTTAGAGTGTGGTTACAATTATAGCTATTACCAAGTGTCTTCATCAGTGTCTGTGTGTCGCTAATTTTTAAACAGTTCAGTTCTCAGTTTAATTATAGAAACAACTTTTTCCCTACCCACGGATTGAATTTGTAACCACAAGTGCCTACCACTTGCGCTACTGAGGTATTGGGTTGAGGTGAGTCGAATTGCTCAATGATTGAATGAACTGAGAGGCGGACAAGTAGCATCTTTATTTCTGCCAAAAATATTTTTAAGGAGTATTTTGATCATAGTGAACATTACTCGGTTTAAAAGAAAAAATGGGTTCACATTCAAATGGTATAACCTTAAACTGTAATATGAAAATATTAGTAAAGGATATGATTATTAATGTCCGAGAGCCCTTCTAATTAATTAACACATCACTCTTGACGAGGTTTAAAAATATGAAATCAAAAGAAGTCTCCACTCAATTGACTGTCAGAAGCTATAAACGTAACAGTTTAAAGATCAGTATACTGGACATGGACAATGGACATATTCAACAACTCTAGAAAATCTTAGCTTAGATTTAATTGGACATAAACCAACTAAGCACACGTCACGCTCCTTTTCGCAATTGATTAACTTTTTAAAACAAGATCTTTCTTAATAGTATCTACCACCTTATAAGGCATGCACTAGTCGTTGATAATCCCAATGTGAATTAATTTAGGAATGAGAGGATATTTCATCATCATTGAATTTAAGTGCCATCAGAATACTTTAATAACCTTTGTGTTCTTCAAGTTGGAAGATTGGACCGCTCATGTTTTCAAAATTTAATTGTTTCGATTTCATGTAATACATGCTGGAAAAGCCTTGTTATTTTTTTGCAATCATATTTTAAAAGGAATAGTCAGAAACCCATTTTTGAATAGGCCATTTAACAACATCGACATCTATAATAATGTTAGAACGATCCCTAATTTAATTTTGTTTTCTGGCGATGTCGATGGAGATCCGTTGCTACATTCAGTCAGATGTGAGTTACGGGGATGACGTGTCCTCACACTAAGTTTATATTTATTTTCCATTTCGACAGCGGAAGAATACCTAAGATGTCTTCAACGGTGGCGGCTATAGTGGACAAAGTGAAGAACTTAAGTATACTGCTTCGACATGTTCGGCCAACAGGTTTTCTAGGAATCCGAAGACTAAATTGGGCTCACGCTCCGACGGAGGTAATTTTTTTGTAGAACGCATATCCCTAAACCTCTTTATTAACACCATAGCACCGATATCTTATAGCGAAGTGACGGATCAACAGACGGACAGAATTGCGACACCCAAATTATCGGGCTTCTCCAATATCGTTATGTAAGGTTCGAATTAAGTCCTTTTTCACGAAACCAGTACTTGCTTTATTAATAGCACGTAAAAAAATGTAAAACTGCAAAGTATTTCCTCTGTTTTTTAAACTAACGTCCTATCTTTTCTCTAATTTCATGAATGAGCCAATGCTGTACTATTTGTTTTTCTAATTTCTGCCAACTTTCAATTCCATTAGCCCTACGTGTGCTTCGAAAGTTGGAATCAACTTGCAATTCCTCAAAAGTGGAATAAGGATTATACAGAAGATACGATATTCATACGTTCTTTCGCTTTTGCAAGTTAAGTCGTTTTAACCCACTACCGCCTTCTCCAAAACGTCTAGATGCTTCGGTTCTCCTAATGAGTTGCACACAAAAGTTTTTGCGTTTATGTTGGGTTTTCGAATGCGCACTCTTCGTGAATTTCAGGAGAGCTCCTTCAAACTTGTTATCCCGTGTTGTTCTTTCTCATGCTGCACTTTGTACAATACATTCATTTGTTTGGTTCGCTTTCGCGTATTCCCATGCCCCATGTCTCTTGTCGCTATACATCTCGAAAGATACATAATAAATCAGTTGGGGTGGATGCAATTAAAGAATAATTTTACTCAGTTATTCTGCAAACAAATTTCTTGCCATTTGGCATACGGATTGTTTTTGTTTTGTCTATGTGTGTGTGTATGTACCTTTCCGTTTGTCTCGTTGTGCGATGCGGAAGTACGAAGAACGAGTGGGTTGGCAGCGCGGATGTGACTTCCGTTTGAATACATTAATCTCCACACGAAAAAGAAGCACTCAACTACACGTTACCCGCTTGATTTATGAATTCAAATATTTTAAATTCCCAAATAAATTTCACGCAAAGGGTTGTCGGGGTGGGTTGTGCTCTTTTGGGAGTGTATATATATTTCCAAAATTGAATGTGAAATAGTTTTTCGCGGATTTAGATTTCCCAGTACAAATTGGGCCAACAACGAACGGCAGGGGATATTAATTGCGCCAAATCTTTATTTAAGTTTTCGGGGGTTATGGATGGATCTGTTTTGTTTTATGAATGCCAGATAAGTGACGATACCACTTCGAGTGGCTTATGTAAGGATTCGTGAAATTTTGCAATTTAATCTTATAAATTTATTGCAAATAGTTTTGGAGTTAAAGTAAGATTTGTGGTGGTATTTCAGAATGAATTACTGAGTCGATAAATTTGTCTAGATGTTAAGTGGGTTATTTATAAGGCTTACGTTGGCACAATTAGTTGTGTTGGATATTCCGATTCAAAGTGGAAACATTGCTATAAGTCTGTGGCTTTTGGGTTTAATAATTGACTGTTCGTTTGGTAACTAGTTAATATACTTGTTGACTTTGAAGAAACAAAAAATATATATACATATATATATTAGAAACATTTTTTGAAAGTATTTATAGGCTAAATAGGTATAGGAGTCGCCACTATATATAGAGATAAAGCAAAAGTTTGGTGTGGTTCATGGGTTAGTAAATTCATCGATCCATATTTGTTAAGAAATAAAAAAGGACTGAAAGTAACAGTGAAAGGATGCTTTTTAAGCAAGACTGCACTACTTGGACCTATGCCTTGAATCTATTGCTTTAATGTGGAAACAATTTGGTCGTTGACTTAGTCACCCAAATCTCAAAGGTTCTTTTTTGGCAACAGGTAAAATCCAAAGTGCTTAGTTTGACGAAATGGAAGACAACATTATTGGCGTCATTAGCAAATATCGCGTGTCATACCTCAAAACATCATCAAAAATTGGAACTTTATAATGGACAAGTACTTACTTAAGTGGCGCTACAGTCCGGAATGAACCTGGGCCTCAACCAACATGCCTCTCCAATTAGCCCGGTCCTTAGCTAACTACCTCCAGTTGAGGTCGGTTTCGCACCTCAACCAACTTGGAATGAGCAACACTTAAGGCGAGGTCTACTGCGTCCGACGTCTGACTGATGATCGAGGAAACTGCGAGCCGGAGTATTGGTGTCCATTCATTCTAAATTTTGGTTGAATCTTCGTTTCCATAGCCTTTCAACGCAAACGGGAACGAAGATTTTTTGAATAATTTTTCTCTCAAATCGATTAAAGATTTCTTCACCCGCTTTCGATACGATAGAGCAGGACTGGGATGATTAGGGTCTAATGTGGAATCTCCTTAGTAGTTCTAGTTAGGCCTTTACTACATAATTGTCTTCTTAGCCCGAAGAAACAGCAGTTGGCAAGAGTAAATCTTCGTTAAATTTCTGAAGAGATTTTGTAGTCAGAGTTAATAGCGGAGCCGAAGTAGACAAAGTCCCGTACTACCTCAATCTTACCTGTCAATGGCAACGTTCTGTCCAATTCGTCGATGTTGTGTGTCCTTTCATGTTGACAGCATATACCAAGTCTTACCTTTATACTGCTAAACCCATTTTTGCCGCTTCCCTTTTTATACTAGCAAACGTGGCTATGACATCACGTTGAGTTCTACCAATGATGTCAATATTGTCGGCGTATGCTAATAGTTGCACCGATTTTTATTTATATGGAATACCAAAACTAGACATGGCTCTGTATAGTTTTTCTCTATAAATGATGGCTTATGCGGCTTTGAAATCGATAAAAAGGTGGTGGGTATCGATTTGGATTTCTTGGGGTTTTTCAAGGATCTGGCCTAAAACCACACTGATAAGGGCCGATCGGTTGTTGGTAAATGGTTTAAGGCGTTCACATATTACGGAAAATAGGATCTTGTAGGCGATGTTGAGGAGACTTATGCCTCTGTAGTTGGCGCAGTTCAGAGGGTCTCCTTTTTTGTGGATCGGGCAAACGATGCTGAGGTTCCATTCTTCAGGCATATTTTCATCCGACCAGATTTGGCTTATGAGTTGGTGGATGTTACTTACCAAGTCATCTCCGCCGGCCTTATAGAGCTCAGCGGGAAGGATGTCATTTCCGGCAGCCTTATTAAGCTTGAGTTTAGATATTGCTATCCTCACTTCACTCAGGTCGGGTGGTTGGCAGTTTTCGCTGTCGTTGCCAATATTGAATGGTTCGTTCTGCCTGACAGCGGAATGTTGTTCGTCATCTCCGTTTAACAGTCTGCAGAAGTGGTTCTTCTATATCCTCAGCATCGACTGTGTCTAAACTACGATATTGTAGGCCTCGTTCATGGCTGCGGGCATCTGTCGGTATTTCTCATAAAACCAGGGGTTTCTTTCTGGTGGCCCCGAGAAACCTAGCACATCAGTTGCGGCTAATCTAATGACCATTGTCCTTCGACATTAGATGCTGGTGGTATGGTGTGAATCGAAATGTTAAGAGATACGCGTTGGGCGAAGGTCTTGGCAATCTTTCGACATTAAATTTTTTCACAGTATTTCTGGTTTGTTGTTGCGTGGTGGATATCCTCATTCTTAGCTTGGCTGCAACAAGGTAGTGGTCCGAGTCGATGTTAGCCCCTCGGAATGTTCGAACATCCAAAATACAGGATGTGTGCCTCTTGTCTATCGCAATACGATCAATTGATTGACCGTTAATGTCCCCATGTCCCCTTATGCATATCGAGGTGAGAAAACCGTGTGCTGGCTATAGTGGCATTGCGTTCCGTAGCGAAGTCGATTGGCCTTAGTCCGTTACCATACTCCATACGTTTGGTCGTGTAGGCTATGTTTTCTGAAAATACTGCTAAAGATGTCTGCGTTAAAATCCGCACGATTTAACGTCGTACTTTGGTGGTCGCTCACAGGTTTTGTCAAGGAGCTCGTAGAATCAATCCTTAGTTTATCATATTTTTCCTCCGTCGGAGCAAGAGCGCATATAAGGCTTATGTTGGCGAATTTGGCCTTGAGGCGGATTAAGACGTTCGCTAATGTCTTGGAAACATAAGACTTCTTGCCTAAGTCAGGCACAAATCCGCATCCGAATAATCGCTGTTTCTACTCACGGTCCATAGTAGATGTCACTGTTTTTCATCCTCTTTTTGCCCGGCCCATCCCATCGTGTTTCCTGGATTGTAGCCGTTTAGGGCTTCCGCTAGTTGTTCGCCTGCACCTCTCCTGTTTAGTGTTCCCACATTCCAGGTGCAGATACGAACGTCGTTGACTTTTTTTCGTTTAGCAGGGTCGTCAACAATAATATTAGTCCTTTCCGAGGCTATTGGTTGCTTCGTAACATATGGTTTTTTCCATTGGTGGGTAGTTAACCCAAAGCACAACATAGAGGGCCAGTTATAATTTATTAGATACCACTTGTATACGGGGTCATCAGTATACACTACGAGATTGAGCGCTTCCGTTGGCCTTTCGGTTTATCCGCCACCATCTCTGTTTAAGGGGCCTGACTTACTCTTGAGATTCCTAGATAACCTGATGTCCGAATATGTCAAAGCAGCTCATTTGGGTTCGCCTGGGACGGCTGACCGGGTATTCGTTCCGTGCCATGATGTGTAGTCAGAGTTACTTCAAAAAAAAAATGAAAATTAAACAATCCGCTTTGAAAAACGTATAATACCTTATAATACATTATCAAAATTTCTTGCTGGTTGATAAAACTCAGAAAGTGGGCGTGGTTCGATTTTAAAAATATATATACCCGTACTGGAGTTAATAACAAAGAGCTTACATACCAAATTAACCTAGCTTGTGCCATATGTAAGGGGTTTTTTTTTTAAATAACCCCAAAAAATGGATGTGAAGTAAAATGATCTATAGACGAAATGTGTTTTACATTTTTTTTCCATCAAAACTTTTTTGTCGAATTTCCTAAAATGTTTACATAGATGAAATATACAAAATAACATTATTATTCAGAAATAAAAAATTGTAGTTTAAATAAAAAAGATAGAAATTCGGATATTTGTTTTGTTTTGAGGAAATACAGTGTCATAATTCCAACTCAGAATTTAAGACCCAAAAATCCGTCTCGTTCCACACTTTCCTAAATCTAAATTATTTCTCTATGTTGCAAACATAATGTCAAAACTATGGGGGTTAGCAAATATTTGTTTGACTAAACAAATTAAACATTTTGTTTTCGAAAAGGTCCTGCATATCGCGTTTTTTTTTCAGAATTGATAGATTATAAAATCATACTCTTACACTTAACTTTTTCAAAAAAAAAAAAATATCGTCATTTTTGATTGTTATGTGAGTAAGTGTGTAACGCCCTTGGTCCTCATTCTTATTGAATTAATTCGACAAATTCCAATTGTCTAATATAATTATTAGGCAACAAAGCAAGACATCCCAATTCGTTTAAGGTTTCGATATGGTAAAAGAAATGCATGTAATTTATTTGCATATACATATACCTACGCCCCTCATTCTTCACTAGCATACATTGTCGAAGTAATATAGCATGCAAAACTCACTAATAAACTTTATTGCCTGACCCACATGTACAGTACAGCTGGTGCCTAAAGGCCGAAACAATCAATTTTCTTATTTCCCATGTGACTCTAAATATAGTCCTGCGAATTAGTTGGCCAGTCTCTGCATACACAATACGATATATGGGATATGTATTCCTAAAGCTATATTTCTTTTCGCCTGGCCTTAGGCTAGAAAATATGGATAACAATAATTCGTCGTCATTTTGTTCTCGTTTTCTTTGTACATATTTTTTGTATACCGATTCTTACAACAGACGTTCTTTTTGAAAAACACAAATACACATAGGGCATTGCAAAAAAAAAGTTAAATGTTAATAAAAGCTACTATACTCAAGCCTTCCTACAAGTCGACCCGTGTGCCAGGTGTTCTTCATACTTTCGAATATTATAGCTAACAATTTTGTGCATAAAGTGACCGCTTGCTATGTTGTGTTTGTATGGAGTTACGGATTTTCTTGGATATAGGGATAACTTTGCAATGTACATGTTTGTAAAAAGGTTAGTCATCTATGAAAGGGGATAGGTATAGTATATTTTGAAATAGGTAGCTTTTTATTTTTAATCCTTTGTGTGTGATTATAAAACATAAACAACAGCTCTAGGTATTGGGTTTATATAATGCTTTCTTCTTCAGGTTAACTCCCATTGTTGAATATTCGTGTATTGGCAACATTTAATTTTTCTTACTAAGTCGAGACAATAGCGCCTGTCTATAAAGGCGACTTACAAATAAATCTGGCAGTACAGTCTGGTAGCGAGTCACAAACAGAGTAACCAAAAGTGTAAATTAAAAGTACATCTCTTCCGACATTATTACTTTGGTCAACCATTTTTCAGTTATTATTGGACAGAGAAGAAAAGAGTGAACCCGCACCAAAAAAAAATTGATTTACATCAATATCGATTTACGAAAGATGGACTATGGAACGGATGTTTGGGTATTCATAGTGCAACAGTGTCAAGTCGCCCAAAACAAAATCGTTCAAATCAGAAAAATGTCACGTTATTGTGGCGGATCACAGACCCCACAAACATTTAAAGCGCCCAAAAATTGTGTGTGTTTTAATCATTTATTATTTATCTCCCAAAAGCGCTAAAAATAATTAGGGTTTCAACCCTCGAATTGCACCGGACGTCCTTATATTAAGGTATAAAATCCGTCGCTTCGGCGGTAAGTTCGTGATCAGCAATCCAACAGTTCCTGTGATTTGAATAGTGAAAAGCGTGGGTTGCGATTAGGGGTTTCAATTCAATGCTCTATTTTCACTTTGGGTGATCTGATATTTGTATTTTTGATCTGTCATAATGTGACATTATGTATTGGACGATAGACTCTTTAACATAGGCAAAACACAAAGATAAACATGCCCTCGAATCACTCGTGCAGAATTTCCAAAGTGACGTGAACTGTGGGGAACGTAGCGCCGGCCGCCCTGTTGAAACCACATGCCGTTGGTGTCCAATTCAGATCAAAAAAAATTGGTAATCATATACCTATAGCGTTTGCGGTTGACGGCGGATGCCTGGCCAAAGTCGTTCTCAAAGAAATATGAACCGATGACGCCGCCAGACAAAAATCCACACCAAACAGGACGCTCTTGGATCTCATGTGAATTGGTATCATCCCAAATTCTACAATTTATTTTGTCGACGTACCCCATTCATCCAGAAATGGGCTTCATTTCTGAAATTTAATTAAATAAGGGTCAGTTTCCAACTGCTCCAGATCCCTTCAGCGAACACACTTCGGTCGTTTACCTTAAGTTTCTGGTTCAGCCAAATTTTGTAGGAGTGCAGGCTCAATTCATGATCCAAAATTCGCCAAGTTCTGGTGGTGGAAAGGCCGAGTTATTGTGATCGAAATAAAAAAAACAGGCAGCGGCGATGTTTTCTTGCGTAACGTTGACGTACGGGTGTTGGTTTATCGTTTACTGAACCAGTGGACCCAAATTTATCCCGAAACTGCGTATAGTCCTGTCGTTAGGATGAATTTGCGACCATTCCGAAGCGCGCGGAACGTTTCCCAAATAGAACACCCATTTTGATAAAACAATTTTATCATTAGCTCGTGTTGTTGAACGCTGTGTACGCCCACGGTAATTTGGCGAAGCAGACTGAATATAGAAAGACCTAAAAATGTCTGACTGTAATGTAAGCTCTGATTCAATTGGCCAGGAGCTATACATTGAACACGAAAATCCCTTTGGAACCATCTGAATAAGGCTTGATATAAAACTCGATATATGATTACCACATGAGTTAAAACAAAAAACCTCATAGACAGAATCTCTACTGACTCACAAAAAAAAAGAACAATTTCTTAAGCAGATGGTGACTAGTGTTGAAAAGCGCATCACTTACAACAGCCTCAAACGAAAACGGTCGTTGTGGAATCACGTTGAGCTGGCGTAAACGGTGTTCAAGCCAGGATTACCGGTCATAAAGATACTGCTCTGTGGTTAGTGTGATGACAGGAACGTATTTACTATGAGCTGGTCCCTATGGCAAAACTCCTTATTTGGACGGTTATTGTTAACAATTTGATTATAATTCACAGAAGAGGCTAGTTCCGGCCAATTGGAGAGGAAATGTGTTCCATTAGAATAACACCAGGGCATACACATGGGTGGAGGATCATAGGTATGCATCCATATTTTAGTCCGGATTGACATCAAGAGACTATCACCTTTTCCTGTTCATGTGAAACGATTTTGCTGGTATAAAACCACTCAAAGAGCAATAAGTTTCAAGGATTTCTACGAGTAATTCAACCTATATTAAATTTTTAATGCACCCCGCCCTACCATTCTGCAATGGATTATTCAAAGAAATTGGATGCATTTCTTCGTTCCTGTACACAACTAGCGACATTTTATGCAGAGTAAAATCAATAAGTGCTATTAAGTCATGTTCATAGGATTTAAAAACACATTAAGTACTTTCATTTAATTTCGTTTCATATAGTTGGAAAGTTAACGTTACAAAATATAAAAAGGGCAAATGCGTTTCGTACATGAGAAAAAACGAGTGGTGGGTGCACGACTGGGTCATACGCAACTTTCTCTTTGACAGTGAGTTGGACGTTTGAGCAAATGCCAAGAATAAGAGAATTTGATGATTTTCATAATTTGCTAAAAATGACATAAATAATGTCGAAATGTGGTTATACGAACGTTAATTGGAAGGAATCGTTGTCTATATGATTTTCTGTTATTGGCTCAAGTGATCATTATATTTTACAGAAGAAGAAATTTGAAATCTGAAAATCATATTGGTGATTCGCGTGTTTTAAAAGACAAAAGGATTTTCTAATAAAATTTGTGCAAACAGTGGAACCTCAACGTGGAATAGTAACAGAGGCTTAACAAAATGCGTGAACTTTTTTAAAAGCTCATTATTTGGAAAACAAAAATGGTAGGCATAGAGTGTGCGCTTTTTGAAAAAAAAACTCTATGCTTTTTAAATGGAACCATAAACACCGCTGTCAGAAATGCAAGTTCTTCTGTTTCGAAGGCTTAGAAACAGAAGAATAACACCAGGAAACAAGACTAATACCATACATGGTTCACCTGCTTAAATATATCTACAGAATTTTACGACTTGCGGGAACTTGCGGTTTTAACAATTAATAACTGAAACAGGGATAAAGATGACAGTAAGGTATCCTTGGTGAAGATAAAATGCCTGAAATTTGAAAAGGAATCTTCTGGAATATTATAATATAGATATGATCATGCGTCAGACTACAAAATTTTTGCTGGTTCCCGCAAAGGTCGTAAAACTAATTATCGTGTAGGCCTTAACCCTGTATACTCTGGTATTTTGTGCCTTTCAAAGCAAAAAAGGCAGATTAAGCTAAAGTTGCCACACCAGAGGTACTTGTTTCTTGGTACAAGGGACTACCCACCCATAATTTTAAAGATTCAGAACGTTTGCCAGAGCCGGATATATTTGAGAGCGATGAAGACTGAGGATTCAGACGTTTTTTTTTAGTTGTTTCATCAGTTCAAGTATTTTTCATTTCAACATTATTTAAATAAACGTTTTATTACAAAAAAAAACTGAAAACACAGCAAAAATTCGTTAAGTACAGTTTTCACTTGTACCTATATATTAAATAAATGTTTATTTTTAGCATAAGCATAAAACTAATTATTTGAAGGGTAAACATATACTTAGTGTAAATGTCGTTGCAATATTAGTAAAAATCGATTTATCAGACCCAAACCGAACCGACGATATATGTCAGGATACCAACTATTACTTTGCCTTATAAATTAAACTCAAATCTAACCACACTGTACAACGACACTCCTACAGAATCGAATGTCCAGCGAATTGAATATTTACCAAGTTCGCCACCCCAAAAGGGTTTCCACAGAGAAAACCACACCAACAAAATAAAAAAGCTTTCGGAATTTCCCTCTTTTATGCTCCATTAACTGTTAACAGCTGCTTACAACTGCTTCTGTCGGCCGTCGTCGTCCTTCGACAGGTCAACATATGAGTGAAAAATCAATAACCCACTTCTGTTTTCCAAAACGAAAATACGTGGCTGCAGAAAACATTGAAGCTATAAAAAAGAGGACCATTGAAAATCTGCAAGTCAAAACAGTTATTATTTCATTGGAACAGAGTGTACCTTTATATCGCTGTGCTTCTATCCGCAGTGTCCCCGTCTACCGCTCAACTTTTGCCTTGTCAAGGTCCTAGGTTTTTCCTCAAATGTGAGTAGGTAATTAGTAATTACAAACAAATAGAATGAGCTAGCTAACTTGAAATAGAAATCAGCGAAACAGATGTGACACAGCCTATTGTGAGATACGAACATGTGTTTTTAAGGAGTTATGGTAGCGGAAAGCAAAAGTCGTTAGCGAATGTTTTCTAATAAAAATGTCAATTAGCTTAGTATTGCTGTGGATAGGTATGAGTTCAACGTCTAATTGGACTATGTACTTGTAGTTAACATCATTAGAGACGCAGCTAATTTCTGTGCAATGAGATATTTTATTAACTCTGTTTAAAACCCTTTTGAAAAAAAGTAATCAATTAAAAAGGATAAGCAGCTAATTGTTTGAAATTAAACAGCTAACGTGACATTAAAAACCGATATTGAATCATATTGATGCTTCAGCATTCATTTTGTGTACTTTTGAGTAGATACTAATCAAGAAGCGTGTATACGTCTTTAAATATACTTTGTCATGTTTATACATAAATTATTCTATTTCCGAACGGATACTAACATTTCAGAGGAGGAAGTTCCTATCATTAAAAGTGTTATTGTCTGTAACGGGAAGTTGGTGATGAAGTATTCGTCACTGGTCATAAATTTTTAGCGATGACCCCACTTGATTGTCATGAAAGCAATAAGTAAGGTATGTATTGTATTTACTTATGCCCTTCATACCCGCATAAGACGAAAACGTTTTCGCTCTATAATGCAGGTTATAAAGACCAATACCATTTGATTTACTTGAAAAGTTGCTGGTGCTCGAACTGGAGGACATAATTAAGACACCCAAGGAGGAAATGATTTTCTTTTACAAAATCCAGAGGTGATTAGCAGAGATTTATGGGGCAATTAAAAGACCAAATCTGTTGGTGTAATCACATTGCTGCCGAGATTGAATTGTTTTGGTAAAATATTGCGTGGGTACTTAATTGGTTTGTACTATCTCACGGTAGTCATGACAATAATTATATGATTTTTTTAAAATAGTTTTTCTTCTAACAGGTATTTAAAAGAAACTCCCGCGTAATTTACATTAATAAATATTAATTACGATGATTAGTCAAGTGTCCATGAATGTCTAACAGAACAAATCATCTGATCAGCCAAAATCTTAACAATTGCTGGTGTATACTTAAAAAATCGAACTGCAAAATGAATAAAATACAAGCTGAAGAATGAATCTCCATAGAAAAAAGTCAAACGATATAGGCTTTCAATTGAAGACTCTGAGTTGATATATTGAGCGTGTATATTGTGTCGTGTAATAATAATATGCGGCTCGAGTGTCATTAAGCAGTTCAAACCAATCACTATGTTCCACCAGCTTTAATTCATGTTCTTTGAGCAAAAGTTTTAAGTGCTTTGTATGCTTAATAACTCTGAACGTAATCAAATAGTCACACCTAAATCTTTAACACTGGACTTGCATGGATTTGAAAGTTGAAATGTTGAACATCTGTTTGAGTGAGTTCACAATTTCTATGCAATAGTCAGAAATATTAATATTATTTTATTTGCTTAATCTTTAAAAATTTAAAGTCCTAAGAATTAGTAGGGAATCCATTTTTTTACTGAAAACGCCCAAAAAAATGGTGCTGGCAAAAATATTTTTACAGACGAAATATATCTAGATATTGAGATTGTATTTTGCTCAGATATTTTTTTTTTTCAAAACTACTTACCGAATGGCCAAAAACAACTTTTTACTGAATTATTGGCGTTGAAGTGGGCGTATTTCTAGCTCAAAACTTAAGGCCCAAACTGGTCAACAACTATTCTGAGTCGATTCATATACTTTAAGGTGTATTTATATAAAATATTTATAAATAGTACACTCCTTTTGAATATGGTTTAAATATAAAGCGAGATCGAAGAGAGGGAGCTATGGCACTCCAGGAAAAATACTCATTTTTCCAAAGTGCGCAAATCGTTAATTCCAGGGATACAATGCGCGAACATAATCCTGTCGATTTGAATAAGATAAAATCATAGACGAAAGGTCTACGATAGATAAAATCTTCACAGTTGGTAAAGACCTGAAAATATCCTTAGAAGTCAAAATCGATAGCCATCACTTGTTCGTCGATTTCAAAGTTGCATATGACAGCATTCAAAGAGTCATGTCTAGTATTGGTATACCATCCAAGCTTGACCGTCTATGCGTAATAACGATGGCGAACTCTTCATTTGGGCTGAAAACGAACTCACAGCGAATCATTCGATACCAAAAAATGTATAAAGAGAAAGTGACGCATTTTCACGTGACTTCCCACAGTTTAGTAAGCTAACGGATGGTACTCAATCCTTTGGATAACTTACCACTTTTGTAAATAAGCTAAGCTTTCAACACCGATCTAGTCTGTTTTGACTTATCTGATGTCGTGTCTTAAATTGCAAATTTGTTTTAAGTTAGTTTTTTCTATCTGTCAAATTTTGAATAGTGAAATATACTTCTTAAATTCTTCTATTGACTTGCTGATACAGAACAACATATTATTTATTTAAAAAAAAAACATTCTTTTTGTGATATAAATCGCCCATTAATAGCGATATCCTTACGCTGTCTACCAATAGCATCAAGTATATTGATGTTGCAAGATTTAAATGAAGGGAATCCCACAACAACTCCTTTAAAATCATTCTTGAGAGGATTGTACAAAACTTCCAATCTAACACTAGAGGAAAAGTCTTAAATCTCTGCATACATGCTGTACCTCCATACTAGCATACACCCACCCTCATGATATTGACATCATTCGTCGGACTCAACGAAATGTTACAGCCACATTATCCAGTACAGAATACAGGAAGCGGCAAAAATGGGTTTAACAGTAAATGAGGGTAAGCCCAGGTATTTTCTATCAACAAGAAAAGAAAAGAAATACTATATCAATGAATTGAACAGGTGGACATTGTCTACCTCAGCTTCACAATTAACTATGGCAACGAATTGTCTGAAATTAAACAATGAACTACTTTTGACAACCGCTATTTCGTCGGAAACAGAAGGCATTGTCATATACAAATTTTCGATTATCGGAAATCCGCCGAAGCAGGGACCGTATCAAAAGCGGATGGTTGTTTTAATTAAATTTAAAAATTCTTCTGAAAATATTGTGTTGTTGGGGTATGGAGACAAGGACGAGACGAGGCTCCACTTCGACATTTGATATAGCTAGGGCATGTAAAGCGAATGCACACCCATCCTTCTGTTATTTTTTTTATAAAAATACAATTAAGTACGATGAAACCAAAAAATAAACAATGTAACGCCCATTTTGTTCGTATTTTTATCAAAGATGGTGTGGGGTAGGAATGTAACGATGCGGATCGCAGATTAATGCATTCTCTTGTATTTTTATTATAATACAGATCAAATTGCTTGATGCCACTAAATTATGATCTCAATAGGTTATTTAAGAATGTTAAAGGCTTACATATATCCATTGACAATTACATTGGTCACACAAGAGTCGGTTTGGAAGGATTTCTTTCCATGAAAATCTAAAAAAAAAAATAGGCGTGGCTCAACATGAAATGCTGAATAAAATTCTAACGGTAAAACTTTTTCGAAATACTATATGGTTCGAGGCTTTTTTGAATTAATAGTTTAATAATTCTATTGGATAAGGTTTATAAAACTGTTTTATGCATACATCAATTTATTATTTGTCTGCTCAAATTTGAATATTATTAGAACTTTATTTTATTGAATGTAAGGGGGTAAACTGACTATTTTACCTATTCTTCAGTCTAATTTTAAGCGTTTTATTATAGTAATTTTTGTTATATTCTAATATATATACTCTCTTTTTGTTTCAGGTAAGATAATGACAAAATAAAACAGCTTTATTTTCAGGTAAATACAACATTTTTTAGGTACATTTTAAGTAATGATTGCAGGTACGAGCAAATTTATATATATTTATATATTTCACTAAATGTAGGTGAACCTATAACTCTTAATGAGCGCTGCAACAAGTATTCGAATAATTTCGCTAAGCTCTTGAAAATATCTACTATTTTGGTTCCAGTAACAAAGGGAAAGATCTTCTATAAGCCTTGGCTTCGATAGAAGTTTCAAATTTGAAGCAAGAAAAAAGTCGTCCATAAAGTGAATTATTCATCTTTAAAATATTCAAGGCTTACTAAAACCACATAGTTTATATAAGTTCTCACTAGGACGAGAATGTTATTGTTTATTGAAGCATGGATTTTAGAAACCAGCTTTTTTTAAAACAGGATGAAGAGAATAAGCTATATTAACTAATAGCCTCAATATGTGGGAGTGGCTAAAAACTTTATGGGGACAAAATTAGAAAATGGCATGGTTATAATTTTAATGTCGATAAGCAACAGACCCATGTCCACAACAATGTTTCCATTGTTATACACTCAGATACAAATTTCCATTCGACTCTAAAATATTATCTGTAATCCAATAGATATGTGTTTCGTTTATCTACAGGTTTAAATATTTGTTGCTTTCTCTGTAATGTTTGTGTATAGCACTTGCTACTTCGTATGCAAATGTCTATATTTATGTGGATGAGGAAGCCTATATACACCAATTCCATTATGAGCTAACCGTCATAATCCTTTAAAATGGAGAAATGTTTTTCAAGTGAGCGAGAAGCTTAACATTTTTATTTTGAAAATCTTTTATAAACCTTTTACCATCTATAGTTGCTTAAATATGTTATCGTTTCTTTTTTACGTCCTGTTTAGATACACACAGAGTGGTTTTTGTAACGACAAATATTTGTACAAAATATTAAGTAAGCGATAAAATAAAACTTCCACTCACCCGCATTGATGTACATATGTATCACGACATTGAAAATCCCTGTTTTTATCCCTTTATAGCAGTGATAAAAAACTTATGCGTCTTTTGTCCGTATGTAAGGGCTGAGTTAGGCAATGGTTGAAAGGATTTTTTGTTTTAGCTTATTGATTAGAGCATTATCACTATACACAAATTTATACTCCATTAGGTTACTCCTTAAGTTGAGTCCCAAAAACAGTTCGGTAGATGTTTTAGAATTATAGTAATTCATAAATTAGATAGTAATCTTTGTGTTAGTTGGTCACTGAAAGGCTTAGAAATATATCGACCCTGAAGATTATTTTTCTTTGTTAATATCGGTGTTAACGACTACATATTGCCATACTGCATTTTCAGGTTTTTCTATTAATGGTTTGTTTTGAATACAATATTTTATTTGACAATGTTCCTAATATAACATTATTATAATATAATAATATTTGAATGAATGATATGGGTATAGATTCTGGGAATGTGTGTTGCTTTGTCTACAAGATTAATTGGAGTATTAGAAAAGGAAGAGGTGGTTTAGTGCGAGGATACATCATTTTCGATATCAAGACATTAGACATAGGTTCACAGCCAAAATATATCAAGGTATTAGGTACCCAGCGAGTTTCAAAGAGAAGGCTAAGAGTCGGAATTGATCGGCATTGGCTAGGTAAAACTTCTAACGTAGTTATTCGTGTGGTTTAGTTTATTTTTAATGAAATACTTGAACAAAATATACATCTAATTATCGTTTCAAATCTTTATTTAAAAAAAAATTTCAAAATTAACACAAAAACCAAATTAATACATATTAACTAAAAACAAATAAAATACGTACCAAAAATACATCAACATTTAATATGATATTCACGTATAGACTCTGGAAATTTTAAAATTTCGTCAAAACGCGTAAGTATATGAAGATTGCAAAATATGTACATCGACACAAGTTATTATTTTTGGCGAAAAGGTGATACATATACAGCATATATAAAATCTAATATCATATAGTCTCCTTTATAGTTGCAATGGATTCTTTATTAACAAAACTTATCGTACCGTTTGAATATGAAGGATGTATCTCGAATACGTAACATTTGAATACGTATCTGGCTTCCATTTCATTAGAATACGTCCTTTTGATATCAATAAAATTGTTTGGGTCGCATTTGAATATAACTACCCGTGAAGATTATCAAAATATGCACAAAATGGGTTACTTCAGTTCCCAATGAAATAAACACAATTCAAAAAACGGAAACAAAACACTATGGTAGCCTCAACAACAACAAAATTTTCCAATGACAATAACAACGAAAGCAATAATAATAACAATACTCATATGCCAATACCCATAAACGACCTCCTATCGGGATGTGGAAATGTTTATTTCCATCCTGAAAAAAAGAAAAGGCGTAAAATAAACCAGAAATACGGAACCTCTCGTATCCGGCTACGAGGGTTATCGCAGTCGTTGTAAGTAACCAACTAAAAAACGTTTGTATCAATGTGTATTCTGTTTACATGTCCATATTATGTATATTTATATTGTTTTGTCTCGGCTTTCCTGTTATATAGGAAATTATGTCTCCTTAGTGTCTATATGTGCAATCTGAATGTAGGTTATGCTTTATATATATATTCAAAATATTCGATTTACATGGATCAAATACCTATCTACGGAACTACTACCGCTATGACAACATTCGACCCTAACAATTCTTCCTCTACCCAAATCTAGTTAATCACGTATAGCCAATGAGCCAAAAATACACCTCATCGTTGAATTAGAATTTTGCTCAAAATTGAGATCGGTTTTAAACATTTCTACAACCCAATCATCAAATGTGAAACTAATGAATTGGTCAGGTTACTTCATTATTTCAACAATTCCAATTTTTTTACGAAAATAGGTTTAGTTGCCGTCGCCAAAGTATCGACCGCGTTTTGGTTTACGTACTGACAGATCATCATGAGTGGAGGCCCAGTCGAAAATATCTAGGTGTTGTACGGCAGAAAAATCAATCCAAACCTTCTTCGCGGTAATTCATTGCACTAACTATCGAGCCACTGAGCCACAGGCTAAAAGATAGATTATTTAAATGAATCGAAGGCTAATGTATTTTCTTGAAAATGTCTCATGGCTATAATTATCATACACGAAGCTATTAGGTACTGAGTTTCAGTCAATGTCACCATTAGCACTGTGCCTACGCATATGACCATGCTTTGAAAACCAATGCTAGAACAGGATGCTAGAACCTATTCATTAAACATTCACGAACACATGGAAAATTATACTACCATCCTTATACGTCACGCAGACAAATTCCTCCTCTTGTAATTCTAATTTCAAAACTTTTTCATCCTCCTTTAATTAGCGTGCGTCGTCCTAACACGACAAATGTCGGTTAGAAAAATAAAAAAGGATCCCAAAATCTTAATTAGCCAATTAATATGAATCACTCCGACCAAGGAGGGAGGTAAAAACATAAATCATTTAGGATAATTCGTTAAAAGGGCTAAGCTTTCTCCAGCACAAAACTGTCAAGAATTTTCGCCAGGGTAAACGCTCAAGTACCTGGTCTTAGCGAGTTTATGTGCCCCTAAATATAATACCCATCACACAGACAGGGTAAAACGACATAAAAAGGTCAACCGAACCACACGAAATATAAATGAAAATAGAGAAAAGGACGAAACAAACATTTTGCTATGTGGTATTTTAAAGATTGCCAGAGTCCTTTTTCAATAGTCCAAGCACGTCATTTTTTCTAGAAGGAAAAAAGTTTTCCTAATCCCTAAGTGTATAATGGAAGAAAGTAAAAAAAAATCCGTGTACACCGATGTGACTTAATTCGTTTATTGTGTACCAAGGTGATTTTTCGACCCATTTACTTTCTAATGCAGAAAAGGGACGACAAAAAAGATATACAGTTCTGTTATTCGACAATATTGTTGGATTTTTTTATTTTAAAATGTATTAATTTTGCTTAGATACATGATGTGAATAGTAATCATTGGTTTAGTTGTTAGTATCTTTTTGAAATGAATAACTGTCACAACGTCACAATGAGCTTAAATAAAAATATCCCATTCTTTTAATTAATATAGGTACCCAAAAATAGGAATGAAATAAAGAAAATTAAATTGTCATCACATCTTGTTCTAAATCATTTTTGGCATATGCTTTAGGGAAGCATAATTATGTAAGAAAACGCCCCCAAAAAGTGGGCGTGGGTTAAAATGATCTAAAGACGAAATGTTTTTATTGACATTATGGGAGTATTTTCATCGAATATTTTTTTCGAAATTCTTTAATTCTTTTTTCTTTAACCTTGCCTTGCAAAAAAGCTTTATATGGATGGAATAAAGATATTTCGATTGTCAAAATATCTTGTTCAGACTTTTTAACAAAATTCTTTACCGTTTCACCAAAAAGATCGATTTTCTAAAAATTAATCGTGACAGTGGGCGGATTTTGAAAATGTTTACACTTGTTCAAGGATCCCATATACCAAATTTCATTATCCCAGCTCAAATTTCAATTCAATACCCCAAAATCGGTGGCAGACAGACGGACGGACAGAAAGACGTGGATAAATCGATTCAGCTAGGGATTCTGAGTCGATCCATATACTTAAAGATATAGCTAATTCAATTATTTCTCTATGTTACAAAATATGTATGTATCAACCCCTATGGGATAGGGAATAAAAAGCGGTTTTCTATGAAAGTTTCAAATTAAAATTAAAATATTTTTTTTAAAAACTTGATTTTAAATTCATAAGCATCGCTTAAACATTAACTCGCCAATGATTCAAGATAAACAAAAGGGGTTGGGGACATAATCCCGAAAATCTAAAACCCCGAAAATCCAAATCCCGAAAAGCCAAAATCCCAAAAAAATTATTTTTTGCGTAAATTTTTCATTGTATATAATTTTTCGGTATTTTTGGTATTTTGAGCTTTCGGGATTCTGTCCGACTCTTATACAAAAGACACAAAGTGAAGGAGAAAATGTCTAATGATAGCCTTACATTTGTAATTTACGTTAGGTGGAAGAGAACCTGGTCATATCTTAGCACGTCTGCTCCGCTTCAAAAAAAGAATATAGATCAAGTTAAAATCAGTTTTTATACCCTATCCCATAGGGATATATTCGTTTTGATACAAAGTTTTGAACATAGATCTCAATATCTATATTTGAAGCATATAAAGTTTTTTTGCCATGCCACTTTTCCTTGCGTTTTTAGTAAAAAAAATTGTTCAGTCAAATTTTCAAATATTCGAACATTTGATGCAAAAAATATAATAATATTAATATGAACATTTCATCCTTAGAAGATTTTAACCCACGCCCACTTCTTGGTGGCGTTTCCCTACAAAAACCATTTGTATACCCTACCAAATGCAATAGAAAAAACATTGTTTTTTGTCGAACTATAAAATATTTAGATAAACTGTCTGAAAAATATGTTGTGACAACGTAATTTTCTATATTTCATCTTCATAAATCCCACATTTTTGGGATATTGATTTTAAGGATGGGATGGGATAGGGTATTCAAATTTCTCATATGCACTCAGTCATATAGTCGTTTTTTTGTTGGAATTTTACTTTGCTGTCTAAGAAATATTTTTATCATTAAAATGTTCGATGTCGAGAACTCTGTTAGTTCTAACATAAGTATTTTAGCGGAACTCTGAAAAATTCTGAATTTGTCTGTGCGTCTATATAAACGAGCCAATTTTTTTTTAAAATCATTTTTAGAACAGTTTGTGCTACAAATTTAAGCCATTTATAGTTGTTTCGCCCCTGTTAACATTTCTATACATAAAAGAAGACAAACATTATCAACTAGGATATTGTTAATTCATAGAATAGAAATAAATACATACTTATATACTAATGCTTTCTATATCGCCAGTATCCTCAAAATGCATATGCAAATGTATGTTAACACTATATGAGGTATAAGTGTTAAACTTTATAGTTTATGGTTCTAAATTGGATTGTGTTATATTTAAAGTACAAACAAGAAATAGACAAATGTGTATTATAAATCCCAAGCCTTGTTCATGTGGCTTATTTTCTTAAAATACATAAACACATATATTTACTGACAACATTGTTGTACGACATTTTCGTATCTTCATGGACACTTTTGTTCTTGCTTTAATAAATAATACAAATTGAAAATTAAATTCGATCCAAATTCCAAGCCAGCATCTGCTCAGGGCGACAATTGTAAAGCTAAAGTCAGACTAAGTATACAGTGTGCAATGTAACCATAGATGCTTAAATCACATCATGAGCATCAATGGCCTTAGCTTAATATCTCTTTTTATATAGATAGATATAAGTGAAGTTATAGGTGTGTAACGTTTTATTGTATTCTTAACAGTTTTTGATTCTTAAACAGTATAAGAACAATTATTTTTTGAATCGATTTTCCACTTTGTCTAGTTGGTAACATCATTGTTTCTGATTGTTTCTAATCTTACAGTAGATTCCAATAGACAGTCGTAAATATTTTATAAATCCTTTTAATGAGATGGCGTCAACCGCAGCAACAACAGAGCGATTTCAACACTAATGGCGTTTTCCATTGGTAAAATCTTTTTTATCTTATCTCGGTTTGTTCCATTGGGCAAAAACATTGATTTTTTTTTATCTCAGATTAATTTTTGAAATCTATTTTTTTCGGAAGATTAACCCCTCCTTGCACACACACAATACAAATAATAGTTGTCAGTTTGATCAAAGTGCTTTTCGTTTTGATTTGATATTATTTCGGTTGTGAAAAATTATTATTAATCATTAAAACTGTAGAAGTTCAATGTGAAATAGTGAACGTTTCTGCAGATTCAAAATGTTTGTATTATGAAAAATGCTTCCACTCGGTTTGCTCTTCTGAACTCGTCTTAATTTGTTTGTGGTGTTCAGAGTATCTTTACTTGCAGATTTGCAACAAAATACATTTTAAGAAGCACTTTTTAGAAGCTCTAGTTTCGGTGTCTGTTTTTAGAAAGATGCTCATTTGAAATCTTTATTTATTTTCTCTTTTTGAAGTGTCTTTGATCGAGTTGTCGCATATTCTTGGAACGGTAACGAATTCTATGGAATCTAATCCTTTATGTCAAAGTGCATACTCTACGAGTTGATGTTTACTGATGTGAAGAGTATAAACCGGGAAGTTTTTCTGTATACTAGTTAAATATTTTAAAATTTCCGTTTTTTTGTGAGCTTGGGGTTGGAAAAAAATTTCACTGAGTAGGTATGTAATTTTTTTTTGAAAGAAATGTTTTTTCTATAGAGATGATCGCATGACAGGAAATGCTACCTCATGCAATTATTTTGTTTAAACTTATTTCTGGTGAAAGATATTCTATTCTATGTGATTGTATTTATCGTGTTACGAGCTGACCCATGCTCATCTTGCTTCACCCGCTCTTAGCAGTTTGAATAAATGTCTAACTTATATCTGATGCATTTGACATTGAACATTTATAAACTTTCTCTTACAAAGAATAATGAACTGTTTTCGTAAAAATTTTCGACAGTGGAACTCAAAAAAGTGGTTTTGGAATTCCGCCATTATATTAACGGCACCTGCCACATAAAAATTATACATAACCTAAATTTTCTCGAAAACGACTACAACGGTTTTTATTAAACTTTTTATATACTATAAGCATATTAATTCCAACCAACTGTATACTAAGTATTTTCGAGAAAATCCATAGGTATGTTAAGCCCCATTTAGACGATCAGTTCAGTTTCATTTGAGCAGAAAACTGATGGGGATTCCATAAGTTTCTGTCACAGGTTAAGTTTTAGTTAAACGCTTCATCTTTTACATATACACAGCTCAACTGAAACTGAACTGATAGTCTATATAGGGCTTAAGTGTGCAAAATTGCATTACAATTAGGCTAAAACGGACTTTTGAGTAGAAGTATACATTCTTTCAGCCATTAAAATGTTGCTTATATTTTGGTGGATATTATTAACCTGGCTTATTATAGTTCGACCGGAAGGTGGCCTTGTTAAGGTTAAGTAACATTTTTATCTTCACTTCATTAAAGTTGGATGGCTTAGTTTTTGCTGTCATCATCAATATTAAATGGAGAGTTCTGCCGGACAGTGAAATATTTTTCGCCTCATCAGGTTAACATTCTAATCATTGACTGTGACTCAATTCATTTCGTTATTTATCGTAAGAGAAGCCTTGAAATCCTGGCTTTGAAGTTTTAGATTTTGGTAAAATTATCGAACTTTTTCCCACAGTAAAACCTCCCTATATATCGAACATTTTCTTACAGTAAAACCTTCCTATATCCTCGATATTTTGGCTGTTCTCTCTGTCTATACCCTATCCCATAGTTGTATATTAGTTTTGGCATTATGTTTCGATAGACATATCTGAATCGACTCAGAATCATTAGCTGAGTCGATTTAGTCATTTCTGTCTATCCCTTTGACCGTCTGTGTGTGACGATAAAATTTGCTATTATATCCGCTCTACTCGACAAATTAAAACAAGTGTACAACTTTCAAAAATCCGCCCACTGCCACTTTTTAAATGGGTTATGGACAGTCTATGTCATATATACTTCATATAAATATACCGTTTTTAGCCACGCCAACCGAAGGAGTTTTATTAAAACAAATATTTATGTTAAAACTTAAAAAAAAACATGAAGATAATTAAGATAGAACAAAAATAAACACACGCCCACTTTTCGGGGGCGTTTTACTAAAAACTATTTAACCCTTTCCCATCGCATATGTCATATAGCTAATGAAATTTGGTATATAAACTCTTCGTGTATGACTCCAGAAATCAACATACAGCCACGCAAATTTTCAGAACAAAACATTGTCTGAACAAGGACAGGATTCGATAGCGGATTATAGCCCTCTTCATATATAATTTTGGATTCGAAATTCTGTCTGTTCTTGGTTTTTGCCGATTTTATGGCATGTTGACAACATTACAATTGATCTTCGATGTTAGGTGCAATTAAGGGATACGCGTTCTGATAAGGTCTGGGAGTTATCTTGGCATTGTAGCCTTTCGATATTTAACTTTTGCAGAATGGTTGTATCCAATATCCGCATGACAAAATAAACTCCCCTACTTTTTCCAGTTTAAAATATAATTTGCTCACAACCAATTTCTTAGGTAATTTTCGTGTGTAATTTAAGTGAGAATACCCAATACGAAATGAGAATAAACCAAACATTATTTCAAATTAAGACCACATAAGAACACCACACAATTCCCCAACTATATCTACAACTTTGTTCACTTTAACCGTTCCTTTGGTCTTTTTTGCGAATACAATTGTAGAACAAAACCGAAATGAAGAATCCTGAAAATGTTCTCGAAATTGTTATGCGGTATGAATCCTGAAGTATGAAATAGAACAGCAAGAATAAAAAAGAACAACTAAATAGAGAAACCGATGAGAAAAGTTTTCTAATTTCTTTTCTCCTCCTTCATGGGAAGCAGCTAACCAATATCTAGAAAAGAGAGTAACAAGAATATTGAATAGAACCGAAAATTCATTAGGGAATTAGATTCTCTACTTTCAAACAAAAAAAATATATATCCACTTCTGAATCAGACTCTTCTGGGAAGTTTCATTTTTTTCGTATTTATTTTTATGCCCAGATCTGGTACCACTTAACTCACACCTCTATTCCAAGTCGGGTTAGATAGATCAAACAAATGTATACATTTTGGTGTGCGGATACTAAAACCACAATCCCACAAGAGAAAATGAGTTTACAATCTACATATAGAAAGGTAAAAAAGAACGTAGGAAGGAAAAGTAAAATCAACAAGAATCATTGGCAGGTTGGCACCTTATGTCCTGGTCTGAAATCACTCGTGCAACAAACCAATATGGCAGGCAAAATAAATAAATATCTATATACAATTGTATTACATAATAGGTTGGTTACACATACATGAAGACGAGTCTTATTCGAATGATATTTTGTTTTTGCTTAATATGGTGGATACCACAAGCAATTGGAATGGCGGCTGGAATAAATTGATGGTACTTATTTTATTCCAAAATTGGTCAACACAGATGTTTTTGAAAACAGGTGCGACTGCAACCTGTTTTGGCGCCTTTGTTGTTGTTTTTCCTAACAATTTGTGATTTTGTTAGTTGTACTGTGTATTATTGTTTTTAAATAAATTTAAAGGTATATATATATTTATATAACAACAATAAATAATAATCTGCATACCTACTATTAATGCCGCTATTTTGTCTTTCTTAAAGAAGGTTGGGTTAAGTTACACGCGAAAAGGTTCGTTGTGAATCTGTTGACTTTCCTGATAGATATTCGTTTGTATATTTAACTATTCATAGCTAACAATAAAGCAGAGGAGGTTTCTGACATTAATATAAGCCAGTTCAAATAGATTGCCAAAGAAGTAGTCACCTTGATGGAGTTTTCATTCGTTAGAGAAAGCTGGACAAAAGCAGAGAAGCTGAGGAATACAATCCTCCTATTCTTTGTCCAAGTTTCCACAAAAATCAACTCTAAAAAGGCCTAGTCATTTTGCATGTAGGCCTAGATTACAGTGTCTTCTAAGGACCAAGATTATGGAGCTGATGTTTGATCTGTTCAGCATTATCAACCAAGTGGTTATCGTTTTACCAGAGTTGCCTGGATATTTGATACGTTGTGCCATTTATCCATCTGCGGTTTATTTTCATGATCCCATCCAGTTAGATTTGTGATTTACATAGTGTGGGACATACCTAACATTTCTACCAACGGTAGAATATGAAGGGTAGGTAACCAGAAGATGTTAGATAAGCAGAAAGAAACAGATTAAATAATAACTGGAACTATGTGTTTCTTTTGGAGGTTTTACTGCAACTTACATCGATATTACAATGTTAATAAATACGGTAAAGAAAATGTACATAAATGTAAAGGGTCCGCCAAATAACTTTTTTTTTTTGAAAATGCTATTAAAAAAAACTACTGAATATTTTCTCAAATTTCTTTTTTTATTTGAAAGTACAATCCTTCCTATTAATAATGGAAAATATTTTCATTCAAATGGCTGCCTCGGCTGGCCATGCAGTAGCCTACACGATCGGTCCAATTTTTAAGCATATTATCGATTGTGTAACGAACTGCCGAACCCCTCCGTGCGATTACGAAGCGGCGGATCGCTTTACCGAACCGAAGCTCAGTTTGGGAAGGACCACATCTTTTCCGGCACTGTCGCCCGTGCAAGAAAAGACCTAGCCCGCATATCACACCACAGCTGCGAATCACACGACGATATATTGCGTGCCGAGATTCCGCAAACCCTCCTACTATCCCTATCCACCCTTATGACCCAAGGTCACAGGACCCTTGGGCCAGGCCGGGCAGACTAGCAGGAGGGGCGTCCAGCCATCTTGAGGCCCAGGCATGACCATCCCCTAACTAGCTCAGTGGCGGGTATGGATTCTTGCCTCAAGACCTGGACTGGGGTTACATTAGTTTTACATGCCTGCATACGAATGAAAAGGTCGAAAATCACTGTACCGGTAACCAAACAAAAAGATCCAAAAACTTGCGAGGCCCGAGTTTTGTTCAATTCAAAAAGAAAATCCTTCAATGTTTATCCCTAGTGGAGAGCAAGTGGAGAAATATTGATGGTGATTATCTCCTTGAGCTGGCCCACCCCTTACTGAAATAAATTCAGCGACCTTGGCCATCAATTCGCTCTTCTACATCAATGGCCCCTAACCAACAAGGAGTATATAACTTCAAAAAGTTACATTCTCCTTAATTCCCTACCCCTACATACCCACAATCTAAACACGACTCATCCTCGACACAAAAGAATCTAAACTAAATCCATGTTAACATTTAAGAAACCGAAAATTGTTTACGACGGTACAATCTGGCATGCTAACTTCATAACAAGTTATAAAAAGAATATATTAAAAAAATGTAGAACATTTACCTAACAATTTTATTGATATTAATCTTAAATCTAAGTAACCAAATCGTAAAAGTAGCTCAAACAAAAAAAAAATATATATATATATTTATATATATGCCCCAAAAGTAATTAAAAATATCAATCTCAAACTATTCATTGAAAATCTCACGTTAAAAAAATATAGATACAGATCTAGGTTAAGATAGCAGATATAGTAAATAGTGAAATGTATGTAAAATAAGTTATTATAATATGTATGTAGATAAGTAGGTTGTTTAAAAATTTCTCAAAAGTAGCAAAATATTGTAAATAGATTAAGATATTGTAAATTAGTTTTGTATAGATATGTATTGTTGTTTAAATTCTTGTATCGTAGATTAAAATCATTTTAAATTATTTTTTTTTTTATTTAAAATTGTTTGCTCTCATTGAAACTGGTTTTTATTTTGGTCGTTAGTTGATTTAACTTTCTTTTAAACTAATTTCATATCTTTTCTGTTTTTTTTTTTTTTTGTTAATAAAGAAAAAATCTCGCCGCACAGTATATATGTTATGTTATATTTAAAAAGTTCTCGAGTATTGGTCAATGTATAACTAATTTTTTTTTTTATACTTTTCGGTTCAAATTTTCCGCTCAAATCACAAAACTTACACTTTCTTTTCTAGGATACCTATTCTCGCGATCTCCAAGGCTGGGGACTGGGGTGCACCGCATTCCGTCCTCGAGTTTATTCTTCTCAATGTAGAGGTTTTTTTTTTTTTGTTGTTTACGATGTATCTGTATGCAAATCAAAGAAGATAATCTGAACGCAAAAAGTTTACAAATTCAATTCAAATGACCATATACATAACTTTCTTTCTCTGATGGCGACATCTATGAATGAGTGGTTTTCTTAGCTACGGTTTCGAGATTGGATGATAACCTGCGGGGGCGTTAAACTAGTGTTGTTGGATGCTACGGTGGCGTTGAAACAAAGCTGGTGATGGTGTGCCGATAAACTTGCTGATGGTGTGCAATAAACTTGCTGATGGTGTGGTGACTATGTTGCGTACTACTACATGTATTGAAGTATGCTGGGTGCAACGAAGGGGGGTATACAACGTGCTTAAGTACTCTCGCCAGATGTTGCGGAAACCCCTGTTGCGCTGTTATATATATGTGTGTCGGTATGCCCATGCGTGATGGGCTAAACACTGAGCATTTGCCTATGCGGATTTTTTTTTCCTCTACCAGCCAAGCAAACCAGTTATTGGAAAAAAAATTAATGACGTCAGGTTGACGTAAGGCGATTCCCTTCATGCAGGCCGACAATGATATTGGCGTTGTTTTTTTCTTTTTTTGACACAGGGCACACACTTCACTTTTACTATAATATAGCACGATTAATAGTTATATATAAATACTATCTAAGGGAAATACCTACATCATGCAATTTCATGCATCTAAGCATGCCAAAAACTTGTGCTAAAACTCCACGAGGACGTCTCCTAGGTAATTTTGGTTTTGCCTTTAGAATTCTTGGAGCCGTCGCCTTGCTTCGGGAAAATTTCGGTTTTGCGTCACACCCGACTTAAGACCGCAAAATACCGCACCGACACTCTACGTTAGCCGAATTAAATATAAGAAAATGTTCGCACTTTACGTCACGTGTTTTTTTTTTGTAAAAAGGCATGCGTCAAATAGCATGGGCTACTACGTCTCACTGTCTTGGCTGGTTAAAACTGTCTGCGAATACTGAGCAAAATGCCAGCTATCGAAAGTGCACATAAGTGTTATTTGCTATCGCATGTTGACATCTCTCGCTTGCACTAGTGTTTTCTATTTTGCGGGTTCGCCGACTTAACCCAGCTACATAAATTTTAACTAGAAAATTCCAATTTTAGTTTCTAAATTCAATTTCGGATTCTACACCTTGGAGAAGATTTAACTTTTAATTTTTTGAATAAAGCTTAAAAAGTTATTGCGAAATATAATTTAAAAAAAAAGTTCCCGCCAAGACTGAGCGAAACCTAGCTATTGAAGTTTTTTTTTCTTCTCTATTTTTATTTGCTCAATCGAGGCTAGTTCACCATATCTATTATTCAATATTATAGCACGTTGCTGAGTTCGTTTTTTTTTTTTTGAAAAATTGTCGTTAAACAATTTTAAGATTTCGCTTCATACTCTTAAGGTTTCCTACAATTGTGCGCAGCTGTATTTCACCAATGGCTTCACGAATATTGTCCTTTAAAGCGTCAATTATCTCTGGCTTGTCGGCGTAACACTTATCTTTTGCGGCACCCCACAAATAATAGTCCAACGGTGTCAAATCGCAGCTCTGAGGTGGCCAAACGACATCAGCTCTGCGGCTGATAATGCGATCTTCAATAACAGGGCGCAAAACTTCGAGTGTAGCTTTGGCTGTGTGGCACGTAGCGCCATCCTGTTGAAACCAAATGTTGCCACTATCCTCCTCTTCAATTTTTGTGAACAAAAATTCGTTCAACATGGCCCGATAACGATCGCCATTGACTGTAACGGCCACTCCATGGCCCAATTATGCCTCTGGACCAAAATCCGCACCAAACAGTGACTGCGGGTTTTCTGTGCCCCAAATGCGACAATTTTGATTGTTTACATACCCGCCAAGATCAAAATGAGCTTCATCTGAAAAGATGATATTTTTTGGCAAAATCGGCATCTTCTCTAAGTCGGTCGCAGGCCCACTTAGCGAAGCGAAAACGCATTGGATGGTCAGTTGGCTTCAACTCCTGAACCAATTGGACTTTGTATGGCTTCATACCAAGGTCTATATGCAAAATTCGTCTCAATGATGTCTCCGAAATGTTCAATTGTTGAGAACGACGGTGAATTGATGTTGATGGCGCTTCACGCACACTTTCTGCCACAGCAGCAATATTCTCGGGTGTACGCACTGTTTTTGGCTTTTCACGCTTTGGTATATCGATGAGGATGCCAGTATTTTTCACTTTTACACAAGATAACGAACATACGGAGCTGGCGGTGCTTCACTTCTTCCAAAATCCGTACGCAATTTTCGCACACTTTCTGCAACATTACCATGATTTTCAAAGTAATGTCGCAATATTTTCCAGCGTTATTCAAGCGTAAACACAACCATATTCGTTCAGCGGAAGGATAAAACTAATTATCTGTTAAATCAGACATCAGCTAAGTGTTACCATTCACGAAATAAGCACTAGTTGAAAAAATGGCGGACCCGTTACAAACAGGACAAATCTTCTTTAATTATCATGATTTCCGCCTGGAAAACGCTACAATGATCGGGAACGCGAAACGATATGCTTCAGTTAAGTATCTCAAATAAACACCTGTACTCACTCCAGATTCTGCTTTAGACCCATTCGTGTAGATGGGAATCGAGTTATTGTCTCCAATCAAATACGATTCCTATTCAAGGTGACTGAAGATATGGATAGTAATTTAAACGTAAAATAATTCTATTTACGGTAGTTGTTTTCTAATTGTTTTCAAATTGATCTTGGCTTTTATTAATATGGATGGCGTGAAGAGGACTAACTACCAAGTCAGTGCATTACTGCATTACTTTTGTTGTGACAGCACCGATGATTTAAACGAGGATATTGTTGATCTTGCGGAAATCCAGGACTATAGTTAGTTTTAGTGGGGATAACAGCATTCCAGAAGTTATGCGGGTTTTGACCTCGACCATATCTATTTTCAGAATCTTTGGACCAACAAATAGTGGATAAAACAAGAACCTATTCCGGGTAAATGCTGAAATATTTTTGGTGACATATCTTCGTACTTAAGGAATACCTACAGTTGGTACTATACGTCATAACAGTATACAAAAACGTATAATATCATTCCATCCTTAAATTAAACATATGTGAAGGCTACAATTAGCTGTGCGAAACGTCTAATACCATTCTCATTACAAAAAGTGGGCTTCGCAAAAAACCTTACGGGGTTGAAATAAAGAAAATGTCTTCTTCACAATAAACTATTCAGACAGTTTATCAAAATCATTTGTAGTTCGACATAAAAACGGGGGAATTGTACGAATGGTTGACGAAAAAAATGTCGACTGGACAAATATAAACTTCATCGACTGTTAAAATGTCGACTGAAGTTTGATCGACAAAAAAAAAGTTGACAGTTTAAAATTCAGACCATTTAAATGTCGATTGAGAAATTGTCGGTAAAAATAACGACTTTTATCTAAAATAAAACAAGAATGCTCTCTTTGTATGATTAAAATAATACCGTTAATCTAAACATTAAAAATTATACGAAAGTTACTTGTTGATCGAAAGTGGAAAAGTGAAATGCGTCTCCGCAGGGAAACGTACGAATTGCCGACAAAAAAAATGTCGACTTTGGCGTTTGCTAAAACCTCGAAAAAAATTTTATCGATTTTTAAAAATATCGAACGTTTTAAATGTCGACGCTTAAAATTTCGACTAAATTTTTTGAATGTCGGTCAAATTATCGACAAATTTGCTTCTATGTACCATTATTATATAAATAAAACAAAATCCAACATTTTATATGGACATTTAAACATATTTTGCAGACATTGTGTTTGCTGTTAACAATAGTCGTGCTTACACGACCTTTACAAGATAATTTCCTTTTGTTTTCACAGCTCCACCGATGTTTATTACCTTTTTTTTTAACAGTATACAAAACCATCAATCGCCAATTTATTTTCATTTTTATTAGATATTACACGGCTGATATTCATTACGTGTCTATTTTAAGTATGCTGCATATAATGACTTAAGCAAAACTCCGAGTGAAAAACTTGTTTCATCTATGTTTATCAACACCACATTAAAAATACATAAGGTAGTTAACAACATTATCAGGTGGAGAATATTGTACACAGAGTTAAACAGTTAGCCAAGAGTTTTTTTGTCTTTAAGTCGACTACAGTAAAGAAAATTGTTAATTTCTCGCAAACCACTATGTCAAATTGAATGAAATTTAATATGTGTACTACTATTACAGTTTGAAACAATTCCACATAATTTGTTTTAACTCAAACATCACTAAACGGAATTTTCAGTTTTGACCAATAACGGAAAATCGTTATTATTCACATAGACACCGATTCCTTCAAATTTCGGAGTTAACGTTTGTATTAACACATTTCGACATTATTTATATCATTTTTAGCATCAATAATCAAAATGCGTACTTACTATTTGATCTAACGCCCAACTCGTTGTGAAAGTGAAAGTTGCGTACGACCCAGTCGTGCACCCACCACTCGTTTTAATAGGATTATCTACTCAAAAACACTTTTTTGTTTTTTAAGGGGAGGGATTTGCTTGACTAATGCCACCTGTTAGACGATCAAAACTTGGACGACGTACACATCATCCAATAATTATTTAGAATACCCGTAGTAATCAAACGCAAGAGGAATGTGCAGTAGAAAATAAATGGAGACGTGTCCATATTGCACAGATTCTCGCTGCAAAATCACCACATCAAATTCGACAAAATGTCACTAGAAGAAGACCAGTCGTAAATGTAGAATCGAGCTGCTTTCGAATACGATTCCGCAAAGGCCTACAAATATATTTGCTGCGTTGATATCGCTTTATTGTCTGTTGTATGCCAGCATTGCAATGCATGATGCTAAGGTGAAATTGTCCGTTTTGACTCATCCGCCAGAGCCATTGTAATCGTTTCTCTATGGAAATAGAATCCAATCATAACATTTCCTGGCGAAAACACAAAAAGAGCCGAAGTTGTTGATCAACCTGGCTACAATCCGAGTTATAAGGTAATGGCGTCTCCTTATTATCAAAATGAACGAATTGCATTTTTTTCGAAATTACTTCCAAACATTCAGATTCATATCGCTCTCTACTGATTTCGATTCGAATCATTGAAAATTTGAACTATCTGTGTTTTGTTATTACTTTATCTGAAGGCGTTAAATTGGGGAGAGACCAAGTTCGCAAGGTCCGCTAGTGTTATATTATATAAGTATATGAAATCCATTAGCAATTTTTCTTAAAGTAATAAAAAGTCGATCGCACATGAACGACTACAACGTGCACTCAAAACCACTAATTTTATTTATATTTTCTCAGAAACACTTTAAGCTTATGTATTGTGCTTCTCTTTCAACTGAACGTGATTTTTTACATTCTTTAGCAGAGCCTTCAACCCACACAAATTAATTATTTATGTCAACGTTTAATTAATTCCCCTTCACTGGTATTCCCAATCGTAGCGCGTCGATTAGATAAATTTCTCCGTGTCCTACATCTAGTGAGTATAATCAATCAATCAATTCAACTGAACGTGCGTATTTACCCGTACCCAAAGGTCCAATTCACAGAGGTTAATATTAAAACAGGATGTAATGGTCGAACAAAATATTCACACATCAGCTCGAAATACACAAATAAATTAAAACACATTGACTGTGTATGTGTAATAGTGGTGAGATTCGTTGGTGTTTTGTCATCTAGTCACCTTTTAACGTAGCGTCACGTTGGTACAATATAGCTGTTGGGTGGGCATTAGAGTCATGCAACCATACCACTTCATATAGTGCCGACCGGATCAAATAATTCAACAGTGCCGCACACTCATATCCTCTCGCAAGATAATGGTTGTCGAAACACTTAATTGTTGGTTCATGGCAATGTTTATTGTCCAATTAGAGGGAAAGAGATCCGTTTGGATCAGTCAGGGCCAACTTCAACAGTACACATTAAAATAGTGAGGTAGGCATACCATAGAGTGAGGGGAAAATTTCAAATTTACCGGACTGAATATCCATTTATCAGGAACTGAATGCAGAATAAATGCCATTTTAGAGAGATGCGGAGCAAGGGTGTCAACTGTCGACCAATTGAAGTTTAATAGATGGCCCAAGCTGATGCTCAATGTTTTGTTTGCTGCGATGAAAATTTCACTGCGTACTTTAATTGACATCACATTGGCCGGATAGGTTGTCAATTGAGCAACGATAGAATGGAATTCTATTCATCCAGATAAAGCGTTCTATACGTGTGAAATGACAATATCTCTACAATTTGCTTTCGACACCATAAATATTGCAGTTCCTAAGGTAGAAGTGTAGATTCTTTGGGAAATTAGAGACGATGCCCACATTTATAATAGCCTTTTATTAACAGGAATTTTGTTATCACTCCAAGGATGCCAAACGTTCAGCTGAGTGTGTCCGTATAATAAAATCCTGATAAATAATACGTCTTAGAAATTAATCTTGTCACTGAAGCCGGCCAGCATCTCATAGCCACGTTGATGTTCGAAATCCAGGTCATGGTAATGTTAAAATAGTCCTATCTGTGAGGTCTTGTGCTCGTACCTAAAGCCTTATTCCCAGGAGGGGTATGTGGGATAAGTTATTACTCAACAAGAATGTTGGCTCGTGTGTAGGGCGAAAGTGGTGGTGGGTACGAAGGCAGCAATGTACTTCCACAAGTAGAGAACTTTAGCCTTATAAGAAAGTAGAAGTGGGGATTGATTTTCGAATGAATTTTACATCAGATGGATGGAGGGAGGTAGTGAAAGAGGATGTGCATAGAAAACTAATTTCGCTTTGATACCGAATATTGATTGCTAGTGAAAGGGTCAATAGGTGTAGAATATCAATTATCATATAGGGGTTGTTTATTGATAGGATAAATGGAAAATGTATTTAATAAATTATTTTGGTAAATTGTATGGATATGGGGTACGTCAAAGGCGCATTACTGGATATATTGAGTTAGTGTAATATTGCTATAAAATTATCTGCGGGTTGTGAGTGAATTCAAATTCTTCTCAAAATATAAAAGATCGCCTTTCATATCAAACAGGGTCAGTCAAAAGTTTGGTCAAAGTAATAATTGAATGATGCTGCTACTTTATGGTATATTTAAATGGTCAAATAGTGATGGATGGCGCTTTTCTTCTTTTTCTGCTTTATATAGCTATGGAAGGCCATCGGCGAAGTCCAAACGATCACTGAACAAAAAAAATCCATCCAAATAAAATCATTCGAAATCAAATTACTTCTGGTTACTTTTAGAATTACATCGTCACGCTTGGTGTAGTTGGGTGAAACATCAAGAGCCATCAATGCTGTTATTCAATTTACAAGTGGTTATCTAGCTGAAATAAACTAGTGCGCCTTAGTATTTTTGCCAACTCCACGACTAGTTGCTTTTTATTACATTTAAATATAACCCTTGAGACAATATCTTTGTATCCTTCAATTGTCTACTACCTACGACATCATTTGCAAACAATAACATTGAACAATGTGCAAATGACTGAATGATTTTAAGAACAAAGTAAAGTCTACCTCATATCTTGCCATTATAACCCCAAGGCACTCGTATGGGACAAAAATAAAAACGATTCACATAAACAAAAAGGAGAAGACAAAAACAAAGTATTTTATACTCAGGACATGATCATAATATTCGGCTCATGGGTTTTTCACCTATTCTACCTCTAGACTAGATGTAAGAATAATTGTTCCGTTTATTGCATTGTATTCATTGTTATACTTGTTAAATGAATGCATACATAAAAAAGACAAAGTCCGATGAATTACGTATTGTAACGCCATTGTGACGTATATGAATTAAAGCCTAAAGCACAACCTTTGACTAAGGGCGCTCATAGTACGAGTACACATGGCGTGTTTCGCTGAAAGGATGCGAATACGAAACGCATACACTTCTTTTAAACACAGGCGCACCTGATACACAGGGTATACAAAAAAAGTTGTTATACATAGATTGCTGTCAAAGGATACTCCTGTAATAATTGTCCTTCGCGAAGAAAGTTAGGTAAGGTAGATGTGTTCAGCTTACTCGTCTTTTCTTTACTTCTCATTGAGATTCACTTCACGCGTTTTTCAACTTTAAGGTTTTAATTCATCTCGGGTGCGCGAAACGAATTTTGAAATAGGAAAATTTAATTGATCACAGCACTAGCTTGTCAAAGGAAAAAAAGTTTTGGTTTTTACTTTTTGGGGAAACAAAGTTTTAATTTATTTTTTTTATGCTTTTATTTGACATTCAAATAACCTTCTGCTCTAGGCACATGGAATATTTACTTGGTCATATAAAGTAAATTATTGATTGCTTGCCCAAAGGCTGCGGATGACTAAGGAAGGTTTTAGTACACGTCAGAAAGTATTTGTATTCCATTGGGATACTACACTATGGCTCGATACTGACATCTGATTTGATTGTGTTAAAGGGACGGCTACAGGATGAGAACGATATGGATACATATGTTGTGAAATTGCTTACAGATTCTATTCAAATATATCTTACATCTTTGTCGGTCCTTTTGATGGAAATTTATTGGTTTTTAGGTAAGATGTTTTGGGAATCGAACTTCGAATGGAAAATGTAATATGGATACTTCAATATATATTTTTCTTTCGGTTTGCAAACATGATTAATTGTTTGGGATTGCTTAAGGGACACATATGTTTGTTTTTTCTTTATATTTTGGTTTCTTAAGTTAATCCATAATAGAACGGACAATTGCATTATGCTGGTGAATAATAAAAATACTGCACGTTCCTAAAAATATGGATGAGGTAGTACCTCAGAGGTACAGATAATAGAAAAAAAATTGATTGAATTCATTTTTTTTTTCAGAACTTTGGTGGAATACTGAGACTAAGGAGCAGGAAACTAAATTTCCACAAAAACCTTAATTTTGTTTGAGATAGATAATTTTAAGTTGAGTTTTGCTTTAGTCTCCGTTTTTTTTTTGGAGGTCGATATCCCTGTCTCTTGGGTGTAATTTATTTTAATGAGCTCTCGATCCAGCTCTTTCATCTTGGGCAAGTTGCTTCCAATTATTCTTGAGTATTATGGATAAGCAAAATCTCGGAATTCAAAATACAAGAGAGAGGAAGAGAGTGATATTAAATGTGCAGTCTCCGCCATAGCTAAAAAAGGAATAATGCATCCATGGAACAAACAACCTTATTTTTGTCATATATCTTTCTTTAACAATTGAGGTCTCCGTCCATATATGAATAGCATGATACTACTCATTTCCAATCCTACAATTTTGGTTGCTCATATTGCCATAAAACGAAGTGGGATTTATCCGAAATAAAAGTACAGTTCGGCATGGTTTCGTCCTCGTCTACCATTTGAAGCAGCTTCTGGAAAATTCCAACCGGATTGGAAGGTCTGTGGTGTTGAATTTTCTAGTAATCTAAGCATTGTAGCGTAATATACAAATCCAAATCTTTATGAATTATTGTCTATAATGTCTGTCTGTTAATACTCATTTGAGCAGACAAATTTCTTGTGGAAACACAATTGATGCTGAATGCGATTTTTTTTTTTTCAAAAATGGTTCTAATGATTTTGATTAAACTTTTAAGCTTAGATGATGTAGACGTATGTTAGAATGCTGCATACTCTGTCTATTACTAAAAAGGATTATTATGGCAATTATCAAAAATTAATGATATCTAGGTAAGGAGACATAGAATTGTAACGAATTTTTGTGGATTGAATAGTACTATTCATGGCAACATATCTGCATACTAAGTTTTGTGTTACAATGTAGAATAACGGAACTTGAAATAATTTCCTATATCTAAAAAAGTACTAAATATTTTGGGCTTATAAAATTTACTGTATACTTAGTTTGTTCCTCCAAAATATTAAAAAAATTCTAAGGAATGACAATGGACCAAGCGATTGTGTTACTCAGTTATATGTGTTTATTCCATACATATGTATATGATTTCTGTTTAAAATAAAATTAAATAACGATTTATGTTCGTTTGTATTTTTAAAAGTTATGTTTTTCACGAGTTCGCTTCAAAAGATTCATGTTCAATTTGATAAATAAGATAAAATCAAGCAATGCCAAATAACTCAATTTGAATCGATATTTATAAAATATTGCACTCTCTTTAAAATTATCATAATTGTAAAACACCAAATTGGCCATATTACTAAAGTGGATTTTTTCAAACATTATGTCAACCACACAAATCTTCTACATATCTGTGGAAGTTTGACCGATTTTTTTTTTTAATTTTTTTAAATTTTTGACGCCAGTTCAGCACCACTTTAATTAGTACTTTCCACAATAAGCGACAAATTCGAATCTCGCGTGCATCTTGCTTTATTAACTAGTATTTTTGGCCGGCCAGTGACATCATAGATATTGCATGTAACAACTGTGTGAGTCCTCGGCTCAAAATTATAGCTTCACACAAACAAATTATAGTAAAACTTATAACGTATGCCCTTTATGAGCCGTTAATATCCTTTTTATTGATGACTATTTGTATCGAATTAATTTGTCAGATTTTTATTGAAATAGCCTTTACAAGAAAAGGCAATCTTTAACCAAATAACATTTGTAATATGATGTTCAGAGTGAAGACGTCGAAAAGCCTCCATCAAAACGGCGAGATATTGTTATTGGCTAGGCATTGAAAATAAGTAGAGTTTTCATTTAGTAGAGTTTTTGTAATAACTTTTGTTGCTCAACTGAAGTTTACACTCAGCAACACTAAAAAAGAAAAAAATAAATAACTAAAGCATATTGCTGCTACGAAGAAATCATCTTTTCGATCCCGACAGTTATTCCAAAATTACATCATTAATAAGAACTGATAAGCTCCAGCTCAATCTACCAACTTGTATCATATTAAAAGCAGCATTCTAATCTTATAATATATATCTTTGAGCAATCCCCCATAATTAATCTACCTAGTATGCGCATTTATTAAATACCACTCCGTAGGTTTTTCCATTTCATCAATTCCGTAGCAAGTAACATTTTCTTCCCACTCCAATCAATCAAGCATTCAAAAAAAATGTAATTCTCCAAAAATTAACACACAAAAACAGCGTGTATAGGTCAGTGTAGAAGAATTCATGATCCAATACAACCACCGTAAAATTGTATCCAGAAGGCGAGTAAAACATTATTCCCTTTCTCTACATTTCACTCTTACCCACCGTTATTTTGTCTCATCCCAGGCGTGATAAAACAGACAAGTGGATCTTATTAAAATCCAAATCCAAAAGTTCTCTATTCATCGTGTAAAAGCGGGCGGAATAATAAGATGCAGGATAATTTATTATCGAAACGGTGTGTTTTTTTATAACTTTTTTTTTTACTTAAACCATCTTGCTATCGCTAATAAAGAATCTGACGCGAAAAATAAGTAAAATACACGGGATGAGAAAAAGGAAAATTTTAAATAAGATGTCGGATGTTGTTTTCTGGTGGGTGTTTGTGTGCTAAGATGTGCTATCTCAGGAGTAGAGACTCAATTCATTATAAATTCTGAATAAGGATTCAACGTTATTTCGTGTCTTATCTAGAATGACAAGCTATTGTCAGAAAATCGAGATGATGTGAGATTCAAAGACTTTCAGGATTTACACCACATGACGAACACAAGAACAGTTCATTTCAAGATACCCGTTCGTTGGCTGAATAACCCGTGTATGTGTAAAGTTCTATTGTATTATGTATGTTTTCTTATTTAAGAGATTAAATTTTGCTTGTGCCATGATGAGAAGGAGTATATTACACTGTTTGATTCACACGCATAGAAATGAAAATATGAACAGACACAACAATATATACATATGATAAACGATAAAAAAAAAAACAAACCCAAAAGGACCTGTGGATTAGATATGCGATTTTGAAATTGGGTGGTAGTAGATGTGGTAGTGGTACTGGTAATGAGCTTAGAAAAAAAATGTCTAGAAAAGCAATTCCAAAAATTGGGAACACATGCCGCATAAACAGTTTTCATTTACACGATACGCCAAGCGAATTGTCATAAATTAAATTTTTAAATAACAAGTCGAAAAGGGTAAAGCGTTTTTGCGAAGGGATACAACATTCAAATTTAAGTCAAACAATAGGCATTTGTGTGTGTGTGTGTGTGTGTGACTTTTGTTTCGCTTCGAAAATAAGTATTTTTGTTTACGAAAACAAAACACATTGAAAGATGGATACACATTTAAGACTACATACTTCCATATGCAAACGTAATCTGTTCCCTAGGGTGCTTAATGAAATGATAACATACACACTCTTAAAGTTTATCGTTGGCTTGAGATTGTTTTGATTAAATTCATGATTGAAATCATAATTCTGCATATATATACTTTCTAATGCCCTAAAGGGCTTCGTGGAATTCCAATTCTCACACTTGGCAAGGTGATAATAAAATTCAGGATATGTTTAAAATATATTTTTAAAGTGAATATATATATAGATATCCCTATAAGGTGGACATCAAAGAGAAGTGTAAAATATTCATTAGACACTGATATTTATGCATTAAATTGTTATATGTATTGGTCTATATGAATCTCCACTTTGGTACTGAAACTGATGTTTACTGATATTAAATGCATTATTTTTTTCAGAATTTCAAATTGCCAGGTTTCTTTTTTTGATAACTTCAACTTCCCAAAATTATTATTACTTCTTTAAATCTGAGCGTGATTATATTTCCCCATTATTACTGGTTTGTCTTCAACAATAATACTTGTTCCATGTGGTTTCTGGAGGTATTGCTTACACATTGTTTAAACACTACAGTTAAAGAAATGTGAATATTTAAATTTACAACTGTACTCAAAGATACCATTAATCCGCGCTAATAGAAAGTTTAATTCGCATCCTTGGTCCTAATACTCAGCCATACATGACTGTAAACACCCAGCTCTCAGAGTCTTCAATTTCCAGTCAGACGTCGGAGGCAGCAGAGGAATTACCTCATCAGTGGCGTACACAAACAGAAACCGATCTCACCGAACCAGCAGAAATTAAGTTAGCTAGAGATCGGGCTAATTGAATAGGCATGTTGGTTGAGGCCATGGTCCATTCCGGAGTGTAGCGCCATAGAAGTATGAAAGTAAGTTCTTGATTGTTCATAGTTCTTGTTTTGTATTGGTTATATTTTGTACATGATCCATGGTATTTTCATATTCTTAGCATTCCGGGCATTGTGGCGAGGTTTCATGATCACAACGATATAGTAATTAACGATACGATATACGATCATTAACTGTGCATGGTTATAATTACTTTTTTTTATATATAATTCTGACTTGTCTAAGCAAGATCTATTGTGCTTGCCGTCAGATGTCTGTTAAGGTTAGTAGCGCTTCTACTTTCCTAATGTAGCTGATAATACGTTCAGCAGAGGATTTCCATAGTTCTTCGGTACTTAATATTTCCCTGAAAAAGGATTCACTTGTTATATTGTAAAGGGCCGGGCATTCACATATGATGTGTTGGGCTGTTTCGTCTTCTTCTAGACATAGTCTGCACTCCGGTGAGTCGACAAGATACATTATATTTAGGTGATATCGCAGACAATGGTGATTCGTTAGGTAGCCTACTAAGTTCTTGATATCGTGCCTGCGAAGATTTAGTATCTTGTTGCAATCTGTTTTGAAGGGCTGAATAGCTCAACTGGCCTGTTTTAGGCCTGGAATGTTCTCCCAGTATGACTTACAATCGTTCTGTTCCCAGCTTTTTATAGCCAGATTTATGGCTGATTTGAGGATTGCACAGAAGGGTTCGGGTCCAATGAAAGGTTTGTTTGTTTCGTTGCCTTCAATCCCCTTATGTCCGGGGACCCACCATAACCTGGTTTGAGGGAATTCAAACAGTGAAGTACTGATTTGGAGTCAATAATATGTGAGCTAAGGGCTTTTATAGCTGCTTGACTGTCCGTGAATATATGAATGTTGGCGGCTTTAATACCTGAATTATGTATTAGGTTTGCGCATTCTTTGATGGCCTGGAGTTCTGATTGTAATACACTGGGTTTTTTCCCACAGGTATTGAAACGTTCCGATTTGGTCCATGGATACCAGCTCCTACCCCTGAGTCCATTTTAGAGCCATCCGTATTCCACTTTAGGTCGTTTTGGCAGTTTGGTGGGTTATTGATAACCCATGCTTCTCTGGTTGTGATCTCCGTTGAGAATCTTTTGTTGAAGCATAGTGCCTTGGGTAAGCGGGTTGTAACCGCACAGATCATGTCAAGTTCTGGAAGTTCGGATAAAAGTTCATTTAGTTCTGATTTATTGCTAAAGTTTAACTCTTCCGCTTGTGTCAAACTTGCTGAGCTGCTAATTGCCTCTTTTTCTATATACATATGGAGGGGCGTTAGTCCTATTTAGGCTTCTATAGCCGCAGCAGGACAGGTACGCAAGGCTCCGGTAGTGCCCAGACAGACAAGTCGTTGTTACTTGTTTAATTTATTTATGGTTGTTTTCTGGGTGACTTTTTTCCACCATACTATTGAAGCGTATGTTATAATGGGCCTGACCATGATCGTACAGATCCAGTGTGTGGTCTTTGGAGAGATTCCCCAAGTTTTACCATACATGCTACGGCAAGCCCAGAAAGCTTTGGTTGCTTTTTGCTGTTTATGTGGGAATCCCAGTTTAGTTTTTTATCGACGATCACTCCAAGATATTTTATTTCGTTGGAGTACTCAATGTCTGTATTATTGATTGAAATTTGGCTATGACTTAAATTTCTCCTTTTCGTAAAAGGAACGATGACAGCCTTGCTGGGATTTATAGAAAGATTTTCTTTTCTACACCAATCTATGACTATCTTAAGGGCGTTTCGCAGACGTGTTGTAACCTCGTTTGGTTCTTTGCCCCTAATAATGATGACATATCCAATTATATTGAAGCCTGCATTACTAAGGTCTTGCAGTAGGTCATCGATGATAAGAGACCATAGTAGTGGTGATAGTACTCCTCCCTGAGGGCAGCCTTTAACGGCTGTTACTGATACTGAGGTCAGTGCTGACGAAGCAGTTATTTTCCGACTTTCAAGCATCGCTTGATCCATTTGATGGCGGGATGATCTATTCTTCTATGAGTCAATTCATTTGATATGGAATCATATTCTTTGTTTTGGTATGCACTTTTTATTTGTGATGTAAAACTTAGAAGTGCTTCTTCCGTAGATTTGCCTTTCTGGTATTCGAATTGACAGAGGTGTGCTTTCATTTAAGCATTCTCTAATGTGTACGTCTAGTATTTTTTCCATTATTTCAGAAAAACGATGTTAAGCTTATTGGACGGTATGATTTAGGTAGTTCAATACAATGTTATTATAATTTTGTAAATCCATCTGCGTTTTGTGGATTCTATATTTGTTGCCACCTTTTTAAACGAGTCTCCTTACATTGATCCGTAACATCTCGTCTGCATTGTGATACTCCCCCAGAGTCACTATAGAATTTTACATCATCATCGTCTGGCTCATACCTTCGTGTCTTTTTATTAATGGCCTGTCATCGATTTGAATGAGTTTTCTTTCTTCTATTGGTCTGGTTGCTCTGTCAAATACCACTTTCATGGGGTCTGTCGTCTGTATAAAGCGATCTTTTCTAAATCCATACTGATGCTCCAACAAAGCATTCTGATTTTGTGCTATGAAAAGCATTGTCTTATAATATATGGTTCGCATTTAAACAGTCATCGTATCCAAAAGACTAATTGGGCGATATGAAGATGGATTTATTTTACCACACCAACTATCAATAATAATGTCAATAATACAATAATTCGACAATAAAGTTAATAATGTCGAAACGTATTATTCAAAGAATTAAACATACACTAGTCGGCATAAGTATTTTGACGAAAGCTTTTTGTGACTATTGAGACTAACTTTGCTTGGTATCGTTAAAACAACGGTGCAAAAATGATGCGCGAAACAAAGAATCTATTTTTAGCTCTATGCATGCCAAGTTTTGTATTGTTTACCTTTTGCATTCTCTTTCTGCTGATAAGAATGCATGCAGACAAAGAATTTTTACGTGGCATAAGTATTTTGACGGAAACTTTGTGTAAATATTTTAACAGTTTTGAGCACGTGATAACCAAAAAACTTGTGTAGTTAACTTTAATTTACATTAAACGTTGATAACAAAATAAATTTTTTTTAAAATTTATTAAAAACCATGGGTAAAACGGCTGAGTTGAGTTTGGTTGTCAGATCTTCAATGGTAGCGAAGTTTAACGCTGGAACGGCAGTAAAAGACATAGCAAGTGAGTTTAATGTGTCGCGTCAAACTGTGCACTATCAAATCAATAAGTTTAAAAAGCATAATGACATCACAAACCTAATGAGATCAGGTGCTAAGCGCAAAACAACGCCCACTGAAGACCGAACCCTTCTACGGGAATTTAAAAGAAATATATTCCTGAAGCCTCAAACTGCTGCAAATCAATGGAATTTGACGGCAACGAATCCAATCAGTGAGCGCACTGTCCGACGACGTTTAATGGAAGGAGATTTTAAAACATTTAAAGCTAAGGACGTGCCGTACATATCAAAGGTTAACAAGCTTAAAAGACTGTCTTTCGCAAAGGAACATCTGCACAAGCCAAAGGAGTACTGGAGAAGCGTTCTATGGACAGATGAAAGCTCCTTTGAGTATAACTCATCAAAAAACAAATTTTACGTTAGATTGCCAAAGGTAGAAAGGCAAAAAAGACGCCCCGTTTGTCAAAAAGTGAGCCATGGTGGAGGCTCTGTCATGTTCTGGGGATGTGTTGCGTATAATGGCCTGGGTGAATTGGTTCCTATCACCGGCTCGATGAACCAAGGTCAATATTTAAGAACCCTAAATGATAATGCCTTTCCTTCCGGAGGTAGGCTTATTGGTGAATCATTTATCCTGCAACAGGACAATACCCCATGCCACAAAGCCCGGATGATAACTAAATTTTTGAAGGATGTTGGTGTTGCCACTTTGGACTGGCCACCTCAAAGTCCAGATTTAAATATAATAGAAAACGTCTGGTCTCTTTTGAAACGCAAAAGAACAGTTTCTTTAAATAAAACCAGAGAGGAGACGATTTCGGAGGTCACTTCCCTTTGGGAAGAGATATCTCCAGAGATTCTTCAAAATTTAGTAGATTCAGTACCGAGACGCCTTCAAAAAGTTATTGAAGCCAAAGGAGGTTATATATTTTACTAAATTCTTCTTTATTTATTTACTTTTGTTAAGTTTAAAATGTTTTTTCTTAGAGTTATATACTTGTCAAAATACTTATGCCAACACACGAAATTACAAATTAATTTATATCTTTTTTGACTTCTATGAAAAAATATTTGTTTGCCTATTTTTAAGTTTGTATTAGTTATATATAAAAATGAAAAAATAAACATGAATTCTTGTCAAGCCATTTAGAAGTTAAACTCAAAAATGCACGATGTTTATTTCGTCAAAATACTTATGCCGACTAGTGTACCTACAAAGAATGTCTCAACCTTCGTTTAAAAAAAGTATGGAGCCGAATAGAATAAGAATTACATGCCCAAAAAAAATCGTAAACCCAAACTAAGAAATAATTCGTTTTTCTATAAGAATTACCACATCAGTGATAAATTCATTTATTTTAAAGCTGCACAATTCACCATATACTATATTTATGTGATTAATCTGCTTTCCTATTCTTCAGCAGGCGAATTTTGAAATCTAAAAGATTTGAATTTTTTCAGCCATTATTAGAAAGGCGTGTATTGTATGTAGCCTGCTCTCATAAATGAAAAGGTATGTAATATTAATGCAAGCAATTGCAACTTATCTGTGTGATTAAACCATAAAGTACAAAAAACTGCTTTCTAGCGATTTAATTAATTTATATGTTACCATACAAAAATGTTGCATATGAACTTGAGCCCGAACCAAATTTTTGATGCTTTTTTTTTCTGCCTACATTCACATAGTGATACATATTCCAAATTTACTGGAAATAATTGGAAACAGGGGTAGGTATCTATTCCATATAGGGATTTCTTGTGATATTTGAAATTTGTATCAATTAAAGGGCTTGATGATTATCACTTCATAAAAGTAAACGTCTTATGAGGACGATACGTAGGAAAATATTTCAATGCAATAATCATCAAATCGAATCGGATTAATTTTGGGTAAATAATTTCTAAACGAATCCTTATAGAATAAGAATGTTATCATAATTTCTTGCTATTTCTGAATTCTATTTGAATATTTTGGTATTCAATAATTTAAGTATTCATATCCACCTGGGAATTCAGAGTTACTTGATAGATATTTGATATTTGAAGCGTTTGTATGTAAATGGCAAGGTTACAAAATTTACATGGCTCCAGTATAAGCCGCCTGCTGCGACTCCCAGTTTTAGAAAAAAAAAATTATATGAGATGGCTTGAATACCCTATCCCATATCATCCTATCTACTAATATCCCAAAAAGTGGGCGTGACTAAAAGCTTTTTGGAGATGAAATAAGGAACATGGCATTGTCTTAAAGATGTCTAAACTGAACAATGTTCGGACATCTTTTATAGTTAGACAAACGTATATCCTACGGGGTAGGGTACACAAAATACCTTAACTTGATTATGTATGTTATAAACTACATATTATGTATCAAAACTTATATATAAAAAATGGCGAGTTCGATCAAGTGATAAAGAATATTGATATAATGTTTGAACAATATAATTAGACAATATATTTTTCTATAACTTCATCAATACAAATCATGCCGTTGCAGCGGCATTTACGGCTAGAGCAAAAGTATCAACGAATACCTGTTGACGCACAATCTTCGACAAAATGTTACTGTTGATACCAATGATTTTGAAGTAGTTGAAGGGTTCATCTTCTTTGGTATCAATATCAATCCCACGAATGACAACTTCGTGGAGATACGCTAAAAACTCAAGTTTACTTCCATTAAGTGAAACAAATGAGACCAAATCTTTTAACACAAAAACCAAAATGTTTGTTTTAACGGACGCTAATTTTACCAGTCCTAACATACCGCGCCGAGTGATGGACAGTAAGCAGGAAAGCGGAACAAATATTAGGAACCTTCGAAAGAAAATAATATTCCCCGAATGGAGGAGATGATACAGCCATGCACTTTATGTAGTACAAAAGGTAAAAACGTCTACTAAATTGGGTCGGCCATATCTAGGGAATAAAGTGAAGAATAATGCTATAACATAGAGATGTTTCGAATCCCATCCTTCAATTTCGAGGCGACAAGGAAGACCGAAAATCCGTTTTTAGGATCATGGGATCGCGGATACCAGAGCGCTTGGACTGACTAATTGTAGGTAACGTTCCCAGGATCGAAAAGGATGAAAGGCTTTTTAGCGTCAGCCAGAAACTGTCAACGCGTCTAGAACCTTATAAAAAAATAAGAAGATATGGATAATTATAATGATCTTGGTGGTAACAGTAGATCTATTGTAAGTATCCTGGCAAACTTTTGGCTTGCAATCTTAGTAGGTTAATGTTATAAAACTCCCACATGAGTTCAGAGGAGTAAGCTATCAAATCAATTTTCAACACTGATAATACGACCCAAATATAATAGTTTTTAGCTAACAAAATCGGTTATGATCATTGGTAATGATAATAATATCGAATTGATACAAGAAATAAAAACTCTTATAAAGGATGTTCCATACTTCACGAAAATTTTGAATTTTGCGCCATTTATTAGTACAACGGAAAAAAAAAATAACAATGAGATAGCTGACAGTTTGGCGTTAGTAAAAATGGAGCGCTAACATGCCATACAGCCAGACAAACATTTCAATTACATGTGTCATTTACATAATGCGTGAATTATGGGACACCTTTTACTATATCTATGGCTCTAAAAATAAAGAGACTTTGGAATAAAACCATATATACAGTTTTCATGAAAGTACTGATTTATCTGTATATTATACCCTATCACATAGGGATATATTAATGTAGACACTAAGTTTGTAACATAAAGGATTAACTTTGATAGACATATATTCAAGTAAGAATCGATAGCTGAGTTGATTTAGCGATATCTCTCTGTCTGATTTTTGGAAAATTGTGCCTCTGGTGTTGGCTCGAGAGTTTTGCACAATCCTCTCAAGAATCAAACAAAATAAGTCACATGACAGCACATCGCCTTGCCTAACCCAGATGGAGCAGCGAGAATTCTACATCGTCATCCTACACAAATGGACGAGTTTGGATGGTATACCAAAACTAGACATGGAACTGTATAGTTCGTCTCTGAAAATATAGTGGGTATCGATTTGGACTTCTTGGGTTTATTCCGGGATCTGCATTTCCGGCGGCCTTATTAAGCTTGAGTTTAGATATTGCTTTCATCACTTCAATTAGGTCGGGTGGTTGGCAGTTTTCGTTGCTAACAGCGGAAAGTTGTTCTTGCAGCTCTCGTCTTCACCTGCAGCTTAGCCTTGTAGGCCTCGTTCTTGGCTGCGAGCATTAGTCGACATATGTCATAAAAACAAAGGTTTCTTGGTGGTGAGCGCGAGAAACCTAGCACATTAGTTGCGGCTGATCTAATGGCCTGTTGGCATCGTTGCCTTGCCATTGGTCTTCGACATTTGATGCAAGTGGTATGGTGTGAATCGAGAGGTTTGGGGATACGCGTTGCGCGAAGGTGTTGGCGGTCTCTGACGATTGCAGTCTTTCGACATTAAATTTTTTCACAGTATTTCTGGTTTGTTGTGGCGTTATGGATATCCGCATACTTACCTTGGCTGCAACAAGGTAGTGGTCCGAGTCGATGTTAGCCCCTCGAAATGTTCGGACATCCAAAATACTGGATGCGTGTCTCTTGTCTATCGCAATTTGATCAATTTGGTTGACTGTTCGTTGATCTGGAGACTGCCATGTCCCCTTATGGATATCGAGGTGAGGAAACCGTGTGCTGGCTATAGTGGCATTTCGTTCCGTAGCGAAGTCAATTAGCCTAAGTCCGTTACCAGACGTGTTGTCGTGTAGGCTTTATAACCTGTTGTCCGAATATGTCGAAGCAGCTTATCTAGGTTCATCTGGGATGGCAGACCGGGTATTCGATCGGCGCCATTCAGATCAGGGTGATTATAGTGTTGCTGTTTTACGTAATGTCATCAACACTCGCACTTATCGTTTAGCAATTCAAATCCGGTTGGATGAGACCAGTACCCGATGGTTACCACTTGGAGGTAAAAAATAAGCACATTTAATGTGTAGTCAGACTTGCGAGCACTGGGTATTGCCAAATTAAACCCAATCAGAGTCTACCCTTGTTCTACAACACCCAACCATAATATTATTATTTGTAGTTAAATTCCTTTGAGTCGTTTTGAAGAGACATTGCAAAAGGGAAACGGTATTTTTCGATCGAATAGTGGTAAAAAGGTCATTAAATGATCACTAAATATATAGTAAATATCTACCTCTATCAAATTAATAATAATTTGAACTTTTTATTGATAGTGTTAGAGCCACACCATTTTGTAACCATTTAAAAAAAAATACACAGCCCCATTCTATATTCCAGCTACAGGCTGGATGATGAACTCTATAAAATTGATGATGCCCTCAAACTCACAGCAATTTCAGAAAATTACTTTTAAAAATACCTTTAGGTGAGAAATTCTCGGTGAATAGGAAAGAAAAAAAAATCACATTCCACAGAGACAATAAAAATCGAGTAATTACATTCCAAAGTCATTCTAGCTTAAATGATCGCTTCCTGCTTTGCCAACTTTACTGTCATTTTCCTTACATTTCTCATCCACTCACCACTCGTTATGCCATTGCGATAGAATGGAAAATTGCTTTTCATTTTTGTTTTCAAAGGGAATCGCATATATATTTATATGTATGAATTTTCCTTCTCTCCCATTTTCGGGGTCATAAGGCAGAATAAGAAAAACCAGACAAGAGAAAGGACTCACAGAGAGAAAAAACCTAATGGCATATAATTATATTTAATTCAACAGAAAATAATGGTACAACTATTTGCGGTAAATTTCTCTACGGCCGTCGTCGTCGTCATCGTAGTGTGCTTCTGCTAGTGGTATTCTGAACTAAAAGTCCTTGTGCTACTTAAGAATTCAACTGCATAAGGCAAAGTATAACAAAACAAAGAAAACGACATTGCGCGTCGTCGTCGTAATATAAAAGAAAAGAAAATTTAGCACTCCAAACCGAATAAACAATTTTTTTTTAGTTTCGCCGCTCGAAATCCAATGAAAGTGCTAGGATGGAATCTGCCGCCGACGGAGGAACTTTTGCATTTAATTTAATGAAAACTTAATTTTTTTCCTCCTTTCATTGAATGGAGTTTTTTTTTCGCGCGCCCTCCCACACATATTATGCACGCAATAGGGGGATAACGCGCACGTTGGCCATATTTAAGTCTAGCTATGGATAGGAAAAACGAGCGGTGGGTGCATGACTAAGTCGAACGTACTTGCTCCTTACGAGCTCAACTATATTACTTTGATAAATATTCCTATAGCAGTTTTCTTTAAAATATTAACGTTAATAATCGTGTTGTATTAAATATTAAAATCCTTAATCATTTAAAGAACTAAATTAATTTTAGTAAATTTTTAACCAACAATGGCAATTCAAAAAGCCCTCATAATAAATTTGAAAGAAAAAGCTTTTAAACTGTTAAAGCCAAATGTGTGAATGTGGGTGTTAGATGGTTGATTAAAACCTCTGCTACGATTTTTTTCATGAAACCAATACTTGGTCTATTAGAAGCAAGTAAAAATCAGCGCAAATGTCCCACTCAGAGGATAATACTTACATTGTGGATATTCCACTACTACTGGTGGTGGTTTTGAGTGAAATTTTCAATTTAATTTTTTACGAAATTATTCTGCACAGGACACATTGAGTAAAACAAGTGTTTTTATTCGGTTTTTGTCCTTAAAACTATTGGACATGTTCGTTTGGGAATTTTCATTTCTCGTTATCAGCGTGGATAATTACTCTAGGTTGCAGGACTTACAAAATTTCATTCTTTAACTTGATTTTGAAATTTTTTTCTATTGTTGTTAGGGTTGTAAGACTTTCATTAAATTATATGGAGTTGTAATTAAATTTTAATTTGCAGTGTATACGAATATTGGGAGTCTAACATGTATCTAAACATAAATGGAGCGGGAATTACATTTCTAAAATGAACGCAACTGGTTGGAAAGAATAACAATTTAAGATATTAGCGAATATATTTCAGTACATGTAATTTTAATGAAAGTCGAATGGAAATTATATGGGAGGAAAATTTTAATTTTTTTAAAAACACATGAAATAATCTTGAAGACAATGATTTTAACTAATTTTAATACTAGCATACATTGCAATCTGTTATGGTTCGTCATATTTAAATTATGAATACCTTTCATTATGTTTTTGGAAAAAAAGTTGTGGTCATCCGAATTGATTTAGGAAATCACTATTTTTGTGTTCGTTTAAAATTCGCAGAATTTCAATTTGAATATAGGGAATCGCCATTTTTGTCTTCGTTTATAATTCGCAGAACTTTGAACAGCCCAAATGCGAGCTATTTCGCTATACACTTTCACATTTCAAAACGCGGTGGTTGGGTGAATACTACTAATACAAAAGTATACAAAAAGTATTAGTATTAGAGAGAATAATGGATATAGCGATAAAAATAATTGGTTTTTGACACTTGGTATGCTTTTATGTTGGTGGTTCCGCTTTTTTTAAAATGATTTTTCGCATTCCGCCTAGTTGGGAATATACATTTAGATTAACTTAAACTAGTTCTATTTACTGTGCAAAAAAAAAACTGGCTATCACTAATGATTTGGTAACATCTTAAGTGTATTTATTCTATAAATAAACTAGTGGTGGGTTCACGACTAGATCGTACGCTTTTTTCTCTTTTACATCGAGTTGGACGTTAGATCAAATACCAGACATGCGAGAATTTGACGATTTGCATAGTTTGGCCAATATACACAATAATATACATTTTGGTTATTGATGTTATTTTTATTTCAGGATTTGAAGACATCGATGTCTATGTGAATAAGAATTATTTTAAGTTATTGTTCAAAACTGAAAAATCCCACAAACAAACGATACAATAGTTGCAACGTTTGCTGACGATACTGCTATACTAGCAGTTGGCACAACAATAGAGGAAACAAAATCAAATTACAAAACGCTCTTAACGAGGTTAATGAATGGACTACATCCTGGCGGATTGCACTTAATGAGAGCAAATCGATCCATGTAGATTTTTCGTATAAACGGACAAACAATTTGCCTGTATTTCTGAATACAGTCCTGTTTGTAAATGAAGCGAAATATGTCGGTATGAAACTTGATGCAAAATTAAAATGGAAGTCGCATGTAAAAAAGAAATGCGAAGAACTTAAGAATAAATTCAGAGAACTGTACTGGTTGCTCGGAAAATATTCTAAGCCTAACCTTGATAACAAGCTGCTATTATACAAGCAAGTGCTAAAACCGGTTTGGACATATGGTATACAACTATGGGGTTGTACCAGTGAAACGAATCTAAACATTTTACAATTTTTTGAAAACAAAATGTTAAGATCATTCATCAATGAAGATCTACGCAGAGATCTGAGTATTCCCGCGGTTAAAGATGAAACAAAAATATTGCACGAACACATAAAAAACGTTTATTGGGCCACGTTAACACAACATTCCTCCGAATTCTTGACGAAACAAATATATTGCGGTGGCTTCAAAGAACTAAACCCTTAGATTTGGCCCTATAATTACAAACCGCGCTATAAATTGCGGAAAAAGCAGAAACTCTCAAAGGAAAGTTACCTGCCAAACATATTATATACTCGTGATAAAAAAATTGCTGGATAAGTCGAATACTTAGTTGCAATAGAAATACAAAATTGGTGGTGGGTTTAGTGAGTAAAAATCTCACACTACTTTAGGCACGTGCTCATCGTGTCTATGCAAATTTCCACCAGCCCAGGGAATACAAAAAAAACTGAAAAACCCGTTAAAAACCATTTGGGACAGAAATAATAACTTGGAATTGTTACAAATGATAATAGTAACATAGATATTAAATTTTATTCAATTTGACCAATTTGATTGCAAAAAATTTAAAGTATATTAAAATATATTTAAAATATATATTTTCTCGAACTGGGTATGCAGAATATGCTAATAGTATATATTAAGTTTAATCTAAATCTTTGAAGCCGTTTTGAGAAAATTCAGGTTATGTGTATATATATATCATATAAATATATAATAGCTAATAGTAATGGCCTAGAATTTTTACCAAAAAAAACCCTGGATACGAAGTTTGAAGAAAATCGGTCAAGCCGTTTAGACTGGATAGACCATTACGGACAGACGGACCCATGGGTCTATCGCCTATCATCGTAAAATCTCGAGGTTAAAAATTATCTCGAAAACAATTTCTTTCTTCTTGTAAGAGAGTTTAAAAAATGTAATACACAATTTATTAGAATGGAATGCACATGAAAAGGCAGATATAGTTTTATCCGCCTAGTTTTCAATTGTGGTTCGTTAATGATGTGGCATGACTAAAAACTGTGCATTGATCAGATATAGCCCATGTCGTTACCTAAATATCTTGTTATTATTTAAAGTTTGGTGATGACCTAAGACAAAATTATAATTTTAAGTTTACAGAATAAAAAAAACCGTAGCAATTCATTCTTCTTCCTAATTTTGTTATTATTTTAAAAGTTATAACAAATATTAAAATAAAATAAATTACGACTTTCTAATACCTATTTTTATTTGTTGGATATTGTACTAACATGTTTCCTTTTCTATTTTTATTGCAGGTATGGCTAAACAGTCTTAATGATTATTGAAAAATAAGCAATTAAATATATACCTATATGTAGCTGAAAAGTAAGGTGGATAATGCATGCAAAATGGCTGATTCTGATTTTAATTCAAAAAATGCAGTTTGTTATATTTCAGTAAATATATTTGTTTTAAAACACTATAGCATGTGCGGCATCTTATCACAAAATTGTTCATCTGCATGAAGTGCAGAATCGAAGTCTGAACCACCCCCTATGTTTAAATTAAATAGATCAACCATGTTTTCAAAGAAAAAGTTACCGAACAACTCTTTTTATTGAGTGATACATTCATCTTCCTACTTTGCTTTCTTGCTCGCATCTAGTTAAAGTAATAGTTTTCACCTAGTGAGAGGCATCCTAAACACTTTCACTCCTGGTAGAAGGGTCACGGAAAGTATTTTCTAGGAAACTTATCAGCGTCTCATTTTTTTATCTGCTGGCCGCAAATTTTAAACAAATTTAATTTAGCGTAGTTATGGAATGTTAAAGTACTGTATTAAACTAAACATCACACTATACCTACTTGATCAAGAGCAATTTTGACTCAAAGAGAATTTCCTGGGTTAGAATTTAGAGTTTACCAGAGCGACGCCCCGCCGCTCAGTCGCTCAGAAACATTGATTCCCATTCGGAATATAAATAAACCAGATTCCAGGAACGCGACTTAAATAATGACAATAATAGCTACGCCATTGCTAGGTCCGTAATTCCTACTTGCTTGCTTGCAAGAAAGTCGGTACAGCCGCTCATGCTAATACTAACAAGTTATGAGACTAAAACTAATAATAAGGTGTTATTACAAGTGTCAATAGTAACATTGATTATAAATTGCATTCAACTAGATCGTATAAATGGTGAAATTTGTCTACTTTTTGTATGCTGTAAGGAGGAAAGGGTTCCGAATTCACGTTATCCACTTTATCTTCTCTTCGACGACTTTCCTCATTTCGTTTGGTATTAATCAAACCTCTCTGAACTGCAAGATAGGATGTTACTGATTGAAATACGCTCCTATAAACGATCTACAGTTTTACACTTAAATTTGCTAAGACTTTGTACATTACATTTTTTAATAATGAGCTATGCCAAACCACCAAGTTGCATACACCCTATAACAGACTTTATCCTACCGATTGCCAAATATTTAGCCGACGGCCATAAAAAGCATTGAAGCGTGGGTTAAAAATGTACGTGACATTTTTATGCCCAAAAAATATTTCAAAGAACAAAAGTTACTAAAGTCTGTTGGTACACCTGAATAATAACTTCAGCATTCTATACTTGCAGTAAAGGATGATGCCAAATACCCACCACTACAAATCCTCATTTCCATCGCAGCTTTATGTCTGAACGTACCATTGTCCAATTACACGACAATAAAAGAAAACGCTCAACAAACACAGTGAGCCGATTTGTTGTTTATTCAAGTTCCACGCCGCATTGTAACCAGCACTATCTACAGGATCACATAAAGGCTACAAATTATAATTTTCCACGCCATAAATCTTGGTATCGTGTTGCCTTTCTGTTTGAATTACAATGCGAAATGCAAACAAACGGTCCACAATAAACATTATGACTATGAAGTCAAAAAAAAAAAACAAGAACCGAAAGAGTAAAAACACATAAAAAGAAACGTTTACATATATACTCACAATATAAAGTCGTTTCCTCTTCCCGCTCCAAGAAGTAACTTGAAAAATTCCCAAATCTCATTGCAACTTGATCTCAGCTCTGCATTCCCTTCAACACTTATTCCCAAGTGACTGGCGGGATGCAAACTCTATTTTGAAATTCTTTTATACGAAACCTCATTCCATTCTCATTCTTGTGTTTGTACGACGTATACGTCCTTTCATCAGACATATACGAGTTCCAGTGTCTATGTTGTTTTGTTGGTTTACAGTACAATGGGGGACTTTCTGTGTTTTTTCTGCAAATCAAGTTCTCAAAGCTCCCCGGTGAGCCTATCATCAACTTTACACGAAGTGAGTTCACGTCTCTTTTGTGGAATTAAAAAATAAAACAAACACAAAAAGAAGGATGAACAAGGATAATAGGTATATTCTTGTATCTAAGAGAAAGTGTGTTTTCCTTATCACTTTATAATCTTTTAATGGTGTCACAAAGATCGCACAGCGGTCTTTCACTCCCGCAAGCAAGTACAACTACTTAATTATTATTAATTATTGAGTCCCCTTATCCTTGGTCGCCTGCCCACACTCATCACACAGCTCATAGCACTATGAACGAAAAGGAATTTATGAACATGAGCCATGACCGTTGACGATTTTCCTCTGCCGGTCACGGATTTTTCGTGACCATTCCCAGTGGGTTGTAATGAACGTTGACATAACCAAGCCGCTGGAAGTCTGCAGCTGACGACTCTTGATGCGCTGTTTACATACATATATCTTTTCTTTCCTTTTTTCTATGCGATTTTTCGAGCGCCCACGATTTTTCACTCTACGGGGAGCAATGGGCGAGGTTTTAGCCATAATTTAACGACTTAATGATAGTCCGGACTCATTCGAGGTGAACGAAAATGACAAAAAAAATGAATCAACGACATTGTTCCCAGTTATGTCATAATACAAGCCAAGGGTGGTCGTTGTTACACCCTCTCAGAGGACTCTTTTGGAAACGATAAAAATGTTTATACTTGGCATACCGCGTCTCGATTTCATTTACTGCTCAACGGGAGAAATAATTAATTGATGTGAGCAAGGTTAAGCTGGGAATTGCGAGGTGCGTTGAGGTGATTGACGTTACATAATAATTTTACATGAGCCGTGAAGTGATGCAATTTTTTCTTGTTTGTACAATGTTTTATCAGGCTATTTAAATAACTAATTAAAGTGAATAATTGGTAGCAGTATTTATTACAATCAATGTTCATAAAATGAAATAAATGAAATGAGCATAACATTTTTCTATGATTGGAAATATTTAATTGACATGTTGCGCTTCAAGTTGATTGACATCAGTTTCAACTTCCCCGGAACTTAAAGCGTAGGATTTCTTTACTTTGTCTACCATCTGGCTTGAAATTATTTTTAAACGAGTCAGTACATTAGAGACTACATCATTTTTTTTAATTCTTTTTTTATTTTTTCTTTATATTAAAACTAACTTACATGCTAGACAAAAATTATTGAAAAACTAGTCCTCTTATCTACTAACTTAACTAACTTACTGGCCCTATTCGCTCTATGCGCCCTAAATTAATCAACGACAACTTAAATCGAATGCCTTTCGGCTTATAATCTAATATATAAATGTATAAATAATAAATAATATAGTTTTTACCATGAAACATTTAAAAATAAATTGGTTTCGTATCATTTTGTTAAATTAACGCAACGATTTTAGCCCACTAATGGACTTACCCGGGAGACATGAAGTCCCAGTTTCAGTTTAGATCTTCCACAATCTGAGAAACAGCGGCATGTGATGGTTCCAGGACTTTGTTAACTCTGCTCGGAATTTTCACGATATGTAGTGTTTATCTCCAAAGCAAATTATTCGCCTTGAAAAAGTGTCAAATAAGCAAAGAGCATTTTAAGAAGCCGCATTCTTAGCATTTGAACAACATATGAGAAGGCTGTGCGCTGTGCGATTTGTTGAATATCCCATTCCATCCTAAAATTAAATTTAAAACTGAATGGATATGAAATATACAAAATGACATTGTGACCACAGCTTCTTCAGAAAGTTTATCTTAATTTCTTATGGTTTGACAAAAAAAGACATTGGATAGGTTTTGCAAATATTTTTTAGTAAAACGCACCAAAAATTGGCTTGGATTAAAATTATCTCGAAATTTGTTCATCAAAAGTTCTTTTCGAATTTTTAAAATTGTACCAAAAACAGCATAAATAAAGTCGGCGTGGCCAAAAATATTATATACACGAAATATAGATATTGAGATTGTCTAAATATATATTCAGACAATTTTTCTAATTCTTAACCGTTTTTCCAAAAACAACGGTTTACTGAAAATTTGGAGGATTTTAAAAATTAAAGTTAATGTCAAAAAATATACCCCTATGGGACAAGGTATAGAAAGTATTTAAATGAAATGGTTCAGAATTTTAAAAGTCTTTTAAAAGATATCTTAGTTTCGATTGATCAAATGCGACGCCTAGATTAAATTTGGTACACGTGCTCTGTTGCTCCCAACAGAAGAAGTGTAGACATTTTTGAAATATGCCCACTACCACGCCCTTTTTTTTTTTTTTAGAAAAACGTTTTTTTTTGGCCAAACCGTTAGGAATTTAAAAAAAAAATTCTGAACAAGATATTAAGAAACCCCTAATATCTATATTTTCTTCATACCAAGTTGTTTTGCTAAGCCCAGTTTTTGGGGGTATTTTCTGTAAAAAAAAAAATAATTTTTAAATTTTAGAATATTCGAAAAAAAACTTTTGATGCAAAATCATTGGTTATGATAATTTAAAAATATATTTCATCTTAACCCAAGCCCACTTTTTGGAGGCGTTTTTCACAATACGCTGTGACAATGTCATTTTCTATATTTCATCGCCATAAATTTTGAGTATATTAATTTTAAGGATGGGATGGGATAGGGTATTCAACGATCCGCACAGCGGATTGTAGCCTCATCATATGTTTTTTGAACAAAATTAAATTTTGTTTGTTTTTTATGTATAAAAATACGAAGTGATATTTCCGCACCCAGTATTTGTGAATTCATTTGGTTATCATGGTAGTGTATTGGCACACAAATTTAAAAAAAAATTAACAACATTCAAATGTCTGAGGATTGTGAATCAAGACTAAATAAAAGGATTATATAATGTATAAAATAATCTAAACATCATTATCATATCAAGAAAAACTCCTTAAATATCAAACGTCAGTACACATAAAAACTTACGACACACAGACATCATTTGTTAAGTTCATAAAAAATGTATACGTAAATTGAAAATCAGTAGTAATGATACACCATTAAACATCCGACCGTTTCGCAATCCTATTAATACAGAATTAGATTTAACTCTGTATTCCATTATACTCTACTAGAAATGAAATTTAGAATTAAATCCTTTTTTTATTAATCCCCCATTTTATCTTTAGAACTCGAGAGACACCATAGACACTTGATATTTGTGTGTGTGTATTTTTTTTAAATCCCGGCGTAATAAAGCACTAATAGTATCCTTTAGATTCCTTCACACTGAATTGCATTGACCTCGTATACATCAATTGAGCTGCATTGCAGTATCCAATTCTATTTTCTTTTTTCCTATACAGTCATCAGTTGTCTTTCTCCTCAGGAAGTCGTACAAAATCAATCGGATTATTGTCCTGTCACCGGAGTAAAGGCTATCAGCACCCCATTTGACTTTCTCAAAAAAATCGTCTTAAATTCACTCGTATACATCATTTGTAAATAAACTTTTACTCAAAAGAATACACAACGTGTTCATGTGTGGAAAATAATATAAACACCCTCCTTTCTGGATCGGCACTGTGATTTAAATTCAAATGGAATAATAGGATTTAATGGTTCGATGAATTTCATTGGCAAGGAAATATCTAACCGTGTAATGGAGGGTATCATTATTGGAGAAAATAGACTCCTTACTTATACACTATCTGTAACCCTCCCTATTTTTTGTTTAGCGGCCTACAGCTACCATTTCACAAGTAGAGGATTATAGTGTTGTAAGGACACACCGACCGCATTTTAGTAGTTTAGATAAGTATGTACTGCCGAACGGCTAAGTTGAGATAAGCTATTCTTGACAAATGATACTACTCGAATGATTTGTCAGATCATCACGAGAGGAGGGTCAGTGAAAAATCATTTAGGTGTTGCTACGGCTGGGAATCGAACCCAGACCTTCTGCGCGGCAGTTCATCGCACTAAACATCGCGCCACAACGTGAAATCACAAATACAGATTTTAAATTGATATCGCAGATATGACTATAGCAAACATCGCTGGGTTATATTAGTATATTATTGTTTGCGACTATAAGAAAATGTTGTAATGCTAGAGTGTACAAATGGTGTTGTCAAAAGTAAGTGCGCATGAAATTGATGTAAAAAATTGGAAATGAAAAAGTAGGTTATTCAGACGACTTTTTTGTTGTTAAATATTCAAGCGCTTATCTTTAGAAGCCGTTTATCCTATTTTCTTCTTCCTCGACCCGTGTTTTTTAAAATGTTCGTCATAACACAACTTAGGTTTTTACGAAAAGAAAAAAATGACTACGCCAACTTTTACGTCCACTTTTTTCGGTTTATCAAAAATCGGAGAACGACTGGACAAAACTTGGATTCCATTACTTCTCAAGATGATATAGTCAACTATCCAACCGAGTTTAAGACGGTAATCATAATGTTAATCATAATTACGTCTTTGTAATGGCACTCAGCTTGCGGTAAAAAACCTGATGAACAATGTTATAGAAGCAACAATACTTAAAGGGAAGTACAAAGGAGAAGACTTTTTGATGCCACGAATCTCAATGATTCGGACTGACTTGCCATTTAGCTTTAAACGTTTGCAATTTCCGGTACGGCATGCATTCTCAATGTCAATTACCAAATCTCAAGGGCAATTATCGCGTGTTTGCGGCATTAGTGTCCAGTTAAAGCTATCCTTCAAAAGCATCATTGGAAATTATCTATATCCTCTTTAACTTCTTTCTTATATTGGCAAATTGTTGTCAAAACAAAATTTATGCATTTTTGATTAATGTTTTCACAGAAAATCACTTTTTGTTTTTCAATGATCAAGATTAATTTTTCTGAAATAATGTTTTTGATTCTAGCCAAATAAAGCAGAATTTTCCAATGATTCAATTATACTTTGTTTTTCAATGATAGCTATAACTAGACCCTTAACCTTGAAAATCCATGCTTCTAGCATGGTCAATTGTATAACGCCTATTCCCGTGTCGGAACACCATCAGCATTATTTGTTTATACGCCAGACCAAAACAAAATATAACAAAGTATTGCAATGAACGTAAATATATCACAGCAAAACGATCGAAAAATGTATTTATTTATTTTGATTTTTATTTATATAGATTAGTTACCTGAATATCGATTTATCAATCAGAATGTAACTAAAACACCTTTAGCTTTTGAAAATGAAAATACCCCAAACGCATATAAATACAAATGATCATTCAAAAATACGTTTTGAATTTGAAGGCAAAAAAACGTTTGCCGGGTCAGCTAGTAAAGAAATAATTTAACCAGATCTTCCTTAAAGTAAATGTAACTACTCAAAATCGCTAGCCGGCTCGTTTTATCAATGTCCATACGTCAGCCCGTCCGTTTTGGTGAAATTTGGTATAATTACTCTTTGTTGCTCTAAGCTGAAAAAGTTTACACATTTTCAAAATCCGCCCAATTTTTAGAAAACATTTTTTTGAAAACTCTGAGTAGCATATTTAAACAATCTAAATATATATAATTCCTTTATATTAACACACCTTTTTGGGGCCGTTTTTAGTAAAAACAAAAAAGTGTTTTTCGCAAAATTTTAAAGAAATTCAAAAAAAAAAAAAACGTTTGATGTAAAACCGTCGGAAATAAAAAAAAGAATATTTCCTTTATATCTGTCATGAGAAGTTTCTCAAATTTTTTTAATGAAAGTCGGCTTAAAACTTGGCGTATCATCAACCTGTATGCCAAAAATATAAATTCGCATACTTTGTGTATGCAGAAGCTTGGTTTGAAGCCCTGTATGTATGTTAAAGGCAGATAAGCCTTTATTAAATACCACAATCGACCGAATCACATTTAACTTTGCGTTTACAAATAATATAGAAGTTTGGGGATAAGACTTATATGGCATAAGAAGGTAAAACGACTGACCTAACTACTTTCCGCTTTTTGGAGTATTTAACAGCCTTCAAAACTTTATCTACTACAAAGTTGGTTACTTTTTTGTTTTAGAAGGATTTCAAAATACTGTCTATGGAGGACTTGGTTATCATATCACCTGGCTTAAGTATCCCCTTAGTTGAGGAGGTTGTCTTATAAGCTCTTATGCATCTGTCGTTTTGTTTTTTAACTTACTTACCAAATTAAGCCTTAATAATATGTCTCTCCAATTAGCCCGGTCCTTAGATATTACGTATGTAATATGGATGTAAGCATAACCCTCAACCTGGTGGCCCATATTCCGTGCAAATTGTGATTTTTCGTTATTAGCTAAAACTGATATAATGTATTGTTACAAACGCCAATAGTAGAACTGATTTTCAATTTTTTCACCTTGACAATTCAGCTTATTTTTGATTTTTTTAAATTTGGCCTAAATGCAAATTACCCCATTATACAAAATGGAATTCGCCCTGCATAGTCATAGCTTTCGAATATTGATTTACAACGTAATACATACATAGGTATATATAAGTCATAATTTGTGTGGTCGGAGTGGAATATTTGGCAGAAAGGAAACATACCTACATATAATTTTTGCCAATTTCAAACGTGACAGAAGCTTTTGATTTTTGGCCGGAACAAATTGTTCAAATTTTACTTAGAAATCCTAAAGGAAAATGTTTCAAATATAACATATGTTTTTCAAATATCCAACAAGGCTTTATTCAAACGACAACATCGGCCAAAATGTCAAGTGACACAACAAATGTCTTTAACATTAGCCAACAATTCAAGAACTCTCCAATTCCAATCTAGCAAGCGATGAAAACTTCCTTCCGTTCCAGATTTCCACTTCAAAACCGACTGCGAAAATAACAAACAACTCCACAGCTCACTCTCATGACAACAAAGGAGAGCAACTTGACACCTTCACATACCACTGGGATATCCGTTGAGGAGAAGTGTTAAGTAACACTTGACGTAACATACCAGTGCACATTCGATGCAAAATATGTACAAAAGCAAAAAATCTGCAAAAAAAAATCCAATGCCAATATCAGCGTCAGTGAAAATAATTCATGCACCTATCCGGAACCAGGGAGAGAATGCCATATACGAATACGTAGCTGAAGGAAAGGAAAATACTGTCTCTCACCGCAATGGGGTATCGAAATGCACTACCAACCACTCAATACCAGTATCCTGAGTGTGTGTTCATCTTAGCAAAATGGATCGTTGGGGTAGTCGATATACTTGCATGTTAGTATATTGACTACCACAGGTAGTCCCGTATCGTACGTCTCAATACAAGACATCACTTTTGGATGTTGCACATAACCGCAGAGTTTACACAGTGTACCTCCATTGACGCCTTCCGCATTAGAAAATGTGAATAAGATTACTGCATCTATGTATGGTACTACTTGGTAATATTTTGGCGTATGCGCCTTATTCACATCGTCGCCGTCATGTCCTGCCATTTGTGTCCTGCATACAGGTAATAATAATTTATAGCCGAAAATGATATTGAAAGGAAATTGAAATGCGATTCGATTCGATATTTTATATTGCTCTCGCTTGTCTTTCACAGGTTTTGGGGTAAATAGGAACGTTTGAATCCTTGAATGGTATTGCAATTTCCTTGGTGGAAAATACAAAAATGACTTGTCGACTTACCTGTATGCTAACACTTTTGAGGAGACCAGGAGGGCAATATCCAGTAAACTCTTTCGGTAGATTGGTTTTTTTTAAAGCAGCATTACCCCGGACTCATAAAAAATGGATTCACAGCATCAGGAAAGTACCAATATAGCATGTATCCCTTGTTGTACAGTATAGTTTAACATGTTGGTATCTTTTGGAAAGGAGGACATTGTCGGAAGGATTGAGACGTTATGTACATAATTGTGCAACATACCAGGTACTATTGCAGATTTATGAAGTGTAGGGATTTTCTGCTGACAGAAGAGGGATTTTTATTTGCAATGCACTATACTTCCCTTACCACTCCTTTGCATCCTTTAATATCATAAGGGATGTCTGGCAAGATTAGACAATGGGCCGAGTATAAACTCGTGTATGCATACTTTGTTGGGGGAAGAAATATATACGACATATTATACGGATCGACAAGAGTCCTACACTCAGCTATCGCCAGTATAAACAAAAAATAATAATATTATGCAAAGTACATGCTATATAAAATTCACCACTTGAGCGACAGGAAGTATATGCGTTCCATCTCAATACCGATGTGGCAACGTAATGAATGGGAAAATTCTTTCATCGTATGATGAAACGAATGTGAATGGAAGCCATTTTGATGAATGTACTCAAATTGGGGATGCTATGTAATATAAGGATGCGAATGGAAGTGTATGTGGTGGAGCCAAAGCAAGTGCATTCAGGATAGAGATGTCAGCAGATTTTTTTTTTGTGGTTTATAAAAGCAGATGCTGTGGTGTCACTTGCAGTTTGATAACTTTTAAGTTGAAAGGGTATTGAGTTCTTTGAGGAAAATTCATGCAAATGTGCTTTTCAAGGACTTCATGGTATTAGTTTCATCAAGTGAGTGGCATGTGTTGATTTCTTTAGAAATGGAGAAAAAGAATAGAAATATTCGTTCGGGGAATATAAGTCGGGATAAATATCAAGTTCGTCGCGAATGTATTATTTTTCACTAGACTTTTGGAACAAAGTGATTTTTATTTTTGCGAAAAAAAATATTTTTCGATCGGAATGTAGTATCACTTTGATGTAAATGTAAAGATGTTAATTTCTTTTTGTCACATTATTGCATTTCAAAAATAACAAAAATAAAATTGTTAGACAAACAAAAGCAGGAGTTGCTGATGTTGTAAATATTAAAAAGTAATTAAGCGTAAAAAAGTTAAAGGGTCGACCAATGAAAAAAAATCAAAAAAATTCTCAGTAAAAATGTATGGATGCAGGCCATGTACATGACCGAATCGATGAATAAGTATGTTTCATATGTGTTTATTTTTACTTTATGAAAATTTAAACAGTATATGTAATGCGAATTTCGTTGTCTCTAAAATTGGCGTAGTGCCCTTATGGAGCTATTACCTTTGTATGTCAACTACAGATTTCATAATAAATTTGATAGAAAAATAAACAACCAGTATAAAATAGCTCTGTAAGTAGGTACAGTAATTTTTATCAACTTGAGTTAAGAGAAAATTGAAATGGCAATAACACGATTCTATCACTTACAGAATTTTTAAGTCCTTCATAACCTGCAATTGTATGCTTCATCCTTATGAAAGATATATATATGGATAGGTATAACAGAATTTACAAATAAAAATTAAGAACATAGACTTCGGTTTTTCAAACAGGTATAGCTATGTTTTGCGTTTTCACCCTAGAAACTTGTTCATAATAAACGCAGGTATTTTATCCCTCTTTGGTTTCTTTTATCCCAAATCATATTTTTCCAAATTGTTAAAGTTAGCAATAAAACTCGCAAGTATCTAGATCCTTCTTCATCGAACTTTAGCTATTAGCTTCGAATTTGCCATTAATATTGCGCAATTTTTACAATTCCAATGTTTCGATTTCAACATATATACTCTATAAGTGTGGTACGAACTGGAACTCCAATCGGCTTTCTGTCTAAATAATTTTATCTAACCATCTAAACCAACGTTTGAAAAATACGAGTACATACTCAAAATGATTGAAAGAGCACCATCAGTTTGTATTGCATTAAGAAAATGTTTCCCTTTCAAGGATATTCCTTCTTTTATCGTAGACTTTAAGCTCTAAAAAACACCACACAGTAACGGTGTAGTTTAGTGTTTTTTTTTTAAAATATTTTATAGCTATGTTGGCGCAATGGAAGGTAAGAAATAAAAGATATGAAAAGGCTACAGTCCGCTTTGCATCGTTCAATACCCTATCCCATCCCAACACATATTAAAAACTAATAACCCCAAAAAGTAGGCGTAGAATAAAACTTTATGGGGATGATACAAAGAAAAGGACATTGTCACAATATATTGCTCAGACCGTTTAAAATATTTTTGTACGGTTCGGCAAATGCACATGCTACGGATAAGCGTATATAACTCTTTTTTAAGAAAAACGCCTAAAAAAGTTGGCGTGTGTTAAAATTATATATAGCAACCAGTGAGCGAATATAAAAAAATATTATACTTGTTCTGCTTCGTCGAAGAGAGAGTCAATATATCAACTACGGGCGGACAAACCCACAAGATAAGATCGACTTAGCTAGCGATTCTGTGTAGATGCTTATAATGTACAGTATATCTATCTTAATTATTTTTCTATGTTGCAACTTTATTATCAAAACTAATACATTCCTAGGGGACAGGATATACAAATAGTACAAACCACCCATCACCTTTGGACTCCAGGCAGCAGGCACATTAGGAACAATAGAAGGAATTCAACATAAAATGAGGATTTCAAGTGAAAGCAATGCGTCGAAGGGACTCATTTGTCATCTCTCGCTCCACCGTCATTCACGTTGTCGTCACCGTCGTGCCAAGACATCGCATTCGTACACTTGGACAGGTGGCTTCAAGAAAGAAAGATGATAACAATGAAGAATACGTTCACATCTATATCTATACCGCAGAAACCCAAGAATATAATAAAAAGCGCATATTATTATTTTTTTTTAAGTGCAACTAAGTATGAACATATATACAAACATACACACTAGTAACACATTTCTCCATATGTGATAGTCAGCAGCTAGAGTTTTCCAAAAGGACGATTGAGAACAAACTAAGAAAATGAGACTCCAAATAAATTAAGAGCCGGGACGTGAAAGACATACTCCAGTCCTTTTGCAATGGTACTACTACAACAGGTAAGAGACGACATTATGACTATCCTAAAGATAAATAATGCTTACTCGGGTTTCTTCAAAGAAACTATATAAAGCAACCGTCGCGTCGGGCAATGGAAAGTGCACAAACAAATAGAAAAAAAGGAAATACAATTTCCCCCATCTTCTAAATGAAATTCGAAAATATCTCTCTGCACCAGAGAAAATTGTTTTTATTTGTACTCACATCAAACGGCTGTGTGTGTGGGCGACGACGGCAAAGACAACCAAAGGGTTGATGGTTTGTTCGCAGAAAGGATCTCAACATGATATTTGATGAAGGATGTTTTTTTGTGTTATTTTTGCACTAAGAGCGTAATAAGTGATATTATTTTTTCAAGACATATTCATCGTTTTCGCAACTGCGACTTGAACGATAAACCTTATGACTATGCTCGATTGTAGTACACAGTGTTTCAACTATATCAAGGTGGATTTCAGTGTATTTATATGATGGTGAGGTACTTCTTTCCTATACAAAAACATATGAGGAGGATACAATCCGCTCTGAGAATCGTTTAATACACAATACTACCCCATCCTAACTTTCAAACTAATATCCCCAAAAAGTGGACATGGCTAAAAACATTATGGGGCTGAAATGGTTAAGATCGAGGGTTATACTTCTCGCGAAATCGAAGTAACATCCGGTGTCCCGCAAGGTAGCCACTTAGGCCCATTGCTTTTTATTTTGTTTTTAAATGACGTTCATGATATTTTTAAATTTTGCAACGTTTTAACTTTCGCGGACGATTTAAAATTATATTCTCGTATAAGTTATATAACAAACTGTATCCGGTTTCAGTCTGATATAAATAGTTTGTCGGCATGGTGTAATCCTAACGCTATGGAGCTTAACATCTCGAAATGTAAAATGTTTACAGCATTCCGTATAAATGCACCTATAATAAGTGATTATTATATGAACGATCTTAGACTTCAGCGTACGGAAGAAGTTAAAGATCTCGGGGTCATATTTGACAAACAATTAAAATTCTCTTTTCATTATGATTACACTATAGCAAAATCAAACTCAATGTTAGGTTATCTAAATCGAAATTGCAAGGACTTCCGAGACGTATTTAGCCTTAAAACTATATACTGCTCGTTAGTCAGGCCGCAGTTGGAATACACATCCATCATATGGGATTCGCCATATGTAATGCAGGCACTTAGATTAGAAAGTTCAGAAAAATTTCACGAGGTACGCATTCCGTAAATTATTTACGTTTGAAGAACTGCCTAGTTATGATAAAAGATGTGAACAAATTGGCTTGCAAACCTTAAGTTTCAGGCGTAAAGCATCTTGTATCATGTTTGTTCGCGATATTCTGAATTATCATGTTGTTTCACCGGAATTCATTTCTCTTATTAATTCGTATGCTTCCAAAGAATCGCTTAGGGAGCGAAATTTGTTAATGTCGAACTCTCATAGAACCAACTATGGCAGCAATGAGCCTATTACACGATGCATATGCATGTTTAATTTGGTAAGCAACAAAATTGTTTTTTGTTTGTGCCGGGTTGATTTTAAAAATTGTTTATATTCAATGGTTTTAAATTAAAATATTGTTTATTTAAGTAGTCTATAAGGTTGAAAAATCAGTAGATGATCATCTAAGTCCCGCAACAAAAACCAGTTGTGTAAAGCGATACTGAGAGCGTAGTGCTCTGTGATGTGAAATTATAAAATGGCACTGTCACAACATACTATTCACACACTTGATCAAAATATTTTATGGTTCGGCGAAAAACGACGTTTTTCTATGGCTTATGCTATGGGGTATGGCATACAACAGGTTTTGATAAGAAAACGCACCCAAAAAGTTGCCGTGGGCTAAAATGATCTATAGACGAAATATTCATGTTAATATTACCAATTATGCATCAAAAGTTTTTTTCCAATATTTTAAAATTTGAATGAAAACTGTTTTTTTTTTAATGAAAACGACCCCAAAAAGTGGGCGTGGTAAAAACTTTGTATTGTTGACAAAATATGGGTATCGGGATTGTGTAAATATGTTGGTCAGACAATTTTCAAAATTGTTTTACCGTTTTGCAAAAAACAACGTTTTTCTGAGAAGTGGGCGTGACAGTATGCGGATTTTGATGTTACAAACTGAATGTCAAAACTAATATACTCCTATGGGATAGGGTATAATCAACAACATGCAAATGTTAAGGATTGTGAAGCCAGACAAAATAAAAGGATTATATAATGTATAAAGTAATCTAAACGTCATTATCAAGAAAAACTCCTTTAATATCAAACGTCCGTATACATAAAAAATTACTTATTCTGTAGCAACGCACAAAGATCCTATATGCTTAATTTCATTCTCTTAGCTAAAAATTGAAGGTCTAACCATCCTTGACATACAGACGGACGGATGGACAGACGATAATTTATATCCAACTAAATTATTTCTCTTTAATACAAACTATGTATCAATATGCTAATTGTGTGGGCATATTGACATTCCAGGGAACTGTAAGACTCACCAGACATGGAAATAAATTATCTTTATAGTACCAGATACTGGTGCACATGGTATTCCTATCGCTGCATGTAGATAAAAACCTACTAGCGCAGCATTCTATCAACAAATCAAATGTCATATGGAATCTTAGTACTACGCGACGCGTAGGTGTCATTACTGGACATTGTCTTTAACTGTACTTCATCTCATTTGGAACTGCCCGTCCCTATCAAACAAAAGGAATCTTAATTTACTTCTTTCAAAAGCTCTGCGATTTGTCAAACACGTAAGTGAGAAATCTACTCTATTTCATTAAAATCACAAATTGATTTTCCGACAGGTAACAAGCAAAAAGCAAAAGCAAACCTAATATGTACTTAAACTTAACATGCACCCGAGTATGCTTATGTGAACTTGACATTTTATCTGATCGTCAAAAACACAACCAACCTTACCTAACCTGAGTACCCTAGTCTCGACGTCGAATGAACTAATATCCGCCGATTTTGGGAAAAAAATATTTTTTTAATCAAACCATTAAGATATTTTGAAAACAATAACAACCTGCACGTATTTAGATCATGTTGTAATCAACTCAATGGCGATGGTTAGTGCGATGAACTGCCGCGCAGGAGGTCTCGGTTCGATTCCCAGCCGTATCAACACCTAAATGATTTTTCACTGGCCCTCCTCTCGTGATGATCTGACAAATCATCCGAGTAGTATCAATTGTCAAGAATAGCTTATCTCAACTTAGCCGTTCGGAGTCGGCATAAAACAGGAGGTCCCGCCATCGTGCAAGAAGTACACACGCACACATGAATGGTTGTGAGAAATCTAGGCCCTGGGTACTAACGAGCCTGTTGCGCCAAAAATTTGTATTTTTTTTGTTGTAATCAACTTTTTATCTATTTGTCAAACAATGATGATATAAGATTTATTTTGAAAATTATTATGTCAACTTATTTTTTCCAGTCAGTTTTGAGGTAAGACCATTTCTTATAGTCGTTTTTTTTAAGGTTTTCGAAAATGATATCTATAATGTATAAATTCGTACATTAATTCGGAACGTTATATACAGACAAAATTGCTATCTTCATCTATCTATCCCAAAACCCCAGAATACAGAAAATCCCGATAACCCAAAATATGGAAAGTCTAAAATTTACAAAAAATGTTAAGCGGCATATACACACGTCAAAATCTCATCAAGCATGTGAGAGTGTATTTGTAAATTTGCTTTGATGCAGCATATACACACATCAAGCATGAAGCTTCAAGCATTCAGTTTTACCTTAACATTTTGTTGTTGCCTCTGGGTGCTTATCCTTATATTTTGTAAGGAGCATTTCATACTGCACTTTTTTAAATTGCGGTTGCTGTATTCCTTCGATTTTATGTTCCATAACGCTGGGAGAGAACGATAAACCTCTAGAAACTCCAAAATAAAACTTTTTTCTTCCATATTTACATAAATAAACACCGCACTGTTAAAAAAAAAACCGCGAAACTGACGTCTTTACGCTGGCGTCGTAAAATTGAGAATGAATGCTTGATCAAGCATTCAATCACGACTATACACTACGTCAAGCATTGACGCCTGATTGAAGAAAAATCAAAACGTTTTGATTTTGCTTCAAGCATGAACACAACGTATAGGTGTTTCGTTTTCACTCATACACTCTCGCATGCTTGACGAGATTTTGACGTGTGTATATGCCGCTTTAGAAACATTTATTTGAAATATTAAAAAAAAATAACAAACTTCAAATTATTAAAACAAAATCACTTCAAGTCAAATTAACAAAAAAATGTATGAAACACTATTAGAGACTAAAAGAGTACACTACTTGATATAGAAGGAGCCTTTAACAATGTCAAAGAGGACGCGATCTCTAATGTACTTTCAGTTCTCAATGTCGATGATTCGCTGATAGTGCTAATTAATCAGCTTCTTACGCGCCGAATCATTAACACAAAGCTTGGGGTCTCTTCCGCACGAAGATCTGTGAGTTGTGGCACCCTACAAGGGGGTGTTTTGTCTCCTCTTCTCTGGAATCTTCTGGTCAATGAGGTACTAGTTAATATAGAAAGGGAAGGCTGCGAGGTGATTGCCTACGCTGATGACGTGGCAATAGCTGTATCAGGGAAGTACCTTAACACCCTTAAAGAAATATTACAAAATGGTCTTTCAGTACTCTCCAAATGGGCTGCCAAATGGGGACATGGCGCGAACCCTAAAAAAACCGAACTGGTCCTTTTCAGCAGGAAATACAAAAACCCGCACATCGACACTCCAAAACTCAATAGCGTCAGTCTCAAGTTTGTTGAATCAGCTAAGTACCTGCGTCTGGTCTTGGACAAGAAACTGAACTGGAAAGCCAACATCCTAGAACGCGTTAAAAAAAGCCACCGTAGCCCTATACTCATGTAAAAAGGCTATCGGGAAAAAATGTCGAATGCAACCACATATCACATTCTGGCTTTACGTGTCTATCGTTAGACCCATACTTCTGTATAGTGTGCTGGTCTGGTGGACTGCTCTTGAAACAGCCTTCTGGAAAAGTTCAAAGATCCGACTGCATCTGCATAAGTGGCGCTGTAAGAACCACCCCATCCGCAGCTCTAGATGCTATTCTACATCTAGTGCCCTTAGACATCTTCGGCAAATAGACCGCAGCTTGTGCAGCTGTGCGACTAAGAGCCTCGTCACAATGGACAACCAGTCATGTTGTACAAACAAATTTATTAAATCATCTAAACAATACAGAAAACACCTACCACATCACTACCCAACTCAGCTTCGATTGTAACTTCCAGTCAACAATTCCCAGCCGACTTGATTGGGAAAAAGACTCGGTTGGATTGGACAACTCGATTCACATCTACACAGATGGTTCTAAAACTGAAGCGGGGGTAGGTGGAGGTGTCTTCTCCGAGATGCTCAACCTGAGCATATCCTTTCGCCTTCCCAATCATTGTAGCGTTTTCCAGGCGGAAATCATCATGGCAATCAAAAAAGCCCTGTCCTGGCTGAGGTGTAATGTAATATCCGCGAAGAATATTAGCATCTTCAGTAACAGCCAAGCGGCAATCAAATCCTTGGAATCTACAGCACTCACTTCAAAATTAGCCCACGAATGCGGACTGTCTCTTAACGAGATGGCAGAGCTATTTACCATTCACCTATTTTGGGTGCCGGGGAACAGTGATATCCCAGGGAATTGTAGGGCGAACGAGCTTGCCAGAAGGGGTACCACGCTTGATATTCTACCACATGTAGAAAGAAGAAGAAGATGGACAAACGGCTCAACGTGTCTTATATCCAGGCAAATCGGGCCCATATATAGCCAGAAACGCTCCCTCAGTTTAATAATGCTGAACAGATCCACCATCAGCACCATCATTGGTGTCCTTACCAGACACTGCCCCATAGGCCTACATGCTAAAAGACTTGGACTTTATATCAACGACTTCTGCAGAACGAGGAGGAGGAGGAAAGTATCACTCATCTTCTTTGTTCATGTCTGACGCTCTCCAACAAAAGGAGACTCCACCTGGGAGACTACTTCTTCGACAACCTAAGTGACTTGATTAACATTGACATCAGGAACCTCCGTCGTTTTATTTGTAGCTCGGATTGGTTCAACTAGACAGACGACTCATAGGAAAAGATTTTTGATCCATGTGGTACCAAAACGGAACTTCTTGGACTAAGTGGGCACGCGTTCCGCGTGCAGCCACCTATCCTAACCTAACCTATTGGACTAATTTTAATTCACTCGCACATTGACTGATAGTACCTATAATATACAGACCCCGAAACGTGCGTATGAATGTGCTAATCTCGAGAACTGCTGAACTGATTCATATCTGATTTTCACTTTTATGGTCTGCATTTCCCAGGGCAGGTTATAAGGTATTCAAAATAATTGTTCTATCACCTATAGGAGCTGAGCATTCGATGTCTAAGTGGCAAAAATATCGTTGTGCAAATCGAATGGACTCCGCCCTCCGGCGAAGTCAGGCCGGGTTGTAGTTCAAAATAAAATAATCCCGAAAACGAAATCAAATTTTCTGGGTTTCCGGGATTTAGGGTTTTCGGGATTTTGGATTTTCGGAATGGAAAATGTATATATTTTTTTTGATTTCCCCAAAAATACTGGGTATGCATTTTTTTGTAAATAGCATTATAATGTAAATATTTCTGTTCAATGTCGTTTTCGAGTAAATTTTGGTTATATAAAACCGTTATATTGGGGATACAGTGAAATGGGCTTCAAGTAAAAAAAAGAGGTCGTAGAGTGCTACGAGGTTGAAGTGAAACTTCAAGATCGACGTTTCTCAAATAACAGAAATCCTGTCTTATCAAAAGAACAAAATAAACTAATGTAGTGCTGAATGACTAATGAAATCTCCCATCACCTCAAAGCAAACAAATGTATTGCTTCACAATTATTCACACCTCATCAGCAACACACACACGATGACTAGACAGTAGACACTAGTCCACTCACCAAAAAAAACACACCAACATGCTTTGGCCGTAAAATCCGTACATTCACTACAGAGAGAGCTCTCTTATGATTATGCTCATGCATGTTGTTGTTTGTTGCACATTTGTTCTGTCCGCGCTCGCCCCCTCCCAATTCAATTTTCTGAGTTATGCCTGAAACACACGTGCAGTGGTTCTGCATGCAGTGCGGCACGCAGTGCAGCAAGCAAAACACACGTGCATTATTTTTTTGTTTGACATACATGCAGTGCAGTGGCTCCTGTCATTACATTCAGCTTACTGTGGTGGTGTTTGGTGATATATAATTGCCTCATAGTACATCATTATTTGAAATAAATAAAAAAATATGCATATGGTAGGAACTTGGGTTTCAGTTGGTTGAAGCATTCATTCCAAATACACATTGAAAAAAGCAATCTCATCTTTGATACTTTACTGGATTTACTTAGGTCATAATAAGATTGAATAGGTATTCGTTCAGTAATTGCTTCCTTCATCAAGCCATTCAAATTGGAAAACATTTTCATGTATATACATTTGTTTTGTTATGGCATTTATTTGTTTTTGTTTTTTTTTTCAAGCGGATTAAACGTCATAATTCGATGATGCCAAATATCTTAATAATACGTTTTTTTTCTTTTGTGTTGTGGTGCCATTGATTTTTTGCAGTGGATTTAGAAATAGAGACAACTTGCAGTACTGCAACGCTTGCAGATTTTACATATGTTCGCTCCCAATGAAAACTGTGTGTTCTATCTTTTCTGCAAGGAGAATTCTGCACATGTGTTTCAGGCATTATGCATGCATGCATGCTTTGGTTCACTGCAGAGTGCCTGTCTCTAATGCTTACGCTCTCGCTCTCATTTGCTGAAACAAGTTTTTGCTTGTTGCTTGCCCGTCGTTGTCCCACCACGGTAGCTCCTCAACCCATGACTTTTCGAGTTTAAATTTCGTTTCATGTGAATTTGGATTAACTCCGGCGAACCAAAAGAAATTTTACTTTCACAAAAAACTGTTGCCTTAAGTACTCCAAAAAAAAAGTTTGAAATAAATCGAATATGTATAGACGGAAGGACTGGACTTACAGACAGATTTCACTATAATGAAAATATAAGAAACATGGATTCCCCTATTGTCAAAACATAAGAATCAATTAAAATCTCGAGTTGGAGAACTTTAATGAAAACAATACAATTAACTTATAAGAGAAAATTAAAAAGAGTAGTGGGTACACGACTAGGTCATAAGTACTTTCTCGATATGTGCTAAATAATAATGATAAGAACTCTTAATTTACTGAATTTGAGGATAAATCAGCCAGAAAATAGTGATGTTCCGGTATTGTTAAAAAAAACTGAAAATTCAGTTAAAATTCTTTTAGCTTAAGACTTAGTATTAGGCATTGTAACAATAAGATATAAAACGACATAAAAGACGGCCACGCCGACTTTCAGAAAAAAACAACGTAAATTTGATTAAACGAAAAGGAATTTTGATAAAGTTTGATAAAGTAATTAGCCTCGCACATTTTTAGGGGATATTTAATTAAAGGATGGAATAGGATAGGATAGGATACTCAGCGATTCATATGTTTGTTTTTTAAGTTAAAGTTGATAGTTGTGGAAAGTTTTATGAAACTGTTATATGGCAGGTGCCTTTTGTATAATGCCAATACCAAAAACCCATCTCGATTTTATCCCAATAACTTCAAATTTGAAGTAAATCCGACACACCGATAGAATTGCAGGACACACTTTTTCGGTCTTCTTGAGTTCGAAGTTTTTCATGGATCTAATATTTGCTCTATTTGAAGCAAGTAACGAATTCAACCGAATTCACTGCTCCATTAATGATGAGGTTGTTCAGTACATTGGAAGGTTGATTAATGGAAGCATTCATTTCAAGAACCCAGAAATATCATTGGTAGACCGGATGTAGGTAATTGAGCTAGTTTCTTGTATTATTTGTTCACAACATTTTAGTAGTTCGTCTACAAAAAAAACTAAAATTAACCGTAACAGATGAATTGTTTCAGTTAGTTCACTGTGTATGGTGAAGCTCTTCTTACAGAATTGTATTGGCCAGTACTGAACTGCTGTTCTATTAGGTACATCCCCAAAGAGTTATTTATTCTCATTTATTTTTATGCGATCCCTTGTCCATTCTCAAGCACACTAAGTAATGAATGATAAGGAAATTTGTCGGATTAACAGGAAAGCAATGTCCTTTCAGCCAAATGGCAGAATTATTACACAAATGACAGTCTAAACATCCGCAAATAATTCCCAAATCGTGGATTCATTACTACTGGAACACACAACAATGGACATTACTTAACACCTCACAAATATACTATGATGAAAATAACCACATACCTCCGTCCGATTTTGCCTAATTATACCTATTGTCGAAATATCCTTTTTTTGTCCTGCATAGCTTCGACGACCACGACCGTTACCATCCCACTCAATCTGCAAAAATACCGACAACCGATGTTCGAAACTCCTAAAATCTCTGCTGTGGTATTTCGAAAGGGCATCTCTCCAATAGGATACCAAAAACAGAAATCATATTGCCGCACACAACAAAACAGTACACGGCCAAACATTGTGCTACAAATAAATGATCGTAATTAGCTGAGACCATTAGTTGTTTGAATTTGTTCTGAATGTGTGTGGGGGTGTCGATGGTGCTTATATATACATGAAAGACAACGATATCAACAATCTTTTTCAACTCTCATCTCTAATTCCATTTCGGCACTGAAACCGGGAATAATTTAAAATCCTCGGCAGTGTATTTCCTTTTATTATCCCTTTCTATCCTAAAATGGGTCTGGTCCACATTTCTTTATGGAAATATTTATGTAGTTGTGCAATTTTACAATGATTAAGGGGATTTTTACATGCATAATACAAAAAAAAAACAATTTGCGAGTATATATGAGTCCTTGTATTATATACACTTTGGCTACAGCCATTCTGCGGCCCGAGTTTATTGTTTTACTGTGCTATGTTGAGTGCCAGAAGTATATATATATAACCACACATGCCATTGATGTTTTTATGAAATCAACAGATTTAAATAATTATTCCACTGTTGGTCGTGCGTCTCTGTTCGTCCATTACTCTATGATAATTATGTCTCAACTAAGATATTCTTACATTTTCACGTTGGTCCTGCAGGAGAGAGAACTCCATTTTTATAAGCGCACTTCCCGTTGCCATTATCCATGCGTTGTATGTTTCCATTCTTCCTTGTCATTATTTTAATTTTCTACGTCATCAAGATTTCATAAAAAAAACGAGTTAAAATGTTAAAACATAAAACAGAAAAAAAAACGAAAAAAGAGGTCAAAGATGGAGTGCATTTGAATGGCAGGAGCCATTTCACAGTTAATGGACTTTTGTCACAATTAACGATGGGGGGGTGAAATAAATAAGTCAAAGCCCATCCGACCATCAATCCCTACCTGCTGAGCTACTCCCACATAAATTGTACCACAATCAGGGCTTATACCTAAATACCAAAATCAATTACCCACACCCTCTTGGGGTTAAGTGCACACTTCGTCGCATTTGGAAGGTCATACAACTCAACCAAGATATCAATCATTGAGTTGTTAACGCGCGCTCGCGACCCATTACAGCCAACTCAACGACCGCAACAGTAAATCCTTCACCTACAGTTGAGTTGGATGAATTGAAAATATAAAAACGCGCACTCTACCTGCGTTGTCATCATCCCTTCCACGCCCACCCCATTTCGATTTGGAAGTTTGCACAGAAATTACCCTCAAATTAGCGCATTTTTCAATTTTGACGAGCGCTCGCGATAACGATGGCGACTATAGAGAAAGGACGAAAATGATGGGGGTAAATTGTAAGACATTAGGACGTTTTCCACGCTCTGCTGTTAAGGGATATTTATTTCAACAAAACGAATGAACAAAAAAATATGTAGAATGAGAAATGAGGAAAAGGGATACGAGTATACTTGCTAATGTTCTGCTGATTGCATGGAATAATGTTGTTTGTGGTCGCTAGTATTTTTTACAGTTAATTGTATAATTTCTGTTCATTGTGCGGCAGCATTGATTGAAGGTAGCTTCTCGTAATTTAAATCAATTTGGTTTTGAATAAACGCGATGACATTTATGTGATATGTGCGTTCGAGTTGTGGCTAATTATGATGAGATTTTGATCTCGAGTTTCGTTTATAGCTAATATGATGCAGACCTAGATAGGAACATAGCAAACTCAGTTTTTTTCCCAAAAGTGATGATAACAAAGAATTATAAGTTATTAGGTTTTTATTAATATAATGTATACAGAGAAAGTTGGCTTGTAATGCTTGTGAATTTATTGATTTATATATATATACAAGCTGGCCCGTCAAACGTTGTTTTGCCATTATCAAATGGAATGACCGCCTACAGCACCACCTGTTGAGAATTTTTCAATTTTTCTTTTTTCCTAAACCTTCGCGGAGCAATTACGAACAAATCCGCAGAAGGAAGTATCCAATTTGGTCCAGTCGTTTTCGAGTTTTAAGCATCCGAACAAACCAAGATCCATTTTTATATATATAGATATAAAGTGTATACCACAATAGAAAAACCATTTCTTTTCTCGTCAATCTATACAGCTCTACGTTGTTAAATTTATATGAATCATCTGATGCAAAATATCACTTTTCTTTCGCATCTGCTGATTTAAATTAAAATTAAAAAAGAAACAATTATTGTTAATTAAGGTTAATCTCAGCATTGATTTGTCATGTATTTTATTTATAGGAAAATAATTTCAGCAATTGCGCGGAGATTCAAAGTGGACATGGCCTCAGTTATTTATCGAATAGATTGTTTCCTAATAACTTCACCAGCTTCACCAAAAGCAATGTTATTAGCTTTTTTCTGAAAGTAGTCTTAACAGAGGGTTAGGCCGAGTCGGCCTTATTTCACTTTGCATACATCAAATTTTGCACCCATCCCAAATCCAACACTGAGCCCAGCAGACGGGTTTATACTTTGCATACATCAAAGTGCTAGTTTCGGTGTTTGAATAAATGCTGCCCCCTGCAATCCCCCTGCTTGGGCTCACTGTTGGTGTTGGATTGCGTGCGAGGTTGGATGTATTAAAAAACAAGCCGACATGCAAAATGTGAACACCTCTCGCTCTGAATTCGGATTTATTCCACAAGTATTGTTCGGCGTTATTTCACTTTGTCATCGGTCTCTACTTATGGGCGCCAATTATGGAGAGGGATTCCTCTAGTATATCTGACGTCTGGCTAAGAACCAAAGACTATGAGCCGGAGTATTGGTGTCTATACATTCGACATGTCTCAGCCATCTTAAACGTAAAATGTGGAAATCGAGCTGTATAGTTCTATAGGTCCGAAGAAGATGAAGACGAAGAAGAAGATGAAGTAGATAAATTCATGATCTGTCCAATTATTCGATGTTGTATGTCCTTTTGTGTTGACAACATATAATTGGTTTTACCCTCATTTACTGCTAAACCCATTGGTTACTAGCAATTGTAGCAGTAACATCACATTGAGGCCTACCATTGTCAATATCGTAGACGAATGCACCGATTTGTTTCGCACAATCCTTTCAAGAATAATTTTAAAGAAGTCACATGAAGGTGCCTAGCCTACACCCTATTTTGGTATCGAATGTTTCGGTGAGTTCGTTGCCAAACCAATTTAGCTTATGAGTTGGTGGATGTTACTTACCAAATCCTCTCGACCAACTTTATAAAACTCGGAAAGAAGGCCGTCATTTCCGGCAGCCTTGTTAAGATTAAGTTTAGATATTGCTATTTGTTTGTTTGTAGTTTTCCTTGTCGTCGCCAATGTTGAATAGTTCGTTCTGCATGATCGTTCTGCATCGATTGCGATTTTTCCTTGTCCATCTCGACAGGATTCTATTTGTGCCCAGCAAAAACTTACGAAGAGCTTATCTAAAGTGGCGGCTCTCTGAGCCTTCCATCGCGCGCTTTTCTTGCACTTTTTCAGAAAAGCCGGTGTTGTTCACACGTTCTTTGCCTATGAAGCCAAATACCAGCTCTAGTCTTTACCTGTAGTTTTGGTTTGTTGATCCCGTTTTTGGATGCGAGGATCTGTCGGCACACTTCATCAAACCAAAGGTTTGTTGCTAGTGGGTGCAATACACTTAGTACATCAGTTATGTCTGATCTAATGGCTTGTTTACATCATCGCTTTTGTTTTTCAGCAGCAGATGCTGCATCGCATTTTTTGTAAGCTGCAACAAAGTAGTGTTAGCCCTTAGGAATATTCGGACAACCAAAATAATGGAATGCGTGTCTCTTATCTGTCGGAAAGTGATCAATTTGTTGAACTGGATACCACATGTGCCCCTATGAAGAACGTGGTAATGAAACTGTGTGCCGGCTATAGTTTAATTTAAGTTCCGCACCGAAGTCAATTAGTCGAAGTTCTTTCCAGAAGTGGTGTCGTGTATGCTGTGTTTTCCGATACCACTTCTACAGATGTCCCCTTTTCCTATCTTTGCGTTTAATTCTCTCAGCACGATTTTAACATCGTACTTTGGTAGTGGCTCATTTGTGTTATAGAGAGATTTATTCAGAAAAGAAGGTATATAAATTAACTTACTCTTTAGAATAGAATGCCTCTAAGCGCATTAATTTCATTGATATAACGTATACAACATTGAATAGACGCTCCATAACCTAAGCTCGCCTGATGGTTGAAAATTTTTTTTCTGCATTTGTGTTTAATATAGTTTTTATAATTATTTAAATCCAAAACAGAGTAAATTATTGTATTCAGTAAACATAAGTCATTTGTAAAAGTGTAGAAAATAATGTACTCGTTTCGCAATAAAAAAAATTGGCCTTTTATAATATTACAGAGTTGTGGAACAGCTAATTGTAACAGATCTCTCTATTTTTGATAATTTGTATCATTAATAGTAGGTACATGTATAACTAATTGGAATTAATCTAAACCTAAAACTGGTAATGTTTTGTTAAAATATTTTATTTTTTGAGGGAGTTCTAGACGTTTTTGTAGTTTTCTTCGAAAATATATGGCTCGATAATGTAGCTTGATGAAAACGCAAAGAATATTGCAACTCGAGCTGGGTGCAATTTCGTCTCATACTGTATTTCGAGTTTAGAATTATCAAAAACTTTCTGCTTGCGCTAATCGCCCACTGAAACTCGCTTTATATATATATTTTCATGAAATCAAAATAGCAATCTGTAAATTAAAAACTCAAAAAAAAAAAGTAATTAAACTTTTCTATACAGCTCGTTTAATGTCCTTCCAATGTAAGCTCTTTGACCGAAAATTAAAACCACATGACTAGCTGCATTCAAAGGGTTTTCGCTATTCACACAAGCCGTATCAATAATGCAATATATAGCGACTAATTAGGTGTTTGTGGTGTTTACGAGTGGGTTTGAATATGTGCGCATTATTATGGAGAAACCACATGAGTGCGGTATTGGAAAATAAGTTAAAGTCATTTAAATAAGATTTCGTAAACGTACAATTTAGCAAAATGTGCATTTTAAATAATATAGGAAAAACTAACCTGGTTTTGTTTTCGGTATAGAAATCACAAAATACATGGTATTTCAATTAAGATACGGAATTTTTAACTCTAAATAAATCAAGTAGTTTGTGAAATATCTACAATTTTGTTCATTATATAAAAGAACATTATATCATAGTAAGTGCAATAATGTCACTTCCATTTCCACAGCGGCTTTGTGGTTTGTGACCTGCGATTTAAGATAGCCTCAATAGAAGTGATCTAAAGCTATAAAATGTACGATAAAAGGGATCAATTTACGTCGGTGCCGCAGAATATAAACATGGTCCTAAATCGTTCATGTAGAACGTCCATTGTTCGATATACCCTATGCCACAGGGTATATTAGATTGATACATAGTTTGTATTATAGAGAAATAATTTAGGTAGATATACCTCAAAGTATATGGATCGACTCAGAATCGCTAGTTGAGTCGATTTAGCCATGTCTGTCTGTCTTTATGTCACCGGTTTCTAGTTCTAATATAATTAAATCTGATATACGTGATCCTTGTATGTGCTCTTCAAACAAGTGCAAACGATTTTAAAATCCGCCCACTGCCGCCCGCACTTTTTTAGAAAACCGTATTTTAATCAAACGGTTAAGAATTTTTAAAAAAATGTCTGAACAGCATATTTACACAATCTCAATATCTATATTTCGTCCATATACATTTCTTTGCTAAGCGTTTTTATTAAAAAAAATCTTTTTTTTGCTCAAATTTTCAAATAATATTCGAAAAAAACTAACAATAACATTTTTTCTTTGGACGTTTTCCTACAAAAACCATTTGTTTACCCTACCTCAATTTATATGCAATAGAAAAACTTTTTTTTTTTTTTGTGGAACCAAACAATATTTCGATAAACTGTCTGAAAAATATTTTGTGACAACGTCATTTTCTATATTTCATCGCCTTAAACCCACATTTTGCGAATATTATTTTAAGGATGGGATGGGATATGGTATTAAACGATTCGCACAGCGGATTTTTCTCCGATAACATATATAAAAGAATTTGGTATCTGCTTTTTACGCTATATATTAATATGTTATATGTAAACTAATCATGCCTTTTATGACTCGTTTTTATACCCTATCCCATAGGGGTATTATAGTTTTGATACATAGTTTGTAATATAGAAATATAATTTAGGTAGATATACCTCAAAGTATATGAATCGACTCAGAATTAGTAGGTGAGTTGATTTAGCCATGTCTGTCCGTCCGTATGTCACCAGTTTTTGGGGCTTTATTTTGAGCTAGAATGATGACTTTTGGTACACGTGCTCTTTGTTTCTCCCAGAACAACAAGTGCACACATTTTTTTGAAATCCGCTCACTGCTACGCCCCCTCTTTAGAAAACTAGTTTTTGGCCAAACCGTAAGGAATTATAAAATAGTATGAGCAATATATTTCGAGAATCTCAATATCTATATTTCGTCTATATAAAGTTTTTGGCCACGTAAAAACGTGTTTCGGTAAAATTTGTAAATATTTGAAAAAAAAAACCTTTGATGCAAAATCAGTAACTTTGATATTATAAACATTTCGTCTTTATATCATTTTAACCCACGCCCACCCTACCCCATTGTATATGCAGGAGAAAAACGTTGTTTTTTGTCGAACCATAAAAGATTTTGATAAACTGTCTGAAAACTATCTCGTGACAACGTCATTTTCTATATTTCATCTCTATAAAGCTCACAGGGGATTGTAACCTTATCATATGTTTATAAATGTTTTCTAATGCTATCATCAAGAATCTTATAATAATCGGCAATAATTGATATTTATTTATATAAAAATCATAACAAAGAATTACAGTGAATATAAAAAATAAAAGCTCTTAAGCGAAACAAAACAACTGACAGGCTCTTATAACAAAACCCGAATTCTCTTTAATTGGACTGTATAGCTAGCATTTGGTTTTAGTTGAACAATGTTATCCTATTCTCTCTCACTTCAGTTTATTCCTATCAAACTAAAACTCACCCATATTATTTTTTTTAAAATCTAACCGTTGTTTTATTTTTTTTTTATAAATAAAGGGGTAGACAGAAATCCATTTCAAGTATGTTTTCATGAATAGATTTTTTTCACAACCAGTCCAGTATTGCATATAAATTGTTGACCAGCCTGGTGTAGTCATTGTACATATATGCAGCCATGTAGGTATATTTAGACTCTTTGGAGTTGTATACAAAGTTCCAACTTCGAGAGTATTTCTGAAATTAATTTTTTTTTAACCGAAATGCCAACCAGGGTTTAGAGTGGCAGTGGCAACCATGGGTACCTCTAATCTCTGTGATAGAATTGCCAAACTGAAAAACGTAAATAGTAATAGGTTTGAAATTGTGTAATTCTCGGTATTTTGGTCATAACTAATGGATTTTAAGCGGATGATGGGAATAGTGTTTGTACCATCTCTTTTTGTTATCAAAGCATCCAACCCCAGCTAATTGGCGAAGCGTTATATAAAAACCAATAGCGAGGGAGAGAAAATGAATTGAATGCAAGTGGATTCTGTTTTATGTAGTTTTTGGCTTTATTTTTTTTGGAGGTTTAGTATATATATTCATATGTATGTCACAGTTTCCACATCAGGAATTGATATAAGCATGCTCGGATGATGGTGGAATATTAAATGATTTTCGATTGAAATGTTCTGGATCATAGACTTTATAATATGCTTGACAAAAAGTATCCTTTGCTTTTATCGAATAAAATATAGATAGGTACGTAATACCATTGTTTTACCGTGATTTTCAAAAACGATTTTTGTATATACATATATGTATATATATTTTTTTTTGTCAACCGTTGTTGAAATCGGAGTCTAATGACGAAATCGCTTCGTTTTTATAATTCATAAGCAATCTAGTTTGCAATGATAAAAATTTCATGTGTGAAAACTACAGACCTATTGGTTTACTATACACATTACACACTCTTAATTCTGAAAGGCAATGGTACAATAAAATAGCTCCGATAAAAGAATAAATTAATAACTATAAGCGATCAGCAAAATGGGTTCCGAAAAAATTAATATTCGTAATATATTTTATATAAATATTTTATACCACACAGCTCCTTCTTTTTTATAACACACTAGTAAGAGTTTTTAAAAATTTGAAAATACTGAAATTTCTGGGTTATATTAAAAGACAAACAATTATTAATTATTTGCGTCACTATAGCTAAATCTGATACTTTTGTGTCAGGGAAGACTTGTAGGATATATTTCTCTTTATTACAGACAGATATGTTGAAGAGTATAGCGAAATCATCCAGAATTTGTTTACATTTGAACGACTAACAAGACACGATGTTGAAGTTCATGGGCACGCCTGAATAACTCAATATCGAAATATGTTTAATTACGAATCTTCCAAGACGCATATGTCCACCAAAATCCAGCAAATAAGTTTGCAATAGTAATCATTTCGACAGCTGCCAGGCGCAGTTTTATTCATTTGGTCATTACCCAAATTTAATGACCATAACTGGATGATTGTTAAAATGTTAATTAAATGCCCGGTAACTACGCTTTGAGGCCAAATTTATAGTTCCTGATTACAGATTGGTAATGCTGTACAACTCTAACTAGACAAATCCTACAGAATAAACCAACATCACTCCATTCATACCATGTGAATATTGCCCTGAGTGAATTTAATTCCGCCACATGCTACAATCAAATTCCTCTGGTGCTTTTGGCATGATTTATGGTGACCATAATCAGATCCGAAAGATTTATAGGACAAAAACGTATTTACATAGGTTCCGTTTGACTTATCAAAACGTCTTCCAATATGTGTCATTTCTCATCGTGGGTCGGGTGCAACATCTAGTTGAAAAGAAGTGGTAACAAGAAGCAACCTTGGCGAACTACTTATCCCACCGTAAAAGTTTTGCTTTTACACCGCATTAATTCGAACAAATCGTTTATTTAGATAACCAATATTATATCTTATGCCTCTTCCAAAAAATCCTTCTTAATCACTGAAACATCTCAAACTGGACTCAGCCATATTTCTTGAACATGCACCCAACATCTTGGCAATGACTTCCGGAAGACTTAAAAGAGATATTACTCTCGCATTTCCTGTTGCTACTTTTTTTTTTTAAAAAAGAAACAATAACCTCAGCTTGGAAAACTCATGGGTTTTAACCACATTCCAATAGGCCACTTTATTTACTTGAGCGGGAGATTTGGGCGGATTTCATTTAATCCAGAACATTTGCTACAATAGGACCAAAAAATACACAATCCATCTATGAAAGATGTTCTTTTCAAGAATCTTTATCTAGCTTTTTTTATATAAGACGACCGTCGGGTGGCCTGCAAGAACACATTCATTGAAGAATTTCCGAAACGAAAGTCAGTTTCAATCGGAACTCAGTTTATATTATCAACGGATAATATAATGATAATGATAATGATCATAATAAACAAATCATACATTTTGTGATGCTAGAAGAATTCTTTTTTTCGACAACTTTGGAAGAACTCCAACTCCCAATCAAAAATTGTTGACGCCTATTATGATTGAATACCTAGGCAGATAAATCGCCGACATGTAACAAAGTGTAGACAACTTTTTCCGAATGAATACCTCGGTAGAAAAATGGATATGTTGCATTTTTTAAATTTGAAATATTTTTAAAAATGTTTTTTAAATTTAAATATTTTGAAATGTAGTATGTACTATAAACATAAACCAGTATTTTTAAAGTGCTGTTTTTTTATTTTTCAAAATGTCAAACAAAAATGCAAAATATTATAGGGCTGTCAAGTGCTGTAATTTATAGTTGTTCAGTAAACATTAAAAAAAACCGTCCCGACAAACGGTGTTTTTTCTTTGAACTAAAGATATAACAAACTATGATTTAACAGCTTTTTGTTTAAAAAAAAAAGTTTTTTATAAGGTTATCTCACGAAGCGACCAAGAGATTTGAGCATAAAAGCATTACTTGGACCTATATTAATGACAAATGTTTTTTGGAGAAGATTTACAAAGTTTTTTTTTAAACTCCTTTTTGATTAAATTTCATAGTGAGTGTAAATGTATTTCATAAATCTACTTACTTAAATTCGTTCCTAAATATTATTATGGAATGGCAGGTCCCATATATATTTAGAGATATAAACAACCCCTTTTCTATAAAGAAATCTTTAAATTTGCAAAAAATATATCGACGGTCACTTATTAAGGTAAAACTATATTATGTTCAAGGTTGGACAAAACAATACACATTTACAAAATTTTATCGAAATGGGTTTAGCGTTTTCCAAAATTAGCGTAAACGAACATCGTAACAAGAAGTTTTTATATACAAAGATCAATGCAGATATATCGGCCTCGAAAGTCTCAGTAATCTATGCTCTATTCAATAGTTTGGCCAATTTTGTTTTCTATTATTTACTTGAATTATCGAAATACTGAAAAAAATGTATTTTATTGATTGGTGAGTTGACCCTACATGTAATGAGATGATACAGAAGGAAAGTATTTTAATAGTGATGACTTAATTCATTAGTGGTGTGCGAAGTAACATCAATGAAAGTCTGTTTTTCATCGGTTTATGGAAGAATCATTTTGGAAAGTTAATGATAAATAAAATTTTATATATTTCTAATGGTTTTCAAAATCATTCATTCCCCTTTCTGATTTTTCATAAAAAAAATCGGATTCTAAATGTGCTGTCTATTGCATATGTTTTTTGGTAATTACCGCTTTTTGGTAATCACCTTGATTTTATCACCAACATTCACATTGCATTGGCTTATGTCTTCGAAACTAAAGACTTACCCCCGTATTAATAAACGCTGAGTAGCTAATCAGTGACTAACTTTTGACATTTTTGCGAGTATGTCATGTTATTCATTGATTAGATAATCAGCGTTTATTAATACAGGGGTTATCGTTTAGCGAGGGCTCAGTGGCGCGATGGTTAGTGCGATGAACTGCCGCGCAGAAGGTCTGGGTTCGATTCCCAGCCGTAGCAACACCTAAATGATTTTTCACTGGCCCTCCTCTCGTGATGATCTGACAAATCGTCCGAGTAGTATCAATTGTCAAGAATAGCTTATCTCAACTTAGCCGTTCGGAGTCGGCATAAAACAGGAGGTCCCGCCATCGTGCAAAGAAATACACACGCACACATGAATGGTTGTGAGAAAGCTAGGCCCTGGGTACTAACGAGCCTGTTGCGCCAAAAATTTGTTTTGTTTTTTGGTTATCGTTTAAGTCTTTCGTTTTGAAAAATCCGCATCGGAATAGTTTTCATATGTAATAATTTTAAATTTGTACTAGCCCCTTAGTTGTTTCATAGAGTTCTTTGCATTGCTTATCCTGATCCAAACATAATTGTGCTTTATACGTTGTTGATAAATAATTGACTTATGCCTAGCTAAAATTGTATAAACATAAAACAAACATTTAGATAGTTTGTTCATGAATATTAATTTTCACACTTCATTGGTTCGCTGAAAATCATCCCAATATTCATCCTGAAATCAATACAATATTCAGCGTACAACACATCCAATAGTTACGCCTGAGAGTTTTGTGGAGTCGGTATAGATAGTAATTATTCGAATCACTCTATTTTAAATGAGGTCAGTGTCCTCCTTTCCAGCATTTAGGGAGTGTCTTTTTAACAACTCAGACGAAAACAAATACCTGTACGCATGTTCTTTATTTTTCATTTTCAATTATCATAAAAATATCCAGTAACTGATAAACAGTCTCCTAAGCCAGCATTTAGATATCGATGTCATTTTTTTTTACATTGCACCTTCGGAGTTATTTGATGTAATTTGCTTTACAATACAAAGTCTATCCTAAAAAGAAAGAGGAGAGGAAATGAAATTCCTTCTAAATTGAAAATTGTATCGACGCAGTAATTTCCAATACATTCTGCCGCCACCCATCGGTATAATCCTCAAGATTTTGCCTTTTTATACATACACATATACACAAGTGAAAGGAGAAAAATCAATTTGCAGCCACCCGAATTGGTTTCAATTAACATAAAAATAGCCATGCAATAGTCCCGGTGCGAGTATAAACGTATTCGCAGACAAATTTGCTCTCAGTTACAGATGATGGTGCGTGTGCGGCAACAGGAGCTTATCTTCGTCTCCAGGACGATGACTACCATTCGCTGATATTACCTCCTAATCTAAATATCTATATATACCAAAAGAAGGCGAGTCGAGAATCTGCTGGTAAATTTTTGGAGCAAGACCTTATGACATTACAAGGATTATTGTCGTGTATATAGGTGGATACGAAAACGGATATATATGTATATGGTTGTAGAGCGGAGTGAAACAAGTTTTTGCAATAAAACAAGTAGAGAGCAAATTGAAAACAGTACAGTTTTCTAAACGCAAATCGTACTCTACACACTCTATTCAACATTCAACACATTTCTGCTGTAGATACAGCTAATGTTGATAAAGTCTAAAGCAATCCAACTCGAAAAGAGATGTAGATGTATAGATATAGATATATTTGCTCCAACTCTTAAGAAACGAAAGGATGTGATGGGTGTAGATGGGAATTTTGTGAAATTTAAATTCGTTGTGGAGTGAAAATTTATTTGAATGTTAATTCCATGCATTCTAACACGTTTTCGCACAGTATCTGTCCGTATTTTCGGGTGTTGATAGTGTTTTTTTGAAAACGAAATTACCTTCATTTAGTTCTTGGTGGTGAAATCGAGGGGACAGGATGGTAAAATTGTACGAAAATATCTTGTATTTTAAAGTAAATGTTTGGGCTTCCGGCATTAGTAGCAAAAGGTGTAAGGGATTATTTTGAATTGCGGAAGGAATTTATACGTTAACGATTTATTTTAGTAACTCTCAAAGTGGAGAATAATTGTATCCGTTGTGCAGAAAAGGTTTCTCAGGGTTCCCGAAATATGATATGCTGCAGACCTCAGATGTAATAAACGACGTAATTGTATAGTATTTGAAATTTCTGTGCAAGGTATTAGTCCATGTAATCACAATTGGATTTTGCGTCAGTCAAAGCCTGCTGCAGTGTGCATTTTTGCATGCCCAAGGATTGTTTTTGCATGCAAATATGAAAACAAAGCATATTGCAAATAAATATAAATAATTTTTACAAACAGATGCTGAGAATAACTGATAATTTAATTACACGATGTATGATGTAGTTGTTACATGCGATTTATTGTTAGTATTGATATTTAGTACTGTAGAAAAGGATATCATAGCAATGTAGTTCTAGACGGGTACAATTACTATATCTAATTCTGCGAGAATAAGTGCTGTTTGTTAAACTTTCCATAGTTATTATGTATACATTTTGTAAGATTGGGTCATCAAAGCTAATGTATATAAAAGGTGGTTGTGCCATTTTACGATAAATAAATCAACGCCAGAAGAAGGCGTGCAAATTGTGCCAACTTATTTTGAAATACATGTTTCGGTTCGGCAACTTTGGAAGCCATCTAAGTCGTTTTCGATTCGTCCAATTTTTCTTTAAGGACGATGCCGGCCAGAACAGAGAGCGCTTTAGAAACATACTTTTTGACCTAATCCTCCCTCACTTGAATGGCATTGACATCACAGATTTTAGGTTTCAACAAGATGTCGTAGAATGCCACACGGCGCGACCATCAATTTATTGCGGGAAACAGACCAGCCCAAAAGCCCCATCTACAACTTTACCAGTAATGGTAAATTGGAAACATTGAACAAAATCAATCACACATAGCGACATCTGTGAAATTCCCAGATATTACTACTATAACTAACTGGTTAGGCAGCATGGGTTATCCATAAAGAAATATAATTTTTCGGTGGAAACTATTAACAAATATCGAAAATGACTCTCTAAAATTAAGAGAAAAATAGCGAATTTCTGTAAAGTTTGTTTAAACACCAACCAAGGAATATTCACTTCATCTAAGATATCTCTTCCTTTTGCTCTTTTGCATTCGCAAATAGTAAAAAAAAACATTTTTGATAGATAAAAATTGAAAATATATTGGTAACTAGCAAAAATATTATGGTCAACCCATAATAAATTTTTAAAGTGTCTAAACAAGGTGTTTGGACGTTGTTAGTATCTGTATATCATCTATATAACGTTTTCAACCACGCAAATTTTGTGGGTATATAGACTTTACCACAGGTCTCCAATAAAGGTCAAAAATGTTCAGCTGAGATAGCGAAATTTGGTTTAAAAAAAAGTATTTTTTCTTCATTTCTTCATCGGTTTTTGTCAAACCGTTAATATTTTTTAAAATAGTCTGAGCAATACAAATATCAAGATTATTTTGTTTTCTATATTTTATATATATAAAATTTTTAGTCACCTACAATTTTTGCTGCATTTTCTTTGAAATAATAGAGGTTTTTGGTACATGTTTTGGTTTGAAAAAAGCTAGTGGTGGGTGCACGACTAGGCCGTAAGCAATTTTTTTCTTTCACAGCGAGTTAGGCTTTAAATCAAATTCCAAGCATGATAAAATGATAAATTTTAATTATTGATCCTACAAATCATTCAAATAATGTCGAAATGTTATTATAGGAACGTTTATTCCGGGATTTGAAGGAAACAGTGTCTAGTAAATAACAATGATTTTCTGTTATTATCAGTAATAGTAATACATTTTATTCAGTTTGGCAAAATAGTTTGCGAGGAAGTGAAAATTTTTTTTTATGTCCAAAATGCAAAAATAAACCATAATAGATTTTGAAAAACTGTCTGAACAATATGTTGTGAGAACTTCATTCAGTTGTTAGAAACGCACACTTTTATAGGGGCATTTATTTTAAGGATGGGATGGAATAAGTTATTCAAGGATTCTTACAGCGGATTCTTCTCATCTGTTTTTCTTTCCCTTTATATTGATAAATTATATCCCTCAAACTTGTCCGGCTGTGTGGTATGTCGTAATTTTATTTATGTGTGTAGTATTTGCCCAATTCAATATGTGCAAGCCAGTATTTGTTGGAATTTTCCTTAATTGATATTGCTCTTAGTCTACTATTACGCAAAAGGTTTTTATCAGGGTGCGCTCCAATGGCATTTTTAGCTTGTTTTGCATGGGTAATTCACCATTTGAGTTATTAGATATACATTAAAGTTAATTTTATTTCATTGTCCTGTGTCAAAAAAGTTCAAAGACCTAAATTTTCTTAACTTTTCCAAATATTTACGTAATTAATGAAAAGAAATATTTTTATATTTGTAATTCCAGGTTCAGCTACTAGACCAATGGCAACATCACCGGCTGTGGGAACATTGCCGCGGTTTCTTTCCCGCGGGCATACATATCGAGCGGTTGTAGGCGACACATTAGTCTTGCCATGTCAGGTTGAGAATATAGGTAAGCACTACAATAATAATATATTGTGTCCTTGTATATACCTGAAAAATTTCACTCGAACATTAGTAACGAATTTATTTATGAATTTCAAAATCTTCAAACTGTAAATTCACAATTATTAAAGTTTAGTTTAATTTCATAGAACAACTCATTAAAGCCGCCTTTCAATTGTGCGAATATAATTAAACAACATTGTGAATTTCTGCAGGAAATTTGTAGAAATAGTAATTAAATTTCGCGCCCACGAAACCGTGGCTAATGAAAGGGTATGTTTGAAATAAATAAGGGTAATAATATGGTTTGCTTTCAAAGAATGGGGTGGGATGCTGGATTTAGTTTTTTTACCCTATCCCATAGGGGTATATTAATTTTGATACATAGTTTGTAACATAGAGAAATAATTTACCTACCTATACCTCAAAGTATATAGATCAACTCAGAATCACTAGCTGAGTCGACGTTATGAACGTCCGTCCGTCCGTCCGTCTGTACGTCATCGATTTTTAGGCCTTAAATTTTGAGCTAGGATAATGAAATTTGGTATATAGGATCTTCGTCCGTACCACGCCCACTTTTTGGGGCTTTTTTATTAAAAAACTTTTTCCGGTCAAATTTTAAAATGTTCGAAAAAAATGTTGATGCAGAATCATTGTTAATATTAATATAAACATTTCGTCTATAGACTATTTTAACCCACACATACTTTTTGGAGGCGTTTTTATATAAAAACCATTTTTATACACTACCCCATAACATATGCAGGATAAAAACCTTGTCTTTTGTAGAACCGTAAAATTTGTTGTGACATTGTCATTTTCTATATTTAATCCCCATCGTGTTTCAAGCCATGTTCACTTTTTGGGGATATTAATTTTATAGATGGGATGGGATAGGGTATTCAACGACCCTCACAGCGGATTTAATCCTTCTCATATGTTTTTAACTTGAAAGTAAATTTATGGAAGTATGAAGGTAATTTTAAATATCATACTTTTACCTATTATTCATTTACTCCATATTTGCACAGATACGACATTTTTGTATTTACACTTTAAACATCGATGTAAAAATATATAAGAGTGCTAGGCCACCTATCAACGTGTGCGTGAACTCCTCTGAACTGCTTTTTTCAAAGTTCATATTATTAAAAATATTCAAAAGTAAAGAAAAATAGGTCTTATTCACCACACCCACTTCTTTTTTTAAAAAAAGACTCCAGAGCCTTTTCCGATTTCAATTTCAGATACTTTGGTAAAGATTGCTGTTTCCAAGTTGGATACATTATAATTTGACCTAGCTCTGGAAGGTATTCTGATGAGGTAATTGATATCGCGATGGTAATAAAATGGAAGATGCACTAAGAAAAGGATTGTGCCTCATGTGTAAGCACGGGAGCTTTACACAATCTTATCATGTATACTATTGGATTTTAAGGCTATAAAATTGATGAATGTATATATGGTTTGGGTATCAATTTGCTTTTCATGGGTTTTTAATCCTAGAAGGCACATCTTATACACAAATGACTTTCTTCGTCAAATCGAATAAGTTCTTTTTTAAACCAGTCTAAATCATTTCCAATATAATAAAACTTTAAAATTTAAATTGTATTATTAAAAAAAGCAAATATCATTAAATATCGCATTTAATGCTGTCGAAATGTTATAATTTGAGGATTCAAGTGTTGTGGAGTATCGCAACATGGATTTGATCCTAGTCGATGTTAGGCACTCGGAATGTTTGCATATAAACATATATGTAAGGGTTATGCTCGGGAATTTAGCTTAGATTTAAAGGCTGCCACTTATGATAAATCCATATCCGAATACTCGCTGAATCTGCTCACTACACATGAATCAAAATATATGTCACAATTTCGCATCCCTAGCTCTAATCTGCTACCCCCAAGATCTACTGTGAAGGTACTAGGAATCCAGTAGTCGCCACAAAGATTATACCTATTAATATATTTATACAGGTTTATTTCAATAAAGGCACACCTTTGGACATTTAAGCTAAAATGTTCATTATTTTTGCATACTGAAAAAATATCTTACTTTGTTATTTATAAATATTAATTCCTCTCATGTTACAGGAACCGTCCTTGAGTTTTCTATTCAGTAGAATATTATTAAATTCTTAAGATTCCTGTAAAAGCAATCTAATTACACGGTTTAGTTACGTCGACATTCAATATGCAAAGAGAAAACAAAATAGAAAACATATTATAAAAATCCTCTTATTTTACTCTCTCTTCTTATACAAATGTTATCGCAATGTGAACTTTTTTGTTACTTTTCTTTGCGAATGCGATTTCGTTAAACACAAAGAAGAAGTTCGTTTTTTGTTAAACAATTTTAAACAAAAGTCATTTTTGACAACGTTATTATTTTGATGTATTTTGTCTGTACTATCCAACGAATTGAAGTATAGTAGACCATGGGGTTTTAATATTTTCAATTTATTTAAGTGTTTCAGTCCATGTTTTAAGATTATGTAATATTACCCTTAAGCTTTTACAGATAATTCAGAATAGAACATTATTGGCTTTGTTTACAATAGCTTTTTTACTTTTCGATTGTAAACAATTTTTATATTTCATTTTTTAGAAATTATAAAAGTGATCGATATTTTTTAAACATTTTTTAATATTAACAAATCCGTTAATTAAATCAGAATACTTGATACTTAGATACAATAGCAAAAACACATCACATTATTTTAAATAATGTATCATTAGGTCATTGCCAATTGTGTTTATTCAACTGACATAATACGATGGCAATTATTTTAAAATCATTATTAGTAAAACTTTTTGTTACGGTCTCAGTGGTTAGTTAATGCGATGAACTCCCGCGCAGAAGGTCTGGGTTCAATTCCCAGCTGTGGCAACACCTAAATGATTTTTACTGGTCCTTCTCTCGTGATAATTTGACAATTCATCTAAGTAGCATCGATTGTAAAGAAAAGCTTATCTCATCTCAGCTGTTCGGATTCGACGTAAAACAGGAGGTCCCGCGTGTAAGAAGTACACACGTACACATGAATAGTTGTGAGAAAAAGCAAGGAACTGGGTACTAACGAGCCTGTTATGCCAAAAATTTGTATTATATTTTGTAATAACAAAAAACTAACATTCTTTAAAGCGCTCACTGTACAATTAATAAAAGTAAATGCGATGAAATTAAGCAAGAAGGAGAATACAAACTTTCTGTAATGTAACACAATTCGACTTATTACATAGCACTGTATCCCATGTATTTTGACTAAGCTGTTGTACATAGCATAATTAATTATAAAATTCATTATATACAAAGTTCTGTTTTTTTAAATAACAAGGTGTCTCATGTTCATACTGTAGAAATTTAACCTAACGACCAATAACGGACTAATGGAAATCCTACCATTTGCCCGAACTCAACAGCATCCATCGCAGGAGTAAATTACGTAACCCATTTAGAATATTACTCTCACCTGATGTTTTGGAAAAATTCACAAACAGGGAACAGAAAATAATGTGCGTCCGCACAGAATGGCCAATTGGACAAATTATTAGAGGAACATAGAAAATTTAAAAGCTGTTTGTTTTGTTTTGGGTTTTTTTGACTAATTAATTTTTGAAGTCAATACTTTAAAGGGTGAAAAATTAAAGCTCATTGTTCGTGACTTATACTTGGAAATTTTCAAAGTCGCGCGATACCATCGATATTTCCCGTTAATGAAGATACAATGTTATTTTACGCGATGGTAATTGCCACATGACTGGTCATATTCACCACCATCTAGCATTTAAGCACTATCAACGGATACGTGTAAGGTAAGGAATTTAAACTATGATAAGTATCTTACTTTTAACTGAGTTCACAGACTAGTGCTACTACGTGCACAGTAAATATACGAATAACAATACTTAAACTTGAATTATTCAATTTGTCTGTGGCTTAGGCTCTAGGTATTGTTATCTTGAAAACCGTCATTGAAAATGTTCGTTTACTTTTTGCGGCATTTTATAAATTGTATCATAATCGTACCGTTCATAGGTACATAATTTCCCAATAGAAAGTCATAAAATTAAAGGGTAAATAAGAAACGACCGCCGGAATTTCCCCAGATCAAACAATGAACTACTTGAAAAACGTATAAAAAGACTAAAATGAGGCCATTGCCAATATTTCATTACAGGATCAACTTTTTTTTTCAAATTTTGTTTTTTTTTTTATTTTATTTTTAAAAAGGGTTGCGGAAAAACTTTGACAGGGGCAGAAAGAAGAAAAATATATGATTTCAAGGAGTAAGGACTTATAGGCCGAGAAATCGCAAGGATGCTAAATATAAGTGAGACAATTGTAAACAGTGCGGATCCACAACACTATGGGAAAAATAAAAAAAGAAAGCACCGCAGAAGCAACAACATTGAGAGAAAAGAAGGTAATTCTCCGGCGGCGGTGCAGCACACCAAGGGTCTGAAGCATAATATGAAGAAGTGGTACTATACAGAGAAGAAAACTTAAAAAAAAAAAACTGTTTTGAAGCAAGTACACAGGGAGCATAGAATGAATTTTGCAGGAGAACATGTCGCTTGGAGCAGTGAATGAATGTTTTACCTTGTCAGTCCAAATTTCTCTTGATTATTAAAAAAAAATATTAAAAAACGTAATGAATATTTTTTTTCCTTTCTAGTGGCGCATCTTTTTAAAGGCTTTTCAAGGAGTTCGTTGTTTGATATAGGGAAATTCCAATGGTAGTTTCTTTTTACCCTTTTCACAGGTAGTAAACGTTTCCGAGTACAAAATTTCGAACAGGTAAAAAGAATGAAAATCGAAAATGTATGGACTCATCCTTGTGATCGCCAGTGTATATTCGATTTTTACATAAAATGAAGTTATGATTGTCATTCATTTCTGTTCCAATAATGTGTGTTTACTTATTTGTTCCAATCTGTCATTAATCTTTTGTTGGTTCATATGATCATTCCCAACATGTAGAATAGCTGTTTCCTCTCAGTGGTAAATTAAATGACACAATTTTCTAATGATTGCTATATATTTTCAAACAAAATGTTAGTTTCATTGATGGTTTTTAATGACAGCTATTTGCTTAATATCTCTTGCAATTTCGTGTTTTTCAATACTTAACTGAGGTCATCCTTCACTGCGCTTAACATCTGGAAGGGGCTGAATTATTGCTACAAATTCGCTATATGACTGTATTTTTTCTTCATAAGGTTTATTTCTGGGTATAATTTGTTAAGTTCGATGTTCAATCTCCTTCAGAAAAGCTCTCCAATACAAACATGTTCATTATCTGAAAAATCTTCAAACAGACTTACAATTGGTCTGTCTTCGATTAGAGTTAATGGGCTAATGATGAGTTTTTTTGGCCTTAAATTTTGACCTGAAAATATGAAAATTGGTACACGTCCTCTTTGTTGCTCATGAGACTATATATGTAAACATTTTCAGTAACATTTTAAAGAAATTCGAAAAAAAACTTTCGAAGCAAAGACTTCGGTAATATTAATATGAACATTTCGTCTACAGATCATTTCAACCCATGTCCACTTTTTGGGACGATTTCTAAAAAAAAATTCTTAATTTTTTTTGGCTATCCTTCATTCTTCTAGTTTAATTTGTATCAGAAGACATGAGACACCTGCTTCTTCGTGATTTAAGTTGCATCTTTTAACTAAAATCAAAGAGAACATTTTTCGGCAGCACTTTTTGTGATACAAGTGGGTGTAAAGATGCAATAAGACAGCCAAATCATTAATCGTAACATAACATCTGTATTTAATCCTGTCATCTGCTGGTCATCAGGCTTGTCATACACACTTCATGACTACACATTTTGGGGCTTCTGTCAAGAAAAGCATATCTCAACTTCGGAGTCGGCATAAAACAGGGGGTCCCACCATCGCAAAAAAAGTACACACGCACACATGAATGGTTGTGAGAAAGCTTGGCCCTAGGTACTAACGAGCCTGTTACAACAAAAATTAGTTTTTTATTTGTATATCGCAACATCTTCTTCGAAGTAACGAGTCCTTAACCTTACTGTCATGTAAGTTTCGTTACTTTTACATGTTTACTTACTTACATCAGATTCGTTATTCGTATGTTTTGATACGACACTCGCACTATTCCACTTCTTCTGCATGGCATGGTTCGGTTCGTATAAGTATGAGAAAGAATTGTTTTAATGTTAATATTGAACCATTGCGAATGTTGAGTTTCTTTGTGGTGTGCTGACGTACACGGGTCACTGAAAATGTACTTTAAAACTTAAATGATATGATTTGTATGGGACGTACGATACAGCGATATAACGATATCTTTGTAAAGGGTTATCAGGTGCCGGGTACATACGGGCATTCATTTTGTCGTTACTTTTACAGCTCATGCTTTGCCAAGAGTGTTAGGCAGAATCTATTCTTCGTTGATGGACATTATAAGGATTGCTGCAATGCATTTGCTGATGATCTCTATGCATATGAAAATCATCTAAAGCGTATCTCTTACATTGTTTGTTTGCATAATTTACAATTTGTATTTTCAGTTTGCAAATTTTAATATAGCTGTCGTTTTTTTGTATGGCATAGCCATAACCAACAAAATCCGTCATTTTGTTTTGTTGTTCGTATCCATATTTTTTATTTGATTAACAAAATTTAAGATCTATCATTACGGCCCTTACAGTGCTTCAAACCTAGCTCCCCCCTTCATTTGTTTGTTGGAAGTTATTGCTTTTGCCACAAAGAAGAGGATCTCATGTTTAACTTTGAAAGCTTCTCTTGGATATTTGTCAGACTTTCGCAAGAGGTCGGGCAGTGAAAAATATAAATGTTGTCACTTTCGGGATTTTAAAAAGGATCCCTGCGCTTACTGCACTATCAACTAAATTAGGTCATTGTAGCCACTGTTGTTTGCATTAATGGGTTTAATCTCAAGTGCAAATCCCAGCCAGTAGGACCAAACGGGTTGGATAATCTGGTCCTTACTAGAAAATAGTCATTAAATGTTCTGAAACTCGATTAAAGCGTTCATCAAGATTGCGTCTTACTGGAGATAGATAGATAGCCTCCACCTATCTTTAATAATCAGTGAATGCCGTTCTGCAAAAATATGTTCTGATATTGCATACCTCTACGTATCATTACAGCTATCCTAGAACCCATTTGATTTCCAAAAGTTGTAATGTTGTTAAGAACTCAAATTTTATTTTTTCATAATATTATCAAGATGTACATTAATAAGTTCTTATTAATGTATATATCATCATCTTCTTTTCATGAAATTTTTGAAAACAATTATTGTCTTTGTTCAAACTCAGTGCAACGCCACATTTGCGGCATTTTAAAAAACGTTTTTAATTTGCATGATGGGAACTTATACCCTGACGATCAGTTCCCCAAACCGGCATATGGTTGACTCCATCTAGCTGGTCCCCTTCTTTTTTTCTCAGCCTGCAGTGAAGAAACAGATGGACTTAATGAAGGCCTTCCTCGTTTTAACAAAGACGATCAGCTGGTACCAATATGCTTATTCCATTCCAAAGCGAACCAAATTTATGTCCTTGTGAGCCGAAGTTCGTTTATATAGGAGCCATGAATTTATTACAGCCAAATCGACGAAGTGATAGAAAATGCGCATATACCACTTTCATTGAAAATATTGAAAAAGCTGTCCATCAAATCTACTCCTCCCATATGACGATCATATTCTTTTATTAAAGCCGGACATATTATTTTTATGTTGGATTTCGCTTTTCTATCGAACCTTTTTATAACTTCCTCAGGTTTAGTTCCAAAGAAGGTTGATAGCATGTTGAGGCATTTATTATCTTTCCATGTCAAATTGGAAATTGATATTCCTTCCAAATCAGCAACGAATTCGACTGAGTTCCCCCTAGCTAAGTTCTTCATTTCATCATCGCTTGGTAGCCTCACTGTTCCCAAGGAAAGCATTCCAAGTTTTGTCAAATAATATTGAAGCTGAATGGAGGTGTAAAAATTATCAAATCTTGAAGTTGCATCCCCGGTGAACTTCTCGACATAAACACACAACAACATTACTACCTGATCCCAAGTCTGGCTCTTTGTGTAATATACGTTCAGCAACATTATTTTCTAGTGTAAACTTCAAAATTGTATGCAAAACCAGAGACACTACATAAAACAAAAATTTTGTACCCCCATTTATGAGGCTTCAGTGGCAAGTATTGCTTCAAATGATTTTTGGCTTTTGATGCAGACATTTTTTCATCGACGGAAAGGTGTTCTTCCATGGGAATTGATAGACACTTCCTTTTGAATCCTTCAATAACTGGACGAATTTTGTAAAGCTTATCAAATGAAGATGAAGTTTTGTCAGTCACCATTTTGGAATTATCATTGAAGTGTATCACAGAACGAATTTTTTCAAAGCAATTTAGTATCATCAAATTCTTTACCATATCAAGACCGATGTCTCTATCCCAATAAATTCTAATTTGGGTACTTTGCAACTAAAGATAGAATTAAAACTCCGAGATATTTTAAAATGTCATATTTTGAAACAGAAAACGGGTCCTCACTAGATTTGGCTCTTGCATAAAAATTTGTCTGTTCTACAATATTTTTTATGATGAAATTCATCATCCAAAAAGTACCGGAAAAAGTCGTACGGTGTTTCTAGCTATACTACACTGTTCAAATTGGAGATTTTTTTATCCGAAATTTTCCTGCTGCCTTTGAAATCTAGAAATCTGACATCTAGAAACAAAGTAAATATGAGTATGCATGAATGCATAATGTGCCATATATGGTACAAACAAACAATCGCCTAAAAAACTTACCGTGACTTTTTATGTTTTTGCACTGGTTCAGTAAACTATAATCTTACTAAACATATATTTTTTGATGGTTAACTACTGAAAAAAACTACATTAGATGATGTTCACTCAACTAATTTGCTCTAACAAAAGGTTGTCTGTACAACCGTTACGCATATGTCAATTTTATGAACATTTTTCAGAGAAAATAAATAACTGTGTAATAAATGTGCCTGATATGGCATATTATACTTTTGTACCGACATAATGTCGCCAAGCTTAAATATTGATCGGAGATCGGAGTGTGCCAGATATGGAACATTATGCATCTAAGTCCCTCACACTGCCACAAGATTCGAACAAATAGGTGCGCTAATAAGAAACACGTTGGTTTTCTTTATCACTTTTATAAAACACTTTACACCTCATATTAAACTCGATATTCCAATGAATGTTATTGCAATTACTATCTACTCTATATACGTATAAACAAAACTGTCAACGAATCGTTTATGGTGGCCCCATTTTGCTGTCATTAAAATCGTTTATCTTTCGTTCTTCTGGGATTTATGTGTCTAAAGTTGAATGGCGCATCTTAAAAGTTTTACTATGACTGTCGTTGAATTTTTATGAACATTTTGATATGCAGTGTGAGCAACATGCACTGTTCATTCGCTTTCGCTCCACCTTATTTTAGATTACGTGGACAAACTCCTTGCGTTTGCCCTTTTTCGGATACGTGACGTGTTTTACTTTGCTGATACTTCCGCTATTCTTTTCTGAGAAAAAGGTATTGGATTATTTTAGTCATTCATCGATTGAATCAGCAAATAGGAAAAGTTGCATAAAAGAACAAATGCACTGATGTGCTTGGCTATAAAGCGATGAGATTCTTTTGTTTTGTTTTATTCCTGTTGTAATATCCACTTGTAGTTGACAAAGACTTTTAAATGGAAATTTTATAACACTCCGCCTACACCTGGTAGTCTGAATAAGGTGACATTTATTGAGACACAGAATTAGGTATTAAAAACAAAATAAAAATAAAACAGTATCTCAATGTGCAGACTTGCTGCAGCGTTATACATATCGAACATATGTGTTATATACGTTGAATATAAAAAAAAACACACCCATAACTGCCACCCATTTACAACAATTGACTTCCGGCATTATCTGTACTTAGAGATTTGACTTTTCCTGTTTATTCCCTTGTTTGTATCCTGCCTCCCCTTCGTTGAATGTTGCCTTATACATGCACCACCTGCACGACACGGCTTACGAGCATTGCGACCATGTTTACGGGTGGAAGGTTGAAACTATCACAGGATGTGTGTTACCCACCCCCGTATCCACGTGCCCTTGTAGCAAGCATTGCCCTTCTGCTGCTGCTACTGCATCGCTGCAAAGTCAAAGGAGGAAGTTGGGAGTCATGCGAGTTATCGCCTGTGGTTTAGTGCGACAGTTGTGGGATTTTTAATATAAATTTTCCGGTCACTTGGATGGGTTTTTCTTTTAAAGTTTTTTTTTTTTGTTGAACAAAAAAATGGTGGTCTGTAGTAGTATATGCACACACATGTGGATACCTGAATTAAGTTTGCCCTTTAGCTTTGTTCGCATTTTGTGTCGTTTTCTTTTCGTTTGCCAACCGGAAAACCCACCAGTAATTGAAGATTGCTGTTGAGCTGACAATGGTTAGGGCTGCGCTGCTACCAAGTAGGGTGTATTCGTGTTGTGTTAATCCTGATTGGGAAAGTGCAAGTAGATACGGACAAATTCTGTAATTGTAGAGCGAATTGATTGAGATAAAATGTTGAGGGTTAATTTGTGTTCAATTAAGTGTCTTTCAAAACCGTTTGGTAAATAATTGTTAGATGAAAACATGTAAAGCTAAATTTTTCTCCTATCCCATAATGCGTATGCATTTATTTTGGGTCATCGTTTAGAGCTTGGAGATATGATGACAAGTCTGTTTTATTAATTCTCCGATGTACATCTAAGTGGTTAATATGAAATGAAAGTCCGTAGCTACATATGCTATTATTTCGTTGAAACTTACGGATGTAAAACAAGAGTTAGGTACGATTTGCCGATTTTTAAAATGTAGATTTAAAAAAATCGACCGCCATAATGTCGACGGATCAAATTGTCGACTCGTAAAAGGTCTACAGTGGCAAAGTGAATGATGTTCACATGCATGCCAGCCACTCTATGGTAATTGTTAATGTTTACATTAACAGTGCACATTTAATCAATCAAATAGAGCATTCCTGTTTTATTTTAGATAAAAGTTGACATTTTTAACGATAACTTTTCAATCAATATTTTAATGGTCTGCATTTTAAACTGTCAACCTTTTTTGTCAATTTTTTAACGGTTGATGAAATTTATATTTGTCCAGTCGAAATTTTTTTTGTCGACCATTCTCACGCTTCCCGTAGATCATCTATTGGCACGTTGTCTCTTAATTAATATTGTTTAGACTTAATCCAGACCTAATTAACTAAATTTTTTTGGATAACCTAGAGTTAACTCAGAATTATAAATAAGTAAAAAAATGCGATTATCTTGGACTTCAGAATGTTGGCAATATTTTTTGTTGAAGTTTGTATTTCTGATGTTGTGAAATTTAATTTTGGATATTTTAAGTAAAAGTTGTACTCTACTCTATATTTGTATTCATTTATATTAAAGTAAATATTTCCGATCGATATCTTAAAATTTTCAAGAGTTTCCATTATTATGCTTTTGTTTTTATTTTGACTTCGTTTCCGACCCTGATGGAGCAGCGACTGCACAGACGTACGATTTGTGGGCGGAATACCAAAACAAGACATGGCTCTGTATAATTCCTCTCTATAAATGCGGGTATCGATTTGGACTTCTTGGGTTTTTTTTTTCTAGGATCTGCCGAAGTGCGAAGATTTGATCAGTTGTGGACTTTCCTAACCTAAAACCACACTGGAAAGTGCCGATCAGGTTGTTGGTAAACGGTTTCAGGCGTTCACATATTACGGCATCTTGTAGGAGATGTTTGATGAGACTTATGTCTCTGCAGTTGACGCAGTTCATGTTGTCTCCTTTCTTATGGATCGGCCAAACGGTAGTGAGGTTCAACTCTTTAGGCATACTTTGATCTGAACAAATTTTACTTATGAGTTGGTGAATGTTACTTACCAAGCCATCTCCGCCTGCTTTATAAACCTCGGCAGGATGACCGTCATTTCCGGCAGCTTTATTAAGCTTGAGTTTAGATATTTCAGTCCGCACTTCACTTAGGTTGGGTGGCTAGTAGTTTCCGTTGTCGTCTGCAGTATTGGATGGTTCGTTCTGCCTGACAGCGTCGTCGGCATTTAACAGTCTGCAGAAGTGGTTCTTCCTAACCTCACATCGACTACGGCGATATTTCCTTGTTCATCTCAACAGGATTCTGTCCCAGCGTTGTATCACTGGCTTTAACGTTTTAGACATTGGTAAAATTTCCTCTATCACGCTCTTTTTTTTCTGATAAGCCTGTGATCCTTCCCCCTTCTTTGCTTATAGAGCTCAATTGCAACTTTAGTATTGACCTGCAGCTTAGCCTTGTAGGACTCGTTCTTGGTTGTGAGAATCTGTCGGCATTCCTCACCAAACCAAGGGTTTCTTGCTGTTGGGCGCTGATCTAAAGGCTATTTGTTTTTATTATACATTTTAAAACAATTATGTAGTTGTAATTATCAGAACTAGATCACTAAGTCTTTAGAATTGTGAAAATATTTCTACAGCAATCCAATTTTATGATTTAAAATACTCTATAAAATCAACTTTATAATGCAAGAAATAGTTTGACCCACATCACATCCGACTTAAAAACAAAACTATTTTCACTTTGATAATTATAGATTTCTCCAGGCCATTGTATATTTTCCCATTTCCACTCGCCGGATTTATTACTCACTTTCTGCGTAGTGTTTAAAAGACCAACTTAGGGGGAAGCTATCCACCAAGCGGAAGAATGACCATCACAATGACGGCTGACGATAAATAGCCCTACGGCATGCCGCGACGTAGTTTAATGAGTGAGTGAGCTTGAAAGGATACACATACCGAAAGGTAGAAAAAATAACACGTTAAAATCCAAATGCACGACCTGCTGTCTGTGAAGTCCATCTTGACACATTCTAATGGCACTTCCCGTTTTTGCACTAGCATTTGTATAGTGTATACCGTATACTCATTCGACAAAAGTACATTGGAATGTAGAAGGTATGGTGCATGCACGTGGATACGAACTAACATACCTTAGTCACTTAGTGTATGCACATATACGTAATTCCACCCTATATATTGTGTGCATATATGATTAGCAGGAACGAGTGTATAAGATCCCTGTGGGCATTGCGATAGGTATACATGTCTCACTTACAGGATAAACGTAAAATTGAAGTTTTTTTTTGTACTCCTTTTGCACTATCCTTTTATGCTTTTTACAAGCCTTCCTCATTCCATCATATCGCTATGTAGTGGACAGGAAAGCGTTCCTATTTTCGGAAAAGCACAAGAATTCGCTGCAGGCAACGATGTTGCCGAGCCAGTGAATGGTGTTGAAATTATGATTCAGGAACTTCATGTCGTTGGTTGTCACCGTAAAAAGCGAGCAATGTACACAACAAGGCTGCTGTGAATGTAATGCTTCGTCTGGGAAAAACAAGGATGAAAAATCTGAACAACGTAAAATGGGTGCCTTTGAGCTATTTAATTTATTTAAAAAACACATATATTCTTCGCGTTCCTTGGCGATTTTGTTTTTGTGATTTATTGCTTTTCGAAATATGATGAGCTTGTTGATTTAATGGGAGCTGTATAATTGGTCGTACCGGTCTAAATAAAACAATTAAATGGCGTTTTTAGGAGATTTCATATTCAAGTATTAGTTCCATGAAAAAAAATTATCTACATATTATATAAACGCTTGAAGTAAAAATCATGCAGAGCTGCAATCCTGAGGGAACCTTCTGCAATAGTTGGAGACTTTAAAAAGATCTTAAAGAGTGACATTTTGTATGTCTTGAAGAAATTGAAATAAAATATAAAATTACAAATTTTTAATAGAAAGCGAGCGCCGGGTAATCAGATTTCTATGTTTTGATTGAACGAGTTCTAGGGTTTTAATTTTAGATTTCTTTTTGTTTTAATGCTAAAAAAAAATTTAAATAATGATGGTTTTCGCATTTTTTCCACCTTTCAATCTATTTACGCATCTTGCCGTGCGGCTAAATAGCTTCAAGTTTGCTTCTGGTTTTGTTTTTGGAACTGGCATTTCGACCAATACGAATGGTGCATATCGTCTGCTTAACGAAAGTTTCTTACCAAGCACAGCTTTTTAGTTAGCTGTGTTATTTTACATCCTAAATCAATAAAAAAAATGTTTTTATACAAAAACCGTCTTACGACTACGTATATTTATTTTACTTGAGTTTCGAGTTTTTTTTTTATGTATCTAATCTACCCTTGGAGTTATGAAGTTTGCTGCCAGGTTGTTACCAGGCACTTACAGTTAAAATTGAAATAATTAAGGATTCCCCGTTTTTTCATACCACGTTTATACCTTTGACTAGTGGAGTTACGAGTTTTGATTATTTTAACGAGGTACGCTTTTCAGTAATTTTTCGGAGTTACTAGGTTTGTCAGAAACTTTGACAACATTGAAGTAACGAGATGTAAACAAAATGATTTTTTATAAGATTTAGAGTTATTGAGGAGGCTACAAGGTTTCCAATAGCAGTGCGCCTACCGAGTTTCTATCAGATAGCATCAAAAAGTAATTTTTGCCAAAAATGGAGTTACGAGGCTTTCTTATTAAGCCGACGATATAATGGTTTTGATAGAATAGAAAATTCTGAAAACCGGTTAAGAAGCAACCAGAGCCTCGGAAATAATTTATTATACTGTTGACGATCATTTTTAAAGCCGATGAGGTAAGACCTCAAAACAAAATAGAAAAGTTTCAGCCGAATAACTGACGGAAGGTCTAAGCTACTACAAAGGAGATATTACTGCCATCCAGGAAATACGTTGGAATGAGCCTAGCAAATGGAGGATGAAAAACCTTGACACCTACAACTGTACGTATAATAGTGAGCAGAAACTCGACTGTTTGGAAGCGATATTTTTATGAGCGACATCCCACTTCAAAAGCAAAATACAGTTATAAAAATTAATTTCGAATGACTGAAAGAAAAGATGATATTTTGAAAAAATATTAAATACAAAACACGTCTGACAACGGACTTAGGCTAATTGACTTCTCTGCGGAACAAAATGCTGCCAGCACCCGGTTTCCTCACCACAAATTGATCGCATTGCCATAGACAACAAGCACGCAAGAAGTATTTTGGATATCGAACATTCCGAAAGACTACCTTGTTGCACCCAAGGTAAAAATGCGGATATCTACGAAATGTGGATATCACAAATTATCAGAAATACTATGAAGTTAACAAGGCTGCAGAAACTGACACCCTTACTGCCGAGCTATATTTATTTTTCTTTTCTTTAAGCTAGGTGGAAATGTCCTACGTTATCCACTAAAAACGAAAATGTTTCTTCCAATTGATGTGGTTGAGAAGCCTTGGTTTATGACTATTGGTTACTTTTTATACCCTATCCCATAAGGGTATACTTGTGATAGATATACCTTACATTATATGGATTGACTCGGAATCGCTAGCTGAGTTAATTGTATCATGTCTGTCCGTCCGTCTATCCGTAAGATCTCCTGTGTCCGTCAAATATCTGGCAAGATCTCCTGTGTGTCGCCAAGTTTTGGGCCTTGAATTTTTAACTCGAGTTAAGAAATTTGGTCTCTGTTCGAAGAAGCAGGACTATTGTAAAATGGTTTAGAATATTTTCTAGTTTGTCTTACAGAGTGCGTAGGTATTTGGTAATATAAATGTTACCAAATACGCACTCTGTAAGGCGTTTCGTTAGATATGTTTTAGGGCCTCTGTTGCTCAAAGCTTACCAAGTAGATTATTAAGTATTGTTTTGTTGCTGATGTGACTGATTTTTCCAATCTTTTCCAAGTTTTAATTTTTTAATGATTTGACATATTTTATTTGGATAGGAGTATTGTTGGTTTTTTTGATTAACTCTTAGGTGTTCCAGTCCACGAAGCTTTTTAAATATTAATTTCAAATATCTGCACAGCTTCTTCTAATTTATCTTCTGCTTTAATTGTATTTGGTGAGCCATATAAAGCCGGTGGAACTGATTTGGTAAGAAATATTCACCAACTTATTTCACACTTCCCCAGATCCTGAAAAAAAAGTCCAAATCAATATCCACCACTTATTCATAGGTTTCATTGCAAAATAATAAATTTAATAACAAAATAACATAACTCGAACAACTAATGAGTTTTTATATAAGACTGTTTTCTACGGGACCGAACCCGTACGAAATCGATCCCGTTGACGTTGGCGGCCTATGGGGACGAAGATTCAACCAAGAATTTTACGAGCTGTACAGCGACATTGACCCAGCACGTTGAAAGTTTAATACGGCTTGGATACAATTTGCCCCTAAAACCATTTAACGCAGTCGATATAACGGATCGCTTGAATTAAATTTTTCTCTTTAAAAAAATTAAATAAATTCGAGGAGCAATAGGCTAGCTATTACCGAGGTGCGTGTGTAGGTACTTTTTGCATGGTGGCAAGATCTCCTGTTTTATGCCGAAGCCGAAAGGCTAAGTTGTGATATGCATTTCTAGACAATTAATAGTACTCGAGTACATTATCAGATCATCGCGGCGGGAGGGCTAGCGAAAAACGTTTTAGGTGCTACAACTTCTGGGAGTCGAATCCAGAACTTCCTAATCGCGCCAACGCACCACTGAGCACTTAATAAAAGCAGTGGTAAAAATTAACCGCAATTTTAAAGAAATTGGCACCTATAAAGAAAATGATTTGGCCAGAGTGTCACTGTCCCATAAATCGTTTTAAACTAATTTTCTTGTTTTGGTTGTATGATTAAGTTGTTCATCCCAAGTGTATACCATACAAAGAGAAGTGTTTATATAATTTAACCGAAAATAACAGCCTACTTCCTACACTTTTTTAAATAAATGATTATTTCGAACCGAACTATATTTAGTGCAAACTTTAATTTTCTGAATAGCATCCATCATTTAATCATAATTCTAGCTGTAAATTTGTATGCAACAGATCTGATTTTTGGCTTTTACCGTAGGTGTATGTGCGGGGAATAACATACTCACTCATCATCACTCTTCACAAAATCATCATTATCAGTGTAAAGCATGCATTTTTGAATGGATCCTGTAGGATTGCTTATTCATACTCGCATATATTCTGAATTTATGTCATCGAAATCACCGGTTGGATTCTCTTCCATCTGACTGGATGAGTGGCTTCGAAAGGTCGAAATGAACATTTCCGTTATGTTGTGGAATGGGTACATACGTAGACACAGCATCGAAATGCAATCATAAAAGGGGTTCGAAGTATACTTAATTAATATATACGAGTAAATCCGAAACGTAATATGTTCAACGGTATTTTTAGTCCAGCAAGGTAGTCTATAAAATGTAAAGATTGCAATGGGAAACCTTTGCCAACTAAGAGTTTTAATTAAGATGGATTTTATATTCATCATGCACCATTAAAATGTATTATTATCTGACTTCCATCCGACGAACTATTGAAAAGGATCACTGTAAACTGACGCTGGTATTGTGTACATATAAAGAACAACATGTTCATAATATGGCTATATATATATAAGGTTAAATGTATTGTGCACATTTTTGAAAACCGTAGCAGCTTGTTAACAGTGAATCTATATCTGATATTTATCTCAACAAATATAATAAATAACAAATATATATAAGATTATATGAATCTTAGTGTGGGTATTATGCATTCTTAACTTTTAGAGTCCATTTTTAGATATAAATTTGAACTTGGAAGTTAAGCTTATCCAGTGACACGCCAGATATATGTAAGTTATGATACATAGCTTGTAGCAAAGAAATAATAAAGATCGCCACATCACTGTATAGTTTCTCATCCAAATATTTTCTTTGGATGCGATAAAGGATGAAATCGTTTGTAACAACACGCTAAAACACTTGGTCTTATAATAATGCATTCCTCCTTCTTACATGCATGGTTTTACGTATTTTTCTTCCTATGAACCAAAGTAGCTGTAGCCTTTTTAATCGTTTATTGCTATTTGGTAATAGTACCACTCTGTATGCACGTTGGATACAGATAAGACAGAACCTCTTCCTTTACTACGTACTTTGGTATGCCATTCATCCCTATAGAGCATTTTTGCTATTAACTGTGGTTGCTGGATCCAAGATTTCTGGAGTACTCATTGCTGGTATTACTTTCAGGTCAAATGCTGATACTTGCATAAGATGGAAGTTGTTATTCCTAAGAATAAGGGCGTTGGTAACGCAACGACGCGACGGTCATCTTTTCACTTGTCTTCTTGTTTATCAAGATCTCATCCAAGCCGCGGTGTAGGGGTAGGATGGTCTTCAGTTCCGGCAGCCTTGTTAAGTCTTCTTCTTCTTCTTACGAAGCGGTAAGATGTGGAATGAACCTGGGCCCTAACCAACATGCCTCTGTTATTAGCTCGGCCCTGTGAGGGTGAGTGAGGAGTTTACAACTGAATTGCGGTTGGCAAGAGTAATTCTTCGTTTAATTTCTGACGAGATGTTCTTGCCAGAGTTAATAGCGGAGCCGAGGTAGACAAAGTCCCGTACTATCTCGTACTATCTCAAAGTTATATCTGTCAATGGCGACGTTCTGTCCAATTCGTAGATGTTGTGTGTCCTTTCGTGTTGACAGCATATACTTAATCTTACCCTCATTTACTGCTAAACCCAATTTTGCGGCTTCCTTCTCTATACTAGCAAACGTGACATCTTCCAGCGCGATTTTAACATCAAACTTCGGTAGTCGCTTATAGGTTTGTCATCGTTTTCCTCCATCGGGGCGTGAGCGCATATAAGGCTGATGATGGCAAATTCAACCTTAATTCCGGTATTCCGTGACATTCTGACCAGGCTGTTTATAGTGTTGCTGTTTTTGGTTTTTTTATCAACACTCGCAGTAATCGTTTGCAAGTCAAATCCAGTTGGATGAAGTCAGTTACCACTTGGAGGTAAAAATAAGCACTATTGATGTGTAGTCAGAGTAACAATAACTGGGCATTGTCAAGTTGAAGCCTTAGTTTAGATGTTTCTATCATCAGATCACTAAAGTCGGGTACTGTCTGTCGTTTTGACTGGTCGTTGTAATTTTGATCGATTTACTTTGGTGTTGGGAATGATCATTGACTGCTGACCATTTCGGCTGTGAGTATACTCTTGTGTTCAAAAATGCATCGAACATCGATGAAACAAAAAAACATGTGAGAAGGCTACAATCTGATGTATTTAATAACTTATTTTATCGATCAAATAAAGAAAATATTCTTAATGTGATAAAATATTTAACAGAAAAAATATGCCTAGGGATATTATCATTAAAATTCTACTAAACATTTTTTTTTTGAAAAGAAAACGCCCAAAAAAATTATATTGACTAATTATATTCTTAAGAGACTTTTTTTTAAATTCCTTACGGGTTGACCAAAAACAAGGTTTTTCTGAAAAGTTGGCGTGGCAAATGTTTGTGTCTCACTTTTATTAGTTTATATATATTCTGTCTTGCCATAGTTTACTTCCCTTCTTCTCTTTGCGCAAAAAAGGGAATCGTATTTTATCAATATCATAGGCCTAGTTGTTGTAGTTGCACAGATTTATGGATGACGATAGTTTTGCCCAGTTCTCTTAAAAGTTACGATTGGTCTCATAGTCAAAATACTTTTTTGGTATGGTATTGGTAATTCAGTTATGTTAGTAAGGTCTTGTGCACAGATGGACAAGTTTGGATATTATACTAAAACTAGACATAACTTTTCATGCTTGACATAAATTCTGTCACACTTCACAGCCTAGTTGAACTTATACATACATTTGCTGTAAATATTTAAAGTCAAACAACATCTATTAAACTGTTGAAAGACCTTGACACTTAACCACGTTCGTTGTTCAGTTAAAAAAAGGATGTTTAAAGAACAACAAAATTTAGTTCTGCTAGTAATCGGTCGAAAAAAAAAGACAACAAACTTTTGTTTCAAAGTTGCCATTTTTATTTATTTTTAATTTTCGTATTCCATCTCCATCCGTGTCCTACATTCATTAATTTTTCCATATCCTTGTGGTTGGTTTTGAAACCACAAAAAAAAATAAAATAAACGTTTTTATTGTGTCAAGGCTCTTGACCCAATTACCCCAAATCAAAATATTAAAACAAAAAAAGTTTATGTAACGGTGTGATGCAATAGGACTACGAAGTAAAAATTCGTCACGTTCACTGGAAGTACAAGTAAAACTATTTACCTATTTGAACAAGAGGAAGAACATGGACATTGACATTCATCACCATGATTAGTATAGGCATTATTGGACCAAATAACTTTAGGTTTTTTCTTTAAAACCAATTAGTGGGGATTGTAAAAAAAAAACTAAGGGTGATTGTGCTGACCTTTCATTATAAGAGATACTTAACACTTACGGTTTACCACTTGAGCTCAGTTTACCGATAAACCATATGACAAGAAGAATAATGTAAAAAGGATTTTTTCTTTTGAGTTACTTTTACTTCTTCTTCTACTTGATTATTTATTCGGATTATGATCTAAATATAATGGATGTAACATCTTTCCTTCAAAGCTATCCTGCACTTCAAAGCAAAATGAAAAATAAGGGAAATATGAAGAACTTTTAAGTATAAAAATTGACGTAAGTAGGAATTCTTTGTCTGGTTGAGAATAAAAACATTCGTCCATCAAGAAATGCGAAATTCTTGTGGTCTGACATAGATGTTCGTGGTCCTTCAGATAGTTCTTTAAATTGTACAAGAGATACGAAGAAAAAAGGAAAGTGTTCTCGAGCTCATTCAACATGTATCTCAATTCAAATGCTGAATTGAAGGTATTTCGGACTTTAACAAACAGAAGTAGTACAGTTAATTTTTCTTCTTTGAACAAGAAAGTTTTTTGTTGAAAGGCCTGAAAGGTGTAGGGAAGCCAGATATTATCAAATGGCAACAGTTTGTCCAAAATGAGTCCATTTCGGTAAAGGGTGAAAAGGAGAAAAAGTCCAGCTCTAAATTTTTGGTCCTATTGATGACACTCTTTAGATAGGATCGCATTCCGCAGGGACATACTCGATTGATGCAGTATTTCTACTACTATTTTCCGTTAACTGCTTACGCAGGACACCACCGCGGATAATGACTAGTATGTAGTAGTAGGGATGGGTACGATTTGCCGATTTTTAAAATGTCAATTTAAAAAGATCGACCGTCATAATGTCGACTTCCAAAAGTCGATTGGGAAAAATACCGACTCTAAAAAAGTCGATTTTGCAAATGTCGACTCGTAAAAGCTCGACAGTTTTAAAGTGTATAATGTTCACATGCACGTGGCTCCGTAACATCATTCACTTTGCCACTGTCGATTAAAAAGCCAATCTCGGATAATTGTTAATGTTTACATTAACAGTATTATTTAAATCATTCAAAGAGAACATTCCTGTTTTCTTTTAGATAAAAGTCGACGAAGTTTATATTTGTCCAGTCGACATGTTTTTGTTGACCATTCGGACACTTCCCGTAGTAGTATAGTTTTGTAGTTTTTGGAGCACTTTTTTAAACCTCGAACACAGAATTAGGATTTGGCTTTAGCTTTAAACGTATTGCTGACTGAATTGTAATTAAAAGATATATTAGAGATTGCTGTCCGTGCAATCTTTGATGTCTTGACAGGTTTTTCCTTTTATAGAAGTCAGCTACGGTGTATCCGAAATTGTCACGATCTGATCTCATGAAGGTTAGTGGTTGCCCAATGACCACGTTAGCTATGTAGAGCTTTCGATTTTCAGACATTTAGAGTATTTGAAGTTGAAATCTCTTGTTGTCACTCTTTCCTTTATAATATTATTATACCTGGTGTAGCGCTTTTGATAGGTTTTCAGTCCCACTCATAAGCACTTTGCGCTTTTCAACACTTCTTATGCGAGTTGTTATACATTCCTATGATGATTTGGGGTTTCTTCATGGAAGTAAATATCCGTGCGAAAAACGTCGAACCAACACCTATCTGCTACAATTTCAGCAATTTTTTTCGACTAAATGGTTGTTGTCATTATGACTTGATAAGTTTCTAAATAAAATGTTGTTCCTTGCCGTAACAATTCCGACTTCAATTCTACTTATGAGTTAATTTAAACACTCAAAATATTATCTTACCGTTACCAATGTAAACATTAATCAACCATTTCTGAAAAAACGTTTTTCCCCGTTTGTCATCGAGGGTGACCGACAATAAAACTGAAAACGAACATGTAGAAAATTATTTCAGATCCCATGACATGCGGAAGTCAGAAGTGTCATCGACTTATACGACGATTTCTGTAAGCATTTGCAAAATGTTGTCCTTTCAGTGAGCGAAAATAAAAAAGATTTTGTTCACACCCTGAAGACAAAAGAAAAGGACCAAAGCGCGTAGCGCCAAAAGAACTCAATCAGCATTACACTTGGCCAAGTTGAGAATGTCCCGCCCGACAATAAATTGAAAATTAGACGGGAACTTTTCTGACAATCTTAAGTGATTTATTCATTTCGCACATAGAAGGGGATTCGTGTCCTCAGCTCAGCCTGTTATCAACTATAACTTAAGATTTATTTTTATTTTTTATTTTTCAGGAAACTTTGTATTACTTTGGCGGCGTGGTATAAATGTACTCACAGCCTCAAATATAATGGTGACAAGGGATGAACGAGTAAGACTGATAGATGGATATAATTTAGAAATTTCTGATTTGGAGCCACAGGATGCCGGAGATTATGTATGTCAAATCAGTGACAAAGTGAACAGGGATCAAGTGCACACAGTGGAAATACTGGGTAAGTAACAGTGAGCATCATAATAATGGCATTTGTACTTAGCTTGTAATCCTTCAGCAAGGACCCTCTCTCTATTCAATGTACATTTTTTGTTCTCTTGAATCCTTATTGTTTTTGGGTAGAAGCAGTAAAATCTATCTAAATTGTGTGTTTATCCTTTTGAATAATTATCAAGGATTAAACTTTCAACATTGTCATTTGTTTTCCATTTCCTTTTTTTTCACTTAGTGCCACCGAGTGTACGAGCGATACCAACGTCAGGACAATTGCAAGCCCGAAAGGGTGGGCCGGTTACGATGGAGTGCAAGGGGTCAGGAAATCCAGTTCCATCGATATACTGGACTAAGAAGGTTTGTATTGTATGCTTTTTTAAAGTATTTATATTTAGTTTGGAGTTTGTATAGATTTTCAGTTTATCTTTCTTTCTTAATTGAGATTAGAGGACCAAATGGGGGTTTGTGAATTGAAAAAAGGATGAATAGAGTTAAACTTGAATAGAATTTGAATGGTCTACACGGGTTAAATGATAATTACGAAGGGATTTATCGGAAAGTAGAATTGATACTTATTTGAAAAAGGACTTCGTGATGGAAGTTGGTTTATTGTTCTGTTGTCTGATAGTGCCTGGTGACTGGAATAAAGCTGTTGATAAAGGACCAACGTAATTCTAATCGATCGATTTTGATGTGATGTGATAGACGATTAAATAGACTGTTGTGCAATTTTATGTTCAGTCCCGCTTAATCGTATTTTGGAACATAGTTTTTCAAAACTGTTTATAGACTTCAAAATTGAGTAATGGGGATATGAGATAGAAGGCATAAAGTATATACTTCTATACATTAGAGGATCCTTGGTTAATACCCAGTTGTGTTTTTTTTACTTGGCGATACTGGTCCAAAACCAACTCAACTAAAAATGTCCCTTCGATAAAGCACTGTCAGTACAGTTTCCCCTTCAGCAATATTAACGGTATGAAGCATTATGGAAAATTTGCTGTTCTCTGCAATATGCAACAAAGGTGTCAGTAGCAAAGCACTTCAGACGTTTTCTGCAAAATTATGAATCGAATGCCAAAACAATGTGCTAACAGATTCTATCAATTGCGCACTACACATTCATTTTTTATAACGGGTGGTTAAATTTTATTATCATAACAAAAAGAAATGACAGTAATTTTCTAAATAATTTATCTTTTATTTAAAATCAACATCTGCCCTTAAAATCTAAACACCCGTTAGCTCATTTGCTATAATTCACCGATATAAAGTCTTTAACCACTCCGATTTTTAGGGTATTTTAAATTAAAGCATTTGGAAAATTGGCTACGCAGTTATTTGTCTGAATATTTTGATTAGATACTTTATCAAAGTTCCGTTTCGACGTGAGTCAAAGCTCGTTTTCATATGCAAAAAGATGAAAAAATGATGGATTGCGTGAGATCGATCTCATTAATAGTTATGCATGGTATTTCTTTTACTCAGATTGCCGAATTTCAGCGCATCTCTATAAATGGTGTCCATCTAGTGAAGATTTTCTTCGGTTGTATCGATTAAGTGAAGAGAGTGTGCGATTGTTATGAGAACACTTTTTGGGGCCGACTTGGAAACACATCATGGTGCTTTAACAACTGAAGGAAAGTTTTGTTAACTGGTTTTACTCAAGATTTCATGTTGGGAATTCTTTTTTATATGTCTCATTGTTGTCATCACCAATTTGTTTTATATATGAAGCTATAATTTCCTGCACAGCATCACTTTTCCTTGGTCTACATATTGGCAGTTGCGATTTCTCCAGTAAAACTCTATTTTCTGTAATTTCATTAAATAACATATGAGAAGGCTACAATCCACTGTGCGGATCGTTGAATACCCTATCCCATCCCATCCTTAAAATTAATATCCTCAAAATGTAGGCTTTATGGTCATGAAATACAGAAAATGACATTGTCGCAACTTATTTTTCAAACAGTTTATCAAACCTTTTGTGGTTCGACAAAAAATAACGTATTGCTATTGAGTATTGATTATGCCTTGTGATGGGGTATACAAATGGTTTTTGTAAGAAAACGCCCACAAAAAGTGGGCGTAGGTGAAAACGATCTGTAGACAAAATGTTTATTACGGAAGTATTTGCATGAAAAGTTTTCTTGAACTTTTTTAATATGTGGACAAAAAGCGTTTTTATATGATCCATATACTTTGAGGTATATCTATCGAAATTATTTATCTATGTTACAAACTTAATGTCAAAACTAATATACCCCTGTGGGATAGGGTATAAAAATTTATTTAAGTGGTCCAATTCGTCGTTTGAAACATCTGAGAAGGCTATAATCCGCTGTGCAGACCGTTGAATACTCTATCCCATCCTATCTGTAAAACTAAAATCCCCAAATAGTTAACACGGCTTAAAACACGATGTGCAATTAATAATATAGAAAATGACGTTGTGACAGCAAATTGTTCAGACTGTTCATAAAACACTTTTACGGTTCTACAAAAGACAAGATTTTTCTCCTGCATATGTAATGGGGTATTGTATGAAAATAGTTTTTATATAAAAACGCCCCCAAAAAGTGGGCGTGCGTTAAAATGGTCTAGAAACAAAATGTTCATATTAATTTTACCAATGATTCTGCATCAAATTTTTTTAAAAATTTAAAATTTTACCGGAAAAGTTGTTTTTACAAAAAACGCCCCAAAAAGTGGGCAGGCAAAAAACTTTATGTAGACGAAATATAGATATTAAGATTGTCTAAATATATTGTTCTGAAACTTTTTCAAAATTCCTTATGGTTTGGACAAAAACTAAGTTTTTCTTAAAAAGGGGGCGTGGTAGTAGGCGGATTTTGAAAATGTTAATGATTGTTCTGAAGGCACGGACGAGGATCCTATATACCAAATTTCATTATCCCAGCTCAATATTTAAGGCCTAAAAATCGGTAACGTACAGACAGACATGGCTTAATCGACTCAGCTAGCGATTCTGAGTCGATCCATATACTTTGTGGTATATATAGCTAAATTATTTCTCTATGTTACAAACTAATCTTTTGATAGCGATAAAAGATACCAGCTACAGATACGTATTACGGGTAGGCATTAAGCTTTAAATGACTATTATGAGCTTTTTTTTTAAAATTTTTTTGATTTGAAGATTAATTATTCGGTTTTATACATTTTAAAATTGAGTAACAAGTGTATTTATTAAAATGAAAAACAACTCGTACACTTATGTAAATGATCTTCTTTCCTACCCAAGTACTTACGCATTTTCTATCTTACCCCTATACTCAGAAAACCAGATTCTGAAATTGCTTATGAATGAAATCAAACATAAAGTACTTTCACATGGAAACCACTGCATAGGTACCTACTTTGAAACTTTTAAGACACTAATAGCATATGGCAGAGTTATTTTCAAAATGGAATTTCGCCAGCAAAACTGCCCTACACTCGACAAACCACATACCGCAACCAGCTCCAAAACTTATTCCATCTAAATGCATAATTCAAATGCTTGTTATTTTAATCACAGAGCCACATTCTCACACCAACTCCACTCGAATAAGAAAAAAAAACTTTACTTAAAATGTCCGCACTCTGCACATCTATTCAGAACATGGAATTATCAATAACTGCGCCTAATTTAGAATAACCTAGAACAAATCGAAAACTTTAATCGATCAAAACTTCTCAACGACTCTGAGGATCTCACTGATACCAATGAAAAATTAAAAGGAGAACAAAATGAATTGGTCATATGGTACCCATAAACCTAGGTACAAATTCCCTCGGAAAAAGGATGAGGACTGGAAAAAGTTACACTCCCCAAAACAACAGGAGTACAGAGTGGCATAAAACATAAAATACCAATGGCTAGCGTCGTCTGCAGCAAGCATATCCGCATGTTCAATCTGTCATAGGACGTGAAACGGCACATTAAATCATTCTCCACACATTCATACATAGTACATACCTACAATCCCTAAATGGTCATAAATCAATTCCCAAAGTTGTCGGCACAGCGAACGCAACAATAAAAAAAAAAAAAACAAAATAAAAAAAGGACTCTTGTCCGTTTGTTGGAAATTCCCATTTGAACGGCAAACTTTGCTATAAGGTTCACCCGCACTCCAAAAATGACCTTAGACTGTCGGCGAATCAAAACGTCCATTTCGAACCGTGTGGCATCAATTTTTAGGGTACATGTACGATACTCTCGCTCTACATTCCATTATGCGGCGTAATTAATTCTCTGCTGCACCCTTTGTTGAACTCTTGTTCTGGGCGGTTTTTGGAAGCCCGCTCCTGGCATCTTTTGGTCTAGGCTGCATTTCAAAAATTTGATTGCCATACATCCTCGCAAGGATACGAGAGGCTGAACATGAATGAATCAATTCCAAATGGCAAGGGTAAGGGTCTCTGGGCAATCTCATTCCGCTACCGGCAGAGCGAGTTGATGAGAACAGAACTTCCGTGGCCGTGGCGAACGACCGCCCCTGTTAAGCTTAAGATTTATGCTGCCATTTTCGTTGTTCCTTTACGCTATTTGGTGTTCGCTTCTGTTCGCTTCTTAGGGAGCAGAAAATATATGGGGATCAGGCACCGAGTCCTAAATGGCGATGGTAAACGCGACGAGTGGAGGTAGCAGCCTAAATTCTGCATAAATAGTATCCCACTTGCCTATGTGATGTGAAATTCATGTTTTTTTTTTTTTGAAGTAGACTAATATATGAGCTTCCCGATAGAAGTACAAACAGACAGCGTAACATGGAAGGCTGGCAGCGCACAGCACTCATACTTCAGGAGTGGAGTGCAACAAACACCACGATCCATGCCTGCGCGCACTCGTTCAAGCAAAAGTATTTAGCATGGTGGTGGTGAATAGACGAGCACTGCCAAAGAACCGCAAAACGTGTCCGTAATGTGCATTGAAGACGTGTTTAACATAAATTACACTTAAGACTGTAGACATGTATAGAGTGTGTGTACGAGCGCACTCTTTATAAAGGTGCAACATATCATGCATGCTGTCGACTGTCAGGACTCTAGGAGCTCCTACACTCCCTATTCAACGTTGAAAATGACTCCCTTTTGCGTCCATGTAATGCCTCAAACGAGTTTTGCTCCTTAATAAAATGCGATTTGGGTTGTGAGACTTGTGTGCATTTACCCAGAGTCCTTGCATAATGTAGTTAAGAGTTGAAGAGTTTCCTTTATCGTCATCGTAGCCGTGGTCGCTGCCGTAGTTGTTTCTGTCGCAATGTATATATACATACATATATGTGTGAAGTATCCTTTGATGCAGAATAGTTGCAGGGTAAACTTAAAATTATAACCCACGATTTATAGGGCGCACAAAAATGAAAGACAAAAGAGCGTTTTCCTTGCTGAAATGTTCTTTCAAGTTTTCCCTATTTCCATTTTTCTATTTTGCGTGTGAATATTTTTCAGGATAAAAAAAATCTTCATAAACAAAATTTTATATTTCCTTTTTGTGTTTCCTTGCAGAGCGGTGCTGGAAAATCATCAGCTCGTATTGGCGACGGTCCAATACTGACTTTGGAAAAATTGGAACGTCAACAGGCCGGAGTGTATCAGTGCACGGCAGACAATGGAGTCGGTGATCCGGTTACAGTCGATATGAGACTTGATGTTCTATGTAAGTATGGCGACGACAACTCTTATTCTTTCCGAGGAAGATAGTAGCAATGGGTGACTTTCCTATGGGCGATTTTTGATTAAATTTGCAAAGAGATTCAAATTGAATTGTTTTTCAATTGGAAATTCATAAAAGAAGCAGTGGTGTACAAGTGCTTTCTTGTGGATGACCTTTGCCAAAAGGCGATTGAATATTATTATATTTGCTGAAATGGAATTGGTAGTAGATTTTTTTTTGTTGGTAAACATGTGTGGAAAGTTTTGTTTATTGGATTCCTTCCTCGTGCGTTTGTTTGACTTGGCCTTAGGAGTGATACAAAATATACAAAAAGAAGTAGGTTGTTGAAATTCATTGGGGTAATTAGAGTAAATAAATATATATGCATTTCTGAATTTCAAATAAACATAGAAAGCTAGTATTTGCACAAACTTTTAAAAAATTGTTACGAAATGGTCATATGACGGCAAATTGCCTTGCCTTGACGTCAAACACTCTTGGTTAGTTAACAACCTTAAAAGCGTTATTCTATGTTTATCCTCCATAAACAGAATGGCTTGGCGGTGGTGCCAAAACTAGACTTGGTATAGGTTGTATCTGTAAATGAAGTCATAGATACTCCAGGACTTGTAGGACACTCATGTATTAATTATTTTTTTTCATTATTTACAAAGAATCCTTTGTAAATAACTAGATTGGCATGAATGTTCACGAAATATTGACTAACAACCCTGTGCGAGTGGTTCGAGTCGTTATTAACTTATTATCGTCGCCCAAATGACACAAACATGTAACTACATTATTTTACGATTTTGGGCTGGGTATACCACCTTACTTAAAATATAGAATTTCTATATTGTGGCAAAAAATTGTAGTAGAAGTAAGCACTTTACAAAAGTACTCATGAAACTAATAAAAATGAGAAATGGTAAAAAAAATCACAAAACCTCAAAAATATAGAAAATAAGACGTATGTACTTTTTTATGTCACTAGGGCGACGGTATGTAATTCGTATTTACTGACATTCTTCATTAAACCTGGGATATGTATTAATAATGATGGTCGATTTAAAGCCAGCACATCCTTTGCGACAATCCCTGATGACATGTGTTGCCATTGATATTCAGTACTTGATGGCGGTCATATAAGAGTCGTGAAAAAGGTTCGGGATACGTGTTTGTTGAATATTCCTATGGTCTTTTGCGATGTTTGGTTTTTGACATTTTCTTTCTCAAAGCCTTTCTCCGCTGCTGTGACGTCAACCTTGAATACTAGTATAAAACTATGATCAATTTGCTTATTTTTTACCTCCAAGTGGTAACCATCGGGTTCTGGTCTCATCCAACTGAATTTGACTTGCTAAACAATAAGTGCGAGTGTTGATAATAAGACGTAAAACAGAATGGCGCGGAATGAATACCCGGTCTGCCATCCCAGGCAAACCTAGATAAGCTGCTTCGACATATTGAACAGAGATAGTGGCGGACGAACCGAAAGGCCAACGCAGCGCTCAATCCCGCAGTGGATACTGATGGCCCGTTTCCTAGTTCCTTATAATAATTTGGAACTCGCCCTACAGGTTGCGGGCTGTGCTTTGGGTTAACTACCCACCCATGGAAAAAACATTGTTACAAAGCAACCAATAGCATCGGAAAGGACTGATATCATTGATGGAATCTGAGAACATTATACAGGAGAGGTGCAGGCGAATAACTAGCGAAAGCCCTAAACTGCTACAAAGTAGATAGACATTACTGCCATCCAGGAAATACGATGGGATGGACCGTGTTATAGTTAGCAGAAACAGCGACTATTCGGATGCGGATTTGTTATAAGTGATAGACTTAGTCAAGAAGTCTTATGTTTCCAAGACATTAGCGAACGAATTTTAACAATCCGCATCAAGGTTAATTCGCAAACATAAGCCTTATATGCCCTCATGTTCCGACGGAGGAAAAAGACAAAACCTATGAGCGACTACCAAATTTCGATGTGTAAATCGTGCTGGGAGATTTTAACGCAAAGGTAAAAAGAGAAGACATCTTTAGGCTAATTGACTTCGCTACGGAAAGAAATGCCACTATAGCCAGCACACGGTTTCCTCACCTCGATATCCTTAACCTCATTTTCCTTAACCTCTCGATTCACACCTTACCACCAGCATCTAATGACGAAGAACAATGGCAACGATGCCAACAAGCCATTCGATCAGCTGCAACTGATGTGCTAGTTTCCTCTCGGCCACCAGCAAGAAACCCCTGGTTTGATGAGAGATGCCGACAGATGCTCGCAGCAAAGAACGAGGCTTTCAAGGCTGAGCTGCAACTGAAGACGAGAGCTGCCATTGAGCTCTACAGGCAAAGAAGAAGGGAGAACAACGGTTTTTCAGAATGAAGAAAAAAGAGAAGAAAGCACGCGATCGAGGATATAGAGAGATGCCACTCCAGGAAAGATGTTGTTCGCAAATTTTACCAAAGTATAAAGCGTTAAAGCCAACAGAATCCTGTCGAGATGAACAAGGAAATATTAAACGGCGATGACGAACAACATTAAGCTGTCAGGCAGAACGAACCATTTAATATTGGTAACGACAGCGAAAACTGCCAACCAGCCGACCTAAGTGAAGTGAGGATAGCAATATCTAAACTCAAGCTTAATAAGGCCGCCGAAAATGACGGCCATCCCGCTGAGCTTTATAAAGCTAGCGGAGATGACTTAGTAAGTAACATCCACCAACTCATAAGCCAAATCTTGTCGGATGAAAGTATGCCTGAAGAATGGCAAAGAAGCACAAAGGAGGCCCTCTGAACTGCGCTGGAACTGGAAATAACCCAAGAAGTCCAAATCGATACCCAGGATTGTGCAAAACTCTTAAGCCAACACCAGAGGCACAATTTTCGAAAAATCGGTGCAACTACTAGCATACGGCGACGATATTGACATCATTGGGAGGACTCAACGTGATGTCATAGCCACGTTTGCTAATATAGAGAAGGAAGCGATAAAAATGGGTTTAGCAGTAAATGAGGGTAAGACTAAGTATATGCTGTCAACACGAAAGAACACACAACATCGACGAATTGTACAGAACGTCACCATTGACAGATATAACTTTGAGGTAGTACGGGACTTTGTCTATCTCGGCTCCGCTTTTAACTCTGACAACAACATCTCATCAGAAATCAAACGAAGAATTACTCTTGCCAACCGCTGTTTCTTCGGACTAAGAAGGCAATTGAGTAGTAAAGCCCTCACTCGAACTACTAAGGAGATCCTATATAAGACCCTGATCATCCCAGTCCTGCTCTACGGCGCTGAAGCATGGACCGTATCAAAAGCGGATGATGAAATCCGTGGTCGATTAGAGAGAAAAATTCTTCGAAAAATCTTTAGTCCCGTTTGCGTTGACGGCCTATGGAGACGAAGATTCACCACGAACTGTACGAGCTGTACATCGACATGCCCCTTGTCAAAAAACTGCGCATTGGACGCTTAGGATGGCTGGGACATGTAGATCGAGACACCGCCAATACTCCGGATCGCAGAGTCTTCGATTCACAGCCAGACGTCGGACGCATTAGAGGAAGACCTCCCCTTAAGTGGCGCGCACAAGTAGAAACCGACCTTAACCAACTTGGAGTGCGCAACTGGAGGCCAGATATGTAGCCTTTATATCTTCCTCAAAAAAACACTTTTAATATTCTCAATAAAAAAAACAAAATCAAATGAGCCCGTATGAACAGTTCCGTAGAAATAACCATTTCCGCATTTAGGCATTTATAGGTAAATTACAAATAAAATACCCTTGTCAATATCCATACCCTTTGTGCACATCCTGGTTGAGGGAGTATTTCAAATAGAAAATCAAAGTAAATGCTTTATGTCCTGGAAGAAATACCATTCCATAATAATATAATATTATAGGTGTACCTTTAGATATTTCCAGATATCAAGTATTTCCTAAACATTTCAGTATACTGACATTTTATGCGGATTTCATGAAGACAGAAACCTAATTCGATACCGTCGGTTATAAGCTCGGATAGATGGACAGCAGTATATCCGTGCATAACAGCGTGTTGTCGATTGAAATCGATGAAATAGATTCGATTTAATGGAGAGGAAAATAGATACATGCGCTGAAAGCTGTGCTGCAAAGGATCCCACGTTTTACGTGATGGAATGGTTTTCTTAAAGTGTCTGCCTTCATCTAATGTTTCATATAAAATGTAATCCTAAGATTTTCTTTTATTAAAATATTTTTGCCATTAACTTTTAATATCGAGTATACACTAACGCTTCATTAGAGACAATTTACTTCATACATTTATTCTGAAGAGAATCAGCAAAAAAAAAACCTTAACATAAATCACTGCATGTGTCGGACATTTCTAAAATACAAGTACTCTTCGCAAAGTTGCCTCATTGTATGAAGTGAAATTGAAACATTAAACCCTATCTTATTCATGTTGAGGTCGTATTTTTTTCCTATGTGCGGTTCAGAACAAGATTGAATTTTTCTATCCTACACAAACGTCGGATGACGCGGGTTTATACATGTACAACAGGAAGGGTAGAGGGCGAATGAAAAACAGTTTGAAATACATCCATTGAAATACAAAATATTTGCATGCTAAAAGGATTTGAAGTTTTTTTTTTAATTTTCTCATTTCCAACCCATTCATGTTTTTTTGTTAAATTTTGTTTTTATTTCTTTGCAGATCCCCCGGATATACAAGTGGAAAAATCATGGATACATTCTGGTGAAGGATACGAAGCGAAACTAGTGTGCATTGTGTTTGCGGATCCAGTTGCAACGGTTTGTTGATTCCCTCATTTCTTATTTGAATAAAAATCAACTATTTTCTTCATCTCTGTAGGGATAGCAAAACGTATCTATGTTTTTTGTAGGTCCTCTGTTGGGCACCTTTTACCGCTCAGCTTCTCTTGATTTTATTTCTCTGTCATCTCTCGTCTGGTCGTTCAAATCGGGGTAGCTACATATTTGAATCTCACACAGTGTGGAAGATAGTATAGAATATTCTATTAGTCTGCTTCGAATACATAAGGGACTGGGGGGAGTCTTTGTTGGGAATTAAGGATTTAGTGTTGCGGAGAGTTGTAGTTCGAAATGATATTAAAATCGAATCGTGCGGAATATGCAGCTAGATATGTGAAATTGTGAAATGCATGAGTAGAGAGGAAGTGCATAACGCATGGAGGATTCCGCCGAATTGAGAGGTTTTTTGGGTATTTTTTTAAACAAAAAGATGGCGAGAAAAAAATGTTTACAGTTTTTAGAATTATAAAAACAATTGTTTTTTAGATAAACCTATTTATTTTTAGAAAATAAAAACGCCAGTTGGGGAGATGATACGAAAATTGGGAATAGGAATACTGAGAGAACTGTAGGCGGTATTTTATACCAACGAACACCAACAATATCTGGTAATAATGTTTCACTAAGGTTTCCAGTCTCAGAGTAAATTTCGGAAAAATATATGTATTAGAAAAAGTCAGAAAATTGAATAATAACGTATTGTGACATTCATATTAATTCTTTAACTGGTATAAAAATAAAAAAAAAATTAAAAAAAATTATTTTCTATGATATAGTTCCGTTTTATTTAGATTGAAAAGGAGCATGGTTTTTAAATTTAATGTGCTGTGTTATTCTCGCTTTAACGTTTTCAATTATAGAACCATTCCATTCTAGGCGTTAATATTATTACAGCTATATCTACAAATTTAATTCATTAGAAAACCTATTTAAAGGCTACAATCCGCTGTGCAAATCGCTTAATTTACTATATCATGCAGTTGTCAAAATAATAATTCCCAAAAGGTCGATGTAGTTAAACTGTTTTACAACCGAATAGTACATAATGTTATAGTTATTTTTTGTTAACCTCTTAATAAAGGTGTGTGTGCAAAAACGTCATAATAGTAAAATATAGACAATATCATAATCTAAATATAATATTCAAAAACGGCTTCTGAGCATCTCTCTAAATGAAACTAACACCAACACATCTTTGGTGCTCTGACTACAAACTTTATGCCCATCTACATTTTTAGGGTGGTCTGTGTCCATATATAAGATCTGACCTAGCATGTCAGCGAGAGGAATCGATGGACCCTGTAAAACTGGATGACATATGACATAAATATATCTTTCAGGAAATCTCAAAATGTATATCTTCGACGTTTGTTAAAAAGGCCTTAAGTCAAAAAATGCAGTTTTTCGAAAAACCAAATTGAAAACAGTTTACTTATTTGCAGTAAGACGTTAATACCAAACCAAATATGATTTTTTTCGACTTATTGCCTAAAGACTAAATTATTATTATTAAGTATTAATACCAAACGTAAGAGAACAATCAAATTGAGTTTAACCCAATCAAAAAAAAAAAAAAAAAACAAAATGCATTTTTTGAGTTATTAAGACCTTTTTACCAAACGTCAAACACATGCTGCATTTATCGCTCCTAAAATGACAACCAATCTGCGACACTATTCTCAATATTAATCTGATCAGGTGGATAAGAACTCCTTTGATTTAGCAAATTGCTGTCAATACTTGCCCACAGGAGTAACAAAGATAAGTTTATATCAACCAGCAAAACATAGCCAACCAAACAAACGAAGCTCCAAAAAATGTCTACAACAAAAGAGTATAACTAACAAACTTCAGGATGCACGCGGATATTTCGGTCAATAGGAAAAGTAGTTTGAAATAATTTTAGTCACTATTCATTCCCTGCCTTTATCAAAACTGATAAAACTCAAGGAAAAGGCCGATTTGTTTTCTAGAATATTTTTAGAAATTGAACATCAAATTCAGAATAAACAGTTCACCTACGATTGAGCTCATACGCGCAAGGATGGCAGAAGTAAAATTTAGACATCGAAAATACTGTAAAAAGACATTGGACTCAACAAAATTTCACCTATTGTACTTCAAAAATGCGTACCCGAATTTTGAATAACTCTTTGCAGATTATTTTTTATGTTATATGTTCAACAGGTTTTGTAGATGCTGGAAAACTGCTCAAATCCAACCAATTCTCAAAAAAATAAAATAAAAATGCATACCTGAAAACTACAGATCATTTGTAATAATTTAAAATGTAATTTTAACCTTCTATGTTATGTAACCCATCTATGGATATCTGCAAGCAAAATCATGGAAAATCGAGAGCTGCTGCCCTGGTTAGTTCCAAAGGGCTCGAGTTTGGCACAGGGCTTTACTAACCAACCTGACAGGATATGGACATTCACATATATCATGGGGCTAGATGGAAAACTTTCTTGAATAGATATCATTACAAATATTAGGTAGTGAATGTTATTTCCTAAAAACAATTCTTTATAAATACGGTGTACCACAAGATAAACCTAAAAATCGCATTTTTAGTTCTGAAAGAGATTAACAGAAACGTCACGCCTATTAGCCTCATTTTTGCACACCAGAAGAGATGCGCATAAATCTGATCTGTAAACCTACTAACGAAGATCCGAAAAGATCATTGTAATGTTAAAGAACAATCGAGTTCAATTCAATTCAACGAAAACGCAGTATACTGCATTTATAAGAAAAAAACTGATCCACAGTAGAGGTAAAAGGTATCACTGTAACAATATGTGTACTCTATTGCCAAAGCGATAGCGTCTAAACTAAGCTACTCTTTCAGAGTAAAGAGATATATTACACCAGCTCAGCTTCTATTTCTCAATAATACCCAAATATGACCAGGTCTTGAATACTGTTCTCATGTTTTTAGTTCGGCCATAACACATAAAATCCGCAACCTTTGGCTCAAAGTCTTGTAGGAGATGTTTCTGCTTAAAACAGGTATTTAAACCTCAGATATTCGGAGTAGCTTAGAGAAGGGTTGTTGAATATCAAGGCCTCTCTACTAATATCAATCTACAACAATTCAAATGCAGAGTGAATAAACATCTGGCTAACGCTTACCAGAGAAAATATTTAAAAAAGCCTTTATTTAAAATACTTCTATAAAATAACTATCAATATATCTCTGGTAATATGACATAGTAGCTTATGTTACAAAAGATGATTTCGAGAAATTTGCATTTTTATCTTAAATGTTTATTTTTATTTGTTTGTTAACTTTGTTTTAGCCTAGTAATGTTATGAGGTGTATAGCTAGTTAAAGTGTTATGTTACTTTATCAGACAAAATACGTAAGGAAATCAGTAATGATTGAGTTTTTAAACTTAAGTGCTTATGTAAAAACCAATTTGGGACCAAATATATATCTTAAGGACCTTATGTAGGTAGACGTAAGCGATTCTGATAAAATGAAATTTGGTCTAAATATATTTTTTTAATTTTGACATAAGAACTTACGTTTATATAAGTGCCTGTAAAATCTAAACGAAATTTTAACAAAACATCTTAAGTCAACATAAGTTTAAAAAAAAACACAAAAGCAAAAAAATAAAAAAAAAATCGCGCGATCATGTGTTTTTGTTAAAACGTAAAATTTGAATTTTTGAGACTTAAGAAAATTACCTATCATAAGGTGTTTTATCGAATAAAATAATGTTTTATCAATAAAACATAAGTGGTTACGAAAACTATTTTATTTTTTTAACAGAACATCGTTTTAATAGGGGGTAAGATAGAAAGGTAGCTTTTATACTGTACTGTATTGCAATACTGAAAATTCGCTTATGTCGACTTAAGCTACTCTGTCATACTGCCACAATTATCTATTTTCTTCTGTAAAGCGGGTTTTGATGGTTAGTTCTCATTTTTTACGGGGTATATGGATGCACTTACATAGATATGTGAGGTTATGTTACAGTGGCTGCACGCGATGCGCTTGCACACTAAGACCATAAAGGTCGGTTGTGGTACCACGTAGATCTGTCGACTTCCCGACGTTCGTTCGCCTATTCAGTGCTGACTATATAGCGTAAGAGGTTTGTTAATATTAGCCAGCTCACATAGATAACGTAGGCCAAATAATCTTTTGAAATATTTTTCTCGGTGCAATTTGACAGTTACTCAAACAGAAAGGTACGATTGTGAATACCCATAATGATCTTAACTTACTTTAGTGGCACTACAAACTGGGGTGAACGTGGTTCTTAATCACTATGTCGTTCTAATTGGCCGGTTCCTTAGCAAATTGTCTCCAGTTGCGCTCTGAGAATTGGTTTCCATTTGCTCTTGTTGTCGTCCAATTCAACCACCATCTGGCTCGGAATCGAACACTCATTGGAGTGAGCCTTTGGTGTCCATTCAATCTACATGTCCTAGCCATCTTAAACGTCCATTGTGGAGCAGTAAAGCTGTATGAGCAATAAAGTGACATAGACCTGGTTAAAAAAAGACTTATATCACTTTATGCTTATAACAGTTAATTCACCGTCTCTTTAGTTTATCAATGCAAATGGGACCATTGATTTTCAGAAGGATTTTTCCTTCGAAAGAACAAACTAATTCTTCATTATTTCTCTCTTCCTTTGTGAGAAGTGTGAAGATTTTCTCAGTTATTATTTTTTTTTGTTCGTTCTAACAAATCTGCGATAGGCCCTATTAGGATGTCGGTCAGTTGTGTCAGGCTTTTACATATTATAGCATATAGTATATTCAGGAGACTTATACTACTGTAGTTCCGCTGTTCAGATGGTGTCCCTTTTGGTGTATTGGGCAAATGATGCTGAAATTTAATTTCCCGGTTTTTTAAAGTTTCTTCACTTCATTTAGGTATAGTGGCTATATTTTTCGCTTCGTCGCTTATATTGAATGGTTCGTTTTGCCTGCCAGCCAGAAATTGTTCGTCACCTGCTGAAATGGTTATTCCATATTTTCAAATTCGATTGTGACTCAACTACAATTTAAATTTGTTAATCTCGACTTAATTCTGTTCGAATTTTGGTATTCTCAATTTCCCAACATCATTCCTTGAGTGGCACCTAGTATATATAATAATGATGGCTTAATCCATTCGTACCCCAATCAGAAAGCAATTTATGTTGTTTATGCAGACATAATTTGTTTAATTTTGTTGGAATTCTTCAATGTTAATTTTCTAAGCCAGAAATTATACGACTTTAGAAGTTGGTCGAATATAACAGAGTCATTACCTCAAATTTTTTAGAAGGATCCATAACGAATTTCGTTAATTTTTACTATGGTAATCAATGCCATTAAGAAAAACCTAAAATCAGCAAAAACCTTTGTTTGCTAACATATAAAATGCAAATTGCCATCTCAAGCCATCGTAGACCTAATTATATGCATAATTTCATTCAAAATTTCACGTTATCAGATTGAAATGGAATATCACATTTAAAATGATTACACCCTTGTTGGCATTTAACTGTATTGAATTTATTTCTTTCTTCCTTCGGAATTGTTTTACGTTTTACAACATTAACTCAAAGATTGTTATTTTTATTTAGATAATTAATTTGTTATCCATGCGCCTGAGGAAGATTGCCTTTTCGGCAAAAGGGATACACAGTGTACACAGTGTGCACTTTAGATAAATGGAATTTTTATTATCCTAACCTTAAGTGAGGGATCAACTTCATGAAAGTTCCCTTTTTATACATTTTACTTGGTGATAGCATTGAATCGATTTGTTATCAAATATTATAATATGTTTGGTTTTTTATAGCGATATTTAAAAACATTCCCTCGTTGAAGATATCAAAATATTTTGGAATGAATAAGTTTTCCACAATGACAAAATGGATAAAAATTGTTTGGTAGATCATCATTGGACGTATAAATCACCTGAAATACATTCTTCGAAATACATTTCTCATAGTGTATCATTTGGATTTACACATGAAAGTAAAGTAAATACCAGCACTTTTGCAGCATGTGGCGTTACAGTTTGGAGTGAATTTATTCCTAATTTCAGTCCAATTCGAGTATGAGCGTTTGGCTAGAGTATTTATTCGTTTAATTTTTGACAAAGTGTCGTTGTCAAAATTAAACATATGAGAAGGCTACAATCGTTGTATACCCTATCCCATCTCATCTGTAAAACTAATATCCCTAATCTTTATGGCCATAAAGTATTGAAAATGACGTTGTCACAAAATATTGTTCAGACGGTTTATCAAAATCTCTTATGGTTCGACAAATAACAACGTTTTTATATTTATACCCCTATATACCCCTATATTAGTTTTAATACATAGTTTGTAACAAAGGACAGGCGGGCGGACAGACATGGCTTAATCGACTCATGTCGTATCAAAACTAATACATAAACCCCTATGGGATATGGTATAAAAGCGGTAACATATAGTTAAGTCATACCTATGACGTCAATATCTTCGGCATGTGCTACTGATTTCACAGATTTATGGAAGTCTATCATTCTAATATGAGCCAAAAAGAATGCTGAAGAATTCACATAATATTGCATCACCTGGTTTCAAAAATTTTTACTTCGTTTTAATAGAGCATAAATTGGTTTCGTGAAAAAAATCAAACCCGAGATTTTAATCAAACCCAACATAGTGAAACCCGTATAGAGTGTTCGGCAATTCTCTCAATCTTTTGTTTTGTCGGAACTGTTAACGCATCCGGCAGCTTTACGGATTACCGGGAAATTCCCTTATAATCAGTTTTAGACTAAAATCCTACCATGAAGCATTCCCGATCGCTCTTAGCGTTTTGTTTTGCAATGTTTGTAGTATAGCAATATTGCCTGGTTTGGTATAACCCCAAAGCTGTATACCGTATGTCCAAGAAGGTTTTAGCACTTCCTTACACAGAAGCAGTTTGTTGTATACACTTAGCTTCGAGTATCTCCCCAGTAGCCAATACATTTCTCAAAGTCTGATTTCGAGCTCTTCGTGCTTTTTTTAAACATGTGGTTTCCACTGGACAAATTCTGAGTATTCAGTCTCATAGTTAACACGTAAGAGTCTGTTTTCAAGGAAGGATTCTAGTATTTTGTAAGCTTGTGATACGTCGAGAAAAGCGCTAGATAAAATATTTTTTTATTCTGAAGCTTTTTTCAATTTCATTCGTTATTCGATTCATCCGATCGATTGTGGAATGTTTGACTTGGAGGCCGAATTGATGATCCGGGATCAAGGGTCTTTCTTCAATTACGGGTTGTAATCGTTTCTGTACAATTTTCTCGAAAACTATAGATATTATCGGCAGGAGAGAAATGACTCTATGATTTTTTCCCCGGCTTCGGAACCATAATGATTTCAGCCACTTTCAATTATTTTAGAACATATAAAGTCTCAGAGAAACCAACTTAACTTAATGCTTTTTTCGTTAGCTGCTTCAGAATTTCGCCGGTGATTAAATCATATCCCGGAGCTTTGATATATTTCAACTGTCCTATTGTCACTTGGTGCTCAATTTGGGATGCAGCTTTTACTTTATAGTTGTAGGGTGCCGTATAAGCATTCGGTTCTTCGTTTAAAGGTTGTCCATCGAACGGCTTGAACGTTTCTTCTAGATGCTCCGGAAAATCAGCTTTATCTTTGTCTCCTTTTGCCCATTCGCCGTTAGCCTTTCTTATTTGTGGCAAGTGCATTTTGGATTTCTTTATTGACTATTCACAAGGCTTTTCATAGTAAATAACAATAGATTTTCGGGAATGAAATGCAAACATATTGCTTAGGCAATATTTCTATTTCTGAATCACACCCACTTTGTTGCAACATTTATTTTAAAGATGGGATGGTACAGTATATTCATGTTTTGTACTGATAAAATAAACAAAGAAATCGTATACAAATGTATGTCATTCTTGGATGGAAAGAAATGATTTTGATTCTAATCCTATACGTATAATAGCAATGTATCAATCCAAACTTATATGGTTTTATGGAAATGGATCAAAGAAAAATGCGCACTCCTAATTTTGGATTCAGCATGTCTAAATCAAGGACTGTTCTGATTTTTAACCTTCAGCTTCATCTCTAAATTTAGTAAACCTAAGTATGTAAGGAAGTTTCAATTGCAGTGGGTTATTCTTAAAATATTTATTTCTTATACAATTCGTGACTTAACTACATACGAGTATAAAGTGTCAGTCATTTTCCTTTAACCAATAACAACAAATCAGTAAAACAGAAACCCAATCAGTTTAAAAGGTTTTACAACATTGACCAAAAACACAAAATAAAAAGTTAAATAAAACTTTTTATGAGCGATTCCGGTGGGAAAAACATGAGTTCGACTCATCTTTAATAGAGATTTCATCAAAAAGGATACTTTTCACTGCCGTGTTATCCTATTATCCAATAATTCTAAAGTCAATTTATTACCGAATACTCGTCTCTTTGGATGCTCTATATATTTTATCTTTTCTCAGCCCGAAATAAGCTATCCCATCACTTACAAGTATTCCGAAAACACCATCATTATCAATGCTGGCTTCCAAATGCTCTATACGAGAAGAGATTGTTCCAAAAAGAAAATCATAAAAAAATAAAACCTTCAATCAAAAATGAGCATCATGTGCTTTCTGCTTGGTTGCTCTGATGTTGTAATGTGAAATTGTCATTCTTTCCTATGGTTGGAGAGTTTTTATTTTATCTACCTCCAGCCGCGAAAGTTTGCTTTTATTTTGTTGTTTCTTCTTTTTTTTTGTGATACGAGAGTCCCTTGATCCCTGTGTAATAATTGCAATGATGAAAAGTGCCTGGAAGTAATAAAATATTGTTTACTATAGGGATTGAAGTACAACTCAACGATATCAGCCGAGGAAAGATATTCATGCTCTTTTATTTCTGTCTGGTTGATTTATTTGTATTGAAGGTTTTTCTTTAATAGTGACAAAAATAGCAAGAATCGTAAGTCAATTAGACCATCGCCGACTTTAAAACGTTTATAGTCTGTACCTACAGCTAAAACTAATAAAATTAAGTTAAAGTAGTATGACAGTAGTATGAAAGAAGAGCAATAGCCATACTTCAAATTCAAATTTGATACACAAAACTCTTGGGTCAATAACCAGAGTAGTTTATGGAATTGGCATTATAGGGCCATATCTAATAGCACCTACCATATATAATAATTTTGGTAATGTCGAAATTTCTCAAAAACGGCTTCAATGATTTTGTTTAAACTGAACACGGTTATTAATGTAAATATCTATATATATAAAAATGAAACCAGTTTTCCGTTGTCACGACATAACATGAAAACGGCTTGACCGATTTGGCTGATTTTTTTTAGTAGTTTTCTAATACTCTGTACAAGGTTCTTACGGAAAAAAATATTGAGAAAATCTCTCAGGTCAGCTTTGAGAAAATAAATACTACTAACACTAAAATACTATTACGGACCCTAAAACGAAACTGTACCCGGGCGAAGCCGGGCCGGGCAGCTAGTTAGAAATAAAACTGCATATTCAGTTTTTGAAAAAAAATCTCGAATAGCTAATTTTATATAAGCCAAATTTGAAAAATAATCAATTTGTCGTGAATTATATTAATAGTTGAAGAAAATTAAATATCTGATTTGCTATCGAAGATTTAAATAATGCTTTGCACTTGGTTTTGCCCAGAATATCTCAAAACTATTTATTGCCTATATCAACCGCCTTCACTGATTTTCAATAAATTCCTTATTAGGAGTTTTTATTATTAGAGGTGCACAACGTTTGTATATTTTTAGTTACAAATACAAATTTTTGGGGCAACAGGCTCGTTAGTACCCAGGGCCTAGCATTCTCACAACCATTCATGTGTGAGTGTATACTTCTTGCACGATGGCGGGACCTGCCGTTTTATGCCGACTCCGAACGACTAAGTTGAGATAAGCTTTTCTTGACAATTGATACTACCCGGATGATTTTTCAGATCATCACGAGAGTAGGGCCAGTGAAAAATTATTTAGGTGTTGCTACGGCTGGGAATCGAACCCAGAACTTCTGCACGGCATATCATCGCATGGTTAGTGCCACTAAGCCCTCATATTTTTAGTTGTATCCTTAATATTACCTTCAATAGAAAGATATGAAAAAAACACTATATAGCGCAGAAGGAGCAAGTACGTATAACCCTGTTATGTACCCACCACTGTAACTTCGTCTATTTTAATTTTTGAAGTTCATTTTCGGTTACTCTTTTGGGAATTTTGAGTGGTATTTGTCCAAAGCAATGATGGGAATAATGTTGGCTTTTAACTCTTGAATTGCATCCACCTTATACCTATGTACACTTTGGGCTTACGTAGCCCAAAAAAAGTAGACCGATTTTCACATGATATTGACGACTGTTTCACTAATCCAAAGCTTGAAATTAACTGTTCACAGAATAGTTTTCGGATAAAAGTTGTTAGGGGATGTGCCGAGTAGCGCCGTCATGTTGGAACCCAATATCGTCGAGATCAATGGTTTTAATTTTACCTTGAAAATGGTCATTTCGTAATAACGAGCGCCATACACAGTTCGGTCCTGACGTTTTCGGGTTGCTCTTCAGACCAAATAGGACAGTTTTGATTATATTCTCTGTTGAGAAAAGCAGATCGATATTCAAATTAAAAAAAAAAATCTGCCACGTCATTTTTATCAATTCATATGGTATTGAGACTAAGTATCTAATCAAGATTTGGACAATGATTGTGATTGTACAAATTTCGTTAATCCGTAAGACCTAGAACCTCCTTCATTTGTATGTGCCACGTTTTTGCCACAAACAGTTTAATAACGAATCCGAACAGCAAAGAAGAGATAATTGTCAGACGTAGTGTTAAACTATTTAATTTCTTCTTGTTGACAAAACCTCTTAAATGGAAATGAGCTTCATCGGAAAATAAAACATTATTCAAAAACAATTTGTGTACAACGAATATCGTATTGCAGTCGTTGTCGGTAGTCTTGCGGTAGCAGTGCTTCCACATTTTCAATTTTGTATGGGTATATCATAAGATCCAACTTTAAAATTCTTCGCAATCTTGTTCTGTACATGCCCAATTGGCCCGAACGACGAAGTTGAGACAGATGGATTATTTCAAACACCCTGCCGCAGATTCCACGTTATCTTCAGTGCCAATATGTCGATGAGCACCTCGGTTCGTCGACGTTCGTCAACTGAACCCCGTTCTTCGAAACGGCCCACCAAACTCCTAATCATAAAGGCTGTGAAAGCTGATATTGGATTGAAATATTGGCGATATTTTAGCTTTGTCATAACAATTGATCGTTAACAAGAATAAAAAAATCAATCATTAAATTTTTGTGTATTGTATGTTCCCATAATAAATTTATTTTAACTCAACTATAAGGTGCAAAAAGAAAAAAATATATATTAGAAAATAAAAAAGTTATTCTTGCTTAAAACTGGTTGGTCTTATTTGGGCCACCCTGCAGAAGGACACAACAATACCATATGCCTTTTATGCAGTGACATAATGAATGCTCTTTACACCTATAATCTCAAAATTTTAAAATTAAAGTTAATAAGAGAAAGAAACGGGTTTATGTAAACCAGAATTCAATCTGTACAAACGCAATACTTGACTTGAGTATAGAAATTAACAATAATCTGATTAACACAAGTTGTATGTATCAGTATGGTAATTTTTAAGCCGTTTAGACATGCAGCAATGGTGTGGACTATAATTCCACAAACTACACTATCCAGAGTTGCACCAAGAATCTTGAAATTTCCTAATGTTACTCCGTACTGCTGCATTGATAATACTTTACCCAACACTAATTTATGAAATGGAGATTTTGTTGTTTTATTGTTTATTGAATAGAGAAGTATTTTTGATATAATTTTAGAGAACGTTACACAACGTTTCTAATATTTTTCTACTCCAAAAACCTTCCTTAAAATATTCTATTGCTAATATTTAAAAAAAATATATTGTTTTTTATTTGTATATATAAATTTAAACTAGCTGTCTCGACACACTTGTCTTGTCTTGTTCATGAATGTTTAATTAGATATAACGAATAAATTTATATATACAAAAATTTATTAATATGACGAAATTGTAATCACCAATGTAGCAGCTGCTTTCGTATGTTTTTTTCCGTCCTTAAACTGTTGACAACGTTTGGAAAAAAAAGTAATCTTGGTCCAGCGGTTTTTAAGTAACAACCCTTTTTCTATAAAAAAAAAAGTCCCTATCTCTTAAGACCATCAGAACTCAATTAGAATATCTTCTTTAACCATATAGGGAAATAGTATGCTTGAATGAAGTTTAACAGTCACGTTTGACAAATAACAAATATATAAGAAATTCACGAATATCTATTTTTTTTATTTAAATCAAAATGAATAATATATATTTATATATATTTAAATGATTTATTGTAATAATCGGCATTCCATTCCATTCACCATGCCCCTAAGTATATACAAACGATAGATCAAACGTGTAACAAACGCCCTTTTTAAACGAAAGAAGTTTCAAAATTAAACAATAAATAAAATTTATATATATTTTTCCTCCTTAGGTGTCCTGGTATCAGAATTCATTTCCTATCCAAACGACAGATAGAAGAATTATGTCATCAAGAGGAAACCGACACACACTGACTGTGCGACATATCCAGCAAGAAGATTTCGGCAACTACAGGTTTGTCAAATATCATAATTTACACATTTAAGCTATTTGCATGTACAATAAATACCTTTATATATATTGAAAGATAACTATAATATAAATACATAGAAATAGTTTGAACGATTTTTGCACTACCCATTATTTTTGACTGGATTTGAGGATTATATCAGCATACACGTTATGCAACGCAACGAAATAATATATAGTGAAGTATGATTATGATTGATTGTCAGTCGAAGCAAAATATAAATTGGAATAGGAGAATCAGTCGTGCTTAGTTAGAGCGTTAAACTGTCGCGCAAAAGGTCTTTGTTTCAATTCCCAGCCGTAGCAACACCTAAACGATTTTTCACAGGTCCTCCTCTCGTGATGATCTGACAAATCATCCGATTAGTATCAATTGTCAAGAATAGCATTTCTCAACTAAGCCGTTCGGAGTCGACATAAAACAGGAGGTCTCTCCATCGTGCAAGAAGTACACACGCACACGCAATGGTTATGAGAAAGCTAGGCCCTGGATACCTACCAACGAGCCTGTTGCGCCAAAAATTTGCAGTTGTTTTGTAGGAAGGATCGATTTGGAGTATGAACATTGAAAATTATCCCGAGTTTCCTTTTTAAAAATAAAAGATATTCCTTTGCACAGTAATTAGCCTTACTACAATTGGATTAGAGTCGATATAGTCATGATCTAGACATGCCTTAATGTTGAGGCCCTTGGTGTACAGCAAGCAATAACAAGCATAGGAAGAAATTCAGTGGGGTAATGCGGGGTGAAAAAATATCATCAATTTTTTAATTTATTTGGAGGTTTTTTTTTTGTTGAAAATTTGCATTGTAGCACATGTCTGATCCGGACTGTTATGTCCTAACTGGGTCAATTTGTATACGAGAACATTTTCCGATAGCGATAATCAATGACTGTTAGGTTAGGTTTACGGGTTGGTGGAGTAGAGGATCCTCTATTCCGCTACACTTAGGTCCATGTGGACCCATTGTGATACCCTTGGTGGGATTACGTCCTTCCTTATCGTTACTACGGGTTACTCCACTCTATCCAGCCATCCTGATGTTCGTAGGAACCTGTAAAGATAGGGCAATGGAATATCAGAAAGCTCTTGGATGTCTTGGAAGTAGTAGCTTCCAAGTGTTCTGTTCCTCAGGTGACAGAGACTCGGACAGTGACAGAGGAAATGAGGTGTATACTCGTGTGTTTCCTCATCGCCGCAGCCTCTACAGATATCGTCATCCTTGAGATTTAATTTCATTGTATGGGTTCTGAGAAAGTTGTGACCAGTGAGAGCCCCTACCAGTTTAGATAAGGAGCTTCTGTCGTACCGCAAAAGTTTTTTGGTCCGGTTTCCGTTGTATTCTGGCCAGAGCTTCCGAGATATTTCGCAGGTAGTCAATGACTTCCACCTGGTATTGGCTTTCATTCGGGTTTTATATTCCACTCTTTATCTGAGGTTACAGAGTGGTAGTTCGACCGTTTGTAGTGCCTGGTCATGATCTGTAGCAGATCCATTTCTTGCCAGTTCGTCGGCCATGACCAGAAACCCAGCAGAGATCAGCATTATGCTGTGAGCAGAGAATCTTGAGCTCTTCGCGACAGCGGCGAACTAGCTTTGATTTAATTTCGATAGCAGATACTGCTTTTATAGCTGCTTTGCTGTCACTGAATATGGTGATATCATTGTGTGGTATTTCCATTATTGACACCAAATGAGCCGCTTCAGCAATTGCTAGCACCTCAGCCTGTAACACACTACTATGATCAGGAAGCCTGATTGATTTGTGTATTACTAATTCCTCTGAGAATATGCCAGCACCTATTCCACAGTCCATCTTTGATCCATCTGTGAAGATGTATATCGATTTCCTTTTTGTGGGTTCATTCTTGTCCCATTCGTCTCTGGTCGGAAACGAGCAGGTGAAGGGTCGATCGAAGTCTAGATAGGGAGATAGATAGTCAGAGTTTACTACGCTCCCTACGTTTTTCTTCAGGACCTGCGCATGCCTAGCGAGGCTCGGGATCCAGGTGTTCGTTTTGCTGATCCACCAGACTATACTGCCATATGTGAGTATTGGTCGCACGATAGCCGTATACATCCACAGGATTATTTTGGGGTTAGGTCCCCACTTTCTGCCGAATATTCGGTTGCATGCATAGAAAGCATTTGCTGCTTTCTTAACTCTTTCATTGACATTAAGTTTCCAATTGAGCTTTCTGTCTAGAATTATTCCCAGATATTTCGCACTTTCAGCTATTTTAAGGAGTATTCCCTCTATAGCTGGTGGTTCGAAGTGTGGTATTGTTCTTCTATTTGTGAACAGCGCAAGCTCGGTTTTTTGGGGGTTGACCCCAAGGCCGCAATGCTTTGTCCACGTGTTAAGTGTCCGGAGCGAGTTTTCTAACAGCTCGCTTATGGCTGGTAAGAATTTGCCTGTCGCAAGCAATGAATGACTGTTAAACCATTAAATGCATTGATAGCGCTGACATATTTGAAGTGCCATGCAGTAACTATAGGCAGATATGGTAGTATTTGGTTAATCAATTGAGGATTTTCTGTTTCGTTAACAAACCAGTCAAATCGAAATGTGCTTTATAGCCCATAAGGATTTTTGGATACAAATCATGGTCTGAGCTGTAAAACTCGAGCGTGGTCATTTTCTTACAACTGTCTTGTCGATTTATACTTATAGAATTTGATAGATTATTTTAAAAATGTTAACAAATATGATGGGGTCAGTCTCATGTCTTTTGGACGGTGGTCCTCATCATCATACTTTTTGGTTAATTGTAGCATAGTTTTTACTTTTTGTACCTTTGTACGCTGACTAAAAATGATTTTATTTAAAATGATTTACAGAAAAATAGTCACGCTATTATTTCCGTGTATTTGCAATTACTGAATTGTTTAAAAAAGTTTGTTTAATAATTTTAAGGCTTTGTTAGCCGTTTTATTATAAATTGTTATGGACTACATTCTACAACTGTCAAATGACAACTGACAAAAACAATTCTCTTCAAAAAAATAAGACAATTTGAGTTTCAAATAAACTAGAGAATATTCTTCATTAGAAAACCTGCAAAAGTAATTTCAATTTCGAAAGTGGGAAAGCTTATTGATAGTCCTCAAATATACAGGTCAATAAGTTTGCTAAGTAGTGTCAGCAAAATATATGAACAAATTGTCAAAGAGGAAATGAATGAAATCATAGATGATCAAAAACTATATCCAACTATGGTTGAGGTCAGTTTCAACATATGCGCGCGACTTAATGCGAGGTTTTCCATTATTTTCTCCAATGTCTGGCTGGGAATCATACACTCTGTGAGCTGGAGGATTGGTTACCATCATCTATACATGTCCTAGCCATCTTATATATCCAATGAGGAGAATTTTAAGTAGGGGTATGACGCTGTACAGCGGTTTAAATCTTGGTTAATTCTTCTTCTCTATAGTTTATCAACGAAGACGGTACCGAAGATTTTTCAAAGTATTTGTCGCTCAAAACGAACAATTCAGTGCCGTAGAGGGGATGATCCGGGTCTTGTATAGGATTTTCCTAGTAGTTCAAGTAAGGGCTTTAAAACTTAATTGCCTCATTAGCCCTAAGTAACAGCGGTTGGCAAAAGTAATTCCTCGTTTTATTTCTGAAGAGATGTTGTTGACAGAGTTAATAGCGTAGCCGAAATAGACAAAAGTCCAGTACTACCTCAAAGTTATAGCTATGTGTCAATGGTGAAATTCTGTCTAATTCGTCGATGTGTCCTTTTAACTTTGACAGCATATAATTTGGTCTTACAATCATTGGCTACGTTTACACCGTGGACTATATTTGGTCCGGCACTAAATAATTTAGACTCAGAAATTTTCTGTTTACACCGTACATGACTAAATGGTTTTTCCCAAGATCAGCCCCAATGGCTATGTTTTCACCGTGGACAATAACATATTATAACAGTTAGTATACCACTTTATATGAATTTGTAGTGACAATAAGTGGACTGACCTAAACAATTTAGTGCTTGTTCGAGGACTTACACCAAATGTAGGCTTAGTACCGGTTATTGTCCACGGTGTAAACGTAGCAAATGTCGTCGGCGTAAGATAGTGGTTGCACCGATTTGTGAAAGAATGTGCCCTGCTGGTAGCTCGGGAGTTTTGCACAATCCTTTCAAAAATGAGATTAAAGAAATTCTTCAGCTTCATCCTGCACCGACGAACGTGTCTGGCGGTATAACAATACTAGACATGGATCTGTATAGTCAGTTTCTGTAAATTATGTAGCTTTGAAAATCGATGAAAAGGTGGTGGCTATCGATTTAGTTTTATCCAGGATCTGTCGAAGTGTGGATATTTGATCAGTTGTTGATTTTCCTGTCCTAAAACCATACATTAGTAAGCGCCAACAAGGTTATTGGTAAATGGTTTCTGGCGTTCACATATTACTTCAGATTGGATCTTGTAGGCGAAATTGAGCAGACCTATACCTATGTAGCTGGTGCAGTTCAGTGGGTCTTCTTTCTTTAAAAAAAATATACAAACGCTTAACAAAATAATATTGTTATACCTATTTATAAATAGGAAATTGTTATCAAATGAAAACAAAATAATAATTCCCAAAACATTTTTTTTTTCGATTTATCCTTTTAATCGGTAGTTGTGCGAATTGCCACACTTAAAAGTTATAAATCGCACAAATAAATATAAATAAATAAATTAGCTACTTAAAATAATCTGCATAGAATAGCTAATGTTTTTATGATCATTAATCAGTTGCGATATTCCTGACAATCCATTATGAAATGGATTAAACTTGCAATAATACTTGGAACTACTCCATGTGACAGAATTGGTTCATAAATTGTTAAAAGTTGGCTTAATTATATTCTTAGACATAGACTTGGAAACAATTTTTTTATTGAACCGTTGATAAAATGATATTTTTAACTAAGTCGATATTATTTAAGGCTGCATTATGAAATCAGGCATTATTTGCAATCATTTTTTATTATGCATATACATGCATTTGAAATTTTCTATCGATTTTTTATGGTTTATGGTTTATGTCACCTAATTGATACAAAATGGAATTTTTTCGCTTCACCTCTAATCAAGAATATGTAAGCTTCATGTCAATGATTAGTTTAACGTTTTAGGAAGAATTTAATAAAAAATATCAGTTATTTTCTTTAAGTAATGTGAATGTTTAGCAGATATATATTTAATGATTTCTCTCCCGCAATGGGCCATAATACTGCCAACTCTGGCCATGACGCTAGTAAATTACCCTACTCTGTACATGCAATTGGTAAGAGTACCTAACGTAAATATCCATTTTCTAACTAAATAAATAAAAGAAAGCCTTACTCTGTTCGGCGCTTCCTTAGCTCAACTACACTTGACCATTAATCTATTTGCGCCATTTACTACCAAAAATAAAAATACTTCCTCACTAATTTGGGTTCCTACTTTAATTACAGTTGTGTTGCTGATAACTCATTGGGACGCTCCAGAAAATATATGGAACTGTCCGGTCGCCCTGGTCCAGCTGAATTTTACTCACCAAAATGGGGAAGATCCTCCGATAGTTACAATCTTACATGGAAAATTGATAGCTACCCGCCATTGGAGGAAGTTCGCCTGCTCTATCGAAGAGTCCTGGTAAGTAAGAATGCATAACTCTATAGGTACTCGTACACTGTGTGTCTTTAATGTACACAACTGACTACAATTTCCTTGGGTCAATGTTTATGTTTACTACGGTCGGTAATTATTTCTAACTTTGTCTTGTATGTTTCCTATTTTTTATTCTTTTCACCGACATCGACATCGTTTCTTGTCCCTTTGGTGGTGGTCGGTGGTCAATTTATTGCTGCTACAGCTGCCGCCTTTTGAAAGCTAGTGGGTTTTAATACACAGTATTCCATTTGCAGTCGGATTAAATTTGTTTTATCTGAGTTCGCTGTGCTCCCTGTCTCTAAGTGAGATGCAAGTATAGTGTGCTTGCATATATTCCTTCTAGAAGGTACAAGGATAATATTTGGATGTGCGCTTTTATTTCTTTCGGCTTTAATTTCCGGTTTTATTTTGTTGTTGTTGTTTTTTTTTGTACAAAATTTACACGTGTATAATCTGAAATTGGATTGAGACAGTCAGATTTGACTTGCATCAGTATTTGGGGTCAGTCAACGACAGTTAGGAAGCTGGTACAAGCATTGAAAAATTGTATTTTTCAACGTTGGGTAAGAAAAGATACGACTGGACTGTAGTGCCAACTTCTCTGCTGATGTTCATTTTGCTCTGCACAGATTTTTTGATTACATTTTCGATTGGTTTTTTTTTACCCAATCGCGATGAATGTCTATCAAAGAGAAAAGTAATTTAATTGCTGTCGGAATGGTATTGAATGATTCGTTCAGTATTTGTCGATACATCGGATGTTTTTAATCAAATTAATTTCATTTTCATTTTTTTTTTATTTATACTTACTTCCTTTTTTCATATTTTGTTTATAACTAGTTTTTAACTGCTTATATTCACACATTTTTTTTTATATTAAACCGATTTCATTATGGAAATCGTATGAGAACTATTTTCCATCCCTTGCTTGTACGTAAATTACACATTTAGATAACAGTAACCCAACGAACTGTCTGATCAGTGATTAATAGAGTTAAATTATTTTAAATTAATGACTTGATTAAAATTATGGTTCAATTATTTTGATGAATTTATTTTAAATTATTACATTGATATGGGCTCTAAGGATATAGAAATCAATTTGTTTAAATTAAAACAACTCGAAATGTAATTAATATGCGTTTTGTTCAGAATTGTCCCTTTTATTAATTTGATAAAACCATTTTGTGCATATATATTTCCTAAAACAGTATATATAACAGTATAGCTATATATTTTGTTTGATGTATGGTTAACAAGGTGCTATTACACAATTTGCACCTACAGATACAATATTCATACTAAACAGGCCCTGACCTGTTTAGCGTCTATGCCCGAGACAAGGCAGCCTTCCAGCCTTCCACGTTGTTTTCAGCTATTAGCGCTCTAGCATCTAGCATCAATTAACAATTCATCTTTAACCTGGATGTTTGGTATTCCTTGTGGCCTCGAACCTGGATGCTGGGACTGGAATATTCCCTTAGCTGGTGCATAGTTGTTCTTTTGCTTTCATTAAGTATGAATTCAACAATGACATTGTTGCTTAAAACATAAAAAAATATTCAAATCAACTTCAAACATATACTTAATTTTAAAATGTTTATGATAATGTTATGATATGATGATGCTTATGATAAAAAAATTGATCACGGCTGCATTGTTGATTTGATAATGCGAGTTTGTTTGGTTTTATCACGAAACTTTAAATTCACAAGTATTGTTGAATTGTTGATTAACAATGAAACATGTTTAAATCAACCAAGGTTTTTTTTCGCTGTGGTATAGCTATTGTTATTTCGTAGAACCTGCGTATATGCTTCTTAAAATGCCTGCTTGATAGTGTTCAGTCACATTGGTACGAGCATTATAAAGCTAATGTAGGAAAACGTTGTTTTTACGTGGATCACAGCCAGGTGTCCACTATTAGGTTTATAATAGAACTGTCTAGGCTCCCACAATGAAACCTGATCCCAATATATCCAGCCTTTGGTTACAACTGTAATAACTGTCTCGCGTTTATCGTTTTTACGCGCAGTTTAGAGGGTCTCCTTTTATTCGGATCGGGCAAACGATGCTGAGGTTCCATTCTTCAGGAATATTACCATCCGAATCCAAATCATCTCCGCCGGCCTTATAAAGCTCGACGGAAAGGCCGTGAAATCCGTCAACCTTGTTAAGCTTAAGTTGAGTAGGTCGGGTGGTTGGTAGTTTTTACTGTAGAACTGGTTCTTCTATATCTTCAGCTTCAACTGTGTCTCACCTCGTTCATTTCAATAAGATTCTGTTCGCGCTTTCCCTTGTATAGTCCGTACCAAATCAGTTGGCCATTCTACTGCGCAGGTCTCTTCAAATTTATTTTAAAATATCTTAAATTTTTCTTAAATCCTCTCGCTGCGCAATCGACTGTTGGCCAACTGATTTGGTTTGGACTATATGCCTCTATTTTGCTGCGAGCATCTGTCGGCATACATCATCAAACTTATAAACTTAGCACATCAGTTGCGGCTGATAGTAAACCGTGTTCTGGCTATAGTGGTGTTTAGTTCTACAATGAAGTCAATTAGCCTAAGTCCGTTGCTAAACCGTGTACTGGCTACAGTGATATTTCATTCCACAACGAAATCATTTAGCCTCAGTCTGTGTCTATAGGCGGTGTTTCCGAAAATACTGCTAAACATAACCTCTCTGCCTATCCTTGCGTTAAAAACTCCCAGATGCTCGTTAAAAATAATCCTTCGCATTGTCACCTTTTTGTTCCTTCGGGCTGTGTTGGTGAATTTGGCCTCGATGCTGATTTTTACAGTGTATCGCTAATGCCTTCGAATCATAAGACTTCTTGCCTATTTCCCATCGTATTTCCTGCAGTGTTGTAATGTCTGCTTTCTACATGCTTAGATCTTCCGCTAGTTGTGAGTGGGTACATACTTAACTGTAAGTACAACATCAACCGGAAAAGCCAGCCAATGTGTTCACGGATATTCTGTGTCAGTCATTCTGACCAGACTATAGTGTAATGTTTTTCGTTTTGCCATCAGAAATCGAACCTATAAGTTAAGCAAGCATAATTGATGTGTAGTCAAAGTTACAACGTTACCAAGTTAACACCGCTCAATGTTCGCGCTCGTTCTACGATATCCAACCATCATTGCGTCAGTGTTAATTATGTTAGTGGCCTAAGGACTTCTTCATTCCTATTGGAAATTCAAGGCTCTCCAAATAGTTATTTCTATTTGATATATGTAATAAATCCGTGTTCCAAAGAATGCAATTTCAAATATTTACTCAATACTATTCACAGGATACCCGACCTATTTGTGTTTGATTTTCACCAAGTATCTGAACACTTCATTATTACTGAATAGGGGACATTTTTTATTTGTACAGGGAAATCGGTAGAAAAATAATTAATATAAAAATCAAGTGCAAATACATTCAAATGAAATCTTGTAATTGCATTGACTAACCATTACGAATTAATGACGTACTAAGACTGTGTTCGCACTAAAGGGAATTCAAAATGCTTACCTACTTATCAAAAATAGGAAAAGGAAAATAAAGTCTCTAAAAAGAAAACTTCATCTCCGATTTAATTTTTCTTACAACACTCTGTGTACAGATACAAGGTTAATTGATCACCATTCAGTTAGGTTCGGAAAGTTTGGAAGGACTATCCTCTAATGAGGTGGATAGAACCATTAGTCAGGTGCAAGCGTGTTTCTTTATAATTGATCGAAGAATCAGTGCTATACCGTTTCTTTACTATGTATATGTGTTTGTGGAAGTGTTATTTACTGTTAATACCTATTATACCAGACCGAAAAGGTATTGAAAATCAAAAGAGTTGGCTCCTTTTATACCCAAGTAGTATGCTTTCATTAATGTATTTGAAATCGAAATCCTTTTCACATATAGAAGATTCTCGACAAGAAGAAGCGCTGTCCACCCACTACCTACTACATCACGCTAAAACCTCATTAAAAAACATCGTTTGGTTGTAATTAAGAGTAAGATACTCGTATAAATGCAATTTTAATCACGTGCTTCATTAAGTTGTTTAATTTTTTTTTTTCAAGATAAAAGATTTTACAGAAACTCTCTATCTCTTGAGTTTGTATTTATTCACATTCACGCGTGTTAGTATTTGTTTTGAATTCAGAATATAGTATCAACATACCCACTTGTGTTTCTGCTACTGACATAGGTGAACGCGTATGCTTATATGATACTTTGGTACTCCATTATATGAATAACGACCGGCGCTTCAAGACATCGTTCAGTTGAAGTCATATTATGTTAAAGTTGTTAATTGATGTGTCCATTGTGTGCTTGAGCGCATACATATTCGTATGCATGTAAATGCAAAATGAAATAATTTGTTTTTGTTTTTTTTTTTTTTTCAGATGAATGACACGTTTCAACAGCCGGGACGGTGGCATGACTTCATCCTTACACCAGAGCATAGACCAGCTTCGGAGCCATTGACACATATTATGTCGTATACAATAAAGAACCTGCATCCTGGTGCGTACTACGAGGCGATTGTGCAGGCCAAAAACAGATATGGATGGAATGAGGTACGTGTATGTGTGCATTATTAAAATTGAATTCAGTACAATTTTGTTTGTGAATGGATTGTAATTTGTCAAGATAGTAAAGTGAGAGATATTTGTCTATGACTTCTGGTTTTGAGTGATGTGTGTAATACGAATTTCGATGTCTGGGCATAATCTCAGATATGTTGTCGCCTTCAATAAAATTAACGAAAGCGCCTTATGCGCTTTCACAGGCATCTAAGCATCAATAAAAAAATCCTCGACTAAAAATGTTTGTTTTCCCCAAAAAAAAAAAAAAACACGGGAAGTTCCTTCGATACCACCATTTTACTTGCTTCTAATAAAGAATGTATTGCTTTCGTGAACAAATTTGAGATTTTATATATAAACTATGTTTTTTTGATAATAACTAGTGTTTTTTTTTTTTAAATTGACATAACCTATTGGCCCAAAACTAGGTACTAGCACTTGCCATATAAAGGTTTTAGTAATATGAAATTTCTCAAAAACATCTCTAACGATTTTAGTTAAACTTTAAACGTTTTAAACAGTGTATGCAGTTAACCCAGTTTTTTTTTAGAACAATGGATTTCTGTATATTATATAGCCAAATTACAAAAAAAAAGCAGAAAACGCCCCCAAGAAGTGGATATGGTAAAAAAACTTTATATGGACGAAATATAGATATTAAGATTGTCTTAATTTGTTGCTCAGAAACCTTTTCAAAATTCCTTACGATTTAGCCAAAAACTATGTTTTTATAAAAAGGGGGCGAGGCAGTGGATTTCAAAAATGTTTACACTTGTTCTGGTGGCACGGACAAGGATCCTATGTACCAAATTTCAATATCCTAGCTCAAAATTTAAGGCCCAAAAATCGGTGACGAACAGACAGACAGACATGGCTTAATCGAATCAGCTAGGGATTCTGAGTCGATCCATATGCTTTGAGGTATATGTAGCTTAATTATTTTTCTATGTTAAAAACTATGTATCAAAACTAATATACCCCTATGGGATAGGGTAAAAATACCAATTCCTCCTGAACCATCTATATTTTCTAGTGTATAGAAAGAAATTGAGAATCAATCTTAATACTAACATTTGCGAGAATTTCTTTAATTAGCTTTGGTCTAAAAGTATCTCAACGGAATTTTCTCCATAGACTTTTGCATTGTCGCACTAGGAGGCTCACAATTTGTTTTGTATTTGGACTGGATTATAGTCTAAATCAGTATGGCGAAGTATTTAAGCAATTATTATACGACGTTTTTCTTGATAACAATCATTTTTTTTATAGGCATGTCCTCATTCTTCTACAAGAATTTTTAATTTATTTTTGTCTACTATTTTTTTATTTTATTGCATGATATCACTTAATCATTATTATTCCGACATACTTTGATTATAAAAATCTAATCAGTCACATTTCACCATCCATCTATTTGTCATCATCAAGTTTCCGTTAGTTATAGACAGTTAGAAGATACTTAAATATTCGTGTATTGCAATATATTACCGAATAAGTTATCTAGCTCATTTACTACCTTCACCTCAGGAGCGACACTATAATTCACTTGAATGTCATCAGAAATTATTACTTGTCTGTAGACAACCAAAAGCATTCGGTTCGTAAAAAATGTTATTCGTTTTTCTTAAGCATAAAACCAATTCGATATCGGAATAGTTTTTCTTTCATTGCCGAAATCTTTTATTACCTTTTTTTTAATTAGAATTATTCTTTTTATTTATTTGCAGGTGAGCGATATTTTTCAATTTATCGTTGCTAGTAACAACGTGGAATTACCGCCGGAAGATGCTGAAGTGGTGGCGAGTTCTAAATCCCGCAGTAATTCAGCATCTCAATTGTATATAAACCTTCACTCGAATATCCTCGGAGTATCACTGGCATTTACGATGTTATTACTACGAATGAAACAATTTCGCGTAGGATAATTTTACTATTTTAAATGGTTAATATTTATTTTTAAATTATCTTGTATCTTATATATAATTTGTAATTTAATAAGAAAAAATAAAATAAATAAACAAATATTGATTTCTTCAAAAAAGATGCATAATCATTAAAAAGTAAAAATAAAAACACAAAAAATAGGGACGTATGGAAAATAAGTTATGTTAGATAATGTTAATGTATGTTAGTATTCTAAACTCAAACAAAACAAAAACAACAATAAAATATTATAAAAAATAGCAGAAATGTTAGAAATCCTACTTGGTTAATTCAACGTCATATATTTCATTTGAATGGAAAGATTACATCATTAGGTAAAATCAAGTATATTTTTATGACTAAATATACATGGTAATGACATTGAGTGATAAACACAAACGGGAAACCACATGTTACTTGCCTTATTTTATAATATTTCATGTTTATTTATTGTCATGAATCTATAAGTTTAAATTTGATCTGCAATACTAACATCCTAAGAAATAATTTGTTTAATTTGAAATGAGCAGAAACCAATCCTTGACATGATCTATCATTGCAAATTATGTTTTCTACGAATTGTAAATACACCGACCACTACGTAATTAAAAAGAAAAAAAAATATATATATAATAATGATACTTATTTATTGTAAATACATTTTCTACACGCAAAATATTTACTGTTCGAGAAAAACTAGTATAAGTTTCACTTAAATAAAACGCAATATATACCACCAATAAAAAGACACAAAATTGTTTTACATTGGTGTCATTTTAATTTACAAACACTTCTGAAAGGGAATATCTTTAAGACTTTAACTAATGCAGTTCTTTAAAAGGCCCCTTACTAAATTGGGTGACAAAAAAATACAGAAAACCCGTGATTAGCGATTCCCCTTTAAAATTTTAAATACCTTCGTTGAAATAATTGTAAATTACATATTAAACAAAAATATTATACAGTATACTTCAAATGTATTTACATGCAGAGTTTTCTCCCTCTCTATAGACGTTGTGTCCCATATTATTGTAAATATATTTTAGAAAAAGTAAGAAATAAATGCTATAAATAAAATTGTTTTGGGGAAGAAAAAAAATCCCATACACTTCACGTTTGTGTATTGTCAAAAGGAAAAAAACATCAACATTTCTGAAACGATAAATATTATGTAATGTATTTAAGATTAAATTAGTCTATAATATAATATATATATACATATATACATAATTAAACAAAATTATAAGCGTTACTCAGTGAAACTTTAAAGCAAACAAATTATTATAGTGTAGTCAACATAATTAAGAATCCCACATAATTATAAAAAAAACATTATAATTTGTTTTACAAGTTTGGAAATTTTTTAATTTAGTTAATTTATAAAAAAAAATTAAAACAAAACGAAAATAAAATGATAAAAAAAATACTTTTTATATGGATGTACCTTAATTAGTTTATACAATATTATTATTATTATAATAAACAAAAGAAACGAAACAACAAGAATACAAAATTCACATTGTAATGTAAAAAGTAAGCATGAATCATTAAGGAAATAAAAAAATGAACATAGATGTAAACTACAAAGTCTGTTTTATTTTTGAACTCAAAATTGGTGGCTAGAATTTCTCATATTCCCATATTATGAGATGTTGTTACTGGATACCAGAGACTTAATAAATCCTGTTTTATAACAGAAATGTAAAAAAATTAGTGTGATTGAAATCAGTTGTTTGCCGATTGGCTGTTATAACCGGAAGTTTGAATGAGCTAATGGCAACTAAGTTTTGAAAGTCTGTTAGTGTGTACACATAACACCACCGCGACGTTGTTAGGTTATGGAATAAAGTGTAAATGACGGCAAATATTAAGAGACAACCGCAATTCTGGACCTTAGAAAATTTGGCTTTAATGCATTTTCTTCTCAAAAAATCCGGTAAATAATAAACGCACGACTGGATCTTACGTAACTTTAAGATCCACTGCAAGATAAGGGTATGTTTTTATATAAAGCGTGTTAAAAAATTAAGATTTGCTGAAATTCAAAAAACATAATTCTTAAGAACTGCGATCAAATGAACTCTCTACACAGATATTGAAGAAAAAAAATCGATTAAGCGGTTCATTCCGCCAAAAATAACAATTTTCCCGTTGGTAATGTCCAAAGCTGAAAAATAATTTAAGAACTATTTGGACCGTAACATGTTATATGGGCTTGTTACAAACTTATATAGAAACTCAGATATTCAATGTCAATCATCGAGACAATATAATAAGCAAAATTTAACGATTTTCTAATAAGGCCAATTTATAAAATTGGGAAAATTGGTAGGTAATTGTTACAATAGGCGTTTTTTTCTAAATGTATATAGGCTTAGATACAAATGAGAAAAAAAAATCTGGAACACTGAAACTGAAACTGAAACACGTATCCGCCAACAGACGGTTCTTTGGAGTTTAAATTTTTCTGTGTAATTTTTTTTTTTGCAAATAAAATTCAATTTTTTTCACTTTATCCACTAAAACACTTATTGTAGTGTTTTGATATCATATTCAAGGCAATGATAAAAATATTTTCACATCAAATTATTAAATAAAACATTAATTTCCCACATATTTTGCAGCGTATATGATTACCGGATGTCATTTTTATCATTTCGAAAACCTTTTTAGATAACCATTAAAAAAATAGGTTAGGTAGCACATTTGCTATCCAGGCTAAGGGTGTAAGACTGGGCTAAAACTAAACCAACAACTTATGAGATGGCTGCAATCCGCTGTACGAATCGTTTAATCCCTATCCCATCCCGTCCCAAAAGTGGGATTTATGGCGATGAAATAAAGAAAATGACGTTGCCACAACATATTGTTCAGACAGTTTATCAAAATATTTTATGGTTCGACTAAAAGCAACGTTTTTCTATTGCATATGCGTTTGGGTAGGGTATTGAAATGTTTTTTTTTTTTTGAAGGAAAACGCCCCCAAAGAGTAGACATTTTTTCGAAAATTTTACCGAAAAAGGTTTTTTTTTACTATAATCGATTTTTTTTACTACAGCGATTCTGAGTCGATCCATATACTTTGAGCTATATTTAGCTAAATTATTTCTCTATGTTACAAAACTAATATACCCCTATGAGATAGAGCACGTGTATCAGATTTCATCATTTTAGCTCAAAATTTTAGGCCCAAAAACTGGTGACGTATGGACTGACAGACAGACGGACTTACATGGCTAAATCGACTCAGCTAACGATTCTGAGTCGATCCATATACTTTAAGGTATATCTATAGAAACTATTTTTTTATGTTACAAACTTATCTAATATCACAACTAATACACCCTATGGGATAGGGTATAACGTGTGGTGGGTGTACAATTTAGTAGCACGTACTTTCTTTTTACTTGTTTAACAATAAATTATTAACTTCGTCTTACAAGATAAAGGTATTGTTTTCGTGAAAATTGCCGACATGAAGATATTTTGATCGATTCTGACATTACGATGACAGGGGAATCCAAAAATTGGTTCCCGAAATACCGTACGATAATCCGTCTGTTCGAAATGGCTTCTTCAGCCTAAACAACTTTACTAATTTACCGAACTTTGTATTGAGATTTATATAGTCACAATTTGGGACCGTTTTGTATACCATATTTTATATCCTATAGGGTAAATATGTTCTGATAAATAGTTTCGGAAGAAATATCGTTAAGTATATGGATCGACTAAGAATCGTTAGCTAAGGCAATTTAGTCAAATATGTTCGTTGTTTCGTACGTCACCTGTTTTTGGGACTTATGTTTTAAGCTAGAAGAGTTTTCAGTAATGAATGGCTTTCGGTATTATTTTAAAGAAATTGTAAAAAACTTTGTATGTAGGTCATTTACCCAGGCTAACAAAATCTATACAAAATATTTTTTTAAAAGCATAATATGTCCGTCCAAACATTTTAAGCTAGGGTTCATAATAACAAGTAGATATTTTAATCACTCCAAGTTTTAAAGGATTTTTGTTTTCACGATATGATAAGATAGGGTCGTGTGCTAGTAGTTGTACCGAATTATAGAATACTGTGCCTCTGGTGTTGGCTCAATACTTTTGCACAATCATATCAAGAATGTCTAAATACTTCTTTGCTATCGAATGTTTCGATGAGGTATTTTCCAACCCTGATGGAGCAGAGAGAATTCTCCATCGCCATCGCCATCCTGTACAGACAGATGAGTTTGGGCGGCATACCAAAACTAGACATGGCGATGTAAATTATTTTTTAAATCGATGGAAGGGTTGTATTCATTTGGACGTCTTGTGTTTTTTTTTTTTCAGAATAGGCCGAAGTATGAATATTTCATCAGTTGTGTACTTTCCTGACCTAGAACCACACTGAAAAGAGAAGATCAGGTTATTGGTAGACGGTTCAAGGCGTTCATAAGTTACGTTAGATAGAATATTATGTTGAGCTGTTGGCGATGTTAAGGATACTTATGGCTTTGTAGTAGATGCAGTTCAGAAAGTATCCTTTATTTGTGGGCAATCGATGCTGAGGTTCCATTTTTCTTCCGACAAAATTTTGCTTTTGAGTTGGTAAATTTTACTTACCAAATTATCTCCACCGGCTTTGTAAAACTCGATGGGACCGACTATATTGCGGTAGTCTTTTTAGGCTTAAGTGCTATTCGCGCTACACATTGTATTTGTATTTGTATTTTCATTATTTTTCAAAAACATTATAAATTTATTGGACTGTGAAGCAACTTGCTTATCTGAAGGTGGTTAAAAAGCTGTTTATGCTTAAAAAGTTAAATATTAATTTTTTCTTTCTAGTTTTAAAATTAGTAATATTTTGTAAGTATAATGGTAGCGTATTATATATTTTTGGAATGATATATTTAAGCTGTTTTCTGACGTATATGTTGAACGTTTCGGGGATTTCCAGAAGTCCTTGGGTTTGTATTGTGTTGGATAGGTTGTTGAACTCTTAAGTCATCATAATACTCCAACATACTTGTCATCTTAAAAAACACCATTTACATCTAGAACTTTGTATTATTATTGATATTTGTATTATTGGTATTGATAAATTGTATTATTCTACCTTGCAAACGGATTATTTTTTCTATATTTGTCTTCGAAGCGTTTCCCCATGATATTATTCCGTATCGTAGGGGTGAGCTTGATTCAAATAATGAACAAGAGACCTGCTATATTTTTTCAAATGAACCATAGCAAAAATAGAACTTTTAAGTTGCATCATAATTTTATCAGTTTGTGGCTGCCAGAATACCCTTGTTGAATACCCTTAGTAGTTCATTGGTATAGAGAATGAATAAGAGCGGTCCTAATTTCGAGCCTTGTGATACCATAAGTTCAGTCGTTAATTCATTACTTAGTTTATTTCCTAAATTCACCTTCATTGTTCGTTCTGATAGATAGTTCTTTATCCAATTAGCAAGAGCCCCTCTTACTTCAATTCTATGTATGCTTAGACTAGTTGTCACTGTAATTGAAAGTTCGCCCAGTAAGCCTCCAATGCCTTTACCTTTTTGGAAACCATATTGGTTTGGTTGGATAAATTTATGTTTATACCCTATCCCATAGGGGTATATTAGTTTTGATACATAGTTTGTAACATAGAGAAATAATTTAGCTAGATATACCTTTAAGTATATGGATCGACTCGATAGCTGAGTCGATTTAGCCATGTCTGTCCGTCCGTCCGTCCTGACGTCACCAGTTTTTGGACCTTAAATTTTGAGCTAGAATTATGAAATTTGGTCCACATGCTCTTTGTTGCTTCCGGCAGAACAAGTGTAAACGTTCTTAAAATCCGCCTACTGCCACGCCCCTGTTTTAGAAAAAGGTAGTTTTTGGCCAAACCGTAAAGAATATAGAAAAAGTTTTTGAAAAAAATATTTAGACAAACGCAATATCTATATTTCATCTATATAAAGTTTTTTTGCCACGGCCACTTTTTGGGGGCGTTTTTAGTAAAAAAAAACTGGTCATACCAATATGAACATTTCGTCTTAAGACCATATTAACCTACGCCCACTTTTTGGGGGCGTTTTTTATATAAAAAACATTTTTATGCACTACCCCATAACATAAAACCTTTTTTTTGTAGAATCATAATAGTGTTTTATAAACTGCCTGTACAATTTGTTGCGACAATGTCATTTTCTCTATATAATCCCCATTCTTTTTTATTCCATGTCCACATTTTGGGGATATTCGTTTTACAGATGGGATGGGATATCTGCACAGCGGATTGTAGCCTTCTCATATGTTTTTCTATGAATTTGGTAAGTCGTGGTACTACGATTTTATTCAGACACTTTTCTACAGCAGGTAAGATTGCAATTGGCGTATAATTTCCTATATCTTTTTTTGATCCACTTTTGTGTATTGATCAAATAATAGACGTTTTTAATAACTTTGGAATTCAGCCTTCAGTGATGCTTCTATTATTAATCATAGTTATTACTGAAGCTAAATATGCAGCATTTATGTTTCATTATATATAGAGGACGCAATATTAACATTCTCGTGATTGGATGTTATATATTTACATTTATAAATTATTTCCTATACCTGATTCGAAAATTGTTCAAAAAATTTATTAACTGTGTAATATGTCGAATGGTTGGTAGTTTTCACTTAGAGCGGGAGATTGTACGTCATCGCCGTTTAACAGTCTGCAGAAGTAGTTTTTCTGTATCTTCATCATAGACTGAAGATGAACTAAGATATTTCCTTGTTCATCTCTACAGGATTCTATTCGCGCCTTGTATCACTGGGTTTGACATTTTACAAATTTGTAAAACTTCCGAACATATTTCATGGAGTGGCGTAGAGAGGCGCCTCCTTGATTGCGCTTTTTCTTGCTCATTTTTCTATTTTCTTCCCTCCTTCTTTGCTTATAGATCTGTATGGTAGCTCTCGTCTTCACCTGCAGCTTAGCCTGCAGGCCTCGTTGGCTGTGAGCATTTGTCGGTACTCTTCAGCAAGCTAAGGGTTTCTTGCTGATTGGGCGGGAGAAACTTAACACATCTGTTGAGGCTTATCTAATGGCTTGTTGACATCGTTGCCATTGTTCTTCATCAGTAGATGCTGGTGGTATAGTGTTGATGAAGTCCTTCAATATTACATTTTATGCCGGATTTCTTATTTGTTGTGGCGTGGTAAAATGGTATACAATGCGATTTATGGAACCTTGAGTTTTCACCTAGCTATTGCCTAACAACTCCGGCTCTCAACCTTCACGTGGCGATTGCTGGGTGCCTCTTGTCTATCGTAATTTAATCAATTTGATGGGCCGTTAGTTGATCTGGAGACCGCCATGTCCCCTTATGGATATCGAGGTGTGGAAACTGTGCTGGCTATTGTGGCATTTCGTTCCGCACCGAACTCAATTAGCCTAATTCCGTTGCCAGACGTGTAGGTGGACTTTTCCGATAATACTGCGAAAGATTACGTACTTTGCGTTAAAAACTCCCAGCACGACTTTAGCATCATACTTTGGTAGTCGCTTTTAAGTTTTGTCAAGGAGCTCGTAGAAACAGTATTCGCAATATCTTGTTTTTCCTTCGTTGGCGCGTGAACTTATATCAGATTAATGTTGACGAATTTTGTTTTGATGCGGATTGTTCCAATGCGTTCCCTCCTGATTTTAGTTGTTGTGTAAATGTTGCACTTATATAAAACCACACTCGAATAGCCATAAACTGTGGCTATTCGAGTTGGGCTTACTATTACACGGTCACTAGTATATGCCACAGTTTTTCATCCCTTCGAATTTCCTGCATGGCCATAATGTCTGCTTTGTATCAGCTTAGGGCTTCCGCTCGTCTTTTGGCTGCACCTCTCATGTTTAAATATTTTCGCGTTTAACCATACAAAATTTTGAAAAATTGTCTGAGCAATATATTGTGAAATTTTAATTTTCGATATTTCATTTATTTTAAATTTCAAAATTTTAATTTTCAATATTTCATTTATTTTAAATTTCAAAATTTTAATTTTCAATATTTCATCGCCACATTTTGGGGATATTAATTTTAAGTATGGATGGGATAGAGTATCAAATAAACGATCCGCATAGCGGATTATAGCACAGGTTAGGAAATCAAATCGGGTTAAATGAGATTTATGTGTAGTCAAAGCCACAGCAACTAACATTAACAAGTGAATGTCGATCAGAATTGTCCCTCGTTCAACAACAACCAACCATATTAGTTTTTATATTGTAATATAGAGAAATAATTTAGCTTCATATACCTCAAAGTATATGGATCGACTCAGAATCGCTAGCTGAGTCGATTAAACCATGTCTGTCTGTCCGTCCGTCTGTCTGTACGTCACCGTTTTTTAGTCCTTAAATTTTGAGCTAGTATAATGAAATTTGGTAAATAAGATCCTCATCCGTGCCTACAGAGCAAGTATACAAATTTTTGAAATCCACCCACTGCCACGCCCCCTTTTTAGAAAAACGTTTTTGGCCAAACTATATCGAATTTTGAAAAAGTTTCTGAACAACAGATTTAAAAAGTTTTAAAATTTTCGAAAAAAAAAAATTATGATGCAGAATCATTGGTAATATTAATATGAACATTTCGTCTATAGATTAATTTAACCCAAGCTCACTTTTTGGGGGCGTTTTTAAATAAAAAAACATTTTTATACACTACCCCATAACATATGCAGGAAAAAAAACCTTGTCTTTTGTAGTCCGTAAAAGTGTTTTATAAACTGTCTGAAAAATTTGTTGTGGCAATGTCAGTTTTTATATTTAATCCCTATCGTGCTTTAAGCCATGTTCACTTTTTGGGGATATTAGTTTTACAGATAGGATGGGATAGGGTATTCAACAATCCGCAAAGCGAATTCTAGCCTGCGTGGCTGTGGGCGGAAAATGTTTACTTTTGTTCTGCTTCGTCGACAGAGAGTCTATATACCAAATTTCATCACTCTTGCTCAAAATTTAAGCCCCCAAAGTAAAAAAATGTTTACATACACATTTTTGGGGCAACAGGCTCGTTAGTACCCAGGGTCTAGCTTTCTCACAACCATTCATGTGTGCGTCTTGAACGATGGCGGGACCTCCTGTTTTATGCCAACTCCGAACGGCTAAGTTGAGATAAGCTTTTCTTGACAATTGATACTACTCGGATGATTTGTCAGATCATCACGAGAGGAAGGCCAGTGAAAAATCATTTAGGTGTTGCTACGGCTGGGAATCGAACCCAGACCTTCTGCGCGGCAGTCCATCGCACTAACAATCGCGCCACTGAGCCCTCAAATCTCAAAAATGTTTATGGTATAAAAAAAGATAGCGTTGTGTTCAGAAGTAAATGATTGTAGGCATAAATACATTTTAGATAAGTCATGTTCGAACCAGAAAGATGCAGAAAATTTTTTGACATAGTGTTGAAAACTGATGTCGACAAATTTAGGTAACTGAGAAATCCCAAAAAAGAGGACAAATTGCACTCTTTCAAAAATATACCGGAAATTTTTTTTAGACAAAAGTTTTTCAATTTCATTAAATTAAACAATAAACATTGCGAGAATACAATATTCATTTTAATTTTAACAACATTAGTTAAGTTTTAAGCAATACCATAATTGTATATTTGAATATCAACGTTCTTAATAACTTTTTTCAATAGCGTTGTTTTGTTATTGAAATTTTTTTTTTTTAGTGACGAAGCACATTTTTGGTTAAATTTGACACCATTGAATAACTTTCAATGGGAAAATGTGAAATATCTTGCTAAAGTTTAGTTTGAAGCTTTGGAAGCCAACGTAACTTGTGTTATTCACACAATTGATTGTTTTGTTTTATTTGACAAAAAATCAGGAAGCTGTTAGTGGATCACCCTTTAAAATTGGTTATTTTTGTGTCTGAATATGTTTTATATTTGCAACTGGAATTGCAATACGAATAGAGTAATTCTTAAGAAATTAAATAAATTTGGTATAAAAAAATGTGCAAAACATTGCAATTATAATATTCAAATTGATTGTCGCGGTTATTCTATTGACATATTGAGAATTTCTAACATTTATTTGACAATGCGGTAGTTATAATTTTTTTTTGTCAATGTGATGCTTCTTTCGTCAATCTGCACAGACCGTAATTACAGTTACTAAACATGGCTCTGTATAGTTCGCCCCTGTTAATGGTATCGCACACATAAGCTTTTAAAATGGATGAATATGTGTTGGGTATGGGTATGCACTTAAACTTCTTGGGTTTTTAATTATGATCTGTCGAAATGTAAATATTTGATAAGTGGTCTACTTTCTTATCATAAAAGCAGACTGAAAAAGGCCGATGAGGTTATTGCTTAAAAGTTTCAAGCATTAGCAACTCTCGTTTAGCGTTGCCTTCAAGACCTTATTCTTGGCCACTTGTCGCAATTTTTTGCCAAAATAATGGTTTATTAGTATGGAACTTCAAAAGCAGTGACGTGAAATAGGGCCAAATGAAACTTAGCATTATTTCGATATACAAATATGAACATAAAGAAATTAAGCATACAGCCAACCCCGCACACAACCCATATCCAACAGTGAGCACAAGCAGGGAACTTGGTTTAAAACCGAAATAAAGCCGAATTTGGAATTTGGTCTTATATCGTTGGGCCTTATTTCACGTTACCTGTTAAAGCCTAGTGTAACTGTAACTTTTCGACATTACTTCTAAATTAGTCATTATTGATTCGATCACCGACTAAAAACTTAATACTTATTTTTACTCAACAGTTCCTGATCTATTGAGGGCGCCTTACTCAGACAAAGCACTCTTCCATGATATTAAAAAAGAAATAATTTAAATAAGTTTTAAAGTAAAAACTACATTTTCAAAATACAAAGTACGTACTCTTTGTAAGGCAATTTATTCTTCCAATTATTACCTTTTTATGAGAAAATCTTCAGGAGATCCATAAAAAATCTGTAAGGTTACCAATTTGATAGCTTTCGACATTTTTATTCAGCTAAACAAATTTATATATTACACCCTTAATTGTGCAACACCAAAGCCTTTTGTGACTAAACAATTTAAGGAAACTACTGTGCATCGTTTTACATTTTGTATGACAATGCAAGATCGGTACGCTATGTCGTATATCCCAAAAAGAATAACTTATGTTCTTAAACTTGTAAAATAGCCCATTCCTAACATAAATTTCAACAAAAAAAAAAAACAGTTTCAAATATACATTAATTGCTGAGTGCCTGATTTATAATATCATTGTTAAAAAGAAGTCTTTTACTAAAAACATCAAAGCAAAACTTACGATAAGACTTCAAACAGATATGTCACTCCCAACTCGAGGATCAAATATATATAATGACCCAAATAATTAATGCAAAGAAACAAAAGCTTCAAATAATTATACTACCCAAGCCAGGGACTTAAAACTTTTTTTCGATTCTTTTCGCCGAAAAACAAACCCTGATGTAAATGGAAAATGTCCAATAGTAGCTAAGACTCTAATGGGTGACTAGGAAGAAAATTCATTTACAAAAAGGTCCTTTTTCCTTTCGCACACACCCCACACAAAGAAAACAAAAAGAAAGCGATAGTCTCCAACTTGGTCCGTAGCAATGAAAACTACTGATGACTTAAGAGTGGAACGTCGGTCCTCTATCTATTCCCCTTGCTATTATCAACTAGTCCTTTTGGATTTTGCAGGGCAATCAAACGATAAAGAACAAGCAGGAGGACAAAGCAAAATAAAAAGAAATCGCATAACACAACGTGTAATTACATCGTAATTTATCTTCCGTGAAGTTTTCGCTTCTGAAAAAGTGCTTTGAGAAAACGGGCGAGCAGCACACAGATAATATACATGCAATATAGTCATGCATAATATTATGCACATCAAATGCTTGCAATGGCAAAAAAAAAACCTGCTACCACAACTGTGCAAGCTCTTCAACTTGAACTTGTTAATGTTTTAACAGGCAATTATCCTTTACTTAAGCCTCATCGCCGGTGTGGTTGTATCCTATGCCATTTATGATTTAGCTCAGTGCCGCCGCACAAAACGTCCCTCAAATGCTCATTGTTAGATGTATTCATTAGAATGGTATGTAAAATATTAATTCTCTATTTTTATAGAAATTTGTAGCTTATTTCATTCGAAGGATGATTGCATTGAGAGAATTCAAAATGAGTATTTATTTTATTTAATCTTCCATAATAATTATTATTTTATTATATGATAAAGTCCTTGTTAATAAAATGCAAATTATTAACATCTCTGTTACTGCATGATGCATTTCGTTCATGTCAATTTTTTTTTATTTTATTCGGTTAATGTGCACATTATATATTCTTTTGTTTTGTTCCGTTCGAATTTCGCAAGAAACCAACCGACCATTATCCTAAACTTTGGGTTTGCTGTACAACTTTTCTTTGCTCAACAGAGTTACATACGTTGGCCATACTCTGTGTCTGTGTTGTGATGTAAAACGATACCGACGAAACGAATAGATTATGTGCAGCAAAAATTACGCAGTACGGAAGAGAAACTTTGAACGAATATCTCTTGTCTGGAGAACATTTTCGATTCGCAGAAAAGAAAATATATATAGATGGGAACTTGTGGAAGGAAGCCTGTTCAATGTAAATTGAAATTAAAAACAAAATTATTTAATTTAAAAATATGTTGTATATGATTTTGCAATATGTTAAGGGTTTATTTAAAGAAAGAAAGAAAAAGTTTAAAAGTTAATATGGAAATTTCTAATCCTATCCTATAGGGTTTCCATGTTTCCATATTTAGTTTCGATAGCTTTAGAAAATAAGCAGCCATATATCTATCAGATGGGTCATTGCAGAATCGCATGCTCTATATAGTCACAGATAGGGAGTGAATTTTAGATATTCTCAGGCTGCATTTTTATCATATGGCCCAAATGCTACCAGACCAGAATCTTATCAGTCCTACTTTACGGTGCCGACTGCTGGACAATAAGAAGGAAATCGAAGCAAATATTATCAACTTTCGACGGAAATTGAATGGAAGGTAAAATTGCGAGTTTTATGAGATAGATACCAATGTGTGGATAGACACCTAGACACCTAAAACCCTTCGCCAAAACACTTATCGGTACGTACCAGTGTGACTGTACAGGATAAAATTAAAAAAACCTTTACCGAAAGACGAAAGGCTACTGTCCGGCACCAAGTGATGGACGTTAAGCTGTGGGCTATATCACGATAAGGATGTAGTAAAAAGTATGTGCGTATGGTTTTAATTTGCTGAACGCATCCACCACACTTTTTTTTAAAGCTGGCTTGTCTCCAATGTGCAATTTGTCCTTAAACGTGATTAACCATATTAGTTACCAGCCGATATTTGCTTGTGAATAATACCTACCTACCTATCAAAAATTTGTAAAATTTTTGAAAATATATGTGACCATAACGTCTTGCTGGGCAGTATTATTTGTATAATATTTTCATATTTCTATGGAGTGAAATTCTTAAAAAAATGTTTCATTATATTTGCCTTTGTATACATTCTACTAAAGTAATTGTTTAAGTACACAATAACCTATTTAGACTAATTTTCACTAATCAAAACACTCTACTATTTACCCTCTACCACCAGAATGTAAGAGGGTTCCGAAGAAAAACAAAAACATTTTTTCTAGTCTCCCAATTTTTTTCTCACGACATCTTCTCTTTGACTTAAATATGGATTAACACTTTAGTAATGAATTCTCAGTATATATAGGAGTGATCCCCATATAAATAACCTAAAAGCTCTAAGAGGTGTTCATACTTCGGTTCGCAGTCATCATACCTCAGCAAAAATTTCTTCTTAACTTAGAAGGAATATGTGTGTAGATTACTCTTGAAAATAAATACCTGTATGTCGCAAATGTATACAGCCCGTTGTTTCGTCTTTCCTTTTTGAATTCTGAGTTATGAATGACTTTAGAACATATATTTAACTTATCCTGTTGTGACAGTACTATCCTGTTGCTTGGGGATTTTAATCTACCACACCTAGAGTGGGTGCATTCAGAAAAAGATTTTCATTCGATACTTACTCAAGTATCTGCACAAGTAGAGCTATCGCTATACTACACAGCGTGTTGACATTTGACTTACAGATTTAGATTTTTCTTCTGACTCTGCAGTATTGCAGTTTTAGAATCTAGTACCAACATTACTAATATTGACAAATATCATCCTCAATTATATATTTTCATTGACACAGGCGAATATATGTACGAAAAAGTTGACACATAAGATCGTTCGCGCACTTTTCACTTTCGTAAGGTGAACATTCAAAGGCGATCCGAAAAATCCCCCCACAAGCTGCCCCTTGACTTACTGATCAAATTCGGGTGCTAATGGGACAGCTTGATGCTCTCTATAATTTCCGTATCGAAGCAACAAACAGCTATGTAATAATTTACGTAGCATTGGTATCGAAAAATCTAACTCTACGCAAATCATTGATGTAGATATAAATACAGTAAAAACCGCTTAAGAGAAACAGCAAAATGTCACTGTCTTTTTTTCACTTCAACGGGATTTTCACTTAAACGGACCCCGCTTATGTGAACAAAAATTTCACTTATGCGGAGTCCGGCTAAGTCATGCCACTTAAGCGGGTTTAAAAATTCTATCAAGCATAAATTTAAAGCTCAAAAATTTGTACATATTTATCCTTTGGAGTAGCAAAAAAATACATCAATTTTTTTTAATCCTACACACCAATACAAAAAATCATTTTGTCTGTACCAGTCGAATTGGAAATGGAAAGCGCTGTGATACGGTCCTTTGGTAGCTTCATTCCTGTTCTGTTCGATTTAATATTTTTTTCACTTAAAAGACTTTTTTCCAATGCAAAAAGCAGAAGACAGTTTCACATCTACCGCGTGTGAACTCACACTCGATTTTTATTATATTAATAATTTTTCGTCAGAGGAATAGCAATTCATCACAAATAATATGTTCAAATAGCTTCTGAATACAGACAAGTTTTAAAATTATTCTACAATTCGAGATATCACCTCGTGAAAAGCGTTGAGGTTACTTTTAAGAGCTCTCTCCATGTTGACTTAATAGTCATTATATAATCTATTGTACATCACAGAGAATTCATTAAAACAAATGAAGCACAAATCATACTAGTAATTATTGAGGCTTCTTACGAAGTTATTCCATGCCCGGTTACGTTTGTTACGAAGAGATTTTAGATCTTTTGTATATCAAGGATGCTAAACTTACGATTTTTAAAATGCTGGGCAGAATTTATAACAGCTGTTTTTTTTAAATTAGTTAAGCCGTTAATATTCACATTTAAATGAAGAATTTTTTTTTTATTTATTTATTTATTCATTTTATTGTAAGTGTTTACATTCGATATAAGAATTACATGATGATATTGAAATAGCTGCAGAGTATTTGGAAATGATAGTTTTATATGACAAATATTCAAGGATATATAAAAAAAGAATGTTTGTTTGAATAGTGACATTTTAATGTTTTCTTAAATGATGTTGTATTTTCTATTCTTTTAATATGATTTGGTAAGTTGTTCCATAGTCGGATGGAATTTATAAAAAACTGACGTTCAGATGTTAGCGATGAGTGGAGGGGATGAATTAATTGATTGGATCTGCTTGATGATGAGAATTGGATTCTTCTGTATTGATATTCGGGTTTATGTGATTTTATAATATAAGCAAGTGGGTTTAAGATAGTACGAACTTGCAGAAGGCTTTCAATTGGCATATTGAAGATTCGACGAGAGTAGTTAGACACATGGTCAAACCTTCGTAGACCATAAACATATCGTGTTATGCAATTAAAAGTGACATTGAGCTTCCTTCTACTTGCATAGTCACAGTTGCAAACGATTTCACAGCCGTAAGTAAGCAGTGGCATGAGCAACGTTTTTGCAAGTAGAATGCAGGTTGTCACGGGTGTAAAGTATTGGGTAGTCCAAAGAGCGCCATACGTTTTTCTGACAATTAGATTTATATGATTTTCCCAGTTAAGTGTTTTATTAAAGACAATGCCGAGATTTTTTACCGTTTCGACATACTCTATTGTGGAGTTATTGATTTCTATTTTGGGAAAGTAAGACGTGTCAAATGCACTTGGATTTTGTAGGGTTTAGCAAGAGACCATTTTGTTCAGACCATCGACCTATTATCTGAAGGTCGTCATTAACACATCTCGCACCGTGCTCAATCAAACCAAGCGGACAACTCATATAATGGTGTACATCGTCGGTATTCATGTGTATCGCGAACAATGATTAACAAGAGTTGGCAGCAACATATCAAGCAAAAAATAAAGGTCCGAGTATTGAGCCCTGCTGGTCACCAATAGTTGTGGATACAAAGTTAGATAATGTATTATTCAATTAGGCAGCTTGAGTTCGACCTAAGAACCGACCGATATAAGAATTTACTAGCATAACTGCGGATGGTGAAAATTGAAGTACCGTTGTAATTTATTACAGAGTATAGGGTGGTTTACTGTATCAAACGCTTTGTAAAAACCGAGCAATGTTAAGAATGTTACTTTTTCCTTATCCATCGCTTGTCATATATTTTCAGAGACATCAATAAGCGTCGTAAAGCAGTTTTGTTTTGCTCGAAACCCTGATTGTTTAGACGTAAGCAAACCATTGTTTGCATTGGACTTGATGGAAAAAAGACTCTCAACTACATCTGCACTGTCTATAGTTGAAAAAGAGAAATTAGTCGTAATACTGTTTGTTATCTGCGGGGATCGTCAGTAACAGTTCTGTCTGTGATAAGGCGAAGAGTTGGTTCAAGGTACAGTAAAACCCAGTTAAGAGAAACCCGCTTATCTGAAACACCGAGTATTTGTCGAACAATTACCTATAAAACACTCCGCTTAAGTAAAATTTGCTTAACTGAAAATCCCGGATACCTGAAACATATTTTCAGTTATTTGTTTATAATTTTCATCCTTTAAGAAAACATTAAAATCTCACTTTTCTAATAATAGTTTATAGTACTAAACATGAAAAGCAAACATTATTTTTTTTATATATCTGAATATTTGTTTATAAAACTATCATTTCCAAATACTCTGCACCTATTTCAATATCGTCATATAATTATTATATCGAATATAAACAATAACAATAAAATAAATAAATAAAAAAATAAATTCTTCACTTAAATGTGAATATTAACGGCTTAACTAATTTAAAAAAAAACAGCTGTTATAAATTCTATATGTTAATAAGAGATTTGTTGGATAGAACCTGCCCAGCATTCTAAAAATGCGTAAGTTTAGCATCCTTGATATATAAAAGATCTAAAATCTCTTCTTAACAAACGTAACCGGGCATGGAATAACTTCGTAAGAAGCCTCAATAATTACTAGTATGATTTGTGCTTCATTTGTTTTAATGAATTCTCTGATTATATAATGACTATTAAGTCAACATGGAGAGAGCTCTTAAAAGTAACCTCAACGCTTTTCACGAGGTGATATCTCTAATTGTAGAATAATTTTAAAACTTGTCTGTATTCAAAAGCTATTCGAACATATTATTTGTGATGAATTGCTATTCCTCTGACGAAAAATTATTAATATAATAAAAATCGAGTGTGAGTTCACACGCGATAGTCACTTCTATCTGTCTTCTGCTTGATTTCTCTCTATCACTCTCTCTCCATTTACCACCTCCATAGTGTATTCATCTTAGTCATATCGACTAACTCATTGAACTAATATATTATTGACAATTGTCTTGGGTACTTTTTAACAATTCGCAAGCTCTTGGGCTTATGAGGGAGTTATATGCAACTATATTGATGTTGATCGTTCGAATGAGTATGAGAGCCTAATGACATACATTTGTGTTCAGACTTAAATTGGTGAAAAATGTGAGATGATTAGTTTTCAACCTTGTTTTACCGCATAAACTCTGTTGAAGAATTTCAACTATTTCTTATCCCGAACCTCAGTTCAATTGTTTACAAAATTGGTTTTATGCCAGTTGAACTCATCTCATTCTCTAACAATAACCAACAACACGCGGTGTTCCCAAGCGTTCCCACATCTAAGTACTAACTGCTACCGACGCTGCTTGGTTTCGGTGATCAGATGTTTTGTTTGATCTCTTTTTTGTTACACTTTTTTCGTTTTAAAATATGTTTTTCTTCAAAAAGGCAATCATACAAATATCGCCATTGGTCCCTTCTGCAAGATCTCCAGTGTGAAGATATTCCCTCTCCATTGTAAGCAGCTCACAAAATATTAACAAAGCTACACACTCCACCTTTCGGAAAGACTCCCAAATATCAATAAAACCATCAAACATTGTTGAAAATAATATGTGTGTTTAAAAAATATTTATGAATTCCTATGTCCAATTACTTCTAATAATGTAAAGGCTATTTTGAAGTTTGCCTGTATCATATTTTCTATTACAGTTCCTTAAAATTCAGTCTAATATAGTTATCTCATTCATACCTTTATTATTTTTCTTAATATAGCGGCATTACTTTTTAGTATAAATTCAATGCAGTGTTACCTACTTGGAGTCAGTCACTTTTTGCATTACATCGCTTTGTACCATCACGCATATTGTTGATAATAAATTGTTAAATAAAGTTGGTGTTATTAATTTCGTTCGGAATTATTCGTTCTTCGGGAATATTTTTCATAAACATTAAAAATGCAATCTTAGCCAAAGGTACCGTTATGCAATTGAATTCATCATCAAATCTGTCAAAGTACCGCAATTTCTATTTACGTCCACAAACGTTAGAGGTGTTCCCGATATCTAGCATCTCATTTCAAAAATATCGTCATATGAAAAGTACCCACCTTCCTGGAGGCAACACTCCAATTTCAAATATACATCTTAATTATCACTTATCACATACACATCGTTTGGATTCAACAAGCTCCAATTACAAACTCCAGACGTCAGACCCACACCTTCGCAAAAACACATTTATGACACCAAAAGAAAGCCAGTACCATAGATCAGCTGTCATTTCAACATTCAGAGGGAAATAACCATTTTAGCCACCTACATGTTACCAAATGTCGCATCCATATATCTAGCAAATTTCGTTTGATTTCTTACAACAAGGATATTGGTTTCCTGGATACACCGATGAGTTACATGATTTGATCATGCTCACACACAATCCCACGTACCGAAATTTATTTATTGACGTACACCACTATTTCTTGGTGCATACCGGTGCACCAACGTCCTTTCTCCAACCAACATGCCAACACGAAACAATCCCTATTTTTGCACGCCAACGTACGTGTTGCCTGGGATACAAATACATCCGTTCAATACACACGATCATAGAGCCACAATATAGCCGTCCAAAAAAAGTTTCAAGTCGAACAAACAACATAAACCTACAACACGCGATCACCGACAACAAGCAGCGTCGGTTGTGGTAAGTACTTTGGTGGTACACCGTAGTTATTGGCATACTGATATTTTTATCATTTCATAAAATAAAATCTGAAGTTTCACTTCAAAAAATATAAAACCAAGGTATCGACAAAAATCATTGATCCAAAACTTTAGAAAACAGGGAAGAAGCCTTCTCTAAAGCATTTGACCAGTTGTCACATACCATCATCATTTTTAAGCTTAGTAAAAGGTTAACCTTCCGTATATATTAACTGAGTTGATTAGAGCTTCCATGTCAAACCCATTTATTCCCCGATCTGGAGTACCCCAAGGAAGTCACTTAGGTCCAATTCTTCTTATACTTATAACAAACAATGTTTAGGCTTGTGTATTTTCCTACAAAAACCATTTGTAACCCCTACCCAAAGGCATATGCAAAGAAAAATGATGTTTTTTGTCGAAACATAAAATAGTTTGATAAACTGTCTGACTAATGTGTTAGCCACGCCCACCTGTTGGGATCTTAAATTTGAAAATAGAATAAGAATGGGTATTTAACGATTCGCACAGCGAATTGTAGCCTTTTCATATGTTTTTTTTTAGTAATAGCCAACCTAAATATCTAGACCCAATCTCGCACTATTATTATTAACTCAAATCTGATTAGATGAGTTCTGTATCCAATGGTTACCACTGGGATTTAAAATAAGCAAAATGTATGTTTAGTTAATGTTATAACAATTGGGCGTTGCCAAATTAACACCGACTAGGGTTCGCCTTCTACAACTATCCAAATTCAACAAGAACAGCCAAATAATAAACCGTGTTAACATCAATCTAACCCTTTTTAAAACCACTCACTTTCCACCAAACAACAAAAAGGTTTGGTGAAAAAGGTTAAAGTTGTATTTGTATGCTCAGGAGGAAATCAGACTATTTGAATTCTTTTGCAATTTTTTGCTTGCTGTAACCGATATCCTTTCCACTGAACTTTAGAATATAAAATGCATGCAATGTATTCAACCAAACGAAATTATTCCCGGTCAAAATATATAAACGCCCCCAAAAAGTGGGCGTGGGTTAAAATGGTCTAAGTACGAAATGTTCATATTAATTTAATTAAAGTTTTTGCATCAAAAATATTTGAAAATTTGACCGAAAAACGTTTTTTACTAATAACGCCCCCAAAAAGTGGGCGCGGCAAAAAACTTTATACTGACGAGATATAGATATTACGATTCTCTAAATATGTTTCTACTACGTTTTTTGAAAAGGGGGCGTGGCGGTGGGCGGATTTCAAAAATTTTTACAATTGTTCTGCTGCGAGCAATAAAGAGCACGTGTACCAAATTTCATCATTCTAGCTCAACATTTAAGGCCGAAAAACTGATGACGTACGGACGGACAGACATGGCTAAATCGACTCAGCTAGCGATTCTGAGTCGATCCATATACAAGGTGGCGCAAAAATTACCTTCCGATGTATTTTCTGATAGGAGGATTACTTTTGCGCCACCTTGTACCTAACATTCTTTATTAAGCATTTAAAAATAAAATGTATGAATAAGGTTAAGATACATTTTAAGCATTGCATAATTGTTTACACTTCTCAGAAAGGGCCATTAATATATTTGAGTCAGGTTTCAGTTGTTAAAAATCACTTCAACATCATATTATACAAGGTGGCGCAAAAATAACCTTTCGATGTATTTTCTGATAGGAGGATTACTTTTGCGCCACCTTGTACTTTGAGCTACATCTAGCTAAATTATATTCCTGTGTTACAAACTAGGTATGTATCAAAACTAATATACCCCTTTTGGGTAGGGTATAATGATATCCACTCGGTGATTGTACCTGTGAATGTGAGAATATGAGCTTTTGGTTATTTTATTATTTCATATACCGTAGAAGTTCTTCGAACAGTTTCCGATTTCTCAGTCTTTGCCAAGAGTGTCTGCAACGCCAGTTGGATTATATAGTAGAGTTCTCTTTACAAGCATCGTTCACTCTTGTCCAATTCCTCCGGGTCAGTTTATTTTAACATTGTTTGCATTGTAGAAAAACAATCGATGCATGTTTCGAGAGCCGTATATCGAATATTTGAGTCTTCTTTAGTTGAATGCGATCTAACTTCGATCTAAGTACACATATCTCTTATTGCGAAGCAAATAACTTTTTGACATTTTCACCCTCTAACGTTACAGTTTACTTCCAGGTGTAGTATGTAAATATATGTAAAATCAAATAAATTAAGGATTTGGATTTCAATAATCTTACTAAATCTTGACGATCACGTCGGGGTACCTAATTTCTGTTTGAGATAAGTAAAACTTTCTGCTATGTTTTATGAGAGTAAAGATCCTTTCAGTATCGAGTCAAAGTAAAAGCCAATCTGAAGATGAAAAAGCGTGTATATTTTGTCAGTTCCAAAGGAAAGTAACAAACTTTTTAACAAGTTTGTAACTAGTGCTAAGAGGTATTGTCATGAGTTCATAAATAAATTTACCAAGTTTCAAGCTTTAAAAATTGCCCGAAGGTCCTTTTAGGTGTACAAGTTACTTAGCAGCGAAGTTGTTAATTAAAATTGACAGCTATAATCCAAAGCTATATGCAGACTCATTCATCAATATTTTTAAAAGTCATTTTGTTGGGACAGTGTTCGGAGGTTTAATTTCAAGCATCAGATAGGGACACTGTGACGACTTCATGCCTTCTTTAGGATGATAAATCACATGAACTAACACCATTAATCTTTCTATGTATCGGTAGGACATACATATAAGAGTACCTAAAAGAATGTGTGGTCCCTATAATATGTTTGCGATTCAGAATACAGAAAAGAGTAGATATTTTGGCATTGTTAAATTGAGAAGTCGTCGGTATCCTTGGTTGACAATCAATTTTCAAAGAACATGTCTCTTTGGTTGCGGATAAAATTTGATTTCACAGACTTTTTGAAAATTTACAAGGACCTATAAGTAGAATAATTATTATTTAAATGCTGAGAATGGAAGTGTGGTACAGTATAATAGATAAAACGTGAAGAGTTAAAAACTAAACCAATTGAAGTTTTCGATTGTTTTATTTTAAGCAAAAAAAAAATACGTGGAAGATAACATTACAATAAAACCAAAAACAACTACTTTTGTAGAATGCTCGTTTGAGAGTCGAAACCCAATGTATAAACATATATAAAAGTTACAATCCGTTGAGCGAATATTGAATACCATATTGAATACCATAAAATAAATGTCCCAAAATGCGGGCGTAGCTTAAAACGGAATGGGGATGAAATATAGAATATGTCATTGTAACCATTTTTCGTTCAGTAAGTTTATATAAACCCTTTTCGACAAAAAACGACGGTTTTCTATGGGATAAAACGCCCATACAATGGGGGTGGGTTAAAATGTCCTGTAGACGAAATGTTTATATTAACATTACTAATGCTTTTGCAAAAAAAAATTTTTTTCATTTTATGTACTTAAAAATTTTACCGTACATCGTCCCCAAAAAGTAAGCGTAGCAAAAAATTATATATAGACGAAATATAGCTATTTAGATTGTCTAAATATCTTGTTTATACATTCTTTCAAAAATTTTTACGGTTTGCCCAAAATCTACGTTTTATATAATGTTATATATCAGGAATACTGGTGGTCAAACGTTAGGCAAATCGATTATATAAAACCTTGAGTCTTCACCTAGCTTATACCTATCAACCCCGACTCTTAGCCTTCACGTGGCAACGGCTGAGTGCCTAGTACCTTGACCGTAGATATGGCTTCAATAGTAAGTCTACACTCCCATTTAGGACGGAGAAAGTGAACAGCCTAAATGATCTGATCTATGTTCAACAACAGTTGATTCCAGAATCTCAAGGTCAGTCAGGGCCCTTGAAGAGAAATGGTGGTGGATTAGCCGAAAGGGCTAAAGAAAAACTAATGACCACATGTCCTAGGGGTATCTTATAAATTGGAACTAGCCCTCGAGATTGCGGGTTATTCTTTGGGTTAACTATTTATGTACCAACGAAAAAACAATTTCAAAAAGAGGATGAAATATTGTGACATCAACTATGTGGATGGAGATGTGTATTTGTTTTAAGTGCCAGACTTAGGCAAGAAGTCTTAAGTTTTCAAGATATTAGCGAACGCATTGTAACAATCCGCATCAAGCCTAATTTCGCCAACATAAGCCTTATATGCGCTCATGCTCGGACGAAGAAAGTATAAAACGTCACAGCCAGGAATACAATGGTCGAACAGAATCCTTTCGAGATGGTTGTTGAGACACAATCGATGTTAAGAATATTGAAGAACCACTTCTGCAAACTGTTAAACGTCGATGACATACAATATCCAGCATTCAGGCAGAATGAACGATTCAATATTCGCATTCTCGCAGTCGAACTGCCAACCACCCGACCTAAGTTAAGTGAGGACAGTTATATATAAATTCAAGCTTAACAAGGCTGCCGGAAATTACGTCCCTTTCGTCGAGATTATTATAAAGCCGCCGAAGATGAATTGTAATTAAGTAAAATGTAAGTAGAAACTACCAACTCATAAGGAAAATTAGGTCTGATGAAAGTATACTAAAAAATGGAACCTCAGTAACGTTTTTCCGATCTTTGAATTCTTCGATTCCTTCATTGTTATACGGATATGAAGTTCATGAAGGAAACTTTTTTGGAATTCAGTCTCGTTTAATATTGTCTTTCTGGGTGCTGATAAATGTATTTCTTCAGTTGGATGAGTTGCGTCAAATTGCTTTCCATTGATCACAATTCGGTCCTGGAAGGTTACTAGATGGGTTCCGTTTACGGAATCAAGTAATTGAATTTTGTCCAAGTGATCGGCTGATGTTGTTGGGCAGTTTGCAGTGTGGTTATTCAGCAAGTATCCTTATTGTTAATTTCGCAATATAGCTATGTAGGAAATAGCTTTTCTACAGTTGTCTAGGGGAAAGTGATTTTTGTTACAGTTCGCAGATAAATTGCTTTTTAAGTCAAATATCTTATTATTATGTATTACAGGAGCTATTTCATAAAGTATACAAGTTTCTTTAACTATAGTGATCTTAATTAGGTATACAAATGTTTCATTATATTAATACAGTTTAACATAGGCAAGAAGTAATAACTCATGTATTGAAGTTGCAGTATTTTCTTTTATATATATAATCGATTTCTTCTATATTCAACATTAAAGGATTTAAAATAGATATTATGTTTGGCTAATACTAATGAATACAAATTATTATTTAGATTATCAATTATTATTCTGTTTCTTTTCGTCACCAACATTGTTAATATTTGAAGAAGATTTTTTGAAGAATTTTTCTATCGAATCGACGAAGAATTTCTTCATCCGCTTTTGATACAGTCCATGCTTCAGCGCCGTAGAGCAGGACTGGGATGATCAGGGTCTTATATAGGACCTCGAGTGAGGGCTTTATTACCAAATTGCCTTCTTAGCCCGAAAAAAACAGCAATTGGCAAAAGTAATTCCTCGTTTGATTTCTGACGAGATGTTGTTGTCAGAGTTAATAGCGAAGCCGAGGTAGACAAGTCCCGTACTACCTCAAAGTAATATCTGTCAATGGTGACGTTCTGTCCAATTCGTCGATGATGTGTGTCCTTTCGTGTTGACAGCATGTACTTAGTCTTACTTTCATTTATTGCTAAACCCATTTTTGCAGCTTCCTTCAATATACTAGCAAATGTGGCTATGACATCACGTTGAGTCCTACCAATGATGTCAATATCGTCGGCGTATGCTAGTAGTTGCACCGATTATTGGAAAATTGTGCCTCTGGTGTTGGCTCGGGAGTTTTTCACAATCCTCTGAAGAATCAAATTGAAAAAGTCACATGACAGCGCATCGCCTTGCCTAAAACCTTTTTTGGTATCGAATGTGTCGGTGAGGTCGTTTCCGACCCTGATGGTGCAGCGATAATTTTCCATCGTCATCCTACACAAATGCTATCGTCATCCTATAAATGCTGTCGTATGCGGCTTTGCAATCGATAAATAGGTGGTGGGTATCGATTTGGACTTCTTGGGTTTTTTCCAGGATTTGCCGAAGTGTGAAAATTTGATCGATTGTGGACTTTCCTGGCCTAAAACCAAACTGATTAGGGCCGATCAGGTTATTGGTAAACGGTTTCAGGCGTTCACATATTACGGCAGATAGGATCTCGTAGGCGATGTTGAGGAGACTTATGCCTCTGTAGTTGGCGCAGTTCAGAGGGTCTTCTTTTTTTGTGGATCGGGCAAACGATGCTGAGGTTCCATTCTTCAGGCATATTTTCATCCGACCAGATTTGGCTTATGAGTTGGTGGATGTTACTTACGAAGTCATCTCCGCCAGCTCTATAAAGCTCAGCGGGAAGGCCGTCATTTCCGGCGGCATTATTATGCTTGAGTTTAGATATTGCTATCCTCACTTCACTTAGGTTGGGTGGTTGGCAGTTTTCGCTGTCGTTGCCAATATTATATGGTTCGTTCTGCCTGACAGAGGAATGTTGTTCGTCATCGCCGTTTAACAGTCTGCAGAAGTTCTTCCATATCCTCAGCATCGACTGTGTCTCAACTACGATATTTCCTTGTTCATCTCGACAGGATTCTGTTCGAGCCTTGTATCCTTGGCTTTGACGTTTTACTTTGGTAAAACTTGCGAACATCGTTCCTGGAGTGGCACCTCTCTATATCCTCGATCGCGCGCTTTTCTTGCTCTTTTTTCTTCTTTCTGAAAAGCCGATGTTCTCCCCTTCTTCTTTTCCTATAGATTTCAATGGCAGCTCTCGTCTTCACCTGGAGCTTAGCCTTTTAGGCCTCGTTCTTGGCTGCGAGCATCTGTCGGCATTCCTCATCAAACTAGGGGTTTCTTGCTGGTGGCCGCGAGAAACCTAGCACATCAGTTGCGGCTGATCTAATGGCTTGTTGGCATCGTTGCTGGTGGTGTGTTGTGAGTCGAGAGTTGCGCGAAGGTCTAAGCGGTCTCTTGCGATTGCAGTCTTTCGACATTAATTTTTTTACAGTATTTCTAGTTTTTTGTGGCGTGGTGAATATCCGCATCATTACTGGGCTACAACAAGTCCGAGTAGATGTTAGCCCCTCGCAATGTTCGGACTTCGGACATCCAAAACATTATCTGTTACTATTACTTTCGGATTTCGAAATTGCGTGATGATTTCAAATAATTGTCAGACGAGTTTCTAGAAGTGACTTTTTAATGATAGCGAATTAAGAGAATTGGTCAATGCATGTAATAAAATATTTTTGTCCTGTATTATAAAAATCTAAATTAAGAATTTCTCCTATATAAGCGGGAATGGGAATTGGGAATTGCACCAATTGGATCTACGGCCTACGTTGATATTTGTTTTCTTTACAGATTTTACATTTCGATGCGTAAGCCTTACATATTTTTTTTTTAAATTAGGAAAATAATATTCGGAAGTTATTTGTTTAAATTTCTCATTCGGTCATCTGTGTGCTCTGTTGTGTTTTTTTACTATTATATCCTCTTGGTCGTTTTGTTTAACACATCCTGTACACATTTGTTGGTATATTTCATCTTAACTTTTGGAAATGAATTCATTATTTCATTGTTTACGTCGGTATTAAAACCGTCTTTCATTAATTTTATTAGCTTTGGTATTGATGCAAATGTTATGCTTTTAAAAAATTAAATTTATTTTTTTACTAGTCTCTACACCTGGGTGAATAAATATTTGTTTCTTGAAGCAATTGATTGGGTTTTCTACTGACGAAATTATTTTTGTTAAGGAAGTGAAGAACACATTCCGAAGTGGATACACGTTTATGTGTTGACGGGATAGTGCATTCGCCACTTTATTTTCTTTACCGGGTTTATAGTAAAAAGTTAGTGAGTATTCTCAATGAAGGCTCTCCATCTCTTAAGTTTGGTGTTAGGATTTTTAGCAGATACCGAAAAAGTCAATGGCTGATGGTCAGTAAAGATATTAATAATATATAAATAATTTCTAAGCGTTCTAAATGCCCAAACTATCGCTAATATTTCGCGCATAGTTTTCCTCCGTGTTACGTTTTTTTCTAAATATCATTGTTATAAGTCTACCACCCTGAGAGAGAACAGCTCCAATTGCGTGTGATGACGCATCTATTGTTAGGCCAATAAGCTTACGCAAATCAGGATTCTATAACAAAACATCTTCTGATGCCAAGATATGTTTAATTCTATTGAAAGCTCCTGTGGCTTCAGAGTCAGAGTTTTCAGAGTTTTTATACATTCACCAGATATTAAAAATCCCAGAAATTCAATATCGGATTTAAAAAACTTACATGTTTGCCTAAAAAAGTTTGGAAAATATTACGCCAATATCTTCTTAATGCTTTTCTTTTATTTTCAAAAAATAATCACTTTGTCGATATAAACGTGGCATCTTTTATCTATTTAACTTCTTAGCACATCATCGATGTCACATTCAAATTTTATATAGAGCATTCTAAATTATAACCCAAAAGTCAATCTGCGAAATTCATATTTTCCATTATTACCGGAAAACGCATATTATTCCCTATCCTTTTCATCCAGGAGTATCTGGGGAAAACCTGATTTTACATCAATTATTGTGTACTATTTAGCTTTGCTTAAATTCGACAGAATAATAGTGCATTCACACCGAACCATAAACTGAGTTTTCGCAAAAACACCTGAAACCTTCATCGAAAATCGAGTTTTCCCATACATTTTCAGTTCTCAAAACCTAGTAGGTTACGACTTAACCTTCTCATAACCACTTCGCAGACGTCATCACGTTGCAGGTTTTTGGAAAGAACACACCTTTTCATACATTCTACACGTGTTCCACACGTCCCACAAAACAGCTGATGAACTCGCTGTCAAAACAAATGTTTTTTTTTCAGAAATTTACACACCAGGATGAAATAAAAACAAAACAAGCGGCGGGCTTGAGAGTCAAAAATTGTTGTCAAAATCTTTAGATTTGTTTCATTTGAACTTCAAATGCTAATATTAGTTTGATTATATTAGAATTCATTTTATTATTCAATTACAATATTTTCACACACAAATGTTGCAGCAAGTATCAAAATTCACAGCTGATTGAAATGTCAAACGAAACCTGGTCAGAGTCGGTGCGAAAGCATCCAGTGGTTTACGTAAACTTTTTGCCAAAAACTCATTTTATGATCCGGTGTGTAAGCACTATAACAGAGGTTTCAAGAATCGAATATCGATCTGAAACAGTGTGACACAATTCTTTTGCAATTTTTCGTTTCATTAAATTCATTAATTTCTAGCGAAATTTTAAGGCATGTAATTAAATGAAGCGAAAAAATTGCAAAAGAATTCAATTCCAAATAATAAAAATCTTAACAATAAATTGCCGAACAAAAAATTGCAAAAGAACAAAATGCCAAGTGAAAAGCGCGTCTTTACGAAGAAATGTCTAACAAAAAATTGCTAAACTTCAAAAGGCTTATCTATCAAAAAGTTATTTGTCATATCATTTAAAAAACGAAACGTAAATTGCAAATCGTAGAATGCGAATCAACAAAATGTCAAATAAAAAAAAATATATGCCAAACATTTTTGGCGAAACATACCATACCCAATTTTTGACTGTACCTGTGTCAATTATAATTCTCACTGTGGTTGATTTATTGAGTCTCTTTTCAACGAATGGTAGAGCCGAAGTTACTCTAAAAAAATAGATTTCATCATCGCATTCGGAATTATATTCAGTTTCATATTCATTGCACATTCCATTGTCTTCTGTATGTCATTTCTTGATGCATACAATTTATACGCTGGGTTTTTGGCACGGGGCCCTATCTATTTCAAGGGTGCGCTTTAGCAGGTCTATTGGAATTTTTAAATTGAAAATGCTAGGATTCTTGCATATGTTTATTGCTGTGTGCTTTATCAGATTTCTGTGGGAATTGATTTTGTACTTGTACTTATGGAATCCGCCTTGAATTATATCGACATTTGGAAGATGAAGGATCTACACTCATATGATCAACTTCTGGTTAAAAATTATCTTTTACTTGGGTGGTGATCTTTTACTTGGGTATGATGAGGAGTGCTTTGAGGGGAATATCGGCTAATCTAAAATATTGATTGCCAAAAGCCATTGCAAATTCGTATCTATGTTGATTTGGTTCGAGTTCCTGTGTCTTAGCTAGTGCAGAGGGTAAATCCGGACAACCAGCTGAAAAAAAGAATATTGCATAATGGCTTGCTTAGGCCTGAAATAAAAATACGTAATGCGTCTGTTCTGTATGTTGTTGCTAAGGAAGTATAACAAGATGATCATTTCCTAAGTATTGAATTGTAATTTTAGTTACAATTAATGGAAAACTTTTTTTTAATTTGATGACGTTCAACCCTCGCATGTCGCAGTATGTGTGACCTAATCTAGCAATAATATCGTCAAAATTGAGTATAGTATTAAAAGAGAAAATGATTAAATCGTCGGGTCCGGTTCTTTTGTTTCTAATAATTACAACTGCTTGGTAATATTTCTCGGTCCCGACATATTGCCTTAATAATTCAATTGCAGTATGGGCTGCTTGCCGCCACGAACACAATTCTTCACCCGAGACTTCCGGAAGTGATTTTACTAGGTCTAGTGTGACCGGACAATCGGCAGTCGACGTAACAGTATGGGTGTAGGTACAAATACACAATATTTCGGCAATGGTTCAAGGCCTTTCAATTTGTCTCTCAATGAATTTACCTGTGCTATTAACTAATTTTGTTTGATTGTATTCCCGGTAGATATTGTAATCATTTGCTTGAGAATATTTGTGCAAGCGGATTCTACTGCGACTTCTATTGCAGTTGAAAGAATAGCGGTTGGTATAGGGTTGGGTTCTGACGCTGAAGCCATATTTATTTATGTTCTAAGGTGATTAAATAATTACTCTTTATTTTGTTGACGATGAAGGCAAAATAAATCACTTAGTCATTTTATTTTTAACTAAAAACTAGTTAATTTTCACTCTTATCAAAAGATTATGATTTTCTTAAAATTTTAATTTACATAATCTTACATTTCTTTTGTCTTATAAAATAATAAGCTGCATGGTCCTTCCCGTCCTTGAAAGGGAGTTGAGAGGATGTTCCCGTGATGAGGAAATAGAAATTTGAAGATGCTCTGGATGGGTGACTATATATTTCTTTGAATTTAGTCAACACTAACTCTTTTTTTTTATAAAAACTTTTCGAGTTCACTTTGCAAGAGTTCCACGTTAAGGGCGCCAATTAAATAAGATGTATCTTATCCCAGTTTCAGTCTACGAATGGTTTGTTTATTTATTTCTTTCATTCGATTACAAATAATGTGGGAGATATTAAATACTGAGCAGTATTGATAGTGTAGAATAAGTTTAAAGGGTGAATGTGCTTGGCGTGTACCGTGTGACGGAAATGCTGTGTAAGTAAGAATGAGTAGATGCGAATGGGTGAATGTACTTAAGGTAAATGTGCAGTGTAAGTAAAAGAAGGTTATTGCTATTAACTTACAGTGCCATGTCCATCTGTGAAGGATGACGATGGAGAATTATCGCTGCTACATTACGGTTGAAAACAGACCTATCAACACAATCGATTCCAAAAAAATGGTTTAGGCAAGGCAAAGCACTGTCACGTGACTTATTCAATCTCATTCTTGAGAGGATTGGGCAAAACTTCTGACCCTATAACAAAGGTACAACCTTCCATAAATCGGTGCAACTACTAGCATACGCCGACGATTTGGATATCACTGGTAGGACTCAACGTGATATCATAGCTACGTTAGCTCTTATAGTGAAGGATGCCACGAAAGTATGTTTAGCAGTAAATGAGTGTAAGACTAGGTACATGATGTCAAATCGAAAGGACACCGATATAAATTTAAGTTAGTAAATAGTACGGGACTTTGTCTACCTCGGGCCCACTTTTAACTCTTACAGCAACATCTCGTCAGAAATGAAACGAAGAAAGTGGTTAAGTAGTAAATCCCTCACTCGAGATACTGCCAGTCCTGCTATACGGCGCTAAAGTGGTTTATTATTTTGAGAGAAATATTCTTTCCAAAATCTTCATTCCTGTTAGTTTTGATGGCTTGATGGACTTTGGAGAAGAAGAACTATACGAGCTGTACAACATGCGTCTAGTCGAAAAATATCCACATTGGACGTTTAAGATGGCTAGGAAATGTATAGCGAATGGATACCAATCCTCCAGCTTGCAGAGTCTTTGATTTCCAGCCACACGTCGGAAGCAGTACACCTCGCCTTAAGTGGCGCACACAAGAAAAAACCGACCTCAACCAACTTCACTTCAAGTGAAGTTGGTTGGACGTTAGCTAAGGAACGAGTTAAGTTTCATTCCGGCCTATAGCGCCACTTAAGTAAGTATGTAAGTAATATCGGGCACACTATATTTTGAAAATTTTGAAAGAATTGACATTTTGGGCATGGCACCTCCGAAAACGAAATATCTGGAGTACTATAAAAGCCAAAGTCTTGAAACTTAGTATGATTCTATGAATTTCTGATTTAAGCTGTTAAATACTAAATACTTACTTACTTACTTAAGTGGCGCTACAGTCCGGGATGAACCTGGACCTCAACCAACATGCTTCTCCAATTAGCCCGGTCCTTAGCTAACTGCCTCCAGTTGCGCACTCCAAGCTGGTTGAGGTCGGTTTCTATTTGTGCGCGCCACTTAAGGCGAGGTCTTCCTCTACTGCGTCCGACGTCTGGCTGGGAATCGATGACTCTGCGAGCCGGAGTTTTGGTGTCCATTCGTTATACATGTCCTAGCCATCTTAAACGTCCAATGCGGAGTTTTTTGACTAGGGGTATGTCGCTGTACAGCTCGTATAGTTCGTGATTGAATCTTCGTCTCCATAGCCCGTCAACGCAAACAGGACCGAAGATTTTTCGAAGAATTTTTCTCTCGAATCGACCAAGGATTTCTTCATCCGCTTTTGATACGGTCCATGCTTCAGCGCCGTAGAGCAGGACTGGGATGATCAGGGTCTTATATAGGATCTCCTTAGTAGTTCGAGTGAGGGCTTAACTACTAAATTGCCTTCTTAGCCCGAAGAAACAGCGATTGGCATGAGTAATTCCTCGTTTGATTTCTAACGAGATGTTGTTGTCAGAGTTAAAAGCGGAGCCGAGGTAGACAAAGTCCCGTACTACCTCAAAGTTATATATGTCAATGGTGACATTCTGTCCAATTCGTCGATGTTGTGTGTCCTTTCGTGTTGAGAGCATATACTTAGTATTACCCTCATTTACTGCTAAACCCATTTTTGCGCTTCCTTCTCTACACTAGCAAATGTGGCTATGACATCACGTTGAGTCCTACCAATGATGTCAATATCGTCGGCGTATGCTAGTAGTTGCACCGATTTTTGGAGAATTGTGCCTCTGGTGTTGGCTCGGGAGTTTTGCACAATCCTCTCAAGAATCAAATTGAAAAAGTCACATGACAGCACATTGCCTTGCTGAAATCCTTTTTTGGTATCGAATGTGTCGGTGAGGTCGTTTCCGACCCTGATGGTGCAGGGCGAGTTTGGGCGGTATACCAAAACTAGACATGGCTCTGTATATTTCGTCTCTATAAATGCTGTCGTATGCGGCTTTGAAATCGATAAATAGGTGGTGGGTATCGATTTGGACTTCTTGGGTTTTTTCCAGGATCTGCCAAAGTGTGAAAATTTGACCGATTGTGGACTTTCCTGGCCTAACACCACACTGATAAGGGCCGATCGTTGGTAAACGGTTTCAGGCGTTCACATAACGGGTGATTTTTTAAGAGGTTTCGAGTTCACTTTGCAAGAGTTCCACGTTAAGGGCGCCAATTAAATAAGATGTATCTTATCCCAGTTTCAGTCTACGAATGGTTTGTTTATTTATTTCTTTCATTCGATTACAAATAATGTGGGAGATATTAAATACTGAGCAGTATTGATAGTGTAGAATAAGTTTAAAGGGTGAATGTGCTTGGCGTGTACCGTGTGACGGAAATGCTGTGTAAGTAAGAATGAGTAGATGCGAATGGGTGAATGTACTTAAGGTAAATGTGCAGTGTAAGTAAAAGAAGGTTATTGCTATTAACTTACAGTGCCATGTCCATCTGTGAAGGATGACGATGGAGAATTATCGCTGCTACATTACGGTTGAAAACAGACCTATCAACACAATCGATTCCAAAAAAATGGTTTAGGCAAGGCGAAGCACTGTCACGTGACTTATTAAATCTCATTCTTGAGAGGATTGGGCAAAACTTCTGACCCTATAACAAAGGTACAACCTTCCATAAATCGGTGCAACTACTAGCATACGCCGACGATTTGGATATCACTGGTAGGACTCAACGTGATATCATAGCTACGTTAGCTCTTATAGTGAAGGATGCCACGAAAGTATGTTTAGCAGTAAATGAGTGTAAGACTAGGTACATGATGTCAAATCGAAAGGACACCGATATAAATTTGAGTTAGTAAATAGTACGGGACTTTGTCTACCTCGGGCCCACTTTTAACTCTTACAGCAACATCTCGTCAGAAATGAAACGAAGAAAGTGGTTAAGTAGTAAATCCCTCACTCGAGATACTGCCAGTCCTGCTATACGGCGCTAAAGTGATTTATCATTTTGAGAGAAATATTCTTCGCAAAATCTTCATTCCTGTTAGTTTTGATGGCTTGATGGACTTTGGAGAAGAAGAACTATACGAGCTGTACAACATGCGTCTAGTCGAAAAATATCCGCATTGGACGTTTTAGATGGCTAGGACATGTATAGCGAATGGATACCAATCCTCCAGCTTGCAGAGTCTTTGATTTCCAGCCACACGTCGGAAGCAGTACACCTCGCCTTAAGTGGCGCACACAAGAAGAAACCGACCTCAACCAACTTGAAGTGAAGTTGGTTGAAGTGAAGTTGGTTGGACGTTAGCTAAGGAACGAGTTAAGTTTCATTCCGGCCTATAGCGCCACTTAAGTAAGTATGTAAGTAATATCGGGCACACTATATTTTGAAAATTTTGAAAGAATTGACATTTTGGGCATGGCACCTCCGAAAACGAAATATCTGGAGTACTATAAAAGCCAAAGTCTTGAAACTTAGTATGATTCTATGAATTTCTAATTTAAGCTGTTAAATACTAAATACTTACTTACTTACTTAAGTGGCGCTACAGTCCGGGATGAACCTGGACCTCAACCAACATGCTTCTCCAATTAATCCGGTCCTTAGCTAACTGCCTCCAGTTGCGCACTCCAAGCTGGTTGAGGTCGGTTTCTATTTGTGCGCGCCACTTAAGGCGAGGTCTTCCTCTACTGCGTCCGACGTCTGGCTGGGAATCGATGACTCTGCGAGCCGGAGTTTTGGTGTCCATTTGTTATACATGTCCTAGCCATCTTAAACGTCCAATGGGGAGTTTTTTGACTAGGGGTATGTCGCTGTACAGCTCGTATAGTTCGTGATTGAATCTTCGTCTCCATAGCCCGTCAAAGCAAACAGGACCGAAGATTTTTCGAAGAATTTTTCTCTCGAATCGACCAAGGATTTCTTCATCCGCTTTTGATACGGTCCATGCTTCAGCGCCGTAGAGCAGGACTGGGATGATCAGGGTCTTATATAGGATCTCCTTAGTAGTTCGAGTGAGGGCTTTATTACTAAATTGCCTTGTTAGCCCGAAGAAACAGCGATTGGCAAGAGTAATTCCTCGTTTGATTTCTAACGATATGTTGTTGTCAGAGTTAATAGCGGAGCCGAGGTAGACAAAGTCCCGTACTACCTCAAAGTTATATCTGTCAATGGTGACATTCTGTCCAATTCGTCGATGTTGTGTGTCCTTTCGTGTTGACAGCATATACTTAGTCTTATCCTCATTTACTGCTAAACCCATTTTTGCGCTTCCTTCTCTACACTAGCAAATGTGGCTATGACATCACGTTGAGTCCTACCAATGATGTCAATATCGTCGGCGTATGCTAGTAGTTGCACCGATTTTTGGATAATTGTGCCTCTGGTGTTGGCTCGGGAGTTTTGCACAATCCTCTCAAGAATCAAATTGAAAAAGTCACATGACAGCGCATTGCCTTGCTGAAATCCTTTTTTGGTATCGAATGTGTCGGTGAGGTCGTTTCCGACCCTGATGGTGCAGGGCGAGTTTGGGCGGTATACCAAAACTAGACATGGCTCTGTATATTTCGTCTCTATAAATGCTGACGTATGCGGCTTTGAAATCGATAAATAGGTGGTGTGTATCGATTTGGACTTCTTGGGTTTTTTCCAGGATCTGCCAAAGTGTGAAAGTTTGACCGATTGTGGACTTTCCTGGCCTAAAACCACACTGATAAGGGCCGATCGTTGGTAAACGGTTTCAGGCGTTCACATATTAAGGCAGATATGATCTTGTAGGCGATGTTGACCAGACTTATGCCTCTGTTTTTGGCGCAGTTCAGAGGGTCTCCTTATATTTTGTTTTTGATCTAAATACTAAGTACCTATATCTAAAGTCATATATCTTGATCACTGATATGACACAATCATATCAGTGATTGTGGAAACTATTTGACGTGTTTTGAAAATTTGTGCGTGAAAATAAATTGTATTTGTGACTATTCGTTCAAAAAATGGGCGTGTTCTGATATCAAGCGCTATGACGTTATTATTTTTTTTAAAAAAAATATTTTCACCACAGCTTGGGTTACTGATAATAACAATGTCACTAACGGTGCGCTTTTGAATTATATAAAAATTATAGTAAAATAAAAATATGAGAAGGCTACAATCTGATTTAAAAAATTGTACACTTGTTCTGCTTCGTCGGACAGTGAGTCTATATACCAAATTTCATCACTCCAGCTCAAAATTGAAGTTCCGAAAATCGGTGACACAAAAACGGACGGAGATGGACAGACGGACGGACTAGCTAGCGATTCTGAGTCGATCCAATTACTTTAAGGTGTATTAATCGAAATTATTTCTCTATATTACAAACTTAATTTAAAAACTAATATACCCCTAAGTGAAAGGGTATGATAAATGACACAATTTACACTTCGATTGAACACTGCCAAAATTGTTTTTCGTTTGTCAGACTTTTTCTTTCTCCGAGCAATTGGAATTAGAATTGATATTGCCCACTGCAAAGCTTTGTAATCTTACAGAATTGTTTTTTACAAATACCACCACAAAATCACTAATCGCATTATAATTGCTTGTTTTTATATAAAAATTATAAAGAATTGCACTTCAACACAATTTCTAAACACAATTTTTGTTGTCGCTTTGACAGGTGCAACTAAACCTGAACTGATTAAATGTTGCGAGAATTGAGGCCCCAGGATCAGGATGCCAGTCAGAAGAATGAATTCGTAAACCAAGCTTCTCGAGTGTTTTGTGTGTGTGTGTGTGTTTTTTTTTTTTTTTTTTGTAACAATTCTTAGCCACTTTATTAACGGTATCTCCCATCCCACTAAATAAACGTCAATTTTCTCGAAAATGAGGCTAACAATTTTTATTAAACTTACCATCAATTCAGTAACTACAGCTACATAATCATTTTTTAAGAAAATCACCAAGTTCTCTAATGCTTGGAATTTTATTTAACGCCTTATTCGCAGTGAAAGAAAAAGTTCGTGCCACTCGTTTAATGATGAAAGGAGACGTACAGTTACAGTGAACTCATAATATTATGTGTAGATGTTAGAAGACTTCTTGCAAAAGTGGTAGAATGGTCTATATTTATTAATCTAGCTTTTATAGTAATATTAAAGTAATTTGGAAACAGGGAGCATATAAATATGTTATAAACATTTGCCAACATGATGATCACACTTCGTAGTTCTTCAAACCTTCATTTCCGAACATAAGTGTTACCCTACAGGTATCATAATTGGGAGACAGGTGCAATCCAAAAAAAAACTAGAATTACGAAAACAAAAATACTCGAAAACCAAAATTAATACCGTAAAAAAAGAAAAAAAATTTCATAATTCAAAAACTCAAAGTCATCTTTGAAATCTTCTTGCTTTGGCAAAAATAGAAAAAAGAAAATATTATAAAACCAAAATTCAAAAAATGATCATTGATTATGGATATGCATCAATATTAATAATAAATAAAACGTTAATAAAACGTCACTTATTTAAAAATATAAGATATAAAATTATAAATGAACAACTAAATTCCAACTCACGTAATATGGGGGCAAAGGAATGTCATAAGAAATGAAGATATCCGCAGAGGTCTAGGTACTACCACGGTTAGCGATGAAACGAAAAATTGTACACGAAAACATAAAAAACGGTTATTATTACAATAATTCTAATCCATTTAACTGTGAATGCATAGTTATAATCTGGTTGAATTTTCCACTCTTGTTTACTTTTGAAATTGTCTTCCCGCAAAATTTTATAAAATAAAAAATTTGCTCAAATTTTTATCGGGATTTCGGATTTCGGAAAAATAATTTGGGGATTTTCGGTTTGCGTTTTTTTGGTTTCTTTAACAATTTAAATTTTACTTATAACTACATATTAGAAGTGTTTTGGAACGGCTTAAAAATTGACTTCGTGGATTTGACGAAGAATGATGAGGTCTAGTTGTTTATTTATGTTTCTACACTCAATTCATTCCTATGTCCAGTCCTTGTTGTTGTAGCTCAAAATAAAACTCTTTATTGAACTTAATTTTAAAATTCATATCATGCAATCTCATCCCACAATATAATAAATGATAAGAGATTATCTAATGTTATTAACAACCGTCAGGAAAACCTTCTTCCCACAAAGAAATTCGGTTGACTTCAACACGCATACACGCATACATTTTTTCATATTAATCCAAGAATCATAACACGGAGTTATTTATTATACGTACCAGAATCTAGGAAAATAAGCAGTGAAAAATGGCAGAGGTAAAACAAAGAGAAAGCTCCAATTGTCAACTGAAACATAAAAAAATACATGTGTTTGTGTTGTTTACCTATATTTTCACAAATACATAGTGATTTAATCTCCTTCCTTACACACTATACAAATACATTACCCAACGAGAATATAGATATTGAGGTAGGTATACACTACTCATGTCGTAGACTCGTACGTAAGTGAAGGTAGGGTAAGTATGCTCTGGAAGTATTTGCTATTCGGAATAGCAAATGACAGGAGTTCCCTTTGTTATCGTTCCATGTAAGATTTCATGTTAAAAATGTTAATCTGACAATTTCCATAAATCAAATTAACCCACATTCACAAGTATTTTGTGTGCCATAAAAATCCTGTCACGATAACGTTTTAATCTCATACTTCCGTCTGTATAACCCTGTGTCCCGGTCCGACCGCTTACCCTTAGTTGGAACTTGTAACCAAACTGTAGTAAAAATGTACGACTGTTTTATTTGTGTACACCAAACGAAGTAGATGTATTCTACGTAGATACGAATGTATGTAAAACAGCTCTTGCGATGTTGCCGCCAACTGACAGAACACAGAAGTCTTATGAGTTAGTGTGAAATCCGAAAAGGATGTGACTAAGCTTTTTATAATTTTTCATTTGAATACTTAAACTATAATTATTCATCATCTGTAACTGTCAAGAAATAAAACAATTAAATTACTGAAAAAGGTTCTGAGAATTTCAGAAGGAAACAAAGTTGAGCAATTATGTAAATACTTTAATGTTTGTTTAGTACATGTTTGTTTAGTATAAGAACATAGTCTTAGCCTAAAAGTCTTTTAAATTTTCACTTTTGGCTAACAACGGATAATTACAATTTTCTGGCCCATAAAAGTAGAGCACGTAAGGTGTTATATTTTGGGGTAATTTGAAAGAGGGTTGGTCAACGACTGGGTCGCACATACTTGGTCATTGAGGCCTCGAATTTAAATAGGTATAGTGGTGTAAACCGTTGATATTGAGGACAAAACTTAAAATACACCAACTCATTATTGGGAGTTTTTATAATCACAGTTATAAGTTTTTATAATCACAGTTATGAGTTTTTATAATCACAGTTATAAACTGTTATATGTTGTTGTTAATGAAAGACCAAAAAGATTGATTTTCCGTTTTTGGTGAAAACTTAAAATTCCGCATGTAAAGATTAAGGCCAAATCATTCAACTAGCTAATACAGTTTTGGAGGTATTCAACATTTTCTATATATGAGCTATTATATAATTGAGTTTAATGACAAAACCTGGGTACGCAGTTTTGTGTTAGTTAAGAATCGTGTTAATCATTAGTGCCGTTTATTGCAGGTACCACTAGTTTTGGCCCTTAAGTGCGGCAATTCCAAAAACTCCTGTGGATATTACCCCTGTTATGGTAAATTTTAACGCATCAAGTTTCACGCCCTTTCCCCTTACAGTCCTTTTGGACCATCTTTTAACTTTTAACTAATCTGTGGTGGTCCCATCAGTCACTGGTTCACTACCTTTAGTCCCTGAGGATGCAACCTAAAGCAGGTATAACGAGTGCGACAGAATCGCATGCGCCACCGTATTATTGGCGCAAACGCAAAAAGTTCTATGGCATGGATTAGACGATCTTCTATTTCACCCAACGAGGGATCGACGGAGGAGCAGCAGAGACGTGTGGCGAACGGCCCAAAAGACACCCCTCCAACAAAGTCGCAACATTGAAAGTTTGGTCCGAAGGCCAAGAGCAACCGAGGAGCAACCGAGGTGTTTATGCGGTCGGCCATTAATAAACACATTCGCCACAACACACATAGACACACACTTGGACACCAAAGAGGCGGGACATCATGTTTAAAGACAGTCCAAAGACAACTGTCAAGGTGTAAAAAGGCAGCTTTCATATAGTCTGGTGTCTCAAACACCAGAGACACACAGATGAGCCCAAAGGGAAAAATATCTTAAAGTTGGCCCCCGAATGGAAATCCCTGACCACAAAATCTGAACGCGAAACCACCAACATAGTTCGTGACACTTCATCTTCCTTCTTTCTCAAACCTCACTGCTTCTGAGAAAGTGTGGTGGACACCTTCTTTTTTTCCGGTATTCAATCTGCTCCAGTATAGTTCGGGTAGTTCGTTATTTGTATTGTTTGCGGTAAATCAAACATAGGCACCCGGGCAAATGTTTAATTGACAGAAAATAGTTGACCGGGGTTTTCCTACGGAAAAACTGGCGTGAGTGTTAAAATTCAATTGGTGTATGTACCCAATTGGAATTAACAAGTGTGATGTGTCTGGCAGCTATAGCACGCGTTAGGGAAATTCCTGACGTTGATGCGTTAAAATGCACAGTAAGACCAGTCACATGTAAAAGCATATATCAGCCATAGGGCAGAAAGTGTGAGAAGTCGCAGTTGGCCTACGAGTGGAGAGTATTAGGTGAATGTATGGGTGTGTGAATGTAAAACGGATCAATGGACAACGAACGATTCCTTAACAAAGAGAATCCACTTCTTGTATATCAAGCGGAAAGATTAGACGTGCGTTTTTTTGAGTAGTAGTAAATTTCGGAAAAATATTGTGATTTCGAGTTTTTTGGTAATTTTTGGTGAACAATTTTTGTGATGGAAAAAGGAATAGGATGAGGAGAAGAAGAAGAGAATAAGTGATATCGAGAAGGAAAGAAGGAAAAAAGGCGCACCACCCCCATTTTATAACGTGGGTACCATATTTTATTTTTTTTGTTTTCATTTTACTTAGTTTTAGTTTTCTTAGTTTTAGTTTTCTTAGTTTTTTTTATTCTGGAAATTTTCAGTTGTTTTTTTCAGTTTTCATGATTCGAAATTTTTTCAAACAAAAATTACGTGGTGTCCAAAAATCCTTGTTCACTTGGAAGCAAACCCGCTCCAAATTCGAACTTACCCTGAACGGTGAGCTAGTCCAACATCTCATAGTCCACCCACGAGGACTTGCGAATCTTCTTGTAAGTGATCTGTGGTTGACAGTTTGCTCAAAAGGAAATTTCATAGCACCCCAAAAACCTCTGTTTTATTTAATCCCATTGCTCGTTTATCATACATTTTGGTGCACAGACCGATAGAAAAAATCACTTTTCGGACTTTTTCATTTTCGTAACGTTAGGTTTGATTTAAATCTCGACTTCGATTATTTTCACTAAACCAGTCGCGATCTGTTAGGAGCATGTCAAAAAGATTAAGACAATCGTTTAACATCTTAAATAAAACTTGTGAGAGGATTGTGGGCAACTCCCGACCCACAGTATCTACACAATCTTACATAAATCTGTGCAAAATCTACAATTCACCGGCGATGTTGACATCATTGATCGTACTCAACGTGATGTGGGCAAGACCAAGATTATCCTTTCAACAAGAAAGGCTAACCAATCTTGCCAACCGCTGTTTCTTCGGGCCAAAGAAGCCTTAGGTATTTCAATTCAGTAATAAGATATTAAGGCCCTCAATCGAACTACTAAGGATATCCTATATAACTTCCTGATCATCCCAGTCGTGCTCTGCGTCGTCAAATCGACCGTATAAGTAAAAAAAAGAAATCCTTGCCGTTTTGAGCGAAAAATATCTTCGATTCGTTTGTATTGTTTTGGGCAAAAAAATCTTCGTTTCGTTTGTGTTGATGGACTATAGAGACGAAGATTTTTCCAAGAACTTTAGGCAGGTATGTATACCTGCTAAAAAAAAACTCCGCATTATACTTTAAAGATGGCTAGGACATATAGAGCGAATGGATACCCATATTCCGGTTCACAGATTTTCGATTTACAGCCAGACGTCGGACCCATTACAAAAAAACGTCGCCTTGAGTTGCACGCACAGGTAGAATCCGACCACAACCAACTTGAAGTGCTCAACTGGGGGCAGTTAGCTAAGGAGAGGAATGGTGGTTGAGGACCATTATCATTACGGCCCGTGGCGCCTCTTAAATAAGAAAGTAAGCGTTAGGTTAGAACTATGTGAATGCACATAAATCAAAAGAACACGATGCAATTCTATGTCGAAGGGAGTGGCAGCAAATAGATTCGGTAGTGAAATTCCCAATTGATTGAAAACTCTCTAAACACAAACCATTAGTCCTTATACATAAAGTCAACGATTCATTGTAGATTTCTGGTCTGGCTATGTGCAATTTATATTTCTCCCATAAATATTTCTGGAATGAAGGAGGGGAAGCAGTCGATATGATTGTCAATTGTTAAATATTCGTTGAACAGGGAAAATATACCAAGAGCATGCGAAGAAAAAAGCATTCATCTTGATTGGAATGCATTTAAATTCAAAAGATGCCGGTCTACTTACTAAAAAATAGTTTAAAATGGGTATGTTGCTTTTATGTCCGAAAGATAGCGCTGTTTTTCAAAAATTCGAATGCACCCTTATGTCAAAATGTCGATGCTGAATTTTTAGAGTTTTATAGTTTTCAACAAAAGAGAATTTGCATTTTTATTTAAATAGATAGAAAAATGAAAAAAAAAACGTACGAACAACTTGATTTCGTTATATATTCTTTGTTTTTTCAAACTCATCAAGATGTCGTTATTCTATTTGTTGTAAAAGGAAGGGACAAAAACAAATAAAGTGACCAAAACTTCATGTTTTAGAACTTGGATTGACATTAAACAAATTTTACAATCCTCCTTCCAACAATGATATAAAAATAACGCTTTTGCAAGTAAAACTTTTTCCTCATCGGTCTTCCCAGCGAAATGGAAAATAACTAATATATACAATTCTCCATCTGCTTCCTGACCCATCACACAAAATTTTCTACACTCAAAGGCAAAGTAGCAAAAGTTTTTTTTGTGTTGCCAGCTTTCTGTATTCTCTTCTTTATTATCGTTGGAAAACCTTCAGATGAAGAAAGAATAGACGAATTAAATTGAAAGCAAAAGTGAGTAATGGACATAAGTTAAAGAAAAGACTATACAGTTTAAAATGAAATCCCCTCCCCAATGCCTAATGGTTATACATTTGGTAACGGAAGTCAACTTACAAAGTGACAGGGTGTCCGAAACTGTAATTTGCATTACAGTAAGAGTTTCATATTGAATAAAGTTTATTTTAATTTTAGGAGAAGACCATAGAGATATTTTAACTCTCTGTCAAACGGTGTGCATTGCATAAGTATTTGGCTGAAAAGCTGTCCTATTTTATAAAAATCGGAATGTTATGTAGATAAGGTCTTACTAAGTTCGACTCAAAAAGCAAAATATCTCATCACTTCATTCTTAAAAACAAAATTGTTATAAAGAGTCTTTATATAAGTACTCTTAATCTTTTTTTAATTAACAAGCCCCAACCTGTTGAGGGCTTCTTCCTGAAATAGGCCAATCCTTCGTTCTTTTCGATACTTGACACGTTGGTTTCAGTTATTTAGTCCAAGCGCCCTGCCAATCGCGATCTCTTGATTCGTCGTAAGCTATCATTCTTGGGGTTGATGTTGACTTTGAGGTAGAATAACTCTTTGAATTCTGCAAAGTTCTTGCTATAACAGTGACATTTTGTTCAAGGTTGTAGGTTGACAGTTTTGTTTGTAGAAATACTTTCTATTTTTGCACGTTAACTACCAACGTTAAGACCAACATGTTTCGACTGTTTATAAAGATGATAGCGATTAAAGATATAGGCTGCGTTTCTAGCTGAACGAAATTGCTTAATATAGGGCTTTTCCAATGTACTATATGTTACAGCACGAGATTGAAACACGTCATCGGAGATGCCTTTATACATCCTTTGGTTGACTAAAGGTGTGTGGGACTCTTGCTTATCAATATCTAGATATTATGCCCATAAAGAAGTTGCTCGAAATAGTGCTTGAATATACAACTATTTTATCAGAATTTATAGCGGAAGTTTTAAAATCCGCCCACTGCCACGCCCACTTTTTAGAAAAACGTTGTTTTTAGCCAAACGTGTCTAAACGGCGCAGGTACATAAGACCCGAATTGATTTTTCGGGACATAAGTTATTATTATTGTTTCAGATAACCTGCGTTTCAATTTTGCAGTCGGCTGCCAGTTCTTTGGGTTTTTTGAAGAATAATATCTATAACTAGATATTCTTCCCAATATAGTTACAAATATTTCGGCTTACTAAGGCAACCAACGAGAAGTTTCTTTTTGTTTTTTTCGTTGGACAGTCAAGCTCTGGATTTCGTGACGAGAACATTGTCAGAATTGACGTTTGTTCCTCTGAAAGTATGTACATACAGGAAGTTAGATGCATCATTTACATCTATGTGCACATGGTCGATTTGGTTGGCAGTTCGACCACCTGGATGCTTCGTGGGTCCGAAGTCGTGCAAACCTATTGCTGCTGATTATCGTATTACATGCTGTTGCAAAGTCTGTTAGTCGAATGCCATTATCATTATTAGTTATCCTTTCTAACTAATCCGCCGAAGATTTTCTTCCTCCCAATTTTTGCATTGAAGTCCGTATGCTCTATCAGGAGGTCGTAAGATTCCTCTTCGATGAGGTCCTCAGTCCCGTCGTAGGCGCGTGTGCGCATATAAGGCTATAGTGGCAAAACATTGCTTTGATGCGTATCACAGCCAGGCCATCTCTTACCTCCTTAAAGTCGAATATACTAGACTTAAGTCGTCTCTCGACAACCCCCCGTATGCATAGATGCATGTTTATGAGTAACACCCGAGGTATACAGCGTGTGAATACTTGAATGTCGTTGTCCGCGTATGTCCATGATGGTAAGAAAGTTACTCTGATGGTACAATCCAAACCATGGAGGACTAGTTTCAATTTATGAGATACCCCTAGGACACGAGGTGATCATCAGTATCCACCAGAGCCACATTGCAGGTCATATAGATAGTTAACATTATTCACTCTAATTTAGATGTAGACATCACTATTGACATTATATCTTAGAAACTTATCCGTTGCCGCCTTGGAAAAGAAAGGAATGCCTTAGTGTTATGGTAGTTTCCCAACACCATTCATCTGCTGCCGTAAATATGGTTTGCTTTCTACGGTCAAGGTACTAGGCACCCAGTTGTCGTCGTTTTTGCCATTCTCTTACAAAGAAAAAGATAGTTTTTTCGTGATCATTTTCGAGCTCGATATTTTGTTTGATTCTGACATTACGATGATAGAAGAAAGCAAAAAAGGTTATTTTTGAAATTCCTTCCGTGAATTGGTCCGTTGATCCATTATGGTCTCTACAGCTTGAAGGGCTCGACCGTTTTTTTTTAAACATCGTGTACGCAGTTTATTTGGTCACAATACTAGACCATTTTTAACTTTTCTTACAAAGGGAAAGTTAATGATTTCGCGAAAATTTTCGACCTCGTGATTTTAAATAACTCTAATATTACAATGATAGAGAAACCCTAAAAAGTTGTTTTTGGAATTCCGTCCATCGGTTCGTCCGTCTGTAATAGTCTCTCGGGTCTAAACAACTTGACCGATTTTCTTCGAACTTCGTATATACGGTACCTCCCATATGAAAACTATACGTAACGTCAATTTTCTTGCAAATGGCTATAACGATTCAGATTAAACTTAATGTCTTATAAATATAGAAGAAAACATATGAGGAGGACACAATCCGCTGTGCGGATCGTTGAATACTCTATCCCATCCCATCCTATCTTTAAAACTAATATGCCCTAAAAGTAGGAGTAGCTAAAATCTTTATGGATATGAAATTAGAAAATGAACCATTTATGGTTCGAAATAAAACGACGTTTTTCTATTGCATATGATCTGGAGTAGTGTATACAAATGGCAGTTTGTAGGAGTGGGTGTTGGTTAAAGTGATCATAAGTCCCACATTGAAATCATATATAATCAATTCGGGACTTATGTCTTTGAGACTTATGTCCCTGTGCCGTTTAGACACGTTTGGCTAAAAACAACGTTTTTCTAAAAGGTGGGCGGATTTTAAAACTTCCGCTATTAATTCTGATAGAAAACATTTCTGAAATCAAACTGAGGACTGCTGTTGCCAACCGCTGTTTCGTCGGTTAAAGTCTTCCCTCGAATAACTAACAAAATCCTTTTTTAAGCCCTTGATCATTTCAGTCCAACCTACGACATGGGCCGTATAAAAAGATGAAGCATAAATCCTCATTGGATGTTTAAGATAACTACGATATGCAGAGTTCTGGCTGGAAGAGTATTCAATTCCTATTCAAACGTCGCGACGACGACACGTCGGTCGGTCGTAGTAGAGTACGACCTCGACGTAAGTGGCGCGCACTTTAGAATTCGACCTCTAACAACTTGAAATGCTCAAATTGAGACCCGCGAATTTGAGAGGTGAAGTCCCAGGTTATCACTGACTCTATCGCCAAGTAGATATGTACGTAACGACATCTACGAAAGATCATACATTAAAGAAAATTGCTTATGTAGGAAATATCATAAAAAAAAATTAAAGCAAACTTGCACAAACGAAAATTTCATATAAATAATGATTGACTACTTGAAATCCAACAGAAGATGCCTTAATAGTTGAATAAAAAAGTTAATTCAAGTCCCTATAATTTAACATAATTATTAATAATTTTGACTGATAGCGACTAATTGAAAAAGAGAGAGTTATTGAATATACAAATTATTTTTGTATTCGATTGTTAAATACAACTAAACAGTTAAAAATTAAACAATGGGTAAACTTTACTTTATTATTTGAAGCTTGTGCTATACCCTTGATTACATATTTTAATTTAATAATGGTAATACTACTATTTAGTTTATAAGTGGATTATTTCTACGCCCTCCATTCGCGTTGTTTAAATACAGAATTCAAGTAAATAATCATAGATTTTCAGCCGATTTTGAATATAATAATAATGCTTTCCTGGAATGGAAAATAGAAATCCTTGACTGTTACCATGATGAAGTTAATTCAAATTAAATAACAGAGCTTTGGATGAAGCAAGGTATTAAACGATTCACACAGCGTTTTGTAATCAATTTGTATACACTATCCCATAGGGGTAGTGTATACAAATAGCTACATATACCTCATAGTATATGGATCGACTCAGATTCGCTAGCTGAGTCGATTAAGCCATGTCTGTCTGTCCGTCCGTCCGTCCGTCTGTAGGTCACAGGTTTTTAGGCCCTAAATTATTAGCTAGGGTGATGAAATTTGGTATATATGATCCTTATATGTGCTGAAAAGCCTTTTTTTAGTGAATCTCAATATCTTTATTTTGTCTACATAACATTTTTTGCCACGCTCACTTTTTGGGGGCGTTTTTATTTTCAAATATTCGAAAAATCGGTTGATGCAAAAACGTTATTAAAATTAATGCGAACATTTCGTCCTCAGACCATGTTTTGGGGGCATTTTCCTACAAAAACCATTTGTATACCCTACCTCAAGGCATATGCAATAGAAAAACATTGTAATTTGTCGAAAAATAAAAGATTTTGATAAACTGTCTTAACAATATGTTGTAACAATGCATATTCTATAATTGCTGTAAGGCCCACATTTCATGAGTAAAAACTCTTTGCGATAGTTTTTATATTATTTTTGCTATGTGATGCTTTACGATGCAGAAATGTATGCAACCAATGTGAAACACGAACACTTTTTTAATTTGCTACCTATTATAATTTTTTTTCTGCTTGCCTGTTTTTAGTTGAATTCTTGGAAATTTACAATAAAATATTTTATTTCAAAAAATAATAATTTCATAACTTTTTATAACTAAACCCGACCATTTTTGAACGACTACAAGCCGTTATGCAAATCGTTGAATACCCCCCAAAACTGGGCGTGCCTAAAACTGAATATATATGAAATATAGAAAATGATATTATCACCACATCTTGTTCAGAAAGTTTATTTTAATCTTTATTTTATATATATATACAAATCATTTTTTTACGGATATGCCCCCAAAAAGCGGGCGTTTCAAAAAAATTAATATGGGTTACCCTCAAAGTCCAGTTAATGCTATCATTTAATAGTCTCATTACAAATTTTCTTTTATTTCATGTGGGTCGACTCGGAATCGCTAGCTGGCTAAATATGTCTGTCTGTCTGTCAGTCCGTCCAACCGTCCGCCCGTCTGTCTGTAGATCAACTTTTTAACTTTTTCTTACAAAGAGAAAGATATTGTTTTCGTGAAAATTTTCGACCTCGAGATTTTGATTGATTCTAACATTACGATGATAGCGGAGCTCAAAAAAGTGGTTTTTGGAATTCCGTCCGTCGGTCCGTCTGTCCGTAATGGTCTCCCCAGCCTAAACGGCTTGACCGATTGTCTTCAAATTTCGTATCCAAGTTTCTTTTGGTCATAATTCTAGGCCATTTTTTTGTTTGCTTTTAGCCATGTTATTAACGGTACCTGCCATATAAAAATTACACATAACCTCAATTTTCTTGAAAACGGCTCTAACGATTTTGATTAAACTTTGTATATACTTTAAGCATATAAGTTCTAACAAAACTGCATACCCAGTTTTTTTTTTCGAGAAATTCCATATACCTAACGGATTTTGTCATTCAGGCCATATAAAGAAAATTGTTAATTTCTCGCAAACTACTATGTCAAATTGAATGAAATTTAATATTTATACTACTATTATAGTTTTAAACAATTCCACATAATTAGTTTTAGCCCAACTATCACTTAACGGAATTTTCAGTTTTGGCCAATAACGAAAAATAATTATTTTTCACATAGACACCGATTCCTTCAAATTTCGGAGTTAACGTTCGTGTAATCACATTTCGACATTTTATATAATTTTTAGCATTAATAATCAAAATGTGTACTATTTGATCAAACGCCCAACTCGCTGTGAAAGAGAAAGTTGCGTACGACCCAGTCGTGCACCCACCACTCGTTTTTTTTTGTGAAAAAGAAAACTGTCCTGAAGTGCGAATAGTCATCTTTAAAAAGTATGAAATACTTCGATCCTCCAACAGAAATAATGTGCGTTGGACCACAAATATCCGAGTACATAAGATCACCAACACAACTCGCTTTACTTTCACTAGAGTGAAAAACTCTTAGATGTTGTTTTCCGTATAAACAAGGCTCATCAAAAATGACCTTCATCCTCAAAAGGAATTACTCTATTCTTCAAAATACTCTTCACTTGTGTAATATTTTGGTGCCCAAGTATGTCCTCTGCCAAATTTGCACATGCCCCAACATCCTTCGAATCCCTAGTTATTTTCAAAAGCAGTTTAAATAATTTTGATTCCCGTACTCCCAGTACCAAAACAGATTCTCCTTTATAAAGCTCGCATTTGAATTTATTCGAAGACAATTTAAGATCTTTGTCCAGCGCACAGTTAAGAGAAAATAAATTCAGACGTATGTCCGGAACATACAACACATCGGCCAAATGATTCCCCTCCAGCTTACATTGTTATGGGACAAAATATTTATGTCCCTCCCTGCCATAGGCATTTATAGTATTTCCATCACCTAATCTGAAGACAATCGGTTGAGTAAACGTTTTTTGTAATTTATAAACCACTCTCTTCTACTCTTCATATGATTGTTGCGGTTATAAACTTAAATATTAAACATTAAAATACAAAAATTAGTTTTGCTGTAAAGTTAAATATATATGCACCCTAATGCATCTAGTACGTTTTTAGGTTTGTTTTGAATTGTATGTTGACAGATGTATGCAATGTCAAATAAAATGATTGTTTTAAACTTGTGAAACTGTTTTTGTGAAATACCCTTTTCGATGAATATTGCCTGTTTGAAATCAAAGCACTACTTCCACTTTGCTCAGATAGGTTTGCTTGGGAACTAAGCTGCGCATCTTCTAGTACTTACCAACTAGTAAGTGTGCCTATGTTCTGCTTATCCACCGCGGCGCCGCGGCCGTCGACTCCCACGCGCTATGAAAGTGTCCACAATATGCCAAAATATCATAAGAATTTTAGTTATGACCATCGAGTCCGACACATTTTTCCCTACATCTGCAAGCTGTTACACAATCGTTTGCAGTTTAGATATACAATCCAATATCATCTTGCGGATCTTTGTTGGAACTGTAAAACTGCTGTTGAAGCATGTGGATGCTCGCTTTTGACTTGACATCATATACGCAATGCAGTTTATCCAACATTTGCATTGACGATTTGCAGTTCATTTTGTGCAGAAGTGGTTGTGCACCTATTGAAGTAGCACTTACCTTTTGTGTCCTGCTGTCAAAACGTGCCCACAACAATTTCTCAGCATCAGTAGGCTCTAATTCCTCTCCAATCACATACTTGAAAAGGTCTAAAGAACATAAAATGATTTTAATTTGGAACTTCCATATATTCCATTGTTCCTTATCTATTAACTTCTCAATTTTAAATTCGCTGTCGGCTGACATGATTCCAAATTCAAATTTATTTTCGTAGACTTTATACAGATAGATTGTGACGAACAACTAGCTGTACTCAAACCCGTTGAACTGTAAGTACTTAGATGTGTAGGTACTTTACTTACTATTTAAAAAAAAAAAAACAAATACTAATCGTCAGCAAACTGTATTTTGCTTCCCAGTATAAAAAACATTCTTACAAAAGAATTACCCCTTCCTTTTTATCAGTCTTCAAATTCACTTTGAGGTTAGATGCTCGATGTTCGATGGTACAAAATTGTAACGATTCTTTCTCATAAAAAATAATTACATACATACACTCAACTGGGCCCATAATCTGTTACATTTAATGAAATGATCGCACACTTTGACTTCACAAAAGAGACTGCTTCTTACCTGTTACAATAATTGATTCCTGGCGGCGATACCGCGAAGAAAAATAAATTGAGGGCCTTTTTGAGGGCCATTTCCAAAAAGCGGGACAATAGTAGTGGCTATTCTTCAGAGAAAATAAAAAAAATCAGAATCGATAGATAGTCGATAGTCGATTTAGCCATGTCTGTCTGTCCGTCCTTCCGTATGTCACCACTTTTTGGGCCTTAAATTTTGAGCTAGAATTATGAAATTTGGTACCCGTGAGTTTTGGCCAAACCGTATGGAATTTTGAAAAAAGTGTTTGAACAACATATTTAGAGAATCGCAATATCTATATTTCGTCTATATAAAGTTTTTTGCACGGCCACTTTTTGGGGGCGTTTTTATTAAAAAAGGGTTTTTGGTACATTTTTAAAATACTTGCAAAAACGTTTGATGCAAGATCATTGGATATGATAAGGATGGGATGGGATAGGGTATTAAACGATCTGCACAGGGGATTGTAACCTTCTCATTGTTTTCTACACTACTTCATGTTCGAAGGTATTTTTTGTTGACAGCGATTTTTTTGGCCTGTGACAATTGACTTAATCCGTGAATATTAGCTCCGTTATCTTGCATCTAAAAAGGTATATAATGGAACGTTTAAAGAATTATTTTATACTGAGATATTAGATTAATATTAATAATATATAATAGTATAATATACCCCATTTCGACCCCAATATTTTGTAGCAGCCATCAGATGGAGATCAGCAGAAATGTGACCACCCCTATTTTATCCTTCATGATTGGATCGCACAAGGTTGATAAGATTTTTTATATTAGTCTTAGAAAATCGATACTTTTGATGAATATGTTTGTCTTGAAGTTCGATTGGGTTAATTAGCGGTTTGTACATTTTTGGTCTCGTAGCTGTTGGTCATTTACAAAAGAAATGTATCTTGAGTACATTTTTATTAATTTGCTTTCACTTTCGAACACAGAAACTCAAAATAAATATAAAAATAAGATTTAGATAGAAATTCTCTGATCTGTAAAAATTCATTTTAAAATGGCTCTAAACAACCTCAATACGCGGTCGAACATTTTTAAATAAAGCGACCTCTAAGAAACGTTGTTTAAATGTGAAAAATTAATTATAGATATCGATTTTGCATTTAAGTGATTCTTGGAGGTGTTTTAAAGTTTAACAACCTCTAAAATTTCTGTATAAATACGGCTGTAAGTAATTATATTTAAGATCTTTGTATGTCTATTTAATAATAAAAACTAAGGCTTAACATCTGTTTAAATTCATTACATGTGTAGACATGGCTGTCAAATAAACAATAAAATAAAATGCAAATTACAAAAGTTATCTTTTCACTACCGAACATTTTACCAAGTTTTGCAATTTTTTAATGTTTATGAAGGAAAAGGAAAAAATAATATATGTGGGCCATTTCTTATTGGCCCCAGGCCAAGGGCCTACATTAAAAACAGAGGGCCAAATGGCCCGTTTGGGCACATTATGGCATCGCTGATTCCTGGTTTAAAGAGGAGAGCATTTAACAAGTGTAATGAAAGATAATAGAATTGGTGTACTATCAAGCAGAGTGACTCAAATTTAAAACTAAAATAAACTTTATTTTAACACTTTTTTTTTAAATTTTACCGATAAAACGCCCCCAAAATATGGGCGTGTCGAAATATTTTATATACAAAATTTTTATATATATTTTATACATATATATAGTTAGACATTAAATACATATATCTTTTTCGAAATTCTTAACCGTTTGACAAAAAATAAAGTTTTTTTTTTTAAAGGGGGTTTAACAGAGGGTGGATTTTGAAAATGTGTTCTGTAGGCATGGACAAGAATCCTATATATTAAAATTTATTATTCTAGCTCAAAATTTAAGGTCTAAAATCTGTGTCGTACAGACGAAAAGACGGACAGACAGACACGACTGAATCAACTCGGCTAGCGATTCTAAGTCAATCCATGCAACGGGATAGGGAATTAAACGATTCTTCTTCTTCTAGATCTTGGAACTTAAATGCGCCTTATTAATTGAACTGTACTGTACATTATTTAATTTTCTTGTGTAAGAGTGTTAAGACTAGAACATTCGAGTTGTATTATTAAAAATATCCACTTTACGCATATTTTATCTGCAACATGAAATTCAGTTTTCAAATTCATGAAATAATTTATACATAATTCATAAATTATATTTGTTCAGATGAGTGTGTGTGGTTTGTTTACCAAAAATCCTGTACCGCATGATGGTATCGGGTCTACTTAAAATTCGGCTCATAGCCGTAGAGGATGGGATGAAACTCGTCCACAGTGAAATAACCACCAAAATACAAATCATAATAATGAAAGGATTAGCTAAATAAAATATATTTTATCGAATTAACAATAATTTTGATCATGATAATAACATTCTAATTTATGCAGTATTGCCGCTGTTAGGTAGCCGCCGCAGCAGTCAGAAACAACTGCTACAATAGAGGAAGTGACCGAGTATTATTATGGCAGTAGGCCGTAATAAATTTTCGTATCAGTTTATTGCAAATCGGACCTTGCACAAATATTTATCTGAATTGTATGAGACATTTTAACAGAATCTGGTGGTACAATTATGTTGAGTATGCTCGCAGCGCAGAATTCATTCACAAAATTATTAAAATGCATAGTAGAAACTTGTTCGGTAGCACGAAGGTTACCCAGAGTTATTTTGTTAGCTCTAATGAAGTGTTGTATTTAGATATGTACTCGCTCTGGCATGTACGCATGTTTAATTTAGTATGTATTATTATGAGCGAATAACGTGTGGAAAATGGATAATGTTTTGCATTGTGCATAAACATATGCTAATTACGGGCGGTTTAGAAATAACTAATTGTGTTTTTGTGTAAGTTCAATATTATTTGTTTATTTGAATTTTAATAGGTTGTTTCTAAATATGCAGCGTGCTGTTCTGATTAGATTCTAAAAATAATCTATTCGCCATTTTCTCCTATTTGCATATTTACGTGTATGTTGCATTCCATTTTATGTATAGTTTGTAACATATAAATAGATGATTGATAGAAATGTGTATAATTGTTTATTTGCATCATATCAAACTCGAAAGCTGAATAAAGCTGTCTGTTCATCTAACATATGTGTTTATAATTTAAATGATGTTTTATTAGAATGCAAATGTTTTGTAAATATTTCAAGAACAACCATTGTATAGACATGTTTTTGATTCCGCCTCCTCCTTCATTGAGAGTTGTATATAATTGTGTTTTAGATAATATGAGTAAAGGAATGTTCTTCCAAGTTCTCTAAAAAAATTACTTCCCGCACAATACTTGTGCGCCACTTGGTAGTTAGAATAAAACACTTTAAGTAAATCGTTATAATTAATAAGACTTGTTTATTTCACCGCCGAATTCGAACTGACTTGTGCGCGCCCTCGCACCAGCCTCGATACATTCATTTGCATAATTCTAAAATTGCTGATCTGCAGTTCCCATGCAGATCGGATATTCGCCCGGATCTCATGCGACGGTTCGAAAGTGCTTGCCAAGGTGCAACCGGATGCGCGTGTGTCGGATCAGGTATCCAGCCAGTAGACATGTATGAACTTGCAAGCGAATGCGTGTTGCATATTGCATATTTCGTATGGCTGGTCGGTGTTGGGTTGTGATTACTTATGTATGTGTACAAAAAAATATTGTTTAATTTGTAATTAGTACACAAATTGTAACTCCTCTATCTTTTACATCCCAAAGCCAACAGAAGTCGTTAGCTACTGATCAAAAACTAAAAAAAACAAGTGGTGCTACATTCAGGAATGAATCTGTGCCCCAACCAACACACAACTCTAATGTGTCCATTGCTAACTGCCTTCAGTTACGGGCTTCAAGATTGTTGAGGTCGGTTTATCCACTGCGTCTGACTTATGGCTGGGAATCGAAGATTAAGCGAGCCGAAATATTGGTGTCAATTCTCTCTATATGTGCTAGTGACCTTAAACGTCCAATGCTCAATAGCCCGTCAACAAAAGCGGGACGCAAGAATTTTTTTCGCTGAAAACGACCAAGGATTTCTTTATTTGCCTTTGATACGGTACATGTTTCGGCGCCTTAAAACAGAACAGAAATCGGGCAACTCTACTGCCATTTATGTTTAGTTTGGTTTGCCATTTCATCATGAACATGTTGACAAATGAACAACGCCTGCAAATCGTGCAAATTTATTTCGAAAATAATGGTTCATTTTGCGAAGTTCACCGTAAGCTCCGTCCATTTTATGGTCGACATAATCATCCATCAGAGCAATTAATTCGGTAAACCATGGATCATTTTTGCATTACGTTTACTCTATGTGATAATACGCATCCGCAGAGACTTCGAACAGTGCTAATCGAAGAAAAAATTGCCGCTGTAAAGCAAAGTGTTGAAGATGACCCGAATGAATCGATTCGCCACCGTACACAGCAACTGGAGCTTTGGCTTACGACCTTACAATATCCAGCTTCTACAATAATTAAAGCCGCGAGACCATGCAATGCGTCGTGATTTTGGTGTATGGGCCAGAAATGAGATGGATCTCTATGCTGATTTAATTTTGTTCAGTGATGATGCTCATTTTTGGTTGAATGGCTACGTTAACAAGCAAATTGCCGCATTTGGAGTGAAAAGAATCCACATGAGACCCTTGAGACGTCATTACATTCACAAAAACTGACTGTTTGGTGTGCTCTATGGGCTGGTGGAGTCATTGGGCCATACTTCTTCCGAAATGATGGTGGACAGTCAGTTACCGTTAATGAAGACCGGTATAGAGCCATGATAACCGACTATTTCGTTCCCGAATTGGATGGCATGAATGTGGATGAGATGTGGTTCCAACAAGACGGCGCTACATGCCACACAGTGCACGTTACAATCGATTGATTGAAATAAACATTCGATGAGCGGATAATTTCGCGGAATGGACCTGTCAATTGGCCACCAAGATCGTGTGATTTGACATTGGATTTTTTTTTGGGATATGTGAAGTAGCTCTTCTACGGCTTTATTCGAACCAGCCGCGGCGGCCACACGCCCGAAATGAAATAATAACACACCTTGTCCAAATCCATTTTAATCATCGAAAGCTTCCGTGGTCATTGCCGACTCTGATGAAACAGTAAGATTTCTCCATCGTCATCCTGCATAGATGGACGAATTTGGACGTATGTAATACCAAAATAAGAGAGAGCTCCGTATTTGTATATATCGTAAGTATCGATTTGGATTTCTTGGGGTTTTCACGATCTGCAGAAGTGTGGAGATTCCGCCTCTGATATTGGCGCATATCAGAAGTTCTTCCTTTTTTGTGGATCGTTTTTACGATGATCAGGATCTGTGTATGCTTCTTAATAAATCACCTAGATCGGCTTTATATGACTCGTCGGAAGCCTATCAGTTTGCTTGTTAAGCTTAAGTTTGCTATTAGGGTTAACAGATGGTTTTAGTAGGAAAACGACTCCAAAAAGTGTGGGTGGGTTTGAATGATCTATAAACGAAATTTTAATATTATCATAACCAATGATTTTGCATAAAACGTTTTTTCGAATATTTTGAAATCTACCGAAAAACGTATTTTACTTAAAATGCCTCCACAGTGGCCAAAAACTCTATCAAGTCAAAATATAGAAATTGAGATTGTCTAAATATGTTATTCAGAAACTTTTTCAAAATTCCAAAATTCCTCTAACGCACAAGAATTCTATATACCAAATACGGTGACATACAGACAGACGGACATACATATATCTAGCTAAATTATTAAAATATATTTTGTTACAAACTGTGTATCAACACTAATATACCAATATGGGATACGGTATAAATACTGGATGAGTGCATAACTTTGTTAATATGGAGACTGCCGCGTCTTAAGCATATCGAGTTGATCGCTGTTTCTGCTCACTATTGCACAGTTGTTCATTCTCCTTTTCCTTCATAATTATTTTACTATCATATATTCTGGATGACAGTAATGTTTACTTGGTATCAACTTAGGGCTTCCGCTGTTTTCTCAACTGCAGTTTTTTTGTTAAATGTGCTTACATTATATCCAACAGTATAACCTCCCAGCTCGAGTCATTGGGTAGCTTTGTTACAATTTTCGCTAAGCCCAATCCCGAACCTGGAGGGCCAGTCCCAGTCCCAGGATATTATTGACGAAGTTTCCTCCGTAAATGAAGAGTAAGAATTTTACAAAAGCACATCATTTTTAACAAATTAATAATATTGATAAGATTGCAGCGAAGACGGCTTTAAGAACTTTGAGAGGTACCAATGACCCAATATTTATACAGAACAGCACGTTTGTAAAGTTTTTTCGATTTCCAAAATCATTTTGCTGGGATCTCATGCAGAGCATGAAGCCTTGCCTTTTGTACTTCGAGTATGTATTACATTTTGTTCTTCTCAAGTTCTCATTGCAGTTTTATTAAATTTGTTTTGAATATAGTTTCATTCAGAGCTATATTTCTTTGCACATGGCTGTTATAAGAAGTGTATACGAAATAACTATACAATACCTCTCAGCCAAGCCACAATTTGCAGAAACGTTGCTTATATATATTCACCTTTGCTGTGGTGAGTTTCGTTGTGACTTTTCTTGTGAGGATTATCGGAGAATCCGACAAATGTTATCGAGTCACAATAATCCTCCCAAAGAATAGTCACAAGAGCTTGTGACTTTTGATTCCTCACAAGGGGGAGAATCGAGCTGTAAGTTTTCGACTTATCTAGCAATTTTTTCATAACGAGTATATAATATGTTTGGCAGGTAACTTTCCTTTGAGAGTTCCTACTTTTTCGGCAATTTATAGCGCGGTTTATTATTTAAGTGAGTTTAAGAGTTTAGTGCTTTGAGTCAGGATTTTGTCCATTCATTAACCTCGTTAAGAGCGTAATTTGATATTTGTTATACCCTATCCCATAGGGGTATATTAGTTTTGATACATAGTTTGTAACATAGAGAAATAATTTAAGTACATATACCTCAAAGTATATGGATCGACTCAGAATCGCTAGCTAAGTCGAATTAGTCTGTCTGTTCGTCACCGATTTTTGGGCCTTAAATTTTGGGCTAGGATAATGAAATTTGGTATATAGGATCCTCGTCCGTGCCACCAGAACAAGTGTAAAAATTTTTAAAATCCGCCCACTGCCATGCCCCCTTTTTAGGAAAACGTATTTTTTGGCCAAACCGTAAGGAATTTTAAAAAGGTGCTTGAGCAGCATATTTAGTGAATCGCAATATCTATATTTTTATAAAAAAACGTTTTCTGGTCAAATTTTAAAATTTTCAAAAAAAAATTTGATGCACAATCATTGGTAGTATTAATATAAACATTTCGTCTGTAGACTATTTTATCCCACGCCCACTTTTTGGGGGCGTTTTATTACAAAAAACATTTGTATGCCCTACCCCAAGGCATATGCAATAGAAAAACGTTGTTTTTTGTCGAACCATTAAAGAATTTGATAAACATTCTGCACAATATGTTGTGACAACGTCATTAACAATACTTTATGCCCATAAAGACCACATTTTGGGGATATTAATTTAAGGATGGGATGGGATAGGGTATTAAACGATCCGCACAGTGGATTGTAGCCTTCTCATATGTTTTCCTCTATTGTTGTGCCAACTGCTAGTATAGCAGTATCGTCAGCAAACGTTGCAAATATTCTATCGTTTGTTTGTGGGATATCACCGAGTGAATAGGAGATACAGTATTGGTTCAAGGACGCTTCCTTGCGGTACACCTGTCATTATTTCTTTGAACTCGGAACATTCGTTTCCAAGTTTCACACGAAAGTGTCTATGCTCAAGATACGACACGAGGATTTTATATAATTGATTTGACAGAACTGGACTTAGTTTATACTTAAGCCTTTGTGCCACATCTTGTCAAAAGCTTGCGACACGCCAAGAAATACGGCTGAAAAAAATGTATTTTCTTCGAAACCCTTCTCAATTACATCTGTAGTTCGATGTACTTGGTTCACCGTTGAATGTTTACTTAAAAACCCAAATTGATGGTCAGGGTGTAAGCGACCGTTCAAAAACTTTTGAAATTATTGGAAGAAGTGAAATAGGCCTGTAAGATTTTATTTAATTTCATTCACAATCACTTCCGCGACTTTCATCTGTCTTGGTATGTATTCTAATCTGATTGCCGCATGTATAATAAAAAGAAGCTTAGTTAATGCTTCCCGAGGCAACATTTTAAGAAGTTCTGATAACAGGAGAACTTCTTAGGTCATAACCCGGAGCTTTTTTAGGCTGTAGTTTCTGTATTTCCCGTTAAAGCTCGGCAATACTTGCATATCTTACTGTATTATTATCGGTTGTACTCTCGAATATATTAATGTTTTCATTTTGCGCTGGAACATCAATTGGCTTAAATGTTTCCTTAAGATGTGAGGCAACAACGTCTTGAGTTACCCTAATTGGCGGCACAGCGGTTTTTGGCCGTTTTATGACTCTAATTACTTTCCAGAAAATATCTCTGTTTGCAGACGGTGTTCTAATGTTCGTGAGTGGTAAAAATATATGTGAACTTAAAGACTATAATAAAGAAGATTTACTTCACTTGGGTATAAGGTTACATGTAAATGGACTTAAAATTAAAAAAATATGAGAAGGTTACAATCCCCTGTGCGGATCGTTTAATACCCTATCCCATCCCAACCTTAAAATTAATATCCCCAAATTGTGGGCGTGGGTTAAAATGTTGTGTTAACGAAATGTTCATATTATCATATTCAATGATCCTGCATTAAAAGGTTTTGCAAATATTTTAAGAATGTACCAAAAAACGTCTTTTTAATAAAAACGCCCCCAACTTTTTATATAGATTTAGATTATATATAGATATTACGATTCTCTAAATATGTTGTTCAAACACTTTTTCAAAATTCCTTACGGTTTGGCCAAAAAATAAAGGTTTTTCTAAAAAGGGGGCGTGGCAGTGGGCGGATTTTAAAAAAAATACATTTGTTCTGCGGGGAGCAACAAAGACCTCGTGTATCAAATTTCATAATTCTAGCTCAAAATTTAAGGCCCAAAAACTGGTGACGTACGGACGGACGGACAGACATTGCTAAATCGACTCAGCTATTGTTTCTGAGTCGATCCATATACTTTAAGGTATATCTAGCAAAATTATTCCTCTATGTTACAAACTATGTATCAAAACTTATATACCCCTATGGGATAGGTATAAACAAAATGCATGGTAATTATTAATAGCAATGATTTTATTATAATTAATTGATATTATTATATTTGTTTATTGAAATGAAGCAATTGAACAATTAAATGAAATAAAGTATTTGGGTGTGATACTACACAATACGTTATCTTTTAATAGCCATTTGGTTTATATACCAAAAAAAGTGTCAAAAAAAGTTAATTAATCCCCATTTTGAATTTTGTTCAACGATTATATTTATGGGTAATAATGATCACATAAATAAATTACAAGTATTAATGAAAATAATTTAACAATAGTTTTTGTGAATAAGCTCTTTCTTGAGCTTTTATAACTTTAAAACTAAAAACCTTAAAGAAGAAAAACTGAAATTGGAACCAAAATGAAAAACTTGCGACGGGTCCTGGTTTTGTTGAAAGAATGATAGTTTTATGCAATAAAATGGCTGTCAGGGGCCAAATTCAAATGTTTATACCATTATACATTTTGACTATTATTTTAGTTCATAATAGTCACTTAAATTTCTAATCAGTTCAGTGCTATTGAATTTCTTCGTTGGCGTTCTGACGATGCAATTGCAAAAAAAGCGTGTGGCTGTGGATGCTATTGTGCCTGAGATAGTTAAATATTAAACAGAAAATAATGATCAACACATTAATGTTCGTATTTAAAATGAAATATAACCAGTGGCCTAAATATAAATACTTAACATCAAACTTATTCTATGTGGGTAGCAGTCAACCTTATAAATTTAAGATCAAATGATAATTTTAGATTTCAACTGTGTAGAGACTCTAGAAATTTATTTAATATTATTTAACGAATTGCCCCTACAAAAGTTGTTTGGTTATTACGTGCTCAAAAGTCGTCGCCTGGATAAAATATTGTCGTATGTGCAAAACTGATGTTTTGATATTGGAACGCAGTTTTGTTATTTGGTTTTTTCTCTTCCAATCTGTGAAACCCGTTTTCCGATGTCTGTCGTAGTTTCCCAGATAATTACTATACATTTTGTCGTAAGTGCGGGGTCTCTAACATTTCAGCAGTTACTTGTCGTACGTGCATAAAAGCACCTGCACATACGACAGAATAAACACTTATAACATTTTTGTCATATAAAATTTGTTCGTGTCTTCCTGTCTGTTTGGTAAATATCTAACTGTCGTAAGTATAGTTTTAATTGCACATACAACATTTTTTTAATGAAATTCTGGTAAATGTATGTCGTATGTCCAATAAGGAAATACATAGTCGGGTGTAATTTCAGTCGCATTCAAAATGTTGCACAGGTCGGATGAGTCCCCTGCGCAAAGTTTACCGGAGGAACTTTATGCATAATAAATAAATATGAAAAGCATTGAGTATTTAAACAATTTTATTAAATTCCCGTAGTATGCAGAACGTAATATTGGGGGATAAGTTACTTGATACCGATCCGTTAGGTACCTCAGATGTCAGTTTCAACTACAGTAACAATGACTTTTCAGCAGATGACGAAGCTGACGATCCCACTTACCATTTGGCAAATGAAAATAAATACACGGCCCTCCGAATTTTTTATGAGCCTGCTGATGAAATTGTTACTCCATCCACATTCACTAATCAACCCAATGAGCGTATTCTACCATCCAATTACAGCAGCTCTTGTGAGTTATTTAATTTTAAAGTTTATACTTATTATCTTAATTTTAATTTAATACTTATTAAGTTTAGACAGCGTGTTGTTACCCACCAACAATAACTTGAAAAAGAAAATGAAACCCTTCATTATGGAAACAAAATGTAAGAAAAAATCTGCGGGAGCCGGGTCTTCCATTCGAAACAAGAAGTGGTGCTTCAAGGCCTGTTAAAACAATTGGTACAGCTTGCATACAATCATGTTTCTATGGTTGTAGCAGTGGTTTTACTGACACAAAGAAATCGTACATTCGCATTTCTGGAGTCTTACCTCCAACGAAAAGACATTTTTTTTATGGAAACTTTATTAAAAAAGACGAAGTAAAACGAAGGCGAAAGGTAAACAACCATGATGACCATCCCAAAAAGAAGGCAAGTTTTCATTATTATTTTTTAAATAAGAGATCGAACCATACAAGTATGCAAAAATACATTAAGCATATCAGAGAGGACGGTTTACTATTTTTTCGAAAACCATTATGAACAGTCTAAATCTCAAACTTCAAAGCGTCGTGGCAGGAAAGCTACAAAAGTGAGCCGTATAACTGCCGTCAAAGATCACATTTTGAGCTTCGCAGTTATAGACTCCCATTAGTGCCGTTCAACAACTTTAAGAAAGTATTTAGAAGCACACTTGAATTTACAAAGGATGACCGATTTATTCAAAATCAAAGTTGAGAATCCGGTTTCAGTTGACGTTTACCGTAACGTATTTAACACAAGTTTTAACTTGTCTTTCCATGTTCCAAAAAAAGATTTATGCGACAAATGCTCTCTTTACAAAACAAATAAAGATAGTTGCATAGATGCTGAGACTTAACATTATGAAAAGCATATAGAGGAAAAGAGGTATACGGAGGCAGAACGGAAAAAAGATTTACGGAATATTGATGAGAATACTGCGATTTTGTTTTACGGATTGGAAAACGTATTTACCTTACCAAAAACGTATACCTCCAACTTTTATTACAAAAGCAAATAACATACTGCGTTATATGGAATGAGACTGTTAGCGGACGCTCTGGAAAGGATATCACCAGTGCACTGACAAAAATATTAAGCAAAATTGTTAGTCAGCCAACCAAATTGATCACATTGCGATAGACAAGAGGCACACAAGAGGCACGCATCCAGTATTTTGGATGTCCGAACATTCCGAGGGGCTAACATCGACTCGGACCACGCGCAACGCGTATCCCTTAACCTCTCGACTCACAACACACCACCAGCATCTAATGTCGAAGAACAATGGCAACGATGCCAACAAGCATCAACTGATGTGCTAGGTTTCTCGCGGCCACCAGCAAGAAACCCCTGGTTTGATGAGGAATGCCGACAGATGCTCGCAGCCAAGAACGAGGCCTACAAGGCGAAGCTGCATGTGAAAACGAGAGCTGCCATTGAGCTCTATAGGCAAAGAAGAAGGGAAGAACATCGGCTTTTCAGAAAGAAGAAAAAAAGAGCAAGAAAAGAGCGCGATTGAGGATATAGAGAGGTGCCACTCCAGGAACGATGTTCGCAAGTTTTACCAAAGTGTAAAACTTCAAAGCCAAGGATACAAGGCTCGAACAGAATCCTGTCGAGATGAACAAGGAAATATCGCAGTTGAGACACAGTCGATGCTGAGGATATGGAAAAAGCACTTCTGCAGACTGTTAAACGGCGATGACTAACAACATTCCTCTGTCAGGTAGAACGAACCATTTAATATTGGCAACGACAGCGAAAACTGCCAACCACCCGACCTAAGTGAAGTGAGGATAGCTATATCTAAACTCAAACTTAATAAGGCCGCCGGAAATGACGGCCTTCCAGCAGTGTTTTATAAATCTGGCAGAGATGACTTGGTAAGTAACATCCACCAACTCATAAGCCAAATCTGGTCGGTTGAAAGCATGCCTGAAAAATGGAACCTCAGCATCGTTTGCCCGATCCACAAAAAAGGAGACCCTCTGAACTGCGCCAACTACAGAGGCGTAAGTCTACTCAACATCGCCTACAAGATCCTATCTGTCGTAATATGTGAACGCCTGAAACCTTTTACCAACAACCTGATCGGCCCTTATCAGTGTGGTTTTAACGTTTTTATTTATAATTTAACTAGCAAACCGGCCCGGCTTCGCGGCTCGAGTACAATTCGATTTGTATTAATATATGTTATTATTATTATACATAGTTTGTAACATAGAGAAATAATTTAGCTACATATACCTCAAAGTATATGGATCGACTCAGAATCGCTAGCTGAGTCGATTAAGCCATGTATGTCTGTTCGTCCGGCTGTAGGTCACAGGTTTTTAGGCCTTAATTTTTTAGCTAGGATGATGAAATTGTATATGTGATCCTTGTACGTGCTGTTCGAACGATTTTCAAAATCCGCCCACTGCCACGCCAGTGCGTCAATCGAAGCGGGCTTGTCCCTATAGACATTAGCCTTGACATACCCCCACAAAAAATAATCTAATGGTGTCAAATCGCACGATCTAGGCGGCCAATTGACCGGCCCGAAACGTGAAATTAACTGTTCACCAAACTCGCCTCGCAATTGCGCCATTGTTTCGCGTGCTGTGTGTCATGTGGCACCGTCTTGTTGAAACCACATATCATGCAAGTCAAGAACTTCCATTTCGGGCAAAAAAAAGTTTGTTATCATCGCTCGGTAGCGTTCACCATTGACAGTAACGCTGCGATTCGCATCATCTTTGAAGAAATATGGCCCAATAATGCCTCCGGCCCATAAACCGCACCAAACAGTGGCTTTTTCGGGATGCATTGGTAGCTGTTGCAATGCTTCTGGCTGATCTTCACTCCAAATGCGGCAATTTTGCTTATTTACGTACCCATTTAACCAAAAATGAGCCTCATCGCTGAACACAATTTTTCGATAAAAAAGCGGATCCTCGGCCAGCTTTCCAAGAGCCCATTCACCAAAAATTCGGCGTTGTAGTAGGTCGGCTGGCTTTAGTTCTTGCACCAGCTGTATCTTAAAAGGCTTTACGCCCAAATCCTTCCGCAAAATTTTCCACGTAGTGCTGTAACAAAGGCCTAACTGCTGGGAACGGCGCCGAATCGAGATTTCGCGGTCTTCTGTCACACTAGCTGATACGGCCGCAATATTTTCTTCACTACGCACAGTACGTAAACGTGTTGGTGGTTTAATGTCCAACAAAGTAAATTTGGTGCGAAATTTGGTCACAATCTTCCGAATAGACTGCTCAGAAGGTCGAGAATGCCGATCATAAAATGGAAGCAGCGCGCGATGAACATTTCGAACCGAGCACGAATTTTGATAGTAAAATTCAATAATTTGCAAGCGTTGTTCATTTGTAAGACGATCCATGGTTAAATTGCAAACCAAACTGAAGCTGTTTGACAGTGACACAAGGTACTAAACACACGTCAGCTGTCAAAATCAGTGTTGCCAAAACCAAACCAGCTAAAAAATCACCCGTTATAAAAACCTTTTTTTTGTCAACGATTAAGAATTTTTAAAAAAGTGCCCACTTTTTAGGGGAGTTTTTAGTAAAAACCCTTTTTTGGTCAAATTTTCAAATATCAGAAACAACTTTTGATGCCAAGACGTTAATAAAATTAATATGAACATTTCGTGATTAGATCATTTTAACCCACGCCCACTTTTTGGGTACGTTTTCAACCATTTGTATACTCTACCCAAAGGCATATTCAACAGAAAAAAGCTTGTTATTTGTCGAGCCGTAAAATATTTTGATAAACTATCTGTACAATATGTTGGAATAATGTATTTTCTATATTTCAACTCCATAGCCCACATTTTGTTGTTATTAATTTTAAGGGTGTGATTGGAAAGGGGGTTTTAAACGATTCGTACAGCGGATTGTGTCTTCTCACATGTGAAGGAGACTTTCAAGGTACCTCACCTACCGTGTGATTTATATACATGTGCACACACACTATACACTCTACGTACTTAGCAAGTCTCCTACTCCTACACTATCGTCAACGAATACATCCTATGGCGTTGCCAACTGCAGTTGTTAAGTTAGGGGCTGTGTATTGACGAAAAAATGATTTCTGCCACTAAGACCTTGAATGCTCCTCAAATGCTCAGCTCCTGCAAGTGATAGAGCCATTTTGAATACCACATATCCTGCCCATTGTAATACGCCATTAGAATGCAGATCATTCATACACGTTATGGGACTTTATTTTATTTAATGTATTGATGATTTGATTTTACATTTCATAACTTAATTTTTAACTGTGTTTACTTACACAACCTATATAAAAAGTACTTGTATCGCAATAAGAAACAATTGCACCTTATTCCGTTATAATTTATATATTATAAATTGTATTAAATGTTGGATATTTATAGGTATGTAATATCCAACATTTAATACAATTTAAATTAAAGGTGTAAAATATTTTACTCTTAACTCATTTGCTTGCTGTGTGCATGCCGTGTTGCCGTTCATTCACCCATCAGCCTACAATTACGCACATGCATCCAACGAAATCATCCAGAGGTTAAATTTTTCGGACAAACAAAAAAATCAATTTCATACGAAATCACCATTCGTTCAGCTTGACATGTGAAACTTAATTAAATAAATCACATTTTGTATAATGGAAATTAAATTTCGGTCCTCTTTTGCAACATCTCCTAGCGGGAAGGTGAAACACCAATTCAGACAAAATCCAATAAATATCCGTAAAAAGTGCATTGCAAAAAGAAAGGCAAATTTAAGTCCCTACATGTTGTTTTAAATTTAATTAAAAAAAATGTTCGCCCCTTTTTTCGTTTTTTTATAGTCCGTGAGCCGCAATGCATACGATGTGGAGGGACAGAATGACGTGCATTATCTCAATGAATGCCGGCAACCGATGTCCTTCAGCGACCCCAAGACCTCAAAAAATCAACATTATTTTTGCAAAGGAAATTTAATTAAATACCATTACTTTTCTGGCCATCTTATATTGGTAAGATATGGATATTCAGTGCGGCAAGTAGACAAATTGTCTATGCTACTGTTTTATGCTTAATAGGGATGCCGAACTAAAAAAATTAAATAATAGTGAATAAAACTATATCGGTATTTAGGTATGTATGTAGCGTGGGTCGGTCTATGTCCAGAAGGATATTACAGTATTCGTGTTGCCATTAGACGGATTGGGTAAATTAAGTACCGTGAACATATTTATATTGAATAATAAAGAACTACTAAATGAGACTTTAAGTACTAGTCTGTATCAGACTAATAGAGTTAGGTACCTACTATAACTAAACTGCTTGAAGTGAAAATTAAGGTCAATTATTATTGGATCTATATTTTTGAAGTGACAACCCCATTTTTTATATTACCTTCCCATAAAGCTCACATTTTATCGATATTAATTTTAAGGATAGGATGGAATAGGCTATTAAGCGATCCACACAGCGGATTGTAGCCTTCTCATATTATATTTATACCCTATCCCATAGAAGTATATTCGTTTTGATGCATAGTTTATAGCATAGAGAAATAATTAAGGTAAATATATCTTAAAGACGAAGATGATTTTAGTGATGATGAATTCGAAGTTCCAGATTAAATTTCAGAGGCTGAAGATGACCAAGTCGCATATATGGGGAGTCAAATTATTTTTATTATGCGCCTCCCACGGTTTCGCTTACCGTTTTGAAATAATATAATGGTGCCAGTGATAATCGAATTTTACACCAAACCCCAGATCTTAGTAGTTCTGCCAATGCTGTCTAGCGATTTTCAGAAACCATTCCAAATTTTGCTCACCATATTGTCTACTTTCATAATTTTTATACCACGTTGAGTTTATTGGTATATTTGCTTGTCTTTATTAGATCCAACAGAATTCCAAACTATAAGCTTCCTTTGGCTAAAGATGTGAACAAATATTGGGGATATTCAATTGAATATGTAGCTAAGGTGTATGGCATTGACATTAGTAATGTTTTGTGGAGAGATAATAAAAATGTCCGAATAGCATTAACTTAGGTTGGGACTCTTCCATTTTCAAGAGCGGACGAAGAAGTACTTTGATGTTGACAGCCCACAAATTATAGGCGAAAATAATAGCCATGTGGGTAGAGTCGATGCCGGTGCTTAAGGATATGAGGACACAAGCGTTCTCACTCTAGCCTCTCACTATCAACTCCTACTCTCACCTCCACGCTGGTGACTGGTGGGTGCTTAGTACCTCGACTGGAGATGGGGTATTAAACCCCTGTGAAAGGTCGTTGGTGGCAGCAAACGAGAGATGGGGGAGGAGTGTCCTCTCACTAAGGCACTCACTCTCAGGCGGCAGCGGAGGAATTCCCTAGATGGAGTCAACGGTGGCGCCTACAGCTCCAGTTTGATCGAACTGGTAGTGAAATCCCTATATGAGCTGCTTCGACATATTTGAACACCAGGTCTATAGGGATTTCCAATACTGAGCCAGGGTATTGGAAAAGAGTTGGTGGTGGAGGAGCCCTCAATGGGTCAACGGCAGCGCTCACATCCCAAAATGGGCTACTGACATCGGTATTTTTTTCCGGCCCGCTGTCCTAGGGTCAAAACAAGGGCCGACTACCAAAGTACGATGTTAATATCGTGCTGGGAGATTTTAACGCAAAGGTAGGAAGAGGTACTAGATGGTTGGGTGTTGTAGAACGAGGGTAGACTCTGATTGGCGTTAACTTGGCAATGCCCAGTGTTGCAACTCTGATTACACATCAAATGTGCTTATCTTTACCTCCAAGTGGTAACCATCGGGTACTGGTCTCATCCAACCGGATTTGACTTGCTAAACGATAAGTGCGAGTGTTGATAACACGACGAAAAACAGCAACACTATAAACACCCTGGTGAGAATGGCACGGATGAATACCCGGCCTGCTGTCCCAGGCGAACCTAGATGAGCTGCTCTGACATATTCGGACAACAGGTTGTCTAGGAATTTCAAGGGTTAGTCAGGCCCCTTGAACAGAGATGGTGGCGGATGAACCGAAAGGCCAACGGCAGCGCTCAATCCCGTAGTGGATACTGATGGCCCCGTGTCCTAGGGGTATCTAATAAATTGGAACTGGCCCTCCAGGTTGGGGGTTGTGCTTTGGGTTAACTACCCACCCACAGAAAAAAAACATTGTTACGAAGCAACCAATAGCCTCGGAAGGACTGATTTTATTGTTGACGACCCTGCTAAACGAAAAAAGGACAACGACGTTCGTATCTGCACCTGGAATGTGAGAACATTAAACAGGAGAGGTGCAGGCGAACAACTAGCGGAAGCTCTAAACTGGTACAAAGTAGACATTACTGCCATCCAGGAAATACGATGGGATGGGCCGGGCAAAAAGAGGATGAAAAACTGTGACATATACTACGGACCGTGTTATAGTGAGCAGAAACAGCGACTATTCGGATGCGGATTTGTTATAAGTGCCAGACTTAGGCAAGAAGTCTTATGTTTCCAAGACATTAGCGAACGCATAGTAACAATCCGCATCAAGGCCAAATTCGCCAACATAAGCCTTATATGCGCTCACGCTCCGACGGAAGAAAAAGATGATATAGCTAAGGATTGCTTCTACGAGCTCCTCGACAAAACCTATGAGCGACTACCGAAGTACGATGTTAAAATCGTGCTGGGAGATTTTAACGCAAAGGTAGGAAGAGAAGACATCTTTAGAAGTATTGTCGGAAAACATAGCCTACACGACAACACGTCTGGTAACGGACTTAGGCTAATTGATTTCGCTACGGAACGAAATGCCACTATAGCCAGCACACGGTTTCCTCACCTCGATATCCATAAGGGGACATGGCGGTCTCCAGATCAACGAACGGTCAACCAAATTGATCACATTGCGATAGATAAAAGGCACGCATCCAGTATTTTGGATGTCCGAACATTCCGAGGAGCTAACATCGACTCGGATCACTACCTTGTAGCAGCCAAGGTAAGAATGCGGATATCCACCACGCCACAACAATCCAGAAATACTGTGAAAAAATTTAATGTCGGAAGACTGCAATCGCAAGAGACCGCCAAGACCTTCGCACAACGCGTATCCCTTAACCTCTAGATTAACACCATACCACCAGCATCGAATGTCGAAGAGCAATGGCAACGATGCCAACAGGCCATTAGATCAGCCGCAACTGATGTGCTAGGTTTCTCGCGCCCACCAGCAAGAAACCCCTGGTTTGATGAGGAATGCCGACAGATGCTCGCAGCCAAGAACGAGGCCTACAAGGCTAAGCTGCAGGTGAAGACGAGAGCTGCCATTGAGCTCTATAGGCAAAGAAGAAGGGAAGAACATCGGCTTTTCAGCAAGAAGAAAAAAGAGCAAGAAAAGCGCGCGATCGAGGATATAGAGAGGTGCCACTCCAGGAACGATGTTCGCAAGTTTTACCAAAGTGTAAAACGTCAAAGCCAAGGATACAAGGCTCGAACAGAATCCTGTCGAGATGAACAAGGAAATATTGTAGTTGAGAAACAGTCGATGCTGAGGATATGGAAGAACCACTTCTGCAGACTGTTAAACGGCGATGACGAACAACATTCCGCTGTCAGGCAGAACGAACCATTCAATATTGGCAACGACAGCGAAGACTGCCAACCACCCGACCTGAGTGAAGTGAGGATAGCAATATCTAAACTCAAGCTTAATAAGGCTGCCGGAAATGACGGCCTTCCCGCTGAGCTCTATAAGGCCGGCGGAGATGACTTGGTAAGTAACATCCACCAACTCATAAGTCAAATCTGGTCGGATGAAAATATGCCTGAAGAATGGAACCGCAGCATCGTTTGCCCGATTCACAAAAAAGGAAACCCTCTGAACTGCGCCAACTACAGAGGCATAAGTCTCCTCAACATCGCCTACAAGATCCTATCTGCCGTAATATGTGAACGCCTGAAACCGTTTACCAACAACCTGATTGGCCCTTATCAGTGTGGTTTTAGGCCAGGAAAGTCCACAACCGATCAAATTTTCACACTTCGGCAGATCCTGGAAAAAACTCAAGAAGTCCAAATCGATACCCACCACCTGTTCATCGATTTCAAAGCCGCATATGATAGCATTTATAGAGACGAACTGTATAGAGCCATGTCTAGTTTTGGTATACCGCCCAAACTCGTCCGTTTGTGTAGGATGACGATAGAGAATTCTCGCTGCTCCATCAGGGTCGGAAACGACCTCACCGACACATTCGATACCAAAAAAGGATTTAGGCAAGGCGATGCGCTGTCATGTGACTTCTTTAATCTGATTCTTGAGAGAACTGTGCAAAACTCCAAAGCCAACACCAGAGGCACAATTTTCCAAAAGTCGGTGCAACTACTAGCATACGCTGACGATATCGACATCATTGGTAGGACTCAACGTGATGTCATAGCCACGTTTGCTAGTATAGAGAAGGAAGCGGCGAAATGGGTTTAGCAGTAAATGAGGGTAAGACTAAGTATATGCTGTCATCACGAAAGGACTCACAACATCGACGAATTGGACAGAACGTCACCTTTGACAGATATAACTTTGAGGTAGTACGGGACTTTGTCTACCTCGGCTCCGCTATTAGCTCTGACAACAACATCTCGTCAGAAATTAAACGAAGAATTACTCTTGCCAACCGCTGTTTCTTCGGGCTAAGAAGGCAATTTAGTAGTAAAGCCCTCACTCGAACTACTAAGGAAACCCTATATAAGACCCTGATCATCCCAGTCCTGCTCTACGGCGCTGAAGCATGGACCGTATCAAAAGCGGATGAAGAAATCCTTGGTAGATTCGAGAGGAAAATTCTTCGAAAAATCTTCGGTCCCGTTTGCGTTGACGGGCTATGGAGACGAAGATTCAACCAAGAACTATACGAGCTGTACAGCGACATGCCCCTGGTCAAAAAACTCCGCATTGGACGTTTAAGATGGCTAGGACATGTAGAACGAATGGACACCAATACTCCGGCTCGCAGAGTCTTCGATTCCCAGCCAGACGTCGGACGCAGTAGAGGAAGACCTCGCCTTAAGTGGCGCGCACAAGTGGAAACCGACCTCAACCAACTTGGAGTGCGCAACTGGAGGCAGTTAGCTAAGGACCGGGCTAATTGGAGAGGCATGTTGGTTGAGGCCCAGGTTCATTCCGGACTGTAGCGCCACTTAAGTAAGTAAGTAAGTAGGAAGAGAAGACATCTTTAGCAGTACTGTCGGAAAATATAGCCTACACGACATCACGTCTGGTAACGGACTTAGGCTAATTGACTTCGCTACGGAACGAAATGCCACTATAGCCAGCACACGGTTTCCTCACCTTAATATCCATAAGGGGACATGGCGGTCTCCAGATCAACGAACAGTCAACCAAATTGATCACATTGCGATAGACAAGAGGCACGCATCCAGTATTTTGGATGTCCGAACATTCCGAGGGGCTAACATCGACTCGGGCCACTACCTTGTTGTAGCCAAGATAAGGATGCGGATATCCACCACGAAATGCCACTATAGCCAGCACACGGTTTCCTCACCTTAATATCCATAAGGGGACATGGCGGTCTCCAGATCAACGAACAGTCAACCAAATTGATCACATTGCGATAGACAAGAGGCACGCATCCAGTATTTTGGATGTCCGAACATTCCGAGGGGCTAACATCGACTCGGGCCACTACCTTGTTGTAGCCAAGATAAGGATGCGGATATCCACCACGCCACAAAAAAACAGAAATACTGTGAAAAAATTTAATGTCGAGAGACTGCAATCGCCAGGGACCGCAAAGACCTTCGCGCAACGCGTATCCCTTAACCTCTCGACTCACAACACACCACCAGCATCTAATGTCGAAGAACAATGGCAACGATGCCAACAAGCCATTAGATCAGCCGCAACTGATGTGCTAGGTTTCTCGCGGCCACCAGCAAGAAACCCCTGGTTTGATGAGGAATGCCGACAGATGCTCGCAGCCAAGAACGCGGCCTACAAGGCTGAGCTGCAGGTGAAGACGAGAGCTGCCATAGGCAAAGAAGAAGAGAAGAACATCGGCTTTTCAGAAAGAAGAAAAAAGAGCAAGAAAAGCGCGCGATCGGGGGTATAGAGAGGTGCCACTCCAGGAACGATGTTCGCAAGTTTTACCAAAGTGTAAAACTTCAAAGCCAAGGATACAAGGCTAGAAGAGAATCCTGTCGAGATGAACAAGGAAATATCGTAGTTGAGACACAGTCGATGCTGAGGATATGGAAGAACCACTTCTGCAGACTGTTAAACGGCGATGACAAACAACATTCCTCTGTCAGGCAGAACGAACCATTTAATATTGGCAACGACAGCGAAAACTGCCAACCACCTGACCTAAGTGAAGTGAGGATAGCTATATCTAAACTCAAGCTTAATAAGGCCGCCGGAAATGACGGCCTTCCCGCTGAGCTTTGTAAAGCTGGCGGAGATGACTTGGTAAGCAACATCCACCAACTCAGAAGCCAAATCTGGTCGGTTTAAAGCATGCCTGAAGAATGGAACCTCAGCATCGTTTTCCCGATCCACAGAAAAGGAGACCCTCTGAACTGCGCCAACTACAGAGGCATAAGTCTACTCAACATCGCCTACAAGATCCTATCTGCCGTAATATGTGAACGTCTGAAACCGTTTACCAACAACCTGATCGGCCCTTATCAGTGTGGTTTTAGGCCAGGATCAAATGATTTGATGATTTGATATATGAGTTGTATAACGTTACTTTTGACTTAGAATGCCTTTTAAATGTTTGACGGTTTTATCGATATTTGGGAGTCTTCCCGAAATGTGGATTTTGGATTTTGTGCTTACAATGAAAATAGAATATCTTCACACTCGAGGTCTTGCAGAAGGGACATATGCAGATATTTGAAGGCTAAAGCTCTCAAAGTCGATAAAGTTTCGACGTTTGAAACTTTACGCTAAAAGAAAGCTCAAATCAACTAAAATGTAGTATATAGTCTTCTCAGAGTCCGCCTTCAAATTTGTTTACTTAATTAATTATTTATTTTTCACCTCACTAAATTCGTGTTTCTTATGTCCAGTTTCACAGTGAGAGCTTAAGCCTCACGTGGAGCTTAACCTGCGGTTTAACATAACTTTGTGTTTCACAGTGCCGGCTTAAGAGGTAACCACACTTAAATGTTGATAAAACTTAAGCCCCCGATGTTGGTGGCTTAAGTGTTGGATTAACTTCTGTCATAGGAAATTTTGATTGGTTGTTGGATGTAGTAGAGAATTACTCAATGGGTGATGTCCATACTAAATTCCATACATATTCGCAGAATATTCCCGTTTGGTGTATAGTTCTAGGCGCGTAACTAATAAATTACCTACGAACCATTCACAATTACTTGTTATACTTGGCTTAGCTAAACCACACTTTTTTTGATGACTGTGAAACCCAAAAAACTTAAGACCAAATTTAAGCTCTGCGTTTTGCTTAGCTAAGCAACGGATTAAGCTCCCACTGTGAAAACGGGCATTACACTTATATATTAACTAACCAAAAATTAAGCTTTATTTTACTTCGTTATTCTAACTTTATTTACTAGAGTTTTAATCCCAAGAGTTAAGGATACCCCCAAATGGAAACATTAAAATGTAACCATTCTTATAAAGCTCAATCTGGTAACCTTAAAGTCTAGGTTATTGAAAGAATCCCGCAAATCTGTAAACAACATTTTACATCAGCACAATCTTATGCTATGTTGGGTTTAGCAACCCTTAAGCCCGGTTTCACAGTGGGAGCTTAATCCGTTGCTTAGCTAAGCAAAAAGCAGATCTTAAATTTGGTCTTGAGTGTTTTGGGTTTCACAGTCATCAAAAAAGTGTGGTTTAGCTAAGCCAAGTATAACAAGTCATTGTGAATGGTTCGTAGGTAATTTATGAGTTACGCGCCTAAAACTATACACCAAACGGGAATATTATGCGAATATGTATGGAATTTAGTATGGACATCACCCATTGAGTAATTCTCTACTACATCCAACAACCAATCAAAATTTCCTATGACAGAAGCCACCAACATCGGGGGCTTAAGTTTTATCAACATTTAAGTGTGGTTACCTCTTAAGCCGGCATTGTGAAACACAAAGTTATGTTAAACCGCAGGTTAAGCTCCACGTGAGGCTTAAGCTCTCACTGTGAAACTGGGCATTAGACATTCTTACGTGGCAGGTAGTCCATATATTCCCAGCTGAAGTCGGCTTGATGAAATTATGTTGCGGGATATCTGAGGAAAAAGAGAAATGAAATACGTTTTAAACCAAGCACCGAATATATGTATATGTACCTTATTTTTGTATGTAAACAAATGTTGCCTGCTGAGTGCTGATGTATGTGGCAGGGAGGACAGCCGGAACATTATCCTCAGCAGGTTAAAATATTTTTCATTCCCTCGTTTCCTGAAGCAAATAAAAATGAATATTAACACATAAAAACAGTCATAATAATAAAACTTACATACCTCGATCGCGTGTTCGATGTTGTCCACCTGAAATAGATTTGTTGTTTTGACGTCTTCGTCCGTCTGTCATTAGTGCCACTTAAAATATAAGTGATAAGGTAGATTTAGTAGAACAGTTATTGTTATAGGTAAAAATCTTTATTAGGTTTAAGAATATAATTTCAAGTATAGATAGTATAGTTTTAGGTAGTCTAGATATATAAAACTCAAATTATAACTATACGAATCAGAACAAAAAAACATATAAGAAGCCTACAAACCGCTGTGCGGATCCTGTGCAGTATTTTTTAATGACTGCGCAATTATTTTCTTGCAGAAATCGGAGGAAGAAACAATAACATACTTCGTCTGCATGTGACCCGTTCTCTTACAAAGTAGAATATCCATCCTTAATGACTATACTTCTACAGCGATTTAAATTATTTATACAAAACAAAAATATCAGAAGGATACAATTAAATAATAATAAAGGTTGGTCTAATGGTGGGTTGTTCTATCGGCGTGTGAACGCTGCATAAGCATTTTTAATTTTAAAAATCTTTATGCTTTCTTTTCTATACTCAATTTGAATAAAAATAAATATTTCATAGGAAACTAAACGTATGTAATAGCTACAAACGTTAAGGAATAACTTCTGTATGAGTGAATTGCACAATGGCATGCTGTGCAAATACATATTTAAAGTTCATGGGAAATTGTCTTCTCAGCCCAAGTGTATTTCAGCTGACTCATCTACGTCAACGTCACTTGTATTGTAAAGTGTGGTTAAATTTTAAGGGCCGATGTTTAATTTGAATGAAAAACAATTTTTTATGACATTATTGTCATTTCTTTTTATTATGATAATATTGGTATGGTTCAATTATGTATGGAACAAAATGTCGCCGCGAACTCGGCGGCACGCCTCCATCAGATGGTCCAAATTTTCGATGACGCTGAGGCATAATTGAGGTTCTATGACGGTAATGTGCCGAATTATCTCATCCTTAAGCTCTTGAATTGTTACTGGCTTATCGACGTACATCGTTTCTTTCAAATAACCCCAAAGAAAGAAGTCCAACGGTCTCAAATCACATGCCAATTGACATCGCCACCACGTGAGATAACACGGCCATTGAATTTGTCGCGCAAACCAGCCATTGTTTCGTTAGCTGCGTGGCAAGTTGCACCGTCCTGTTAAAACCACATATCGAACACATCCATATTTTCCAATTCGGGTAATAAAAAATTCGTTATCATCTCACGATAGCGAACACCATTCACAGTAACTGCCTGACCGGCCTCATTTTGGAAAAAATACGGCCCGATGATGCCGCCAGCCGCACCAAACAGTCACTCTTTTTTCGGAGTATCATTCTTGGATTATCATTCGCCAAAATGCGGCAATTCTGCATATTGACGAATCCACTGAGGTGAAAATGTGCCCCATCACTGAATATGATTTTCTTCGAAAATTGATCATCTACTGTTGCCATTTCTTGCCACCATTCTGACCAGTGACGATGCTTGAAATGGCCAAGAGGCTTTAGTTCTTGAGTCAATGGCACCTTCTAAGCGTATAAATGTAATTCTTTATGCATAATGTTCATCAACGACGATCGTGAGGCGTGCAATTGTTGGGCACGACGACGAGTTGAGGTGGACGGCTCTTCAGCCACACTATCGCGAACAGCAGCAATATTTTCTGCAGTACGAGCATGCACTGCTGTTTGGACGATTAAATTGACCGAAAAAATCACGAAGTGCACGATATGCATTTTGATTTGAACACCCATTTTCATAATAAGCCTGAATAACTTTAACGCGTTGCTTGATTGTGTATCTTTCCATGGTTCAAATTGAATAAGTCTGAAATTGAGAAATGTCAAATGAAATGGAGAAACAAACTTAACGCTTATGGGTGGTTCACCTTCAACATCAGCCCTTAAATTTACCACCCGTTATATACATACGTGCAATTTATTTATATTATTTAATTTTTATACTGTTAAAAATAAAGGTTAGGTTAACATATCTGAAAATATTCAATAAGAATTGTGTCGTCATTAGGGCACATTATTGATTGTGCATTACAAAACGGAATTCTGGAGGCATCCCAGCGTCAGTAGATTGGTTTTTTTTTTTTTTTTAATGTTGTTCTCCTGGGATAGACCCTCCGGAGAACAGAATGGAAAATTATTTTGTACTTAAAAACCTTGACTGCAATATATGCCATAATGACTTTTGGGTAACATCCAGCTAAACTCTGACCTGATTTCATTATTTCATCAGGTCAGCTATGTTGCTGATGTATTTCACCAGGCATAAATTATATTATCTACCAATTGGTATTGTTTTCTATTAATATACATATATATGAAAACAAAAAATATTTTTGGCATAATAGACTCACAACCAGGCAATAATAATTATGTTTTACATCTTAATTATGTTAAACATCTAATAGAACTTATTTTTGATAACCATATATATGCAATTTATAGGATTTGCTTTTACTTTCATATTTTTATCTTGCAAATTAAATTTTCGAAATTCACAGGATTCCATTAATATTCCTGTTATTGAATATTTAAAATTCGATCCCCTTATTTTAACCCATGTAGTTTATCTATGGGTTAAACTTGACTGGGGAGAGTTAACATTATGACGTGTCCACCGTATATTTCTCTCGTGTTCGAACGTGGGAAGTCAAAAACCAAAATTAATTTATTGTCACATTGATTTAAGTTTTTAATTAATTTTATCGTGTAAAATGACAGAGACTCGACGTGTTTTCGCAAATAAATCTGTACGCTAGACATCCTTCTGTATTAAAATCGTAGATTTGTTTTTCCATCTTAAAATTAAATCAAAACATGTGAGAAGGCTACAACCCGCTATGCGAATCATTGAATACCCTATCCCATTCCATTTTTAAATTAAAAATCAGCAAAAAATGTGTGTGCATAAAAACTTTATGAAGATGATACCTGGAAGAAGAATGAAATAGAAGCGCGCAATCGAAGACATTAAGAGGTGTCACTCCAGGAAATATGTTCTTAAGTTTTACTAAAATGTCAAAGCCAAACCTGCAACACACAATATGACAACGTTATGTAGCCATGTTTGATAGTCACGTTGCTATAGTATAGAAAGTGGTAAAAATGGATTAAGCAGTAAATGAGGGTAAGACCAAGTATATGCTTTCAACCGAAAGGCTACACAGCAGCGATGATTTGGACAAAATGTCACCATCGACAGATATAACTTTGAGGTAGTACGGGACTTTATCTACTTCAGTTCCACTGTTAACTCTGACAACAATATCTCGTCGGAAATAAAACGAGGAATTACTCTTGCCAACCGCATTTTCATGGGGCTGCAGTAAAGGGTTCAATCGAAATACTAAGAACTTCTAACTCTTCAATTCCCAGCCAGGCGTCGAACGTATAAGAGAAAGACCTAGCCTTAAGTGGCGCGCACAAGTAGAAACCGAATTCAACGTACTTGAAGTTCGCAACTGGAGGGAGTTAGCTATGGTCCGTACTAATTGGAGAGGCATGCTGGTTGAGGCCCAGGTTCATTCCGGACAGTAACGCTACTTAAGTAAGTACAAAAATCCATTATTCCATATACACATTTTAATATTGTTCTAACTATAAATATATTTATATTAGTACGAAAGAAGATGACACTAGCAAGAAAAGAAAAACCAATGAGCAATGTGTTAAACCATACCCAGACAAGGGTTGATTTGGTAAACTATCCTTCTGCAAATTTAATTAGTCCCGGGAAACCTTACAAAATGAATAAAACCGTTGTCAATCATCATCATTTTTGTGCAACTCCATGTTGCCACTTAAAGTTCGGTGCTTGAGAAGCACAGTGTGCAGTGTTGACTGACACCACCATGTATTTATATGCCATTCACTAGTAAACCAGGCAGGATAATTAATAGCGAGGACATCATATTGTACATGTAAATTTAAATATTGATTTGCGTCGGATAGGTGGAAACTGTAGAGTAAACTTATTTGCAATCATGGGATCCATTCATTCATACAATATTTCCTCGTTTTTTTACAATTTTCTTTATAATGCGGCCTGATATTGTAGGGTGCGGAATATAAAACAAACATCCTCACATACAATTTCCGGGGCTGGCGGACATCACAAATGACAATAGTAAATCATGCGACGGGCTGTCAAGTCAATATGCGGCCAATTTGTTGTCGCCAGCAGGACGTTCATATGTGGGGTGCATGCAATCAAGAGTTCATGTTTGTGTTTCGTGTGAATGATTATTGTCGAATAACCGACGTATGTTTGTGGGTCGCTTACAGCAACGTGGCGGCGATGATCGAAGAAGGAGGTAGCCTATAAATAAGCGATCCTGGATCGGCAGGATACATACATATAACAAACAAATCGAGTGTTATTGCCTTTAATTGGTGGTTGACCTGCATACAGAGGAGTCCATCACGCCATGATGTGGTATTTGCACATGTGACTCGGTATACGATGTAATGAATTGTATTTTCAATATTTGTGGTGAAAAAAGGAGAATTATATTCATTTTCACTTACTCCTTTAATAAAAACTGAAAGTAAATATTGCAATTTAAAAAATACAACCCCTTTACATATGGTCAAAATGTTCTACTTTTAATTGTCCCCCCCTTGAACTCGCCGGGATTTATGTGATTTTCAAATAAGTCATTTAAACACATTTTCTCAATGAAGTGCACTATTATTAATACATATTTTGTAAAATAGATAAATAATAAAAAAGACAGTTACCTGTTGAATACCCTATCCCATCCTATCCTTAAAATTAATATCCTCAAAATGTAGGTTATGGTGATGAAATACAGAAAATGACATTGTCGAAACATAGCTATTGTGCAAACAGTTTATAAGAACCTTTTGTGGTTCCAAAAAACAACGTATTTCTATTGTTAATCCCTTGGGATGGGGTATACAAATGGTTTTTGTAAGAAAAAGCCCCCAAAATGTGGGCGTATGTGAAAATGATCTATAGCCAAAATGTTTATCATCATTCTGGAAGTATTTGCATCAAACGTTTTTTCAAACTTTTTTAAAATTCGGACAAAAAGCGTTTTTTACTTAAAACGCCCCCAGAAAGTGGGCGTGGCAAAAAACTTTGTACAGACGGAATATAGATATTTGGATTGTCTAAATATGCTGCTACTAAACTTTTTTGAAATTCCTTACGGTTTGGCTTAAAACTACGTTTTTCTAAAAAGGGGGTGTGGCAGTGGGCGGATTTCAAAATTTTTTACACTTATTCTTTTTCGTCGACCAGAGAGTCTATATACCAAATTTCAACACTCTAGCTCAAAATTTAAGGCCCAAAAATTGGTGACACACAGACGGACGGACGGACGGACAGACAGACATGGCTTAATCGACTCAGCTAGCTTTTCTGAATCGATCCATATACTTTGAGGTATATGTATCGAAATTATTTCTCTATGTTACAAACTTAATGTCAAAACTAATATACCCCTATGGGATAGGGTATAAAAAGTTGGTGGTTTTAGGGAGTAAAAATCACACACTACCGTGAGTACGTGCCCATAGTGTCTATGAAGATTTTCACAAGCCCACGGAGAAAAAAAACCTTCAAAGATCTTAATATAAGTTAAAATAATTTAATAAGGACTTGCATTGTTACAAAATTTTAAGTAATTATTTTTTAGGATTTACGTAATGAATTAAAGTGAAAGTATATACTTTTGGACACCCACTTTTCTGGTAGCTCCTCTAACCCCGATCGAACCAGTGTTATTCGGTACATCCATTCAACATACCAATATTATCATCACCAAAGAAAAAGTTCTTTGGGCCATTAAAAGCTTCAAACCGTTTAAATCCCCTGGACCAGATGATATCATACCTGCGGAACTCCAGTACAACCTTGATATAACATGGTTACTAACTATCATTGTAAATAAATCCGAAGGATCTCCGTCCAATCAGTCTATCTTCATTTCTGCTTAAACCTTGGAAATATTAAAAATTAAAATTAAGGATCCAAAGTGGTTATACCTACGTAGTAGTATAGAACCGATTGTACTCTCCAACTACCAACATGCATATTGCAAAGGCAAGTCAGTTGAAAATGCGATCCACTAACTGGCACGCTTCACTGAAAACTCACTAAGATTAAAGGAGTATACCATGGTTGCCTTTCTTGATATAGAAGGAGCTTATAATAATGTCAAAGCAGAAGCAATTACTATTGGACTCTCGGATTTAAATGTTGATGACTCGCTGAGAGTGCTAATAAATCAGCTTATGAGTAGCTGATTTATTAGCAGAATAATAAAAACAAAGCTTTGCATCTCAACCGCACGTAGATCTGTTAGTAAATCTAGAAAGAGAAGGATCCAAAGTGGTTGTCTATGCGGATGACGTTGCAAAAGCTATACCAGGGAAATACCTTAATGCTATCCTACATCTAGTGCCCCTCGCAAGATGCTTAACCTAAGCATATCCTTTCGCCTTCTCGATCATTGCAGCGTCTTCCAGGCGGAATGAATGGCAATCAAAGAAGCCTTGTCTTGGCTGAAAAGGAATGTAATATCCACGAAGTGTACTAGAATCTTCAGCGATTAAATCCCTGGAAGCCATCTCATTCAATTCGAACGAAAGCCTACTGTTTCTTAACAAGATGGCGGAGCATTGTACCATTCACCTCTTTTGGGTGCCGGGCCACAGAGACATACCAGGGAATTTCAAGGCAGATGACAGGGAACTACCCTTGACATTCCACCGTCGGTAAATATGTTAGGTATGCCCCTGGCTACATGGAATTGCAGATCAAACAGGATGTGATCAAGAAAGCAAACCGCAGATGGATAAACGGCACAACGTGTCAAATATCCAAGCAATTCTGGCCTAACTTTAACCAGAAGCGCTCCATCTGCTTGACAATGCCGAACAGATCAAACATCAGCACCATAATCGGTGTCCTCACAGGACTACACGCAAAAAGACTAGGCCTTTTCGGCAATGACTTCTGTAGTAGCTGCTTAGACGAGGAAGAGGGAGGAAAATATTATTCACCTTCTATGCTCTTGTTCAGCTCTGTCAGAAAAAAGGAAGCTTCATCTGAGAGACCACATCTTCCATAATCTTGGTGAGCTGCCTAGTATCAATGTCAGAAACCTCCCCCACTAAATAGTAAGCTCGGAATGGTTTATTTAGGTGAACGAATATTTTAAAGTTGACGGATCACGTGTTACCACAATGGACCTTTATGGTCTAACCAATTCATCATAAAACCTCCAAAACCAGCTCTTTCTATTTTTTCAACAACAAATCCTGGATATCAAAACTTTGGTGATAAATAATCCAGCCGTGCATTTATTTCTATCATGGTTTGACACTAAAAGATAGCAAAAATGAAGTAATAAATCCTCAGTCGATTTACTTTTTTGAAAACCAAATTGAAGGGGATTAAAAAAGCTATTACTTTTCAAAAATATATGCTATTCTTTTCTTTATACGATTTTGAAAAATTTACTGAAAACAGAAAACTTTCGCACTTTTATTTATTTTATTTTTCTTAAAATATTAACTTAACACTAGACAAAAATGCATTAATCTAACTTATCAATTACATATTTGCTTAATATAACTTATTGGCCCTTAGCGGGCCAAAAATTTTATTTTTGCCTTTGGGCTTAAATGTATCGTGTGTTTATTTTTTAAGATATTGTTTTAATTTTTTAAAGCAAAAGTAAACAACTTTGAGTCATGAGAATTTTTTTGGGTTGTATATAAAAAAAACTTAATCTAAATTAAAACTAACTTAAACTACTTAAACCTAATTTAATTACAATCGGGGTGGTAAGCACTCGTTGCATATGCCTCGAGTGATCGTCATCCCGATTGAATCTTTTTCTGACCGGCCAGAATGTATACAACCATAACGCCTCCCAATAAAGTGTACAAGCCCGGCCTCAGACCGTGTACCTAAATTAAATTTTCTTAAAAACTAAGGAGTGGACTGAATGTCTGCAAAGCCCAGAGGAATTGCACGAACTCTTTCCTTATATAGCCGCCAAAATTCGGTACGCCCGAACATAAGCGTGTTTTCCATATATATGTCATTGGGATAGTAAGCCCCGAAGAACAGGCTGTTGTAGCTAACCATCGCCCTTAAGACATGCCTTCGAATCACCGTAATAAGGAAATTGTCAATTATATTCAGCTGAGCCCCATTGTACAGGACCTCGTTGCGATACTACTTTATGTACTCAGAGTCCGGCGTTCGGTACAATCCTAAGCAGGATCGGAGACAACGCCTCTCAAACAGCTGTATCCTTTAAATGTAGGCTAGTGCTACATTGAACCACACGGGACAAACATAAGCGATAATTGGCCTTATAAGGGTCATGTAGCAAATGACGTTCACCCTTGAATCAAGTTACTCTACCTTGAAATAGCCTTCTTGTCAGAGCATAGGCCCCCTAGCCATAGCCAGACAAGCATCAACATTTTTGTTAAAATACAGAAACTTGTCAGGAAAGATGCAAAGGTTATGACTTCACTTCTCACCGCCAACGGCTATTCGTGTTGTCCGATTATGCACAAGTTTTTCCAGATGTTTTCTGGTATCGCTAGAAGCAATGGGGTCCTTAACAAAATTGTTTCGGGATCTATTTCCAATCATCACAATATCGCTTAATGTGATCGAAGTCACGTTGCAAAAGTATATTGACGGACGTCCTCGTTTTTCGGACCTGATCTGTACGCCACTAGATCATCTACGTACGCTATAGAGTGTCTGAGAGAACCTACAAGATCACTTGTATAAATGTTAAACAATATCGGGGATTTTTTGTATCAGGTCTTATTCGAAACTTTCAAACGGTTTTTTTTTAACTTAAGAAGTTCGAATTAGAGCTTAGTTACAAAAAATAACGTTTCGCTAAATAAATCTTAGTTGAATTTTTGCTGGGGTTCCGGATAAACATATATTTTAATTAAGTTATTTTGCATTTCATTGGAAATATCATTTGCTGATATACAATTTAAATATAGGTAAACAAAATTGTTTCTTTTATTTGCACAGAGGGTTAACTGTGCATATAAAACTGAGCAACGTATAATTTTGTTGTTTCCTTTTTACTGTTTGAAAGGACTTTTTTGTTTGTGGTGGACAAAGTGATGTAAACAAAAAAGAGACCATAAAGTGCTACGAGGTCGAAGTGAAATTTCATGCATCAATGTGTCTCAAATAACAGAAGTCGTTTGTCATCAAAAGAACTGTTGACTTTTTCGCTTAAAATCTTGTTTTCCGCTATGATGCGTTCACTTCAAGTGACTTTTCATAAATGAAACGACGCACAACCAATTCAAGGAAAGCAAGCCGACGTCGACATTATTCTCTCCTCGCATATCACAGACAAAATAAACTATACATGCAATGCTTTCTTAATAAGAATTTCTTATGATCGGCAAACTGAAGCTTATATATATGACATATAAGTAAGTGTATAAAGAGCCATCGAAACAAACTGAGAGCGTTTGGCGTTTGGCCGTAAAATCCGTACATTTACTACAGAGAGCTCTCTCATGCTTACAATCTCGCTCTTTTTTTTGAAACAAGTTCTTGTTTGTTGTTGTTCTTTACCCGCTCGTAGTTGTCCCAACGTGCATAAATTTCGTTTCATGTAAATTTGTTTATACCCCGACGAGCTCAAAGAAATTTCACTTCAAAAATAATATAAATAATTACAAAATGCTGTTTGCCTATAAATGTAAGGTAAAACATACGAGATGTGCGATTTTTGAAAGATTTGGATTGATTACGATATTACGATGATAGCTGAACCCAAAAAAGTGTTTTTTGGAACGGCTTGACCGATTTTCTTCAAATTTTGTATCCAAGTTTGTTTTGGTTATAATTCTAGGCCATTTTTTTTGTTTGCTTTTAGCTATGTTATTGACGGTACCTGCCATATAAAAATAACACATAACCTCAATTTTTTCGAAAACGGCTCTAACGATTTTGATTAAACTTTATATATACTACTAGCTGCCCGGCCCGGCTTCGCCCGGGTACTGTTTCGTTTTAGGGTCCGTAATAGTATTTTAGTGTTAGTAGTATTTATTTTCTCAAAGCTGACCTGAGAGATTTTCTCAATATTTTTTTCCGTAAGAACCTTGTACAGAGTATTAGAAAACTACAAAAAAAAATAAGCCAAATCGGTCAAGCCGTTTTCATGTTATGTCGTGACAACGGAAAACGGGTTTCATTTTTATATATATAGATAAGAATATTAGTTCCAACAAAACGGAATAAATAGTTTTTTTTTTTGAGAAAATCCATATAACGGATTTTGTCATTTAGGCTATATAAAGAAAATTGTTATTTTCTCGCAAACTATTATGTTTGAAACAATTCCACATAATAACATTTAGCCCAACTATCACTAAACGGAATTTTCAGTTTTGGCCAACAACGGAAAATCATTATTAATCACATAGACACCGATTCCTTCAAATTTCGGAGTAAACATTCTTATAATCACATTTCAACATTATTTTCATAATTTTTAGCATCAATAATCGAAATGCTTATGATTTGATTTAACGCTCAACTCGCTGTGAAAGAGAAAGTTGCGTACGACCCAGTCGTGCACCCTCCACTAGTTTAGTTTAAATACTATTTAACAATTAACGACGAAAGATTGAATGCCGGGCCGATGATGTTCTGTAGCATACAGAAACTGTCTTGTGGAAGGAGCAGAAACGTCGTACGTCGAGTAAGAAATCTGTTGCAAGAAAACATCATTGAGCAACTTGGCGACTTCAATAGTGAACTTATCATTCTTAGCCAATGAAGCCTTACGCACGAGCTGCATAGTTTCGAAAATGTATTCTTCTGCTGTACCATGGTGCTACGTAGCACGAAATCGTTGAAGTTCTTGCCATAGAAGTGCTCAATTTTTACGTTGAGCGGATTAAATTCGCTTGGCACGGCACAGTTCAAGACTGGTACGTTCGCACAATAGATAAGGGATGTAGAATGTAGATGCAATTGGTTTATTCATTATCACACAGTTGTTTACCAGTACCAAAAAGTATTGAACTACATAGAGTATACATCACAGCTAAAAATTGTGTAGCCGTACTGACGCGGGTGGTAAGTGCGAAGGGGTATTTTCGTTGTTCGTATGCTAGTTGTTGATGCTGAAGTACCAATGTTAACACTGGGGTATCAATATCAGTACCCCACATAATAAATTTTCGTTGTATAAGATGCGCACTCTATGTAGTTCTATACTCTTTGCCAGTACACAACACGGTATATCCGGCAGTGACACCAGATGTTGCCTTGTCACTTTCCAGGACCTGACCCTCATGATATGATGAGATGCGCACTCTATGTAGTTCTATACTCTTTGCCAGTAAAGAACACGGTTTATCCGGCAGTGACACCAGATGTTTCCTTGTCGCTTTCCTGGACCTGACCCTCAACCAATATGACTTTCCAATTTCTCGGTTCTCAGTTGTGCACTTCAAGTTGAAGAGGTCGTTTCTATTTGTGTGCTCCACAGGTCTTACTCTACTGCGTACGATGTCTGGCTTGCAATCGAAGACTGCGAGCCGGGGTATTAGTGTCCATTCGCTTTACATGCCCTAGCCATATTAAACGTCCAATGCGGAGTTTTTTTTTTGACTAGGGGTATGCCTTCGTTTAATTTGTAACGAGATGTTTTTGTCAGAGTTAATAGCGGACCTGAGGTAGACAAAATCCCGTACTACCTCAATGTAATATCTGCCCATTGTGTGTCCTTTCGTGTTGACAGCAAATACTTAGTCTTACCCTCATTTACTGCTAAATCCATTTTTGTTGCTTCCTTCTCTATACCGTCAAACGTGGCTATGACATCACGTCGACTCCTACCCATGATGTCAATTTCGTCGGCGTACGCTAGTATATGCACCGATTTTTGGAAGATTGTGCCTCTGGTGTTGGCTCGAAGTTATGCACAATCCTCAAAAATCAAATTAAATAAGTAACATGACAGCACATTGTCTTGACTAAATACTTTTCTGGTATCAAATGTGTCGGTGAGGTCGTTTCCAACCATGATGGAGCAGCGATAATTCTCCATCGTCATCGTACACAGCCGGACGAGTTTGGGCGGTATACCAAAACTAGAAATGGCTCTGTATAGTTCGTTTCTATAAACGCTGTCGTATGCGGATTTGAAATCGATGAATAGGTGGTGGGTATCGATTTGGACTTAAGTTGGCGCAGTTCAGAGGGTCTCCTTTTTTGTGGATCGGGCAAACGATGCTGAGGTTCCATTCTTCAAGAAAACTTTCATCCGACCAAATTTGGCTTATGAGTTGGTGGATGTAACTTATCAAGTCATCTCCGCCGGTTTTACAAAGCCGAACAGAATTCTGTTCGAGCCTCCTATCCTTGGCTTTGACGTTTTACACTTTGGTTAAAACTTGTGAACGTAGTTCCTGCAGTGGCAACTCTCTATATCCTCGATCGCTCGCTTTTCTTGCTCCATTTTCTTCTTACTGAAATGGCAGTGTTCTTCCTTTCTTCTTGTAGGCCTCATTCTTGGCTGCGAGCAACTGTCGGCATTCCTCATCAAACCAGGGGTTTCTTGCTGGTTGGCGCGAGAAACCTATCACATTAGTTGCGGCTGATCCATCTAATGACTTGTTGACATCGTTGCCATTGTTCTTCGATATTCAATGCCTATGGTATAGTGTTAATCGAGAGGTAAGGGATACGCATTGCGTTTAGACGATATATCAAAATTAGGCATGATTCTGTATAGATCGTGTCCATTGTTTGTATCGTATAGTCCTTTTGTTTATATGTTACAATATATGTATACATTTGCAAAATCCACACGATATTCACGTAAACGATAAAAATTTTAAATCTGAGCAATATAATTTCAATTTTTTTTTTGCGTGTTCATAATTTTTTTTTTAAGTTCAACGATATTCGATATTAATTCTGAGAAACCATTTATAAACATTTTATGTATAAATAGTTTTGAGTTCTATATCGAAAAGAAAAAAGTTTGTCAGCATCAATCAATGTTTGTGTGCTTATCAAAAATAAATTCGAAGCACAACAATAAAGATTGTTAAATTCCCATATATAGTTGTACATTTTTGTTATCGGGCAAACTTGAACTTATTATCGCTGTGCTCTACAACACGCGTAAGTCAAGAACAAATCAAAACACTCAAAATGAAAAAAAAAAATAAAAACACACATTATATTCTTTGGGCATAAATGGATTATTATTATTTTTCAATTATCGTTTGCACAATTATATTTAAACATACTTTACCAGACCTCCCTACATCTGCCCCTGCTGTCGGGCAAGTAACCTGGCTGGCACGGGAAATCAATCATATTTACTTGCATTATAGGTACAAGTCCATCGGAAGTAGATTCTTTTTCGTCGATTGCATCTTGGTTTAGGAGGACACACCAGTCCGGATCAATTGTTGCTGGTATACCGGCAACATTGGCTTCACATTCAACGCTTTGGAGACAGTATTTGATACACACTCGCTCGGTTCCTTTTTTTATTTTTTTCTTGCACTTATAGTGTGCAGTGCACCCATCTGCAATCTTAGGAATGGTGTTCTCAAGCCATAGTTTGATGGAAGCTTTAGTTGTAGGTGGTTCAATTGTTGTGGTTGTTGTTGTAGTTTTTCGTCCGAATAAATGGATACCATTTGGTGACGCCGTTGATAAGACGCTTATACTCAATATTACAGAGGCAAATAAAAACAGAAGCTGTAGCTTCGACATGGTGCCGCAATGTTACGAATGCACGAACTATCAATTGCCGACTGAGGGTGGATCAGTATAAACCTGATACGTTAGAAGAAATTCAAGATAATCTTTGACCTTGAGTAGTTTTTTTTGTGTATGAAAATTGTTAATTTGTACTGTAAATATAAATACAGAGATAGAATGTATTTTTTTAACAATGTCTTAATACATTCGAATATGTTGTATTGGAACGTATTTTTTTATATCTATCTATACTCGTGATACTAGTTTCAATTGGTTTGGTCGTGGCATACGTTTGCAAAACAGTACCACTACCAATTAGGAAATCGATACCCTATGGGTTAAGATATGACATACGAGTAATATGTTGATGTCTGCACCTATTTTGATTGCATAGGTACCCTATTCTAAAGGATTATATTAGTTTTAGTACATCGTTTCTGGTGTCAAACCATCAAAAGTATTTAGCCGAATGGCCAAGGGAAGCGCTCAATCCCGTTGCCCTTGTTATGTGTGTCACATGTTCTAGGATTATCTAAAAAATTGAAACTGGTCCTCCAGGTTGGAGGGTGTGTTGTCTGGGTAACTTCCTTACCATGCAAAAACAATCGGTGATGAGAGAGACATCTATGCCTATAAATAAAAAAACGCATGAGAAAGCTACAATCCACTGTGCGGATCGTTGAATACGCTATCATATCTTTAAAATTAATATCCCCGAAATTGGGCATGACTTAAAACTGAATGGGAATGAAATAAAGAAAATTAAATTATCACCACAGCTTGTTCAGATAGTCATATATGGTTCGACAAAAATAAACGACGTTTTTCTATGGCAAAATATGTTATGGGGTAGGGTATACAAATGGTTTTTGTTAGAAAACGCCCCCAAAAAAACGTTTTCTAAAATGATCAATAGACCAAATATTCATATATTACCAATGATATGGCATCATACGTTTTTTCAAATATTTTAAAAATTGTTTTTTTTTTAATGAAAAGGCTCCCTAAAAGTGGGCGTGTCAAAAAATTTTGTACAAAAAAAATAAAGGAGGATTGTCTTAATATGTTGTTCAGACACTTTTTCAAAATTGATTTCCGTTTGGCTAAAAACAACGTTTTTCTGAAACGCGGGCGTGGCAGTTTGCGGATTTTGAAAATTTTTACACTTGTTCTGCTTCGTCGGACAGAAAGTCTATATACCAAATTTCATCACACTAGCTCAAAATATAAGGCCCACTTTGTGGTATAACTATCAAAATTACTTCATTATGTTACAAACTTGATATCAAAACTAATATACCTCTGTGGGATAGGGTATAAACAGACCTAAAAATACCACGGACAATAACTTACGATTATGCACCTATAACATACGCACGCTGTACAAAACGGCTGCAACACAAAAACTTAAATCTGTCTTAGTGCGTTACAGGGGAGACATTACGGCGATTCCGGAAATATATTGAACGGAACAAGGAATACAAAAACGAATATGACGAAACGTTTATTACAGCGAATTCGAATTAGAAAAGCAGGGTTGCGATCTCTAGATGGTCGAACCGTAGCCCAAATCTTCATGGATGCACACATTTATTACAGCGAATTCGAATTAGGAAAGCAGGGTGGCGATCTCTATTTGGTCGAACCGTAACCCAAATCATCCCGGATGCACACAATTAGGGCCGGTTGTTCAGTGCCGGTCAAATCGACGTTTAGGTTACCGCAGTTTTGATATAACCCACGATTATGAATCTTCACTTACCGAAGAGTGTTTGTTTAGTAGATTTTTCGCTTCTGTTACCTAACCATAGATAAATCGTTCCAGTTTTTGTCAAATAACAAAGTTAACCCACATTTTGAAAAACAAAAAAACCGTAAGAAAAACAATCAGCACGGCTCTAAAAAAATGTTTTATTTTTAAACTTTAAAAAAATTATAAAACTCAGCTTTAATTTCTTCTTGAAATCTTTAACGTATTAAATCCAAAATGTTTGCAACAGTTTCCTCCTGCAATCTAAAGGTCTGAAAAAATCAAAACCTATTAATTAAAATGATCCAATCGTTCATATAAGTGCGCCGTTCTCCATCCAATAATTGATACTGCTCGTCGTCACTCTCGCAAATACTCCACGAATCACAAATGCAATTTCCAAATGAATATATATATATATATATATATATATATATATACATATATATAAAAAAAGCGCGGAAATACAAAAAAAAAACAAATTTAGTCACTCCATTTTGCGTAAAATTTAGTATCACACGAATAATTCACCGAATTTGCACGGAATGTTGTTCTGCAAATGTCATGTTAAAAGCAATACACACTCTCAAAAGCATGAACAAACAAAATTCCAGTAAACATGGGTTAAATAGCGATAACCCACCAAAATCTGCGGTTACAAATTTATCAGGTTAATTAACCCAACCGTGGTTCTCCGGTTAATTTTTTGGTGAACAAACTCATTCGTGGGTTATCGGCTGGAATAACCGTTCGTTAAAGTTAACCGACAGCGAACAAACCGGCCCTTAGAGGGACGCTGACGAGATACAGCTATGCGAATGTTCCAAAAGCCAATATCAATACCGGTCACCATTATTTGGAAAAATTCATTTAGCATTTCTTTGTTTCGCCTTAGTAGTTAAATATTTATTTTATTTCGCAATCCTTATTTGGCAATTTACGTTCCGTTATTATTTATTATGTTTTTAATCATTTCGCAAATAACATTAGGCGGTTTTATACTTCGCATTTTTCAAAAACCTTTTTAATCATTCCGCAAAATCCATTGTTTGATAGTGTTTATACCCTATCCCATAGGGGTATATTAGTTTTGATACATAGTATGTAACATAGAGAAATAATTTAGCTACATATACCTCAAATGGATTGACTCAGAATCGCTAGCTGAGTCGACTAAGCCATGTCTGTCTGTCCTTCCGTCCATCCGTCCATCCGTCTGTACGTCACCAATTTTTTGGGCCTTAAATTTTGAGCTAGGATGATGAAATTTGGTATATAGGATCCTCGTCCGTGCCTACAGAACAAGTGTAAACATGTTCGAATCGCGCCCACCGAAAACGTCGTTTTTTGCCAAACTATCAGGAATTTTGAAAATGTTTCTAAAGACATTTTAGACAATCTTAATATCTATATTTTGTTCATACAAAGTTTTTCCACGCGCACTTATTGGGAACGTTTCTAATAAAAAGCTTTTTCAGATCAAATTTTAAAATTTTCGAAATGTTGATGCAGAATCATTGGTAATATTAATATGAACATGTCGTATATAGACCGTTGTGGGTATGGGTTAAGCCCACTTTTTGGGGGGCGTTTTTATATAAAAACCATTTTTATACACTACCCCATAACATATGCAGGAGAACCGTAAGTGTTTTATAAACTGTCTGCACAATTTGTTGTGACAATGTCCTTTTCTATAATTGATTTCCATCGTGTTTTAAGCCATGTCCACGTTTTGGGGATATTAGTTTTACAGATGGGATGGGATAGGATATTCAACGATCCGCACAGCGGATTGTTGCCTTCTCCTATGTTTTTTTCGTGTTTTCATGTTTCGCCGTTTAGTTATTTCGCAAAACAGCGCTACGCCATGTTATTATTTCGCTGAAAGGTCGTTTCGGCGTTTAGTTGTTTTGATATTTTGACCATTTTCTATCATCAGCTTTAGAAATTTATAGTTAATTTTTTTTAATTGGTATTCAACAGTTTTGCAATTTGTTCGCTGCATTTTTTAACTTTCTGTTACAAAGGGAAATGTATTGTTTTCGTGAAAATGTTTGCCCTCGATTTTTGATTGATTCTAACATAACGGAACCCAAAAATTGGTTTTCGAATTAACGGCTTGACCCATTTTCTTAAAATTTAATTGACGATACCTGCCATACAAAGATATGTTACGCATAACGTCAATATACTTGAAAACGGCTCTAATGATTTTTATTAAACTTAGAATATATATATATATATGTACTATAAGTATATAAGTTCTGATGCATACCCAGTTTTTACGTGAAAACTCATACAAACGAATTTTTGATTTTAGGACATGTAAAGAAAATTTTCAATTTCTCGCAAAGAATTTGATCAAATCGATACTTACCACCTATTCGGTGACGTGAAATAAGGCCAAAACGAATGGTGGGTGCACGACTGGGTCGTACGCAACTTATATTATAAGCACGCATATTATAAGCACTTTGATCATTGATGCTAAAATGATATAAATAATGTCGAAATGTATTTATACGAATGTTTACTCCGAAATTTGAAGGAATCGATTTCAATGTGAATAATAATGATTTTCCGTTCTTGGCCAAAACTGAAAATTCCGTTTAGTGATAGTTGGGCTAAACCTAATTATGTGGAATTGATTAAAACTTTAATTGTAGTATATGTATTAAATTTCATTCAATTTGACATAATAGTTTGCGAGAAATTAACAATTTTCTTTATATGGCCTAAATGACAAAATCCGTTATATGGATTTTCTCGAAAAAACTTGGTATGCAGTTTTGTTGGAACTAATATGCTTATAGTATATAAAAAGTTTAATCAAAATCGTTAGAGCCGTTTTCGAGAAAATTGAGGTTATGTGTAATTTTTATATGGCAGGTACCCTTATTAACATGGCTAAAAGCAAACAAAAAAAAAATGGCCTAGAATTATGACCAAAACAAGCTTGGATACGAAGTTTGAAGAAAATCGGCCAAGCCGTTTAGGCTGGGGAGACCATTACGGACAGACGGACCGACGGACCGACGGACGGAATTCCAAAAACCACTTTTTTAGGCTCCGCTATCATCGTAATGTTAGAATCAATCAAAATCTCGAGGTCGAAAATTTTCACGAAAACAATATCTTTCTGTTTGTAAGAGAAAGTTAAAAATAATATCAAATTACAAATTTTGCTTTATTTCGGTTTTCAAAACGAAATAATACCAATTTGTTTTTTGTTTGCACTATGCAAAAAGAAATATTGACAAAAAATAGAAATAAAATAATAATTAAATTGTGCTTCAATTATATCTAACATCAATTTGTTTTCTTCAAACCATTTGACCCTATTATGACTTAACACTGAACACCACTAAAGGTGGGTAATAACTTCACTATTTTGTGGGAAATAAAAACGTTATAGTTTAAATAATATAATAAATATAATAAACAGATGCTCTAGGCCCATTTTATAGGTTCTACTTAGTAGATCGAGTGAGGGCTTTACTACTGAATTGCCTCCTTAGCCCGAAGGAACAACGGTTTCCAAGAGTAATTATTCTTCGTTTAATTTTTGACGAGATGTTGTTGTCACTTTTTCAGAATCAATAGCGGAGCCAAGGTAGACAAAGGTCCGTAAATTAAAGAAGTCACATGACAGTGCATCGTCTTGCTTAAAACCATTTTTGGTATCGAATTTGTGTTTTTTATAAAACGAGTGGTGGGTGCACGACTGGGTCGTACGCAACTTTCTCTTTCACAGCGAGTTAGGCGTTAGATCAAATAGTACGCATTTTGATTATTTATGCTTAAAATGATATAAATAATGTCGAAATGAGTTTATACGAACGTTTACTCCGATATTTGAAGAAATCGATGTCAATGTGAATAATAATTATTTTCCGTTATTGGCCACAACTGAAAATTCCGTTTAGTGATAGTTGGGCTAAAACTAATTATGTGGAATTGCTTCAAGCTGTAATAGTAGTATATATATTGAATTTCATTCAATTTGACATAATAGTTTGCGAGAAATTATCAATTTTCCTTATATGGCCTAAATGACAAAACCCGTTATATGGATTTTCTCGAAAAAACTGGGTATGCAGTTTTGTTGAAGTTAATATGGTTATAGTATATATAAAGTTTAATCAAAATCGTTTGATCCGTTTTCGAGAAAATTGAGGTTATGTGTAATTTTTATATGGCAGGTACCATTATTAACATGGCTAAAAACAAACAAAAAAAATGGCCTAGAACTATGACTAAAACTAGCTTGTATACGAAGTTTGAAGAAAATCGGTCTAGCCGTTTAGGCTGGGGAGACCATCACGGACAGACGGGCCGACGGACGGAATTCCAAAAACCACTTTTTTAGGCTCCGCTATCATCGTAATGTTAGAATCAATCAAAATCTCGAGGTCGAACATTTTCACGAAAACAATATCTTTCTCTTTGTAAGAGAAAGTTAAAAAGGTTTTTGGTACATTTTTAAATTATTTGAAAAGACCATATTTCGATGAAAGACCAATGGTTATGATAATATGAACATTTCGTCTCTAGATCATTTTTACACACGCACTCGTTTTGAGTGCGTTTTCTTACAAAAACTATTTGTATACCCCAAGGCATATTCAATAGAAATTGTTTTTTTTGTCGAACCACAAAAGATTTTGACAAACTGTCTGAACAATATGTTGTGACAACGTCATTTTCAATATATTATCGCCATAAAGCCCGCATTTTGGGAATATTCATTTTAAGGATGGGATGGGATAGGGTATTAAACGATCCGCACAGCGGATTGTAGCCTTCTCATATGTTTTTATTACTTCTTTATGTTATAAACTATGCGTCAAAACCAAAATACCCCACTTCATTTATTCATTTTTCATAAAGAATCTCAATTCGTTTTCGACTATCTGGTCGCTTAGTCGATTGCAATATTCATTCCGTTTTCAATTGAAATTGTTACAAAATTGAGTTTTGCACTTGCAATTAGCCATGGTAGTGTTTGTCGTCACGGTAGCCTTGCCACTCCTTATGTTCTGCCTTTGGTTTGCGTACAGATTCTAAATTAAGAGCAGTCACTAACATGTACATCTATAGTCCTTCATAAAGAATCAATCAAAAACGCTCGTAAAAAGGACGAAGTTTTCTAAAATTGATTTTCGTTTCGATTTTATTGCCAATCGTATACTCTGGATATAGCATATGGTACTAGCAACGTTGCGGTTGTGTGGCAGTGTTTGGTTTATTGAATTTGATCGTGCCGGTGGTGTGGCCGCATTTAAAACTACCATCAAACCACCATTACCTACCACTCGTGGCCCACCTCAGCGTATATGTTAAGGCCCACAACATATATTCTGCAACATTCATGAGTATGTACAAATATACTCTTCACTGCTCCTACGTTTTGTATTTTAATGTTGCACGAAATTTTATTGCTCCCGGCTCCCTTTTCAGCACTTTTTATCAAGGAAATCCAAGGCGCGATTGTAGTAGATACTTATATAATCTTGTTAAATTGATGTGCAACATGCACACCATATATACCTACTCTTAAGCCCTATCAAGCAGAATTGAATGACCTGGAAGCAGTTTTCCAATAGATATAGTTTCAGAATAAGCCAATAATTTTATGCACACGTATATGTGTTTTGTAACCTAGCCCTCGGAGGAATTGTTCGAATTATGAACAATTCGTGATTTCCATTCATTGCGAGGTTTGCTCTTTAGATGTCAAAGCGTTGCCGCATAAAGGGCCAACAAAGGAGTCTAGGACTCCCGGCAAGTGGGTGATTCTTATTCCATTTTATGGATGTTTCTTTATTACAACGTTTCCCCGTTATCGACAGCAACATGCAAAGTACTTTTTCGGATTGGATGGGGGTTATAGTAGGTTGGTTTATATTTCGGAAGTGAATGCCTTTCTAAGGACCGGTGGATTGACTTGCTTTCGATGGGGACATTTTCCTATGAGAATAATGCCTTGCTTTAGGTAATGGTTATTTAAGTGGGTCCTCGTCGAGAGTTCCGTGTAATAATTGTTTCCTTTCGAATTGAAATCCTTTTGTAATTGCATGTTGTGGGCAGAGGCAATAAATTGTCATGATTTAGCTGCTACAGTTTTATGAGACTAACACCAATTTCAGAAACGTTAATGGTTATACGGATGACTTATTGAGAATGTTCGTAATCACTTACCACGAACGTCTGAGCAGACTTTTGCTATACAAAACCATTCTTTGCTGTAAGCCTAATAGGTCGCGACAGTATATTTAATTTATAGCTAAGCTTGTTATATTTACCTCGATATTTTTTTTATTTATTTTATTTTATTTATTCTATAAACTAGACTATGCTTTCGATATGTATATAAACTGCATGATTAGGTTGTTATTAAATTTCTCTTCCACTGTAAGGCAAACTTAGGTTCAAATGGATACTAACTATATGATAAATTAATAATTTGTATAGTTTGGCCAAAATACGAAAAATCAATGTATCAAACAATCGGTAGATAGGAAATGTTGTTAACATTAAGGCTAAAATTAAAAAGACAATTTTTTTCATAAAATCAATATTTGTGTGAATTATGATTATTTTCCGCTTTTAGAATGCAATTTTGATAAATTTAACTTTGACAAAATGTATTTGTCCTTGTTATCAGAAGGGTACCTATTAATATCTTTATCTAAATTGATATTTTGTATATATAATTGATATAATTTGATATTTTGTGCTTTAATGTATACCTAACTCAATTAATTTTCAACCAATTTACAATGACATGGATATATACCCTTTTTTAAAAATTGGCTTTTTCCTTGAAGACAATGAAAAATGTATCTATGGACACATTTACTTCAAGACGAATGGCATAAAATCTGTTAAGAAAACATCGAAATGCAAAACATACGACGTTAAGTGATATTTTCCTGCATTCCCTTTTTAGTAACAGTTTACAGTGAATTGCTTTGCTATGAAATCTATGTTTTATTGACGTTATGATAACATGTGTGCATTCAAAATATACTTGTACCGGTCTTATATCGGTCTTTATTCTCCGTCATTTCATTTTTATCGGTGTGCGTAAAGTGTTTTCTTATTCTGTTCTACGAAAAAAGTGAAAAATTAGAAAAAATCAAAAGAAATATTTTTTATCGATTACAATTTCAATTAATTTTTTTTTAAAAGTCACTCAATTTCAATTAGGGCATTACATTAGCAGCAACGAAGCTGTGTGGCGGATTTTCACATTTCCAATACAACAAAGCTCGTGTTTGATGCTGGGGTACCAATGTGAGATATTTGCCTTACAATTGCAAACAAAGCGTTATCCCAGGCATGCCATCGCCACATCGGCAATTATAAGATAATTTAATAATCGTGATTTTCTGCGTGAACATGATTTCCATCGCAACGCGATTTAACTTAATTTGTTTTAACAAATGTTCCAGAGTTAAGCGCACAACATGAAGATGTTTACCACATTTTGATGCCATCAATGCCAGAGAAAAGTAGTAGAACGTATTTCTTAGATGCACCTGCTGGCGCTGGAAAAACATTCCTTATTTGAACAATTTTGACCACCATTCGTTCGCAAAATAATATAGCATTGGCTCTCGCATCATCTGGAATTGCGACGACGTTGTTGGAGGACGCCAGAACAGCACATTATGCGCTCAAGTTGACTTTGGACATGAACTCAACGAGAATCCAACATGTAATATTATTTAAACGTATGGCCAGGGTGTTACAACACCAGGCCTGGTAGGCCTGCACCGCATGTATTGCAATTGAAAGTTGGAACACCATTCATCATGCTTCGTAATATCAACCAACCAAAATAGTGCAACATCAAAGAACATGTGATTAAGAAGCTAATGACCAACGTTTTTTGAAGCTACTATTTTAATTTTGAAGTTTAAAGGCGAAGACGTTTTAATTACACATATCCCAGTGATACCAACAGACATGCCATTCGAATTCAAATGTTTGCAGTTTCCAGTGCGACTGTCTATTGGAATGACCATCAATAAAGCGTAGAGACAAATGAAAGAAATGTTTTTTTTTAATTTAGTAATCAAATAATGGTTGGGTGTTGGGTGTTGTAGAATGAGGGTAGACTCTGATTGGCGTTAACTAGCAATGCCCAGTGTTGCAACTCTGACTACACATCAAATGTGCTTATCTTTACCTCCAAGTGGTAACCATCGGGTACTGGTCTCATCCAACCGGATTTGACTTGCTAAACGATAAGTGCGAGTGTTGATAACACGACGAAAAACAGCAACACTATAAACACCCTGGTGAGAATGGCACGGATGAATACCCGGCCTGCTGTCCCAGGCGAACCTAGATGAGCTGCTCTGACATATTCGGACAACAGGTTGTCTAGGAATTTCAAGGGTTAGTCAGGCCCCTAGAACAGAGATGGTGGCGGATGAACCGAAAGGCCAACGGCAGCGCTCAATCCCGTAGTGGATACTGATGGCCCCGTGTCCTAGGGGTATCTAATAAATTGGAACTGGCCCTCCAGGTTGGGGGTTGTGCTTTGGGTTAACTACCCACCCACAGAAAAAAAAACATGGTTACGAAGCAACCAATAGCCTCGGAAAGGACTGATTTTATTGTTGACGACCCTGCTAAACGAAAAAAGGACAACGACGTTCGTATCTGCACCTGGAATGTGAGAACATTAAACAGGAGAGGTGCAGACGAACAACTAGCGGAAGCCCTAAACTGCTACAAAGCAGACATTACTGCCATCCAGGAAATACTATGGGATGGGCCGGGCAAAAAGAGGATGAAAAACTGTGACATATACTACGGACCGTGTTATAGTGAGCAGAAACAGCGACTATTCGGATGCGGATTTGTTATAAGTGCCAGACTTAGGCAAGAAGTCTTATGTTTCCAAGACATTAGCGAACGCATAGTAAAAATCCGCATCAAGGCCAAATTCGCCAACATAAGCCTTATATGCGCTCAGCTCCGACGGAAGAAAAAGATGATATAGCTAAGGATTGCTTCTACGAGCTCCTCGACAAAACCTATGAGCGACTACCGAAGTACGATGTTAAAATCGTGCTAGGAGATTTTAACGCAAAGGTAGGAAGAGAAGACATCTTTAGAAGTATTGTCGGAAAACATAGCCTACACGACAACACGTCTGCTAACGGACTTAGGCTAATTGATTTCGCTACGGAACGAAATGCCACTATAGCCAGCACACGGTTTCCTCACCTCGATATCCATAAGGGGACATGGCGGTCTCCAGATCAACGAACGGTCAACCAAATTGATCACATTGCGATAGATAAGAGGCACGCATCCAGTATTTTGGATGTCCGAACATTCCGAGGAGCTAACATCGACTCGGATCACTACCTTGTAGCAGCCAAGGTAAGAATGCGGAAATCCACCACGCCACAACAATCCAGAAATACTGTGAAAAAATTTAATGTCGGAAGACTGCAATCGCAAGAGACCGCCAAGACCTTCGCACAACGCGTATCCCTTAACCTCTCGATTAACACCATACCACCAGCATCGAATGTCGAAGAGCAATGGCAACGATGCCAACAGGCCATTAGATCAGCCGCAACTGATGTGCTAGGTTTCTCGCGCCCACCAGCAAGAAACCCCTGGTTTGATGAGGAATGCCGACAGATGCTAGGATACAAGGCTCGAACAGAATCCTGTCGAGATGAACAAGGAAATATTGTAGTTGAGACACAGTCGATGCTGAGGATATGGAAGAACCACTTCTGCAGACTGTTAAACTGCGATGACGAACAACATTCCGCTGTCAGGCAGAACGAACCATTCAATATTGGCAACGACAGCGAAAACTGCCAACCACCCGACCTGAGTGAAGTGAGGATAGCAATATCTAAACTCAAGCTTAATAAGGCTGCCGGAAATGACGGCCTTCCCGCTGAGCTCTATAAGGCCGGCGGAGATGACTTGGTAAGTAACATCCACCAACTCATAAGCCAAATCTGGTCGGATGAAAATATGCCTGAAGAATGGAACCTCAGCATCGTTTGCCCGATCCACAAAAAAGGAGACCCTCTGAACTGCGCCAACTACAGAGGAATAAGTCTCCTTCTCCGTTTGTGTAGGATGACGATAGAGAATTCTCGCTGCTCCATCAGGGTCGGAAACGACCTCACCGACACATTCGATACCAAAAAAGGATTTAGGCAAGGCGATGCGCTGTCATGTGACTTCTTTAATCTGATTCTTGAGAGAATTGTGCAAAACTCCAAAGCCAACACCAGAGGCACAATTTTCCAAAAGTCGGTGCAACTACTGGCATACGCTGACGATATTGACATCATTGGTAGGACTCAACGTGATGTCATAGCCACGTTTGCTAGTATAGAGAAGGAAGCGGCGAAAATGGGTTTAGCAGTAAATGAGGGTAAGACTAAGTATATGCTGTCATCACGAAAGGACTCACAACATCGACGAATTGGACAGAACGTCACCATTGACAGATATAACTTTGAGGTAGTACGGGACTTTGTCTACCTCGGCTCCGCTATTAGCTCTGACAACAACATCTCGTCAGAAATTAAACGAAGAATTACTCTTGCCAACCGCTGTTTCTTCGGGCTAAGAAGGCAATTTAGTAGTAAAGCCCTCACTCGAACTACTAAGGAGACCCTATATAAGACCCTGATCATCCCAGTCCTGCTCTACTGCGCTGAAGCATGGACCGTATCAAAAGCGGATGAAGAAATCCTTGGTAGATTCGAGAGGAAAATTCTTCGAAAAATCTTCGGTCCCGTTTGCGTTGACGGGCTATGGAGACGAAGATTCAACCAAGAACTATACGAGCTGTACAGCGACAAGCCCCTGGTCAAAAAACTCCGCATTGGACGTTAAAGATGGCTAGGACATGTAGAACGAATGGACACCAATACTCCGGCTCGCAGAGTCTTCGATTCCCAGCCAGACGTCGGACGCAGTAGAGGAAGACCTCGCCTTAAGTGGCGCGCACAAGTGGAAACCGACCTCAACCAACTTGGAGTGCGCAACTGGAGGCAGTTAGCTAAGGACCGGGCTAATTGGAGAGGCATGTTGGTTGAGGCCCAGGTTCATTCCGGACTGTAGCGCCACTTAAGTAAGTAAGTAAGTAATCAAATAAAGGAAACATCTTGCGAAGCCTAAGGAGTAACGCTAATAATGTTTATAAAATTAACACATAGAGTGACGTGTAATTCATAATTATAAAATATCTGTTTCAGGGAAGAGTTTACAATTGCAGAAATGGGTTTGATTTTTAAATTCTAAGTGAATTTTTTGATCTATCTTTTACAGGCCACATAAAAATGATTAAGTCTATTTGATATTTTGATTGATTTTTATAATGGGTGATCCATTTCGTGGTTCCCTACTTTAAAAAAAAAACACAGAAAATTCAAATTTAATGAAGAATGTTTATTATCATTTGAAAGAACATTCTTTGGCATTTATTTTTTTGAAGATTATGTCTATCAAATATTGGCCGTTGCTACGTCGCAGATGGTCCATCCGTTGAGTCCAATTTTCGATCACTCGTTCGAGCATTTCGACTGGTAACTGGCGAATGAAACGCGTGATGTTTTCCTCTAAGGCCTGAATCGAAGCGGGTTTGTCGGCATAAGCTTTTGACTTTACATATCCCCACAGGAAAAAGTATAACGGTGTGATATCACACGATCTTGGTGGGCAATCGACCGGCCCAAAACGTGAAATTATGTGCTCACCGAAATGTTCTCTCAATAAGTCCATTGATTGATGCGATGTGTGGGAAGTGGCGCCGTCTTGCTGAAACCAAATGTCGCCGAGATCACGAGCTTCAATTTCAAGCATCAAATAGTCGGTTATCATGGCACGATAACGGTCGCATTTGACGGTTACGTTCGCACCGGCATAATTTTTAAAGAAATATGGACTGATGATTCCACCGGCCCACAAACCACACCAAACCGTTGTTTTTTCTGGATGAAGTGGCAGTTCTTCAATCTCTTCAGGTTGCTCTTCGTCCCGAATGCGGCAATTTTGTTTGTTTACATACCCATTGAGCCAGAAATGGGCCTCATCGCTAAACAAAATTTGCCTCGAAAACGTCGGATCTTCTTGGAACTTTTCAAGAGCCCATAGAGCGAAGCGATGTCGCTTGGGAAGGTCGAGCGGCTTCAGTTGTTGCACAAGCTGTATTTTGTACGCTTACAATTTAAGATCTTGACGTAAAATGCGCCAAGTCGTTCCATACGTCAGTCCGAGTTGCTGCGAACGGCGCCGAATCGACTCTCCACGGTCTTCGTGTACACTCTCAGCTACGGCCGCTATATTTTCTTCACAGCGTGCTGGACGTGGTCTATTCGGTCGAATATTATCCAATAATAAATGCTGGGTCTCAAAATGGGTGATGGTGTTGCGAATAGTATGCTCAGTAGGCCGATTATATTGACCATAAGTTGAGCGAAGTGCACGAAACACATTCCTCACAGAACGTGAATTTTCATAATAAAGTTGAACAATTTGTAAACGTTGTTCACGCGTAAGTCTTTCCATTATGAAATGCCAAACAATACTAAACAAAAATAACATGACAGCATGACACGACTCACACGTGATCTGTCAAAAAAGGCTATTGAAAAAAGTATCTCTACTTGGATCACCCGTTATTATTATGATAGGGGAATCCAAAAAAGGGCTTCCCGCAATTCCGTCCGTCTATCGAGATTTCCTTCTCCCGACAAAACGCTGAAACGATTTTGATTTTCTTCAAACATTGTTTTTAAAATTATTATGCACATAGTTCTCCTATAACGGTTGTATACAACGTCAATTTTCTCATAAAAAATATGTTCTTTGTCAAAAAGTAGATTTAAGAAGCATCTGCAAACATTACATCGATCGTTTTATGAGCGTTAGCGTTAGGTTTGCCTCAACTGTGGTACCACGTGGATATATAGACTTTCCCTATATTCGTTCGCCTAATTGAACCATTCAGAGCTGCCTATATAGCGTAGGAGGTTTCTGACCTTGATATTACTCAGCTCACCTAGGTTATCAAAGAAGAAGTTTCCCAGACAGAGTTTTCTTTTGTTGTAGTGAGCTGGACAAGAGCAGAGAAGGTGAGGAATACTTTCCTCCTCGTCTTCGTCCATGCAGCTTCTACAGAAGTCAATCTTAAAGAGGCCTAGTCTTTTTGCATGTAGGCCTATAGGACAGTGTCCTGTAAGGTGCTGATGTTTGATCTTTTCAGCATTGGCAAGCAGATGGAGCGCATCTGATTATAGTTTGGCCGGAGTTGCCTATATATTTGACACGTTGTGCCATTTATCCATCTGCGGTTTGTTTTCTTGATCGCATCCAGTTTGATATGTAATTTACATCTACCGAGGGGCATACCTTACATACTTGTGGTAGAATATCAAGCGTGATCTGTCAAGTTCACCCGTATTGCAGTTCCCTGGGATGTCTCTGTGGCCCGGCACCCAGTAGAGGTGAATGCTGAAATGAATCTCTGCCATCTCATTGCGAGTTAGTCGGTATTCATGGGTTGATTTCGATTTGATTGCCGCTTGGCTATCACAGAAGATGTTAATATACTTCGTGACTATTACATTCCTTTTCAGACAGGACAAAGCTTCTTTAATTGCCATGATTTCAGCCTGGAAAACGCTACAATGTTCTGAAAGGCGAAAGGATATGCTTGGGTTAAGCATCTAAAAGAAAGCACCCACTCCAGATTCTGTTTTAGATCCATCCGTATAGATGTAAATCGGTTATTGGTTTCGATGGTGTCAGTTTCCAATTCAAGGCGACTGGGAATGGTCGTTCTTAAGTTACGCTCAAAACTGAGTTGGGTAGTGATGTGGTCGGTGTTTTCTGTAATGTTAATATGATTCAGAATCTTTGTGTGTACTCTCAGTCTCACAGCTACACAATTCGCGGTCTGTTTTCGTAAATATCTAGAGGAACTAGATGAAGGATAGCATCTAGGGCTTTATTTCCCTGATTCAGCTATTGCCACGTCATCCTCGTAGGCGAAAGAGACAGGTGGGCTCAAGCTGCAGACGATTGCCCAAGCAGCCAACAACTGCTGGACGAAGGCTCGATGAAGATTAAACACCCCAAAAAAACCAACAGTCAAAATACTATAAACAAAGTACATATAGTGCGACGACAAACCAATGCGCAACATCCCACCGACGCTTCGAATTAAGCGGCGCGCATAAAAGTGTAAAAGGCAGGATGCCGGAAAACCCCAACGATTGTGTTTATCAAAAAGTCTATTGACAACGTCCCATTCTAAATAATTGTTATAAGGATAAAGAAAAATGCACACTATCGAAAATCCACCACCCCCAAATGTGCATGAAATACCAACGGATGATAATTATTCGCCCACAATGGGCACTCAGGTGGTATGGTGATTACCTAAACTCCTGAGCACTAGAGTAAACGTCTGTGGGTTCCTTTTCCAATTAAAGGGTTTCGGTTGAATCGGGTTCTTAAATTCGTGGGGACAAATGCCACGAAACAGATCATCGGTCGAACTTTAGTTCGTTGCTTGTTGCAGTGGTGCAACGAACCCGCGAGAGAAATTTTGTGTGTGATCTGAATGCATTCAGTGGGAAGTTTGGCCTAGGGAAATTTCTCAGGGTACAAGCGAATTAACGAATGAATACCAGACCGTGAAAGAGAGAATAGCCGAAAATGGCTGCCCACTCCAGCAAAGTAGCGGAGCGGCGTAGAAATAAAGCCGTAAGTTCGGCCCGCTATTGGCTGAAATGAGACAGAGTGTGGCCCTTTTGTGGGAAACAAAGAAGGTGAAAAAAACACTTCTTGGTTGACCACCGAAAGCAGCGGATTGTGAAATACATAATTATAATCAACGAAAAGTTTAAGCGAGGAGTTTTTTTAAGTTTTAGATAAAGTTAGAAGAATGTACGGGACATGCGACCCCTCTGTCTGACGCCATTTTGGTTAATCGCTCGGGATAGACTCGAAAGTAGGCCATTTTTGTAACCCATTGTATGAGTTCGATCGGGATACCCCCTTTTTTTCAGAAACACCGTCTTACAAACAAGGTTTCACAATTCCTTTTAAAAGGATTGTGTGGCGCCTTTTTAATTCAACCTAGTTCAATACCCTCGAATCCACCCACAGGCACAGGTGAGCGGTCGAGTCGGCAGCATCAAACCAGCTGCTTGTTGTACGCTCTCATGGCGAATATTTCTTTGCCTTTCCTTTCGTTTTCATTCGACTTTCAACCTTCAGTTCATGTGCCACTGCAGAACTTTGCTCCTGACCTTTTTTCATTGTACGCCTTAAATTCGTTTCCCCGCGTAAGGATTTCACGATAGCATTTTGAACAGCAATGCTTTTTCAAAAATAGCATTGAAATTAACTTTACTAAGCAAGTTCTTCAATTTTAGAAGTCGGTTTTAAGGAATTTGAATATTACCATAGACAAATGTGCGTGAAATAGGTGAGTGGAAGGTGTATATTTCGAAAAAAGATAGTTGCTATTAGATACAACACAGTACTCTGTATCTGATGGAAAGATCAAGTCAAGTCATTTAATTGATAAATATCGTAATCAGACAACCAGCGAAAAAAAAACCTCTTTGTATGTGGAAGGATTAATTAAAGATTGCGTAAACGATAAGCTGAAATCAATCATATCTATGAAAAGCTGATAGGGGAAAGGTATATATTGCGCCTTTATATACTTATTTTGACACAAATGATCTCAAAGTTAACGGTGTGCGAGCCAAAGTACACAATCGAGGCAATTATGTATTGATAAAAAACACCATGACCTGAGAAGTCGACTCTCAAAACCATCGTCCGTAAAAAAATTTAAGTTTGCGGTGAATGGTAGGATCGGAAGGATTCTTTAGAGAGGTCTGAAATACGTAGGAAGTTTTAGTTCGGAGACCTCTCATGTTTCTGGTAGTAAATAGAGGAGGGGGTTATGATGAATACGTTTCAATAGTGTTCCTTGATGGGGTTGTGATAAATTAGTTTGGCAATCAAAAATTTTTCTCGTAAAGTATTTTGCTCCTATTTGTAATGTTTAATTATTATTTTAGCTTTTGTCTGACTCTGTGAATTGTATTTACTCTTTTTTTCAGTTCTTTTTAACAAATAAATGCCCATTCCTTATTCCTTTTGCATATACATATTGAAGATCAACTTTAAACGAACACAATGAAAAAAGTCGTAGAAATTCAATGAAGTTATCCTAATCTGCTATGAGAATCGTTTCCGTCATCATCATCATCGTTCTTGCCGGCGCGAATTTTAGTCTTTTATGTTGAACTCGTTGGTACTCGTCATCTTTAACTTTGAACGTGAATATAAATCAATTGCAAAACTTGGTCTCATAAACGTAGATAGTTGCAAAATTTGAATTTCTCTTACCCACTAAAGTTTTAATTTTTTCTATGTCCAGAGAAGCAGAAAGTACTTTTTTGTGTAAAACTCGAAAATCCTTTGTGCGAAGTTGTTCGTGGACATTTTTTTTGTTATTTTTATTTGCATGGTAACAAACGTGTGTACTGGGAATCATTTCCCTTAGGCGGGAGATAAAAGGAAATAAATATATGTCGTACAATTTCTTGGCAGTTATATAAATGTATTTGGAATTGTATACAAATGCGATGATATAATAAATATATCTACGAAAAAGATGGAGTTGGTGGGTTGGGTACAATTTTAAAAATAAACTTTGTTTAGACTTTTGGTGAAAAAATGGTGCACATTGCAACTAAATTTAAAATTTTATGCCAATGTGATTTTCATACATATAGATAACGAATAAATTTTTGAAAATTAAAAAGATAAGTATTTGGAAAAAACTAACTAACGCTTGAGTTGGTCTGAAATAATTTAGTTTTTAAAAAAATGTGTGTTAAGAAAATTGTTTTATGTAAATCAAAAAGTGCTTTGAAAGACGCAAATAAAATAAGATAATATAGACTAATGGACGCAGACGCACTTCAATTCGAAATTGAGATTTTATCATCGGGCAAACAAAAAATTAAAGAATTTTCAAAATCTGAAACACATTGTTATGGACAAATATAATACCATCTATTTTATTCATATATGTATGTACTCTTAATATGTATTTAATATTTTGGACACAAGTCTTCGATGTTAAGTATAAAAGCATATGATGGATATCAACCAGAACTGGACATGGATAAAAACTAAAGATGCGTGAAATATAGTTAATGGCATTGTCTTAATATATTGATCAGACCCTTATCAAAATTCCTTGTCATTTGCCGTAGACGGATTTTGCTTATTCCTGTACTAAATTTATTAGCAAGTACCTTATATACAGAATTTCATAATCGTAGCTCAGCATTTTCGGAATGACCAATATAACCCTATGACCCATGTAATAATCTTTAGCATATGCTTTAAAAATCGTTTTATATGCACACAAAAATTCGCATGTGTTAAAATCATCTTTAGATAATATCTTAGTATCAAAACTATCGATGATGTTATAGTTCTTCTTTAGAAATTTGTATCTTAACGATTTGACCAAAAACGTTTATCTTAAAAATGACGTGGCAATGGGGGGAATTTGAAAATGTTTAAATTTGTTCAACCGGCAACAAAGAGTTATAAATTATTCCTTTATGTTGCAAACTATTAATCGGGGTTAGGGTATAAAAATACTCGATTTTAATTTTAATTTGCTCATAATATCACTTTTGTTTCACAATGATCATTCCTTCTTTTAAACGATTTATAAGCAGATTTTAATAGTACCTAATCAAAAATCTATTCTATTAAAAATTGCATGTTTATATTATCATAACTGGTGCTTGAAGCCTGCGTCATATGCATTCCTCTCCAACAAGTAAAGCGACTACATATGGTAGCGGCCTACGCAACGGAAGCACCTCAGGCTACACTTTTTACAACAGCAATCTCTAAGACTAAACTCAGGGGATAACTTTTATCTTTTGACCAAAGATCTGAATACCATACACGAAGATTAGGAAAATCAAAAAAAAAATCATAGGGGTCCCCATCTATACAATTCACTACAATGTTGAATATGGGGATCGATATTCTCGCCATCGGCGCTTTTCTGGATCTTTTACTGCGAGACACAAGACTGACCGTCACGCACAGAGTAGGTCAAAAAATGCGAAACTGTTTATGGACGATCGAGTACGACAGTGACCACAGTGGACTTGCCGCCGTAATACAGCTTCTGAATGAGCTTGTGGCGTTGGAGCATTCTTACACGCTTTACCAACGCCTTATCAAGAGAACTACGTTCGGGGGACATATTACCACCAAACGACAGAAACCTGACAAACAACTAAATCGACGAATACTTACAACGAATGGACGAAACTATTCAAAGAACATTGAACAAGACGATACCAAAATATAAAGAACGTAACATAATGTCTACGTATAGCAATGCGACCATTGACGTACTGCACAGACAAAAATGCGGACTTCTGACAAGACTAAAACTTTTGTGCTGACGACTGACAAACCCACGCGACCCGGAGATTAGTATATACTGAAGGGGTCGATCAAAAACATCAACCAATTGATCAAGTAGAACTATCGGTTGTCCATTAATTTACTTTGGAATAACAGAATTCGGGCAGTAAATTCCAGTGAACCGAGTATGTTTCCACAAACTAATAAGATCTGCAGGAGTAAAGGTCATAACGATCTTCCTGTATTAAGTGACAATACAAACATACTTTTGGCAGCAAGAATCGATCAGGGGGAAGCCATCATCGACGACGATTTCTTTGTAATTGGTGGGGGCTGTCTTTCAGGAAGTGTACATAGTGAATGAAAGCATTCGCCCGAACCGCGTTCTAGATAACAATGCCCTGATCCATCATTTCTATTTTCGTAATAATATAACGCAATGGCGATCTGAAAACCGCGGTTTCACGCGGTTCGATGACGAAAACTTGGCAAACGCCATAGTCGCGGAGCGAAGTGGGTCTAATCCCCTGTTAATCTCGAAGGTGGAACACCAGATCATCGTCGATACCATACGGAAAAAGAAGTCAGCGGGAGTCGATGGTATATCCAACATTGTACTGCGACACTTACCCCCGATGGTGTGGACATTTATACATCCTGAAAAAGGGAAACTACAACTCCAATCTGGCAAATTTTCGGTCGATAAATGTCCTTACTAGTATCAACAAGGTATTTGAAAAGATTCTCAAGCGGGCTCTGTTCAAGTAGTTTGAGGACAATACCGCGCTTCATTCCAAGTAAAGCTTTCCTATATATTGATAGTCGATGGCTGATATAAGATAGATCGGCGGACGGATGTTCTTCCGATGAACTGTGGACAGGCAGCTCCTATATGACCGAGACGTCGTCGAGGAGGAGAGCGTTCAGAAGGAATGTGTCCGTTTGGGCTATCGGAGTAGGTTATAACAGGGGACCTGTTGTGGTCTTTAAATTAGTTAAAGTTAGTTGACTTATATATTATATATTTAAAGTATGGTTTATGTTAAGTAAACCAGTCAGGGTGGAACAAAAGAAAAATATAAAAAAAATTAAAAAAATACAAAAGAAAAATGCTTGCTGAATTATTTTTAATTAGTAAGTACATAAGTTAAAAAAAATAAAAACAAAATACGAAATCATGTTTTATTTTAAATATTTTTAGTTAACACTATATTATTTACACATTTTCACAGGCCGAAATGCTTTAGATTTAATTTGATATTGTTTAATTTAGAACGCTCTCATAGGGCCAGTAAATTAGTTAAGTAGTATATAAGTAGATTATTTTTTTCATTAATTTTTGTCTACCATTTAAGTTAGTTTTAAATTTAATCAAAATAAAAATGAAGTTAAAAGAAATCTATAAATTGTTTTTTTTTATAGAAAAACTACTCCAAAAATGGGCGTCTGTGAAAACGATCTATAGATGAAATGTTCGTATCTATATTATCAAAGATATAGAGATTGTCCAAATATCTTGTTCACACACTTTTTCAAAATCCTTTCCCGTTACCAATATGTCTAATTACTACGTTTTGCTGATAATGTGGCGTGGCAATGGAAGGATTTTAAGAAAATGGAGCAACAAAGAGTACGTATAAAAATTTTCATAATTCTAAAGCCCAAAGAACTGGTGACGTACGGACGGGCGGTCATACCTTAAGGTATATCTAGCTAAGCTATTTATCTATGTTACAAGCAATGTGTCAAAACTAATATAGATACCATTATGGGATAGAGTATAAACTTAGACCTCATCCGACCACTCCAATGTTGTGTAAATATAAGACCACATATTCGTTAAATGTTTGGTGGCGTTTTCTGTAAAAAAAAGGTTTTCGGTAAAAAAATTTAAGAAATTTGAAAAAAAACGTTCGATGCAGAAACATTGGTAAAGTTAATATGAACTATCAACTTTTCGCCTATACAGCATTTTAACCCTCGTCCACTTTTTGGGTTCGAATCCTACAAAAACCATTTGTATACCATGTCCCATAGAAAAACGGTTTTTGTAGATCCAAACGAGATTTTGAATAACTATCTGAACAATAAGTGGGAAATTCGATTTTCTATATTCCATCCCTAAAAAACTTTTAGCCACGCCCACTTTTTGGGTTATCAGTTTAGAGATGGGATGAGATGAGATAGGGTATAAAACGATCCATACAGCAGATTGTAGCCTTCTCATATGTTTTATACCCATATGATTGACTACAGCTAGCAACAGATTTAATTCACTCCCTAAGTCGCCTTATTTTCCATTCCGTCGATTCGATAAAAAATTCTTGGATAGTGAAAGAAAAAACTCGTAGAACATAAAACAAATCAACATCCTGGTAGCTGCCACAACAGCCATCAGGGAAGGACGGAACCATTGGGTATCAGCAGAACCGCAGACACCACCACTATAGGTCTGGGTGCGCTATATCTTTCCGATTGGGGTAGGTATGATGAAAGCGTAGCAATAAGCAGACGGAGAACTAGGTACTGCCAATGGCATCAGGAGAAAACATTTTTAATGAACTCAATTTATGTTGATGGCATTGGACGGGCACACTATAAACCTCCACCCCCTGCATGAGCGGCATGTTTTGCTGCAAAATTAATTTTAATTTAAGATTTATGACTTGATTATCCTTTTTCCCGTTATTGTTGTAATAATGGAATAGTTTCCATCCATAAACCCATCCACGATAGTCTGTATCTGCGTATAATGTGAAGGCTTAAATAAATGTATATACGAGTAGATCCATGGGAGCATTTAGAGTATGGGTTTTATGTGCCTTTTCTGATTATAAGAAAAAGTATAGGTTGTATTGCCTTCATATAGGAGTAAAAGAGCAATTAACAGAACTGTAAATTAATATTGTCGACATAAAATTGACGTTGGAATGTGCGCATGATGACCGGTTTAAAGGGAGCTGTTAAGTGTGAAATTATCCTGAAATTGGCAAATTCTCGATAACTTTGGGTAAATTCCATTAAGTTCTGTTTAACAGGATTTTATATTACTGCTATTATTCGTTCAGTAATAAGATTATCTAATCCTATATAAGATAAAACAATCTTCGTAATATTTGAGAACAGGGTCATAAAGCAAAAAATTCCTAACCTTCGTAAAAAATAAAATTAGGGAACAGTAAGACTTTAAGAATCTGATATTATTAAACTTAGGCCCACTTGCACGCGAAATATATTTCACTACTCTGCGGTTAGCGAGATTATTTAAATCATTGCTCATACTCAACGAGAAGCCACAGCTACGTTTGCTAGTAAAGATAATGAAGCGGCAAAAATTTGTTTAAAACTAAATGATAGTAAAGCCGAGTATATTCTATCGACGAATTAGTCAGAACCCCACGACCAACAGAAAGCAAACGAAGAATTATTCTTGCCGAACGCTGATTCTTAAGGCTAAGAATGCAAAACAAAACAAACAAAGAATGCACTTTAGTAATAAAGTTCTCACTCGAACTAAAAGGGGATATTGTACTAAACTTTGATTTCAGTCCTGCTCTATGGCACTGAAGCATGGACCCTATTAAAAGCGGACGAAGAAACCGGATACAATAAGATAGGGACTGGGCTAATTTTGGACCGATGTTGGTTGAGGAACAGGTTCATCTGTAGCACCATTGAATCCAATCCAGTTCATCCAGTGGTAAGCTCAAATATTCAGCCAATTTGGGGTAGATTTCAGGCCGCTTACCACTGCTTAGTAGAGGGTGTTTTTTTTAGAGGCATAGAACTTTAAGTTGGCAGTACTATTTTAACTGGCAGCCATTTTGTCAGCTGTCAAGTGATTTATTTTTTAGTTTGGTTTGGCATTTCAACATGAATAGACTGACGCCTGAACAATGCTTCCGTATACGTATCACGCACCACGTCCATTTTACGACCAACATAACTCTAAATAATACTACGCATCCACACAGACGTAAAGAAGAAGTCATTGCTGTTGTAGAGCGTAGCTTAGAAGAAGACCCGAATCAGTCTATCTACCATCGCGTACAGGAATAAGTTATGTGTCCATCCATGTTATGGAAGATTTTCCGGAAACATCTTGGTTTGCGTGCTTACAAAATCCAACACGTGCAAGAAATGAAGCCACAGGACCACCAAGCAAGGCGTAGATTCGGTGAATGTGCCCAAATTACATTTCAAAGTTCTATACCTGTAAAAAAAAAACCATTTAGAATAAATCCGTTAGTGCAAATCGTCAATTTCATATTTTTTTGGAAATGGTCTTATAAGTAGTAGTTTAAAATGGTAAATTATATAAAAAGGAATGACAACAAAATTATGGGAGCGGTACGAAATCACCAAAAACAAGTCCCAATTGGACAAACTCCCCAAAAAAACTTATGGGAGGCTACAATCCGCTGTGCGGATCGTTGATTATTAATATCCTCAAAATATAGGCCTTATGGCGATGAAATACAGAAAATGACATTGTCACAATATATTGCTCAGACAGTTTATCAAAATCTTTTGTGGTTCGACAAAAAACAACGTATTTCTAGTGCTAATGCCTTGGGATGGGGTATACAAATGGTTTTTGTAAGAAAACGCCCCCAAAATGTGGGCGTAGGTGAAAATGATCTATCGACAAAATGTTTATCTTACCATTGCGGAAGTATTTGCATCAAAATTTTTTTCGAAAGTTTTAAAATTTGGACAAAAAGCGTTTTTTACTAGAAACGCCCCCAAAAAGTGGGCGTGGCAAATAGCTTTGTATGGACGAAATATAGATATTGGGATTGTAAATATGCTGCTCAGACACTTTTTGAAATTCTTTACGGTTTGGCTTAAAACTACGTTTTTCTAAAAGGGGGCGTGGCAGTGGGCGGATTTCAAAAATTTTAACACTTGTTCTGCTTCGTCCCCCAGAGAGTCTATATACCAAATTTCAACACTCTAGCTCAAAATTTAAGGCCCAAAAATCGGTGACACACAGACGGACGGACGGACGGACAGACAGAAATGGCTTAATCGACTCAGCTAGCGATTCTGAATCGATCCATATACTTTGAGGTATATGTATCGAAATTATTTCTCTATGTTACAAACTTAATGTCAAAACTAATATACCCCCCTATGGGATAGGGTATAATCAATATAATGCTAGGAGATTTTAACGCAAAGGTAGCAAGAGAAGACAACTTTAGCAGTATTGTCGAAAAACACAGCCAACACGACAACACGTCTCGCAACGTACTTAGGCTAATTGATTTCGCTACGTAACGAAATGTAACTATAGACAGCAAACGGTTTCATCACCTCGATATCTATAAGTGGACATGGCGGTCTCCAGATCAAAAATTGATCGAAAGACTACAGACAAGAGACACCTATCCAGTTCGAACATTCCGTAGAATGTCTGCAATCGCAAGAGAACGCCAAGGCCTTCGCGCTACGCTTATCCCCAAAACTCTCCATTAACATCATACCACAAGAATCTAATCCTCATGTCATAGAACAACGGCAACGATGCCAACAAGCTATTTGATCAGCCCCAACTGTTGTGCTAGGTTTCTCGTACCCACCAGCAAAAAACCCCTAGTTTGATGAGGAATGCTCGAACAGCATCCTGTCAAGATGAACAAGTTAATATCGTAGTTGAGACTCAACAGTGCCTGTGCTGAGCATATAGAAGAACCATTTCTGCAGACTGTTAAAGGATGATGACTGATGAAGTGATGACGAACAACATTCCGCTGTCAGGCAGAACGAACCATTCAATATTGACAACGACTGCGAAAACTACGAACCACACTACCTAAGTGAAGTGAGGATAGCAATATCTAAACTAAAGCTAAACAAGGCTGGCGGAAATTACGGCCTTCCCGCCAAGGATTATAAAGCCGGCGAAGATGACTTTGTAAATAACATCCACCAACCCATAAGTCAAGTCTAGTCGGATGAAAGTATACTATAGAATGGAACTTCAGCCTCGTTTTCCCGATCCACAAAAAAGGAGACCCTCTAAACTGCGCCAACTACAAAGGCATAAGTCTCCTCCAAATTGCCTAGAAGATCCTATCTGCCGTAATATGTGAACGCCTGAAACCATTTACCAACAACCTGATCGGCCCTTATCAGTGTGTTTTTATAACAGCAAAGTCCACAACTAATCAAATCTTCATACTTCGGCAGATCCTAAAAAAACCCAAGAAGTCGAAATCATTACCCACCACCTTTTCAACGATTTCAAGCATCTCGCAGAGTCTTCGATTCCCACCCAAACGTCGGACGCATTAGAGGAAGACCTTGCCTTAAGTGGCGCGTACAAATAGAAACCGACCTCAACTAATTTTGAGTGTGCAACTGTAAGCAGTTAGCTAAGGACCGGGCTAATTGGAGAGGCAAGAGGCCCAGGTTTATTCCGGACTGTAGCACCAGCTAAGTAAGCAAGTAAGAACGGTCAAGTTAAGGTAAGCTTTTCGTGACAATTGATACTGCTCGGATTATTTGTAAGATTATCACGAGAGCAGGTCCAGTGAAATATCATATAGGTGTTGCTACGGCTGGGAGTCGAACACAGACCTTCGCGACGCGCGGCAGTTCATCGCACTAACTATCGCGCCACTGAGCCGTAATTAGAGATTAAAAGGATATTTGAGTTTTTTTTAATCAAGAATGGAAGATCTAGTTTTACCTTCGTTTCTTACGTGGAGCAGTTTATATTCTGAAGTTCTGAGTCTGCACACCAGGTAGTTGACAACCCAATCTTTTCGGATCAAAACTGTATCTCCCCCGTGTTTTGTAAGTCGGAGAAAAAAGGCTGCGGAAGACCATTTAAATCAATTTTAGGTCTGTTGACTTAGTGTTACCCCAAAAAGATTGTGGAGTCCTTGATATATGTATACCCAGGTGCAGGTATGATGGCGTTTCCGCTATCTCCATGTTAGTCGGCCATGGGTTGACCCCTGGTAGAGATGACTGAAAACTGTTTTGAGGATGTTGTGGGGGAGGTGTGGTTCCATCTCAATAACCGCCAACTTTTCGTCGACATCCGGTTGAGGTGGTCCAGTACAAGGGTGGGGCTGTGGAAGTGATTTGTCGCACCTATAGACTTTCAGCAGAATGGAGCTGAATTCATAGCTTACGACTGCATCGCAGCAAAGGTGTCAAGGATTCCTCGTTTACAATAATGCAAACGTTTCTAAAATCTATGTTACCCTCTTCAACCTTGTCGATTCGCCAGGTATGAATCGGATTGCTGAACAGAATGTCCTTTTGGTCGCTTGACTACGAGAGCGGTAAGAAATATGTTCCATTTTCACTACCTCCAGTTGTGCCCCTGGCCAAACTTCACCTGCCCTGGACCTCTCGTCTGCGCAAGCAATCCTCGTTATATGTCGCTGATATAGGCCTAAGTCGCGGCAAGTGAGCTCAAAGATCGGATGGTCGCTAAGGATTTGGAGGAAGCTGGCCGCAAGTTTCACTTCCACTTTCCTCCATTTTTCCGGTGTTGTCGGAATTATATTTTGGCGTTTTTTTTGGATAACAGTCCTCGCGTTTTTTGTTTTGTATTTTAATACTATTCTGGATCTTTTGTGTTTTTTACTATTTTTGTGTATTCATAAAACTTGCGACGAGTGGCGGAGAAAGTTGTCTGGGGACGCGCCCGTTGAGAGAACAACTAAACTCCACACGGGTTAAAATGCTATAAAATAAATCGAAAATAAATATTTTTCGTAATAGGTACTGGGTATGGTAAATGATAATGCTGGGAGCATTTTCATGAGAAAAGTCTTTGTCAATGCAACTCCTGCAATCTATAACCTTGAAGGTCAAGTCTAATGGTTGCACTAGTGTACGGTTTATCAAACCAAATTGATAAGAATGTGGACTTGAAAAAAAAATATTAATACTATGATGTTTAATGAAACAAGCCCTACTGGCGGTCCAGCTAATTATATTAAAAAAAATAGAATCGCGAATAAAGAGTGATATTTAAATTTATGCACTGCGAAACTATATTAAGGTGATTTATATGACTAATTGACGGTTACCAAAATGGTCTCGTTCAAAAATATTACAAAGCGCTAACTCATTTATATTAAACGCAAATTTAAAAAGCTTGAATTTTGTTATATTCAACGTTAACGTGACTACAAACTACCGAAAACAGAAAATCGACTTACTGATAACGGTAATTTACAATCCAACAATTATTAACCCACCCTAACATGCGATTCAACCATGAATTATAGCACCGCACCATCAACGTAATAAATCAAAATATGCAAATATGTGTTGCATGAGTGCAGCTCTCGTTCAATTTTATGTTCTAAATCGCCACGTTAACTGTGACTTGGTCACAAAGTTTATTTTTCTACTTAAATAATCAGTGCTATGAGCGATTTCATGTGACCGGGTAATAATTGTTTTGTAATGTAACTAGTTCACACGCTACACAAGCATGCAGAATAAGGCCTAAACGAACAAGAGTGCCGCTGCACCTGGCAACTACCTTAATTAATCAATGATTTTTAATTGCACAGAATGGAGAATTCTACTTCATTATATGACACATTATTTCCGACAAATTCTATTCGATGTAATCACATTTTTTCTACATCGACTAAAACACAACATAAAAACACAATCTCTCGAAACCCAATCTATGGCGCAATAAACGAAACTATAAAATCGTATTTATTGCACTGAATGAACCCATTTGTTTTCCAAAATGTTTTCTCGAGGTTTTTATTTAAGGACTCCAGCATACTCATGGTCGTTGCAATGAAAATAAATATATCCCTGTGAATGCAGGAGCATATACAAAAATATAATAATAAACTCAACAAACCAACATAAATCAAAAGGAATATCTATTATAATAGCTACGAATATAATATGTGTGCACATAAAATTTGGAAGGGGGATAGTGGAATCTATAAAAATAAAAATCCAATGTCGTACGTTGGGACCCGCATCACTGCACCGATTTGGCTAATTTTTGTTTTAATCTTCGGATAGAAAAATTGACCACGGCTACTCTTACGCCTACTTTTTTTGATTCATCTAAAATTGGAGAACGGCTGCACCGATTTGGCTAATTCTTTTTTTTAAATATAGGTCAAAACCCAACTTTGTTTGATATATCTAAAATCGATGAACTCATTGACCGATTTGGTTTCTAATAGTCCACAAGAAACGACGAGTGTTTATATTTACTTTAACTATTAGTCAACGTTCGTGGCCCAAATACATAGATGCCATAAGTGATTATATTTTGCATCGGATGCATTGTAAGGTGCGGGTGGAGGTGTATTGTACCCGGAAGCAGAATGGAACGCTTGTCATGGCACTGCGACAGCTACTCGGAGGGGTGGGATCTTTCTACTACACATTCACCAAAATGAAATAAATATTATTATATGCCTAAAAAAATGTTGCGTGGACTTTGCATTTTGCTTGACCTTGTCAAAAGAGATTGATATCACCTCCCAAGTGAATTTAAAAGAAGAGAAGGAAAACGTCGATGTTATGTTCTCTTAGGTATACCTTTAGAATATCAATGACCTATTTCATTAATGTCACCTTGACTATTGCTTCCTATATGTAACGAATAGTCCCTTACAAATTTCTACACAAATGGTCACACTTCATTCAACATCACTTTCAGCTTACTCTCATAACCCCATTTTGGCAATCATGTTTATTATGTTTACTATATACTATATAATAAAAGATAGTTTCATTTTATGAAAAAAATCGTAACAATTTATTGCAATGAAATTAAATTTCCATTTGTTATTAAAAGTGTAAGACGGGGTGATCTTCCCTCAGGAACGTGGGTTGGAAACCTAATGATCAATCATCGGATCCGCGGTGAGTGCTGCTCGAAGACCGCAGCAGACGCTGAACAGGCAGTTACCCAAATGATACCCCAAAGTGGGGAGTGTTCAAAGAATAAAAAAATTAAAGTCTGTTTTTTTGGCGGCAAACGACCAAGCGAATGTCAAAAGCAAATTACTTTATTTAACAAAATTAATGAAAAAAATAATAAATGAAAATTATAGGAACAGTGGAGATCCCGATCGTCGTATGACCAACATAAACTTTTGATAGGCGCGGAGGAACACAAGTGTGGTACAGTGGAAGGACCCGACCGTCGCGTCGTTGCGAAATACCAAACCTGAGTACACAAGTGCAGCTCTTTTCAGAAAAATTGAAATAGTACCCGACTGTGTCGCTTCGAAATGCTTAACCTGAGTACACAAGTGTATGACTTTTCTGAACAGAGGAAATAGTACCTGACTATATCCAGTGATTAGCGAAATCATGGAGTACGCTCTGGATACTGTGAGCACTTGGACTACAAGCTGTGGCCTGGGTGTTAATCCGAGCAAAACGGAAATGATGCTTTTCACCACGAAGACCAATGTAGCAGTCTTTAATGGACAAGCGCTAACTAAAAAGGGTACAAAGAAACGCATGCATCGGCACAACCGGGGCCATGAGATCATGTCCCACTGATGCTCTAACGGTTCTTCTTTATCTTCTCCCTCTAGACATCCATATCAAAGGCATTGCAATGTGCAGTGCAGTCAGGCTCAAAGAATCCGGCTGCTGGTTCAATAAGCCCTATGGGCATAGCGATATCCTAGATTCAATGCTAGCAGGTCTATCTGACAATCATACCGACTACATGTTACCCAAACTGACCTTCCACAAACACTTTCACCGCTGGTTTTCCAACTAGAGAGGATTGGAAAAACGCAGTGGTTGAAAAACATTTCGACACACTTATATACACCGACGGCTCCAAAATGGACTGCGGAGTAGGCGCAGGTGTCTACTCGGACACACTAAGAATAAAAAAATCGGTTCCAGGCCACAGTGACATAGATGGAAACGAGCAGGCTTATGCCCTAGCCAAGCTGGGCTCGTCCCTTCCCAGCTCACGTGCAATCGGCATTCTCACTCTTTAAAAACTATCATGAATAATATCAATACACACTCTCTTAAAACAGCAGAACATAGGTGGCGAAACCTCAGTAGGTGCGCCATATCAAGAGATGTGTGGCCACGCTACAAAAAGACAAGAACACGCGACCTCTTAAGCATATCCCGTAAGGAAGTCTCCAGGGTGATAGCAATTACCACAGGACACTGGCCCATCGGTGCCCAAGCTGTTAGAATGGGTATACCCCACAACACCAACTGTCGCAGCTGCAAGGAGTTAGGGGAGAAGGAAAATTTAACTCACTTTCTGTGCAATTGCCCGGCTCTGTCAAGAGTAAGACAACGAAGTCTAGGCAAACCTTTCTTTGACAACATCCGCGACCTCTCTGTTAAACATATCAAAGAACTGATCGCCTTCCTTAATGCCACTGGTTGGATTTAGTACACGCCGACTTACAACAAGACACAACATTTAACCGCACGACTATTTGGCATCAAAACGGCGCACCCCAGCGCTTATTGTGTTTCGTCTTATACGAACAGCCAATCAAACTAACTAACTTAGTACCTGACCGTCTCGCTGCGAAATGCTAGACCTTAGTGATCTTACATCGTAAAAAGCGCTGCTTTAGTGCTTTTATGTTTCTGCGAGTGCCAACTGCCGATTGGTTTCAACTATCGTAAATGTTCTTACGATATACCGTTAGTACGATTAAAACGGTTACGGTGTTTAGAGCTTTTGCGAGAGCAATAGCGTTTGTAATTTTGATTTAGGGTTGCCAAGTTCATTTTTTGTTAATTTATGTTTTAGTTTTTTTTTTCAACAGGTAATTCAAAATATTAATGATTTTGATAAGATTAACGTGTAGATAACATGTGATTCATAAATATTATAACAATAAATTCATAGATATATATCTGGGTTGTTACAAAAGGGAAATTTCACAATTATTCAACGAAAATGGCTGAATTCAGTAATCTTAATCGATTCGAAGATATAATTACTTAGGAGGGGTATCTAATAGCAAAGAGGTATATAGGTATAGAGTACGCATCACAGCTAAAAATGTTGATGCTGTTTCAGACGCGGACGGTAAGTGCGGAGGGGAATTTTCGTCGTTCGTATGCATCTGCTATGCTGTTGCTTGATGCTGGCATGATAATATGCACACTGGGGTATCAATATCAGTAGGTACCCCACATAATAAATTTTTGTTGTATGAGATGCGCACTCTATGTAGTTCTATACTCTTTGCAAATAGGTATTCAATTGGGTTATAATAAAATTTAAGTATGTACATAAGTTTAAATATGGGTATGATTAATTATATTATTGCAAGTGATTGAATGGATTTTTAGAAATGTAAGTTTTAAATTGTATGTTAAGCTATTTTAAATTTATGTGTATGTCTAGATAATTAAGATAGTTTTGACAAGTTAGAGTTAGATAGTTAGAATTCACATTTTTAGTTCATAAATAGGTTCTTAAAGTGTAGTTTGTAAATGTGTTGTGATATAAAATGTTGTGTAGGTATTTATGTAAACCAAAAAGCCCAAAAAATTACTTTGTTTTATGTTTTATCGTTTTAAATAATAGTTTTATGTGTCCTTATAAATGTTTATATCGATTACAGACGTGATGTGCGCACATGATTTCTGAGTTATGTACTCTAGGAATAACTATAGAATTTATATTATATATTATGTTTTGTTGGTTTTTTCTTACCTTATTTTTATACATTTACTTTATACATAGGTAGTTATCTACATGCATTGCATTTACTAATTAGGTTATACTTTTTTTTACATATAATTAATTTTTGTTATGTTTACTAAAACTGGGGAAAATGTATGGAATGTCTGGGATAGGTTTTTGGACGTCTGGGTAGATTTGTTGAACATAACGTCATAACGGTTTTGTTTAATAAAGATTAGATACTATGGCTAGTCTTGGATTCGTCTTGATCTCGTGTATAAATATGATCGTGTGCATACATATATATATATAAATATGATCGTGTGGATACATATATATATAAATATATACTCGTGGATAGTTGAGTTGGGTACGATTTTACTTTTCAGATATGATGTAACACATGTTCGATGCAAATATCGTATTGAATAAAATCTCAGTATCGTGTTGGATTAAAGGATAGAAATGTTCCTTTTTTTGTACATTTCTTAGCACATTTGATGGCGCTAGTCTATTTACAGGTTTCAAATTGCACTGCGTGTCCTTGTGCTTTCGCCAAAGATAATCACTCGCGCGTTTTGATAATGATTTTATATTTTGTGGAAGGGAAACTAAGGTGGTATTGTCATCGTTCTTTATGAGAAATTATAGGAAGTATTTCCGGAGTAAAGATTTTGTTTGAAAATTAACAAAAATATTAAAAATACACTACAGCGTTTTACAACATTAAATCCAAATTTACAACTATGCGAGGGATTTCTCAACCAGACTTTGATATTAATTGAGGGCATGTGATTGATGATGTCGAACAATCATCATCATCGAACAAAACAGCTCCCAATCGTCCGATACACGACTCATATAATCAAGAGTTCCGACGCGAAATTCAATATGATTGCGATGATTTGAGGGAATCGACAACAAAAATATGCGTACGACACTGTTATATAAGTTGTGATCGAGGGAACTGGGTAGATGTTTTTTTGACGCTCCTGGTGGAACTGGAAAAAACGTTATTGATCGAATTGACTTTGGAAACTATACGCTCGCAGAATGATATTGCACTTGCTTTATCGGGAATTTAATCTACATTGTTGGAAGGCGTCTGGCCAAAGTTTTGCAGCAAAGCAAAGTGATTGTTTGGAATGAGTGTAAAATGGCGCTTAAAAAGTTTTTGGAGGCATTAGACAAAACGATGCAAGATTAACGAAACAATCATAGGCGGTTTGGTGATGCGATGATTCTGTTAGCAAGTGATTTTCGGCAAACATTGATAGTAATTCCACTGTCAACGCTACCCGATGAACTTAATGCACGTTTGATTCATTGTAATTTCAAATGTTAATAAAACATACCCAAAACCTATAAAAATACAAATGAACATTCAAAATTTGAAGGCAAAACAACGTTTGCCAGATCACTAGCTGACCAACAGCGTAAAAGAAAATTATACATGATCGAGAAAGAAATCAAAATCGATTATAGATTTATCATTCAATGATGTGGTTCGATTAATTATGGACAGAAGCTAAGTGCGATATACTAAAAGCTACAGACGGATAATCCACTCAATCCCACTTTAGTGAGACATTAGTCCTGAAAAATCAATTCGGGACTTATGTCTTGGGGACTTATGTCCCTGCGCCGCTCTGTCTGGTCACTATGTCACAGTTTTTCATCCTCCTTTAGCTCGGCCTATTCCATCGTAATTTCTGGATGGTATGCTTTGTATAGCAGCTTAGGGCTTCGGCTAGTCGCTTTACTGCATATTTTCTGTTAAGTGTTCTAACATCATAGGTATATACGAACATAATTGTTCTCTTTACATTTAGCATGGTCGTCAACATTCATTCTTTTCCGTTTTCTTGGTTGCTTTGTAGTAATTGGATTGTTCCGTGATTGAGTAGTAATTCTAATACATTAAGAACGTTCTTGTTAAAAAAAAACATTTTGGAATACTCAAAACAGTTACGGAAGCAATTTCGTTAACAAAACTACACTTGACTATAACAATGGTATAAAATTTCTGATTAATTGATTACCGTCTGAACCATTACCTAAGCACATTAGTTATCCATGGGAATTATAACTTATCGCTTCGAAACCACATTGGAATTACAATAGCATGCTATTAGTTAAGCCCCTAGGTTATATATTGCGTATAACATATAACGACATAACTCTAATATTAGCTTCCTTGGGCTGGACGTGTATGACTTCCCACAAACACTTAAAGGTGGAGGTTGTTCGCTAGTTATTTCCTTCAGAAATTCTTGAATCATGTTGTCGCCTGATAAAGCCGCATTGTAGTCGTCCAGTCAACGTTCCGTGTTTTACTCTTTTTTATTACTACAATTTGTTCGACGATAAATTAGCAACCGCAGTACCACTGTCAGCTGGTAAACCACTTTTTTTAATAGGGAAACTAGGTATAATTGTACACGAATATGAATGGCATGAGCACATACCCCGAATGGCTGGTAAGATTTATTAATTGTTGGGCAAAGTCAACCTTGTGTTATCCTTAGACATAAATCGCACATGTTGCGTGTCACGCTCACTCAACAAAAAGAGGGCTCATCCTAATGAAATCAAGCTTTGTCGAATTGGGAATTGTTTCCAACAAATGGGTGAGTTTTACACCGTGTAACAACTTAAGGTATTTATTTAGGAACATAAGATCATAATTCAAAGGAGAGAGAGAGCGAGACAGTCTTGATGGATTTGATCGAATATTTGGCTAAGTTGAGCAGGGACAGTTTTTTTCCCTTATTTTATTACAGATAATAGTAATAATCAAGTACATAATTGGATTAAAATACATTTTCATTTCATTGCTACATCTCTAGTAGAGATCATGTGTCCACTTCCCACGGGTTTTATTCGAAAATAGAGTGATAGGAACGATGTTGGATGAAGTAGAAACTTACTCGATGGGTGATATCCAAACTAACTTCGGGGAATCGCTGTATTTTTGTTTTCGTTATATTCGCAGAATATTGAACGAAATATGTATGTTTTTTTAGGCGAGTAATAACTAAACTTTTCATCTTTTTTGTCAAAATATGTGCCATATTTTGTGGCATTCTCAATTTGGCTAATAAAAGTAATTTTTTAAACATCCAGAGTATTAGATGCGATCCGTTTGTTGATCCGAAGACAGCCTCCCCTTATAGATATCAAATCGCGGTAACCGTGTGCATTTCATTTCGCAGCAAAGTCAAACAGTCTGAGTCCTTGGCCAGACATGGTGTTGTGTAGGCTGTTTTCTCTCGCGCCAGCTCATATAAAGTGTGTATAAGGCTTATGGTTTCGGCTAGTAATTAGGCTGTACCTGTTATATTTAATGTTCGCACATTAAATATAACAGGTGTATATATAAACTTCATTGTCTTTTCATATTTAAAAATAAATGTCAAAGTTACAACGACTGGTGGTTGCCAAGATAACGCCGATAAGTGTACTGGGCTATTCTACAACATCCATATTCACAAGTGGGAACATACTTTATTTACATTTTAATGATGATTTACTTAATAATGGTGATACTATTTGATATTAACATCTATTATCCGTATGAATTGTGAAATTTTAAACACAAATACAAAAAACACCTCCTATATTCACATCCATACCTTGGGTGGTACCAGGAAATGGTTAAGTCAATGAATGCTTGGACATCTAAAATAGTTTAAAAAGTCCAACCGACAGGAATGACTTTCTTCAATACGCTGAAATACGTATTTGTCAAACCGACCTTTATATATATCTGGCTGCTCAGCATGATATGCGATAATTAACTTCAATTTCGCTTGTTAACATCTGCAGGCAGATTATGCATAACGATCAACCTCAAGGCGTCATACTACTCTTTAGTCTGTATTAATAAACTAAAATAAATATACATTGATCGATATAATATATTATAACTAAACTCAACGAAATAACTTAAAAGCATAATGTATTTACAGGTTTTATATTTGCTCGCTTCTAAAAAAAAAGATTCTTTGTTTTCAATTTATTCAAACAAATTCAACCACCGGTTATGTGAAAGCAATTTGCCAGGTTGTTCGTAACGAAAACATATTTTCGCCCAAGTCTGCATAATTGACCAAGATAAGCATGACTGTAAAATCTCGAACCTTGCGCGTGAAAACAAAAGAATTTAAACGATTGAATACACAAAAAATCCATAGTCCTCGAGATAGGGCGGGCCATTCGTTGGTATTTTGTTGTTCTATATTTTACCAGCTAACCCACCCATAACACGATAAGGATAATTTTAAAATTTATGCGTCACGACAGTGCTGACTGCCTCCCTGGAAATAGAGTCATAAATCCGCCCCAGACCAGGAGAGCTTTAAACATCAAATTATATGTAAGCAGGAATTTTAACATAATAACTTTGTAATAAAAGTAAGAAGCCCTCGAATAACCAGCTATCAACTATTCATGACGATAGCCCATAAAGGCCGCCTTGGAATGTGAATACAAGCGGTAATTCTTCGTTGACGGTTTCCTTTTTATCCTTATCGTGGCATAGTTTTTGTTTTATTAGATTATTTCTTAACGTTTTGCTAGTGCTGTTTAGTAGTTTTTTGTTTTTGTTTGTTTAATTCGTTTTGAAAAAAAAACATGACACAACCCCAATTGGGGTGGGCGTTGAAAGTGGGTAAACGAAACATATTTCTTTCATGTTAATGACTTTATTTTATTATTTGACATCGTCGGCTGACAGTTATTGCTCAGTCCCCACCAAGGATTATTTATTCGTTTTAGATTAGCTTTAATGTTATAACAAAAAGGTGATTCTCGTTGAGTTTGATGTTTTATGGGTGTAAAATAAAGAAAACGGGATTTGTTTGGTGATTATCGTCGAAGACCATTAACGGAGTATATTAATAAAAAAAAAACATGTATGAAATAGATTATGAAATACCAGACAATATTTATAATATAGATTTTCTTCTTATCGTATTGAAGGGATTCTGGTCTGGTTAATGCATACTATTAAACTTCACCCGATTGAGGCTCAGGTGCACCACCAAATTTTCCAACATGCGACCTGAGATTGAAATCTACCATAAATACTTTAAAATTGCATCCCTCTAACACTAGACTAATATCTAAGTTTTGTATTTGATATAAATTTGATGTATTACTATTATTATAATTTTTAGGGCAGTGCAATATTTTTTATATATCTTCGCAAATTTAGATATATAACATGATTTATTCAACTATTTTTTTATTTTAGCTATGTAGTTTAATAATAAACCGCTTTCAAAGCGATTGAAAAAAATCAAAACTTTTAAAAAGTTTAACAAAGTAAAACCGTCATTTAATTTGTTAAATTGAAATCGTATTTAGAATAACCACATATACCCGAGTAATATTTTTTAACCGCTTAGTATATTCTTAAAAAAAATATGATTAAATATGAACGGTTATTTGATTTAAAAAAAACTGAGTATCCGGTAAATTTTATAAGTCTAATATGTATATGTTAACATACAATGTTAATATAAATAAATTTATGAATTACCATTATAATTAATTTTAGGGGAAAACTTATTTTACAGTGTTTTATTACACGCCTTACGATTTAAAGTTTAGATTTTAATCAAACTCATAAGAGCCGTTATGTCGTTATGTCATCGAATGTCGAACAACAAGGGCAACGATGCCAACAAGCCATTAGATTAGCCGCAACTGATGAGTTTGTTTCTCGCAGCCACCAGCAAGAAACCCCTAGTTTGATGAGAAATGCCAAGAGATGCTCGCAGCCAAGAAAAAAGCCTACAAGGCTAAGCTGCAGGTGAAGACGAGAGCTGACATTGAGCTCTATAGGCAGAGAAGCTTTTCAGAAAGATGAAACAAGAGCAAGAAAAGCGCGCGATCAAGGATAAAGAGAAGTTCCGCTCCAGGAACAATGTTCGCAAGTGTTACCAAAGAGTAAAACGCCAAAGCCAAGGATACAAGGTTCGAACAGAATCCTTTCGATATGATCAATGAAATATAGTAGTTGAGACACAGTCGATGCACGAAAGAACCACTTGTGCAGACTGCTAAACGGCGATGATAAACAACATTCCGCTGTCAGGCAGAACGAACTATTAAATATGTGCTACGACAGCGAAAACTGCCAACACCCCACTTAAGTAAAGTGAGGATAGCAATATCTAAACTCAAGCTTTAAAAAAGCCGCCGGAAATGACGGCCTTCCCGCTGGGCTTTTTAAAGCCGGTGGGGATGACTTGGTAAGTAAAATCCACCAACTCATAAGCCAAATCTGGTCGGATGGAAGTATGCCTGAAGAATGAAACCTCAGCATCGTTTGCCCGATCCACAAAAAAGGAGGCCCTCTGAACTGCGCCAACAACCAGATCGGCCCTTATCAGTGTGGTTTTAGGCCAGGAAAGTCCACAACCGATCAAATTTTCACATTTCGGTAGATCCTTGAAAAAAACCAAGAAGTCCAAATCGATACCCACCACCTATTTATCGATTTCAAAGCCGCATATGACAGCATTTATAGAGACGAAATATACAGAGCCATGTCTAGTTTTGGTATACTGTCCAAACTCGTCCGTTTGTGTAGGATCACGATTTAGGATTCTCGCTGCACCATCAGGGTCGGAAACGACCTCACCGACACATTCGATACCAAAAAAGGATTTAGGCAAGGCGATGCGCTGTCATGTGACTTTTTCAATTTGATTCTTGAGAGGATTGTGCAAAACTCCCGAGCCAACACTAGAGGCACAATTGTCCAAAAAAATTGGTGCAACTACTAGCATACGCCGACGATATTGATATCATTGGTAGGACTCAACGTGATGTCATAGCCACGTTTGCTATTATAGAGAAGGAAGCGGCAAAAATGGGTTTAGAAGTAAATGAGGGTAAGACTAAGTATATGGTGTCAACACGAAAGGACACACAACATAGACGAATTGGACAGAACGTCACCATTGACAGATATAACTTTGAGGTAGTACGGGACTTTGTCTACCTCCGCTCCGCTATTAACTCTGACAACAACATCTCGTCAGAAATCAAACGAAGAATTACTCTTGCCAATCGCTGTTTCTTCGTGCTAAGAAGGCAATTTAGTTGTAAAGCCTTCACTCGAACTACTAAGGAGATCCTATAAAAATCATCTGATCATCTGATCATCCCAGTCCTGTTCTACGGAAAATCTTAGGTCCCGTTTGCGTTGACAGGCTATGGAGACGAAGATTCAACCACGAACTATACGACGTTTAAGATGGCTAGGATATGTAGAAAGAATGGACACCAATACTCCGGCTGGCAGAGTCTTCGATTCCCAGCCAGACGTCGGACGCAGTAGAGGAAGTGGCGCCTTAAGTGGCGCGCACAAGTAGAAACCGACCTCAACCAACTTGGAGTGCGCAACTGGAGGCCGTTAGCTAAGGACCGGGCTAATTGGAGAGTCATGTTGGTTGAGGCCCAGGTTCATCCCGTACTGTAGCGCCACTTAACCATATCATATAGGCTATGCTTTCCGACAATACTGCTAAAAATATTGTATCTTCCAACTCATAAGTTTGTACAGGAGCTTGTAGAAACAGCCCTTAGCAATGTCATCTCATTTCTTCGTCGGATCGTGAAGTCAAATATGGCCTTTATATGCATTGTCTCAATACGTTTGCTAATGTCTTCAAGCCATACGACTTCTTGCCATCCTCGCAGTTTTTCATCCTCTTTTGCCCGGCCCATCCAATCGTAATACCTGCTTAGTAGCCATCGTTAATTCCATCTGGGGAATTCTATCTCCTCCGTTTTTGGAGGATTTTTGATTGATAACTTTACCCCTAGCTAGTTTTGTTCGAAAATGCTAGAGAGCAACCAGCGAGTTATTATTTTGTTTTATGTACCCTTATTTATCGTCGCGTGTTGCCAAACTATCTGTGGTGTTTACGGCGGCGTAATTTGAAATTTTGATCGTATTATAATCGTATTAAATGAGTGTAAGGTGTTATGTGATGGAAAACGTTGATACATATTTTTATTAATTTTCTTCAATTTCTTCTATATGACATTAGTGTAATTAATTAATAGCTAGACCAAAGCGTCATTTATGCGATCCAGATTTTGCGACTTTCTTGTTAGGCAATAACCCAACATACAATGGAAATGTGAGTCATTTCGATCTATTAATAGAGAATTTGTTAATAACTACAGAGTCTTAGCATACCTAACAATTTTCTTTGATTAACAAACGTATAGGCAATCTGAATTACACTCATATCACTATAAACATAATTTTGATAACCTGACCTCAACACCATCTACTGAATTCGTTCGAGCGGAAATTGAACACACACGAACGCCTTTTTATATCTAGATTTTTTAATATCTATATATTTAGGATTTATTGTTTGTCCTATTACATTTTCTACTAATATCATCACCAAGTATAAACATCCGACTCAGACGTGCACCGACACACATTTAGTATGTTTGTTCTTCTTCATTTCTTATAGCCACTTGCACTCAGTTCAGGTGTAATTTTAATAAAAACGAAATGGAGTATTCATAAAGTGCTCTCGTGAAACGCGATCCATTGAATTATGTATTCAAACATAACCGAAGGAATCTTTTCGTAGAAGACCATAGCAATCATTTCGCTTAACATCAGCAAAGGGCCAGGTGTACGATTCGGGAAAAAATGTTATTGCATGTGGATACGAGGCAATAAAAGCTACAAATCAATATTTCTGATTTTATACAAAATCCCCACCAATTCGGTCGAACCACCACCAGTGAGTTCTATCTAAAAACCAAGTTTCAATTTTGTAAATTCCAAAGGATACACATGCTGTGTGTACACGACAGGATGTACAGACAGGTAACAGCAAAAAGGAAAATATAGATTATTTGGGTGTGATTTGCGAAGGTATTCCCTCTATGGCTCTTCTTTCCAGCAAAGCATAGTGACTGTATACAACTACATCACGTGCATGCCCTGTTCACTATTGCACATTCAATCAGAGCACAAAAAAACACCATGCCTTTGCTAGATATTGCTAAAAGCTTTAGAGCTAACCGCTTAAGCATAAAAAAAACAAATAGTGACTTTAAAAAGCCACAAAAAAAAAGAAAATAAAGAAAGTGGTTAGATACCACCATCCGCCATCACAACTGGAATATTGACAGGCATCAGCCCTACAACGAGCACCACATGCATATAGAAAGGATTCGTTCGCTCCTACGCTGCATGCAAAGGTTACAAACGCAGATAGTCAAATTTTGAATGAATGTAGCGAGAAAAATTGATTTCACCTGTGCCAATCGTTTTGTGAATTGAACTGGTGTCTGTCGATGCGACATTCGTTACACCTAATCCCTGAATGATGATTGACTTGGAATAGAACCAAAGATAGAATTTCGATGATGGTGCGACTTGTTCGTTTTAAAGTAATCGGATTCTTGCATTTGTTATTGCTATCTTTTTGCCAGTATTATGGCTTCCTGACATGCTAAGCTGCACGGGATATGCTTCGATGGTATTACTGCCGAAATACTAGTAATATATCTATATATATCACTAGATCGCTTTCAAAATGGAGCGATAATGCAATACAAAAATACAGATTAACAAAAGTGTTTAAAATCTGTTGTTAACATTTTGTGTACCTATCCCATATAGGCATATTAGTTTTGACACATTCGAGTTTGTAACATAGTCAAATAATTTAGATAGACATATCGTAAAGTGTTGGATTGAATTAGAATCGATAGCTGAGTCGATCTATCCATTTCTGTCCATCCGACTGTTTTTCCCTCCGTCCGTATGTTGCCACTTTTTGGGCCTTTCAACTATTATTAGTTTCTTGCACCAGAACAAATTTAATAATTTTCAAGATTTTCACTGCCACGCCCAACTTTCAGACATGTTTCGTTTTTGATCAAACCGTAAGGAATTTTGAAAAATAAAATACTAAAAAGGATATTCAGATAATGGCATTCAATGTCTCTGACTGTGACAAGGCAGCTTTCTATTCTCTGGACACATTGACACCAGTTATTCACTCCATGTGCTATTGAATCCGCGATCGCTCCGTGCTCAAACCGGAGGTTCGTTGATGTCTGGACCCTGTAGTGTTTCTTTCGAAGACTGCCTTAACTGGAGCATTAAGAGTAGAACAAGCCTTTGGTCATTCGCGTTAGAAATGTTGATCCAATTTATTACGCTAAACCGAAGAAGCATCGGTTTCTATGGGTTAGTCTTTGTCGTATCTCCACTAAGGTGTCACTCGTGGGGTTGATGCGTTAACAACCTCAAAGCTGTTGTAAACGACAATGACAAGGTTCTATAAAAGCGCAATGTGAGATTAAAGAAATCGAATGAATCCAATAAATGTTTGGAAAAGTTCAGATGATCTGATTTCAAAATGAATATGTGTCCCCCTTTGTTAGATAACAAAGCTGTAACAGTTGGAATTTATCCCGAATTCACATCATCACTCTGTGTAAGTCGCCTTCATATACGATGTAATGGAAATTTGGTGATGTTGTGGAAATTTGGTCTATGGTCGATAAGTCGGGGCGTGCCGAATTATGCTGGTAATCTATAAGAACTATGGCAGGACTAACTTCTTCAATACTGAAAGGGAGCATTACCTCTTCGTTGACTATAGATAGGTCGGTTTCTTACCTTATCATTCTCTCAATATTATGCCCATTAAGAACCCTCTGGAAATACTGCCTATATACATCCGAAATTCTCTGCCATTGCCATTGTTTCATTGGGTCTGTGCTTTCCAACAAACCCGCCAAAAATGTTTTGCATACCGATTTTCGAATTGAAGTCCTCAACTACGGTTTTCGCATAGTATTCCGAACAGGCTACGTAAACTCCTTCCAGAATGTCGTAAATTTCTTCCATGATAGAGTTTTCATCGGTAGGGGTATTGCACTCAAGCGTTGTGCACATTACACACAGCTAGGCGATTGTTGGGGATACGAGGTTGTTGACTCTCTCATAACTGGCTGTTTTTTTTTCATATTAAAAATCGCCAGTATCCATAAATTAAGTGAGATTGAGTTCAAGGACCTAATTAACCCTTAGAATTCCTAAATGATCTGTTGTCCAAATATATAGAAGCAGCTCATGTAAGTTTTGCACTTTGTCAATTGTAAGTGTAGACGCCACCATCTAGGGAATTCGTCACGAAAGAGGAATATATACAATAAACTCGGTTTTTCAGTGCTGAGTTGGATTTAAATTTACTGAAAATAATATGCGAAGGCTACAATCCGCTGTGCATATCGTTGAATACCATATCCCATCCCATCCTTTAAAAAAATGTCCCCGAAATGTTGACTTTATGGCGATAAAATATAGATAATGACCTTGTTACAGATTATTGTTCACACAGTTTCTCAAAATCGTTGATGGTTCAACAAAAACAACGTGTTTCTCTTGCATATGACATGGGGTAGGGTATACAAATGGTTTTTGTAGAAAAACGCCTCCAAAAGGTATGCGTGGGTTAAAATGATCTAAGGACAAAATGTTCATATTATCATAACCAATGAACATGCATCAATTATTTTTTCGAATATTTTAAAAATGTACCGAAAAAAGTTGATTTACTGAAAAGCCCCTAAAAAGTGGGCGTAGCAAAAAACTTTATATAGTCGAAATATAGATATTAAGATTCTCTAAATATGTTGCACAAACACTTTTTCTAAATTCTTTCGGGTTGGCCAAAAAATACGTTTTCTAAAAAGGATGCGCGGGAGTGAACGGCTAATTCAATGATAAAAATATTTTGAGATTACGATATTTTTTAATAACGCTCTCAAAAAGCGTGCGTGGCAGTGGCAGTTTAAAAAATTGCACACTTACTTATATACCAAATTTAAGTATGCTATGTTAAAATTTTAAAGTCTAACTATCGGTGACTAGCGGACGGACAGACATCGTTAAATTGGCTCAGGTACCAATTTTAGGCCTAAAAGTCGGTGTGGTACGGACGAACGGACAGACAGACACGGCTAAATCGGGTGAGCTAGTATTTCGGTATCTATGTACGAAAAAAAATATGTATCACAACTAATATGCACCCATAGAATAGGGCATACTAATTTTCAATTGATGTGTTGCAGCTACACCTGGATCCTTAATCTTGAAGTTCCATTAATACACACTTCAATTAATATTATATAGAAGAACGAAAAGACTTTTACGGTAGAGATAAAAAGCTGGGATACAAATGAATACTACATTATAAAAAAAAATTGCATTAAATATTTACACTTATTTTTGACTTTATTAATGTTTATTAACTTCAAAGGATAAAGAGGTAACCATACAAAATTGTGGGGAAACATCCTAAGTAAATACAATTATTTCTTTTTAATTTAATCTCACCGTCACAAATTCTGCTCCCGCCAAGTCAGTTATGTGACACAGAAATTGTGATATACTCATATAAAGTTTAAGTATTGTAGAGCTAAAGCAACATACACATACAGCTTCTACACACAGCAACCAATTTCGATATAAGTCTTCAAGTTGAGCAAATAGCAGAACGCTGGTTAAACACAAAAAAAAACATGCGAAGGCTACAATCCGATGTGCGGATTGTTTAATACCCTATCTCATCCCATCCATAAAATGAACATCCCCAAAATGAGGCTCTATGGCGATAAAAAATTGAAAATGACGTCGTCATAACATATTGTTCAGACAGTTTTTTTATTGCATATGCATTGGGGTATACAAATGGTTTTTGTAGAAAAACGCCCCCAAAAAGTGGGCATGGGTTAAAAGGGTCTAAAAACGAAATGTTCATTTTATCATAACCAATGATATTGCATCGAAAGTTTTTTTACATATTTTAAAAATGTACCAAACTTGTTCTGTTGCGTCGGCCAGAGAGTCTAATTACCAAATTTCAACACTCTAGCTCAAAATTGAAGGCCCAAAAATCGATGACACACAGCCGGACGGACGGAAGGACGGACAGACAGACATGGCTAGATTAACTCAGCTAGCGATTCTGAATCGATCCATATACTTTGAGGTATGTCTATAGAAATTATTTCTCTATCATACAAACTTAATGTCAAAACTAATATACCCCTATGGGATATGGTATAACTAATGCATCGTTTTTCTTGTTCTTCTTCAGTGGCTCCGTTGCTGTTCTATTTTCTAGAACGGAATCACCACAAATTCATTTGCCACATGAAGTGAAAAGGATTCAATGACAGGCAGTCAACGACAAGTAGGTAAGCGACTGATGGGTGGTTGATGATTGTTGGTAGAGTTTCTGTAGTATAAGACGCACCTTTTACTACTATAATTTGTAGGGTGAAGAGGGTTGCTGAAGCCAGTGTGCATTTTGTCGAAATATTTTTGAAAATGTATGTTTTAGTGAATAACAAATTTGTACTGTACTATAATAGAATGCTTTTTACTTTGCCAGTATATATATATGACTCCAAAAAGAATATTACGCTATTACAAGAACGACCACTTTGATTTAAATAATAAATTGTAGGTATGTAGTGTACTTTTGATATTCTGAATTACTATGAGTTCTCAAAAAAGGCTCCAACGATTTGGATTTGATTTTAAAGATAGTGTAGACGTATTTAAGAATGTTTCATACTTAATTTCCCTTAAAAATAATTTCAACTGTAATTCATAAATTTTAGAAATTATTTAGTGAGGTCCATAGAAAGGTATCTGGATACCAAGTTTTTTTTGTGAAAAAAGTGATTAAAGGGAATTCAAATAATTGTATTTTTTTCTCAAAATAATATTTTAGTTGAAACTTTTAACAATTAGGATTACGATTACAAATTTAGTAAATAACACTAAATAAACTATTTTTTGTAAACATTATTAAAAGATTTTAATTTGTTCAAATGCGCTTAAACTATTTTTATTAAATTTTACATCTAAGCTAGTGTGAATGAATGAATTATTACATTTCTTAAATTTGTTCCTAAACAATTTATATTAGACGTTAAACAACTTTCTAAGAACAACGCAAGCCGTCTTGAACCTTTTTGCTGCAATTCGAAGGTTTCCATTTAACAATTGACGCCGTTAAAAGGAACAAGGACTCAGAAAATAAAAGTTTTGATTTAATATATTTCGTTAAAGCTCATTAGCATCTATTTCAATTCAATTTCGTTAATTTTCTTTGAATCTAGATAAAAATGTGTCATGCGTGGTATTAAAGTTAACTATGAGTTGGTAAACACTCCTAAAGTAGTTGTTATTAAAAGTGACAGTTATTATGTATTGACTGGTTGGTGGATAACATGTTTGTAAACTTCAAAGCCGGTGGGTGCAACATGGATCTCCAATTAGTCCGGTTCTTCAGTCGGCTCCTCCTGCGCGCAGCACTCAAGACGAAGTCTTTCTTAACTACTTCTAAACATAGTCAGTTGGCAAAAAGATTCCTAATTTCTTTAATGATAAGATGTCATTGACAGAGTTAATAGAGAATCCTTTACCTTAATTACGTCATACGTTTGTGGCGTTCAGAAGAGTTAGTTATGTGTCATTTCAACTGACTGTCAGCATTTACCTACTTTGAAATTTACTTTAGCCGCTTCGTTTTGTGCACTCGCAAATGCAACGATAACATCAATTTTGGACCGACAAAATATATCATTGCAGCGTTGCACAGATTTATGGAAGAATGTGTCCATGATGTAAGACGCTGAACTGCCGCGCAGGAGGTCCAGGTTGGATTCCTAGCCGTAGTAACACCATAATGATTTTTTTTTCTGGCCCAACTCTGTGATGATCTAGCAAATCATTGTCAAGAAAAGGTTATCTTAATTAAGCCGTTCGTATTCGGCATCAAACAGGAGGTCCCACCATTGTGCCAGAAGTACACACGTACACATAAATGGTTGTGATAAAAAAGTTAGTTTCTAGGTACTAACGAGCCTGTAACGCCAAAAATTTGTTTTGTTTTTTATACTGTTGGTCATGGTGTTCCACAAGATTTTTGAAAAAAAAAAATCTCCTAAAATTTATTTTAAAGAACTCACATGATAATGTGGCACATTGGCTAAATCTTTTTACATCCCCAGTATACGTAGGATAGGGATGTATCTTGATGAAGCGAAAATTCAGAATTGATGTTTCTACAAATTCTTATTTTCTGTGGTACCCCGAGTCCAAAAAAGTAATTTCTAAAAATGTCTGCTATCTGGAGTCTGGAGTTAGTTATTGATGCTGGAGGCCAAACTACTTTGAAGGTTTGACTATGTGAGCAGTTGCCTGTCCTACGAAGAGATTTTCGGAATTCGGGACCTAAGACCCATACAACATTTTTGAGATCATTTGGACACGCAAATTCGCAAAAGGACTATCAAGATCAAGGATGAACTTAATAAGGCTTTAATTGAAGAATGGTTACAAATATCTTCCTATGTTGCATGAAACCTTGTTATACCGAAGCCACGTCTACTTACACGAAAGTTACAAAATCTAAAGGTAGTCAAACAAAATACAAAGTTTTGTTGGAAATAAAATGTTTATAATTACGTTACATATTATATAAAATATAAAATTATCGAGAAAATTGTATAAAAATATAATCCTACATAATTTTTATATGGTAGGTACCGTTATTAACATATCTAAAAGCAAAAAAAAGGCCTAGAATCATGACCAAAATAAAACCCTGGATACGAAGTTTGAAGAATATAGGTAATGCCGTTTGGGCTTGGCGATTATGGACAGGCAGATAGACTGAATCATCGCTGTCATTGTAATGTTAGAATCAATCAAAATCTCGAGGTCGATTTTTTTACGAAAACAATATTTCTATGTAAGAGAAAGTTAAAAAAATAAAAATATATATTTTTTTAAAACTAAAAACGTATTTCTAATTTTAAAAAACCAAAAAAATACAATTAAAAAATTTTGGCGCAGCAGACTCGTTAGTACACAGGGCCGAACTTTCTCACAACCATTCATGTGTGCGTGTGTACTTCTTGCACGATGGCGAGACCTCCTGTTTTATGCCGACCCCGAACGGCTAAGTTGAGATAAGCTTTTCTTGGCAATTGATACTACTAGGATAATTTGTCAGATCCCCACAAAATTTAAATAACCATCTAATTGATATTTTTATACACAAATCGGTCCTCCTATTAGAGTACATTTACGGGAGCCATTCACAATGTCTTAATATAATTGTAGCACTTCATTTACTTCGGATTGCTCCAAAAACGCCCCAAAATGGGCGTAAAAAAAACTTTATATGGATGAATTAAAATTTTGAGAATTTCTATATATATATTGCTCAGACGCCCTTTTTAAAATTCTTGGGCTTACACTTGTTCCGTCAAACAGAGAGATCGATTTATATTTATATTAGTCAGTCTCTTCAATTCAGTTGCCATAGATAGTTTTCCTTAGTGATTTTCTTATTCGCTACTTATTATTGATAAGCCCAATTTGCAAGCTGAAAGTAGGCATTATTTCATTAGAACAATTTGGTTTATTAAGAATCCTTCAAAAGCATTGTAGCAGCACTGGCATACTGGTAAACGCACTTGACTACTAAATAGGACTCCCCGATCTTTACCTCTCAAGTAAAACGGTAATTAATTATTAGCTGCTCCATCACTTCCGAAATTCCTACAACCATCGATAAGTGTTATTAAAAAAATTATAACTTTACTTTACCTAATATTTATTTATTTAAAAAAAAAAATCTCGGAAACGTTATAATAGTCGCACGTTCTCCACATTCCCCTACATTTTCTTACATCTCTATCAAAATGTACATCTCCATCGTATTCGCAGAATCCTTAGTTTGTATATAAGTATGTTTGTACTCCTCCCCACAGTGTACATTAAGGGAATTGTCGAAATAGGGGTCGCTTTTTACTCTGTATTATCCTGATGATATCTGACATTATATGCATATACAAAAGGAGCGAAAGATATATATGTTACGTATACATGTGTGTTTAATGCTTTCATCGAAAAGTACTTCAATCAAAAAATCAAACGTCAACAATCACAGAAAAGGTAGGTTTATTTACTTCCCGCACTTTCATGACTTTTGAAGACCGACATTTTCGCAACAACATTATCCTTGCACATTCCTTAAATTTTAAAGGGAAACCGAACAAAATATAAGTAAAATATTTTTTGAGTTCAGTATATATTACAAAAGTATATCACATACTCATATGGATAATGAATATACCTTTGGCTCAGTAGCGGGTGTGAGTTTTGTTGACACTTTTGGCTTGACTTAGACCCGCATGGAGTTCGATAAATATAAAATGGTTTGCTGTAGGAATCTCTTTTTTGTTTGTTCCTATATTTGTCGCCCTTTACACCATTGGAATGTCGGCTTGCGAAAATGGGTAAGATAGATATTAGAAATTACTCTTCGAAAATATAAGGGTTATAGAGTTAATGGTTTCAAGAAGCATGGAAATAGGAAAGATATTTTAATAGCTTGGTCATGTTTCTTTTTTAAATTCTGAGTAAAAATAAGATTGCATTGTCATGTTTTTGTATAGCCTTTCGATGATATGTGACTAGCTGATTATAATTTTAAATGTTTACATATCATTAGTCTTGTGTAGAATAAATAATAGTGAAAATATATATTTTATTTTGCATAATTTGTATCACGTTACTCATAATCATCTTTAATTATTTGGAAGCATGCTTTGGAAAATGTTTTTGAAAATATTATTTTTTTTCGTGAGCTGGTGGAAATCTTCATAGACACGATGAGCCAGTGCCCAAAGTAGTGTGAGATTTCTACTCAACTTGCAACTAACTATGCGACTTATCTAGAATTTTTTTGTCACGAGTAATGAAATGTTTGGCAGGTAACTTTCCTTTGAGAGTTCCTGCTTTTCCGCAATTTATAGCGCGGTTTGTTATAATCGGGCCAAGTCCAAGGGCTTAGTTTTTTGAAGACGCCGCAATAAATTTGTTTTGTCAAGAATTTGGAGGACCGTTGTATTAACGTTTTATATGTTTTCGTGAAAACTTTTTTGTTTCATCACTAACCGCGAGAGAACCCAGATCTCTGCGTAGATCCTCGTTCCTTATGTACCACGACGCATTGACGAATGATCTTAACATTTTGTTTTCAAAAGTTTGTAAAATCTTAAGATTCGTTTCATTGGTACAGCCCCATAGTTGTATACCATATGCACTCCTTAAAATGCCTCTAAAAGCAAAAACCTTAATCATAAAACTTATACAACGTTGAATAGAGGCTGCACATCCTAAACGCGCCTGATGGTTGAATAATGCCTGTATAAGGATATATAATTTTTTTTATTTCTGTATACACAGGCAGCTGAGCATCAGGGTTACCAAAGGTTAAATTGTACGTTGAAAAAAATCATCCAGGGTATTTTTGTTTAATTTTTTTAAATGGTAATTCTTCTTTACCTACAGACTCAACATTGTAAACTATGTTATTGGGTCAACATAAGTCATCAATATGTTATAAAAATGTAGAAAATAAAATTGTCACCATGAGTTTCGCAACCATAAATATGACCATTTGGTAACTCTGCCGAGCTTTTTGGTAATTTATTTGACACAAACCCTGTATAACCCTGTATAACTATTATGGATGGAGAAATATGTTATGAATAAGCAATTGTGCTACCCTGAATAGAGGCTGTATAAATACTTATACACTGTGTAACTATACAACCATTGAGATGTGTTTCAGTGAAATCTAAGGAATAAGGGGGCATATGTCTAAACCAGTACCAGCACTTGCTGGTACAACAGCGGCTTGTTATCAAGGTTAAGCTTGTTTGTTCCGAAAAATACGAAAAATCTACATGAATCGATTTGCTTTAGTTAGGTGCAATCTGCCAGAATTTTGTACATTCATTAACCTTGTTAAGAGCGTTTTGCGATTTCATATTTGTTTAATCTATTGTTGTGCCAACTGCTAGTATAGCAGCATCGTCAGCAACAGTTGCAACTATTGTATCGTGTGTTTGTGGGATATCACGTGGGATATCACGTCCAAGAATGCTTCCTTGGGGTACTCTGCCATTATTTCTTTATACTCTGAATATTCCTTTCCAAATGTCACACGGAAGACTCCATGCTCAAGATACGATATGAGGATTTTATATAATTTTTCAGGCAGAACTTGTCTTAATTTGTTTTGTAGGACTCTATGCCAAACCTTGTCAAAAACTTGCGACATGTCAAGATTGAAGAAATAGGGCTGAGCAAATTATCTTTTCTTCGAAAGAAAATTCAGTATGTAATTTGATGTACTTGGTCAATAGCCAATTGTTTACTTCTAAACCCAAATTGATGGCCAGGTAAAAGGCGTTTCTGATCAATAATGGGGTGTAAGCGACCGACTACTATCCTTTCAAAAACTTTTGAAATTATTAGAAGAAAAGAAATAGGTCTGTAAGATTTTATTTCATTCGGTGATTTTCTGGTTTTAGAACCATAATCACTTCCGCGACCTTCCACTGTCTTGGTATGTACTCTAATCTAATTGCCGCGTTTACAATGTATAGAAGTTTAGTTAATGCTTTCCGAGCAACATGTTAAGAAGTTCCCGTGTAATGAGGTCATATGCTGGATCCTTTTTAGGCTTTAGATTATGTATTTCCCGTTTAAGCTCGGCAATACTTGCATATCTTACTACATTATTTTCGGTTATAGTGTCGAATGCATTAATGTTTTGGTTTTCGTTTGGACCATCAAAGGGCTTAAATGTTTCCTCAAGATGAGCGACAAAGACGTTCCCTATAGCTTTTTGCCCAATCATTTTACCCTAATTGGTGGTACAGCGTTTTTTGGCCATTTTATGACTCTAATTGCTTTCTAAAGTGAATAATTCAATTCTTTTTCGGCGGTGAGGCTCTGCAGATATGTTTTTACTGCATGATTTTTAAAATATTTAATCGAATTTGATAGCAAGTTACTCAACCGATTGAGATGTGCTTTATCTTGCGGAGCACGAGTTTGTTGCCATCTTTTACGAGCTTTTCTTTTTTGTCAAACCAAATCCTTTATTTCCCGGGGGTACTTAATTCTACTATAGCTAAATACTTTGCTTTGTTGAGGAGTTATCCCATGCTGCTTTTTGAATATTGAATAGTATCGATAAAGGAGTCAACCGCGACTTGAGTTCCAAAGGGGATCTAAGCGATACACCCAGTCCAATATTATTTTCAATATATCATTTTTGAAGTCTTCCCAGTTGATTTTCCCGTTTGTTAGTCTGGGTGGTTTTTCATTTATAATTAAAGACTCGCTCGTTGTTAGAACGACCGGAGAATGATCTGGAAAAATATTAAAGCATTCTTCAACGTTGATTCGATTAGGTGGCAGACCTTTTAGAATGTTGAAATGGATTAAAACCAAAATGGTAAAATGGTTATCCCGTAGAATAAAATTCAGAATTGTACTTTCTACCTACCTATTATAAAACATCCTACCTTTCTGTGATATCAAAGAAGTATATAACTATAGAGTACGCTTCACAGCTAAAAATGTTGTAGCTGTTACTGACGCGGGCGGTAAGTGCGAAGGGGAATTTCCGTAGTTCGTATGCATCGGCTATGCTGTTGATTAGTAAATTTTCGTTGTATGAGATGCGCACTCTTGTAGTTGTATACTCTTGGGTGATATGCATCTAGATCCCCAGATTGTATGTTTTGCATTAAATTCCCCTAAGATGACAAAACGCTGTCCAATGGTATTAAGCAAGTTTTCCAAGTCAATTTCCTCAACCTTGCATCGTGGTGGGCAGTAAAAATAAGATATCTTCGAAGAGGATTGTCTGCTTTTGACTTGTATAGAGCTAACTTGCTTTCTTTCGATTTCTAATTTAAGATCAATCGAATGTTCGATACACTCTTATATATATAGTGAGGCTTAGCCTCTGCCTTATTCTATGGATGTAGAGCATGATAGTCGAGGTAACCTTTAATCTTTAAGTTCGAATTACTCTTTGCGTGAGTTTCGGATATTAAACAGATGTCGATATATTTTTCTTGCATAAACAATTCCAGTTCTCAAAGTTTTTGCCAAAGACTATTGGCATTCCACGTAAGAATTTTAAGCAATCTATTCATGTTGAAGGTGGAGTACGTCTCTTGCGAATACTATTTTCGAGCTTAACTAGCCTGTCGAAAATAAGTTTATTCTTTTTGCTTTGTTCCTCAAATTTCGAAAGAATAATCGAAAATACCTTTGAAACTGGGTCATGTGAGATATTTTTTTGACCGTTATCGGACATACGTTTGCAAATTTGGTTTTGGATTTACAAAATTATGGTTTTTCGGTTGTAGCCTGCCTTGGCTTTAACATATTTTTAATCGGAATTTTAGGCTTTTGTTTGTTTAAATTGAATTTCTGTGAATTCATACTTAATTAATTAATTTCATGCGTCTTTTTTTTTAACTCTTTAGCTACTTCGCAGCCGCTATAACTTGCAGGATGATTGCCTTAACAGTAAATGCAGATAGAAGGTGTTCTTATCTGACCTACAATTTACCATCAGATGATTTCCAGCATATTTTAAACGTCGCTGTGCTTTTTTACAATAGGTTTGCGTCTGATTATATTCTTGGCAGCATTTCTACTGAGGAACTAATTTGGAATCTTTGCGCATAGGTTCAATTTTTACAACAACATTAAATATTGTTTTTATTTCGTAAATTTTTTTCAAACTTTCTGCTTTTTCGAAAGTGAGCATAAATAATGGGAGACCGCGTTTTATCACATTTTCTTCGCCGTCTTGTTGCTGTTGGTTTTGGCTTATTAGGTATTTTTAATGAACTCTTTAGGGTCATTTTTCGTCATTAAGGTTGAGAATTTCTTTACGAAGCTCTTCGAAAAGAAGTTCGATATTTTAAAGCCTTGTTTGAAGATCATCGTTTTTGTCCTTAAGGCTTATATTTTTCATTGATCTAGTTTTTCGTGAGCAGATACTTCTGGTGTTGTCGAGCTCCTTGAGAAGCACACATGTTTTTGAGATCCAAATATAGGTGACCTCGTTACTCGGGAAAAGTTCAAATTCCCGAAAGTGTTACATGTTCGCAATAATTGGCTCTGCCCAGAATCCCTAGGGCCAACCTCCGAAGAGGGTTGATTTTCCAGTGAAACTGAATTGCCACCTGGGGTATTACATTTTTTTGTTGTACTCATTTGTACACATTTTTGTTGTTTGTATGCGATTTATTACGTTACGTTACGTGCAATAATTGATCCCATGCCTTCTTTAATACAAATGTTCCCAAAGAATGGACTTGGTATCAAAATCTTTGAGACGAAATTTACATTTATTGAAATCCGAGGCATTAAGTATCTTTTTTAGCACGAAATTTTCGTGAGTGAGTAGTTAACCCAAAGGACAACCCCCAACCTTAATATTCCGTGCCTGTTGCTATTTTCCGTCTTTTTATCAATAATCTCATCTGATGGGTTGAGACCAGTATCTGATCGTTAGATATCTTCCAATGCGAAGTAAAATATGCAAAATAGATGTGCAGTCAAATCTATTACGAATGGCCATCAAGTTCAGGGTTCACCCTCGTTCTACAATAAAATATTAATTAATAATTTTAAGTCGAGCACGCAAGGGGCAACTACGTACGACCCGGATAGGCACCGAACACTCATTTTTATTACCTTTGACATTATGAAGAGTAAAGTAATATATATTCCGGTTTGGTGTTAGGCGTATTCACGGAATCAAGTTCTAAGAATGTGCAATATTATTAAGAACATAGACTTTAACACTTCTACGATCTATGTTATTGGGTATGGCACGTGTTTATACCCTATCCCATAGGGGTATATTAGTTTTGATACTTAGTTTGTAAAATAGAGAAATAATTTTGCTACATATACCTCAAAGTATATGAATCGACTGAGAATCGCTAGCTGAGTCGAATTAGCCATGTCTGTCTGTCCGTCCGTCCGTCCGTCTGTCTGTTCGTCACCGATTTTTGGGCCTTAAATTTTGAGCTAGGATAATGAAATTTGGTATATAGGATCATCGTCCGTGCCACCAGAACAAGTGTAAACATTTTTGAAATCCGCCCACTGCCACGCCCACTTTTTATGAAAACGTATTTTTTGGCCAAACCGTAATGAATTTTAAAAAAGTGTCTGAGGAGCATGTTTAGAGAAGGGTAATATTTGTATTTCGTCAATATAAAGTTTTTGCCACGCCCACTTTTTGGGGGCGTTTTTAATAAAAAACGTTTTTTGGCCAAATTTTTAAATTTTCGAAAACAAATTTGATGCACAATCATTGGTAGTATTAATTTGAACATTTCGTCAATAGACTATTTTAACCCACGCCCACTTTTTGGGGGCGTTTTCAATAAAAAACTGTTTTCGGCCAAATTTGAAATTTTTCGAAAAAAAAATTTATGCAGAATCATTAACATTATTAATATAAACATTTCGTCTATATACCATTTTAACCCATGTCCACTTTTTGGGGGCGTTTTTACATGAAAACCATTTTTATACACTACCGTAACCGGAACCGTAAATTGTTTTGTAAGCAGGCTGAAGAATTTGTTGTCACTATATCATTTTTTCTATTTTATCCACATCGTGTTTTTAGCCATGCCCACTTTTTTGGGGATTTTAGTTTTATGGATAGGATGGGATAGGGTATTCAACGATCCGCACAGCGGATTGTAGCCTTTTCATATGTTTTTATATAAAAATGCCCACATATATATCCTTGTTAATATATGTCATCCTTGTTAATTTTTACACTTGCTTGAACACCACTCAAACAAGTGTAAACATTTTCAAAATCCGCCCACTGACACGTAGACTTTTTAGAAAAGATTATTTTTAGTTAAACGGTTAAGAATTTTGAAAAAGTGTCTCAACAGCATATTATCTAAGATAATCTCAATATCTATATTTTATCCATATAAAGTATTTTTCCACGCCTACCTTTTGGGGGCGTTTTCATCAAAAATCTATTTTCGGTCAAATTTTCAATTATTTGAAAAAACTTTTGATGCAAAAACTTTAATAAAATTAATAAAGGGTGATCCATTTCGAGGTTCCCTACTTTTTTAAAGAAAAAAACACAGAAAATTCAAATTTAATGGAGAATGTTTATTATCACTTGAAAGAACATTCTTTGGCATTTATTTTTTGAGGATTATGTCTATTAAATGTTGGCCGTTGCTACGTCGCAGATGGTCCATCCTTTGAGTCCAATTTTCGATCACTCGTTCGAGCATTTCGACTGGTAACTGGCGAATGACACGCGTGATGTTTTCCTCCAAGGCCTGAATCGAAGCGGGTTTGTCGGCATAAGCTTTTGACTTTACATATCCCCACAGGAAAAAGTCTAACGGTGTGATATCACACGATCTTGGTGGCCAATCGACCGGCCCAAAACGTGAAATTATGTGCTCACCGAAATGTTCTCTCAATAAGTCCATTGATTGATGCGATGTGTGGGAAGTGGCGCCGTCTTGTTGAAACCAAATGTCGCCGAGATCACGAGCTTCAATTTCAGGCATCAAATAGTCGGTTATCATGGCACGATAACGGTCGCCATTGACGGTTACGTTCGCACCGGCATAATTTTTACACTCTCAGCTACGGCCGCTATATTTTCTTCACAGCGTGCTGGACGTGGTCTATTCGGTCGAATATTATCCAATAATGAATGCTGGGTCTCAAAATGGGTGATGGTGTTGCGAATAGTACGCTCAGTACGCCGATTATGTTGACCATAAGTTGAGCGAAGTGCACGAAACACATTCCTCACAGAACGTGAATTTTCATAATAAAGTTGAACAATTTGTAAACGTTGTTCACGCGTAAGTCTTTCCATTATGAAATGCCAAACAATACTTAACAAAAATAACATGACAGCATGACACGACTCACACGTGATCTGCCAAAAAAGGCTATTGAAAAAAGTATCTCTACTTGGATCACCCATTATGAACATTTCGCCCTTAGACCATTTTAACCCACACCTACAAAAATCATTCGTATACCCTACCCCAAGGCATATGCAATAGAAAAACGTTATTTTTTGTAGAAGCATAACAATTTTGATAAACTTTGTGAACAATATGTTGTGACAAAGTCTTTTCTATATTTCATCGCCATAATGCCCACATTTAAGGGATATTAATTTTAAGGATGGGATGCGATAGGGTATTAAACGATCCGCACAGCGGATTGTAGCCATATCATATGTCGTTTTTTTGTGCGTTTTTTTTTTTGCAAATTCCTTTAAAATTTTACTGAAATTCGTTTTTTACTGAAAACACCACACAAAGTGGTATCAAAAAATTTTCAATAGACAAAATATAAATGCTTACACTTAATCAGCTGGAAGCAACAATGAAAATGGACATCGGGCGTTCTCCTATCGTTGTAATATTTAAATGGAAAAAAATTGTTTCTAATATGTTCATGAAAACAGTACCTACCAGTCGGGAAAAAGAACAGTGAGTTGGAAGAGCAAACGACAAGCTTATTTTGCTCTATTTATAGAGATTTTGCATATTGGCTTATTCCGCCGACTAATGATTTGGGAGTTGATTTATCGAGAAAGGGTAGTACTCATTTTCAAAATAAATAGGGTATTTATAATACAGCAGCATTTCAGAGGTAAGGCGATAAAACCAAGGGACGATTAGGTATCTTAACACGGCCTGCTTTTATAGTAAACTCACTTATCGTGAAAGAGTATTGCGAAAATGAATGGTAAACTCCAAGCTAACAAACAGTTTGTTTTGTTTTTGAGACCAAATGAGAGAGGTCATTAGATACGTTCACATCCATGACAACATAGTTAAGGTCAGGGGATCCTTTCTAGGGTTTTTTTCCTACATCTGGAAAGACTGCCAAAGAATTTACCTACAAAATTTTAAAGCAACTCAATGAAGATAGTGCTGACATTAACCTTTGCCGGGCTCAGGGATATGATAATGCTGCGACTATAGCGAGTATACATTGAGGAGTTCAAAAATTCATTCGGCAATGATCCAAAAGCTTTCTTTACGCCATGTGCAAACCATTCCTTAAACCTTTGTGGAGTTCACTTTTTGGGAAGCACTACTTCAAGTACATGGTTTTTTAGGTAGAAAGACTGTACACATTTTTCTCAGCTTCTACGCATCATTTGGGATATTGTCATAAAAAAAATATAGATATGTCAGTCAAGAGACTTGTAGACAATAAATATAGTGGTCATCACGAGGCTGTTAAGCCATTGAAGAAACATTTCATGAATAAGGTCTCAACTTTGTGATCCTTAAAAGGAAAATTTGGGTACAATAAATGCTGCAACCATTCATTCTGGTGCGACATTTTGTAGAAGTTGATGGAGCACAGAAATACTTGCAAAAAATCCAGGTTCACTCTAGAAGAATTTGTAATAAAACTTAAGATACTCGCGAGCTTTCTTCATGAAATTGCCATGGAAGACATTGTGTCATTCAGTTATCTCAGCTCTTCAACCGAAAATTTTGCTGCATGGAACGAAAGAAGAACTGCGTGTGGTTGTTTCAATGCTTACCTCAACATTTACATAACTACCAGACAACAGTTTGGTATTTTAAATCGGGCGAATACGGCGTCACATGGATGGGAGCAGCAAAAATAAATTTAAAAGATGCAGAAATTTGGACATCCTCTGAAATTACCTTAGCTTTAACTTTGATTTCGGGAGTTTCTTGTTAATTTACACGATCATTTTGAACTCATCGACACATTAAAATAAAATTAAGGAGAGCGTTTTTTTAACACTTAGTTGAAAACATGCATTGGAGACATTGTTATAGTATAATTGATAAAAAATGGCCATATGGAAATAAAAACATCACTTTGCACTAAACACATTCTCATACAAGTTGAGAGGTCATATTTCCCTCATAAATCACTTTCATAATCTACATACTTATTGGCAATTGAATTCTAATTTACAATAAAACTTTTCTTTATGTAAATTTCTATTCCAATTCTGACTTCTTTATTTCGTAGGGTAAACTTTGTCGTCTGCCTTTCAATAAATGTTTCCATTAGAATCGTACGAATGAAAACAGTCATATGTATAGAAAATATGGCATTTATCCAAAATGCTAATAAACATATAATGCTGCCTCGCAAAATAACAGGAGACAAGCAATTTGATTCGATTTCCATTAACGGTATTTCTGGTATGACATTTTATATCCTTTTCAAGTGTGATAAGGAACAGAAGAAGTTCAGCTTTATGATGGGTGATGTTTCCACGTTGTCGAAACGACATACTTCACATATTGTCGCCGAACATACAGACATAGAGGTTGTGGTATTACTCTTTTTCATAAGTTATAGCGACCCCTTCGCACCCATCTATTTACGTAAATGTAATTGAATATATTATTTCATGTTTTTCAGTCGTTTAGATATCATAAAAAATATGCCGTCAGAAAAATATGAAAATGTGGGTGAACATTTATCATAAGAGATACCACAAGTATAAATATACTTAGTGGAGGACACAAGGTTGAGTGGGTGTATTTGTAAAATAATTTAAGAACATAATTTTAGGACTTTGGTATACGATTATTCGTTTTATATAAAACATCAATAAAACAGCCAGACGCCGAATTATCAATTGATCAACAATAGCAAGTTAATGGAATGATATTTAAATGGAGTGTTTGTGTTATTTTCTTTACGAAAGTTTCATTTGATATCGAATGACAGAAAACTGTCCAAAGAATATATTCTCAAAGACTTGTCGAAAAAACTGTAAATATTTTGACTTGCTCTTATACAAGAAGTATTGGTTTGATGTACAAAAATCGAACTCGAGATTTTAATCAACTCTAACAATAAAAGGTTCCTGAGGCCCGAAAAAATGCATCCCGCAATTATGTGCAACTGACATTTTGTAGGTTCCTATCATATAACGGTTTTAGTACAATCGAAAACAGCTCATATATGATTTTGATTGAACTTACTAAATCATCAACGTCAATATTTTAGAAATAAATTGCTTGTCCCAAAAAATCGAAATAACATAATTTTGAATATAGACAATATTTGATTAAAATCATGAATTTCTTACTAACTATGTATATTTACTTGATAAATAAAATTAAGTTTCTGATTTACGATTGGGGTTTTTAGTAATGCCTTTTAATAGAATTTTCAGTGCTGCCCAATAACAGAAAATCCATATTTTATGCCGAATAAATGCCTTCATTGATTATTATCAAAAACAGTGTAAAAAGTTCATATAGTAAAAGTTGCAAAAAAAGGTTTAAACTTGACAATGCCTAGTGGTTGTAACTATGACTACATCAATTGTATTTATTTTTACATCAATGTGGTAACCATCGGATACTAGTCTCCTGACTTGCTAAACAATGAGTGGGAGTGTTGATAACAGAACGAAAAACATATGAGAAGGCTACAATCCGCTGTGCGGATCGTTAAATACCCTATCCCATCTTACTTACTTACTTAAGTGGCGCTACAGTCCGGAATGAACCTGGGCCTCAACCAACATGCCTCTCCAATTAGCCCGGTCCTTAGCTAACTGCCTCCAGTTGCGCACTCCAAGTTGGTTGAGGTCGGTTTCCACTTGTGCGCGCCACTTAAGGCGAGGTCTTCCTCTACTGCGTCCGACGTCTGGCTGGGAATCGAAGACTCTGCGAGCCGGAGTATTGGTGTCCATTCGTTCTACATGTCCTAGCCATCTTAAACGTCCAATGCGGAGTTTTTTGACCAGGGGCATGTCGCTGTACAGCTCGTATAGTTCTTGGTTGAATCTTCGTCTCCATAGCCCGTCAACGCAAACGGGACCGAAGATTTTTCGAAGAATTTTCCTCTCGAATCTACCAAGGATTTCTTCATCCGCTTTTGATACGGTCCATGCTTCAGCGCCGTAGAGCAGGACTGGGATGATCAGGGTCTTATATAGGATCTCCTTAGTAGTTCGAGTGAGGGCTTTACTACTAAATTGCCTTCTTAGCCCGAAGAAACAGCGGTTGGCAAGAGTAATTCTTCGTTTAATTTCTGACGAGATGTTGTTGTCAGAGTTAATAGCGGAGCCGAGGTAGACAAAGTCCCGTACTACCTCAAAGTTATATCTGTCAATGGTGACGTTCTGTCCAATTCGTCGATGTTGTGTGTCCTTTCGTGTTGACAGCATATACTTAGTCTTACCCTCATTTACTGCTAAACCCATTTTCGCCGCTTCCTTCTCTATACTAGCGAACGTGGCTATGACATCACGTTGAGTCCTACCAATGATGTCAATATCGTCAGCGTATGCTAGTAGTTGCACCGACTTTTGGAAAATTGTGCCTCTGGTGTTGGCTTTGGAGTTTTGCACAATCCTCTCAAGAATCAGATTAAAGAAGTCACATGACAGCGCATCGCCTTGCCTAAATCCTTTTTTGGTATCGAATATGTCGGTGAGGTCGTTTCCGACCCTGATGGAGCAGCGAGAATTCTCCATCGTCATCCTACACAAACGGACGAGTTTGGGCGGTATACCAAAACTAGACATGGCTCTGTACAGTTCGTCTCTATAAATGCTGTCATATGCGGCTTTGAAATCGATGAATAGGTGGTGGGTATCGATTTGGACTTCTTGAGTTTTTTCCAGGATCTGCCGAAGTGTGAAAATTTGATCGGTTGTGGACTTTCCTGGCCTAAAACCACACTGATAAGGGCCAATCAGGTTGTTGGTAAACGGTTTCAGGCGTTCACATATTACGGCAGATAGGATCTTGTAGGCGATGTTGAGGAGACTTATGCCTCTGTAGTTGGCGCAGTTCAGAGGGTCTCCTTTTTTGTGGATCGGGCAAACGATGCTGAGGTTCCATTCTTCAGGCATATTTTCATCCGACCAGATTTGGCTTATGAGTTGGTGGATGTTACTTACCAATTCATCTCCGCCGGCCTTATAGAGCTCAGCGGGAAGGCCGTCATTTCCGGCAGCCTTATTAAGCTTGAGTTTAGATATTGCTATCCTCACTTCACTCAGGTCGGGTGGTTGGCAGTTTTCGCTGTCGTTGCCAATATTGAATGGTTCGTTCTGCCTGACAGCGGAATGTTGTTCGTCATCGCCGTTTAACAGTCTGCAGAAGTGGTTCTTCCATATCCTCAGCATCGACTGTGTCTCAACTACAATATTTCCTTGTTCATCTCGACAGGATTCTGTTCGAGCCTTGTATCCTTGGCTTTGACGTTTTACACTTTGGTAAAACTTGCGAACATCGTTCCTGGAGTGGCACCTCTCTATATCCTCGATCGCGCGCTTTTCTTGCTCTTTTTTCTTCTTGCTGAAAAGCCGATGTTCTTCCCTTCTTCTTTGCCTATAGAGCTCAATGGCAGCTCTCGTCTTCACCTACAGCTTAGCCTTGTAGGCCTCGTTCTTGGCTGCGAGCATCTGTCGGCATTCCTCATCAAACCAGGGGTTTCTTGCTGGTGGGCGCGAGAAACCTAGCACATCAGTTGCGGCTGATCTAATGGCCTGTTGGCATCGTTGCCATTGCTCTTCGACATTCGATGCTGGTGGTATGGTGTTAATCGAGAGGTTAAGGGATACGCGTTGTGCGAAGGTCTTGGCGGTCTCTTGCGATTGCAGTCTTCCGACATTAAATTTTTTCACAGTATTTCTGGATTGTTGTGGCGTGGTGGATATCCGCATTCTTACCTTGGCTGCTACAAGGTAGTGATCCGAGTCGATGTTAGCTCCTCGGAATGTTCGGACATCCAAAATACTGGATGCGTGCCTCTTGTCTATCGCAATGTGATCAATTTGGTTGACCGTTCGTTGATCTGGAGACCGCCATGTCCCCTTATGGATATCGAGGTGAGGAAACCGTGTGCTGCCTATAGTGGCATTTCGTTCCGTAGCGAAATCAATTAGCCTAAGTCCGTTACCAGACGTGTTGTCGTGTAGGCTATGTTTTCCGACAATACTTCTAAAGATGTCTTCTCTTCCTACCTTTGCGTTAAAATCTCCCAGCACGATTTTAACATCGTACTTCGGTAGTCGCTCATAGGTTTTGTCGAGGAGCTCGTAGAAGCAATCCTTAGCTATATCATCTTTTTCTTCCGTCGGAGCGTGAGCGCATATAAGGCTTATGTTGGCGAATTTGGCCTTGATGCGGATTGTTACTATGCGTTCGCTAATGTCTTGGAAACATAAGACTTCTTGCCTAAGTCCCTATCCCATCACATCCTTAAAATTAATATCCCCAAAATGTTGGCTTTGTGATGACGATATATAGAAAATGACTTTGTCACAACATATTGTTCAGACAGTTTATCAAAATCTTTTATAGTTCGACATAAAACAACGTGATTCTCCTGCATATGATACGGGGTAGGGTAATCAATTGGTTTTTGTAAGAAAACGCCCCCAAAAAGTAAGCGTGGTTAAAAGTGATCTACAGACGAAATGTTTATTTTATCATAACAAATGATCCTGCATTAAAAGTTTTTTTCGATTATTTAAAAAAGGTACCGAAAAATGTTTATTACTGAAAACGTCCCCAAAAAGTGGGCGTGGCAAACAATTTTATTTAGACGAAATATAGATATAACGATTCTCCAAACATGTTCCTCAGATATTTTTTAAAAATTACTTACGGTTTGGACAAAAACTACATTTTTATAAAAAGGGGGCGTGGCAGTGGGCGGATTTTAAAAATGTTTACACTTGTTCAGCTGGGAGCAACAAAGAGCACGTGTACCAAATTTCATCTTTCTAGCTCCAATTTTAAGGCACAAAAACTGGTGACGTACGCACGGACGGACGGACAGACATGACTAAATCGACTCAGCTAGCTATTCTGAGTCGATCCACATACTTTAAAGTATATCTAGCTAAATTATATATCAAAATTTATACACCCATATGGGATAGGCCATAGGGTATAAACAGCAACACTATAAAAAGCCTGGTCGAATGGTACGGAATACACGGCCTGCTGTCCCAGGCGAACCTAGATGAGCTGCCTCGACATATTCGATCAACAGGTTATATAGGAATATCAAGGGTAAGTCAGGCCCCTTGAACAGAGATAGTGGTGGATGTACCAAAAGGGCCTTGGGTTAACTTCCCACCCACAAAAAAAACTATTGTTACGAAGCAACCAATAACCTCGGAAAGGACTGATTTTATTGTTGATGACCCTGCTTAACAAAAAAAGGACAACGAGGTTCGTATCGGTGCCGTTCAAGCGAAGGACTAGCGGATTCCCGAAGCTGCTACAAAGTAGACATTACTGCCATCCAGGAAATACGATATAATAGGATGAAAAACTGTGATATCTACTGCGGCCGTGTTATAGTGAACACAAACAGCGACTATTCAGATGCGAATTTGTTATAAGTACCAGCCTTAGGCCAAATTGATCACATTGCGATGGACAAGAGGCACACATCCATTATTTTGGATGTCCAAACATTCCGAGGGGCTAACATCGACTCGGACCACTACCTTGTTGCAGCCAATTTAAGAATGCGGACATCCACCAGGCCACAAAATAACAGAAATACTGTGAAAAAAATTAATGTCGAAAGACATCGATCTCAAGAGACCGTCAAGTCCTTTGCGCAACGAGTATCCGTTAACACCATACCAACAGTATTGAATGTCTAAAAACAATGACAACAATGCCAACAAGCCATTAGATCAGGAAATGCTCGCAGCCAAGAACGAGGCCTACATGGTTAAGCTGTAGGTGAAGACGAGAGCTGCCATTGAGTTCTATAAGCAAAGAAGAAGGGAAGAACAGTTGCTTTTCAGAAAGAAGCAGAAAGAGCAAGGAAAGCGCGCGATCGAAGATATAGAGAGGCGTTACTCCAGAAACGATGTTCGCAAGTTTTACCAAAGTGTAAAACGTCAAAGCCAAGAATACAAGGCTCGAATAAAATCCTGTTGAAATGAAATAGGAAAACTACCAACCACCCGCCCTAAGTGAAGTGATGACAGCAATATTTAAATTCAAGCATAATACAGACGGCTGCCGGAAATTATGGCCTTCCCGCTGGCGGAGATGACTTTGTAAGTAAGATCCAAAAACTCATAATACAAATCTGGTCGGATGAAAGTATGCCTGAAGAATGGAACCTCAGCATTGTTTGCCCGATCCACAAAAAAGGAGACCCTCTGAACTGCGCCAACTACAGAGGCATAAGTCTCCTCAACATCGCCTACAAGATTCTATCTGCCGTAATATGTGAACGCCTGAAACCGTTTACCAACAACCTGATCGGCCCATATCAGTGTGGTTTAAGACCAGGAAATTCCACAACCGATCAAATTTTCACACTTCGGCAGATCCTCGAAAAAACCCAAGAAGTCCAAATCAATACCCACTACCTATTTATCGATTTCAAAGCTACATAAGACACCATTTATAGAGACGAACTATACAGAGCCACGTCTATTTTTGGTATACCGCCCAAACTCGTCCGTTTGTTTAGGGTGACGATGGAGAGTTCTCGCTGCTTCATCATGGTCGGAAACCACCTTGCCTACACATTCGATACCAAAAAAGGATTTAGGCAAGGCGATGCACTGTCATGTGACTTATTTAATTTGAATCTTAAGAGGATTGTGCAAAACTTTTCGAGCCAACAAGAAAGTCACTTCTAAAAATCGGTGCAACTAACGGGTAAGCGTAGTATTTTTAAAAATCGAATAAAACACTCAAATTCGCGTCAAATATTCAAAATGTTTATTGTAATCCATAATTAGTCCTTTGCGATTCCCATTGTTTCACGAGCTGTGTGGCATGTGGCACCGTCTTGATGAAACCACATGTCAACAAAGTTCAACTCAGCCAATTGGGGCAAAAATAAGTCGCGTATCATGGCTCGATATCGTTCGCCGTTGACGGCAACGATTCGTCTACGGTCGTCTTTGAAGAAAAACGGACCGATGATGGCACCAGCCCATAAAACCACACTAAACTGTCGTTTTTAGGGATGCATCGGTAATTCTTGTATGGCATGTGGCTGTTCATCACTCTAGATGCGACAGTTTTGCTTATTTACGTATCCGTTGAGCAAGAAATGAGCCTCATCGCTGAACACAATTTTTCGATAAAACAGCGGACTTTCATGGAGCTGTTTTAAGGCCCATTCACCAAAAAGTAGGCGTTGTGGTAAGTCATTCGGCTTCAATTCTTGCATAATATGAATTTTATAGGCTTTCAAACCCAAATTGGCACGTAAAATTTTCCATGTGGTTGAGTAACTCATGGCCAATTGCTGACGCTACGACTGCAATATTCTCTTTGGCTCGCACTGTACGCATGCGAGTCGATGGTTTAATGTCCATAAAAGTAAATTGAATGGCAGAGTATACTGAAAACTTTTCACTTTGACAGATGACGTTTGGACGCCATTACTAACCAGTGCTGCCGACCTGAAAAACTTTACTCTTAAAAAATCACCCGCCGACGATATTGACATCATTCGTAAAACTCAAGGTGATGTCATAGACACGTTTGCAAAAATGGATGTAAGGGGTTTTATCTACCTCTACAACATCTCGTCAGAAATTAAACGAAGAATTACTCTTGACAACCGCTGTTTCTTCGGGCTAAGAAGTCAATTCAGTAGTAAATCCCTCACTCGACCTATACTAAGGAGATCTTATATAAGACCTTGAGCATCCGAGTCCTGCTAAAGCATATACCGCATCAAAAATTGATGAAGAAATCCTTGGTCGATTTGAGAGGAAAATTTGTCGAAAAATCTTCGGTCCCGTTTGTTTTGACGGGCTATGGAGACGGAGATTCGGAAAAAATAGAGGAAGACATCGGCTAAAGTGGCTCACACAAATATAAACCGACCTCAACCAACTTGGAGGCCAACTGGAGGCAGTTAGCTAAGGGCCGGGCTAATTGGAGTGGCATGTTGGTTGAGGACCAGGATCATTCCGGACTGTAGCGCCACCTAAGTAAGTAAGTGAAACTATGTTAACTATCTTTCTAAAAGTATAAAGTGTTTTTAGTTTTTCACAAAATGGACATAACAATACTTTTAAAAATGGCTGAATTACCAAGATTTACCGAATTATTACTCTAGAAGGCTAAGGTGTGTCTCCAAGAGCAACAATTGGCGTAAGAATAGAAGAGTGATAGGAAAGATGTGGGGTGTAGTGGATCCTTACTCCATATGTGGTGTCCTAACTAACTTCGGCGAATCACTGTATTTTGTTTTGGTTACATTTGCTGAATTCTAATCATGGATTTTGGATGGGATTGAACGCCAGCACATGATTTCCTCATATCAAATCAATAAACGGTCAATCAAATTGATCACATTTTAATAGACAAGAGGGACGGATCGAGTGTTATGCATAGCCTAAATGAGTATTTTTAAAAACATCCTATCTTACTTCATCTATATATATATACATGTTTATCTACGAACATGTACATAGATGCAGTTACATGCTTCTTGTTGTCTTAAGTTAGGTCCGATAAGCAAACATTTTTATTTTTGTTCATTTCTTTTTTCATTTTTTTTTTCACTTGTATTTTATATTTTTTTTATCGCACTCTTCTTTATTTTCACATGCAACCCATGGACTCGGTTGTAGTGAACTCTTCTTCCTTCAAAGTTAATAAAGGCCACGAAGTGGACTGTCGCCCAGTTGCATGCACGGGACAAAAGGAAGTAAAGAAAATTATCAAAAAAAAACTTGGAAAAAATACCTACCATGAACGATAGAACCACTTGAAGAGAGAGTTTTTGTTGGAAGCTCAAAACCCTACCAACTACCACACCCATTTCTTGTGAGCAGAGTTTAAAAGTGTCAAGTAGACGTTATTTATGCCTCATTTATAAATATAATCTAAAATTTTCCAGATAAATAAACTTTATTAAATGCGAAAGAGCCAAGCGATCGGACAGTCAAGGCTGTCTTATGAACACTGTACATACAACTGCAGCAAAGCGTGGGAACAGAAAAAAGTTTGTTGACGCAATGTGCGCGGGAGGTACTAAGGCAGAACCCAAGTGGAAGTACTAGTTAACTTTTATGCAGACAATTTTGATCCTTTTAAATTTAAAGGTGGTAATCTTAATGTCGTGAAGTTTTCTACTTTTATGGTTACTTTTATGAGTCCATTGGGCTCATTACATCTTTCACAATGTCACCAGAAGCTTACGTAGGTAAGCGCTGCACACTTCCTAGGAATGATGTTTTGAGAGTATGTCGCCCAGCTAGCGATAGTAAACTATATCAACCATTATAACTGTTATTTTTTGACACCATTGCAATCGTGGACATTGGTCGGTTGGTCTACATCAGTTGTCCATATTCTGCACCGAAACACAAAAAGTGGTCAGTGTTTGCGTCGAGTGATAAAGAGGATTGTGAGAGTCCTTTTAATATTTATGAGTCTGCATAAATGCACTCTGATTAAGTTATGACCTCCAGTAAAAATGATTTATTGTGTTTTGTGGATATCATATTAAAAAAAAGCAAATAAAACGAGTCTTAATGGGTGGTTCTCACAGCGGATGTGTCTCTGTTGTTGTATGACAAGAAGGCTATGTGGTATATATACACTTCAATTAAGCTTGGATACAAATGAAATAAACATTCAGCTGTTATATTACTACGTAGTACGTATATAATTTATTGCATTTACAAAAAGTATCATATTACTAAATCAGTTTGTATATATTTGGTTTTTAATTATGTTTATAATTAAAAACGGAAGATTTTATCAGTAAAGGAGCTTTTTGAAAAAAAAAAAAACTACAGAGGCATTACTTTCTACCCGTACTTATGGAGAAATCTATTAACATCGAGATTATTTATTACCTAGAAACGTTGAGAATCAAGAGCTGTTGTTCTTAATATTTCTATGCCTTCGATCGGGTTTCGCACAGAGCTATCCTAAAAGGGGCTTAAATAGGATTAGCAGTAAACGAGGCCCAGACTAAGTATATACTGTCAACAAGAATCGACACACGACACACGACGACTGAAATAGAGCATTAGAATCTACAACTACAACTTTAAGAGACTTTCTCTACTTCAGTTCCGCTATTAATTCTGACAACGACATCTCGTAAGAAACTAAAAGAAGAACTACTCTTGCCAACCGCAGTTTCTTCGTTCTGCACCACAGCGCTGGAGGCATTCTTCCCGCTATCGGGGGCTGGAGGTAAAAATCTCAGCTTCAACATAGAATTACGAAAACACAGAATTTTCCAATAAGAGAAGCCACTGAAATGGAATGGCAAAGACAAAGGAATACAATACTAAACGGAAGATGAAATACTGCCGAACAAAGAATAGTGGAAAAAGAGAAAGCACGGTGAAGTAAAGTTCTACCTATCACAATTCCTTACGGGACACGAAGCTTCCGGGAATACCTACACAGAATTAGGCTTACTGATGACCGATTCTGTTGTCATTGTGATGGTAAAATCCAAAATGCCGATCACGTGCTCCTGGAATGCCGAAATTATGAAGCTGCGAGAAACGTACTAGAAAGCGAAATAGGCAGGACAGTAACGCCACAAAGTCTCAAATCGTATATGATATCGACAAATGATGCTTGGGGAACTGCCAACAGCATCATTACAAATATAATGGAAGATCTGCGGTGCGAAAACTAAACGAGATCACAAGAGTGTGAAAACCCAGGACCATAAGAGGAAAATACATTGTCAAGACCTGCTTTATGAAGGAATGCCTTGACAGGCGGTATCTAGGGATTTACAGGACAGAAAAACATGGAGTCTGGCATAACTCGTAGCACGGGCCACAAAGCATACCGGATTTCACCCCTCATGTGCAAAAAACAATACGGCGCTGAAGCTCAGACCATATCAAATCCGAAAGAAGAAATTCTTGGTCGTTTTGAGCGAAAAATTCTTTAGTTCCGTTCGTTTGACGGGGTGTGGAGACTACGATTTGAGTGCGAGCCCTATGAGTTTTAAAAGGACATAGACTTGATCAAACAACTTCATTGGGCGGTTAAGATGGTTAAGACATGTACAACGGATGGACACCAAGAATCTTGCCGACAGATTGTTAGAGTCTTATTCGGATTGTTGATGCAGTAGAGAAATACCATAAAACCGATCTAAACCAGCTTGAAATGTACAAATGTTGGCAGTTAGCTAAAGATCGGGGTAATTGCAGAAGTATGCTGGTTGTGGCCTAAATTCACCCAGCCAAATAGCGCCACTTAAGTAATTAGGCCGGGCAGAAAAGTATAAATAAACCTACTACAACACCACGTCTGCCAACAGCTTAATTAGGATATGATTTTCATGAGAATTGGTATTATATCAGATCAACGCGAGAGGAGTATAGTGGAAAACATATAAGAAGGCTATAATCAGCTTTGCGAATAGTTGAATACTCTATCACATTCCATCCTTAAATAATACATCCCCAAGAAGTGGGCTTGGCATTGTCATAATATATTGCTTAGACAGTTCATCAAAAAAGTAGGAGGGGCTTAAAACCTTATCTATATGAAATATAGATATTGAGATTGTCTAAATATCACTCCCAGACATTGTTTCAAAAAATTGTTTCCGATTGGATAACAACAACGTTTTACTGAAAAGTGGGTGTGGCAGTGGGCGGGTTTTGAAAATGCTAACTCTTGTTCTGCTTCGTCGGATAGAGAGTCATCAATCTAGCTCAAATTTCATCAATCTAGCTCAAAATTTAAGACCCACAAATTGATTACATACAGACGGACGGACAGACAGACATGTCTAGATCGACTCAGCTAGCGATTCTGAGTTAATCCATATACTTTGAGGTATATCTAGCGAAATTATTTCTCTATGTTACAAACTTAATGTCAAAACTAATATACCATTATGAGATAGGGTATAAACATTAACTGTTGTTGAAAAAGTTGGGAATCTATTCAACACAATTTGTGTGGCTGATTGCAATAGACAAATGATTCCATTATATCAGTGTACTTATATTTCGATCATTAAATATCGACTCAAGCCCCTTAGTTGTTTCAGCCGTGCGTGGTGAGAATACAAATATCTAATACGCCACCAAAAGGGCGAAATGTTGTGAGAACACTGAATTTGGACGGATTTCAATCACATGTTACCACCCAGACCTTTGTGGAACTCGTATTCCTGAATCTTCTTATTAATTCCTTACCGCATGTAGCTAATGTCAAAGATCAAAATTCCATAAGAATGGGAGTACAAGATGTGGTTGTCCCGCCCGTCCACCACAAATATCTGTTTTTAACAAGAATACCGACGGATGCTCATAGACGTAGCAATTAATATAACCTATCATTGTATTTTCGAATAATTTAAATATTAACTTCTTCTATTTTATACCATAAATATAATTCATAGTTAAATTTATAACATTTAAAATTTAAATCTTCTGTTATAATTGAAACCAAACAGTGTTAATACTCGTCGGATATTTTGAAATAGGAATTCTAGATCCAAAAGTAATTGTATCTCGCATATAATGCTTAAACCATTTTGATTAACTTTTAAACAAATAAACAAAATCTATTTACGGATTTAGGATTAAGACTAAATTAAGAAATATTTTTTTTTCCAAACTGTATTGACCAGTTCAATGGAGTTGAATGTCTGAGCTACTATTAACAATATTATAGCAAATAAATAGTCTTAATCTAAATAAACACAGAAAAGAATAATGTATTTCCCATGAGGATGTCTTAAACCACCCCACTTAGAGAACTAGGTGGGAACTCCTGCGAAGTTCGAACAGCTATGTTTAGATAAGTTTTTCTTGATAGTTGTTTTGAGAAATTTAACTATTTAAGAAAAACGTAACTTTATATTAAACAAAAACATTTGGCCTTCAAATCTCTATACCAAAAACTATTTTAGTCATTCAAAGTGAAATTTAAATTCAAATAGCCGTTTGAACTTCAGCTGTTTACAAAAGCAAATATAAAGGGCGTAAAGTATTAATATAATTTAGGTATTATAAAGATCTCTTTTTTGATTTTGGTTATAATTGCAAAATCTGTTCTTTTATACAAGTAGCAATTAACTGTTTCACATAATAAAGCTTTCATTGGTTTTTTCAATTTGTTAAAATTTTGAAGTTAAAACGAACAAAAAAAAAAGATTTAACAAATTGGATTGAAATTTCAACGCTATTTTTTTGATAAAAGTAACCACTAAACAAAATAAATGACACTTTGCTGCAAATTTGTGGAAATAATTTGATTTGCTTAACTCACAGCATAGCGACTTTCATTAGTATACTTAATCACCGTTATACACGGGCGACCATGGTGTGGTCCGACAAATTAAATAAATTGCTTCAGTCGAAAACTTTTTCATATACAATTCCAAATCAACCAAGATTTTTTTTTACATTTTTCCACTAATTTGTCTTTCCTCTGCTGACGGCATAAATATTTTATTAGCTCTACGTGCGTCTGTTGGCAGACAACAAATCCTCACATCTGTAAATGCCATTCGAAATTACCACAGATTAGTTCGCTCATAAATTTCAGGATACGGAATAAAAAAACATTTCACTAACGTACGAAATCTCGGTCGTCCTTCTGAAAACAAACAGACGGAAGAAAAGCCACAAGGACTCACGACTCATATAGGTACTTGCCATAGTGAAAAGGCCCACCGAGGACCAAGCTATTATACACCAGCTTCTCCGCCACAGGTTCAGTGATTTTACTTTTACAAAATGCTCTATACATTACAGACCACAAGGCAGAGAATACAGAACGGAGCGAGTTCTGTTGGTTGCGTGGCAATCGGGTCTTTCGCTTCAGGCAGATAGATAGATGATAGCAACTTCATCGAACAAGGGGATACAGAAAATATGTGATTTTTAAGCGAAAACCCCTCTAGTTTCCGAATGCCTTCGACAGAGGTAATCCAGATTGTTGCAAGTCAACCGACGCGACTTGTATAATGGTGGTGCGTGACTGTGGGTGTACGAAGAAGAGTATCGGGGAATTGTGAGATATTTTGAGGTAAGCTAAAAGAAAAAACCGATAGAGTATAAAGTGAACGTAGGAGTGATTAAAGGTATTGCACGGAGTTTGTCCTATTTTTATGGGTTTTTAAATCTGAGATTAGTTTTTGTTTATTATCACCGAGATGGCAATCCGAATCCAAAATGACACATAAGGAGGATCAGCATCAATTTAGAATCCAGTAGGTACCTTGGAGCGATTTGAGATAAAATTGTCGAATTGGTGTGAGTGGAGCAGTGTGTATGTTGGTATATCTACACTAAGCACAACAGGGAGATTCCTGTGAAGTAAATTTGTCAACTATTCAGCTAAGGGATACTTTAATTTAAGCTATATCCCACAAGATGATTCCAGTCAAGCAGTTGTTATTCTGCTACATTTGATTATCATTGTGAATTGAAATTTATTATTTTAGAAGAATATAATACCTAACCGACACAGTTTGTTTTTTATAGAGCGTTCTGGCCATGATTGTAGAAGTTTAAGTGTTGCGAGCGTAATGAATCTTAATGAAATTTTGCCCCAGGGAATCGCAAGGATATCATCGTATACTGTTTGATATTAGTGATAGAAATTTTAACAATCGTTATCTATACTTTATTGTTGGAATTCCCTTATACATAAGTAGTTTGGACAGTCCTATGTTGATTGTTCATTTTATAATATAAATACGAGGGTGGTTGAGTAGCACTTTCATCTCCGTAAATTCAGGCTTCAGTGGATTGCAAAAATATGGTTATTCTTATGCAGTGATAATAGATATTTAAGAATTTAAGCTGTAAACTTAAAAACGTTAAAGTGTTGTGAAACCAAGGAAAGGACTGATTTTACTGTTGACGGCCATGCTGCTGAACGAAAATCAGGCAGCAAAATTCGTATCTGGAAGAGAAATGTGATACATTAGAAAATATAGGTACAGCCTAACAAAATAGTGGAAGCCCTAAGCTGCTGAAAGCAGGCATTACTGACATCATAGAAATACGATGGGATGGGCCGGGTAAAACGAGAATGAAAAACTGCCAGACTTATCCAAGAAGTCTTTTGTTTTGAAAACATAGGCCAAGGAGATTTTAACACAAAGAAAGGAAGATAGGACATCTTTAGCAGTATAAGCGAAGACACAGTCTGTACGATACCACACCTGCAACAGCCTTCGCTGTGGAATGACATGCCTATTAAGCCAGCACTGGGTTTCGTCGCCTCAATATCCAAACGGAGATATTGCGGTTTCCAAATCAACGAATCGTCAGTCAAATTGAAAAAAAAAAAAACCATCCAAACATTGTAAAATGTTTTTAATTAAGCATTTTTTATTATTTATTTACATTAAATAATTTTTTTTTATTTTAATTAGAGTAATAAAATTTTGGGCTAATTTCAATGGGGTATAAGTAAAAAAGAAGGTTTTAATGATAATACCAAATCCGCTTTTATATTTCAAATGTAAATCTAAATTATTTTCTAAATAAATGCAAAAATAAATTGACAACTTGTCGGATAGAGACATGTTGAAACCAAGTGTTTAAGAAATTAATTTTTTTTTTAAATTCTGACTTGCCTAAGCATAAGATACACATCGACCTAAAAGGTCTATTGTGCTTACCGTCAGATGTTTTTTAGGCTAGTAGCGCATCTACTTTTCTAATGCAGCTGATAATACTTTCAGCCGAAGATTTTCTCAGTTCTTCGGGACTTAAAAATTCCCTGAAGAAAGATTCCCTTCTCATACCGTAAAGGGCCGGCATTCACATATGATATGTTCGGCTGTTTCGTCTTCTTCTAGACATAGTCTGCACTCCGGTGAGTCGACTAGATGCATTTTATTTAGGTGATATCGCAGACCAGATTTATGGCTGATTTGGGGATTGCACAGAAGGGTTCAGGTCCAATGAAGGGGGTTTCCGAACCTTTTCTGGATAGTTCATCAGCTTTTTCATTACCTTCAATCCCCTTATGATCCTGGAGCTGAGTGTTTGGAGGGAATTGAAGCAGTGTAGTACTGATTTGGAGTCAATAATGTGTGAGCTAAGGGCTTTTATAGCTGATTGACTGTCCGTGAATATATGGATGTTTGTGCCTTTAATACCTGAGTTGTGTATTAGGTTTGCGCGTTCTTTTATCGTATGGATCTCAGATAGGGTTTTTTCCCATAGGTATTGAGATGGTTCTTTTTGGTCCATGTATGCCAGCTCCTACCCCTGAGTCCAGTTTAGAAACATCCGTATAGCACTTTAGGCCGTTTTGGCAGTTTGGTGGGTTATTGCTACACCATGCTTCTCTGGTTGTGATCTCCGTTGAGAATCTTTTGTCGAAGCATAGTGTCTTTGGTAAGCGGTCTGTAACCGCACAGATCATGTCAAGTTCTGGAACTTCGGATAGAAGTTCATTTAGTTTTGGGTGTTCGTTCATGTTTAACTCTTCCGCTTGTGTCATACTTGCTGAGCTGCGATTGCCACTTTTTTTTTATATAAATGTGGAGGGGCGTTAGTCCTATTAAGGCTTCTATAGCCGCTGTGGGATAGGTACGCATAGCTCCGGTAATGCCTATACAGGCAAGTCGTTGTACCTTGTTTAATTTATTTATAGTTATTTTTTGGGTGACTTTGTTTCACCATACTATTGAAGCGTATGTAATAATGGGCCTGACCATGATCGTGTAGATCCAGTGTGTGGTCTTTGGAGAGATTCCCCAGGTTTTACCATACATGTTTCGGCAAGCCCAGAAAGCTTCGGCGTATCCCATTATATTGAAACCTGCAATACTTAGGTCTTGAAGTAGGTTATCGATAACCAGAGACCATAGTAGGGGTGAGAGTACTCCTCCCTGAGAGCAGCATTTAACGGCTGTTACTGATACTGAGGTCAGTGCTGATGAAGCAGTTATTTTCCGACTTTCAAGCATCGCTTTGATCCATTTGATGGTGGGGTGATCTATTCTTTTATGAGTCAAAGCATTTGATATGGAGTCATATCCAGTGTTGTCAAAGCACCCTCAATGTCAAGGAAGGCACATAATGCTAATTCTTTGTTTTCGTATGCACTTTTTATTTGTGATGTTAAACTTAGAAGTGCTCCTTTCGTAGATTTACCTTTTTGGTAGGCGAATTGACAGGGGTTCAGAGGAGTGCTTTCATTTAAGCACTCTCTAATGTGTACGTCTAGTATTCTTTCCATTGTTTTCAGGAAAAACGATGTTAAGCTTATTGGACGGTATGATTTATGTTATTCTATTGGTTTGGCTGGTTTGTGGATAAATTCCACGTTTACCTCCCTCCAGGTTTGTGGTTTGTAGCCCCAATTGAAACTCAACCTAAATAGGGCGACCATAGTGGGTAAGAAAAAATCCAAGCCCTTTTGTTTAAGAAATATTCCGTCTGTCCCTGGTGCCTTATATGGCTTTAATGAGTTGATTGCCCATTCATTTAGTTTTGAAGGTACAATATAATTTAACAATTTAATTTAATTTTATTTTAGTTTAGATATTATACTTTGGATAATAGAAGGACACATTCCGAGGGACTAAGATCGACTCGGTAAAAATGCGGATATCCACCACTCACAACGAATGAGAACTACTGTAAAAAATGTTATGCGGAAGGACTGCAATCGCAAGAGACCACCAAGTCCGCATTGCACTCGATTACAGTGGTAAAGTAAAGAGCATGGAAGACATAGAGAGTTGGCACTTCTGGATCTACCGCTGCTGTCAGGCAGAACAAAATAATTAATATTGGTGACGGTTGCGAAAACTATTAATCACCAGTCGGATGATAGAATGTGAAAAATAATACCTAAGCTTGTTTGCCCGAGCCACAAAAATGGGTATCCTATGAACTACGCGAACTAACGTGAACTACCGATTCAAAAGTCCCCTCATCGCCTAAACTGAAACTGATTTCCAACAACTCAAGAAGTTCATCTATCTACAAGACAAATAATGAACTTAAGTATTTAATATTTTAATATTTATATCAACGTCAATGTACATTGTAAGCAAACTGTGAAGTAAAATCGTACTTAATATTGAGTGTTATTAAAACGATTTAAATGTGAATGATTATGGAAATTTTATTTTTACATTTATTAAATCCAATTCATATTCAATTGCTGAACAAATCCTTTTCCATATACAGATACACATCTTTCCGAAAATTCTGACAAAAAATTAACTAGCTAGACACATTCCTTTTGTCGTTTTCGACCTTGTAAGAGTGTTGATAAACAAGCGACAAAAGTATCCTTTTTTGTAACACTATGTCGCCATAATAAAATGTTTGCAAATAGTTTCTTTTATATTCTTCCTTTCATCTTACACACTCAATTTTCGTTTGTTTATTTTGTGTTAGAAGAACGTGTAGACGAAATGTCCTTAAATTGTTATTCACAAACTTTCGAAAGAGGAAATAAATGGCGCCAAAGAGTTGCGAAAAGATGATTATCCAAACAATGACCACATAAAACTCATTCGCATACACCAATTTTGCTAGTCTAAGATCCTGACCTTTTCTCTATGTATACGTGCGTATAGTCGTAAAATCGTATTATCCATCGTCGTATAAAATGCATTACGAGGACAAACCTGTGTATTATTTTTCTTCGTCTGAAATTATATGCAGATTCATGTACCCTGGATCATATTTAAAAACGACGTCCGCTTTGCTGTCGATCGGAAATTGCGATGTTGTGGGGCAGCAAGGAAATGTATGAATGATGAAAAACAGATATTTTCTAATTCGGTGGTTCATATTGCAGAAGGTAAATAGACCAAAACATCGCTACTGTATAAAATGTATCTGCAAACCCAAGGCAGTAAATTTTCCATTATTCGCAAAAATTGGACCTCTTGCATTGAGGTCTCGGTTTGTATCCGAGTATTGCACAACTGGGCTCTAAAACAATAAGATAAAAAGCACACTTGTAAGATTTTGGACGATACCATTTTCCACGACAGCTGCAATTAATGCATTCCAAAAAAATCCGTGTTTGGTGCTAATTTTTGTCTGGTGGAATCATTGGTCTACTAATCGATGACATACATTTTCTTCTAGCCTAAACTGGATGGGACTGTCTTGTATTTTAGGTCAATGGAAATAAATCAATTTGGCACTTTACCACGTATTTGTGATCCCATTTTTATCAACCATTTAATTAATCCTACCAGCCCAGGCTAACATTCGGGCAGAAATTGTCACCATACATGCTCCTATGCTGTTGAGGGTCATGACAAATACAGTAAAACCCGGTTAAGAAAAACCCGCTTGAGAGAAAAATCCGCTTATCTGAAACACTTTCTTCATACCCGAGTATTTGTCGAACAATTACTTATAAAACACTCCGCTTAAGCGAAACTCGCTTAAGTGAAGAACCCTGATACCTGAAACATATTTTCAGTTATTTTTTATATTTTTCATTGAAAATAACTCTTTTAAGTGAAAAAAAATATTGAATCGAACAGAACAAAAAAATTGCTGAACGCTTTCCCTTATTTTTTCTCGAAAATGACATTTGAATTTCTGATATGTCACAATAAGCGACTATTTTCGTTTTGTAAACAAATTGCTTCTTGATTTTGCTCTCAGAAATCTATAAATTTACACTTAATGGAATTTTTAAACCCGCTTAAGTGACATATTGAATTTTTTTTCTTAATTTTAAGCTGGGTCCGTTTAAGTGAAAAACCCGTTTCAGTGGAAAAAAGACTGTGACATTTTGCTTCTTTAGTATATGGACAATGGGTGCATCATCTACCTAACATGATTTTTCATTGACTTATGAGACAGAGCATCACAATCGGCAGCTTTAACTTATTATGAGACTTTGTCCTTGGCTGTGCAAATTATCCTAGTAATGATACCTCATTAGGAATCAAACGGAGAAGTACTTTTGGATAAAAGGCTATTTAGTAATAGTGCACTTACTAGAAGTACTAAATGGTAAATATGCCACATAGTTGTCGTAGCGAAAAATGATTTGAAAATTATTCGGTCCCGTTTGTATTGATGTAGTATGGAGACGAAAATTCAACCACAATATTTAAAAGATGTGCAGCGACAAAGACCTGGCAAAATAAAAAATTCGCAATGTAGATAAGATTAAGAACACTTAAAAGCCTTCAAGACTTCAGTCCGCAGATTTTCGATTTCCTGTCAGGTGGTAGGCGATGGACCTCGCGCACTTGTATAAACCTCCCAACTAACAATTTCGCTTCGATAATACACTATCGAAGCTATTTCCCCTACAGCAATATTACCTTTATAGAAAAACATTTGGCGCACTTTTAGGAAGCTATTTACTTCTATAAGACTTCTTTAAAAACTTCGAATAAGCCTAACAGAAAAAAACTTTGTTTGCTTATAAAAGGCCTTAAAGAAGAAAATTATAGGCTTCGCAAAAAGACTTCCCCAAAATAGTTGCAAGCCTTCTCGAAGTTGAAAAATGAAATTATTTTTTATTTGTTTTTATATTAAGATAATATTTATTTTTATTAATTTCATTTTCAATCTCCTATTATTATTAAAACGTTATTTTGAGAGTATAAAATTCAATGCAGTTAATTATATAAAAACTCTTATCTTACTGGGATTCGAACTCGCGTTCTCTCGTACTTACAAAAGTTAATGTTTGTGGTGAATTTTCCTGCATTATGTCTTAAACAAGCTTCTACCCAAACAATCGACTGCTAAAATTGTCAACCTCAGCGCACAAGTACTATATAAGAGAAATTGAAATAAATGCTTGTGTAAATTAAATTTTTGTGCCTTACAGAAGAATAATTGTTAGTGGGCGAGCTGATTGGAAGAGCTTGCTGATCAAAAACTCTATCATCCCGAATTGCAGAGCAACTTCAACAATTAAAATAACTTATTTCTTCAACCTCGTTTAACAAATATTTAAAAGTATTATATAGTGCATACCATAAAATTAAAATGCCAAATTTTGTATTGCATATGACTTGGGGTAGGGTATTCAAATGGTTTTAGTAAGAAAACGCACCCAAAAAGTGGGCCTGGGTTTAAATGATCTAGAGACGAAATGTTCCTAGTTAATGATTTGCATCGAAAGTTTTTTCAAATATTTTAAAAATGTACCAAAAAACTTTTTTTTTATAGAAAACGCCCCGAAAAAGTGGGCAAACAACTTTGTATAGACGAAATATAGATATTGAGATTCGCTATATACGTGGCTCACACTTTTTTTTTAATTCCTCTTACGGTTTGGCTAAAAAAATACGTTTTTCTTAAAAGGGGGCGTGGCAGTGGGCGGATTTCAAAAATGTTTACACATTTTCTGCTTCGTAAGCCAGAGAGTCTATATACCAAATTTTAACACTCAAGCTGAAAATGTAAGGCCCAAAAATCGGTGACACACAGGCGGACGGACGGACGGACAGACATGGCTAGATCAACTCAGCTAGCGATTCTAAATCGAACCATATACTTTGAGTTATATCTATCGAATTTTTTTCTATGCGGTATACAAAAATGCAAATTTCTTCGAAGTGACAAGTTAAGCACGATAGAGAAATTAATAAATATGTAGTTCGCAATTGCTTTTTTCCAACAGTACATAATTATATTAAGTTGTACTTTGGAATCTGGCGGTTGAGACGATAGACAAAAGGCACACCAGTATTTTGTATATACGAACATTCCGAGGGGTTAAAAACGACACGAACCAATATGTAGTTGCAGCCAAGGTAAGAATGCGGATATCCACAACGCCATAACAAACCAGAATTACTGTGAAAAAAAATTAAGGATATAGAGGGTGACACTCCAGGAAAGATTTATGCAAGTTTTAGAAAAGTGTAAAAGGTCCATGATTATAAATATCATAAAATATTCACACTTCAGGTCCTAGAAAAACCCAAGAAGTCAAAATCAAAACCTCCCACCTATTCTTCGTTTTAAAAAGCCGCATACGGTAGCATTTTTAAAGCCGTACTATACAAAGCCTTCTCTGCCCAAAATCGTCCGTGTTTGCAAGATGACGATGGAGTATTTTCCGACCAAATGCTTATAAATGCACGATATTAACTTGCCCTTAGTACAAGTACCAAGTTCGAGCACAAACGTTTTTTTTGCCTGTAGTCTTTCCCACCTTTGTCGTCTTTATTGATGTTTCCCCTGCTTTACGTAAATTTCAAGTCATCATTTTAAGTTATAATTTTTTTTCTGTTTTTCATTTAATTTATACTGATTTAGTTTTTCTCAATTTAAACAAATTTTAAAGCTTATAATGTGAGTTAGTTCCTAACCGAAATGTTAAGTATTTGATTATGTAATGCTTTTTTTAATCTCACGATCACGCTGGCGTAACCTTTAGTTTAATCCTGAATCTGAACGACTATTTAGATTGGAGATATGCTACTGGACACAATAATAACCAAGGCGATGCTGTGCCCTCAACAGATATACAATGTGAATATCCGTTTGCCTCTAAAATCGCAACCGAATTGAAAGCTAGAAAACGAATAAATGGCAATTTGCAATTTGATTGATTTTTTCATCTGACCCTCTTTAGTGCGAAACTGGACTTACCCTTTCGATGTGAAGTGAAATCGCAAGTGTAATTATTGTAAAACCTTTCAAATAAGTAAGAAACTTACCACAGTGAGAGATAAATCCCCATAATAAATATTAATATCTCCCGACCAATTCTAACAATCTCTTGTTTTCCCAAACCCTATAAATTCGATTATCGATTCCTGCCTTCCTCCTCAACCTTCTCGAAAGTCCTCTTTATTATCCTATATATATGGATTGAATATCCTTGTATAGATTATATTGCTATACCAGCAATTGTACATTCATCTCGCCATATATTTGTGTGAACGTTTTGAGATTCCTTCACCACCATCGGTTGGCCTGGCGTAACCGTCGCTTTTTGCATTTCATTCACTCAGGTGAAATGGTGGCGCAGCGATTTATGCGATTGAAAATAGGCAGATAAAAGGGATGCCCAATCAGCATGAATTATGCAAAAAACTCCAGCACGATTGATGTGGTTCAATTTTGGTTTTTGAACTTTCACCCAATTCAGAGTTTGAGGCTGAGATAAATTTTGCAATTTTTTTTGTTATTTTTTTGCCTTTGCCTTGTACACAAATGAGATACAGCGCACAAAGCCTGCTGAGTGCTGATAGACAGGAAGCAAATTCAACGGCAAAAAAGGGTCTGAACTTTGGCAATACCTATGAAATTTGTTGGTATTGAACCTTTTGGATTTTTTTGCATTTGCATAAAAAATAGGGGTAGGGTTGCGCTTGTTGGGTTCTGGGAATCGCAATTAAGAACGCTCTTCATTGAAGATGCAAAATGGATTTCATTTGGTTCAGTTGAGGAAGAAGTATAAAATAGAATTATTTTCATAGAACTTGACAAGTCCAAAACCGTGTAAATATTCGACTTTCGTGACAATAAATACATCTTTTCGATTTATACAGACACAGTGGGTGGTGACTCGGGGCGAAGCAATTTGCTTGTATCACAATCAATAAATTGTATTGTAAAGGAGTTAGTAATTATCGAACAGAGAAGAATGACAACAAGTAAAATTTCAATTAAGTCGAACGGAGACAGTTTAAACAATATTTTGTCATGATTGAAATTTATTTTGATTACCTTGTCGAAGACAAATAAACACTTCTTGTGGATATAACAAAAAGGGATGACTTCCTCTATGCTTTATATAATTTTTCATTTCAGGAAGTAACAAGGGTTTTGGCTAATTACCATCAATTGCTAAATTATGTCAATACACTGATGGGCAAATACAAATAGATTATGCGAGCCTAAAGGACATTTTATTTTGAATATTCATTTACTTTATCTGTTCGGATTAAACGTTTTTGGGGGTAATTTAAATTTTATCAAAAATTGCCGTTGAACGAAAGTCAAATGAAATCAGTACATACCGTAAGCGTCAAAAAAAAGTTTACACCTCCTTGTTTCATGTTTCAAATTCAATTACAATTTTATAATTAAAGGTTTCACTGACATCTAGTGTAACACGTTCGCTTAAATTTTAATTCTCAATCGAACTACATATAAAATTTATCAAGACAATCAATAACAAGTAATTTATAAATAAACGAGTGGTGGGTGCACGACTGGGTCGTACGCAACTTTCTCTTTCACAGCGAGTTGGGCGTAAGATCAAATAGAAAGTACGCATTTTGATTATTGATGCTAAAAATGATATAAAAAATGTCGAAATGTGAACGTTTACTCCGAAATTTGAAGGAATCGGTGTCTATGTGAATAATAATGATTTTCCATTATAAGCCAAAACTTAAAATTCCGTTTAGTGATAGTTGGGCTAAAACGAATTATGTGGAATTGTTTCAAACTATAATAGTAGTATATATATTAAATTTCATTCAATTTGACATAGCAGCTTGCGAGAAATTAACAATTTTCTTTAGATGGCCTAAATGACAAAATCCGTTATATGGATTTTCTCACAAAAACTGGGTATGCAGTTTTGTTGGAACTAATATGCTTATAGTATATATAAAGTTTAATCAAAATCGTTAGAGCCGTTTTCGAGAAAATTGAGGTTATGTGTAATTTTTGTATGGCAGGTACCGTTATTAACATGGCTAAAAGCAAACAAAAAAAATGGCCTAGAATTATGACCAAAACAAACTTGGATACGAAGTTTGAAGAAAATCGGTCGAGCCGTTTAGGCTGGGGAGACCATTACGGACAGACGGACCGACGGACCGACGGACGGAATTCCAAAAACCACTTTTTTGGGCTCCGCTATCATCGTAATGTTAGAATCAATCAAAATCTCGAGGTCGAAAATTTTCACGAAAACAATATCTTTCTCTTTGTAAGAGAAAGTTAAAAACAAAAATACTTTACAAAATAAGCGTCAAAAGAAAGTTTACATCCTGTGAAGACACATTTCAAAAATAATTGGCTGAACCCATCAGGTGTTTACAAAATTATTGATATATACACAAATTTTAAACAAGTTGAAGATCGTCCACGCACTGGCAGACCCGAGCGACTTACCAAATCTCAAGTAAGATGGAAAATCCATCTGCTAGTGCTGTCAAAATATCAGAAGACATTGAAAAAAGAGTATCTACCACGAAAAAAAATATTTATATCAGCAGTCAATCAGAAACGGCGAATTCACTTTTCAAAAAAAGTACGAGGAAAAAGATATATTGTTTTGGAAAAATGTTCTATTCAGTGACGAGAGCAAATTTGATATTTTAAAATCAAGACAACCACCAAAAATTTACAGAGCCAAAAATAAGACGTACGATGAAAAAAAAAACATTACCCCAACAGTTAAGCATTGAGGTGGTTCGGTTATGGTCTGGGGTTGCATGGCGGCAACAGGTGTGGGAAAATTGGTGTGATGAATGAATAAAATGGATTACTTAATTATTTTAAGGGAAAACATAGGTACAGCCTAGCGTCGAAAAATTGAATTTGGATCAGACATGGATAATACAACAGGACAATGGCACGGCCAAAATTGTAAAGGAATGGTTATTGTCCAGAATGCCAAAGATATCTTAACCCCATCGAACATTTGTGGGAGTATCTCGACACGAAGTTCGAAAAAGGGTCATAACAAGAAGAGACACACTTAAGTCCGTAATGTTAAAAGAGTGAAACAAAATTCCATCTGATTTCTCGAAAAATTGTGTGGAATCCATGCCCAGGAGGTTGGAGGCCGTTATTAAGTCCAAAAGAAAACAAACAAAATATTAAATTCACTACTTATAGCCATATTTTGTTAATTTTCTTTATACAGTAAACTTTCTTTTGACGCCTAAATTGTGAAGTATTTTTTTTGTTTATAAAATATTTGTTATTGATTTTTTTGTTAGTTTTTATATGTCGTTCGATTGAGAATTAAAATTTACACGAATATCTTAAACTAGGTATAAGTGAAACCATTAATAAAATATTTAATTGAAATCGAAACATAAAACAAGGAGGTGTAAACATTTTTTTGACGCTCATAGTACAAAGAGTTCACTTCTTACAATGTTAGCCTGTTGGAATAGGAAGATGCTAGAGTAAAAAATGATAGTAATAGTCAAAGGAACTGCTTGAAGTATAGCGTGTTCTTGGTTCCCATTTTTATATGTGTCAATATTTTTGATCAGTATAGATATAAAAAAAGTCTAGCATCTCGATTGTAGGCAGTGCTATTGTATGAAACATTGATTTTTCACCTAGGTGATGCCTACCATCTCCTACTCTCAACCTTCTCATGGCGACCGCTGAATGCCTAGTACCTTGACAGTAGATAGAATCTCAATCTCGGTGTCATGGCGGCAGCAGATGAGAGCGGAGGTAGTCACAGTAAGGCATGTATTCCATTCTAAAGTCGGCAGCGGAAGAACTCCCAAGGTAGAGTCAACGGTGGCATCTACAGTTCCAGTTAGGATTGCTAATTTGAACAACCTATTTGAGCTACTTCAACATGTTCCGACGACAAGTCATATAGGAAACTCAAGGGTTTGACGGGTCCCGTGAACAATCCCGTAGTGGATTCTGATGGTCACGTGTTCGAGGAGTAACTAAAAAATTGGAACTTTCCCATCAAAAAGGTTGAGGTTGCAGGGAACATCCTAACGTGAATACAGTTAAAATAAATATTCGAAAGAAAAGACTTTAGTAAAATATAAAATGTATTTTATGTTGGAATTGTCTTGGGGTTCGTGTATTCGATTACATCGTAGTAGATGACTCAATTTATCACAAACACATCAAGATAATTTATATATGCCTATATACATGGTGACTACCATAATCCACTATGCATAAGGCAATATTAAACCCAGGGGGTATCGGGATGGCGACCCCTCGGGGCATATGCAACGAGTGCTTGCCACCCCGATTATAATTAAGTTAGGTGTAAGTAGTTTTAAGTAGTTTTAAGTAGCCTTAAGTAGTATTAAGTAGTCTTAAGTTAGTTTTAATCTAGTTTAAGCTTTTTAAATAAAAAAAAAATGTCACTTCACAAAGTTTTTTTAAAATTTTCTTTGAAAAAAAAAAATATAAAAATTATCTACATAATAAAATAAAAACACGACTAAAGCTGAAAAGCAAATAAAAACGTTAAATATAAGCTTTGAGCGCCCGCTTAGGGCCGATAAGTTAGTTTAAGAAAAAATGTTAATTATAAGTTAGATTTAATCATTTTTGTCAAGTTTTAAGTTAGTATTTTAAGTCAATAAAAATGAATTTAAAAGTAACCCAGGGGGTATATTAGTTTTGACATTAATTTTGTAACATTGAGCAATAATTTCGATAGATATACCTTAAACCCTATGGATCGACGCAGAATCGCTAGCTGAGTCGATCTATCCATGTCTGTCTAGTGTCTATCCGTTCCGTCTGTATGTCACCGATTTTTGGGCCTTTAATTTTGAACTCTTTGAGGGCGTTTTTATTAAAAAACGATTTTTGGTCAAATTGTAAAAAGTGGCCGGGGCTAAAAACTGAATGGGGCTGAAATATAGAAAATGACATTTTCAATAAATTTTGTTAAAAAAAACAACGATTTTCTATTGCATATTGGCAAAGATTTTGAATTTTATACAGATGACGCACTCCATATAAGAAAAATTGTTCTATGGCGGGCTGTGCCATGTTTTTCATGTGTTTTCATGCACACCGCCCGCCCGTACCGTGAAGCTACTGAGCAAACGTTTCTGTATTTTGTTCTCAATGCGTCATCTGTATAGAATTCATAATCTTTGATATTGGGTACGGTATACGAATGGTTAAAATGATCTATAAAAGAAATTATCATAAACAATGATTATACATCTAAAAAATTTTAGAATAATTTAAAATTTTACGGACGAACAGACATGGTTAAATCTCGTCAGCTAGTGATTCTGAGCCGATCCACATACTTTAAGGTATACTTACTTATGTGGTGCTATAGTCCGGAATGAACTAGGGATTCAACCAATATTCATATCCAATAAGCCCGGTCCTTAGCTAACTGCATCCAGTTGCACACTCATATTGGTTGAGGTCGGTTTCTACTTGTGAGCGCCACTTTGTGCGACGTAATCATCTACTGCGTCCGACGTCCGGCTGGGAATCGAAGACTCTGCGAGCCGGAGTATTGGTGTCCTTTCGTCCTTCATGTCCCAACCATCTTAAACATGCAATGCTGATTTTTTTTACTAGGGCCATGTTTCAGCGCCGTAGTGCAGGACTGGAATGATCAGGGTCTTATATATGATCTCCTCAGTAGTTTCTTCTTAACCGAAGAAACAGCGGTTGGCAAGAGTAATTCTTCGTTTCGTTTAATATAGTTTTTTATAGGCAAAAAACGAATATAGATATTAAGGTTTGGCTAAAAAGGTGGCGTGGCAGTGGGCGGATTCCAAAAATATGTACACTTGTTCTGCTTCGTCGGCCAGAGAGTCTATACTCCAAATTTCAACTTTCTAGCTCAAAATTTAAGGCGCAAAAATCGGTGACACACAGTCGGACGGACGGACGGATAGACAGACATGGCTATATGGACTCAGGTAGCGATTCTGAATCGATCCATATACACTGAGTTATATCTATCGAAATTATTTCTCTATGTTACAAACTTAATGTCAAAACTAATATACCCCTATGGGATAGGGTATAAAGATACATGTATAAATGCTGTCACTCATGTTCAAAGACATGATTAACATACGCTTAATAGATGGAGTTGCAGTTTCAGATATGCAATACCGAAATATATGTGTTCCGTATAATATTATTAAATTATTTTTACGCAGATATCAAAAGAGACAAATAATAAATAGTAAACAAAATACTTTCGGCCATTAAAACACTTAATTATCTATATTTGCATTAAATTAATCACAGCTGATCTACACACTATGAGAGCACGTGGTCTTCTGAGTTCCATATCTACTTTATTCTATTAAAACAACAACCAACACATTTGCAAGGGCGAAACATCTTTTTGGAATCAACTGGAAATAGAAATCCGGAAACAATGGAAGAGATTTCGGGTTTCATTCTCTTATGAGGGCTATTTAAAGACTATGATGAAGATATGCTACAGTATGCATTGAAGGGAATAGCGAAGCCAAGGTAGACAATGTCCCGTCCTACCTCAAAGTTCTATCTGTCAATGGTGAAATTCTGTCCAATTCGTCGATGTTGGGTGTCCTTTCGTGTTACCCTCATTTACTGCTACACCCATTTTTGCCGCTTCCTTCTCTTTACTAGAAAACGTGGCTATGATATCACGTTGAGTCCAATCGATGATTTCAATATCGTCGGCATATGATAGTAGTTACACCGATTTTTAGAAGATTGTGCCGCTGGTGTTGGCTCTGGAGTTTTGCACAATCCTATCAAATTAAATAAATCATATGACATCGCATTGCATTGCCTTAATCCTTTCTTGATATCGAATGTGTCGGTGAGGTCGTTTCCGACCCTAAAATTCTCCATCTTCATCCTACACAAACGGTCGAGTTTGGGCGGTATACCAAAACTAGACATGGCTCTGTATAGTTCGTCTCTTTCAATGCATGAATAAGTGGTGACTATCGATTTGGACTTCATGTGTTTTTTTCCAGGATCTGCTCAAGTGTGAAGATTTGATCAGTTGTGGACTTTCCTGGCCTAAAACCACACTGATAAGGGTTGATCAGGTTATTGGTAAACACTTTTATGCGTTCACATTTACGGCAGATAGGATCTTGTAGGCGATGTTGAATAGACTTATGCCTCTGTAGTTGGCGCAGTTCAGAGGGTCTACTTTTTTTTTGGATCGGGCAAACGATGCTGAGGTTCCATTCTTCAGGCATACTTTCATCCGACCTGATTTGGATTATGAGTTGGTGGATGTTACTTACCAAGTCATCTCCACCGGCTTTATAAAGCTCATCTGGATTGCCGGCATTTTTGGCGGCCTTGTTAAGATTGAGTTTAGATATTTCTATCTTCACTTCACTTAGGTTGGATGGTTGGTAGTTTTCGCTGTCGTCGCCAATATTGAATGGTTCTTTCTGCCTGACAGCGGAATGTTGTTCGTCTTCGCCGTGTAACAGTCTGCAGAAGTGGTTCCTCCATAACCTCAGCATCGAGTGTATATCAACCACAATATTTCCTTGTTCATCTCGACAGGATTCTGTTCAAGCCTTGTATCCTTGGCTTTGACGTTTTACACTTTGGTAAAACTTGCGAACATCAGATGTTCTTCCGTACTTCTCTGCCGACAGAGCTCAATGAAAGCTCTCGTCTTCACCTGCAGCTTATACTTATGGGTCTTGTTCTTGGCTGAGAGCATCTGTTGACATTCCTCATCAAACCAGGGGTTTCTTGCTGGTGGGCGCGAGATTGATCTAATGGCTTATTGTATTCTTTGCCATTGTTCTTCGACATTCAATGCCGGTGGTATGTTGTTAATCGAGAGGTTAAGGAATACGCATTGCAGGAAGGCCTTGGCGGTCTCTTGCAATTTCAGTCTTTCGGCATTCAAGTTTTTCACAGTATTTATGGTTTGTTGTGGTGTGGTGGATATCCATATTATTTTACCTTGGTGCAGATACGAACGTTGTTGTCCTTTTTTTGGTTGGCGTGGTCGTCAACAGTAAGATCAGTCCTTCCCAGGGTTGCTTCGCAACAGTGGTTTTTTTTTTTTCGTGAGTGGGTAGTTAGCGCAGTGCACAACCCCCAGAATATAGGACCAGTTTCGATTTACTTGATACCCTTAGGACACGAGGCAATCAGTATTTTACCATGGAATTGAGCGCTGCCGTTTTACTTTCAGCTCATTCGCCACCATCTCTGTTCATGTTGAGTGTAATTGAGAACTGGAAAATATTTCTGCATTTGATATGATTTCTACATAAGTTAGAATGCAAACAATAATAACTGTTTAATTAACTCGCAGATAAGTTTCGGTAAAGGGGTTGTGCAGACCGGGAAACTTTGTTTTCTACACTTTTATAATATTTTGTTGACTTATGTTGACTCTGTAAAATGCGGTTTTTTTTTCATTTTCCATATTATTGCAAATAAGCGAAGGTACGTTTCTAGACGTAGTTTAATATAGACTATATCTCCAAAAATCAATACATTTAATTGGTGCTATAGCTCCCACATGTAGACACGTAGACACATTGTCTATATGTAGACTTCGCTGTCATGCTAACCTCCAGACCGATGAAGAAGAAAGAAAGAATTAGAACTCTTGCCTAAGGCTGTTGCATATGACAAAAATCCAAGCCACTTAATTTGTTCGTTCCTCTCTTCTTAATGTAGTAAAAAATCCGTCCCTTCCTTGGCTATATTCATAACATTTCACCAAGTAAATAGTTCGGATTAACTGGAGCTTTAAGTGATACCATTGATTTCCTCTATAATTAATCCACTCCGATTATTAAAGAATCCCTTGGTGGACATATTATTCTGTTGATAATTAATTTCTTACCGTTATTACGTCCAGTTACGTCATCGAATAAAATGAGCACGTTAAGTCAATATCTGCCAATTATGTTAGAACATAATAAACAAGAACATATCAATAATTATTGTAATCCATATACCATAAAAGATAAAAAGGATAAAACCGATCAACAATAACGATACAATAAAAGGCAGAAATAAAAACACACATAGCAATATATATTCAATAGAATAGGGATTCATATAAGGATTGTGTGTAAGTTTCAGTATGATGCACGCTATGTAAAGGGAAATAGGTTTACGTATTTAATCTTAACAAGACATTGGACTGCTATACGGATCAATATGGGATTAGAGCAGTATTATGAACAACATTGTTGTGAATGAAGACAAATATCAAAGATTGTTTGAGGGAGTATATGGCGAATAGTTATCTTTACTTCATTTCTTGGAAAGATATGTGAAGGATGTTATTGAACACAATCAATTAGCGTTTGAACTTGACTTGAACGAGTCATGCCGAGATTTTCTTATATGGGCCGAAAGTTATTAGTTATTAGCCCACAGAATTAGGAAAGAAGACTTAATTTACGACGACATATTACATACGAGTCAAGGCTAGATGTGTCTACATACACAAATTTGGGTACACGATTGGGACGTACGTAACTTTCAAACGTGAGATTAAATAATTATGAATTAAAATTGTATAGTTGGGAAAAAACTAATTAAATGGAATTGTTGCAAACATTAATAGTAATATTTTTATAGTATGCGAGAAATTTCAAATATCCCTTACATTGCCTAAGTCCGAAAATCCATTATGTGGATTTTCTCAAAAATTGGGTAGGTATGCAGTTTTGTTAAAAGTACTATATTTATTGTATATGTTTAGTTTAATCAAAATCGTTACAGCCGCTTTCGAGAAAATTGACGTTATGTGTAATCTTGATATGCGTGGTCTTCTTACTTAAGTGGCGCTACAGTCCGGGATGAACCTGGGCCTCAACCAACATGCCTCTCCAATTAGCCCGGTCCTTAGCTAACTGCCTCCAGTGGCGCACTCCAAGTTGGTTGAGGTCGGTTTCTACTTGTGCGCTCCACTTAAGGCGAGGTCTTTCTCTACTGCGTCCGACGTCTGGCTGAGAATCGAAGACTCTGCGAGCCGGAGTATTGGTGTCCATTCTTTCCACATGTCCTAGCCATCTTAAACGTCCAATGCGGAGTTTTTTGACTAGGGGTATGTCGCCGTACAGCTCGTATAGTTCGTGGTTGAATCTTCGTCTCCACAGCCCGTCAACGCAAACGGGGCCGAAGATTTTCCGAAGAATTTTTCTCTCGAATCGACCAAGGATTTCTTCATCCGCTTTTGATACGGTCCATGCTTCAGCGCCGTAGAGCAGGACTGGGATGATCAGGGTCTTATATAGGATCCCCTTAGTAGTTTGAGTGAGGGCTTTACTACTAAATTGCCTTCTTAGCCCGAAGAAACAGCGATTGGCAAGAGTAATTCTTTTGTTTGATTTCTGACGAGATGTTGTTGTCAGAGTTAATAGCGGAGCCGAGGTAGACAAAGTCCCGTACTACCTCAAAGTTATATCTGTCAATGGTGACGTTCTGTCCAATTCATCGATGTTGTGTGTCCTTTCGTGTTGACAGCATATATTAAGTCTTACCCTCATTTACTGCTAAACCCATTTTCGCCGCTTCCTTCTCTATACTAGCAAACGTGACTATGACATCACGTTGAGTCCTACCAATGATGTCAATATCGTCGGCGTATGCTAGTAGTTGCACCGATTTTTGGAGAATTGTGCCTCTGAAGTTGGCTCGGGAGTTTTGCACAATCCTCTCAAGAATCTAATTGAAAAAGTTACATGACAGTGCATCGCCTTGCTTCCGACCCTGATGGTGCAGCGAGAATTCTCCATCGTCACGGACGAGTTTGGACGGTATACCAAAACTAGACATGGCTCCGTATAGTTCATCTCTAATAAATGCTGTCGTATGCGGCTTTGAAATCGATAAATAGGATTTGGACTTCTTGGGTTTTTTCCAGGATCTGCCGAAGTGTGAAAATTTGATCGATTGTGGACTTTCCTGGCCTAAAACCACACTGATAAGGGCCGATCAGGTTGTTGGTAAACGGTTTCAGGAGTTCACTTATTACGGCAGATAGGATCTTGTAGGCTATGTTAAGTAGACTTATGCCTCTGTAGTTGGCGCAGTTCAGAGGGTCTACTTTTTTTTGGATCGGGCAAACGATGCTGAGGTTCCATTCTTCAGGCATGCTTTCAACCGACCAGATTTGGCTTATGAGTTGGTGGATGTTGCTTACCAAGTCATCTCCACCAGCTTTATAAAGCTCAGCGGAATGGCCGGCATTTCCCGAGAGGTTAAGGGATACCTACGCGTTGCGCGAAGGTTTTGACGAGGACCTCATAGGTTTTGACGAGGACCTCGTAGAAGCAATCCTTAGTTATATCATCTTTTTCCTCCGTCGGAGCATGAGCGCATATAAGACGTATGTTGGCGAATTTGGCCTTGATGGGGATTGTTACAATGCATTCGCTAATGCCTTGAAAACATAAGACTTCTTGCCTATAACAAATCCGCATCCAAATAGTCGCTGTTTCTGCTCACTATAACACGGTCCATAGTAGATGTCACAGTTTTTCATCCTCTTTTTGCCCGGCCCATCCCAACGTATTTCCTGGATGGCAGTAATGTCTGCTTTGTAGCAGTTTAGGGGTTCTGCTAGTTGTTCGCCTGCACCTCTCCTGTTTAATGTTCTCACATTCCAGGTGCAGATACGAACGTCGTTGTCCTTTTTTCGTTTAGCATGGTCGTCAACAATAAGATCATCTCCAGTCGAGGTACTAGGCACCCACCAGTCACCAGCGTGAAGGTGAGAGTAGGAGTTGATAGTGAGAGGCTAGAAGTGAGAACGCTTGATATGGGTGGTACATTAATAAAATAGCTAAGAGTAAAAACAAAAAAAAATCTCCTAGAATATTGAAAAAAAACTGTGTATACGAAATTTGAAGAAAAGCGGTCTACCCATTTAGGCTGCGGAAGATATTAGGGACAGACGGACTGACGAATGCAATAACGAAAACCACTTTTTAGGGTTCCTCTATCTTCGAATTTAGTGGTCGAACATTTTTACGAAATTAATACCTTTCGCTTTGTAAGAGAAAGTTAAAATCGAGCATTGATGGTTCCCTATACGAGCTCCTCGACAAATCGAATGATTCTACCGAAATCCGATGCAAATGTTATATGATGTGTGATCTTAACGCCAGGAAAAAACATATGAGAAGGCTACAATCCGCTATGCGGATCGTATCGTTGAATACCTTATCCCATCCCATCTGTAAAATTAATATCCCCAAAAAGTAGACATGGCTTAAAACATGATGGGGATTAAATATGGAAAATGACATTCTCAGAACAAATTGTACAGAAAGTTTTTAAAACGTCTATGCCTGAAACACATGCGCAGAATTCTCCTTGCAAAATATATAACTCACAGTTTTCAATTGGAGCGAACACATGTAAAATCTGCAAGCGTTGCAGTACTGCAAGTAGTCTCTATTTCTAAATCCACTCCAAAAATTCAATGGCACCACAACACAAAAAAAAACGTAATATTAAGATATTTGGCATCATTGAATTATGGCGTTTATTTATTTAAAAATAAATAAACATAACATTCAGATTTCATTTTCAAATTTGTGTTATCTATGGTGTTTGGTATAATCGTTGAGTATTGAGAAATGATTATAGTTAAAAGAATTCAAGTGTTAAATCTATTTTATTGCAATCATTTTTTATATTTATACGAATCACGAAGAAAGATTTTATTCGCAAATTTATTAGCTCAGAAAGCCGACTTGCTATACTTTTGTGTAAGTGTCTGAAAATTAAATATTATTGATTAATTCACTGAATATAATAACTATGTCTTTTAGGTATTTAGCACACGGTGTTTGTTACCAAATTTTGGCGTGGTCCCTTCGAGTTGGAGTTTCGGCAATCCACAAAATAGTGTGAGGTGATTTGGGATGAAGTGAATAGATTTTACTTGGCCTACTGAAGTTGAATGGAAACAAATTGGACAAGAATTTTATAGAAAGTCGGGGATGCCGCATATTGTAGGAGCAATCGATGGAAAGCATAGCCAAAGGGACGGAGGTGTACTAAGGGCAGGTGGATTTGGAAGCAGAATTTTAGCAGAATCCATCAACACCCCCAAAGCAAAGCCGTTGCCGAATTCAAAAGAAGAGTTTCCGTTTTACTTTGTAGGAAATGCAGCAATTTAACTAAAAAGAAACACAATGAGCTCATACCCTGGAAGAAATATTTAACCGGACAATGAGATTTTCAAAAAAACCTTATCAAAAGCCCATGTGAGGATAGTGAACACTTTCGGAATTCTATCAAAACAGACAGTTTACCTGATTCAGTGAACACAAAACGCATTTGTACTGCGGGATTGTTAAAAACATTACTTGTATACGTTTAGACATTCGTATACAAGTAATGTTTTTTATTAATCAATAAACAAAAAACAAAACAATAAAATATACATTCATATTTTAGTCTAAGAGTTCATTCCTATTTTTGGGTGTGAATGATATAACAACCATTGGCTATCTATGGATAGGTATTTACTTTATGTTATTAAATGCTAACTTCTTGCAGTTCGAAGTGGCACCATTCGTGAGTAATTTCGCCGCATAGTAACAGTTTTGGTGTTGAATTTTTATTTAAAATGATGGCGACAGTTAGTTTCTATTTGTGCGCGCCTCAAAAACTAAGATCTTCCTCTACTGAGACTGGGAATCATAGACTATGCGTTCGGGAGTATTGGTTTCTACTTTACATCCTTGCCATCTTAAACGTCCAATGCGGAGTCCAAGACGAATAAAAAGGTCTTGGTTGAATTCTCGAAAGGATGTCGATGCAATAGGAAGTTGACTGCGTGGCGCACTGCATGCAGAACCACTGCACGTGTGTTTCAGGCATTATGGTTCTACAAAGGACAAGGTTTTTCTCTTGCATATGTTATGGGGTAGTGTATAAAAATGGTTTTAATTTAAAAACGCCCCCAAAACGTGGGGGTGGGTTAAAATGATCTGTAGACGAAATGTTCATATTAATATTACCAATAATTCCGCATTGATTTTGGATGGAAAAAAGTTTTTTTTATTGAAAACGCCCCCAAAAAGTGGGCGTGACAAAAAACTTTAAATAGACGAAATATAGACATTATGATTGTCTAAATATTATTTTCTTCAGAAACTTTTTCTAAATTCGTTACGGTTTTGCCAAAAACCTTGTTTTTTCTTAAATGGGGGCGTGGCAGTGGGCTGATTTCAAAAATGTTCACACTTATTCTGCTGGGAGCAACAAAGAGCACGTATACCAAATTTCATCATTCTAGCTCAAAATTTAAGGCCCATGTAGCTAAATTATTTCTCTATTCTACAAACGTTGTATCTACATTAATATACCCTTATGGGTACTATTTCCGGAAAACAACGGGAACTTGACTCTTAAAAAAATGCCAGTACATGATTTGCTTACTTTAATATCTAATAGGGGCACCAAACTATCAATCAAATTGACCACATCTAGCACGCATCCATTTTTTATACCCTATTCCATAGGGGTACCTATATAAGTTTTGTCATTAAGTTTGTAACATAGAGAAATAATTTAGCTAGATATACCTCAAAGTATATGGATCGACTAGAATCGCTAGCTCTCATGTCTGGCTGTCCGTCCGTTCGTTGAAAAAAGGTCTTAATAGGGGGGCGTTTTCTAAAAAAAACCGTTTTTCAAAACAAAAAACAAAACTTATTATGTGGGATTGTATTGTATTGTATTCATTTATTTAGGGTACTTGAGTACTAAGCTATTATATAACATTGTATTACCTATATCTTAAAAATTAGTTTTTACAAATTCTTTAACATTGCGCTTATATATATTTAAATTTGTTTCTAATTTTAAATTTTCTGGCAAGGAATTAAACATTTGAAACCCTTTATATATAATACTATTTTGTGTTATTGTTTTTCTATAATTTGGCAATCGTAAATTATTTACAGTTCTCAATTGATATGGCTGTAATTCACCAACATACCTAATTAAATTGTTAAAGTAGCTAGGTAAATCACCCATTCTCATTTTTTGAATAAACAAAAGAACATCTGCTACTAGTTGTTGTTTAACATTTAACCAATTTAGACGACTGAACATATTCGAAATATTTGTATAACGATTTTTGCAATCTATATAAATTACTTTCATTTAACAAAAAGAGTACAGATGAACAATATTCAAAGTACGGTTTAATTATAACATTATAAACTCTTACAGACGCATTTAAGTCTAATTTACTTTTAATTCTTCGAAAAAATTGCACTTTTTTTGATATGTGTTTTACTATATAGTCTACATGTCTATCAAATTTTAAATGTTGGTCTATTATTACCCCTAAGTATTTTATTTGATCTACTTGCTCTAACAGTTCATTATCTATTCTTAGGTTTATATTGCACTGTGTTTTAAATACCATCGACTTCGTTTTCTGAACATTTGTCTTGAGTTTGTTCGCCTTGAACCAGGTGTTTTTTGTATCTAGATTATCTTGTATTTTTTGTGTCATCATTGTGGTATCTTTACCCACGATGTATATTAGGGCATCATCGGCAAACATAACTATTTTGCAATATTTCAACATTTGGCCTACGTCATTTATGTAAAGGAGAAACAAGAGAGGCCCGAGTATTGAGCCTTGTGGTACTCCAAAGAATGTTGAAAATTTCTACAATGCTTTTTGTAGATTAGCTCTTGAGCTTTATGAAAAACAAACTTAAAAAAAAAACTAAAAATTCCGAACGAAATTAAAAAACGTGCGACGCTTCCCGGTTTTGTAAAAAGAGTGGTAGTTTTATTCATGTTTCTTTGTTAAGCTCATTACTTTTCTATTTTACCAAAAAAAGATGGCTGGCAGGCGCGAAATTCAAATATTTATACCATTTCAATTTTTGACTGTTTAATTCACAATAGTCAATTTAAAATTTTAAATAGTTCAATTATGTTCAATTCCTTCCTTGGCGTTCTGACGATACAAATGTTGATACTATTTCTGAGCATTCTCCATTCACCGATGTCCTCTGGGTTGTCTCAGCAAGATATGATATAAACCACTTTAGTTCATTTTCACGAATACCGTACTGCATCAATTTTTGGATTAAAGCTCGCTTAAGGTCAACGGCGAACGATATCGAGCCATGTTACTTAACTTTTTTTTTGCCCCAGTGGCTGAGTTGAACATGTGGTTTCATCAAGACGGTGCCACATGCCACACAGCTCGTGAAACAATGGAAATGGCAAAGGCCTATTTATCGATTACAATAAACATTTTGAATATCTGATACAAATGAGTGTTTTTTTCAGTCAGTTTTTCCAAATCACAATGGACAAACATAGCGTTTGACAACACGTGCAAATGATTGGATTAATTTATCAAAATTAGTGTTCTGTTATTGCAACGCTTTATGGTCGCCATAATGAGGTGAGGTGGATAAATTTTAGTCCACTGGTTCAGACAACGATAAACCAATACCCGTACGTCGACAAAACTCATGAACTGAGTGTGTGAAGGCGAATACGAGGCAGTCGATTTCGCGTCGCTCACAAGAACTCGGCCTTTCGTACACCACAACTTGGCAAATTTTGCGTCCCTACTTGGTATAAAATTAAACTGACCCAGGACCCAGTTGGCCAGGCTATCACACTCAACGGCGTTCACTATAGGTCGATGATTACCAACTTCTTTAGGGCTCTTAGGACATGTGGGTTCAAGAGGAGGGCACTACGTGCTACAGCTCACGACACATTGGAAGTTTTTTAAATTTAATTATTGGAAGCGCTTAATGAAAAACTCTTTATAAATCTTTTTAGAAATCATCCACTTTCAGAAGAACCAAGTCAATTTTGGTAAAACAGTAAGGAATTGTAATCACGATTTTAATATTTTACTCCCTATATCGATCTTTGCTTTGACAACTTTTACTTGCTCCTAAGAAATAAAGTATTTGCTTTGTCGTGGGCTCGTCAAATCTGTCGACCTGTTGAAACGATGCGCTTGAAATAATACCAAGATGGTTTTTGGAATTCGCACTATAGGACCAAAACTAAACAAAATGCCATGTAACCATAACGGTTTTGATGAAATTTAAATTGTGTTTTACCATTTATGTTTGAAACAACCCTACATACCCAATCGCATTGAAAAAACACATGGGTGTATTTTGGCCAAATTTAGAGAATCATCAATACATTACTATAAACATGTATGGTCCAGTAATTGAAATAATGCCTTATTATTAGTTTAGATCAGTTCTAGAAGTAGAATGCAAATTGCAAGAACCTTTTATATGAAGTTTGAATTAAATCCGTCTAGCCCTGTAGGATCAAGCTGCTTTGAAAGACCTAACAAAAGACAGGCCTACTATTTTTGAACGTCCTCTCGATTTCTATTTTTGACAAACAAATACTTGCTCTATAAGGTTAGGAGCAACTAAAAATGTGGAGTTTGTGTTGTAAAATGACGGAACACATAACAATTCATAACTTTGTATATCTAACTATTTCTCTGTCCCATATATAAATGCATTAATCACTTTATCCCTGTGACGGTCTTTGAGTCATACAACTTTTGTGCATTCGTCCATACCCAAACCGACAGATACCAACGCACGTAGTATGCACGCATAAACTCTTTAATGCCATAATATCAAGGTTTCGTTTCAATGCTCCGTTTCAGCCATAATGAAATACCACGACCATCCAATATCATTGGAAATAATGAGAAAAACATTAAAAATCCATTAGTCGATATTTATTGATGGTTTGGGACCAATGTTGTTGGCACTGGGTTTGTGGTTACTTTTCATTCGCTCTTCGTTATGTGTTCATGTATTGCGGAAAAATCATGAAAGAGGGCGCCGAGAAAAAGCAAATATAAAAATATAAATGAATTCAACGTAATGAATATACGTAATGAAACTGAGATGATGCATGAGGGGACGCGATCCAGTTTAATCATAATAACCGGTGGTTAAATTTTAAGGGCCGATGCTGATTTTGAATGAAACACAAATTATTTAGTAAATTATTGTCATTTCTATTTATTATGATAATATTGTTATGGTTCAATTATGTATGGAACAAAATATCGGCCAAATGACCGCCGCGATCTCGGCCGCACACCTCCATCCGATGGTTTTCGACGACGCCGAGGCATAATTGAGGTTCTATGCTGTTATGTGCCAAATTATCTCATCCTTTAGCTCTTGAATTGTTACTGGCTTATCGACGTACACCTATCTTTAAAATAACTCCAAAGAAAGAAGTCCAACGGTGTCAAATCACATGATCTTGGCGGCCAATTGACATCGCCACCACGTTAGATAACACGGCAATTGAATTTGTCGCGCAAAAGAGCCATTGTTTCGTTAGCTGTGTTGCAAGTGGCACCGTCCTGTTGAAACCACATACCGTCCACATCCATATCTTCCAATTTGGGCCATAAAAAGTTCGTTATCATCTCACGATAGCGAACACCATTCACAGGAACTGCCTGACCGGCCTCATTTTGGAAACAAATACAGTCCGATGATGCCGCCAGCCCATAAACCGCACCAAACAGTCACTCTTTGTGGGTGCATTGGTTTTTCGACAATACAAAAATACAAATTTTTGGCGCAGCAGGCTCGTTAGTACCCAGGGCCTAGCTTTCTCACAACCATTCATGTGTGCGTGTGTACTTCTTGCACGATGGCGGGACCTCCTGTTTTATGCCGACTCCGAACGGCTATGTTGAGATAAGCTATTCTTGACAATTGATAATACTCGGATGATTTGTCAGTTCATCACGAGAAGAGGGCCAGTGAAAAATCATTAAGGTGTTGCTATGGCTGGGAATCGAACCCAGACCTTCTGCGCGGCAGTTCATCGCACTAACCATCGCGCCACTGAGCCCTCTTTTCGACAATCACTCTTGGATTATCATTTCATTCACCCAAATGCGGCAATTCTGCTTATTGACGAATCCACTGAGGGGAAAATGTGCCTCATCACTGAAGATCCACTGTTGCCATTTCTTGCCACCATTCTGACCATTGACGACGCTTGAAATTGTCAAGAGGCTTTAGTTCTTGAGTCTATTGCATCTTGTGAGTGTGTAAATGCAAGTCTTTATGCATAATGTTCATCAAAGGCGAGCGTGAGAGGTCCAATTGTTGGGCACGACGACGAGTTGAGGTGGACGGCTTTTCAGCCACTCTATCGGGAACAGCAGCAATATTTTCTGCAATACGAGCTGTTTGGTCAAATTTTAGTACGATTTTTCACATTGTACGCATATTTGGACGATTAAATTTATCGAAACGCCCATTTTCATAATAAGCCTGAATAACTTTAACGCGTTGCTCGATTGTGTATCTTTCCATGGTTCAAATGAAATGCAGGATAACTTGACGTTTAGGTGTGCTTCACATTCAACATCGACCCTTAAAATTAACCACCTGTTATTTCCAACAGATTCTGTATTAAATTATTTAAATTAAATTAATTTCATGTTATTATTTTGCAATTTGTTTTTAGGACCATCCGTTTAATTTTATTAGGCTAATTTGATTGACTAATTTACTTACTAAAGTTGCGGTACGTTCGGAAAAAACAAAGTCTCTACCAACACGCTTTTTCAAATCAACAGGTCCCTAGCATCCAATCGTGCACTTCATGTTGGTTCAGTTCAGTTTCTACTTGTGTACGCCACCTGAAGCGAGGTCTGCATCTACTGCGTCTGACGTGTGGATGGTAATGTATTACTCTGCGAGCCGGAGTGGTGCTATTCATCAGAATTAAATGTAGTAGCCGCTGTAAAGCTTAAAGATCTTGGTTAAATCTTAGTTTACATAGCCCTTCAACGTAAATGAGACCGAAGATTTCCCTATGAATTTTTATCTTAAAATGATTAGGGTTTTATTCATTCACATTTGATACGGTCCTTCAAACCTAGAACAGGACTGTGATGATAGTGGTCTTATATAGTATCTCCTCAGTTAGTTGAATGAAGGCCAGAAAAAGCACCGGTTGGAAAGATAAATTCTTTATTTTATTTCTTGTCATTGTCAGACTAAAAGAGAAGCCAAGGTAGACAATACCCCTTACTTACTCATTACGGAAGATTATACGTCTGCTGCTGGCTCAAGAGTTTTCACAATCCTCTGAAGAATAATGTTCAAAAAGTCAGTTTGTTACTTCTCTGTATAGTTCTTCACTACAAATGCCGTTTAAAATACGATGAATAGATGCCTGACGGGCTCAGTGGCACAATAATTAGTGTGATGAACTGCCCTGCAGAAGGTCTGTGCTCGATTCCCAGCCGTAGCAACACCTTAATGTTTTTTCACTGTCCCTCCTCTCGTGATGTTCTGACAAATCCTCCAAGTAGTATCAATAATTGTCAAGAAAAACTTATATCAACTAAGCTGTTCGGAGTCGGTATAAAACAGGAGGTGCCGCCATCGTGCAAGAAGTACACACGCAGTACGCTACGCACACATGAATGGTTATAAGAAAGCTAGGCCCGGGGTACTAATGAGCCAAAAAAATAAATATTTTTGTTTTTTAATGTTCTTTCCAGAATTTACCAAAGTGTGAAGATTTAATAAGCTGAAGATTTATCTGTCTTAAAATCACACTTATAATATGGCCGATATAATTTGTTTGTCAATGGTTTCAGACGTACACATATTACGGCAGATAGGATCTAACACGCAATGTTAAAGAGATTTAGACCTTAGTAGTTGGGGCAGTTCAGGGGTCCCCTTTTTGTGAATGGAAAAAACTATGCTGAGGTTCGATTTTTAGGTATACTTTCATCCGACCCAATTTTGGTAATAGATGTGGTTAACGTTACTTACTAATCGATCTTCCCTGGCAATATTCGGTGACTAGTAGGTAAGTTGATGTCGTCGCCAATATTGAATTGTTCGTTTTGGCTGATAGTAGAAGATGGTTCGTAATCGCTGTTTAACAGTATATAAAAGGATCGAATGTTACTCAATTACGATTTTTCTTTGTTTAGCTGAACCTCGAATCACTTGTCGTTTTACACTATAGTAAAACTCATGAATATCATTCCTGAAGTGGCACCACTCTATGACTCTATGTCTTCGATCGCGCGATTTTTTCTTCTTCCAAGAAAAGAAGTGTCCCCCCTTCTTCATTACGTATTAATCTCAATGGCAGGTCTCATGATTATTTACAGCTTTGCTTTGCAGGCTGAGTCTTTGGCTGTGAGTATCTGTCGGCATTCTTAGTCAAAACCGGAGCTTCTTGCTTGTCTGCCAAAGAAACTTAGTAAATCTGATCGCACTTATGCGTAGCTGATATCATTGGTCGTCGACATTAGCTTCTAGTTCAATGGTATTAATGGAGAGATTAAGGGAACTGCAATAGTCTGGGTGAACTTAAATGATTGTTCTAATGCTGATGTCTTCGAAGCATAAGCCTCAATCGCTATAAGTATTTCGCTTATGACAAATCCGTATCCTAATAGTCGCTGCTCTTGCTCACTATTAAGAAACTGTAATAAATTTCATAATTTTCATACTCGATTTGTACGACCCATCCCATCATATAACCTACATGGCAGTAATGTCTGCACTGTATTCTCAATAAAGTCTCCTTGGTGGAATTTTCTTTTCTGTAGAGCGCTGGACAAGAGCAGAGAAGGTGACAAATAAACTACTCCTTCTTCTCGTTCAATCAGATTGTGCAGAAAAGTGAAATCATTGCCCAGTTTTGTGGGAACTAATTTCTCTTAACATTATATGATAATTCAACAACCGTCATAATTCGGCGTTATTACATCATTTGTTATCGTCATTCATTATTTTTTATCACAAAAAAATGAAGCTATTTCCCACTCAAGGTAAAGTTATTTCCCATGTGAAATGATTGCCCATGAAGTTATATCCTTCACCGTTGGATACCATCTAGTACTGCTGGTTTTTGATGATGCGTACGAGTGAGTGAAGCGCTGTTTCAACCGACTTCCCCCCGCAGTATTCATGTTGAGACCACAGTCGTTCCAATACTATAGTACGGAAGTGTAGATCAATTAATATTTTCAACGTTTTTAAAATAAAGGAGAATAGCCTGATCGCATCAAAGCATTTGGATTTATATGTGAGATTTTAATTACTTAGGAGATAAATACAACTTATATATTCGTCCATGCCTCTGGGATGTGTACTTACTAACCACAGTCAACTGGTCACGATGGTTTATTGCCATGGTAGCAGGATATCAAGATTGTATTGAAGCTTCGCAGGTATTGTTACCAACTGGTCCAAGGGATTTGAAGCTTTAGATGGGACAAAGAAGTTTTTCTTTGATAATGATATAATTGATATGTAGAATGGATCTTACCCCTAGAAAATGTTGGTTCATGAGTGGTATTTAACCTTAAATTGGTTACTCATTATGAGGTTTCCCATGCACTATAACGTTATTTATTTCATCCAGAGATGTAGAAGTTAACTCGGGATTTTTCAACAGATGTTAGAAACTTCTGATTAAATATGTACGTGTTTTCAGTAGTGATATTTATTGATTAAATTTGTAAGAATTGCAGCATTCATGAATAAGTACATTAATGTAAGCGTAACAGTTAACATTTATTTCCATTTGATAAATATTCAATATGATAACACACGCATGGTTTAACAATCGCTCGCCCACAACACGATTTCAGCTGTTCAAATTCCCCCACAGATTGCGTAGCCCATTAAAAAAACAAAAATTTATTTGTCTCATAATATTGCTTCACTAGTATCTATATTGTATGAGCGGTGTACATAGATATAGAAGTCGTTGCCACGTTTGGGGTTTGTATACAGAAACCAAAGCGATCCCCACTTTGTTCAGTTTCTGGTTTCCACAAACATTGGCCACTGCTACCAGTTGACATATTGGCTATGTTTTATAATTATTTCCCTCGTAATTAGGAGGATACCAATGTGCAGAGGCTGCAGACCCACGGAAGCCATAGTCCGTACATTTCAGAGAGAATCCAGAAATATATTCGTGAGTACACACATGCCCCGGTCCAATGGCTAACATTAACCACCATACATGTATTCCTTTGGTGCATTGCAAAGTAGGATGAACGGATGACAGGGACAATGATGATACTAATAAACGGTGATCGCATCTGCACCGACTGTGTGGGTTAGTGGTAAGTAAACCGTCGTGCTTCATTCTCTTACTATTTTCAAGAACTTTAGTTTAGTTACCCACTGCTCTACCTCTCTCATATATCATCTCATATATCATAGTTCTCCAGCGAAATTAGGTATGTCCTATGTGGTCGCTGGTCGCAATTCTGGCATGTGTTTCTGTATCCTCGAGTACGTAGATATAGTTGATACATAATTATTAGTTGCATGTCCAGCTATAATGTGGTAGGTCCTGAATAATTACCGTAATAATTGTGTTAACTTAGTGCTAGGAATGTAAGTAGTAATGGATTTCGGTTTTCGTGTGGATTGACTTATCCGTCTGCTATAACCTTACCATGTTCGTCAAGGTTTAGTAGTAACTAATTACCCATAAACATTAGATTTGCCTGTAATATCAATAAATAGATTGTTGGATGTTGTGGTTTCAAAAAAAGAGGACGAAATTCTTGGTCGATTTGGGAGAAAAATTCTTCGAAAAATCTTCGGTCCCGTTTACGTTGACGGGCTATAGAGACGAAGATTCAACCAATATCTATACGAGCTGTACAGCGACATACCCCCGGGTCAAAAAACTCCGCATTGGACGTTTAAGATGGCTAGGACATGTAGAACGAATTGACACCAATACTCCGGCTCAATTCCCAGGCAGACGTCGGACGCAGTAGAGAAGGACCTCGCCTTAAGTGGCGGGTACAAGCAGAAACCGACCTCAACCAACTTGGAGTGCGTAACTGAAGGCAGTTAGCTAAGGACCGGGCTTCAAGAGGCATATTGGTTGAGGGCCAGGTACATTTCGGACTGTAGCGCCACTTAACGTAAAGTAACACCAATAAATAGCAGAGGATACGTTTTTATAGCCATCAAAATAATTTAAGATTTTACATGAGACAAAAAACATATAGATGTATAAATAAAATATTTACAAAAACTTTTTATTAAACAAATGGGAAAAAAATATTTTTGATTGTCAAATATGCCTTAGTTCGCCAAAAATATAATTTTAACAATGTATAGGCGGTACAAAGTAGGAAGAATTTTTAAGAGTCCATTGTACCTAATATGTTTTTGAATAATGAAGAGCTTATTTTTGTTTTTAGAACCTGCCTTAGCTATTAAATCTGGACTCACGGGAGTTTGAGAACCGTCACAGTGTTGGCCCTATCATTTTTATCACTCCTCTCAATATGAAGTCAACAATACAAATACAAATAAAAAAAAACTTAGTTGACTGCATTTATTTTTTGGACTGCAGATACTATTGGGATGTTTTTTACGCATGCCTACTTCGTTCAACAGAAATTGTTAATGTAAGGAGATAACCCATTATCCTCTCAGTCTCGGTTTTGCTTACACCTGTCACACTTTGAAGCTCAACAATTATTAGAGATTGAAAAAATTGGAAAGTCTTTTTGCGAAGCCTATAATTTGCTTCTGTAAGGCCTTTCATAAGCAAACAAATTTTTTTCTGTTAGGCTTATTAGAAGTCTTTTAGAATTAAATAGCTTCCTAAAAGTGCTCCAAATATTTTCCCATAATAATTCATACAGATAATATTGCTGAAGGGGAAATAACTTTGATAGTGTTTTATCGATGCGAATTTGTTAGTTGGGTATATTCATGAAAACTAATATACCCCTATGGGTATGTGATTTTAACCCACGCCCACTTTTTTGGGGCGTTTTCCTACAAAAACCATTTGTATGCCCTACCCCAAGGCATATGCAATACAAAAACGTTGTTTTTTGTCGAACCACAAAAGGTTTTGATAAACTGTCTGAGCAATATATTGTGACAATGTCATTTTCTGTATTTTATCGCCATAAAGCCCACATTTTGAGGATATTATTTTAAAGATGGGATGGGATAGGGTATTCAACGATCCGCACAGCGGATTGTAGCCTTCTCGTATGTTTATTAATTTTTTACATCAAAAGTTTTTTCGAATATGTGAAAATTTGTCGAAAAAAGGTATTTTGCTAAAAACGCCTCAAAAAGTGGGCGTAGCAACTGGACGAAATATAAATATTGTGATATGCTGTTTAGACGCTTTTTCAAAATTCTTTACCGTTTGATCAAAGAAACTGAAACCTACAGACATATGGACGGACGGAAAGACAGACAGACATGGCTACATCGACTCAGCTATAGCGATTCTGAGTTGATCCATATACTTTAAGTTATATATTTTTTTTTTCGTGGGCTGGTGGAAATCTTCTTAGACACGATGAGCACGTGCCCAAAGTAAGTGAGATTTCTACTCACTAAAACCACCTCCCTTTTTGTATATGTATTGCAACTAAGTATGCGTCTTATATAGAAAATTTTTTTATTACGAGTAATGAAATGTTTGGCAGGTAACTTTCCTTTGATAGTTCCAAGACTTAGTTCTTTGAGACGTAGCAATAAATTTGTTTCTTCAAGAATTTGGAGGACCGTGATGTTAACGTGTCCTAATAAACGTTTTTTTTTATGTTTTCGTGCAAAATTTTTATTTCATCTCTAACCGCGGCAATATCCAGATCTCTGCGTAGATCCTCGTTCCTTATGTAACACGAAGCATTGACGAAAGATCTTAACATTTTGTTTTCAAAAGTTTGTAAAATTTTTAAATTCGTTTCACTGTCCAAATGTCCAAACCGGTTTTAGTACTTAGCTGTATAACAGCAGCTTGTTCTCAAGGTTAAGTTTCGAATATTTTCCGAGCAACCAGTACAGTTCTCTGTATTTATTTTTTTAGTTCTTCGCATTTCTTTTTTACATGCGACTTCAATTTAAATTTGGCATCGAGTTTCATTCCGAGATATTTCGCTTCATTTGCAAACGGTACTCGAACCGTATTTAGAAATACATGCAAATTGTTTGTTCGTTTATACGAAAAATCTACATGAATCGATTTGCTCTCGTTGAGTGCAATCCGCCGGGATTTTGTCCATTCATTAACCTCGTTAAAAGCGTCTTGTAATTTCATATTTGTTTCCTCTATCGTTGTTTCAACTGCTAATATAGCAGCATCATCAGCAAAGGTTGCAACTATTGTATCGTTTGTTTGTGAGATATCACGTGTAAATAGGAGGTACAAGAGTGGTCCAAGGACGCTTCCTTGGGGTAATCCTGCTCTTATATTTTTGAACTCTGAATATTCGTTTCCAAGTTTCATACGGAAGAGTCTATGTTCAAGATACGACACGAGGATTTTATATAATTTTTCAGGCATAACTTGTCTTAATTTGTGAGACATAGATTTAGGTGACCTCGTTACCATTGAACTTTTTCCGAAAGAGTTACACATTTGCAATAATTGGCTCTCCCAGTGGCTTTTCCAGTGAAACTGAATTACCACCTGGGGTATTAAATATTTTTGTTGTACTCATTGCATTTTTGCTGTTTGTATACGCTTTACACTCGGTATACGGGGAGTGGATTTTAGTCGGCTTCTACGAAAGGCATTCCTTACATCGGGTGTATTATGACCCCTAACCCGAAGGGGTCAAAGGTATATATAGCTAAATTATTTCTTCATGTTACAAATTATGTATGAAAACGAATATACCCCTTAGGATATTAACATATGAACAATATGTTGTGACACCGAGCCCATATACCCAAAATATTAATTTTATGAAAGGCGTGTAAACACTTGTAATAGGGGGTTTCTTTAATTTAGTATGGTGCACATATATGGCGCGCAACTGATTTTTGAAAAGCTTCCCCATAAGACGTGTACTGCCAATTTGTGTTGGACAGAGTATAGATGTTTACTTTGTTTGACGACAATAATTTATCTCTGTCATAATATGTAATGTTGTAATCAGAGGCTGCAAATCTCGTGTGCTGTTAAATTTAATAATGAGCTATGATCAAAAGGCTTTATGCAAAGGTTACCTGTCTCTTTGAGTCAAGCTGCAATTTTTTCTGCTTTGTATATGTTATTGATTTGTAAGTCAATGGGAGGTAGGTGTTGAGGATTGTTTCTGAGCGTACTGTCAGGCTAGTACCTCTTTAAATTAGACATGACGACTTGGGAGATCGTCCTCACTTTTTCCAGCAGATTCTATTACAGCTGTAAAGAGAAATGGTTACCTTCTTACAATTTCAAAGATATTCAGATTCCAATTCAGTTGAAAAGAAAAAGTTATATTTTCATTGGATTTACACCTAGTCTGTAACCCAGAGCAAGTAGGAACAGTCCGATTTATTATATGATTGTTCTCCATAAATGACTAATTCATATTCAAACTGCAGCATGATCGAGACTATACAATTTGCTACGAGTATAAACAATCATCAGATACTTAGCCCTGTAATATGTAATAAATGCCCCAACATGTGCCATTCGCAACGTAGTCGCTCCCACAATACAAGAGGATAAAAGAAGAAAACCCAAGACCACAATAGCTGAGACACGTTTCCGTTGCAACCCGAAACGATAACAACAGCCCCGGGTTGAAAACTTATAATCATCATAACAACAATAAAGTATCTGGTCCTTTAATATTCTCCAAATGGCAAAGGAAAATACGGTCACATCCTGTTTTGAAGGAAGCGGTTCCGAGTTGGCATTTTCATTCCATACCACTGAGCTGTTTCAGTATGCCACATATAATTTTCCAAAATGCTGCCACCCTAAAACAAATGGACACAAACGACACCACCCAGCATTTTGGACAATACACTGCACGCAATCCGACTGCAACAAGGATAATGGTCACAGTTATAGTCGCAGGGAAGAAATACTGTATGTAGGACCACGGCACACACAGCTTGGTTGGAAGTTTTCGTATATTTATGTGCGGTCGAGTGTTTCACAATAATTCCATGTCCACCGGAACTCCGTATGTCAACATGTGTGTATGGCAGTGTGTAGTGTGTATGGGCGGATTGCGTATATGCTACATGTATGTCCAGCTCGTGTCTTTCCCTTTAGGGCGATTGTGCATTTTCTACAAAATTTAACAATAGACCACAATAAGCTGATTTCAACGCAAAAAGAGGGATCAAAGATGTCTTCTACTGAATCTCTGAGAGTGGTAGTTGCAAATATGGTCAACTTGTTTGTGTAAGTAGATTTGTCTATCTATAACGCTAACCACCTACTCATAGATCCGAATGCATTTCTGTTTTAGGCTATCAGAGTATCTGTGTCTTTCTTATCGAACAGGGTTCACTTTGGGAATTTAACTTTGTGTCTTTAAACATTTTCTCTAGATTTAAATTAGACGTGTGAACATAATGTCGCTGCAGATAGTTGGATATCTGCTGCCTCGAAGTTGCAATTTGACTCCTTTTTTTGTAAGGATTCAAGCACTTGAGCCAATATCATCCAAGCAATCCATGAGCTACAGCCACGAAACCATCAACATGGTCTTGGAAAATTGGAATGAAAGAATGTGCTACTGCGAAGCCAGCAGGGGCAACTTGAACGACGTTGTGTTTTGAATTTATTTTTTTATTTAATTTTGTTAATTTTGTTACATTAGAAAAAAACTTGTATTTGGCCCACCCGTTTCACAAAAACTGATTTGTGATCGACTTTTTCCATCAGATTCCTTGGCCTCAGAATATTTAATTCATCGCAGTGACAAAAGTAGTTGGGAAATAACACTCCACTTAAGTAAGGGAAGGACTGCTAGATATTCTCTAAAAATATTTTCCATAATAGTTTGTACTGTCATTACACTATTTGCCTACAAAAACTAGAGCTAAGCGAAGCGTCGCAGTATATTTGAATACGCTACCAATAGGGGTGTATTAGTTTTGACATTAGGTACCACGCCCACTTTTAAATATACGTCTATTTTTATCAAAATATAGGAAATTTAACAAAAAACATATGAGAAGGCTATAATCCGCTGTGCGGATCGTTGAATACCCTATCCCATCCCATCTGTAAAACTAATATACCCAAAAAATGGACATGTCTTAAAACACGATGATAGAAAATGACATTGTCACAACAAATTTTACGGTTCTATAAAAGACAAGGTTTTTCTCCTGCATATGTTAAGGCGTATGGTATAAAAATGTTATTTTATATAAAAACGCCCCCAAACAATGGGCCTGGGTTAAATGGTCTATAGACAAATTGTTTATATAATCATAACCAACGATTATGCATCAAAAGTTTATTTCAAATATTTTAAAATTTGACCGAAAAAGGTTTATTTATTTTTATTTTAGGATATTAGAATTGTCTATATATGTTGTTTAGACACTTTTTCAAAATTCTCTAACTTTTGCCCAAAAACAACGTTTTTATAAATTGGGGGATTTTGAAAATGTTTACACTTATTCTGGTGGCACGGACAAGGATCTCATATACCAAATCTAAGGCCCAAAAATCGGTGACTAACAAACAAACAGACGGACGGACGGACAGACATGGCTAGCGATTCTGAGTCGATCCATATACTTTTAGGTATACATATCTAGATAAATTATTTCTCTTTGTTACAAACTATGTATCAAAAATAATATACCCCTATGGGATAGGGTATAGGCTACCCCATACCATATGTAAAAGAAAAACATAGTTTTTTGCCGAAACTTAAAAGGTTTTGATAAAGTGTCTGCGTAATATATTGGGACAATGTCGTTTTCTATGTATTAACCCAAAAAAATATTTAGCCATGCCCACTTTTTGGGGATGTTTAATTAAAGAATGAATTTTGATCTGGTATTCCGATTCGCACATCGGCGGCTAGTAGCTTTCTCTTACATTTTTTTGATTGATGGGAAATGAAAGAATAATTGAGATAGAAAAATATTGTGAATAAGTGTCCGTTATTCGCAATCTATTAAAGAATGTTAATATTGCTTTATCTTGGCTGGGATTGACCGTTCAATTATCTCTCAATTTATTACCGCTACACTGCGGTCACACACTGTTTCCAGTTTTATAGTAGGTATGTATATGTTCTATGATGTAGATTGTTTTATATGAAAAACTTCCCCCAATTATTAAGAAGAGTTTTGTGTTTAAAATACGGTGTGACCAATCCATGTCTATAAATTTGTTATATTGCCGTTACTTCAATTCATTTAAATATAGGTGGTGTAATGATTTAGATAGACGGCTCAAAAGCTTGCTAATTTATTTAATTTTAACTGGTTTTTCTGTGGGGTTCGCTAAAGTCATATTTTCTTTATTTGTCAACTGAGTTTTGATCCATATAGAAACTTCATAGCCCTCCCACTATATTCCTAATGTGTGCTTTAGTGCATTTTTGACGAGATCCTGTTTGAACATGACAGTACCAAATAAGCAGCAAATTTATTAAAAATCGGTTATTCGATCAAGATTCGGTACTCTTGCTCCTCTTTAATCCCGTTAGTTTGCTCTCATACTTTTTGTACACATAATGGTGGTATGAACAGTATGTGGGTTCCAGATACACTAGTCGGCATAAGTATTTTGACGAAACCTTTTTGTGACTATTGAGAGTAACTTTGCTTGGTATCGTTAAAACAACGGTGCAAAAATGATGCGCGAAACAAAGAATCTATTTTTAGCTCTATGCATGCCAAGTTTTGTATTGTTTACCTTTTGCATTCTCTTTCTGCTGATAAGAACGCATGCAGACAAAGAATTTTTACGTGGCATAAGTATTTTGACGGAAACTTTCTGTAAATATTTTAACAGTTTTGAGCACGTGATAACCAAAAAACTTGTGTAGTTAACTTTAATTTACATTAAACGTTGATAACAAAATAAAAATTTATTAAAATTTATTAAAAACCATGGGTAAAACGGCTGAGTTGAGTTTGGTTGTCAGATCTTCAATGGTAGCGAAGTTTAACGCTGGAACGGCAGTAAAAGACATAGCAAGTGAGTTTAAAGTGTCGCGTCAAGCTGTGCACTATCAAATCAATAAGTTTAAAAAGCATAATGACATCACAAACCTAATGAGATCAGGTGCTAAGCGCAAAACAACGCCCACTGAAGACCGAACCCTTCTACGGGAATTTAAAAGAAATATATTCCTGAAGCCTCAAACTGCTGCAAATCAATGGAATTTGACGGCAACGAATCCAATCAGTGAGCGCACTGTCCGACGACGTTTAATGGAAGGAGATTTTAAAACATTTAAAGCTAAGGACGTGCCGTACATATCAAAGGTAAACAAGCTTAAAAGACTGTCTTTCGCAAAGGAACATCTGCACAAGCCAAAGGAGTACTGGAGAAGCGTTCTATGGACAGATGAAAGCTCCTTTGAGTATAACTCATCAAAAAACAAATTTTACGTTAGATTGCCAAAGGTAGAAAGGCAAAAAAGACGCCCCGTTTGTCAAAAAGTGAGCCATGGTGGAGGCTCTGTCATATTCTGGGGATGTGTTGCGTATAATGGCCTGGGTGAATTGGTTCCTATCACCGGCTCGATGAACCAAGGTCAATATTTAAGAACCCTAAATGATAATGCCTTTCCTTCCGGAGGTAGGCTTATTGGTGAATCATTTATCCTGCAACAGGACAATGCCACAAAGCCCGGATGATAACTAAATTTTTGAAGGATGTTGGTGTTGCCACTTTGGACTGGCCACCTCAAAGTCCAGATTTAAATATAATAGAAAACGTCTGGTCTCTTTTGAAACGCAAAAGAACAGTTTCTTTAAATAAAACCAGAGAGGAGACGATTTCTGATGTCACTTCCCTTTGGGAAGAGATATCTCCAGAGATTCTTCAAAATTTAGTAGATTCAGTACCGAGACGCCTTCAAAAAGTTATTGAAGCCAAAGGAGGTTATATATTTTACTAAATTCTTCTTTATTTATTTACTTTTGTTAAGTTTAAAATGTTTTTTCTTAGAGTTATATACTTGTCAAAATACTTATGCCAACACACGAAATTACAAATTAATTTATATCTTTTTTGACTTCTATGAAAAAATATTTGTTTGCCTATTTTTTAAGTTTGTATTAGTTATATATAAAAATGAAAAAATAAACATGAATTCTTGTCAAGCCATTTAGAAGTTAAACTCAAAAATGCACGATTTTTATTTCGTCAAAATACTTATGCCGACTAGTGTACATAGATCTCGTGGAGGGTTATACTACATATCAGCTTATGTGATATTTTTGGGTCAAAGAACACATTTGTGATTGACTGCCGCTTCACCCCTTTTTATGTCTACGTTACAGCTGTATTGCGTACCGATGTTTTAGGAACTCAAAGTTGTAAAAATTAAAACAGTGGATCCGATCGACTCCAACCATAAATCTTGTTTGTTTGTTTGTAAGAAGCAACAACTTTTGAATATAAACACAATTTATGTGTAGTCTAAGTTACAACGAATGGACGTTGCCAAGTTGACACCAATCATATTTCGCCCTCGTTCTACAACATCTAACCATCAGATTTCATAATTGTTCAGAATATCTTAACTGATACATCCAGTTCGTCAAAGGCACCCATTGCGCTAGATCATTGAAAGAGTAAAGCCCTACAATTCGATTCCAGTTAATCAAATTTACACATTATTTAAGTTCATTTATTTCAATTCGAAGTTGCTATGCAATAAATAATTAAAAGCTCTTATAAAATGAATTTTAAACCGCTAATGAAACAACAAAGAACCCTCATTCGTCCATATTGTTTAAAACTCAATTTATATTCAGTAATTACGTGATGTCCAACATCATCGCAACTGCCACATACGCGTAACACCGCACAAACAGTTCAGTTTGATAATGTTCCAATGTTGAAAATTAATTTAATGCCATCTGGCATAATTGGGTCTCGTGTCGAACACCACTCCTTCCTTTCGAATATTACGGTGCATCATTGCAAATACGGTCGCGTCGTCCCCAAATGTACTCTTTCGTAATTTAATCCCTTAAAAAAGCCTCCCCACAAATGAACTCTGATCCGGAGGCTTCAATTAAATAAAGCACTTGGTCCGTCGGGATAATGATTTGTCGAATGCACAATAGTTTGCGGTCCTCACACGTTGTGCACCAAAACTACCTCTTCGATACTCGTATACTACGCGAATCTCACTCAGTGTTGCTACAGAAAATGTATACAATGTCATCGACATCGTGGTTGTTGCAATGAGAAACAACAACTCTATCACATTGAGTTCGTCCAATACAGATGCAGATACAGATACCGCTACATTCCCATCAATGGAATAAGTGCACACACTAGCATATTGGCATTTCAGTCTGCTAAAGATTACAATACGGCTAACACCAGACCCGCAATCCAAAACCGATTTGCCTTCACCCATGATTGTTTTGTCCATACCATGCAAGTTAATTATCAAAGCTAATCTGTTGTAGTGCACCATGATTCCAATGTGGGTGTGGATGGGTTGCATTGGCATTCTACACTGGCCTGTCAGTGAAAGTAATCAGTTTTTTGTTTGTAAATTCTGATGTGCTGGGATAGAAACTGTTGCATCAATTCGAATGAATAGTTTTCCATAGATGATGCCTTATGTTTCGGTGAAAGGAAAGAATAACCATGACCTATATCGGAGCACGCTGCAGTGAAGTAAAAATCAGAAAGACTTCTCGCATTATTGTTGGAGCAGAATGAGGTCGTTTTTAGTAAGGTATACGCATGTGTGCACTGCACCACCTGCCAACCGAGCCGTGTAAACACACTGAGATTCGAAATAAACGTTTGACTTTTTAGATGAGTTTCAAAGGGATTTGTTTTCTGTTCAAGGTGTTTTTTATTTGTTTGAAATAGAGAGAATATACGTAGACTCCTTTCCGAACAAAATAAATAGAAATTCAAAGTTTGCGGTTTTTTACGTTACAATAATATTAGCTCTTCTTAGTTTATATAAAATACAAAACCATGTGTTCTTATGTCCCGGTTTCCTTTCAATGTTAAAAGAAACACTTTAATTATGGTTTTGGAATCAATATTTTCAATGCCATTTGAAATAACGCGTTGTGAATGTATAGGTACGAAAATAGTCATACAAAGAATAAATATTAATTAATTTGCGACGTTATTGTTTTGAATGAAAAATCATACTAATTATGTACTACAGATTTACCATATCCATAATGTCATTTACCAAATGTCGTATTACCATACGAATACCATCGGAAAGATGGTATTTGTTACATGAATCTTTTGTTTTGTTCACAAAAAGGGTTTTGTTGGGTTGAACAAAAACTTCGTAATCCAAACTCAAGCCCAAAATTGAAGTTGTTAAAATCAAAAATAAAGTGTGGTCCAACCATAATGCACGATGTTAATTGTGAGTCACACTTTAACGTTAAGTTTTTTGGCCAACATAATTTGACATTTCTTTGTTTCAGTGTTTGACAAATTCAACCATGGAGAGGTGCACAATTGAGCAGCGCGTTAAAATTGTTAAGCCTTTTACGAAAATGAGCGTTCAAATCAAAATGAATTTCGTGCAATTTGTGATTTTTTTTGGTCAGCATAATCGTCCAAATGTGTCCACAATCGGGAGAATTGTACGCAAATTTCAGCAAACGGGATCTGTAGGAAATGTGAAAACACCTGTGCATGGTCGCCCAGTTCGTTCTGCGGAAAACATTGCTGTTGTGTTGCGATAGTGTGGCGGAAGAGCCGTCAACCTCGACATCTCACGAACATCTCACTGATGCGAATTTTGAATAAAGATTTGAATTTACACACTCACAAGGTTCAAATGACGCAAGAGCTAAAGCCCACTGACCATTTTTTGAAGCTTCGTCAATACGCCGAATGGTTGCTTGAATACACAGAAGTGAATGGTGACTTTACAAAGAAAATCTTCGAAAATGAGGTCGGCCAAGCACTTACCGTGAATGGTGTTCGCTATCGCGAGATGCTAACGGACTTCTTGTGGCAAGAAATTGAGGATATGGACCTGGACGATATGTGCTTCCAACATTATGGTGCCACTTGCCACACAGCCAACGAAACAATGGCTCTTTTGCGCGAGAAATTCAATGGCCATGTTATCTCACGTCGTGGCGATGTTAATTAGCCGATTTGACACCGCTGAACTTCTTTTTTTTTTTTTACACTATCAGATCTATCAGATCTACGAGCAGAGATTTGCCACAGCATATAAAATGCATCCACAGGCTCATCATTTAGTGCATTTGTTAGTGGGACATAACAAAACACTGAAGTTAGTTTGACGTCAGTAACAAAATCAATAAACGATGAAATTAAACTTTATATATGTATTTGTAAAAAAATATTTAACATACACTTATTACGACTCTAGAATACAATTAGGCAAAGTGTTTTTTAAACTACTTTTACTAACATGCAGTTCAACTACATCGCTATTTTTATTGTAAACTCTACTCATGCGACTTATAGCCTCATGCATACCATAGTTGTATTTATGATTAGGTATATGTAAAATATTTAGTCTACGAAGGTTATAGGAACCTCCACGGGTATTAAAACCAATAGCACTTAAAAGATCAGGAGCATCTATTTGTCCTGATAATATTTGGTGTAAGAAGACCATGTCATTGTTAAGTCTACGTTGAGACAAAGGCAACAACTGCAGCAGTTTAATTCGACACCTATACGGAGGCAAATTTTGTACATCATCCCATGGAAGTCCTCTCAAAGCAAATCTTATAAATTTACGTTGGACTGCCTCAATTCTATTTGAATGTACGACATAGAAGGGTGTCCACACCTGTGAGGCATACTCCAAGTGAGGGCGTACTAGACAATTATATAACGAGAGGGTGACATAAGGATCATTGAACTCTTTTGACCACCTTTTTATAAATCCCAACATAGAGTTGGATTTATTCACAATAACGTTTATGTGTTTATTAAACTCCAATTTAGGATCAAAATAAACACCAAGGTCTTTAAAACTGTCTATACGACAGAGAGTGTGCCCCGACAGAGTATAACTAAAATTGGACGGAATACGTTTTCGTGAAAATGACATATGCTGGCACTTAGTGGGGTTCAGATTCAAACCGTTTTTAAAACACCATGTTGTAAAGCTATTTAAATCAGTTTGAAGTGAAAGCGAATCACTTAGATCTCCTACACATTTGAAAATTTTCATGTCATCAGCATATATCAGTATTTTGCTCTCTCGAATACAAGCTTTTGCATCGTTAATAATCGCGCGAAAGTCGCTTCTCATTTTTTTCACGAATATGTGAACAAGCTACAAAGTCTGACTGACTTACCAGGAACATTCATCAAAAAGTGGATAACCTATCGCAAGAAGTTCTAATAAAAAGCCATGGAAAAGACCATAAAAAGAAATCAAATCCTTATCAATAATGGTCGCTGCCACTCATTTTTTTTTTTTTGTCTTTGGGGATATTTAAAAGAAAAAGTGTATGTCAATAAGCCAAGAACAATTAAATAGCTAAAGGATGAGATAATTCGGCACATTAACGACATTGAACCTCAATTAGGTATCAGAATCATTGAAAATATGTACCATCGGATAGAGGTATGCCACCGAAGCCGTGGTGAGCATTTGATCGATATTTTGTTTCACACATAATTTTCATAGATCCTTCTTTCATAATAAAAAAATTATAATAATTCTCTGAAAACTTTTTGTTTTATATACAATTAACATAGTGCGTTTCCGTTAGACCATTCTTTATAAGGAACGACGGACATATGTTTGTAAATATATACAACCAACGCAGATTAAAGGTTAGGTTAGAATTGTTGCCAGCGAATTTACAGCTCAATTATGTGGATATCAGTGATTTTTCATTTTCTACTCATTTAAAAATATATACAGATTTTCTAATAAAACGGTGTAGGCAGAAAATATTCAATGTCTCAAAAACTGTACTAGTTAAATGAAATTGATTATCTTAATTATTATTCACGTTTTTAAGAATGCTGAAGCGATTTTTTTAGTTTTGGGCTATTGACGAAAGTTATTAATTCGATCGCGCAAAAGTCGCTTCTCATTTTTTTCTCGAATATGTGAACAAGCCACAAAGTCTGACTGACTCACCAGGAACATTCATCAAAAGGTGGATAACCTATCGCAAGAAGTTCTAATAAAAAGCCATGGAAAATACCATAAAAAGAAATCAAATCCTTATCAATAATGGTCGCTGCCACTCATGTAATATTGTTATCAATATATGATCGAAATACATGAATATAGAAACAACTCATTAATTTATTTTCATTGTCCCATAAGCAAAGAAAAAAGGTTATGTAAGCATGACAATGTATAAAAGGTTTATTCAAAAGTTTTTTATGCTAAATTCAACGGCTTTTGAGAGAGAAAAATACGCATATTGTAGAGCTTACATCACGCCACATATATATTTGCGGGAATGGCAATCTAATTGTCGAATGGTTGATAACACTCATTGGATCTTAAGAGATTCTTAATACGAACAGTGGTAATTCACTGTCGGAATACTGGAATGCTATGAAATGGTTGAGGACAATTGAACTTCGGAAGTTGTCAAAATCTATGGTTATATGGGATTTTCAGAGAATTTAATTAAAAGAGAACATGCCCTATTTTTGCCAACGATCATTTTTATTTTTTACGTTAATTTACGTTGAATGTTATATCGTTTGTCAATCACTATTTGATGGGTTTGGGACACAATCCCGAAAAGCCAAAATCCCCAGAATCAATATAAAATAGACAAGTGTCCATTCCATTTACTATAACAATGTTTTGCAATTTTTTGCGTTGTAATGTTTTGCAATTGGTAATGTGCATTCAGTTTTGTTGATCTCATATAGTGTGATAGCTGACCGACTTGATTTTTGTTAGCCAGTAATACTGGCCCAGTATTACGATGTTCGTAATACAAAGTTTGTTTTGTCTTGGATCGTTTTTTTATGTTTTATTTATTTGAAATTTGTTATTTTGTTAAATAAATTTGCCTATTTTTTTGTTGCTACAATAATTTATCGATTTCAAAGCAAAGATAGCAAAGATAGCATTTATAGAGACGAACTGTACAGAGCCATGTCTAGTTTTGGTATACCGCCCAAACGCGTCCGTTTGTGTAGGATGACGATAGAAAATTCTCGCTGCTCCATCAGGGTCGGAAACGACCTCACCGACACATTCCATACCAAAAAAGGATTTAGGCAAGGCGATGCGCTGTCATGTGACTTCTTTAATCTGATTCTTGACAGGATTGTGCAAAACTCCAAAGGCAACACCAGAGGCACAATTTTCCAAAAGTCGGTGCAACTACTAGCATACGCTGACGATATTGACATAATTGGTAGGACTCAACGTGATGTCATAGCCACGTTTGCTAGTATAGAGAAGGAAGCGGCAGTAATGGGTTTAGCAGTAAATGAGGGTAAGACCAAGAATATGCTGTCATCACGAAAGGACTCACAACATCGACGAATTGGACAGAACGTCACCATTGACAGATATAACTTTGAGGAAGTACGGGACTTTGTCTACCTCGGCTCCGCTATTAACTCTGACAACAACATCTCGTCAGAAATTAAACGAAGAATTACTCTTGCCAACCGCTGTTTCTTCGGGCTAAGAAGGCAATTTAGTAGTAAAGCCCTCACTCGAACTACTAAGGAGATCCTATATAAGACCCTGATCATCCCAGTCCTGCTCTACGGCGCTGAAGCATGGACCGTATCAAAAGCGGATGAAGAAATCCTTGGTAGATTCGAGAGGAAAATTCTTCGAAAAATCTTCTGTCCCGTTTGCGTTGACGGGCTATGGAGACGAAGATTCAACCAAGAACTATACGAGCTGTACAGCGACATGCCCCTGGTCAAAAAACTCCGCATTGGACATTTAAGATGGCTAGGACATGTAGAACAAATGGACACTAATACTCGGGCTCGCAGAGTCTTCGATTCCCAGCCAGACGTCGGACGCAGTAGAGGAAGACCTCGCCTTAAGTGGCGCGCACAATGGGAAACCGACCTCAACCAACTTGGAGTGCGCAACTGGAGGCAGTTAGCTAAGCACCGGGCTAATTGGAGAGGCCTGTTGGTTGAGGCCCTGGTTCATTCCGGACTGTAGCGCCACTTAAGTAAGTAAGTAAGTACAATAAAATGTTTAGTTTCACTTTTGGGATTTTGGCTTTTCGGGATTTGTGGCTTTTCAGGATTGTGGCTTTTCGGGTTTTTGGATTTTCAGTATATTGGAATTTCGGTATTACGTTTTTTAAAGTATATATATTAAATTTAATGGAAAACTTACTTTTGAATAGAAAACAGTTAAATAGGGTTTGAAAAAGTAAACTATATACATTTACAATATTTTTTTAACATGCTCGTTCATGGAAATGTTCATCATATCAGCTTCATCTTCATTTCTGGATTTCAGATCACAATTACAACGCAGCTAATTTAAATTCACCATGTGAAAAATTATAGCAACACTCTTGCACAAGTAACATACCCTTGCCTCATTTTTTATATGCAAAAAAGAAACTAAGAGAACATTTTTTTTACTTTTACTCTAACGTATTATCAAAATTTGTCATCATAAATCAGATTAAATCATACTATTTATTATTACAATCAATTTTATATTACATACATAAAATTCATACATATTATTAACATTCATATCAATTGCAGATCTTCTGGCCTCAGTTTTTAGTCGTCTTCTCGTGTTAGCTTCTTGGTGTCTTTAATGTTGGCTATATTGAGGTCGTGATGTATTTCTTCATTAGAAATATACCAGGGTGCATTGACAATCGTCTGAAGTATTTTTCATTGTAGTCGTTGTATAATGTCAATATTGGATTTAGCAGCTATTCCTATAGCTATTTCAATGTCCTAGATGGAGTTTTATAACGCTTTGTATATTAATAGTTTGTTAAGTGCAGAGAGTTTAGAGGCTAGTATAGTTGTCTAAATTTGTTTTTGATTTGGTTTCATTTTTGAATTATAAGTATGCGGTTTATATGTTAGTTCGTTGTCTTTTAGTATGTCTATATTTCGCTGTTTTTCAAGAATAATTTTAATAAGAGTGAGAGCAAAGAATCACTGTGTCATCTGCAAATGTTGCTAGCATGGAGTTAGTGGCTTAGGTATGTCCGCAATAAATAGTTAATTAAGAATAGTCATTTATTTATTATTTTAATGGCAACACATACCCAAAGAGCCCAATGCCATTGTGCTTTTTTATTATAAAATAAAATACGTTGAGTACCGAATACATACGAAAACGGAGCTCTAGGATTCCGATGGACATCATTTTATTCACTTTACTGCTTACAAAGACAGGACAAAATAAAAACAATACAAAACAATTTTATTTCATTTTCGGCAAAGAAAACACCGAAATTAAATCAATCACTTATCACTTCCTTCTATAAAAGGCAAATCAGATTCTATACCACATATTAAGTTTTTTTTTTAACAAAAACCTTTAAAATAAACAAAGGAAGTATTAAATTTGATTTTTTTGGTGGTTTGTCTTAATTTTTCTTAACTCATCCCAAACAGAACTAAATTTTATAAACATATCTATCTAGAACATTCATTAACAAATCCATTTCTATAATATATATTACATCTGTAATTATCTTAGAGATAACATAAAACATAAATTATTTGCATTGTATGGCGAATACGATCAGTGGAGACAATTGCCACTATCGATCAAGTGGCGGGGTTCATATTTATGCGTGCTTATTCTGTTGTTAAGTATGTAAACATATATGTACGAGTGCATTCATACTACTATGTTATTTAATACAAGGTATGTACAAGGTGGCGCAAAAATAACCTTCCGATGTTTTTTGGCTGTAATTTAAAAAAAATGAAAAACTTTGATTCTTCTTGTGGATTATTTTTATTTGGTCTTTTAGTTTTTTTACATCAAGTCGAGAATATGATGTCATGTAAATGGCCGCCACCACAGTTGATTGTCATTTGAGCCCTTTTTATGGTATTTTCCATCACTTTGGCCAAAACTTCCGGCGATAGGTCCTCACATTCTTGACGGATATTGTCTTTAAGAGCTGCAAGAGTCTGAGGCTTGTTGACATAAACCTGCCAGTGCAAATCGCCAAAACGGGAGATTAGGCGCCCGGGAAATGCATCCTTCAGCATATCGGTTGTGGCACGTGCAGTGTGTGCCGTTGCACCGTCCTGTTGGAACCACATGTTTTCCAATCCCAATTAATCAAGTTGCGGCAAAAAGAACTCGTCGATCATTGCTCTGTAGCGCTCACCATTCACAGTAACCGTTTGGCCCGCGACGTCTTCGAAGAAAAAAGGTCCGATGACTCCTCAATCGAAAACAGCACACCATACAGTGACTTTGAGCGGGTATAATGGCTCTTCGTGGGTTACACGCGGATTTTCAGTGCCCCAGAAGCGTAAATTTTGCTTATTTACGTACCCGCTAAGATGGAAATGGGCCTCATCACTCATGGTTATTTTTGATGAAAAATCATCTTCCTCTTGGTGGTGATTAAGGATGGCTTGAGCGTATGTTAGACGCGATTGGCGGTCAGCAGCTAACAGCTGATGCACCGTACTTTGTATGGAAACATCTTCAAAACTAGTACCGAAATTCGCTGTAAAGACCGTCGACTGATACCCATTTGCGTGGCACGTCGTCTGGTCGATGTCGACGGCGCTTCCATGACATCTTCGGCAACAGCAGCAATATTCTCTGCAGAATGGCTACTCCGGGGTCTGCCACTCCTGGCAGCATCTCGTGTTGTGCCAGTCTCTTCGAGGCGAGCGGCTAAACGTCGCAGTGTTTCACCAGTAGGCGTTGGACGGCTAGGAAATCTGCGACGAAATTCACGTTGTGCCAAAGTCACCGACCGATTATTGCTCAAATAAATAGTCACCAATATTCCGCGTTCTGGAGCAGTGTAGCGTAACATTGATTATTAACGTGTATTTCGCATGTGTTTACTAAACAAATGTCAAAACAGAACTGACATTAGGGGCCAATCGCAAAATTTATAGCATTTTCTGATAGGAGGATTACTTTTGCGCCACCTTGTACATAAATGTGAATGTTGTTATTGTAGGTATATTATATTTATTATAAAATACATGTTCAATGTCATATGGTTCAGATAAAGGTTACACATTTATTTAAACTACTAAAGGCGGGCGAAGCAATGCGAACATTGGTCAGCTAGTTTCTTGATAAACTAACATTGCATAGTGGACACATTTTCACACCTGTTTTTCTAACGAAATTTCAATTTTTTGAATCACTTACGTATTTTGTAGATGTAATAATCGCTTAAACACGTACAAGTATTTTCAGATCACAATTTTACCGATTTTTGTCTAATTTTTACAATTTAACCGTATTTCTCATCTCACTTTAGTAATTGGAAAACTAACAGTGTTATGGTACCTAATTGGTAAAATTATTCAACCTAAAAGTGTGTGAGGAATGAGGTTTTTTGTATGCCATTACATATAAAAACAAATAAGAAGGGTACAATCCGCTGTGCGAGTTGTTTAAGACATTATCTTATATCATCACATCTTTAAAATTAATATCCCAGTGGCTGTGCAATTGACGAAAGGTTTATGTTTAAATCTAACATTTTTCTCAATTTTCCTTAATATTTAACCGAAAACCGTACGGAAAACCCCATCACAAAAGTGTACACGCCAAAAAAAACCTATACGGCGAAATATAGATATAAAGAATGTCAATTTTACATTGTACAGACGTAACAAACAGTGGCGAAAATATCTTCTTTAGACACTTTCTGAAAATGCCTTATGAAAATTTTACTATTGTAATGGAAGCAAGAACAGCGAGCAAAGGTACTTCGCTCATAATGTAAGGCCTAAAATCGGCGACGTACAAGCGGACAGACAAACTTGGATATATCTGCTCGTTTCTGAGTCGTTGTATATGCTTTACTAAATGAATGTTTAAATTATTTTTCTCTAGTCCGGATGTTATACCAGCGGTGATATTACAAAATGTATTCATTGTTATTAAACAAGTTATTATTATATATTGGCGAGCTTATAAATGAATGAAAATATGCTCTTATTAGTGCAATTAAAAACGAGTGGTGGGTGCACGACTGGATCGTACGCAACTTTCTCTTTCACAGCGAGTTGGGCTTTAGATCAAATAGAAAGTACGCATATTGATTATTTCGAAATGTGAACGTTTACTCCGAAATTTGAAGGAATCGGTGTCTATGTGAATAATAATGATTTTCCGTTATTAGCCAAAACTTAAAATTCCGTTTAGTGATAGTTGGGCTAAAACGAATTATGTGGAATTGTTTCAAACTATAATAGTAGTATATATATTAAATTTTATTCAATTTGACACAATAGTTTGCGATATATTAACAATTTTCTTTATATGGCCTATATGACAAAATCCGTTATATGGATTTTCTCGAAAAAACTGGGTATGCAGTTTTGTTGGAACTATATGGTTATAGTATATATAAAGTTCAATCAAAATCGTTAGAGCCGTTTTCGAGAAAATTGAGGTTATGTGTAATTTTTATATGGCAGGTACCAGTTTTAACATGGCTAAAAGCAAACAAAAAAAAATGGCCTAGAATTATGACCAAAAAAAGCTTGGATACGAGGTTTGAAGAAAATTGGTCAAGCCGTTTAGGCTGGGGAGACCGTAACGGACAGACGGACCGACGGACGGAATTCCAAAAACCACTTTTTAGGCTCCGCTATCATCGTAATGTTAGAATCAATCAAAATCTCGAGGTCGAAAATTTTCACGAAAACAATATCTTTCTCTTTGTAAGAGAAAGTTAAAAATTGTTAGAGAGAAAAAGTAGAAAACTATTGGCCCATATACGCGCTTTCCGGGATTCCTAAGTTATTTAAAATCAAAGTTAGGGAGAAACTTCATTGTAAAAGAGGAAAAAGACGCATTAGGATATTTGAACAGTATTGAAACAGTAAGCAAAGCCTTCAATTGTTAGCTAGTTTCTAGAAGTCATTTGCATGAAGGCATGCTGGCCACTGGGTAGTTTGACAGTGGCTGGTGTACACAGAAAATAAGTTTGTACATGATTTTTATGAACGGCGTTCATACACCTAAATTTATTAATTTTTATACAGAATTGATGCGGATAATATAAGAATTCATACGATTTTATTTTGATTTTATGATCAATTCATGGGAATGGGAAACAATTTAAATGTATATGATCGTAATCATTTATTTATTTGTTTATTTCATTAGATTCTTATGTAAATTAAGACATGATTGTCTTATGAAAGAGACATAAGTTTAAGATTAACGATATGAAAGCTAATAGGTTTATGACAAATTGTTATTAATGAATATAAAGGGAAATTATATATGATTCATAAATAGAAGAAAAAGACAAGAAAAGGAAAGAAAAACAAAAATCTTGAGTTTATAACATGTTGCTAATTATAAGTTCGAAAAATAAAATCTTAGTTTAACATTGAGCTTTGCTGCGTTGTTAATTTCTCTTATGCTACGCGGCAAAGAATTCCATAGACGAAAAGAGTAAACGAAAAATTGACGTTCGGATGTAAGGGAAGCGCGGGTGAATAAGCAAACGCGTTCTTTGCAATACGGTGGTGCGTATCATATCAGAGAGATATTGCGGTTGATGGTTTAAAAGGATTTTAGATAGCAAAGATAGAGCGCGGTACTTAAGAAAGTTTTCAAAAGTCATGTTGAGAAGACATATAGAAAATCCCGAAACTCTATCATATCTACGTAATCCAAAGACATATCGTATAATGCTATTAAACGCGACATTTAGCCATCTTTTGCTCACTGAGTCACAATGAGAATATATTTCGCAACCATACATCAGAGTTGGTATGATCAGAGTTTTTGCCAGTAAGATCCGCACTTTTATGGGAATGAAGGATTGTGTTGACCACATTGTACGGAATATGCCATAGGTTTTCCCCACTACGGTATTTATATATGACTGCTCCAGGTAAGGGTACGGTTAAAAACCATTCCAAGGTTTTTGGCGGTTTCCACATACTCAATTGGTGTATTATTTAGCATCACAAACGGGAAGTATGACACGTCGACAATTTTTTTCGATACCACAATAGATTTTGACTTTTTAGGGTTCAGAAGGAGTCCATTTTGTTGGGACCAAATTCCAATATATTCGAGATCTTCGTTTATACAACTCACACCGTGTTCAATTAAACCGAGAGGGCAACTCAACAGCATATGCACGTCATCAGCGTACATGTGAATTGAATTGAGCAGTGTTTAGCAACAGACGGGAGTTCATTCACATAGAGAGAGAACAAAAGAGGACTCAGAATTGAGCCTTGTGGGACGCCCCATGACGTTGGAAGGGGGTCTGATAAATCGTTGATTACCTGTACGGACTGCATTCTATCTTTAAGATAGGAAGATAAAAGTTTCACGGCGCTCGACGAGAAATTAAAATTTCGATGGAGTTTTGGACATAAGACATTTTAGTCGACCATATCGAACGCTTTGGAGAAATCAAGCAGAATTAGGAAGTTAATAACGGGTGATTTTTTAGCTGGTTTGGTTTTGGCAACACTGGTTTTGACAGCTGACGTGTGTTGAGTACCTTGTGTCACTGTCAAACAGCTTCAGTTTGGTTTGCAATTTAACCATGGATCGTCTTACAATTGAACAACGCTTGCAAATTATTGAATTTTACTATCAAAATTCGTGCTCGGTTCGAAATGTTCATCGCGCGCTGCTTCCATTTTATGATCGGCATTCTCGACCTTCTGAGCAGTCTATTCGGAAGATTGTGACCAAATTTCGCACCAAATTTACTTTGTTGGACATTAAACCACCAACACGTTTACGTTCTGTGCGTAGTGAAGAAAATATTGCGGCCGTATCAGCTAGTGTGACAGAAGACCGCGAAATGTCGATTCGGCGCCGTTCCCAGCAGTTAGGCCTTTGTTACAGCACTACGTGGAAAATTTTGCGGAAGGATTTGGGCGTAAAGCCTTTTAAGATACAGCTGGTGCAAGAACTAAAGCCAGCCGACCTACCACAACGCCGAATTTTTGGTGAATGGGCTCTTGGAAAGCTGGCCGAAGATCCGCTTTTTTATCGAAAAATTGTGTTCAGCGATGAGGCTCATTTTTGGTTGAATGGGTACGTAAATAAGCAAAATTGCCGCATTTGGAGTGAAGATCAGCCAGAAGCATTGCAACAGCTACCAATGCATCCCGAAAAAGCCACTGTTTGGTGCGGTTTATGGGCCGGCGGCATTATTGGGCCATATTTCTTCAAAGATGATGCGAATCGCAGCGTTACTGTCAATGGTGAACGCTACCGAGCGATGATAACAAACTTTTTTTTGCCCGAAATGGAAGTTCTTGACTTGCATGATATGTGGTTTCAACAAGACGGTGCCACATGCCACACAGCACGCGAAACAATGGCACAATTGCGAGGCGAGTTTGGTAAACAGTTAATTTCACGTTTCGGGCCGGTCAATTGGCCGCCTAGATCGTGCGATTTGACACCATTAGATTATTTTTTGTGGGGGTATGTCAAGGCTAATGTCTATAGGGACAAGCCCGCTTCGATTGACGCACTGGAAGCCAACATCCATGCATTCATTCGTGAGATACCGGCCGATATGTGTGAAAGAGTATGCCAAAATTTGACTCAGCGGATGGGCTACCTGAGACGCAGCCGCGGTCAACATTTACATGAAATTATCTTTAAACATTAAATTGCAAGGTTCAAACTATCGATTCAAATAAATATTTCATTCAGTTTTTCGAATTTTGTGTGTTTTTTTTGAAAAAAAAATTCTAAACCTCTTAAAAAATCACCCTTTATGATCTTTGTCAAGCGCTTGTCTCATATCTTCTGTTACTTTTAATAAGGCTGTCATACAACTGTGCCCTTTTCGAAAACCAGATTGCTTCGATGTTAATAAGTTAGAAGAAATAAGATAAAAGGTCATGTGGTTTTGTAAAATCCTTTCAAAAACTTTAAAATATGAACAATTCATACTAACTTCACGACGCGACGTTTCGTGAACGGCTACTTAAAACACTTGAAAATTTACATACTTTGCCTGAAAAGTCATACATACATACATACATTGTATACTATAAATTTAATTTTTATAACCAAAAAAATAACTCACACTCACATGCTGTAAAAATTATATGAAGATAATAATAGATATTGTATCTCATATTCTCATCAGCGCGAATATATATGAGATTTGTGTTTCTTTGATATATGTACTTTTTCTGTTTTCTCACAGTACACATTTGGAAAATAATTTTTGAGTGTTGGTCCTTAGTTGTATCTTGTATGAATTGTATGTTTCTATTCATATAATATATGAGAAAATATAATATGCTATTAAGAAATAATAATATAAAATTTTGTAATTTTTGTAATTGTTCATAAGCGTTGAATGCATTTATACGAGTATGAATGCGAGAATTCATAAACTGTATGAACGCTTACAGTTACAGTTCATACCAAGAAGATCAAATTTTTAAAATGTTCTAATACAGTTAAGCGTGATTAGATTTTTGTGTTGCGGGTATTCCAATTTCATCTGTAGTTTGATCTGCTGATAGCATGTTGCGTTAGAAAAAGTTTGGATGTAAAGATAGGTGTATCATTTGTATATTTTGCAGATACGGTTATGAATATTGCTCCGTTTCTGTCCAGTTTACGTTAAATTGGTCTCTTTAAAAGACAAGCGGCAAGCAACTGATTTCAGTGATTTGATTCATCAATTTTAAAGCCATATAATATAGCGTTAAAAGGAATGATATAAACAGAGCCATGCCAGTTTTCCTAACATTTGTTAGTTACCTTAAGTATCAACATTTTATGTACTAATATAAATAGTCCTTTGATCCAGGTATAATAAGATTTCGAAATTATTTGTATACTGACCAGATATTGGGTTATGTTATTTTTTCAATTTAATGTTTGATATAGTTTCGATACCCATCCTAAAATCGATAACAAATTAGGTGTCACGCACACATGGTCTTTGGTTTTATTACCTTTCCCACTGGGTTCGTATTAGTTATTAAGAATTTTTTTCTCGGATCATATCAATTCCCAATAGGGTTATTTCGTTGGTTTCGTTAGGTACAAAACTTGACAACTAAAGCTGCAGCCACTCGAAACTACACAGATTATCCATTAACATTTGGGTACATCCCTACTGGATTGAAAAGTTTCCCGGACGCACATGGCTCCAGTATTCTCGTGTGGTCCGTTTCCTATTGTTCATAATAAATAATCGTTTCCATGTAGATCTGCACGATATGTTGTACACTCATCGATGTGTTTACACTCATGATTCTTAGGGTTCCTGCAAAGAAAAATGAATGGTGTCGACCAGGATAGCCAGTTTGTGTAAACATACATACTTTGCAAACAAATGAAACGCCCTGACACAGAGCATCCTTGCCAATGGGTTGAACATCGGTTTCCGTGTTCAACCAGAGAAAATATCATTCCCTTATTATATCTTTTGGTATTATTATTTTCCTGCAGATTCTTTTGTTACGACCGACAAATACCCACAATGCAATCCTTTTGCGTTGTGTTCATGTGTGTTAACCGATACTCCCAGGGGAGCCTACGGACGACTATACTCATAGTTTTTATTATTATCAGTTTTCTTTTTTGGGCGTGTATACATGTGTTCTCTTTTTTGGATTCTTAGATTACGAACAAGTCCTTGAGAAACCGGATGAAAATTCAAAGTGGAATGTATTAACTCTCAGGAGACTAATGTGCCACCACATTTCCCTGTTGGACGGTTTGTGTCCCTTTGTGTCTGTGAGTACATCCTATTGAGTTGGGATAAGATTTATGTAAAATAAATTTATATTTCTTGTGCTCGATGAAAAAGTAAATATATGTGAATGAGTTTTGTAAGTCAATGCCGGAAGTGCTATCGGGTGCAAGTCGAACAAAAAACCAATTCAAGTGAAAAGGAATAAACAAGTTTTCGATTTGTACACAATGTCAACTTTGGTTGGGTTTTTCCTTACCTTTATTTGTAAACAAATTCATTTTTGTCCTTGGAAGTGTATGGAAGTTTATTTATTCCTTTTCATCAATATTGGTATATCGATAATGTTGAGTTTAAAAAAAAATAAAAAGAATTGAATACCCCAAATCTTATACGGACGGACTTATAGGGTTCATGCTATGAATATGGCAAAAAAAAACTCATTTATAATATGTAAAGGGTGGTTAAATTTTAAGGACCGATGTGATTTTGAATAAAACACAAATTTTTTAGGAAATTACTGTCATTTATTTTTATTATGATAATATTGGTATGGTTCAATTATGTATGGAACAAAATATCGGCCAAATGGCCGCCGCGATCTCGGGCGCACACCTCCATCTGATGGTCCAAATTTTCGATTACGCTGAGGCATAATTGAGGTTCTATGCCGTTAATGTGCCGAATTATGTCATCCTTTAGCTCTTGAATTATTACTGGCTTATCAACGTACACCTTTTCTTTCAAATAACACCAAAAAAAAAGAAGTCCAACGGTTTCAAATCACATGATCTTGGCGCCCAATTGACATCGCCACCACGTGAGATAACACGGCCATTGAATTTGTCGCACAAAAGAGCCATTGTTTCGTTTGCTGTGTGGCAATTGGCACCGTCCTTTTGAAACAAACCATATATCGTCCACATCCATGTCTTCCAATTCGGGCCATAAAAAGTTCATTATCATTTCACGATAGCGAACACCATTCACAGTAACTGCCTGACCGGCCTCATTTTGGAAACAAATACGGCCCGATATTGGCGCCAGCCCATAAACCGCACCAAACAGTCACTCTTTGTGGGTGCATTGGTTTTTCGACAATCACTCTTGGATTATCATTCGTCAAATGCGGCAATTCTGCTTATTAACGAATCCACTGAGGTGAAAATGTGCCTCATCACTGAAGATGATTTTCTTCGAAAATTGATAAACTGCATGAACAATATGCCCACATTTTAATTTTAAGAATAGGATGGTATAGAGTATTAAACTATCCGCACAGCGGATTGTAGCCTTCTCATATGTTTTTTTCAATAATCATTCCATCTTTGAAATGAAATGGTTATCAAAAATGTATTTTTAATAATAAACGCAAGACTTGGTTAAAGTTTTTTTTTTTTAAAATAAAAAAAAATATGATATGAAAACATGAAATCGTTAACCAACAACCTTAAAAGCCAGAGTGTGACTTTAGGTCGTCAAAGCCAACAACTGCTGACATTATTAGACTTGGGCAAACAAGATGATTATGTGCATATTGCATTCATAAGAGCGATAGTTAGTCCAGTTGGACAAGACGGACTAGGTCTTATCACATGCCCATCAGTCCAGCTATCAAATGTGTTTAATCAAATATATTACAGTAAGGACCTTAAAATCATTAGGGCATTAAGATCCAAGAATTCATCATGTAAACTCGTAGAAATTAATCCAAAGGACCTTTATCGTATTCAAGGATATTCACCTTAGGTGGCATGTAGGATATTAAAATGCCGTTATGGCCAGAAGCACTGCCTTCCGTTGGTTTTGGAGCGAATCAATCCGATACACCTATTATGTATCGTATTTCATGATTCCTATACTCATTAGTTATGTTTTTCTACAAATGGAAATAGATGAATATACATTATAAAATCATTAAGTCACTTCGTCTTTAACTAACGCTGAAAATTGATTTCAGATCCTTATTAGTTATTAATATCATTGAGTACAAAAACTATCACCATGCTGCGCAAATAAAACCTTTCAGTCATCAATTTAGATTTAGATTGCCATGAACTGACAAACGATTTTTTGCCAATAATTAACTTAAATCAAAATGAGCATTATTGACACATACTAAAACTGTCAAACTTTTCCAAGGGATGTGAAAACCCAGCTTTACCTTTGTACTCTTAAATGTACATAGAAACTACGGTCGAACTTTCAATTACATTCAAATGCAAATATCCTTAGTAAATCACCCTGTATACAAATTTATTGACGGTCTTTAACAACACCAGCTAACAAAATTGTAAACAAACAATTGCAAAAGTTTTTGTGTATATAAATTACAATTAATAGAAAATGGAAGCAAAATCAAATTCGAAAAAGAACAAAAAATCTAAGTACACATAAAACAAACTCAATAACGGGAAACTTAAGAAAATTGACTTAAAAGAAATAATGGCATGCCTTCATCTGCTTCGTGGAATCGTCCTCGTTTGGGTTGCAAAACATTATTCCGTTGTGCGTCACTATCAAAGACGTTGTCTTCTCTCCCTCTAAGTACTTAATTAGGCATCATGGCATCTGACAAATTGCAATCACTACTTCTAAACTTCTGTCGCATGTTGAGTACACGACATTATATCTGTCACTGTTTGGCGTGGTCGAATCCCTTGTTGGTGTGAGCTGAATCCATCACAATTCTATTATCTTCAACTGAGATGATGGCGATGTTATCCAGCGACTGTACGGGTGTTGTTATAATTCCATCCGCCTCCATCTCGGTATCACCGCCGCGCTTGAGCCATCGCGGAGCTAATCGTATCATTAAGATAGCGCCTAGTGGGGCTGTGAATATAATGGCGATTACGGAAATGATGAGGACATTGCTAGCTAGTGAAACGATTTCTGGTGCGGATTTTAATTGTCTGGCCAAATCCAGTGCAATGGGACCCAGCGCTGCCTGTAAAGGAAATAAAAGATGAATGTAGAAGATGAGACATACTAACACAAACAGAGGACAAAAGGATAATATAACCGACAGAGAAAGAAATTAAATGATTTTAGTGTTTATCTAAAGATTATTATAAAATATGTCCCTGTGTTGTTGTTTGTGTTTTTTTTTTCAAGTTTTCAAACTTGTTTTCTTTGTATTGTTGGTCCGTTTTGACTGTTTGCTATGTGTATCGTTGTTTGAATTCATTGAACGTTTTATACGAATGCTTATTTTAAGAGCATGGGCATGAGTCAATAGACAAAAGAAAGATTTCAGTTATTAGTTATATAGTCTGGTTAAAAGGATGGCCATATTGGTTCCGTATAATGTATTTTTGTTTTGCTGGGTTCTTTGTAATCCAATATAGCATTGTTTCGTCATTATTTGCATAGGTTGATCAAAACGAGGTTCTTTTTTTTTAATTCTGACTTGCCTAAGCAATAAGATGCACGTCGACCTAGAATATCTATTGTGCTTGCCGTCAGATGTCTGTTTAGGTTAGTAACTGATAATACGTTCAGCAGAGGATTTCATTAGTTCTTCGGTACTTAAAATTTTGCTGACGAAGGATTACCCTATTATACTGTAAAGGGCCGGGCATTTACATATGATGTGTTTGGCTGTTTCGTCTTCTTCTAAAAAATAGTCTGCACTAAGGTGGGTCGACAAGATGCATTTTATTTCGGTGATATCGCAGACCGTGGTGACCCGTTCGGTAGCCTACTAAGTTCTTGATATCGTGCCTGCGAAGATTTAGTACCTTGTTGGCATCTGTTTTGAAGGGCTGATGAGCTCTTTTGGCCTGTCTTAGGCCTGGGATGTTCTCCCAGTGTGACTTACAATTGTTTTGTTCCCAGCTTTTTATAGCCTGATTTATGGTTGATTTGGGGATTTCATAGAAGGGTTCGGGTGCAATGAAAGAGGTTTCCGAGCCTTTTCTGGCTAGTTCATCAGCTTTTTCGTTGCCTTCAGTCCCCTTATGACCGGGGACCCACCATAACCCGGTTTTGTTCCTGGAACTAAGTGTTTGAAGGGAATTAAAGCAGGGTAGTACTGATTTGGAGTCAATAATATGTGAGCTAAGGGCTTTTATAGCTGCTTGACTCTCCGTGAATGTATGGATGTTGGCGCTTTTAATACCTGAATTGTGTATTAGGTTTGCACATTCTTCATTCACGAGGTTCTTAACAAGGAGTGCAGGTTAAAAACTTAAGACTTAAGGCAAAACTTGAGACTTCTGGTTTCAGATGACAGAATTTTCGAATAGCTGTATTGTTTTTTTTATTTAGGTCCCCAGTATATGTAGTATAGGGAAGTATTGTGATGGCGCAAAAAATTCGAAGCTGTGTTTTGAGGTACACTTAGTTCAAAAACGTATTTTTTTGAATGTATGTCTGCCGTCTGCAGAACACAGAACTGCAGAACACACAAGGGTGTTCTGTGATCTGGAGTCTGTTATTGATACCAGATAGGTTTTTGGAATTGGGGTTTAAGTTCAAAAATAAATTGTACCTTCCATATTAAACTTTAAACACTATATCTCGATAACGGTTCTAATTATAAAAATGTATAACTAAGCTTCTTCTCAAGAACAACCGCTTCCGCTTTAAGGAAAATTGGAAAAAGGTGTATATGGTAATTTTGTATATGTCTGGATACTTAACACTGCAAGTTTTTGTAATTGTTGATTTTCTCAAAACTGACTTAAAGGGTTTTGATTAGATTTTGAAATATAGATTATAGATTATTATGTACTTATACAGCATTCTTACACACATATAAGAATGCTGCATACTTAGTTTTAGTTTTTCTTAGTATTTAGCGGTAATTCATAAAATTAATGATTTCTAGAAAATTGAACACACAATTTTTAACCAAATTTGGAGAATTACTTAGTGGGATCTTTAACATATCTACATACCAAGTTTTTTTTCTCAAATCGGCTACTATCGGCCCTTTTTCTGGAAAAGTAATGAATGGATTTGGTTGAGACTTTGTTGTTGGGTATATTTCAAGCATTTAAAAACATAGACCTACAAGATATTTTCGTATCAAACTGTTTTTAAACTGTTTGTTTTAATAATGTATAACTCACGAAAGGATGAAGCGATTTGTGCAGAAAAATATTACTTTACAATTTTAGTAACACAATTTTCGAGAAATAAGAATCTTTAAATTCGTAAACATAATGAATTAAAAACCACTTAGAATTTCTTTATCTGCTTTTGATACGGCCCATGCTTCAACGATTCCGTAAAGCGCCTTATAAATTATCTTCTTAGTAGTTCTAGTGATTGTTTTGCTACTAAATTCCTAAATATCATGACTTGAAGAAACAGCGGTTAGAGTAATTTTAAATTTTATTTCAGGCGAGATGTTGTTGTCAGAGCGGACCCGGAAAGGCAAGGTCGTCGTCTCCATTTAATAGTCTCCAAAATTGTTTCTCCTATATTCTCACCATCCAATAAGACTACTGCTTTTTGGTTCATCTAGACTGGATTCTAGTCAGGCATTGTATTTCTGGCTTTGATGTTTCACACTTTGTTAAAATTTGGGAACATCATTCCTGGGGTCTTTTTTCTTCTTTCTGAATAGCCAGCGTTCTTCCCTCCTTCAAACCATATAAAGTTCCAGGGGGACTCTTTCCTTTAACTGCACCCAGCAATGTAGGCCACATTTTAAGCTGCAAGCATCCTTCGTCATTCTTCATCAACCCTAGAATTTTTTTTGCTGGTGGGCGCGAGAGACCTAGCAAATCAGTTGCAGTTGATCTTATGTGTTGGTGATATTGTCGTCATTGGTATTCGACTGAATCTACAGAGGCATGGGGTTCAAAAAGAGACTTGCGTCTATTGACATGGCTATGTGAAGTCTGGTTGCTACATTTGTGCATGGTGTCGTTTCTCGTTTTATTATGGTGAAGGGTTCATTTTTTCGATTAATTTATTTAGCATATTGCGGGATGATTCATGCAGACAACAGAGTCACATATCAGTCATGTTGTTTGCTCTTTTGCAGGGTTTGCCGACAATAATTAGCTCTTCATCGGCCGAAAGTTGCCGTCTGTTCCATTTTTATATTCTACCCCCATCTTAGGATTATTTAACCAACTAGTGGATAGCTGTCCGAAATCTCCTACAGAAAATTCCTGGATAGATGAGTTAACCCCTATAGTTGCAAAATTATTTCGTGAAAGTGGGCCGTAGTGGTATTGTAATGATGGTTTTAACGTATGGTACAGCTCACCATATTACATTTTTAGATAGAAAATTCGTGTAATCTGTTTATGAAATGTCCAACCATTTTGATAAAAAGTTCATCTTTGTAAGAATTAAAAAGGAATTTCCGTGTCGTCCTTTTATAAAAATTACTTATTTCTATTTCATATAACAAGGATATTTACATGTTAATTCTTTACAAAGTGTTATTTAAAAACTGCCTAAAAAACAGATACACATTAAAGGGGTAATTATAGGAACATAAAATACTAGAGGCTGGTAAGGTTGTTCTTAACTGGTTTTCCTATTAAAAGATATACTGAATTGTATCTTTTTGGCACGTAATAGAAACTACTCCCATTAAAGCAAATTGGCATAATTCAATTTGCCATTGTATACTTGACGATAATCATAGACATTAAACGTCTACATTTATTTTTATTTTATTTCCTTCTAGCCGTTTGCAAGAGTACTCATTTCCACCGGATAATATCCTTGAATTCATATCATAGACTTTTCTTTTATTTCATAGATGAAGGGAGAAAATGTGACCTTGAAAATAGAGTGCCGGAAATGAGGTACTAATTTTTGTATATATATATATATGTTAAGCATGAAAGATGTTTGCTATTTTTATATATATTTATTTTGAATTGAATTTGGTATAAATAAATTAATATGTTTTAGTAACTGTTCTACATCAAACTTTCACTTAGAGATTTTAGAAGTGGAGTAATATGGCATACCCACCAAACTAGTTGTGTATAAATACTAGCAATTTATTTAATTATATAAATTAACAAACAAATTATTTCTAAAAAAAAACATTTTGAGAAATTTCTTTATAGGATTTTTTATTCCCAAATGTTTTTTTACGTACTTGGTATGTACGATATAAACAAAATTAAAATATTTGGCATATATTAAGCGATAGTTGGATGTTCTAGAACGAGGGTGGACTCTGATTGGCTTTAACTTGGAGATGCCAAGTGGTTGTAACTCTGACTACACACCAATTGTGCTTTTTACCAAGTGGTAACCATAGGATACTGGTCTCATCCAACCAGATTTGACTTGCTAAACCATAAGTGCGCGTGTTGATAACAGGACGAAAAACAGCAACACTATTAACAGCCTGGTCGGACTGGCACGGAATACCCGGCCTGCTGGTCCTAGGGGTATACAATAAATTGGAATTGGCCTTCCAATTTGAGGATTGTGCTTTGGGTTGACTACCCACACATAGAAAAAACCTATTGTTACGAAGCTACGACCCTGCTAAACGAAAAAAGGACCACGCACGTTCGTGCAGGCGAACAACTAACGGAAGCCCTAAACTGCCAAAAAGCAGAAATTGCTGCCATCTAGGAAAAATGAAAAACTGTGATATCTACTACGGAAAGTATTATAGTCAGCAGAAGCAGCGGCTATTCTGATGCGGATATGTTATAATTGCCAGACTTGGGCAAGAAGTTTTATGTTTCCAAGACATTAGCGAACGCATTGTTACAATTGACATCAAGGCCAAATTCGCAAACATTAGCATAATATGCGCTCACACCTCAACGGAGGAAAAATATGATATAACTAAGGATTGCTTCAGCGAGCTTCTTGACAAAACTTATGAAATACTACCGAAGTGCGATGTTAAATTAGTCTTGGAAGATTTTAACGCAAAGTTAGTAAGACAAGATATCTTTAGCAGTATGGTTGGAAAACACAGCCTACGCGATAATACGTCTGGCTACGGACTTATGCTAATTGACTTCACTACGAAATGCCAATATAGCCAGTACTCGGTTTCTCACCACCATATCCAAAGGGGACATGGCGGTCCTTAGATCAACGAAAGGTCAACCAAATTAATCACTTTGAGATAGACAAGAGACACGCATCCAGTATTTTGGATGTCCCGAGGGGCTAACATAGAATCTGGCCACTATCTCGTTGCAGACAAGGTAGGAATGCAGATATCCACTACGCAATAACAAACCAGAAATACTGTGAACTAATTTAATGTCGAACGACTGCAATCTCAAGAGACCACCGAGGCCTCTAACCTCTTGATTAACACTATACCACCAGCATCGAATGTCAATAAGCCATTATATCAGCCTTAACTGTTGTGCTAGGTTTCTGGCGCCCACCAGCAAGAAACCCCTTGGTTTGATGAGGAATGCTGACAGATCGATTTCAAAGCCGCACACAACAGCATTTATAGAGACGAACTATAATGAGTCATATAATTAATTTGATTCTTGAGATGATTGTGCAAAACTCCCGAGCCAACACCAGAGGCACAATCTTCCAAAAATCTGTGCAACTACTAGCGTACGCTGACGATATTGGCATCATTGATAGGAGTCAACGTGATGTCATAGCCACGTTTGCTAGTATAGAGAAGGAAGCGGCAAAAAAGACATGGATCTTTATAGTTCGTCTCTATAAATGCTGTCGTATGCGGCTTTGATATCGATAAAAAGTTGGTGGGTATCGATTTGCATTTCTAGGGTTTTTTCCAGGATCTGAAAAAGTGTGAAAATTTCATCGGTTGTGGACTTTCCTGGCCTAAAACCATACTGATAAGGGCTGATCTTGTTGGTGGTAAACGGTTTCAGGCGTTCACATATTACGGCAGATAGGATCGTGTAGGCGATGTCGAGAAGACGTATTCCTCTGTAGTTGGCGAAGTCCAGAGGGACTCATTTTTAATAGATCGGGCGAACGATACTAAGGTTCCAATATTCAGGCATATACTTTCATTCGACCATATTTGGCTTATCAGTTAGTGGATGTTACTTACCAAGTCAGCGGGAAAGCTGATATCTAGTATATATATGCTATCCTCACTTCACTAAGGTCGGGTGGTTGGTAGTTTTTGCTGTCGTTGCCAATATTGAATGGTTTCCTCTGCCTGACATCCGAATGTTGTTTGTCATCGCCGTTTAACAGTCTGCAGAAATGGTTCTTCCAAAATGGTACCAACTACAATAGTTTCGTGGTTATCTAGACAGGATTCTGTTCGAGCCTTGTAACCTTGGCTTTGACGTTTTAGGCTTATAACTAGTAAACATTGTACCTGAAGTGGCACCTCTCTATATCCTCGATCGGTTGCTTTTCTTGCTCTTTTTTCTTCTTTCTGGAAAGCCGGTGTTCTTCCCTCCTTCTCTGCCTATAGAGCTCAATGGCAGCTCTCGTATTCACTTGCAGCTAAGCCTTGTAGGCCTCGTTTTTTGCTGCGAGCAGCTGTCGGCATTCCTCATCAAAACAAGGGATTCTTGCTAGCGCAAGAAACCTAGCACATCATTTGCGGCTGATGGCTTGTTGGCATCGTTGCCATTATTCTTCGACATTAGATGCTGGTGAATCGAGAGAGAGAACTGGATGTGTGTCTCTTGTCTATAGCATTGTGATCAATTTGAATGACTGTTCGTTGATGGGGAGACCGCCATGTCCCTTTATGGATATCGAGGTGAGGAAACCGTGTGCTGGCTATAGTGGCATTTCGTTCCGTGGCGAAGTCAAATAACCTAAGTCCGTTACCAGACGTGTTGTCGTGTAGGCTATGTTTTCCGACAATATTGCTAAGGATTCCTACCTTTGCATTAAAATCTCATACCGCACGATTTAAGCATCATACTGCGATAGTCGCTCATAGCTCTTGTCAAGGAGTTCCATAGCTATATCACCTTTTTCCTCCTTCGAAGCGTGAGTGCATAAAAGGCTTTTGTTGCCGAATTTGGCTTTGATGCGGATTGTTATATTCGAATAGTCGCTGTTTCTGCTTACTATAACACCATCTATAGTAGATGTAACAGTTTTTCATCCTCTTGTTTCCCGGCCCATCCCATTGTATTTCCCGGATGGCAGTAAAGTAGATAATAACTCCGCCTTTTGTCGCACGCACAAGTAGAAACCGACCTCAACTTAAGTATTAACCACTGTATTAATAAAATTTATATTCCGAAAAATATATATTAAGACAATCATTTTATATTTGTACATCCCGCCGTTATTGTATTTATTTGTGTTATCTACATTACTGTCAAAATTTGCAAATTGACTGTTGCAGTTTGCAGGTTTTACGCTATACTTGCGTCGGCTATGACAAGCAAATTTGAATATATGTTGATGTTTTGAAAACGGTCATTTTGAGTACACTAATGGTCTGTCTAAATGGTCTTAATGCTTCTATATAGCATTTTGTGTAGTAATAAAATATTAAAAAATATATATTTATATACGGAATTGCAACATTAGGTACCTATATCCAGACAAAAGGAAAAATTAAACCCAAGTTTGTGTTCATTGTATTTTGTCTGTAATACCAGCTTCACATTCAAATTCATTTACGTCTGTGTAACTACATCCTATTTCCATAACTTACTTGCACTGTTGCCTTTGGAAATCCTGATATCGTTATATATCCTCGTTCCTTGGTTGTTAATTGTGCTCCAGCCGTTGACAAGTATGCCATACCCAGACGTAACTGCGAAATTCAATATTATATAAACTGAGTTCAAAATATATAGAAACTAGTTTTAACATAATTGTTTAACATACCACACATCCGACGATAATTACTATTAGGCCATATCCAACAATTTTCCCATCGAGAACAGCAAAGCTAATTTCCTTTCCAATGAGTGAGAATGACACTGGTTTCAGAAATTTCCACATTAAGTCTAGTCGGTCGGTCACACTTATCTGCAAAAAGGAAACACTATTCAGTTTGTAGCTGTTGCACGCTTGTATGTGATAGCTCGGAAAGTACACCAAACGTCCCAGTGGACTATGTTTTTGTGCTCCAATTTCAAAGGGGCACAAACAAATTTAAGATGGACTATGAGTCTAAATTTACACTATTAATGAGAGAATGCTTAAAAAGCATACATATGCATGTATTATATAATGATGTTTAGTTTTCCTATGACTGAGGTTGAATCAGAAAAACAAATAACTGTGAGAACTACTCTGCTGGTAGTAAAGATTCAAATATTTCAATGTAACTCACATATTCGTTATTGTGCTCCTGCTTTCTCCAAAGAGTTCCCGCAACAAATGCAACTGTCACACAGCCCAGAGCACCAGCCGAAGGATATCCCATTGCTCTGCTGCCCATTACCGAAACGCAACCACCCAGGACTGTCATAGTAAATCCTAAGCCATTTACATATTTCTGAAAAAGCGAAAAGAAAATTGTATACTAAGACATAATATAGTAAATATGCAAATACACTTCACAACATTTAAAGAACGTATGAATGATGAACGGTTCGTTTGATTTTGATAATCTCTTTGACAACAACATATTTCAATTTGTATGTTTAATGCGAATATGATAGAGTAAAACGCACGACTGGGTTGTACGTACTTTCTGCTTGAGCGTTCGGACTTAAATTAGTTTGCAAAGTAGAGCAAAAGTAATCACGCTATCGCAAATTGTTATAATTTTTTAGATGGCGGAAAATGTCACAAGACATGAATTTTGGATTATGTTTATTTAATATCTTATAGCGATAAGATATTAAATTAACGCAATCCAAAAGCACAGCCAACATTTTTCATTCATAAATAAAAATACAGCCAAGAAACATCGGGTGAAAACTTTTGCGCCACATTGTATACAAATACTATCTGACCCATGCTCGATTGCTTCGCTCGCCTTTAGAATTTTAAATAAATGTGTAACTTATATCTGATGCATTTGGCATTGAAAATTTATTAACTTTTTCTTACAAAGAGAAATGTTTTGTTTTCTTAAACATTTTCGACATCAAGATTTTGATTCATTCTAACATTACAATGATGTGGAATTAAAAAAAAATGTGGTTTTGGAATTCCGTCCGTCTGTCCGTAATTTTCTCTGCAGCCTAAAAGGCTTGACCGATTTTCTTAAAATTTCGTAGGATTTTTAGGTCATAATTCTAGGTCTTTTTTCATTTTAGCCATTATATTAACGGCACCTGCCATATTAATAGGAAAACATTGTTTTTTGTCGAACCATAAACGATTTTGATAAACTATCTGAACAATATGTTCTGACAACGTCAATATCTATAATTTGTCGCCATAAAGCCCACATTTCGGGGATATTTATTTGAAGGATGGGATGGGATAGGGTATCCATTTCCCAAACTTAATTTCTTATATATATATATTTTTATATATATATTCGGGCAGTCTTGTCTTATTACTTCTCCATTTTTTGAAAAGCTGCTATACTTTCTTCTTCCCTTATAAACGTATAAAGATTTGTTTCCAGTGGGTATCGTATGGTCATGATTAGTCTACAGATTCTGCTCACTTCAACACGGACCGTAGTAAGTGTCGCCGTTTTAAAACCCCCTTTTTGGCTTTGTATTCCTCAACAAGATTTGTTGGCTATATTCAACAGTTTTGCGCAGGATTAGTCTTATTAAAGAAGCATATAAACACTAAAATGTTAAGTTAGCGAAGACTTGTATTAAATCTTTCTTTAACAAAAACAAAAACAGCAGATGTTCACATAAGCTTAGCGAAATCATCTCTAGACTTTTTACAACTGGACGATCTCCAAGACATATAGTTTCTGCTCATTGGGTTATCCAAACTTTGGTTCTGTATTTCTATTTTTTATTTTAACAAATCATTTCACCCAAACTTCCATCGTTAACGAATCCTAGGATAACCCTGACAAATCCTTTTTTAACACTTTAAAATGTAAATTTTACTCTTAACACTCAATTCCATAGTAACAAGTGTCGATTCATCAAGTATTTCAGTGAAGCTCCTTTGATAGCTCCCTTAAAATAAAAATAAATCCTTTAGTTTTCTCCATGCTTTATGCTTACTCAAAATATGCAGATGGATTTTTCTCTTCCGAATGCATAATTTATACCAAACACACCTCTGCCGCTGCCACCTCCATTTCACCTACATATTTCACTACTAACCCTGGAACTTGCTATGCAACACCTTCACAATTGAAGTGAAGCATCTCACCTTGCTGCTTTTACTGATGCTGCGCATCATCTCCACCCATCCTAGTTGTTTTCATTTATACAGCACAAGACAGCAACGATGTCGACGTGGACGAATGGATATTTACCATAGGGATTCGCTAGATAGAGCACTGGAGTATTTATTAGTCAGTTCACCGAGAGTTAGAGTCGTGAATATAGCCCCTGGATAGGGTGTAGGGTGTAAGGGAGCCTCTTATTAAAAATTATTTATTATTCACTGGTAAATAGTAGTGCCACTCTGCAGAGCAGTAGCGATTCGTCTTTCCCCGCATAATCCGTTAGCACATATATTGTCTTGGATGATGTTTCGGTGTAATAAATAAAATCCATAAAATATGCGAACAAAAGGCGACTGAGAGAGATCAGGAGCTTATTGTGGTACCTATTTCAGAGAAATAGACTATATGGCAAATTCTATTGTGGCGACAAGATGCAAAGATTACGAGCTGCATACAGTAGTGAAGGGGGTTGATTTTATAGTTCGCTTCTGGAGGTATTTTGACGTTCAAAGATATTTATATCAAAAATACCTTACGACGATGTTTCCTGATTTGTGAAATGTAGTGTGTAATGATTTTTTTTTAAATAGTGCGCACATTTTGAAATGATGATTTCATCGATGAAAATGAAATCAATCTTGTGACTGTAAAAGGTTTGTAAAATACTACGATAATTTACGGCACACTGTTTATCAGTAAGTAGACACTTTGGTCTATTTGTGTGTTTGTGTTACAGTGAACAATGCCACAAAGCAACAAACATTCAAAGCTATTAGGTACAACAGAAAGAACAGACGAACATATCCAAAAAGATAACGAATATTTGAGTGTAAGCATTGCGTGCATCTAAATCACAAGAGCTGGACGAAATCAACAACGACAATTGGAACGGAAAAAAAATATTTCATTTTATTCACTTTACATTAAGTTTTAAGAGATGTCAGTTGCGTCAATGAACAAAATTTATTGAGAAAATGAAGTGTTAATTTTTTTTTTATATTTTTTTTTGGGCTTTATTTATCTACAGCACCCAATTCCTCTTTCTGTCATAGATCGCATCGAAATATATCCGTTTCATCTTCATCAATGACTGGGTCCGATCAATTCATAGAGCAGAACTGCTACACACAACAACAGCACACTTTCACTTTCTAATTAAATATTTCACTTTCGACTTAAACTTACATTCGATTTGTTTGAAATCGCCGCCTGGGTGTTCAAACCACCCGACGAAAAACGTCATGAAATGATTGATTGAACCCATTTTACTGAAGTGCTCCGCACCGATATATCGCTGCGACATTTTTTTCTTCTCAATAGAACACAAGAGTCAAGAAAGCTTCACGTTTGTTGATAGAGTGACAATACACACCATCATTGCCGGCAGCCTAAACGTCAAATCGTTGCAGTTCATGCATTTTTTCGATAAATTATCGATCTTTTTTATTTATCAATTTTATGGATCGTGAAAACATTCAAACGCACTTGCTCTATATTCGTCATTTTTTATTTAACAACCAAAATATTCACTAGAAATAATTTATATGGCATAACCACGTTTGCCTGGTCAGCTGGTCTATATAAATAAAAATGAAATGACGTTATTTGGGAACCGCTTCTACACCCACTTTTTTTATTTATCTATAATTGGAGAACGGCACCGATTTCGTTTTTTTTATGCTGCTTCTATTTGCGTTACCTATTAGTCAACGTTCGTAACATCATTCCAAGAATTGCGAACTATCAATGGTAAATTGTGTAATCAAATACGAACATATTTACCTCAACATATTTCCCATCTAAACCGACTGATTTGTGGAGCAAATACAAAGATGCCATGTGTGCTGATATTTTGCATCAGATGCGTATTATTTTTAACATCCAATTTTGCAACTAAGCAAGGAAGTTCACAACGCAACGAGGCTTTGATATTAATTGATTGATGTCGAAGAAGGTATAACCTGACTTAGACATGCCAGTCCTATGCACTACGCATTTAATCAAGAGTTGCAACGGGAACAACATTATGGTTGCGACGCTTTGTGGCAATCAGTTCCAACGAACATTTTACTCTGTTGAATCAACAACGAAACATATAAGAACGCTACAGTCCGTTTTGTGGATCATTAAATACCCTATCCCATCCCATCCTTAAAACTAATATCCCCAAAATGTGGGCTTTATGGCCATAAAATATTGCAAATGACGTTATCATAACATATTGTTCAGACGGTTTATCAAAATCTTTTTTTTTGGAAGCTACCGGTTGAACTGGAAAAACTTTTTTGATCGAATTGATTTTGGCAACGATAAGAATGATATTGTACTTGCCTCTTCAGGAATTGCATCTACGTTGTTGGATGGCGGTCGACTTGCTCATTCAGCACTCAAGTTGCCATTGAATATACAAATTAATGAAAATCCAACGTGCAACATTTCCAAGAACAGTGCGATGGCCATAGTTTTGTAGCAAAGCAAGCTTGTCGTTTGGGATGAGTGTAAAATAAAAGTATTAGAGCTATGATTCTGTTGGCTGGTGATTTTCGACAAACATTGTCAATGATTCCTCGGTCAACGCCAGCTGATGATGCATGTTTGATGTCGTCCGTTTTGTGGAACCACTTCAAGAAACTTAAAGTAATTACGAACATCCGTGTTGAGCTGTCGAACGACCAATCAGGAGAACTATTTTCAAAGCAATTGTTGTCGTTTCGGCCGGTTGTATTCAATTTCCCTTCGCTTTCTGTCAGCTTACTTACTTACTTAAGTGGCGCTACAGTCCGGAATGAACCTGGGCCTCAACCAACATGCCTCTCCAATTAGCCCGGTCCTTAGCTAACTGCCTCCAGTTGCGCACTCCAAGTTGGTTGAGGACGGTTTCCACTTGTGCGCGCCACTTAAGGCGAGGTCTTCCTCTACTGCGTCCGACGTCTGGCTGGGAATCGAAGACTCTGCGAGCCGGAGTATTGGTGTCCATTCGTTCTACATGAATCTTCAGTCCCGTTTGCGTTTACGGGCTATGGAGACGAAGATTCAACCAAGAACTATACGAGCTGTACAGCGACATGCCCCTGGTCAAAAAACTCCGCATTGGACGTTTAAGATGGCTATTAAACGTCCAATGCGGAGTTTTTTGACCAGGGGCATGTCGCTGTACAGCTCGTATAGCTCTTGGTTGAATCTTCGTCTCCATAGCCCGTAAACGCAAACGGGACCGAAGATTCTTCGAAGAATTTTCCTCTCGAATCTACCAAGGATTTCTTCATCCGCTTTTGATACGGTCCATGCTTCAGCGCCGTAGAGCAGGACTTTGATGATCAGGGTCTTATATAGGATCTCCTTAGTAGTTCGAGTGAGGGCTTTACTACTAAATTGCCTTCTTAGCCCGAAGAAACAGCGGTTGGCAAGAGTAATTCTTCGTTTAATTTCTGACGAGATGTTGTTGTCAGAGCTAATAGCGGAGCCGAGGTAGACAAAGTCCCGTACTACCTCAAAGTTATATCTGTTAATGGTGACGTTCTGTCCAATTCGTCGATGTTGTGAGTCCTTTCGTGATGATAGCATATACTTAGTCTTACCCTCATTTACTGCTAAACCCATTTACGCCGCTTCCTTCTCTATACTAGCAAACGTGGCTATGACATCACGTTGAGTCCTACCAATGATGTCAATATCGTCAGCGTATGCTAGTAGTTGCACCGACTTTTGGAAAATTGTGCCTCTGGTGTTGGCTTTGGAGTTTTGCACAATTCTCTCAAGAATCAGATTAAAGAAGTCACATGACAGCGCATCGCCTTGCCTAAATCCTTTTTTGGTATCGAATGTGTCGGTGAGGTCGTTTCTGACCCTGATGGAGCAGCGAGAATTCTCTATCGTCATCCTACACAAACGGACGAGTTTGGGCGGTATACCAAAACTAGACATGGCTCTGTACAGTTCGTCTCTATAAATGCTGTCATATGCGGCTTTGAAATCGATGAATAGGTGGTGGGTATCGATTTGGACTACTTGAGTTTTTTCCAGGATCTGCCGAAGTGTGAAAATTTGATCGGTTGTGGACTTACCTGGCCTAAAACCACACTGATAAGGGCCAATCAGGTTGTTGGTAAACGGTTTCAGGCGTTCACATATTACGGCAGATAGGATCTTGTAGGCGATGTTGAGGAGACTTATGCCTCTGTAGTTGGCGCAGTTCAGAGGGTCTCCTTTTTTGTGGATCGGGCAAACGATGCTGAGGTTCCATTCTTCAGGCATATTTTCATCCGACCAGATTTGGCTTATGAGTTGGTGGATGTTACTTACCAAGTCATCTCCGCCGGCCTTATAAAGCTCAGCGGGAAGGCCGTCATTTCCGGCAGCCTTATTAAGCTTGAGTTTATATATTGCTATCCTCACTTCACTCAGGTCGGGTGGTTGGCAGTCCTCGCTGTCGTTGCCAATATTGAATGGTTCGTTCTGCCTGACAGCGGAATGTTGTTCGTCATCGCCGTTTAACAGTCTGCAGAAGTGGTTCTTCCATATCCTCAGCATCGACTGTGTCTCAACTACAATATTTCCTTGTTCATCTCGACAGGATTCTGTTCGAGCCTTGTATCCTTGGCTTTGACGTTTTACACTTTGGTAAAACTTGCGAACATCGTTCCTGGAGTGGCACCGCTTTTCTTGCTCTTTTTTCTTCTTGCTGAAAAGCCGATGTTCTTCCCTTCTTCTTTGCCTATAGAGCTCAATGGCAGCTCTCGTCTTCACCTGCAAATTTTTTCACAGTATTTCTGGAGTGTTGTGGCGTGGTGGATATCCGCTTTCTTACCTTGGCTGCTACAAGGTAGTGATCCGAGTCGATGTTAGCTCCTCGGAATGTTCGGACATCCAAAATACTGGATGCGTGCCTCTTATCTATCGCAATGTGATCAATTTGGTTGACCGTTCATTGATCTGGAGACCGCCATGTCCCCTTATGGATATCGAGGTGAGGAAACCGTGTGCTGGCTATAGTGGCGTTTCGTTCCGTAGCGAAATCAATTAGCCTAAGTCCGTTACCAGACGTGTTGTCGTGTAGGCTTTGTTTTCCGACAATACTTCTAAAGATGTCTTCTCTTCCTACCTTTGCGTTAAAATCTCCCAGCACGATTTTAACATCGTACTTCGGTAGTCGCTCATAGGTTTTGTCGAGGAGCTCGTAGAAGCAGTCCTTAGCTATATCATCTTTTTCTTCCGTCGGAGCGTGAGTGCATATAAGGCTTATGTTGGCGAATTTGGCCTTGATGCGGATTGTTACTATGCGTTCGCTAATGTCTTGGAAACATAAGAATTCTTGCCTAAGTCTGGCACTTATAACAAATCCGCATCCGAATAGTCGCTGTTTCTGCTCACTATAACACGGTCCGTAGTATATGCCACAGTTTTTCATCCTCTTTTTGCCCGGCCCATCCCATCGTATTTCCTGGATGGCAGTAATGTCTGCTTTGTAGCAGTTTAGGGCTTCCGCTAGTTGTTCGCCTGCACCTCTCCTGTTTAATGTTTTCACATTCCAGTCGTCAACAATAAAATCCGTCCTTTCCGAGGCTATTGGTTTCTTCGTAACCATGTTTTTTTTTCTGTGGGTGGGTAGTTAACCCAAAGCACAACCCCCAACCTGGAGGGCCAGTTCCAATTTATTAGATACCCCTAGGACACGGGGCCATCAGTATCCACTACGGGATTGAGCGCTGCCGTTGGCCTTTCGGTTCATCCGCCACCATCTCTGTTCAAGGGGCCTGACTAACCCTTGAAATTCCTAGACAACCTGTTGTCCGAATATGTCAGAGCAGCTCATCTAGGTTCGCCTGGGACAGCAGGCCGGGTATTCATCCGTGCCATTCTCACCAGGGTGTTTATAGTGTTGCTGTTTTTCGTCGTGTTATCAACACTCGCACTTAACGTTTAGCAAGTCAAATCCGGTTGGATGAGACCAGTACCCGATGGTTACCACTTGGAGGTAAAGATAAGCACATTTGATGTGTAGTCAGAGTTGCAAAACTGGGCGTTGCCAAGTTAACGCCAATCAGAGTCTACCCTCGTTCTACAACACCCAACCATTCTGTCAGCTTACCGTATCAAAATCCGAACTCATCCCAAAGGTGCCCAACAATACAAAAATCAGGATTGGTTGAGCGAACGTGCGTTATTGGCTTCAAAATCATTGATGTCGACGAATTGAATTTTGAGATTCAAAGTGAATACGCTCTCGAATTGGTGACGTACAAATCTGTGGATTCCGTTACTTCACAAGATGATATCATCAACTATCCGTCCGAGTTTTTAAACTCGCTGGAATTATCCGGATTAGCACCTTACAATTTCCAACTGAAAGTCGGATCAGACAACAAAACAAAAAATGATGCGTGTATCATAAAGCATTGCAAGTATCGAAATTATATCACAGCAAAGAAATCGAAAAAGCTATTTATTTAGGTTTGTACTTGTGCGCGCCACTTAAGGCAAGGTCTTCCTCTACAGTGTCCGGCGTGCGTCTGGATGGTAATCGAAAACTCTGCGAGACGGAGTCTTAGCGTCTATTCGCTCTGCAAGTCCTAGCCCTCTTGTTTGGATCTTCGTCTCCATAGCCCGTCAACGCCATAAAGAACGATGATTTTTCGAAGAATTATTCGCTCAAAATGATCAAGGAACTCTTCATCTGCTTTTGATAGGGTTCAGTGCAACAGATCAGGACTGGAATGATCAGGTTCTTATACAGGATCTTCTTGGTAGTTCGAGTAAACTATTTACTACTAAATATCCTTCTTAGTCGGAAGAAATAACTACTGGCAAGAGTTAGTCTTCGTTTTATATCTTCGTCTGCTTTTTATAGGGTTCAGTGCAACAGATCAGGACTGGAATGATCAGGTTCTTATACAGGATCTCCCTAGTACTTCGAGTAAAGGATTTACTACTAAATACCCTTCTTAGCCGGAAGAAATAACTATTGGCAAGAGTAAGTCTTCGTTTTATATCTGATGAGATGTTGTCAGAGTTAATAGCAGAGCCGATGTAGACAAAGTCCCGTCCTACCTCAAAGTTATGTCTGTCGATAGTGACGTTCTATTATTCGTCGGTGTTGTGTGTTCTTTTGTGTTGATAGCATACACTTGTATATACTAACAAACATTGAGTCCAACGAATGATGTCAATATCATTGTCGTATGGTAGTAGTTGCACTAATTTATGGAAGTTTGTGCCCTTGACGTTGGTTCTTGAGTTTCGCACAATCCGCTCAGGAATTCTGTTAAAATGTTTACTTAACAATGTATCACCTTGTCACCTTTTAAGTATATTGGGCGATATAGCCCTTTTAAATATATTTGACGATATACCATACGATCGTGTAGGCGATAGTATGGAGATTTATGCCTCTGTAGTTGTCATAGGTCAGAGGGTTACCTTTTTTGTGGATTGGGAAAATGAAGCTGAGGTTTCATTCTACAGACATACTTTTATCAGCCCAAATTTGATAGATCAGCAGGTAGGTAGTATTCCTGTTTTTCTTTTTTCGAAACGTGAGCATATATAAAGCTTAATTGGGTGAGTTTGGGATTAATGCAAATTATTAAAATTCGTTAATTGCAAATGGCTTCAATGCATAAAACATTTTGACTAAAACTCGAGCTTAGAAAAAATGTAGAAAATGACATATTGCATACTTCGTTTCTGGAGTGAGTTGTTCAGTTGCATATTCTCTATTAAACGTCCTAACAGTCAACGTGCAGATAGGAATATATGTAGTTGTCCTATTTCCATTTAGTATGGTGTTCAAGAGTAAAATCATCTTCTCTTCACTTCTAAAATCCTAGAAGACTTTACATCAAATTTGATATACGAGATTTTAGAATTAATACACAGAGGATTTTTTTTGGAATTGACATAGTGCCTTCTATAAACGGTTAACTTTTAAGTATTTTAAATAAGACTCCCTATAAATTTTACAAAAAAAAAAAAATAAAATAACGGATTTTTGTATTTTTCTCTTTTAATAGAGAATATCTATATATATAAAAATGAAACCCGTTTTCCGTTGTCACGACATAACACGAAAACGGCTTGACCGATTTGGCTGATTTTTTTTTGTGGTTTTCTAATACTCTGTACAAGGTTCTTACGGAAAAAAATATTGAGAAAATCTTTTAGGTCAGCTTTGAGAAAATAAATAATACTAACACTAAAATACTATTACGGACCCTAAAATGAAACAGTACCCGGGCGAAGCCGGGCCGGGCAGCTAGTAGTTAAATAAATTCGAAAATCAATGTTACAGTTGACAACTCACCTTATAATCAGTTTTAGCCTAAAAGTCTCTTAACTTAATTTCCAGATTTTGCAAGGAGCGTGTACGTGCACCCCGTACTCATTTATTGTACTGTACTAAATCCATGAACAAATAGCAAGTATACAAAATTTCACTATCCTAGCTCAATATTTTTGGACTGACAATATACCCCTATATCATAAGCTATGCAATATAAAAATCGTTTTTATAAGAAAACGACCCCAAAAAGTGGGGGTGGGACAAAAGGATCTATAAACGAAATATACGTATCAATATAATAGTATTATTTTCATTGAAGTTTTTTTCGATTGACCCAATAGGGGGCGTGGAAAAAAACTTTATGTAGCCGATGTATTAATATACATTTTTTGAAAAATATTTACGGTTTGGCAAAAAACTAGGTTTTTTCCTGAAAGCGGGCGTGGCATTGGGTGGATTTCACTTGTTCTCCAGGGAGCATCAAAGAGTAAGTGTCCCAAATTTTATCATGTTAGCTTAAAATTGAAGGCCCAAAAACTGGTAACGTTCGTAAGGAAAGACGGACGGACAGACATGGCTAAACCGATTCAGCTAGAGATTCTTAGTCAATCCATTTAGATATACCCTAATTCTAGCTGTGTATCAAAACTAATATACCCCAATGGGTTAGACGACGGACGAATTTTCTTCAAATTTGATATGTGTGCAACAATTTTGGGTAATATCCATAGACGTTATTTTTTAAATTGATATTTCAGGTACAAAACTAATGTTTCCTCCCATATAACGGTTTTGGAATGTCGATATTTCTCAAACCGCCGTTATTCACATAAATCCCTTTATCAGACCGGTTTTTGGGATGGACATTTACACTATCTAAAGTGATTGAACATATACATTAAATTAAAAATAATCGTTTAAAAGTCAATGAATAATTTTCTCAACCATTTAAAAGCTTTAAATAGTTGCGGGAATGTAATTTGTGTCATATATATTATAACGATCACTTACCGAATGCTTTGAGGGCAGGTAGACCAGAAGAAGTCCAAAAATGTAACCAAACACAATACCGACAACTATACCAACCGGTCCCTGAAGTACTTTATCCGAAAATTTACCTAGACAACCACACAAATATCTTAATCAATTAAAAGGTTCAATTCAAATAAATTCAAGAGTTTGCCTACCTTGGTTGAAGATGACTCCAAGAATAACTCCAAATGTGAAAATCGACACCACATCGTTTGAAGTTGTCATACCGTAGATTAAAGTGTGAATGCCATTGTTTAAGCCAAGTTTCTCCTCTTTCAGTTTGAGCATCACAGTGACAACAACATTCGGCGAGACGGCTGTAATGACGAGACTAAAAGTACAATAAGAACACAGAAATACATCAGCACACACATAAACTCCATCCAATAGTGCAACAGTCAAAAGATAAAAGTCATATCCTCATATTTTCATATTTTTACTTGCTGCCAACAGAGCATATAGGGTTTTCTGAAAAAAAATGGAACTCAATATTTTAACCAAACTAACATTACGATGATGGGGAAGCCATAAAAAGTGGGTCTGGCTATTCTGTCCGTACATGATTTACGGATTTATTTCAAATTTGATATACGAGGTTATTGGATAAATAACAAGAGAAGATTTTGGAATTGTAACTATAGACACAAACGTAATGTTACCTACCATATAACGGTTTTTAGTTATGTCGAAATTAACTTTACTCATACATTAATACCATTTTTTGCAACAAAACAGCAATGTTGCTTCTGTTATTAATTTTTAGTTTAAAAAAAGGAAACGGAATTTTTCGTTTTGGTAAATAACTGAAAATCACTATTTTCTGCCGCAGATTTCTGATGATTTCCTTCAAATTTAGATAAATTCATAATTTTGAGTTTAAGTCGAGAGCGCAAGGAGCAAATAAAGGGTGTTTTTTTTAGAGGTATACAGATTGAATATGAAATAAAACACTTGAAGATTATGTTAATGTCTATAGCTTTATTTAATAGATAATTTTATGACATTAATGTGTGGATTTCGGGCATATGCGTGCCATGCCTTTCGACGACTTTATAGAGTAATTGGGGCCGTATATCAGGAATAACACGGCAAATGTTAACTTCCGAATTGTCCAATGCAAAGGGGTGTATTCGTTTTTATACATAGTTTGTAACATAGAGAAATAATTTAGCTAGATATACCTTCAGGTATATGGATCGACTCAGAATCGATAGCTGAGTCGATTTAGCCATGTACCTATGCCCGTCCTTCCGTACGTCACCAGTTTTTGGGCCTTAAATGTTAAGCTAGAATGATGAAATTTGCTACACGTGCTCTTTGTTGTCCCCAGCAGAACCTTTTTAGAAAAAACGTATTTTTTGACGAAACCGTAAGAAATTTAAAAAAAAAGTTTCTGAGCGACATATTTAGAGAATCTGAATATCTGCATTTGTCTGTATAAAGTTTTTTTGCAACGCCCACTTTTTGGGGGCGTTTTTAGTAAAAAAAACTTTTTCGGTAAAATTTAAAAATATACAAATATAAAATATATAAATATAAAATCATTAGTTATGATAATATAAACATTTCACCTTAGATCATTTTAACCCACGACCGGGGCGTTTTCTTACAGAAACCATTTGTATACCCTACCCCATAGCATATACAGAAAAACCGTTGTTTTTGGTCGAACCTTAAAAGATTTTGACAAACTGTCTAAACAATATGTTGTGACAATATCATATTTTGGCGATATTCATTTTAAGGATGGGATGGGATAGGGTATTTAACGATCCGCACAGATTGTAGCCTTCGCATGTGTTTTTTTTAAATTAGCCCACAATTCATATATTCAACACCCTTACCTGCATCAAACAATACAGTTGATATTTAATACAAAATGTTATGTTAATAAATGTGTGCCAATCCGATACACTGATGTTAAATGGAGTATCGATGCTTTCATTTGATGCATGAAAGCATGCTTGCATGTTAAAACTCAGTACAAAAATATGATTAACTGTAACACACACAGCAAGTTCGTTTGAAACTCCTTCATTCAATTTCAAATCCGATTCGATGGAATATCAAAATTTTTGTGGAACACGGCCCCTTTTCAGAAAAACGTAGTTTGTGTGCAAACGGTAAAGAATTTGGAAAATAGTCCGAATAAAGTATTAAGACAATCTTAATATCTATATTTCAATATCTACGGTTTTCGGTAAAATTTCAAGAAAAATTGAGCTAGGATAATAAAATCAATATCTACGGTTTTCGGTAAAATTTCAAGAAGGAATTAATATTTTTAAAATTCGTCCACGGCCAATTCCGCTTTCAGAAACGAATTTGGTCAAACGAAAACAAATTTTGATAAATTATCTAATCAAGACATTCAGAAAATCTCATTTGCTGTATTTCAACCATATAAAGCCTTTGGTCACGCCTATGTTTAGGTTATGTTTATTTTAAAGATGGTATGGGACAAGGTATTCAACTGTTCACACAGCCTTCGCATATGTTTAGAAATGGTAAGAAAAGACTTGTCAGAAGGCGCGCTGGTGGGAAACTAATGTTATCCGCACTGAAGCTATTACACAAAAAGTTTACTTGACACACAAAACGAATGTGTTGAGCTAAACGAAAAGTTCTTTAACACTAAGTCCTTCAGTACAAATTGAAATGGGAGGATAGCTTGTGTGGGTGACATGAATATACACCTAGAGTTATGTCAATGTGTATGCCACTGCATTTGTGACGTGCGAAATATCATATGGAAATTAAATTTACCTTATTAACCTCAGTAATTTAGTTGAAGGAAAGTTTCATAAAATATATTACAAAAGTTTTGTGCGCTGAAACGTTGTGTTTTAAGATTATTGTGTCATGAACTGAACACGTTATTCTATTTGTATAAGAAAACTTAAATTATACTTTGTTGATTGCAAAAGTTGCAGTTATATAGCTCATAAAAACATTAAAAATATTCCTTCTGCTATTTAAGCCATGTATTTTTTTGGCATCTACATTTATTACAAAAAATGTGAGAAAATGTTTACGTTCAAAAAGTGGATTACTGGTTTAACGAATATATGACAAATTCTAGTAGTTTATTTTTCTGAATAAATTATTTTATAGGTGTAATAAAAATTGATCTAAGAACTCTTCAAATAAAGAGGTGCTGGCATGCGCAAAGTCATCAATAATGTTTGGATGGACGAAAACCTGCCTGAAGAGTGTATGTCCATATGTCCCATGCAAAAAGGCGACCTTAGGTTTTGCATCAACTACCGAGAAATATCCCTGCCAAATATCGCATATAAGATCATATCAAGGAGATTGTGTAATATGTATTATGTAAACTTTTAAACTAAGGAAAATCCTGGAAAAAATCCACGAGACAGAGCTTTATAAAGCGATGGCGGAATAAGGGATACCAGTTAACTGATACAGCTGTATCGTCTGAAATTTTTTTCGAAATTTTCCAAACATGTGCCGGATTCGGATGAGAACGGATAATGCGTTGGTCAATTGTAAGAACGGAAGATCTCTATTGATGCCTAGGTGAAATGCGTTGGTCTTATAGTAAACAAAATCAAGACAAATTAGAATATCTCAACAAAATGTCATATTTGATAGCATATTTAAGAAATTTAAGCTATAAGCCAACAACAACCCCACGAATGACACCATAGTTGATATAAGACGACGATAGTTTCTAGAAAGCCGATGATACAGTCCAACTATATGGCGACGATTCATGGACAATAAGTGGCAAAGTGATTCGTTTTGTTGATCCTGATGTGAGGAAGTGGAGGAAAAAATACAATTTCGATCTTTAAGAGCTGTAACCACGTCAAGAAAATTTAGGAATAAAAAAAGGTTTTAATAGTTCGCATGTATCTGCCTGTTAACTAATTTTTTTTAAGTCAGATTTATTATTTTGCTCCGTCTTTGAAAATGTAAAAAAAAAACAATGTTGATGAAAATAGAACAAAGTACATAAGGGTACCTGCAGACAAAAAGGTACCATGGTAGCAAATCATTTCCTATCATCGACTTAATGAAATCTATTATTTGTCAGCAATATAGTATGTCCTTCGTCAGAGATAAGTTAATTGATTGTTCAAACATAACTGGAATGTTTTGGCATGACAAAACTCTGCAACAACAGAGTACGAAACTGTAGACTTATTCTTTCTTGTAAATGCTGGATAAACCATTTTTTTTATTTGACTTATATAATGTTTTTCTTTCAACAATGTATAATATGTATTGTTTTGTAGAGCAGATTTGTTCGCATTACTACTGTTGTGCTTCAAAAGGGATAATAGGCGTGTCGTTTGAGGTAGTCGCTAATGGAGTACAATCATCTGCAAAACTAATAACGCGATTATTAGTTATCCTCAAAAGATCAATAATGTGCAGTAGAAAGATAGTGGATGAGAGATTTTATAATTGAGGTACCCCAGCGTTTATAGAGAATCTATCTGAGAAAACACCATCTACGACTACTTCCAAAAATAAGTCTTTAAGAAAGTTTTCCATCAAGCCGCAAAGTATTTGAGGAAGTCCGTATATTGCCAATTTGACCACAAAGCCCTGTTCCAAACTTGATCGAACGCCTTGGTAATATTAATAAGGGCAACAGGTTTCAATTCACAATGCTTAAATTTATCACATATCAATACATTTTTTTATAGGTAGACGCAAACTCATCGTAGGATTCCTCGTCGGTAACTATTTTATTGGGCTCAAGATGCAAACGTGAAGAATCGCTACAAATTCAAAGGAAGATCCTTAAGTAGTAACTGTAACTTGGAAAGTATTTTTTCTTTGCTCTTGTCCAGCTCTCTCCAACAAAAGAAAACTTCATCTAGGAAACTACTTTTTTAATAATCTAGGTGAGCTGGATAATTAATGTCAGAAACCTCCTACGCATTACTCCGAACTAGGCAAATGAATGTAGCGAAATATTGACAGATCCACTTGTGTAGAAGCACAACAAAATAAACTTCCACTTTTACATTATCAAGCCACTTGGAAATGCCCAAGCTGTTTAAAATTCACATTCCAAAACTACCAGGTAATTATACCCTATCCCATAGGGGTATATTAGTTTTGATACATAGTTTGTAATATAGAGAAATAATTTTGCTACATATACCTCAAAGTATATGGATCGACTCAGAATCGCTAGCTGAGTCGAATTAGCCATGTCTGTCTGTCCGTCGGTCCGTCCGTCCGCCCGTCTGTCTGTCCGTCTCTCTGTTCATCACCGATTTTTGGGCCTTAAACTTTGAGCTAGGATAATGAAATTTGTTATATAGGATCCTTGTTCGTGTCACCAGAACAAGTGTACAAATTTTTAAAATCCGCCCACTGCTACGTCCCCTTTTTAGGAAAACGTTTTTTTTTGGCCAAACCGTAAACAATTTAAAAAAAAGTCCGAGCAGCATATTTAGAGAATCGAATAATCTATATTTCGTCGATATAAAGTTTTTTGCCACGTCCACTTTTTGGGGGAGTTTTTTTTTTTTTTTTTAAAAAACCTTTTTTCGTAAAATTTTTAAATTTTCGAAAAAAATTTTGATGGCTAATCATTGGTAGTATTAATATGAACATTTCCTTAATAGACCATTTTAACCCACGCGCACTGTTTAGGGGCGTTTTCTTACAAAAACCATTTGTATTCCCTACCCCAAGGCATATGCAATAGAAAAACGTTGTTTCGTCGAACCACAAAAGAATTTGATAAACCTTCTGAACAATATGTTATAACAACGTCATTTTCAATACTTTATGGCCATAAAGAACATATTTCGGGGATATTAAATTTAAGTATAGGATGGAATAGGGTATCAAACGATCCGCACAGCGGATTGTAGTCTTCTCATATGTTTTTGATTCAATTACGAGTCAGTATATTGGATTCACTCCACTTTAAAAAAAAAATTATCATTTTATATGCTCACCCAAACAACAAAATAAATCGACTTCTCAAACAGGATTTGGCCAATAACTATACAAAATAACTGCCTGGACTACATACTACTGTCCATGTGCATTTCACTTTTCACACTGAAACATGGCCTGACATATGTTTTTTAACCCATTTTCGTTCGATAGCCCAATTGCAATCCTTCAACAGTAGGTATGGCGGAGTGAAAACTTCCATACAACCTCGAACCATAACAATTATTTATATTATCTTATCAAGCTTTATAATTAGATTAAAACTATAGGTGAATACTGATTAACATATTCCATGCTATTCGTCAAATACTCAACAAGCCGCTGTTATCTAAATCCTTAGTGATGGCAAGGAGAGCTTCAAAGGAAAATCGTAAATAAAAACCAGCACTCATGACAAAACACAATTACGAAGATCCCTGTAGATTTCTGCTTTAATTTTAATTAAATAATTTACAAAACTACTCTCTCACATGGTGCTACGTATTCGACCTTAAGCTGCCGTCTACTTCTCCGCTGCTGTCACAACACTATACACAAGAATTAAAGCTCTCCTTGGGGTAGACATTAAGCATTGTAACAGCTCTCATAGTGCCATATGCCCGCTCCTACAATCGGCCACAAGTCCATTCTCATTTTTCTGCAGTGTGATACAAAAAAAAATACAGAGTTGAAAAATTGCAACAGTATCTAAAAACGGACGAAGGTAAAACTAAAAAAAGGGATAATAGAAAACAAAATATGCAATACCACTGCGAAATTCCAAGCAAAGATTTAACCGCAACACAGAGAGCTAAAACTTTGAAAGACCAAAAATGAAACAAACGAAAGAAAAAAGTACAAAAAAAAAATGAAAGGTCCGACACGACTCGGACAAACTTCCCCAGAATTGTAAAAGTGTATTGTGTTTGATATGGAGTTTGAAGAAATTCACTTCAGCTGAAAAACATAGATATTTGCCGCTGAAACATTTCTATAATTTTATTCTAATATATATTTAATAATGTTGATAATCAGATATTTACTTCTAACTTAAGTGGCGCTACAGTCCGCGATGAACCTGGGGCTCAACCAGCATTCCTCTCCAATTAACCCGGTCCTTAGCTAACTGCCTCCAGTTGCGCACTCTAAGTTGGTTGAAGTCGGTCTCTACTTGTCTGGCTGGGAATCGAAGACTCTGGAGCCGAAGTATTGGTGTCCATTCGTTCTACATCTCTTAGCCATCTTAAACGTCCAATGCGGAGTTTTTTGACCAGGGGTATGTCGCTGTACAGCTCTCCGTCAACGAAAACGGGACCTAAGATTTTTCGAAAAATTTTTCTCTCGAATAGACCAAGGATTTCTTCATCCGCTTTTGATACGGTCCATGCTTCAGCGCCGTATAGCGACTGGGATGATCATGGTCTTATATAGGATATCCTTAGTAGTTCGAGTGAGGGCATTACTACTAAATTGCCTCCTTATCCCGAAAAAACAGCTGTTGGCTAGAGTAATTCTTCGTTTGATTTCTGACGAGATGTTGTTGTCAGAGTTAATAGCGGAGCCGAGGTAGACAAAGTCCCGTACTACCTCAAAGTTATATCTGTCAATGGTGACGTTCTGTCCAATTCGTCGATGTTGTGAGTCCTTTCGTGATGACAGCATATGCTTAGTCTTACCCTCATTTACTGCTAAACCCATTTTCGCCGCTCCCTTCTCTATACTAGCAAACGTGGCTATGACATCACGTTGAGTCCTACCAATGATGTCAATATCGTCAGCGTATGCTAGTAGTTGCACCGATTTTTGGAAAATTGTGCCTCTGGTGTTGGCTTTTGAGTTTTGCACAATCCTCTCAAAAATCAGATTAAAGAAGTCACATGACAGCGCAGCGCCTTGCCTAAATCCTTTTTTGGTATCGAATGTGTCGGTGAGGTCGTTTCCGACCCTGATGGAGCAGCGAGAATTCTCTGTCGTCATCCTACACAAACGGACGAGTTTGGGCGGCATACCAAAACTAGACATGGCTCTGTACAGTTCGTCTCTATAAATGCTGTCATATGCGGCTTGAAATCGATAAATAGGTGGTGGGTATCGATTTGGACTTTTTGGGTTTTTTCCGGGTTCTGCCGAAGTGTGAAAATTTGATCGGTTGTGGACTTTCCTGGCCTGAAACCACACTGATAAGGGCCTCTGTAGTTGGCGCAGTTCAGAGGGTCTCCTTTTTTGTAATCGGGCAAACGATGCTGAGGTTCCATTCTTCAGGCATACTTTCATCCGACCAGATTTGGCTTATGAGTTGGTGGATGTTACTTACCAAGTCATCTCCGGTAGCTTTATAAAGCTCAGCGGAAAGGCCGTCATTTCCGACGGCCTTATTAAGCTTGAGTTTATATATTGCTATCCTCACTTCACTTAAGTCGGGTGGTTGGCAGTTTTCGCTGACGTTGCGAATATTAAATGGTTCGTTCTGCCTTACAGCGAAAATTTGTTCGTCATCGCCGTTAAACAGTCTGCAGAAGTGGTTCTTCCATATTCCCAGCTTCGACAGTGTCTCAACTACTTTATTTCCTTGTTCATCTCGACAGGATTCTGTTCGTGCTTTGTATCCTTGGCTTTGACTTTTACACTTTGGTAAAATTTGCGAACATCGTTCCTGGAGTGGCACCTCTCTATATCCTCGATCGCGCGCTTTTCTTGCTCTTTTTTTCTTCTTTCTGAAAAGCCGGTGTTCTTCCCTTTTTCTTTGCCTATAAAGCTTAATGACAGCTCTCGTCTTCACCTGCAGCTGTCGGAGTTCCTCATCAAACCAGGGGTTTCTTGCTTTAATCAGATAGGTCCAAGAAAAACTATCTCTGCACAAATCGCCCAGTCCCTTCGTGAGATAAACTTTATATTAAAAAGAACAGTTATCCCTTTCTCTATCATTCAATCATAGTATTAACATGCTCGAATTATACCCAAAAACAAATTTATTTTTTCTTGAAAAGTCATGGATGGATTTAATTTATTACTTTTCGACAATTACTTTTCCAAATTTAATTAAAATCCTTAAAGCCGTTTTCGAGAAAAAAAACGTTTAAAAAGATTTGCATCAAAATGTACCGTTAAGTGACTGTGTTTGAAAAATCTGAGTATCCACTCATATTATGATTTCAAAAAAATTATTGTCGAATTCCTGATCTCTTATTTGTAGATAATAACTTAAATTGTAACGTCACACCTCTAATGAGAAATTCTATTTATCACATTGCTCTATGTTTAAATTTAATATGCAGTACTCCGTTAACAATGTAAATAATTATGAAATGAATTATATAGCAAATTATACTTTATACAATTTTTTTGAACTCGGTTAATTGGTTGGGTGTTCTTTCTAATCTTCAACTTAAAGAAGTCTATAATACATTTTTGAGTATATAAGTCTATGGGATTTCTTAGTTTGTTGTGGTGTAACCAAAGGTTGATCAATTTAAAAATATGAAAAACAATGCTTTTAGACTATTTAAAAAATCAAAGTCGGTTGTGGATACAAAACGATTTTGCTAATAACGTCGCGAATATGAATTTTTGAATAAATGTTTGTATGTATAAACAGAATAATCCGAACACTGAATCTTATATTTCAAATTATCCGAAGGGTTTTTGGACATTTTATTTAAAACTAAATAAAAATTTGGCAAAACTTAAATTTTTATTGAGTTTTTGATGTAAAAAAAATAATATTTCTTCAGTGACTAAACATAGGTAAAAACATATACAAAAATAAAACTCAGACTTCAATAAACGGAATTAAACAAAGAAAAAAATAACGAATATCAATTTTGGGATTTCAACCGTCCCGATTGGATTGGCAAGTATAAGTGTGGCAGTCGGTGCTCCAGTGATCATGTGATCTTATAAATGGGTTCCACGGAAAGTAATTACCAAAACATCTTTTAAATTTATAAAGAATATAGTTTCACGCAGCCTTCTCAATGTTCTCAATGTCATATTGGGTTGTCTTTTACGAAAATTTGCAAACATGTGTTTTTAATTGTTTGTAACTGCCATTTCATATTATACTTTTCAACATTCTAATATCGGCAGACCGTAAAACATTTTTTAACACTTTGCGATTGCATCTTTTTCGCTGCCATTAAAATTTGTATTAACAGAGTAATTTCCTGACATTTTTGAGCAGCTGTCATCCTTAAATTTCTTCACATAACGTGCCAAAGTTTGGTGTGCTATTTGGCATTGCTTATTAAAGTAAAAGTAAATAGCACCAAAGCTACACATTGAAACATCTTAAATGCCCTGTTAATCACCCAGACTTTCACCGAATATTGAAAAAAAGAAAGATTTCTTGTGCTTTGTGAACTTAAATCTCAATTTCAATTTATCTTTCGAATAGGAAGCAGCATGAAAAAACTAGTTGTTCTCCATCGAGACCGATAGAGGTTTCACCTGGTGTCACGAAAGGTAGGCACATAGGATCCCTGCTCTTTAAAGATTTATCAATGAGATCCCTTCACTATTTACCTATGCTAATTGCTTGATATACACTGATCTAAAGATGTCTTTGCGTGTTTTAAAATATGTATGAATGTGAAAGTCTCCATGAAACCAGCCTTTTATGTAAAACAGAAACTAAAAATATAGATTATGTTGTTGCTTAAGCAGGCTCAATGAAATGTAACCTGGACAGATCGCCATCTTATTCAACCAGATGTGCCTTAATAGGATTAGATACATTGGAAAAACAAAATTTTCATTGTATAATGTTTATTCTAGATGTATTATCTTATCCTATAAATTGTCCCGATATACTTGAAGAATTTAAGTTATATGCCCCAGAAAGAATTATTTCAACCAGAAATGTATTCTTAGAACGCAGACATGCTTGCAGTTATGATATTCACGTACCAAATTCATAATATATTAAACTTTCTAATTCAGTTTGTATCGAAATAGACTTTTACTTTTGTGATGATAGAATAGAATTTAAATTATCAATATTGGATATAAACAATTTTTAAAAAGCTAAATGCATAAAAGTTGACATAATGCCATTAATGTTGTAAAACTACTTTTTTTTACTCTGCGTGGTAGCTCAAAACATAAAACTTCACCATCACAATGCTTCCCTATACTTCGTATACTCGGGAAGTAGAAATGAACTAAAGTTTCACGGTTATACCGTCCGAGCAGGGCATTCTCAATGACAATGGAGCATTATGAAAAAGGGCAGTGCTGGTGCTACTAGTGGTTCCGCGAGGACACACATAGAGACATTTCCATTTGATGGTATGCATATAATTACACGCTTGGTGCAAGCTACCTGCAGCGGCAACTAATGAATCTGTTTAAAATGTTTCATATGTGTGCAGTGTATGCATTAATAAGAGTGTGGTACAAATTCTCTCCGCCAAAGTGCGGAGCTGTTTAAAATGTGTGAACGAAGTACATCTGGTCTAACCGTACCGGGGCTACAAAAATTGGTAAATGTAAACTAATTCTTAAAGTTGTTTATATGAAATGATGTTGGAAGCATTTTAAAAACTCACCATGCTTGGCTTTATTTTTATAGTGATGGAAATGCAGAAAAATTAGATAATAGGAGCCTAGTGGTCCTCTTTGTCCGTAATGCTTAGTTAGTTAAGCCAATTTTGTTGTAGAATTTAAATTAACATTTAATTTAAGGATAATTGGAATTGGATTTTTATAAATTGCTAAATTAAAAGAAACTTATGTTGTGTATATCCTGTCTTATATTGATAAACTACTTTGAAGTTTCTAGATAGAGCAAGTGTTGAAATTATGGACAATATTGACCTAAAGATTTTAATAAAACCTAACAATATGATAAAAATAAGTTTGAAAATGTTGTCCAAGACACTCAGCCAAGTCTAAGTCACTTACCCGAAGTATTTTCTTAAAATGTTTATGAAAGGTTCATTTTAATTTTCATTTTCTCTTTAAAGAGAAAGTTGTTATTTTCGACAAAATGTTCGACCTCGAGAATATGATTGAACCTAATGATAATATTATAATAGGGGAACCTAAACAAGTGGTCTTTGAAATTCTCATCTCCCCGTAATTGGTTTGACCGATTTTTTTCAAACATTATATATGTCCAGTTATTTTGGTCTCAATTCTATGCCATTTTTTTATTAATCTTAGCTATTTATAATTAACGATACCTCCCAATGAATATTACACATTAAAGTAAATTTTCTCAAAAACGGCTCTAACTGTTTTGAATAAACATTATGTTTACCTTTATAATTTATAATTACAGTTCCACCACATTATTTATATATTTTTAAGATCAATAACCAAAATGAATTTTATTGTGTATTTTGGCCAAACTATGCAAATCATCAAATTTTCCCATGTTTGGTAGGTATGTGATCAGAGTGAAAGAGAAAGTCGCACAAGATCAAAGAGTATAGAACTACATAGAGTGCGCATCTCATACAACGTATATTTACTATGTGGGGTGCTGATATTGATACCTCAGTGTTCACATTGGTACCACAGCATCAAACACGAGCATAGTCGACGCATACGAACGACAAAAAAGCTGTGATACCTATTCTATGTAGTTCTATACACTTTGGTACGATCTAATCGTGTAGCCAATACTCGTTATACCCTATCCTATAGGGGTTTATTCGTTTTGACATTAAGTTCATAACATAGAGAAAAAATATATATGGATCGACTCAGAATAGCTAGCTGAGTTTGTTGTGGCGTGATAGATATCCTCATTCTTGCCTTAGCTGCAACAAGTTAGTGGTCCGAGTCGATGCCGAGGGGCATGTTCGGACATCCAAAATACTGGGTGCGTGTCTCTTGTCTATCACAATGAGATCAATTTGGTTGTCTGTTCGTTGATTTGAAGACCGCCATGTCCTGTTATGGATATCGAGGTGAGAAAACCGTGTGCTGGCTATAGTGGCATTTCGTTCCGTAGCGAAGTCAATTAGCCTAAGTCCGTTACCAGACGTGTTCTCGTGTAGGCTATATTTTACGACGATACTGCTAAAGATGTCTTCTCTTTCTACCTTTGAGTTAGAATCTCCCAGCACGATTTTAACATCGTACTTTGGTAGTCGCTCATAGGTTTTATCAAGGAGCTCGTAGAAGCAATCCTAAGTTATATCATCTTTTTCCTCCGTCGGAGCATAAGCGCATATAAGGCTTATGTTGGCAAATTTGGCCTTGATGCGGATTGTAACAATGCGTTCACTAATGTCTTGGAAACATAAGACTTCTTGCCTAAATCTGTCACTTATAACAAATCCGCATCCGATTAGTCGCTGTTTCTGCTCACTATAGACGGCCCAAATTAGATGTCACAGTTTTTCTTCCTCTTTTTGCCGGTCCATCCCATCGTATTTCCTGGATGGCAGTAATGTCTGCTTTGTAGTAGTTTACGGCTTCCGCTAGTTGTTCGCCTGAACCTCTCCTGTTCAATGTTCTCACATTCCAGGTTCAGATACGAACGTCGTTGTCCTTTTTTCGTATAGCAGGGTCGTCAACAATAATATCAGTCCTTTCCGAGGCTATGCTTCGTAACAATGGTTTTTTTTTCATGGGTGGGTATTTAACCCAAAGCACAACCCCAACCTGTAGGGCCAGTTCCAATTTATTAGATACCCGAGGACACGGGGCCATCAGTATCCACTACGGGATTGAGCGTTGCCGTTGACCTTTCGGTTCATCCGCCACCATCTCTGTTCAAGGGGCCTGACTAACCCTTGAAATTCCTGATAACCTGTTGTTCGAATATGTCGAAACAGCTCATCTAGGTTCGCTTGGGACGGCAGACCGGGTTTTCATTCCGCGCCATTCTGTCCAGGGTGATTATAGTGTTGCTGTTTTATGTCTTGTTATCAACACTCGCACTTATCGTTTAGCAAGTCAAATCCGGTTAGATGAGATCAGTACCCGATGGTTACCACTTTGAGATAAAAAATAAGCACATTTGATGTGTTGTCAGAGTTGCGAGCAGTGGGCATTGCCAAGTTAAAGCCAATCAGAGTTACATACAACTGCCAACCATCGATTGATATATACTCCGGCCAAATCAGAGAGAGATATTTTTTGCATCGGTTAACGAAACCTAAACGTTTCGCTTCGTTTTTGGCAACATTAAATATGTGGCCTTTCCATCGAAGGTCGTTACTAACACACATAAGCAGGACGGAATGTTTTTCGGTTTCAATGATGCAAGTGCCGTTCATTGATAAAGACTGTAGATTTTGGTTTAGCCCTCATTAAAGAAAACGGCATTCCGCTTTGAAATCATTAAATTCCACACTATTTGACTTAACCCATTTAATTATGCTGTTTAAGTTGGAATTTAATGAAGATTTAACAAACTTAACATATATTTTCGTTTTGCTCTACGTCCTTAGATGAAGATCGTGGACTTGAGAGCGAATATGAGAAGCTCACGGTACTGTCATCAGCAAAGGAATGAATTAGGTCATTAATAAAAATGTATTTCGTGAGTACCACAATTGGAACCATCCAAAGCCACTGTGATTGAACGTTTGAAGAGAAAGCATGGATTTTCGACAAAGAACTTCATGCCAAGGGCTCCGTTTTCTCCCCGAAACCACCAAGACGGATTGATTATGATATCAAATAACTAGTGGACCTCTTGCTTCAAAAACCGTATTGTCGGTTATTTAGGAGTTTTCGTGACTAGAGGTATTTGATAAGCTAAAAGTTTCCATGACCTTACAAAATCACATGTACTCCACCCCCATTTGATCAATTTACGGAAACAAAAACTCTTTAAAAAAGACTTCTTAAGGTATATCTATCTAAATAATTTCTATATGTTCTAAATTCTATATCAAAACTAATATATCCCTAGCAAATGGTATATCTAATGCTATATTGATTTTGATATAATTTAGAACATATAACCCCCGTATTAATAAAAAAAATCACTATCCGCTCCTTAACACACGAGTTGTGTAGCTAACGGATAGTGAGCTTATCCGTTTGCTATCTTTTATTATTAATAAATATATTTTATATCAATGTTTGTTATCCGCTCTCTCTCATAAAAATCCCGACGGAGCATGGCAGCTCTTTACTAAAAAGTACTTAAAATAATACGATCCAGGTATACGTATGATAAATTAAAATAATAACAAGTACGATAATCTGAGTAATGTATATGTATGTGTAAAGTCAATGAAATCGAGAAAAATATTTTTGAATTAAAAAGCGAAACGTCATCTCACAAATATTAAAAGTTATCCGCTCCTTATACACGAAATTCGATGAGTTAAGTTATCCGTTGTAGAAATGTTTTTATACCCTATCCCATAGGGGTATATTAGTTTTGATACTTAGTTTGTAACATAGAGAAATAATTTTGCTATATATACCTCAAAGTATATGGATCGACTCAGAATCGCTAGCTGAGTCGATTAAGCCATGTCTGTCTGTCCGTCCGTCCGTCCGTCCGTCCGTCCGTCCGTCCGTCTGTACGTCACCGATTTTTAGGCCTTAAATTTTGAGCTAGGATAATGAAATTTGGTATATAGGATCCTCGTCTCTGCCTACAGAACAAGTGTAAAAATTTTTGAAATCCGCCCACTGCCACGCCCCCTTTTAAGAAAAACTCAGTTTTTGACCAAACCTTAAGGAATTTTAAAAAAGTTTCTGAACAACATATTTAGACAATATTACTATCTATATTTCGTCCGTATAAAGTTTTTTGCCACGCCCACTTTTTGGGGGCGTTTTCAATAAAAAACTGTTTTCGGTCAAATTTTAAACTTTTCGAAAAAAATTTTGATGCAGAATCATTAACATTATTAATATGAACATTTCGTCTATATACCATTTTAACCCACGCCCACTTTTTGGGGGTGTTTTTATATAAAAACCATTTTTATACACTACCCCATAACATATGCAAGAGAAAACCTTGTCTTATGTAGAACCGTTAAAGTGTTTTGTAAGCAGTCTGAAGAATTTGTTGTCACTATATCATTTTTTCTATTTATCCACATCGTGTTTTAAGCCATGTCCCCTTTTTTGGGGATTTTAGTTTTATGGATAGGATGGGATAGGGTATTCAACGATCCGCACAGCGGATTGTAGCCTTCGCATATGTTTTTTTAATAAGAATTACAAGTTAACCGATGTGTTAGTGCTAACTCACCGTTGTTCGTTGTTTATTAATAGGGGGATACCCCCGTATTAATAAAAAAAATCACTATCCGCTCCTTAACACACGAGTTGTGTAGCTAACGGATAGTGAGCTTATCCGTTTGCTATCTTTTGTTATTAATAAATATATTTTATCCGCCCTATTAATAAAAAATCACTATCCGCTCCTTAACACACGAGTTATGTAGCTAACGGATAGTGAGCTTATCCGTTTGCTATCTTTTGTTATTAATAAATATATTTTATATAAATGTTTGTTATCCGCTCTCTCTCATAAAAATCCCGACAGAGCATGGCAGCACTTTACTAAAACGTATTTAAAATAATACGATCCAGGTATACGTATGATAAAATAAAATAATATGAAGTACGATAATGTGAGTAATGTACATGTATGTGTAAAGTCAATGAAATCGAGAAAAATATTTTTGAATTAAAAAGCGAAACGTCATCTCATAAATATTAAAAGTTATCCGCTCCTTATACACGAAATTCGATGAGTTAAGTTATCCGTTGTAGTAATGTTTTTTTTAATAAGAATTACAAGTTAACCGATGTGTTAGTGCTAACTCACCGTTGTTCGTTGTTTATTAATAGGGGGGTATATATATGTTTGTTATCCGCTCTCTCTCATAAAAATCCCGACAGAGCATGGCAGCACTTGACTAAAAAGTATTTAAAATAATACGATCCAGGTATACGTATGATAAAATAAAATAATAAAAAGTACGACAATGTGAGTAATGTACATGTATGTGTAAAGTCAATGAAATCGAGAAAAATATTTTTGAATTAAAAAGCGAAACGTCATCTCACAAATATTAAAAGTTATCCGCTCCTTATACACAAAATTCGATGAGTTAAGTTATCCGTTGTAGAAATGTTTTTTTTTTAATAACAATTACAAGTTAACCGATGTGTTAGTGCTAACTCAGCGTTGTTCGTTGTTTATTAATAGGGGGTATATATTTTAAGGTATATCTATCTAAATAATTTCTTTATGTTCGAAATTGTATATCAAAAATCTATTTAATCTATCAAATCTATCTAAATAATTTCTATCCCCCCTATTAATAAACAACGAACAACGGTGAGTTAGCACTAACACATCGGTTAACTTGTAATTCTTATTAAAAAAAACATTTCTACAACGGATAACTTAACTCATCTAATTTCGTGTATAAGGAGCGGATAGCTTTTAATATTTGTGAGATGACGTTTCACTTTTTAATTCAAAAATATTTTTCTCGATTTCATTGACTTTACACATACACATACATTACTCACATTATCGTACTTTTTACTATTTTATTTTATCATACGTATACCTGGATCGTCTTATTTTAAATACTTTTTAGAAAAGTGCTGCCATGCTCTGTCGGGATTTTTATGAGAGAGAGCGGATAACAAACATTTATATAAAATATATTTATTAATAACAAAAGATAGCAAACGGATAAGCTCACTATCCGTTAGCTACATAACTCGTGTGTTAAGGAGCGGATAGTGATTTTTTATTAATAGGGGGGTATATATATAAAACATGTCGGTATGTCCGTTTGTCATGGATTCTTAGGCCTTAAATATTTAGTAAAAATATTAGTTTTTGGTAAAATTTTAGTAATATTTGTAAAAACATTTGATTAAAATTAATCGCTAATATTGATATGAACATTTTGAATTCATGACCCTATTTTGGGGCATTTTTCCATTAAAACGATTTTTATAGCAATACCATAGCCTATGACATTATTGTGGTCAGTACGAAAATGTTGAGCTAGGCTAATGAAATTTGGTATATAAGCACTTTGTGATCTTGAATTCAGTACAGAAACTAATATTTTTAAAATCCGCATATATGTATTACTTACGTATACGTTCCGATAAAATAAGCCACATCGGAAATGATAAATTTCTATCGTCGCGTCGGGTCGTTAAGATCCGCAGACTGTTTCTGAAGATAATGGTTTTCGAAGGAAATAACTTCCATACATTAAGTCAAACCCGCTGCAAAGATGAACGGGTAATTGCTAATTGGGTTGCACGTCCCGTGATCCAGCCAACGATATTTTTGGATACAGCAGCGATATTTTCAGTTGAACGAAAGATATGAGTCCTCCCGGTGATTTTTCTGTTACGTGTTGTCCCAATTTCTTCTAGGCTAAACGCCTTAGGGTCAGTTGTTCAGTGTGAATTTCTTCCTAGTTTTAGTACTAAGCTCGAGTTAACCCAAGCAATACGTTTTTCTACTTAGTTAAGTGATGTATAGCCCGGAATAAATGAGGCCGTCAAGCGGACTCCTTAGAAAACCGGCCAATACAGTTGATCCGTTTGATAAGTGGGCAAGAAGAAAAGTTGGATGGTTATCATCCAATAAAGATATTTATGGCAACCTTTAGAGCTTTTGAATAATTATCGGAATTTTACTATTTGAAGAGTTCGAACGTATTAATGGGCCATTGTATCTTGTCGGAGTTAATAATCTCGTCTATATTAGAAAATGAATCGTTCCGCACTGCTGTCATCAGAATGCCAAAAGTTTGCGTTTAAAAGTTATATCTAGGTTTAATATTTTAAAAGAGGACTATGTTATGTAAGCTAAATTTCTGTTCCATACACCATTTTTTGTGCATCATAAACTTATAAAAATAAAGTTAACAGTTTTGATTATATTACATACACATAAAACGCAATATGAATTAAGTAATTTCGCTCTAACGATGCCCATTGTAGTTTACAGATTTAAAGTTGTTTTAGTATCCGTTCAACTTCACCAGGGATAAAAACTGAGAATTGAGGTAATTTTGCTGTTTCTCTGTACAATTTCAAATCAAAACAATCCTAAGCATCACACGTACAGGATACATATATAACACATACACGATACGAAATGCATACTTTGTGTTGCACTGAGAAAGGACTCGCTCTGTAGGTATGTCCTTTTCACGTGTACACATTTATGTATTGCAAGTACCACCATTTTCGTTTTTGAAATGTTATGCTGATTTATGCACCTTCCTTTATTATGCACATATACACATATAAATCGCTCAAGTTTTTGCAGTATTTCACAGCACCATCGGTAGCTCGATTTGAGTTCTTGGCATTTTGCATGAAATCCGTTTTTTGGTTGAAAACCGAGACCAGGAATGAGTGCGAGGTGTATTAGTTGATGTCCTTCGTGTTCTATGGTAAACTATATTACACTTAACGAAGCGAACAGCTCTGATTGTGTACCATATTCGATTGTACGTAATTTTCTTTGGCTGGGAATGCAAATGGATTGAAGAGTTTTGCACGGTTGCAAAAGTTTTTGAGTATGTACTTTATACAAATCGGTATATAGAAGTGTACTGTTGATTATGTAAATTGATGAAAGTTGCATCAATCAGTAGTCAACATTTATATATGTGTATATGTGATTTTCGTATAACTAAAATGGGTGAATTTGACATTGAGAATGTAGGCATTTTTGTCTTCTAAGGCAGCGTTACCCAAAGTGTGCTCCGCGGCGCACTTGGTGCTCCGCGGCAAAATAAAAAAAACGAAATAGCAAAATTCCATTACACTAGTGACTATTTCATTTTGTGCTTCTGAACTTGTCATTTTAATCGCAGCAAAATCAAGTTTTGGGCGAAATCTTTAAAAAATCGAGACCTAGACAGCTTCCCAATGGTCAGCGAATGTAAAGAGGAAATAGATTTGGGTATTCCTGACGACATTTTAAATGAGTTTCATTTACATCTGCTAAGTTTGCTCGAAAACTTCCAAAGCTACTTTCCGGAAGAATACCATTCAAACATTAAAGAAAATGTGTGGGTTGCAGACCCGTACTCCGCCGCGTTAGAAAAGCCAGCATCTCTGACATCGTTGCAGTTTGAGTGCTTAATTGATTTGACATCAGATTCTTCTTTAAAGGCAAATTTTGAAACTAAGAAGTCTTTATCAGAATTCTGGTGTATGTTGAAGGACGAATTCAAAATTTTGTCAGACAGAGCCAAAATAATTCTTCTGCCGTTTGCAACAACATACATGTGCGTATCAGGATTCTCCGCCTACATTGGAACAAAAACAAAATATAGACCCCGTCTCGATGCAGAGCCAGATATTCGGTTGCAGTTGTCCCAAATTCAACCAGATATACAAGCATTATGCAAAACCAAACAGGCACATTATTCTCACTAGATATTGAATTCCTTATGTTCTTTAATTAACATTGTTCTTGTTTTTTTCGTTATGTTACTTGTTTTACTTGAATTTAATAAAATATAAAAAAAAATTTGAGTATTGCATTTTTTACACATACATAACTGCGAAAATAGCGTAAGTGTAACGAATTGCTCCGCGAGGAATGTTTGACCTAAAAAGTGCTCCTCGACCAAAAAAGATTGGGAACCGCTGTTCTAAGGGATCGAGGAAAGGGAATGACTTCTCCAGTTAGCGAAATATTTCTTTGTTTTAATCAAATAAAACATAAATCCATAGATCATTAAACGGCATTTTGGTAGTAAGGTAGTAACAGACTGCAAGGCATTTGAATGCACCATTAAGATGAAGGACCTAACGACACGTATGGCCAGGTAGGCGCTTCTTCTTGAGGAGTTCGATTTTTGGGTGGAGAATCGCGTAGGAACGAGCATGAGGCATGTAAATGTCATAAGGCGCAACTCATTACCAGCAGTAATGAGGCTGAGGGATGACAATGGATTATTTAAAAAAAAACTAGCTGATGTTCACCAAGGCAACGAGGGCTTGAATGCTATTCTTGCTGTTCTTAAGGATGGTCCTTATAAAGACTATGCGGTACATCATGGTTTGTTATGTAAAAATGTCTTTATCACCAAACTTGAACGATGTGTATCCAGCTATGTAAAGTGCATCTTGGCAGATAGGAAGAGTGGAAAAGCCGAGGGTCTTTTACATCCAATACCACAGGGGGATAAACCGCTTTTAACTTTTCATGTCGATCATTTGGGACCGATGCAAGATACAAAAAGGGTTATCGCTACATATTAGAATTCATCGATGGGTTTACAAAATTTTGTTGGCTTTTCCCAACAAAGAGTCTTAGTTCCGAAGAGGTCATACAAAAGATGGAAATCATTGCTGAGACTTTTGGTTATTCACACAATCTTATAACCAATGGTTATTTTATTTCTAACAACTCCCAAGGATATTGTAAATATCATGGTGTGGCGGTGCATACAGTGGCAGTTAGCGTCCCTCTGGGCCTCTGGGGAATGTACAAGTGAAGCGGTTGCATTCTACAGTCATTGCAGCATTGACCACAATGTTCTTAGAGTGTCCGGAGAAGTGATATCAAAACGTTAAACCACTTCAAAAAATTCTAAACTCGCCGTTTCACCGCGCTATCAAAAAACACAATTTAAATTAATGACAGGAGCGCAGATGAAGACAGGTAACGAACTTGAAATAATGAAACTAATCGCTGAAGAATTTCAGAAGAATATAGGCGATGAAAGCTAAAGCGGCAATTCAGGCCGAAAATACAACGCATTTCAATAGAAATAGCTGGGAAGCGACGAACTATTCTGTGAGTGATCTGGTTGCTATTGAACGTTTATAGTTTGGGACGGGTTCAAGATCCGCCCGAATTTGTTTGGGTCATATCTCATCACAGCAAACAAGGGATTCGACCGCTATGATGTGCAATGATGTTTGGCGAGCCCGAGGGACCGAGGAACAAGACGTGGAACAATATGTGGGTTAAAATGATTTAAGGACGAAATGTTCATATTAACTTTATTAATGTTTTTGAACCCGAAAGTTTTTTTTTCAAATTTCTTTAACTTTAACGAGAACTGTTTTTTTTTTTACAGAAAACGCACCCAAAAAGTGGACGTGGAAAAAAAAATGCTTATGGAAAAAATATTGAATTTAAGATTCTCTAAATATCTTCTTGAGAAGCTTTTGCAGAATTCCTTACCGTTTGACGAAAAATAACGGTTTCTTTAAAAGTAGGCGTGGCAGTGGGCAGATTTCGAAAATGTTTACACTTGTTCTGTATGTATGTACAAGGATCCAAGGATCCATACTGACGGACAGACGGACAGACAGACATGGCTTAATCGACTCAGCTATCGATTCTGAGTCGATCCATATACATTGAGGTATATCTATCGAAATTATTTATCTATGTTACAAACTATGTATCAAAACTAATAAACCCCTACGGGATAGGGTATAATAACCGTTGCTGCAAAATCATTGGTAATATTAACATAAATATTTCGTCCATAGATCATTTTAGCCCATGCCCACTATTTGGGTGCGTTTTCTTAACAAGAAGATTTGTATGCCCTGCCCTCATAGCATGAAATAGAACGGTGTTTTTTGTCAAACCAAAAAAGATTTTGATGAACTGTGTGACCAATATGTTGTGACAATGCCATTTTCTCATTTCATCCCCATAAAGTTTTTAGCTTTGTCCACTTTTTTGGGGATATTAGTTTAAAATATATAATCGGATGGGATAGGGTACTAAATAATTCGCAGTGCGGATTGTAGCCATCTCATTTGTTTTTAAGTCATGTTTGAGTTATAAGCTAAAGCTACTCTAGTCGGATGTTGTGCATTTGTTTATGTCCAATTCAAAATTTTAAAAACTTACCCCAGTAATAATCCCCAGAACCATGGCATCAATAAGAGGTAATGAGCCAGAATGCAAATTACTGCAACTTCAGCAATTGTTGGCACTAATGCCAACCGCAGAATCATAAACCACAGTTTCTTGAATGCTGAACCATCGAGTCCGAAACCAGCCAGCAGCATTATATTGATAAGAGCCAAATTTCTAAAATTATATAAACTTATAAAGGTGCTGACAAAAAAAATCATTTCGGACGTTACACTATCCAGAAATACTGACCTCAAAAACGCTTCCAATTCGATATATCCCGTGAAATCGGCAAAACCCAAATTCACATATAAGACACCAAAGAAAAGCATTCCAAGCATATCGGGCAAATGCACGAATGTCACCAGAATGCCAGAGATCTGTGCGCCGACAAACAGGAATGCAATCCTCATAATTGTCGTCTCGGGTGCGGCATACTCGGGCGATAGCGAGTACACCATCATCCAAAGGAGCAGAAATATAACCAGTACTGCCAAGGGCTGTGAAATAATTGGCCAATTCCTAACAAAGTTCCTCCATCTGTTGCGATTCAAGCGCGCATTCGAGTGCAAGTACGGGTGAGAAGGATGTAAAGTAAAAGGAGAGAAAAGAAGTGATAATACAATTAAATTGAATGGAGCCATGGATGCATGCTGTCCTCTCAACGAATCGCAGACAAAGCGAAGAAAGTGAGCTGTGGCATTCTTCGTGACAGCGATTTTAATAGCTTCTTGAGCAGCTCTGGCATTGCATGGATTCATCGAGTTGTATAGGCAACCAAGGTGACGGTGGTAATGGTGCACGTTTCAAAGGATTACCAAAGAAAGACCACTTTATAGCATCTTGGTTCACACTATACACCGCATTCTGTATCCTACATCCATGGCATATCATCACCATCGTCGTTTTCTTATACTTACATCTTCGGTCCTTTGTACTCGTCGTCGGGATGACGGTGTGATGTTGGATTTAATGAAGGCGACGTCACGGTGATTGTAGTCTTGCTATTTGCATCAGTGAACTTCTTTGGATCCCCGTTGGTTTCATCGACGCCCCCTATTGATTGTTCGCCAGTGCTGTTGTTCATTGTGGTGGTATTGTAGAGTTGGTCGGAAGACCTGCCATCTAATTGGAAACCCGACTTTTGATGCTTCAGTTGAATCTTGTGCGGGCTGTACGTTGTCATTTCACAGTCACTTTTATCAGCTGCAAGAGAGAATGGCAAATTGACAAAATATCCGACACACTACGATATGCTAATTGTAGCCGGGGGAATTGCACGCTAATGTCGAATGACTCCCGGTTGACGGCGGGATTAATTGAAATATAAACTCAAAGTGGCTAAACGAATTCTACAGAGCTGTGATAGAGAGTGCTTCCTTGCAGCGGATATAGGGTATTGATCATACCTTAACTATGGTTAGAGGAGAATAAAGTATATATGCGAGGTGGTTTGTTATTCAGTTGGGGTGATGACGATTGCCCACCTTCATTTTGCTGTCAATTATCGGGGTGTTAAGTGACCGATGACATTCAAATTAAATTTGATTATCATAATATTGATGGACAAATATTTATTGAAACGATTTATTCGAGTAAATTATGTGAGTCGCTTGATCGTATAGCAATAATTGTTTGCACAGTGACCCATGACAATTTGTTGTGAAATTCTCGCAAGTTCAGGGAAACATTTTGTTGATTTCCTCTTGTTTCTTTTCTGTTTATTACAATCACGTGGAATGTTTACACTCAATCATGAAATGTTATTACCTGCGGTTAGGAAAGTACTTTTAAATACAACTATTAACAAATTGACCACGATCTCATACAGCAGACCACACTATTAGGTACAGCGGCTAAAATATGATACAAAAAAAAACATACCATAACCAAAATTTAAAAACGGGATCCAACAAACCATCCAACAATAACCAATGCGAACTAGTTGTAGCAGCAAGAAAGCGTTTAGCAAATGTCGGGCAGATTAAGCTGAAGACAAAATTAGTTTCCACCAGCAAGCAAAACATAGCTAACCGAACAAAAGAAGCCAAAAAGAATGCTTAACATGAAAGAGTAACTAACAAACTTCTGGCATATACCGGAGGATATGATAAGGATATGGAAGAAAATGCATGCGCGAAAATTAATTTATCCATACTATCAACTGAAGACCTGCTAAGTTGTGTAAACCATCTATTAATATCTGTGATGAAAAATCGAATCGAGAATCGAGACTTGTTTAAGACTTGCGATCAAGTTTGTCACAGTCTTTGCTGGTCAAATTAGGAGCATATGGACTTATTCAAATACTGTGGGGCTGGATGGACAACATTCTTAAAGACAGATCTTTGGAAGTAGTTGTTTGGAGTTTGCTTAGACAGATTCTCTATAAACGCTAGCTACCCATATGTGCTGCTAACCAGTACAGATGCGAACAAATCTGCTCTATTAACGAAGACCTATAAAATATTGTACAATGGGGAAGGGAAAACCTATTTCAATTCAACTCAAATTCATACTTTAAGTCCACAGTTCCCCAAATCGAAATGGAGAATACCGGAATAGGCATCACAATTGGGTCAGGTGTATAATGGCAACAACATCTAACCTCTATTGCCAAATCAGCAGTGTACTAAGTACATTTTCAGAGCTGGGAGATATTTTACACCAGCCCAGCTTCTTTTTATGTATAAACCAAGTACGATCAGGTCTTGAATACTTTTTATATCATTTTTGAAGTTCAGCCCCGAAACATACACTGAACTAGCAGACTTTATCCAAGGGCGTGTAGTCCACTTAAACGACTATTCTTCCTTTTCTTTAAAGCTGCAACCTTTAGCACAACAAGACTCGCATGAGATCTTTCTTTTTATTATAATGGGTGATCCATTTCGAGGTTCCCTACTTTTTTAAAGAAAAAAACACAGAAAATTCAAATTTAATGGAGAATGTTTATTATCATGTCTATCAAATGTTGGCCGTTGCTACGTCGCAGATGGTCCATCCGTTGAGTCCAATTTTCGATCACTCGTTCGAGCATTTCGACTGGTAACTGGCGAATGACACGCGTGATGTTTTCCTCCAAGGCCTGAATCGAAGCGGGTTTGTCGGCATAAGCTTTTTACTTTACATATCCCCACAGGAAAAAGTCTAACGGTGTGATATCACACGATCTTGGTGGCCAATCGACCGGTCCAAAACGTGAAATTATGTGCTCACCGAAATGTTCTCTCAATAAGTCCATTGATTGATGCGATGTGTGGGAAGTGGCGCCGTCTTGCTGAAACCAAATGTCGCCGAGATCACGAGCTTCAATTTCAGGCATCAAATAGTCGGTTATCATGGCACGATAACGGTCGCCATTGACGGTTACGTTCGCCGAATCGACTCTCTACGGTCTTCGTGTACACTCTCAGCTACGGCCGCTATATTTTCTTCACAGCGTGCTGGACGTGGTCTATTCGGTCGAATATTATCCAATAATGAATGCTGGGTCTCAAAATGGGTGATGGTGTTGCGAATAGCACGCTCAGTAGGCCGATTATGTTGACCATAAGTTGAGCGAAGTGCACGAAACACATTCCTCACAAAACGTGAATTTTCATAATAAAGTTGAACAATTTGTAAACGTTGTTCACGCGTAAGTCTTTCCATTATGAAATGCCAAACAATACTAAACAAAAATAACATGACAGCATGACACGACTCACACGTGATCTGCCAAAAAAGGCTATTGAAAAAAGTATCTCTACTTGGATCACCCTTTATATATTAACGGCATATGTTTGGAGGAACTTAGAGAAATCATCCCTAGGCTCGTTGCATTTAAAATACCGACAGGACTTGCAGTTTTAGCTTACAGACATACTATCCAACAACAACACGAAAAACCCACTGCCAAAATTGTTTTTGTTAAAGATGGAACGAACTTCTAAAAGACGTATTTCCACCAATATCCAATTAACAACAATTTAGGGCGCTCTTGGAGCGTTATAAGTTTGCCCTTCCCGAGAAAAGTTTATATAAAAAGGCTAATAATCCTGGTTTTCAATACGGAAAATGGCAATGACTTACATTTTTATCTACTTCCCATCGATAAACATCCAAGAGTATAAAGTCATGGGAAGCTTTTAAGGGCTAACGGCTGAACGGTTTCGCTCAAATTTTGGAATTGGCGTTTAGGGCCAAAACTAATGATATCTACCGTGCAACGGTTTTGGTAAAATCGAAATTAATCAAAATTAATCAATTTTGAATATCTAATCTCAACACTATTAGCAATGTTAATATATAAACAAATAATTTAAGTATTTTAATTGAATTTGTAATTTCTGCCGCAAGAATGCTTTCATTTATTTTCTTCAAATTCAGTATTAAGAGTTCTTATATTCATAATTTAAAGTTTGGCAAACAAGAACGAAGAATCCCTAACCCACCACTCGTTTTTATTAGATTGGTGTGTTCCAAACGATTTTGATTTAACTCACCGCAGCCATCAACTTAAACGTTCAAACGCATAAATTTTAATTGAACTTCACTTAAAAATCACTTCAGTAATTACAATTAAAGGAATATTTGTTTCATTTAATGCACACAAGTTTAAAGCAAACAAAACACCACGATAAACCTATACGTTCACGGTTCACTCTGATTTGCGAATGCAAACTGAGAACAATAAAAAAGTGTCCAACACGAAAAACATACTTCCCGCGCTATTACCATTCAACTGATGAATTAAATTTGCGGTGCTAATAAATAAGTTATATACAAAAAATATTAAGCAAACTGTATCCAGTGGATAAACATACATTTGAGAAATTCGTTCATATTTTTGTTAATGTTAGCACCTCCATGGCAGTATCTTGAATCAAGTTGTTCTATCTATTATCTGTATTTATTGCCATCCGTGATGTTTACATGGAATAATGTGTAGTTGTAGATGTATCCACATCCAACAGTGTAGAGTTAATTAAATTCATGCGAGCTGGATCATCAGGTGTGGATTTCTTTTCTCATTTTTTTTAATTAAACCGAAATCGAAGATTAAATAATTATTTATTCTACAATTAAGACGTAAAGCAGAAGCACCCTACACGCTACCAATCTAATATTAATTAGTACTACACAGTATATACACACCTATTGACTAAGGGGAGGGTAGAAGTGCCGCGATGGCAAACACAAGACCGCATTCCCTACACGCGATAAGAGGAATCTGTGAGAAAAAGCCGACTGACTCTATCGGTGATGTTTACATTAAAAATCTATTCAGCTTGTTGAATGTCAACATGTTACACAAGCACACATGGATTGCCCGACCTATTCTAATACACATACGTGACGTCATGACATGAACCCCTATAGCAATGAAAGTAATGATTTTTTATAGCTATACTCACCAACTTCACTGTTGATATCTTATTCAATTCTTTCAATATCCTCTGGGCTTTTTAACTTTAATCTGCCGGGACTGTCAAGCAAACAACACAGAAGTGGATACCATATGTTTGCAAACAATTTAATCACTCAATTGGTGTTGTGTACACGAAAAACGATAAAGATACAACTTGAGTCAGACGACTTTACTTGACATTTGCGACTTCTTATTAGAGCATGCGCCTATCAAAAGGCTTCACGCTTCATGATGAATTTTGTTTGTGGATTTGACTACATATTTGAGAACACGGGTATTCTACTCTATAGACTATTTTTAGAATAAACTATTTCTCAGCCATTAAGTGATGTGGTCTATATTTGCGCTATTCGTCTGAATGGAATGATTGCTTCTGGAATTTGTATCTGTGAACGATTATACAACTGTTTATGGAATATTGATTAAATAATATAATAATAAAGAATATGATTCGCAGTCATATTCATTGATATTAATAACAGTATGGATTATGCAGGATCACAGGACATATTTCCATAATAAAAAACAGACAAATAATTGCACAAAAACAAACAAAGTGTATGATCTGGATAGTTCAATTTAGTCGATTTTTGCAATGGATCTAATATAGCGGAGGTGAACATATGATCGATAAGAAAGTGGTTACTGGTTGATTTATTAATGCCTTTCAGGGCAATAGCTTGCTTACTTTACCTAAAAGACTCCCGACCATTAAATATTGGCTGATAACATAACCCTTGCCGAAATTCGCTTCAAAGCTACATGTTTGGAAAACTATGAGTACATTAGACGCTAGTAAACACTTGTAGGCTTTTCTGGGATACCGAATGTGATCATCGATACATAGAGTTCCAGGCGGTTTAAGCTTTCATACATGATTTTTATGTCGATGGAAACATAATTCTTAGGTCCATTTTGGGAATTCCTTCGCTGCCGAAAAGGAATACATATGTGTCTTAGTCTAAGCACAAGTGCAGGAGGACGGTCTTGAAGCCGATACAATAATATAATATTGACTTGGAAATCGTAGGTCTTTTTTTTAATATTAAGTGTGGTTGATGGGTCGATCTGGCAGGCCGTAAGACGCACTGCTACCTGTAGATATGGCAGAAAGGTATCAGATGTTTATATATATATATTCTAAATGCGATATTTAGCAGGGATATGCGTGGGTAGTTGAAGCAATTCTCACCTTTCTTATTAAAATAAAAAATGGAGCTGATATTTCAGTCAAAAATTTCTTACTAATAAGGAGGTGTCAAAAAAATCTGTATGAACAAGAGCATGCACGATGACTGAATATGTGCCATCTACAAAATAAATCAATCCCATGTGTTGCAGCAACTACCAAGGCGTATCCCTGCTAACTATCGCGTATAAAATTCAATTCAACGTACAATGTGAACGTCTTAAGCTTTTCTGCAAGACCCTTATGATGTTGTAGAAAGAGGGTAGACTCTTATTGGCTTTAACTTTGCAATGCCCAGTGGTTGTAACTCTGACTACAGATTAATTGTGCTTATTTTTACCTCCAAGTGATAACCATCTGATTCTCTAGTATCATCCAACCGGATTTGTCTTGCTAAACGATAAGTGCGAGTGTTGATAACAAGATGAAAAAACATATGAGAAAGCTACAATCCGATATGCGGATCGCTTAATACCCTATCCCATCCCATCCTTAAAATTAATATTTCCAAAATGTGGGCTCTATAGCAATGAATTATAGAAAATGACATTGTCACAACATATTCTTTAGAAAGGTAATCGAAATATGGCTCGACACAAAAAAACGTTCTTCTCTAGCATATGCTATGAAGTAGGGTATATAAATGGTTCTTTTATGGAAACGCATCCAAAAAGTAGGCGTGAGTTAAAATAATCTATCGACGAAATATTTATATTAACTTTATTAATGTTTTTGCACCGAACGTTTTTTTTCTTAAATTTTTTTAAACAGAAAACGCCCCCAAAAAGTGGGCGTGGCAAAAAATGTTATATGGCCGAAATACAGATATACTGATTGTCTAAATATCTTGTTCACAAACTTTTTCAAAATTCCCTACCGTTTAACCAAAAAGAACGGTTTTCTTAAAAATGATCGTGGCAGTGGACGGATTTAGAAAATTTTTACACTTGTTCTGTATAGGCACGGACGAGGATGCTCTATACCAAATTGCATTATCCTTGCTCAAAATTTAAGGCCTGAAAATCGGTGACGTACGGATTCTCAGTCGAGCCATATACTTGAGATATATGTAGCTAAATTACAACTATGCATCAAAACTAAAGTACTAATATGGGATAGGGTATAAAAAGCAAAATTATAAACAGCTTGGTCAGAATCTCACGGAATACCCGGCCTGATGTCCCAGTCGAAACTAGATGAGCTGCTTTGACATAATTGGACAACAGGTTATTTAGGAATCTGAAGGGTAATTCAGGCCTCTTAAACAGATATGGTGGCGGATGAACCCAAAGGCCAATGGCTGCGCTCAATACCTTAGCGAATACTGACGGCTCTGCGTCCTAGAGGTATCTAATAAATTGGAACGGGCCCTCCAGGTTGGGGTTTGTGCTTTGGGTTAACTACCCACCCATGGAAATACCCATATGTTACGAAGCAACTAATAGCCTTGGAAAGGACTGACCTTATTGTTAACGACCCTGCTAAACGAAAAAAGGACAACGACGTTCGTATCTACACCTGGAATGTGAGAACATTTAACAGGAGAGGTGCATACGAACAACTAGCTGAATCCCTAAACTGCTACAAAGCAGAAATTACTGCCATAAAGGAAATTCGATGGGATCAAACAGAGGACATTGTGGCATATACTATGGACCGTGTTATAGTGAGCAAAAACAGCGTATGCGATCACGCCCCAACGCAACGTAGGAAAAATATGATATAGCTAAAGATTGCTTCTACGAGTTCCTTGACATAACCTATGAGCGACTACCGAAGTACGATGTTAAATTCGTGCTAAGAGATTGAACGCAAAGGGATACGGTGGTTTCCGGATCAACGACCGGTCAACCAAATTGATCACATTGCGATAAACAAGCCGCACGCACCCAGTATTTTAGATGTCCGAACATTCCCAGTTGCTAACAATGTCTCGGACCACTACCTTGTTGCAGCCAAGGAAAGAATGCGGATCTCTACTACGCCACAACAAACCAGAAATACTGTAAAAAACATATGAGAAGGCTACAATCCGCTGTGCGGATCGTTGAATACCCTATCCCATCCTATCCATAGAACTAAAATCCCCAAAAAAGGGGGCATGGCTAAAAACACGATGTGGATAAAATAGAAAAAGTGATATAGTGTCAACAAGTTCTTCAGACTGCTTACAAAACAATTTTGCGGTTCTACAAAAGACAAGGTTTTATCCTGCATATGTTATGGGGTAGTGTATAAAAATGGTTTTTATATAAAAACGCCCCCAAAAAGTGGGCGTGGGTTAAAATTGTATATAGACGAAATGTTCATATTAATAATGTTATTGATTCTGCATCAAAATTTTTTTCGAAAAATTTAAAATTTGACCGAAAACAGTTTTTAATTGAAAACGCCCCCAAAAAGTGGGCGTGGCAAAAAACTTTATATGGACGAAATATAGATATTAATATTGTCTAAATATGTTGTTCAGAAACTTTTTTAAAATTCCTTACGGTTTGGTCAAAAACTGAGTTTTTCTTAAAAGGGGGCGTGGCAGTGGCGGATTTCAAAAATTTTTACACTTGTTCTGTAGGCAGAGACGAAGATCCTATATACCAAATTTCATTATCCTAGCTCAAAATTTAAGGCCTAAAAATCGGTGACGTACAGACGGACGGACGGACGGACGGACGGACAGACAGACATGGCTTAATCGACTCAGCTAGCGATTCTGAGTCGATCCATATACTTTGAGGTATATGTAGCAAAATTATTTCTCTATGTTACAAACTAAGTATCAAAACTAATATACCCCCCTATGGGATAGGGTATAAAAATTTAATGTCGAAAGAATGCAATCGCAAGAGACCGCCAAGGCCTTCGCGTATACCTTAACCTCTCAATTAACACAATACCACCAGCATCGAATATTGAAGAACAAAGCCATTACATCAGTCGCAACTAATGTGCTATGCAACGTATCTGCCGTAATATGTGAACGCCTAAAACAGTTTACCAACAACTTATTCATCCCTTATCATTTTGGTTTTAGGCCAGGAAAGTCCACAACTGATCAAATCTTCACACTTCGGCAAATCATGGAAAAAACCCAAGAAGTCCAAATCGATACCCACGACATATTCATAAATTTCAAAGCCGAATGCGACAATTTTTAGAGTCGAGCTATACAGAGACATGCCCAGTTTTGGTATACCGCCCAAACCGTTTATGTAGGATGATGATGAATTCTCGTTACTCCATCAGGGTCGGAAACGACCTCACCGACACATTCGTGTGATTTCTTCAACTTGATTCTTAAGAGGATTGTGCAAAACTCCCGAGCCAATACCAGAGGCACAATTTTCCAAAAATCGGTGCAACTACTAGCATACGCTGACGATAATGACATCATTGGTAGGACTCAACGTGATGTCATAGCCAAGTTTGCTAGTATATGCTTATATGCTGTAAGCACGAATGGACACACAACATCGACGAATTGAACAGAACGTCACCATTGACAGATATAACATTGAGGTAGTACGGAACTTTGTCTACCTCGGCTCCGCTATTAACTCTGACAACAACGTCTCGTCAGAAATTAAACGAAGAATTACTCTTGCCAATCGCTGTTTCTTCGGGCTAAGAAGGCAATTTAGTAGTAAAGCCCTCACTCGAACTACTAAGGAGATCCTATATAAGACGCTGATCATCCCAGTCCTGCTCTACGTCGCTAAAGCATGGACTGTATCAAAAGCGGATAAAGAAATCCTTGGTAGATCGATAGGAAACATTTCGCATTAAGTGCCGCGCATGAGTATAGAAACCAATCTCAACCGGAAGGAAGCGGCAAAAATGGGCTTAGCAGTAAATCCTTGACAGATATAACTTTGAGATATTACGGGACTTTGTCTACCTGGGCTCTGCTATTAATTCTAAAAACAACATATCGTCAGAAATTAAACGAATAATTACTTTTGCCAACTGCTGTTTCTACGGGCAAAGAAGGCAATTCAGTTGTAATGCTATCACTCGAACTAAGGGAATATGAAATATTTTCTAGTATAAATACCGGAAACCCTAGTCTTAAAATCAAATTCTAATTGAAATCAATGCCCAACCAGTTTTAATCAAAATAATGTATTGTATGCGGTTTTCAATGTGTGGTGTTTACCCTTAAATTACTTTTCCAATGTGTAATATAAGTTACCATGGAATGGTGTACGTGTGTTTTACTCCAAAATAAATAGCTTCAACAAGGTATATCAATAATAATGCGAAATTTCCTTGCCTCAACCTCGACTGTTCAAGTAATTTGTTGAAATTTCAAACCTCTACACATTCTCGGGGAAACGGAAGAAAGGTGCGCCCAACCTAATGGCGTGCAATGGATGACCTGCATTGATAGTAATACACAACACACGAAGAGCACTAAATTGAAATACTATCCAACTTTCAGGTGATATAAATTATTAACAAAAAACTGTATCAAGCTGTAGTGGTACAGAGCTTTCAAAAAGTTATTATATACGATAGAGCCAGGTAGCTAAGGAAGCGGAAGTTCATCATACATAACTGTAAAGGAAAAACCGACGAGCATAACTTCTCAAAAGGCAAGAAACAAGATAAGATTCGCCCTTCGGTTCTGTTGGGTAGTGGTACTATATGCGAGTATAGTGTGAGTTGGTCATAATTTAAAATTTTGTAGAGAAGTTTTTTTTTTATTTATCCTTTAATGTCGGAAGTAAGGTGTGCAAAATGAGCAATGCTAACAAAGTGAAAAACGGCACCAATATTTTGCTGAAGTGAAATTACTCTAAAGTGCAAACACGAAAACCCTGATGAAAGTGTATAGGACCATTTTTTTATTCCCGTCCATCCGTGAATTTAATCTCTTCGGTATCGATTAAATAACATTAGGGGCTATTCCCAAACAACATTTGCGTAGATCATAAAATTGGTCTAACCATCTATATATAGGAGTACCCCTATAATGTTTACTCGACACTTAATGAGACGTTCCGTAACCATCAAGTGCTCGACCTTGGACAAACATGATTACCTATGACATAAACGGACTTACCTTTTCAATTTAACTGTTTCCATATTCCGGTCAGTGATTGTTTTGCTGTGGCTCTAAATAAGTATTGAGGTCAAAACTTGAGAATTGTCGGATTTTACATTCGGCAGCCATCTTCATCGCATTGACAGTTGACAATTATACATATGAATGCGTAATATTTTTTGTACCTATTAATATTTTAATGCAAACGGTGATCCTGGTGTATGTATGTGGCAGAAATTTAATTAATTGCATTAAATTATGTAAATTAGGTTTTGACATTTGTGAATTCTATAATCCTGAAGAACGCGAAATAATCGTATCGAAGTTTTTAGAGAACGAATCGTTAGTAATTTTGACGCCCATTTCCTTATCCTTTAGAGTTTTTTATGCACATCAGGTCACCATTGAAGCTCTGTATAGAATATTTTTTCATACAAAATGCAGTCACTCAATCAGTTAATGGGTATTCACCGTAAGTCGTGACTAGCTCCTAACCTCTTGCTTCTCAAAAATGAAGACTGGACAGCAACAAAATTATTCTTCGGTAAGGTAACGGTTGGACCAAGAAGGTCCGTTGTGATACTACATCGATCTTTTAACTTCCCTCGATTCTTCTGCTTATGTGAGTTATCCCGAGCTTCCCAAGAAGCAGAGTAAGTTACGTATGTTAATATTTTTCACTTAATTTCTCAAAGAAGAAGTTACAGAGGTAGAGCCTTCTTTATTTAGATATCTAAGACCATTATATACTTAGAGTTGCAGAAGGGATGGTGCTTAGAAGTTCGCTAATACATAAACATACTGATAGTTGATTTTTTAAGTAAGGGACTATGTAGTTGGTTGGTTCTACAAGTTTATGACAGGAATTCACGTTTTAAAAAAAAGGATATTAGATGGTTCCCACGGAGATTCTTTAGATGAGTATGAAAGCTATGGTGATGAAAACAACTTCTACTTTAATCTCCGACTTGAGAATGGTTAGTAATCAACGTAGTGAGATGTCTAAGTTTTACCATCACTTCCAGGTAATTGAAATGCTTTAAGACTCTTAATGACCAAGAGATATTTGTTTTTAATTTAAATATCTTGGATATATAGATTGAGTGTTTTAAAAACGTTTATATTCAGGCTTCGAAGATCCGTAGTCGATAGTATGGTTTCCATTCTAAGAGTTGTCCATTAACAATCTGGTTTTAGAAAATAGCTAAATATGGTTGAATTTGTTTAGAGGAATGAAGTGGATATTGAGACATTTTCTACGTTACCACAGAGACAGCAGGTATGCCAGGATATTATTTTTTCTTCATCAGCAAAATTGTATCTATTTAGAGAGACGACCTTTATTTGTACCAGTCTGATTGAACCTTTGCAGCTTTTTTCCTTGATGAAACGATTGTCTATATTTTTCTTAAAAATACCGAGATTGAAGTTTAGCCAGTTGATGCTTTGTTCTTTTACAAGGACTCCGGATAGGGCAGGCTGTTGAAATTACACAATCTAAGGGCTTCTACTATGCTGCCCAGTTCTTCAACTTCAATTTTATTGACTCTCAGTAGAGTAATCAATTAGTATTTTTGGATTTTTAGAATTTTACAATTCAAATGTTATACCTCGGCAATAATTCACTGAATAATCAGAGATGTAAAATCAGACATAATCGCTGAATGCACTAGTGTAGAAGAGAAAACATATCCAAGATCAAATTGACTTTCGTTGGCGAAAAACAATTAACATTCAGGTCGCGAGTAAGAGCGTTTGTGTACAGATACACTAACACATATAAATTAAATTTTCCATACTCGCAAATCTAAGCCACGGGTGAGCCAGGTATGCCGAAATCTGCCAATCTTTGCTAATTACAATTTCAATATTGACTGCGGCATAGTCCTGATAGGTTGATTGCAGAGTAAATCATTTTATATTTGAGGATTCTTGAATCAGAACTATGTACTTAGCAAGACGGAAATGAAAGGTGACGGAAACCGCTTTGTAGTATACACTTGTGTTTCTTCATCCATCAAAAGTTTGTCATTTCATTTAAGCTTTACAGCTCTAGGTTTTTGGTATGATGTCAACACCAGAGGAGGTACCATTATGGATTCAAATAAGCATTCCTTAAAATTTAATGGAACTTCCACAATCCTCTGTTCTCCGGTATTGTATCAACCCCCAGTAGAGAAAATGGGAAACTCAATCGCGGCGGTTAGAGAATAAGTAGGTTTTGGGTGGGGCTTAAGGCGCATTCTGTAAAATTTGTAAACACTCAGCTGGACAAAGCCTAAAACATAAGTAAGGACTACATTGGCAGCAGCTAATGAACCCAGAGAATCCTCGTTCAAAATGACGTTCCTGTAATGATTTTTAGCCTTTTCTACTTTGCAGTTCGCTAATTATGGTTCGGAAGGAGTGGGTAGTTCAGTTTAAAAAAGATAATAATCTGAACTTCGCCAAGAGAGTCTTTATGTTTTCTGTAGTTGTGATCCTTGATCCTGAATATTTTTTTTTTATTTTCGGGAACATTTGTTTGATTCTTCTCTTCATAACCTAAATGTTTCTGCCCAGTGCACGCTTACAGATTTTCTGTAATTTTTCCAAATTAAATGTTGGAGATTTTTGATCAGCGACTTGAAGGCCTAATATCTGTGGGTAGTATCTCTCAGTAAACTGTCTCTGCAGCATCGAGAGATTTGTACCTTTTATGTGCATCGAGGCAGAAACTGGGACACGCAACCATATCCTTCGGTTCGAAAGATTCGACTGGAATTCTAACACGATTACGAGGACGGTTTCACCTGCGCCTTGTATAAATATTTACCTTGTATAAATATTTACGACGTTAATCAGCATTATTAATCAGCTTTATATGCTCCTTGAATAGATCTTGATATTTGGGTCTAGAAGACATGTGCATCCTTCGAGGAGAACATCCGTCAAGAAGTGGATAACCTATCACTCTCTTTTCAGAACAAAACCGTAGAAATTCCTATAAAAGAACCCAAAATCCATGAAAAATTCTAATGATTCTCTATTTTATAATTAGTACATACAAAGTAAACTTCAACATTTTCAAAGCAAAAGAAAAGAATCTGCAGCCGCGGTCACAACTTTTCGTTTTATAAATTCAATTAGCAGAACATACCCATATTTCAAACGAATATGTTTAGAGAATGCTAATTATATACACACATTTTCAAAGTCGACGTCCTTCTTATCCATTAAAGAAAAGTTTTGTTTCCATTAACGACTTTTAGTTAAAAGAAGATTTGTTAGAAATTCTTACGTTCAAACTCAATAAAACTTTGCTCCTTGTACGTAATAATTCTGTGGACACTGCTAATCATGCTAAAAGAGTTTCACTCCAAACGTACACACAATCTAACCAACCATGCAACGTCGACGATTTATAATTTATGGTTGCGAAGTTATAAGCAAACATAATTTAAAATTTTGTTCAACCGGGGAAACATAAGTTAAATGAGTGCAACAACACCTACGAGAATAAGCTCTTCGTTCAGCCCAGCTCCGGTATGAGTGAAGTCAGCCGCTTTCGGTTTGAATTAACGTTTTATATATAATACGAATAACGGTGGCAATTTTAATTAGGCTGCTTCATTAAGTACACGTCCCCACACCCACCTGCAGACTTAGCACTCTCCTTATTTAACTAATTCCAAAGTTTGTAATTGAATTTCCCAAACACAAACATTGTAAAATATTTACAAAGATAAATATGATAGTGACTTGGAATGCTGGCATCGCCGTTTGTTCTGTTGCGTACACGTACCGTATTTTCTTATGTAATACAACTTTAATCGTCTGGGTCCTCTATGACTTCTAAAGGGTTGCTGCGTAAGAATGAAATAGTGGTTGATTTTCCACTTATACGCATCCACTAATTGATTGTAATTAGCGGATTTCATTAATAACGTTTATACATATTATGTGCAAGGATTAAGTATTCCCTGGTGAATGAAAAATATTTAATTTGAAATAAGATGTGGGATTTGTTTAATGCGATTTGTTATGGCTTTCAAATAGATTACAAGTGTATTTATTAAATGGAGTGATTTTTTTGAAAGTTATTAACTATTCCGTTGGCAAATATTATCTTGGGATCCTGATTTTGATTTTGAAGAGGATGTGCCAACACAACTTCTTTTTTTTCAATATTTTATGAATCAGATCATCTTCTTTTATTATGAACCCGTATGGAGTTTAGTTGTTCTCCCATCGGGCGCGTCCTCATGTGGCGGATAGGGAGCCCCTTTATGTGTGTAAGCCTTATGGCCGTTAGGTGATATTGCATATTTCCACCAGCCCTGCTGGATATATGCTGTACCCCTCGGTGTGTTCCTCGCAGGATTTGAATGCGCATTCACATCCTTCGGAGTGTCTACCTTTCCACAGTAGCCTGTTTGCCTCATATCAAGTTTTGCTAAAGTAATTTTTGCATTGGATACGGCAGTGGTTTCAGGTGTCACCCCTGAGGTTCTAGAAGGAGGGTTTTTTGAAGGACCGTCGTCGCGTTTTTTGTATTTTTATTTTAGTATGGATCTTTTTTGTTTCTTGTTTTTTTTGTGATTTTATAATAGTACTAAATACTGGCGGAGACAGTCCTACACAGAGATACGCATTGGGCAGGCAAGGCAGGTTAATCCGGAGGTTTGCTGGTGTCTGCATACTCCGCTGGCGACTGAGCTTTTTGTAGGGCTCCAGCCTGGTCCATTACCGGCAATGGTCGTTATCACCATCATCCAACAGTCGGTGGGAGACATCAGGAGGAGCAAAACAAATTACAAATTTTTGGCGCAGTAAGGCAGCTAATCGCACCAAGTATCCCGCCACTGACCACCAGGATCGCCAAAAAGGAAATAAAATATCTTGATTTTCAGAATCTCTGATAGAATGTTTAATCAGATGTTGAAAAACAGTCTGGAACTCACAGTAATTGACCGCAGTGACCTGGATGGAAGAATAACGCCGGAAAAATGGGAGAAAGTAGTGAAACCTGCCTCCAGCTTTCTTCAAATCCTTCGTGACAATCCGGTCTTTGCTTGCGCAGGCAAGAGCTCTATGGATCTTTACAATATAGCAGTCTCTAGGGATGGTTGGGTGTTGTAGAACGAGGGTAGACTCTGATTGGCTTTAACTTCGCAATGCCCAGTTGTTGTAACTCTGGCAATACATCAATTGTGCTTATTTTCACCTTCAAGCTGTAACGATCGGATACTGGTCTCTTGCCCTACAGTTTGGGGGTACTGCTTTAGGTTAACTATCCACCCATGAAAAAAACTATTGTAACGAAGCAACCAATGGCCTTGGAATGGACTTATCTTATTGCGGACGACCCTGCTTAACGAAAAAAAGACAACGACTTATGTATCGGAAGCTGGAATTTGAGAAAATTAAACAGGATAATTACAGGCGAACAACTAGCAAAAGCATCAAGCTTCTACAAAGTCGACACTTTTATCATCCAGGAAATACAATAGGATACGCTGGATAAAAAGAGGATGAAAAACTGTGACATCTACTATTGACCGGGTTATAGTGAACAGAAACAGCGACTATTCGGGATTTATTATAGCATCAAATACAGAATGGTTTTAAGCAAGGAAAGTCCACAATTGATAAAATGTTCACATTTCGGGAGATCCTGGAAAAATAACCCATGAAGTCCAAATCGATTCCGACCACCTATATTCATCGATTTCAAAGCCGGACAGTGTTTAAAGAGACGAACTTTACAGACCCATGTCTTGTTTTGGTATACTGCCCAAAATCATCCGTCTGTGCAGGATGACGATGGAGAACTCTCGCTGCTCCATCAGGGACGAAAGCGACCTCACCGATACATTCGATATCAAAAAAGGATTAAGGCAAGACGATGCACTGTCATTCTTGAGAAGAATGTGCAAAATAAGAGACAATATCTTCCACAAATCGGTGCAACTACTAGCATACACCGACGATATTGACATTGTTGGCAGAATTCAACGTGATGTCATAGCCACGTTTGTTAGTATAGAGAATGAAGCGGCAAAATTGGGTTTATACGAAAGGACACACAACATCGACGAAATGAACAGAACGTCACAGATATAACTTTAAGGTTCTACGGGACTTTATCTACTCGGCTCCGTTAATAACTCTGACAACAACATCTAGGCAGAATATAAACGAAGAATTACTCTCGCCAACCCCTGTTTCATCGGGCTAATAAGGCAATTTAGTAGTAAAGCACTCACTCGAACTACGAAGGAGATCCTATATACGATAACCCAGACGATTAGAATGTTTTAACACCTGGAAACATGATTGGTGAACCAGTCTTATCAATATTATAAGGCTACATATCAGACACATGGGTTGCATCCCTCGAACGATAGAAAAGGCTACAATCTCTCAGTGACACTCTTTGACACAAAAAGGGAAACCGAATCAAAAGTACGAGAATTGATCTAAGGCATTTAAAGACGAAAGAATGCCACCAACACAATTGGCACTTGCTCGAAAGATAACACATCTCGGGACAGATAACCTAATACGCTTAGTAACATTAAAAACAAACGAGTGGTGGGTGCCCGACTGTGTCGTACGCAACTTTCTCTTTTACAGCGATTCGGGCGTTAGATCAAATCACAAGTATGAGAGAATTTGACGATTTTCATAATTTTCATTATAAGAACCATTTGGGCCAGAAATTATTATAGCCTAAATAAGTAGACCGTTTTTTTTAAACTTCGAATTGATTTTGTCTTGCCTGTATTTTAGGCCTTTTTTTGCTATTAATTTAACAGTACCTCCCATATAACAGTTGCACATAATATAAAACGGCTCTGATGATTTTGATTACACTTAATATAAACATATGTCTATATTATTAGTCTATATTAACAAAACTCTTCTGCTTTCAACTCTGTTGTATGTTGTTGCGGATATACATAAATATAAATATTTGTTTATTTTAAATTGTTTGCTAGTAAAAGCTGAATTATAACTTTCGAAATATGTACTGTTTTATTAATTACGGAATAATATAAAATTTCAGTAAAAACGCGAACAAAGGATTTGTGAGGCCAAACAAAAGAAGTATATTTCAAAACAAAAATCAAGTTACATACGGACTTAACAATGTATTCACTAATTTTCAGAGGGTTTTAGTTAATTTCGGTTGCATCAACAATTTTACTCGACATTGCACATTAAAAACAAAAATACAGTTATTTGTAGTTTACTTTTTAGGTTAGCACTACTCATGAAAATTTCAAAATAACAACATTCTACATACTATTCAGAATTCAATTACAACATGAACAAAGACATACCATTCATCATCTCTTACAAAGATAAACATATTGTTTTCGTGAAAAAATTCGACCTCGAGATTTTGATTCTAACTTTACGATGATAGCGGAACCCAAAAAAAGTGGTCTTTGGAAGTCCGTCGGTCCGTCTGTATGTAATCGTCCACACTAAACAGCTTGACCGCTTTTCTTCAAACTTCGTATCCAGGGTTTTTTGGGTTATAATTCTAGGCCATTTTTGTTCGCTTTTATCCACGTTTTAATACTTAATTATCTATATTAAAGGGTCCGCCAAATAACTTTTTTTTTGAAAATACTATAAAAAAAAAACTACTGAATATTTTCTCAAATTTCTTTTTTTATTTGAAAGTACAATCCTTTCGGTTCATAATAAAAAATAATTTCATTCAAATGGCTGCCTCGGCTGGCCATGCAGTAGCCTATATGATCGGTCCAATTTTTAAGCACATTATCGATTGTGTGCAGCTGTATTTCACCAATGGCTTCACGAATATTGTCCTTTAAAGCGTCTATTGTGTCTGGCTTGTCGGCGTAACACTTATCTTTTACGGCTCCCCACAAATAATAGTCCAACGGTGTTAAATCGAAGCTCCGAGGTGGCCAAACGACATCAGCTCTGCGGCTGATAATGCGATCTTCAAAAACAGGGCGCAAAACATCGAGTGCAGCTTCGGCTGTGTGGCACTAGCGGCGTCCTGTTGAAACCAAATGTTGCCAATATCCTCCTCTTCAATTTTTGTGAACAAAAATTCGTTCAACATGGCCCGATAATGATCGCCATTGACTGTAACGGCCACTCCTTGCTCATTTTCGAAGAAAAATGGCCCAATTATGCCTCTGGACCAAAATCCGCACCAAACAGTGACTCGTTTTGGGTGTATCGGCTTTTCAATGTATGCGTGCGGGTTTTCTGTGCCCCAAATGCGACAATTTTGCTTGTTTATATACCCGCCAAGATCAAAATGAGCTTCATCTGAAAAGATGATTTTTTTGGCAAAATCGGCATCTTCTCTAAGTCGATCGCAGGCCCACTTAGCGAAGCGAAAACGCATTGGATGGACAGTTGGCTTCAACTCCTGAACCAATTGGACTTTGTATGGCGTCATACCAAGGTCTTTATGCAAAATTCGTCTCAATGATGTCTCCGAAATGTTCAATTATTGAGAACGACGGTGAATTGATGTTGATGGCGCTTCACGCACACTTTCTGCCACAGCAGCAATATTCTCGGGTGTACGCACTGGTTTTGGCTTTTCACGCTTTGGTTTATCGATGAGGATGCCAGTTTCTTTCACTTTTTTCACAAGATAACGAACATACGGAGCTGACGGTGCTTCTCTTCTTCCAAAATCCGTACGCAATTTTCGCACACATTCTGCAACATTACCATGATTTTCAAAGTAATGTAGCAATATTTCCCAGCGTTGTTCAAGCGTATATACAACCATATTCGTTCAGGATACAACTAATTATCTGTCAAATCAGACATGAGCAAAGTGTTACCATTGTTGAAAGAAGCACTAGTTGAAAAAAACGTTAGATGGCGGACCCGTTATAATACAATTTCCTCGAAAACGGCTCGAACGATTTTTTTAGTTCCAACAAATACAAAACTGTATACCCATTTTTTTACATTTCACATTCACGTTCACATTTCGGCATTATATGAACCACACCTAAACGTCAAGTTTCTTTCTGCATTTCATTTGACATTTCTCAATTTCAGACTAACTCAATTTGAACCATGGAAAGAAGATACACAATCGAGCAATGCGTTGAAGTTATTCAGGCTTATTATGAAAATTGGCGTTCAAATCAAAATGCATATCGTGCACTTCGTGATTTTTTCGGTCAATTTAATCGTCCAAATGTGCGTACAATCGGAAAAACAGTGCAACAATTTAAGTCTGTAGGAGATGTGAAAACACCAGAGCATGCTCGTACAGCTCGTACTGTTGGCCGTGTTAGATCATGTGATTTGACACCGTTGGACTTCTTTCTTTGAGCGTCATCAAAAATTTGCACCATCGGATGGAGGTGTGCCGCCGAGGTCACGGCGGCCATTTTGCCGATATTTTGTTCCATACATAATTGAACTATACCAATATTATCAATTATCATAATAAACATATGAGGGGCTACAATCCGCTGTGCGGATCGTTAAATACCCTATCCCATCCCATCCTTAAAATTAATATCCTCAAAATATAGGCCTTATGGCGATGAAATACAGAAAATGACATTGTCACAATATATTGCTCAGACAGTTTATCAAAATCTTTTGTGGTTCGACAAAAAACAACGTATTTCTATTGCTAATGCCTTGCGATGGGGTATACAAATGGTTTTTGTAAGAAAACGCCCCCAAAATGTGGGCGTGGCAAAAAACTTTGTATGGACGAAATATAGATGTTAGGATTTTCTAAATATACTGCTCAGACACTTTTTTGAAATTCCTTACGGTTTGGCTTAAAACTACGTTTTTCTAAAAGGGGCGTGGCAGTGGGTGGGCGGATTTCAAAAAATTTTACACCTGTTCTGCTTCGTCGGCCAGAGAGTCTAAATACCCAATTTCAACACTCTAGCTCAAAATTTAAGGCCCAAAAATCGGTGACACACAGGACGGACGGACGGACAGACAGACATGGCTTAATCGACTCAGCTAGCGATTCTGAATCGATCCATATACTTTGAGGTATATGTATTGAAATTATTTCTCTATGTTACAAACTTAATGTCAAAACTAAAATATCCCCCCATTGGGATAGGGTATAAAAAGAAATGACAATAATTTCCTAAATAATTTGTGTTATATTCAAAATCAACATCGGTCCTTAAAATTTAACCACCCTTTATGCATCAATAATCAAAATGAATATTACTGTCTATTTTGACCAAATTATGCAAATCGTCAAATTTTTGCATGTGCATTTGATCTAACGCCCAACTTGCTGTGAAAGAGAATGTTGCGTGCCGGTTTTTGGATGTACATATAAGGAAAATTGTCAGTTTCTCGGAAACTATTTGGTCAATTTGAATAAAGTTTAATATCTTAGTTATTATTACCGTTTGAAACAATTAAAAATTATCATTTCTGCCACAAGGTTCAGTTTTGACCAATAACAAAAAATCATTATTATTTACATAGACTCCGATTCCTCAAATTTCCGGAATAAAGGTTCTTATAATAACACTTCGACAATATTTTGTTTATTTTTATACCATATATTAGTTTTGACATTTATTTTGTTACATAGAGAATTAATTTCCATAGTTATACCACAGAGTATATGGATCGACAAAGGATCGCTAGCTGAGTCGATCTAGCCATGTTGGTCTGCCCGTTTCATCTGTGTATCACCGATTTATGGGCCTTAAATTTTGAGCTAGAGTTATAAAATTTGGTATAAAGGCTCCATGTCACCGCATACTGCAACGCCCTCTTTTCAGTCAAACGTTGTTTTTTGGGCCAAACGGTTAAGAATTTCAAAGTATCTTATTGGCATATTTAGACAATCACAATATCTGTATTTCATTCATATAAAGTTTTTTTGGGGCGTTTTCTTAAAAAAAAAAAACAATTTTCGGAACAATTTTAGGAAAACTCGAAAAAAAAACTTTCGAAGAATATATTTTGAGAATAAAATAATACGAACATTTCGTTTACAGCTAACTTTTTGGTGGCGTTATTCTAGAAAAACGATTTGTAAAGCCTATCTCATAGCATATCCATAGAAAAACGTCGTGTTTTGTTGAACCATAAAAAATTTAGATAAAACGTCTGTACAAGATTCATTCAGTTTTTAGAATCGCCTATTTTTTGGGGACATGTATTATTAGGATAGAATGGGATGGGGTATTGAACGATTCGCACAGCGGATTGGCTTCTCATATGTTTAACTTCAAAATGTATATTATTGTGTATTTGTGTGTGTATAACTATGAAAATCGTCAAATTCTCGCATGCTTTTTTACCTATTTGATCTAACGCCCAACTCGCTATGAAAGAGAAACTTGCGTACGACTTTAATAAAAGCGTCCGAATTTTCTTTAGTCTTAGAAAATTTTGTAGTACATACCTACGTTGGCTGATACACCTTCTCTTAGGTAATTGTTCGTCCAAAATATCCTCGTCATATAAACCTAAGTTTATACCTATGCGTCCTTTAAACTATTGGTATAAACAATGCTTCTGTTCGAACTACTGCCGTTCATGATGTTTATGATGATGATGATGACGATGCGAATCCATCCACCAACTCCCAAAAGTGAAGTAACTTATCTTTGGTCTATGAAAATATACTAGACATGCATCCAACAGATGCAGATAGATGTACTACTTCTCGTTATAGACAGACTGAACTGTAGCACATGGGAATTCCTTTAAGTTCATTTCAATTAAGAAACTTTGAGAGCACGATGTGAGCAAAGAGGGTGCATGCATTTGATTTAGCTTGAAGCTTGCATGTGCTGTGCAGTCTCTACACGGTCTTGGTTGTAGTACTTTTGCTTCCCGCCGCCATCCGATATTTGCAAAGTTAAATTGCCGGTTTCATTAAAACAAATTCCAACAACCAAAATTTCGTTTTGTTGTGGCCACCAGAGTTGTACGTGTACGAGTTGCATTTAGAGGGCAGTCGACTAGTACGATACATTGCATGCAACGTAGGGTCCGTGCGGTTTGCTTAGCTCGAAGACAACAACAACAGCGAACTGTCTCTAACATACTCGTCGGGCGTAATATTGTTATGACAGTAAAAACTTTTGCAATAAATTTCAAATAGAGTGGCAATTTTCAAAATGTATGTATGAAATTTAATTAATAGCACTGCGCTACCGTGATAGGGGATGTTGTACAGTTTGTGGAATTTAATGAAATACTTGGTACCGACCCCAGGTGAAGTAGGATTTTTGAGGTTTTGAGTTTTTGAGACAGAAAGCTGAGTTTTGTAGTCAAAATGAATTCAAATTGGTTAAAAACAAATTATAAATGGCACTTTAACCTTATTTGGATTCAAAATTCATATATGCTATTAAGGCCATTATTGATAATATGTACGTAATCATTTCACGTACATATTATCAATAAACATCGATGCACAGTATTTCGCGCGTGATCAATACGTTATGTGTGATCAAGTAGGAGTTCAAACTAACACTCAAAAACCGATAGTTCGTTCGTTTTAGGAAGGAAATGAGTTTAAAACTCCTTACTTAATAGCTAAAATGTATGCCCTACTGGAACCTAATTCATACAGTTCGAAGACGATAAGCTGAGAAATAAAAATCATTCAGCACTGCCGAATGGATAATATGGTAAAAAGAGTAAATGGAGGAGAAATTGCAACCTTGAACATAATAAAAACATGTCGAATATATTATCGAGTTAACCATAATTAGTCATCAAAGAGAATATCAATCCTAACGTTAAATTGCCAGCTCTAAGACCAGACCAGGCTCTAAGAAAGACCAAACCTCCATTTTAATGTTAAGCGATCGCAAACGCCAGATCACTTCGACTGAATAACTCTAAGCAGCTTTCAAATGATAGAGAAAGAGGGTGGAGACTTCTTTTATGTTTTTAGTTTATATGTTAAATGGTTGTCGTTGGCAAGAACTGCTCTGACATATTGTTAACTTGGAATATTAAGAGTTGTTCAGGCTAAACAGATGTGATGTCGGATCAGCCATAAAGTGCTTCTCCCAATGCTGTAGTATTTATTATTTGTGGAACATTCGTTCAACGATCTAACAAATTTGTAAGGACCAATACTAATTTGCTAGATCGTGGATTGATATTAGGGTTGTGCTCTCCGGGGTCATTTCGATACAACCTAACACAAGAGACAAATATCTCCGGTAATATATTCTTTTACAAACCAAATAAACTGTCACGGACAACAACTTGCGAGTATCCAACTGAAACTAATGAGCACTGCACTGTACACCCTGGCTCCTACTTAAACCATGAATATTCCTAGTATGGTAAGGATTTGAAATTGTTGCAGAAACACGAATATCGCCGTGTCTTTCCAAGGCACTCGGTTTTTCTTTGCTTCAAATCTACAAAAGAGTTTAGCGATCTCCATATGGTTGAATCACCAACAAAATAAACCACGTGATTATAGATGCGATACACATATCTAGCATCCTTAAAAATACTCCGATCATTTTCTAAACCTAAGCTAGTTCAGAACTCGACTTTCGAACGAAAATGGTGTACAAAAAATGTACTGCGGCCACCTTAAAAACCAGGGACAGACAGTGTAGACAAAAGAAATCAAACTTCACTGACGTATAAATGCAATGAATTACATTATTAACGAAGAAGGCGAAATAAAAAAAAAATCGAGTGTGAATTTACACGCGGTAGAAGTGAAACTTGGGTCGAATTACCACATCAATTATAGAGTAATACGGCGTGACTGAAAATGTTGATTTGGTATGATCGCATACGAGATTCGAGTATCGAGTATCAGATTTTTGGTATTCTGTAATTAGTGATCGGGTATATTTTCATACTCCATTAAGACCGCTCGTTAAGAGTCTCTGCCTGAGGCACTGCAGCCTTCCATCCTCTATGATCCCGGACTCGCTGCTTCCACTCGCTGCTTAAGACCAAGCGCTCTGGCATCCGCGATGGCTTGGTCTTTGAAACGGAGGTTCGGTCTTCCTTGCCTTCTCGAACCTGGTACAGCTCATAGAGTTCGCGGTTGTATCTTCTCCTCCATTCGCCTTCTCGTGCACAGGACCAAAATGAATTTTTATGTACACCAATTTCATTTAATTACATTCACAGAAAAATAATACATTTGACATTGTCAGCCATCAAACATCAATGTAGCAGCATTTTGCTTGTAAAATTGGCACAATTTTAAATGTGCATTCGATAAGTTGTGCATTTGATGGTTGGGTGTTGTAGAACGAAGGTAGACTCTGATTGGCGTTAACTTGACAATGCCCAGTGTTGTGACTCTGACTACACATCAAATGTGCTTATCTCCAAGTGGTAACCAACGGGTACTGGTCTCATCCAACCGGATTTGACTTGCTAAACGATAAGTGCGAATGTTGATAACACGACGAAAAACAGCAACACTATAAACACCCTGGTGAGAATGGCACGGATGAATACCCGGCCTTGTTGTCCCAGGCGAACCTAGATGAGCTGCTCTGACATATTCGGACAACAGGTTGTCTAGGAATTTCAAGGGTTAGTCAGGCCCCTTGAACAGAGATGGTGGCGGATGAACCGAAAGGCCAACGGCAGCACTCAATCGCGTAGTGGATACTGATGGCCCCGTGTCCTAGGGGTATCTAATAAATTGGAACTGGCCCTCCAGGTTGGGGGTTGTGCTTTGGGTTAACTACCCACCCACAGAAAAAAATATGGCTACGAAGCAACCAATAGCCTCGGAAAGGACTGACATTATTGTTGACGACCATGATAAACGAAAAAAGACAACGACGTTCGTATCTGCACCTGGAATGTGAGAACATTAAACAGGAGAGGTGCAGGCGAACAACTAGCGGAAGCCCTAAACTGCTACAAAGCAGACATTACTGCCATCCAGGAAAAACGATGGGATGGGCCGGGCAAAAAGACGATGAAAAACTGTGACATCTACTACGGACCGTGTTATAGTGAGCAGAAACAGCGACTATTCGGATGCGGATTTGTTATAAGTGCCAGACTTAGGCAAGAAGTCTTATGTTTCCAAGACATTAGCGAACGCATAGTAACAATCCGCATCAAGGCCAAATTCGCCAACATAAGCCTTATATGCGCTCACGCTCCGACGGAAGAAAAAGATGATATAGCTAAGGATTGCTTCTACGAGCTCCTTGACAAAACCTATGAGCGACTACCGAAGTACGATGTGAAAATCGTGCTGGTAGATTTTAACGCAAAGGTAGGAAGAGAAGACATCTTTAGAAGTATTGTCGGAAAACATAGCCTACACGACAACACGTCAGGTAACGGACTTAGGCTAATTGATTTCGCTACGGAACGAAATGCCACTATAGCCAGCACACGGTTTCCTCACCTCGATAGCCATAAGGGGACATGGCGGTCTCCAGATCAACGAACGGTCAACCAAATTGATCACATTGCGATAGATAAGAGGCACGCATCCAGTATTTTGGATGTCCGAACATTCCGAGGAGCTAACATCGACTCGGATCACTACCTTGTAGCAGAGAGTAGGTAAGAATGAGGATATCCACCACCCCACAACAATCCAGAAATACTGTGAAAAAATTTAATGTCGGAAGACTGCAATCGCAAGAGACCGCCAAGATCTTCGCACAACGCGTATCCCTTAATCTCTCGATTAACACCATACCACCAGCATCGAATGTCGAAGAGCAATGGCAACGATGCCAACAGGCCATTAGATCAGCCGCAACTGATGTGCTAGGTTTCTCGCGCCCACCAGCAAGAAACCCCTGGTTTGATGAGGAATGCCGACAGATGCTCGCAGCCAAGAACGAGGCCTACAAGGCTAAGCTGCAGGTGAAGACGAGAGCTGCCATTGAGCTCTATAGGCAAAGAAGAAGGGAAGAACATCGGCTTTTCAGCAAGAAGAAAAAAGAGCAAGAAAAGCGCGCGATTTAGGATATAGAGAGGTGCCACTCCAGGAACGATGTTCGCAAGTTTTACCAAAGTGTAAAACGTCAAAGCCAAGGTTACAAGGCTGGAACAGAATCCTGTCGAGATGAACAAGGAAATATTGTAGTTGAGACACAGTCGATGCTGAGGATATGGAGGAACCACTTCTGCAGACTGTTAAACGGCGATGACGAACAACATTCCGCTGTCAGGCAGAACGAACCATTCAATATTGGCAACGATAGCGAAAACTGCCAACCACCCGACCTGAGGATAGCAATATCTAAACTCAAGCTTAATAAGGCTGCCGGAAATGACGACCTTCCCGCTGAGCTCTATAAGGCCGGCGGAGATGACTTGGTAAGTAACATCCACCAACTCATAAGCCAAATCTGGTCGGATGAAAATATGCCTGAAGAATGGAACCTCAGCATCGTTTGCCCGATACACAAAAAAGGAGACCCTGTGAACTGCGCCAACTACAGAGGCATAAGTCTCCTCAACATCGCCTACAAGATCCTATCTGCCGTAATATGTGAACGCCTGAAACCGTTTACCAACAACCTGATTGGCCCTTATCGGTGTGGTTTTAGGCCAGGAAAGTCCACAACCGATCAAATTTTCACACTTCGGCAGATCCTGGAAAAAACTCAAGAAGTCCAAATCGATACCCACCACCCATTCATCGATTTCAAAGATGCATATGACAGCATTTATAGAGACGAACTGTACAGAGCCATGTCTGGTTTTGGTATACTGCCCAAACTCGTCCGTTTGTGTAGGATGACGATAGAGAATTCTCGCTGCTCCATCAGGGTCGGAAATGACTTCACCGACACATTCGATACCAAAAAAGGTTTTAGGCAAGGCGACGCGCTGTCATGTGACTTCTTTAATCTGATTCTTGAGAGGATTGTGCAAAACTCCAAAGCCAACACCAGAGGCACAATTTTCCAAAAGTCGGTGCAACTACTAGCATACGCTGACGATATTGACATTATTGGTAGATGTCAAGAACTATATGAGCTGTACAGCGACATGCCCCTGGTCAAAAAACTCCGCATTGGATGTTTAAGATAGCTAGGACATGTAGAACGAATGGACACCAATACTCCGGCTCGCAGAGTCTTCGATTCCCAGCCAGACGTCGGACGCAGTAGAGGAAGACCTCTCCTTAAGTGGCGCGCACAAGTGGAAACCGACCTCAACCAACTTGGAGTGCGCAACTGGAGGCAGTTAGCTAAGGACCGGGGTAAGTGGAGAGGCATGTTGGTTGAGGCCCAGGTTCATTCCGGACTATAGCGCCACTTAAGTAAGTAAGTAAGTATTCGATAAGTGACCATTAGTATGTGATCATCCCAATGTAGGTACACCATCATTCACTCACTCGATATCTGATGTGGTAATTCGACCTCTGTACTCTGCTTAATTTCTCTCTCTCTCTCTCTCTCTCTCACCAAAATCTGACGCTCCACCTTTCGGGAAGACTCCCAAATATAGATTAAACCGTCAAACATTCAAAAGGCAATCGTAGTCAAAAGTGCCTTTATACAACTCATACATAAAATCTGAATAAGTCATCCCACCCGAATCAAACCTCATACCAATTTTCATCTTCAAATTGCTGTCTCTCTCGATTTGGCCTTTTCAAAGTACCGCAATGTGTCTTTACACCAACAAACATAAGAGGCGTTCCCGATGTCTAGGATCTCGTCTTAAAAATGTCGTCATATGAAAAACACCGTGCCACCTGAAGGCAACACTCCAATTTCAAAAATACATCTTCAGTACCACTAATCACATACACATCTAAAACTCAATCAAAACTACCTGTTTGGATTCAAGCTTCAATTACAATTACGTCAGACACACACCATCTCTAAAACACATTTATGACGCCAAAATCAGCTGTCATTTCAACATTCAGAGGGAAATAACCATTTCGATCACCTACATGTTACCAAATGTCGCATCCATATATGTAGCAACTTTTGTTTGTTTTCTTACAAAGGATATTGCTTTCTGGACTCACCGATGAGTTTCATAATTTGATTTTGCTCACACACAATCCCACATACCCAAATTTACTTATTGACAGACAACACACTTTCTTGGTGCATACCGGTGCACCAATGTCCTTTCTCCAACCAACCTGCCAATAAGAACCATCCCTTTTTTTGCACACCAACGCAACGTACGTGTTGCCTGAGACACAAGTCCATACATCCGTTCATTACACACGATGAAACAGCCACAAAAACAGCCGCCCAAAATCAAGTTTCACTTCAAAGAAAGATGGTAAGCCAACAACAAGCGTTCACCGACGTAAAGCAGCGTTGGGTGTGGTGTCACTTAGATAAGAACCGGATCAAAACACCTGCATCCGTGATGTTTTTAATGTTTCATAAGATCGAATTTACACCGTCCCAGAAGAAGTTTTACTTCAAAAAAATTGGTCACATATAAGACACACAGCCCACTTTTGCCTTCAATTTGCCTTCAGATCTGTCCTAGACCTGCTTAATTTCGTTAGGAAATGAGCTATGTCATTTCTTCGATCTAGTTCTGAAAAAGATAGGTTTTAGGAAAATTGTTAATAGGCCTTAGTTTTTCAGTTTGAGATCATCTTAGTTTTGGTATTAAACTCGAGCTAACTTGAGAAATATTTTTTCAGTCAATTTAAAACCAGATTTGATTTCGAGTTAACCCAGCAATTTTGGTGAGTTAATCCTGGATTAAATGATCAGATAGTTTTTGACAGATGATAAAATAGCAAGCGAACAATTATTTTCCAATCCATTTTTTGTGAATTTTAAAAAAAAAAAAATACGTGTACGATATATATATATTGCAAGAATCACTATAATTTGTTGTGGGAAAGGAAACCAAACAGATGATAACGTTATTTAACTTTATGAAATCGAAATATTGCCGAAATTTCATATATTAACGCTACTTCACCTGGATATTGGATGCCTCATATTGAAAACTATGCATACTTCCAAACTTGAATTTGGATGTGTGCGGAAAGTATGAACCCCGGTCCCTATGAATTGGGCTTTATTTCACAACCAATGTTTGGAGTTATTTCAATTGAATCGCCACTCATTAATTTAATCAAATTTAATCATGCACCAAAAAACTGCATCATGAGTTTACTCTAGATTAAATTTAATCCAGGGTTAGTTGACTCTCGGTTAACGCAGCACTAAAAAACCGGGACTAAGATGTCCCAGCTAAATTGAAATTATTGTTCCGTTAATCAACTGTTTTCGGTAATTGGTAAAGTACGTTGGTCTTGAAACAAGACAATAGTGGAGATTCCCCAATGGAACCTCGATGGTTTGACGAAACACACAGGACTTTTACAACTAATTATTAATTGAGAGAATGAACCGAAAATATAACACTAAGATCAAATCTTTGGGTTAAGGATCATAATATCATAACTGCCAAGGCGCTTGGATAGAGTAAGTTGTTAGAATGCCAGGTTTGAATAAATTTGAAACCTGATTTGTATTAGAGTAAGGAACTGCAACAAGTGCAAAGACTGTTAAGTTATTGAATTTTAGTTTTTGACGGTCCTACAATAAAATGTTGAAAAATATACCCAAATATCTATAGCTACCCATTATGAACCAAATGTTCAATATACGAACTCGTAAATATACCTACTTTCCCGTAAACAATACTATAACAGTAATGCGTACAACTGACTATTTTTACTATTCCCTTTACTTGTACCTAATAGTTTTGGTCGCCGGAAAAAATCGTACTGGAGATTTTAATCAAACATAACCTAAAATTTAGAATCCTGAAAAAGTGGCCTTGGTGATATTTTTCCGTCCGACGCAGGATCTAAACGACTTAACTGATTTAATTCAAATTTGTTATACCAGTTTTCGGATTAACACCCGGAGGAGTTTGTGTAAGTAATTCCTATTACTCACAAATAAATAAATCTGTAAAACGTTTTTTTTGAATTGAGATTATCGTATTGAAGATTAACTTGAAAATCATTATAACTATTAACATTTGATACAATGCCTAGTATTTATTTTAAGCCTAACAGTCCCTTAACGAAATTTTCAGTTTTTTTAAAGCAAAATCACTAATTTTTGCCACATTAACGCATTTACTTATTTTGTTTAAACTCGGTAATTTAAGAGTCTTGTAATCATAATTCAAAGTTGTGTTGTACACCCACCACTAGCCCGTTTTTATACATAGGTGTGCTAGGTAAGGTTAAGTCGATATGGTCTAAGTCTAGGCTATAATTGAATCGGTAAGTAGAAGAACAGTACAAGCGCCAAAAAATAATTCTTTACGTATGTTAACCTACCAATCAGAAAAAAACACCAGTACATTTGAAAGTACAAATCACGTGAAACTCTTGGTTATGTTTCTGTATTTCTAAAAAATGACATTTTGTACATGTTTTGTTCTTTCACTCACCGTCTCTACCGATGTGTGTGGCCTAGCGTTCGCCTGATAGAACACAATTCCTCTAAAGCAGACAGACCTCTTCTAAGCGGTTGCTTACTTAGACGGTCCAATTGTTGACAGTGCAGTTCTGAATTAAGAGTTTTGCCATAGGCGGAATGATTGAAGTACATGATTCTTGTATACCGTTTACAACGGGTCACCGCAATACCGTTTTAATTTTAGATTGTCATAAGGGGTCCTCTTTTCATCACCAGTCATTATCAACTTCTAAGATAATTCGATTTTGTTACGATTCAGCAGTGATTCGCAGCTGTAAATTCGGTCCTAGAGGTTTTTTGCGTTAACTCGTGTGGCACAAATTCATCGAGCTCTTTTTTCTATCAAGGGTTTTAACTGTTATTTGTGCAATATTTAAAAGAGTATAAAAGATGCGCTAGGATGAGGTCACATGCAAAACCTTCGGAAGTGTCGACCAAATAAAAGGGATTTTTTATTATATTATTCTTAGCACCACTTAGAACCAAAATATCAACTGCCGTCACGGTTTTTAAAACCACAACTTTGTATATACATTCATGTCTGGTGCTCTTTAAAGACTAGATGGCACCACATCCACATTAAGGAATTTGAACAATAAAAACTGAATGGTCTACATTTATTTTTTACCATCATTCTAGTGTTACGAGAAACAACGATCGTATCTGCATCTGGAATGTGAGAACATTAAACAGGAGAGGTGCAGGTGAATAACTAGCGGAAGCCCTGAACTGCTACAAAGCAGATATTACTGCCATCCAGGAAATACGATCGGTTAGGCCGGGCTAAAAGAGGCAATGGCAACGACGCCGACAAGCCATTAGATCAGCCGCAACTGATGTGCTAGGTTTCTCGCGGCCACCAGCAAGGAACCCCTGGTTTGATGAGGAATGCCAACAGATGGTCGCAGCCAATAACAAGGCTTACAAGGCTAAGCTCCATGTGAAGACGAGAGCTGCCATTGAGCTCTATATGCTTTTGTTTATAGGCTTTTTAGAAGGAAGAAAAAAAGCAAGAAAAGCTGGCGATCGAGGAAATTGAGAGATAACACCCTAGTAAAGATGTTCGCAAGTTCTACCAAAGTGTAAAACGTCAAAGCCAAGGATACAAGGCTCGAAACGAATCCTGTCTAGATAAACAAGGAAATATCGTAGCTGAGACACAGTCGATGCTGAGGATATGGAAGAACCACTTTTGCAGATTGTTAAATGGTGCTGACGCTGTCAGGCAGAACGAACTATTTAATTTTGACAACGGCAGCAAAAACTACCAACCACCCGACCTAAGTGAAGTGAGGATAGCAATATCTAAACTCAAGCTTGAAAGGGCAGCCGGAAATGACGGTCTTCCCGCTGAGCTTTTTAAAGCTCGCGGAGTTGACGTAGTAAGTAACCATCCACCAAGTCATAAGCCAAATCTGGTCGGATGAAAGTATGCCTGAAGAATGGAACCTCAGCATCGTTTGCCCAATCCACAAAAAAAGTAGACCCTCTAAACTCTGCCAACTACAGAGGCATAAGTCTCCTCAACATTGCCTAAAAGATCCTATCTAGATCCTGGAAAAATACCCAAGAAGTCCAAATCGATACCCACCACCTATTTATCGATTTCAAACCCGCATACGACAGCATTTATAGAGACGAACTATACAGAGCCATGTCTACTTTTGGTATACCGCCCAAACTCGTCTTTTTGTATAGGATGGCGATAGAGAATTCTCGCTGTCGGAAACGACTCAACGACACATTCGATACCAAAAAAGGATTTAGGCAAGGCGATGCGCTGTCATGTGGCTTCCTCAATTTGATTCTTGAGAGGATTGTGCAAAACTCCCGAGCCAACACCAGAGGCACAATTTTCCAAAAATCGGTGCAACTACTAGCACACGCCGACGATATTGACATCATTGGTAGGACTCAACATGATGTCATAACCACGTTTGCTAGTATAGAGAAGGCAGCCGCAAAAATGGGTTTAACAAAAATTGAGGGTAAGACTAAGTATATGCTATCAACACGAAAGGACAAAAAACAAAAAAAAAAAACAAATTTTTGGCGCAACAGGCTCGTTAGTACCCAGGGCCTAGCTTTCTCACAACCATTCATGTGTGCGTGTGTACTTCTTGCACGATGGCGGGACCTCCTGTTTTATGCCGACTCCGAACGGCTAAGTTGAGATAAGCTATTCTTGACAATTGATACTACTCGGATGATTTGTCAGATCATCACGAGAGGAGGGCCAGTGAAAAATCATTTAGGTGTTGCTACGGCTGGGAATCGAACCCAGACCTCCTGCGCGGCAGTTCATCGCACTAACCATCGCGCCACTGAGCCCCACACGAAAGGACAACATCGACGAATTGGACAGAACGACACCATTGACAGATAAAACGTTGAGGTAGTACCGGCCCTTGTCTACCTCGGCTCTGCTTTTAACTATGACAACAACATCTTGTCAGAACTCAAACGAAGAATTACTCTTGCCAACCCCTGTTTCTTCGGACTATGAAGGCAATTTAGTAGTAATGTCCTCACTCGAACTACTAAGGAGATGCTTTATAAGACCCTGATCATCCCAGTCCTGCTCTACGGCGCTGAAGCATGGACCGTATCAAAATCGGATGAAGAAATCCATGAAAAATTCGAGAGAAATATTCTTCAAAAATCTTCGGTACCGTTTGCGTTGATGGGCTATGGAGACGAAGATTCAACCACGAAATATGAGATATACAGCGACATACCCCTGGTCAAAAAACTCCGCATTGGACGTTAAAGAATGCTAGGACATGTAGAACGAATGGATATCAATACTCCGGATCCTTCGATTCCCAGCCAGACGTCGGACGCAGTAGAGGAAGACCTCGCTTTAAGTGGCGCGCACAAGTAGAAACCGACCTCAACCAACTTGGAGTTAGCTAAGGAGCGGGCTAATTGGAGAGGCGTGTTGGTTGAGGAACGGGTTCGTCCCGGACTGTAGCGCCACTTAAGTAAGTAAGTATTCTGATGTTAGAAATGAAAGAAAATGAGTAGTGGGTACACGACTGGTCGTACGCAACTTTCTCTTTCACAGCGAGTTAGGCGTTAGATCAAATAGTACGCATTTTGATTATTAATGCTTTAAACGATATAAATAATGTCGAAATGTGATTATACGAACGTTTACTCCGAAATTGGAAGGAATCGGTGTCTATGTGAATAATAATTATTTTTCGTTATTGGCCAAAACTGAAAATTCCGTTTAGTGATAGTTGGGCTAAAACTAATTATGTGGAATTATTTAGAACTACAATAGTAGTATATATATTAAATTTCATTCAATTTGTCGTAATAGTTTGCAAGAATTTAACAATTTTCTTTATATGGCCTAAATGATAAAATCCGTTATATGGATTTTGTCAAAAAACTGGGTACGCAGTTTTGTTGGAACTAATATGCTTACAGTATGTATAAAGTTTAATCAAAATCGTTAGAACCGTTTTCGAGAAAATTGAGGTTATGTGTAATTTTTATATGGCAGTTAGTAACATGGCTAAAAGCAAACAAAAATAATTGCCTAGTATTATGACCAAAAGAAACTTGGATACGAAATTTGAAGAAAATCGGTCAATCCGTTTAGGCTGGGGAGACCATTACGGACAACGAACCGTCGAACCGACGAACCGTGGAACCGACGAAACCGACTCGACGGACCGACGGACGGAATTCCAAAAACCACTTTTTTGGGTTCCGCTATTATCGTAATGTTAGAATCAATCAAAATATCGAGGTCGAAAATTTTCACGAAAGAGAAAGTTAAAAATTAATAAAATGTTTACATTATATATGGTTTAAAACCTTTATTTACTACGTTATTCTACATTAATTATGAGTATGTCCGCCATTTTTCGTTATGACCTCTATAAGACTATTCGGAATAGAATCATAAAGTTTTTAACTTACAAAGAGAAAGGTATTGATTTGAAATTGAAATGTTTGACCTCGAGATTTTCATTGATTCTAACATAGCGAAACCCAAAAAAGTGGGTTTTTGGCTCGTCTGTCCGTAACTGATTTTCTTCAAACTTCTTGTTTTTTGGACATAATTCTAGGCCATTTTTTTAACTTTGTCTTACAAAGAGAATGGTATTGTTTTCGTGAAAAATTTCGACCTCGAGATTTTGATTGATTCTAATATTACGATGAAAACGGAACCCAACATTATTTATTTTAGTTTTAGGTTTTTAGTTTTGGGCCAACTATCCCTGAACGGAATTTTCAGTTTTGGCCAATAAGGGAAAATCATTATTGTTCACAAGTCACCGATTCCTTCAAATTTCCAAAAGTTCGTATTATCACATTTCGACATTATATATCATTTTTAGCATCAATGATGAAAATGAAAATTATTGTGTCTCTTGGCCAAATTATGAAAATCGTCAAATTCTCTCATGCTTGGCAATAGATCTAACGCCCAACTCGCTATAGAAGATAGAGTTGCGTACTACCCAGTCGTGCACCTACCAGAAACCACTCGTTTTTTTCAATTAATCAAGAGAAATTCGGGCCCCGGCATCATGACAAGCTTCGATTAAAAACATCTTGTCTTCAAATTGTCTGCCGTCTTCATACACTTTATGAGATTTTATGTCCAGTGAATAAGGCGGTCATGGCAAAAGTTCCACATCTTCTAATTGAATCCAACTTTTACAACCCTGGAAGTATGGATGGGGGCATTGTCTTGTTGGAATATCCAAGGTAGGGGTCGGAAAATGTTTTTCACTTTTGGAAATGTCCGGTCCATCAAATTGTTGTGGTTGTTGCCTTTCATTATTGTGGACAAATACTACAACTTGATTGTGCCACATTATGTAATAGCTCCCCACGACATTACACCTGATGTACAAATTAAGCTCCTCCTTTCTTATATCATGGAATTAAAATGTGTAACCATCGGGGACGTCAAGGTGAAACTTGTTTTCATCCGAAAAGACTACGCGTTTCCATTCACTATTCCACGCGACATAATCTTCTGCAAAATTCATTCGATGCTTCCTGTGTAGTTGCTTCAAAATGGTTTTTTTAAGTTGTCTTCTCTGTATAGCAACGGTTTTTGTATTATCCTTCGGACGGTTGCTATGCTAGATGGTGCATCGCTGTTGGTCCCAATTTTAGTCGCTGGTAGAGTAGAATTTGAAGCAAGCAACAGTCTAACTTCTATTAAGTCTCCTTGCAATTTCTCGGCCTGAGGGTCCTAACTCCTTGTAACCATCTACTTCCCCTCTTTCTGTCGCTGTCAAAGTCATTCCGGAACTTATTTTTTTTTTCAAACTAAATAAAAATAGCTATTATTTAACAAAAAATGTTAAAAAATTTTTTTTAAATAATCCCAACAAAAACTTTGGAAGAAACGCTGATATGAATTCCTGTAACGAAATATTCGTAAGGCCTCATCCTAGCGGGGAATCTTTTTATACGCTTTTCAAATAGTATATTTTTTGATCTGAATTACAACGGTCGTTTCTTATTTACCAAATTTCTGTTGGGAAAATATGTACCTGTTCGCAGGTAGTACAAAGTTTCCGGGTACAAAATTTCCAACAACAATAATATAAAGAGTGAAAATCGATTTCAAAATGTATGGCTTCATCATAGTGATCGTCAGCGTATACATATACATGTGAACATCGATAGTCATACTAATGTTAAAGCCATTCATAACATTTTAAAATTGGGTTTGACTGCGAAAAGATTTTACAAAATTCAACAATTTTTCTGATACACTCAAGGAATCTGCAATTAAAATTTCATTAATCCACTTAAATTAATTAAAGCTCAAAAATTGGTCAAGAACGGATTTTATTTATATTTTAAACTATTTATCTAAAATATTGTTTTACCCCATGGGAAATGATACACAAATATATGTACAAACACAAACAGTGTGAATGGAAAATAATATTCCTTAAGTTTGCTATTTCAACGCATGTAATGTATATTTGATAAACCTTTGGCAAAGACATCTCAAAACACCATCAATTCAACTTTAAAACCCTGCTCCCATTTGGCAAAGAACTTACCTCTTGGCATTTGGTATGATACGTGTGCTCAAGTTATTGTACAGCTTTTGAGCGAAATCATGCATATAGCATATGCTTTAAGAAACCCTCCAACCAATAGTAAATCAGCAATTCTATGGGATTTCCATTTGAAATGATGTCATGCCCTTAAATGATCACTTTACAGAGATGCTTCTGAGAGTTCACGTTGAATAGGTATAGCCAAATAAAAAAATCTACTACTCTTCTATGCAAATAAAATGTTTACAGTATCTAGATAGCTTCCATTCGTTTACCTACCCTGCATGGCGCTCTCTGCGGAAATATCAATAGAGGAGCCTCCCACATAGAGACAAAAATCAAACATCTAAACTCGGTAGACGGTCCAATGAATTATAAAACGACACCCTAGTGTGAGCTACAAAACTCTCTTCACCTGTATTGTGGTTGTGTATAGGTGGTTTCGTGTAGGGTATCAAACGAGCGGGTGGCGGTATTAGCCTCGAAACGTGTAAACACATTTTCCATTCTATATTTCAATGGGTTATGTCATTTGAGTAGAAATGCTCGAATTGTGAGGCTTAACATTTATACCATACATAGCATCCCTTCTGCGAATCCAATTTCTATTTGCATAGGCAAACCGCAAATACCTACATCACCGACACACCCTATGCGCCTCTGAAGTTGGGGCAAATAAAAAAGTCACATGAAATGAGTTCACGAGATTACGAATATTAAAACGGATATAAATGAGTGCTTTCGAGAATGCATTCAGGATACACTCGCTGTGTGTGTTTTGAAACCTCTATTTGGCGCTCTTAAAACGTTTCCATTTCCTTTCTTTACTTTTTTTTATATAGAATGACTTGGAAGGGATTTGTTTTTTATTCTAAGTTCGTTCTGAACTCTTATTCCTTTTTTTTGTGAATTGAAATGCAAATATTCCCTGTGTTGTATTATATGTTCTTGTTTTAAGAATAAATATACCACGGAGGAAGACTATGTAGTATGTCTGTTGCATATGATCGGTTACAAAAAGGATATTTTTATTTGGTTAATTCAGAACTGTTACTTCATTACTAGTTGTAATGCGATATTAAGATTAGGATTTTTGAACATCATCATAAGTAACAAACTTTCTATTCACTATTTGCGGTCTATCCGAAATTAATTTAATTTGCAACACTTTAATTACCCTCGTCAGAACGGCGCGGAATGAATTCCCGGTCTGCCATCCCAGGCGAACCAAGATAAGCTGCTTCGACATATTCGGACAACAGGTTACTTAGGATTTTCAATAGTAAGTCAGGCCCCTTGAACAGATATGGTGTCGGATTTACCGAAAGGTTAACGGCAGCGCTCAATCCCGTAGTGGATACTGATGGCCCCATGTCCAAGGGGTATCTAATAAATTGGAACTGGCCCTCCAGGTTGGGGGTTGTGCTTTGGGGAAACATGAAAAAACCATTGTTACGAAGCAACAAATAGCCTCGGAAAGGACTGATATTAATGTTGACGACCCTGTTAAACGAAAAAAGGGCAACGACGTTCGTATCTGCACTTGGAATGTGAGACCATTAAACAGGGAAGGTGCAGGCGAACAACTAGCGAAAGCTCTAAACTGCTACAAAGCAGATATTACTGCCATCCAGGAAATACGATGGGATGGGCCGGGCAAAAAGAGGATGAAAAACTGTGACATCTACTACGGACAGTTAGCAGAAACAGCGACTATTCGGATGCGGATTTGTTATAAATGCCACACTTAGGCAAGAAGTCTTATGTTTCCAAGACATAAGCGAACGCATTGCAACAATCCGCATCAAGGCCAAATTCGCCAACATAAGCCCGACGGAGGACAACGATGATACAACTAAGGATTGCTTCTACGAGCTCCTTGACAAAACCTATGAGCGACTACCAAAGTACGATGTTAAAATCGTGCTGGGAGATTTTAACTCAAAGGTAGAAAGAGAAGACATCTTTAGCAGTATCGTCGGAAAATATAGCCTACACGACAACACGTCTAGCAACGGACTTAGGCTAATTGACTTCGCTACGGAACGATATACCACTATAGTCAGCACACGGTTTCCTCACCTCGATAACCATGGCGGTCTCCAGATCAACGAAAAGTCAACCAAATTGATCAAATTGCGATAGACAAGAGACACGCATCCAGTAATTTGGATGTCCAACATTCCGAGGTGCTAAAATCGACTCGGACCTTGTTGCAGCCAAGCTAAGGATGCGGGTATCCACCACCCCACAACAAACCAGAAATACTGTGAAAATTTTAATGTCGAAAGACTGCAATCGCCAGAGACCGCCAAAACCCTCGCGCAACGCGTATCCCTTAACCTCTCGATTCACAACATACCACCAGCATCTAATTTCGAAGGCTAAGCTGCAGGTAAAGACGAGAGCTGCCATTGAGCTCTATAGGCAAAGAACGATGTTCGCAAATTTTACCAAAGTGTAAAACGTCAAAGCCAAGGATACAAGGCTCGAACAGAACCCTGTCAAGATGAACAAGGAAATATCGTAGTTGAGACACAGTCGATGCTGATGTAGTGTGATCCAATGCAACACAAATTACGAAAATCAATTACGTAGCATTGTATCACCCCAGATACCATATAGTGGCAAATGGCATTCTATCGGCATCGACAGTGATTCATGCATCGGAAAAGTTCATTCGGGTTTAAGTGTTTGTTATTGTTTACACTGTGTCCCTTAGTCCCGGTATGCATTATGCAGTATGTAGGTCAAATAAAATTATGTTCGATAATTAAGTTATATGATATTTTTGATAGTAGCTTTGAGTATTCAGATATTCTATGCTTAAAATATCCATAGCTCCAACGTAAGATTTTTGTATAAATACCTTTTCATTTTGGAAATAAAATCAGTCTTGATCTAACCACTCGAGTCTCATTAACTGCGGCAGTAATATGCCATAGCTTTCAGCGAACTGCGCTTTGAACAGTACAGAAGAGCGGGTCGCGCTTTGTACGACTTAGGGAGGTAGGCTCCATAACAAAAGAACATCGTAATAATAACACCAAACATTACACTGAGGATATGGAAGAACCACTTCTGCAGACTGTTAAACGACAATGACGAACAATATTCGGCTGTCAGCAGAACGAACCTATTTATATTGGCAGCGGCAGCGAAAACTGCCAACCACCCGACCTAAGTGAAGTGAGGATAGCAATATCTAAACTGACGGAAATGACGGCCTTCCCGCTGAGCTTTATAAAGCTGGCGGAGATGGCTTGGTAAGTTACATCCATCAACTCATAAGCCAAATCTGGTCGGATGAAAGTATGCCTGGAGAATGGAACCTCAGCATCGTTTGCCCGATCCACAAAAAAGGAGACCTATCTGCCGTAATATGTGAACGCCTGGAACCGTTTACGAACAACCTGATCGGCCCTTATCAACGTGGTTTTAGGCCAGGAAAGTCCACAACCGATCAAATTTCCACACTTCAGCGGATCCTGGAAAAAACCCAAAAAGTCCAAATCGATACCTACCACCTACTTATCGATTTTAAAGCCGCATACGACAGCATTTATAGAGACGAACTATACAGAGCCATGTCTAGTTTTGGTATACCGCCCAAACTCGTCCGTTTGTGTAGGATGACGATGGAGAATTCTCGCTGTTCCATCAGGGTCGGAAACGACCTCTTCGACACATTCGATACCAAAAAAGGATTTAGGCAAAGTGATGCGCTGCCATGTGGCTTCCTCAATTTGATTCTTGAGAGGATTGTGCAAAACTCCCGAGCCAACAACAGAGTCACAATTTTCCAAAAATCGGTGCAACTACTAGAATACGCCGACGATATTGACATCATAGGAGCAACTCAAAGTGATGTCATAGCCACGTTTGCTATTATAGAGAAGGCAGCGGCAAAAATGGGTTTAGCAGTAAATGAGGGTAAGACTAAGTATATGCTGTCAACACGAAAGGACACAACATCGACGAATTGGACAGAACGTCACTATTCACTTTGAGGTAGTACGGGACTTTGTCTACCTCGGCTCCGCTATTAACTCTGACAACAACATCTGGTCAGAAATCAAACGTAGAATTACTCTTGCCAACCGCTTTTTCTTCGTACTAAGAAGGCAATTTAGTAGTAAAGCCCTCACTCAAACTACTAAGGAGATCCTATATAAGACCCTTATCATCCCAGTTCTGCTCTACGGCGATTGCAAAGATCCTGGACCACAGCTGTAATAAAATCATTTATAAATGTTACGAAGCAGCAAAGATTATGAATTCTATACAGATGACGCATTGAGAACAAAAAACAGAAACTTTTGCTCAGTAGCTTCATAGTACGGGCTGGCGGTGTGCTTGAAAAACAAGAACAAAAACATATGGCGGGCTGTGCCAGCACGACCCGCCATAGAAAAAATGTTTCTTGTATGGAGTGCGTTATCTGTATAGAATTCATAATCTTTGGAAGCAGGTATGTTACATTAGTTCAGGGTATTTGGATTGTTAACTTTTTTATTTAAAATTTAGTGTTGTTAGGCAATGCTATTATATGAAACCACTTGAGCTTTTACAAATCCGTTGCCTATCAATTCGACTCTCAGAAGTCCCATGGCGATTGACGAGTGCCGAGCGCCTTTACAGTAGATTGGCTCTCAATCCCTACGCCAAGTCTTGCTGTCCCAACACTAAGACATATAGTGCATTTCCAATACGGCAGCGGAAGAATTCCCATGAAGAATTCAACGGGTATGTATAAAGTCCACTTAAGGATGGACAAAATGAAAAACCATATTCGGACAACAGGTCACTTAGGAATCTCAAGGGTTAGTGGCCCGTTCTTGAAATACGTTGGGTTGGGCCAGGAAAAATAAGTATGCAAAACTGTGACATCTAGTACGGACTCTATCATAGCGAGCAAAAAACAGCGACTTTTCGGGATGTGGATATGTCCCAATCGCCAGGCGACTTAGGCAAGAAGTCTTATGTTTTCAAGACATTATATCGAATCTAGACCCGGTGACTCACCCTCTCCCGAAAAAGGGAAAGGACAACTTCAATCTGGCAAATTTCCGATCGATAAGTCTCCCTTCGAGTATCAGTAAGGTTTTCGAGAAGATTCTCAATCGGGCTCTGTTCAAATGGTCTGAGGAAAATAATATTATACCAGAGACCCGGTTTGGTTTCAAGGTGGGACATGACTGTATTCATGCCACCAAACTCGTCTCTGATGTACAATGGAACAAAGCTAAGAAAACAGTGCATGGGTGCATGTCTGGTGGATTTGGAGAAGGCTTTCAACACTGTATGGTTAGACGGCATCTATCTAAAGCTAACCAGACTTGGTATAAGTAAACCACTGCTATATATGCTTCATAACTTGTTCACTGGTAGAACGTTTGTTGTCAAAAGTGGCAATGTAACTTCTATACCACGGATTTTTTCATTAAAAATGATCTGCGTATGCGGACGATTTTATCGCATACAAAACAGCCTCTACTCTCGAGATCATTCAAACTCTTTTCCAGCAGGACTTCTACAAGATCCAGAGATATTGTGGTGACTTACATGATATTAAATTTCCTTATTAGACTATGCCCAAAAAAGTCGGTGTTAAAGAAAAACGATTTTTACCGAAAACGCCCGCAAAAAGTGGGCGTGGCAAAAAAACTATATATGGATGATATATAGGTATTGAAAATGTCTAAATATGCTGTTGAGACACTTTTTCTAAATTCTTTACGGTTTGGCTAAAAACTAAGTTTTTTCTAAAAATTGTGCGTGGCAGTGGGCGGATTTTAAAATTGTTTACACTTATTCTGTTGCCCCAGACAAGGATTCTATATACCAAATTTAATCATCCTATCTCAAAATTCAAGTCCTAAAAACCGGTGATGTACAGACGGAAGGACGGACAGACAGACATAGCTTTGAGGTATATCTAGCTAAATTACTTCTCTATGTTACAAACTATGTAATGTACCTATCAAAACTAATATACCCCTATGCGATAGGGTATAAAAATTAATCCCTCTCTACAAACGACCTTTACTGGTAATGCAATGCCAAATCTCCTTGTTCATCTTATTCGAAATAACAAAAATTTGCTTCACTCGTATCTGGGTTTCACCTCCCTAGTAGAATAATTTAAACGAACAAAAGCAACACGAATGCTCCCAAAAGTAAACAAACAAACAAGTCGTTTCGATAAAACTTGCTAAAAAAAACTAAGTAGCACTCACCCTGTTGCTTCATTTTCTCCGAATGGTTTTTCTGAGGCTGTTGCTTTGTAAAATTGACGTGAGAAATTTTTTGTTGTTGTGATTGTCGTTGACCCTTCAATAAATGTTCAAATACTTCATCTTCAAGAGCTTCATTTCCATTCAAGTGCTTTCTGCCTGTGCTTGCTAGAGAGTTGCAATAGTCAACGTTGTCATTGTCGGCGGCGTTGTCGGTGTCGTGTGCCTCCCCACCATTCACACTCTTGTCTTCTATGAATGCAAAAATTATAATAAAAAAACAGAAGAAGCTGAATGTATTCAGTGGCTTTAGATACAAAATCCGTCAGAACAGAGCAACAGAAAAAAAATATGCAAAAGCTTGTTTTATTTACCTGTTCGATTGAAATTCGAATGTTTGCTCATTGTGTTTGCTTTTGGTAAAGCGAATAATTTGAATTGTCACGAAAAGTGTCAATTAAATATATCACTCACTTAACTCCCGCAAAATATGTATTTGAATGTTCGATTGTTTATCTGTTCGTTTCAAATTGATACGTAAAATGGACTGATTAAAATGTTGGTTCTACTTGGTTATGGTGGCGGCGGTCGGCGGCGGCGGCGGCAGCCACTCTCACGGAGAGGTCTTAGAGACTACTTTTAATTTTAAATGGAAAACGATTAAGTCGCGTGTTCGTATATAGAGTCATAGACTCGTAGCGCCTGGTAGAGTTCAATTTGTATATTCAACAAGAACTTCAATGAAACAAAAACACGTGCACTTCGAACGTAAGCAGTGACGATTCCTAACGAAAATAGGGTAAATTCGATAAGACGCCTTGTTTTGAGCAGATAGAATAAAAATGTAAATTTATTTTTTTATTAGAAAATGAAACAAAATATTAGTTGGGACTCCTAGGTAAGTATTATAGTGTTTAATATTCCGATGTTGATGATTGGTATTTATTATGCACTTAAATTGCTACTGGTGAAACTACCTTTTTTGTAAGTTCGATTTTTCTGTATCAAAAACACTTTTAGTATTGTGGTGTTCATGACATTTTTCGTTGGACTTTCATTATCAAGGCTGGATTAGGAGACCTTAGGTCAGTCAGCATGATGATTAGTTCAGATGGCCGTTTAATAGCCATTTATAGCTATTAAGAATATATGACCACGTCCCACAGATGACATTGGTTTATGTTTTATTAAATCAATCATGTAGGTATCGGATGACATAATGTTTTGCCTTTTGTTGCTATTTTCTTGGGTGACAGCTTTTACAATTTTACATTTTGATTTGGAATAGTTCGCTTGATTATCGAGGTGATCATATGCACATTATGATTATGTTTTTTGTTGCATTGTGGTTCATGTAATATGATGGCCTTCTGCATGGGTTCAGTTTTAACTACAATATTAAGAATTTCTTTTGATTTTATTCAAGCATCTGCTTTATCGAAGGTGAGAAGAAGGTCGCGTTTCATAATATTTTCTCGACTTCATTTTTGCTGTTTCTTTCACATAACAGTGTTAACGAAATGTATAATTTTCAAGTTTTTGTCTTTCGGGTCGTTAACGAAGTCATATTTCAAGTATAATATAATCCTCTACTTAGTTCCTTTTTGACTTATTGTCGGAAGAATACCATTCTATTTTATCTTTGATTTATTATTTCAAGTAATGACACAGATACGACGCCTAAGGGGTTTTTAGAATTATTCTCGAAAGTTTACTTTTCTTTTAAACATTCTCTTACAAAGAGAAAAATATTGTTTTCGTGAAAATTTTCGACCTCGAGATTTTGATTGATTCCAACATTACGATGATAGCGGAACCCAAAAAAGTGGTTTTTGGAATCCCGTCCGTCAGTCCGTCGATTCGTCGGCCCGTCTGTCCCTAATGGTCTCCCCAGCCTAAACGGCTTGACCGATTTTCTCAAAATTTCGTATCCAAGTTAGTTTTGGTCATAATTCTGGGCCATTTTTTTTGCTTTAAGCCATGTTATTTACGGTATCTGCCATATAAAAATTACACATAACCTCAAATTTCTCGAAAACTGCTCTAATGATTTTGAATCAACTTTATATATATTAAAGCATTCTAGTTCCAACAAAACTACATACCCATTTTTTTCGAGAAAATCCATATAACGGATTTTGCCATATAAGCCATATAAAGAAAATTCTTAATTTCTCATATATGTATACTACTATTATAGTTTAGAACAATTCCACGTAATTCCCAACCATCACTAAACGGAATTTTCAGTTTTGGCCAGTAACGGAAATTCATTATTATTCACATAGACACCGATTCCTTCAAATTTCGGAGTAAACGAAATACAATATACAATAGTATACAACTATTGGGTTGTACAAAAACCAGTAATAGAAATATCTTACAAACTTTTCAAAATAAAGTACTAAGGACAATTGTAAATGCACCGAGGTATATTAGAAACGATGATATCCACCGAGACTTAGGTATAGCCACCTTTGATGAAGAAATAAGAAATTTCGCTCGCAAAAATTATATTCGTGTTCATAATCGTTGCAACACAGCTATACTCCGAATTCTGGACGATAGAGACTTGGTGCGTAGACTACAAAGAACCAAACCGTTCGATCTGGTGCACTAAATAACAGCCGCCGTTTTCTGGCACTTTTTAGCAGGTGCCTCCATTGGGAGGTTACCTGCCACACGCGTATTTTCTTTTGAATGAAAAACTACTAGATAGGCCTAGCCTAGTTGTGGTATTAAAATTAAGAACTTGTCGATCTCACGTTAGTTGATAAGGATTGATAAGTAAGTAATCGAATACTTCCATAGTGTCTACATAGATTTTCAGCTTCCTCACAAAAAAAACCCTTTATATGCACCATTTATACCACTTGTACTACAGACCTAACCAAAATTATAGGGTATTGTTAAGTTCAATTTATTGAATTGTAGTCGTTCAATACATATTTATATGTCTTCGTTTTATTAATCGCTTCAGTTTGTTATGGGTTATGCTTTGAGTCCATTCGTATAATGAATCACACTATCTATTGTTTCGTGAGTCTATGGTTCACCGCTTGTTCTCTGTTTTGTTGTTGTTTAAGTAATTAGGTACTTAAACACTACTTTCTTTAGATTTATATTTGCATTTTTTTACCACTTTTAAGAAAACTCGATTTAGTCAAACATTTTTAAAGATGGTTTTTCGAAACTACGAAAAGTTCATTGGGAAACTAGTTATTTGCTTATACACCTCACTAATTTGATTAATATAAAAAATGTTTTTTTTTTTTGTAAAGGACTTGTGAACTTGTGATATAGGTACATCGTGTAATCGCATTAAACCCATACAAGCATTGATTTATTTTTTAAATTGGACGCGATAGTTCGATTCAGATAATACTGCAATCGAAAATCCGAAAAAATATGATAATTTCTCAATTAATCGATTAACTGATAAAAATCAACTTGTTTAAATTTGTAATTTTTATTAACAATAGTATTGGATGGTGCCTATGATTTACAATCGTGTTGTGTTTGTATTTGATGTTTTAATTTCCACTCTGCGAAGAAAAGGAAAGTATTGTGATAGCGCAAAAATTCAAAGTTGGATTTTTACAAATCTGAAGTACCCCGAGTATTTTTGTTTACAAAATGTATGCCTGCCGTCTTGAGTCTGTTATTGATACTGAAACCCAAACTATTCGGCCGTTTTGTTTGACATTTCGGGTGTATGTATTGATGGTGGTTTTACAGAAGTGTTAACAGGACTAAAATTGACAGGACCTCCTTTACAACGGATCGTTTTTGAAAACGATTATCTCGATGACGGCTATAACGATTTTGATTAAAATAAATACCTAAGTTTCTACAAGTTTTTTTTTTTAAATTGGACGGAGCGATTTCTGCAAACAAAAATTACTTAGACTTATATGATGACTTATGAGGTTGCGTTTACAATTTTACAAAAAGCTAAGGTTTCTGTGCCAATATTTTTGATGTTTTTATTTTCTCGAAAACACGACAGCAATATCTAAAATCAAGCTTAATAAGGACGCCGGATATGACGGCCTTCCCGCTGAGCTTTATAAAGCTGGCGGAATTGACTTGGTAAGTAACATCCACCAACTCATAAGCGAAATTTGGTCAGATGAAAGTATGTCTGCAGAATCGAACCTCAGCATCCTTTGCCCGATCTACAAAAAACTACAACTAAAGAGGCATAAGTCTCCTCAACATCGCCTACAAGATCCTATCTGCCGTAATATGTGTACGCCTGAAAACATTTATCAACAACCTGATCGGCCCTATCAGTGTGGTTTTAGGCCAGGAAAGTCCACAACCGATCAAATTTTCACACTTCGTCAGATCCTGGAAAAAAACCCAAGAAGTCCAAATCGATACCCACCACCTATTTAACGATTTCAAAGCCGCATACGACAGCATTTATAGAGACAAAATATACAGAGCCAGTCTAGTTTTGGTATACCGCCCAAACTCGTCCGTTTAGTGTAGGATGACGATGGAGAATTCTCGCTGCTCCATCATGGTCGGAAACTACAACTACACATTCGATACCAAAAAGGATTTAGGCAAGGCGATGCGCTGTTACGTGACTTCTTTAATTTGATTCTTGAGAGGAATGTGCAAAACTCCCGAGCCAACACCAGACGCACAATTTTCCAAAAATCGGTGCAACTACTAGCATACGCTGACGATATTGACATCATTGGTAGGACTCAACGTCATAGCCACATTTGCTAGTATAGAGAAGGAAGCGGTAAAAATGGGTTTAGCAGTAAATGAGGGTAAGACAAAGTATATGCTGTCAACACGAAAGGACACACAACATCGACGAATTGGGCAGAACGTCACCATTAACAGATATTACTCAAACGAAGAATTAGTCTTGCCAATCGCTGTTTCTTCGGGCTCACTCGAACTACTAAGGAGATCCTATATAAGAACCTGATCATCCCAGTTATGCTCTACAGCGCTGAATCATGGACCGTATCAAAAATGGATGAAGAAATCCTCAGTCGATTCGAGAGGAAAGTTCTTCGAAAAATCTTCGGTCCCGTTTGCGTTGACTGGCTATGGAAATCCCTATAGACCTGGTGTTGAAATATGTTGAAGCAGCTCATATTAGGATTACACTACCAGTTCGGTCAAACTGGAGCTGTAGGCACCACCGTTGACTCCATCTAGGGAATTCCTCCGCTTCCGCCTGAGAGTGAGTGCTTAGTGAGATGACACTCCTCCCCCATCTCTCGTTTGCTGCCACCAACGACCTTCCACAGGGGTTTATTACCCCATCTCCAGTCGAGGTACTAGGCACCCACCAGTCACCAGCGTGGAGGTGAGAGTAGGAGTTGATAGTGAGAGGCTATAGTGAAAACGCTTGTGTTCTCATTTAATCGCATCACTATCCTTAAACAACGGCCTGTACAGCGACATACCCCTGCGACCCCTAAAAAAAATTCCGCAATGGACGTTAAAGATGGCTAGGGCATGTAGAATGAATACGAGCCAATACTCCGGCTCGCAGAGTCTTCGATTCCCAGCCAGACGTCGAACGCAGTAGAGGAAGACCTCGCCTTAAGTGGCGCGCACAAGTAGAAACCAACCCCAACCAACTTGGAGTGCCCAACTGGAGGCAGTTAGCTAATGACTGGCACCCGAGAGGTCCCAGTAATGTAACTTATGTCAATGCTGAAGTTTTGTCCAATTAGTCAATGTTGTTTGGCTTTTCGTGTTGACAGCATATACATATACAGCCGCTTCCTTTTATAGATTAGCAGAGGTTGCTATGACATCTCAATGATTCCAAGAAATTATGTCAATATCGTCGGAGCACTCTACGTACCTAGCAAGTCTCCTACACTATATTCAAGGAATACATACTGATGCGACGCCTACTGCTGTTGTTGTGTTAAGAGCTGTTTATAGACGAAGCAAAATTATTTCTGCCATTAAGACCTCGAATGCTCCTCGAATATAAAAGAACAATTTTAAATACCCTACATCCTGCCCATGGTAATGCAGATCATAACAGTGAAAACCACATCTAAATCAGTTTAGCAGTTCTCGAGATTAGCGCACTCATACACGATTTGGGACTTTATTTTATACGATGTATGTATATATAGATTGCGAAGCTGAAATAAATACGAGATATTGAACGCATTATGCATATACCCTACTACCCTAGCATGACGGTTAGCCGGAGTGACGGTCAAAGTTCCACTGTACTCAGATTTTTCAAACACTGTTACTTAACGAACGGTACACTTTGATGCAATTTTTTTTAAATCTTGATTTTCTCAAAAACGGCTGTAAGGATTTTGATTAAATTTTGAGGCTTTAAATGGCCAAACCCACCGAGCAACTGAAACCGAAACTTCGTTTTATTTTTTCATTTTTCTGTTCAGTTTTGACATCTCATTCCCATCGAAAATAAAAAAAAAAAAATCACTTTGAAATCAAGAACATGAGGCAAGTGACGTCTACAAACTTCGGCAAACAGAACTTACAACGAAAGAAAAAAAAAGTTGCAAGTTTCGGTACGAAGAAATGCAAAAGTGCAAAATGAAAAGTAAAATTTCGGTAAAAAAAACAAATAAAATCATTTTATATTAAAATAAAAAGATTTTAAGAAATAAAAATAAATGACATTAGTGTGGTTTATTGATATCTTTTATTTAAAAACTATTTTGAACTGAAAAACACTGCAAATTGGAAGTGGGTAATAAGCAGTTAAAAAAAAGAAAAACAAAGTTTCGGTTTCTGCTGCTCGGTGGGTTTGGCCCTTAACGGTGTAGACGTGCATTGGATTTTTGCATATAATCAGTTTTTCCTTAAAAATTAGTATAACGGTAATTCATAAATTTAATGATTTCTTAGAATTCTTAAAAGTTTACCGAATTCAATTTGTGTTGTATTTTTCTCCTTAGTTTTAGGTTGCAATTGCTAGGAGACATTGCCAAGGATTTAGCCAGCCATCATGGTGCTATTAGGGTGGCGACCTTTAGGGGCATATGGTAATGAGGTGTTGTAATTTAAATAGTTTTATGTAGTCTAGGTTTGTGTTTTTGTTTTTTTTTTTTTCAATTTCCATATATAATTAAAAACTATTCAAAAACAAAATCTTCAAAGTATTACAGTTAGTTTAATAGTGCATTCACACCGAACCGAAAACTGATTTTTCGCAAAAACACCTGAAACCTTCATCGAAAATCCGAGTTTTCCCATACATTGTGAGTTCTTCTCATAATCACTTCGCAGACGTCACCTCGTTGCAGGTTGTTGGAAAGAACACACCTTTTCATACATTCTACATGTGTTCCACACGTCCCACAAAACAGCTGATGAACTCGCTGTCAAAACAAATTTTTCAGAAATTTACACACCAGATGAAATAAAAACAATAAAGCGGCGCGGCGGGCTTGAGAGTCAAAAACTGTTGTCAAAATCTTTAGATTTGTTTCATTTTGTACTTCAAATGCTAATATTAGTTTGATTATATTAGAATTCATTTTATTATTCAATTACAATATTTTCACACACAAATGTTGCAGCTAGTATCACAATTCACAGCTGATTGAAATGTCAAACGAAACCTGGTCAGAGTCGGTGTGAAAGCATCCAGTGGTTAACGTAAACTTTTTGTCAAAAACTCAGTTTATGATTCGGTGTGTAAGAATTATAAAGCCGAAATGCTGTAATATAATTTTAGAAATAATTTTGAATATCCCGCTAATGGGCCAGTAAGTTAGATTCAAATACGTTTTAATGATGTTAATTATACGTTAGATTTAAGCATTTTTGCCTAGTTAATACAAATTAGTTTAAAAGCATCAATATAAAAAAGACAAACGCTATTTAATGGATGCAATAATTTCCTTAGGCAGTTCCCTCCTGGAAGAGTACATACTCAGAAGTACATACCTACCGGCAAAGCACCGCTTCAAATGAACTTTCATATAATCAATCTAAGCCCAAACAATAACTCGAAATAATTAATCACAGAGATAGTGGGTCCTTATACTTCTTACCTCTCTCATCTACTCCTATCAAATTTTCATCCTATAATCGACAAACGACGTCTATTTACCTACCAAGTTTATCCTTCCAATTTTAACTAAGAAGAATAAGTATATATACAGCTAACATGGAACGAACTATCCAAAAATGAACATCCGGTCCCTGTGCTCGTTTGTCGGAATAAATTTCATCCACAAACAATCGAAACGTAAATAATGAAATTACTAAGGAACAAATTAAGAATTTTAAACTATCAATGACCCGATTCTACCGTCCACTCAAATTCTCTCTCCCTCTCTAGCAATTTGTACCGACGGAGACCAAAATTAGACCGACAGACAAACTTTTCCATTGATAAACTCTTATAGCACGACTCTACTCGAATGCAATCCATTTGAATCTATTAGAAGAGAAGATACCTCGCCTTGAAGTGGTCAAAATACGAACGATTTCGGGACACGTTTATGGTCTTCATGGGATTACCGGAATAGTATTTCATCACATCACACAATCGAAAACTTAGATTGCATTTGAAATAGGAGCGGCATTGTGATGGCAAGAAGGAATTCTTTCTCTTTCGCCATCGACTACTCATCTCATCGTCTTTTCATCCATTACGTGCTGTATTATGAATTCCTTTCCATAAAAACTAACAAAATCTCAATCAAGAATTTGTCCTAAAGAATTTGCAAGTAAAAATGGAATTAACGGGATTTTCCTACATGAATGTTTACAATGAGTATATTCATATAGAATGACTCCTTATAGAGCAAGAAATTGGAATGTATATAACCTAAGCACTGCATCAATAAATACCACATCCTTTCCCAGGGATTGATAGAGAAGAACGTTAGACTTGCGGCAAGGGGATGTAGTGAAATAGCTTAAAGTTCTAAAGAGATGAAGAACTAGTGAACCGTACTCATCACAATTTTCAATCCTTTCCTACTAATGGTACCTATACGTACCATTAGTACAGCAGCCGTCCTGTGCCTTTGAGCATGACTTCATCTCCTGATATAATTCGACACCATCAAATTTTCGAATTTAATGGAAATCCGACTATCTGCCTCGATAGAACATAAGCAACCGCTGCAACTGAGCGAAGGGAGTCGAATTGAAAGGTAATTGGCATTAACGAGCTTTCTTTGGACTTTAGATGATGTAGCTATATATGAGGCTAATGATGCTTTTGTATTTAAAAGGAGAACAATAAAGGAAGGATATTTTGGATATTATATTTGTATGTGTCTTTGAAAAAAGAGCTTTTCATGACTTTAGTTAGAATATAATCTATACGTTTTTATCTTTATTTCGTAGAAGAAGTGAATTATGCTCTTAATATAAGTACATGTACGCAGTATAATAGACCATGAGCTTAACGATGTTATCGTTTTTTCTCTCTTTGTTATGGAGAGAAGTTATTTATGTTTAAATATTACAATATATGATGTTGTAGAACGAGGGTGAACTCTGATCGGTGTTAACTTGGCAATATCCAGTCGTTCTAACGTTGACAACACATCAATTGTGGTTATTTACATCCTGGTGGCAACCATCGAATACTGGTCTTATCCAAACTTAGTAAACTTAAAAGTGCAAGAAGAAAAACAGAAACGCTATAAAAAGCCTGGTGAATGAATGGCACATGGGCCTTCTCCAGGTTATGGTTGCGCTTAGGGCTAACTACCCACTCAAATAAAAAAACAGCTTGTTACGAAGCAGCAACACAACCTCAGAATGGAATGATTTTATTGCTGACGACCATGCTGAACGAAAAGTTGACAACGACGTTCGTGTCTGCACCTGTAATATGAAGGAAGCCGAACAACTAGCGGAAGCCTTTAGCAGCTAATGGGTTATTTTTTCAGAGTTATGTTTTTCAGGTTGGCAGCACTGGTTAGTAATGGCTTTCAAACGTCATCTGTCAAAGTGAAAAGTTTTCAGTATACTCTGCCATTTAATCATGGAAAGACTTACAAACCAGCAACGATTGAAAATTATTGAAATTTATTATCAAAATTCGTGCTCTGTGAAAAATGTGTAAATCTGCTGTTTTATCGACAAATTGTGTTCAGCGATTAGGCTCATTACTGGCTCAACGGATACGTAAATAGCAAAACTGTCGCATCTGGAGTGATGAACAGTCACATGCCATACAAGAATTACCGATGCATCCCGAAAAAACGACAGGCATCATCCATTTTTCTTCAAAGACGACTGTGGAAGAAACGTTACCGTCAACGGCGAACGATATCGAGCCATGGTACGCAACTTTTCTTTGCCCCAGTTGGCTGAGTTGAACTTGGTTGGCATGTGGTTTCATCAAGACGGTGCCACATGCCACACAGCTCGTGAAACAATGGAAATGTTCAAGGGTGAATTTGGTGAGCAGCTTATCTCTCGAAATGGCCCTGTGAGTTGGCCGCCAAGAATCAAATTAAAGAACACATGACAGTGCATTGCCTTGCCTAAATCCTTTTTTTGATATTGTATGTGTAGGTAAGGTCGTTTCCGACCATGATGGAGCAGAGAGAATTCTTTATCGTCATCCTACACAGACGGACCAGTTTGGGCAGTATACCAAAACTAGACATGGCTCTGTATAGTTCATCTCTATAAATGCTGTATCATGTGGCTTTAAAACCGATGAATAGGTGGTGGGTATCGATTTGGACGTATTGGGTTTTTTTCAGGATCTGCCGAAGTGTGAAGATTTAATCAGTTGTTGACTTTCCTGGCCTAAAACCACACTAATAAGGACCGATCAGGTTGTTGGTAAACGGTTTCAGGCGTTCACATATTACGGCAGATAGGATCTTGTTGGCGATGTTAATGGGAATTATGCTAATCTAGTTGGCGTAGTTCAGCAGGTCCCCTTTTTTTTGGATCGGGCAAGCGATGCTAAGGTTCCATTCTTCAGGCATACTTTCATCCGACCAGATTTTTCTTATGAGTTGGTGGATCTTACTTACAAAGTTACTCCGCCAGTGGGAGGGCCGTAATTTCAGGCAGCCGTATTACGCTTGAGTTTAGATATTGCTGTCCTCACTTCACTTAGGGCTGGTGGTTGATAGTTTTCATTGTTCACTTCAACAGGATTCTATTCGAGCCTTGTATTATTGCCTTTGACGTTTTATACACTTTGGTAAAACTTGCGAACATCGTTCCTGGAATAACACCCCTCTATATCTTCGATATCGCGCTTTCCTTGCTTTTTCTGCTTCTTTCTGAAAAGCCGCTGTTCTTCCCTTCTTCTTTGCTTATAGAGCTCTCGTCTTCACCTGTAGCTTAGCTTTGTAGGCCACATTCTTGGCTGCGAGCAATTGTCGGAATTTGTCATAAAACATCTGTTGCGGCTGATCTAATTTCTGGTTGGCATCGTTGCCATTGTTCTTCGACATCCAATGCTGTTGATATGGTGTCAACGGATACGCGTTGTGCAAAGGACTTGGCAGTCTTTTGAGATAAATGTCTTTCGACATTACATTGTTTTTGTTTTTGTTTTTTGTGGCCTGGTGGATGTCCGCATTCTTACCTTGGCTGCAATGAGGTAGTGGTCCGAGTCGATGTTATCCCCTCGGAATATTTGGAAATCCAAAATAATGGATGTGTGCCTCTTGTCCATCGCAATGTGATCAATTTGGCCTAAGTCTGGCACTTATAACAAATCCGCATCCGAATAGTCGCTGTTTGTGCTCACTTTAATACGGTCCTCCTATTTTTGCCCGGCCCAACCCATAGTATTTCCTGGATGGCAGTAATATCTACTTTGTAGCAGCTTATTGATTCCGCTAGTCCTTCGCTTGAACGGCGCCGATACAAACGTCGTTGTCCTTTTTTTCGTTTAGCAGGGTCATCATCAATAAAATCAGTCCTTTCCGAGGCTATTGGTTGCTTCGTAAGAATAGGTTTTTTTATGGGTGGGAAGTTAACGCAAGGCACAACCCCAACCTGGAGGACCAGTTCCAATTTATTAGATACCACTGGAATACGGGGCTATCAGTATCCACTATGGAATTGAGCGTTGCCGCTGCCCTTTCGGCTCATCCGCCACAATTTCTGTTTAAGGGGTCCGACTTACCACCCTTGAGATTCCTATATAACCCGTTGACCGAATATGTCGAGGCAGCTCATCTAGGTCCGCCTGGGATAGCAGGCCGTGTATTCCGTACCATTCGACCATTCTTTTTATAGTGTTGCTGTTTATACCTTATACCATAGGGGTATATAAGTTTGTAACATAGAAATATAATTTAGCAAGATATACTTTAAAGTATATGGATCGACTCAGAATCGCTAGCTGAGTCGATTTAGCCATGTCTGTCCGTCCGTCCGTACGTCACCAGTTTTTGGGCCTTAAATTTTGAGCTAGAAGGATGAAATTTGGTACTCGTGCTCTTTGTTGCTCCCAGCAGAACAAGTGTAAACATTTTGGAAATCCGCCCACTTGCTCGACCACTTTTTAGAAAAACGTAGTTTTTGGCCAAACCGTAAGGAATTTAAAAAAAAATATCTGAGCAACATATTTGGAGATGATAAAATAAACATTTTGTCTGTAGATCAGTTTTAACCACGCACATTTTTTGGGCCCGTTTTCCTAAAAAAAAAAAACGTTTTTATACCCTACCCCAAGGCATATGGAATAGAATAACCGTTGTTTTGACGAACCATAAAAGATTTTGATAAACTGTCCGTACAATATCTTGTGACAACGTCATTTTCTATATTCGACTACCTAGTGTTAAATTATAATACTGGTTATATGAGTAATGTGACCAGCGTATACAAAAATATTACAATAATAAGTAAAGAATTATTTAAAAAATCTGTGCTTTCAAAATTAAAAGAAGAAAAGAATCCCTACGTTTATTGTCGAATCTTCAAAGCTTAATATGAATAGAAATATTAACATTTTCGGGCCCAAATCCCAAATGGCAAGTACACAATACTATAAATGCAATTACAGCATGTATTAAATAGTATTATAGATTATAGATTTTTTTTAGCCAATGAACATCGTAACACAAAGTTTGTTTTATTATGGATCGTTTTTGATGTTTCTTGTATGTTTTATTTATTTAAAGTTTGTTTTTTTTTTTCTAAATAAATTTGCCTAATTTTTTTGTTGCTACAGTAAAATTTTTAGTTTCACTTTCGGGATTTTGGCTGAATTTGTGGCTTTTCGGGATTGTGGCCTTTCGGGATTTGTGGCTTTTCGGGATTTTTGGTATTTTGGGCTTTCTGGATTCTGTCCGACTCCCTGTTTATTGTTGTGCTTGTCTTCGCCGAAAAAAAAACTCTTTTTGACGAAAAATTAAAGTTGTTTAAATAAAAAAATATATAAAATTCGAAAAACCTATTTTCCATACATTTTGTATGGGCAATATTATTACAATAAAAGTTCAAAAGATTTTCAGTACATTATCTATGTACAATGACTTTTCTGTTTTGCAAATGTAATGCAAAATTGGAAAATGTTTAGTTGGCAAAAAGCCCTTTCCAATCCGGGCCATAAAAAGTTCGTTATCATCTCACGATAGCGAACACCATTCACACTAACTGCCTAACCGGCCTGATTTTGGCCACACTATCGCAAACAGCAGCAATATTTTCTGCAGTACGAGCTGAACGAGCATGCACTGGTGTTTTCACATCTCCTACACCCTCACCCCCCCGGTTTGCTCAAATTTTTGCATGATTTTTCCGATTGTACGCATATTTGGACGATTAAATTGACCGGAAAAAAAAACACGAAGTACACGATATACATTTTGATTTCAACGCCCATTTTCATAAAAAGCCTGAATAACTTTAACGCGTTGCTCGATTGTATATCTTTCCATGGTTCCAATTGAGTTAGTTTGAAATTGAGAAGTGTCAAATGAATTGCGGAAAAAAACTTGACGTTTAGGTGTGGTTCACATTCAACATCGGCCCTTAAAATTTAACCACCCGTTATTTACATGCAAAACTATTGCCCACACATTCATATGCAGTGCGTTTTTGTTTGCAAGATCAATAGGAGAGATCGTAGATTTTAAAATCCACAAAATGCCGTTGTTAGTCTTTATGACATTGTGCACATGTCCTTTTTGTTTCATATTCATATTGATCTGTTGTTGATACAGTCGTTTAGCAGAACACCTTTTTTCTTCTAAGGTCATTAGAAGAAAATCGCCAATGTGACTTTGCGGATAGTGCAATGGTAAGCTGCCCTATCAAAAACCATTGCATTGGTGGGAAATCTCATTGCCATATTCAGGATTATGATGCTCAGAAAAGTTGTCACTCCATCTGCGTATCTCATCAGGAAAAAGTCCAATATCATACTTTTGGCCTTTTGATTGATGGAAAATCATTCACGTGTAAAAAATATCTAAAGTCGGATAAGTTAAACAAATAACGCAAATTAGCTATTTCTAATTGGTTGCTTTTTAGAATCGCAATATGAATTTCGAATTGCCAAAATACTTAGATCTTACCATTGGTTATTTGAGTAAATTCATTCGTGTACAAGTAGCCCATAGTCATCCAATTTACCCCATTAGTGTCTCGAAGTCATGTCACTATCTCTCGTGTGAAAATGTGCTTTCTTAAGAAAACTTCTTTAAACATGTTTTCGTAACGGCTGCTGTCAGATGACTTAAGTTATCCTTACACGACGTGCGAAGCAAATGGCTGCAACAGCGATAACTACGGCACTGTTAAATTATTTCCAAGAGAAGTCTTACTTGCACTTTGACATGGAATATTGAAATGTCTATCCGGCAAATGCCATCTGATGGAAATCCTTTGTTTTTTGTTCGTTCAGTCGTATTCTTCCAAAAGTGAAATGATTAAGTCGCGGCATCTCGCTTCTGATATTTCATTCTCTACATTTCGCTTTGGCAGGAGAACCACTTTGAGGAAAGACAAAACCACAACTCACAGTCGGTGTCCTTTGGAGAACCGTAACTATATAACAGTAGCAGCAATGAGGGAACTTTTGAGTTTGTATGTGAGTGTTTCTCTTTTTTGCAACGAAAACTTTTTCTCGAAATTAATTCCGCGCACTTGCATGCTGGCAGCGAGGAATATTTAATGGCATGTCAATAGAATGCTATCAGTTCACTCGCATTTCTCTTTGTGAAATGAAATCCAGTGGTTTTTCCAAATTGAGAAATTGCATTTCATTTCCGATTTTCTTTTTGTATGTTGATGTCACATTTAAAAAGTGATTTTTCGAATCCATTTCCCGGAGAAATAGCATTGTGTACGCGATACCAAGGGGTGGGGTTAAAGGCGAACGTGAAATGGAAATGGTATTAGATCGATTACAAGGGCGTATGAGTAACTTTATCGTCTCTGAAAAGTTGAAGAAATTAATTTTATGTTTAAATGTGTTTTTTTTCTGTTAGATTGCTAGTGATTTTCTATTTTTTTTAAATTTATTTTGGTTTGATGCTGAACCAAATTTCTTTACGGAGTGTCCCATCTGTTAACTAATTAGAAATCTTTTCAATTTGCAATTTAAGATGAAGTTTTAACTTCGATTTGGGTGAGTGATTCTAGCGGGGTATTTTCCTGACAGCACGCAAATATTTTTTGTTGGTTTTGTGTTATTGGAAAAGTTTACAGAGTTAACAGGCTTGGAAGCAATAAATTCCTTTTTAAATAAGGTAGGAGTAGAGATTCGAGTTAATTTAGGTATCATAGAGCTGAGGTAGACAAAGTCTCTTACTAACTTAAAGTTGTAGCAGTTGATTTCATTGATGTTGTGTGTCTTTTTATTATTTTTTTTATTTGTTTTTTTAAATCTCTAACGATTTGTTTTAACCTAAATAAGCAATTACATACATATGATGAAAATCTAAATAAGTTCAAGACATTTAAGGTTCGCAATACTTGTTAATATTATTTATTCTTATGTTTTAAATAATAGGATTATACAGTTTATTTTGTGTTGCTAGTTTTGACTGCCATATTTTCGATTTTATGGTAACTAAGAAAACGAGTGGTGGTTGCACGACTAGGTCGTACGCAACTTCCTCTTTCACAGTGAGTTTATTCCGAAATTTAAAAGAATAGTTGTCTATGTGAATAATAATGATTTTCTGTTATTGGCCAAAACTGAAAATTTAGTTCAGGTATAGTTGGACCAAAACAAATTATGTGTATTTCCTGCACATTATTATGTGTATTCAAAAATCCATATTCTCGAAAATAAATGGGTATGTAGTTTTGTTGGAACTAATATGCTCATAGTATAGATAAAGTTTAATCAAAATCGTTAGAGCCGTTTTCGAGAAAATTGAAGCTATGTATAATTTGTATTTGGCAAGTACCGTTAATAACATTGCTAAGAGCAAAACAATGGCCAAAAATATTCGCCTTGAGAGTCTTGGACATTCTTTTCAAGTTAAATATTTGTTTTTTGTTTGAATATGTCGGTAAGGTCAATTAACATCTGCAAGCATCATCTCAGAGATTTATGAGTTCTACACAGATGGATGAATTTCAACGGTATACCAAAACTAGAAATTGCTCTGTGTTTTTGTAAAGTTCGTCTCTATAAATGGTATGGTATTCCGCTATAAAATGGATGAATAGTAGGTAGGTAGTAATTAGAATACTTAGACTTTTATCAGTATTTCCCGAAGTGTGAGGATATAAAATTATTTATTCTACCTCAGAGCGGGATCATTTTGCTAAAACTTAGAAACTGTCACAGACGTAAGATTAAGAGATCCCACTTCAGAATCTATACACGTACCATTTGGGTACATAGGATGACTAGATATTTGTTGTGAATTGAAAATGACTTTGTACTCTAGTTATATTCGATCTGTTGACAAATGCATTACGATATACTTTAAGTTTTACTTAATTGAATCGGTATAAAGTTTAATGAGTTTTTCTAGCTAAGTTATAATGGAAAGGAAAAACAGAGTTTGGTAGAGAATTCCAAATTGGTGTTGTTCGGTTTATGCACTAATCTCTGTATTTCAGCGTACGTCCGGAGATAGGCTTGAGATTGGTTGTTAAAATAGCGATAAACCAAGTTAACGCAGAAGATATTTCGACGATGTTCGAGCGAAACTAAGGAGTTTGCTATTCTTATGTCTTCTAAAACTTTTTCGCACGAGTTTGAATCCTATCTAGTAGGTGCAATGTTGATTTTGATGCAACGGACCAGAGGTGGGCGTTGAATTCAAGCTTATTCAAGCTTATATATTGTGGCCAGATCAGAGGGGGTGAAATATTTCTTAAGGAAACCTAGACATTTCGCTGCGTTTTTAGCGACTTCGAATATGTGGTCGTTCCAACGTAAGTCGTTACTAACACACATACCAAGCATGGAAAGCTTTTCGGTTTCTTCGATGTAAGTGCCATTCATGGTTAATGGCTGTAGATTTTGAAGATGAGGAACGAGGACCTAAAAATGAATATTAGAAGCTGAGGGTACTGTCATCAGCGAAGGAATGTGATTGATGTGGTTGTTGAATCTTAAGGACTGTTGTTCATTTAAATGCAATTTACTCTCTAAAAATCGTACAAGTGGCTGAGCTTCTTCCGAGGCAAAATTGGCATTGAAATTACCGCTTAAAATCCTTGACATAGTGTGCAAATCTTTCCCAAGTTCTGCTGCACCCTCTGTGTGTATGGCAATAATCTTCGATGTATAAATTTTATTATATCTTTGATCCTCCTAATAAGAATTTCTTATGATCGACGAAGTGAGGTTTTTGTGTGTGTGTAAGTGTATAAGGAGCCATCAAAACAAAGTGAGAGCAGAATAGAGAGAAAGAAAGCACAAAAACACAACAGCTTGCTTAAGATGCTTTTTTCTGTAAGAAGTTTTCGCTTCTTGCTGTTCGGCGCGGACAAGCGCGGACAGAACAAATGTCCGTGCCTCCCTATCCCTTCCATTTTATAAGGTACATGCTTTGGATTCAGTGCAGAGTGCTCGCTCATACTCACGCTCTCCTCTCTTTCGTTGAAACAAGTTTTTGCTTTTTTTTGTTGTTATACGAAAGTTATTTTATATTTATTGATCGAATATCATTCGCTTCAATTAAGTTTCAAATTGATTGCATAGTTATGGGATTAACGAAATAAAGTCCAAAAGTATGCAATCAGGAACGTTTATCTCACCATGTAACCATAGATCAGGGGTCGGCAAGCAATTTTAAGTGGGGTCTAGATACTTTTATCGAGGATAAGAAAAAATACTCATAATCTTTTGTATTTTTTTAATTTACTTTATTTAAATAACTGTAGAAAAAGGTAAAAATAATGAGAACAATTCAAAGACGCGACGGCCTTGTGGCAGTTTTTATACCCTATCCCATAGGGGTATATACGTTTTGATACATAGTTTGTAACATAGAGAAATAATTTAGCTACATATAACTCAAAGTATATGGATCGACTCAGAATCGCTAGCTGAGTCGATTTAGCCATGTCTGTCCGCTCGTCTGTCCGTCCGTACGTCACCAGTTTTTGGGTCTTAAATTTTGAGCTACAATGATGAAATTTGGTACACGTGGTCTTTGTTGCTCCCAGCAGAACAAGGGTAAACATTTTTGAAATCCGCCCACTGCCACGCCCCCTTTTTAAAAAAAACCGTAGTTTCTTGCCAAACTGTAAGGAATTTTAAAAAAGTGTCTGAGAAGCGTATTTAGAGCATCCTAATATCTATATTTAGTTCATATAAAGGTTTTTGCCACGCCCACTTTTTGGGGGCGTTTTTTTTATAAAAAAACGTTTTTCGGTCAAATATTAAAATTTTCAAAAAAAAATTTGATGCAGAATCATTAGTAATATTAATGTGAACATTTCGTCCATAGTCCATTTTAACCCACGCCCACTTTTAGGGGGCGTTTTTATATAAAAAACATTTTTATACACTACCCCATAACATAAACAGGAGAAAAACCTTGTCTTTTGTAGAACCGTAAAATTTGTTGTGACATTGCCATTTTCTATAATAATGTAATCCCCATCGTGTTTTAAGCCATGCCAACTTTTTGGCGGTATTAGTTTTACAGATGGGATGGGATAGGGTATTCAACGATCCGCACAGCGGATTGTAGCCTTCTCATATGATTTTTTTTAATTTGGGTAACATCAATTCAAAGAGTGTTATAAAGATGGACAACTGATAATCTCGAACGATTTTTGTGCCAAACATAGTGGCCAAGTTGATAGCTATTTTTTTTTGCAATTTTAATATTTGTTTAAAACGTGTTTATCCCAAAATTCTTCATTGGATGCAGTTTTTATACTTTTGCAAGGAAATATCTTCTTGGAGTGAAGCCTTTGAAAGACTGATTAACTTTGCAGCTACGTAAGTCCATTCTGCTACTTCAGCGACTTCATAAGGTAATTTAAGGAATTGAGATTGCTTGACGATTTTTACAAGGAATCTTCGTTTTTAAGAACGGATAAAAACTTTGAAAACACTGCAATATTTTCTTCTTCAGAGTTCTTCTTTTACATTCATGAATTGTTGGGAAATGAATAAATTCTTGTCTGGAAATATCATTTTCAAAAACATCCAGCTTACGACGAAAAGAAGACAATCTTTGTATCAGATCAAATATTTATTTCCCATTTCCTTGTAACTCAATGTTTATCTCATTTTTTTCAGAATTTCAGAACATCTTTTTCAGAATATCTTTTAGAAAAGCCACAGCTGGCACATTGCGCTCTTTTGTTATGAACTCTAAGTGCTCAATTACTTGACCTTTACTTAGCCAACAAATATTGTTGTGTTGTGCAGTAAATGCGAATACGCACATTCAGATGCCATATAACAGGTTTTAATTAGTTTTGGCCCAAATAGTTCTTAACGTAATTTTCTGTTTTGGCCAATAACGGAAATTCAACATAATTCACATGGTCACCGATTCCTTCAAATTCCAGAATAAATGTTCTTATAATCACAGTTTCACATTATTTGTATATTTTTAATATCAATGACCAACATTTTTTTTAATTATGTGTCTGTGAATAAGTGTTTGATAAGTGGAAGAGTTGCAAACAAACTTGCTTATGTGTTATAGCAATGAGTATAGAAATAAATACATAGAGTGCGCATCTCATGCAACGAAAATTTACTATGTGGGGTACTGATATTGATACCCCAGTGTTCACATTGGGCCCACAGCAAAGTCGACACATACAAACGACGAAAATTCCTCTTCGCACTTACCGCCCGCAACACAATTTTTAGCTGTGATGCGTTCTCTATGCAGTTCTATACTTGTTAAACTAAATGTGTAATGATGCTCAAATCTCAATATCTCCTGAATTGAGTGATTGATTATTTATATTTTTAATTCAACTCATTTTGTTTTGATTTATCCCGTTACATTATATAAAGTTGGAAACGCTTTACAAATTGCCTGCTTAAAATACTAAGAGCAACAAATCCCAACCAGCAGGCTGTAGTTTATTCGTAGACCCAGTTCTCGGCAGCTGGAGTCCATGAGACCAATTTGATTTCATTGAACCATAAAGCGATTTCCTTGTTGGCAGATTCAACAGCATCGGAACCGTGTAGATCTTGCGTCCAACTTCAATGCAGAAATCACCACGAATGGTTCTTGGCAGAGAGTCAGCTGGGTTGGTGTCACCCAACATTTGACGACCAGTCTTGACGATATTCAAACCTCCCCGAGCCATTGGAACTACTGGGCCAGAACTCATGTTATTAACCAAACCAGGGAAGAATGGGCGAGCAATAAGAAGCAGAAAGCAATGTGTCCTTCGTTGTATACATACTACGTACTTACACAAAATACCGTTAAAAGGAAGAGATAAAGAAAACCTCTCTAACAGTTTTGTGATTGTTTACTTCAGGTTTGTTTAAGCAAGAGTCAAAGACGGACACCAGCAAAGAGAAAATTCGCCAGATTTTAAAGTGCTTCTTTATTAAAGCCGAAACGCAAATCAGCCGACTGAATCTGAGGATAGTGGTTATGGTCATGATAATGAAACAACTAATCACGGGCAGTTTTGGTTTCGTCGATTACATTCCGGTTAGCAATATTGATCTCAAAGATGCGCCACGCTCTGGAAAGCCAATTGTTAAAAAATTGAAAATAAAATCATGAATTCATCGAGTCTGACCGTTATGTAAGGACTGTTTCGATTGCCCAGGAGCTATGTATTGCACAAAAACCAGTTTGGAAAAATTTGCATAATGTTGATAAGGGTAAGGGTGCCAGGAAATTGCCCACGATAAATAAACCTCATGAAGCGAATTTCTATCCACGAATCGCTTTTGAATCATAACAAAATCCACCCATTTTTGAAGCGGATGGTGACTAGTGATGGTGGTAAAAATTGGATCACTAACTCTAGGCTCAAATTGTGGGCAAGCTAGGATTGAGGTCTACAGAGAGGCTTGTGAAAAACGACTGGACTAGTTTTTTGCTAATAGGAACGAGGACTTTTACGAGGACAAGTTATCAAACCTAACAGCATAAGCTTGACCTTTATAGAATCATTCCAATAATGCTAAATAAAGCCTACAATTTTATGCAAAAATAATGGATCTATTTTTACTACACCTTTATTTGCAATATTTTTTTTTAAACCGAGTTATATCCAACTTGGGTCGAATTCTTTTAGGACCAAAAGTTGAGGAAGAAAACTCTACAATGTCCCAAAGATAGAAAAAACTTGAAAAAAATTGTCATTTTTCATCATCAGTTCCGACGTTCATTAACAATGACATTGCAGCTGTCAGCTCTTTGGCAAAACCCAATTTACTTGCTGCACATTTCACAGCCAGTTCCACTTGAGAACGTTGATCATTAAATGGGAATCCACGTTTTATGTCTCTTCAAAATTCGTCTTCTTAGAGGTTTAAAAAAAACTAAAATAAAATTCATCATCTTTTCTCGTACCGCGCTTCTAATGGAAAAAAAACTCTGATGCAAAGGATTCAGGTGCATGAAGTCTGTGTGAAATTCGACGAGACGAAAGGAATGAATAAAACTAGAGATGTGTCTTGACGAAAAATACAAAATAAACTTAAAACAAAACAAGTTGGTTAATGCGTTTCGTAACGCTCATTTCCAACTCAAATCAACTGGATGCAGATGTTATATCTCCCATTATTCTGAAGAGGTATTCTACTACACTAGCAAAAGCACTGCGTGAGGTTCTCTACATGTCCAACTCATCAGGAGTCTTTCGGAGTAGATGGACCAAAAAATGTGAATATTCTTCTCCCTTTAGTAACCTTACAATTGGACTTACGTCCCTTCTTACGAAGCCCATGGAAACGCTGATAATATGTGACTAACTCCGGAAATATCTCGGAACACGAAACTTTTCAATGAACTTCAGTATGGTTTTCGCAGCAACAGGTAAATGCTGTTTTGATGCAATACTTCACGCAAAAGTGTAACTAATAAATCAACCATGGCGAAATGTTCAATTCAAGTTGATTTTCGACGGTTTTAAGTCTGCAACTTACCTAATTATTAAACTACCTCTTGTCTGCAATATCTAATCCAATACATTCCTCCGCTGATTTGAGTATTCTCAGTTTCTCATATTCCTTTTCAGGTCCTCGTACCTTACGTCGTACATTGTCCCTAAACGACAAAATATGTTAACCGTATTGAATTCCTACCTTGACAGCATTATGAAATGGTGTAAATCCAACAGACTGGAATTCAATACTTCCAAAACATGATGCTGTCTTTGGTCATCAAAGCGAAACCAAAATCTACAGCAATTATCCATGAATGAAGAAACCGAAAAGCTATCCATAATCCATGCTCGGTATGTGTGTTAATAAACATTTACCTTACAATGACCACAAATTCGAAGTGGATAAAAACGCAGGGAAATGTCTAGGTTTCTTAGATCGATTTATAAAATATTTCACCTCTTCTGATCTGGCCGCAATATATAAAGCGTTTATACGCCCCCAACTTGAGTTCAGCACCGACGTCTGGTCAGGTGAACCAAAAACAATATAATAATAGCGAACTATTTAGTTTCGCTAGAACATCGATATTTTAATAAACCAATTCTCAAATTAAATAGTCAGTTGTATTCCTACCATCAATCCTATCGGACGGATGCTGAAATATAGGGATTCGTACATATACCGCACAAAACGAATGTGGAATGCTCCACCAAACTCGGGTTTTCCTTACCATTATAGCTTAGATTCATTTAAAATGTAAGCGTCGGTATATCCTTTCTTCTTATCACCAAATTCCTTAAAGCCCGCAATGTGCTATAACATATTAAGGATATGTTTAGAGGGGTACATTAATTTTGATACATAGTTTGTTACATAGTGAAAAATAATTTAGCTAGATACACCTTTAAGTATATGGATCGCCTCAGAATCGCTAGCTGAGTCGATTAAGCCATGTCTGTACGTCCGTCTATCCGTTCGTCCGTACGTCACCAGTATGTGAGCCTTAAATTTTGAGCTAGAATGATGAAATTTGGTACATGTACTATTTGTTGCTCTCACCAGAACTAGTGTACATTTTTTTTTAAATCCGCCAACTGCAACGCCCCCTTTGAAGGAAAATTTAGTTTTTGGCCAAACCGTAAGGAATTTTGAAAAAGTTTCTGAACAACATATTTAGACGATGATTGGGTGTTGTAAAACGAGTTAGACTTTGATTGGCTTTATCTCAGCAATGCACAGTGCTCGCAATTAAATGTGCTTATTTTTTAACCTCCAAGTGGTAACCATCGGGTACTGGTCTCATCCAACCGGATCTGACTTGCTAAACGATAAGTGCGAGTATTGATAAACAAGACGTAAAACAGCAACACTATAATCACCCTGCTCAGAATGGCGCGGAATGAATACCGGGTCTGCTGTCCCTGGCATACCTAGATAGCCTGCTTCGACATATTAGGACAACAGGTTATCTAGGAATTTCAAGGGTATTCCTAGACACTTGAACAGAAATGGTGGCGGATGAACCGAAAGGTCAACGGCAGCGCTCAATTCCGTAGTGAATACGGATGCCCCGTGTCCTAGGGGTATCTAATAAATTGGAACTGGCTTTCCAGGTTGGGGTTGTGCTTTAAGTTAACTACATACCCATGGAAAAAACCATTGTTACGAAGAAACCAATAGCCTCGTAAAGGACTGATATTACTGTTGACGACAATGCTAAATGAAAAAAGGACAAAGCGGAAGCCCTAAACTGCTACAAAGCAGATATTACTGCCATCCAGGAAATACGATGGGATGGGCCGGGCAAAAAGGCCATGAAAAACTATGACATCTACTATGGACCGTGTTATAGTGAGCAGAAACAGCCACTATTTGGATGCGGATTTGTTATAAATGCCAGACTTAGGCAAGAAGTCTCATGTTTCCAAGATATTAGCGAACGCATTGTAACAATCCGCATCAAGGCCAAATTCGCCAACATAAGCCTTATATGCGCTCATGCCACGATGGAGAAGAAGATGATATAACTCAGGATTGTTTCTACGAGCTCTTGGACAAAACCTATGAGCGACTACCGAAGTACGATGTTAAAATCGTGCTGGGAGATTTTAACGCAAAGGTAGGAAGAGAAGACATCTTTAGCAGTATTTTCGGAAAATATAGCCTACACGACAACACGTCTGGTAACGGACTTAGGGTAATTGACTTCGCTACGGAACGAAATGCCACTATAGCCAGCACACGGTTTTCTCACCTCGATATCCAAAAGGGGACATGGCGGTCTCCAGATCCAGATGTTCGTAAGTTTTACTAACGTGTAAAAAGTCAAAGCCAAGGATACAAGGCTCGAAGAGACTATTATCGAGATGAACAAGGTTATATCGTAGGTGAAGCATAGTCGATGCTGAGGATATGGAAGAACCAATTCTGCAGATTGTTAAACGGCGAAGACGAACAACATTCCGCTGTCAGGCATAACGAACCATTTAATATTGGCAATGACACCGAAAACTACCTACAACCCGAACTAAGTGAAGTGAGGATAGCAATATCTAAACTCAAACTTAATAAGGCAGCCGGAAATGACGGCCTTCCCGCTGAGATTTATAAAGCTGGCGGAGATGACTTAGTAAGCAACAACCACCAACTCATAAGCCAAATCTGGTCGGATGAAAGTATGCCTGAAGAATGGAACCTCAGTATCCCTTTCCCGATCCACAAAAAAGGAGACCCTCTGAACTGCCCCAATTATAGAGGCATAAGTCTCCTCAATATCGCCTACAAGGTTCTATCTGCCGTAATATGTGAACGCCTGGAACCGTTCACCAACAACCTGATCAGCCCTTATCAGTCAAATTTTCACACTTCGGCGGATCCTGAAAAAACCCAAGAAGTCCAAATCGATACCCACAACCTAGTTATTGATTTCAAATCCACATATGACAGTATTTATAGAGACGAACTCTACAGAGCCATGTCTTGTTTTGGTTTACCGCCAAACTCGTCCGTTTGTGTAGGATGAGGATGGAGAATTCTCGCTGCTCCATCAGGGTCGGAAACGACCTCATCGATATATTCGATACCAAAAAATGGATTTAGGCAAGGCGATGCGCTGTCATGGGACTTCTTCAATTTGATTCTTGAGAGAATTGTGCAAAACTCCCGAGCCAACACCAGAGGAACAATTTTCAAAAAAATCGGTGCAACTACTATTATACGCCGACGATATTGACATCATTGGTAGGACTCAACGTGATGTCATAGCCACGTTTGCAAGTATAGAGAAGGAAGCGACAAAAATGGGTTTAGCATTAAATGAGGGTAAGACAACGTATATGCTGTCAACATGAAAGGTCACACAACTTCGACGAATTGGACAGAACGTCATTGTTGACAGATATAACTTTGAGATAGTACGGGACTTTGTCTTCCTCGGCTCCGCTATTAACTCCGAAAATTTAGTATTAAAGCCCTCACTCGAACTACTAAGGAGATCCTATATAAGACCCTGATCATCCCAGTCCTGCTCTACGGCGCTGAAGCATGGACCGTATCAAAAGCGGATGAAGAAATCCTTGGTCGATTCGAAAGCAAAATTCTTCGAAACATCTTCGATCCCGTTTGCGTTGACGGGCTATGTGCGAACTGTACAGCTGTACGACATACCCCTGGTCACAAAATTCCGCATTGGACGTTTAAGATGGCTAGGACATGTAGAACGAACGGGCAGACTGTATCAAAGGGCTCAAAGCTATCGGAGTAAACAATCGGGATAATCAGAGGTTCGTTACAAAATCCACAAAAAATACTTACCCAATAGATGGCAACCGTCACAAAATTCATTATTCCATATATCATTGTGTATTCTTTGGTAAACTTTATTTATTTTATCCTAAAAATATATTAAACATTGTCTTATTTATTTCATCAATACATTTTCATCTCTATATTCAAAGCCAAATAGAAAAGACATTCTTACTTAACCTATAAGGCAAACTATACTTCAATTAACCTAAAACAACTGACAATAAGCCCACAATCAAAACAACTGGTGCTATCGACAACAAAACAATTTCACTCCCATATATTGGTCGTATGGTCCTGTGGGAAATTCTTTACCATCGCCATGATCAATTGTCTATCAGAGCAGAAGACTACTGTGAGTGCCTTGCTTGATATAAACAAGAAAAAATAAATAAAAACTGAACCCAATCCCAATTTTGAATTCAATCCATATGGTAAAAAAAAACATAGATAGGAGGAAGGGCAACAAAAATATCTCTACAACACACGTAGAAAGATACACCTACAACTGAGAACAAAAAAGAAAATAGTTTCTTGTTCATGTCCTTTTCCGTACCAGTGTTGATTGAAAGTGGGCGCCAGACAGGTGGGATGGCAAAATGTACCAGCAGTATCTTCTGGGAGAGTACAACTAGGACCCTTGTTCTCATTCGCTTCCGTTTTTATCATTTCAAAGGACAGTTGGTATTGTGTTTCAGCATTTTTTTTTCATTCGTACTCCTCCCTTCTTTTCTGACACAGTTTGTGCATCTGAAAGATACCCAGCACCAAGTATAGTCGGAAGGTGAATCCCAATCGAAGCGAAGCTATTTAATTTTGATGACAATATCGAAAAAATTGTCGCTGCCATCTGGCATCGAGTTCAGGACAAGGAATTGCTGCATGTGTGTGCCGACTCGTCGTATCGACGACCAACTCTTCGTTAGTGGGTGAACGCAACCTGTCCATTTGAGTCCTGTACGTTTGCATTCGATCACAGTTTGAAATTTTTTTACGTCGCAATCGCTGCCCAAATACCAAATGAAAATTGCATGCCGTCGGGTCACCGTGTTGGAACAACAACGATAGCTTGAGTTGGAAATCGAAAACGATGCCAAGGACGACGAACAGGACGATGTGCCAGAGGATGATGATGACGACGAAGTGCACCATGTACAGGCGTCAACCTTCGAGCTATTCGTGCACATACTACTGCGGGAGCTTAGGGGAGAGAGTTCAACGTTGAACCGTGACTGGCAATTTGTGGAAGGGATCTCTGATCTGGGATCCTGAAAAAAATGGCTCGTGGTTTGACTGTAGGTTGATTTTGTTTTCGTTGCCGTTTTGATGACCCCAGCGCATGGTCCATTGGGAGATGCGACAAAAATCTTAGCAGCTCCAGCAGTATCATCAAATTCAGTTTGCAGGCATTGATATGGTGGTGCTTTAGCATCCACTTCCTCGTCGACACTATTTCTCATCTCCGAATTTTCGTCAACACCATCGTCGTCATCGTCGTCGTCGTTCATTGGTATACAGGCAACAAAGAAAAGTTCTGAAGCTGGTCGATGGACACCCTTCGTAGTGCTTGTGGCCCCTGTTTTCTTATACGTACTCCCCAAAGTGTGTTCTTTGAATTTTGCAGTTCCTTCTGCTGTTAGGCACACTTCACCAATTGACACATTACCATTATTCTTGGAGTTCTCTTTATTCAGAGGCCAGGTACATTCCGATTGAATTGTAATGCATGGCATCGACCTGGCATGCAGGTCATATTGCAGCCGGACCGGTTGGTCGAATGTCGTATAATGCTGTGCCACAGACATTTGATGGACCTGAGTCAGATGGAAAAAGACATCCCATTCGGTAATCAACTTTTTCCAAATTTCAATCTTTTCTTCACCTTTCGGCTTGGGGCCGAATTTCTGTGTCCAGATGCAATTCAACGTCTTTGCATCGAGGTCAGTTCTTGAGTTATTGCCTGCAATGATAGCTTCGTTGGAGTTGGCGTTGTGCTGCTGCAAAGAACACGATGATTTCCCAGTTGGACAATGAAAAGTTTTCTGCTGTTGTCCAAGCAGTTGCCGTCTGTGATGGGAGTGAGAGCGATTGTGGTGATGATAATCATGTTTGTGAGAATGTTGGTACTGATGCTGATGATAACATGAACCATGCTCCATGATTTCATTCTTCTTCTTTGACTTTAGATTGAGTTTAAGGACGACATTGTTGTTATCGAAAACAAGTTGACTGTTATTGTCTGCACCATCGTCGTAGTTGTCTGATTTCTTAAGATGTTCAAATATTGTACTTCCAGCTATTGACTTCCGGTGATGGATTTTGTGCAGAGTTGGTGATGACGTTGGGGATGGCGGGCGACTGTCAATTTTGTCACTGATAAGTTGTTTTTCATGACAATCATTGTAGTTGGACGATGAATTGCTATTTTTAACTGAAACCAAATAAAAAAATATATAAGTAAGTCTTAATTAAGGAATGGAAGTATTATTATTTAATTTAACACTATCAGCCAATAGTTCATTTTCATTTTTTCAAAGTATTTAAAATTTTTCAAATGAATAGTAAAAGGAAAGTGAATTCTAATTTTGATCGATAAAAATGTATTGTTTCTAATTGGTGCCAGCAATTCCTCATTATTATAATAACATCTTATTGGCAAAGTTACAACACAAATCATTATTCCAGCAGATGACACTTGGGCTGAATAAATATTCGATGGACAGATGGTGCTGCGAAAAGCATTGAGAAATTATGGAGCAAATAAATTCGAAATATTTTTTTCATCGAATGTAAATATACCTACTGATATTGAGAACGATAACTTTTAATCTGAGTTTTAATAAATGAAACTGGATTAAACAGCAGATACGCCGATGAAGACGCCCTTTGCACAAGGTGGGCCCAAAGTGATGACCCTTTTGGACGATGCTCTTATTTTTGCAAATGCCGCCAATGTCAAATCTGTTTTGGAGCGATACACTCCCCAAGAACGCGGAATAATCGTGTCTATTTTTTTTTTGCGTAACAATTATCGCCAATATATCGCCACTGTTACCGAGGATGTCGAGCTGTCACCGGAAACATCGACCAGATGCCGTGCCTCGCAATTAACCATCAGCCGGTCGTCCCTAAGGCGAATTTTGGTCAAAGACTTGCGCATTTTCAAATACAAAGTCCAGTCCGTGCTTCAGCTGCTGCCTGTCGACCGCCAAACGCTATCCTCAATCTCGAGGACGAAGTGGACGATTTTTCGACCAAAATCATAATGAGCAATGAGGCTTATTTCCACCTCAGCGGGTACGTGAATAAGCAAAACTATCGCTTCTGGGGCATCGAAAATCCACGAGTTATGCATGAGGAGCCATTAAACCCACTCAAAGTTACGGCATGATGCGCTGTTCACGATGGAGGAGTCATCGGGTCATTTTTTCGAGAACGCCGCTGGTCAAACGACAACAGTGGACGGTGCGCGCTATAAGCCATGTTAACCGAGTTTTTTCTGCCGCAACTGGACGAATTAGGACTGGAGGACATGTGGTTCCAACAGGACGGAGCAACGGCACACACTGCGCGAGCCAAATCACAAAAAATGAGAGCCAAACAACATCGGATGACTTCTTTTGGCCCACCTTGTATTTATACAAGATAATATAACTGAACTTACAGATTTGGGGATCGGAGATTACTACTTAATCTTAAAAGGAAGAAACAGATATGGAACTAGAACTTAAAACAAGGAAGAAAAAAATCGATAGAAAGAAAAATATCGAATTATTTTAGCCCAACTATGTGCTTAGTATCTTAGTACATGTTCACGGGAATGAAACTGTTTTTGATATCACTGTACAACTGGTATAGTTCTTGGTTGAATCTTTGCCTCCATGTCTCGTCAACGCAAACGGTACTCAAGATTTTTCTAATAATTTTCCTCTCAAATCGCTCAAGGATTTCTTCATCCACTTTTGATACGGTCCATGCTTCAGCGCCGCAGAGCAGGACTGGGATGATCAGTGTCTTATATAGGATCTCCATACAATAGTTCGAGTGAGGGTTTAACTACTGAATTCCAGTGCATCGCCTTGACTAAATCTTTTTTTTTTGTATCGACTATTTCGGTGAGGTCGTTTCCGACCTAATGAAACACTTAGAATTCTGCATCATCATCCTGCACAGCCGGAAAAGTTTAAGCGGTATACCAAAAGTAGGCATGTCTTTGTATAGTTGTTCTATATGTTATGTTCGTATGTTACTTTGAAATCGATAAATAGGTGGTTGGTATCGATTTGGACATTTTTTTACTGGTTTACTGCCGGAAAATTATTTCTCAATACGTACCCGACGAACAACCGCACTTAAAACAGTGCAACAGCGCAGAACTGTCATGATCAGTGTCTTATATATTATATCCGTAATAGTTTGAGTGAGGGCTTTACTACTGAATTTTCTTCTTAGGGCGAAGAAATAGCGGTTGGCAAGAATAATTCTTCGTTTGATTTCTGACGAGATGTTGTTGTAAGAGTTAATAGCGGAGCCGAAATAGACAAAGTCCCGTCCATTGTTCGTCGATATTGTGTGTCCTTTCGTCTAAACATTATATACTAAGTTTTACCCTCATTCACGGCTAAACCCAACTTTGCCGCTTCCTTCTCTATACTAGCAAAACTGGCTATGAAAACACATTGACTCCGACCAATGATGTCAATATCATCGGCGCTTGCTTATTATAGTTGCACGAATTTTTGGACATTAAAGAAGTCACATTGTAGTGCATCGTCTTGACTAAATCCTTTATTGTTATCGAATGAGTCGGTGAGATCGTTTCCGAATCTGATGGAACAGAGAGAATTCTTCATCGTCATCCTACACAAACGGACGAGTTTGGACGGTGTACCAAAACTAGACATGACTCTGTTCAGTTTGTCTCTATAAATGCTGATGAATAGGTTGTGGGTATCGATTTGGGCTTCTGGGCTTTTTTTTATAACACTATTAGGTCTATTTCGTAGCGAGCTCAATACAAGCAGCATCTACGAGCAGAAATTTGCCACTGCATATAATATGCATTCACAGGCTCATCATTTAGTGCATTTGTTAGTGGGACATAAGAGAACATATAGAAGTTATTAAGTTTAACATCACTAACGAAATCAATAAAAGATGAAATTACAATCAAGCTATATATATTATTAAGTAAAAGACAATTTCATAAACACTTATTACGGCTCTAGAAAATCTACAATTTCGCAGAGTATTTTTCAAACTACTTTTACTAACATGCAGTTCGACTACATCGTTATTTTTATTGTAAACTCGGCTCATGCGACTAATAGCCTCATGCATACCATAGTTGTGTTTATGGCTAGGTATATGTAATATATTTACTCAACGCAGGTTGTAGGAACCTCCCCGCATATTAACACCAATAGCACTTAATAGATCAGGATCATCAATTTGTCCTGATAATAATTGGTGTAAGAAAACCATGTCATTGATAAGTCTATGTTGAGTCAAAGGCAACAGTTGCAGCAGTTTAATTCTGCACTTATACGGAGGCAAATCATGACGATCATCCCATGGAAGTCCTCTCAAAGCAAATCTTATGAATTTACATTGGACTGATTCAATTCTATTTGAATGAACTACATAGAGCGAAAGAGTGACATAAGGGTCGTTAAACTCTTTTGACCATCTTTTAATAAATCCTATCATATAGTTGGATTTATTGACAATAACGTTATTAAACTCCATTTTAGGATCAAACTAAATACCAAGATCTTAAAAATTGTCTACACGACAGAGAGTGTGCCCTGATGAGTATATTTAAAATTACATGAAGAGCGTTTTCGTGAAAATGACATATGCTGGCACTTTGTAGGGTTCAGATTCAAACCGTTTTTAAGACCACATAATATGGTAAAACTATTTAAATCGGTTTGTAGTGAAAGCGAATCGTTTAGATATTAGATCTCCTACACATTTGAAAATGTTCATAGCATCAGCATATTTCAATATATTGATATCTCGAATACAATCGTTTCCATCGTTTATTGCAAGTATAAATAAAATTGGTCCTTAATGACTTCCTTGAGGTACTCCAGATTGAGAAACAAAGGGGCTGGACTTGGAACCTCTAAATTTTACTTGGTATGTTCTCAATAAGAGATATGATTTAACCCATTTTATGAATCCTGGAGGGAATCCATACGCCTTAAGTTTAAAAATTATGATGTTATTTGATAACTGGTCAAATGCTTTGGAGAAGTCAAACTATTGGAGCAATGATGCATAGAAGTTAGTAGATTTGTTACAGTGGATCAATGTTTTACAAAGCCATGCTGTTCCTCACAGATGATGTTTTGACAAAGAAAGACCAATTTATAACAAATAATATGTTCGAAGAACTTAGGAATGCAAGATAGTTTTCAAATATATACTTAAGGTATGGCAGAAGAGCATCATTGCATTTCTTTACGACTACTGGTTGAATTCCATCAGGCCCCGAAGAATAGTCATTATTTAATAGAGAGTTATATTTAAGTAGTGTCTCATCGTCAAATATAACGTTGCTGAAACTAACTTGAGGACAGTCATTGAGATAACTGAAATAATTAGAAAATTTTATTAGAAAATATAGTTTTTTAACAGCTTCTTCTAAATTGAAGAAGCTGTCAATATTCAATATAATTTCTTCTTTGAAAGTTCGCTTTCCAAAAAATGAATAGGCTAACACTCTCTTTAGACTGATCCAAGGCCGTTTCTTCCCGAAACTACCAAACAAATTAAAGGCTTGTAGTGTGGACCATCTTTACATTCATCAACTTTTCTAGTTGCTTTTATTGGGAACTATTTACTTATCCTGGTTGGGCATATTACTCTCGATTTATTATTTGTCCACGATAATCACTTCTTCGATTTTTGAAAATCTTTGTTCTTTTAGGGATACAAATGTATGAAAAAATCAAATATGTCATCTTTATAAGCAAACATGAAGTGAAGAACACCAGTTTTTCAGAAAGAAAAAAATATTGGCAACGAGAAGAACTACCAACAACCTAGCTTATTTGAACTGAGTACAGCAATATTTTAATTTAAGCTTAAAAAGGCTGCCGAAAATGATGGTCTTATTGATGGTCTAAAGCGGGTAGAGATACAATTCATACGCAAAATTTTGTCTGGTGAAAATATGCCTGAAGAATGGGACCAAAACATTCGATACCAAATAAGGATTTAGGCAAGGCGACGCAATGTTGAATGACTTCTTTAACAACATTCTTGAGAGGATTGTACAAAACTCCAGTGACAACACAAGAGGTGCAACAAATAGCATACGCCGACGATATTGACATGATTACTGGTATAGAGAGAAGAGCCAAAATGGTTTTATTAGTAATTGAGGGTAAGGTTATCCACAAAAAAGGAGACCCTCTGAACTGCACCAACTACAGAGGAAGAAGTCACCTCAACATTTCCTACAAGATCTTATCTGCCGTAATATGTTAACGCCTGAAACCGTTTACCAACAACCTGATCAACCCTTATCAGTGTGGTTTTATGCCAGAAAAGTAAACAACCGATCAAATTTTAACATTTCGCAGATCCTAGAAAAAACCCAAGAAGTCCAAATCATCGATTTCAAAGCCACATACGACAGCATATATAGAGACGAACTATACAGAGTCATGTCTAGTTTTGGTATACCGCCCAAACTCGTCCGTCTGTGCAGGACGACGATGGAGATTTCTCGCTGCTCCATCAGGATCGGAAACGACCTCCCCGACATATTCGATACCAATAAAGGATTCAGACAAGACGATGCACTGAGAATTGTGCAGAACTCCCGAGCTAACACCAGAGGCACAATCTTCCAAATATTGGTGCAACTACTAGCATACGCCGACGATATTGACATCATTGGTCGGACTCAACGTGATGTCATAGCTAGTATAGAGAAAGAAGCGGCAAAAATGTTTTGTCTAACCATAAAGGATTTTGATAAACCGTCTGAACAATATGTTGTGACAATATCATTTTCTATATTTCATCACCAAGTACACTAGTCGGCATAAGTATTTTGACGAAACCTTTTTGTGACTATTGAGACTAACTTTGCTTGGTATCGTTAAAACAACGGTGCAAAAATGATGCGCGAAACAAAGAATCCATTTTTAGCTCTATGCATGCCAAGTTTTGTATTGTTTACCTTTTGCATTCTCTTTCTGCTGATAAGAACGCATGCAGACAGAGAATTTTTACGTGGCATAAGTATTTTGACGGAAACTTTGTGTAAATATTTTAACAGTTTTGAGCACGTGATAACCAAAAAACTTGTGTAGTTAACTTTAATTTACATTAAACGTTGATAACAAAATAGAAATTTATTAAAATTTATTAAAAACCATGGGTAAAACGGCTGAGTTGAGTTTGGTTGTCAGATCTTCAATGGTAGCGAAGTTTAACGCTGGAACGGCAGTAAAAGACATAGCAAGTGAGTTTAATGTGTCGCGTCAAACTGTGCACTATGAAATCAATAAGTTTAAAAAGGATAATGACATCACAAACCTAATGAGATCAGGTGCTAAGCGCAAAACAACGCCCACTGAAGACCGAACCCTTCTACGGGAATTTAAAAGAAATATATTCCTGAAGCCTCAAACTGCTGCAAATCAATGGAATTTGACGGCAACGAATCCAATCAGTGAGCGCACTGTCCGACGACGTTTAATGGAAGGAGATTTTAAAACATTTAAAGCTAAGAACGTGCCGTACATATCAAAGGTAAACAAGCTTAAAAGACTGTCTTTCGCAAAGGAACATCTGCACAAGCCAAAGGAGTACTGGAGAAGCGTTCTATGGACAGATGAAAGCTCCTTTGAGTATAACTCATCAAAAAATAAATTTTACGTTAGATTGCCAAAGGTAGAAAGGCAAAAAAGACGCCCCGTTTGTCAAAAAGTGAGCCATGGTGGAGGCTCTGTCATGTTCTGGGGATGTGTTGCGTATAATGGCCTGGGTGAATTGGTTCCTATCACCGGCTCGATGAACCAAGGTCAATATTTAAGAACCCTAAATGATAATGCCTTTGCTTCCGGAGGTAGGCTTATTGGTGAATAATTTATCCTGCAACAGGACAATGCCCCATGCCACAAAGCCCGGATGATAACTAAATTTTTGAAGGATGTTGGTGTTGCCACTTTGGACTGGCCACCTCAAAGTCCAGATTTAAATATAATAGAAAACGTCTGGTCTCTTTTGAAACGCAAAAGAACAGTTTCTTTAAATAAAACCAGAGAGGAGACGATTTCTGAGGTCACTTCCCTTTGGGAAGAGATATCTCCAGAGATTCTTCAAAATTTAGTAGATTCAGTACCGAGACGCCTTCAAAAAGTTATTGAAGCCAAAGGAGGTTATATATTTTACTAAATTCTTCTTTATTTATTTACTTTTGTTAAGTTTAAAATTTTTTTTCTTATAGTTATATACTTGTCAAAATACTTATGCCAACACACGAAATTACAAATTAATTTATATCTTTTTTGACTTCTATGAAAAAATATTTGTTTGCCTATTTTTAAGTTTGTATTAGTTATATATAAAAATGAAAAAATAAACATGAATTCTTGTCAAGCCATTTAGAAGTTAAACTCAAAAATGCACGATTTTTATTTCGTCAAAATACTTATGCCGACTAGTGTATCACCATTAATGATTTGATGGGATAGGGTATTAAACGTTCCGCATAGCGGAATTTAGCCTTCTCATACTTTTTTTTACTGAAAACGCCCCCAAAAACTGCGTACCAAAAAACTTTATATAGACAAAACGTAGATATTAGCGTCATTTAAATAACTTGTTAATGGTTTATTTTTTTAAATTCCCTACTGTTTGACCCAAAACAGCGGTTAACTGAAAATTTTCCTTGTCAGTGCGCGGATTTTAAAAATGTTTACACTTGTTTTACTTTTATTCAACACTTTTATCTACTACTTGTTGAAACCGTTAGCAATCGTTTGTATTTTCAACTCTATTGGGTACAGTTGCCTAGTAATTAGTGCATATTTTTCATGGCCCCATCTCATGCTATAGTCGACAAACATCCATAAGAAAACATATGTCTCAAGAAGATTCTCAAATTTAACCTATTTAAGTTTTCAACTTGCTCCCTAAAATCCCTCAAAAAATGTCTGGGTTTAGTTGAGTTATCTACTGGTTATTGAAATAAATGCGTTTATTCACGTGGCAGTAAGTAGGTAGTGCATTTCAAGACCATGCCATGGAATCAAAATTCAAATTTTTATATTGTGGTACCCCATTCTTTCTATATTTTTACTATTCCCATCTTTGCATTCAATTTCTTTGAAGATTGTGTAAGGCACGAGCCTTGCCACATAGAATAAAATTCTCTTTCCTCAGTCCATTAGTTAAGTGCATAAGTCCATTTGCACAAAGATACATCCATTTCTTCTCCTGCGAATGACATAACATGACCTGGTTCCCGTTTAGCCATTTCGTAGGAGATCCAAATAGAAGAGTTCAAGACAAATTAGATTTTCCATTGAAACACATTACACATTAGATTCGAGCTGCTTCACTATCATTTCTTCCTTTGTGGCTCTGCTTACTGGTTTGTTCTCGCTCCAAAAAACCTTTTGCTCGAATTACAGATCCTAAAAGCTTTTTCGTACCACTATGCTTCGCTACCTTTGACTCGGACCTACCAAAAAAACATCTGTACTACTACGTAAAATACATAATCCACATGTGTAGGTAACTCCAGTCAAGCAAGGCTCTTCGATATCTGAGTCCAATATTATCTTACTACAAGAGAGGGAGAGATAAATTAATGATTGAAATCCCACAGGACACTTTTATTGCTACCAGTTTCAGTTGTGTACTATATATCGAATAAAACCAGAAATAGACCCGAGTCCAGTAATATACGAACTACGTGTTTACTATCGAGAACATGACATAGCTCATGCAATAGCATTGTGGACACCATAAAGAACACACACTTTATGCTGTAGAGCTTACGTTAAAGGGGGATCTTTAAGGACGAGATATACACTATTTGTGTGTGTGATTTTCTATGGTAGAAAGTGTAGTGTATACCCATACTCCATACACAAACATACATACCTCCATCGCAAGGAAAACTCTCGGCCAGTAATGTGAACAATTTATCGGAGAGCAGACATCTTCCTCGTGGTCCAAGTGTGACTCGACAAATGGGACATTTGACAGTACGACCTCGACAACTATTGCAAAGTACGTGTCCATTACAACACTGCCATCCGGGTGGTTTAACAATCTATTTGGAGAAAAAAAAATATACATGCAACAATTACATACTGTGAAAAAAAATGATTCCCAAAAAGACAGTTATATACTATTCCCAGATCTCTGGACATAAATGGAATTTAATGCTAACCTGGTATGGTATTATTCTTTTCATCTTAAAGTAATTAAAGGTAAAAATGTTATGGAACGTTAGGTCTTTGGGTTATATAATAAATACAGCAACATAAAAATAAATTAGTATGAAACTGCTTAGCAAAACATAACATGTGGTGGGTGCACGACTGGCCGTACGTACTTGCTCCTTGGGCATTGACTTTATGTTTCATATCAGTTACATTGATGTTATACCATTAATATTGAGGATACAATTAAAACCACATAAATATGTTTTTATAAGACATCTTAATAATGAAGTGGGTGTAGTGGCCGAGTGGTTAATACTTTGGACTACTAAGCGTGGGTTCTCTACTTTAGATCCCGAACGTGACAACACCTATTTATATTTTTACATCTCAACCTCTTGTAAAACACGCTATTTACTTTTTATAATTTTGTATAGATAGTTTGTAACATAGAAAAATAATTCAGATAGATATACCTTAAATTATATGGATCGATTCAGAATCACTTGCTGAGTCTGTTTGGCCATGTTAGGCCATGTTTATCCGTTCGTACGTCACTAGTATTTAGCCCTTCAATTTTGAGGTAGAACAACGAAATTGTACAAGGATTTCTTGTTGCTCCCAGCAGATTTTTAAAATCCCCTCAATGCCATGCCAACTTTTCAGAAAGACGTTGTTTTTTATCAAACAGTAGGGATTGGGAATTAAAAAAAGTATTCATATTCATTCTTATCTATATTATGTCTATATAAATTTTTTGGTACGCACACTTTTTTGGGGCCTTTTCAGTGAAAAGACAAGGATTTCGGTAAACTTTTAAGGAAATTTGATAAAAACTTACAATGAAAATGCTTAAATAAGCGATTTGGACGATAGTCTGAATAGTAAGGAAACGCTTTATATGTTTTTAAAACAGTGGCGGGATAAAAACAAGAGGAAGAAAAACATTTTTGACCGTTATTAGTTTGTTTGCATAAGCCAACGATTCAACTTAACCCTATGTAAAGAAATCTAACTGAGTTAAATCGTATGAAAGATCCGGCCATTTAACAGGTCTATGTCTCAAGATTACACGATTACCGAACTTCCCTTTCCATGCATCTGTTTTTGACCATCTTGGTGACATGTGGCAACACTTTGTTGGGACCACACATCACTGCTATCAAGGCTCGACAGGGAACTTCATTGAACGTAACATGGTGTTCTTTTTTTAAAAAAAAAAAACAATACCATACATACGTTCTTGTTTTGTGGATGCAATTGAGTCTCTTGAACCGAATGTTGAAACGGATGGTTCCTAACCTTTTTTTTAATGAAATTCAGGAATTTGTTCAATTATTAACAGCGATCAATGGGAGAAGTTTTGGCGCTGCATTAATAATTAAAAGGCTTTCGTTCTTGGTAAAGATTGATCTTTTAAGAAACATTTTCCGCAATATGGAAAGATTTATTCTCAATTCCTTTGAATGGAGTGCAATCGACAGTTTTGGCTTATTTTGAACTAAATCACGTACGGCTGTGATATTTTAGGTATTTGAAAAGTGCGTTGTGGCCCAAAAGTGAAGGGTGACGTAAAAGTATATTTTATCTCTCTCGCGATTGCCTGATATATCGGCTCCGGACTTGTTTTTTTATGGGGCAACCAGAAGGAAAAGGTTTACATTAAAAACCCACTATACAGGAACTGAAAGTAAAAATTCGTTCAAATTACGCTGGTAACACTTTGTTATTTATTTCATTTGTTTTTATCTTTTCGTTCAAAAGTTGTTCTAGATAGACCTAGGAAAACGACTTTTTGGCCACCCACGTATGTATCGAATGCATCCACTATAATATGTGCAGACTGTCGGATAGTACGATAATTATGATCATAAATCTAGGAAGTGGGGCTCAGTGGCGCGGTGGTTAGTGCGATCAACTGCCGTAAAGAAGGACTGGGTTGGATAGCTAGCCGTAGCAACACGAAAATGATTTTTCACTGGCCTCGTAATGATCTGACAAATCATCCGAGCTACAATTGTTAAGAATAGCTTATTTTTTGTTATCACGCATTTGAGCCGTTCGGATTCGGCATACACCTACTGGGTACCTACTAACGAGCCTGTTGCGCAAAAAATTTGTATTTTTTGCGATCAATATTACAATCCACGTTATTAGCTTTGTTCAATATTTAATGGTTTAGCAAAAACGACGCTTTTCTATGCTTGGTATAGGCTTTACTAATCGTTTTTCTAGAATAACGCCCCCAAAAAGTGGGCGTGGATTAAAATGTTATATAGATGAAATGGTTATAGTATTATTCTCAAATTATGTCCATCGAAAGTTTTTTTGAGTTTTCCTAAAATTGTATTGAAACATATGAGAAGACTACAATCCGCTGTGCGGATAATTGAATACCCTATCCCATCCCATCCCTAAAATTAATATCCCCAAAATGTGGGCTTTATGGCGATAAAATATTAAAAATGACGTCACAACATATTGTTCAGACGGTTTATCAAAATGGGAAAACGAACCCAAAAAGTGGGCGTGGGATAAAATGGTCTAAGGACAAAATGTTCATATTATCATAATTAAGGATCTTGCACCGAAAGTTTTTTCAAATATTTTAAAAAAAGGAACCAAAACGTTTTTTTATATAAAACGCCCCAAAAAGTGGGCGTGGCAAAAAACAGACAATTTTTTAAAATTCCTTTCGGATTAGCTAAAAACTACGTTTTTGTAAAAAGGGGGCGTGGAAGTGGCCGGATTTAATTTTTTTTTTACACTTGTTCTGCTTCGTCGGCCGGAGAGTCTATATTCTAAATTTCAACTTTCTAGCTCGAAATTTAAGGCCAAAAAATCGACGGACACACAGACATGGCTAGATCGACTCAGCTAGTGATTCTGAATCGATCTATATGCTATGAAGTATATCTATCGAAATTATTTCTCTATGTTACAAACTTAATGTCAAACTAATATACCCCTAAGGGATAGGGTATAATGAAGTTGAGTTAATGAATCTGCCGATGAGAAGATTCATAATTTTCAGAAAATTATTTTGGAAATTTGCATACTATCACAATTAACTACTAAGGCAACCCCTCATGATGATGTGTAACACAACACAGTTACTACAACTTATTACCAATCAGCTTATAATAACACTTAGTTACAGTGCGGTTATTCGTTGATGCTTGGGTTCGAAATCTAGATACGTACACGAAGTCGCGAAATACTTTAGATGAGGCTGGATAATATTTGCTTGCGAACACAACTTGTTACGATAAGAATCAGCCTTCAGGTATAGCTTCGTCAACATCCGTTGTTGCAAGCAACCATTGTTTGAACATGAGAAATAATAAAGCGTAATAGCTAGAGGGTAACGTAAGTTTCGGTTAAATCCTTCAACTAGTCCAGTAACGGATAGGTACTCCTAAAGTTTATTCTATGAACTTTCAATGAGTGGATGATCTGCCATAGTAATTGCAATAATCCAATGAGATGAAATAGTATAAAGCTAATTACTTACTTTGATATGTATGTTATCTAGTAATGAAATGTCATGAATGTGAATTTTGATATAAAGGTTAGATAAGTATTTAAGATAATACGTTAATAATTTATTTACCTCTAGACATATAGGACATTCCAATAACTGAGCAATATGCTGAAGGCATTTAGCAAACTTTTGAAGCGACTGCTGGTTGACCGCCTGGAAAAAAAATAATTATAATAATGGATTACCAAATTAATAAAATAATTAGGAACATTATATCAAATGAAAATAATTTAGTAAAAAATATATTTCGTTAACTCAAGACACATTAAACTGTCAATTCGTGCTGTTTAGTTAAGGTTCAGGCAAAATCAACCATTCAGAAAACATAATATACAAACAATGTTGATAACCAAAATGGTGACACAATACAAAGCCTATCTATGTAGCGGGCACAAATTTGACAAATTTGTTAAATAAGTTATACGACATCCAATCCTTTATCATATTTAAAATATCATTAATTGAATGATACATTGGCCATATTCCGAGTTTTAGTTTTACGAAGTTAACTTTGCCAATGCACTATTCTCATTAGTCAATCGAGCATTTTTAGTCACGTGACATGATCGATTGACCAATGAGAACAATGCATCGGCAAAGTTAACTTGGGGAATCTAAAACCCGGAACACGGCGATTCTTTGAATGAACATATCATATGTAAGGATATATGTCAGTTAAAGAAACCTTTCAGTTAGTGCTATGTCCGCTCTATTTGGAGGCTAATATATTGTAAAAGCGCTTTCATCCATACTGAAAGTAGATGATTGAATAAAAAGATGTAGGTAGTGCCACAACTGCAGTTCAGTCATTAATGTATTAACATATCAGGATATATGTAAGGATACAGTCAGCTGAGGAGATCTTTTAGTTATTGTTTGAAAGCAAGTACATTGAAAAAATCTTTTACACATATACATTCAGCTTTTCTGAAATTACCAAGGATTTTCTCACCCCCGCTGACATTCTTGTGGGATTCTTCAGGGTTCATGTTGAAAATCTCAAATTATGGCTATGTACATTCAAATCATAATAAAATCCGAACATATTTTATTGATGAGCCCAAATAAGCCATTTGAAAACCATTTTAACTAAAATAACTCAGTATTCACTTGATGTTAGTCGGGCATGACTTTCATTATCGAAGCCAATATAAAATGTTTCATTCCTATTGGCAGCGACAAATTACTTTATTTGTCCATTTCCTTAGCATCTACTGTGAGTTAGAATCTTTTAATTTTTCATCTCGAAAGGATTCTTTTCGGGCCTTTTATCAATAGTTTTAGAAATTGTAAAAGGTAGTTAAATTTCACAACTTTACTCTTTATATTTTTTTGTGGTCTTCGCTGAGGTAGGTACAGTTTCCAAATCTTAAATAAGAAAATAATAGACTGTAACACAAATAGCTTGTTTTTTAATAGAATCTATGCAGTAAGGTGCAAGTTTTGCTGCATAGCTCAAAACATGTAAAAAAATGCAGGGCCATACATATTTTAGCTTTAGTAATTGAGTTTACATGTTGTAAGCTCAAACTAAATTTATAGAAACTCCCAGAAAATACACGGAATCCTCTGATTTAGGAAATGTATTACCTAAGCAGATCGATCATTGCAATTGTGGGCTTTTATTTTCTTGATAAAGTCATATGATGTGTTTTCTTCAAGTTAAATTGAACTAAAATTTCATTCCTCACAATGTATTATTTATGGGAGGTCCTCATTTAATGAATAAGTATGAATAATTTGGCCAGAAAACCTGATATAATAGAAGTAGCACGGAATGAACGACAATTTTGTACGGTGTTTAGGTGAAATGAGAATATTTTAATATTAATATCTTAACGTATGTTTAGCTAGGCTGCCGAAAAAGACTGGTTTCAACTGGGCTATATAACACCGAGGGAGATGTTTTGGTAAGTTACATAGACCAAATCATCAGTAAAATTTGATCGGATGTCCAATCCACAAAAACAAACACATTTTAGAGTTTAATTTTTCCTAATATGTCTGAAGCCGTTCATGAACTCTAAGATCAGCCGATAACAGTATGAGAAGTTCGCAACTAAGTAAATCTATTCGTCAGATCTTAAAATTACCAAAGAAATTAAAAGATATGCTTTCAATCACATAATACCAACAAAATATAACGTCACAATCGTGGGCAATCGACACCACCTACTACTCTGATAACTACCTACATCTAGTCAGAAATCAAACAAAGTATTAGTCCTGCCATTTGCCAACCCATAGAAGGCAATTCGTTAATAAAGTACTAATGAGATTCTTAATCAGATCATTCCAGTCTTATTCTATACGGCGCTGAGTGCATGAACTGTATTAAGACCTCAGAATAAATAACGCCCACAAGTAAAAACCGACCTCAGCCAACTAAAAGTGCGTATTGATTCAGGCCAGGACTGAAGTGTCCAATTGCGATTGTTGCCTTCATGCATGGCCTATTCCATGTATTGAAGTTTCACTACATAGCTTGTATCTTGCTTATTTTCCCATTGTATCTTCAAATATATAAGTGTCAATAATTCCTAGCGCCGACGGTCACTTGAAGGGCTTTCAGGTGCCTGAGTTTCGGATTCTTTGCACTCCAGTAGCGGCAGTTCTGTTTATTCACGTGTCCATTAGGATTGTAATGAGTTATTTGTGCAAAATATTATGAATAGATAATCTGTGCAATTTAAAGCACATGCGCGCTTCCAAATTGAAGGGTACGGATCATCACGAACAAACTGATCAACACTCTCCACATTTTCTACCTTCTTTGGGGAATTGGTCGCCCGGATTAATGTCTTCCTAGTGTTACACCGGACTGTTCGAACTTTTTGACCCATTTTTGAATGAGAGATATGATTGGCCCATCATTTAAGTAGCGAATATTGCAGAATCGTCTAAGTGCTACAGTCGCCGAATCACCGTTTTAGTAAAACTCTCGCAAGCACAATACGTAGTCCGCTTCCTAGAAACGCTTTATAAAGCTGAATTCTCTAGACCTGAGGCTACTGATTGAAATACCCCAGCGCACCTGTGATTTTTTACGTTCACCGCGCAGTAAACTTAACAAATATAAACATCCTTTTGAGACGATTTGTAGTTACATATAACCTCCAGAAAAAAACTCATATGTAATGCGAGCAAATTATTGTATCCACCCGTAGATACTCTGAATTTAATTAGATTAAAATTCTCTTCATGTGAAGGTTAACGAAGAATTTTTTGTTTTGAAAAATGGATGCAGTGTGCAAATATTACAAAATGTGACTTCTGCTGATATATACTAATATTCCACAAGAACAACAACCACTCACATTATCTATGTTTTTCTTACATTCGCACTAAGTAGGTAGATATAGATACTTACACTGTCTTCACTATTTTTCCGCCAGATAAGTAGAGTCACAAAACTACTGCCTCGTTCCCAGTGACTTTGAATTTTTGTCGCCAGCTCCGAAATGGTCTGTCCCAAAACATCCGATCCATTGAGCTCCAGTACCGTATCGCCACTGCGCACGCCCGCCTGGTACGCATTCAATCCATCTTGCACACCACTAACCCAAGGATACGGGTCCCATGGAGCGCGACTTAAATGTAGACCAAGCGTTCCGTTTGGACAAGCATATACCTTGCACAACTTCAGCATTTCAAGTTGTTTCCTCTATAGCTACGACCGATATATGTGTGTGCATATGGACACCGCAATTGCAACACTTTCAAGTCTAAAACATAAAAAAAAGAGTTTTTAAAATTAGTGGTATGCAACTTTTATTTGCAACGACAAAATATTTGTTTAAGTTGTGTTATCGCATTTAACACTCGTCGCGGTGTAACGAACCGTGAACTATTCGTACTACCTAGTCTATATTTATTATAAACAAAAAAAAAAATTAAACGGTGCAACAACGCAACGCAAACGAACAACTTGTGTTTCCATGGCATGGCAAGACGACACAATTTATATCTGTGGTCGTCTACGTAAGACGTGACTACGCCGCGCCGTCATTACGCATGAAACTTTAAAGATAGTGTTGAGTACTTAGGTTCTCGCAGTTTACGAGCAAGTTTGTAGTCAAACGCCACTACTCCAAGTCGGCTATAAAGACATGGATAGGATGGAGGGTAGTGGTGTACGCGAAAACTACCGCCATGGCATACTAATGGTTTTGTAATGTGAGCAATTTGGCAAGCAGCCCGGATTTTATGGTTGGCGGTAACCTTGACGAGAGCTGTGTTTCAACAGTTCATGTGAAGGCACTTTATTGCCTTATGGAATGAGAAAGGTCGAACACCTACAAAATAAAGTTCAGGTGATGAATTGGGTGTGCAGGCTAACGCGTGCCAATCTGAGCAGAATGAATGTGGGTTAAGGGTGTTGATGACTGACATTAGGATATTAGTGGATAAGACGGTATGATGATAATGATAGCTCGTATAACACGTTTGACGTATATTGTCCTAATTATTATAAGGCTTTCTTCGTCATAACATTCGACTGATGTGAAGTAGAACTAATTATTTCATGAAAACTACCTCATGATGGGATTTTTCAAATTATAACATCACAGCTTTTCTGTTTGTTGGTACTTATCTGATTTCATGTTAAGAGTAGCTATAAACAGTATTTATTTCTACTAGGTTTATGCACTTGTTTTAATGACAATATAGAAGATTTATTTATAAATATTTAACGTGTTATTGCTTTTTGCGAATCTAACTGGCCTACAAAGTCAGGGTGGAGTAAAGTGTGAGGTATTAAGTCGCATCTTGATCATAACATCGCCCATACAAAAAGACGAAGATACAGTCCGAGTATTAAGTTCTGAAGTAAATAGAAGAACAAGAAGAAACAAAAGCAAAATAGTAACTACCAGCATTTAGATGATGTCAACCACAATTTAATTCTGTTTTCCTTCATCTGAAATGCGATGAATGCAAAATCTCTTAAGCCTTTTCAAATGACACCTAAAATTAAAATTTTTTAAAACAGTTCATCTTAAGTCTTGTGATACCACCACAATCGGCCCAAATTTTTATCTTAGCTGAATGAAAAGTACGCACTGCCAAGTGGCTATTAACACACTGGAATAGGTCTCTTAAAACTCTCGAAAGGAACTTGACAACTTCTTTTTTAAATAAAATGCAAACTACTTCAGATATTTAAAAAAATGTATTGGCTTATGAATGGAATTCGATTTCGTTTAAATATATCCACCAAGCAAGGGAACTAATTTTCGGCGACCTGTCTGCACATTTCGACCGATACGGCTGCTATTTCTACTCAATATTGGCTCTGAGCACATCTAACGCCATCGGCTTGTTAACATAGAACAATAATTTAATTTAGTCCCATAAAAAAAGTCTAGAGGCGTTAAATCACACCATCTCGGCGACCAATCGACAGATCCATTTCTTGAGATAACACGTTCGGCGAACTGAGACTTCAATAACTCGATTAAAGCACCCTCTGTGTGACTTTGGCACCGTCTTTTTGAAACCACCTATCACTGATGTCCAATTCATGCAATTGCTCTAAGAAATAACGTTTCAACATATTTCTTTAGCGAATACCGTTTACCGTAACGTGACGGTCATTTTCATCGATGGGAAAAAACGGCCTTATTATGCCACCGCGACCGGCATGAAAACCGCGGATTTGCTGATGGAGTGCTGTTGCATGAGGGTTCTTACCAGTCCAATAAAGCATATTTTGCTTATTGACGAAGTCGTTTAACCAAAAATGAGCTTCATCTCTGAAGATGATTTTGCGATCAAATTATTCATTTTCTTCCATCATGTCCAGAGCTCAATTGGAGAATGTACGTGATCAAGTGGCTTTATTTCATGAGTCAGCTTGATCTTGTAAGGGTGTATGCCAATATTATTATTATACGCAAAACTCGCCATAATGTGGTCTGGTAGGGGCCCAATCTTGAGAATGTCATGAAATGAAATGATTTGGCTCATTTGGGTGGACGCATTCTGTTGGCATTCTAAAATAGAATATGTATTGCCATTCTAAAATAGAATAAGGTTAATGACCTTGCGACATCAATCCCTTATAAGGGTATACCTTGTTGTATGGACAACACATTTATATACACAATGTAATGTAGAATTCTTCTTGGTATTAAAAAAAATTAAAATTTATAAAACAGAGTTTTTGTTGTAAGAAATTGTTGAATCCCTTTATTTTCAAATATAAACTTCAGGCCCGTTTTAATTTAAATGAAAAGATTTTTATAATACCGAAATAAAAATTTGTTTATATAGATATGTTCATTCGAGATATTTGTACTTTCGAGATTCTGTCCCAATCAAGATTTGCTTGTGAGGTTTTTAACATTCGTTTTAGAGATTTTAGCCGTTATACATAAATTTACGATCCCACACATATATAAATACAAAGTATTAAGAAATGACGTTAATGCTATGTTTCTATATGTAGCAAATGCAAATGACATCTGCAAAAGTTTGAAAGTAGGAAGCGATATCGCTTAAATAAAAAGCTTCACTTAAAAACTACTGCTTCAACAAATTTACCAATTTGACAAACACTGAAGTGAAGAGCATTCTTTGTTTTATACGAAGCTCAGAACAGTTTATTGGAAAACGAAGCCAGCAACTATGACAAAAGTTTACCTAATGTTTAACTTGTTATTTCGGGTCCAGAAATCATATCCATAATGAATGGAAAAAAGGGATCGCTATTTGCTAACACTTATTTAGAATCTATGCTCAGAAGAACAGTTGTAACTTGTTTTAGGTTATACGAAAAGGGATGTATACTAATTTTAGAGCTAAACGTTACAGTCGGCGATGAGGCTATGGAAGAACCACTCGAACAGTCATTCAAATCACTAGGCAGAATAAACCTTTTTATAATGCATTCGGAAACGTTATATATGCCTTTTCATAAAAACTACATAAGGGTAAGTGTACCACGTCAGATCCTGAAAAAAAAATCCAAGAAGTGATCACTATTCACAGATTATTGAGCTTAAAAAAGTGGATGTGGCTAAAAACCTTATGGGAATGAAATTAGAAAATGACACAGTCGCCACAGACACAGCTGTTTAAAATATTTTATGGTTCGACAAAAAACAACGTTTTTCTATTGCATATGCTATGGGGTAGGAAATACAAAACAAGTAAACGGCATGGTCTAATATGATTTATAGACGAAAATTTCATGTTAATATTACCAATGATTTTACATCAAAAGTTTTTTTTCGAATATTTGAAAATTAAACAGAAAATTGTTTATTTTTTTTTTGAATGAAAGTGGGCTTGGCAAAAAACCTTGGGCAAAAAAGGGATGAAACATATGAGAGGGCTACAATCCACTGTGCGGATCGTTGTATACCATATCCCATCCCATTTGTAAAACTAATATCCCCAAAATGTGGACATAGCTTAAAACATGATGGGGATTAAATATAGAAAATGAAAGTGTCACAATAAATTGTACGGTTCTACAAAAGACAAGGTTTTTCTCCTGTATATGTTATGGGGTAGTGTATAAAAATGTTTTTTATATAAAAACGCCCCCTTAAAGTGGTTAAAATGGACTATGGACTACGGACGTGGCAGTGGGCGGATTTCATAAATGTTTGCACTTGTTCTGCTGGGAGCAACAAAGACCACGTGTACCAAATTTCATCATTCTAGCTCAAAATTTAAGGCCCAAAAACTGGTGACGTACGGACGGACGGACAGTCGTGGCTAAATCGACTCAGTTTTCGATTCTGAGTCGATCCATATGCTTTGAGGTATATGTAGCTAAATTATTTTTCTATGTTACAAACTATGTATCAAAACTAATATACCCCTATGGGATAGGGTATAAAAATGGTGACATCTATACTATGTACTGTGTTATATCTAGAGCAGAAACAGTGACAATTTGGTTATGGATTTGTTATAAGTGGCAGATTTAGGCAAAAAGTCTTATGCTTTCATGACATTAGCGACAGTATTGTAACAATATGCGCTAACGCTCCGACGGATGAAAAATATGATATAGCGAAATACTATGTTATTATTTTGGATGCTTTTAACGCAAACGTAGGAAGAGACGACATACTTAGCAATATTGCGTATATCCACAACAAAACAACAAATGTGGAAAAAATTTAATGTCGAAAGACTGCAATCATTAACATCACAGCATCTGCAATGACAACGATGTCAACAAGCAATTAGATCAGTCGCATGATGTGCTAGGTTTCCCTCACCATGGAAAAAAAAACTCCGCATTGGACGCTTAAGATGACTAGGCTTGCAGAGTCTTCGTTTCCCAGACCGACCTGGAATGCAGAAGAGGGAGGTCTCGTCGTGTGCAACTGGAAGCAGTTAGCTAAGAACCAGGTTCATTCAGGACTGTACCACCACCTAAGTAAGTAAGAGGAGCTCAGGAGCATTTTCTAACGCAAAATTGAAAAAGTTTTCTAACGCAAAATTGAAAAATTCAAATTGTGTAATTTCCGAATAGCTAAAACATTCACGTTATAGACAATCTGGTCCAATGTTGATATTGAAATAATCATTATTATGGCTAATGCCCTTGAAAGATGTATATGACGTAATAATGATTTAAATCAGTTAATTAACATTTGGAATGACTAATTCGTACAAAAAATTACCGCTAATCGGTATCTCATTTTTAAATTATTATTCTCAAAAGGAAATCAGAAATATATAAACATTATTATTTGAAGTAGCCTTACTTTTTCATAGCGAATTTTAGTGATCTTTTCGTTTGAAAAATCATGCAGTACATCAACCTCTTGCAGTAGTTGTTATGAATATACATACATAATATGTTTCTCTGTGAGTTTGTACGGTAAATAATTACTTAATCGGCTAGCAAAATGACGTGGATATTTGCACAAATCCTGTTAATATTTAAGCCTCCACAAAAAGTAGGCATGGGTTTTTTTACATAATTTTTTTCAAATCTTCTTTCTACAGTAATGGTGCTAAATTGTAGAATGTACATAAAGATATTTTACAATTTCAAATACAACTTGAATAATTAACAGCGGATTTTTTTATAAAACTTTTGATAATTAACACTACAAGCAAGTTATATATATCTGGTACAACCCCATAGTTAGAAATATGGTATACAACTATGGGGTTGTACCAGTAAAACGAATCTCAACATTTTACAAACTTTTGAAAACAAAATGTTAAGATCATTCGTCAATGCGCCGTGGTACGTAAGGAACGAAGATCTACGCAGAGATCTGGGTATTCCCGCGGTTAAAGATGAAACAAAAAATTTTGCACGAAAAAATAAAAAACATTTATTAGGACACGTTAACACAAAAGTCCTCTAAATTCTTGACGAAACAAATATATTGCGGCGTCTTCAAAGAACTAAACCCTTAGATTTGGCCCGATAATAAGAAACCGCGCTATAAATTGCGGAAAAAGCAGGAACTCTCAAAGGAAAGTTACCTGCCAAACATATTATATACTCGTGATAAAAAAATTGCTGGATAAGTCGAATACTTTGTTACAATAGAAATACAGAATGGATGGTGGTTTTAGTGAGTAAAAATCTCACAACCAGCTTGAAAGGCGCAATTGGATGTAGTTAGCTAAGGACTAGGTTGATTAGATGAGCATGTTTTTTGAGACTCAGGTTGATTCCGAACTGTAGCACTACTTAAGTAAGTAAGTTAGTAGTTTAAACAAAAAACTGCGGTATGCATGCGTCTTTGTCATATTTAAAACCAGAAAAGATTGTTGTGAGCCCCTTCTTGTTGACAGCATCGTTTACTGCTAAATCAATTTTCACCGGTTTGTTACCTATATTCGCAAAGGCTTCGATGACACCTCCTTTGGTCCGACCAGTGATGTAAATATATTCGTCGTATACTAGTAGATACACAAATTAATGAAGCCATGTGACCCTGGTGTTATGTCAGGATTTTTATAAATCCCTTAAGAATGATATTTTAAAAAATCAGATGATAATGCACTACCTCCTCTTAATCCTTTTGTAATGTTTTTGTAAGGTAGTTGCGGATCGTGAATTCTCATTCGTATCGTACGCGAACTTAAAAATTTAACGTTTTCTTAAGACTATCCCTGTGTCGTGTGTACTTCGTGCACGATGGATGACCCTCCTGTTTTATATATAATCGGGTGAGTTGAAATAAGCTTTTCTTGACAGTTAGTGCTACTCGGATTATTTGTCAGATCATTGCTAGAGGAGGTCCAGTGAAAAAAATTTCAGGCCGTTCATATGGCTGGAAAATCAAACTTCGACTTTTTGCGCGTCATAAGCTTTTGTAATTGGTGTACTTCTTAAGAATATCCATGTGTCGTGTGTACCTCGTGCAAGATGGAGGACCCTCCTGTTTATACCAAATCCAATCTGGTGAGTTGAATTAAACTCTTCTTGACAGTTAGTGCTACTCGGATGATTTGTCAGGCCATTGCTAGAGGAAGGCCAGTGAAAAAAAAAGTTAAGCCGTTCATATGGCTGAAAAATCGAACTTCGACTTTTTGCGCGGCATATGTAATTGTGTACTTCACAAGGTCTTTTTTTTGTTGTCCTGGGCCCTCATTCCGCAAAGTGATTATCGTTTGACGATAACGTTTCGAGGGTTATCTTGCATCACGTAAGATCGATAATCGTTTTTGCTGTAGGCGATATCACTTTATTTGATTCACGTAAAACAATAATCGTCAAATCACAGACGATTATTGAGCGAGTGCTCATGAGGTCTCGTCTTGCATCAATTTGGATGTTGTAAGGACAACTAAAGCATAAAGCATATGATTTTAATTTTTAAAGACCATTATAACGGTCAAAATCCGGGATTTAAAATTGATTTTGTATTTAAAACATAGAAAACTAATTTAAAAATTATTTGATTAAATAATTAATTTGAAGATCTAAAAGTAGAATGTAAGTCACTATAATTTGATCATATGGTTTGTGTATATGTCAAATTGGAACATTTACCAAAGTTAACAAAATGTTTCACTAGCATGTCAATTTGCTTCGCCGTAACTGAGCTACTATTAAAAAAAGTATCTGCATAAGTTTGTAATCATCAATTACTTACATTTTGCATTATTTTTAATAAAATTGTGCGGCACCAAACACATTAAAAAAATTCAAATGTCATAAATGACAATTTATATAACATCTTATAAATAGTTTGAGAACTAGTTGCTACGGATTGAGAGTATCTCAATTAAACGATTGACGATACCAAAGGCGTCGAGTTACGTCAAGCAAATTGATGACGATATCGCCCACGACTACCATTTGGGTGATAATCGTTTTCAAAGTTACGGAATTACCCCCCTGGACAATTTGAAGGCTTTCGATTATGTTTTGCACAGGGGTTTGCTAGCCAAATTGGCAGCATAAAAACAAGGCGATTACTAACAATCTTCCGCTGTTAGACAGAAATAGGATAGAAAACTCAAAACTGAAGCTTCTTTATAACAAATTGAGATAAGATATTTATGAATCATGATAATTAAATACTATGTCAGATTTTTGCGACAGGAAATACTGTAAACAATTTAAATGAGGGTTGCAAATGGCCTAGGCTAAGCACAACTCTAGTGACCTATCTACAGCTTTTCAACTTTACATATGGGTTTGTATATGTTATTATATGTTCAAAATAACTTCCCCACCCACACTTCACATGACTTGATTTTGCATCCAATACAAGAAATAAAGCCGTCATCTCGATGCACATCTCGATGCGCATCTCAACATCTCGTCGGTCTATTAAGCGTGGATTCCGTGGTTCAAATCCCAAAAGTGATAACACCTAAGTTTTCTCATTGTTCCACCACTTGGGGAAAGTCTGACAATAATCCAAGAGTAAAACTGTCATGTTTTCCGATTCGTCGTTGAATTGCTTTTCTTTGTGGCAATAATAATTACATAACATAAGCAAATGAAGGAGGAATCTAGGTTTAAGGTCCTGTATGGGTCCTGTAATGTCAGATATTTCATTTAATTTTCAATACACAAACTCACTACATGAAATATTCACTTAGATGGTCGCCTAAAAACATAAGCAGTATTTATTTAATCAACAACAACTGAAAGATATTCGCAACAGGGTGATGTGCTGCGCGTTAAGCAATGTAACGACCAGCAATGACTCGTTCCACTATGACGCACGCCAACAAACACCTCAAATCATTACGTCTGATATCACGTAGGCATTATGCAAGTATGGAAGTATGCTTCATAAAAGTCTTAAGGCTTTTATTAATATTTAAGTGTACCTGCAAATAGCACGTACAACATACAAGCACCTGTAACATCAGCATCATCTACAAACAAATAGTATCTACATAGACGGAAACAAATACAAAAACTTGTTCCGACTCTATTGCCTAATAATGGCCCCTTAGCTATATGCTCGCTAAACCTGTTTCAAAATGCCTTCTCTATAGACCTAGAAGCAGCGCACTCTGATCGCATCATATAGTGTGTATATTCAACACGTGAGCACTATTGGCCACGCGGAAAACCATTGAACACAAAGTTGAGTGTCCTAAGGTGACTAACGGAAACCAACAAACTGATTAACCAAAGCAAATTACATAAAATCATTGATACACCCGGCTAATATTAAATACATACATTCAAGTTGCCACTACAAAGCGTCACACACAAAAATTTCGCATCTGTCAGATACACGTACCAATATCCCGCAGTGCTTTAGTGTGCAAAATGAAGTTTCCCTATTATCCGTCACACTGTTGTAAAAAATAGAGAATGAAAAATCGAGGAAAAAAATTATAAAACAAACACTTGTGATTCAACAATTAACTCCATCTGGAGATAGTGTGGACTGTGGAGGTGCTCCACACAATACCATGCACACACAATGAGTTATAAGTGTCTCGTTGCCAAGGCCAACATCGGTCGTTGTCAATCCGGTTCAAAACTTCAAACGAAAAACAGACACACAAATAGAGGAAAAGATATCCATTCGTATTTGCATTCTATGCGGATATTTAACATTCTCGACTCTCGAGTGGGTGATGACGTTAACGAGTTCTCTACTTCACTCGAACTCCTTTAAATGTTAATTAAAGTGCCGAACATAAGTTCCCAGCCTTTTATTGCGATTCATTGCACGCCGGGCACTCTTGAATATTGCCGGACCAAGTTGTCAACAAGTGCATTGTCAAAAGGGGAGAGGGCCATCAAATTTATTCCAAAATTAGCATTGATGGGGGAGTTTCAAGTTCTTGGCCAAAATCGGATACGATGATGGCCCCTGATGACAGATATATTGACAAGGCGTACAGTGATGATGAGGATGATGATGCAGATGGTATAATGAGGAAGGAGTGTTGTCATCTTGATAGGTAAACTTAGTGAACATGAACGTCACGCTTATGCTGTACGCTGTCGGCCTTCCGCTGCTTTGGTGAGTATAGAACAAAATGATTAGGTTGTTAGTCATTTGATTGAATAGGACATACTGAAGAGCACTCAACGTCAATTGATCTTAGGATGATACACCGTCAAGAGACGGTTAACCTTAGCGTATATTTTGAATTATTGTCGCCTGTAAGGGATCTTATCTGTAGACATTGGCTGACACAATTACTCATCTTTGGGTGGTGTAGTTGCCTAATACATATAATTAGGCACATTTGCATCGTGTGTGGATGAAGGGAGCAAATATTTATCCAGTAACTAAGTTGGAGAATGAGCGTCGGGTTCTATTGCAAACGGAAAGACATTAAGTCCAAACAATCAGTTACATGTAGGTACATGGTTAATTTAGACCGCAAGAGCTTGGAATATAGTATTGTGATATAAATTACGATCGGTTATTGATTGTGATTCAGTTTTATGAGGTGGTATTACAACCAGATAAATTTGGTTAGTAAGGTAAGCCAATATGAATGCCACCCCCAGTTTAAGGCTGGTGTTTAATATACAGAGTGCCCCAGTTAAGGAATATAATCATTTAATGGGAGATTCCTGATGTTCCGCCGACGCAATAACTTCTAAACTATTATAGCTAGCTACCAAAAATGTTGTGTAAATTTTGGAAAGAAAATTTAGTAGCGCATTTTTTCACTTAAAATGCTTTCTTAACCACTTTTTTTTTAAAAAATGAAAAAATTCCTAAAAATGATGTTATCTACGCAACTTTTTTTTTGTCAGATAAAAATGTTCAAAAAAATTAGTAAGAATATTAAACTAACGTACAATGAGCAATACAGTTAATTGTCAAATAGCAAAAAAAGCGTAGTTGGTTTCAACATATTTACATTTTTAGCAACAACTTAAATTTTAACTTTCACACTTTTCCAATAAATGAATTTACATCACAGACTAGCGTTAGTTATAGGTTATCATAAAGTAGCGATAAAACTGTTTAGTAAGCGCCTGTAGTGAATAATACTACGAAGATGGGTGTGTGTTGGAGGTTGGTTTGACAGTTTCATGAATGAAAGTTGAAAAGTCGAGTTTACGTAGTTAGTTATGCGATTTGATTATTGGTAGTGTTTCTATAAAGCTGTACATTATACCAGGTAACTAACTAGTGTTGACATTTGCGTTTTATTACTAGTAACGCCGCATGTAGCAATTCGTTGTTGCATATCAGAATCTTGTTGATACCGCGTCAGCTGCAACAAATAAAAGGGAACGGATTTCAGACGCAGTGGCGGTAGAAGTTGAGGGTGGGATTTTAGTTGCTTCCTTTAGTCCGCGTCGTTCGCAGACTAGCTATGCAGTTGGAACTTCTCAGAACGAGGATTCACAGAGCTCTACAGAATAATATATTATACCCTTTCCATTTAACAGCGGTAGAAGATTCACTACCAGGAGATGCGCAGTGGAATTTCGCTAATGGCAAGTGCGCAAACAAGCAGACAACGGGTATTTCCTCAAGAACAGAATCGACGAAGCGCAATTCAAAAGGGATGGTGTTACAAATAATCATAATTTGCATCATTGACTGACATTCCCTATTTTAAAGACACAACATCCTTTTAAATATGTAACGGGTGGTTTAATTTTAAGGGCCGATGTTGAATGTGAACTACACCCAAACGTCAAATGTTTTTCTGCATTTCATTTGACATTTCTCAATTTCAGATTAACTCAATCTGAACCATGGAAAGATAGACAATCGAGTAACGCGTTAAAGTTATTCAGGCTTATTATGAAAATGGGCGTTCGAATCAAAATGCATATCGTGCACTTCGTGATTTTTTCGGTCAATTTAATCTTCCAAATGTACGAACAATCTGAAAAATCGTGCAAAAATTTAAGCAAACCGGGTATGTAGGAGATGTGAAAAATAAAGTGTGGCTGAAGAGCCGTCCACCTCAACTCCCTGTCGTGCCCAATAATTGCAGCTCTCACGCTCGTCATTGATGAACATTATGCATAAAGACTTGCATTTACACGTTTACAAGGTGCAATTGACTCAAGAACTAAAGCCTCTTGACCATTTCAAGCGTCGTCAATGGTCAGAATGGTGGCAAGAAATGGCAACAGTGGATGATCAAATTTCGAAGAAAATCATCTTCAGTGATGAGGCACATTTTCACCTCAGTGGATTCGTCAATAAGCAGAATTGCCGCTTTTGGTCGAATGATAATCCAAAAGTGATTATCGAAAAACCAATGCACCGACAAAGAGTGACTGTTTGAACAGCTTCTTCAAAAGCTTTTTCAAAATATGTTGCGTATTTTAAAGTAGGTTTAGCGTCAATGTTTGGGCTTGATTAATATAGGCAATAGTTTAGTAGGCCCACACGTTCATCCACAAATAGTTATTTGTAATTACTACCTGAATTTTTTTAGAGAACGATTGCCGGAGGCCCTTGAAGTTGTTCTTCCTGTTCAGAGAAGGTCACGGTAGCAGCGGACTTCATTCCTCAACCATACTTTTAACGAACGATGGATTGGACCCATTGGCCCCAACCCTTGGCCATCCAGATCTCAGATGGACCCATAGTTAATCTGTCATCCGAAATGTTTAAATGCACTCGAAAATGTATCCAGATGGAAGGAAGGCACTTCGAACAATTGCTATAAACATTCCATAACTGGGAACGCGTCTATTGAGTTTAATAACTTTTATTTAGCTGCAATGAACCCAAATTGTTTAAAACTTGTGTATTCATATTTTGAATATTTGTCTTTTCAAAATGTACAAAACCATTGCTGTTGAAATAACAGGTCAACCAGGTTGATGGGATATGACATACACTTTTATTGTTTGGCGGAACTTCAGCAAAGGAATATACTGCTTAATTGGGTCACCCAGTATATGACAGATTGGTGAAAGCAATCGAAGGAGTAAATTACTGGCATCTAGGAAATACAATTGGATGGGGTGGGCAATAGGATGATAAAAAAATATGACATTAATACGGAGAAATATGAAATTAAATTAAACTAATAAAGTCTTGTTTCTACAAGGTCCACGACAAAAACTCTAAACTACTTTAGAAGGTGACGTTAAAATTGTGCCAAAAAGATCTTTAGATCTATAGACGAACATGAAGATTTTTATTTTCTTCTAGGTTTTATTAACGAACTTAAGGATACTATGAATCACTAGTACTTGCTTAGTAACCAATCTATTAAACCCCCTCAGAGTTTCACAGAGGGCTATATTGACCGGAAGATATATTTTCATTGTTTCCCTATATTTGAGGCAGTCCGAAAGATCAATTTGCTGTGATTATAATCCTATTTATACGCAAATCTTATTATTTTTACTATTGACGTTTTGTAATATTTAATTAAATAGTGGCGCTCAAAGCAGTAGCAGTTTACCACTTTTTACAAATTAAAGCTCGTACCAACCTTTCAAAATTTTGTATGGCTTTACCACTCACACATTTAACTCACTATTCAGCACACGTAACCATATGTAAGTAATTTTATAAATTTGCTACATTAGTAATTTAGGAAGATAAATGGATTTCCATGAAAAAATGTAAGCCACAAGACTTTAAAAAAAAAGCTACAGGGGTTCATTGAAAAGCCTTTTCATTGAAAATCCTTCACAATTTCTTTGGAAGAAAAGAGCAAAAAACATATTTTTTCCTTGTAAAAGACTACTTACCGAGCGTATCCTATGCAGAGGATGCCTTAGCCATGATATGGAAAATTAAATCTATGAGAATACATGTGAAAGGAATCACTTGATTCCTTTTGGAATTCCATTTTTGTAAACAAAAATGTTTAGCTTGGTCTTACACAAGTTCATGAGGTTGGGAGGTAAACAAATATTTGTGTTTATACTTAATTACATACAGGTTCATCTATTTGATATGTATGTTACTTTTTAAGTTAATTCTGAATGTATCCACACTTGCAAACATAAATACGTATTTGTCCATTTGATAACATTTTTGAGTGAAAAGAAGGAAAACCATTTAACCAATATTGCCAAGGCTACTAAATGCTAGTGGTTTCACATATTCTGAAGTAGAATTCAAACGTGGCTGCTTTGTAAATGCCTTAATTTAGCTACTGACCATTCAAACTAAAAGAAGGTCAGACCGCATCTTTTGATTAATGAATACAATTTGTGTTAATACTAGCTCCTATTGGAACAAGTATGTACCTATTTCTTGATTTTGGAAAAAAATATCAAACTCGGGATTTTAGACAAATATAGCATTACGATGATTCAGAAGCCCAAACATATTGGTCCGGCAATTCTAATTAAAATACTAGGTTCTTGCATCAATACCCAAATGTTCATAACAACTCCGTACACAGTTTGTCCCAAAAACTCGAATAACAGATTTTTGTATTAAGGCCAAATTCGAAAAATCAACAATTTCTCGTGAGCTGTATTGCCGAGCTAAATAAAATTATGGAACTATTTACATTTGTAACAATATCTTATTATGAGTTTTAGCCCAAAAGTCCCATAACTGAATTTTAATTTTGAAGTACGCTGATTTTCACTGATTTTCTAAAAAAAGAAATCAGTATTATAATCATAATTTAAAGTTGAGCGCACAAGTAGCAAGTACTTACGACACCTTCGAGTACCCATCACTCCAGGTCCAAAGGTGAAGATTCGCGCTAAAATTACATTTTCAACAAATATGACAAAAAGGCCACAAATAACGTTGTTAGACAACCTACCACACGACAAAAGCAAAACAAGGATAGCAGGTCCCGCCATAGTCAAAGAAGTTCACACGCACACATGAATGGAGCCTGTTGCGCCAAAAAATTGTATATTTCTTTTATCTAAAAATCACTTTGGATAATGTTTAGGATTTAGAAACTGAAGCGTGATTTTATTTGCACTATTATAACCGCGGCAACATAACTTCCTTCGTATCGGACTAGGATACATTCGACAGACGTGGTTCTTCAGATTTCTCCCCTTCTCCCTTTAGTAACAATATTAGGTTGTCACAGCTCGTCTTGCGAAATCGCTTCGATGTAGCCCCATTGGCCACTGTCCTAGGCGGAAAATCTTTTATTATATGAGTCATTTTGTTCAGACGAACAGAGAGTGTGACAAGACGAAGAACTAGAGTCCACCGGCCCATAAGATCACCTGAGAATATTAAGGAGGCAGTGAGAGCTTCAATCATCCTATTCCTACGGCCGGCGTATTGCGATCAAACATGATTCTTTCTGATCATGTGTGCATGTAAATTGCAACAAAAACATTTCCATTTCTCATCTGTGATTGTTGGTCCCTGTTCTTTTTTCAAAAAAATGGTATATAAAACGGTATATGAGGCATATGGTTCCAACAGGACGAGGCAATGGCTTACACTCAAGAGCATCGACGGCTGGAACGATTCCCGTAGCGCCTCATCTCGATAATTGCCGAATGGCCATTCAGTTTTAACGATTTGGAACCTTACGATATTTTATTTCAACTGTCCAAGGACCCTACAAGACTTGACGACCAAAAACCGGCCTGAAATTGTTAACATAGTGTTAAAGGCGTCATGTAGGTAAACGCTAAAATGGGCAATGAGGGGCTTCACCTACCTACCTAATATGATTTTCATAACAAGGTAAAACAAAACATAAATTACAAGAAAGGAAGAAGAAGAAGAGCGCAGAATGTATACTTACTATAGCCATAGTAGTAAGTATACCTACATTCAGCGCAACGAAATTCACTCACATACATAGATGTAATGCAATGTAAAAAAGATCACACAAATATCTAAAAACACCTCTAAGATAATGTATTACAGTTTTGGGAAGTTCCATAACAAAGGGTTACTACAAAATTTATACTCAAAAATAATTTAAACACAATTCTCATTATGAGCAAAAATATACGCAAACAAACAAACAAAAGTGTAAAGTACACCTTCTCATAAAACACAGAATAGTTTATATTGTATTTGTTCAGTCGCTGAAATATTCTAAGACATAATCTCTTTGTTCATAGAATAAATAGTTCCGGTATTGCTAAACCCCCTGCCTCAAGATACAAAGATTTATACAACTTAACTCAATGTTACCAACGACTTAATTGAAAATTATCTCAACCAGTTTGAAAATACCCTTCACCGGAAGTAAAACCCGAATTACTCAGAGGCTCTAGTAACACCAATACCAGCCGTATTGGGATTACGTTTTAATTTAGACAATTTTAATTATAAAGACAAACAAAAATGTAACTCACCCAAATATAAATGTTACCGCCTTTTTCCGATGCTTTATCCCTTTCCTGAGGTTACTCACAGATCAGTCAACAAAAGTAACAAAAAACCGCAAACTCAAGATAATATAGCACTCGCGAAATCTTTCTTGTGACCGATTACCGTTGAAAATCGTAATGTAACTGCTGTAGCTAGATTTCAGTTTAAAATGTTAAAATCGAAAAATTCCAGCCAAAGCCAAACAACAAAGCTTTCGATTTCAGCAACAACTATGGTTGCATCACAGAGTCAAGCGAAAACCGTCAAGACATGCTATGAAAACAAAAACAAAACTAAGATAAATAAACCAACTTCAGGTCCAGTCCGACATGCGGACATAAATGAAAGAAAACCCGGACTCGGTCTGTGATATGAGTTGTCTCGACTGAAGCTGCTGATATTGCCTGGAGACAGTGTGTCGTGTGTATCTTGTATCTAGCTATTTCATCACTACCGCAAGCAATAACCTGAATAACACTCCCGCAAGCGCACTACCGTCACATGTAATCCCACTTCACTGGATTTGTCTTAATGCCGCTTTAGGCCCGGCTGTTGCGTGGTATATTACTTGTACTTCCAATCGTGTTTGTTTGCCTGGTGTTGCGATACCATGCATGTGAGAGAGCCGAAAGAGCTCAGCTACATCCGTACGCGAGGAGCTTGGAAATTCGTCTGATTGTTACAAACTAAATTACTTGGTAGTTTTTTTGTAGATATTTTTTGCTGATCTGTTGTTCGGGGTATAACAGTTGTTGATATGAATTTGATTGCTGATCTGACAAGCATAAAGAAGCAAACTTGAGTGAATTGAATATAATTCGAAACGAGTTTGAGTTAAGCTTTCGGATTATGAAGTTGAGCTCTTATTCAAAAATGGCTCAATACAAACATGTGACCGATAGTTATCATTGCATATTTTTATATGTCATTCCAAAATATCGACTAAATGACACATGTGCTCAGGGTGCACAAGTTAAACTTATCTGTCAGACTATTTGGACCAGTGGTTCCAAGTGGTGAAAATTTCACAATTCTAATCTTGCCAAAAGTTATTTCATTTTTATTATTTTTATGTATTCTTTTTGAAGGGACGGTGCGGATTGAATTTTATGAAACATAAAAACATCACGATTTGATTCGGTCCACCATCAAAGTACTAACCACAACCGATGCTGCTTGATGTCGGTGATAGCGTGATATTGGTTTGTTTGAAGTGGAACTTATTTTCGAACGACTGTGTTGTGGCTGTTCGATCTTGTGTAATGAACGGATGTATTGACTTGTATGTATCTCAGGCAACACGTACGTTGGTGTGCAAAAAAAGGGATCGTTTCTTGCTGGCATTTTTTTTTTAAATTCATTTTTATTTTAATTCAACTTAGAACTTACTTACATGCTAACCAAAAATTTATGAAAAACTAACTTTACTAAAGTACTGGTCCTCTGCGGGCGCCCTAAATTAAATAATAAAAACTTAAATCTAATGCCTTTCGGCCTATAATCTAATTTAATAATTTTTTTATTTATATATATCCTTTTTTTTACCAAGAAACATTTTTTAAAATGCTTGGTTTCGTATCTTTTTATTTTAATTTTATTTAAACTTATTTACTAATTGAAACTACTTATGAACTAACTATAACTACTTAGAAACTAATTAAAACTACCTAACAATAACATAAAAACTAGAACAGACACGCAGCAAGCATTTTTGTATTTTATATATTTTTAACTTTCTCTTACAAAGAAAAAGATATTGTTTTCGTGAAAATTTTCGACCTCGAGAATTTGATTGATTCTAATATTACGATGATAGCGGAGACTAAAAAAGTGTTTTTTTGGATTTCCGTCCGTCGGTCCGTCTGTCCGTAATGGTCTCCCCAGCCTAAACGGCTTGACCGATTTTCTTCAAACTCCGTATCCAAGCTTGTTTTGATCATAATTCTATTCCATTTTTTTTTGGTTTGCTTTTAGCCATGTTAATAACGGTACCTGCGATGTAAAAATTACACATAACCTCAATTTTCTCGAAAACGGCTCTAACGATTTTGATTAAACTTTATATATACTATAACCATATTAGTTCCAACAAAACTGCATACCCAGTTTTTTCGAGCAAATCCATAAAACGGACGGAAATGAAATTTAATATATATATATATACTACTATTACAGCTTGAAGCAATTCCACATAATAAGTTTTAGCCCAACTATCACTAATCGGAATTTTCAGTTTTGGCCAATAACGGAAAATCATTATTATTCACATTGACATCAATTCCTTCAAAGTAAACATTCGTATAAATACATTTCGACAATATTTATATCATTTTAGCATCAATAATCAAAATGCTTATGATTTACAAAGTAAACATCGTATAAATACATTTCGACAATATTTATATCATTTTAGCATCAATAATCAAAATGCTTATGCTGTGAAAGAGAAGTCGTGCACCCACAACTCGTTATTCACATAGACACCGATTCCTTGAAATTTAGGAGTAAACGTTCGTATAATCACATTTCGACTTATATAATTTTAAGCATTAATAATCAAAATGCGTACTATTTGATCTAACGCCTAACTCCAACTCGCTGTGAAAGAGAAAGTTGCGTACGACCCAGTCGTGCACCCACCACTCGTTTTTTTTTTTTTTTTTGTTTTTTCTTTGTACCACCCTGACTGTGACCTGTAACGTAAACCTTAAACTATGTAAGTGGGCCATACAATTTGTAAGTTAACTATATTTAACTAATCTTGTAGCTACCACAACAGGTTTTCCTGTTGCCATCTACTTCGACGGGCCCAATCGGAAACACTCCTGAGCGACGACGTCTTGGTCGTATAGGAGCCGCCTATCCACAGTTCGTCGGAAGACGTGGTACATTAGCAGAACCGCCGATCTATCCTGTATCAGCCCTCGACTATCCAAATATAGGAAAGCTTCAGTCGGAATAAAGCCGCTTAAAGGCGCTCATTCAAAATATTCATCATTGTGGTATAAGGCCCCAAAGATGAAACCGAATGAGTTTCACCAGAAAATTGCCTATTCTGTTATGTTGGCCCATTGTATAGGTGTTCTTCGAAGTCCAAGGCAGCTTCTCAAACACTATCTCTCAAACACCAGTCTCTTTTCCATTTGAGATAGGGAAACGTTAAACCACACCGGGCACCCATAGGCAATCATCGACCTGATAAGATACATGTATTACCTTTACCGTGCTGTCAAGACGGCTGCTATAAAACAATCGTCTTGTCAGGGCAAATGCTCCCCTAGCTCTCGCTAGAGTAGCATCTACATGTCTTCCGAAATATAGATACTGATCCAGCCAGATGCCAAGGTACTTAACTACACTTTTACTCGCCAGTGGATGTCCGTTTGGTCCAACGATCACCAGCTTGCGCCAGTTCTTTCTTGTATCCCTAGAGGCCCTAGACAACGGTGCCCTAAATAGGATAGTCATCACAATATCTCTGGATCTCGTCGAAGTCCCGCTGCAAAAGAGTTCGGATGACCTCGACAGTAGGTGTTGTTCTGTACGCGATAAGATCGTCCGCATACGCAATTGCCTGAGTAACATTACCTATCATATCGCTGGTGTAACTGCTGAAGAGAATCAGCGAGTTCACCGATCCCTGTTGCAGACCATTTTTAATGAAAAATTCGGTATGGTAGAAGATACATTGCCACTTTTCACAACAAACGTTCTACCAGCCAACATGTCATGGAGCATATACAGCAGTGGTTTACTTATGCCAAGTCTGGTCAACTTTAGATAGAGGCCCTCTAACCATACGGTGTCGAAAGCCTTCTCCAAATCAACCAGACATGAACCCGTGCACTGTTTTTTGGCTTTGTTCCATTGTATATCAGAGACGACTTTGGAGGCGGCATAAATACAGTCATGTCCCGCCTTGAAAATAAGCTGGTTCTCTGGTAAAATATTGTTGTCTTCAGACGGTCTTTGTTCAAGTGCAGAGACCGATTGAGAATCTTTTCGAATACCTTGCTGATACTCGGAAGGAGACTTATCGACCGGAAATTAGCCGGATTGGAGTTGTCCTTTCCCTTTTTCGGGAGACGATAAACCACCGCCGTCTTCCAACGCACTAATATGCATTATTCAGCGCGTTGTTGAACAGCGTGGTGTAAATGTCCACAAATATTCACAGCTTCAGGGGTAAGTCTCACAGTACAATGTTGGATATACCATCGACTCCCGCTGACTTCTTTTTATACCCTATCCCATAGGGGTATATTAGTTTTGATACATAGTTTGTAACATAGAGAAATAATTTAGCTACATATACCTCAAAGTATATGGATCGACTCAGAATCGATAGCTGAGTCGATTTAGCCATGTCTGTCCGTCCGTCCGTCCGTCCTTCCGTCTGTCTGTTCGTCACCGATTTTTGGGCCTTAAATTTTGAGCTAGGATAATGAAATTTGGTATATAGGATCCTCGTCCGTGCCACCAGAACATGTGTAAGAATTTTTGAAATCCGCCCACTGCCACGTCCCCTTTTTAGGAAAACGTATTTTTTTGCCAAACCGTAAAAAATTTAAAAAAACGTCTGAGTAGCATATTTAGAGAATGGTAATATCTATATTTTGTCAATATAAAGTTTTTTGCCACTCCCACTCAAATTTTAAAATTTTCGAAAAAAGTTTTGATGCACTATCATTGGGAGTATTAATATGAACATTTCGTCAATAGACTATTTAAACCCACGCCCTTTTTTTATGGGCGTTTTCTTATAAAAACCATTTGTATGCCCTACACCAAGGCATATGCAATAGAAAAACGTTGTTTTTTGTCAAACCATAAAAGAATTCATTTACAATACTTTATGCCCATAAAGACCACATTTTGGGGATATTAATTTAAGGATGGGATGGGATAGGGTATTGAACGATACGCACAGCGGATTGTAGCCTTCTCATAGGTTTCTTTATGCAATCGAAGATGATCTGGAGTTCCACCTTCAAAATTAACAGGGGACTAGACCCACTTCGCTCGGCGACTATGGTGTTTGCCAAGTTTTCGTCATCGCCATTGCGTTAAGTCATTTCGGAGGTAGAAGTGTTGGAGCAGGGCATTGTTTTCCAGGACGCGGTTCGGGCGAATGCTATCATTCACCTTATACAAACCCGAATTCTGTTATTCCAAAACAAATTAATGGACAACCGATAGTTTTCCTTGATCAATTGGTTGATGTTTTTGATAGACGCCTTCAGTGTTCTAATCTCCAGGTCGCGTGGGTTTGTCAGTCGTCTGTACAAAAGTTTAGGTGTTGTTAGAAGTCCGTATTTTGTATTTTGGTATCGTCCTGTTCATTGTGCTTTGAATCGATTCGTCCATTTGTTGTAAGTAGTCGTCTATTTCATTGTTCGTAAGGTTTCTGTTGTTTGGTCGTAGTACGTCCCTCGAACGTAGTTCTCTTGGTAAGGCATTGGTAAAGCGTGGCCAGAGTATCTTCCTGTAGTTTTTTTTTGGGATGTTGGTTGAAGTAATGGACGTTGGTGCACCGGTATGCAATATGCATCAAGAAAGTGTGTTGTCTGTCAATGAGTAAATTTGTGTACGTAGGATTGTGCGTGAGCAAGATCAAATTATGAAACTCATCGGTGAGTCCAGGAAAGCAATATCGATTGTACATATGGTTATGGATGCGACATTTGGTAACACGTAGGTATCCAAATGGTTATTTAACTCTGAATGTTAAAATGACAGCTGATTTAGCTGTCATAAATGTGTTTTAGCGAAGGTGTGTGTCTGACGTCTAGAGTTTGTAATTGAAGCTTGAGTCCAAAGAGGTAAATTTGATTGAGTCTTAGATGTGAATGTGATAAGTGGTAATGAAGATGTATTTTTGGAATATGAGTGCGTTGCTTTCAGGAAGGACTTTGTTTTTCATATGACGACATTTTTAAAACGAGGTGCTAGATATCGGGAACGCGTTTTACGTTTGTGGGTGGTAAATAAAAGTAACGGTACTTTTGACTAAGGGTGTAGTTATAGCTTTCATTGAAAACTTCTTTATTAAATCAACCATTGGAGAGTTGGTGTCAAAACAAAGCTTATAAATCTTAAAACATGATTATCCATTATTATTTTTAACTAGCTGCCCGGCCCGGCTTCGGCCGGGTACTGTTTCGTTTTAGGGTCCGTAATAGTATTTTAGTGTTAGTAGTATTTATTTTCTCATAGCTGACCTGAGAGATTTTCTCAATATTTTTTTCCGTAAGAACCTTGTACAGAGTATTAGAAAACTACAAAAAAAAATCAGCCAAATCGGTCAAGCCGTTTTCATGTTATGTCGTGACAACGGAAAACGGGTTTCATTTTTATATAGATAGATTACAGTTTTTGCAGAAAATATATTTTTATTTTTCACACATCACTGATTTTTGTGAAGTAATGTTTTATCGATATTTGGAAGTCTTGGAGCGTTGGATTTTGGATTTAAGTTGGATTTTGTACTTACAATGAAAAGAGAATATCTTCGCACTGTAGATTTTGCAATAGGGACTAATGGCGTTATTTGTGTGATTGCCTTTTTGTAGTGAAACTTCTTTTGGGACGCTGGGAATTCGGTTTAATGAAACGAAAAAGTCTAACGAATATAGATCAAACAAAATATCGGTTGTCTGATCACCGAAACCAAGCAGCTTTGGTCGCGATTAGTACTTAGATATGGGAACGCTTGGGAACAGCACGTGTTGTTGGTTATTGTAAGAGAATGAGATGAGTTCAACTTGTATAGGTAAAATGGTTTTGTAGGAGAGGGAACTGAGCTTCGGGGTAAGAAATAGTTGAAATTCTTCAACCGAGTTTGAGTGGTAGAACAAGTTTGACAACTAATCAAAACACATGCTTGACCAATTAAGTCAATTAATTGTAAATATGTCAGTTCAACTCAATTCGAATGAAATGAATATACTATGGAGGTGGAAAACAGAGAGAGAGAAATTAAGCAGAGTACAGTAGGGTCATTCCGTTAATTTAAAAAAAGATGATCACTCAGACGGTAGTGGAGACCTCATGAGCGATCGCTCAATAATCTTCTGTGATTGTTTTAAGTGAAGAAAATAAAGTGATATCGACGACAGCGAAAATGACTATTGATCTTACGTGATGCAAGATGTACCGTCGAAATGTTATCGTCAAACGATAATCACTTTACAGAATGAGGGACCAGTTTCACTTCTACCGCGTGTGAACTCACACTCCATTTTTTTTGTAGGGCTGGGTTAAAATCATCTATAAATGAAATGTTCATAGCAAATTTTATTGAAGAAATTTAATCAAAAGCTTTTTTCGAGTTTCCTTAAAATTTTACCAAACAATGACAAAATATTAAAAAAGACGAAAATAAATACTTAGGGACCATTTATAGATCATTGTACAACTTCCTTGGAACACAAAATATGATGGAATTGAAACTATTTTCTTTATAAGCTGATTATAGGGATTATTGCAAATTGTGTTTCATTAGGGTTGAGTGACAATCATTAATTCAGAAAAATAAATCTTGATCATTGAAATACAAAAAAAAACTAATTTTCTGCGTAAACTTCAATTAGAAATTTAAATATTTTTGTACTATCTTGTTTTAAAATTTATAAGGTTTGTTTTGACTGCGACTCGCCAATGATTGAATTTATAAAAAAGCCGCAAGAAGCTAGTCTGTGATGTAAACTTATTTATTGGGAAAGGATTTTTGAAAAGTATTGAGTTTAAATGTAAGTTGTTGCTAAAAATGATTATTAGTAGCGCCGATTCGGATTTATCTACCCAACATCAACGTCGTCAGAATTGTAAGGAAAATATTCGCTCAAATTCGTGAAATCAGATATAGATATTTCATTTGATTAAATACTGATTTTCAGATTCATATATCGTCGACTTCGTAAAACTCATTTAGTCCGAGATTGGCAAGACAAGATCACCTATACATCGATTTCAAAGCCGCATACGAAAGTTTTTATAGAGACGAACTATACATAGCCATGTCTAGTTTTAGTTTATCGCCCAAACTAGTCCCTTTGTACAGGATTACGTTGAAGAATCCTCGCTGCTCCATCAGGGTCGGAAACGACTTCACCGACACATTCGGTACCAAAAAAGGATGCAAGGCGATGCACTGTCATGTGGCTTCTTTAACCTGATTCCTTAGAGAATTGTGCAAAACTACCGACCCAAGAGGCACAATCTTCCAAAAAATCGGTGCAACTACTAGCATACGCCGACGATATTGACATCATTGGTAGGACTTAAAAATGGGTTTAGTCGTATATGAGGGTAAGACCAAGTATAATGCTTTCAACACGAAAGGACACACGACATCGACAAATTGTACAGAACATCCCAATGGTAATGTTGGTTAAGTAAGTAAGTTGGATTCATAAAAACGATAATATGTTCTTATATTATAGGTTCTTTGAAATTGTAATTAATAAATAAACGTCAGTATCATATAGGTTTTAACGTAAGGCCGAAGTGCATTTAATGTAACGTTAAGGTCCAGGAAGTTGGAATGAGGAAGCTTTTAATGATTCGTTAAATTTAAGCATTTTTGTCTAGGGAACAAAATAAATTAGTTCATAGGAGAAGGACATAATCCGCTTTGATAAAATAATATAACAAATACAAATAAAATAAATAATTTGTTTTCTAAAAAATGGGTCCCGCATTGGGGTAAATTTGAAAATATTTACACTGTTCTGCTGGGAGCAACGACGAGTACGTGTACCAAATTGTAAGCCCTAAACTGACTAAATCTACTCAACTACCGATTCTGAGTCGATCCATATATATCAAGGTATATCTAAATTATTTCTATGTTACAAACTATGTATCAAACCTAGGGCTATACTATATGATAAGGTATACAAATTTTAAGAGCCACTTAAGGAAATAAAACTAGAGTCTGTTTGCTAGTTTCATAAAAAAAATACTAAAATCCATTTAAAAGTATGGATACAAAACTTTGAATACAGAATTATCTATGGAATCCCAACACCATTTTATATGCATTATACATTCATGCCGGGCAAAGCATCAAACACACAAGTCAAACGGAATTTTACGAATCCTTTTAATTTCAGTTGACTTTTCGGATTGTATTTGTTCCTTCCAACCTCATCCTTAAATAACTCTTATGAATAGGAATTCTTGGATAATAGCATGCTGCATGGTAGTAGTCACTATATGTTGACGCCTGCCAACAATTCCCCGGCTCGTTGTTCGAAACTACAACGTACCAGCGCGGCTTTCGTATTCCATGTGTTGTTTGCACAAAGGTGAGAATACGATTAAAACGGGTAGATACATAGATAAAAGCCACATTTCAGTTGTCTACTGTTTGGCTACTAAATTATGCAAATATCAAACAGGGAGTGGAAAAACACATTTCACTCCTATCACCATACGATCGAATGCCATACCAACACGATGCGACGAGATGTGATGATGGTGATGCTGATATCGAATCCGAATGCATTCAGTAACCGTATGCTCATTTAACCGTTCTCTTCTGTTATTCAGTAATTTCACTCAGCGAGCTAAAGGTTTAAGGAAAAATCCGATTTCAACTGAAACTGTCAAGCGGAGACGTACATTTGATTTCTATCTAATGGCTAGTTATCAATCAGTCTGTCCATCGAACACAATATACTCATGCAGGTAACTGTCCACGTGACTACAGTGACGAGTAAAACAGTCAAAGCGTAATTAATTAACTCTTGATGAGGAAATGAAAGATTCACACCTAAAAGGAAATTAAAACTCCAAGTGGAAGGTAAATATTTTTGAAAATAAAGCTTCTGGCATAAGTAACGTTTCAAACTGAACACGGCCAAACCGCAAAGTATCATTCATTTTAAAATTATACTGGCTCTTGAATGTGCTCCACGTCCACACCGACTATGACTATGAGTAATGACTGATGGAGCTGGAAGACCACTGTCCATCCGCACACATTTGCGGCGGCATTGGGTCATTTATCCATTGAAATGACAATGTTTCACGGCACAGATACAGATAGAGATATAGAGTACACAACTTGTATGGGTACGGATGTAAAATGGTGTGGCTGTGGACTCTGTTGTAAGTGCAGAGTAAGCTTTCAAAGCAAATATCCATTGAATTTCAGTTTTGTTTGCCCAGCAATCAGGTGGGTGTGTTAACTAAATGCACCGCAGTTGCTCTGTAATTTTGTAGTTACATCTTACGTTATCGTACTCGATGTAGTTGCAGATACATAACCTATGTACACATTACACATTGTATTTAAGTGGAAATTAATCTGTTTTTATTTTTTATCGTCAAAGTTGATGTCAGTTTGTCACTCGCATACATGTATAAAGCGGATTTTTTTTTAAGTAAAAGCTGCACACCAACTATAATTTTAAAAAATTGGTAGGGTGAATGATATAAATCCTAGATATAGTTTGGTTAGCTGAAGATTAGACAACATCATGTGAGGCCAAAACTTGGTCGGTACTCGGTCCAAGTCGAGGATTAAAACCCTTAAATGTTAGTACTTTTCCGCCGAGTCGAAATGCGTCATTGCAGCGAAATGCAATACATTCCGCCATACAATTTCAAATTCCAGAACGCTGAGTTTGACTGAAACTCCATTTGCAGCCAGCTACAAAATTCCTTTTTTCCCCGTAAAGAAGACTGCCTCAGTGCCTCTAATTTATAAACAAAATTGTTTCTAATTAATTAATTAAATTAATTATTTGCTTCCTAAAACGAAGTAGTCTTAGAATATTTTCACATTTCTTTCAGTTTCTCCTACCATATTCCATTCAAATCAAAATTTATTTCTAGTGGTTCGATTCTTTTCGTGTTTAAAAAAATAATTGCAGTTATTGTGTTCGATTTGTTTTTATACCCTATCCCGTAGCTAGATATACCTTAAGGTATATGTATCGACTCAGAATCACTAGCTGAGTCGATTTAGCCATGTCTGTCTCTAGGTCACCGGTTTTTAGGCTTTCAATTAAATTATAAGAGATTTAGATAAACTTTCTGAACAAGATGTGGTGCCAATGTCATTTTCTATATTCCATCCCCAATCAGTTTCAGGCATACCCACTTTTTGGGGATGCTTAATTTATGAATGGTATGGGATAGTGTATTCAACGATTCGAACAGGGGATAGTAGTCTTCTCAATTTATTTTTCATTATCTCTTTATGTTGTTTTTGCTATTTAATGAACTTTGTATTCCTATAACTATTAAAAACAGAAATAAAATTAAATTAAAATATCTAGTACTTGTCATTTATGAACGATTTTAGTTAATAGATTCGTAGGGGAAATTTTACGAAATTGTAGACAAAGTAGGGATTTTTTCCATCGTCGGTAGGTATTTATTTTTATTTTAGTAACTATCACTGGTTGAAACAGATAAGGTGTATGCAAAGGAAAAACCGGCTGCATGGTTACAAGTAAAAAGAGAATTCAATTGTGCTGTTGCTACTATCAAAGATTATGAATTCTATACAGATGACGCACTCCATATAAGAAAAATTGTTCTATGGCGGGTCGTGCTGGCACAGCCCGCCATATGTTTTTATACCCTATCCCATAGGGGTATATTAGTTTTGATACTTAGTTTGTAACATAGAGAAATAATTTTGCTACATATACCTCAAAGTATATGGATCGACTCAGAATCGCTAGCTGAGTCGAATTAGCCATGTCTGTCTGTCCGTCCGTCCGTCCGTCCGTCCGTCCGTCCGTCCGTCCGTCTGTCTGTTCGTCACCGATTTTTGGGCCTTAAATTTTGAGCTAGGAAAATGAAATTTGGTATATAGGATCCTCGTCCGTGCCACCAGAACAAGTGTAAAAATTTTTGAAATCCGCCCACTGCCACGCCCCCTTTTTAGAAAAACCTTTTTTTTGGCCAAACCGTAAGGAATTTCAAAAAAGTGTCTGAGCAGCATATTTAGACAATCCTAATATCTATATTTCGTTCATATAAAGTTTTTTGCCACGCCCACTTTTTGGGGGCGTTTTTAGTAAAAAACGCTTTTTTTCCAAATTTTAAAACTTTCGAAAAAAATTTTGATGCGAATACTTCCGCAATGGTAATATAAACATTTTGTCCATAGATCATTTTCACCTACGCCCACATTTTGGGGGCGTTTTCTTACAAAAACCATTTGTAAACCCCATCCCAAGGCATTAGCAATAGAAATACGTGGTTTTTTGTCGAACCAGAAAAGATTTTGAGAAACTGTCTGAGCAATATAGTGTGACAATGTCATTTTTTGTATTTCATCGCCATAAGGCCTATATTTTGAGGATATTAATATAAAGGATGGGATGGGATAGGGTATTCAACGATCCGCATAGCGGATTGTAGGCTCTCATATGTTTGTTCTTGTTTTTCATGGGTTTTCATGTACACCGCCCGTCCGTACCATGAAGCTACTGAGCAAAAGTTTCTGTTTTTTTGTTCTCAATGCGTCATCTGTATAGAATTTATAATATTTGCTACTATGACACTGTGCACCGTTCGATTTTGCAGTTTTAGACCTGTTGCAACTACGGGAAATATCTTCCATACCCCGTAGGATCGCTCAACCCAACTACATGTTTGAATTAGCGATTCGTTGTACCGATTCTCTTGTGGTAAATTGCAACGTCTTAAACGTGCCATGATAAAGCTCCTGCATTGTTAACCGCCATCAGCAACTATAATGTTATTTCCGAATTCACCGCTTTCAAAACATGCTCTTATTCTAGAATAGTTAAACATTTTTGAATCATGTGATGATCCCGGCCAGCTCGCAACTATGTCCATTATTTTTAAGTCTCTGTCGCACAGCGTTTGAACATTTTAGAAAAAAATACCTTTCGGTCCTGAATATTTTTCCATTCAACCTGCTTTTTAACCATAAACAGATCAGATTTAAAAAACACCGCAGAATTTTTAATATACAAACCTGGTGACTGTATCCAAATGTGCGTGCAATCTAAAACTGCTAGTGTGAGTGCAAACCGAGCAATTCCATAGAATTCCGCATTCTTTTTCTTTATTTCCTCGACTGTTGAAGTACATTTAATGTACCGATATCGCAATAATGGTATATAGTGTGACAGATTTTTTATTTGACGAAACTATACATTTAAAGAATCGCTAGCTGAGTCGATTGAGCCATGTCTGTCTTTCCGTCCGTCTATATGTCACCGATTTTCGGTCCTTGAATTTTGAGCGAGAAGGATGAAATTTGGTATACAGCCCCTCTGTTTGTAAAAGCAAAAGAGTGTACATTTTTAAAATCCGCCCACTGCCATGCTCACTTTTCAGAAAAACGTTGTTTAAGATTATACCGTAAGGAATGCTGAGTGTCTGAGCACGACATTTAGACATTCTTTCTATCCATATTATATAAAGTTAGCTTAAGCTTAGCGAGAAGAAGAAGTATTACACTTTGGTGAAACTTAAAAACATCTTTCCTGGAGTTGTCTCCATTGGTTCGATCGCCCGCTTTTCTTGCTCATTACGCCTTACCCAATAGGAGTATGTACAATGTACATTAGTTTTAATACGTAGTTTGTAACATATATAAATAATTTAGATAGATAAACCTTAACGTATATGAATCGTTTCAGAATCGCCAGCTGTGTCGATTTTATCATGTCTGTCCTTCCGTATATCTGTATACTGTATTTATTTGTATCGTCACTAGTCTTTGGTACTCAAATTTTGAAATTTTGTGTGTGTTTTCAGTAAAAAAAATTGAAAAAAGTTTCGATGCAAAAACTTCGATTATAATAATCATCATATTAATATTACCGAATTAATATGATAGTTATTATAAATGCAAATCATGTGTGTTCATTTAAAAATATTACTAACATTATAAAACACTTCATTTTTTAAGAGTTATGTTTTTTTAGGTTGGCAGCACTGTTCTGTCAAAGTGAAAAGTTTTCAGTATACTTTGCCATTTAATAATGGAAAGACTTACAAACGAGCAACGATTGCATTATTGAAATTTTAAAAAATGATATTATCGAAAAATTGTGTTTAGCAATGTGGCTCATTTCTGGCTTAGCAGATACGTAAATAAGCAAAACTGTCGCATCTCGAGTGATGAACAGCCACATGCCATACAAGAATTACCGATGCATACCAAAAAACGACAGTTTGGTGTGGTTAATGGGCTGGTGGTCCATTTTTCTTCAAAGGCGACCGTGGAAGAAATGTTACCGTCAACGGCGAACGATATCGAGCCATGATACGCGACTTTTTTTTGCCCCAGTTGGCTGAGTTGAACTTGGTTGATATTTAGTTTCATCAAGATGGTGCCACATGGCACAATGCTCGTGAAGCAATGGAAGTGTTAAAGGGTGAATTTGGTGGGCAGCTTATCTCTTGAAATGGCCCTGTGAGTTAGCCGCCAAGATCATGCGATTTAACGCCTCTTGATTATTTCTTGTGGGGTTATGTAAAGTCGTTAGTCTATGTGGACAAGCCGAACACGATTGCTTGAAAAAGTGATGCAAAATTGAACCCTCCAATTAGACCATTTGAAACGGAGCCGCGGACAACATTTACATGAAGTTGTCTTTAAAACGTAAATGGCAAAGGCCTATTTATCGATTACAATAAAAATTTTGAATATTTGATGTAAATCACCCGTTATCTGTTTACAATTTTTTTCAAAAGTTATGTAAACAACTTTAAACGCTTGTTACTAATTTTTTTTAAAATGTAGCTTAGGCCCGCCATCTTCTAAGCTTCTGTTCTCTAAGGTGATTTAAACCCAAGTACACTTTTTGGGGCTTTTTCCTAAAAAAAATATTTATATACCCTATTCCATAGCATATGGAATCGAAAAACGTTGGCTTTTGTATAACCATAAACGATTTTGATAAACTGTCTGAACCATATTTTGTGACATTGTCAGTTTCTATATTTCGTCTCCATAAAGTTTTTGGCCTTGTCCACTTTTTGGGGATATTAGTTTTAAGGATAAAATGGGAAGGTATTAAATCATATGTTTTTTCTTCTTTATGGAAAGCTCAATGGCACTTTGCGTCTTCACCTGCAGTTTAACCTTGTAGATCTCATATTTGCCTATGATCATCTGTCGGCATTATTCATCAAACCAGGTTTTTTTGCTGGTAGGCTAAAGAAACCCAGCACGCCTCCGAGTATTTGGAACAAAATGAGGCTGGCAAACTCTAAACTTTAACCCTGAATTTTCCATGATATGGAATAGCCATCTCAAGTAATAGTAGTGCTTAGTTTCATCAAGCTGCAGTGTCGGTCTCTGATTTTAAAGAAAACGGTCATACAGTAATTGTCACCAGAGATGTTATTTAAAAATGTTTAACTAACATAAATGTTAAACACATAACCAGACCTATTATGGTGTTGTTGAAGCGAAAATTTCACTTAATAATATTTCAGCGGTGTTCAGTGACACGATGGTTAGTGCGTTGAACTGCCGAACAGAAGATCTGTGTTCAACTCCCAGCAGTAGCAATAGCGTAAATATTTTTTCACCGGCAATTCTCTGGCGATGTTCTGTGAAATCCTCCAAATAATTTCAACAAAAGCTTATCTCAACTCAACCATTTAGATTAGCCATCGTGAAAGAAGAACACATTAAATAATTTATTTATTAAAATGCATCACCAAACTATGTACTAGTATTTAGAAATAGCTTTCAGACCGCATTCAGTGTGGAAAAGGTGAAAATTGGCAATTGTAATGATATTTTTTTCATATAATCAGAGTACACGGTAACTATTTAAAGTCACCCTGTTGTTAATTATTCTTAATTTATTTATTTATTGTCACCGAACTACTTTAAACGGAAAACCACCTGTTATAACAGATTCTATCTCTGTGTCATAATCTTATACCCGTCGGCTATATCTCACCTTATAGAAATAAGCTCAAAATTCATTCGCTCTTTCCCTCTCTTTATAACGCTCCATCATCGTGCGTAACGAATTTAGGTTAAGGTTAGCTAAGCTAACCATTTGAAAGCTTCATTGACGGGAGGTATTTTAGAGATAAAGAGACAGATCTCAATTGAGAATGGAAAGACTGCTTTCAGTTGATTCGCAGAGTTGTTCGATAACACACAAACCGGGATGTATAAGCGAAAAATTGACAGTGAGGTGCTCTTCGATCGTCGGGCATCGATTGGAAGTACTACGTGTAGCGATGTCAACGCTTCCGATTTTAATGGATATAGAAGTACTTCTTCAGATCATTACAATCCAACGCTGCGTTTGCTGCATGTACCGAAATCATCTTGCGGTTCATTGGGATTTCATTTGACTCGCAGCAAATGGGATCCCTATCCATGGGTGGATATTTTTAAACCTCAGTTAGTGATCATTATAATATATGAAGTGTGTACATTTTAGGTCAGTGCAGTAGATCCCAACACCCCAGCTAAGTGTAGCGGTTTGAAGGCTGGTGACTGTGTTTTAGAGGTCAGTGTTGTGCTCAATATTGCAGTATTTAATCTGGTCTATCTCAATTTTTAAATTTTCATTCATACATGGATATATGTGTACATTGCAAGGTTTTAAAATGGTTATTGAAAAATGTTTCTGAATAGGTGTGGTGAAAGGTCAATTACCGCCTTTGTTCAGGGTGTCTAATTGGTTACGATAACAGATTGACGTCTGTATTGATATAACAATTAAGTGAATTCGTGATTCAATTACTATCACTTACCAGTCTGCGCAGCTTATGGGGTCCATACACATCGTTGAGATCAATCGTGAGAGATAAATTAAGAGGAGTGTTTGCCAGATTATTACTTCCTACCATCATCGGGAATGCTATACGCGAAAACGGCGATGGTAATAGCTCTTCCGTGTTTGCAAATATTTAAAAAGAAATTAGGAATGCAACGTGATCGAAAGTTAGAACTTATAAAATCCATTTAATTTAGAAAAAAGCTAAATTGCAAAAAAAAAAACAAATTAGCACTATGACATTATCGTCGTGCTAATATGAGTGGATGTTATGGAAATATCCATACTTGCAAATGAACCGAAAACAGTGTTGCTGTGCAAAGATTTAGCAGGTAATAACAAATTAAAAAAATTAGTTAAATATTTATTTGTTATGGGATTGCATCACATGGATACTATTGGATAGCAACTGCCGGATGATTGTGTTTCTTTTTGGACTTTCTTTTGAAAAGAAATAAATAACAGCTTTCGTAGATTCGATAGATAGTTCACGTGAGTAGTGTATTTAATGTTTGTGGATGGTGAGCAAGAATAAGAGTTTATGAAATATTTTTTATCTTCGAATAACCGCAAAAATGGTTATTTTTCGTCAAAATAATTAAAATGTGAAATTGTGAAGTGAATGTATATTTATAATAAATAAATCGAATATTGGAACATAACAAAATATAACACTCTGAGATCACCATCGTTTTCTCTTGGTATTTTTTTCGAAATTGTATATCTATGTTGTGAAATAACTTAAGTAATAACAGTTATTAGATTTTCATTAGTGTATTTTCTTGAGGATATCCTCGTGTGAGTTATATGGTCTTTTTGAAACTTTTTGTGACTCGCTTGTAGAGCATCCTCTGAGAGTTGACCAATTGGTAGATATTTCAACAAAAAAATCTTTATATCGGTCCCATAATAGTTTGTGGACACTGGTTGGCATGTACTGTTTTTGAATTGGGAAAAGGTTGGCACGATATTATTTTCCAGAAGATATCTTCTTATATATGAAAATGGAGTATATGTGGTTGTTTGTTTGTTTGAAGTCTATACGATGACCTCTAGACTTACAAACTGCAAATCAAAAAGAAACAATAGGCTTTATTTCTTAAGGCTAACTCAAAGGGGCGTGGAGGGTCCTGGAAAAGTGGTCATAGAACCTCCAATATTAAGTAATTAATGTCATATTTGGGTAGCACTATAGTCATTTTGTCCAGGCATGTTGGCTGTCGTTTTCATTTTGAGTCGTCATACCAAAATAGACTGGAACGGATAAGTGGACATGGCACCCCCATATAAAAAAAAAGAAGGCACATTGAGACTTAGTGTGAGCATAAAAATTGATAATTTTAGTAGCAAGTTGAATAACAAATAGTTTACATACAAAGTAAATATTAAATGTCATAATAATATCTGAATCACTAAAATAGTGAGTGTCTTGAAACTTTGTGTGAGTTCATAAGCCATTAATTTCAGTAGTATTACATAAAATGGGCGGGATCGAAATATAATACATATATATCAAATATATAGTATAGAGTTATATAACTGCCATAGTCTTCAAACTATGTCCATATATAATAGTTACAGTTAGTTCCGAGAAATACACGGGATCCGATAAACAAAAAAAAATAATGCTTTGAAGCCACAGTATGTTGCTATTAATTGGTTACCTGAGTAGTAAAGTAAAGTTAAAATAGGCGTGGTAGAACAAGTAGGCGAATCTAAAATACTGTATTTCCCCATTTACTTACAAATGTAGCAGATTATAGATGAAAATCTATATTCGCAATTTCAACAATACTTTCACAATCTATATAATGTAGCTTATGTAAGTAAATAGATGGCGTCCTTTCTCAGCATTCGTTTTATTCGCTTTATAATTAGATTTATACTTACTTACTTAAGTGGCGCTACAGTCCGAGATGAACCTGGGCCTCAACCAACATTCCTCTCCAATTAGCCGGTCCTAACTGCCTCCAGTTGCACACTCCAAGTTGGTTGATGTCGGTGTCTACTTGTGCGCGCCACTTAAGGCGAGGTCTTCCTCTACTGCGTCCGACGTCTGGCTGGCCATCTAAAACGTCCAATGCGGAGCTTTTTTTGACTAGGGGTATGTCGCTGTACAGCTCGTATAGTTCGTGGTTGAATCATCGTCTCCATAGCCCGTCAACGCAAACGGGACCGACGATTTTTTGAAGAATTTTTCTCTCGAATCGACCAAGGATTTCTTCATCCGCCTTTGATACGGTCCATGCTTCAGCGCCGTAGAGCAGGACTGGGATGATCAGGGTCTTATATCGGATCTCCTTAGTAGTTCGAGTGAGGGCTTTACTACTAAATTGCCTTCTTAGCCCGAAGAAACAGCGATTGGCAAGTGTAATCCTTCGTTTGATTTCTGACGAGATGTTGTTGTCAGAGATAAAAGCGGAGCCAAGGTAGACAAAGTCCCGTACTACCTCAAAGTTATATCTGTCAATGGTGACGTTCTGTCCAATTCGTCGATTTTGTGTGTCCTTTCGTGTTGACAGCATATACTTAGTCTTACCCTCATTTACTTCTAAACCCATTTTTGCCGCTTCCCTCTATATACAAGCAAACGTGGCTATGAGATCACGTTTAGTCCTAAATGACCGACGTCATTGGTAGGACGATTTTTGGAAAATTGTGCCTCTGGTCGGAAGTTTTGCACAATCCTCTGAAGAATCAAAATGTAAAAGTCACATGACAGAGCTTCGCCTTGCCTAAATCCTTTTTTTTTTAATCGAATGTGTCGGTGAGGTCGTTTCCGAGCCTGATGGAGCAGCGAGAATTCTCCATCGTCATCCTACACAAACGGAGTTTGGGCGGTATACCAAAACTAGACATGGCCCTGTGTAGTTCGTCTCTAAAAATGCTGTCGTTTTCGGCTTTGAAATAAATAAGTGGTGGTTATCAATTTGGACTACTTGGGTTTTTTGCAGGAACTTCCGAAGTGTGAAAATTTGATCGGTTGTGGACTTTCCTGGCCTAAAACCACATTGACAAGGCCCGATCAGGTTGTTGGTAAACGATTTCAGGCGTTCACATAGACTTATGCCTCTGTAGTTGGGGCAGTTCAGAAGGTCTCCTTTTTTGTGGATTGGGCAAACGGTGCCGGGGTTCCATTCTACAGGCATACTTTCATCGGACCAGATTTGGCTCATGAGTTGGTGGATGTTACTTACCAAGTCATCTCCGCCAGCTTTCGTTCTGCCTGACAGCGGAATGTTGTTTGTAATCGCCGTTGAATAGTCTGCGGAAGTGATTATTCCATATCATCAGCATCGACTGTGTCTAACTACGATATTTACTTCTTCATCTCGACAGGATTCTTTTCGAGCTCTGTATCCTTGGCTTTGAAGTTTTACACTTTGGTAAGACTTGCGAACATTGTTCCTGGAGTGGCACCTTTCTATATCCTCGATCGAGCGATTTTCTTGCTCATTTTTATTGTTTCTGAAATGCCGGTGTGCTTCCCTTCTTCTTGGCCTATCGAACTCAATGGCAGCTCTCGTCTTAACCTGCAGCTTAGCCTTGTAGGCTTCGTTTTTGTATGCGACCATCTATCGGCATTCCTCATCAAACCAAGGGTTTCTTGCTGGTGGGGGCGAGAAACCTAGCACATCAGTTGCGGCTGATCTAATAGCTTGTTGGCATCGTTGCCAAATGGACTGGCGGACGACATTCCAAACACCACTTTTTTATGGTCTATATCTCGAGGTCGAACATTTGCACAAAAATAATATTTTTTCTCTTTGTAGGTTTGTGGTTAATTATTCAATGAGCATACGATTTATTTCTATAAAAAAGGTGAATCACTTGCATTGTTCACCAAAATCAAAATTCTAATTATATATTAATGACGTTATAATAATTTAAAAAAAATTAACACCTACCACTATTTGTATAAAATATGCATACATTAAAACGTGTTGACATAGTGTAATGAACTCGCCAGACAGTTTTTAATTTGCATTTGTTGCTGGCTATTGGAAACACTTGTTGCGTACATAAGTATATGATGGTTATACATAAACACACACATTTCATCTGAAATAGTATAAATAAACACGGAAAAAATACTCGATTACACAAATAAAGTTTATAGCAATAGAGTAACGAAATGAAACGAAAATGTTTACACTCATAATTTATTCATATGTTAACTATATTCCATACGTGCGCAGTATAATCAAAATGTGTTTCTTTTTGGAAATAGTTAGAAAAAAAACTTTGCCATTTCGACAACACCAAAAAGCTCGTAAACCCAATTGTCGTTAGCAAATAAAATGTATAGTTGTTAACTGCTTGAAATAAAAGTTCGGAAACGACTAGAAAAAAAAACATTCCCAAATATTTTGGAAGAGTTTTGTGTTTGATGTTGACTTAAACAGATGGTTGGGTGCTGTAGAACGAGGGTAGACTCTGATTGGCGTTAACTTGGCAATGCCCAGTGTTGCAACTCTGACTACACATCAAATGTGCTTATCTTTACCTCCAAGTGGTAACCATCGGGTACTGGTCTCATCCAACCGGATTTGACTTGCTAAACGATAAGTGCGAGTGTTGATAACACGACGAAAAACAGCAACACTATAAACACCCTGGTGAGAATGGCACGGAAGAATACCCGGCCTGCTGTCCCAGGCGAACCTAGATGAGCTGCTCTGACATATTCGGACAACAGGTTGTCTAGGAATTTCAAGGCTTAGTCAGGCCCCTTGAACAGAGATGGTGGCGGATGAACCGAAAGGCCAACGGCAGCGCTCAATCCCATAGTGGATACTGATGGCCCCGTGTCCTAGGGGTATCTAATAAATTGGAACTGGCCCTCCAGGTTGGGGGTTGTGCTTTGGGCTAACTACCCACCCACAGAAAAAAAGCTTGGTTACGAAGCAACCAATAGCCTCGGAAAGGACGGATTTTATTGTTGACGACCCTGCTAAACGAAAAAAGGACAACGACGTTCGTATCTGCACCTGGAATGTGAGAACATTAAACAGGAGAGGTGCAGGCGAACAACTAGCGGAAGCCCTAAACTGCTACAAAGCAGACATTACTGCCATCCAGGAAATACGATGGGATGGGCCGGGCAAAAAGAGGATGAAAAACTGTGACATATACTACGGACCGTGTTATAGTGAGCAGAAACAGCGACTATTCGGATGCGGATTTGTTATAAGTGCCAGACTTAGGCAAGAAGTCTTATGTTTCCAAGACATTAGCGAACGCATAGTAACAATCCGCATCAAGGCCAAATTCGCCAACATAAGCCTTATATGCGCTCACGCTCCGACGGAAGAAAAAGATGATATAGCTAAGGATTGCTTCTACGAGCTCCTCGACAAAACCTATGAGCGACTACCGAAGTACGATGTTAAAATCGTGCTGGGAGATTTTAACGCAAAGGTAGGAAGAGAAGACATCTTTAGAAGTATTGTCGGAAAACATAGCCTACACGACAACACGTCTGCTAACGGACTTAGGCTAATTGATTTCGCTACGCAACGAAATGCCACTATAGCCAGCACACGGTTTCCTCACCTCGATATCCATAAGGGGACATGGCGGTCTCCAGATCAACGAACGGTCAACCAAATTGATCACATTGCGATAGATAAGAGGCACGCATCCAGTATTTTGGATGTCCGAACATTCCGAGGAGCTAACATCGACTCGGATCACTACCTTGTAGCAGCCAAGGTAAGAATGCGGATATCCACCACTACACAACAATCCAGAAATACTGTGAAAAAATTTAATGTCGGAAGACTGCAATCGCAAGAGACCGCCAAGACCTTCGCACAACGCGTATCCCTTAACCTCTCGATTAACACCATACCACCAGCATCGAATGTCGAAGAGCAATGGCAACGATGCCAACAGGCGATTAGATCAGCCGCAACTGATGTGCTAGGTTTCTCGCGCCCACCAGCAAGAAACCCCTGGTTTGATGAGGAATGCCGACAGATGCTCGCAGCCAAGAACGAGGCCTACAAGGCTAAGCTGCAGGTGAAGACGAGAGCTGCCATTGAGCTCTATAGGCAAAGAAGAAGGGAAGAACATCGGCTTTTCAGCAAGAAGAAAAAAGAGCAAGAAAAGCGCGCGTTCGAAGATATAGAGAGGTGCCACTCCAGGAACGATGTTCGCAAGTTTTACCAAAGTGTAAAACGTCAAAGCCAAGGATACAAGGCTCGAACAGAATCCTGTCGAGATGAACAAGGAAATATTGTAGTTGAGACACAGTCGATGCTGAGGATATGGAAGAACCACTTCTGCAGACTGTTAAACGGCGATGACGAAAAACATTCCGCTGTCTGGCAGAACGAACCATTCAATATTGGCAACGACAGCGAAAACTGCCAACCACCCGACCTGAGTGAAGTAAGGATAGCAATATCTAAACTCAAGCTTAATAAGGCTGCGGGAAATGACGGCCTTCCCGCTGAGCTCTATAAGGCCGGCGGAGATGACTTGGTAAGTAACATCCACCAACTCATAAGCCAAATCTGGTCGGATGAAAATATGCCTGAAGAATGGAACCTCAGCATCGTTTGCCCGATCCACAAAAAAGGAGACCCTCTGAAATGCGCCAACTATAGAGGCATAAGTCTCCTCAACATCGCCTACAAGATCCTATCTACCGTAATATGTGAACGCCTGAAACCGTTTACCAACAACCTGATTGGCCCTTATCAGTGTGGTTTTAGGCCAGGAAAGTCCACAACCGATCAAATTTTCACACTTCGGCAGATCCTGGAAAAAACTCAAGAAGTCCAAATCGATACCCACCACCTATTCATCGATTTCAAAGCCGCATATGACAGCATTTATAGAGACGAACTGTACAGAGGCATGTCTAGTTTTGGTATACCGCCCAAACTCGTCCGTTTGTGTAGGATGACGATAGAGAATTCTCGCTGCTCCATCAGGGTCGGAAACGACCTCACCGACACATTCGATACCAAAAAAGGATTTAGGCAAGGCGATGCGCTGTCATGTGACTTCTTTAATCTGATTCTTGAGAGAATTGTGCAAAACTCCAAAGCCAACACCAGAGGCACAAGTTTCCAAAAGTCGGTGCAACTACTAGCATACGCTGACGATATTGACATCATTGGTAGGACTCAACGTGATGTCATAGCCACGTTTGCTAGTATAGAGAAGGAAGCGGCGAAAATGGGTTTAGCAGTAAATGAGGGTAAGACTAAGTATATGCTGTCAACACGAAAGGACACACAACATCGACGAATTGGACAGAACGTCACCATTGACAGATATAACTTTGAGGTAGTACGGGACTTTGTCTACCTCGGCTCCGCTATTAACTCTGACAACAACATCTCGTCAGAAATTAAACGAAGAATTACTCTTGCCAACCGCTGTTTCTTCGGGCTAAGAAGGCAATTTAGTAGTAAAGCCCTCACTCGAACTACTAAGGAGATCCTATATAAGACCCTGATCATCCCAGTCCTGCTCTACGGCGCTGAAGCATGGACCGTATCAAAAGCGGATGAAGAAATCCTTGGTAGATTCGAGAGGAAAATTCTTCGAAAAATCTTCGGTCCCGTTTGCGTTGACGGGCTATGGAGACGAAGATTCAACCAAGAACTATACGAGCTGTACAGCGACATGCCGCTGGTCAAAAAACTCCGCATTGGACGTTTAAGATGGCTAGGACATGTAGAACGAATGGACACCAATACTCCGGCTCGCAGAGTCTTCGATTCCCAGCCAGACGTCGGACGCAGTAGAGGAAGACCTCGCCTTAAATGGCGCGCACAAGTGGAAACCGACCTCAACCAACTTGGAGTGCGCAACTGGAGGCAGTTAGCTAAGGACCGGGCTAATTGGAGAGGCATGTTGGTTGAGGCCCAGGTTCATTCCGGACTGTAGCGCCACTTAAGTAAGTAAGTAAGTAAAGTTGGTGCATCTAACCGCATCTTCATGCGCTGCATGTTTCGAATGTAATACTTCTTCATTGAATTTCAGCTTTTTATTGGTTTCTGGTGTTAAGAACTCATATCTTAAGCGTATAGATGACATGCCATATTTTATATACCATAATACTAGGTGGGCCAAAAGAGATCACTCTATTGGAAGATGCTCTTATTTTTGCAAATGGCCGCCAATGTTAAATCTGTTTTCATGTAGAATACAAGTGAACAAGCCATGGAGCGATACACTCCCCAAGAACGCGGAATAATCGTGTCTATTTTTTTTGCGTAACAATTTGCCTGTAGTATTGGTGCAGCGCGAATTTCGTCGCCGATTACCCGGCCTTCCAACAACGACTGCGCAAACACTGCGCCGTTTGGCCACCAACCTTGAAGAGTATAGAACTACACGAGACGTTGCCAAGAGTGGCCGACCCGGAGCGTACGTTGTGTCGAGAATGCCGCTGTTGCCGAGGATGTCGAGTTGTCACCGGAAACATCGACTAGACGCCGTGCCTCGCAATTAGCCATCAGCTAATTAGGTCGTCCTTAAGGCGAATTTCAGTCAATGACTTGTTCATGTTCCCGTACAAGGTCCATTCCATGCTTCAGCTGCTGCATGTCGACCGCCAAACGCGTGTAACCTACGCCCAAGTCATCCTCGATCTCAAGGACGAAGTGGACGATTTTTCGACCGAACTCATAATGAGCGGTGAGGCTCATTTCGACCTCAGCGGGTACGTGAACAAGCAAAACTTTCGCTTCTGAGGCTCCGAAAATCCACGAGTAATGCACGAGGAGCCATTACACCCGCTCGAAGTTACTGCATGGTGCGCTGTTCACGCAATTTTTTTTTCGAGAACGTCGCTGGTTAAACGACAACTGTGGACGGTGCGCGAAATGCCGAAATTTGATGAATTAGGACTGTAGGAGATGTGGTACCAACACACACTTCGCAAGCCACAACCGATATTCTGAAAGACCCAACAAGATCGGATGACTTCTTTTGGCGCACCTTGTAATGGGTAGTTAAATTTTAAGGCCCGATGTTGATTTTGAATAAAACACAAATTATTTAGAAAATGATTGTCATTTCTTTTTATTATGATAATATTGGTATGGTTCAATTATGCATGGAACAAAATATCGGCCAAATGGCCACCGCGACCTCGACGGCACACCTCCATCGGATGACCAAAATTTTCAATGACGCTGAGGCATAATTGAGGTTCTATGCCGTTAATGTGGCAAATTATCTCATCCTTTAGCTCTTGAATTGTTGCTGGCTTATCGACGTACACCGTTTCTTTCAAATAACCCCAAAGAAAGAAGTCCAACGGTGTCAAATCACAAAAGAGCCATTGTTTCTTTAGCTGTGTGGCAAGTGGCACCGTCCTGTTGAAACCACATATCGTCCACATCCATATCTTCCAATTCAGGCCATAATTCACGATAGCGAACACCATTCACACTAACTGCCTAACCGGCCTCATTTTGGAAAAAAATACGTCCCGATGATGCCGCCAGCCCATAAACCGCACCAAACAGTCACTCTCTGTAGGTGCACTGGTTTTTCGACAATCACTCTTAGATAATCATTCCCCCAAATGCGGCCATTCTGCTTATTGACGAATCCACTAAGGTGAAAATGTGCCCCATCACTGAAGATGATTTTCTTCGAAAATTGATCATCCACTGTTGCCATTTCTTGCCACCATTCTAACCATTGACTACGCTTGAAATGGTCAAGAGGCTTAAGTTCTTGAGTCAATTTGACCTTGTAATCTTTTAAATGCAAGTCTTTATGCATAATGTTCATCAACGACGAGCGTGAGAGGTGCAATTGTTGGGCACGATGACGAATTGAGATGGACGGCTCTTCAGCCACACCATCGCGAACAGCTGCAATATTTTGTGTATCTTTTCATGGTTTAAATTGAGTTAGTCTGAAATTGAGAAATGTCAAATGAAATGCAGAAAAAAACTTGACGAATAGGTGTGGTTCACATTCAACATCGGCCCTTAAAATTTAACAACCCGTTATAAACACATTGGTATTTGTTTGTCTTACATGACACATTAAAACATGACACGTTGCTACACATTTGGTCAAATGTATCCTCTTCTGCTCTTGTTTGGTTATAAAACTCAATCATGTTTCCTTTAAAATGTCCTCTATTTGTTCAACCAACTTAAGAAATCAACACTCATTCTATCCACTCACTTCCAATTATTTCATGTCCATTCACAAAAACAATTAATAATCAAATCTTGCAACTCTACAAACAACACTGTCGACACAAGTCGAATTCTAAAAAACAAATATATTTTAATCTATCTTATTTAACAATAATTTAACTAACCTGTACCGGATTTCAAACATATGTCAGATACTAAAAACAGTATATATAATTATCTACTGAAAACTGCAATAACAACTATTAAACTGGCTTTCGTCAGGAACAACAACAACAGCAGCAAGAACAACAAAGCAAACCTCACGATCGTAAATTCCCAAACGGAATCATGTGTTGTGTAATATCAGGTTTCTTATAGAATCTTCCGTTACCCCCCCCCCCCATGTCAGCAGAGGTGCAGTGCAATAACCCCTGTGGGCAAAATTCCCAAAAAAAAAACAATATACCCCGCAGGACTTATTTCCTTTTCGAAATGGAAATAAGCCCTGCAGCTGTTAATGCCCTTGCTTGTGGGGCTTATTTCCTTTGCATCCAAACTCGCACTTAACTCAAATCCAACAGTGAGCCCAAGGAGGGCGTTGAATTTCATATTCAAACTTTGCATACACACAAACTTGCACTCGGATGTATGCAAAGTATGAACCCCCTGATTGGGCCAACTGTTGGATTTAGGATGGGTAAGAAATCGGATGTATGCAAAGTTTGAATATGGAGTGTGGGGGGCATGCAACATCCCCGCGTGGCCTCACTGTTGAATTTGGGTTGCGTGGCAGGTTTGATGTATGCTAAATTCCTTTGTAATCATGTTTTTTTTCTCAAAATTGTTGGGTTTTAGTTAGATTCCGAAAGTTTCTTGGGGGTTCGTTTAGTATCATTTGAACAGCGACATTATACATCCTTCGGCCATATTCGTTCCAGTACCAGTACTGTCTGTTGCGTTTGAATGCTGTAAGTGTTGTCGTTGACAAAATTTGACAGCATTTCCTAATTGTGGATTTGGGAGATGTTCATCATATAAGTCACCTGGTTTCTTTGGTTTTGCTCCCCGCTATTTTGGCATGCTTTTTAAACTATTTTATGTAATCGTACTTGAAGGTTTTGTAGGGGTTGCGACGCTCTTCCCCACACAAGTATACCTTACCTCAGATGTGATTCAACTAATCCGAAGCATTGCGGGTGTGAAGAGATTGCTTAGATGGAAGACTAGGCAAGCTGATTAATGTAATTTATTTCTCAGTTCGTCTATATTGTAGATCCATTTAAAGTTGTAGCCAATCGTTAGTCCCAGATATTTGTAATTTAACACGTTCCCTATACATCCTTTACAGTTGTCATCATATCTTATTAGATCGCTAAATCCGGTTCTCTGCAAGCAGTCTATGCATTTTAATATTAACTTTGGTTGTTGGCGAATATGCATAACATTTGCCGTCGTTCTCAACAATTGAACATTTCGGAGACATCATTGAGACGAATTTTGCATAAAGACCTTGGTATGACGCCATACAAAGTCCAATTGGTTCAGGAGTTGAAGCCAACTGACCATCCAATGCGTTTTCGCTTCGCTAAGTGGGCCTGCGATAGAGAAGATACCGAATTTGCCTAAAAAATCATCTTTTCAGATGAAGCTCATTTTGATCTTGGCGGGTATGTAAACAAGCAAAATTGTCACATTTGGGGCACAGAAACCCGCACGCATACATTGAAAACGAGTCACTGTTCGGTGCGGATTTTGGTCCAGAGGCATAATTGGGCCATTTTTCTTCGAAAATGAGCAAGGAGTGGCCGTTACAGTTAATGGCGATCGTTATCGGGCCATGTTGCTGAAAAGCCGATGTTCTTCCCTTCTTCTTTGCCTATAGAGCTCAATGGCAGCTCTCGTCTTCACCTGCAGCTTAGCCTTGTAGGCCTCGTTCTTGGCTGCGAGCATCTGTCGGCATTCCTCATCAAACCAGGGGTTTCTTGCTGGTGGGCGCGAGAAACCTAGCACATCAGTTTCGGCTGATCTAATCGCCTGTTGGCATCGTTGCCATTGCTCTTCGACATTCGATGCTGGTGGTATGGTGTTAATCGAGAGGTTAAGGGATACGCGTTGTGCGAAGGTCTTGGCGGTCTCTTGCGATTGCAGTCTTCCGACATTAAATTTTTTCACAGTATTTCTGGATTGTTGTGTAGTGGTGGATATCCGCATTCTTACCTTGGCTGCTACAAGGTAGTGATCCGAGTCGATGTTAGCTCCTCGGAATGTTCGGACATCCAAAATACTGGATGCGTGCCTCTTATCTATCGCAATGTGATCAATTTGGTTGACCGTTCGTTGATCTGGAGACCGCCATGTCCCCTTATGGATATCGAGGTGAGGAAACCGTGTGCTGGCTATAGTGGCATTTCGTTCCGTAGCGAAATCAATTAGCCTAAGTCCGTTACCAGACGTGTTGTCGTGTAGGCTTTGTTTTCCGACAATACTTCTAAAGATGTCTTCTCTTCCTACCTTTGCGTTAAAATCTCCCAACACGATTTTAACATCGTACTTCGGTAGTCGCTCATAGGTTTTGTTGAGGAGCTCGTAGAAGCAATCCTTAGCTATATCATCTTTTTCTTCCGTCGGAGCGTGAGCGCATATAAGGCTTATGTTGGCGAATTTGGCCTTGATGCGGATTGTTACTATGCGTTCGCTAATGTCTTGGAAATATAAGACTTCTTGCCTAAGTCTGGCACTTATAACAAATCCGCATCCGAATAGTCGCTGTTTCTGCTCACTATAACACGGTCCGTAGTATATGTCACAGTTTTTCATCCTCTTTTTGCCCGGCCCATCCCATCGTATTTCCTGGATGGCAGTAATGTCTGCTTTGTAGCAGTTTAGGGCTTCCGCTAGTTGTTCGCCTGCGAAGATCCTCTTAGCTGGAGCATTATTGTGAATTCGCTCGATGTGGCCGAGCCAATGTAGTCGACGTGTTTTGGCTTTTTGGACATCCGAATCTTGGTACAGCTCATAGAGTTCGCGGTTGTATTTTCTCCTCCATTCGCCCTCGTCGTGCACAGGACCAAAAATCCGTCAAAGTATTTTTCTTTCGAAGGAGCCCAGTATCAGCTCCCCCTTCTTGCTTATTGTCCAGCACTCGGCGCCATAAAGCAGAACTGGCAGGATAAGGGTTTTGTAGAGCACACATTTCGTCCTTAAAGTTAGGAGTTTTGAACACAGTTGTTTCGCCAAACCGAAATAGCAACGGTTTCCTAGGGTAATTCTTCGACGGATCTCCACTAGGGTGTCATTCGTGTAGTTTATGTTAACTCCGAGGTAGGTGAACTCAAGGATATACATCTTGATACATTTAGTGCCATAGAAGGATATACATCTATGGCACTACATGAATCAAGTAATTGATGCCCCCACTCAAACCCCTGCTTGGGCTCACTGTTGGATTTGAGTTGCGCGTGCGGTTGGATGTATGCTGAATTTTTTCGTATTAACTTTTTTCCAAAATTGTTTAGTTTATAATTAGCTTTCTTTGAGAGTTTTGAATAGAATGCCAATTTCAAATGGCAATGACAGACACGGGCGTTAATGCTTTATGGTGTTGGTACTATACGAGAAATTGACAATTTTCCTTATGTGGCCTGAATCCAAAAATCCGTTATATGGAGTTTCTGTAAAAAAAACGTGATTGCAGTTCTGTTGGAACTACTGTTTTTATAGTACAGGTGGCGCAAAAGTAATCCTCCTATCAGAAAATACATCGGAAGGTTATTTTTGCGCCACCTTGTAGGTATATATAAAGTTTAATCGTTAAGCCGTTTACGACAAAATTGACCTTATGTGTAATTTTTAAATGGTGGGTACCGTAAATGGGTTAAAATGGTCTATAGACGAAATCTTCATAGCGATATAATCTATTATTATCGAAAGTTTTTTGAATTTCTTTAAAATTGTATATATATATTGAGATTGTCTAAATGTCATGTTCAAACAATTTATTGAAAAAACAATGTTTTTTTTTAAAAGTGGAAGAATTTTGAGAATGTTTACACTTAACCGGGTGCTAGCAACAAAGAGTATACGAACTATGTATTAAAATGAATTTACCATATTGGGAAAGGGGTTTGAAATTCAATGAGCGAAGCAAATCGTGGCATTTCAACGCAGTTGAAGCTCATAGACACAATATCATTTTAATAAAGACACAACAACTTCTCACCAAAACTCTTTGTGTTACGGAACAAGCAAGCAATGGAACGAACTTCGAGAAGACGCATTTCCGCCAATATATAATCTACAATAGAGTCACTAAACATCTCCAAGCATCATCTCTGCGCTTTCCTTTATAAGTTTGCATTACTTACTTACTTAAGTGGCGCTACAGTCCGGGATGAACCTGGGCCTCAACCAACATGCCTCTCCAATTATCCCGGTCCTTAGCTTACTGCCTCCAGTTGCGCACTCCAAGTTGGTTGAGGTCGGTTTCTACTTATGCGCTCCACTTAAGGCGAGGTCTTCCTCTACTGCGTCCGACGTCTGGCTGGGAATCGAAGACTCTGCGAGCCGGAGTATTGGTGTCCATTTGTTCTGCATGTCCTAGACATCTTAAACGTCCAATGCGGAGTTTTTTGACTAGGCGTATGTCGCTGTACAGCTCGTATAGTTCGTGGTTGAATCTTCGTCTCCATAGCCCGTCAACGAACACGGGACCGAAGATTTTTCGAAGAATTTTTCTCTCTAATCGACCAAGGATCTCCTTAGTAGTTCCAGTGAGGGCTTTACTACTAAATTGCCTTCTTAGCCCGAAGAATCAGCGATTGGCAAGAGTAATTCTTCGTTTGATTTCTAACAAGATGTTGTTGTCAGAGTTAATAGCGTAGCCAAGGTAGACAAAGTCCCGTACTACCTCAAAGTTATATCAGTCAATGGTGACGTTCTGTCCCATTCGTCGATGTTGTGTGTCCTTTTGTGTTGACAGCATATACATAGTCTTACCCTCATTTACTGCTAAACCCATTTTTGCCGCTTCCTATAATAGCAAACGTGGCTATGACATCACGTTGAGTCCTACCAATGATGTCAATATCATCGGCGTATGCTAGTAGTAGCACCGACTTTTGGGAAATTGTGCCTTTGGTGTTGGCTCGGGAGTTTTGCACAATCCTCTCAAGAATCAAAGTGAAAAAGTGACATGACAACGCATCGCCTTGCCTAAATCCTTTTTGGTATCGAATGTGTCGATGAGGTCGTTTCCGACCCTGATGGTGCAGCGAGAATTCTCCATCGTCGAACACAAACGGACGAGTTTGGACGGTATACCAAAACTAGACATGACTCTGTATAGTTCGTCTCTATAAATGCTGTCGTATGCGGCTTTGAAATCGATAAATAGGTGGTGGGTATCTTGGGTTTTTTCCAGGATCTGCCGAAGTGTGAAAATTTGATCGATTGTGCAATTTCGTGGCCTAAAACCACACTGATAAGGGCCATCAGGTTGTTGGTAAACGGTTTCAGGCGTTCACATATTACGGCAGATAGGATAGGATAGAGGATGTTGAGCAGACTTATGCCTCTGTAGTTGGCGCAGTTCAGAGGGTCTCCTTATTTTGGTTTGCATTACCTAACAAATTTTGGCCAAAATAAAAAAATTATTGATTTCTCGCATGCGTAATTTGTATTTGTAATTAAACTTACCTGAAACTAAACACTGAACAAGAAAGTTGTCGTGCAATTGGAAAAACATTCTCCGATATTTGTGGTTCGTACTTTTATGACGATTAAGTTTTTACTGACAAAAAAAAATACAAATTTTTGGCGCAACAGGTTCGTTAGTACCCAGGGCCTAGCTTTCTCACACCATTCATGTGTGCGTGTGTACTTCTTGCACGATGGCGGGACCTCCTGTTTTATGCCGACTCCGAACGGGTAAGTTGAGATAAGCTATTCTTGACAAATGATACTACTCGAATGATTTGTCAGATCATCACGAGAGGAGGGTCAGTAAAAAATCATTTAGGTGTTGCTACGGCTGGGAATCGAACCCAGACCTTCTGCGCGGCAGTTCATCGCACTAACCATCGCGCCACTGAGCCCTACTGACACTGACTTACTTTATACTGGGAGGGAAGTCTTATTTGTTCATTGAGTAGATATATAATTAAAGAAAACTACAAAAATAAAATTTTAAAAAATTACTTATTAATGCAGCACTACGGAGTACGGACCTCTAGATGCTTAAATGTGAAAATATAAAATGAATATACTTATGCAACGATATCCAACTTATTGGGTTAACTTTCGGACAAAAATTAGCTGTGGGCTTTTGGTTTATTAGTTCTAAACTATTTAATTTCCCAGGACCCTATAATTTCATGGCAGCGGAGCTTCAATACAACAGAGACGTTATACTTCCTTGGATGGCTAATTGCAATCACTAGTTTTCTGAGCTTAGTACACATCCCTAAAATGATTATGGAAGTAGAAATTGTTTTTATCCGGATCATAGCTCAAAATGTAGGGCCCACAACTGGTGACGTACGAACGGAAGTACAGATGGATGGTAAGACATTGCTAAATCGATTCAGCTATTGAGTCATCGATTCAGGTTGTCAACAAAGGATAACGTTTGAGAAAATCACGCAAAACTAAATGCTATTTGCTAATTAATTCTAGACTAAATTATAATATAAACCCCACACATTGCGACCCTCCAAAACAAAATGGCTTCATATCAAATGTATAGAATCAGCCAAGTTCATGTGTCTAGAGAAGACTTTAAATTGAAAGAGCGAGTAATATTTATATATTCGGTTTCAGACACATAAATCGACAACTAAATTCTTATGGTCTATCTCATTTATAACTATCCATACAAATGGCCAACGCTCTCAAATAAAAGAAGACTTTACATAGGTAACTTCTTCTTTGGTAACCTAGATGACCTACTCCACTTTATTGGATGCTCGGGATAGCTCAAAAAAAAAAATAAAATTTGTAAGCAATTTAGTAAAAGTAAGGACGATTCACAGCAACTGAGCCAGTATCAATTACTTAGAAACCAATTTGATGTCTTACAAAAGTTCCTTTACAGGCAATATGTAAAGTCTGTCGAATCTAAGTTAAAGTCAAATAGCAAATATTTTTGGACCTTATTAATAGCAAAAGTCAATCCAATGGTTTTCCTAATTCCATGCGTCTTGAAAATACATCTTTTTCCAATCTTTTAAATATTTGTAACATAATCGCTAGTCACTTTCAATCTGTCTGTACTTGTAGTGACCCAAATTCTGAAGTTACATCTGGAACCTCGTCTTGTAACTAATCAACGCCCTTCATCTTCGGACGTGGAACAGAAACGGCAAAATGTGTAAAGCTCATTAAATTCCGATCTTGACAGCATAATTAAATGGGGTAAATCCAATAGAGTGGAATTTAACGCTTCCAAAACACAATGCTGGCTTTTGTAATCTAAACGAAACCAATATTTATAGCCATAATCCATGAATGGCACTTGCAACGCCAAAACCGAAAAACTTTCCATGCTCGGTATGTGTGTTAGTAACGACCTTCGTTGGAACGGCCACGTATTCGAAATCGTTAAAAACGCAGCGAAATGTCTAGGTTTCCTTAATTGATGTAAAAAATATTTCACCCCTTCTGATCTGGCCTTAATATATAAAGCGTATATACGCCCCAAACTTGAGTTCTCTCAACGCCCACATCTGGTCAGGTGTAGCAAAAACATCACTGCACCTTCTGGATAGGATACAAAAGCGTGCGATAAAACTGATAGAAGATGCAGCCGTAGCGAACTCTATAGTCTCGCTTGAACATCGTAGTAATATCTCCTGCCTAGCACTTTTTTACCGCTATTTTAACAGGAAATGCTCAATCGAAATAGCCAGCTGCATTTCGTCCCTTCAAACGATCAACCGTAATACTCACCATGCCATGAATGCTAATCAATTCACCCTCAAGCCTATCTTCGGACGTACTATGAAATATAGAGAATAGGGATTCATCCCTTAACCTAACAACACGAATATGGAATGCTTTACCAAACTCAGTCTTTCCTCCCCATTACAATTTACAAAAATTTAAAACCAATGCACATCGGTATCTCCTCTTTTCTTCTCCCCAATTTCCTTAATGCCCGCACTGTGCCAAACACTATAGCTCGTGCTAATTACAAAAAAAAAAAGTCCAGGTCACGACATGATGTTACTAACTATCGGCCTATAGGTATTTAATTAGGCAGTACCGAAGGTTTTTGAAAAAATAGTTTGTGATAAACTAACACTTTTCTTAAAAAGTCCTATCTCTCCCTTCCAACATGGTTTTATCTCTGGTGGGTCTACTTCTACTAATCTCTCAATTTTTGTCACCATATGGATACTAACGCAGACGGTAGACCCCATTAGTGATACTGATATTGATACGCACCATCAAATATTCAATTAAATTCGTTTTATAAAGTTGAATAAACAAGATATGCTTAATCGGGTGAATTGATCCATCGTCTGCATCTTATAGGCTTCACACTTGGTTCATATGTATAGTAACAACACCATGTAACCTCAACTTATTAAATTGCACTCCAACCCAACTTATTAAGTTACAATATTTCACCATTGACAAAGCTATTTATTTATAAAATAATATATGAACATTTCTTTCAATTTTAGGTCAATGAAAAAGATGTCCTTGGTATGCGAATATCCGATATTGCCGAACTGGTCAGAGAAGAAATAGAAGGAAATAGTGTATCTCTTCTTCTTTGGAGTGCTGGTTGTGTTACAAATTGCAACCCAGAGGTAGGCATTGGAGATTCTCATAAATTGTTGTTCACCTCTAAACCTCTATTGTTTGTTGGAATCATCCTCGGCAAACGCCAAACCATTAGTTCAATATACACGACTGAGATCTAATATTACACTTTCGCAGAGCCTATGTTGCGGACCGATGCCCTTAAATTTAGAACGCCTCTCGGCGTGCATGCAAACAATCCTGACAATAATCGAATGTCCCATCTGCTTGGATACAATTGCCCCGCCGACTATGCAGTGCCAAAATGGTCATATCCTATGCGTAAAGTGCCGCATCCTCTCAGAGTCTTGCCCCGTCTGCAGACAACGCTTTTACCCAGGACGATCGTTAATAGCTGAACAAATTTACAATTCCATCACAGACACATTTAATTTACGCAACCAGGACAAATTGCGAGAGAAGCTCTTCGGTGCCAAATACAAAAGACCGACAAAGGACGAGCAACGGCGCGAAAAACAACAGCACTACGGCAGCAGTCGCCATGAAGTCAATAAGTTGCATCCACCATCGCTGTCGACCCATAAATTGTTGGCCAAATTGCTGGGTAAAGCTAATTCCATGGATAACCTGAGCACTAGTTCATACCGAGTACCACTCATGTCTATGAAAAACGTAACAAATCACATGGGTGAAACACTTAGAGAGGGTGAAGTCGACGACGACGATGTGAACGTGGAAGGCAATAGCGTCGTCGATGCTTTCGATGAACAATCGAAACTTGGAAATCCACTCAGTTCAAGTCACAGTCCACGACCAGCTACGATTTCAAAACAATTCTCCTTATCGGCGCACGATTTATCAAAAAAGGATAGCGACGGACGCAATCCTTCGATGACTCGCATACAGCACCTTCGGTCGAAACGTAACTCATTGCATTCGCAGGCCCATATGGTACTTCCAATGCCCGCTATCCAAATAGATCTGAATCAAAGAAGACTTTGTGCCTCGTTAGGTACGTCCATTGAATGTGTTGCAACTGCGATACATCGAGAGGATACATTGCAGATTACGCCAGCTCAACGTATACATGTGCCGGGGGGGATATCAGCACCATATTGTTTTGGGAATTCTGACGATAAACTCTTCTACAACTGTCCCCTCAATTGTGGCAGCCAATTTAACGGTGAGCAACTCAACGCGCGTATTAGCTATTAATTGTTATCCTCATTAACATTTCAGGATCGGCACTACAACAACATGTCAAAGTGGATCATTGTATTCCAATTTTATGCTATGGCAGTTCAAGTGCCGAACTCTCTTTGCCTTTGAGAGTTCCACTCGATGAGGCGACTGTGCTTCTGATGTGCGAAGGCAAGGATTTCTGGATAAAACTAAGGGCACATGGGTAATGACTTTTGCCTCTTGATTCGATTACTCGTTCTTTTTCTACGTTCGCTTTGCATTAAGTTTCTCTTTGTTAATAAATCTATGTGTGTGTGTTTTTGTGTTTGTGTGTGTTTTTTTTTTAATAATACCAAAGGAGAACAAGTGCATGTTGACAGCCAGCACATGATCATCCTTTATGCCAGGACTTTAAGACCCGTTTTAACTTCTTCCTTTTATTTTTCCGTATACTTATACCGATTTTCTTTTTTATTTTGTGCGTCTGCAGTGGAGGAAGCATTACCGCCTCAGCGCTTCTTCAAGGATCCGAAGATGAAAGTGCAGATTTTATGATGGAAATTCGATTAGGGAATCGAATCGGTGTATACCATGATGACAACGATGCTGCCTTCGTCAACAATCATTCCGATGATGCGACGATACTTGAGCGACAACTTGTAATGAGGTCAATTGTTCGTTCTATGATGGTGACAACATGGGCGGATACGATAATCCCTCCGAAAGATGGTGGGGATAAGCCAAACGATGTTCTGTATAATCGAGAAAATATTCGACTGACTTTTGCGGAAGCCATTGATTATCAAAATCTTTTGATAAAAATTATTGTCAAGAGTCGATGATGGAGGGGGAATGAATATTCCTCAAGTTAAAGTAGAGCTGCTTCGGTTATAGTGATATTGAATCGTATTGTAAGAAAAGTAGCGATAGAAGATTTAAAAACCAAACAATATGGTACGATATGTATTTGTTGATTAATTTGCATTTAGACTGTTAAAAGACTGGTTGTAATGGGAAAACACATAATAATGGTAAACAAAATCACACGTTTTTTTCTGTTGCATGAGGTTTTTCAACTGTTTCTTTATACTAATTTGACGTTGCTAATTTTGAATCTAATGTTATCTAATAGCTCGAGTTTTTGGTATACAAGTACCCCTAGAATTTTACTTCTTAGTTAACTTGTTACGAACTGCAAAGTAACTAACCACATTTTATAAATGTCCCGCTATATTATAATCAAGAAGAACTTGATTAAACAATCTAAATAGTTTTTGTTTCATTTTTGGTGATTTAAATACGGTCCCTTGAGAGCGTCGAATGTCCCACCTGCCTTTATGTTAAAAACCTTCAATGATCTGGAGTTAACCATAAAATCACTACCACAGTCCCAACTCAGTACATCGAATCTAGCATCCCAAGAATCTGCAGAAGACAGTGATTATGAAAAGATAGTGTTTTTATTGCCTTCCGAAATGAGACGATTCAACAAAATGATCTAGATGACTTGATCAAATATATATTGGACTGTCAAAAAAATCATCAGAACTTTAAGCTTCCATATTGAAAGAAAGAAGTTTAGTATCAACCAACAACCAAAAATCTAAGCTGGAAGTCCCACATTAACAGCAAAATTCAAAAAGTAACCATAGCTTTCTGGCCTTGCCGTAGCATGTATGGTAAAACTTGGGGAATCTCTCCAAAGACCACACACTGGATCTATACGATCATGGTCAGACCCATTATAACACGCTTCTCTGGGCACTACCGGAGCCATGCGTACCGGTCTCACTGCGGCTATAGAAGCCTTAATAGGACTAACGCTATAAAAGACGAGTGGTGGGTGCACGACTGGGTCGTACGCAACTTTCTCTTTCACAGCGAGTTGGGCGTTAGATCAAATAGTACGCATTTTGATTATTGATGCTAAAAATGATATAAATAATGTCGAAATGTGTTTATACGAACGTTTACTCCGAAATTCGAAGGAATCGATGTCAATGTGAATAATAATGATTTTCCGTTATTGGCCAAAACTGAAAATTCCTGTTAGTGATAGTTGGGCTAAAACTAATTATGTGGAATTGCTTCAAGCTGTAATAGTAGTATATATATTAAATTTCATTCAATTTGAAATAATAGCTTGCGAGAAATTATCAATTTTCCTTATATGGCCTAAATGACAAAATCCGTTATATGGATTTTCTCGGAAAAACTGGGTATGCTGTTTTGTTGGAGCTAATATGGTTATGGTATATATAAAGTTTAATCAAAATCGTTAGAGCCGTTTTCGAGAAAATTGAGGTTATGTGTAATTTTTATATGGCAGGTACCATTATTAACATGGCTAAAAGCAAACAAAAAAAATGGCCTAGAATTATGACTAAAACTAGCTTGTATACGAAGTTTGAAGAAAATCGGTCTAGCCGTTTAAGCTGGGGAGACCATCACGGACAGACGGACCGACGGACCAACGGACCGACGGACGGAATTCCAAAAACCACTTTTTTAGGCTCCGCTATCATCGTAATGTTAGAATCAATCAAAATCTCGAGGTCGAAAATTTTCACGAAAACAATATCTTTCTCTTTGTAAGAGAAAGTTAAAAAGTGACAATTCGCAGCTCAGCAAGTTTGACACAAACGGAAGACTTAAACATTAGCAATCACCCAGAACTAAATGAACTACTATCCGAACTTCCAGAACTTGACATGATCTGTGCGGTTACAGACCGCTTACCTAAGACACTAGCTTCAACAAAAAATTCTCAACGGAGATCACAACCAGAGAAGTATGGGTTAGCAATAACCCACCAAACTGCCAAAAGGGCCTAAAGTGGTATACAGATGGTTCTAAAATGCACTCAGGAGTAGGAGCTGGTATCCATGGACCAAACCGGAAAGTCTCAATTCCTATGGGGAAAAACCCCAGTGTATTTCAAGCAGAGCTCCATGCCATCAAAGAATGCGCCAACCTAATACACAATTCAGGTATAAAAGGAGCCAACATCCATATATTCACGGACAGCCAAGCAGCTATAACAACCTTTAGCTCACACATTATTGACTCCAAATCAGTACTACACTGCTTAGGTTTATCACACAAGATAAAAGAATTTACTCCCTTTATTTTCTGATGAGGATGATGATATATTCTGCAACAATATTTCTGGTTTAGGGCCTGCAATTGGACCACAAAACTATAACTCCAAATTATTTACAGACTTATCGAAACTGGGTTGCATATGCAACCGAAGTTAAAGAAGAATACCTTATAATATCCCAAAATTCGATGAAGAGCATATAAGAATGCGACAATCCCCTGTTAGAATCCTTGAATACCATATCCAATTCCATCCTTAAATTAAACATCCCTAAAAAGTGAGCGTGCCTATAAAAACTGAATTGGAATGAAATATAGAAAATGACATTGTCAACTCATCTTGTTCAGACAGTATATGTAAATCTTTTTTTAATTCGACAAAAGCAACTTTTTTCAATTACATATGCTATGTGGGATTGGATATACAAATCATTTTTATAAGAAAACGCCCATAAGTAGACAAGTGAAAATAGGACATGGATAAAAATGATGTGTTGATGAATTTTTCATATTAATGTTATCTACCAATGTTCTTGCGTCGAAAGTTTTTTATTTCAAATTTCCTTAAAATTTTACCGAAAATCGTTTTTTAATAAATCGCCCCAAAAAGTGGGCGTGTCAAAACAATTTTTATGAACGAGATATATAAACTATGAGATTGTCTAAATATGTTAATTAGCGTTTTAATTAGCATTTCTTAGCGTTTAGGCAAAAAACGAGGTTTCATAAAATGTATGCACTTGTTCCCCTTCGTCGGACAGAGAGTCTATGCCACATTTCAATTTCAAAAATCGTTGACACACAGACGGGTGGAGGGACGGACAGACAGACATGGCTAGATCCAAACAGCTAGCGATTCTAAATCAAAGTATTGTATTAAAAAATATTGGCTTTTTAGGAAGGCTTTTGTCCCGGTGATAAATGATCTCTAGTGTAAAGAGACCATATAGGTATTATTGCTATAATTGCTATGCTGTACTTCGTTTAAATACACGGAGAAGCTCATTTGTGAACAATTGGTCGAAGTTTTGAACCCTGTGGTACACCATGCAAGCATTGTTTATTTGACTAACAGCGTTTCCTACTTTTACGCATATGGTTCTTCTTGATAGGTAATTTTCTATCCACATGGCTATGGTCCCTGTTATGGTAGTTTTTAAGCCTTAATGGTATTCCGAAATAAAGTCTGAATTAATAAGGATATCGAATTTATCAATTCAAGATGAATTCAAGTTTAATTAGAAATAATAATTTTTACATACGTTTGGTATTTTCCAATAAGACTTATTTTAATTTATATTATTTTGTTGTGACTTTTGTATGCATGTGGTTATCTAGATTTAGGGAACACAATTGTAAAATAAGTATCTTAAAGAATAAATTTAAGTTTTTAACAATTTAGCCTAAATAGTAGACTACGCCTCGAAAAAACCCAGATTAAAAAGAAATATTACTTTTCACATTTAATAGTTAACCTTCTACCAGCCCCCAGTACTTGCCAGGCGTTATCCCATCTAATTAAGTGCTGCCAGGTTTAGCAACAGTCCCTCTTTATAAAGACTTTCGACAATCGAAGGCCTTGCTTAAGTCTAGAAACATTACTAGTACATGATGGTTTTTGTTAAGACTTGCGTTGACTACACTTGAAAGTTCTCCCAATAGTAATCCAGTACTTTTATTTTTTTTTGAAAACCATGTTGATTTGGTTGTAGGGCTTTATGCTTTACTATGAATTTCGTTAATCTTCGTACTATTATTTCTTTCAAACATTTGTCTACAACAGACAAAATTGCGATCGACCTACAGTTTTCTATTTGGCTTTTCAAACCTCCTTTGTATATTGGCTGGATTATTGAAGTTTTAAGTAACCTAGGAAGACAGCCTTGACTTATGGTTCGGTTTATAATTCAAATCAATTGGTTTTATGCAATCTGCTCCTTTTCCCATATCGGATTTTAAACAACACAATATTTTGTATACTTCTTATTCGCTAGCTTCCTCTATATAGATTGATTGTGCGATATGCATACATTGATGGTTTGATGATTTTTGATTACACTTGTGTACTATTTTAGAAACTTGGTTTGAAAATTGTTCAACAAATTTGTTTACGGTGTTCGTCATATTGTCGGAAAAATTATCGATAATGACTTCATCAATGGATTTTTTATATCGTCCCAGAAGTTCATTTAAAACATTCCACTTTTCTTGGCATTTAAAAAACTTAGTTTGTAATAGTTCCCCTGCATAGTTAAAATATGTTTACTTACTTCGTTTCGAAAATGTTTGTAAGAGTTAAGGATTTTTTATTCTTAGCGATTAAAAAAAATCATTTTCCTTTTTTTATTTTGATTTTTATTGTTCCATTTAAAGTAAATAATATATGACTTAATATATAAACTTAAGTGGACCTCCTGGACTTTCCGCATGGTTACTTAGTTGGTTTGCTCAATTAACTGATTAACTTTATGCTCGCAAAGTGGGGACCTAGTCCCAAAATAATCCTGTGGATGTATACGGCTATCGTGCGACCAATACTCACATATGGCAGTATAGTCTGGTGGCAGGCCACAGACAGAGCAAACAACTTGAAGCAAATGACAAAAATACAAAGACTAGCGTGTATAGGGATAACCAGTGCGATGAGAACAACCCCAACCTCTGGGTTGGAGGTGATTCTGAATCTGCTGCCCTTGGATCTATACATGCAGGAATCAGCTGCCAAAAGCTCCTCGAGGATCAGCCAAACAAACAGCTGGATCCCGAGCTTCGCTGGGCATGCGCAGGTCCTAAAGAAATACGTAGGGAGCGTAGTAAACTCTGACTATCTATCTCCCTATCTAGACTTCGATCGACCCTTCACCTGCTCGTTTCCGAGCAGAGACGAATGGGACAAGAATGAACCCACAAAAAGGAAATCGATATTCATCTTCACAGATGGATCAAAGATGGACTGTGGAACAGGTGCTGGCATATTCTCAGAGGAATTAGTAATACACAAATCAATCAGGCTTCCTGATCATAGTAGTGTGTTCCAGGCTGAGGTGCTAGCAATCGCTGAAGCGGCTCATTTGGTGTCAATAATGGAAATACCACACAGTGATATCACCATATTCATTGACAGCCAAGCGGCTATAAAAGCAGTATCTGCTATCGAAATTAAATCAAAGCTAGTTCGCCGCTGTCGCGAAGAGCTCAAGGTTCTCTGCTCACAGCATAGTTCCTGGTCACAGGGACATAGACGGCAACGAGATGGCCGACGAACTGGCAAGAAATGGATCTGCTACAGATCATGAGCAGGCACTACAAACGGTCGAACCACCACTTTGTAACCTCAGAGAAAGAGTGGAATACAAATCCCGAATGAAAGCCAATACCAGGTGGAAGTCATTGACTACCTGCGAAATATCTCGGAAGCTCTGGCCAGAATACAACGGAAACCGAACCAAAAAACTTTTGCGGTACGACAGAAGCTCCTTATCTTAACTGGTAGGGGCTCTAACTTGTCACAACTTTCTCAGATCCCAAACAATGAAATTAAATCTCAAGGATGACGATATCTGTAAGGCTGCGGCGATGAGGAAACACACGAGGATACACCTCACTTCCTCTGTCACTGCCCGAGTCTCTGTCACCTGAGGAACAGAACACTTGGAAGCTACTACTTCCAAGACATCCAAGAGCTATCCGATATTCCATTACCCTATCTTTACAGGTTCCTACGAACATCAGGATGGCTGGATAGAGTGGAGCAACCCATAGTAACGATAAGGAAGGACGTAATCCCACCAAGGGTATCACAATGGGTCCACATGGACCTAAGTGTGGCGGAATAGAGAATCCTCTACTCCACCAACCCGTAAACCTAACCTAACTTTATGCTCGCAAATTTTTGCAGGCATTTCTTCTATTATTTGTCGTTCAGGGTAGTTTCTTGTAGCTTAGATTGCGGCGTAATGATCAGATATGTCTGTTTCAATAACAGCCGACACTATACCTTGTTTTGTAATGGTAAAAAATATATTGTCAATTAATGTTGAAGTATTTGCAGCTATATTTTCACGTGTGGATTGCTTAATTTCATTGGTTAAGCCCTTTGATGCCATTATATCTAAATAATAATCAATTCTCTTTCATTATGGACGTGATTGTCCAATTCTTCTATACAATTCTTCTGCGACACTTAACTTTGGTGGTCTATATATCGCGTGAATATTTTTTTTTTTGACATCTGATTAAATTTGGGCAATTTCATAAAATGCAGTATTCTCATAGATTCGTATGTATCGTATATGATTTTTGATGAACACTGCTATCCCTTCGCCTTTACCCTTATTTCTATTAAGGAATTCAGTATAAATTCCATTTAAATTGTATTTTTGTCTTCTTCTCTAATATAAATTTCATTTAAAGCAATAACATCAACATAGGCTAAGAAATTCTGAATTTCTGCAAAAAATACATTCCAATTTTTCCTTTTCGATCTTATAAAACAACAAAATTTTATATTTTTAATAATATCTGCATCGATGCCAATAAATCCATTTATTACCTTCAAATCGATGGCAGCGTCATTATATTCGAGTTCCATTATCTATTTTTTTGTGTTTCGATTTCCTAATTCGTTCATGTGTGAATTTCAGTTAGATGCATATTTTACTCACATCGTAAAGCGAGCCTTTGTGTATAGATTCGCCGATTTTCTTGCAAGTATTATGCTTGATGCCTCCCACACAAATCTCCAGTTGCATTGTCTGGCTTTGTTTTTGGCCAGCCAAAGCAAATGTTTATTTGTTGGAGTCAGCTGATTGTTGACAAATACAGTCGCACCACTCTCTAGCTCCCTGTTTTGTTTATTGTATGTATTTTCTCTTATTATTTTGTGTTCGATTTTGAGAGTTATTTTACATCGGCAGCAACCAACGCCAACGATGCAGGTGAAGATGAGTGATCCAAAAAATGTTGCTATTTTACTCGATAGGTAATGGAAAAGAAAAGAGCACCGGTCTTTCAGAAATAAGAAAAAAATTGCAAGATAAGCGAGTAAATGATATCCCTATGTAAAATCCAAGGATACAAGGCCCAAACAGCATCGTATCGAATTGAACAATAGAAAATCATAGTTAAATCACAGTCTATGGTGAGGATATGGAAAGGGTATTTTTTTTAGAAGTATATAACATAGAATAAAAATAAAACACAAGAAAATCGTTTTAATGTCCATCATTTGGCTTTATTAGAAGTATAATTTTATGCCATTAATGCTTTAATATGATTTCGGGTATGAGGCCGCCGCGGCTGGTTCGAATAAACCCAAGTCTAGAGGTCCAATTTTCAACCACTTTTTCGAGCATTTGGGGCCGTATGTCGGCATTAACGCCACGAATGTTGTCTTCCAAGTCCCCCCAGCATACACTAAAATCACGACGCATTGCATGGGCTTTAATTCTTGCACAAGCTGGATCTTGTAAGGTCGTAAGCAAAGATATTTGCGCAAAATCTTCCATACAGTTGATGGAAAAAGCTTGCTGTGCACGATGGAGAATCGATTCATTCGGGTCCTCTTTAACACTTTGCTCTACAGCGGCAATTGTTTCTTCAATGCGCACTGTTATTGACGTCTCTGCGGATGCGTATTATCACATAGAATAAACGTAGTGCAAACACGATCCATGGCTAACCGATTTAATTGCTCTGATGGACGATTATGTCGACCATAAAATGAACTGAGCTTGCGCTAAACTTCGTGACCTGAACCAATCTTTTCGAAATAAATTTGCATGATTTGCAGCGTTTTTCATTTGTCAACCTGTTCATGATGAAATGACATACCAAACTGAACATAAATTATGTGTTGCCCAATTTGAACACAAAATGTCAGTTTTATCTTTATTCGAAAAACCAACCTCTAAAAAAAACACCCCTTATATCTGCAGACTGTTAAACGTTAATAACGAAAAATTCTGTCACTGTCTGGCAGATCTAATATACCTTGGCGATAACAGGCGAGTTTACAAAGTCACACCAGGTGACTTGGTTAAGTTTGCTAAATCTGTCTATTGAGGTGTTTGCTACTTACCATCTCATAAGCAAAATATAGTCTGATCAACATTCCCGAAGAATGGAACGCCAGATCCACAAAAAGGTGACTCCTCATCATCCTCAGATAAGATGTAAATAATTGAAACCGTTCACCAGCATCTTGACTATCCTCCATCAGTATGGTTTTCGGACAAGGTTAAAACAACTGATAAAATCTTCAGGTCAATTAGGCGAAAATCTGACAGATATGCGAGAGTATGAAATTTTTTTTTTAAACACTATCAGATCTGTGTCGTAGCGAGCAAGCACCATCTACGAGCAGAGATTTGCCACAGCATATAATATGCATTCACAGGCTCATCATTTAGTGCATTTGTTAGTGGGACAAAACAGAACATAGATGAAACTAAGTTTGAAATCACTAGCAAAATCAATAAACGATTAAATTACAATGAAGCTATATATGTTATTAAACAAAGGACAATTTTAAATATACTTATTACGGCTCTAGAATACAATTTCGCAGAGTGTTTTTCAAACTACTTTTACTAACATGCAGTTCAACTACGTCGTTATTTTTATTGTAAACTCTACTCATGCGACTAATAGCCTCATGCATGCCATAGTTGTGTTTATGGCTAGGTATATGTAATATATTGAATCTACGCAGGTTGTAGGAACCTCCCCGAGTATTAAAACCAATAGCACTTAAAAGATCAGGAGCATCAATTTGTCCTGATAATAATTGGTGTAAGAAAACCATGTCATTGTTAAGTCTACGTTGAGACAAAGGCAATAGTTGCAGCAGTTTAATTCTGCACCTATACGGAGGCAAATTGTGCAGATCATCCCATGGAAGTCCTCTCAAAGCAAATCTTATGAATTTACGTTGGACTGATTCAATTCTATTCGAATGAACTACATAGAAGGGTGTCCAAACTTGTGAAGCATACTCCAAGTGAGGCCGAACTAGACAGTTATAGAGCGAAAGAGTGACGTAAGGGTCATTAAACTCTTTTGACCATCTTTTAATAAATCCTAACATAGAGTTTGATTTATTGACGATAACGTTAATGTGTTTATTAAACTCCATTTTGGGATCAAAATATACACCAAGATCTTTTAAACTGTCTGTACGACAGAGAGTGTGCCCGGACAGAGTATATTTAAAATTACATGGAGCGCGTTTTCGTGAAAATGACATATGCTGGCACTTTGTAGGGTTCAGATTCAAACCGTTTTTAAGACACCATATGGTAAAACTATTTAAATCGGTTTGTAGTGAAAGCGAATCGTTTAGATCTTATATCAATATTTTGCTATATCGAATACAAGCTTTTACATCGTTAATTGCAAGTATAAATAATATTGGTCCTAAATGACTTCCTTGAGGTACTCCAGAGTGAGCAACAAAAGGGTCTGACTTGGAACCTCTAAATTTTACTTGGTATGTTCTCAATGAGAGGTATGATTTAACCCAATTTATGAAACCTGGAGGGAATCCATACGCCTTAAGTTTAAAAATTATGATGTTATGTGATAACTGGTCAAAGGCTTTGGAGAGGTCGGTGTATATACAATCGACTTCTTTTTTATTTTCCAAACTATTGGAGCAATGATGCATGAAAGTTAATAGATTTGTTACAGTGGATCGATGTTTAACAAAGCCATGTTGTTCATCACAGATGATGTTTCGACAAAGAAAGACCAATTTATCACAAATAATATGTTCGAATAACTTGGGAATGCAAGATAGTTTTGAGATTGGTCTATAATTAGAAATATCTCCACGCTCACCTTTTCTAAAAACAGGTGTAATAAATGCATTTTTCCATTGAGTTGGGAATACTCCAGTGGCAAAGGAGCTTTCAAACATATACTTAAGGGATGGCAAAAGAGCATCTTTGCATTGCTTTACGACTACTGGTGGGATTCCATCGGGCGCCGCTGAATAGTCATTATTTAATAAAGAGATATATTTAAGTAGTGTCTCATCGTCAAATATAACGTTGCTGAAACTAACTTGAGGACAGCCATTGAGATAACTGAAATAATGTTCGTCTAAGACAAGAGGGGTGTCAATAAATGATTTACTGAAATTCTCTGCGAATAAGTTAGATAAAATTAGAGAGTCCGATGTTTTTGAATTATTATAAGAGAAATTGGCTGGATATCCATCCGTTTTTCTCTTCGAATTTGCAAAGCCCCAAAAGCGTTTAGGGTCATTTTTAAGAGCGTTCTCCATATTGACTATATAGCCATTATATAAACTACTTGACATCGTAGAGAATTCATTAAAATAATTCAGGTATTTATCATAGTCGTGATGATTCTGGCTTTTTACAAAATTATTCCAGGCCCGGTTACGTCTATTTCGAAGACATTTAAGCTCTTTCGTGTACCAAGGATGCTGGGTTTGAGCATTTTTTGAATATTTGACTGGGATTGTTCTATCCATGCAATCTTTTATTAGAAAATAAAATTTTTTAACAGCTTCTTCTAAATTGGAGAAGCTTTCAATATTTACATTCGAAAGAATAATTTCTTCGGATAGCCTTTGAAAATTTGCTTTCCGAAAGTCAAAAGAGTACGAACGATCGTACGAATCAACGTTTTCGTACAGATGTCCGCCTATGTCAATGAAAATATCCAATGGAGGATGATTTTTGTCTATGTTAGTAATGCTAGTACTAGATTTTAATACTGCAGTACTAACAGAGTCAGAAGAAAATACTAAATCGAGAATTCGATTATTATGATTTTTTATACAGCTTGTTTGCTGTAAGTCAAATGATAATTGTCATGATTTACATAATCATAAAATTCTCTTATTGGCGGTTTGGAATCGAAGTTAAACATATTTCAAATTTAAAGTAAATCAATCTAGCAGACAGACAGAATGGTCAGATCTATTTTTTCGGGTTTCGGGCTTGAATGCCATTTATATCTTACGGAACAAACGAATATTTGCAATTGGAGCAAGTAAAAACGATGTTTACAAACTCGCTAAACATGCACTCAACATTTTTTGAACTAAATTCAGCGGAAAAGCCATCCACCTGGCTCAATCATTTGTCACTGATCCTAGCGATAAGGAATCAGTCATTCGGTTCCTTGTCCAATGTCCTGGAAAGGGTTTTTCTCTTCCTTTTTGTGTTGCCTTCGTGTGCATCACATTTCACCAAAGACATGGTGTAACTAAGCTAAGTTACGGAAATAAGGGGAACGCATTATCGTCCATCATCTGTGACACAGGATTGGAAGTCCTTTCTGCTGCCTCTACCGTCATGTTGGCACACACATTCATCGCGCACCGCACACATATCCCTAGCCGGAGGGCGCTGAGACGGAAGAGTGAAAAAGTGGCTAAAGCTCAACGTGATAGCTGCAAGAAGTTCATCGTCTTGATTTATCACAATTGTCGGAAATTTATGGGCGGTGGGGAGCAATTTGTTCGCCTCTCACATTCACTCCAGGATTAGAACAGAATTGCTTGTAACTTCATTTTCGTATAGTCGACGTAGTCGAGCAAAAGTCAAAAGGAAAAGTGATGTCTCCTACTCCCTGCCTCAACGGTATGGTAGGTACCGTGGCTGACAAATTTCCGACAATGGGAGGTAGAATACGAAGTGAGCACAACTGAGTACTGTTGAGCTGTGATGCCTATCAAGTGTAGTTTTTTAAAGGCTACCTCTCGAGGCGATACTACAATTATTCCAGGCTCTTCCCTATTCATGGACTTGTTTGATCAATGCCAGCTAATCTCACGGCAAGTGAGATTAGGGAAACTTATCACCCTCACCAATCCAATAAAAATGTCTCTTTTTTCAGAAGGGGCACATACTTTTATATCTTCCATTGGCAGTGGTAAATTTTTTTCTTGGGGACGACGAGTTGGTATTTGAAGTTGTTCAACTCTTTGTTGGATGAGCAATATGCATGGTTTGGATGTGGTCGGTGATGGGTGTCTTCCGATGTGTAAACAACCCACATACACATGTGATTTATTTAAATTAATTTCTCAGTGGAAGGGGTTGATAATTGGTGTTTTGGCAAGGGACAATGTGTGTGCTTCATGGAAAGGATGGAAATTAGACCGCTGGCGTTGGTCTTGATGTAATTACTAATTATGTGCATGAGTTATTACATTATAATCGGAATGTGTTTGATATGACAAGGACTTGACAGGTTAAGACAAATGTCAGTCTAATGAATTGATGTGTTCACATGGATTCAGAGAATTCGTTTAGAAGATTTTCAATGGAAAATAATATATTGTGGGAAAGCCGTTAACCAGCGAGAATATTTTGCTGACATTTCGAGGAAACTGAACGGCTACAACGATTTTCATCCTTTGCCATATTTTTAGAGCATATTTGTTTATACATACAAGGTGTGTCAACAACTTTTTTACTTAAGTGGCGCTACAGTCCGAATTGAACCTGGGCCTCAACTAAGATGCCTTTCCAATTAGCCCGGTCCTTTATGCTACCTGTCTCCAGTTGATCACTTTAAGTTGGTTGAAGTCGGTTTCTACTTGTGCACGCCACTAAAGGCGAGGTCTTTCTCTACTGCGTCCTATGTCTGGTTGTGAATTGATGACTCTGCGAGCCGGAATATTGTTGTCCATTCGTTCTACAGCCCTAAAGAACACAAAGTTTGTTTCGTCTTCAGAGCCCGTCAACGCAAACGTGAAGGAAGATTTTTCAAAGTAAGTTTCGGTAAGTCATCCTTCATAGATGGACGAGTTTATTCGGTATAACGCCTATCTAAAAATGCTGTTGCTTTGAAAGCGAAGAATAGGTGTTGGGTATCTATTTGGGCTTCATGGGATTTTCAGGATGTGCCGAAGAATGAAGGTTTGATCAACCGATCAGGTTGTTGGTAAACAGTTTCAGGAGTAGATAGGATCTTGTAGGTGATGTTGAGCAGACTTATGCTTCTGTAGTTGACGCAGTTCAGATGGTGTCCTTTTTTCTTGATCGGGCAAACGATGCTTAGCTTTGTGTTACTTACTTACATATAATTGTGTCTTACTTACTTACATATGTATTATTTACCAAATCGTCTTCATTGGTTTTATTAAGCTCAACAGGATGGCGATCAATTCTGGCAGCCTGGTTAAGCTTAAGTTTGCATAATGCTAATCTCACTTCACTTAGGTGGGGTGGTTGGTAGCCTGACAGCGGGATATTGTTCGTCATCGCCTTTTAACAGCCTGCAGAAGTTTTCTTTTATATCCTCAGCATCGACTGTGTCTCAACGAATAGCAAGCTTTTCTCGTTTTTTTTCTCTTGCAAAGCCAATGTTCTTCCCTCCTCCTCCCTATAGACCCTTGTAGGTCTTGTTCTTGGCTCCGAGAATCTATAGCAGATCCTCTTCAAAACGTGGTTTTCTTACTGGAAGACACGAGAAACCGAGCACAACAGCACATCGGCTGATTAAATGGATTTTTGGCATTCATCGACACTATATGCTGGTGGGTTGGTGTTAATCGAGAAGTTAAGGGATACGCGTTCTACAAAGTACTTAGCGAGATCGTGTGATTACAGCCTTTCTACAATAAATTTTTTACAATGCTGCAAAAGATGTCTTCTCTTTCTACCCTTGCGTTAAAATCTCCCAGCATGATTTTAACATCGTACTTCTGTAGTACATATTTTTCCTCCTTAGGAGCGTGAGCACATATAAGGCTTATTATATAGGCCATGTTGTGAATTTTTAAAATGCATTCTCATCAAACTTCTTTTCTAAGTATGGCACTTACAATAGCATGGTCGTGAACAATAAAATCAGTCCTTTCCGAAATTCTTGGTTGCTTCGTAAAAATAGTTTTAACGAGACTGGGTAGTTAACCAAAAGCAGAACCCCAACCAGGATTTCCAATTTATTCGATACTCCTATAATACAGGGCCAACAGCTACAACTTTGAGTTTGTAACGGACTTTGTTGACCGAAATACTGCTATTAACTATGACATCGACACCAATGAAAAATTACTTTTGCTATTCAGCTCTATTTCATCTCGCTAAGAGGACAAGTCAGTTATAAATCCCATAGTCAAAGATATCCTCTGTAAGACCCTGATCATCAAACTCCTGCTTTACGGCACTGTAGCATTTATTATTTATTTATTACTAAATTTATTTGCGCTACAGTCTAGAATGAACCTGGACCACAACTAACATGCCTCTCCAATTAGCCCGGTCCTTATCTAACTGCCCCCTACTTGTGCGCGCCACTTAAGGCGAGGTCTTCCTCTACTGCGTCCGCCGTCTGGCTGGGAATCGAATACTCTGCGAGCCGGAGAAATGGTGTTCATTCGTTCTACATGCCCTAGCCATCTTATAGGTCCAATGCTGAGTTTTTATTTTTGTTACTTTAGGCATTTTGCTGTACAGCTCGTATAGTTGTTGGTAGAATTTTCGTCTCCATAGTTCGTCAACTCAAGCAGGAACGAAGATTTTTCGATTAATTTTCCTCTCGAATCGACCAAGGATTTCTTTATCCGCTTTTGATACGGTCCATGGGATGATCAGGGTCTTATTACTACTAAATTGTCCTCTAAGCCCGAAGAAACAACGGTTGGCAAGAGTAATTCTTCGTTTAATTTCTGACGAGATGTTGTTGTCAGGGTTAAAAACGGAGCCGAGATAGACAAAGTCCCGTACTACCTCAAAGTTATATCTGTCAATGGTGACGTTCTGTCCAATTCGTCGATGTTGTGTGTCCCCTCGTTTTGACAGCATAAGCTTAATCTTACCCTCATTTACTGCTAAACCCATTTTTGCCGCTTCCTTATCTATACTAACAAATGTGGCTATGATATCACGTTGTGTCCTACCAAATATGTCACTATCGTCGGCGCATGCTAGTAGTTGCACCGATTTTTGGAAAATTGTGCCTCTGGTGTTGGCTCGGAAGCTTTGCACAATCCTCCCAAGAATCAAATTGAAGAAGTCACATGACAGCGCATCGCCTTGCCTAAATCCTTTTTTGGTATCGAATGTGTCGGTGAGGTCGTTTCCGACCCTGATGGAGCAGCGAGAATTCTCCATCGTCATCTTACACAAACGGACGAGTTTGGGCGGCATACCAAAACTAGACATTGTTCTGTATAGTTCGTCTCTATAAATGCTATCGTATGCCGAAGTGTGAAGATTTGATCAGTTGTGGATTCTTCAGGCCTAAAACAACACTGATAAGGCCTTATCAGGTTGTTGGTAAACGGTCTCAGGCGTTCACATATTACGGCAGATAGGATCTTGTAGGCGATGTTGAGCAGGCTTATGCCTCTGTAGTTGGCGCAGTTCGTAGTGTCACCTCTTTTGTGGATCGGGCAAATGATGCTAAGGTTCCATTCTTCAGGCATACTTTCATCCGACCAGATTTGGTTTATGATTTGGTGGATGTTTCTTATCTCCGTCAGTCATCTCCGTTAGTCATCTCCGCCAGCTTTATAAAGCTCAGCGGGAAGGCCGTCATTTCCGGCGGCCTTTTTAAGCTTGAGTTTCGATACTGACATCCTCACTTCACTTAGGTCGGGTCTTTGGTAGTTTGTGCTGTCGTTGCCAACATTGAATGGCACTGAAGCATGGTTCATATAAAAAGCAGGTGAAGAACTCCTTAACCGCTTTGAGCGAAGAAGTCTTTTGACCCGTGAAATGTTTTGGACAAATGATGGTACATTGTATCTACTGTCCACCAATATTCTGGCCTGTAGTCTTTGTCTCCCAAGTGGATGGGAGACAGGGACTTTTGATGTGAATAATTTAAGGCAATTACCTAAGGAACTGGATAATTCGAGAGGCGTATTGGTGTTGTTTTAGGTTCTCTTTTAGTGTAGACTGTAGCGCGACTTAAGTGAATATATCAATTTTTCTATCCTACTACTGGTCCATCTAGGAAGTTTGTGGATTCAACGTTATATCATATTTTCGCAACTTTAGAAACAAATTGGTAAGAACTCAGTTAACGTCATCATAGAAAATTGGACAAAAAATCCAGCTCAAAATAATGCAATTAATTTATACATACAAATTTTAATTTATTTCAATTTGAATTATTTTTTTTATTTTTATTACAATGTATGCACACTTAAAAAATCGTTTAAAGCTACTTATAAAAAACAAAAACCTTACATCCATCCTTACAGGACTATAGAAGACAATCGGTATTTAGTATTAATAAAAAATAAAATTATAAAACAAAAATAAAAATATTTAATCGTCTTTTAAAGATACTTCTTAAGCTAAGATCTAATTTCAAATTAAAAGCTTGATCGGTTCAAAAACCATATTTAAAATTCTCGTGTGTTTTGTTTTTTTTTTTTGGAAATGATTTTGTCCCATTGTATGTACAATTTGGAAGACGAGCTTAAATAAGATCTTAATATATGATTTTCTTATTTTTCATTGCACAGTGTCATTCATGACGTGTCCACATTTGTATCCATTTAAATGAAATTATTCAAATATTCCATATCGAAATTGTTCTCCAAATCCTCATCATCTGCACCCGTCCCATCGATACCAACAGCGTCAACAATAGAACTACCACTTGGGTGATGTCCAGTGGCATCAGCGTAATCGAATGTATCTGACAACAGCTTTTTGACATATTCAAATGAGACGAATTCATTGCAGTGGATATCAACACCCTCAGCCGAGGTAGAGGCATTTTCAATCCCAGCCACCCGTCCCACTGGCGACGATTGTCCATTATTGCAGTTGGCGCTGCTATCATCGATGTCATGATGGTACATAGCAACATAAGCGGATTCCATCTGGCATTCGTCAATCGAATTCTCATTCTGATTACTTTCGATTGTAACGATGCAATTAGACAGCTCATTAAAGTTCATTGTATTGTTATCTGTTGGCAGTGGCGATATCGTTGTTGTTGCTGTCGGGCTGATTAGCATGGTTCTTGATGTTGTTGGGAGCGATGAGGTTGATGTGGAAAATGATATTTGGGCCTTTGGAGGGCTACCATCGTCGTATTGCTGTTGATGGTGTTCATGATGACTGTAAGGTGAATGTAATTTAATGTTGTCAATCGTGTAATGCTCGTTAATGGCGGTTGCATAATCGCTGTGGTTGGGATTGTTGTTGTCGTTGCTTGTGTTGAAAGCTGCTGTCTCATCGGTGGTTTTGCCCGTATCAGCAGTGCTCGCCCATTTGTTATGTTTACCCATGGTAAATGCATCCTCGAAGAGTAGGTAATCATTTTGGAAAAAATCATCGGATTCTTGCAGTGAATGCATCCGATGCTGATGGTGCTGACGGTGCAGGTGATGATGCTGCTCATTTTGATGATTGAAATGTGTTTGGTTATGTTCGGGATGTTCCTGATGCAGATGTTGGGGCAGATTACTGCCTACCTTATTGTATTGAATATTTGATGTTGGGGAAGCAGTGGTGACGCCTGTGCTCTGTGTGGTCGATGATTGTACTATCAATTCTGTTGGAACTTTGGTAGCGCCGACGGACAACGATGATTCTGAATGACGCCGTATTTTCGATTGAAGCCGTTCTGACGTCGTGGTTACCGAATTATTTACCGACGCACTGGAAGATTTTCGCCGACCATTGATGTTACCATTGCGAAGTGAGTGATTTTTTACATGTTTTCGCAAACTAGATGGGTCCGTGTATCGTTTGGTGCAGCCGGCTATTTGACAAGCATATGGTTTCTGTAATAAAAAAAAGAAAAAAAAATTAACATTGAGGTAATGTGTTATGAGTATCAGGATGTAGATAATTTATGATCCTTTGTGGTTGCATCTTTGTAAAAATTTACAAAAAAACTGCCATTAAAATTATCGACCATAAATTTAAGGGAACATTTGAACAAATGTGTTTTATTTGGGTGGAATAACATATAATACTTCTGAAAAATATCTAAATATACTTGATCATTGAAAAACAAAAAAAAATATTTTCTCCGTAATTATACATTTTAATATGTTTGGATAATCTTGTTTTAAAATGCATAAGCTTTATCCTCTGTGCTAAGACCAACTCGACAATGATTCAATTTGTAAAAGAAAACGATTATGGTTTTCAATGATAGCTATAACTAGACCCTAAGGGAGATATCTTTACGCGTATTTACTACCATGTAATAAATTAAGGTAAACCTACCAAGATGAAAATTGTTCTCTTTGCAATTTCACAATGACGAATAGGAAAACTTTTGGGAATGTTTTTTTCCACCGATTATATGACTATATTGGCATTACATAAGGTGCCAGTTAAAACAAATAGAAGAGAGAATCAAAGTAAAGTTTCGTCTAAGAGGAAATAATTTATTATATACCCAGCTGACCTGAGGATCTGAAAGATGGTAATATTATTATTTTCGAATTGAAGAAAAGGTACTCAAAAACATTTCTGGAAAGAGCGGCCTTTTAGCTTAATAAAGTGACAACAAGTGCCCAAAATTGGACATCATTTCATCAGCTTTGTTTAAAATATTCTAAAGGTTGGCTCTATTGAAAACAATTTTAGAAAAGAACTAATTGGTAAATTGTCTTTTTTTCTATCTTAACATCATTTTGGTTGAATAGCTTTGAAAACTCAAGACATTTTGACCTGGAAACAAATCATTTACCATTAAACCTCTCTAAAAAAAATACTATTTTACTCACTAACGAACTTTAAAGGTCACTACAATTAATTCTTGAACGGTAGATTAACCCACTTGGACTATAATCTCATATTACAACTCGTGTTCCATTAGAAACAACATAAATCCCACTTCCTATTAACAAGGAGACAACATCAATGTCCTCATACGAACCGGAAAACGCTTGACGGCGCCCAATTTGTTGTTTCCCTTGTTATTGCGTGTGTGTATGTGATATTCATTTTATTTATTCATGTAATGTGTAATTTTATGCAGCGTGAAATGGAAATGGAAATGGAAAGCATGTCCATCGTTTCTTCTCATCGTTTTTTTTTATTATTATTTATTGTTTCGCATTTTAGCAGAGATAAAATGTTCAATCTCATTCCATTCCCTATAACACTATCTGACTATCATCCTGCCGCATTTCACACTTCGCACATGACTATCGACTACATACGCGCGCATTCTCCTCCTGACTGATTTATTGCGGTGAACATGTGGCTAAAGTGTCACATTTTGCTAGAGCACAGCAAACGTGCACACACACTGGTTTCTTCGTATTCTCGTCGCGCCGAACCGTATCGTGCGCCACTTGAATAGGGCGGACAGCTGGACACCTCGCGTATTCAAGTGCATGTGCTTATAAATGGCACATGTGCAGATATAATGCACTCATCGTGCGCACTTGGCGCATCTTCAATTTTCGATTCCATTTAGGATGAACTTCAAGGATAATTACACACTACTCATCGTGGATGCAATATGGTAAAACGACAGACATATAAACTATAAGAATAGGTTTGGCTATGTGTTCTGTGCACTTACTGTATCGTAATGTGTCCTTTGATGTTTCGCTCGATCAGAACTGTTACTGAACGCCTTCAGACATCCATTGTACTGACAACCGTAAGGTCGTTCGCCGGTATGCGATCGTTGGTGGATTTTTAAGTTTTCCAAACGCGAAAATGCCTTATTACATCCGGAGAACTGGAATAAAAAAAAAAAAACAAAAGCAAACATAAATTAAAATGAAAAGGAACAAACAAAAAAAACTCAAAGAGCGGGTGGTAATAGCACATAATTGGGTAGAGCAATATTTTAATGAGCAAATGCGGCTTATGAACTGTGTACAAGAGTGCGACTTAACAGGGCCAGGAAATATTCATAAATTTGCACTTAAAAGGTCGAAGGGCTACATTCGCAGACCCTTTAATGAGTTATTTCTTATTCGCAGTTAAAAAATAAACACAGACAAAGTTATACAATGTTGTATTCTGTGTCTGTCTTATGGCATGTTCATTGTACCAGTAAATGGAAAGTATTCTTGAAATTCCTGTTATTGAAGGTTTCTTTTTCAAGTTCTTGAATATTCGTACACTGCCTTTTGAAAAAGTATTATTTTCTTCATGTTCTCATCCTCCGCTTTTATGAGATTTGTTGCCAACAACAGTTGTTTATTTTTTTGTACAATCTACTTGGCATGCTTTCTCTAATCAAATCATCCTTTCAATTCTTGTCAAGTATGCACCTAACTGAAAACGAAACAAATGCAAATTTGTTTGCAATGTTTGCATCGTTAGAGCAATGTCTTACAATAGAAAGACTGATTCCAAATGGCCGAATGAACTAGTTAACTGTATTTTTTTAGTAATTAACATTTGTTATAGTAATTACTTAGTATTTGTGTTATTTTGTATAATTGTTTCATTGCGAGTGGAATGGTTTATTATGGTATACTTGAAGGTTATAATTAATGCTAAAAGGTATATCTCCTCCGGGAGGATCATACTTAACCCAAAAATAAGCAATAGATTAGAATAGAGAACGAGGTTCACAGGACTTGTGTTTCTATATTTTTTGGTAAAAACCTTCATAGTCACCATTCATAATTAAGCATGAAACTAATACAATCAGGTTAAATTATTGCAGATTTATGGGAATTACTTCCAAGAAAACGCTGGCTTGGTAATTTATTTTTTTCTTACACGTTTTCCTTGATAAGTTTTTTTAAGATATTGACAGGATTTTAACAATCAAGAACCTTGATGAAATATCATTTTCTTTGCCAAAATGAATGCTGAATTGACACATAATAACGAACTTTTAATTGCGATTCTCTGAATTAGATACTATAGAATACAAAGGAACAGTATACTCGTAGTCGCCAATAGATTGCACACTATAGTCCACCATAGTCGCCACTATATCCAACATTTTACTTTTCGTTCTGTTTGTTTTTCGTTGGATACGGTTACCACGTGCAAAACACTTTACTGGTAGTCATCAAATTTGAGCTTCCGAAAATTATGAAAAAAGGTAAACAAATTTGAACCATAATCATGAGTCTGGATTTAACAGATTGCACACCAACCAGGTATCTAAAAACCAGTACGGAAATAATTACATGCCAACTTATGTTTTTTAAATACAGATACAGTTTGTTGGTGCAAAAGGCTTATTAAGAGCCAGCGCGTAGCTTTTCCTCATAACCATTCATGTGTGCGTGTGCATTTCTTGCACAATGCAGATTTCGGTTTAATGCCGAATCCGAACGAATAAATAGAGATAAGCTTTTCTTGACAACCAATACCACTAGGGTGATTTGTCAGATAATCGCTAGTGGAGGGCCAGAAAAAGAGCTTTATGTTTTGTAAATATGGGAATCAATCATATGTCTTGTGTACGTCAAGACATTAGGAGTTTTACTGCAATAGTAACACGACATTTGGATACGGCAAACAATTGTAGGTCTCGCTATTCCTGCAAAAGGATATACGAATATATGAGTGGTATGAGATACTAAGCTCGGTTTTGGTTTTGGGTCCATTGATGACCTTTATGCCTTTGAACGTAAATTTTGATATGTATTCCTGCTATTCCTGCTATTTTGCTATTCCTGCAAAAGGATATACGAAAATATGAGTGATATGAGATACTAAGCTCGGTTTTGGGTCGATTAGTTTAAAATATAAGCTGTTTTGCTCTATTTTTGATATGTATATCAGTTCCATATATGAAATGTTTTTGGTTATTTCGGTTCTTAACTTGGTACAATGTTGATTCCCGAAATGGCCAATATACTCTAGTTTTGAGTAATTTTGCCACTAAACGAAATTCCTAAAGATACATTTTAATATAACAATAATTTTAGAGATATGCTGAAATTTCGCAGTCTTCATTTCAACCATTTATTTATTTTAGTTTGAAAGTCAAACTATTTTTTGCAGTTTTATTTTTAACTTCTTCATTTTTATAAAATTTTGATATTTATTTAAAAAAAAAGTATCCTTAAGCAAATAATTCATATATTGCATATTATTTTTGAATAGCCTATTAAATTCATATAGTTTGCAAAATTGTTAGCTTTTATATGTTTACATAAACTGATAATTAAAGTGTGAAAACAAATAGTTGAGGACATTTGTAGAAAATCGAGAAAATGTTGATTAAAATCGTTACCAACTTTAATGTAAAAATAGGTCTTCCTAAATACTCAAGTAAACGTTTTAAAAACTTTTTTTTTTGCAATTCAAACCAAATAACATTACATTATGATTAGTTAGCCCTATAATAATATTTTTCATTTCTATGGATGTTTATCTCATCAAATGCTTAAAAAATAGAAATGAATTAAACAATCGACTTTCCCTTCAACCCGTCAACCAAAATTAGATTAAAGGACAATGGTTGGTCTAATAAACAAAAAAAACTGACTGTAACTTACCGGACATTTATTTGGTTTCTCGCCGCTATGCACTCGCATATGTATTAGCAATTTGTATCTGGCATTAAACGGCTTATACCTTCTCGGACAATCTACCCAGAAGCAGGAGAAATCCTCGCCCTTCTTCACGTCGACATGTCGCTTCTCGATATGTGCCACAAACTCCTCCTGATTGGGAAACACCTCATTGCAATCTGTCCACTGGCATTCCAATTGATTCACTGGCAACGGCGATGATTGCCCATCGCCTATCGATCCACTGCTGCTGGCCATGGCTACTGTTGAATTGTAAGGCGTTTCTTTGATTTCCATAAACACTGAATCGTCATCATCATCAATATCTTCATCGGCACCATGACCACCGTCATCATCATCGTCTATCGTTGAGGTGATGGCGGTAGCGGTACTGGTGGCGGTGGTGGTGATGGCAGAGGGATGGACATTGCGAGCATTATCATCGTCACAATCGAACGCCTCATTGTTATCGTAGTCTCCTGGTGCTGTTGTTGATGACGATGAAAACGATGTGATGACAACGTCCTCAAGCTCGTCCTCCCCCTTGATTTCCACAATTGTCCAAATGTCCTTATGCTCACGATTCGGTTTCTCATGCATCATCAGTCTGCTGCTATTGTAGTTCTCGGGCAGGTGTTCGTAGGAATCATTGCATTCGTCACTTTTTGGACTATAGTCTTGATGGGGGTGGTGATGATGGTCTGGCGATGTCAATTTATCATAAGCAATAGTTTCCACGTACAGTTGCTGTTCCGTTGAGGTGCAAGATGAGTGCCCGGGTGAGTATTTTGCAGTCGTCGTTCCAAACGTGCCATTCATCGATGGCAATTTGTTGTACGACTGAAGAATAAATTTCTCTTCTCGGTGGCTGCTGTCATCTTCAATGGCAACGATAGAGGAGTCGTTTGGCTCTACCTTCAGCCGCATGGAATCGACAGTAGAAGGATGATATTGTGAAGCTTTTAAATTTAGATCTGGATGATTCACCTGGTGATGGCTTAAGCTGTACATGAAATTCGACTGCTGACTATTGTTGTTGCTGATTTTCGGTGATGTTGCTGGCACTGTGTAGGTATCACGCAAGTTCAACGTCATCCAAGGATCCATTAGTTGTGGTGACGAGCACGGCGACTGATTCTTCGATTGGCAGTTGATTTCATCATAATTAAAGTACTCAATGTCAAAGTTTATATTTGCAGTTGTCACCGCTGCTGACGATGTTTGGTTTGATACCGTCTCGTAGTTGCACGTCTTGGTCAATCTCTCAATATCTTCAGGCTCGAAGCGGAAGACATCCTCTCGAAAGACCATATCGTTTGTGTGATAGCCACTGGGTGTGCAAGCATCACTGAATACCGAGTTGGGTGTCTCGGCACAAGATGGGAATGGATCGGCAAAGTCCGAATACGGACTGGTGTATGTCTTCATGTCGAGGGCAGTGACAAGGTCCTGACCGCTCAATGGATAAATGGAATTATTATTGCTCGTATAGTGGAAGCTTGTAAACGGTGATGTGGGCGTTAAAATGCTAGACGTCTGGGTCGCCGTTGGTGCGACTGCTGACTGAACAGTGGTGGGCGTTTGACCAAACATTTCGACTTGGTTGATGGGAATGTTTTTGTTGTGATTGCTTGTCGGCGACACTGATGTTGTTGTGATAAAATGTGACGTTTCATTAACATTTATATAGACACACTTTCTGGCACAGGATTACCGACTAACGGCACAAGTCATTGTCGATTTGAAAAATATCTGAATGGGCTCGTCCCAAAATACACATCAGTGTCCGGATTATATAAAATAAAAAAAAAACAAACAACACTGTTGCAGCACACGACCACAATATACGCGAATTTGAAAGAGAAAATCGCACGCGGGAAAACCCTATGACTCAAAATTCGTGTGTCGTTTCTATTTTAGGTCCGTTAATTGATGTATCTTTCTATCTGATGGAGCACTCCACTAGGACAAGATCCAAGAGTCGTATCCGCGTCCTCTTTCACAAAAATTCACTAAACTGTTTTTCGTTTTTTTTTTGCTCTGTTTATATGTTGTGCGTATTTTCAACTTATTTTTGAACTTATGTGTCACACTATAAAGCCGAAAGACACACGCAGCTACTCTCAGCTACTTGGAACGTCTTGAGATTGCAGTCGAGTTGCGTTCGGATTGAGGGTGCGTTGTTGTACGCACAACAGTTGTACTTATAATAAACTATAAGACATCATGATGCACAGTATTTAAACTAAGGAGGAAGATACTTTTCGAAAACGACAAAAAAGATGAGAAAAGAGATTCTTTAAAACGGGCATTCTCGTTTGTTGGATGGATTTTCCGTTTCGGTTGCTCAAGGAGCACATATGGTGCAAGTGTGTTGAATTGAACATTTTTTCCGTGCGTTACGGTGTACGGAGTTTATAAAAAAACACGTAAAAAAATTGTAGTTCTGTTGCAGTTCCTCAATTTTTTTTTACTTTTTCTATAGATCTGGCATGAGGTTAGAGGAGATCAGGCGAATAGGATTTTCCCTGTTTTTTTTGTTGCCTTGCCTATGTTTGTTGTTGTTGTTTGAAGTTTGTTATTATTGTTGGCTATTTTTAATTTTGTATAATTGAGAGTGACAATGTGTTTTTAATTTAGTATAAAATTTGTATGTTTAGTGACTGATTTGCATTTATAAGGATGTAATGGAGGGGATAGGCGATTGCAAGTGGAGTAAGATGTTTGAATAAGTTGGTGTTACTTCAATACGTTTTAAGAACAGGTGCATATTTGAGGTATGTTGAATTATTCAATTCAAATTGTTTGTTTTCATTAGTTCTTGCAAAGGGCAGCGAGATTATAACCGTTCGCGTACGAAGAAACAATTTTGTTTAATGAAAATGAAAACCGTTAAATGATAGCAGCCTAATAGTTTGGCAGAAGAAAGGAATATATTTTCTTATTTTATTCATAAGTAGCGTACCCGGAAAACGTTGTTTTGACTTCAAATTTTAAAACTTATATTTGAATGATCATTTGTATCATAGGTTTGGGGTATGTTTTATTTACATTTGAAATTACAATGAATCTTAAGGATTTTTATCTACATTAAGATTGTTAAATCGATATTCAGGTAACCAATCTATATAAATAAAAAGTTTAATAAATAAATATTTTGTTTGATTGCTTTGCTGTGATATAATTTCGTTCCCTGCAATGCTTTATGATTTTTTGATTTGTTACCTGGCGCGTAAACAAATAATGCTGATGGTCATCCGACGCGGGAACAGGCTACATACAATTGACCATGCGAGAAGCATGGATTTGCAAGGTTAAGTGTCCAAATATAGCTTTCATTAAACAACTTCATTGGAACACAAAACATGATAGAATTGACATTTTTCTTTGGTAGCTGGTTATAGGAATCATTGGAAAATTCTGTTTCATTTGGCTGGAATCAAACACATTACTTTAGAAAAATCATTCTCGATCAGAGAAAAACAAAGTGACTGCCCTTGAGACTTGTTAATTGTTCGGATTTTGATTCGGTAAGCTGACAGAAAGCGACGGGAAATGTGAAATTTTGCCGTTGTAAATGGCCAACAATTGCTTTAATAATATTTCTAGAGATTCGATTGGTCGGTATGCAGATTGACACGCATGTTCGTAGTCAGTTTGAGTTTTTTTTTTAAATGTTTCCACAAAACGTACGTCTTCAAACATGCATTAAATTCATCGGCCAGCGTTGACCGTGGAATTACTGGCAATGTTTGCCGAAAATCACCTGCCAACAGAATCATCGCACTAACAAACCGTCTCTGATTGTTTTGTAAGTCCTGCATCGTTTCGCCTAATGCCTTTAAAGACTTTTTATGCGCCATTTTACACTCATATCCCAAGCGAACAGTTTGCTTTGTGCAAATTTGGCAATTGCACTGTTCTTGGAAATGTTGCACGTTGGAGCTGAATGAGCAGTTCGGGAAATGACGAATAATTAAAAAAAATAGCCAAATCGGTGCAGCCGTTCTCCGATTATAGATAAATCAAAAAAGTAGGCATAGAAGTTGGCGTTGCCAAAATTTCCCTTCCGTAAAAACCTAAGATGGGTAATGACGTTCATTTCAAAAAATAGTTAGAAAAATCGGTGCAGCCGTTCTCAGGTGATACGGTTTCCAACGAACGACATTTGATTTTTATTTTATAGAAGATAGATTTGAGTTAGTAAAAATAATCTTAGGAGGTTTAGTATGCAAAATACTAGAGTGGATGAGTTTTTGATCCGTAATGCTAATCCAAAATAATCCTCAAGGTATTACTCCAAAAACGTTGTATGTTAAATTTTAAGTAAATCAATCCAGCCATTTAGGCATCAGATGGGTGCCCAGATAGGCAGACCAACAGAATGGCAGACAGGCAGAATTGCCGGAAAAGAACTTTGGGCTTCTCATTCATCGTAATGTTATGTTTGGTTAAAATTCAGAGATCGATTTTTTTTTCACGAAACTAATACTTGTTCCATTAAAATCATATTATAACGAGTGGTGGGTGCACGACTGGTTCGAACGTGCTTGCTCCTTGGGCACACGACATTCAATTGCTTTAGCGGTTTTTTTTACGCTTGACGATACAACTAAAATTACATAAATGTTAACCAACTGTGATTATAAGAATTACCGATTATATTAAGATTAAGAAATTCTTAAGAAATTTTATGAAAATAAGTAAAGGCCCCGATTAAGGAACAAAACAGTTCTTTTCCGTTTTTTAACTAAAATTTTTGTTAAGAGACATTTAATAACGAATAGCAGATAACTTACGAAAAATTGACAATTTTTAAAACTTGTTAGTCGAGCTTATTATTTCATTTCATTTATTCATTACTTAAAAATAAATATATTCTTTTTTTCTATATATTTTATAGTATTTAATTAGAATAGGTCAAGAGGACATATGTTTTATTTTGTGCAATGGATTAAAAAAAAATAGAGTATACCATAATGAAATGGGTTTAAAATAATAAAATAGATTAAGAGAAAGAAAAGAAGGTATGAAGAGGGGAAAGAAACTTTAAACTTCAGTAAACTTTAGTAGTTTTTAATATTCGGATGTATTAAAAATGCAAAGAATTCCATAATTAACAGAGTGAACAAAAATAACCTTTTGCTTTTTAAATAGTTAAAAGTCGGAAGCAATACGTTATTTGTTCTGCTAGATGTAACGATATTTATTTTATCGGAAGGATATGCCGGTTCTTTGTTCCTGATCACGACTAAAAATTATTTAATAGATAAGTTTTTTGTTTACTGTTTAGAGAAAAGTGATCAAAACGTCGTTACCAAAATATATATCTTACTATTGAATTATAGGCGACTTGCGAAGTTCTTATTGAAATTCAATACACACAAGAGTTGCTTTATACCAATATATATTGATCTAACAAGAAAATTAACATTTTCTTTGGCAAATATTTGAAAATTTAAGTATATCCGAAGACTTGTGCCTAAATATGGAATTATTCAAGAAGAAGAATCAATTTAATGTTGATAAGTGTTTGGAGAACACAATACTTTTTGTCATATCAGGGTAAAGCACAGGGAAACATTTTTTTCAGATTAAGGGAAGATCATTTATATACATTGAGAATAACAAAGGTCCAAGAATTGATCCATGGGAACACCCGCTTAAACAAAAGTGTACGCTATCAAAAGCTTAGGAAAAGTCCAAGAGACATTATATAGTTACGTTATTATTATCAAACTCAATCTATAACCCGACTGAACGAAGCTAGGCAATTAGTTGATTTTTATTTGGTTTCCAACTATGATTTTGTGAACCTTAGAGTGACATGGTAATGCACTTTTTTTTAATTGAATACAATTTTTAAAATCAACCCGGTACAAACAAAATCAATTTGTTTGCTTACCTACCAATTTAAACATGCATATGCATCGCGTAATAGGCTCATTGCTGCCATAGTTGCGTTTATGAGAGCTCGACATTAACAAATTTCGCTTCCTAAGCGATTCCTTGGGATCATACAAATTAATAAGAGAAATCATTCCGGGTGAAACAATATGATAATTCAGAATATCGCGAACAAACATGATACAAGACGCTTTACGCCTGAATCGTAAGGTTTACATGCCTATTTGTTCACATATTTTATCATAACCAGGCAATTCTTCAAACGTAAATAATTTACGGAATGCATACCTCGTGAAATTTTTCTGAACTCTTTCTAATCTAAAGGACTACATTACATATGCCGAATCCCATATGATGCATGTGTATTCCAACTGCGGTCTGAATAACGAGCAGTATATAGTTTTAAGGCTAAATATTCGGAAGTCCTTGCAACTTTGCTTCAGAAAACCTGCTATAGTGTAAGAATAATGAGAAGAAAATTTTAATTCAAATATAACCCCGAGATCTTTTATTTCTTCGTAAGCTGAAGTCTAAAATATTTCATATAATAATTATTTATTGATACGTGCATTTATACGGAATGCTGTAAAAATCTAATATTTGGAGAATTATGATTACACCATGTCGATAAAACTGGATACAGTCTGTTATATTATTTATACGAGAATACAATTTTAAATCGTCCGCTAAAGTTAAAACGTTGCAAAATTTAAAAAATATTATGAACGTCATATAAAAATAAAAAAAAGCAATGGGCATAAATGACTACCTTGCTGGACACCGGATGTTACATCGCCTTCGCGAGAAGTATGACCGTTTGCTTTCTCTTAACCACTTGCTTTCTGTTTGTTAAATAATTATGAAACCATTTAAGCATTGAGGAATGAAAACCCAACGAATTAAGTTTTGCTAAAAGAAGGGTGTATTGCACTCTATCAAAGGCTTTTGTCAGTGAAGAGTACATCAACTTGTTAAATACATCGTATTTTTTAATGCTGACTTGCCGAAGCTTGCCGTCAGATGTCTGTTTAGGTTAATAGCGCTTCTACTTTCCTCATGTAGCTGATAATACATTCAGCAGAGGATTTCCTTAATTCTTCAGTTCTTAATATTTCCCTGATGAAGGATTCCCTTCTTATACTGTAAAGGCCCGCCTTCTTCTAGACATAGTCTGCACTCCGGTGAGTCGACTAAATGCATTTTATTTAGATTATATCGCAGACCGTGGTGACCCGTTAGAAAGCCTGCTAAGTTGTTGATATCGTGCCTGCGAAGATTTAGTATCTTGTTGGCATCTGCTTTGAAGGGCTGAATAGCTCTGTTGGCCTGTATGAATTACATTTATTTTTTTCCCAGCTTTTTATGGCCTGATTTTATAGCCAGGTTTCCGAACCTTTTCTGCCTAGTTCATCAACTTTTTCGTTACCTTTAATCCCCTATGTCCGGGGACCCATCATAATCTGGTTTTGTTCCCGGAATTAATTGTTTGGGGGGAATTGAAGCAGTGTAGTACTGATTTGGAGTCAATAATGTGTGAGCTAAGGGTCTTTATAGCTGCTTGACAGTCCGTGAATATATGGATGTTGGCGCCTTTAATACGTGAATCGTGTATTAGGTTTAAGCATTCTTTGATGGCATGGAGTTCTGCTTGAAATACACTGGGGTTTTTCCCCATAGGTATTGAGACGTTCCGGTTTGGTCCATGGATACCAGCTCCTACTCCTGAGTCCATTTTAGAACCTTCCGTATACCACTTTAGACCCTTTTGGCAGTTTGGTGGGTTATTGCTAACCTATGCTTTTCTAAGCTAGTGTCTTTGGTAAGTGGTCTGTAACCGCACAGATCATGTCAAGTTCTGGAAGGGAAGTTCGGATGGTAGTTCATTTAGTTCTGGGTGATTGCTAATGTTTAAGTCTTCCGCTTGTGTCAAACTTACTGAGCTGCGAATTGCCACTTTTTTTATCAACATGTGGAGGAGCGTTCGTCCTATTAAGGCTTCTATAGCCGCAGTGAGACAGGTACGCATGGCTCCGGTAGTGCCCTGCCTGTCTGGGCACCACCCTGGCCGTTGTACCTTGTTTAATTTGTTTAATTTGTTTTGTGGGTGACTTTTTTCCACCATACTATTGAAGCATATGTTATAATGGGCCTGACCATGATCGTGTAGATCCAGTGTGTGGTCTTTGAAGAGATTCCCCAGGTTTTACCATATATGATTCGGCAAGCCCAGAAAGCTATGATCACTCCAAAATATTTTACTTCGTTGGAGCACTCAACGTCTGTATCATTAATTGAAATTTGCTAAAGACTGAAATGTCTCCTTTTCATAGAAGGGACGATGACAGCCTTGCTGATGTTTATAGAAAGACTTTCTATTCTACACCAGTCTATGACTATCTTAAGGGCATTTTGCAGACGTGTTGTAACCTCGTTTGGTTCTAATTAGTTAACAAAGTTAAATTGGTAGCACAGGATCTACCTAGAAAAAAACCATGTAGATTATTAGAGTTAACTACGAAGAAAATCTTCTCCTTAACAATGCTTTTGAACAATTTATGGATTGCAGAAAGATATAGGTCGATAGTTTTCTATTTGTTGTCTTAAACCGTTTTTAGGAGCTGTGTTTGTTGTGATCGTATGTCATACTGCGAGGATATACCAGGGGAGAAGAAGTAAGTATTCAAAATATTTGAATCAATTATGTTATGTTAGATACCACTTGAAAGATTGTCATTTAATTTTGAAGAATAATATTGAAGCTTTGTTCTTTTAACTTAAAAAACTAAACATTCCGAGCTGTTTTGTAAATCCACCGATTTTTTTTTTAATTTAAAATCTCTTCCAACGTGAATAACATCTATCTCGTTCTTTTATTAGTCTCTTAAACCAAGGGATATGAGAATCAATTTAATTTACTACTTTAATTGGAACGTGATCATCAAATAATAAGCGAAAGAGTTCGCCTTTGTTATCTACGTAAGGCAAGTTCCATCAGGGATACATAATGCAAAATTAACTCATTAATATTAACATTTTTGTAATTTCTATACCAAAATTGAAAATATATTGAACTTCGTTGAAACATATGCCATGGGTCACAAAGATCGAGTCATGATATGAGGGGATACCCGGTAAACTTAGTTGATTAAAGAATATAACTTTTCTGGAATCCGCAGTCAGAACTATGTTAAGCAGACTTGGTTCACAATTTGGGCGAAAGTGGGTTGGAAAACATGAGCTTACCACATGAAGAAATCAATTGAAATCACCACACACAATATCATCAACAAAGTCCGCATTGTATTCTATTAACTTTAAAAAATATAGAATAATTAGGAAAGATTTTATGTGGATTATAGACATAACCTAAAAGAAATTATCAAAGGTCTCAACAAATATAAATCCTTCATTTTCTGATTCTGTGTGGTGTTTACTATCCGTCACGAATATTGCGACAACACCACATCTTCTTGATATCCTATCATTACGATAGAGAATATATCCAGGAATATTAACCAATGCACTAGATAACTCGGGTTTTTACAGGATTCTGTGATAAGCATCGCATCAATTGGAGAGGATGAACATGATGTTTTAAATGAAAACGTCAATAACTGTGACAACTTTAATCAAAATCGTTTGAGCCATTTTTGAAAAAAATTGTATATTACCGAAATTATATATGGCAGGTATCAGTAGTTTTGGCCTTATAATTCCTATTGCAAAACCCCCCTCTGGGGTTTTGAAATTTGTCTATTGAATTTGAACAAAATCCATATACCCGCTTACCCTACAATTGCGTACACAGTCCTACAGATTTACAAGACCCACTTTTTTGGACTTTTCCATTGTAGTAAAGTTAGGTTAGGTTAAGTTAGAGTGGCTGCCAGCGTTCGCAAGCACACTTAGACCATTTTGGTCCATTGTGATACCACGTGGATCTTGTCCATTCTCCTTACTATCAGTGGGAAACCATTCCGAGCTTTGATGAAGCTTCCGTTTCTGCCAAATCACTGAGATTTTGAAAATAGTAAGCTCCAAGATGTAGCTTCCTTTTGTTTGATAGGGATGGGAAGTTACAAAGGAGATGAAGTATTGTTTCTTCTTCCTCTTCGTCCATGCAGCTCCTACAGAAGTTGTTTGAGAAGATGCCAAGCCTTTCTTCATGCCTACCTATGTTGGCGCAAATATACGGCCTATCAAGCGATATCAGTCCCTTTGATGTTCTCAAATCTAGCATTTGCCATATTTCTTTGGTTGTTTGACACGTCAAGACTCCATCTGAGGTTTGATTTGCTGTTAGCATTTTACGCTAATAGGCTTTTGCATGTAGCGATAGGAATACTTAGTGCACCTGTGTCGGGTACAACTGGTAATTTGGTTCCATATCTGGCGAGTTCACCTTACAGTTCCCTGGAATATCACTAAGCCTAGGCACCCAGCATAGGTGAATGCTAAAATGCGTTGAAATCTCCTGCAGAGATGATCAGCAATCTTGAGTTGTCTTTGAATTTGTTGAAACTGATTCCAGGGATTTGATGGCCGCTTGGCTGTCCGAGAAAATGCTAATATCCTTGGCAGATATTACATTCTCTTTTAGTCAGGATAAGGCTTCTTTGATCGCCATGAGTTCCGTCCGGAACAAGCTGCAATGATCAGGAAGGCGGAAAGATAGGCTGAGATTTAGCCTGTCGGAAAAGACTCCAGCACCCACTCAATCATATGTTTTGGAGCCGTCGGTATAAAAGTGGATCGAGTCCATTAGCACAGGTTCGTTGCTCCCCCATGACGTTCTATCCCGGAAACTCTTATCAAATTTTAAACTCGTAAGGGTGTAATCGGTGTTTTCAGATATATTTTTATGTTCGTTTAGAATTTTTGAGTGGACTTATTTAATATTTTACCACTCTTGGATGCATTTAAGACGTGTGGCTCAGTTAGCTGCCATTTGCTTGCCGAAAATATCTATGGGTAGCAGGTGAAAAAGTATATGACGCGTTTTCAGAAAGAATGATGATAAGCTAATCGGTCTTAGCTCTTTCGAATTGACATGAGAACTTTTACCAGATTTGGGTTTGAATACTACTTTCACTTCTCTCCAAAACTTGGGAATGTAGATCAGCTCGATGCAGGCCCTAAGGATTGCTTCCACCCATGGTAGGATGAGATCCAAAGTGCGGATGTACAATGCCGTCGGGTCCCGCGAATTTAAAGGGTTTGAAGCTATGTAGTTCCCTAGGTTTTCCTTAGGGAAGGGTCCTACATTGTCGTGGGCGAGATAGGCCGAAACCAACCAGTACTTCTGTGATTTGACTTCCAGTTGTGCTACGGTAATATCTCGATCGCTGTAATTGGAAAGTAAATAAACTTTTAGGCTACTCTTTGACAGTATACAAGATCTTGGTTTACCTTTGTCCTTTGTATACGGGAGAGTATAGTCTCGAGTCTTGAGTCCACATACTAGATTGTTGCCGACCCAAGTTTCCTGGATCAAGACAATGTCATCTCCGTGGGTTGTTAGACGGAGAAGAAGTGTGGCCGAAGCCGTTTTGGAGCGGTGGAGCTGGAGATTAATCTGAGTTAATCGCAGCATTTTTGCAACAATAAGATAGTAAGGTTAGGTTTTTTTTTAATTTCGAGTTCGAATTTCATTAGCAAACTAATGCTTGCTTTCTCGCACAAGAAAATGGTATTGTTTTCATAAAATTTTCGATCATGAGATTTAGATTGATTCATAAATTTTGATGATACGAGAACCATGTAAAGAGTATTATGGTTCGTGATTGTATAGACGTTTTCACTCAGATCTGACTAAATACAAGAAATACAATTGGCTATCGAACGCTGTAATTTGGGTATCACCTCTTTAAGCACGGCTTGGGCTGAGGGCAGGGTTGGATTCTCGTGATTCAGAGGATGAAGGTTTAGGTACAGAAACAGGGTAAATCTTTTTTTTTATTTTTTTTTTAATAATTATAGTGGTCGACGAATGATATACAGGAATTATTAAACAAAAACACATATATATGCTAGGCGATGATTCAGTTTGAAAAGTGAATTCCACATTGGCAGGAAGTCTGGTAAGTTCGTTTGCATAGTTATTGGCAAATTTTTGCCTGGAAAAGTTGATTTATTTAGTTATTTGTGGTGCGCAGATCTGAGATAAGTAGTGCATATTATTCCTTCGAGAAAAACAAGTAATAAAATAAAATACAAAACTGCGAAGTGCCTCAGAATCAATATATCTATAAATAATTCATCAATCGTGTAAAAGAACACCTGGTAGTTTTGAAGGTGGCTTTCAACAACTTACGCATTTTCAATTGGCTTGAAAAGGTGAGAGTGGAAATTTATTTTTTTGTGCTCCTGCAGTACTCTCGTTTTGTATAGGGAGGTCAAAGAAGTCTGAAGCTTTCACGGATCGAAGTTTATCCCTGGGAAAAAAGAATCGGGTAGCGGGAGCAAGACTTTGGCTTCTTACTCAAATCATCTGGATTTCAAACTCCAATCGTGGAAGAAAATTATACTTTTTTTCATATATTTTATTTTTAAATATTTTTTTAGTTTTTTTTTTTATTCAGTGGTTATTTATCTTTTATTTTGATATTGTAAGGTTTTTTTTTCCTTTTGAATAGAATTAAGGCGATTTAATATTGGACCATTTTTTCTACATTTTGCACATTTGTTAACGGAGGGGTTTGCAACGTTGCGGCGCTTTATGATTAAGGGTTAGTTTGAATGGTCGCGATTCCAACATTAAGGTTTCAGGATCTGAGTTAAATCGCTTGGCATGGACCACGATCTTAAATCGCCAAGTGGAAGGTAACAAGAGGTTCCCTTGATTCCGATTTTTTAGCTTTTTTGGAGTTTTTATGGCAACAATTCAAGGCCATTTTTGTAACTCCTTCTATTAAGTGCACCTCCCATAAAACATAACTTCAATTTGCTTAAAAACAGCTGTGGTAAGGATTTCGATTAATCTAAATAGAATGATGAACTTAAACGTGTGTACCAAAACTACCAACGTTTATTTTTTCATGAAAATCTGAATAATGGATTTGTGTATTTTTGCCATATTATGAAAATTATTAAAATTTGATATCTTAATCATTACAATCGTTTGATAGCTAGTCATGGTCTACATATGAATTTGTTCATTTCTTTGATTTTCAGTGGATCAAGCTCTAAATAAGCGCAAACACGCGTAATTGAAGCTGCGATTTAATAAATTCCCACATGAAGAAGTCTAAACGGGTTAAATTGCACTATCCTCAATGATCAGTTCGCTGTCCTACCGCTCGAGATAATCATGCCGTCAAGTAGCTCGTGCAGAATGTTTTGTCAAGGGCTGTCTGTTTGTTTGTTGTCGGTATTTATAAAATCTAATTTAGACTGTATGAAATAGCTTATCATCAATTTCGCTACCAATTTTATTATTTTAAAAATATTCTGCATAATGGGGCTTGTAAGTGTTGCCCTGTTGAATCAAATGCCGTCGGTATCTTTCTTTCAACTCCTTCAGACTCTGTCATCATTTCCTTAAGTTTCTGGATCAGTCCTGGTACAGAATTAATTTATTCATTGACAACCTCACGTTTTCCCGTGAACTTTCACGCAAAGCTCCGATGTGTTGATCGGACCTTGCGCTTCGGGAACGTATTGATGTTGGCTGTAGAAGCAGTCAACTCTAGTTTGACCACCAAACTTCGAGTCAATTCGGCATGACGGTAGTAGTGGGACGTCTACCGAACAGGCAACCTATTTAGAAAATAAAATTAGTTATTAAAAGTGATTTGCCGAACACTACAATAAATAATCGGAATCTTCGAAAATGTCCACGTCTATAGTTGAGAACTACCTTCAGAATCCATTTTGCCGAATCGCTTATTAATCAATTATTTTATAAATAGCAAAGCAATGGGTCTGTAGTTTTAAGTCATGCATTTTTTTTTTTTTTATTGAAATCATTTCGATTCGAGCAGTTTCGTATAAACTGTGGAAATCCTATTTATGATACGATATGAAAAAAACCCAAGTCACTTACTACTTTAAAGTTGTATCTGTCAATGATGACGTTCTGTCCAATTCATCGACCTTGTACTCAACGCCATTTACTGCTATACCTATTTTTCTCGCATCCTTCTATACAAGAAAACGTGTCAATATCGTTGGCGTATACTTGTAGCATAGATAGATTTATTGAAAACTGTGCCTCTGCTGTTGGCTGGGGAGTTTTGTTCAATCCACTGAAGAGTTATGTAAAAGAAGTTACAAAACAGGGTGTCAGCGAATTTGTTGGTTACAATTACCGGCTCTGATGGAGAATTCCCCATTGACATCCTGCACAGACGGACTAGTTTGGGCGATATACCAGAACTAGACATCAATCTGTATAGTCCGTTTCTATAATTGCTGTCGAATGGCGACATTGAATCGATAAATAGGTGGCAAGAACAGATTTGAAGGTGCTCCACTGATCAAATTTTTACCGGCGGATCGGATTTCTGCAACATTTTAAGAAAATTTAAAAAAAAATGTCGACAAAATTACATCCATTTTGGTCAAACGTCAAGAAATTTTGATAAGGTGTTTCATCAAGATATTCAGACAAACCCATGTTATATATTTCTTCCAAAAAAGTGGGCTTAGCTAAAAACAAGACATTTTTTGGGGATGCTTAATTTAAGGAAGGAAGTGTATTTATCGATTGAAAAGTGGATTGTAGCATTTTCATATGCTTCTTGTTTTTTCATACCTTTTTCATAAATTTTTTTTCAGCTCTCGTTTTAACCTGCAACTTTGCTTTATAGGGCTAGGGGTCAGCTATTTAACATCATCGCAACTGGCTTTCGACATTAAATGCTAGTGGTAAGGTATTTATTAACCAAGAGATTATGGGATACGCGTTTAAATTGTTTTTTTACAGTATTTCGCACTTATTGTGGCGTTATAGATATGCGAAACATTGGTTGCAAAATGTTTGTGCAACCAAGTTGTAGTTGCAGTCTGGTAGTCTGTAGTCAATTGTAGTCTGGTAGTCAACCCCCACAAGACTGAACTGGTCCTGTTCACTAGGAAATAAAAAAATCCTCACATTTACAACCGTTACTAAACGGAATCGGATTAAAAACCCAAACAAAATACCTGGGTCTTATTTTGGACAGGAAGCTAAGCTGGGAAGCCGAACAGAAAGAGTTACGAAAGCGATAGTCGTGCTTTATTCTTGCAAGAAAGCCATAGAAATGGGGTAGCAAGGTGGACCTCGCTAGAAATAGATATAAACAGCAAAAATTTAGCCATTGTGCAAAGAACTGCGTGTCTGTGTATCGGTGGTGCACTAGTTACCACACCCTCAGCAGCACGAGACATTCTTTTTCACATTCTACCGCTTGATATTTTTGGCAAGCAAAGGGCAGCTAACTTAGCCATCTGACTTAAAGCCACCTAATAGTGGTCAAATATTGAAACTGGCCACTCTACAATTCTTAACTTACTTACTTACTTAGGTGGCGCTACAGTCCGGAGTGAACCTGGGCCTCAACCAACATGCCTCTCCAATTAGGCCGGTCCTTAGCTAACTGCCTCCAGTTGCGCACTCCAAGTTGGTTGAGGTCGGTTTCCACTTGTGCGCGCCACTTAAGGCGAGGTCTTCCTCTACTGCGTCCGACGTCTGGCTGGGAATCGAAGACTCTGCGAGCCGGAGTATTGGTGTCCATTCGTTCTACATGTCCTAGCCATCTTAAACGTCCAATGCGGAGTTTTTTGACCAGAGGCATGTCGCTGTACAGCTCGTATAGTTCTTGGTTGAATCTTCGTCTCCATAGCCCGTCAACGCAAACGGGACCGAAGATTTTTCGAAGAATTTTCCTCTCGAATCTACCAAGGATTTCTTCATCCGCTTTTGATACGGTCCATGCTTCAGCGCCGTAGAGCAGGACTGGGATGATCAGGGTCTTATATAGGATCTCCTTAGTAGTTCGAGTGAGGGCTTTACTACTAAATTGCCTTCTTAGCCCGAAGAAACAGCGGTTGGCAAGAGTAATTCTTCGTTTAATTTCTGACGTGATGTTGTTATCAGAGTTAATAGCGGAGCTGAGGTAGATAAAGTCCCGTACTACCTCAAAGTTATATCTGTCAATGGTGACGTTCTGTCCAATTCGTCGATGTTGTGTGTCCTTTCGTGTTGAGAGCATATACTTAGTCTTACCCTCATTTACTGCTAAACCCATTTTCGCCGCTTCCTTCTCTATACTAGCAAACGTGGCTATGACATCACGTTGAGTCCTACCAATGATGTCAATATCGTCAGCGTATGCTAGTAGTTGCATCGACTTTTGGAAAATTGTGCCTCTGGTGTTGGCTTTGGAGTTTTGCACAATTCTCTCAAGAATCAGATTAAAGAAGTCACATCACAGCGCATCGCCTTGCCTAAATCCTTTTTTTGGTATCGAATGTGTCGGTGAGGTCATTTCCGACCCTGATGGAGCAGCGAGAATTCTCCATCGTCATCCTACACAAACGGACGAGTTTGGGCGGTATACCAAAACTAGACATGGCTCTGTACAGTTCGTCTCTATAAATGCTGTCATATGCGGCTTTGAAATCGATGAATAGGTGGTGGGTATCGATTTGGACTTCTTGAGTTTTTTCCAGGATCTGCCGAAGTGTGAAAATTTGATCGGTTGTGGACTTTCCTGGCCTAAAACCACACTGATAAGGGCCAATCAGGTTGTTGGTAAACGGTTTCAGCCGTTCACATATTACGGCAGATAGGATCTTGTAGGCGATGTTGAGGAGACTTATGCCTCTGTAGTTGGCGCAGTTCAGAGGGTCTCCTTTTTTGTGGATCGGGCAAACGATGCTGAGGTTCCATTCTTCAGGCATATTTTCATCCGACCAGATTTGGCTTATGAGTTGGTGGATGTTACTTACCAAGTCATCTCCGCCGGCCTTATAGAGCTCAGCGGGAAGGCCGTCATTTCCGGCAGCCTTATTAAGCTTGAGTTTAGATATTGCTATCCTCACTTCACTCAGGTCGGGTGGTTGGCAGTTTTCGCTGTCGTTGCCAATATTGAATGGTTCGTTCTGCCTGACAGCGGAATGTTGTTCGTCATCGCCGTTTAACAGTCTGCAGAAGTGGTTCTTCCATATCCTCAGCATCGACTGTGTCTCAACTACAATATTTCCTTGTTCATCTCGACAGGATTCTGTTCGAGCCTTGTATCCTTGGCTTTGACGTTTTACACTTTGGTAAAACTTGCGAACATCGTTCCTGGAGTGGCACCTCTCTATATCCTCGATCGCGCGCTTTTCTTGCTCTTTTTTCTTCTTGCTGAAAAGCCGATGTTCTTCCCTTCTTCTTTGCCTATAGAGCTCAATGGCAGCTCTCGTCTTCACCTGCAGCTTAGCCTTGTAGGCCTCGTTCTTGGCTGCGAGCATCTGTCGGCATTCCTCATCAAACCAGGGGTCTCTTGCTGGTGGGCGCGAGAAACCTAGCACATCAGTTGCGGCTGATCTAATGGCCTGTTGGCATCGTTGCCATTGCTCTTCGACATTCGATGCTGGTGGTATGGTGTTAATCGAGAGGTTAAGGGATACGCGTTGTGCGAAGGTCTTGGCGGTCTCTTGCGATTGCAGTCTTCCGACATTAAATTTTTTTACAGTATTTCTGGATTGTTGTGGCGTGGTGGATATTCGCATTCTTACCTTGGCTGCTACAAGGTAGTGATCCGAGTCGATGTTAGCTACTCGGAATGTTCGGGCATCCAAAATACTGGATGCGTGCCTCTTATCTATCGCAATGTGATCAATTTGGTTGACCGTTCGTTGATCTGGAGACCGCCATGTCCCCTTATGGATATCGAGGTGAGGAAACCGTGTGCTGGCTATAGTGGCATTTCGTTCCGTAGCGAAATCAATTAGCCTAAGTCCGTTACCAAACGTGTTGTCGGGTAGGCTTTGTTTTCCGACAATACTTCTAAAGATGTCTTCTCTTCCCACCTTTGCGTTAAAATCTCCCAGCACGATTTTAACATTGTACTTCGGTAGTCGCTCATAGGTTTTGTCGAGGAGCTCGTAGAAGCAATCCTTAGCTATATCATCTTTTTCTTCCGTCGGAGCGTGAGCGCATATAAGGCTTATGTTGGCGAATTTGGCCTTGATGCGGATTGTTACTATGCGTTCGCTAATGTCTTGGAAACATAAGACTTCTTGCCGAAGTCTGGCACTTATAACAAATCCGCATCCGAATAGTCGCTGTTTCTGCTCACTATAACACGGTCCGTAGTATATGTCACAGTTTTTCATCCTCTTTTTGCCCGGCCCATCCCATCGTATTTCCTGGATGGCAGTAATGTCTGCTTTGTAGCAGTTTAGGGCTTCCGCTAGTTGTTCGCCTGCACCTCTCCTGTTTAATGTTCTCACATTCCAGGTGCAGATACGAACGTCGTTGTCCTTTTTTCGTTTAGCAGGGTCGTCAACAATAAAATCCGTCCTTTCCGAGGCTATTGGTTGCTTCGTAACCATGTTTTTTTTCTGTGGGTGGGTAGTTAACCCAAAGCACAACCCCCAACCTGGAGGGCCAGTTCCAATTTATTAGATACCCCTAGGATACGGGGCCATCAGTATCCACTACGGGATTGAGCGCTGCCGTTGGGCTTTCGGTTCATCCGCCACCATCTCTGTTCAAGGGGCCTGTCCGAATATGTCAGAGCAGCTCATCTAGGTTCGCCTGGGACAGCAGGCCGGGTATTCTTCCGTGCCATTCTCACCAGAGTGTTTATAGTGTTGCTGTTTTTCGTCGTGTTATCAACACTCGCACTTATCGTTTAGCAAGTCAAATCCGAGACCAGTACCCGATGGTTACCACTTGGAGGTAAAGATAAGCACATTTGATGTGTAGTACAATTCTTAACGGCTATAGAAATATTCCTGAACATACCGATTATACCCAGATCATGTTAAACTTCGATAAGAGTTTCCAGGTAACAATGCAAGACAGATTGTGCAAAATGACTCGATGAATTTTTATACCGATGGCTCCAAAACAAATGATGGAAAGAATGTAATAACCGAGGATATTAACATCTTCTCGGACAGCCAAGCGGTTATCAAATCCCTGGAATCAGTCTCATCAAAATCGAAAAAAACCCTAGATTCCCGCTAATATTTTTAGGATATTGCAGAGCAGTACAACATTCATCTCTGCTGGCTACCTAGGCATCGTGACATTCTAGGGAACTAGATGATGAATTCGCCAGATATGGAAGTAAATTACAAGTCGTACCTATCACAGGTACACTTGGCATGGCAGCATGCTAATAGCAAACCAAATCTCAGACGGAGTCTTGGCACGAAGTGTCAAATACCCAAACAAATTTGGACAAAGCTGGATTTAAGAAGATCCAAGGGACTGATCTCGCTCGCTAAACCATATATTAGCGCCACCGTAGGTGTCCGTAGGTGTCATCACTGGACAATGTCTAATAAAGAAACCGAGTCATTTTGCACACACAGGCTTTCATTCGAACGACTTCTTCAGGAGATGTATGGATTAAGAAGAAGAAAAAACAATAATTCATCCTTTTTGTAACTGACCCTATCAAACAAAAGGGAGCTTCATCTTGGAGCTTAGTTCTTTCAAAATCTCTGCGATTTGACAAACACGAAAGTGAAAAGTCTCCTCCGTTTCATTAACAGCTCAGATTGGTTTATATTACAGGTAACAAGGATCACAATGTACCAAATTTGCAGCCACTCTAACAAAACCTAACCAAAGTTATTTGCGCATTACGTATGAGTTTTACTCCCGGACGTAGTCTAAAATTTTTTTTCACTGTGCGTCCTCTGGTGATGATCTGACATATCATCCGTCTAATATCAATTATCCCAACAGTTTATCTCAATTCAGCCGTTCGTAGTCGGGATGAAACTGATGGTCCCGCCATCGTACAAGAATTACACATGCATGTTTGTAAGAAAAAGCTAAGCCCTGGGTAGAAACAAGCCTGTTGCGCAAATAATTTATATGTATTATAATTGTTCTAACATTACAGGTCCTTTTTCGTTTAGCATGGTAGATAACAGTATACCATTCCTAGTTTTTTGGTTCCGAGGGGGTGATTGAGTAGTTAACCTAAAGCACAACCCCCAACCTGATTGGCCAGTTTCAATTAATGGCACATGGCCATCCACTACGCGATTGTGCGCTACCCTTAGCCTCCTGGCTCATCCGTCACCATCTCTGTTTAAGCAACCTGAATAACCCTTGGCATTCTTAGATGACCTGTTATTCGAATTTGTCGAAGCAACTCAAATAAGTTGTTTACTTTGTCCAGTCATGCGACCACTTTGTCCAGAATTGTTATCATCATGCGCAATCTCCATTTCCGTACATATACACATAAGTATATGTCTAAATACTTGTCACTCTAGTTCAGTGCACTCACAACTTCAGCCTTTTACAAATAACAAACACCAAAACAGCAAAAGGTCAAGGTACTTGTACTCACTTCCTCTTGAAATCAATATCTGTCAGAAACATCATCATCCTCTTAATAATCTTATTGCACACCAGGTACTAGGACAATATTTTTGAAATTTTGCCAAGAGCCCAGCCCGCCCTTTCGACACTTGACGCAGCGAAAAACACGCACTGCTCTATTCCCAACTCACACGTTTTTGTTATTTGAAAATCTGTTCCTGGTCGACAACAAGAGAACAACAACAACAAACAACGTTGTAAATTATTGTAAACATATGCATCGGTATGGTGTCGGCACTGGGCAACGCATACGGTTGGCTGTGTGTGCACTACACCACCATAGTCATCGTTTAGTTTACGAGTTTATGCTTCGTCCCTGTTAAACACGGAATTATGATTTTCGAATGAGAATCAAGTGCACTATGCACATCATCTACCATATTTCAATAAATCGAGAAAAATAGCGTTGCACATGTGTGTTGCATCCCAGTCGCACGGGTCCTGCTCCTCATGGTATAACGTTGAACCATTGCAACGGGATGGCAGGTCCATCTCTTCACGCTGGGCTGCGCTACGCTTGTACTTGAATTTTAATGACACATCGTGATACCGCTGCGCTCCAATGCGTAAGCAATAACAATAATAAAAGGGCAAGTAATTGATGAACATGAACACACTGATGTTGCATCGATTTATTTTCCAATTTCAATACATAGGACACTCGGGAACTCGACATAGATTCGGGCATCGAGAGCAATTCTTTGTTTACATATCTTGTGGATACAAATTATCGTCGGCATTCATTTTTGTTTAATTAAACAAAACGGATGCACTGTTGATGATGATGCCGCACTGGCGGTGAAACATTTTTATTTGATTTTTAGTAGACGGTGCTCCCAGCTCTGTGCTGGGTATGGGTATTTGGGGTATCGAATATGTCATGACATTTAGTGCATGGTATCGTTTGGGAAATAAACACTGTCATTATGAGGTGCGAAACGATATGCGCTATGACTAGGACGAGGGGTGCTTCGGTATCAGTTTTATTTGGGCTATTCCGTGAATCGATTTCGAACATAGAAAATTGCGGGTTGTATAAGTGAAAACAAGTGACAAACTGCCTCGTGTAAACGTGCCCAAAAATACTCTCATGTCGCATACAACATACTGTGCGAGTATGCACAAATGTACCCCCGCGTACGTGATGAGCATGCAATCGTATGAATGAAGAAGGGTCCGTTCGTACAGTTTGGTGTTATGAAATTAATTTTTAATTTAAATTGGACATGTGCGTGGCATAGGATTTCACACAGTCATTAATTGAAGTTGATAAATATTTTATTTGTGTTTGCTGTAGCTTGGTAAATTAAATTTTGCACTCGAGGGCCATAAACAAATTCGGTCGATAATTAATAGTGTATAGGATATTGCGGTTCAATTGAAATTGGTATTCGGTTGATAATAATTTGGACCAGGCACGGCAATCAGAGACGTAATAGACTTTAGTTGGTTGCACGAACTAGTATATAAATCAATTAGAGTAACATTGATTCAATATGACACGACCTACTTTTTGTTAAGAAAATTTTGTTTTAAAATTTGCGAATTGGTCGCTATTTATCGATATGAAACGGGCACAACCTGGTTGTACGTACTTTGTCCTCTCACACTCGACTTAACAATTGGATTTAAGAACTCTTACTCTACGCTTCTTGCCAATACTGAAAATTGAAGCCAAACCTAAGTATGTTACAAATGTCAAAAATAAAATTAATGGGAATGAAGTTTTGTTCCAAACATTAGTGTTAATTTAAGCTATTATATAATTCAAAATCGTTAGAGCCATTTTTGAGAAATTTCGATTTCGTAAGATTTTACTAAAATCGGTATTGGTAGGTAGCATGCGTTTTGACCATATTATGCAAAATCCAAAAATCTCTATTTTAGAACACCGTATATCAAATTTCAAATAAATCCGTCAAGGCGGCCAGCCTCTAGGTCCGTGTACTAGATATAGTGGTAAGGTCCCCTAAAAAAAATCCCCAGACGGCAGCGGAAGATTTCCCAAGATTGAATCAACGGTGGCGTCTACAGTCGCATTTATAACCTCTTTGGGCTGCTCCGACATATTAGGACAACAGGTCATCTAGGAATCTCAAGGTTTAGTCAGGTCCTTTGAAAAGAGATGGTGGAGGAAGAGCTGAAAGGCCAACGGCAGCGCTCAACTCCGTAGTGGATACTGATGGCCCCATGTCCTATAGGTATCTTATAAATTGGGGCTGTGCCTCGCAAAGGACTAATATGTTCTAGGGCTTCAACGGAGAAAAAGGATGTAATAGCGAAGGACCGCTTCTACGAGTTCCCTGACAAAACTTATGAGCTACTACCCATGTTGTGCTGGGAGATTTAAACGCAAAGGTCGGAAGAAAAGACACCTTTAGCAGCATTGTCGCGAAATACAGCCTACACGACACTACGTCTCGCTTCGCAGCGAAACGAAATGCCACTATAGCAAGCACAAAGTTTCCTCACCTCGATATTCATAAGGGTCATGGTGGTCTCCAGATCAACGAATGGTCAATCAAATTGATCACATTGCGATAAACAAGAGGCAAGCATCCAGTATTTTGGATTTCCAAACATTTCGAGAGGCTAACATCGACTCGGACAACTACCTTGTTGCAGCAAAGGTAAAAATGCGGATATCCACCACGCCACAACAAACTTAATGTCGAAAGACTGCATTCGAAAAAGACCGCCAAGGCCTTCGCGCAACGCGTAACCCTTCACCTCTCAATTCACACTATACCACCAGCATCTTATGTCAAAGAACAATGACAACGATGCTTACAAGCCATTAGATCAGCTGCAACTGATGTACTAGGTTTCTCGCGGTCACCAGCAAGAAACCCCTGGTTTGAAGAGAAATGCCGATAGATATTCGCAGCCAAGAACGAAGCCTACAAAGCCTATCAAGTGAATACGAGAGCTGCCATTAAGCTCTATAGGCAGAGAAGAAGCAAAGAACACCGAAAGGACGAACAACATTCCGCTGTCAGGCAGAACAAATCATTTAATATTGGCAACGGCAGAGAAAACTGCCAACCACCCGACCTAAGTGAAGTGAGGATAAAACTGGCGTAGATGACTTAGTAAGTAACATCCACCAACCCATAAGCCAAATCTGGTCGGATGAAAGTATGCCTGAAGAATGGAACCTCAGCATCGTTTGCCCGATTCACAAAAAAGTGACCCAAATAAGTGACTTCGCCAACTACAGAGGCATAATTCTCCTCAACATCACCTACAAGATCCTATCTGCTGTAATATGTGAACGCCTGAAACCGTTTACCAACAACCTGATCGGCCCTTATCAGTGTGGTTTTAGGCCAGGAAAGTCCACAACCGATCAAATTTTCACACTTCGGCAGATCATGAAAAAAAACCCAAGAAGTACAAATCGATACCCACCAACTATTTATCGATTTCAAAGCCGCATAATGCGGCTCATTTATAGAGACGAACTATACAGAGCCATGTCTAGTTTTGGTATACCGCCCATACTAGTCCGTTTGTGCAGGATGACGATGGAGAATTCTCGCTACTCCACCACTACTGTCACTATTGACCTCGGATCCGCTATTTACTCCGATCACGCCAGAAATCAAACGAAGAATTACTCTTGCCAACCGCTGTTTCTTCGGGCTAAGAGCACAATTTAGTAGTAAAGCCCAAACTTGAACTACTATAAGTAGATCCTTTATAAGACTCTGATCATCTTAGTCCTAGCATCGGCGTAGGACCAAGAGAAAAATTCTTCGAAAAATCGTCTGCCCCGTTTGCGTTGACGGGTTATGGAGACGAAGATTCGACCACGAAGTATACGACCTGTACAGCGACACGCTCCTGGTCAGAAAACTCCACATTGGACGTTTGAAGACGTCAGATGTTTAGAAGTGATCAGTTGTGTTTTAATTATACCCTTTGAGATTAAAGTTTAAAGTTTTTTTAACATACATATAAATAATAAAAATTGTAAAAGTGCTAAAATAAAAGACAGAGACTTCAACCCAAAACATAATTTGTGAATTGTGCACTTGTAAAAATAGTTAAAAAATAAGTTTTTATTTTCAAATCAGTGGGAAGCCATTTATTCTTTTATTCTCTCTCCCTATAATAAAAAGTACTCATACACATATAATCACAATGAATACATGTAGTGAGTGTTTAGATATGCTCCCCGATGAAGGAGACTTTGTTACATGCTATAGGTGCAATCGGAAAATGCATTTTCATTGTACCTCGATATCCGAAAAAACCTACAGGAAAATGAAAATGACAAAAAAGGAAGAATGGCGATGTACAACATGTAGAAGGGAGGCTGTAAATGCTGTCGCAGAAAACCCACAACTAACACCTGTGGAAACGACACCAACTCACCCCCCACCGAAGAGAACTAGAAGTTCCCCCGATATCAACGGCATACAAACTACAAGTCTGTTAAACACCGACAATAGCTTTTCCATTCTTGAGGAGATGAAAAGAATGCGGAATGAAATGTCAGAAATTAAGACCAGCTGTGAATTTGTTGCAAACAAATATGAACAAATAAATCAGCATATGACACTTAACAACGACATTCTTCAAAAACTATCAACAGAAATAAAAGAATTGAAAGAAAACAACATTAAGAAAGATGCACAAATTTATTTTATGGAAACAAAAATTAATACACTGGAGCAACAACTACTTAAAAACAACATAGAAATAAAAAACATTCCAATCACAACCGGTGAAAACTTAATCGACATAATAAAAGCAGTGGGTAAAACTATAAACTGCGAAATAAACGACACTGATATTACTGACGTATACAGAACAAACAAACGAAACCCAAAAAACACAAATATTATTGCATCATTTGCAAACTATGCTCGCAAAACCGAAATGATGAAAAAAGCTAAATTCATTCGCACAATTGCATTAACCAAAATTAGGCAGAACACAAACAACAACCAAAACAAAGATCAAGAGAGTGATGCGCATGTATTTGTTAATAATCAACTAACTCCAACAAATAAACATTTACTTTGGCTCGCTAAGAACAAAGCCAGAGAGTGCAACTGGAGATTTGTGTGGGAGACATCAGGTAAAGTGCTTGCAAGAAAAAGTGAAAACGGTGAATCCATACACATAGGCTCTGTCAATGATGTTAACAAAATGTCTTTGTAACCCTAATAATGCAGAACAAAACAATCGAAAAGGAAAGCCGAAAAAAAAAAAAAAACAATGATAGAAAACGAGTACGGTGAAGCTGACATTGACTTTAGGGTAATGCATGGCATTATCGGCATCGATGCAGACTTCTTTAAAAATTTGAATTTTTGTTGTGTTTGTTTTAACATCAGATCAATAAGAAAAAACTGGAACACGTTCATAGCAGAAATTAAGAATGTTTTATGTCATATTGACGTCATAGTTTTAAATGAAATCAATATAAAAAAAGAAGAAAATGATTTATACAACATTGATGGATTTAATGCTGAATTTAACAATAGAAAAGAAAGTAAAGGTGGAGGAATTGCAATTTTTATTAAAAACAATATTAGATATGAAAGAATATTTGTAAATTCTTATTCATATGAAAATATTCAAGTAGAGGTTGAATCTGGAAGTAGAAAAGTATATATTTACGCTATTTATAGACCACCAAAGTCCAGTATTACTGAGTTTATTTATGAATTGGACAATAACCTGCAAAGTAAACGTGAATTAATTGTACTAGGTGATATAAATATAAATATTAAACACATTGGTGAGTCTCATGTCATTCGATATTTGGAAACGATGGCATCCAAAGGACTGACTAGTGTGATAAAAGGATCTACAAGAGTCGATATAGCTTCAAACACATCAACACTAATAGACCATATATTTGTAAGTATCACCAAATTAGATATCGTATCAGCTACAGTTGAAACCGATATATCCGATCACTATATGACCATGTATGCTACAAGGAATGAAGTAGATGACAGCATCGAAAAAGAAATGTCAGTTTATAGTAAAATTAATCAAAACATGGTTAATCAATTGATTGCGCAAACCGACTGGCAGAGCTGTTGTGAAGTACCTGGAGTCGAGGGAATTTACAACAACTTTGTGAGTAAAATGAATAATATATATACGCAGTCAAATGGAACTAAAATTACAAATAAAAGAACTAGAACGAAAAAACCGTGGATAACAGATGATATTTTAAAAATGTGTAAAAAGCGAGACGAGCTGTATAGAAGATGGAAAAATAATCCACTTAATATAAGATACCAACAAGAGTACAAGTCGTATCGAAACTTAGTTACTAAATCTATTTTGAATATGAAATCAAATTTCTACAAACAACAATTCACAAATGCCAAAAATGACCCACGAAAAACATGGAATGTGTTAAATGAACTAATGGGACGAAAGAAGCAAACAATTGATGAAATTATTATAAACAATTTCTCAGCCAACAACCTATCGACCACTGTTAATCAATTTGCTGACCAATTTTCGAACCAGGTACAGAAAATAATACACCAATGTAACCATATAACATCCAATCACGTAAATATGTACGTTGCATCCTCTATTTATATGGAAGAAGCAAGCGTTTCTGAAGTTTTTTGGATGCTGAGTAGTTTAAATACCACAAAGGGACCAGGAGCAGACAACATTAGACCAATGGACCTTAAAATAAATGCTGTATATCTAGCACCTGTAATCACAATGATCATCAATCGAAGCATCATTGAAGGCTCAATCCCAAAGGTACTCAAAACTTCCATAATTCGACCTGTATACAAAGGCGGATCTAAAAAAGATACTGGAAATTATAGACCGATTGCAATTTTGCCAGTTGTAGAAAAATGTTTGGAGGAAATTGTAGTAACGCGATTAACCAAATTCATTAAAAAACACAAAATAATCCAAAAAAATCAGTACGGTTTCCAAAAAGGTAAGAGTACTGGAAGTTTGCTGGGTGAGCTTTCGAATGCAGTGACTACTAGCCTAAATAAAAACCATCATGTGTTAGTTATGTTTATAGACTTCAGTAAAGCCTTTGACACACTTAGCCACAAAAAGCTAATAGAAAGCATATATAGAATTGGAGTTAGAGGGGCTTTAGCTAAATGGATAACGAATTACCTATCAGAAAGAACTATGAAGGTGAAAGTAGGGAATGGAATAAGTAAAGAAACAACCACTGAGTTTGGGGTACCACAAGGCTCGAAATTGGGACCAATCTTATTCATTCTCTTCACCAATGAACTTTTAAGAGTATTTCAAAGAAGTACCACATTTGCATACGCTGATGACATTGCAATTGTTGTAAAACATAGATGCTTGAACACTGCAACTGCAATAATGCAAGATGAATTCGACAGAGTTTCCAGATGGTGCCATGACAATGGATTAGTAATAAACGCCGAAAAAACTAAACTTATGCATATACGGACACCATATCAACACGAAGCTATTATAAATATCTACCACAGAAACGATGGCTGCCCAACAACAGCTCAAAATAAAGTAATCGATGTTGTTAAAACCATAAAGTATCTGGGTGTAATAATTGATGATCACTTTATTTGGCACGCCCAAATAAATAAGCTGCAAATCCAACTAAGAAGTGCTGTTTTCGCGATGGTTCATCTGAATAAATACACTAACGTCGATGTCCAGAAGCAGGTTTATTACTCACTAGTTGAATCGCGTATTCGATACGGAATATTATCGTGGGGAAATGCTTCAAAGACACTTTTAGACAAAATAATCCGTCTGCAGCATAGAATAGTTAAAATAATCAATACCTCTAATATAAATTTTCTAGTTCTAGATGTAAATGGCGTTTTTAAGATGACAAGTATGTTGGAGTATTATGACGACTTAAGATTTCAACAGCCTATTCAACACAATGTCAACACAAGAAGACGAGCCCAAGGACTCTTAGAAATCCCTGAAACGTTTAATACATATGGAAAGAGACAACTGAAATACGTCATTCCAAAAATATATAATACACTACCATTAACTTTAAAAAATATTGCAAACTTCAAAACTAGAAAGAAAAAAATGAAATTACACTTTCTAAATATAAGCCATGTTAACTAAAACATAGAATTCGAAAAATTTAAATCACACCACTATATATCGTATCTTTAAATTTAAATATAAACTTCTAAATAATGAACAATTATAACTTTTTAACCACCTGCAGATAAGCTATATGCTTCGCAGGTAGCCAAATCAATTTATAACGTTTTGAAAAAATAAATAAAATAAATAAAAAAAAAAAAAAAATAAAGATGGCTAGGACATGAGAACGAATGGACACCAATACTCCGGCTCACAGGGTCTTCGATTTCGAGCCAGACGACAGAAGCAGTAGAGGAAGACCTCGCCTTAAGTGGCGCGCACAAGTAGAAACCGAGCTCAACCAACTTGGAGTGCCCAGCTGGAGGTTTGATTAAATTCTCAAGTTGGGTTTTGTTTCGCCTAACCAATATTTCCTCTATTAAGAGCACATCTATGTTTTCATGGAGTATTTATTTTTGTTGAGGTGCAAAATTGATGCAGATTTACATCAATTACTCCAAATTGGTGATTTCTTCTTCAATGTCAACTTTCAAGTTTTGCAAGTTTTGTAGTTTGTTAGTTTTCTTGTGGTAAAGGCGTGTTTTCAAAATTTCCCAAAGGAGTCTGACGAAATTTACTCTGCGTCATTTCGCATTTTCAGATGTGTATTGCTGTATTGCTTGTTGTTAACTTAATTCTCTATCTCATTACAGCGTAAATGTAAAAGCATTTGACATTTGATTCCATTTGCAACAATTAAGGTATATTCACATCATGGCATTACTCCTGCATGATTGTGAAAATCGTTTATTGACAGTTGACACCACAACACACAATGTTGCTTTTTTAAAAATTCTCAAGTTTTATTGACTTAAATGTTTTAACCGTTTCGCATAAGGTTGATTTTCTCAAAAATAGCTTTAACGATTTTGATTAAACTCAAAAAATATGTTAATTTTAAAATTTGAAAAAAAAAACTGCATACCCAATTTTTCTGAGAAAATCAGAATCTAGTATCCAGATTCATTTCGTCCGACAACGGAAAAACATTATGATTCGCATGAACTGTGAATACTGATTTAAACTTTACCCAGTAGTACATTTTTTTCGATATTTCATGGAAAACAGTGAGCCATCTACAAACTTACGAATTGAATCAGAATATCTTAAAAACATTTGAGAAGGCTACAATCCGCTGGGCGGATCGTTTAATACCCTATCCCATCCCATCCTTAAAATTAATATCCCCAAAATGTGGGCGTGTAAAATTTAAAATTATTTTTTAAAAAGATATTCGCCAAAATAAAATCCAAAAATATATGATTGTCTATGTCATTATATTTATCAGCATATCAGGGTAATCATTTCGTAACTTTCAAAACGATAATCGTTAATGAAAGTGAAGGAGACTGCTACGTACTTAGCATGTAATTTTTATAAAGTGTGTGCACATTAATACAAATTACACTGCACGTATGCAGAAAATCTAATTGACTATCGTCAACGATTATCGTTTTGAAAGTTACGGAATGAGTTTCATAACCTCTTGACTGCGTGCAAATTATTAAAAAAAAAAGGTTTCCTCGACTTCGCGATATCCAGATATCGGACTGCCAACCAAATCGACCACGTGCTTATAATATAGATGCAAGGCACGCATCCTGAATCCTACTTTTACATATATTGAGAGGTCCAAACATCGACTCCGACCATTCCTCGTCGCTGTCAAATTCAGAGTCAAATATATCCAAAGAGAATAAGCTACAAATGGTACAGAAAAACATATGAGAAGGCTACAATCCGCTGTGCGGATCGTTGAATACCCTATCCCATCCCATCTGTAAAACTAATGTCACCAAAATGTGGACATGGTTTAAGACACGATGGAGATTAAACATAGACAATGCAATTGTCACAACAAATTGTTCAGAAGGTTTATCAAATCCTTGTATGGTTCGACAAAAAACAACGTATTTCTATTGCATATGCCTTGGGGTAGGGTATACAAATGGTTTTTGTAAGAAAACGCCCCTAAATAGTGGGCGTGGGTTAAAATGGTCTATTGAGGGGGCGGGCAGGGGGCGGATTTTAAAATCTTTTACACTTGTTCTGGTGACTCGGACAAGGATCCTATATACCAAATTTCATTATCCTAGCTCAAAATTTAAAGCCCAAAAATCAGTGACGAACAGACAGACGGATGGACGGACAGACAGACATGGCTAATTCGACTCAGCTAGCGATTCTGAGTCGATCCATATACTTTGAGCTGTATGTAGCAAATTTATTTCTCTATGTTACAAACTATGTAATTAAACTAATATACCCCTATGGGATAGGGTATAAACAGACTCCACATTTATTTTCTAAGAAAACTCGAGAGCATAGTCTACAGTGAACAACTGAATGAGAGAATCCCCGATGTGACCTTACCCTCCACCAACATAAACACCCTGTGTATTTCCAACAAATATACTAAATAAGCATACTGTCGAGAAATCCACAAACCTTCAGTGACGAAGAGGTATAGTCCGTACCAAATCAGTTGGCCAACGGTCGATTGCGCAGAGAGAGGATTTAAGGGAAATTTCAGATATTTAACAATAAATTTTAAGAGACCTGCGCAGTAGAATGCCCAACTGGTTTGGTTTGCACTAGTTTGCCAACGGTCGAATGCGCAGAGAGAGGATTTAAGAGCAATTTAAGATATTGTAAAATAAATTTTAAGAGACCTGCGCAGTAGATTGGCCAACTGATTTGGTACGGACTATAATGCTCCCAGTATTGAAGAAGTTATCGCAGCCATTAACACAGGACGAGGTAAAATTTCAATTCCATCATGTTTTGTGTTCCAATGAAGTTTTTCAATGATAGCTATAACTGAGCCGTTAGGCAAATCCTAGTATCTCATGTCGAGGCTAACTATCTCCCAACTAACAATTTTGCTTCGATAAAGCACTATCAAAACTATTTCCCCTCCAGCAATATTACTTGTAGGACGTCTTATGGAAAAACATTTGGCGCACTTTTAGGAAGCTATCTTTACACCTTGTCCCGATCTTTTAACCTTAGCCTTTTTAAGCCTTCTTTCGTAAGCTCTATACATGCAATGCTTCGGATTAACTTGTGCGAAGTTATACCGAAACATCTTAACTTATGGTACATGTACACACATTTCCGGAAGCTTAAAAACAACCATACAGAAGTTTCACAATTTCGGTTATGCTTGTGAATTTTCCTGCATAATGTCTTAAACAAGCTTCTACCCAAACAATCGTCTGCCAAAATGCTTAACTTCCGTGCGCAAGTACTATATAAGGCCTATAGAAATAATTGCTTGTGGAAATTACATTTTTGTGCCTTATAGAAGAATAATTGTTAGTTGGGCTTTTCATCGACTGTAAGGCATCGTATTATAGCATCCACCGCCTATATAGAGCGATGACCAATTCCGTATTTCCATCAAAACTGATATATAGTTGTGTCACAGACACTGAAGGATACGCGACGTTTGGAAGCACCTTATCCGAATTTTTCAGAACTCTGTAAAGCAACTGAGATACGCAGACAATTTAAAAGTCATCGTGCCGTTGTAGAAGCATAGTACGGCCATTGATTAACAGGCGAAACGTGTTGACCCTGTAGGTAACAAGAACAAAACAAAGTATATTGTTATACATAAATTATGCAACGATTCCTTGTTTACAAGCATCATAGTAAACAAGCGAACCATCAAATCGTTAAGAACTGTACCTTGTTTACGAATTATACTTTGGTAAACAAGGTACATCAACGTGTTTTACGGAGCTATCTTGGTAATCAAGTACTCTACCAAACAAGGTAAATTTGCGTGTTCTCAAGAAAAATTTCTATCAAACTTCGTCTTCTGCAAAAGACAAAATGTTTCTGTCAACATCAATCCCCTAAATGACAACTTAGTGTAGACTGATCCTTGAAAACCGATTCAAGTATGGTTCGGCGAACGAAATGCGATTAAAACATCTAAATCCAAAGTAAAAATGCTTGCTAAGCAGGAAAACGGAGCACATATTAGGCATTCTTTATCTATTATTCAGCCCTAAATGCAAAGAAAGAGATTGGTGGAGAAAATACAACCGCAAACCTATAAGTTGTTAATGAGGATGAAGTACAAACATTAAAAATACTTCTACTAAATTGGGTCGAACACATCGAACGAATGGACAGTAATGCTTTAACCAAGAGTATTTTTGAATCGTAGCTTTTGATGTATAACGACAACGAAGACCGAACTCCCAGATCATGGATCAACCTATTTTGGATATCAGTGCTATTGGACTGAACGACTTGAAGGAACTGGATTGAATAGGATGGAAAGCTGTCTGGTCTCAGAAATAGTCCTCTAACTGCTCGGAAAACTCTCCTTGTAAGTCTTCTGACTTCTTGGCTCAATTCCTTTCAAGTTTAATGTTATTTTCCATAACAGGTACCCAAAATATTTCAGAGCATTGCTGAAGTGCAGTTTAGGCACATTATACAAATGTGACGTCCTCCATTTGATACAATTAATTGGATATAAATTGACAAGAACATAAAAATTGCTACACAAATCACTTGCATGCTAGCTACCCCACTGCGAAGCAATCCCAACTCTCAAATGACACCATGATCACTTACTACAACGCACATATGGATTTACGTATTCCAAAAAAAGGATAAACCAATAAAAGAACATTTTATTACCCACAACTAGCAGCAGACCAAGACAGAACCGAAAATAAAAACAGCCATCTTTCCTATTATACCTCATTAAATTTTACTATCCACAAAGATGTACAACAATTCACTGGTAATGACCAATCCAGCAGCAACTTTATGACTTACAGAAGTCCTCCCAAAAAAAAAAAGCCACAGCTAGCTGGCACAAAAAATCATTTTGCTCTATAAAAAGGACACACAAAGACCCACACTCTTGTATGCCTTCAGACCGATCTGTCACTTTAAATTGATGTCTCTGCTATGTGTCAAAAAGTCATACCCCCGGACCTTTAAAAAAATAACCGTAAATTGTCAAAATTCCTTCTTCGATATTACAAACAACAGTGCCAAGTGGAACGAGAAAAAGAATTAATTTAGTAAAAAAAAAAGAGAAATAGGAGTATCCTATCCCTGAATATGGTGCACTCATGTGTACAAGGATATTTCAACAGATTCATTTTTTGTCATGCCCACTCTTCGCTCGTCTGTCGTACGACGTTCGGTCGATGTCAAATCCTGACAGGACACCAGTACAACACCACAGCATCGGCAAGCAAGTTTCAAATTACAAAATCAATGACATTTAGAGATGAAATGAAATAATGATTTTCTGTTGTTTGGGTTTTGGTCGCTGATTGCCATGTGAGTAAACAACGAGAACGATACATGGTGCACCATTCCTGTCACTCGCACGCATTAGGGATTTTTCGTTTTGGTAATTTTTTTTGATTTTGTCTTGTATGTGTTTTTATCTATGAATTTGGAGCTACTTAATTATTTGTTATTTCAACGATCACAGCTACTTCAGGAGTGAAAATATGTGTGCTGTAAATGGGCTGGACGAGAAACGCCCGCGAGCACTGGATTCGAGATCGTATTTGTTTTCGTTTAGTCGATTTTGTCTGTCATTTGATCAGTATTGGGTAGCACTGCTCATAATATGAGTCTGCATTATGGTTAGATACGATTTGTTGGTTGGAATGGTATTTTTGTATTTTATTGGGTTAAGGTGTCATTGAGATGTGTTATATGTTTTAGGTTCATTATTTTTCTCACGCTTCTCAATCAGTGGATGGATGTGTTCATTTTAAATGAGAGCTGCATCAAAAAATAAGAAACAACAAAAACAAAATTTGTTATGGGAAAAAAGGACCAGGAATGTACGTAGAGAACCTTTTAAGAAAAAAAAATCTAGTAGTATCTACTTCGCATCTGGCATACCTATGAAAGTATTAATGGTGCTATGCTTGATGGTCGGGTGTTGCACAACAAGTGTAGACAATGAGCGAAGGTAACCTCAATGGTCTATTTCTGTTTAAAATCATATAAACAAGGAATACGTCCCTATAGTTTGAAAAATCTATTTATGTGAAGGGAAAGAAACTAACTGGATTTGACTTGCCAAACATATAACCACAGAAAGAAAAACAACAACACAATTAAAAATCATTTTCATAATGACTGTCGCGAAATATTAGCCCTGCTTTGCTCAGGTGAAAAAAATGGTCGGCCCCTCTACGTTGAGGGTTGTGCTTGTGGTGAATTACTCACTAAAAAACTACTATTAAAAAAAACTTTTGCTACGGAGCAACCAGGAGCTTTGGAATGGAGTGATTTGATTGCTGACAACAATGTTATTCGAAAAAAACAACGGCAAAAGGATTATGGAAAACATAAATTTACTACGATTAGTGTTATATACAGCAGAATCGTAAACTATTTGGATGCGGAATTGTAATAGACGTCAAACTTAGCCAAAAAGTCGTATGCTTCGAAGATATCAAATAATACATTGTGATAATCTGCATATTGACACCATTAATCCCTGAACATAATCGAAGTAACGCTAAAAGAGTATGCATATGACGTTCCATGAATTGAGGCCGTGCACCCAAATACAAAATTACGATGGCGGGGCATTTATGGCAATGAACATGTAGGGAAAGTTAGTTTTAAGCTGGTTTTAAGTTTTAATATAAAAACAAGTGTTGGGTGCACGACTATTAATAAAATTTCAAAAATAAAAAAATGGGCTAGAAATAGGACTAAACAAACCCTGGATAAAAAATTTGAAGAAAATCGGTCAAACCGTTTAGGGTGAAGAGACTATTACGGACAGACGGACAGATGGACGGAATTCCAAAAAAAAAAACACTTTTTGGGTTCCACTTTCATCGTAATGATAGAATAAATCAAAATCTCGAGGTCGAAAATTTTTACGAAAATAATATCTACCATTCTCTTTGAAAGTTAAAGTTAAAAATTAAATAATTAGGTAAGTTTAAATATAAAATATATTCTAAATTTTAAAAATATATAAATTCATAATCCGAAAGGCCTAAAAAATGTGAGAGATAAGCTTAGAGTGCCCACTAAGGGCCAGTATGTTAAATAAAGCAATGAGATGTTAGATTTAAGGATGGTTGTCTAGTATCTAGTTAATATTTTAAGAGCAAAAAAACTTAAAAGTAAAAGTATGTTGATTGCATACCTGATTACTTGCGTATGCTATAAGGTTCTTAGGTAACCTACAAGATCACTTGTATAAATGTAAAGCAATGTTGATGTTAATTTATTTTATGAACTTTCAATTTGAAACAACATATACAGCATTGGGTTACGAACAGCGTTGCCAGATTTTGGCGGAACGTCCCGATTTTTACTCCAAAATTAAATGTCCCGCCTTGGACAGGCACAGTCCCGCTTTCAACTCATGTGCATTCCTCTCTTTCAAATATCGGAATTCATGGCAGCTAAGTACCTAATGATGAAACAGCCGACAAAATAACAAAGGTAATATATGAAATGTTGGATAAGCATAGCTTAATATTATCGCAAGTAACTTCGGTTCAAGTAAAAAGATAATAAAAAACTACTGACTACTTATGTTTTTTATGTCCCGCGTAAGAATCCCGCTTTTAGGTTTTAAAATCCCGCGTTGTTCGAAAAAACTGGCAACGCTGGTTACGAATGCCAGTCCGGTAAGATTTTATAAAGTACCGTCTAACCATTTGCTCAAGTCTTGAAAGGATAGGTTGAACCATCGGCCATTTTGATTCAGCATAAAACAGTAGGTCCTACCATCGTGCAAGAAATACACATTCCCGCATGAATGGTTGTGAGAAAAAACTTGTCCCTGGGTACTAATGAGCCTGTTACCCCGAATATTTGTTTTTTGTTTTAACATATTCTACCACCAAATTTGTATATTTAAATGGTACGAAAATGTTCAGCAGAGTATCTTTTAGCAAGATCAGCATATACCTGTCGATACTACCGTATTTTAGTGGCACGGTAAAATCACGACTCTCACATCTTCAAGTTTGGGGTACATTGTTCAGATAAAAGTGATATAAAAAACACTTTCCTTAATGTCGCAGTAAATACTCACAGAATTGGAGCAAACATACGGTTCCCTGACAATGACATGCATAAGGGTGCGGTCTTCGGAATAAAAATGGTCAATCAAATACTCCTCATTGTCAAAGATAAAAGGTACTCTTACAATATTCGCTGCTTCATCAAGGTCTGTAACAACCTCACCAAAACATTCAATAAAGTATTCAGACAAGGTGCAGAATTTTCGTTTGACTACTTTACCTTAACTAGAGGAACAACCTTTTATAAACTTGTGCAACTAGCATACGCCGTAGATATTGACATAATTATTTGTATTCAAGGTGGTGTAACACCCATGTTTTGTAATTTCGAGAAGGAATAGCGTCGCAACATCGACGAATTGTATAGAACGTCATAATTGACTGATGCTGATACTTCGAGGTAGTAAGGGACTTTGTCTATGTCGGCTCCGGTAATTAATCAGTCTGACAAAGACATCTTGTTAGAAATAAAACGAAGAATTACTCTTCCAGACAGCTGTTTATTTAGGATAAGAAGGTAATTTAGTAGTAAAGCGCTCACTCCAACTACAAAGGAAATCCTGAAAAAGACCTGATGGAGCCGTGAAATAACGCAGAGCTATTTCCCAAATTCGGCGTTATTTCATTCTACAAAAAATACAAATTTTTTTGGCTCAACAGGCTCGTTAGTAATTAGGGCCTAGCTTTCTCACAACCATCCATGTGTGCGTGTGTATGTTCTTCTTGCACGATTTCATTTTATGAAAGCGAAATAACGCCGAATTTCCATATTCATTCATATCACCCATCTCAAATTCAACAGTGAACTCAAGCAGGGGGGGTTCATACTTTGCATACATCCGAGTGCAAGTTTGGGTGTATGCAAACTTTGAATACTTGTGGGGGTCATGTTGCTCCTGTAACAGGGGGTTGCAGGGTTCACTGATGGAATTGGGCTTTTAGACAACTCGACAGCCCTTAATGCTTCTTAATGAATTGTTCAGTTTTGACCAATAACGAAACATCATTATTATTCACATTTCACATTACTTCAATTTCCGGAATAAACGTTCTCAATCCCATCAATAACCAATATGGATATTATTATGTATTTAGGCCGAATTTCTAATAATTTTATTACTATTAATTCACAATACTTTTAAAACACATGTAAACGCGCGCAAGGTAAAACCGAGAGTGGGCGAAGCCATGTATATGCATTGCTTTGAGATGCTTCACATTGATCCCAGAGATCACTTATAATAGTCTTCCTTCATTCACAAAAGTAATATTATTCCGTTGTCCATAGAAAAGACCATTCTTTTCATTTTCCGTAGATATTTTGTAACCGTTCAGAGACGTTTAATCTGTTTCAACACCTGCGGCTCAAAATACCACATTTAAATAAATCTTGACTTCAGATTTGTGTTTAAGAACTTCAAGGTTATTCTATTTTGAATTTTCTATCCCCTTTAGATTATTTGCAAAGAAAGACGGTTAGAGGAACGATGAAGGCTTCAGCAAATCCAAACCATTAGTCAGACCATGATCATTAGTCAGATACATTGAGATCGACCCCGAACTGTAGCGCAATATGGCAATAAGTTTACATACATTTTTTTGCTATACCAACATTACCAACTCATGTATAGCAAAAAGAAATATTTTAATATAGCATATGTTATTAAGAAAATATAAAACCCACGAATTTTCAAAGCAAATATTTTCATATATCCAACCCAAATAAAATCTACCTTTTCCATCTAATCACAGCAGGTTTTATTTATGAAACGTTGGTTTTATGAGTATCAAGCCCTCATAGTTCTTATATTTTTCTAAACCATCAAAAGTGTTTTCACTTCCCTAGTATACGTAGTATAGGGAAGCATTGTGATGGCGCTAACATTCGTTTTTTTACATAAAAGGTGTTTTTTAGAGGTTGGTTTTTCGAATAGAGATAAAACTTACATTTTGTGGTCAAATCGGGCAGCTTTAATGTCATTTATGTTCAGTTTGGTTTGTCATTTCATCATGAACAGGTTGACAAATGAACAACGCTTGCAAATCGTGCAAATTTATTTCGAAAATAATAGTTCAGTTCGCGAAGTTTACCGCAAGCTCCGTCCATTTTATGGTCGACATAATCGTCCTTCAGAGCAATTAATTCGGTTAACCATGGATCGTTTTCGCACTACGTTTACTCTACGTGATAATACGCATCCGCAGAGACGTCGAACAGTGCGCACCGAAGAAACAATTGCCGCTGTAGAGCAAAGTGTTTAAGATGACTCGAATGAATCGATTCGCCACCGTGCACAGCAATTGGAGCTTTGTCCATCAACTTTACGGAAGATTTTGCGCAAAGATCTTGGCTTACGACCTTACAAGATCCAGCTTGTGCAAGAATTAAAGCCGCGAGACCATGCAATGCGTCGTGAATCGTGATTTTGGTGTGTGGGCCGAAAATGAGATTGATCTCGATGCTGATTTTCATCGCAAAATTTTGTTCAGCGTTGAGGCTCGTTTTTGGTTGAATGGCTACGTCCACAAGCAAAATTGCCGCATTTGGAGTGAAGATAATCCACATGAGACCCTTGAGACGCCATTACATCCACAAAAAATGACTGTTTGGTGTGCTCTATGGGCTGGTGGAGTCATTGCGCCATAATTCTTCCGAAATGATGTTGGAGAGTCAGTTACCGTTAATGGATATGATAATCGACTTTTTTGTTTCCGAATTGGATGGCATGAATGTGGATGAGATGTGGTTCCAACAAGACGGCGCTGCATGCCACACAGCGCACGTCAAAATCGATTTATTCAAGAAATAAAAATTCTATGAGCGCCGCATAATTTGGCGAAATGGACTTGTCAATTGGCCACCAAGATCGTGTGATTTGACACCATTGGATTATTTTCCTTGGGGATATGTGAAGTCGCTCGTCTACGCCAACAAACCAGAAACGTTAGGGGACTTGGAAGCCAACATTCGTGGAGTTATTGCAGACATACGGCCCCAAATGCTCGAACAAGTGGGTGAAAATTGGACCTCTGAGTCCAAAAAAGTAGTCGGTTATCTCTGCCGTTTTGAGTCTTTAGTCTACCATTATTGTTTTGTATACTTGAGGCCAAACTACTCATTCATTTTAAATGAAATTACAAGTATGTGTGTTGTTGATTATCCTACGGATGGTTTTTTGGAATTGCAATACTAAACCCAACATTAACCCTATAATACGGTTTATTTAAACACGAATTTATCGACGATGTTTTTAACAAAGTTAAGAAAAATAAATAACCAAATGTCTAATATACGTTTTAATATGGACTGGTTAATGTTGACAGCCTATGGTGGCCGTATTGTTTTGGCGGCGTCTGCCAAATTTGTTGCTTATTATGCAGTCACTCTCACTGGTGCTAAATAATAATAGAAATTATCTACAGATTTTCCACGATAAAGGCGAAAAAGCATGCCAGGTGGTGAATAGTGTTATTATTATTTACCTCTTAACCTATTTTTTGTCGATTTTTTCGATTTTTTTTCGATTTAGTAAAACACTAAACACTAGGCCACTTCACCCACTGTGGAAAGCCAATTGTCAAAAATATCGATAAAATAAGTATGTCCTGTTTTGATTGACCAGTAGCTAAATATTGTAAAAAAATTTAATAAGGTTATATACTAAAAGGAGGTCGATCGACATGTGGTCGCCACACAAGTTAACACAAATCCACCCATTTCGATGTGCGATGATCCGGCGCAAAGGATGAACAAGTCTGGATTGACGGCCAGGAAGGTTTTGCTGGGTGTTTGATGGGATTGGCAGGGAAAGATCAACAATGATCTGATATTGCAAAACTCTTAGTTCTGGCATATATTGTCAACAATTGGAACGTCCAAAGGAAACAATCGCCCAGAAACTCCCGGCTTTGTCTAATAGAAGAGGAATCGCGTTCCATCAGGTTGCCGCACGCACGCCTGAAAGCTTGGTTAAGCGGTTCTAATGTATCTACCATATAATCCGGACCTACCACCAAGTGGTTACCACATGTTGCTGCCTGTCCATGGCGAACGAATTTGCTGGTAAAACATTCGCCTCAAGAGAGGTTTGTGAAAAACGACTGACTTTGATTTTTAGCAAAATTAACGAAGGAAGTTTTTATGAGAGAGCCATAATGGAATTACCTTCAATATAGCAACAAGTGTAAATCATAATCACTTTCCTATCTAAAATATCTTTTACGAACATTTTATTTATGTTATGTATAAAAATCGCTTTGAAATAATTACAAAGTGCTGAAGTGCTGTGAATCGAAACCAGTCCTCCTGCGAGGCAGTTCATCGCACTAACCATCGCGCCACTGAGCCCTTAATTATATTATAAATACCTACATATACCGGTTAAGTTTAATAAAAATAGTTCATCTCGTTTTTGGAAAATTTTCCATTTTACGGATGTATATGAATGTTTTTGTTTTGTTTTTTTTTTTGTATGTATATTAAATTTTTTAGGAAATTCGTCCAGTCGTTTAGCCCCAGACTGGCAAACGGTTTAAATTGCCGAACATACGATTTTGGTCTACTCCGTTATTATAATGTTATGTATTGTTAAAATATCGAATTCAATTATTCCACATAGCCAATACCTGTTCTAAGGAGTCAGAAAAATAATACAACGCGATTTAAACGGAAAATTGTTTGCAAGTGGACAAAACTGAAAAATCTAGTAGAAGACATTGAGGCAAAAACTAAACATGAGGTATTATTACAAACGTTAGTAGCAAGTAAGGTATTCATTTTCATTCAACTAGGCAATATAGTTCGGAAAAAAAATGTTCCAACTCTAGAATTTAGACGGCAGACATCAAATTTTTTAAACTACTTATTGGGTTTAATGTTCCTCAAAGCATAAGAATTTGTTAAAAATTCACCTTCCACAGGCTTTTGAAGTTATTCCTAATAAGTTCATGTAGCTACACAGTTTAAAAAAAAACATAAATAATAGCAGTTCTCTTTATATTTCATAGGTAATCTAGTATCAAAGAGTTCACAAAATGTTAAAATTTGTAAGCTTCATAATATATTATTTATTAGATATAATGATCTTAACGGTAACATACCAAATTTCCTATTCAGATAAAGTGGATTTGTTCAAACTTTATTTCAAACACAAAAATGTTCTAAATTTCTAAGGAAGTTGGTATGTGTTGTGTCGGACGGGGGTTGTTGCATTCTTTTCATTTCTATATTCTTCATCAAATTATTAAAATGTTTTATATAGATAAAGGAGTATATATGCATGTGGAGCACGACTATTTAAAAGGGATATGCAAACAATGAGAATTTGCATCGGCGTTCCACGTTCCGGTACCGCAAAAGCATATTTCGCCAAAAACAATTTCAGACGTGCCCTTCCACCACCGACCATCAGCAACTATTTGAAAAGTTGATGAAACCCAAACTGGCTGGATAGATATACAGATACGAGGCTAGAAGAGTAGTAGTACTACGCGGTGAAAGGTTTTATTGTTTTTGTATCTTTACGTTGCGCACAGGCTTCAAAAATGATGATATTTAATGAAATTTTAAATCCGCGACCTATAAAAATATTCTCGACGATTGTAAAAGAACAAGGGCGAGTGTTTTTCTTCGTTGGCCATTGTTGTTCTTTTCGAAATTAAAATGAAAATAGTTCTACAATCCAACCGCATGCACCGTACCAAAGTTTACAGCGTAGTCACGGCGATTCTGGTTTTGTTATTAATAAGTGAGAGAAATAGACAGAAGAGGTAAGGAAACGTTCCACTGGCTTTCGAAGAATGGTAAAAGCAATCCCAGTCAAAAGATAAGCCATTTTCTAATGGCTCATATCTTGATTAAAAATGAAAAATAAAAACATTTAGATATTCAGCTATGCGAAAACATTTTAGAGATAAAAGAACAGAAGTTTTGATTAAGATGAAAAAATATACGAACTGAATGATGAAGTAGCATTTCATCAATTAAGTTAAAATGCAGCCTGCACTTAGACTTGAAAGGAATAGAATATTTTTTGAGTGATCAAAATTGGAATATAGAAAATGACATTGTCACAATATATTAAGCAGGCAGTTTATTAAAATCTTTTATGGTTTGATAAAAAACAACATTTTTCTTTGCATATGCTCTGCGATAGGGTATACAAATGGTTTTTGTAGCAAAACGACCCCAAAAAGTGCGTGTGGGTTAAAATGACCTGTGGACAAAATGGTCATATTAACTTTTTTAATGTTTTTCTTAAAATGTTATCAAACACAGTTTTTTTTTTATAGAAAACTCCCCCAAGAGGTGGGCGTCTCAAAAACAATTTTGTATGAACGAAATATAGATATTAATATTGTCAAAATATCTAGTTATAGACACTAAATTATAGCTAAATTATTTCTCTATGTTACAAGCTATGTAACAAAACTAAAGTACCCCTGTGGGATAGGGTAAAATTATAACAGGTATTCAAACCACTTTGAGCGCCTGTAAGTTACAAAATAAAAGGTCCGACAAGATTCGGAAAAACTTCTCCAGGAATGTAGAAAATATATGATATAGAATTTGAACAAATCCACTGAGAAAATTTAGTTACTTTTTTCATCTATTATATACCTAATAATGGGCATTCTATAGCGATAATATTTAGGAGCGAAATTAAGATTTTCAATTTGACAGTTCAAATTTGATTTGGGGTTAATATGTTTTGCCATTTTACAATGAATAGATTAACGTTAGTACAACACTTGCAAATTGAGCAAACATATTTTAAAAACCATGATTCGGTTCGCCAAATTTTTCTTGGGTAGTGTCCATTTTACGATTAACACAATATTATAATACGGTTAACACAGTCCATCTCTAGTGGATAATTCGCATCCCCATAGACCACAAACATTGCGCACAGAATAATTTTTTGCCGTTATGTAGCGCATAGTGATTCGACTCGCTATCGTGCACAGCAATTTGAGCTATGCCCATCTGAGATTTCCTTAAGATTGTACGGAAAGATCTTGGCTTATAAGCTTTTAAGATTCAGCTTGCGCAAGAGTTGAAATCGCGTGACTATTATACGAGTCGTAGGTTCAATGAATGGATCGAAAACATGATTCAGATTGATCCTCATTTTCAACGTAAAATATTTCGTTTTGGTTAAATTAATATGTAAACAAACAAAACTGCAGAATTTGGAGTGGAGAAAATCCAGAAGCGTTTGCCGAGACGCCCTTTTTTAATGATGATGCCGGCCAATATGTTTCCGTAAATAGAGAGCGTTATAGAAACATGATTTCTGACTTCTTTGTTAGTCAGTTGAATGGCATTGATGTGACAGAGCTATGGTTTCATCAAGATGGCGCAACATGCCACACGGCGTGCGACGCCATTAATTTATTGCGGGGAACATTTGCTAAGCCCATGATTGCGCTTGTGAATATGTAATAATATGTGAAAAATTAAATACCTTTTTTGTGCAAAGCGTAATTGACTTAACTAGAACTATGATATTTCCTGATTATACATGTGTTATAAATGAGTGCAATATATATAAATATTAATCATATCCTAAGTGCAATAAAATCCATAAACTCAAAAAACGACTTCATGAATACTAATATGATAAAAGATGCAATAAATGTTATAGGGCCACCTCTAATGCGCATCATAAATATATCTCTTTCAAGTGGAATATTCCCCAAACTGGTAAGGAATCCTTAGTGATCCCTATAAAGAAAATAAATGATGCTAAACTCTGTGCTGAATTCCGACCTATAAATATGGTTCCAGTTTATGAAAAAGTGCTTGAAAAAATTGTAATGGGACAACTTCAAGTGCATCTTGAAAACCAGAACATTTTAAGTAAATACCAGTCTGGTTTTAGAACAAAGCATTCATGTGAAACATGCATAAACTATGTTCTAGGTGAATGGCAGCAACAAATTGACTAACGGAAACCTGTCATAGCTGTCTTTTTAGATCTCAAACGTGCATTTGAATCTGTTGATCATACGATTCCATTAAAAAAAAACTTTACAAATATGGTGTTAGATCGACTGAACAAAAATGGTTCAAAAGCTTTCTCAAAGGAAGAACACAAAAAACAAAAGTAAAAGATAGCATATCAACAGCAGTGGGTATAAATATTGGTATTCCACAAGGTACAATATTAGGAGTTCTGCTATTTCTCATATTTATAAATGACATAGAAAAAGTGCTAAAATGTTCAAAACGCATTAAAACATACATCAAATGAGAATATGCAACAATGTATAGACAATATTAACTGTGATTTAAGTGCAATATATATGTGGTGAAAAGTAAATCGTCTTAGACTAAATGTGACTGAATCAAAGTGCATGTTGTTAAATGTGAATACACTACTACCCCAAATAAACATTAATATTAATAATTGTCCTTTCGAAATTGTTGAGAGTGTTAAATATCTTGGTGTTATATTAGACAATAAACTCAAATTTAAAGATCATGTAAACTACTTGTGCAATAAAGTGTCTAAAAAAATTGGTGTACTACGTAAAATGAGAAATGATATATCAATGAACAGTTCAATAAAGGTATATAATGTTATTATTAAACTACATTTTGAATATTGTGCAAGTGTCTTGTTTTTCTGTGATATAACATCAAAAAACTATGCGAATAATTTTAAGATGTGATGTGTATACACATATAGTATTCATGCTCAATGCAATAAACTGGCTTAACATAAACCAAAGATTATTCTTTGCAACTATGGTATTAGTCTTTAAAATAAAAAACAATCTAAGCCCACAATATTTGAGAGAAAAGATGACAACAGTAAATGAAGCGACGACATATACCGTTAGAAATCGGACAGATATAGAAATTCAACGAATGCATTCTACCGGTGGACTGAACACTCTATAATACATAACTAACTAAGCTTAATGAACCTGTGAACTGGCTCACCCGATCCGTAAGCTACTCCGCAGTCCGTAAGCTACTCTGTCAGTCTTTCTCATCAAGACTATTTTTAAGCAGATGAACAACTGCATTTGGTTAGCCTCAACCAAAAAAAGGCGAATCCTCTCCTCCCTCCTATTACCGACAGATTTCACCCACGTTCTGTCTTTACAAGATCATGGAATCGCTAATAAATACCTCGAAACACGAAAATTTCTCAAGTACCGGCAGGCGGTAGTAGGTAAGGTTATCGCATAAACGCGAATGTGGAATGCTCTACTAAACTCTGTTAATCGTAGCCATTAACGCTAACAGTCATTTAAAACAAATGTGCGTCTGTGCCGCCTTTCTTCTTCCCCCAATTTGCTTAATCCCTGCACTGTGATAAAAGATAATTCATAACACCTTCACTATTACGAAAAATAAACGATACCCAATAAATTCAGCCTAAGACATACCCCTACATTGTTTAAATATATTCTTTGGAATTTTGCTGAAATTAGTAAAAAAATGTTTTCTTAATTTTTAATCCTGTTTAAACAATTTGTCTGATGTGATATAACTCAGTTGAATGTAATTTTCTTAAATCATTGCTGATGGACTTTCGTTATTCGTTCCTTATTTTTTGTGCTCTTGCTCGAAAAAGTTACAAAAATGTGACAAAAAGTACCGAAGTACCGAAGGATACGTAGCCAACAAATATATTCTAAATTTGGTGATAAATTACCAAAGTTTAAACCGTAATTTCCGCACGTGTTCCTTATTCATTAGTTGCAGTTCATCGCACTTGCTCTTTGATTCATGCAGTCAAAGAGTAATTTAAAAAATATTTGAAGGTATTCGTATGTTAAAGTTAATTTTGTTTTCAACGTTACTCATCTGAAGTGTGTGATAAATTCAGTGAACCGCACTAAGGGAGTGGGTTGGAATGTCGGTGTAAAGTTCAGGTGACAGCTTTTATCATGAGAACGATACTAAGCAGACTAATATCTACACTTTAAGAAAAGTTCAAAGGGTTTCTTTATTTTGGCTACTAATTACGAAAAACGCCGTTTAAAAGTAATAACATTTCTGTTTCACGGCCTATTAAAAATTTTACCAAGCCTCCACTCTAATTAGATGTGTCATGTTTGAGATTCGTATACTTGTTCATTGTATTATCAAGGAGTACATACTTTTAATTAAAAAAAATTTATTAATAAACGTTTTCGTCGTAAAAGATACTCCTACAAGTACTCGGTAAAAAAACTGATTAAAAAAGGAAAATTCCCTTAAGAGGTTCAATCTCATCCTGCGTGATATGGGAGCAATGCTCTGAATAGTCAATCTATAATCGGTCGTAAGTGGCCGCAGAGAATTTTGCCCCTTTGGCACTGTTGAGGCTACACACAGGGACACATGCATAAGCAAGGGTATAGGTGCAGTTCATACCCTATTTAACTGCACTTGAGCAAAACAAAGGGGTCTTTCGAGAGTTACAATTTTTTCAATCTGATGGCTCTCTGGGCGTTTATTCTTTGCAGCATCATACTATGCCATACAGTGTGTATGCATGGTTCACTGATAATGGAAGTACCACTTAATTTCCCATTTGGATAAAAGAATTTGAATATCTAACGGGAGTAGCTGGAGCAACGATGAAAATGGCTTTTAAATGACTTAAACGAGACGTTAAACGTGACATTCGGAGAGTTGTGTAGTGATAATACTTTGATCTGCATGTAAACGCGTATATGGGTTGAAACAAGTTCAGACCTCAGATTTCAAGCGAAACGAAAACATTTATGAAGCCCCCCTTTTTTTGTCGAAATATTAGGAAATTTCACACGGTATTAGTGCACTTGTATCGTATCTATTGAAAAATAATCTTGGAACCATTCATATCCGACAGACTGGGGTTTAGGTTGTCAAATGAGGTATCAAAAGTGCAGCGACAAGCACACATCACGCACATGTGCAACAATATTAGACAGCTACTCATCGTCGTCGTTTTCATTTCTGGATTATTATTGTTGTGTGCTTATTATAAACCCATCATCGTTGTCATCATTGAAGAGTCATCTCCTCCTGGCGTTGACGCTATTGGGAAACCCTTTAATACAGATGCACGATGTGTTCTCAACTATTTACGATCGATTGGGTTGGAACAAGTGCACGAACTTCTAGCAAAATAGTGGATGGTTGTGGAATCCTTGTATGGGGTGAAAAAGTGTATTTTTAGGATTTTTTTTGTAAATGTTTCAGAGTTTTGTTTTGTTGTTGCCTCAACTGTACTAACGAGTGATCATAAATTTATTTCACTTCGGCGTTTGACAAGTTGAAAGGAAATTATAGGAATTATGAGGAAGAATGAAAAAAAAAAATATACCAACGACAAAAAGAGATCACTCCGAGATATTTTTAAACATCGTTTTTTTTTTGGTTTTCGATTTGAACATTTGGCTGCTATTAAAAAAAATCAAAGCTGAAACGAATAGGAGAGCGGGTTGAATTAATTCGATTGCAGCATAATGATTAATTTAATAGGGGATATGTGTGACACTATTTTTGGTTTTGGAGAATATCTTAGACGTCTATTTTTTTATACTTTGAAAGTGTCAGATTTAGTTTTATTTATGTGAAAAAAACACTTGCCACATTTCCTCATATAAGATAGCTGTAACCTGTTAAATGATAAAGAGAGTATAATTTGTTAGCATTCACCTCCATTTTAATTTTGTCACTTTTCCTGGTGAACAATTATAATTAAGAATTATTCTAATCAAAATACGATTTAATAACAAACTTTTCTGCGAAAAGAAAAATAGAAAAATAGAAAGTTTTTTCAAGTTAAAGACTGAAGTAATGATCTGTGTTGGCTTATAGTTAATCTAACAGGTTTATACCCTTGTTGTTTGTTGGTCAGCAATTTTTGCGATATATATTTTGTTTGAAAATAACTTATATCTATTAAACAAAATATAAGTTTTTTATGACAAAAACCGACCTTTACTTATACATCCCGAAAAATGCACTATCTGCAGCGATTTGTGGCCTGTCGAAATTATCGCGCCCCCCTTTTTCAAAAATGAAAGTCACCATCAATGGCGCCCGGTATTGATAAACGAATCAAGTGTGTGAACATGGTCTTCCCAGTACCGCTGACATTTGCTTTTAACAGGATGACACTTCATACCACACTGCCGGCAAAACCATCGAGTTATTGATGGAAGTGTTTGATGAAAGAAGAGCCCACAACTGATTAAATCATTACATTTTCGCAGGTCCTGGAAAAAAAACTCATACAGTCCAAATCGATACCCACATAATATTCTTACATTTAAAACCGAATACGACAGCATTAAAAAACATATGAGAGGGCTACAATTCGCTGTGCGGATCGTTGAATACCCTATCCCATCCTATCCATAAAACTAAAATCCCCAAAAAAATGGGATTGGCTAAAAACACGATGTGGGTAAAATAAAAAAAATTATATAGTGACAACAAATTCTTCAGACTGCTTACAAAACACTTTTACGGTTCTACAAAAGACAAGGTTTTCTCCTGCATATAATAAAATAAAATGGTTTTTTATATAAAAACGCCCCCAAAAATTGGGCGTGGGGTAAAATGGTATATAGACGAAATGTTCATATCTATTAATAATGTTAATGATTCTGCATCAAACATTTTTTCGAAAACTTTAAAATTTGGCCGAAAACAGTTTTTTTTTGAAAACGCCCCCAAAAAGTGGGCGTTGCAAAGAACATAATATGGACGAAATATAGATATTAAGATTGTCTAAATATATTGTTCAGAAAGTTTTTTGAAATTCCTAACGGTTTGGCCAAAATATGAGTTTTTCTTAAAAGGGGGCGTGGCAGTGGGCGGATTTCAAAAACGTGTACACTTGTTCTGTAGGCACGGACGAGAATCCTATATACCAAATTTCATTATCCTAGCTCAAAATTTAATTTAAGGCCTAAAAATCGGTGACGTACAGACGGACGGACGGACGGACGGACAGACAGACATGGCTTAATCGACTCAGCTAGCGATTCTGAGTCGATCCATATACTTTGAGGTATATGTAGCAAAATTATTTCTCTATGTTACAAACTAAGTATCAAAACTAATATACCCCCCTATGGGATAGGGTATAAATATGTATAATTAAAATTTAACAAAATATTTGAATATATGGTCCATTTTTAGCTATTTTTTATACAAATACAATTTTTTTGGCTCAACAGACTCGTTAGTACTAAGGGCCCAGGTTTTTTCTCACAATCGTTCATGTGTGCGTATGTACTTAACCTGTAACCTGTTAAATGATAAAGACAGTATAATTTGTTAGCATTCACCTCCATTTTAATTTTGTCACTTTTCCTGGTGAACAATTATAATTAAGAATTATTCTAATCAAAATACGATTTAATAACAAACTTTTCTGCGAAAAGAAAAATAGAAAAATAGAAAGTTTTTTCAAGTTAAAGACTGAAGTAATGATCTGTGTTGGCTTATAGTTAATCTAACAGGTTTATACCCTTGTTGTTTGTTGGTCAGCAATTTTTGCGATATATATTTTGTTTGCTAATAACTTATATCTATTAAACAAAATATAAGTTTTTTATGACAAAAACCGACCTTTACTTATACATCCCGAAAAATGCACTATCTGCAGCGATTTGTGGCCTGTCGAAATTATCGCGCCCCCCTTTTTCAAAAATGAAAGTCACCATCAATGGCGCCCGGTATTGATAAACGAATCAAGTGTGTGAACATGGTCTTCCCAGTACCGCTGACATTTGCTTTTAACAGGATGACACTTCATACCACACTGCCGGCAAAACCATCGAGTTATTGATGGAAGTGTTTGATGAAAGAAGAGCCCACAACTGATTAAATCATTACATTTTCGCAGGTCCTGGAAAAAAAACTCATACAGTCCAAATCGATACCCACATAATATTCTTACATTTAAAACCGAATACGACAGCATTAAAAAACATATGAGAGGGCTACAATTCGCTGTGCGGATCGTTGAATACCCTATCCCATCCTATCCATAAAACTAAAATCCCCAAAAAAATGGGCTTGGCTAAAAACACGATGTGGGTTAAATAAAAAAAATTATATAGTGACAACAAATTCTTCAGACTGCTTACAAAACACTTTTACGGTTCTACAAAAGACAAGGTTTTCTCCTGCATATAATAAAATAAAATGGTTTTTTATATAAAAACGCCCCCAAAAATTGGGCGTGGGGTAAAATGGTATATAGACGAAATGTTCATATCTATTAATAATGTTAATGATTCTGCATCAAACATTTTTTCGAAAACTTTAAAATTTGGCCGAAAACAGTTTTTTTTTGAAAACGCCCCCAAAAAGTGGGCGTTGCAAAGAACATAATATGGACGAAATATAGATATTAAGATTGTCTAAATATATTGTTCAGAAAGTTTTTTGAAATTCCTAACGGTTTGGCCAAAATATGAGTTTTTCTTAAAAGGGGGCGTGGCAGTGGGCGGATTTCAAAAACGTTTACACTTGTTCTGTAGGCACGGACGAGAATCCTATATACCAAATTTCATTATCCTAGCTCAAAATTTAAGGCCTTAAAATTGGTGACGTACAGACGGACGGACGGAAGGACAGACAGACATGGCTTAATCGACTCAGCTAGCGATTCTGAGTCGATCCATATACTTTGAGGTATATGTAGCTAAGTTATTTCTCTATGTTACAAACTAAGTATCGAAACTAATATACCCCTATGGGATAGGGTATAAATATAAAATGAATGATCCACATTGTAAGTGTAAGATGATATGTTAAGTGAATGAAGACCAATACTACGGCCCGCAGAGTCCTTGATTTTCAGGCAGACGTCAAACGCAGTCAAGATCTCGCCTTAAGATCTCATCTTAAGTATGTAAAGATTGATATTTGATTTCGTATAAGAAGTTTTACATATAGGTGGTCTGTATTCGCACATTTTTCAATAATAACTAGACTAAATTAAAATTAAAACTAAATTAAATATGTATTTTAAAATATATATTTAAATACAAATAAAAAATATGTATAATTAAAATTTAACAAAATATTTGAATATATGGTCCATTTTTAGCTATTTTTTATACAAATACAATTTTTTTGGCTCAACAGACTCGTTAGTACTAAGGGCCCAGGTTTTTTCTCACAATCGTTCATGTGTGCGTATGTACTTCTTGCACAATGGAGCAGGGCCAGTGAATAATCGCACTAACCACCGCGCCATATATCTTTATCTCTAATTATAGACCAATCTCAAAACATGCATTCCTAAGCTATTCGAACATTTAATTTGTGATAAATTGTCTTCCATTGTCAAAACATTATATATAAAGAACAACATGGCTTTGTAAAAAAATGATCCTCTGTCACAAATATCTTAACTTTTATGCATCATTGTATAACGAGTTTGGAAAATAAAAAATTATTCGATTGTGTATATGTACACTGACTTCTCCAAAGCTCACATAACATCATACATTTTAAACTTAAGACATATGGATTTCCTCGAGGTTTCATAAATTTTGTTCAATCGTATCTCTCATTGGAAACTAATAAGGTAAAATTAAAAGTTTCCAGGTCCAACCCTTTTGAAGTTGACGATAACGTTAATGTGTTTATTAACATTTTAACGGCGTGGCAGTGGGCGGGTTTAAAAAAAATTAATACACTTGTTTTGTAGCCTCAGACAATTATCCTATATACCAAATTTCATTACCCTAGCTCAAAACTTAAAATCGGTGACATACAGACAGACTGACTGACGGACGGACAGAATGATATGGCTTAATCGACCCAGCTAGCGATTCTGAGTCGATCCATATACTTAAAGTATCTTTACCTATGTAAAGCTGTCTTCTACTAATAAAACACCAATGTCTAAACGTATTTTGTAAGTAAAGCACTTCTTTATTTGCAAGCTCTGAATGGTTCGACACCTAACACACGACTGACTCCCACTCATCATGGCACTAGTTCCCACCCACACACAATCCAGGTCAATCGGGAATCGCTGCTTTCGGCATCTCTAGGTGCTTCTCCCACTTCTGGTGTTAGTTGAACAGTAGTTGTGATCAGTGAATTCCTGTTTGGTCCTGTCGAAATCTCGGTACCTGTAAGATCTGAAGGAGACATATTAGGTGTACAACTAGGCCCCTTTCTTAATTAGAATTGGGGCTTAGTTGTACACCTAATATGTCTTCTATGTCTGCTACGTTTTTTACTTCCACCATTTTTTATGGTTTATCTCCTCGTTCCTTATCTTCCCATTCTTTTCCCTTGTATTTATTTAATGCGTCACGATATTTGGTTCTACTGCGTCTTGTATTCAAGTGATTTTGTCCCGTATCAGGCGATTGTAAATAAGCTCGGAAGGAGCTTTCCCCGTTGTACCGTGTGGGGTCATATTATACATCCGGACAAACTTATGTATTTCATCGTTGTAGTCATTTCCATTGGCATAGAAAGTTTTAAAATTGAGCGATTCATATTTTCCACCTCTCTGTTTGCTTGTGGCCAATACGGGGGTGAAGTTATGAACTCGATGTTATTCTCGTTAACGTAGCTTTTAAACTCTTCGCTGATAAACTGCCACCCATTGTCCGCCGTGATCACCTTGGGATACCCAAGTCTGCAAAATACCTCTTTCAAAAAGCTTATTCCATCTCTAGATGTCATATCCTCCTTAAAAACTTAAGTTCTTGGTATCTGGAGTAATAGTCAATTACCACTAGGATATAAACATGGCTGGGCAGCAGCACCAATAAATCCATCGCCAAGTTGCTCCACGGGCACTGGCAGGTTTTGATACGAGTAGGCAATCCCTGCAGTCTTCACAAACTGCTCGACATATCGTCTTCCAATGGCCACCACACTTTTGAACGGACTTTCTCTTCATAAACGTTTCTCAGGGTGACCTTCGTAAACAAGCTCCAAGACCCGTGGCCGCAATGTTACCGGTATAACAATCCTAATTCCTCTCAACAAGAAATTACCTATAGTAGAAAGCTCCAGTCGAAAAGGAACATAGTTGGTCGGCGTCCTCGAGTCCGATGTATCATTCTTAACATTAGTCACAGCTACCATGAGTTCTTGGTCGAGCGCATTATCACCACAGATCTCTGATATAGTGACTGCGTTGGGGATACATTTTCCAACTATAGTAAAATGTTATGCACCCTTCTTCATCGAAAGTGTCGGATGTTTGTATCTTACAGAGCAGTGAAACCGAATCTGCGAGTTACCGGGCTGATATATTACCTTGAACTTAAATGCCTGCAACCGTAACACCCACCTTTCAATAAGGATTGGTAGCCTTGATGTTGATTTAAACTTCTGCTACCGCCAAATAATACGAAAACCTTTCAACCGCCCTCACTAAGGCGAGGCCCTCCTTCTCCGTTTGAGAATACCTCCTTTCCACTTCGGATAAGCTTTTGCTAGCAAACGATATTAGCTTTGGAATTTCGGTTTCAAATTGAATGAGCACTGCACCTAATGCTACCGGGCTCGCATTTTATATTAGCCGCGTGCGGTTTCCGAGGTCAAAAAACGATTGTGCCAGCAGTTTTTTCAGATGTTGAAATGATTGTTGTTGAGCTTCCTCCCACTTAAATTTTACTTCTTTCTTAATGAGAGCTTTGAGTGGCTCTGTAATATCAGCTAAATCAAGAATGAATTTTCCCAAATAAGTCACCACTCCTAGAAAACTCTTAGTTTCTTTACTTTCCGGCAAACGAAATTCTAGTACGGTCTTTATCTTCTCTGGATCTGGACTTTTTCCCTTCAGTGGATAAGATATGCCCAAAGTCTCTGGACTTTTCACATACACTTCTCATTGTTAAGGGTTACATCGGCATTCTTAAATATGTCTAAAACCTTCTTGTACTTTTTCATCGCGCCCGGAAACAATCCCATCATCTAAATAATTAAAAGCAGTTTCACAAGGCTCCAAAAGGTTCTCTACTACTTTTTGGAATATTTCAGGTGCCGAATAAACTCCAAATAGTAGTCTCTTATACCTAAACATACCTTTATGAGTTATAAACGTAGTTATGTATCAGCTGGTGGTACGCATTTCTAAGTCCAGTCTTGAAAAGTATTTTGCGCCTTTTAGCTTAGTGATCACAGGTAGTAGTTCACGTCCAGTCCCAGTTTCAGAACTTCTAACTTGATAGTTGTATCTCACCCCAACAAAGATTATCTTCCATTCTCAATCACGTAGAATGAAGAAATCTGTTCGGCTTGGTGACAATTTATGATTCCACCGGCACTATCCTTGCCCCCCTCTATATCTTGAAAACAATCATGCTCTGTCAATTCATCATTTCCTTCCCGACCAGTAGTTTTTCGGGTTTCTTCATCGATGAAACGCAGTTTTGAAGAACCAGATCTCTGTCTTTTTGTGTTTGCAATCGAATGGCAACTTGCTACAACTAAAAAGTGCGTTTCGGGTTAAAGTGAAAATTAAAAAAAGTGATAAATAATCAATAAAAGCAAATGAATCAACTAAAAATATATAAACTTTTTTATGCAAAAGAAGGAGTTATTACGCCGGAAGCTTTAATTACACTTCAAAGCTGGGGTGCAATAGCTCAAAATGGCGAAATAAACTGCAATAACAATCATGTTATGGTGTTGCGCCCCCAAACAAACTTTGTAGATGGGTACGGTTGGGGTTGTGCCTGTTATTTTAAAAATATCTATAAAAAAAGGGTGAGATACAATTCGCATTTCACCCAATATAAAATTATAATGTTTACGCATTTATTGACGAAGAACATCAAAAGGCCATTCCTAATAAGCGAAATGGAAATCATACAAAAGACTGCCACAGACTAGACATCATTCCACAGAGAAGTGGTATACGATGCCATGATAAAATGCCATAATACCTAAGGTATGAAAGTTTTATAAGTATAAAAACAAGTTACTAATAATATATATGTATGTATTAACAGGTGGTATAGGCAAAATTGTTGAGATAGATGGGTCAAAATTTGGGAAAAGGAAGTACCATAGGGGGCAACACGTTGAAGCACAGTTGATTTTCGGTGGAGTGAAAGGAAGTTCGGGTAAATGTTTCCTTGTCCCTGTTGAAAAACGGGACAATGAAACACTACTCAAAATTATAAAAGAGTAGATTGAACCTGTGCTAGGTTTCCCGCGGCCACCAGCAAGAAACCCCTGGTTTGATGAGGAATGCCGACAGATGCTCGCAGCCAAGAACGAGGCCTACAAGGCTAAGCTGCAGGTGAAGACGAGAGCTGCCATTGAGCTCTTTAGGCAAAGAAGAAGGGAAGAACATCGGCTTTTCAGCAAGAAGAAAAAAGAGCAAGAAAAGCGCGCGATCGAGGATATAGAGAGGTGCCACTCCAGGAACGATGTTCGCAAGTTTTACCAAAGTGTAAAACGTCAAAGCCAAGGATACAAGGCTCGAACAGAATCCTGTCGAGATGAACAAGGAAATATTGTAGTTGAGACACAGTCGATTCTGAGGATATGGAAGAACCACTTCTGCAGACTGTTAAACGGCGATGACGAACAACATTCCGCTGTCAGGCAGAACGAACCATTCAATATTGGCAACGACAGCGAAAACTGCCAACCACCCGACCTGAGTGAAGTGAGGATAGCAATATCTAAACTCAAGCTTAATAAGGCTGCCGGAAATGACGGCCTTCCCGCTGAGCTCTATAAGGCCGGCGGAGATGACTTGGTAAGTAACATCCACAAACTCATAAGCCAAATCTGGTCGGATGAAAATATGCCTGAAGAATGGAACCTCAGCATCGTTTGCCCGATCCACAAAAAAGGAGACCCTCTGAACTGCGCCAACTACAGAGGCATAAGTCTCCTCAACATCGCCTACAAGATCCTATCTGCCGTAATATGTGAACGCCTGAAACCGTTTACCAACAACCTGATTGGCCCTTATCAGTGTGGTTTTAGGCCAGGAAAGTCCACAACCGATCAAATTTTCACACTTCGGCAGATCCTTGAAAAAACTCAAGAAGTCCAAATCGATACCCACCACCTATTCATCGATTTCAAAGCCGCATATGACAGCATTTATAGAGACGAACTGTACAGAGCCATGTCTAGTTTTGGTATACCGCCCAAACTCGTCCGTTTGTGTAGGATGACGATAGAGAATTCTCGCTGCTCCATCAGGGTCGGCAACGACCTCACCGACACATTCGATACCAAAAAAGGATTTAGGCGATGCGCTGTCATGTGACTTCTTTAATCTGATTCTTGAGAGAATTGTGCAAAACTCCAAAGCCAACACCAGAGGCACAATTTTCCAAAAGTCGGTGCAACTACTAGCATACGCCGACGATATTGACATCATTGGTAGGACTCAACGTGATGTCATAGCCACGTTTGCTAGTATAGAGAAGGAAGCGGCGAAAATGGGTTTAGCAGTAAATGAGGGTAAGACTAAGTATATGCTGTCATCAGGAAAGGACTCACAACATCGACGAATTGGACAGGCCGTCACCATTGACAGATATAACTTCGAGGTAGTACGGGACTTTGTCTACCTCGGCTCCGCTATTAGCTCTGACAACAACATCTCGTCAGAAATTAAACGAAGAATTACTCTTGCCAACCGCTATTTCTTCGGGCTAAGAAGGCAATTTAGTAGTAAAGCCCTCACTCGAACTACTAAGGAGACCCTATATAAGACCCTGATCATCCCAGTCCTGCTCTACGGCGCTGAAGCATGGACCGTATCAAAAGCGGATGAAGAAATCCTTGGTAGATTCGAGAGGAAAATTCTTCGAAAAATCTTCGGTCCCGTTTGCGTTGACGGGCTATGGAGACGAAGATTCAAGCAAGAACTATACGAGCTGTACAGCGACATGCCCCTGGTCAAAAAAATCCGCACTGGACGTTTAAGATGACTAGGACATGTAGAACGAATGGACACCAATACTCCGGCTCGCAGAGTCTTCGATTCCCAGCCAGACGTCGGACGCAGTAGAGGAAGACCTCGCCTTAAGTGGCGCGCACAAGTGGAAACCGACCTCAACCAACTTGGAGTGCGCAACTGGAGGCAGTTAGTTTGGTTGAGGCCCAGGTTCATTCCGGACTGTAGCGCCACTTAAGTAAGTAAGTAAGTAGATTGAACCTGGAACCACGATCATCAGTGATAGTTGGAAGGTATATTAATGCATTTATTTTTATCATATAAGAAAAACCATTTAAATATTATATTCCAGAGCTACGACTATTTGACAGATGAAGGCTTCCACCAATAATGTTAAAAGTATGCGGGACATACAAAAGCCTCTCTCTCACAATACAGTAGGAAAAAAATGTTAATGGGCCGTAATAAAAAAATGCCGTTCCAAAAATTAAGACCCCCTCGTAGAATCTTTTAAATGTGCTGGCAAATTATACAATGGACAAGCAATTCCAGAACCATGTTGTAATGATTTTAACGATACATTTGTAATATAATATAATATAATAAAAAAACTTCAAATACTAAGTCAACAGTTTTTTTTTTGTTAACTGGTAGGTACACTGGGTGGCCCGCTTCGCGGGAATAAAGGATTTGAACTCTCTTTCTGGGGACAGTCCACGCTCACGCAACTTCTTTGCTCCGCTGAGGGTACGTAAAGTCGTCAGGCAGAGATTCTGTAAATATGTTGTTCCGACACTTTTTTAAAATTCTTTACGTTTAAGCCAAAAACTACGATTTCAAAAATGTTTACACTTGTTCTGTTGGGAGCAACAAATAGCACATGTACCAAATTTCATCATTCTAGCTCAAAATTTAAGGCCTAAAATTGGTGACGTACGCACGGACGAACAGACAGACATGGCTAAATCGACTCAGCTATCGATTCTGCGTCAATCCATATACTTTAAGGCATATCTAGCTAAATTATGTTATGTTACAAACTATGTTACAAACTATGTATCAAAATTAATATACTCCTATGGGATAAGGTATAAAAAAAATGCAAAAATTGAAAGGCAGCTTAAGTAAATTTATGCTTTTATCTTAATATCTTAATAAGTTTACCATATCACCATTTTAACATTTCTGCTTTATTCACATATCATATGTACGACCATGTCACACGCCCATGCACACGCATATTAAAATCAAAAGTACAAAATAGAGTAGGTATCACAAACTTGTTGAAAAGACGGAAGGCGTTCTTCAAATGTAGGTACTGTCGACAACATTTCTTGTAGTACTTTGCTGAAATGACCATCGTCCCTTTTTATGTTCATGTCAAGTGCCTCGAGTGGGCGTAACATACTCTTTTCCGACACTCGTTGAACACGTGAACTTCTTTCCATTGTTATGTGAGTGTATTGTTAGATGATAAAACGAAAACAGATGACAACTATAAGGCAACGTGTGTCAAAATAGGATAATATTTTGAATAGAATTTGTTTTGAAGTTGCAACAAGCAAAGGATACTCAGATCGTTACTTAAAGGATTTCAACTACCTGCCAAAAAGCGTTCCTTGAAAATATCGTTTTGAAGTTGGGTATAACCAGGGTATAATGGTTATACCCTATCTAGTATGGGCAGCTTAGTTTAGATAGATAGTTTGAAAAAAGTGAAAAAAAATTAAAATAGCCATATTATGTTCAGAATAAGGGGCAGACTCTATACGGATCTTTGATGGTGGTGGAAGAGCGCTGTAACTATGTGGTTGCTTGGTCAAGCTTGTCAGGCTTAAATAGATGGCCATACGTTGAGAATACTTTATCACCAATTCTATTTCCTGCATGTCTCACTGTTGCACGGTACACTAGGCCCACGCACAAGTGGTGGCTGCAATGGGTAGAACCAAAGATTATGAATTCTATACAGATGACGCATTGAGAACAAAAAACAGAAACTTTTGCTGAGTAGCTTCATGGTACGGGCGGGCGGTGTGCATGAAAACACATGAAAAACAAGAACAAAAACATATGGCGGGCTGTGCCAGCACGAAATTGGTGTCCTTGTGAATTAATTTGAGATTTGTAAACAATATCACACTTTTTTCTATTGCATGATGTTTTTCAACTGTTTTATTTTTTACTAATTTGAGGTTACTGGATCCCAAATTTAGTGTGTAAAAGCTGTGTTGAGTCTGTTGTGAGTCAAGATTAGCCACGGAAGTATCTTTGATGTAGGAGAGGAAGGCTTTGCAAATTTCGCGGTTGCTCGGCTCAGCTCGTCGGACGGGATGTTGTTCTTGCCCATTTCCTCTACACCCTTGCTCTACAAACATTTGTCTCGTGTAATTTTGTTCATCAAATAGTAAATAAGAGGAGAAAGTTACTCTACTTAGACTTCGGACGGACAAAGATAGGAAAGAAAGATAGGAGAAAATGAAATGAAAACCCGATCACTAACCTATGCCACTACCACTGAAAAAGATCAGGAATTTACAGCGATTCTAAAGTTACTAACCTAAGATAAACGTAAGCTACCCTAGGAAGTAAAATAAACCCTAAAAATAAATCTTAACTAACTTAAATATAACCTAAAATATCCTACACACAATAAAAATCATTCCCGATATCTTTCCGAGATAATGGTTCATCAAGAACCCGAAATACGTCAGATGGTTTGGCAAAGGTTGGCCTGCCCACCCCACGTGTCCAATGACACATCCATTGGCTATCCTCCTGGCCAATTCTATGAAGGATAGACCCTAAATTCCTCCCAGTCACAAACAAAAGGTCGCGAACCAAATGTCAGTCTTGTTTAGTTTGAGTCATCATGTTCGTATAGTCCCGTTATGTCTAGTCGATCCATCAATGGATGGCCCGCCCATCGTCTACACACCAAAATAAGAGCCTTTAAACACCCATATTGGGAGAAACAAACACTTTAAATAACTTATAAATCCATATAATTCATTTCAAAATAATAAAAAAACAATTTTTTTTAAGACTTAATTCTGCTCTTAGTATAAAAATGAAGGAAAATTCATTTTAAATGAAAACTTTATTCCAAGCTACGCGGCGTTGTCACACACTGTTTACCATAGGTACCTAAATTAAAAAAAAAATTAAGATTAAGATTTTTTAGCTATTTGTTGTTATTTTGTCACACCGCGACTATCATATAAGTATATAACACATGGCCAACTGATTTGGTACGGACTATACGAAATCAGTTGGCCAATCTACTGCGCAGGTCTCTTAAAATTTATTTTACAATATCTTAAATTGCTCTTAAATCCTCTCTTTGCGCATTCATGCGTTGGGCTTGGGCATTCTACTGCGCAGGTCTCTTAAAATTTATTGTAAAATATCTTAAATTTCCCTTCAATCCTCTCTCTGCGCAATCGACCGTTGGCCAACTGATTTGGTACGCACTAGTCCGTACCAAATCAGTTGTACATGTGTTATATACTTATATGATAGATTAGGTAAAAAAGGGATCTTAATTTTTTTTTTTAATTTAGGTACCTATGGTAAACAGTGTGTGCCAACGCCGCGTAACTTTGAATAAAGTTTTCATTTAAAATTTTTTTATTTTTGTGTAAAGAGGCCTGTCGTAACAAGTCTCTTTTTTTAAGTACAAGCCAAGAACTACTCTTGGCAGCCGCTGTTTCATTGGGCAAAGAAGGCAATTCAGTAGTAAAGCCCTCACCAAAACTACTAAGAACATTCTATATAATCTATATCCCAGTCCTGTTCTACGGCGGTGAAGCATGGACCATATTAAAAGTGGAGCTGTACAGCGAAATGCCCCTAGTCCAAAAACTCTGTATTGGACGTTTAAGATGGCTTGGACATGTAGAACGAATGGACACCATTATTCCGCCTCGCAGAGTCTTCGATTCCCAGCCAGACGTCGGGCGCAGTGGAGGAACCCCTCGCACTAAGCATAAGTAGAAACCGACCTCAACCAACTTGGAGTGCGCAACTGGAAGTAGTAAGCTGAGGACCGGGCGAGGCATGTTGGTTGAGGCCCAGTTTCATTCCGGACTGTAGCGCTACTTAACACTTAAGTAAGTAAGCATGTATTATAAGATTTATCCTCATTTGCAATCTGCTATTAGACCTGTTTTAAGTTCTAGTGATGAATCAGTACCACATTTCCAACCCATTACATCCAATCTAGCATCCCAAGAACCTGCAGAGGACAGTGATAATTGCAAAGATAATGATTTTCTTTGCTCTTCCGAATTTAGACCGTTCAACGTCCTTTGAGGAAGGCTTTGGTCCCAATGATACACTAGTTTCAAGAGACCGTATAATTATGTCCCCTTTGTATATATTAAATTAGTGTTAGTAAAAAAATATGTGTAAGCTTCAAATAAAGATGGAGACCGTTTCAAGTACATTACAAAATTGTTTCCAAAATTAATTACTGAAAAGAAAAAAGCTGATATCTTTGATGGTCCTTAGAGCAAAAAATGAATAAATGATTCAAATTTGACGATTTGCATGACAGTGGTTGAACAATCTGCGTGGAATGCTTTCCTTTGGGTAGTGATAAATACATTTAACCCCTTGGGCAACTACTTTAAGCAACTTCGATGAAAAATGAGCATTAAGATACATTTCTTCGTCAGTTATTAGACCGTTTTCTTTAAAAGCGATGAGCAATTAGAACGATTCCATCAGGACATTTGCGCTATGTAAGAGTGATACCAAGGTTACTGGAATTTAATTATGATTGCTGACTAGAGCATTCAGAGCAGTTCTCGTGGGACTCGAGAAAAAGATTTTATTTTGGGGTCGAAAATGTTTACCAATAATCTGATTTTGTTTCCAGGCCAAAACCGAACTGCTCGCCTCCTCAAGCTGTACTTTATATTTTGCACGTGCTTTCAACAATTCGGAAAAAGACTTTTATCTGTTGTGATCCTTTTTTAAAAAGAGAAATAATAAATTCATCTACCGTTCCACTATGTACCTATCCAAAATTATTGGTCTGACATCCGTCAAGAGTGCACTCAATCCTATCGGCATATTTGTCTTCTCGCATACGTAGTCCCGTAGTTCCACTATTAGTGCAAACCGGTCTTTAGGTGAGATGACATTATTTCGCTTTTTGACAACACGAAGTATTGATCAGTTAACAATTTAAAGCATCATTTAATACAATAACACAACATACAAAGTCTCTTTGGTTTTTGGCACTAAAATCATTATTTTCTCAAATATTGCTTAAAAACCTTTTCTGGTTTTCATCAGTACTCAGATTTCCTCCTCCGGAACATGTGCTGGAAAGAACCCGCAAATTATATTGCTCAAAAATAAACAGCAAAGAGTAACAACCGAAAAGGCCTTGACGACTATTCTTAAAAGAAATGGTAACGAAAAGCTACCATTAGTAAAGCCATCGGAGTGTAGACTTACGCTCGGTCTGCTGCTCTCCAAAAACCAAAAAAAATTCGATGAACCCTGTTTCGTACGTTTTCTCAAGTTGGCGTCGATTTAAATGCGAAACATACGTTCTCGCAAAAAGGCAAATATGAAGTACAATTGTTATTTTAACTTTACGGGCAAACCGACCTACTGAGCAGTTGCTGAATAGAACGTCGATATATCGTCTGTTCGTTCCCCAGTTATCTTGACATTGATCGTGAAATTCGTCGATAACCTGGAGCAAGCAAGAGTTATTAGTAGATCAACTAACTGGGAAGCTTTTCGAAACGCAATAGAAGAGAATGTGGAACTGAATAGTCCACTAACCACACCATATGAACTTAAAACTAAACTTGAAGTCGATTCGTTAAGATCATACAAGCCGAAGAAAACGCTGGACAAATACGGTTTGAGAGATATCCCCCGGAAATAAAAGAACTAGAGAAAAAACAACCTCTAAATGAAATATAATTATTGGTTACAAAAAAAAATAATCTCACCACCAGTTTATGTTCAGAAGTAAGCATTCGACGGCTGACCAGGTGCACACAATTACTGACGTAATGGAGAAACCATTCGAATAAAAAATGACATACAGAAGCGTATACCCAGTTTTTTCGAGAAGATCCATATAACAGATTTATGGATTTAAACCTTATTAGGAAATGCCTCCCAAACTATTTGGTCAAATTGAATGAAATTTAAAATATTTACTACTATTACTTTCTCACTTAAGTGGCGCTACAGTCCGGAATGAACCTGGGCCTCAACCAACATGCCTCTCCAATTAGCCCGGTCCTTATCTAACTGCCTCCAGTTGCGCACTCCAAGTTGGTTGAGGTCGGTTTCCACTTGTGCGCGCCACTTAAGGCGAGGTCTTCCTCTACTGCGTCCGACGTCTGGCTGGGAATCGAAGACTCTGCGAGCCGGAGTATTGGTGTCCATTCGTTCTACATGTCCTAGCCATCTTAAACGTCCAATGCAGATTTTGGGGTATGTCGCTGTACAGCTCGTATAGTTCGTGGTTGAATCTTCGTCTCCATAGTCCGTCAACGCAAATGGGACCGAAGATTTTTCGAAGAATTTTCCTCTCGAATCTACCAAGGATTTCTTCATCCGCTTTTGATACGGTCCATGCTCCAGCACCGTAGAGCAGGACTGGGATGATCAGGGTCTTATATAGGGTCTCCTTAGTAGTTCGAGTGAGGGCTTTACTACTAAATTGCCTTCTTAGCCCGAAGAAACAGCGGTTGGCAAGAGTAATTCTTCGTTTAATTTCTGACGAGATGTTGTTGTCAGAGCTAATAGCGGAGCCGAGGTAGACAAAGTCCCGTACTACCTCAAAGTTATATCTGTCAATGGTGACGTTCTGTCCAATTCGTCGATGTTGTGAGTCCTTTCGTGATGACAGCATATACTTAGTCTTACCCTCATTTACTGCTAAACCCATTTTCACCGCTTCCTTCTCTATACTAGCAAGCGTGGCTATGACATCACGTTGAGTCCTACCAATGATGTCAATATCGTCAGCGTATGCTAGTAGTTGCACCGACTTTTGAAAAATTGTGCCTCTGGTGTTGGCTTTAGAGTTTTGCACAATGCTCTCAAGAATCAGATTAAAGAAGTCACATGACAGCGCATCGCCTTGCCTAAATCCTTTTTTGGTATCGAATGTGTCGGTGAGGTCGTTTCCGACCCTGATGGAGCAGCGAGAATTCTCTATCGTCATCCTACACAAACGGACGAGTTTGGGCGGTATACCAAAACTAGACATGGCTCTGTACAGTTCGTCTCTATAAATGCTGTCATATGCGGCTTTGAAATCGATGAATAGGTGGTGGGTATCGATTTGGACTTCTTGAGTTTTTTTCCTGGATCTGCCGAAGTGTGAAAATTTGATCGGTTGTGGACTTTCCTGGCCTAAAACCACACTGATAAGGGCCAATCAGGTTGTTGGTAAAAGGTTTCAGGCGTTCACATATTACGGCAGATAGGATCTTGTAGGCGATGTTGAGGAGACTTATGCCTCTGTAGTTGGCGCAGTTCAGAGGGTCTCCTTTTGTGGATCGGGCAAACCATGCTGAGGTTCCATTCTTCAGGCATATTTTCATCCGACCAGATTTGGCTTATGAGTTGGTGGATGTTACTTACCAAGTCATCTCCGCCGGCCTTATAAAGCTCAGCGGGAAGGCCGTCATTTCCGGCAGCCTTATTATGCTTGAGTTTAGATATTGCTATCCTCACTTCACTCAGGTCGGGTGGTTGGCAGTTTTCACTGTCGAATGGTTCGTTCTGCCTGACAGCGGAATGTTGTTCGTCATCGCCGTTTAACAGTCTGCAGAAGTGGTTCTTCCATATCCTCAGCATCGACTGTGTCTCAACTACAATATTTCCTTGTTCATCTCGACAGGATTCTGTTCGAGCCTTGTATCCTTGGCTTTGACGCTTTACACTTTGGTAAAACTTGCGAACATCGTTCCTGGAGTGGCACCTCTCTATATCCTCGATCGCGCGCTTTTCTTGCTCTTTTTTCTTCTTGCTGAAAAGCCGATGTTCTTCCCTCCTTCTTTGCCTATAGAGCTCAATGGCAGCTCTCGTCTTCACCTGCAGCTTAGCCTTGTAGGCCTCGTTCTTGACTGCGAGCATCTGTCGGCATTCCTCATCAAACCAGGGGTTTCTTGCTGGTGGGCGCGAGAAACCTAGCACATCAGTTGCGGCTGATCTAATGGCCTGTTGGCATCGTTGCCATTGCTCTTCGACATTCGATGCTGGTGGTATGGTGTTAATCGAGAGGTTAAGGGATACGCGTTGTGCGAAGGTCTTGGCGGTCTCTTGCGATTGCAGTCTTCCGACATTAAATTTTTTCACAGTATTTCTGGATTGTTGTGGCGTGGTGGATATCCGCATTCTTACCTTGGCTGCTACAAGGTAGTGATCCGAGTAGATGTTAGCTCCTCGGAATGTTCGGACATCCAAAATACTGGATGCGTGCCTCATATCTATCGCAATGTGATCAATTTGGTTGACCGTTCGTTGATCTGGAGACCGCCATGTCCCCTTATGGATATCGAGGTGAGGAAACCGTGTGCTGGCTATAGTGGCATTTCGTTCCGTAGCGAAATCAATTAGCCTAAGTCCGTTAGCAGACGTGTTGTCGTGTAGGCTATGTTTTCCGACAATACTTCTAAAGATGTCTTCTCTTCCTACCTTTGCGTTAAAATCTCCCAGCACTATTTTAACATCGTACTTCGGTAGTCGTTCATAGGTTTTGTCGAGGAGCTCGTAGAAGCAATCCTTAGCTATATCATCTTTTTCTTCTGTCGGTGCGTGAGCGCATATAAGGCTTATGTTGGCGAATTTGGCCTTGATGCGGATTGTTACTATGCGTTCGCTAATGTCTTGGAAACATAAGACTTCTGGCACTTATAACAAATCCGCATCCGAATAGTCGCTGTTTCTGCTCACTATAACACGGTCCGTAGTAGATGTCACAGTTTTTCATCCTCTTTTTGCCCGGCCCATCCCATCGTATTTCCTGGATGGCAGTAATGTCTGCTTTGTAGCAGTTTAGGGCTTCCGCTAGTTGTTCGCCTGCACCTCTCCTGTTTAATGTTCTCACATTCTAGGTGCAGATACGAACGTCGTTGTCCTTTTTTCGTTTAGCAGGGTCGTCAACAATAAAATCAGTCCTTTCCGAGGCTATTGGTTGCTTCGTAACCATATTTTTTTTCTGTGGGTGGGTAGTTAACCCAAAGCACAACCCCCAACCTGGAGGGCCAGTTCCAATTTATTAGATACCCCTAGGACACGGGGCCATCAGTATCCACTACGGGATTGAGCGCTGCCGTTGGCCTTTCGGTTCATCCGCCACCATCTCTGTTCAAGGGGCCTGACTAACCCTTGAAGTTCCTAGACAACCCGTTGTCCGAATATGTCAGAGCAGCTCATCTAGGTTCGCCTGGGACAGCAAGGTCGGGTATTCATCCGTGCCATTCTCACCAGGGTGTTTATAGTGTTGCTGTTTTTCGTCGTGTTATCAACACTCGCACTTTTCGTTTAGCAAGTCAAATTCTTTTGGATGAGACCAGTACCCGATGGTTACCACTTGGAGGTAAAAATATACACATTTGATGTGTAGTCAGAGTTACAACACTGGGCATTGCCAAGTTAACGCCAATCAGAGTCTACCTTCGTTCTACAACACCCAACCATCTTTACTACTATTACCGTTTGATTAGTTTAAGCTCAATTATTAGTTGACCAATAACATAAAATCTTTATAATTGACAAATTCCCGAAAAAAGGATTGCCTATAAGCGACTACCAAAGTACGATATTAAAATCGTGCTGGGAGTATTGTCGAAAAATATAGCCTACACGACAACACGTCTGGCAACGGACTTAGACTAATTGACTCCGCTACGGAACGAAATGCCACTATAGCCAGCACACGGTTTCCTCACCTCGATATACAAAAGGGGACACAGCGGTCTCCAGATCAACGAACCAGTCAACCAAATTGATCACATTGCGATAGACAAGAGGCACGCATCCAGTATTTTGGATGTCCGAAAATTTCGAATGGCTAACATCGACTCGGACCACTACCTTGTTGCAGCAAAGGTAAAAATGAGGATATCCACCACGCCACAACAAACCTGAAATGTAATGTCGAAATACTGCAATCGAAAGAGACCGCCAAGGCCTTCACGTATACCTTAACTTCTCGATTCACACCATACCACCAGAATCTAATGTCAAAGAATAATGGCAACGATGCCAACAAGCCATTAGATCAGCTACAACTGATATGCTAAGTTTCTCGCGGCCACCAGCAAGAAACCCCTGGTTTGATGAGGAATTCCGACAGATGCTCGCAGCCAAGAACGAGGTCTACAAGGCTAAGCTGCAGGTGACGAGAGACGAGAGCTGCCATTGAGCGCTATAGGCAAAGAAGAAGGGATGAACATCGGCTTTTCAGAAAGAAGAAAAAAAGAGCAAGAAAAGCGCGCGATCGAGGATATAGAGAGGTGCCACTCCAGGAACGATGTTCGCAAGTTTTACCAAAGTGTAAAACGTCAAAGCCAAGGATACAAGGCTCGAACAGAATCCTGTCGAGATGAACAAGGAAATATCGTAGTTGAGACACAGTCGATGCTGAGAATATAGAAGAACCATTTCTGCAGACTGTTAAACGGCGATTACGAACAACATTCCGCTGTCAGGCAGAACGAACCATTCAAAATTGACATCGACAGCGAAAACCGCCAACCACCCAACATAAGTGAAGTGAGGATAGCAATACCTAAACTCAAACTTAATAAGGCTGACGGAAATGACGGCCATCCCGCTGAGCTTTATAAGCCAAATCTGGACGGATGAAAGTATATCTGAAGAATGGAACCTCAGCATCGTTTGCACGATCCACATAAGAGGCATAAGTCTCTTCAACATCGCCTACAAGATCCTATCTGCCGTAATATGTGAACGCCTGAAACCGTTTACCAACAACCTGATCGGCCCTTACCAGTGTGGTTTTAGGCCATGAAAGTCCAAAACCGATCAAATTTTCGCACTTCAACAGATCCTGGAAGAAGTCCAAATCGATACCCACCACCTATTTATCGATTTCAAAGCCGCATGCGACAGCATTTATAGAGACGAACTATACAGAGCCATGTCTAGTTTTGGTATACATCCGTTTGTGTAAGATGACGATGGAGAATTCTCGCTGCTCCATCCGGGTCGGAAACGACCTCACCGACACATTCGATACCAAAAAAAGATTTAGGCAAGGCGATGCGCTGTCATTAATATATGTAAAACTAAGGAGTGGACTAAAAGCCCGCAAATTTCTGAGGGAGTGCAGAAACACTTTCCTCATTAAGTCACCAAAATTCGGTGCGCTGCTTTTCAGCATCAGTTTTGTCGCGATCTGATATCGCCGTTATTTATTTATGCATTGTTTAAATTCGCAACATAATTTTAACATTAAAGGTATCGTAATGTCACGCAGGCGAAGAAAACTAAGCTAATCAATTTTTGTATAAAAACTCGTCATGAGTCTAGTGTAGGAAGAAACTCTCGCCTTTTATTTCGACATTTTCGCTATTCTACTCAATAAATTCGGTATTGGTTCAAATTCGTCGGTAATTCGCAACTACGATATCTTATTTGTCAATCGGTTTAATTTCCAACAAACAGGATCTACTTATTCGAAGTCGAGGACAAAAAAGAGGTCCCTGTGCTGGCACATTAATTTTATTTAATTTCTTTTTCCATTCTTTTTTTAAACTTAAATTTCGATAATGTTTTTTTTTTTAAAAACTAGTCATGGTGGCATTTTTATTTAAAAGGAAAATAAAATAATGGGGTATTGTCTTTAAAAATAAGGTAAAGCATGATGTTGTAATTGTTACAATTGTTTTAATTTTTTTCTTAGAAATAACCCCTCACGTCTAAAGGCCCCCATTTCCAGGCGCCAGGCATCAATAAAAGATATATAAAAACACAAACCCTGTAAAAAGAACTCTCGAAAACGTTGTTACCTCTTGGACTAATAAGCAAGGCTTCTTTAGCTTTAACCAGACCTGTAGTATTATTCTTGGTTCCATTAAGTACTAAATACCTAGTGAAAACACTCTTATTAGCTACATCCATCAAACTGTCGTAGAAAAAGTTTATGAATTCTTTCCTCCATTCCGATGTAGTTCCTTGACCCGACGTATAGCTTGAGATCCCGAAGGTCGTATACATTCAACACTCATATGTACACCTACATCAGTACAAAAATCTCTCACAAAAATCTCTCCTGAACTGCAATCAATCATAATCACAGTAAATTACGCAACGATACATTAAATGCCTAATACAGAGGGCGTAGTTGATAAGTCGTCATTTTTTTTTCAGCCTCAGTTCAATCCATTGCTTTTACCACACCAGATACCGTGTGGCAAACATAGAAATTCCCACCATCCCAACTTTGTTGTTGTTGGTTTCATTTTTATGGTTTTCCAATTTCATTCGAGAGTCAATTTCATTTTTTGTCATTTTTCATTAATCTGTCATCACACAACCTAAGTGATTTCAGCAACAACAGGCACAGCTACCATAGAAGCCATGAAGCACAGTGCACAGCTAAAATCTTAATAACGATGCAACGCACTTGAGGAGGACAATCTTCTAATGGAATCGATTGTGTCCAGATGGTGAGCGAAACTGTTGGTTATGAGTAAGGGGGGAAATGGCTGCCGTAGTTGGAACGTTCATGTAGAAGAAGCAAGTGTCCTTTTCTTCTCATAATCGACATCACAGGTTGAAGGACTAACTACTGAGCTGCTGTTGCAAGAAATTACACATGTACATGTGTTAATCGCACTTCACTATGTTACTATGCATCGACGTAAGGATTCCTTGTGAAAGTAGCAATAAAAAATAGTTACGTAGTCCTTTGAGTTTTTTCCCACAGTTTTCGAAGGATGCGAAGCATTGGAAGTGACATGTTAAATGTCGTAAACACGATGAGATCCAGTCGAGAAGATGACACTTTTTATGAAAGCGGTTGTATCATGTTGAATTTGTTTTTTGCTTTTTTTGTCTTCCAAGTGAGTTACTACTGGTAGTGAACAAGGACGAAGGGGGACCTACATTGTGGTTTTTCTTCTTACTTGAACATAGTTACATGCAACAGTTGGTGTCATATAGCAGTAGGATATGTATGCTGAGCGACCGTTTTTTCTTCGCCTTCACATTGTGTCAAGTTCAATGTCCTGGATTTTCATTTGCTTACTGCTTGTGTGTTATTGATTAGCTACTCGTAGGTGGATATATGTATGTAGTTAGTAATTCTCTAAGGACATGTTATGTGTGTTTTTTGTTGTTGCAGTGTAAAGGGAGGAGTTAAGAGGATAATGGAAAACATGCTTCCAAATATGTCTGTTACAAATTATGATCATTGCTGGATTGAATTAGTTTTGGGAAAAACTCTAAAGAATTCCGTTGAAGTAGTCCTGAAGAGGTTTTACGTGATTTATCGTCAACAGAGGGGATAGTTGAATGGCATAATGGAATTATGTAAATTATGTTAGGTAAATTTATTGTTACATAACTTCATGTGCTCAGAAACAATGCTGGTTTTGCTTCTGTTTGTTGGATTGAAATAGTGGTTATTAGTAATGAATATCATCAGGGACTCACATTGATGATGTCAAGTGGGCGTGCGATTGGCTTACGAGGCTCTTCGTATAGATTAATGACGGCACATCCTATGAAATATGTAGGAGATTTATAAGAGGACGAATTTTAATTTTCTCTAAAGCTTAGGTACACAGATTTTTTTGTTGTTCTTTTTTAACAGAATATGGAGTTGAAGGTAAACGACCATAGACAACGACGTGTGTTCGCTAAATGGCCTATGGAGCAGTGGAATATGACCCTAATTTGTATTATCTTCAGCGATGAGGCCAATTTCTGGATGGATGGGTACGTGAACAAACAAAATTGAATTTGGGACGATATCCACATGCAATCCAAGAGAGTCCAATGCAACCCGAAAAGGTCACTGTTTAGTGTGGATTTTGGGCTGGTGGTGTCATTGGTCCATGTTTCTTTGAAAAAAGATTGGCCAGATTATCACCGTCAAGGGCGAGCGCTAATGATCTGTAATTACCAACTTCTTTTAACCTGAATTGGACGAAATGTGGTTTCAACAGGACGGCAATACGTGCCACACAGCTCACACTACATTAGACTTTCTGCACTAGTCTCGAGGGCATGTTCATTTCACATGGAGGTAATATTAACTGGCCACCGAGATCATGTGATTTGACCACGTTCGACTTTTTATTGTAAGATTTTCTGAACTCGCAGGTCTATGCGAATAAGTCACAAAAATTACAGTGGTGCTCGAAGCCAACATAACCCATTGTATATAAATTTAAAACAGGAAGCTCTTTATGAAAGGCCTTTTATTTATATACTCATATATATAATACACATGGAATATCGTGTTCATAAATGGGCGAACACGCCGAAATTCTCTAGTTCTGTTCACTTGGCAAAGAGCTTAAGGCGGTGTCCTTTCTAGAAATATATTTCTGAGCCGAACACCAAACATGAGTACAGTATTCAAGACCTAGTTGTGCTTAATCAGTCCAGCGTTTATATAAATTCTGCATCGAATTTTTTTTTTCGAAAAATTTAAAATTTGACCGGAAAATTTGTTTTACTGAAAACGCCCCCAAAAAGTGGCAAAAAAAAACTTTATGTAGAAGAAATATAGATATTATGATTGTCTAGATCTGTTGTTCAGAAACTTTTTCAAAATTCCTTACGGTTTGGCCAAAAACTAAGTCTTTCTTAAAAGGGGGTGGCAAAAGGCGTATTTTGAAAATTTGTAAACTTGTTCTATAGGCATGGACGAGGATCCTATGTACCAAATTTCATTATCCTAGCTCAAAATTTAAACCCTAAAAATAGATGACGTACAGACGGACAGACAGACATGGCTTAATCGACTCAGCTAGCGATTCTGTACTTTGATAGATCCATGTACTTTGAGGTATATGTATAGCTAAATTATTTTTCTATGTTGCAAACTATGTATCAAAACTGAGTATTCACCCATATTTAGAAAATCCATAAAACACTTTAAGAAAACTAATTTTAATGCTAGGTGTCCAATTAAAAAAAATCGCTATAACCATCAACAACACATATACCCGTAATTTCAGTCAGCATAATATATTAGTAGAACGCTCGTTAAGGCTGATGCATTCAGAAAAAGGAATATCCAATACATTTCTAAAATACGCATGGTTTGGATAAAACAATCATGAAATAGCTAATTGTTTTAGACATCCGCCAAACGTAGAAAATGATTTCTTCCGAGGTCGAGTATCACGTTAGCGATTGTGGACTTTCAGTGTGAACCGATTACCGAACTGTCAATGTTAAAATATACGGTAAAATCAAAAATTGTATCATGGTAAAGTACATTAAGGTACAACGTTTGCAAATAATTAAAATTTAATACCGAAAGTCCGATTCGGTGGTCGCAACTTTAAGAGCGTTAACGCTCGTCCCAGTGGGCAAAGTAATAATAAAGTGAAAAAACAATTTGAGTCAGAATATTCCCTGATTGATGTGTCAGTGTTAGTGAGACTACGTTTTGCCGAAGTGTGGAGAATATTGCTGCCGTAGAGGTGTCCGTCGCAAACGAGCCAAATCAGTCAATTTTACGGCGTTCTCAAGAATTGGGCCTCTCCCAGTCCACAATGTTGCGAATTTTGCGTAAGGATCTTGATCTAGTTCATAAATTATGAACTAAAGCCACTTTATTATATGAAGCAATGTATGTTCTCGAATCGGGCTCTGGACACGATGAAAAATAAAATGAAGAATTTCATCGCAAAATCATCATCAGTATAAAGTGCATTTTTGGCTTCGACTTCGTCAATAAGAGTCATTGATGTCTCAGTTCCGTGAACGTGTTATCTCGAAAAACCGACCCGTCGATTGGCCGCCGAGATCTTGTGATTTAACGCCTCTTAATCTTTGCCAACAACGAGAAAATCGGCCGTATCGGTCGAAATGTGCGGCTGAAAATTAGATTCAACGTATCGACCAATGCATACCCTCCCGTGGTAGACAAATGAACGAAGTCGAATTCCATTCTTAAATGTTTTGATAGTAATTCAAGCCAATAATAATTTTTTTGAGATATCTCAAGTAGTTTGTATTTTATTTAAAAAAATAAGTTGTCAAGTCCTTAATGACAGACATAAATGCCGCTCTTGCCTTCTCTAGCTGTTGTATCTAGTACAAAACCACTCCAACACCTCACAACCTTAATGCCACATCTCACTACAAAAATGCCTCAAAGCCCTGATACAACTTTAACTAGAAACGCTCGTTGCCAGCTCTATGTGCACAGCTCTGCGCAAGTGAAGAGGAGCAAATATGTTTTACGCGTAGTAGATCTATCGTCAGTTGCGTAGTAGAGAGTTCCAGCTAAATCGATGTCAATGTTATCAACAGGCCTTGGCAATGCTAATTGGTGGATCGATAAGGGCCCAAATGTCCAGCGGAGCCGAATATTTTTGACTTATTGGAATTGTTTTGACGACGAGCTGTCAATGCCATTACAGTCGGTACAGTTTCATCGAAGTTAAATCATCTCGGGGAAGCAAGCGCTATGTTATACACATGATATATTATTCAACTTGGAAACACTGATGAATCTATAAGGGAAACCTCAGTAGGCACATTAATAAGACTAGCGGACTTATCACATGAAAAGCTTAAAATATCAGCGTTTTTGGACACTTACATCCCTAGTTCTGAGCTTTATGAAATCATAATAATGTCCAAATAATCTGGTTTAACTCCTCATCAGAGCGTCAGTAGTCGTATACCATCTATCTGTTGCGACAAATGACTTACCTATATCATAGATATTCAGGCCTATCGAAATATCCATTCGGAAGAGCATTTTTTTAGTTTGAAAATGAAATCGGAGAATTCTCAACCGAGATTTCCATTCTGACTATCATTTCGAATAGATCCTCCGACGAAATTTATCGCAAATGAGCGCGCAGCAGCATAATAAGTTAAGTCAGTAATAAAGTCAGTACCCGTTGAATTTCTTTGGAAGTTATAGAATTGTTGAGAACTGTATCGAACATAACGTTCATTTATTTAATCCTGCAACAGACAACTCGAAATCTAACTATGTTCCGATTGTAACTGACTTTCGTTTTGGAAATGCTTCCGAACGGATACATCTATAGAGCTTGTGAGATGTGATGGAAATTCATGTCGGATAAGTTAAATCAACTCTGACAAAAGGCTCTTCGGCATGTTGTATATAGTTTGCAGTTTAAGTTTTCCAAACCTACATTGTTCCTTGTAGATCTCGAAAGGAGTTTTTTTTAAATTGATAAAAATCGTTAGAGACGTTTTTAAGAAATTTCGATATACAACAGGACTTACTGTTAGTTTAGAACCTATAATGGCAATGCCAGCAGAACATATAATTCCATATTAAATTATATATATATATATAATATATATATAATATATAAATTATATTATATTAAAATTTGTCAGACAAATGCCAAAAAAAAATCGCACAAAAATATATAATAATGTTTACTAGTGTTATAGACAAACACAAGAAATACGAAAATCTGTTCACACGTGTTTTTCATGTTTTACGCGCGTAAGTACATTCCTTCCAAATGCGTTCCTTTATAACACGTGCAAGAAGTGTGTCCGCGGGTCGTTATTCTCAGCTCAAGAAAAACTTTGCTTGTATTTTATTTATATCTCAATAATGAAATAACGATAAAAAACCACAACCCCACAAAATAAATTCTAAAGAATATAAAATCCTTGCGGTGGTGTTTCTTTTTTTGCACTTCTTTCTGTGCACATTCGTTTAACGCTCAATTCAACATTCGATTTGAACATCCTACTTCTTCAACACAACACGCTCGAGAAAATGAAACCGACATGCTACAATAACAATACCGAGGACTATTGAAAGTGCATCCAAAGGAGAAGATGACACACCATAATTTGTTGTCACTTTGTTGGAATAGGTTTAATTTTAGTTTAACCCAAGATGAGTAATAAATTATACAACAACAAAACAAGCACGAGGAAAAAGAAAGTTGGGAACACATTTGGAAAATAAACGGAAAACTGAATTTCATTCAATAATTTGTTGGTTATTTTAGTTTCCATTATATAGATCAAAAACTATTTTTTGCTAACCCATTCGGTTATTTTCAATTATTTTTGTATAGTGGTTTACATGAGTGAGTAGAAAATGCCTTTGCAAATTATTATATTATACATAATGAAACTCAAATAATTTTATTTTAGAGTACATATATATTTTGTTAAAGTAGCTCAAAATATAATTATATTTTATTCAGTTTTTTTAAATTGTTTTTAATAAATAATAGTTTTTATATGACATCCCCACGCTCATTGACGCATGTGCGGCATCTTATCTTATCACTGACTTACTAGTTAAGCTGGGAACTGCTTTAATTATTGACCAAATGGATTGCTTCAAACTATTGAAATTAGTTTTGTCTTGTAGACTTCCTGTTTGCAATAACCCCATAAGAAAATATTTAGTGGGTTCAGGTCTGGAGACCGTAGGCTTAACGAAATGAAGAGTTTATTTAGAAATTTTGTTGTAATTAAGCAGTAACACCTCTGGTAACGTGAGAACTTGCTCCATTGTTGAAACCAGACAGAATTAAAATAAATTCTCATCCAGCGTAATTCTGGAAAACAAAATTCCCTCAACATTTTTAAATAACGGTCACTAGTGACCACTGGATTTGTTCTTGCACCAGTTGGTGCTTATATGGATGTAGGCCAAGATCATTCCTCAAAATGTTTCAAGTAAGGGACGGGCACACGCGGAAACTGAGTTGCTGAGATCGTCTTCACACTCACGTCTACAACCATCAGGCTTCTTTTGTACACACTTTTCAGAAAAAAGAAACTTAGATTTTGGTCAAACAAAAAGAATTTTGATAAAATGTCTAATCAAGGTATTCAGACAATCTCATTTGCTTAATTTCACTCATATAAAGTAATAAGTAATAAGGATGGAATGAGATATGGTATTCAATGATTTTCACAGCGGATTGTAGCCTTCTAATGTGTTTATATCCTATCCCATAGGGGTATATTAGTTTGACATTAACAGCCTTATTCATAAACTCATTATAAGGAGTGTATACATTTATACACAGCTTAAAACGTCACTAAACGCAAAAACCTTATTCATAATAGTTATACAACGTTGAATAGAGGCTGCATATCCTAAACGCGCCTGATGGTTGAATAGTGCTTGTATAATGCCTGAAACACATGTGCAGAACTCTAGTTGCAGAAAAGATAGAGAACACAGTTTTCAATGGGAGCGAACACATGTAAAATCTGCAAGCGTTGCAGTACTGCAAGTTGTCTCTATTTCTAAATCCACTGCAAAAATTCAATGGCACCACAGCACAAAAGGAAAACAAAAACGTAAAATTAAGATATTTGGCATCATTGAATTATGACTTTTTCCGCATAACAAAAAAAACGAGTGGTGGGTGCACGACTGGGTCGTACGCAACTTTCTCTTTCACAGCGAGTTGGGCGTTAGATCAAATAGTAAGTACGCATTTTGATTATAGATGCTAAAAATGATATAAAAAATGTCAAATGTGATTATACGAACGTTTACTCCGAAATTTGAAGGAATCGGTGTCTATGTGAATAATAATGATTTTCCGTTATTGGCCAAAACTTAAAATTCCGTTTAGTGATAGTTGGGCTAAAACTAATTATGTGGAATTGTTTCAAACTTGTTTCAAACTATAAAAGTAGTATATACATTAAATTTCATTTAATGTGACAAAGCAGTTTGCGAGAAATTAACAATTTTCTTTATATGGCCTAAGTGACAAAATCCGTTATATGGATTTTCTCGCAAAAACTGGGTATGCAGTTTTGTTGGAACTAATATGCATATAGTATATGTAAAGTTTAATCAAAATCGTTAGAGCCGTTTTCGAGAAAATTGAGGTTATGTGTAATTTTTATATGGCAGGTACCGTTATTAACATGGCTAAAAGCAAACAAAAAAAATGGCCTAGAATTATGACCAAAACAAACTTGGATACGAAGTTTGAAGAAAATCGGTCAAGCCGTTTAGGCTGGGGAGACCATTACGGACAGACGGACCTACGGACGGAATTCCAAAAACCACTTTTTTAGGCTCCGCTATCATCGTAATGTTAGAATCAATCAAAATCTCGAGGTCAAAAATTTTCACGAAAACAATATCTTTCTCTTTGTAAAAGAAAGTTAAAAAAACAAATAAACTGTTCAGTTTTAAAATTTGTTAAACTGTGGTGTTTGGTGTAATCGTTGAAAATTTAACAATGAATACAATAAATTATAAGAATTTAAGTGGTAAAGCTATTTTATTGCTATCTGCTTTCCAATCGTGTTATAAATTTTTGTATATATACGAATCACGAAGAAAGATTTTTTTCCGCGAATCTATTAGCTCAGAATGCCGACTTACTATTACTTTGATTTAAGTGTCTGAACATTTAATTATTATGTATTGATTCATTGAAAATAATAACTTCGTCTTTTAGGTATTTGGCACACCGTGTTTGTTACTAAATGTTGGCATGTTCCATTCGATTTGGAGTTTTGAAAATCTGCAAAATAATCCTGGAAACTTGTGAGGTGATTTGGGATGAATTGAATACAATTAACTTGGCCCCACCTACTGAAGTTGAATTTGAACAAATTGGAGAAGAATTATATAGAAAGTCGGTTATGCTGCATGTTGTAGGAGCAATCGATGGAAAGCATAGCCAAAGCGACGGAGGTGTGATATATATATATATATATATATATATATATATATATATATATATATATATATATATATATATATATATATATATATATACATATATTTCATTTGATATATGTAGTAGTTTGAGACAAATTAACAATATTCTTTATATGGCCTAAATGACAAAATCCGCCATATGGATTTTCTCGAAAAAACTGGGAATGCAGTTTTGTTGGAACTATTATGGTTATAGTACATATACAATTTAATCAAAATTGTTAGAGTCGGTTTCGAGAAAATTTAGGTTATGTGTAATTTTTATATGGCAGGTACCATTAATAACATGGCTGAAAGCAAACAAAAAATGGCCTAGAATTATGACAAAAACAAACTTGGATACGAAATTAAAGAAAATCGGTTAAATCGTTTAGGCTACGGAGACCTTTACGGACCGACGGACGGAATTCCAAAAAAACACTTTTTTGGGTTCTGCTATCATCGTAATGTTAGAATCAATCAAAATCTCGAGGTCGAAGATTTTCACGAAAACAATATCTTTCTTGTAAGAAAAAGTTAAAAACAAAACAATAAAATATAAATATATATTTTAGTCTACGAGCTCACACCTATTTTTGGGTGTGAATGATTTAACAAACATTGGCTATCTATGTGGGGGGGGGGGGGGTGAGGATATAAGGGGCAATAAGGTTTTCAATAAAAACACGTTTCTTGTATAATATGATTAATTAAATTAACTTTATTGTTAGTTTAGTTTGTAGTTCTAAGTTAAAAAAAAGCATTTAAGAAAATATAGAGATCGCGGTATTTAATTTGTTCGTAGCGTTGCGTTTCGTTTCGTATGTAACCGTCCGTTGTTCTTCGTGGCCGCTAAACAATTAACTGTGTAGTTCGTCTCTCCTCCTTTTGTTAAGCAAATCGGGTGATGATGATGATGACCAAATATGGTAGATCATAGTTTATCGTTTTTGTTCGTTGTGACGGACTTAGGATTAAGTTGATAGGCACATTATGCCTACATCTATGGATAGGTATTTTATTTATGTTATTAAATGCTAACTTCTCGCAGTTCTTAGTAGGACCATTCGTGCGTAATTTCGCCACAAAGTAACAGTTTTGGTAGGTATTGACTTTTTATTTAAAATGATGGCGACAATTAGTTTCTACTTGTGTGCGCCAGATAAACCAAGATCTTCCTCTACTAAGACGGCTAATCATAGACTATGCGGTCGGGAGTATTGGTTGCGTTGCCATCTTAAACGTCCAATGCGGAGTCAAAGACGAAAAAAAGGTCTTGGATTGTCTCGAAAGGCCAAGCAAAGGGGACCGAAGATTTTCCGAAGAGTATTCCGCTCGGCGCAGTATTTAAAATAAATTTATTTTAAATAATACAGTTAGTTTGTTTTACCACAGTAAAACAAATTTGAAATCTAAATGTTATGACAGGAGCCACTGCACTGCATGTATGTCAAACAAAAAATTCTGCACGTGTGTTTTGCTTGCTTCACTGCCTGCCGCACTGCATGCAGAACCACTGCACGTGTGTTTCAGGCATTTAAGGATATTTTTTTTTGTTTCTGTATACACAGACGGCTGAGAATCAGGGTTGCCAAAGGTTCAATTGTAAGTTGAAAAAATAGTCCAGGGTATTTTTGTATCTTAGCAGTTGTGTTTCACTGTTTCATTTGTTCAAATGGTAATTCTTATTTACCTTGAGACATTGTAAACGATGTTATTGAGTCAACATAAGTCACCAAAATGTTATAAAAGTGTAGAAAACAAAGTTGTCACCATGAGTTTCGCAACCATAAAAACTATACCTTGGTAGCTCTGCCGAGCTTTTTGGTAAATTATTTGACACAAACAATGTATAACTATTATGTGTGGGGAAATATGTTATAAATAAGAAATTGTGCTACCCTAAATAAAGGCTGTATATATACTTATGCACTGTGTAACTATACAACCGTTGAGATGTGTTTTAGTGAAATCTAATCAATAAGGGGGTAAGTTTGTAATATAGAGAAATCATTTTGAAAGATGTACCTCAAATTACATGGATCGACTCAGTGGGGCTAGCCGAGTCGATCTAGTCATGTTTGTCTATCCGTCCTTCCGTCAGGCTGACCGTCCGTCTGTGTGTCACCGATTTTTGAGCTAGACTGATGAAATATGGCACATATATAGACTGTCTGTCCGACGAAGCAAAACTAGTTTAAACATATTCAAAATTTGCCAACTTGAATATAAAATTTGCCCACTTTAAAAATAAATATCTTTTCTGATCAAATCATAAGAAATTTTAAAAAAGTGTCCGAGCAAGATATTTAGACGATGTCATTGTCTATATTTCATTCATACAAAAACGATTTTCGGCAAAAGTTTAGTCAAATTCGAAAATGTTTTGATATCTGCATTTAGAAAAAATTGGAAGATGCATTTCGTCCGCGTATCATTTTGACTCACACTCACTTTTTGGGTGCGATTTTCTACAAAAACGATATGTAAACATTACCCCATAGCATATGCAATAGAAAGAAAACGTATTTTTAACATATCATAAAATATTTTGATAAACTGTTTGAGCAGTATTTTGTGAAAATACCGCTCCCACGTTTTAGGGCTGTTTAATTTAATAATGGAATGTGATAGGGTATTTAATGATTTGCACAGCGGTTCGCAGCCTTCTCATGTGTTTTTTTCTTTTTTTGTTTTTTTTAAACGTCATCTGGCCCGATACGAAATTATTATGATAGGCTGCAGGAGGTGAGTTTTTATAGAGAAAAGCATGGCAGCACTTTACAAGTGTAGATATTTTTATAAAAACAAACGGGTGTTTCTTTTTTTTTGTTATCGTGGTTTTTCAATCGGGTGTGTGCATAGTACAGTGTCTCAAGAAACGAATAACGATGAAAACGACATTGGGCTTGTGACAAGATGTTCTATAGATAGAACTGCGTTTGGTTACACGATTTGTACGATGTTATTTATAGAGGGCTTGAACGTAAGGGTTATTGCGGTTTGTACCTACTACACTTGTTCATTTCTTCCAAGCTATGTAAGTGAATTGGTTAGCAATTACTTGTAGTTGAACAGTGAACTGTAATGTGTTTCGAGCCAGATGTGGATCCAGTAAAGGAAAACCCTGTCTTAAGCGGCGCACATAACTAGAAATCGTTATGTAGGTAACTGTGAACCGCCAGCTAAATACCTACATATATCGCTTGTGCCATTATGCTTATGCTGATTGCGCTAATTTTGCTTTCTATAATATGGTGTGTAGTAAATGTCGCAGTATTTAATAGATAGATAGACAGATAGAAAAAAAATCATATAATACATTCATATTAGATAAAACATTTCAAGTTTAAGAGATAAATATAAGAAAGGTTTTTGAAATTCATTGGTAATAGAAATAAAAAATGTTTGAATACCACTTAAGTTGGCAAATAAAATAAATAGAAATACCTAATTGGTGGGGTAAAAAATTCATAAATAAACTTTAAATTTCAATCTTTTGCTACAAGTAAATTAATTAAAGCTGTCATAGATAAGCAGAGAAGAAAGCAATAAATAGAAAGATTAAACCAAAACATCAGAAATGCGAGATTCTAAACTCATCATAATCAAAACTAAAAAGTCATGTTTTTACACTTTTTAAGAACGTTCCAGTTAATGTTATTGTTCTGACTGACTGTGGAAGTAATTTAAATAACCGATGCGGGTAAATAGAATAAAAATTACGATACGCAGTGATTCATATACAATGGTAATATCAATAAATAAGCCAGCTGAATATTTTTTCCCATCAAGTTGTGACATTATTTGTTAACAAAACTGCAAGAGAGCATCTTCTGTCGATTTGCCTTTTAAAAAACCAAATTGAGTAGGATTGAATAACCTGGTTTTATTTAGAAAACTCATTATTCTAGATTTCAAAAGTTTTTCGATTTTTTTTAAACTAAAAGTAATGAGATAGGGCTATAGTTACTAATTTTCGTAGCAGAACCTTTTTTAATAATGGCAAGACATCTGCACTTTTAAGCCCTTCGTTTAGATTTAGGTTATCAGGGTACTTATTAGACTTTATTGTGAGTTTGTGGCTTTATTTACTAATGATCTAGTTATCCAAGGCTTAAGTCTTTTAACCGATCTTTTGGCGGACATGAATGAGGAACAGGATAACATATGCTTTTTAAGAGATTGAATTAAGTTTGCATAAGCTTTAGATGACTCCCTACAAGCAAACACATCTTCCCAATACTCATAGCATAAATTATGTTTTATCCTATCACCACCTTTAGCTGACTAATAACTTTTGAGAATTTTCTTAAAGATTTTCTAATTAGTTAGCCCAATACCCTACGCCCAACCTGGAGGGCCAGTTTCTATCAATTATATAACCCAGGACAGATGGCTGTTAGTATACACTACTTTTGACAGAGCAGCCGTTGACTGCACTTTGGGAATTCTTACTCTCCCGCCCTCCCGGAACTTGTACTCTTAGTCTTTACAAATGGGGTTAAAACTCAATCCACGGTCAAGGTACTAAGCATCCCGCGGTCGACAGATGGATGCGGAAAGCCGGAGTTATTAAGTATTGGAAGACTAAGGCAAAACGCTCGTGTTTTCATATAATCGCAAATCGCACTGCCTACCATTTGACAGGCCAAATCTATGCAATATAAAGAATCTTGAAAAACAACGCAAAATTGTTAACGTAGTGTTTATTTTCCAGATTCGTATTGACAACAATTGCCAGCCAGTCCAAGCAACCTTAAATCAGTATCCCTATGAAATTCATACACAAAATAGTATTCCAACCAGGTAATATAAACAGAACAGAAAATTTGGTGGAACTCATTTGGTTTCACGCGGCAAAAGCGTTGGCTTCGCGTAATAGTCTCATTTTTGGGGCATTCTACCACAATGATGAATATTTTGAGAGGCTGCGCTTAAGCGGCTTCATTCTGACCTCATTTGGTTAGTCGAAAGCTGATACAGGATAGATCGGCGGTCCCGCTAATCTACCACGTGTTCCAAAGAATTGTGGATAGGCGGCTCCTATACGACCGAGACGTCATCGCACAGGGCGGAGGAGAGCGCCTGCGGTTCAGCAGGAGTGTGTCCGATCGGGACCATCTGAGTAGGTTGCAACAAGGGAACCTGTGGTTGTGGTTAACGTAGATATAGATAGTTGACATAATAAAAATTGTATGGTCGACTTACATAGTTTAAGATTTAGGGTATGTTCAATAGCCAGGGTGGCACAAAAAAATATGCAAAAAATACAAAACAAGAATTGCTTGCTGTGACTTTTCTAAGACACTTTTTCAAAATTTTTAACCGTTTGGCCAAAAACAACGATTTACTGAAAAGAGAGCATGGCAGTAGGCGGATTTAAAAAATGTTTACACTTATACTGCTTCGTTGGACAGAGAGTCCATATGTAAAATTTCATCACTCTAGCTCATAATTAAAGGCCGAAAATCGGTAACATACAGACGGACGGACGGACGGACAGACATGGCTGAATCGATTCAGCTAGCGATTCTTAGTCTATCCATATACAAACTTAATGTCTAAACTAATATACCCCTATTGGATAAGGTACATTTCTATATTAGATTATATGCCGAAAGGCATTAGTTTTAAGTTGTCATTGTTTAATTTAGAGCTCCTGCATAGGGCCAGTAAGTAAGTTAATAAAAATGAATTTAAAAAAATATCCCTATTCAATATCTAATAATTTCTAGTTGACCACGCAGGGAGAAAAAAAATCAAAGTGTCGAACCAGTCTATATTTCAAATCTGCCTAGATATTAAAGAAAATCACATGCACTAACCTGCATTTCATTTTATCATGTATTAAGTATCAAATCGAACCAGAAAAACCAGTGCTTCTTTATAATAAGCAAACTATAATTATTTATCATATGCAGCAATGTATTCCCTTGACGGGGAACTTTTAATTTAAACGGTTTTTATTTTTATTAATTAAGCGTGAACCATGCACCGTTGACTGTACACAACGTAACAGCGATTTAAGATTAGATAAAGTATAGAGTGAGGTTGTTTATTATTGACTTATTTAATTGCCCAGTCTGTGTTCGCATCGTTAAATAAAATTTAAAATAAGTTCGGTCAGGTTTCCAATTGTCTAAATCCAAGCAACAGAATTTTTAAACCCTGATGTTTTAGATGTAATTATGTCGAAATTGTCCATAACCATTTTGTATAAATATTGCTAAATTTACGGATGGTTGCAGGCTTGTTGCCATATAATTTTGATATCGAATTTAGATATATTGTTTAAGAATTAAAACGCTAGGATGCCAGTAGTTGCAATTGTTTCATTGATATTGTATTTGATTCTGAAGGAGAAACAATTATTCTCCATTACCATCCTGTACAAACGGACGAGTTTGGGGTGTATAGCAAAACTAGATATGGTTCTGTGTATTTCGTCTCTATAAATGCAATCGGATGCGACTTTGAAATCAATGAAAAGGTGGTGGGTAACGATTTGGATTTCTTGGAAACAACTATATACCCAAGTATAAAGATTTTATCAGCTGTGGACTTTTTTGGGCTAAAACCAAACTGGTAAAGGCCGCTCAGGCTTTGCATTTTTATTTTGTGTGCTAGGAGGTAGCGGTCCAACTCGATTTTAGCACCCCTCGAAATGTTTGGGCATCCAAAATACTGAATGTCTGCCTCTTGTCCATCGCTATTTGATCAATTTGACTGGCCGTTTGTTGATCTGAAAACCGTCATGTCCCCTTGTTAATGACCATAAGGTTAGTAAACCGTGTGCTTGCTATAGTGTCATTTCGCCCCGTATCCTAAGTTCTTGGTCAGACGTGGTGTCATATAGGTTGTGTTTTACGACAGAGCTCAAGAAGATGTCCTCACGTCTTATCGTTGCATTAAATCCCCTTGATTTTTACATCATTCTTCAATAGTCGCTCATCATTTGTTTCGGGAGCTCGTAGAAAGAATACCTCGCAATGTCAACTACTCCATCGGAGCGGGAGCGCTTATATGGCTTATGTTGGCGAATTTGACCTTAATACGGATTATTAGAATTCTTTCGCTAATGTGATGAACACATAAGACTTCTTCCCTAAGTATGTCGCTTATAACAAATTCTCATCCGAATAGTCGCTGCTCACTATTACTCACAACCATTCATGTGTGCATGCGTGTATTTCTTGAACGATGACAAGACATCTTGTATTACGCCAAATCCGAAAGAAAGAAAAGCTTTAACTTAGCCTTCTGGATTCGGTATAAAACAGGAGGTCCCACCGTCGTGCAAGAAGTACACCCGCCCACAAAAATGGTTGTGAGAAAAAGCTATGCCCCGGGTACTAACGAGCCTGTTGCGCCGACAATCTGAAGGGTCAGGAATAAGTGTTCACCTGAGGTCTTTAGGTCGGATTTTCCGGCCACTCCTTCTGAACTGCCTTTTTTATAGTTTTGTTGTTTTTCGTCTTGTTATAAACACTCGCACTCAAATCCGGTTGGATGATACCAGTAACCGATGGTTATTACTGGGAGGTAAAAAAAACACTAATGGACGTGTGGTCAAGATTACAATGACTGGGTGTTACCAAGTTAACCCCGTCTAGGATTCGATCTCTTACATCCAAATATTTTAGGACATTAGTTAAAATATTCGCAAGTTCTGATATTAAAATAAAATGAAATCTAAGTTTTGTTGTTTTATGTTTTTTTGCTTAATTCATTTAATTACAATCTTGCAGGCTATTACCTAAGTATAGAACAAAAAGTTTAATACTGCATCTTATCCGCTATGTCACTCCCAACTGCAATATTTAAAATTCGCGTTTGCCAATCCTTAGGAAGCATCCTGAAAAAGAGTTATACAAAAATATATGTAGTACTGTTGTTTTTTATGGTTCATAAGATTCTTACTCCAGAAGGCGGTAACATAAGGCAGAGAGTCCTGGTATAAATACTTCCGTTTCATTTGTAACAATACCTTCAATAACTGCTTCAGCAGCTTCCATGCCAGAAATACTTGGATACAATGTGTTAATTCTAACAAAAAAAAAGTATTATAAAATCAGGTACAAAAATTGGTATACAACTCACCCAGCATTTTGAATAATTTCATGAACTTTCGCATTAGTTTTTAAGAAAAACGGAAACACCGTAGTCGTTTTTATAAACTCACAATTGAGTGCAAATAGTTCCGTACGAAGAGCACACATGAATCCATGTATTCCGAACTTTGTTGTGGTATATTCCAATTGTCGATGGCATGGAACGACTCCTGACATAAAAAAAGGGTGAAGGAAGTATTATAGCATAGAGCAATTATAGAGATAGATCGTTATGACATGAGAAAATGTTATATAAATTCCATACCTGCCAGTGAGCATATTGTAACTATATGTCCTTTTCCAAGTTCTCTCATTTTATCCATGAAAACGCGTACAGTCTGAAATGTTTCACAAAAACTTAAATTGAAACAATAAAAATGTGATTATTTTAAAAATGTATACCCAAATGTGAGCTGTAATATTGGTATTAATCATTCTCTGAATTTCAGATGGCTGTGGATTTCCCGATGATGAAAATGTCATAATACCAGCATTATTGACCAAAATTGTAACGGCGCCCAATGATTTCTCAACATCCTTGGAGAGGTTATAAACTTCATCGTATTCTGTTACGTCAACCTAAAAATAAGGTTTGTAAGGTAGGCGCTTTACTTATTTTCCGATTATACTTTGAAAGCTTTAGATTTGACGTTGTAAGTTTCAGCGATTTGTTTTGCGGTTGCTACAGCCGCCTCTTCATTTATATCGACAATGGCTATGTGACAGCCTTTCTCTGCCAATCTTACTGCGATTTCTTTACCCAATCCATTCCCACTGCCGGTAACCTGAGTAAAAATAAAAAAATAATGTTAGATTCAGTCTAAATGCTACTATCAACCAAGTATTTAATTATCATAAACGCTTATACCACAATCAGACACCCTTAGTTTTTACTAACACTCTTTAATGACGCTACAGTCCGTGATGAAGTTGGGCATCAACCAAAATAAATATTTCATTATCCTCCTCCCTTGCCAACTGGCTCCAGTCGCTTAAAGCGAGGTTTTCCTCAATGGCGTTTATCATCTGGCTGGGAATCGGAGAGTATGCATTCGATCTACATCACTTAGCTCAGAGATTTTTGCTTTAACCGCTGAATAGTTCGTGCTTCTGGTGTTGGCTCAAGAGTACTGCACAATCCTCTCAAGAACAATGTTTAAAATATTATACGAGAATGCACCACCTTGTCCGAGAGAGAGCAGCCATTGAGCTCCATAGGCAAAGAAGAAATAAAGAACATCGGCTTTTCAGAAAGAAGAAAAAAGAGCAAGAAAAGCGCGCGATCGATGATATAGAGAGGTGCCACTATAGGAACGATGTTCGCAAGTTTTACCAAAGTGTAAAACGTCAAAGCCAAAGATACAAGGCTCGAACAAGGCAGAACGTCACCATTGGCAGATATAACTTTGAGGTAGTACGGGACTTTGTCTACCTCGGCACCGCTTTTAAATCTGACAACAACATCTCGTCAGAAATCAAACGAAGAATTATTCTTGCCAATCGCAGTTTCTTCGGGCTAAGAAGGCAATTTAGTAGTAAAGCCCTCACTCGAACTACTAAGGAGATCTTATATAAGACCCTGATTATCCCAGTCTCACGAACTATACGAGCTGTACAGCGGCATACCCCTAGTCAAAAAACTCTGCATTGGACGTTTAAGATGGCTAGGACATGTAGAACGAATGGACACCAATACTCCGGCTCGCAGAGCCTTCGATTCCCAGCCAGACGTCGGACGCAGTAGAGGAAGACCTCGCCTTAAGTGGCGCGCACAAGTAGAAACCGACCTCAACCAACTTGGAGTGCGCAACTGCAGGCAGTTAGCTAAGGACCGGGCAAATTGGAGAGGCATGTTGATGTTGGTTGAGCTCCAGGTTCATCCAGGACTGTAGCGCCACTGAAGTAAGTAAGTAAGTAACCACCTTGTCCAAAGCCTTTATTTTTTTGAATATGTTGGTGAGGTCGTGCTGGACAAAATTTTCTATCATCTTGCAATGAAGGACGTAAACTTGATATGCCTCGGCATAGTTCTTGCCTATAAATAATGTCGAATTATTATAAACTTTTCTTAGATAAGGTGAATATAAAACGCTCCAGGAGCCCCATGAGATAATGCTTGCAGATTTTCATTAACTCTGCTATTGAAAGTTTGTTGATTGTATATTGGTGAAAATACGTCTTCTGGAATTTCGTTCCTTTGTTTGCTTGTTCTGTAACAAAAATAATTCTGGTATTACGTTGTTCGTGGCATTATGAGGTGGACAGTGACTCTGTGAGTTGAAACTGCGTGTCCGCAGCCGGCCGTTGAAATGCCACGAGTCTATGGAAGATGATTGAAGAGTTAAATCAACACACAACGTCCAAACTGGAGGGCAGTTAAAAACATAAATATCACCATCACTATGCAAGGGACTTGACTTCGTATATGACCTCTTGTCGAAATTCTTCAGAGTAGTAGATTGTTAACATTTTCAATCCTAACTGTATACGACACCGTTGATTTGATCTTAGTAATTCATCCGCTGCCGTTTGGGGAAAGGAAGAGGTAGGTTATTGAAATACATTATTCCTATTACTCTCATATACTGTAGCCAAGATTATTAAAAGGTGTTAAAATCCAGTCTGCATTCAAGGCACTAGGCACTAATTGATCACCATGTTGAGGCTGCGCGTCAAAGGTGCTAGTTATCAGCTAACGTTTGTGTTTTCATTATTGCCGACCATTGGCCAATGACCAATCCTATTAAACAATTAACAATTTAAATACCGTCAATATGTATATATAGTTATGTCATATTCATTATTCTTGTTGATACATACATTTTTTGTTTAAACTGTGCCAACTAATTTTGCAAATAGAAATCGCTTAGTTTTTTTATTTACAATTTTTAATGAGAAACTCAACTCTTATACAACTTTTGGTTGTATAAGAGTAGAGTGGTATATTTCAACAGCTTCCGGTCCGTTGTTTCAACTTTTGCTATTGCTAACAACATAATTATACATTTTAGCGATTGACTTTGAAACGAAGAACCACCTTTGTCAACCATTGTTTCTTCCGGTTATGGAGGGCTATTAAATATATCCTATATATATTCGGGCCATGAAGATGAAGTTAAAATCAAAACTTGCATTGAAACTCCGGCTCGCAGGGTCTTCGATTCACAGTCAAACGTAGGACCCCGTAGAGAAAGACCGCGCCTTAACTAACTTCAAGTGCGTAACTAGAGCCAGTAGCTCATCGTTCTAAAGATAACAAATTTGAACATATATCATATCTTTCTACCAATTCAACAAAAAATTTCTGAAGAAATATCTGAAAACCTGCATGAATAACGAAAAGACGAATGATTGGATTGAATACTAACACACATATATTCGACACTCAATCCAACCTCTACCAAGCAAATATTTCCGTCTTACTTACCAAAGTCAATGGTAAGAACATACACAAAGCTGAGAATGGGACACACCAACACAACCCATAAACATTTCATCACCAAGGAACCTCCATCTCTTTGCGATTTTTTCGACGATAGGCCAACATTAACTGTACTACACATTCTGCAGTGCATGACAACATAAAGTATGTAAATGAAATCATCGTAAAACTAGACTTATTTATTTAGTTTATTTAATCTTAACTAGCCGAAAGCCCTGGTAGCTAGTGCTGTATTCTTATTATTGATTATGTAATTAAATTATATATCAATAAAGTTATAATAATAATAATAATAAAAATAACTAAAAGGTAGAAAGGGAAGACATCTTTAGCAGTAATTTCGGAAAATACAGCCCACATGACACAACGTCTGGCAACGGACTAAGGCTAATTGACTTCGTTGGGGAACAAAATGCCACTATAGCTAAGCACATATTCATAAGAGGCCATGGCAGTCTCAACGAAAGGTCAATTAAATTGATCAGATTGCGATAGATAAGAGGCACGTATCTAGTATTAAGATATCCAAACATTGGGAAGGCCAATATCGACTCGGTCAACTATACCTTGTTGTAGCCAAGGTAAGAATCAGGATATTCAGCAAGCCCCAACAAATAAGAAATAGTGTGATACCGCCAAGTCATTTGCAGAACGCGTATCCTCAGTTGCGCAAATCGAAATGGAAGAATCCATAATCCGCTGCGCACCAACCATATTGTATCATGGCAACAACATGTACCCGTTTACCTTTTACCCTTTCAGAGCTAAAAGATATTTTAACCAGCCCAGCTTCTTCATCTATATAAAGCCCAAGTACTACCAGGTCTTGAACACTGAACTTTTTTTTGAAGTTCAGCCCCGAAACATACACTGACTTACTGGACTCTATCCAAAGACGATTCTTTCCCTACTTCAAATGTGTAACCGTTGGCACAGCGAAGGTTCGTATGAGAAATGTCTCTATATTACATATATTATAACGCCTGCTGTTCTGAGGAGCTAAGAGAAATCATCGCTAGTCTCGTTGCTTTGCAAAGACAGACAAAAAATGCATTTTCAACTTACAAACACACAACGCCACGAACAACGAAATACATAAAAAAATTTTGTTACAGAAAAAGACAACAATGGAACCAATTTCCAAGAATTAGCAAGGATTAAATAATTGATACGCATACAAGAAATTATAGATATCGCGGGAGTTGTATTTTTGGTCCTATCGTCCGTCCGTTGCTCTTCGTGGCTGCCAAACAATTAACTGTGTAGTTCGTCTTTCCTCGTTTTGCTAAGCAAATCGGGTGATGATTATGCTGACTAAATATCCATTACCATATTTAGTCAGCATAATCATCACCCGATGGATTTTGAAGAAACATTTATTCTAGTTGAACAGTTGTTGTTCGTTGTGACGGACGGATTAAGAATGAAACAGAAACTCGCAGCCAAAAACGGAGCCTTTAAGGCAAAACTTCAGGTGAAGACGAGAGCTGCCATTAAGCTCTTCTATGCAAAGAAAAAGAAAAGAACACGGGGTCAGGAAAAAGCGCGATGGAAAACATAGAGAGGAAAGATTTTCATTGGTTTTACCAAAGTGTAAAACGCTAAAGCCCGGTATACAAGGCGCGAAAAAATCCTGTCGATAAGAAAAAGCAAAATCGTAGTTTGAGAGTTTCGATGCTTGAAGAACTACTTCTATAGACTGTTAAACGGCGATGGCGAAAAATCTCCTTTTGTCAGACAGAACGGAGGCATTATCCTCCTCAACATTGCCTACAAGATCCTATCTGCCGTAATATGTGAGTGCCTGAAACCGTTTACGAACAACCTGATCAGCCCTTAACGGTGTGGTATTAGTCCAAAACTGATAAAATCTTCACACTTCAGCAGATCCTTGCATGGCATCGCCTTGCCTAAGTCCTATGACTTTTTTGACATAATTCGTGAGAGGATTGTGTAAAACTCCTCAGCCTTCATAAATCGGTAAAGGCTTGGGTACGTTTTCCCCAATACATAATCCCCAAGACAAAATACCTATACCTATTTGGTTTCGATTAAGGTTAGTGAAATGTTATACGCAAAGTAAATATATTTGGAGTGTTTATTCAAAATAAATTCATTTTCATTTTCAATTCTAATTAAAAAGTAATAGGTAATAATAATTTAAACAAGATAAGGATTTAATTAATGATTTAAAAGAAAAGAGAAAAATTCACAAACAAAACAGCGATTTGTCGATTGTCTACGAATATACACGTCAGATTGAAGGTGAATGTATTTATATTTTTGTATAAATAAAACTTTTTATTGTAATCACAATTCACAAGACTACAGAGAGTATCGTAAGATTTGGAGATTTTGGAGAAAAAGATTTTTTTTAAATGTCACCGATGTTTTTCGGTCCAAGAATGCAATTTAGTAGTAAAGCTCGCACTCAAACAGCTAAGTAGATCCTATACAAGATCCTGATCATCCGAGTCCTGTTGTACGGCGCTGAAACATGCGCCGTATCGAAAGCGGATGAATAAATCCTTGGTCGATTCGTGCGAAAAATCGAATCTTAAGGGTTTTCTATATTTTAAACTATAAAAATCGTAAAAATAAATTTTACGATAAATTTCTTCACTACAAGTTTTTTTTACACACACATAATTTGGTAGGAACTGTCACTGGAAGCTGTATTAAGAGTTAACCGAGTACTTTCTGTCTTCACAGATAGTTCATCTATAATTTATAATTTATTTTATTTAAACAAATATCTATTTTATTCTCCCAAAAACCTAAATATTTAAAAATTGTTTGACTATCAATCAACAAGTCACTTTTGTAATATATTAGATTTAAAAAAATATATATAAAACAACAACAGTCTTTTCAACATTCAAAAATTGCAAAAATGGACAACAATACCAGAGCAACCTCTCCATCGATGCACTTTCGGGTCTTGCTAATCGATTTCCAGATAAGGTAAGCCACGGAAAAAAACAGTACACAGGGATACACAAAAACCGCAAACGCGACAAAAATCAACGCGCGTATCTTTAGAATTTTCTCACTAAGCATTTTTAAGCAAAACTTGCAACTCTTTAAGATTCCTTCTTTACACTCTGATGAATGCTGACTGACTGTTATCAGTTTATGTCTTTTGAAATCGAGTAGTTAGCTTGAATAACATGTTGTACTCGATTTTTGTTTTGAACAAATCGTACTATACAAGGTGCCCGAAGAAAGAGGGTCTAGCGAGCAGGCGGTGATTCCAAGAGTTGCGGAAAAAAATAAATTAATTTTGTTAGAATGTTGGAAGCACCTACTATTTATATACACGACCGTGTTCACTTATTTAGTTTTTGTGTATTGTGTAAGCCAATCGACAGATAACTGTGAATGTAAACAACTTTAACAACTAACTACATATACCCTGTCCCATATGGGTAAAATGGTTTTGATATTAAGTTTGTAACTCAAACCAAATGGTAGGCAATCTGATTATCTGAAATATAATAAGAATAATAAGTTGAAAAACCAATGTGTAAAGTCTTGCCGTCTTCACACTTAGGCACATAGCCCTTTACCAACATGACAGCGGGAGAATTCCCAAGATGAAATCAACAGTGGCATATATAATCACAGTCAGGATTGACAAAGTTAATAACCTAAATGATCTGTTTCGACATATTTGGACACCAGGTCATTTAGGATCTGATCTTATTGTTGAAGACCATGCTAAACGAAAAAGGACAACGACTTTCGTATCTGCACCTGGAATGTGAGAACATTAAACAGGAGAGGTGCAGGCGAACACCTAGCGGGAGCCCTAAACTGCTACAAAGCAGACATTATACTGCCATACAGGATATACCTTGGGATGGGCCGGGCAAAAAGAGAATGAAAAACTGTGACATCTACTATGGACCGTGTTTGTTTTCTTTTTCCGTGGGCTGGTGGAAATCTTCATAGACACGATGAGCACGTGCCCAAAGTAGTGTGAGATTTTTACTCACTAAAACCACCACCCATTTTGTATTTCTATTGCAACTAAGTATTCGATTTATCCAGCAATTTTTTTTATCAGAGTATATAATATGTTTGGCAGGTAACTTTCCTTTGAGAGTTCCTGCTTTTCCGCAATTTATAGCGCGGTTTGTTATTATCGGGCCAAATCTAAGGGTTTAGTTATTTGAAGACGCCGCAATATATTTGTTTCGTCAAGAATTTTTAGGACTGTTGTGTTAACGTGTCCTAATAAACGTTTTTTATGTTTTCGTGCAAAATTTTTTGTTTCATCTTTAACCGCGGGAATCTTCGTTCCTTACGTACCACGGTGCATTGACGAATGATCTTATTCGTTTCACTGGTACAACCCCATAGTTGTATACCATATGTCCAAACTGGTTTTAGCACTTGCTTGTATAATAGCAGCTTGTTATCAAGGTTAAGCTTCGAATATTTTCCGAGCAACCAGTATAGATCTCTGTATTTATTTTTTAGTTCTTCGCATTTCTTTTTTACATGCGACTTCCATTTTAATTTTGCATCGAGCGTCATACCGAGATATTTCGCTTCATTTGCAAACGGGACTCGAACCGTATTTAGAAATACAGGCAAATTGTTTGTCCGTTTATACGAAAAATCTACATGGATCGATTTGCTCTCATTAAGTGCAATCCGCCAGGATTTAGTCCATTCATTAACCTCGTTAAGAGCGTTTTGTAATTTGATATTTGTTTCCTCTATTGTTGTGCCAACTGCTAGTATAGCAGTATCGTCAGTAAACGTTGCAACATAAGGGAGTTGAAGGTAACGAAAAAGCTGATGAACTAGCCAGAAAAGGTTCCGAAACCCCCTTCATTGGACCTGAACCCTTCTGTGCAATCTCCAAATCAGCCATAAATCTAGTCATAAAAAACTGGGAACAAAACAGATGTGTTTCATACTGGGGAAACATCCCAGGCCTAAGACAGGCCAAAAGAGCTATTCAGCCCTTCAAATCAGATGCCGACAAGATACTAAATCTTCGCAGGCACGATATCAAAAACTTAGTAGGTTACCTAACTGGTCATCACGGTCTGCGATATCACCTAAACAAAATGCGTCTAGTCGACTCACAGGAGTGCAGACTATGTCTAGAAGAAGACGAAACAGCCGAGCATATCATATGTGAATGCCCGGCCCTTTACGGTATGAGAAGAGAATCTTTCTTCAGGGAATTCTTAAGTCCCGCTGAATTGAGGAAATCTTCGGCTGAAAGTATTATCAGCTACATTAGGAAAGTAGAAGCGCTATTAACCTAAAAAGCATCTGACGGCAAGCACAATAGATCTTTTAGGTCGATGTGTATATTACTGCTTAGGCAGGTCAGAATTAAAAAAAAAAAAAAAAAAAACGTTGCAACTATTGTATCGTTTGTTTGTGGGATATCACGAGTGTATAGGAGGTACAGGATTGGTCCAAGGCCGCTTCCTTGCGGTACACCCGCCATTATTTCTTTGAACTCGGAATATTCGCTTCCAAGTTTCACACGGAAGAGTCTATCCTCAAGATACGACACGAGGATTTTATATAATTGTTCTGGCAGAACTTGACTTAGTTTATAAGTAAGGCCTTTGTGCCACACCTTGTCAAAAGCTTGCGACAAGTCAAGAAATACGGCTGAAAAATTTTTTTTTTCTTCGAAAGCTTTCTCAATTACATCTGTAATTCGATGTACTTGGTCCACCGTTGAATGTTTACTTCTAAACCCAAATTGATGGTCAGGTAAAGAAGTTTCTGTTCAATTATGGGGTGTAAGCGACCGGATAATATCCGTTCAAAAACTTTTGAAATTATTGGAAGAAGTGAAATAGGCCTGTAAGATTTTATTTCATTCAGTGATTTTCCTGGTTTAAGAACCATAATCACTTCCGCGACTTTCCACTGTCTTGGTATGTATTCTAATCTGAATGCTGCATTTATAATAAAAAGAAGCTTAGTTAATGCTTTCCGAGGCAACATTTTAAGAAGTTCTCCTGTAATCAGGTCATAACCCGGAGCTTTTTTAGGCTTTAGTTTCTGTATTTCGCGTTTAAGCTCGGCAATACTTGCATATCTTACAATATTATTATCGGTTGTACTCTCGAATATGTAAATGTTTTCATTTTGCGCTGGACCATCAAATGGCTTAAATGTTTCCTCAAGATGTGAAGCAAAAACGTCAGCTTTTTCCTTATCGCTTTTTGCCCAAACGTCTTGAGTTACCCTAATTGGCGGCACAGCGATTTTTGGCCGTTTTATGACTCTAATTGCTTTCCAGAGCGAATAATTAGATTCCTTTCCAGCGGTTAGGCTTTCCAGATAAGTTTCTACTGCATGGTTTTTAAAATTTTTAATCGAATTTGATAGCAAATTACTCAACCGATTGAGATGTGTTCTTGCGGGGCACGAGTTTGGTGCCATCTTTTACAAACTTTTCTTTTTGGTCTTACTAAATCTTGTATTTCTCGGGGGTACTTAATTTTACTATAGCTCACTATTTTGTTCTGTTGAGGAGTATTATTCCATGCTGCTTTTTGGATGGTATTGATAAATGAGTCAACAGCGACTTCGAGTTCCAATGGGGTTCTAAGCGATACACCCGGATATTATTTTCAATATCGTTTTTGAAACCTTCCCAGTTAGTTTTCGCGTTTGTTAATCTGGGTGGTTTTTCATTTATAATCAGTGACTCGCTCGTTGTTAAAATGACTGGAGAATGATCAGAGGAAAGATCAAAGCATTTTCAACTTTGATTCCATTGGACGGCAGACCTTTTACAATGAAAAAATCGATCAAATCCAATATTTTTCTAACATCAGTTGGCCAGTAAGTTGGTTTTCCCGTAGAATGAAATTCGGTATTGTACTTTCTACCTACATCATAAAGCATCCTACCTTTCTGTGATATGCATCTAGATCCCCAGAATGTACGTTTTGCATTAAAGTTCCCTCCGATGACAAAACGTTGTCCAAGGGAATTAAGCAAGTTTTCAAAGTCAATTTTCTCAACCTTGCATCGTGGTGGGCAGTAAATAGACGATATCTTCAGAAAGGATTGTCTGCTTTTGACTTGTATAGAGCTAACTTGCATTGTTTCAATTTCTAGTTTAAGAACAATTGAATGTTCGATACACTCTTTTATATATAGTGAGGCTCCACCTCTAGCCTTATTCGATGGATGTAGAGCATGATAGTCGAGGTAACATTTAATTTTTAAGTTCGAATTACTCTTTGCGTGAGTTTCGGATATTAAACAGATGTCTATATCTTTTTCCTGCATAAATAATTCAAGTTCTCCAAGTTTTTGCCAAAGGCCATTGGCATTCCACGTAAGAATTTTAAGCAATCTATTCATGTTAAGGGTGGGGTACTTCTATTGCGAATACTATTTTCGAGCTTAACGAGCCTGTCAAAAATAAGTTAATTCGTTTTGCTTTGTTCCTCAAGTTTTGAAAGAATAATCGAAAATACATTTGAAACTGGGTCAGGTGAGATATTTTTTTGGGCGTTATTGGATACTGTAGCTTGAGCATACGTTTGTACATTTGGTTTTGGATGTACAAGATCCGAACGGATATCTGATGGCCGCGTAGTTTGTGAAAATTTAGGTTTTTCGATTATGGCCTGCTTTGTCTTCGACATATTTAATCGGAATTTTAGGCTTTTGCTTGTTTAAATTTAATTTCTGTGAATTAATACTATTAAATTTCGTCCGTCTTTTTTGCAACTCTTTAGCTACTTCGCAGCCGCGATAATTTCAACGCAAAGGTAGGAAGAGAAGTCATCTTTAGCAGTATTGTCGAAAAATATAGCCTACGCAACAAAACGTCTGCAAACGGACTTAGGCTAATTGACTTCGCTACGGAACGAAATGCCACTATAGTCAGCACACGGTTTCCTCACCTCAATATCATTAACGGGATATGTCAACGAAGAGTCAACCAAATTGATCACATTGCGATAGACAAGAGGCACGTATTTAAGATGTCCGAACATTCGATTCGGACCACTACCTTGTTGCAGCCAAAGTAAGGATGCGGATATCCACCACGCCACAACAAACCAGAAATACTGTGAAAATGTTTAATATCGAAAGACTGCAATCACGAGAGACCGCCCAAAGAGTATCCCTTAACCTCTGGATTCACACCATACCACCAGCATCTAATGTCGAAGAACAATGGCAACGATGCCAACAAGCCATTAGATCAGACGCAACTGATATGCTAAGTTTCTAGCGGCCACCAGCAAGAAACCCCAGGTTTGATGAGGAATGCCGACAGATGCTCGCAGCCAAAAACGAGGATTACAAGGCTAAGCTGCAGGTGAAGACGAGAGCTGCCATTGAGCGCTATAGGCAAAGAATAAGGGAAGAACATCGGCTTGTCAGAAAGAAGAATAAAAGAGCAAGAAAAGCGCACGATCGAGGATATAGAGAGGTGCCACTCCAGGAACGATGTTAGCAAGTTTTACTAAAGTGTAAAACGTCAAAGCCAAGGATACAAGGCTCGAACAGAATCCTGTCGAGATGAACAAGGAAATATCGTAGTTGAGACACAGTCGATGCTGAGGATATGGAAGAAACACTTCTGCAGACTGTTAAACGGCGATTACGAACAACATTCCGCTGTCAGGCAGAACGAAACATTCAAAATTGACATCGACAGCGAATACCGCCAACCACCCGACCTAAGTGAACTGAGGATAGCAATACCTAAACTCAAACTTAATAAGGCTGACGGAAATGACGGCCATCCCGCTGAGCTTTATAAAGCTGGCGGAGAAGACTTGGTAAGTAACATCCATCAACTCATAAGCCAAATCCGGTTGGATGAAAGTATGCCTGAAGAATGGAACACCTAGCATCGTTTGTCAGATCCACAAAAAGGAGACTCTCTGAACTGCTCCAACTACAGAGGCATACGTCTCCTCAACACCGCCTACAATCTGCCGTAACATGTGAATGCCTGAAACCGTTTAACAACAACCTGATCGGTCCTTATCAATGTGGTTTTAGGCCAGGAAAGTTCACAACCGATCAAATTTGTACACTTCGGCAGATCATGGAAAGAACCCAAGAAGTCCAAATCAATACCCATCACCTATTTATCTATCTCAAAGCCGCATACGACAGCATTTATAGAGACGAAGTATACAGAGCCATGTCTAGTTTTGGTATACCGGCCAAACTCGTCCGTTTGTGTAGGATGACGATGCAGAGCTCTCGCTGCTCCATCAGGGTCGGAAACACCTCACCGACACATTCGATAAAATAAAATGAATTAAGCAAGGCGATGCGCTGTCATGTGACTTCTTTAATTTGACTCTTGAGAGGATTAGCAAAACTCCCGAGCCAACACAGAGGTACAATTTTCCAAAAATCGGTTCAACTACTAGCATACGCCGAAGATATTGACATCATTGGCAGAACTCAACGTGATGTCATATCCACGTTTGCTAGTATAGAGAACGAAGCTGCAAAAATGGGTTTAGAAGTAAATGAGGGTAACACTAAGTATATGCTGTCAACACGAAAAGACACACAACATCGACGAATTGGACAGAACGTCACCATTGACAGATATATCTTTGAGGTAGTCCGGGACTTTGTCTACCTCGGCTCCGCTATTAACTCTGACAACATCTCGTCAGAAATTAAACGAAGAATTACTCTTGCCAACCGCAGTTGCTTTGGGCTAAGAAGGCAATTTAGTATTAAAGCCCTCACTAGAACTACTAAAGAGATCCTATATAAGACCCTGATCATCCCAGTCCTGCTCTACCTCACTGAAGCATGGACCGTATTAAAAGCGGATGAAGAAATCCTTGGTAGATTCGAGAGAAAAATTCTTCGAAAAATCTTTGGTACCGTTTGGGTTGACGGGCTATGGAGACGAAGATTCAACCTAAGAACTATACGAGCTGTACAGCGACATAACGCTGGTCAAAAACTCCGCATTGGACGTTTAAAATGGCTAGGGCATGTTCGATTCCCAGCCAGACTTCGGACGTAGTAGAGAAAGACCTCGCCTTAAGTGGCGTGCACAAGAAACCGACCTCAACCAACTTGGAGTGCGCAACTGTAGTCGGTTATCTAAGGACCGGTCTCACTGAAGAAGCATGTTGGTTGAGGCCTAGGTTCATCCCGGACTGTGGCGCCACATAAGTACGTAAAGAAGTAAGGCAGTGGGCGGATTCTCTAAACTATGTATCAACATTTTGTACCCCTATGGGATAGCGTATAAGGAGCACAAAAAAAGACCTCTTAACAAAATCAATGAATAGACTTAATCCTAGCGAGACCAAATCGATTCATTTAGATTTTTTTTCATAAACTTGCGTATTTACAAATACGGTTCGAGTCGCGTTTATAAATGAAACAAAATATCCCGCATGTGAAAAGGATGTGCGCAACATCATCGCTAATTAAAAACAGTAACTGCTCTCAGAGCCGTCAATCGTAAATCGTAATTTTCATTCCGAGAATTACAAATTAATATGTATCTACATTCTGACTAAGTTTGATGAAAATGCAGAAAAAAATCAAAAGTAGTACCAGTTTTCGTTAAAATTATCAATAGAAAGGTATCCAAAAATATATCGAAATATCTCCATCCACCGGGCGGCATAATTCCATTCATGGCATGACATAAAAAATATCTTCATGTGTTAAATTCGTATATCATTGGATTAAATACTTTCGGTGGTATTTTTGTAAATTAAACTGTATGTCGTATTAATAAAATCCATTAATATTACCATTTTGAGCCGCCTTCTCATGGTCCTCTTTTTAAATTATGACTCAAGCTGACCAACTAGTGGCCTCTGTTTTATATTTTCGTCTGTAATTATCTTTATTATATTTTTGGTTAATTCAACATGCATATACAATGTACATATAACGGCATACATATACATAAATAAGGGTATGTATGTAGAAGGATTACGGAAATGTTCACTTAATGGAGTTTTTTTTTTAATTTGGCTCCATAGCCGGTTAATGAATAAAAATTGGTCAGGTTAAGTACGAATATTAAAAGCTTCATAAAGCTAAATTAAAACATAGTTAAGGTATTTTATTTACATTCATAAAGTAATAAATTACTATTCATACTTAAATTATGGTTTATGATTTATCACCCTTTAACTTGGAATATCATATATTGTGTGCAATCTTCACCATCTCATAAATCCATACACTTCAATCTTCATCTTTTCTCTTTAATCAGATTAAAAATATATGGGAACTGGGAAGGCTACAATCCGCTGTGTGAATCGTTGAATACTCTATCAAATTCCATCCTTAAATTAAACATCCCCAAAAATTGAACGTGCCTAAAACTGAGTTGGGATAAAATATAGAGAATGACATTGTCACCACATCTTGTTCAGAAAGTTTATCTTAATCTCTTAAGGTTCGACAAAAAAAGACGTTTTTCTATGGAATGATTTTTTTTAGCAAAATGCCCCCAAAAATTGGGCGTGAACTAAAATGATCTGTAGACGAAATGTTCATAGTATAATTCTCAAAATGTTTTCATAAAAAGTTTTTTTCATTTATATTTAAATGTATACCGAAAACAGTTTTTTTAATAAAACGCCCCAATGTAGATATTGAGATTGTTTAAATATGTAATTTAGTCACATTTTAAAAAGTGTTTACAGTTTGTCCAAAACCAAATTTTACTGAGAAGTGGGCACGACAGTGGGCGGTTTTTAAAAAAATGTTTACTCTTGTTCTGCCTCGTCAGATAGAGAGTCTACATACCAAATTTCATCACTCAAGTTCAAAATTTAAGGTCCAAAAATGGGTGACACACAGACGGACAGACAGACAAGTCTCAATCGACTCTGCTTTCGATTCATACAAACTATGTAGCAAAACTAATATACCCCTATTGAATAAAGTATTAAAAGATGGGTGTGCAATAAAAAATAACATCAAGACTAATGATGATATACATAGTTAGTCCCAAAAGTCAAAAATAATGTAAAAAAAATATAAATTCTACAAGTATTTCTACACAACAACGACCAAGTTAGCAACACCAGATTGGTAAATTAGACTTCATTGACTGTAAGCTGAACCGGTTTGATTATTTAAATATTTAAAAAAATAATATACGTTAAAGTACCAGAAAGTAAAGTCTTTCACGAAGATAATGATCTCAAGCACACTTCGCTAATAGTCAAAGAATGGCTATTGTACAATGTCCGAAATCAATTGAAAACGGCACCATAATTGCTGACATTAATGTTATAAAACACTTGTGGGATCATCCAGCGCCAGGTACGAAAAAGAGAAATTAAGACTAAGGATGGTCTTAAGTCAGTTCTTGAAAAATAATAAAAAAATCGACGCAATCGTTACGCAGAATTTGGTGATATCTTCAAGACTTAAAGCAGTTACTAAGGCCAAAGGATACATCATAATAAGAAATTAAAGGCCATACCACATTAGAAGTACAACAAGTTTATAAAGTGTATACTTACTTTAGGGATATAATTCTCGACTACTGATTAGTCAACCTTATTGTTTTTGGCTTTAATGAATAGAAGTATTTTTATTTGAAAAAATAATAAAATTGTTATTCGTGTTTAATAAATACTACAAGTTTTGAACAAAATAATTCGATGTGTATGGAGTATACTTACTTTTGGGACTAAGTATGTAATGTTTATTTTTAACCCCGTCATAATGTCATCATCCAACCCAGTAACCCACATCAGTGGAACAGGCTAAAATTTTCCCAAAAATAGAAATTGTACAGAATAGCGTCCTATTGCCATCCTTCCCTCTCGATCTAAAATTTTCGAATCAAATATCTGTGATCAAACGTGATCAAAGGTTATTTTGACACTGATTACTGTTTTCCGGTCGAAATCTTAACAGTAAGTGAACGAAATGAATCTTTAGTGCGCGTTATTTGAAAAGAAGTTTTGCCGGAATGAAGCACCCACAGCGCCTGTTGTACGCAAGTTTGTGCAAAAACTTCGTAAGACTGGTATGCTAGTAGACAACACTCATGTTGCTGCTGTAGACGAAAGGGTGAGTCTCAATTCAGGAACATCAACTCGACATCGATCTCAGCAGCTCAACAATTCCCGCACTTAGCTGAGGAGAATTCTGCGCAAAGATCTCTGATTACTCGCATACAAGGTTTAATTGACTCAGCAATTGAAGGCGTATGACCATCTGCTTCCGTATGTTTCGCAGTTTAGGCCTTAGAGTAGCTTGAATTGGAAAGCGATTTTGGGCGGCTGCGTTAACAAACAAAATTGCCGCATAAGGGACTCGAAAAACCCGCACGTTATTGTAGAGAAGCTGATGTATCCACAGAGAATGACAGTTTTGTTCGGATTGTCGAGCGGTGGCATCATTTTACCATTTTTCTTCGAAAATGAGGTTAAGAACAAGGACTCGGTCAACGTTAGGTGTTACAGAGCCATGTTAACAGAGCCTTGTTAACATGTAGGAAATTTTGAACAACATATTTAGACAATCCCAATACCTATATTTTGTCTATACAAAGTTATTTGCAGCGCCCACTTTTTGCGGCGTTTTCAGTAAAAAAAACCTATTGCGAGCAAATTTTCAAATATTCGAAAAAAAACTTTTGATGCAAACACTTTTATAAAATTAATGTGAACATTTCGTCTTTAGACCATTATAACCCACGACCATTTGTATACCCTACCCCAAGGCATATGCAATAGGAAAACGATGATTTTTGTCGAACCATACAATATTTTGATAAACTGTCTGAGCAATATGTTGTGACAACGTCATTTTCTTTATTTCATCGCCATAATGCCCACATTATGGGGATATTAATTTTATTGGATGGGATAGGGTATTCAACGATCCGCACAGCGGATTATAGCCTTCTCGTATGTTTTTCTTTTGATTCATATTGTTTTCTTTTCTCTACATTTCACATGTTATATCTTAGATTATTAGTGCTATTTAAAATGTGATACAAATAACAATACAAATAATCTTTGTACAAATACGTATTTTATGTTTCTCTCACCCTTATTTTATCAAAGTTTAGAGACGACTGTTAATGCTATATCTTTGTAACTTTTACTGTTATACTGCTATATATTTAAAGAACGTTGTTTTTACAGTTATTATTTGTCAACTCGCTTGTCTATATGTCGTTTGTGTTCAGTTTGCATTGGAATTTTATCATGAATACGTCGGAACAACGCATACTAATTTTAAAAACTTATTTGACTGATTAACTGATCCATTTTTTCAACGAAAAATTGTTTTTAGCGACGAAACTCATTTTTGATTAAGTCAGAGGCAATCCAACAGCTACCAATGCAACCCCAAAAATGCATTGTTTGATGCGGTTTATGGGCATCCGGCATCATCGGACCGTATTTCTTCAAAGATGCTGAAGGAACGCTTGTTTGGGGGAAACGTTCAATGAAAACATCATCTCAAAAAACGATTCTGTCAATTGGAAACCAAGATTTTGTGATTTGAGACCATTGGATTACTGTCTATGTGTATATGTGAAATCTCTTGTTTACATCAATAAACCCGAAACGATTAAAGCTTTGGAAGCCAACAAAACTCGTGTTATTCATGAAATACTGGCCGAAATGCTTAAAAGAGTGGTAGATAATTGGACCCACAGAATGGACTTAATAAATATTTTTCGCAACACATTTATTTTTGTATGTTGAATTGAAAAAAAACGCCAGGAATTGAATTACCCTTTATATAGCAAAAACGATAACTTATTTTTTTTTATATAAAAATGTGATATCTGCGAAGCTGATTGCTTATCTGCAGGTGGTTATCATATGGCTTCATACTATACAGAGTTTCTACACTCTACAAAATACAAATATATATAATCAGTTTTAAGTTTGGTAAATTTTGGACAATATTTTTTTTTTATGTTTGGACGAAGTTTATATTGACAAAATACCTTTTTAGCTCTTTTTTACTTTTTTTAAGTTTGTTGGAAACTCATTCCTAATAGTTGGCACTATAAACATGAGTTGTCTTCTGCCGTATACGTTAAATGTCTCTGGAGTTTCTAAAAACCGTTGTGCTCTTCTTCGTGTATTTAAGTTATGTCGTATTAGTTGTTGAAATCGAGAGTCATCATAGTATTCTAGGAATACTGTCATTCTGTAGATACCTCTGACATCTAGAACCTTGAAATAACCATTATTAGTGTCGATTGTTTTTACCGGACGCTTCTGAATGTTTGTGATTTTATTTATAAGATATAATCATATTCAAATGAAATAATCAAATATATGTTCATAGTAATATTTCCTTAAAATTTATCTGAAAACTGCTTTTTACCGAAAACGCCCCAAAGAGTCTGCGTGGAAAAAATCTATATGTAGTCAAAATAAACATCTTACTCAGGCACTATTTCAAAATTTCTTAAAGTTTGGCAAAAAAAACTAGATATTACGAGTGTTTGAAATATATTTTACAAACGCTTTTTAAAAATTCCTTACAGTTTTACCAAAAATAAACATTTTACTGAAAAATAGGATTGGTAGTGGGCATAGTGAAAATGTTAACTTATGATCAATGAGCACAAAGAACGACTATATGTACCAAATTTCATTATCCTAGCTCAAAATGTAAGGCCTTAAAATCGGTGACAGACAGACGGACTGACAGACAATCATGTCTATCTCGACACAAATACCTATTCTGAATCGGTCCATATACTTTAGATATAGATACATATCTATTGAAATTATTTCTCCATGTTACATACTATCAAAGATTATGAATTCTATACAGATGACGCATTGAGAACAAAAAACAGAAACTTTTGCTGAGTAGCTTCAAGGTACGGGCGGGCGGTGTGCATGAAAACACATGAAAAACAAGAACAAAAATATATGGCGGGCTGTGCCAGCACGACCCGCCATAAAACAATTTTTCTTGTATGGAGTGCGTCATCTGTATAGAATTCATAATCTTTGATACTATGTATCAAAACTAATATACCCCTAATGGATATGGTATAAAGAACAGTATCAAATTGTTATGAGAGACTTCTCGATTTGGCGTTCGGAAGCAACGTTAAACCGTAATTCGCATCATCTGAACTTCATTTAATTTTCACCAAGTTTTAAATCAACCGTGTATGTATAGTATAGGGAAGAATTGGAATGGCGCGGAAATTCGAAGTTGAGAGTTTTACATGTAGCTTGAGTCCAAAAAATCAGTTTTTGTTTTTAAAAAAAATGTGTGTCTACCGCACGGAGTCTTATATCTAGACACACATTTATCTCGATAACGGCTCTAACGATGTTAATTAAAATAGATCATTTTAGCCCTATCCCACTTGTTAGGGGTGGTTTCTTAACTAAACAACTTGTATGCCCTACAACATAGCATAGAAAAACGTAGATTTTCATCAACTGTGTGTAATTTTATCCCATAAAGTTTTTTGCCACGTCCACTTATTGGGGATATTAATTTTAAAGATAGGATGGGATGGAATAGGGTATTAAACGATTCGCAGAGTGGAATGTAGCCTTTTCGTGCTTACTTGTGTGCACCACTCTAGGCCAGGTCTTTCTCTACTCCGTCCCACATTTGGATGGGAATTGAAGACCTTGTGAGTATTGGTGTCCATTCGGTTTACATGTTCTAGCCATGTTTCTCGCTGTTCAGCTCATAAAGCTCTTGATTGAATCTTCGTCTCAATAGCCCGTCAACACAATCGGGACCGAAGATGAATAAATACTCAAAACTTCTTCTTCATCCGCTTTTAAAATATGGACCATGGACCAGCAAGATTGGAATGAACAAGGGGCTTATATATGATCTCCCTAGTATTTCGAGTGAGGATCTTACTGCTAAATTGTAGTAATTAAAATGTATCTATCTTCATTTCAACATTTCGAAAAATTTATTTTATTCATCTTTGTCTTGAACTACCTGAAATCTAAAGGCCTTCCCAGAATGCATATCTGTAGCTGGTATCTTGCATCGCTGTCAAAAGAGAGATACATTTTTACTTGAAGCTGCCCTCTATTCAACTTCAAGCTACAGATTCACGAAGATACACATTGTGTAATCGCCTTGTTTTTAACTTTTAACTCAGCTATAAGCATAAGCTTCAGATACGCATTCTGGACGGGCCTCAAAGCATTCATTGAAGTGAAACACCTGACGCCCATACACATGACGTCTGTCCAAAGTGTGTATCACTGTACCTCCAATATTTTCCCACGACATCCAAAAATCGAGAGCAATTAGAAAACACATTCTTCATATATTCAAAATCTCAAAGAACATGTGTTCAGCTCTAATAGTACCTACCACATTTCTTAGTATTGCGTCATAGAATAACTAACTTTAAATGATAAACACCCCTTCTCCACTTTCGTGGCACTTTGACACGCGGTGCTCCTCACGCCCATTGTACATACACTTCATGAACAGCAACTAAAACAAAAAAAAATTACCCCTTATGGAGCAGAACAACTCCACCCCAGTCCACTGCAGTCATTTTGATGCACACATTCAAATCTCCATTCAAACTGTCACCCTATTTCAAAAAGGCATTACGATGCAATTATCCAGAATTAAAAGGTAGCGATGCACCGCAACTGAAACCGATGCACTTGTCACAATCCTCCGCCTTTAGCTGGCAATAAAGCCGAAACAAGATCAACCGAACAGAAATGTCATCATGCTCGCACACAGCCATAAACATACAGATCGTAAATTATCTGACAGATAAAAACGATATTCAAATCCTTTGCTCGAGTTGTGTATGTAAATAGCATGCATCTGAAGTTGGACATTCTTTGCTGGCACTAGAACCTATCTATGGACAGAACAGACTCGTGATCTACAAAGAGAGAGGGAGGGAGAACGAAGAAGAGACATCTAATTACGACTATTCTACGCCCGAGAATATGTCAAACGTAGCATCCATTCTATTGCGTCAGAAGGACCCCCAGCACCTATTGCATACGAGGAGTGAGTGTCGCGTTTACTAAAAATAGATCTTTATGCATTCGGTTTGACCCCAAATAAAATTGAATGAACTAGCGAACGAGTGCATACTGATAACTGAAGGGGAAAGAATGCACCCCAAGGGTGCGATGATTTTTTTTTTGTTTACCATAAATTCGAGGCGTTACTTTTGATTCGTTGTGTTCTATAAATATTTCGTTTTTATTCCTAAAAATCCGTATCCATTTGTTATATAAACAAATTGGTTCAAATTTGGATTAAAGTGGAGGATTAGCTGGCTCAGAAGCGAGAATATGAAAAGGACAAAAAAATCAAATGTGCGAATTGTTAAATACCATAACTATAACCTCAATATACTAAGTTTTTTTTGTGATTTAATGAAAAGCTTTATGCCGCACGAGACCGCATTTTGCTCATCAACTTCAACGGTTTCTGCTTATAATTGCGTCGCTGCCTGCTTTGGTGCCACTATAACCTGTCGAAACATTTTAGTCTATATCAGACGAAATCGTAATGCGGAAACGATGAATACGATATGAAGGTCTGGACAGCGTTTAGACAAAGTTTAGCAGTAAATTAGTAACGACGAATTACTCTTGTTTCTTCGGGCTAAGAACAGCGATATAGACCTGGCAAAAAAAAACTCAGCATTGTTTGTTTAGGATGGCTAGGACATGTAGAGAGAATGTACACCAATACTTTCGATTCCCAGTCAGACTTCGGATGCAGTAAAGGAAATCCTTAAAAGGCTCTAAATGCTACTCTACCAGCGACTAAAATAAGGGCCAACAGCCGTGTATCAGCCAGCGTAGCAACGGCCCGAAGGATAATACGGTAAAGTGGTACTATACAGAAAAGAAACCTTACAAAGAAACCTGTTTTGAAGCATGTACACAAGAAGCATCGAATGAATTTTGCAGGAGAACATGTCGCTTGGAGCAGTGAATGGAAACACGTTGTCTCTTCGGATGAAATAAAGTTAACCTTGACGGCCCCGATGGTTAGGAAGTAGGTTAAAAAGGCAAGTAAGTTTTAAGTTTTTTTTTACCTGTTATCCAAAAATAACTTTTGTATATCATATCACTTTTCGTAGTGATCGCGAATAAAAGCTATTACAAGTACTGATCGTCTAAAACAAGCACCACATTAATTAACATAATATAAGACAAACTATATTTTTCTTGCACTTTGTGTGTATCTGGCTTTTGCCTGTTTTTAGAAGCAAGTGGAGGTCTAACCCTGTTGGCGCATAAGGAGATGCAGTCCAGATAATTTGGACTTCATTCTGGTTACATAGAGCCTTTAGCTCTATGGAGATATCCTCTTGTGATATATCCAATACTCTGGCCGATACGGCAGATTCGAGTATGGCTAGGATCTCTGCTTGGAATACACTGAACGAGTTCGCTTGTCTAAGGGATATGGCTAACCCGATTTTATCGCAGTAGACCCCAGAGCCCACTCTTATTTCCATTTTAGATCCATCAGTATAGATTGATATTTCAGTGTTGGATAACACAGTATTTGATGACCATTTGTCTCTGCTTGGTATTTTGATTGATATGTGATATGGGATGGTGTAGTCAAATATCCCTCTCGTATGCTACTAATTTCAATATAGTGCTGTGATACACAGGTTACCCGCTTCTTTGAGACGTGCTGCGCTCTTCGCTGCTGTGTCATTGATCTGTAAGTCAATTCGTGGAAGATTTAGAATTCCTTCCAAGCCTGCTGTGGGACTGGTTCGCATTTCTCCTGTTATGAGTACGCATGATGTTCTTTGAACTTTTGTTTATACGGTCAAATGCTTCCTCTTTTTCATGGAATTCCACCAGACTTTGCAACCATTGGTAAGAATTGGTCTGACAACAACTGTGTATAACCATTTCGTGACCTTCGGGGATCGGCCCCATTTTCTACCACAGATTCTATTTCAGCTATAAAGTGCAACGTTAGCTTTCGTAACCCTTTCGTTGATATTCAGGTTCCATTTTAACTTATTACATATCAAGTATCATCCCCAGGTATTTGGCACAGTGAGAGGGTGGACCCTCCCAAAGTCGGTGTCACAAACTCAGAGAATGATCTTTTGTTAGTGAAGAGTACTAATTCAGTTTCCTTCGGATTTACATCTTGGCCGCATGGTTCTGACCATCTGCTGAGTAGGTTTAGGCTATTTTCCATGATTGCGCTTAGAATCGAGGTTGACTACCAGTAGCCAAAGAAGCGGAGAATGAACTCCCCTTGTGGAGTACCTCTTGTCGTTGTTATTTTTTTGGTGCAATCGCACAACGAGGATGAAATGATACGCTTTTTCAGCATGGTTATGAATTTATAATCCATTTGCTGATGACCGTATCTATTTCTGCTGTTTCGAATGGCATCTAGATGGCTTCCGTTTTTACGTTGTTAAAGGAGCCTTCTATATCAAGGAAGGCTGCTATTGTGTATTCTTTCTGATACACCGATTTTTAAATTGTTTAAACTACCTCATGCAGGGCAGTTTCTACCGATTTGCCTTTGATATAAGCATGCTGGTTTGGGGATAGATAGCCTGGATTCAAGTTACTACTTATTTGAATATCTAGTAGTCTTTCCAGAGTTTTCAATAGAGATGAGGATAAACTAATTTGTCAGTAATCTTTCGCAGTAGTAGGTATGACTGCATTTCCCTACTTTGGGTATGAATATCACGTTCACTTCACTTCACGCTTTGGGAAGATAGTTCAGCTTTAGACATTCACGGAAAGTGCCGACTAAAGTTGGCATTATGTAGTTGGTAGTCTTTTGTAGCATCATGGGTGTTATGCCGTCGGGGCCTGCTGTTTTGTAGGGCTCAAATGTGTTAATGGCCCATATAATTCTTTCCTTGCATATATAATTGTTTATATTGGAGCCGCGTCCAGAGGAGCGGTGAGCTTCATTGTTGTCGTTTGTGTTTTCAGCATCCGATGTGCTGTTGCAGTTAGGGAAGTGGGTGTTAAGGAGCAGATCTAGTGTCTCGGCGCGGAATTCTGTCCATTTGTCATCTGAGATTTTTAGAGATCCTGGGCTGCTTGCTTCTTTTGACATTCTTTTTCTCAATCTGGCGGATTCATTTTTGTTCTCAATGCTATTGCAGAAGTCTCTCCAGGCCTTTTGGGTGTTCTAATGTCTTTTTTTTTTTAATTTGCTAACAATGGTTTTATATAGATTCCCGTCTGTTACATTGTTCGTCCTCTTTGGCGTCATAAAGAGTTCTCTAGATTCCTTGTGTCGGTTGGCGAGTTCCCTGGACCACCAGTGACTTTGTTTTTTTATTCTTTTAACATTTTCGTATTGGACATGCTTTCTTAAAAGCATTCGTCAATACCGTGACGATTTCGTGCACGTTTGTGTCAATGTCATTTTGTCTAGTTGCAGAGCTCCTGAAGGTGTGTTCGGAGAATTTCGTCTTGAACATATTCCAGTTGGTCTTTCTTGGATAACGGAATAGAATAGGGTTTCCTATTTTACCTTTTATGGAGAATTCTATGATCAGAGAAACTATTTTTTAAGGCTTATAACTGTTCTACCTCAATAGAAACCACATACGATCAGATCGGAATGAAAAAGAGACGATCCATGCAGAAATACTATGGGAAGATTGTTTTGGAGGTTGACCGTAAAGCGACCTCTTGGCCTTATGTTTTTATTCAAAATACGGTGAATTGATGGTCTGTGCACTGCACACTTAAAGCTCACGCGCGCTTGGGAATCGAAAGGTTCGGATTGTCTCGAACAGACTATTTAACACTTCCTTTATACATTATCTACTTCGTCCTGATTTTTGTTTTTACAGTTTTATACCGGTCTTTTCAAACTTTTTGTTACTGTCGGCGAATCAACATTTTTGTCAAACTTTCGCACGCACAATGCACGGCTCACTTCCGAGGAATGCTTTATAGCGACTGACTGAATTCCCTGAACATTCTTATGGGAGACACCTTGTACTTATCTATGTTGGATGTGTCAAAGCGATTGAAATATGTGTAGCTATACATACCTATTACCTTTTTTGTTCTTAAATTTAAATATTGACAGCAATATTTTATTTATTTAAATCATTTTATATAAAAAAATTAAATAGAATTTTAAGAATATTCTTAAAAAGGTTCACATTTTGCAAAATGCATATTAGGTCTGCATTACTTATTAATAATACTTCGAGAACAGTATTACCAAGTATTTCACATTATTTCCAATAGAATTGTGCCAGCTTATTTGATGTGCTGTCATAAAACATTAGTAGTGTATAATCCTGCCACTTCACTGGCAACAGCCTGCAAAAAGGAATTCACTGATTTGTATTCAACAAACGTGTGAAATTAATTGAAAAGCACTTACCTGTGCAGCCATACGGCGACGGCAAACATTTTCGGTACATAAACCATACGTTCGTTGCGTAATATCCCTTTAACTATTTGTTCAGCTGTGTATGATCCGGACATACCAGGATATCGGCTTAGTACGCTGTTGAATAGAATTAAAATTTAAATATTAACTTTAATTTTTTTATTACTAATCCGATCTTTTTAAGAATTTGTATTGCGGAATTGATTGCATGTGGCTAAGGGCTTTTATTTCACATTGAAAAGAAGAGATTCAAAAACGGTACATAAACGGTAGACAATACGATAAATAAAAACACAAGCTTTTTTCAATAAAACACAAGCGTTGCCTACTAACTCCGACTCTCAACCTTCATGTCGCTACCACTGGGTGCATAGAACATTGGCCGTAGTTTTGGTTTCATTTCTTTGTAAAGACTTTGTAAAGATCCACTTAAATACGTCGATTACAGAGACATAAGTCTTCTTAACAACCTACAGTGTCCTATCCGCCGTAATATGTGAACGAATGAAACCGTTTAAAAACCGCCTGATCGGCCAAGAGAGTCCAAAACTGACAAAGCATCACACTTCGGCAGAACCTGGAAACATTCCAAAAAGTTCAAATCGATAATAACCTATTAACAATAATTTAGTCAAGACAGTTTGCAACGAGATATTAAAACGAAGAAGCACGAACATCACTTTGGGGCCTCTAGAGGACCGGAAATGCAAAAGGACAGAGATAGGGCAAAAACCCAAAAGTTCATTGACAAATTATCTTTACTCATGTATGGCTTAATTGCTTTTTGAATAAGCTAACCCACCTGTAGTTCAGGATCATTGCATCCACATAAAGTGATCGCGACGCGACGTGTGGATTTCATGCCGGATACGTGGTTGCAGTGTATTTTCTCGTCGATGAAAATGAGAGATAAGTTACGGTCCATGTTGGAAGACTGTATTTGAACAGAATTTGATGGACTTGCTATCCAAATAAAATACAAATTTTTTGGCGCAACAGGCTCGTTAGTACCCAGGGCCTAGTTTTCTCACAACCATTCATGTGTGCGTGTGTACTTCTTGCACGATGGCGGGACCTCCTGTTTTATGCCGACTCCGAACGGCTAAGTTAAGATAAGCTATTCTTGACAATTGATACTACTCGGACGATTTGTCAGATCATCACGAGAGGAGGGCCAGTGAAAAATCATTTAGGTGTTGCTACGGCTGGGAATCGAACCCAGACCTTCTGCGCGGCAGTTCATCGCACTAACCATCGCGCCACTGACCCCTTGCTATCCGTCATAAAAAAATATCCTATACAAGATGGTGTCAGATGCCACACAGTTGCTCAAGTAATTGATCTATTGAAGGGTTATCTCTTAATGGTCCGGCCGAACTATACGCCTTTGGATTTATTTTTATGAGGTTACGTAAAGTCTTTGGTTAATGCCATCAAACCGATAAAGGTGCTAACGAACAATATTCACAACGCTTTAGTCAATATGTTCGAAAGACTGGGGGGAAAATGTCTCCAAAGAATCAATCGTTGAAAATGCTCGCGGTGGTCATATGAACTAAATCGAATAATAAATTTAAATTAAACATGAATACTAAACTTGAAATAATACTAAGCCCGATATCACAAATATTCTTTGTTTTGTTAAACTGTATGTATCGCAAACCAAAGCACATACCCTATAAAAAGTAAGTGTATCTGGTTTAAGTGCCATTGTTTAACCGTTGTAAAATTCATTTCTATCACTAATAGGAAATGTGGAATGGAATGATCTTTGAAAGTCAAAATAAGATAACAATATATATTTAGAGGTTACAGCTTCAAATAATTTTTCGTTAGAAATGATGCCGTCCCTTCGAGCACTTTTAGTTTCAGATTCATGTATGGTACAGGTGCGTTTTTTGTTCCAGTTTTTTTTATTTTTAAGTTTATAATTTATATTTTATTGATTGATTAAATGGTCTTTAGCATTATGATTGGAATATAGATAATGTAATTTAAATAGGCATCTCTGTCTCTGATGCAAAGGCACGTTTTTTTTAAAAGCACATCTTGCATACATATTTGAAGACTTCTAATGTAATTTCAGAACTTTCGTCTCTAATGTTGTCCTTACGTTGTAGTTTGTTGATGTACATCTTTTTTCTTTAAGTGCCACCATAAGAAGAATTTGGGATCGTGGGAGCCGATTCTACCATATCTGTCATCATTCGGCCAGGAAAGTTTTCACGTCAAATTCACATCGTAGTACGAGTTGTCTGTAACGTGGTACCTTCTTGGTGGAACCACATATGCTGTAGGCCTAATTGATCCAAAATGGGCTCAATAAAGTTTTCCAACGTCAAGAGTAACTGTTAAAGCCTATGGCATTCTCAAAGAAATATGCCTCAATGATGCCGCTGCCCAAATGGCGGCAATACAGTTACCAGGGTGTAGTGATCTTTGGTGTTTCAATCGAGGGTTTTCAGTGCCCCAATTTAAAATGTGCTTCGTCGCTAGTAATGTTGTTGCACTTTGTTGCTGCGTTAAATGCTTAATAATTAATTGTAATTCATCAACATCTATGACTCTCAAATGCCAAGTTTGTCACTTCATTCACACAAAAATGGCACCCAAATAAAATCGACCTGGAAGATAAACTGCACACTGTCTAAGTGCAAGAGTATCAGGTTGTCTCTATTACTATTGTGCTTCTCATCGCCCTAATAGTGCCAACTCAAAAGTTGAACACAGCTGATTTGCTGTTATTTTTGACGAAGGGGTGTGTTCAATTCGCAGCCGTAGCAACACCTAATATCACCTCTCTTCTCGTGATGATATGACAACTTATCCGAGTAACTATCAATTGTCAAGCTTATCCCAACTCACCCGTTCGGATGCGGCTTAAAACAGGAGTGAAAAAAAGCTAGGCCCCAGGTACTAAGGATCCGATTGCCCGAAAAATGTTTTCGGTAATGATTTAGAAGTCTTCCAGCTTTCGTCGTTTCTTTGCAGTTATAGTTAGTCCTTTATTAAAGGAAAACTATTTGTAGTCTTAGAGATTTCCAGATTTGCTGTTTGAGTTCCTTAATTCCTTCTTTTAGGTACATGATGAAACATTTTTATTAAGTTCCAAATGGTTGGCTCTTCTTGTCATTTTAAACATATTTACCAAACTTTTACTAGACATATTTACGTCATAAATGCATGATAAAATTAATTAAACGTGGATATAAGATTTTACCGATTGACTTAACTATAACTCAATATGAATGACTCAAATCATGGCATTTCATTCGGACATATTTTTTTACTGGTCTGCCGTAAAATACCAAATTTGGTAATGTATAAAATATACTCAATACAGTCGCTTTTATAAACATTCCAAATACCACAAGTCATGTGACCTCTTTGACTCAATCACAGCTTACGGATTCCCAAACACGTCTACCCACTAAAATAAGTTTGCATCCTTCCATGGAATGTAATCAAAAAACACATCCGGACGAATTATTACTCCCAAAACATAAGCCAAGAAATCCAATTCCTTTCTGAGTCCGCGCATTCATGATTAATTTTGAAATTATTTTCCACTCACCCCAAATCGTTAAGAGTCTCGTAAACCTCGGCATTTGTCTTCATAAAATACGGATGAGCTGTTGTTGTTCTTATGAAGTCGCAATCCGACAAACGTAATTCCGCTCTCAGGCAATCCATAAATCCGATGATTGCGTATTTCGTTGCACAGTATATACCAGCTCCTGGCAAGGCGATTAGTCCTGTCAAATAGCATAAACACACAAACACATTATTTCTATACTAAAATTAATCCATAAATCCATGATTCATACCAGCCAACGAAGATACCGCTACAATATGTCCCGACTTCCTTGCAATCATTTTTGGCAGGAACTCTTTTGTTGTCTATGTTCGTCAAAAACCGAAAAACAGTATCTAATTATTACAACCATTCGAAAGAAACTTACAACCCACACTCACCAGAATATAAGAGCCTAAATTCACCATTATGATCCTTTCGATTTCCTCAGCCTTAAGGCTCGGCGTCGAGTTCAGAGTCATTAGGGCAGCATTGTTAATTAGTATGTCCACTGGACCGAGATCCTTCTCAATTTTAACCGCCAGCACTTGAATTTCCCTATAGGAAGAGACGTCGGTCTAAAGATTTAACGTATAACTGTCGAGTAATGTCGGAACGGATCGAAAATTACACTGAAATTGTAATAACGATTTGCGCGCACGCATACACTTACCCTGTAAGTTTTAGCAATGGCGCCAGGAATCTTTGAAATTATTTCGACGGTCTCATTGCCCGCCTTAGTGTTCACATCGACGACGGCGATTTTACAACCCTTCTTTGCCAAAAGAATCGCCATCTCCTTGCCCAGACCGCTACCACCACCGGTTATCTGTGAAAGGAGAGAGCATCATAATCGTAAAATAGGATTCACTTTATATGGATGACAACTAATTTACTGGGTTCATTGAATTTTATGGCATTAAGATGTCAATATCACGGGAAAGGTTCGCGGAGGTCACATAACCAACAACTTCTGTATAGTGAAATTATTTGAAACTTGATTACACATGAAAGAGCTTCGCGGTATAGCTCCAGCAGCCACAATGTGTGTATATGGGGAGGCAAACAAGAGTATTCTATCATAATTAACCCTTTCGACCTGTGGCTCTGAATTAATGGACACCAGCAAATGGGAAACATTGTATGTACCGCACAATGTGGGTCGATGAAAGTTGATTTTATACATTGGTTTAATTAGATGAAATTAGTCCATTGTGTCATTGTTAAGAGATGGTGGAATATACAAATTTTCATTGACTGGACACAGTTAAAAGGGGAAAATGTGCACGGATATTTCAGCTCTTAAATTAGGTTGCATCGTGAATGAATGGAATTCAGTGCGTTCGAGTACTAAGATCGTGAGATATGTTTGATGGACACCTGTCACCATTTGCGATGTTGCTTCGACCAGTGAGAACAAATATACATCATAGATTTCTAGCAAAACCAGGGTTTTCAAAAGAGATGATGTTTGTTTTCATTTGTCAATTTTATAAAATATGTACCGGCTGACCTGACCAATGCTGGCGTTGCATAGCAAATAGAACGAATAAAATACCTACACGATGGACTTAGTCTTACAGTAACGTTCCATTGCCAAAAATAATAAAAGATTTAAACTTAGTGCCTTATTTACTCATACATTAGTTTATTAATTTTCGTACCCATGGATGTCCTCGATGAATTTGATCCTCTGCCAACGACTCCAAAACATCTGCGGCTTTTCCAAGAAAAGAATAGCTTGATCATGGAATTGATTCAGAGTATATAGGGAGCGCCATATTTTATGTCGGTATATAAACATTAAATAACTTTGAAATTTATCAATCGATCGATATTGTGGACAACAAGCACATAATTCATCGTATATGGTGTAGATTTCTTTGAGCTCGGGATAGTGGAAGATCTTCAACATGCCGTTAATCAACGCCGATGACGTGAAAACCCGTATCGTCACCGCGCTCAGCATTTTTCTGTCAGTGGAACCACCTTGCGGCGCATTTTGAAGAATGATTTACATTTGTTTTCGAATAAAATGAAATTGACTCAAAGAATATTGCCGACAGACCGTCCACGTTGCTTGGAATGCGGCTGATTTTTGGAAGCAAATTTTGATGACCGACGATGGCCCATTTCACACTTCCTGGTACCGTAAACAAGAAAAAAACTCGAAATAGTTTACAAACTGACCAATCTCAGAAGTCGATCTTAGAACGTGTGCTTCGTGGCAAGTCAAATGGTTGGAATTGCACCACTTAGTACCTAAAAACTTCACGGTAGCATGAACCTATTTTGTAAAGCTTTGCTTGCAGCATATGAGAAGGAAACGCTTTTTTTCCTTTCATCATAGAACATTACGAGCAGCTAACATCGACTCGGTATATTATCTTGGCGAAGCTAATTAAAATACGGATATCATACACGGCACAATGAAGTCGATGTTTAACTTCGACATACTTCATTTGTATATAGATTAGATAGGTATAACACTAAAATGGACTGATATTTGTGCATGGTGGGGCAGAAGTTGTTGGCTGTCATTTTTTTGATTATTTCGCAAAAAAATCGAAACAATTAGGTATTCCGTTTCATGTCTTGTGCACATCCTATAATAATTGCTTCCACTATTTTGCAAAACAATATAAAAAAATCAGAGCCAAAGAACATCGGGTGACAACTTTTGTGCCACCTTTTAGGATTAACCCAAATGTAAAACGTTAATGCGATAGCAGAATCCTTTCCAATTAAGGAAGGGAAAATTGAATTTAAATTATATCGACTATGACTAACGGGGGTTAGTATTTACCCCGTATTAATAAACGCTGATCATCTAATCAATGGCTAACTTGACAGTTTTCACCATAAAAAATACTCGCGCAAATGTCAAAAGTTAGTCCCTGATTAGCTAATCAGGGTTTATTAATAAGGGGGTAAGAATATAGAAGAAAACATTTTGCAGACTCTTCAAACAATCCCCCGAATAACACAGAACACATTCAATATGAGCGCCGACAGCCCAATTTACCCTAAATAAAGAACGGATTGCAATATCAAAACTTCAGCTTAACAGATTACTGGAAATGATAGCGTTCTTGTCGAGCTACATAAAGTCAGGGAAGATAACTAGCATACACCAATTTATTAACAAAGTTTGATCGGATGATCGTATATCGTTTTTCCAATCTCCAAAAAGGGGCTCTCTGAACTGTGCAAACTACAGGGAAATAAATCTCCTTCACATCACTTAGATGATCCTATCGGTATGGTTTTATTGCAGGAAATTCATATCCACATAGTCATCGATTTTAAAGCCGCTTATGACAATATTTAAACCAAATATGTAGAGTCATGTCTAATTGTGGTATACCACCCAATATCGTTCCTATACGGAGGATGGCGATAGCTGATTCTCGATACTCCATCATGATCCGAATCGAAATTTTTGACAATGTAAAAGGTTTTAGACAAGGGTATGCATTGTCCTTATCTGGGCGCTCTCCAGATGGTCGAACCGCCAACCAAATTGACCATGTGCTAATCGATGCGAGGCACGCATCCAACATCCTCGACGTGCATACTTTCCGAGGGGCAAACGTCGACTCTGACCATTTTCTTGTCGCGACTAAATTCAGAGCTCGACTGCGAACTGCCCAGAAGAAGAAATTCGACGTTGGACACACACCTGGAGTAGCCAGAGCCTACAGTAAGCTCCTGAGTATGAAACTCTCCTCTGTGCACTCACCTACCACAGACGCCAACAATCAGTGGTGCCAGTATTGCGACATCATCAAGGAGGTAGCCGAAACCACTGTAGGGTACCAGCCACCCCGAGAAAGAGACCGTGGTATGATGATGAATGCGTGTACAAGCAAAAGGTGACAGAAGATGCACACAAGAAAGCGCTGCAGCGCAAAACAAGGGCAGCGAGAGAAGAGTATCGAGCCAGGAGAAGGAAGGAAAAGAAGACCCTGCGTAGAAAGAAGAGAACCTACGCAGCCTCCCAGCTCAAGGAGATCATCGCGCGATCATAACAACATCCGGAGGTTTTATAAAAAAGCCAAGCAACTGGCTGCTGGCTACAAAACCGGAACGCAGGCTCTTCGAGACAGCGAAGGAAACCTAGTCACCGAAGCGCAGGGAATAGTGAATGTGCTTAAGCAGCATTCCCAACAGCTGCTAAATGGGCATCATGTAGAGAGAGTGATAGGGCAGGAAGAGAACCCACGTCCTGTGAAAGTCGAACTAGTTCCACAACCTAGTATAGAAGAAGTTGGCCTAGCTATAAAAAAGCTTAAGAACAACAAAGCCGCAGGTTCTGATGGCTTACCAGCGGAGCTTTTTAAATACGGTGGTGATGTTTTGGTAGGGAGCATGCACGGAATCATCAACCAAGTATCGGTGGAAGAAAACATGCCCGATGACTGGACTATCAGCTCCATATGCCCCATCTACAAAAAAGGCGATCTAATGTCTTGCAAGAACTATCGGGGCATATCCCTGCTTAATGTCGCATACAAGATCCTATCCAATGTACTGTGTGAACGTCTAAGAGCGTTCTGCAACACGGCACGTACCAGTGTGGCTTCCGGCCCGGCAGATCGACTATAGACCAAATTTTCACACTGAGGCAAATCCTGGAAAAGACCAACGAATTTCAAGTCGAAACTCACCACCTATTCATCGACTTCAAAGTCGCGTATGATAGCATACATCCTCAGGAGCTCTATATGGCGATGGCCGAATTCGGAATCCCAACAAAACTGATTCAGCTGTGTCGCATGACGCTAGCAAACACGCGATGCAACGTGCATTTTGGAAGTAGCTCCTCCGAACTATTCCAAACATGCACCGGATTTCGGCAAGGAGACGCGCTATCATGTGACTTCTTCAATCTCGTATTGGAGCAGATAGTGCACAGGGCAGGTGTTAACACTGAAGGCACTATTTTCAACAGGTCCGTCCAGCTGCTGGGCTATGCGGACGATATTGACAACATCGGTAGCTCCCAACATGCCGTGATAAAAGCGTTCACGGAGATTGAAGAACAGGCGAAATCCGTTGGCCTTGAAGTAAATGAGGACAAGAATAAGTACATGCTATCAACAAACAAACAAGCATCTGTCTAGGACAAAACGTCACTATTGATAGCAGCAATTTTAGTTAAGGAGTTCGCCTACCTCGGAGTTAACATACACTCTAAGATTGACACCCTAGTGGAGATCCGTCGAAGAATTACCCTAGGAAACCGTTGCTCCTTCGGTTTGGCGAAACAACTGGGTTCAAAACTCCTAACTCGAAGGACGAAATGTGTGCTCCCCAAAACCCTTATCCTGCCAGTTCTGCTTTATGGTGCCGAGTGCTGGACGATAAGCAAGAAAGAAAAATACTTCAGTGGATTTTTTGGTCCTGTGCACGAGGAGGGCGAATGGTGGAGAAGATAAAACCGCGAACTCTATGAGCTGTAACAAGATGTGGATGTAGTCCAAAAAGCCATAACACGTCGACTACATTGGCTCGGCCAAATCGAGCGAATGGACAATAATGCTCCAGCTAAGAGGATCTTCGAATCCCAGCCCCCAGTTTCGAAAAGGCAAGGAAGACCGAACCTCCATTTCAAAGACCAAGCCAACGCCGATGCCAGAGCGCCAGACAACTGGAAGAAGCCACGGATCATAGAGGATAGAAGGCAGTGTCTCAGGCAGAGACTCTTCACGGGTCGGGCGACCGATAAGTAAAGTAAGTAATGCATTGTCATGTGACTTTTTTGGCATCATTCTTGAGAGGATTTTGCGAAATTCCGAAGCCAACTCCATGTTCACAATCTTCCATAAATCTCAGCATATGCCGACGATATTGACATCATAAATCGGAACCGACAAGATATCACCACTGCTTGCGAGTATAGAAAAGGAAGCGGCTGAAGTGAATTTAGCATCAAGCGAGGTAACGACCAAGTATGTAAAGTTAACAAAAAAGGGAAACACAATATCGACGAATTGCAGTTAACATCACCATCGACAGTTCCATCTTTGAAGTAGTAAGGGACTTTGTCTACCTCATCTGTTAATCTCAACTAACGGGTGATCAGAGTAGAGGTACTTTTTTCAATAGCCTTTTTTCACAGATCCCGTGTGAGTCGTGTCATGCTGTCATGTTATTTTTGTTTAGTATTGTTTGGCATTTCATAATGGAAAGACTTACGCGTGAACAACGTTTACAAATTGTTCAACTTTATTATGAAAATCATCATCGGTCCATATTTCTTTAAAAATTATGCCGGTGCGAACGTAACCGTCAATGGCGACCGTTATCGTGCCATGATAACCGACTATTTGATGCCTGAAATTGAAGCTCGTGATCTCGGCGACATTTGGTTTCAGCAAGACGGCGCCACTTCCCACACATCGCATCAATCAATGGACTTATTGAGAGAACATTTCGGTGAGCACATAATTTCACGTTTTGGGCCGGTCGATTGGCCACCAAGATCGTGTGATATCACACCGTTAGACTTTTTCCTGTGGGGATCACCCTTTATTAACTCTGACAACGACATCTCGTCAGAAAGCAGAGATATACTTATACTTTCTAATTTAATTTGTCGGACTAAGAGGGCTTTAAGAAATAAGGCCCTCAATCGAATTACTAAGAAGTTCCTATATTAGACTCCGATCATCCCTGACCTTCTCTACGACATGGACCATATCATAGGGGATGAAAAAATCCTTTGTCGTTCCGAAAAAAAAATCTTTAGAAAATCTTTGGTGCCATTTAGGAATACAAAATAAATAGCTGATGTTAAGAAAATGTCAATGAGGAGAGCGCTATCATATCACCGAAATGCCATTTTAAAATTTTTTATTCGAGTATCTATATATATAAAAATGGATCTTGGTTTGTTCGGATGCTTAAAACTCGAAAATGAATTAACTAAAATCAAATAGTCAATTATTAATGTACTGATAAAGAAGTTGTACCCTTTTGTAAATGAAAACAACGTTTGACGGGCCAGCTTGTTTATATATAGAATTTAATAAAAAACCTCAATGTTTTCTTGAAAGCAGAGTAGATCCTCTTCGATCTTTGGAATGTCTTAAGTTAACCTTTATTCAAAAATAAATGGCAGCACATATTCGCAGATTTCTGTGACTTAAGTGAGGGAAAATATGAATGAAATGACAAATTAACCGAATAGTCGCTCATACGGAGTTCCCAAACTGTGAATGCTCCTTTCATTCTGCTGACAAAATCAAACATAACATCTCGAGAAATAATTTTTATAATTTATCTGGTGATTGGTCAACGCTCTCTTCTTATTTTTCTGGCCTCGGGTATGCGTTTGTAATTAATTAGCATACAAGTGTATTAAGTATTTATTTATCCGTTTAGATAATGCGAGTGTGTATTCAAACCGTTCTCTATAGAGAAGGCCTTGACGTAGCGGGGAACCATATTTGTTTGCTGCAATGATATCCATGTGCCAAACTGCCAATCAGTTGAAATGTATTTGCGCAAATTGACACATTATTCAAATAATGGGCATAAGTTTATATTCACTTACGAAACTTATGTAATAAATATTTTCGATCGAGCTTAGTGTTATGAGTAGTCTCTAACAACACTTATACATTTATGGTGTTATGTTTGAAGCAGGCTCACATAGCATTCCAATAGATAAGTGTGACAAACTTGATATACTTGACATACTAGACAATACCCAAGTTATAAGGAAGCCTCTGTAGTAAGAACAAAAGAAAAGTGTGCTCCCAAACTAGCCCAAATGGCTTAAAGGCGACTGGTTAATAAGACTAACAGACACAAATATTTCAGTACACATAAATGGCTGTAAAAAAGCTAGGCCCCGGAGTATGTATGTATATCTACATTTACCTTGGTTTTGTATATTTATGTTAATTCGTTATGATACACCAAGAGCTCTACACCATCAACATTAACACTCACAAAATATCAACAATGTCCAGACGATATATTCATTCCAATCGTTTTAACATATTCTGTAAATGTTTGCTTCCACAAATAAACTGAACCACTGTGCATTGAAAACTATTTGAAAAGTGCATGTTTAGGTTTTCTGTTCCAAATTCTAAAAATAAGTATAGACCGTTGCAATTGTTGAAAAAAATTGATTGATTAATTTGGTTAAATTGCCAAACTTTATCTGGTCTATATAAATATGAATCAAATGTCGTTCGTTGGGAACCGCATCACTTGAGAACGGCTGCACCGATTTGGCTAAATCTTCGTTTTTTAATTTTCGTTATAACCCAACTTGGGTTTTTACGGAAAGAAAAATTGACCACGCCTACTTTTTTTTTGATTTATCTATAAACGGAAAACGACTGGACCGATTATTATTATTTTTTTAATTCTCGTAGTAATCCAATTTAAGTTTTTAGGGAAAATAAATTGACCACGCCCCTTTGTATGCCCACTTTTGTTATTATGTCTTAAATTTATGAACTCCTTGACCGTTTTGGCTAATTTTTTTTAATGTTTGTAATAGTCCACAAGAAACGACGAATACTTCTATTTGCGTAACCTATCAGTCAACGTTCGTGGCCCAAAATCATCCTAAGATTTGCGAACTATAAATTGTGAATTGTGTAGCACGTTGCGATTGCTACAGAATGCCACTCATTGGGATTACACCCAGGGAGATGCTTTCATCAAATTCTCATCAAATACAAACATTGTTTTCGATAATTATCTCATCATGCTTCCCATCCAAACCGACTGATTTGTAGAGCAAATACAAAGATGCCAATTGTTATTATATTTTTGCATCAGATGCGTATTACACAAATCCAAATTTACTATTAAGCGAGGAAATTCACAACTATATAGGCTTTGATATTAATTAATTGCTGTCGAACAAGGTATTATCTGACTTAGGCATGACAGCTCCCAATCACCTGATGCACGACGCATTTAATCATGAGTTGCGACGCGAAAAAAACAATATGATTGCGATGCTTAGGGGGAATTAGTTCGATTATTTTATTTTTTATTTATATAAATTGGTTACCTGATTATGGATTTATCAATCGGAATGTAAATAAAGCACCTTAAGTTGCAAATGTAAATAAAGCATACCCCAAACCTGTATCAATATAAATGATTACTCAAAATACGTTTTAATATTTGAAGGCAAAACAATGTTTGACGGGTCAGCTATTAGATAATAATTATTGAAATGAATTATCATGAGGCTTAGTTTTGTCCAAAGATCTAGTTCTAGTACAATGTAGAGAGAAAAACGTTGTTTTTGGAAGAACCATAAAAGATTTTGATAATCCTTCTAAACATAATGTTGTAACAATGTCATTTTCTATAGTTCATTCCCATAAACCCCACATTTTAGGGATATTAATTTTAAGGATGGGATGGGATCGGGTATTAAACTATTCGCACAGCGCATTGTAGCCTTCTCATCGGTTTTTTATGCGTCATGCAGGGAATTCATCATTATTAAATGCTACGAAGTAACAGTTTTTGAAAAAATTGAATGACCACATAAATGTACAAAAAATAAAAAAAAATAAAAATGTAATCATAAAAAGTGATTTTCTTACTTTAAACATTTTTTTTAAACTAGATATAAGCGGCAGTGAAAGCCAATAAAGTATTTTATTTCACAGTTCTGAAAAAAGTATATTTATGTTTCTATTTCGCACACACATATAAAGGCAGAACCTAGGTCCCGTTATGTCCCATTAATAACAGATATTTACTTCATTTATTGATAGGAAAATCTTATTTTATAAATATGATAAGAGAACAGATTTCTAGATTTCAAAAAGTGTGGAAATTTATTGAAAGTGGTGCCTTAATATATATGTATATATATTTAAAAAAATTTCCCTTACTCTCATAGTAAATAATCCTTTCTTTATGTCGCGACACCTTAGATAAAGTTCGAGTGCCTAAATAACTGAAACACTATTTCCAAAAACTCATATGTATTACCTCCAATAACACATATATCCGACAAATCGACCGATATATCAAAAAGAGACTAGTAGATACTCATCAAGGAAGTAAATATTAAAAACAATTTTATTATCAGACAGAGATATTCAATACATAAAAAAAAACAATTTAAACTTTGAATGAGAACATCGAATCGACAATACTAACCGTAAGATTTATTGATAAGACCCTAATATTTATTAGAAACGGTATACTAAACAAACTAGGTACTGCACTTGGCATTTGTGGAACACCGCATATCCCAATCTACATGGGCTATGTTGGATTAGAACACATTTCAGTATCTTCCAGCAATTAGCAAGAAATATTTAGAACACACTTTATCCATTGTGATATAGCGTACTTGTATCTTGTTGATTCTCCATATTTCTTATTAAAGCATCATGGGCTGTGAATGAAATGGAGATTCTATTCTAAGTTCACGTTGGACAAAGGTGAAACATTCTTTTGGAATGTTCCCCATTATTATTGAGAAGTGTAATTAAACTTCTATGTTCTGTTATGTCCCACTAACAAATGCACTAAATGATCAGCCTGTGGATCAGCTGTGGCAAATCTCTTTTTATAGATGCTGCCTGTATTAAGCTCGCTACGACACAGATCTGGTGTTAAAAAAGCCTGGAAAAGTTAAACTTTCTACTCTTTCCTTTCAATAATAACCACCAACCCTTGTTGCCACTCATTAATGGCACCTATAGTGGCCTTTAATGAGACCAAATAAGGTAATTTGATAGGATTTTTTCTTAAGTTCTTTGTTTGTAAACATTTTTAATTATTACGTGCAGAAATATTGTCGAACAAACAAATTTCTAGTTTCAGCTGTACCAATTTTAAAGTAGACAAATACCATGGATACTAATTACAGGGTTTTTTTTAATAAACCACATACTAATTAAGTGGCCAAAAGACTAAACATAGGGAGAATCTTATAACACTCCATATTGTAACATATTATTTATAAGAATTGTAGAATCCCATACTATCTTTTATGTTTTCTATCCCATCCAATTGTTTTTCCAGTTTGACAAATGCATCTCAAAAAAAAAAAAAACAGTTAGGTAATATCTTTTTCTTATTTTTACGATTGTCGAACACCTACCAATTTAGTTCACCTAGAATTCTAAATGATGATTCTTTATGTGCATATATGACCGTTTTTATATATTGGCAAAAACCACTCCTACAACTATCTGAACGTTGAATTTCCATTCATAGATAATTCTTTGTTTTACCATACGAATGTATATTAATTAATAAATAGGCTTCACTCGGCTAGTTACTATATGTACTGTAGATAGGTACCAAAACCAAGGTACCATTATAACTCGCAAGACCTTCATCACAGCTGACAGATAGAGATACCTATTCTTACCAACTTAAGATGTGATTAAAAGTTCTTATTGATCTTGAATGTTGATATAAACCGTTCCCAGATGGTCATAGCATAGTCCCAGAAATCAATGACCCATATAGAAGCGGCGGCAAACAAACACTCACACAATGTCTCAATCTAAATACCTAGAAATAGTAATACGAGCTGTGTTGACATACAATTCGTACTCACAGCCCACACCCAAAATCTTACGAAACCAGAACATTATAGGAGAGTAAAGTAAAAACGCATTCCCAAACGTTTTTATAGATAAAAAAAATTGGTAAATACTTGCATGTATCATAATATCTACTTCGAACATACACTGAAATGCTTTTAAATAAAAGCAACACATAAGATGCTTTGAAAAAAATAAAATGGGCAATCTTTGCAACAAATGATTTTTTTTACATTCAAAATAAACACAATAAAACAACGACTCACCAAAACAACTTTACCCTTAACATCCTTCTCCTTGACTCCAAACAGGTAATCCAGGAGGTGTTTCAATGCCACAGCAAATAGAACAATCGGCAAAAATAAAACGCACAAAATGATCTTCAGATTGAACATCAATTTTTGACGATTTTCACTAGGTTGCGCTTCAACCATTGTAATGTTTTTATTTTTTTTTATCTAGATACACGACACCAATAACCTAGAATCGAAAGGCAGGTGTTTACTTCGTCGTTCGTTCGCCAATAAACACGGAAAGCAACTGATCGGAGGAAACGCTGACTCGATCGACAACGTTTGACTTGGGAGACTGCTGCTGCTGCCACTGGCTAGTTCATAACTTGAAAATGAGGAGAAGCCAGTTTTGGGAAGCGACAATGTACATGTACGCAAGGTATGGGGACAAGCCTCATTAGAACACTCAACAAAAACAGCACAACAACTTGAAGATTCAAAGCACGCAACGTAACCTACTATAAAGTTGGACCACTGAATAGGGAAGGGTCTGGTGGGGAGACGACGCAGCAATATTTGATGTCGAGACTCAACAAACAAATGCAGCGTAGTGGATTTTGGTTTATTTACTTTTAAGAACGAAGATGAAATTGAAAATTCCGATCGTAATTAAGTTATGGTTATGGATGCTTGCGATCGAAAGCTCTGTATTTGTGCTTTTATTGCTTTTGTTCTCTGAGAGACTGAGATCATTTTTGTACGTATATCTGCTGATGAGTGTGAGATAAATATCGATTGGTGAGAAAATGCTGTTATTGTTAACATTGTACAATGGTATAATACATATATTTACTTTGGTTTGGATTTTTTAATTCCTGAAAAAATTTCTTAGTCGAATAAAGAAATATCATTTATTATTGTTCAATTATTTTTGTTGTCAAGCACATATTATACGACCTGTAATTTGTTGCGTTTTTGAGTTACATGTTGTTTTACGTCAAGTTTTTGCATGCGGTTGCATTAAAAAAAATATACACAGAACACGAAATGTAGATTTTGTTCCAAAAAGCTGCATATTTCCAGGGCCCTCAATCCGTAAAGTTATTATCGTTTGACGATAACATTTCGACGGTACATCTTGCATCACGTAAGATCATGATCAATAGTCGTTTTTGCTGTCGGCGATATCACGTTATTTGCTTCACTTAAAACAATAATCAAAAAATCACAGACGATTTATTAGCGATTGTTCATTAGGTCTCGACTACCGTCTGAGTGACAATCGTTTTTAAAATTTAGGAATGACCCCCCAGGCCACCATGGTGACTACCTGGATCTGGTTGCCTATATTTCGGACATGTACCTACCGTTGGTCCCAAAAATAAGTATACAACATAGGTACACATGAAATAATTTTATTTAAAACTTATTAGTATTTATTAAACACGAAAAACAATTTTATTATTTTTTTTTAACTAAAAATACTTCAAATTAATAAAGACTGCGAAAATTTAAAAATAACTAATCAATTGAATAAGAGATATGAGAAGGCTACAGTCGAATCGTTGAATACCCTACCCCATTCCATCCTCAAATTAAAAATAAAAATTATATCAAAACTTTTAATTGTTGGACAAAAAAACAACAATGGTATACAAATGGTTTTTATAAAAAAAAGTCCCAGAAAGTGGACCTCTAGGGTTTAAAACGTCTTATAGACGAAATGTTCACATTAACACTGTCAATTTTTTTGCATCGAATTTTTTTTTTAAATTTTCTTAAAATCTTACCGAAAACCGTTTTGGGCGTGGCAAAAAAAAATTATATGGACGAAAAAAAGATTTTGAGATGGTCTGATATACAGACTTTTTCAAAATTCCTAACCGTTTGACCAAAAATAACGTTTTTTTTTAAGTGGGTGTGGCAGTGGGCACTTGTTCTGTAACCTTGGATATTCCAAATTTCATTATCCTAGCTAAAAATTTAAAGCCCAAAAATCGGTAACATACAGAGAGACGGACAGACAGACATGGTTTAATCGACTCGGGTAGCGATTCTGACCATACGACGAGTAGGAGAAGTAAAGGTAATACTTTAGGCAAGAGTTCGGATCCCAACCTTCAGCCTCGAGACGAAAAGAAAGGCCAAACCTCCGATTAAAGGATTATATGATTTTGGATGCCAGGGCGCTTGGACTCGAAAGACATTGCAGATATTTTATTGCTAGTGAACCGTCTGCAAAAGTGTGTAGCTATATTCCAGTGTATGTTTGAATGTTTGAAGCAAAGAGTATAGATCTAAATAGAGTACGAATCACAGCAAAACATTTTGTAGCCGTTTCAGACGCGGGCGTGAGAAGGGGAATTTTAGTCGTTCGTATGCATTGCCTATGCTGTTGTTTGATGCCGGGGTAGCAATGTGAACACTGGGGTATTAATATCAGTATCCCACATTGTAAATTTTCGTTGTATGAATAGGCTCATATAACTAGAGTATGATAGTCATTATATTGAAAATTTTTGCGTGAACATATGTTTTTTTAGTAGTTCAGAGAAGTAGATTTAAAATGTTATTGTGTTTTAGTTTCTGTTTTTTTTTTATCTTTAGCTACATAAGTATAGAGGTTTGATCCGCCTATATCTCCTGACTATATTGTCGAATGTCGGTTCTTAATAGCTGTGGTGTTTCTAAAATAATATGGTTGAAAAGCCTAGCTCTGTGTCTTAGAGCTACTTTTTTTTCTTCATCAACAGTGGAGCCCATAGGTCCATACTGATTTCAGAATTTGCTATATATACCAATAATTTATTGTATAATTGGATAGGGATGAGTATCTCCCCATAAGCAAATAAATTTAATTGTAGCGCGTGTTTAATTTATTAATCATTCATTTATCATTCCTAGATATTTGCCAATATTGAAATATTGCACTACATTGTTGTTTAAAGTAAAATTTACAATGACTGACTTCAGCTAATTAAAGCTGATCTGCCAGTTTTTATTTAGAAATATTGTTTTTTGCCTTTGGACGCTTTTTTGTTGCTATTTCGGCAGTTTCTCCTACAAAAAGTATATCAGTATGACCTGGAAATTCATCACTTTCTGGTAGATCACTAGTACTTTGAGGTAAACCAGCCTAAATTTCTCCTAATGTTGAGTACGTTGTTTCTTGTTTAACTCTAAACATATAAATACAAAAAAACGTCATACAAATATTTCTAACTTTAATTGGTAACAAGAAAGTTCAGACACCACCCAAATCAAAATTAAACGTCAAACATGAAACATTCTAGACGAACACCATTCAACATCAGATTCACTATATAGTTATGAAATGTACATTGTAACGGGTGATCTTTTAATAGGTTTAAAACTTTTTTTAAAAAAAAAAACACAAAAAATTCGAAAAAATGAATGAAATATTTATTTGAATCGATAGTTTGAACCTTGCAATTTAATGTTTAAAGATAATTTCATGCAAATGTTGACCGCGGCTGCGTCTCAGGTAGCCCATCCGCTGAGTCCAATTTTGGCATACTCTTTCACACATATCGGCCGGTATCTCACGAATGAATGCATGGGTGTTGGCTTCCAGTGCGTCAATGGAAGCGGGCTTGTCCCTATAGACATTAGCCTTGACATACCCCCACAAAAAATAATCTAATGGTGTCAAATCGCACGATCTAGGCGGCCAATTGACCGGCCCGAAACGTGAAATTAACTGTTCACCAAACTCGCCTCGCAATTGCGCCATTGTTTCGCGTGCTGTGTGGCATGTGGCACCGTCTTGTTGAAACGACATATCATGCAAGTCAAGAACTTCCATTTCGGGCAAAACAAAGTTTGTTATCATCGCTCGGTAGCGTTCACCATTGACAGTAACGCTGCGATTCGCATCATCTTTGAAGAAATATGGCCCAATAATGCCGCCGGCCCATAAACCGCACCAAACAGTGGCTTTTTCGGGATGCATTGGTAGCTGTTGCAATGCTTCTGGCTGATCTTCACTCCAAATGCGGCAATTTTGCTTATTTACGTACCCATTCAACCAAAAATGAGCCTCATCGCTGAACACAATTTTTCGATAAAAAAGCGGATCCTCGGCCAGCTTTCCAAGAGCCCATTCACCAAAAATTCGGCGTTGTGGTAGGTCGGCTGGATTTAGTTCTTGCACCAGCTGTATCTTAAAAGGCTTTACGCCCAAATCCTTCCGCAAAATTTTCCACGTAGTGCTGTAACAAAGGCCTAACTGCTGGGAACGGCGCCGAATCGACATTTCGCGGTCTTCTGTCACACTAGCTGATACGGCCGCAATATTTTCTTCACTACGCACAGTACGTAAACGTGTTGGTGGTTTAATGTCCAACAAAGTAAATTTGGTGCGAAATTTGGTCACAATCTTCCGAATAGACTGCTCAGAAGGTCGAGAATGCCGATCATAAAATGGAAGCAGCGCGCGATGAACATTTCGAACCGAGCACGAATTTGGATAGTAAAATTCAATAATTTGCAAGCGTTGTTCATTTGTAAGACGATCCATGGTTAAATTGCAAACCAAACTGAAGCTGTTTGACAGTGACACAAGGTACTAAACACACATCAGCTGTCAAAACCAGTGTTGCCAAAACCAAACCAGCTAAAAAATCACCCTATATATATGATCTTAGAGATCACACATGATTTAGTTATAATCGTAAAATACATGTATGCATTATAATCCACTCTAACACTACTAGTTATGCAACGAATTTGTACTCTAAAGATATAAGTCATCTTTAGAGTACAAATTCGTACCAAAACAAATTCTAAAGTTACTGGACTCTCAATCAAATTTCTATGAAAAAAACTAACAAAGGTCACGAACGTTATTGGAACTCAATTTTGAATCCATTTAGTACTTACTTGTATGCACAGTGTTTTCAAGGCAGTGTACCATCTGATACGATCTGATATAATACTTTGTCATTAAATCAATTTGTAATGCTCTACCTGTCGATAAACAATATAATCAATCATCTATATTCAAAAGGCATTTCATAGTTTTATATATTTTATCTTCTTTGACGCAACATCCATACTGGGGAGCCAAAACAAAAGAAAGACTCAAGAAATATGCCTTAGCAGTGCATACTAAACGATTAATTATTCTTAGATCCAATTTGGTAGGGTTATTGATAGACGCAAGTCACCAATTCGCTTCAATGCCCGCTTGGTTATATGGCAGCATAAACTGTACTATGATTCCCAATTGAATACAACTGCTTTGCGGTGTTGCTTCCGTGACGACATTTGCCGAAAAGGAAGACGCGGTTTCCGGGTGCAATGGATCTCTACCTCAATGCAAATGCAATATATCCAAGCGGTTATTATTTTTCGTTTTTTTTTATGTTTACCTATGTTTACCTAGGCTTCACAAGTAAGACAACATTTGTCTTCAAATTTAAAAAAAAATTATAGATTCTAAATTAACGAGGTCTTAAATTATTTTTTTTTTTCAATTTCGTATCATCGGAGTTATTCAGAAAATTAAGTTTTTCTACTAGATAAGAGAGATTATTTGGGGTATAAGGGCAATAGCAACAAATCTATTTAAGATTAACAATATAATTTATATATATAAAACAGAATCGGCGTACATAAGGCCCCTAAAAACTCGAGAAGGGATCGTCCCATTTGAGTTTTTTGTTGTGGCGGCGAGAAAATAAGATACATTTTAAGAAATCATGACGAATTCGGAAAAATTAATATTCGTAATGTTACAGTAGAAGTAGTTGCAAATGTTTAAAATTATGCATACAATTTTATTCAGTTAATTTTTCGGTAATTTCTTAAACATTGATAATTTCTTCAAACTTGATTATTCATTATTATTCAACGCCTGAAACCGTTTACCAACAACCTGATCGGCCCTTATCAGTGTGGTTTCAGGCCATGAAAGTCTACAACCGATCAAATTTTCACACTTCGGCAGATCCTGGAAAAAACCCAAGAAGTCCAAATCGATACCCACCACCTATTTATCGATTTCAAAGCCGCCTATGCATTTAGAGATGAACTATTTAGAGCCATGTCTAGTTTTGGTATACCGCCCAAACTCGTCCGTTTGTGTAGGATGACGATGGAGAGCTTTCGCTGTTCCATCAGGGTCGGCAACGACCACACCGACACATTCGATGCAAAAAAAGGATTTAGGCACGGTGATGCGCTGTCATGTGACTTCTTCATTTTGTTTCTTGAGAGGATTGTGCAAAACTTCCGAGCCAATACCAGAGGCACAATTTTCCAAAAATCGTCCTACCAATGATCGTCCTCAATGTGATCTCATAGTCACGTTTGCTAGTATAGAGAAGGAAGCGGCAAAAATGGGTTTAGCAATAAAAGAAAAATATCGGCGAATTGGACAGAACATCACCATTGACAGATATAACTTTGATGTAGTACGGGACTTTGTATACCTCGGCTCCGCTATTAACTCTGACAACATCTCGTCAGAAATCAAACGAAGACCTATTCTTCCCAACCGCTGTTTCTTCAGGTTTAGAAGGCAATTTAGTAGTAAAGCCCTCACTCAAACTACTAAGGAGAGCCTATATAAGACCCTGATCATCCCAGTTCTGCTCTAAAGCGCTGAAGCATGGACCGTTTCAAAAGCCGATGAAGAAATCCTTGGTCGATTCGAGAGGGAAATTCTTCGAAAAATCTTCGAACCCGTTTGCGTTGACGTGTTATAGAGACGAAGATTTAACCAAGAACTATACGAGCTGTACAGGGATATACCCCTGGTCAAAAACTCCGCATTGGACATCTAAGATGGCTAGGACATGTAGAACGAATGGACACCAATACTCCGGCTAGCAGAGTCTTCGATTCCCAGCCAGACGTCGGACGCAGTAGAGGAAGCCTTCGCCTCGCCTTAAGTGGCGCGCAAAAGTAAATAAGTAAGTATTCAACGTTTGCAATGTTTTTACTGCATTTGTAAATCAAAAAATATTGCTTCGAGGATGATAATCCGACTGCTTCAACATTGTACTTTCAGTGCTATGGCGAGAATTAGAAGATCAAACATTAGCTCACGCGCAGTCACAATGCATGACGATTGGCGATACGTCATTCAAATCAAACCCCTGGGCCCTGTGTAAGGCGCAGAAGAAAATAAAAAGCTTTGCGCAGATATGTCGTAAATTTGTCCAGGACGGACGGAAGGAGAAGTACAAGCAGGTTCTAAGCGTCAGAGATATAAGGGTAATGGGTAATGCGCTATCAATTGTGAATTGAAACAAGTGGCGTAAAGCTGTAATTACATAGCGGCGTTTTGTACGATTCACCACAGTGGATTGTTACAATTCGGCCCATGGATAAGGTTTGCCAATATTGCATTGTGCTAAAGTTTCATTCAGAGACACCAGGTGGACCAACGATTCTCAACCATTTTAGACATATCACCATAAAATGGTTAATTCAACATCGAACTGGATCATTGTTCACGCCAGCGAATGAAGAACACAAATTTCTTCAAATTTATTTCGTTTACAATTCTGATACCGAAATTCATGAACGTTGTGCGATTAACAGTGCTATGAAACGTCAGAGCATTGGGGAACTGCAAGAACTTCACGAACACAACGCTTTGGTTCGGTTATTCAAGGCGGCATTAGATGGTATTCCTTTTGACGACCAAAAGTCATCATCAGAGAGGATAAACGTCCCACTGGAAGTCATGAACGTTAACTTAATCATCCCACAATTGATGGAATCGCTATTTGGTCATACTGAAACTGCGTAGTCATGGAAAATTTCAGCGTGTTTATGAGACGCATTGCATATTAACTCATGTTTTTCGTGTATAGAGCAGATTTGTTCGCATTTCTGCTGGTGTGCAGCAATATCAGTAAAAGGCATGACGTTGGACTGTACTATCATCTTTGAGATACCACAGCTCTAAAGAAAAGCCATCCACAACTTCCAAATTCGATGGAAAGCCTTGGAAATATACATAGTAACAGCTTTCGATTCTTCGTGACTTGCTATAACATGTAACCGTTATAGCAAGTATCGAATTGAGCGTTTCTTTCGGAACCCATATTGCTGATCGCTTATTAAACCATTTCTTTCTACGAAATCAACATTCTCGGTGTTAACTATTTTTTCCATTATGGATAAGAAAATTCAAAGATCCCAATTGATCAGGATGCGTCTTAATTTTCAAGGTCGAAATTTTACTTCAACCATTTTAGATGGTAAGTTCTCTATCGTTGGTGGCACCGCTTGTTCTGAATTTGGTGAAAACAGTCAGCGAATAAGTCGGCCTTTTCTTTTTGTGTTGTAGCTATAGCGATTCATCTGATCTGATTAAGGGATGCAATGAAGAGTGGCTAAAATTACTGCTGACTTCTTTCCCATTTACCAACATGTCCGTGAGCCTCTGGGCCAGGCCAGACGTTTATTAGTTTCTCTTTCATTGTAGGCACTCTTTATGGCTTCTATTGTTTTTAGTTTTCGTATTGTTGTGTCTGCCAGAAGTTGTCCTCAGCTGTAAAAATGTAAGTAAAAACAAATAGAAAATAGTGAGTGAAAATTGATATTTATATAATTTTATTTAATTAATCTAGGTCACCAACACAAACTAAGCAAATGGATTTGCTTATTGCGTTTATGGAAATCAATCCAGATTTCGCCAAAAATTATTTGCCAAATAATCAAGCAAAGGCCAAGTCCAAAATACTTTGGAACCACTTGGCAGAACATTTTAATGCAAGGGAACCTCCAGAATGTATTTTGATCTTGCACTCGGAAGTTGCGAATGAATCTTCCCCAGAACATAAACAGCAAATGGATTTGCTTATTGCGTTTATGGAAATCAATCCAGATCTCGCCAAAAATTATTTGCCAAATAATCAAGCAAAGGCCAAGTCCAAAATACTTTGGAACCACTTGGCAGAACATTTTAATGCAAGTGGACCTCCAGAATGTATTTTGATCTTGCACTCGAAAGTTGCGAATTAATCTTCCCCAGAACATAAACAGCAAATGGATTTGCTTATTGCGTTTATGGAAATCAATCCAGATCTCGCCAAAAATTATTTGCCAAATAATCAAGCAAAGGCCAAGTCCAAAATACTTTGGAACCACTTGGCAGAACATTTTAATGCAAGTGGACCTCCAGAATGTATTTTGATCTTGCACTCGGATGTTGCGAATTAATCTTCCCCAGAACATAAACAGCAAATGGATTTGCTTATTGCGTTTATGGAAATCAATCCAGATCTCGCCAAAAATTATTTGCCAATTAATCAAGCAAAGGCCAAGTCCAAAATACTTTGGAACCACTTGGCAGAACATTTTAATGCAAGTGGACCTCCAAATGTATTTTGGTCTTGCACTCGGAAGTTGCGAATTAATCTTCCCCAGAACATAAACACTTCATTGTTAACTCGAAAAAGTTTTTATAATCTAAAATAAATTGTAATAAGTATGGACGTATGGGTAAATGATTGCTTACGCTGAATTGGGAATACTTATTGGGTCTGAGCTATCCCAAATTGGTCTCCTTGAGATTAATTCTTCCTCCTCTTCGGAATCATCTTCACTATCCAAAAAAATTAGAAAATTTAAAGGGTATTCATGCAAAGTCGTAATTTTATTACGTGCGAAAGACGGTAATTTTACGACGACGTTTCATGAACGGGCCTAAAATTGCACCACTAAATAATGCGCTAACCCATTCATTTTAGTCATTTATTTATTGATAGAATTTTGTTCCTATTGTTCTCTTTCCGTTCTCGATATTTTTTTTCAGTTTAGCGCATACGTTTGATGTGTGAAAGTAACTGATTAAATGTCAAAATATTACTTCAAAAGTTTGCAACGCTTACCATCTCAGGTTACGCACCCGATTCCTGTAAGAAAATGCCGATATTGTTGCATAAGATTTTCCAATAAATTTTGACAGTTCATTTTTCACGTCGTAATTTTATCACGTTTATAACGTTTACGACGACTTTCCGACCTAGCATGAATACCCCTTTAAGAATTTCCGATTTAACGACTTTTTGTTTACAATTTTTGACAGTCCCAAATAGGACTGAAGTTGCTTGAGCTTCAAAAATATATGTTTTTTCGTTTTCATTTGTCAATTTTCCTCTGGAATCTGCCAAGGATTTCTTCATCAGCTTTTTATACGGTCCATGCTGCAGCGAATTAGAGCAGCACTGGGATTATCAGGGTCTTATATTGGATCTCCTTCGTAGTTCGAGTGAGGGCTTTACTACTAAATTGCCTTCTAAGCCTGAAGAAACAGCGGTTGGCAAGAATAGGTCTTCGTTTGATTTCTGACGAGATGTTGTCAGAGTTAATAGCGGAGCCGAGGTAGACAAAGTCCTGTACTACCTCGAAGTTATATCTGTCAATGGTGACGTTATGTCCAATTCGTCGATGTTGTGTGTCCTTTCGTGTTGACAGCATTTTTTCGTGTTGACCCATTTTTCCGATTCCTTCTCTATACTAGTAAACTTAGCTAAGACATCAGGTTGAGTCCTACCAATGATGTCAATATCGTCGGCGTATGCTTGTAACTATTTGCACCGATTTTTGGAAAATTGAGCCTCTTGTGCTTCAGGCATACTTTCATCCGACGAAAGTTGGTGAATGTTACTTACCAAGTCATCTCCGCTGGCAGCCTTGTTAAGCATGAGTTTAGATATTGCTTTCCTTACTACACTTAGGTCGGGTGGTAGGTAGTTTTCGTTCGTTCTACCTTACATTGGAAGATTGTCTTTCGAAAGTCTTTTTCACAGTATTTCTGAGTTGTTGTGGCATGGTGGGTAACCGCATTTATACCTTGGCTGCAACACTGAAGTTTTCCGAGTAGATGTTACTGTATTCGTGCCTCTTGTCTATCGCAATATTATAAAGATGATTGACCGTTCGTTGATCTGGAAATTGCCATGTCATCTTACGAATAACAAGGTGAGAAAACCGTGTGCTAGCTATAGTGGCATTTTGTTTCGCAGCGAAGTCAAATAGAATTAGTCCGTTGCTAGACTTTTTTTCGTGTAGGCGGTGTTTTCAGACAATACTGCTAAAGATGTCTTCTCTTTGCGTTAACACCTCTCAGCACGATGTAATTGGGTAATCGTTCATAAGTTTTGCAAGAAGCTCATAGAAGCAGTCTTTCTAAAAGATTTTTTCCTCCGTCGGAGCGTGAGCGCATATATGACTAATGTTGGCAAATTTGGCCTTGATGAGGATTGTTACAATGAATTCACTAATGCCTACTGCCTAGAAAATATAAGATTGGCATTTATAACAATTCCACATCCGTATAGTCGCTGTTTCTGCTCACGGTCGGTAGTAGATATGACAGTTTTTCATCCTCTTTTTGCGCGGCCCATCCTATCGTATTTCCTCGATGGCAGTAATGTTTGCTTTGAAGAACCAAAGGGATATAGTTGTTGGAGTTAACCTCTGAGAACCACCACCGTTGACATCTTGAGAGTTCTTCCCCTGCCGCCTGGAAATGGAATATTTGCATTAGTGTGAGTACACCTCTTTCTCCTGCTCTCTTCTACCGCCGCCGCCAAGACTTTACACAGGGATTGAGAGCATATCTACGGTGTAAATACCTGGTTTCCACTTTTTCATTTTTGTAAAATTTCCTAACATAATTACCCACAGGACGGGCCTCTCAATATCCTCGATCGCGTTTTTCTCATTCTGTCTGAAAAACGGATACCTATCATTCGCTACTTCTTTGCCAACAAAGCCCTCATCTTCGCTTGCAGCGTTTCCTTGTATAATTCATGGGTACTAGCACCCTGTGTTTTTTTCAAAACCTGGTCGTTCTTAAGGCTGTTGATTCTGTGGTAAATTTTTTTCATACTCCTTTCATATTTCCTGAATGTCATTACTGTCTGAATTTACATCTGCAGTCAAGGTTCTATGCACTTAGTCGCCATGTGAAAGCTATTTTATTCTTCTCCTATATAGTCATTTTTATTCTTATTGTAAGGACGGCACACAATTAACTCCACAACTGAAACAATGATCGAAAGAAAAAGGTAATTTAAATAAGGCGAATCATATAGATAGGTACCAATCTTTCATCCTTCCATTTGCCATTTACTGTTAATGGCCTTCTAAAGAAGCAAACTTTTCTTAACACGTGTTCGTTGTGCAATCTCATTAATATGATATCTCACCCGTGATTTGTATCTTCTTTTTTTATGTGCACATGTGCTGAGCACCAGAATCTGGAGAGCATCTTGTGGATATGAGGTTTTTCGGCCCCTTTTCACCAGATCGTGCAGCAAGATTGCTGATATAATGAAACCAGATCCCCAACCCCAGATATCGCACGAATGACACAGGGGAAATACGTACGCAAGATGTTATCCATTGGGATAGGGCAGGGATATCAGGCGCAATTCTCCCAAATATGTTTACGTTTCGAACTATTCATGAAACTCTCTTCGTGTGACACAACATAGTCCAGGAACATATGGTTGCGGTGCCAGAAGCTCAATAGGATATGACCGCAGAGATGGAAGTACGGATCGGTGCGGAGTGGCGCATCAACATCTGGTTTGTCTTTTGTGACGTTGATGAGCACAGAAAATGCACACATATAAGAATTGGTTTTCCGTTTCGCATAGCGAATGCATTTATCCATTTTTTTACGTGCACTTGCGTTTTACACCATTATCTATATATATGCGCATCTTGCGGTCCCGAATCCCTCGGGAATCTATTATAAATGAGTTCATTGACTGAAGCGCATGTGCGAATTGCTTTCGCATGGCATTAGATTTTCTGTGTGGCAGCATCCATGACATGTTATGATTCTGTTGTGGCTGTACTTTATATGTTGTTGTAACATCTGTATCTGGAAGGAGTGTCAACGTTCCATGTGTGTTGCGAGGTCAATGGCATCGATGGATTCATACTAACGCTTGGGTTTAAAGGTAGGTACCGAATGTTTGATATATTTCAAATTGATGCTACTAGGTAGTAGTATGAATTTCTACTTGGGCTTTAATTGGGTAGAAATTATATGCATAAGTATGTATTAGAGAATAAATAGGCCTGTAGTTGTAACCGAATGAATTTGAATCATTCAAGTCCACGTCCACGATCCCTGAAACTGTCAGCATCCCAAATTGCGCATTTTGTTTGTTCACGTGTTCACAGAGGTAGAAATAGGCCTCGTCACTCATGATTGTTTATACCCTATCCCATAGGGGTATATTAGTTATGATACATATGTAGCTGAGTCGATTGAGCCATGTCTGTCTGTCCGTCCGCCCGTCTGTCTGAATGTCACAGTTTTTTGGGCCTTACATTTTGAGCTGGGATAATGAAATTTAGTATACAGGGGGGTCATTCCGTAACTTTGAAAACGATTATCATCCAAACTGTAGTCGTTTAGCGATATGCTAGTGAAACATTTTGTAAACATATGTAAATGTTCCAATTTGACATGTACACAAAACATATGATCAAATTACAGTGACTTACATTCCACTTTTAGAACCTTCAAATAACAGTGGGTTACAAATTGTTTTGTGTGTTTTAAATACAAAATTAATTTTAAATGCCGGAATTTGACCGTTATAATGGTCTTTAAAAATTAAAAACATATAAAAAGGCTATTGATAGCTTTAAAAATCATGGAATATGCTTTAGTTGTCCTTACAACATCCAAATAAATGCAAGACGAGACCTCATGAGCACTCGCTCAATAATCGTCTGTGATTTGACGATTATTGTTTTACGTGAAGCAAATAAAGTGATATAGCCGACAGCTAAAACGATTATTGATCTTACGTGATGCAAGACTACCGTCGAAACGTTATCGTCAAACGATCATCACTTTACGGAATGAGGGCCCAGGATGAGGATCCTTGTCCGAGGCTACAGACAAAGTCTTAGACCATTTCAATATCTATATCTATATTTTGATATAAAGTTTTGTGGGCGTTTTATGTAAAAAACGGTTTTCGGCAAAATTTCAAGGAAATTTGAAAAAAAAACTTTAGATGGAAAAACATTAATAATTTTTACCCACGCTCACTTTTTGGGGTCGTTTTATGCTAAAAAAAACCATTGTATGCCCTACCCCACACCATATGCAGGAGGCAAGCGTTGTTTTTGTTGTCGAATCAATAAATATATTGTGACAATGCCACTACCACTTTTCAGGGATGTTTAATTTGAGGATAAATGTGATAGGGTATTCTACTATTCGCAGAGCGGATTGTAGCCTTCTCAAATGTTTTAAACGCAAAATCGTCCACCTCGTTGTTGATATTCAGGAGGGCGTAGGGTTTTCGCGACTCAGTCAACGCAAACCAGCTGATGCACTTTATGAAAAAATATTACACATTTTTGGCGCAACAGGATCTTTTTTACCCATCGCCTAGCTTTTTCTTACAACCATTCATGTGTGCGTGTGGTTCTCATGAAAAATCATTTAGTGGTTTCTATGGTTGGGAATCGTACCCAGGTATTCTGTGCGGCAGTCTACAACTTTTCTACAATATTCAACTGCAGAGATGTACGGGGCCTTCCACGAATTAATGCCGATCTCTAAGAATCTAGAGGCTTATCGCCATTGATAGTCCAGTTTGAATCGTACGACTGCACATTATGTGATGGATGAATCATGCTGTAAGAACATAATAACGATTATTCATTATAACCATTACCTACGCTTTAAAAATTATCCAATTTCCTGTATGGAATTTTTCGCCACAAAATTGTAAGGCAGAAATGCTCCATTTCCAATTATATTGAAGATTATCGTAGAAACCGGCGGAGTAAAATTTAATCGAAGATTTCCTTATTCTTACTGAATTTTTACTAATTGCCGTTCACGTATTCAAAAATTAGTAAAAGGGAGATACTGGTAGTATGATAATGGAGCGGTTAAGGGACAAAACTACCCCTCCGTTAAAATCAGTAATAATATTTATTGCAGACATTATTTTGAATGTGTTGTGATATAATAACATGTGCAGAAAAGCAAACCATTTTTGACCAACGATGATTAACTCTACATGAAATGAGCCTGGGCCTCAGCCAATATTACCCTACAATTAGCCCAGTCCTTAACTAACTGCCGCCAGTTGCTTACTTCAAGTTGGTTAAGGTTTTATCCTTGTGCCCTCCTCTACGTCTGGCTGGGACTCAATAACGAGCGAGCCGGAGTTTTGGTGTCCATTCGTTCTACACGCCCTAGCCATCTTAAATGTCCAATGCGGAGTTTTTTGACTAGGGTAGGGGCATGTCGCTGTTCAGCTCGTGTACTGAATCGACTTATTTGGCCGAAGAAACAGCAGTTGGCAAGAGTAATTCTTCGTTTACTTTCTGACCACATGTAAAGCGAAGTTTCGTTAATTCGTTACTAAGCGATCTGCGGCGAATAAGGTCATAGCAGTTTACTGTGAAGGCCATCGTGGACCAATCCAAGCCGACTTCATGTAGGTCCGCATTCATCTGGCTACATTAAATTGCCGTAATGCTTAAAGCTTAGTACGCAGCTCGCGCTAAATTTTATCTTTACTACTCTCCACTTGTTTTCTCCAATCCAAAGATAAATGCTCGCTAAATTCGTACACAGCGTATAGATGAGTCAGGGAAATGTCATGCATTCGCAGATGTCAGTAATATTAATATTTTCTTTGTTAATAAAGATGTCGTCTTCCTCGAGAAATTCTTCCATCAAATATTCGTCTTCATTTTCTTCCATTTTGTTTTTATTTTTCATTAAAATTTCGCCGATTTAAATGCCTCGCACATTAATTTCGCGAGATAAATAAGTGGAGACCTGTCTTCCGCCGAGTATAACACTTTTCGTATAACACATAATATTGTTATACCCTACCTACATTTTGTGTGTCCCATCTTTATGAAGTTAAGAATTTATTTCGCGAGCTGCGTACTGCACTGAAAAATTTGCTCGCTAAATTTTATCTCTGTAGAGATTTTTGTATAGAAGATAAAATTTAGCGCGAGCTGCGTACTAAGCTTAATGGACAAATGTGTGTTCAATAAGCAATTAGAGTAAATGGTGCATGAAGTGGGAGAGTTACTTGGTGTTGCTACTAATTACTTACCTAGTTAGTAGTGACTTAGTAACTTCGAGACCGGACTGGGATCTTAGGGAACCCATAAGGTACGGTGCGGAGTATCACCATTGACTATAAATTGGTACCACGGGAATCAGGAGCCCGTAAGACTTGTCTTAGGCTGATTTTGAGGTAGGCTCCCTTATGGGAGTATCGTGGTGGCTGTGGTTTATCGAAAATGCTGGGGTGGTATGGTATTCTAAAGTTGAGTGGTGACCAACTAATACAAGAGGTGCAGATAGACCTCGGTCCTTATAAAGGACACACTAGCACCCCTGCATTTGGGTGCTGACCGCACTTTTCTATGGTAACGGTTGTGTGGGTAGGCACACCGTAAGATAAGAGCCGTAAAGGCCAGGTGCTCACGATAAGCATACTCTAATTAATCTGTATCAAACTCTATGACAAACGTGGCTTTAAATTCCCTCTGAGTCTGACAATGATGTCAATATCGTCGGCGTATACTAGTTGTTGCACTGATTTATTGAAGTTTGTGCCTCTGCTGCTGTCTCGAGAGTTTTGGATAATCCTCTTAAGAATGATGTCAAAGAAGTCACATGATAGTGTGTCGCCTTGCCTAAAACCTTTTTTGGTATCGAATGTTTCGGTGAAGTCGTTGCCAACCCTGATGGACCAGCGAGAATTCTCCATCATCATCCTGTACAAACGGACGAGTCTCTATTAATGCTGTCGTAGTAGTATTGGTAGTTCTCGCTGTGGTCGCCATAATAAATGGTTTGTTCTGGCTGACAGCAGAAGATTGTTTGTCATCGCCGTTTAACGGTCTGCAAAAATAGTTCTTCATTATCCGCAGCATCGACTGTGTCTCAACTACGACATTTCCTTGTTCATCTCGAAAGTATTCTGTTCGAGTTTTGTATCCGTGGCATTGGTAAAACATCCTGGTATGTACCCTCTCTATATCCTTGATAGTACATTTTTCATGGTATTTTTTCTTCTTTCTGAATTGCCGGTGTTCTTCCCTCGCAGCTCTCGTCTTCACCTGAAGTTTAGCCTTGTAGGCCTCGTTCTTGGCAGCGAACATCTGTCGGCATTCTTCATCAAACCAAGGGTTTCTTGCCTAAGGGTGAGAGAAACCTAGCACATCAGTTGCGGCTGATCTGATGGCTTGTTGACATCGTTGCCATTGTGCTTTGAAACCAGATGCTGGTGGCATGTTAATGGAGTGGTTAAGGGATACGCGTTCTGCAAAGTTCTCTTAGCGGTCTCTTGTGATTGCAGTCTTTCGACATTAAATGTTTTCATACTATTTCTCGTTTTTTGTGGTGGTGTGGATATCCGCACTCTTACCTTGGCTGCAGCAGTAAGGTATTGAAAGACACCTTACTGCAAGGATTGCTTCTACGAGCTCCTCGACAAAACCTATGAACGACTACCAAAGTACGATGTTTAAATCGTGCTGGGAGATTTTAACGCAAAGGTAGGAAGAGAAGGCACATTTAGGAGTACTGTAGGAAAATATAGCCTACACGAAAACACGTCTGGTAACGGACTTAGGCTAATTGAAAAAAAAAAAGATGTTAGATCACAATGTGATCAATTTGAGTGATATGGTAGGCGCTAAATGTTGACGAATTTGGCCTTGATGCTGATTGTTACAATACGTTCGCTAATCTCTTGAAAGGATAAGACTTTTTGCCTGATTCTGCCACTTATAACAAATCCACATCCGTCGCTGTTTCTGCCCACTATAACACAGTCCGTAGTAGATATCACAGTTTTTCATCATCTTTTTGCCTTTTTCATCGGATGACAGTAGTCTGCTTTTAAGCAGCTAGGGCTTCCCCTAGTTGTTCGGCTGCACCTCTTTGTTTAATTCTCTTATTCCAGGTGCAGATACGAAGGCTGTTGTCCGTTTTTCGTTTAGCATATTCCTCAACAATAAAATCAGTCCTTTCCAAGGCTATTGGTTGCTTCGTAATAATATTTTTTCCGTGAGAGTGAGGGTGTACCTGGAGGGCCAGCTCCAATTTATTAGACACTCTAGGACTAGTACACAGGATCATCAGTATCCACTACGGGATTGAACACTGCCGTTGACCTCTTGGGTCTTCTGATGCCAAGATATTTCAACGTCTAAACATGTGACTAGTTTCGTAGTAGCCGTTGATTTGGAAATTGAGGGTAAACGTTGTTTTGATATTCATATTTACTGTCAATTTTGACGTTTTGTTCAATTCGTCGATGTTGTGTTTGTGTATCCTAATGTTAAAAGGGTTTATATATTACGTTTCCGTATTCAATATAAAAAGGTTTATTCTGCTTAATGGTTTGAATGACTGTTGAAGTGGTTCTTCCATATCCTCAAAGTCTACGTAACGTGTAACGTGTAGCACTAGAAACAGTACAAAGCCTTTTTTTGTATCAGTTAAAACAACTTTATAGTTGTAGCAAACAAGCTCAAATGCGAATGGATTTGGCGTACGATAAGGATGCATTTTTTCCATTCATTATTGATATTATTTCCGGAACCGAAATTAAAAGATAAACATTGGGTAAACTGTACTGAGCTTCGTATAAAACAAATGATGTTTGTCAAATCGATAAAGTTTTTGAAGCAGAAACCCAAGACCTCGATGATACCTGGTGGCTCAAATAAGCATTCAAGCAATCAAGCTTTATAATTTGTTTCTACAATTTTCCTATTCCTATTATATGTATCGAATATGTATCATATATATAGGTAGAACGACTAAAGCCTCGAAAATGAATGTTATAAATCTCGAAAGCAAAATTATCGAATGGGAAAAAATCTAGAAAGTACTAACATCTCAAAAGATCATATCTAGAAAAAAAAACCTCAAAAGGAAATGTTTGCTTTTGGTATTTTCAAAATCTATCCATTTTACTTCGAAAGAAATTAAAACGGACTTGAAATGTAACGGGTGATAAATCAAGAGGTATTTTTTAAAATGAGAAATACATAAATTCAAATATCTCGTGAAATCATTATTTTAATCTAAAGTACCATTCTTGACATTCACTTTTAAAGATAATCCCTTTTAAATGTTGGCCGAAACAGCTCCGTAGCTCGTCCATGCGGATGTTCCAATTTTGGATGACAGGTCGATCCACTGTTTTCGACCAACATTCTGTTCAGGCCCATTTCTGGCTCAATAGATATGTCACTAAGCAAAATTGCCGTATACGGGCGGAAGAACAACCGGAAGGGATTCAAGAGCTGCAGTTACATCAACTCAAAAACGTGTGGATTGGTTTATGGGCCGGTGGAATCATCTGTCGAAAATGAGGCTGGCGCCAAAGTTACTCTAATTGGGCTTGCATGAAATCGAAGTCCGAGATCTCAAAAACATTTGGTTCCAACAAGCGCTCCTCGCCACACAGCCCGTAAAACAATGATGAGTGGCGCTACAGTCCGGGATGAACCTGGGCCTCAACCAACATGCCTCTCCAATTAGCCCGGTCCTTAGCTAACTACCTCCAGTTGCGCACTCCAAGTTGGTTTAGGTCGGTTTCTACTTGTGCGCGCCACTTAAGGCGAGGTCTTCATCTACTGCGTCCGACGTCTGGCTGGAAATCGAAGACTCTGCGAGCCGGAGTATTGGTGTCCATTCGTTCTACATTTCCTAGCCATCTTAAACGTCCAATGCGGAGTTTTTTGAGTGATATGTCGCTGTACAGCTCGTATAGTTCGTGGTTGAATCTTCGTCTCCATAACCCGTCAACGCAAACGTACTACCTCAAAGTTATATCTGTCAATGGTGACGTTCTGTCCAAATCGTCGATGTTGTGTGTCCTTTCGTGTTGACAGCATATACTTAGTCTTACCCTCATTTACTGCTAAACCCATTTTTGCCACTTCCTTCTCTATACTAGCAAACGTGGCTATGACATCACGTTGAGTCCTACCAAAGATGTCAATATCGTCGGCGTATGCTAGTAGTTCCCTCTGGTGTTGGCTCGGGAGATCTGCACAATCCTCTCAAGAATCAAATTGAAAAAGTCTAAATCAATCAAATTGAAAAGCCTAAATCCTTGGTATCGAATGTGTCGGTGGGGTCGTTTCCGTCCCTGATGGTGCAGCGAGAATTCTACATCGTCATCTTACACAAACGGACGAGTTTGGACGGTATACCAAAACTAGACCTGGCTCTGTATAGTTCGTCTCTATAAATGCTGTCGTATGCGGCTTTGAAATCGATAAATAGGTGGTGGTATCGACTTGGACTTCTTGGGTTTTTTTCAGGATCTGCCGAAGTGTGAAAATTTGATCGATTGTGGACTTTCCTGGCCTAAAACCACACTGCTAAGGGCCGATCAGGTTGTTGGTAAACGGTTTCAGGCGTTCACATGTTACGGCAGATAGGATCTTGTAGGCGATGTTGAGCAGACTTAAGCCTCTGTAGTTGGTGCAGCTCAGAGGGTCTCCTTTTTTGTGGATCGTGCAAACGATGCTGAGGTTCCATTCTTCAGGCATGCTTTCAACCGACCAGATTTGGCTTATGAGTTGGTGGATGTTACTTACCAAGTCATCTCCACCAGCTTTATAAAGCTCAGCGGGAAGGCCGTCATTTCCGGCGGCCTTATTAAGCTTGAGCTAAGATATTGCTATCCTCACTTCATTTAGGTCGGGTGGTTGGCAGTTTTCGCTGTCGTTGCCAATATTAAATGGTTCGTTCTGCCTGACAGCGGAATGTTGTTCTTCATCGCCGTTTAACAGTCTGCAGAAGTGGTTCTTCCATATCCTCAGCATCGACTGTGTCTCAAGTACAATATTTCCTTGTTCATATCGACAGGATTCTGTTTGAGTCTTGTATCCTTGGCTTTGACGTTTTGCACTTTGGTAAAAATTGCGAACATCGCTCCTGGAGCTTTTCTTGACCTTTTTTCTTCTTTCTGAAAAGCCGATGTTCTTCCCTTCTTCTTTGCCTATAGAGCTCAATGGCAACTCTCGTCTTCACCTGCAGCTTAGCCTTGTAGGCCTCGTTCTTGGCTGCGAGCATCTGTCGGCATTCCTCATTAAACCAGCGGTTTCTTGCTGGTGGCCGCGAGAAACCTAGCACATCAGTTGCGGCTGATCTAATGGCTAAATGGTTGCCATTGTTCTTCGACATTAGATTCTGGTGTTGTTGTGTGGATCGAATTGATAGACCGCTTCAGTGAATAATTAATTTAACGCTTCGGACCAGTGATTTGGGCAGCAAGATTATGCGATATCACATCGTTAGACTTTTTTATAAGCCAGTCTACATGGACGAGCTGCGGCTCAGTTTCTTTGAAGGAGATTATCTTTAAAAAGTGAATGTCAAGACTCAAGAATGGTTCTATGGATTAATAATATTATATACCGTGAAAAAAAAGATTTCACGATATACCTATTTGATTTTTGTGTTGTTTCGCATTTAACAACAAAAATACCTTGATTGATCAGCCTTAATTACGCCGCGTTTTTTTTAATATTAACTTTGGAATTTAATACTTTGAGATTATGTTTTCGGTATTTTGTGCGTCCAGATTTCATGAACAACCCTTTGATTGCCAGGAGACACATATTAACGACGCTATCAACAAAGTGCCAAAATTCTGGTTACAGAACAAGCAAACAATGGAACGCACTTCTAAGAAGTATTTCCACCAATTTACAATCTACAGCATGGGCCAAAAGAAGTCATCCGATGTTGTTTGGCCCTTGAGAATATCGGTTGTGGCTCGCGCAGTGTGTGCCGTTGCTCCGTCCTGATGGAACCGCAAATTTTCCAGTCCTAATTCGACCAATTGCGGCAGAAAAAACTCGTTTAACATGGCCCTATAGCGTGCACCGTCCACTGTTGTCGTTTGACCAGCGGCGTTCTCGAAAAAAAAAAATGGCCCGATGACTCCTCCACCGTGAACAGCGCACCATGCAGTAACTTTGAGCGGGTGTAATGGCTCCTCGTGCATTACTCGTGGATTTTGGGTGCCCCAGAAGCGATAGTTTTGCTTGTTCACGTACCCAATGAGGTGGAAATGAGCCTATCGCTCATTATGATTTTGGTCGAAAAATCTTCCACTTCGTCCTCGAGATTGAGGATGGCTTAGGCGTAGGTTACACGCGTTTGGCGGTCGACAGGCAGCAGCTGATGTACGGATTGGACTTTGTACGGGAACATGCGCAAGTCTTTGATCGGACGACCGGCTGATGCCTGATTGCGAGGCACGGCCGGCGTCTGGTCGATGATTCCGGCGACACCTCGACATCCTCGGCAACAGCGGCGATATTCTCGGCACAACGGGCGCTCCGGGGCCGGCCACTCTTGGCAACGTCTCGTGTGTTTGCGCAGTCGGTGTCGGACGGCCGGGGAATCGGCGACCCGTCAATTCGCGCCGCGCCAACACTACAGACGAATTGTTACGCAAAAAAATTGACACGGTTATTCCTCGTCCTTGGAGAGTGTATCGCTCCATGGCTTGTTCAATTGTATTCTACATCTGTCTAGTCCACAAATGTCAAAACAGATTTGACGTTGGCGGCCATTTGCAAAAATAAGAGCATCTTCCAATAGGGTGATCTCTTTTGGTCCACCTTGTACAACAATTCATGAGCAGAGTTAATATAAGTCTGCAAGCATTAGCTCAGAGTCCTCTTTAAGCATTATATGTTCGCTCACCTGCGAAAAGGAGGATATTTTAGTATTAATTTATGATTTGGCACAGTGCCAAAAATATGGGGTTTAACATAAGAAAACGCACAAATTGTTTTTGCCCTGCATCGAGGTGCATAAGCATTACAAAATTTATTTTAATTTTTTTTTAAATAGATTATCATAATAAAGAACAAAAATTAATTGGAAAATGTCTTAATTCTGAATTGTATAAAAAAAATCTTGACATTTTGTAATTGCAACTCCTCCATTGCAACCTCAATGTACTCAGGTTCATTGAGCAATGATTCCCCTATAAAAAAATATTCGCTTAACAACTAAACTTTTTAATTTATATTAATTTTTGTTTGGGCATTTTTGTATGCGCCCAACAAAATATTAAAAGGCACATAGAATTATTCTGTAATGTGTTTATACTGCGGGCATTTATGTTTCACAAAATGTTGATAAAAATTTGTACTTCTCAAATTGATGGCGAATAGTTATACAACGTCCTGTCGGAGATACATGTTTTACTTCCTTAAATATGGAATTTTGTGATTTTTGAAAACAATTAAGAAAACGAAAAAAAACTACTTAAATTTATATGTAGACGTCAACTATTGTCCACGGTACCACATTTAAACTGACCAACAGATTTTATTTGTTTGCTTATTATTTGAATTTGAAGTTTCTTGTTCAGAGACACCGGTGCTCTACTGCACATAAAAAACGATTTACACATAAATAAGTGTAATAAGCAAATAAGTAAATGTCTGTAATTTATAATATTAACAACATCTAACAAAATATATGAACGAGTGTGCCATTTTTATCATTGACAAATTAAGCGTTTCACCGGGAAACTAAACCCAAACTGTTGGTTTGAAAGTAATTAACGAATAAGTTTACAAACTACTGGAAGATGATATAAGGTATGCCTAAAAGGCTTAACAGTAATAATATGTATTACAATCATAGATGTATACTACAGTTAATGTAGTTACTTTTAAAATTAATAGTTGATCTTGGGTCATCATCATTTCTGCTCATCACGTAGTCGTTGCAATTTTTCTGAAAAGGAAATGGAGAAGAAATTAGATTGAATTAGTCTGTGGATATTTATTAAATTTTTAGGTGTACAAAGGGGATACAAAACTAAGGTAGAATGCTGTCATTCGTTGTTTAGAAACATTAATTCAAGATTACTTAAAGCCACTGTGATCTGTAAATGGACAAAGTATTATGGAATCGGGTTCGAAAATACTCCGATGATCATTGCATCTTATAGGTCTACTCCACCTGTGCCAATCGCTGCTATGCGCCAGCAAGAATAAGGATTGTACAGCTTATTGAAATGGTCTAGTAAATAACGCCTTAACCATAAGACATGTAAGTACTGGTGGAGACTTTAACGCGTGGGCTGTTGGGGCACAACATCACTTAAGTCAGCAGCAGCCTGACACACAAAACAAACTATTCACCGACATAATTTCTCTCAAAATTAAATGAACCCGCATATATTAAGTCACCAGATCTTGTGTAGCATCCATGGTCAGGAAAAGAGACTCAAACGACAGTTCGCAAGTCTGCTGATGGAACGAAGAAATCCAAGAGCAACACAGGAGGTGCAAGACGGAAAGTCTGTACCAGTGCCAGGCTAACTGATGCCTTTAACTTACTGGACCAAATTTAGATAAAGCGATGGAAGAAATGCCCATAACCAGATCGATCATAAAAAGCACTTGGGATAACAGTCCTATTTATCGATGTGAGCAATTCATTCTTGGAAGAAAGTATATTCCCGAACTAATGAAAGCAAATGGTGCTTATCACCAGCAACAAACCTAGAACGTGTCATTGTCAACAGATTAAAATAAATAAAATTTACCGCGAAGAGGTTTATCTGAAAAACAATCCGGTTTTATCAAGGAACGCCCTAACAAGGTTAAACAAGGAAGATGAAACAGCGTTCATAACAAATACAACACAGGAACGAAAATGAACAAGAGCTCCAAGAGCTTGCCATAGACATCAAAAATCGCGTAGTGTTAATTGGAAATGCATCTTATAAGCACTTAGAAATATGAGGGTTTCATCTAATAATCATTGCGTGACTCCAAATCGATACCCACTACCATTTATCGATTTCAAAGCCACATATCACGGCATTTATTAGACGAACTATACAGAGTCATGTCTCGTTTTGGTATACCGCCCAAACTCGCCCGTCTGTCCAGGATGGCTATGGAGAATTCTCGCTGCTCTATCAAGGTCGGAAACGACCTCACCGAAACATTCGATACCAAAAAAGAATTCAAGAAGGCGATGCAATGTCATGTGACCAGAGGAACATCTTCCACAAATCGCACCATCGGACTCAACATGATGTCACACTCACGTTTGCTAGTATAAAGAAGGAAGCGTCAAAAATGGGTTTAGCAGTTAATTAGAGTAAGACCACGTATATGCTGTAAACACGAAAGCACACAACATCGATGTCACCATTGGCAGATATAACATAGAGGTTGTATGGGACTTTGTCTGAAATAAAAGGAAGAACTTCTCTTGCCAACCGATGCGCTGTTTCGTTGGCCTAAGAAGGCAATTTAGTAGTAGAGCCCTTACAACCTCTATACATACGGTTTCCGTACCGAGTAGATCGAACAGGTCTTCCAAAGAAATTTAACGCATATGATCGCGCCACGACCATAAGATATGTACACACGTAGGAACTAAATCATAAAATATAGGATGTAGATAAATTCTAATAAAACTTGAATTACCAAGTTTATTCTTTAATTCACGAAAATCCGAATTTCTAACGGGAATACCAGGATTCAGTGCCATTTGCCCAGCCAATCTGTTAAAAGCGCACTCTATTACATTGATTGCGATATTAATGTCTCGAAATTTCATATTGAGTTTTACACCAGTTGGTGTAATAGCAATATCATTTGTACAAGAACCATCATCATTGTCATCATTATCTTGTGGGGCTTCTTCTTTGATTTCACTTTCCAACTTCATGATTTTCTTCCCAATTGGGCAGTTATCTGAAAGGAGAAATAAACACAAAATATTTTACAATGTATACATCTAGCGTTTTATATATAAAAAGAAATACTGAATCTATTTACTATGATAAAACGAACGGGAACTTGTTCTTATACTAAGGCACATATTCTTTTTCTAATACGGCGGCGAAAGAAATTCAAAAATGAAGGCTAGAGTCTCAGTTAGAACAGACAACATGTAATCTAGAAATATCAAGGATTAGCCAGAACCTTTCAATAGATATGGTAGCGCATAAGCCGAAAGCCAGCGCTGTCTATCCCGTAGTGGATAGTGGCTTTTGTTTAATGAGGTTCGGGGTTCTATCGTCAACTGATCCCCTCAGATATTAGCATAAAACATACGAACGCTTGTTGCGATTCAAAAAATCAACAAATCGGTCGATAGGATCAGAGTTCAGTTTCTCAGCTTCTCCAACATGTTGAATTTTCGGCAGCAAAAACACATCGATCATTGCTCTATAAGCCATCTCTCCATGGACAGTAAGTCGCGCTCTTTCGGTCCGATGATGCCCATAAACTTCACCAAATAGTGCATTTTTAGCGTTGCATTGGTATCTGTTGGATTGTCTCTGGCTGTTCATCGGCACAAATAAGGCAATTTTGCTTATTGACGTAACGGTTTAGCCAAAAATGAGCTTCGTCGCTAAAAACAAATCCATGGCCCACAAACCGAAATTAAAACGTAAACCAAAGTTATACGGCTTCAATTCTCGTACGAGCAGTATTTTAAAAGCTTTTAAACCAAGATCATGGTTCAAAATACGACACAACGTTCCATAAGAGATGCCCAAACCTTGAGAATCTTGATTCATCACGGACTTCATGAATTCTTTCTGCTACTGTAGCAATAGTCTCAATATTACTGGCTCTACGCCCTCTGGTTATTGGATGAATGTCTAATAGCGTAAAATTGGATCGGAATTTGGTGATGGTTCAGTTGGACGATTTGGGAAATAAGTATCAACAATTAGTAAGCGTTATTTCGGGGTTGGTCTATTCATAATGAAATGGCAATGCATACTGAACACAAACATCATTATAGCCAAGCCAGTAGACAAATAATACCTGTAAAAACAACGCTATCGAAAAGAAATACTGAATCTATTTACTATGATAAAACGAACGGGAACTTGTTCTTATACTAAGGCACATTTTCTTTTTCTAATACGGCGGCGAAAGAAATTCAAAAATGAAGGCTAGAGTCTCAGTTAGAACAGACAACATGTAATCTAGAAATATCAAGGATTAGCCAGAACCTTTCAATAGATATGGTAGCGCATAAGCCGAAAGCCAGCGCTGTCTATCCCGTAGTGGATAGTGGCTTTTGTTTAATGAGGTTCGGGGTTCTATCGTCAACTGATCCCCTCAGATATTAGCATAAAACATACGAACGCTTGCTGCGATTCAAAAAATCAACAAATCGGTCGATAGGATCAGAGTTCAGTTGCCAACAAAGGCTGCGATTCGTTTTGGGAAGGTAATTGATCGCCTGGCTGTAATTTGCATCAGATTATTTTCTTGCAACATCTGTCTTTTATGTGCACAAGTCCCTATCAATAAGACTGAAAGTCCTATCAAGGAGAAATTTTAGGATCTCATAGTTGCAGCCTGTCGGAATACGATGTCAAAATCGTACATACGAGTTCAATGCAAAAATCTTGGTATTATCCACGGGTTAGTTGAAAAGCACAGCCTCCACGAATCAACAACAGCAGCGTTTAATTGTGATTAGCAGCATTAGCTTTCTTGGCCGAAACGATAACCAAACCGATTATGTGCTAATAGATCCGATGTACGCATCCAATATGATGGTTTTACTTTTCTCAGAGGGCAAATGTTCGACTCTGAGCTTCTTCTCGCAGCCAAATTCAGTGCAGAAATGGAGAAACACTACAAGAAACAATTAAATAAGAGACTCCTCGATGTGCATTCACCCTCCACCAATATCACCACTCAGTGGATACAGTATCGCAATATCATTAAAGAGATATCTGAATCACACAAAGGCTACCAGCCACACACGAAAATATTCCGAAGACAGACTCATATCAAGACGCCACAACGGTGCGGGAAAAGTATACGCAGTTCCAAGCTAAGGGAAATCGAAAAGTATCGAGACGTTCCTCTTGTCTGTCGATTCTACAAAAAAAAAAGCTGTCCGATGACTGCAATGACAGCTCTATACGTCTTATCTTAAAAAAAATCAATCTTATGTCTTGTTCCGAAGCATATCCCTCATCTTTGCGCAACACACGTACATTTTATTGCTTCTGGCCCGGGAAATCGACCATAGACCAATTTTTTACTACTAAGGTAAACCCTTGAAAATACTAATAATGTAGGAACAATTTCCGAAACGAAAGTCAGTTCTAATCGGAACTCAATTTTCTTTCGAGGTATCCGTTGCGTAATAAAATAAAAAAGCATTCAATCGCGTTCGATTGATTCCGCAGTAATTCTTCGTCGGACAACTTCAGAGGAAATTCAACGCATAGCTGTCAAAAATTGTTGACTTAACGCATACGACCGATGCGCGATCATATGCGTTACATTTTGTCGGAAGATAGAAAGACTCAATAAAATACATAAATACTGTCTAAAATGCTAATCGGAACGCATACCTCGGCAGAAAATTTTCTTCCGTACGGATACCTCGATAGGGGTGACTATAATTAACAAGTCTGTCCAGTTATTGGGATACAATACCGACATCATTGGTCACTCACATTGTTCCTTTCTAAAAGAGACGGAGGGAGGGGGGTTTACTGTGCAATGGTATTTGAAAAAAAACAAATATGTATACCATAAATGTAAAGGGTGATTCAATAAAAGTTTCCTGAATTTTTTTTAAATAAAACAACAAAATCAATGTATTTAGGAAAATCTTTATTTGACGTGTTAGTTTGGTTCATGCCATTTAATGTTTATAGATAATTTTCTTCAAATGTTTCCCACGACTAATGGATCAAGCATATCGGCCGGTATTCCATTAAAAACACGAATTATGTTGGCTTCTAAAGCTTCAATCCTTTCGGTTTTATGGACATAAATAAGGGATTTATCCCAATAGAAAGAAATCCAACGACGGCAAATCAAAAGATTTTGGTAGATAATTGACAAGACCATTTCCTAAGATAATATTTTCATCAAACGTTTCCCTCAATAAAGCGATGCTGTGGAAACCACAAATCAGCTTCTCCAACATGTTGAATTTTCGGCAGCAAAAACACATCGATCATTGCTCTCTAAGCCATCTCTCCATGGACAGTAAGTCGCGCTCTTTCGGTCCGATGATGCCCATAAACTTCACCAAATAGTGCATTTTTAGCGTTGCATTGGTATCTGTTGGATTGTCTCTGGCTGTTCATCGGCACAAATAAGGCAATTTTGCTTATTGACGTAACGGTTTAGCCAAAAATGAGCTTCGTCGCTAAAAACAAATCCATGGCCCACAAACCGAAATTAAAACGTAAACCAAAGTTATACGGCTTCAATTCTCGTACGAGCAGTATTTTAAAAGCTTTTAAACCAAGATCATGGTTCAAAATACGACACAACGTTCCATAAGAGATGCCCAAACCTTGAGAATCTTGATTCATCACGGACTTCATGAATTCTTTCTGCTACTGTAGCAATAGTCTCAATATTACTGGCTCTACGCCCTCTGGTTATTGGATGAATGTCTAATAGCGTAAAATTGGATCGGAATTTGGTGATGGTTCAGTTGGACGATTTGGGAAATAAGTATCAACAATTAGTAAGCGTTATTTCGGGGTTGGTCTATTCATAATGAAATGGCAATGCATACTGAACACAAACATCATTATAGCCAAGCCAGTAGACAAATAATACCTGTAAAAACAACGCTATCGAAAAGAAATACTGAATCTATTTACTATGATAAAACGAACGGGAACTTGTTCTTATACTAAGGCACATTTTCTTTTTCTAATACGGCGGCGAAAGAAATTCAAAAATGGAGGCTAGAGTCTCAGTTAGAACAGACAACATGTAATCTAGAAATATCAAGGATTAGCCAGAACCTTACAATATATATGGTAGCGCATAAGCCGAGCCAGCGCTGTCTATCCCGTAGTGGATAGTGGCTTTTGTTTTATGAGGTTCGGGGTTCTATCGTCAACTGATCCCCTCAGATATTAGCAAGACCCGGATCGACCTCGGACAACAACTTACATACAAATAAAACATACGAATGCTTGTTGCGATTCACAAAATCAACAAATCGATCGATAGGATCAGGTGTTCAGCTGCCAACAAAGGCTGCTATTTGTTTTGGGAAGGTGAGTGATCGCCTGGCTGTAATTTGCATCAGATTATTTTTTTGCAACATCTGTCTTTTATGTGCACAAGTCCCTATCAATAAGACTGTCGGAATACGATGTCAAAATCGTACATACGAGTTCAATGCAAAAATCTTGGTATTATCCACGGGTTAGTTGAAAAGCACAGCCTCCACGAATCAACAACAGCAGCGTTTAATTGTGATTAGCAGCATTAGCTTTCTTGGCCGAAACGATAACCAAACCGATTATGTGCTAATAGATCCGATGTACGCATCCAATATTCTGAGCTTATTCTCGCAGCCAAATTCAGTGCAGAAATGGAGAAACACTACAAGAAACAATGAAATAAGAGACTCCTCGATGTGCATTCACCCTCCACCAATATCACCACTCAGTGGATACAGTCAGTATCGCAATATCATTAAAGAGATATCTGAATCACACAAAGGCTACCAGCCACACACGAAAATATTCCGAAGACAGACTCATATCAAGACGCCACAACGGTGCGGGAAAAGTATACGCAGTTCCAAGCTAAGGGAAATCGAAAAGTATATAGACAAGAGGAACATCTGTCGATTCTACAAAAAAAAAGTTGTCCGATGACTGCAATGACAGCTCTATACGTCTCTTCTTAAAAAAAAATCAATCTCATGTCTTGTTCCGAAGCTCATCCCTCATTTTTGCGCAACACACGTACATTTTATTGCTTCTGGCCCGGGAAATCGACCAATTTTTTACTACTAAGGTAAACCCTAGAAAATACTAATAAAGTAGGAACAATTTCCGAAACGAAAGTCAGTACTAATCGGAACTCAATTTTCTTCTGAGGTATCCGTTGCGTAATAAAATAAAAAAAGCATTCAATCGCGTTCGATTGATTCCGCAGTAATTCTTCGTCGGACAACTTCAGAGGAAATTCAACGCATAGCTGTCAAAAATTGTTGACTTAACGCATACGACCGATGCGCGATCATATGCGTTACATTTTGTCGGAAGATAGAAAGACTCAATAAAATACATACATACTGTCTAAAATGCTAATCGGAACGCATACCTCGGCAGAAAATTTTCTTCCGAACGGATACCTCGATAGGGGTGACTATAATTAACAAATCTGTCCAGTTATTGGGATACAATATCGACATCACTGGTCACTCACATTGTTCCTTTCTATAAGAGACGGAGGGAGGGGGGTTTACTGTGCAATGGTATTTGTAAAAAAAATATATGTAAACCATAAATGTAAAAGAATTTTTTTTAAATAAAACAACAAAATCAATGTATTTAGGAAAATCTTTATTTGACGTGTTAGTTTGGTTCATGTAATTTAATGTTTATAGATAATTTTCTTCAAATATGTCCCACGACTAATGGATCAAGCATATCGGCCGGTATTCCATTAAAATACGAATTATGTTGGCTTCCAAAGCTTCAATCCTTTCGGATTTATGGACGTAAACAAGAGATTTATCCCAATAGAAAGAAATCCAACGGTGGTAAATCACAAGATTGGTGGCTAATTGACAAGACCATTTTTTAAGATAATGTTTTTAGCAAACGTTTCCCTCAATAAAGCGATGCTGTGGAAACCACAAGTCAGCTTCTCCAATATCTTGAATTTTCGGCAACAAAAACTCATCGATCATTGCTCTCTAGCCATCTCTCCATGGACAGTAAGTCGCGCTCTTTCGGTCCGATGATGCCCATAAACTTCACCAAATAGTGCATTTTTAGCGTTGCATTGGTATCTGTTGGATTGTCTCTGGCTGTTCATCGGCACACATAAGGCAATTTTGCTTATTGACGTAACGGTTTAGCCAAAAATGAGCTTCGTCGCTAAAAACAAATTTTCGATAAAAGGAAATGGATCAATTTGAAACTGCTCCATGGCCCACAAACCGAAATTAAAACGTAAACCAAAGTTATACGGCTTCAATTCTCGAACGAGCAGTATTTTAAAAGCTTTTAAACCAAGATCATGGTTCAAAATACGACACAACGTTCCATAAGAGATGCCCAAACCTTGAGAACCTTGATTCATCACGGACTTCATGAATTCTCTCTGCTACTGTAGCAAATGTCTAATAGCGTAAAATTGGATCGGAATTTGGTGATGGTTCAGTTGGACGATTTGGGAAATAAGTATCAACAATTAGTAAGCGTTATTTCGGGGTTGGTCTATTCATAATGAAATGGCAATGCATACTGAACACAAATATCATTATAGCCAAGCCAGTAGACAAATAATACCTGTAAAAACAACGCTATCGAAAGAAGTACCTCCTATTGGATCACCCGTTATAAAAAAAAGGAGAATGGACAAGATGCAACGTCGAGTTTTATAATGCGTAGATTCGCATCTACGATTTATGCTTTCAGGTTTAAGTCAACAGGAATGACCAAACATCCGATATCCATTACCAATATTATCGAAAATATTGATCTCTGCTATTGCAAGAAAGTGTTTAAACCTTTGCGTATCTCTCAAACTCGAAAGAATAATACTGCCAACATATTATGTCAACAAGCTGAAAGAACGAATGCAACCTGTGTTCTGAATCTCTCCTGCCAACAAGAAACACTTGGATTGACAAAAAAAAAAACACGGACGGATGCTCGAAGTAGGTTAGGTTAGGTTGGGTTGGTGAGGCAGACGGTGTGTGTCTTCCCTCATCGCACTCAGATCAATATAGACCCATTGTGATGCCCGTTAGGGGTCCACTTGTGTGATTGGTTCATTCATTGTCCCGTTACTGTCCATTGTTGTTAGCCTCTTTCCAACTATCCAGATGTTGTTGCAAACCTGAAAAGATTAGGGAGAGGGATTTCGGATAGATCCGTGAGGAAAAGAATATTCCTATGGTTCTCATTCTTAATTGGTTGAGGCCTGGGCAGTGGCATAGAAAGTGGAGGGTATCCTCGTGTATTTCTTCATCACCGAAGCCTCTACAGAGGTCATCATCTATGAGATGCATTTTCAGTTTGTGGCTTTTAAGTAAGTTGTGTCCAGTAAGAATCCCAACTAAAGTCGAGACAGATTTCCTGTTTCTTCGAAGTAGTTTATGGGTTCTGGCTTTGTCATACTCAGGCCACATTATTTTAGAAGTTTCACAGGTGGGAAGGGAGTTCCACCTGTTTTTGGCAGTGATCAGTGTTTTCTGTCCCACCCAAGATTTTAGGTCACATAGTGATGGTTTGACAGACTGGTCTGCTTGGTCAATGCTGGAGGCAGATCCTTTTCTCGCCAGTTCGTCAGCAATTCCATTGCCCTGTATGCCTCTGTGTCCGGGGACCCAGCAGAGCTTAACATTATGTTGGACGCCAAGAACCTTTAGCTCTTCACGACAACGTTTCACAAGCCGAGCTTTTATTGCAGCCTGATTGTCCATAAAGATGGTGATATCAACTGGTGGTATCGCCAGCATTGAGGTCGTTTGGCTGCCTCTGCTACTGCCAATATTTCGGCTTGGAAGACACTACTGTGCTCAGGGAGACGAAAGTTGCTATTTAGCTTTAGTGTTTCTGAAAACACTCCAGCTCCAACACCTACATCCATTTTTGAACCATCAGTGTAGATGGATATCGTTTCGGTGCCCACTTGCCCAGTTCCTTCCTCTCCCACTCCTCTCTGCTTGGAAAGATGCAGGAGAATGGTCTTTGAAAGTCATGGTGAGGCAGCATGTAGTCAGAGGATACAGCTGAGCCAAGATATCTGTGTAGAATTTGGGCATGTCCTCCGAGTTCGATTTCCAGCAGTTGAGCTGGCTGATTCTTAGAGCACTTTTGGCTGCAGATTCTTGCATGAAAAGGTCTAGCGGTAGCAGGTTGAGGATAGTTTCCAGTCCCGCTGTTGGTGTGGTTCTCATTGCGCCAGTAGCGCCCACACATGATATCCTTTGTACCTTTGTCATATTTTTTAGATGGGTGACTTTATTTGTGGATTTCCACCATACAAGCCCCCCATATGTTAATATAGGTCTTACAATGGCCGTGTACATCCATAGGATGATCTTGGGGTTCGGAGCCAAGTTTTTTCCGAATATTCGGTTACACGTATAGAAAGCGACTGTGGCCTTTTTAATGCGCTCGCGCACATTTAGGTTCCAGTTGAGTTTTCTATCAAGAATGACACCCAGATATTTTGCACTATCGGCTAGTTTGAGGGTAGTCCCATCGATAGCCGGTAGGTCGAATATTGGTATCTTCCTCTTATTCTTAAAGAGAACGAGTTCCGTTTTCTGCTCGCAAGTAAGAATGCAACCAAAAAGGCAGCACTGCGGGCGAAGACGAGACCTGCTTAAAAGGTAGCCTTCGAGCTATATAAACAAAAGATAAGATAAGACTGGATTTTCAGAAAGAATAATAAAGTTAGGATAGCGATATTTAAACTTAATTATAAAAATACTGACACTTCCTTTTGAGCTTTTTAAAATCGCTGGAGATGACAATGGAATATGAATTCAATTTCAGTATCTTTTGTCTAATTTCAAAGAAAAGAAGATCTAATTGATAATTGCAGAGCCATAAGTTGCCTCCACATCGCATACAAGAACTTGTCTGTCTTGATATGTGAACGCTCCTGATGAGACCAGGAAAGCAATGTCAACTCTCGCAGCATATCTTTCCCTTATTTCCTTAATGAAATAATTAATAGCTACTCACCCTTCTTTGTCCTTTTCTTGGGGAAATCAGCCTCTTCGTCCTTCTTCATGTCACGTTTTGGGCAGCTACATATCTTCACAGCGGTTATCCGCTTAGCAAGAATTTCTCCACTGAAAACAAAATAAGTAATTCAACCATCGCTTAGGTTTTAATACTAAAATAAGATGTCCTTACTTGGCATTTTCCAGATAGAAAATGATGGAAGTCTCTCGACGTCCGACACACGAATTTTGGCAAACAAATTTCAATGCGATCGTTTGCTTAATCAAATTATCGTCATTGGGCTCTACACAGCCCAACGGAATTCGCACTGACAAACGATCGCTTATGTTTTTCCCTTCAACGGTGCCTTGATAGGTGACATTCGGATTATTACAACGAAGTACACTGTGTTTGATATTTTTCTCCAAATCTGCATACCAAAGACAACTCTGTTAGATTCAGTTCTTTACATTTGATGGGAATCATTCTTACCAGAATCCTTGCTGCTGTGATTTTTGCATCGAACAACTGGTTCACTAACCTCAGAGTTGAACACCATCATTACACGCATATAAAGCTTTTCGTTGTTCAAAAGGGGCGAGTAAACAGCTTCAATATTAAAGATCCCATTAAGCGTTATGTAAACCTTGTTGAACTTTTTGGAATAGAACCAATTCAATTTTCCCCGTTGGTTTGGATCTAGATTTAGTTCAAATTTAACACCATTTTTTTCATACTCTTCAAGATCTGGCAGTACTTGATGTATTTGATTTACCTATACGAAGGGAATTGATTTGAGTTGTTGAATATTGAATGATAAAGGTGTACTTACAACTTGATTGTCATTCTCATTGCACTCTTGTTCGATTAACTGACTAAGAGACTGCGACTGAAAGGTAACAAGAGATTAAATTAGAGACATGAAATAGATACTGAGTCAAAAATATTATAACAACGGGCTACCTTTCGACCGACCACCATGATAGCTTCCTGAATACTGTGCCGATTGTGTTTTAAGGGTAGTTGCTTCGCCACTGAATGCGTATTTCACAATTCATTTTTTATATGGCTCCAAAAGAGGGTGATTTAAATTAAACACGATCGAACGTGATTTTAAAGTAAAGAGTAATCTATTAATGAGGAAATAATTGTAAATTGATGCGTCACCCATCGAGGTCACCAGCATTACGTCATATTTTTTTTTGTGTTTGCGATTTTCTTGAATCCGAATAATGTATTGGGTGTTCTATATTTCACGCAAAATTTGAATTTTGCACCATTTAATTGTACTGTGTTGCCAACGGAAAAAAATATAACAATGTGACAGCTGACAGTTCGTATAACGTATTTTCATTGTTCAGCAATATTTTAAAAATAATGGACCATTCGGCTGGTCAGGCAGAACAAATTAATTTTGTCTAAATTACAAGATATGGATGTGACCAAAATGTGGTTTCAACAAGAAGGTGCTACACGACATACAGCCAGAGAAACACTTCAATTATTGCATGATTCAGTTCCTTATCGTCTAATCGGCCGATTTTACGATCAGAATTGGCCATCCAGATCTTGCGATTTAACGTGATTGGACTATTTTCTTTAGTTTTTTTTTTAAAGTCAAACGGTATGCAAACAAGCCCAAACAAGCGGTGTAATAATTTTACACCAGCCCAGTTTCTTCTTCTTTATAAAGCCCAAGTAAGACCAGGTCTTGAAAACTGTTTTATTTTTGGAATTCAACCCCCAACAAAATTCACTGGACTTACTGGACTCTATCCAAAAACGTGCTATCCGCATTATAGACGATTCTACTCTTATTTCAAAGCTGTAACCTTTGGCAGAGCGAAGACTTATAGGAGATCTGTCTCTTTATTACATACATTCACCCCAAACGAGGTATCCGCCCGGAACAATTTCCGAATCGAAAGTCAGTTCCAATCGCAACTCAATATGCTTTCGAGGTAGGTATCCGTTGCGGAATGAAATAAAAAAAAGCATCCAATCGCGTTTGATCTAAAAATGACACGAACAACACAATACCAACTTTTTTTTTTGTTACAGAACAAACAAACAATGGAACGAACTTCCAGAAGACCAGTATGCAATCTACAAAAATTCAAGAGCAGAAGCAATAAACATCTGCAATCATCATATTAGGGCGCACGTAGAGCGTTATAGGTTCGCCTCACAAATGAATGTTAGCCATGGCGAACATCGAGAGAAACGACAGAATAGTAGAACTTCTTTTTGTAGAAGGTCATCTCTTGACGAACCCGCAAATGCTACATTGGTAATCATGGAATGTCCAATATTAAGAGCTGAAAACCTCTAGTTGTACCGATTCGCTTTTGTCAATATACCCCAAAAATGCCAATATGCACCAAACGCTATTATAAGACATTTAATAAGGTGTGGTTAAGAACGTACAGGAAACCAAAAAAAAAAAACGTATTAGTCCTTTCCGTCGCGGCATTACAAGCTGTCCCCTCCCAAATATTGTTGTGCTAATAGAATAAAGAGTATCAAACCAAAGGCAAAAGGGTGGTATTACTTAAGCTGCAAAGAAGCTATAGATTAAGAGTGCTAAGCTTTGGGTCTTACAAGACTAACCCATCAAAGTAAACCCGCAAACATTGAAATAAGCCATAAAATACTGTAATGACCATATTTAGCGATTCAAGTACTTATAAATCTCAAAGGTAGTAAAAACATTTGCAAATTTGCTTCTTCATCAGTTTCGTTGCTCATATAACTATAATGTCAACAACAGGCCCAATGGTGATCTGATGACCTATCGCACGAAAAGTTGAATCAATAACTCAACCATTTGGAATCGATAAAAAACTTCTTCTTTGGATTAGAAATTATGTCTCGAAACGTTCAATTTAAGTTGTTTTTGAACAGTGTCAAGTCGATTCATCAAATAAATTCTGGTGTTCCGATAGGCTCTGTAACTTCAAATGCAAAAACTGAAAAAAAAAAAAAATGAGTGAGCCTGAGCAGTATTCTTACACACCACTACACCATCTAAGCTGTTATGTAATTGGATACGCCGATGAACTAGTCATCATAATAAAGGGCAAAGAACCAAACGAGGTTACAACACGTTTGCAAAATGATAGTCAGCAAGGCTATCATCGTCCCTTTTACAAAAAGGAGGAAATTAAATCTTACCCAAATTTCAATCAATGGTACATACATTGAGTATTCCAAAGAAGTAAAATATCTTGGAGTGATCCTCGACAAAAAACTAAGCTGTAACTCCCACATTAACAACAAAATTCAAAAAGCAACCAAAGCTTTCTTGGCTTGCCGAAACATGTGTGGTAAAACCTGGGGAATCTCTCCAAAGACCACACACTGGATCTACACGATCATGGTCAGGCCCATTATAACATACGCTTCAATAGTATGGTGGAACAAAGTCACCCAAAAAACAACTATAAATAAATTAAACAAGGTACAACGGCTTGCCTGTCTGGGCATTACCGGAGCTATGCGTACCTGTCCCACAGCGGCTATAGAAGCCTTAATAGGACTAACACCCCTCCACATTTATATAAAAAAAAGTGGCAATTCGCAGCTCAGCAAGTTTGACACAAGCGGAAGAGTTAAACATTAGTGAACACCTTAAACTAATTGAACGTCTATCCGAACTTCCAGAACTTGACATGATCTGTGCGGTTACAGACCGCTTACCAAAGACACTATGCTTCGACAAAAGATTCTCAACGGAGATCACAACCAGAGAAGCATGGTGTAGCAACAACCTACCAAACTGCCTAAACGGCCTAAAGTGGTATACGGATGGTTCTAAAATGGGCTCAGGGGTAGGAGCTGGCATACATGGACCAAATAAAAACATCTCAATACCTATGGGAAAAAACCCTAGTGTATTCCAAGCTGAGCTCCATGCCATAAAAGAATGCGCAAACCTAATACACAACTCAGGTATTAAAGGCGCAAACATCCATATATTCACGGACAGTCAAGCAGCTATAAAAGCCCTTAGCTCACACATTATTGACTCCAAATCAGTACTACACTGCTTCAACTCCCTCCAAACACTCAGTTCTATGGTGGGTCCCCGGACATACGGGAATTGAAGGTAATGAAAAAGCTGATGAACTAGCCAGAAAAGGTTCGGAAACCCTCTTCATTGGACCTGAACCCTTCTGTGCAATCCCCAAATCAGCAATAAATCTGGTCATTAAAAACTGGGAACAAAACAAATGTTTTTCATACTGGGGAAACATCCCAGGCCTGTGACAGGCCAAAAGAGCTATTCAGCCCTTCAAATCAGATGCCAATAAGATACTAAATCTTCGCAGGCACGATATCAAAAACATAGTAGCACTCACCGGAGTGCAGACTATGTCTAGAAGAAGACGAAAGACGAGCATATCATATGTGAATGTCCGGCCCTTTACGGTATGAGAAGGGAATCTCTCTTCAGGGAATTTTTAAGTCCCGAAGAACTGAGGAAATCTTCGGCTGAAAGTATTATCAGCTACATTAGGAAAGTAGAAGCGCTACTAACCTAAAAAACATCTGGCGGCAAGCACAATAGATCTTTTATGTCGATGTGTATATTACTGCTTAGGCAAGTCAGAATTAAAAAAAAAATGGATTTCGAAAAGGAAAAAGTACAGGAAGTATGATGGCCGAGCTCCCAAATACAGTGAACTTTAGCCTGAACAAAAACCATCATGTTCTAATTACTTTCGTCGATTTTAGTAAGGCATTTGATACACTTAGTCACAACAAACTCATGGAGGCTTTACAAAAAAATTGGAGTGAGAGGAGTCTTAGCAGAATGGATGAAGAGCCACCTATCTGAAAGAACAACAAAGGTGATGATACTTAATAACCTCAGTGAAAAAAAAGATAATGTGTATGGTGTACCACAGGGTTCCAAATTAGGGCCTTTGTTATTTATAATATATACAAATGAACTTCTTCGCGTATTTAAAAAAAAGTACAGTTTTCGCTTATGCAGACGACATAGCAATCGTTGTCAAGCATAAAAGTCTCACAACTGCTACGAACATTATGCAACAGGAGTTTGATAAACTCTCAAAATGACAACGGATTGGTGGTCAACGCAAATAAAACAAAGTGTATGCATATTCGCTCACCTTTCCAGCGTGATGTTAGAAGCATAAACATCTTCTCAGGAAATAATGGATGTCGACCAGCGGGAATACCACAAGCTATAGAAATGGTTAGTCACAATATACTTAGGAATCATAATAGATGAACGTTTTATATGGCAAGACCACATCAATAAACTGCGATCAAACTTGAAAAGTGCTATGTTTGCAATGGTATATCTTAATAGAAATGCTTCTATCGAAGTTCAGAAGCAAGTATATTATTCACTAGTGGAATCCCGACTAAGATACGGGATTTTAGCATGGGGAAATGCATCGGAATATCTTATAAAAAAATCACAAACATTCAGAAACGTCTGGTAAAAACAATTAACAATAATAATTCTTATTTCAAGGTTCTAGATGTCAGAGGTATCTACCGAATGACAGCAATCCTAGAATACTATGATGACTCTTGATTTCAACAACCAATACGAGATAACTTAAACACACGAAGAAGAGCACAAGGGTTTTTAGAAACTCCAGTAACATTCAACGTATACGGCAGAAGACAACTCATGTTTATAGTGCCAACTATTATGAATGAGTTTCCAACAAACTTGAAAAACATTCGAAATTATAAAAAAAAAACCTAAAAAAGAGCTAAAAAGATATTTATCCAATTTTATCAGGAATTACCAACCGGTGGAATTAGCTAATTACAATAAGTAACACGTATCCCCTAAATAATGCACGTGAATTAATTGTTCAGTAATCAAATGCGTATCCACCCACAGTATTTAGTTACATATATCTGATGCAGTAACATGAAACACATTACCACTTTAGTCTTTAGAGATATATCCATCATAATGGATCTGGTGACCCGAGCATTTTTTGTAATAATATTGACTTTTGTCGTATTAGGGCTTGGAACATACATCTACTCGTTTCAGAAGACACAATTCATTGAATACACGTTCTGTACACTATACACGGTTATAGTGATAACTGTCTATTGTGTGTTCTACATAGGCGAGATGATTCGCGACATTCTCATAAAAGACTTTACACTGCAAGACGTTTCCAAAATAAACTCATATCTCAACATTATCGGCGGAATAGTTTCCTATTTCACAAATTTAGTGCACAATCCGCGACACATTATGTTTTTAAACGTGACACACATTCGTCTCCACAAGAATATGTTCTACTTGACCGATGAAAAAGTGTACAAGCGCAAATTCATTTTTTTAATAATAAAAGCAACTCTGTCCACAGTTTTAATGCAAATCGTGCTAATAATGCGGAGCATTTGCTTTGAACCTAATACAAGCATTTTCTGGACATTTTATACGATCTTACCGTACATAATTCGCACAGTACCATCCAAATGTGTCTATGGAACAATGCTTTTCAGTACGGCTATGATGAAGACCATCAATAGGCGTGTTCAGGCGATCGTGGATGAAATACATCGAATGCGTACTCACAAGGAATGGCATTTGAAGACGAAATTCCATCGCATGCAACGTTACTGCGATCTAAGTGACGAAATCGATGAACTTAACAACAGATACTATGAGGTATTAGAGTTGACCAACGAATTGGTGGATTATTCTTCGTTGCCATTGGTTTTTTCGATCTTCAGCAATGCGGTTAGTATTATGTTGGGTTATTACAGCCAGTACATGTACCATGTGGATGCCTTTTTCAATGGAACAGAGTACAGCTACTACAAGGTGATGGCAGATTCTGGATTTCTGCTGGTATCCACAATCGAAATTTACGCTCTTTCAAAAAGTTGTACAGAAAATGTTGACGAAGTATGGATTACGGTGTTTAAATTAACTTTTACGGATTGGGGATGTTTTTTTGTTTTCTTTGTAGATTCGCCGGACGGGGATGATTTTGCAGCGGGCCGATTTAGTTGATGCTGATATCAGACTTGTCCAGTCAATGGAATTTTTTTCGTTGCGCATTATTCAGAGGTGTTATAGCATCAAGCCATTGGGACTGTTTGAGGTTAACTTGACACTTCTGTATGGGGTTTGTTTTAAATATTTTAGGGACAACCAAATAGCTACTTGTTGAATTGTCATTCATTTTCAGATTTATTTTACCATAACTGGAGTTATTCTTGTACTTGTTCAATCGGACTTGTCTAGGAGATTTGTGCAGTAACAAGTTATTTCTATGAAATTGAAATTCAACGATACACTCGAGAAAAGACTTGTACGATACAAATTATATTTAATATTTGTTAAATTCGAAATAAAGAAAATTTTAAATGCAAAAAAGAAGAGACCTGATTATTTTTGTAGAGATTTCCGATCAGGCGCCTTGTAGACTAATTACACCGAGACTGGTAGTATGTAGTTGGTGCCGGGCACTCCAAGTCCTAATTCATCCAACTGAAGAGTGAAAAATGCATTAATCGTGCTTCTGTTGCGATTACCATTCACAGTGACTATTTTTCCTGTGTGTGTAGTGTGTCTGCACACTATACAGTGATTTTGAGAGGATGTAAAGGCTCTTCTTGCATCACTCGCGGATTTTCATTACCCAACCGCAATTATTGAGTGTTCATGTATACACTGATGTGGAAATGGGACTCGTCAATCATTATGACTCTTGAGTTAGTTGAGATTCAGGTGATCTTGTGCATACTGTTCAAGTTTTATTTTTGTGTAGTGTGACCGAACAATAAATTAGCCGCTTACGGATCTCGTATTCATTTCATACCTCTGTTTAAATTAGTACATATTCATAATTGCAATTTTCTTCATATTTCATCCTTATAGGTTTGCGCTTCAGTTTATTTTCAATTTAACACGCACTGTAGACCGGATTAAATGTAAACCTTCATCTGCTGATGGACTATCTCCAATTTCTAAGTGATCATCTTAGGGAAACATGTCTACAGAGTAGACGCCTAGGCGCTGCATTCAATGACTAGTGAAACCCCGAAAATGGAGAGGAATTGAACGTTGGAAAATGACAGATTAAAAGTTAAAAATAAAATATCGACACGACTATTCTTCGCTCAAAGGGACTAGATGCTTCTATTGCTTGCTTACTGACTTGCTTAGGCGGTGCTCCAAATCAGAACTGCCAATATGCTGTCATCTCGGTGCCATTTGGCATTGGTCTACGACACGTTGCGGCAAGAGATTAATACCGGCGAGAATTCCCTCTTTGTATTTATCATAATAGTACGATCCATACTAAACGTGCACAGCGTATGAAGCTAGCAACACAGACGCTTCTGGCGGGCAGTAAATACCCATTGACGACATACATTGTTTCACTTTCGAAAATAACTAATGCTGAGTGATTTCCTGGACCAGTTCTTCTCGGGAATGAAAACACAATTGCCACCGCTTAGATTGATTTTTTGATCCTTATCCTTCTTGTCCATTTTGAGCCAGGACAGTGTTTAGTTCTTAGTGTTTTTTTCATCAGCATTGTTTGCTTCGACCTTTTGCTTCTTCATTGGTGGGTGTGCTCCGTCTTCTTCCTCTTCACCATCATCATCTATGTCCACTGCTTCTACTTCGTCCTTAAGGTTTTGTCTAAAAATATAGACTGGTTCGTTGCCCTGATTAGGTTGAATGTAACTCAAGTATTGTAGCCCCGTGGGTGTGGTTGCTTCCTCGCTAACGCCTCCTTTTGAGCCGGTGCAGCTCTACATTGTTGTACGTCATTTGGTCCCTTAGTCGCTCGCTTCTTCGCTACCTTAGATCGCTATGTAATGTCATAGGTTACGCATACCTTTGTTTTCGGAGCCTACCGCACTAAGGCGTATAAAGAGATGCCTGCTCATCTTAGCTGTATAAAGCGCAGCTCGCTGAAAGCAAGGCAAATTGCTGCAGCAATTCATTCTATATTTATACAAAAGTTCTTAATATGGAGTTATGTATATTCTAAGCATAAATTATCTGAATACTCACGTAGCCCATATCATTATCTGAATACTCACGTAGCCCATATCATATGTTATAATAAGTAAACCACATCGCATTTATCCTTCGTAGTTCATGGTTATAGCAATGGACAAGGTATAATCAGTAACAAACACTTGAACCGGAATGAACCTCGCCATTGACAGAAACAACTTAGTAAAAGAGTTTGTCGAACTCTTCAAACGGAGAATTAAGGCTGAACTATAATAGAAGATGGTTGCGGACGACCACTTCCGTAACTGTGCGAACATATGCAATTTGTATTGTACGACCATAATAGCTTTTCGGTTCGATTCGTTGAGTTTTCGTTCACTTTTGCTCACTTAAGAAAAAGCGAATTCATTCGCTCTTTCTTTTTCTTCTGTTCTTTCACAAAAAAAATTTGACATTTCACTTCAACAGCTGTGTACATTTAAATTTGATCCTTAGCTAACTGCCTCCAGTTGGGCACTTCATGTTGGATTGCATAATCCTCTCAAGAATGATGTTAAAGAAGTGCATCGCCTTGTCTAAATTCTTTTTTTGGTATCGAATGTTGCGGTGGGGTCGTTTCCGACCCTGATAGAGAAGCGAGAATTCTCTATCGTCATCCTGCACAGACTGGTGGGTTTGGGCGGTATAACAAAACTAGACGTGACTCTATATAGGTCGTCTCTAGAAATGCTGTCATATGTGGCTTTGAAATCGATAAATAGGTGGTGGGTGTCGATTTGAACTTCTTGGGTATTTTGCAGGACCAACCGAAGTGCAATGATTTGATCAGTTGTGGACTTTCCTGGTAGTTTCTACTGCCGTCCCGAATATTCAATGGTTTGTTCTCCCTGATAGCGGGAGATTATTCGTCTTTCGCTTTTCATCTCGGCTCGCGCCTTGCATCCTTGACTTTTACACTTGGTAAAGCTAACGAGCATCTTTCTTGGAGTGGCACCTCTCTATGGGTTAAAAAAGTAAGTAATAAAGCCCATGAACAAGTAAGGATATTGTATACAAGACCCTTATCATAATATTCCTGCTCTACGTCGGGGAAGCGTGGACCGTTTGCGTTGACGGAGTAGTGAGACGAAGATTCAAACAATAACTTTACGAACGTTATAGGCTACGTTTACACTGTCGACAGTAACCATCAATTTAGGTCACCTGGACTATATTAAATTTTACTTTTTATTCTACCTTCCGTGATACCTAAACCATAAATTCAACTGAAGCGTTACAATAGTAAGGATGTTTCTACTTTGCCACAGATGTCACAGAACATAGCTTGTAATTGACGCTGATGTTGTTAAAACACTATTCACGAAAATACAAAATATGTCTAGATGTCGTTAGTCCTGTACGGTGTAAATAGAAGTCTGATTCTGAAATATTTAGTCCCAGTCCAAATATAGTCCGCGGTGTAACTTAGCCATACACCTTGTCAAAAATCTCTGAATTTGACGTTTGAGGTGGACATATAGAACAAATGGACACCAATAATCCTGCTCCCAGATTCTTTGGTTCCAGCTAGACGTTAAACGCAGCAAAGGAAGACCTTGCCTTAGTGCGCGCACAAACAACTAAAAGTGCGTATCTGGAGGCAATTAGTTAGGGGCAGGGCTAGCTAGATATTCACGTTATCTGAGGCCCAGCTTCATTCCGGACCGTGGCGCAACTTAAGTAAGTAGATTCCGAGCAACTAACATCGACTCGGGCCATTGACGTAACTGCTGACGATCGTCCGAAATTAGTCGAAGAATTACTTCTGCTTATAATAAACCACTTGCTACATTTCCAACAGAGATTCGTGCAAAACTGACCTTACCAAAGACTGATTAAAAAATATTTAGTTGTTTGGATTGCTAAATTATTGATTTTTGCGGTGACCGCTCGACAGAAGACTCTTAATGTCTATGCCCAAGGCTTATCGTGTCGCTATCTATGAATATGTTTTCAAAGTGGGTATCATGGTGGCAAAAATGGATTTCCACACACCAATACATCCAGAATTGGAGACTATTCCATTACTATAAGCACTAAACCAGGACAGCCGTTTCTGGCCCCCATTATGCAGATTCCACAAAGAGTGGCGAAGATCGTTCCGCTTACAGACGTACTTCAAGCAGGGCTGACAAGAAGGGACATGTCGGAGCTGTAGCCTGAGATGCGAAAATTGCGTTGAGGATTCGGTCGTGGTTCTCGCCCACTATAGTTTTTATGCTAATAAGGAAAATCAATAAAAAAAAAATAACAGAGTTGAAACGCGACATACATCTAAGTCAAAAAAGCGAATGGTGGATGCACTGGGTCCTAGACTTTAAATTTTTAAGAGGAATCGGTATTACTGAAGTAGGTAGTGAGCTCACTTGAGGCCCAACTACACCTCTGACATATATAAACAAGGTTTGTACGCGTTAGTTACAACGACAATATTGAGGAACGTTTACTAATAAGTAAAACAAAATGCAACTGTCTTTGACTCAATGTACGGACATTAAAAACTGAATGGGTATTAAAAATATGAATACATCTATGACAAAGATAAACTCAAGTAATAGCCGATTAATTAAAATTAATGTACCTACCCCTACTCATGATTGACTAGAGTAGATAAATTTGTGTGTAATTGATATATATTACCTCCATTAGACCAAATTCCTGAGGAAAAGGCCCCAGTACAATAAATTAACCCAACCGCAATGGTGCTTCTGGTGACTCGAGCAATATTTTGCATTATATTCTTCAACATGCTCACAGGGCTGGCTTCGTTTACCTACTCATTTAAGAAAAAACGATTCGAAATAATGGCTGTCTTAGTGCTGAACTCAATGTTGGCAATAAGCATTTACTGTTGGTTATACGTAGGCTTCATCATTCGCGATTTTAATTCCGGAAATGTTTCCCTTAACGACGTTTATAAACTAAGCTCATATTTGAACATTGTTGGCGGACTAGTATCATATTTGGCAAGTCAGATCCACACACAGAGACAAATTAAATTAATGAATCGGGCCACTGTTGATTTTTATGAAATTATGTACTATTTGGATGATGTACATATGTACAGAACTCAAGTTATTCAGGTCGGCATTAAGGGGTTAATGTTTCCATTTCTATTGCAAATCACACTTATGTTACGAATTTATCATTTCGAACCCAGCAAAAGTATGTTCTTGGCGAGCTTTTATTCATTATTTCCGTATGTGGTTAGGACAACTCCGGCAACATGCATCTATGGCACGATGCTAATTTGCACAGCCTTTATTAAGAGCATCAACTTGCGAGTTCAGGCGATTGTGGATGAAATAAATCAAATTCGTACGCACAAGGAATGGCTTATAAAGACGGCTTACCACCGAATGCTGCGATACTGTGAGCTCAGTGATGAAATTGATAACCTGAATGCCAAATACAATGCCGTTATAGAGATGACCGACGATTTGTTGGACTTTTTTTCTATCCCATGGGTTAGTTCGATGTTGTGTAACGTGGTTGGTATTATGTTGGGTTTATACACTCAATACATGAATTTGGCTAATGTCGTGTTTAATAACGACCCATACGACTTTTATAATGTGCTCTGCGATTCCGCATTTATGTTAATTTCGTTCGTAGAGATTTATAGTCAATCGGCTTCTTGCTCAAGTAAAGTTGAAGCGGTAGGAGTGAGTATGCGCTTGGCATGGGTACATTTCAATTGAGTTTTTATATTTGCATAGGTACGTCAAACTGGTAGGCTTCTCCAACGTGCAGATTTAACTGGTGCCGATGTAAGACTAAGACAGTCTATGGAGTTTTTCTCGCTGGGCATCCTTCTGAGGGATTACAAGGTGAAACCGTTGGGACTGTTTATTGTTGACATGTCGCTTGTTCATGGGGTTTGTTTACATTCTGAATTAAACCAGAGATGTACTCGTACTGTAATTGGCTTTAACGTGTCGATATATATATTTTCAGGTGTTTTCAACAGTTATTGGATTTCTGTTGATACTAATTCAGTCGGACTTGTCTAAAAGGTTTTTACAATGATTAGCTATATTCAGACTTATTGCATTTTTGTAAACAAGAACAGATTTTTTTTAAATATTAGATTACTCCTACAGTATATGCTATGCTACCTACTAATTGTGAAACAATAAAGAAATCAATTGATATTCTCTACGTGTGTTGCTTTTTAAAAGTTAATTTGCAGAATTCCATTGGAACAAAAGAATTGTTCCTAAGTACTGAGTGGGAATAACACCACTCGATCCAGAAAAAATGTTTGGAGGATTTACTAAGGTAAAAGGCCATGTCTAGTTTTGGTATACCGCCGTCCGCCTGTGAAGTATGACGAAGGAGAATTCTCGCTGCTCCATCAGGGTCGGAAACGACCTCCCCGATACATTCGATACCAAAAGAGGATTTAGACGAGGCGATGACTTTTTTTAATTTGATTCTTGAGAGGATGGTGAAAAACTCCCGAGCCAACACCAGAAGCACAATTTTTTAAAAATCAGTGCAACTACTAGCATACGCCGACGATATTGACATCATTGGTAGGACCCAACGTCAAAGCCACGTTTGCTAGTATAGAAAAGGAAGCAGCAAAAATGGGTTTAGCAGTAAATGAGGGTAAGACTAAGTATTTCTATCAACACGAAAGGTCACACAACATCGATGAATTGTACAGAAGCAGATAAAACTTTGAAGTAGTACGGAACTTTGTATACCTCGGTTCCGCTATTAACTCTCAACAACATCTTGTCAGAAATTAAACGAAGAATTACTCCTGCCAACCGCTGTTTCTTCGGGCTAAGAAGGCAATTCAGTAGTAAAGCTCTCACTCGAACTACCTTTGGTCGATTTGAGGGGAAAATTCTTCGGTCCCGTTTGCATTGACGGACTAAAAAGACAAAGGACAACTGTACGAGCTGGAATAACAGCGCCATGCAACAATGGGGATTTCGATCTCGAGCTACGCGGGAAGATGATGTGTCCGGTGTGCAGGGTTGAATTCCCAAACTAAACGATTGATGAGCAGATTGAACAGCTTTTGAAGTCGGTGCGGTTTCCGGATTTAAATTGAAGGAAGCAGATAGATAACTCAGATGTTATGAGAGGACAACAATTGGCGGATAATTTCGCTGTATAAAAAAAAGAAACATTTTTGTGAACTACTGTCAAGTAATAAAATTGTATACAATGATTGAGCTACAGCACCAATAAAAAAAAGATTAAAAAACGTACAGCGACATGCTAAACAAATACAAATTTTTGGCGCAACAGGCTCGTAAGTACCCAAGGCCTAGCTTTCTCACAACCATTCACATGTGCGTGTGTACTTCTTGCACGAAGGGGGACCTCCTGTTTTATGCCGACTCCGAGCGGCTAAGTTGAGATTAGCTATTCTTGACAATTGATACTACTCGGATGATTTGTCAGATCATCACGATAGGAGGGCCAGTGAAAAATCATTTAGGTGTTACTTCGGCTGGGAATCGAACCCAGACCTTCTGCGCGACAGTTCATCGCACTTACCATCGCTCCACTGAACCCCCTCTATTCAAAAATAAAAAAAAACTCCGCATTGGAAGTTTAAGATGGCAAGGACATGTTAAACGAATGGACATCAATACTCCGGCTCACAGAGTCTTCGATTCCCATCCAGACTTCGGACGCAGTAGAAACCGACCACACAGAAACAGGAAATATACAGACAAATCGGGCTTCTTGGCCACAGCCTTGTATTGGAAGCCAACTACTGAAGGTTGCTGAACAGTGTAAATGTTGTGAAAACCATGCGAATGTATTACCATATTCATTGCCAGCCAGGAAGTTATAAACTCAGTATATGTTACTGGCCAGTCCGCAACAGCATACTACTCATGACTCAGAGCATAATCTCAGTCTTTGCTGGGGCGAATTACCAAATGCGTAGCGGTTTGCGTTGAAATTGATAACTCAATTTCGACCATCTTCGCTTTAGGTTTATACCGCAAGCGAGTAAAAAAATTGATTTCCATTTCTTACCACTTTTATACCGACTTGCAATTTTAAATTTATTATTCCAAAAAATTGACAGCTGTATCCAGACACAGCACTCTGTCCTTTTATTTCAATTGGTTATTTTCTTGTGAATATCGAATCGCTTTTGGGAATATCAAGATACAAATAAGCCATTCAAGCTATTTGCAGCGCTTTTGGTAATAACCCCACTGGGTTCCTTATCGAACTGGCAAGAAATAAATCTGCGGCAGATCATGATCAGGCACTTTAATCGGTCCAACAAAATTAAGCCTTGCACGTTAGGAAGTAAGGTCCCTTTACGAAGACATCAACAAGTTATTCGGGATGGCTAGAACATGTTAAGCCAATGTACACCCATGCTCTGGTCCGGATTCTTCGATACCCAACCATAATACATACCTAGGCTTATGTGTCGCGTACAAATAGAAAAGGATCTTAACCAACCGGAGTACGCAACTAGAGGCAGACAGTTCGACTAGGCTAACTGAAGAACTGTATAGTTTGAAGCCTAGCATCTGACATTTTTGAACATTGACTCTTAAAAGATTAGGATGGCGCGCGTCAGTTAAATTAGGAATATTGAGGAAAGTAAATTAAACAGTAAAACATAATGCAATTGTCTGTAACCCAATGTAGACAGATTCGAAACTAGAAGGGCAGCAACGGCATTTAAAAAGTGTGTATATCTAATAGATATTATCTATGACTTTATAACAAAGATAAACACAAGTAATAGTCGATTAATTGAAATTAACGTATCTCCTCCTACTGATTTACTAGAGCAGATAAATTTATTTGTGTTTAATTGATATACATTTTCCTACATTGCATGATATCCATAACGAAAAGTTCCAGTATAATATATTTACTCTACCGAAATGGTCCTTCTCTTGACTCGAGCAATAGTTATAGTTTTATCATCAATCGTCCTCACAGGGCAAGCTTCGTATGGCTACTCATTGAAAAGAAAACGATTTGAAAAAATGACTATCTTATTGCTAAACGCAATGATAGCGATAAGCATTTACTGTTGGTTATACGTGGGCTTTATAATTCGCGATATTAATTCTGGAAATTTTTCCCTTAACGAAGTTGGCAAACTGAGCTCATATTTAAATATTGTTGGCGGACTAGTCTCTTATTTGACAAGTCAATTCTACACACAGAGACAAATAAATTTTTTAAATCGGGCTACTGTTGATTTTTATGAAATTATGTACTATTTGGACGATGAACGTATGTACAAAACTCAAGTTATTCAGGTCGGCATTAAGGGGCTAATGTTTCCATTTCTACTGCAAATCACACTTATGTTACGAATTTATCATTTCGAACCCAACAAAAACTTGTATTTGGCAAGTTTATATTTATTATTTCCATATATAGTTCGCACAACTCCGGCCACAAGTGTCTATGGCACTATGCTGCTTTGCACTGCTTTTATAGAAAGCATCAACTTGCGAGTTCAGGCGATCGTGGGTGAGATAAATCAAATGCGTACGCACAAGGAATGGCTTGTAAAGACGGCTTACCACCGAATGCAACGATACTGTGAGCTCAGTGATGAAATTGATAACCTGAATACCAAATACAATGCCGTTATAGAGATGACAGACGATTTGATAGAATTTTCTTCTATACCATGGATTAGTTCGATGTTGTGTAACGTGGTTGGTATTATGTTGGGTTTATACACTCAATACATTAATTTGGCTAATGTCGTGTTCAATGACGAGGCATACGAATTTTATAATGTGCTCTGCGATTCCGCATTTATGTTAATTTCGTTCTTAGAGATTTATAGTCAATCGGCTTCTTGCTCAAGAAAAGTTGAAGCGGTAGGAGTGAGTATGCGCTTGGCATGGGTACATTTCTATTGAGTTTTTATATTTGCATAGGTACGTCAAACTGGTAGGCTTCTCCAACGTGCAGATTTAACTGGTGCCGATGTAAGACTAAGACAGTCTATGGAGTTTTTCTCGCTGGGCATCCTTCTGAGGGATTACAAGGTGAAACCGTTGGGACTGTTTATTGTTGACATGTCGCTTGTTCATGGGGTTTGTTTACATTCTGATTTAAACCAGAGATGTACTGTAATTGACTTTAACGTGTGGATAAATATATTTTCAGGTGTTTTCAACAGCAATTGGATTTCTGTTGATACTAATCCAGTCGGACTTGTCTAGAAGGTTTTTACAATGATTATATTCAGACTTATTGCAAACTTATTGTAAACAAGAACAGATTTTTTTAAATATAAGATGACTCCTACAGTATAGTCTATGCTGCCTACTAATTGTGAAACAATAAAGAAATCAATTGCTATTCTCTACGTGTGTTACTTTTTAAAAGTTAATTTGCAGAATTCCATTGGGAACAGAATTGTTCTTAAGTACTGAGCGGGAATCATTGGTTACTCCAGACACTGGTGGCCCCGTATCATTGAGATATTTGGCTCTCCATATTGGGGGTTGTGTTTTGAGTGCACGGAATGTACTATTATTAAGAAGCAACCAAAACTTCGCTTCTTAACAAAACCCCACTAAGTCAGCACAAGGTTTCCTTACCTTGATACTCAGAAGGAACATGTCGGTTCCCAGATTGCGATAAAGGCAAGCTTCCTGTATTTTGGATGTTTGAACATTCCAAGCGGCTATCATCTACTCAATCCACAAGGAAAGCATGCGGATATCCTTCACACCGCACACAAAATACTGCGAAAACATTTAATGCCGAGAGAACGAAAACGCAAGAGATACTTTGAACGCGTATCCCTTTACCTCTCGATCTAACGCCCAGCATCTAATGCCGAAGAACATGTGGGAAACCACATTTTTGTTTTGTGTCCCCTTATTTGATATTTCCCCATTGTTGCTTCTTGTAATGTTGCAACCAACAAGTTGCATACTGCGTCCCGTGGTGGTTCGTGCACCTAATAGCAGGGAAACGGTAGGGTCGGTGCAATGACTATTGTCCGATCATGAAAGGGAACTAGACTTGAGGGTAGAGCGAAGATGAAATAAGACCGATTCGCTCAATACGGTGCACTTAAATACGGTATTGCGCTATTTTGCCACAATATGAGATTGGAGAAAATAGGTAGTAGTTAGAAGAGTTCGATTGACGTGAACTGTCTTTCTACCGTACATTTTCGCCTACGGGATTTTGGGGTCTGAACAAAATTTTGTACGGACAAGCGGTCACTCAGTTCCGAACTTGCGATCCAAGCTGTTGATATAACAAAAAAAAAAGAATCAAAGCGAAAGGCCCAAGTAGACGCCTCGCCGCCCACTTTATTGTTCAACACAAGAGGAGACAAAAAAAAAGGGAGCGGACGATCGGATGAACAGGACAGCTGTTCCTTGTTAGAAGAAAACTGCTGCAACTACGTATCTCAACATTTCCCCCCTTTTTAGTATTTACCACATTGAACGGATGAAAGGAAGTGGGCACATCTCTGGACCCGCAATCCCGGTACAAGGTTTGAAGAAACATAATATCGGTAAGCCAGTTAAGATTATTAATAACCGTAAAATAAGATGGTTTGCCGGACACCAAAATATTTCAATATAAAAAAGTGATTTTCTTCAATAATTCATCATAAAACAAATTAATGAACTATCCCTCCCGGTACCCTTCACTCCTAACCATCATTTTTACGCGGTAAATCCGTCGCCTCGACGACCCCATAAATGACACGAATAAAACCCACATGGGTAAGGTAAGTTAATTACTAATATGAAGCGCTAAAGTAGTTCTTTTTGGATGTGATGTGGCTGCGGGAGCCAGCAACGAAGTGATGTAGTGTCGCAGAGGTATAAGAATTAGTGTACAGTATGGGGTAGCTAGTCGAGATTTTGATTGATGGAGCAAAGCTGCATGTGAAGACGAGAGCTGCCATTGAGCTTTATAGGCAAAAAAGGGGTGTGAAGGACAACGGCTTTGAAGAAATAAGAAAAAAGGGCATAAAAGTGCGCGCGATCAAGAATAAAGAGATTTGATATTCGTTAGTTTTACAAAAGTGTAAAACGTTAAAGCCAGGTATGTACAGAATCCTGTCGAGATGTATAAGGCAAAATATTAGTTGATAGTCGATGCTGATAAATGATAATATGGAAGAACCATTTCAGCGAACTGTTAAACGGCGATGACAGACAAACGCCCATTGTCAGCCAGATAGAACCATTCAATATTGGTGACGACAGCGAAAACTTCCAACCAGCCGACCTAAGAGAAGTTAGGATAGCAATATCGAAACATAGCTTCAAAAGGCTGCCTTCCTGATGAGCTATATAAAGCCGGTGGAGATGATTTGGTACCGGATAAACTGCCACAAACTGTAGTGGTATGAAAGTATGCCTAAAGAATGGAATCCCATTATCGTTTGACCTATTCACAAAAAAGGAGACCATGTGAACTGCGCCAACTACAAAGTCATAAGTCTTCTCAACATCGCATACAACTTCAATATGTGAACGTTTAAAACCTTTAACCAACAACCTGATCGGTTCTTATCAGTGTGGTCAAGAATTCCAAACCTATACCCACCACGTACTAATCGATTTCAAAGACGAAAACGACAGCATATATAGACACGAACGATACAGACCCATGTGTAGTTTGGTTATACCGCCCAAACTAATCCATATGTGCAGGATGACGATGGAGAATTTATGAGCTGTACCAAGATGTGGATCTAGTACAAAAGATCGGCCACATTGAGCCAATGAACATTAGTGCTTTACCCAAGTGGATCTTTGAATTCCAGCCTTCAAATTCGAGACGACAGAGACTACCTCCGGTTTAAAAATCAAGTGTTCGCGGAAGCCAGAGTGCTTTGGCTGAATGACTAGAAGTAACAAGCCTAGGATCGAAAAAATTGGAAGGCTGGCTTGTCTCAGGAAAAAAAAGGAGTAACACAAGGTAATACATTACGGTGTGACTTGTTTAACATACTTCTTAGGAGGACTGTTTAAAACACTTAAGCCAACATCAGGGCACAATCATCAATAAATCTTTGCAATCTGTGTTAAGAGCCTGGTCGGACTCAACGTGATGTCGCAGCCACTTTTGTTAGTATAAAGAAGGAAACGGCAAAAATGGGTTTAACAGTAAATTGGAGTACGAATACGAAAGGACATATAACATCCATGAACTGGACAGACCATCATTACTGATAGATTCAACTTTAATAGTAGAGAGAGACTTTGTTTACCAAGGCCCCGATATTAATTTTGACATAATTTTTGACGACATCTCATCACAAATATAACGAAGAATTACTCTTGCCAACCACGGTTTCATCGCGCTAAGGCAATTTGACAATAAAGCCCATATTTGAACAACTAATGAGTTTTTATATAAAGCACTTATCTTCCAAGCCGTATCAAAAGGAGATGAAGAAATGCTTGGTAGTTTAGAGCGAACAATTCTTCGGTCCCATTTGTGAGGACTGGCTGTGGAAACAAAGATTCAACCGAGAACTTTATGAGGTGTACGGCGACTAAGATGGCTAGTTGATGTAGAACGAATAGACATGAACACTCCGACTCGTCGTCTTCGATTTCCTGCCAGACGTTGGATGCAGTAGAAGAAGTCCTCCTTATAAGTGACGCGTTTAAACAAAAACCGATGTTAACCAACTTGAAGTCCGCAACTAGATGCAGGAAGCTATGGACTGTAGCGGCAGTACATGCATTTCATGGGTAATTTATTAGAAAAAATAACAACTTTTACTTTATATTCGATCCCAGAATAATTCTTAAGCTTGATAAATACTATCATAGGTAAGTAAATAGTTACAATGGTCGAAAAGTATTTTTAAATTTTAAACAATAGCATATTTACTCACCGGTTCAGCACAAAGTGGCATCAAATCTTCTGTCTGCAACAATACAACTAATTTATTAATTATATTCTTTAAGACAATATAGCTTAAGTACTCACATTTATTTGGCTCAAATCCGGATAATCATGGGGTTGCCTATTTAAAGAAAAGAAATGAACATTAAACCGAAACATCAAATAAGCATGGCTTGTTGATATGAAACCATAGCCATTATTACATCACTATAAGATGTGTTTTTGTTTTAACTTACGCATCAAGCGTCGGTGTAAATTCAATTGCTGGCAAATCTCCGTAATGTCCACTATTGGAACTGCAAACAAGAAAAGTTATGTTTATATATTGGTACCTATCAACAAGTTGTGACTTACTCTGGATAGGAGCATAGCAACTGATCCCGGAGCATTTTGTTGGGACACGTTATTCACTTCACTGGATAATTTCAACTTGTCATTGGCCAGAGACTTTCCTCTAGATTGACCTCTACCTTGAAAATTGTAAAATATGTGTGGTTATGTTTAGAATTTTGTTTAACCAATAACACAAAATTCCACAACATAAATCAAATATTTACCATTCGAATATCAAATCTGGATATGTTTTAGATATCTGCCAAATTTAGTTTGGGATTTTCTTCCAGTTTTCTTCTTTGTGAAATAGTGGTTGTGCAAAAACCACCGCGCAAGAAGATGAATGGACTTCGATGGCTCTTCTTTTGCCTTTACATCGATGTGAAGAACGTTTTAATGTTAATTGTACCTTTCCCAACGATTTCATAAAATTATTTGTTTTCAAAACACTTTATTTATTATTAAAAACACACAGAACTGTTGACAGTAAATTGATTTGCACCGGACTATGCGAACAAATTCTTCCACTTCAATTCAATCGCGTTACAAAAAAAACAAATTTATAAACGTTGAGCTTATGTGTGGCGCTGTTGTAGCTATAGAGAATATGTTCAAATTCACACAGGGTGACTAAAATAATATAGCTGAGGAAATATATTGAGTAGGTGGAATTTTTTTTGTAAATTTTGTTAATCCATATGCTTTTATAAATTTTTTTTTTATAATCTTACTTGCTTTAGCCTGAACACATTATTTTTTTTATATATTAGTTTATAAATGTTTATAATAATCACTCAAACATGTTTTCAATTTTTGTTGTGGATTTTTAGACGCCAACTCTTTACAATAATCTGAAAACAAAAATTTAGAACATAACGTGGTTACTGATTAATTCCAGAAGGTAATGTTAATGTAAAGGACCATAGTTTGAAGCAATGGTAGAGAAAATTGTGTATTATCAAACTATTTGTTGCTGTTTGGTTCGTTCTTTTCTGATAGGGTTGTGATGTATGATAATTTGTTAAGTTATAGTGCTTACACACCGAATCATAAACTGAGTTTTTGGCAAAAAGTTTACGTAAACCACTGGATGCTTTCACACCGACTCTGACCAGGTTTTGTTTGACATTTCAATCAGCTGTGAATTGTGATACTAGCTGCAACATTTGTTTGTGAAAATATTGTAATTGAATAATAAATGGATTCTAATATAATCAAACTAATATTAGCATTTGAAGTTAAAAATTAAACAGATCTAAAGATTTTGACAATAGTTTTTGACTCTCAAGCCCGCCGCTTGTTTTGTTTTTATTTCATCTGGTGTGTAAATTTCTGAAAAAAAAACATTTGTTTTGACAGCGAGTTCATCAGCTGTTTTGTGGGACGTGTGGAACACGTGTAGAATGTATGAAAAGGTGTGTTCTTTCCAACAACCTGCAACGTGATGACGTCTGCGAAGTGGTTATGAGAAGGTTACGTCGTAACCTACTAGGTTTTGAGAACTGACAATGTATGGGAAAACTCGGTTTTCGATGAAGGTTTCAGGTGTTTTTGCGAAAACTCAGTTTATGATTCGGTGTGTAAGCACTATTAAGCGAGGACTTTTACCATTCCCTTTCCATAGAGTTGTTCAGGACAACGTCAGTGTCAATGACAAACTGACAGCATCTGTAGGAAAACAAACACATTTGACATTTGTATGATGGCAAATTCATTGGCAAGGCACAGGGGTTGTTTTTTGAACATTTTTAAAATTGCTTGAAAATTGTGTAAAAGTGCTAAATGAGAACAGAACAATTTATAAACAAAATAAAAATATTCAGAGTTGTTGTTGTTTGTGAAAATAAGAACATAATAATCTTTACTACAGGAAAACTAATCAACTTCTTTTGCACTCGGATTTATGTTCACGCTTTGCAATGGCTGCGATTATCAATTTCACTCTTTTTATTTCTATTTTACAATTATATACACTCTCTTAGTATCGTTATGTATTAATAATTTGAGTTTCACTTTGAACAACTTATATTTTCATATTTCAAAGCAAATTATCCAAAAATGAGTACTCCCGCCATATAAAATATCACATTGTTTTCCTCCAAGCGATTTTGACGTTTTAAAAAAAGAGACAACGCACTTGGGAGGGAGATAGTCTCATGAACAACTCTATTGACGAGTGGAAAAGTTTGAAAAGCACCTCTACATGTGAAAAAAATAACATGTGAAGTGCTATAGAATTAAAGTAAATGTTCGTTTATACAGGATTACCATAAGAAAACTGTGTTTAAGACGAAAATCCAAACGCGTATTTCGAAACATTTTACTAAGGCAATATACAAGTTGATATGGCATTTAATGGAATTAATAATGGACTTTTTAAATATATGAAATGCTGTGCGATTAGATTAACATTGTAATACAAAAATGTAATTTTAATTTGGCGCTATTTTTCCATACGAATAGCGCCACCTTTGCGACTAGTAGAGAAAAAAGGAATATTACAATGTATACCAAAATGCTAGCCTTCAGTCGTCAATTGTAGCTGCAGTAAGCGATCACTTGAGGGACTGGAGATTTTATTCAATTGACTATGACTTTATTGTATATATTTCCGAACCATTTCTGTTATTTATTTAAAGTACTAACAACCCGGCCCGACTTTGGCCGGTACAATTCGATCTATACAACATATATTTGTAATAATATATGATAGTATTTTGTATTACTTTTTATCATTTTCGGTTTAGTAATTGGTATTAGTTCTAATCACTTATTTTTGTACAATATTTCTTTGTACTCAACAATGATCGTCTTGCCTCCAGCTGCTATAAATATTAATTATTAACCCTCCTAGATATCTGTAGGGGAAGGTGGCCTAAAATGACACACCCTAAGCAAGTTGCTCGATATCTAGGTTTTCAAATAAAATTCACTTCAAGCTGTATGTTCATCGAATAGATTAACCAATTGCCCAAATACTTGTATGTTCAAAAATTTAAAATATTTCCAAAAAGTGTTTAAAACAAATAATTTTCAAATTGTCTACCCGTGCCACACATAAATGGTCACTTCATACTAGTGCGCCAGAACAAATCATGTTTAAACTGCTTTTAAAACGTTAGGGGTTTTCATGCAACGTCGGAAAGACGTCGTAAACGTTGTAAACGTGATAAAATTACGACGTGATAAATGAACTGTCAAAATTTGTATGGGAAATCTTTTCTAACAATATCGGAATTTTCTCACAGGATTTGGGTGCGTAAACTGAGGTGGTAAATGTTGTAAACTTTTGATATGCTATTTGACATTTAATCAGTCACTTTCACACATCAAACGTATGCGCTAAACTAAAAAAAATTATCGATATCGGAAAGACAACAATAAGAAAAAAATTCTATCAATGAATAAATTACTAAAATGAGATTGAATTCAGTTGGTTACCGCCAGAGATCAGGTTACCGCATTATTTAGAGATGCAGTTTTAGGGTCGTTCATGAAACGGAAACGATTGTCGTAAAATTACAATCTTTCGCAAGTAATAAAATTACGACATTGCATGAACACCCTTTTTATTTCAAACAAATACGTAAAAAATAATCAATAAAAAAACAGTTGAAAATAATTAATAGGTAGGCACCCTACAACAAGAAGTAAAAAACTTGAATTCAGACTTTTAGTATCTTTATTAGGTACCTATGCGGCTTTTTGAAATCTTGTGCTCTATCTGCAAAAAGATATTCGAGAACCTTCCTAGAGATGTAGGCACACTGTGTTATCTTAGACACAAACCCAGTGGGCCATTTTGCCCAATTGGATATTATTATATATTTTTTGTATATACTGAAATGTAATATATATTCTACAACTGACACCTATTTAACCAACACAAACAGTCTATATTCACACTCAGCTACCAACTTAAAAAAAGGAACATTTTTGATCACAAATTCTTTAATTGAATTTTGCACTCCACACTCCGCTACTTAAAGCTGGCTCGACACAAAATGATCTGGAGGGTGTCATTTGATGGCTGGAGCATGTCCAAATTTCGTTTGCGTAGGTGCTGCCAAGTAAACTAAAGGACCGCGTTCACTACAGCTCATAATTTGGTTATTTAATGAGTTTTCTGGTAAGTGTGTCATTTTACCCTAGTATGTCATTTTATGCCACCTTCTTTAATTCCCGAATTGATTCACTACTGCCCAGAATACTGTAGCTTTAGCCTGTAGCCGTGAGGCAAGTTAAAAACACGGCAAGCCGTAAGCGCTTAAACAATGTGTATCACCACGTTTGACACTTAAACATTTGCACGTGTTTATCTGCGGCGACTAGGTTTTTTATCGTAATTCAATTTTTCTTCTATTAAAGGTTTTGCTATGAGGTTTCTTTGAAAATTATAATACGTATTTTTAATCATGTCAATAATATTTTTTTTTTAAATTCTAGTTACATTTTTTTTAATATTCACTTGCGTTACGATTTACAATTATAACATTTTTATTTATATATTTATTTTGTTTAAAAATTTTAATCTGAGTTTTTTTGGGCTGAAATCCAGGCCCGGTTTTTCAGTGCGAAATCATAGTTTCGGGATTAAAAACGAGTTAACTCGAGAATATAGTTTTTCCGTCAATTTAAATCCAGGGTTAACTTCGAGTTAAACTAGTAAATTTGGTTAAGGCCCGGTTTTTCAGTGCGAGAACATCCTAGTTTCGGGTTAAACTCAAGTTAACTCGAGAAAGTAGTTTTTCAGTCAATTTAAATCCGGAGTTAACTTCTAGTTAACCCAGCAAGTTTGGTGAGTTAACTGTGGGATTAAATGATCAGATGTTTTTGACAGATGATAAATACCAAGCAAACAATTATTTTCAATTCCATTTATGTGGATACTTAATTGAACTTTTTTTTAAACTAAATACGTATACGATATATTCAGAAACATTTTTTTAAAATTGAATTTGACTGTTTTAAGACTAAACAAACTTGTAAGATCGCGACAAAAACATTTTCATTTGTTTGGGTAAAAAGAAACAAAACAGCTGACAATTGAGCTGTTGGAGATTCTATACATTTTGATGACTCTTTGCAAGCGAAATCGATAAAACATAAGTGCTACCAAATCAAATCACAACACACGGAGTCAAATTTAATCCTGCACTGAAAAACTGCTTCGTGAGTTAACTCTGGATTACATTTATTCCGGTGTTAGTAAATTCAAGGTTAACTCAGAGTTAACTCAGCACTATTCCACTTATTCAGATAAGAGTGGAACAGGTGATTTTGACTCGACCTGTCATGAAAATGTTTTTGATTTTAGTAAAATACCCGATATTATAAGTTCATTTAAGTTATTTCTCATGCGAAATGTTTAACCTTTTTTGTCAGTAATGTTCTCTCCAATGTCACGTGACTAAAATTCTCGAATGACCAATGAAGAAGCTTTTTCAAAGTTAACTTACCAAAACTGAAACATGTTTTGATGGAAGACGCAGCAGAACTGACTAAAGCAATATGTGCCCTCATTTTGCTTTGTTCAGTAGAGGCACTCGATTGATGTTGTTTTCAAGAACTAGTTAAAATTAATTGTAAAGGACTAAGTTAAATAAAAATACCTCATATTATATGGAAATTGGTTTCTATTTTTTAGTTAATAATATTTACTTACCGACATAAAAGGCAGGAAAGTTCACAATCGATCAAATGTTCACACTTCGGCAGATCCTGGAAAAAACTCAAGATGTCCAAATCGATACCCACCACCTATTTATCGATTTCAAAGCCGCATACGACAGCATTTATAGAAACGAACTATACAGAGCCATGTCTAGTTTTGGTATTCCGCCCAAACTCGTCCATTTGTGTAGGATGACGATGGAGAATTCTCGCTGCACCGCTGACCTCACCGACACATTCGATACCAAAAAATGATTTTGCAAGGCGAATGTCATAGCCACGTTTGCTAGTATAGAGAAGGAAGCGGCAAAAATGGGTTTAGCAGTAAATGAGGGTAAGACTAAGTATATGCTGTCAACACGAAAGGACACACAACATCGACGAATTGGACAGAACGTTACCATTGACAGATATAACTTTGAGGTAGTACGGGACTTTATCTACCTCGGCTCCGCTATTAACTCTGACAACAACATCTCGTCAGAAATCAAACGAACAATTACTCTTGATAATCGCTGTTTCTTCGGGCTAAGAAGGTAATTTAGTAGTAAAGCCCTCACTCGAACTACTAAGGAGATCCTATATAAGACCCTGATTATCCCAGTCCTGCTTTACGGCGCTGAAGCATGGACCGTATCAAAAGCGGATGAAGAAATCCTTGGTCGATTCGAGAGAAAAATTCTTCGGAAAATCTTCGGTCCCGTTTGCGTTGACGGACTATGGAGACGAAGATGCAACCACGAACTATACGAGCTGTACATCGACATACCCCTAGTCAAAAAACTCCGCATTGGACGTTTAAGATGGCTAGGATATGTAGAACGAATGGACACCAATACTCCGGCTCGCAGAAACTTCGATTCCCAGCCAGACGTCGGACGCAGTAGAGGAAGACCTCGCCTTAAGTGGCGCGCACAAGTAGAAACCGACCTCAACCAACTTGGAGTGCGCAACTGGAGGCAGTTAGCTAAGGACCGGGCTAATTGAAGAGGCATGTTGGCTGAGGCCCAGGTTCACTCCGGACTGTAGCGCCACTTAAGTAAGTAAGTAAATCTGTTTTAAAAGTTATTATTACAAACGTTGATAGTAACTCAGATATTCATCTTCTTTAAGCTAGGCAATAGCTTTCGGGAAAATGATATTTTTTTTTAAATGTGGCCTAAATACAAAATTCAATTTTTTGGTAATGTTCATCGTTTTTAAGAAATTGTGTTTTTTGGTGCAAAAGGCTGTTAGTTCCCAGGACCCAGTTTATTCTCACAACCTTACATGTGTGAGTGTGTACTTCTTACACGATGGCAGGATCTCCTGTTTTATGCCGTCACGGAACTAATGAGTTGAGATAAGCTTTTGAGATAAGATTTTCTTGACAATTGATATCAATCGGATGATTTGTCCAATCATCGCGAGAGGAGAGCCAGTAAAAAATATTTAAAGTTTTGCTATGGCTGAGAATCAAACCCAAACCAGACGTTCTAATCACCGTACTAACATTCGCGTTTAGCAATTACGCGAAGCCATTATAAAACGAGTGGTGGGTGCACGACTGGGTCGTACGCAACTTTAACTTTCACAGCGATTTGGGCCTTAGATCAAATAGTACGCATTTTGCTAATTGATGCTAAAAATGATATAAATAATGTCGAAATGTGTTTATACGAACGTTTACTCCAAAATTTGTAGGAATCGATGTCAATGTGAATAATAATGATTTTCCGTTATTGGCCAAAACTGAAAATTCCGTTTAGTGATAGTTGGGCTAAAACTAATTATGTGGAATTCCTTCAAGCTGTAATAGTAGTATATATATTAAATTTCATTCAATTTGACATAATAGTTTGCAAGAAATTATCAATTTTCCTTATATGGCCTAAATGACAAAATCCGTTATATGGATTGTCTCGAAAATACTGGCTATGCAGTTTTGTTGAAGCTAATATGGTTATAGTACATATAAAGTTTAATCAAAATCGTTAGAGCCGTTTTCGAGAAAATTGAGGTTAAGTGTAATTTTTATATGGCAGGTACCATTATTAACATGGCAAAAAGCAAACAAAAAAATGGCCTAGAATTATGACCAAAACAAGCTCGGGTAGGAAGTTTGAAGAAAATCGGTCTAGCCGTTTAGGCTGGGGAGACCATTACGGACAGACGGACGGAATTCCAAAAACCACTTTTTTAGGCTCCGCTATCATCGTAATGTTAGAATCAATCAAAATCTCGAGGTCGAAAATTTTCACGAAAACAATATCTTTCTCTTTGTAAGAGAAAGTTAAAAAATTGTAGCACATCACAGGTTATTACATTTAGAAATTTATATTGTGAAAAATGAATTTAGATTATATTTTCAATATAATTTGAATTTCAATTCACCTGGGTACTTATTCCGTAACTTTTGAAATGATTATCGTCAACTATCATCATTTTGAAAATCTTACTGATGAATACTCCACACTCCACACACAAATTATAACACAATACACCACATCTTCATTCGAAAATACTCTTTTTCACTGTAAGCGATGCAGCCACTTGCAGTCACAACTAACACTGTGTTTCTTTACACTTTTTCTATTTTTTAAATTTTTTTGAGAAAAAAAAATGAATCCAAAAGAAATTCAAAATGATGTTGGCCTTCAAGGTGTATCATGCATTGTTGAAGCATTTCCATTTTACAGTGAATGTATTCGGGAATTAAGTGCATAGTGGAGGCTGTTTATTAATTATGTAATTGGAGATTTTGAGGCTGACATCATGGTCGGATTAAAAGTCTCAAAAGAACTGCTTAGGGGAGTATATGTTTATTAAGCAATATACTGCTAATGAAAGTGCAGCAACCGAGAGATGTCTTCGACTGTTAACTACATAAAGACTAAATTAAGAAACAACTTAAGGGTAGGTGTCCCATGCAAAAATAGGTTGGAGTTTTGCGCTAAATTGTGTAGCGCTCACAATTTTCCGAATATTTAAATGAAATAAACGGTGATCGATTGGAAATATGTTAAGCAAAGTACTTGTTTAGCATTTAAAAAACATTAAAATATCTTTGAGCCTCAAAACCGCCTGACATGTAGAAAAACCATACAAATAAGTTAGATGCTAATTGCGTTCCATTTTTATCTCTTTATATACATATTTTTTATTTTTTTTATATTTTTTTTCTACAGACAATAGATTTGCGCAGATAACACCGGTTGTTTTTTGTTGTGAATTTTAGTATTTATCCCGAAAAAAATGCACAAAACTATGAAAAATAAGGTAAATTTACAAAGTTTAACTAGATATAACTTCTAAAGTATAAAAGGTAACGAAGTCAAATTAGCTTTTTTACAAAGCTAATAGATATGTGCAGATACCGTTTTTTTTTTTTTTTTTTTTGTATTTTGTACAGTAATTTTTTGGTGACAAAATGGAAAAAAGGTGTTTTTTTTTAAACGTTTTGGGTTTTTTGGCTGGGAAATCGATAGTTATATTTCCTAATTTTTGGAAATAATTTTTTAACCAAGCGACAATATATAGGGCACAACGTACCGGTCTTAAAAACATGTTTTTTTTCTTCTAACATATTTAAATATGCAATTCAATATGACATTATTTGCAATGCCGCTGTGAAAAAAGGACAACCAAAATGATTCCGACATATTTTTTTTATTTTTTTTTGGTATTTGTATTATTTAATTCAAAATACTAAATAGTTTTTTTCCACACGGTTTTTCAAATTTTGATGTTAGAAAAGTGGTCTATTTTACGTTTTTTACATAAAAAAAGATCGAATTCACGCACACAAAGAAGTTTGTTTCAAAATAATGTCACTAGGTGGTGAGTTGGTGACATTCTCTTTTCATTATTCTCTTCTGTAAATACAGGCACTAGGCAGGCGAGATTGTTATTATGTATGTATCTTTTGTTTACCTTTTCGGGTAGACTTGATGTAAGTTCGTGTGGACTTCACGTGGACATGGTACAGATCGTTACGTTATTGAAATGTTTGCTATCGCTGCTGATGAATTGTTTTGTATGCGTATGTTTGCACGTGACAGAAAGGGTTGAGTGGGAAGTAAGTCAAAGTGTAGGTACTTGTGTGTATAATTTTGATAATTTTTGTGAATAGTAAAGTGTTGTTTACTGTGTTATTTTTTTTCATTTGTGACACAACTTAAAAAAAAAATTTAATTGTTTATGTTATTTTTTATATTGTATATACATATGTATATTATATGTATATTATATGTATATATATATAATGTCTGAACAACATTTTTACAAAATATCAATATCTATATTTCATACATATAAAGTTTTTTGACACGCCCACTTTTTGGGGGCGTTTTTAGTAAAAAAACGTTTTTCGGTAGGTACATTTTTTAAAATAACGGGTCTGCCATTGGTGAAATACAGCTGCACATAATCGATAATGTGCTTAAAAATTGGACCGATCGTGTAGGCTACTGCATGGCCAGCCGAGGCAGCCATTTGAATGAAATTATTTTCCATTATTAACCGGAAGGATTGTACTTTCAAATAAAAAAAGAAATTTGAGAAAATATTCAGTAGTTTTTTTTATAGCATTTTCAAAAAAAAAAAAAAGTTATTTGGCGGACCCCTTATTTGAAAAAACTTTTGATGCAGGATTATTGGTTATGATTATATAAACATTTCGTTTTTAGATCATTTTAACTCACGCCCACTTTTTGGGGGCCGTAGCATATGAAGGAGAAAAACGATGTTTTTTGTCGAACAACAAAAGATTCTGATTCTGAACTATGTCAATTTCTATATTATATTTATTAAATTTATTTGATTTTTTATTTACTAATTTAATTTTCCGAAACTTTACAATTTACATATTGATTGAAGGTATGTTGTAAAAAATCGTGTTTCGGAAGATCTTTCTTCAACGTCAACAACATTGACGAACGTTGAAATTGAAAGTGATCACGTAAAACATCAGGGTCAGGAATTTGAAATTCCTATGGAGGTGGACATTACAGTGAAGGACAACTGTAGTTTTGTTCCGGAGGGCAGGCGTATAATTGATTTAAATAGATACATTTCTCAATAGTTTAAAAAACATTTCGCTGCACGGAAAAACGTTTTCGTTTTTTTTAAAATTCGACTCAAATAGTATTTGTTTGGTGAATTTGACACCTTGAACCTACAAAAATTAATTATAGCGGTTAAATTAACTTTCGTAAACTTCTTTTTTAACTTTCTCTTACAAAGAGAAAGATATTGTTTTCGTGAAAATTTTCGACCTCGAGATTTTGATTGATTCTAACATTACGATGATAGCGGAGCCTAAAAAAGTGGTTTTTGGAATTCCGTCCGTCGGTCCGTCGGTCTGTCGGTCCGTCGGTCCGTCTGTCCGTGACGGTCTCCCCAGCCTAAACGGCTTGACCGATTTTCTTCAAACTTCGTATCCAAGCTTGTTTTGGTCATAATTCTAGGCCATTTTTTTGTTTGCTTTTAGCCATGTTAAAACTGGTACCTGCCATATAAAAATTACACATAACCTCAATTTTCTCGAAAACGGCTCTAACAATTTTGATTAAACTTTATATATACTATAACCATATTAGTTCCAACAAAACTGCATACCCAGTTTTTTCGAGAAAATCCATAAAACGGATTTTGTCATTTAGGCCATATAAAGAAAATTGTTAATATCTCGCAAACTATTGTGTCAAATTGAATGAAATTTAACACATATACTACTATTACAGCTTGAAGCAATTCCACATAATTACTAAACTATTACTAAACGGAATTTTCAGTTTTGGCCAAAAACGGAAAATCATTATTTTTCACATTGACATCGATTCCTTCAAATTTTGGAGTAAAAATTCGTATAAATACATTTCGACATTATTTATATCATTTTAGCATCAATAATCAAAATGCTTATGATTAGATCTAACGCCCAACTTGCTGTGAAAGAGAAAGTTGCGTACGACCCAGTCGTGCACCCACCACTCGTTTTATATAAGGTGCTTAGGTACCTTCATAACGAGCATTGATAGAAGATGGGGTGACAATTACCTAGATAAATATCTATCATTTTTTGTTATTTGATTTGAAAAATTTCATCCTACTATTGTTGCGACGAGAATCAGTAGCACTATTTTCTACCGTCCTATTATTTGAGTAATCGAATTTTCATCCAAACAAGTGTTTTCCTACATCTCATAAATTAAGAAAAAAGTTAACCTAGGTAAGGTTTACACATTTTTTTATAAGATATACAATGAAAACCTCAAAAACTGCTTTTACACCTCGCTGCGCGGCAGCCAGCAACAATTTTATCATTTTATTATTTTTTCACAATGCATCTGAAAGAAAATTACAAAACAAAATATGTACACCAAACCAACCCTCAACTTGATTTTTTTCCTTCTCTTTCCATAGTTGTTTTCAAGTTATTTGCTTGGTGTCTGTATATTGCATATGTAGGTAGGTAGGTATATGTAATATTAGTCTGCGCTTGCTACTTTTTGTCTTTTCCTTCAGTTTTCGTTTGCGTTGAAGCAAAGAGCGCATGAGTAAAATTAAAGAGAGCTTACCAACACATTCAAATGCATTTATATGAAATTTGAGTTGGTCGGTCTGGGACACCTACCCTTAAATGTACAAATCGTAAACAACCTACTTTTTAACATTCTCTTACAAAGAGAATGTTAAAAAGTTCGTGAAAATTTTCGACCTCGAGATTTTTATTGATTCTAACATTACGATGATAGCGGAACCCAGAAAAGTAGTTTTTGGAATTCCGTCCGTCGGCCCGTCGGTCGGTTCGTCGGTCCGTAATGGTCTCCAGCCTAAACGGCTTGACCGATTTTCTTCAAATTTCGTATCCCAGTTTGTTTTGGTCATAATTCTAGGCCATTTTTTTTCTTTTAGCCATGTTATTAACGGTACCTGCCATATATAAATTACACATAACCTCAATTTTCTCGAAAACGGCTCTAACGATTTTGATTTATAATATAAGCATATTAGGTCCAACAAAACTGCATACCCAGTTTTTTTTCGAGTAAATCCGTATACCGGATTTTGTCATATAGGCCATATAAAAAATATTGTTAATTTTTCGCAAACCACTATGTCCAATTGAATGAAATTCAATATATATACTACTATTATAGTTTGAAACAATACCACATAATTAGTTTTAGCCCAACTAGCACTAAACGGAATTTTCCGTTTTGGCCAATAACGGAAAATCATTAATATTCACATAGACACCTATTTCTTGGTTGTACAATGTACACTCTTGTAAGACGAATAAGAATAAATAAATAACTTTTGACATTTGCGCTAGTATTTCTTATGTCAAGTTAGCCATTGATTAGCTAATCAGCGTTTAGTAATACGGGAGATATTTTGTAACTTAGACAACTAATTCAGCTAGATATACTTTAAAATATATGGATCGACTCAGAATCGCTAGCTGAATCGATTTAGCCATGTCTGTCAGTCCGTCCGTCCGTCACCAGTTTTTAGGCTCTAAATTTTGAGCTAGAATGATGAAATTTGGTACACGTGCTCTTGTTGTTTCCAGCAGAACAAGTGTAGGTACACATTTTCGAAATCCGCACACTGCCCCTTTTGAGAAAAGTTCAGTTTTTGACCAAACCGTAAAGAATTTTAAAAAAGTGTCTGAACAAGATAGGTATTTAGACAATCTGTCTATATTTTGTCTATAAAACGTTTTTTACTGCGTCCACTTTTTGGGGGTGTTTTTATAAAAAAAAAACTCTTTTCCGTAAAAAAATTAAGAAATTTGAAAAACAAAAACGTCAGTAATATTAATATTACCACTTGTTCCATACATCATTTTAATCAACGTTCACGTTTTGTAGGCGGTTTCATATTTGTAAACCATTCCCTTATAGAATATGCAATAGAAAAATCGTTATATTTTGTCGAACCGTAAAAGATTTTGATAAACTGGCTGAACAATATAATGTGACAATGCCATTTTGTATATTTCATCCCTATAAAGCCCACACGTTGGCGATATTAATTAAGGATGGGATAGGTAGGGTATTAAACGATCCGTACAGCGGATTGTAAGCGTTATCATATGTTTTTCTGGAGAATTTTCATTTAAATAATTCAAGTTTAATGGAAATAACAGTTGTTTATTATCTTAGGTAAATCATTTTTATCCGCTTAGAGATTAGGAAATCGGAAAGTAACCAATATGGGAAAGTTTTAAACTTGCGGCTTCATTTTTGGGAAAAAAATACATAAAATACGTCCGGTTTTTGCCTACTATTCCATACTAGTTCCATCTACGACCACACTTTTGACTATCTGTTTATTTTTTTTTATTCTGCTTTGTGGTCATTTTTATTACAGTTATATTTTAGTATTTTCACATTAAATCAGCGAGTGTAAACAAATTAATTAGCTGACTAAAATGCACGACTTTTCTCTATTGGCAAGTGCATAACAAAGTTAAACTGTTTCCAAACTCTGTCAAGCTAATGCTTAATGTTTAGCAATGAGTGTTTATTTAAAAATTAAGTTTATATATCTTTTGATTTATTCGTTATCACATCAGAGTGGTTTATGTTCGTTCGCTTTACGTAAGTAGCGCGTCTGGTTGTCGTCCTATTCATTGTAAAGTGACAGCGTCAGGTGGTGTCAAGTGAATCAAATATATTTTCACAATTTCGTTAAATTAAAGCGGAAACTCTTATTTTAATAATTCCATTTGCTTCAAAGGTTCTGAGGGTGGCAGCATTAATGTCCATTGTTAAGGTTTGTTTATGTTATACAATGTCATTTTGCAGCCATTCAAAGCGAATGCATTTTTCTGGCAAATTCTGATCGTTCCATGATTTAAAGCAGTATGACTGGGCTGAATGAAGTCTTAATAGTTAGGGTTTGGGCTTTACGTATCTACTTCCAGATCACCTTGTAGATAAAAAATGTATGTGGCTACATATTCCATAGTTGTATGCGTAAACAAGACCAGTTCTTATCTAACTATCTTGATCCTAATTACACTAAAGGCTGGACTGTGCAGAGTGGACTTAGGCCTCAGTTAAATCGACAACAAAAACTCCCATACAAGTCTGAAAATGTAGCTTAATTATAGAAAGAATCATTGAATTGAAATTAACATTTTATAAAAGCATATGCAAGTGGTTGTTGAAATTTGTTAAGCCTAGTGTTGACGGATGCCTATGTATATTAGTTCTCACTAATCTACTAAAGATGGCTGTGGATATCTAATCACAGTTGTCTGTACTTATATCGGCAAAGTTAAAATTGTGACAAGATTCCTGTTATCATCCACCTATACTACTGTGGGATTTGATCAAAATGATCGGAGAGACTATCGATTTCGGATCACTCGTATACTCAGACCAATCAAGACCAATCAAATGTTGTTGTTTTGTTATTTCATTTGTGTGATCAAGAAGTTTTAGGACTACGTCTTTAACTCCGTTTGGAGTTTTGTAAGATCTGTCCTCTGAATTTTTTTCGGTCAAGATATTTTCAGCATTTTTATGGATACGTTGATTGATAATACCATTTAGATTGACCGTAGTATCTTTCTTTTGAACGCAAACCCAGAGCAAATTGTATAAGAACTATAGATAGCTAAAACTAGCAATTTTTTCAATGAGATTTGATATGGAAATTTTCAACCTCGGAATCCATGATGAGATGAAAATATACAACATGAATTCACTTTTTGTTAGAAATAACCCTATCCCGTAGGGTATATTAGTTTTGACACATAGTTTGTAACATAGAGAAATAGTTAAACTACATATAGCTTAGAGTATATGGATCGACTCAGTATCGCTAGCTGATTCGATTAAGCCATGTCTGTCTGTCCGTCTGTCAGTCCGTCTGTACGTCACCGATTTTTAGGCCTTAAATTTTGCGCTAGGATAATGAAGTTTGGTATATAGGATTGTCGTGCGTGCCTACAGAGCAAGTGTAAAAAAATTTAAAATCCGCCCACTGCCACGTAAAAAACTTTTTCCGGTCAAATTTATAATTTTTCGAAAAAAATTTCGATGCAGAATCATTGGTGTTATTAATATGAACACTTCGTCTATAGACCATTTTAACCCACGCCCACTTTTGGGGGCATTTTTATATAAAAAAAAAAACATTTTTATACACTACCCCAAGGCATATGCAATAGAAAAACGTTGTTTTTTTGTCGAACTATAAATGATTTTGATAAACCGTCTGATTAATATGTTGTGAAAACGTCATTTTCAATATTATATGCTCATAAAGCCCACTTCTTGGGGATATTCATTTTTAGGATGGGATGGGATAGTGTATTCAACGATCCGCACAGCGGATTGTAGCTTTCTCATGTTTTTTATTAATGTTCTCAATGTTTTATATTTCCTAGCGCGAGACTTCAATCAGTTGACCCAGTATTATCAAACAACAAAGTTCACCGTTCCAAAATGGGTGGGAAAACACATTTCAAGTAAACCCATTAATTCGAAGTTTCATTTCTTTCCAAATGCGCTGTTTAATACTTTCAAAGAAAATCCCGTAACCGAAACAGGGATCCAAATGGATTCCGAACCGTTGGCTACCAAAAGCAAAGAAGAAGGATCATTTTGCCGACGCAGTTTCGACAATCGAAGTGGATACTGTCTCCTAGCCTATCAATGCTTGCACGTAATACGAGAGTACCGTTTACATGGCACCAAAATCGACATCTGCACATATCGTAAGAATATTCCGATTATTTGCTGCCCACTAGCTGCCAAGGACACTGACGATCCAAACACTATGAGGATAAGTGCAAGAAGTATGTTTATGTCGTGATTATTAAAAACGTTATAATGCATTTTGTTTTTATTTTGTATTTTTAAGAATGTGAGGAGTATCATGAAGCTGCAAAAGGCACGAAATTCGGAACGATGCGAAAATTCTCCGGGAAGTTTTGTGTAAGAAGTGTTCCCATGATTGTCGGTGGAGAGATTACCCAAACCGGAGAATATCCACATATGGTAAAGAAAATTCCCTAAATGCGTTTAACACTTTTTTAAATAATTCTTTTAGGCGGCCTTAGGTTGGTCACAAGAGCACGAAGATCCTAAGTGGGCATGTGGAGGCTCTCTTATCAGTGAACAGTATGTCCTAACTGCCGCGCATTGCACAGAATCAGGTGGGTAGGTATCAAAAATACTTCAATCCACAACAAACAAATATAAGATTTTAAATCCCTAGCAAACCACCCGATATTGTACGGCTAGGTGCACAGAATCTCAACACTGCTACTGATCAAACGCAGGACATCAAAATTACAATAATTATACTCCACCCCAAATATAGAGCCTCGATGTACTATCATGATATCGCTTTAATAAAGCTATCAAGACCGGTGGTGTTTTCAGAGCATCTGCAGCCTGCATGTCTTTGGCAGTTGCCAACTTTAGATATTCATCGGTCAACAGCAGCTGGATGGGGTAGAACGGAATTTATGGGCTCTAAGTCCGATGATCTGCAAAAGGTCGAACTAAACATTATCGATCAGAAGGTTTGTCGGGATATTTATCGCACTGAAAGACGACTGCCAAAAGGTTTGATTGACGAGCAGTTTTGTGCAGGTTATATGGAGGGAGGAAAGGACACTTGCCAGGGTGATTCGGGGGGACCGTTGCACGCAGAGGTACCAGAATTTAATTGCGTTAAGTTTTTGATCGGTCTTACTTCATTTGGAAAATTTTGTGCGGCTCCAAATGCACCTGGAGTGTACACGAAAATCTACGCCTACCTGGATTGGATAGAGAAGATCGTATTTAAATGAACGACTAATTATGTAAAGTATTAATAATGTATTTATGTATGTATATGTATTATTTCGTTGTACAGATTTGATTGAATATTTAACAATTTAACGAAATTTAAAATTTTTATGTTTGATATTTATTTATTGGTCATACCGATTTTAGAGAATTGATCTGAATGCGTATCTGAAGCTCGCACGTCTGCAAATCTTCTACAAAATATATTTCATAGGAATAGCTATAAATTAATGTACAAAAAACAAAGATTCAATTTAGTGCGTACAATTGACAATAGAGTTCTTATATAATTTTTCATATATGATCTTCTAAAACCGCCATACACATTAAGTACTGTGTGCGTTCTATAGAGTACTTTATGTACTCTTTTATGTACTTACTTACTTACTTAAGTCGCGCTCGGGGATGAACCTGGGCCACAACCAACATGCCTCTCCAATTAGCCCGGTCCTTAGCTAACTGCCTCCAGTTGCGCACTCCAAGTTAGTTTAGGTCGGGACCGAAGATTTTTCGAAGAATTTTTCTCTCGAATCGACCAAGGATTTCTTCATCCGCTTTTGATACTGTCCATGCTTCAGCGCCGTAAAGCAGGACTGCGATGATCAGGGTCATATATAGGATCTCCTTAGTAGTTCGAGTGAGGGCTTTACTACTAAATTACCTTCTTAGCCCGAAGAAACAGCGATTGGCAAGAGTAATTGTTCGTTTGATTTCTGACGAGATGTTGTTGTCAGAGTTAATAGCGGAGCCGAGGTAGACAAAGTCCGTACTACCTCAAAGTTATATCTGTCAATGGTGACGTTCTGTCCAATTCGTCGATGTTGTGTGTCACCAGCGTGGAGGTGAGAGTAGGAGTTGATAGTGAGAGGCTAGAGGGAGAACGCTTGTGTCCTCATATAATCGCATCACTATCCTTAAGGGTAGGTGTCCCATGCAAAAATAGGTTGGAGTTTTGCGCTAAATTGTGTAGCGCTCACAATTTTCCGAATATTTAAATGAAATAAACGGTGATCGATTGGAAATATGTTAAGCAAAGTACTTGTTTAGCATTTAAAAAACATTAAAATATCTTTGAGCCTCAAAACCGCCTGACATGTAGAAAAACCATACAAATAAGTTAGATGCTAATTGCGTTCCATTTTTATCTCTTTATATACATATTTTTTATTTTTTTTATATTTTTTTTCTACAGACAATAGATTTGCGCAGATAACACCGGTTGTTTTTTGTTGTGAATTTTAGTATTTATCCCGAAAAAAATGCACAAAACTATGAAAAATAAGGTAAATTTACAAAGTTTAACTAGATATAACTTCTAAAGTATAAAAGGTAACGAAGTCAAATTAGCTTTTTTACAAAGCTAATAGATATGTGCAGATACCGTTTTTTTTTTTTTTTTTTTTTGTATTTTGTACAGTAATTTTTTGGTGACAAAATGGAAAAAAGGTGTTTTTTTTTAAACGTTTTGGGTTTTTTGGCTGGGAAATCGATAGTTATATTTCCTAATTTTTGGAAATAATTTTTTAACCAAGCGACAATATATAGGGCACAACGTACCGGTCTTAAAAACATGTTTTTTTTCTTCTAACATATTTAAATATGCAATTCAATATGACATTATTTGCAATGCCGCTGTGAAAAAAGGACAACCAAAATGATTCCGACATATTTTTTTTATTTTTTTTTGGTATTTGTATTATTTAATTCAAAATACTAAATAGTTTTTTTCCACACGGTTTTTCAAATTTTGATGTTAGAAAAGTGGTCTATTTTACGTTTTTTACATAAAAAAAGATCGAATTCACGCACACAAAGAAGTTTGTTTCAAAATAATGTCACTAGGTGGTGAGTTGGTGACATTCTCTTTTCATTATTCTCTTCTGTAAATACAGGCACTAGGCAGGCGAGATTGTTATTATGTATGTATCTTTTGTTTACCTTTTCGGGTAGACTTGATGTAAGTTCGTGTGGACTTCACGTGGACATGGTACAGATCGTTACGTTATTGAAATGTTTGCTATCGCTGCTGATGAATTGTTTTGTATGCGTATGTTTGCACGTGACAGAAAGGGTTGAGTGGGAAGTAAGTCAAAGTGTAGGTACTTGTGTGTATAATTTTGATAATTTTTGTGAATAGTAAAGTGTTGTTTACTGTGTTATTTTTTTTCATTTGTGACACAACTTAAAAAAAAAATTTAATTGTTTATGTTATTTTTTATATTGTATATACATATGTATATTATATGTATATTATATGTATATATATATAATGTCTGAACAACATTTTTACAAAATATCAATATCTATATTTCATACATATAAAGTTTTTTGACACGCCCACTTTTTGGGGGCGTTTTTAGTAAAAAAACGTTTTTCGGTAGGTACATTTTTTAAAATAACGGGTCTGCCATTGGTGAAATACAGCTGCACATAATCGATAATGTGCTTAAAAATTGGACCGATCGTGTAGGCTACTGCATGGCCAGCCGAGGCAGCCATTTGAATGAAATTATTTTCCATTATTAACCGGAAGGATTGTACTTTCAAATAAAAAAAGAAATTTGAGAAAATATTCAGTAGTTTTTTTTATAGCATTTTCAAAAAAAAAAAAAAGTTATTTGGCGGACCCCTTATTTGAAAAAACTTTTGATGCAGGATTATTGGTTATGATTATATAAACATTTCGTTTTTAGATCATTTTAACTCACGCCCACTTTTTGGGGGCCGTAGCATATGAAGGAGAAAAACGATGTTTTTTGTCGAACAACAAAAGATTCTGATTCTGAACTATGTCAATTTCTATATTATATTTATTAAATTTATTTGATTTTTTATTTACTAATTTAATTTTCCGAAACTTTACAATTTACATATTGATTGAAGGTATGTTGTAAAAAATCGTGTTTCGGAAGATCTTTCTTCAACGTCAACAACATTGACGAACGTTGAAATTGAAAGTGATCACGTAAAACATCAGGGTCAGGAATTTGAAATTCCTATGGAGGTGGACATTACAGTGAAGGACAACTGTAGTTTTGTTCCGGAGGGCAGGCGTATAATTGATTTAAATAGATACATTTCTCAATAGTTTAAAAAACATTTCGCTGCACGGAAAAACGTTTTCGTTTTTTTTAAAATTCGACTCAAATAGTATTTGTTTGGTGAATTTGACACCTTGAACCTACAAAAATTAATTATAGCGGTTAAATTAACTTTCGTAAACTTCTTTTTTAACTTTCTCTTACAAAGAGAAAGATATTGTTTTCGTGAAAATTTTCGACCTCGAGATTTTGATTGATTCTAACATTACGATGATAGCGGAGCCTAAAAAAGTGGTTTTTGGAATTCCGTCCGTCGGTCCGTCGGTCTGTCGGTCCGTCGGTCCGTCTGTCCGTGACGGTCTCCCCAGCCTAAACGGCTTGACCGATTTTCTTCAAACTTCGTATCCAAGCTTGTTTTGGTCATAATTCTAGGCCATTTTTTTGTTTGCTTTTAGCCATGTTAAAACTGGTACCTGCCATATAAAAATTACACATAACCTCAATTTTCTCGAAAACGGCTCTAACAATTTTGATTAAACTTTATATATACTATAACCATATTAGTTCCAACAAAACTGCATACCCAGTTTTTTCGAGAAAATCCATAAAACGGATTTTGTCATTTAGGCCATATAAAGAAAATTGTTAATATCTCGCAAACTATTGTGTCAAATTGAATGAAATTTAACACATATACTACTATTACAGCTTGAAGCAATTCCACATAATTACTAAACTATTACTAAACGGAATTTTCAGTTTTGGCCAAAAACGGAAAATCATTATTTTTCACATTGACATCGATTCCTTCAAATTTTGGAGTAAAAATTCGTATAAATACATTTCGACATTATTTATATCATTTTAGCATCAATAATCAAAATGCTTATGATTAGATCTAACGCCCAACTTGCTGTGAAAGAGAAAGTTGCGTACGACCCAGTCGTGCACCCACCACTCGTTTTATATAAGGTGCTTAGGTACCTTCATAACGAGCATTGATAGAAGATGGGGTGACAATTACCTAGATAAATATCTATCATTTTTTGTTATTTGATTTGAAAAATTTCATCCTACTATTGTTGCGACGAGAATCAGTAGCACTATTTTCTACCGTCCTATTATTTGAGTAATCGAATTTTCATCCAAACAAGTGTTTTCCTACATCTCATAAATTAAGAAAAAAGTTAACCTAGGTAAGGTTTACACATTTTTTTATAAGATATACAATGAAAACCTCAAAAACTGCTTTTACACCTCGCTGCGCGGCAGCCAGCAACAATTTTATCATTTTATTATTTTTTCACAATGCATCTGAAAGAAAATTACAAAACAAAATATGTACACCAAACCAACCCTCAACTTGATTTTTTTCCTTCTCTTTCCATAGTTGTTTTCAAGTTATTTGCTTGGTGTCTGTATATTGCATATGTAGGTAGGTAGGTATATGTAATATTAGTCTGCGCTTGCTACTTTTTGTCTTTTCCTTCAGTTTTCGTTTGCGTTGAAGCAAAGAGCGCATGAGTAAAATTAAAGAGAGCTTACCAACACATTCAAATGCATTTATATGAAATTTGAGTTGGTCGGTCTGGGACACCTACCCTTAAGCACCGGCAACAGATTTAGCTTTAAATTTTTTTTTAACTTTTGGCCACAACTATACTCCATAAGATTCTCGCATATTCGATGTATCCTTATGATTTTTAAAATATTCAAAAATATCGCATTCGACTGAATCGATTGCCATCCATTGCTATGATACTTCAACCGTGCCATAAACACAATAAATTAAAACGGAAAAAAATAATCCCAAAAAACCATGGATATGGCATTCGTGTTTGTTTGATCAATCAGCTTGCCAATACAAAGTTCATTCGTGTAACAATTCGTGACAATAATGGCAGGAAAAGGTAAAAAGAAACGAAATAGCAAAGATTCTACAGTAGCAGGCAATGGAAATGGTGAACCAAAGAAAAAAGGAGGCAAAAAGAAGTCTGTATCTAAAGGTAAATCCTTTCAGTGCGATATATTTAACGATGCGGCTATGGAGAACGCTTACTATGTGTGTCACAACGTTCAGGTGAATAAACCCAGACCTATTAATTCATATCTTTCTAAAACATATATTTAATCAATTTTAGGACGTTCTGAAATCGAGAGGTTTTGCATGGCCCGAAGCGCAAAAGAAGAAAAAAAAAGGAAAGCGATAAATAATATATTCTCACCAATATTATGATTCAAAATATTATTGCCGATATTTTGTTTCATAAAAATTTGTAGGTCTATGTGATTGTGAACATATAATAAAACTCCCGAGTCCCGACACGACTCGGTAAAGTTTCCTCAAATATTTAGAAATTTGATATTAATTTTTAATGAATTCTGACAATGACTACTCGTAAGAAAATAAACGAAGTTTTAGTAATAAAGCCCTAATGAAAAACTAGGCCCTGACATGTTATTTCTGATCTAACGATTACTGCTCGAAGTAAGAGTTGTGCTTATTTTCTGCTTGTTAGCCGATGGAATAGAGATCACATGATAGGTTTGGATAACTTAAGTTAGTCTTTTAAGTTTTAGTTTTATATTATTTAAAACAAAATTTCCACTGTCTTCTAATATGTTGTTCTTCACATTTTCTTATTCACAAATAAAAAATACAAATATTACAATATTTTTCAACACAAACAAATATTAAAATATATTTATAATTACAAAACTTAAATATGTATTGCGAACCACAATGGTCATTTACTCTGTCAAAATTTTATGTACGTATAGCCTTTAAATTTATTTAGGCTATCAATTATTTATTAAGATTTTCGTGAATAAATAAACGTTAAAAAAAAGTAAGAAGCTACTAAAGCTAATCTTTAGTTTTTGAGCACTTTATTACGTTACTCCTACTCTATCAAAAGTGGGTGAAAAAATCATTGGTTATTTCGAGAGAAAAATCCTTAGTAAATTCGTCGGTTCCGTTTAAGTTGATAGAGTATCGAAGAATCATTCAGGAACTGTAAGATATTCACAGTAACTAAGACTAGCCCGCATAGGACGTTTAAGATGGATTTGACATGTAGAGCGACACAGCAATGTATCAGCCCGAAGAATCTTCGATCTCAAGCCAAAGAGTAGACTCAGTAGTTAGTAGACACGAGCACAGTATCAAAAAGGCATACCAGTCTGTAAAAACGCAACTTACTTTCTTACTTAAGTGGCGCTACAGTCCCTAATAAATCTGGGGACCAACATGTCTCTACAATTAGCCCTGTGCTTAGCTAACTGCCTTCAGTTGCCCACTCCAAGTTTATTGAGGTCGGTTCTACTTGTGCGCGCCATTTAAGGCGAGGTCTTCCTCTACTGCGTACGACGTCTGGCTGGAAATCGAAGACTCTGCGAGCCGGATTATTGGTGTCCATTCGTTTTACATGTCCTAGCCACCTTAAACGTCGGCAAAAAATGCTGAGGTTCCATCTTTAGGCATATTTTCATCCGAGTTGGTGGATGTTACTTACCAAGTCATCTCCGCTGGCTTTATAAAGCTCAGCGGGAAGGCCGTCATTTCCGGCAGCCTTATTAACCTTAAGTTTAGATATTGTTATCCTCACTTCACCCACTTTGGCAGTTTTCACTGTAGTTGCCAATATTGAATGGTTCGTTTTGGCTGACAGCGGAGAGTTTTTCGGCATCGCCTTTTAACAGTCTGCAGGCAGAAGTAGTTCTTCCATATCCTCTGCATCGACTGTCTCTCAACTACGATATTTTCTTGTTCATCTCGATAGGATTCTGTTCAAGCCTAGTATCCTTGGTTTTAACGTTTTACACTTTGGTAAAATTTGCGAACATCGTTCCTGAAGTGGCACCTCTCTATATCCTCGATCACGCGCTTTTCTTGTTCATTTTTCTTCCTTCTGTTCTTCCTTCTTCTCTGCCTAAAGAGCTCAATGGAGGCTCTAGTCTTCACATGCAGCTTAGCTTTGTGGGCCTCGTTCTTGGCTGCGAGCATCTGTCGGCATTCCTCTTTAAACCAGGGGTTTCTTGCTGGTGGGCGCGAGCAACATAGCACATCAGTTGTGGCTGATCTAATGGCTGTTGGTATCGTTGTTGTTCTTCAACATTCGATGCTGGTGGTATGGTGTTAATGAAGAGGTTAAGCGATGTGCGCGTTGCGCGAAGGCCTTGGCGGTCTCTTGCGATTGCAGTCTTTCGACTTTCTGGATTGTTGTGGCGTGGTTGATATCCACATTCTTACCTTGTATTCAACAAGGTAGTGGTCCGAATCGATATTAGCTTCTCGCTATGTTCGGACATCCAAAATACTGGATGCGATAGACAAGAGGCACTGTCTATCGGAATGTGATCAATTCGGTTCACCGTTCATTGATCTGGAGACCGTTATGTCCCCTTATTGATATCGAGGTGAGGGTCGTCGTCCATTACCAGACGTGTTGTCGTGTAGGATATATTTCCCGACAATACTGCTAAAGATGTCTTCTCTTCCTACCTTTGCGTTAAAATTTCCCAGCACGATTTTAACATCGTACTATAGTAGTCGCTTATAGGTTTTGTAAAGGAGCTCGTAAAAGCAATACTTAGTTTTATCATCTTTTTAATACGTCGGGGCATGAGCGCATATAAGGCTTATGTTGGCGAAATTGGCCTTGATGAGGATTGTTACAATGCGTTCGCTAATGTCTTGGAAACATAAGTCTTCTTGCCTAAGTCTGGCACTTATAGTTATAACAAATCCGCATCCGAATAGTCGTTGTTTCTGCTCACTATAACAAGGTCCATAGTAGATGTCACAGCTTTTCATCCTCTTTTTCCGCGGCCCATCCCATCGTAATTCCTGGATGGCAGTAATGTATGTTTTGTAGCAGTTTAGGGCTTCCACCAGTTGTTCGCCTGAACCTCTCCTGGTTAATGTTCTCACATTATAGTTGCAGCTACGAACGTAGTTGTTCTTTTTTCGTTTAGGGTCGTCAACAATAATATCAGTCCTTTCCGAGGCTATTGGTTGCTTCGTAACAATGGTTTTTTCAATGGGTTAACCCAAAGCACAACCCCAACCTGGAGGGCCGGTTCCAATTTATTAGATACCCCTAGGACACGGGGCCATCAGTATCCACTACGGGATTGGGCGCTGCCGTTGACCTTTCGGTTCATCCGCCACCATCACTGTTCAAGGGGCCTGACGTACCCTTGAAATTCCTAGATGGCCTGTTGTCCGAATATGTCGAAGCAGCTTATATAGGTTCGCCTGGAACGGCAGACCGGGTATTCATTCGGCGTCATTCTGACCAGGGTGATTATAGTGTTGATAACAAGACGTAAATATAAACACTCGCACATATCGTTAAGCAATTCAAATCTGATTGGATGAGACCAGTACCCGATGTTTACCACTTGGTAGTCAGCATTGCCAAGTTAAAGCCAATCAGAGTCTACCCTCGTTCTATAACACCCAACTTCTTCTACTTAAGCATAAAATCACCTTCTATTCGCTTTTTGGGGCTGGATATTTATACCGGGTCCTTCAATTCCAAGGAACTACTGCTCATAATGCTTGGTCGTCAAAACCCAGACTTTTCGTCAAAGGACAAAGTTTGTGCTTATCGTATGGACAAAACGTTGGCGAAATTCTAAATGAAAGCCTTCAAATTAAATATGGGGTTCAATTCGGTGGATTTTAGGGTCCGAGATTTGCTCTTTGGGTCCTTCTTTTCCAAATACATTTATGGACATTTTCATAATTGAAGGTTTGTCTTCGTTAACGCTATTTTATCAACTAAACTGTTTTAAACGTTTTTGTATTTCAAATCTTTTCTTTTCGAGTTTAGTTGACCCTCCAAGGAAGTCGATTCCTTGCCGTGTATAAAAACTCGGCGCTTCGCAGACTTCAATTAGACGATTTTTTGTTGTTGTCGGGTCAAGGTACAGGATCCAACTACACCAGCAGATTAAAGTTAAGAACCATAGACAACGCCGCTTGTTCAATGACTTCAGAAAGTCTTGAAGATGACCCCAATTTCTGCCCACAAATCATATATAGCTAAAAGACGCATTTTTGGATGAATGGCTATGTTAATAGCCAGTTAACAGCCAAATTGCCGTATATGGAACAACGCCGACCGACATGAGGTTCACTAGCTCGAAATTCATTGATATTTGGTGGATCGCGGCGTCATTAGTCCGTACTTCTTCCATTGACATTGGTGTTGCCATCCACCTTAACGGCGAGCGCTACAGATCAATAATAACCAATTTCTTTGGGTTAGAATTTAACTATATGGACATGGGCGACATGTGGTTTCAGTAGGAGCGCGCTACGTGCCACACAGGGAACACAATGGACATTTCGTTTAGATATACCTCACACATAGCTTGCTTTTTTAAATTTCAACATCTATCCCCTCTTATTTGAAAACCATTTCCACTTAAAGTTCATAAGGTTGTCGAAGCGAAACATGTTACGATTATGAAAACGCAATCTGTTAATTATCAGATGCATAGATACCAGGCTATAAGAGTCTAGACTTTTCTTGCAATCCAAAAAATATTTTCATGACCGGACACACCTTTTAAAGTAACTTAAGGAATCTTATCCCAATGTGATCTATAGTTTAGCGGGCGTGTGAATTTTCTAAATATAAACCAAACAACTATGTATAGCTGCAAATTCTATAAACATATAAAAACACCTCTACTACCAGCAATATGCGGATAATCTCATGTTGATGACATCATGGAATCTCAGCACTTTTCTCGTCGTTTCGATTTTATTAATAATAACCCATTTCTGTCCACAGAAGAAGCACACTGCATTGCTACTTTAATGTTGAACAAATTTCTTTAAAAAAATATATATGTATATAATTTTGCTCTCGAAAAATATGATTAAGCCAAACATATATAGAAACAAACATAGACACAGTCATATGTCTGAAATGTCAGTGTGTATAATTTTCCATGGCAAACATTTTATTCGCAGCAAGTCCAAACAATCATCCCCTTAGAGAAGACCGCGAAATTCGCGTTCCCCCACCTAATAATACTTATTTTCCAATAATAAAACACAAAATAACGCTTGAGTAGATACTTAGTCGAGTTGCGTTATCCATTGCAGGCGAACGGTCCTCCCGTAAGGTGATATTCACTTCAGATTCTGTATCTGAATTCAATTCGTTTTCTCTTTTTTATTCGGACTTCGGAGTGATACCTTGTTAAAGGTTGTGTCAAATTAATCTCAGTTAACCGATTTGAGTACGAGATATATAAAATTAAATTGGAAAATACTATTTCAAGTAGCAATAGATACTTGATCCCTATAAGTGATTAGTGACTGTCAGTGATTGTATTGTGAGAAATAATTTATTTAAAAAATAAAAAAAATGTCTAAAGTCGCAGCAATTGGAATTGATTTGGGAACCACATACTCGTGTGTTGGTGTATGGCAACACAGCAAGGTGGAGATCATCGCCAACGATCAGGGTAATCGCACCACTCCTAGTTATGTGGCTTTTAATGATACCGAACGATTGATTGGAGATGCTGCCAAAAACCAGGTAAATATGAATTTTCTTTATATGAATATGTAGATACATCTCTATATATACATTTGTGGACCTTTTTGAAGACTTTCCTACTATATCGTAAAATTTGTGGAAGAAAAAAAAAAAACAATTTTCAAACCTGTAGCAAGGGTCACGGGCCTCAAACCTAGTCACTCCATTAATTTGTGTGTGCCGAAAATACCAGATATTACATTATGAATTAAAATAAAATAAAAATTGTAAAACTCCAAAGCCTCTAAAGCTAAGAAAATTGATAATTCACTAAAATGTTGAAAGAAGTAGTATACGAGATGAAGTGTGAAGGGTGTTCTTTTCCTCCTTATTATTCATACAGCTTTTGCAGAAGGCATTTGGGTAAAAAAACACGACTTTGTTTCGTTGTAGCTAATATAAAGGACTGCGTGGTAACATATTTGGTGGTTGTAATATGCGGTCTAGCAGGTGAAATTGATTCAAGGACTATTCAAGGTCCAGCTCTAACGAAATCTGGTTTCTAAGCTTGCACGTAGTATTTGCGTTCCATCTATGGTCTGATCTGATGATAGCCTGTTGCACTCAAATGTATTTGCGATTACCGATATGACCACTAAGTGTACCCATTTCGAGTAAATAACGTTTTTGTTATAGTTTTAATGTCATGTAAGATTAAAGGCCTTCCTAGAAACGTCTCTATGCGTATGCAACCAGCTAAGAGTATCAGTCTAAGGCTAATTGAGCCATATAAAATATTCGGGGCTTGTGGGAGTCTTTTGCGTACAGCTAAGTTGTAACTTAATGGTCTTTGATTTTAGAAAACCTAAGGTAGAACAAGCCCCAGTCCTACGTGATAACCTAGATGCTCACGTTATAATAAGCCTAGAACCACAACTCTTTTAAGCACGATCACTGTCCACAAATGTTTACGATATCTAAAAGGGCTGCGACGATGGGGATATAGATGAGAGTGCCAGGCCTTTGTAATCTAAGATTGATTTAGAAAAATACTTAATCTCGGGTTCGACACATTTTTCGTCATATTAGTGAATGAAATTTATTGCTTAATAAACATTTATGGGTTCTTCAAAGAACCACAAGTTAACGCCTGATCCTTTTGGATATATACAAGGCAATTTTCTTTAGCTACTCCTGCAACTGTAAAACAAGTATCCTATTGCTTCTTCATCCTCCTTTCCTCTACAGCTTCTGCAGAAATTGTTGCAGGTAATACGCAGTCTAATGACTGTAATGTTAATTTGAATTAGCGATGTCAAACGTGGGAAAATATAAGTCTTTTACTAAATAATAATTTAGCAAAAGACATAAAGTAATCAAGATTCAATATATCTGCTATTTAAGTGTGACATTGTAGTGCTGGGCAATCTAGATTTTAGTGTTTTGCGGGAGTGTTGTATACAACTGATCATATTGAACCATGGCTATCGATATAATCCACAATATTCCTACGAAACAACGGATTATTATTTAACCAATTCATCAAGTAGAATACCGACGACTTCTGCTTGGAGATACTTCAGTCATTGGGCGGGATAAGGGAGCTCCATGCTTTTGGTCGATGACGAAAACCCCAGCGCCAACCCCTTCGTCTATTCAGATCTATCTGTAAATGTGGATAGATAATCGCAGTATTTCTATTTGGAATGCAAAAACGTATTTTTAAAATTAGTTTCGGTTGCAATATTAAAATGTTGGCATATATTATTTTCTTTTGCAATATTCAAAGCTTCGCATATTTTATTCTCTGTTGCAATATTAAAATGTTGGCACTTGGCAAATATTATTCCCTTTTCATTTAAGGGTATCCATCAGTCCTAGTTTTGAAGTGCAGTCGTAGGAGACATTCTCAGTAGACCCGGTATTTATAGACATGCAAATTGTTGAGATTTTTTTTCGAGAGCCTTATCATACCGTTATGCAGTAGGTTAGTATTGGTCTGTTAACCGCCATGTAGATGCAGTGCATGATTTTTTGCATGTTTTATGCACATTTATCGCGCCATTTGATATTATTTTAACTTTTCGTTCAAATCATAACAGTTCCCCGAAAAGATTCTTTCCAAGCCTAGTCCTATAAATTTGTTTAGGCGGAAAGCTGTTTGAAATTGTGTATTTTTTTGTAAAAGGAACCATTTTTGTTTTAGCCGGGACCGGGACCAACTTCCTCAAAGCACCATTTAGTAAAATGTTTACTGATTAAATTTCATAAAAAATATCTCAAAAGTTTAGTGATTTTTATATCTCTCATAAGATTTTTGTTTTTCGTTGGTTTGTTTTACTGATTTTTGCGTACGGGAATAGCAATAAGTAAAAAACAGTAAAAATCAAAGGAATCAGTTAAAATAATAATGTACGGGAACAGGCCTAATGTGAATATGCCATCATTTACGCAAATGCCATAAAATGTCATTATGCTTTGACATTTCTGAATTTGACAGAGCCATACACTCCTGAAGAAGCCGATATTATTGTTACTGCTCATTTTCCGATCGGTTGATTTAACACAGTGCACGGGTACGAAGAATCCACATGAAACGCTGAAGAGCCACGGTAACCCTTCAAAGTAACTGTTTGGCGCTGCATTTGCAAAGAAAAAATGATTGGCACCTCTTTCTTTACCACAACAAAATACAAACCTTTCAAGTATTAAAAGCCTGTATTGAAGTAGAAATCACCAATTTAGAGGCAGATGTTTTGTGAGCAATAAAGCGAAATGCCGTGTGAATCCAGAAGAATACTACTTTTCATATGCTACCGATAAGATATTTAGTCTGTTCCCGTATTTTCGCTGTAAAAATTACAAAATTTATTCATTCAGTTTACTTTTATAGAACAAATGACAGAAGTATCAAATAATTTGTTTTGACATGTAATGTCGAAACAAATGATTTTACACTTCCAAACGCCAACAGATAGTTTACTAATTTTTACCAACAGAAATGTATGCAGTATATTTTTTGTTGATTTTTGTATAGTGGAATATTTGTTCATTTGTCAAAGCTGTCTCTTTTACTCATTTCTGAGAACGGGAACCGCAATAATTAAAATCCAGTAAATAAATAAAAAAAATATATTTTACGGGAACTGACCTATTTTTTACCAATGGGAAATGCCATTATAATTTTCAAATTGACGTGTTTCTTTAATAATCAGTAGGTATATCGAGAGACATATTGACATATGAACGTGTGGCATTCGCTAGATGCCACTTTCACTAATGCCTATAAGATATAGTCATGACCTGTAAGAAACGAATAATCCAACAAAAAATATGTTTACACAAAATGACTCTCAGCATTCTTGAATTTATTCACAATGTGATATCACTTTATAACGCACAACGCTCAGAAGATCTCCACATAATTCGCTAACCGCAATGAAAACATCCAAAATCAAATTCTAATTCGGCTGTCAAATGTTTAATTAAACGTGATAAATAGCAACTGCTTTCCCAAGTAAAGCCAACGAATATGATCAGTACTTTTTCATAATCTTTCGAATGCGGCAATCAAAATTCTCCGCAATCGTATCGAAAATAACTAAAGTTTAAAATTAATTTGAGAAAACATTTACACTTTTCCTAAAAAGGAGTTAAGACGCAAAAAAACGTTTACAATCTGGACAAGAGTTTATACCATGTTACCAAAGAGTAGGCACGACATTGCACAGTGTACCTCTTTTTGGAGTGATGCACTTATTGATGTGGCTAGTTGGTGCTTCGAGTTCGGTTCAGCTTGTAGACTTATGGAACTGGGAAACCAAATATGCGAAAAATATGAGCTTAAACAAACAGCACCCTGTTACCCAAATAAAGAATTGCCGTCGCAATTTTGTTGTTTACAAATAAAATGACTAAAATGTCAACAACGATAATCGGACCAATAAATCTAAATATAGAGTTGACTACTCACAGATGTTTCTGTTTTTTGTTTGCATTTTTATTTTCGTTAAAACAAATAAAATTCATTATTATCTCATATGCTATGAGCGCACGTCTCGCGCGGCGTGGGTGGATGGAACTTATTTATTTACACACAGCATTCAAAGCAATGTGAAATTGGATTAGTGAGACTGATAAAAATAATTTTGTTTATAGAAATGCATATTGGAAGTGGAATGGTGAAAAAAACGCTTAGCGTTAAATATTAAAAAGGATGAAAATAGGACAGCGATGTTCGTAGTTGAAGAGGCAATAAGATGACATCAGGCAGAGCAAACATTGCCGGCCTATTCACGTACAATTTTATTTTTACTGATTCTTACTAATAGGGTCCAGTTAGGATTCAGTTATAGATATCATTGAAGAGCATCGGTGGAAATGTTTTTTTTTACTTTTTGCGGCTCTTATAAATTGAATAATTGCGGACTCGGTGTTACAATAAAACACATACATTTAAAAATATGGTTATCCAAATATATTTTAATGTTTAAATTAGGTTTTCTATTTTTCAATGATCAAGATTTATTTCCTTCCACCCAAATGAAACAATGATGTGTGTTCACTTCTTCGTTTGTTCCAATTTTCCCAAGTCTTTTGTATGATCAGCCCTAACCTCAAGTATGGTTCATCCCCCACGTTCCACTGCCACAAATCTTTTTACTTTTCTGCATTATTGTTCCAACAGTTTGGACAGTTAAAATAAAGTCGATTATATAAACACTGACTTTTCTAAAGCCTTTTACTAGTTCTCACATAATTTTGATTTTTTGGCAAATCTCTGCTCGTGGATGATGCTTGTTAGCTTGATACGATACTTAAGATTGTTTCCCCGCTCTCTTCGACAAAAGTAATGAGCGTCTTTGGAAATGTAATAGGTAATTTTTACGCCAAGCATGCAGAAAGGACACCCTAAGCAGTATAGTCGGAATCCTTGAAGTCCTAAATTCTTAAAATTATTTATACAATTCCATTACCTTTATATCCGGGCAGCTTCCTTGTTGTATTGTAACACAATAAGCGCCGAGCGCTAAAGTAACTTAGTGTGTTTGGACAGTGGATCCTCAGAACTACGTCAATTGCAAAACGGATAAGGCTTTCAAATCAGCCAACATTGCAGTGGAGTTTTTTTTCTGTCCGATGGATATTTTGCTCATTGACTTATTGATTTTGTCAAAAAAATTAGCTTAATTCCTGAAGACAATTTTTCAATGAACTTCATGATTTTCTTCAAACTTTTGCAGAGCTCAATTAGAAAAGCTTCGGTGCTTCGAATTCTAAGCTTTAGTTCTTATGTTAATTTGATCTTGTAATGGTGTAGGCCAAGATATTTAGCCAAAACACGGCCCAATATAGACTGACAGATTCCTATTTCATGTGAACCACGTGGAATTGACTGATTTGACTCATTTGGAACTGAGGCACTTGAAATGAAATATGTGCCAATGAACGGTCCATGCAGGGCATCAAACATAGTTTCAGCAGTTATTTGTGTGCTCGAAGTTATATTTTTGCATAAAGAAGGGGACTTCAAGTTTACAAACGGTGGTAAACTTGAAGTCCGAACAGCGAATTTGAGATAAGCTTCTCAAGACAGCTTTTTACTCTTGTAATTGACTTTCGCCAGGGGTGGGGCAGTGATGTAAAAATTAGGTGTTTCTACTTTTCACGAATGCGATATTTTTAAATATAAGTTTTAAGGCGAAATCGGAATTTTAAAATGTTTAAACAACTATAAACCATGTTCTTTTTACCAAAAGATGATGATTTACGTACATACTCACATCGATCGGTTCGACTTAAAATTGATTCCTTACTTACATTAACATTAACGAACCCACTTACGTGTTCTTTCAGGTCGCAATGAATGCCAGGAACACCGTTTTCGATGCTAAACGTCTAATTGGTCGTAAGTTTGACGATCAGAAAATCCAAGAAGACATGAAACATTGGCCATTCAAAGTAGTAAACGACTCAGGCAAGCCCAAAATCGAAGTCGAATTCAAGGGTGAAAAGAAGAGATTCGCTCCCGAAGAAATAAGTTCGATGGTCTTGGTTAAAATGAAAGAAATCGCCGAGGTCTACTTGGGTGGAAAGGTGACAGATGCTGTCATTACTGTGCCAGCATATTTTAACGACTCGCAACGTCAAGCGACCAAAGATGCAGGCTCTATTGCTGGTCTTAATGTCCTGCGTATCATCAATGAGCCTACTGCTGCCGCTCTGGCTTATGGATTGGATAAGAATCTTAAGGGCGAAAAGAACGTACTTATCTTTGATTTGGGTGGCGGTACTTTTGATGTGTCAATTCTAGCAATTGACGAAGGCTCACTCTTTGAAGTCAAGTCAACTGCTGGCGACACCCATTTGGGTGGTGAAGATTTCGACAATCGTCTTGTGAATCACTTTGTTGAAGAATTTAAACGTAAACACAAGCATGACTTGCAAAACAATATCCGTGCTCTTCGTCGATTGCGAACAGCCTGTGAGCGGGCAAAGCGCACACTATCATCTAGTACTGAGGCTTCCATTGAAATAGATGCACTTCATGAAGGCATTGATTTCTATTCAAAAATAAGTCGTGCTCGTTTCGAAGAATTGAACATGGATCTCTTCCGGTCCACCTTGCAGCCTGTTGAAAAGGCACTTAACGATGCCAAAATGGATAAAGGTGTCATCAATGATGTAGTTCTAGTTGGAGGATCGACGCGTATTCCAAAGATTCAAAAACTTCTCCAGGACTTCTTTGGTGGCAAGCAGTTGAATTTGTCAATCAATCCTGATGAGGCTGTAGCCTATGGAGCTGCGGTACAAGCTGCTATTCTTACTGGTGTTGGTAGCTCTCAGATTCAAGACGTTCTCTTGGTCGATGTGACACCACTTTCTTTAGGTATTGAGACTGCCGGAGGTGTAATGACAAAGTTGATTGAACGTAATGCCAGAATTCCCTGCAAACAACAACAAATCTTCACCACATATAGTGACAATCAAAATGCAGTTACTATTCAGGTTTATGAAGGTGAACGTGCATTGACTAAGGATAATAATCTGCTTGGAACATTCAACTTGACCGGAATTCCTCCAGCACCAAGAGGAGTACCTAAAATTGAGGTCACTTTCGATTTGAATGCGGATGGTATCCTTAACGTCTCGGCTAAGGACAATAGTACCGGCAAGTCGGAAAAAATCACTATTACCAATGACAAGGGTCGTCTTACAAAAGCGGATATTGACAGAATGCTTTCGGAGGCAGAGAAGTATAAGGAGGAAGATGATCGTCAAAAGGAAAGGATAAGCGCAAGAAATGCCCTAGAAAGTTATATCTTTGGTTGTAAGCAGGTAAGTCAGTAATTCACATTAATCAATCCAAGTTTTTCAATAAGTTTTTTGGTAACCAATAGGCAGCTGAGGATGCTGCGGCAGATAAGCTAACTGATGCAGATAAGGCTACTGTACGTGAGAAGTGTGCATCGGAGATAGCTTGGTTGGACCGTAATGCATTGGCTGAAAAGGACGAATTCGAAGATCATTTAAAGGAATGTCAGCGCACTTGTGGACCAATAATGGCAAAAATGCATGGCCAACCTGCTGGAGCGGGAGGAGCAGCTGGTGCTCAGCAAACTGGTGGACGCACTGGCGCTGGTCCAACCGTGGAAGAAGTTGATTAAATTTAATTGAATTGAGTTTTTATTGTATTAATTTTTTATTTAAATCCTTAATAAATTAACTATATTTAGTGTAAAAGCGTTTTTTCTATTGGAACTTCACCAATGTAAATTTACAAATAAAGCTTGTAGGATAGACTATACATTCGTTGCAACGATACTTTTGGTTATCCATTCACAGTAGGTAGTTGCTTTTGCAGGACTTCTATGGTCGTCCGGTTGACGTTATATATATTATAGTGTAATAAGCAATACTCTGTTGTAAGAAGAATGTTTCTACCAAGGCACACTAGTACTAGAATACCCTCACACATGGGTGAATCGATTAGTAGTGGAAATCAACTGATCCCCAAAGTTCTAAATGAACAAGTTTAGATGTTCCGAAATAATTAACTAAAGTATTAAATTATTGGAAATATTCGACTTTTCAGGTTTAAAAACTTAAACGCTTATCCCCATTTTTTAATATATTATAAAACCCTCCAGAAGAGCGTATTGATTTATCACAGGATTTGTGGATGGGTAACCAGCCATTTACAAAGTTTACAGTAGAATTAGAAGTAATGAAATACCATATCTAAAACATACATTGAAAAGTGGGCCTGGCTGCAGAAAAATCCTCAAGGTGGAATATACACCTAGATATAATGTTATAATCCTTAGCAGAAAAATTCAGCCGCACAACTAGCAAAAAGCTAAGCTACTACAAGTACAAAGTAGAATTAGTGCCATCCAGAACTTCTAATGATAGCATTATAATGCCTGAAACACATGTGCAGAATTCTGCAGAAAAGATAGAACACACATTTTTCAATGGGAGCGAAAGCGAACACATGTAAAATCTGCAAGCATTGCAGTACTGCAAGTTGTCTCTATATCTAAATCCACTGCAAAAATTCAGGCGCACCATAACACAAAAGAAAAAAAACGTAATTTTAAAATATTTGGCATCATTGAATTATGACGTTTATTCAGTTTTCATTTTCGAATTTGTTTAAACTATGGTGTTTGGTGTAATCGTTGAACATTTAGAAATGATTACAGTTAAAAGAATTCAAGTTGCAATCGGCTCTCCAATCGTGGTAATAATTTTTTGTATTAATACGAATCACGAAGGAAGATTATATTCGCAAATCCATTAGCTCAGAATGCCGACTTGCTATTTGAGTTGGAGTTTCGACAATCCGAAAAATAGTGTGATTTGACCGCAAAAGGGGACCGAAGATTTTCCGAAGAGTGTTCCGCTGAAAACTATATTTAAAATAAATATATTTTAATTTTTTTTTGTAGCGGGACACTCTTCGGAAAAACATCGGTCCCCTTTTGCATCGACAGCCTTTCGAGACGAAAATTCAACCATAACCTTTTTCTCCGTCTTGCACATGTGTTTCAGGCATAAGACCCTGATCATTGCGGTCCTGCTATACGGCGCTAAAGCATAGACCGTAAAAAAGCGGAATAAGAAATCTTTGGCCGTGTAAAGCGGAAAATTGGGAAATCTTCGGTCTCGTTTGATTTGATGGGGCATGACACCTATGGAATGATTACTGTGCTATTCACTAGAACATCCCTATAATTTTTTTTTGTACAAATAAGTAGTAATTTTACATTGTAAATAAATCCCAATATTACTAATAAAATACAAATTGGTTTACGTAGCAGCTACAATGTCCAAGCAGCTTACCACCACCTAATTTCAACACCCTGCTTATTATGAGTATGAAAAACTAGATGGCGCTACAGCAATGCGCAAATTTGTGTGCTTTGTTTTTAAAACATTTTGAAATGTTTTATTTATTATGAAACTTCAAAACTCATGTCGAATAGTCATCCTATCGTATGCGTATTGGATCGCACTTCAAATCAAAATGCTCATAAGTGTCAAAGATTCTAATAGAGGGAAAATAATAAGGGTATGCTTGCAACGTAGTAATTTTATTACGTGCGAAAGATTATAATTTTACGACGACGTTTCATGAACGACCCTAAAACTGCATCACTAAAAAATTATTTATCTCATTTTATTAACTTATTTTTTGATAGAATTTTTGTTCTTATTGTTGTCTTCCGTTCTCGATATATTTTTTCAGTTTAGCGCATACGTTTGATGTGTGAAAGTGACCGGTTAAATGACAAAATAGCATTTCAAAAGTTTACAACATTTACCATCTCAGTTTATGCACCCAATTCCTGTGTGAGAAAATTCCGATATTGTTGGAAAAGATTTCCCATACAAATTTTGACAGTTCATTTATCACGTTTACGACGACTTTCCGACGTTGCATGAATACCCCTAATATATTTAACAAAAAAATGGATTCGATTGTGTTTTTTTTACTTCCCTAGTAGATATATTTATATATATATATATATATATATATATATATATATATATATATATATATATATATTTAATATTGTGATAGACCGAAAATTCGAAGTTGAGATGTTTTTAAATATGAATTTTTTTGAAAAGGTCTCGTAGGATTTTGATTAGATTCTAAAGGTGTGTATTTATGTAGGTGTGTAGAATGCTGTTACGAAAACTCGGTCAACGCTTGAGTCTCTTCTCAAACACCTCCTATATAACATTGTCAAGTGACAAGAGAAAATAACTTCATTTTGGCGACACATGTGGAAAAGAAGAAATAAGGATCTCGAATAAGTAAGGCAATAAAATATAGAAATATCCTCGCAACATTTAAAAAAAATTATTTCATGATGCCGCCAAAAGGTTCTGTTGTTACAAACAATCCAGTTCCTGTTAATGCTAGAGAAGATTTGCCGTCACTTATTATTTGTGATCTGCCTTAACAATCGTGGCAGGTGGCACCCAAGAACCAAGGTCTGTTGACAATTCTCTCGCACTTTCGAAAAATCATGCATGGCCTGCTTCAGAGGAAAATGACATTCAAACATTATAAAAAAACATGCGTGACATATGCAACAATACAATTAGCCACTGGAAAAACTGTAAGAAAATCATATTCTCAAAGTTCGGCATCTACGAATAAAGTTCGTCGATTACAAGCGGAAATGGAGTTTATGCGAGAAGAACAGCTAATTGTACAGCAAAGGGAATCCTTGGTTCTGCAAAAGGAAAAACTATTGCGTAAGCAAAGAGAAATATCTGCACTACTGGAAGAGGAAAATTATCAAATGTCCGTGTCCGATAATGGTAATGAAAGTTGTGCTCATGTCGAAACGTGGCTAAAAGGTAATTATCCTACTCATTCTACGCCTGCTGCGCCTGCAGCTAAAAGTACGACTGCTTCTTCGGTAACTGTAATGACCTAAAGACTGGCTGAAGATCCAATTTGTGGTGATTCTATCGCGCACAGCAAGATCGGCCACTGCAACAAATTTTGGATAAGTTGCTTAATTTGAAGCTTAAGTGTGGAACGAATTTTGGAATTAATTCTACATCTGAATGGTTACCAAGTTTGCTATCAAAAAATATGCCAAATACCGTACATCATGATGGATCTGGCAACATTTACAACATCGGGAATAATTCTGTTAGACCTCTTACCCAGGAACAGCTGGCAGCTAGGAAAGACATATCCAAGGAACTCCCTAATTTTGAAGCCGACCCGGAAGAATGGCCTTTATTTGTTTCAACTTATGAGCAGACAACAGCTATTTGCGGTTTTTCAGACCCGGAAAACTTATTACGCCTACGACGGTCCCTAGAAGGTAGACGCTACAGACAATTCGTGGCTTATCGCGTTAGTGAGATATTGGAGTTAACTGATGTGAACGACTGGCGATGGGTTCCCACTGCGCAGAATGTAGCCGATGAAGCTACGAAGTGGCAACGAACTCCAGACTTCTCTGGTAACAGGCGTTGGCTAAATGGACCAGTGTTTTTGAAGCTCGATAGAATGTCTTGGCCCATAAAAAAATATATCAAATTGTCTATCGACAGACGAAGAATTACGGGCACAATATGTCGGTTATCACGATAAGGATTCCTTATTTTATAAATCCTTTATTAAACAAAAGCGGTTCTTAACCTTGAGACGGTTATAAAGAATAATTTCAGTTGTAATTCATCCCGCTCATTTCTGGAGGGAAAAAGTTTTTGGGCGCACGTCAAACCGCGATTCATCATCACAAGATCAAATTAAACTTGCTAAGATAATACTTTGAAAAGGAACGCAAAACAACGAGTTTATTGATGAGATATTAATCTTGTCGAAAGGTGGTGCTATGAAGAAATAGAGCCCTTCTTGGATTGTAATGGTGTGCTTCGTTTGGGTGGAAGAGTGGTCCTCGAAAATAACCGAGATCCCATTATTTTGCCTAAGGGTCAGTATATAACATACTTAATAGTTCTTTATTATAATTTTAGATATATTGGATTAAGAACAGTTCTAAACAAAGAGCGACGAAGTTGCCAAAGCTGTATGAACCGCAAAGCTCAACCTTTACCACCGAAAATGTCTTGCCTTCCATCTGCACGTGTTGCATCATTTTTCCGTGCATTACATATGTTAGCGTAGACTTTTTTGGTCCCATGATTGTCTCTGTACGTAGAAGCATTGATAAAAGGTACGGCGTGTTACTGACTTGTCTGACAACTAAGGCAATACACCTAGAAGTATCTCATATGTTAACAACCGAATCCTGTATAATCGCTATTCGAAACATCATACCGAAGCAGGGCTCACCGCTTGAATTATAGAGCGACAACGGTACAAACTTCAAGGATGCGGAGCGCGAACTCAAATAAGCTTTTAATTTGGTTGACAAGAATGAGCTGACAAGAACATTTACTAGTCCTTCTATGAAGTGGCAGTTTTTACCACCAGCCTCACCTCACATGGGAGGAGCTTGAGAACGCTTGGTGCGATCTGTGAAGGATTTGCTTTACAAAATACTTCAATCAAGAAATCCTACGGATGAACTTTTGCGCGGTGCCTTGATGGAGGTGGAGATGATTGTTAATTCACGACCTTTAATATACGTCCCAATCAGTTGCAAAGAAGATGAGGCCTTAACACCTAATCACTTTTTAATAGGCAGCTCCAGTGGTGTGAAACCATTGACTGAAAGCAGGAATGATGGTCTGCAACTACAAAGAAACTGGCAAGTAGCTCAGCAAATTGCTGACGCATCCTGTTAAATATGGTTGCGTGAATATCTTACCGTAATAACTCGGCGCTGCAAATGGTGCGATGAGGCAAAACCGATTGAAGTTGACGACATCGTTTTCATAGCCGATCCTAATAGCCCGAGAAACTGCTGGCCTAAAGGCATTGTCATTGCTACGAATATAGGCGCAGACGGTCGAGTGAGAAAGATCTGGCAACGATTGAGTCTCTTCTCAAACACCTCCTATATAACATTGTCAAAGATACAAGAGAAAATAACTTCATTTTGGCGACACATGTGGAAAAGAAGAAATAAGGATTACGAAAGTTAGGCTAATTTAAATTTTAAAATGAAATCATCACATTTGTAATTTTAGGAATTTTTAATTATATGATTGAATAAATGAAAGAAATATCCAACAAATGCTGCATACTCAGCTTTCCCTAAAAATGATTAAAATATGTTATTCATAAATTTAAGTATTTCTCTAAAATAAAACGTAAAATACATTTTGTGAATAAAATGCATACCAGGTTTTTGTAAAAAATCTCTTTTTAAAAAAGAGTAATTTAGTTGAAACCTTTTTTTTGTATATTTTGATCTTGAACTATGATTTAATCAGTTTTTTCCTAAAGGAAATAACGGTTCTTTTAAAATAAGGTATATCAATATCACCTTTCGTGTGAAATTCATACGTATCAATTTGTGCAGAAATGTTTTGATTATATTTATTAGGATTACGTTTACAATTTTACAAAAATATAACACTAAAAAACGGCTCTTTTGGGTAACATTTTAAAAATCTTATATCTCGAAAACACTTCAAATGATTTGTAGGTATTTAAGTTCATGACTAAGCAACTATGAATAAATTTTATAAATCTACTTAATTAAATATGTTCCTAAAAATTATTATTTTGAAATGATAAATAGTAATATTTAATGCGTACAATTAAACAAAATTGTACGTTAATTGTCTAAATGTGACACTTAAATACACTAGTCGGCATAAGTATTTTGACGAAACCTTTTTGTGACTATTGAGACTAACTTTGCTTGGTATCGTTAAAACAACGGTGCAAAAATGATGCGCGAAACAAAGAATCTATTTTTAGCTCTATGCATGCCAAGTTTTGTATTGTTTACCTTTTGCATTCTCTTTCTGCTGATAAGAACGCATGCAGACAGAGAATTTTTACGTGGCATAAGTATTTTGACGGAAACTTTGTGTAAATATTTTAAAAGTTTTGAGCACGTGATAACCAAAAAACTTGTGTAGTTAACTTTAATTAACATTAAACGTTGATAACAAAATAAAAATTTATTAAAATTTATTAAAAACCATGGGTAAAACGGCTGAGTTGAGTTTGGTTGTCAGATCTTCAATGGTAGCGAAGTTTAACGCTGGAACGGCAGTAAAAGACATAGCAAGTGAGTTTAATGTGTCGCGTCAAACTGTGCACTATCAAATCAATAAGTTTAAAAAGCATAATGACATCACAAGCCTAATGAGATCAGGTGCTAAGCGCAAAACAACGCCCACTGAAGACCGAACCCTTCTACGGGAATTTAAAAGAAATATATTCCTGAAGCCTCAAACTGCTGCAAATCAATGGAATTTGACGGCAACGAATCCAATCAGTGAGCGCACTGTCCGACGACGTTTAATGGAAGGAGATTTTAAAACATTTAAAGCTAAGGACGTGCCGTACATATCAAAGGTAAACAAGCTTGAAAGACTGTCTTTCGCAAAGGAACATCTGCACAAGCCAAAGGAGTACTGGAGAAGCGTTCTATGGACAGATGAAAGCTCCTTTGAGTATAACTCATCAAAAAACAAATTTTACGTTAGATTGCCAAAGGTAGAAAGGCAAAAAAGACGCCCCGTTTGTCAAAAAGTGAGCCATGGTGGAGGCTCTGTCATGTTCTGGGGATGTGTTGCGTATAATGGCCTGGGTGAATTGGTTCCTATCAACGGCTCGATGAACCAAGGTCAATATTTAAGAACCCTAAATGATAATGCCTTTCCTTCCGGAGGTAGGCTTATTGGTGAATCATTTATCCTGCAACAGGACAATGCCCCATGCCACAAAGCCCGGATGATAACTAAATTTTTGAAGGATGTTGGTGTTGCCACTTTGGACTGGCCACCTCAAAGTCCAGATTTAAATATAATAGAAAACGTCTGGTCTCTTTTGAAACGCAAAAGAACAGTTTCTTTAAATAAAACCAGAGAGGAGACGATTTCTGAGGTCACTTCCCTCTGGGAAGAGATATCTCCAGAGATTCTTCAAAATTTAGTAGATTCAGTACCGAGACGCCTTCAAAAAGTTATTGAAGCCAAAGGAGGTTATATATTTTACTAAATTCTTCTTTATATATTTACTTTTGTTAAGTTTAAAATGTTTTTTCTTAGAGTTATATACTTGTCAAAATACTTATGCCAACACACGAAATTATATCAAAACTATACATAGGTTTATGTGAAACACGCATGTGCTCTTTTATATTTATATTTTTTTGCAGTAATAGAATACTGCAAAAAAAATTATGTAGCGCCAATAGTCTCTTAGGAATCTTTAAGTTTAAGTGTTAATTTGTTATGTCAACATTTCTTTCATTTTACCATTAAAATATTATCCATGAAAATCAATGTTGCAATAAAAAATCTGCTGGAGATGTTGGAAAGCTCCACCGAATGGAATTAATTGTTCGATTAATTTTTTATTTCAAAATAATCGACCAGAAAACCTAAATTATTCAAGAAAAGTAAAAACAACAATAAACGAAATACAACAATCTTCAAATATTTAAATTATTTATAAAAATTAATAAATAATTGAAATATTTTAATTCAATTCAATTAATTGTATACACATATGAAGGGAGACACACAGCGAGAGCAAAAGGTGACTCTTATAGCCGAAGTTCTGATCACGAATGAACTCACAGATACTTGATGACACTGACGATGCATCGTCACAATGGGCCTCCGCACATGAGATGAGTTTAAGTCTGAGATGAATATGCCTGCAGAACAAATTGTATATATGAACCACTTTTCGTTGCGTTAGTAATTCTATAGAAATTAACATTTGCCTTGACCTTGAGTACTTTTGACAATTCGCAAGCTCTTAGGTTTGTGTGAGAGTATATGCAATTACATTGTTGTTGACTGCTCGACTCACAAATGGCGTATCAGAGCTGAATGATATAAAAAACATATGAGAAGGCTACAATCCACTGTGCGGATCGTTGAATACCCTATCCCATCCTATCTGTAAAACTAAAATCCCCATAAAGTGGACATGGCTAAAAACACGATGTGGATAAAATAAAGAAAATGACATCGTGACAACAAATTCTTCAGACTGCTTATAAAAAACTTTTACGGTTCTACAAAAGACAAGGTTTTCTCCTGCATATGTTATGGGGTAGGGTATAAAAATGGTTTTTATATAAAAACGCCCCCAAAAAGTGGGCGTGGGTTAAAATGGTCTATTGACGAAATGTTCATATTTATATTACTAATGATTCTGCATCAAAAGTTTTTTAGAAAATTTTAAAATTTGATCGAAAAACGTTTTTTATTAAAAACGCCCCCAAAAAGTGGGCGTGGCAAAAAAATTTATATGAACGAAATACAGATACTCAGATTGTCTAAATATGTTGTTCAGAAAGTTTTTCAAAATTCCTTATAGTTTGGCCAAAAAATACGTTTTTCTAAAAAGGGGGCGTGGCAGTGGGCGGATTTCAAAAATTTTTACACTTGTTCTGCTGGGAGCAACAAAGAGCATGTGTACCAAATTTCATCCTTCTAGCTAAAAATTTAAGGCCCAAAAACTGGTGACGTACGGACGGACGGACGGACGGACAGACATGGCTAAATCGACTCAGCTATCGATTCTGAGTCGATCCATATACTTTGAGGTATATGTAGCTAAATTATTTCTCTATGTTACAAACTATGTATCAAAACTAATATACCCCTATGGGATAGGGTATAAAAAGTCAGACCTAAAATGTTGAAAATGTGTTTGTATTGGTTTTCAACCTTGTTCCACCGCAAAAACTCGGTTGAAGATTTCCAACCTCAGTCCACTCGCCCATAAAACCGGTTTCACACCAAAATAATCATCTCATGTTCGGAGGCCCAATAGGATTGCAAATGTACAAATAAAATGTGTGAATCACATTATATTGCCATATGTCAAATGTTCAGTTTGACATTGTTCAATGATGTGTTATTGTGTTTACTCAGTGTGTGCACTATGTTTGCGTTGTGAACCTAAATCTGTGTATTTGCATTTCTTCTTTGTGATCATTTCTCCAAGACGATCGTGCTAACTTCTATCATCAAACACTGTATGAGTAAATTTCAACATTTGTTTATTTATAAACATTCTAAGAGTAGTGTTTAAAAAAGTTTAGATTATTATTGAGCAATAGTTTTTGAAACCTACACAAAGGATGAAAATGTGCAGAAAATGTTTGTAATATATAACATGATGTGCTTTAATTTTGTTTTACCTATTGTCATGTGTATAAAAATGTAACTTGCCTAATTTTACGCTAAAAATTACATACATTTTCGTAGTCATTTACACGCATTTTTAAGAGTGTACACTCTTAAAAAAATAACGATAAAAAAGCTAGCGAACAGGTTGCCTACTATAATTGCAGTATTTTTACGCACATAATTATTTCAAATATTTAACCTTTTTTATGAGTAAATTACATAAGGTGTTTGTTTTAAAACCATATTTTTTTATTTATAAAAATTCTAAGGGTAATGTTTCAACAATATTAGATTATTATTGAACAAAAGTTGTTGAATGGTACACAAACGGTGAAATATGCAGAAAATGTGTAAGATCTAACACTAAGTGTTTTAATTTTTATACCCTATCCCATAGGGGGGTATATTAGTTTTGATACTTAGTTTGTAACATAGAGAAATAATTTTGCTACATATACCTCAAAGTATATGGATCGACTCAGAATCGCTAGCTGAGTCGAATTAGCCATGTCTGTCTGTCCGTCCGTCCGTCCGTCCGTCCGTCCGTCTGTCTATTCGTCAGCGGTTTTTGGGCCTTAAATTTTGAGCTAGGATAATGAAATTTGGTATATAGGATCCTCGTCCGTGCCACCAGAACAAGTGTAAAAATTTTTAAAATCCGCCCACTGCCACGCCCCCTTTTTAGGAAAACTTATTTTTTGGCCAAACCGTAAGGAATTTCAAAAAAGTGTCTGAGTAGCATATTTAGACAATCCTAATATCTATATTTCGTTCATACAAAGTTTTTTGCCACGCCCACTTTTTGGGGGCGTTTTTAGTAAAAAACGCTTTTTGTCCAAATTTTAAAACTTTCGAAAAAAAATTTGATGCAAATACTTCCGAAATGGTAATATAAACATTTTGTCCATAGATCATTTTCACCTACGCCCACATTTTGGGGGCGTTTTCTTACAAAAACCGTTTGTATACCCCATCCCAAGGCATTAGCAATAGAAATACGAACCACACAAGATTTTGAGAAACTGTCTGAGCAATATATTGTGACAATGTCATTTTCTGTATTTCATTGCCATAAGGCCTATATTTTGAGGATATTAATTTAAAGGATAGGATGGGATAGGGTATTCAACGATCCGCATAGCGGATTGTAGCCTCTCATATGTTTTAAACTATTGTCATGTGAATAAAAACGCAACTTGCCTAAAACTAAAAATTACATACATTTTCGTAGTCATTTTACACGGATTTTGTAGTGTGTATATATAAAAAAAACACGAATTTCTTGTAGTTTTAATGCTTTTATTATTAAAAATGTCCTCATATGAAGAGTATTTGGACATTGACATTCCAATGCTAGAATCTCCTGACCATCATCAGAACATCACATCAACATCATGAGAAAGCTACAATCCGATGTGCGGACCGATTAATACCCTATCCCATCCCATCCTTAAAATTAATATCCCCAAAATGTGGCCTTTATGACAATGAAATATAGAAAATGACATAGTGACAAAATATTGTTCAAACAGTTTATAAGAATCTTTTGTTCTTCGAACAAAAAAACAACGTTTGTCTCCTGCAGATGCTATGGGGTTGGGTATACAGATGGTTTTAGTAGGAAAACGGCTCCAAAAAGTGGGCGGGGGTTAAAATGATATAAAGACGAAATAAATAATTATTTAGCATCAAACATTTTTTTTCGAATATTTTAAAATTTTACCAAACAATTTTGTTACTGAAAACGCCCCAAAAAAAAAGGCGTGGGCAAAAACTATATCAAGACGAAATATAGATTTTGAGACTGTCTAAATATGTCGAGACCCTTGTCAATTGTGTGGCATCTCGTTTTCTACCGATATCGACTTTCTAAAGTTTGTATGTATTTTTTTTATCCTTTAAGCTCAATGCATAATGCATTAAATGCAGATAGGTCAATGTGAAAATTTTCTTTAAACAAAAAGTCATCATATTCCGGCACTTCCTTTAGCACTTCCTTTAGCACTTTTTTTTAACAACACAAGAATCACTGTTTTAATACAATTTAGACTATTGAGTTAAGTTATTTCAATCCATTTTAAAGGATTTAGAATTATTGTGATTTACTTAGGACTTGTTTTGTTTCTTTACAATACAAATGCCAACTGTCAGAAGAAATTCGGAAATATAGCTAGTTGTCAAACGCAATTCGTAAACTTAGTGAGAACACCATTTTGATGAAATTGCATATAAGCACATTTGAACCCCAGTGAAAATGTAGTATTAAGCACACGCGAAGTATAATTTTTGCAACGGATTTTAAAAAGTTGGCCCACTTGGTTGTCCATTTTCTTTCAACGAAACACAAGATATGTTATGCAAGGATTACCAACTCAGAAATTCAGAAATTGTTTTCATCGACCCCTGATGTTGAGTAGGATGTACTGTATATCCCAACTCAATCTTACTTTGCATAAAAGGTAAAGTAATTCTTAGTCAATTGTTGTATTTGTACTCTGTAATCTTACTTTACTTGGTAGCCAAATCTCACGAAAACAAGCCTGATGTCATTCTCTATACAATGGAGAGGTTCATAATTTGTAGGTATGTTTTCGTCATTTACCACTATTTCATCAAATATTGAGGCTTTTTTCTTAACCTGGCACAGTTCCGAAAGAAACGTTCAACTGGAGAACTGGTAAGTTTTGTTACACATCTATGAACATCTGCGATGGGAAATAATGGAGAAGCTATTGCCCTGGATATTTCCAAGGCTCTCGATTGAGTTAGGCAAAGGACTTTACTAGCCAAATTAACCGCATACAGACTTATCTAATAATGTGCGGCTGAAAAATCCATGCATCTGATTGGCATCTCAATTGGTTCAGATGTATCATGTTGTTGCATCTCATAGCTACACTGTCCATCGAATGAGAATTTCAAATACGATTTGCATAACTGGAGTTGGTTTCTTTTTTGTTTTCAAAGCCTGCTGTGAACCCTTAAAAAAAAACATTTTTCAACGTATGCAAAAATATTGGTAAATTTTGTAATCCGAGTTACCGATCGAAATATGTAAATTCTTCTTATGTATCCTGTACGTAATGTTGTTGGATTAATTAATAAGATATCTAAAATCCTTTAAATCAACCAAATTTACTGTGTAAACGAGGTTATTTAACAAAAACCGCCAAAATCTTTATTTTTATCATTTTTTTACAAGATAACAAATATTTTGAAGATAGAAGCAGAGAAGCATGGAAGGAAACAATCAATAGGTATGATCATTTTATTTGTTAACAGCAATTAATTAATATCTGTCACTAGCACTGTCTTAGCTATAAAATAGAAAAAAATGGTTGCAAACTCATTTTGTTTAATGTAATGCTTTTTGATACACAACATTCTTATTTTTTTTTCTGGAGCGTAAATAATGTTGATGGTTTTCCAAAACGTGATCACTGAACATGATGGAGAGGAAAAACTGAATTTGGAAAGGCATTCCACATTCGTGTTGTTCGGTTTAGGAATGAATCTCTATATTATTATTATTACGGTTAAATATTTGAAAGAAACCGTTAATTTCGTTTGAGCATTTGGTGTTGTAATAGCTGTAAAAGAGTGTTAGGCAGTTGACATTCCTACGTTGTTCTAGCGAGACTATAGAGTTCACACTACAGATGGGTCTCCTATCAGTTTTATCGCAAGCTTTTGTATTCTATCCAGTAGGTAAAATTATGTTTTTGCTGCACCTGACCGGATGTGGGCTTTGAACTCACGTTTGTGCCGTATATACGCTTTTTATATTGAGACCAGATCAGGGTGAAATATTTTCTGCATCGGTTAAGGAAACATAGACATTTCGCTGCCTTTTTGGCGACTTCGAATATATGGTCGTTCCAATGACTTACTAACACACATATCGAGTATGGACAGTTTTTCCGTTTCGACGAAGCAAGTGCCATGGATAATAGCTGTAAATTTTGGTTTCGCTTAGATGACAGAAGACAGCATTGTGTTTTGGAATTTAATTATGCTGCCAAGGTAGGAATTTAATGAACTTAACATATTTTGGAACAAATTCCACGTCCGAAAATGAAGGGCGTGGATTTGAGAACGAATATGAACAGCAGAGGGTGCTGTCATCAGCAAAGGAATGGATTGGATTAGAAGTTGCAGACAAGAGGTCATTAAAATAATGAGCATTAGTATCGGAGACAAAACGGGCCTTGGGAACACCATCATTTGTTTGGTCAGTATAGTGGACTTGAAACCGTCCAAAACAACTTTAATTGAAGGTTTCAAGTGATAGTTTCTAATCCATTGAATAAGAGTATCGATACCAAAAGCACGCATTTGCAACAAAAGGACTTGATGCCAAACCCTGTCAAATGTCTTTGAAATATCAAGTGCAGCGATATTGTTTTCGCCACCAAGGTGGATAGATTTGTTCCACTTTTTGTTGAGTTTCGTCATCAAATCAACAGTGGACCTTTTGCTCCGAAAACCGTATTGTCAGTCATGGAGGAGTTTTCATGATTCATGATATTTTATAAGATTTTATTAGGGAATGACCGGACAAATGATCCTCTTTTAAAAGGGTAACGTTTGTTTGTACGGTTTCTCTCAATTTCTCGGAATCGTATTGAGTTTCGCGTCCCAACTATTTATTAAATGCATCGTGCATTGGGCGATTGCGCATTGTAATTCCTAATTTTATTAAACCTTTCCTTAGCAACATCAAGCACATGTCCTCAATTATAATTAATGTTTCATTGTTTAGCATTTGACGAAATCACAGCATCTTCGTGAGTGTGGTCCCATAATAAGTGGCATTCTCTAGTAGTGTCTAGACATGTTAAAATTGAATGCAACTCGGTGCAGATTAAACGCAACATTTCTTCGTTGTTGATTTCGATTCCGTTCAACTTCAATTCACGCTTCGCGTTGGCTCCTCTTTTTGACTAGCTCGTACATATCTTTGACTTGCGTCATTATGCTTTGCAGTTTTGCAGTAGTTACAATAGAAATTAGTATTGATATGGCATATGGCATTCGATTGCGATTATTTATATTTGAAAACGAATTTACTTTTAATTACTTATAGAATATTTTAAGCGCATTTTTCCATTTCCAAACGTCAAAAAGCAACAAACAAATTGTAAGGAACGTGCCACCTGTAGATGTCAAACATCCAGTCCGTATGTCGTCCCATACAAACATGGTTTAATAAATAAGAACTTTTGTCACGTTTAATTTGACAACTTACTTGAGCAACTTAAAAAAAATTAAAAACAAGTCAGCTAATAATGGTACATTAAAGACTCAAGACATTATTTTTGTAATTGGGTTCTCAGACACTAGGAAAATGCTCTAATATCAAATTATTAAAGAAAACGTTCAAGTGGTAGTTAGAACTTTAAGCTCAAATACGTCGCCGGAGTTAATTTCAACTTGTAAATAATGAATTGGGTTATCAAGAAAGCCTGTTGATTTGTTTGAGAGCACACTCCCGGTCCGTTGAAGGTCTGCATACTAACCTCAAACATTCAGCAACTTGTTTTTCAATAAAAAATTGGTTCTGTTTGACGCTCCATCTTACCCTAAAGTACAAATCAGTACATCTGTACCTAACCTACAAAATACACACTTGACACCTAACAAACACATTCACATGGATGGTTGTTTGTGCGATGCGCATGTTATTTTCTTCAAAGCTTTGAATAATATTATTATAACACAAATGAGGAAGTCGTACACTAACACAGCCTAACAGAAAGAAGGGTTGCGATTCAGCGTTTCGACTTCAATTTTATAAAAGGGTGATAGATATTTAATGATAAAGGTGGTAGATTTACAAGACACTGCTATAATTATAAATTAAAGCAACACATCCAATTCAAAATTTTAAAAATAAAAAAAAAATATTGAGATTCCTTCGAGTCCCGACCCGTTCAGGGTCACTACCTGGTAGGTACTATTTCCATTTTTTTTTTGGAACTTGGGTACCCAGGACTAAAATTCTACTAAACATTTTTCCTGCTTATTTTCAAGCACTTGGCGATTTGAAGTATGACTGGTAGTATTAAGGTCGGTTCGATAAAGCAAACATTTAGACTTTGGGGTTAGGAACTTTGATCCCAGCTGTTCGTCAAACTAGAGTTGCATTGTTTTTCAAGGATCAATTTTTGTCGTATTGTCACTAAGGTGTCATTCTTGAGGTTGCGATTGACTCTCATTTAGACAAACTCAAGTTAAAATTCTGTTTGTTAAAAGCTCGACGCAAACGGCACCGAAGATTTTTCGAAAAAACGTTCTCTCAAATCAACCAATGATTTCTGCATCCACTTTGGATACGGTCCATGTTTCAGCGACGTAGAGCAGGATTGGGGTGATCAGGGTCTTATATAGGATCTCCTTAGTATCGTAGATCCTCCTTAGATCCTCTTAGTGCCTTAGGTGCTTACTCCTCGCCTTACGAACTATCTGGACAAGCACAAATTCTAGCATCTATTCATCGGAATGTATGGAAAAGTTAAAATGCTTCCAAACTGAACGTTGCATCGCTTGTTATGCGACACAGCTATATCAAATTTGATTGAATTCCGAATTCGGTTATTGATTTATTTACCGATGGAGGATGGATGCGTGACTTTAAACTCGATGATAGGTCCCGACTAGAAATTCCTTGGTCTCCTCCAGAATTTACCTTGCTGTGAAATTTTGGCATATGTTTGATCTGCGAAACCAGAAGGCACACTGAAACTAGTCGATAAGTGTTTAGAGCACGAGGCGTTCACACGTTATGCGGCATAAAGCAGGGATATACCTCGATAGTTTCATGGGATCGCCTATTTTTGAAGATGGGTGATATGGAGCTGATATGTCAGTAGTTCCACTGGTTATCCATCACAACTGTTTTTTTTTTTTGTAATTATTCAGCTTTTTGATAACTGCGCTGACTTCTTTTTTGGTAGGAGAGAGCGCTACATCTTAATTGGCTGGAGGTAGATGGGTTTCTTGCCCTATCACTCCTTCAGCATTACATTTATGTAGCATCATTATTTTAAAATGATTGCCTATCAGATTTTAAGCCAGCTTAAAATTGTAAGTCTTATAATCATAAATTCTGTAAACATGGACATATATTTGTTTAAAGAAAGCATTATAAGCTGAGTTTCAACAATACAATGCAGTTCCTTCAAGATTTGAGCAGTTATAAGATCATAACTTTCTATTATTTAGTTTTATGAATTCATGTGTTATTCTCTCTTAACGAATCACAATGAGTCTCCTTTCCATATACAAATCATATAGAAATCAAGTTCATATTGGTGTCCCAACTTCGAAACCCTGATTCTTCAAATTTCCAGATAAAAATTTAGTAGAGGTGTATCGAGCGTATGGCACCAGCCAAACACAAGGATACAAAAAAAATTTTTTTTTCCGTATGCTCAATTAAGAGATTTCATCGCAGAGGCAAAACATTCGCATAGGAAGTTTTAGCAACTGTACTGCTAGATTTAAGGTAGAGAGAGATCCTGAGGTTGTAGATCGAGTTTATAAAGACATTTAACGCATCAACGATAAAGACGCTATAAAAGGTTTTCCACTTTTATTAATGAAAAATGCTGAAAACTGGTGACAAGGTGTAAAATCATAACCCAGCTAAACCTGCTTTTCGGGGAATAAGAAGGTTCAACAGACAATTCACCACAAAAACAAAAACAGTCACCTGACTCTAAGGCTAGCCGTTATATTGGCCTTAATCTTGAGAATCATATCAGGATATCTTTTCGTTTGCCATTTTCTCTTCTCTTTTCAAGTATCAGTTGCTTGATATCTATGGGATATTCAACCAAAACCAGCATTCTTTTGCTTTTCTTTTTTTAAAAAGACCGTGTACTTTCTTTCGTTGTTTCTTGTGCATTGCTAATGATTTGTTTAACGTTTCAATGTCAATATTTGTTTCTTCTGACAAGTGGAGATCTAAGGTTAATGAAACCTTTATGTTTTCCAGTTCGTTAGTTTGTTTTTTAGTCGTAGGTTTTTTATCTATTATTATGACAAATACTCACTACTTTTGATTTTACCTTTTTTCTGTTAAAACCTTTCATTATGTAATAACATCTGGTATTTTCGTTTGGTCAGATGATCCTTCGAAATAAATTCACAACTAAAATTTCGCTGTGATTTGTAGAGCTTCCTGGCCTTTGTAGTTTATTCTTGACCAGCAGTATTTATGTTTTGCGTTGGAATCACAACAAATGAAATGTTGAGTTTTTTTTCGCTGCAACTCTGCCATAACAGTTCTTATTATATGTTAACTCGCCCTACCATTTGGAGACCAAACAGAAATATAAGAAAATCCCTTTCGGTGTAGTTCTGAAAATAAAATTCAAATTCATAAGAAAATTGTATATTTTTCTCAAATGTAAATGTCTAGCAGACGTATAATATTAATGGGTTTTCAAAATCCACACACAGAGCCCGAGTGGACCACTACGCGGGATAAAGTTATTTTACTTTACCTTGACTAAATCAATTCTGCCAATGGCTGCTTTGAGAAAACTAGGTATTTTAACTCCATCCTCGAAGTCAGTGGTTCGGTTTGAAGAGCTAATTGGATTTTTATAACAAAAATTTAAAATAAAATCTTTTTAGCTCTACCACAATTTATAAAAGGAAGTGGCAACGCTGGTAGTGCGTATATCAATGGGCGCAAGCAAACATCAGATATCGCAAACACGTGCGAACTTCTAGGGATTCACATAAATGTCAAGAGATAAGAAAGCTGCAGATGTACATGTATCTACTACCTATCTCCTTAGGGTAGCCTTATAGTCAATGGACGCAGCTGTACTAATGCGATGGATACTCAAAATCCCAAATATGTAGTTGAACCTACTGCGAACAACTTCGCATTAAAGCTTATTTAATACTTACATTCAACGGTATTATCATGATTGTCGAAAGGAAATTGACAATATGGTCCGGCAAATTTTTCATTGACGTCATTTGGTGCGCCAAACATATGGTGGCCTACAAATGGGCCAACCAAAAGGCTACACTGGTACCTAGATCTGGGAAAGCAAGTTATTTGGTTGAACGTGACAGTGAATACCTTAGATGTGAGATCTCCATATAATTGGATTACATGCATTACAGAAGCAATGATTGATAGTACAAATGTCCCAGTGCGATATTTCAGATCAAATAAAACACATAATGAGGTAGATGAGCGCAATGATAACTGTATGTATTTTCCTTTGTTGTAAGGTTGATTACATTAACCGGCTTGAAGGGAAGACAATTCAATGAAATAAGTTTGTGGCTTTGGCATTGTTATGTGGTATAGCCTGAGGTTTTTTTTCCGGTTGGCCGTGAGATCCCGAAGATGGATTCTTTATTAAATTAAATAAATATCATTAAAGTGAGTTTTATTTTGTGTTGTATGAGCTTCGATGAAAACGCAGGTTGAGGGTTAACTTATTTTAGAACTAAAACTCCATACATGCAAGCTTGAATTAAATGTTCATGCCATTTGGAAGGTATGTTTCAACTAGATGAACAATTTAGTTCATCTTTTAGTTAGCGTGAATAATTAAAGGGATATTTAAATAATAACTGCGAAGTTAATGATTATTATTAAATATCACAGGTTCCGTGGATTCTTTAATTAGATATATATATATTAGATATAAAGACCAACCATATAAATGAAGGGCTCAGTGGCGCGATGGTTAGTGCGATAAACTCCCGCGCAGAAGGTCTGGGCTCGATTTCCAGCCGTAGCAACACCTTAATGATTTTTCACAGGCCCTCCTCTCGTGATGATCTGACAAATCATCCGAGTAGTATCAATTGTCAAAATAGCTTATCTCAACAACCGTTCGGAGTCGGCATAAAACAGGAGGTCCCGCCATCGTGCAAGAAGTACACACGCACACATGAATGGTTGTGAGAAATCTAGGCCCTGGGTACTAACGAGTTTGTTGCGCCAAAAATTTGTATTTGTATTTGCATATAAAAAAACTCCAACATTTTGATTTTTTTAACTTTTCAATAATACTATGCTTTTAGTTATGTTTTGTTTTCAGCGGTCAAATTACATACAGAAATTCGGGGTTCTTGAGTAGAGATGGTGGACGATGCGTAGAAAGGCCTAAGGCAGTGCTCAGTCGCGTAGTGGATACTGATATAGAGGTATCTAATAATCTAACTGTATACCCTGGGTGTTACTCAAAAATGTTAATCTGCCCTATCGCGGTACATGACATACATTATCAGAAAATAGGTGGGACAGAATCAGGAATATAGTAGCTGGCTGCACATATTATGATGCGGACTTGTTGTGGTGAGCCGACTTAGGTCAAAACGAATCGAAATTAAGCCGCATCAGATCAATGTTTTGCAACATCAGCATTATATGTGCACATGCCCCACCGATGGGACTGAAGACTCTATGAAGAAGTAAGAATAATTAATTTTACTACCTCATGGACGGACGGACCTACGCAGCCTGTCCGGAATATGATGTAAAAATCGTACTAGGGTACTTCATGAGGAGTACTGAACCAGAAGAAGGGAAGAGAAGCAAATCCTGCGTGGGGAAAAATGAAAAAAGGCATCCTCCCAGATCAGGGAAATATAAGAGTATCACGACAAGAAGAACATCCAAAATACAAATTTCTAGCACAACAGGCTCGTTAGTACCCAGGGCTTAGCTTTTTGTCACAACTATTCATGTGTGCTTGTGTACTTCTTGCACGATAGTGAGACCTCCTGTTTTTTGCTCCGAACGGCTTAGTTGAGATAAGATTTTATAGACAACATAAACTAAAATGTTTTTTTATTAACTCTGAAGCCTTTTCTCACGACATATTTTCCTTGATAGAAACGTGGCTTAACGCCAGTATACATGACTCGGAACTCTTTAACAAGAGTTCTCAGAAGTGACCGCCATTTAAATTACCTAAAAGCGCTTGGTAAAGTTGTTCTTCCTGCGGTTTGCAGACATCTTACCTCTGAGAAAATTGAATTTCTATTCCCCTTACCATTGAAATAATCTGTGTTAATGTGACTATTCGAAAAAAGTATCTTTATCGTACTGTTTACGGTTGGATTCTTTTATACCACCTGGTTAAATCATAGGTACGTAAACCTAGATTGTGGTAAATGTATATACAACTCCTCAAGCAGACTCTTCTTACTTACTTAAGTGGTACTACAGTCCGGAATGAACCTGGGTCTGTTTTTTGTGGATCAGGCAAATGATGCTGAGGTTCCATTCTTCAGGCATACTTTCCTCCGACCAGACTTGGCTTATGAGTTGGTGGATGTAACTTACCAAGTCATCTCCTCCGGCTTTATAAAGCTCAGCTGGAAGGCCGTCATTTCCGGTAGGCTAACTAAGCTTGAGTTTAGATATTGCTATCCTATTCGCTATTCAATGGTTCGGTCGCTGTTTAACAGTCTGCAAAAGGGGTTTTTCCATATCCTCAGCATCGACAGTGTCTCAACTACGATATTTCCTTGTTAATCTCGACCGGATTCTGTTCGAGCCATGTATCCTTGGCTTTGACGTTTTACACTTTCGTAAAACTTGCGAACATCGTTCCTGGAGTGGCACCACTGTATATCCTTGATCGCGCGCACACTCACTTGAGGTAAAAAAAAAGACTTGAATGGTTTTTAAGGCTTTAGAATCCATCTTTGACTTATTTGATTGTGTACTATTTTGTTGCAGGACGATTTCAACTTGACACACATAAACTTTGTGCCTTCTTTTGTGAGTCTAGCTTGTCTACAGGGGCAGCTTCGATGCAGGGGAGAACGGCGCGGCACGATTGTGATCGCACGACTAAACTCGTCGGACGGGGTAGTTCTTGCCCACTCTCCAATTATTGTAGCTCAACAAACATTTTGTCTCGTGCCAGAAAGTTAATAAAAAAGAAGAAAAGAAAAATAAAGCTAGATACTCTAAATTATTGACATAAGACGGAAAATAAGGACTCTAAAAGGAAAAGATAGTTAAACGAAAAGCGAAACATAAAAAAAGGATCAAACACCTATGCAAATACAACTAAAAATGACAGGGAAAATTAACCGAGAATCTAAATTACTAACCTATAATAAACTGAAGCTACTATAGTTAGTTAGTTAGCTACTATAAACACAAAAATTCGCGAAACGTCAAAACATTACGACTAAAAGTAAGTCGCTTGTGCATGGTGGTGATTATTTGTTTTTATCTAAGGTTTTTTATTAATAACTAAAATATCTCACATTTGATTATGTTTGTTCACAAACTTTCTTTTTATGAGTAGTGGAAGGAATAGGAGGGAGCAGCTGAACTTGGGTAACATGGATTAAATAGGTAAGTGAAACATAAGGAATATTTCGGAGGCATATTTGTGAACTCAATTTGACGTTTGCAAGTTTGAAGTTATTAGTTGGTTTCAAGGTGTTAAAATATTTCTTTATCTGTTGCAGGTTTATAGGAATGAAAGGATTGGCGAGGCGTAGGACAAATGTAAATAAGGATAGCAAGCTGGATTGATGGATAAAAGGATTTACGAGGTGGAGGAAGAAAGGAAGTGCTGGATGGAAGAAGGACTGTTGTAAACAAACAAGTACCCATTGTAGAGTGTAGGTACATGTGTTGAGTTGTGTGTTTTACTAAAGTTTAGTGACTATTGTGCTTTAATTGGATTTTTATTGTTAAAATGACAAAGGGCTGCCATAACACTTCACAGGAAGAACCTCATTTTAAACTATCAGAAGATTTATACTATTAGAAGTCTCCGCATAACAAGAACTACCATTACTTGATAACATTTTATCACTTGACTTACAGCAAGCAAGCTGTTTAAACAAAATTATACAACTGGAATTCTCGATTTGGTTTATTCTTCTGACTCTATTAACAGCATTACTACATAGACACAAATCATCCTTCTATAGATATTGACATGAGGTGGATATCCTCTACTGACTCGTATGTGATCGTTCGTGCTCTTTTGACTTTCGGAAAGCGAACTTTTAAAGGCTATTTGAAGAAATTATTCATTCGAATATGAAGATGGAAGGCTTCTTAAATTTAGAAGAAACTACATTCTATTTTGTAATAAAAGATTGCATGGATTAAACTATCCAAGTCAGAAAAATAAAAATACACAAATCCAGCATTTATGAAATATACGTAACAGTGCCTGGAATTTGGTAAAAAGCCAGAATCATTACGACTATGAGAAGTAGGTACCTGACTAATTTTAATGAATCCTCTGCGATGTATATAGTTTTTATAATGACTAAATAGGGATAGGACTCCACATTTCTCTAAAACTTAGAAGTAAACGAGCTTTTACTAATCTTGAAGCAGATAGATGCCATGTGAATGCCTACGCATATTCAGGGAAACACTTGAATATACTCAAGGAACTTCTCAAAAACACACAACACAAATATTCCAAATGGGCAGTCATTTGTGGTTTGAAACAAAACTGAACTGGTCCTGTTCACTAGGAATTATAAACCAGTTGTCGTTAAATCATTAGGCAGTGAATAAAGTGAATAAGTGAACAATACCGCCTAAAACTAGTGGAAAAGCAGCCAAAAAAGCCGGAAAGGCACAAAAAAACATTACCAAGTCCGATAAGAAGAAGAAGCGCAAGAGGAAGAAAAGCTACGCAATCTATATTTACAAAGTTTTGAAGCAAGTTCATCCTGATACTGGAATTTCTTCAAAGGCCATGAGTATCATGAACAGTTTTGTAAATGATATTTTCGAACGTATTGCCGCCGAAGCATCACGTTTGGCACACTATAACAAACGTTTAACAATTACAAGTCGGGAAATCCAAACTGCCGTCCGTTTGTTATTGCCTGGTGAGCTTACTAAGCACGCTGTTAGTGAAGGAACTAAAGCAGTTACCAAACACACTAGTTCCAAGTAAATTATACGACAATATCTTTTTTTTATTTACTTATATAATCTACCATATTTATATATATATTTACTAACTTATTAAGAACTTGTTTAATTCTGAAAAAAAAAATTATCATAATTATATTGACAAAAAAATATATATTTCATAAAAAAACTCTATAATCATATAGAAAAAATAATATAAGAAGGCTAAAATCCGCTGTGCGGATCGTTGAATAGACTATCCCATCCTATCTGTAAAACTAAAATACCCAAAAAGTAGACACGGCTAAAAACACGATGTGGATAAAATAAAGAAAATTACATGGTGACAACAAATTCTTCAGACTGCTTATAAAACACTTTTACGGTTCTACAAAAGACAAGGTTTTCTCCTGCATATGTTATGGGGTAGTGTATAAAAATGGTTTTTATATAAAAACGCCCCCAAAAAGTGGGTTAAAATGGTCTACAGACGAAATGGTCATGTAAATACTACCAATGATTCTGCATTGAAATTTTTCCGAAAAAATTTAAAATTTGACCGAAAACAGTTTTTTTGCTGAAAACTCTCCCAAAATGTGGACGTGGCAAAAAACTTTATATAGACGAAATATAGACATTAAGATTGGCTAAATATGTTGTTCAGAAACTTTTTCAAAATTTCTTACGTTTTGGCAGTGGGCGGATTTTGAAAATTTTTACACTTGTTCTGTAGGCATGGACGACGATCCTATATACCAAATTTCATTATCCTAGCTCGGAATTTAAGGCCCACAAATCGGTCACGTACAGACGGACGGACGGACAGACAGACATGGCCAAATCGACTCAGCTAGCGATTCTGAGTCGATCCATATACTTGAGTTATATGTAGCTAAATTATTTCTCTATGTTACAAACTAAGTATCAAAACTAATATACCCCTATGGGATAGGGTATAAAAACCTTTTCTAAGAGTATAGCGAAGGATTGTTAGTATTTGGAATGTGAAATTGGTGAGTTAGTAAAATGATATGGAAAGTTATTTTTTAAATGCTAATCTACTATTTGAAAAGATGCTATCGTCAGAACTGCACATTTCGTTGAAGTATGTGATACACCTTAATATTGGTACATTTTGACAATAAGCTGTTCTATATGTGAATTTATCCGAGAACATATAATATTCCTAATGAACATAACGCCTGCCAGCTTCCTTCGAGCAGAAAGAGTTTGCAAGCCAAGTAATAAACATCGAGCTTTATAATTGGGTAGTTCCTCATACCAGTTTAATTTTTTATTGCATATCTGGTAAAGTTCACACATAAGTTCAACGTATCGACATCCGCATTAATCGAAATAATAAAATTGTGCAAATGTCAATAGGGATTCGCTGTTTTAATGTGTTCTTAGAGATGAGTTTCATGTATCTCTGGGACAATAACTAAGTTCACGCAGTGAAGAAGGGAACAGTTTGATTTAATTCCATAAAAGTCCTCTAAAAGCGTGTCGCATGCAGTCATATTGACTTGATTCGATCGATGTGAGGCATACTTCACACGAGGGTGGACAAAACGATAAAGAGTGACATAAGATTAATACTAACACAAAATTGGATCTATTGACGAAGATTATAAAATTCCATTTAGGGTGAAAAGAAGATATTTTAAAGTGTAAACACTTCAGACGTTTGGTTCATGCGAAGTCTATGTGCCACAGTATAATATATATTCGGTCGACCATGAGCTTATAGACGAGCCATGACCAGTTTTGATATATCCCACCAATCTCGTCCATCTATGCAAGATAATGCTGTTAAATAAATAAATTCGCTCGATTCAAGGCAACGATTTCACCGAAATCACCATTCTTAAGAGGATTATGCAAAACTACAAAACAGGAGCGCAATCTTTCATAGATCTGTGCAACTACTAGCATACGCCGATGATATTCACATCATTGGTCGGACTAAATAAGATATCACCGCCAAGTTTGATAGTGTGGGGAAAATTAGTTCAACAATAAATCAGTGAATAAGGGCAAAACTAGGAATATGCTGTCAACAAGAAATGGCACACAACAACGACCAACTGAACTGAACGTAACTATTGACAGCTACTACTTTTATATAGTAAGGGGCTTTGTCCACCTCGGCTTCGGTATTGACTATGCAATGACATATTATCATAAATCAAAACGAATTACTATTGGCAACCACTGTTACTTAGAACTAAGAAGCCAATAAATCCACCATTATATCCTTTTAGACCTTGATCATCCCAGTCTTGCTCTAAGCGGATAAAGAAATTCGTAGTCGCTTGTGTTGACGCTTGACCAACTGTACAGCGCAGCTTCATAAATATGGTCAAAAATGTCCACATTTTACCGTTAAGATGGCTAAGACGTGTAGCTCGAATGGGCGACAATAAATCGCAGGGTCTTCAATTCCCAGCCAGACGTCAGACGCATTAGAGAAAGACCTAGTCTCAACTGCGGCATACTAGTAAAAACCAGCGTCAAACAACTTGATATATGCAACTGTTGGCAGTCAGGGAAGGACTGTACTAATTGGAATGCAATGTTGGTTGAGAGGCAGAATGCAGCGCCACTTTATTAAGTAAGAATGAATTAAGAATAGCTATTTTGTATAATAAATAAAATTATCCGACATATATTTTTCTATTGCAAAAAGGACCTCTAAATGAATTCCCCAATATACAAATTTAACACAGATATATCTTTACAATATGTTCTCTTTATCCGACGTTGTTAGATTAACTGGTAACTGCATATTTCTTAAAAATCATCCGAAATATCGAAATGTTTTTTTTATTTGAAAATTTTAAGGTATCTAAAGTCGATTACTGCATACGTACATATGTCACAAATTATCATACACATACACCAGCATCGAATGTCGAAGATCAATAGCAACGATGCCAAAAAGTCATTAGATCACCCGCAACTGATGTGCTAGGTTTCTCGCGGCCACCAGAAAGAAACCCCTGGTTTGATGAGGAATGCCGACAGATGCTCGCAGCCAAGAACGCGGCAGGTGAAGACGAGAGCTGCCATTGAGTTCTATAGGCAAAGAAGAAGGGAAGAGAACCGGCTTTTCAGAAAGAAAAAAAAAGAGCAAAAAAGCGCGCGATCGAGTATATAGAGTGGCACTCCAGGAAAGATGTTCGCAAGTTTTACCATAATTTTAAACGTCAAAGCCAAGAATGCAAGGCTCGAACAGAATCCTGTCGAGATGAACAAGGAAATATCGTAGTTGAGACACAGTCGATGCTGAGGATATGGAAGAACCACTTATGTAGACTGTTAAACGGCGATGACGAAAAACATTCCGCTGTCAGGCAGAATGAACCATTCAATACTGGCAACGACAGCGAAAACTGCTAAGCACCCGACCTAAGTGAAGTGATGATAACAATATCTAAACTCAAGCTTAATAAGGCCGCCGGAAATGACGGCCTTCCCGCTGAGCTTTATAAAGCTAGCGGAGATGACTTGGTAAGTAACATCCACCAACTCATAAGCCAAATCTGGTCGGATGAAAGTGTGCCTAAAGAATGGAACCTCAGCATAGTTTGCCCGATCCACAAAAAAGGAGACCCTCTGAATTGCGCCAACTACAGCGGCATAAGTCTCCTCAACATCGCCTACAAGATCCTATCTGCCGTAATATGTGAACACCTGAAACCGTTTACCAATAACCTGATCTGCTTTAAGTTTATGTTTGGTTTAAGGAAAGGAAAATCCACAACCGATCAAATTTTCACACTTCAGCAGATCCTGGAAAATACCCAAGAAGTCCAAATCGATACCCAACGCACATATTTATAGATTTCAAAGCCGCATATGACAGCATTTATAGAGACAACTATACAGAGCCATGTCTAGTTTTGGTATACCGCCCAAACTCGTCCGTTTGTGTAGGATGACGATGGAGAATACTCGCTGCTCCATCAGGGTCGGAAACGACCTCACCCACACATTCGATATAGGATTTAGACAAGGCTATGCGCTGTCATGTGACTTCTTTAATTTGATTTTTGAGAGGGTTGCGTAAAATTCCCAAGCAAACACCAGACGCACAATTTTCCAAAAATCGGTGCAACTACTAGCATGCGCCGACGATATTGACATCATTGTTAGGACTCATAGTGATGTCATACTACCCAATTATAAGTATATGCTGTCAACACGAAAGAACATACAACATCGACGAATTGTACAGAACATCACAATTGAAAGATATAACATTAAGGTAGTACGGGAATTTGTCTACCTCGGCTCCGCTATTAACTCTGACAACAACATCTAGTCAGAAATTAAACGAACAATTACTCTTGCCATCGCTGTTTCTTCGGGGTAAGAAGGCAATTTAGTAGTAAAGCCCTCACTCGAACTAGTAAGGAGATCCTATATAAGACCCTGATTATCCCAGTCCTGCTATACGGCGCTGAAGCATGGACCGTATCAAAAGCGGATGAAGAAATCCATGGTAGATTCGAGAGGAAAATTCTTCGAAAAATCTTCGGTCCCGTTTGCGTTGACGGGCTATGGAGACGAAGATTCAACCAAGAACTATACGAGCTGTACAGCGACATGCCCCTGGTCAAAAAACTCCGCATTGGACGTTTAAGATGGCTAGGACATGTAGAACGAATGGACACCAATACTCCGGCTCGCAGAGTCTTCGATTCCCAGCCAGAAGTCGGACGCAGTACAGGAAGACTACGCCTTAAGTGGCGCGCACAAGTAGAAACTGACCTCAACCAACTTGAAGTGCAACTGGAGGCAGTTAGCTTAAGACCGGGGTAATTGGAGAGGCATGTTGGTTGAAGCCCAGGTTCAATCCGGACTGTAGCGCCACTGAAGTAACTAAGTAAGTAACAATTTTAACATTGCTGCGAAAATTCTGCGAAGATCACTCACCCGAAGATTTGGAACTTCTCGTAGGTGAACTACGAGATGCTGGGCTAGCTCACCGTGCGGGGTGGGTTCAAACTTGGAGCGCTTTGATTTCAAGTGAACGATGGATTTTGGACGCCACGAAATTTTCGGAAAAATTACGAAACCTGAATAAAAAATATAAAAAAACTGAAACCGACAAAACTGAAATAAAATAAAATGGAAAGCAAAACCGATGGAGTGAAATAAAACCAAAATGTTTTACCCACGTTGCAAAATGGGGGTGGTGCTCCCAATTAAATTTTATTGCGACGATTTTTTTTCCTTGATACCAAAGTATCAAAATGGCGGATCACGAAGATGGCCCCCGAATGAATTTTTCCCGAGATTTAAGTAAAAATTATAAAAATAAATGGTCCCGTCTTTTCTCGGGATTTTTACCGGCCGCGAACAACCAACGATTCTTTTTTTTCACTTGTCTGCACTACTCGATTTGACGTTATTAAACTATACTTTTATCTTTTGCTTCTCCTTCTTCCTCCGCTCCTCTGTTCTTTCCTGCTTGTTCTGCTCTACTTCCTTCTTCCCTTCTCGATAACTCTCTCTCTCCTCTTCGCTATCCTTATTCTTTTTCAAAATCAAAAAGATTTTTTTCTCCAAAGTCGACCAAACTAACGTTCAAAAAATCAACTATTTTTCCACGAAATTTATTCCAAAAAAAAAACGCACCGCTATATATCCAAGAAGTGGATTCTCTTTGTTTCAACGATCCCATTGTCCAGAATCGATCCCGTTTATCAATTCACACACATACATTCACACTTAGTACTCTACACTCGTAAGCCCACTGCGATTTTTCACACTTTCTGCCCTTTGGCTGGAAAGTGCGTTCGCGCTTACTAGTTTCGAGATACCCGCGTTCATACGTGACTGGTCTTACTGCGCATTTTAACGCATCGAAGTCAGGTATTTCCCCAACGCGTGCTATCGCTTTTTTTTGTTTGGCTTGAGGCCTTTGGTTTAGGTGTCACTGGTGTTTGGACACCTCTCTCTGTCACCTTCGACAGGCGTTTGCCATTTTGACAGCTGTCGGATAATGTGACAGCTGCCCTTGGACACTTTGACAGTTGTCTTCTGACTGTCTTTAGACATACTGTCCCATGTCTTTGGTGTCCATGGTGTCGTTTTGTGTTTTTGGAGGTGTTTTAAAATGTCCGTCCGCCTAAACACCCCTGTTGCTCCTCCGTTGCTCCAGCGTTTGGGGAAAGAGATCGTCTTCTATTAGCCATCGAACCCAACTTTTCGTGTTGCGACTTTGTTGGAGGGGTGTCTTTTGGGCCGTCCGCCCCACGTCTCTGCCGCTCCTCCGTTGCTCCCTCGGAGAACGTCTACTCCATGACATCGTACTTTTCTGCGTTTGCGCCAATAATACGGTGGCGCAACCGATCCGTTGGGGGTGAAGGCTCCAGGGATCGTCCTCCCCCACCCGTCATCATCGTGTTGGGGTCGACGAGGGATCTTCCTCCCTCACCCATCGAACTTTTCGGACCGCTCCTGTCCGATGCTGCCCGTCGCGAGTCTCCCACGTCCTATGGGCTTCGACGACGGCGTTTTACAGTGGACTCCTGTCGCACTTTTGTGTGACGTTGTTCTGTCGTGAGTCTCCCTAATCTCCCTAGGGCTGCACCGAACAGAGTTGGGCAAACATCTTTTGAGTGGACTCCTCTGTCGCATTCGTTATACCTGTTTTGGGTTGCCTTAGCGGATCTGAAGGTCGTGGACCAGTGGCTGATGGAACCGTGGCTGCCCGCCACTTCCTTCAAATGCCGGTTTTGCGCCCACAACGAAAAGAGCGAACAAAAAAAACATTAATTTGTCTATATCTATACATCGAGTGATAGAGCCCTAAAGAGAGGAAGATAGTCCCGTTTAAAAAAATTGGAATAGGTCAGCAGTCTTCAATCATATTCTCAGCAATCGCTTGTAGGAGATCTGTTCCTTTTTTATAAGTACTAAACACAACGCAGGTGTTCAGAGGGGCTTAGATAAATCCTCTATTGTTTCAACGATCTACAGGACACGCGGTTGAAGCAGTACATATCTATGGGGTTCAATAGAATGGTGCCACTTGCCACACAGCTAACGAAACAATGGCTATTTTGCGCGACAAATTCAATGGCCGTGTTATCTCACTTAGTAGCGATGTCAATTAGCCGCCAAGATCATGTGATTTGACACCGTTGGACTTCTCTCTTTGGGGTTATTTGAAAGAAAAGGTGTCGATAAGCCAGCACCAATTCAAGAGCTTAAGGATGAGATAATTCGGTACATTAACGGCATAGAAACTCAATTATGCCTCAGCGTCATCGAAAATTTGGAATATCTGATGGAGGTACGCCGCCGAGGTCGCGGCTGCCATTTGGCCGATATTTTGTTCCATACATAATTGAACCATACCAGTATTATCATAATAAAAAGAAATAATAATAATTTCCTAAATAATTTGTGTTTTATTCAAAATCAACATAACCACCCTTTACAATCTACAACAATTCAAAAGCAGAGTAAAGTAAGTGAAGAAAAGTTTACCGATATAAAAAAGTCTACCTGAGTTGTGTTTGGCGCGCAAAAACTCAACATGCGAGGGTCCCTAGTAAAAAGCAAGTCCTATTCAGAATTCGCAAGGAGTAAATACGTGTTACCAGCTGGGAGAGTAGCGAATTCTATTGGAATTCTCGTTTAAGTAAAAAAAAAGTAGGTACTCAGTGAACTCGTCATTTTGGCAAATTTAAAAGACAAATCATAAAAAGCTAATAAGGCATTTCTGTAAACAGTTTGGCTCATTTTTGTGAATGACTACTTTTTGGGTAACATGTATTTATGTATGAACTTAGGCATCAACCTTTTTTTTTATTTAAGCTGCCTTTCCAGATGTTTTTATCTAGATACTCATACCTATTGGTACATCTATGAGGCAAAATAACAATTCAAATATTTGACTTAACATGCTAACAGATGGCAACAAAAAAACTTACATACATATATAAAATAAAGCTTTGAGAAACAAACTTACATGCATAAACTAAATCAACTGTTTCACAAAAATGTTCTTCCGACTTGCTGCCTTTTACTTCTTCTATTCATGGCAAAAATATATATGCTTCGTAGCCCCAATCTCAATCCAAAGAAAAAAGTGGTGACGTCGCTGCTACTTTTGACAGGCGTACCAAAATATTGCTCCCTTCTCACATTTGCATCCCTCATTCGAATATACCTATTTCACCCGCGCAGAAAGAGTAGTGCCGTACTACTACACCAATACGACTACCCTACGCACTTCAAATCAAATCCATAAACACATACACACGGAGAAAAGCTCACACAATTCCAATTGCTTGAAAGCCAACCGTGTATATAGTCAAAGTCGACAATCAAAAGGTTTTCCAAACCGAAACTTGAAGTTGTTAGGTCGCTGTTTCGTCGAACGGATACATTGCGCGGGTGAAGAAAATTTAGAAAAAATAAACATTTTTTCTTAAACATTAAAAAAAAAACCAGATGTGTGGTATAACAATTTTTTTATCATCACTAAATAATATTCAGTAAAAAAATCCAATCAAAAGGAGTTTTTATATTTGTTTTTGTTCCCAAACACACGCATACATCCTTTTGTGAAAGAAAATAACAAATTGTGGTAAAAATATCCAATAAAATCGGGAAAAGAAAAGTGAAGAGTAGTGAAAACTTATTAAATAGACGTGCAATGAAATTGGAATGGGTGTCCCTGTTGGGAGTTATTTGTCTAGCTATCCTGATAAATGGTGCTCTCGGCACTTCAAGTGCGCGTACCGCCAATGATGTTTTCACCAGTTCCTTTCTAGTTAGATTCCGGCGAAGTGTGAAGAATGATTTGGCACATCAAATAGCAACTCAATATGGATTTGATAATCTTGGAGCTGTAAGTAATTGAGCAACTTAAACAAAATTTCATCTATCTAGTCATTCAGATCTCTCTACACTTGCTTATAAATCCTTTTTTATCCTGTTGTTTTTTTCTGTTGAGAAAAATCAATTATTCTGATTTGATTGCAAGACTTTGACGTTGAACTTGCAGATGTGAATGAGTTTTATTTGAGACAGCACGATGGAAGTATATTGTGTATCTGTTGAAAGTATCTGTCTTTGTATATATCTACAAAGCGTGTTTTTTTCGGGGGTGCAGGTGATTGGTGTATGATAATGATCTACTGCTTAATCGATTCCTTAAACCATTTCACGTGACTGTGAGTGTTGATAGTTGTAGGCTAGCCCGTAAATAAAGACGAAGCCATTGTTGTTTTTAAAGGATTTTCAAAAGCTTATGCTGCAAACACACGCAAACGAAACGCACACAAACATACTTTTATGCTGTATAGACTTGACCTTGTTGCCGTTATGAGCCACCTGCTTTCAAAGTGGAAAGGCGTTATGTTATTGTTGTTTGTTGTTGGGCATTGGGCTTGTTAAACTGTCACAAGTCTTTATCTAAAGATGAAGAGGTAAATATGATTTAGACGATTTCTCGTTGTTTTTATACTTTTTGTTTATTAATTTGCAATAATTACTTGCATCTTTTTGGTACTGTGTAACTAACCCTAAAGAAAAACAACATTAAGTCGTACCTTATTTTTATTTTTTAAAAAATGTAAGGGTGTATGTTTGATTCGGTTTTCATTTAAAACAAAAAAAAAACACACTCATAAATAAAAAACAATAGACAAAGTACGATAATTTTCTATACAAGTGTTTCTGCATATTGAACAGCAAATATTTCAGCTATTGGATTTGTTGCTTGGGTGGCAGTTCTTTGTGGTATGTATAAAACATCGTAGAATGGGCGGTAACGATATGTTTTGAGATTACAATTTCGCCAGATAACACCATAAGGACAGTTTCAGATTTTAGTCGCATGGAAAGAAACCAGATGGGTTTTACCATTAGCTCTTTTTTGTCATAGTTTAAGCTGAGACTAATAACTGAAAGATAAAGAACATAATCCAAATTTCGCTGTCGAATAAAAATTAACTTCAGACACACAATGAATGTCCTATATTGGACGGTATGAGCTAATATTTATTTATTTTTAACTTTAAGTGGGTAGCTGCGGTGTTGTGGTAATGTGTTCGCCTTTTGAGTGATTTTTTTTCCGTGGGCTGGTGGAAATCTTAATAGACACAATAAGCACGTGCCCAAAGTAGTGTGAGATTTTTACTTACAAAACCACCACCCTTTTTGTATTTGAATTGCAACTAAGTATGTGACATATTTAGCAATTTTTTTTTTATTATATTTCCTTTAATATTTCCTGCTTTTCCGAAATTTATAGTGAACGATTGCGCGTTCAATCTCAGATATTCAAAGAAATAATAAAATAAAATAGAAAATAAAGAAAAGTTCGATAGTTACTCCTTTTTACACATCAAATTGAAAGTTCTGCGAATAATGTAACAAACAGTTACTCCCTGAAGTTAGTTCGGACACCACCCATGGAGTTAGTCTACACTACATCCAAAATCATTCCTATCACCTCTTTCTTCACCTTTTCAAACGCTCGTACTGTGGTAAATCATTTAAAGGGTATTCATAACCTCTGCAAAAAAAACATATGAGAAGGCTAAAATCCGCTGTGCGGATCGTTGAATACCCTATCCCATCCCATTTGTAAAACTAATGTCCCCAAAAAGTGGACATAGCTTTAAACACGATGGGGATTAAATATAGAAACTAGTATTGTCACAACAAATTTTACGGTTCTACAAAGGACAAGGTTTTTCTCCTGCATATGTTATGGGGTAGTGTACAAAAATGTTTTATTTATAAAAACGCCCTCAAAAAGTGGGCGTGGGTTAAAATGGTCTATAGACGAAATGTTCATATAAATATTACTAATGATTCTGCATCAAAAGTTTTTTTTCGAACAATTTTAAAATTTGACCGAAAAACTTTTTTTTATTAAAAACGCCCCCAAAAAGGGTTCAGTGGCGCGATGGTTAGTGCGATGGACTGCCGCGCAGAAGGTCTGGGTTCGCTTCACAGCTACCAAAATGATCTTTCACTGACCCTCCTCTCGTGATGATCTGACAAATCATTCGAGGAGTATCATTTGTCAAGAATAGCCTATCTTAACATAGCCGTTTCGGCATACAACAGGAGGTCCCGCCATCGTGCAAGAAGTACACACGCACACATGAATGGTGTGAGAAAGCTAGGACCTGGGTACTAACGAGCCTGTTGCGCCAAAAATTGGTATTTTTTTTATTTGCCCCCAAAAAGTGGGCGTGGCAAAAAACTTTATGTAAACGAAATATAGATATTCAGATTGTCTAAATATGTTGTTTAGAAACATTTTCGAAATTCCTTATGGATTGGTCAAAAACTACGTTTTTCTAAAAAGGGGGCGTGGCAGTGGTCGGATTTCAAAAATATTTACACTCGTTCTGCTGGGAGCAACAAAGAGCACGTGTACCAAATTTCATCTATCTAAATTATTTCTCTATGTTACAAACTATGTATCAAAACTAATAGGGGATAGGGTATACAAACCGCCCAAAAAAAACGTATCTTTGGATGGCATTCATTCGCTCTATATATCCTAGCCATATATAACGAAGAATGCGGAATTTTTGGAACAAATCTTTGTCGCTGTGTAGCTGAGCAGGATTCAGATAATCAGGATCTTATATACGAACACCTTAGTTATTCGAGAGAGACATTAACTACTAAATTGCCTTATAAGTCTGAAAAAACAGCTATTGGCAAGAATATTTTTTCGTTTTATTTCTGTCGAGATATTTTTGTCAAAGTTTTTAGCGGAGTCGAGGTAGACAAATTCCCTTAATTCCTCTAAGCTATATCTGTCAATGGTGGCATCTGCGATCACTTGATCCTTAAGCCAGAGGTTCGGCCTTTCTTGTTGTCTCCAACCTGATTGCTGGGATTCGAAGATACTCTTGATTGGAGCATTCATTTTCATTCGCTCGATGTGCCGACGTGGTTTTACCTATTTTGTACTACATTCACATCTTGGTACAGCTCATAAAATTCGCAGTTGTATCATCTCCTCCATTCACCTTCCTCGCAAACAGATCTAAACATTCGACGAATAACTTTTCATCCTTCCGTCTTCCAAAAGTGAGCAATATTTTCTGCGCTTTTTTGCTTATAATACAGCACCTTACTAGGTAAAGTAGAACTGGTTGAATTAGGGTCAGGTAGAGGGAGCCTATGCTCAGACTTCGTTGTATCTCCACAAATGTGCGATTCGTGGGGTTGATGTTGACTACAAGGTAGATGATCGCTGTATAAAGCTCTAGGCGACCTCAAAATTGTAGCTATCAACAGAGTCATTTTGTCGAAGATCGTGCTTCGAGAGTACGTTGTTTGTTGATATACTTCATATACTTCGTCTTGCCCTCGTTAACTACAAGACCAACGCGTTTCGCCTCTTACTCAAAGGCCTAAAGTGCTTCCATAACGGCACGATGTATACCAATGAAATCGATGTCGTCTGTCTGACGGAGTTGTTTAAGATAGTGCCTTTATAATTAAATTCTGTCCTTCGCACTTTGTGTTCCAGCGCCAGAATATAGAAATCGCATAAAAGCGCATCCACAGACACAGCTGTATCATTTTTAATGGTATCCCGAATTCTGCCATCGCTGTATAAAGCTCTATGCGACGGATACTATCATACGCGGCCTGAAAGTCGATGAAAATTGGGTCTGTCTCGACTTGAAATTCTTTGGTCTTTTCGAATATTTGCCTTAGTGTAAAAATGTGATCTATGGTCAATCTGCTACACTGGTACGGGCCTATATGTGTGTTGCAGATAAGCTTTAGATGTTCACACAGTATGCGACATTTAACGATATGTTTGGGTAGTTGGCCTAAGTGGGCTACCCACAACGAATCTGCATCCTAATATGTACAGGCTTCATCGAGAGTTGCAATAAATTTCACATGATTTTTCTTTTTGCATTCCTGATTCTGTCCATCGTATTTTATGATTCGAGGTAATATCTGCTCTGTACCGAGCGAGGTCAGATTCAAGTTTTCTAGTAGCATCAGGTGAATTTAAGGGGATTCAGTGTCTGAGACGTTTGCTATTATCATAATATTGTTTTTTTTTTGTGAAAGTATCGTTACCCTGGTGACCGATCTCAACTGGTCATTGTCACGTGGCAATTATTACTCACCTTATATGCATTAGAGATTGTAATATTAATTGAATGTTTCAATACTAGACATCAACGTTATGGTACTATTGGAACAAAGTTTGGCCTGACTACGGGTGCCACTGTTTATATTATTTAGTGGTTTATCGTGCCTTGGGATCTTGGTGCAATGGTGAAAACATCCTTCGACTGATGATTATGCCTTTGTCCTGATGTCCATGTCATCAAATAGCTATAAGAATTTATTTAGCAGACCGATTAAATGTCCAGTCACTTAAGGGATTGCTTGTTGAATGCTGCGTATCACACACAAAATCGTAAAAAATTACTCCAAGCCAACAATATGCGAACACGTAAAATTACAATAAATGTTTAGTAACTTCTTAAACCTTCAACACTACATAAATTGTTTTTTAACATTAGACGACTCGTCTTCCTATCTTATCTTTCAACAATAAACCACTTTATTTCTCATGATATTACTGCTGTAGGAGTTGAACATTTAGCCACAAATGACCCTGGTATTGTGTACTTTGACCTTTCTATATAATATCGCAATACTAAGCGTTTTAGTAGTTCCTATATCTTATTATACAAGATAGATTTAAGCTGCCATAGCAAATGTCCCTGCCGGCAAACACCAACAACCAAAAATATTCCTAATCCCACCTCCGCAGGGTAAGCTTTCACTTCAAGTACATTAAAAGGATTAGAACAGACAACAATTTTCAAAGTAAACTCTGCAGTAAATTGATAACGGATTTACCCTTATGAGTTCGTTGTAAAATCTAAATTAAAATCTTTTTGATACTCTATTCCAATGAATGAAGAATGAATTGCTCCAGCATATCCTTGGAAGGAGAAACTGCTAACTTTGATTATTTTTATCGTTTGTTTGGATGTTTAAAATTAGTTTGTTTTCAACAGCAATATTGTAGGTTACCATGGATACTCGTTGAAGTCTGTTGAAGGCTGAAGACTCTATACATCGATGATAAGCAACCATGTTATGATGATTTTTAAATTGGTTTTAATTTACATAATAATTATTTTAAACTTTAAAAATAGCTATAGTGACAGTATCCAGCGGGGTATTTAAATATAAAAAGTAATCTATTCAAAGATGAGGACTAAAACTATATAGTTAAACATCAAGGACAGAAGCAGCACTCCTCGTAATCGATTCAACTCTTCTTTATATATTTTTTTTTGGAATTTATTGATTTATTCAGTTGGATTTTTGGGTTTGCATAATATGTTCCGGGAAAAGAATTTATATGCAAATTACGAAGTAACGAACCTTGCCAAGCTAAAAAGTTAACATTCAAATTGTATTTACCAAGAAGGAAAAGCTAAATTTATTCGAATTTTACATTTTTTTAGTTTTGATAGTCATATTTTATTTTACTTTTGTTGGTCCTTTACGCGGTTCTCCTGTAATTTAAATAATATCCCTCTCCAGTCGGCTCGATCTCTAGCCCATTGCCTCCAATTTTAAACACAAAGATGTGGCATACCTTGGTTTCGTCTTCTCTGTTGTATGACGTGAAAGATTTTACGTGCTGGAGCGTAAGTGTTCATTCGCTCAGCATTTGGATACGAATCACAAAACAAGAATTCTTTACGGGTGTCACAAATAAGGGTGGTAAAAACGGCGATTTTATGTTTGTTAGTGGTTCTGTAAAATCGGTCATATACGGGGTGCGTTTCATGTTCCAGGCCGACATTTTTTATAACCTATCCCATAGGGGTATATTAGTTTTGACATTAAGTTTGTAACATAGAGAAATGATTTTGATAGATATACCTTAAATTATATGGATCGACTCAGAATCATAAGCTGAGTCGATGTAGCCATGTCTGTCCGTCCGTCTGTATGTCACCAATAATTGGGCCTTAATTTTAAAGCTAGAGTGATGAAATTTTATATATAGACTCTTTGTAGGACGAAGCAGAACAGGTGTAAACATTTTCAAAATTCGCCACATATCCCTAGTCATAAAACTACAAATTGAATGTTTCAGATGGCAAGAAAATGTAGAGCGAATGGACACCAATATACCGGCTCGGAGCATGGCTTCGTCCTCGTACACGAAGCAGGTTGTGGCAATTCATGGGCCACCCTGTATTATTGGCCATTATGATAATCGCTAATAAAGAGCTCAACATCTACTAACGAGCAGTATCCGGTTTTTTTAACAACAAACTACTTAATATCCCTGAAAAGTTTTTTTCTAACTACACATATAAACCAACAATTATTTTCCAATCCAAAGAAAAAGAAAAACAATGAAGATGACAAGTTTTCATTGTAAATTAAACTTCATTGTTATGTGGCGCTTAGTTTCACTTTTAGACTGCATACTCAAAGGAATAATAAAAGGATTAACAAAATCTAATAAAACGTCACACTTGAGTTGTTTTTGTTTCATCAGTTTGAAAAAAAAAGTTAAATGAATAAAAACTTTTTGTTAGAGTTTTACATGAAAAAGTTATTTTTCCTCACATCTGATTTACTTGCAGTTTGCACATTGACATAAAAATGCAGATGCTACCGATGCTTATGAAGGAAGTGCTTTGTACGTCCTTTCATTGTTGTCTCACGTACTTTGCTATTACTTTAGTTATATGATATACAAAAAGATTATTTACGTTATAATGGATGTCCTTTAAAATAATCTGAAAAGGCAATTTTAATAAAAAAAAAACACGTATATATTTTAAAGAAATTAGCTGGAAATGTATGCGTCGGCTGTGCTCCTAAAAATGTTCTACTGATTGACATCTACGGTAAGCAAATACTCACCAACTCTACCTTGGGAAATATTCTCCAATCGAAAGAAAAAAATTAAAATAGGCTAGACTATTCTAACATTTTGACTTGGATGTATTATCTAATAAACAGAATAACCGCACTGGGAAACAAAAAAAAAAAAGCTTGCTCTACTTTGAAAATTGTTTGAGAAAATTTTTCCGACCAACTAGCAACTTGCATCCTCAAATCCATAGAGGACTTCTCTGCACATATGCATAGTAGCAGGGAAATAACATATACACGTGGACCAAAATTAGAATATAGTCAGGTACCCTATCCAAAAATCTTCCTTGAAAGTCAGCGAACAATTCCCTGATGATTAGTCAGGGGGATTAGACGAAACTGATCTCCCAGCGGAACAAAATGCTTCTATATTGATCACATTGCGATAGATAAAAGGCACACATCCAATATTTTCAGTATCCGTGGGGGTAACATTGACTTGAGTCACTAACTTGTTGTATACGATTTAAGAATGCGGTAATACTGTGAAAAAATTAATGAAAGACTGCAATCGCAAGGGACCGTTTAAGTTCTTTGCAGCTTCTTATAACAAAGAAAACTAGCGACAATGATAACACACCATTAGATTAGCCGCAACTGCTATGCCAGGTTTCTCGCACTAACCATCAAGAAAAAACTGGCTTGACAATGAAAGCCGACAGAAGCCTACAAGCCTTGCCTTGGAGGTAAAGATGAGAGCTGCCATTTAACTATCAATCACCTGAGCTCAGTAAAATAAGAATAGAAATATCTAAACTTGAGATTAACAAGGCTGGCGCCAGATTAAGAAAAATACTGTTAAAAGAAATTAGTAGCCCAGGCTTCCTGAAAATCTCAGAAGATAAATTGACAGAATCTGGCGCCGAGACACAAGGTCTACTCCTAAATACCCCCTTTCCGAACTGCAATAAAGTATCGGATGTTGAATACAAATATGACAACCGAGTAACGAAAAGCTTATCTGGAGACAACTCCATAATTAAAAATATTATTTGCAAGAAAAAAAAATATATGGGCCATTAACACTTTTGAGTCAAAACAGAAGGCCTCAAGGGAATAACATTAATGATGCTACAAAAAACTGCCAACTAAATTATGCCAGCATTAGTCAATACCTTTTGTGAATGTCTATAGTTGATATATTTTTCGAACGCTTGGCGTGAAGTCAATGTGATATTCATACCAAAAGCAGGGAAATGTTGTTTGACTACATTGCGAAAGATTATAGAAAAATTAGCCTATCCTCATTTCTATTGAAGACACTAGAAAGACATTCAAATCCGTAGTAACTTAAATCCAGGCTACCTATATCCCCAAACCATCTTGCCTATATCAAAGGCAAATCGGTAGAACCTGCCCTACGGGAGGCAGGACATAGAAGGAGCCTTCAACAACGTATAAAAAAGCAGAAATAGATACGCTCATTTTTGACTGGATCATAACCATGCTTAAAAAACGCATCAATTCATCCTCACTGGGAGATTGTATCAAAAGGATAACAACGACAAGAGGTACTCCACATGGGAGTGTTCTTTCTCCACTTATCTGGCTACTGGTAGTCAACGAAGCATTGAGGAGATTAGAAACCACTGTGTCTTACGCAGAAGGTGTGGTTCTCATGGCATGTAGGAAAAATCACATTGACTCAAAGCGCAATCATGCAAAGACCCTAAACATACTCAATAGATGGTTCGAACCATGCGGGCTGGGTGTAAATCCGAGGAAAACCGAACCAGTCCTCTTTACTACCAAGAGATCAATTACAGAGTTTGTGGCACGACTAGACTCTGGGAGGGTCCACCCTTTCACTGTCAGCAAGCGGAGATTTGGTAAGTAACATTCACAAATTCATAAGCTAAATTTGGTCGGATGAAAGTATGGCTTAAGAATGGGTTTTCAGCATTGGCCCTTTTCAGTGTGGTTTAAGGCCAGGAAAGTCCACAATTGATCAAATCTTCATACTTCGGCAGATCCTGGAAAAATCCCAAGAAGTCTAAATCGATACCCATCACCTATTCATCGAATTTAAAGCCGACAGCGTTTAAAGAGACGAACTATACAGAGCCATTCCTAATTTCGGTATACCGATACCGCCCAAACTCGTCCGTCTGTACAGGATGACGATGGAGAATTCTCGCTGCTCCATCAGGGAAACGACCTCACCGACACCAATTTAGGCAAGGTGATGTACTGTCATTTGACTTTTTTTAATCTCATTCTTAAGAGGATTGTGCGCCGACGATATTGACATCATTGGTTTGCTAGTATAGAGAAGGAAGCAGCAAATATGAGTAATGCTGTATATAAAGATAACACCAAGTATATGTTGTCAACTTCAAAGGACACACAACATCGACTAATTGGACAGAACGTCACCATAGACAGATATAACTTTGAGGTAGTATGGGACTTTTTCTCACTCGGCTCCGCTTTTACCTCTGACAACAATATCTCTTCAGAAACAAAGCGATTACTCGAACTACTAACTGGATCCTATACAAACCCCTGATCATCCCAGTCATGCTCTACGGAGCTGAAGCATAGAGCGTATCAAAAGCGGATACAGAAATCCTTGGTCGTTTTCAGCAAAAATTCTTCGAAAAATCTTCGGTTCTTTTTGCGTTGACGGACTATTGAGACGAATATTTAACCACGAACTATACAAGCTATACAGCGACAAACCTCTAGTCGAAAAAACTCCGCCTTTGACGTTTACGATGGCTACGACATGTAGGTCAACCAAAGCTTCGAGTCGCGGAGTCTTTGCTTTCAGCCAAACGCCTCACCTTAAGTAAAGTAGAAAACGAACTTAATTTGAAGAGCGCAACCGAATGCAGTTAGCTATTGATCGGGATAATTTGAGTGGATTGTCGGTTGAAGCCTAGGTTAATACTGAAGCGCCATGGAAAGAGGCTATCCATACATAATGCCATAAACAGTAAGTTGATCAATAAAATTTAAATTATAAAATTGTGTATCATTCCAATTCTATTTAATAGTTTTTTAAATACTCTTCGGAGTAGGGATTTTCAGTCCAGCGTTTGTTACTTTATTTTCTGAAGAATAATAAATACATTGGTTTCGATTACTTTTAATTTTTTCGAGCCTTGCTCCCGTTAGGGCAATCGCAAAAATGATAGCATCAACTCCATATATCTACCTAGATATGATAAACTCATATAGATATACTTGTTTATGTTTCTTTTCAAAACGAGTGGTGGGTGCACGACTGGGTCGTACGCAACTTTCTCTTTCACAGCGAGTTAGCCGTTAGATCTAATAGTACGCATTTTGATTATTTATGCTTAAAATGATATAAATAATGTCAAAATGTGATTATACGAACGTTTACTCCGAAATTTGAAGGAATCGGTGTCTATGTGAAAAATAATTATTTTTCGTTATAGGCCAAAACTGAAAATTCCGTTAAGTGATAGTTGGGCTAAAACTAATTATGTGGAATTGTTTAAAACTGTAATAGCAGTATATATGTTAAATTTCATTCAATTTGTCATAGTAGTTTGCGAGAAATTAACAATTTTCTTTATATGGCCTAAATGACAAAATCCGTTATATGGATTTTCTCGAAAAAACTGGGTATGTAGTTTTGTTGGAACTAATATGCGCATAGTATATATAAAGTTTAATCAAAATCGTTGGAGCCGTTTTCGAGAAAATTGAGGTTATGTGTATTTTTTATATGGCAGGTACCGTTATTAACATGGCTAAAAGCAAACAAAAAAAATGGCCTGGAATTATGACCAAAACAAGCTTGGGTACGAAGTTTGAAGAAAATCGGTCAAGCCGTTTAGGCTGGGGTGACCATTACGGACAGACGGACCGACGGACGGAATTCAAAAAACCACTTTTTTAGGCTCCGCTATCATCGTAATGTTAGAATCAATCAAAATCTCGAGGTCGAAAATTTTCACGAAAACAATATCTTTCTCTTTGTAAGAGAAAGAAAAAATATATCGAGTTATCGACGGTTAACTATGAATACCTCCTATTTCGCATTTTGTAAACTTTACAGGAGGTACCGAAAACTGAATATTTTCTCAAAAAAAAATAAATACTAAAAATTGTGTTTTTCCACAAAAAAAGAAATTAGGAGATATTCGTATAAAAGAATATTATATATGTATATGTCAACGCATACAAAGCCCATCAATCATATTTTAAATTGAAAAGACTCCAATGACGCAATTTTATATTTTTAATAAAATTTTATTTGACCATAAAGGAAAATCTCAATCTATCATGATGCGTGTTGGTACACGTAAAGGACTTTTTTTTACATTCGTTGTGTACCAATGATGTGCTGAACAAACTCCCACAGGATATAGATATGAGTAGATGTTTCCATGTGAGTAGCTTTCATCTACCTATTATATTTTTACTTATTCTATATAGCATGTATTGGTTTCACAAAAAGTTGAAGCTTGGCATTTTATGAAAACCTAACGATGAAAGGCCCATGTCAATGTACAGCTCATGAAGATTTTCGAAGAATTTTTCGCTCAAAGACCAAGGATTTCTTCATCGGTTTTGGATACGGTTATGCTTTGCAACGTCGAGCAGCATTGGGATCGTCTTATGTAGCATCTCGTTAGTTGGTCGTGTGAGAGCTTTATTCCCAAATTGCCTTCATAGCTTCAAAAGCAACGGCTAAATATAAAATATTGGCTCGTTAGTACACATACCTTTTCCCACAACCATTCACGCGTATGAGTTTATATCTTGCACAATGGCGCAGGACATCTAAACTATTGGGCAGTATTGCTTGCTTTGGTATGTGATTCGCTCCAGATCTTTTCTAACCGAAAAGACAAATTGATGAATAAGATTATGATTCTCTATGAGGCTGTTAACTTTTGGTAATAGGAACGAGTGCTGTAGTTTGTAACCCCTTCGGGTTAGGGGTCAGAATATACCCGAGGTAAGGCATGCCTGTCGTAGAAGGCGACTAAAATCCACTCCCCGTATACCGAGTGTAAAGCGTATACAAACAACAAAAATGCAATGAGTACAACGAAAAGATTTACTACCCCAGGTGGCAATTCAGTTTCACTGGAAAATCCACCCTCTACGGAGGTCGGCTCTACGGATTCTGGGGAGAGCCAATTATTGCAAATGTGTAACCCTTTCGGGAAAAGTTCAAGGGTAACGAGGTCACCTACATCAGGATCTCAAAAAAATATATGTGTCTCAAGGAGCTCGACAACACCAGAAGTGTCAGCCCACGAAAAACGAGACTCAGTGAAAAATAAGAGCCTAAAGGAAGAAAACGACGTTCTTCGAACAAGGCTTAACAATGTCGAACTGCTCTGCGAAGAGCTTCGTAAAGAAATTCTCCATCTAAAGGAAGAAAATATGACTCTGAAGAGTTCATTTAAAATACCAAAAACAAGTTCAAACGGCCCCGTGAATTCGGAATACCACACGGATGAAGAAGAACTCAGTCGCGAAACTGACTGGATCTTAAAGAAAAGACCAGTTAAAAAGAGGAAAGCTGTATCCTCTCCTGAAATAATAAACCGCGACAAAGAGATTATTAATAAAGCGAAACAGCTAAAACAACGTCCCCCACCGCCAATTAATGTGATCGGTATTGACGACTTTAACAAGTTGCATACCTTGCTAAAATCGTTGCCATTATCGGGCTACCAAGTAACTTCGCTAAGAAAAAATACATGGAAAGTCTGCGTTAAAGACCCTGAAAGTTACCGTCTATTATCTCGCAAGCTTAATATCGATAAAATAGAATGGTATTCTTTTGAAAATAAATCTGAAAGGCCTTTACGCGTTGTAGCTAGAGGGTTACATGCGTCGTGCTTAAAGGATGACATTGTAAATGATCTGAAAAACAGGCAATATAAAGTCATAGATGCCGTTAACATTGTCAAACGAGACCAAAAGCAAAAAGATGGCGAAGGAAATGTAATAAAACGCGGCCTTCCTTTATTTATACTCACTTTCGATAAAACAGAAAGTTTGAACAAAATTTATGAAATAAAAACAATACTTAATATTGTTGTAAAAATAGAGCCTATGCGTAAGGATTCCAAACTAGTTCCCCAGTGCAAGCGCTGCCAAGGATACAATCATACGCAAAGCTATTGTCAAAAAGAACCGCGGTGTGTAAAATGTGCCGGCAATCACCTGACGGTAGATTGTATGTCAGATAAGAAAGCTCTTGCTATCTGCATTAACTGTAAAGGCAATCATCCGGCAAATTATCGCGGCTGCGAAGTAGCTAAAGAGTTGCAAAAAAGACGGACGAAATTTAATAGTATTAATTCACAGAAATTAAATTTAAACAAGCAACAGCCTAAAATTCCGATTAAAAATATGTAGAAGAAAAAGCAGGCCATAATCGAAGAACCTAAATGTCCACAAACTACACGGCCATCAGATATCCGTTCGGATCTTGTACATCCAAAACCAAATGTACAAACGTATGCTCAAGCTACAGTATCCAATAACGCCCAAAAAAATATCTCACCTGACCCAGTATTTTCGATTATTCTTTCAAAACTTGAGGAACAAAGCAAAACGAATAAACTTATTTTTGACAGGCTCGTTAAGCTCGAAAATAGTATTCGCAATAGAAGTACCCCACCTTTAACATGAATAGATTGCTTAAAATTCTTACGTGGAATGCCAATGGCCTTTGGCAAAAACTTGGAGAACTTGAATTATTTATGCAGGAAAAAGATATAGACATCTGTTTAATATCCGAAACTCACGCAAAGAGTAATTCGAACTTAAAAATAAAAGGTTACCTCGACTATCATGCTCTACATCCATCGAATAAGGCTAGAGGTGGAGCCTCACTATATATAAAAGAGTGTATCGAACATTCGATTGATCTTAAACTAGAAATCGAAACAATGCAAGTTAGCTCTATACAAGTCAAAAGCAGACAATCCTTTCTGAAGATATCGTCTATTTACTGCCCACCACGATGCAAGGTTGAGAAAATTGACTTTGAAAACTTGCTTAATTCCCTTGGACAACGTTTTGTCATCGGAGGGGACTTTAATGCAAAACATACATTCTGGGGATCTAGATGCATATCACAGAAAGGTAGGATGCTTTATGATATAGGTAGAAAGTACAATACCGAATTTCATTCTACGGGAAAACCAACTTACTGGCCAACTGATGCTAGAAAAATACCGGATTTGATCGATTTTTTCATTGTAAAAGGTCTGCCGTCCAATCGAATCAAAGTTGAAGAATGCTTTGATCTTTCCTCTGATCATTCTCCAGTCATTTTAACAATGAGCGAGTCACTGATTATAAATGAAAAACCACCCAGATTAACAAACGCGAAAACCAACTGGGAAGGTTTCAAAAACGATATTGAAAATAATATCCGACTGGGTGTATCGCTTAGAACCCCATTGGAACTCGAAGTCGCTGTTGACTCATTTATCAATACCATCCAAAAAGCAGCATGGAATAATACTCCTCAACAGAACAAAATAGTGAGCTATAGTAAAATTAAGTACCCCCGTGAAATACAAGATTTAGTAAGACAAAAAAGAAAAGCTCGTAAAAGATGGCACCAAACTCGTGCCCCGCAAGATAAAACACATCTCAATCGGTTGAGTAATTTGCTATCAAATTCGATTAAATACTTTAAAAACCATTCAGTAGAAACTTATCTGCAAAGCCTAACCGCTGGAAAGGAATCGAATTATTCGCTCTGGAAAGCAATTAGAGTCATAAAACGGCCAAAAATCGTTGTGCCGCCCATTAGGGTAACTCAAGACGTTTGGGCAAAGAGCGATAAGGAAAAAGCTGACGTTTTTGCCTCACATCTTGAGGAAACATTTAAGCCATTTGATGGTCCGGCGCAAAATGAAAACATTAATATATTCGAGAGTACAACCGATAATAACATAGTAAGATATGCAAGTATTGCCGAGCTTAAACGGGAAATACAGAAACTAAAGCCTAAAAAAGCTCCGGGTTATGACCTGATTACAGGAGAACTTCTTAAAATGTTGCCTCGGAAAGCATTAACTAAGCTTCTTTTTATTATAAATGCAGCAATCAGATTAGAATACATACCAAGACAGTGGAAAGTCGCGGAAGTGATTATGGTTCTAAAACCAGGAAGTAAACATTCAACGGTGGACTAAGTACATCGAATTACAGATGTAATTGAGAAAGCTTTCGAAGAAAAGAAAATTTGTTCAGCCGTATTTCTTGACGTGTCGCAAGCTTTTGACAAGGTGTGGCACAAAGGCCTTACTTATAAACTAAGTCAAGTTTTGCCAGAACAATTATATAAAATCCTCGTGTCGTATCTTGAGCATAGACTCTTTCGTGTGAAACTTGGAAGCGAATATTCCGAGTTCAAAGAAATAATGGCAGGTGTACCGCAAGGAAGCGTCCTTGGACCAATCCTGTACCTCATATTCACTCGTGATATCCCACAAACAAACGATACAATAGTTGCAACATTTGCTGACGATACTGCTATACTAGCAGTTGCCACAACAATAGGGGAAACAAATATTAAATTACAAAACGCTCTTAACGAGGTTAATGAATGGACTAAATCCTGGCGGATTGCACTTAATGAGAGCAAATCGATCCATGTAGATTTTTCGTATAAACGGACAAACAATTTGCCTGTATTTCTAAATACGGTTCGAGTCCCGTTTGCAAATGAAGCGAAATATCTCGGTATGACACTCGATGCAAAATTAAAATGGAAGTCGCATGTAAAAAAGAAATGCGAAGAACTTAAGAATAAATACAGAGAACTGTACTGGTTGCTCGGAAAATATTCGAAGCTTAACCTTGATAACAAGCTGCTATTATACAAGCAAGTGCTAAAACCGGTTTGGACATATGGTATACAACTATGGGGTTGTACCAGTGAAACGAATCTAAACATTTTACAAACTTTTGAAAACAAAATGTTAAGATCATTCGTCAATGCGCCGTGGTACATAAGGAACGAAGATCTACGCAGAGATCTGGGTATTCCCGCGGTTAAAGATGAAACAAAAAATTTTGCACGAAAACATAAAAAACGTTTATTAGGACACGTTAACACAACAGTCCTCCAAATTCTGGACGAAACAAATATATTGCGGCGTCTTCAAAGAACTAAACCCTTAGATTTGGCCCGATAATAACAAACCGCGCTATAATTGCGGAAAAGCAGGAACTCTCAAAGGAAAGTTACCTGCCAAACATATTATATAATCGTGATAAAAAAAATTGCTGGATAAGTCGAATACTTAGTTGCAATAGAATTACCAAATGGGTGGTGGTTTTAGTGAGTAAAAATCTCACACTACTTTGGGCACGTGCTCATCGTGTCTATGAAGATTTCCACCAGCCCACGGGAAAAAAAAAAAAAAAAAAAAAAAAAAAAAAAAAAAATTGCTCTGGCAATTCTCCTTCATTCAGACAAATTTGCACCGTTGCTTTAACGGTATCTGGTCCCTTTTAAGGAGCGGCTTTTAATGCAGTATTTGGTATGCCATCTTGATCTGACGCTTTGGTACCTGTAGGGATAAATATGGTTTACGATATCCTCCGGAAAAAAAGAAAAAGAAGAGCGCGTAATAAATGGCAACAAAGTCGAACTCCGTAAAATAAAGATTTCGAATCGCTGTGCAATTTGTTAAAGAATGTTATTGAAGATTTTAATAATAGTTAGATAAGCTATTGCTTTCAAATTCTAACTGTGATGAAAGAGTCTAATTATTCACTTTGGAAAGCTGTAAAAAACACCAAGAGGTCGATGACACTAGAAGCGATGATATCCATAGTAATGTCGGAATTTCTACAATCGAAGCTACAACTAGAAGTTTCACACAAAAGCATAGAAACACAACGTGTAGGATCTTTCAATGGAAAGTAACCTGTCAAAAGGTTTCAAATTCGTTAAAGAAAAATTCCTTGATAAGATTTATTTTACTTACTTACTTACTTAAGTGGCGCTACAGTGTGGAATGAACCTGGGCCTCAACAAACATACCTCTCCAATTAGCTAACAGCCTCCAGTTGCGCACTCCACGTTAGTTTAAGTCGGGACCGAAGATTTTTCGAAGAATTTTTCTCTCGAATCGACCAAGGATTTCTTCATCCGCTTTTGATACTGTCCATGCTTCAGCGCCGTAGAGCAGGACTGCGATGATCAGGGTCTTATATAGGATATCCTTGGTAATTAGAGTGAGGGCTTTACTACTAAATTGCCTTCTTAGCCCGAAGAAACAGCGGTTGGCAAGAGTGTAAACATAATAACCTGTTATATTTGAAACACTTGTTAACTTAGTATGTTTTGTTATATTCGAATTTATCATTTGTAATCATAGTATGCTTTGCATGGAAACGCTGTGGAAACATTGAAGTGTATCTTACATTGTAATAAATAGTGGATAACGAGGTGGTTGTGTTAAAGACATTAAACATAAATTGGTTTTATTTATTGCAACGTAACAATTTCAGAAGTGGGATTACACCATTTGATACATTTTCAAGTTCAAGACAAAGAAAATAATTGATAAATAACAAAAAAAAAAGGATTTGTGAAAAAGGAAATTATCAACAGTAAAACAAAAAAATGTATGTAAACGATAAAATTATTTGTATGTAGATATATATGTTTTTCCATTTGATATTGGCCATTTACAAAATCTAAGAAAGTGTTGGTGTTGTGTTTTAATGGTGGAATATTGATATTTGATATACGTATTTCCAAGTTGTTGTTGTTTGGGAATTATAGTTTTTTTATTGGTGGACTATATAATATGTAGATTTGACATAGGATACATATTATATGTACCTACGTTGTTGATTTTAAGGAATAATAGTTATTGTTGTTAAGGACGGTTGTTGAAAAACGAATTGATGTAGAATTGAGTAACAAAAAAACGAAATAAAAAAGAAACGAAATGATAAAAAATGAAATGGAAAAGAAACGAAATGAAAAAGAAACGAAATGAAACGATATAAAAAAAAACGATATGAAAAAGAAACGAAATGAAATAAAAAAAAGGAAATGAAAAAGATACGGAATAAAAAAAAAACGAGATATGTAGGTAATTTAAAGAAACGATATAAAAAAAAACGATATGAAAATGAAACGAAATGAAATGAAAAAGATACGGAATAAAAAAAAAAAAAAACGAGATATGTAGGTAATCATTTAATAAACGTAACGAGATTATAAATGTGTAAGAATTTGTATAAAAATGTTACGACAGTTAGATATCTACCTACTTATATGTGTTAGTAGTGCATGATAATTTATCATCGATATAGACATATTTATATATATATATATATATATATATATATATATATAAACGGTGCAAAAGAAAGGTTACTTTATGATTTTTTTTTTGTCTTCATTCGTATGTTTAGATGAATTCACTCAACATAAATACACGAAAACGAAAGCTTTCCGCGGAAATTAATGACCAAACGAAATCAAAGAAGGTTATGAATAATTTACTAACGGGTGAGAAGCGAGAATTAACTATATCGTCAGATATGTTTAAATAATAGTGTTGCCACTGTATTATAAAATTGACGAACTGTTTTTGTTTTTGTGAAGTGTCGGTATTACTCTAGTAAAGTTATTGCATGTGGCAACGCTGTAACTATGTTCTATTTTGTTTAAAAAAAATTATTTAAATTTTACTAATCATATTATTTTCTTATTATTTATTCCTCATTAATTTTTGTTGGGCGAAATTGGTATTATACATAAAAACACAACTATAAAAAAACATTTATCGGACAGACAACTTAACTTACATGGAAAATTATCAGAGCTCAGGGATAGGTTATTATCGCATATTGAAAAGCAGAATTCGGAAATAATTTCGGTTCCAGATAAGAATGCTTTGATATTGGTCAATCCTACATCCAATAACTCTACAAAGTTGAATGTGGATAAAAACTCAAACGATAACTCTTCTTATATACAACTTCTCGAATCACAGATATGTATGTTGAGAAAAAAAACGTTAGAATTGGAACAGAAGTGTGAAGAATTGTCACAGAATAACCATCGAGATTCACTCAAGACATCCCAAAGTGAAAATACGCAGGCATTTTGCAACCCTCGGGATGTAACAGACATTCTGCCAACATTTGATCCTTCTCAACAGTTGACTGGGCTCGCTGCATCACAATTTATTGAGAAAGTTAACTATTTAAAAGAAGTATACGGATGGAACGATAAACTGATTTTATTTGCACTGCCAACAAAATTAAAAGGTGCTGCTCGTATTTGGTTTGACGGCCAAAGAGAGATATTTGGTTCATTTGCATTATTTTCAAAAGAATTATTGGAAAGTTTTCCCTGTCTGATAAATGAGGCAGATATTCATGCTAATCTTTCCCAACGATTTCGACTTAAAGACGAAGACTTAGAAACGTATTTCTTTTCAATGTGTGCTTTAGGCACCAAAGCAAAGTTGTCCGATCAAGCTGTCTGTAAATATATTATAGCGGGGCTCCGAAATAAATATATATCTGACTTATTGTGCGGTACATATTTTTGAACAACAAATGAGCTGCTGCATAAACTACAAATTTTTGAAAGTATAAATAAATTGCAAACTGACGTTCCACGGTTTGAAAATCATGGAAATATTAATGCAACTGAACAAATGTCAAGGAATTATTTTAGACGAAACACAACTGGTCCTTACCAAAAACCACCTTCTACATGTCCTAGCCATCTTAAACGTCCAATGCGGAGTTTTTTGACCAGGGGCATGTCGCTGTACAGCTCGTATAGTTCTTGGTTGAATCTTCGTCTCCATAGCCCGTCAACGCAAACGGGACCGAAGATTTTCCGAAGAATTTTCCTCTCGAATCTACCAAGGATTTCTTCATCCGCTTTTGATACGGTCCATGCTTCAGCGCCGTAGAGCAGGACTGGGATGATCAGGGTCTTATATAGGATCTCCTTAGTAGTTCGAGTGAGGGCTTTACTACTAAATTGCCTTCTTAGCCCGAAGAAACAGCGGTTGGCAAGAGTAATTCTTCGTTTAATTTCTGACGAGATGTTGTTGTCAGAGTTAATAGCGGAGCCGAGGTAGACAAAGTCCCGTACTACCTCAAAGTTATATCTGTCAATGGTGACGTTCTGTCCAATTCGTCGATGTTGTGTGTCCTTTCGTGTTGACAGCATATACTTAGTCTTACCCTCATTTACTGCTAAACCCATTTTTGCCGCTTCCTTCTCTATACTAGCAATGTTGGCTATGACATCAAGTTGAGTCCTACCAATGATGTCAATATCGTCGGCGTATGCTAGTAGTTGCACCGATTTGTGGAAAATTGTGCCTCGGGAGTTTGATAAATCATCTCAAGATTCAAATTGAAGAAGTCACATGACAGCGCATCGCCTTGCCGTTAATCCTTTTTTGGTATCGAATGTGTCGGTGAGGTCGTTTCTAACCCTGATGGAGCAGCGAGAATTCTTCATCGTCATCCTACACAAACGGATGAGTTTGGGCGGTATACCAAAATTAGACATGGCTCTGTATAGTCCGTCTCTATAAATGCTGTAATATGCGGCTTTGAAATCGATAAATAGGCGGTGGGTATCGATTTGGGTTTCTTGGGTTTTTCAAGGATCTGCCTTAGTGCGTAAATTTGATCGGTTGTGGACTTTCCTGGCCTAAAACCACACTGATAAGGGCCGATCAGGTTGTTGATAAACGGTTTCAGGCGTTTACATATTACGGCAGATAGGATCTTGTAGGCGATGTTGAGGAGACTTATGCCTCAGTAGTTGGCGCAGTTTATAGGGTCTCCTTTTTTGTGGATCGGGCAAACGATGCTGAGGTTCCATTCTTCAGGCATACTTTCATCCGACCAGATTTGGCTTATGAATTGGTGAATGTTGCTTTTCCAAGTCATCTCTGCCAGTTTTATAAAGCTCAGCGGGAATGCCGTCATTTCCAGCCTTATTAAGCTTGAGCTTAGATATTGCTATCCTCACTTCGCTTAGGTCGGGTAGTTGGCAGTTTTCGTTGCCGTTGCCAATATTAAAAGGTTCGTTCTGCCTGACAGCGGAATGTTATTCGTCATCGCCGTTTAACAGTCTGCAGAAATGGTTCTTCCATATACTCAACATCGACTGTGTCTCAACTACGATATTTCTTTGTTCATCTCGATATAATTCTGATCGAGCCCTTTATCCTTGGCTTTGACGTTTTACGCTTTGGTAAAATTTGCGAACATCGTTCCTGGAGTGGCACCTCTCTATATCCTGGATCGCGAGCTCTTCTTGCTCTTTTTTCTTCTTTCTAAAAAGCCGGTGTACTTCCCTTCTTCTTTGCCTATAGAGCTAAATGGCAGCTCTCGCCTTCACCTGTAGCTTAGCCTTGTAGGCCTCGTTCTTGGCTGCGAGCAATTGTCGGTATTCCGCATCAAACCAAGGATTTCTTGCTGGTGGCCGCGAGAAACCTATCACATCAGTTGCGTCTGATCTAATGGCTTGTTGGAGTCGTTGCCTTTGTTCTTCGACATTAGATGCTGGTGGTACGATGTGAATAGAGAGGTTAAGGGATATGCGTTGCGCGAAGGTCTTGGCGGTCTCTGGCGATTGCAGTCTTTCGACATTAAATTTTTTCACAGTATTTCTGGTTTGTTGTGGCGTGGTGGATATCGGCAGCCAAGGCAACAAGGTAGTGGTCCGAGTCGATATTAGCCCCTCGGAATGTTCGTACATCCAAAATACTGGATGCGTGCCTCTTGTCTATCGTAATGTGATCAATTTGGTTGGTTGCCATGTCCCCTTATGGACATCGAGGTGAGGAAACCGTGTGCTGGGTTTAGTGGAATTTCGTATTGTAGCGAAGTCAATTAACCTAAGTCCGTTACCTGACGTGTTGTCGTGTAGGCTATATTTTCCGACAATACTGATAAAGATGACTTCTCTTCCTACATTTGCGTTAAAATCTCCCAGCACTTATAACAAATCCGCATACGAATAGTCGCTGTTTCTGCTCACTATAACACGGTCCATAGTAGATATCACAGTTTTTCATCCTCTTTTTGACCGGCCCATCCCATCGTATTTCCTGGATGGCAGTAATGTCTGCTTTGTAGCAGTTTAGGGCTTCCGCTAGTTGTTCGCCTGCACCTATCCTGTTTAATGTTCTCACATTCCAGGTGCATATACTTACGTAGTTGTTCCTTTTTCGTTAAGCAGGGTCGTCAACAATAATATCAGTCCTTTTCGAGGCTATTGGTTGCTTCGTAACAATGGTTTTTTCCATGGGTATCAAACATAAAGCCATTTCCTAATTTGCTATTTTCTCAAATTGTTCTAGTATATATATACTTATGCCTTTGACATTCTAATTAGGCAAGAATATATATATATCCTCATTTATTAGCTCAAATGCACTTAACTACACCACGCCAATGAGAAGCTAAGTGTGACGCGAATCACATTGTCAACAGCTTACAGATAATAACATTTTCACGCACATTGGGTAATTACGATTTTATTGTCTAACTTCCATAAACTGTCAGATTTGTCTATAATCAATGTATATTTGCTCATAAAACCGCAATTAATTTCATGCGATAACAATAATTTTGGGGTGATTAATATACCAATGGGGTATATAATATAGAATTGTGCAGTCATCATGCTTGGCATACTTACGTAATATGAATCTAAGAAAATGCACATTACTAACCTAGAACAACAAGTGGTCTTATAAAACAGGAAATTTTGCCATGTTTTCGATTCTGATTTCTGGCAATAAACATAAAATACGGGAAGAAGACATCCCACACGTACAGTATTTACACAATTCACATGTTTTAAAATACAAAGTTCCATAATGTGTCATAAACATATGTGCGAATCGTTGAATACCCTATCCCATTCCATCCTTAAATTAATCATCCCCAAAACGTGGGAGTGGAATTTTCACAATATACTGCTCAGACAGTTTATAAAAATATTTTACGGTTCGTCAGAAAAACGTTTTCATACCCTATCACAAAGAGGTATGTTAGTTTTCACATTTGACATTTGTTTGTAACATAGAGAAATAATTTCGATAGATATACCTTAAAGTATATGGATCTTCTCAGAATGTCTAGCTGAGTATATTTTACAATGTCTGCCTTGTGTGTGTCACTTAAGGCGAGGTCTTCGTCAACTGCGTCTGGCTGTAAATAGAAGACTCTGAGTGCCGGAATGTTGGTGTTAATTCGATGCACAGGTCTTAAAGTTCATGATTGAATCTTCGTCCCAATAGCCCGTCCATGTAATCGGGACCAAAATTTGCTCCAATCGACCAAGTATTTTTCACACGTTTTTTATACGGTCCACGATTCAGCGCCATAGAGCAGGACTTGGATGATTAGATTCTTATATATGATATGATATATGATCTCCTTAAGAAACATCGGTTAGCAACAGTAATCTATGTTTGACTTTTGACTAGACTTCTTTTGTCAGAGTTAATAGCGGACCCGGGGTAGACATACTAGGTACCCTTACCACCTCAAAGTTGTAGCTTTCGATTGTGACTTTGTTGTGCATCCGTTCCTATTTGTTAGTATACATTTAGTGTTACTGTTAAAGTTTGAACTCTGTTCTGCCGCTTTCTTATCTATACTTGTTTCATAACTTTAGTCCAACCAACGATATCAATTTTGGTGTATGCTAGTTGTTGCACCGATTAATGGAAGATTTTACCTCTAGTAAGTGTTTGGAAGTTTTACAAATATTCTCAATAAATTCGTTAAATAAATCTATATACTATTATCTGTAGTTGGAGTATATATCAGAACATCCAAAAAGTGGATGCGGTTCAATTTTTTTTAACTATTAAGACACAAAAGTGTGTTGTTTAAAGACAAACTGCGTTACTAATAATAATTTTTAGCAACAACTAAAACGATAATCTCCAAACTTTCCAAGAATCCTTAACCAATAAATAAATTTACATCACAGACTAGCGCTATACTCATAGCTTGTTATTTAATGTACAGAAAGTCACATCTAAGTCATATATTTAGTATTGACAAAATTGTGTTTTCGCCATTTTGTAGGTATATGTCATACGAATTTTGTTTATTGTATGCATACATTTATTTTTTTTTTAAGTTATGGCGCAAAAAAGAAATACAAAAGCTTCTTGTCTCATTAGTAAGACCATCGGTAGAAGTACTCGACAGTAAAATGAATGATGAATGATGAGATGATTTCTTAGAAAATCGAGCGAACAAGTGCGATTATATATGTATTTCCAAGAAATATTTATTTGATTCAAAATGTAGTAAATTTAATTGAGGAGTTGAGTTTACTAAGTTAGTTTTGGGTTTTGATTTTCGGTAGAGTTTCAATAAAGCTGTACACTATAAATTAATCTGGTAACTTACTAATGTCGACAAAATTAGGGCGCAGTTCAAAACCTTATTGGAGCAGCAGGCTCGTTAGAACCCAGGGCCTAGCTTTCTCATAACCAAGCATGTGTGCGTATGTACTTCTTGCACGATGGCATGACCTACTGTTTTATGCCGAATCCTAACGGCTAAGTTGAGATAAGGTATTCTTGACAATTGATACTAATCTAATGATTTGTCAGATCATCACGAAAGGAGGGCCAGTGAAAGTTCATTTTGGTAGCTGTGAAGCGAACCCAGACCTTCTGCGCGGCAGTTCATCGCACTAACCATCGCGCCACTGATCCTCTTGCTCAGATAGTTTTTCAAAATTCTTAATGATTTCATCAAAATCAAAATTTGTTTGAAAGTGTTTTCATGTTTAAAGTTCGACCTGAAAATATACAGGTACTTAAAGCAAGCGACCATTGATTATGCCGTTTAATCAGTGCTTAGGCAATTTGAAGTTGATCATAATTTCATTAAACAAATAATAATTAATAGGCATTTCCTAATTTTGGATGAATCTGTGTTTAAGAAAGCATCAAAAATTGTCAGATTTGGGATTATACCATTTTACAGTTAGTAATACATACAGTACCAAATAAATTCTGCAAAAGCCACTGTTTCTTCTTCAAAAACAAAACTTGTATTATCCCAATAGGCCTACAGATCGACCATGAGATCTTTATGATCTTAACTGGATAATATGGATAACAACTATATGTGTTTTCAACGGGATGCCGAAATGAGAATTGAACATCTTTATTACCAGTGCCCACGCGGAATCAAAGTTTCTTCAATAAAAGATTTAAAATATCTGAATCATTAACTTTAAAATAATAGCATGTGAAATACAATTAGTTGTTATGGATGTGAACAAACTACGATGGTGTTCTATTTTCGAATTAAAAAAATTCCATCGTACCAGGACTCTATATATCTGTACCAACTCAATATTTATTTCGCCCACAATCTTATAATTGATTAATTTCGTGGAAGAAAAACCCATTGGGACTTCTCTCCTGTATTATACACTCCATTGACCAGAAGACCCATATTCTCATATATGTTAGATAAACGGCAAATTCCTGTGAATTTCCTCTTGGTGAAGAAGAAAAACGAATACAAATTCAAGCGCCAGTATGGGGAGCTATGCAGGATGTTCCTTCGTATCCATTCTTCGGAGCATATGACGTGTGAGACTATACATTTTAAAGAAGAAACAGCTCCAATGCGCCATCTCAGGTGATAGTAAAAGTATTGGAGAATATAAAAATCTTTTTAATTGCATGGGTTCTTCTTGTCACATTATCTAAGGCAACCAGTGTAGTAACCCGTGACCGTAAGCGTATATGTTTATAGTTACTTTAAAAAGGAATGTGCAACAGCAAGTTTTTCAATTTGCTTGAATTTTTTGTAAGGGAAACAAATGAACATCTTTTGCAACCAATTAGTTTACATTAGTAGTTAGATAACGATTAAATCGCCGATGTTAAGCAGATTTTAAAACAAATGCTTGCAACGCTATCGAAAGGTTACATGTAAATACTTTTTGGTTATTGATTAATATATATCTGGTATTAACTGTCAATACGGGTCTTCAAACCAAGTTTCTTCATTCATATACATCTATGAACATCAGCAATAAAAAACATAAAGAATCGATTGCTGTTGTCCTGGACATTTCCATTGCAGGGCTTTGCAAGTCTAATTGCCAGAATACGGACGTCCTCAAATACTGTATGACTAGGTGGAAACTTTCTAAATTATAGATCTTATCATGTAGTATTGGATGGCGTTTCCTCAGACAGATCCATTGTCTCACCCATTATTTTTCTGCTGCACATTAATGATCTTTGGGGAGAACTTGTAATTGCATTTTTAGTTTTCATATGACAGTACTCTGATAGCTACTAACATAAACAAAATTTCTAATAGCGCTTTGCTTTGCATAGCAGCAGAGATGCCAACTAATTCACGGAATAACCGAAAAAATTATACAATTGTATTCACGTTTATAGCTCGGTCTCTAAACAAACACTGAACTTACTTAAATCCATCCAAATACGGTCAATGCAACTTATATACGATTCTTCACTTATTTCGAAGATCTATGTCTTTATTACAGATACTATGACGCAATATTTAGTAGAGCATAGAAAAATTATCCCTAGACTTGTTGCATTCCAACGACCTACAAAACACGCAGTTGCAGTTCATATCTAACAACGACCCCTTTTGTCACTTCCAAAAAACGTATTTTTACCAGTGTACAATTTGCACAAATTCAAAAACAGAGTTAATAAACATCTTAAAAAACATTTCAAGGCGCTGTTTGAGCGTTACACACATGTATGTAATTTTTGTATATGGATGTAATTTTTAGTGTAACATTCGACAAGTTGCGTTTTTATATACATGACAATAGTTAACAAAATTCAAACACCTAGTGTTGGATATTACAAACATTTTCTGAATATTTCACCGTTTGTGTACATTTCAACAACTTTTGTTCCATAATAATCTAATATTGTTGAAATATTACTCTTAGAATGTTTATAAATAAACAAATATGGTTTTAATACAAACACCTTATGTAATTTACTCATACAAAAAGATTTGAGATTTACACATTAAATATTTAAAATTAATGCGTGCGTACCTGTTCTCTCGCTTTTTGATCGTTACCTTTTTTTAGAGTGTAGGTTTGCCTCACCTGAGAAAATTCGATTGTATTTTTACTACAAAGAATGAGACCTCCAGTTTAACGACGATTCCAAAAGGCTTCTCATGACAGTTTTATACTTTTACATTTTTGTCAGACTTTCCTTCGAGCTGGGGCAGGTGTTGTTACTTTTTAATACTCAAGGACCCTGCCCTTATTATTCCATTAAAGAATTGCTATAGGTTAGATCACATTTTGGAAAGGGCGGTCCGTTGTCACACTTTCTGGTTTCATCATCCTTACTCAATTCGTTTGACTTATGAACCATCCCGAGCTTTATATAAAGCATATATCTTGTCAAACAAGATGTTACCGATGTGAATTTTTCTTTTAATAAAGAGTGTTAGTTGGAAAGTAGATGATGCTTTCCTCCTCCCCAGCGAGAAAGTAATCAGTAATCATTGCTCGCGAGGCCCTTTCGCATGTATTCCTATAGGGCAATATCCTGAGCGTTAAAATTAGGCCAACATTGACTGGATAATTGACAGGTTGTGTCTTTCGTCATATCATGGTTTGTTTCTAATGCTAATGAAATAGATCCCAGAGATTTGTTTGCTCTTGGCTGTCAAAAAATATACAAATATTCTGATTATCATGTTAAACGTCAGCCAAGAAAAGGCTTCTTTAATTGGCAGGATTTGCGGCTGAAAAACGTTACAATGCTAATGGGCCTCCGCACATGAGATGAGTTGAACTCTGATGTGAAACTGGTTTCACACCATACTCCAAGCGAACACGAGATGAATATGCCGGCAGAACAAATTGTATACATGAACCCCTTTTCGTTGTGTTAGTAATTCTATAGAAATTGACATTTGCCTTGAGTACTTTTGACAATTCGCAAGCTCTTAGGTTTGTGTGAGAGTATATGCAATTACAATGATGTTGACTGCTCGACTCACAAAACGCGTATGAGAGCCGAATGACATAAACAAATTTCAGACCTAAAATGTTGAAAAATGTGTTTGTATTGTTTTTCAACCTTGTTCCACCGCAAAGACTCGGTTGAAGATTTTCAACCATTTTCTCTCCGTATACCTCAGTCCCCTCGCCCATAAAACCGGTTTCACACCAAAATATTCATCTCATGTGCGGAGGCCCAATAAGACTCAAGCATATCATCTCACGCCGAATTCAGTTTTGGATCCATCTGTTTTTGGCTATTTATTGCATTCCCAAATACTACATTATTATTGTTAAACATTCTTTACTTTCAAAGGAAAAATCGTATTTAATTTAATCGGATATTGTCGATAATCTACAGCATAAACATAGCTTATAAAAATGGTCCGAATTAACAACAATTGATATTATTGTAAGTGTGGTTATTAGTTTGTTCTCATGTTATTATGCTGCATGTCTGGAAATTATTTCGTTTAGCTTTTCCAAACAACAAACTCTTTATAATATAAATATGTTCAGAACAGCTAAGCGAAACCCTTCATAGAGATGCTGCAGTTTCACAAGAGAGGGAAAATATTTCCAAGAAAAACTAATTGGATTCGTTTTACTAGCATTACAGAACTTACATTTTAAACAAATTCTGTACAAAGTAAACAACTGCAAACAGAAAAAAAAAACTCCATTCGTTCCTCAGCTGGCAATGCAATTCATCCCAGAAACATATTTCTACCAGTATAAATCTCCATCAATTAAGGGAGAGATTAACCAAACGAAGTGCGCGCTACAGGTTTCTAGACAGGACAAAAGATTTATTTGTTTGTGTTTACCATAAAAGGGTTCATTGGAATACCACCAAGGGTTGCAGAGCTACTTTTCTTAAGCCACTCTTCAAAGCATTTTTATTTCTCTACAAATCTGCTTAGGTCGTCGAAAATAATGTGGTTTACCTTTTTCTAAGTCTGTGGAAATTTCCCTTTGTTTCAAATCGTTGCTGACAATATCCAGCCGAATATGATGCCTACCTAGGATGTAGTGTCTCGTGATAATGTTGGTTATTTTGGAGGCAGTATCCCGCCTGTGTGTTGTTGTTAACCAGCTGCAATTAGAGATTTTGTAGTGAAGATGTCTGCTATTAATGTGCATACGCAGTTCACTGGAATGTCCAAGTGTCTCAGAAACCAACATATTGTGGCATTGTCCTTCTGGACAATCACCCTTTCCATTATATCGATTTTAGACGGCCGGCGCCTACATCTTCATCTGTAAAGGGAGAACGTTTAAAAAAGTTAAGACCGAAGATTAATTATATCAGTTAAATGAATTGTATTCGGTTATATGTATGTTTGTAGGGTAAAGGTGTCAACAGTGAATCACCGTTGAGCTCGCATTTATAATTGTATAGCCATGACATTTTTTTCACACCTTTTTCAATGTTCTATCTTCAACAAAATCTAAAAGCTTAATTGGAGTAGAGATAGTGATAAAAATATTTGACATTTCCCTTCCCACGTGATCCGCTGTGTACTATGGGTGTACACAGTGAGTCACTGCGCGGTACACAGTGAAACAAGGATTTAAAATCGATTTATTAAGTAAAAACATACGTTTTTCATAATATATTTAAATTTATTAATTAAGTTTATTGGTTAGGGATAAACGAAATAATAAAAACGAAACGTGGATTGAAGAAATTGAATTCTTGAGTCTCGAACTGCTACCATGTTCAATGGAATCAATGATCCACTGTGTACTACTTTAAACTGATTCAGTGTGTACACTGTCCTCATTTTACAAAAATATGTTCATAATTTATAAGATAATTCACCAAAGTAAACAAATCGACAAACATGATTAAGTCCATAAAAGCATAGGTATAAATATTAAACTCAAATACCGTTACAATACACACTTTTTTAATAAGATCGAAAATAAAACAGAAAAAAAAATCACTTTCCTATGCAGAAAACACAAACACAACCGGATAACCATCTTTGACAACACGACCGCGCAGGAAGTTAGTCTATTGCAAGGGGAAGTGAAAATGTGTTCATTTCTCTTTCCAGATTGATTTTAAAATAAAAAGATACATTATGAGAGCAAGTGATACACTGTGTACACTGATTCACTTTTGACACCTTTACCCTAGATGTTGATTCAAATCTCTTATTTGCGATTGAACTCGTATTCAATAAAATAATTTCATTACAACACAACGGTCTTAGAAGAATGAAGAATATTAGTTTTGATGGTTAGTTAGGTATGAAGACATTTTCTTAAAACAAAAGTTTTTAGTTAAAATTTTAAAGAAAATTGATTAAAGTTTTGGTGAAACTGAAAATACTTCGATAATATTACTATGTAAATTTCATCTATATCTCATCTTAATCCACAGATTTTCGTAAAAAACGATTCGTTTGCCCTATCCCATTGCCAAAGAAAAACGTATTTTTTTTGTCGAATTATATAAAAGATTTTGACTGTCTGAACGACATACATATGTTTACCATAGAATTACTTTAGGGCTATGAATGCAATTCAGTATTAAAGCCCTCACTGGATATACTTAGAAGATCCTATACAAGACCCTGATTACCTCAGCCCTGTTCTGCAGCGCTGAAGCATGGACCGTATCAAAAGTGGATCGATAATAAATAACAGCTTCTGCATGTACTTTTTCCACGATTCTTAATTATATTCCGATATTATGCTCAATCCATTTTACAAAAAATTAACGTTGTCTGTTAATTGTGTGGCAACTATATAGATACCTATATAATATTTATATCGGATATTTAAGCTAATAGTAAAAATATGAAGAGTTGGGAGTCGTGCTCCAAGATGCAATATATAGTTTGACATATTCTCTTATATTTTGAATAGTTTTATTACGAAGTATCTGAGAACGTGTCATATTTCATCAAAATAAACTCCGCTGAACACAACGTCATCAAGAACAAAACACTTTGAAGCTTATCAAACTCGTCAGCAGTCCTTTATAATTTATGTAAATACATAACACATAATTTCATAACACTTTTTGCGAATCATGATAAACTATCAATTTTTGTGCGTTCACAAATAAAAAGATTTGACATGCAAATGAGCTACCAGAGCGTCAAATAAAGTGTTTTCGAAAAGATTTAACATTCATAAAGATAATAAAAGTAATTATATTCAATTTCTGGCAGACAACACAATTATTCTAGGGGGAAACACTTATATACTATTCATCCTGACATGGTAAAGCACTCAATTACGTTGGTAACTTAATATCTAGTATAGAACAGTGAAGCTCTAGATATGTATATAAAAGTTGATAACACTTATTTGATTGATGTTGGCTTATCTATCAACATTGAAGGACTAAAATCGGGTTATTTTTTTTATTTATTAAAAATTATATCAATTCAGGTGTCATTTGACGTCAATGGGTTGATAATGACGTGTATTCATTTCTATATATGTATATAAGAATATGTATTATAAAAAGTTCTATTCTAAAAGTCATTCATAATTAAGAGTTTTGTTTTGAAAAAAATGTGATGTGGTTAAAATGTTCCTTTAAAAAATTCATTATTGGGCTTACAACAGTTTTAGCTATTACCTTATTAATCTTTAATACGAACAATTGAATATCGACGAAATTAGTGTGTTTTAAGTTGAATGCTTAATAATACATACTTAATTACTTACTTACTTAAGTGGCTTTACAGTCCGGAATGAACCTGGGCCTCAACCAACCTGCATCTCCAAATAGCCCGGTCCTTAGCTAACTGCCTCCAGTTGCAGACTCCAAATTGTGTGAGGTCGGTTTGTACTTGCGCGCGCCACTTAAGGCGAGGTCTTCCTCTACTGCGTCCGACGTCTGGCTGGGAATCGAAGACTGCGAGCCGGAGTATAGGTGACCAAGCCATCTTAAACGTCCATGTCCTAGCCTTCTTAAACGTCCATGCGGAGTTTTTTTGACCAGGGGTATGTCGCAGTACACCTCGTATAGTTCGTGGTTGAATCTTCGTCTCCATAGCCCGTCAACGCAAACGGGTCCGAAGAATTTTTCTCTCGAATCGACCAAGGGTTTCTTCATCCGCTTTTGATACTGTCCATGCTTCAGCGCCGTAGAGCAGGACTGGGATGATCAGGGTTTTTATAGGATCTCTTTAGTAGTTGGAGTGAGGGCTTTACTACTTAAGTGCCTTCTTAGCCCGAAGAAACAACGGTTGGCAACATTGGCAATTTCTGAGGAGAATTTGTTGTCAGAGCCGTGGTAGACAAAGTCCCGCACTACCTCAAAGTTATATCTTTCAATGGTGGCTTTCTGTCCAATTCATCGATGTTGTATGTCCTTTCGTGCTGACATCGTATACCTAATCTTACCCTCATTTACTGCTAAATCCGCTTACTTCTCTATGCTAGCAAACATGGTTATGACATCACGTTGAGTCCTACCAATGATGTCAAGGACGTATGCTAGTAGTTGCACCGATTTTTGGAAAATTATGCCTCTGATTTTGGCTCGGGAGTTTTGCACAACCCTCTCAAGAATCAAATTGAAGAAGTCACATTACAGCGCATCGCCTTGCCTAAATCCTTTTTTGGTCTCCAAGGTCATCCTACACAAACGGACGATTTTGATCGATATACCGAAACTAGACATGGCTCTGTATGGTTCGTCTCTATAAATGCTGTCCTATGCGGCTTTGAAATCGATAGGTGGTGGGTTCAATATTACGGCAGATAGGATCTTGTGGGCGATGTTGAGGAGACTTATGCCTCTATAGTTGGCGCAGTTCAATGGGTCCCCTGTTTTGGGGATCGAGCAAACGATGCTGAGGTTCCATTCTTCAGGCATACTTTCATCCGACCAGATTTTGGCTTATGAGATGGTGGATGTTACTTACCAAGTTATCTCCGTCGGCTTTATACAGCACAGCGGGAAAGCCGTCATTTTCAGCGGCCTTATTAATGTAGAGTTTAGATGTAAGTATCCTCACTTCACTTAGGTCGGGTGGTTGGCAGTTTTCGCTGTCGTTGCCAATATTGAATGGTTCGTTCTGCCTGATAGCGAAATGTTTTTCGTCATCGCCGTTTAACAATCTGCATAAGTGGTTCTTCCATATCCTCAGCATTGACTGTGTCTCAACTACGATATTTCCTTGTTCATCTCGACAGGATCTTGTTCGAGGCTTGTATTCTTGGCTTTGACACTTAAAACTTTGGTAAAATTTGAGAACAACGTTCCTGGAGTGCCACCTCTCTATATCTACGATCGCGCGCTTTTCTTGCTCTTTTGTCTTTTTTCTGAAAAGCCGGTTTTCTTCCCTTCTTCTTTGCCTATAGAGTTCAATGTCAGCGCTAGTCTTCACCTGCAACTTAGCCTTGTAGGTCTCGTTCTTGGCTGCGAGCATCTGTTAACATTCCTCATCAAACCAAGGGTTTCTTGCTGGTGGCAGCGGGAAACCTATCACATCAGGTGAGGAAACCATGTTCTGGCTATAATGGCATTTCGTTCAGTAGCGAAGTCAATTAGCCTGAGAAATAGAGAAAGAGGATACCTTGTTAAGTTCGCTAGTGATACTTATGCGGTGCTGGTCTGTGTTGCTCCTTCAGCCTCAAAGAGGTAGTTGCTGCATCCTGATCTGCTACAAAAACGGACTATCAGCGCTATTGGGATAGTCGTTAGGTCACTTAGGTCATCGAAGTAAAGGCTGCCTAGTATTTTAAAACGACTGCCACTGATCGCAGGGCAGTGGCATAGTAGGTGTGAGACCTCTTCTTCGACGTCAGGGTCGCTGCATTTCCTGCAAAGCTTGTTCGCAGTCAGTTTTATCTTATTTGAGTGCTTACCCAACAGGTTGTGACCTGTTATCACTCTCACCGCTATAGAAATGGATGCTCTATTCAAAGCTAATAGCTTGTTTGATTTGCTGCCGCTTAATTCCGGCCAGAGAGATTTTGTGTGTGTACAAGTTATTGTATTTTGCCATCTTGTTATGGTTGCTTTTTGAGTGTGCGTGGTTATTACATATTTTTTAGATACTAGCGGGGGATTGACCCTTTTATCAGCTAGGGAAATGCAAGTGGACGATCCTAGTCTGGCTAGTTCGTCTGCTTTCTCATTTCCCATAATGTCATTATGTCCTGGCACCCAGATAATTTGGACTTTGTTCTGGTTACAAAGAGACTTCAGCTCTTCGCGGCAGCGTCCAACTACCCGTGATTTTACTATATTGGATGCCAGAGCTTTAATGGCCGCTTGACTGTCCACGTAGATGGAGATATCCTCATGTGATATGTCCAATACCCTAGCTTGGAATACACTACACGAGTTTGCTAATCTCAAGGATGTAGCTAGCTCGATCTTTTCAGAGTAGACACCAGAGCCCACTCCGACTTCCATTTTGGATCCGTCGGTATAGATAGCTATTTCAATGTTAGATAACACATTGTTTGAAGACCATTCGTCTCTGCTTGGTATTCTGATAGAGTAATTAGTATCAAAGTCGTGGTATGGGATAATGTAGTCAGATGCTACATCCGCATATGCCATTGAGTTTAATGTTGAGCTATGTTAGGATTGGTCTGACAATGGCTGTGTATAGCCATTTTGTGACCTTCGGGGATGGGCCCCGTTATTTGCCGCAGATTCTGTTGCAGCTATAGAGGGCAATATTTGCTTTCTTTACTCTTTCTTCAACGTTTGGATTCCAGTTCAGTTTACTATCAAGTATCACCCCAGATATTTCGCGCTTGCTGACAATGAGAGAGTCGAATCTTCCAAAGATGGTGCCGGAAATGCTGGGATCGATCTCCTGTTAGTAAAGAGAACCAGTTCTGTTTTGTTTGGATTTACACCCAGCCCGCAAGACTTTGCCCACTTGCTGAGTATATTGAGACTTCTCTGCATAATTTCACTCAGTGTCGGTGGGAATTTTCCGCACGCCATGAGGACTACGTCATCAGCGTATGCCACTGTTTTTATTGCAGTGATATACAGCTTCCTCAGTGCCTCGTTGACTACTAATAGCCAGAGGAGTGGAGATAGTACGCCTCCCTGGGGGGTACCTCTTGACGTTGTGATCCTTGTTATTGAGCATGGTTAAGATCCAATTGCTAGAAACCGTTTCTATTTCAGCTTTGGTAAGTGCCTCAGCAATAATTGCTTCAGTTGTAACGTTGTTGAAGGCTCCTTCTATATCTAGAAAGGCTGCTAACGTATATTCTTTGTAGTGCAGTGAATTTTCTACTGTGCGAACTACTTCGTGTAGAGCCGTTTCCACCGATTTACCCTTTATATAGGCGTTTGGCTTACAGATAGGTAACCTGGATTCAGGTTGCTACGTATTTGGATGTCGAGTAACCGTTCCATCGTTTTCAGTAGGAAGGAGGACAGGCTTATGGGTCTAAAATCTTTCGCTACGGTGTGGCTGCATTTACCTGCCTTCGGTATGAATAAACCTTTAACTTCACGCCACACTTGTGGTATGTGGTTTAGTTTTAGATATCCACGGAAGATGGTGAGCCTTGTTGGCATTATGTGATAAGCAGTTTTTTGTAGCATGATAGGCCCATGCAATTTTTTTCCTTGCACACTATCGTATTAATGAGAGAGTTGTCACCCATGTTATCCGTTGTGTGGTCTGTTTTTGTACTTACGATGGCATTTTCCTCTACAGTTTTGCAGTTCGGAAAGTGTGCGCTTAAAAGAAGGTTCAGGGTTTCAGCGGTTGATTCTGTCCATTCATTTGCTGAATTTTTGAGAAAACCTGGGCTACATGCTTCTTTTGATAGTATCTTCCTCAATCTGGTAGATTCATTGTTTTCCTCGATACTGCTGCAGAATTCTTTCCAAGCCTTTCTTTTGGCCGTTCTGGTCTCTTTTTTGAATTTACAGAGGCTGGTTCTATAAGAGTGCCAGTCTGTTTCTGCGTTTGACCTTTTTGCTATTTTGTTTGTTTGTTTCTTTTTCTTTTTTGTATTTATGCTTTGTGGGCACGCTTTTGAAAAAGCGTTCTTAAAAACCGAGACGAGTTTGTTGACGTTTGTGTCAATTTCTGTTTGGTTTCGTGCGACACTACTAAAGGTGTGCTCGGAGACTTCGGAGATGAAGGTGTCCCAGTTTGTCTTTCTGGGGTTATGAAACGGAGCGATGTTAGCTAACGTTTCAAGTAGTGAGAACTGTATAATACTGTGATCTGAAAAGCTAGGTTGATTTGATACCCTCCAGTCTGAGACTGATAGGGTGACAGAGTTAGAGGAAAGTGTTAGGTCTAAGACTTCCCTACGATTTTTGATGATGAAAGTGGGTTCATTACCACGATTATGAATTAATAAGCTATGTTTGATAATATATTGGAATAAGGACTCACCTCTAGTATTTGTATCACTACTGCCCCAGCTGGTGTTATCAGCATTAGTGTAGCATCCTATAAGTAGGTCCCAATCTCTCGCTTTACTATGTCGGACGAGGTCTTTGATAGCAATGGGAGGAGGTGGAGCTTCCGAGTTGTATGGCATGTAGGCTGAGGAGAGAATCAACGGTTTTGAATCTTTCCTTTCCCACATGACTGCTGCTACATTAATACTTTTCCTAGCCATGACGCAGCTACGACAATTGCCGTTGGTGATTTTATTATAATAAAGGGTCCAGTCGTTGTCGCAAGACATAACACGGAACCCCTTGTAGTAAACCATCTTGCCAAAAGTCGGAGCATTTTGGGGGTCGTTTGCCAGTAAGGTGCTGAGGCACAGCAAAAGATTGTTGTGCACCAGTCGCCATTGTTCCTCGTTTAGCCGAATGTCCGGATTAGCTGCGTCAATTACTGCATAAGCAGGAACCCACCACTTGAAGGTAAAAATAAGCACATTTGATATGTAGTCAGAGTTACAACCACTGGACATTACAAAGTTAAAGCCAATCAGAGTCTTCCTTCGTTCTACAACACCCAACCGTTCTAATACTGTTCTAATGGACGGATTATAAACATTTTTACACATTAATCATCATAGCTCAAAATGTATACTAATGATCGGTAACATAAAAATTGACAGATAGAACGAAGAGGTAGTATGGAAACTACTTGTGACAACTGCTGCTTTTGGACCATGAGGCCAATTTACCAGTCCTGTCTCGAACTGCTAAGCAGATCCTATATATAACCTTGATCATTTCTCTCTTGTGATACAGTGCTGAATTACTTACCGTATCAAAAGCAGAAGGAACAAATTCTTTGTCTTTTTGAGCGAACAATTCTTTAGGATATTCTCGTTCTCGTTTGCGTTGACAGAGATTCAGCAAAGACATAGAACCAAATTTTTACGATTAAGTTTGTGAGGACATGTGGAGCATACAGACACCAATGCTTCGGTCCGTAGTATTGACACGATATTGAGTAAGGGAAAAACTTGACATAAGTGCACGCCGACCTAAACCAACTTTAAGTGGGCAAGTGCAGGCCAGGTTTGTAGCGCCGCTAAATTAAGTAAGTTCTGAAATGACTTATGCTATCAAACTATACAAACCGCATTAAAGTTATCGTGAAGCTAAAAATTAAATATTCTGAAATAAAACTCCTCAATGAATACTGCATATATATACGGATTTCTTTTTATATACTTAGGGCACATGTACACATAGAATAGCTGAAAGTATGTGTTTGTGGAAGCTGATGGAATGAGGGGCTGGCCGCTGACAATGGCTCATAATTACAATGCCGAAGGGGGTGGTACATTAGTAGAAGTTGAAAAGTTATAAAGGTTATGTGTTCAAGCTTAATACTCTCTCTGTGCGCCACGAAAGAATTTCCATGTTTGTAGGTTCAATGCCAAAATAATAATAGGGTACTTAAGAAGATTGACGCCCCTATTCTGGGAAATATTGAGTCAAAAGAGAAGTGCACTAAAATGTATTGAAACTTGTAGGAGTTCTTTGAAGAGGGTATGTTTGACTTTGGGAATGCCAGCATTATTTCGAATACCCTGTGAAATGATTAACCCACAACAATAAGCCGATCAGGAATTCTGTACTTGAATTGTTAACATGCTAACAGATGTTAAATTTACAAACATAACCCATAAAAAAGGTTTCTTCTATTGTATATCAACACATATTGTATAATAGTTTGTAAAGGAGTTGAAATTGTTTCGAAGAAGGAACACATATATACCCAAAAAGGGTATCTGTGTTATTTGGTACATCAAATTCTTATCGACTTAGCTTAAGGCAATGTGCTTATTTGCTAATATTTACATTTTCTTATACACTCGGACCCATTGCAAATATTAATTCGAATAGAATAGCCCTACCCCCCATGGGAAGAACCCAATTTAAGAAGAACGAAGTTCAAACAGCCCTGCTGGCATTGTCAAAAAAAGTGTAGAAAACCTTTTCATAGTAGCCCAATACATTTCTGCATCACCTCAATGCATCTATATAACGTATAGATCCGATATTAAGTAGCATAAGCCATTCGGCTGCTTCGAGTATGGCTAGGATCTCTGCTTGTAATACACTACACAAGTCTGGTAGTCTTAAGGATGTGGCTTGCCCAATTTTTCAGAGTAAACCTCAGACCTATATTCCGATTTTCATTTTTGATCAATCAGTGTAGATTGCTGTTTCCAAGCTGGATACCACGGGAGCATTACGTTTGGTTGAAAATCACTTTCCCGCAAAACGTCCTCCATGATTCTCATCAATTAGCATACAATTCCATTTTGCTGATAAATCATCCGTATTGCCGTCTCTTGTGTTTAATACTAAATGCGCTCTCCGTGATTCTCATCAATTGGAGCAACAAATCCATATGATTGTATGTAGTCAATATTGCTATCACTTAGTATGGAAAAGGTAGGACATTTCGGGCAAACGTTATCTGGGAAAACGTTCGGATATCGTTTTTCGGTAAAACGTTATTCGGGATTATGTGATTCGGGCAAACGTTGTTCGGGAATCTGTTTTTTGGTAAAACGTATCCAACCCGAATACCACAATATTGGATTACCAATTGTACCTGATTGAGTATCTTATATAAAAATTGTAGTAAGGGATGATGAAATCAGACATTCTCCAATACTGTGATGTGGACAAAAGTTTTAATAGACAGGTTCCCTGCATTTCTAAGTCGTGCTGAGCTTCTTGCTGCTGTGTCATTGATATGAAAATCTATTGATGCAAAGTTGAGAGTTGCATGTAAACCTGCAGCTAGACTGGTACGGATGGCTGTTGTCAGTAATAATACCACGTAGCAATTCTATATTGTTAAAAGAGTTAAACATTTTTTTCTGAATATCTTCACAACTTGTTTTACACATCAAGGATATCGCCTTCAAGTTACGATCTAAAATCATTTTAGCTTAAATCGTAGTAAGTTTATGGTAGATAAATTTGTTGGTAAAAGGTGTCGCTTGGGTAATATGTTCATTGCGATTGGGAATGTCAGATAGCTCAAAAAAATTATACCACCTACAGGGCATTGTCTTTCACATTTATCTACCAGGGCTTTCCAAGTATCCAATTACTTATTCTTTTTTTTTTTAGGAATGTCTGAAGTTAATGTATAGGTAAATAGTTTATATTTTTGATTATGTTATCAATGTTTAATATTAGGATCAAACTGAATATATTTAGAAACAATTTTTCTAGATTAAAAATTAGATCAAGTGCCCTCTTTAATAGTTTTGGTTTTCGTATGTAGCATTTTTAACTTTATCTTAAGAAGAGAAAGGTATTGTTTTCGTTAAGTTTTTTGACCTCGAGATTTTGATTGATTCTAACATTACGATGATACCACTATCATCTCAACTCAAACAAGTGGTTTTTAGAATTCCGTCCGTCTGTCTGTCTGTCCGTAGTGGTCTCTCCAGCCTAAACGGCTTAGGCGATTTTCTTCAAACTTCGTATCTTATGATTGTTTGTAGGACATTTTTAACGTTCTCTTACTCTTTTTCTCTGTCCGTCTGTCGGTTAAGGTCTCTACAGCCTAGAGGGCTTGACCGATTTGTTTTGGTCTTAATTTTAGGACATTTTTTTATTTTAGCCATTTTATTAATGGTACCTGCCATATAAAAATTACACATAACGTCAATTTTCTCGAAGACGACTCTAACGATTTTGATTAAACTTAACACATGCTGAGTTTCAACAAAACTGCATACCCAGTTTTTTTCATATATAACAAAAATGTTCAATTTCTCGCAAACTATTTTGTCAAATTGCGAGTATATATAAATATTTGAAAGGTAACTTTCCTTTTAGAGTTCCAGCTTTATCCGCAATTTATAGCCCGGTTTGTGGTAATTGGGCAAAATTAAAGGGTAAAAGTTCTTTGAAGACGCCGCAATAAATTTGTATCGTCAATTTGGAAGACCGTTGTGCGGGTTTTTATTAACGTTTTTTTATGTTTTCCTGCAAAGTTTTTCGTTTCATCTTTAACCGCGGTATACCCAGATCTCTTCTGAGATCTTTGTCTTATATGTACCACGGAACGTTGACAAATGATCTTAACATTTAGTTTTCAAAAGTTTGTAATGTATTTAAATTTGTTTCACTGGTACAACCCCATAATTGCATACCATATATCCGAACTGCTTTTAGCACTTGCTTGTAAATTAGTAGCTTGTTATTGAGGTTAAGCTTCAAATATTTTTCGAGCAACCTGAAGACTTCTCAATATTTATTTGTAAGTTCTTCGCATTTATTTTACATGCTGAACCGTATTGAGAAATACAGGGATATTGTTTGTTTATATTCATTAATAGATCCGCCAGAATTCTGTCTATTCATTAACCTCGTTGTGAGCGTTTTGTAATTTCACATTTGTTTCCTCTATTTTGGTGGTATTTCATGTGGTTCAAGGACGCTTTCTTGTGGTACGCCTGCCATTATTTCTCTGAACTCTGAATATTCATTTCCAAGTTTCACACGAAATCTTAAGAATGCTTTGATCTTATAGTTCTCTGGTCATTCTTCTCCGCAACAAAGCAGAATAGTGATTTATAGCAACATCAAGTACCCACAGGAAATAAAAGATTTGGTTAGACAACAAATAAAGACTCTTAAAACAAACAGGTGCTTCTATCTTGGAGAGCACGTCCTATATTTAAATCGGTCGAGTAAATTGCTTTCAAAATCGATGGATAGGAATTGAATTATTCGCTCTGGAAAGCAACCAAAAGTCACCAAAAAGTGGGCGTGGTAAAAAACTTTCTATGGGCGAAATATAGATGTAGGAATCTGACGACAAACGACGACTAAACGACATCTGCAAAACATACGACGACGAATACTAACTGCAACGAGATCCAATAAACACACGCACGCAAAACAGACGAAGACGAACACTGACGACGAATTGTGGGAACCGACAGTTAAAAAGATTCCACGTGCAAATAACATGCAGCTGGCAAATTCCATCTTACAGGCCCATTTCACTTCTTCCAATAATTTCAAAAGGATATTACTCGGTCGCTTTCACCCCATTAATGATCAAGAATGCCTTTTACCTGTTTAAAAGTAAAAATTCGACGGTGGACCAAGTATATCGAATTACTGATGTTATTGAGAAAGCTTCCGAAGAAAAGAAAATTTGCTCAGCCGTATTACTTGACGTGTGACAAGCTTTTGACGAGGTACAAACTAAGACAAGTGTATGAGTATCTTCAACATTGACGGCTGACATTTTACTATGAAAAATCGATTAAATACGGTATTTTGGTAAAATCAGTTGGAAAGTAAGTTGGTTTTTCCGTTGAATAAAATTCTGCATACTTCGTAAAGCATCCTACCTTTTTGTGATATACATCTAGATTACTAGAATGTATGTTTTGCATTAAAGTCCTATTTGATTAAAGAAGTGTTTAAAGTCAATTTTCTCTTCAGTCAAGACGATATCTTCGGAAAGGATTATCTGCTTTTGACTTGTATGGGGCTAACTTGCATTGTTTCGACTTTAATATAAAATTCATCGAATGTTTGGTACATCTGTTGCGAATACTTTTATCGAGCTTAACTATCCCGTCGAAAATTAGTTTATTCGTTTCGCTTTATTCCTCAAGTTTTGAAAAAAACTTAAGAAACCTGGGAAGGTGGGTTTTTGGTTTTGGATGAACTAAATCCGATCAAATTTCTGATGGCCGCTGTATTTGCGTATATTTTGGGTTTTGATTGAAGCCTGCTTTTGCTTCGAGGTATGGTTAAGCGGAATTTAAGACTTTTGTTTATTTAAATTTAATTTTTGTAAGATAATACTCGGTAATTTCGTCCTTCTTTTTTGAAACTGTTCAGCTAGGTCGCAGCCGCGAAAATTTGCGGGATAATTGCCTTTACAGTTCATGAAAATAGCAGGAATATTTTTATCTAACCTACAATTTACCGTCAGAGGGCAGCGCTTACACTAAGGACCTAATTTGGCATAGACTAAATGTTTACTACAATATTATGAAGTGTTTTTATTTCGTATATGTTTTTCAAACTTTCTGCTTTGTCGAAAGTAAGTTTAAATAGAGGAAGACCGAGCTTTATTACTCTTTCTTCACCCTCTTTTTGTCGTTTGTCTCGCTTAACAATATTAAATCTATAATTTTATATTGTCTATTTTCCAGATCGGTAACGATGCAACAACGCGTCAAGCCTTTCAGATGTATTATCAAATGAGTACCATTCTATTTTATCATGGTTTGCGAGATAAAAGATGGTGACTGATTACTTCAGATGACGATACAGCATTTTTCAGCGGTGTTTTTTTAGAATACAGTCAATTTCACAACTGAGTTATTCTTGCATTAACTAGAGGCTTGCACTCGGTTTTGGATCATTATGTAATTTTATTGAACTCTTTAGGGACATGTTTTAGTTCTCTTTGCAGAACAGTTTGACTTTGGTAAGCTTTGTTCGAAGAACATCTTTTCGACCTTAAGGCTTTTTTATTCAGTCTCATTTTTCGTGAACCGACACTTCTAGGGTTGTCGAGCTTTTTTGAGATCCAGATGTAGGTGACCTCGTTACCCTTGAACTTTTCCCAATTGCAATAACTGACTCTTTCCAGAATCTGTAGAGCCGACCTCTGAGGGTGTATTTGCCAGTGTAAAAATGAATATCCAGATGGGGTATTCAATCTTTTTGTTGTACTCATTAGATTTTTGTTATGTTGTATACACTTTACACTCGGCATACAACATGCATTCTTTACCTTGGGTATATTCTGACCTCGAACCCTAAAAGGTCATTAGCATCGTTTGAATTTTTTCCCATTTTTTTAACCCTAAAATCAGTAACCTTTTGCTTTATTTGTTCCCATATTACCAATCCCCATTTTAACGCTCTCTCTCTTTCTCTGATTTTAAATTAAAATCTTTTAATGTAAATGGGGAATTATTTCAACCACTTGGAGATCTAGCTCAGAGCAGACATGGGAGTAATGCATTGGCATTGAGATTTCATTGGCATTGACAAAATCAATGCTAATGAAAAAAAAAATGGCCTTACATATGATTATGGTACATCATCCCAATATTTTAAATAAAAATGGTGTACATTATTTTTTCACACTTTTCATTAGCATTGCAAAATGATAATGAAAATTGATTGCATTGTCATTGTCAGCATTGTGTTACTCAATGCTAATGAAATTTTTTTCATTGGCATTACTTTCACTCAATGCTAATGCTGTTTCCAATTTCATTTGTGTAGTAATGCATTACTCCCATGTCTGGCTCAGAGATTATTACCCAAGGGATGCGAAAAAGCAAAGCCTAGTAACCCGCTATATATACATTATATATCTTCGATTAGTTCTTGGAAATCCTTGTTGGATTTGAATATATAAAATTAGGCCGCATAAGGTATTTATTAACTTCCGTAACACAGAAACTAGTAACCGTTGACTCCATCGGTATTTATGAGTTGATGAGATAAGCAGTGCTTCATCATCGCACTTTGGTCAATGTAATCAATGCCAGTTAGTATATTTCCTTTCCATCCAGATGCTGGTGAAAACTATATTAGAAGGGTGTTTGAAGATAGTTCTTTAAGGTGATTTATAGTTTCATCAAGTTATTTTGTAAATTAACTAAGGGAAACTAAAGCAAATGTCATCATCAATAAGATGCATGCAGTGAACTTACTGGACTATATTAAAAATATGAACGATATGCCTTATTCTTGTCTTATTTCAGATTTGTATCATTTACCTCGGCGAAGACATGGAATAAATCGTTACCCTATCCCATAGGGATATATGTAGTATGTAGTAATAATTTCGACAGACATTCCTTAAAGAAAGTCTTAAGAGATGTTTATTTTATCGATAGGATGGGATAGAGTATTGAACGATTCCCACAGCGGATTATAGCCTTCTCATATATTTATATAAACAATTGCGGCAGATGATCTGAATAGCTTAGCAAACTTATCCACAAGACAGCCACTTGCGCCACATAGACACATAGTTCAAATAACAACAACACGAACTGGACAATACCAAAGAACAGTGTTCTGACTAGGAGTATGTCGCTGTCAAGCTCGTATAGCTCCTGGTTCAATCTTCTTCTCCTTATTTCATCAACGCAAACGGGACCGATGATTGTTCGAACAATTTTTCTCTCAAAACGACCAAGGATTCATCAACCGCTTTTGATACGGTCCATGCTTCAGCGCCGTAGAACAAGGCGTTAATAGTGGACCCTAGATAGACATATTCCCGTAATACTTCAATGTTATTTCTGACAATGGTCGTTTCCGACCCTGATGGTGCAGCGAGAATTCTCCATCGTCATCCTGCACAGACGGACTAGTTTTGCCGGTAAACTTAATTTAGACAAGGATCTGTATAGTTCGTCTCTATAAATGGTGTTGCATATGCGGTTTGGAATTGCATGAGTAGGTGGTGAAATGTGAAGAGTTGATAACTAGTGAACTTTCCTGGACTAAAACAACGTGGCGTTTACATATTTCGACAGATACTTATGCGGTTCAGATATTCTCCTTTTTTTGTGAATCGTGTAAACGATGCTGAGGTTCCATTCTTTGGGAGTACTTTGATCCGACCTGCAAATGATTTGATGTAGTTCTTTTACCATTTCCAGCAGCCTTAAGCTTATGATTAAGATATTGTTTCATTTATGTTGGGTGACTTGTAGTTTTTGCTGCCGTCACAAATATTGAATGGGTCGTAGTGTTCGTGGATCATCTCGACAGTTTTCTATTCGGGGCTGGTATGGCCATTTTTTTTGTTTGCTTTTAGCTATGTTAATAACGGTACCTGCCATATAAAAATTACACATAACCTCAATTTTCTCGAAAACGGCTCTAACGATTTTGATTGAACTTTATCCCCCTATTAATAAACAACGAACAACGGTGAGTTAGCACTAACACATCGGTTAACTTGTAATTCTTATTAAAAAAAACATTTGTACAACGGATAACTTAACTCATCGAATTTCGTGTATAAGGAGCGGATAACTTTTAATATTTGTGAGATGACGTTTCGCTTTTTAATTCAAAAATATTTTTCTCGATTTCATTGACATACATCATTGACATACACATACATATACATTACTCACATTATCGTACTTTTTATTATTTTATTTTATCATACGTATACCTTGATCGTATTATTTTAAATACTTTTTAGTAAAGTGCTGCCATGCTCTGTCGGGATTTTTATGAGAGAGAGAGCGGATAACAAACAATGATATACAATCAGGCCTATCGCGAATAAATTTTCCCGGGAAACTGTTCCCATTCAGCAATCTGCTTTACATTGTTGACAAGGAAAAAATTCCCTAGAAAGCTTTTTCGCGATAGGCCTGAATATATTTATTAATAACAAAAGATAGCAAACGGATAAGCTCACTATCCGTTAGCTACATAACTCGTGTGTTAAGGAGCGGATAGTGATTTTTTTATTAATACGGGGGTATATATATCTACTATAACCCCCCTATTAATAAAAAAATCACTATCCGCTCCTTAAAACACGAGTTATGTAGCTAACGGGGGTATATATACTATAAGCATATTAGTTCCAACAAAACTGCATACCCAGTTTTTTCGAAAAAAACCATATAACGGATTTTGCCATATAGGCCATATAAAGCAAATTGTTAATTTCTCGTAAACTACTATGACAAATTGAATGAAATTTAATATATATACTACTATTACAGTTTTAAACAATTCCACATAATTTGTTCTAGCCCAACTATCACTAAACGGAATTTTCAGTTTTGGCCAATAACGAAAAATAATTATTATTCACATAGAAACCGATTCCTTCAAATTTCGGAGTAAACGTTCGTATTATCACATTTTGACATTATTTATATCATTTTAATCATAAATAATCAAAATGCGTACTATTTGATCTAACGCCTAACTCGCTGTGAAAGAGAAAGTTGCGTACGACCCAGTCGTGCACCCACCACTCGTTTCTTATAGGAAGGGAAAAGCTAACTACGCCAAATGCCGATATTCTAATAGGATTAGGAATCTGCATAAGTCTGGAGATCTTGTGATTAGTGGACAGCCGACCAGATATTTCTATCCAGCCATTGATAAGTAATTTATAAGACTTTTAGTATTGCTATATTCCTTCCTATAACATACACTCGTAATTGTGGGTTTAAGTATTGTGAAATAAGCACAATTGATGTGAAGTCAAGTCACATTACCATTAAACAATATCATATCATCATACTGATGTAAAATTGATAAGCATCGATATAATCAGTGACCAATTTGTTTCACATTGACAATCACCTAAACTAGATTAAAGCACCTAAATAAACGTTTTAAATCCGTTTCTTATTTATGGATATTTGTATGCAAACCAAGACCGGAGGACACTTGTTGCGAAACCTTAGCATTTACACTTATGTTCCATATAACATCAGGTGCTAATGGAATTTGGTTGTTATTTTATAGATGTAAAGCACTTCAGTGCCAACATTAAAGACGCAAATTTCTATACTCAACTTTTAATGGAATACGGCGATAAAATGTCCTGAATAATTGATATGATTTCTCTCGTCCCCTTCTGTAATCTGTGCTTGAAAATGTATAACCTTTAACTTTGCGTAAGATATCTTCAGATATCCCATCGGTTTCGGTTAAAAAGGGACATACATGGTATATCTTTAAAGATTTTATATCTTCAACATTGTAAATTCAAATTCGTATGAATAATCTTCTAAAACGTCAGCTCTGTAAATTATTTAAATTATTTCACAATTTCCTGCGGCATTTCAAAAGTTAGAGAAACTCGACTGCCATCCAAAAATTGTTCTTTGGTTTTGCTGTTGATATTTCGCCGAAATCAAGGAAAGTTTTGATAAACAGTTTTTGTTTGATATTTTTTGTCCGACATCATAAAAAGTTTTGATAAAAAATTTTGTTTTTCTTGGCCCACACAACAATTACATGGTGAGCAACGTTTCTTCGGTCGATATTCACTTCACCAAACTAAATGGTAGGTCTATTTTCAGTTTTTTACATTCTATGGGTACTTTGTAACTTATAGGATGATGAAATTTGGCGCACGAATACTTTGTTGCAGAACATCATTTCTTAACATCTTGATTGATATCATAATACCAGCACCAAATGTCGAAAGCAGCCGAAAACGAATCATGCAAGGAAAAGAGCCACCGCTTAAGCATTATAGACAAAGTAGGGGAAAAGAATACCGGCTCTTCAGAAATATGGAAAAAAGAGATAGAAAGAATAGAATCCTGTCGAGTTAAACAAAGAAAAGACGTTGATAGCTCAAAGTCGATTCTAAGAATGTGATAGAAGCATTACTGCAGACTTTTAAAGAGCGACTACGAACAATCTCCCGAAGGTAGGCCTTTCAATATTGGCGATGACAACGAACCCTAATAAGCACCCGACCCAAATGAAGGATAGCAATATTTTAACTTACGCTTAATATGGGTGGATATGACGCCCTTACTGCCGAGCTATATTTAATCAGGGAAGTTAATTTGGTAAGTAACATTCACTAACTCATTATCAAAATTTGGTCGGATCAATGTATGAAGAATGGAACCTTCATTATACTCCAACTACTGACCCATAAGTTTTCTCAACATCGCCTGGGGTTATATGGAGGGGACGGATGAAACCGTTTACCAATAACTAGATCGGCTTCTATCAGTGTGGTTTAATCACATATTCATTGATTTCAAAGCGGCATATTACATCGTGTATAGAGACGGACTATGCTGAGCCATTTCGACAGTATACCATCAAAACTCTATAGCTGCTCCAACAGGGTCAGCAACGACCTCACCGCAACATTCGATACCAAACAAGGATTTAGGCAAGGTGACGCATATTTGACTGCTTTAACATAATTTCTTTCAAGATTGTGTAACACTCCCGATCTGTAAAACTACTAAAATAGGCTAGTATAGCGATGGAAACCGCAAAAATGGGGTTAACAGTGATTGAGGGTGATTGCTGTGACACAAAATCGACGAATTCTATAGAATCATTAACAAATATAACTTTGAGGTACTAAGGGTCCTTGTCTACCTCGGCTCCTCCATTAACTTTGATAACATTATCTCGTTAGAAATAAAACGAAGAATTACACTCGCCAACCTGTGTTTCTTCGGGATATGAAGGAAGTTTTGAAATAGAGCCATCACTCTAACAACTAATGAGGTACTATGTAAGAACCTATCCATAACAGTTCGGACAGGATCTTCGGCACCGAAACATAAACCGCATCAAAAGCGGGTGATGATATACGGTTTTCGGTTTCGTTTGACGAAGATTAAGTCATATTTCGTCTAAGATAGTTCAAAACACATTTTTTATTTTTTTTTAATGTATTTTTATTTTTTTAAAACATGTTAAAAGTCGAATCGAATTCCAATAAAATGCTTTTCCCGATATTGAAATATTTCAAAATGTGTAGGTATTATACAAAATAAGGAACTTTATGATAAAGATATGAAGCTCAAAAATCCGTGTCAATTTGTTATCTCATAGGTTTATATTAGGTTTGATACACTGTTTATATGTCTCTTTATGTCTATTGATATAATGACATAGGCCATAGAGGTCCGAAAATATTCATGAATAAAATCATACCTCTTGTACGCCCACTTTTAGACAATAAACATTGTTTTTTTTTAGCTACCCACACCTTTTCGGGTATGTTTAAGTTAAGAATGGAATCGGATAGGGTATTCAAAAATTTGCACAGCGGATTATATCCTTTTCATATGTTTTTCATTTATTTTTATTGGTACTTATTGCAGAGCACTAATTTTTCGTATAGCTTCAGCCATTACCTTGTTGCTGAATTATGAGCAATTTTAGCTCTGTCAGTTTAATGTAAGTTCCGCTATTTATTATTGTTAAGGTATCAAATGGACACTGGTACCAAGTCATTTTTTTAAATAAATTATAAGTCCGAAATCAACGTGAAAATGACTGGACAGTTGTATTTATAAACTGCTGCAAATGGCTATAAGATATACCTAGGATATTAACTTTTATGATCAATTTTTAAAAGTGTGTTTAGAAAATGTGAACGTAAGCTTGAAGCAAATGAAATAAAATTCACCGTTTTAAATGTATGTTCTTACAAAATAAACAACAAAGATTATTAATATCATTCAACAATAAATCATTTTACTAATATAATCATAATAAAATGTGTAACTCATGAAATCCGCTAGATTGGTCAAGTCTTACTTTATTTACAATTTGCACAAAGTAGTCATATTTGAAGGGGGTTTGATTTAATTTTTATTTGGAACTTTATTAACGACGATAACAATGCATGACTGTCTTCATAAATCCTTGTATATACGTCTTGTAAAATCTGCACCCCATTTTAGGTGCAAAAGAACTTAATAAGTATGCGTATGACGTGTACACATAACATAAATATAAATTTCTTCATTTTCTGAATATTTTGGTATTTACATAAATTTACGAATGCAACATTTTTTAATATAATTTCCTTTGCCGTAACGATGCAAGTTTTCCAAAGCTCATCTATGTGCCTCTAGGATATAAATTATTCATAAAAAATTGTACATTTTGTTAGAAGGTTCCTCTGCTTTGATTCTGTAATTGGTTTTATTCTGTCAATCCTACCATGGGACACCATAGTCATAATAATACACCACAAACGAAAAAAGTCGCAAGTATATTATCGTCAGAATATGTACATTATTAACCAATATGAGTAGGCATGTTCTGAAGATTAGCAAAGTCGTTTAGTTTATTCCAAGGAGAGATACTACTCAAACGCGAAGCTGTTTGGATTCCTCACTTTGATATCCAATGGGGTCTTTATGGTAGTCTCTGGATGAACAAATCAATCAAATTGATCAAATTGGGATCGAAAACCAGACGAGCTAGTATTTTAAGACAGAGTATAAAAACGCCACTTGCTTTTTGCATTTAATTTGTGGATATAAAGCACATCACAATACCGAGAGGAGAGAGAGCTCTGAGGGAGATAATTTCATAAATTTTAGATTATTGTACGAGTTCATACCGTCTATTAATGTTACATAAAACGATTGAGTAATTTCCCCTACAAGTATAATGCAGACGTTCATATATTTTATGTTTCTTTTCATATTAATTATGAAACGTATTCATAAGTTGCGGAAACCTTTTTAAGAATTGTTCACAAAGCTTATGCCTACGTTCATATAAAATATGTAAGACTTCATAAAAATTATGCAATTGTTCGTTCACTTTATGTAAAATTTCGTAAAATATAAGCATCAATTCATGTTGGTTATTAATGTAAAGGTTTACTAATGGTTTATGTTTCCTTTTATAGAATATATGTATCCATTCATATATTTTATGTAAGAGTTAATACAAATTCATAGTTTTGTATGTACATTTCATAGAATTTAACAACCAATTCATGTTGAGTATGAATGTTTTTATGAACATAATGTATTTATTCATAATTTGTAATGCATATATTCATATAATATATGTAAGGAATCATAAAATTTACAATGTTTTATATAATTTTTTAAATTGTATATTAACGAATTTTGTCATATTTTATATGAGAAGAAACATACAAATTCATAAAACTAAAGACAAACCCTTTAGAATAATTTACTAAATGTGTACTGTGAGATAACGGAAAAAGGACAACTATCAACGAAACACAAATCTCATAATTGATTCGCCCTGTTGAGATATAATATGCAATGAGCACTTACAATGATTTTGTCATGCAGTGTGTGAATAGTTTCAAGCGTTTTAAGTAGCCGTTCATGAAACGTCGTGATGGTATTATGAATTGTTCAAATTTTAAATGATTACGACTATATAGTTACATTATTGATCCTGCACTTACAAAATATGTGTATGAATGCGGTTTCATGCATGCTTCATTCATGCAAATAATTATAAAAATAACTATGAAATGTGTATAAATTTTTCATCATCGTATGATATTCATAAAATTTTCGATTTTCAATTTCTCAACAACAAATCCAATATAAACATTTTTATGAATCCGATTTCATACACTTAATGATTTGATCAAAAAATCGAAAACAATATTTATGAAGTCTTACATTATCCGCATGAATACTGCATCAAAATTAATGAATTTAGGTGTATGAACGCTGTTCATCAAAATCATGTACAAAATTATTTTCAATGTAGTTTTAGTCAGCATGTAAATGCAACCTTGACATTTATTACCAGCGCTCAGCATTTTGGTGTCAGTGTAGCTACCATGCGGCGCATTTTGAAGGATGATTTGTTTTCTTTCCGTATATTGCAATTAATAAAAATAATATTGCCGACAATTCATCCACGTCGCTTGGAATATGGTGAAGCAGTATCTCGAATTGTTGACAGTGGATACAAAACATTTAGTTTAATCAATTACTGAAACGTTACTAAAAAACGACTAAATAATACAAGGAATTATAATTAAAAAAAACGTCTGTCTTATTGGGGAACCATATTAAAATTGAAAATGTTACAAATTCATACGAGATCGGATTGGTTCGTACTTTTCCAAAAATGAAACTGACAGTACCATAACCTTTTTTTCAACGCGAGCGCTACATATCAATGAGAAGCTAATTCTTGAACAATTGTTTTTTTCTACTTTTACTAACATGCAGTTCAACTACATCGTTATTTTTTTTGTAAACTTTACTCATGTGACTAATAGCCTTAAGCATACCATAGTTGTGTTTATGATTGGGTATATATAAAATATTTAATATACGCATGTAATATGAACCTCCCCGAGTATTAAAACCAATAGCACTTGAAAGATCAGGAGCTGATAATAATTGGTGTAAGAAAACCATATCACTGTAAGGTCTACGTCGAGAGAAAGGCAACAACTGCAGTATAGTTTAATTCGACACCTATACGGAGGCAAATAATTGTGTACATTATCAAAAGGAAGTCCTCTCAAAGTAAATCTTATGAATTTCCGTTAGACGGCTTCAATTCTATTTGAATGAAATACATAGGGCGAACTAGACAATTATATAGAAAAAGAGTGACATAAAGGTCATTGAACTCTTTTGACCACCTTTTTATAAATCCCAACATAGAGAATTGACGATAACGTTAATGTGTTTCAATAATCGGTAACATACAGACAGACAGACATACAGACGGACAGACATGGCTCAATCGACTAAGCTAGCGATTCTGAGTCGATTCATATACTCTAAGGTATATCTAGCAAAATGATTTCTCTATGTTACAAAATATGTATAGAAACTAATATAGGTACCCCTATGGGATAGGGTATGAAAACACCAAGATCTTTAAAACTGTTTACACGATAGAGAGTCTGCCCGGACAGAGTAAAATTACAATTCAAGGAAGCAAGTTTCTTGAAAATGTCATATGCTGGCATTTTTTACGGTTCAGATTCACACCGATTTTAAATCACCATATGGTAAAACTATTTAAATTGATTTGTAGATCTCCTACGCAATATTTTGCATTCTCGGATTCAAGCTCTTGCATCGTTAAAATGACGTCCTTGGGGTACTCAACATTGTTTACACCAGATATGATTGAACCCAATTTATGAAACCTTGAGGGAATCCATATGCCTTCAAGAATTATGATGTTATGTGGTAACTGGTCAATGCTTTGGAGAAGTCAGTGTATATACATTCGACTTCTTGTTTATTTTCCAAACTATTGAACAATGATGCATACAAATTAAGAGATTTGTGACAGTTAAGCTTTAATCAAACTTAACAGTGTGTATTAGAAAAGGATAACTCCGATATAAGGTTTTATTAGAATCTAGTACCAGCATTACTAACATAGACAAAAATCATCCTCCACTAAATATTTTCATTGACATAGGCGGACATCTGTACGAAAACGCTGACTCGTACGATCGTTCGTACTCTTTTGACTTTCGGAAAGCAAACTTTCAAAGGCTATCCGAAGAAATTATTATTTCGAAGATTGACGGCTTCTCCAATTTAGAAGAAGCTGTTAAAAATTTCTATTTTGTAACTAAAGATTGCATGGATAAGACTATCCAAGTCAAGCATTCTAAAAATGCCCAAATCCAGCACCCGTGGTACACGAAACAGCTTAAATCTCTTCGAAACAGACGAAACCGGGCCTGGAATAATTTTGTTAAAAGCCAGAATCATTACGACTATAATAAGTACCTGAATTACTTTAATGAACTCTCTGCGATGTCTAGTAGTTTATATAATGGCTATATAGTCAATATGGAGAACGCTCTTTAAAGTGACCCAAAACGCTTTTGGGGATTTGTCAATTCGAAGAGAAAAACGGATGGATATCCAGCCAACTTCTCTTCCAATAATTCAAAAACATCGAGCTCTCTAATTGTGTCAAACTTATTCGCAGAGAGTTTCAGCAATGTTACATTTGACGATGAGACACTACTTAAATATATATCTTCATTAAACAATGATTATTCTGCGGGGCCCGATGGATCCCACCAATAGTCGTAAAGCAATGCAAAGACGCTCCTTTGCCATACCTTAAGTATATGTTTGAAAGCTCACTCGCCACAGGAGTATTCCCAACCCAATGGAAAAGTGCATTTATAACACCTGTTTTTAAAAAAGGCGACCGAGGAGATATCTCTAATTATAGACCTATCTCAAAACTATCTTGCATTGGTATTCCTGTGTCGAAACATTATCTGTGAAGAACAGCAGGGCTTTGTTAAACATCGATCCACTGTAACAAATCTATTAACTTTTATGCATCATTATTCCAATAGTTTGGAAAATAAAAAAGAAGTCGAATGTATATACACTGACTTCTCCAAAACATTTGACCAGTTATCACATAACACCATAATTTTTAAACTTAAGGCGTATGGATTCCCTCCAGGTTTCATAAATGAAATCATATCTCTCATTGAGAACATACCGAGTAAAATTTAGAGGTTCCAAGTACAACCCTTTTGTTGCTCAATTTGGAGTACCTCAAGGAAGTCATTTGGGACCAATTTTATTTATACTTGCAATTAACGATGTAAAAGCTTGTATTCGAGATAGCAAAATATTGATATATGCTGATGATATGAAAATTTTCAAATGTGTATTATTTAAGTCGGTTTCACTACAAACCGACTTAAATAGTTTTACCATATGGTGTCTTAAAAACGGTTTGAATCTGAACCCTACAAAGTGCCAGCATATGCCATTTTCACGAAAACGCTCTCCATGTAATTTTAAATATACTCTGTCGTGTAGGCAGTTTTAAAGATCTTGGTGTTTATTTTGATCCCAAAATGGAGTTTAATAAACACATTAACGTTATCGTCAATAAATCCAACTCTATGTTTGGATTTATAAAAAGATGGTCAAAAGAGTTTAATGACCCAGATGTCACTCTTTCACTCTATAATTGTCTAGTTCGCCCTCGCATACTCCAAGCCTCACAAGTTTGGACACCCTTCTATGTAGTTCATTCGAATAGAATTGAATCAGTCCAACGTAAATTCATAAGATTTGCTTTCAGAGGACTTCCATGGGATGATCTACACAATTTGCCTCCGTATAGGTGTCGAATTAAACTGCTTACACCAATTATTATCAGGACAAATTGATGCTCCTGATCTTTTAAGTGCCATTGATTTAAATACCCGGGGAGGTTCCTACAACCTGCATAGATTAAATATATTACATATACCTAATCAGAAACAGAACTATGGTATGCATGAGGCCATTAGTCGTATGAGTAGGGTATACAATAAAAATAACGATGTAGTTGAACTACATGTTAGTAAATGTAGTTTAAAAAATACTCTGCGATATTGTATGCTAGAGTCGTAATATGTGTATGTAAAATTATATATAGCTAAATTGTAATTTCATCGTTTACTGATTTTGTTAGTAATGTCAAACTTAATAAGTTCTATGTTCTGTTATGTCCCACTAACAAATGCTCTAAATGATGAGCCTGTGGATGCATATTATATGCTGTGGCAAATCTCTGCTCGTAGATGCTGCTTGTATTAAGCTCGCTACGACACAGACCTGACAGTGTTAAAATAGAACCAAATTACCTTTTTTTATGTAATGAACTACCATCACGCAGAAATATTCCCAATTATACAATTTTCTTATTTTATGACATTCCAAATGACAAGTTCCATACTTTTCGTAAGCATTTTACTAAATGCTAAAACAAATTTAGAAAAAAACATATGAGAAGGCTACAATCCACTGTGCGGATCGTTGAATACCCTATCCCATACCATCTGTAAAACTAATATCCCCAAAAAGTGGGCGTGGCAAAAAACTTTAGAGTGACGAAATATAGATAATTAGATTCTCTTAATATGCTGCTCTGACACTTTTTTAAAATTCTTTACGGTTTGGCCAAAAAAAAAAAGTTTTCCTAAAAAGGGGGCGTGGCAGTGGGAGGATTTTAAAAATGTTTACACTTGTTCTGGTGACTCGGACAAGGATCCTATATACCAAATTTCATTATCCTAGCTCAAAATTTAAGGCCCAAAACTCGGTGACGAACAGACAGACGGACGGATGGACAGACGGACGGACGGACGGACAGACAGACATGGCTTATTCGACTCTATGTTACAAACTATGTATCAAAACTAATATACCCCTATGGGATAGGCTACAATCCGCTGTGCGGATCGTTGAATACCCTATCCCATCATATCCTTAAAATTAATATCCTCAGAATATAGGCTTAATGGCGATGAAATACAGAAAATGACATTGTCACAATATATTGCTCAGACAGCTTATCAAAATATTTTGTGGTTCGACAAAAAACAACGTATTTCTATTGCTAATGCCTTGGGATGGGGTATACAAATGGTTTTTGTAAGAAAACGCCCCCAAAATGTGGGCGTAGGTGAAAATGATCTATGGACAAAATGTTTAAATTACCATTGCGGAAGTATTTCCATCAAAAAATTTTTCGAAAGTTTTAAAATTTGGACAAAAGGCGTTTTTTACAAAAAGTGGGCGTTGTAAACAACTTTGTATGTCGAAATGTAGATATTAGGATTGTCTAAATATGAGGCTCAGACACTTTTTTAAAAGTCCTTACGGTTTGGCTTAAAACTACGTTTTTCTAAAAGGGGGCGTGGCAGTGGGCGGATTTCAAAAATTTGTACACTTGTTCTGCTTCGTCGGCCAGAGATTCTATATACCAAATTTCAACACTCTAGCTCAAAATTTAAGGCCCAAAAATCGGTGACACACAGACTGACGGACGGACGGACGGACAGACAGACATGGCTTAATCGACTCAGCTAGCGATTCTGAATCGATCCATATACTTTGAGGTATATGTATCGAAATTATTTCTCTATGTTACAAACTTAACGTCAAAACTAATATACCCCTATGGGATATTGTATAAAAAGAATGACATATGACAGAATCTGACAGTACGTTGATTTGGTTCAAACAAAAAGTTAAATATAATTAAGAGCTCACATCATTGAGTTCTATGCCTTGAAATGGAAGGTATGAACTTACTAAGCTTTCATTATGTCGTAATCCGATACTTCTAAAAATAATAATCAGTTCCAATTACGGAACACTTCAATGCAATCAATTATCAAATTTCTACAATTACATCCCTTTATATGAGTATCTGATTAAACCGGATAGGATTACTCAATAATATTCTGATGGGTAATTGCTGCTCAAATCAAATTTAATGATCTCTTTATGTCCGACGGCACTTTATATTACACATCCATAAGATTTATGTACACACTTTGTTAGCAATGTGTAATGTGGGTTTTATTTGTATTTTATTTGCAGCTAGTCGGTGGGAATGGCCATGAATACCACTTCAAGCATAGGACTTTACCGCACGCGAGGTCACGTCGGAGTATCCCACATACCCGACTATTGAAGAGTCATCCATTGGTAAGTGAAAATTTATTTTTTTAAGTGTAACATACTGGATACGATAGGCCGTCAACGAACTAAAACAATATGTCACTTATTTGCCCAAAATGAGTTCTTACATAATATCGAATAAAAAACGATAAAGGTGGAGTAAATAGTAGCTAACATTAATATTAAGGAAATTTGTGTGCAAGGAAGTGGAAGGACTTTTTCGTTATTAAATAGCCAGTTTATATTTTAGGGCAGTAAATGATACAAATTAAAAAAACACAGTAATGAGAATATATAAAATACATATCAATAAGCAGCAGTTTGTTGCGCCTATCGTAATGAAGCTTATCTCATTAAATCTCGAAAATGAACATCCATAAAAGTGGAGGACGAAAAACTATGATACTTACTACGGTACATGTTATGTGAGCAGAACCATGGATTATCCTATGAGGATTTATTAGTTACGGACATAAGCAAGTAAACTTATAGTTATATGACATCAGCAATCAAAGTTGGTAATCCGTGTCAATGCTAAGTTCTCCAACATTTACCTTATCAACAAATACGTTAACTATCTGCAATATATGAAAACGAGATTCCATCACTAAGGAATATTTACACAAGTTAAAAGAAGCAATATATTGAGCGACTTCTGAAGTGAAATAATTTAATCTCGGTTGCATATAAAACTTATATGCACTCATTCATTGATGGAGGAAATAGATGATATCACAAGGGACTGCATCTACGAACTCCTCGAGAAAACTTATACGTGACTGCCGAAGTTTAATATTACAATCACCATCCCACCAACAGGAACCTCTTGGTTTGACGAAGAATGCTCGCAGCCAAAAATTAGGGCAGCTACAGGCGAATATGAGAGTTTCTAAGGAAGTTGTCATTAGTCTTTCAAAGTAAATAATGATAAATACTAGTTTTTAAAGCAGATACAATTTCGAAAGATTTATTAAAATATAAAATGTCAAAACTAGGGACACAAGGCCCAAACAGAATCCTGTCTAGAAGAACATAGCAAAATCCTAGTTGAATCGCAGTCGATCCTGAGAATTTAGAAGAACTACTTATGCAGATTACCTAACGGGGCTAAAGAACTATCTCCCACTTTCAGGCAGAAAAAAAATGAATTGATATCGACAACAGCGAAAACTGCAATATTCAAACTTAAGCTTGAAAAAACTACAAAAAATGACGGCCTTCTCGCCGGTGGATGTGATTTGATAGGTAACACACACCAACTTATTTGCAATATTTGGTCGAATAAAATTATACCTGAAGAATGGATCCTCAGCTTAATTTGCCCGATCCACAAAAAAAGGATAACTGAGTCAACTACAGAGGCATAACTGTAGTTAAACATCGCCTAAAAGATCTTTAATGCATCAATATGAGAATTTAGAAGAACTACTTATGCAGATTACCTAACGGCGCTAAAGAACAATCTCCCACTTTCAGGCAGAAAAAAAATGAATTGATATCGACAACAGCGAAAACTACCAGAATAGCAAACTTAAGCTTGAAAAAACTATAAAAAATGACGGCCTTCTCGCCAAACTATATAAAGCCGGTGGATTTGATTTGATAGGTAACACACACCAACTTATTTGCAATATTTGGTCGGATAAAATTATACCTGAAGAATGGATCCTCAGCTTAATTTGCCCGATCCACAAAAAAAGGATAACTGAGTCAACTACAGAGGCAGAAGTGTAGTTAAACATCGCCTAAAAGATCTTTAATGCATCAATATGTGAACCCCTGAAATCTTTCACCGACAATCTTATTGTAGTTTTTGGCCATGAAAGTGTATACCTGACCAAAACTTCACGCTTCTCTAAACTATAAATCGGGAAAATTTGGTATAATGGTAAATCTGGTCTGGACTAAGTACATGCTATCAACAAACAAACAATCATCTGTCCACCGCCTAGGACAAAACGTCACCATTGATAGAAGTAATTTCGAGGTAGTTAAGGAGTTGACCTACCTCGGGACGGGGGCCCGATAAGTAAGTGAATAAGTAAGGTAAATCAGGTCAAAAATCAACAGTGGCTGAAGAAATTCTTGGTCGTTATGAGCGAAAAATTGTGATTGAAAATCTTCGGTTCCGATTGTGTTGATAGGCTTTGAAGACGAGAAAGGTATGATTTTGGTAATTTGGATGTTCGAACATTGACTTGACAATCCAATATAAATTCTGCTGCTAGGCTATTTCCCGAACGCGATTTAAATAAAGTGATGATAACTATATATAAACATAAGCCAAATAAAGCCACCAAGCTATAAAAATCTGATAAAAATGACTTAGTAAAGATTATTTATATGAACTGATCAGTAAAAAATTGGTTGGATGAAAGTATGCCTTTAAAATGGAACCTACGCTAAGCCATAAGTCTCCATAATATAGCTTATAAGATCCAGATTGCCAGACACTGTTCACCAATAACTCCATCCAAATCCTATCAGTTTTAGGGCAGAAAAGTTAGAAGCTGTTAAAAATTTCACACGTCATTTGATGACAAATACTTCTTTGCACAATTCCCGTTTTGAGATAAGCTGAGTTAAGAAAAACCTTTCGTGACAATAGAAACTAATTGGATGATTTGTCAGATTATCGCCAGAAGAGGTGCAGTGAAAAAAATTATCGTAAGAGGAGATGCAGTGAAAAAATGTAAAAATGTAGGTGTTGCTTCGTGTTCAGACAATTTCCCAAACTAACCCGCCTTCTATTACGCCTGACGATGACCTAACGTAATTTTAAAAATGGTCAGAATAAGATATTTAGACAATGTCATTATCGTTATTCTATTTATAAAACGTTTTTAGTCACGTCCACATTTTTATATTATATTTGTTTTACGAAACCGAATGGCTTTAAAGCACAGGATCCGATCCTATTAATGTCGGTGAAAGTTTGAACTCCGATCGACTTATATATCGGTTTGAAAGGAATTATTCCATTCGAATGCGTTTAGTCATATTAGGTTGCACTATTAACTTTAAGCCTATAGAAATCTTTCGATGAGAATCCAGTATCGTACTCATCCTTCGGTTTGGTACGATAAAAATCCCCTCATCTATTTTTAAATAAAATCCGTATCTATTAAGAATCATTTCTTGGAATTCTAATTTTTGCACACTCCCTCAGTTCAAAGGCAAGCCTCAACAGTTACAATCGAAAGCTCAAGATTGTATTTCTCCTCAATAAGCAATTGACTTGAAACTAGACAGGGTATATTTGAATATATACGTGTGTGTGTGTACATAGCTACGTTTACAGTTCATTGCAGTGGTGGGTGGGATTCAATTTGCATATTTCAATAAGCGTCGGAAAGAAAGGGTGCCAACTGAGCATCGGCACAAATTGGCACAACCTCATAACACTGGCCTTAAAAATCCAGTTTGTCAGTCAACTTCACCGTTAAGGGGGATTAAGTCAAAACGACAGCGTACGTGGGTGCCATAGATGGTCTAGAAGGGTGACATTTAGTTTTGCCTGCTCTGTTTATTTTCACCACCCAGCATTGCCCACCTGATTTGCAATTTTAAAACAAGCAACGTTACGGTAGTCTTCATTTTCATTGAGCGGATGTAGGCGTGGGGGCTTATATTCCGACGGGCGGTCGGTCGACGACACGGTGTATAGATGTGGGGGTATTAGGCAAATATTGTTCAAATGTGTTTGTCAGTATTCCATTTCACTTTCACACAGGATAAAAAAAACTAGCGCCGGTCCGGGCGCCGACGACAGAGAAGTCGGTGGAGCATTGGCACCATATGGCAGAGTAGGTGAGGGTTGCGAATTTTTGTTCGACATAACTAAAAGAGGCGTAAAGCATGCCGTGGCCTGTGATTATGCAAATATCTCGTCGAATAGACATATATCGCGTTCATTTAACAGCCGGAGCATAATAGAGGGCATATAATAGTTTTGTGTGTGCGTGTGCTCTAGATCCATCGATATAACAACATATAACAGTGCATTCCCCAATTTTTGGAGTCTGATGTGTTATAGTATATGGCATTGAGGTTACGTTCTCTAAATACTCATACTCCATGGGTATCTAGTAGAATTTAAATTATTAAATAGATTCCACTAATTGTTTGAATGTGGGCGAAATAATAGCATGTATAGTATATATTGGGCTTTGGATGTTATCAATCACCCATTTAACCCTTATCGAGGACGAATTAAGAGGGCGTACGTATATTGTGTTTGGTTTTCTAGCTAATGAAACAATTTGTTAAGCAAACACAAATACATAAACAGAAGTATATTCACACGATTTCATAGTGCATTGCAGATTTCCCATTACGTACGTACAAGTAAATATATAGTTTTGCGAATGCATTCCCTGATAGATGTAGATACCACATTTCTGCTTTGTTTGGATTCGTTATGACGCATGTGATAATGATTTCTGTTCCAAATGTTTGTTTTAGCTTATAAGCATCAAACTTTATTTGTTTTCAATCTGCCTATACCAAAAAGTGCATTAATATTAATCGCAAGTTGTAACATAGAGAGTAATGAAAGACACATAGGAACTTACCAGTATTTCGGTAATTGTATGTCCGTCTCGTTTGTGAAAACTAAAAGGAAGAAAGGAATTCAAATAACTTCGTCTAAAGAATTTTTTAAAATATTTACTATCTAAAATGCCTTATAAAATAGCATATAGTGGTTAGTGGGTTGCTTTACTAAGTTTATATGTAAAGCATATTCCATCTTATTTGAAAAGAACGGTAGATTGGTCCATTAATGAACACGCGCTGAACTGTGTACTCCTTCGAGTACGGTACTAACCCCTTCGAACTCGTTACCGTATGCAACATCGCAAACGAGCAAACTCAGTTGGAGGAGTTCGATAGAATATCAGAGAATAAACTGGCCGCGAAAGAAGCCCACCGACAAAGCGTTACTTCACAAACAATAAAATTGACCGAAATCTCCTTAAGATGAGTTTGCTCATTGCAATGTTGATTGAACAAACAAACATTAGGGGATAACTTTCTGACAACTAGACGGAGAAGTATCGAACGCAAATAATCGATACACGCCAAAGACATAAAGGGACACTGCTTTCAAGGCTTAAACGTCTGCATAGACAGTTCATCGATAGATTAGAAACAGAAATAAGGATATGAGAGGCTAATAAAAAATCACTAATGGTTTATTTCTGAATTCCTGGCTTCACGTTGATCCAACCGACTTCAATTCCTATAACCGCCTGTCGTTGCCACACACAAAAATGTATCATTGGATGAAGTCAGTTTTTACATATATAACACGCTTAAATCTTAAACATCCCCCTTAAATTTTCTTGTCTCTGAGGCAAATTTCAAATGAAAATTTTTGCACAAACCAAGTGTTTTGGAAGTAAAACGTTTATTCCCATACCGAGAATTTAGTTTGAAATGGATTCTCAATGCAATCTTGCCTTTTTTTGCTGTAGTAAAATCGACCTGTCACGTTGGAGATGACTTTCATTTATTCCAATAAACGTGAGAATACGCACAGAGAATTATAGAAATGTATATTTCAATGCGCCAAAAAGTATCGGGTCAATAGCCAGAATATGTTCCGACATTTCATGTATCCGAATTTTCTAGACAACAGAATAGACAGGTCTCTCGGGTGTTGGTATTATTCCAGAAAATGTCGACTCGAACTGCGTTATTTTATTTTTTTAAATGTACAGAAAAAAGCGAATATGATTAATGTGTAAACGTTGACCTAACCGCGATATTGAGGAAATAACTTAAGTACTTTTATCTGCGCACTTAACTCCAAGTTTGGCGACCTGAGAATCAGTCACCGACAGCTTGATGGACATCTTTGTAACGCTCTACTTGACCTAACCATTTTCAAAGTCCAATGCAGATGTTTTTTATACCAGGGGCCTATTTCATAAAACTACAACACTAATAATTATTTGTGAATTCACTTGTAGCTTGAAAATTATGTGCAAATTTTTGTTTCATAAATAATTACTAGTATGCCAGGCTTGTAACTACAGGTGAATTTACAACTGCGGCGAACTTTTCTGTTTTATAAAAGTATTTGTGCAAAAAATTATTAGTGACGAACTTGTTACTATAAATGAATTTCTTTCAAGAGTAGAGAGACTAATAAAATCACATACTGCCAAAATGTTGTTTATTGCGGTTCAAAATAGTGCACCACGTGTGTTTAAGAAGTTTAAAATTAAAATAATCTCAAGCAGTGATGGTAGTGACTACGAAAACAATCAGACACGAGAACTGCGAATGTTTAAAGAGCTTATCAATTTTAATATTTTAACATATTATACATTTAATAAAAATTGAATTAACTTCTCTGCTTTCGAAGAATTACTAAGAAGCATCGGACCGTTAAAACAATACGAAACTAACCGTATTCATGCTCTGTCAGTTAAACAGCAACTTTTACTAGACTTGCATTGGCTAGTTAACAGGTCTCAATATCATGGTGTAGCTGATATGCATGGAGTTTCGAAGTCAACGGTTTGTCGTGTAATTAAAAGGGTTGCTAATGCTATCAACCAGCTTGTATTCACCAAACAGGTGAAGTGGCGAAAAATTTTATTCTATTGCTGGTATGCCAAAAGTTGCTGGATGCATTGATGGATAAAAACATATGAGAAGGCTATACGATCTGGTGTGCGAATAGTTGAATACCCTAATCCATTCAAAATGATCTATATTTCATCGTTTTTCAAGGTTTCCTAAAATTGGACCGAAAAATGTTTTTGTAAGAAAACGCGCCCAAAAAGTAGGCTTATTTTCTTAAAAGAAAAAAAAAACTGGGACCAACAACCTCAGCTAAGGATATCATAAATATAACTAACACTTTTTAGTTGAATGCAACGGCCTTTGATGCAATTTTCCAGGTTTGGTTATAGCCTACTACCGCATGTCTTGTTGTTGGCGGATATAGTCAGGCATGGACTTCTTACATGCATTCCGCCGAGAATTGAGCTCCTATACAATCGCAAACTTGTTCGGAATTATTATGTCGAACGTAATTGCAGCTAGTATAGTTTATACGCTGGTTAATACGTGCAGACTTAAAACTTTAAGTGACCTTTAAGAAGAAATTATACAGGTGTGCTATCGATTTAGGCGCCCAATTCACCGGTCTCTGCTCAGAGAATTATAATTCGAACATATGAGAAGGCTACAATCCGTGGTGCGGATCGTTGAATACCCTATCCCATCCTATCCATAAAACTAAAATCCCCAAAAAAAGTGGGCATGGCTAAAAACACGATGTGGATAAAATAGAAAAAATGATATAGTGACAACAAATTCTTCAGACTTCTTAAAAACACCTTTACGGTTCTACAAAAGACAAGGTTTTCTCCTGCACATGTTATGGAGTAGTATATAAAAATGGTTTTTATATAAAAACGCCCCCAAAAAGTGGGCGTCGGTTAAAATGGTATATAGACGAAATGTTAATATTAATAATGTTAATGATTCTGCATAAAATTTTTGTTTGAAAAATTTAAAATTTGACCGAAAACAGTTATTTATTGAAAACGCCCCCAAAAAGTGGGCGTGGCAAAAAACTTTATATGGACGAAATATAGATAAAGATTCTCTAAGTATGTTGTTCAGAAACTTTTTTAAAATTCCTTACGGTTTGGCCAAAAACTGAGTTTTTCTTAAAAGGGGGGGAGTTTTTCTTGAAAATGGTTACACTTGTTCTGTAGGCACGCACATTGATCCTATATACCAAATTTCATTATCCCCAAAATTTAAGGCCTAAAAATCGGTGACGTACAGACGGACGGACAGACAGGCATTACTTAATCGACTCAGCTAGTAATTCTGAGTCGATCCATATACTTTGAGGTATATGTAGCTAAATTATTTCTCTATGAAATCCGCCCACTGCCACGCCGCCTTTTAGAAAAACGTAGTTTTAAGCCAAACCGTAAGGAATTTCAAAAAAGTGTCTGAAGAGCATATTTAGACAATCCTAATATCTACATTTCGTCCATATAAATTTGTTTACCACGCCCACTTTTTGGGGGCGTTTTTAGTAAAAAACGCCTTTTGTCCAAATTTTAAAACTTTTGAAAAAAATTTTGATGCAAATACTTCCGCAATGATAATATAAACATTTTGTCCATAGATCATTTTCACCTACACCCACATTTTGGGGGCGTTTTCTTACAAAAACCATTTGTATACCCCATCCCAATGCATTAGCAATAGAAAACCGTTGTTTGTTGTCGAACCACAAAAGATTTTGATAAACTGTCTGAGCAATATATTTTGACAATGTCATTTTCTGTATTTCATCGCCATAAGGCTTATATTTTGAGGATATTCATTTTAAGGATGGGATGGGATAGGGTATTCAACGATCCGCACAGTGGATTGTAGCCTTCTCATATGTTTTTAAATCATTATGCTGTGAGTGTGACCAGTTATTTTTTCTGCAAGTAGGCGTGGTAGTGAGTAGATTTTGACATAAACATGACGTTTACTATTTCCAATATTTCATTAGCGTGTGCAATGATAAAATGTAGTGTGCAATGATTTTTAAGTAACATTTCCAAATACTTTTAAAGTGAAACCTGTTATGGGGCGGTGTAAATTGGATTTTATGAAACGATAAAAACATCACGATGTCAAGCAACTTCGGTGTTACGATCTGGTTCTCCATCCAAGTACTAAACATAACCGACGCGACGCTGCTTGGTGTCGGTGATCGCGTGTTGTTAGTTAATTTTGTTTGTTTGAAGAGACGGCTGTGTTGTGCCTGTTTGATCGTGTGTACAGAGCGGATGTATGGACTTGCAACAAGTACGTTGGTGTGCAAAATAAGGAATGGCTTCGTGTTGGCATGTTGGTTAGAGAAAGGACGTTGGTGCACCTGTGTGCACCAAGAAAGTGTGGTTTCTGTCAATAAGTAAATTTGGATACGTGGGATTGTGTGTGGGCAAGATCAAACTCATCGGTCAGTGCAGGATAACAGTATGTATTGTTGTCGGGATTCAAACGAAAGTTGCTAGATACATGGATGCCACATTTGGAAACATGTAGGTGGCTTAAGTGGTTTTATCCCTCTGAATGTTGAAATTACAGCTGATCGATGGTACTGGCTTTCTTTTGGTGTCATAAATGTGTTTTAGCGAATGTATGTTTCTGAAGTCTGGAGTCTGTAATTGAAGCTTGAATCCAAACGGGTAGATTTGATTGATTTTTCGATGTGTATGTGATTAGTGATAATAAAGATGTATTTTTGGAATTGGAGTGTTGCCTCTAGGAAGGACGGTGTTTTACATATGACGAAATTTTTAAAACGAGATACTATCGGGAACGCCTCAGACTTTTGTGGGTGTAAATATAAATTGCGGTATTTTAAAAGGGACAGATTGGACGAGAAAGGCTGCAAGATGAATATGAAAGTTAGTATGTGGTTTGATTCGAGTGGGATGACATATTCAGATGTGATGATGTATTCAGTTGTATAATGGTACTTTTGACTAAGATTGCATTCTGAATATTTGGTTTTATCGATATTTGGGAATTTTTCCGAAAGGGTGGAGCAGTAGCTTTACTTAGATTTTGTGAGGTGCTTACAATGAAGAGAAAATATCTTCATACTGAAAATCTTGCGAAGGACTAATGGCGATATTTATTTGATTGTCTTTTTGAAGTGAAAATTAGTATTACATATTTAGATATAATAACGCTTGGGAACACCGCGTGTTGTTGATTATTGTAAACGAATGAAATGAGTTTAATTGGCATGAAGCCGTTTTTTTAGACAAGGGAACTGAGGTTCGGGGTAATAAGTAGTTTAAATTCTTCAACCGAGTTTTTGCGGTAGAACAAACGAATCAAAAAACATATTTTACCAGTTTAAGTTTGAACAAAATTGTATGTCTTCAGCTCTCATAAGCGTTTTGTGATTCGAACAGTCAACATCAATATATTTGCATATAACTCTCACATAAACCCAAAAGCTTGCGAAATGTCATAAAGCACCCAAGGCAATTGTCAATATGTCAGTTCAACTCTCAATTCGACCGCTTGTGAACTTAAATTCAAAATTCTAAAGCATTTGACTAAAATTGACGTTTTTCTAATAGTGGGCATGACGTGTAGGTCTTTATCATTATTATTTCTCTCTTTTACTCCGTTCCGCTTGTGTCTGACACAACGCATCACTTCCACGTCTATTAAATCGGATAGAAATTATTAATTGTTATGATATTCAATAAACTTTATTACATTCCCTTCTAGAGCCAATTAAGGACATATAATTCTGTACAAAAGAACATTATTAGAAAGCACTTAAATAAAATAAAAATAAAACTAATTTCGTATTATGCAAACAGCCTTGATGATTAAGTACCTCATTAATCTACATCTACGAAATGGGATATACTTACATGGAGAGAGGACAACTGTTGAATCCTAACCATAAATTAATCCAACAGCATTTGGTAGCGAATATTTCGCATGTAAATGGATCCTTTATGGATTTTTTTTATAAAAATAGAACATTCAAGAAAAACCAATATCACATCAGCCGCACGATAATGAAATCTAGCCTAGTGCCTTCCCAAATTAAGTATATCACCATTACCCATACCCATGTGCACTTCGAATTAAAGCATAACATGACTTCTCTTCAGTTGAACTAATTTCCTTACTTATCCCTGTTTCCTTTTAGATTCACACTGCTATTCAACAGCCGGGTTTCATACGAGTGAAACGTGGATTACGTCCTGCCATTCCAGCTATACACGGACTCCCATATGCTTCGACAAATGGTGTGCCCAGCACACTGGGGGTCGAGCCAACGGATCCATACTTTCCATTACAATGGTATTTGAAAAATACCGGACAAAATGGCGGCAAAGTGCGTCTTGACCTGAATGTACAAGCAGCATGGGACCAGGGTATTACAGGCAAAAATGTCACCACTGCTATTATGGACGATGGTAAGGCTATATCGTTATTCATCGTTATACACATCGTTATAGATAGAGAATTATATTTTCTTACGAGATTTTGTTGTTCTCTCTTTCAGGGGTTGACTATATGCATCCTGACTTGAAGTTCAATTACGTAAGTAGATTTTTTGAAAATAATGCTTAATCTCGTTTTTTAGTTTAACATTCAATCCTTCGCTTAAGGGTGCGCGTTTAATGTAAACAATCCAAAGGGATTTAATTCGAAATTAAGTTGCTAGTCATGCAACTTTTAGTTACGTGATGAACTGTATTGGTGAAATGGATCTCAAGTTTCTTAGATTACAAATTATTTTCAATTCGTAATACTTTTTTCTTTATAAAATCATAGAACGATAATGTCACCAATACTGTTTCCAAAGGAAGACAAACGCCTGTGGGTGGATTGAAAGTGTTTTCTTGCTGTGTTTTTATTTTATATTGATTTCTCACATGAGTAGTTTTGTGAAATGGGTTTCAAACCATAATGAAAGTTAGGTGGTGTAAACAAGGCGATGGTTGCCTTCAATGTCGAAATGTGTTATTAAAGTGTCACGTTAACATGATGAATAAATGTGCAATATGTTTCGGTTGGTATGGTTTTATTGAGCTGCCAAACATTCAGTTGTGTTCATGAGTGAACCCATTTGTTTTAATGGATACATGGATACAAGCAGAGGGAAGTAGTTGTGATGACGATAACAATTATGTGGGATATAACACCGGGTTTGTATTTACTTGTGACAGTCTAAAGCTGATTCTTTGGTTCTGTTTGGCCCAATAAGGGGTTCTATTTTTCGATTTTTTTATTACTGTAAGTGTTAGTGGAATTGCTATAGTCTCCCGTCAGACGTGTTCTCAGGTCGCGGATATAGATATCCAAGATTGGTGGAAAATAAAATACCACTCATGAATCAAAATTAGGTGGGAGTAATGTTCCCGGATAAAAAATCGTCTACTAGCATCGGCAGATTGAATAAAATGTGGAGTTTACATAGTCCCAGTTAGGCAAGACGAAGTTAGAAACCTATAAGAGCTGCTCTGTTATGTTTAGTCAATATGCTATATTAGAATTTCCTTGTCCTTAGTCAGTACATGAAGATGGTAGTGGATGAGACAAAAAGCCAACGGCAGCACTCAATCCCATAATGGATATTTATGGTCCAATGAAATGGGCGGTCTGTGTTATAGCGAGCAGAAACAGCGACTATTCGAATGTGGATTTGTTATAAGCGACAGACTTTGTTTCTATGACATTAGCGAACGCATTATAACAACACACATCAAGGCCAAATTCGCCAAGGTTTGGGCATTTCTTATGGAACGTTGTGGCCTATTGTTAAGCGTTAAATTACACATCGTTCAAAAACTTTAGTCGTCTGACTTTGGTGTACGATTTAATACCGGACCGTATTTCTTTAAAAATTCGGAATGAGTGCGTGTTACTGAAAATGGAGATCGCTACCGAGCCATGATTAATGAATTGTTGTTGTCCAAAAAACACATAAAAATTAATTTAAGTTATTGATGTTAAAAATAAACGAGTGGGGTGTGCATGACTTGGTCGTACGCAACTTCCTCCTTCACAGCGATTTGGGCATTTGATCAATCCCCAGCACAAGAGAATTGGATGATTTTCATAATTTGGCCAAAATACACAATAAAATTCATTTTGATTATTGAAGCTAAAAATTCCGGAATTTGAAGGAATCGGAGCCCATGTGAATAATAATGATTTTCCGTTATTGGCCAAAACTGAAAATTTCGTTTAGGGATAGTTGGACCAAAATTCATTATGTAAAATTGTTGCGAACAGTAATAGTAGTTTATAAATTAAATTTCATTCAATTTGACAAAATAGTTTGCGACAAATTGACAATTTTCTTTATGTGGCCATAATGCAAAAATCCGTTATATGGATTTTCTCGAAGATAAACTGGGTACGCAGAACTAATAAACATACTCACAGTATGTGTTAAGTTTCATCAAAATCGTAAGAGCCGTATTCTAGAAAATTGACGTTATTTACAATTTGTAAATGGTAGGTACCGTTAATAATAAGGCTAAAAGCAAAAAAATGGCCTACAATTATGACCAAAACAAACCTTGGATACGAAGTTTAAAGAAAATCGGTCAAGCCGTTAAGTCTGAAGAGACCGTTAAGGACAGATGGACCGACGAACCGACGGACTGATGGGCAGACAGACCGACACGGACGAACGTGATTTCAAAAACCTTTTTTTTTGGGGTTCCGCTGTTATCGTAATGTTAGAATCAATCAAAACCTAGAGATTAAAAAATTTCACGAAAGCAATATGTTTCTATTTGTAAAGGAAAGTTAAAAAAGTCAATAAGCTCTTATTGAATAACCCTTTATAAGCTGAGGGGGGTCTCAAAGGAAACAAAAGGTCGATCAAGTTAAACATTTTCGAACATTTGGATGATCTAACGTTGATTGATAATACTGATTGATTCGGACAATTAAACATTGTTACAGCCAAGTAAAATATGCGTTTATCCACTAGCCCATGTCTTGCAATAATATGCTTGCACCAACTACCGAGGCATATACATGCTATAGATCCTATCTTATGTACTGTGTGAATTTTTTAAGCCTTTTTGAACGCACTTATCGGCACGTACCAGTGTGGCTTCCGGCGTGACAGATCGACCATAGAATAAATTTTCACACTAAGTCATTGAAAAATACCAACAATTTCGAGATACATAAACCAGATTTTTGAATATCTTTTGAGGGAGGGAGAGATCAGAATATATATTGATGACTTGATAGCTACAGAGACAGTTGAGGAACATTTGGGGATATTGAGCGAAGTTTAACAAATTGGAGTTGAGTTTGGACAAAAGTCAATTCATGAGGACACGTATTCGTTATTTACGATACACTGTATCAAAGGAAGAAATAAGAACAGACGCGAAGGGTAAATGCGGTTCATAGTTTTTTAGGGTTGTGTTACTACTTCAGGAGATTTGTTGAAGGGTTTTCGCTTATAGCGCAACCATTGTATAGTTCAAGTTTGGTGAGAAAGAACTGGCCTGTTTTACAAAATTGAAGGAAAAGCTGTTGGAAGCACCAATACTATCACTGTATGACCCCAGGGATGAGACCGTGCTTCACTGTGATGCTAGAGCTTTTGGATTTGGTGTGATTCTCATGCAGAACAAAACAGACAGAAAATACCACCCGGTATTTTATTATTTAAAGCGGACAACGGATCATGAAAACAGATACCACAGCATTGGACTATTAGCACGGGCTCTGTTTTAAAATAGTGACTGACTGCAAAACACGCACTCTAAATCTTAATAAAAGAGAGATAAACCCCAAAATAGCACGATGGGCGCTGAAGCTAGTTATGTATACATCTAGAGTAGACCGTGGGAGCAGACGCTACGTCTGCTTATTATTGTAATATGATCTATGTATACTTTATCACCGTGAGACACTATGTTTTCACCTGCATGCAATAGACTGTAATCTTAATCTTATCTGTATCTTATGCATGCACCGTGAGACATTGTGCTCTCACCTATTTGTGTAATTAATAAAGTTCAGTCAGTTCTAGTTTGAAAGCAAAAGGTGACGGTTGTTTCATTTCATATATCTGGCGCAGTCGACGGTCGTATGCGAAAATTCCACCGAGGAACATTTACGCTACGAAAAAAAGAACCTAATAGAAATTAATTTTAATAAGTTATAAACTAAGAGTGTATATAAACAATAAACAAAAGTGCAAAAAAAAAAAAAGAAGAATCTACCAACAAAGCTTAAAATGACCAAATTTGACATGATGTGTGTGTAAGTACATAGTTGTTTATATGGCCAAATCCCTCAATACTATCCCTACCAATTCACCTTCCGTTCATTCGGCATATATTAATCCAATTCTTGATAGTTTTAGTAACCTAACAATTAATAATATCGATTCAAATTTAAACATGCCAGTCGAACAGTTTTTAAGAGTTCATGCTGATACTATACCCGAATTTGGCGGAGACGTGAACGAACTTAATTTATTTCTTGAGAGTATAAATTCAATAGTAACACACTTTTATGATACTATTAACGCGAATAACTACCAAAATGTTATGATATTTAGAACAATCCTAAGCAAACTGCACGGTTCAGCAAGGGAAGTTATAAATATCAGTGGCGCAACTACAATAGAAGAAATAAAAAAAGAACTAATTGCTAATTTTAGCGACCACCGTGATGAGTTTTGTTTATCGTTTGATCTAAATAATTTAAAACAAACTATAAACGAAACCCCGCAGCAATTTTACGATAAAATCCGCAAAATTCTCAATACGATATCTAACTTTCTATCGATTCACGAAAAAAACGCAGTTACTAGAAAAATTAAATTGGAGATGCATAATCAGCAGGCGCTTCAAGTTTTTCTAGCCGGACTACGTAATCCATACGGGATTATGGTTCGCACAAAAGAACCTAGTTCTATGTTAGAGGCGATAAACTTTATTAAAAAAGAAGAAAACATTAGGTATTTGCAACAGCAAGGAAGTTCTTCTAGTTACAATCAAAAGAAAATTCCTCATAATTCTTCTGGACAAACTCAAAATTACTCGTATAGATCTTATCAACAGCCAACAAATTTGCAAAATATAACACACTACCAACCTGTTGTCCAACCAAAATTCCAAGTCCATCAGCCTATTAATCAACAACAGCCATCATCCTCTAATTATCCAACTCACACTCAAGTTTTCGGCAGAAGCCAAAACGTATGGAAAACCGGAATAAAGACAGGCATGATCCCTTAAGTTACGACCCACAAACCACAGTTTACCACAAAACTAGGGCTAGAAATAAAATTGCTCCTAGGTTTAGAGAACACCTTGTTAGAAAAGATAATAAAATCTCAATAGAAACTACAGGCCACCAATACCATAAAAACAATCTAAAGCGACCATTATTATAAACTAAAATCCAATAAACATATACTTTTCAGATTTATTCTACAAATATTAGTAACTTGTTACCCCCAGGACATCAAAATTACAAACCTGGAATCAAATCCCGGAATTCTCCCTTTTAAATTGGGAAACGCAAAGATTCGAGAAAAATACCACACCTTCATTCATTACTTTGACCTTTAACCGATTCAATACGAAATAGAAAATATTTGTCAGCATTATGAAAACATAAAAAACTCAATAGACTTTTCCAAAAAACCATACGATAAAATTACTAGCAAAATAAATCTATTAGAATTCCATGTAAATATGCTAAGCGACAAGTTTAATACCCTATATTCACATAAAAGAACAAAAAGAGGAATTTTTAATGGACTTGGAATAATTTTTAAAAGCATTACTGGAAACTTAGACTCTGACGATGGACAACATTATGACCAAGCACTTAACGCTCTCAGCACGAATCAAAATCAGATAGTAACAGTACTTAATATACAAATATCTCTCACAACAAAGATCATAGAAGACTATAATAAAACGATAACCCTGATTAAACAAAACGAAATTCACTTGGCCGCTAAAATACAGGAAATATTAGATATGAAAAACAAATCGTTTGAAGGTTTTTTCTATGTCGAAATTGCTCTCGATTACATTTCAACCGCTACTAATATAATCTTTCACGTCCTCGACAATCTAGAAAACGCGGTTGTGTTCGCAAGACAAAAAATATTGCATAACAGTGTTTTAAAATTTGAAGATCTGGAGTACATCTTAAATCAACTTATGAAGCAATATACTGACAAAGAAATGTTTTTCGAGAACGATCGTTCCGCTATACATGAATACTATGAATTAATTGAAGTCGAATCGTATCAGACTAATGATAGAATAGTTTTTATTCTACATTTTCCTATTGTATATCCAAACCAATATACCCTTTTCCATCTATATCCCTTACCCAACATAAATAAAACAGCCATTCTACCCCCTAAACCTTTTTTGGCCATAACAACTGGACACTACCAATATGAGGACACAGAATGTAAAAAGATACATTCCACATACTATTGTCAAGACTTCAAACCACTACAAGCCCACCAGAACGGAGAATGCATCGCACACCTTCTTGATGTCAAAAGCAACAGCTCCAGTCAATGCGAGTTAGTAACAATAACCGTCTCGCACGAACTCATCGAACAAATTACTACCAAATTCTACATTGCAATTCTTCCTGGCAAGACAAAATTACAAACAAATTGCCGTCAAGTAGATATAGTTTCACTACAAGGCACTTTCTTAATAGAATTGCCAGTCAACTGCTCTTTTCGCACTTCGAAGAACTCATTTTTAAACAATCAAGAGACACTAAGGGAACATCCCCTTCTATTGCCAAATGCTTCTATTTCAGCAAATCAAAAGGATACACGAGAAATAATGATAAATGATCTACCCTTGAACGAAATCCATCGTCTTCTCCGGCACCAGCAAAACATACAAAAAATTCAGATCAGCGCACCATCGAAACACCAAACGGCCCCCTGGTTCATTGTAATATTTGTCTTATTAATTTTCACCACAATAGCAGCTGTTTACTTCTGGAGACGTCAACCTGCAACCGGTGCAACAACCGATACAACAGAAGAACATCAACAAGATACGACACCAACACAACCTAAGGACAACTCTCGACAAAATCCATTGGATTTTAACAGTTAAATAACATAACAATTGTTAAATTTACTTTATTATTATTATGACTAAGAATACAAAATCTTAATAAAGGAACAAACAAATAAACATATATTTACCCTTTTCTTATGTGACGTTTTGAAAAAAAAAAATAATTATAAAACTTAACAATTAAGATACCTATATATGAAAAAAAAAATACAAAGTACATATTTATGTATATTGTTACTTACTGTATATTTGAAACATTTGAAACATATTTGTCATAAATGTCAAAAAAAAAAAAATTTATTTACATAACCTTAAAAAAAAAAACGTATCAAAATAAGTTTTAGAACTTTCTTTATCAATAAAGTCCATTTTGAGGATGGAGGAGTTATGTATACATCTAGAGTAGACCGTGGGAGCAGACGCTACGTCTGCTTATTATTGTAATATGATCTATGTATACTTTATCACCGTGAGACACTATGTTTTCACCTGCATGCAATAGACTGTAATCTTAATCTTATCTGTATCTTATGCATGCACCGTGAGACATTGTGCTCTCACCTATTTGTGTAATTAATAAAGTTCAGTCAGTTCTAGTTTGAAAGCAAAAGGTGACGGTTGTTTCATTTCATATATCTAGCTTCAGAACTATGACTATGTGTTAGAGCATCGCAGTGGAACAAGGATGCAACGTAGATGCTTTGAGCCGTGCACCGAATATTCCAGTTTTAGAAGAGAATATGCTAGAGCAGAATTTATCGATTAAGTAAGATAAGGATGAAGTCATAAAAAAGATTAGGGAACAGCTTGAGAAGATATAGAGTAATATATATGAAATGCGAAACGGATTAGTCTATAGGAAAACAGGTCAGAGAATATTATTTTTCGTTCCTAGAAAAATGGAAGAAATCATTATCAGAATGCATCACGATGAAATGGGATACATGGGTCGGGACAAGGTGATAGGTGTGATGATGAAAACGTATTGGATCCCCAAATATGAAAATAAAGTTTGAAATGCATTATTTTTTCGCCTAAGCAAGGTTAGCATGAATGGTTCATTCATTGTATTCCAAAGGGAGATACACCACGCAACCATTGTATAGTGCGGAATACGTGAAGTTGTTTGCCACGAGCTCCACTAATACCAGGGAGGTCTTGAATTGCTTGCGGTCCTATTTTGTGTTCTACAGTCGTCCAAAAACGTTGATATCTGATCGGGGTGATGCGTTTACATTGACGGAGTTTGAGGTATTCATAGAAGAAAATGATGTTCGTATTTTATGAATTGCAACCGGTTCAGCTAAGGCTAATGGGGAGCTCGAGATAGTGAACAGGAGTTTAGACCCGATGATAGCGAAAATGACTAGCGCAATTATGGTTTCCTCTCTAGATAAAGTGTTGCCAAGCATAGAATTTGCATTAAACAATACCGTGCACAGTAGTACAGGAATGACTCCGAGTAAATTATTGTTTAGAAACGGACGAAGAGGATTGGTGATAGATTATTTAAGAGAGAATTTAAATGAGTATGTAAAACAAGTGGTAGAGGGTTAATTAGGACAGATGAGAAAGAAGGCAGCAGGTAAGATTGTAAGAAGTCAGAACCGCAATAAGAAAATGAAAGATCGTAACAGGACTAGCACATAATGCCGACGGATAGGTATTTTTTGAAAGAAGTTGCGGGATTTCAATTAGGACGAGTCCCATATGAGGGAATATGGAAAGTGGCGAATAAGAAGCCTTGGGTTTGTGATAATAGAAACGCTGGTCAATAGAATCGGGAGGGTTGATAGTCAGGACGGCCGAGCTGTAGCAGGCAGAATGTAGAAAACTAACAAGAATGTAAAAGTCTACAGAGAAAAACATATGAGTGCGGATCCTTCAATACCCTACCCCATCCCATTCTTAAAATTAGTATCCCCAAATTGTGGGCTCTATGGTTATGAAATACAGAAAATGACGTTGTCACAAGATATTGTTTGGACAGTTTATTAAAATATTTTATAAACAACGTTTTTTATTGCATATACTATGGGCTTGGGTATACAAATGGTTTTTGTAGGAAAACGGCCCTAAAAAGTGGGCGTGAGTTAAAATGATCTATAGACAAAATGTTCACATTTTGTGTACCAAAAAACGTTTTTTCATGAAAACGCCCCAAAAAAGTGGGCTTGGCAAAAACCTTTGTATGGACGAAATATGGATATTAAAATTCTCTAAATATGTTTGTCAGACACTTTTTCAATTCTTTACGGTTTGCCCAAAAATTACGTTTTTCTAAAAAGGGGGCATGGCAGTGGGCGGATTTCAAAATTTTTTACACTTGTTCTGCTGCGAGCAAGAAAGAGCACGTGTACCAAATTTCGTCATTCTAGCTCAAAATTCAAGGCTAAAAAACTGGTGACGTACGGACTGAGTCGATCCATATACTTTAAGGCATATGTTACAAACTATGTATCAAAACTACAAGGTGGCGCAAAAGTTGTCACCCGTCGCAAAAGTTGTCACCCGATGTTTTTTGGCCGCCATTTTTTAAAGTGTTTTGCAAAAAAATCGAAACAATTATTATAGGTGGCGCATAAGACATGAATCATGGGATAGTTTTTTCTACTTTTTTTGCTGAAGAATTTAAATATTTGGAACCAAAAAACATCGGGTGACAGCTTTTGCGACGGGTGACAACTTTTCCGCCACCTTGTATAATACCCCTATGGGATAGGGTATAAAAACATAATAAATAACTCATATATAACATAAGGGGAATATGCGAAAGAAGAATCGAAAATGTCAAGAACTACCGGTGAGAGGTTGAGACAATATATTTGGGAGAGTCGAATGTGTAGTGAATTCTGCTTAGTAATTTGAATATTTCATTAATAAAAGAGTATATTTATAGTTAAAGTGAACAAAAGTGTTTTTTCTCCATTCGTCTATATTAAATAATATTAAAGGCCACTATAATAGGTCGGTCCGATCGTGTCATTTACGAGTTCATTATTAGTGGAGATACGACGAAGACTCTTTCTAGGAAACCAATGCATTTTGGTTAAGCAAAAGAAATGGGATCAAAACTTATAACACAAAAGTCCAAATGGTTGTTCTACCATTATGGTAATGAATTGAGATGCTTGGAGTTGAGACTTTATCAGTCGGAAGAGCGTGTGTCGATAATAGATTAGGAGCAAATGATATGCTGGAACTCTTGAACGAAGAGACCTTCTTGGGAGACGAAAACTCAAGGTTAGTAACAGTTATTCCATTCATACAGAGTGAATCAGCTTTATCACGTAGATTCTGACCTCAACAAACATGCCTCCTCAATTATCCCAGTCCTTACCTAACTGACTCCAGTTGCACACTTCAAGTTGGTTGAGGTCGGTTTCTACTTGTGCGTTCCACTTAAGGCGAGGCTTTTCTCTAATGCGTCCGTTGGACGTCTGGCTGGGAATCGAAGAATTTGCAAGCCGGGGTATTGGTGTTAATTCGCTCTACATGTCCAAGCCATCTTAAACGTCCAATTCGGAGTTTTTTTTTACCAGGTCTATGTTGTTGTACAGCTCGTATAGTTTGTGCTTAACTCTTTTTCTCAATAGCCCGTCAACGAAAACGGGACCGTAGACTTTTCGAAAAATTATTCGTTAAAAACGAACAAGGATTTCTTCATCCGCTTTTGATACGTTCCATGCTTTAGAGCCGTACAGCAGGACTAGGATGATCAGGGTCTCGTATAGGATCTCCTTAGTAGTTCGAGTGAGGGCTTTACTCCTAAATTGCTTTCTTATTCCGAAGAAACAACGGCAAGAGTAATTCTTCTTTTTATTAATCACGAAATGTTGTTGGGTAATTAATAAGTGGTGACGTTCTATCCAATTCGATGATGTTGTGTTTTCCTTTCGTGTTGACACCATATACTTGGTGTTGCCCTCATCACATCTAACCCATTTTTTGCCGCTTTCTTCGCTACAAGGTGTTATAAACACTCGAACTTAAAGGTTTAGCAAGTTAAATACGGTGGGAGCAGCACAAATAGGTTGTTTTTTTTGTCCATTCTTTGAAGATTTGAAGATGTTAGAGCAGCAGATCTAGGTGGGACTGGCGATGGATTCTAGAAGCTGTGTTGAGAGTGTGAAAATTAATGAAATTAAGTCAGTTGACTGGGGGAGTTTCATAAGTAATTGTGCAAGAGAACGAATGACACGCTGTTGTATGCGATCGAGTAAAGTTGGGGAATTAAGGAGCTATATTAAAATTAGGTAATCTGTAATACCATTTTAAATTGCCAATTTGAGTAAGACTCGGGAGGATTAATACTCGTGGAAAAGGATTTGTGAGGGGGTCCACTTACTGATACGCATCTTTCCAATGTTAAAATTGTTACCGGAAGATTTACTGTACAACAATTCATATCTGGACGGGGGATACAATTTAAAGTTTGGGTTGTCTTTCAAGTGAGGTTGCTGAAACATTTTGTATTGACTGATTGTGAAAATAATTTGTTTTAATATTCAACAATTGTTGTCGAAAATTTCGTAATCCAAGAAACATCAGCGTTACGAGGGAAACCTTTGATGAAGAGGGTAGTAACCTAGTCATTTTCTGAGCGTAGTTTGTCTAACCTTGGCTGCCACGCAATAGGTGTCCATGTTGTTCGATTATTTAATGGACTTGCATATGGCGGCGACAGGAGTATTTGGCGTTAAGACAATTTGTCTTGGATTGTAAGAGAATGCTGAATGGGTAAAGGCACTGAGTCAACTTCGTTTTCCACTATTTCGTCGAACATTTATATGGGTGGGTGGCCTAGTGGTTAGTGCGTTGGACTATTAAGCATGGGGTTTCGGGCTAAACCATTATTGAATGTCTTGATATGAGTTCATCTTCATTCCCGTGGATTCTATAGAAGATTATTTCAAGCATGTTTTAAGCTTTAAGAAACAGTCCATAGTAGTGTCTCTTTTTACTCCAATGTAGCGTAAGCGTTATGCTCTGAAGCTCAACCATTTTCTCCAAAAGTGTTAAAATATAATGTATAGTTAAATATACCTTTAGTAAATAATTTGTAATCGAGCCAAGTTTGTTTCCTTAATCAGCCTTTATCCTTTTTTATGACAAAAAATAAATGCCACTAAACGTAATTTGCATTTTTATATGTCAATGCATTAGTCTTGTATACCCAAGTCATCAATAAATTCCAAAGTCTAAACTTCACTTTAACCGCTTTTTATTCTGTCGCAACTCTGTGTACAGACAGAAAAAGAATAATGACGATCCTTGATTCAATTGCTAAAATCGATTTCTGCACCCAACGGGATGGATATTTTCAATTACGTTTCTGTGCAATTAAGTTATCAGAGGACGTTCGAAATGAAATTTGTGTTTGGTTTCGACCTTAATTGATTTGAAATTGTAAGAGAATGTGTGTGCCTCCTAGCAACTTGTCCTCAAAAATGGCACGTGTATAAATAAATGAAATGACTATAGGTATCTATTTGTACGTTATGTTAATTTAATTTTGAAATAAATATGTGCACTTCAAATTACAACGGGTTGCTCCAGTGCTGATTCAATTTAAAATACGATATACAATTAATAATCATAAAAGATAACTTTATATTCAGAATCACATAACTGTTTTTTTGTTGAGCAAATACTTACTTAAATGGCACTATATTGCACCTGGGCCTCATTCAACATACCTTTAAAATTATCACGGACCCTAGATAACTACCTCCAGTTGAACACTTTAAGCTGGTTGAGGTCGATTTCAGCTTTTGCGCGCCACTTTCTAGGCGGGGCTTTCTCTACAGCGTCCGATATCTGGCTGGGAGGAATGGAAGACTTTGCGAGTCCATTGGCTTTACATCTCAAACGTACAGCTCTATGTCTTAGAGTTTTTGGTTGATTAGTTGCCCAGATTTGTGGAAGGTTGTGTCTCTGGGTGTTCCTCAGAAAATTTTCAGATTCTTCTTAAGATTGGTGTTAAAGAAATCACATGACAATACATTACAAAGTCATATATTTGTGCCAAATGTGGTTATAGAGAATACTTGTCATTGCATTTTCTTCTTGTGTATTATTTAGATTTCGTTATCCTCACTTCCAAGCAGGAGAAAGCTCGTCATTACCGTTTAATAGGCTGCAGAAGTGGGTCTGCTATGTACGTGCTCGGGTTGGGTATGTTTTCCCAAAAACATTATCCTCAAGACAAAATCTCCAAACCCAAAATATCCAAACTGAAATCTCCAGCCGCAAAATCACCAAAGAGAGAATCCCCAGGACTAAAATCTCCAAAAGAAAGATGTTCAAGTAGTGTATCATGCATGATTCTTTTGGAGATACCTATTTGGTTTAGATTAAGATTAATGAAATGTTATACACACAAAGTATATATATTTGCAGTGTTATTTAAAAATTAATTAATTTTCAACTTCAATTCAAATTAAGAAGTAATAAGTAATAACAATAATAACAGGAACACGATTTTATTAATGATTAGAAACAAAAGAGAAAAATTCGCAGACAAAACAGCGATTTGTCTATTGTCTACGAATACTAAAATACTAAAATACTGCATGCATTCATATTTTTATTGTATGCATTAAATTTTTAATCGTTATAACAATTCATAATACTAAGGAGAGAATCGTAAGATTTGGAGATTTTTAAAAATGTTGGCATGTATATTTTTTCTATGTAGATAATGTCCAGTTAGATTATATTTTTTGGAGATTTTGTCCAGTGGAGATTTTTTTTTTGGGGATTTCGTACCGCTCCCTACGTGCTCAGCTTTGACTAAACTATAATTATTAACTTTCTATTAGGTACTTTTTCTTTTTTGTTTTACGTTAAAATTAAATTAAATATCTATGTTGCTATTACCATTTCTACAAATGGTTATTTTTGTTTTGGTCAATAATGGAGAATCATTTAAAATTACATTGACACCTTCAAATTGCAGAATAAATATTTTATAATCATATTTTTTTAGAATGTTTATTTTGTAAGGGTGCTTGTTATTTGATCTTATACCAACCTGGCAGTGAAAGAGAAATTTACGTACGACCTAGTTGTGCACCCACCATTCGTTTGTTGTTCATCTTGACAGGCAGCTTTGTCGTGTAGCTTTCAATTTTGGCAGCTAGTATCTGCTGGTATTTTTTTGTCAAATCAGGTGATTTTTACTGGTGGCCGGAAGAAACCTGCATTGTGGTATTGCGTTAAGGTCAATATAATTGACCGTTTACTAATCTGGAGACCGCCATATCTCCTTACCCTGATGGGGAAACTGTATGCTGGGTATAGCGGCATATCGTCCCATAGCGAAGTCAATTAGCCTAAGTCGGTTGCCACACGTGTTGTCAGCCATGCTTTCCTATAATACTGCTTAGTATTTTCTCTCTTCCTATATTTGTGTTAGAACGATTCTAACATCGTACATCGGTTGTCACTCATACGTTTTGTCCAAGAGCTCGTAGAAACAATCTTAACAATTCTTTTTCATACTGTAGAGCGTTGTACATACAGGGCTAATGTTGTCAAATTTATCTTGTTGCGGATTATCGATTATAAAAAAATCTCCGCTTTTTCTGCAGACTATAATAATGACCGTTTTCACAGTCACAGTTTTTCATTATCTTTTTTCCCGGCTCATCTCATCGTATTTCCTGGATGGCAGTAATGTCTGCATTATAGCAGCTTAGGGTTTTTGCTATAGTTGTTCGGCTGCACCTTTTCTATTAAACGTTGTAGATGCGGATATGAATGAGAGACATTGTTGTTTCTCTTTAGGGTAACAAAATTGGCAAGGGTTTTTTTTTATTAAATTGTTGTTGCTTTTTTGAAGATAATCACTATATGATGCTTTTAAATTTGTTAAAAATTACAGCAAACTACACCAGAAAACGCAATTAGAGAAATTAAATATTATGGTTCTAGCCCTAGCCTTTGCTGGATGTCTAGTAGCTTGGTAAAGTAAGAATTCCCAAGATGAAGTCAACCCAACGGTGAGGTCTACAGTCCCAGTTAAGATGGAAAAATAGAACAACTAACATGAGCAGCTTCGACATATTCGTACAAGAAGTTTTCTAGCAATCTCAATTGTTATGCAGGCAAGATAATGTATATGCTTTTAACAAATAAAATACTATCGACACACAATCTCTGTCTAAATGTAACTTTTTATAGCAGACGGAAGGAAAGATGTTCGCTCTTATTGCGCCGTTATTGTAGCATTAACGGCAATTGATAAAGAGCCGAAACGCATTGGTCATGCAGCTAACCATGACAAGACAAAGTATGCTAAAGAAAGTACTCTTGACGTACAACCTTGGACAAAATGTAACTTTTGATAACAACCACATAACCTTAACGGCAATTTTAGTAATCTAATGGGAAATGAATAAAAATATTTTTAAATCATTGTTAATATAAATTAAACAGCATAACGGCAACCTTGTTTAACGTCCCTAAAGAAACGTCAAAAATTACCCAGTGGATACAATTAAGCGCCATTTTAACTCATAAAACTGCTCAAATTCGTCGTTCAGAATTGGTTTTTAAAGTAAATGTTAGCACGCACAAAATAATGGAAAAGCTATTTTTATTGCCTTTTACTGGCCGGTAATACCAGATATTTTAACATTTTAATAAGCTCGATTTAAACGTAGAAAAATGCACACATATATACATATAAAGCCTCAATAAATGTCAATGCAATTAACCTCGAAACGAAACTTGGCTGTGGTTATTTTAAACAAAATTAAGCAAACTACGCGCTTAAATAGGAACTGCAGTACTTTCTAGCTTCTATACCATTGACTATAATATGTTCTTAACCAGAAAGTCAGAAATTAAATTTATTTGTGACAGGTAATTAAAATTATTCAACATTTCTTTTGTACAGAATGCCGAGGCCAGTTACGATTTTAGCAGCAATGATCCGTTTCCGTATCCTCGCTACACCGACGATTGGTTCAATAGGTAAGCATGATGCAATAATGGTTCTATCATTCCGCTAAATTTCTCATCATAATATAATAGCCACGGGACACGATGTGCCGGTGAGGTAGCTGCGGCACGTGACAATGGAATATGCGGCGTGGGAGTGGCGTATGATAGCAAAATCGCTGGTAAGAAGATTGCAAATAGCGCACCAAAAATCATTTCAACATCCAACATTTCATTTGGCATCGACAGGCATACGAATGCTTGACCAGCCATATATGACCGATCTGATTGAGGCTAATTCAATGGGGCACGAACCACACAAAATCCACATCTACAGTGCGTCCTGGGGACCAACAGATGATGGAAAGACCGTTGACGGACCGCGTAACGCCACCATGAGAGCTATTGTCCAGGGTGTTAATGAGGTACGTTTGAACACCGAATATCCTTTTCGTGTTTGTCGCCTTTATTGGTATTTGTTATCCATCGCTAGAAGTATGATATTATCCAAACTGAGTAAACACTCGTTTTTCCTGTTTGCATCTTAATAGGGTAGACATGGTTTGGGCAACATCTATGTATGGGCGTCGGGCGATGGTGGCGAGGAGGACGATTGTAATTGCGATGGCTATGCAGCATCGATGTGGACGATTTCTATTAATAGCGCCATTAATGATGGGCAGAATGCTCATTACGATGAAAGCTGTAGTTCGACACTGGCGAGCACTTTTAGTAATGGGGCTAAGGACCCGAATACTGGTGTTGCTACCACGGATCTGTATGGCAAGTGTACGACAACACATTCGGGAACAAGTGCCGCTGCTCCGGAGGCAGCTGGAGTGTTTGCCCTGGCACTAGAGGCAAAGTAAGATTGACGTTTTAGAGTGGTGAATGATTGAATTGTTAATTGCCGTTTGATTTTATGTAGTCCTAGTTTAACGTGGCGTGACATTCAACATTTAACAGTGTTGACGTCAAAGAGGAATTCTTTGTTTGATGCAAAAAATCGCTTCCACTGGACCATGAATGGAGTCGGCCTGGAATTTAATCATCTATTCGGTTTTGGGGTCTTAGATGCTGGGGCGATGGTCACATTGGCAAAGCAATGGCGAACAGTTCCTCCCAGATACCATTGTGAAGCTGGAGCTATAACCGAGCCGCAGTAATTATATTTGCGTTGCTTCAGACAATAGTTGGTATTTTATTTTTCAATTTTCAGTCAAATTATTGCGGGAAGGTCCTTGTTTCTAGAAATCAAGACGGATGCTTGCAAGGGTACCGACACCGAGGTTAATTATTTGGAGCATGTGCAGGCAGTTGTTACGGCTAATGCGTCAAGACGTGGCGATCTGGAGTTATTCCTGACATCGCCAATGGGGACCAGGTGATACCGAGATTTTAAGATAAACAAATTGGAACTCTCGCAAATGTGTTGTTTTTTTTTGTTTTGTGGTTAATTTCAGCAGATCAATGATTTTATCGCGACGAGCTAACGACGATGATCATCGAGATGGGTTTACCAAATGGCCATTCATGACAACTCATACGTGGGGAGAATATCCCCATGGCACGTGGAAATTTGAGGTGAGTTTTATGCTATGTGTTATAGGTATCGTTGCTTATTAGTTGTTCACATGAAAGAAAGGAAGAAGAAAATGTCAAATTGGTATTGCCTGTGTTAATGAGGTACTCGGGTTATGTTTTCTGTTGTGTTCAACAGAAGCAGATTAATTTTGCTGCTACTTTGTCTGCTACTCCTGTTGCATATAGCCTTGAGTTATCTGAATCAAAAACAGCGATGCGAGATTTTTCATTGTTTGATACTACAGCCCTTGTCTAGTCCAATCGACTTGCTACTTTGCACATCTTAAAATGGTAGGTATAGGGATGCTGGCTCGCTTTCTGTCAGGTATAATTGCTTTAATACGAGGTATTTTCTATTTGCGCTCTGAAATTGCCTTTATATTTCTACGGCAATGGTTTTGCTACTAAGGAAAACTATTTGTTGGTTTCCCATGGTAGAAATTCTTTAGCCTGCAGTGTTATATGTAATAGCTGCACTAAGGTGATTATTTTGTCACATCCGCATACTGGCTGATATTCTGTTTCGGAGATTCAGGTTACAACGTAAATATAAGACAACAATCAAAGGCTATAGTCATCGTTTCTAATCTATTGCGTTAGTTAAAGTATATATCTCCCTGCTTTGCTTATGCCAAACGATACGGATCCTTCTTAAAGTATTAGATTCAAATATTTTTCAGAAAACTCCAATTACGGATTTGGCCTAAATGGCCACAGTTGAAAAACTATCAATTTCTCGTGATCAATATCGTCTAGTTAAATTAAATTCAAAAATTAATTTTATAATTGTAACTGTAACAATACTTCATAATTAGTTTTAAAGGAAATTCCAGTTTTGGCAAATTCTCACAAATGGTAAAATTTCTTACTATTGTTTTTTCTATTGTTTCAAAAATTAATATTAATTCTAGATTTTTGTCATTCAAGATTATTTTTTTCTAGACTTTTGTTGTTCGAGATTTTGCTCTCGAGATTTTACTTTCGATATTTTTTTCTTCTAGATTTTTTTTTCTAGATATCGTGGTAAACCCTTTTCATATATCTTGCAGAGAAAGAGTCGTACAACCGAGTCGTGCAACCACTATTTTATACAGGATATTCCTACTTTGATTAAGGTTTTAATTACTAAATTGTCTTCTTAGTCGATTCTGACATTCTATCCAAACATCGCTGTTGTGTGTACCTTCTACAGGGTGGGCCAAATAAGATCTACCAACGTTGACGAATAGCGTTCTCAAGTCGTTGTCGGTAGTCTTCCGGTAGCAGCGCTTGCAAAGTATGAATTTTTTTTGTGTATCTACATTTTAAGTTCCAACTTTAAAATCGTCCGCAATTTTGTCCTGAACTTGCTCAATTTTCCCAAATGATGACGACTTGAGTTAGGTGGATCATTGTCTTCAGTGCGAGAATAAGGGTCTACGAAACTCCTATTCGTGGAGGCTGAGAGAGCTAATCTTGAATTAGCGATAGAGAATAGACAAAATAAATAATTTAAAAGCGTTATTGTATGTTGTTTGTATCCATGCAAAAAAAGTTGTTCGTGTTTATTATAGCACACTCTGTAGTTGACAATATATATTTGGTATTGCCCTCATTTACAGCTGAACCCATTCAAGCCACTTAATTTTTTGTAATCACAAACGCGGCGGTGACATTGCATTGACAATTGCGCAATCTCTAAGGATATCGATTGGGGCTACTTGGATTTTTTTCAGGATCTATCGAAGTATGGGGAATGGGGATATGATAACTGCAAGCTTTCATGGTATAAAACTACAATAATATTAGCTGATCAGGTTGTTGGTGAATGGTTAAAGGAATTATCAGAGTACGTGAGACAGGATCTTGTAAGAAATTTTTAATAAGGTAAATTAAGATATAATTCTGTTTTGTAGAGACTTGATCGACTTGAATGCTCTATGTTTATCTCGAAAGGACACTAATCGAACCTTGTTTTTTCTCTCTTTGGCTAGTATTTTTGATCACGCGATTTTTTTTTTATCTTTTCCTTTAATACTGAAACTTATTTAGCAGCTCATTGATCTCGTTCTTGGCTGCTAGCACTAGAGGTTTCTTGCTAAGTTTTCCACCATCTTTCCGACCTTATTTAAAGAAATCATATTTAGACTCTGCTTACCTGGAAAAAAAATAAATATCTGACATTGCCGGCCCATAAAGGCTCTAGCTTCTCTCTTTACTTCTGTGTAAGATATTAAATTTGTCACAAATAAGAGAACTTTCTCATGACAGTGTTACTCTGGGGTGTTTATCAGACTATCTAAGGTGTTGTCACTTTTTGGATTTGAACCAGGGACCCAGCGCATGGTAGTCCAACGAACTAACTACTAGGACACTGTAAGGTCCTTGGAAAGTGACTTTAAAAATTAAATTATTAAAAAAATATTTGTGTAGTTTTAGGTCTCCAGAAGCTTTAAGTAGTGATGACATTTTTGCTGATGTACCATTGATATGAATATAAATTGGTGTAAGGTTGAGGATGCTATTGTTTGTACTTTGGTGCACGGTATTATATGTTTTGCTTTTTTCATGACATTCCAACATACTAGGCCACCTTTTTGGTCTTACTGCGGCTGTATTTAGAAATTTGGAGAAGGGTCCCATCTTATGCTGCAAATTCTATTGCACCTGTAGAGAGAAATGTTTCTTATTCTGTTTTCATTAGTAAGGTTCCAGTTTAGTTTCCTATCAAGTATAATTTGCAGATATCTTGTGCTATCTAGGATCTGCTGACCCGTTTAAGGTTCGCCGGGGATATTCCGGGATAAATGACTTGTTTGTAAAAAGGACTAGTTCTATTCTCTTTGGGATCATACGTCACATGATTTTGCCGATCAGCCAAATTTGAATCTAAGACTTTGCTAATTGTCGATGAGGACTATGTCATCAGCGTTGCTTCTGTCTTTATTGGGGAACTTTGTAATTTCTTTAGCAAAAAAGTGGCGATAGTATAACTCTTAGTATGGGTATGATTTTTCCCGCAGTTTTTGGATCATAAGAAGTATTTTTCAATCTTTATTTTACCTGTTTTTTCATTTAACAGCAAAGTATTTGCTAACTGATACATCGTAACAGTTTGGAAAATTTATTTTCAGTAGATGGTCCAAAGTTTCAGTAAGGATTCTGCCGAAGTTTCGTTTAGAATTAAAAAAAAACCCAGCCCAACTTGGTTCCTTTGATAGAAGCTTTCTTTCTCAGTCTTGCAGAATTCTCTCCAAGCATTTGTTTTGGCTATTCTGACTTCTTTTTTGAAACAAGTTCATTTGTGCTTTTGTCCTTCTTAAAGAACTCTCTGAATTTTTTCTAATGAGGCACAAATTTTTTAGACCACCACTGATTTTGATTTTTATTATTTTTGACTTTGCAAAGTGGACATATAAATACGAATTATTAGCTAAACAGACTCGTTAAAACCCAGGGCCTAATTTTTCTCAAAACCATTCATTTTTGCGTGTGTACTTTTTGTACGATCGCAGGACCTCTTACCGCTACTCGGGTTACTGAGACAATATTTGTAAGATCATCGCGATCGCGAGTGCGAATCGAACCCAGATCTTATGCGCTGCATTAAGCCGCAGTAAGTTAATGCGTCCTTGTATATATTGATGATTTCGTTCACATTTGTATAATTATATATATATACAGTATAACTAGATAATTCATTATTTTAAATTTATTCAACAGGCCCGTTTCAATTCACAACAACCCCGCTCAGGTTGGATCAAGGAGTGGTCATTAGTTTTACACGGCACAAAGGAACCACCATACCGATCTCTATCACCAGCTTCGCCACATTCTAAATTAGCCATTGTAAAGAAAGCGCACGAAGAGAAGAAAATGCATTAAAACGGATATGAGCAGAAATTCTAAGATCTAGTTTAGGCTGTGGTTTCTTAAATTAAAAATTATTTGTTTTTAATTTTTTTTAAAACATTGATTTAAATATTTTTCAAATTTATAATATTGTTTAACCAAAGTGAAATCAAAATAGGGACTAATATCTTCCTTGAACAAAATTGTGTTATATAAAACATAACCAACCGAAAATAGACTCAGGGTGTTGTAAGATTAAATGTTGTTAAGACGTTGGTATGCTATAGGAAAAGAATAAAGAACAAAATATGCAGGGTAATACAGAAAAAAATATGGACTTGAGTAAATTTCGATGACAGCTAAATTAATTTTATTTAAAAAAAATATATATAATAATTTGTATAAAAGTATTCTTTTATGTTAAGTATGTATAATGTAAAGTAACGCAATTTAATATACATCTTCTGCAGAAACTTTTAAAATTTTATAATATCTCTGTTAATTTTTAAAATAAAATTTTTTTTTTATAATACAGGAAGTATGAATAAAAGTTTTGAGTTCCAAGGAACATACACAGTCGTTGTTAATACACTATTAAACAAGTTAGAAACAATGTAAATAAAAAAAACAAAGTTGCATAATTTTCACCATGTGTTAAAAGAGTTTTATTTAAAACCAGCTGATCAGGATAATACCTTTATGACGCAAAGGTGTTGTCCTGTAACAAAAAATAAAATTTTCAAAACAAATTCTAATTCTCTATCCCTTAAGGATCATTCATAAGGGAGAACTAAAAGACACAATGAGAATACTTTTAATGTATATTTATAAATTGCTATTTTATTATTTCAATATCAGAAAAGGTAACTATTTCGTCATCTAGCTAAATTAGTTTAACTGATTTAAAATTAAATTTGATAAATTTTAAATTTTTTTTACCGCAAATAACGATATCTTGCGAATTTTCAAAGTTTATATAAAATACCGAAAATTATTAAATACCCAAAACTAGATCAATATTCAAAATAAATATTTTATTTTTATAAATTCATAGGTATCTGCCACCAAAGAAAATCCGTGAAGCATGTTCGTTTGTTAGCTGTTAGTGTTTTGCCCTCTTGGTTTATCTAAAGTCTGTCCGTCCTGTAACATATGACGTGGAAGTCATTGGAGAATTCGCGTTGCTTTGTTTTTATTAAGACTTTGTCCTTAAATAAATAATTTTAATAAACAGAGTTTATTTATGTTAATGAAAATGAAATATTAATTAAAATTAGAAGAATAGATTTTCTAAATAATGTTTATCTATATTTAGGAAATTAATTTTCCAGTGAGATTTTTAAGATGCTATATATAACACTGACGGAATTCAGTAACCAATGCTTACATTTTGACTATACAAACCGATTTTTTCTGAAATATCGTTTCTATTGTGAATAAGTCCTGAGTCAGATCCATGTAAGAAAAGACTTGTACTACACCTCGTGTTCCCCAAATTTGTAACAATTGTCACAATTTTATGCAATTTGTTCGGTGTTTTTTTTTGTAATTCGCTCAGAGTGACCAATTCCTTTTATAGTATTTTCATACCTTTGTAGGGTTTTTACACTGCTCTTGTTTTAAGGAGGTCTCAAATCAGTGTGCAGTGTGCAAAATGGTTCTAAATCTACGTGGAATGATGAACGGTTTTTTTTTTTGATTCACCAAACATCATCGATAGTTTTTTCTAAGTGGATACCGCTTTTCAAAGGTCTTATTAGCGACTGTAATCATGCAATTTTAGGCCACATTAAACACATTGCTTGGATTTTTGTAACCTCCACAGGTGAGATTGCAAAGCAATGGTTTCTAAGACCGTGCGTCAACTTCGTTAAAATTGTGATTGATTTATTAAGTCATGTTTAATAATTTAATCCGTTTGATTGAATTTTTTTTTATATTTTCACATACATAATAAATACCAAATTAATTTTAAAGAGATTAAAAATAATAAAAAAAATCTTTTAAGTTTTCAGAACTAAACATTTTTTAAACTACTTAGCTTTGCTTAATTAAAATACACTTAGTAAGAACTATAAGAATACAAAAGTATAGTTCCATGATGAAGTACTACTTTTCAACATTAAAGAATATCAAGCACTAAAATGGCAGTTTTAAGATTTGAACTTTTGTTTTAATTAATTCATAGATTAAACAGATCTTTGTACCATTATTGTTTGGTATAATTGTTATAATTGCAAAATAACTCAAAGCTATTTTGCGCTTAAATGTTTCATAATAATCAGATATAATCGAAACAACAAAATCGACAACTAGCATTGAAATTTAAAACTTATGTGTTCTAACTAAAATGTAGCTGCAGTGAAAAGTGTTTTAATTTGTTCAGTTCATAGTGCTAAAGCAAAAAGTAAAACATGGCAATTCATTTTTTGTTTAATCTACACACACAAACCACGGACTTTAATCGGTAACTCCTAAGCCCAGACCCATTATGTATTCCAAATTTTAAAAATTAGTCACAGGATTCAATTTCAATGAACTGCAAAGGAGGATTTCAATTTTAGGTCACCACACTAAACGAAAAATGTTTCCCTGTTTATGGTTTTAATTCCATTGACATGGCCTAATAATCCGTTGCTGCCATTCAGCAAACGTAAAACTTATAAAACTGATATGTGGTCATGTTTTTAAGGTTGCTTTTAGCAGCAGAAGTCGAGATATATTATTACGGAGTTTAAATGATGACAACTTTTTCACATTAAAAATACCGTGAATGACGCTTGGAAATTGTGTTATACCGCGCAGATATGTTTTTCTGTCGGACATTTTGGTTTAGTTAGTGGATTATGTTTTTTTGTTTATAGATTAATTGTAAATAAGAAATAGAAGAGAAGTGTATAAGCTATCTAGGTACTTATTTAATTATAAAACCAATCATTTTTGTGGTCATTTGGGCACTTAAATGTGAAATATAGATCGAAATATGAACTGTTTAAACTAATTACCTCCTAATAGCACCCGAAAAGAACATAGACTTCAACCAAGATGCTTCTTCAATTACCTAGATCCCTAGCTAACCGAAACCAGTTGCTCACTTCAAGTAGGTTGACCGACCGACGCGAAGTATGGCTAGGAATCTCCTAGCCACCTTAAATGTTCAGTACGTAGTTTTTGACTAGGCCTAGTAACTGTACAGCTTATAACGTTCCTTGTTGAATCTTCGTCTCCATAGCTAGTCAACGCAAACGGGACCAATGATTTTCCGATAAAAAAACAGTCAAATATTTCTATATCCACTTTTGTACGGTTTATGCTTCGGAGCCGTAGAACAGTATTTTTATATTGAAGCTCATTTGTTATTCGTTTTATTTCCGAGATGCTGTTTCAGTGTCAATAGTCTTTAACAACCTAAAAGTTGTATATGTCAATGGTGATCGTCATCCTACAGAGACGGAGAAGTCGGTTTTTTCCAGCTAGCTGGGAATCCAATTTTTCGTACTCTAGACACAAGTTTTATGTTTATCACAAAAGAGCGACTATGATTTTCATAATATCTGAGAGTCAGTTGGTTATATAGGAATTCCAGAAATCCTATTTTCAAGGAAATGTAAATAGTAAAAGGGGGTTCTGTAGATTTATTCCAGGTTTAAGACATTTGATACAGGCGCATCAATAAAATTACAAAACGCCTTGGGTTTTTTTGGTTACAGATATGACTATTCTAAATATTGTAAGTGTTTCAAGATTGTAGATCATTCCTTATTTATTTTTTATACACATTTATATTGTTATTGCATTGCATTATTTTTACTAATGTTTCGTCAAGTTTTGATATCTTCCTCAGAGTTTGGTAGAACAAGACTCACTGGCGATATTGAGTGTAACATCAATGAAAAAAGTTAGTGAACAAATATAATATTGATATCAAAAATTAAAAGTAAAAAAGGCTTGCGATTTGTTTTTAGAGTCTGATTCACATTTTTGAAAATTTTCTCGATTAGATAATATTGTCATAAGTTCTCCAGTTCCATTGTTTATTTTTGTTTTATGTTATTCAAAATATTATGTTTGTATATTACATTAATCAACAACTCTTATTCAAATCAAAATCATAATCAAAGAAAATTTTACATTGATAAGTAAAATAAATAAACAATTTCACAAGGAGACAAGCGCACAGAGAACAAACAAGTGTATTCACTTAAAAATCATTTATCAAAGTAATTGCTAAACGGTCTAGTAAAAATAGTTTGATAATTTCTGGTACATTTATAATTTACGCAGTTTACCCTATATAAGAGGTTTAGCTAATGAATGCCTATAAAATATGTATGTATGCATGTATGTATATCCCTTCTTCTTAAAAAAATAAGCTACATCATACATATACAGAGTATTTTACGTACCTACCTATTTTGATTCCAATACAAACATTTTATAATTAGCAATCATATGAATTTAATTATTAAAAATAATAAAATGATATGTAAAATAGTTTATATATATATTATGTAAAACCAAAAATAAAATATCATCGTTTCTAAATTTATAAATGAATATAAATTAATTAAACATATACAAGCATGGATAAATTTATTTAAGTATTACATCTACCTAAATGAACATGCGTTTGAAATAAAATCTATTCAAATATTTTTATTACTCCATGGTCTTGAAACATCAGTATGATTTTTTAATATATAGCAAAACAAAATAATATATATATATATGTATATATAAATATTTATATTTATATATATACAAAAATTTATTTAAATAAACAAATATATACATATTCTACATATTAACATTAAAAAACAATTTCTTCAAAAATCATTATAATTCCAATTTTATAGCTTACAACAATTATATATACCTATCCGCAAACTACCCAACTTAATATAAATATATTTACCAAAGACAAATGCAGATATTTTGTTGTAGTCACTCATATACTCAAAAACGAGTATGTTGATATTTTTCTTTGTAGTTTGCTTATAAAAAAGACATTAACCGTGTAATATAATTATATAAACTAATAATAAAATATTGCGCACTTACACATATTTTATTTGTTACTTAATTTTGTTTCCATTTTTCTGTTTTTTTATTTTGTTATTTTGTTATAAGGATAAACCAATAAAAATAATATAAACGCAAGTTGTTTTTTTTTTTAATTTTCTTTCGGGGGCCAACATAATTAAAGAAAAAAAACACACACAAATAAATGAGAAAGGAACGATCGTATGTCTTAATAAATAAAAAAAAACAAAATAAATAAATAAATAATAAATAAATATATATTAGTAATATATAATTTTTCAATGAAATATAAAATGTAATATAAGTAATTTTGAATATATTTTAAAGAAAACAAAAGTAGAAAATATATCAAAAGGAACAAAAAAACAATATATTTTGTTGATGTTTATGTATGAGATGTAAAATAAAATATATATTAATAAAAAGAAAAAAAAAAAACATGAAGAATGTATAGATAGTGGAATGAATAAAAAAAGCTAAAAAAAAATAAAATATATACAAATACGTATATAATATATAACCGTTGATGTTGTAGATACAAATATATTTGCATGAATATAAAAAAGTATTCCTTTTACTTGGTCAAACTTTATGAATCTTGTTAGTTTGCTCTTTATTATATTGAACATTTTGTTCCTTATATTCAATCAGTCCAATGAAAGGTCTAGTTCTTCTTCAGTTGTAGGGATGTATGCAGAGTGCATAAGAACAACCAGTTGAGGCATTCAGCTAATACAAATCAGACATTCCTCCCACCCAGGAAATTTGATGAGATGGTCAAATAAAAAAAATTGAAAAAGTGATCGATACTACGGTTCTTGTTATTATCTCCAAAAGCAGCTACTTTTTATTTTTGGTTGATTTCATCGCCAAAGTACGAATGGAGTACCCTGTTAACAGAACTAAAACACACAGTCTATACTCCAATACGTCTGGCATCTTGATATCATGCGGAACGAATGATATCAAGAACTAGCACACGGTTTCTTCAATTCGTTGTCACTAACTTCGTTGACTTAATGTCAATCAAATTACTATCGACATATAACTCGGATCAAATATTTTGGATATCCTAACATCTACTCGAATCACTCATAGGTACAAGTTTACATAGATTTCACAATAATGGAGATATAACGGGTGATCCAAGTAGAGATACTTTTTTCAATAGCCTTTTTTGACAGATCACGTGTGAGTCGTGTCATGCTGTCATGTTATTTTTGTTTAGTATTGTTTGGCATTTCATAATGGAAAGACTTACGCGTGAACAACGTTTACAAATTGTTCAACTTTATTATGAAAATTCACGTTCTGTGAGGAATGTGTTTCGTGCACTTCGCTCAACTTATGGTCAACATAATCGGCCTACTGAGCGTACTATTCGCAACACCATCACCCATTTTGAGACCCTGCATTCATTATTGGATAATATTCGACCGAATAGACCACGTCCAGCACGCTGTGAAGAAAATATAGCGGCCGTAGCTGAGAGTGTACACGAAGACCGTGGAGAGTTGATTCGGTGCCGTTCGCAGAAACTCGGACCATGATAACCGACTATTTGATGCCTGAAATTGAAGCTCGTGATCTCGGCGACATTTGGTTTCAGCAAGACGGCGCCACTTCCCACACATCGCATCAATCAATGGACTTATTGAGAGAACATTTCGGTGAGCACATAATTTCACGTTTTGGGCCGGTCGATTGGCCACCAAGATCGTGTGATATCACACCGTTAGACTTTTTCCTGTGGGGATATGTAAAGTCAAAAGCTTATTCCGACAAACCCGCTTCGATTCAAGCCTTGGAGGAAAACATCACGCGTGTCATTCGCCAGTTACCAGTCGAAATGCTCGAACGAGTGATCGAAAATTGGACTCAACGGATGGACCATCTGCGACGTTGCTACGACGTTGCCAACATTTGATAGACATAATCTTCAAAGAATAAATGCCAAAGAATGTTCTTTCAAATGATAATAAACATTCTCCATTAAATTTGAATTTTCTGTGATTTTTTCTTTAAAAAAGTAGGAAACCTCGAAATGGATCACCCTTTACATACTACACAAATTAAAATTTTGAAAGCGACCATTAAAACCAAGGATAAACCGTATCCCTTTATCTCTCGAGAAAAAAAGTTGTCACATTATTAGGAAACCATTATATAGCCGGAAATTCTGGCAAGCGCATCTAGTCAGATATTAGAAGAAGCCTAATGAGTCTTAAATCAATATAATAAGGAAATCCAATATAAAAACCTGACAGGTTATCCCGTTTCGAAAAAAGTGAGATCCGTTTTGGCCCTGTAAATCAAATTCCAAAAACCACACTGAATATTAATCCGAAAAGCTCGTATACAAAATTTGGATTAAACCAGTCCACGTTTTTATCACCCAGATGCGTGCAACGACCGACACACCGATGGACCGGCAGACCGACAATCCCACTCTTTCGGCCTTTTCCATAATCGTAATGTTGAAATGACATATCTGTGATTAACAAAAATAGCGGAACACCTTACTTGCGAGGAAGCAGATACAACTGCAATCCAGGACAACTTTGACATCTACTACGGTCCGTGTTGTCTTATGCTTTGAAGACATCAGTAGCGCATTCTTAAAAAAACGCAAGCCCAATATGCGCTCACGCTCCGACAGAGAAGGATTGTTTATTTTTATTTATTTAGCCTACTACAGCCTACACAAAATTACATCAGGCAACTGACAAAGAAAACCCAATATATCCCACTCAGCACACAGTTTCATCACTTTAATATCCACAAGACAACATAGCGTTCTTCAGATCAACAAACGGGGCACGCATCCATTATTTTGGAAAGTCCATCAGTCCATGTTGCGGGCACGGTAAGAATGCGAATATACGCCACTCCACTACAAATACGAAACGAAATACTGTGAAAAAACATAATGTTGAAAGACTGCAATCGCAATAAGGAGCATCAAGTCCTTTACAGAAACCGTATCTATTAACCATGAGATCGGCTCCAGCTGATGTGCTAGGTTACTCCAGCCCACCAGCAAGAATCCCTTGGTTTTACGAAGAATTCCGAAAGTTTCAGTTGAAGACGAGAACCGCCGTTAACATCTATAGGTCATATAGAGAGGTTACACTTTCGTAAGTTTTACCATAGTGTAGAACTCTTGATCCAGGGATACAAGACGTGAACAGAATATATTTGAGATGAACAAGGAAAAATCGAAGTCCAGGCTGATAATATGGAAGAACCACCTTCCAATTCCCACCACCAGATAATTTCCCAATGTCAGGCAGAGTAACCCAATATCGGTTCAATATCGGAGCCGAAAGTAAAACCTACCAGCCACTCGACCTGAATAAAGTAAGTAATTGCAATATTTTAACTTGAGTTTAACAAATCTGGAGGAAATGAAATGGAAAGGCAAGAAAGTTATGCTTCGAAAACATCATTCCAACAATCCGCTAACGCTTCGACGGTAAAAAAGCAACATCTTTCTAAGGATTGTCTCTACGAGCTTCTGGATCAACAAAGAATTGCCGAAGAGAGATTACCGCAAAAGTAGAACCAGAAGATATCTTCAGGATTATTGTCGGAAAACACAGCCTACACAACACTTCATCAGGCAACGGACAACGAAATCCCACTATATCCCACATAGCACACAGCTTCCTCCCTTGGATATAAAAAAGGTGAATCCATGTTGCATATGAATATACGCTACTCCACTACAAATACGGAACGAAATACAAGGAGGCTCTGAATTGTGTCAACTACAGAGGCAGTTCGTTCAACATCGCCTACTAATTCTGAACGGCTGAAGTCGTTCACCAATAACCTGATCAGAGCTTTTCAGTGTGTTTTATCCCAGGAAAGTAAAAAACTGATATAATCTTCACATTTCAGCAGATTCTGAAAAAAAACCAAGAAGTCCAACATTTTAGAGACAAACTAATCAAAGCCATGTCAGTCCATGTGTGCAGGATGACGATGGAGAATTCTACAGATACAACTTTCTGCGGACTAAGAAATCCATTTTGTAATAAAGCCCTTATTAAAACTAATCAGGAAATCGTTTATTAGTTCTGTTCTACGCTGTCATAGCGTGGTCGTTTCAAAAGCGGATGTGGAAACTAATCTCAACCTATATAAAGCCAAATATACCCGGTCACTTGCTGACTGATAAATCTGTTACATATTTCTAATTTTAAAATGCATGCTTACTGTTACGGCAGTCCTTCAGCTCTTTAAAAGAAAAAATACTTGAATATGGAATAATATTTTGAAATGTCTTTATTTGTCAGTAAATTCTTGTGAAACGAAGAAAAATACTGATAATTGTCACATCCCACCTTACTAACTACCTTACATGACTTATACAGTGGTATTGGCATAGGTATTTGATATTTTCTTTTCCTCCTTTTCTATTTTCTGTCCTTTTCATTTAAGGGTCCTTTTAGTCTGTCCGAGGTCTGCTTAGAGTAGCTTTCTTTTTCTTTTCTTATCTTTTTGTATTTTCTGGCACGAACAAAAATGTTTGTTGAGTTGGGATGTCTGGTGAGAGGGCAAGAACTTCCCCCGTCCGACGAGTTTAGCCGAGCAATAGCGAGCGTGCCGAGCAATAGCGAGCGTGCCGAGCTCTTCTCTCCAGCATCGAAGATGCCTCCGTGGCCAACTAAGACTCACAACAATGGCGCCCAACGTATTTATCCGGCCGAATTCTAACTCCAAGGGAACGATTTTTATACCCTATCCCATAGGGGGGTATATTAGTTTTGATACTTAGTTTGTAACATAGAGAAATAATTTTGCTACATATACCTCAAAGTATATGGATCGACTCAGAATCGCTAGCTGAGTCGAATAAGCCATGTCTGTCTGTCCGTCCGTCCGTCCGTCCGTCCGTCCGTCCGTCCGTCCGTCCGTCCGTCCGTCCGTCCGTCCGTCTGTCTGTTCGTCAGCGGTTTTTGGGCCTTAAATTTTGAGCTAGGATAATGAAATTTGGTATAGAGGATCCTCGTCCGTGCCACCAGAACAAGTGTAAAAATTTTTGAAATCCGCCCACTGCCACGCCCCCTTTTTAGGAAAACTTATTTTTTGGCCAAACCGTAAGGAATTTCAAAAAAGTGTCTGAGTAGCATATTTAGACAATCCTAATATCTATATTTCGTTCATACAAAGTTTTTTGCCACGCCCACTTTTTGGGGGCGTTTTTAGTAAAAAACGCTTTTTGTCCAAATTTTAAAACTTTCGAAAAAATTTTTGATGCAAATACTTCCGCAATGGTAATATAAACATTTTGTCTATAGATCATTTTCACCTACGCCCACATTTTGGGGGCGTTTTCTTACAAAAACCATTTGTATACCCCATCCCAAGGCATTAGCAATAGAAATACGTTGTTTGTTGTCGAACCACAAAAGATTTTGATAAACTGTCTGAGGAATATATTGTGACAATGTCATTTTCTGTATTTCATCGCCATAAGGCCTATATTTTGAGGATATTAATTTTAAGGATGGGATGGGATAGGATATTCAACGATCCGCACAGCGGATTGTAGCCTCTCATATGTTTTTTTCTTATCCTTATAGCTCGTAAACCGCATTATAGATTAAAATTAAATTTGGCAAATTAATGGATTGGAAACTGTTCTTGAAAATTACATGGTACTTTTTTCAGCGGGGGGTGGTTAAAGGGGTATTAACTCAATTCTTCGTTCGGAACTACATAACTCAAAAAGTGCTATCACGAATTGAATGAAATTTGGTTACAAAGTGTATTAGGCGTTACTCTTTAAAATGGTATAAAAAATTTTTCTATAAACTTCGAACATAAAAAAATAATCGTGAAAATTTGACCAAATTGGTACTAAAATTGGATTTTTTCCAAAACTTTTTCCATAGAAATCCTGAATTTTTATACCCTATCCCATAGGGGGGTATATTAGTTTTGATACTTAGTTTGTAACATAGAGAAATAATTTTGCTACATATACCTCAAAGTATATGGATCGACTCAGAATCGCTAGCTGAGTCGAATTAGCCATGTCTGTCTGTCCGTCCGTCCGTCCGTCTGTCTGTTCGTCAGCGGTTTTTGGGCCTTAAATTTTGAGCTAGGATAATGAAATTTGGTACATAGGATCCTCGTGCGTGCCACCAGAACAAGTGTTAAAATTTTTGAAATCCGCCTACTGCCACGCCCCCTTTTTAGGAAAACTTATTTTTTGGCCAAACCGTAAGGAATTTCAAAAAAGTGTCTGAATAGCATATTTAGACAATCCTAATATCTATATTTCGTTCATACAAAGTTTTTTGCCATGCCCACTTTTTGGGGGCGTTTTTAGTAAAAAACGCTTTTTGTCCAAATTTTAAAATTTTCGAAAAAAATTTTGATGCAAATACTTCCTAAATGGTAATATAAACATTTTGTCCATAGATCATTTTCACCTACGACCACATTTTGGGGGCGTTTTCTTACAAAAACCATTTGTATACCCCATCCCAAGGCATTAGCAATAGATATACGTTGTTTTTTGTCGAACCACACAAGATTTTGAGAAACTGTCTGAGCAATATATTGTGACAATGTCATTTTCTCTATTTCATCGCCATAAGGCCTATATTTTGAGGATATTAATTTAAAGGATGGGATGGGATAGGGTATTCAACGATCCGCATAGCGGATTGTAGCCTCTCATATGTTTTTATCTTGAGGTCGTTGCCTTGGATAATAATAAAATAATAACCTCGCCGAGAATTTTAAAATTTTTATCTTTTTTATTTTACTTTCCTATATTTTCTACCTGATCAAAAGCGGCTGTCCGATCTCTGGGCTTAAACCTGATAGATTTAGTGAGGTAGCTGGAAGTATATTTTGAAATCGATAGCGGCCTTAATATGCCGTGTTGAAGTATTTCCGAAAATATCTCAGCCAGCCTGGCCTTAGGTTAACCCAGAAGCCAGTGTGGTTGGGATATGAAGGACATGTTTCATCCATCGTCAAGATTCCAAAATATCAGTCACAATCCAACGAGACTTAGGGACTAATATTACAAACTCGTACAGGACAGACAATAAAAACAATAAAGTGATTGGGAAACTCGTTGAACTGTTCTCACACCACTACAAGAATAAATTTTTACATTTTTTTTAAACAATCATTTTTTGTTATCGAAAAATTATACTTGGAAGACAACAATTATATACTTTGGATTTTAGTTTTACTTGTTAACCATAACATTTTGAATTTTTTTTTTTTGTACATTTTAAAGCACAGAAATCCTTTTATTTTACTAGTAGTTTTCATTTTTTATTGTTCTGTTGTTTTAAATATAAATAATGGATCTATTCTAATGCTCGTGTCGTGATTTTTGTTCGAGACAAAAATGGTCTAGTACAATTCGTTGGTGGTGTGTGGACGGTGTTTCGGGCCGCCCATTGATGAATTGACAATAACTTGACAGGACAATTGACAAACGACGACAGGACTAGACATTGACATACGCTTTCTAAATTTTCAGGACGTTGTGACTGGGAGGTGATTAAGGGGCTATCTCTCATAAACGTGGCCAGATGGATAGCCATAGGAAGTCTCTCGGGACTGGGTGGGAAGGCCAGCCTTTGCAAATAACAACCGGCATGTTTTGGGATCGAGGCGAATCTATACTGCTGATGAGCATTGAAAACAAGTTTTCCTAATCGTTTTTCAGTGGTATAGACATAGGTTTTTGATCATTTTCTTTTCAGCTTTTTCTTGAATCTGTCCCTTTCCTTTAAAAGTCCTTTTAAGTCCGCCCGTGGTCAACATAAGTAACTTTCTTCTTCTTTTTATACCCTATCCCATAGGGGTATATTAGTTTTGATACATAGTTTGTAACATAGAGAAATAATTTTGCTACATATACCTCAAAGTATATGGATCGACTCAGAATCGCTAGCTGAGTCGAATTAGCCATGTCTGTCTGTCCGTCCGTCCATCCGTGTGTCCGTCCGTCCGTGTGTCCGTCCGTCCGTGTGTCCGTCCGTCCGTCTGTCTGTTCGTCACCGATTTTTGGGCCTTAAATTTTGAGCTAGGATAATGAAATTTGGTATATAGGATCCTTGTCCGAGTCACCAGAACAAGTGTAAAAATTTTTAAAATCCGCCTACTGCCACGCCCCCTTTTAGAAAAACATAGTTTTAAGCCAAACCGTAAGGAATTTTAAAAAAGTGCGTTTGCAACATATTTAGACAATCCTAATATATATATTTCGTCCATACAAAGTTTTTTGCCACGCCTACTTTTTTGGGGCGTTTTTAGTAAAAAACACTTTTTGTCCAAATTTGAAAAAAAAAATCGAAAACACTTTTTATGCAAATGCTTCCGTAATGATAAAATAAACATTTTGTCTACACATCATTTTCACCTACACCCACTTTTTGTGGCGTTTTCTTACAAAAACCGTTTGTATACCTTACCCCATGGCATATGCAATAGAAAAACGTTGTTTTTTGTCGAGTCACAAAAGATTTTGATAAACTGTCTGAGCAATATATTGTGACAATGTCATTTTCTGTACCTATTTCATCGTCATAAGGCCTATATTTTGAGGATATTAATTTTAAGGATGGGATGGGATAGGGTATTCAAGTATCCGCACAGCGGATTGTAGCCTCTCATATGTTTTATTTATATTTGATTCTGACACGAACAAAAATGTTTGTTGAGCTGGGATGTTTGGTGAGAGGGCAAGAACTACCCCCGTCCGACGAAGGGCGTGCCGTGCCCTTCTCTCCAACATCAAGGATGCCGCCGTGGCCTACCTAGACTCACAAGTCACAACATTACCTATGCATTTCTAGCATAACCTATACAAGTGCCACAAAAAAATCGACACAGCAACATTGAAATTAGCAGCACAATTCTTATAAACGGTGTAATTAGCAGCACAATTCTTATAAACGGTGTAGGTTGTATCACACATTAAGAATGTCGGCACCAGCATCTAATATATTACAAAAACATATGAGAAGGCTACAATCCGCTGTGCGGATCGTTGAATACCCTATCCCATCCCATCCTTAAAATAAATATCTCCAAAAAGTGGGCTTTATTAGCCTATAATATAGAAAACGACATTGTCACAACATTATTGTTCAAACAGTTTATCAGCATCTTTTGTTGTTTGACAAAAAACATCGTTTTTCTCCTGCATATGCCATGGGGTAAGGTATACAAACGGTTTTTGTAAGAAAACGCCCCCAAAAAGTGGGCGTGGGCTAAAATGGTCGAAATGTTCATATTTATATTACTAATGATTCTGCATCAAAAGTTTTTTTTCAAAAATTTGAAAATTTGACCGAAAAAAGTTTTTTATTAAAAACGCCCCCAAAAAGTGGGCGTGGCAAAAACTTTATATTAACGAAATACAGATATTCAGATTGTATAAATATGTTGTTCAGAAACATTTTCAAAATTCCTTATGGTTTGGCCAATAAATACGTTTTTCTAAAAAAAGGGCGTGGCAGTGGGTGGATTTCAAAAATTTTTACACTTGTTCTGCTGGGAGCAACAAAGAGCACGTGTACCAAATTTCATCCTTCTAGCTCAAAATTTAAGGCCCAAAAGCTGGTGACGTACGTACGGACGGACGGACAGACATGGCTTAATCGACTCAGCTATCGATTCTGAGTCGATCCATATACTTTGAGGTATATGTAGCTAAATTATTTCTCTATGTTATAAACTATGTATCAAAACTAATATACCCCTATGGGATAGCGTATAAACAAAATTAACGTTGAAGTTAATGTTGATGTATCAATGTGTTTCAGGCATCATATTTATTTCTGTGGAGACACCGCGAGAAGTTCTGGCAAAGTCAGTTGTGAGTTGAGATTGACTTTATAGTACTGTGTCTGCACTAATGAATATGAAATACGAATGGAGCTTTTTGAGCTACAACGTTATTGTGAATAAAGCTTTATTTATTATAACAGTTCATTTGTTATAATATGTGTTGACAACTTTTTAAAAGCTTTGTCAACAACACAATTCAATACAACTTTTAATTTAAATTATTCCTATCTATTCGAAAACATTAGTTGCTGCGTTATGGCGTTTTCATTTGGTAAACAAATGTGTTGTAGAACGAGGGTAGACTCTGACTCTGCCCAGTGGTTGTAAATCTGACTACACATCAAATGTGCTTATTTTTATACCCTATCCCATAGGGGGTATATTAGTTTTGATACTTAGTTTGTAACATAGAGAAATAATTTAGCTACATATACCTCAAAGTATATGGATCGACTCAGAATCGCTAGCTGAGTCGAATAAGCCGAGTCACCAGAACAAGTGTAAAAACTTTTAAAATCAGCCCACTGCCACGCCCCCTTTTAGAAAAAACGTAGTTTTAAGCCAAACCGTAAGGAATTTCAAAAAAGTGTGTTTGCAACATATTTAGACAATCCTAATATCTATATTTCGTCCATACAAAGTTTTTTGCCACGCCCACTTTTTGGGGGCGTTTTTAGTAAAAAACGCTTTTTGTCCAAATTTTAAAACTTTCGAAACAAATTTTGATGCAAATACTTCTGCAATTGTAATATAAACATTTTGTCAATAGATCATTTTCACCTACGCCCACATTTTGGGGGCGTTTTCTTACAAAAACCATTTGTATACCCCATCCCAAGGCATTAGCAATAGAAATACGTTGTTTTTTGTCGAACCACACAAGATTTTGAGAAACTGTCTGAGCAATATATTGTGACAATGTCATTTTCTGTATTTCATCGCCATAAGGCCTATATTTTGAGGATATTAATTTAAAGGATGGGATGGGATAGGGTATTCAACGATCCGCATAGCGGATTGTAGCCTCTCATATGTTTTACCTCCAAGTGGTAACTATTGGGTACAGACTACTGGTCTCATCCAACCGGACTTGATTTGTTAAACGATAAGTGCGAGTGTCGATAGCAAGACGCAAGACGTAAAACAGGTTACGTCGGACAGCAGGTTATCTAGGAATCTCAAGGGTAAGTCAGGCCCCTTGAACAGATATGTTGGCGGATGAACCGAAAGGTCAACGGCAGCGCTCAATTCCGTAGTGGATACTGATGGCCCCATGTCCTAGGGGTATTTAAACAATTGGAACTGGCCCTCCAAGTTGGGAGTTGTTCTTTCGGTTAACTACCCACCAATGGAAAAATGACCATATATTACGAAGCAACCGCAATAGCCTCTGAGAGGACTATGATATTATTGTTGACGACGCTGCTGAACATAAAAAGGACAGGTATCTGCACCTGGAATGTGAGAACATTAAACAGGAGAGGTTCACGCGAACAACTAGCGAAAGATCTAAACTGCTACAAAGCACAAATTACTGCAATCCAGGAAATACGATGGGATGGGCCGGAAAAAAAGGGGAAGAAAAACTGTGACATCTACTATGGACCGTGTTATAGTGAGCAGAAACAGCGACTATTCGGATGCGGATATATGTATATATCTATATATTATATTATAAGTGTCATACTAAGGCAAGAAGTCCTATGTTTTCAAGTCATTAGCGAACACATTGTAACAATCCGCATCAAGGCCAAATTCCAAACCTTTCCCACAACGCGTATCCCTTAACTTCTCGATTCACACCATACCACCAGCATCTTATGTCGAAGAACAATGGCAACGATGCCAACAACCCATTAGATCAGCCGCAACTGATGTGGTAGGTTTCTCGCGGCCACCAGCAAGAAACCCCTGGTTTGATGAGGAATGCTAACAGATGCTCGCAGCCAAGAACGAGGCCTACAATGCTAAGCTGCAGGTGAATACGAGAGCTGCCATTGAGCTCTATAGGCACAGAAGAAGGGAAGAACACCGGCTTTTCAGAAAGAAGAAAAAGAGCAAGAAAATCGGGCTTTCGAGGATATAGAGAGGTGCCACTCCGGGAATGATGTTCGCAAGTTTTACCAAAGTCTAAAACGTCAAAGCCAACAATACAAGGATCGAACAGAATCCTGTCGAGATGAACAAGGAAATATCGACACAGTCAATGCTGAGAATATGGAAGAACCACATCTGCAGACTGCTAAACGGCGATGACGAACAACATTCCGCTGTCAGGCAGAATGAATCATTTAATATTGGCAAACGAAAACTGCCAACCACCCGACCTAAGTGAAGTGAGGATAGCAATATCTAAACTCAAGCTTAATAAGGCCGCCGGAAATCATGACCTTCCAGCTGAGCTTTATAAAGCTGGCGGAGATGACTTGGTAAGTAACATTCACCAACTCATACTCCAAATCTGGTCGGATGAAAGTATAGTTGAAGAATGGAACCTCAATATCGTTTGCCCATTCCACAAAAAAGGAGACCCTCTGAACTGCGCCACAAATAAGGAGCCATTAGTCTTCTCAACATCGCCTATAAGATCCTATCAGCTGTAATATGTGAACGCCTGAAACCGTTTACCAACAACCTGATCGGCCCTTATCAGTGTGGTTTTAGGCCAGGAAAGTCCACAACCTAACAACTTCCCACATTGCAGATCCTGAAAAAAAAACACAAGAAGTCCAGATCGATACTCACCACCTATTTATCGGTTTCAAAGCCGCATACGACAACATTTATATAGGCGAACTAAACAGAGCCATGTCTAGTTTTTGTATACCGTCCAAACTCGTCCGTTTGTATAGGATGACGATGGATAATTCTCGCTGCTCCATCATGGTCGGAAAGATTTAGGCAAGGCGATAGCTGTCATGTGACTTCTTCAATTTTATTTTTGAGAAGATTGTTCAGAACTCCCGAGCCAACAACAGAGGCACAATTTCCCAAAAACCAGGCAGAGCAGGAAGCGGAAAAAATAATTTTAGCAGTAAATGAGTGTAAGACTAAGTATATGCTGTCAACACGAAAGGATACACATACAACAAATTGGACAGAACGTCACTATTGACAGATATAACTTTGAGGTAGTTCGGGACTTTATCTACCTCAGACAACAACATCTCGTCAGAAATCAAACGATCAAACTAAGAATTACTCCTGCCAACCGCTGTTTCTTCGGGCTAAGAAGGCAATTTAGTAGTAAAGCCCTCACTTGAACAACTAAGGAGACCCTGATCATCCTAGTCCTGCTCTACGGCGCTGGACCGTATCAAAAGCGGATGAAGAAATGAGAAGCCTATTTTGTTTGTATCATTAAAATCCCAATTGTTAGAATCCGGATCTCAAGTTTGCTTATATTAATTATACGGATTCCATGTGCACGTGTGTGATAAGTACACGTTCAAAATCGTTACCTCTAATTTATAATTATTTCGGTTGTGAAAAACTATTATTAAACATTAAAACCGTAGCAGTTCAATGTGAAATATAAATTAAATAAAAAACAATCAACCTGTGTGCCTTGAAACTTGACAGCCACATCGACAACAGCTACAAGAATACAGAGATAAAAAAATCAATCTGAAATCGTGTTCCATTGGTACCAAAAAAGGTGAAATTTTAAATCAAATTCCAGATTTACCAATGGAAAACGCCATTAGTTATGATTCTACAGCTAAACAAAATGCGTTACCCGATATAGATTTTTGTTCTTCAGAGTTTCGACAGACGTGATGCAAAAAATACCCCTTGATCAAAATAACGTTAAGGGGGCCATTTTTTTAAAATCATTGGCTTAAATCAAAATTAAAATTTTAATGAAAAATTGTTTTTGTTATGAAAATTTTCACAGTTTCGGCGTAAAAATATAGTTTTAGAATGATATTTTTTTATTTGATCTTTTTTAAAAAGGGCTATTTGTATACAATTACGATTCAAATTATTTTTTATTTTTTTATATTGCTAAATTTTAAGATTTTCCGAAAGCTGGTTTTGACTTAATTTTGTTTACATTGAGATGAGTTTTAGCCACTAAGCCCGCTTTATTTATTCGTGTTACTCATATCTATTTTTATATAAATAGCTATCCATTTACATAGCAACGTATTTTAAGATAATTATAGTTTTTTAACGGAAATTTTTGTTTCCGAAATTTATTTTTAAACTATGCAAATATACAAAAGTTTCTGTGAAAACTTTTTCCACTTAATGGGGTCACTGGCACAATTGTATTAGTAATGTTATTATATTTTTGTGATGAATACATTTTCAAAGATAATTACCATATTCGCACAGTAGTCTAAGCTTAATTTTAGAAAATCGTTCCGACAAATTTTTGGACAGAATAATATTTTTGCCATGCACTGAAAATAATTTTGTACGTGATTTTTATGAACGGCGTTCATATACAAAAATTCATTAATTTGTTTACAGTATTCATGCAGATAATGTAATAATTAATTTTTTTTTACGATTTCATGATTAAATCATTAATTGTATGAAGACCAATTGTGGGACATAGAAGCTAGTGAGCGGAGGATCACAGAGACCAGTACTAAATGACGAAAATGAAGAGTCGAAGAAGGAACTGGAAAAGTGGCTATAAGACGATGCAAAGGCAAAGTCAGATTTAATCATCGCTATCGATCCTAGTATTATTTGTTTTTTATTGCAAAATTTTAAGATTTTCCGAAAGCTGGTTTTGACTTAATTTTTTTACATTGAGATGAGCAACAGGAGACATCAGGACTGTTTATCTTTCAACAGCATCGGCTAATAAAGGGTGTCCCATAATTTAAGCAAAATGTTTTTTTTTGACAGAAATTTCAGATTTCGAATTGGAAAGCTTATTGAAATGTTCTATGACCATTTCGTATAAATGTGGCTGACTTTCATTAATACACAGCTCACTTTTCTCTTTCAAGGTGTTGGTGGTCGTCGGCCTGTTTGCATTGACCTTTGACTTCAAAAAAAAAAAACCCAAAGAAAAAGTCTAATGGCGTTAATTCGCAAGATTTGAATGGCCGATGACTCATGCAATAATCGAATTGTTTCTCTGGCTGTATGGCGGTTGGCACCGTCTTGTTAAAACTTAAAACCACATGTTCGTCACATCCATACCTTGTAATATAGGCACCAAAACTGGGTTATTATGTCTATATAACGAGCCGCATTTTCGAAGAAGTATGGTCCGATAATGCCTCCAGCCAAAATGTTGCATCATACAGTCAAGCGTTGTGAATGCATTTATTTTTCAACAATTACTCGCGGGTTTTCTGAAACCCAAATGCGACAATTTGGACGATTAACGAAGCACCATCAAGATGAAAATGATCATCATCACTGAAGATGATTTTGTTTGAAAAGTCAGCATCCAATTGTTGTTGTTCCAAAATCCATTCAACGAACTCTTTTCGCGCTGCATGGTCAATAGTCTTCAACTCTTGAGTCAATTGAACTTTGTAAGCATAAAGTTTCAAGTCTGGTTGTAAAATGAATTACATGCACCTGATTCTTACATTTAATGTAATTGTCTTCATCATTTATTGATTCATCCTCAAGACACAGAAGATATAGCCAAAAATATTGGAACCAAAGAAGCAGAAAACAAGAAATACAACCAAATTTTTTAAAGAACTCGGACTCGATGTTGATAAACCAAAGCAAGGATTTGCATACACTAACGATTGAAAAAAATCGAGAAGATATTTGCAGAAGAAGAAGTAACAGCTCGGATAACTCGAGAAAATGTGGAAGTTATAAGAAGATTTGAAGTGATACTTAACGTTTTAAATTGCAGAGAAAATATAAATGGTACCAAGTTTTTAATGTTTCTACTGAAATGACGAACCGATTTTTTCTTCACTCTGACATGTCCATACTAAAAAGATTCTTCAAGATCGATAGTCTGGAGAAATGATAAGTTTGTTAGAAGCTACCTCAAATTGAGAGGAGAGTTTTCAAGAAATCTAGTTTTTATATTGTTTCGTTAACTTCGGTTAACACTTTGTTATTTCAAATCTATAATCAAACCAGTTTTTAAAAAAATCTTGATTAAAATTCATGTATTTTAATAAAAAAAACATTTTTAAGTTGATCTTTTCTTTTTTCTACCAATATTCTAGCAGTTTTCTGAAAAAAAAACTTTGTATATTTTGGTTCGTTAACTTTTTTTACACTATTAAAAAAAATCTGTGTAAAAATTATCTCTTTTGAAGATAATGCCACTGAAAAAGTTGTTATAAACATAATTTGTATCATACTTTTGCTAAAGCTTGTGCAAAACCATTGATTTCCTTGAATCACAACTTTTGTGTAGTTTTTAAAGCATCCAAAAAGCAGCGACTGTTTTCATTGCATATAATAAACAAAAAAAATCAATTAATAAAAAAGTTGTATTTGAACACAAGATTCTGAAATACCTTGTGTACCATTTTTTTTAATTTAAGAAATTGGTATTTTAAAAAAAGAAATATCAGAATATCTCAACTCATTCAAATGTTATGATTTTTGCAATCAAAAATGCAAATCCGGTTCACTGCGCGACGCCTACTTTTTGGGGCCGAAATGTGCAATCAGAGCGTTCCAATTTAAGGTTTTTTTCTTTTGACGATAATTGCTTTCAATAAGAACTTGTATTAGTTATTGTTTTGTCATATATCGTTTCATAAATGTTTTTTGTTAATTAAACTTAAACTGCTTTTGTTATGTTTTTTTAATTCGAAGTTTGTTATTTTGTTTAATATTAAAAAAAATCCTTATTTTTGTCACCTACAATAAAATTTTCGCAATTGTTTTATATTCGGTTTTCTAGATTTTGGCATTTCGGGATTCTGTGTTTTTCGCATTTTAGATTTTCGGGATTCTGGGTTTTCGGCATTAAGTTTTTCGGAATTCGGTCCGATTCCCAATTCATGCTTAGAAAGTTACAAAGTATATCATTTTTAACGTTTCATGACCCGCAAATAGCTAAATACTCCAATTTGTCTGTTTGCATGAATTCATGGGACTTTAAATTTTGTTTGATGTAACGGGTGATCCAAGTAGAGATACTTTTTTCAATAGCCTTTTTTGACAGATCACGTGTGAGTCGTGTCATGCTGTCATGTTATTTTTTTTAGTATTGTTTGGCATTTCATAATGGAAAGACTTACGCGTGAACAACGTTTACAAATTGTTCAACTTTATTATGAAAATTCACGTTCTGTGAGGAATGTGTTTCGTGCACTTCGCTCAACTTATGGTCAACATAATCGGCCTACTGAGCGTACTATTCGCAACACCATCACCCATTTTGAGACTCAGCATTCATTATTGGATAATATTCGACCGAATAGACCACGTCCAGCACGCTGTGAAAAAAATAAAGCGGCCGTAGCTGAGAGTGTACACGAAGACCGTGGAGAGTCGATTCGGCGCCGTTCGCAGCAACTCGGACCATGATAACCGACTATTTGATGCCTGAAATTGAAGCTCGTGATCTCGGCGACATTTGGTTTCAGCAAGACGGCGCCACTTCCCACACATCGCATCAATCAATGGACTTATTGAGAGAACATTTCGGTGAGCACATAATTTCACGTTTTGGGCCGGTTGATTGGCCACCAAGATCGTGTCTTATCACACCGTTAGACTTTTTCCTGTGGGGATATGTAAAGTTAAAAGCTTATGCCGACAAACCCGCTTCGATTCAGGCCTTGGAGGAAAACATCACGCGTGTCATTCGCCAGTTACCAGTCGAAATGCTCGAGCGAGTGATCGAAAATTGGACTCAACGGATGGACCATCTGCGACGTAGCAACGGCCAACATTTGATAGACATAATCTTCAAAAAATAAATGCCAAAGAATGTTCTTTCAAATGATAATAAACATTCTCCATTAAATTTGAATTTTCTGTGTTTTTTTCTTTAAAAAAGTAGGTTACCTCGAAATGGATCACCATTTATAAGAAATATTTTGTAAAAAAAATCCTGAATTAAAGTTAAAACGAGTGGTGGGTGCACGACTGGGTCGTACACAACTTTCTCTTTCACAGCGAGTTGGGCGTTAGATCAAATAGTGCACCTTTTGATTATTAATGCTAAAAATTATAAAAAATGTCGAAATGTGATTATACGAACGTTTACTCCGAAATTTGAAGGAATCGGTGTCTATGTGAAAAATAATTAATTTTCGTTATTGGCCAAAACTGAAAATTCCGTTAAGTGATAGTTGGGCTTAAACTAATTATGTGGAATTGTTTAAAACTATTATAGTAGTATATATATTAAATTTCATTCAATTTGACATAGTAGTTTGCGAGAAATTAACAATTTTCTTTATAATGCCTGAATGACAAAATCCGTTAAATGGATTTTCTCGAAAAAACTGGGTATGCAGTTTTGTTGGAACTAATATGCTTATAGTATATATAAAGTTTAATCAAAATCGTTAAAGCCGTTTTCGAGAAAATTGAGGTTATGTGTAATTTTTATATGGCAGGTACCGTTAATAACATGGCTAAAAGCAAACAAAAAAAATGGCCTAGAATTATGACCAAAAGAAACTTGGATACGAAATTAGAAGACAATCGGTCAAGCCGTTTAGGCTGGGGAGACCATTACGGACAGACGGACCGACGGACCGACGCACGGACCGACGGACGGAATTCCAAAAAACACTTTTTTGGGCTCCGCTATCATCGTAATGTTAGAATCAATCAAAATCTCGAGGTCGAAAATTTTCACGAAAACAATATCTTTCTCTTTGTAAGAGAAAGTTAAAATAAAATATGTGGAATGTAAGTATATACAATCTAGTTTTTTTAAAACTGAAAGTTATTAACCGGGGTCTACCGATTTTGTTTAATTATTTTATTCATAATTGCATTAAATTGCTTCCCTGGAAAAGCCAACCAAGATTAAAATGTGTACAATATATCGCCCAAAATAATTGGAAGTCGATTTAGACAGTATCTATTCAATAACAACTACTTAACGAGCATCTACCGTAACAACATGTATTTTCATAATGAAGTTTCTACGTGGAAAATATAAACAACATAAAAATTAAGCGTTGTTATGGTTTAAGGTAAGCCACTAAGCCCGCTTAATTTATTCGTGTTACTAATATCTATTTTTATATAATTAGGTATAAATTTACATAGCAACATATTTTAAGATAATTAATGTTTTTAAACGGAAATTTTTGTTTCCGAAATTTATTTTTAAACTATGCAAATATAAAAAAAGTTTCTGTGAAATCTTTTTCCACTTAATGGGGTCACTGGTACATTTTATTAGTAATATTATTATATTTTTGAGATGAATACATTTTCAAAGATAATTACCATATTCGCACAGTAGTCTAAGCGAAATTTAAGAAAATCGTTCCGACAACTAAAGTTAAATTTCGCTAAAGTTTGGGTTGTTATTTTGATGATATTGACCATTGTTTTCTATTTGACAGATCTAGTGAGTCTTATAACTTAGTACAGTGTACTCGAATCATTAAAAATATCGTTTTACAACATACGCACCGCGACTCCCATGACAAAGGGTCACGCCGCGCGCGTAGTCTTTCTGACTGGCTTTTTGGACAGAATAATATTTTTGCCATGCACTGAAAATGATTTTGTACGTGAATTTTTTGAACGGCGTTCATATACAAAAATTCATTAATTTGTATGCAGTATTCATGCGGATAATGTAATAATTAATTTTTTTAACGATTTTATGATTAAATCATTATTTGTATGATGACCAAGTGTTGGACATGGAAGCACGTAAGCGGAGGATCTCAGAGACCAGTACTAAAGGACGAAAATGAAGAGTCGAAGAAGGAACTGGAAAAGTGGCTATAAGACGATGCAAAGGCAAAGTCAGATTTATCATCGCTATAAGTACTCAACACGGCTAAGAGTGTCTGGGAGCAATTGAAGTCCGAATTCACTTCCCCAGGACCTGTCAAGAAGGCGTGCAAGGCGATGATCTGGGCAAGAATTTAATGGAATTCTTCGATGCAGTTGCACAGCTGAAGTACCCTCTTCGGTGCACAAGTACATATATGTGGACTTTGCGTTTCCTTTTTTTTAATGGTATTACTATAGATTTTCATTGAACTCTTTATTTACTCAAAAGAGAACGTGCTGTTTCTCTTATAAAATCACAAACTTGAACTAGAAGTCATATCGCGTAGGAAAGCATCTCTCGTTGGTAAGTAAATAAAATGTGTTAAAAAGTGTATATGTTACTCAAAAATGATTAATAAGTGAAGTGAAAGTAATAATGTATCTGTGAAATAAAAAACGAATGATTATTACTTTGATTTTTAGTAGTTACTAGCTTCTGATTACTGAGTACACATATGTGTACTTTGGCTATTTGATCAAGAAAATGTTTCCTCGATGTTGTTGAGACTAGTCCACGTATGTGTACTTTGTGTGTTCTGACCAATTGAAAACATCAACTAAATTGATAGCTTTTGCGAATGTTTCTGGTGATACGGATAAGGATGTGGCAAATTTTTTGAATGATAGCGATGCAGATCTTTCCGATGCTGATGATGAGTACTTGGAGTCACTTAAGAATAAAGTGTTCGACGATGACTTTCGAGTCTCAAAAATAGGTGAGTGCATGAACATGAATCTTTTCTGTGAGCTTCGGATATTTTCACGATTTGCTGAAGATAAAACTGGAAATCAACCGGAAAAAAACTGACTGTGAAAGATCAGGCCGTTTATTGATCCTATTCATCAAATGTGTTTGAAATTACCCATTCCATACCACACCGCAATAAATGAGCAGATGATTGCGTTTTCTGGGCGATGTGCTTTCGTTTTTTGTGGTGTTTTCAAGGAGTACAAAGCTCACGTAGAGACACAAACTGGTCGAAAAAAAAATGATTGATGTCAGATAATCGGCTAGAATTCCGTAACGATGAATTTAAAGAGTTTCTAAGAAAGAATCGGATAAAGCGGAACTTACACATACGTCAGAGCAAAATGGGTGGCTGAACACAAGAATCGAACACTCGTCGAAATGCAAGATGCATGCTCATTCATTCGGGCGTTAGAAACAAGTTTTGGGCAAATTGTTTGCGAAATAGGTGTCCTGCGGTCACTTTGAATGGCTGCACACCGTTTGAACGTTGGAACAAAAGAATTCCGGACCTAAGTCATCTGATGGTGTTTGCAGCAAAAGCATTTGTTTTCAATAAAGCTAATAACAAAGGAAAGTTCGAGGCACGTTCAAGTGAAGGTATCATGGTCGGATACTCTGAAGCATCCAAGGGCTACCGAGTGCGGGTTCCTGAAAAACGAAAGGTAGTTATTACGAGGGATGTCAAGTTTATCGAACACGAACTGGTTGACGTGGAGAATCAGGAAAAATATTTTGCGATTCCTGATAAAAAATCGGAGAGCGAACACGAACCAACTTCAATGCAGAGACCGATGTAGTAACCAGAAGAAGGTGAAGGGCATGAGGTCAGCCTGGTGCCAGTGGAGTTTCAAAAGCTGGTTCTGAGTACCATGAGCATAACAAAGGGAATCGAAGAATATATCAAACGAGATCCGTATCGCTAATGACTAAAGGAATCGAATTCGAACAACATAACCTAGATGACGACAAGGAAACAGATGAGGATGTTTATTTCGATCTGCTGAAATGGCGAACATCGGGGAGCTATCACTCAAGGATGCGATGTCTGGAACAGAGGCACAAAGATGACTGGAGGCGATTAAAGAAGAGATTCGAGGACCTTTCAATAACAATACATGGGAATTGGTCGCTGCTGTCAGCAGTAAAGTTGTTTTGCGAAATAAGTTGAAACCAGATGGATCTTTGGATAGGAAGAAAGCCCGTATTGTAGTGAGAGGATTTTCGCGACGCCAAGGAATAGACTTCGAGAAAACCTTTTCACCTGTGGCTCGTCTTGTATCGATAAGGCTTCTAATAGCACTAGCCGTTCGTAAAAATTTGGCAGTTTAATAGATGGATGTAGTTGCGGCTTATTTGAACGGCGACATGGAGCCCCTGGAATACTTTCAGCTCAATTGAAGATGCTAGTAAACGAAGATAAAGTAGGAGGAAATGCCAAACAAATGATCAGGAAACTCAGAGAAGGTAACAATGTGTGTAGACCGAAAAAGGCGCTTTATGGGGTTCGACAAGCAGGTCATCAGTGGCATAAAACGCTAGACACTTATTGCACATATCTTTACTATGGATCAAGCAAAGAAGAGTTCACAGTCGTCGCAGTGTGTGTCGATGATATTTTGTATGCATCATGAAGTCAAAAGGTATTGGACAGTATTCAAAGAGATGGTGAAGTAAGACTGAAGCAGCAAACATACGTCAAGGAGCTGTTACACAAATTCAAGATGGATGAGTCGAAATCAGTTAGCACACCGAGCTATGCTAAGGCAAAGTTGCCGAGCGAAGGACGTCATTCTTAAAGACATCACGTACGCTTACGTACGATAGCGACCAGGCCGGATATCACTTTTACTGTAAATCGACTAGCTCAGTTCAACGATAGTAATCAAGGTGTGCATTGCTCAGATGCGAAGCGTGTTCTACGCTACTTGCAATGTACAGAGAATTATGGATTAGTGTACACAAATCAAACACACACGGCCATCGAGGATTTTCTGATGCTGATCATGCGAATGACGAGTATCGTACACAGGATACGTTTTCACACTTAGTGGAGCAGCAATCGCCTGGCGTTCTCAAAAGCAAAAATCAGCTATTTCAACAACGGATGCAGAATATGTTGCACTATCCAAATCATCTAGAGTCATCGAAATTTGATGACCGAAATGAGTTTGCCGGAGTTAGCTGCTATAACTGTTAGGAATGATAATCGAGGAGCAAAATACATAGTCGAAAATGCAGTTTGTCATTCACGAACAAACCACATTGGGAAATTCAAAATCTATAATTTTATAATTTTTTTCATACGAGTATGAGTAATGCATACACAGTTCATAGTGCTTTTTTTTCTCATTATTTGCATGAATAAATGGATGGTGCCAGTGGATTGTCAACAAGTTTCAAAAGCTGGTTCTGAGTACCATGATCATAACAAAGGGAATCGAAGAATATATCAAACGAGATCCGTATCGCGAATGACTAAAGGAATCGAATTCGAACAACATGAATAAATGAATAAATCATAGCATTCATGAATCATTTAAAATATATTCATACTAGCATCATGACATTTAATGAACTGCTACATAAAACGCTTAAAACTATTCATACTTGCATGAAAAAAATCGTTACATGAGGAAATTAAAAGATATTGTATTATATCAGGGCGAAAAAATTATGAGATTTGTGTTTATTTGATATTTGTTCTTTTCGTTTTGTCACAGTATACACTTGGAAAATAATTTTTAAGTGTTAGTCTTTATGAATTCTATGTTTCTATTCGTATAAAATATGACAAATATAATAATAATACAAATAAAAAAATATATAACACATAGGTGCATAACCAATTATGAATAAATACATGATGTACATACATTCCATGAAGTGCACATACAAAACTATGGACTTATACATAATTTGTATGGACTCTTACTTAAAATATATGAAAAGGTACATACATTCTACGAAGGGAAACATAAACCATATGTAAGAACTCATAATCAACATGAATGGATCCAAGTGGTTCTGTTAGTCACATATTCAGCAATGTATAATTGGGGGTAATTACTAGCTTCTGGATATGCATACACTGACCTAACCTACTTTATCAGTAATTGCATCGGCTCCATTAAATATTTGGGATATTTTATTATTTAAATGTTCCATTCAAAATAAAAGCTTGAAAAAATATGATTAGCATGCCACTGAAACCGGGTGACAGTCAATAGAAGCAGCTAGGGATGTATTACACGCTAATGAATATAAATATCACAAACGTTTGCATAATTAATTCCTATTTACATAATTTATAAAAAAACAAATTAGTTTGTCATCAGTCATCAGATATGACTCTCAGATATGCCTTAAGCCTTACAACATCTCACCATTTTCTTTATCTACATACGTTTATTGGTGGCGCTACAGAAATATTATAAATTTGTGCATTTATAGGCCTTTAATGGTTTTGTGAGCTACTAGATTAAATACCATTCAAGTATAACTCGGAATTCCGTTTTTCTGCATACATTTTTGATTTCACGAAGACCTTATAAAATTAGGTAGTAAAATGAATAAATTGATGGAATGAAATTTTAAATTTCAGGTTTTGAAAAGGTTATGTTGGGGTAAACTGAGTCAAAAAAATAGTTTTAAGCTGATGCCTATCAAATACGACTCTTCTCCTCCTCGTGGGGGACAGCTGGCGGTCTAGTACCTTGACCGTAGATAGGGTGTGAATCTCTGTGTAAACTATTGGCGGCAGCAGATGAGGGCAGGGTAGTATACTTGTCTGCATATCTTTCTTTTCCGGGACTGCAGCGGAAAAATTTATAAAGATGGAGTCAAGCGGCTTCTACAGTTCCAATTGTGATGGACAAAGTGAGAACCTACATGACCTGATTCGACATTTTCAGTTTATTTTAGTGTGGCCAGTAAAGTCCACAACTGATCAAATCTTTATACTTCGGCAGATCCTGGAAAAAAAACCCAAAAAGTCCAAACCGATACCCACCACCTATTCATCGATTTTAAAGCCGCAAACGACAGCATTTATAGAGACGATCTATACAGACCCATGTCTAGTTTTGTTATACCGCCCAAACTTGTCCGTCTCTGTAGAATGACGATGGAAAATTCTCGCTGTTCCATCTGGGTCGGAAACGACCACATCGACACATTCGATATTTGCTGTCATGTGACTTCTTTAATCTCATTATTGATAAGATTGTGCAAAACTACAGAATCTGTACAACGTGATGTCATAGCAACATTTGCTAATATAGAGAAGGAAGCGGCAAAAATGGGTTTGGCAGTAAATGAGGGTAAGTAACGGGTAGTAGACGATGTTGAATGTGAACCAAACCTAAACTTCAACCGGGTCTGTAGGATATGTACAACCACCAGTGCATGCTCGTACAGCTCGTACTGCAGAAAAAATTGGTGCTGTTCGCGACAGTGTGGCTGAAGAGCCGTTCACCTCAACTCGTCGTCGTGCCCAATAATTGCACCTCTCACGTTCGGCTCGTCGTTGGTGCAAGGTGCAATTGACTCAAGAAATAAAGCCTCTTGACCATTTCAAGCTTCGTCAATGGTCAGAATGGTGGCAAGAAATGGCAACAGTGAATGATCAATTTTTGAAGAAAATCATCTTCAGTGATGATTCGTCAATAAGCAGAATCGCCGCATTTGGGCAAATGATAATCCAAGAGTGATTGTCGAAAAACCAATGCACCCACAGAGAGTGACTGTTGCAGTTTATGAACTGGCGGCATCATCGGCCGTATTGTTTTCCAAAATGAGGCCGGTCAAGCAGTTACTGTGAATTCGCTATCGTGAGATGATAACGAACTTTTTATGGCCCGAATTGGAAGATATGGATGTAGACGATATGTGGTTTCAACAAGACGGTGCCACTTGCCACACAGCTAACGAAACAATAACTCTTTTGAGCCACAAATTCAATGGCCGTATTATCTCACGTGGTGGCGATGTCAATTGGCCGCCAAGATCATGTGATTTTACACCGTTGGACTTCTTTATTTTGGGTTATTTGAAAGAAAAGGTGTACGTCGATAAGCCAGCAACAATTCAAGAGCTAAAGGATGAGATAATTCGGCACATTAACGGCATAGAACCTCAATTATGCCAGAGCGTCATCGAAAATTTGGACCATCGGATGGAGGTGTGCTGCCGAGGTCGCGGAGGCCATTTGGCCGATATTTTGTTCCATACATAATTGAACCATAAAAATATTATCATAATAAAAAGAAATGACAATAATTTCCTAAATAATTTGTGTTTTAATCAAAATCAACATCGCCCCTTAAAATTTAACCACCCATTATATATAAATATATGCTGTCAACGCGAAAGGACGCACAACATCGATGAATTAGACAGAACATCACCATTGACAGATATAACTTTGAGGGACTTTGTCTACCTAGGCTCCGCTATTAACTCTGACAACAACATCTCGTCAGAAGTTAAGCGAAGATATTCTCTTGCCAACCGCTGTTTCTTTGGGCTAAGAAGGCAATTTAGTAGTAAAGCCTTCACTGGAAGTACTAAGGAGATCATATATAGCCCTTGATCATCCCAGTCCTGCTATCCGGCGCTGAAGAATGGACCGTATCAAAAATGTATGAAGAAATCCTTGGTCGATTTGAGAGGAAAAGTCTTCGAAAAATCTTCGGTCTCGTTTGCCCCCAGTCAAAAAACTCCGCATTGGACATTTAAGTGGCGCGCATAAGCAGAAACCGACCTCAACCAACTTGGATTGTGCAACTGAAGGTAGTAAGCTAAGGACCGGGCTAATTGAAGAGTCATGTTGGGTGAGGTTCAAGTTCATTCCGGACTGCGTCACTAAAGTAAGTAAGTATGTAGAAAGTCGCGGAGGTTGTGACAAACACTCAGGTGCACAAAATCACTGACAGAATTGAAAAAAGCGTTTCAAAATAAATAACAAAAAAGTAGATAACATCATTTGACAAAGTGTGGTACACAGGATTAATACATAAATTGGAAAAGTAACTGCGAATTCTACAAACGAAACTACGAACTGAACATTAAGAGAAATTAAGCATGGTGTACCTCAAGGTAGTATCCTGTACTAATCTACATATATCTCTTATTCACTACCGCTCTACCTTCCAGATGATACGACTATACATTCTTTATCTGAATTTGTCTAAATAGCAACAAAAAGGCTTCAAAAGGCAGTGAACACAAATATGTGTTGATCAGTTTAAATGACCTCAAGTCAGTCCATATACATTTTATGTTAAAAATGCACCAATCATTCCAGTATACATAAACAACAATGTAGTGGAGTATTCAAATACATCAAAATATCTAGAAATTACTTTAGACGTTGCAATGCACTGGAAAACACATGTTAAGAAAACACAATATGAGATGGCTTAAATCCGCCCTGAGAATCGGTTAATATCACATCACATCCTATCTTCAACACTAATATCCCCAAAAACTGGGCGTGGCTAAAAACTTTATATCGATTAAATTAGAAAATGACATTGTCACAACATATTGTTCAGACAGTTGATCGAAATCTTTTATGGCTGTACTAAAAACAACGTTCTTCTATTGCATATGCTATGGGGTAGGGTATATAAGAAAACACCCCCAAAAAGTGGCCGTGGGTTAAAATGATTTTGTAGACGAAATGTTCATAGTATTACAAGACAAATTTACAAAAAATGTACAAACCTTCAAATACAAAGTACTAAGTAGCTCTCAGATACATTGCTAGGCTTCTCAGCAACGTCTTAAGAAATTACACAACTGTTAAATATTAACAACTAACAACTGAAATTAAGACAGGTCAAACCTCTGGATCTATGTAGCTATGGTTGTAAATAATAGAATGAAACTCAGGAACACTTTCAAAAAAAGCGTATAGAAATCCGACCAACGCAACGGCAGTATTTCATTGAAATTTAGTATTTTTATAAATGCCAATAATATAATACAAATAAAAAATAAATTTCTAATTAGTCTAATGACTAGGTACGATTCCTTGAAGACATACAAGTCAGTCTTCGGAAGGTTTTTTTTATTTCAAATCGGGTTCAAGTCCCTCACTGCAGAAGGTTTCCTCGCAGAGGTCTTACTCTTCAGTCTTACGATGATTTTCCTTCCAGCGAACATCCACAAAAAGTATTTTTTTTTAGATTTTTTTTATTAATTAAAAAAAAGTGTAAATAAATGTGCGATTTATTTTTCGAAATAATTTTTCTGACCATTCGTATAGTAAATAGAAACACATCTCTAAAAGTAGTTTTGCAAAAAACTTATTGTTGTTTGCACGACGTTTCACATTAAAAAAGAAACAAATGCGAAATCAGGTACTTCAACCATTAGAATAAGTTTACACTCAATCAAACAACTCACTGTGATGACAAGTTTAATATTTGACTGTGAGATGTGTAATATGCAAATAAATATAATTTTCTCTGGCTTCTGTGTCCATTAAAATAACTTACAATGATAAATAATAAAATAGCATCTAATAACAATAAAACATTTAACAGAAACTCGTTTCCCATCTTCAGTCCGACGTTGGTTTTGGGCTCTGGCTACACATAACTACATTTAGGTAGCTTAAATCGCTTGACATTGAAATGCATCACCCACAAATGAAATTCACGCAGACCACAACGACTCCTTGTCTGATACGCTGAGTGCGTTTTTCTTCTTCTTTTGTTGGCCTGGTATTTCTTTGGCCTCGGGCTTGGGCATGAAATAAATCTGCATAACTAATAATCGGACAAATTCATATTTAGCAATCGTTTGTCAATTGTTTCGCAACTTTGTAAAATGAAACGTTTCGGCGGGATAGATGAGATTTGTCGTCAATTTATACAATTTATGCAAAAGGTGACAAAATACGAGTATCAAGTTTGTATAAAAGTGCCTCAAGTCGAATAAAATGGTATCATTCTTTGTTCGAGCTTTCAAACGTATTAACCTAAACATGCGTGGATTTGTGGTAAGGTGTACACTACTGCACTAAAGCGGAGGTAGTTTAATAAATGGATAATTTTTCTTTAGGTATTTTGCCTTGTGGCTGTTGTTGCTGGTGATAAATTGGGATACAATTACCAACCAGTGAGTAAGGTTGCAGTCAATTTTGGCAATCCAGGTATTTCCAGTGCAAATGCTGGAATCGGCGGTAGATTGACTACCAACGGAGTAGGTTTGGTGTCTGGTAGTGGATTTGGCAGCATTAATAGATACGCTAACCGAGTAGGAGGAGGCATCGTATCAGGCAACACTGGTTTCTCAAACGGTGGAGGCTTCGTGTCTGGAGGTGGTATTAGCGGAGGCAATACTGGATTCGTCAGCGGAGTTGGTAATGGTATCGGCGGAGGACTGGTGTCAGGAAGTGGTATTGGCAACTCTGGATTCACCAGCGGTATTGGAAGTGGAATCGGTGGAGGACTCGTATCAGGAAGTGGTATTGGCGGTGGTAACTCTGGATTCTCCAGCGGCATTGGAAGTGGAATCGGTGGAGGACTCGTGTCAGGAAGTGGTATTGGTGGTGGTAACTCTGGACTCTCCAATGGTGGATTCATCTCCGGGCCAGTTAATGGCGGTGTATACTCTGCTCCACTTGTTACAGAATACAACAAGGAATTCTACTTCCACTCTGCCCCCGAGGAAGAGTTCAACGATGGCGGTGCTGCCCAAAGAATCTCATCCACACTGAAGAAGAACCTTCGTGTTGTGTTTATCAAAGCTCCTGAAAATAATGCCCTTACAAATGCTGCTCTGCAAATTGCCAAACAAGCAACTGAAGACAAGACTGCCATCTATGTGCTCACTAAGCAGAATGACATTTCTCAAATTTCACAACAGTTGCAGCAGATTCAACAAAACAAGGCCCAGAAACCAGAGGTCCGTTTCGTCAAGTACAGGACACCTGAAGATGCTATCAATGCCCAACGTGCTATTCAAGCTCAATATGATGCTTTGGGTGGAAGTTCCAAAATCGTGAATGAAGGCGCTGCTCCAGTTTTGAACTACGCTTCAGCTAGCCCAATCCAAAGTTACAGTGGTGAACCAACTCAATATTCCTCTAGTGGACCGATTTCAACTGGTTCCATTGCAGCTCCATCGGTATCATATAACCAACCGAAGAGCAGCTATCTGCCACCCGTTGCATTCTAAGAATAAGTATTTGTTAAAGTTCGAAGGAGATTGTTAGTTATCTAGTTTTAGTTATTATTATTATTTACACGAATCCAAATTAAAAATTGTTACCGATTAAAAAAAAAAGAGTTTATTTTTGGGAAGTTCCTAAGGTGATGGTTAGTAGTTAGTAGACAAGGGAATAGCTCGTAGATGATGCTTGTATTAAGCTCGCTCCGACACAGATCTGATAGTGTTAAAAAAAATTATTTTCTTCTGTAAATAAATATTCAAGTTAATCATTTGATCACCAATAATTTGCTACCGAGTTTGGTGATACCTTAAAAGTGTCACTTATAATTTTTTATCCCCGCCATAATCGCCCTAACGACTGGACTATTCAGCATTTGGGAGCCACATTTTGAGTCAAGTGGATTTAATAAATAATCAGACAAAAGCCGGACGTCAAATGTGTTAAATATGTTAAATATCTTACTGAGCCATTTTTACTCTTAAAAGGATATTGCTTAAAGTTTTTCAATTAAACGTAGTAATTGTGGGTATTTATACTTTAAATATTAATGTTTGGTCTCTAATGACTAAAATCCAGCATCTGAGTGTTAAAGCGTAGGATGTCTGTTAATATAAATTATCGTGTGAGTGGCCACAATTTCAGATCGAAAATTGTGTTTGCGTTTGTGTTTAAACTATTATTCAAAACAATACGCAAATTTGAATAAAAAATTCGATTGTGAGTTCACACGCGATAGAAGTGAAACTGTATTCTGCTTAATCTACCTCTCTGTTTACCACCTTCATAGTATATTCATCTCATTCGGCCTCAGCACACAATATGAGTTAAACTGACATTTTGACAATTGCCTTAGGTACTTTTTGACAATTCACAAGCTCTGGATTTATATGAGAGTTATATGCAACTATATTAATATTGACTGTTCGAATCACAAAACGCGTATGAGAGTAGAATGACATTCAATTTTGTTCAGACCTAAATTGGTAAAAATCTGTTTTGATTAGTTTTCAACCTTGTTCTACCGCACAGACTCGGTTGGAAAATTTCAACTGTTTCTTACAAAAAAACCTCAGTCCCCTCGCTTACAAAACTGGTTTTATGCCAGTTGAACTCATATCATTCTCTTACAATAACCAACAACACGCGGTGTTCCCAAGCGTTCTCATATCTTTGTACTAACCGCGACGCAGCTTGGTTTCGGCGATCAGACCACAACCGATATTTTGATTGATCTCTTTTTCGTTACACTTGTTCTGAATACATCATCAAATCTGATTAAGTCATCCAACCCGAATAAGACCGAGCTGTCCTTTTCAAGGTACCGCAATTTGTATTTACTCCCACAAACGTCAGAGGCGTTCCCGATAGCATCTCGTTTTAGAAATGTCGTCATATGTAAAACATCCTTGCTAATGGACATACTCCAATTCCAAAAATATATCTTCATTATCACTAATCACATACAGATCGATAACTCAATCAAATCACCCTTTTTGGATTTAAGCTTCAATTATATAGCAACGGTTAAACTCAAACTGAATATCTTCTTCTGAAGAGTATGACTGCATGGGTAAAAAGTATGACAATGAGTATGAGGTAAAATGTTTGTTTTTGTATCTTCTGCAATTTAAGAGCTATCCAAGTACCCGGTCCGACGTCTGGCTGCCTCCAGTTGCGCACTTCAAGTTGGTTGAGGTCGATTTCTGATGTGCGCGCCAGATGTGGTCTCATGTAGTCTGTGTTTTCCGACAATACAGCTAGGGATATATTCGCTTTATAACTTTGCATTAAAATCTCCAATCACGATTTTAACATCATACTTCGGTAGTAGCTCATACTTTCAGGAGCTCATAGAAACGATTCTTCATAATGTCATTTCTCCTTCGAAACGTGAACGATTATAAGGCGTATGTTGGCAAAGTTGGCTTGATGAAGATTCTAACAATTAACAATCGCTAATGCCTTCAAACAATAAAACTTCCTGCCTTAGTCTGGCACTTATACTAAATCCACATCCGAATAGTCGCTGTTTCTGCTCATTATAACTTGGACCGTAGTATTTAGATGTCACAGTTTTTCATCCTCCTTTTGCCCAACCCATCCCATCATTTTTCCTGGATAATACGTAATGTAATGTGGGCACTTTTCTTAAAAAAAAAAGTGTAAAATGCGTCCACTGCCACATCCCTATTTAGAGAATCGTTGTTTTTGGCTAAACCGTAAATAATTTTAAAAATTTGCTCTTTGTACAGTACAGTAATAAATATTTTCAAAATCCCCCCACGTTTGGTCAAACGAAAACGAATTTTAATTAACTAAATAAACAATATATTCAGACAATCCCTCACCTGCTATATAGACTAAAGAGTCTTTAGCCACTCCAATTTTTAGGGGATTTTTAATTTAAGGATGGAATGGGATAAGTTCAATGATTCGCACAGTGGATTGTAGAATTTTCATAAGTTTTTTATCCGAGCTCAAGTCGAAGTAACCGTAAACTCGATTCAATTTTTATTCTATGACATCCTATCTATAAAAGAAACATCCCCAAAATGTTGATGTCCTTCAAAATGTTTTGCAGGCGACATTTTTATAAAAAAAAACTATCTAAGAATTTAATTCAAGTTGGTTATAACTGCCTAAACGGCCTAAAGTTGTATACGGATGGTTCTAAAATGGACTCAGGGGTAGGAGCTGAGTATTCCAGGTATTCCAAGCTGAGCTCCATGCCATAAAAGAATGCGCAAACCTAATACACAACTCAGGTATTAAAGGCGCAAACATCCATATAATCACGGACAATCAAAGCCCTTAGCTCACACATTATTGACTCCAAATCAGTACTACACTGCTTCAACTCCCTCCAAACACTCAGTTCCAGAAACAAAACCAGACTATGGTGGGTCCCCGGGAACAAAAAGAATGTTTTTCATACTGGGGAAACATCCCAGGCCTAAGACAGGTCAAAAGAGCTATTCAGCCCTTCAAATCAGATGTCAATAAGATACTAAATCTTCGCAGGCACGATATCAAAAACTTAGTAGGCTACCTAACTGGTTATCACGGTCTGCGATATCATCTAAATAAAATGCATCTTGTCGACTCACCGGAGTGCAGACTATGTCTAGAAGAAGAAGAAACAGCCGAGCATATCATATGTGAATACCCGGCCCTTTACGGTATGAGAAGGGAATCTTTCTACAGGGAATTTTTATGTCCCGAAGAACTGAGGAAATCTTCGGTTGAAAGTATTATCAGCTACATTAGGAAAGTAGAAGCGCTACTAACCTAAAAAACATCTGACGGCAAGCACAATAGATCTTTTAGGTCGATGTGTATATTACTGCTTAGGGTCAAAATTTAAAAAAAAGTTAATATTCCCCTAAAAAACGTTTTTTTTAATGATCACGACCCCAAAAGTTGGCGTGGTTAAAACATTTATGGTTGAAATAAACTAAACAACATTACATGGAAACATTGATTAGACACTTTCAAAACCGTAGTTTTTTCTGAAAGTGTGCGCATTAAAAAAATATATTTACACTTGTATTGGAGGCATGAAGCGTAATCAGTGACTACCTGAATTAGGTTTTACAAGGATTGAATGCATTGTCACAATCTTCATTAACGGCAAATTAACTAGAGTAGGCCTCAAAATCGTCCTGGGTGATTTAAACATCCTGAACAGTATTCTCGAAAAAACACAGCCTATACGCATTCATCACGTCTTGCAACGGACTCAACTAGTTGAATTCGCTTCGGAGCCAAATGCTCGATTACCCTATACTAATATAAGAAGCCATAGGGCTCTCCAGATTTTCAAGCAGTCAATTGCGATCACATTGCGATAGAAAAATGGCGCGCATCCAGTTGTTTAGACGTCCAAAAATTCCAATCAGCTTAGATCGACTTGGTCCACTGTAGATATCCAACACGCCAAAGCAATGAAAAAGTTAATACCAAATCTTTGAGAATGTTTTTGAAAATCTTCTACGAAATGAAGACGAATTTCAAGTATATGTTTGTTGCGACAATGATTTGACTTGTTTTAGTCTGCCTACGGATGAAAATATCGTTAACGAAATAATATCGCCGCAGATTATTAACGTTATGGGCGGAAATAAGCAGAGTAACCTTTTGACTTTTGTATAATACTCAAACCAATCAAGAAGCTATAAGTTTCTTGAATATTCTTTGCCACTACTTGCTACCAGAAAATAAGTTTTCAATAGAATTCGAGAACATTTAAGAATATATATTACAAAAGTGTGCGAAAACAACTTGCATGTTTGAAGGGGCGGAATGCAGGTGGCTATTTCGATTGAGCATTTCCTATTAAAATTGCGGTAAAAAGTGTTAGACAGAAGATAATCCTACGATATAAAAGCGAGACTATAGAGTTCGCTACGGTTGGATCTCCTATCAGCTTTATCGCTCGCTTTTGTATCCTTTCCAGTAGGTGTAATGATGTTTTTGCTGCACTTGACCAGATGTGGGCATTGAACTCAAGTTTGTGGCGTATATACGTTGCATATAAGAGGTCATTAATAAAAATGAGTCAGAGTGTCGGAGACAGAACGGAGCCTGGGGAAATACCATCATTTCATTCGTGAGTAGCAGACTTGAAACCGTCCAAGACAACTTGAATTGAACGTTTCGAGAGATATTTTCTATACCATAGAAGAAGAGTTTCATCGATTCCAAAACCACGCATTTTCGACAAAAAGGGCTTGATTCCAAACCCTGTCAAATGCTTTTGAAATGCTTTTTGTTTTCGCCACCGAGGTAAATAGATTGGTTCCACTTTTCGGTAAGATATGTGAAATATGGGCTCAGTGGCGCGATGGTCAGTGCGATGAACTGCCGCGCAGAAGGTCTGGGTTCGATTCCCAGCCATAGCAACACCTAAATGAATTTTCACTGACCCTCCTCTCGTGATGAGCTGACAAATCATCCGAGTTGTATCAATTGTCTAGTATAGCTTATTTCAACTTATGCCGTTCAGAGTCGGCATAAAACAGGAGGTTCCGCCATCGCACACATGAATGATTATGAGAAAGCTAGGCCCTGGGTACTAACGAGCCAGTTGCGTCAAAAATTTGTATTTTTATTTTTATGTCTTCAAATCACCAGGGGACCTGTTGCAACGAAAACCGTATTGTCGGTCATTTAGAAGTTTTCGTGATTCAAGATATTTCACAAGCTGACTGTTAACAGCATTTCCATGACCTTAGAAAGAAGGGACGTATGTGCAATTGGTCAGTAGTTGGAGAGAGAAGAAGTTTCGCCTTTTTTAGGGACGGGATGGACAAATGCTGTTTTCCATCTACTCGGGAAGAGTCATGATGAATAGGACAGATAGAAGAGCTTACGCAGTGGTTTTACCAGCAAGGAAGAACACCTCTTCAGAATTATGGGAGATATACCATCTGGACCAGACGATTTGTGAATGATAATAATACTCCTGCGACTGTAAAAGAACGGAAGTGGTTTGGTCCTATAGAAAGTTCTACGTTCTCAAGTACAGGAGAAGACTGGGCACAATCCGGTAACGTTTGTCATGTGATTTCTTTAACATTGTTTTTCAAAGAGTTCTGCAAAACTTTCTAGGCAATACCGGGCAACAGTCTTGATATTAATAATATAAATCCGAGAGGTAGGCCACGCTTTAGAATATAGATAAGATGTATAGTAAACAAAGACGCATTTGAAGCGCTTTCTTGCGGCGCTAAACATGCATTTATGGTAGATTCAGTTTATTACAATTAAATATGTAGATCTTAGGTGTTGGTATTATTTCATTATATTGTTGTTATATGTGTTAACCAGTTCCGCAGAATTACTCTTATCTTAACAAAGGGGATATGGGCCTTCCTTTCAAGACCCATTCCATTTTCACATTTAACATTAATGTGTACAGATACACCCCTTGTATTTAAAGTAAATGCTTGAACATTTGCCGCTAATAAATCACTCCTTGTCAAGAAATTACTTCTGTCTTTGCGAATGCAAATTTTGTTTAAAATTCCTCCGATGCCAATAACGAACCAACAAGTTTTTTTTTAACAACAGAGACCGGAGTTCACTTGAACCTGAAAATAGCGTTAATGCTCTTTCGCAGAACTATACTCAACCCAAATTGCTTCGTCGGCCAGGCAACTTCCTTTGGAAATTAATTTGGTTTCTTGTTTCCTTTTTACTGGGCGGTCCGACGCCCCATTGAAAAGGGTCCTGTTTGAAAAAAAACCCATTTATATGCAAATGATTCAGTCTTAGATGTTGCTAAGCAAAAAAATTCCAGTACCTACATTATGTTCGCCTCACTACACAACACATACAGGCCGACTCATAAATTCTTTACACAATTTCTCATGTGCAAATAGTGGAGTGGTGTTAACTCCTACCTATTATTTGAATCAACCCCTGTTGCTGACCAACAAAAGAAAACTCTGCAGGCCGTAAAAAGGCCAACTATTTGGAAAATGTTACCACTTTTTCTCAGCCGCAGCCCGCAATGCCTTTGGGCATAGATAAACACCAAACTCAATGCTTGATATAATATACGATCTTAAAAAGATACATCTACATGGTTTAAAATCGAGTTCGGACAGTCAGTAGTTGAATGTCTTTTAGCAAAACTACGACCAGAAGGACAAGACTTTTGGGGAGAAAATTGGTTTAGCTTCACCAACGCACTCAGACAAAGTCGCCTCAATGAGATATAATTTGCTTAACGAAGCCCTTCAGTTACTGTAGAATGTGAGTTAAGAAAATGCCAAAAAGCTACATCCGTCAAGGAGAGCGTGTAACTTAATTTTGTCAAAATGAAACATCTACATAGAAGGTCAGGCAAATCGCCATTCTATGGGGTGTGAGGACATAACATGAATAGAAGTGAAAATCCATCAGTTTTTCTTTTTTTTTTATATGATATGTAAGAACTTGACGTACTCACAAATGGTTTTAGGAGATCAGAGTATGATTAGGGTTAGCGGAATTTAGGCCGACACGAAAGACGGCTGTCAGTAGGATACTTTTTTGTGTCATGGATACCTAGTAATAGAATAATGTCCATCTAGGGATACATTGTTCTGTTGGCAGGCGGCAGAGGACTTTATTTCATCATAAAATAAATATGTTTGTGAAACCAAGCTATTGTGACAGGCATTAATGGGAATTCACTTGATATGCGAACGTTGCAAAGGACTAGGTTGCCAATAGAATAGACACATAAGGAAATAGATGTAACTTAAGGACACTCAGATTACGGTCAACAGGAGAACGTAGAGCTATATTTTTGATTGAGATTTAGTCATAAATTAAATGTTGTATCCACAAGACGACATGCGTTTACTTACATTTTGAGTGAGAATACTACAGTCAGTTGAACAAAATACTTAACATATAAATTATTGTATTTTTGTAAGTAACGATTAAGTCCACAAAAATACGACTATAGAAATAAATGGCAATAAATAAATTACATCGTCAATGTTATTTACTGGCAGAATGTTGAACTAAACATAACATTTTGTATGAAGTTAAATGGAATATTAGATATTGATGGATGGGTTTTGCAGACACTTTCTTTTACGTATGTCCAGTTTTCTATTAGGTGTACAGCGTACAGATTGCTACTTTTACAGCTCTTTAGCTACTTCGTAGCCGATATACTTGGCGGGATGATTACCTTTAGAGTAAATTCAAATAGAAGGAGTTTTCTATTGAACTACAATGGACTGTCAGATGATTTATAACATTTTTACAACAATATTAAGAATTGTTTTTATTTAAAATATTTTATTCAAACATTCTGGTTTATCGAAAGTGAGTATAAATATAGGAAATACCGCGTTTTATCACGTTTTCTTCACTCTCTTTTTGCTGTTTGTCTCGCTTGACAATTTTAAGGTCATCAATAATTGTATACTGTCTGTTTTCAGAGGGAGCGTTACGTTTTCCCGCAAATCATTTTTTTGAATAAAGTTTGCCCGAATTTTCAAAGACAAAAATAGATTAAAACAAGTGTGAACAAATGTTAAAAGATTCGTGACAGTAGATCGGTTTTTTACAAAACCATGTTGTTTCTAGGGAGTGTAGTGGTCTAGCGGTTATTGCGTGGGACTACTCAGCGTAGGGTTCCTGGTTCAAATCCCGAAAGTGACAACACCTACGTTTTTTCGCTTCACAAACTTTTGCGAAAGTCAAAAAATAAAGGAAAAAGCTAGGGTTGAGGCCTGAAAGGGCCGTTAATATCGGAAATTTTATTTCATGCTACTCATTACAAATGAAGACCAAAGAACAAAGGAAGACCAATATATCACAAATAATATGTTCGAATAGCTGCGGGATAATTTTGGTATTGGTCGATATTTAGAGATATCACTTTGCTCAGCCTTTTACAAAATAGGTGTTATGATGGAATTTTTCTATTGCTTAGAGAATATCGCTGCAGAAAGGTGTCGCAAGGTGTCGAACAAACACTTTAGGTGTCGCAAAAACGCATCGTTGCATTGATTTACTACTATTGGTGGGATTACATCACGCCCTGAAGAATGGTAATTGTTTAATAACCCAATATATTTTATGAGTGTACCATCGTCAAATGTAAAGTTACTAAAACTGACTTGAGGGCAATCTTTAACTATAACTGAAATATTGTTCATCTAAGACACGAGGGATATCAATGAATGATTTACTGAAATTTTATGCGAAAAGATTAGATATCGTTGCTGGAATCGAAGTGTGTTATAGTAATAGAAGTTGCCTGGATATCCACCGGCTTTTACAAAATTCCAAAAGCGTTTAGGGTCACTTTTAAGAGCACTCTCCATAAATAGTCATTATATAATCTATTAGACATCGCATAGAATTCATTGAAACAAATCAAGTACTTATGGTAGTCCTAATGACTCATGAATGAATATCGAAACTAATGTAATAGACATTTCGTCTATAGAGGGCATTTAAAAAAAACACGTTTTCAAAAAAAAAAACAATATAGTGGTTACCCGTCCGAAAATGTTGATCTAGGATAGTGAAATTTATTATATAAGTTCTTTGTTCATGACCCCGGTCCAAATTGCAATATTTTGTAATTCTCTCTACATCAGCCGCGCCCATTTTCAGAACAATACTTCGGTTTAAGTCAAACTACAAGGGAGTTTGATAAAGTGTCTGTACAATATATTTAGATAATATCATTTTTATATTTTATCCATATACATACAGTTTTTAGCCGCACCCACTTTTTGGGGATGTTTTATTTGAAGATGGGTATTAAAGAGTGGCACAACGGTATGTAGACAAACATACTTATTACCAACTTTACATTAACAGATTTTCCTAATTAATCCTACAGGCTCTAACATACCTCTCTACATCTTGTATTTCAAATGCATACAACTAAATCCCTATTTCTAATTCGTTGTGATTTCCCCGCCCTTGATTTTTGTGTTATTGATGTGCCAGTAAATAAGTCTTCTCTATTAAAGCTCCGAGCATCTTTAGAACTATTCACTTTGTTTGATCTTAAAAGGTATTACCGTTCCAAAAAACAACAACCTTAATTTCACTTAAATATCAAGATATATCATCGTTAGGGCGGTCTTTGAATTGAAAATTGCATGGTCGGACTTAATGAGACAAATCGACGAGATTTAAAATAATTTTTCTCTTGGAAGTCCAAATCAAGTTGTGTCCTTGTGTGTTTTTTATTCAATTAAATTCTAAGTGAGCAGTCTCTGGATGGTGATAAAAATGCACTGCAAACGACTAGTGCACCATTCTGCGCTTTATTGCACATCATTCGGAATGTACTAACGTTGGATTCACAATGTACAGCTTATATGCAAGGGTGGCATGTATACTTGTAAGTAGCTTCTATTACGTTATGTCCTCCTTCTCTGTGGGAAACTTTCCTGAATATATTTCTTTATAGTTTGGTTTTTATTATAAACTCATAGGGATTTTGCCGACGACATCCCCCATATTGGTTGCAATAGTCACATGCATACATAAGAGTACGTACCAGAAATAAAGGTTCTATTCAATTTGATATCGTTCATTGTCAGTGATTGTGTCCTTATGGTAGGAGTACACACAATGTATGTGTTTGATAGTGAAGTCATTACAACATGCGTCAACGTTGCTGCTATCTACAATTTCATGACATTTAAGACGGTAATAACGTGTGTGTTTTGTGTACCGAGCTATATTTAAGCAGGGACTCTACACCGTTGAAGATATTTGTAATGACGTCCAACATAATTAATATGCGCCTTATTAATAGATTTTAACATTTCACTTCCTTCATTGATAAGGGTTTGGTGTTTAAAAGCATTCTAGAAAATTACTCGGATTTTTCTTTTGCATTGCAGCTAGCGACCCATCAGTTCTGATTAAAGTAGCGAATGAATAATGACTAAAATTATGAATAATATCATTTGCCATAGATCAACATGCTCGAGAGGTTCCCGGTGAGTGTCAACAATTAACCCGTCTGATTTTTAGTAAAAATTTGCATCAATTATTATAACCCCGCAAGAAATAATGAGGTGCAGTCAGGTCTGGAGCATTGAGAAGCCAAAGAATCTGAAATTTCTTATAATAATTTTATAGTGCGATTTTCGCTGCAACCTACTTACGTAGGAACTTGCCCTATTTATGCCGACTCCGAACAACTAAGTTGAGATAAGCAATTCATGACAATTGATTGATATTTGTCAGATCATTACGAGAGGAGGGCAAGTGAAAAATCATTTAGGTGTTGCTCCGGCTGGGAATCGAACCAAGACCTTCTGCGCGGCAGTTCATCGCACTAACCATCGCGCCACTGAGCCCAATTTCATATAAAGGGTGTTTTTTTTTTTAAAGATATAGAACTTCGAATTGAAATAAAACCCAAGAAAATCGTTTTAATGTCCATCAATTTAGCTTTATTGGAAGAATAATTTTATGCCATTAATGTTTAAATATGATTTCGGACATGTGGCCGCCGCGGCTGGTTCGAATAAAGCCAAGTCTAGAGGTCCAATTTCAACCACTTTTACGAGCATTTGTGGCCGTGTGTCGGCAATAACGATACGAACGTTGGCTTTCAAGTCCCCTAACGTTTGTTGGCGTAGACGAGTGACTTTACATATCCCCAAAGAAAATAATTTAATGGTGACAAATCACACGATCTTGGTGGCCAATTGACAGGTCCATTCCGCGAAATTATGAGCTCATCGAATGTTTCCTTCAATAGATCGATTGTATGTAGCGCCGTCTTGTTGGAACCACATCTAATCCACATTCATGCCATCCCATTCGGGAACAAAATAATCGGTTATCATGGCTCTATACCGGTCTCCATTAAAGGTAACTGACTCTCCAGCATCATTTCGGAAGACGTATGGCCCAATGACTCCACCAGCCCAAAGAGCACACCAATGTAATGGCATCTCAAGGGTCTCATGTGGATTCTCTTCACACTAAATGCGGCAATTTTGTTTGTTGACGTAGCCATACAACCAAAAATGAGTCTCATCACTGAACAAAATTTTGCGATGAAAATCACCATCGAGATCAATCTCATTTTCGGCCCATACACCAAAATCACGACGCATTGCATGGTCTCGCGGCCTTAATTCTTGCATAAGCTGGATCTTGTAAGGTCGTAAGCATAGATCTTTTTGCAAAATCTTCCATAAAGTTGATGGACAAAGCTCCAATTGCTGTTCACGGTGGCGAATCGATTCATTCGGGTCCTCTTCAACACTTTGCTCTCCAGTGGCAATTGTTTCTTCGGTGCGCACTATTCGACGTCTCTGTGGATATATTTATATTTATCAAAATCTTTATAGCCGTTTATGAAAAAATTGATGTTATGTAATTTTTATATGGTTTGTAGCGTTAATAAAATAGCTAAGAGTAAAAAAATGGCTTAGGATAGTGACCAACAGAACTGATTGGGTTCCCTTTCATCGTAATGTTAGAATCAATCAATATCTCGAGGTCAAAAAGTTTACTATTTACAAAAAAAAAAACAGATTTTGAGTCATATTCAGAATATATGTTTTCATTTAAATCAATACGATCGATTTGAAAAAAATCAGCCATTTTCAAAAGTAAAGTTATGTGCATTTTTTTTACCGAAAAATCGCTTATTCCATGTTATTTTTTTTTTATAAATTAAAAGAAAAAAAACTCAAAACAAAAATATTGTAAAAATCTCCACTTCGAGTTTTGCACAATACTTTCCTTACAGAACATTTTCATGACAGCATGATTATCATCTAAGATATTTAATGAGCTCTTGTTGACCCTACTTAATGAATCTCAGATATGAAATAAATATTAAATACGTATAACCGTTTAGCTTTCAGCTCCACAAAGAAACCGTAAAACAGAATTCTTAAATCGACTCATTTATGGGTATCTTTTATCGTAATGTTTGGTTTGGTAAAAATATTTAATTCGATGAATAAACATTTTCAAACTCCATAAACTTATGCAAGCCTGAGGTATTTTGTTTTCAAATAATACAATAATTCAAAAATATTTAATACTACTCCTCAACGGACAAAACAAACCGCCTCCACGAAGTTCTATTTAAGAATTCATGTTATTTTTGAAATGTGAACAACAACAAAAATGAGAAGGCTTGCAATCCACTGTGAGAATCGTTTAATGTCCTATGCTATCCCACCCACAAAATTTACATATAGCACTTATTGTAGTGGTAGTTTAAAGTTGCCTACCGACTAAATGAACATAACAATATTGCCTATGTAATATATTCAGGCATATACCAAAACCAGTTTTTTTATTATAGAAAAATCTCCCAAAAGTAAAGGTACCTAAAAAATGTATGTGGATGAAATATAGAAAATGCCATTGGTCGCGATCCGGAACTCAGATTACTCAGATGTAATCTGAGTTCCGGATCGCGGCCAATAGTAATATACCTAGATATAAGTATAATTGGAACTAAATATTAATAGTCCGGTTAACGTAGAGCTATACCAACCATTTCGTTTTCCCATAATTAACCTTGTTTCGTCGGGCATTTCTCATCAAATGTCACATGACTTAATTGGTCGATTGACCAATGAGAAAATAGCACCATCTAAGATGTCTTACTATTTCTGAGTTCCGGTGCACGGCCATTGTCTTAATATTTTTATTACTTATATTCAAAATTCCTTACTTATGGTTTAACCAAAATTATAATGTTTTTATGAAAGTGAGCGTGACATTAGTTGGATTCTATAAATATTTACACTTGAGCTGTACTTTTCTCTAACTTTTAAAAAATGGAATTCTAGTTTATTTTATATTATCAAAGAGTATAGAACTACATAGAGTGCGCATCTCATACAAAGAAAATTTACTGATATTGATAAACCATTTTGTACTCTTAACGCACCCAAAAGTGGGCGTGACAAAAGACTTTATTTGAACGAAATATAGATATTGAGATTGTTAACATATCTTGTTGAGACCCTTTTCCATTCCGTGATGTCATAGCCACTTTTGCTAGTATAGAGAAGAAAATGGCTAAAATGGGTTTAGCTGTAAATGAGGTTAAGACCAACATACCACTAGTCAAAAAGCTACGGATATACTGGAGAAAGTTAGCTATGAACCGGGCTAATTAGAGAGGCATGTTGGTTGAGGCCCAGATTCATTCCGGACTGTAGTGCCACTTAAGTAAGTATGTAAGCATTCACGTTTCATGAGCGCCACAAAAATCGGGTGCGAATCTATTGTTGTCAATTAAATTTTAGTCATTTTTAACTTTTTCTTAAAAAGAGAAAGGTATTGATAGCAAAACCCAAAAAAGTGTTTTTTGAAATTCAGTCCGTCGGTCCGTCTGTCCGTCTACCCGTCTGTCAGTAATGGTCTCTCCAGCCTAAAGGGCTTGCCTGATTTTCTTCAAACTGCGTATCCAGGTTTTTTTCATCATAATTCTAGGCCATTTTTTTTTACTTTTAACCATAATAAGAACGGAGCAAGACATAAAAAAATATACATAAGCTCAATTATCTCGAAAACGGCTCTAACATTAAATATTAAATTAAATTTTAAATTTTTATTTGAAAGAATTACACGTAATTAGTTTTGGCCCAATTATTCCTTAACAGAATATTCAGTTTTGGCCAATAACAGAAAATCACATAGACACCGATTCCTTCAAATTCCGAAATAAACTTTCGTATAATATCATTTCGACATAATTTTTTTAATTTTTAGCAAATTATAAAAATCATCAAATTCTCTAATGCTTGAAATTTAATCTAACGCCAATATGACTTTCCGGGGATGCATAAGTAGAGTACCACTATCACCTTGTAGGTAAAAACTCCTAAAAATATCCCAACAAATTCCCACTCCAATAAAGCCAATTTATTTGCTAACATACTCTTAGGATTAGTTTACCAACAATGTGAACACCAACACAGTAAGATTTTAGTTACTCAAGACAGGTGAGAAAAAACATGGTTAATTCTTCGTATTGAGTACTCAGTGGCGCGATGGTTAGTACAATGAACAGCCGCGTAGAAGGTCTGGGTTCGATTCCCAGCCGTAGTAACACCTAAATGATTGTTCACTGGCCCTCCTCTCGTGATGATCTGACAAATCATCCGAGTAGTATCAATTGTCAAGAATAGCTTATATCAACTTAGCCGTTCGGAGTCGGCATAAAACAGGAGGCCCCGCCATCGTGCAAGAAGTACCCACGCACACATGAATGGTTGTGAAAAAGCTAGGCCCTGGGTACTAACGAGTCTTGTATCCTTGGCCTTGACGTTTAACACTTCGGTAAAACTTGGGAACATTATTCCTTGAGTGGCACCTATCTAAAGAGCATATAATACCAAACTTTTTTATCCTCGCTCAAAATTTTAAGCCCAACTATCGATGACATATAGACTTACGGACGGACAGACGGAAATGGCTTAATCGAGCCAGATATCGATTCTGAGTCAGTCGATATAATTTACTACATACCTATCTAAATTACCTCACTACGTTACAAACTTAATATCGAAACCAATGTTATACCCCTATGGGATAGGGAATAATAACATACTGTCTGAGCACATCCTTTTCAAAAATTGAAAATCAAATGTCATCCAAACAATACGAATACGATAGTCAATGGAATATTATGATTGGTATTCTCATTTCCGAAATAAGCAACAGGATGTGTCGACATGCAACAAAAGGAATTGAATTTCACAAGGCTTCTTCGGATAGTATTTTTATCCTTGGTAGGATGTGAACATTTTACTTATGTGCCACAAGGAACCTTTTTACAGATACTGCACAATCCACGTATGTGTATACATTATGTTGAGTAAACTCTATGTGTCACAGGATGTGGTTATGAAAAGGATCAAGAATACAAAGTAAAAATGAAAAAAAAAAATAAAACTGCGAAATGCAATCAATGAGCAACTACTCAAAAAATTCAAGTGCACGACAGGGTCATACATACTTGCTCCTGAAAACAATTAGGTACAAAAAACGAGTGGTGGGTGCACGACTGGGTCGTACGCAACTTTCTCTTTCACAGCGAGTTAGGCGTTAGATCAAATAGTACGCATTTTGATTAATGATATAAATAATGTCGAAATGAGTTTATACGAACGTTTACTCCGATATATGAAGAAATCGATGTCAATGTGAATAATAATGATTTTCCGTTATTGGCCAAAACTGAAAATTCCGTTTAGTGATAGTTGGGCTAAAACTAATTATGTGGAATTGCTTCGAGCTGTAATAGTAGTATATATATTGAATTTCATTCAATTTGACATAATAGTTTGCGAGAAATTATCAATTTTCCTTATATGGCCTAAATGACAAAATCCGTTATATGGATTTTCTCGAAAAAACTGGGTATGCAGTTTTGTTGAAGCTAATATGGTTATAGTATATATAAAGTTTAATCAAAATCGTTAGAGCCGTTTTCGAGAAAATTGAGGTTATGTGTAATTTTTATATGGCAGGTACCATTATTAACATGGCTAAAAGCAAACAAAAAAACAATATCTTTCTCTTTGTAAGAGAAAGTTAAAAATGGCCTAGAATTATGACTAAAACTAGCTTGTATACGAAGTTTGAAGAAAATCGGTCTAGCCGTTTAGGCTGGGGAGACCATCACGGACAGACGGACCGACGGACCGACGGACCGACAGACCGACGGACCGACGGACCGACGGACCGACGGACGGAATTCCAAAAACCACTTTTTTAGGCTCCGCTATCATCGTAATGTTAGAATCAATCAAAATCTCGAGGTCGAAAATTTTCACGAAAACAATATCTTTCTCTTTGTAAGAGAAAGTTAAATATGAGATCATTATATATATAGTTTTGAACAAGCCCACTCATTAAGGGCCTTAAACAAATCATTTATGTTAAAAGTACAAAAAAAAAAATTATAAAACAAAAGTTGTACATTGTTTTTAAAGAATATTGTGATATCGTTTGTACATTGTTTTGAACGCTCTCACTTCTTGGAACGTTTTTATTTCAATACTTAGCCGCGCTAGCTGCTACGATATTTACCATTGATAAATAATATTGTAATTAATTTCATATTAAAAACATATGAGAAGGCTACAATCCTCTGTGCGGATAGTTGAATACCCTATTCCATCCCATCTTTAAAATAATGTCCTCAATCGTTACAATATATTGCTCAGACAGTTTATCAAAACCTTTTGTGGTTCGGCAAAAAACAATGTTTTTGTATTGCATATGCCTTGGGGTAGGGCATACAAATGGTTTTTGTAGGAAAACGCCCCCAAAAAGTAGGCGTGGGTTAAAATGGTCTATTGACGAAATGTTTATATTATTACTACCAATGAGTGTGCATCAAAATTTTTTTCGAAAATTTCAAAATTTGGCCAAAAAACGTTTTTTTTTTTTTAAAAAAAAAGCGCACCCAAAAAGTGGGTGTGGCAAAAAACTTTATATTGACGAAATATAGATATTACGATTCTCTAAATATGCTGCTCAAACACTTTTTTAAAATTCTTTACGGTTTGGCCAAAAAATACGTTCTTCCAACAATTGGGCGTGGCTGTGGGCGGATTTCAAAAATTTGTACACTTGTTCTGCAGGCCCAAAAACTGGTGACGTACGGACGGACGGACAGACAAGGCTAAATCGGCTCAGCTAGCGATTTTGATTTGATCCATATACTTTGAGGTATATCTAGCTTAATTATTTGTCTATGTTACAAACTATGTATCAAAACTAATATACCCCTATGGGATAGGGTATAAAAATGATAATAATAATAATTATAATAATATTGTAAAACATTTTTTTGTAAAAAGGTTTTACTTGTATGAAGTGTGGATCGATCGTAACTTTCTCTTTCACTGTAAAGTAGGCCTAGTTTGGCTTAAAAATGATAGAAATTGGTATTAACCAAAACGGAAAATTCCGTTAAGGAATAGTTGACCCAAAACTAAGTATGTGAAATAGTTGCAAATAATATTTTGCAAGAAATTCAAATGAAAAGAAATTGACAATTTTCGTCACATGGCCTAAATTTAAAAAAAAATCCGTTATATTCTCAAAAAAATTACCTATTGCATGTGTAACTTTTATATTTATAAAGGGAGTTTTTTTTAGAGGTGGTTTTTCGGATAGAGATAAAAATAGAGATAAAACTGACATTTTGTGGTCAAATCGGGAAACTCTAATGTCATTTATGTTCAGTTTGGTTTGCCATTTCATCATGAACAGGTTGACAAATGAACAACGCTTGCAAATTGAGCAAATTTATTTCGAATATAATGGTTCAATTCGTGAAGCTTACCGCAAGCTCCGTCCATTTTATGGTCGACATAATCGTCCTTCAGAGCAATTAATATTCGGTTAACCATGGATCGTTTTCGCACTACGTTTACTCTATGTGATACTTCGCATCCGCAGAGACGTCGAACAGTGCGCATCGAAGAAACAATTGCTACTGGAGAGCAAAGCGTTGAAGAGGACCCGAATGAATCGATTCGCCACCGTGCACAGCAATTGGAGCTTGGTCCATCAACTTCATGGAAGATTTTGCGTAAATATCTAGGCTTACGACATTACAAGATCCAGCTTGTGCAAGAATTAAAGCCGCATTTAGAGTGAAGATAATCCACATGAGACTCTTGAGACGCCATTACACCCACAAAAACTGACTGTTTGGTGTGCTCTATGGGCTGTTGGAGTCATTGGGCCATACGTCTTCCGAAATGATGCTGGAGAGTCAGTTACCGTTAATGGAGACCGGTATAGAGCCATGTTATAACCGACTATTTTGTTCCCGAATTGGATGGAATGAATGTGGATGAGATGTGGTTCCAACAAGACGGCGCTACACTTTTTTCGAACTAGCTTCTTTGTCGTCATTTTCCAGCATATATAATACCAAAACAGCAATAGCAGCCCACTTTCTTTTCGACATTTTAAATTTCATTTAGCACTTTAAAATGTTTGAGACGAGGTACGCAAAAATCACCAACACAATACACGAAGTGACAGATCGATGTTATGTTCGAAAATCTGCATATGATTGAAAATATGTGATGTGCAAATTGTGTCGCATATCGTGTGAACACCTCGCATATAGGCCTCAACATTTGCGTTTCCATTTGCGGACATATCATATGCCAGCACCTTGATCGCAAATGCATTTGCCATTTTTGGTACAAAAGTTGCATATCGTGTCAACACGCCTATATGCGAGTTTGCGATCACTGCCGTACGTATTTAATTTACAGCACATTTGCGAGTTCTTTCGTTGCGTCAGTACTCGCATATACGCTACTTTCGCCTACCGTTTACTCGTAGCTTTACTCTTGGATGTTTGTCAGACTTTCACAAAAGGTGTAGCAGTGAAAAAAACTTAGGTTTCTCAAATTCAAAGGATTTGAACTTCCTTGTAAAGTCAGTCCTGCTCACGCAACTTTTTTGCGTAGTTTTGTTTATGTCTAGTTCTTTGCTAGGTGTCTATATATACCAACAGATTTGGTAATCAATAGTACTTGAGTAGGCCGCTTCACAGCTTCAAAGAATCTCAACTCCATCTCCGTTGTCAGATCGGATTGTGGTTGATGATTTGCAGTTGTGGATGACTTGATAAAAACATGGTCTTAGAATGTGTGTTCTGGTTATGGAGATGAAACAGTTGGGGCAGGTAGGTGGAGATTCCTTTTTAAGCAGGTGTTGGTGGGTGTAGGCGGTGTGACCAAGTCGTATGTGAATGAATGTTCTTAGATCGGATTTCGTTACGTGTGTCGGGAATTTAGGCTGAGTTTTTTTCGAGTTGATTAAGCTGTAGTTGTGTTTGTAATGTTCCAAGTCGATTAGACTTTGATTATGATTTGATTCATGTGTCTTTTTCAATCAAGACAGGAAGAGGTGGTGATGGTGTAAGTAGGAGCATCTAATGCCGCGCTCGCAGCAGTGTCTGCAAAGTTGTAACGAAATTCCAGTTGTTCGACGGTGTTGTTTGAACGGGGAGATTTCGATCTATGATCCAATTGCACATTTCGTACTTTTTGTTGTGAGTGCCTCCCATTTGTTTCTTTGAAATGTTTGGATGTTCGGTTTAATCGTCACTTTTAATTGTTTATTGTTTATGTTGTTAACAAATGTTATACGTTTTTTTTTAACGGATTAGCGTGGGTTTTACTTCTCGTTATTCAAAGCTAAAAACTTTTATATACTTTATATAAAATGTTACGTACTTTACGCGACTTTCATTAAACTCAAATTTCCGACAACGCGCTACAATAAGTCACGAACTCCACCGGGTGTATGCACCATGTATGATGGTCGTCCAAGCACTTCCGCGTCGCCTCTTAAAATCATAATTTTATTTGTAAAATAAATTTTTAGAAAATAGTTGTGACCAAAACATAATTTAACAAATAAAATTAATCGATTTCGGGTTCCCGGAAATCGGCGATGCTTGGATGCCAACATTAATTGCGCATGTATTCATGGAACACGAGACGAATTCTTATATACCTTAGGATCACTCGATAAAAACATATATATGTAGTTCGTCCCCATATACCATAGCCCTTGGTATATCGACGATCATCCCCCAATTGGTAGCCGGTTGGCTAAGCGCTGAGTCGATCTTACTCACTTTTCCATTCCTGGGTTTCGAACCTTGCGAAATACCATTTTTCCTTATTGCATTAATTATAGTTGTTTGTATATTTTTTATTACAGATACACCATAAGCAAAATCCACTGAACACACTCGTTTAATCATATCGTTGAATTTACTCCTTTTTTGAATTTGAAATCAATCCGTTTGCGGTGGACTGAAAGCGAAGCTTGTATGAAATTCAACACATCATTCAATGCACCAACCATCTCCCGATCGAAAAGCTTTCATTTTCGAAATTTTAGTACCATGGTACCACTCCGCTTCCAACCAATTTCCATGCTAGACCTCAACCACTTCGAAGACAATCGAACATTCGAACGATTTATTTCTCGATGACTATTCTTGGGCTTTACATAAAAATAACGCGTATACGACTTACAATAAAAAGGCGTTTCCTACAGTATTCCAATTCCTACATGGCCTGGTGTCCAGATTACTTTAAGATTCGTTTTCGCTTTTGAGAGAATATCGCGGAGTTTGGGTATTATGTCTGTGTCGTTTCTTGGATTGAACAAGGCCTGTAGTACTGACAAACTGTCAGAACAAATGGCCCATATCCCTTTTCTTAAGGAGCTGATCTTAGCGGCTTCATGTATGGCGAATGCTTCAGTTGTATAGATGGAGACGATGTTTGATACTATGCCTTGCGTTATAATAGAGCCATCTTGGGCTACAACAGTGAAGGCCGTGTTGTACTCCGTTTTCAAGCCATCTGTGTAGATGAAGTTCCATCCTTTGCTTTCAAAACCGAACTTGATTTCACCAAGCAGCAAGGAAAAGCCTCGGTGCTGTTGGTTGGTGTAAATATATTCTTAGTTGATTTTGGACAAGAACCGTAGATGGACAACGCGTAATCAATTTTACTTAAAATTTTTGTTACATAATTAATTAACGTGGATATAACTTTTATTTGATGAAAGACACGTAATGATGTTAAGTCTTGCTGTTAATAATGGGTAATTACAGGTTTGCAAAATTTTTTTTCTTGCAAACATGAATTAATTTACATTTTTGCAACGACAGACTCGAACCAGTGGTTGATTAACATAGTACGTATACATCGTCAGCATGTGTGTTTGTGTTTTAAAATTAAATTAATAATATCATTAAAAGCAATTGCATCCTGGGTTTCGAACCTTGCGAAATACCATTTTTCCTTATTGCATTAATTATAGTTGTTTGTATATTTTTTATTACAGATACACCATAAGCAAAATCCACTGAACACACTCGTTTAATCATATCGTTGAATTTACTCCTTTTTTGAATTTGAAATCAATCCGTTTGCGGTGGACTGAAAGCGAAGCTTGTATGAAATTCAACACATCATTCAATGCACCAACCATCTCCCGATCGAAAAGCTTTCATTTTCGAAATTTTAGTACCATGGTACCACTCCGCTTCCAACCAATTTCCATGCTAGACCTCAACCACTTCGAAGACAATCGAACATTCGAACGATTTATTTCTCGATGACTATTCTTGGGCTTTACATAAAAATAACGCGTATACGACTTACAATAAAAAGGCGTTTCCTACAGTATTCCAATTCCCACATGGCCTGGCGTCCAGATTACTTTAAGATTCGTTTTCGCTTTTGAGAGAATATCGCGGAGTTTGGGTATTATGTCTGTGTCGTTTCTTGGATTGAACAAGGCCTGTAGTACTGACAAACTGTCAGAACAAATGGCCCATTTCCCTTTTCTTAAGGAGCTGTTCTTAGCGGCTTCATGTATGGTGAATGCTTCAGTTGTATAGATGGAGACGATGTTTGCTACTATGCCTTGCGTTATAATAGAGCCATCTTGGCCTACAACAGTGAAGGCCGTGTTGTACTCCGTTTTCAAGCCATCTGTGTAGATGAAGTTCCATCCTTTGCTTTCAAAACCGAACTTGATTTCACCAAGCAGCAAGGAAAAGCCTCGGTGCTGTTGGTTGGTGTAAATATATTCTTAGTTGATTTTGGACAAGAACCGTAGATGGACAACGCGTAATCAATTTTACTTAAAATTTTTGTTACATAATTAATTAACGTGGATATAACTTTTATTTGATGAAAGACACGTAATGATGTTAAGTCTTGCTGTTAATAATGGGTAATTACAGGTTTGCAAAATTTTTTTTCTTGCAAACATGAATTAATTTACATTTTTGCAACGACAGACTCGAACCAGTGGTTGATTAACATAGTACGTATACATCGTCAGCATGTGTGTTTGTGTTTTAAAATTAAATTAATAATATCATTAAAAGCAATTGCAAAACAAATAACCGATAAAGGTGATCCTTGTTGAATACCATTATCGAGTGGCTTAGTTTTTGAAAAGGTGTTAAAAATCTTTAAGTAGCATTATCTATTTTCATTTTCTATATTTTTGGAATTGGAGTGTTGCCTTCAGGAAGGACGGTGTTTTTCATATGACGAACTTTTTAAAACGAAATGCTAGATATAGGGAACACCTCTAACGTGTGTGGATGTAAATACACATTGCGGTACTTTGAAAAGGATAAATTGGACGAGGCTGCAATTTGAAGATGAAAATTGGTATGTGGTCTGATTCGGGTGGGATAACTTATTCAGATTTGATGTATGACTTGTATAACGGTACTTTTGACTAGGATTACCTTTCGAATGTTTGACGGTTTAATCGATATTTGAGACTCTTCCCGAAAGTTGAAGCTTTAGATTTTTGGATTTTGATTGGATTTTGTGCTTACATTGAAAAGAGAATATCTTCACACTGGAGATCTTGCAGAAGGGACTAATGGCGATATTTGTATGATTGTATTTTTGAAGTGAAACTCGTTTTGGACGTTGTGAATTTGATTTAATGAAATGAAAAAGTGTAATGAAAAAAAAATCAAACAAAATATTGGGATGTCGATCACCGAAAGCAAGCAGCATCGGTTGCGGTTAGTACTTAGATATGATTAATTCTAAGAGAATGATATGAGTTCAACTTTCATAAAACCGGTTTTACAGGCGAGGAACAAGGTTGAAAACTAATAAAAACACATTTTCGCCAAGTAAGTCAATTGTCCATATGTCAGTTCAACTCATCTCGAATGAAATGAATACACTATGGAGGTCTTAAACAGAGAGAGAGAGAGAGAGAGCGCGCGAGAGAGAGAGAGAGCGCGCTAGAGAGAGAGACAGAGTGAGAGAGAAAAATTAAGCAGATTACAGGGGTCGAATTACCGTATCAGTTATCGAGCGAGTGAATGATGGTGTAACTACATTGGGATGATCACATACGAATGTTGACGTATCGACTGCAAATTAAAAATTGTAGCAATTGTACTAGCAAAATGCTGCTTCATTGATGTTTAATGGCCAACAATGTCAAATGTATTGTTTTTCTGTGAAAGTTATTAAAATAAATTGGTGTAATTAAAAATTCCTAAATTTTAAATGGTGTATGGAAATAGTAAACGAAGAAGTACAGAATCAAACTTATGAAATGATTACAGAATACCAAAAATCCAATACTCGATACTCGAATCTCGAATGCGATCATACCAAATCAACATTTTTCAGTCACGCGGTATAACTCGATAACTGATGTGGTAATTCTACCCAGTTTCACTTCTACCGCGTGCGAACTCACACTCGATTTTTTTTGTCAATGCAGCTTATGTGACGTATTGGATATTCTTACATTGACTATAGCAAGGTAGTGTTCCGAGTCAAAGTTAGTCCCTCGGAATGTTCGGATATCCAAATTACTGGACGCGTGACTATAGCGATATCTTCAATATGATTAATTGTCCGTTGCCAGACGTGGAAGCAAGAATATGTTTCCTCTTTCTACTTTTGCGTTAAAATTTTCTATATGTCATATTTTTTCCTCCGTCAGAGAATTTTTTTAATTTCTTTCCATCTGCTTGTTAGTAGCAAAAAAGGAGACCTCTGAACTGTGCGAACTACAAAAGCATAAGTCTCCTCAATATCGCCTTCAAGATCCTATCTGCCGTTATATATCAACGCTTGAAAACATTTAACAGGAACCGTTATCAGCGTGATCAAATCTTCACATTTCGTCAGATCCTGGAAAAACCCAAAACTCCAAATTGATACCCATCTACTATTTAACAATTTCAAAGCCGCAAATGACAGCATTTATAGAGACAAACTATACATAGCAATGTCCTGTTTTGGTGTATCGCACAATTTCGTCAATCTTTGCAGGATGACAATGGAGAATTCTCGCTGCTTTATAAGGTTTGGAAACGACCTCACATCCAATACCAAAAAAGGCGAAGGACTGGTTTTACTGAATTTATTCTTCAACATCATTCTTGAGAGGATTGTGCAAAACACCAGAGCCAACAATCAAGGCACAATCACAAGAAATCCTGTTGTTTTGAACGAAAAATTCTTTGAACATTCTTTAATCACGTTGGCGGTGACGGGTTATTGAGATGAAGATTCAACCGACGACATAGACTTGGCAAAAAAACTCCGCATTGGCTAGAACATGTAGAGCGAATGGAAACCAATACTTTGGCTCACAGAGTTTTCGATTCCTAGCCAGACGTCGGGGACGTAGTAGAATGAGACCTCGCCTTAAGTGGCGGACACAATTAGAAACCGACCTTAACCAACTTAAAATACGCAACTGCAGGCAGTTATATAGGTATCGGTTGAGGACCAGGACTGTAGCGCCACTTAAGTAGAGTAAAGTAAGCTATGTAGTAGATAAGGGCTTTCACTCGTTATTTGGCTAAATCTCTATTCTATTATTGTTCTCACATTCCAGGTGCAAATACGATATTTTTTCTGTACTTTATCGTTTACTTTTATCGTTTAGCATGGTCGTCAACAATATAAGCACTGATTGTGTAGTTTACCGAAAGCGCATCTTCATATCTTGAGGACAAGCTTCAATTTATTAGGTAAAAACGACTCTTAGTCAGCTAATCCTTCACCATTTATTATCTCCTTCAAAGTCTAAAAGGGAGAAGCTACATTTCAATGGTTAGCTATTAGCCTTTTTGATATAATTCGTATTGAATGGTTTCGGCCTAAATCTGATAATTCCTTTGTTTTCATTTTCTTTCATGGCATCGAAAAACATTAAGATGTCTATTCAATTAATACAAAAGATAGTCACTTAAGTAGGTTATATTGTCAAAGTAGTATAATTTATCAAGATGAGTTCCGTAACACAATTTTTGTTTGGCTGTATATTTCAAAAAATGGAGCGCAAAAGGTATATAATTTATTTTTTTTTTTTGGTTCATTGACTTTGATGGCATTATTATATGAACTTGCAGTTCAGTTAAAAATGAAACTAATCATCCATAGCCATACAACACATAAGTTGTAAAGATACAGGTCTAATACAGTCCTAGTTGTTAATGTGAAGGTTTTTTTTACTAAAATGCCTTCTTAGCACGTTGTATCTCCGTTCGGTCAAACCGCTAAGAATTTTGAAAAGTTTCTGAAAAATATATCTAGACATTCTTAATATATATATATATTTCGTTAATATATTATTCGGGCGTTTTCGAAAAAGACGGTTTTCGTTGCAATTTTAAAAAAAATCGACGAAAATGTATCGAGAATAATACAATGAATATTTCATCTCTAGATTATTTTTTCCTAAAAAAACGATTTGTGTGCCCAATCTTATACCAAATGCCAAAGAAAAACGTGCTTTTCGTCGAACAATAAAAGATCGATCTCAATTGAATAGCCTGATTTAAACAAACCGCTGTCGTGACAAGACGAGTAACTTTAGTTCCTGAGAACATCAAAACAGTGAAATCTTCAATCTTGTAGCCCCACGGCATTCTGCGCTCAAAAATGCATCTGTCCCTTGACTTTTCTTATTTATTACTTTAATTACCATCGTACAAATTGGCGATTATTAAGGAGATACTCTTCGAATGCTATTAAATGCTATTATTCTCAAAAAAATTCTGAGTACTTACGATCCTGTTATGCCAAAAAAAAAATTTTTTTTTTTGTATTTTGCATGCGTCAACAAACAGAACATGCTCTATTGCTGACAACAAACCCCGAGAATTGCATCTCAGCCGGTATTGATTAATTATACCCTATCCCATAGTGGTATAATAGTTTTGATACATAGTTTATAATAAATACAAATACAAATTTTTTGCTCAAATTTCTTACTACACATTCAAGTGTGCTTGTGTATTTCTTGCACGATGAAGATACTTTCTGTTTTATGCCGAATCCGAACGGCTAAGTTGAGATAAGCTTTTCTTCATAATTGATACTACTCGGATGATTTGCCAGATCATCACGAGAGGAGGGCCAGTAAAAAATCATTTAGGTGTTGCTACGTATGGGAATTGACCTTCTAGACCTTCTGCGGCAGTTCATCGCAGTAACCATCGTGCCACTGAGCTCGTTATCATAGTTTGTAACACAGGGAAATAACTTAGATAGATCTACCTGAAAGTATAAATATATATACCTCAAAGTATATCTATGTAATAATGACATTCGCTCATACTTTCTTCTGCATATTTTTGACAGAATTAGTTTAAAAGGAAATATTTAAAATTTTTTATAAATTGCTCAAAGAGAAATATAGTTTTGTTATGTCTATTTATTTTTTACGCCTAATTGAAGAAAATTAAAAATACTGTGTTATCAATAGTAAAGGGTCTGTAACACTATACAACAATTTTTTATTTAATATTTAATCATAATAAAAATTAACTCTGGCAAACTAATGCTTGTAACTGAATAACTTTCGCCCAAACACCTTTTATGTAACACTCTTATGCCGCAGGATAGCAAAACATCGTAGCACCCAGGGATACTATGTCGTATGTACATATTGACATCTACCGCTACTGCAAAATTAATTTCTCACTTCGCCTAATTAATGTTACAAACATCCAGTGCTTCTCTCCATATATACTCCGACCCCTTAACATCTTTCAATAGGATTCAGTTGGGTTAGCGGCAAACCCACTGCCATTTTTAAAACTGCATTCATGTTTCAGTGCTCTCCTTTAACAAATTTATTACTACCGTTTTGTATCCTTTACTGAAGGTAAAATAATTTTAATGGTAATAAATATAATCCCTTCCATCGAAGAAGTACCACCACTACCGCTACTATCCATTCACACAACATAAACATATATAGAAAGGTGGCGTCGCGTCCTGCGAAACATATGTATCCCAGTAGTTGTAGGTCGGTATAGTACAAGTTGGATGCATAGTTCTCCATTTAGAATGTAGCTACTCGTACCTTTGAAATTTGAAACTTACTTTTCAAGCAGCGAAACTTTATACATTGACGAGAGACAAAGAAAAACGAAAGAAAAAAGGGAAAGGCAGGAAAACAGGAAAAGTCTGAGCGAAGAAAACTTTTACCTAAATCCAACCCTACATATACAACCACACTAAAGGCGGAAGTTCAGGAAGCTATTGAGTTGCTTCCCCCTCATTATGAGTAACCTTTGAATTTGAACATTATTTAGGCAAAAAAGTAAAAAAAAATATAAGGAAAGTTTCACTACTGCTCCTGTTCCACCTTTGCAACAAGTGAGTGCAAGTTCTTCAGATATTAGAAAACTAATTTTAAAGTAGAAGAATTACGTATACACCTACCACTAAGGATGCTTTTGAACTTTCTCGAAAAGAAAATCGATAATCTTATCGTTTCTCACTTATAAATATTCTCTGAACATTTTTCGGCAAAAGCAATTCAAAAGTGTTCCTCAAAACAACAAAAAGAAGTATACAACATTCAATAAGTTTGGATTATTTAAATCATTAGTTTATTTCTTACTTTCTAGCATAATTTATAGTTCTACAGTTTGGAAGAAACCGGGGTCTAAACCAACATACATCTCCAATAAGCCGACTCCATTTGGCCAAATCATGTTGGTAGTGGTTGATTTCTACTTTGTTGGTCTTCCTTTACTGCGACTATCATCTGGCTCCTTAACGAAGAGTTTTCTATATGTTCTAGCTATCTTAAAAGAACAATACAGAGTTTTTTCATCGTATCCATAGCATACAAACAGTATCGATGATCTTCCGAATAATTTTGTTCTCAATGATACTATGATTTATTAATTCGCTTCATAAAGCAGGGCTGGGATTTTGACAATTCGATTCGATTCGAGTGTCCTCATTCATATTCCGAAAGTGACAACTCCTAAGATTTGCGAAAGTCTGACAAACATACAAGAGTCTCATGTATTTTCATGAGAACCTTCTCAAAAAGTCCGCTCGGAATCGGGATTTCCCATTCCCCCATTCCCATTCTTAGTGTCACAGAGTATAACTTTGCACATATAAATTGATGGAGAAGATTGGTTTTAGGCTACCTATATTTATTTATTTTTCAATTGTTATAGATTGGATATTGGTTCATATACGTCTCCTGGAAGTACATTTCATTGCTTGTTTGTTCTGTGTCAGTTGTACTGTGTCAGTTGTACTGTGTGTCTATGTGCTGTAACTGCGTTTCTTGCGGACAACGTTAACCCCCTTTCCGTTGAGCGGAATTGTCATAGCTTTAAAAGGAATGCACTCAATTGGATCGAATATTAGTACGTCAAATAATCTTTTTATCTCTGCCTAATCTCCCAACTAAAATAGAGGGTGACTCAAATCATTGTAAAGGCGAAATGAGTGTTTTGGACAACAGAAAAACGACATAAATATATCGAGAAAATTTCAAAAGTCAATCCTGAGCCATTTTTTTGCGTTATTTTATTCCTCCAGTAAGTCACCACTTCTTTATATAGCTCTTTTTAAATATCTCTTGAGATCTAATAAGTAATTTCAATCATTCGTCATTTAGATTTTCCATTTATCACCAGACATGCTCTAGGATACAAGATTTTTCTTCTCTCACCAAGTGTCACAATTCCATAAATAATTGTATATGCAACGTGAGTCAAACCTATCAGTTTTATTTTGGAGAACCTTATCTGAAAAATGTTTTGAAAATTTCCTACAAAAATATATAAATACATATTATAGCGACATCTTTATTCATTTAAAAGTTAATAGTATTTGGGAAAAGAAAATTTCACCCCACAGTGCACCGTTCAATGAATTCGAAAATCTTACAATCCACAAAGGAAATATCACTATTATACTATGTACATTACAAAATTGAATTAACTAAGAATTATAAAAATCCTGAATTTCATCGAAATATATATTCAGAGATAAAGTAAATTTTTGGCTGAATGTCATATGTCCAACATGAAAAAGATCGCCATGTTACCGTCAATGAAGTTTGCTATCATCATGTCATGTTGAAAGGCCATCTCTGTTAAGAGATTGGTGATATGTGGTTTCAACAAGGCACAGCTAGTCAAACTATTGATTGATTAACGGATAAGTTCAGTAATCCTGAAATTCAAATGTGAATTAACGGTGCGCAGTTGGATTTATTTTTATGGGGTTACGTTACGTCGTTGGCTTATGCCAACAAGCTAACTATTTTAGAGATCTTCAGAAACAATATCGAACACCAAATTGCAAACGTTCCGCCCGGTATAAGCAGATCGATTTCCATACTTAAATTTTAAATGTGTAAATGTGAAAAAAAAAACGAATTTTTAAATTTAAGAAGCCCGAAAAGTGGGTTGGCCAATTCTCTCCACCTGTCTGTCCGCCAATTCTGTCGGTAAACGGCTTGACGAATTTACTTCAAATTTAATATACGAGGTTGTTGGGTTAATGGCAAGAGGAATTTTTTGGAATTAGTAGGTTGCCTACCATCAGTTTTGGCTTTATTGTTAAAATCAAAACTTCTTAAAAAAAAAACAGCTACTACGATTTTGATTAAACTTAATATGACTATTACCATAGAAATTTAAAAAAAAATACAAGGAGAAAACTAAAATATTGGATTTGAAAAAATCATCCATTTACCGTGACGTTTGTCTAGTTGAATAAAATTTAGATTACATTTTTTAGACTTAAAGTCTTTCAACGGAATTTTCAATTTCGGCCAGTTTGGTCACTTTTTTCTGCCGAATGAACGAATTTAGATATCTATACACATCGTAAAGTACATGGATCACTTCCGATATGGCCATGTCTTTCCGCCCATCTCTCTATCCATTGAATGTAGAAATTTGTTACACCAACTCTATTTAGGCTCCCAGCTGATAAAATGTAAAACTTTCAAAATCCACTCACTGCCACGACTTCAGAAAAACGTTGTTTTTGGTCAAAATGAATTTTGAAATAGTAACTAAAAAAGATATTTAGACAATCTTAATATCTATAATTCGTCTACATAAATTTTTTTTTACCACGCCCACTTTTTGAGGGCGTTTTCAATAGAAGAAACAATTTTCGATAAAATGTTAGGCATATTCGAAAAACGTTCTATTTGATATGAATATTTTTTCTATAGATCATTTTAATCCATATCCTTACCTACCCACTTTTTGGGGTCGTTTTCATATGAAAATAATTTTTAATTAATTTATTTATTGTGATATATATAGTTCATGGGGTATTGTATAGTATAATGAAATTTGGTATATAAACTATTTGTTCTGTACAGGAATAAATATTTTTTAAATCATTAATTTGCAGCTATATTTCATACATAGGTAGAACGGTTTTAGCCAAGCACACTTTTTGAGGATCTTTAATTTAAGAATGGAATGGGATAGGGTATTAAAAGATTCGCACTAAGGATTGTATCCTTCTCATATGATTTTTTTAAATTCAGTATTAAGTATTAAGTTCATACCAACCAATCGTATACCCACCACTCGTTTGCTTCTATCCCTCATTCTGATATATTCATGCTTTTGAATAGCACCCAGGAAAAAAAAGACTTAAGGTTTGATTCCATCCGTCCTGCTCTTTATTTAAATACATAATTTGTGTGTTCTTATTGGAAATCCTTTATCTGTTTGATGTAGATTTAAACATTTTGTTTTTTTTCTGCGACATGAATTTTATATATAAGATTCAAATAAAATTCTGTCTTGAACTCAATTGTGTATTCCAGAAATCTATTTATCCTCTCATCTATGTGTTTGTTCATATAAACAAAAGATCTGCTTACATAGAATACCAAGACGATTTTTCGCCAGCCAAATTTTAATCAATAACCGTATCACAGTTTATGAATAATTTCCCATTTTCGACAAATTTTCCTCTTTAATTTCCAACTTTCGTAGTAATTTTATAAATGCCACTTCCCATTCCTTTAGACTAACAAAGCACGGAACCGCCCGACAAGATATACCCTATCTATATAGATACCAGTTGTCGACGATTGCCATACAAAATTCAGTCGGGAAAAAAAACGACTACGCCCGGGCAAACGAACACACCCAACAGAACTTCTATTCTAACTGGCAATGGCTTCAGAAGTGAAACTTATTAAAAGATTGGAATCGCATCGATATGGTCATAATGCCGTACGTTGCTATGCAGGGTCTGGGGGAGGGATGGTCGACGGACTCAAAAAGCCGACTGGGTTGGTCTGGTCGGGCTGCTTTAATCAGTGTGGTTCCATTATTTCCTGTCACACACAACTTTGCGTGCAATTGAAGTGAATTGCCCCGTGTCCGCTCTGGACAAACTGAAATTGGAAGAAAATTCGACTATTTCGATTTTTGTTTTTGTTTTTTTTTTGTCCACAATGATTGACATACATAGATGTGTATACATGGATGATATCTAGTCTGATTTTTGAGTTTTTCTTTTAAATGATTTGATGTCTGTGGTAGTGTGAAATTAAATCATATGGAAGGCAATTAAATACCCATTCAACTGGATCCGTCTGCGGCGCAGGGACTCTATCAAAGCGAATGTAATAAAGTAGCACGACACCAGAAAAATGTACTTTAGTGTTTTTGGTCGTAGTGCGCTGCCATGGAACTGAAAAACCAGTGTAAACTCAAGTAAAAGGAGGACCAGCATTTAATTAGTTAAAATGAGATATAAATCCTTATCAAACCAGTCCTGGCAGTATTGCGCTTTTATCGGTTAAAATACATGGTATACAAATAAACGTACGTACACGCTATCTGCTGTGGCCATGTACTGAAGTAAATGAGATATCTACCTACCCACCTGTATGTTCACCATGGGTAAAGTGAAGCTAATGAAGCAACCACCTATCCAAGCGCTCTTTTAGAGCGTAACTGTTTACATTTACCCATACACAAGTATAGCAAACATTTTTTAATTAAATGAATTGGAATGATGAGGTAAATACTGTTAGACGGATGGCAATTGCGAGGCTCGATGAGATGGGGGTTGCGATTGGGGTTGTACCATGTTATATAGTGGCGTGCAAATGCAATTAAGTTGAGACCCTGATGCCATCACCTTTCGCTTTGATTTGGCTTTGGGAGCCAACATACATACGGTATCAAACCAAGAAAATGTCACAAAGCAGGAACTTTTACACAAGAACATTAAGGACGAAAGCAGCTTATGGCTTTGAGAAAATAAAATAAGAATGTATTTTACGTTGCACCATCAAGTTAAAATTTATGTTCTTATAAAGGGTGAACCGCTGATGGGTTTTATAGCGTTTTTTTCTTATTTTCATTTTGTTGTCGTTTTATTTTTACGGAACTTAAAAATTAACGATTTTGCTTTCATCGTTGTTGAACAGTTGCTTTAAAGACAGCGGTTAGAACGAAAAATTGTGAAGACATACGGTGCGGCAGTTTTTTTTCTTAAATGTATCGTGGTCTAAAGAAAACGAGTGGTTGGTGCACGACTGGGTCGTACGCAACTTTCTCTTTCACAGCGAGTTGGGTTAATTAATGCTAAAAATTATAAAAAATGTCGAAATGTGATTATACGAACGTTTACTCCGAAATTTGAAGGAATCGGTGTCTTTGTGAAAAATAATTAATTTTCGTTATTGGCCAAAAGTGAAAATTCCGTTAAGTGATAGTTGGGCTTAAACTAATTATGTGGAATTGTTTAAAACTATTAAAGTGGTATATATATATTAAATTTCAATCAATTTGACACAATAGTTTGCGAGAAATTACCAATTTGCTTTATATGGCCTGAATGACAAAATCCGTTATATGGATTTTCTCGAAAAAACTGGGTATGCAGTTTTGTTGGAACTAATATGTTTATAGTATGTATAAAGTTTAAACAAAATCGTTAGAGCCGTTTTCGAGAAAATTGAGGTTATGTGTAATTTTTATATGGCAGGTACCGTTAATAACATGGCTAAAAGCAAACAAAAAAAATGGCCTAGAATTATGACCAAAATAAGCTTGGATACGAAGTTTGAAGAAAATCGGCCAAGCCGTTTAGGCTGGGGAGACCATTACGGACAGACGGACAGACGGACCGACGGACCGACGGACGGAATTCCAAAAACCACTTTTTAAGGCTCCGCTATCATCGTAATGTTAGAATCAATCAAAATCTCGAGGTCGAAAATTTTCACGAAAACAATATCTTTCTCTTTCTAAGAGAAAGTTAAAAACAGAAAGTTTTGCCAACGAGGATATTTAAATGTGCCATTAGAGGTGCGCAAAATAGTCATGTAGAAAGGGTGCTTTAGATAAATGCTTGCAGTATTTCTACTCGGACCACGAAGAACCGCTTCTGAAAACTTACAACTGAACTAAAGTTCTATAATTTGTTTTCAGTTTAGGTTGCTATATTCTATAATCTGGTGGGTATCGATTTCGACTTCTTGGGTGTTTTTTTGATGATCTGCCTAATTGTGAAGATTTGATCAGTTACCGGCCTGGAACCAATCTGATAAGGACCGATTAGGCTGATTCAGGCGTTTACTTATTACGGTAGATAGGATTTTGTCGACGATGTTGAGCAGACCTTTGCCTTTGTAGTTGGCTCAGTTCCAAGTGCTCTGGCAAACGATACTGAGGTTCTATTCTTCAGGCATACTTTCATCCAAGCAAATTTTGCTAATTATTTGTTGTATGTTATATACCAAATCATCTCCACCATCTTTATATAATTGGCAGGAAGTCTGTCATTTCCGAAAGAGCTTACATTTAGATATTGCTACTCTCATATTTATTTAGGTCGGGTGGTTGGCAATGTTTACACTCGTTGCCAATATTAAATGGTCCGTTCTATCTGACAGCGGGAGGTTCTTTAACAGTATGCAGAAGTAGTTCAGTTCATCCGTATTCGTCTTAATTACAATTTTTTATGCCTCATGATGACAAGATTCTGATCGGGCCTTGAATCCCTGGTTTGACGCCTTGTTCCCCCATCTTTTATGATGGGGATTACGTTGAGTAAACAGTGAGCTGGCGAAAGTGTTATTTCGTTTTGCAGCGAAGTCTTTACCTTACCCTAAGTCTGCTGCCATATGTAGTGTTGTGTAGAATGTCTTTTCGGATAATACCACAACATTTGTCATACTTTTAATATAATTTTTAACTTGCTCTTACAAAGAGAATGATATTGTTTTCGTGAAAATTTTCGACCTCGAGATTTTGATTGATTCTAACATTACGATGATAGCGGAGCCTAAAAAAGTGGTTTTTGGAATTCGGATCGTCGGTCCGTCTGTCCGTAATGGTCTCCCCAGCCTAAACGGCTTGACCGATTTTCTTCAAACTTCTTATCCAAGCTTGTTTTGGTCATAATTCTAGGCCATTTTTTTTGTTTGCTTTTAGCCATGTTAAAAATGGTACCTGCCATATAAAAATTACACATAACCTCAATTTTCTCGAAAACGGCTCTATTAGTTCCAACAAAACTGCATACCCAGTTTTTTCGAGAAAATCCATATAACGGATTTTGTCATTTAGGTCATATAGAGAAAATTTTAATTTCTCGCAAACTACTATGACAAATTGAATGAAATTTGATATATTTACTACTATTACAGTTTTAAACAATTCCACATAATAAGTTGTAGCCCAACTATAATTTAACGGAATTTTCAGTTTTGGCCAAGAACGAAAAATAATTATTATTCACATAGAAACCGATTCCTTCAAATTTCGGAGTAAACGTTCGTATAATCACATTTTGACATTATTTATATCATTTTAAGCATAAATAATCAAAATGCGTACTATTTGATCTAACGCCTAACTCGCTGTGAAAGAGAAAGTTGCGTACGACCGAGTCGTGCACCCACCACTCGTTATATAATTATTTTACATTTATTATATTAATATTATATTAACATCATACTTTAGCAGTTGCTCATAAGTTTTTTTTGAGTAGAAAACATTATATAAACATTGTACCAAAATCGCTTGTTACAAAAATCCAAATCTGCATCAGTTTTTCAACCTCCTTTTGGTTCATCACTTCATATTTTTTGGATGTTCATAACTGGTCTTCTAATAGGGACATCCGAATTTGACAGTTGATAGCGGTCATTTTGTCAAAGCTCTTCATCTGTCAAATGGCAAATTTTGCGTCGCGACTTAAGCCTGCACCCGTAACCAATTCAACTGACATAGAAGCTGACCATAGACAACGACTTGTGTTCGCTAAATGGGCTCTGAAGCAGTTAAAAACTGACCACAATTTTTATTGAAAAATCATCTTCAGCCTATTTCTGGATGAATGGGTACGTCAACAAACAAAATTTCCAACAACGTCCAATGCATCCCGAAAAAGTCATTGTTTGGTGTGGATTTTGTGCTGGGGCGCCATTATTGGTCCATATTTTTGAGAACGACAGGCCATCACCATAAAAAATATGAAGCGCTTAATGAAATACGTTTTAATATCTGCTTTGTAGCAGCTTGGGACTTTTGCTCGCACTCATACTAATTAAGATTATGAAATTCCCCTTGAATATCTTAACAACAAGGCTTTTAACAATAAAATCGGTACTTTAAGACGTTTTTGGTTGGCCTATAAATTTCAAGAATGTTTGACTTTATCACGGATAATTTTTTGTTAAATTTTCCCACCTTTCCTTACCTTTCCTTTTGAAACAGTTTTTTTTTCATTTCAATATGCCACGCAATTGAAACTCCATTGACAGATAAGCGTTCAGTAAATCAAACAAATTCCACTCAATTCAAAGAAAACGCAAACTTTTTCCGTTTCGATAAGCGGTTTATTTTTTTACCAATTCACTTTCAATGTCATTACAGAAGACGCACGACAATAAACAGCCAACTTACTTCACGTCCCATCTGTTCAAGAGTTGCAAATTTAGAAAAGCTAAATATTTTCCCAGGCAATAAATCATTACTGGTTTTGTGTTTCTGCCAAAACCGCTTTGCATTGGCCCACCAAAGTCATTGATTTACGAGTACCGTAATCGCAAATCTTTCCTGTATATACCCACGTTCATACAGACGCCTAAATTTGCCGCCGCTTCCAACATAGAAGTTTGAAATTTAAAAAAAAATAACAAGAAAGCAAGGAACCCCAAAGCAACAATTTGTGGCAGGCAAGTCCTTTGCTTACATTGGCTCTTATCCGGGACCGGCACACCGTTGGAAATTTCATAAATAATAAATGTTGCGAAACTCAAGAACGAACCTATTCCGGAGATGCGATTAGGGCAAATGGAAGTGGAGGGTTCCATAAATCAAATGCCGCAATTGAACTGTACATACCCGATTCTGCTCTGGGGTCGATTTGAGTTGTGCCCTTCTCCGATTAGATGTCGAGGAGTGATGTCAAAGAAGATACTATCAAGCTTCCCTGTAGAAACCTCATCAACATCAAGGTGAAAGATTATTTGTATTAAATTAAATTTTGTATCTTCCTGTCAACTAATAGATGAGTACAAATGATATTGAATCGAATGGTACTGTCAAAAAGGCATCTACACAATAGCACTTCTGTGTAATCCTTTGATGTGGATTAGCAAGGATGGATTACAAATTAAGGCGTTACCAGTTGGGTTTATTTATTCTGACCTCAAAAGGGTGACTGGTGGTCGGTTTGGGCGAGCCGGCAACGGGTTCTATATCGTCGCGGATCAAATGACTAATTAAGTATTCGGAAGTGGCGACCGCGTTAATTGCGAAACTTTCGTTTGGCTGATTAAATAAGTTTTGTACTTTTGGTAGCTCCCAGGGTGTAAGGATAGGGAAAATGTGCCGACAATCAATGAAGTTGCTGATGTATCTTTTTCTCTCTGGTAATGTTGGGTGTTTACTGTTTATTGCTATGATGTTTTTTTTCGGATGAAGTTAATGTTATAATCAGTGGGAATCACTAGCAGTCAATGAGCTTAGTAAAAAGGGTTTATGCTTTAATAACGATTTTTGGGGTACTCCTTGCATTATGCTTTAATACAAGATTTATAGGTTCATTAACGGTTCAACAATATTTCCAGACTCAAGAAAGATTTCTTCGTAAAACATGTGTACCTCTCCCTTCACCAGCGTGGTGAAGGGAGATATAAAACTCATTCAGGTAACTAAAAATGTGGTTTCATATCCATTCAATAACACAAATTGAGATGAAAAGTACATAATTTTCTCTAATCAGGAGTTTTACTTTTAGTCGTTTTGATACATTACAATTATTTATTTTGAAGATATCCAATTTCTGAACAATTAAAATCGAGTACTTGGGTACTTTTTGGCGTGTATGTCTATTTCTTGCACTAATGTAGAATCTACAATTAAATTACGAAGTTTTATCCGTAAGATTAATGATGGGGACGTTGGTAACTACTACGCCTTGACGTATCCGATAAGACAACTCCCAAAAAAAGAATCGAAAAAATCCTGTAACCAATGGTGTCAAAATTCTGAGCCCCATATTCTTCTTTCTTTTATAAAGGTGTGTGCCTCTTTAATTCAGATCGGATCTACAAATGGTTGCTCATCTCCCCTTAAGATTTCATTTTTTAAAATCACATTTCTCATTCACATAGCGATTGTTAGTTTTATACTGCTCTCTTTTAGGTGTCTCTAACATGATTAAGACACAGAACAGACAACATCACAGCCATCAGTTTGGGTTTTTAGGCCGAAAGGCATTAGATTTAATTTGTTATTGTTTAATTTAGGGCGCCCGCAGAGGAACAGTATGTTAGTTAAATTAATAGATAAGTAGACTAGTTTTTCATTAATTTTTGTCTAGCATGTAAGTTAGTTATAAGATAAAGAAAAAATAAAAATGAATTAAAAATTAAACAAAATTAAAAAACTCAAACTACGAATTACTCTTGGCTTCGAAGTTAATTTAGAAATGAACCCCTCACTCCTATATAAAGCGGATGAAGACATCTGTGAAAAAAATGCGGTGTCGTTTGCTGTGATGAATTTAATGAGCTGTAGAGAAAGATAGACACAATAAAAAGCTTCGCATCGGAGGTTTAAGATGACTAGGACATATTAAGCGAATGGACACCAATAACCATCATAATATTCGGTTCCTATAGCCATACTTTTGACGCAGTTGAGGAAGACATTGCAGAGGCATGTTGGTTGAAGACCAAGTAAATAAGTAAAACGAAAGACCTACAGAACGTTCAGTAAATACTAAAAGCAGATTAACATTTATCATTAATGAAAGACGTAACATCCCACTCAAATTTTGAATATTAGTTTAGATATAATACGCCATAGTCATTTCGTGTTTGTTCCACTAACACCTCGTTCCCAATTCGAAGTGCTATACGTGGCTTCATACAAACAACAAATTTAAATTTACGATAAATCCTTCCATTTATTCTTCTGTTATATTCATGGAAAGTATTCTAGTTACATATCCATGATATTTCTGACAAGCATTACCAATCATAATTGCGTTGTTCCAAGAAAGCTGTATCTGTTAAATGCCCACTGCGATGCCGAAGACAATTTTTTTTAATTTTAAGATTTTAAGTGTTTTGTGATGGGCAGAAGAGAGAAAGTTATATATAGAGTATATATTATATACAAAATGTTACAAAATGAATCATGTTTAGTGGGAGTATTGGTTAATGAAAACAAAAGTAACCTTCATTTTATAAACACGATTGGGGTTCTTTTTCAATTTTAATACATATTTTCTTTACAGTCCGGGTACTTGATTAGATGCACGTGAGTTAGGTTTTATTTTTTGAATTTTTTGAAGTGAAACTTCTTTTGGGACAGTTTGAATTGGATGTGATAAAACATAAAAACATATGAGAAGGCAACAATCCGCTGTGTGTATCGTTTAATACCCTATCCCATTCCATCCTTAAAATGAATATCCCCAAAATGTGGGTTTTATAAATATAAAATATTGGAACGACGTTGTCAAAACATATTGTTCAGACAGTTTATCTTATCAAAATCTTTTATGGTTCGACAAAAAACAACGTTTATATATTGTAAATGCCTTGGGGTAGGGCTTACATTAATGGTTTTTCTAGGAAAACGCACCCAAAAAGTGGGTGTGTTTTCACGAGACGAAATGTTCATATTATCATATATAATGATCAAACACATCGAATTTTTTTTCAAATATTTTAAAAAGGTACCTAAAAATTTTTTTTAATAAAAAGTGGGAGTGACAAAAAACTTTATATAGACGAAATATAGATGTTTAGATTGTCTAAATATGTTACTCAGTCAAATTTTTAAAATTCCTTACTACGTTTTGCTAAAAAGGCGTGGAAGTGGGCGGATTTCAAAAATGTTTACACTTGTTCTGCTTCATACTTCGGTGACAAACAGACGGACGGACGGACAGACATGGCTAGATCGACTCAGCTAGCGATTCTGATTCGATCCATATATTCGATATATTCGATATACATATATCGAAATTAGTTCTCTATGTTACAAACTTAATGTCAAAACGAATATATCAATATGGGATAGGGTATACAAATCATGACGACGGTGTTTTGATTCGGGTCGTCACCTAAGTACTTACCACAACCGACGCTGCGTGATGTCGGTGATCGCTTGTTTTTGGAGTACCAGGTTTCTTTGAAGTGAAACTTGATTTTGGACGGTTGTTGTTGTGGCTGTTTGATCGTGTGTAATGAACGGATGTATGGGCTTGTATCTCAGGCAACACGTACGTTAGTGTGCAAAAAAAGGGATGGTTTCTTGTTGACATGTTGGTTGGTGAAAGGACGTTTGTGCACCGGTATGCCCCAAGAAAGTGTGTTGTCCGTCAATAAGTCTGTCAATAAGGTACGTGGGATTGTGTGTGAGCAAACACAAATAATGAAACTCATCGGTGAGTCCAGTAAAGCAATATACATTGTTGTTGGAATGCAATGAAAATTGCTACACATATGGATGCGACATTTGGTAACATGTAGGTTACCAAAATGGTTAATTCCCTCTGAATGTTAAAATGACAGCTGATTCGGGTATCATAAATGTGCTTTAGAGATGCTGTGGGTTTTTTTCGTAATTGTAATTGAAGCTTGAATCCAAACAGGTGGATTTGATTGAGTTTTAGATGTGTATGTAATTGGTGATAATGAAGATGTATTTTTGGAATTGGAGTTTTGCCTTCAGGAAGGAGGGTGTTTTTCATATGCCGACCTTTTTAAAACGAAATGCTAGATATCGGGAATGCCTCTAAAAGGACAGATTGGACGAGGCTGCAATTTGAAGATATGAATATTGGTATGTGGTCTGAATAGGGTGGGATGACTTATTCAGATTTGATGATTGCCTTTTGAATGTTTGACGGTTTAATAGACATTTGGGAATCTTCCCGAAAGGTGGAGCGTTGGATTTTGGATTTTGGTTGGATTTTGTGTGTGGAGATCCTGCAGAAAGGAGTAATGGCGATATTTGTATGATTGTATTTTTGAATTAAAACTTTTTTTGGGACATTGTGAATTCGATTTAATGAAACGGAAAGTTTTAATGAAAAAGAGATCAAACAAAATATCGGTTGTCGTCTGATCACCGAAACCAAGCAACGTCGGTTGCGGTTAGTACTTAGCTATGGGAACGCTAGGGAACACCGCGTGTTGCTGGTAATTGCAAGAGAATGAGATGAGTTTCGGGGTAAGAAATAGTCGAAATTCGTTAACCGCGTTTGTTCGGTAGAACATGGATGAAAACTAATCAAAACACATTTTAAAAAATTAAGTCAATTAATTGTCAATATGTCAGTTTAACTCATCTCGAATGAAATGAATACACTATGGAAATGGAGGTGGTAAACAGGGAGAGAGAGTGGGAGTGAGGAATTAAGCAGAGTACAGGGGTCGAATTTACCACATCAGTTATCGAGTGAACGAATGATGGTGTAGCAAAATGCTACTACATTGATGTTTGACGGCAGATGTCAAATATATTGATTTTCTGTAAATGTTATTAAAAGAAATTGGTGTACTTAAAAATTCTGAAATTTTAAATGGAGTATAAAAATATACTCGATCACTGATTACAGAATACCAAAAATCCGACACTCGATACTCGAATCTCGTATGCGATCATACCAACGAAAAAGTTTCATTTTTACCGCGTGTGAACTCACACTCGATTTTTTTTAAATTTTTTTAATACTGAATGTAAAAATATAAATTAAATCTTCATTAAAAACTGTTAGCGGTAGTTTTACATTTGTTTTGCTATACCATGCAGAAATGTATGAATAAGATTGCATTTTTGTTAGGTGTATGAAGTATAAATGTACAGGTTGGGGCAAATAAGACCCACAGCATGCAAAACTCATGTAATAATAACTGTTTTCATTATTTTTTTTATATATAAGACACATTTTATGGAAATCACTTACTTCTATAAAAGGCAAATTAGATTCGATGTAGGGGAGAGGGGGATAGGGCGTATCTTTAAATATATTATTCAGACACTTTTTCAAAATTCTTAATACTGTTTGACTAAAAACAATATTTTTATCATAAGCGGGCGTGGCAGTGGGTGGATTTTGAAAGTTTTTATACTTGCTCTTCCAAATTTAATCTTTCTATCTTAAAATGTAAGGCACAAAAACTGGTGACGTAAGGACGGACGGACGGATGGACAGACAGACATGGCTAAATCTACTTAGCTTGTGATTCTAAGCCGATGCATATACTTTAAGATATATATATCTAAATTATTTTTCCACGTTACAAACTATGTATCAAAACTAATATACCATTATTGAATAGATAAACATATTATGAGAAGGCTACAATCCGCTGTGCGAATCGTTTAATACCCTGTCCCATCCCATCCTTCAAATGAATATCCCAAAATGTGGGCTTTATGGCGATGAAATATAGAAAATAACATAGTAACATCATATTATACAAACAGTTTATCAGAATCTTTTATGGTTCGACAAAAAACAACGTTTTTTCCTGCATATCATGCTATGGGGTAGGGTATACAAATGGTTTTTAAAGGAAAACGGCTCCAAAAAGTGGACGGGGGTTAAAACGAAATCTTTAAATTATCACAACCAATGATTTTGCATTGAAAGTCTTTTTTTAATTTTATCGAAAAAGGTTTTTTTTTTTTTACTGAAAACGCCCTTAAAAAGTGGGAGTGGTAAAAACTTTATATAAGCGAAATATAGACATTGAGATTCTCTAAATACACTGTTCTGAAACTTATTCAAAATGTCTAACTGTTTGGCCAAAAACTATGTTTTTCCAAAAAGAAGGCGTGGCAGAGCACGTGTACCGAATTTCATTAGACTAGCTCAAAATTTAAGGCCCAAAAACTGGGGACGTTCGGACGAAAAGACATGGCTAAATCGACTAAAGCTAGCGATTCTGAGTCGATCCATAATAACTTTAAGGTATATCGTATATCTAGCTAAATAATTTCTCTATGTTACAAAATATGTATAAAAACGAATATACCCCATAGGGTAAAAACAAAATCTAAAACTTAACTCAGATGAGTCTAATGAAGTGAACCGGACTGCTAATTCAGTGTACATATTTACTGCTGTTATTTGTGTGCGTTACCATTTTTGCGTAAGTAACATTCAAAGTCTGAATAATGAAGCAAGTGGAAGGCGTAAATAATACCGTTGGAGGCTATCTGAAATTATTATTAATTATTCGACTTCAATTGAAAACAAAATTTATCGATTAAATGTTTTGTTTAATCTAATTAGAAACGACCCACAGGTAGACATACATAGTTATGGAAAAACTTCCAGGAAACGTTTGAAGGAATTCAACTTTGCTTTTTTAAAGTTATTATAATTTTGTGCCAGTGTTCCAGTGTTTCTAGAAGTGGAGTTTTTGAAAGTATCGACCTTAAAGTGGTTCTGAGATAACGTATTTGTTTGACATCTGGTATAATAATAATGGTATCTACTAACCGGTTGCAAAATAAACTTTTGCGATTTGAAAAACAAAGTCCTTTTTGTACATAAAATAAGATGTGCCTTCTAGGGAACCATTAATGCGGTCTTCAGATATTTTTCCAAAGTACCGTTAAGTGCACTTTTTACGAAAAAATAGCTTATGTCATCGTGTTGTAGATACTTATAGAAGATAAGTTGTTCATTTGTATTAACATTTTGCAGCCTCTATCGTAATAATCAATTTTTTAGGGAGGTAGATACCGTTAATTTTACACCTAAAAGTACAATTCCAAAGCCCTTTGTAGGACCACCAAAAACACGTAAGCCCCGTCAAGTAGGACTAGTGGCTTGGGCTGCAAAATCCAGAATCCCGACTGCAGACATACATTTTTAATAAAAAAACATATGGAGGCTGAATACCCTATCCCATCCCATCCTTTAAATTAATATCCTCAATATATGGGCCTTATGGCGATGAAATACAGAAAATGACATTGTCACAATATATTGCTCAGACAGTTTCTCAAAATCTTTTGTGGTTCGACAAAAAACAACGTATTTCTATTGCTAATGCCTTGGGATGGGGTATACAAATGGTTTTTGTCAAAAACGCCCCCAAAATGTGGGCGTAGGTGAAAATGATCTATGGACAAAATGTTTATGTTACCATTGCGGAAGTATTTGCATTAAACATTTTTTTCGAAAGTTTTAAAATTTGGACAAAAAGCGTTTTTTACTAAAAACGCCCCTAAAAAGTGGGCGTGGCAAAAAACGTTGTATGAACGAAATATAGATATTAGGATTGTCTAAATATGCTGCTCAGACACTTTTTTGAAATTCCTTACGGTTTGGCCAAAAAATAAGTTTTCCTAAAAAGGGGGCGTGGCAGAGGGCGGATTTCAAAAATTTTTACACTTGTTCTGGTGGCACGGACGAGGATCCAAATATACCAAATTTCATTATCCTAGCTCAAAATTTAAGGCCCCAAAATCGGTGACGAACAGACAGACTGACGGACGGACGCACGGACAGACAGACATGGCTAATTCGACTCAGCTAGCGATTCTGAGTCGATCCATATACTTTGAGGTATATGTAGCAAAATTATTTCTCTATGTTACAAACTAAGTATCAAAACTAATATACCCCCCTATGGGATAGGGTATAAAAACATCCGCTGTGCGAATCGTTGAATACCCTATTCCATTCCATTCTTAAATTAAACATCGCCAAAACGTGGGAGTGTCATTTTCACAAAAACTGCTCAAAAACAGTTTATCAAAATATTTTATGGTTCGTCAAAATAACGTGTTTTAATTGTATAGGTATGCTATGGAATAGGGTATACAAATAACTTAAAATGATATATGTATAGACGAAAGACATCTTATATTTTTTTTTGAAGTATTTGCACTAACATTTTTTTGAATTTTAATAAGATTTTGCCGAAAATCTTTTTTGTTACAAAACGCCCACAATAAATAGGTACTAGAAACTTCATATGGTAAAATATAGACAATATTTTTTTTGGAAATCTAGATTTTTCAAACACTAAAACTACCGCTCTTTTTGTATTTGTATAGCTTTTCTTTTATAGTTCCTGCTTTTTCCGCAATTCATAGCGCGCTTTGATGTTATTGGGTCAAATCCAAGGGTTAAGTACATTAGAGACGCCGCAATAAATTATTTTGGTCAAGAATTTGGACGATCATTGTGGTATCGTTTCCTAATAAAAGTTGTTTTACGTGCAAATTTTTATACCCTATCCCATAGGGGTATATTAGTTTTGACATTAACTTTGTAACATGGAGAAATAATTTCGATAGATATACCTCAAAGTATATGGATCGAATCAGAATCGCTAGCTGAGTCGATTAAGCCATGTCTGTCTGTCCGTCCGTCCCTCCGTCTAGAGAGTTGAAATTTGGTATATAGACTCTCTTGCCGACGAAGCAGAACAAGTGTAAACATTTTTGAAATCCGCCCACTGCCACGCCCCCTTTTTAGAGGACAAAAAGCGTTTTTTACTAATAACGCCCCCAAAAAGTAGGCGTTGCAAAAAACTTTGTATGGACGAAATAGAGATATTGGGATTGTCTAAATATGCTACTCAGACACTTTCTTGAAATTCCTGACGGTTTGACTTAAAACTACGTTTTTCTAAAAGGGGCGTGGCAGTGGGCGGATTTCAAAAATTGTTTACACTTATTCTGCTTCGTCGGCCAGAGAGTCTATATACCAAACTTCAACACTCTAGCTCAAAGTTTAAGGCCCAAAAATCGGTGAGACACAGACGGACGGACGGACGGACAGACAGACATGGCTTAATCGACTCAGCTAGCGATTCTGAACCGATCTATATACTTTGAGGTATATGTATCGAAATTATTTTTCTATGTTACAAACTTAATGTCAAAACTAATATACCCCTATGGGATAGGGTATAAAAATTCGCCTGGCGTACCCTGGTCGACCAATTTTTGGAAGAATTCGGAAACGATTTAATTGCTCATAGTTTCTACATATTGGCTGCAGCTTAGCCTGTTGGCTATCAACAAGCAAATGTACTTTATGGGTTCCTTAGAGTACATTGTGCTGAATCCAAACTGTAAATTTACTTATTCTACAGATTCTCTGCTGGTTACAATAACGACATCAGGCTTATGGCCACCCAGTTTTTGATATGCTATCGGTAACCAATAATTTATGCGGATTGACCAGTTGCTGGTTATCTCTATGTCAGTAGTGTGCTTCACAATAATTCGTAAAACCCGTAATTCTAACACTACTTGGTAAATCTAATCGTAAGACTCCGTCATACTGGATATTCCAAAGGAGCGGGTACAATATTGAGACTTGTGGTACTTCCGCAAAAATAAATATGTGTAGTATTTTACCCCTTTCACTTCTATGGGGCTGGTTTTAATGCAGTATTTGGTATGCCATCTAAATCGGGATTCGCAGATTGCTTTGTGGGCTCTGAAGAGTTCTTCTGGAGTGAAAAGTGAAGCTCTTCGGTTGATGGTGCATGCAAACTTAGAGCGTGCACTTTGTAATTGTTAATGCAGCATTTATAAATATCTACGTGCAGAGATCCATAGTCTATGGAACATATTATCACTCTTACCTCTTAATTGTTACCACTACTCACCCAGATATGGTAAGATAATTATAAAACGGAATTTTAGTGTTGTTATGAGCAACCCTATTTCATAGGGGTATATTAGTTTTGATAAATAGTTTGTAACATAGAAAAATAATTTAGCTACATATACCTCAAAGTATATGGATCTACTCAGAATCGCTAGCTGAGTCGATTTATCCATGTCTGTCCGTCCGTACGTCACCAGTTTTTGGGCCTTAAATTTTGATCTAGTATTAATTAATTTGGTACACGTGCTCTTTGTTGCTCCCATCAGAACAAGTGTAAACATTTTTGAAATCCGCCTACTGAATTTTTAAAAAAACGTAGTTTTTGGCCTAGCCGTAGGGAATTTTAAAAAAGTATCTGAGCTACATATTTAGAGAATCAAAATATATGTATTTTAAGTGTTTTGTGATGGGCAGACGAGAGAAAGTTATATATATGTAGAGTATATATTATATACAAAATGTTACAAAATGAATCATGTTTAGTGGGAGTATTGGTTAATGAAAACAAAAGTAACCTTCATTTTATATACACGATTGGGGTTCTTTTTCAATTTTAATACATATTTTCTTTACAGTCCGGGTACTTGATTAGATGCACGTGAGTTAGGTTTTATTTTTTGAATTTTTTGAAGTGAAACTTCTTTTGGGACAGTTTGAATTGGATGTGATAAAACATAAAAACATATGAGAAGGCAACAATCCGCTGTGTGTATCGTTTAATACCCTATCCCATTCCATCCTTAAAATGAATATCCCCAAAATGTGGGTTTTATAAATATAAAATATTGGAACGACGTTGTCAAAACATATTGTTCAGACAGTTTATCTTATCAAAATCTTTTATGGTTCGACAAAAAACAACGTTTATATATTGTAAATGCCTTGGGGTAGGGCTTACATTAATGGTTTTTCTAGGAAAACGCACCCAAAAAGTGGGTGTGTTTTCACGAGACGAAATGTTCATATTATCATATATAATGATCAAACACATCGAATTTTTTTTCAAATATTTTAAAAAGGTACCTAAAAATTTTTTTTAATAAAAAGTGGGAGTGACAAAAAACTTTATATAGACGAAATATAGATGTTTAGATTGTCTAAATATGTTACTCAGTCAAATTTTTAAAATTCCTTACTACGTTTTGCTAAAAAGGCGTGGAAGTGGGCGGATTTCAAAAATGTTTACACTTGTTCTGCTTCATACTTCGGTGACAAACAGACGGACGGACGGACAGACATGGCTAGATCGACTCAGCTAGCGATTCTGATTCGATCCATATATTCGATATATTCGATATACATATATCGAAATTAGTTCTCTATGTTACAAACTTAATGTCAAAACGAATATATCTATATGGGATAGGGTATACAAATCATGACGACGGTGTTTTGATTCGGGTCGTCACCTAAGTACTTACCACAACCGACGCTGCGTGATGTCGGTGATCGCTTGTTTTTGGAGTACCAGGTTTCTTTGAAGTGAAACTTGATTTTGGACGGTTGTTGTTGTGGCTGTTTGATCGTGTGTAATGAACGGATGTATGGGCTTGTATCTCAGGCAACACGTACGTTAGTGTGCAAAAAAAGGGATGGTTTCTTGTTGACATGTTGGTTGGTGAAAGGACGTTTGTGCACCGGTATGCCCCAAGAAAGTGTGTTGTCCGTCAATAAGTCTGTCAATAAGGTACGTGGGATTGTGTGTGAGCAAACACAAATAATGAAACTCATCGGTGAGTCCAGTAAAGCAATATACATTGTTGTTGGAATGCAATGAAAATTGCTACACATATGGATGCGACATTTGGTAACATGTAGGTTACCAAAATGGTTAATTCCCTCTGAATGTTAAAATGACAGCTGATTCGGGTATCATAAATGTGCTTTAGAGATGCTGTGGGTTTTTTTCGTAATTGTAATTGAAGCTTGAATCCAAACAGGTGGATTTGATTGAGTTTTAGATGTGTATGTAATTGGTGATAATGAAGATGTATTTTTGGAATTGGAGTTTTGCCTTCAGGAAGGAGGGTGTTTTTCATATGCCGACCTTTTTAAAACGAAATGCTAGATATCGGGAATGCCTCTAAAAGGACAGATTGGACGAGGCTGCAATTTGAAGATATGAATATTGGTATGTGGTCTGATTAGGGTGGGATGACTTATTCAGATTTGATGATTGCCTTTTGAATGTTTGACGGTTTAATAGACATTTGGGAATCTTCCCGAAAGGTGGAGCGTTGGATTTTGGATTTTGGTTGGATTTTGTGTGTGGAGATCCTGCAGAAAGGACTAATGGCGATATTTGTATGATTGTATTTTTGAATTAAAACTTTTTTTGGGACATTGTGAATTCGATTTAATGAAACGGAAAGTTTTAACGAAAAAGAGATCAAACAAAATATCGGTTGTCGTCTGATCACCGAAACCAAGCAACGTCGGTTGCGGTTAGTACTTAGCTATGGGAACGCTAGGGAACACCGCGTGTTGCTGGTAATTGCAAGAGAATGAGATGAGTTTCGGGGTAAGAAATAGTCGAAATTCGTTAACCGCGTTTGTTCGGTAGAACATGGATGAAAACTAATCAAAACACATTTTAAAAAATTAAGTCAATTAATTGTCAATATGTCAGTTTAACTCATCTCGAATGAAATGAATACACTATGGAAATGGAGGTGGTAAACAGGGAGAGAGAGTGGGAGTGAGGAATTAAGCAGAGTACAGGGGTCGAATTTACCACATCAGTTATCGAGTGAACGAATGATGGTGTAGCAAAATGCTACTACATTGATGTTTGACGGCAGATGTCAAATATATTGATTTTCTGTAAATGTTATTAAAAGAAATTGGTGTACTTAAAAATTCTGAAATTTTAAATGGAGTATAAAAATATACTCGATCACTGATTACAGAATACCAAAAATCCGACACTCGATACTCGAATCTCGTATGCGATCATACCAACGAAAAAGTTTCATTTTTACCGCGTGTGAACTCACACTCGATTTTTTTTAAATTTTTTTAATACTGAATGTAAAAATATAAATTAAATCTTCATTAAAAACTGTTAGCGGTAGTTTTACATTTGTTTTGCTATACCATGCAGAAATGTATGAATAAGATTGCATTTTTGTTAGGTGTATGAAGTATAAATGTACAGGTTGGGGCAAATAAGACCCACAGCATGCAAAACTCATGTAATAATAACTGTTTTCATTATTTTTTTTATATATAAGACACATTTTATGGAAATCACTTACTTCTATAAAAGGCAAATTAGATTCGATGTAGGGGAGAGGGGGATAGGGCGTATCTTTAAATATATTATTCAGACACTTTTTCAAAATTCTTAATACTGTTTGACTAAAAACAATATTTTTATCATAAGCGGGCGTGGCAGTGGGTGGATTTTGAAAGTTTTTATACTTGCTCTTCCAAATTTAATCTTTCTATCTTAAAATGTAAGGCACAAAAACTGGTGACGTAAGGACGGACGGACGGATGGACAGACAGACATGGCTAAATCTACTTAGCTTGTGATTCTAAGCCGATGCATATACTTTAAGATATATATATCTAAATTATTTTTCCACGTTACAAACTATGTATCAAAACTAATATACCATTATTGAATAGATAAACATATTATGAGAAGGCTACAATCCGCTGTGCGAATCGTTTAATACCCTGTCCCATCCCATCCTTCAAATGAATATCCCAAAATGTGGGCTTTATGGCGATGAAATATAGAAAATAACATAGTAACATCATATTATACAAACAGTTTATCAGAATCTTTTATGGTTCGACAAAAAACAACGTTTTTTCCTGCATATCATGCTATGGGGTAGGGTATACAAATGGTTTTTAAAGGAAAACGGCTCCAAAAAGTGGACGGGGGTTAAAACGAAATCTTTAAATTATCACAACCAATGATTTTGCATTGAAAGTCTTTTTTTAATTTTATCGAAAAAGGTTTTTTTTTTTTACTGAAAACGCCCTTAAAAAGTGGGAGTGGTAAAAACTTTATATAAGCGAAATATAGACATTGAGATTCTCTAAATACACTGTTCTGAAACTTATTCAAAATGTCTAACTGTTTGGCCAAAAACTATGTTTTTCCAAAAAGAAGGCGTGGCAGAGCACGTGTACCGAATTTCATTAGACTAGCTCAAAATTTAAGGCCCAAAAACTGGGGACGTTCGGACGAAAAGACATGGCTAAATCGACTAAAGCTAGCGATTCTGAGTCGATCCATAATAACTTTAAGGTATATCGTATATCTAGCTAAATAATTTCTCTATGTTACAAAATATGTATAAAAACGAATATACCCCATAGGGTAAAAACAAAATCTAAAACTTAACTCAGATGAGTCTAATGAAGTGAACCGGACTGCTAATTCAGTGTACATATTTACTGCTGTTATTTGTGTGCGTTACCATTTTTGCGTAAGTAACATTCAAAGTCTGAATAATGAAGCAAGTGGAAGGCGTAAATAATACCGTTGGAGGCTATCTGAAATTATTATTAATTATTCGACTTCAATTGAAAACAAAATTTATCGATTAAATGTTTTGTTTAATCTAATTAGAAACGACCCACAGGTAGACATACATAGTTATGGAAAAACTTCCAGGAAACGTTTGAAGGAATTCAACTTTGCTTTTTTAAAGTTATTATAATTTTGTGCCAGTGTTCCAGTGTTTCTAGAAGTGGAGTTTTTGAAAGTATCGACCTTAAAGTGGTTCTGAGATAACGTATTTGTTTGACATCTGGTATAATAATAATGGTATCTACTAACCGGTTGCAAAATAAACTTTTGCGATTTGAAAAACAAAGTCCTTTTTGTACATAAAATAAGATGTGCCTTCTAGGGAACCATTAATGCGGTCTTCAGATATTTTTCCAAAGTACCGTTAAGTGCACTTTTTACGAAAAAATAGCTTATGTCATCGTGTTGTAGATACTTATAGAAGATAAGTTGTTCATTTGTATTAACATTTTGCAGCCTCTATCGTAATAATCAATTTTTTAGGGAGGTAGATACCGTTAATTTTACACCTAAAAGTACAATTCCAAAGCCCTTTGTAGGACCACCAAAAACACGTAAGCCCCGTCAAGTAGGACTAGTGGCTTGGGCTGCAAAATCCAGAATCCCGACTGCAGACATACATTTTTAATAAAAAAACATATGGAGGCTACAATCCGATATGCGGATCGTTGAATACCCTATCCCATCCCATCCTTTAAATTAATATCCTCAAAATATGGGCCTTATGGCGATGAAATACAGAAAATGACATTGCCACAATATATTGCTCAGACAGTTTCTCAAAATCTTTTGTGGTTCGACAAAAAACAACGTATTTCTATTGCTAATGCCTTGGGATGGGGTATACAAATGGTTTTTGTCAAAAACGCCCCCAAAATGTGGGCGTAGGTGAAAATGATCTATGGACAAAATGTTTATGTTACCATTGCGGAAGTATTTGCATTAAACATTTTTTTCGAAAGTTTTAAAATTTGGACAAAAAGCGTTTTTTACTAAAAACGCCCCTAAAAAGTGGGCGTGGCAAAAAACGTTGTATGAACGAAATATAGATATTAGGATTGTCTAAATATGCTGCTCAGACACTTTTTTGAAATTCCTTACGGTTTGGCCAAAAAATAAGTTTTCCTAAAAAGGGGGCGTGGCAGAGGGCGGATTTCAAAAATTTTTACACTTGTTCTGGTGGCACGGACGAGGATCCAAATATACCAAATTTCATTATCCTAGCTCAAAATTTAAGGCCCCAAAATCGGTGACGAACAGACAGACTGACGGACGGACGCACGGACAGACAGACATGGCTAATTCGACTCAGCTAGCGATTCTGAGTCGATCCATATACTTTGAGGTATATGTAGCAAAATTATTTCTCTATGTTACAAAGTAAGTATCAAAACTAATATACCCCCCTATGGGATAGGGTATAAAAACATCCGCTGTGCGAATCGTTGAATACCCTATTCCATTCCATTCTTAAATTAAACATCGCCAAAACGTGGGAGTGTCATTTTCACAAAAACTGCTCAAAAACAGTTTATCAAAATATTTTATGGTTCGTCAAAATAACGTGTTTTAATTGTATAGGTATGCTATGGAATAGGGTATACAAATAACTTAAAATGATATATGTATAGACGAAAGACATCTTATATTTTTTTTTGAAGTATTTGCACTAACATTTTTTTGAATTTTAATAAGATTTTGCCGAAAATCTTTTTTGTTACAAAACGCCCACAATAAATAGGTACTAGAAACTTCATATGGTAAAATATAGACAATATTTTTTTTGGAAATCTAGATTTTTCAAACACTAAAACTACCGCTCTTTTTGTATTTGTATAGCTTTTCTTTTATAGTTCCTGCTTTTTCCGCAATTCATAGCGCGCTTTGATGTTATTGGGTCAAATCCAAGGGTTAAGTACATTAGAGACGCCGCAATAAATTATTTTGGTCAAGAATTTGGACGATCATTGTGGTATCGTTTCCTAATAAAAGTTGTTTTACGTGCAAATTTTTATACCCTATCCCATAGGGGTATATTAGTTTTGACATTAACTTTGTAACATGGAGAAATAATTTCGATAGATATACCTCAAAGTATATGGATCGAATCAGAATCGCTAGCTGAGTCGATTAAGCCATGTCTGTCTGTCCGTCCGTCCCTCCGTCTAGAGAGTTGAAATTTGGTATATAGACTCTCTTGCCGACGAAGCAGAACAAGTGTAAACATTTTTGAAATCCGCCCACTGCCACGCCCCCTTTTTAGAGGACAAAAAGCGTTTTTTACTAATAACGCCCCCAAAAAGTAGGCGTTGCAAAAAACTTTGTATGGACGAAATAGAGATATTGGGATTGTCTAAATATGCTACTCAGACACTTTCTTGAAATTCCTGACGGTTTGGCTTAAAACTACGTTTTTCTAAAAGGGGCGTGGCAGTGGGCGGATTTCAAAAATTGTTTACACTTATTCTGCTTCGTCGGCCAGAGAGTCTATATACCAAACTTCAACACTCTAGCTCAAAGTTTAAGGCCCAAAAATCGGTGAGACACAGACGGACGGACGGACGGACAGACAGACATGGCTTAATCGACTCAGCTAGCGATTCTGAACCGATCTATATACTTTGAGGTATATGTATCGAAATTATTTTTCTATGTTACAAACTTAATGTCAAAACTAATATACCCCTATGGGATAGGGTATAAAAATTCGCCTGGCGTACCCTGGTCGACCAATTTTTGGAAGAATTCGGAAACGATTTAATTGCTCATAGTTTCTACATATTGGCTGCAGCTTAGCCTGTTGGCTATCAACAAGCAAATGTACTTTATGGGTTCCTTAGAGTACATTGTGCTGAATCCAAACTGTAAATTTACTTATTCTACAGATTCTCTGCTGGTTACAATAACGACATCAGGCTTATGGCCACCCAGTTTTTGATATGCTATCGGTAACCAATAATTTATGCGGATTGACCAGTTGCTGGTTATCTCTATGTCAGTAGTGTGCTTCACAATAATTCGTAAAACCCGTAATTCTAACACTACTTGGTAAATCTAATCGTAAGACTCCGTCATACTGGATATTCCAAAGGAGCGGGTACAATATTGAGACTTGTGGTACTTCCGCAAAAATAAATATGTGTAGTATTTTACCCCTTTCACTTCTATGGGGCTGGTTTTAATGCAGTATTTGGTATGCCATCTAAATCGGGATTCGCAGATTGCTTTGTGTGCTCTGAAGAGTTCTTCTGGAGTGAAAAGTGAAGCTCTTCGGTTGATGGTGCATGCAAACTTAGAGCGTGCACTTTGTAATTGTTAATGCAGCATTTATAAGTATCTACGTGCAGAGATCCATAGTCTATGGAACATATTATCACTCTTACCTCTTAATTGTTACCACTACTCACCCAGATATGGTAAGATAATTATAAAACGGAATTTTAGTGTTGTTATGAGCAACCCTATTTCATAGGGGTATATTAGTTTTGATAAATAGTTTGTAACATAGAGAAATAATTTAGCTACATATACCTCAAAGTATATGGATCTACTCAGAATCGCTAGCTGAGTCGATTTATCCATGTCTGTCCGTCCGTACGTCACCAGTTTTTGGGCCTTAAATTTTGATCTAGTATTAATTAATTTGGTACACGTGCTCTTTGTTGCTCCCATCAGAACAAGTGTAAACATTTTTGAAATCCGCCTACTGCCTTTTTAGAAAAACGTAGTTTTTGGCCTAGCCGTAGGGAATTTTAAAAAAGTATCTGAGCTACTTAGAGAATCAAAATATATGTATTTCACCTTTATAAAGTTTTTGCCACGCCCACTTTTTAGGGACGTTTTGAGTAAAAAAACCTTTTTAGGTACAATTTTAAAATATTTGAAAAAATTTTTGATGCAGAACCATTGGTTATGATAAAATAAACATTTTGTTTTTAGATCATTTTAGCCCACACCCACTTTTTGGGGGCGTTTTGTCACAAAAACCATTTGTATACCCTACCCCATAGCATATACAGGAGAAACGCGTTGTTTTTTGTCGAACTATATAACATTTTGATAAACTGTCTGAACAATCTATATTTCATCTTCATAAAATCTACATTTTGGGGATATTAATTTTAAGGATAGGATGGGATAGGGTATTCACCGATCCGCACAGCGGATTGTAGCCTTCTCATATGCTTTCTTTATAGTTTAAATGCGATACGAACTCTGTATTACGTATAGAAGATAGCTCCCGAATGAAATAAGAAATGTTAGGAAATAGCACGAGAGAATGGGTTTGGTGTAACTTGTGATTGCGAAAATGATTTAAGCAGAACGATCCTCTCTAAAAGCTAACTTTCCATAGCTATATTAAGGCAACATCCATGGAAGTTTAAAGTTAATTTAACTTTGTCTTTTTCAATAAATAATAATCCCAAAAATTATGATACCGATTAGACATCATAATCGTCATGTTTTACATCCCAGGAATTAGTCTTGAGGCGTTAATTATAGAAAATATTGGTTCTCCGTTAGTCTCCAAAATTTGAAAAATCGATATTAATTTCATTCGCGAGAAGTTAATAAATTTTCAAAATCGACATAAGTACAAAAAATTGACAAAAGTACAAAACAAAAATGGATTAGATCAATAATGACAATTCCATAATACCCTCTTGGTATTTACCAAATAATCTCGTATCTATATCTACTTTCATCGTATATTTGAAGTAAATCCCTACAGCCATTTAGCCCATATGCATTCACAGAACGACAGGTCGACAAACGAATAGAATGAATTCCCACACCCAATTTTTCGGACTTCTTCATTGTATAGTAATATTTGGGTTGATTCAAATCTCGAGTTCCTTTTTTTTATACAACCAATACTTTTTCTAAAAGTTGCAAATAAAAATTGGATGGCCAGTGGAAAATGACTATAAAGGCCTGTGGCATTTAACATCGTCCGTTTCAACCTTTAAGAATTAATGACTATTGGGATGCGAAATTATAATAAGCGACAAACTTATGTTTTGATGCCTCAAGGCCTTATCCGACATTGCTTGAAGATAACGAAACAACTGAAGAGGACGAAATATATATGTTTTATGTAGGTAATAAGACTCATTATGTGCAATAAGTTTTTTTATACCCTATCCCATAGGGGTATATTAGTTTTGATACATAGTTTGTAACATAGAGAAATAATTTAGCTACATATACCTCAAAGTATATGGATCGACTCAGAATCGCTAGCTGAGTCGATTTAACCATGTCTGTCCGTCCGTCCGTCCGTACGTCACCAGTTTTTGGGCCTTAAATTTTGAGCTAGAAAGATGAAATTTGGTACACGTGCTCTTAGTTGCTCCCAGCAGAACATGCGTAAAAAATTTTGAAATCCGCCCACTGCCACGCCCCCTTTTTAGAAAAACGTATTTTTTGGCCAAACCATAAGGAATTTTGAAAAAGTGTGTAAGAAACGTAGTTAGACAATCGTAATATCTATATTACGTTCATATAAAGTTTTTTGCCACGCCCACTTTTTGGGGGCGTTTTTAATAAAAAACCTTTTACGGTCAAATTTTAAAATTTTCGAAAAAAATGTTGATGCAGAATAATTAGTAATATTAATAGAAACATTTCGTCCATAGATCATTTTAGCCCGCGCCCACTTGGGGCGTTTTCTTACAAAAACCGTTTGTATACCCTACCCCATAGCATATGCAGGAGGAAAACGATGTGTTTTGTCAAACAACAAAATATTCTGATAAACGGTTTGAACAATATATTGTTGTGACAATGTCATTTTCTATATTAATAATATAGAAAATGACAATAATATAGAAAATGACAATGACATAGCCCACATTGTGGGCTAATAAAGCCCACTTTTTGGAGATATTAATTTTAAAGATGGGATGGGATAGGGTTTCCAACGATCCGCACAGCGGATTGTAGCCTTCTCATATGTTTTTTTTTATGGACAATTATTAGCGTATGTATCAATTTTTTTGTCAACACGACACTGCTTACAAATGTAAAAAAAAAACTGTAATTAATAATTGGCGGCAAAGCAACCAATTAAAATCGATATCCATATAAAAATGTGTTACCACAAACTCACAAGTTGGTAATTACTAGCTGTCACAATTGCAAATTAATGCAATGTTGTGTGTAAGTCAATGACCAACACTTCGGTAACAACCAATCACATAATTAACCACTTCATTAACTTGTACCCGCACTACTTGCAGTGTATGTATTTCTTTTTTGTTGCTGTGTGCCAAACTCCCTAACCTAACATCATCAATCAATATCAAATAACTATAGGTAGTAGGTACGGTATCCTCGTTACATTATGACATTACGAGCAAATTGAATAACAATTGGGGTTGGATAAGTAGTGGAAGTGGAAGTTCATACATGTCATTCTCAGCTACAACACTTTTTGTGGACTCATCCTTGTGGCTTGGGCGGATATATGGTTGAAGTCATTTTATCAATCAACCAACGAAGAAAGTTATTTTACGACACCTGCTCTCTATGTGATGTAAAAATTGATTTTTTTTTCATATTGATATCATTCATGATTCGTGCACTTATGGTGAAATTGAATGAAAAGAAACCTGCTCATGGATACCATACTGGTATAAAATGTTCATCTCAGCATGTGATGATAAGTAAATCTATCTTCGGAATAAAAATGTTGTAAAATCCACCCAGATGAAAATGAGAAGGATATTGATTTTTCTTTATAGATGAGACATAAAAATATGTTATTGGAAAAAATAAATAATTGTCAGGTCAGAATAACTTTCTTTATAAATTTGTTACTAGATATACTTCCGACGTCTGGCTTGGAATCGAAGACTGTGCGAGCCGAAGCATTGGTGTCTATTGGCTGTACATGTCCTAGCCATCATAAACATCGAATACGGAGATTCTTGACCAGGTCTATAACGCTGTACAGACCGAATAGATATTGATTGGATCTTCGTCTCCATAGCCTTAAACACAATCGGGAGAGAACATTTTGTCATATTTGCTTATGTTTGGGACCTATCAATCGTTAATATTATAGAATTAATATCATTCATTCATTCTTATTTATAATTCAATCGTTCACTTTTATCCAATTGTTCACATTCATTCAATCGTTTACATTCATACAAAATTATATCATATTTGTTAGGGGTCAGAATATACCCGAGGTAAGGCATGCCTGTCGTAGAAGGCGACTAAAATCCACTCCCCGTATACCGAGTGTAAAGCGTATACAAACAACAAAAATGCAATGAGTACAACGAAAAGATTTACTACCCCAGGTGGCAATTCAGTTTCACTGGAAAATCCACCCTCTACGGAGGTCGGCTCTACGGATTCTGGGGAGAGCCAATTATTGCAAATGTGTAACCCTTTCGGGAAAAGTTCAAGGGTAACGAGGTCACCTACATCAGGATCTCAAAAAAATATATGTGTCTCAAGGAGCTCGACAACACCAGAAGTGTCAGCCCACGAAAAACGAGACTCAGTGAAAAATAAGAGCCTAAAGGAAGAAAACGACGTTCTTCGAACAAGGCTTAACAATGTCGAACTGCTCTGCGAAGAGCTTCGTAAAGAAATTCTCCATCTAAAGGAAGAAAATATGACTCTGAAGAGTTCATTTAAAATACCAAAAACAAGTTCAAACGGCCCCGTGAATTCGGAATACCACACGGATGAAGAAGAACTCAGTCGCGAAACTGACTGGATCTTAAAGAAAAGACCAGTTAAAAAGAGGAAAGCTGTATCCTCTCCTGAAATAATAAACCGCGACAAAGAGATTATTAACAAAGCGAAACAGCTAAAACAACGTCCCCCACCGCCAATTAATGTGATCGGTATTGACGACTTTAACAAGTTGCATACCTTGCTAAAATCGTTGCCATTATCGGGCTACCAAGTAACTTCGCTAAGAAAAAATACATGGAAAGTCTGCGTTAAAGACCCTGAAAGTTACCGTCTATTATCTCGCAAGCTTAATATCGATAAAATAGAATGGTATTCTTTTGAAAATAAATCTGAAAGGCCTTTACGCGTTGTAGCTAGAGGGTTACATGCGTCGTGCTTAAAGGATGACATTGTAAATGATCTGAAAAACAGGCAATATAAAGTCATAGATGCCGTTAACATTGTCAAACGAGACCAAAAGCAAAAAGATGGCGAAGGAAATGTAATAAAACGCGGCCTTCCTTTATTTATACTCACTTTCGATAAAACAGAAAGTTTGAACAAAATTTATGAAATAAAAACAATACTTAATATTGTTGTAAAAATAGAGCCTATGCGTAAGGATTCCAAACTAGTTCCCCAGTGCAAGCGCTGCCAAGGATACAATCATACGCAAAGCTACTGTCAAAAAGAACCGCGGTGTGTAAAATGTGCCGGCAATCACCTGACGGTAGATTGTATGTCAGATAAGAAAGCTCTTGCTATCTGCATTAACTGTAAAGGCAATCATCCGGCAAATTATCGCGGCTGCGAAGTAGCTAAAGAGTTGCAAAAAAGACGGACGAAATTTAATAGTATTAATTCACAGAAATTAAATTTAAACAAGCAACAGCCTAAAATTCCGATTAAAAATATGTCGAAGAAAAAGCAGGCCATAATCGAAGAACCTAAATGTCCACAAACTACGCGGCCATCAGATATCCGTTCGGATCTTGTACATCCAAAACCAAATGTACAAACGTATGCCTGACCCAGTTTCAAATGTATTTTCGATTATTCTTTCAAAACTTGAGGAACAAAGCAAAACGAATAAACTTATTTTTGACAGGCTCGTTAAGCTCGAAAATAGTATTCGCAATAGAAGTACCCCACCTTTAACATGAATAGATTGCTTAAAATTCTTACGTGGAATGCCAATGGCCTTTGGCAAAAACTTGGAGAACTTGAATTATTTATGCAGGAAAAAGATATAGACATCTGTTTAATATCCGAAACTCACGCAAAGAGTAATTCGAACTTAAAAATAAAAGGTTACATCGACTATCATGCTCTACATCCATCGAATAAGGCTAGAGGTGGAGCCTCACTATATATAAAAGAGTGTATCGAACATTCGATTGATCTTAAACTAGAAATCGAAACAATGCAAGTTAGCTCTATACAAGTCAAAAGCAGACAATCCTTTCTGAAGATATCGTCTATTTACTGCCCACCACGATGCAAGGTTGAGAAAATTGACTTTGAAAACTTGCTTAATTCCCTTGGACAACGTTTTGTCATCGGAGGGGACTTTAATGCAAAACATACATTCTGGGGATCTAGATGCATATCACAGAAAGGTAGGATGCTTTATGATATAGGTAGAAAGTACAATACCGAATTTCATTCTACGGGAAAACCAACTTACTGGCCAACTGATGCTAGAAAAATACCGGATTTGATTGATTTTTTCATTGTAAAAGGTCTGCCGTCCAATCGAATCAAAGTTGAAGAATGCTTTGATCTTTCCTCTGATCATTCTCCAGTCATTTTAACAATGAGCGAGTCACTGATTATAAATGAAAAACCACCCAGATTAACAAACGCGAAAACCAACTGGGAAGGTTTCAAAAACGATATTGAAAATAATATCCGACTGGGTGTATCGCTTAGAACCCCATTGGAACTCGAAGTCGCTGTTGACTCATTTATCAATACCATCCAAAAAGCAGCATGGAATAATACTCCTCAACAGAACAAAATAGTGAGCTATAGTAAAATTAAGTACCCCCGTGAAATACAAGATTTAGTAAGACAAAAAAGAAAAGCTCGTAAAAGATGGCACCAAACTCGTGCCCCGCAAGATAAAACACATTTCAATCGGTTGAGTAATTTGCTATCAAATTCGATTAAATACTTTAAAAACCATTCAGTAGAAACTTATCTGCAAAGCCTAACCGCTGGAAAGGAATCGAATTATTCGCTCTGGAAAGCAATTAGAGTCATAAAACAGCCAAAAATCGCTGTGCCGCCCATTAGGGTAACTCAAGACGTTTGGGCAAAGAGCGATAAGGAAAAAGCTGACGTTTTTGCCTCACATCTTGAGGAAACATTTAAGCCATTTGATGGTCCGGCGCAAAATGAAAACATTAATATATTCGAGAGTACAACCGATAATAACATAGTAAGATATGCAAGTATTGCCGAGCTTAAACGGGAAATACAGAAACTAAAGCCTAAAAAAGCTCCGGGTTATGACCTGATTACAGGAGAACTTCTTAAAATGTTGCCTCGGAAAGCATTAACTAAGCTTCTTTTTATTATAAATGCAGCAATCAGATTAGAATACATACCAAGACAGTGGAAAGTCGCGGAAGTGATTATGGTTCTAAAACCAGGAAAATCACCGAATGAAATAAAATCTTACAGGCCTATTTCACTTCTTCCAATCATTTCAAAAGTTTTTGAACGGATATTACTCGGTCGCTTACACCCCATAATTGAACAGAAACGTCTTTTACCTGACCATCAATTTGGGTTTAGAAGTAAACATTCAACGGTGGACCAAGTACATCGAATTACAGATGTAATTGAGAAAGCTTTCGAAGAAAAGAAAATTTGTTCAGCCGTATTTCTTGACGTGTCGCAAGCTTTTGACAAGGTGTGGCACAAAGGCCTTACTTATAAACTAAGTCAAGTTTTGCCAGAACAATTATATAAAATCCTCGTGTCGTATCTTGAGCATAGACTCTTCCGTGTGAAACTTGGAAGCGAATATTCCGAGTTCAAAGAAATAATGGCAGGTGTACCGCAAGGAAGCGTCCTTGGACCAATCCTGTACCTCATATTCACTCGTGATATCCCACAAACAAACGATACAATAGTTGCAACGTTTGCTGACGATACTGCTATACTAGCAGTTGCCACAACAATAGAGGAAACAAATATTAAATTACAAAACGCTCTTAACGAGGTTAATGAATGGACTAAATCCTGGCGGATTGCACTTAATGAGAGCAAATCGATCCATGTAGATTTTTCGTATAAACGGACAAACAATTTGCCTGTATTTCTAAATACGGTTCGAGTCCCGTTTGCAAATGAAGCGAAATATCTCGGTATGACACTCGATGCAAAATTAAAATGGAAGTCGCATGTAAAAAAGAAATGCGAAGAACTTAAGAATAAATACAGAGAACTGTACTGGTTGCTCGGAAAATATTCGAAGCTTAACCTTGATAACAAGCTGCTATTATACAAGCAAGTGCTAAAACCGGTTTGGACATATGGTATACAATTATGGGGTTGTACCAGTGAAACGAATCTAAACATTTTACAAACTTTTGAAAACAAAATGTTAAGATCATTCGTCAATGCGCCGTGGTACATAAGGAACGAAGATCTACGCAGAGATCTGGGTATTCCCGCGGTTAAAGATGAAACAAAAAATTTTGCACGAAAACATAAAAAACGTTTATTAGGACACGTTAACACAACAGTCCTCCAAATTCTGGACGAAACAAATATATTGCGGCGTCTTCAAAGAGCTAAACCCTTAGATTTGGCCCGATAATAACAAACCGCGCTATAATTGCGGAAAAGCAGGAACTCTCAAAGGAAAGTTACCTGCCAAACATATTATATAATCGTGATAAAAAAATTGCTGGATAAGTCGAATACTTAGTTGCAATAGAAATACCAAATGGGTGGTGGTTTTAGTGAGTAAAAATCTCACACTACTTTGGGCACGTGCTCATCGTGTCTATGAAGATTTCCACCAGCCCACGGAAAAAAAAAAAAAAAAAAAATATTGTTAAAGCTTTAATCACTTAATCTTAAGTTTGTCATACATCTATATGTAAAGCTATTGACATTGGTTCTTATGATGTAGTTATGCTGCTCTCATAACTTGCTAGCATAAGAAACCTATGAGAGCATAATTTCACACTTCACACAAGTTCGCACAGCTTTACAACATAAATTTGTGTTGCGTGTGTGAAAGCTTTTTGTGTGGGTGCATTTCATTTTTTTGTGGCTGCGCTTGATCGTCACTTGGATCTTGTTCGCTGACCACTCCACATATCAAGCTAAGTATCACTTACCCTTTTGCCTTATATTATATCAAACATGTAATTTTGCAAATAAAATAAACATTTTTTATAACGTTTAATAATATCCACCCTGTGCATTCCCTTGACATTCCTTAACATAACTTTTTGGTCCTTCGAAAGCCGAATTTTTTGAAAAACGAACCTGAATTGTCTACTGCTGTTGGGTATTCTGTTTTTCTAAGTGTAAAAGAAAAACCGCGTGTGTGATCTTGTGCTGTGCTATAGGGAAAAAATACGTTTATACATATATACTCGTTATAGGCAAAACTATAAGAAATTTTCTCTCAGTGCGATTACCCTTTTAGTTATATCGCGAGTTTTTTTTTATAATTAACTAAGGATACATCGTGTACTTAGTCAGCATTTCACCGGGGTTTTTGTGCTACAAAATGAATGCTATAAAGCAAAAACGTGGAAACGCAAAAGCGTGTTTAACTCGTGCTGCAGATTTCGTTTCATCTATCGATGAAAATACTGGCATCGAAATGCTAGAGATTCGTCTTAGCAGAGTGGTCGTGGTCGGAATTTTCGTCGTTGCACAACGAGTGCTTACCGCATGTGGAAGAAGCTGACGAAGCTGAGTTCAGCAGTGAATTCGGTATTTACGAAGAGAAATACTTCGTGGCTCATGCAGCATTAAAAAAGGCAATTCGCGAAAGACAATCTTCGGTAAAATCGAATACTAACGATTCAGTTTTAACACAAATTGCCAGTCAGCAAAGTGCGTTGCTTGCTAAAGTGGATACAGGCACGAAACACGCGTGGGCAGAAGAAGTCGGATCTCGCGACGATATGTCGATCATTGATCTCATTGAATTCCTCGAATAAAGATGTGATGCATTCGAATCATGTCAAACGGAAAATCGTTCGGTTCCTTCGCGTGGAAAAACTACGGCTCAAATTAAAACCCACTTAGCCAAGTCGTCAGCAACTAATTCGTGTCCAATGTGCAAAAATGACCACATTCTATCGCAGTGCTCGCAGTTTTTAGCCATAGACATTCTATCGCGACGAAAGTTCGTCAAAACGCAATCGGTTTGTTTCAACTGTCTTCGAATGGGTCACTCTTCGAATAAATGTCGGTCATCGTTCCGGTGCCGTGTGTGTAAAGCACGACATCATTCGTTGGTGCACTATGATGAATCAGAACATAGTTCCAAGTCTGATTCCGCTACACCATCGGTATCATCAGTGTCTCAAAAATCCCACGTGAATTCCTCCGAGCACAATGTTGCTTCAACATCCAGCGCTGCTTCCGCATTGGTCAACAACCACTCGCTTGAGTTTAGCATTCGAAAGCAAACTATTTTGCCAACTATCTTAGCTAAACTTCAAGATAACCGCGGGCAGCTCGTTGAGTGTCGTGTTCTTTTGGATACGGGATCTCAATCGTCGTTTGTGACAGAATCCTTAGCGCAGCGATTAGGACTTCCGCGTACACATGCTCGAATTCCTGTAATGGGATTATCGTCGAGAGAAGCAGGATTTACTAACGGCTGCGTGTCAATTCGTCTGCATTCTCGTAACAATGAAGCTAATCTATCGGTCGACGCGTTCGTGTTGGGTAAATTAACCTCGAATTTACCTTCCAAGTCATTCGACGCATCCTACTGGGAACATATTCGCATGCTGGATCTAGCGGATCCACATTTTAATGTCTCTAAGTCGGTTGATGTTCTCCTCGGCGCGGATAAAGTTTGGACCAGTTTAAAACCAGACCAAATCAGTGGGCCACAAGGCCGACCTATTGCACAAAACACTTCATTCGGTTGGGTTATTTCGGGAGAACATTTTGACGATAGTAATTGTCAATCGGAGATGTCGTCATTTCACACCGCTGTGGATACGGATGCTCTCTTACAAAGATTTTGGCAGTTAGAAGAAGTCCCTTCTCACAAAGAAAATGCTTCTCTTAATGATCCAGCTGAAGATCACTTTCGGAAAACGTTTTCGCGAGCTCCTGACGGAAAATACATCGTATCCCTTCCGTTAAAAGCTAATTCACCCGCGTTTGGAGATACTTTGAAATCGGCAATCTTTCGTTTGCATTCTATGGAGCGACGGTTTCGAAACAATTCGGAGTTGCATCGGCAATACTCCAAGTTCAGGGATGAGTATCTGCAACTTGGCCATATGGAACTCATCCCTGCTGATGAACTTCATAAAAATACCGCAAACCAATTTTATTTGCCTCATCACGCGGTTCTAAAACCTGAAAGTTCGTCAACTAAGCTTCGCGTCGTATTCGATGGATCGGTTAAGGATGTAAACGGACTCTCGTTAAATAGACAACTTTTTATCGGTCCGCCTATTCAACGGGATTTGATAGGTGTGTGCTTGCGGTTTCGGCAACATCGATTTGTGTTCACTGCCGATATCGTGAAAATGTTTCGACAAATTTGGATTCGGGATAAAGATAGAGACTACCAACGCATCGTATGGCGCAATCATTCAAATGAACCAATTCGACATTATCGATTGCGAACGGTTACATACGGGACGTCTTCAGCTCCTTTTTTGTCGGTTCGCGTGTTGCAGCAAATCGCAGAAGATTACAAATCTTCATATCCTAATGCTGCCAACATTTTACTTAATGACGTCTATGTCGACGATGTCATGACCGGGGCTAATAACATCGAAACGTTGCTAGATTTGCAAACTGAGCTGGTTGCTCTTCTATCGCAGGCTAATCTTCAGCTTCGAAAATGGAGCTCCAATTGCTGGACTCTTTTATCAAAACTTCCATCGGATGACTGCGAATACTCTTTCGTAGCCAGCCAACGACGTGTATTCTTATCGTCTTACTCAACCTTCTCCAAGTTCCGTTGTTACCCGTCGAACTTTGCTATCTGAAATAGCTCGAATTTTTGATCCTTTAGGACTTCTTGCTCCTTCGGTAATCTTGTTTAAGATTATGTTCCAACAACTCTGGTCATCAGAGTTAAACCTTACCTGGGATGATCCTCTTCCTCCGGAGCTGTCAGAAAAATGGATGGGTTACAGACAACAAATTCCGTGTTTCGAAGAAATTCGGGTTCCGCGGAATGCATTTCATTCGGAAGAAACTGTTGAACTGCATGGGTTCTCAGATGCTTCATCTCTCGCTTACGCCGCAGTCGTCTACGCGCTATCAAGATCCTCTACAGGTGATTCCAAGATCACAATCGTTGCAGCCAAGACTAAAGTGGCCCCTTTGAAATCTGTCTCAATTCCGCGTCTGGAACTCTGTGGTGCATTGTTGTTGTCTCGTTTACTAAATCTCGTTCGTTCGTCAGTAAATGTAGAAATCGCAAAAACATTCGCGTGGTGCGATTCTGAAATAGTCCTTCATTGGCTTTCGTCACCCCCTCGTCGCTGGACAACCTTTGTCGCCAATCGAACAGCTGCTATTTTGGAAAATGCACCCCGATACTCATGGCGCCATGTTCCAACGGACTCAAACCCAGCTGACTGTGCATCGCGTGGTATATCCCCAACAAATCTCGTTAATCACAGTCTCTGGTGGACCGGTCCATCTTGGTTGTTGCAGTCCGAGAACCATTGGCCAAAATCCAGCCTCTCTGTGGACCTTTCAAATTGTGAAACCGTCAAAAGGGAAGAAAAGACTGTCTCAAGGCGTGTACTTGTCACGTCGTTTGACGGGCATGTCTTCGTAGATCTGATCAAGAGGGTCTCTTCGTGGTATCGATTGCAACGAGTGGCTGCTTATTGGTTTGTGAGAAATTGCCGTATAACCTACACTGAACGCCCTAAACATGGATTGAGGTACTCCGAAATTCGCGCAGGAAGGATTTGTATCCTGAAGTTTGTCCAACTATATGCCTTTGAATACGACATCGGATACCTGAAGAACAAGAAGCAACTTCCATCAAAATCTAAGCTGCTGAGATACTCTGCATTTCTGGACGACGATGGATTATTACGCATCGGTGGACGAATCAAGCATGCGAGTGTATCTTTCAACATAAAACACCCCATAGTACTACCCAAAAATAATGCTGTTTCATTACTCATCATTTCAGATATTCATCAACGCTATCTACACGCTGGAGTATCTGAAACATTCGCCTTTGTTCGACAGCAGTTTTGGATAATGGGGAGCCGAAATCTAATTCGCAAAATTGTCCACAGTTGTAAACCATGCTTCATGCAGCGAAAGCTCACCAGCCAACAGATGAGGGGCGATTTGCCACCGCATCGAATACAGCCGAGCCGTCCGTTTGCTAACACGGGATGTGATTATGCTGGTCCACTTACCATCAAATTATCTCGCTGTCGTAAACCGAAGTTGGCCAAAGCTAACATTGCCTTGTTTGTGTGCATGTCCACTAAAGCGATTCATCTCGAATTGGTCAGTGATCTCACAACCGAAGCTTTCATCGCCGCTTTACGCAGATTCGTATCTCGCCGGGGAAAATGCAGCAACATCTACAGCGACAAAGGGACCAATTTCCATGGAGCTCGTCGGTGCTTAACAGAAATGCACAAATTAGTTATGACACAAACGCATAACGAAATCATCGCAGCAGCTCTAGCCAAGGATGGAATTGCGTGGCACTTCATCCCCCCATCGGCACCGCATTTCGGTGGTCTATGGGAAGCGGGCGTCAAGTCAGTAAAGCTGCACTTGCGTCGCGTAATTGGGAGTTCGATTTTAACATTCGAAGAATTATATACTGTCCTTAGTCAAGTAGAAGCAATTTTGAATTCTCGTCCTCTATGTTCCATGTCCGACTCTGACTTAAATCCACTAACTCCTGCCCATTTTCTTGTAGGTGAACCATTAACAGCCGTACCAGAGCCAACTGTTTTGGAGACGCCGCCAAATCGCTTGTCATTGTGGAATCACCTTCAAAGTATGACCCAGGGGTTCTGGAAGAGATGGCACTCTGAGTACCTGACAATCCTACAGGAGCGACCTAAATGGCAACGACCTACCACCAATCTAAAACAGGGTGATTTAGTGGTTATCAAGGAGCCAAACCTTCCACCGACATCGAGTTCGAGTAGCAACCGTCAGAACATCCGCCGGAACTTTCGTCCGCCCAATATCAAAACTTGCGCTTCTACCCGTGTCCTGAAACTTGTTCCAGGGGGGCCGGGATGTTTGGGACCTATCAATCGTTATTATTATAGAATTAATATCATTCATTCATTCTTATTTATAATTCAATCGTACACTTTTATCCAATTGTTCACATTCATTCAATCGTTTACATTCATACAAATTTATATCATATTGTTAAAGCTTTAATCACTTAATCTTAAGTTTGTCATATATCTATATGTAAAGCTATTGACATTGGTTCTTATGATGTAGTTATGCTGCTGTCATAACTTGCTAGCATAAGAAACCTATAAGAGCATAATTTCACACTTCACACAAGTTCGCACAGCTTTACAACATAAATTTGTGTTGCGTGTGTGAAAGCTTTTTGTGTGGGTGCATTTCATTTTTTTGTGGCTGCGCTTGATCGTCACTTGGATCTTGTTCGCTGACCACTGACCACATATCAAACATGTAATTTTGCAAATAAAATAAACATTTTTTATAACGTTTAATAATATCCACCCTGTGCATTCCCTTGACATTCCTTAACAGCTTATTTTCGACTTTTTGTGGTTTTGTGATTTTTTTTTACAATTTTCATATTTTTGAGTTTCATGAATACTTTTTACTTAGAGGTACAATTTTTTGCAGACCCAAAATCGTAAAAAAATGTAGTTACGTTCTTGTGTCACTAGGGGTGCGATTTGTCGAAGAAGTTTTTGTTCAAAATGACCAAGGATTTGTTCATCAGCTTTTGATACGGTCTATACTTCATCGCCGTGAGCTGGAATGAAAATCGTCATATAAAGAATCTCCTTAGTAGTTCAGTGAATGCTTTCTATTCAGTTGCCGTTCAGACGTTCACATATTACGGCAGATAGGAACTTGTAAGTTATGTACAGAAGACTTGTGCATCCATAGTTGACACAGTTCTCCAACGTTGCTGAGGTTCTATTCTTTCGGCATACCTTCATCTGCCAAAATGTTGCTTATGAGTGTGTATGTTACTTACCAAATCATGGGCTTCCGGCTTTGTATACTCGGCAAGAAGACTTAAAAGTAAAGGGTGTTTTGGCGTAAGAGTTATAGAACTTTGATATAGAATAAAACAAAGATGATTTTTTTAAATTGACATGAAATTTAATTTATTCAAAAGATAATCTTCTGGCATTATAATTTAAATTTGATTTTTGCCATATGACCGCTACGGCTTGCTGGCTTGGACGCAGTCTAATCTGGAGGTCCAATTTTCGATGACTTTTTCCAACATTTGTGGCCGTAAATCGGCAATTACGCAGCGAATGTTGTCCTCAAAGTAGTCAATCGTTTCAGGCTTATCGGCGTAGACTTCACACATCCCCACGTTAAATCGCGCGATCTTGAAAACCAATTCACAAGAACAAAACGCGAAATTACGCGCTCAGCGAACATTTCCTTCAACAAATCAATTGTGGCACGAGCTGTGTGACATGTTGCGCAGTCTTGTTGAAACCACGGCTCCTACACATAACGGTTGTTCATTTGATGAATGGAAAAGTCGGTAAACATGACTCGATAGCGGTTGCAATTGACTGCAAAGTTATGGCCAGCAGCGTTTTTAAAGAAGTACGGACCAATTATTCCACCAACCCATAAAGCACACCAAACAGTCAGTTTTTGTGGATGTAACGGTATCTCAACATACACTGAACCAAAAAGGTACATAGTTCATGAATATTATGAAAAAGTTCACACATTTTGCACCATTGTACACGTTCAGTCTGATGCCGTGAGTCGACACCCATAGTGATGTTATCCACAAGCCAACTAATGCTGCAACTAATATGAAGGGCTTATCCTGTCATCATGAGTGTTTCACTTTTGGATCCCTCACAGATCTCCTACAAATCCCTAAGTGTAAGAGTTGCTGTTAATACAATGAAACGAAATATTAACGCCTCACAAATCGTTTGGTGTGTTTACTTTTTAAAAATACTTGTGACCCAGGTAAGGGTTAAGATTCGCAGTATTCCTCACAGAGTACCATATCGCCCAATAATGTTCTCTGAGCTCATGCTTATATAATTTCAATACAAATATTTACACAAAATTGGCTCTACTTTCCAAATAAATATTGTCAATCTAATTAGCATTTACAAAGCTGTACATCAATGCAACCCAAATTGCCTGCGATGAGTGTTTCTGCAGTTTATTATTGATCAAAAGTCACTTGATTCACATATCAATATCGGACGCTCATAATATTTTGCTATGATTTTTTTAAATTTATTGTTTTTTGCAATATTTAACTTAGTTGTAAGCTGCATTGCATATCAATCAATGGGCTATACCACAATTCAGAGTTCTTTATTTAGGATGTTATCTCGTAAAAAGCGTTCGATATTACTTCCGAAAAGTGGAAGCGCAAAATTATCCATTGGTTTAACAAAAGCTTTAATAGCGAACAGTCCTAAAGGGCTTAGTCTATCATGGGATATAAATAAATACTATGCTGGGCCATCGAGTTTGGATGATTGGCTTGTAAGTATAGAGGGTTAATTCGTGGAAAAGATTCTAATTTTGCCATTTCTTCTTTTTTCTCTATTAGAATACACGCGAATACCACAACTTACACAACCCACAGTATAAATCAGCAAATAAAGATAATATGTTTAAATCGAAAACAAATTCGACGGCATATCCCAGAGGATTCCCTAAGCCACGAAGAAGCGTTTTACAGGAAACGTTTAAATATTTGTATATAAATAAACCAATATTTATTATATCCCGGGACGCATCGAACAAAGTGTCGTTAAATCTTAAGATATGTGTGGGATAAAATTTAGTAAGGAAAGTGATGCATATATTCTAAGAAACTGCTAGTGTTCCTCGGTTTAAAGTATATTGAAATATAAATTACGAATTTATACTCATAATTATGAGTTTTTTTTTACGGTAGCTAAAGTGTGAACTTAATACTATTAAACAATATTAACAGTGTTTTATCACGCATTTATTTTAAAAAGTGTAAAAACAATTATTTAGTAAAACTTTTGTTAATTATGAACAATATTTTATTGTTTTTTAAGTGAAAACAGTTTTTGTTATGTGTTCTATAAGAGTTGACAGAATTACTATTCGATAGAATTTTTTTTGTCCAGTGATGTGGATTGTGGATATGTATTGTTAATTACGCATTTTAGTAGTGTTTTAATAGACTTGTGTATTAAACCAGAATATGTGTGACAACTGACAACTACTTCATAAAAGTTTGTTCATGTGAATTAAACTGTGTCGCTATCTTTTTTAGTTTGAATGAATACATTTTTGTTTTTCTTGCAATAACGAAACGAATTTGCTATTGCAAACGTAGATAAATAACTTTAAATACCATTTGACGCAAAAATGATGTGCATATATACAAAAAGCAAATTTTTTGCACTACTCTTCTGTTAGGAAGAATATTCAGCTTTTTTCACACAGATATATAGTGCTTCTATGTTAATTTTTAACCAAATCTAAGAGATTGTATTCAGATTAGCTATTTTATGAATATAGTTATTGTTATGACCTTAAGTCTATTGACAGTTTGCAATGGCAGCACTGCAATATGTCAAATGACGATCTGGTTGTTCGGGCAGTCATATTGTTGCAATACCCGCGTGTTAACCTTTTTGAATTACCTTTATTTTGTTTTCTTTTTAAAATATGTAAATTAAGTATCTTATATCAACAAATTCATAACGACAACCACACTTCTTTTACTAGCTACAACAGTTTTTTTACCAATCAGGTGATCAGTCCTACCAAGGCGGGATGTGAACCTGTAAAAAGTTTGGTTCTACCAAGTTTTAAAGCTAGATTTTCTGCGTTTCAAATCACGCTAAGCATTCTAAAGTGAAAGAAATAGAAAACATATGAGACGCTACAATCCGCTGTGCGGATCGTTGAATACCCTATCCCATCCCATCCTTAAAATTAATATACCCAAAATGTTGGCTTTTGGCGATAAAATATTGAAAATGACGATGTCACAACACATTCTTCAGGCGGTTTGTCAAAATCTTTTATGGGTCGACAAAAAACAACGTTTTTCTATTGCATCAAAAGTTTTTTTTTTCGAATATTTGAAAATTTTACCGAAAAAGGGTTTTTACTAAAAATGACCCCAAAAAGTGGGCGTGGCAAAAAACTTTATATTGACGAAGCATAGATATTATGATTCTCTAAATATGCTGCTCAGACATTTTTTTCAAAATTCCTTACGGTTTGGCTAAAAACAACGTTTTTCGAAAAAGGGGGTGTGGCAGTGGGTGGATTTCAACAATGTTTATACTTGTTCTGCTGGGAGCTACAAATAGCACGTGTACCTAATTTCATCATTCTAGCTCAAAATTTATGGCCCAAAAACTGGTGACGACTCAGCATCGATTCTGAGTCGATCCATATACTTTAAGGTATATCTAGCTAAACTATTTCTCTATGTTACAAACTATGTATCAAAACTAATATACCCTTATGGGATAGGGTAAAAAAATAATCCAAGGAACTTTAAACTAAATAGACAGCAATATATCAACTGCTGCAAACATATTTCAAGTTTAGCACGGACAACGAGCAAGTTCGTTCAAATTGAAAAAAAATGTATCACCTATGTATAGTTAATGCCTTTATGCAGAGAATGCATATGTGGCGTCAGCTAATTTAATTGAGTTAACGTTTTCCAAAAGTTCTTCCCTCCGTTGAGTGCCAATTTAACATGACAGTTTTCTCTTTTTCTCTAAATGACATCAATGTCTTTAGCAACGAAGTTTTCTCTGAACTCATGAATTTTCAAAACGAAATAGGACACATTTGGCTTTATTGCGCTATGAAACAGAAACATTTTCATATATATCCTATATCAATTTGTTTGCTTCGAATTATTTTATGAGATTTTGTCTAAAGAAAAAACGCTTTTGCTTTTCTAAAATCAAATAAAGCCAAACTAAAAGTTCTGGGCTTTTTTCGCTTTAAAAAAATAAAATAAACCCATTTTTGTTTAGAATTTGGCCTTATTTCACGTCACCCCCTCAAGGATTTTTTGCTGATGCAATGTAAAATATAGTGATTCATTCTTAAACCAAAAATCGCGAATTTGAAAAACTTAACAAACTCTGTTATTCCTTACTTTCACAGACATCTGTCCTCATTGTCCTTTGAGTCTACAGTTTTTGTGATAAAGTGTTTAATTATAGATGCGGCCCGGCAAAATAAATTTATTTCACTTAATTAATTTATCTAATTTTATTTTCTTTTAAGATTGGGAGATAATTTGCAGTACAACATAATTAGTTCGATTTGTAAGAGCGAACATTTTATGCTGCCTCCAGGATATTCAATGATTCAAGATATTGTGAGGACTGTTTTCTTGTATGTTTATTGGATTTTTTTTTATTCATTCCCATACTCATCAAAAGTTTTTTGTTTGAATGTAGATATCGACCACAGGGTGGAACTTTTGATGATGGACATGTATGTGGCAAAAGAATGTATTGCGAATCGAATTGTAATAATAAATATTCATTTAATTTTTTGGATTGGATACTAAATCCGATGAAAATAAGTTAATATCTTGCCAACTATACACAGGGTCAGCCGAAATGTATGACATTGTGTATTTTGTATGATCATATGTTTTGTAGCTATAATTTGGAGTTGAATAAAAATATTAATGCGTTGGATTTATGTTTTTCTAACATCTTTTAAAAATTATATCACTCAAAAAAAAAAAAAAAACTTTCCTTATAAGCCTAATAAAATATTAAATAGTTGTGTAAATTACGCAATTGTATTATTTTTCATATATTACATTTACTTTGATAGAGATTTGAAAAATGGTTGATTAATAAAATACTATAATGAAGCATGGAGTCATAGTTGACATTCAGAACTATGATACGAAAAACCAATACAGAACTAATAAATAACGGATCGAAGTCACTAACGATTTAAAGCACATTATATAAAAATCTGAAATATATGTTTTTTTAATTTGATTTATTTATTATCTTTAAGTAATTTTTAAAAACGATAGATCAAGCTTCCTTTTAAATTATTAAACGAAGCTGTATTTTTAACATGTTACAATAATTCCTCAGTTTACCAGATGTTGGTAAACTATTAATTTTTTTCAAATATTAAAAATTATGTTTACATTTTTTTATTGAATTTAATTAAATATAACTTACTTATGCATCTTTGCAACGGACAAGGAAAGTGGCCTTTCATCTTCTACAATCCGGGGCACATTGATCCAGCAGTTCACTCCAACCGCTCTAAAAAACGCGATCGCTTGACCCTTTAACCGGAGGTCTTCCTTGTCATCTCAAACCCAAAGTCTGGGATTCGTATAATATCTTTGGCTGCTCATTCGCTAAATGTAGTGAACGTGTTTTTTGACTTTTGTACACATCAACATCTTGGTACTACTCATAAAGAAAAAAACGGTTATATCTTTTCTTCCATTTCTTTTCATATAGGAGCTTTATATATGATCCCCTTTTCTGGGACTGATAGGATTTGAGGCCAGTAGATAACACCTTTGGATTTTCTAGTAAATAATTTTGATCCCAATGGTTTCGCTAAACCGAAGTAGCATCGGAAGTTCCAATAATGCTATCGTCCACTGATTCCAGTAGCTTGATGGATTTGTTGAATACAGTGCCTTCTGTATTTATAACTGCCCTATTATTAGCGCGTTCCCTTATCTGAATCCAGTACATGTTTGGAAAAGTTTAGATGAGCTGTTTCCAAACTGAACGTTGCTTCGTGGGTTCAGTGTCGGCAGCCGTCCTTAAGAGCTCTAGCGGATGGATGCTTTCATACACGTCCTTAAAATTGATGAAAATACGATGATTCTCGACTTGAAATTCGTTAGTCTTTTCCAGGATTTGTCATAGTGTGAAAATTTCCTCTGTGGTCGATCTGACTACCCGGAAGCCACATTGGTAGCTGGCGACAAGTATGATGGAGAAAGGCTTAAGACATTCACAGAGTCCGTTGAATAGGATTTACATGCGACATTTAGCAGGTAAATTCCTGGGTAGTTGGTGCAAGAGATGAGATCGCCTTTCTTGTAAATAGGATGTATGAAGCTGATAAGCTGAAGAAAGCATGCCCGATCATGCTTTCTTTCATCTTTTGTTTATGGTTTGGTGCATTCATATATCTATAGTAATACCTCCGTATCTGGATTATTCTGCTGTTAATCCATCAGAATCGGCTGCATTGCTGTACTTTAGCTATTTGGTAACTGCGCTAACCTTGTAAATAATGCTGGAAGGCTAACCTGATTATTAACTGGAGGTGGTTCGATTTTTCCCCAGTTACTCTCTTGACATTGTTGTCATCAAGCAGCCTGAAATGCTGACTAATTACATCTACTCCTTTAATTCCTTTCAGCGATTGTTGTTTCATATAGGTAGAATCTGGCACTCTCTGGGTTACATTGGCAACCATATTGTAAAAAAGTGAAAAGCAATTTCTTTCCGTTGGTCAGTCGAAACGAAACAAAAAATTACTGATCCATGTGTAAAATGACAGTGCCTGAAAAATGCATGGTTTTCCATTTTTCTAAGATGAAAATCAGAGGTCGGGAGAGATACAGCTGAAAATAGAGGTCGGCATTGTCTAAAGAACACATTTGTGTATATAAAATATAAAGATATTTATTTATAAATGTCCTTAAACTGTTACAAAGAAAATGTTTTTTTAAGAAACATGCCGAAGAAGTGTATGTGGCTCAACCATTAATTTGGATGAAATGTTAAGATAAATATTTTGTTTTGACAATTTTGTTTAATTTTCCAGGTTGCGATTTTGTGGTCTGCCTAATTCAAGACAAAACATATACCAATCTTTTCTATCCCAGCTCGAAATATAAAGCTCAGAAATCGGTAACCCACAGGTAGATAGGCAGACATAGCTGAATGTTTTGGTGTGCAATGGCGTAAATTGAACTACAAAGCACGGGGTCCCTGGTTTAAATCTCGAAAGTAAGAGCAGTGTTTAGTGTTTTTCATTGCCTCACCACTTGCGAAAGTCTGACAAACATACAAGAGTATAAATCTGGCATGAGAGGTTTTTCAAACATCGAACATTCTATACCTATTGAATATGTATGTTTCCTTGACGCTAATATCCAAAAGTGCTAGAGAGCTTAGAAAGTACCAGAGTCCATAATAATACATAAATGACCACCACCAAAGTTCAAGAGTGTTCACCGATTAATCGATTGTTCACATCTGTAAACATATTCTTCAGGTTGGGATCTGAAATCTAGCTATCAAAAGCATCGTATTGACGCTGTTGTATGACTTATTCAAAACATTGTCCTAATCTTCGTTTATATAGTCATTTATTTTGATTATAGTACAAAGTCAGCTTTCCAAACACTATCGGCGCATAATGGGTATTTCTCTATACAATCTCCATCGTGTGCATGAGCTTCATCGTACATTTTATGCTTATGATTATGGACAGGATCCTCACTTTCTGGTATTGTAAATATCGATCGCATAATTTCACCAACGAATGTACCGGGTTCGTTGTCCCTGACCTTTTTGCCAGTCTCACAAAGTGCTTTCAAAACGCATTCCCGACCATTCTTGTTGTGGCTAAATTTAAGGAATAACGTGCTTAAATATCATTCAGCGAAAATGTTCATTTACTTACATTTCGAGGTATTTTTCGACCTTATGGTAAATCTCTTGTCGCGTACTACGATGATATCGGAGGTGTATCTTATCAATTTTGGTTAGAGATGTCCCTTCAATTCCATGACGTTTCTGGCGATTATGGTTATCCACACTGCGTTTGGCAAATACTGGGAAAATCCTATGCTTCCGGATGTATTGCGGTTTTCTCCTGGTAAATTCCCTAATTAGGCGAACAAATAAGTATGATCGAAATATATTTTCTTTAAATACTCACTCTGTAGGTTTTTTGTTCAACCATTGTGACCATTGTGACCATTTGGAACCAGATTTTGATGATGCATTTGGGGCTGAAATTGGTGGTGATACCTTTCGTTCCTTCCATTCTGTGAGAGGATTCTGTCGAGCGGAATAATATTTCATATCTTGTTTTCTCTCAATAACATTGCTCTTTTGGGAGTGGTACTCCGGTTTGGAACTGTAGTATTTTGTATTCATTGGTGGGTGAAACTGATTGCTGGTGTAATAAGACGTTTGATAGGATTGAGGTTTGCCATACGAGGGATTAGTGTATGACGTAATATATGCTGGCTTTTGCGAATATTTTGGCTTTGTATCAACATATTGAATATTTTCAATAGTATCATTTCGACTTGTTCCGAATGTTCCATCATTTAGTCGATCTCGCAAATTGTCAATAATTTCACTTGGAGGTTCACTTGGTAGTTGCCAAGCCAGTGCAGACGTAATACCAAGAATAAGGTAGTTTGTGTAGTCAACGACGCCGACAATTAAATCGTATACTAAAAATTAAAAAAATAAAATAAAATTAATAATTTTAACTTTGTTAAATTCTAATATTGGAGCTGCAACTAAATGCATTAATTGTCTTAAACTTTGTAGCTCCAAGGAGCTCCAAGAGAGATGCGCTTGAATTTTGCAAAAGCGGACATGGTATGGAATTCTGATTGGCGCTACTCGTACTTACCATAGTAGTAGATGGTTCCCCATACCATCACAACTCCAACCATATTCAAAACTTTTACCGTACCGTACAAATCCGTGTGTACTTTCAAAAAAAAAAAATATTTTCGTCCTAAATGACTATGTATAGCCAATCAGAATGTCATATCATGTGCAACAACAACAACATGAGCAATTTTATAAAGCTTATGGGCGTCTGTTAACCTGATGACGAGCAGTGTACATCTGAGATGTATCCCTATTAAAAGTCAGCACTTTTGAGTTATTGATTTGTTACTTCGCTGCTATGGATGGACTTACTTACTTAAGTGGCGCTACAGTCCGGAATGAACCTGGGCCTCAACCATCATGCCTCTCCAATTAGCCCGGTCCTTAGTTAACTACCTCCAGTTGCGCACTCCAAGTTGGTTGAGGTCGGTTTCCACTTGTGCGCGACGAGATGTTGTTGTCAGAGCTAATAGCGGAGCCGAGGTAGACAAAGTCCCGTACTACCTCAAAGTTATATCTGTCAATGGTGACGTTCTGTCCAATTCGTCGATGTTGTGAGTCCTTTCGTGATGACAGCATATACTTAGTCTTACCCTCATTTACTGCTAAACCCATTTTCGCCGCTTCCTTCTCTATACTAGCAAACGTGGCTATGACATCACGTTGAGTCCTACCAATGCTGTCAATATCGTCAGCGTATGCTAGTAGTTGCACCGACTTTTGGAAAATTGTGCCTCTGGTGTTGGCTTTGGAGTTTTGCACAATCCTCTCAAGAATCAGTTTAAAGAAGTCACATGACAGCGCATCGCCTTGCCTAAATCCTTTTTTGGTATCGAATGTGTCGGTGAGGTCGTTTCCGACCCTGATGGAGCAGCGAGAATTCTCTATCGTCGTTTGGCGGACGAGTTTGGGCGGTATACCAAAACTAGACATGGCTCTGTACAGTTCGTCTCTATAAATGCTGTCATATGCGGCTTTGAAATCGATGAATAGGTGGTGGGTATCGATTTGGACTTCTTGAGTTTTTTCCAGGATCTGCCAAAGTGTGAAAATTTGATCGGTTGTGGACTTTCCTGGCCTAAAACCACACTGATAAGGGCCAATCAGGTTGTTGGTAAACGGTTTCAGCCGTTCACATATTACGGCATATAGGATCTTGTAGGCGATGTTGAGGAGACTTATGCCTCTGTAGTTGGCGCAGTTCAGAGGGTCTCCTTTTTTGTGGATCGGGCAAACGATGCTGAGGTTCCATTCTTCAGGCATATTTTCATCCGACCAGATTTGGCTTATGAGTTGGTGGATGTTACTTACCAAGTCATCTCCGCCGGCCTTATAAAGCTCAGCGTCATTTCCGGCAGCCTTATTAAGCTTGAGTTTATATATTGCTCCTTACTTCACTCAGGTCGGGTGGTTGGCAGTTTTCGCTGTCGTTGCCAATATTGAATGGTTCGTTCTGCCTGACAGCGGAATGTTGTTCGTCATCACCGTTTAACAGTCTGCAGAAGTGGTTCTTCCATATCCTCAGCATCGACTGTGTCTCAACTACAATATTTCCTTGTTCATCTCGACAGGATTCTGTTCGAGCCTTGTATCCTTGGCTTTGACGTTTTACACTTTGGTAAAACTTGCGAACATCGTTCCTGGAGTGGCACCTCGATCGCGCGCTTTTCTTGCTCTTTTTTCTTCTTGCTGAAAAGCCGATGTTCTTCCCTTCTTCTTTGCCTATAGAGCTCAATGGCAGCTCTCGTCTTCACCTGCAGCTTAGCCTTGTAGGCCTCGTTCTTGGCTGCGAGCATCTGTCGGCATTCCTCATCAAACCAGGGGTTTCTTGCTGGTGGGCTCGAGAAACCTAGCACATCAGTTGCGGCTGATCTAATGGCCTGTTGGCATCGTTGCCATTGCTCTTCAACATTCGATGATGGTGGTATGGTGTTAATCGAGAGGTTAAGGGATACGCGTTGTGCGAAGGTCTTGGCGGTCTCTTGCGATTGCAGTCTTCCGACATTAAATTTTTTCACAGTATTTCTGGATTGTTGTGGCTGCTACAAGGTAGTGATCCGAGTCGATGTTAGCTCCTCGGAATGTTTGGACATCCAAAATACTGGATGCGTGCCTCTTATCTATCGCAATGTGATCAATTTGGTTGACCGTTCGTTGATCTGGAGACCGCCATGTCCCCTTATGGATATCGAGGTGAGGAAACCGTGCGCTGGCTATAGTGGCATTTCGTTCCATAGCGAAATCAATTAGCCTAAGTCCGTTACCGGACGTGTTGTCGTGTGGGCTATGTTTTCCGACAATACTTCTAAAGATGTCTTCTCTTCCTACCTTTGCGTAAAAATCTCCCAGCACGATTTTAACATCGTACTTCGGTAGTCGCTCATAGGTTTTGTCAAGGAGCTCGTAGAAGCAAACCTTAGCTATATCATCTTTTTCTTCCGTCGGAGCGTGAGCGCATATAAGGCTTATGTTGGCGAATTTGGCCTTGATGCGGATTGTTACTATGCGTTCGCTAATGTCTTGGAAACATAAGACTTCTTGCCTAAGTCTGGCACTTATAACAAATCCGCATCCGAATAGTCGCGTTTTCTGCTCACTATAACACGGTCCGCAGTAGATGTCACAGTTTTTCATCCTCTTTCCTATATGGCAGTAATGTCTGCTTTGTAGCAGTTTAGGGCTTCCGCTAGTTGTTCGGCTGATCCTCTCCTGTTTAATGTTCTCACATTCCAGGTGCAGATACGAACGTCGTTGTCCTTTTTTCGTTTAGCAGGGTTGTCAACAATAAAATCAGTCCTTTTCGAGGCTATTGGTTGCTTCGTAACCATATTTTTTTCTGTGGGTGGGTAGTTAACCCAAAGCACAACCCCCAACCTGGAGGGCCAGTTCCAATTTATTAGATACCCCTAGGACACGGGGCCATCAGTATCCACTACGGGATTGAGCGCTGCCGTTGGCCTTTCGGTTCATCCGCCACCATCTCTGTTCAAGGGGCCTGACTAACCCTTGAAATTCCTAGACAACCTGTTGGCCGAATATGTCAGAGCAGCTCATTTAGGTTCGCCTGGGACAGCAAGGCCGGGTATTCATCCGTGCCATTCTCACCAGGGTGTTTATAGTGTTGCTGTTTTTCGTCGTGTTATCAACGCTCGCACTTATCGTTTAGCAAGTCAAATCCGGTTGGATGAGACCAGTACCCGATGGTTACCACTTGGAGGTAAAGATAAGCACATTTGATGTGTAGTCAGAGTTACAACACTGGGCATTGCCAAGTTAACGCCAATCAGAGTCTACCTTCGTTCTACAACACCCAACTATGGATGGACAGTTGAGACTGAAAGACAACAAGACTAACTGTCTGAAGCTGCGGTCAGAACAGGACTAACTGTCTAAAGCTAACTGTCGGAAGTCAATCGCCTTGTCGTGGGAATCGCACCAGTACCTGGAATCTCGGTACGATTTGCAGATTCGCCAAATATGCCATGCAGGTGTGTATCCGGTAGCACGCGCGTGTATGTAACCCGATACATGCAAATGTTACGTCAGCCAATTCGTATGATTCGCCGTCTCATCCTTAGTCAACGAGTATGATTCAGAAGTTTAAAAATCCTAGTATGTAGTGCATTTGAATAGAAAACAAGCAATCCAACGTAAATTTGTTCGATTCGCCTTAAGAGGACATAAATGAGATGGCCTACACAACCTGCCTCAATATTTTCGTAATATACAGTCGCAACTGTTAGCTTCATCTCAGCGTAGATTTACTTTACTTTTGTTGGAGATAAAAAACGTGGTGCTCCTGGGCCCAGAAAACTGTTATTTTTATTGTAAGGCTAGACAAAGATAAAAACCCTACTTGATTCGGAAATTGATTATTCAAAATCTCCATTCCACAAAGTGTGTCCGGTTGCTTTATCTTGCTGGAACCAACAAAGCTCGAGACCCAATTCTGCAACTTGAAGCAAAAGAAGCTCTCTATTTTTCTATTGATACAATCTACAACAAATACATATTTGGCATTATTTTCAAAAATGATGACACATTCTCATTTTGACATATTTTTAGACTAACATTATCGAGTGGGGTCATTCCATGTAACTTTGAAAACGATTTTCACTCAGACGATAGTCGAGGCCTCATGAGCAATTGCACAGAAATCGTCTATAATTTGACGATTATTTTTTAAGTGAAGCAAATAAAGTTATATCGCCGACAGCAAAAACGACTATTGATCTTACGTAATGCAATATACACAGTCGAAATGCTATCGTCAAACGATAATCATTTTACGGAATGAGGGCCCAGGTCTCGCATTCAGCGATGCCCCACATTGTATAACAACTACCATTTTCGTTTTTTACTATTACATACATCATTTACTTATATAAAGGCAAATAAGATTCAATGTAAATATGCCACGAAATTTCCGAAACTACCTAACGGATTTGAGTCGAGTTTTCTCCTATAGATTTAGAATTCTTCTGCGGAGTTTTTCTATACCACATATTAAGTTTCTTTTAACAAATAACTTTTAAATAAACAAAAGAAATATTCAATTTGATTTCTTTTCAATTTTTGTTTTCAAATGTTTATGCGGTTATTGTAGGTATATTATCGTTGCATGTACATATGTTTGCCTCTTATTCAAATCCGTTTTAGCCTAATTATAATGAAATTTTGAACACTAAAGCCCCATTTAGAAAATCAGTCTGAGCTGAACTGATCGTCTGAATGGGGCTTAACAGTTCAAAACATGAGAATAATCACAGTCTACCTTAAAAACGAGTGGTGGATGCGCGACTTTTTCTTTCACATCGAGTTGGGCGTAAATCAAGAGCCAAGATTTTCATAATTTCATATACATTCATTTTGATTATTGATGCAAAAAATAATAAATAATGTCGAAATGTGATTATACGAACGTTTATTCCAGAATTTGAAGGAATCGGCAATAATAATGATTTTCCGTTATTGGCTAAAACTGAAAATTGGAATTGTTGCAAACAGTAATAGTAGTTAAATTAAATCAATTAGGCAAAATAGTTTGAGAGAAAATGACAAATTAATTTAATATAATGGCTAAAAGTATAAACAAATGGCCTAGAATTATGACCAAAAAAGCCTGGATAAGAAGTTTGAAGAAGATCGGTTAAGCCGTTTAGGGTGGAGAGACAATTACGGACAGACAGACGAAATGCCAAAACCACTTTTTGAGTTCCACTATCATCGTAATGTTAGAATCGATCAAAATCACCCTCCCCGTGATGATTTGACAAATGATCTGGGTAGTATCAATTGCCAAGAAATCTTATATCAACTTAGCCGTTCGGATTCGGCATAAAAAATAGGTCCCGCAATCGTGCAAGAAGGTTAAGAGAAAACTAGGCCCTGGCTACTAACGAGCCTGTTGCGCCAAAAAATTTGTATTTGTAAGAGAAAGTTAATAAATTTTTAATGCCAAATGCATCAGATAGTACCTAGTTACATATTTATTTAAACTGCTAAGGGCAGGCGAAGCAAGACGAACATGGGTCAGCTAGTATCTAATGGGCTCGTGGGCGCAAAAAACCTTGCACATCAGTTGCGGCTAATTTGTTGTTGTTTTTCACATTAGATATTGGTGATTCTGATTTATTATGGCGTGGTGGATATTCGTATTATTACCTTGGCTATAATAAGTAAGTAGTCCGAGTATTTTTGGATATCCAAAATACTGGTGCCTTTTGTCTATAGCAATGTGATCAATTTGATTGACCGTTGATCTGAAGACCCCATGTCCACTTATGAATATAGAGATGAGGAAACCGTGTGCTGACTATTCATTCCACAGCGAATTTAATTGGCCTTAGCCCGTCACCAGACGTGTTGTCGTGTAGGCTGTGTTTTCCGAAAATATTGTTGAAAATAAAGATGTCTAACCTCTGCATTAAAATCTTCTAGCACGATTTTAACTATAGCAAGGTCCGTAGTAGATGTCACAATTTTCCTGCCCCGTACTTCCTGGATGGGAGTAATGTCTGCTTTGTAGCAGCTTATATCACTTAGTTGTTCGCCTGCATCTCGCCCGTTTAATGTTCTTACATTCCAGGTGCAGGTACGAACGTCGCTATCCTTTTTTTTATCAAGCAACAATAAAATCAGTCCTCCCGGAGGCTCTTGGTTGCTTCGTAACAATAATTTTTTCCGTAAGTGAGAAGTTAACCCAAAGTACAACCCCCAACCTGTAGGGCTAGTTCCAATTTGTAAAATACCCATACACGGTGCAATCAGTATCCACTATGTGATAAAGTGCTGTCGTTGGCCTTTCGGCTCATTCGCCACCATTCCTGTTCAATGGGCCTGACTTATCCTTGAGATTCCTAGATGGCCTGCTGTCCGAAAACGTCGAAGCAGGTCACCACCGTTGACTACATCTTGCAGTACTTTATCTTCCGCCTTGCAATGAATATGTGGATTAGTGTGAGTAAAAGTCTTCACCCAGCTCTCATCTGTTGCCGCCAAGACTTTACCAGGGAAAAGGAAAAAAAACCCTAACTACTGTCTGAGAGTCGGAGTTGGTAGGCATCAGCTTGGTGAAAACTCAAGGTTTCATATATAATAGGATTGCAAACGTGTCTAAAAACTTTATGTAAATGAAATATAGACAATGGCGTAATTTAAAGGTCTTTCTCTGACACTTAAAAGTAATTATAGTTTGATCGAAGAAGACGTTTCTAGCTGAAAAATTAAGTTAAAACACAGACGGACGGGTGAACGAACATGTAGACTGGCAATTCAGAGTTGATCCATATACTTAAAGCTATGTTATGAACTTAATGTCAAAACTAATATATCTTTATGCGATAGGGGTATATTACTTAGAGGGAAATACATACCAGTCGATTTGCCAATTGATTTTGCGCAGGACTTGCAGTCTTTAAAAGCCTGCTGTATACATTTTTATTATTATTATTATTATATTTAATAATATATATTTATATATATATTTAAACAAATACACTAAGAAAAGGTTAACGTTAAAAAATAACTTTCTTAGTCTACAACAACAATGAATTTTGAACTTCCTACTTACCCAATTGGAAGGAACTCCCAGAGGGAAACGTTAGGTAACGCCTTTTTCGCGAAAGAATTTCCGAATTCCTGTTTTCGTTCTGATGTTCATATTCAAAGTAATCCCAACCGAGTGCTTTGTTATCACCATTAATATTTATTTCACTCGTGCCAACTAATTTCGAAAAATGTGTCAACGTAAAGGTTATTACAAACATCCCAAGCAAACAGACATTTAAATTTCGTAAACGCATTTCAACTCCTGATCTTCTTTAAATGTATCTCTTTACAAATATTTAATAAGTACACTTTGACACAATGGTTTATTTATTTAACATTCACAACACAATTCAATGCAGATAATCTCATACACACCCGTCCCAGAAAACTGTCTATTCGCGTGTGTAGTCCAATGTACCAATGTAGTCTCATTCGTAAAAGTCTACCATCGGATCGTTCGCTCATTAGAGTAAAGAATTTCTTCAGGAAACATCTTTGTATTTAATTAACATAACCGAGAGAAAACAATGCTAATTGTGAACCTTTGCGCCGTCTGATGATTATTTTTACAACTTTTATACCACCATGAAAATGCAGTCTACTTTGAATAGTTTTTTTTTTATTTTATTTATCTTTTATTAGTATTCGTGTTCCTATAAACTTGAACTCCATACAACGTTTTCGCAAAGAGGGTAGACATTTGAACATTCTTCACGTGTGTGATATGCCTTGTCCCAAATATTGTGTTTATGGTGATATTTGTTTGTGAACATTTCGGTATCGGCATCTGGCAATGTGAATATTGTTCGAAGGATTTCGGTCACTAAGCTCCCGGGTTCGTTTTCATGCTTTCTCTGACCAGTCTCACATAAAGCTCTCAGAACACACTCAGTGCCATTTTTACCTTGTCTGGAATATAAAAGGTTATTCAGGCTTCGATATTGTTATTATTGGTCTCTATATATCTTACTTGTAAAACATGCCTTCAATTTTTGAATATAGCTCATGTCTAGATGAACGATGATATCGCAAATGGATTTTTTCTAACTTTTGAAGACCAGCGCTGGGGTGTTCGGTGATACTTCGTTTCCCCATTATATGATACACAGCATGTTGTCGTGGTTTTGGTGTATTTGGTCGTTCTTTTAAGGGACTTTGTATAGAAGGCCTACACAAAATAGAGTAAACGAAAACATGTGTTTTGAAAGAAAGGCTAAAATGAAAGTTCTATCATAAATGCTTTCTCAGAGGGATATGATGATATTCCATTAGAAATAATTCCCTACATATGCCGCTCAACTGATTAAGCTAACTTTTTCGTTCAAACTTACTTTTCTACTTTTTGTTCATATATATTGAAACATAATTCATTTTTAGTAAATTTGGAAAAAAAGTACTGTTATTTTGTTATGTTGGTTTGAAGCTAGTATTCCTTAAAAAACCATTGAAAAACATATCAGTGCATCCGCTGTGCGGATTGTTTAATAACCTATCTCATCACATCCTTAAAATTAATATCCCCAAAATGTGGGGGATGAAATACAGAAAATAACATTCTCATTACATATTGTTTGTTCTGACAGTTTATCAAAATCTTTGACAAAAAACAATACAAATACCTCGTGGTAGGGTATAGAAATGGTTTGTGTTGGAAAACTGGCCCCAAAAAGTGGGCGTGGGTGAAAATTATATATGTACAAAATGTTTATATTGCCATTACAGGAGTATTTGCATCAAAGGTTTTTTGAAAATCTTTAATTTGGACAAAAACCGTTATTACTAAAGACGCCCCTAAAAATTGAGCATGGCAAAAATCTTTATATGAACGAAATATAGATATTCAGATTCTTTAAATATCTTGTTCAGTCAGTTTTTAAAAATTCTTAACCCGTTGACCAAAAATAACGTTTTTCTAAAAAGTGGGCGTGACAGTGAGCGGATTAAAAAAATGTTTACACTTGCTCTGAAGTAACGATCAAGAATCCTATTTACCAAATTTCACTCTCCTTGCTCAAATTTTAATAGGGCTAAAAATCGATGACATACATATATAAAGACGGACGGACGGGCATTGAGGTATACCTACATAAATTATTTCTTTATGTTACAAACTATGTATGAAAATAAATATATACTCCTACGGGATAGGGTATATATAACTTTCTCTATCACTGAAAGTTAGGCGTAATACCAACCATGCTAGAATTTGATGATTTATATAGTTTGGCTATATTATAGAAAACCTTTATGTTCATATAGGAAATATAATTATAAGAACATTTATTCCGGTATTTGAAGGAAATAAGTATCCATGTGAATTATAATGATGTTTCTTTACAGGCTAAAATGGATAATCCCGACAAAAAATATATAAAATTTCATAAAATATGTCTGAACTTTGTCAAAAAATCCATTGTAGGAATTTTCTCAAAAAAGCTGGGTATGCAGTTTTGTTTGGAGCTAGTATATTCATTTTATTTACAATTATATTCTTTATTTTGATGCTTGGTAAAAATTAGAAATGCAGTTTCGGTTATAATATAGATTTCGGTAATCGAAATTAAACAGTTTAGTTTTCTTTCTTCTTTAATCAATATATTCTTACATATTAAGCGTTAATGTAATACCAACATCAAAAGTTAACACAACAGATAATGAGAGGGTGGGGTATATTCATTATTTTAATATATATTTCAGTTTCAATAAAATTTTCGTCAATAGACGCGTTCAGTTTAATCAAAAAAATCATTAGAGCCGTTTTTTGTGGTAGGTTTGGGCTCTTTTAATCCAATTTAAAAAAAAACCCCTCTGTATATTAATCGACCTCATATATGAAATTTAAAAGAAATCCGTCCAGGTGTTAACAGATCGGCGGAAGGAAAGAACACCCGTTTATTTTATTACAAAATTTGAGCATCTGTTCGCTTAAATATGTAAATTAAGATGTCCCAAAACATTGAACAACTGACTTATTATTTTTATTAATTAATCAATCAACTTTAAAAATTTAAATTACCTCTTTGCATTTTTTAGTTTTTCCATATCATAAATTGATGCTACGTCAATCCTTTCATTGTTTACGCTTTTCAGTTTAAACTGAGGATTGTATGTTGAAGAACTGCTTCCCGAGAAAGGTTGTCTCTCATTATTGACAGCGAATGCTGGTCTGGAAACATACTTCTTGTAGTTATTGTATTTCATTCCATTCTTATAGTCATTCCTATAAATTGATGTCTTAACTGGTGATGTTTTATATGAATATTCTGAAGGCTGAATATAAATAATATGAGATAGATGATCGGCTACAGGCTTCTTATCGATGTATTTTATATTATCAATCGAATCATTTCTGGATAGTCCATATGTCCCATCATTGAGTTTTTCAATTAAATCATTTTCGATTTCACTTGGTGCTTTACTAGGTAGTTCCCACGCAACAGCACATGTTATACCCATAATTGCAAAGTTAGTATAATCAACAATTGGTATAATCAAGTCAAAAACTGAAAATATAAAAATAAATCATGTTGGCATTATGATTTTGTTAATTAAAATGACTACATCATCGAATTATGTATAGACAGAACTACTGCAATAAACTAACTATGCAAATCGTATAATATATATTCTATATATATTTTATTTGAATAAAAATTGAGCCTAAAAATTATGTTCGTTTGTTGCCGATTCACGCCATAACGCATTTACTGATTTTAACCAAACTTTCACGAGTCTTTGGTATTAATATGTTTTTTGTATAGTTTGGTTGAAATCTGAAAAACTATGTGTGTGTTGTGGGTGCGTGAAAAAAAACACGAATTTCAGTACATTTTGGGTTGATATTTTGTGTGCCCACCAACTCACGTTATTTTTAACTAATTTACTTGGTTTTTATTTGAAACTATACAGAGAAACAATGAGAAGGACATAGGCTCTATTTTTGCCCACTGCCCACTTTTTTTTTTATAAAAATGGTTTCGATTAAACCGTATGGAATTTTGAAAAAGTGTCTGCGCAAGATATTTAGACATCTATATCTTTAATTGAATATCTATGAATATCTATTTTAAATCAACACAAAGTTGTTTGTAACGCCCACTTTTTGAGTGCGTTTTTCGTGAACAACTGTTTTCAGTACAATTTTAAGTAAATTCGAAAATATAAATATAATAAAATAATTCATATAATAACATTTTGAACATTTTGTCTATAGATAATATTAAGCATTGCCCATTTTTTGGAAGCATTTTAATCAAAAAACGGCTGCATTATGCTGGGAGTTTCGGCTAGACAAGGTGGAACTGGCAAAATATTTCTAATTTCGCTATTTCTCGCTGAAATACGATCAAACAATGGCATCGCATTGGCCGTTGCATCATCTGGTATTCCCCGATGTAAGCACACAATACAGAAATGATGAGTGGCTAGCAGAAAGAGCCATTTTGGCAGCAAAAAATGTGGACTTCAACGATTGAACTTCAAGATACATTAATCGCACTAAACACAAATGGGCATTGTGTAAATTTTTCTATTTTTGTTTTGACAAAAAAAGCTGCCATTTGTTTTTGAAAGAAAGAACAATAAATGTAGAAATGCTATTGTTTATATAGAGAAATGAAACTCCAGGAGTGGTCAAATACAGGATACACGGTCCGTATCGATTTTATAGAGATGAGTAAGGAAAATTCGGTGTTGAGTCACAGTCAAACCTGATATTTTGAAAATAACATTACAATAATTTATCATTCTTTACTAATCCATTTCGATAATACAAAATGTGCAAATAAATTCCCATCTGTACAAAATTTTACATTTTACCGCAATTCAAAAATGTCTAATGAAGATGTCGTCAGTTTTGCACTTTGTCCCGTCTGGTGTACACAGAAAAGACTGAGACTAAATGATTTAGTGACAGGTACCTACATATTTTTCAACAGGAAGTAATAAATTAAATGTTTAATAAGAAACGACTGTATCCCAAGATCAAAATTTAATTTTTCTTTATTTTTTCATGTATATATATATATATATATATATATATATATATATATATATATATATATATATATTTCATATATATTAATTTTCTTCCAGTTCTTGACTAATATCCGAGATATCCGAAAAGAAGATTCCATTCACTGCTCTAAGTACATGTTCTCCTGCAATTTTTATACCCTATCCAATAGGGTATATTAGTTTTGATACTTAGTTTTTAACATAGAGAAATAATTTAGCTACATATACCTCAAAGTATATGGATCGACTCAGAATCGCTAGCTGAGTCGAATAAGCCATGTCTGTCTGTCCGTCCGTCCGTCCGTCTGTCTGTCTGTTCGTCACCGATTTTTGGGCCTTAAATTTTGAGCTGGGATAATGAAATTTGGTATATAGGATCCTCGTCCGTGCCACCAGAACAAGTATAAACATTTTTTCTATTAAGCATACATGGAATTTCTTGGCCTGAGAGTCTAAACTCATTGGAAGCATCTGTTTTTCCTCTTTCTGTAGCTGTCAAAGTTTTTCCGGAACACATTTTTTAAACTGAATAACAACAGTTCTTTTCAACGCTTTTTTAAATATTCAACAAAACTTTGAAAAAACATATGAGAAGGCTACAATCCGCTGTGCGGATCGTTTAATACCCTTTCCCATCCCATCCTTAAAATTCATATCCCCAAAATGTGGTCTTTATGGTCATAAAATATTGAAAATGGCGTTGTCACAACATATTGTTCAGAAGGTTTATCAAATTCTTTTATGGTTCGACGAAAAACAACGTATGCCTTGGGGTAGGGCATAAAAATGTTTTTTTTTGTAAGAAAACGCCCCCAAAAAGTGGGCGTGGGTTAAAATGGTCTATAGATGAAATGTTCATATTGATACTACCAATGATTGTGCATCAAAATTTTTTTTGAAAATTTTAAATTTGACCAGAAAAAGTTTTTTATAAAAACGCCCCCAAAAAGTGGGCGTGGCAAAAACTTTTTACTGACGAAATATAGATTTCAAAATTTTTTACACTTGTTCTGGTGGCACGGACGAGGATCCTATATACCAAATTTCATTATCCTAGCTCAAAATTTAAGGCCCAAAAATCGGTGACGAAAAGACAGACGGACGGACGGACGGACAGACAGACATGGCTAATTCGACTCAGCTAGCGATTCTGAGTCGATCCATATACTTTGAGGTATATGTAGCTAAATTATTTCTCTATGTTACAAACTAAGTATCAAAACTAATATACCCCTATGGGATAGGGTATAAACAGCTGATGTGAACGCCTGCAACGAAATATTTGCAATGGCCTTATCCTAGTTGCGCTTTTTTTAGAGAAATTTCAACAGTCGTTTCTTATTTACCGTTTGATTTTATGACTTCCTGTTGGGAAAATGTGTACCTCTTCACAGGTAGTATCAGTTTCCGGGTACAAACGTTACAACAAATATCCATTGCAAAATGTATGGCCTAATCATAGTTATCGCCAGTGTATATAGTTCTGAGGAAGTGTGATTGTCCATGCTTGTAACTGGGACACTGGGACTCATATGTTTTAAAGTTGATTCAGTGACTCATCTCTTTATGATTTGACTCATTTTTTAAATAAAAAGGATAAACACACATAATACGATTAAATCAATTTGCAAGTTTAATCTCTTTCATTTAATTTTGCAGAAAAAAAAATATTTTCTAAAGATTTCATAGTGTGAACTATAATAATTTAGTTTATTTAATATGAACAATTTTTTATGTTTTCAATATCGTTAAATTAAGAAAAAAACAACAAATAATGGAATTCTCTTGGACAAACAATCGGAACCTTGGGATATCTAAAAGCTAATATAAAGTTTCAAGATGATATAATGTATTTTAATTTTAATAATTTATATAATGTTTATATAATTTGAGCGCACTCAAGGTGCTATGAATACTCTTTATATGTTTTAGCACAGTGGGGCGTTAAGTAAGTCGGGGGTGAGAAGAAGGGGGTATCGATGCACATTGGTTTTAAATGATTTAAAGCTATAATGGTAAGGAACACACAATTGTATTATTCAGCTTATATATATATGCAATTTTATATAGAAGTTGAACTTGTGTTTTGATGGAGGAGAGACAGGAAATTATTCATATAACTAAGAAAGAGAGTCGGAGACAAAATTAAGCATTTACCACCAGCTTTTATTTGGTGAGTTTCAAGTGCAACAGTCTTGCTTACTTCACCATGCTGGTTCTACTTTTCGATGAAATATGTCATTAAAACACCAGTGAGAAGTTATCGCGTTTCGAGATATTTCATATGCTAAAATATCATAACATTGATTTTATCTTAGCTATGAAATTTAACAAAAGCGATTTCGTTAAAATCAAAACATAAAAAAATGATGACAAAAATAAACCGTTATTTAATTTTATATTTAAAAGAAATCCTAACTAAAATAATCTGAGTAACATTTTTTTACAGAATCTCTTCGTGAGAAATAGTTTATCTTAAAAATAACTGTTTTTTGTTTTTCTCAAAAATATGCTACATTCAAAGTTTCGAATAAATTTGTTCAGCATTTTTTGAGTAATAGGTAATTATTTTAAGTCATTTTCATTTAAATCAACGCGATCGTTCTTTATAAATCAACTAGCTGTACCCTGCGCGCGTTGCAACGCCACCAACCAAAATAAATTTGAAGAAAAGACATTACACAAATATTCAATTCATTTTGAGTTATTTAATTGATTTTGTTCATTTCGAAAAAAAATTGTGAAATTGCAGCGTTTCGTTTCAATTTACACAATATTTCTTGTTTTTTTCATCTGGAACGTAAACGAATAAATCAGAAGGTTTTCCGATGCTCACGGAAACTATGGAAATTCAATTCGATTCAATTATTTATCTAAATTAATTTAACTCACAATTAAAAGCACACAACTCTTTGAAAAATAGCAATATAGTCTGTTCAATGTGAGCCGGACATGAATTTCACAATTTACATAAATTCTTATGTCACCCACAACATGAAATTCATTGGAATGACAGTGGCGCCATCCATCGAGGGCTCAGTGGCGCGATGGTTAGTGCGATGAACTGCCGCGCAGAAGGTCTGGGTTCGATTCCCAGCCGTAGCAACACCTAAATGATTTTTCACTGGCCCTCCTCTCGTGATGAACTGACAAATCATCCGAGTAGTATCAATTGTCAAGAATAGCTTATCTCAACATAGCCGTTCGGAGTCGGCATAAAACAGGAGGTCCCGCCATCGTGCAAGAAGTACACACGCACACATGAATGGTTGTGAGAAAGCTAGGCCCTGGGTACTAACGAGCCTGTTGCGCCAAAAATTTGTTTTTTTTGTTTTTTGCCATCCATCGAAAATTGGTCTCAACAACTCAGAAACTTTCGTGATCGTGGGCACATGCACAACAACTTTGCTAAAGATCATCACATTACCAAATGCATTGTTTACAAATTTACATAAGTAGTGATAAGTATCTAAGATTTTCGCGAAAAAGTGCTTATGCAATCTTATTCTAAATACTTGAAGAAATGATCAACCGTTATATGAGAGGTATTGTTATTTTATTGTTATACTTAAAATATTTTTGGATAATCTCGTTTTAAAATGCATAAGCTTTATTTTGACACCAACACGCAAATGGTTGAATTTATAAAAAAAACACAGCAATGCACCCTTACTACGTATACTGGGGAATTTAAAAAAAAACACACAATCGTATTAGACAAAGCAAATTAGAAAAGACGCCGTTAAATACATTCGTTTTGAAAACGATTAGAACCGTTATACAATATGAATCAGCTCGCACTAAGAAAGCATTGTCTCAATTTATCATCAGTTTTCTTACGAAGTGGATTAGCACATTTAGCCTAATACAACATCGAAAGAATACGAGTAAGAATATTACAGAAATATTACCAATGCGAAACTACTGGATTTTTTCAAACAAAATGCGATCAATATATAAAGGTATAATATATGTTCAGAGCATAAAATTACGTTTAAGTTTACTTTATGATATATCCGTCTACAAGTCACACGAAAAAAAAAAAAACAACCATGAAAAGTGTATATACAACATACCTATCTGAAAGGAACTTCCTTCAGGAAAAAGCAAATAGCGTCTCTTCCGGTAAAGTAATGTTTCCGACTCATTCCGTTTTGTTTGGTTATGACCTTCCATTATATATGGACTGAGTGTTTTATTTTGATGAATGGGTTGTGTTTCACTTTTATAAATATCGCTGAAGTTATCCAAATCTTCTGCACCATCATCAAGTAGTTCACTTTTGATTTTTGTATAAAACTTGATAAATATGTTTTCATACTCTTTGACACCATTTAGAGAAGTTTTATTTATAACAGTTTTTGAGACACATATTAGAATCACTAACGCTAATAAAAACAGACAATAGCAGTTTAAAAAGGTTAAAGATTTTATTTTCATTTTTCAAAAACGATTTTAAAATACAAACTAAGATGTAGAACTGTTTAATTTCTAATGACACCAAATCATGAGTTGTCTTCTCAGATTCTTCATAAAGACTGGGTGATAGCTTGGCACACATAAATTTAAAGTCGAAAGATAAATTACTTCATTCCTACTTGGAAATACGTTGGGGCATATGTCTACACTGTAATTGCTTTTAAAGTATCTATTTATCATTGCTTTAATGTTTTTGTAGCTTGTTAGCACCTTAAATTTGGATAGATATTATGTACTCTAAGAAAATATATTTTTGGGCGTCAAGAAGTGGTCTTTTAGTGTGTCCAACCATTATTAGGTAATATACGATTATAAGAGTGCGCATTATATTAGCAAATACATTTTATTCAATTACAATTCTTCCATCTCGGACTACCATATTAATCATTTTTAATGGATATTTGGCTTGCTAAATAAGAAATAAAGATGTATTGTAAGTGTGTTTGAATGTTTTAATGATCGACAAAATTTTTCGAATATGATCAATAAAATAGAACGATCGATTATCGATCTCAAAGAAATCTAACGTAAGTATAAATCGAAAGTAACATATTAAATTTGAAACTGAAAGTGTCCTGTTTTTCTGATGTAGCTTTACCAGGCGGGTTCATCAAGTATGACGAAAGTGGATACAACTTACTCGCCGTTAAGGATAGATTCCAAGTGGACAAGTATTTGCTCGATATACGTGAAGGTTTGACCGTGTTTGACGCTGTGCCGTGGGAAAATGGTATTCTCGAATGACGGCCCATTTTTTGATGAAGATCAAACGGATATGTGGAGATGGGATCTAAGAAAGAAAGAGAAATGGAGTTCTCTAGACGATAACCGCCGGTAAAAATATAAAAAAAACACTAACTAATTATTTTCTCAATTCAATGTATTTCATTAATGTAACTGACATCTCTTAAAAGTTAAATGTAAAGTAAAAAGGAACATAAAGAAAATCAGTATTCATTTCGAAGAGCAATTGAGTGTACAATATTTTCTGGATTATGTCTTATTAGTAGAAAGTAATGCATTATTTTTGCATGAAAGATAATTTATGACTTTCTCTCCTAGAAGACCTTGTTGTTTAGGCAAAAAGAACTGGTATGATCAGGATCTTATAAAGGATCTCCCTAGTACTACTTAATTGCCTTCTTAGCCCGAAGAAAAATACCGGTTGGCAAGAGAAATTCTTCGTTTAATTTCTGACGAGATGTTGTTGTCAGAGTTAATAGCGTAAACCAAGGTAGACAAAGTCCTGTACTACCTCAAAGTTATATCTGTCAATGGTGACGTTCTGTCCAGTTCGTCGATGTTGTGTGTCTTTTCGTGTTGAAAGAACATACTTAGTCTTACCCTTATTTACTGCTATAGTCCGTACCAAATCAGTTGGCCATTCTACTACGCAGGCCTCTTAAAATTTATGTTACAATATCTTAAATTTCTCTTAAATCCTCTCTCTGCGCATTCGACTGTTGGCAAACTAGTGCAAACCAAACCAGTTGGGCATTCTACTGCGCAGGTCTCTTGAAATTTATTGTAAAATATCTTAAATGTCTCTTAAATCCTCTCCTTTTCGTCGCTTCCTACTGTATAATAGCAAACGTGGCTACGACATCACATTGAGTCCGACCAATGATGTCATTATCGTCGGCGTATGCTATTAGTTCTATCGTCATCCTACACAAACGGACGAGTTTGGGCGGTATACCAAAACTAGACATGGCTCTGTATAGTTCGTCTCTATAAATGCTGTCGTATGCGGCTTGGAAATCGATAAATAGGTGGTGGGTATCGATTTATTCTTCTTGGGATTTTTCCAGGATCTGCCGAAGTGTGAAGATTTGATCAGTTGTGGACTTTCCTGGCATAAAATCACACTGATCAGCGCCGATTAGGTTGTTGGTAATCTATTTCAGGCATTCACATTTAACTTTAGTTGGATGTTGTAGGCGACTGTAGTTAGCGCAGTTCAAAGGGTCTCCTTTTTCGTGGATCGAGTAAGCGATGCTGAGATTCTATTCTTCAGGCATTCTTTCATCCGACCAGATTTGGCTTAATAGTTGGTGGATGTTACTAACCAAGTTATCTCCCCAAAAAATCAGAAACAAATTTTTGGCGCAACAGGCTCGTTAGTACCCAGGGCCGAGCTTTTGCACAACCATTAATGTGTGCGTGTAATTCTTGCACGATGGGGGACCTCCTGTTTTATGCCGATTCCGAGCCGCTAAGTTGATATAAGCTTTTCTTGACAATTGATACTACCTGGATGATTTGTCAGATCATCACGAGGGGAGGGCCAGAGAAAAATCATTTAGGTTGCTACGGCTGGGAATCGAACCCAAACCTTCTGCGTGCAGTTCATCGCACTAACCATCGCGCCACTCAGCCTGTCATCTCCGCCGGCTGTATAAAGCTCGGCGGGAAGGCCATCATTTCCGACAGCCTTATTAAGCTTGAGTTGCTATCCTCATTTAACTTAGGTGGGTTGGTTGGTAGTTTCCGCTATCGTCACCAGTATTGAATGGTTCGTTCTGCCTAACATCGGCATGTTGTTCGGCATAGCAGTTTAACAGTCCGCAGAAGTGGTTCTTCCATATCCACCAATCCCTAAAATACCGCAAAACTTTTCTGTGGGTCAAGTTTGGCCTTCGCCGGCTCAACGCGATTGAAAACCTTAAAATTTTTGGGATGAGATGGGATAGGGTATTAAACGATCCGCACAAGGGATTGTAGCCTTCCCATATATGTTATACCCTATCCCATTGGGGTATATTAGTTTTGATACATAGCTTGTAACATAGAGAATTCATTTCGCCTTAAAGTATATGGATCGACTCAGAATTTTTAAAATATTTGAAAAAAAATTTCGATGCAAGAACATTGGCTATGATAATATTAACATTTCGGCTTTACAACATTTTAAGCCACGCCCACTTTTTGGGGGCGTTTTCCTACAAAAACTATTTGCATACCCCACCCCAAAGTATATGCAATAGAAAACTTTGTTTTTGTCGAACCATAGAAGATTTTGATTAACTGTACAAACAATACCTTGTGACAACGTCATTTTCTATATGTCATTACCATAAAGCCCACAATTTGGGGATACTAATTTTAAGGATGGGATGAGATAGGGTATTACACGATCCGCACAGCCGATTTTAGCCTTCTCATATGTTTGTTGTTAACTTTATTCATGCGACTAGTAGCCTCATCTACATTAAGGGAGATAGGACAAATATCTACAACACGAGATACAGCCTTTCAGAATCGTCTATGGTTTCTGTTCCATCGTAATCAATTAAGGCTGCATCCGAATACTCAGATCAAGCGCCTTAGGACCGTCGGTAACCCTGAGAATTACTCCTTCTTTTCATTCCCTGCATTGATATTTACTTTTGAAGTATTTTTCAAAAGAGTCCAATAGAGTGAGGATTTGGTTCATCGTAGTTTGAAAACTACTACTATCAAAATCTATCGCCAAATAAAACTGTGCTCGGTTTGAAATGGTCAGCCATTATCACATCTCGACTGCTGTGTTATTCGTGGTTGTTGACTCCAATTCAGAAAATGCATTCTCTTTATCTTTCTTCTACAAAGAGGATTTTGATTGATTCTTTCATTACGATGTGGAGGAACCCAAAAAAATGGCTTTTGCTTTCGCGTCGGTCCGTCTGTCCGTAATGGTTGCTACAGCCCAAATGGATAGACCAATTTTCTTCAAACTTCGTATACAAAGTAACTATTACTGTTTGCAACAATTCTTTATAATTATTTTTGTCTCTAATATTTCTGAACGGAATTTTCAGTTTAGACCAATAACAGAAAATCAATTTTGTTTCTCGTTATGTAAAGTTGTGAAGTGATAAAGTTGTTCTCATTTCAGTTTTCACGGAGACTTTTGCTCCTCACTTAATTTTTATACATTATCCCATTATAGGGGTATATAGGTTTTGATATATAGTTTGTAACATAGATAAAGAATTTAGCTAGATATACTTTAAAGTATATGGATCTTCTCATAGTCGCTAGCTGAGTAGAGCATATCAGCGTTTCTACTTGGCGATAGTGTTAAGTGCCCATAGAATTAGATGAACGTACACAAGGCTATACACATGGCTTTGAAGGGTGTAATGTGGTGGATAGACAGTAATCTACCGCAATGTCACGTAAACCTAACCTATTCTAACTTTAAGACTTCGATTCTTAACCCATACAATACATGGGCCGTATCAAATCAAATTGAATAAATTAAATATCTATATATATAAAAATGAAACCAGTTTTCCGTTGTCACGACATAACATGAAAACGGCTTGACCGATTTGGCTGATTTTTTTTTTGTAGTTTTCTAATACTCTGTACAAGGTTCTTACGGAACCTTTCTAGTAAATAAATAAAAACGACTTGACTAACTTGATGTGCCCAACTGGAGGGCTTACATGTTCTACCCATCTCAGAAGTATTGGTACTGTTAATATGCCTGTGTCGGCGGCGTTACATTGTTGAGGCGTTTACTTGCCTATACTTGCAAAAATGTCTGTTTCACCTCGTGGTAATATCGTCAGCATATGCTAGTAACTAGTAGTTTATCAGTTTAAGATTTTTCTGGACTAAAATACACTGATAAATGCCGGTCAGGTAGTTGGTGAACGGTTTTGGGATGGTACATATAATGGCAGATAGGATCTTGTAAGCGATTTATTAAAATAACAGTTAAAGAGTGCCCTGATAAAATTCTTGCTGATATTTAATGATACTGCCTCTTAAACTGTAGTTGATTTGGTAATGCGATGTTCGTGGTGTTGGCAGATGAACTGTGTGCCTATGAGCTGCAACTGCATTTCATTTAGGTCGTTGAAATCTAACTGAGATTTGAAGTAAATAAAAAATCGTCTATAAGGCGGAATAATTTTCTTTGCATAGAGTCCAGTAAGTTTGGTGTATATTTCGGAGACGAACCCCGAATATAAGAACAGTGTTACAGACCTGTTCTTATTTGGGGTTTAAAGATAAAAAAAAAGCTGCACTGGTGTTAAATATCTCTAAGCTCTAGAAAGGTAACTTAGTTTTGATGTAGATTTTGCAATAGTGTTTATATATTGTTGCCATGACCCAGTTCTTATGATATAAATCAGATCCCAGACTATAGGGTATGTTTTTCGACAATATTACTTAGATGTCCTCTTTTGCTAACTTGGCTTAATATCAACTAGCATGATTTTAGCATCATACTTCGGCAGTTGCTCATAAGTTTTTGTCGAGGAGCACACAGAAGCAGTTTACAGACACTACACCACAGTGTAAATAGCTAATCTTGGCGAATTGCTGCGGATTGTGTCAAAAAGTATTCGATGAAGTCTTTGAAATATAAGACTCTTTGCATATATCAAATCCGCATCTAAATATATAGATTTAATAAAGGCTTTTATTCCATACATCTGATTGCATTTAACCGTTGTTAATTAACGGTCATGTCGTCGATGGTTTTCAATTGACGAAAAATTATAGTTAGGTATATTTAAAACGCGAAATACCCTGGATACTTCAATTTGTAGTTTTGTTTGCGAACCAAATTCTATTACAGTGGGCCATTGGATCAAATTTATTTTTATTAGATAATAATCGAATAATGGTCTAATTGGGACAAATCGGCATAACTGTAACAACACCAAAATACTCAATAAACATGTAAAGTATTTTACTTTAATATCCCTAGATAGCACATTCTAAAATCTACCCCATCAGCAGTTTAAGGGAAAGAGACATATTTCTGATAATATATGCACAGAATAAATGGAAGTCAATAACTGTCATCAAAAAACTGGATCAATATATTAACACATTCTTACATACACATGTCGTGCATAACTACTAAGATTATAAAGCCGGCCACTCAACTGTTCTCTGGAACATATTACTAGGGCAATTAGCATCAAGGGCAGATTGTGGGTTTTTCTAATAATCCTACCCGATCTTCCGTTACCGACTTTTGTTTGCTTATTTATTAGCATGTTTATTTAATGTTATCGTATATAGGACAACAAATGTCCCACTTACATACTTCGACTTAAGTGGAGTAATTTGTTCAATACTAAAGTGCTAATGAAATAAGATGTAGCTGATATGTGACAGCAACTGTGGGAAGTATGTATGTATATACAAACATCGGATCTGATTTAATGATTAATCAAAAATAATATACCTCTATATGGAATAGAGTATAAAAACGATATGAATAGGTTATTAATGTAAGTCCGTTCGTTGTGTCAAAAAAGTAGCATAATTATATAAAATTGAAGATTACAAAAATGGAGTCGGCTGAATGGAATATTACTGCATTAGAAAATAGGATGAAACCATGATCCAATCCATTTTTGAGTCAAAGAATTGTCGAAAATATAGTGACTATAACCCCGAAATTATATATTGTGCTTAGCTCGAGCCATATTGGGGAGAGCAGCTTCTTATAGCTGCATTTTCGGCCGTACTTTTTTTGAGGAAATGGAGACCATTTTTAAAAAATGAGTAAGTCATTTTTCTTTCATAAAGAACGCCTCTGTGTGGTTTCAACAAGATGGAGAAAGCTTACACATAAGCAGACCTATTATAAAGATTCCTGAAACTCCACATTTAACTGCCCTTGCACCCAAAAAAATATGTTGTAGAAATGTTGAAAACCGCTGTTAATTCTACTGCATTAATAGTCAAAATCGACCCGACATCCAATGCTTTCAATTTTACAGACACATGGTTGTTCATTCTAAAACCGAGTTGTGCATATTACAACATTTGTTGTAGATTTTACAACTAAAAAAATCTGAGTACAACAGCGTTTATTGTTAAATATACAGCACAACTTGTAAAATACACAACATTTATGTGCTAAAAATACAGATTTTTGTTGAGTTTGACAAAACTATTTGCAGTCAAAATGTAATTTCTATGGTCAAATCTACAGTTCAATGTGTATAAACCACAACCGTTTGTGTCATTTTCATAGCTTTTGATCTCATTTACACAATTATTTTCGTGATCTAAAATAAAAAATATACACACCAAATAATTTAACTATTTTTATTTACATAATAAGCATTAATGACTACATATGTTACATATATTTTACAATTATGTTCGTTGATGAATTAGATGCTTAAGCTGTTAAACTGCTTTATGCTAAACTGCAGATGTCTTTAACCCAATATGCAGTGCTCAATTCGCTGAATAGTGTGCTGCACTTTGTGTACTAAATAAAAATAATTTAATAATTAATAATTTAATTGCTAAGATACAAACAGAATAATATACATACTTTTTTCCACTTTAATAATTCATCATCTTCAAACTCCGATTGCAGCTCAAGTTCGCTGTCCGGGAATATTTTAGAAATGTGCTCCGATCTGAGCGTGTAAGCCCACGACCTAGTTAAATAAAAATCTGATGCAGTCAAGTGAGATGACAAACATTCAAATCCTTAACTTACCTGCTAAAAACGGCACAACACTCTTAGAGAATTGGAAATTGCCCACAACTTCAAAAACGTCGACGTCCAAAGTAATTTGTTACCAGGGACCACATTTCACATAGGGGGTTATTTTCGACTGAATCACTGTTTAAAACTTTCAGGCAAACAAATTAAATTACTATCCATTTGGAAAACTAAATTGATAATTTGGTTGATTCTTTTTTTAAGATCTTTTCACTTTCACAATCATTTATGAATGATAAACAAAGTATTATACTGTTCTGGCAAACAAAGTATATATGTTCTGGCATGTTTTAAAAACCGTTTATTATGAACCAACATCCTTTGTTCGCCCTAGTAACTTTTGCTGTTGATTTATCTTCATGTCTACTAGAAATGTAGATTGTAGATTGACTGACAATAAGTTCTATAGATATGACAAACACAAAGACAAATCTATAGAACTTATTGTAATTTCTACAGCTAAATGTAATCAACACAAAAATGCTTGTAGATTTAACAATTCTGTGATGTAGATTTTACAAAATCAAACCTGTACATTTAACAACCAAAATTGACAACGCGGTGTCAATTTTACAACAAGAAATTGTGATCATTTTAACAATTTTACTGCCAAAATGAAAGCAAACGCTGTTAAACTTACAATTAATTGTGAATATTAACGCATTTGCTGTTAAACACATATTTTTTTTTAAGTTATTGTAAATTCGACTGCCACATTTTGTAAAATTACAGCGGAGATTTTTTTGGGTGGACCATAATTATGAGACTGAGATTCCCATTTTTATTCCTATATAAGACCCTGTTATCCACGCTGCCGAAGCATGGATCGTATCAAAAGCGTTGGTCGCTGTGAGTGAAAAATCCTTCTGAAAATCGCAAAGGGAACTCGTCAACGCAAAGACCACGAACTTTACGAGATATACAGCAACCTGGGCCCTCATTCCGTAAAGTGATAATCCTTTTACGATAAATTTCGACTGTAGATCTTGCATCATGTAAGATCAATAGTAGTTTTTTCTGTCCGCGATATCACTTTATTTGCTTCACTTAAAACAATTATCGTCAAATCATAGACGATTATTGAGTGATTGCTCATGAGGTATCGACTAACGTGATAATCGTTTTCAAAGTTACAAAATGACCCCACCCTTGTTGAAAAAAACTCTGCACTGGACGTTTAAGATGGTACAGTCATCCATTCAAAGCTAGACGGGCGGAAGTAGAAACCAACTTGAATTGCTCAATTGAAGAAAGTTAGCTAGGGACTAGGGCACTAGGCTAAATGGAGAGGCATGTTGGTTGAGACCGGTTCATTCCGGATTGAAACATCACTTGAACTAAACTAATTTATCTTATTTCCTGAATCGCGGCAATGATGGCTCTGTATCGTGTGAGGGCAGATTTATGTTTTTGAGAAGCATCCTTATTAACAAATTACCTTTTTACCCCGAAAAACAAAAAAACATCGGGATTACAAGCAACAGTGGTTGGGACATTTTGCACAATCCGTCCATAAATTATGGTAAAGAAGTCACACGGCCATGTGACACCTTGTCTAAATCCGTAAAAATATTTCGGTGAGGTCGTTGACTAGCCCAAAACGAGAAATCTCCAGACCGAAGAGGTTGGAAGGTATATCTAAACTAAACATGGTCCTTTTAATTAATAGCTTTGACGTTCTACTCTCTGGTAGTGTACCTTTTTATATTTTCGATAGCCCACTTTTCATTTTCTTGTTTCTTCTTTCTGAAAAGCTGGTGTGCTTCCCTCGTTCAATATAATTGCTACATGCTCTGTCAATGATTCAAATTGTTTATTAATAAAACTTTATACATAGTTACTGACTCATACATACAAAAAAAAAATAAAAATCTAAACATTCCAACGAAGTCATTCGTTTTTCAATTGTTTTCACTATTGTCACACAGAATGTTACCAAGTTTTAAAAGCTTTCCTCGCAAACTTGCTGTAGATACAACTGCAGTTGGGTCATTATTTCGACCGAAATTTGTATTTTAAACGTTCTTAATATTTTTCAACGGTGTTCAAGCGTTTCTGTTTATTTCTTCATCGCAAACATACTACTTACTTAAGTGGAGCTACAGTCCGGAATAAACCTGGGCGCCAACCAACATGCCTCTCCAATTAGCCCGGTGCTTAGCTAACTGCCTTCAGTTGTGCACTTCAAGTTGGTTGAGGTCGGTTTCTAGTTGTGCGCGCCACTTAAGGCGCGGTATTCCTCTACTGCGTCCAACGTCTGGCTGGGAATCGAGGACTCTGCGAGCCGGAGTGTTTTTGTCCATTCGTTCTACATGTCCTCGCCATCTTAAACGTCCAATGCGGAATTTTTTGACCCGGGGTATGTCGCTGTACTGCTCGAAAATATATGTTTCAAAAATAAACTAACAGATGTCTTTACAAATATTGCCAGCATTGGAGTAAAATTACCTAGTAGACAGGGGTAAAGAAAAGGATTGGATATATAATCGGTAAACTATATTTATTTTATTTGAAAATTATTGGGTAGCTTACAAGTCACCAAAATAATTGGTGATAATTATATTTTAAAGTTTTGAAATTTGTTTGAATTCAACTAAAACCAATTGTCGACATGCGCAATGCATTGAATCCGCAGTAAGTTATAGTTCTTCTTTTTACTCTGTAAATAGCTCAAGTATTTTCACGAAATTTCATTATTTTATTTTATATCGTTATTCAATATCCAATTTCAGCATTACAGTTATGGCTTTAACTTTCCCATTTCGAGCGTTACGTCTAACAGAGTCACATAAATGTAAAGAAAACTCTTAAACATCTTCATCACCATTTTATGTGTAAAATGTAATCTAAGTTATTGTATTAATAACTAAAAGTGATACATATGCGCATTTTCATGTCATGATGCATGGCATTCCCAATTGTGCGAATCAGTAATGCAAATAAAATACACGAACTCTTCCAACCAGTTAAGTTCTGAATTGATTTGTGAGCTGCAGTTGTCGGCAGTCATTCGCCTCATAATGACCATGAAAAAGCTTGTAATTAAAAGACTGATTCTATTTTATGCGGTATACGCCGTTTTATCAGTTGCAGGTTGTACTAATGTGTCATCTGTGAAACATGAACGTGGAAAACGATATTTGGACTTTCTTAAGTCGAGTCGTATGTTCGTATGTACCTATCGAACTTATAGATACATTTCCTTTGACTTTTACATTTCAATTAGTTTCGTGCCAATGGAAAGAATAATATTTTGGATGTGAACACTCTTTTTGCATATGCATATGGATATCGCGCAAACTATCCGATAGAAAATGATAAGAAACATAAGAAGGCTGTGAAGCGTGATATATATCGAATACTAGAGCAAATAATGGATAAGTAGGTGATTATTTTATACTTGTGGGTTATAGTTGCAATAATTTTTTTTTTTGTAATTTTACAGGCATGGTTTTGATGGTAAGGCATGCATCTTAAAATCATTTTGTACATCACTTAGAGGTGTGGGTAACGGATCAGGAATATTGTTCAAGACATTTAAAGCTATTTTCGCGTGAGTATACTAAAAAAAATATTTGTTTAAATCATATTGGCACATATTTTCTAGTGTTAAACTATGTTTTTAACGTTTTCAAATTCCAAAATAAATAAATGAATTTTAAAGCTATATTTTAATAACGTACTATTAAATATATATATATATATATATAAAAAATCAGGAAATGATATGATTTTAAAATAAAATTCAAACAAAATCAACCTAAAACACAAATTTGGTAAACAAATCATAAATATCTTTTGTGTAGAAACAAATTAAACTTCAAACTTTCTATGTGTTGGGCACAAAATATTGTTTACTCTCAAAGCAAGTTTCGCTTGTATTAATCATTCTCTCAATATCTTATCGCAAAAGGTCATATCTAAATAATCAGTGCAATGTCCAATAACAACTGACATTTTTATTTCGTATAGATATTTCTGATCTGTGGTGAGATCTTAAAATTTCTCTTATATTATTTCGTCACTTATTTTTCCATAATTTGTTATTGTTATTATTGGTAGCATGTTGACGGGCTCAGTGGCGCGATGGTTAGTGCGATGAACTGCCGCGCAGAAGGTCTGGGTTCGATTCCCAGCCGTAGCAACACCTAAATGATTTTTCACTGACCCTCCTCTCGTGATGATCTGACAAATCATTCGAGTAGTATCATTTGTCAAGAATAGCTTATCTCAACTTAGCCGTTCGGAGTCGGCATAAAACAGGAGGTCCCGCCATCGTGCAAGAAGTACACACGCACACATGAATGGTGTGAGAAAGCAAGGCCCTGGGTACTAACGAGCCAGTTGCGCCAAAAATTTGTTTTTTTTATGTTAAGACAGACCAGTAAAACACCATTAAGTTTGTTAAATAGATGTTTCAAACGTTTTTGATACAAATAATCCACAGTAAGGAGAACTGAAGCATTTTCTCGAAGATTCTAATCACGCTGGCTAATAATGTACCATCGTACATATTTTTTTTTTTATTATTTTTTAAATGATATTTTTTATGAAATTATGACTTAACCGATTTAAACTATTTCTGGCTCCTAAACCACATATGTTTCTCAATCACTGTTTATACCCTATCCCATAGGGGTATATTAGTTTTGATACTTAGTTTGTAACATAGAGAAATAATTTAGCTACATATACCTCAAAGTATATGGATCGACTCAGAATTGCTAGCTGAGTCGAATTAGCCATGTCTGTCTGTCCGTCCGTCCGTCCGTCTGTCTGTTCGTCACCGATTTTTGGGCCTTAAATTTTGAGCTAGGATAATGAAATTTGGTATATAGGATCCTTGGCCGAGTCACCAGAACAAGTGAACAAATTTTTAAAATCCGCCCACTGCCACGCCCCCTTTTAGAAAAAACGTAGTTTTAGGCCAAACCGTAAGTAATTTCAAAAAAGTGTGTTAGCAACATATTTAGACAATCCTAATATCTATATTTCGTCCATACAAAGTTTTTTGCCACGCCCACTTTTTGGGGGCGATTTTAGTAAAAAACGTTTTTTGTCCAAATTTTAAAACTTTCGAAAAAAATGTTGATGCAAATACTTCCGCAATGGTAATATAAACATTTTGTTTATAGATCATTTTCACCTACGCCCACATTTTGGGGGCGTTTTCTTACAAAAACCATTTGTATACCCCATCCCAAGGCATTAGCAATATAAATACGTTGTTTTTTGTCGAACCACAAAAGATTTTGAGAAACTGTCTGAGCAATATATTGTGACAATGTCATTTTCTGTTTTTCATCGCCATAAGGCCTATATTTTGAGGATATTAATTTAAAGGATGGGATGGGATAGGGTATTCAACGATCCGCATAGCGGATTGTATCCTCTCATATGTTTATACCCTATCCCATAGGGGTATATTAGTTTTGATACTTAGTTTGTAACATAGAGAAATAATTTTGCTACATATACCTCAAAGTATATGGATCGACTCAGAATCGCTAGCTGAGTCGATTAAGCCATGTCTGTCTGTCCGTCCGTCCGTCCGTCTGTACGTCACCGATTTTTAGGCCTTAAATTTTGAGCTAGGATAATAAAATTTGGTGTATAGGATCCTCGTCTCTGCCTACAGAACAAGTGTAAAAATTTTTGAAATCCGCCCACTGCCACGCCCCCTTTTAAGAAAAACTCAGTTTTTGACCAAACCGTAAGGAATTTTAAAAAAGTTTCTGAACAACATATTTAGACAATATTAATATCTATATTTCGTCCATATAAAGTTTTTTGCCACGCCCACTTTTTGGGGGCGTTTTCAATAAAAAACTGTTTTCGGTCAAATTTTAAATTTTTCGAAAAAAATTTTGATGCAGAATCATTAACATTATTAATATGAACATTTCGTCTATATACCATTTTAACCCACGCCCACTTTTTGGGGGCGTTTTTATATAAAAACCATTTTTATACACTACCCCATAACATATGCAAGAGAAAACCTTGTCTTATGTAGAACCGTTAAAGTGTTTTGTAAGCAGTCTGAAGAATTTGTTGTCACTATATCATTTTTTCTATTTATCCACATCGTGTTTTTAGCCATGTCCCCTTTTTTGGGGATTTTAGTTTTATGGATAGGATGGGATAGGGTATTCAACGATCCGCACAGCGGATTGTAGCCTTCTCATATGTTTTTTGTATTTTTTGATAATTTCCAGACAATATGTATATACTTTATCAAAGTATAAAGCACGTAAGTGAAGCTGCTCTTATTGTACTAAGGCTTACATTCGATTTTGTTCTGTTTGACCTGTTGTAACAATCCTGCTATGTTGAAAAAATAGTTCTTCTGTTCGGTCAATAACCGTTTTTATGAATTTGATGGTTTTTTTCATTTTCTCCAAATATCTTCAAATTTTTGGAATTCACATTTTGTAATATCTAGAAAGAATAGTTCTTTGATATTATTTCTACTTTATGTTGTAATATATTCCATTTATAACATTTCATGACATCTGAGTAGGTCGGCAAAACATTGTCCGTTACGATTTCTATGCTCCCAAAAACAGGACACTGATAAATTTGTCGTCTAGTTTCCATAATAATCTATTAGTTATTGAAACAAAATAATGATTTAAAATAAATAGATTTAATAAATGAATTACAACAAAAGTTTATTTATGTATCACCTAAAAATGTTTTTTATATGCACCATTTGAAATCAAATGATGATTCTATTGTTGAAACGATTGCTACTGAAAGTCCCTTCGATACATCGTCTTCGTCGGTCGCAACAACCGCTATTGTTACCGAAGCTGATGAATTGTGAAGACCTCTTGTGAAGTAACACTTGAAGAGCATAAATTTGATAGCTATCTTTGGATTGCACAACTCTTTGTGTTTTAAAATTTAAACGTTTTAAATTAACCAAAACGTGGACGCTAAAAATAATTGCGTACATGATTTTTATGAGTGGCGTTCATACACCTTCCTAATGTAAGAATTCATAAGAATTTTTTTCGATTTTATGATGTAATCATTAGGTGTATGAAATCGCATTCATAATAATGTTTTCATTGGAGTTGTTGTTGGGAAATTCAAAATCGAAAATTATAAATTTTTTTATATGAGTATGCCCAATTTATATACATTTCATAGCGATTTGTTTCTTTATATGCATAAATAAATCATAGCATGTAGCATGTATGAAGTGAAAATCAACAATCTAAATATATATGATCGTAATCATTTAAAATACAAACAATTCATACTAACATTGTTAGTATGTTAGCTACATAACACGCTTGAAACTATTCACTATACTTTGCATAAAAAAATCATTGTAAGTGCTTATTGTATATTAGCCATGTTTTTTGTCTCTTTATTATCTATATAGGCTTAGAGAAAAAATTTACTTGTAAAATACAACAACACTTTAGCCTAGAAAGATTTTGGAAACCTGCACAATTATCCAGTCTTACACCCATAGCCTGGATAGAAAATGCGCTACCATTTCGAAAATGCTAAAATTGCAAAAAATAGTAGCTGATACCACGAATGGCAATCATTCGCTGCAAAATAGGTGGAAAATCAATTGTTTTATGAAATAATATGATGTGAAAATATTTGTACATTTGCTTTGAATCTAAAATCAAAAAATTACAATAAGTGTAGAAGTGGATTAAATGAAAAAAAAAATAACAGCAACCATTAAAACTGCCAAATGCCATCTTCTGGCGTTTACATGTTTCAGTTTCAGTGGTGCCAGATCACCAATTATCGTTTTTTTTGTTTTCATTATTATCTCATCCTGTGCGGATCGTTGAATACCCTATCCCATCCCATCTTTAAAATAATATCCTCAAAATCTGGGCTTTATGGCGATAAAATACAGAAAATGACATTGTCACAATATATTGCTCAGACAGTTTATCAAAACCTTTTGTGGATTGACAAAAAAACAACGTTTTTGTATTGCATATGCCTTGGGGTAGGGCATACAAATGGTTTTTGTAAGAAAACGCCCCAAAAAGTGGGCGTGGGTTAAAATGGTCTATTGGCGAAATGTTCATATTAATACTACCAATGATTGTGCATCAAGATTTTTTTCGAAAATTTTAAAATTTGGCCAAAACCCGTTTTTTATAAAAAAAAAACGCCCCCAAAAAGTGGGCGTGGCAAAAAGCTTTATATCGACGAAATATACATATTACGATTCTCTAAATATGCTACTCAAACACTTTTTTAAAATTCTTTACGGTTTGGCCAAAAAATACGTTTTTCTGAAAAGGGGGCGTGGCAGTGGGCGGAGTTCAAAAATTTTTACACTTGTTCTGCTGGGAGCAACAAAGACCACGTGTACCAAATTTCACTATCCCAGCTCAAAATTTAAAGCCCAAAAATCGGTGACGGACAGACGGACATGGCTAATTCGACTCAGCTAGCGATTCTGAGTCGATCCATATACTTTGAGGTATATGTAGCAAAATTATTTCTCTATGTTACAAACTATGTATCAAAACTAATATACCCCTATGGGATAGGGTATAAACATATGAGAAGGCTACAATCCGCTGTGCGTATCGTTGAATACCCAATCTTATCCTATCTGTAAATTTAAAATCCCAAAAAAAGTGGGCATGGCTAAAACCACATCTATTATCTATATCTATTATCTCAATGTATTATAAAAACTTATTTCATGTGGATATAATATTGAATTTGATTCATAGCTTGTAATATAGAGAAATAATATCTATAGACACATCGTAATGTATAGGGATCGCCTCTGAATAGCTATCCATCTGTCCTTCTGTATGTCACCGATTGTAATTCCTTAGAGAAATTTGGTTTATGTGCTCTTTGTCCACGTATCCACTACATGTGTATGAAAAATATACTGGAAAATTTCATTTTTGGTCAGGTATTTTGAAAATAAAACTCTGAACAAGATTTACTTTCTATATTTTATACATATATCGTTTTTTTACAATCGTACTTTTACAGGGCGTTCTCCTAAAAAATCGTTCTTCGGTAACTGTTCAAAGGAATTCGAAAAATTCGAACTGTATTAGAAAAATATTCCTTTCCCTTCGGGTTGAAGGACTATGAAGACGAAAATTCTATTTCAAAATTGATAATAATTGTTCAGACGATAATTTTTGTATATTTTTCTATATATAAGCTATTTTCCATTAGAGTATAGTATTTTGTTATAATAAATTCGATGATGCGTTCAAATAAGGAGATATTCTAAACTATGCAGAGGCATACATAAGTCTCGTTACTTCACCTCCAAGATTTTATCTGTCGTAAAATGTGAATGCGTGATGTGGTGAATGGCAGATCCTGGAAAAATTCCCAAGAAGTCCAAATTGATAAGCACCATCATTGATTTTAACGTCACATTTATAGAGCCGTATCTAATTTAGGTTCTGTGGTTAACATAAACTAGATACTCGCCAGCCTGTGCAAGATAACGATTGAGAATTTGCGCCATCAAGGTCGAAAACTACTCCCAAAACAACACCAGCGGCACAATCAGCCATAAATCAGTGCAACTAGCATACGAAGACCCCATTGGCATCATTGCTCGGACTCCACGTTTGCTGGTATAGAGAAGAATGTGGCAAGAATAGGATTAACAGTGAATAACTGTAAGACCAAGTATAATCTGACAACAAAACATATGAGAAGGCTTCAATCCGCTGTGCGGATCGTTGAATACCCTATCCCATCCTATCCATAAAACTAAAATCCCCAAAAAAGTGGGCATGGCTAAAAACACGATGTGGATAAAATAGAAAAAATGATATAGTGACAACAAATTCTTCAGACTGCTTACAAAACACTTTTACGGTTCTACAAAAGACAAGGTTTTCTCCTGCATATGTTATGGGGTAGGGTATAAAAATGGTTTTTATATAAAAACGCCCCCAAAAAGTGGGCGTGGGTTTTAAATGGTATATAGACGAAATGTTTATATTAATAATGTTAATGATTCTGCATCAACATTTTTTTCGAAAAATTTAAAATTTGACCGAAAACAGTTTTTTTATTGAAAACGCCCCCAAAAAGTGGGCGTGGCAAAAAAATTTATATAGACGAAATATAGATATGAATATTGTCTAAATATGTTGTTCAGAAACTTTTTTAAAATTCCTTACGGTTTGGTCAAAAACTGAGTTTTTCTTAAAAGGGGGCGTGGCAGTGGGCGGATTTCAAAAATTTTTACACTTGTTCTGTAGGCAGAGACGAGGATCCTATATACCAAATTTCATTATCCTAGCTCAAAATGTAAGGCCTAAAAATCGGTGACGTACAGACGGATGGACGGACGGACGGACAGACAGACATGGCTTAATCGACTCAGCTAGCGATTCTGAGTCGATCCATATACTTTGAGGTATATGTAGCAAAATTATTTCTTTATGTTACAAACTAAGTATCAAAACTAATATACAGTATTAAAAGGACGCACAATATCGAAGAATTGGACCTAACTTAACCATTGACAGATACAATCTTTAGGTAGGAAGACATTTCGTATACCTCGGCTGCGCTTTTAACTCTGGCAACGAATTCTTACCAGAAATCAAACAAAGAATTACTCTTAATAGCTGCTATTTCATAGGGCTTAAACAGCCATTTGGACATTGGCTAGCAGATGTAGAGCGAATGGGCACCAACACTCCGACTCGGAGTTTGTTCGGTCCAGCCAGATGTCGGACGCAGTAGAGGAAGACTCTGCCTAAAGTGGCGTTCACAAGTAAATTGTAGCAGCACTTAAACAACATAAAAAAATTGATTACACAAATCCGATCAGTTTGTATCTAAATTACGAAAATAATTCGCGGACGTTTGATATTGCCGCTAAATTATATTGACAGCTCTGTATGTGTGCACCGTCGTTCAGTTCGCATGTTTTACTTTAGCAGCATTCCAAAAAAGTGGATGTTATTTTTTTTAGAAATAAGAAAATATCTAAAATAGTTAGAATTAAATATAGGTTCAATAAAGGCCCGTACCTCTTATGTCCACGCTTAATAATGAACCAAGAAACTCGATGAATAATAAAGTAAACAAATATCTTGCTATGATGTTATTAACCCCGGCATTACTCGTCATCTGTAAGAGTTTTCGTTGGACTCTAAATTGAAGATAATTAACACATTAAAGACCAAGCTAAACTTTGTTCATATAATTCTTCATTCAAAGTTTACATTCGTTCGGTTCACATCATTCTAGACACATTTTGATTTATTCCCAAACAGAGATACATTTTTGTAGAGATCAAATATTGAGCGAAATATCTGTCGCTAAGCAATGAACTCATCAGTTTTTAATTTGTTTATCATTTTGGCATTATTTTCCATTTGTGTGCAATGTATCGGGTGTGACGAAAGTTGCAAGTTAACATCAAATAACAATACAGTTCTTAGACGTTCTAAACGTCATTTGGATTTCTTAAAAGCAACTCGAGTGTTTGTATGTTTTTGTGCAATGATGATTTCTTTACTCAAATAAAAAAATTAAACAAAAAACTCCTTTCGCAGTTTCGTGCTAATATAAAGGAGAATGTTTTCACGTGGGGAGGAATTTGGGCACATGCATCTGGCTTTAAGGCTAATATGAACATGTTAAATGACAATAAAGCGTTGCGTCCATATCGCAGGGATACATACGAGGTTTTGCAGCAGCTTTTGGACCTGTAGGTTTTATAAAGACGGTATCTAAGTACGGTATATTACTTTTGATATATTTTGTTCAACTTCTTCACTAAAGCCATGGATTAGATGGACAGGCGTGTATGTTAAAAATATTTTGCTCAGCTACAAGACAGTCGGATGGACACATGGCAAATGGAATATTGTTTAAGCTAGTGCGACATATATTCACGTGAGTTGAGATTATTGTAGAGCCCAATGATTGAATGAGCAGATATTGTTTGCAAATTTATGTGATTATTCAATTGCTTTTAATAGAAAAGTATTGGTTTCGGGAAAAAATTAAACTCGATTTTTGAGAAGACACGAAAATGTGGGTCAAAATTTCTCAAAATCGCATATTATTATTTTGATTAAACATAGCACTACCAAAAACGTTAACGTTATTCAAAAGAAATAAAAAAAAATCAGTGGATACTCGTAAAGTGTGGATGCATATCATATGCAAAGTAAAATCGCAGCTCGTGAATGCTACCCGCTACCTGATCGCTGCGATATAGGTCTGATATGTTCCAATATTTTATGCCTGAAAAATAATGAAGAATGGGACATGATTTTTTCCCTATTTGGCATAAATCAAATAACCGAAAAATAAAAATCTCGCAGTTTTCGGTTGGTTTCATTTTATAGTTCTTACGGATCTGGTATTGGCAGATATGAAACAGGCCGCCATTATAATATACATAGCATAAAGTGAACCTAAATCACCTTTTTGGGTTAATGCTGAATAGCCCAAAAAAATGTTAATAACCCCCAAATAGTTGTTTTATATGTTGTAAAATTTTATACTTTACAATCGCGTTTTAATATGAAATTGTTCCTGTATTCCTATAGCCAATATTGACATTCATTAACTTAATAACGATACATTTTTTTTATAAATTGTTATTTTTAAATAAAGTACTTATAATCATTTTTCTAATTATTTCAGATTAAATGACCAGGATAGGCAACACTTTTCATATTTGAAGGATGAAAACTGTGATCAAATATTACATCACCACTGCCCGTTAAGTTTCAAAAACATTTCACCATTTACTGATGATATTTAAATAAATGAAGATATTAAAATGGGTTCTTTTTAATTTTATATGTCTTTTTGTTTAATGATTTTCAAAATTACGTATGGTACATCAACAAAATATATTTCAGACTTAACAAAATATGGCATCTGGCTTAGAACAAATTACGATAAGTGGTTTACTAAAATACGGGAATGATTAATAGTCAATTCAATACTCAAATGCAGTCCTCTTTAAAAGCATGGTCGAGACATCAGTGGCCAATCGTATTATTCTTACTAACCATAAACCAGTTACAACGTGAAAGGAGTGGTGGGCTCACGACTGGGTTGTGTGCATGTGCTCCTTACGCGCGTTAATAGTTGTGTTCATTTTAACCAAATTCGTTGTTTTTGAAAATTTCGATTTTAACAAAAACCGGTATTTGGGAGGTGCCATTAGTTTATTACAACGTTGCTACAATTAAGACGTATAATATATCAAAATTGAGGCGGCCAATTCAGGAGTCCAAAGGTTGAAATTAACTGTTCTAGGAGTTATTCTCAGAATAATTTGTAGTTTCACGATGTGTGTGGCAATTAGCGCCATCGTCGGTTATTACGGCGCGATAATTGGTTTCATTTTCATTAACTTTACTGTCGGCTTTATTATAGAAGAAAGATGGACCGAAGGTTCTACCAATCCGTAAACCATACCAACCTTTTGCTTTGTTTGGATGTAATACCAGCTATTGAACATTTTCTAGTTTCGATATCATTAGTCGAAGTAAATGAGTTGTCATCCTCACTTTTGCTGGTGAAGATAATAAGTCATTTAAAGTAAAGTAAGTGGTGTATGATAGCAATTCTATACACCTTCAACAAAAAGAGGCACTTGCATTTGATCGATACAGAGCATTGCAAACTTGCATTTGAGGTTATAATGGTGACAACGACGCCTTGTCAACTATAAAATGAAGGATTTATCTTACTAACCTCTTCTATTTTTGACTAAGAAGGTACTTTAGTACTTAACTTATTATGCGAACTACAAATGATATCCAATTAACCTGGGCCTTAACCAAAAGGCCTCTCCAATTAGTCCGTTCCTTGGCACACTTCAAGTTGATTGATGTCGGTTTTTATACTTGTCCGCACCATTTAAGGCGAGATCTTCCTCCTCTGTGTCTGACATCTGGCTGAGAATCGAAGACTCTGGAGTGTTGGTGTCAATACTCTCTATACATGTGCAAGCCATCTTAAACGTTTAATGAGGAGTTATTTGAAAGGTCTCTGTCGCTATACAGCTTATCTTCGTCTCTATAGCCCGTAAACGCAAACGGTACAGAAAATTTTTCGAAAAAAAAATTCGCTCAAAACTAATAAAGCGTTCTTTATCGGAAGCGGCTCTCCAGGTTTGGGGGTTGTGCTTAGGGTTGACTACCCACTATCGAAAAAAAAAATTGAAAAAATATGACAACTGCAAGGCAAAATTTATTAATATAATTCTAGATATGCGCTAACGCTCCTAAGGAGGTAATGAACATGATATATCGAGCTCCATGACAAAACTTATAACGACTTTCGAAGTACGACATTAAAATCATGCTGGGAGATTTTAACGCAAAGGTAGGAATATAATACATCTTTAGAAGTAGTTTCGGAAAAGATATCCACACCTCATTATTCTTAAGGAGACATGGTGGTCTACAGATCAAGGAACGGTCAACCAAATTGATCACATTGCGATTGACAAGAGACCGGCTTCTAACGGGTGTTATTTTTAGAGGTTGGTTTTTCGAAAAGAGATAAAACTGACATTTTGTGTTCAAACCGGGCAACTCTAATGTCATTTATGTTCAGTTTGGTTTGCCATGTCATCATGAACAGGTTGACAAATGAACAACGGTTGCAAATCGTGCGAATGTATTTCGGAAATAATGGTTCAGTTCGCCAAGTTTACCGCAAGCTCCGTCCATTTTATGATCGACATAATCGTCCATTGGAGCTTTGTCCATCAACTTTGTGGAAGATTTTGCGCAAAGATCTTGGCTAACGACATTACAAGATACAGCTTGTGCAAGAACTAAAGCCGCTAGACCATGCAATTCGTCGTGATTTTGGTATATGGGCCTAAAATGAGATTGATCTCGATGATGATCTTTATCGCAAAATTTTGTTCAGTGATGAGGCTCATTTTTGGTTGAATGGCTACGTCAACAAGCAAAATTGCCACATGAGACCTTGAGACGCCATTACATACACAAAAACTGACTGTTTGGTGTGCTCTATGGGCTGGTGGAATCATTGTGCCATACTTCTTCCGAAATGAAGCTGGAGTGTCAGTTACCGTTAATGGAGACCGGTATAGAGCCATGATAACCGATTATTTTGTTCCCGAATTGGATGGCATGAATGTGGATGAGAAGTGGTTCCAACAAGACGGCGCTACATGCCACACAGCGCACCTCACAATCGATTTATTGAAGGAAACATTCGATGAGCGCATAATTTCGGGGAATGGACCTGTCAATTGGCCACCAAGATCGTGTGAAATGACACCATTGGATTAATTTCTTTGGGGATATGTGAAGTCGCTCGTCAACACCAACAAATTAAAAACGTTAGGGGACTTGGAAGCCAACATTCGTGGAGTTATTGCCGACATACGGCCCCAAATGCTCTAGACTTGGGTTTATTCGAACCAGCCGTGGAGGCCACATGATGGAAATCATACTTAAACAATAATGGAATAGAATTATCCTTCCAATATTTGATGGACACTAAAACGATTTTGTTGTGTTTTATTTCAATTCGAAGTTCTATACCTCTAAAAAAAACACCCTTTAGAATTTTGGATGTCCGAATATTCCGAAGGGCTAAAATCGACAAGAACCATTATTTTCTTGGCTACAAGAAGGTAAGAATGCAGATATCCATCACGCAACAACAAATCAGAAATAATGTAAAACAAATTAATGTCGACTTTAATCGCAAGAGACCGCCAAGGCAAAGAAACCCTTGATTTGATAAAGAATGCCGACAGATGCTCGTAGCCGAGAACCATGCCTGTAAGGCAGGTGAAGACCAGAGCTGACTTTAACCACGAAATTCAAAGAGCTCTAAATATAACATGGCTTTTCAGAAAAAAAAAGAAATCAAGCAAAAAAAAGCGCGCGATCCAGGAAATAGAGAGCTGCCACCTCGTGAATGATGTTCGGAAGTTCTACCAAAGTGTAAAACTTGAAAGCCAAGGATACAAGGCTCGATCCGAATCCTGTCGATATGAACAAGGAAGTATCGTAGTTGAGAAGCAGTCGGTGCTGAGGATATGGAAGAAATACTTATGCAGACTGTTAAACGGCGGTGAAGAACAATATTTCGCTGTCAAACAGAACGAACCATTCAATATTGGCGACAACAGCGAAAACTACCAACCACCCGACCTAAGTTAAGTGTGGATATCAATATATGAACTCAAACTTAATAAGGCTGCCAGTGATAAAGTCATTTCCAAAATTTATCATCCCCTTTCAGTTTCAGGGTATTACACGATTTGCACAGCGGATTGTATGTTTATACCCTATCCTATAGGGGTAAATTAGTTTTGATACATAGTTTGTAACATAAAGAAATTATTTAGGTAGATATACATCAACTAATATGGATGGACTCAGAATCAGCTGAGTCGATTTAGCCATCCCTGCCTGTCCGTCCATCCGGTTTTTAGGCCTTACATTTGAGCTAGGATGATGAAATTTGGTATATGTGATCCTTGTACGAGCTGTTCGAACAAGTGTAAGTGTTTTTGAAAAACCTACAATCACTATCGCATGCACTTTGTTATATTATATTACTTTTATGTTTCGAATTACCGCTTTGAATGTTAACTTTCGACTTATATTTAAATCATTAGCTTCCTTCTTACTCAAGCCGTCAAGCAGTTAAGTTGTTTCAGCTGTTTCATTCCATTTATATAAATAATTTCTATCATATCATTTACTTCGTTTATTACAATAAAAACCCTTACTGAATTCTTATTTGAAGAAAGCGTTGTTTCTGATAAATCCTACAAATTTGGGGGCATTTTAACATTTTAAACATTTTTGTCTTGCGTGGTTACGATGGAAAGCCTTACAGTGGATCAATTGAGAGCAGAGTTGGCGAGACTAAATATGGATACTACTGGACTAAAGGTTACGTTGGTAGCGAGGTTGACAGAGGCGCGGAGCGGGTTGGAGCTGCTTGGAGAGCAGGAGAACGCTGAAAATAATGCAGTCAGTTATGATACAGCATATAATTCATACGATGAAGCAGCGGAAGATAAAAGTATCAGTAGTGGGCACATAAGAAACCTAGCGAAAAAAGAGAATAAAAATGGGATTGCAACAGAGTGTGCGGAACCTCTAATTCATTTTTCTTTGGGAGATCTCGAGAATCTAGTTTCTAAATTCAGTGGCGACGACGGACTTTCGGTAAATTCGTGGCTGTCTGAGTTCGTGTAGTTACATCGTTGCTCAGCTGGTCTTACTTAAAAAAATTGTTATTCGCGCGGAAGCTGCTGGTTGGATCGGCGAAATGTTTTATGAAAACGTGCTCGTGTCGTACATATGAGGAATTTTAGCTGATCTTACGTGACGAATTTCAAAAAAACACTTTGTAAAGCGGACATTTATTCTCAGTTGCAAAATCGTAGTATGAGACGCGAAGAAAATTTCCGTGAATACGTTTATAAGATGAAAGAAATTGCTCAGCTTGCGGACGTAGATCAATTCATTAAATCATTACATTATAAACGGTGTTTCTGGGATAAATTAATTTTATACGGTACAAAAAATCTATCGGAATTAAGGGAAAAATACGAAATTTTCCTGCGATTGAGGTCAAGAACGGGTATTCAATCGGTGGTAACATTCGAGGTGGTGGTAGTGGTGGCAGTCAGTACACAAGCAAATATAGTGGACAGTACAATGGTAATGGAAAGACATATCGCGATGGGATGCGTTGTTTTAATTGCGGTTCTTCCGAACATCAACGGCGTGATTGCAAATCTGACACAAAGTGCTTTAAGTGCAATGGATTGGGTCATATGTCAAAAAACTGTGTAAACACTGCTGGAGCTAAAACAAACAATATTTCAGCGTTAAATTCTAAACAAGTTTTTAATAATGACACTCCTATCTATGCATTAATTGATACTGGCGCGGAACTATCACTTGTTCGAGAAAAATGTTTAAATTCGCTAACTAAGATGCGCAATCGAAATATACAATTGATAGACTTAGCCTCTGCTGCATGTTGGCAGTGGGTGTTTTCAGCGCTACATTAATAATTGATGATTTTCTGAGATCAACGTTGTTCCAAATGATGCAATTGAATATGATGTAATCATAGGAAATGACATTATATCAAAAGCAAGGGTGATTTCCAATCACGGGAAGCCGATATTTAGCTATGCAAACGAAAAGCTTAGTCAAGACAATGAGGATAGTAGCATCATGAAGTAAATGCACCAGTAACGTTGGTACCTAAGGTGGAAAACATAATAAAAAACATATGAGAGGCTACAATCCGCTATGCGGATCGTTGAATACCCCATCCCATCCCATCCTTTAAATTAATATCCTCAAAATATAGGCCTTATGGCGATGAAAAACAGAAAATGACATTGTCACAATATATTGCTCAGACAGTTTCTCAAAATCTTTTGTGGTTCGACAAAAAACAACGTATTTCTATTGCTAATGCCTTGGGATCGGGTATACAAATGGTTTTTGTAAGAAAACGCCCCCAAAATGTGGGCTTAGGTAAAAATGATCTATAGACAAAATGTTTATATTACCATTGCGGAAGTATTTGCATCAAAATTTTTTTCGAAAGTTTTAAAATTTGGACAAAAAAAGGTTTTTTACTAAAAACGCCCCCAAAAAGTGGGCGTGGCAAAAAACTTTGTATGGACGAAATATAGATATTAGGATTGTCTAAATATGTTGGTAACACACTTTTTTGAAATTCCTTACGGTTTGGCTTAAAACTACATTTTTAAGGGGGTGTGGCAGTGGGCGGATTTTAAAAATTTGTACACTTGTTCTGGTGACTCGGCCAAGGATCCTATATACCAAATTTCATTATCCTAGCTCAAAATTTAAGGCCCAAAAATCGGTGACAAACAGACAGACGGACGGACGGACGGACGGACGGACAGACAGACATGGCTAATTCGACTCAGCTAGCGATTCTGAATCGATCCATATACTTTGAGGTATATGTAGCAAAATTATTTCTCTATGTTACAAACTAAGTATCAAAACTAATATACCCCCCTATGGGATAGGGTATAAAAACTACAAGCCAAGAAACGTAGGTAGCTGTCCTATAAGTATGTCACTAACATTGACCAATGAAGTTCCTCTTAATTTTCCTGCCCGACGACTTCCGATCAATGAAAAAGAGATGTTACGTCTATATAAAGTTTTTTTCCACGCCCACTTTTGGGGCGTTTTTGGTACGAAAACCTTTTTCGGTCAAATTTTCAAATACATATTCGAAAAAACTTTTGATGCAAAAACATTAATGAAATTAATATGAACATTTCGTCTTTAGATTATTTTAACCTACGCCCACTTTTAGGGGTCGTTTTCCTACAAAACCATTTGTATACCCTACCCCATAGGATATGCAACAGAAAAACGTTGTTATTTGTCGAACCATAACAAATAGTAAATAGATCAATAGTCTGAACAATATGTTGTGACAACGTCATTTTCTATATTTCATCTTCATAAAGCCCACATTTTAAGGATATAAATTTCAAGGATGGGATGGGATAGGGTATTAAAAGATCCGCACATCGGATTGTAGCCTTCTCATATGTTTTTTCTCTTTTTGAAAAGCTTTTTGAAAAGCTTCTCTTTTTCCTTGCCTATAAAGCTCTGTGGCAGTTCTCGTTATTCTAATCACTGACCTACGGCGCTGAAGCATGGGCCTTGGTAAAATCAGATAAAGAAATCCTTGCCATTTTAAGTGAATGGTTTATAAAGACGTTGGCGTTGATGGTTAATAAGGACGAAGATTTACCCACGAGCATGATTCGTTTCCTTGATCTCAAACCAGGTGGTGACCGCAGTCAACTCTATTTCATATAGCGGTTTTAAGTAGTAAATGCCATCAACCAACTTAAAGAGCCAAACTTGAGCCAGTTAGGTGAGGACTCCGGTAATTGTAGAGCCCATTAAGTAAGTTAGTAAGTACACGTACAAGATAAGAACAACACTAATGATAGTAATGAATCATAACGTAAGGTTTTTGTTAGTGCATGACAATTCATAAACTATTTGGATCAATGACTTATTTCAATACAATGATTATCACAAATTATATTTGGATACATACCTATTTTCAATCTATTTACACCTTATTTCGTATTAAGTACACACATCATTGTAAACTATGTCACATCCCAATCAAATCTAACTCAGATACCTATTACTCCCCAAAGTGAACGTACCTCAGTTAGATTTATAATATTGTTCCAATTATCATGAAATCCTTTGTAGTTCTCGTTGTGTTTGGCATTTTTACTTCGTTCGCGATCGGAATTAATTGCAGCACAAATGCAAATAATACAACACGACTTGCTCGTGCAAAACGTCACCTAGACTTTTTAAAATCATCTCGAGTTTATGTATGTTTTGTGCATTTGATAATATTTTTCAATATATTTTTGAATATCCTGTCTTTGAGTACAGTTTCGTGCAAATATTAAGTCAACCATCTTTTCGTGGGGATCTATTTGGGCACATGCTATTGGATTTAAAGCCAATATGAATATATTGAATGACAACAAACGTATAAGACCATACCGTCGTGATACTTATGAGGTATTGCAGCAACTGTTGAATTTGTAAGTATTTTTTCATAATTGTAATTTCGATTAATGTTGAATTAAATGCATTTGTACGCGTAGTCATGGATTTGATGGAAAAGCCTGCGTTTTAAAGGCTTTCTGTACGGCCAATAGTACCTCTGACAGGCACATGGCGAACGGAATGTTATTTAAATTGTTGCGGCACATATTCAAGTAAGCAAAACATTTTATTTGTTTACTTTTTATTATCTTCGTATTAAGCATACAATTACAACGTTCTACTTGAACATAGAACAAAACGTCTTCTAAATAAGTGTAAATATAAACTTAAATGTACAGGAAGCACATTATTGAAATATTTTGAATGTCAAGTGTCTGTTTATAAATGATGTGACAGTTGTTACTTGGGGTTAATTATTGTGCTCTCATTGCATAAATCAGACACGGTTGTCGTCAGGGCATTCAATCGCCTAAGACGATCACGCAACATCAAACAAATTCTGTCTGTCTCTTCGGATAACTACTTTTAAATGTATTTACCAGTTTTCTTTAGAATTTAAAACTCTAGGCCATCATTTTTTTACAAATTTGTTGGGGTGGGCATGTAGCTGGAGAAGAATTTACTTCAAACTTAATAAACTTAAGAGAAATTATTGGAACCTTAGTAGGTTCTGTGCTAAGGTTAGCTCCAATATAACTTCTTTTAATATTAAATATTTCTCAAAATTAACCAAAAAAACATTTTTTTTTTTTTTTTTTTTTTTCCGTGGGCTGGTGGAAATCTTCATAGACACGATGAGCACGTGCCCAAAGTATAGTGAGAGTTTTACTCACTAAAACCACCACCCATTTGGTATTTCTATTGCAACTAAGTATTCGACTTATCCAGCAATTTTTTTATCACGATTATATAATATGTTTGGCAGGTAACTTTCCTTTGAGAGTTCCTGCTTTTCCGCAATTATAGCGCGGTTTGTTATTATCGGGCCAAATCTAAGGGTTTAGTTCTTTGAAGACGCCGCAATATATTTGTTTCGTCCAGAATTTGGAGGACTGTTGTGTTAACGTGTCCTAATAAACGTTTTTTATGTTTTCGTGCAAAATTTTTTGTTTCATCTTTAACCGCGGGAATACCCAGATCTCTGCGTAGATCTTCGTTCCTTATGTACCACGGCGCATTGACGAATGATCTTAACATTTTGTTTTCAAAAGTTTGTAAAATGTTTAGATTCGTTTCACTGGTACAACCCCATAGTTGTATACCATATGTCCAAACCGGTTTTAGCACTTGCTTGTATAATAGCAGCTTGTTATCAAGGTTAAGCTTCGAATATTTTCCGAGCAACCAGTACAGTTCTCTGTATTTATTCTTAAGTTCTTCGCATTTCTTTTTTACATGCGACTTCCATTTTAATTTTGCATCGAGTGTCATACCGAGATATTTCGCTTCATTTGCAAACGGGACTCGAACCGTATTTAGAAATACAGGCAAATTGTTTGTCCGTTTATACGAAAAATCTACATGGATCGATTTGCTCTCATTAAGTGCAATCCGCCAGGATTTAGTCCATTCATTAACCTCGTTAAGAGCGTTTTGTAATTTAATATTTGTTTCCTCTATTGTTGTGGCAACTGCTAGTATAGCAGTATCGTCAGCAAACGTTGCAACTATTGTATCGTTTGTTTGTGGGATATCACGAGTGTAGTCGAGTGAATAAAATGGAAAAAACACATAAACGCAGTTGTTCTCTTTACGACAGTTTATTGAAAACTCAACTTAAACAGCAATCGAAAGCTGTATTTAAAGACTTAAAAAATACGGGATATGGTAACGGGAGGATCATGCGATCATTAGACAACTATTCAAAGCGAATAGTATCGGTTTCTATATACTTTTTAGTACAAGAACAGTGTGTCTTACAAGATAATAGACACTGATCAATTTATTTAAAATTGATGGCCTACAACTCGGCCATTCTGATCGTGAAATCGTCCCGATTACATAGTACATTCAATAAAAAAAGTTTATCGATTATAAACTATTATGAACTTATTACATTTATCATTATTTTCATTGAATTAAGTCAAACCGCTAGTCAGTTAACATGTACGGATACAAAATTAAAAATTAAACATATGCAAAAGATTTTATAAATGTAATACATTATTTAAAATATAAATCAAAGTACATAAATCAAACAGTAATAAAACTCATAGCAGCATTGGTATGGGAGCATATTTAATTCAAATTTATACACTTATCTTTATTTCTTTGATCCAAATCCAATTCTTCATCATGCTTCAAGTCAGTATCTGGTACCACATATAATCTCATATTGTTTGGAGAACTAATACCTTTATAAGGTAACCTTGTTACCTGCAAACCGTCTATATCACCAATAGCGTATCTATCATTAGGCAATACCTTTTTAACCTCATATGGGCCTCGATACTTGGCTAATAACTTTTTATTTATACCTGGCATGGTAAAGATGTTTTTAAGCATTACATAATCGCCTAGCTTATATTCTGTAGGACTTTTATGACGATTATCATAATGAATCTTATTTTTCATTTGCCCCATTTCAATCTTATCGCGAGCCTTATTTCTAACATCTTCTATATTTATTTCTTTAGATCCTACATTCTTAATGAGATATTCCTTTATCTTATCGCAAAACCTTCCTTTTTGATCCCTTCCAAATAGTAAAGTGCTCGGGGTAAAACCAGTACTTCGGTTTACTGTGTTGTTAATAGCAAACTCAACTTTATCTAAATGTTGGTCCCAATCACTAGTGGTAAGAGCATCACAATTTTTCGCTAGCATTGGTGTAATCATGCGGTTAAGCCTTTCTACCTGACCATTCGACTGTGGGGAGTGTGTTGCCACCTTGACATGCTGAATGTTATTATCATGCAAAAACTCGCCAAACTCTTTCGAGGTGAAACAAGTGCCGCGGTCAGATATGATTCGATGAGGTCTAGAAAAATTTGCAAAATATGCTTTCAAACAAGATATTGCCTCTTTACTTTGAGTACTTTTAGACGCATATAGCTTGGTAAACTTAGTGAAACCATCAATTACCACTAGAATATGTTTTTTGTTGGAACGAGAGTTAGGGAATGGACCTAAATGGTCGATATGGAGAGTATCGAATGGAATATTTCCTTTTGGAATTGGGTGTAGTATTCCTTCTGATTTTCCTGATTCGGGAGAGAAATAAATGCACTTCAGGCAGCCTTTTATAAATGTTTTTATCTTTTCCTTCATTTTGGGAAACCAATAAATTCCAGCCAAATGTTCAAAACATTTGTCGACCCCTAAATGGCAAAGTGCTTTATGATGGGTCCTGATAACTTGGTCCTCCATGTGTGATGGAACGTAAAAGATAATTTTTTCCTTGCACTTTCGATATACCAAACCATCAACCATTTCATAATGTGGACTTTCAGATTTACTAAGCTCTGCAGCAATTGAAATAATCTTAGGATCATGCCTTTGTGCAGATGCTAAAACAAATTCAAAAGATTCATTATCAATATGCAGGATATTAAAAGATCTACTTAAAGAGTCTACGTGTGACATTCGATCACTTTTTCGGTGTTCAACAGAATAATCGTATGATTGAAGCTCTAAAGCCCATCGTGAAATACGAGGGTTCAATGATTTTTTATTCAAAGTTAAAACAAGAGCTTGACAGTCTGTCACGACCTTAAATGGTATTCCAAGTAGGTATATTCTAAACCTTTTAAGTGCATATATTATAGACAATGTCTCCAGCTCGTAACTGTGATATTTACTTTCCGCATCAGTCGCACGCTTCGAAAAGTAAAAGATGGGATGAAATTTATTATCGGTTTGCTTCTGTAACAAAACTGCTCCAAAACCAAGTGAGCTCGCATCGCAATGCAGCTCCGTAGCGTTATGCGGAATATATATTGATAAAACCGGAGCTGAAACTAATTTGTTTTTCAAAGATGTAAAGACTTCAGTTTCTTTTAAGCCAAAAATAAATGGAGTATCTTTTTTTATTAGATCATAAAGAGGCTTTGCGATGTTTGCAAATTGGTGGATAAACTTTCTAAAATAAGAACATAGTCCTAGGAAACTGTGGACATCCTTTGTAGATTTTGGGATTGGGAAACTTTGGATGGCTTTGAGGTTTGCATCGTTTGGGCTAACAACAGCTTCAGTTATTCTATAGCCTAAGTAAGAGATTTCATTTTGTAAGAAATGGCATTTGTCTAGTCTAAGCTGTAAACCTTTCGTCACGATGATATGAATGACTTCTCGAAGAATATCTAGATGTTCTTCAATTGTTTCAGTTGCTATTAAAATATCATCCAAATATGTTAATATTTGCGATTTTAAAATCATTTTACCAAACAGATGTTTCATATAGCGTTCGAAAACTGAAGGCGCGTTTTTAAGTCCAAACGGCATCCTCGTGAATTCGTATTGACCAATTGGAGTAGTAAAAGATGTATACTTCATGGAATCCTCTTCAAGTGGAACATGATAAAATCCGTTCTTAAGGTCTAATATTGTAAAATATTTTTTATTTTTTAACCGGTCAATATTATCCTCAATCAGAGGTAACGGATAATTATCACGAATGGTAATTTTATTTAGCTCCCGAAAGTCTATACAAAGCCTTAACTCCTTATTTTTTTTCTCAACAAGAACAATTGGCGACGCGTATTCCGAATTAGATTCTTTTATAATACCCTTACTAAGCAAATCATTAATGATTTTTTCTAATTCAATTTTATGTGAATAGGGTAACTTTCTTGGCGGGCAATGAAATGGAACATCTTTAGATAAAACTATCCTCATTTTAAATTGATTTTCTAAACAAACTTTATCTGAATCTGGATAAAAAGCTGGCCTGACAATTTCCTTTACACTACCACTAACACTATAGGGTATATCTTCATTAATTTGAATATCAAATTCTAATTGGTTATCACTTAAGTCAATATTATAAATTTGTTTCACAAAATCAATTTCTTCTTCTAACGTACTTACATGCACATGCGACTGACTACACTGACTTAATGACGGCAACGATAAACTTGAAACACGATGATTCTGGACGTTGGATATCTCTGGCAAAATTATATTTTCTTTTCTCTCCGTTTCCATACTAGTTCTCTGCAACACCATACCAATCTTGACTATGAAGTTTCTTCCAAGTACAACTGGATAACTCATAGAATTATTTTTTACTACAAATAAATGCAAATTAGTTTGTAAATTATCAAAAAATATAATACAGTTAACACTTCCCAATATGATTAGTGGACTGCTGTTGACACCACAGTATGAATGGCTATTTTCTTCCAACGTTGCGATCATAAACGGCTGCACAAACTTCTCTTGAATGAAGCTTATTGGACTCCCTGAGTCTAAAAGAGTTGTGAGTGAGATCGAACACTTTACATGACGATCGACGAATTGGTAAAAGACATCCTTCTCAAAGTCATTCACTGCTGGGTACTGCTGTTGATTCAAGCTGTTGTTTTGCTTCTTCGAAACATCGTTAACGACTGCCGAGTTTATTTTGTTTACGTTGGTGCTGCTTTTATTTTGAAGTGTCAAAACTGGTTTACTGCCGGAACAATTTTTGGCAATGTGTCCCCGACGGCCACACTTAAAGCATGTAAACTCTTTCCTCTGATACGTTCCATTGGCAGCTACACTGCTAGGGTCTCGTTCCGTAGGGCATTCATTTTTTCTATATGGATTAGGTTGCTTGTTGTGATTATGTACCTGTGATGTGCTAGGCCTGTTTGGTAAACTGTCACGACTGTTGTTTTTTAACTTTTCATATTTCCTTAGAGCATGCTTTAGCTGTATAATGTTGTTGGCGTTGTACAGTATGCTTTTGTTAAATTCGGTGTCGGAAATGCCTTTGATGATAAATTGTATAAGATCTTCTTCTTCAACGGGATTGTGTGACGCGATTTCTTGCATGGACAGTACATACTGCTGTACTGTTTCATCACGTCGTTTCTTTCTTCTATTAAGCTCACTGAAAATATCTGCTTTCGTCACCACGCGCTTAAACTCACACACAAGCGCGTCTTTTAATTCCATCCAATTTCGCAATTTCAAAGCTCTCACAAATAACCTTGCGGTACCACTAAGAAGTCTCTTTCCAAATATGAACTTTGTGCGGTCATCTAAACTAAGAATTTCCGCATACTCTTCGAAATGTTCTACCCATCGGTCAATGGGGAAGTTGTCGTCTCCACTAAATGGACACAATAAGTCCTCCATGTCTTTAAAATTATACGACACATGTGATTTTTGACTAGGGCTTGCGTCCTCCATCTGCAACTTTTTAAGTTTTCGCTTCAACAAAATAATCTCTTCCTTCTTCTTACATGCGTCTCGAAGTAGGTTGAGTTCCTCATCGTTGTCGTTGCTATGTAGATTCGTTAAAACATCCTCCTGCTCAGACTCGTTTCATCAGACTCGTGGACTTCAGATGACGGTGCCACTTGTCTCATACCACCAGGGGTATATTTTTGAATCAGCACTTTAAGATCTTCGTCTGTAAAGCCCAGAACTGCATTCTCTACTCGAAGTTTTAACACCGCCTTACTGCCATTAGTCTGCATCTCCATGGATCGCAAAACACTTTTTAGAGTAGCAACTGTTGCCGCTTGCATAAATTGTTCAAACTCTTGTGACATATTTACTTTTAAGAACTTTAACACTTAACATTCACTTAGCAATATTTAAACATTAATAGGACATGCGATAACTCGTTTTTTGGGTATATCAAATCCCACTTCTGAAATTGTAGTCGAGTGAATAAAATGGAAAAAACACATAAACGCAGTTGTTCTCTTTACGACAGTTTATTGAAAACTCAACTTAAACAGCAATCGAAAGCTGTATTTAAAGACTTAAAAAATACGGGATATGGTAACGGGAGGATCATGCGATCATTAGACAACTATTCAAAGCGAATAGTATCGGTTTCTATATACTTTTTAGTACAAGAACAGTGTGTCTTACAAGATAATAGACACTGATCAATTTATTTAAAATTGATGGCCTACACGAGTGAATATGAGGTACAGGATTGGTCCAAGGACGCTTCCTTGCGGTACACCTGCCATTATTTCTTTGAACTCGGAATATTCGCTTCCAAGTTTCACACGGAAGAGTCTATGCTCAAGATACGACACGAGGATTTTATATAATTGTTCTGGCAAAACTTGACTTAGTTTATAAGTAAGGCCTTTGTGCCACACCTTGTCAAAAGCTTGCGACACGTCAAGAAATACGGCTGAACAAATTTTCTTTTCTTCGAAAGCTTTCTCAATTACATCTGTAATTCGATGTACTTGGTCCACCGTTGAATGTTTACTTCTAAACCCAAATTGATGGTCAGGTAAAAGACGTTTCTGTTCAATTATGGGGTGTAAGCGACCGAGTAATATCCGTTCAAAAACTTTTGAAATGATTGGAAGAAGTGAAATAGGCCTGTAAGATTTTATTTCATTCGGTGATTTTCCTGGTTTAAGAACCATAATCACTTCCGCGACTTTCCACTGTCTTGGTATGTATTCTAATCTGATTGCTGCATTTATAATAAAAAGAAGCTTAGTTAATGCTTTCCGAGGCAACATTTTAAGAAGTTCTCCTGTAATCAGGTCATAACCCGGAGCTTTTTTAGGCTTTAGTTTCTGTATTTCCCGTTTAAGCTCGGCAATACTTGCATATCTTACTATGTTATTATCGGTTGTACTCTCGAATATATTAATGTTTTCATTTTGCGCCGGACCATCAAATGGCTTAAATGTTTCCTCAAGATGTGAGGCAAAAACGTCAGCTTTTTCCTTATCGCTCTTTGCCCAAACGTCTTGAGTTACCCTAATGGGCGGCACAGCGATTTTTGGCCGTTTTATGACTCTAATTGCTTTCCAGAGCGAATAATTCGATTCCTTTCCAGCGGTTAGGCTTTGCAGATAAGTTTCTACTGAATGGTTTTTAAAGTATTTAATCGAATTTGATAGCAAATTACTCAACCGATTGAGATGTGTTTTATCTTGCGGGGCACGAGTTTGGTGCCATCTTTTACGAGCTTTTCTTTTTTGTCTTACTAAATCTTGTATTTCACGGGGGTACTTAATTTTACTATAGCTCACTATTTTGTTCTGTTGAGGAGTATTATTCCATGCTGCTTTTTGGATGGTATTGATAAATGAGTCAACAGCGACTTCGAGTTCCAATGGGGTTCTAAGCGATACACCCAGTCGGATATTATTTTCAATATCGTTTTTGAAACCTTCCCAGTTGGTTTTCGCGTTTGTTAATCTGGGTGGTTTTTCATTTATAATCAGTGACTCGCTCCATGTTAAAATGACTGGAGAATGATCAGAGGAAAGATCAAAGCATTCTTCAACTTTGATTCGATTGGACGGCAGACCTTTTACAATGAAAAAATCGATCAAATCCGGTATTTTTCTAGCATCAGTTGGCCAGTAAGTTGGTTTTCCCGTAGAATGAAATTCGGTATTGTACTTTCTACCTATATCATAAAGCATCCTACCTTTCTGTGATATGCATCTAGATCCCCAGAATGTATGTTTTGCATTAAAGTCCCCTCCGATGACAAAACGTTGTCCAAGGGAATTAAGCAAGTTTTCAAAGTCAATTTTCTCAACCTTGCATCGTGGTGGGCAGTAAATAGACGATATCTTCAGAAAGGATTGTCTGCTTTTGACTTGTATAGAGCTAACTTGCATTGTTTCGATTTCTAGTTTAAGATCAATCGAATGTTCGATACACTCTTTTATATATAGTGAGGCTCCACCTCTAGCCTTATTCGATGGATGTAGAGCATGATAGTCGAGGTAACCTTTTATTTTTAAGTTCGAATAACTCTTTTCGTGAGTTTCGGATATTAAACAGATGTCTATATCTTTTTCCTGCATAAATAATTCAAGTTCTCCAAGTTTTTGCCAAAGGCCATTGGCATTCCACGTAAGAATTTTAAGCAATCTATTCATGTTAAAGGTGGGGTACTTCTATTGCGAATACTATTTTCGAGCTTAACGAGCCTGTCAAAAATAAGTTTATTCGTTTTGCTTTGTTCCTCAAGTTTTGAAAGAATAATCGAAAATACATTTGAAACTGGGTCAGGTGAGATATTTTTTTGGGCGTTATTGGATACTGTAGCTTGAGCATACGTTTGTACATTTGGTTTTGGATGTACAAGATCCGAACGGATATCTGATGGCCGCGTAGTTTGTGGACATTTAGGTTCTTCGATTATGGCCTGCTTTTTCTTCGACATATTTTTAATCGGAATTTTAGGCTGTTGCTTGTTTAAATTTAATTTCTGTGAATTAATACTATTAAATTTCGTCCGTCTTTTTTGCAACTCTTTAGCTACTTCGCAGCCGCGATAATTTGCCGGATGATTGCCTTTACAGTTAATGCAGATAGCAAGAGCTTTCTTATCTGACATACAATCTACCGCCAGGTGATTGCCGGCACATTTTACACACCGCGGCTCTATTTTTACAACAATATTAAGTATTGTTTTTATTTCATAAATTTTGTTCAAACTTTCTGTTTTATCGAAAGTGAGTATAAATAAAGGAAGGCCGCGTTTTATTACATTTCCTTCGCCATCTTTTTGCTTTTGGTCTCGTTTGACAATGTTAACGGCATCTATGACTTTATATTGCCTGTTTTTCAGATCATTTACAATGTCATCCTTTAAGCACGACGCATGTAACCCTCTAGCTACAACGCGTAAAGGCCTTTCAGATTTATTTTCAAAAGAATACCATTCTATTTTATCGATATTAAGCTTGCGAGATAATAGACGGTAACTTTCAGGGTCTTTAACGCAGACTTTCCATGTATTTTTTCTTAGCGAAGTTACTTGGTAGCCCGATAATGGCAACGATTTTAGCAAGGTATGCAACTTGTTAAAGTCGTCAATACCGATCACATTAATTGGCGGTGGGGGACGTTGTTTTAGCTGTTTCGCTTTGTTAATAATCTCTTTGTCGCGGTTTATTATTTCAGGAGAGGATACAGCTTTCCTCTTTTTAACTGGTCTTTTCTTTAAGATCCAGTCAGTTTCGCGACTGAGTTCTTCTTCATCCGTGTGGTATTCCGAATTCACGGGGCCGTTTGAACTTGTTTTTGGTATTTTAAATGAACTCTTCAGAGTCATATTTTCTTCCTTTAGATGGAGAATTTCTTTACGAAGCTCTTCGCAGAGCAGTTCGACATTGTTAAGCCTTGTTCGAAGAACGTCGTTTTCTTCCTTTAGGCTCTTATTTTTCACTGAGTCTCGTTTTTCGTGGGCTGACACTTCTGGTGTTGTCGAGCTCCTTGAGACACATATATTTTTTTGAGATCCTGATGTAGGTGACCTCGTTACCCTTGAACTTTTCCCGAAAGGGTTACACATTTGCAATAATTGGCTCTCCCCAGAATCCGTAGAGCCGACCTCCGTAGAGGGTGGATTTTCCAGTGAAACTGAATTGCCACCTGGGGTAGTAAATCTTTTCGTTGTACTCATTGCATTTTTGTTGTTTGTATACGCTTTACACTCGGTATACGGGGAGTGGATTTTAGTCGCCTTCTACGACAGGCATGCCTTACCTCGGGTATATTCTGACCCCTAACCCGAAGGGGTTAGATATTGACTTTAGATATTAAATTGATACTCTTACATGATATTGTATTAATCTAATTTTATTTTTTAGATTTTTAGTAAAAAAGATAATATAGCACATTTCATATTTCTCTTCCATAATTTCGATATGTTTGTAAAATGGCTTGTGGCATCACTTTTAATGGTACTAAACTATTACTACTTTACCTACTGCAATATTAAATTTTATTTTTCTACTACAATACATAATTTCTCCCAAAAAAATACAACCAAAACGAAATTGCGTACTCTAAAAATAACTCTATTAAAAAAGACTAATTTTCTTAAAAACGGCTCAGATTTATACAAAAAATTGATTTAAATTGATAAAACTCTTGAAAACGTTTATTGCTAATAATATTAATATAGATATTCAAAATACATTTAATATCTAAATATCAGGGCACGGAAACGTACGCTCATGGGCTGAACGTGAGTTGATGCTTGGTGGGGTGCTATCAAATCCAAATGAGCACTAACGAGGCAATCGCGCTGGAGAGTTACGATTATGAGCTGTATACATTTTTACTATCCCCTGCAAACATGAAAGTGCCAATTTAAAGAGACTCCAGGTCCCCTAACCATATGTGTGTTCAGACTATCACTCCAGTGTGAGCATGAGCATACCATATGTATACGCACTCCGGTGCGTAAATTGCACATGTGTTGATTTACCGACTCATAAGCTGCTTACTTTGACTCTTATTTCTTACCCATTGGGCCTGTAGTAATGCATACAATGTACGCAAACCAGACGCGAAAAAAGACAAAAATCCGTTAAAATTGCGTGCAGAATTCACAATCAATGAAAAATTCATAAGATAAGTGCGAGCTGAATTAAAAAAATACTCAGAGAGTAAAATATTTGTTGTAAAACCTTTCATTGACACAAAAAAAAAAATTTGAAAACTGCTCTTGCTCAGGATCCCAATTTAAGCTGTAACAAGTTTAATGAGTGGAGCGTGCGTTTCTGTACTCTGATATAATTTAAATGTAGTTATACTTTGCGTATGGTGAAAAATATGAAATATTTATTTAATATTTATTTATTCAGGTGGTCCAACAAGGCAAATATTCTCTCTTACAAGAGAATATTACTAATTTGCATATAAAACGATTTATTACTAATTTGCCTATTAAACGATTTAAATTTTTTCACGAAAAATATTTCAAAAATATTTCAGGAAAATCAGAAAACTATTAAATTTCTCCTATATGAACGTAATGAAGGGTTTCTGGAAATGATTATATTTGGAAATTTTTGTTGTGATTCTGGTAATATCTGGTTGAAAACATACAGAATTAAAATTAATTCTCGTCCGTCATAAAAAAAATGCCCTTAACTTTTTAAAGAACGGTCATCAGTGACCGCTACAGTGGGTCCGTTTTCTACAAAAAAAATGAGAATACAGCTTGAGGAAACTGCACACCACACTGTTAATCCATCTGGAGGAAGTTCAGTCTCATGAAGAATTTGTGGGTTCAACTCACACCAAATTCGACAATTTTGCTTATTAACATTGCCATTCACCCGGGGTTTAGAGTTGCAAGTATTAATTTTTTAATAGTGTTAGTTTTGTGAGTGTTGTGTAACTATCAAGTGGTAATGGGTTCTAACTGCATGCATGAAATTACCTGGCATTGCCATACAAATGTTATACCCGGCAGAAAAGTGACAGATATACGATAATCGCAGAATGCACTAGTGTAAAAGACAAAAAAATAACAAATGTCAAATTCACATTCATGGAGTTGTCGACCTAACTTGCAAGCTAAATGTTTCGAACAATCAGCCTGCAAGAAAGAGCTCTCGTGTACAGATACACTAACACATATAAATACCATGAAAGTTGAATTAAATACTTGCAAATTTAAACCCCAAGTCAAGAAGGAGAGATGAAGCTCAACCGAAACATATGAGAAGGCTACAATCCGCTTTGCGGATCGTTTAATACCCTATCCCATCCCATCCATAAAATTAATATCCCCAAAATGTAGGTTTTATAAAGATGAAATTATGTTAGATGTTTTATTGTTTTATGATGATGATGTTTTATTTACATTTACATTCTGATTGATAAATCAATATGAAGCTAACCAATCAATAAATAAATAAATACTTTTTTGATTGCTTTGCTGTTAAACAATTTCTTTCATTGCAATGCTTTATGATATTTTGTTTTGTTCTCTGGCGCGTAAACAAAATAATGGTGATGATGTTCCGACACGGGAATATGTGACATACAATTGACCATGCGAGAAGCATGGATTTTCAAGGTTCAGGGTGAAGTTATAGCTATCATTGAACAACTTCATTGGAACACAAGACATGAGAGAATTGATATTTTTCTTATCAATCATTTGAAAATTCTATTTTATTTGGCTGGAATCAAAAACATTACTTCAGAAAAATTGCAATCTTTTTTTCATTGCGAATGCAAGCCGTACCCGGAATTGCAAACGTTCAAAATGGAATGGCAAGTCAGTCTGAACCGTTGTGATTCATTGTATCAAAACGTCTTCTGCTTTGTACTTCCCTTTAAGTATTGTTGCTTCGATAACGTTGTTCATAAGGTTTTTCACCGCAAGCCGTAATTTCAGCGAGTTTAAAAAATCGGTTGGAAAGTAGTTGACGATATCATCAGTAACGGAATCCACCAATGTGTATGTCACAAATTCGAGAGCAATTTCACTTTTAAACTTAAAATTCAATTCTTCGACACCAGTGTTTTTCGCAGCCAATATAGAACGTTCGCTCAACCAATCACGATTCTTAATTTTGTAATGTTTGAAAGCACTTTTCGGGTGAGTTCGGATTTTGATTCGGTAAGCTGACAGTAAGCGACGGGAAATTTTATACAGCCGGTTGAAATGTCAACAGGGATTTTGCCGTTGCTAATGTCCAGCAATTGCTTTGAAAATACTATTCTTGGCAATGTTGGACTTTGGATTTTTATTGATTTCCATATTCAATGGCAACTTGAGTACTGAATGAGCAGTTCGACCGCCTTCCAACAAAGTAGATGCAATTCCTGATGAAGCAAGTGCAAGTGCAATAGCTATCTGCGAGCGTATCGTTGCCAAAATCTATTCGATCAAAAAAAAATTTTTAGGTTCCACCGGGAGCGTCCCTCATCCAACATCCCTCCAGTTCCCTCGCTCACAACATTATTATGAATGCGTCTTAGGAATATTTTTGTTGTTGATTCAACAGTGGAACTTTCGTCCGAACTGCGATTCCCTCTAAGCATCGCAATCATATTGTTTTTCGAGTCGCAACTCTTGATTAAATGCGTCGCGTCGTGCATCACATGATTGGGAGCTTTCATTCATAAGTCAGAACCTTGTTCGACATCAATCAAATTATATCAAACCCTCGTTGTCAATTTCCTCGCTTAGTTGTAAATTTGGAAATATCAACACACATGGCATCTTTGTATTTGCTCCACAAATCAGTCAATATAAATCAAAAAAATTAAAACCCTAAGTTCAGTTATAACGAACATTAAAAAAAATTAGCCAAATCGGTGCAGCCGTTCTCCGATTATAGATAAATCAAAAAAGTGGGCGTAAAAGTAGGAGTGGTCAATTTTTCTTTCCGTAGAAACCCAATTTGGATGACGAAGATTAAAAAAAAACTAGCCAATTCGGTGCAGCCTGTCTCCAATTATAGATAAATCGAAGAAAGTGGGCGTGTTTTTTTTATTTCCGTAAAACCCTATGTTGATGACTATTGAACAAAAAAAGTGAGCCAAATCGGTACCTACAGCCGTATCAAGTGATGCGGTTCCTAACGAACTACATTTGATTTCTATTTACACATATAACGATCTGAAAATTAAAAAAATGTGTTAATAAACTATTAAGAAAAAAAGTAAATAAACATTTTTATGGTTGCAGGATTCATTTACCACCATAGTAATTCACCCAGTATTTTACGTTCTGCGACTGACGTGCCCTAATTTTTACATTTCATTTGTCGTGATAGCCCACCTGACACCATTTTGAAAGCTTGTATTCTCAAAATACGTGCTATATTTATTTTCTTAACAATAATGTTTTAAAGTTAAGAGATTTTATGTTCAAAATATAGTATAAAAAATAAAAAGTCATATACAGTTAGACAGCATACTTAATGGTGACATAAATCTTGTTTCCAAAACGTAGGCATTAAAAACGTATGGTAGGTGCACGACATAGGTTTTAAATACTATTTAATTTGACCGGATAGCTTGCGAGAAATTAACAATTTTTCTTATAAATATTATGGCCTTAATATAAAAATTTGCTTTATGAAATTTCAAAAAAAAAAAAATTGCATATTTTAAGTTTAATCAAAATCGTAAGAGCCGTTTTCGAGGGAATTGACATTATGTGTAATTTTTATACGGCATAATGGCTAAACGTAAAAAATGGCCGAAAACCCGTGGATATGAAGTTTGACGTAAATCAGTCAAGGCGTTTTGGCTGGAGAGACCATTACCTACAGACGGACTGGCGGATCGACAGAACGACGGACGGAATTCCAAAATGGATCGTTGAATACCCTCTCCCATTCCATCCTAAAAATTAATATACACAAAATGTGGCCTTTGTGACGGTTTTGACAAAAACGTGTTTCTAAAAAGGGGGCGTGGCAGTGGGCAGATTTTAAAAATGTTTACATTTCTTTTGCTCCAACGCACAAGAATCCTATATACCAAATTTCATTATCCTAGCTCAAAATTCAAGACCTAAAAATCGGTGACATACAGACGGACGGACGTACAGACAGCAAGTGATTCCGAGTCGATCATATACTTTGAGGTATATCTAGCTAAATTATTTCTCTATGTTACAAACTATGTATCAATACTATTATACCCCTATGGGATAGGGTATAATGAAAACCTTTCATTGGTTCGAGGTATCGTAAGCATTATAGACTAATTGACTTCTAACAATTACAGCAACAATATATAATATATCTAATCGTCAAAACCGCTTTCTTTGTCTATGAAGCTCTTTCTTGTTATTTAAGTAAATCGTCAAAAAAACAAACAACTAAAGCTTAGGAAACATTACATGATGAAATGAAATTACAAACATTACACTGAGGTGTTGGTTTATCAGACACTGACGTGGTGACTCGTGGACACGACTGCTGGCTTTCAAAGAACACGTTTGAGCATAACACAGGAAGGTACTGAGAATGCGGGAGTCAACATATAAAAATAAAGATGCAACACATGTCTTTCGATTTTGTGGAGCCTGTTATACTAACACGTCAACTCCATTGGGTTAACGATAAATGTCTGCGAAGATGTCCGTCCATCCGACCGTACATCACCAGTGATAAAGAGTGATAACATTTTGGTACACCTACTCTTTGTTGTTCCCAGAGCCCCAGCACAACAATTGTTCAAATCCTCCACTTGCCACGCTCCTTTTCAGAAAAACTTAGTGCTTTCGACTATCAGAAAAAACGTCGATTTTGATCACAGCGAATTGTTATATAACTAGTCATGCGTCGTTATGTGTGCGAACATTATTGACAAATTTTTCTAATTTTTGTTACATTAACATTGTGCCTTAATGGTTCTTTATTTTCTGTTGAACTTTATTTGATATGAGATCTAATATGAGCAGGTAAAGCTGGTGCTTCTAACCGCTTCTTCATCCATGAGGCTACATGTTACGAGTGCAACCCTTCATAAAATCTATGCGTTCAAATGGTTTAAGAACTCATATTGTAAGCTAACTGTTTATATATACCGTTATATAAACAATTAAACACGTTGGCCATATATTCACCTTACGGAAACATGACATGTTGCTACACATTTTGGTCAAATGTATCCACTCCTCCTTTTGTTTTGCGATAAAACTCACATGTCTTGTTTAAAATGTCCTTTATTTGTTCATCCAAGAAAACAAATCGCAAAAACATTCTAAAACTGAAATGTAATAAGCAATTTGTAAGCAAATATTATGCTTGTTAAATATCTGTTAGAGCACCAAGATTAACATAAAAGGTAACCTTCGTCGTGTAGACGAACATTGGTGTCATTTAAAAAAAAGGATTTATCCATGCAGCTACGTCACCGAAAGTCCATACGCTACAAAAACTTAGGGATGTCTAGATAACACGAACATTAGACGCAATCGGAAATATTAGTGAAGAGAAAATTAAAAAAAGCAAAATGGATGTTCGTCGAATCGACGAAGGTTAAATTGCGCGATATGTAGATACTTATACCTACAATATATATAAATTAAAAAAATAAAATATCTGACATAAATGGCTAAAGCGCACTACACACGATCAAATATTACTTGAATTAGTCATCATTCAAGTAATATTAATCGTTTGTGTGCTCTTCAATGTTCTTGTCAAGTAATCTTGCTGCATCGATGAAAACCAAAACTGATTTGGTTTTCGTCAATTTTCATTGTTACTAGATTGATGATGTGATGGTTGGGTGTTGTAGAACGAGGGTAGACTCTGATTGGCGTTAACTTGGCAATGCCCAGTGTTGCAACTCTGACTACACATCAAATGTGCTTATCTTTACCTCAAAGTGGTAACCATCGGGTACTGGTCTCATCCAACCGGATTTGACTTGCTAAACGATAAGTGCGAGTGTTGATAACACGACGAAAAACAGCAACACTATAAACACCCTGGTGAGAATGGCACGGATGAATTCCCGGCCTGCTGTCCCAGGCGAACCTAGATGAGCTGCTCTGACATATTCGGACGACAGGTTGTCTAGGAATTTCAAGGGTTAGTCAGGCCCCTTGAACAGAGATGGTGGCGGATGAACCGAAAGGCCAACGGCAGCGCTCAATCCCGTAGTGGATACTGATGGCCCCGTGTCCTAGGGGTATCTAATAAATTGGAACTGGCCCTCCAGGTTGGGGGTTGTGCTTTGGGTTAACTACCCACCCACAGAAAAAAAACATGGTTACGAAGCAACCAATAGCCTCGGAAAGGACTGATTTTATTGTTGACGACCCTGCTAAACGAAAAAAGGACAACGACGTTCGTATCTGCACCTGGAATGTGAGAACATTAAACAGGAGAGGTGCAGGCGAACAACTAGCGGAAGCCCTAAACTGCTACAAAGCAGACATTACTGCCATTCAGGAAATACGATGGGATGGGCCGGGCAAAAAGAGGATGAAAAACTGTGACATATACTACGGACCGTGTTATAGTGAGCAGAAACAGCGACTATTCGGATGCGGATTTGTTATAAATGCCAGACTTAGGCAAGAAGTCTTATGTTTCCAAGACATTAGCGAACGCATAGTAACAATCCGCATCATGGCCAAATTCGCCAACATAAGCCTTATATGCGCTCACGCTCCGACGGAAGAAAAAGATGATATAGCTAAGGATTGCTTCTACGAGCTCCTCGACAAAACCTATGAGCGACTACCGAAGTACGATGTTAAAATCGTGCTGGGAGATTTTAACGCAAAGGTAGGAAGAGAAGACATCTTTAGAAGTATTGTCGGAAAACATAGCCTACACGACAACACGTCCGGTAACGGACTTAGGCTAATTGATTTCGCTACGGAACGAAATGCCACAATAGCCAGCACACGGTTTCCTCACCTCGATATCCATAAGGGGACATGGCGGTCTCCAGATCAACGAACGGTCAACCAAATTGATCACATTGCGATAGATAAGAGGCACGCATCCAGTATTTTGGATGTCCGAACATTCCGAGGAGCTAACATCGACTCGGATCACTACCTTGTAGCAGCCAAGGTAAGAATGCGGATATCCACCACGCCACAACAATCCAGAAATACTGTGAAAAAATTTAATGTCGGAAGACTGCGCAATCGCAAGAGACCGCCAAGACCTTCGCACAACGCGTATCCCTTAACCTCTCGATTAACACCATACCACCAGCATCGAATGTCGAAGAGCAATGGCAACGATGCCAACAGGCCATTAGATCAGCCGCAACTGATGTGCTAGGTTTCTCGCGCCCACCAGCAAGAAACCCCTGGTTTGATGAGGAATGCCGACAGATGCTCGCAGCCAAGAACGAGGCCTACAAGGCTAAGCCGCAGGTGAAGACGAGAGCTGCCATTGAGCTCTATAGGCAAAGAAGAAGGGAAGAACATCGGCTTTTCAGCAAGAAGAAAAAAGAGCAAGAAAAGCGCGCGATCGAGGATATAGAGAGGTGCCACTCCAGGAACGATGTTCGCAAGTTTTACCAAAGTGTAAAACGTCAAAGCCAAGGATACAAGGCTCGAACAGAATCCTGTCGAGATGAACAAGGAAATATTATAGTTGAGACACAGTCGATGCTGAGGATATGGAAGAACCACTTCTGCAGACTGTTAAACGGCGATGACGAACAACATTCCGCTGTCAGGCAGAACGAACCATTCAATATTGGCAACGACAGCGAAAACTGCCAACCACCCGACCTGAGTGAAGTGAGGATAGCAATATCTAAACTCAAGCTTAATAAGGCTGCCGGAAATGACGGCCTTCCCGCTGAGCTCTATAAGGCCGGCGGAGATGACTTGGTAAGTAACATCCACCAACTCATAAGCCAAATCTGGTCGGATGAAAATATGCCTGAAGAATGGAACCTCAGCATCGTTTGCCCGATCCACAAAAAAGGAGACCCTCTGAACTGCGCCAACTACAGAGGCATAAGTCTCCTCAACATCGCCTACAAGATCCTATCTGCCGTAATATGTGAACGCCTGAAACCGTTTACCAACAACCTGATTGGCCCTTATCAGTGTGGTTTTAGGCCAGGAAAGTCCACAACCGATCAAATTTTCACACTTCGGCAGATCCTGGAAAAAACTCAAGAAGTCCAAATCGATACCCACCACCTATTCATCGATTTCAAAGCCGCATATGACAGCATTTATAGAGACGAACTGTACAGAGCCATGTCTAGTTTTGGTATACCGCCCAAACTCGTCCGTTTGTGTAGGATGACGATAGAGAATTCTCGCTGCTCCATCAGGGTCGGAAACGACCTCACCGACACATTCGATACCAAAAAAGGATTTAGGCAAGGCGATGCGCTGTCATGTGACTTCTTTAATCTGATTCTTGAGAGAATTGTGCAAAACTCCAAAGCCAACACCAGAGGCACAATTTTCCAAAAGTCGGTGCAACTACTAGCATACGCTGACGATATTGACATCATTGGTAGGACTCAACGTGATGTCATAGCCACGTTTGCTAGTATAGAGAAGGAAGCGGCGAAAATGGGCTTAGCAGTAAATGAGGGTAAGACTAAGTATATGCTGTCAACACGAAAGGACACACAACATCGACGAATTGGACCAAACGTCACCATTGACAGATATAATTTTGAGGTAGTACGGGACTTTGTCTACCTCGGCTCCGCTATTAGCTCTGACAACAACATCTCGTCAGAAATTAAACGAAGAATTACTCTTGCCAACCGCTGTTTCTTCGGGCTAAGAAGGCAATTTAGTAGTAAAGCCCTCACTCGAACTACTAAGGAGACCCTATATAAGACCCTGATCATCCCAGTCCTGCTCTACGGCGCTGAAGCATGGACCGTATCAAAAGCGGATGAAGAAATCCTTGGTAGATTCGAGAGGAAAATTCTTCGAAAAATCTTTGGTCCCGTTTGCGTTGACGGGCTATGGAGACGAAGATTCAACCAAGAACTATACGAGCTGTACAGCGACATGCCCCTGGTCAAAAAACTCCGCATTGGACGTTTAAGATGGCTAGGACATGTAGAAAGAATGAACACCAATACTCCGGCTCGCAGAGTCGGACGCAGTAGAGGAAGACCTCGCCTTAAGTGGCGCGCACAAGTGGAAACCGACCTCAACCAACTTGGAGTGCGCAACTGGAGGCAGTTAGCTAAGGACCGGGCTAATTGGAGAGGCATGTTGGTTGAGGCCCAGGTTCATTCCGGACTGTAGCGCCACTTAAGTAAGTAAGTAAGTAGATTGATGATGTGTAGGCTGTATCAATTTTACTTGTCAATGTTTTAATTTGCGAAATAGTAATCGTAAAGGGAAGATGTCTGAAAAGTGGACGTGGCAGTGGGAGGATTCTAAAAATGTATATACTTGTTCTGAAACGAAGCGCAAGGATATTTTATCCCAAAATTCTCTTAGCCCAAAAATCGGTAAATACAGACGGACGGACGGACTGGCAGGCAGACATGGCTTAATCGACTCACTTAGTGATTCTGAGTCGATCCATATACTTGTATGTATATCTAGGTAAATTATTTCTCTATGTTACAAACTATATATCAAACAATCAATCAATATTGTCTATTCTTGTAGACAGATATGAAACGACTAAACAGAATTTTCGCAAATATATTGTCAATGCTCATGGATACGTGTGGTGTTGATTTACCATCAATGTAACTTGACAAAAAAGACTTCAGTTATACTTGTTAGTGGTTAATTAACATTAACTGTGGTTAGGGCTATTAATATAGGGCCTCAAGCATAGTTTCTCCATTCTCTTGTGTCTTGTGAGTGAAACTCACGTGGAACTTCTAGTGAAACGTTGAGTTCAGTTTTATAAACTTGGATGTTTAATGTAGTTTTGCAAGGTGAAATAGTTGAACCACATAATTACAAATAAATGGTTTTGAGATATAAATGTTGGGTTCTTATGAACCTGTTGAAAATATTATGTTTATACAGATAATAGATTCATTTTGAACACGTTTTAGTGCTGATTTTATTAAAAATTGAATTTAGTATTTTATTAATTAATTAATTTCTTTGTTTGGTATTTACTAACATTTATGAAATAATTTACGTTTGTAATCTAGCTATTTGTTTTTTTCAAGTTACAAAATGTGAAGAAATAGTTATTTCAATAAAGTCAAAATAAAACTAGTAAAATATAAACTTTTTTTTCTAATTTCAGATTGGATGAACACGACAGAGAACATTTTGCATATTTAAGAGAAGATAATTGTGAAGAATTGGTTTACCAATACTGTCCCTTAAGTTTCAACAGCATATCACCTTTCACAGATGGCATTTAATTAAATAAATTAACTAAAAACAAAATTATCATTCTTCTAAAAAAATTGTTTTATATTTTATTTAATACAATATTGTACAATCAACGGACTGTCCCAGTGGAGCGATGGTTAGTGCTATGAACTGCAGCGCAGATGGTCGATTCCCAGTCGTAGCAGCACCTTAATGATTTTTCACTGACCCTCCTCTCGTGATGATCTGACAAATCATGCGAGTAGTATCAATTGTCAAGAAATGCTTATCTCAACTTAGCCATTTGGATTCGGCATAAAACAGGAGAATTACACATTCACACATGAATGTTTGTTAGAAATCTCGGCCGTGGGTAGTAACTAGCCTGTTGCGCCAAAAATTTGTATTTGTATTGCACAATCAAAACCTTCAAATGCTTCTATGAAAAAATGTATAGGGCTAGTTCAGAGATTTTTGATTTCGTCAGGTTAGCCAGTCTGTAAGAAGAATAAGAAGAAAGCTTTAAGAAATTGTCGACACGCTAACAAACTGAGTATGTGTAAACACATACCCCCGTAATAATAAAAAATCACTATCCGCTCCTTTACACACGAGTTATGTAGCTAACGGATTGTGAACATTATCTTTTCTTATTAATAAATATATTTTATATCAATGTTTGTTATCCGCTCTCTCTCATATAAATCCCGACATAACAAGGCACCACTTTACTAAAAAGTACTTAAAATAATACGATCCAGTTATACGTATGATAAAATAAAATAATAAAAAGTACCATAATGTGAGTAATTTATATTTATGTGTAAAGTCAATGAAATCGAAAAAAATATTTTTGAATTTAATAACCGAGACGTCATCTCACAAATATTAAAAGTTATCCGCTTCTTACCTTATACACGAAATTCGGTGAGTTAAGTTATCCGTTGTACAAATGTTTTTTTGATAAGAATTACAAGTTCAAGTTCAAGAATCACCGTTGCTCGTTGTTTATTAAACAGTATTGATTTATAAAATGTTACCCCCCTATTAATAAAAAATCACTATCCGCTCCTTAACACACGAGTTATGTAGCTAACGGATAGTGAGCTTATCCGTTTGCTATCTTTTGTTATTAATAAATATATTTTATATAAATGTTTGTTATCCGCTCTCTCTCATAAAAATCCCGACAGAGCATGGCAGCACTTTACTAAAAAGTATTTAAAATAATACGATCCAGGTATACGTATGATAAAATAAAATGATAAGAAGTACGATAATGTGAGTAATGTACATGTATGTGTAAAGTCAATGAAATCGAGAAAAATATTTTTGAATTAAAAAGCGAAACGTCATCTCACAAATATTAAAAGTTATCCGCTCCTTATACACGAAATTCGATGAGTTAAGTTATCCGTTGTAGAAATGTTTTTTTAATAAGAATTACAAGTTAACCGATGTGTTAGTGCTAACTCACCGTTGTTCGTTGTTTATTAATAGGGGGGTTAATGGATAAGAAGTACGTTGTCAAATGGCCTAAATTTTCAAAAAACAAAAATATTTCTGTCCAGAACTCCATTGCCAGAAAAATTTCTGTCATTGGACAGCGTCGACAACCTTTAGCACACTTATGATAATGTAGTTTAATATCTCGGTACGTACTTGACAAATTTTTTTATTTAAAAAAAAGTAGGTGCTTGAATTGTCAGGACAAAGCTTACTCTTTAACAAGAAGACTCTTTAAAAGCAGCCACCTTGATTCAAGGGTGAAAGTATTATGCTATTATGAACATGGCCTTAAGAAGGTCCAATATCGCCTATGGTTCAATATAGCGCTACCCTTTATGAAAAATAATATTGTTGTTTAAATTTGAGATTTCTCCTATCATGTCTAGCTTTGTACATAAAATGCTATGGGAGCAAGGTCTTTGTACTAAGGCTCATTTAAATAGAATTAACAATTTTCTTAATATTCTATAACACTTCTGCTGTTGCACACCCAACTCTGATCATGATGAAATATACTGATTTCGGAACATTGCGGACTTGTATTCTATAATTCGATTTTTAGGAAAGTTAAGTTCCCGAAAAGATCCATTAAGTTAGTTTAAAAAAACTGTTATTGATAATTTAAATTCAAGTATTTTTGTTTATGTTTAGTTGATATTTTAAAATTAAATAAAAAATAAATCTATAAAAGAAGAACGCTAAAGGTTTGTGTTCAATTTCCAACCGTAGCCACATTAATTATTATTATTCATCCCTTGCAAAGGTTTGACAATTAGAGTAGTATTAAGAATCATAAATAATCATTGGATGCGACACAAAATTGTAGGTTTCTTTATATAATTATTATTATATCGTAGATAATGATTGACAGATGTGTAGTTTTTCATAATTCTTCTTTCCTGTAAGGTTAGCAATTGTACGAGTTGATGGGTAGAGATCTTATAATATAAAATCGCATAGATAAGCTTGTGATCCAAAATTTAAAACATTTTTATACCCCATCCCATAGGGGTATATTAGATTTGACATTAAGTTTGTAACATAGAGAAGTAATTTCGATAGATATACCTCAAAGTATATGGATCGATTCAGAATCGCTAGCTGAGTCGATTAAGCCATGTCTGTCTGTCCGTCCGCCTGTGTGACACCGATTTTTGGACCTTTAATTTTGAGCTCGAGTGTTGAAATTTGGTATATATTAGTAAAAAAAACGCTTTTTGTCCAAATTTTAAAAAGTTCAAAAAAACCTTTGATGCAAATACTTCCGTAATGATAAACCAAACATTTTGTATAAACATTTTACATATTTTCACCTACGCCCACTTTTTGGGGGCGTTTTCTTACAAAAACCATTTGTATACCCCATCCCAAGGCATAAGCAATAACAATACGTTGTTTTTTGTCGAACCATAAAAGGTTTGGTAAACTGTCTGAACAATATGTTGCGACAATTTCATTTTCTGTATTTCATGGCCATAAAGCCTACATTTTGAGGATATTAATTTTAAGGATGGGATGGGATAGGGTATTCAACGATCTGCACATCGGATTGCAGCTTTATCATCTATTTTTTTTTTTTTTACTTTTTAGCCATTTTTTCAGGTGAGACAATCCTTATGGTTTTAATAGGAAGAATCGAAATATGTTAGGTTATAGCGGTCATGTTGTTAAAGCGACATAAATCAAATATGTTGTGAATTGTTCCGTAGTCTATAACAAATCATATTGGAAGGTTATAACGTTTTATGTCACCACTTTTTATTTTAAAATCTGTGCTCTATTCGAAAAAATTCCGTTTATTTCGTGATTTGTATCCTCACCACAGTCATTCTCCCGAATTGACTACTTTATTCGAGTCAACGAGTTCTATAATCAGGAAACACTCGTATTTCACTAAAACATCCTATCGGCGCGCGGTAGCCTAATTACCGTTTGAAAGATGAGATTTACTATTAAAAAAATTTCTTCGCGGATAATTGTCTGACTTAGTTTTTTTAGATCGCTGCAAAGATTTACACCAACAAAGAGAAAATTTGCATTTTCATTAACAAGTTTACTTCGATAAATGCGAAAATGAAAGACAGTCGCCTGAAATGGTTTTTAGTCCTGTTACTGTAAAAGGCAATCATTTCGATGTCAAAGATGTACCAATATCCAAAGTCCAATTGGCGAAAATGTCGATAAAATCATGGAAATCGTCGAGTCTAACCGTCATATCAGCACTGTATGTCAAGGAAATTAACTTTGCACTAACGGTGGGCAGCCCAGGTTTGCCGTCCAGGAAGATTGTACTATGTGTTTGGTAGGATTGTCAGGGCATGATTTATTATAAGCTGGTCTCCTTCGACAATTATCTTATCGGACCTGCACTGCCTACAATTGGTCCGTCCAAAAGCACCAATCGCCCAAAAACGGGGCGTCTTATACAACTCTCCATTTCCTGAGTAAATAATTGTTTATATATATAAAAATCAAATATCGTTCATTGGAAACCGCATCACTTGAGAACAGCTGCACCCATTTTGGCAAAGTTTTTTTACGCCCACGTTTTTTTTTTATGTATCTATAAACAGAGAACGGCGGCACCGATGTGGTTAGTTTTTTTTAAATGTTCGCCATAACTAAAGAGGTATAGAACTGAATAGTGTACGCATTTCAGCTAAAAATGTTGTAGCCGTTTCTGACGCGGGCGGTAAGTGCGAAGGGGAATTTTCGTCGTTCGTAAGCATCGGCTATGCTGTTGCTTGATGATATCATGGCAATGTGAACACTGGGATATCAATATCAGTACCCCACATAGTAAATTTTCATTGTATGAGATGCACACTCTATGTAGTTGCATACTTTTTGTCATTACAGAACCTAACTTGTTACGGAAAGAAAAATTGACCACGCCCACTTTTATGCCCACTTTTTTTGATTTATATTAAATCGGAGACCGATTTTTTTTAATGTTTGTCAGATCCAATTTAAATTTTTAGGGAAAAGGAATTGACCAAGCCCATGCACAAATACCCTCTTTTTTTGATATATCTACAATCGACGAATGTTTTTTAAATGTTTGTAATAGTCCACAAGAAACGACTAGTGCTTCTATTTGCGTTAACTATTAGTCAACGTTCGTGGCCCAATATCATTCCAAGATTTTTACGTACAGAGAAGCGTGCCAACGTTGTGATTGTTAGAGAATAATACTCATTCGGATTACACCCTTCGAGATACTGTGCTTTCGTCAAATGCTCATCAAATACGAACATTGTATTCGATAATTATCTCAACAATTATAATGTCGAAAAAGGTATTATCTGACAGCTGCCAATCGTCTGATGCACGATGCATTTCATCAAGGTTTGAGACGCGAAAAACAATATGATTGCGATTCCTTGAGGGAATCAGTTGGAACTGTTGAAACGACATCAAAAATATGCTTTCGACACTCTTATGAAAGTTGTAAGCGAGAGAACTGGAGGGATGTTTTTTGGACGCTCCAGGTGGAACTAGAACAATTTTTTTGATAGATTTAAGAAACGGTGCGCTTGCATAATGATATTGCAATTGCACTTGCTTCATCAGGAATTGAATCTAGTTTGTTGGGAGGCAGTCGAATTGCTCATTCAGATTCAACATTTCCAAGAACAGTGCGATTGCCAATGATTTGCAGCAAAGCAAACTGATCGTTTGCGATGAGTTAACAAGGGTGCATAAAAAGTCTTTTGGGGCATTAGACAAAACGAATAAGATTTACGAAACAATCATAGACGGATTGGTGGTGCAATGTTTCTGTTGGCAGGTGATTCTAGGCAAACATTGCCAGTAATTCCACGGTCAACGCCAGCAGATGAACTTAATGCATGTTTGAAGTCATCCGTTTTGTGAAAACACTTTAAAAAAAAACAATACATTTATCTTTGTATGAGAATGTTTAAAACTCAAGCATGGATGTCGATCTGCATAACGACTAATATGGAGAAGTATCAAAGCAATTTCTGAACATTAGCAACGGCAAAATCCCTGTTGACGCTTTCTGTCAGCTTACCGAAACAAAATCCGAAAAATTGACAAATATTTAGGGCAGTTATTGCGTGTTTGCTGCATTAGGGTCCAGTTATAGTTATCATTGAAAAAGCTTAGGCTTTTAAAAACTAGATTATTAAAACAAGAATTTCAAAGTTTTCGCAGAAACAGAATTTTATAATGAATTCTATAACCAGCTACCTAACAAAAATGTGAATTCCATCTTGTTTTGTGTTCCTATGAAGTTGTTCAATGATAGCAATAACTGGACCCTTAACCTTGAAAATCCATGCTTATCGCATGGTCAATTGTAAGTCTCCTGTTCCCGTGTCGGAACACCATCAGCATTATTTGTTTACGCAACAGACAACAAAACAAAAACAATGCGTGTATCATAAGCCATGCAAGAAACGAATTATATAACAGCAAAGCAATCGAAAACTATTAATTTAGTTAAATTTTTATTTATATAGATAGATTGGTTACCTGAAAATCGATTTATAAATCACAATGTAAATAAAACACCTTAAGATTTATTGTGATTTCGCTTAAATACAACATACTCCAACCCTAAAACAACAGAAATGATCATTCAAAAATACGTTTTAAAATCTGAAGGCAAAACAAAGTTTGCCGGGTCAGCTATACAATATTTATTATATTATATGTATTGTATATAATACTCAAACATATAACACTCATTTTTCATTATTCTTATAATGCACGTGACGACTTTTGCCATGAACTTCGTCTTTCAAATTTCATTTCTTATTGTGAATAAAATTCCAAGCCAAAGAAACATAATATTTTATCTCGAAGTTGCAGAATGAACTTCCAAACGATATACTCTTTATATTCTATGTGAGTGTTAATCGCGCACTTATCATTATGTTTGTTGTGAGTCTTTTGCAAAGTTTCAATATGCACTTGCAAACGATATATTCCTTATCTTTTGTTTAAGTTTTAATAAGCGAAGTATATTTATCTTGTGCATAAAGTATAAATACTGCAAAGAAAAGTCGTTAGTATTGTTTAAACTTTCGTTATTTAAATAAACAAAAATCTTTCATATAATGAGTGAAAATATTCTCAAATAAAAAATAGATTGATTTTCACTTTTAATAAATAAACTGGGGATGGCGGGTTTAAGTTTATCGTATGTATCGGGAAAGGAGTGAAGAAACAAATAATTGATGCCGATTTGTGAATATCTTTTTTGCAGTAATATCAATTTGCTAACTAACTTTGTCCGTACGGTTAAAAATATATAAATTAAGTCTCTAAGCTTTTATTCTGAGAGTAATATAATTTCTGAAAAACTGCAGAAACTGTTTTGACAAGAATTTATTGTTTTCGAATGAGTAAAAAAGTTATGCATTTGACCTTTCGTGATATTTCTATATTAAAAACCACCCATAATCTTCCAAAGGCACAGGTTTATTGCTGACTGTAGGTTAGGTTGTTATATGTACATATAAGTCACTCACATTGTGTTAAGTTAACTTTGTTTTCAAGGTGAAATAAATAGTGGCTTCTGTACCTTTCTAACTATTTAACCTTTTATTTGATGGACCCATGACGTTTATATTAGTCTGTCAAAAATAGATTGATTGAAAGTGGACCTTAATAGTACACATCACTTTATATAGAAACATTCGGTCCATTAGATAGTTTTGTTTGGCTTAATTATGGGTAAAGTTAAAAATGTATTTGATGGTTGTGAATAATCTATACTATATTCGACATCATTCATTGTTTCTAACTTGCTGCAAATTACATTTTCTGCATTTAGCATCTAAATTCAATTGAATAATTGTTAGCATAAATTAAAATTAAAATTCCAATTCAAACAACGCTCCTTGTGCGATGTTTGACCCACCTTCATATATACCCATACAGTCATAATGCGCTCTACCCGCTAACCATGATTACATTGCATTGCATTTTAATAAATTCAAATGGAGATACTCCTTTTCCTCTGTGCAGACTACTTACCAAAGTTCATCGGTCGATATCTGAACCCACGGGCGCAATAGGAGATATACAAGAGTTGCAACCTTGGAACATGTGATAGCATTCGAAAATCCTTTATTTTGCATTCAATTATGCTTCACTCAGTACTCCCATTACAAAGAGTAATCCCCAAGAATTCAAATGAATATTACACTCTCAGATAAAACTCATTTCTAGTAACAAGTATTGGATCTTGCGCGCTGAACTGTCTCAATGCAGCTCCTTTTGAGCTGCACCTACATAGCTTGACCTTATAAACTAATCGCTTTAGCTTCGAAAAATCCTGGCGACACCTTTTTTTTCGTGCAAACCCTTAACATCGCTTTGCAAGTGGCAAACAACTGCCTGTTGATTCCCAGTGTGATTCTATACGCATGTCCCGCACTTCTACACCCACAACAAGGAATCTCACTTTCCCGTAACGGTTAGAATCCCCACGCGCTGGAAGTGACTATGAGCTTTTTCGTCGATTTCTCCTCCAAAACAGATTGTTGATTCTCAAACTGTTGCAATTTCATGGCGCAACACATGAGCTTTGCCCTTTACCTCACCCACACTTGGCTGTCAACAACCTCCGCTATCGCACCCACACAATCATCATCGCTGAGTATAGGGCAGATCCTGGGAGTACATCCTGGAAGGCGGATTGTGACACACGACCATATAGAGCCATAACCGTGGTATCGTGCTCCAGTTCCCCAATTGTTGTATTCATACACACATAGACACAGGATAACTAAAGTGTGTACTTCCATACTGTCGTCGCTGTGCTCTTCCAGAAACGGGCCCTTTCAGTCTAGGATAAACTTTATAGTCGGGCACAACAAGTGCGTGTAATTCATTCGTTTCGAGTGGAGGACAAGTGAAATATTAAGTAAATTTATGTGCATTTGATCACCTTCCGCAAAAAAAACACCTGCTGCCAATTTCCACCCCTCTTTTGCTACCACCACCGTCACGTCGCCGCCGCGTCACGTAGTCACCCCCACCCGTGTAGTGTAGCTAAAGTGCTGTAATCCAGCCACGAATTGGCTGTATTAAAAAATATTTAAAAATTGATGATGATCGAAAATTTATGCAAACGGATGTGAAACGGTCAGGAATGAAAGTTTAGTGAAATATTTAACACACATCACCGGCCGTAAAGTGTGTTGGCATTTTAAGTGCAAGTTTGTGGAAACGCCGTCGGCACGAGGTTTATCTCATGCGTTTGTACTTGTATCAGATTTTGTTCTGTCATTTAATTAAAAATAAAAGGGCATTTAGTGCGTATTTCAATCCTATGTATATTGTGGCGGTAGTTTAATCGTTTTTGTTTGATCCTTCGGTTAATCAAATTAAAATTTTTCGGTTTTTTAAACGAAATCCCAACGAGCCACTGGTTTTGTGAAATATCGAATGTGTTAAATCCAATTGAACGTTTTTTGTTTTGTTGAATAATCATTGTAATTAAGTGAAAACATTCTGCCGCACATCGCACGCACGGTTTTACTAATTGACGTAGTTGCTATACAATATTGACTGCTAACATGGATACCATTTGGATAATAGCATTTTTTATAGGATTACTTTATTTAGAGCCGACAAGTGAGTTCATATTTATTGACTTAGTTTTGTTGATATAGTTACTTAGCTCGGATTTATATTGTGTCTACTCAAGGGGTAATGCCTATCTGTGCATTTCATCAAATTGCCTTCAGAAATGTATATACGTATCTGTACAAATAATTGTCATTTGAATTATAAATAAATCAGACAAATACGTTGGGGTGCATTTAAGATAAGCTTCCGCAATTTTGTACGATATATTTTTTCAATTGTTGTATACTTTTACGTTGAGTTATGGGGTTGGATTTTTGTCAAAGCGTAACATGGAACTGTTGAGAAGTTGTTGTTGTAAATTAATGTGGGTTGAATGTGTAAACTATTTTTTATTTTTTTAAGTTGGTTTAATCATGTATATTTATTCAATCTAAAATACCTAAGACTTGCTTGTTTTTTTTAGAAATAAAGAATTAAAATAACGAACAATAATAATATATAGGTATAATTGTGTTATTTTTAGTGCTCAGAAATACAAATCAAATAAAAATGCAATTCAATGGCTTTTGATCTAAAAATAAATACATTAATTTTTCAAGGAAACGCATTTTGAGAACGCACTTTTGTTTGTTTCGATGAAATAAACATAAAATATTAGTACCAACAATATATTTTAAACTAGGTTTAAATATTTATTTTTCTCCTATGGCATTTTTCGTAGATCATAATAATTTATGCGATCACACATAAGTATATTCAGTGGATTAGTCGATCGAAATTAGCCTTTGTTGACTTGTTGATCAATGTTACCTGGCTTTGCTATTTTAAAAGATTGCAACTCTCTTTCCATAGTGAGTACCGCCAATTCAACTTCGTTGCTCCACTTAGGGTATGTCCAGTCGTCTGGCAGGAGCCTATGTCAACAATTTTCTTATTCAATATCACATGTGTGATCCTTTACTCAATTAATTTTAACCTCCTCTTTGTGGTCACTTTAGCAAATGATTAAAAAATAGTCGTAGTTTACCACTAATGTTTTTACACCTAAAACTATTCAAAAAATTATCACCTGAAGCTGTGTATCCACAGTAACTTACCGTCTTTTGGCTATCAATTCTTCGACTGATATTGGCTTAAACACACACTTAAACAAGCTATTTCACCTACGCCATAGAAAAAAAAAGAATGGCGTTAGATAAGAAAATCTGTGGTCAATTTCCTACTCTTAAATCGAATATTTAACATTAGCGATATGATATGTAGACAATTTTTTCCCCCAAGTCGTTTTTACCTTTTTTGATAAGCACCTGTAGATACTACCGGGACTAACTGTCATTCATATTGATAAATTTGAACAACAATAATGAAGTCCTCATTTCACTGTCGGGCATTATTGACTGTAACCCATTCTTCCGTAAATTTTTTTTTATTACGAATGTAACGATGTCAAATGTTTATTCTCACTCCAATTAAGGCAATATTACTTATTGACATATCTGTTATCTCTGACATACATTTAACAAAATCCATCGAAAGAAATGTTCCGACACATTTAATTGTAATAAGGTATCTTTTGAGTTTTTTTTTGTTATTGGTCATAAAGTCAACCCGTTAGTTTGTACATTATGCAATATACCGATGCGCCATCATTTACGTCGGTATGTACAGTCAACTCCGCTTATCTGAACCACGGTTTTACTGAAAAAATCGGTTAACTGAAACACAAATTTTTTTACGGAGCATTTTTTCACAATCTTCATACAAATTACTCCGCTTAACTGAAATCCGCTTGACTGAAAAAAATTGTAAAACAAAAATCATTAATTTATACTCAAACCACTCCGCATAACTGAAATCAAATGTAACTGAATCCCTTAAAATCATTTGTTTTTCCCTTCTTTAACGGAACACGTCCAATAATTGACACTTCACTTTTTTCCCCGACAACCAACCTTATCCTTCATTTTTGACACCACAATATCACTTCGTATTCAGCTTTGGTGAAACAACTAAGGAAAATGTCGGTGCAAAAGGTAAAAAGCGTAATGAAAAAAGAAAAGAATTTTTTTTCCAAGTGTAAGTAACATTTCAGGGATCTGGGAAGAAGTGCACTGGATTATCGCTTAAAACTAAAATAGAAGTTCTGAAGAGGATTTATGCAGGAGAAAGAAGAAAAAGCATATGTGCAGAATTCGATTGCAGTGCAGCAACTTCGATAAGGATTGTTCATAATAAGGAATCTATTCTAAATGTGGCAGCACAAAATCAGAATTTATCAAAAAAACGGAGAAGAACTGGTGCTTTTAAAGAAGTTGAAAAAGCCTTATTGATTTGGTTCAAAGAAATGCAACAATTACCGGGCCACTTTTAATGGAAAAAGCAAAGAAATTTGCCATTCTATTAAATGTTGATTTTGAACCCACTAATGGCTGGTTAGAACGATGGAAAAGTAGGGAAAATATTCATTTTAAAAAAGTTCACGGAGAAAAAAATTCTGGCGATGCGCAAGGTGCTAAAGAATATTTGGCTAACATTTTACCAAAACATCTCGAAGAGTATTGTGCGGATGACATTTATAATGCAGATGAGTCCGCATTAATGTTTAAAGCTTTACCCACCGACACGTTGGCAAATAGATCTGAGAAACCTTCAGGAGGAAAATGTAACAAAGATAGAATTACGATTCTTTTTGTATTGTTGCATAGGAAAAACCCGGAACCCTAGGTGCTTTCGAAATTCTACAGTCCCTGTAAAATATTTTTCAAACACAAACGCTTGGATGACTGGATCAATCTGGAGTAACATAATGAAGGAACTTAATGCAAAATTTAGAGCGAACGGTAAGAAAATATTACTTTTGGTTGACAATGCAGCATGCCACAAATTAGATGATAATACTATTTTGGATAGTATAAAGATAGAATTTCTGCCACCCAATACCACTTCCTTAATTCAACCCTTAGATCAGGGGATTATTCGTTCTTTTAAATCTTACTACCGAACGTGCATAGTGAGAAGACAAATTCTCCATCTAGATAATGGAGAATCTTTAAAAGAATTTTCGAAAAAAGTGGATTTACTTGCAGGATTACAAATGGTTAAAAGAACCTGGTGGTTGGTGAGCCCAGAGACAATTAGGAATTGTTTTCGAAAGTCAGGTTTTTCTACAACTATTGCTGAAGAAAATACTTCTGAAGCCAGTGTAGACGGTTCTAATTTTTCGATCAGTCAGCAACTTGAGTCGCTTGATGTTGATGCGGATTTACCATGCTTTGGAGACATGACAGATGCAGACATAATAAAGGAAGTAACACTGGCATTAAATAATAATTCAGAAGAAGTGGATTCTGATAGCGAAGAATATGTCGAATGTGCAACTGCACAAAAACCCACACTGAATGAGGCTTTTAAAGCACTTATATCATTAAAAGATTTTTTTCGGGGAAACAGTGAAGTGGGTGATCCTATCGATGACCTGGAAGACAAAATATCTATTTACAATATGAATAATCGGAGACAAACAAAGATCGAAGATTTTAATAAGTCATTTAAATAAGCATATGATGCTATAATTTTATTTATTTATTTTATGTATGTATATACATATATACATATATTGAAAGTGACCTGAATTATCATAAAAATATTTATTTTTCCTTTTTATTTTTGTTTTTCTTTATTTAAACGTTATCAAAGTTTCGTTTTGTTTCGAGTTTTTTTTAATAAAATATTGAAATATTAAAAATGATACTGTTTGTATTTTTCTGATTTTCAGGCGGACTCGGGTTATATGAAATTTTTTTCAGTTATCCGAAGTTCGCTTAAGAGAAAATACCGCTTAAGTGAAAAAATAATTTTGGCAAATTGGTGTTTCAGTTAAGCGGAGTCGACTGTACATATTGACTTTTTGAAACGTCAATGCAGTCCAATTTCTATCATCATGTTTGGGACTTCCATTTGTCTTCAGAGAAGGCAAAACAGTCCATGGGAATCGATATAGATTATTATTATGTATGTCAACAAATGTATGAAACAGGTCTGGAAGGTTACTGGTTTCAAAAAGAAGGTGCGCCATGCCACATTGCTAATCAAACAATGTTCTGCAACGAAAATTCTCTGGACGTATGCTGTCAAAAAATGGTCCATTGACTGGCCACACTGATTTCCAGGTTTGAGCCCTCCGGACTTCTTTATGTGGGGTTTTTTAAAAGCAAAGTGTACTCCAGCTACCCTCAGACCATTCACGAGCTTAAAGAAAATATTCGCGCAAATAATCGATGTACCGCCGAGATCCTCGAAAAAGTAATGGAAAACGAAGCAAAAGTACTTTGGCCAGTAGAGAGGCCACTCAATTAATGTAATATTAAAAAACCGATAAGATAAAATTGCATTTACTTCACTAGAATCTACGTCAAAAGTTGCTCTTTTATCTTCAGATTTTGTTTTATTTGGTAGGTACACAATTGCCCTGTCCAAAGTTATATCATCTGTACGGTTCTTATTGCTTAACCGTCGTCGTTAAGAAAATCTTCATTGGGTACATTGGCCTAGTGGTTAGTCGTTACTCTATTAAGCGCGGTGTCCCTGGTTCCAATCCTGAAAGTGACACTGTTCCACCTCTGGCGAAGGTCTGACAAATGGATATCATTGCCGTTCGGATTCGTCGTTAAACATAAAGTCCTATTCTTTATGGCAAAAATAATAATTTCACACCCACAAATGAAGGGAGAAGCTATATTTAAGGCCCTTTATGGACAGTTAATGCTTCATATTTTCTTTTTTTTTTTAAAGGAAATCTCCAACATCAATTTGAATTCAACGATGGGACCTTATCTAAAAAACATATGAGAAGGCTACAATCCGCTGTGCGGATCGTTCCCATCCTATCCATAAAACTAAAATCCCCAAAAAAGGGGACATGGCTAAAAACACGATGTGGACAAACAGACAACAAATTCTTCAGACTGCTTACAAAACACTTTAACGGTTCTACAAAAGACAAGGTTTTCTCTTGCATATGTTAGGGTAGTGTATAAAAATGGTTTTTATATAAAAACGCCCCCAAAAAGTGGGCGTGGGTTAAAATGGTATATAGAAGAAATGTTCATATTAATAATTTTAATGATTCTGCATCAACATTTTTTTCGAAAAATTTAAAATTTGACCGAAAACAGTTTTTTATTGAAAACGCCCCCAAAAAGTGGGCGTGGCAAAAAACTTTATATGGACGAAATATAGATATTAATATTGTCTAAATATGTTGTTCAGAAACTTTTTTAAAATTCCTTACGGTTTGGTCAAAAACTGAGTTTTTCTTAAAAGGGGGCGTGGCAGTGGGCGGATTTCAAAAATTTTTACACTTGTTCTGTAGGCAGAGAAGAGGATCCTATATACCAAATTTCATTATCCTAGCTCAAAATTTAAGGCCTAAAAATCGGTGACGTACAGACGGACGGACGGACGGACGGACGGACAGACAGACATGGCTTAATCGACTCAGCTAGCGATTCTGATTCGATCCATATACTTTGAGGTATATGTAGCAAAATTATTTCTCTATGTTACAAACTAAGTATCAAAACTAATATACCCCTATGGGATAGGGTATAAAAACAATATTACACTTCTTGATAATATTTGCGTATACATCATTGTTGGTACAAAATTGTACCACCTGCTAATAGTAATGAATTATCTAGGTTTCTTATAAAAAAAAACCCTTAGGAATAAAGCAGATTTAGATGTATTCACTTGATAATATTATATTCTGTTTTTTAAAGCTAGAAGTTTGAGTAAACTGAAATAATTAGCCATAATGTCAACACATAGCAAAATTTGTCGAAATATGCAAAATGTTGTATTTGTTTGAAAATATTTATATACGTGTGAAGGCAATAAGCTTATTGGAAAACTGTTAGGGAATATTGAAGGACGTTATGGTACTACAAAATTATTATCAATATTAAAAAAATAGACATTATTTGTACAAATTTTCCAGATATTTAGAAATGTTTACACTTAAAAAACCCTTAGGAATAAAGCAGATTTAGATGTATTCACTTGATAATATTATATTCTGTTTTTTAAAGCTAAAAGTTTAAGTAAACTGAAATAATTAGCCATAATGTCAACACATAGCAAAATTTGTCGAAATATGCAAAATGTTGTATTTGTTTGAAAATATTTATATAGTGTGAAGGCAACAAGCTTATTGGAATACTGTTAGGGAATATTGAAGGACGTTATGGTACTACAAAATTATTATCAATATTAAAAAAATAGACATTATTTGTACAAATTTTCCAGATATTTAGAAATGTTTACACTTAAAAAACCCTTAGGAATAAAGCAGATTTAGATGTATTCACTTGATAATATTATATTCTGTTTTTTAAAGCTAAAAGTTTAAGTAAACTGAAATAATTAGCCATAATGTCAACACATAGCAAAATTTGTCGAAATATGCAAAATGTTGTATTTGTTTGAAAATATTTATATAGTGTGAAGGCAACAAGCTTATTGGAATACTGTTAGGGAATATTGAAGGACGTTATGGTACTACAAAATTATTATCAATATTAAAAAAATAGACATTATTTGTACAAATTTTCCAGATATTTAGAAATGTTTACACTTAAAAAACCCTTAGGAATAAAGCAGATTTAGATGTATTCACATGATAATATTATATTCAGTTTTTTAAAGCTAAAAGGTTAAGTAAACTGAAATAATTAGCCATAATGTCAACACATAGCAAAATTTTACACTTAAATAATGTTTAATTTTGAAAACTTTAACCCAATGTTCTTTGGCTGCATTATATGTAAAGGAAATAAGTCCCACAAGCAAAAGGCATCAACAGCCGCAGGGCTAAACTCCGATTTAGTTCTCTTCACATCATAATTATATTATTTTATCCTCAGGTCTTAACACATTAAAAAAATGGATTTTTCAACAGGACACCAACAATGATACAATGAGTTTGCTTAAATCAATTGACATAATGAGAAGATCGGCATTATCTTCTGTTCTAAGCCTAATAAAACATAATTGCGGAAATTATGTCAGGCTATGTTTTATACGCATTGTTTTCTTCTTTTTTTTTTAACTATACTCTTCCCGCGCTTTTTACCAAACAATATTTTTTGATATAATGCCCACACAAAGTGGATGTGGCTCAAAGCATTATTTGGTTTTCATGTAGAAATATAGATACATAGTAGTCTCAATGGTTTTAATATCGTAGCAAAAATACTTTTACTGCAGTCATTAAAAAAACGATTATACCAAATTCCATCATCTAAGCATAACATTATTGAATATACACCTATAGTTAATGGGACATTATATATTATGGTAACATTTTTTATATTACTTAATAATTAATGATCGAAATGCCAGAGCAGACGTTCAAACGTATTTTCAAAACTGTCACCCAATATATCGATTAATTTTTAAACGTTTATACTGAACGTTTTGAATATTTTGGATTATTACGTGATTTCAAAATGGTTGAAATGGATGAAATGTACACGCATGTACTGCAGGCACGAGGAATGAGCATACATGCTAAAATCCAAGGCATAAAAATCGGTGACACACAGATCGACTGGCGGGAGATCAGACTACGAATTACGACATTTCTACATCTAAACTATTTCTATGTGCTACAAGATATATATTAAAACTTATGGGGGTAAACAAATGATGTGCAAAACTGCTTATCTTATTTAATTTACAGCTAAATTATGATATTCTCAAGAATTTGATTAAATTTATAATTTAACATGTCGAACAAAATATTACATAATTTAGGACGGCGAATAATTTTCAAGATTTTGTACATATTATAATCAATAAGTTACTCACTAATAAAAAAACACAATCTGGAAAGTTCAGGGTGGAATGAACTAGCAGATAATTTATAAATCGCAGGTTATTTCTGCTAACTGCATTCAATTACGCACTCCAAGTTGGCATATATTGATTTATATTTACTTAAGCGATTCACAGAAGACGAGGTCTTTCTTTGATGCATTATTCATTTATCTGGGCATTAAAGCTGCTGCGGGACGGATCATTGATTAATTCCATTTGCTTTATATGTTCACTAAATCTTAAGCGGGTAATATGTTATTAATTTTTAGAGTTAAAAAATTTAGTTGCTAAGGCAACAAAGCGCTTAACAGACACTTTTTATACGGCCCATGTTACAGCGCCATACGGTGGGACTGGTATAATCATTCTTGTTCAGAATCTTATTACTGATTAAGAACAAGACTGATATTATATCCGTTGGGAAAATATTCATCGGAAAAATCATTTTGCCAATGTTTGCAAATCCCTAATGTACGTGTTCATACATATCATGTGATATGTGCATGGAGTTTGTTCAACTATAACTGTAATAATTATCTAATCATATTTTTATATTTTTTAAGATTTTGGATTGAGAATGTTATCGTTGGGGATTTTGGCGCAAAACGTACCAGCTCCAATAACAAACAAATATTTAAACCTCTTTAGATTATAATATGTAGTTATAACTATGATTGAACAAAAAACTACTACCATGAAGAGGTGATTTTTTAATGGATTTAGCAGCAACAAAATATTCGTTGGAGATTTTGTCCATTAATATTTGGTGTGTGGAGCTAATATCTCTTAGTTGGTTTGATTTTTTTTAGAGTTTTTATCTAATCTGAATTTTTTTTGTTTCTCTTATTATTGCATAGTCATATATAAATTAGTAAGCAACAAATCTATCTTGCAATAAAAACCAGTCGTGTAAAGCCATAAAAGGATGATGTATACAAAGCAAAAAAAAATGTTGACCCGAATTCTCCAACGTGCAGGAAAAAAAATCATAATACCAACCTAAATAAACATATAATAACAATTTACAGGTTGAACATTCAACACATGCACACGAAATGTTTTTATAAATGGCTCTTTTAACCTGCTAGCAATACAAACTCATGCTCGGATTATGTTTCCTTCTCAAGTTTGCCGACAATAAAAACAAAGCGACATCCAATAATATCCAATTCCACCCAATCGCTTATATTCTTCTCTCTTTGCGGCTGTAAATCTTATTCAACCAAAACAATTAAGATAATCCTGAGGATGAAAATGCCTGGCATTGCCCGACCAGAAAAGCCATCGAGGCACTCTCATAAGCTTATTGTTGTCCGTATATGGAAACTTTGTCCGTACAAGCCCAAGCGAATTAGTCATAAGAGAAACAGTTCAAAACACAGTTGTGGTGGCATAAATCGCATGAATAGAAATTAGGGCGAATTGAATTCGAAAAGAATTTATTGTGAGGGATTTATTCTTGAAAAGCCCTAAGACAACTTCCCCGAAGGATGGGTGGCAGCATAGCAGGCGGCAGCTTCATTCAACCTCCTTTAGTCCTTTGTGTGACTTGCCCGGGCGAGGAAAAATAAATTGGCTTATTAACTTCATATGGGTTTTGTATGCTCGTATCTAACACAAATTCGCAATGTCAGCAGGATTACCGTCATCGGATGACGGGCATTTGTTGGCGTATCGGGAGTTGACTGGTTATCGTTTATTTAACCTCGGTTCGGTGTTGCCGCTTGAAGATTATTTCTCACATAAATGTATGGTAATCGCAATATAAAATAGGCCATATTATATGTACAACGTACACAATAATTGCAGAAGTGTTCTATTAAATATATAATTTGATGCAAGGTATAATTAAAAGACATGACATGTAACATTTTAGAAATACTTAAAAAAATAAAAGGTCCAACACCAATTGAAAAAATAGATCGCCCAGATATTAAGAAGAGTTTTGTGTTTAATGATCAGCCTTGAATTACTATTTTCTGCAAGTAGACAACTAAGTGAAATACAACAATTGTTTTAAATAACGGCTTAATCTCTAAACTTCGAATACAATAAATGTTATAAAAATTGTTAAAAATAGTTTCTAAATATGTTAGTTTCTGATAATATTGTATACATAATATTGTATATATAATATATACATATCTTTGTTTTAAGCTGTACATTATTTCATATATTATTTCAAAAATCGATAAATAAATTTTCATTTTGGTAGCAAAACCTTAATTCGAAAAACGTCAAAGAAAAAAAATACTTACACGTATTTCAAGAAACTTCGTTTAATAGGCAATTATATATGAAATCTGAATATTTTCCTTTGTCCATGTTACACAACGCAAATTCTACGCGCTCGTTTGACTTTAAATTATTTACAGAGAAAAATCTAGATACATAATTAAATTTTTGACTTAAGCAAAATTTGAGAATTCAATTTATGTGCAGGTATAGATGTTTGAATACGTGCATTAAATTTATAACGCTTTTTACTATACTCAATGTTTCATATCAGTTTTATAAAATATACCGGTAATATTGGAGTTACAACTAAGACGACACAAATGGACTGAATTTGCAAAAAAAAATGTTTTAAGAAATGGTGATTTTAAGAAAAAAGTAAAAAGTTTAATAAAACAATTTAGAACAACATTGGAAATGTTTCGACTTTATCAAAACCATCATTTGGGAGTTAACTTTAGTTTTGAACCTATAATGCCAATTACAGATTCCCTCTGGTTATGAATACATTAAACTCGTATATTGTTTTGAAGTTTATCCTTCAAGTCGCTACAGTCCGGGTTGAACCTGGGCCTCAACCAACATGCGTCTCCAATTAGCCCGGTTCTTAGATAACTGCCTCCAGTTGCGCTCAATAGTTGAACATTTCTATTGTATGCATTATCCTAAGTATACAATATTGGTCCCTTCAATTAGGATAAACAAACAATGATGCAATATCATTGAAACGACATGAATGCTGCAACGCTTTGTGAGATCACTATATAAAGGAAGTACCAGAACGGAACTGCAGTCAGTAAACCATCGAACTGCCTCTAGTGAAGTTATATAAGATTATTTTTTGTAAAACTTTTTATTGTTCTAAATAATGTTTTTTTTTGTGAAAATCACTACGAACTAACATAATTTGCGCGCCACTTAAGGCGAGGTCTTCCTCTACGTCCGATGTCTGGCTGGGAATCGAAGACTCTGCGAGCTGGAGTATTGGTGTCCATTCGTTCTACATGTCCTCGCCATCTTAAACGTCCATTGCGGAGTTTTTTGAATAGGGGTATGTCGCTGTACAGCTCGTTTAGTTCGTGGTTGAATCTTCGTCTCTATAGGCCGTCAACGCAAACGGGACCGAAGATTTTTCGTAGAATATTTCTCTCGAATCGACCAAGGATTTCTTAATCCGCTTTTGATACGGTCTATGCTTCAGCGCCGTAGAGCAGGACTGGGATGATCAGAGTCTTATATAGGATCTCCTTAGTAGTTCGAATGAGGGCTTTACTACTTATTTGCTTTCCTAGTCTGAAGAAACAGCGGTTGGCAAGAGTAATACTTCGTTTGATTTCTGACGAGATGTTGTTGTCAGAGTTAATAGCAGAGCCGAGGTAGACAAAGTCCCATACTACCTCAAAGTTATATCTGTAAATGGTGACGTTTTGTCCAATTCGTCGATGTTGTGTGTCCTTTCGTGTTGACAGCATATACTTAGTCATACCCTCATATACTGCTAAACCTATTTTTGCCGCTTCCTTCTCTATACTAGCAAACGTGGCTATGACATCACGTTGAGTCCTACCAATGATGCTACTAAAATGTTTGATTAAAATAAGAACTTCAGTTTTCATACCCTATCCCATAGGGTTATATTCGTTTTGATATTGCGTCTGTTACATAGAGAAGTAACTTCGACAGATATTCCATAAAACGACTCAAAATCGCTAGCAGTTGGTCAAATTGCAAGGAATTTGGATAAAGTATCATAACTAAATATTTAGACATTTCTATTGTTGTTTGCATTGTTCCATTTTTGGGCCGTATTCAGTAAAAACGCTTTTCGGTACAATTTAAAGGAAATTAGGAAACAAAAATGCTTTCTTACATCGATTTATTCGTTTACGTTTACATAAGATTAAATTGAATCCTAATATCTGTTCTAATTCCTTGCGCCTGTGGAAGTTAAAGAAATCTGTCACCTATTTAAATTTTCCATTTAGAATTCGGCCTAAATTTCACAAATGAAGGCACTGGAAAAAAAGTGCGAGTCGGACTTAATCTCGAACACTCGAAAATCTTAAATTCCGAAAACCCAGATTACCGAAAATCAAAAATACCGATAATTGTATAATAGGAATGAAAAAAAAAACTGAAAAATTTATTTGAAATATTAAAAAAAAACTTCAAACTAATAAAACATAACAAAGCAGTTTAAGTCTAATTAACAAAAACAATGTGTGAAACGATATTATTATGACTAATTTTAATTCACTAGCATAATCATTGATATTAAACAACACAACTGAACGCACAATAATAATTGTAAAAGATTACAACACTAACGCTTACGGAAATGAACAATCACTTGTCTATTTTACATTCAAAATCAAATAACCCCGGTTTTGTTGCGTATTTTTAGGATTTTGCATTTTCGGGATTTTGATTTTTAGGGATTATGAGACCGACCTGTGGAATTCGGAATAATGTTTGTTGTAATCACTATATGTTTCTAAAAATAAATGCGTGTGTAAGGCACAAATATTTCCGTAAGCTAATAGATGATACATAAACTAGGTATATTTTTGATAACTAATATTCACAAAAAAGGTTCATCACTATTAACGAATGGTAAACTTAAAAAATATTTCAAAAACAAAAATTCCCGAAAAATGTTTTAAATGTTCTATAAATGTTTGCAAAACATTTCAAAGGGTTACTGAAATGATTTTAGTTTTAACTTTTTTATAAGCAAGTTAACATTTTCGAATAGATGATAGCGGAAAACTGTTTCATATATTTCGTTTGAATGCTTTGTTGGATCTTTGAATGTCAGTAGCTATTTGTCCCGATAAAATGGAATCAGAGTAAAAAATAAATATTTAAATTAGGTTTTCTCTAATGATACCTAAGCATTTTAAGGTCCTTATAACGACAGTCTATCAGCAATATGTTGACAATATCGAAAAACTCCATTTAAAATTTAGCAAACTATTCATTTTTATGACTTTACTCATTTGAATACGTGAAGTGATACTATCTCAAAGGTGTTATATGTGTTATATAATATTAGTTGAGGGTACATGACTTAGACTGAATTCCATACTTTTCGATCCTATGAATGATAATTCTTATCATTAAATTTAAGCTATCGTTTTATCCTAAAACATGAGTCTCTGTCTTCTTACCGTCTCGAACTTTATGGCGAATCGATGATTCTCTACGATAAATATGTCCAAGATAATGCAATCACACTGCTCATAAGATATGCGTTTTATCTTCTCCTTTTAAAGATGGCTAGATGGACTCTCCGGGTCGCAGCCAGATGGTAGACACAAAGAATTTGCAAATCCCTTATCCGAACTAGAAACAATTACTTATGGCTGAGCTAATTGAAATGCAGATTGATATGCCCGCATTCACCATGAATTGAATAGCAAATTATGTAAGAAATCGTTTGTTCCACTTACAATCTTAGTAAACAACCAAATCCTGATATTTGTGTTGCTTTGCTTTATTTCTTCCATTCGGCTCCGTTAAGTAGGAAATAAGGGATATGGGTACGGTAGGGGACAAATTTAAAGGTAAGAGTTAAAATGTTTGATTCTATTCTTCTCGTCAAACTAAAGAAGCTTTAAGGTGTCATTCGTGGAGATGATATTAATTCATAGGTAGTTGTATATCTTAACTATACCTATCTCAATGCTGTATTAACAGTATCTATTTACTCAAGGAAAAAATCATGGTTACGAGGCAACCATTAGCCTCGGAAAGGACTGATTTTATTGTTGACGACCCTGCTAAACGAAAAAAGGACAACGACGTTCGTATCTGCACCTGGAATGTGAGAACATTAAACAGGAGAGGTGCAGGCGAACAACTAGCGGAAGCCCTAAACTGCTACAAAGCAGACATTACTGCCATCCAGGAAATACGATGGGATGGGCCGGGCAAAAAGAGGATGAAAAACTGTGACATATACTACGGACCGTGTTATAGTGAGCAGAAACAGCGACTATTCGGATGCGGATTTGTTATAAGTGCCAGACTTAGGCAAGAAGTCTTATGTTTCCAAGACATTAGCGAACGCATAGTAACAATCCGCATCAAGGCCAAATTCGCCAACATAAGCCTTATATGCGCTCACGCTCCGACGGAAGAAAAAGATGATATAGCTAAGGATTGCTTCTACGAGCTCCTCGACAAAACCTATGAGCGACTACCGAAGTACGATGTTAAAATCGTGCTGGGAGATTTTAACGCAAAGGTAGGAAGAGAAGACATCTTTAGAAGTATTGTCGGAAAACATAGCCTACACGACAACACGTCTGGTAATGGACTTAGGCTAATTGATGTCGCTACGGAACGAAATGCCACTATAGCCAGCACACGGTTTCCTCACCTCGATATCCATAAGGGGACATGGCGGTCTCCAGATCAACGAACGGTCAACCAAATTGATCACATTGCGATAGATAAGAGGTACGCATCCAGTATTTTGGATGTCCGAACATTCCGAGGAGCTAACATCGACTCGGATCACTACCTTGTAGCAGCCAAGGTAAGAATGCGGATATCCACCACGCCAAAACAATCCAGAAATACTGTGAAAAAATTTAATGTCGGAAGACTGCAATCGCAAGAGACCGCCAAGACCTTCGCACAACGCGTATCCCTTAACCTCTCGATTAACACCATACCACCAGCATCGAATGTCGAAGAGCAATGGCAACGATGCCAACAGGCCATTAGATCAGCCGCAACCGATGTGCTAGGTTTCTCGCGCCCACCAGCAAGAAACCCCTGGTTTGATGAGGAATGCCGACAGATGCTCGCAGCCAAGAACGAGGCCTACAAGGCTAAGCTGCAGGTGAAGACGAGAGCTGCCATTGAGCTCTATAGGCAAAGAAGAAGGGAAGAACATCGGCTTTTAAGCAAGAAGAAAAAAGAGCAAGAAAAGCGCGCGATCGAGGATATAGAGAGGTGCCACTCCAGGAACGATGTTCGCAAGTTTTACCAAAGTGTAAAACGTCAAAGCCAAGGATACAAGGCTCGAACAGAATCCTGTCGAGATGAACAAGGAAATATTGTAGTTGAGACACAGTCGATGCTGAGGATATGGAAGAACCACTTCTGCAGACTGTTAAACGGCGATGACGAACAACATTCCGCTGTCAGGCAGAACGAACCATTCAATATTGGCAACGACAGCGAAGACTGCCAACCACCCGACCTGAGTGAAGTGAGGATAGCAATATCTAAACTCAAGCTTAATAAGGCTGCCGGAAATGACGGCCTTCCCGCTGAGCTCTATAAGGCCGGCGGAGATGACTTGGTAAGTAACATCCACCAACTCATAAGCCAAATCTGGTCGGATGAAAATATGCCTGAAGAATGGAACCTTAGCATCGTTTGCCCGATCCACAAAAAAGGAGACCCTCTGAACTGCGCCAACTACAGAGGCATAAGTCTCCTCAACATCGCCTACAAGATCCTATCTGCCGTAATATGTGAACGCCTGAAACCGTTTACCAACAACCTGATTGGCCCTTATCAGTGTGGTTTTAGGCCAGGAAAGTCCACAACCGATCAAATTTTCACACTTCGGCAGATCCTGGAAAAAACTCAAGAAGTCCAAATCGATACCCACCACCTATTCATCGATTTCAAAGCCGCATATGACAGCATTTATAGAGACGAACTGTACAGAGCCATGTCTAGTTTTGGTATACCGCCCAAACTCGTCCGTTTGTGTAGGATGACGATAGAGAATTCTCGCTGCTCCATCAGGGTCGGAAACGACCTCACCGACACATTCGATACCAAGAAAGGATTTAGGCAAGGCGATGCGCTGTCATGTGACTTCTTTAATCTGATTCTTGAGAGAATTGTGCAAAACTCCAAAGCCAACACCAGAGGCACAATTTTCCAAAAGTCGGTGCAACTACTGGCATACGCTGACGATATTGACATCATTGGCAGGACTCAACGTGATGTCATAGCCACGTTTGCTAGTATAGAGAAGGAAGCGGCGAAAATGGGTTTAGCAGTATATGAGGGTAAGACTAAGTATATGCTGTCATCACGAAAGGACTCACAACATCGACGAATTGGACAGAACGTCACCATTGACAGATATAACTTTGAGTTAGTACGGGACTTTGTCTACCTCGGCTCCGCTATTAGCTCTGACAACAACATCTCGTCAGAAATTAAACGAAGAATTACTCTTGCCAACCGCTGTTTCTTCGGGCTAAGAAGGCAATTTAGTAGTAAAGCCCTCAATCGAACTACTAAGGAAACCCTATATAAGACCCTGATCATCCCAGTCCTGCTCTACGGCGCTGAAGCATGGACCGTATCAAAAGCGGATGAAGAAATCCTTGGTAGATTCGAGAGGAAAATTCTTCGAAAAATCTTCGGTCCCGTTTGTGTTGACGGGCTATGGAGACGAAGATTCAACCAAGAACTATACGAGCTGTACAGCGACATGCCTCTGGTCAAAAAACTCCGCATTGGACGTTTAAGATGGCTAGGACATGTAGAACGAATGGACACCAATACTCCGGCTCGCAGAGTCTTCGATTCCCAGCCAGACGTCGGACGCAGTAGAGGAAGACCTCGCCTGAAGTGGCGCGCACAAGTGGAAACCGACCTCAACCAACTTGGAGTGCGCAACTGGAGGCAGTTAGCTAAGGACCGGGCTAATTGGAGAGGCATGTTGGTTGAGGCCCAGGTTCATTCCGGACTGTAGCGCCACTTAAGTAAGTAAGTATTTACTCAAGGTTAGGGGCCGACAACATAAACGGTCCTAACATAGATCAAAGTTGGTCTATAGCCGATCTGCCGGGTTGTAGATACATGTGTTGTAGGAAGCTTCAAACGTTTACACACTATGTTTCATAGGATATTATATTCGATATTTATGTAGTTATACCAATACAAGAACCATCGGCATGCTCTCGTCCATCAAGGAATTATTGATGGCTTGGTATATGTAAACTACCTAGGTTATATTCGTTAGATACGGATGTACAAAATATTACACAAAAATGACTAATAATAATTGACTTGCTAATTAATTGCATTACACAGGGGCAGCCGTTAACAATTATAATTAATTGTTATTAGTTCTTATTATGTATGTAAAAGTTGAATACATTTTTGTTTCTTAATAATTATACAAAACAAAACTTCTTTTGTCATAACGTACTTGCCAGTCAATTGTCATGTGTGCGTTCCATTTATTAATTTACCAAAAAAAAAAAACCTTTACCAAGTCTTTTGCCATGATTTCAATAATAGAATATATTTTCCTATTGCTATTGCCAAGATGAATTTAACCACCATACTACGTATATTTTGTCGTTAAATACGATTTTTTATTTAACTCCATAAATTATTTTCCAACATTACCAACATAGCTCGAAGGAATTTCGCAAAATTATTTTTGGTCGCGTGTTGGCACACCGGAAAAATATTCGTCACGAACATTTTAATTGATTTAACTCCTTCCCAATCCTCTTGGGTGTTTTTTTAAGAATAATCATAAAAGCCTTTTCCTCATAAAATGTATGCCATATGCGATAGACTCTGCTAGAATACTAATGTGGAGATTTCAAAACGTGCCATTTAGCAGGAGTGGTAGAAAGGACCTTAAATATTGTTCAACTTAATTATTCTTGTTGCAAATACGTCTATTAAATGAATAAAAAAAGTTATTCAACTTAATTTCAATGTCACTTTCAATGTTATTAGTTGTTGATAATGAAATCTCAATAATTAATTTGTTTAACTTATCACAAACTATTTTTATTTATTTTTTGGAAACATTGCAATGTCTTCAATGTCTCACCCAACTAACAATTTCGCTTCGATAAAGCACTATCGAAGCTATTTCCCCTCCAGCAATCTTACTTGAAGGAAGTCTTATGGAAAAACATTTGGCGCACTTTTAGAAAGCTATTTACTTCTATAAGACTTCTTCAAATACTCTTAATAAGCCTTAAAGAAATAACTTTGTTTTCTTATAAAAGGCCATACAGAAGCAAATTATAGGCTTCGCAAAAAGTCATTCCGTAAATATTTGCAAGCCTAATCGAAGTTGAAAAATAATATTATTTTTTATTATTTTCTTATATTATTTACTTTTATTAATTTCAATTTCAATCTCTTATGCCCAGTTTCACAGTGAGAGCTTAAGCCTCACGTGGAGCTTAACCTGCGGTTTAACATAACTTTGTGTTTCACAGTGCCGGCTTAAGAGGTAACCACACTTAAATGCTGATAAAACTTAAGCCCCCGATGTTGGTGGCTTAAGTGTTGGATTAACTTCTGCCATAGGAAATTTTGATTGGTTGTTGGATATAGTAGAGAATTACTCAATGGGTGATGTCCATACTAAATTCGGGTAGTAACTGTGTCATATTCGCAGAATATTCCCGTTTGGTCTATAGTTTTAGGCGCGTAACTAATAAATTACCTACGAACCATTCACACTTTTTTGATGACTGTGAAACCCAAAAAACTTAAGACCAAATTTAAGATCTGCTTTTTGCTTAGGTAAGCAACGGATTAAGCTGCCACAGTGAAACCGGGCATTATAATTATCAAAACCCAATTCGCTATGATGAAAGTATGAAATTCAATGCAATGAATTATATAAAAACTCTCATCTTACTGGTATTCGAACTCGCGTTCTCTCGCACGGTAGTCCAACACGCTATCCACTAGACTGTACTCTCGAACATGAAAGTCGAGTAAATACAACGCAGTACTTGAATCGTGCTGACTCATTCTCCGGTAGGTTCCCGATCTTTTCACATTTTTTTTAATCTTTACACCTTGTCCCGATCTTTTCCGATCTTTTAACCTTTGCTTTTTTAAGCCTTCATTCGTAAGCTCTATACATGCTATGCTTCGGATTAACTTCGTTCTACCGAAACATCTTAACTTATGGTTCATGTACACACATCTCCTGAAGCTTAAAAACAACCTTACAGAAGTTACGCCATCATAATTTCGGTTATGCTTGTGAATTTTCCTGCATAATGTCTTAAACAAGCTTCTACCCAAACAACCGACTGCCAAAATACTCAACCTTCGCGCACAATTACTATATAATGCCTATAGAAATAATTGCTTGTGGGAATTAAATATTTGTACCTTATAGAAGAATAATTGTTAGTTGGTCAAAATAAGGAAATTGAGTTTCGAATATAGGGAATGATTATTTTGACCATAAGTTAGCCTAAATGAACGATACACATATTCCTTGGAGCACGCTAAATAATTTTTAGTCACAGTGGCGCTGTCTATCCATAATAAAACCTCAAACAACGTGACTCAGGTTTTATTTTTAACTAATCCCTAATTAAAAACAGGTCTCACAAAAAAATGTATACTTAATGAATCGATTAAAAACTTTCGAAAATGTTTATTAATTATTAAAGTACAGAACTTATAAATTTATTTCCCATAAATAATATCATCCAAATACAAACCCAAGTGTTCGCCGAATTTATTTAGCCGAACAGTAAAATTTGTTATGACAGCTCGGTAGGTAGACATCGGAATTCTATTTCGTGATGAATATGTTTATTCGAACGTGCCAGGGAAGTTGGTTTATTGGCGTTATCCTTTGATAAGAAATAACCCCACAGAAAAAAGTCCACAGGGGTTAAATCAGGACTGCATGGGAGGTAATTTATGTCACCTCTTCTGGTGATCAATTTGCCAGGGAAAATTTCACGAACTCGCAGAGACGTTAGACGAAGTGTGTGACTTTGCTAGAAATATGTTTTTTGGTTATATATAAATAGATATAATTTTTGCAATTGCATCGCAGACCATACGGTCACTTTAGACGAATAAAGAGGTTTCTGATGCTTGCGTTTCCATTTCGTTTTACTCCAGTAGCGGCTGTTGTACTTATTCACGTAGCCATTGGGATGAATATGACCTTCATCTGAAAATATGTTAGTAAACGTATAAAAGTTCTCAATTACTTGGTTTACGAAGTTAGGGCTCTGACTGGCATCTTGAAGTTATAATTCTTGCACCAGTTGAATTTAATTGGCGTATTTGTGCAAACTACGATGTAATGATGATCTATGTACATTTAAATCACTTGAGCTTTTTTAAATTGATAGTTCAGATCGTCACAAACATACCGATTAACACAGTCCAAATCTTTCTACTGTACTTGATGATTTTGGACATGACTCAGCAAATTATTTGTCTCAATTGCTTAATCTTATCCCGTCTGCATCGTTAACACAAGAAAGCATAGTTCGCACTTGAAATGAAATAGTCTTCGATATTTAAAAAAAATATGTGCCGATATTTAATGTTTTTAGAACAATAAGTCAGAAAGATTTTAGTTGGTCAAACATTGCTCAGGATTTTTTTAAGTAGTTTGTATCTAACAACTGAGAAAGATATATATTGTAAAAGCTTTTAGAAGTAACAAAATTAAGATATTAAATTATTATATCTATATAAAGCCTAATAAACATATTATTTTTCTAAAATAAAAAATATAATTTTTTAACGCCATTGGTTTGCTGTATATTTTATAAAGTCTCCTGCTTTTAAACCCAAATGAAGCATATATTTTCCATAGCATTATATTAAAGAGTTAGATGCTCTTTTTCCATTATATCAACTACACATAAGCCTCCGACAAAATAAATATAAACAGACTTATAATCGGATGGTTTCCTTAATGGGTTTGTCAAGATCGCTTTGCCACAATTCCAAAAATAGATTTTATAGCGTTTTAACAAATATTTACTTTTGAGTAAAGAATACCTTCGTTTATGAAGCATTTCTGCCTGTTTCCAATTAAGCTTCCGGAGAGTCTGTTGAGTCACTTTCGTTGTGTGTAGCCTAGCGTTGTACCGAGAGAACACAATTCCTCTCATACTGGCTGATTTTAGTCGATTTCTTCCTTCAGACGGTTGAATTTTTGACAGTACAGGTCCGAATTAAGAGTTTTATGCTAGGTAGATGACTCCTTGCCAATCCCACTAAACACACAGCAATACCTTCCTGGTCGTCAATCCTGGCATGGACACCATTTGCACTGGCTCACCGCGATTTGACCACAACCGTTTTCGCTTGACGTTGTAGTAAGTCTTCTAATTTTCATGCAATGATTAGCTCTTGAGCAATCGAAACAGTGCCTACATGACGACGCACGGTCAAACTCGATATTTGCTTCGATTTTATTGACATTGTTGCGAAGATTGTGCATCTTTGACATCGAAATTACCGAAACTGAATCAACGAAACAAAAAATGTGTGGATTGGCTATTAAGTTGTCAGGACCATAAACACTATTCACATTTTCAGTGCTTGTAACATAAAGAAGTAATTAAGATAGACATATATATTTTTTTTAACTCTATAAAATCTGTGTCGTAACGATTTTCCACAGGCTCATCATTTAGTGCATTTGTTAGTGGGACATAACAGAACACAGAAGTTATTTAGTTTGACATCACTAACAAAATCAATAAATTATGAAATTAAAATTTATTTTTGTATTATTAACAAAACTAAAAAAAAATATACATACACACCTTTTTATAAATCCTAACATGGAGTTGGATTTATTGACAATAACGTTAATGTGTTTATTAAACTTCGATTTAGGATCAAAATAAACACCGAGATCTTTAAAACTGTTGACACAACAGAGAGTGTGTCCGGACAGAGTATATATAAAATTTGATGGAGCACGTTTTCGTGAAAATCTCATATGCTGGCACTTAGTAGGGTTTAAATTCAAATCGTTTTCAAGACACTATATGGTAAAACTATTAAAATCGGTTTGTAGTTGAAGCGAATCGTTTAGATCTCCTACACATTTGAACATTTTTATATCATCAGCATATATCAGTATTTTGCTCTCACGAATACAAGCGTTAATAGCAAGTATAAATAAGATAGTCCTAAATGACTTAATTTTTTTACCTGATAAGTTCTTAATGAGAGATATGATTGAACCCAATCTATGAAACCTGGAGGGAATCTATGTGCATTAAGTTTAAAAATTATTATATATTATATAATCGACTTTTTTTTAACTTTCTCTTACAAAGAGAAAGATAGCGGTTTCTTAAAATTGTCGACATCGAGATTTTGATTGATTCTAATATAACGATGATAGCGGAACCCAAAAAGTGGTTTTTGAAAGTCAGTTCGTCGGTCCTTCGGTTTGTCTGTCCGTCTGTCAGTAATGGCCTCCCCAACCTAAACGACTTGACCGATTTTCTTCAAATTTCGAATCCAATTTTGGTTTGGTCATTATGTAAGTCATTTCGTAGATTGATTGTAGCATACAATTGAAACACCAGAGCTTTGTAGTATGACAATGATGACTGTTTATTAATCCAGGCACTTATTCTTTCTTAACATAAGGTCCCTTTACGTGACCGCACGCGACAGCTTGACCAGATCAACTAACTCCTTACTCTAATCTCTATAATGACTTCAGCGATCTTATTCGTATTTACATTCTCATATACTAAGGTATACTAGCGCAGTGGTGTCGTTCACTACAATAATGCTAGGCCATTTTTGTTTTGCTTTTAGCCATCTTATTAACGATACGTGCCATATAAAAATTACACATAACCTGAAATATTTCTCGAAAACGGCTCTAACTATTTTGATTTAACTTTATATATATTATAAGCATATTAGTTCCAACAAAACTGCACAGCCAGTTTTTTTTCGAGAAAATCCATCGGATTATGTCATTTAGGCCATATAAAGAAAATCGTTAATCTCTCGCAAACCATTATGTCAAATTGAATGAATTTTGATAAGTATACTACTATTACAGTTTGAAACAATTCCACATAATTCGTTTTAGCCCAACCATCACTAAAAGGAATTTTCAGTTTTGGTTTCACAATTCACATAGATTTATTCAAATTTCGGAATAAACGTTTGTATAATCACATTTCGACATTATATCAATTTTTGGCATCAATAATCAAAATGCTTCTGATTTGATCTAACGCCCTACTCGCTGTGAAAGAGAAAGTTGCACACGACCCAGTCGTGCACCCACCAGTCGTTTATTTTCCAAACTATTGGAACAATGATGCATAAAAGTTAAGAGATTTGTGACAGTGGATCGATTTAAGCCATGCTGCTCTTTACAGATAATGTTTCGACAAAGATGTACCAATTTATCACAAATAATATGTTCGAATAAATTAGGAGTGTAAGAGAGTTTTGAAATAGGTCTATAATTAGAGATGTCTCCTAGTACACCTTTTTTAAAAAATAGGTGTAACTTCTAAAACATGTAAAATGTTCCATTGAGTTGGAAATATACCTGTTTTAAGGGACCTTTTAAGCATATACTTAAGGTATGGAAAATAGCTTTACGACTATTAATGGGATTACATCGGGCTCCGCAGAATAGTCATTATTTAATAAAGCGATATATTTACTAATTGTCTCATCGTCAAATGTGACGTTGCTGAAACTAACTTGAGAACAGTCATGGGATTACTGAAATATTGTTCGTCTAATGATGATTATGGTCTATGTTAGTAATACTGGTACAATATTCTGATACTGCATTCAGAAGAAAAACTAAATCGAGAATTCGATTATTATGATTTTTTATACAGCTTGTTTGCTGTAAGTCAAATGATAAAATGTTATTAAGTATTGATAGCTCTTGTCGTGCAGAGGCGTCTGATGATGAGGTTTTTCCTCCGAAGGCAACCATTCTATGTGTGGTAGGTTGAAATCACCCAGCAATAAAATATTACTGTCACAACAAGATAAGTCAAAGATGTATTCTAAAGCCTTTGATACTCTGTACAAAGACGATACGAGCGAATATACGCATTTGCAACATAAAGATATTTATTTCCAATGGTTATAACACAAATTATTTCGGTATTAAGAATGCATGGAAAATCAATTTTCTCTGAGGTAAGATGACATCGAACCGCAGTAAGAACACCTTCTCCAAGTGCTTTTAGGTAAGATTTTAAGATACACATATTGTAAAGTATAATATGGATCGACTTATAATCAATATGTCAAATATTCAATTTCATTTAAGTAAAAAATTCGACACCTAAATGATTTTTCACTGGCCCTCCTCTAGTGATGATCTGACAAACCATCCGAGTAGTATCAATTATCGAGAAGAGCTCATCTCAACTTAGATTCGGCATAAAACAGGAGGTCCCCCCATCGTGCAAGAATTACACACCACACATGAATGGTTTTGAGAAAGGTACTATCGAGCCTTTTGCGCCAAAAATTTGTATTTTTTTTTTACTTTAGTAGATGTATAATCGTGATGATAGGGTTCAATTTTTATATGTTTCTCTGTCATCTTAATACTGGGAATTACCCTTAATTTTTATTTAATTTTTTTTTAACGAAAACTAGTGTATTATTTTTTCTTGTCTGACACAGGTAATTTAAAATAATGCCATTCCCAGAGTGTGTTTCGTAATTACAATAAAACGAATTATTTGGTTTTCTTTTTTTATATCCCTGTAGTATACCTACTGATGTGGTTGCTGTACGTGTTTGCGTTTCATCTGAGTTCACAAATTACCATTTAAAATATGTACATAGTGTAAGGTGGACAGCATATATCATATTTGTTCGCACTGATTCTCTTCACATAAAAACAAAGTACATATTCTCTATGACGACGACCTGGGCAAGGGTTTGTATATTATGCAAAGGATGTTGATGATTTTCACAAACATTAACTATTTATATATATCGTTACGGGCAATATACACATTTCAATACACATACATACAAAGATCATATTTAACCATTTGTGCATTCATATTATATGAATGTGTGCATCATGAAAAGAATACTATCCATCAGGGACAAACCTGACAGGCATGAAATACATATCCCGAGGAAAAATATTACTTTTGAAGCAATTTTCCCCTTGAGCCTTTAAAAAAAGAAAGGAATACATGAACATATACCGAAAAAAGGAAAAAAAATATCAAAAAAGACACCTGTCACATGCGCGACACTGTGTCACTGACACTGCGGTTATTGCGTTTAAAATATTAAAAAATTCTCTCAAATAATATATTAACATGTCAGTGCGGTGTTTCGTGTTATCGTTTTTGATACTCCCAGAAAAGACGAGATAGACAGGAGACAAGCATATTGAACTGCCTTATTCCTTTGCCATTCAATATGCTCGATGACACTAGGGTGATTTTCAATTCGAACAACAAATCAAAACAAATAAAGCTTCAAGATATTTAAGGTTTATTTTATTGGAATATTATTGATACGCATGTATTGATATGAAATGCGAAACCAAATAACGGGTGTTTTTTTAAGAGTTAAGTTTTTCAGGTTGGCAGCACTGGTTAGTAATTGCATCCAAACTTTATCTGTCAAAGTGAAAGGTTTTTAGTATACTCTGCCATATAATCATGGAAAGACTTATAAACGAACAATTATTGCAAATTATTGAAATTTAATATAAAAATTCGTGATCTGTGAAAAATGTGCAAATCAGCTGTTTTATCGAAAAATTGTGTTCAGCGATGAGGATCATTTCTGGCTTAACGGATAAGTAAATAAGCAAAACTGTCGCATCTGGAGTGATGAAATGATGTGAGCTTCGCTACACTAAATATAAAATTGGTTAACAAAACTACAGGTAAAAAATGTCCTTTCAGAATTTACTTTCTTAAAAATCGTTAAAAAAAACTACAGGTTATTAAAAAGTAAACAAATATCAAAAGGATACACCGAATCGTTTAGTACTTTATCCCATCCCATCCCACCTTTAAAAATAATGTCTCCAAAAAGTGGGGGAATTTATGGGGAATTGAATATTGCATATGCTATGTGGAATATAACTATATAGCAAAACGCTCTCAAAACGTGGCCGTGGATTGGAATGATAAGTAACAGACATACGAACGAACGGACCGATGTGATGGATAGACCGACAAGTCTTGATTGTTTCAGCTACCGATTCTGAGTAGTAAGGGATATATATTACAAACTATTATCTGTAACCCAATCAGGGGTGAACAATATTTTATTTAAAATAATTATAATTTCATAACTCTTGATATATGAATCCGTTTTTAACAACTTCTCACAAAAACAACGTATCTCTAATATGATCACGTTAATTTTCTGTTAAGATTCTTTTATTAAAAGCCATAATGTTAAAGCTATCACGATTATAATATTATAGATATATGTTTCAAGATATATTAACCAATTTTTTTACTTAACTACTCATGTTAGAAATTCATAGCATCATACGTCAATACATCAAGTTTTAAGACCTATTAAAAATGTCCAGTGAAAATTTCAAGACAAACGGTTCAGTGATTTAGCCACCTATAATAGACTTCAAACTTACACTCAATTTCTAACTTTCTCTTCCAAAGAATATGATATTACTTACGTGATAATTTTCTACCTCGAGATTTTGGTTGATTCTAATATAACGATTAAAGCGGAACCCAAAATAGTGGTTTTTGAAATTCCGTCCGTGGCCCCGCCTGCGGCACAGTGGGACCGAAACGGGTTCACTGTCTCAAAAATCTCTACCTCTTATGTTTTCAGTGATAGCAAGTTGAAAATTTGTAAATATAAAGGGTCCGCCAAATAACTTTTTTTTTTTAAAATACTATCAAAAAAAACTACTGAATAATTTCTCAAATTTTTTTTTTTTAAAGTACAATCCTTCCGGTTAATAATGGAAAATAATTTCATTTAAATGGCTTCCTCGGCTGGCCATGAAGTAGCCTACACGATCGGTCCAATTTTTAAGCACATTATCGATTGTGTGCAGCTGTATTTCACCAAGGGCTTCACGAATAATGTCCTTTAAAGCGTCAATTGTCTCTGGCTTGTCGGCGTAACACTTGTCTTTAACGGCACCCCACAAATAATAGTCTAACGGTGTCAAAGCAGCTCCGAGGTGGCCAAACGACATCAGCTCTGCGGCTGATAATGCGATCTTCAAAAACAAGGCGCAAAACATCGAGTGTAGCATCGGCTGTGTGGCACGTAGCGCCGTCCTGTTGAAACCAAATGTTGCCAATATCCTCCTCTTCAATTTTTATGAACAAAAATTCGTTCAACATGGCCCGATAACGATCGCCATTGACTGTAACGGCCACTCTTTGCTCATTTTCGAAGAAAAATGGTCCAATTATGCCTCTGGACCAAAATCCGCACGAAACAGTGACTCGTTTTGGGTGTATCGGCTTTTCAATGTATGCGTGCGGGTTTTCTGTGCCCCAAATGCGACAATTTTGCTTGTTTACATACCCGCCAAGATCAAAATGAGCTTCATCTGAAAAGATGATTTTTTTGGCAAAATCGGCATCTTCTCTATCGATCGCAGGCCCACTTAGCGAAGCGAAAACGCATTGGATGGTCAGTTGGCTTCAACTCCTGAACCAATTGGACTTTGTATGGCGTCATACCAAGGTCTTTATGCAAAATTCGTCGCAATGATGTCTCCGAAATATTCAATTGCTGAGAACGACGGTGAATTGATGTTGATGGCGCTTCACGCACACTTTCTGCTACAGCAGCAATATTCTCGGGTGTTTTTGGCTTTTCACGCTTTGGTTTATCGATGAGGATGCCAGTTTCTTTAACTTTTTTCACAAGATAACGAACATATGGAGCTGACGGTGCTTCTCTTCTTCCAAAATCCGTACGCAATTTTCGCACACATTCTGCAACATTACCATGATTTTCAAAGTAATGTCGGAATATTTCCCAGCGTTGTTCAAGCGTATACACAACCATATTCGGTAAGCGGAAGGATAAAACTAATTGTCTGTCAAATCAGACATGAGCTAAGTGTTACCATTCACAAAATATGCACTAGTTGAAAAAAAACGTTAGATGGCGGACCCGTTATTATTTATTGTACGTGTTTTTTAATGAAATTATTTTAGGTGATAACGAACAAAAGAGAATTAAAAATGGATAAAACTTGGTGATTTGTGCATTTACAAAAAGTCTCAATGTTCTTTTTACTTTACATCTGTGTGAAGTAATTGATAATAAATTGTAGCAAGTGAACGATTTTAGTCTATTAACGTTTAATGAGCAAATAAGTTTTGAGCAAATGAGTTAAGTTTACAATAAAATACAATTAACAAAGCACAAAAACAATTTAAAAACATTCGAAATTAGAAAGATTGAAGTTAGAAGTGTGTATATTTTCAAACAAGTATCTATAATATGGTGATTATTCAATTTCAGTCTGTACCAAGAAATTCATTAAAAATTCCATGAAAACGGCCTGGATGATGACAGAGGACGGCATGTCATACCAAGTTTATTTATTCACATACTGGTCGACCCGGCAAACTTTTTTTTTTGCATATTTTGGTTGCTATGAATGGCTACAATCTGCTTTGCGAATACCCTATCCCATTCCATCCATAAATTAAATATACCCAAAAAGCGGGTGTGGCAGAAATATCTACAAAATATATTGCTCCGACAGTTTAAAAAAACGTTTATGGTTTTCTATTGAATATGCTTTGAAGTAGAGTATACAAATCGTTTTTATAACAAAACGATCCCAAAAAGTGGGCGTGAGTTAAAATTATCTATAAATGAAATGTTCATATTTATATGAATACGTTATTTAGATACTTTTTAAAATTTTTTACCGTTTGGCCAAAATCGACGTTTTTGTGAAAAGTGCGCGTGCCAAACGTCTTGACCGATTTTCGTTTGGTCATATTTCCAGGCCATTTTTTTTTCTTTTAGCCATTTAATCTTGGTATTTGATCAATCGCCCAATTCGCTGTGGAAGAGAAAGTTGCGTACGACCCAGTCGTGCACTAACCACTCCTTTTTATCAACAAACAATTGTAGATCAAATTTAATTATCTTTACAAACATTTTACTTCCTAATTTGCAGTAGATATTCTATGGCGTCAGATTACCTTATATTGCATGAAAGCAGTGAATGATTTTATTGAAATACCAGTTTTATCGGTATTCAAATTCCTAGATACCGAAATCCTGTATAATGTACTTGCTTGCGAATTAATTAAAAATCCATTTAAAAAAAGTACTACACCCCCACCCAAATGAGCCAGTACTTTCCAACGACGAAATGGTTTTAGCAACGCGTTCGCTTCCATGCCATTAAACATCGATGTTCACAAAATGCTCATACTCCCGTCGCATATTGCATTCACGTTAAGAACAAAGTTTACATCGAACGTACATCTGATTAATTTTATAGGGCTTTGCACTTTGTACGTGAGTGCAGTACAATGCACCAATAGTATTGAAATAAGCTAATCCCATTCACATTGGTCCTTTTCACAGAGACTTTTGTGGTATCACGTATCATTTTATTTCAGCTGTTTCCTGTAGAACGCACATAATATAATCGATTGTTTTGGATGTAAAAATCTACGTGACTGGTTGAAGTTTAAGATCTATCTCAGAGCTTATGGCTGTAAAAGGGATTTGGGTCATTACGTGTGGCACATGGGTTAGGTCACATACGTGTTTTTGTGATATGGATACTTCGGTGTTCTTTTAATACTATAACCTAGGCTTTGGTGAAAATCGGATGGAGGTTTTGTTACATAAATGATTAAAAGGTATATAAAGGTATGTATTAATTTATGTTACATGAATATATGGGTGCTCACAGTCTTGTTTCACAAAGTGATCTTATAAGTTGCCTTTCCTTTGAAACGCTATAGTGTACGCAAATGATCCGGTGGTGTGCAAAATGGCCCGACATTCGAGGATCCAAGATGTTCGATATTTTCAAAATTCGCCCACTTTTCACAAAAACGTTTTTTTGGTCAAACTGGAAGGAATTTTTTTTTAAATATGAAGAATATATATATGTAGAAAATTCAAATTTTCAATATTTTACCCATATTAATATTTAAGCTAAGTCCACTTTTAGCATGTCTACCCAATGCAGCTTAGTATATCCAAACTAATAAATTTATTTTAAAATTTAAAGTCATTCATTATGAGGACCTGTGTCCTGTACCTTATCCGCATTCACTCAATATATATCCATTTTCACCCTAAAGCCTTTCTGTAGAGATAATAAAATTCGGAATGTTTTAATTTAATTTGTTTTTGTTCATAACTATACGGTGAATTAACCTGCTAGGGGATAATATGCAATTATTTAAATTCCAAACGTTTTTGTCCACTTTTAGGGGGCGTTCTCTTAAAAAAACAGTTTTTAGTATGTGTTGAAACAATTATGAAAAACAAATTCAAATGTAAAAATTAGGCAATATATCATTAATTCTTCTGTAGATCAATCACACTTTCTATTTTAGTACGTTTATTTTTAGGAGTTTTAAGACAAAAACAGTTGTCTTATAATTAACAAATGTGTGTAGTTTACAACGAAACAACATTTTAGTAAACATTTTAAATAATTGAAATATATAAATCGACATCATTCTGTAGCATATAAAGGTTGGAGGCGAATGATCCTTTCAAAATTTATTTATTTCTTCATTTTTATCAAAATTGTTACAGGTGTTATAGACATTGCTAAAAATAAATTAAATTAGATATAATCTTCTTCAAATTGTATCGAAAACAGCCCCCAAAAATGAGCTTGGCAAAAAATGTATATTTACAAAATATAGATATTGCGAATTATAGAAATATAGATGTTTAAATTTTTATTCTGAAAAGTGTGCGTAGCAGATTTTAGCGGATTTTGAAATACACCGAATTTTATCATTCTAGCTCAAAGTTTAAGGCCCATAAATCGATGACACACAGACGAAGCGACAGACAGATATGGTTCAATCGACTCAGCAAGATATTCTGAGTGGATCCATATACCTTACTGGTATCATCATTAAGTGGCGCTACAGTCCGGTATGTTCCTGGGCCTCAACCAACATGCCTCTCCTATTAGCCCGGTCCTTAGCTAACTGCTTCCAGTTGCGCACTTCAAGTTGGTTGAGGTCGGTTTCTACTTGTGCGCGCCACTTGGGACGAAGTCTTCCTTTGCTGCGTCCGATGTCTGGCTTCGAATCAAAGACTATGCGACCGGAGTATTGGTGTCCATTCGTTCTACATGTCCTAGCCATCTTATTAAGATTAGTTTAGACATTGCTATCCTCACTTCGCTTAGGTCGGGTGGTTGGCAGTTTTCGCTGTCATTGCCAATACTAAATGGTTCGTTCGGCCCGACAGCGGAATGTTCTTCGTCATCGCCGTTTAACAGTCTGCAGAAGTGGTTCTTCCATATCCTCAGCATCGACTGTGTCTCAACAACGATACGATATTTCCTTGTTCATCTCAACAGGATTCTGTTCGAGCTTTGTATCCTTGGCTTTGACGTTTTACTCTTTGGTAAAACTTGCGAACATGGTTCCTGGAGTGGAGCGCTTTTTTCCTCTTTATTCATCTTTCGGAAAAGCCGGTGTTCTTCCATTCTTCTCTGCCGTAGGAAGTCAATTAGCCTAAGTCGTTGTCAGACGTGTTCTCGTGTAGGCTATTTTCCAACAATGCTGCTAAATATGTCTTCTCTTCCTACATTTGCGTTAAAAGCTTCCACCATGATTTTAATATCGTACCTACTTCGGTAGTCGCTCATAGATTTTGTCAAGGAAACATAAGACTTCTTGCCTATGTCTGGCACTTATAAGTAATCCACATCCGAATAGCCGCTCTTTCTGCTCACTATAACAAGGTCCATATTAAATGTCACAGTTGTTCGTCCACTTTTTGCCCGGCCCATCGCATCGTATTTCCTATGTGGCAGTAATGTCTGCTTTGTAGAAGTTTAGGGCGATGGTTACCACTTAAATTAAAAATAATCTCATTTGATGTGTAGTCAACCAACAACCACCCTCGTTATACAACACACAACTATATACTTAACGGTATATTTATCGAAATTATTTCTCTATGTTACAAACTTAATATCAAAACGAATATACCCTTGAGAGAGCGTATAAAAAACTAACAAAAGGGTTCATGTGGATTAACATTTTTATAATTTTTAATTCTCTCCAAATTTCATTGTGTAAATAAATCAGTTCAATAAATCTGCTTCCTCAATTTTTTCCTTAAACAATAATTTAAGTTTAAATTTTTGCTATCAGATCTTAATTAACTCGAAATAAACCTTTCCATCTTACTATTACAACCTGAAAATAAAATTTAATTTAATTCGTTGCTTTTTATCTTCAAATAATACAGACCACAAAGAGTTGTCTTATTAAAACATCCTGTACACCCTTATCAAGGCGAAGAAGAAGAAGAAGGTATTGGTAACATATTTCCATAATATTCTTTAGAGAATTTTCCCAACACAGAGCATGTCTACCCAATGCAGCTTAGTATATTCAAACTAATAAATTTATTTAAAAATTTAAAGTCATTCATTATGAGGACCTGTGTCCTGTACCTTATCCGCATTCACTCAACATATATCCATTTTCACCCTTAATCCTTTCTGTAGAGATAATAAAATTTGGAATGTTTTAATTTAATTTGTTTTTGTTCATAACTATACGGTGACATAACCTGCTAGGGGATAATATGCAATTATTTAAATTCCAAAAGTTCGTTTTTGTGATTTTTAATAGAGTCCAGACTCTATGTAATGAACTTGAATATAAATATTCTCGTCCATGGCAGGGGTCACTATAGTTTGCAATCATTTAAAAATGGTTAATTCTTATAATTCAGTTAAACACAATAAATGTTGAAATTCGATTGTCAACTGAAAAACCGCAATATCAGAGGAACGGCAGCCTTGTTTAATTAAATGGAATATATGACTAATAGCTATTTTTTTTCATAAATTTCATAATTACCATTCCAACACTTTTGACTTTGAATAAACGATTTGTTTTTTTTTTCTAAGATTTATGTTTTCATGTCACGATTACGACCATATAAAATAGTATTTGTACTTTGTGCATATGAAGTCACGTAAGTTAAGGGAAACCATAAAATGGGTATTTCTTTGTTAACATTTTGAAACGACATTTTTTGTAAACAGATTGCAGGTTTTACATTTGAGAACTGATAACAGATCTTAATTCACCTATACACGGGTGGTTAAGACATGATTTCACTTTCCAATCAATGGACTGAGTCATTGATTGGAAAGTGAAATGGTTCAATATATTCCTTAGGATGAGATTTTTAATTTATGCTTTGGATTCTTGTCTATCGCGTAGATAAGTGAGTTTTTTATTACTTGAAAATATAATTTAATCAATGACAACAATTAGCACTGTTTTTCACTGTTTTCTACTGTTACATATGTATATTTATTGTGTACTATGGATATATTTTAGTAGATTTTAAGGCAAATTAATTAAATTTATGAAATGACACCACACTTAACTTATATACTTATACAGACGGAAATATGGTACAACGTATCTAGCCTATTTTGAGTAATTTTCAATCAGAATCACATAGTTATTTACTAAGATCTAAGGAGGTGCTACTGTCTGGTATGAATCTGGGCCTCAACCAATAAGCCTCTAAGAGTAACTCGATCCTTAGCAAGCTGCCTCCAGTTGCTCACGTCAAGTTGGTTTAGGTCGGTTTCAACTATGTGCGCCACATAAAACGAGTTCTTACTCTACTGCGTCCGAAGTTTGGCCAGGAATCGATGACTATGAGACCCTGTGTATTGTGTCCATTCGCTATGTACTAGCAAAGTACGGCTTGTAAAGTTCTTGGTTGAATCTTCGTCTCAAAAGCATATCAACACAAACGGGACCAAACATTTTTAAAGAATTTTCCGCTCGAAACTACCAAGGATTTCATCATCGGCTTTGGAAACGATCTATGCTTCAGCGCCGTAGTGCAGGACTGGGACATGGCACGTAGATTTCAACCTATGATAGTAGTTACATAGAATTATAGAAGATTGTTCGTTCAGTGCTGGCTTTGGAGTTGTGCGCAAAACTCACATAAATTATGTTAAAGAAGTCACAGGAAACTGCGTCAACTTTTCTAATTCCTTGTTTGGCATCGAATGTTTCTGTGAGGTCGTTCCAACTCTGATGAAACAGTGAACATTTCTCCATCATAATCCTTGCACAGACGGACATGGCTCTGTGTAGTTAATCTCTATAAATGCTGTCGTATTTAGTTTTAAAAGAAATAAATACGAGATGGGTACCGCCCTCAAACGTAAGCGTGGGTTAAAATGACATATGCACGAAATGTTCATATTAACTTTATTAATGCCTTCACATCGAAAGTTTTTATACCCTATCCCATAGGGGTATATTAGTTTTGATACATAGTTTGTAACATAGAAAAATAATTTAGCTTGATATAACTTAAAGTATATGGATCGACTCAGAGTCGATAGCTGAGTCGATTGAGCAATATCTGGCTGTCCGTTCGTCTGTCTGTTCGTAAATTTTGAGCAAGGATAATGAAATTTTGTATATAGGATATTTTTCCGTGCCACCAGAACAAGTGTATAAATTTTCAAAATCCGCCCACTGCCACGCCACAATTTTATAAAAACATTTTTTCGTCTAATTTTTACTATCACAAATTTTGATGCAAATACTTCCATAATAACAATATAAACATTTCAGCTTTGAATCATTTTAACCCACTGCCACTTTTTGGATGTGTTTTCTTACAAAGACCATTTGTATACCTTACACCATTTCATATGCCATAGAAAGACGTCGCTTTTTGTCGAACTTTAAAAGATTTAGATTAAATATTTAAACAAGATGTGGTAACAATGTCATTTTCTATATTTCATCCGAATTCAGTTTTTAGCCTATCCCACTTTTTGGGTATGTTCATTTTTATGATAGAATGGGATATTCAACGATCCGCACAGCGGATTGTAGCTGTCTCATATGTTTTTTTTTGTCTACTTTATCCATCGTAATTAGGAGTGTAGACACCACCATTAACTCCATTCATGGATTTCTTTGGCTGCTGTTTTAGAAGAGGTACCTTAGTTCGAGAACACGGACAGGGTACGTTTTCCCCAAGACAAAATCCACAAACACAAAATTATTATTAAGAAGGGATTAATATTTATTAAATGATATTCACAAAGTAAATATATTTGCAGTGTTTATTAAAAAGAAATTCACATTCAATTTCAATTTAAAATAAAAGTAATAGTTAGTTAATAATAATTTAAACAATTAAAGATTTAATTAATGATAAAAACCAAAAGAGAAAAGTTCACAAACAAAACAGTGAGTTGCCTATTGGCTCCACACACGTGAGACTAAAAGTGCATTTATTAATTTTTTTGTGTATGCATAAAACTGTTAAATGTTATAACAATTATTCGAAATAAAAAAAATTGTTCGTCTAGTTGGATTTTTTGTTTTTGGGAGATTTTATCGAATAGGGACTTTTTGGAGATTTCGTACCGCTACCTGAGAATACGTCTTCTTATGTACATATGGACTTTCAATCTTTTTACGATCAAGGTACTTCGCAGCCAGCAATTGCCACGAGGAGCAGGGAGTTGGAGTAGATAGGCATCTAACATTTGAGCATGGAAATAAATCGTGGAAATGTGTGGCATATCTCTAAAATATGCAGGTGTTCAAAATACAAAATATTGATAAGAATTTGTATGTGATTTCCCTGGTGCAAACAAATATTGTCAAACTTCTGCAGCTGGTAACATACGTCTTAAACTGTGTTCTTATGACCGGCGTCTTTTTTTACGTATGGAAGTATCCCTTTTATTTAAGGCCAATCAGCTTACAATTTTTACTCTGCTAGATTTTTCGAAAGCATTCGACACGGTTAACCACGACATATTGTGCAACATACTTGTAGAACAGTTTCATTTTTCAATATCTGATGCGATATTGTGATCTACCACTTTTTACTTAACCTTGTCAATTAACCATCAAACTTCCAAGTTTCCAAACTTATTTAGTTTCCAAGCGCCAATTTTTAATTCATGTTATTGAACTGTGGAATTCCCTACCTCCAACTGTTCGATAAATGAGTCCCACAATCCAATTAATTTTCCAAGCGCGAATTTTTAATTGTTTTAACCTAAATTTAAAAATGTTCTTTACTAATTTATAAGATATTGCACCTTAAAGTGTTAAGATTTTACAAATAAATAAATCTAAATCTAATCAACTTCACAGGTTTTACGGTGATTTTTGCAACAATAAACTATCAAGATATAAAAAAAAACTTCTTCAATTATAGAACACTTACTTCCACAGCAAAGCCTGTATGGCTATAAAATCTCAAAATTGATAATAACCTCAACTATAAAACTCTCCAATTAGTCATTGTGTTATCACCCATTGGCTTCCCTAGAGGACTAACAACATTTTCTTTTCTTTGTTGTTAAGTAATGTCAACATTTCTTTGTTGTCGGAGGGCTTATATGAATATTTTATGATAACTTCTTAAAGAGTTTATAATATCTACTCTTTAGACATTCTGCAAACTTGACTGGAAAACTTTAGTACCTTCTTCAACCGAAGGAACTTTCCAGTTAGCTTAATATCTTAATCAGTATGTTTGGCAAGCAAGTGGGTATATAAAATTATGTGTGTCTCGTCGCAGTCCGTCATTGTTGCTGTCGTCGTCATCTTCGTCGAAAAAGATTGCAAAAGGAGGCGAACTACACGAAAATCAGGGCAGCAGTTTTCATCGTAATTTATGTGGTTTTATGTTTTACGTTGGCAGGCTATCCTCTTTATTCCTAGTGCTCTAGTGTTATTACAGCACAACATCGCATTTTAATTTAAAAACCAAAAGGAACGAATAACTTTTCTTTTTTCGTCTGTATGATAATTTTTGTTTGCGTGCGTGAGATGTTTTTCGTAATATGACAGCGGCTTCGGGGATGTAGCAAGAAATTGTTTTTCTAAAATTGTGAATACTGAACTTGGCCAACGATATTGTGTTTGGTTCCCCTCCTTTATGAGACTATTTGACTTGCTGTAAACAGGAATAGAAAATACATATTTGTGTGTAAAGAATTTGATCCAATTATATATACATACATGTTTTGTATCATATTTCTTGTATTAGCATATTTATAATATTCTACTTCGTGTGTAAATGTATACATTCTGCAATGAAATTCGCAATGGAAATTACAATTTTATGCATTCTTGTGTGAATATTTGGAAATGTATTTTCATTTTGTATATTGAACTCTTCATACAAGTGGAATTAATCAATAACAATATTTTAAATGTGTTGTCGGGCTATGTTCACACAAGCTTATTGTTAAATCTCAAAATTGAACCGGTGCTGTGGGTAGATAAATAAATAAAACAAATTTAATATAATTGTCATTTTTACTTACTGATCTCTTATGCCCAGTTTCACAGTGAGAGCTTAAGCTTCACGTGGAGCTTAACCTAAGGTTTAACATAACATATTGTTTCACAATGCCAGCATAAGAGGTAACCATATTTAAGTGTTGATATAACTTAAGCCCCCAATTTTTGTGGCTTAAGTATTGGCTTAACTTCTGTCAGAGCGAAATTTTGTTTCGATGTTGGATTTAGTAGAGACTTACTCATTGGGTGATGTTCGAACTAAATTCAGGGTGTAACTGTGTTATATTCGCAGAATAATCCCGTTTGGTGTATCGTTGTAGGCGCGTAACTAATAAATTACATACGAACCATTCACAATTAATTGTTATACTTGGCTTAGCTAAACCACACTTTTTAAATGACTGTGAAACCCAAAAAACTTATGCCCAAACATAAGCTCTGCGTTTTGAATAGCTAAGCAATTCGAGATTTAAGTGAGTTCTATATGCTGAACATGATTCCATGACAGATAAAAGCGAGATTTGTAGGTCGCTAAATGTTTGATCGATTCTCCAAAGCCCTATTGAACTCTAATGCCCGGTTTCACAGTGGGAGTTTAATCCATTGCTTAGCTAAGCAAAAAGCAGATCTTAAATTTGGTCTTAAGTTTTTTGGGTTTCACAGTCATCAAAAAAGTGTGGTTTAGCTAAGCCAAGTATAACAAGTCATTGTGAATGGTTCGTAGGTAATTTATTAGTTACGCGCCTAAAACTATGCACCAAATGGGAATATTCTGCGAATATGACACAGTTACTACCCGAATTTAGTGTGGACATCACCCATTGAGTAATTCTCTACTATATCCAACAACCAATCAAAATTTCCTATGACAGAAGTTAATCCAACACTTAAGCCACCAACATCGGGGGCTTGAGTTTTATCAACATTTAAGTGTGGTTACCTCGTAAGCCGGCACTGTGAAATACAAAGTTATGTTAAACCGCAGGTTAAGCTCCACGTGAGGCTTAAGCTCTCACTGTGAAATTGGGCATAAGCTGGATTCTATTTGCATTTGTATATTTTTGGTACATAATTTGTAACAACGAAAAATGATAAAGTTAGGCATGCATATAGAATAAACAACGTAAGCTGCTTCGATCTATTTATTACCACCCTTATTCAGAGCTGAAGATTTGCTAACTACAATACATAAAAATTAAAAATCAAACTTGGAACAAACAGTCTTCTCATTAATAGAACATGTAGAATTGTGGATACACTCAAGTTTGATGTTAAACTTGACTAATGAGAATTTGACATATTTTAAATAATTTGGATGTAAGAAAACCATAAGATCTGAAGATCTCCCATCTATTGTTTTAAAGTAATGTGGAAATGAACCTGTTCTTAGCAGGTAATTTTCTTCTCAAACAACTTAATTACTTACTGACATAAGTGGTGCTACAATCCGGAACGAACATTGGAATCAACCTACATACCTTTCCAATTAGCTCGGTCCTTAGCGAACTGCCTCCAATTGTGGACTTAAAGTGGGTTGTCCGTTGATCTGGAGACCGCCATTTCCTCTTATAGATATCGAGGTAAGGAAAAGGTGTGCTAGCTACCCTGACATTTCGTTCTGCAACGAATTCATTAGCTTAAATCCGTTATCAGACGTGGTCTTATCAAAAATATGTTTTTTTAATAATAATGCTAAAGGTGTTCTCTCTTCCTACCTTTGCGTTAAAATCTCCCAGCATTATATAAGCATCATATTTCTCTAGTCGCACATAAGCTTTTCCAGGAGCTCGTAGAAACAGCCCTAAGCGTGGACATAGTGGCAAAAATGGGGTAAGACTAATTATTTGATGTTATTAACATTTAACGAAAAATTAGACAGAACGTCAAAAGTCGCTTTTGTCGCTATAGCTTTGAGGTATAAAGGGAATTTGGCTACCATGGCTTCGCTATTAACCCTGACAGTGAAATCCGTCAGACGTCATAAGAAGTAATACTCTTGCTAACCGCTATTCGTTTGTGTTAAAAATGCAAGTTAGTAATAAAACCTCGAAACTGATCAAAGCTCTTCTGCTAATTTCGGTCCCTGTTGATACAAAGATTTCTACACCCGGTCAAAAAAGCATTGGTCGTTTAGAATGGGCTATGATATAAAGAGCAGCATCAACTTCCAGCTAGATTGTAAATGTACTAAAGCACACATAAGTAAATGTCGGCCGCAACCTATATTTCAGGTGTTTTGGAGCTGCATGATGGTTGAGCGTCATGTTCACCCTGCAGTTAGTATGTTTTTACAATCGCATCAGCTACTATCATTTAAGTTGATTTCGTAAAAGCTTTAGGTTAGAGTAAGCACCTCCTATAATTTTATTTTGTATAGATTGCATATAAATAATAATTCTTCAATAAATCGTGTAGAATGATATAATTTAAAATAAAAGCGTAATATTGGATCTTCGGTCCGGTATGCAAGCACATATTTACAGAAAACAAACGCAACAATTTCTATAAATCAAAATGGAAAACTGCATACAGAAACCTTGTTTAAAGTAAGCATATAAATAGATGAACCTCAAACAAATCATTACCAACGGAGCATTTAACTATAATAGCCATAAGGTGTCTTGAAACGACATCCATTTTCTTATATACACTGGCATCACAAGTATGGGGCCATACATTTTGCAAGAGATTTTCACTATTTATACCTGTTGGAAATTTTGGAACAGGTATATATTTTTCCAACAGGAAGTCGTAAAAGTAAAGGATTAAAAAAGAAAAAGAAATGAACTACTTGAAAAGCGTATAAAAAGATGCGCCACTAGGACGAAGTCATTGCAAATATTCATATAGATACATATACATATACTATTTTGCTTGGAGCAATTAATGGAAACGCGTTGTCTTTTCGTATGAAAAAAATTAACATTGACAATTCCGATATTTACAACACATAAGCTTTTCCAGGAGCTCGTAGAAACAGCCCTAAGCGTGGACATAGTGGCAAAAATGGGGTAAGACTAATTATTTGATGTTATTAACATTTAACGAAAAATTAGACAGAACGTCAAAAGTCGCTTTTGTCGCTATAGCTTTGAGGTATAAAGGGAATTTGGCTACCATGGCTTCGCTATTAACCCTGACAGTGAAATCCGTCAGACGTCATAAGAAGTAATACTCTTGCTAACCGCTATTCGTTTGTGTAAAAAATGCAAGTAAGTAATAAAACCTCTAAACTGATCAAAGCTCTTCTGCTAATTTCGGTCCCTGTTGATACAAAGATTTCTACACCCGGTCAAAAAAGCTTTGGTCGTTTATAATGGCTATGATATAAAGAGCAGCATCAACTTCCAGCTAGATTGTTAATGTACTAAAGCACACATAAGTAAATGTCGGCCGCAACCTATACTTCAGGTGTTTTGGAGCTGCATGATGGTTGAGCGTCATGTTCACCCTGCAGTAAGTATGCTTTTACAATCGCATCAGCTATACTATCATTTAAGTTGATTTCGTAAAAGCTTTAGGTTAGAGTAAGCACCTCCTATAATTTTATTTGGTATAGATTGCATATAAATAATAATTCTTCAATAAATCTTGTAGAATGATATAATTTAAAATAAAAGTGTAATATTGGATCGTCGGTCCGGTATGCAAGCACATACTTACAGAAAACAAACGCAACAATTTCTATAAATCAAAATGGAAAACTGCATATAAAAACCTTATTTAAAGTAAGCATTTAAATAGATGAACCTCTAATAAATCATTATCAACGGAGCAGTTAACTATAATTGCCATAAGGTGTCTTGAAACAAGTATGGGGCTATACATTTTGCAAGAGATTTTCACTATTTATACCTGTTGGAAATTTTGGAACAGGTACATATTTTTCCAACAGGAAGTCGTAAAAGTAAAGGGTAAAAAAGAAGCGACAATGAACTACTTGAAAGGCGTATAAAAATATGCGCCACTAGGATGAAGTCATTGCGAATATTCATATAGTTACATATACATAGAAACTTAAAAAGAAACTATTTTGCTTGGGGCAATTAATGGAAACGCGTTGTCTTTTTGTATGAAAAAAAATTAACATTGACAATTCCGATATTTACAACATTTATTTCCATGATCTAAGAAAGGAGGAGCTTATTTTGGCAATACATAAGAGCCGACTTAAGTTGTTATGGTATCTATAGGGAGCTAATACCTACTTTGGCATAATCGAGTTGGAGTTTTTGTCCGCAAAAATGAACAGAAACAACTATGAATGTTTGCTACGGTCATTTACAAAAATGAAAAACATTTTCGGAACCCTGCCTTAGATATTCCAACAAGACAATGACCCCATCCACACTCTCAGTGTTGTTAGAAGTTGGATTCAATCAGAAGACGTGCAGCTTTTGCCACCCTATTCAACGGACTTAAACATAATCGAAATCGGACATGGTCATCTCGTAAGGTGTATGTAGGCTGCAGAAAATTTGACGACATGGACACTTTAACCGAAGTTATTCGTGATGCCTGGGCTCAAATTTCTCTTCATTTAAAAAAAAACACTTCATGAATCTATTCCAAAAACGTTTTACAGAGGTCATATCGACAAATGGCTGGCATAACTATTATTAATGTAGAAAAACGTAATAAATAAATGTTTTAAAAATGTATTTATTGATTCTTTTGTTCTTTCGAAGATTTTGCATGTGGCCTCATCCTAGTGGCGTATCATTTTAAATGCTTTCCATGTATGTAGTTCGTTGTTTGATCTTGCGAATTTCCAAAGGTCGTTTCTTCCCTTTAATTTTACGACTTCCATTTGGGAAAACATGTACCTGTTTACAGCAAGTAAACGTTTCCAGGAACAAAATTTCCAAAAGATATAAATAGTGAAAATCGTTTGCAAAATGCGTGGCCTCATCCTAGTGCTCGCCAGTGTACACTAAACTTTTCCAATTCAATTAATCATGAACATATACTACTTCTGCCAAACCCCTGAGAAATGAGTGCTGGAATTGATTACACTTGTCATTGTACATCTTTATTCATAGTAAAATTTAATAAACACAGACAGACTAACTCATAATTTTAGTATATTAAGCCAAACTGAAGCGAATCACCAACGCAGGCAATCTATTAAACAAAACAGGAAAATTACGTTGAAATGGGTATTATTAATGATTATAATATGGCATTAGGACAATGTGTCTTGCACAGCGAATCGACAGGGAATTATTTCAATGGAATGGCATTTATATTGCTTTGGGATAATCATACAGAAATCACAAAATAATGAAAATATTTTTATTTAAACTATGCTGTCAACAGAAATGCAATACGACCAACTAATCGGTTAATTAAGATATGAGACCGTCAATGAATTTTAAAATTTAAATTTAGACTTGAACAATTCAGAACTCACTTCAGCACACATAGCCAAGCTCCTAACCATTACCACTACACCTCATAAATTAAAATAAAACGCGTATCCTTCCACAGGTAAATCGATATTTTTCGTCGAAAGCATGGTCCACCACTACAATTGCGCCGCCACGATTATTTTTCGAGAATAAAATGGGTGCGAAAATAATGTTTGCAATATATTAGGAATTGCAAATTTTCCACTGTTTTTTGGCGAACAACTTTGATAGCATACGGTTAGCACGCAAACCAAATAAACCTAGGCAAACTCGAACACTGTTATATACAGCCTGCCTTCGAATTCTGCTCCTACCATATCAACGTACTGCTGGTAGTACGTACTCGTACTCGTTCCACTCTTCGATTGCTGTAATTGAGAAACGATAAATTCCGATAGAAGCTTCCTATCCTGCAATGCACTCGATTCCTTTTCTCTGTGCGAGGGTGTTCGAAGAGTAATTCCATTTTGTCGAAAATAATTCAGAGCTCCATCAACGTTTTTTGGGTCAAATAATTGCCGTTGCCAGTTGCCAGTGGCCACTGAGCTCCAGAGTATAGTAGATTTATGTCGTGGATGGGTGGGGTAGAGGATGGAGCTTGCAGTGAAAGTTATGAGTTTTGGATTTCCTTATAAATTTCAATTTAGTTTTTTTTGTTTCGTTCATACAAAATTTCTGCTCGAAAGTTATTCGTTTCGGATTTAAATTGAATAATTTATCGGATTCAGGTAATAGGTTACACGATTTATTTAAATCCTGGTATCATTTTTCAGGGGTGCGAATTCAACAGTCAGGTTCATGGTTGCCATGAGAACACATTTTCTTTACATACCAAAAATATAATAACACGAAACTCGAAGAAGTAAATATTTGTTATCGAAAGGTGCACAGTGTCGATGACGTTTGGCCATCGGATCCTGTCGGGTCGGGTCGGTCTAATTATCCTCGAGACGATTGTATAAAACAAGGTTGTAATTATTTTTGAACTATCCAATGAGGTGTAAACGCGAGATTAAGAGTCTTGCTGTTAACAAGCAAATGTCTTGTAACAAGATTAGGCGTCATTTGATATGCAGAAAAGTCTCGCATTTGTTATTCCAACAAAAAACAAATTCCGAGATGTATACCCAGTTGCTGGACAAAGAATTAATAGACTTTGCCACAGAGCTATACGCTGATAATTGGACTTTTCAGCGTGACAACGCTCCAATCCACACCTCACGTGCCACAAAAGCATTTCTTTCATCAAAGAATACACCAGTTCTAGGGTGGCCAGCGATAACGCGATTTCTTTCAGCAAGAATTTATAAGAATAGACGACAGTTTGATAATGTCAAACAATTAAGAGACGTTTTGGTTGCAGAAAATTGGTTCTAGAAAATCTAGCGTTCTCTATGCCAAATCGCATTAATAATCTTTTAATGGCTAAAGAAAAGCATATAAATTACTAATATAACACACAAGTATTGAATACAGAAATAAATATTAAGATTAAGAGTAAAAATGAAGAACACACATATTGTTTAGAAATATTCTGCGTTATATTTTTTTTAAAAACTAGTCTTAACATACCCTACTTAAATTATCAAACTGTTTCTCTCTCTTTGAAGCAAAATAATTTGTATAGTTTCAAGTTCAATTTGCAGTTTCTAATGTTACAGTAATTTTTTATGTTTTTCTATTTTCCTTTTGCATTTTATTCGTAATTTGTTAAAACCAATTATTTCTCTGCCACTTGGAATTGGAACAGCGTCCAAGGTGGTAATTGTTAACTCCGCATAGGGAATCTCGTTTTTGAATTGTTCGTATCAGTGTTGGAATTTTCGCATTTACCATTCACATATACTTATTTCCTAAAGACTATTTAAAGTATTTTCATAAGTTTCCATAAAACGAATTATTATTATTTTATGTTCTGTTAGTTATTCAAATTACCTATAAACTAATAATAAACTTTAACTGAATCGTTTTGTTAAAAGTATATTTTTGAATAACTTCATCCACATATACTTATCTCCCTGAAGTACAAAAACACAACGCAACGGTCACCGAAAAAAGAAAAACAAAATCTTCTCGCCTCAAGTTGCTGAAATATATCTCGAATTAATGTGGTTTCATAACAACGGCATTGTAAAATTTGCCACTGATATCATGCGATTTTACGCCATTAGACTTCTTTCTTTTTTAACTTTCTCTTACAAAGAGAAAGATATTGTTTTCGTGAAAATTTTCGACCTCGAGATTTTGATTGATTCTAACATTACGATGATAGCGGAGCCTAAAAAAGTGGTTTTTGGAATTCCGTCCGTCGGTCCGTCGGTCCGTCGGTCCGTCTGTCCGTAATGGTCTCCCCAGCCTAAACGGCTTGGCCGATTTTCTTCAAACTTCGTATCCAAGCTTATTTTGGTCATAATTCTAGGCCATTTTTTTGTTTGCTTTTAGCCATGTTATTAACGGTACCTGCTATATAAAAATTACACATAACTTCAATTTTCTCAAAAACGGCTTTAACGATTTTGATTAAACTTTCTATATACTATAAGCATATTAGGTCCAACAAAACTGCATACCCAGTTTTTGCGAGAAAATCCATATAACGGAATTGTCATTTAGGCCATATAAAGAAAATTGTTAATTTCTCGCAAACTACTATGTCAAATTGAATGAAATTTAATATATACACTACTATAATAGTTTTAAACAATTCCACATAATTAGTTCTAGCCCAACTATCACTTAACGGAATTTTCAGTTTTGGCCAATAACGAAAATTAATTATTTTTCATATAGACACCGATTCCTTCAAATTTCGGAGTAAACGTTCGTATAATCACATTTCGACATTTTATATAATTTTTAGCATTAATAATCAAAATGCGCACTATTTGATCTAACACCCAACTCGCTGTGAAAGAGAAAGTTGCGTACGACCCAGTCGTGCACCAACCACTCGTTTTTTTTTTTGAAAGGATCACTGTTCGCCAAGCAATGAAAAATGGATGTTGAAATATATTTCATGAGATGAATAACGTCGACGCGCGCTAGTAGTTGCACCGATTTATGGAAGAGTGTGACTCTGATGTTGGCTCAGGAGTTTTGCACAAACTAATAACACTTTTTTTTGATATCCACCGTTTTGGTGAGGTCGGTTCAACCCTGGTGGAACAGGCAGAATTCTCTATCGTTATCTTTAATAGACTGATGAGTTTGGGCGGTACACAAAAGCTAGACACTGCTCTGTATAGTTCGGTTATATAAATGATTTCGTATTCGGCTATGAAATCGATGTATAGAGTGTGGGTATCTATTTAAACTTCTTGGGTACTTTCCAGGATCTACCGAAGTATGGAGGTTTGATAGCTGTGGACTTTCCTGGCCTAAGACCACATTGATAAGGATCGATCAGGTTGTTGGTAATCGGTTTCAGTCGTTCATATATAAGGGCAGATTGGAAATGTATAGGAGGCTTCTGCCTCTGTAGTTGGCGATGATCAGAAATCTCTATTTTTTTTATTCAGGGAAACTATGTTGTGCTTCCGTTCTTTAAAATGTGTTAGTTACCAAATTGTCTCCACCATAATAGGGTTAAGTTAAAAAGTTAATATTTTTAATATAGATAGGTCAAAATTAGAAAATATTCAATATATCGCTATAGACATATACTGCCTAGCTCAAAGAAATTGAAATTCAATGTTACTATTGACATTTGCTGCTATGCCTTATGATCATTTTCAGCTTTAAAGTATCTAAACTAAATTTCATGCTTTGGTCAATAACAATCAATCACAATATTCTGAAATCACAAATTTCCTTAAAATTTAGTATTAAGAGTTATATTAATAATAACTTAAAATGCGCAAGTAGAAAGTACGTACGACTTAGTCCCACCACTCGTTTAAATCCCATCCTTATTCCACATATTTTTTTTAGTAGTATATAGGTATATTATTGTATATAGAAAAGTAATATTATGTATAAGTCTTAACATGGGGAAGTTACGTTTTGTATGTTCTGATAATATCAAAACCTCAGTCACGGCTTACATTTATATCTTGTGCAGTTCCTCATTCGTGAACTTCACATGATATAAATGTATAAATGATATAAACGTTTGGAAATAATTACAATTTGCAATGTCGCAACTTTTAGATGGCTTATTCCATTAGTGCTATAATGGATAAATTCCAGTTAACGTATTCACTAATAAATGCGAAAACATTGTAGGCATAAGTGTTTTAGTTGAAAAGAAGCCGAATCAGTCAATCGCAAGTCACAAAAAAGGAATTGATTCTAAGAAAATGGAATAATTACCACTCTAAAATTTCTGTATGTACCTGAAAAAACAAACGATTATCAGTCATCAAGTCAATTTGATCTCACAGATTCATATTGACATTAGGAGATTGAATGTCTAAATTAATTCTGTCATTACACGCGTGACAATGTCAATGACCTAGAATCAGAACACAGACGTTTCAATGCCGCATCGTTATTTTTCATCCAGTCCTTGTGCATGACCTTGAAACAAAAAGTTCCATACATTAGTCACTTAAAATTATATTTCAAACTCCAGCCATCCACGACACTTATTGTCTCTTTTGTCACGAAGGACATGTCATGAACATGAAATGAAAATTATTCAACAATTGAATATTTTATTAGACACTCAAATGATAAATTAAATCCTTTTCCTTACAAAAAATGAAACACCCATATCATTAAATCCAAACCTTCAATTGAGTCAAATTATGCGAGTATATACCAATGTACATTCTGTTTATTAACAAAAATAATAGTGAATCAATTCTGGTGTCATTGCTATAACTACCATTGAAATTCTTCTTAAGCGATTTTTTTTACAAAGGACGCCATATAAAAAAATCTGTCAGACAAAAAATTATATGTACCAATAATGACAATATTGCAACACCAATTCTAGATCATATTTCAATTATTCGTACAAGCGGTGATTAATGGTGAATAATCGATTATTTCTGATTTTTTGTTCGCCTTTTACTCAATCCCAATGGTTGAGCACCAAACAGAAAGTCATTAATTTAACCGAGCTTTTTTTACGAATGTTGGCACATTGCCAGGGAATTCATTGCCAGACCCAACAACTGGTAAAATAGTGTGGCTGCGATAATGGTCGGGGTGGTTTTACGCTATCGCGACAAGCTTACCCAGCAACAATATTGCAACAAGTAATTTTAGTTCTATATTGGTTCTGTTTTTTGCTGGATGTTTCTCGTGTGCATGTCGGGCATAACACCCTCCTCAATGTCATATTTAATACCCAATACATATGCTGAGTGATTAAATCGAAATTTCATGTTTAATTAATGGTACCCACGGCAAGCGAGTGGCGTCAAAATTCGTTGCAATAAATAATAATACTGATTAATTATTGTTTCTGGAATATTTCAATAATAATAAGGGTCGCGTGTCGAACATGAGAAAATGCAGAAACGGAAAATTAAAAATACCATTCAGCTGTAAAATATTTTATGGCACCGAAACGGATTGACATAGCTCGACGAATAGATGGCATGGTTCCGTTGAAGTAGGAAGACAACCCATGTTCAAATTTCTCCCGAATTTGACAGGTTCATGGTCACTATGGAAGGGGTATTTTTGTTAGATGACTTTCAGAGAATTTATTGCAAAATGTCAAGTGTTCGCAATAAATCAAACAATTTTAATTTAATTTGTTTGGTTATTTAGTTAGGTAGGCATATTTATTAGTTGAATGACGGATTATTCGCATAACTCAACCTGAGTTGGTAAAGCACCTTAAAATGGACGGACTTTCGACAAAATGTATAACTTAAGTGTAAAAGTTAAATAAGGTTTAATTATACAGATTTAGGGTCGGGTCCTAACTCCATTGTGTTTTAGTGGTTTCTGTAGATGATAAATATATTTTAATATACGTATTGAGTAGTAACATTTTTTAAGCATTTGGAACAAAAATTAATAAGAAATTTAAATGACTTCAAAAGGCTACTATAAGTGTTACCTATGATAGTTCGTCGAAGTCTGGAAAGCAAAAGCGATTATATAACTTTTTATTTGAATTTAATTCAAAGATCATCAATTCGGAATGTGTACCAAAGTTTCACATAACAGATTATAATCTTTAAATAATCAATACTTATCGGTTCGCGGTTTTATCAATTTACATCTACCGGCGTACAGCAAGGGAGTGTTCTTGGGTACATACTTTTTATATACTCCTGATATACCGAAAGAAGAAACTGGCAGTTGGTAAAACGATCGAAAAGCGATTGCTAAACTGCAAAATGCACTGAATAAAGTGAATGAAAACTAAATGCTTGCATATTTTCCTGAACTTGGTCTGAATACCTTTTACGAATAAAGCCAAATTCTAGGAAATGACACTCGATGCAAAGCTAAAATAGAATTTGCACATTAAAATAAAAAGTAAAGAACTTGAAATCAAATGTAGAGAAGTGTACTGGCTACTTGGAAAAACTTTCCCAGCTTCGTATCAAAAACAAATTGATTTTGTACAAGCACACCGGCTTTATCACTCAAAGCCGGCGTGGACATGCGGTATACAACAAAAAAAAAGCAATATTTTACAATCTTTTCAAAATAAATTCCTCACAAAAACTATTGAAACACCGATTTATACCAGAAACGTGGATACCCAAATCATAGAAACCAAGTAATCGGATATATCAACAATGTAGTCGTACAAATGTTGGATGATAGCAATTTATTGTGATGTCTTCAAATAACAAAACTTTTGGACTTGGCGAGGTGAGTACCTAAAAATCACGCCCAAATTAGGATTATTCAATGAAAAGTAACGTAAAGTAAAGTAAAGTTTAAAATATGTGGTAGAAAATTATTTAATCAGATTTACCTTAGTTGCTGTAACTAACAATTTATATCGAAGGGTGGTCAGTAAGAATCTGACACTATAATGACACTACCCTCATATTAATTATTAAAGATTTTCACTTCCCCTAAAAAAATACATCAACATACTTCGATTAATTGTATTATGTAAATATATCGTAAAAACGGAGTGTTTCGTGGTCGAAAATGCGGAACGTAAGAAACCCAAATTTGGACAGTATAATTATTCCTGAGTGATTTATTTGTTTATTATAATTATAGTATATAGAATTTATTTTAAGCCAGTCGTAAGTCAAAATAATTTTTTGTCATGGAAAAAACAATTGAAGTTATATGTAAAAATATCACAAAACGCAGAAAAAATACCGTGCATGGAAAAAGTGCTGTACGAAGAAGAAACGGTGATAAGCTACTAGTGAGGAAATCATTCTTCTTCACTAGTCGATTAACACCGCTTTACCGTTTTTATTATAAAACATGTTTATTATAGGTTAAGATAGGTTTAACTTGTTCGATGAAGAGTTTTCTATACACTATCTTCGCAGCCAGATCTCATGCAAAATTCATATGCGTAAAGGCCAAGTCTTGCTGCTTGATGGACTATTAGACTGTGCCCAGTGATGACGCCTCTGGTGGTGAAAAGTGTGGTCTCTCAAATGAAACAATTACTGATAAGCAGGGTTTTCGAACAACATTTAAAATATTGAATTTGTGTTATACAATCCATTTATATGTACATTACTAAATGTTGACCCAGCATATGTATACTCGAAATTAGATATATGCACCTATATTTTCCAAAAATCTTACTTACTTAAATGGCGCTACAGTCCGGATGAACCTGGGCCACAATTAACATGCGCCTCTAATTTGCCCGGTCCTTAGCTAAATGCCTCCACTTGCGCACTGAATGTATAGTACGTGGTTAAAATCGTTGAATCTTCGTTTCCACAACTCGTCAACGGAAACGGGACCGAAGGTTTTCGAAGAATTTTTCTTCAATACGACCATAGATTTTTTTCATCCGCTTTTGATACGATTCATGCTTCAGCGACGTAGAGAATGACTGCGATGATCTGGGTCTTATATAAAACCTCTTAAGCAGTTCGAGTGAGGGCTTTACTACTAAATGCCTTTTTATCCCTGAGTAACAACGGTTGTTGTTACGGTTGGCAGGATTAATGCTATTTTTTTTATGAAGAGATGTTGTTGTTAGAGTTAATACCGGAGCCGAGGCAGACAATGGACAGCATATACTTGGTATTACCATCATTTATAGCTAAGTCCATTTTTGCATCTATCGCTTTGAATACCTCTCCCGCTCTGCCAAATAAGCATTTTATTATACCTGACGAATAGATCTTCAAAACATAAGAATAAAAGTTGAAATTGCCATAGAAATTCTAGGCTTTGTTCTATAATGGTCCAAATAGGGGTAATATAGTCCACACAAGATCATCCGGAGCGGAAATTAGCCTGATCCTTTGTTCGTTCTAGAACTACTTCGCTATTAGCCTAACCTCATCTACGTGCTTTCTACATTCTGTGCATTCCATATCCATATCATAGAATTTTGCGGATCCAACATTATCCACGTTATCTAGACTTGAACATTTGAATTCTTGCACTTGCAATATAAATAATATTTTTTTTAATTCCATTCTCACTTTGTAGCCCTATTTTTAATTTAGGAAATAAAATTCACTTACATAATATGTAATTTCAAATACCTACTCTAGTACTAAATTGATAACAATTGAAGGAACAGCATTTGTTCATTATTAAAAAAAATTAATAGCACGTCATCTTTTCTTAAGTGCTGAAGTATATTCGGTGAAACCGATTTGCATTTCAACATTCAAATAAAACATTCATCTACGAAAGTCTTAAATGGATTCGTCAATGTCATACCATAAAATAATAATCTGTTGTGCTCTTAACATTAAATTTATCCAAATGGTGCAACTGACTGCAAAGTTTTAGAATGTTTCGGATCTCAACCCAAGTCAGTTTACCTTATGGTACCCATTGTACATCCCCCACACAACTGATATGAAAATCCCATACAAGATTTCCGAGTAAAGTCTTAAACTTTGGGGATTATTATGTTTGCAATAGAAATATTTTTGTGTTTAGTTTCTGACATTGGCGTTGGCAAATGACAAGGGTTTCATTTCAAAAATCGACAAGGATTCATTCGCTTATCGAAATTTTGCACTCATCTAAGGCAATAAGTATCGTGCTCATAACTTTAACTATCGAAATCTGAATTTCTAGTTCTTCCACACAAAACAATCGAAGTTTATGGAAAATGTGTGTGTAAAGGGGGATACGAATAAGTCGATTCATATTTTATAAAGGGTATTTTCCTTTTCAAGATAGTGTATGGTTAAATCATTGCCCAAGGACAATCTAGGCTATCGTAAACTTTTTGGTGTAAAACGGCCTTCAAGTACACTTCGGGGGAGCTGTAAAAGTTTTAAACCCCACCAATAAACTTTTTAGTTTCCTCGGTGCAGTGGAATTACGTAATTCCTTAAATTTCATTTGCTAAAATGATGCAAATGGAATTAAGATAATGCCATGCTTTAATTCCAATTAAATCCATGTGCTTTTCTGGCTAACGCATTTTAGCCCATTTCTATAACTTGCTATCCCTGTCTAAAAAAAATTAGACCACGTCAACTTGTTAAATGTAATTTCGTTTGGAAAAATTTAAGGAAAATTAAAAAAAAAATTCAAACAATACATGAAAACCGAATTGTGGGCTTGGCCTTCGTTGGGGATTTTTATAATAACGAGTGGTGGGTGCACGACTGGGTCGTGTGGGGTGCAGGGAAATAACTTCACGGGCAATAACTTCAGATGGGAAATAACTTCACCTCGAGTGAGAAATAACTTCACTTTTTTGAAGTTAATGCCCACTGAAGGTAAATTTTGTGAAGTTATTTCCCACAAAAAAATTAAGAATTTGTCTATTATAACTGGAGAGCAAATATGAAATGGAGTTGTTAATAAGATTTTTGTATAATTTTATTACCATTAACAATAACATTGAGAAAATAAAACTGGAAAATCGCCAATTTGGGTTTCTGCAAACATTAAATGCGTATTGGGTTCCCTGTTGGGAGGTTACATGTATGGAAACACAAGTCCCTACCAACTGTGAGCCCAAGCAGGGCCGTTGCGTACATCCAACCTCGCACGCAACCCTAATCAAACAGTGAGCCCAAGTTGGGGATTTGATGGGGCAGCATGCCCCCCACACATATTCAACTTTTACGTACACTTAAACTTGCATTTGGATGTGTGCAAAGTCTGAACCCCCTCTCTCTGAATTCGGCTTCATGAAATGATTGATGAAATTATTTCCCACAAAAAATTTAAGTTATTTTCCACTTCACAAATTTGGGGGATATTTTTTTATGGATGGGATGGGATAGGGTATTAAACTATCTGCACAGATTGTAGCCTTCTGTTTGTGGCTAAATTTGATGTGCATTTTCTTAGTAAATGCATAATAGATAATTTTTCGTGAAATGATATTTTTGATTGTACGAAAATACAGGCAATGTTAGGTTTATTGTATTAACAAACAAAAATGGCTGCATCTGACGATCGGAAAATCCACACTTGATTGTCGAAAACCCAATGCATTTGCACAGTTTGCTGCGATGTTTTAAAGAATTGGCATCACCCACGCATTTTATTTTGAAAACATTGCTGCAAAAAATTCTTTCTTCATTTACAAGGGCTACATGGCAACAATCTTTGTAGACTGATTTCGAAGACATGGACATGAATGCTCTATGGTAGCAACATGATTCCATCAGCCGCCTTGGCGAGGGCAACTGCCTGCTTCAAAGAAAATGATGCCTTTAAGATTGATATAGAAACGAATTAAGCCTTTATAGACCTAGAGCCGAAAAAATCAAAAAGATTTGGATAAATAGGTTGGTAGTATATACTACTGCAAAACTGAGATTCTTATTTTTATTTATTTTTTATAAATATATTTGTGTTTGGGCCTAACTGGATCTATCATCTAAAGATAATTTCAAGCCACGTCTACTATTTGACTTCCTCTTACAAGAGAAATTTATGGAATATGATGTCGGTCAAATGGGCGCCTCCGGGTTTGGTGTAAAGGCGAGCTTTTTTAAGGACATTTTGTATAACAACTTCCCAGTCTACTGGTATGGTTATCATTTTATTGTGGTTGGTTTGTTGATGTAACCTTCTATTTCAAGTACCCCCATATGAAGAAATCGATAGTCGTCAAATCAGGGGATCTTGGCCCAGTCAATATCACCACTTTTTGACATTGTTCGGCAGTGAAAAAAAAGTCTAGTAAAAATCGCATCGTAGCACGAGCTGTGTGTGATTGGGTATCGTGTTGCTGAAACCACATGTTGATCAAATTGATGCAATTTGGGAAATAGGAAGCTTTCTAATATGTCTAGATATCCTCAAAGAAACATGTTCTAATGACGGTGTAGTGGACTTTGGTGTATCAATCGAGGTCTTTCAGTGCTCCAATAGTATCTATTCTATTTATTATTTAAGCTAATGAATTTTTGTCAATGATGGTGGTATAAGAAAACAAATTTGTAAATAAATAAATATAAATATGTTATTAAAATAATATGTTTTAGCTGTGTTGGGTGATCCATTATAAATTGTTTTCGACCACTCTCTACCACTGTCAAATGCCAATTTACCAAATATAAATGACCTGAAACATAAAACGCACCCTGTATTTTCAACTATTCCACATAATTAGTTTTGGTCCAAATATTTCATAATGGAATTTTCAGTTTTGGCAAAAACAGAAAATCCTTATCATCATAGTTCTACATAATTTTTATCTTTTCAAAATATTTTGGCCAAACTATGAAAACTGTAATCTCACATCCTTGGTATTTGATTTTTATTTGGAAGAGAAAGTTATGTGCGATGTACGTTTGACAAAAAAGATAAATTCCACTTTATTCGCAAGACGTTAACACTAGATGAGACACTGCTCATGCTCGGGTTTAATGCTTTGCTTTCGTCATTTGAGGCTGACATATAAGAGAATAAAAAAAATTGTATTTTTTATTGTATGCCTAATCTCTGGGGTGTATTTACAAAACAATAATAGAGATACTTAATGCCAGAAAATATTTTCACACCCTCGGGATCAAACAATGGTTGGGTGGTTGGAGGTGCGTACATTTCTAATGGTATAGGTAGGGTCATAGATATGAAATCTATGTGTGTTTGCGTCCTGTATAGAGTAATAAATTAAACATTTTCCATTGTGGTTTGTCTCTTGAGAATGAAAACGGTTTTTGAATACAAATTACTTTCATTATCCCTTTCAGAAGTTTTGAAGGATGTTCTAAAATAATATTCCAATATAACCACACTAATGGTACTCTAGTGATGACATTAAGGATGGATTGTCATCATAAGCCTAAGTTTCGACGTCTTTGAGTTTCCTTTATTCTTATTTGATACTCATGGGTACCATGACTGTGTAGGGAAGGTTGGCTTTTCCATTGAACAACAGGGACTGTTTGTTATTTTTTTATTTGTTCAATTTTTCATTTTCTATGTACTTTGTAAAATGTATCTCCTTGTCTGGTGCCGTTTTAAGAACTGACGTGTACCGTTTTAATAATGGTACATTATGGACTGGTGAATTTTTCAGTTAAAACAAAGGATGGGATTTGTGCGACCAAAAGTCTGACAGACGTAATTTTGATTTATTTTGATGGGTTATTCATGAGTTGGAGTGTGTCTTTGCAGGCCACAAGAGCATTTGCATATCTAATTTTTTGGTCGTTGTTGTTTATTGAATTTGAAATTTAATTTACAATATTTTGAGGGCAGTCGTCGCGTAACATTGACATAGAGATGGGCGTAGGCGGGTTGTAGGCGGACTAGAATTTATAACATACTGGTTTGCTCTTGATTTTCAAAACAATGAACCATAAGCTGTTTGCAAATTATTTATCTCTTATTCCTGCTGAAACAACTTACGTCCATACGTGTGAACCACACTATTCTGGAAAGTTGAATAAAAACAGAAATAACGATTGTTTGGCATGAAATTCTTTTATTTAAATTTGTACGTGACATTTATGGTGATGACAGATCATTTGCACCTACGAGTGTGTTGCGTGCTATGTTTTCCATGCAAGTTTTTTTTTATTATACTGATCGCTAAATAGGTGGGAGGCAATAAAAAAATGTATAGTATTATTTTTATTTCTATGAAGCAGTTTCGTGTTTTTATTTATTTTTATATGCCGTATTTTGGAAACACTACTCCTGGAAGTCCTTCTGTTTGCTTGTTCTGTAACAAAAAGTTTTTGATACTGTGTTATTTGTGTCGCAACTGGGTGACTTGTGGGTTGTTCAAATGAAACAAATTTCTAAACATCTGATGACTAGTACATGTAATAAACATAAAATTTGTAAAGCTAAATTTTGAAGTAAGGGAAAAATCGTCAATACGACGGAATGCTTATCTTCGAATAGTCTTTAAACGTTAACAGACAAGCAGAGATCTCTCTTAACTCGATTGAAAGGCTTGTAAATAACAATAGCAACAGCTTTCAATTCTCCAAGTTTTTTTTATCTATGGTATACATAACGAAGCAGGTCTCGCGTTGACGGTTTCTTTTGGAATCCATAATACGGTTCGCTTACACGTAAATATGTTCCTTTTCGACAATCAGCATTACATTTGGTCTGTAGTTTTGAGAAATTTATTTTCTTGCTTTTCTGGGAAGCTGTTCTAGCAAGCAGCATCTTTTCAGAAACCTGTGGCTTGTACGACATGGGGAATATTCTCTATCGCGAGGGAGCACGTTGAAGATTGCAAATCTATACATATAGGTTAGGTTAGGTGCAGTAACTGCACGTGATGCGAACACTTAGACCATAAAGTTCCGTTGTGGTACCACGTGGATGTCGACTTTCCTATATTCGTTCACCTAATTGAACCATGCAGAGCTAGCTATGTAGCGTAGGAGGTTTCTGACATTGATTTAAGCTCACCTAGATTGTCGAAGAAGTATTATCCCAGATGAAGCTTCCTTTTTTCCTGAGAGAACTGGACAAGAGAATAGACGGTGAGAAATACTTTACTCCTCTTCTTCGTCCAAGCAGTTTCTACAGAAGTCATAACTGAAGAGGCTTAATCTTTTTGCGTGTGGGCCTGTATTGACACCGATTATGGTGCTGATGTTTGATCTGTTCAGCATAGTCAAGCAACTGCTTTCTTGATCGCATCCAGTTTGATCTGTAATTTACTTGTGGCGAGGGGCATACCTAACATATCTACTGGCGGTAGAATACCAAGGACAGTACCCAGTCTGGCAAGCTCATCTGCCCTGCAATTTCCTGTCTATGTGGCTCTGTCATCTAGTTAACAGATAGTCGGCATTCGTGGGCTAACTTTGAATTGAACAAGATGGCTTTTAGGTGGCATATACTTCGTGGATATTACATTCCTTTTCAGCCAGGACAAGGCTTCTTTGATTCCCATGATTTCCGCCTGGAAAACGAAAACGGAAAGGCGAAAAGCTATGTAAAGGCTAAGCACCTCGGAGAAAACACCTACACCCACTACGTTTTGTGTTTTAGACCCATCCATGAATATGTTAATCAAGTTATTTGTTCCGATCGAATCCGGCTCCCATTCCTGGCGACTGGTGAATGGTGATTCGAAATCTTTGTGTGTTCACCCTGACTGGGTGTGGAGGGGGTTGTTCTTAGAGCTCCGCCAATGCATATGCAAGCTGATCTTTGAATTTTACCTATGAGGTTGCGGTTGGCTGCTGTTTCTAAAGCTGTCCACCAGATTAATACACTATAGAGGAGTTTGGGTCTAATAATAGGCACGTAAAGCCAGTAAGAGTTATGTGGTTGCATCCACCATTTCAAAGTTTTACACTAAAGTCTAATTGTTTGAGGTCGAAATTCTACTTTAGACATCCGTGGTGATACTGGATGTTTCGTCGGTAGCTCCGCTTGTTCCGAGTTCAGTGTCGTTTTTAAGTTTCATATTTTGGCATCGGGATTGATTGTATAAAGATTGCAATTAATCATGTGTGGTCTGAGTTTCCTAATAGTGGTTTGCAGATATTTTATATCTTTCTCATTATAGATCCAGAAGTAAAAAAGTGATATTCGATTTTTTCAAATTTATTTTTGAATATTTGGAATAAGTTTATGTTTACAATAAGTTGGCACAAGCTGCAAGTAATAGCAAACATATTACCCTACTTTCTACGTTATCCATTCTCTACGAGCACTGTAAACATTTGCTGCAATATCTATTACATTTTCTTATGGGGTGTCTCAGAGGTTGCATAGTTAGGGATGCCTAAATATTTAAGTTGTCTCTAGGCAACGTTATGCTTCAATTCGTATCTATAATCGATTTATCTACAAGACCCTTTTCATCCAAGTCCTGCTCTACGGCGCTAAAACATTGACTGTATCAAAAGAGGATAAGGAAATCCTTGGTCGTTTTGAGCTAAAAATTCTTCGGAAATCTTCATGTCCATTTATGTTGGCGCGCTATGGAGATAAAGATTGAAGCAAAAATTATATGGACCTGGTCAAAAAAAACTCCGCATTAGACGTTTTATATGGTTAGGACATGTGAATAATTAGACTTCAACACTCCTGCTCGCAGAGTCTTTGATTTTCATACAGACGACAAAAAAAGCAGAGGAAGACCTCGCGCATGGCCCGCAATAGTATAAAGCTACATGCTTAACTGGAGGTAGTTAGCTTAGGCTAATTGGAGAGGCATCTTGGTTTAGGCACATGTTTATTTTGGAATAGACCGACACTTAAGTAAGTAAGATTGTGAAAGCTAGGTTTTATGATATATGTGGGACGCTTAGGGCTAATATTAATTTTTGTATGCTAGTACTTGCCGAAATGATTAAAATATGTTGTCCTTCTAGAGTTCCTGAGTTTTGCACAATACTATTAAGCACACGATTAAAAAGGTAATATGTCAGCGTATCACCTTTGATCTTATAAATGTTTGTTTTGGATCTGCCAAAGTGTGAAATCTTAAAATATTAGGCTATTGTGAACCTTGGAGCCTCTAAACTGCATTAATATTGTGACATATTGTGATGAAATCTTGTAGGCTGAGAATCCATTCAGCTGGCATCATTGCATCCGAAAAAAATTGATGGAGACTTAAAAAAAACTAAGACAATTTCACCAATTTATAAGGTGTTTTCCACTAAATATTATGTATTGCCTATTTTGTTCAAGTCATATAGAGTTAGCTATTGACAAATTTTTTTTTTTAATTTTCGTACTACATATATGCCAATATTTTGACATGAAAGAATCTCATATAGCTTTTGAAAAATATCTCCAAGTATCCCTGGTGGGTTGTTAACCTCTTTTCATTCCAGTCATAAACAAATCCTTTTATGTTTAAAATATACACACATATTAGCTTAATTCCAAATAATCCTCATTTATCCTAAGCTTTGGCAAAAAGCTACTTACGTTAAATTTAAGTTAAACCCCACAAACACACCAAACCCAATTTAAAAGATACGTATTTCAATCGGAATTCCCAATTCCCAATCGCATTACAAAATCAATATTTCTATTATTCTAGAATGGTGTCGTTTATCCTTTTTATCCTTGTTTTTCCCAAAGTCAAGCATCACAATCGATGCGTGAATTCACATCACCCTGCTAGAAATTATGTTTGTTGATACACGTTTATGTTTTGGCAACCATTTTGCCAAAAGTGACAAAGTAAAAGGGAATAAGTCCCACAACCCACTTACTTGTAAAAATGTATTTACCATCATATATGTATGTACGAGGTATGTTAAGTCGAAGCAAATGATAAAACGAAAAAAGACACATTACAAATCATTAAAATCAACAGGGATATTCCCAAATATAGGATTCGTTCTATATAATGTATATATTGTCAACAAATATTTTTATCGTAATTTTAAATAAAAAAAATATTTTCCTTGCTAATAATAAAAATCGTATTTTTTATAAATAATTATTTCAGATGGACAATCTGAGTTCGAAGTGCAGTTGGTCATGCAGAAATACGCGGAGAAGGGATCCAGTGTGACGTTGCAATGCAAACATAATGTAAGGCCGGACATTCTGTTCAAGGTAAGGCAAACAAATGGATATCCTTAAACTAGTTAATACGCCGTTCACGTGCAACATTGATGCCGATAAATTGCCTACCTAGAAGGGATACTGATATTATTAGTGTTCAACAAACTGAATGATAATTAATGGTCCTTATCGCCCCAAGTATGCGACGCTGGCTGTGTGCTCATTGAGAGCGGGTGCAAGGTGTGGCTTTATTGGTTATTCTATTGCTTCTATACCCGTAGCGTGAATGTATGTAAGCCCTAAACGGCACCCGAATGATAATAAATAGCTGACCTTAAGGAATTGAAGTAGCAAATTTCGATCGCATAAAAGATTGCAGATGTATGGCTGCCGCGTACAGTTACACTATAGTCCTTTATGTTCAATAGATAGTATAAATGTATTCGGGAGCTATAAAATATTGTTTTTTATGGACTTTTTTTTTTGTTTTTAGAATTTTTGCTGACATTTTGGGAATTTGGAAATTTATTTGGTAAACTTTAACGGTCGTCGAATTTTGTTGACCGTTGTGCTATCCCTGCTGACGAAAGGGAAAAGTACCAATTTTGTAGAAGCATGAGTTCATCATGAATGTAGCTAGATTGTTCGGCGAAAACAAATTCAATTTTGTTAGTATAAATGTTCATTTGGTTTGATTCAAGGTTCGACAAGGGGCCAGATGTAGTTTTGATGAAGAACTTTATGATTATAGAGTATTGGATGAATAAAAAACAACAAGTATGTTTGACTATATCGTTACTATCGATGATATAGTAATTGTAGTAGAGAATTAAAAAAAAACATATATTTTCATTGTACTTTCAAAATAATGAATTAATGCGTTTTATGAATGATTCATTCAACAGACAATTTTTTAGATTTGATTTAAGTAAATTCTCCTTCTCTAAAAGTATTCATTCGAAACATGGCTTAACCAGAATATCGTAATAATGCGCACACTTACAATTTATTGTAGGAGATAATCTAGAACATTATGAGTTAAGATTATTTTGGTCTAGATTATCTAGATATAAATCCAATTCATATTTAGCTTCGACATATAGTTTGTAACATAGAGAAATAATTAATTTAAATGAAATCAAACGGAGGTATACAGACATTTTCGAAATAAGTTAGCTAACCGTAAACTTTGCTGCAAGTTTAATGTTTATTTTCTCAAAAAGGGCTTCAACGATTTCGGTTAAATTTTATATATTCAGTTTATAACACCAAAATACTTCAAAAAAATGCAATTTTTCGAAAAGTAATAAATGGTCGAGGGAACCCTCCAGCACGGAATTACTTTATTTATGTGGACTACAAAGAAAAACTTGGGGAGCATCGATATAGCCATAAATGAATGCTACCGAACATCCACAGGAGCATTAAGGACAACACCAATCGAAGCTCTAAGAAGAGAAGCTGGTTTTAAACCAATCAAACTAGGCCAAAAAAGGGCGGTAAATTTAATGAGCAAAGTCCTTACTGATATTTGTCATCCTCTTTACACCGCTTCTAAAGAAACCTTTTCCAGTTAAAACCAAAACATTATCTTTAATAAGTAAGGACAATAACTCTACTTACGAAGTCATCCAACTGAAACCAATCAACGAAGAATCCTTTTCCAAGATATTCTTCCAGACCTAGCAGAAGTAACAACATTGTGAAAAGCTATTTTATTGGCACAAACTTGGCCAGTTAAGACATTGATTTTTACTGATAGCTTAATCCTTTCAGGAATCAAAAGTGCTACAAATAACTGCTCTACTCTCAAATGAATTCGAAATATCCTCCATAATAACGCACATATTACTCTAGTATGGATACCAGGCCATGTTGGCATTACAGGAAATGAGGCTGCAGATACTGCAGCAAAAGAAGCGACTCGGTATCCGTATTCAACTGAGCTTCCTAATATCTCTCAACCCATCCGAACAGTTTTCATTACCAACGATAATGTAGAACTCGAAAACCCTGTTGTCTAGTCGGGACTATTTTACTAAAGACACCCCAGAAGAGTGCGAAAATTGCAGAGAGGTCCTATCAGTTTGGCATATATTTGCGATTGTCCTATTTCCCGGCAAACTACAGACACTAATTCTGTGGAATATAAGCAAACAAAATTAACCGAAGTACTTAATTCATCGGACGTTCGATCCTTTCAGCGCATTGAAGAAGCAACATCTTTGCACAACAAGTTTAAAGACATTTAGAATAATTATGTAAATATTAAGACTTATGTATTAAAGAAGAATATAAAATTAATGTTTTTTTTTCTTTTTCTTTTCCAGTTCGTGCAGAAAAGGTCATTGTGATTGTTCTAATTAAAATGATGTTTTCAGTTAAAAACATATGAGAAGGCTACAATCCGCTGTGCGGATCGTTGAATACCCTATCCCATCCTATCCATAAAACTAAAATCCCCAAAAAAGGGAAAAAAATGATATAATGACAACAAATTCTTCAGGCTGCTTACAAAACACTTTTACGGTTCTACAAAAGACAAGGTTTTCTCCTGCATATGTTATGGGGTAGTGTATAAAAATGGTTTTTATATAAAAACGCCCCCAAAAAGTGGGCGTGGGTTAAAATGGAATATAGACGAAATGTTTATATTAATAATGTTGATGATTCTGCATTAAAATTTTTTTCCAAAAATTTAAAATTTGACCGAAAACAGTTTTTTATTGAAAACGCCAATAAAAAGTGGGCGTGGAAAAAAAACTTTATTTAGACGAAATATAGATATTAAGATTGTCTAAATATATTGTTTAGAAACTTTTTTAAAATTCCTTACGGTTTGGTCAAAAGCTGAGTTTTTCTTAAACTGAGTTTTTCTTAAAAGGTATATGTAGCTAAATTATTTCTCTTTGTTACAAACTAAGTATCAAAACTAATATACCCCTATGAGATAGGGTATAAAAAAATCTCAAATGATACACCAAATTACAGATAAAGCGAAAGTGAATATATTTTAACCTTAAATCAAACACAAATTCTTCTAAATTACAGGGGAAGTTTGTACGAGTTGTTTCGGAAGTTTTATTTTATTGATTATCATGGTAAAATCATTAAAGAGAACTCGCATTTTTTCACTTGTTATCCTTTTACTTTTCTGTTTTCTGATTATCGACTCATATTCAGCATCGCTAGCTGAGTCGATGTAGCCAGGTCTGTCTGTCCGTCCGTCTATATGTCACTGTCTAAGCAACATATTTAGATAATATCAGAATATACATTTAATCTATATAAAGTTTTTTTGCCACGCCCACTTTTTGGGGGCGATTTTTTTTTATAAAAAACGGTTTTTGGTACATTTTTAAAAAAAATAAAAAAAAAATCATTAATTATGATAATATGAACATTTTGTCTCTAGATCATTTTAACCCTTGACCACTTTTTGGGTGCATTTTCCTACAAAAACCATTTGTATACCCTACCCCAAGGCATATGCAAAGAAAAACATCATTATTTGTCCAACCATAACCTATTTCATAGGGATATATTAGTTTGTAATTTAGAGAAATAATTTAGCTAGATATACCTTAAAGTATATGGATCGACTCAGAATCGATAGCTGAGTCGATTAAGCCATGTCTGTCCATCCGTGCGACCTTACGAAAAGTAGTTTTTGTTTTTTGGCCAAACCGTAAGGAATTTTGAAAAAGGGTTTGGAAAACATATTTAGGTAATCGCAATAACTATATTTCGTCTATATAAAGTTTTTGCCATGCACACTTTTTGGGGGCGATTTTATTAAAAAAAACTTTGTTTGATACAACATAAAAATATTTGCAAAAACTTTGGATGCAAGATCATTGGATATGATAATTTAAATATTTCGTCTATACATCATTTTACCCCCGCCCACTTTTTGGGGGCGTTTTCCTACTAAAATCTTTTTTATACCCTACAATGAGGCATATGCAATAGAAAAACCGTTGTGTTTTGACGAACCATAAAAGATTTTGATAAACTGTCCGAACAATATCTTGTGACAACGTCATTTTCTATATTTAATTACCATTAAGTCCACAATTTGGGGACATTAATTTTAAGGATGGGATGGGATAGGGTATTAAACGATCCGCACAGGGGATTGTTACCTTCTCATATGTTTATACCCTATCCCATATGGGTATATTAGTTTCGATACATAGTTTTTAACATAGAGAAATAATTTAGATACATATACCTCAAAGTATATGGATCGACTTAGAATCGAAAGCTGAGTCGATTTAGCCATGTCTGTCCGTCCGTCTGTCTGTTTCCTGAATATCTAGATATTTATCAATCAGAACGTAAATAAAACACCTTAAGATTCATTGTAAATGCAATGGTAAATAAAACAAATCCCAAACTTATATAAATACAAATGATAAATTAAAAAATGATGATGTGCTTTGATCTTAGCAGAAGTAAACTTTGTTTTTTTTAAGCCCAGGACCTGGATCTGGTAAAGTTAGAAGATAAACGACACCCAGGCAAGCAGATAGACAGACTTACCTGACAAAAACGATACAAAACATTTAGACAATGTGAAATTGCCCATGACTTCTAAAACGTCCACCTCCAAAAGTAATATATTACCACGAACCACGTTCCCCATAGGAGGGGGCATATGTTCGATTGAATCACTATTAAAACTTACAATTAATTGTGAATATGAACACATTTGCAGTTAAATACATAAATTTGAAATGTATTGTAAATTCGACTTCTACATTTTGTAAAGTTTACAGCGGAGATTTTTTTTTGTGTGACAAACCACTCGGAATGCAATGGGATAGGTTAAGTTGAATGACTTGTGCTCTCAGTGGCCGGATGCACGCTGGTTCTGGTGGGACCAACAAAGAGTTCGTGTACAAAATTGCATCAATATAGATCAAACTTAAGCCCCTTAAACTTTGGACATATTGCCGGACGCATTTAACAGTAGCGGTGCCAACTTAATTGAGATAATTTTTATTACGTAATTGAAAAAATTAAAAGGCCAGATAGACACTAAAAAACGAATTAATTACGTTTTATTATTTTCCAAATAAATAATTCAGAAAAATAGGGTCATGGCTAGCCTTATACTAACAATATTTCATATTTTAACTTGTATTATTAGCTGAAAGATATAAAGTGCAACGTTGATAGCGAATCTAATTTTGTGTGCAAACTAAATACATAAGCAAATATACGAATGTATCTAATTATCATATGATACCCGATACATAGATAGTAATAACCAAAACAGCGAAGGGGTTTTAATTAAGCCTTCTCAATTTCATATCGTTCTCTTGAAAGTAACATGACCCCTGCAGGATTTCTCTACAGTCATCCAAAACTGATCAGTTTGACAGATAGGTATACTGACATTTGATATGAAAATATTAATATATATATATATAATTTGTAACACAAAAAAACTGGCCAATTCGCTCTACAAAGTAACTCAACCGAGCTAAATATATCTACTGTATTATAATTTATCTCTTTTGGCCAAATAAAGACATCAAATTCGAAGGGCATCATTTTAGTTTTAATGGTTCTTTCAACGCGAATGGGTAATAAAATTCGGTGATTTTATTCCTAATGGCTAATATGCTATTCAGTATTGACCGATATTCTCTCGAAAGGATATTATTCTGCTCCCAGTACAATCATTTCCTTTGCATATACAGTTACTTTATTATATGGCAATTCTCGCAATTTTACGAGGAAGCACTTGCAAATCGGGAATAAATAAGTTATTTTATGCGTAACGCTTTCTTTTGAAAAATATTCGTTTGAAATATCTGTCTTACGGTAGGGTCGTAAAAATATAGGTTCCCCAACATAAATAATTCAAAATCTTACCTATATCGTTTTTATTTAGCTATGTGTATGAAGAATGCCGAATATTTTGGCACATCATTTCAAAAATTAAATTGAAATTCCTGTGCATCTGTATTATTCTTCTCTTTAAATGAGCATTGCTTTTACCAAATTCAAAGCATAATTTGTATATGTGTATATTCACAAGTTTTGTTGTTCCTGTTGGTAATTTAAAATGTAGGTTAAATGAATTGGAAATTCATATTTAAAAAGCATTTGCTTTTTATAAAAACAAGCATTGATACACTGATATCTTTAACCAACTAGCAGTTCTCTTATTGCTAAAATGTTAGAGAAAGTTTATAAAATATAAATATTTGTGTACATTGTCATTACCTATTTTGCTTTACATATGGCGGGGGAACAACACACTATCGAGAAAAATAAAAAAATAATATATATTTTGAATCAGAACATCTTAAGATTTCGAAAAATGGTAGTTAGGTATAAGGTTGTAAGCAAATTTTTCTATTTTAACTCGAACAAAGTACGATTATTGTCTTTAAACCATCTGTATATTTAGCACAACTAAATACTTAGTACTAAAAATGGTAATTATTTTTTTGTTTAAATTCTCTGAAATAAATGATAGATATAGAAGATATTTTTTTCAATTCTATTGAGGAATTTAATAAAATTTATTTTTTTGAAAAATAAATTCAATTGTATCCATTCAATAAGCAAAAAAATGTTACTTATCACTATATATGAGTACAAAAATTAGAAAATCATTAAAATTTAGCCTCATTTTTTAAATTAAATTGTTTTCAATTTTATATTTAAGATATTTTTAATGGAAAACTGTTAAAATGTATGTAAACTATTCCATATTGTGTATGTTTTGACACATATTTTGGAATATACATAGATATATGTGTTTATATGTGATGGTGTCTAGATACAGTAAAAGAAAAACATTCTCTAAACGTGAGAAAAACAACTAAAGCCTTTAATTTTTGTTTTGAGTATTTTAGGCTTGCATGCACTAAATGACTTTGGTTCGCATGTTCCACTAATCAAATTGAAAACTTCTTATCCTTTCTTAGAATTTATGGCCTACAAATTGGTGACATAAAGACGTATGGATGGACGGACCGACAGACATGACTAGTTCGTCTCAGCTATGTACTTTGCGTTATGTCTATCTGAAATATTTCTCAATGTTACAAGCAATATGCCAAAACTAATAATGGGATAGAGTAGTATAGTTCGTGAACGAAAGTTCATCATCCTAGATCATCATCGCAGACAGACTAATATACTATATAGAAAAACTCTGTAAAATAATTTATGGTCCGTATCAAATCAATATTCAAATGGAAAAGTCTTGAACTAACATTTACAAAACAGCTTACCTTTCTTTATATCCTTTTATATTTGGTAATAATTGTTTTCACAATATTGACTACTAAGAGAGTGCCAAAAATAATTTTTCACTGGCCCTCTTCTCGCGATGATTTGACAAATCATCCGAGTAGTATCAATTGTCAAGAATAGCTTATCTCAACTTAGCCTTTCGTTATAAAACAGGAGGTCCCGCCATAGAGCAAGAAGTACACACACACACATGAATGCTTGTGAGAAAGCTAGGCCCTGGGTACCAACGAACCTGTTGCGCCAAAAATTTGCATTTTTTTTCTATCTGTGTACCTATATCACTGAAACAAAATTTTGACATAACGTGACACGGACTACGAGGAAAAACATACCATTTGGCTAAAAAAAACACACTCAATTAGAATGATATTTATAAATATCTTAATTTCAACTCAAATATCTATAAAAATTAACATCCTCGGTATCTTCTTTATAAATAGTAAAGAAATTTCTTTGTTTATATATTATTAGCATCTAGAATGTGTTAGTCTGAATTAAATTAATGTCAATGCTTATATAAGTATTTAATTGCAATATAAATTAGGAAAATAAATAATTCAACTTGCCAACATTTGAACAAAAATTGTATCTTTATCTATTTGCTTCATTACGGGTTCTGAAAGTTTTATCATTTAATTGCATTTAATTCCTATTTAAGTAGTATTATGTAATTAATTGCAATATAAATAAAGAAAACCACATAATTTAAGAAGTCAGCACTGAAATAAGAGAATTTGAAATGTATATAGACATGTTATCTTGTTCAAACGTTTTATTGCCATCGACTCGATACAGGTAAATGTGCTTGACCGTAATTAACATATTTAATGAGGAATTCCAATGTTAAATGTCGATGATCAAACCGAATTAAGAAATATTTCTAATCGCAACTCTCACAAGCTTATTAAAAATTCGAATAGCTACATGATAGCTTTATAATAGTCGTGAGCCTAAATTTATGCAACAACGATTTCGAATCGAAATATGCAAAGGGGTGCTTATTATGTTGAACACTTTTTTATGATTAATAAATTGGTTAAATAATTCCATTCTAGTGCAAATATCTTTTCTGCTGAACGCGTTTAAGTATGTGTCTTGTAGCGTGATGTCGAATTTAAACGTTTGCTTCTTGTTTTGAATGAACAATTTTTTCCGAAAAAATTGTTACTTTTAAGAACTTCGTCAATTTTTCACTGTTTGAAAAAGATCCGGTATTCTTGAACCTTTAATCTTTAAAATGAGTCCATAGACCAAAACAAACTTTCTGGTTTAGTTTCTAGTAGCGTATATATGAGACGATTTGTTAAACGAGTGGTGGGCGCACGACTGGCATGCATGTAACTTTCTTATTAACTATGAGGTTGGCATAAGATCAAATACCAATCATGCGAGAATTTGACAATTTTCATGGTTTTAGTAATTGATGTTTAAGATTAAAAGACAAACATTATGGTTAAAGAACTTTTATTCCGGAATTGTATCCTTGTTCATGTCTACAGAATAAGTATATTTTTTTTTCAAAATCCAGCACGCCCAGTTAATATCTATATTTCATCCACCTAAGGTTTTCTGCCACGCCCAGTTTTTGGGGACCTTTTCTGTAAAAAAAACTATTTTCGGTAAAAATTTAAGGAAATTAAAAGAAATCGGTCGATTCAAAAACTCTAGTATGGTCAATATGAGCATTTCATCTTTAGATCATTTCAACCCACACCCACTTTTACGGTCCGATTTCCTAAAAAAAATAAAACATTTGTATACCCTACCCCATAGCATATGCAACAGAACAAAGTTGCTTGTAAACGATTCATATCTATTAGAATAATTTTACAATTAATTTAATTTAAAAAAAATTTACATTTGTGAATATTTAATTTAAATTTATAAATTCAATCACAAGTTTTTTAAAGCGATGGACATTACTTTCTGTTTTAATTATATCAGGCAGCGAGTTGGACATTTTCAATCCCTGGTTCATAATGGAATTGTGTGTGCTGCATCTGTTAAGTCTTTTCAATCTAAAATCATTTCCACGTCTAAAATTATAGGGCTGGATATCGCTTACATAAACCATATTTTATTTTTATTTTCCATGTATCATAACCATAAATAAAACTAGAAAAAACATCTTTTTTATCGATATTAATCATTCAGATTTATGCATGCTTACTTTTTGGGGATGTTTAATTTAAGGAATTGAATACCCTATTTAAACGATTCGCACAACGGATTTTAGCCTTCTTATATGTTTTTCTTTATACCCTTACCCATAGGGGTATATTAGTTTTGATACATAGTTTATAACATAAAAAAATAATTTTAGTACATAAACCTAAAAGTATATGGAACGAATCAGAATCGCTAGCTGAGTCGATTTATCAATGTCTGTCTGTCAGTCCGTCTGTCTGTTGGTCACCGGTTTTTAGGCCTTACATTTTGAATTAAATACACATGCTATTAACATTTAGTGTCAACAAAAGTGCATACCCAGTTTTTGCTAGAAAATGCATATAATGGATTTTTGGATTTAGGCTATGTCAATGTCAATATGTTGACAATTACTTGCAAACGATTTGGTCGAATTGAATTAAATTTAATACATATACTACTATTACAATTTCACATATTTAGTGTTGGGTCAACTATGATAACATACTTTTCATTTTTGAACAATAAAATCATTATATTTTACATGATGCATTCAGAATTAGCAGCTGTATTATTTGGCCGTAAGGTTTGCCAATCTTGTTCCACTTAAGGAGATCTCTAAGTGAAAGATGATTGACTAAGTGACCAAATTTGAAAACCCAAAACCTTTTTTAATGAATTCATGTAAAAATGGTAATTAATTAAGGTTTTGTTCTGTAGTTAGTCCTTGCATTAGATTCTAAAGTCATTGGAAAGCTTCATATAGAATTAAGTTCAAAAAATATCAGCTTGGTAATGCTTTTTTATAAAGAATTATGTAATATCATCCCCCGAGGTCATTTTGATTACCTTTGTGTACGTGCATAGAATACAAATTATTAACCAGCAACAATGTTGTCCTCAAAGTCGACATCATAATTCATTACCTCACTCACATAAAACCGTGATTAGTTATGTATTGGTAAGCATACAATCTTCATGCTATATACCTTGACATAAAATCATCTGCACAAACTAAAGTACAGTCAAAAACGATGGATGGTAATCCTAAAATTCTATTCATCAGCATGCTTCAGGAACATTTCAACTCACAGGAGTAAAAATATCCTCGCTGCTATTAATTGCGACCACACAGTGAGTCCTTTTCCGAATTGAGTTATGACGAGTTACTTTTCCCACATATCCTGTCTGATTGATAGGATCTTCATGCGTCAAATAAGAAGTATAACTCTGTGCCATGAAACTTGTTGAATTCATTTGCAGGGTAACGCGCTCACATTAACTTTAGCGACTTTGGATGCAAGCGCATATCCAATCTCACACTAACAACATCGGGGTAAACCCATTCGTTTATCACAGTACGTCGAGAGAAAATCTCTTCGAAGGAGATTTCCTTCTTGCGTCATATCAACCTACTTCCACTAAAGGGATTCGCATTATTGATTTACAGGGTAAAGCTACTTAGGTAATGGTTTGCTAACTTCAATTTGGATTTACCTCTTGATAAGCGCAGTCCAGGCTATGGTGACAAATTGAATTCTCGACTTCAAGAGCAGATCCAGTAACGTTTTTTTTTTTTTACGATGATGTCCTGTGTGCGCACTTTAATGAGATAGATAAAGTTTATTCCACGTCTGAAGTCGTCGAATGACTTCAGCGAGAATACATCACCATCTGCCATTGTGGGGATGAAATCAATCATTACGCTTAATTTTGCAATTTGGATTTTGGCCACATGTACTTGAGAGGACCCAACACTCGTTGAAGTGTAATCACATTGGTGTGTTAGATGTAATATGCATTAGTGTTGTTCAAAGTCACTCTCTGGGGATTTGTGGTGGCTTATTTTGGAATTCAAATTGGCTTTTTGTGTATAAGAGGAGCGAATGCTGATGACGATGAGGGTTGAGAGGGGGCTTCGGTTTGGTGGGTTTTGTTTTGGTCATCCTCAGGCATAATGTAATTTTGGTTTTTCGTGGGTAGTGTACTAATTAACCAGTCGAACATGCATTCGCAGATATCGGAGACCGTAATTGGTTTGTTTTTGGTATAGAATGTGCGTATGTATGCGGTAATAGAAAATGCTCATAATAATATGCATTGTTTTAGTAATGAAAGATAATTGTCCTCAATTAGTTTGAGTAGGCTTGAGTTGCTAATAAATTAGTTCTTATCGTGGAGGATTTATGGGTATCTACGTTTTCTTGGTTGGATTAATTAAAAGTACATTTGTGGGTACATTTTTTTAAAGGATGTCTCTTAACTATGTACATTAATGATCAAATTCATGTGTTTAGAAATGTATTGAGTGCAATTAAAATAATCCTAATTCACTTTTGACAATCAATCAAAATGTATGTTAATATATTGTTATTGTAGGTAGGCATACTTTTGTGGTTGGTTCATGTATATGCTTATAAAACAATATGAACTGAGTTTCTTTTTGGCAAAAATTGTGTTAAGACCTTTATTAATTAAAAACACTACTGGTCCATTCTACTGACGATGGATACTTCCTTTTTATGTTTGTTTTCTGCATAATTTATGAAGGCTTTCACCACGTTTGCGCCTCAAATTATCATCCTGATCCCAGCAATGAGAGGATTAGCTTATAAAAAAAGTGTTTTGATGAACCAACACCCTCTACATAGGCGTCAATGCTTAAGCGCTTAAGCCAAGAGCTTCATAAATTCTTCAAATTTCCGTGTTCTAAGAAATCTAAAAAGAGCCTTGGAATGCCTTTGTATATAATATAGAAAATAGATTAGATTAGAATTTTTTTTTATAGAATAACTTAAGTAATTTAATCGATACAGATTTGCAAGCATGACTTTAAGCTGTCTGCTGGATATTAAATAAACGGTTTAAGAGACGGATTAAACAATTACTATTTTTACAGAAAATATTTCTAATGTGTGATACAAAAAAAAATACAGGTCAAAAGGAAAACGTAGGTATATATCTGGTAAAACCTGCAAAATGGGACACTCTATAATCGGACCACCTCCTATTCGGACTGCACTTTATGCATTCCCTACTATTGTGCTTACAAATTTCCCTCTATAATCGGGACAACTGCTAATCGGACCATGGACCACTAAATTAACACGCATTGATTAATGTAATTACCTGATTTATTGGACCAAGCATAGGGAATACGAAATATGTATGCACCGCATTTCGTTTTTTCTCTTGAATTGTTGGTACCGCCATGTTTAAAACGCCGCGCCGGTTACTTTGTTTTATTTGGGGATTCCCTAGTTTTAGTTTTCGTTAGTTGGTAAATGAAAAATTTAATTTTTTTATGTTGGTTATAGGCAGAGGTTCTTCAGTCAGTTCATTTGTTAAAAATGATTGTTTTTGATTTTTGATAAAGTGATACGTTTTTCAAAAAAGTTAAGGTAAAATGAGTAAACGAAATTACACTGAGCTTGATCTGGAAAAAAAGGTTGAAGTTATAAAGTGTTTCGAAGATGAACATTTGTTTCAAAGAGATCTTGTAAAGTAATTTAATTGCATCAAATCCAAAGTTCTTTGAGCGCGAAGGACAACATCAATGTTATTTGATATTAAATTTATATTAAATCATGTGTATCTTTTGTCGAAATTGATGTTTTGACATTCAAACGGTTTTGCGTAGCTAGTCAAAAAAATGTGCCATAGCAGAATAGCAAATTGCTAAAGCACTGGCTATAGCAACAAATCTTAAAATCGAAAACTGTAATGCTTCTAATATATGGCTTGAGGCATTTAAGAAGCTATTTTACATTGTGTTTGAAATTCTTAGTAGAAAAGGCGCGGATGTTGAAATTGCTACTTGCGATTATTTAAAAAAAAAAACCTTGAAAACCAACTCAGAAATGAAAGGAAGGATTGGCAGTAGAATTGCTTTGTAGCGTCGCGTCGTAGAAAAAGGAACCAGTAATGGTCATTGGGAAGTTAATTTAATGTGATCAGTTTTGTATAACTATAGTTAACGAACGCGTTCCTTAACCAACTGGAAAAGCTGCTTAACCTACATCTTTTAAAAATATAAACATCGAAAAAGCATTGGAATAACCTAATGGAGCAACAAGAAGGCTTGCAAAAGGACACACATGTTCTAAGTGGATTAAACAAAATCGAGCTGAAGTTTTTTCGTGCAAAAACAACTTCGCTTCTACAGCCACTTAATCAAAGCATTATAAAAAGTTTGAAGCTCCATTATAGAAAATACATTACGCAGCACTTGATTTTATGCATAGGCGACGCCAATAACATATTGGAGTTATCAGATAAAATTAATGTGTTTGTAGCTAACTAAAAAAGGCATGGCGATGAAATATAGAAAATAACACTGTCACCACATCTTGTTCAGATAGTTTATCTAAATATTTTACGGTTCGACAGAAAAAAACGTTCTTCTATTGCATATGTTATGTGGTAGGATATGAAAATGGGTTTTATAGAAAAAGGCCCACAAAAAGTGGGCGTGGGTTAAAATCATATCATCTTATCAAATATTTGAAAATTTTACCGAAAAACATTTTTTTACTGAAAACGCCCCCAAAAAGTGGAAGATGCAAAAAAAAACATTATATTGACTATATATAGGTATTGAGACTGTCTAAATATGTTGTTCAGACACTTTTTCAAAATTCCTTACGGTTTGGCCTATCTCAAATAGCGGATTACAAATTTTTGTATACTTATTTTGCTGGGAGCAACAATGACAAATTTCATCAGTCTAGCTAAGGGATAAAAAACTGGTGACGTACGGACGGAGGAACAGATATGGCTAAATCGAATCAGCTAGCGATTCTTTGTCGATCCATATTTTTAAGGTATATCTAGCTAAATTATTTCTCTATGTTAACAAATATGTATCAGAACTAATATACCCCTATGGAAGAGGGTATAGAAATGTGGGTTTTTTGAGGAAGAGCACAACAATGTGGTCTCTAAGGAGATAATACCCGAACCTGCGGTGCCAGAAGATTTCTTGAATATGGTCGATAATGTTGGGACATCTAATGACTGGTTGGAAAATTATTTTTTAAACTCCATTCAACCGGCACCTTCCGATGCCAATGAAGGACATAGCTCTGCCGATTCTTCTTAAGAGGGAGAAATCAAAGCAGTTCCAGGTCCTTCAAGAACTCTCTCGTACAAAGTGGCCTTTTCGCATCTAAACATTTTGATAAATTTTTCATGCGAAAATGGTTTGGACGAAATATGGACATGTTAAAACAGTTGTTTTCAAAAACTATTGACAAGTGGTTCAGAAAAAAAATACCAATTTTTTTCAAAGACAAAATACAATGAAAAAATTTTCACATATGTATATCCATTGTCATTATGTAGTAATATGAATTTTAAATATGTATGTACATAATCAATTTTTTTAACACGACAAGTTAAATTAAATACATGCAAACATATTAAAACCATTCCATCTCCTTTAATTCTTATTCAAAATTAAATTAAAATATATTTTTTGGAAATTTATAGGTATATATGAACTGGCAGTTGGACTTTTATGTACATATACATACAATTAATACTTTACTCTTAACGGACAGGTATGCATGAGTGAAAAGCCTCATTAAGTCACCAATCAAAAAGAAACCTCTACAGAGTGACTACCGTCAAATCCATTATTGAAATATATTACATTATCAATGTTTTTGAATCGACAGTTTTTTTTTTTGAATTTTATATTCATTTTATTGAAATTTAGTCTACGGACCTCTTGCAGAATGTGACAGCTCGCAATAAAATGAAAAACATTTTCATTGAGATTACAGAGAGAACAAATAGGACTTAAAACATATATCAAACATTTCAGTTCGACCTTTTAAATCAACATTACTGCTGCAATTGTAAACTTTTTCCTGAAATAGTTATTTATCCGCAAACTATGTTTTAATCCCCTATATGTAGCTCTTAGGTCAACCACTCATTCTATCAATGAAGGACTAAAATATGTTTTAATCATTCACTGAAATGCAGTTATAAAGAATGCTTCGTTATGTAAGGACTAAGTTACATAATCACGTTATTAGGAGTAGCTTTTTTATACCAATTTAAAAATAGAGAATATCCGCATCCAAGAGATGTTAGAAGCAGTTTCTATGAAAGTTGGCTTCGGACCTCTGAATTATTTTAATTAACAAATCTGCATTTTACTTCAAAATTTCAACAAATATATATGGAAGCCTTGATCCGACATGATTTGCATAGTTTAAAAAGTCGTTTAAAAAAATGTCTTTGAATAGATTCAATCTCTTCTAACTGCTGGCAACCATATACTTCATTCGTGTAGCAAAAACAACTGTGGTATCAAAAACCTTAAAATTTAAAGTTGTTTGCACAAATTTGTTTTTATAAACTGCTGATCAAGTTTTCGGTGGTGTTAGTATTTCACTAATATGAGGCAGAATATTCATATATCGGAATTCCTTAAATTCATGAATCAAGTCATGCAATCTTATTCAAAAAACTTTCGAGATATTTCACAATTATTGAGAAAATCAGCAAGACTTTGGCTTTGAAACACACTAAAAGGAAGATAAACAAAAACCTAATATCGAACATAGGGTTCGAATTTCATGCACTAAAAATCTCAAAATATGCCCTTAAGAATACAAAATATGAACTTAAAATTAATTTAACTCAATTTTGGTTCAATTTAAAAACCCATTTTTTTTCAGTCTTTAAGAATAAATTCAAAGATCTCTTGACGTCAACAGAAGTTAGTGGCGCATTTTAAAAAAAAAAGAAATCTTATCGACGGTGAAGTTTTTAGGGTAATTTTCCTCATTGCAGTCCAATGTCGAAAGACTGCAATCGCCAGAGACCGCCAAGACCTTCGCGCAACGCGTATCTTTTAACCTCTCGATACACACCACACTACCACCAACTAATGTCGAAGAACAATGGCAACGATGCCAAGAAGCCATGACATCAGCCGCAACTGATGTGCTAGGTTTCTCGCGGCCACCAGGAAGAAACCCCTGGTTTGATGAGGAATGCCGACAGATGCTCGCAGCCAAGAACGAGGCCTACAAGGCTAAGCTGCAGGTGAAGACGAGAGCTGTCATTGAGCTCTATAGGCAAAGAGGAAGGGAAGAACGTCGGCTTTTCAGAAAAAAGGAAAAAGAGCAAGAAAAGCGAGCGATCGAGGATAAAGAGAAGTGCCACTTCAGGAACAATGTTCGCAAGTTTTACCAAAGTGTAAAATGTCAAAGCCAAGGATATAAGGCTCGAACAGAATCCTGTCGAGATGAACAGGAGAAATAGTCGATGCTGAGGATATTGAAGAAGCACTTCTGCAGACTGTTTAACGGCGATGACTAACAACATTCCGCTGTCAGGTAGAACGAACCATTTAATATTTGGAACGACAGCGAAAACTACCAACCACTTGACCACCCGACCTAAGTGAAGCTTAATAAGGCCGCATGAAATGACGTCCTTCCCGCTGAGCTTTATAAAGCTGGCGGAGATGACTTGGTAAGTAATATCCAGCAACTGATAAGCCAAATCTAATCGGATGAAAGTATGCCTGAAGAATAGAACCTCAGCATCGTTAGCCCGATCCACAAAAAAGGAGACCCTCTGAACTGCGCCAACTACAGAGGGATAAGTCTGCTCAACATCGCCTACAAGATCCTATCTACCGTAATATGTGAACGCCTGAAACCGTTTACCAACAACCTGATTGGCACTTATCAGTGTGGTTTTAGGCCAGCAAAGTCCACACCGATCGAATTTTCACACTTCGGCAGATCCTGGAAAATACCCAAGAAGTCCAAATCGATACCCACCACCTATCTATCGATTTCAAAGCCGCATACGACAGCATTTATAGAGACGAACTATACAGAGCCATGTCTAATTTCGGTATACCGCCCAAACTCGTCCGTTTGTGTAGGATGACGATGGAGAATTCTCGCTGCACCATCAGGGTCGGAAACGACCTCACCGACACATTCGATACCGAAATAGGATTTAGGCAAGGCGATGCGCTGTCATGTGACTGCTTCAATTTGATTCTTGATTCTTCAATCGGTGCAACTACTAGCATACGCCAACGATGTTGACATCATTGGTAGGACTCAACGTGATGTCATAGCCACGTTTGCTAGTATAGAGAAGGAAGCGGTAATAATGGGTTTAGCAATAAATGAGGGTAAGACTAAGTATATGCTGTCAACACGAAAGGACACACAACATCGACAAATTGGACAGAACGTCAAGATTGACAGATATAACTTTGAGGTAGTACGGGATTTGTCTACCTCGGCTCCACTATTAACTCTGACAACAACATCTAGTCAGAAATCAAACGAAGAATTACTCTTGCCAACCGCTATTTCTTCGGGCTAAGAAGGCAATTTAGTAGTAAAGCCCACACTCGAACTACTAAGGAGATCCTATATAAGACCCTGATCATCCCAGTCCTGCTCTACGGCGCTGAAGCATGGACCGTATCAAAAGCGGATGAAGAAATCCTTGGTCGATTCGAGAGAAAAATTCTTCGGTCCCGTTTGCGTTGACGGGCTATGGAGACGAAGATACAACCACGAACTATACGAGCTGTACAGCGACATACCCCTAGTCAAAAAAAAACTCAGCATTGGACGTTTAAGATGGCTAGGGCATGGACACCAATACTCCGGCTCGCAGAGTCTTCGATTCCCAGCCAGACGTCGGAGGCAGTAGAGGAAGACCTCGCCTTAAGTGGCGCGCACAAGTAGAAATCGACCTCAACCAACTTGGAGTACGCAACTGGAGGCAGTTAGCTAGGGACAGGGCTAATTGTAGAGGCATATTGGTTGAGGCCCAGGTTCATCCCGACCTTAAGTAAGTATGTAAGTCCAATGTGAAGGTCTTACTCACATTTTGCATTATTGCAAATCTTTCATTTTTTACCAAAAGGCACTGAAGTTTTTTTAATGACTGCCCTCGTGAGTCCTTCAACCGCATTTATCTTTCCAACAACATCTTCAATTCAATCAATTTGATTTTTTAAGGCTTTGCGTTCTGGCTTTGTGATGGTGTCACATATTAACTGAAGTTTGAATTTATAAATATTATTTGGCTTTTTTAACAATGGTTAGTTCATGACTTCTTTTGCATTTTTTATTGCAACTGCATCGAGGTCATCGAACCCATTGACAATGCTTTCAAACACTTCATAATTTTGTGCATAATACTCAACAATGAATAAAAGAAAGAGATAATAGTTGTTAGCTTCGTTTGTAAGCACGTTTTACTGCTCTAAAAATAACAATATGCTCTAAAAATATGAATTTAATATAAAACATATGAGAGGGCTACAATCCGCTGTGCGGATCGTTTAATACCCTATCCCATCCCATCCTTAAAATTGATATCCCCAAAATATGGTCTTTAGATATGGTCATAAAGTATTGAAAATGACGTTGACAATTTGACATATTGTTCCGAAGGATTATCAAATTCTTTTATGGTTCGACAAAAAACCACGTTTTTGTATTGCATATGCCTTGGGGTATACAAATGGTTTTTGTAGAAAAACGCCCCCAAAAAGTGGGCGTGGGTTAAAATGGTCTACTGATGAAATGTTCATATTAATACTACCAATGATTTTACATCAAAATTTTTTTCGAAAATTTTCAAATTTGGCCAAAAAGGTTTTTTTTATAGAAAACGCCCCCAAAAAGTGGGCGTGGCAAAAAACTTTGTATTGACGAAATACAGATATTATGATTCTCTAAATATGCTTTTCAGACACTTTTTAAAAATTCCTTACGGTTTGGCCAAAAACTGAGTTTATCTTAAAAGGGGGCGTGGCAGTGGGCGGATTTCAAAAATGTTTACACTTGTTCTTTAGGCAATGGCGAGGATCCCATATACCAAATTTCATTATCATGGCTTAATCGACTCAGCTAGCGATTCTGAGTCGATCCATATACTTTGAGGTATATGTAGCTAAATTATTTCTCTATGTTACAAACTAAGTATCAAAACTAATATACCCCTATGGGATAGGGTATAAAAATAGCTATGCGCAAAAATATGCATAATATGCATTTATAGTAAAATATGCAGAAATATACACTAACGGTTAAATGCCATTTTAAAGGAAATTTCATGATACGTAGACATAATAAGTTGCCTTGGATCCAAGGTGTTCATAAAAAAACATACATTTGCATGAAAATCCGCACCCTAATTATCAGATACCACCTAAAACCAGAACTTTTATCGGGTTTGAAGCAATAGATGACATTTATTTTCTGTCCAATATATTTGGCTTTCTAAATTACATATTAACGTTGTTAAGTACAGGTTCAGTCCGACAAATCATTCTTCTTGTTAAGCGATCAATGGTATTAAAGAAACGGATTTAAGTCTATTCCTATATTACCAATCACTAATTACTTTAAGAATAAGCGGTCACTAGGCCTGATGAGTCAAAACGTATTAGTTTAGATGCAAGCATGTTAATCAGGCAATCGATGGTATTGCACCCTTGTGACTTGATATCTTTTCAAGAAAGTTCAATATTGCAACTCTTACAATAAGTCTATGATTAAATACTTTAAGGTATAGACATGTACTTCTTTTTCATCTTACGAGGAGCTACAGTTCGGATAAATAACGGTCTCAGCCAATAAATCAAAGTCGTTCTCTATTGCATTGTAGTAGGGAAAAGAAGATTCTGTGAAACGAAGATAAGTCCATTCAAATCGGTTTCTTTTGTGTATTTAGATCTCTTTGATTTTCCTCAATGATGACAATATCTTCGGGATATGCAAACCTTCGGCTCTGAAAAAGCAATAATAGGACTAGCACCACTTCGCATATATTTATACTGTAAATGAACAGGATGCTTATTAAAAAATAATTAAATGCCAGAGCTTGGTTTAAAATGTGCTTAAGTTATATAGTATATTAAGTGCAATAACCCACTAAAAAGCCACAGCGACATTAGGTTTTACTTGGATTGTTCTACAATGGAATCCTTTTGTGAGCTGGTATGTACGAACCAGAAAATCACATTATCTCAGACGAAAAAGTAACTAGTTTATTATAAGCAGAGTTCCACTCCATTGTTTTAATTATATTTGCAATTTTCAGAGTTGATAAAGATGTCAGTATTCATTCCCTTTTCACATACCTTTGAATTGAAATAGGTTCTGTACTCATTCTATAGAAAAGAACCAAACTACGAAGGTAGTGATGATATGGCCAAGACCAATAGACTCCCCAAACGTGCCAATACTAAAGGGTTCGGCAGAAATAAATAAAACCTTAACTGGCTGCAGTTTTCAATTTTTACGAAAAACGTTTTTCTACTATATATTGTCTGGCCCACAGCAAAAGATTTTTATTAAAATTATCGTCAATTTATCACGTTATGTTAAAAAAAAGTTATTCCTAACTTCACCGTTAAAAAAATCTATTTTAAACTTTCTCTTACTCGGAGACTTCGCTACACATTGAAGTAAGATCTTGCACCGAGTACAAATGCAACAAATGACTTGAAATTACTTTACCTTTGTATGTTAAGTACGGACTTCTACATCATCCTTTGATTAAAATCTTTCGCTTGATTTTATCATAAAATTAATACTTTCCCTAGGAGAATGTAAAAATATTGAAAACAATTTGCAAAACAAAAGTATCATGTTGAAATAGGATTTATTTTCAAAGTAAATTTTGCTTGTAAAAATAAATAATATTCATGATGAAAAAATATGACACTTTAACAATATATTGAGTCTATGAAATTTTTCTCACTTTTACTAAAGAAAGTTTTGAACAACGCTTATTTTTTGTAGAAACTTAAAAAAAAAACAATTTAAATTAAAACTAACAAAAAATAATATGGTGAAAATAGTGTATCAATTACTTATGCTTTACAAAGGTTCTTATATAAACATAGTTACCCACAAATAAATATTAAAACTTTAATAAATTTACTTAATATTTAAATATGTTTAATATTTAAACATATAATAAACAATATTTCTTTTAGTTAATTTTTTTTTTGCAATATCTTGCATTTATGTTTGTTTCACAATTTAGCCCCAAGAAATGTAAAACAGCCAGTAAAATTCCATGTTGGCTAATGTATTCAAAAAAGCTCTAGGTGGGTATTATTTTTCAAATACATTTCAGAAAATGTTTTTAAGGCTCCTTTTAAAAAGGAACTCGTGAAAATTTTAAATAATCAAAATTTTTAATAACCTGTCACCTGGTTATACATTCTTGTACATACCCACATCGCCAACGCTGCTTGGTTTCGCTGATCGCATTATCACCGATAGTCATCTATTGTATTAACCGCTTGTAGCGCCTGCATTACTTCGTAGGCTAGGGAAGTGAAATAAAGGGCCCTAGGGGCTGAAAATCAGGCCTGGTTTAATCTGCTTAGCACATACATGATGTTCTTCTGTTTGACCGCATGTTGGATCAATGTTAAAGCTGCATTGTCGGTGTTATCTGGTATCTTTACAAAGACTACTTTCTTTAAATTACTGTTCCATTTATTTCTAATAATTTCTGTATTGAAGTGCTCTTCAGGGGCAGAGAAATGAAAGTACCGTATGTTGTTCCTTTCAGTTCGTGGAAATGTTTTCAATGTGTTCTGTCGGTTCGAAGAGCGTGATATGATTCCACCATGTGCAGTTATTAATCCACTATTGCCATGTGTCAAACCAGGATTGTTATGTGTAACATCACCAATGCAGTACGATACACCTTTTACAAATGATCCATGACAATTCTTACTGTTGCTAAATTTATTTTCAACACGATATAATGTTTTATTGATTTCAGGTCCGATCACTCTTCTTCTTGGTATATTGAGGGTACCCGAGACTCCAACGTTGTATCTGTATCCTCCAGGAAATACAGCGGCACTATCTACTGCTACTAAATCTAAGACCTTAACGAAATAATTAAACTTTAAATGTTTCTAAAATTTAAATAAACTCGTTTACTCACAGTTACCAAAGTTACAATGAAGGCTCTCATTATTGCAACTTACTGTTTCAATTACCTACTATAAAATGAAAATAAAATTCACAGTCTCTTTATTTTATAGTTAACTATTTGGAACTAAAAGCTTCCTCCATATGTTTTGCTTTTTCAAAGTCCATACATTTCTAGGCAAATAAGCCAAAAATAGCAAGGCCTATTTTCGATTAACATGTCGGAATTATTTCGATTTATGCAAATAGTTGTTTTAAGATTTTATCTTTCAATTTCAGCCTCATTATGGAATATGCGCATTTTACCGGAACTAGTAGCGGTAATAATGTATACAAAATTATTTGCTTATTTTCATAATCAAGAAATTTGTTTCAAATTCCGAGTTTTTGCTTCATCACCATATTTAAATAAATAACCAAGATTTATTAACTGTAGTTTGTCTATCAATAGCTGTTGTGAAACTACAATGCATATTTTCTTAATGACCCCTGTTTAAGTCATATAGGTTGTAATACGATCGTAGAAATAGTTCCTGCAAAATGCGATCAAAACTAAAGCAAAACAAAAAGCTTATCAAAATCTGCACTACAACTTACCACAAGGCAGCAGAAATAACTCACGCATAATTATTCATTAACAGTTGTATTGTCAAACGGCAATGATATTAAATTTGATTAAACAAATGGACATTCTATTGATCTGGATGTAGTATTTATATATCTTTTAAATTTCACCAAGACACATAATATAATACATTAACTTGTATGTAGTTAATCTATTACTATTATATGTGCCTTGCTGAACGATTATTAGAAACTATATTTAGGGTAACAGTAGAAAACGTATCATATCAAATGGTGATTTCGACTTTCCGATTTGCGAAATTCAAGATATTTCCATGACTAATATGATTTCCGGAACGTAGCATCAATTAAAATAAATTCCTCGTTTAACGTCGACAACTCACAATTAGTGTTCACGACTATATGGCGCAGCGTCAAAAATATAGAGACAATGCGATATCCATGATAATGGTCCGGTTTGTTAAAACGGCCCTCTTTCTGCTAATGACATCAATGAATATAATAATATAAATCGTAAGTAGTATAAAACTATCATGTTATTTTTGTTCAGTATCGTTTGACATTTCATCATGAAAAGACTTAACTTATATATTCTAAGAATTATTCAGCTGTCTGCGAAATCAGATTTCTCAGATTAATGTGTGCCCTAATCAACGTATAGTATTTACAAATTTATAGTATAGTATATATAAATTTAGCCATGTCTGCCCGTCCGTCCGAGCGTCACCAGTTTTTGTGCCTTAAATTTTGAGCTATAATGATGAAATGTGGTACACGTACTCTTTGTCGCAGAACAAGTGTAAACATTTTTTAAATCTGCTTACTTGCCACGCCAATTTTTTTAGAAAAACGTAGTTTTTGGCCAAACCGTAAGGAACTTTGAAAGAGTGTCTGAACAACTTCTTTAGACAATCTCAATTTCTATATTTTGTCTTTACATAGTTTTTGGCCACGCCCACTTTTTGGGGGTGTTTTTAGTAAAAACCATTTTTCGGTAAAATTTTAAAATATCCAAAAAAACTTTTGATGCAAAATCATTGGTTATGATAATGTGAAAATTTCATCATTGTATCATTTAAACCCCCGCCTACTTTTTGGAGGCGTTTTCCTACAAAAACCATTTGTATACATTACCCCATAGCATATGCAGGAGAAAAACGTTGTTTTTTTTTTTTGTCGAACAACAAACGATTCTGATAAACTGTTTGAACAAAATATGTTGTGACTATGTGATTTTCTATATTTCATCGCCATAAAGGCCACATTTTGGGGATATTAATTTTAAGCATGGGACGGGATAGAGTATTCAATGATCCGCAAAGCGGATTGTAACCTTCTCGTATGTTTTTTTTTTTCGAATTTCGTAAACAATTTTATCGAAAATCTTTTTATTTTACAAAAACGCACCCAAAAAGTGGGCCTGGAGAAAAACTTTATTTGGGCGAAATATAATTATTGAGATCGCGTCTGAATATCATACTCAATTTTTATACCCAATCCCATAGGGGGGTATATTAGTTTTGATACTTAGTTTGTAACATAGAGAAATAATTTTGCTACATATACCTCAAAGTATATGTATCGACTCAGAATCTCTAGCTGAGTCGAATTAGCCATGTCTGTCTGTCCGTCCGTCCGTCCGTCCGTCCGTCCGTCTGTCTGTTCGTCAGCGGTTTTTGGGCCTTAAATTTTGAGCTAGGATAATGAAATTTGGTATATAGGATCCTCGTCCGTGCAACCAGAACAAGTGTAAACATTTTTGAAATCCGCCCACTGCCACGCCCCCTTTTTAGGAAAACTTATTTTTTGGCCAAACCGTAAGGAATTTCAAAAAAGAGTCTGAGTAGCATATTTAGACAATCCTAATATCTATATTTCGTTCATACAAAGTTTTTTGCCACGCCCACTTTTTGGGGGCGTTTTTAGTAAAAAACGCTTTTTGTCCAAATTTTAAAACTTTCGAAAAAAATTTTGATGCAAATACTTCCGAAATGGTAATATAAACATTTTGTCCATAGATCATTTTCACCTACGCCCACATTTTGGGGGCGTTTTCTTACAAAAACCGTTTGTATACCCCATCCCAAGGCATTAGCAATAGAAATACGTTGTTTTTTGTCGAACCACACAAGATTTTGAGAAACTGACTGAGCAATATATTGTGACAATGTCATTTTCTGTATTTCATCGCCATAAGGCCTATATTTTGAGGATATTAATTTAAAGGATGGGATGGGATAGGGTATTCAACGATCCGCATAGCGGATTGTAGCCTCTCATGTTTTTTTTTTTAAATTGCAAAAATGAACTTTTAATCTAACCAAAATTAAGATGGTGGAGAAATTTGAAAAGTGGCTTTCCTTATTCTAAATAGTCTGCCAGACTGTGATTTATTTAAAATAAGACCCTTTGGATAAAACCCAGAAATGTTTATGAATTGATATTACAGGCTCAAAACTAAACTTCCTTGCAACGATTTTGGCAATATCAACATTTCTCAACACAACCATCAATGTTAACATTTTTAACAAAACGAAATGCCAGCTTGTTTTGCAAATGAATCGAAAGAATAAATATATTGTCTTGATAAATGAAATTGAACAAACAACTATTTGAGCTATTGACGTTTGCATTTTTCCATGCAGTGTTGCCTTATTCTTACATTTACCTTTCGGCTGAAAGCCTTAGTAGCTATCTACTAAGGCTTTCAGCCGAAGGCCGAAACAAAACGAAATGCCAGCTTGTTTTGCAAATGAATCGAAAGAATAAATATATTGTCTTGATAAATGAAATTGAACAAACAACTATTTGAGCTATTGACGTTTGTATTTTTCCATGCAGCGTTGCCTTATTCTTACATTTACCTTTCGGCTGAAAGCCTTAGTAGCTAGTAGACATAAGTTAATTGTGTAATTTTTTTTTAAAAATTAATAAAGAAAAAAATAAAAAAAATAATAATACTTTTACTGTAAATATATATTAACCGATTTTTTATTTGTACCCTCAATATAAGTATAATATATAATATATATAATATATAATATATAAGTATGTAAAGGGTGGTTAAATTTTAAGGGCCGATGTTAATTTTGAATAAAGCACATATTGTTTAGAAAATTACTGTCATTTCTTTTTATTATGACAATATTGGTATGGTTCAATTATGTATGCAAGAAAATATCGGCCAAATGGCTGCCGTGACCTCGGCGATACACCTCCATCCGACAGTCCAAATTTTCGATGACGCTGAGGCACAATTGAGGGTCTATGCGGTTAATGTGCCGAATTATGTCATTCTTTAGCTCTTGAATTGTTGCTGGCTTATCAACGTACACCTTTTCTTTCAAATAACTCCAAAGAAAGAAGTCCAACGGAGTCAAATCACATGATCTTGGCGGGTAATTGACTCGCCACCACGTGAGATAACATGGCCATTGAATTTGTGGCGCAAAAGAGCCATTGTTTCGTTAGCTGTTTGGCAAGTGGCACCGTCCTGTTGAAACCACATATGGTCCACATCCATATCTTCCAATTCAGGGCATAAAATGTTCGTTATCATCTCACAATAGCGAACACCATTCACAGTAACTGCCTGACCGCCTCATTTTGGAAAAAATACGGCCCGATGATGCCGATTCTTGCAACCATCCTGACCATTGACTAGACTTGAAAGGCTTTAGTTGTTGAGTCGATTGCAGCTTGTAAGCATGTAAATGCAAGTCTTAATGCATAATGTTCATCAACGATGAGCGTGAGAGGTGCAATCTTCACACACTATCGCGAACGGCAGCAATATTTTCTGCAGTACGAGCTGTACGAGCATACACTGGTATTTTCACATCTCCTACCAGGTCCTAGAACCGGTTTGCTCAGATTGTTGCACGATTTTTTCAATTGTACGCACATTTGGACGATTAAATTGACCGAAAAAAACGATATGCATTTTGATTTGAACGTCCATTTTCATAATAAGCCTGAATAACTTTAACGCGGTGCTCGATTGTGTATCTTTCCATGGTTCAAATTGAATTAGTCTGAAATTGAGTAATGTCAAATGAAATGCAGAAAAACACTTGACGTTTAGGTGGTGATCATATTCACCATTGGTCCTTAAAATTTACCCACCCGTTATATAATTTATATCGATCGCCCAATTCCGTATCAATCGTTTTTTTTTGTGCATAATCGTATTTAAAGGATGGTTTGAAGATCACGATTTAAGCTTTCTACTTAAGCGGATTTATTCATATGATTTTTTTTTTTGAAAAATATACGGGGACGAATTAAAAAAAAATATGTTTTTCACTTAAAAAAGCTTTATATAAAATACGATTTATAATCAATAATCAAAGAAAAATCATCATAATTGATTTTAATTAGAATCTTAATCAAACATAGCATGAACGAAATTATTACGAAAGTAATAATCCACGAAATAAACACCAATTCATAATTCAATGCAAATAAAATGCAAATTTAAATATCTAACACCAAATCCAACTAAACTTAAAAAAGTTAATTGAAATATGTAAACATTTATTTACGAATAAAATTAAATTATGTATTTCATTCAAGTTACATTCTAAATTTTGTGTTGAAGCAGTCGTTACCTTAGAATATTAATTTAACCTCAAAAGCACCACACTGATTGAATAACTCGATCGATTAATGCAGTGTTGACTCTACTAATTCCGGTTGAATACGAATATATGCTGGGGTAAAAGATAACTAAAAACATAAAACTACTATTTGCATAAATCAAAACTAAATGTGTCTGCTATTTTTGTCTACTCCAGTACAAACTTAAATGTTATCTATTTTGAAGAAGCAAAGCTAAAAGAAGACCACACAAGTTCCTGATAGTTTCCATATAAAAACCAAACGCAGATTGTAAAATTTATTTTATTTTCCAACTTCAACAAAGAAATTGGACGCTAACATGAGAGCATTCATTGTGAGTTAAGGATCATGTTTATATCAATGACAACATTACTAATTAATTTTTATTTTCTTAAGGTATTGGCTTTAGTTGCAGCAGCTAGTGCCGGCGCATTGCCCGGTGGATATAGATATGGAGTAGGACAATCGGGTACATTTTCAGCTTCAGGCGAATCATTTTACGGGCCTGAATTCTATAAGACACCTGTTGGATTACTCGGAGCTGGAAGCGGATTGATTGGCACAAACACCAACATCAATACTGAATTTGGGCCATTGGTCAATGGTGCCTCGTATGGCATTGGTGATGTTGCATATGTCAATGGTGGTATTACATACGGCAACGGTGCTGTTATTTCATCCGGTGCCAACAGATTCGTTGGACTCAACCCATTGGAGATAGTTCCAACAACAGTTCAGCAAAGCAAACAATTCTTTCATTTTTCCGCCCCTGCGGAACACCATAAAGAGGGAATTATCAGAAATCAATTGAACAATGTTCTAAAGAAAAACCTCCAAGTTGTCTTCATAAAGGCACCAGAAAACACCGCCGCCACTAACGCCGCTTTGGAATTGGCAAAGCAAGCTATCGAACAAAAGACTGCCATCTATGTACTTAGCAAGGAAAACGACGCTTCGGAGATTGTTGCTAAACTTCAAGACATCCAAGAAAATGTACAGACTGCACCCGAGGTTAGGTTCATTAAGTACAAAACTGATGAAGATATTGTAAATGCTAAGGTCAGCATCCAGTCCCAGATTGATAGTTCTGTTGCAGGAACTTCAGAACACTTTGATGGTGGCGTAGCCCCAGTCTTGAACTACGCAAGCAAGGTAGTTAACATTGACAATGGACTTCGTGGTGTTAACTTCGGAACTGGTGTTAACTTTGTTTCCGGAGGATCAACCGTTTTGAATTCCGGATCCGCAGTTAGCAATGTTATTGTTGGAACAGCTCCTGTCGGTGACGTCGCTATGGCAGGCATTGAGTATTTGCCACCAACTCCTCTTAAGAAATAAGTGTTAATTAGATGTAATAAGTGATAGCCTTCTTAATTATGAAAACCAAAAATAAATAAGTCAACAAACATAATTTGAATACATTTTTTGTAATTCGTTTTTTTCTGGATTGGTATTTAAAGCATGAGTTTTTGTAATATCACATCGATAAATTCACAGGGCTTAATGTATGTATGAAACTATGAACAAAACTCCGATGCATTGTCATATTCAACAAAGACAAAAAAATATTAGGAATATGGTCGTAGTAGGTTTTCTATCTCAGCTTTTTAAAATTTGTTTGAATTCACATAACTTGTATTCACCTGAATTCCAAACACCCATATAAACATACCTATTTGCGTAAGAGGATATTATACTATTATATTATACTGCATATAGATTTTTAATTTTTACAGCCGAGCCATTAAACTATGTTAGCATACTTTCTGAAACTGGACACGGGTCTTTCAAAATCGAGGTATGTACAGAAAATATCGCAGCCATTATGTTGCAGTTCAAAATTATCTGCTGCGATTGGGCTATGTAAATTTTTATATAAAAGCCTGAATATCATCGAATAACTATATTTAGTAATTATGCTCATTTTTGGTTCAATGGCGTTGAGTTGTGGATACACGGTCCTTGGGCAGTAATGCAAGTAGATTTTGATTCAAACTTCCGTTTTTTTTTCAAGTTAAACATTAGTTTTTAAATCCTAGCTTATAAGTGTATATAGGTTTGGACAAAAATTTTGTAACATAGAGAAATAATTAAGATAGACATATTGTCTATATGAATCGAACCAGAATCGAAAGATGAGTCTATCTAACCATCTTTGTCCGTCAGTCCTTCACCAGTTTTATTGACTCAAATTTTGATTTACACATATAAACTTTGTTTTGTTGCTCTTAGCAGAAAAAGCGTACAAAATTTCTAAATCCGCCTCTGCTTTACTAACTTTTTTGATAAACCTGACTATTTGTCTGAAAAAGATATTAAGACAATCTCAATATATATGTTTCATGTATCTAAAAATGTTTCCATTTTCGTTTTTAGTAAAAAACTAGTTTCAGAAAAGCTCTAAAAAAATCGTTGGATTACTTTAACATTAAACGATTCTCAAGGAACATAAAATACTCAAATTCAACATCCATTTAGTTAAATGCGCTTAAAATGAAGACTATGGTAAGTAAGTCTTAGTATGCTTTAATGAATTCTCTCCGATGTCTAATAGTTTATATAATGTTTAAATAATATAAAGAACGCTCCTAAAATACCTTAAACGCTTTTGGGGATTTGTTTATTCGAAGAGAAAAACGGATGAATATCCAGCTAACTTCTCGTAGAATAATTCAAAAACATTGAGTTATCAGAGAACTTTAGCAAATAATTTCCTCTAATTTTAGATTAACAATATTTCAGTTATCTCAATGCAATGTCTTGCTATTAAAGATTTAAAAGCTTGGAAAGAACATAATATTGATATATGCTGTGGGAGATCTAAACGATTCACTACACACGTAATATGTGGTCTCTTAAAAAACGGTTTGAATCTAAAGCCTTCAGCATAATACATTTTTAAGAAATGTACTATTGACTATACTCTGTCCGGGCACACTATCTGTCCCGTCAACAGTTCATTTTAATTTTAAAATGGTCATTCACGTCGCATAATCAATAGATCCAACTATATGTTCGAGTTTATAAAAAGGTGATCAAAAGAGTGAAATACACAGTGAAATACTGATATACGGATTATAAGTATATCAGTATTTCACTATAAAATTGTCCCGTTCGCCCTCTATTGAAGAATCCCTAACAAGTTTGGACACCTTTCTTTAAACATAATTCATTCAAATATTTATGTCCCTCATATGAGCTAAATGATGAGTCTATGGTTGCATATGTATTAAGCTCTGTACTACGATACATATGATATTGTGAAAAAAATGCCAAAGTTTATTAGTTATTACATAGCAGGTCAGAGAGGTATATTACTCCGACCGAAAATTTTAATTTCGATAATCAAATTTGGTATTTAAGCAATTTGTTCAATCTTCTTCTTAGTGACGTTTTCTTTAAAAAAAAAAGTTATTTGGTAAATCAGAAAAGATTCTTAAGAGAATGATATTTGTTTTCAAACGTCTTAACGCAAGTTTATTAAAAGTCCTTGATTCTAAATTGTTAAATGCAATGCTATCTTGTTTAAAAAGTATACAATCTGGTGAGTTTGCAGGCTCAGGTTATCAAAATTCTTTCTCAAATGCAAAGAATTTTCTTCTTTACTTTGAATCATCGCTTGCTACCCCTTGTAATTTAATGTACAAGCATCATACAGAAAAAGATACGCTCTTTGAGAGACGGAGTTTCCGATTTAATATATTAAAATTTTACCAAACCCCAGATTCCAAATACATACAATTCTATTTCAATAAACAATTGGTCTCTATTCAATGAATTTAACAATTTACAAATTAAGGTGATTGAAGGCATGTTTTAAAAACGATAAATATCGAAAACATCATGATGTTGTGTTTATCTTATATATAAAAGTTGTCTGTGTGTTTGTTTGAAGGCTATAAAGCTGGCTAGAACCTAGAACCTAGAACCTAGGTGCATATCAAAATTAAACTATAGAAATAATGTTTTTTTTTGATACCTTAAGGGGTGTGGCGGTACCGGCAAAGTGGTCATATTTAATATTAACACTATACTAATAGTGAGAGTCTTGAAATTTTGACCAGGGATATTGGTTGTGGTTTTGAGTCACCGTACAAAAAACGGGCGGTATAGGAAAAGTCGGCATAGCATCTCCCATACAAAAACTAAATATCTGGAGTACCATGAAAGCCACAGTCTTAAAACATAGTGTGAGCCTATGAGTTGCTAGTCTGAGTAGTTGAGTAAAAAATGGATTTTTGGTCCCGAAAAACCAAAAATCTCAAAAACCCAAAATCCCCAAAATCCAGTATCGCAAAAACCGAAAATCCCGCAAAATGCAATTTTTTTTTATTTTTTCAGTAATAAAGATGTGATTTTCCATTCCCGTTGTAATCTTTTGCAATTCGCAATGTGCATTCAGTTATGCTATTGATATCTGTCAATGTGATAGCTGATAGATTGTATTTTGGTGTGCGTGATTTAAAATAAGTCATACATATGTGGTTATATCGTTTCAATTTTTTTTGTTAATTATACTTGAACTTCTTTTGTTATTTTTTATTAATTTTAAGTTTGTTATTTTGTTTAATATTTCAAATAATTTTTTCTTATTTTTTTGTCCCTACAATAAAATTTTCGTGATTTTTTTGGACTCTTGGTATTTTTCACATTCGGTATGTTTCTGGTAATCTATTCGACTCCCATCTTGAAACATTGTATGAGTTCATAAGCCATTAATGTCAGAAGCATTACATAAATTGAGCGGGATCGAAAGAGTGAGAGTGGCACCTCCATACATAAAGTTCTGTAATAGCCAGAGTCTTCCAACTTTGTCCAAGTATAATGGTTATAATTTTGAGTGGTCTAACGAATGGGTGGGACCCGATCAGGGGGCAAAGCACCTCCCATACAAAAACAAAATACCTGGAGTACTATGCAAGCTACAGTCATGAAACTTAGAACGATACTATGAATTGCTGTGCTGACTAGTTAAGTAAAATATGGGCGTGGTGGAACAAGTAGGTGTGGAATCTCCCATACAAAGTAAACATTTAAAGTCATATTATCTGAATCACTAAAATAGTGAGTGCCTTGAAACTTTGTGTCAGTTGATAAGCCATTAATGTCGAAAGAGTGGGCGTGGCACAACCCATACATTGAAAATATAAATCATCAAATATCTAGAGTTCTATAAACCCAGAGTTTTTCAACTTTGTCCAACTATATTGGATATAGTATTGAGTACTCTTACGAATAGGTGGGATCTGATCAGGGGGCATGGCACCTCCCAAACCAAAATAAAATATCTTGAATACTATGAAAGCCACAGTCTTGAAACTTAGTGTGAGCCTATGAATTAATAAGCTGAGTAGTTAAGTAAAAAAGGGGTGTGGTGGAACAAGTAGTCGTGAAAGTATTTATTTAATGTCACATATATGAAACACTTAACAAGCGAGCTTAAACATTTTGCGTCAGTACATAAGCATCGTAACAGAAAATGGACGTAAGCATCTGTTTTTTTTTTTTTTTTTGCCACGGTCAATTTTTGGGAGAGTTTTTAGTAAAAGCTTAGATAATTTTAACCCACGCCAATTTTGTGAGCGTTTTCCTATAAAAATCATCTGTACACCCTACCAATAGCACATGCATTATGCAACCCAAGAACCATAAAATATATTTCTATATTTCATGCCCATAAAGTTTTTAGCCACCCCACATTTTGAAGATACTATTTTAAAGGTTTTAAATAATTTATAATAAATGTTGCGAAGCGAAGCGAAAATTTTCACGAAAACAATATCTTTCTCTGTATAAGAGAAAGTTAAAAAGTATAGAACTAAAAAAGAATGTTCAGAAGAGGATGAGATATAGGGAGTGAACCAAATATATTAATAAATAATAAAAAGTATAGAAACTAAAAAAGAATGTTCAGAAGAGGATGAGATATAGAGAGTGAACCAAATATATTAATAGATTTCATTAAAAGATTAATTTTTTTTGTCTTCATATCGAATCCTTTCCTGAGAATTTTTAAGATTCTAATACTTAATAAAAAAATTAAAAAAAAATTATCTAGGCTGAACTTGTCTGTTGATCGACGATGGTGTGAATCATCAAGCTAACAAGTACAAAGTCGAAACCTGCATTCTGACTAGTAAGGATGCATTAATTCTGATGACGGTCTTGTTGGGAAAATAGTTAAGACATATAAGCAGGCTACAATCTACTGTTCGAATAGTTTAATACCATAAAATAAACCAAACTAATTATTAGTAATCCATATGAGAAGGCTTCAATCTTCCTGCGAATCGTTTAATACCATATCTTGTCCTTAATGTAAACATCGAAATATAAAAAATTACGTTGTATATTGAATTTTATTCAAAATTCCTAACGGTTTGAACACAAACAAAGTTTTTTATAAAACGAGTGGTGGGCTTTCACAGCGAGTTAGGCGTTAGATCAAATAGTACGCATTATGATTATTAATGCTTAAAATGATATAAATAATGTCGAAAAATGATTACACGAACGTTGACTCCGAAATTTGAAGGAATCGGTGTCTATGTGAATAATAACTATTTTTCGTTATTGGCCAATACTGAAAATTCCGTTTAGTGATAGTTGGGCTAAAACTAATTATGTGGAATTGTTTAAAACTATAATAGTAGTATATTTATTAAATTTCATTCAATTTGACCTAAATGATAAAATCCGTTATATGGATTTTCTCGAAAAAAAACTGGGTATGCAGTTTTGTTGGAACTAATATGGTTATAGCATAAATAAAGTTTCATCAAAATCGTTAGAGCCTTTTTCGATTAATTTGGGGTTATGTGTAATTTTTATATAGCAGGTACCGTTATTAACACGGCTAAAGCAAACAAAACATATGAGAAGGCTACAATCCGCTGTGCGGATCGTTGAATACCCTATCCCATCCCATTCTTAAAATGAATATCTCCAAAAAGTGGGCGTTATTAGCCTATAATATAGAAAATTACAGTGTCACAACATGTTGTTCAAACAGTTTATCAGAAACTTTCGTTGTTTGGCAAAACACATCGTTTTCCTCCAGCATATGCTATGGGGTAGGGTATACAAACGGTTTTTGTAAGAAAACTCCCCCAAAAAGTGGGCGTGGGCTAAAACGATCTATGAACGAAATGTTTATATTAATATTACTAATTATTCTGCATTAACATTTTTTTCGAAAATTTTAAAATTTGACGGTAAAACGTTTTTTTTTATTAAAAACGCCCCCAAAAAGTGGACGTGGCAAAAAACTTTATATGAACGAAATATTGATATTACGATTGTCTAATTACGTGTTTTAGACACTTTTTTAATATTTCTTACCGTATGGCCAAAAACTACGTTTTTCTGAAAAGCGGGCGTGGCAGTGGGCGGATTTCAAAAATGTTTACATTTGTTCTGCTGGGAGCAACAAAGACCACGTGTGCCAAATTTCATCTTTCTAGCTCAAAATTTAAGGCCCAAAAACTGGTGACGTACGGACGGACGGACAGACATGGCTAAAACGACTCAGTTTTCGATTCTGAGTCGATCCATATACTTTGAGGTAGCTAAATTATTTCTCTATGTTACAAACTATGTATCAAAACTAATATACCCCTATGGGATATGGCATAAAAAATGGCCGAGAATTATGACCAAAACAAACTTGGATACGAAGTTTGAAGAGAATCGGTCAAGCCGTTTAGGCTGGGGAGACCATTACGGACAGACGGACAGACGCGACGGAAGGAATTCCAAAAACCACTTTTTTGGGTTCCGCTATCATCGTAATGTTAGAATCAATCAAAATCTCGAGGTCAAAAAATTTCACGAAAACAATATCTTTCTCTTTGTAAGAGAAAGTTAAAAATGGTATATGTAAAGGCTGCAATCGGCCGGGTGAATCGTTGTCCGTTGAATACCCTATCACATCCCATTCTTAAAATTAATGTTCAAAAAGTGGGCGGGAGTAACAACTGAATGGGGATGAAATATGGAAAATACCATTGTCACAACATCTTGTTCGGAAAGTTCATCTGAATCTTTTATGGCTCGAGAAAAAAGATGTTTTTTTATTGGATAGGTTTTATATTTTTTTTTTAAAAAAACGCCACCAAATCAAAATGTTTATAGTTAGTATAATTTCATCAAAAGATTTCGATTTATTTTTTAAGGGTACCGAAAACGTTTTTTTTTAAGGAAACGCCCCCAAAAAGTGGTATTGGCTAAAAACTTAATACTGACAAAATAAAGATATAAAGATAGTCTTATGTTATTCAGCTGCTTTTTCAAAATTCTGTTTGGCCAAGAACAATGTTAAAGTGAACGTGGCATTGTATGGATTTTAAATTTATTTACACTTGTTCCGAAAACGGTTTTTAAGGAAAACGCCATCAAAAAGTGGTATTGGCTAAAAACTTAATATTGACGAAATATAAATATTAAAAAAATTTAAATATGTTATTCAGACGCTTTTTCAAAATTCTTAACAGTTTGGCCAAGAACAACGTTTTACTGAAAAGTGGACGTGGCATTGTATGGATTTTAAATTTGTTTACACTTGTTCCGCTTTATACCAAATTTCATCACTGTAACTCAACATTTAAGGTCCAAAAATCGGTAACATACATACGGATGAACGGACACACAGACGTGGCTAAATCGACTCATTGGGGATAACTCTTTTTTTTTTAACTTTCTCTTACAAAGAGAAAGATATTGTTTTCGTGAAAATTTTCGACCTCGAGATTTTGATTGATTCTAACATTACGATAATAACGGAGCCTAAAAAAGTGGTTTTTGGAATTACGTCCGTAGGTCCGTCGGTCCGTCTGTTCGGCCATTTTTTTCAATGTTAATAACGGTACCTGCCATATAAAAATTACACATAACCTCAATTTTCTCGAAAACGGCTCTAATGATTTTGATTAAACCTTATATATACTATAACCATATTAGTTCCAACAAAACTGCATACCCAGTTTTTTCGAGAAAATCCATATAACGGATTTTGCCATTTAGGCCATATGTTAATTTCTCACAAACTACTAAGTCAAATTGAATAAAATTTAATATGTATACTACTATTATACCTTTCAACAATTCCAAATTATTAGTTTTAGCCCAACTATCACTTAACGGAATTTTCAGTTTTGGCCAATAACGAAAAATAATTATTTTTCACATAAACACCGATTACTTCAAATTTCGGAATAGACGTTCGTATAATCACATTTCGACATTATTTTTATCATTTTAAGCATTAACAATCAAAATGCGTACTATTTGATCTAACGCCTAACTCGCTGTGAAAGAGAAAGTTGCGTACGACCCAGTCGTGCACCCACCACTCGTTAAGGTATGTAAATATATCTTTTGAAATTATTTCTTTATGTAAAAAACGTAATGTCAAAACGTTTATACCCCTATGGGATAGGGGTGATAGTAGACGGAATTCGAAAATGTGTACAATTGTTCAGCTGGGAGTAACAATGGGTTCGTCTACCTCACGGTAACAGACATGGATTGACCAGCTTTCGATTCTGATTCGTACCAAATGCTGTACTATATATCTATAAAAACAATTTGTTTATGCCACAAACAGGTACAGTACTGTAAGCAAAGTGAAATCGATAAATAGTATTTCTTTACAATCACCTTAAATGTATTAATGATCACAATAACTATTTATGCGCCATTAGCAGCTTTATTTCTGTTCTTGATTTTTCTCTTCTTGTCTTACAACTTTTTAAGGGTTGAGAGCCATATATTCCCAATGTCGATTTGTTCGTTTTCGAACGTCATTGTGACTGATGACGTTAAGTCCCCAATGTATAACTTGATCCATTTATGTAGTATCAACACTACTATTTCCGGTTAACTAACCATATACGTCCATCGAGTTAGAATAGACATAAAACCACTATTTGCATAAATCAAAATATTCAGGCAAACTAAATCGAAATTAAATGTGTGAGCTATTAAAAATTAATTCAGTGTTAGCTTTATCTATGTATGTACCATTTTTAAAAAGGCTAAACTCCTCATAAGAGGAAATATCTGCATGCCTATAACTTTGCTATAAAAACCGCGCGCACATTGTAGAATTTATTTCATTTTCAAAAGTCAACGAAGAGACAGGACGCAATTATGAGAGCATTCACAGTGAGTAAAGGATTTTTTTTTCAATCCAAACAGTATTTATATTAAATAATTTTGTTCAGATCTTGGCCTTTGTAGCAGCAGCTAGTGCCGCCGCATTGCCCGCTGGAAACAAAAATGGAGTAACCAAATCAGATAAAGCGAAAGCAATTGGCGGAACAGTAGCACCTGAAGTCCGTAAGAGGTCTATTGGATTTATCAATGGTGGAGCTGATTTGATTGACACAACTGGATTCGGAACATTCGGCAGTGGTCTCTCATATTACGGTAATGATGGTTTCGCATACGACCATGGTGCTCTGGCTTATGGAAATGGAGGAATTATTACATCTGGCGCCACTAAATTTGTTGGAATTAACCCTCTGAATACTGTGCCAACAGTTGTTGAGCAGAACAAACAGTTCTTCCATTTCACTGCTCCTGAGGAGCACTATAACGAAGGAATAATCAGACATCAATTAAGCAATGTCCTGAAGAAGAATCTTCAGGTTGTCTTCATTAAGGCACCAGAAAATACCGCTGGCACCAACGCGGCTTTGGAATTGGCAAAGCAGGCTGTTGAACAAAAGACAGCTATCTATGTACTTAGCAAGGAAAACGATGCTTCAGAGGTTGTTGCTAAACTTCAAGACATCCAAGAAAATATACAGACTGCACCCGAAGTAAGGTTTATCAAGTACAGAACTGAGCAAGATATTGCAAATGCTAAGGCCAGCATCCAATCCCAGATTGATAGTTCTGTTGTAGGAACTTCACAAAACTTTGATGGTGGTGTAGCTCCAGTCTTGAACTACGCTAGCAAAGTTGTTAACGTTGAAGGACTTCATGGTGTAAACTTCGGAACTGGTCTTAACATTGTTTCCGGTGGATCAACTGTTTTGGATGCCGGATCCGCAGTTGTGGCTGATGCTGTTGTTGGTACTGGTGCTGTTGTTAGTACTGGTGCTGTCGGAGGAGTTGTGGCAGATGTTGCCGGAGATGTTGTTGTTGCAAACAAAGTTGCGGGATATCTTCCCCCAAATCCTCTTAAGAAGTAAGTGTTAAATGAATTGTTTATATAAAATAAATTGACTAGAAAATACAATGCACTTGTGGTTTTTTTTTTATCGAAAAACAGTCATCAGCTATCCGCACATGTTCCATGTTGTGGACATGTTGTTACAGTATACTTAATGGAATTACAATTTTGAGACTGAAAGCATATGCTTCCTGTAGGATTAGCTTTATGGTTCTTTAATTTTATCAATTTGATCTTTCCGTAAAATGTTGATTGGTCTTTAAGAACTAAAATGCGAACAAAAACAACATTATGAATAAAAAAATTAGTCTGATATCTACACTCACTTTCATTTCCGTGGATGCTCTGTTATACACACGGCCTATATCTACATGGTCAGTAGGTCTGCGACTTAACTAGTCTTATATTTTATTCTACCTTTCTAATTTTCGTTCGCTATTTTAGGCCCAGGGTTGCCGATAGCAATTATCTCATAAACTGAATTTCATTAAATTTTTAATATTAAGGCTTAAGATTTTTATATGGATACATTGTTTAAAGTTTTGAAGTCCATTGGCACTACATGTGCTAGTAATCTAAAACGCCCAATGCAGTGTTTATTAACCATTTCTATATTAGTGTGCAGCTTATAAAATTCTTGATCAAATCTTCGTCTTCATAGCCTGTTAACACAAACAGGACCGAAATTTCCGAAGAAAGTTTCGCTCAATTTCCACACCCGTTTTTGATACAATTCATGCTTGAGGGTCGTTTAACAAGGCTGTGATGATCATGATCTTTTATAGTATCTTATTAGTAGTTCAAGTGAGGGATTTACTACTTAACATCCTTCTTAACCCTCAAAAAGAGCGGTTGAAAAGAGTAATTCTACGTTTGATTTACGACGAGATATCATTGGGAAAGCCAATATCGGAGCCGTGGTAGACAGAAGTCCATACCATGTCAAAGTTGTACTTGTCGATGGTAACGTTCTGTCCAATGGGAGTGTTGGCTTTTATATACTAAAACTACCCATAGCACTAAATAGTTTATCTTTAATGCTGTTGAATGCGGGTTTTAAAGTGAAGGAAGGTTTTTTTCATGATCTGCCGAAGTGTGAAGATTTGATCAGAGACTTCCCTGCCTTAAAACCACACTAATAAGAGCCAGTTAGGTTGTTTATACACGGATTCTGGCGTTCACATATTATGACAGATAGGAACTTGTAAGCGATTTTGATGAGACCTATCTCTTTGTAGTTGGCGCAGTTCAGTCTCCTTTTTTTGAATATCGGTCAGTAGGAAAGCCATTATTTCTAGCAACATTGTTGAGCTTATATTTAAACATTGCTTTCCTCATTTCACTAAGGTCAGATGGTTGGTAGTTTTTGCTGTAGTCGCAAATATTGAATGGTTCGTTTTGCCTGACAGGGGAAATTATTCTTCATCGCCTTTAAAGTTCTGCAAAATTGGTTCTTCATCGACAATGACTCAACTACGATCTTCCCTTCCCTCTCGACAAGATTATTTTCTTTTTTTACACTTTGATAAAACTTTTGAACATCATTTATGCAAAGGCACCTCTCTATATCATCTTCTTTTTGAAAACCCTGTGTTCTTCGATTAATTTTTGCCTTAAAAGGTCAATGGCGGTTTTCTACAACACCTTAAGTTTTATCTTATAGGCCTTATTTTTGGCTGCAGAACCTGTAGGCATTCCTCGTCAAAATTTAAATCTTTGTTAAAATCTCCAAATACTACTTCTTAGTACACTTTCTTAGCAAGTCATCTCTTTATTCCCGTGGGGCGTCAGCGCATGTCAGCTTATTTTGGCGAATTTGATGCGGATTGTGTCAATCCGTTCGCCAATGTTTACGAGTCATAAGACTTCTTGTCTAAGTCTGCCGCTTATACCGCTTATAAAAAATTCGAATACCCCATATATCTGCTCATTAAAACACGAACCGTAGTATATTTCACAGATTTTCATTCTCCTTTTGCAAGGGTAAGACGATCCCATTCTGTTTGCCGGATGGCAACAATGGGTTTCCGCTAGTTGTTTGACTGCATCATTTTTGTTTAGTCTGATAACATTCCAGATACTTATACGAACGTTGTCATTTTTTTCGTTTAGCTTGGACGTTAACAATATAACCATTCCTTTCCCATGGTTGCTTCATAATGATGTTCTTAAGACAAAGTAAAACCTCCAACCTGAAGGGCTATTTCTATTTTATTATATACCCCTTGGGACACAGGGCCGCCGGTATTTACTTCGGTATTGATGACTGCCTTTGGCCTTTCGGCTGATCCGTGGCCTAACTCTTGAGATTCTTTGATAGGCTATTGTCCGAATATGTCCAAGCAGCTTATGGTCAAGAAATGAACAGCTTCACTTTATCCACCCTAACTGGGAGTGTATCACCAGCATTGACTCCATATTGGAAATGGAAAAGATGTGATAGAGTAAGTATATTGGACCACAATTGGGCTCGGAACTGAAAGAAATTCAAGGGGTTCCAATTGTTTATAAAAATATATTATTTTAGAATAACTAATTGATTACTACAAAGCCACCGACAGCTGCATGCTTTAAAAAAATGGTATACCTGTATATAGGCGGAAATAGATTGGTAAAATCTGCAATTGTTGTATTAGCTTTCAGGTTTTATAATTACCTATTTTGACAGATTCATTTTAATAACTAAGCGACACGTGTACCAACTTGCAAACTAAGAAACTTTTTGTTAGTCAAGATATTTCGAAGTGCGGCATTCCCCAATTTCTAACAGTTCACTCGAATCCTAAGAAAAAACATTCGAATAAATGGCTTGTTTTACGAAAATTATTCACAGGTTTACTTTTGTGGTGAGTGCTTACGGCTCCAAACCTGTTAATCAACCTAACTATTCAATTAGAAACTAATATACAACTTTCTAAAAGAGGGCAAGCAAATACTTTGCTGCTGCAGAAACTTCAGATCTAACAAAACCACAAAAGTATAACAAATTTATTGGTCAGCTTTATTTTGAATTAATATATAATTATATCAGCTGACTAATATTTATTTCTTAACATCTGGGGGCAAATATCCTGCACCAGTGTTTGTAATGACAGTACCACCTCCGATTAGACCGCCACCGCCGACTACAGTTCCACCTCCTACTACAACATCGCCGACTACTGGTCCTGATGTCAAAACTGTTGGGCCGCCAATGTTAACAACCTTGCTAGCATAGTCCAAGACAGGGGCCACACCACCATCGATATTTTGAGAATATCCTCCAGCGATGTTGTATTGGGACTGGATTACGTTCTTAGCGTTAGCGATATCTTGCTCAGTTCTATACTTGACGAACCTAACTTCAGGTGCAGTCTGTATATTTTCTTGGATGTTTTGAAGTTGGGCAACAACACGAGAAGCATCATTTTCCTTGCTAAGCACATAGATGGCAGTCTTTTGCTCGATAGCCTGTTTGGCCACTTGAATAGCAGCATTGGTGGCAGCGTTATTTTCGGGTGCCTTGATGAAAACAACCTGAAGGTTCTTTTTCAAAACATTGCTCAATTGCTGTTGGATATGTCCTTCATTGTGGTACTCCTCAGGGGCGGTGAAGTGATAGAATTGTTTGCTGTACTCAACGGTTTGTGGAATTGCGTCCAAAGCGTTAAGTCCAATATAACTGGTACCACCGGATGAAATAAGTCCACCAGTGTTATATGTAGCACCTGTGTTGTATACAGCACCAGATGAACCAATCACATTGCTTCCAGCACCGACTATAACATCTGGACCGACAACTGTTCCGCTTACAGTTTTGAATGTACCGGGTGCTAATCCATATTGGTACCCACCGGGCAACACTGAGGCACTAGCTGCTGCTACTAAGGCCAATACCTAAATGAAATGGAGAAAAGAATATTAGTTTTGTTCAACATGAAATTTTATCCCATCCTTACAATGAATACTCTCATTATTGCGTCCTACTTCTTAGTTGACTATTGCCAAATGAAATAATTTCTTCAATCAACGTTCGGGTTTTATACTCGGAGTTTAACTATAAGGAACTAGATTAAATAACATTTCGGGTCATCTCGAAAATGGGGAATAAATTATTTAACACAGAACACTCCGGTAAATCAGCTACATAGAACTTGATTGACTAATACGATTTGATATTTTGGTTTATGCAAATTAGTACTGTTACCAACACTTTCTACTTGATCATCATCAGTTCACTTGTATTGATAGCATGCAGATATATTGATCAAGTTATATAATAATATTGCAAAAGTGCAAAGGATTTGTGTAAAAATATAATAAACAAGATTTATTAGGGCTGAACTGAAAGAGGTTTGAAGCATTTGAAATTATTTACCAAACAGATTATTTTCACCAACGCATAATTGTTGATTTTTGCTAAAACAGAGTTGCATACTTTTAGTATTACTTGTAGAAACATTACAATGAGTATTATTTTTATAAAGACGGTGCAACCATTTAATCATTACGTGAAACCTTGGGCTTAGCTTACTTTTAGGCATATTTAGGCAAAACGTTATGATAAAACTCAAAGGAGCGATTTTCAACATTCCTAGCATTAAATTGACACATTTACTTTACCGATGTCTATCTTTAGGAGTACTCATTCTTAGTGGCAAAATTATAACTTCGTTAACCGAATGAATGGAGAAGCTATGTTTGAGGCCCGTTTAAGGCGTTAATACCAGATATTTTATTGTCTTATTTTGTTTATATTTACTAATTCTCTATGCCTATGTCTACAATATTCAATTTACTCCGCAATATGCGTAGTAAGTATAGGTTTTATCGGTGTAAACAACTCTACACAAAATCTACGCCACTAAGCTACTGACACTTTTATAAAATTAATTACAAGTTGTGACATCCATCGATATAAAATTTATAGGATGGCTCAACTTTTATACCAGCGCTGATACACCAAGACTAAGTCCTCTCGAACTTTGTTCCCAATTTGTTGTTCCTTCCTACTTCTGAGTTCTGACTTGTAATCCAACCCATTCACTCGCAAATGAAAACATTATGAACGTCGCGTCATTAATTCTCTAACGAATGTGCTGCAAGAGCCCCAAATAATAGAGTTCATATCTCAATCCCAGCAAATTTCAACTGAATCCAAAAATATGAGTGAACAAGTGGAATGTCAACAACCGATTTGAGTTTATTGCGTTTAAAGCCTAGTGCTATTTTTTACCCCTAATAGGTAAAAATGTAGCTAAAATCGAAGATGTTGAAGGAGATGAATCAAATGGCTTTTCTATGCTTAGCATGTATGTTAGCCAAGATGGTCTTTGGAACCAAAATATTATAGATGCCACAAAAGGCTATACTATTTGCATAAGATTCCATAAACTATGTAAGAGGTTTTTCAAAAAAAAGTTATAGAAATTCGAAAAAAAAAAATCGGTTATATCACATTTAGCTTTCTGAAAAATAACATTATAGGTCGTCTTATTATATTATTTTTTGGGATCGTTTTTTTATGGGTATTTTAGATATCAAAGAAAATAAAAAAAATATTCAAACATTTATGTTCGAACAATATTATTATAAACCTTTTGCGTATAGATATTTTTGAAAGGCTTGACGCGTGAGTCATGCCAAACTGTCATGGTATTTTTGTTCATTCATTGAAATTCCATCATGGAGAAACATAGCCCGGAACACCGACTACAAATCATTCAACAGTATTATGTAACTCAGCGTTGTTAGAGGAATTCATTGTCCAAATATACATAATATTCGCTTTACCGTTCGAAATGGAACCCACTATTAATCGCGTCTTTGACCAAATACGACCCGAAATCCTCTACCTTGACCAAATTGGAACTTCAGAATGGACCACATTGGCCGCAAATTAAGCAAATATTTAGAAATTAAATGTTGCAAATGGTTCATTTGAATGATAATATAAACTATTCGACAAAATTGTTTTTTTTTTATGTTTTTGTTTTATATACCCTTCAGATGTATTTTATAATATATGAGATGTTACAAAGTATACATTTTTTGCTGTCTTCATATTATATAAGACAAGATCCATTGCTTTCTAAATTACTTTTACTTTGCTCAGTCTATTAAATTTGTATAAAAATACTAAAATAATTAATATTTCATATAGACTATAAACGATGCTTTTATTTCAAAACATTTACAGATACATAGGTTCCTATTAACGAGTGCGGTGCGGAGAACCTACTAATACTTAACAATAGTTTTACTTTCGTTTCTGCAGTCCGAAGTATAAAAATATCGCCCGTAACAATTAACTAGATTGACTAGATTTGCATGTCCGGATTGGAATGATTCATTTTTTAAAAAAATGTGTGTAGCTATTGACCACTTTGTTTTTCTTTAAAAAAAAATGCAAATTTATATTTGAATAAGTTTTAGTTTTAACATTGTTATTATGATACCTAAACGATTAAAGTGGCAAGAGGAATGCATGGTATTTATGCGAATAATATAATCAAATCTCTATTGATGATTTGAATGCTCTTTTTTTATCATAGCGCTAAGTTAGTCTTTGTGGAATCTTTATCGTGGTGTCATTCGTAAAGATTTGTTGAATAATTTCAGAATTCCGTCAAGTTTATAGCTATATTTTTTTGTTATCGCTGAATGCTTGCTGGTTTTTTTTTATCATAAATTGCAAGGGATCGTTAGTAATAAGTAATATAGCCCTTTCTGAATATAATAGTATTAATTGACAATCGATTATTATTTATTATTTATTCATTTGTTGTATAAAAACTAAAAACGCATCTATTTGAGAACATACTATTTTGATCCTAAAGCAAATGCATAATAATTTTAATTTTATTCTTATGTTTACAACTGAATCACCCAAGGGATTGCAATGTTCCTAGGTAACTAATACAAAAAATTAAATAAACCAGGTGAAATACCAGCTTAGCAACATACTCGCACAAATGAATCCAATATGTATATTAGCAAATGTTTAACATATTCGACTAACCGAATACGGTGTTGATAAAACCTGGATTTAAATATATATTCTATAGGCGCAGAAGAACCATAGAGTTCATTAATTAATTAATTAATTAATTAAACATTAATTATCATTTATATTAATTAAAGGTGTTTTTTGAGGTATAGCAATTAATGTCCTCGGAGGGGACTTTAATCCAAAACATACATTCTGGGGATCTAGATGCATATCACAGAAAGGTAGGATGCTTTATGATATAGGTAGAAAGTACAATACCGAATTTCATTCTACGGGAAAACCAACTTACTGGCCAACTGATGCTAGAAAAATACCGGATTTGATCGATTTTTTCATTGTAAAAGGTCTGCCGTCCAATCGAATCAAAGTTGAAGAATGCTTTGATCTTTCCTCTGATCATTCTCCAGTCATTTTAACAATGAGCGAGTCACTGATTATAAATGAAAAACCACCCAGATTAACAAACGCGAAAACCAACTGGGAAGGTTTCAAAAACGATATTGAAAATAATATCCGACTGGGTGTATCGCTTAGAACCCCATTGGAACTCGAAGTCGCTGTTGACTCATTTATCAATACCATCCAAAAAGCAGCATGGAATAATACTCCTCAACAGAACAAAATAGTGAGCTATAGTAAAATTAAGTACCCCCGTGAAATACAAGATTTAGTAAGACAAAAAAGAAAAGCTCGTAAAAGATGGCACCAAACTCGTGCCCCGCAAGATAAAACACATCTCAATCGGTTGAGTAATTTGCTATCAAATTCGATTAAATACTTTAAAAACCATTCAGTAGAAACTTATCTGCAAAGCCTAACCGCTGGAAAGGAATCGAATTATTCGCTCTGGAAAGCAATTAGAGTCATAAAACGGCCAAAAATCGCTGTGCCGCCCATTAGGGTAACTCAAGACGTTTGGGCAAAGAGCGATAAGGAAAAAGCTGACGTTTTTGCCTCACATCTTGAGGAAACATTTAAGCCATTTGATGGTCCGGCGCAAAATGAAAACATTAATATATTCGAGAGTACAACCGATAATAACATAGTAAGATATGCAAGTATTGCCGAGCTTAAACGGGAAATACAGAAACTAAAGCCTAAAAAAGCTCCGGGTTATGAACTGATTACAGGAGAACTTCTTAAAATGTTGCCTCGGAAAGCATTAACTAAGCTTCTTTTTATTATAAATGCAGCAATCAGATTAGAATACATACCAAGACAGTGGAAAGTCGCGGAAGTGATTATGGTTCTAAAACCAGGAAAATCACCGAATGAAATAAAATCTTACAGGCCTATTTCACTTCTTCCAATCATTTCAAAAGTTTTTGAACGGATATTACTCGGTCGCTTACACCCCATAATTGAACAGAAACGTCTTTTACCTGACCATCAATTTGGGTTTAGAAGTAAACATTCAACGGTGGACCAAGTACATCGAATTACAGATGTAATTGAGAAAGCTTTCGAAGAAAAGAAAATTTGTTCAGCCGTATTTCTTGACGTGTCGCAAGCTTTTGACAAGGTGTGGCACAAAGGCCTTACTTATAAACTAAGTCAAGTTTTGCCAGAACAATTATATAAAATCCTCGTGTCGTATCTTGAGCATAGACTCTTCCGTGTGAAACTTGGAAGCGAATATTCCGAGTTCAAAGAAATAATGGCAGGTGTACCGCAAGGAAGCGTCCTTGGACCAATCCTGTACCTCATATTCACTCGTGATATCCCACAAACAAAACGATACAATAGTTGCAACGTTTGCTGACGATACTGCTATACTAGCAGTTGCCACAACAATAGAGGAAACAAATATTAAATTACAAAACGCTCTTAACGAGGTTAATGAATGGACTAAATCCTGGCGGATTGCACTTAATGAGAGCAAATCGATCCATGTAGATTTTTCGTATAAACGGACAAACAATTTGCCTGTATTTATAAATACGGTTCGAGTCCCGTTTGCAAATGAAGCGAAATATCTCGGTATGACACTCGATGCAAAATTAAAATGGAAGTCGCATGTAAAAAAGAAATGCGAAGAACTTAAGAGTAAATACAGAGAACTGTACTGGTTGCTCGGAAAATATTCGAAGCTTAACCTTGATAACAAGCTGCTATTATACAAGCAAGTGCTAAAACCGGTTTGGAAATATGGTATACAACTATGGGGTTGTACCAGTGAAACGAATCTAAACATTTTACAAACTTTTGAAAACAAAATGTTAAGATCATTCGTCAATGCGCCGTGGTACATAAGGAACGAAGATCTACGCAGAGATCTGGGTATTCCCGCGGTTAAAGATGAAACAAAAAATTTTGCACGAAAACATAAAAAACGTTTATTAGGACACGTTAACACAACAGTCCTCCAAATTCTGGACGAAACAAATATATTGCGGCGTCTTCAAAGAACTAAACCCTTAGATTTGGCCCGATAATAACAAACCGCGCTATAATTGCGGAAAAGCAGGAACTCTCAAAGGAAAGTTACCTGCCAAACATATTATATAATCGTGATAAAAAAAATTGCTGGATAAGTCGAATACTTAGTTGCAATAGAAATACCAAATGGGTGGTGGTTTTAGTGAGTAAAAATCTCACACTACTTTGGGCACGTGCTCATCGTGTCTATGAAGATTTCCACCAGCCCACGGAAAAAAAAAAAAAAAAAAAAAAATTAAAAAGGGGTTATCTACAAAACCCGTTGTCTACAACTTTTGAAGTGATTTGTAATTTTCAGGAAGAGGTACCTTAAAATATGGCTACAGATTATAAATAAAAACAAAAATTTGCAAAACAAAGTTAACATTATCCTTTTCCATAGAGGTACTTAGTTTTAATACATAGTTTGTAACAAAAAGAAATTATTAATATAGAAAAATAGTAAAGTATATAAATCGAATCAGAAAGCTGATTCTGTCAGCCATGTTCATCAGTTCGATAGTCCCTCAGTGTGTCAACGATTTTTGGGCTTTACATATTGAGCTAGGACTATGATATTATAGGGATATGTTTACTGACTCTGTATTCACGATCTATTGGGTAGCTGCATCAGGTTCGTTGAAGTTGGTTAAGGGCGGTTTTTTTCACTTTTTTCAAAAGTTCAATGCAATCCTATCATCACGATCTCAATATCATCCGCGTGTGATAGTAGTTGAACAGATTTATGCAATATGGGGCACAATATGGTGATGTCTAGAGAGTTTTGCATAATCCTCTCAAAAGCAATATTTTCAATAAATTCCATGCTGACCTTACTGAAGCGACAAGAATTCCCCATCGTCCTCCTGAATAGACGACCGAGTTCCTCTCTATAACTGCTCAAGAATGTGACTTTGAAAATATGAGTAGGAGATAGGTAAAACGATTTGGATTTTTTAGTTTTTTTCCAGAATATTATATGAAAATTGTATCTGTTTAGTACTGTTTATACCCTATCCCATAGGGGTATATTATTTTTGATACTTAGTTTGTAACATAGAGATATAATTTAGCTACATATACCTCAAAGTATATCCGCACAGCGGATTGTAGCCTTCTCATATGTTTAAATGACTCATTTGATTTGACTTAAATTAAATAATACTACGTTTTTTTTACTATCACATTTCTTGCGAAAGTCTGCGAACATCCGATAGTATCAAACTAGGAAGAGCACCTTCGAAACTTTGCCGTTTGGATTAAGTAATAAATATAAGGAAGCATTCTTTGTGGCAAAAATATATTTCAAACTGCCCCCCAGAAATATAGAAGATTTTTGTGTTTGATATAATGTTTGGAGAATGGCACCATTCGACATTAGTTTTACATGAAACTTCAACAGTATTACAGATTACTAAGAAAATTGAAATCTTTAATAAAAGATTTTCTGACAAATGCAAAATATCTGAAAATGATTTAGTCTATAATCTGAGTATATAAGTTTGTTAATTATTTATTTATTTTGTGTTTATGGTTGCTTATTCTATAATTATTTTCATGAATTTTTATATATATTTTTTTTTACATATTTATTTATTTACTTGTATTTTAGTTTAATGTTTGATTGTTATTTAATAAAAATGTATTTACATATATGTATATATATACTTATTTATATTCTATTGTTTCTTTAATTTTGTCGCCTTAATTATTTATTCATCTGTTTATTGAATCTATATTTATTTATTTATTTGTTTGTTTGGTTTTTTTTATTTGTTTAATTATTTATTTATTTTTCTTTTTTATTTATTTATTTATTTATACTTACATATATAATGCATATCTAGTCAACAACATGTAATTTAAGCTTAATAATTTTAAACAAAATCCACAAACATATCTTATATGAAGGGTTTTTACCTAGTTTTCCTTCATTAGCTGTATTAATAATTAAGTAATTCAAAGTCCAAAAATTGTATTTCTCAGTAGTAAGATAATTATAATTTATCATATCTCTGTGCATGCTGTGTATAACGCCATTTATGAAAATATTAATCTATGTTAATAAATATCTAACTAAAATAATGTTTGGAGAAACCCACTTTCATTATAATGCCAATCTGATGTTATTATCAGCCATTTTCAAACTACCGTTATGTACATATCTATTTGGCGAAAAACTGTTTTTGCCATGTTATTCTTAATACATACTTGTAGCACCTTAATTATTCATTTTGATCAAAATCGTTATAGTCGTTTTCGAGATAAACCAACCACCAACAACACATACATCCCAAATTTCAGTCAAATCGACCGAACAGTTTGGGCTCTAGTATCAATAACTCCAGATCACAGACTCCAGGCATATATTTATATAAAACCTACTACCTCAATATATAAGAATTTGTAAAAATCTCAACTTCGAATTTTCGCGCCATCACGATTTTTCCCTATACTACGTGCCTATATCCACTGGGGAAGTAAAAAATAGAACTAACGAATTTCTCCGCTTGCGCGAAAAAGGTTACTCAGACCTATGTTGGTCAATGTTTCAAACGATTCGAATTCAATATAATAGCTAATGTGAGTTCAATAAATAATTTTAAATAATTCAATGTTCCCAAAAGGGGGGCGAATTCGCTATTAAAAAAAACATCCCTATCCCATCCTTTGCTTTAAATGAATATCCACAAAATAAATGCTTTATGGTGATGATTTGATGATAGACATATCACAACATATTGTTCAAACAGTTAATCAATATCTTGACAAAAAACAACGCTATTCTTTTGCAAATATATTATGGGCGGTGCATACAAATGGTTTTAGTAGGAAAACGAATAAGAAAATGGGGCATGGGTAAAAATGATTTATCTACGAAATGCTTAAATTGCCAGTACGGAAGTATTTGCATCGAATGTTTTTTTTAAACAATTTTTAAAAATTGGACAAAACCGATTTTTAACTAAAAACGCTACCAAAAAAGGGGGTGGCAAAAAACTTTATATGAACGAAATATAGATATTCAGATTGTCTAAATATCTTGTTCAGACAGTTTTGACCAAAAGAAACGTTTTTCTAGAAAATGGATGTGGCAGTGGGCGGATTTCAATAATATTTACATTGTTCTGAAGCAACGCACAAGAGTCCTATATACAAAATTTCATTCTTCTAGATCAAAATTTAAGGCCTGAAAATCGGTGACACACACACGGACGGACGGACGGCCAGACATGGCTTAATCGACTCAGCTTGTGATCCTGAGTCGATCCATATACTTAAAAATATATCTATACCTAAATTATTTTTCTGTGTTACAAATTTTGTATCAAAATAGGGGTATAATTATAATATCGGTAGTTCGCCAAATTGCCTATATAGCGAAAGTCGATTTTTAACAAACACAGAATTCTTCTAAATTCTTGGGGAAGTTTGTCCGAGTTGTGTCAAACATTTTATTCGTGTCTTTTAAGCTGGGGGCGTTTGTTTCGAACAAAACATATTCCATGCTAATGACTGTTTTGTTTAATTAACTCACATCAAAAATAGTACCTCTATCAATCGCTTCCAAACAGTAAATATAATATTAAATTTCACCATCTGTAACATTAATTTTTGATCAACCAATTATCCTAACACACATCTGCAATTATTGACTTTTAAATTGCCTGGAAGTTTAGACACTTGTCATACACGTTCCGAGATATATAATGAATTCAAACTTACATCAGTAGTATCATAGTATATAATATTGCTATATAATTATAATTATTATTAAAATATAAATTTTATACATCTGGAAAAAAAGCCAAAGAACACATGCTACTACAATGAAAGCCATTTGGGTTTACGACTAGATATCTACATCCGAAAAAATTACATAATCAGCTACTGCAGTCAGAGACTAGCTACTTATGGATCGAATGATTTTATGTTTTAGTTTATAATTAATTCATGGTCGCTTTTGGGCTTTGGGTAGTATTCATTTGACTGACACTTTATATTTATGTAACAACGTGTTGTTTATTTACAGGTGACATGGCTGAAAGTTGACAGAGGGAAATTTTTTGAATTTATAAACGGAAGGAATCCTCCGTTCCGCAATTCCAGCGTGGAGGGTGCAGAAATTGATGTGAGTACATTTATTGTCGTTGTACTTTTTCTGTTTAGTATAAGGAAGTTAAAAGTGATTCCGGGCACAATACCTCCAGAACGTTGAATTTCTCTTTGCACTACACACCATCGCGCTTTGATCCAGTATTTGCGTTTTTTTTGTTCACCCTGTATTGATTTTCCTGTTCGTTGAGTCGTTTGCAGGTTCGTTGCGTATACCTTCATCACAGCCATTGGGGCAAAGGAGCTTCTGTGTATCTGAAATATTTAGATACCACGAGTTTTGCCATCAGCCATTAGGTGGAGCAAGGAATGGGATGTACAAGATCTTAACGTGCTTTTTTTTTTGTTTTGTTGTTATTGTTGTGTTGGTTTGCGTTAGGTAAATCCCGAGTGCTCTTATTATCTATCTGCAAGCAACAGCACCTGATTTCGCATCTTATTTTGAAGATTTTCCAGTTTATTCCCATGTTGCGATGAAATTTTTATTTGGCTTAAGGCCATTTTGCAGAGAACAAATTATGTTGTCGGATGACGGGATTGAAGGGATGATACCCGCCCTAATAGGAACAAGTAAATACACAAGTGCGTACTTATAAGTTGCTATACTCGTAGTTTTTTTCTCCTTGCTGGATTGTCGAGTGTAATTACGGTAGACGGTAAAATGTGGTAATTCACAGAATGGAAAGGCAGAAAGGCTAGGGTTAACACATGTACTTATTTTAACAGGTTCATAAATAAGTAATTTAGATTACTTTATATGAAGCAACATTATCAAAGTGTTTTCAATAAAGATCCATTAAAAAACCTTCATTGTAAGGAAACAAAAGGTTTTGTGACAGTATTTGTAAAACATTTGTTAGACCTTAAATATTTACTGGAATTTATGAATATGACACATTCTTTTAGCTTTATGTTCCTAAAAGTAGGACTGTTTGCTATAATTTGTTGTAACCATCAATAAAGACCGGTGTATCATGCATATAGATAAATTATAATCAGATGTCACTTTTTAATGATGTGGTTCCACAAAGAAGAGCGACCCTTTTTAACGTCTAATCCGAATGAAAAATTTGAGAAGCTTCTAATAACAGCGTTAATCTTGAATATTTGTCAGGCGGAGCATGAAAAACTTAGATTCTGTCAACATTTTTTTTCAGCGCAACAGGCTTTTTAGTGCCCAGGCTTAGCATTTTCGCACAACCAATCATTTGTACATATGTACATCTTAAACGATAGTGGGACCTGCCGAACCCGAACTGCTGAGTTGAGATAAGCTTTTGCTGATAGTTGATACTATTCGGATGATTTGTGAGATCATTGCGAGAGGGGGTCATTTAGGTGTTGCTGCAACTGTAAATCGGACCCAGACTTTCTCCGCGGCAGTTCATCGGAATAACCATAGCGCCACTGAGCCAGTTACTTGTGGTGTTGTCACTTCCAGGATTTAATCCAGGGATCCCGCGATTCACAGACCAACGCACTAACTACTAAGCCACTGCACCCACCTACAAAAAAACACAAACTCCATTATATTGGTGCTGTTTAACGTTTATTCATGATTAGATTACAATGCTGGAGGTAAATAAGTATCATGCGATGTCTTTGAAACAAATGTCGACTTTGATCCGGTGGGGATAATATTTCCAGTTACAACGTTGTCAATTGAGCTTCCTAATAGGCTTCCTTGTCCCGACCCGTATGTAGTACCGGTCAATGTAGTTCCTCCCAAAATGGTTCCACCAGTCGCAATTGAGCCACTGGTCTGTCCTACAGCCTGGCTTGCATAATTCAGCACTGGGGCAACGCCTCCATTGAAAACTTCTGAAGTTCCACCTACACTATCATATTGCGATTGAATCTCGTGAGTGGCGTGTGCAATATCTTCGGGGGTCCTGTATTTGATAAATCTAACCTCAGGTGATGTTTGTACATTTTCTTGGATTTGTCCAAGAGTTGCTACAACTTGGGAGGCGTCATTCTCCTTGCTCAACACATAAATAGCTGTTCTTTGTTCGATCGCCTGTTTGGCCAATTGCAAAGCAGCGTTGGTGGCAGCATTATTTTCAGGTGCCCTGATAAAGACAACTTGAAGATTCTTTTTCAATACATTGCTCAACTGTTGGGTATTGACAGCTTCACGTTGTTCTTCTTCGGGAGCTTCGAAATGGTAGAATTGCTTGCTGTATTCCACAGTCTGTGGAACGTTTCTTAAGATAGCATCTGCATCGATTCCAATTACTCGAGTTGATCCACTGCTAACCACTCCTCCAGTGCTCACTACTCCACCTGTGCCAACGAGTCCGCCAGTACCTACTAGTCCACTAGTACTAACAAGTCCGCCAGTACCAACGAGCCCACCAGTACCAACAAGCCCACCAGTATTTACAAATCTGCTGCCTCCGGTACTTAATACTCCGCCACCAGTTCCTACAAGTCCACCAGTGCCGACTAGGCCACTGTTTCCATATCTAGATCCAGTCGAAATGGTATTGGTGAACACGGTATTCAATGGTGTAACAGTGTTAACCACGCTTTGACCTGGTCCATAATTATACCCCAAACTGGCGGCATACGATGCTGCGAACAAGCTCAGAATCTAAATTATAGGTAGGTAATAGTTAAAATCGCGTAAATTCTTCTACTATAATTGATACTCACAATAAATGATCGCATCTTAGCGTCCTTCTACTTCGCTGAGTTATTAAAGAATACATTGGATTATACAATCATCGTTTAATTTATATAGGTGCGCTTGCTAAGGCCATGCACTCTTTGGAATAAGAGTGGGAGAATGAACTTTTAGAATTCATTACTCAAATGACTCAGCTGCTATGAAAATGTAAAACAGGGTAGTAGCATCAAAACGAAGATGGTCATAGAAAAGCGTTGCCTATTATGCAAATTAATAGATGCTGGAATTTGCCAAGGGGTGAATGAAACTTAAATTATTAAAGTGACGCTCTATAAAACAACAAATTTGTCTAGGGTATTTTTTTTTTTGTTTTTTTTCTTTAATTGTTTACATCTTTGAAAAGATAGAATTAGATTATTTGACAAAATAAATCTATATTTATCCTTCTCTTTGCACAAAATCATTAGAAATTCAAAAAAATATTTTATGGCACACACAGTTATGTACATAAACGAGTATTCTAATTGGCTAATTTGCAGTGGCATGTGCGTTAAAATGTAATTAGACATCAGATAAAACTATTTATATATTAACACAATAATAACTTAATGAACCGCTTAAGCAATGTAACCCTAAATTAGTCAGCTTAATATAAATGTATAATATTAAACATGTTTAAATGATCGTATTTCTTTATGAACTTAAACATTTTTTTAGAAGTCGAAATAGCCTTAGCCATAGATATGACTAGATGATGTCGTGTTGAATTCTAAAATTAATAAAGTGGGCTTATTTGATATATTAAGGTTTAAAAAATTATTTTGAGATAAACTTTTATGCTATTATCTATTAATGTGATTTTGTAGAAATGTTAATATATAATATTTTAACTGACCCTAAGAGGTCAAACAAATGGTATGATTTTTAATAAAATCAAAATGTTTATTAAAATTAATATTTGAAAAATAACAGCCTACAGGGTTTGTCTCTAAAAATTCGAATATCACATTTTTGTATTTTGGACAAATTTGAAAAACATTTATTTCTCCTGAACTACTGTCTAACTGAATAAAATGAAAACCCAATATTACTATTGACATTTGTAACAATGCATTATATTCATTTGTAGCTTAAAAGTCACTTTATGTTATTCCCAGTAACGAAAAATCACAGTTTTCTGCCTCATGTACGACTTAAATGATTTTCCTCAATTTTATTATTAAGAGTTCTTATAATCATTATTTAATGTCGAGTGTGGAAAGAGCAAATACGTACGAAATAATCGTGCTCCCACTACTTGTTTCTTTGTAAAATGAATAAAAGATGCTACTGCAGTGTAGTGGTAGACATAATTATTTCTTGAAAATTGATTATTCAAGTTATTCATGTATTACCATGTTTAATGGTAACTCATGTTTTGTTATTTTCCCCGTGATTGAGGTGATTCAGTGATTGCGGTGAATTTATCGAAAAAAAAATCATTTGCGAATCCGATAATATTGCTTCGATAATATTGAATCCTTTGACATTGTATTTTCAGTATTCGGGAGAAATTATACCGTCGATAAGAAAATCAAACATTGGAGATTGACAATTCGCCGTGCTAATCTAACCTCTAAGCAGGGCGCCGAAGCGAATTAAAAGCTTCGAGCACATGCACCTCCGCGAATAACTTCTTCATTCAGTACATTAAATGGTACGATTGGACCGATGGATGTGATTAGCCAATAACGAACGCCCACCAACAAATACGTCTTTCGTAAATTTGGGTAATTCCATCTCAATTAAGTCTATAATTGGATAATTGTGCACCAATTATACTCGTCCATTTTGAACTTGATACAAACTATAAAGATTCAATTGTAAATTCACCGTCAAACCAGATCAGAATAAATCCGCCAGTGAATAAAGAACACAAATTTCTTCATATTGATTTCGTTAGCCATTGTGACACGAAATTGATCAGCGTTGAGCAATTAACCGTGCTATAAAATGTCAGATCATTGAAGAATTGCAAAAACTTCTTCACTAATGCCCGAAAATAATTTAATCAAAAAATCTGTTTTGGACAGGACAAAGTTCGCTAGTTCTGCTAGTTAATAATAATTTTTTTATACCCTATCCCATAGGGGTATATTAATTTCGACATTAAGTTTGTAACATAGAGAAATAATTTCGATATATATACCTCGAAGTATATGGATCGATTCAGAATCGCTAGCTAGTCGATTAAGCGTTTTCTTACAAAAACCATTTGTATGCATTACCCAAAGGCATATGTAATAGAAAGACGTTGTTTTTTGTCGAACCATAAATTTTTGAACAATATGTTGTGACAGCGTCATTTTCAATACTTTATGACCATAAAGACCACATTATGGGGATATTAATTTTAAGGATGGGATGGGATAGTGTATTAAACGATCCGCACAGCGGGTTGTAGCCTCCCATATGTTTTGTTTTACTATTATTCAGCCTTTGAGAAATAATTTTACCTGTCGGTATTAAATACCAATCATGCTTTACAAAATTAAAGAAAAGTTTATATCATTTTTATACATAGTATCCCATATGGGTATATTCGTTTTTACAATAAGTTTGTAACATAGTGAACTAATTTCGATTGATATAACCAAAGATTATGAATTCTATACAGATGACGCATTGAGAACAGAAAAGAGAAACTTTTGCTCAGTAGCATCATGGTACGGGCGGGCGGTGTGCTTGAAGACACATGAAAAACAAAAACATATGGCGGGCTGTGCCAGCATGACCCGCCATAGAACAATTTTTCTTATATGGAGTGCGTCATCTATATAGAATTCATAATCTTTGATATAAATTAACGCGTTGCTTTTTATTGTGGCGCTAATTGAATGTTCAGTTCTCTGTATAATTATCGAAACAACTTTTTAATTCCCTAACCGGTGACTTTATGAGAAGCAATGATTTTAGGAACTTCTATTCCCGGTTTTAAGGAAATTAGTGTCCATGTTAATTATAATGATTTGCCTTAATTGGCTAAACTGAAAATCTCGTCAGAAGATATTTGGCTCACAAATAAATAGGTCGAATTATTACAAACATATAATTGATATTTAATTTCATAATATTTGAGCTTATAGTTTGCGACAAATTTACAATTTTCATAACATGGCTTATATAACTACAAAAATCCGTTATATAGATTTTCTCGAAAAAAAAAACAGAGTATGCAATTTTCATGGAGTTGCTATATTCATCGTATATGTTAAATTTTAAGATAATATTCACGAGGTGCAACGATATTATTTTTCCAATTTAACGTTAATTCCAAACTGCAAATTTAAGAAGCTTGTCAGACAAAAGGTGGAGCAGTATAAAAAATTGGATGTTATCACTTTCGGGATTTGAAATACGGACCCCGCGCTTTTTGGTCCAACGCACTGAACACAAATACAATAAATGCAAATAAATGCTTTTTATTGTGGCGCTAATTGAATGTTCAGTTCTCTGTATAATTATCGAAACAACTTTTTAATTCCCTAACCGGTGACTTTATGAGAAGCAATGATTTTAGGAACTTCTATTCCCGGTTTTAAGGAAATTAGTGTCCATGTTAATTATAATGATTTGCCTTAATTGGCTAAACTGAAAATCTCGTCAGAAGATATTTGGCTCACAAATAAATAGGTCGAATTATTACAAACATATAATTGATATTTAATTTCATAATATTTGAGCTTATAGTTTGCGACAAATTTACAATTTTCATAACATGGCTTATATAACTACAAAAATCCGTTATATAGATTTTCTCGAAAAAAAAACAGAGTATGCAATTTTCATGGAGTTGCTATATTCATCGTATATGTTAAATTTTAAGATAATATTCACGAGGTGCAACGATATTATTTTTCCAATTTAACGTTAATTCCAAACTGCAAATTTAAGAAGCTTGTCAGACAAAAGGTGGAGCAGTATAAAAAATTGGATGTTATCACTTTCGGGATTTGAAATACGGACCCCGCGCTTTTTGGTCCAACGCACTGAACACAAATACAATAAATGCAAAACATTAGTTTTAGTATTTTATTATATTTATACATTTAAACCTTATGTTGAACGGCTGGGTTGTACACTTTCTCTTTAATTGTTAGGTAGGCGTTCGAATTCCTAGCATGCGAGAATTTGACAATTTTCATAATTTCATAATATGGAAATGTGATTATATGAACTTTTATACGGGAATTTGAAAGAATAAAAAAAATGTGTATAAGAAGTTTGAAAGCAAATCAGTTGAGCCGTTAAGGCTGGAGAAGCAATTACGGATAGAAGGACCGACAACGGACGAAATTGCGAAAATCACTATCATCCTAATGTTAGAATCAATTAAAATCTCGATGTCGAAAATTTTAACAAAAACAATATTCGTAATTTCTGTCGCTGAAAGAGATGAATTTGAGATTTTTGAGGTAGTAGTTTTTAAAGAAAAAGTGTGTCTGGAGGCTATCATCGTCCCTTTTACGAAAAGGAGATATTTAAATCTTAACCAAAGCGGTTGAGCTAAACTTTAACAATCACCCAGAACTAAATGAACTACTATTCGAACTTCCAGAACTTGACATGTTCTGTGCTGTTACAGACCGCTTACCCAAGACACTATGCTTTAAGGAAAGATTCTCAACGGAGATCACAACCAAAGAAGCATGGGTTAGCAATAACCCAGCAAACTGCCGAAACGGTGGTGGTATACGGTTGGTTCTATAATGGACTAAGGGGCAGGAGCTGGTATCCATGGACCAAATCGGAACGTTTCAATACCTATGGGAAAAAACCCCAGTGTATTTCAAGCAGAGCTCAATGCCATCGAAGAATGCGCAAACCTAATACACAATTCAGGTATTAAAGGCGCCAAGAACTTAGTAGGCTACCTAACGGGTCACCACGGCCTGCGATATCACCTAAATAAAATGCATTTAGTCGACTCACTGGAGTGCAGACTATGTCTAGAAGAAGACGAAGTAGCCGAACACATAATATGTGAATGCCCGGCCCTTTACAGTCTAAGAAGGGAATCCTTCTTCAGGGAAATATTAAGTACCGAAGAACTAAGGAAATCCTCTGCTGAACGTATGAACGTATTATCAGCTAATAAGGAAAGTAGAAACGCTACTAACCTAAACAGACATCTGACGGCAAGCACAATAGATCTTTTAGGTCGACGTGCATCTTATTGCTTCGGCAAGTCAGAATTTAAAAAAAAATGTCTGGATTCTGTAGTCTGTGATCTGTGATCTGCAGAATATGGATCGACGCAGAATCGGCAGCTGAGTCGATTTAGCCATGTCTATCCGTCCGTCCGTTTTGGGCCTTAAAGTTTTATAAAGTTTTTTGCGACGCCCACTTTTTCTGGGTGGTTTTAGTAAAAACCATTTTTCGGTACAATTGTAAAATATTTGAAAAAAACGTTTGATGCAGAACCATTGGTTATGATAAAATAAATTTTTCTTTAAATCATTTTAACCCACGCTCACTTTTTAGGGGCCTTTTCTTATAAAAATCATTTATATAGCCTACCCCAAAGCATATCCACGAGAAACGCGTTGTTTTTTGTCGAACTATAAACGATTTTGATAAACTGTCTGAACAATATGTTGCGTCTGAACAGTATGTTGTCATTTTCTATATTTCATCTTCATAAAACCTACATTTTGGGGATATTGTAGCATTCTCATATGTTTGTTTTGCTAAAAAGGAAATAACTATTCTTTTTAAAATAAATTATATCTCACGAAATGACAAAGCGATTTTTCCTAAAAAAGATTACTTAAACCTATGTGATTCTATTTTTAAGAATTAAACTTATAACGTTACAAAAAATAACACAAAAATAACGGATGTCAACAAAGCCCTTATTTTCTCCAAAATGGCTTAACGACTTTTATTAAATTTCGTAGCCAAGGTAGTCTGAATTTATTTAATTAATCTACTTACTTAAACTATTTCCTAAAAAATTTTATTATGAAATTGTTTGTACCCATTTTCACAATTTACTAGCTGAAGCGGCAAACGTAGTTTTGCCTTAAAAATTTAAAACGTATTTTTGGAATGATCATTTGTATTTTTATAGGTTTGGTGAATTTTTTATTTACATTTGAAATTACAACGAATCGGTGTTTTATTTTCATTCTGATTATTAAATCGATATTCAGGTAACCAAAATTTAATTAAATAAATAGTTTTTTTTCGATTGCTTTGCTGTGATACCTATACGCATTTTTTGTTTCGTTCTCTGTCGCGCAAACAAATAATGCTGATGGTATTTAGACGCGGGAACAGGCAACATACGACCATGCGAGAAGCATGGATTTTCAATGTTAAGGGTCCAGTTATAACTATCATTGAACATCTTCATTTAAACACAAAACTTGATAGAATGGACATTTTTCTTATAGAAATCATTGGAAAATTCTGTTTCTATTGGCTGGAATCAAAAACATTAATTCAGAAAAATTATTCTTGATCATTTCATTGCAAAACAAAGTGATTTTCTGCGAAAATTTTAATCAAAAATTAAAATATTTTTAGTAATCTTATTTTAAAATGCATAAGCTTTATTTTGACACCAAATCGCCAATGATTGAATTTGTAAAAAAATTCGCAAGAAGTTTAAGAAAATTTGCAATTAGGGTTTTGAACTAGACCCTAATTCCGCAAATACGCAATGACTGTGTTAATTGTGCGGATTTTGATTCGGTAAGCTGACAGAAAGCTACGGATAATTGAATACGTCCGGTGGAAATGTCAACAGGGATTTTGCCTGCAATTGCTTTTAAAATACTTCTTCAGATTGGTCGTTAGCATGTTTGTTGTCAGTTTGAGTTTTTTGAAATGTTTTCACAAAATGGACGACTTTAAACATGCATTAAGTACATCGGCTGGCGTTGACCGAGGAAATGTTGCACGTTGTATTTTTATTGATTTGTATATTCAGTGGCAACTTGAGTGCTGAATGAGCAGTTCAACCGCATTACAACAATGTAGATGCAATACCTGATGAAGCAAGTGCACGTGCAAAATCATTCTGCAAGCGTGTTGTTGCCAAAATCAGTTCGATCAACAAATTTTTTTTCAAGTTCCATTGGGAGGGTCTAAAAAAATATTCACCCAGTTAACTCGCTCACAACGTTCATAAGAGTGTCGTTGTGTCGTTGTGTCGTACGCAAATTGTTAATGTCGATTTAACAGTGGAAAGTTCGTTCGAACTGATTCCTTCAAAGGATCGCAATCATATTATTTGTTTAGTCGCAAATTTTGACTAAATCCGTAGGGACTGTCTTACCTAAGTCAGATAACACCTTGTTCGACATCACCAAGCACATGTCTTCAATTAATATCAAAGATTCATTGTGAATTTCCTCGCTTAGTTGTAAATTTAGATTTAATGTTGTAATACGCATCTGATGCCAAATATCATCACTCATGGTGTTGAGGGGGGTTGCAGGGTAGCTCGAAAACTTGTTGGTTTCGTGGAGATGCGGTGGTTTCTTCAATATGTTGGGGCGCCCATTGTCATTCTCTAACAATCGCACTGTTAGAACGCTTCTCTGTACGTGCAAATCTTGGAATGATGTTGGGCCACGAACGTTGACTAATGGTTAACGCAAATAGAAGCACTTTTCGTTTCTTGTGGACTATTACAAACATTTTATATAAATCATAAAAAATGGGCTTAAAAGAAGGCGTGGTAAATTTTTCTTTCCGTAAAAACCTTAGTTCTGTTATGCGGATCGTTCGCTACACTATCACATAATTAAAATTAATATCCCCGAAATGTGGGCTTTATGACGATGAAATATAGAAAATGGCGTTTTCAAAACATATTGTTCAGACATTTTATAAAAATGTTTTATGGATAAAAAAAAAAACATTTTTATCCCGCATATGCTATGGGGTATTGTATACAAATCATTTTTGTAGGAAAACGCCCCTTAAAAAGTGGACGTAGGTTAAAATAAGGACGAAATGTTCATATTATCATTACAAATGATATTGCATCCAATTTTTTTTTCGAATATTTTGAAATTGTACCGAAAAAAGTTTTTTTTAATCAAAAGGCCCCCAAAAAGTCTGCGTGACAAGAAACTTTATGTAGACGAAATATATATACTACGTTTTTCTAAAAAGGGGACGTGGCAGTGGTCGGTTTTCAAAAATATTTACACTTGTTCTGCTGGGAGCAACAAAGAGCACGTGTACCATTATCATCATTCTAGCTCAAATTTAAGGCCCAAAAACTGGTGACGTATAGTCGAATCAGCTAGCGATTCTGAATCGATCCATGTACTTTGAGGCATATCTAGCTACATGATTCCTCTATGTTAAAAACTATGTATAGAATATAATATACCCCTATGGGATAGTGTATAAACATATGTGAAGACTACAATCCGCTTTGCAAATCGTTGAATACCCTATCCTATCCCATCCTTAAAATTAATATGGCAATGAAATATAGAAAATTACATTGTCGCAACATAATGTTCATACAGTTTATAAAAATTGTTTATGTTTCGACAAAAAACAATGTTTTTCTCCTGCATATCTTATGGGGTAGGGTATACAAATGGTTTTTGTAAGAAAACGCCCCAAAAAAGGGGCGTGGATTAAAATTATCTATAGTCCGAATGTTTAAATTATCATAGCCAACGATACTGTATCAAAAGTTTCTTTTAAATATTTTAAAATTTTACCAAAAAAAGTTTTTTTTAATAAAAACGCCATAAAAAGTGGGCGTGGCAAAAAAGTTTGTATGGACGTAATATAGATCTTAGGATTGTCTAAATATTTTGTTCAACAAACTTTTCAAAGTTCTTTACCATTTGACCAAAAGTAACGTTTTTCTTAAAAGTGGGCGTGACAGTGGGCGGATTTTGAAAATTGTATTGTTGGCACGGTTGTGGATCCTATATACTAAATTTCATTATCTTAGCTCAATATTTAAGGCCGAAAAGAAATGAAAATTTGTACACCTATTCTGTAAACACGGGCAAGGATCCTATATGCCAAATTTCAATTTCCTGGCTCAAAATTTAATGCCTAAAAATCGGTGACGTACAGACAGACAGACAGACAGACATGAGTCGATCAATATACTTTAAGGTATATCTACCTAAATAATTTCTCTATGTTACACACTATGTATTAAAATTAATGGTAGCTGCAAACAATAACCGCTTAACTTGAGTTATGACAAAATTGAGTTTTTGTTATAATCTTGTTCAGAATGTTCAAATTCAGTAATACGTTCAGTAAATTATTTACATTTGTATCATTTGTAAAACGGAAGTTTTAACTAAAAAACCTTTTTTTTAAATAGTTTGCCAAAACAACTTAAGCTAAGTTATGTTTTTTAGCCAAAACGTAATTATTTTATCATACTATCTTATCTTAAGTTAAACGATAATATTCTTTAATTTGAAATAAATAATTTTCAATAAATTCTTAAGTCGAAATAATTTGACCGTATTGTTTTAATTTATCCTATCTTGACTTTGGGTGTTTTCCACCAACTCGAAATTTTTTTTCATGTTCTTAACTTGACATAGGTTGTTACGGCAATGACAGTTATTTCTTTAATTGACTTAACTCGACATAATACATAATAATAATAATTAATAATAAGGCAAAACAGCTAAACTGTCGTATTTAGCTATTTGTTCATTAATTAAGAGATACAAATTTATTTGCTTGTAAGTGGCACAAAAGAAGTTTATTTTCTTCATTTCATTGAGTTGTAGGAACGGTTTAAAAAAGTTCGTAAAATTCAAACTGGTCTCCTGAAAAGTATGAAAAATCGACTTAAGCGGTTATGGCTTGTGGCCAGAGACCCCTATGGGATATGGTATAAAAAGTAAGCCAACTAGGTGCAGCCGTTCCCAAGTGATTCAGTTCCCAACGAACGACATTTGATGTTCATTGATATAGATTACATGTAAAATAAGTAAATTTTCTCAAAACGACTTAGGCTGCGTTCATGGCTACGCGTATTCGCGTCGCCCGACGCGATTTGATTCGCTACTGGCGATCAATTACATGTGTACATATGGAAGTGTTAATGGCGCGGCGATTTAGCGAAAATGTGAATTTAGCCATCGCTAGCGACTGTCAGCGACGAGAATCTACAGTTGTTATAATTTTAACTTTTTGAGCGAATCGCTCATACACAATGGAAAAATTTATTGAAGTTTATTGAAATTGTAGCAGGTGGGCGTAAAAGTAAGGAGACTGACTGTGTAAATAACAGTTTAAGTGCATTTACTTACTTACTTAAGTGGCGCTACAGTCCGGGACGAACCTGGGCCTCAACCAACATGCCTCTCCAATTAGTTTCTCACTCCAAGTTGGGTGAGGTCGGTTTCTACCTCAGTGCTCTCCACTTAATGTGAGGTCTTCCTCTACTGCGTCCGACGCCTGGCTAGAAATCGAAGACTCTGCAAGCCAGAGTATTGGTGCCCATTCGTTCTACATGTAATAGCGATCTTAAGCGTGCAATGCGGGGTTTTTTGAGTAGGGATATGTCGCTGTATACCTCGTATAGTTCGTGGTTGAATCTTCTTCTCCATAGCCCGTCAACGCAAACGGGACCGAACATTTTTCGAAGAATTTTTCTCTCGAATCGACCAAGGATTTCTTCTTCCGCTTTTGATACGGTCCATGCTTCAGCGCCGTAGAGCAGGACTGGGATGATCAGAGTCTTATATAGGATCTCCTTAGTAGTTCGAGTGAGGGCTTTACTACCAAACTGCCTTCTTAGCCCGAAAAAACAGCAGTTGGCAAGAGTAATTCTTCGTTTGATTTGACGAGATGTTGTTGTCAGAGTTAATAGCGGAGTCGAGGTAGACAAAGTCCCGTACTATACCTCAAAGTTATATCTGTCAATGGTGACGTTCTGTCCAAGTCGTCGATGTTGTGTGTCCTTTCGTGTTGACAGCATATACTTAGTAAATCCTTTTTTGGTATCGAATGTGTCGGTGAGGTCGTTTCCGACCCCGATGGAACAGCGAGAATTCTCCATCGTCATCCTACACAAACGGACGAGTTCGGGCGGTATACCAAAACTAGACATGGCTCTGTCGTATGCGGCTTTGAAATCGATAAATAGGTAATAGGTATCGATTTGGACTTCTTGGGTTTTAAACCTAAAACCACACCATAAGGGCCGATCAGGTTGTTAGTACATATACGGTTTCAGGCGTTCACATATCACGGCAGATAGGATTTCAGGCGATGTTGAGGAGACTTATGCCTCTGTGGTTAGCGCAGTTCAGAGGGTCTCCATTTGTGGATAAGGCAAACGATGCTGAGGTTCCATTCTTCAGGCATACTTTCATCCGAACAGATTTGGCTTATGAGCGGGAAGGCCGTCATTTCCGGAGGCCTTATAAAGCTTCAGTTTAGATATTGCTATCCTCACTTCACTTAGGTCGGGTGGTTGGCAGTTTTCGGTGCCGCTGCCGATATTAAATGGTTCGTTCCGCCTGACAGCGGAATGTTGTTCGTCATCGCCGTTTAACAGTCTGCAGAAGTGGTTCTTCCATATCCTCAGCATCGACTGTGTCTCAACTATATATAACTATCTCAACGAAATAGCTCCGTCACTATATCACTGTCAATACATGAATAAAAGTAGGCGAAATCGCTTCGCCATAAACACTCAAACGCTGGCGATTTCGCTTGTAGCGATGTCGCTCGTAATCGCGCGAAAAGCCAAATTACGAGCGCCAAGCGAATACGCGTAGCCATGAACGCAGCCTTATGGTGGGAATAAAAATACACTTCCAGGGTTTCGCTTAAAGTTATAATAATGTAAAAAAGGCAAATCGGTTTTTTTAGTGAAAGTGTACTTGTTCAAAATCCATAGAATGCACAATCTACTTCTACACTTCTGAGGAAGTTTTTCCTAGTCATGTCGGACCTTTTATTTTTCTTGTTTTCTAATTTTTTTCCTTAACCATTAATGTATGCTGATTCCGAACGCCTTAGTTAAAAATATTATTAGTGTTACTACATTTCGGTAATCAGTGCAGACCTTCAGCGGTCGTAGATATCCAGTCTTCTATTCTGTGTATATATATGAAAATAAAAAAATAAAAGCTACAATCGGCAGCAAAATAATAAAAAAATAAAATTGTCTTTTCTAAATTTATTTCATTTATTATTAGCTTATAGTGGTGGTGGTAGATAAGAATTTAGAACTGTTCCGTGTGATCCTGTACCAACCAATACATTATGTTCAGTAGATCCAATTCCTCCCAAAACGTTTCCACCAGTCAATATTGTTCCAGTACCATGTCCTCCTAAAATAGTACCACCAGACAAAACGGTTCCGCCAACAACACCTGGGCTAGCATAGTTGAGAACTGGTGCAACGCCTCCATTGTAAACTTCAGAATGACCAGGAGCATTATCATATTGTGCCTGAATCTGATGTTTGGCATGTTCAACATCCTCTGGGGTCCTGTATTTGATAAATCTTACTTCAGGTGCTGTTTGTACATTCTCTTGGATTTGTCCAAGTGTTGCAACAACTTGATTGGCATCGTTCTCCTTACTCAGAACATAAATTGCTGTTTTTTGTTCTATAGCCTGTTTGGCTATTTGCAAAGCGGCATTTGTTGCAGCGTTATTTTCTGGTGCCTTAATGAAGACAACCTGGAGATTCTTTTTCAACACATTGCTTAAGTGTTGGGAAGTAATGCCTGCATGATGTTCTTCTTCGGGAGCTTCGAAATGGTAGAATTGCTTGCTGTATTCCACTGTCTGTGGAACAGAATTTAGGATCGCGTCGCCATCGATTCCAATTACTTTGGTTGACCCACCACTGACATAACCACCATTGCTTACAAGGCCACCAGTTCCTACTAACCCCCCAGTTCCAACTAGACCGCCAGTTCCTACTAGTCCGCTAGTGCTTACTAAATTAAGTCCAGATCCATATCCACCAGAACTTATAAGTCCTCCAGTTCCAATTAATTGACTACCACCGTATCCATGTGCATTAGTAACCACGGTTTGACCAGGTCCATAATTGTACCCCAAACTGGCAGCATATGTTGCCGCGAACAAGCTCAGAATCTAAATGATAGTTTAAGCTTAAAATTGCTGCCCAATATTTTGATTTGATAATACTAGTACTCACAATAAAAGATTGCATCTTTAGGTTCTTCCACTATGCTAAGTTAAAGAAGAATACTTTCGGTTTAACTGCAGTCGTTTGTTTTATACGAGTTTTTTTTAAATCGTGCATTGGGAGTGGGAGAATATACCTCTAATTCACTCGAACGATATAATTGTTGCTCTAAAGCAGGGTACAAGATACTCGTACATGAATTTTGATCAAATATGCAAATAAATACATTGGTATTCCCGAATATCCATGAGTTGAATGAAACTTAACTTATTATGTTCAGGTTATACCATGAAACAAGAACTTGTTTCGCAACAATATATTGTTTGCAAACATTTTTAAAATATTTAGTTGAAACTATAGATCAAAGTAACATCATTTACATGTATTGTATAAATACATTTGTACGTGCGGTTAGATACCAACTCTTTTGATTCAGGTACACATTTCCCAATCCATTAAATTTAGTCTTTAGGATTCTGCTCAACCATTGGTAACGTTTTTAAGAATTATTTCCGACGAACTGAATACTTTGTGTTGATTACATACAGAAATAAACTATCATAAGAATATTTGTTGAGGATTACATCCTCTATCCCGTAATGCAGCGATCTGAACAGTAAGAATATCACTGCCCTCAATATTCAGATGTTGTCGTATTACGATATCCACTTTCAATCCAAACATGCAGTTGACGGCACTCGAAATAGGCGCAGGGACATAAGTCCCCGAGACATAAGTCCCGAATTGACTTATGTCCCACATAAATATTTTAGCAAATATACCAAATATAGCAAATATTTAAATGTTTTTGAAACTCGTCGCTCACATTTAGTTTAAAAGTTATTTAAAGGATAAAATTGTACTTTTTTGGTATAATTTTATACAAATTGTGTGTAGTTTGACATTCCCTTTTTTATATGCTGCGGTGTACGCAGCATTGCCATGTTAAAAAAACATACTAATAAAGATATTTTAACAAAAAAATGTTGACGAAGGCGCCTGCCTAACGACTTTACATACCCTGATCGGAGCAACGAAGTTGCGTGAGCGTGGACTCCCGCCGAAAAAGAGTTAAAATCTCTTGTTCCAGCGAAGTGGGCCACCCATAGTACCGTTAACAAAAAAAAACTGTTGACTTAGGCTCCTGCCTAACGACTTTACATTGCACTAAAAATGAATTGTTGTGTCCTTTCTGTCGACAAATTATAAAAAAAACAGTTTTGTTTCATTTATTTGGAAATGACCAAGTTTTGACAGTTTATTTAATTTGTATGGATTTTTTTTATCTTATATACTTATGAAGATTAATAAAATATAAAATATTTACTGTTGTTTAATATTTTTCGGGACTTGCGGCACATTTTCAACTATAAAATTTATTCTGTATTGTCGAGCAGACACAAAATTTTATCAGCTCAAAATTTAAGGCCAAAAAAAAACAGTATGATTAGCCCGGTCCTTCATATAAATACCTTCAGCCACAGTTCATGTGGCTTGCGGTCGGTTTCTACTTGTGAGCGCCACTTAAGGCTACAGCCCGGTACTTGGCTAACTATTTTCAAATTGGTTGAGGTGGGTTTCTATTTGTGCGCTCCACCTAAGTCAGTGTATTATTCTACTGCGTCCGACGTCTGGCTGGGAGTCGAAGACTCTGCGAGCCGTAGTATTGGTATGTCCATTCGTTCTACATGTCATAGGGGTATTGTACAGCGACATAGTTCCTGGTGGAATTTTCTTCTCCATAGCCCGTCGGCACAAACGGGACCAACGATTTTTCGAAGAACTTTCCACTCAAGTCGACCAAGGATTTCTTCATCCACTTTTGATACGTTCCATACTTCAGAGCCATAGAGCAGAACTGGGATGATCAGGGTCTTATATAGGATCTCCTTAGTAGTTCGAGTGAGGGCTTTACTACTGAATTGCCTTGTTAGCCCGAAGAAACAGTGGTTTGTAAGAGTAATTCGTTGTTTAATTTCTGACGAGATGTTGTTGTAAGATTAATAGCGGAGCCGAGGTAGAAAAAGTCCGGCACTACCTCAGAGTTATATCTATGAATGGTGATGTTCTTTCCAAGTCGTTGATGTTGTATGTCCTTTCAAATTGAGGACATGTATTTTGTCTTACCGTCATTTATATTTAAACACATTACGGAAGATAGGATCATGTAGTTGGCGCAGTTTAGATGGTCTCCCTTTTTGTGGATCGGCAAACGATGCTGAGGTTCCAATCTTCAAGCAAACTTTTATGCGATAAAATTTTGCTAATGAGTTGGTGAATGTTATTTACTTATGCATCTACGGCGGTTTTATAAAACTCAGTATTCTGTTCGCACCTTGTATCCCTTGCTTTTACTTTTACACTTTGGTAAAACTCGCGAAGATCATAACTGGGGTGGCGCCTCTCTATATCCTTAATAGTATTATTTTCTTGTTTTTTTTTTTAATTCCGGCGTTCTGAATGCCAGTTCTCGACTTCACCTGCAGCTTAGCCTTGTAGGCCCCGTTCTTGGCTGCGAACATGTGTTGGCATTCTTCATCAAACCTACGGTTTCTTGCTGGTGGGCATTCGAGAAACCTGGGCATCCCAGAAACCTAGCACATCAGCATGATTTTAACAACATACTTCGGTAGTCGCTCATAAGTTATGTCAAGAAGCTTGTAGAAGCACTCTTTCAATATATCACATTTTTTCTCCGTCGTTTACTAATGTCTTGAAAACATAAGAGTTCTTGCCTTAATCTCAACGGTCGCCACGGGAAGGCTGAGATTCCGAGTTGGTAGGCATTGTCTAGGAAAAAATTCAAGGTCTCATACAATCGGATTGCCTACCATGTTACCATCAGCATTGTTAAATTACTTCGATACAAATTATGATAGTAGTTTTCAATACACTCGATGATTTAAATATGTTAAAAACTCAAAAAATGTGTACAACTGAGATTATAAGAACTCTGATTACTGTGTTTCAAGAAAAAAAAGTGAAGACGTTAGCTCGACTCAAAAATTTATGAATTTCCATAAGTGGCGAAACCTCAAAATTCCGTTTAGAGATATTGAGTTTAAAACTGTTTTTTATGCATTGTCAAAAACTTTAATATTAATAAAGGTATTCAATTTCACCCAACCAGAATTTTAAAATCTGCATTTTCAAATTTCCCCAAAGGAAGACAAGTTATTGGGTTAACGTGTTGATTTCGCTAAAACCTTTAAACATATATAGATCATTTTATATCTATAACCTCGTTAATTAACTTTAAAGTTAAGCCGTGCAAATATCAATAGAACCGCCATGCCCACTTTTTCGGTCTTCTAGATCATCGCAATAATGAAATAATGATAATGAAATTTGGTATATCGGATCTTGGTTCGTGCAGAACAGAACAAGTGTACAAATTTTCAAAATCCGCCCACTACCACGCCCACTTATAAGAAAATCGTTCTTTTTCGTTAAACGGTAAGGAATTTCAAAAAGTTTTTCAGATATATATATATATCTAGGCAATGTTAATATCTACATTTCGTCCATACACATTTTTTTTACCACGCCCAGCTGTTGAAAACAACTTCAATTCATATTTTCCATAGATAATTTTTAATCTATAAAATAAATTATTCATTGAAACCAAATGAACACATTTCCGCAATGGGGATTAAACCCAATCCCTGTCAGTGGGTTGTGAAATATCGTGGGCAATAAGCTTGCTTTCACCACCATGGTAAATGGTTATATTGGTTGGTTTCACTGGACATATTGCTGCCATACGATAGATTATTGGATCATTTTCGTATTTCTAGATGTTTTATAATCTGACGACTTATCAACGTTTCCATGATCTTGAAAAATGTGACGAAAGTAAAAGTAGTTGGTATCTGGTATATGGGTTGAGTACGAAAGTGAATCGCTGTCAAGTGAAGGAGAGAGCGAGCAAAATCTGAAAGCTGCAAAATGGTCAGCAGATGAAGAGGTCTTTGGAACATTGTAGAACGTATGGTATTAACTTCAGTGCAACATAATCATGGTTTGCTTTTAAATTTAAATAAATGTTATGTTACCATCACATCAATAAATTTGATATAATAGACGCAGCTTAACAATATTTAATACCAACAATGTGAATTTATCCACATCCACTGTCTACCTATTCATCTAGTACCGTGAAGAATTTTACTTATTTCGACATCCGCGTATTTTCTAATATTTTGATGACAAAAACAAACAGCAGAGTACATATGTTCTGAAAAAAAAACCCGCTCCACTTGTTGTGCTCTGACATAAGCTCATGAAATTTCAATCTTTTATTGAAATCCATTCCATTAAGATGATTAACTCTTTCTACTTTTTCTAAACGAAGCACAGACATGTCTGTGCTTCGTTTATTATCCATCCAAAACAGCTTGTTGTACGATGTGTGATGTGATGACATAATTATGTCACACAAACCAAACAAGGTGTGTATTCAGAAGCTTTTAGTTTTTAATTAGCAAAAGACAACAGTTAAATAACTCAATTGCTCAGTTTAGGCTATTTCTGTTCAAATTACTTTTTTAATTGAAAATAATTGATTTTAGATATTTAACAAGTTTTATCAATAGAATTATTTAGTTGACAAACTGGATATAACGATTATCAATATACCTTTATAAATATAACATTATCTGTTGGGTAGAATTTATTTATTTTACTTGTATTTTCTTCTTCCAGTTTGAAAACTCAAATGAGACCCAGGTGACCCTGAGAAATATTGATTTCGATGCATCAGGACACTATTACTGTGAAGTTTCAACTGACACACCGATTTATACTAAAGCATCAGCCGATGAAGTTTTACATGTTTTTAGTAAGTACACAAATATATATGCCATGGGCATAATCCAATTAAACTTATACATTTTAAATTATGCTTTTAACAGTACCCCAGACAGGACCACCGACGATAAAATTCCGCAAAAGGACTCCATTCATGATAGGTGAACGAATATTAGCAATGTGTAACACAACCAGAGCTCGTCCCGCACCGCACATAACCTGGTTAATTAATGGCAAAAAGGTAAAACACACAAACAGCTCTGTAATTAGCTGCATGTAAATGATGTTTGTAGAAAATTTACGATATTATATACAACATATACAATATGGAAGTCAGGCTACCGTTTTGTATTAAAAAAGCCAATATGGTTAAAGGAAGTGTATATACATATATAGTATACCCTTAGCCCAATACATATGCTCGACGTAATCTCAAAAGTTATTTTTAGAAGTATCCTCTAGATGGTAACAATACTCCCAGCAGTTTGGTTTTAAATTGGGTTTGGGCCCCTGCGGTTGCATAAACAACTTATATCAGCCCTAATCGGGCAGGACATGTACACACAATACACAAAAGTTCATGACTTGTTTGGAGCATGGGATGAATTATGAATAATGAAACTAGCTAAATGAATATTCGATTGTACGAGCATCCCTGTTTGGAGAGGTTTATGCTGAAATTGGATCAGTACCTAAATTTTGACAGCAGATACACGCGGATTCAGACCATGAGGACAGACTATCACATCAATAATTAAGTCTAGTTTAGTTTGTATTTGAAAGGTGATGGACACATAAAAGAAGAAATTGATAAGCAAACGCTAAACGAAAATACAAGTTAATGCATTGTGCAGATGAAGGTAAAACAATCCAACCTTATCCGTTAAACTATACAGACATATCGGTGATATCAGAAGTGGTAATAAATATTTTCGATTAAATGAGAATACCTACCTGTGACTCTGTTTGAATCGTATGGAAACAATGGAATGATATTACAGTACGTAGTTTCAGTTGATTATTTCAGATCTGCCCATTATATCAATGTATTAGTGTTCCTACATGTTTTCATTTGAAAATGGATGTGCAGACACATATATTTGAAGACAAAGTTCAAAAATTCATATTGGGTATTCGTCTTTTAGAGAGAGTACCAGTAAGCAAATTATATTTTCTTTCGGGGTAGTTACAATTGCAATCCTCGTTGCGAGAGACGGGCAACCTCAACCTGTCCATGATATGTAAATCTTTCACACACACCCTATAATAATTTAAAACATCAATATTGGCCACTGATATTACTACGCCTTATGAATCAGTATGTCCAAACGTCAAATATCAATTACGTCAATTATTAAAAAAAATTAGGTATGTTAGTAATTGCTACAGAATGTCCAGTTGTTTGGCAGACGCCTTTATCAACAGTTTTCTTTATCAATGGTAGATGGTTGACCAACTGGTATGAACAATTTAAAGGACAATAAGGCTGACTTAGTTTCTTATTTGAAAGCCAAATGTCAAAGCCCGGGTTTATTTCCAATTACAAAGGCGTAATTTTTTGTTTTGCATGTTCCGGTTTATTTCACGGCCGCTGTATTTTGAAAAGCATGAGTCATCAGAAAAATAAAACTAACGTTCAAAGCAAGGTAAGATGCTGTAAAATTGTTCTACACTAATTAGATTTTCAATGTTTGCGAACAAAATCGATTTTCAATCTCTTTTGAACGCATTTTAGCTATAAATGTTTTCCAACCAAACAAAATTACCGATTGTTTGATTAACGACTAAATATAGTAGCGGCAATCGGATGAGGCAGTGGTAGCATTATTTTTCATTAAGTTCACAACCAATGCTGTACACAAAACCAACGATTTCTGATTTTGGGATTGTATAGAAAATGCTTTAGTGGTGTCAAGAGCCGCTAACTGATGATGCCACTGCTTTTAGGAATCTTTGGCTTCAAGTTTTAAAAACTGATAATTACGACAAACATTTGAAAAAAGCTAAAATAAAGCAGTTGATCCATAAAAATCGAATAGCTAGAAAAATAAAATAAGCTTTCCATATAACCATAGTTGAATCTGAATCCGCAGTGACTTTCAAAAATATACACTGTTACCCTATTTCTCATATATTTCCATTTTAATTGAAAAGATAATCATCACGGTAAACCAACTCGTTTGTATTCCATTTATTCGAGCCTAGAACAATTTGCACTTTTACCGTATTAATCCATAGAATTCATTTATCTTCTACATTCACCCAAGTTATTTCGTTTGCAAATAACTAAGGTAAATGCGAAAAAAAACAACAAAAGCATAAATCACTAAACCTGCAGTATAAATAAATCACTTTCATTTACAGGTCGATGAAAAATATGTTCGCACCCATCATGTCTACTCGATGAGTGCGAAGACCAGTCACCGCAAGAGTCAGCAACAGCAACAGCACCAACTACAACAACAATACTATCAGCATCAATATCACCATCCTCAACAATACCACTTACCGGGAGTTGATAGATATGACAAGAGCCTGAGAATAGCATCGGGTGGCAGCAACTGGAGGGGTAATTAATGTCATAGCACTTTGCTTAATTGAATTTCGTCCTTGTGCATGCTCTTATTTTTCAAACTAAGAACACTTAATGTCCACATATTTAATCGAGCGAAATGCAATTCGCACGAAATAAAGGATCAACATGTTTGCTCATTTTGCAGTTCATGGTAGTCGTCCAACTGCACCTACCTACTGTGGTAATGTAGCTGCTTCCTCTGATACATAACATACATACATTCCTACCAGTTGTGTAAACATAGTATGTAATGTATATTTAATAATATAGGAGCTCAAGAGAGTATATATCAGTTTTAAGTGACACATTATATCGATAAAGTAACCAACTTAAGAAGAGAACCATATAATTTAATTAGGATTTGTGAAGTGCGGTACTCTGGCACGGTACCAGCAACATGTAATTTGGTATGTGTCTATATTACTGTGAAAGGATTTCAAATAATAAGCGATATCGTTTTGGGCGTTAACAGCCCGTGAAACGTATTTTTCATCACCATTAACATGGTGTATAATATACAATCCTCAATTAGTTAAGAAACGAGTATACAGATTTTTTTTTAAATTAAGAGTTTAAATTTAAATTAATTTTTATTGGAAACCGCACTGTTCACTTGATTAAACCCAAGAGATTTACGTTAACCATTTTATTTTATTTTTACGTATTTTGAGGATTAAAAATAAAGTAAGATATATTAACAGTGAATAAAACTAGTGGTGGGTGCACGACTGGGTCGTATACAAAAATACAAATTTTTGGCGCAACAGGCTCGTTAGTACCCAGGGCCTAGCTTTCTCACACCATTCATGTGTGCGTGTGTACTTCTTGCACGATGGCGGGACCTCCTGTTTTATGCCGACTCCGAACGGCTAAGTTGAAATAAGCTATTCTTGACAAATGATACAACTCGAATGATTTGTCAGATCATCACGAGAGGAGGGTCAGTGAAAAATCATTTAGGTGTTGCTACGGTTGGGAATCGAACCCAGACCTTCTGCGCGGCAGTTCATCGCACTAACCATCGCGCCACTGAGCATCGTCGTATGCAACTTTCTGTTTTACAGCGAGTTTGGCGTTAGATCAAATCATAAGCCTTTTGATTATTGATGCTAAAAATGATATAAATAATGTCGAAATGTGATTATACGAACGTTTAATCCGAAATTGGAAGGCATCGGTGTCTATGTTAATAATAATGATTTTCCGGTATTGGCCAAAATTGAAAATTCCGTTTAGTGATAGTTGGGCTAAAACTAATTATGTGGAATTGTTTCAAACTGTAATAGTAGTATTTATATATATTTTGACATAATAGTTTGCGAGAAATAAACAACTTAATTTTTTTATATGCCCTATATGACAAAATCCGTTATATGGATTTTCTCGAAAAAAAACTGGGAATGTAATTTTATTTGAACTAATACGCTTATTGCTTATAGTATATATAAAGTTTAATCAAAACCGTTAGAGCCGTTTTCGAGAAAATTGAGGTTATGTATAATGTTTATATGGCAGGTATTGTTAATAACATGGCTTAAAGCAAAAACACAAATGGCCTAGAATTATGACCAAAACAACCCTGGATACAAAAGAAATCGGTCAAGCCGTTTACGCTGGAAAGACCATTGCGGACAGAGGGACAGGAGGACGACGGACGGAATTCCAAAAACCACTATTTTGAGTTCCGCTACTATCGTAATGTCAGAATCAATCAAAATCTCGAGGTCTAAATTGTTCACGAAAACAATAACTTTCTCCTTGTAAGAGTAAGTTAAAAATTAAAATGTTATGCTGATTAATGACTCCTAGGGGTATGTATATTTGAAATAATAGAGTGGTTAAAGTGGTCTCAAGAAATTGGAGGGAAGTTGTATTTTCAAGTAAACATAAATTTAGCTTGGGTGGTTTTGATAAAAACAACATATACTTTAATGAATTTTGCAGAACTATTATTATTCAACACCAGGAGGAGTTTGAAATCTCATATTATAAGGGTTTTGAACAGATAATACTTTAGATCAAAATGAAAAGTGGGTCATGCTTAGTTGTTTGAATGTTTTTCCCTCAATTCCCTAAATAGCTTCTACACCTACACCGAGGATATTTCAGCAGGCTAATGTGCGTATACATACCACATGTATAGTCAGTGAAAACGTGAAAATAATGTCCTCGGCGATATACTGGTTTATTAATTATTAATAAAAATATTAGGTGATCTCTAAAGGTCCAGTTATAGCTATCATTGAAAAGCATTATTCGAACACAAAACTTGATGGCATTTAAATTTTATTTCATATGTTGGTTATAGTAATCATTAGAAATTCCAGCGATTCAAATCACTGTGAGAGAAAAACCATCATTGATGTTTGGCATCATCATACAACAGACTAATGGCAGATTGATAACCATTGAAACGGATGTGTTTTTTTTTTGGATGGAATGGCAAACAAATTTTCAGAAAAGAAAAGACGAATTAAGAAAGTACATATTAAACATTAATCAATAGATATTCCAATATTATTAATTTTAATAATTTCATATTGTCAGATTCTGTTTCTTTGCTATATCTTAAAAAAAAAAACGATGTAAATGCATATTTGTATACCCTAACTTATAGGGGTATATTAGTTTTGATATATTGTTTGTACCACAAGTAAATAATTTTGACAGATATACCTATAAGTAATTGGATCGACACAGAATCAGTAGCTGAGCCGATCAACCTATTTTTAATTTTTGATTTGGGATAATGCTTATGCCCATTGAACAATTGTAAACATTTTCAAAACCCGCCCAATCCAACCAACTTTCAAGAATATCCTTGTTTTTGATCAAACTTAAGGAATTTTAAAAAAGTGTCAGAAGATAATTTTAAGATAATTTTAATATCCATATTTCATCTTTACAAAGTTTTTTGCATTAAAAAACCGTTTTAGACTTATAATTTGGTCTAAAGAAGATACTAGACATACAATTTATGACTAGTATCAACGTCCAGCACACATCGGATCGAAATGGTGTTGCATTGCAAGCTCACTCACCAATTACTTAAGTGAAAATCACAAAAGCCACAGATTATTCTCTTATGTCGTTGAAATGATTTTTGCAATTGATTCAGTAAAAATCAGATTTTAGAAATTGTCATTTAATACTAATATATGCTTGTAAACTTAAAGTAAAATTCTCCCGCATAGATTCTTGTAACGTTAAAGGACAAACTTTGAAAGCTGTTAATATAAAGACAATTGTTCGCTAACTAATATCAGTTAATTTAACTTCCCAGAAATACTCATGTAAAATACCTAAATCAAATCAAAATTCGCATTCAAACTATCAGTGGTGACATATCGTCGTTTTATTTCGTCTTTGTGTTGCAACTCTTGAAAGTGCATCGCGGTCATCAGCCTCTTGCAGTTAACAATTTCAAATTGCTAACAGTCGCTACCGTTTGACAATCGAATTTTAGTAATGGCAACGTCATTTACCGGGTTTTTACGATATCGATGATTCTCAGATCTGTTTTGATATTAAATTAGACATTGTCTGCCTTGCTGTATTCTATAAGACTCTAACTATACAACTGAAAGTATAATTCTTCTCTTGTCTTACCACCAAGATGCCGATAGGTAATTTCAAGTTAAAATTTCATAAAATTATAATTAATAATACAGTTTATTGGCTCATAACCTGACTCAATATTGTCTCAACATTGTAATAAATAACCCATTGCAATATGCTATCATAATATTGCTGGCATTATACTACATTTCTCTCACACTGCGTACCGTTGGTGTTTAACCTACTGTTTTAAGAAAACGACCACCGGTATGGAATATTGAATGCTGTAGGTTGACTTGAGTCTAGGAAACCACTTGTCTTGAAAATAATATTTTTTTTTACATAAATTATCTTCCAGTATTTTATACAATTTAATGCCTATTTCCATTTTACAGACGAGCTGATTGCTCATACAATGCATCATAATGGCCCACATCATACTACAAATGTCCATAACAATCCTTTTGGTTCCTTGACGAGTATTCACAAAATGGCACACAACAATTTTGACAATAAATATATGGAATCACATATAGAAACACGAAAGCACAGGTAAATTGAATTGAATTAAATGGTATTTGCAAAGCGACCTAGGAAGAGAATTGTAAAATCCCCATCTACATACATCTGTGTAAAATATGCAAGAGTAATTGATTGTATGATCAGCATAATTAACCTTAAGCGTTTACTGTACATTATTATTTAATTAATTTTAAAAATGTCATGGTCACTGTGGTCATCTTTATAAAATGGTTTCTGACTTTTTGACCTAAATGCAAACGCAGCAATTTATTTACAAAACATGGAGCTACTTTAGAGAATGGTATTTAGAATATTTTCTTTAACCAAAAGCAAATTAGTTTTTAACAAAAATATAATTCTGAGTGCACAGAAGTCTAGCGCTCGGGTCAAATGTATTTATGTGCACAAGATTGTAAGATTTGAATAAAGGTGTTTGTGGCAGGAAATTATTTTCTAACTAGAAAAAAAGTTCCATGTCGCAATTAAAATAAATATAGTAAGCAATGAGAAGAAAACAAGATACAAATTTTACTACTTAATCGTTATTCATTACAACTGGAATTTTTGTTGCAAATTCCGTTTAAACTTTGAAAAATGTAATGCTATTCGCTTGAAAAAACGAATTTGATTTGTTGATTCCATCCTATTTATATTTATGTATAAAATCTAAGATGATATGCAGTAATTATGGAAAACTTCAACAAATGATCTAGCTGACCTTAAGCACAGTGACATTGAGTCAAATTGACTGAATTCTGATCGATTATCGATTTTGGGCTAATCGCTGTACGTGAAAGCTTGCGGTTGGGTAATTTACTACTACTACTATGTACTACTACGAAATATGCCGTTAGCAGGGGCGCACTTTTTTATTCATATGTACAACTATACTATCATACTACGACAAGGAAGCGGCTATGAGAACAAGACCAACTTTATTCTGTCAGCAAGGAAGGGCCCAGACCTGAAGATAACTACACAATCGACTACTATCATTTTGAGGAATCACAATACTTTCTATATCGTCTCACCTATATTGTAATCGAACTACTAAGTAGATATCATTATAGACCCTGATAATCGCAGTCCTAAAGCAATTATGTTAGTGCCTTACGAAATTACTAAATATCGTTACAATCATTGGTGAACCAAGGCCATCTTATGCGCTTCAAAAAGAGGTATTTCTTAAATATGTCTTTTTATCTCAAAGGGAATCGAAGATTTTGGCACGCAGCTTTGATGCCACTGATGCTCTAAGTAGTCCATCCCCAATACAGATGATGATAGGAATTTGATTGATCGTATGTTCCGCCATATGAGTGTTTTTAAGTTAAGTTTTTTTTTCAGAAATCCTACAGGACAAAATTGAATTTCATTAGCAGCGAAGTTAATTAGCCTAAGTCCGTTGCCTAATGTGGTGTTGTGTATGATGTGGTTTCCATTAACCCATACGTGTTGTCGAAGAGCTTAGTAAAAAAATCCTTAATGATGTTATCCTTCAGAGCTTGAGCATATATAATGTTTATGTTAGTGAATTTGGTCATGATGCATATTATCGTAATGAATTATTTGATGTCGTCGTTTTGTTTAGGTTTGTCACATAATGCAAATCCGCATCTGTAAAGTTACTGATTCTTCGTATTATAAATGTAGTAGGAGTCTGCTCTATAGCAGTTTAAGCCCTTCGCCTTAATGTAATTTGTTCATTTATGTTTGGGACTCAATATTATAATCAGTACTTTTTTATGCTCTTAGGTGCTTCGTAGCAATATTTTTGTTTGTATGATCGAGTAGTTAGTTAGCCCAAAGCAGATTTCTCAACCTGAGGTGTTAAACGCATGGTCTAAGAATGACACCATGCTAGATATTCCAAGCCAGATATTTTGGCAATGTTTATTATTATTCTTTGTTCTCCTCAATCACGTTTATACTTCAGTAAGTAACAGTTTGGATTGGATGAGACCAGTATCCGGTTGGGACTACTACGGGAAATTAAATAGAAATGACGTCTCCGTTCAGTTTCTACCCGTCGCCCAACAACCTAAAACATTTTTGATTTAATTACTAAAAATATAGTTTTAGTACTATTTGTAACTATGCGTAAAACAAATTATGTATAACGGGTAACTTGTTTCTAATTAATTCTAATTAACTTAGTCTACTACTCCCTTTTGCATTTAATCAAATAAAAACATTTTTTTATTGCAACTGGTCGAGTATATTTAAACCCGTTATGGAAATTGTTATCAAAGTAATTTAAAATCTAAAGCACGACGACCAATTACATTCCACTTAGTTGTGCACCCAGTACTAATTTTCGTTTACCTTACATGTGTTAAACGATTCCGACCCAAAAATTACACTAATAAATTATTTTCAAGTTCAAGCTCATTTAATTCCATGATTTTTTCGTCATCTCATCAAGCACACGACTAGGTATATCAGAAAAAAGAAAAAAAAAAACACCTATGATTAATTAGACGTAATCAACTAAAAGGTTTCGGACACGTCATTATTATTAAGTGTTCTTTTAGTTCAGACAGAATATAACCGTGCTATGATAGATTTTATTTAAAAAAATATATATGTATATATTTTCAGTCCATTAAATCTTATCTTAATTGGGATCCAATACGATAAAAGTGATATTTCATATCATTAACATATGAAATGAAATTTGTTAAGCAAATCGAATACCTAGAAAACGAATCAAAAAAATAATAATTAGGTAGATGTTTGGGAAGTCATATTTGTCTTATAGAATGTGCTGCATAAAATAGCGCAAGTTCTACGTACATTGCTAAATGGCTTATGTACATGTTATTATCTTATGATTGCTTCGTGAAAGATACAAATGATGAGGTATAATACAAAAATTTACATTGCTGACTTTTTTTCCTTGACATGACGAAGCTGAAAGACAAAAAATGTATTTTACCATAAAATAATGCTTACGCGCTTTGGGTAGCTCTGCTTCAATGAGAGTTTCTTTGTTGTTATTAAAAATATATAGTACAAACATAAAATGTTACAGTAATTTAAATCACTTAGAGCAATAAAGAAGTCAAAAATACACTTCTATGATGAAGTATACTTTATTATTTAAGAGCGCATTTTGTTGTCATACACATGCCATTATAAATTCCTGAATTGCAATTATTGGTTAGGGTTTTAGTTTTATTGAGTTAGTTAGAAATCTTAGGCTAACAATTAATACTAGGGAAATGAAGCTGTTAACATTTGACATGATTCTGGAAAAGTAAAGTTTTTTTATTTCTTAGATGTTTCTTTTAGATAAAATTGTTCTAAAATAATAAGAGTCACGGTATATATTTTGCAGGAAATTCATATACAGTACGCCCTCGGTAAAAGCAAACGATGGAAATTCGAGCAGCTGCGTTAAAGGTTGTTGCTTTAACCGAGTTACAAAAAAAAGTGCCTTGAATTAGAATTTAAGCTGAAAACCATAGTATAACGAGTGGTGGGTCGTACACAACTTTCTCTCACAGCGGGATGGGCGTTAGATCAAATCATAAGCGTTTTGATTATTGATGACAATTTTATCATAAATAATGTCGAAATGTGATTATACGAACGTTTACTCCGAAATTTGAAGGAATCGGTGTCTATGTGAATAATAATGATTTTCCGTTATTGGCCAAAACTGAAAATTCCGTTTAGTGATGGTTGAGCTAAATCTAATTATGTGGAATGGTTTCAAACTGTAATAGTAGTACACATATTAAATTTTATTCAATTTGACATAATAGTTTGCGAGAAATTAACAATTTTCTTTATATTGCCTAAATGACAAAATCCGTTATATGGATTTTCTCGAAAAAACTGGGTATGCAGTTTTGTTGAAGCTAATATGGTTATAGTATATATAAAGTTTAATCAAAATCGTTGGAGCCGTTTTCGAGAAAATTGAGGTTATATGTATTTTTTATATGGCAGGTACCGTTATTAACATGGCTAAACGCAAACAAAAAAAAATGGCCTAGAATTATGACTAAAACAAGCTTGGATACGAAGTTTGAAGAAAATCGGTCTAGCCGTCTGGGGGAGACCATTACGGACAGACGGACCGACGGACGGAATTCCAAAAACCACTTTTTTGGGCTCCGCTATCATCGTAATGTTAGAATCAATCAAAATCTCGAGGTCGAAAATTTTCACGAAAACAATATCTTTCTCTTTGTAAGAGATAGTTAACAAATAATAGAACACTGTTCGTCGTAAAAGAAAAGTAAAGGAATATAATTTAATTCATTAAAAAAAATATATATACATTATGTAGTACAGTTAATAGTTTTTGGTTGAATTGCTTTAAAATATTGGAAAATGTTCGTTTGTTTTTTCTTAGAGGACATATTAATGTCAACGGCCAGCCCTCTCAGTTTTTGAAGAGTCAATGTATCTTCTAGTGGAACTGAGTTTTCTTCAGCCTATTGAAGACAAATTATAAATGCTTGGAAAGCATGTTCTGTTTTGATTTTTGGCCGTGGAGGACCTACACTTGCACCGGTGCTTTCTTCTTCACTCTCGACATCTTCGGCTTCTAGATAAGTGCAAACATATCGTTTTCGGCAATCCAATTGCTTAGTTCCTCGGTGATTATTTCGCAGTCACTAATGATATTATCGCTGATGATCCTCAACGGCAGCTCATCCTCCTCATCCCACTCTCTATCAGGAGACATCAATGGCGTCCAGCATTTGTGTATAGCCGAAGACTTAACCTTGTCCTACATAGTAGCCAGGAGGCATAAGCCATGTCTTAAATTGAAATCATTTATTTTACTCTCCAAATCTGAACCTCGGCTTCCGACTAAGTGTGCCTTTTTTTGTAGTAAAGTTTTGTTAAGTTGATGACATTTCGGTCCATTGGTTGGATAATAGCGGTGCAGTTTGCTGCCAAACACATGGTAACATTCTTACCATCATCACTTGTCATCTCCCGTCTTTTGGATGACACGTCGCGTTGTCCCATAGCAGTACACCCTATTTTGTCAAATTTTTTTGATTCCAGAAACTGTCTTACCTAAACCGAAGAAAAAAGAAAACAATTTTAAAATTCTACGAAATCAATTCAAAAATAATTTTACCTCCGGCACAAAAGTTTAATGAAACCGTTCTTTAAACAATTCGTGTGTCATCCATGCATTTTTGTTGCCCTTGTAAACGACGGGCTTGTTTTCGAAATGCTTTTAAATGCTCTTGGATTAACAGCTTTTCCTATAACGAACAATTTCACTTTGTGCGTTCCAGGCGCATTAATGCAAGCAAGAAAAGTTATTCTCTCCTTGCTCACTTTTCTACGAGGAGCAGTAGCATTTTTAGAACCCACAAACGTTCTGTTTGGCTTAAAAAATAGACCAGAATCGTCCGCATTGTAAATTTGGTCTGGTAACAAACCGATATCGAGCTCGTTAATTTTATTTTCGTTAATTTTATTTTCGATTCGGTTTTACTAGTTTTGGCTTATTTGACAGCTTCTCTCCGCAAATTTTGAGCATTCGGATTCCACTCCATATTGCTGGCATTAAAATGCTTGACTTGTTACACTTGTTATTTCACAAAGCGATTTTACTGATGCCCGTAGCCCGTTACTCAATTTGGTTAAAATCTCAGCCCTCTGTTTTATAGACAGTTTGGGAACTTTCTTTACGATAGCCATGATTTCTTTATTAGACGAAACAAAGCAATTACCGACAGCGAGAAAATCACATAAACACTGGTAAGAAATACGAAACATTTCCCCCTCCTTTTCTTCTTATACAAAAAAAAAGGCACCTACGATCTATTTCTGCTTAAAATTCTGAGAGAAGTAGCTTTATAGTACGTTTCCACCGGACCAAAACTCTTTATTTCAGTAACGAAATTCAACATTTGAAAATAGTGTTCCCACCAAAAATAAACGCATTCCAACTGTAAAAACAATTTTTTTTTCACTGGATATCCTCATGCTATGATCTGACAAAACATCCGGGTACTATCAACTGCCATGAATAGCTTATCTCAACACACCTACTTGTTCTGATTCCCAAAAAAAAGAGCTATGAACGGTTGAGAGAAAAAGCCAAGCCCCGGGGTCTAACGATCGTGTTACACCAACAAAATTGTATTATTTTTTTATGTAATCAATAAAGCAAACACCAGGGACAACGGGTATCGAGCAAATCTGGCCCATGTTCAACAATTTCATATGTTGTTATTCCGAAGATATGTCATTGGCAGAAGCTATTTTAAAAGAAAAAAGCAATAGGACATCATACGATTGTTCATTTATTATTAAAAGTTTATGCATTTTCTTCTTTAAATTTATATTTGTTTTCCGAACGATTTTTCCAAAACAAATTACAGAGCAGTTTGACGTTTCTGGGAGAAAAAACAGTTTTATTCAGGGGAAAAAGGTAATGTTTGATTTGACATAACAGAAATCCATTTGAAAGACCCCTTAAGCGACAACTATTACTACTACCAGGAATCATATTTTCACAAATATGCAATCTAACAATTTAAGAGCTGAGTAAACAAACATCTTTGCATCCCTGAGTGCTTCATATGTGAGAGAAGAGTATAAAAAAAAGTAATGATGCATTATATTGATGACACGTGAGATGAAGATATAAAGAACTATAATTTAAGTTTCTTTTTGAAAGTAGAGTAATGAAATTTCTCCCATTCGAACTAGTTACTATCGTTATTTAATATATTGATATAAAGTTCCCCTAAGAATAGTGGAAATAAACTTTTATTTCGTTGTTTATTGCATACACAACTTCAATAAATCAACATGTTCTATCAAACGACCATTTGGTTACAATAGTACTGCTTTAATAAATAAATTATACTCAAATGGGTTTGGTTACAACAAGGTTTGCGACCGTTATTAAATGTGATTTTCCTAACGGTAATATTACATACAAAAAAAATCATTTAAAAAGTCATTATTGTACTTTTTGACATGATATTTACCTGATTAACATCCATTCACAGGACATACTACCCATACACTAATATTATATAGCTGATAAACATATATTACCCATTCGCTTTCACTTTTCGGGCTTTCTATACCTTAAGTGCTTTATAACAACCTGAACCCTATAGTATGTGAAAAAGTATATGCAACAAGGTTATGTATAACACTAATTGCCAACGGAGCATAACAATTTTAGACGAACGCTTGCATATCTCCAAATTAAAAACCAAAAGCACGCAAATTTGTAAGCCAACACAAATGTATTGTAATTTTAGGTCCAAAGGACTATACCTGACGGTTACATTCTCAATAAAATTCACTACCAGAACCATGTAATCAAATGGCATGCACAATGCTCATAAATGCTAATCTAAGTTATTTGCGGAATTGAGATATGAATATAGAACGCTTGCGTTGGTGAACACAGTTTAGCGTGCCCGGTTGACTCTTGTTAGAGGCACGACATACCAAGTGGGAAGGTCAACTAATGCGCCAACATTCACCTGTTGGCACCGTGTCACAATAAACTTTCTGTTGTTGTAGCTCCAGGCGTATACTAAACTACAAATGTCATTTCGTCATGAAATCTACGGTTGACAAAGGAAACGAAAAGGCATACAACAAGAATATACGGAATGTTCTGACGTGCGAAGCTGACAGTATACGTTAGAAGCATTTCGGTGTCTACCTCTGTCCCGGAATGAATTTTTTGTGTTTTTTGTTTGATTAAAATGGCCCCACAAGTAATATGTGGGTCGTTTTCGTCGGTTATTGGCAACAGTCGGCATAAGGATAACGTGCCTTGTACAAGTTGTCTAGCCGTGGGTGGGTTTTGCACACACTTGTATTGTTTGAATAATATGCGTTGTAAGTGCTGATGGCATCAAGGGTGGAATATAAAAAAATCGAAATAATGACGGTTGTTTGTTTTAATTTAATTAAAGTGGTTTCGGTGAAGGATTATGACCCTAGAGAATTAGTACACTTCAGCGATACATAATATTTATTTTGTTTTTGTGATAGCTTTTTGTTGATTTGTAAATGCAAAAAAAGAAAAGTTCCGACAGTTCTTCCAGACATTTAAAAGATTATTGTATTTGATGATCAATTTGAAATAAGTTCAGTTTTGATGTATGAGTATGTAATTTAATTCTGAATATATATTTCAAAGAATGAGCACGAAAAACATTTCAATATGTCCAGTCTGCCGTTTTTCGAGATACATAATTCTACAAAAACGGTAGACTGGACGTACGTAGCTAAATGTTTTCGTGCTCATTCTTTGAAGCATATACTCAGAATTAAATTACATATATAAACTAAAACCAATTTACAGAACTAAGAAGAAAAATTTTAACAAAATTGTGGCACTGCACAAGTATGTAACAAATATAGTAAGCATCTATTGCTTTTTGGTGTGAAATTTATATTTTTTTAATTGGTCCAAATATAACATCTTTCGGTTAGATGGCACACTTTGGATGTGAAAAATCTTGAGAAGCTGCCACCTAAAAATGCGCAAACTCCACTAAGTCGTACGTAAGTTACAGGCTATTTCATTGCAAGGGAAGTGAAAGTTATTATTCATTTATTATATTATTGAGGTACCCCTAATATTGAGGCTAACACTAAAAAGACATATATGTATTAATATGAAATTTTAGAAAATTGGTAATGGAGTTCATGTGGCAGAAATTAGTGATTCTTCGTTATTGGCCAAAATTGAAAATTCAGATAAAAACTGTTAATACTATAATCAGTTTTTTATTTAAAATAGGTAATGCTATGCCTAAATCCAACTACAGCCAGCATAGGGTTTCCTCACGTCGACATTCATAAGGGGACATGGTGGTCTCTAGATCAGCAAATGGTCATTTAAATTGATCGCATTGCGGAAGACAGGAGGCACGCATCCAGTATTTATGATTTTTGATATTTTATGATGTCGGACCACTACCCTGTTGCATTCAAGAAAATAATGTTTATAATTGTATATCCACCACGACATAACAAAGAGACCACCAAGTCCTTTGCAAAACGCGTATTAAATAACCACTCTATTAACACAATACCACTAGCAACAACGAGGCCTACAAGGCAATAGTGAAAACTACCAACCACCCGACCTAAATGAAGTGAGGGTAACAATATCTTAACTTAAGCGTATCAAGGCTGCCTTAATGAGAGTTAAGCCTCTGTAGTTGGCGCAGTTTGGAGAGTCTTTTTTTTGTGTATCTGGCAAACGATGCTGAGGTTCCATTCTTCAGGTATACTTTCTGCCGACCAAATTTGGCTTATATTGGTTGGTGAATGTTTCCTAGCAAATCATCTCCTTCGGCTTTATTAGGCGGTCATTTTCCGCAGATGGCCACAGTGGTGCGATGGTTAGTGCGATGAATTGCCGCGTAGAAGGTCTGGGTTCGTTTCCCAGTCGTAGCAACACCTAAATGGTTTTGCACTGGCCCTCTTCTCGTTATGATCTGACAAATCAACCGAGTAGTATCAATTGTTAAGAAAAGCTTATATGAACTAAGCCGTTTGGATTCGACATAAAACAGGAGGTCCCGCCATCGTGCAAGAATTACACAAGCACACATAAATGGTTGTGAGAAAGCTCGGCCCTGGGAACTAACGAGCCTGTTGCGCCAAAAATTTGTATTTATACCCTATCCCATAGTTATTAGTTTTGACATTAAGTTTGTAACATAGAGAAATAATTTCGCTAGATATACCTCAAAGTATATGGATCGACTCAGAATCGCTAGCTGAGTCGATCTATCCATGCCTGTCTGTCCGTCCGTCCGAATGTCAATAATTTTTGGGCCCTAAATTTTGTGCTAGAGTGATGAAATTTGGTATATGGACTCTCTGTCCGACGAAGCACGCCCCATTTTCAGTAAATCGTTGTTTTTTGCCAAACGGTTAAGAATTTTGAAAAAAGTTTATGGGATAGTTAGAATTGTAATATCTATATTTCGTCTATATAACGTTTTTTTGCCACGCCCACTTTTTGGGGGCGTTTTCTTAAAAAAACGTTTTTCAATACAATTTTAGGAAAACTCAGAAAAACTATCGAGGGACATAATCCGAAAATAATACTATATACTTTTCGTGTATATAACATTTTAACCTACGCCCACTTTTTGGGGGCATTATTCTAGAAAAACGATTTGTAAAGCGTAACCCAAAGCATATCTATAGAAAAATTTATTTTTTTTGTTGAATCATTAAAGATTTAGATAAACCGTCTGAACAAGAATCATTCAGTTTTTAGCAACGCCCAATTTTTGGGGACATTTATTATTAGGATAAGATGGGATGGGGTATCCAACGATTCGCACAGCGGATTGTAGCTTTTTTATATGGTTTTTGTATGCATTGATTTATTTATTCTTTCATTTGATTTTCTCTTGGGATTTTTTGACGTTCATCCAGGGAAAACTATTGAAAAATCTCATGCAACACTACTTTCTTCTAGCTAAGAAGGAAACTTAGTAGTTAAACCATCACTCCAAGTCTTTACAAGACCTTGATTATCCCAGTCCTGCTTTACGGCGTAGAAGCATGGATCATATACATACTTGAAGTGCGCAACTGGAGACAGTGTGTGATTTGCAGTGTGGCATGGCTCACCGTCTAGTTGAAATCAGTAATCGTCTAGACCTTTTTCACACATTTGTGCACAGACATAATGAGCCACTGATATCGATTTTCATCAACAGTTTTGCCTTCTCTGAAGAAAAAAGGCCCATTTATGGTTTTGGCGCAAACATTAAAACTCACGTTTTTGTCATACAATGGTGTTTCATGGATTATGAGGATACTCTGTTCCCCAGTTAACGGCACCAAAGAGAGTGAAATGGGCCTCGTCGTTCATCAAAATGACCTACCAAAAATCAGGTTCAGGTTCAACCATTCGAGTGACTCTTTGAGTCAATTGTAATTTATACGAAAACATCTGAAAAAAAATTATTCGACTATGCTGCATGAGTAGCACACTTGTCAATTAGTAGCCAACAACAAAATATGCATTTAACACATCATGCAGCACTATATTATACAAATGCTTATAATATCCCAAAGTAAAAAAATGCTTCACTATTTTACTGATGAGTAGATATGAGTTGATTAATGTGATTAATATGAGAGAAGTAATTCCTACTTAAAGTTTGATTTCCTATTTTATAAGTCGAAAAATAGTTGCGTTTCTCAGGAAGTATTTTATTTGATGTTCACATTGAAATCCATACTACCAGTGGCTTTCACTAGCTGCATTCCAAAGCTTCCCAATTACTATGGGAAACATGGATGGATGTTTCTAATATATTAAAAATCGTTTTTAGTAAAAAGTCACAATAGACTAATGCTCAGTTCTTGGCATAGCAAATGAGAAATACTTTAGTGGAACCATCTTCCTGCCGAAGGGTATATTACTACGACCAGCGTTGTATTTTTCGCAAAAATGATATAGATATTAAAAATAATGAGTAATTATTTATGCATCTTCAATTTCCCACAGAATATGAATTCTTGTGGTGGGGTGACTTTTCCCACACAAATATATAAACATAACATATTATTAATAATCGTTTACCTTGTACCAAAATAGTATCTATTAATCCCTAAAATATACACTGTCAATAATGCATCTATCAGTCAGTAAATGAGAGGATTTGTGTTTCATAGGCAGCTTATGTAAATGAGTAATAATGTATTCAAAGAAATGTATTTCACAGGCAAAAATAAACGCAAATGCCCATTAAATTCCCACAATGGTAGTGATACTAATGGGCAATTCTTATTATATCAAATCTTAAATCTATGCATTCCAAGAAAACTAGAAGACATGTCGAATGGTTTGTTCTTTAGAATCGTTAATGTAAACCTAAAAGTTTCGTTGACCCCGAGGAAAAAGAAGCTTAATTTGCATTTTGGAAAAAAAACAATCGATTATAATTTCTTATTAAGGCTTTAACCCCTCTTGTAAGCCATGTTTAGTCTCTGACTTATGTTAATAAATTATGTATCCATAAATTGTTTCTTTACTTTGCGAAACCAAATAAAACCTAGGCTCGGCAGACGAATATAAAAACCAAACGTTTTTAGAAAAATTCATCTTATTTTGAGGTAAACCAGCGAAATAGAAGAACAAACGATGCGATCATTTATTGTGAGTATAGGCTGATGGTTAAATAGCCGTTTGCAGGATTCAATAACACCGTTTATCATTTAGGTTTTGAGTCTTTTGGTGGCAACAACATGTGCTGCTAGTGTGGGATATAGCTATGGACCAGGAGTAGGATCAACATCTCAAACTTTCACCAATACCGTCACACTCCAACCATTGGAAAGCAATGTGTATAGCACAGGACTTGTTGGAGGCGCTAATTTTGTTGCCAAACCTGTGAAGACTATTCAGAGCAACCTAATTAGTACTGGAAATGTAGGTGTGGTGAGCAACATTGGAAGCTTCGCTGCCCAACCATTGAACACTGTTCAATCCAAAACCTACACTACTGGCACACATGGAGTACTTAGCAATTCCGGAGTGGTAGGTACTGGTTTCACAACTGCTGCGGCTGCCCAGCCATTGAACACAGTACATAGCAATACATACACTACTGGGCACAGTGGAGTTGTAAACACCATCGGAACTGGCTCTTCAACTGGCGTTGCTGCTAACCGTGTGATTGATATCGATGCAAGTGCTCTACTTAACTCTGTTCCACAAACAGTTGAATACAGTAAGCAATTTTACCATTTTGCCGCTCCCGAAGAAGAGCAACAAGAAGCCATCACCACCAAGCAGTTGAGCAATGTATTGAAGAAAAATCTGCAGGTTGTTTTCATCAGAGCCCCAGAAAACAGCGCTGCTATGAACGCTGCTTTACAATTGGCTAAACAAGCTATCGAACAAAGAACAGCTATCTATGTTCTTAGTAAGGAGAACGATGCTTCCCAAGTTGTTGCTCAACTCGGACAAATTCAAGAAAATGTTCAAACAGCACCTGAGGTAAGATTCATCAAATACAGAACTCCAGAGGATATTGCCCATGCCACAGAAGAAATTCAATCACAGTACAATAGCTTCGGTGGATCTTCTGAAGTATTCAACGGAGGAGTAGCCCCTGTATTAAACTATGCCAGCCAGGTGCAACAAACCGGTGGAGCCGTATTGACTGGAAGTTTATTAGGAACTGGTAACAGTGTAACATCAGTGAAAAATGTAAATACTGAATCAGTTAGTGTTGGTGGATCTACATTAGTATCTAACACTCCTGGTGAAGCATATTTACCACAAGCTTTGTAATTTGATAATAAATACGAATATGGAAACACAATAAATTTAAGGAATTAAGTTTGCGGTTTTTAATAGAAATAGAAACAGCTTAATAAGGTATAGCACCTGCTTCCGATGTCCTTATTGTCTTGATCAATATCATTCTAAACACTAAAAATTGTTTACAACTACGTTCCGCTATTTTGATTGCATATCCTCTTACCACTTTCGGGAATTAAACCAGCGACCCCGCGGTTAGAAGCACTAATCACTAGGCCACTGCAGCCACGTCTTGGTTTTTTTAGTTAGTATTTTTTATGACTGTGGTTTTATTTGTATTTTGTATATATGCATCATTTTAGTATTGTCTAAGTTTATTACCAAGATGTGATCATGGCACCATCTCGAAGCCTTAAAGAAATCCTCCTGCATCACAGTGGCAAGGCACTTGTGTTTTAGCTATTGAGCTTTGTCATCTGCATAAACGAATGCTGTACTTTTTTCAAACACACGCAGACACTTTTTGTTAAATAAAATGAACAGTATTGGGTCTTATTTTGAACATTGGCTTACACCATAATGGTTCTGTTTTTCACTGATATGTAGTCCTCAATCGATTTCGATACATTTCCTCTTATTCCGATATCGTTTAAGCTTTCCAGTAGTTTACCGTGGTCAAGGGTGTCAAAGGCTTTACCAAAGTCTACGAACATAATTTAAACATGGGTCTCTTATTTAAGTGAGTAGTGACAAAATTCGAACTGCCTCCAGTAGCGTAATTCATGTTGAACGACTCGGGGGTTTAGATTGGCGAATATGAAAAATATTAGATGTGTATCTTTACACGAGAGCTCTTACTCGGAATCATAGGCCCGGGTTTTCAGTGCGAGATCACCCTAACTTCGGGATTAAACTCAAGTTAACTTGAGAATTAAGTTTTTAAGTCAATTTATATCCAGAGTTAATTTCGAGTTAACCCAGCAAGTTTGGTGAGTTAACCCAGCAAGTTTGATGAGTTAACCCTGGAATTAAATTATCAGAAGTTTTTGACAGATGATAAAACATCAAACAAACAATTACTTTCAATTTCATTTGTGTGGATATTTTATTTAATTTTTAGAAACTAAATTCATGTACGATATGTTTAGATTCAGATTCAGCTTAACTGTTTTAAGAAAAACAAACTTGTAAGATCACGAAAAAGGCATTTTCATTTGTTTGGGGAAAAGGAAACCAAACAGCTGATTATTGAGCTGTTTCAGATTCTATACATTTCGATAACTTTTTGTTAGCAAAATCAATAAATCATGAGTGCTACCAAATTAAATCACCACACAATGAGTCAAATTTAATCCTTCACTTAAAAACTGCTTCATGAGTTAACTCTAGATTAAATTTATTCTCTCCGGGATAACTCAGAGTAAACTCAGCACTGTAAAATCAGGCCTTAATGTCAATCGTTTTTCGCCAACGAGTAAGTAGACAACTGCTATGAAACCAAATTTGATTTCAGGTATGTTTCCTCTCTTACACTATACTTCATTATGTGATTTTGGTATATGTGTCATTTTTCAGGGCATGACATTTGAATTGTAATGATTGGTAATTTCATACCAGCAGGTAGAACCCACCACCAGTTGAAAATACACTCAAATTAACACCATTACATAAATTATACTTCATACTCGTCAATCTAAGATCCGGGTTATAACAGGTTCTATTTGTAGGTGCCACTTAAGGAGAGGTCTTGTTCTTATGAGTCCGACCGATGCCAGGCTGGGAGTCGAAGACTCTGCGATTCGCAGTATTGGTGTCCATTCGCTCAACATGTCCTAGCTATCTTAAACATACAATGCGAAATTTTTTGACCAGGTGTCTATGTCGCTGTGAATACTTCAGCTCGGTTGAATATGCGTCTTCATTGCCTGTCAACTATACGGGACCGATCATTTTTCAAAAAAAAAAAAAATGTTTGCTCAAAACGACAAAGGATTCCAGAGCCGTAGATCGGTACTATGATGGCTATGACATTGATGTTGAGTCCGACGAGTGATGTGAATATCGTCGTCGTAGGCTAGTTAGTGGCACCGATTTATGGAAGATTGTGCCTCTGGTGTTGCCTCAGGAAATTGCCTGAATCCTTTTTTGATATCAAAGTTTTTGGTAAGTCTTGGACGACCCTGATGGAGCAGTGAAAATTCTCCAGTGTCATCCTGCAGAGATGGATGAGTTAAAAGCAAAACTAGATATAGCTCTGTCCGGATCTGTCAAAGTTTGAAGATTTAATCAGTTGTGAACTATCCTGGCCTAAAACCAAACCGATAAGGGCCGATCAGGCGTTCAACTAATATGACATATAGGATTTTCTTTGAACTAACAGTTTGCGCAGTTCAGAGGGTCTCCTTTTTTTTGTGGATCCGGCAAACGATGCCGAGGTTTTAATTTTGAGGCATACTTTCATCTGACCTAATTTTGCTTATACGTTGGTGAATGTAACTTACCATTTCATCGTCACTTTTTAAAGCTCGCCTGACAGCAGAATATTGTTTGTCATCGCCGTTTAACTACAGACTGTTAAACTGTGGTTCTTCCATCAACGCTTCTCAACTAAGATATTTCCTTGTTCATCTCGGCAGGATTCTGTTCGACCTTTGTATTCCTGGCTTTAACGTTTTATACTTTTGTAACAGTTGAAAACATCTTTTCAACACATTGTGTCATACAAACGAATAAATAATATATCCTTCCAAATGATCACATTTGTTTGACAACATATGCCTTATATGTTTGAATAGCCTTCTATGAGGTTTTTGTGAAAAGAATAAAAGCAGTAGAATGTATGATTATTTGATATTCCTTTACAGGAATCCTATGGGATAATCTATGTAATCTGCTCAAAATAGATCTAAAATCAAACATTAGATTTAACATGTATTTTCGATTATTCTTTCAAAACTTGAGGAACAAAGCAAAACGAATAAACTTATTTTTGACAGGCTCGTTAAGCTCGAAAATAGTATTCGCAATAGAAGTACCCCACCTTTAACATGAATAGATTGCTTAAAATTCTTACGTGGAATGCCAATGGCCTTTGGCAAAAACTTGGAGAACTTGAATTATTTATGCAGGAAAAAGATATAGACATCTGTTTAATATCCGAAACTCACGTGATGAGAGGTGGAGCCTCACTATATATAAAAGAGTGTATTGAACATTCGATTGATCTTAAACTAGAAATCGAAACAATGCAAGTTAGCTCTATACAAGTCAAAAGCAGACAATCCTTTCTGAAGATATCGTCTATTTACTGCCCACCACGATGCAAGGTTGAGAAAATTGACTTTGAAATCGTGCTTAATTCCCTTGGACAACGTTTTGTCATCGGAGGGGACTTTAATGCAAAACATACATTCTGGGGATCTATATGCATATCACAGAAAGGTAGGATGCTTTATGATGTAGGTAGAAAGTACAATACCGAATTTCGTTCTACGGGAAAACCAACTTACTGGCCAACTGATGTTAGAAAAATACCGGATTTGATCGATTTTTTCATTGTAAAAGGGCTGCCGTCCAATGGAATCAAAGTTGAAGAATGCTTTGATCTTTCCTCTGATCACTCTCCAGTCATTTTAACAACGAGCGAGCCACTGATTATAAATGAAAAACCACCCAGATTAACAAACGCGAAAACCAACTGGGAAGGTTTCAAAAACGATATTGAAAATAATATCCGACTGGGTGTATCGCTTAGAACCCCATTGGAACTCGAAGTCGCTGTTGACTCATTTATCCATACCATCCAAAAAGCAGCATGGAATAATACTCCTCAACAGAACAAAATTGTGAGCTATAGTAAAATTAAGTACCCCCGAGAAATACAAGACTTAGTAAGTCAAAAAAGAAAAGCTCGTAAAAGATGGCACCAAACTCGTGCCCCGCAAGATAAAACACATCTCAATCGGTTGAGTAATTTGCTATCAAATTCGATTAAAAATATTAAAAACCATGCAGTAGAAACTTATCTGCAAAGCCTAACCGCTGGAAAGGAATCGAATTATTCGCTCTGGAAAGCAATTAGAGTCATAAAACGGCCAAAAATCGCTGTGCCGCCAATTAGGGTAACTCAAGACGTTTGGGCAAAAAGCGATAAGGAAAAAACTGACGTTTTTGCCTCACATTTAAGCCGTTTGATGGTCCAGCGCAAAATGAAAACATTAATATATTCGAGAGTACAACCGATAATAATATAGTAAGATATGCAAGTATTGCCGAGCTTAAACGGGAAATACAGAAACTAAAGCCTAAAAAAGCTCCGGGTTATGACCTGATTACAGGAGAACTTCTTAAAATGTTGCCTCGAAAAGCATTAACTAAGCTTCTTTTTATTATAAATACAGCAATCAGATTAGAATACATACCAAGACAGTGGAAAATCGCGGAAGTGATTATGGTTCTAAAACCAGGAAAATCATCGAATGAAATAAAATCTTACAGGCCTATTTCACTTCTTCCACTTCTTGCTCGGTCGCTTACACCCCATAATTGAACAGAAACGTATTTTACCTGACCATTAATTTGGGTTTAGAAGTAAACATTCAACGGTGGACCAAGTACATCGAAATACAGATGTAAATGAGAAAGCTTTCGAAGAAAAGAAAAGTTGTTCAGCCGTATTTCTTGACGTGTCGCAAGCTTTTGACAAGGTGTGGCACAAAGGCCTTACTTTGAAACTAAGTCAAGTTCTGCCAGAACAATTATATAAAATCCTCGTGTCGTATCTTGAGCATAGACTCTTCCGTGTGAAACTTGGAAGCGAATATTCCGAGTTCAAAGAAATAATGGCAGGTGTACCGCAAGGAAGCGTCCTTGGACCAATCCTGTACCTCCTATTCACTCGTGATATCCCACAAACAAACGATACAATAGTTGCTACGTTTGCTGACGATACTGCTATACTAGCAGTTGGCACAACAATAGAGGAAACAAATATCAAATTACAAAACGCTCTTAACGAGGTTAATGAATGGACTAAATCCTGACGGATTGCACTTAATGACAGCAAATCGATCCATGTAGATTTTTCGTATAAATGGACAAACAATTTGCCTGTATTTCTAAATACGGTTCGAGTCCCGTTTGCAAATGAAGCGAAATATCTCGGTATGACACTCAATGCAAAATTAAAATGGAAGTCGCATGTAAAAAAGCAATGCGAAGAACTTAAGAATAAATACAGAGAACTGCACTGGTTGCTCGGAAAATATTCGAAGCTTAACCTTGATAACAAGCTGCTATTATACAAGCAAGTACTAAAACCGGTTTGGACATATGGTATACAACTATGGGGTTGTACCAGTGAAACGAATTTAAACATTTTACAAACTTTTCAAAACAAAATGTTAAGATCATTCGTCAATGCGCCGTGGTACGTAAGGAACGAAGATCTACGCAGAGATCTGGGTATTCCCGCGGTTAAAGATGAAACAAAAAATTTGCAAGAAAACATAAAAAACGTTTATTAGGACATGTTAACATAACAGTCCTCCAAATTCTTGATGAAACAATAATATTGCGGCGTCTTCAAAGAACTAAACCCTTAGATTTGGCCCGATAATAACAAACCGCGCTATAAATTGCGGAAAAGCAGGAACTCTCAAAGGAAAGTATTATATACTCGTCATAAAAAAATTGCTGGATAAGTCGAATACTCAGTTGTAATAGAAATTCAAAATGGGTTGTGGTTTTAGTGAGTAAAAATCTCACACTACTTTGGGCACGTGCTCATCGTGTCTATGAAGATTTCCACCAGCCAACGGAAAAAAATGATTTAACATTGACATGGTTTCCTCAAAACAATTATCATCCTTCCCTAATATTCTACTTCATATAGGCGTCAACACTCAAGGTGATACATACAATCTACGTATATTAAATAGCTTGCATAAACCTAATCTTAAAAAGCCAGAGTATTTTTACCACTTCAATATTGCTATACAGCTCATAAAGTTATTGCTTGAATCCTTGTCTCCAAAGCTCATTAATATAAAATAAGAGACTTGCATAAATTGAATAAATATTAAATAAATATACATGCTGTAATGCATTTATACTCCATTCAAATACTTAAAAGTTTAAATATTTAAAAAGTTTAAGACTAATAATCCTTAATTAGGCTATTGTTTTACAAATACTTATAAATATTTTGCTTGTAAATATTTTACTTCGAAATTTTGGAAATACTGGTTTTGAATCAGATGCTTAGAGATATGACGGAAGAATTTCTATGGTCTGTCTAAAAAAAAATAAAACAAACATATAATAAAACCGCAAATTTGCATACACACTCCTCTAAGTTTCTAGACAACTTAATGCATCAGTATTTTAGTGATATATATTTCTGGAAATGCATTCAACTCAAAATTTGCATAATTATCTCTTATTTGTTTTTTTTTTTTTTTTTGACAGAACATGAGTTGAAGGTTAGAAGCAATTTTACTATTTGTTCGTGGGTATTCTGTATATTATAAAAGCCGGCTATTAGTTTGGTGAAATGCTAATCTACAAACAGAATACAAAATTTGTATAAACAATAGAAGAAGAAGAAGAAGACAGAAATTCACACTAGTCAAATATATTTGTATCAGACCATGTGAATATTTTATTTTGAAAAAAAAAAGAACCGTACCTAGAAAATCTAGTAAATTCAAAACACCGGCCAACTGGTTTTAAATTGAAAAAAAGTGTTATAACCTTTTCTCTTAATACATACGTATTCTGTATTTAAATGGAGGCTTGGATTGTATAACTTAATATTATGTAAGACAGGATAGAAAGAATAAAGAAAACACTAGAATTGACTTAATCACAAAATTGTTTATGAGAGGAAAATCGAAGTGCTGGATGATGAGTGACGCTAATTCAAGATTTTGGAACAGAGTTTGTATAGGGTTAGGTTATGATTTGATTCGTCACATCCGTGAATAAGTGAATCCCGAAATTAAGTGTACAAACCGGTCAAATGCTAGTCAAAGTAGTAAAACTAATGATGACTAAATTCCCGGAATTTAACTCAGTCGACTGGTTTATTCTTGCATTAAAACAAAAAAAAACAGATTATCTAGACTGGATGCATCTTATGTGATGCTACAGTTTATGTAGAACCTGGTCCTTAAAAAAATCAAGTTGATCTACTTCTTTGATAAAGCTTCAATTCGGGTTGAATCATGAACTCAACCAATTTGCCTTATCAGTTATCTAGTAGCCAGCCGACTGTCTACAGTTGCATATTTCAAGTTTTGTTCGATTTTAATTTGTTTGCCCCACATAAGCCAGCCAACTTAAACGGATCCGTAGAATTAAGGAACAACTTTGCACTTAATTGCGCTTTAAAAGATAAAGGGAAATGGGACGACCAGAGTGTAATACATATGTACTTCAAAAAGAGATTAACAAAAGTTTTTCGTTTTTATGCTTGTTTCTCAAATGGATGGTAAATAGCACGTTAATCTATAAGAAAGAAAATACATTCTTAGGATGTAGAATGTCTACTATCTCTTTTAGGCGGATTATGCTCCAATCAGAGGATTTCTTAATTTCGTAACTACCGATTGTTCTTTTAAGAATATTTTTCATCTTATAACACTATGTCCGTTTTCCACTGCGAGCTCAAGTGTGGGTGTTTAGCTAAGCGTAGGATCGAATGTAAACTCCACTTAAGTAAATTTATTTTTTAAGGGTGGTTTAATTTAATTTTTAAGGATGGTTTAATTTAGCCATGGAAGAAGTGTCATTGTGAACCATTTATAAAAACGAGTAGTGGGTGCACGATTTCCTCTTTCACAGCGAGTTGGTCGTTAGATCAAATGCCTAGCATTCTAGAATTTGACGATTTGTATAATTTGGTAAAAATACACAATAATATTCATATGATTATTGATGCTTAAAATCATATAAATAATGTCGAAATATGAACGTTTATTGTAGAATTTAATGGAATTGGCGCCTGTGTGAATAATAATGATTTTCCGTTATTGGCCAAAACTGAAAATTCCGTTTAGATAGTTGGGTTTGGGCTTGCAACAATTTCACATAATTAAAACTAACAATTATGTGAAATTGTTGCAAACAGTAATAGTAGTAAATAAATTAAATTTCATTCATTAAATTTAAATTAAATTTCATTCATTAAATTTAAACTAAATTTCATTCATTCAAATATGGCCTAAATGCAAAAAACCGTTATATGGATTTTTTCGAAAAAAAACTGGGTATGCAGTTTTGTTGGAACTAATATTATGCTAATGGTTTACATAAAATTTAATCAAAATCTTTAGTGCAGTTTTCGAGATAATTGTATAATAATATAATTATATATGATTTTTATGTGGCAGGTGCTGTTAATAACATGGCTTAAAGCAAAAAAAATGGCCTAGAATTATGACAAAAAAAAAAACTGAAAGTTTGAAGAAAGTCGTTTAGGCTGGACGATTACGGACGAGCGGAATTCCAAAAAAAAAAACACTTTTTTGGGTTCCGCAATCATTGTAATATTAGAATGAATCAAAGTCTCGATGTCGAGTTTTTATACCCTATCCCATAGGGGTATATTAGTATTGATACTTAGTTTGTAACATAGAGAAATCATTTAGCTACATATACCTCAAAGTATATGGATCGACTCAGAATCACTAGCTGAGTCGAATTAGCCATGGCTGTCTGTCCGTCCGTCCGTCTGTCTGTTCGTCACCGATTTTTGGGCTGGGATAATGAAATTTGGTATATAGGATCCTCGTCCGTGCCTCCAGAACAAGTGTAAAAAATTTTGAAACCCGCCCACTGCCACGCCCCGTTTTTAGGAACACGTATTTTTTGGCCAAACCGTAAGGAATTTAAAAAAAGTGTCTGAGCAGCATATTTAGAGGATCATAATACATAAGAATAAAGAAGGCAAGAAAATAAGCCGTAAAATCTTGTGCTTGGATACTTATTTACCGAAGTGACACTACGGTCAGAGATGAACCAACCAATATTTCTTTTCAAGCAGTACTGTTCTTACATAACTTAATGCGAAGTCGTGCTCTAATGCGTCTGTTATTTATATATTCTAACTTTCATAAATAAAAAAAAGAGCAAATGCGAACTCTTATGACTAAAATTAAGTCGCAGTTTGTACAGTTTGAAAAGTTCGTATTTGAATCCTTGTCCCAATAGTCCGTCAACGCAAATAGAGCCAACGATTTCATCTGTTTTTGATATTTTTCATACTACTGTGCTATAGTAGTGCGCTTAAGGTATTTATTACGGAATGACTTTTTTAAAACACAAAAACAGGAGTTTGGCTAGAGTAATTCCTTGTTTATTTTACATTATCTTGTGCATAGATTTGTAAAATAATATACCCCAGGTGTTTGCCCGGATTTTATTAAGGGCCTTCCTCATCTCTATAATCTCTGTCCTATGTTTTCACTAAACAATATCTTTCTCTTTGTAAGAGAAAGTTGAAAATTGGTGCTATTGAAAATCGTTCAACACAACTACATGTTTGAATTAGCAATTCGTTTCAGCTATTTTCTTGTGGTAAATTGCAACTTCTTAAATGTGTCATGATATAGCTCCTGCTTTCCGAATTCACCGCTTTCAAAACGTGCTTTTTTTTCTAGTTTAGTTAACAATTTTTGAATCATGTGATGATCCCGGCCAGCTCGCAACTATTTTCATTATTTTTAAGTCTCTGTTGCGTAGCGTTAGAAGATTATAGAACAAAAATACCTTTTGCTTCCTGAATATTTTTTCATTCAACCTGTATTTAATATCTGAATACCTGAAAGACTGAAACTTTGGACATTCGGAATCTTCTATAAAACTTTTCATCGTCCCCGAATTTGAAATGATTTGTTCGAGTGATTTTAAAGAAGCTGTAGAAACACCCGAAGTTGTTGTACTCATTTATTTATTTATTTTATTGCCTTTAAAATTTTTTTATAAAATTAAATATATTTATCTTTATATATAAAAATCTCTTGTTACGATGTTCGTTTACGCTAAGTCCAAAACCGCTGAACCGATTTCGATGAAATTTTAATATATGAGTATTGGTTGGTCCAACCTATTAGATAAGTTAAGGAAGTCCCATGATTCGCTGTCTCACCCTTGAGTCAATTACCGGGTGCATTGTGTTAACTGATAGGATGGTATATACCTTATTAAGTGATCATTAATATTTTTATACCCTATCCCATAGGGGTATATTAGTTTTGATACATAGCTTGTAACATAGAGAAATAATTTTGCTACATATACCTAAAAGTATATGGATCGACTCAGAATCGATAGCTGAGTCGATTTAGCCATGTCTGTCCGTCCGTACGTCACCAGTTTTTGGGCCTTAAATTTTGAGCTAGAATGATGAAAATTTGGTACACGTGGTGTTTGTTGTTTTCAGCAGAACAAGTGTAAATTTTTTTGAAATCCGCCTACTGCCACGCCCCCTTTTTAGAAAAACGTTGTTTTTGGAATATCAAAAAAGTGTCTGGGAAGCGTAGTTAGAGAATCGCAATATCAATATTTCGTCAATATAACGTTTTTTGCCACGCCCAATTTTTGGGGGCGTTTTTAATAAAAAAACGTTTTTCGGTCAAATTTTAAAATTTTCGAAAAAAAATTTGATGCAGAATCATTAGAAATATTAATATAAACGTTACGTCTATATACCATTATAACCCACGCCTACTTTTAGGGGGCGTTTTTATATAAAAACCATTTTTATACTACCCCATAACATATGCAGGAGAAAAACCTTGTCTTTTGTAGAACCGTACAATTTGTTGTGACATTGTCATTTTCTATATTTAATCCCCATCGTGTTTTAAGCCATGTCCACATTTCGGGGATATTAGTTCTACAAATGGGATATGATAGGGTATACAACGATCCGCACAGCGGATTGTAGCCTTCTCATATGTTTGGGGGTATTCGTTTTACAGATGGGATGGGATAGGGTATTCAACGATCCGCACAGCGGATTGTAGCCTTCTCATATGTTTTTGTAATTGATTTTAACCCTGACGAATCAGTTATATGCTGACTTAAATATGTGATACTGGAAGTTATTATATTCGTTTGCGGTTTGAGATCGCTGATCTTAGGGCATTTTTACCTCATCATTTCATTTTTTTTACTTTTCAGCATGTCTTTGATCAAATTTCTGATGTGGAGACACATTGTGCTTTCTCAAAGGTAATTTTTATGTCTCAATAATGGCACACCGTGCGATCCCTTTACAAAGCAACGGTGGGGATTTTGTAAAGTTACTCCTGATTTCTATTGATATACGATGGTATTATCAAAATTGGAAGTAAATACGAGATAGGTATAACAAATTTACAAACATTTTAGTTTTATGAAAAGAAAATGCTTGTTTGTATATTTTCAAATGATTTATGGGAAAATGTTACTAAGAAATAAAAAAGTGGAAAGTTGTGGGTGAGATAAACGCACCAAAAAATTGTTTTTTTTATCTTCGCATAACACAAAACATAGTTCCAAAAATTTGCATTAAAATTTTTTATAAAGCTCACAAAATTGCTACTATGGAAAACCGCGACTTTCCTATCAATTTTTAAATATATATGCTAATAACATTTCTTATCGAATAGAAAAATGTAAATGTCCACCAATAATGTAAATTTATGTTTTTTCCGCTTAGAAATTCCATTTTATGAGAAAAATTTGTTTAGATTCTAGACTATGAATACATAAAATGTGATAGAATCTCCCAATTTCATCATCGAACGTTTGATACAAAACAAAACAAATCAATTATTTATATATGCAAAGAAAAAGAATAGGGATGTACTGATATTCGCAAAATGGAAGTAGATAATTTGAATACGTTTGTGATTGCTGAAAAGTATAAACAACTATGACACTTGCTTAGAAATGCTAAATGACATGGACAAAGGAAAGTTTAGTATCAGAACTGTAAACCGGTTCGAAATTGTATAACCAAATATTGCATAACACCAGAAACAACTGAAATAAACCATTTATTCTGCATATGATTAAATTTATAGTTGGTGGCGTATGGGTGATACATAAAAGATACATTTTGGTATTTAGTATATTTTAACAGTTTGATCTAACTGAAAGGCTACCCTTTCGACCCGGAATGCAGTCAGTTAATAATCAATTAATCATAATAACTTTATTTTTACTTTTTGTGCTTATAACACACAAAAAAAACTTTAGTTTACATTATTTCGGTCCACCACAATATTATAAACTTGAATGAGAGCGAAAATTTTGACACAGTGGGGACTAGATTTGAATATAATCCGTTTAAAATGGTTAAAATGAGTCATGTTACATAACGATTTCTACGGCTGAAGCCTTCTCATATGTTTTTTTGCGATTCCTAAAATTTGGTTGTATACCATATTCTATAGGGGCAAATTCTTTTTATACCCTATCCCATCGGGGTATATTAGTTTTGATACATATTTTGTAACATAGAGAACAAATTTATTAAGATATACCTCTAAATATATGGAACGACTCAGAATCGGTTGCTCGGTCTATTTAGCCATGTCATTCCGTCCATACGTCCGCCTACGTCAGCAGTTTTTGGGCCTTACATTTTGACGTATGATGAAATTTGGTATACGAACTCCTTGTTATTTGCAGCTGATATATAAATTCCGCCTTCAGATCCTTTAACCCCCGCCCACTTTTTGTCGTAATTTTTTTAAAAAATCCCAATCAATCTAAATGTTTAGGTTAAACTCTTTGTGCATGCGTCCAATACAAGTTTAAACAATTTCAAAATCCGCCCCTTACCCACTTTTCAAAAAAAGTCCTTTTTGGGTCAAACCGAAAGGAATTTTTAAATAACCAAAATAATTTCGATATTGTCATTTTTAGTATTTCATTCATATAGTTTTTAGCTATTCCCATTTTTTGGGGATGGGCATGGGACAGGATTATTATTAGATCCTTTTCATATTTTTCTTTTGATCTCTAATCCAAATAATCCCTACTGAACCACATATGGGGATAGTCGTAATTTATGTTCGTATATGGGAATGTGCACATTTATGTGTATATTGTATATGTATTTTAGTAGTACAACTGATGTCGTTCGTGCCAAACAACGAACAGTTTGGAAATCTTAAACATATTATACCTATTGATACTCTGCTTAATTTTAAAGAAAAACATATGAGGGGCTACAATCCGCTGTGCGGATCGTTGAATACCCTATCCCATCCCATCCTTAAAATTAATATCCTCAAAATATAGGTCTTATGGCGATGAAATACAGAAAATGACATTGTCACAATATATTGCTCAGACAGTTTATCAAAATCTTTTGTGGTTCGACAAAAAACAACGTATTTCTATTGCTGATGCTTTGGGATGGGGTATACAAATGGTTTTTGTAAGAAAACGCCCCCAAAATGATCTATAGACAAAATGTTTATATTACCATTGCGGAAGTGTTCAAATTTGGACAAAATGCGTTTTTTACTAAAAAAGCCCCCAAAAAGTGAGCGTGGCAAAAAACTTTGTATGGACGAAACATAGATATTAGGATTGTCTAAATATGCTGTTCAGACACTTTTTTAAAATTTCTTACGGTTTGGCTTAAAACTACGTTTTTCTAAAAGAGGGCGTGGCTTCTTACTTACTTAAGTGGCGCTACAGTCCGGAATGAACCTGGGCCTCAACCAACATGCCTCTCCAATTAGCCCGGTCCTTAGCTAACTGCCTCCAGTTGCGCACTCCAAGTTGGTTGAGGTCGGTTTCCACTTGTGCGCGCCACTTAAGGCGAGGTCTTCCTCTACTGCGTCCGACGTCTGGCTGGGAATCGAAGACTCTGCGAGCCGGAGTATTGGTGTCCATTCGTTCTACATGTCCTAGCCATCTTAAACGTCCAATGCGGAGTTTTTTGACCAGGGGCATGTCGCTGTACAGCTCGTATAGTTCTTGGTTGAATCTTCGTCTCCATAGCCCGTCAACGCAAACGGGACCGAAGATTTTTCGAAGAATTTTCCTCTCGAATCTACCAAGGATTTCTTCATCCGCTTTTGATACGGTCCATGCTTCAGCGCCGTAGAGCAGGACTGGGATGATCAGGGTCTTATATAGGATCTCCTTAGTAGTTCGAGTGAGGGCTTTACTACTAAATTGCCTTCTTAGCCCGAAGAAACAGCGGTTGGCAAGAGTAATTCTTCGTTTAATTTCTGACGAGATGTTGTTGTCAGAGTTAATAGCGGAGCCGAGGTAGACAAAGTCCCGTACTACCTCAAAGTTATATCTGTCAATGGTGACGTTCTGTCCAATTCGTCGATGTTGTGTGTCCTTTCGTGTTGACAGCATATACTTAGTCTTACCCTCATTTACTGCTAAACCCATTTTCGCCGCTTCCTTCTCTATACTAGCAAACGTGGCTATGACATCACGTTGAGTCCTACCAATGATGTCAATATCGTCAGCGTATGCTAGTAGTTGCACCGACTTTTGGAAAATTGTGCCTCTGGTGTTGGCTTTGGAGTTTTGCACAATTCTCTCAAGAATCAGATTAAAGAAGTCACATGACAGCGCATCGCCTTGCCTAAATCCTTTTTTGGTATCGAATGTGTCGGTGAGGTCGTTTCCGACCCTGATGGAGCAGCGAGAATTCTCCATCGTCATCCTACACAAACGGACGAGTTTGGGCGGTATACCAAAACTAGACATGGCTCTGTACAGTTCGTCTCTATAAATGCTGTCATATGCGGCTTTGAAATCGATGAATAGGTGGTGGGTATCGATTTGGACTTCTTGAGTTTTTTCCAGGATCTGCCGAAGTGTGAAAATTTGATCGGTTGTAGACTTTCCTGGCCTAAAACCACACTGATAAGGGCCAATCAGGTTGTTGGTAAACGGTTTCAGGCGTTCACATATTACGGCAGATAGGATCTTGTAGGCGATGTTTAGGAGACTTATGCCTCTGTAGTTGGCGCAGTTCAGAGGGTCTCCTTTTTTGTGGATCGGGCAAACGATGCTGAGGTTCCATTCTTCAGGCATATTTTCATCCGACCAGATTTGGCTTATGAGTTGGTGGATGTTACTTACCAAGTCATCTCCGCCGGCCTTATAGAGCTCAGCGGGAAGGCCGTCATTTCCGGCAGCCTTATTAAGCTTGAGTTTAGATATTGCTATCCTCACTTCACTCAGGTCGGGTGGTTGGCAGTTTTCGCTGTCGTTGCCAATATTGAATGGTTCGTTCTGCCTGACAGCGGAATGTTGTTCGTCATCGCCGTTTAACAGTCTGCAGAAGTGGTTCTTCCATATCCTCAGCATCGACTGTGTCTCAACTACAATATTTCCTTGTTCATCTCGACAGGATTCTGTTCGAGCCTTGTATCCTTGGCTTTGACGTTTTACACTTTGGTAAAACTTGCGAACATCGTTCCTGGAGTGGCACCTCTCTATATCCTCGATCGCGCGCTTTTCTTGCTCTTTTTTCTTCTTGCTGAAAAGCCGATGTTCTTCCCTTCTTCTTTGCCTATAGAGCTCAATGGCAGCTCTCGTCTTCACCTGCAGCTTAGCCTTGTAGGCCTCGTTCTTGGCTGCGAGCATCTGTCGGCATTCCTCATCAAACCAGGGGTTTCTTGCTGGTGGGCGCGAGAAACCTAGCACATCAGTCGCGGCTGATCTAATGGCCTGTTGGCATCGTTGCCATTGCTCTTCGACATTCGATGCTGGTGGTATGGTGTTAATCGAGAGGTTAAGGGATACGCGTTGTGCGAAGGTCTTGGCGGTCTCTTGCGATTGCAGTCTTCCGACATTGAATTTTTTCACAGTATTTCTGGATTGTTGTGGCGTGGTGGATATCCGCATTCTTACCTTGGCTGCTACAAGGTAGTGGTCCGAGTCGATGTTAGCTCCTCGGAATGTTCGGACATCCAAAATACTGGATGCGTGCCTCTTATCTATCGCAATGTGATCAATTTGGTTGACCGTTCGTTGATCTGGAGACCGCCATGTCCCCTTATGGATATCGATGTGAGGAAACCGTGTGCTGGCTATAGTGGCATTTCGTTCCGTAGCGAAATCAATTAGCCTAAGTCCGTTACCAGACGTGTTGTCGTGTAGGCTATGTTTTCCGACAATACTTCTAAAGATGTCTTCTCTTCCTACCTTTGCATTAAAATCTCCCAGCACGATTTTAACATCGTACTTCGGTAGTCGCTCATAGGTTTTGTCGAGGAGCTCGTAGAAGCAATCCTTAGCTATATCATCTTTTTCTTCCGTCGGAGCGTGAGCGCATATAAGGCTTATGTTGGCGAATTTGGCCTTGATGCGGATTGTTACTATGCGTTCGCTAATGTCTTGGAAACATAAGACTTCTTGCCTAAGTCTGGCACTTATAACAAATCCGCATCCGAATAGTCGCTGTTTCTGCTCACTATAACACGGTCCGTAGTATATGTCACAGTTTTTCATCCTCTTTTTGCCCGGCCCGTCCCATCGTATTTCCTGGATGGCAGTAATGTCTGCTTTGTAGCAGTTTAGGGCTTCCGCTAGTTGTTCGCCTGCACCTCTCCTGTTTAATGTTCTCACATTCCAGGTGCAGATACGAACGTCGTTGTCCTTTTTTCGTTTAGCAGGGTCGTCAACAATAAAATCCGTCCTTTCCGAGGCTATTGGTTGCTTCGTAACCATGTTTTTTTCTGTGGGTGGGTAGTTAACCCAAAGGACAACCCCCAACCTGGAGGGCCAGTTCCAATTTATTAGATACCCCTAGGACACGGGGCCATCAGTATCCACTACGGGATTGAGCGCTGCCGTTGGCCTTTCGGTTCATCCGCCACCATCTCTGTTCAAGGGGCCTGACTAACCCTTGAAATTCCTAGACAACCTGTTGTCCGAATATGTCAGAGCAGCTCATCTAGGTTCGCCTGGGACAGCAGGCCGGGTATTCTTCCGTGCCATTCTCACCAGGGTGTTTATAGTGTTGCTGTTTTTCGTCGTGTTATCAACACTCGCACTTATCGTTTAGCAAGTCAAATCCGGTTGGATGAGACCAGTACCCGATGGTTACCACTTGGAGGTAAAGATAAGCACATTTGATGTGTAGTCAGAGTTGCAACACTGGGCATTGCCAAGTTAACGCCAATCAGAGTCTACCCTCGTTCTACAGCACCCAACCATCGGGCGTGGCAGTGGGCGGATTTCAAAATTTTTTACACTTGTTCTGATTCGTCGGCCAGAGAGTCTATATACCAAATTTCAACACTCTACCTCAAAATTTAAGGCCCAAAAATCGGTGACACACAGACGGACGGACGGACGGACGGACAGACATGGCTAAATCGACTCAGCTATCTATTCTGAGTCGATCCATATACTTTGAGGTATATGTAGCTAAATTATTTCTCTATGTTACAAACTATGTATCAAAACTAATATACCCCCCTATGGGATAGGGTATAAACATCCCCAGCCTGTATATTAACAATCCCAAGAAATAATGACTTCGCTATAGAAGCAAAAATGTTTCCTTGGCTTCTAATGATTTTTTTATAAACAGTATTAAAATAGAGAAAAGTAAACACGCTTTTCGCATCTCATCTCATAAAAATGGTTAACAAACGAGTTTGTAACAAATTCTTGAAAAACTCATATCGTACCATTTATAAATCATCAAGTTTTAATTAATATTTACTGGTAAGAGGTCATTTCATAATTAACTACCACGTAAGATAAACAACATGGGTGCAGCCATGAATTATTCTTCATTTTCAATTAGTTTTTAATATCATAAACCATGTTTGCATTAAAAATTCTCTATGAAATTGAAGAACCCATTCAGTTTGATATTGATAGTCGATGGTGGGTGCAAATATTTTTAGTTGCATGGCATAGTATCTTACGGCGCAACTCGAAGCATTAACATTATTATAAAGTGTTAATAGTATCCGTGATAATAAAAATGGGAAGTAGTTCTTAAAATAATCTTTTTGATTTGCTCCCCTAATAAAATCTGCATAATTCGCGTAGTCATGATTACATAATGTTAAATGTTGTATGCAAATAATATGAGAACACTACAATTCTATTTTGAATCGTACAATACCCTATTCCACCACATTTTTTTTTAAATCCGCCCACTGCCACGCCCATTTTATTAGCCCGGTCCTTAGCTAACTGCCTCCAGTTGCGCACTCCAAGTTGGTTGAGGTCGGTTTCTACTTGTGCGCGCCACTTAAGGCGAGGTCTTCCTCTACTGCGTCCGACGTCTGGCTGGAAATCGAAGACTCTGCGAGCCGGAGTATTGGTGTCCATTCGTTCTACATGTCCTAGCGATCCAATGCGGAGTTTTTTGACTAGGGGAATATCGCTGTACAGCTCGTATAGTTCGTGGTTGAATCTTCGTCTCCATAGCCCGTCAACGCAGACGGGGCCGAAGATTTTTCGAAGAATTTTTCTCTCGAATCGACCAAGGATTTCTTCATCCGCTTTCGATACAGTCCATGCTTCAGCGCCGTAGAGCAGGACTGGGATGATCAGGGTCTTATATAGGATCTCCTTAGTAGTTCGAGTGAGGGCTTTACTACTAAATTGCATTCTTAGCCCGAAGAAACAGCGATTGGCAAGAGTAATTCTTCGTTTGATTTCTGACGAGATGTTGTTGTCAGAGTTAATAGCGGAGCCGATGTAGAGAAAGTCCCGTACTACCTCAAAGTTATATCTGTCAATGGTGACGTAATGTCCAATTCGTCGATGTTGTGTGTCCTTTCGTGTTGACAGCATATACTTAGTTTTACCCTCATTTACTGCTAAACCCATTTTTGCAGCTTCCTTCTCTATACTAGCAAACGTGGCTATGACATCACGTTGAGTCCTACCAATGATGTCAATATCGTCGGCGTATGCTAGTAGGTGCACCGATTTTTGGAAAATTGTGCCTCTGGTGTTGGCACGGGAGTTTTGCACAATCCTCTCAAGAATCATATTGAAGAAGTCACATGACAGCGCATCACCTTGTCTAAATCCTTTTTTGGTATCAAATGTTTCGGTGAGGTCGTTTCCGACCCTGATGGTGCAGCGAGAATTCTCGGGTTTTTTCCAGGATCTGCCGAAGTGTGAAAATTTGATCGATTGTGGACTTTCCTGGCCAAAAACCACACTGATAAGGTTGTTGGTAAACGGTTTCAAGCGTTCACATATTACGGCAGATAGGATCTTGTAAGCGATGTTGAGTAGTCGTATGCCTCTGTATTTGGCGCAGCTCAGAGGGTCTCCTTTTTTGTGGATCGGGCAAACGATTCTGAGGTTCCATTCTTCAGGCATGTTTTCAACCGACCAGATTTGGCTTATGAGTTGGTGGATGTTGCTTACCAAGTCATCTCCGCCAGCTTTATAAAGCTCAGCGGGAAGGCCGTCATTTCCAACGGCCTTATTAAGCTTGAGTTCAGATATAGCTATCCTCACTTCACTTAGGTCGGGTGGTTGGTAGTTTTCGCTGTCGTTGCCAATATTAAATGGTTCGTTCTGCCTGACAGCGGAATGTTGTTCGTCATCGCCGTTTAAAAGTCTGCAGAAGTGGTTCTTCCATATCCTCAGCATCGACTGTGTCTCAACTACGGTATTTCCTTGTTCATCTCGATAGGATTCTGTTCAAAGCATATGGCTCGATTCCGAATCGCTAGCTTAGTCGATTAAGCCATGTCTGTCTGTCCGTCCGTCCGTCCGTCCGTCTGTGTTTCACCGATTTTTGGGCCTTAAATTTTGAGCTAGAGTGTTGAAATTTGGTATATAGACTCTATGGCCGACGATGCAGAACAAGTGTAAAAATTTTTGAAATCCGCCTACTGCCACGCCCCCTTTTAGAAAATCGTAGTTTTAAGCCAAACCGTAAGGAATTTCAAAATAGTGTCTGAGCAACATAATAAGACAATCCTAATATCTGTATTTCGTCTTTACAAAGTTTTTTGCCACGCCCACTTTTTGGGGGCGTTTTTAGTAAAAAAAAACTCTTTTTGTCCAAATTTGAAAAAGTTCGGAAAAACTTTTGATGCAAATACTTCCGTAATTATTAAATAAACATTTTGTCTCCATATCATTTTTACCTACACCCACTGTTTGGAGGCGTTTTCTTACAAAAACCCCAAGGCATATGCAATAGAAATACGTTGTTTTTTGTCGAACCACAAAAGGTTTTGATAAACTGTCTGAACAATATGTTGTGACAATGTCATTTTCTGTGTTTCATCGCCATATAGCCTACATTTTGAGGATATTAATTTTAAGGATGGGATGGGATAGGGTATTTAACGATCCGCACAGCGGATTGTAGCCATCTCATATATTTTTGTTTTTTAGAATCCAGTCGGTTTCGCAACTGAGTTCTTCTTCATCCAAAAACAGTTTGGACTCGATTTTGGTTCATTAGGTAATTTTAATGAACTCTTAATGGTGATTTTTTCATAGTAAAGGTGGAGAATTTCTTTACGAAACTCTTTACAGAGCAGTTCTACTTTCTTCAGATTTTTACGAGGAACGTCGTTTTCGCCCTTAAGGCTTTTATTTTTCATTGAATCTCTTTTTTTGTGAGCTGACACTTCTCGTGTTGTCGAGCGCCTGGAGGCGTATATATCTTTTTGAGGTTCCAGATGTAGATGACCTCGTTAGTTTTGAACTTTTCCCGAAAGACTTACACAATTGCATTAATTGACTCTCCCCAGAATCCGTAGAGCCGACCTCCGAATAGGTTGGATTTTACAGTACAACTGAATTGCTACCTGGGGTATTTAATCTTTTGGATGTAATTGCATTTGTTATGTTGTATAGGCTTTATATTCGGTATACGGGGAGTGAATTTTTCTACGACAGGCATGTCTTACCTCAGGTATATTCCGACCCGAAGGGATTAGGTTCCACCTAACTTTTCACTTTTCTCTACTCTCCTATTCTGTATAATATGACAGCGTGAAATTTGTCCCTTTTCACTTTCCTACAATCCTTAATAAACTTCGAAAAGGGAAAAAAATCTTTAGGAGAATAGAAGGTATAACAAACGTTAGAAGAATAACGGAATTTTGTCGTATTTCTCTGAAGTTTTTTCTAAGACAAAATGTGAGTTATATGCGGGTTCAATAAAGACAGCAATGAAGGAGTTATTTGCCTTTGGAAGAAAGCTGAAGATTAACACAACTTCGCAGAGCACACGATCTATGTGGGAATAGAAAAGGGTATGGACCGATGAAAGGTACATCTATCGTGAGCATAGCTGTCTTTTAATTACGTGAAACATGTTAGAAAGAACTTTGCAAAAACTAAATTGTACAAGACTAACATTACGATCTTTCCAAATGCTCAGCAAAGAACCGCAAGCAAGAACTCAGTTTGACGATTGGTAGAATGGCAAAGCACCTTATAATCTATGAAAGTAGATACATATTTGGATGCAAAACCAAACTACAAACACATACGTCTTTGCACTTACATGTGTCGGGGTAATTCCAATAGATTGAAACTGTTCCTTAAGTTCCGCCTTACTTTTCCTTACATGAGTTCCTTTACGAGCACCAAACAAATTCCTCGGAGAATGCTCATTTTCATAATACAGCTGAATAATTTTCAGACTCTTTGTCGGGCTTTCTGTGATGTCAAATTATAAAATAACATTACAGTTTGAAATGAATGTTAGTAGAAGCCGAGTCGAAACCATTCATGTGTGCGTCTGTACTTCTTGCACGATGGCGGAAGTTGAGATAAGCCTTTCTTGAGAATTGATACTACTCGGATGATTTATCAGATCATCACGAGCACAACAATAGAGGAAACAAATATGAAATAACAAAACGCAAATATGAAATAACATAACAGCATTCAAATCAAACCATGGTTCCCACCATTGACTGACAGCAACATTGATACAAATGCGACCTAAAAACGAGTTCTAAGCTGCTTTTCTTTCTGACAAGTTTCCTCTCCCAAAATTAGTTACATTTTTGATTGAACTAATAATTTTCATTCACATAAAATTGGCAGCAAATAAAATTGACCTGGAACAAAAATCCAAAAATCCATTTTAAAACACTCCCACTTTTTGGTGGCGTTTTTCTAAAAAGACCACTTCTATACGCTTTTCCAAACAATATGCCGTATCCAGCAAGTTATATTAGCCGAACCTAAATTTTGAGCTAGGGTATTGAAAGTGCAAATATTTTATTTTTTTTTTAATATGCCCACTGCCAGGCCTGCTTTTGGGAGAATCTTCATTTGGAGATGGTATGTTTTCAATGTTTTTGGTGAACACATCAAACTTGATAAAGGTTAGGAAAAATGTTAAAATCAATATTCTTTTAAGGAAGACATTATGTGCTTTATGCTTCTACCTTTTACTTGTAAGCAAATGCTATGCAGACACATATTCTAATAATTTTGAGTTATAACTTTAGGTAGCGGTACAGTAATGAGGATTTACTAATAAAAATGCAGCCAACCTATACAAATACACATTGAAAAGTATATTTCGAGGCATTCTTATTTTTAAATGCAAGTACAGTTTTTGAAATCCAAGAATAATTTTTGTGAATTAAATGGCAAACAGCTATTCCAGACTATTGGGGTTTCCAAATGTATAGCAAATAATGACTGCGAATGTTACTCACGTATGACTAGTTCAAATACATCCTCAATGTACAACTATATTTTGTAAATTGACCTACTTCCTCTTCGAACATTGATTTTCATTGATGATATGTACTCCTATACAGAAATATCAAAATTTTACATATATTTTTAAACTTATTAATCGATTTATTTTTGTATGATAATTTCTAACAGTCATTGTATTAAAAATAGCACCTATCTCCTGAAAGGAGCTGATGGAAGGTATCGAGAGTTAGCGTTTGAAACAATGCCACCTCCAAAAACGTTGCCTAATGATGGACTGGTCCTTACAAGATTTGATCCGCCACTAACTAAGTTTACACCTCCGGTCAATCCTCCAATCAGTCCAGTGCTGCCGCTGACATAATTTACACCTCCGGTAGAACCACCACCGATAAAATTCACACCATGACCAACATTTCCTAATCCGGCAACATTACTAGCGTAGTTCAGGACTGGGGCTACACCACCATCGAAGTTTTGGGAAGCACCTCCAAAGTTATCGTATTGAGATTGGATAACTTCCTTTGCGTAGGCAATATCCTGTGGAGTCCTATATTTAACGAACCTAACCTCTGGTGTGGTCTGTACGTTTTCTTGGATTTGTTGAAGTTGACCCACAACCTGCGAAGCGTCATTTTCCTTGCTGAGTACATAGATGGCGGTTCTTTGTTCGATTGCCTGCTTGGCCAATTGCAAAGCGGCGTTGGTTGCAGCGTTATTTTCTGGTGCCTTGACGAAGATGACTTGAAGATTCTTCTTCAAGACATTGCTCAATTGTTGCCTAGTCACTCCTTCGTTGTGATGTTCTTCGGGGGCGGAGAAATGGTAGAATTGCTTGCTGTACTCAACCGTTTGTGGCACAGAGTTCAAAGCGTCAAGTCCAACAAATCTGGTGCCTCCGGTTGAGGAAATTTGTCCTCCTGATGAGATGATTCCACCACCATATGAGCCACCAGTGCTGTACGAACCACCGTTTCGATAAGAGCCGAGTCCACTGCTGATAACACCTGAACCAAATCCGCTACCAATCAATTTGCTTCCGGATCCGATAAGTCCACCAGATACTCTATAGCCTCCTGGTGCGACAACGGTACCACTGACAGTTTGGATGGTACCGGACTGTCCTGGACCATAATTGTATCCGCCGGGCAACAAGGCAGCGCTAGCTGTTGCTACAAAAGCTAAAACCTAAAAAAATTGTATTGTTATAATACTGTTGCAGCAAGGGTAGTTCCAAAATGTTATACTCACAATGAAAGCTCTCATTCTTGCGTCTTACTTCAACGTTGGTTCGTGGAAATGAAATAATTTTTAAAATCGACATTCTAGTTTTATAGTTTAGAAAAAAGGAACTGGATTTATGCAAATCTTCTATTTTAGTTCTAACAAATAGAGAATACATAATTGAACACATGGAATAGGTCAGCTGAATCAGTTTTAACTTGATTGCAGTATGGCTTGGTCAGTATTTCTATTTATTCAAATTGAGAATTTTTGTATTCATATTTTCCTCGTATATTGGGTATATGCTAAATTCACTAGAAATAATAGCGTGAAGACCTAATTGATAGGCTTATGTTAATGATAACATTTATATTTGCATGCAAATACAGTATACAGTGTGCAATCCCAGAATAGTTAAAGAATAGTATGATCAAGAGATGAGATGCAGTCGGGTAACTAGCTTGTATGTAGAAACAATCTTGCAGAATTTTATTGGTGAACACTGGATTTCGATATAAAATCTTTCTCTGACCATCTTCCAATTGACGATTTTAATAACTACAATGTACGTACTTTTATTTATTGATACCCATCTAGTCTTAGATCGTAATCGTAAAGCAATGCAAAGATGCTCCTATTCCATACCTTAAGTATATGTTTGAATGCTCCCTATTCACAGTATAAAACAAAGTCAATGGTAAAATGCATTTATAACACCTGTTTTTAAAAAAGTGCATTCTTAAGTTATTCAAGTATATTATTTGTGATAAATTGGTCTTCCTTTGTCGAAACATCATCTGTGAAGAACAGCATGGCTTTGTAAGACATCGATCCACTGTCACAAATCTTTTAACTTTTCAGTATCACTGTTTCAATAGTTTGGATAATAAAAAAGAAGTTGATTGTATATACACTGACTTCTCCAAAGCCTTTGACAAGATATCACATAACATCCATCATAATTTTTAAACTTAAGGCGTGATGATTCCCTCCAGGATTCATAAATTGGGTTAAATCATATCTCTAATTGAGAACATACCAATTAAAATTTAGAGGTTCCAGATCCAACCCTTTTGTTGATCTATATGGAGTACCTCAATGAAGGTATTAAGGACCAATTTTATTTATACTTGCAATTAACGATGTAAAAACTTGCATTCGAGAAAGCAAAATATTGATATATGCTAATGACATGAACATTTTAAAATGTGTAGAAAACGATTCGCTTTTACTACAAACCGATTTAAGTAGTTTTACCATATGGTGTCTCAAAAACGGGTTTGTATATGAACCCTAATAATTGCCTGCAAATGACATTTTTACGAAAACGTGCATCCAATTTTAATTATACTCTGTCCAAGCACACTCTCTGTCGTGTGAACAGTTTTAACGATCTAGGTCCTTCTTATACCCTATCCTATAGGGGTATATTAGTTTTGATACATAGTTTGTAGCATAGAGAAATAATTTAGGTAGGTATACATCAAAGTCGATGATAGCTGCTAGGAATGTTCGGACATTTAAAATAATAGATGTGTGGCTTTTGTCTATCGCAGCGTGATCAATGGCAGCGTGAATGATGGCTTTAACAAGGACCATATTCGTCGCAGTTCTACTAATGAATTGAGCGTGTATTTCATTCAACATAAAATAGCCCCACATAAGTATGTATTAGCATTTATTTATAATCTTTTCAGGTATTCCATAACTTAAATGGTAATTCTTTGGGTCAGTATATGTCTGTGGGGCTTGATGTGTTATTTAAGAACTAAACCTAACCATGAGTAGTTTTATGCAACCACATCTGCTTGCAAAATTTTTTATAACTGATAAAATTACAATAATTATATAAGTTTTCTTAATAAGACAATTTGTTCTGACTAAACTAAATTTCGCATTGATTCAAATTTGAATAAATGTTAATATGAATAGTTAAATCCACATAGTTTGGGATATAAGTAAAAATGTCATTCCGTTCGTTTATTATGTTTAATGAAGGAAATAAAATTTATTTTTGAATTTTTATTTAGTAAAATTATAATAATTTAAAGCTGCAGTAGCTGTAGACATGTGTTTAATATATTTATAAATTGTCATTATGGCAGGGGACTGCATACTATTATCGTTTATTGAAAAATATTAAAATAACAGATGCACAAAAAATTAAGTGCAAATATCGAAACAATGGCAGAACTGTGAAAGATGCCATAACGTGCGTCGACTATTAGAAAACATTTATGTAACCAGTATGAGTACGCAGTCGATTTTTTTAGGGAAAACATGTAAATAATTTAAAAATTTGCAACGAACGGTAATGCAAAACTACACAAAAAACGGTTGTGCAACCGATTCAATATTTAGCTCAAATTTAAGTGTTGAATAGGTCACAACGTACAAAAAAAACGGGAGTCTTTGAGCATATAAGATCAATTTTTTTCTTAACAGTTGGGAAGAATAATTGTTCGTATGATTTCTGACGAAATGTCTTCAGAGACGACGATATTTTCACTTACTATCTCACAGTTGTATCTGTCGATGTATTCTAAATCGTCCAAATCGTCGATGTTGTTTGGCGTTTATTGTTGACAGAACATACTTGTCTTGCTGTCATTTACTGTTAAACTTGGGACTTTTTTACAAACCTACCAGAAATGTTGAAGAGGTCATACGACAATATGTCACATTTTGTCCCATTTGTAAAACTAATATCCCCAAAATGTGGATATGGCTTAAAACACGATGGTGATTAAATATAGAAAATGACAATGTCACAACAAATTGTACGGTTCTACAAAAGACAAGGCTTTTCTCCTGAATATGTTATGGGGTAGTGTATAAAAATGGTTTTTATATAAAAACGCCCCCTAAAAGTGGGCGTGGGTTAAAATAATCTATAGACGAAATGTTTATATTAATATTACTAATTATTCTGCATCAAAATGTGGGCGTGGCAAAAAACTTTATATGAACGAAATATAGATATTACGATTGTCTAACTACGCTTCTCAGACATTTTTTTAAAATTCATTACGGTTTGGCCAAAAACTACGTTTTTCTGAAAAGGGGGCGTGGCAGTGGGCGGATTTCAAAAATGTTTACACTAGTTCTGCTGGGAGCAACAAAGACCACGTGTACCAAATTTCATCATTCTAGCTCAAAATTTAATGCCCAAAAACTGGTGACGTACGGACGGACGGACAGACATGGCTACTTCGACTCAGCTATCGATTCTAAGCCAATCCATATACTTTGAGGTATATGTAGCTAAATTATTTCTCTATGTTACAAACTATGTATCAAAACTAATATTGTCTACGGTATTTTCGAATGCGCCAAAGTTGCGGCAACAAATTATGGGTGATCTCCCAGCCTGCAGAGTACGTAGTACCCGTCCATTTTTGACATCGGGTGTAGACTTTTGTGGTCCATTTCAAACCACTTTGAGGATTCGTGGATGCCGCATTACATAATCATATATGGCAGTTTTTGTATGCTTTGCAACAAAGGCTGTACATTTAGAAATTGTGTCTGACTTATCATCCAAAGGTTTTTTGGGAGCCTTAAAAAGGTTTATAGCCCGTCGTGGAATTTGTCGTCATTTTTATTGCGATAATGCCACAAATTTCGTGGGAGCTAGAAATGAATTAGCAGAATTGCGGACAAAATTCTATAATGAACACACTCAATCTTCGATACATAAGAGTTGCGCAGAGGATAATATCGAGTTTCACCACATCCCGCCTCGTTCTCCGCATTTCGGCGGTTTATGGGAGTCAGCGGTTAAGTCGGCGAAAAGTCTGTTGTACAGGCAATGCATTCCATTCACCTTTACTTTTGAGGGGCTTTCAACTGTAGCAGCTGAAATTGAGGCTATTCTTAACTCGAGGCCTCTGACGCCATTAACAGCAGATCCCAGTGATGAAGAAGTGTTGACACCTGGGCACTTTATTATAGGTAGTCCCCTCAATTCATTTTTGGAGTCCGATTTCACTAAGGTGTCGACACTATCTCGCTGGCAACAAATTAGTGCTATCCGTCAACATTTTTGGAAGCGATGGTCTCAGGAATACATCATACAGCTACAGCATCGCTATAAGTGGAACTCATCATCTGCCGACTTGAATCTTGGAATGTTGGTTTTGATGTCTGACCATAATTTGCCACCTCAAAAATGGCTTCTTGGGCTTGTAGATACTATCAAAGGAAAGGACGGTCATGTTCGTGTTATAGGCATAAAAACTAAGAACGGCACCATATCGAGAGCTATACATAAGGTTGCACCACTCCCATTCGAAGATGTATCTTAAAGAATCTCCGATCTTTCAGAGGTGGCGGCATGTTTAATATTGAATTGTATTCTAATCTAAATCTCAATGTAATCATATCCTTACAACACTTTTGTTGTTACACCTTGTAAAAATCTTGTACATTTATTTAAAATTGCTCTACTACAGTCCACTACTGAAATATAATATTAAGGCAGTATTTTCTTAAACTTGAGCCGTGAAGGTCGTAATAAATTGCTTAAATTTGTTAATTAAACAGTTGCGTTTTGATTTCGATTTAACATAGGTCTTCAGTAAAACCATCATTTCCAGCAGCCTTATTGGGCTTAAATTTGTATATTGATATACATACTCACTTCATTTATGTCGTAGCTGGTATTGTTTGCTTTTCTCGCCAATAGTGAATAGTTCATTCTGCCTGACAGCTGCAGCGGGTTGCAATTTAACAGTCTGCAGGAGTGGTTCGTTTATGACAAACGCTTTGATGAAATTGGCTTATTCAGCATTGTATGGGGTTATGGTTTTACTGTGTACTGTGTAATACAAAACATTCGCTATGCCGTGAGTTGCTCAACAACAACATTGAAATATGGCGGATAAATTTAAATGGATAAAAGAATTAATCTTAAATTATGAAATGCACCCAATCTAAAAATAACCAAAAGATGCGCATTAAACTCATAGGCCATGTAAAGGCTGTCGATGTAATCAGCGGTATACTTAAATTACTTTGGTATAGCGCTTATTATAAAATATACGAAGTTTCAAATCCGTATATGGATTATACTTCTAATATTTAGGACACAATGAAAAACTTAAAATTGTGCAAATGTCACATTAATGTTTGTAATAATGGTTATATTTCCCAAAAAGTCGAAATAACCAATTTTTATATATTGGCCAATTTTTTAAAATCTTACAAAATTATATTGAATAGTAATTACATAAACTTTTGCATCTATTTTAGGCGTTTTTATTTATGTCAAAAAACGAAAAATCTCCAATGCACAGAAAACTCAATGGAATAAGTGATTAAATGTAATCTATCAGATTAGACAGGAGTCATGTGCATCAAAAGGGGACCGACAGTTAGGCTATATGACGCGTCCATAGGGAAGTTTTTGAAGAAAATATCAAAATAAATTTAAAAAAAATTTAGTGAGCATCATGATATAACAACATAAAAAAAACAAAAACCATTGCGAAATTACACACGTAAGCTAACTCCACGGCCTGCGTCACATTTACATTTGAAAACACAAAGTAAAGACCTAACAACAACACCCATTTTACTTTGGGACCAAAAATAGTTTCGTCTTTTATTTTTATACCCTATCCCATAGGGGTATATTAGTTTTGATACATAGTTTGTAACATAGAGAAATAATTTAGCTACATATACCTCAAAGTATATGGATCGACTCAGAATCGATAGCTGAGTCGATTTAGCCATGTCTGTCCGTCCGTCCGTCCGTCCGTCCGTCCGTACGTCACCAGTTTTTGGGCCTTAAATTTTGAGCTAGAAGGATGAAATTTGATACACGTGCTCTTTGTTGCTCCCAGCAGAACAAGTGTAAAAATTTTTGAAATCCGCCCACTGCCACGCCCCCTTTTTAGAAAAACGTATTTTTTGGCCAAACCATAAGGAATTTTGAAAAACTTTCTGAACGACATATTTAGACAATCTAAATATCTGTATTTCGTTCATATAAAGTTTTTTGCCACGCCCTCTTTTTGGGGGCGTTTTTAATAAAAAACGTTTTTCGGTCAAATTTTAAAATTTTCGAAAAAAAATTTTGATGCAGAATCATTAGTAATATAAATATGAACATTTCGTCCATAGACCATTTTAACCCACGCCCACTTTTTGGGGGCGTTTTTATATAAAAACCATTTTTATACACTACCCCATAACATATGCAGGAGAAAACCTTGTCTTTTGTAGAACCGTAAAATTGTTTTGTAAGCAGTCTGAAGAATTTGTTGTAACTATATCATTTTTTCTATTTTATCCACATCGTGTTTTTAGCCATGCGCCCTTTTTTGGGGATTTTAGTTTTATGGATAGGATGGGATAGGGTATTCAACGATCCGCACAGCGGATTGTAGCCTTCTCATATGTTTATTATTAATTTTAAAGTTTCAACATTAATGCAAGTAAAAGTTACCAAAGCTGGTAGGTCACATAAAAAAGCTGCATCTTCATAGTAGCTTCCGAATATCATTGACTGGAGTTGCTGAACTTTACTGATCGAAACCAGCTCTTACTCAGGAGTTCAATGAACTCATCAATACGCCATTTATCCCAAATAAGAAAACATATGTTATTACTCAATGTCTTAAACGATTCATTATAATTTTATTCTACAAAAGCTAAAAGTTACATATTTTCAAAGAAAATCTACTTTTTCAAGGGAGTTGATGGAAGGTATTCTGTGTTAATGTTCGATACATGGTCACCTCCAATGATTGATGAACCGCCGCTATAGTGCTTTGATCCACCGCTTACGAAGTTAACACCTCCGACCAAACCTCCCAATGATCCAGAATTTCCGCTAACATAGTTAACACCTCCGGTTGATCCGCCCAATGATTGAACATTTCCCACGAGATTTGATCCACCGCTTACGTAGTTAACACCTGAAGTTGATCCCCCCAATGAGCCAACGCCTCCACTTACAAAGTTGACACCATGCACTGATCCACCAACATTGCTATCGTAGTTCAGAACTGGAGCTACACCACCATCGAAGTTTTGGGAAGCACCTCCAAAGTTGTCGTATTGGGACTGAATAACTTGCTTGGCATGAGCAATGTCTTGTGGAGTCCTGTACTTAACGAACCTAACCTCTGGTGCTGTTTGTACATTCTCTTGGACTTGTTGAAGTTGAGCAACAACTTGTGAAGCATCATTTTCCTTACTGAGTACATAGATGGCGGTTCTCTGTTCGATTGCTTGCTTGGCCAATTGCAAAGCGGCGTTGGTTGCAGCGTTATTTTCTGGTGCCTTGATGAAGACGACTTGAAGATTCTTCTTCAATACATTGCTCAATTGTTGTCTAGTCACACCTTCGTTGTGATGTTCTTCGGGGGCGGAGAAATGGTAGAATTGCTTGCTGTACTCAACAGTTTGTGGCACAGAGTCCAAAGCGTCAAGTCCAACAAATCTGGTGCCTCCGGTTGAGGAAATATGTCCTCCTGATGAGATGATTCCACCACCATATGAGCCACCGGTGCTGTACGAACCACCATTTCCATAAGAGCCGAGTCCACTGCTGATAACACCTGAACCAAATCCGCTACCAACCAATTGGCTTCCGGATCCGATAAGTCCACCAGATACTCTATAGCCTCCTGGTGCGACAACGGTACCGCTAACAGTTTGGAAGGTACCGGATTGTCCTGGTCCATAATTGTATCCGCCGGGCAACAAGGCGGCGCTAGCTGCTGCTATTAAAGCCAAAACCTTAAAATAGACTAAATATTAGAATTTTGTTCAAATAACCCAAATCCTTTCGACTTACAATGAATGCTCTCATGATTGCGTGCTTCTTCAACGTTGGTTCGTGATAATAAAATAATTTTCTCAATCAGATGTCGAGTTTTATAGTATCCAAATATTTAACTGACTTATATACTTCTGCCACTTTTGTTTGTCTCTTTACAAATAGAAATGTTATTTTTAAACCTACTCATGGAATAGTTCACATGAAGAAGCTCGGCTATAATAACCTGATTTTAGATAGGTTCGCATTTTTTCTCATGCAAATTAATGATTTTCTGTATAAGTTTAGCAGGTATATGTAGGCTTACATTAAATTAACTGGAATCGCTAGTGGTAAGATTTAAGTTTACTAATTGATACGCGTCTGTATATAACACCTTGTATGTGGGCACTTATATCTATTAACAAGAAACTAGAAGGAATATAATTTCATTATAAAAATAATAATGTGTACTATGTAAAACATTTCTAGATAAAACAAATTTAAATTCAAATGAAAAAAAGTTTACAGTATCAATTACATCGGTCCCTTGATAATACATTATGACACAAAATAAGATCAACTGAGCTACATACGAATTCTTAATATACAATGTTCGTAGTTTCATAAACACAATGATTAATTGGTCTGTGCAATTCATTTTCTTACAATTAGTCCTCATTTATTACAAAGTAGAAGTTACCAAATGGGCAACTTTATTGGGCATATAATAAACCGCATTTTTATCAAAAACCGCAAACTACTTTGGTGCACATATTCAAAATACATAAGAAAATCCGTTTGTCTCTAGAGTCCATAAGAATCACTTCACCTGGGAACTTATTCGAAACATTCTTTATGTCATCACAAAGAAAGCCTCAAAGTATTCAATTCATTGGACCAGATGATATCATACATGCTAAAATACAGAATAAAACATATGAGAAGGCTACAATCCACTGTGCGGATCGTTGAATACCCTATCCCATCCTATCTGTAAAACTAAAATCCCCAAAAAGTGGACATGGCTAAAAACACGATGTGGATAAAATTAAGAAAATGACATGGTGACAACAAATTCTTCAGACTGCTTATAAAAAACTTTTACGGTTCTACAAAAGACAAGGTTTTCTCCTGCATATGTTATGGGGTAGGGTATAAAAATGGTTTTTATATAAAAACGCCCCCAAAAAGTGGGCGTGGGTTAAAGTGGTCTATTGACGAAATGTTCATATTTATATTACTAATGATTCTGCATCAAAATTTTTTTAGAAAATTTTAAAATTTGACCGAAAAACGTTTTTTATTAAAAACGCCCCCAAAAAGTGGGCTTGGCAAAAAACTTTATATGAACGAAATACAGATATTCAGATTGTCTAAATATGTTGTTCAGAAAGTTTTTCAAAATTCCTTATGGTTTGGCCAAAAAATACGTTTTTCTTAAAAGGGGGCGTGGCAGTGGGCGGATTTCAAAAATTTTTACACTTGTTCTGCTGGGAGCAACAAAGAGCACGTGTACCAAATTTCATCCTTCTAGCTCAAAATTTAAGGCCCAAAAACTGGTGACGTACGGACGGACGGACGAACGGACAGACATGGCTAAATCGACTCAGCTATCGATTCTGAGTCGATCCATATACTTTGAGGTATATATAGCTAAATTATTTCTCTATGTTACAAACTATGTATCAAAACTAATATACCCCTATGGGATAGGGTATAAAGAAACCTATTAATACCATTGACTAAAATTAAAACTATCTAGCTTAGGTTGGTTTGTATCAGCGCGATGTGGATAGAAGTCCTAGTCTTCTCTGAATCTAGAGATGAAACAAATTTCATATCCATGAAATCAAGCATGCAATTAACCACCTATCCACATAGATACAGGTTTAGACAAAATGCTTAAAATGAGAAAAATGTAATTTGCAGACGATTTATATGCCTATTATCAGATCATGACCCTCATCAGATGATGATATATCTAATTGGTGATTTATTTACCGCTTACATATACTTACTTAAGTAGCGCAACAGTCCGGAAAGAACCTGGGCCCTAACCATCATGCCACCCATGCAGCCAGGTGCTTAGCAAACTGCCTCCAGTTGCGCACTCCAAGTTGGATGAGGTCGGTTTCTAATTGTGCCCGCCACATAAGGCGAGGTCTTCCTCTACTGCGTCCAACGTCTGGTTGCGAAACGAAGACTCTGAGAGCCGGAGTATTGTGTATCTAAATGACGAGCAAACGATGCTAAAGTTGGATTCTTCAGACATACTTTCATCCGACCAGATTTGGCTTCTGAGTTGGTGGATGTTACTTACCGAGTCATCTCCGCCGGATTTATTAAGCTCGGCAGGAAGGTCGTTATTTCCGGGCGCCTTGTTTTCACTCTCGTTGCCAATATTGAATGATTCGTTCTGCCTGACAGCTGAATGTTGTTCGTCATAGTCGTTTAACAGTCTGCAGCAGTGGATCTTCCATATCCTCATCATCGACAGTGTTTCAACTTCCTTGATTATCTCGACAGGAGCATTGTATCCTTATTTATATACTCGATCGTTTGCTTTTCTTGATTTTTTTCTTCTTTCTAAAAAGCCGATGTTCTCCCATTCTTCTTTGCCTATAGAGCTCAATGGCAGCTCTCGTCATCACCTGCAGCTTAGCCTTGTAGGCCTCGTTCTGCTGCGAGCATCTGTCGGCATTCCTCATCAAAACAAAGGTTTCTAGATGGTGGGCAAGAGAAACCTAGCACATCAGTTGGGGCTGATCTGATGTCTTTTTGGCATCGTTGCCATTGTTTTTCGACATTCGATGGTGGTGGTATGGTGTTAATCGAGAAGTTAAGGGATACGCGTTGCTCGAAGGCCTTAGCGGTCTCTTGCGTTTGCATTCCGAGTCGATTTTAGCCCCTCGAAATATTCGGATAACCAAAATACTGGATGCGTGCGTCTTGTCTATCGCAATCTGATCAATTTGATTGACTGTTCGTTGATCTGAAGACCATCTCGTCCCCTTAAGGATATCGAGGTGAGGAAACCGTGTGCTGGCTATAGTGGCATTTCGTTCTGTAGCGAATCCGTTTACAGCCCGTGTCCATGTTGTCGTGTAGGCTTTGTTTTTTTGTATACCCTACCCCTACAAATTTTGGGGATATTAAATTTAAAAATGGTATTATATAGGGTGTTTAACGATCTGCACAGCGGATTGTAGCCTTCTGATATGTTTTTGTAATAAGTTCAATATTTTGGTATCAGAGAAATTATGATTGATTGTAAGTCGCCACGTAGAACATAAAGGCGTAGAGAAAAAATTATTGTCGAATAGGGGATAGATCCTCCAAGAATCTAGGGGTCGATCGAAGGAAGCTCATTTGGTTCATATTCTACTTCAAACATTTATTTGCATGGAAAATTCCCCCGTTACTAAAAAATACTTGGCGCAAAAGTCTCGTTAGGACCCAGGGCCTTGCAATTTCTCACAAGGGTGTACGTCTTACATCTTGTTTATCGCGTTATTGAGCCTGTCGTCAGTCCGAAGAACGAATAGGTAATCAATAGCGAAGCAATCTGTGATGCCGACATTATTCAACGAGTTTGTGACAGAAGTGTGTCCAAACAATAGAAAACAATTCTCTACATTTTAGTTGTGCTTCCGGCGCTTACATACTGCAAGCACGACTAGTGCAGTTTTTTTTTATCGTGTTCAAATGGGAAACTGGTAATAAGTTTTTTAACCAATTGCATATGGGAGACTTTTTGGTGCCTTTGTATGAGAAATGAAATAAAATTGTACATAAAATGAATTTATATAAATATATGCAAATAACTGAAATTTGGAATTTCTACAGAAGTTTTTTATATGTAAATATTCAGAGAATAAACTAATACCAACCCTGAATGCATTGATAAATTATTTTGTAAATCTTCTAATAATACATTTTTCCAAGGATGGGGTACAACACCCACTTAAGACTCAAGCGGAAGTCCAGCATACAAAACCCAGTTTTCTGCGAAAAAAAACACAAGATTTATTGACCCACGATTTGATAGCATTAAAATATTAAATATATTTTATATTAGTGATGCTAACCAAAACAACCTGTGTTTTGTGGTTTTTTTTGTCTGTCTTTTGATATACAATTTCATTCTATTCGCTTTTTATGGTCAATATTAAAATATTAGACAAGCCATTCTGTCTATTTCTAGGAATTGTTCAACTGAAACGATTTGTATAAACCATCCGTATTCGTGAGTCAATTCAGTGACTCGCATTTACATCGGGATAAAATAAAAAAGTCTCAAGATTAAGAATGCGATTTATGGAGTTTATTAAATTATCTGCTTTTAACATGCCGTAAGGAAAATGAAACTATGTATTTACCACGAATAAGTGGAAATTCAAGTTTTGTGTGACTCCCTTACTCAAGCAAAAGCTCCGATCATGGATGATGACTAAAATGTAAATGAACTTGACTTCATCTCTTTCTGTTTTGCTACTAGATACATCTTCTGAGAATTGATTTTGCTATTAAGATTATGCTATTAACCATCGTTTTTTTAAGGTAAGAGAACAGTGTGGTAATAGGTAACTGAATATTTATTCGGTTCAAGGTTATGTTATGGGTTATGCTTTTGTTAAGAACGATCTGTAATTGGATAAATGACAGTGCTTAGTTTAATAATATTCGATCGAGATTTAATTAATTTCTTGTAGGTACTGGGCGTTATTAATAATCATTTTAAGTAGCAAATTAAATGATAATCTCTAAACTTTTCCAAAAACCCTTACCAATAAAAAAATTTACATCACAGACTGGCGTCAGTTCATAGTTTATTCTTTAATGTACAGAAAGTCACATCTAAGCCTTTAAGTAGTGAATGAATTGTGTAGTAGGTGACAGTAGTGCATGGTAGTGTATCTGCGCTTTTAAAAGAAAAAAAGAATGTTTGTGACAACCGAAATTAGAAAATTGAATAAAAAAAATAATATAGTTTTTACAGTTTAATTGAATGAAAATGTAACATATTAAATGCAAAAGTCGTATTTTTTTAGTTCGATATCGGTTTTGCCTGTCGATCTGTGCGGAAATCTGGGGTTTAAAGTGCTAAATAAATTTACTTCATATTTGACATACAATGTTCTTGGAATAACACCCAGAGTTTTTTTTTTTAAATAGAGTTATAGGGGTAAAACAAATGGTTTTAGTAAAATCCAAATATCTCAAAAACGGCTCCAAGACTAATCTTTGAAACTACCCTGTATATGCTATTTCTTCCAAAAAATCGATATGTACATCATTACTTACAATATTTTTATAAAAAGTTATCAGTGTAGTTTTTGCTCTGGAAAGTACACAGCTGATAAAATTTCGACAATTCGGAAGATCTTGAAAAAAAAATCAAGAAGTCCAAATCGATACCCAAATCCTATTTATTGATTTCAAAGCCTCGCATTCAGCATTTTATAGAGACTAAATTACACAGTTCTGATATACAACCCTAAGTCGACCGTCATTGCAGGGGGATAGTGGATAATTCTCATTACTCCATCAGGGTCGGGAACGACCTTACCGAAACATGCGGTAAACTTAAGTACAGAATATTGTCTACAGAAACACAGAAGGCTTTACTTTTTGTTTAGTACTGTAAATTTCTGTGCAGGTCATTTAGCAAAGCTATTACAGAGCTGTTCATTAGAATCGCAGATTAAACTATGAACGACCTTGTCATAAAAATATAATCGTCTCGACAACTATCCCTTTTAAATTTAGTTCAATGTTTTATATATTTATATAAAACAGTTTATATAATAATTCTTACTGAAGAATTTAAATTTCTTAATTCACTTTTAAGATACATATTTTCAAGTTGCCAAAGCAGCAAATTTTTATTTCTTTAATAATAAAATACATTGATGGATAAGCAACTTTTTTTTCAATTTCAATTTTTTTATTTAACAAAAGCCTTGTAATCTCATTTATGGCTATTAAAATTTACAATTTGATTAAACATTTTATATTAAAGTACATGTCAAATTAAAAATTTAGTATAATACATTATTATTCAAATTTAATTTCAGAAAATTACTATTTTGTTTATACAAAATTATAAAAAAATAAATAAAAATTCGTTAAAATGTACGTTTGAATTAATGAAAAACGGAGTGAAGACGAAAGAGCGAAGAAAATCGTTTAAATTACTCATACTTTTAATTTGATTAGGTAACATATTCTAAGTTCGGGTACATAAAGGGAAGAAAGATCTGAGTGTTTGCAGTGTTGAAGTCCTGTATGTCTCTAAATTAAATGTTCTTGACGATACAGATAAGTGATTTTTTCGTATAGATAGGAAGGGGTTCGACAATGTAACAGTACATACATAAATTAACACATTTCGATAACAAACTGTGATATTATCGATACATCAAAAATGCAGTTAGATAAATACGATACATGATCGAATTTTCTTAAAGAATGAATAAAGCGAATACATGAATTATATGCTACCTTTAATTTTTGGTTGCTTATGGAGTCCATTTTAGCATACAAAGGGGCTCCGTATGTTATGATTGGTATTTACAATGATTTAACCAGGGTTATTGGTGTTGGTTTTGGTATATAATTTGAAATTCTCCATAGACGCCTAAGACCACCATAAAGTCTATTAATTATTTTATTCACATGGTCATTCCATGTTAATGTTTATAAACTCCATCCTCAACAAGACCTAATGGGAAAGAGAAATAAATCTGCAAATCATCTGCGTAGAGATGATATGAGGAGTATTTTATTACATCAACAATGTCGTTAATAAACATACTGAATAGCATCGGACCTAATATTGATCCCTGTGCAACTCCGCTTTTTAAATCAACAAAATCAAAAGTAATGACATCAGATACAATAGCTTGCTTTCGGTTATTAAGAAAGCCATGAATTAGTTTGAGTGCAGATGAAGAAAAATCAAATTTGTGTTCCAATTTTCTAAGCAAAATTGTATGATCAACTGAACTGAAAGCATTAGTAAAATCAAGAAGATTCAGAATCGTGACTTCATCTGCATCTATTGCTATACGGATATCATTATGAACTTTTAGGACTGCAGATACACAGCTGTGTTTTTTTACGAAAACCTGATTGGAGTTGTGATAAGTAATTATACGTTTCCAAATAGTAATTTACCTGTTTAAGCATTAGTTTTTCCAAACCCTTTGGTAAAATGCTAATCGGTCGGTAGTTCGAAAAATCGTTTTTATTTGACAAATTTCTCAAATGGTAACATTTTTGCTATTTTCCACATACTAATAAATACGTATTTTGTTAAGCATTCGTTATAAATGTATGCAACACTTGGGACTATTGCAGGGAGTATTAGTTTGATAAATTTGGGTGATATGTTGTCTAGAGCTATTGCATTTGATTGTATAGAGCTAAGAGAAATAAAGCATTCGTTCATCGTTACGCAACTAAATGAAAAATTACCATTTGTGTTATTAAATGAATCTGCACATATAAGCTTATTTGCATTTGAAAAGTTGAAATATCTATTCAAATTGTTGGCAAAATCCAAGTCATCAATTTTAGCAATATTTAATACTCATACAAATAGTTTTAGTCGATTCATTTGAAATTGGCTCCATAACTAATAATCTAATAGCTCGACACATCATTGTTTACCCTATTCCCATTAACGGATACAAACGAACTTTTTCAAATTTACAACTCCTGCAAATTCCGGTTCAGATTACAATTTATAGCACTGTGTTGGGTGTTTAATATAAAACCAGTTTATTTTTCATTTCTGATTTGTTTGGTATTTCCAGAACATTAGCTTTAACGCTTTTATCGTTCTGGTTGTTAAAATAACGATTACCATCGACCATGCATTGCATCATTTTCTTTGATGAAATAAGGAAATTAAATATATGGTACCAATAAAAGAACACAAATATGGGGATTTATTTAAAGTTCGTTGTTGCACCTAATAACCCCAGATGAAGTTTCAGAGTTAGGTGTAGATAAAGGGTCTGCCAGAGGCAGTTATGACAATTTGTTTAAATAGAACAAATGTCTTTGTAAATATAACATTACAATGTAATACCATTTCTACAATAATGGATGGTAGTCTAGAGCTTAATGGTTGCTTCCATGTAGTGGTATGAATATATGTATTGTAGATCTAATAAAATGGCAGGACAGTTTACATTCTCTCTTACAGATAGTTTATCAGAAAAAAGGAATATATAGTTTCAATAGTACTGAAAAAAAATTATATTGAATAAAAAAAGAAAAAAAAAAACAAGGATGAACAGGTATTCGAGCAGTATTGGCCTAATTGGAACTGGAATTACTCAAACACCTTTTAGTACTCAATACTTACTTACTTACTTAAGTGGCGCTACAGTCCGGGATATACCTGGGCCTCAACCAACATGCCTCTCCAATTAGCCCGGTACTTAGCTAACTGCAGTTGCGCACTCCAAGTTGGTTGGGAATCGAAGACTCTGCGAGCCGGAGTATTGGTGTCCATTCGTTATACATGTCCTAGCCATCTTAAACGTCCAATGCGGAGTTTGTTGAGTAGGGGTATGTCGCTGTACACCTCGTATAGTTCGTGGTTGAATCTTCTTCTCCATAGCCCGTCAACGCAAACGGGACCGAACATTTTTCGAAGAATTTTTCTCTCGAATCGACCAAGGATTTCTTCATCCGCTTTTGATACGGTCCATGCTTCAGCGCCGTAGAGCAGGACTGGGATGATCAGAGTCTTATATAGGATCTCCTTAGTAGTTCGAGTGAGGGCTTTACTACTAAATTGCCTTCTTAGCCCGAAGAAACAACGATTGGCAAGAGTAATTCTTCGTTTGATTTCTGACGAGATGTTGTTGTCAGAGTTAATATCGGAGCCGAGGTAGACAAAGTCCCGAACTACAATGTCAATGGTGACGTTCTGTCCAATTCGTCGATGTTGTGTGTCCTTTCGTGTTGACAGCATATACTTAGTTTTACCCTCATTTACTGCTAAACCCATTTTTGCAGCTTCCTTCTCTATACTAGCAAACGTGGCTATGACATCACGTTGAGTCCTACCAATGATGTCAATATCGTCGGCGTATGCTAGTAGTTGCACCGATTTTTGGAAAATTGTGCCTCTGGTGTTGGCTCGGGAGTTTTGCACAATCCTCTCAAGAATCAAATTGAAGAAGTCACATGACAGCGCATCGACTTTCCTAAATCCTTTTTTGGTATCGAATTTGTCGGTGAGGTCGTTTCCGACCCTGATGGTGCAGCGAGAATTCTCTATCGTCATCCTACACAAACGGACGAGTTTGGGCGGTATACCAAAACTAGACATGGCTCTGTATATTTCGTCTGTATAAATGCTGTCGTATGCGGCTTTGAAATCAATAAATACGTGGTTGTTATCGATTTGGACTTCTTGGGTTTTTTCCAGGATCTGCCGAAGTGTGAACATTTGACTTTCCTGGCATAAAACCACACTGATAAGGGCCGATCATGTTGTTGGTAAACGGTTTCAGGCGTTCACATATTACGGCAGATAGGATCTTGAAGGCGATGTTGAGCTAACTTATGCCTCTGTAGTTGACGCAGTTCAGAGGGTCTCCTTTTTTGTGGATCGGGCAAACGATGCTGAGGTTCCATTCTTCAGGCATACTTTCATCCGACCAGATTTGGCTTATGAGTTGGTGGATGTTACTTACCAGTTACCACGTCATCTCCGCCAGCTTTATAAAGCTCAGCGGGAAAGCCGTCATTTCCGGCGGCCTTATTAAGCTTTAGTTTAGATATTGCTATCCTCACTTCACTTAGGTCGGGTGGTTGGCAGTTTTCGCTGTCATTGCTGTTTACCAGTCTGCAGAAGTAGTTCTTCCATATCCTCAGCATCGACAGTGTCTCAACTACGATAATTGCTTGTTCATCTCGACAGGATTCTGTTCGAGCCTTGTATCCTTGGCTTTGACGTTTTACACTTTGGTAAAACTTGCGAACATCGTTCCTGGAGTGGCACCTCTCAATATCCTCGATCGCGCGCTTTTCGTGCTCTTTTTTCTTCTTTTTTGAAAAGCCGATGTTCTTCCCTTCTTCTTTGCCTATATAGCTCAATGGCAGCTCTCGTCTTCACCTGCAGCTTAGCCTTGTAGGCCTCGTTCTTGGCTGCAAGCATCTGTCGGCATTCCTCATCAAACCAGAGGTTTCTTGCTGGTAGCCGCGAGAAACCTAGCACACCAGTTTCGGCTGATCTAATGGCTTGTTGGCATCGTTGCCATTGTTCTTCGACATTAGATGCTGGTGGTGTTGTGTGAATAGAGAAGTTAAGGGATACGCTTTGCGCGAAGGTCTTGGCGGTCTCTGGCGATTGAAGTCTTTCGACATTAAATTTTTCACAGTATTTCTGGTTTTTTGTGGCGTGGTGTATATCCGCATCCTTACTTTGGCTACAACAAGGTAGTGGTCCCAGTCGATGTTAGCCCCTCGGATTGTTCGGACATGTTTATAAATCATAGAGATAGGGGGCTCTCTATGATTTATAAACATGCTCTATTGATACTTGTTTTTGCAATAAAACATTTAATCAGAATCAATTTTCAATTATTTTATTTTCATCAAACAAGTAAATTGCAAATATCTGGGCTGTACTCCTTCTTGCATTTTCGACTTTAAACTACTTAGCTTAGTTTTATAACGTTATAAAAAGTCACGAATTGTCTCCAATAGTAATTACAATAACTCGAAATGCCGAATGTGTAAATAAAAAAAAACACGTTAATAAGCTAAAACTAATTATAAGGCTTAGTAACGTTAACAGTAACTAATCTATTCAACATTATTCAATAAAGTTATCGAAAAATTGCATATCTTTCAAAATGGGGATAAATGCAAAGGAACGTCGAAAAAAGGATTTGAAAAAAATAATTCGCTAATATTCGTCTATCGACCGTTTTTACCCACGTTTTAACCCATCCGACGATCCAGCACTGTCGCAAACAAACGACCGCAGCAGGGACTCAAGAACGACAATACAATGCACACACACACAGTTCATGAAATATCAATTGTTGTTGTTTGTGAAAATTTGGAATCGCTTGATATAGTCATCAAACGCTGAATTGGAAACGCACTAGAGCGAATAAGTGAGACACATCAACCTTATGACGCACTGCAATATCCGCCATGTTCTGCCTTGGTAAAGACTCATTGAAAGAAGCGGATGTCTATATTCGCCAACATGGTCTAAGCTATTTTAAACACTTATCAATGTTGATAATTGCAGTTCGGTGTAATCGATTAAGTATATTTGCACATACGTCACCATAGGAAGCTATATAGCCGTTTCAAATGGGCCGATAGGTGAACTGCAACCAAGCACTTAAGAGAATATTTTCATTTGCGATTCATGGGCGTTATCCGACTGTTGTGCATCTGGCAATTCATTTGGAGAATGGCAAAAGAGTTTATTTCAACGTAGAGAATGCAGCACAGCCAATGGAAAGACCATCTGCAACAACATTAACGAGTTTCATTCCAACTTTCGTCAGTGGTTACTTACATGCATTATTCCTGCTAACATGGTTATGCAGAAAGCAAGCCCAACCCGTAGATGGATATACAGGTGTGTTTTCAAGTGGTGCATTGGGTTGAATTTAGAAAATCCATCCAAAGAACTGTGATTATACCCTATCCCACATTGGGTATATCTCAAAATATATGGATCGACTCAGAATCGCTAGCTGAGTCGATTGAGTCTGTCTGTCCGTCCGTCGGTGTGTCACCGATTTATGCAGATTTTTAGGCCTTTAATTAAAATTACCCAGAAATAACTCAAGAACTAGAACAGCAAAGCAAGCATTTTTTTCATTTTTGTGTTTCTATACGTCCCGGTCGTAAAGAATCCGCGTATCCAAATTTCTTCGAAAGACTTGGTAGATTAGCGGAACCGCCAATTTATGCTGTATCAGCACTCGACTATCGGTGTACCTATAGAAAAACTTCGGGCGGAATGTAGCCGCTTAAACGCGCACTCTTAAAATGTTCATCATTGGGGTAAAAGGACGTGTGAACAAATTTTACTAGAATCTTGTCTACTCTGTTTATGTTGGCCGCTTTGTATAGGACCTGGTATTAAACGCTGTCTCTCAAACACCCGAATCTTTTCAATTTGAAATGGGGCAATGTTGAACCACGCCGGGCGATCATCGTCCTAATAAGAGGCATGTAGCAAATCACCTTCACCCTGCTGCCAATACGACTGCTTTTAAACATTCGTCGTGTCAGCTCTCGCCAGAGCAGCATCTACTTGTTACTCAGCATCGGCTGTCCGTTTGGTGTCACGCTCACCAGCTTGCGCCAGTTCTTTCTCGTATCCCTTGAGACCCTAGACAACGGTGTCCCAAACAGTATAGTTTCAATATCTCTGGATTGAAGTCCCGCTGCAGAAGAGTTCGGAAGGCATTGACCGTATGGGCTGTTCTGTGTGTGATAAGATTCCGCAGTAAGACTACCCATCATATCACGGCTCTCTGTTGCAGACCATTTTTAATGGAAAATTCTGGGGTAGAAGTTAAATTGCCAATTTTGACAACAAACGTTGTACCAGTCAGGAAGCATATATAACAGTGGTTTACTTATGCCAAGTCTGGTCAGCTTTATATAGAGGCCCTCTACCCATACGGTGTAGAAAGACTTCTCTAAATCAAACAGACATGCACCCGTGGAACTGCAAATGAACGATGAAATCTATACAATGAAGCGTTAATGCTGAGTGGCAAACTATTGACTTAAATTCATTTCTAACTAACTACATTTGGAACGCTAGCTTGCTTATGACACGAGAACTTTGCAACAACAAGTAAATACAAACAAATTTTTCACCCAGCGGAACTGGAAAAACGTTCCTGATATCATTGATATTAGCAGCAATACGTGCTCAAAGCGGAATTGCGTTAGCTATCTATCTCATCTCCCAAAATTGCTGCAAAATCTAAGTAGGGGGAAGAACAGCACATTTAGCACTGATGATTCCGTTAAACTTGCAAGTCAATGAAAAATTCTGCAAAATTTCAAAGCAATCAGACATGGCAAAAGTGTTAAATAATTATTAATTAATCATATGGGATGAGTGCACGATGGCGCACAAACGATCATTAGCAGCACTCGATAGAACATTGAAAGATTTGCGCACAATAATCATCGTTTTGGTGGCGTGGTGTTACTGTTAGCGGGGGACTTCCGACAAACACTTCCCGTGATTCCGAAATCAAATGCTGCGGATGAATTTCACCTGCCATTTGATAATTCACTTTATCGAAAAATTATCGTAACTACGATGGCGAGTACACGAATTATATGATTATGAGAAACTGTTGTCCAAGGCGAGGCTGAATTTCTCAAGTAAAAAATTTTAATTTTTGATAGATATGAATTTATATTATTATTTCATTATCTGTATTACCATTCAAGGAAAGCAGCTGTCCAAAGCGAGGCTGCACTTTCCGAGAATAATAATAATAAACAAAAATAATGATTTTGGATTATCCAATATAATTTTTTGTTCTCAAAATAACGAAAGTTGTTGCATTTCTTATTCTTATAATTGGACGATTCAAAATCAAATCCCCGGAGAATTGCGTTCATACAAATCGATCGATCGCTCTGAAAACGAATACGAAATCGTCAATTATCGAGTAGAATTCCTAAGCTTGCTTTTGATTTGCCTTGAATCAGTTCCCAGTGAAACTTGAATCTGAGATGAATATAAACAAGTCACAAGGGCAGTAGCTGAAAGTATGTGTCACAATCACAATTCACAAATCTGAAAATGTCATGCTTTCACATGGCTTGCTTATGTGGCGTGTTCCCGAGTTGGGAAACTATCTTCACTATTAGTTTAGGCTCCGCTATAGAAAACAAATAATGTTGTATTATCAGCCTTCAATTGAATCATTGTTTTATTATTTTTTGTACATTTCAATAAAACGAAGAGAGTTCAATGAAATTAATTCTTGATTTTATTTTACTTTCGCAAAAAATTGGACGAGGCTAAGTCCGTAATACCAAAACTTTACAGTCTTGCAACTTCTTCCTCAATGGCGCTTCTGAGATGTTTATTTTGCTGCTGCTGCTGCGCGTCTGTTGAGTTATAAGGCCCTACCTAGTATAGGGGTGTAACGTTTTTTCCTATAGCACAATTACCTTTTCATACCACTCCGTAATTTGCATGGTTTAAATATTTGCTTAAATTATGAATACTGACTATAAAATAATGTTTTTTGTTTTGCTTGAAATTCTGTAAGCTATAATTCTGTAAGCTATAATTTAAGCAATACAATTTTGCTTAGTGTTTTTTTTACTATTTAAGAATATAACGATTTTATATGTTGAGAAAATTATACAAATTTCCTCGAATGTCAATTTTTGTCTTAAGTCATTTACTTTTTAATTGTGATAAATATTACTTAAATGTAAATACTGAAAATAGGGTCATATATTTTGCCCTTAACCATAATGTATGAGCCTATTTTCGGCATAATATTATAGTTCCTATTATTCCTATTATTGGTCCTATTCCTCCTTATTATCAAAACTGTGGCAGCATTCGTTCTATTAAACGTTTGAGAGAAGTATTTTTTTCTTCTTCTGATGCATATTATCATACGTTATTCTTTTGGCGGAAACATGGTTAACTGATCATTTTTTGATATGGTACTGTTTACATCAGAATACACTGTGTTTCGTAAGGACAGATCCGCTGCAACTGGTATGCAGCGGGGAGGTGGCGTTTTAATAGCTGTTAGAAATGATCTTATGTCAAGAGAAGTGCAATAATTAAACAGGACAAATTATTTAGTAGAGCAAATATTTGTTTTAGTCGGTGGACTTGGACTAAATAATGAAATTTGGTTCTGCCCTAGCTATATTCGCAAACCAAATTTAGAAGTTTATAAACTTCATATGGAGAATATAGAACATCTTCTTTCAAATTTAAAATCAAACCAACATCCCTGTATTGCAGGTGATTTTAATTTAAATAATATTCATTGGCGCAGGGATAAAGAAACAAAAACCTTAATTCCACACAATGTTAGCAACTCATGTGAAATCGCTGTTGTCGATTCACGTTATGCCCATGAATTGTTTCAACTTAATTCAATTGAAAATCAATACAACAATGTTTTGGATTTGGTATTTGTTAACAGCAACGTAAAATACACATGTCCAATGGAAGTTTTAACTCCATTTTTGCCAAATGCCATTTTTCATAAAGCACTTGAACATTCGCTTGGTTTTTATACTTTCTCACCTCGCCACAAAATTCATTTAACTTTTTAAAATCTAATTTTTCATCTCTTAATTCATATTTCATATCCATAGATTGGAATAATGAATTAAACACTTCTGATTTGAATATCATGCTTACCCGTTTTATAATTATATTCAAAGACTCTTTTACCAGGTTTGTTCCAGTTGGAGTAAATACTCACAAGAAAAAACCTTGGTATAAAAAAAGGCTAACCAACTTGAAAAATGTGAAAAATAAAGCCTACAAAACATTTAGAAAGAGTAAAAATTCTGGGGACCGTGATTATTTCCTTCGGCTGCGAATATGATTTTTTGCACCGATTTTTATACAACAATATTTAATCTGTTGAGTCAAACATTTAACAGATGAAATTTCCACATGCTAGTTATTTGCAGAGTATTTTAAATCCGTCTTTGTTGAACGAAATGAATCTACCGTCAATAATTATTCCGAAACCGATCCTATTTCTGACATTGGATCAATTTGTTTAACAGAAATCGAAATTTTAAACGGAGTTAAAACCCTCGAAAGTAAATGCAGTTTTTTTGGTTGATGGAATTCCCCCTATTATTATAAAAAAAATGTACTGCTTTAGATAGTCCTTAAGGTATTCAATCTCTCTCTTAAATCGGGTATATCTCTCGATGAGTGGAAGATTGATTATATCACTCCAATTTTTAAATCTGGATCTCGAAATAAAGAAACAAATTATAAACCTATTTCAAAGATTTCAGTTATACCAAAACTTCTGGAAAAAATAGTTAAAGACAAAATTGACTTACACGTCCAAAATGGTTTCAGTCATCTTCAACACGGGTTTGTTACTGGTAGATCCACGACCACTAATCTAACACTATTTACTAAATTTACCTTTGAGAGTTTCGAGGCCGGTACATAAATTGATGTGATTTTTTCTGATTTCTCGTTGAATCACAAAAAACTTGTGGAAAAACTGAATGCTTTAGGTATTCACTCAAGACTCAATAAGTGGCTGTCCTCTTATTTGGCAAATCGAAAACAAGCAGTCAAACTGGGTAGTTCAACATCTCTACCCTTCAGTGTAAACAGTGGTATAACTCAAGGAAGTCATTTCAGTCCTCTTCTCTTTATTTTGTGCACTAATGACATACCTTCTTTAACTAAACATTCAAAATGCTTAGGATATGCCGACGATTGGAAGCTCTACACTCAAATAAAATCTGTTAGCCACTGTGAAAATCTTCAATATGATTTTCAAAATTTATTTCGCTGGTGTAACCAAAATTCTTTAAATTTGAACGTAGAAAAGTGCAAAATGTTTACTGCTTCACGGCAGTTAGATGATATTATGTTCACTAATGTAGGCAATGAAACTGTTTTGTAACGAGTTAATGAAATATCCGATCGAATGCCGGATTTGATAAAAAAAATTACCTTAACCTTCACATTATGATGTAACAATATCAAGGGCGAATTCATTGCTAGGTTTCTTGAAAAGATATTCCTTTGATTTCAAGGACCCTTATATATTAAAATCAATTTTTTGTTCTTTAGTAAGATAAATTATGGAATATGCTTCGTTTGTTTGGTCTCCTTACCAGCAAACGCATATAGATAGAATCGAGCGAGTACAGAAAAACTAGCAGGAGTTATGTTCATTAGGGATATTATTTGCTCTCGGATAAATTCATCCAGAATCCAGTCTTAACATCTATGCACCTGTGAGACATCTTCGCCCAAAAGATATGTTTATAGCAAATAGGCATAGAACAGCTTATTGCCAAAATAAACCAATATTAAGGTGTATCGCATACTTCAACGAAATGTGCAGTTCTGACGAGTGCAACTTTTCAAATATTAGATAAGTATTTAAAAAAGAACTTTCCATATCTTTTAACTAACTTAACAATTTCACATCCACAGTCACAGTAGTAGTAATAACATCCCAAAGTCTATACTCTTAGAAAAGGTTTTTTTTTATACCCTATCCCATAGGGGGGTATATTAGTTTTGATACTTAGTTTGTAACATAGAGAAATAATTTTGCTACATATACCTCAAAGTATATGGATCGACTCAGAATCGATAGCTGAGTCGAATTAGCCATGTCTGTCTGTCCGTCCATCCGTCCGTCCGTCCGTCTGTCTGTTCGTCAGCGGTTTTTGGGCCTTAAATTTTGAGCTAGGATAATGAAATTTGGTATATAGGATCCTCGTCCGTGCCACCAGAACAAGTGTAAAAATTTTTGAAATCCGCAGACTGCCACGCCCCCTTTTTAGGAAAACTTATTTTTTGGCCAAACCGTAAGGAATTTCAAAAAAGTGTCTGACTAGCATATTTTGACAATCCTTATATCTATATTTCGTTCATACAAAGTATTTTGCCACGCCCACTTTTTGGGGGCGTTTTTAGTAAAAAACGCTTTTTGTCCAAATTTTAAAACTTTCGAAAAAAAATTTGATGCAAATACTTCCGAAATGGTAATATAAACATTTTGTCTATAGATCATTTTCACCTACGCCCACATTTTGGGGGCGTTTTCTTACAAAAACCATTTGTATACCCCATGCCAAGGCATTAGCAATAGAAATACGTTGTTTTCTGTCGAACCACACAAGGTTTTGAGAAACTGTCTGAGCAATATATTGTGACAATGTCATTTTCTGTATTTCATCGCCATAAGGCCTATATTTTGAGGATATTAATTTAAAGGATGGGATGGGATAGGGTATTCAACGATCCGCATAGCGGATTGTAGCATCTCATATGTTAATAATTTTTTCTCTATGAGTATAGATTTTTTTAAGAATTATATATATTTTTTCTTCTACTTAGAAGTTTTTTTTATCAATTATTAAGTTTAATTGTTTTTTTTTTCAGAATTAAACAATTTTTTAGTACCAAGTCAAAATAATCTGTAAATATATATAAATATGGTAGATTAAATAAATAAATAAAAAAAATTAAAAAATTAATTAGGACAAACCATTTTCTTTATTGAAGTCCGTATTGTTCTTGGAAATGTATTTTTACAAATATACAATATACAACAATTCAAGAGCGGAGTCACAACGTATTATAATATAATTATAATTACAACAGTTTTATGATCAATGTATATTAATATACATACATGTAAAATTAAAGTAGCAGGTAGGACTGTCTTTAACTAGTATTGCATTGGAACATTTAATAAAAACAAACTTCAAAGTTAATGAACATAATAAATGTATGTTCCCATTACCGTAGACAACTCTACATCCGTTTAGCCGTCCATCAACTAGTTACAAACTAGTATACTTGCTTAAAATATATATGGTGTGCACTGCTTACTTATTGCATCGATTTTTCTAACTAAGCTAAAAGTGGCCAACAACGGAGACAGTTAAGCAAAAAGCTTTGCGAACAATTCTTAAATTGTCTTCTGCCAAATTACCACACCGCCGTTTATCCTTCTCGCAACGGCAACTAACAAAAGCGAGCAAGCATCTATTGCGCTCGTTTGCTGGTAGGTACTTTTTTCACTCATTTTTTTGTTTCCTTGGAAATTTTCCACCGGAGTGTGTGTTAAAGCAACTTGACAACAATGAACTAAAGGGAGGTCAGGACAATTCCTTGTTCGCCAAGCGAACCGCATTTTTCACAATCTCAATCGCGCGTCGGAAGGACAACACTTACATTGTGAATTCATGTATGTGTGTGCGTTTGTTTGAACTTGTCTGTATGAGAGGTTGTCCTTTCTTCATACTTAATGGATCTTTTGTGCAATTCGTATATTCAATTGCAGTGCTGACTATTTCTCAAGAGAATAGCTTACTTATAGTTATCACGAAGGTACATCTTATTTAGTAATCAACCATTAAGAGATGTTGCTTCCGACTTTAGAAATATTTTTGTGCGCAATATCATGATACCATCCAATTTTTGAGTTATGTAAAATTATAAAAGCAATATTTGTTCGATTTCGTTTACTTTTGTTCTTTTTGTTAAATGCTAAACCACAGAGGATTTGTTATTTTAAAAATGAACATCGCTTGAAATTGCTTGTCAACACACAAAAAAAGGTTTTCGATCATAAACAACTTTCGGATGACCGTGACAACAATGGAGATACTTTTTTAAAAACCCGTGGCAATAAGAGATGGAAGCTCCTAATTTATCCTCTGCTGATATCGATTTTATGAGCTAATCGTGTAATAATGATTCAGCATAAAAAAACATCTGAAGTGGATTTCTTTCTCGGCACCTAACTGTATATATTTTATATCAATGTTTACTATCCGCTCTCTCTCTCATATAAATCCTGACCTGACCGACCTTGGCAGCAATTTTCTTAAAACGTAGATACGTAAGTATAATAAAAAATAATTCGATAATGTGAGTAATTTACATTTATGCGTAAAGTGAATGTAAAAGAAAAAATATTTTTAAATTTTAAAGCGAAACTTAATCTCACAATTCTAATAAAAGGTCAAACACGATTCGGACAAACTTCCCCAGGAATGTAGAAGACCGTTGTGTTGATATGGAATTTGCACAAATCCACTTTCGTTAAAAAAACAATTTGTTGCTTTGAGATTTTTATAATTTTAGGAAGAAAACTATATAAAGTCCCAACGCACTTATCATTCCAAGCTATTCGTTTCAATAATAAAATTTCAAAACAATAAAATCATTCAAAATTCTTGAAAACTTTAAACATAATCCCAGTTAATATAATCAGAAATACCCACATATTTTTTCACACAAATGGTTCGATTCGGCCCATTTACTTCTTTTTTTAGCAGAAAATAACTCTAAAATATTATTTTTAAACAATTTTTGAAGCCCCGGTATTCAACCTTTTGATAGATTAAATTTCCTTTTTACTCATTTTTAGTGAAATACTGACTCTTATACACGTATACACCATTAAAGCTACAAAATTTAATCAACATCGTTACAGCCGTTTCCGAAAATTCAACTTTTAAAAAATGTAGCATCAAAATGTTTTTAAAAAATCCGATTATTCATTCATATTCAGAATAATAAACAACATACAAATTTGCATTTAAATCAACGCCGTCGTTCTGAAGATATCAGTTAGAAATATATCTAGATACCAATTTTTTAAATGTCGAATAATAGGATTTGAAAAATTGAATTGATTTAGTTTTATCTATTTGATTTATGATGATTAAGCAGGTTTTGGTGAAGATTTTAAAAGATTTTTTTTTTCAAAACTGCCTTAAGTGATTTTTATTGAATTTCATAGCAAAGCTACCTACCGAGGTGTCCGTGTGAATGAAAATATTTTCTACCGATGTATACGTTCCTATTAGCAATTTCGAACAAATCATCCAACGATATATATCGCGCATCAGCGTAATGCATTAGGTCAACAATTTCTGACAACTTAAAAATTCATCTGAAGTTTTCCGAAGAAGACAGAAAAAGCAAACTTGGCTCCGATTGAAATTGACTTTCGTTTCGGATATTCTTCCGAACGGATGGATAGATTTAGATATTAGTTATTAATAACAACATTTTCTCTGAGCATCAAAACTTTTATAAAATTAAATTTCCAGTAAAGTGTATTTGTTTTAAACTCCATAGCAAACACAATACTCTTCTTCATTCCTGGGAAGTTCGTTGAGTGGTGTCGGACCTTTTATTTTAAATATAACGACTTAAATGCAAATTTATTTTGGGTGTATTTTCACGATATTACTCATAAGATCTGTCTCAACGCATGACGATTTCAACAAATTTTTTTATGGAAATTTCAACAAAAAGAAAATCCCAATTACGAATAGCACCACAAAAAAGACAGAAGAAGACCATTGGTTTTGGTCAACAAAAGGTCTAATTATTATTTTCAAAGCTTAAAAATGAATGAAAATCAATCAATGGAAAAAACATATGAGAAGGCTACAATCCGCTGTGAGGATCGTCGAATACCCTATCCCATTCCATCCTTAATATAATATCCCCAAATTGTGGGCTAGATGGTAACTTAATATAGAAAATGACGTTGTCACAAGATATTATTCGGACACACAAGATATTATTCAGACAGTTTATCAAAATCTTTTATGGTTTGTCAAAAAAAAACGGGTTTTCTATTGCATATGCCTTGGGGTAGGGTAGAAAAAAGCTTTTTTCAATGGTAAGTTTTAAAAGATCCAATAACATATTTTGCCTTATTGTTGTTCTTGAATATATTTTCATTTTTTTTTGGAAAAATATCTATTTTTTAAAGGAAAAGATAGTACCGGTTTACACAATTTCTAAATAATTGTGTAAAATAATTAAACTTTTCTCGTTTATTAATAACAAAATGATATTTTTTTTAAGCAATTATATCAAAAAATACCACATGAACCTTAAGCTAATATAAAAGAGTTAGGATTTTTTTTGTGTATTCTTTAAACTTGTTTGTATCAAGCAACCCACATATTTGAGTTCTTTTAAAGTTATTTCGTCATCAATTCCATGTCGAACTCAATACAATAACGTTATACTATTTAACTGCTTTGTTTCATAAAAATATTCGTTAAAATTACAAATTGTTCATTTATTCTTTCAATAAATTTTAAACAATAAGAAATTTTAAGTGTTTCTGTTTCTAAAACATTAGTTATACAGAAAATTGGTTAATAAATATCTATCTAATTTCCAAATGTTTTAAATGAATTTATATAAAAACATATGAGAAGAGTACAATCCCCTGTGCGGATCGTTTAATTCCCTATCCCACCCCATCCATCCTTAAAATTAATATCTCCAAAAAGTGGGCTTTATTAGCCTATAATATAGAAAATGACATTGTTCAAACAGTTTAGCAGAATCTTCTGTTGTTTGACAAAACACATCGTTTTCCTCCTACATATGCTATGGGGTAGGGTATACAAACGGTTTTTGTAAGAAAACGCCCTCAAAAAGTGGGCGTGGGCTAAAATGATCTATGGACGAAATGTTTATATTAATATTACTAACTATTCTGCATCAAAATTTTTTTCGAAAATTTTAAAATTTTAACGTAAAACGCTTTTTATTAAAAACGCCCCCAAAAAGTGGGCGTGGCAAAAAACTTTATATGAACGAAATATAGATATTACGATTTTCTAACTATGTTTCTCAGACACTTTTTTTAAATTCCTTATGGTTTAGCCAAAAAACACGTTTTTCTAAAAAGGGGGCGTGGCAGTGGGCGGATTTCAAAAATTTTACACTTTTTCTGCTGGGAGCAACAAAGAGCACGTGTACCAAATTTCATCCTTCTAGCTCAAAATTTAAGGCCCAAAAACTGGTGACGTACGGACGGACGGACAGACATGGCTAAATCGACTCAGCTATCGATTCTGAGTCGATCCATATACTTTGAGGTATATGTAGCTAAATTATTTCTCTATGTTACAAACTATGTATCAAAACGAATATACCCCTATGGGATAGGGTTTAAACACGATTTAAATGGATTTGCGTACCTATCACTTAAATCTGAGAATCTAAAAACCAACTTTGAGATAATTTTCCTTTTTATAACTTCACTCAACATAAAACTTAAATTAAAATCATTCCACCAACAAAACTTATATGCAATTATTCATTTCATTCATATTTTCCCAGCACGATTAACGTAAAGGTAACATAATTACTCATGCTTTTTATACCCTATCCCTTAGAGGTATATTAGTTTTGATACATAGTTTGTAACATATTGAAATAATTTGGCTATATATACCTCAAAATATATGAATCGACTCAGAATCGCTAGCTGCCGTCCGTCAGTCCGTCTAGAGGTCATCGTTTTTTAGGCCTTAAATTTTGAGCAAGGATAATGAAATTTGTGATCCTTGTTCGTGCTGTTCGAAGAGGTGTAAACATTTTCAAAATCCGCCCACTGTTTAGAAAAACCTTATTTTTAGTCAAACGGTTAAGAATTTTGAAAAAGTGTCCGAAGAACATATTTAGAAAATCTCAATATTTATATTTCGTCCATATAGAGTTTTTTGCCACGCCTACTTTTTAGGGGCGTTTGCAGTAAAAAACCTTTTTTGGTCAAATTTCCAAATATTCGGAAAAAAACTTTTGATGCAAAAACTTTAATAAAATGAAGATGAAATTTCATCCCTAGACCATTTTAACTCAGGCCCACTTGTTGGGGGAGTTTTCCTACAAAAACCATTTGTATACCCTACCAAAAGGCATATGCAATAGAAAACCGTTTATATTTATCGAACCATAAACTATTTTGATAAACTGCCTGAACAATATGTTGTAACAATGCATTTTCTATATTTCATCTCCATAAAGCCCACATTTTTGGGATATTCATTTTAAGGATGGGATGGGATAGGGTATTAAACGATCCGCACAGCACAGGATGGTAGCTTTCTCATATGTTTTTTACTTTACTACACCCAAAACACCACGATCATGCACGCTTCTATCTCCTGTAGTATACCTACCATATCTTCATTTGCGCCATATAGATCCAGAAAACAAATTGAGAATTAATTATGTAAGATTGACTTGAGAAAAACTCACGTTTTTGCCTTATTTCGTTCACAGTTAAGATGAACGAATTTGTTCATACGATGTGCGTTATACCTTTGAACTTTCTCTTACAAAGAGAATTGTATTGTTTTCGTGTAAAAATCGAACTCGATATTTTGATTGATACTAACATTACGATTATAGAGGAACCCTAAAAAGTGTTTTATGAAACACTTGGCATTTGATCTAATGCCCAACTCGCTATGAAAGAGAAAATTGCGTACGATACAGTAGATGTACATTTCACCTTATATGGAGCGCACAACACAACTGGGGACATTTAGCTAATGACCGGATCAATTCGATAGGCATGTTTGTTGAGGCCCTGGTTTATTCTGGACTGTAGCTTACTTAAGTATGAAAGTAACAATGAATAAGCTTATATCTGCTCGTTTAGACATCAAAACGGTTGGTTATTGCTTTTGAATTGCACTTCACCTATCAAATAGAGCAGCAACACCCATTGGCAATTTAAATTAAAAGTTATACAAATATCATGCGAAATGTATCACCGAATTGTGAGCGCTTTTTTGACAGGATAGGTAATATTATTATATTGAAGAGATCCCAAAGTGGAACATATCTATTTTTATTATTATTGGTCATTGGTCCAACCCGAAAATTTCTTTAAAAAGTTTTTGGAATAAAACTAATTATGATGAATTCAAAAACGTTAAAGCCATTTTTTTAAAAAATATACCGTTAGTAAAATACTAGATACAACAAAAACCTATCCCAGAATTGAAGGCAAAAATAAACTAAATACGGAAGGAAGACATTTTTATTAAGATATAATTTTACTCAGACTGACGTTTTTCATAATTTGAAACAAGGATACCTAATGCATGCGTTAACGCTTGATTACCAACCTCTATGCATTCAGTCGTCAAGCCTTCTTTTACACCGACATGAATGCTTGGTTTACATGGTTAACTTAACTTAGAAGAACCCACTCACCTCCCATTCAGCGACCTTTCACTCCTTCCAAACAAATATTCATCTTTTCTAGACAAAAAAAATTCTCTTGAAAATTTATATGTATTTCTCTCTAGTAAGGGTACACGAAATCTCAAACTTGTAAGTGTACCTTTATTTACTAAAAAAAAAAACAACCGAGGGAGCATATAAAATGAAACATAACACCGACAGTACCTACGCCAAAAAAAATGCTACTGAATGTTTTTAATGGCCTACTCCACTTTTACCGTCAACCTCTATCTCTCAATCTCCTTACATTCAATGTACTACAAAAATCTTAAACCATTCAAATGCCTTTTTTCTTTGTCCTTGAAAGCAAAGAAAATCCCAGACGTATTTTGCCTGAGCAGATGCCCACAAACAAAAATTGTTCCTTCCATCAACCCTCCTGTGGCTCATCGCAGCGCACTTGTCCATGAATGAGCATTGCCTGCTGCTGTTATATAACAAATTCCGGGTATAACGACGGTACACACAAGCATATGCAGGATATTTCACTGAACTTGCCTTTTACAGTGTCTATCATTTGCTTTACGTAAGAATCATACAAATTATTTTGCACGTCATGGCTGAGCAAAAGGGACGCAGGGACGATGAGAATCCGGATTCAATCCGCACCCACATGATTTCGTTCTTTTACATTATTTTTATCCAGCACCGATTTTAATCCGTGAAGTCACACAACTTGGTGTGCGAGCTAAGTATTAAGCAAAGAGAGTCCTTAAACATACACAAGGATAGGTACTTTGGTTCATGAATTGTTTATCTTAATTAGGTTACCCGGCAATTACAAGATATTTACATATATAAATTCTACTTTCATTTACATGTTCATTACTGTATTCAACTGTGGGATGGAGGTATAACCACTGATGCCGAGAGGTTAATTTTAAAAGAATGATTTGCATATCTTTGACAGAAACTATGATTTTGGCAAATATCCCAATCCTCAGCAAACTTGTAGTAGGTGCCAGGATACAAATCGATTGGATGGGAGTATGTATGTCTCTCAAGGTCAAAGTACCTACAAAATGAGAAAATTGCCTATTTCACAAGGGTTCATGAAACTAAGGATGCTTCCCATTCTACCGATTTGACGTTTACTTGAACTTCATTAGAAGTAAATCCAATAGAGCAAACAAAAAAAGCAGGGTTGCCTTTTTTGTTGCGATTTTTTTTCGCACCAACTTTAGGCAAAGGAAGAAATTAAATGGGATATGTATACCGAGGAAAAGAAAAAGAGCAATACCAAAAAAATATTAAAAGCGAACTGCTCTAAATGGCAAGACTCGGTACTTCTTTTAAGCAGGGAAATCGATATGCGGGTTCTGCGCTACCAAACGAGTAGGAGTATTTGAGAATTTCGCAAGGATAAATATACTCAAGTTAATTAAAGTTTAAAGCTTACCCAGTTTTAAGGATTACAATTATTTGGATAGAGTTTGCGTGTGCGGTTAAAGTTATATATTCAAATACATATAATTACCACTGATGAGATACGTTTGTTCTAGATTGCATTACTATTTTCCAAATCGTAGATCGTTTAATAGCAATTACTTTATTAAGGGATTAATGCAAGGATTATGCGAAATTCTAGCTTAACGAATTTCGTTTGATAGAGTCATGAGGCGGCTATAAAGCCGAAGTGTACAAAACTCTAAATACAATTTAATTTGAAATGGACACGTGGTTACTAAGGAAATATATTTTCTATAAACAGAATATTCTCTATTACAACTTTTGCGATTAGGGATTTTATAAACTGTTCCAAAGTTTTGATTTGGGTTTATAATAACTTTTAAGGAATTCAGTCAAGAACAATTGATGCCATGGATCGAATTTGAGTAAAAAATAAGCTACGACTGTTGAACGTGTTTTCAATGTTAATCGAATACGTGGTATTTGAATTCTACTTTGTATATAAATTTGCTTTCAACGAGCTAATCCTAAAGATTGCGTTAGTATATTTCGTTAGTCAGTGAAGTTGTTTTCCATGTGTTTCTCTTTAAGAACGAATTTTAATAAATAAAAAGTTAAATCATATTTAATCTGAAGCTTTATCCCCATTTATAATTCAATATTGGAATTTTTCTTCCTTTAAAAAAACATTTTCTTTTTAAATTTATTTTTAATGAATTTATTAAAAGAATGAGCGGAAAACTGGTTGTATCTCATAGTAAAACGATACGTAGAGGTGCCACTTCAGGAATTTCGTTCAAAAATCCTATCAATATATAAAATGAATGGGATATAAAGTACGAACAGAATTATTTTAAGGTGAACAAGAACAAGGAAAATATAAGTTAGGTCACAGTCAATGTTACGATACCGATAAATTGCGGCGTTTCTAGCAAGGTATATAAATACTGGGAAAATTATTTAGTAGGGAGAATATCCCAATCCCAACTCATTAGGAATATTTGGTCTGATAAAAGTATGCCTGAAAATGGAACCTATTTTTTATCTGTTCATCCACTAAAAAAAACTGCTAATCAAATCATCAGACTTCGGCGGAAATCATTAATACCAAAATACACCTATGGGTAAGCGAATAAACACAGGATGTCTAGATCGATACGCTCATAGAATTTTTAGGGCGCATACTACAGCTATTAAAGAGACTAACTATAGAAAGGCATGTGTGATTGTCCGCCAAAAATGTCTGTGTACACTGTACAATGAATATGTATAGAATTCTTGCATAGGCAACTCTCACACCGAAACATTCCTCACCAAAAGAAAATTTTATAAAATTTTATAAATAACATTGTTTTTGAGAGCCAACACCAGAGGCACCATTTTCGCCGGCGATTTTGACATCATTGGTGGAGCTCAACGTGATGTCACAACAACTTTTACTAGTATAGAGAAGGTAAAAACGGGTCTAAGAGTAATTAAGGTTACTACAAAGTTTATGTAGCATACAAGAAAGGACACACAACTTCGACGAATTGAACAGAATGTCACCATCAACAGATGCAACTTTCTAGTAGTAAGCGAGTTTGTCTACCTCTGTTTAGCTATTAACTCATAAAACGATATCTCGTAAATTAAACGAAGAATTACTCTTGGCAAAACGCTGTTTCTTCGGATTAAGAAGATAGTATAGTTTAATTGAACTACTAATGAGATCCTACACCGAAGTATAGAACGTAGTAAAGGCAAATGAGCGAAAAATTATTCGGAAAATCTTTGGTAGTCGAAAATGCAATCAATACATTTACGAGTTATAAACCGACATAGACCTGGTCAAAAAATTACACATTCCACTAGATGGCTAGTGCATATAGAGCAAAAGGACACCAATACTCTGACTCGCAGAATCTTCGATTCACAGCTATACGTCTGAAGCAATAGATGAAGATATTCGAGATAAGAAACCAAAAAAAGCAAAGGCAGAGATTCGGATTTAAGTTGGAGCAGTTTCTGTTTAATCATAAATTACTTGTCCATTTAAAAATGTATCTCTCGGAAAAAAATACATGAATCATGTTTGGTTCCTTAATTAATTTTAATAAAGAAATAAATATGTAAATAAAGTTTTTCTTGAAAACTCATTAATGTTGGATAGTTAATAACAATTATTATTTATTAAAAACCTGTGCTGTATCTTACCCAATGAGCACATCACAAATAGAAGTTCAGTTTTACAAAAAAGGATAGACCGAAAAATATTTATTAACCAAAGCGATTTAAATTGATTTTATGCCTGAAAATTTGACAATAAAAAAAAGTTATATTTATAAAGCGAAGTTGCTTTTCGTCAAAAAAAAAAGAACCAACAATATCTAAAACAAGTAGGTAGATAAGAGCATGACATTGGCATGACACGCCATTTGATTTTCTTTTCGAAATGAAAAGAACAAGTACAAATGGGTACGTATTACCAAAGATTATGAATTCTATACAGATGATGCACTCCATATAAGAAAAATTGTTCTATGGCGGGTCGTGCTGGCACAGCCAGCCATATGTTTTTGTTTTTGTTTTTCATGTGTTTTCATGCACACCGCCCGCCCGTACCGTGAAGCTACTGAGCAAAGGTTTCTGTTTTTTTGTTCTCAATGCGTCATCTGTATGGAATTCATAATCTTTGGTATTACATAAATATGAATGAATATTCATACATATATCTATTTACAAGAAAAATTCACTTCTAATAACAAAAATAATAATGCAAGTAGGTACCCGACATTATGCTTATACATTAAGGTTACAATGTTCTTAACAGTCTTCCAGCTCGTTGCGCACAAAAACATTAAAGTGAAATTAAAATCACTTCCTCGGATATATTCCTACTTTAATTACCAGCACCAGTAGCAACCAAGAAAACTTGAGTTGAATTTAACGAGCCATGCTAGCTGTTGGATATAGTTTGGCAAACTACGGATATCTCAACAGTTGGAAAAGCATAACTTTTTTTTTACCTCGTATTTTTATTGCAATACCGTGTGAAGATTTCGACACCTTCACTAATGCCGTAGTGGAAATCTCGAAAATGGCAATCATTTGGGAATGCAATTGCACACGCCATTAACGAGGCTACCCATCGCTCATCGTTTTATTTATGACCGATAATAATTCAGACCGATCGGAACTCGGAAGCATTGTTCCATGTATACTACACCTAAGCAAATATCATAACTGCATTTGGCGTGCCACTTCGTGTATGCCGGCATCAGTGGAAAAGGATATCCGAAAATCAATCACGAAAAGCAAACATAGAACAGCGATAATGAAAATGTAGATACGGGGATGGAGCTGACATAAAAAACATACACCTAACTGGTATTTGTATCCACACACAGAACGTTGCCTATCTTTATTTAACCACACAAAACAATTGTAGGTACATGAATAGACATGGCTGATTAGATACAAAACGCCCCTGACTAATGGCACATTACCGACGACTATAGGAGTATGACTACAACAACGAGTGACGACGACTGGTGCAGTTCCCACCATCGTCATCAGATATTTTGTATTTAGAGAATGGGTTGACAGCTGGCAGTAATTTCATGCGCAAATAGCACAAAACATTCAACCCACATTCGCTCCCAATGGACTTCCAGTACCAGTTAGAATAGAACACCCACTCCCCGTATTCTGATGACAATGTCCTTTTAGTTGAAAATTTACAATTCTCTTTAAAGTTCGTTTTTATTTGTTTATGTGCACGTCAGTGAGTCAGAGAGTGTTGGTGTAAATAATTACGCACATCGGGGCTATATGCTGCACATGTATAGCCCTTGTGAAGAGCGTCATTGTTTTCCCAGTTGCAGTATATCTCAAAAGTATTTCTATTTATCTGCGGGCATTGTGTTTATTGCAGGAACTCATCAAATCGCAAATTTCGAAGGAGTAGTGGCGCTAACCTACTGACTCTGCGGAGCAACAGTGGAACAGCTGCTTCGGCCGCCGGCTCAATGGCCAGTATCTACAATGCACTCGGGGGCAGTGGTGACAGTCCATTACGGTCCACGCAACTTCCCCTATCAGCAATTCCCAACCCACAAGGAATGTTTTCTATCAGTCAACTCAATATGGAGATATCGGAGCAGCACATTGGGAACAATGGTCGTCTGGAAATCACGTGCCTGGCGACAATTCCAACGCAAGTGGGTCTCGGTGAACAGTATGCTGATTACAAAACGTACTCGGTAAAAGGTAAGTGCCCAATTCACATAATATGTATATCTGATCTTTCTTTTATGTTACGAAATTGCAATTGAATGGGGGCACTCAAATCGTTTTAAAATCTATTCAAACACATTGTGTAATTGCCTTCACTATTTCTTTTGATCTTGGTTTGAAGTTAACGTACAAACTGTAATATAGATAGATGTATTTATCTCAGATCCTAAAAAGTGAAAAAAAAAAATCTGTGATAGTAAACGCGGGATTACAATTATGTAATACCTACCCACCAAAACTGAATAGAAACGACCAATATTTTGATTTTTGACTTGACAATCAATAGCAGAGTATATAAACATCTGCAAGCATTATCTCAGGGCCCTTCTGAATGGTTCAGGTACGCCTCACATGAGAAAAGGATTAGATGAATCGGATCACATGATTAAAATGTATACAATAACAAATATATACATACATTCTAATTTATCTTTACGTCACATGAAGAACTTTATATTGATTTCGGTAGGAAAATATTGAAGGTTGGGAAATATTCACATCATTTTTTTTAATATGAACATCATTGAGAATTAAGACAATGTTGCTAATAAAGCATTTTATAGATTTTCAAGTATCATCTTCAAATTTTTTTTAACTCTTAAAAGCTGGACATGGCTAAATGCGTTATATTCATGAAATATTTATATATTTATATTACTAGCTTTACCCTCCCTTACTTACTTACTTAAGTGGCGCTACAGTCCGGAATGAACCTGGGCCTCAACCAACATGCCTCTCCAATTAGCCCGGTCCTTAGCTAACTGCCTCCAGTTGCGCACTCCAAGTTGGTTGAGGTCGGTTTCCACTTGTGCGCGCCACTTAAGGCGAGGTCTTCCTCTACTGCGTCCGACGTCTGGCTGGGAATCGAAGACTCTGCGAGCCGGAGTATTGGTGTCCATTCGTTCTACATGTCCTAGCCATCTTAAACGTCCAATGCGGAGTTTTTTGACCAGGGGCATGTCGCTGTACAGCTCGTATAGTTCTTGGTTGAATCTTCGTCTCCATAGCCCGTCAACGCAAACGGGACCGAAGATTTTTCGAAGAATTTTCCTCTCGAATCTACCAAGGATTTCTTCATCCGCTTTTGATACGGTCCATGCTTCAGCGCCGTAGAGCAGGACTGGGATGATCAGGGTCTTATATAGGATCTCCTTAGTAGTTCGAGTGAGGGCTTTACTACTAAATTGCCTTCTTAGCCCGAAGAAACAGCGGTTGGCAAGAGTAATTCTTCGTTTAATTTCTGACGAGATGTTGTTGTCAGAGTTAATAGCGGAGCCGAGGTAGACAAAGTCCCGTACTACCTCAAAGTTATATCTGTCAATGGTGACGTTCTGTCCAATTCGTCGATGTTGTGTGTCCTTTCGTGTTGACAGCATATACTTAGTCTTACCCTCATTTACTGCTAAACCCATTTTTCAAATAAATGTGTAACTTACATATGATCCATTTTGAATTGAAAAATTATTTTTTATGTAGACAGCGATTTATCGCATTGTTAGTGTGAAAAATTTAATTAAAATTAGGCTTAAACCGATTTGAATAAAAGGCAAACATACATACAACGATAATATAACTATAATAACCACATTCACATTTATGTAGATACCTTGTGTTAAATACCACTTTTTATTAGTTATGTATTTTTATTTTTATGCACAACGTGTTCGCGTGGGCACCGATAGTGACAATGATCTCCACTGATCGTATTCGCAATATATTGCAAATAATATATGTTTTAAGGTTTAACTTCTCACTAAAATACCGTATAGGAGTAATATACAAGGTGGGCCAAAAGAGATCACCCTATTGGAAGATGCTCTTATTTTTGCAAATGGCCGCCAATGTCAAATCTGTTTTGACATTGTGAATACAAGTGAACAAGCCATGGAGCGATACACTCCCCAAGAACGCGGAATAATCGTGTCTAATTTTTTGCGTAACAATTCGTCTGTAGTATAGACGCAGCGCGAATTAAAAAAATACGCTTTATGTCACATTAAATGGATGATATAAAAAAAACAAGAAAACACTTGACTTTTTAAAAATTGTCAGAACAGAAAAGTACAGATCCGTTCAAACTACAATTATTCTACATCGAAGTAATATATCGTAATAGCTGTAATTTGTGATTTACACATAACATATTCCCGTTTTCCAACATCCTGATCCCGAGCCATCACCAGAGGCACAATTTTCCAAAAATTGTTGCAACTACTAGCATACGCCGACGATATTGACATCATTGGTAAGACTCAACGTGATGTCATAGCCGTGTTGGCTAGTATAGAGATGGCAAAAATGGCTTTAGCAATAAATGAGGTTAAGACTAAGTATATGCTGTCAACACGAAAGGACACACAACATCGACCAATTGGACAGAACGTCAGCATTGTCAGATATAACTTTGAGGTAGGATGGGACTTTGTCTACGGCTCCGCTATTAACTCTGACAACAACATCTCGTCAGAAATCAAACGAAGAATTACTCTTGCCAACCGCTGATTCGTCGGACTAAGAAGGCAATTTAGTAGTAGAAAAATCTTCGGTCCCGTTTATGTAGACGAAGATTCAACCACGAACTATACGAGCTATATAGCAACAAACCCCTGGTCAAAAAACTCCGCATTGGACGTTTAAGATGGCAAGGACATGTAGAACGAATGGACACCAATACTCCGGCTCGCAGAGTCTTCGATTCCCAGTCAGACGTCGGACGCAGTAGAGGAAGACCTCGCCTTAATTGGCGCGCACAAGTAGAAACCGAGTTTGTTTAGTTTGCTTAGGACCGGCCTAATTGAAGAGGCATGTTGGTTGAGGCCCAGATTCACCTCGGACTGTAGCGCCACTTGTAAGTAAGTAAGTATATTCCTGGTATTACTAGAACTTTGTAACGTTATTGCTTGTCCTGATAAAAACTTAATTCTTAAATGTAAAAATTGAAAATCCTAAAGCTCGTTTATGCTAAAGAATTTGTCAATACAAAAATTACAATTGAAGTAAAAAACTGACAACTAGATAGTTACATTTAAAACTTTTGTGTTTCTATCCTTTCAATAATATATACAAAAAAAAACATTTTCTAGACTGTCCATCTCAGGGTCATGAAACAAAAGGGAAAACAAATTACAGCATATTTCCTCATGAATCACAACTATTTTTTTGTTCTTTTCAGTAGTTTTCTGTGCAGAATGAAAAATTATTTGGCTGATAAGTCGTATATAATGTGTTACCTAACTACACCATAGAACAATTTCAATATACTGATAAAATTCTGCCAATATTTTCATCAAATGTTTGAGCTGTAGGGGTATAAAGAACAGCGTCTAACTATATATAATTTTGGACCACGAATATTTTTTGCGTGTATTTCTTTACGAGTTATTTTATTTTCATTAAATTATTTAAGAAATTGGATTAAATGTTAAGACAACATATAAGGACCTTTTTGAGACGTTTCTTTTCAAAATTTAACGGGATAGGGAATGTATGTAAACACTAAAAATATTGTGTGTTATTATATAATTTTTCTTGGTTTACTTTTGGATAAACAAAACGAAAAATATAGTTACTATGTGCAGTGCATAGATGAATTTAGACAGCCCTTTCAGGAACTGCTAAAGAACATAATGTCGCGTGTGTGATAGAACAAGAAACCCACCCACCTCTATTCTACGAAAAATTAAGTGCTAATATAGAAGAAGTCAGTGTAGCCATCAACAAGTGAAGAATATAAATTCCGTTGATTCTGATGGATTACTAAGCGAGATGATGATATAGTAAAGTTCGTGTAGCAAACCACCAACCAATACTGAATAATCGAAACCATGACCGATATTTTGAAACTTAGTTTCATATGTTCCATCGACAAAAAATTCAATACTACGTCTGGAGGCAAATTCGTATTGAAGTTAACGAGGTCAAGACAATGAATATAACTACTATTAACACACAAAGTTTAATCGACCCACATGACAACCTTGGACAAAATGTGAATGTTGAAGTTGATAGCAATAAGTTGATGTAGTTGGGGAGTTCATCTACCTCGGAGTTGTCAGATTATGACTTCCAATTTTATAATCCAAATGCTTACTCTACCTGGATACAATCCTACAACTCTTACGAGTTTAAGTATAGGTATGTTAAATGGCTATGCCACAAAGAAAAATCTATATTAGGTCCATTGATAAAAAAGTAAGTAAAAGTAAGGAACTGCCGCGCAGAAGGTCTGTGGGAAAGCTAGGCCCTGGGTACTAACGACCCTGTTGCTCCAAAACTTTGTATATTTAATTTAATTAGATTTTGACACGAATCAACCCCCTTCAAAATCATAAAAATAATTATATGAGCATTACTTCATTGAACGAGTAGATATAATTATTTATGTCCTCTTCAAGAGTAGCTTGCTGCAACTTATTTATTTATATATAAAATGATAAGATGCCTGATATCAACTAGAAAATTACTGGATAGTTAGATAAACAAGTTTTTGAAAGTGACCTTAAGTATTCGTACCTATAGCAGATTATAGCGACATTTACCTTGCTAAATGACAAAGTTAATTCACCTTGAATTGTCCTGTGAATCATTTGAAGCTGAGGGCCTTGTTTATGTTGCTAATAAAGTTCGCTGCCAACACTGCTGAATGAAGACGTTTTATATATGTATGAGAGTAGGTTATCTTGGTTCAACATACCCAGATTGGTACAGAGGTGAGTCCATTAAATAACAATGAACATGGTGGTAATAAACTGTTTGCATATAGAACACACATCTTGGGGAATGAATTGCTGGGGATTTATTATCGTTTTTATAGTCGTTTGTCGTAATTGATGTACTTGACCATCGTATATACCCGAACTTTTATAGTTTATACATGTTAAAATGTACGGTATAAATATAACCGCTTCATAACGGAAACATCCCTTTATTTAGTAGGTTAATGTAACTAATTACTAAATGGGATCTCTATCTGAGATGTTATAATCTTTGACTGGACATTTGTAAGTGGTGTAGAATTCAAATAAATTGAATAATGACAAAAGCAACGCGCGATATGATAGACAATACAAATTATATTATGAATTAATTATATATTTGGTATTATGAATAAAAAGGGAGCAAGTTGTCAAGGTTCACATATCAGCTCGCTTACGTCTGGTTAATTATGTTTTTAACTTTCTCTTATAAAGAGAAAGATATTGTTTTCCTGAAACAATATCTTTCGCGATTTTGATTGACTCTTACTTTATGATGATAAATTAACCCAAAAAAGGTTTTTTTCGAATTCCGCCCGCCTGCTCTAACGATTTTGATTAAATATGTCGACATATTAAATTCAATTTTGAAATTAAATAAAAATTCTTTGAAACGTTATCGGAAAAAGTAAAATCTTTAAAAAATCTTGACCAACAAAGTAATACCAATTAATATAATCAGTGAGTACTATTTTTCTGCACAAATCACTCCGCCCCTTCGTGGGATATAAAAAACGATTTAATCATGGTTTTACCAAGCTTGAAATATACCCATAAAAAGTTTTGACTGAATCCATTTATTACTTTTCGAGAAAAAGTCAATTTTTTAAAGTCCCGGTGTTCGACTTTTCGACAAAAACTTGATATGTAGATATGTTTCTGTTCCCACACTAAGCAATTAAAAAAATGGGTTAAAATTATAGTTTCGAAAAAAAAAAACATTAAATTTATGAATTGCTGTTTTACTCAATTTAAGGAAAAAAACTGAGTATGCAACATTCTAATACATGTCTACACCATTTAATCTTAAAAACTTAATCAAAATTGTTAGAGGCTTTTCCAAGAAAAAATTGCATCAAAATGATCCGTTGAGGCGGCTACACACACGTAGTGTGACAAATCGCATTTCATTTATATCAACGTTGTTGTTCTAGAGAAAGAAAGAACTGTTATGTACATTTTTTGCGAAAAACTGCATGTGCCATCTTATTCAAGATACTTCTAAAAGCCTAGCTGTTACTTTTTATCAACATCGTTTGAGGTGCGTTTTAAAAATTCCATTATATTAGAGGTACCTTTAATTTATTAATTTCAAAAATTCCTCTGTAGGACCTTAAGTATACTCACAGATCACATACTCCAGACTCCGGACGGCAGACAAACAAATTTTTAAAAACTACTTTTCTGGACTCAGGATACCTCAAACTATAAGAATATGTAAACATCTCAATTTTCGCGCCAACAAAATCCTTCTCTATACTACGTATGGAAAGTAAAAATTTATAACAATTAACATCGTCCATTGCCAATGATGATTTAAAAATAATTTGTTAATCTTTTGAGATAACAAACTTTTATGAATTTAAATTGTTGACACGAAAACAGAATGTCAATGAGTTGAGATGAGCGTCAGAGATGGTGGCGGATGAGCCAAAAGGTCAATGGCAGCGCTCAATTCCGTAGTCGATACTAGGGATATCTAATAAATTGAGTATGGACTCTAGGTTTTGGACTGTGCTTTGGCTTAACTACCCACTCATGGAAACAATTGTTACACAAAGCAACCAAAAGGCTCGGACCGATTTTATTGTTAACGTCCATGGTAAACTTAAAACTGACAACGATATGTATATCTACAGGGAAGCCCTTATCCGTTACAAAGCAGACATTACTGTCATCCAGGATATACGATGGGATAGGACGGGCAAAAAGAGGATAAAGAACTGTGACATGTTATAGTGATCTATCCGGATGTGTATTTATTATAAATGCCAGACATAGGCAAGAAGTCTTATGTTTTCAAGACATTTGCGACCGCATTATAACAATCCGCATCAAGGCTGACTTCGTCATCATAAGCCTTATATACGCGCATGCTCCGAAAGAGGAAAAAGTGAAAGACTGCATCTACTTACAAAATTTTTGAGCGACTACCGAATTACGATGTTAAAATTCTGCTGGGAGATTTTAACGCAAAAGTAGAAAAAGAAGACATCAATTATTTTGGATATCTGAACATTTCGATATTCTAACATCGACTCGGACCACTACCACTACAATGTGGATATCCATCAAGCCACAACAAATCAGAAATACTGTGAAAAAATTTAATGTCGAAAGACTGCAATCGCAAGATACCGCCAAGTCCTTCGCGGAACGCACATCCCCTTCTCCATCGATTTCATCATGCCACCAGCATCCAATGTCTAAGAAAAATGGCAACGATGTCAAACAGTCATTAGATCAGCAGCAACAGATGTGGTAGGTTTTTCGTGCCCACCAGCAAGAAACCCTTGTGTTGATGAAGAATTGCGGAATTGGAAGAAACCCAAGAAGTCCAAATCGATACCAACACCTATTCATCGATTTCAAAGCCACATACGACAGCATTAACAGAGACGAATCTCATTCTCCTGAGGCACAATCTTCCATAAATCAGTACAACTACTAGCATACGCCGACGAATTGATATCATTGATCAGACTCAACGTGATATCATAGCCACGTTTGCTTGTATAGAGAAACCGACTTCAACCAACTTGCAGTGGGCAACTGGAGGCTGTTAGTAACGTGCCGGGCTAATTGGAGAGGTATATAAGTTGTGGCCCAGGTTTATTCCGGACTGTTGGACCACTTTGGATACTTTTCTAAGATAGCATAATTTTCTAAAAATCTGTGCAACTACTAGCATATGCTGACGATGATGGCGTCATTGGTTTAGCTAAACAGGACGTCATCGCCGCATCGTGAGTATAGAGAAGGGAAATTTGCTTATGCAAACCATTGTTTCTTTAAGCTACTGAAGAGGTTCTATATAAGAATCTGATCCTCCCAGCCTCAGTAATTGAGTAATTATTATATGTCGGGAATTATAAAATTTGAAATTTTATTTATTCATAAAAATTGCGCGTCGATAAAATGCTTTAAAGTTGAGTTACATAAATTCGAAATCAAGCATTTTGTGTAAGTGACGTTTAATCATTAAATAAATTTGTTGCATGGAATCAGGGTTCCGTTTACTTTGATGTTTCTTGTATCACAAATCTGAATAAGATAATATTATGTTCCAACTACACCAAAGTCAGTAAACTCTGAATAAAACCTAAATGTCAATCAATTTCATTATCAGGAAGTTAAGTGTGTTTTTGTTTGTTTGTACCATTCCCAATAACACGTAAGTCTCATCTGATCTCGTTCGATAAAATCTCCATCCCTTCCCATGAATGTAGTATCCACAGGCCATGAAAAAGATACAAATAAACTGACATCACAAATAGAAAGGGAATTACGTGAAATACCCTCAATGACGTTGAAATGTCCTTTGTCCTAATCCTTGTCATGAGAAGTCTACTGCTAATCATTGTGCGAAATAATCTTAAGATATCCTTTTTGCCCTTGTTCATCTACAGATACAGTGAAGGTCATATAAATGTATCGAGACTTTGCTCAACTCTGATACAACAGTTGAGAGTTCTACTAACCGAATAGCACATGGGTCTGCTCTTTCTATTATCCCGTTAATCTTTTCAGTAAAGCCTGCTTTATTGTGAATTTTCTTTTGTTTTTAAGGATTTAAGATACCATTCAATTAATTGGTTAACTTTTCTATTTCAGTCGAAGTTGAACGGCCCGAAACATCATCAGCAACTTCACCGCCCAGCATTGGTATGGCCGCTTTAGGAAATGGTTCGTTTGCTTCTAGTATACACATATGGCCCGTTAAAATACTCTTATTCTGTTTGTTTTTTTTGAGAATTTAAATTTTGGATTAACCGTTTTTTAATTTAAATATATTTCTTAATATTATTTTCCAAACAAACAACGTACCGACTTAATTAGAGAATTCAAAACGTAAAAAAATAATTTAACATTTATGTATTTATTTTAAATAAAGAGAGGGACAGAGTATTAGTAGAAAATTAGTAGCAAAAAGCTGAGCTGGATACTTGAATAACAAGAATCTATTCACAGTAATTCATCATTAATTATTAAGACAATTTTTGTTTAAGTGAACAAAATACAATAATTTTTTAAAAATGAAATGAACAACTTTTTGTACATAAACTAACAAACTAACAAGTAAAATAAAACTGATGAGAAAACTAAAATTGATTAACAATTAACATTTAACATACCTACATGCGGTGAAGTGATTAAAGTTTGTCATTTTTTTATAGAAAACATTTTTGAAAAGATTTTATGCTCTTGTATATAAATCGAAGAATTTTTTGTAAGGAACTATTTTTTGTAAGAAAAAAGAATAGGAACAAAAACAAACAAACAATAAGTTGTATATTAAAAAAAATTAAAACATCGTATGAAAATCGTTAGATAGATTTTGTTTGTAGAACGAAGTGTTAGGTTTTAATTGCGATGGAAATCGGATTCACCAACCAGGAGTAAACATTTTTTGTCTTATATGAACAGATTTTTGATCGTGGATTGTTGCATACCAACGGACATCTTTTATATAGTATACTTTTTTTTTTCAAAAGCACCGATAGTCGGTTAAAAAAACATTTTATCTATTGAAATATTCGTAAGGCATTTGAATTTGAAAATCGAGAACTGAACAAAATACCTTGTTATGTTATTTGGTAAAACTTGACGTGGCTATATCGTACTTTTCTTTTTCATCTGATAATCCTGAGTATTGAGAGTTTAGCCAATTAGGCTGGATTTATATCTCGAATGCAAGACATTTGTTCTTCGTGATCAAAATAACCAAATAAAGTTATTTAAATTAATGTTTGATAGAATATGTTTTTCTTGTGTTGTTGTGCTCATAAAACTAGAAACATACTTCAGTGGCAAAGAATATACCTAAATTTATGACAAATCTCTTTACATTCGTGGGAACAGCCAGATCGTTGCACATTTCTAACGAAATTTAGAGAGATTGGAATTAAGCATTTTTGTCGTTGATTTTTGTTTTATGGCACCTATTCAAACGACAAATTGAACAAAAGCTTTTCATTACCAGTTTTATACTATTGGATGTTTGTCAGACTTTCGCATGACTTAGATTTAGTGGTGGAGCTTACTACCCACTGGGATCATAATATGATAAGGAGAAAATTTGCACTCCCATGTTTGTTATATCTGAGATATTTTTTAAACAGTAGGTACGTTCCAAGATAACGTTTTAGAGAACGGCCAGCTGCATAAATATAAGCTGTCACACCTATGGTGCTCCTAATATAAAAAATATCAAGCGAAATCGATGACAAATCCAACTCATCAAATCTATTCCGTAACCTGGCAACTAGTTCATCAGTCGATCTGATATTAAAGCATGTTGCGTCAGAATAAGTCAATAGTGATACGAAGTGTATGCCTTTCGGTTAGAGTTGGAATTACAGTTACAAAAAAATTGCACAAATCATCAAAATTACAATTTTCTAGATTATCATAATAGCCATTGGCCAGTAAAGTAACCCAGTAAAGATAAATGTAAAAATAGTCTATTATCACTTGCAATTATACGCTGCGCTCTGAGACTATTTTGAGAGAATGATGTGAGCCGCTTGGATGTCTAAGAAAATAAAATGAAAATAACCTTAGCAGATATTGCCGCCAGAAACATCTGTTTATATAGAAATTAATGAGCTCGCGAATTGAGTGCTCAACTTGTATCTACAATGTTTTAGAACGCTTTCATTGCCGAGATCTATGATTTTTCTATGTTTTTTTTTTCAAACGTAATTGGACTTCAAATCAGATTTAGAGCTATTATTATTATTAAAGCTATCATTGAAAAGCCTCATTGGAAAATTTCTTTTACTTCTTGTTTTTTTTTTTTAATTTCAATTGGTGAGTTGGTGTCAAAACAAAGCTTATAAATTTTCCCAGAAAATCACTTTTTGTTTTTCAATGATCAAGATTTATTTATTTGAAGTAATGTTTGGCATTCCACCCAAATGAAACAGAATTTTGCAATGATTCATATAACCAGATGCCGAAGTAAAATATCAATTCCATCATGTTTTTTGTTCCAATGAAGTTGTTCAATAATAGCTATAACTGGACCCTTACAAGATAACTTGTAACTAAACTATGTATTAATACTATGTTGACAATATCTTTTTCATGTATTGAGATTATACTTTTTTAGTTAACAAGTTTCTATCTACATTGGAGAAGACAGTCGATGATTTTGAAGGATACAGTTAGCTAAAGATCAGGTAAATTGAAAGGTTTGTTGATTGAAGCCAAGATTCACCCCCGGATTGTAGCCCATTTTTGTAAATATGGAAGCAATTCGAGCTTTGGAGATATATCCAATAGGACACTTTCGTATTCGAAAATAATGATACTGATGTGATGTGTTTACCCACTCGAATATGCCTTAACCAGTTGACTTTCATGTATGTTAGTAGGACGGGTGAGGATAGATCACAGTTTGAAAACTTCTTGATAGCAACATTTCAACCAACCTTTTTGTGATTAAAGCTGAGTAAATTACCAACATATGCTTATTCACCAAACAATTGTAACATTTCACGTCGTTCACGCGTGAGGACATGATGTTCTAGTGTGGAAATCAGCCAGTTGAGTGATTCTATTGTATTTTCAAAGAGGCGTTCAAAATCAAATATTAATAGGGTTGAAGTATACGGTTAAAGTATATAATTATAATTTTATTCGGCCAATCTTTGCTGATAAATTGTTGCAAGCTCTGCAAAAAGGCCACCATCTCATGCAGCATTGTATATTTAAATCTTGGATAATGCCATATCCACTACTTTTCTATCGTATCGACTGTAGTTTTCGTTGTCTCTATTCCAAATCATGCAGTACTTCAGACTGTGACTATAAAATATTGTTGCCATGTAAGTAATTAAAATTTGGCGGTTCATTTATTTCATCAATTTTAATTAAGAATTTTTATCTTGTCTGTTCTAAAGCCGACTGGTTTTCTTATTACAAGAAAAAAATTACAAACAATAATCCCAAAGCTATATTATACGTTGGAATAGATATACATACCTGGTTTACACATAATATATTATAATCAAATTAATTTTAAATTAAAAAAAAAACAACTGCATTTTATTTTTTAAATCATATATTAAAAGTCTTAAAACCATTCAAAGGCTTAATTTACAGCTTTCATGTGTACCTGTCTGTTCAAAAATCAATAAAAAATTAATACCAAAGATTTCAATATTAAAACAAAATTGATAGGCTAAAAAAATAAATGTAGAAACCCAAAAATATTTGAAATAATAGATTTGAGATAAACGAATTAATTTCGGATGAAAACATCCAGTCCAAATCAAAGACCAACAATTATTTGACAAAAAAAAATACACAGCTACGGATACATAAATTATGTATAGCAAATGAAACCACCCTTACACTAGATCAACAATTTAACTATTCCTTATCAAAATATGAACTAAAGCAAACAAAAATTCGAATCCAATATTTTTGATGTGCAACAATTATTGTATTTTTTTTACAAAAAAATATATAGATATATAGATAATAAAATACAAAAAAATTGTTTAAATATAAAAATAATAAACCAATGAAGCTTAACAAAAAACAATCAGTGTTAAACAATTTGAAATCAAATAGATAATAATATTGAATACTATTTTTAAAATTAACAAAGAAAAATATAAATATTATGTAAAACGTTTTAAACTGTTTAACAAAGACAATGTCAATTCGAACAAAATGAATTATGAATTTGTAATTGGGCGAACAATAAGTATAACATCTGACAAAGTTCGACGACAGTATAATGTCTACAAAATAAAATTACAATTTTTGTACTAATGTAGCGATTATATTCCCAAAATTCGCTTAGTTATAAAATAATGAAATTAAACAAACTACAGAACTAAACTAAGTTTTCCTCTTGTATATATTGAGATAAAAATCAATCTGTTAGATAAATGTGTTAATAACTATTGTATATACAATATAATACACGGTTCTTCATACTGTGAATGTTAACTATACGAGTAGAAATTATTACAAGTATGATAGATCGGACAACTGTAAAAACAATAGAATCATGAAACGATAAATTTTGTAGCTAGGTGATTATACTAAAAAAAACAATGTAATGTTACATAAAATATTATAAATATGTGTATATTTGAGTATTAAGTACATGTATATTATTCTTTAAATTACACCCTTTAATGTCCCATGAATAACCACATAGAAGAGAAATTGTGCTTTAAGTGTGCTAGAATGATTGTATGCTAGAGTTTAAGTCAAACTAATCTATCCTTAGATAATCATTTTAAATCAATTAACATATAATTTTATACACTTTGTCTATAATAGTTTTATACAATAATAAGAGCAAATGTGTCAATTTTTTATATAAAATTTATTTAATTTATCCTCATTATTTTATTATTTTATTTAATATTTTTACACAAGTTTTAATATGTTATCCGAATTTCTTTTAGACTTCCTAAACAATAACGATGCTCTATTGGAAAGGTATGGTGAATGTGCTTTAATTCTTGTAGTATCGGGTATATTTGGAAATGGGAAATGTTGCCAATGACCGGTTAAAAATTTGAATAACAAATATCTTGATTCGAATGAAAAAATAAATAAGAATGATAATCTGGAATTTATGATCATAACTTATACGGCCAAAAAAAGTACTTTTTCTCTTAACTGAATTAAAATTAAAATTTCAATTTTTATATTTTTTATTTTTGAATAAACAGTAATATAAAGAAGATCTGCATTCCCACCTGTGGACTTATTCTTTTACAAACAAAAATACTGCTCTTTACCAATTAATTTAACCATTTTTACTGTTAAACAGATAGTTTAGAATCAATTTTTTGTACAGCTGAAATTTATGCATTTTATGCATAATGCATTGTGGGGAAAACAATCTAGTGTCATATCAGCATCGAGATAAAATAATAGTACCTACTTCTTGAAAGCTACAAATAGAAACATCTTTAAGCCATATGGTTCCGAGTAATTTGAATTAAAAATAAAGTAGTGGTAAGAAGGGTATAATTTAGTTCTTTAAAACAATAGCTTTTATTTTTTTAAAATATTTTGTAAGGTACTTTCAGACCAAACATGATATAGTTGGGAGTACGATTACATACTCCATTTGTTTATTATGTATGACATACAACTAATAATTTAGAGACAGAACAGAGTGTTTAATATTTCGTTTGGGTTGAATCGCATCATCATTCTACCATAATAGATTTGATAACGTAGTAATTTGACACTTCAGATGGAATCATACTAGGTTCAATTCATCTTAATGGTACTTGGATAGGACCACAGAGTGTTTCATCTTAAAAGGTTAAGCATCATGTTTTATCTGATACGAGTTATTATTACTATTATTATTTGGAATAATGTAGGTGCTAACACGTATCACAAAGAAATCATTGTAATTATGAATCATTTAGTTTCAATTTTTTAATCCCAACATTTTGTTTGATTTCGATTGGGTTTGCAATGGAAATGAGCAGGAGAGTGTTTGTCGCTGTTACTTATTACCTTGGAAACGTCGAACTTTTTCTAATATTCTTTTTTAATTCTGGTATCATGGAATTTGGTTATTCCGTTGGATACACACTCTGGCCGTTAATTGAAAGATATTCACAAAAAAGTGCGAAACGACTTTATTGCTTAAATTGAACCATATTCTAAATATTTTTCTAAACAAAGTTTCAAATAAAAAAAAAAAAAAAAACTATTAAATGACAAAAACCTTCATCCAAATGCGAATGAAAAAAGTCAATCTAATACGAATGGATTAGTTCAATATATAAGCGTTTAAATCAATAAAGCCGTTCTTGAGAATATTTTTCAAAGTAGAACTTTTCAATTTGGATGTCATAAAAAATAGGGAGAAGTTACAAAAATTGAGTCTAGCAATTCCGTCTGTCTATCATTCTGTGCACAACTTGGATGTTGGACAGACTGGACAGATTTAATTAAAATTTAATATACGAGGTTCTTGGATTATTAATACCCAGAGTGTCTTTGGAATTGGCATTATGCGTCTAAGAATAACGGAATACCTCAAATAACGGGTTCGGTAAACTCGAAAATTCCCAAAAATAGCTATAAGTATTTTGATTTCGTAATAGATTTTTGTATTTAAGCCAAATTTGAAAATATCTTCAATTTTTCACACACCATATAGCTACTATTAATGTTTGTAACAATACCTTAAAATAAGATTCATTTTCATTTCCATTATAATTTACAGGCATTTAAAACCAATGTTCATCGGTATCTCCTTCTTCTTATCCCGAATTTCCTTAGCGCCCAAAATGCGCTAAAACATAAGTTTCAGCCTTGATGTATCATAACGGCATTTTAAGTTTTCATGACCTGAATTCCTTTTCTGATTTTCCTTTACTGTTTTATTGCTATAGCTATACGCTTTTTCGGAAAAATATGGATTTAAGAATTTATTTTTTAATTTACCCCAATATATGAAATGAGTTTTATTTATAAGTAATTTAAAGTCAAACGTTCAACTACTTAAGTCGTTACTAAAATCAGTCTTATATAATGTAAGAATTTAAATCAAAGTATTTTCAGTCATTTTGGAAATATTTTTTCTACAACGTTGTGGTTATTGCCACAAACAACTTCTGACTTTCTCTATCAAATCTGATGAATATCAATCAAAGAAATTTCAAAATTAGATTTTAACATAAATGTTTTTTATTATTAAACCCAGCAGCAGTTTATTATTTTGAGTTGCAGTTTAATCTAAATAAAAAAGAAGTTTTACAAGTTTTTTCTAAGAATATTTATTCGTTATGCAGTTTATTAATTATAGCAAAATGTGGTAACTTTATTTTGAAAATAAGTTCCTTTTTTAACTACTCAGTATTTAAAAGGACCCAAATTCACACAACACCAGTTAAAGACACTTAAATAATAAATGCAGTTTATTAATACCTCACCTGGAGTCGATAATTGTGAATTTGCAATACCAATCAAGGTTAAAATTACAATTAAATATATTTTCGATGTTTCGGATATCGTCGCAACCGATTACTCATTGTATTCCAAGGCTAATAATTGCACCCAACCGATTCAATTGAATTAAGTGACATAAACATAAATATCTCATTATCTAATTTTGAATCTGGATTTAAATACCCATTGGCCACAGTGTTTATTTCAACACCTTGATGTGTACCTAATTCAATTTGTGGACGTTTATTCAAAAATGGGATATTAATGGGATATTAATTAAAAAAGAATGCATGAGAACCTTAAATGAAAAATTAATTAAGTTTATAATATGTATCTTTTGATTATGTTAACAATTCTGTCAATTTTATACCAAATGTGCGGCCTTTGTTATGACATAATAACAACATACGTCGATCCAGATGTTCTGTAAGAACTAAATAGTGTTTTCTTGTTTTGGTGTGTGTAGTATCATCGAGGTGGAAATATTAATATTTATATGCCAGTAAATATTCTAAGTGTTTATATATCTCTTCTCTAATTTTATAAAATATATTTTTTTCATGTATGTATGTGGCAATAATCATTAGTAGCATATTATCCTCGACAAGCTTAAGAGTACTCAGTGCTTTTCATGATATACAAAGCTATCTTATATTCTGAATGTTAATGGTAATGGCGGCAATTCAATGTTGAAGTTTGCAGCTAGTTTCTGAATTTTAATTTCATTTGAAATGAAAATTTACATTAATTTATAACATTCACATTTTATTGAATTTAATTTCAATAAAATTTTAATGTAATAAAGGATTTGAAAAGGAAACATAATTATTTTAAACAACATCAGTACTAAAAATAATATACTATAATTGCTTTCAAAATCAACAATTTTGATATTTAAGTTTTGAGAAAATCGAATGGTAAAGTAAAACATAAATGGCAAAGTCACTAACTTCCATAAGCTGACAATCTCCATCTGACATATTCTTACATTGCTAGGGGTTTCACCTAAGAAAAATATCGGTACCCTACGTACAGACGAAAAACCAGCTATAGCCAGAAAAGTTAGTTCCGGTATTATCCATTGACTAAGTCTTCGTTACTCTTTACGTCAAAAACCCGCGCTGTTAAGGTATTCAAAATGCTTATTCAAGTGCCCGCGAATAATTTAAAACACGCTCATTACTGAAACCAAAATAAAATGTTGGCGTCGTTTCATAAGTGTGACCGTTTTTATGGCTCTAAGAACTAAATTAACGAATTTTTGTATTTAGGTCAAATTGGAAATATTTGTTTAGCGTGCAAGACCCAGTCGTGCACACACTACTCGTTTATAAAAGGAAGTTGACAGTTGACCTCAATATTCAAGTCGGTTCAAAAATACTCATTGGTCATGGGATAATAACCAATATCATCTCTTAGGAAACATAATTATTTTGACACATTTGCTATGCATTTAATTAAATTTTCACATTATTTAATAGAATTAATTAAATCGCGTTCACACGATTGCTTTTTGTTTATATTCAATGATATTTGTAAGACTGCATTACTCAACACAACTTATGTAATTTTGTGTTAACAACTTGCTTTATTATACAATTCTATTTCCTACATACATACAATTTTAATATTCTATATACGTGTACATAAATGTGAATCAATGCTTTAATATTATTCGCAAACAAATTAAATTAAATTATTAAGTACTTAGCTAAATTTATATTAATTTCAATTTCGACCTGCAAAAAGAAACCTAAAAAAACGTTATTTAATATTAATCAAATTTGACATTCCAATAGATATATCTAATAAATAAATTTATCTAAAATGAAACGAAACAAACCATAAAATACATAGGTCATAAGACATTTCCAGAATATCATGATTTTTGTATCGTTGTGTAGCGAAAATTTACCAGGTATAAACAAAATAAAACAAGAAAAAAATATTTTCCTTTTTTTACGAGACCTTGAAATTTTAAGAATATAAATCCAAAAGACATAGATTAAAAGAAAACAAAAATACATATATGAAATAAATTCAACAAGACAATGTTAAATGAAATAAGAAGAAATTATAACATTTTTTTTAAACAAATATTAAATGGATATTAACAAATTATATATACATACATATATATGAAAAAAAAACAACATAAAAAAAATATGGCTAAAATGTCTTATGCAGGTATTGACGTCTTCCTATGCTACGCTGTCTATTATTAACTAAATATTAAATTATATTTAAATTATTTTTAAGTAAATGCAAGTAAGTAACCTATATATAAATATAAATATATTATATATTTATATATAAGACAGACAGTATATTATACATGTAACACTAAAATAACTTATATACAACATTTAAAATGAAATTTTACCTAAAACGCATAAATGTGTTTTTATGTAAAGAAAAGAAAATACAAAATTATATATCTATATTTAAGAAAAAAAACGAAATTTTAAAATATCAAAAGAGAGAATGATGAGCGATTGATATAACAAAAATTGTAAGTGAAAGAATGCTGATAATCATTTACCACCCTATTCATTACATACCTAACACATTCATTAAAGTACCATGCAAAATTTACAATTTCAGTTTAGTTTTATTAAATTTTTCCTTCGAACTACAACAAATGGACTGTCAAATGTTGAAATTTGATATAATATATACTATATACTATATATATACTTTTCTCTTATTATTAATCAATTTAATTGCGAAACGTGAATAAGTTCGAGGTTTTTGTTTTAGGTTTGTGGAAATAAGACATAAATAAAACATAATACATTTTTTCCTTCTGAGAGAATGCAATATGCTTTATTTCAATTTTAATTTATGCAGTAAGTTTCTACAAAGTTATTCGGTTTTTAAATATTATAAAACATATTTTTTTCTTGAAAATGACTAAGCAAAAACGACATTTTATCAGCAATCCGTAGTATTATATGAACATTATATGAACATTATATGAACTGAAGCATTATTGTAAAGGTAATCGAAAGTTCACAAACATAGTGACCAAAAATACGCAAAGTGTTTTCAGACAATAGCTTTTTTCAGCTTTTATATGAGATTTTATTAAAAGGTTGAATTACTCCAGGTTAATCATTGAAGGTTCTCGTCAATCAACGTATATATTACGGCCGCAGATCGTTTTTAGGAATGGTCAGATAGAAATATAATTTTATTTATCATCAAAAAATAATTTACTAATTCCATTCTCACTTCAAAATAAAGTGTACGATTTTTCTTTCAGTATGCGAGAACGATTTTCTTAGTTTGGTAAAATGCAAAATTATAGTTTCACATTTGGCAAAAATAGGATCTTGTTTCATGGGAAAAAATATAATTAGCATTAAAAAATATAGAAGCATTTATTAATACAAGAAAAACATATACAAATTTTTGGAGCAACAGGCTTAGTTCCCAGGACCTACTTCATCCACGATTGCGGGACCTCCTGTTTTATGTCGAATCCAATTGATACTTCTTGGATGAATTGTCAGATCATCCCCATGAAATAACAATAAAAAAAATAATAAATTAAAATCATTTAGGTGTTGCTATGGCTGGGAACCGAACTCAGGGTTTCTGCGCGTCAGTTTATCGCACTAATGATCGAGCCACTGCGCCTGTCTGAGTGTTTATTAATATTAAGGTAAAACTTGATGTTATTATTTCAATTAATTAGTTTAATAATTTATTTTAATACGAAATGTTAATATTATCGCTAAAGACGTTCATTTCCTTCATAATTCGTTATTTTTCGAAACGAAACTTTAAATTCTGTTCAGACTTGTTTGGACTCAAACAAATCATGAAAGGTTGTTTAAACGTAAAAAGTAACTTAGATATTGAATTTTACTTAAATGCCTATAATAATTTGAATTGCTTAAGACACATCTTGTTATTCTGATTTTCATGAAACAATCGGGGATTTAGTTTTGTTATCGACGTCAACGTTAAATTTTAATTAAAATCATTTTATCCAATTTTAAGAACAACAAGGTTATACAAAATGGAAGATCTAAAACTAAAAAAATCCTGGAATTAAGCCCATTCATACTCCGAATACGAAGAATAAAAAAAAGATTCCAGAAGGCTAAATCACTAGTTTTTAGTCATTTTGCTATTATCGTAATGTTAATAACTTACAAAATTTAAGTATAACAGACTATTACAATAATGTGTACTATTATCTGTCCTATCTTTGCAGATGTGTTGAATATTCTTAAAACACTATGCCGGTTTTGTTAAGATAATATTTTAATCCACTCAATTATTATTATCTTATATATAAAATTCTCATGTCGCGGTGTTAGTCATTATACTCCTCCGAAATGGCTCGACCGATTTTCGTGAAATTTTGTGTACATATCCGTTAGGCCTGAGAATCGGACATCATCTATTTTTCATCCCCCTAAATGTTAAGGGTGGTCCACCCCTAATTTTATATATATATATATAGACACTTATAGCAAATAGTTATTTTTTTGAACTAAACAAATGTTTTCTAGAAAAAAATATACATGGCAAAACAACGTTTGCCGGGTTAGCTAGTTACTTTATAGTATTTACCCAATTTAATTATTTACTTGATGATTTCCAATAGAAATATGCGTTAGCTTTCAAAATGTTTAGCATTCTAACGATGCGAAAATTTGGCACCAGATGTTTGCCTTCAGTCGTCAATTGGTAAAGGATTTTTTTTAAAGTATACAGTTTATTGTTTAAGTTGTAGCTTAAAATGATTATTAGTAACGCCAATTAACAATAGTGTGTCCCCTATGACCATTGTATGGCTTCGGAATTTGACATTTAAACGAGCACAAGTTAGATATTAGTTTTATTTTATTCTCATCTGAAAGTCATGAATGCTCAAACTTTTGCTTTTACTTCAACCTTTCCTTCATTTATTGCTACATAAAGCTGGTTATCACATACATTATTTAAATAACACTTGTGGTCTGAATAATTGAGCAGATCCACAAAAAATATAACCTCTTCCCCTCTTGTTATATACATTAATGCAACTGGTTGCAGCTGTTACTCGCCAATATATCTTCAGAGCTATAGGTTTAGTTAAATTGCATGTACGCCAACACTTCAAAGCTCCCAAAGGACTCTTAAGCATTACCGCATGAATCACATGGGAAATCAACAAGAGCTAAAGTGACTTTTACCCTTCTGATATTATGTACTCAACTGTATATCCATATATACTCTATATCCACAATATGCGGCAAGTAATTTGCTTCTCCAAAACTAAACCATGGCTAATATACTACTTGTACTACGATATATGTAAATACTGTACAAGGTGTATACAAAGAATAAACACGTTGCGAGAGGATAATATTAAGGGTAGAAACAAACTAAGCTGACAGAAAATCAAATTGGCTTTGATTTTCTCATCCTTTCATCACGCATTTACATACAAAATATAATTTTCTTATGTATTACAAAAAAAGATTTTACATTGCAGGACTTAATCTTTAAATACCTAAAATACTGGATTTTGGAGGGAAACTTTTAATTGGATAGCAAGGTCATGAGAGTTGGCTAATGTAGTATTGGGAAATGGTTTTGGTAACAACGGAGTTATTTTATAGTCGAGTCCTATGCATATACTGTGATGCAGTAAAAATGCGAATTGAAGCTTACAAAACCATTTTTTTTATTAATAGAAAAAGCAAAACTAATGTGGATACAAAGAAGATGGATAGGACAAAATTGGTTGGTGACATACAAAAGGAAACCCAAACCCCAGGAGCAAATAGTTTCAAAATGTTATTTTCGGTTGAAGATATTAAGATTAAATTCAGTTAATCTGGTCTGTAGGTACATAGTTGATAACTGCTGATCAAAGCTGGCATTGATTCTACACAGACTACACAAATGTTATTTTTCTTCTTCTTGATCTGTCAAAAATAACTATAAATATATGAGAAGGCTACAATCTGCTGTGCGAATTAATTAATATCCTGCCATATCCTATCCTCGAAATCAAGATCCTTCAAAAACTAGTGTGACTTTAAATTTTTTGTCAAATTTCTTAAACGTTTACCAAAAATCGTTTTTTTTAAGTATATTTCCCCAAAAGTGGTTGTGATATAAATCGTTGAATGGATCAAATATAACATTGTCTAAATAGTTAACACCGTTAAGGTTTTTTCTAACAAAAGCGACTTCAAATTAGTAGACGTTCAGAGACAGAACATTTCTATATAGATAATGCTATTTGACATAACCAATAACCAATCTCTACTTTCTTCCTATATGAAAAGGTAAATCGTATGGATTATGAATAGTAACGAAATCAAACTGAATTAAATGCCATCTAGTACTCCTTGAATATCAGATCCACTCCTGATAGGCAATAATATGTAAAAGCACCTTTTCCACCTCCATGTGAGCTCTTTATCTATACATGCAATACATTTTAATAAATATAAAACAAATTAGAGCTAAACCTTCCCTAAAAATGAATTTATTTGCACCATTGCACATAGAGGTGATTTTATTTAAGTATACTTTTTTATGATTAAGATCCATTAGCCAATTGAATATTATAAACAAATTCAACATTTGCCAGGATATCCTTAACCACCTTAGGTTAGCGAAGAATTCAAATCCAACTGAAGAAAATCGTATGCATAAACCCTATTTAAAATATACAAAAAAAAATATTATTTTTTATTTAAGTTTATCTTTCTATGCGCATTTTTTTTTAATTCTCTCAAAAATATTCTAATATCTACAAATAAACTTCATTATAATATTTGTGCAAATAAAATCAATCCGGTGTTTAAGTGTCATAGCAATACACAATACATATCATTAATGTTGTAATTTAACTGTGTTACAAGGATAATACCCTTGAAAAATAAGAAGAGCATGAAAAATACTACTAAAAACAAAAATAAACAAAACAAAACGCAAACAAAGCATAACAAAATAAAACAAAAATGTAAATGTATTGTTGTTATTATTTATACATAAACATTAATATTATTATCATTAGTCACACAAATGAAATATCTTATTATAAATTAAAATATTTATTCACAAGCAAAAAAATCTATTTATTTGCTAATTGTTACAAAACTAAAATACAAAAGAAAATGCAAACAAATAAATCTATTCATATACATATATTAGCCAATTAAATATTATTGTGTGAGATGCGCGTACATACAAAAAGAAAACATCTAAAATAAATTCCAACTTAAGTTTGAATATATATCAAAATATATTTAATATATTATGTGTGAATGCATATAAACAAAATTTTAATAAAGAATTTATTTATTTCGTTAACAAACCCTCCGATTTAAAAAAAAATTATTCATACAATTTTAATTTTTACCGCCTTTGTTTAACACACATTGTCATTCCTCCCTTGACACAACAATCATCATCAAAAAATAAACATTAACATACCTATGCATCTTAAAAAAAGCATTTACCATGTCCGTAGGATATTAAAGGATAACTAAAAAATAATTGTGAACATAAAATTTCACGATTAGGAGACAAGTTATTTTTTAAAGCTTTAAAGTTAGGAAGAACTAAACAGAAAAACAAACAAAAGGTGTAAATACATAAGTGAAATAAAATAAATTGTATTTATGAATATCTGTTCATTACAAGTCACTTATCTGTCATTCACGTTTCTTTGTTTGTAAAGTGAAGAAGCTAACGTGCATGAAGCGATAAGAAGTATCAAGATTTCCAGCTGGTTTTCTGAGAAATAGAAGCAGATATTTTTAAATTGCAAATTCGTGAAGTTTTCAATAAAATAAAAATCGAAATGTTAGAAAAATTAAATATATAGTTATACCGGAGATGATGTAAAAGAAAAATGAACTAAATAAAGGAATAAGAAATATTTCGGAATAAATGTTTGAAAAATAATTGCTTTTTATATTTGTTTTTTTTTTTTTTTTTTTTTTCGCAGCTGAATGTTAGGAAAAGTACATGTCTGAAAAGGTAGGTTTAAAGATATTCGAATGTTTGGTCTATCTATCAAATATGGTTTTTTTAAGTTTTTGGATCCAAAGAGACTATTACCAAAGAGGTATATAACTACAGAGTACACATCACAGCTAAAAATGTTGTAGCTGTTTCTGACTGCGGGCGGTAAGTACGAAGGGTAATTTTCTTCGTTCGAATGCATCGGCTATGCTGTTGCTTGATGCTGGCATGGCAATGTGCTCACTGGGGTATCAATATCAGTACCCCTCATAGTAATTTTTCGTTGTATGAGATACGCACTCTTGTAGTTGTATACTCTTTGCTACTACCAAACACTGATTAATTGTATCACTAAGATATATTTCCTAACAAATGATCTGATAAATAGAGCTTATAGCGCCCATAACATTAAACCCTTAAATGAATGATGTATCATATATGGTACATGTCTGCCTTTACTAATTTATTTATTATTCAATTTGTTTTGCTCTGTTGCCACCCTGTAGACATTTTTCTACAAAAAATATGCATAATATGCATATGTTTATTTTTTTTTAATATTTTCCAAATTTCTTCACTAAAGTTCCAAACCTTCATATAAGTGGTTGTTGTATGTTCAGTACATTAATTCTAAATGTATTATAAAACGGGTCCGCCACCTAACGTTTTTTTTCAATTAGTGCTTATTTCGTGAATGGTAACACTTAGCTCATGTCTGATTTGACAGATAATTAGTTTTATCCTTCCGCTAAACGAATATGGTTAAGTATACGTTTGAACAATGCTGGGAAATGAAAAAAAAAAAAAGTGAAAAGCCAAAAACAGTGCGTACACCCGAGAATATTGCTGCTGTGGCAGAAAGTGTGCGTGAAGCGCCATCAAAATCAATTCACCGTCGTTCTCAACAATTGAACATTTCGGAGACATCATTGACGTCATACAAAGTCCAATTGGTTCAGGAGTTGAATCCAACTGACCATCCAATGCGTTTTCGCTTTGCTAAGTGGGCCTGCGATCAACTTAGAGAAGATGCCGATTTTGCCAAAAAATCATCTTTTCAAATGAAGCTCATTTTGATCTTGGCGGGTATGTAAACAAGCAAAATTGTCGCATTTGGGGCACAGAAAACCCGCACGCATACATTGAAAAGCCGATAAACCCAAAACGAGTAACTGTTTGGTGCGGATTTTGGTCCAGAGGCATAGTTGGGCCATTGTTCTTCGAAAATGAGCAAGGAGTGGCCGTTACAGTCAATGGCGATTGTTATCGGGCCATGTTGAACGAATTTTTGTTCACAAAAATTGAAGAGGAGGATATTGGCAATGTTTGGTTTCAACAGGACGTCGCTACGTGCCACACAGCCGAAGCTACACTCGATGTTTTGCGCCTTGTTTTTGAAGATCGCATTATCAGCCGCAGAGCTGATGTCGTTTGGCCACCTCGGAGCTGCGATTTGACACCGTTGGACTATTATTTGTGGGGTGCCGTAAAAGATAAGTGTTACGCCGACAAGCCAGAGACAATTGACGCTTTAAAGGACAATATTCGTGAAGCCATTGGTGAAATACAGCTGCACACAATCGATAATCAGCTATTGCATGGCCAGCCGAGGCAGCCATTTGAATGAAATTATTTTTCATTATTACCCGGAAGGATTGTACTGTCAAATAAAAAAAGAAATTTGAGAAAATTTTCAGTGGTTTTTTTTATAGCATTTTCAAAAAAAAAGTTATTTGGCGGACCCTTTACAAGGTTATTGATTGGTGTATTAATGTCTTTCATTGTAGAAATAGTTTCTTCACATATTAAAACTATGAATTTAAGAAAAAAAATATACATATATATATATATATGAGACATATATGAGACATCATGAATTTCAGCTTTGAAGCAGATGCATAGAAATGTACGATTTTAGTTTTGTTGCGCCAGTAAATTGTGCGATGTTTCATTCAAAACGCTCCCGTACTGATAAGGACATTTTGGAAATTGTCAATAATTGGACCTTCAGTGATTGCGAAGACGATCAGTTTTATACAATGAATACTTCGAATGTACTTCCTTAGCAGGATCTAAATTCTGAATATATGGGATGAAGTTCATGACAACGAAAACTTAAAACTTAAATTATGCCATTAGCGGATTTTAATGTATAACTGACATCTTAAAATCTCCAGATAATGGAATTAAGAACTGAACAAATCAGACACTGGCCGGAATGTTCTTCAGTAAGGAACCGCTATAAACTTCCTGGTTTTCAATCGACAATAAATATTCAAAATGTGAACTTGACTTGTGTTGCAATAACGAACGAAACTGTTTCTTTTTTTATAATTAAATATTTCGACTTATCTTCTACTATATAGGTATATAACAACATATTACATTTTTAAACTTTGCTAACAAACCTAGTTTTCCTCCTTTTTATATAATATATTATTCGACATTATCTTTTATTAGCTTTTGTGCAGATTTATCATATTGTATATAATTAAACAAAAAAATAAAACAAAATTAAATCTTCGAATTAAAAAATCCATAACAAAAATCAAAGTTTTTCATTTCATTTCCATTCGGTAAATGGATGATGTATCATTTTTGATGCATGCAAAGAATAGCCTGTAACAATCTTAGTAATGACAGCATATTTTGTTGGTAATTTATACAGGCATTTTTGAGTAATCACTAACCAGTGTGCAAACATTTTTTGTTTAAATAAAATCCAATGTGTCATGCATTTAAGGGTTAAAATGTATTGAGAATTATTCAATAGTATATGTCAAATCACCATGAAAGTTTATAACGTTGAACAACTAATGCAAGCCATTAAAATTTATTTTTTAAATAAGTGCTGTACATATTCGAAAAATGTTCCGCGCAATATGTTATTTTAATACTCGACACAACCGTCTTGCGAGTTGACTACGCGACGTTTCGATGTACACGCGTACATGCAAGGTCTGCTTAAAGCTTCGTTGCTGTGAGTGAGATGTTTCACCGGCGGTCGTTCAGAAGAGTTTTAAATTTCTGCGACTTGGACCTCCCACCAAACAAAGCCACGTAGAACATTTGAACGATGTAACATATTATCGTTATTGGTTAAAATGTAAATATGAAAAAGTATATATCTCTCACTTGCTATAATATAATTTTAAGATCAAGGTCTTTCAATAAAGACCTCTAACTATAATTTTCTACATTAATTTTTGAAGACGATTAGAAACCTTGCATATGTCCACTTTAGCGACACATATTTGTAGACTTTTTGAAATAAAATCATCACAATCGCTAAGCATCTATACAACAGAATAATTTATTATTTATTTATTTATAATTCTCATTTAATAAAGCCTAACAAGTTTATTAAAAGCAAAAGTGTTAAGGACGTAATGCAAACATCATCTGCAGACTTTCCTACCACTAATATTAACACCGCCAACGAGAACATTTGCTTCACCATTGTACACATTAGAAAGTGATGCCATCGACAGTTATATTACTTTCAAAAATTCCTGGGTATTAAGAAGGGTTTACCTAAGGACTAGGAGGACCTTATGTCGGTTCCTTTGATATTCAAATCAAAAAACACTGGCGATCACAAGGATGAGGCCATACATTTTGCAATTCTCACTCTTTTTACCTTGTGGAAATTTTGTACCCAGAAGCTTTTACTACCTTTGAACAGTTCATAAAATTAAAGGGCAAATGAGAAACGACCGTTGGAATTTCTAAAGATCAAACAATGAGCAACATGAATACGCCGCTACTAGTGAGCCGGTGACGTAAAATGAAGCCAAATGAAATTAAGCAACATTTCAAAAAATTGACAGTATTTCGTTTTTAAAAGATAACGAAATAAAGCCAGTTTGACATTATTTCGATACAAATACATGTATATATTAAAGTATACAAAGAAATTTAGCATGCAACCAACCTCCTCGCACACAACCCAAATCCAACAGTGAGCCCAACCAGGGGAAGTTCATACATCAATGGGAAGGCATGCTACTTGCTTGGGCTCACTGTTGGATTGGGGTTGCGTGGGTTGGATGTAGTTATTTTTATACTCTATCCCATAGGGGTATATTAGTTTTGACATTAAGTTTGTAATATAGAGAAATAATTTCGATACATATACCTCAAAGTATATGGATCGAATCAGAATCGCTAGCTGAGTCGATTAAGCCATGTCTGTCTGTCCGTCCGTCTGTGTGTCACTAATTTTTGGGCCTTAAATTTTGAAATAGAGTGTTGTAATTTGGCATAGAGAGTCTGGCCGACGAAGCAGAACAAGTGTACAAAATTTTGAAATCCGTTCACTTCCACGCCCCCTTTTTAGAAATACGTAGTTTTAAGCCAAACCGTGAGGAATAAAAAAAAAGGGTATAAGCAGCATATTTAGACAATCTTAATACCTATATTTCATCAAAGTTTTTTGCCACGCCCACTTTTTAGGGGCGTTTTTAGTAAAAAAACGCTTTTTGTCCAAATTTTAACACTTTCGAAAAAAACTTTTGATGCAAATACTTCCGTAATGGTAATATAAACATTTTATCTTTAGATCATTTTCACCTATGCCCACATTTTGGGGGCGTTTTCTTACAAAAAACATTTGTATACAGTATACCCCATCCCAAGGCATTAGCAATAGAAATACGTTGTTTTTTGTCGAACCACAAAAGGTTTTGATGAACTGTCTGAACAATAGCTATGTTGCGACAATATCATTTTCTGTATTTCATCGCCATAAAGCCTACATTGGGAGGATAATAATTTTAAGGATGGGATGGGGTAGGGTATTCAACGATCCGCACAGCGGATTGTAGCCTTCTCATATGTTTTTAATCGAATCGACTGTAATAATAAATGATAACCTTAACCAATAATTTGGCGATATTTCCATTAAGATGACGACGATCAGTTTAATGAAATGAATATTTCGAATGTACTTCCTGAGAAGGATCTAAATCAAAATATTCTGAATATATGGGATGAAGATGAAGATGCAGATGATACACAATTAGAAATTGATTTGTAAGTTCATGAACACGAAAGCCATTAGCGGATTTTAAAGTTGTAGTTGCAGACGTATTTTGAAGCAAAAATACAAATTTTAAGCGCAACAGGCTCGTGTGAATGTGTATTGCACGATGGCGAGACTTCCTATTTTATGACGACACCGAACGGCTATATTGAGATAAGCCATTCATGACAATTAATACTACTCGAATGATTTGTCGGATGGGTATCGAACCCATGCCTTTTTCAAGGAAGTTCATCACACTTACCATCGCGCTACTGAGCCCGTAGCGCGATGTTTATGTTACAGTGTAATCATAAAGCACATAAGGTCATCGGTGGTTCAAGCGACGGAACAGACGGAAACATAATAATAAAAAAATAAATAAAAATTTCCCGATAATGGAATTAAGAACTGATCTAATCAGTCACTGCCCGAAATGGTCTCCAGTAAGGAACAGCTGTAAACTTCCTGGTTTTCTATCTCGATTTACATAGCGCAATAAAGCCAAATTGATATTATTTCGTTTGGCCTTATTTTACGCCACCGGGTGAGGTCACAAGCAAAATCTTCGAAATAAATTAATAATATGTTAACATTTTATGGTTTTAAAACATTTAGTTATTATGCTTTTCTAAATTAATAATGAGTAAGCCCGCCATTTTAAGATATGGTTTCTAAAAGACGGAAAAGAACCATATAGTGTTTTTTTTAAATAATCAAGAAAAATTTGGACACGGGCAATACGAAGAAGTTCCATGTCTTCTGATTGAATTCAACTTCTAACAATCATGAAAGTATATATGGGACATTGTCTTGTTGGAATATCCAAGGCAAGGGTCCCAAAATGTTTTTCACTTTTGGAAATGTTCCTACGAACATTTGTAGTTGTTTCCGTTTATTGTTGTAGACAAAAACTCCAACTTGATTGTGCCATAGCATAGGTAACACTTTTTTTCACCCGAAAAGACAATGCGTTTCCATTTACTGCACCAAGCTACATGTTCTCCTGCAAAATTTATTTAAAAATCTTTGTGTACTTGCTTAAAAACAGATTTCTTCTAACGTTTTCTTCTCTGTATAAAATCACTTTTTCGTATTATCCGTCGGGCCGATATCAACAAAACACACTAACTTCATTTATTTTTATTTATTAAAATCTTTTTTTTATAATATAAACTGATTTTATTTGTTTTCTATACCGAAATGTTTTTTCGGTACGGAAAAAACTTTTTCCATTTTGCAGTTTTGCATATCTTCGTACCGGAACTAGCAACTTTTTTTTCTTTCGTTGCAAGTTCTGTTTGCCGAAGTTTTTAGATGGCGTTTTCAATGTCAAAGTGATTTTTTTCTGTTTCTGTTCTATTTTCGGTGGGAATGAAATGTCCAAGCTGAACAGAAAAATGAAAAAATAAAACAAAGTTTCAGTTTCGGTTTCGGTTGTTCGGTGGGTTTGGCGCTTTACTGGTTGATACACGCTGTTGGCCCTTATTTTAGTCGCTGTTAGAGTAGAATTTGAGGCAAGCCGTAGAATTTTAGCATTGTTGTTGATTCTACCGTGCGTCTTTTTGATTTTAACGACAGTGTTTTATAACCGTAAGATAACTGTTTACAACAGTCTTACTTCTATAAAACCTCCTTGCAATTTCTCGGCCTGATATTCCTAACTCCTTGAATGCATCTATTTTTCCTGTTTCTGTCGCTGTAAAGTCTTTCCGGAACCAATTTTTTGAACTAAACAAAAACAGTTATTTTTGAAGGTTTTTTAATATTCTTAACAATAAAATTGCTGATGTGAACTTCTGAAACGAAATATTAGCAGCCTCATCCTAGTGGCGCATCTTTTTATAAACTTTTCAAGTAGTTCATTGTTTTATCTTTCGAAATTCCAACGGTTGTTTCTTATTTACCCTTTAATTTTATGACTTCTTGTTGGGAAAGTATGTAGCTGTTCACAGATAGTAAAAGTTTCCGGGTACAAAATTTCCAACAGGTAAAAGTAGTGAAAATCGATTGCAAGATGTATGGTCTCATCCTAGTTATGAACATTCATCAGTTAAAACGTAAGGCTTTAAGGACAGTTTTGATATTACGCTAAACTCGCCAAGAGATACAAAAATCATCCTCTATATTCATTCAATGTAACTCAAGACCATACGATTTGCATGATTGGGAGTTGTAGAAAAAGTGTAATGACGGTAATATACCTCCCTGTGGTAAAAATATGTTGCCGCTCTGGTCCAACAAATATAACATGCTAAAACCAAAAAGTTGACCATTGAAAAAAATAATACAGAAAAAATAAACATCATAGAAGGTGCAAGTTTGTGTGCGCATTTCTTTACAATGGTGGGATTCCCTCAGGTCCAGGGGCTTTTTACAGTCCAAATTATTCAGCATTCTTCTTATTTTTCAGTGGAGACTTGTTCTGCTGGTAACACGTGTACTAAATTTCACCATTCAAGCTCAAAAAACTATGTATCGAAACTATTATACCTCTATGGGATAGCGTTGTCCTAGTTCTAATTAAGGGAGAGAATGAAGAGTGGTAGAAATGAATACTAAATAATGTTGCCATTATTCGTGAGCCTCATGGACATTCAAAAGTTTGTTAGTTACTCTTTCGTTGTAGACATTCTTTGAGTCTTCTATTGTTTGGTTGCCTATGTTCTTTTTTCTTAGGTTTTATCTGCGCGCCATTGTCTAAACGCTTGCTACAACTTGCTCACATTGCTTACTAAACCATGGTTGATTGGATCCTGTTTCTTTTATAGGGTTATTAAAGTGTGACCTGAGTTTCCTAATTGAGCAGGTATTGTTATCTTGATGTTATCCGAAGTGAGAAATCGATTTACAATATATTTAAAGTTATTATGATTATCAGGAATGTGTATTGGTTCCACGACAAGTTGGGTAGTTGCTTGTAATGGGAAACTTTTCGGCCTGTCTTCCTGGGTCTTCCGTGTACTTCAAAAACACCAAGTCAACCTTTTCTAATAAATGTTGAAATAGTATCGCAGGTTGATAGTCATTTAAGGAGCAATTAATGCATCATATGAATTTTGGTATTTGCTGGAAGACAAGATTAAGACATATAATATCGAGGTTACCAGATTCCATCGATTAATCCCTCTAAAATGATAGGTCAGATCTTGTATATGTACAAAGGCATGGAGAGGTTGGTGCTGTTTGTAGTCAGGGCACTGTAATTATATTCGACCTACAAGAAAATACCGCTTTGCTTTCAAGTTTCTCTTTTTAACTTTCTCTTACAAAGGGAAGAATATTGTTTTCGTGAAAATTTTCGACATCGAGATTTTGATTGATTCAAATTAATATTACTAAATATATAACCCAAAAAAGTGTTTTTTGGAATTCAGTACGTCGCGTCAGTCTGTCTGTCCGCAATGGTCTTTCCAGGCTAAACTGCTTGACCGATCCGTTTTCATCTTCCTTATGGTCATCAATCTAGTCCATTTTTATTATTATTATATATTTATTATTTATATATATGAAATCATTTTGAATTAGCATTTTTTAACTGTAATCTTACTATGATCCTTCGTAGACATAACCTCCTTCGACTTTTAAAATATCACTTTATTATTTAATACAACAATAGTTCGTTGTAGAATCAAATGTTTTTAACTTTGAAAGCAGTATATTTCAACTTTTACTTGATATAGGTATGTATTTTCAAAATAAATTTTTCGCAAAATTTAAAATTTTAGTACATACATTTTTGTTTTCTTGTTTACAAATCAAAACAACAATAATTTGGAATTCATAAAATTTATTTTTCAATGACATAATAACAAAAAATTCTTAAATTATTCATTATTAATCTAAAGATACAATCAGTTTTTTTTTGCGTAGATAAAATTATTTTTGAATTATGTTTTACCATTATTTATTAGATATAAATGTAAAGGTGAGCTCGTAAAAAAATATTTATCTTTTATCACTACATGGTTAATTTTGTTGCCAATTTTTAAGGCTTGAAAATGCTTACTAAATGATTTAACTTCAATTGGATAACAAAAAAACAAACAAATTATTATTTTGAAATGCAAAGTGTTGTGTTAAATAATAATAATAATAATAATGTTTTAAATAATTCCATTAATGTTTTTTTTATAATTAGTCAAGTAACAATTCTTTTTATACAAAGTACCTTTATATTCGACATTATCTGCAACATTCACCACAAAAAGTTTAGCTCTGAATTCTGATCTCTGTTCGATACTAGCTATGGTATTTGTAATGTCCTCATTTGTTAAATAGACTAATCTCGAAAACGTTATGTCATTGGCTGAAATGAAATTCTTTTTTTAAGTAAAAAGTCCTTCCAAACAAAAAGTAATAAAATTAAGTGCAATCCTTTGAGAACTAATATGCAAATAATTTTTGTTTGTGCATTATTGTTGACTGCTTGAAAAATTGTACTTCATTATACTAGAAATTTTGAGAAAATTAGGAAAAACAATATAGGTATCCTTATGTTTTGCACATATGTACTAATTAACCATTTTGTATACACATAATTAATTTCTAATCGAACACTTAAAACCGGATAATTTTTTTTCGCACACGTGATTTAGGTATTAATATCAAGTTAATACCTATTTTCTTACTGTTAAAATTCGTAACAAAATTATGTCCACACAAACATGTTTAACTTACACTTCATTTGTAAGTTTCGCCTACGAATCAATGCACTTAATTTTATTTCTAATACATTATATATAATTACATAAAACTTACATTTTAACACTGGAAACAGGCATTGCATTTCAAATTGGCCAGTAGATAATTTTTTTAACTTTTCGTCATCTTCAGACAACTGACACTGAATCTATTGAGTCAAATCAAAAATATTTATGAGCTCTCCATTTTCGTCGACTACCTTAATTTGTTCCATCTTTACACAACCGAAGGAGACACAAGAATAACAAAACAATGAGCTCACCATCGCGACACTTAGCGGGACAAACAAATAAGTATGTTTCCATTTGAATCTACATTGATCGTTATTGAAATGAGTAGCATCAATGCACGACGAACATGTTCCACTTTGTTTCTATATTGTTGCCACTTTAAAATGAATAAGCAACACTTTAAATTAACGTTGATTCAAGTTTGAAACTACGATGTGTGAAGAAAATGCATGCAAGCATTATTTGTCTGTACCAAAAAATTTCGGCATAAATAAACACGCAACGGTTTGAAGTTGATGGCGATTTAAAACAAAGTTAAATTAACTATGCAGCACATTGAATGGACAAATAATATCATGGTACACTTCAAAACTACGTTGAGAGTAGCTTAAATATTAAAAAAAAATGGTTTCAATGTAAAAGTGAATACGTTTCACTTTGAATATAGGATGACTTTATTTAAAATTACATTGCGTATTCAAATCAAATATGTTTTAATGTGAAAGTAAATATTATTTATCAAAGTTTATTCCACGTAAAATCAAATAGATCGTATTACATTTTAGTTTACATTTTTTCTCTGAGTGAACGATTTTGATTAAACCTAACATATAATATTTGTATATTAGTTGCAACAAATGCGTAACCTTTTTTTTCGAGAAAATCCATCTAACGGACTTTTGGATTTAGACCATATAAGGAACATTTTCAATATCTCGCTAACTATGTCCAATTGAATGGAATTTAATATCTATGCTTCTATTCCTATTTGTAACAATTCTATAGGAAGATTTTTCAAAAGGATCTCCTGGATTGACATATATGACATATGGTGTTTAAATAAACCCCTCACTTGAACTAGTAAAGAGATTCCTTTAAAGACCCTGATCGTTTTTTTTTTCTCTATTGTGCCAAAGCATGGATCGTATCAAAGGCGGATGAAGTAATTCTCCATTGGAAGATAGATAGGACATGTATAGCTTATGAGCACCACTACTCTAGCTTACAGTGTAGTCGATTCCTTGTCTGACATTGGCTCAATACGGACTTAAGCGCAACTTAAGTAAGTAGTAAAGATGTGTAAAACAAGTTCTGGTTAAAATCTCTAATTCGTATTCTATTGTTTTTTTCAATTTGTTTATTTATCATACTCGGTTGTATCTAAACTGATTTTCAATTTCAAATTATGAAACTATTAAAAGAATGCTTACGTATATCTTCACATACTTCGTAAATACCTACTCAAAAGTAGGTTCAAACTTTAACAGGAATGGAAATTTATTGATTTTCATCAAAGAACAACAAAATATACCCACCCACAACCATACACTCACTGTCGCCTCAAATCAAACAAATCGACTAAATCACTTCCAGCCGACCACTATACGCATCACTGCCTTAGGGAAGGGATCAGTTCATTATCCGATTGTCCCTGGACCCCAAGGCTTACCATGTGGTTAAGCAAATACTGAAAAAAATCCTTTTCCAGGTCAAATATTTACAGAAAAGGGCCAGTCAGCAATGGGCAATCAACTTCACGCAGAACAAAAAGAAACACAGCCTTGACATTATCTGTGTGTATTTGAGTAGAACGATTTTATGTGAAGCTCTCCATGGGTATGTGTACATATTTTACGACAAATCTCCCTGAAAAGGGTTAATTTGCCAGATCGCAAACTTAATGATGCGCGTTTCAAAGACCCACTCAAAAACCTCTGCCCTCCCTGACTGAACGAGAGCGACAGCAGGTAGCCTAGCACAGTACGTTTGTCACCACATTGACAATAACTCATCTCCGGGCTGGTGAACTGCGAATAATCTACAATCGCATTGTGTCCCTTTTAAAACTAAAACCTAAATCCTCTCATAAAGATTTATTTCCCAAGCAGTAAATGATGATTATGGAGATATAGAAATCAGAGGTCAGGATCCCAAAAGCCTGCCAATCGATAAATTCGAAATTTATCGAGTATGCGAAGGAAAGTCACCATATGGTAGCCCGGTTCAGGAGGTGGAGGTATCTACTATATTGATTGGGTTTAAAGCAAATGGCACTTTCACATGCAAATGGTCTATTAACACCATCGCTCGAAGCCACGAATCCTATGTAATCGTGTAGCTGTGTATGTGGATTGGAAACGTGGAAAGTAAATTAAAGGAGTGCCCGTACAGCTGCACGTTTCAAGTCAATTCAACTCTTCCGACCGCAATTAAATTTTACTGACGAACCGGCAACACTTTGTGTTTAATTTCGTCACGACTACCAAACGGGCTATAGCTGTTTGACCTTAGAATATAGCTCTAACAGAGGTAGCAAAACTGAAACCTTTGTGCTATGCCAAAGGATTATTATGCTCGACATTATGATTGTTTTAAAATGTTACTGCTCAAGTTGGTACACCGCTTTCAAATGAACAGCAGCCCACAAGCTGATAAAAAGCCAGCCCGATTTAATACGACCCTCGTAAAGATTTGGGGTTTAATTATGTACATCAATTTGAAAATTACTATGTGCGGATTAAGAAGGGTTTTATAGTCTTCTTGCGAACGGATAAATATAATTTAAGTCTTGAATTTTTTCATTAAAATTCAATGCACAATGTATGGCCAAGTGAACAACTCACGGAAAGTATATGAAGGATAGATGTTATCGTACATTGTTGTCTACGTAACTTATCACTGCTGGAACAGCCATCAATCTTTGAAGGGATTTGCTCTTCAATCAAGGGGGTTTTCTCAGCTGAACTGTCCGAACAGTGAGGCGTTGGAACTCTACAGGATAGCACGTATTTCATTGAAGAGATTTAAAAGTGCTTGCCATCGACGAGCACATTGACATACGAGAAGTGATTAAGAGGGTATTCTTGGGGCACTTAACTCTAAAATTATTTCAACACAGTGTACGGGCAGACGATTTGTGTGGAATTTACCAGATTAGACGGATGAAAGGGGATAACCGATAATGGAACTATTTGGACAGCGGAAATAGTCAATTTAAAAGATTTCAAATGAATGCGGAATTGAATAAAATGTTCACTTTGGACTAGGAACTCCAAGAGAATCAAATTATTTTACATTACACGATTATTTAGATGCTTTCGTTATTTTGAAATATGTTTCTTTCATTATCAAGTTTCTTTCATTTATCAAGTCCGAGTAAAATATTTAAGTTAAATTTTGTTGGTTTGATTGATTCATAAAATAATAATTGATAGATTGCTATGTAGTGATCATTGATTTGAAATACTTTGTTACATGCGTATGTTTATTTGTAACATTTTTGTTGGTAATTACTCTTGATTATTACGTACTCACTTAACTGGACAAACAGTAGCGAATGAGCCTGGGTCCTCAATCAACATGCCACTCTAATTAACCCTGTCCTGTCCTTGTCATCTTATTGGAGGCCACTACGGAATTTGTTGATTAGGTCCATATGGCTGTACAGCACATAAAGTTCTTTGCCGAAGAATTTTTTTCGCTTAAAAGGTCCAAAGATTTCATCATTTTCATTTGATACAATCAATGCATGAGCGCCGTAGAGCAGGACTGGAATGATAAAGTTCTTATATATGATCCCCTTAGTGTTCCGTCCAATAGGTTAATGTTGTGTGTTCTTTCGTGTTAAAAACATATACTTCATCTTAACCTTATTACTGTTAAGCCCATTTTAAGTGCCAACGATGTTAATTTCGTCGACTTCAATTAGTGCTTGCACGGATTTATGTGCGTTTGTACTTCGGGTGTTGGCTCGCAAGTTTTCCACAATCCTCTAAATAATTATGTTAAAAAAATCACACGATAATACATCACCTTGTCAAAATCTTTTTTAAATTTCTCTTACAAAGAGAAAGATATTGTTTTCTTGAAAATTTTCGACCTCGAGATTTTAATTGATTTTAACATTTTAACATTTAACCCAAAAAAGTGGTTTTTGGAACTCCGTCCGTCGGTCCATCAGTCCGTCTGTCCGTAATGATCTCCCCAGCCTAAACGGCTTGACCGATTTTCTTCAAATTTCGTGTCCAAGTTTGCTTTGGTCATAATTATAGGCACTTTTTTATGCTTTTAGCCATGTTATTAACGGTACCTGCCATATAAAAATTACACATTACCTCAATTTTCTCGAAAACGGATCCAAGATTTTGATTAAACTTTATATACACTATAAGCATATTATTTCCAACAAAACTGCATACCCAGTTTTTCTAAAAAATCCATATAACGGATTTTGCCATTTAGGTCATATAAAGATAATTGTTAATTTCTCGTAAACTTGTATGTCAAATTGTATGAAATTTAATATATATACTACTATTATAGTTTGAAACAATTCCACATAATTAGTTTTAGCCCAACTATCACTAAACGGAATTTTCAGTTTTGGCCAAAAACGGATAATCATTATTATTCACAAAGTTACCGATTCCTTCAAATTTCGGAGTAAACGTTCGTATGATCACATTTCGACATTATTTATATTATTTTAAGCATCAATAATCAAAATGCGTACTATTTGTTTGAAAGAGAAGGTTGCGTACGACTCAGTCGTGCACCAACCACTCGTTTTTTGTTTGTATCGAATCTTTTGATGAACTCGTTGCATCCTTATAGTGTAGTAAGAAATCTCTATCGTCATCTTCATTAATTTATAAGATATTGTATCTTAAAGTGTAAAGACTTTATGAATCACTGTGTAGTTGGTCTTCATGAGTGCTGTGATATACGGCTTGTGTTTTTCCTAGGATCTGCCGAAGTATAAAGATTTAGTTGTGGACATTCCTGGCCTAAAACCTGATAGAGACTTAGACATCAATGTTGAGGAGACTTAATTAGCAATTAGTTAAGTAAAATCATACTACAACAAACCGATTGAGTGTATTGTTATACATTTTGGCGATACTGATGAAGTTTAAGGCACTTTTATTTTTGTGGAGTTATTAATTTCTTGATTTTCTGGAGTGTTAACAAAAACTCCGATTTTGCTTGCTCCTTTAGATAATTATGCATTGTGCACAGCACTAGCGTTGATTTATTAAATCATATGTATAAGAAAACCTTAAAAAACGATCGCACTTTGCCCTAAAACTATGCCTACCATAGGTTTGTCACTGTCAGTTGTACAGCTCTTGCTGTGACATGTGCCACACGTGATAAAGTTTTCATATACGCACAAAACAGGAATACAAATTAACATCCTTTCTACGCATCCAAGAGTACACATTTGCCTAAGAAGTTGGGTGAAAGTTTAAACTCTGACACTTTTTGTGCGTCAGTTTCACACACAACACCTCGTAACTTTGAGAAATGGAGTACTAGCGATGGGGTTGGAAACAGTAGTCGTGATGTTTCCCGAAAAGTAGCATCAACACTACGACGAAATCAACATTCCGCAAAAGTAACACGGATTACTGATTAGGTTGCTCACACCGTATTTAAGGGTGTTATGTGCCACGTACAAGCGCCTTTACCGTATCGTACGTGATTATTACCCGGGGGTATATATTGTGTACAAAATGGCGGCGAAAAATACGAAAGGAAATTGGCAATCTTTCCACTGGGATAGCAGGTTACTGCATAACACTTTACCTTTGTATTTCTTGTAGAAATAAGTTTGAAAATAAAAATAAGAAAAGCGTTACATCTTCGGCATGCCTTATGAATGCTTTGGGGAAACTTCACAGAGTTTTCATGTTCATAAATCTTGCAGGTTGCAGGTCTCTCTGTAGACGACAAGAACGTGTCTTTTAATTTGAACACACCAAAGTGCCCACAAGTGCATGAAAAATCTCTGTAAATAGCATTTGAAAAGTAACAAAAGAATGGGCAGTTGGAGCGTCCTAAATACGTGATGTTGTATTCAAAATGTAGGGATGGAACTTTTAAAAATAAATTAAAGGTTCTTTATATAAGGGAAAAATTCAAAAATACATGGTCGTTTAAGTATTTGACATATAAATATTTATATGACTTTAACAAGCTGGGCTGGTATGAAAATGTACTTGGAAAATGAAATAAATTTTATCAAACAATATTATCAAATTTTTGTTCAGATGTTATCTATAGATACGTTTGTCGTTTTGTTGAAAACTTTTAATCTTCTTTAAGCTTTAAAAGAGTCCACATTCAGTTGTTGGACGAGTGGCATGTTGTAGGCTTTCCAACCATGACCAATCTGAAAAATCTGCAAAGTTCTTGGATACAAGTCATGCTTGTTGAAACGATTCACTGCAACCGTCGTGTAACCTCTTCACTACGTGATGTATGTGATCTATTTGATTAGTGAATTGTGCGTTCGGTAGGCCGATCATACAGTTCGTTAAACATTATCCGAAATATTCATATGACAAGACTAAAATCCGATGTGCGGATCGTATAATACCCTATCCCATATTATCCCATCCTTAAAACTTATAGCTTTATGGTGATGATATATAGAAAAGGGCATTGTCACAACATATTATTTAAACAGTTTGTCAATTTTTTGTTTGACAAAAATATTCAAATGGTTTTTGTAGTAAAAATAATCTTAAGACGAAATATTTACATTAACTGTGCCTACCAATGTATTTGCATCGAACTTTTTTTTCAAATTTTATTGAAATGATACTGAAAACGGTTTTTTTTACATAATACGACTCCAAAAAGGTGGGGGTGGCAGAAAACCTTATAATGACGAAAAATAGATATTACGACTAGTTATGATACATAGTTTACATAGTTTATAACAAAGAAAAATAATTTAGCTAGGAATATGCTTTAAAGTATATGGATCGACTCAGAATCGCTAGATGAGTCGATTTAACCATATCTGTCCGTTCGTTCATCCGTCACCAGTGTTGTGCTTTAAGTTTTCAGCTAGAATGATAAAATTCGGTACACATACTCTGTTTTTCCCAGCAGAACACTGCCAAGCACGTATTCAGAAAATCGTAGGTTTTGGTCAAACCGTAAAGAGTTTTGAAAAAAATGAACAAGATATATAAAAATTGTTTGCCATGCCCACTTTTTGTAGGCCTTTTAAGTAAACAAAAATTTTCGGTAAACTTTTAAGGAAAATACTTCGATAATATTGATACGCTCATTTCGTCCATAGATCATTTTAATCCTTGCTTACTTTTGGGGGCGTTTTCCTTAAAATAGATTTTTATAACATATGCCATACCTTATGATATGGGTTATTGTGGAATATTGGTAGGTCCGAAAGTATTAACATTGCATAATGAAATTTTCTATATTAGCTCTTTGTTCATATATTCAGTACAGTACACTTTTATAAAAAAAACATGTCGATTATGGTAAAGCAAAAAGCAATTCGGATAAAATGTCTAATAAAAATATTCAGACAATCTCATTTGCTATATTTCCCCCTAATAAGGCCACGCCCATTTTTAGGGGGATGTTTAATTTAAGTATAGAATGGGATAGGATATTCAACGATTCGAATAGTGGATTGTAGCCTTCTTATATGTTTCTCCGCATATTGGAGCTACTATTGTTCACAAGAAGATCTCTTGTTAAAATATACCTTTAAAAACATTATATTCAAAGCTAGCACAGAGTCGCAATTATAGCCCCAAAAGTTTAATGCAAAGCCAAAAACCTGAAGAAAAATCACTATCATGTCATCTGAGAGAGAGATAGAGAGACCGCAGATTTTATTTTCACCACGTTTCGAAGAATGGACTTCTTACTAAGCTTTCCAATATGAGATGCATGGACATGTGTTAATATTAAATTCTGGTCCTAAGTAATCCACACCACAACAATGGCAATGGACCTAAATATATTTTATCCTTTTATTACATAGCTAACGGGATAAAATAAACACGTTCTCAGTTTTCAAAATGACCAAACAATAAAAAAAATACTGCATTGTCTTATTATTCTGTGGAACTTTTTCTAAGAACGCGTCCCTGTGAAGGCTTTTACTTAACACAAGTATTCCATTTGATTCCATTTGTAGTAAAAAAAAAGAAGAAAATCTAATTTACAATTTATTTCATTTTCTGTTCACGGCATAGGCCAACGTCTTACCTCTGGGCATTTGGAAAAAGAAATGCTTGCGTTTGACACGTTGCCTAGCCGTCACCCAGTTGCGGACGTTTGCGAACTTTTATACCATGCCAGCGGCATGTTTTGTATTTTGGTTATGTTGAATAATAACTCGAAGCTCTTGAGAGGGATTCTTTTGTCACAGTCACCAAAGGCATTGGCCAGAAATTTACTTATTATATAGTTTTTCTAGTGATGTTATGTTCATTTTAATTAGTTTCTGCAAGCAGATGTACTTATCGCCAAAGAGACTCAATATTAACAGAAGAAAATGTAGATAATTTAAATTGAATTAATTTTCAAGTTTAATCAAGTATTAACAATTCTCCAGTCGAATAAATAACTATTATCGTCAAATTCACAAATTCAATTAAATTGATTATGCACTTGAAGTACAGGTTTCAGACATTCTCATATTCCACCAGATGAGATAAAGTTTGCGATATTAGGAAGACCTTGGCAATTTTTTCATTAAAGGACCTACAATTTGTAGGGGATGTTGAAAAGACTTATGCCTCTGTAGTTCAGAGGGTCTCCCTTTTGTAGATCGGTCAAACGAATCTGAAGTAATAATTCATAGTCATGGTGGCTATTGTCTTCGCCTTCAGCTTAAACTTGTAGACCTAAGTGTTGGCTGCGAGCATCTGTCGGCATTCTTCATCAAAGCAGGGGTTTCAAATTAGTGGGCGAGGGAAACATTGCACGTCAGTTGGAGCTTATCGTATGGCTTGTTTCTATTGCCATTGTTCTTCGATATTAAATTCTGGTGGTATGGTGTTAATCGCGAGGTTAGGGATACGTGTTCTGCAAAGAAGAACCCCCAATCTGGAGGGCCAGTTCCAATTTATTGGATAACCCTTGGACACGTGGCCATCGGTATCCAATACGGGATTGAGCCCTGCCGTTATTTACTCTCTCCATCCTAAGTGGGATTGTAGACGCCACCGTTGATACTGTCTTGGGAGTTCTTCTGCTGCCGCCTGGAAATGGAATATATACATTAGTGTGAGTACACATCCCCCCGGTCTCATATGCTGCCACCAAAACTTTAAACTGGGATTGAGACCTTATCTACGGTTCTATGGTCAAGATACTAGGCACTCAATAACCAAAATGAATGTTATTGTGTACTTTAGTCAAACTATGCAAATCGTCAAATTCTCGCCTACCTCGCAGTGAAAAAGAAAAAGACCCAGTCGTGCACCCACCACTCGTTTCGTTTGGAATGGTAGGCAACAATAAATTTAGTCCTAGTAGCTTCGTAACAAGTTTTTTTTCTGATTGGATTGTTAACCCAAAGCACATCCCCCAAACTGGAGGGCCAGTAAATACTTTCCCTGACGATGGCAGGTCGTATATTTCGTGCTAGTCATTTTGACTAGGGTTTTAATGCCGTTTTTTTTCGTCAATACTCGTACAAGCACAGCAAGTGAAATCCGTAATAAGAGTTACTACTGGCGTTGTCAAACCAAAGCCGGTCAGTGTTTGCTCTCGTTCTACGGCATTCAACCATCATTGCAAAAATACCTTAAAATAATAATTACACTAAATGTGTCATACGTCGCGTCGTTTTAAATTAACACGCTAGCATATTAATTATTGATTTTCCCAATCAACATGTCAATCATCTATACAAAAACTATGTAAATTATATTTCTGAATATCATAAATCATTGTAAAATATGATTTGAGTTTTTAATTCAACAATAGCCTATCAATTAGTATACCAAATTCATGTATAGGGCTTACAATGTCGATACGGAAATACGAAAACTGAGAATAACATTAATTTCCATAATCGACCTAAAATCCAGTTCTTGACATAATCTGTAGGTATTTTCAATGACAAATTTTCCGTTTGTAAGAACAAATGAGAACTATAAAACTCAAATGCTGTTGGTTAAAATTATTTAATTTCGTCGATTCAGTGTGGTAGTAGGACGTAATCATGAGAGCTTTTATTGTGAGTTTAAGTCTATGAAGTTGGATTATTTCAGTAATATGGTAACAATTCGTCTTTTTAAAGGTTTTGGCTTTGGTAGCAACAGCTAGTGCTGCATTGTTGCCCGGTGGATACAATTATGGACCAGGACAATCCGGTACCTTCCAAACTGTAAGCGGAAGCATTGTAGGACCAGGAGGCTATAAACTATCCGGTGAGCTCGTCGGATCCGAAAGCCGTCTTATTGGCTCAGGTGTGAATGCTGGAATTGGTTCTTCAAGAGTTGTGGGAAATGGACTAAGTGTAAATGGCAACACTGTTTCATACAGCCCTGATGACTCAAAAGGTGCAGGACACATCTTATCCAGTGGTGGACATGTGTCGTCAACCGGTGGCACCAGATTAGTAGGACTTCATACTTTGGACTCAATCCCACAAACGGTAGAGTACAGCAAACAATTCTATCATTTTTCCGCACCCGAGGAGCACCACAACGAAGGAGTGAATCGTCAACAGTTAAGCAATGTCCTAAAGAAAAATCTTCAGGTTGTATTCATCAAGGCACCTGAAAACAACGCTGCCGCCAACGCAGCTTTGCAATTGGCAAAACAGGCTATCGAACAAAGAACTGCCATCTATGTGCTCAGCAAGGAAAACGACGCTTCACAGACTGTTGCTCAACTTCAACAAATCCAAGAAATCGCACAGACAGCACCTGAGGTTAAATTTATCAAGTACAGGACTCAACAGGATATTGCCCACGCTAAAGAAGTGATTCAGTCCCAATATGACAACTTTGGAGGAGCTGCCCAAAACTTCGACGGTGGTATAGCCCCAGTTCTGAACTTTGCTAGCAATGTTGATGGCTTAGGTCATGGAATCAGCCATGTTAACGGAGGGGTTGGATCGTCGGAAGTATCAGCAGGAAGTGTTAAATACGTAAGCGGGAGCACTGGATCATTTGGAGGATTGACCGGAAATGTTGGATATGTTAGTGATGGATCAAAACATGTAAACACAGTTGAGTCATTGGGAGTATTAAGCGGAGATGCTAAGGACGTTGCCGGCAGCACTGGATCATTGGAAGGATTGAAGGGTGGTGTTAATTATGTAAGTGGGGGATCGAAAAACCTGGGCGCCGTTGCATCACTGAGCGGATCAAAATATGTAAACACTATTGGATCATTAGGTGGATCAGCTGGAGATACCCATTACGTTAGCGGCAGCACTGAATCATTGAAAGGATTAAACGGAGGTGTTAGCTATGTAAGTGGAGGATCATTAGGTGGATTAGCTGGAAGCAGTCACTTTGCTAGCGGTGGATCAAAACATGTGGACAATATTGGATCATTGGGTGGATCAGCTGAGAGTACTCGTTACGTTAGCGGCAGCACTGAATCATTGGATGCATTACAAGGGGGTATTAACTATGTAAGTGGAGGATCAAAACACGTGGGCACTATTTTAGCGACATCACAGGATTACTAAAAGGACTGACTTGTGTGTTAACGGAATATCTCAAGCACTTATTCATTTGTTGGTAATATAATTGAAAGTAAAACACTTATAAATGTTAATACCGAAAGTCATTCTTTAACCCACTTAAAGAAGGTTAATTCTTAAACAAAAACCTGTTATTCTTTTAAAATATATGCAAATAAAATATATCTATTAAGATGATAAATATTAATAAAAAGTTGTGATTTCGGCAAAGTTATTATGCCTTTTAAGTTAAGGTGTTCTTAAAATGAAATGAAGTTCAATTTATTGAAATATTGGTATGGTAAGCTGGAATGAATCATTGTTTATGTTCATTCGTCATTGGCTTTTGAGAGACACTAGTTGCTGTTCTGATGAATGCAAAATTTAACCCTTTGGAGCCATCAATTTTATAAAAATCTAGTAAAAGGAAGTCAGGAGTTTCTAGTTCAGTATACAAAAAAACGAAGTTAAATTTTGATAAAGAAAATTTTTGCATTCCCGTCCAATGAAATATATGAAATCGAGTCAGATGTAGAAGCATACACAATTGTGACAAATTTTTTAAAAAACATATGAGAAGGCTACAATCCACTGTGCGGATCGTTGAATACCCTATCCCATCCTATCTGTAAAACTAAAATCCCCAAAAAGTGGACATGGCTAAGCACACGATGTGGATAAAATAAAGAAAATGTCATGAAGACAACAAATTCATCAGACTGCTTATAAAAAACTTTTACGGTTCTACAAAAGACAAGGTTTTCTCCTGCATATGTTATGGGGTAGTGTATAAAAATGGTTTTTATATAAAAACGCCCCCAAAAAGTGGGCGTGGGTTAAAATGGTCTATGGACGAAATGTTCATATTTATATTGCTAATGATTCTGCATCAACATTTTTTTCGAAAATTTTAAAATTTGACCGAAAAACGCCCCCAAAAAGTGGGCGTGGCAAAAAACTTTATATGAACGAAATACAGATATTTAGATTGTCTAAATATGTTGTTCAGAAAGTTTTTCAAAATTCCTTATGGCTTGGCCAAAAAATACGTTTTTCTAAAAAGGGGGCGTGGCAGTGGGCGGATTTCAAAAATTTTTACACTTGTTCTGCTGGGAGCAACAAAGAGCACGTGTACAAAATTTCATCCTTCTAGCTCAAAATTTAAGGCCCAAAAACTGGTGACGTACGGACGGACGGACGGACGGACGGACAGACATGGCTAAATCGACTCAGCTATCGATTCTGAGTCGATCCATATACTTTGAGGTATATGTAGCTAAATTATTTCTCTATGTTACAAACTATGTATCAAAACTAATATACCCCTATGGGATAGGGTATAATTAGCAGAATAGTCAGAGCTCATGTTTGTTTACGAGGAAATAGAAAATCAAAACCGTTCAATTTAACATCAGAAATTCAGAATGTTAAGATATTAGAATACGACTATTTAAATCAAAAAATAAAATAAAGAAGAGTAAGAACATTCCCATGTCAGTGAAGGGCTAACATTTCGGCTTTCAAAGCCACACATTTCCACCTTAGATCGTAGGGCTCCTGTTAAGAGATTGCAGCCACTGTTAATAAATAATTGTTTAGCTTAATTAAGCAAGTGTGAACGACACGTGATTTTAATTATTGTCAAAATTCGAATTCGTCAAAACCTCACCTACAAAGAAAGAATCGATGTTGTTGATGGATACAAAATTTTGAACTCAAAAAGAAAGCCTTTGTATTCTAACGTAATATGTGTTTTATGGTGAATGGTTTATCCGATAGTTGGAAAAGCGTTTTTAATTATTTTCTTTCTAAAAATGAAGTTAAAACTAAAAACCTAAAAGAAATAATTGAAATAATTGAACTCGGTCTGAAAGTTCTCGCTAGTGTTTGTGACCAAGAATGTGTCTGAGCTTAATCCATTTATCATTAACAACAGCCAACAAATTTATTGTTTTTATGATTTTCTTCATCAAATAAAATCTTTAAGAACTATGTTACTGAAATTAGATTGGGAACTTTAGATTTATTCTATTTATTTTGACGTTTTCAGGAAATTTACAATTTAGAAAATGATTTTATTGATACTACTTGTTTGAAATTCAATAGTTCTTGTTAAAAATTCTTTCATTTAAACTTATTACTTTTGCACCATTGGGTAACTGCGATGATGATAAGGTTGCATTTTAAATATTAAACCCTTTCGAAACCAAATCAACCGACACTGCACTAAATATTTAATGAAAAGACTTTATTTGCGATAAAAGTTTACAAGAACATGTTATAACCACAGTATCTAGCTCATAGTCTTATCACAGAAATACTGTTCAAATTTTTGGCAAAGCTTCCATTGTGAAAAATTACATCTCCGTCTGAGTTGTTTCATTTCAAAATATTTCACGTTATTTTTAAAAGCGTCCTCACATGATAATATTAGGGAAACAATGACTTTGGAATGTTTAGAAAAACAAATTTAAGGGATTCTAATTGGTTTGATGAAAAAAAAACGTTTGGTTTAGCCATTGAAAAGAGCTGCTCGTCTTTGTTCTTCTTGTTGTATTACGAAAACACTATTCCTGTCAAACGAAGGAATTAAGAATTAAAAGCAAACATAAGAACATTTTCTCAGCAAAATGCGTATTGAATCGAACGGAGTGAGATTTGAAATATGGCAGAGAGATGCTCTATAGTTATACTTAGGGGTAATTATAAATTAATATTCAGCTGCACCTAAACTTTCATAATCATATAACAATCGACGATTATGAAAAAAAACATATGAAACGGCTACAATCCGCTGTGCGGATCGTTAAATACCCTATCCCACCCAATCCTATCTTTAAAACTAATATCCCCAATAATTGGGAGTGGTTAACATTTTTATGGGGATAAAATTAGCAAATGACATTGTGACAATATACAGTTCACACAGTTGATCAAAATCTTTTATGGTACGACATAAAACGACGTTTTTCTTTTGCATATGCTATGGAAATAGGGCATAAAAATCGTTTTGTGAAGAAAACGCCCCCAAAAAGTAGGCGTGAGCTAAAATTGATCTAAAGCCGAAATATTCATGTGAATATTACCAATGATTTTGAATCAAAAAATTTTTCAAATATTTTAAAATTTGACTGAAACATTTTTTTTATCTTTCTGTTAAGAAAACTCCTCTAAAAGTGTGCGTGGCAAAAAAAAACTTTGTATAGACGAAATATAGATATTGGGATTTTCTTAATATGTTGTTCAGACACTTTTTCAAAGTTTATTACTGTTTCGCCAAAATCAACGTTGTTCTGAAAAGTGTCACGCCCCAGTTTTAGAAAAACTTATTTTTTGGCAAAAGCGTGAGGAATTTTGAAAAGTGTTTGAACAACATATTTAGAGAATCGTAATATCCATATTTCGTTTTTATAAAAAAACGAGTGGTGGGTGCACGTCTGGGTCCGCAACTTTCTCTTCCACAGCGAGTAAGACGTGGGATCAAATAGTACGCATTTTGATTATTAATGCTTAAAATGATATAAATAATGTCGAACTGTGATTATACGAACGTTTATTCCAAAATTTGAAGGAATCGGTGTCTATGTGAAAAATAATTATTTTTCGTTATTGGCCAAAACTGATAATTCCGTTAAGTGATAGTTGGGCTAAAACTAATTATGTGGAATTGTTTAGAACTATAATATTAGCATATATATTAAATTTCATTCAATTTGACATAGTAGTTTGCGAGAAATTAACAATTTTCTTTATATGGCCTGAATGACAAAATCCGTTATATGGATTTTCTCAAAAAAACTGGGTATGCAGTTTTGTTGGAACTAATATGCTTATAGTATATATAAAGTTTAATCAAAATCGTTAGAGCCGTTTTCGAGAAAATTGAGGTTATGTGTAATTTTTATATGGCAGGTACCGTTATTAACATGGCTAAAAGCAAACAAAACGAGTGGTGGGTGCACGACTGGGTCGTACGCAACTTTATCTTTCACAGCAAGTTGGGCGTTAGATCATATCATAAGCATTTTGATTATGGATGCTTAAATGATATAAGTAATGTCGAAATGTATTTATACGAATGTGTACTTCGAAATTTGAAGGAATCGATGTCAATGTGAATAATAATGATTTTCCGTTATTGGCCAAAACTGAAAATTCCGTTAAGTGATAGTGGGCTAAAATTAATTATGTGGAATTGCTTCAAGCTGTAATAGTAGTATATATATTAAATTTCATTCAATTTGACATAACAGTTTGCGAGAAATTAACAATTTTCATTATATGGCCTAAATGACAAAATCCGTTATATGGATTTTCTCGAAAAAACTGGGTATGCAGTTTTGTTGGAACTAATATGCTTATAGTATATATAAAGTTTAATCAAAACCGTTAGAGCTGTTTTCGAGAAAATTGAGGTTAAGTGTAATTTTTATATGGCAGGTACCGTTAATAACGTGGCTAAAAGCAAACAAAAAAAATGGCCTAGAATTATGACCAAAACAAGCTTGGATACGAAGTTTGAAGAAAATCGGACAAGCCGTTTAGGCTGGGGAGACCATTACGGACAGACGGACAGACGGACGGAATTCCAAAAACCACTTTTTTAGGCTCCGCTATCATCGTAATGTTAGAATCAATCAAAATCTCGAGGTCGAAAATTTTCACGAAAACAATATCTTTCTCTTTGTAAGAGAAAGCTAAAAATGGCCTAGAATTATGACCAAAAGAAACTTGGATACGAAATTTGAAGAAACTCGGTCAAGCCGTTTAGGCTGGGAAGACCATTACGGACAGACGGACCGACGGACGGAATTCCAAAAACCACTTTTTTGGGTTCCGCTATCATAGTAATGTTAGAATCAATCAAAATCTCGAGGTCGAAAATTTTCACGAAAACAATATCTTTCTCTTTGTAAGAGAATGTTAAAAAACTTGGATACCCTACCCCGTAGGCCATAGCATATGCTGGAGAAACACGTTGTTTTTTGTCGAATAACAAAAGATTCTGATATTTCTATAGGTATTTTAATTGTATACAATTTTATGGATATTTATCATAACAATGGAATTCGATTCGCAAAGCAAAAGAAGATTGAAAATTCATTTTCAGATAAACAGTGCGTTTGCGAATGGCCACCAACCTCTAGTAGTTTAAGTCAATTCCATTTTTTTGGGATAACATTGGTTTATACCAAAAACGTTAAATGGATCTCAGGAATGATATCGAGCCAAATTGCCAATATTCTAGCTCTGCTCTATATGTATGAAAGTGTGGTGGAATAGTTATTCTTATAAATGGTGTAGAATTGCATACTTTTCTTTAGAATATGTACAATACCGGGAGTTATTATTGCACAGACAGACATGGCTAGATCCTTTTAGGTTTTGATTCCGATTCGAACCATCAAAACTAAAATACTCCTACGTGGTATGGTATTCAATGAATAATTCATTCAAAAATCTAACAAACATTTCGTAATCGGCATAACATTTTAGACTCACACAAATGACTAGCTTTTAGTCTTTACAATGCACATTTAAATAATATTTCTTTTGAATTGGTTTTTTTTTATAAGTTGGATGATGTAAAATGACATATAGGAAAAAGTACAAGAAACAACATGCCTATTTAAAACATGGCAGATACTCGAAAAGCTCTTATCTTCTTTAGACTACAGGGGTATGAACTGAACATCCACTAAACCATCCTAAATGAATAAAATAATAAATGAGGGCCATTAATTCAGTGCGACTGCAGTACATTTCCCGTTTGCGTTCATTTACAAAACACTGGGCTCAAATTTCAGAAACCGTCATCGGCTGAAAGTTAAGCATCTAATTCGTATTTTTCTTGTCGAAAAATGATTCCCATATTTACCCAATCTACGCAATATGCCTTAGGGGGCAATGTATAGCTTGACTGCACGTGAAATATCCTCTCATTACATGCGATGAACGGAAAATAAGAAACAAAAAAATTTTGTTGTTATTTTGAGAAAAATAGCAGCGACGCGACGTAACGTAAGAAGAGCCTAAACAAATGGCAAATTCCTTTAAGCAATTGCCTGAAAGCTGGGAATGACGAAATATACCTTACGTTGACGGAATTTAATGAGGTCCTTAGCTCGCGACAGAACTCTTATTATTTCCTCATCCTTATTCGAGCACTGCCCTTGTTTAGTGGATGGATGCTTGTTAGATGGTGGAAAACACGTGTAAAAGTGCCATAGCCAAATGTTTGTCTTTATTTAATTTTCTGTTTCCTTGTGCTGTTTGTTTATATGTAGATACAAGCATACAATACGCTCATAATTCTTATAAACCTCTCATTTCCTTGCTCTGTCTATATCCTTTCATGGGTGTAATTCTTTCGAATGGTTTTTGAATGGCTACACACATTTATTTCGTTTTTGTGCTTTTCAGTTGCAATTGAAGCAAAGTTTCAGAAGCTATTGTTTAGTGTTTACTTTTAATTACTTTTTTCTGGCTATTACTGGGACTGTAAAGGATATAAGAAAGGAGGTTGTTGGCACCTATCATTTGTTGTCGAGTGTGTGCATCGTATAGGATGTTTTGTTGACATTGAATATAAGTACTAAAGGTAGGTACTTTGAGAAATTCTGGCGCTTAATGGCAACCAAACAAGCTTTTCCAGTTATCATGATTTTAGCTTACGTTATGAGTACAGTTTGGGGAAATATTCATTGCCCGAGGGTTGGTGTTTATTTTTATTGGCTTTTCAAACAAAAAACGTTAGCAGAAACATAAGACTCTTGGTTGTCCTTTATAAGGTAATAGGTATTTCTGTATCAAATACATTGCTACTCTTTACTTACTTACTTAAGTGGCGCTACAGTCCGGAATGAACCTGGGCCTCAACCAACATGCCTATCCAATTAGCCCGGTCCTTAGCTAACTGCCTCCAGTTGCGCACTCCAAGTTGGTTGAGGTCGGTTTCCACTTGTGCGCGCCACTTAAGGCGAGGTCTTCCTCTACTGCGAGCCGGAGTATTGGTGTCCATTCGTTCTACATGTCCTAGCCATCTTAAACGTCCAATGCGGAGTTTTTTGACCAGGGGCATGTCGCTCGTATAGTTCTTGGTTGAATCTTCGTCTCCATAGCCCGTCAACGCAAAGGGGACCGAAGATTTTTTGAAGAATTTTCCTCTCGAATCTACCAAGGATTTCTTCATCCGCTTTTGATACGGTCCATGCTTCAGCGCCGTAGAGCAGGACTGGGATGATCAGGGTGTTATATAGGATCTCCTTAGTAGTTCGAGTGAGGGCTTTACTACTAAATTGCCTTCTTAGCCCGAAGAAACAGCGGTTGGCAAGAGTTATTCTTCGTTTAATTTCTGACGAGATGTTGTTGTCAGAGTTAATAGCGGAGCCGAGGTAGACAAAGTCCCGTACTACCTCAAAGTTATATCTGTCAATGGTGACGTTCTGTCCAATTCGTCGATGTTGTGAGTCCTTTCGTGATGACAGCATATACTTACAGCTAGGTTCCAGAAATCGAGTGAAATGAAAGTGAAATTACTTTTGTAAATCGAGTGAATTCGTTTTTGGTGTTCCACATTCCGACCGATTTCATAACTTCGAAAAGTTTTCGAAATCACTCGGTGAAATTAAAGATTATCTGATTATCTGTCATATGGGACATTGCAAAATAATTTTTCTTGATAATTGTTTTGTTTAGAAATTCTGTTCATATTTAAGATTTATAATGAGTGCTATTTTAATTGCTGTGTTGCGAATGGAAAAACAAAAAAGTATGCAGAGGAAAAAATAAAAAGGCGTACGCTTGAGACCTTTCTAATCCTTTAGTAATTGCAGATGCTGCGTAAGTAAAACAAATAAATTTCAAATGAAAATAAATAATTGTTATTTTATTTAGATTTAGCTATATCATATTATCGACTTGATAAACATGGTTTCCAATTTTTGAATTTTTCGAATGGTGTGTTCGGTGTTATTTTGCTACACGGATACTTTTAATTGAAGCCTCCACATCATTCTCAATTTTTTTCTCCAATCTTAGAAATGGCTTCATTTTGTTGACTTATGAGCTAATGCAGACTGTCGTTCGCTGAGGCCGCACTTCTTCTTTTTCTGCAATATGCATGGTGTATTTGCAGGTTCGCTCATGCCTGGTAGTACTTCCTGCGTATTACTCCTCGAATTTTCATTGTCTTCTTCTATTCCGAAATCTAGTATATTTGAAATACCATCAACCACTGTGTAGAAACCGCATATTTTGGCTATGGCATCTTCTGTAGGAGATACAACAAATTTATTGAAAGGCCCGCCTCCAGTTGAAATATCTTCGGCCTTATTGTCGGATAGCTTCTTTCTTATGGAAGCCTTCCAGCCCGTCCATACCTGAGAAAAGCAATTTTTTTATTAATTTGTTTTAATTATTTTATTTATTATTCACCTTTTTCCATCCATTCGCATCATTCTGTGGTGGACCATGGGTGTTCAATTCATTTTTAAGATCGTTCCACAAAGCGTCGGCTGCTACACGATCTCCTTTCATGAATCCTCTGGCAAGGTCTTTATGCCTCTCCATGAATTCAATATATATTGCCTCTTGTGAAGTATTCTTGTGTTTACCCCTGTTAAAAAACATTATGTTTCTATATATTTATTCAGCATCTAAATAACACTACTGCACTCAGATATTATTCACTTACATTTTCAATAGCGTCAGCTCATCCCAACAATTTCACAGATACAAAAATGATCGTATTGAAATCACTCACAAAACGATAAAACCGAATTGTGGAACACGGAAATTCACTTTTTTTGTAACTTCGAAAAATATGAAATTGAAATCGGTAAAAGTGAAATGTGGAACCCAAAATTTCACTTTAGACCGATTTCAATTTCATTTCGAGTGAAAGTGAAACGTAGAACCTAGCTGTTAGTCTTACCCTTATTTACTGCTAAACCCATTTGCTACTCTTTGGACCATTTTATTTTTTAATGGTCATATAGACATAACAAATCGATAGCCTTAAGTAGGTCTGTGCAGAGACCTTAAAGATAAACGAATGGACTGATTGAGCAAAGCCAATTAATATCTGCAAGCATCATATCTTTGAGCTCTTCGATGATTATTGGTTCGATCGTTCTACAGCGTTCTATAGCTCAATATCAATATTTAATTTAAATTATCATTTTTGTATATTGAAGGAAAGCAACCCAAAAACCAAAAAAACTACTATCCAAATATTTAAATAATTATAATGCTAACCAAAGTAAGAAATCAACAAAATAATGATTAAAAATATTCTAAAAGTCGCAACGTGGAATGCACTTGGTTTTACACCAACATATCCCTGAATTTTGGGTATTTTTATCGGCGTAGTGCTAAATTCCTAAAAAAAAGCAAACAGATATCGCGGGGCTTATCTGTTTGAGTGTGTTGTCTGTCAATAAGTAAATTTGGGTACGTGGGATTGTGTGTGAGCAAAATCAAATTATGAAACTCATTGGTGGGTCCAGAAAACAATATCCTTTGTTGTAAGAAATTAAACGAAAGTTGCTACATATATGGATGCACCTTTCGTTTGATTTCTTACAACAAAGTTGTTGTAAAGACACATTGCAGTACTTTGAAAAGGACGAGAGAGCCTGCAATTTGAAGATTTTAGATTTTATGTATGAGTTGTATAAAGGCACTTTTGACTAAGATTGCCTTTTGAATATTTGAAGGTTTAATCGATATTTAGGAGTCTTCCCGAAAGGTGGAGCGTCGGATTTTGGATTTTGAGAGGATTTTGTGCTTACATTGAAAAGAGAATATCTTTATACTGGAGATCTTGCAGAAGGGACTAATGGCGATATTTGTATGATTGTGTTTTTGAAGTTTTGTAGGCGAGGGAATTGAGTTTCGGGGTAAGAAATAGTTGAAATTCTTTAACCGAGTTTGTCCGATATATTAAGGTAAACAACTTATCAAACCACATTTTCACCAATTAAGTCAAATGAATATGAAGGTGGTAAATAGAGAGAGAGATAGAGAGAGAGAAATTAAGCAGAGTACAGTGGTCGAATTACCACATCAGTTATCGAGTGAGGGAATGATTGTGTAACTACATTGGGATGATCACATACGAATGGTCACTTATCGAATGCACATTTAAAATTGTGCCAATTGTACAAGCAAAATGCTGCTACATTGATGTTTGATGGCTGACAATATCAAATGTATTGTTTTTCTGTGAATATTATTAAATGAAATTGGTGTACTTAAAATTTCTTAAATTTTAAATGGAGTATGAATATATACTCGATCGTTGATTACAGAATACTAAAAATCCGATACTCGAATCTCGTATGCGTTCATACCAAATCAACATCTTTCAGTCACGTACTCGATAATTGATGTGGTAATTCGACCCCAGTATCACTTCTACCGCGTGTGAACTCAAATTCGATTTTTTTTTCACTATCGGAAATTTAGCTTCGGGGTGTTTAATTCCGCGGGGTTTTAGCATTGCACCATTTCTATCTAATAAATATATATCTCCTCATCCAGCTGACAGTGTAATTGTGAAAAGTACCTTGCAGCCTTATGAATTGCGCATAAACGCAAAACGAACAATGCAAGTGTAACAGGTGAAAATAACAATTTAAATTATTTTCAAACCTTTTGCACATATTACGGCAAACGAAAACCACGATTTCTATATCAGAGTAGATGAAAAGAAAATGTTGAAGGAACTACCTACTCTCCACCGCATTGTTGAAACTCAATAAATAATGCTTCTTCCACATCATTTTCAGATACCAGAAATTATATTGTCAAACCTATAAACGTTTTACTGGCTTTGGGTAAAGTCTGACGTAAGGGTTTAAAGTATAAACTCGGCTTACCACGATATCTAGAAAAATAAAATATAGAAAACAAAAACCTAGGAAAAAAATCTAAGAGATAACATATGAGAAGGCTACAATCCGCTATGCGGATCGTTTAATACCCTATCCCATCCCTTCCTTAAAATTAATATCCCCAAAATGTGGTCTTTATGGTCATAAAGTATTGCAAATGACGTTGTCACAACATATTGTTCAGAAGGTTTATCAAAAACAACGATTTTCTATTGCATATGCCTTGGGGTAGGGCATACAAATGGTTTTTGTAAGAAAACGCCCCCAAAAAGTGGGCGTCAGTTAAAATGGTCTATTGACGAAATGTTCATATTAATACTGCCAATGATTGTGCATCAAAATTTTTTCGAAAATTTTAAAATTTCACCAGAAAACGTTTTTTCTAAAAAACGCTCCCAAAAAGTGGGCGTGGCAAAAAACTTTATATTGACGAAATATAGATATTACGATTCTCTAAATATGCTGCTCAAACTGTTTTTTTAAAATTCTTTACACTTGTTCTGGTGGCACGGACAAGGATCCTATATACCAAATTTCATTATTCTAGCTCAAAATTTAATGCCCAAAAATCGGTGACGAACAGACAGACGGGCGGACGGACAGACAGACATGGCTAATTCGACTCAGCTAGTGATTCTGAGTCGATCAATATACTTTGAGGTATATGTAGCAAACTTATTTCTCTATGTTACAAACTATGTATCAAAACTAATATACCCCTATGGGATAGGGTATAAAAAAATCTGAAAAGCAAAATCTCGAACACCAAAAATCTAGAAAAAAATAATCTTGAATGCCAAAAATCAAGAATTAATATTAACTGTTCATGCATGCAAATACGATAACGCAATGCAAACATGTCTGCTAAAATTAAATGGATATGCTTTTTTTTCATTCCGTTTTACTTTGGTGTGGAATATTAAAAAAAAAAACAAAATATTTTAAAAATTATGGACGAAAAAGAAGGAAGAAGTTTCCTGAGTTAATAAAGGATTATTGGCTACAATCTCAATTTGTAAATATTTTTAATATGTAATATGTTTGAACATACATCAATTTACGTGTACACAGTGCACATAGGTACATATCTATGAATTTACTTATAATGTATATATTTTTTGGTAATAAATGAGTAATTTTAATTTAATTTTTTAATACACATACATTTACACAATGTAATTTAGAATTTTTTCTTGTGTTAACACTGTTGTTAATTTGAAATAAAACATTTTTTTGAAAACAGTTATTAAACCATTATTATTATTATAGTAATAATTTTTATTTAGGATATATATATAAATATATATATATATATATATATATATATATATACATACTAGTTGTGTTTATGACTGTATTCTTTTCAATAAGCTACTTTTATATCATAATTAGACTTTAACATAAGACACCACGACTATTCTTGGCTTCAAACCTAGACTTTGGTTATTATATAGATGTTTGGCATATAATAATTTGGTTGCCTGTTCATACCATCTTGGATATTATATAAGTCTATAATTCTCATTCAGTTAGTGATTCAATTAAAGTAAACGAATTAACGCAAAAGAATGGGTGAGCAATTATCCAAAGCTCCCAGGCAATGACAGAGTGCAACATACTGTGAAGCGAATAAATGCTGCCACAATAAGAAAATCGCCTGCAGCGTGTGTGTTATTAATTGAGGGTTAATCGCGTTATGAAGCAAAGCAAAGCAATCCATGGCAACCAACTTGTCCATCTGCCCGAGGCATGTGTATGGTGTATATGCAGGAACCTATTCATGTCTGTTAGAAGCATGAGTGCTGTAGTTTATTTCAAGTAGATAAGATAAACCGGCCACTCAACTGTGTAGCGCAATTATGCTCAATGAATGCTATCTTGTAAGCAACTTTATATTAAGTGTTTAGCGTTTTTAAAGGCGACTAATAAAAGTTTGTGGACATACCCTTAAACGCTGATATGGATTGACTAACTATGAAGAGATAGTTGAAATCCATTGATTTCAACATAACCGACTTCCAGAAGACTAGACATACTAAGCCGAGAAACGAAGTTGTATGAGCTGACTACGGGAACGGAGTTGAAGTTTGTTGAACCCAGGAAGCCGACAACAGCAGTTTCTTGGAGTCATGGGCATAGATACAGCTCAGCAACGAAGTTGAGTGAACATGACTGCCTACGGACAGGGAATTGAAATCATAGAAACTATTGCCGCCGTATACCGGTACGGTAGATAATAATGCGAAATTGTTTATACAAGTCATAAGAATTGTAGTATTCCTTTATTAAGATTCCGCAATAGTGAACCGACATGTTGAGCCCTTAAAGCCCACTTAGAGAGTTAAAAATTCACAATTGGTTTGTGAACATATTACGCTTCCAGATGCATGGTTCCCTGAGAACTTTAGCGTTTGGGACTATGCGTTTATGACCCTCCGATAAAGGTGTTGAGTTTTTATTTAAAGCCCATAATTTGGATATAATATTTAAATTCTAAAAAAAGTACGGAAATTATTGGTTTGGAATATGCCGACGTAGTACAAAACATAGGGCTTGCACTTCTCGTTGCTGATTGTATTTGGGTTAAGTACTCAATCTCGTCAAAAAAAATTAGTGCGGGAGTACTCCTGGGTATTACATATATAATTACTCGTTTCACGCTCGACGGTAAAATATAATTAAAAGAACTTTTAATACTTAAAGAAAAATGAAAGCGTATATGAAGCAGAATATTGTGATTTTTCGTTGTATACCAAATTAAAATCTCAGTAAACACCGGTTTGAAGCAACCAAGAGTCTCGAAAAAGAGAGTTTTAAAAAGGTCAAGAACTTGGAGGAACCACTTCTGCAATCTGTTAAAGGGCGATGGTTATCAATCTCCCTCTTAACAATATAGTAGGTTGATCATGCGGACTTCTCGCTGCTGCATCAGGCTCAGCAACGACCTCAATAGAAAGTTTGATATCAAAAATTATTAATGCAAGATTACGCATTGACATGTTATTTCTTTAAAAACATTCTGGAGAGGATTGTGCAAAACTCCCGAGTTAACACAAGGGATACAATCTTCTATAACTCGATGTAACTACTAAAATTCGACGACGATTTTCACATTAATGGTAGCACTTAACGAGATATTCTCCGCCAGGTTTGCTATTATAGAGAGGAAGAAAATAAAGGAATATGGGCACCTAAATTAAACTTGGTGTCTTCAGTCATCAGTAGTGTTGGAGCATTGTTGAAGTGTCAAAATGTCACAAGATGAGTTCTTCATTGGTTCAAAATAATATATGAAATTATATTCAGAAGCTAAATTGGTTTAGTAATAGCAAATACCTTCAATCTAGTTCATCCGCCCGGTTAATTAAGGTTTTAATCAGTAGATTTGCGCCTTCTAAGGGGAGGACATTCTTTACTGTGCTGAATCTTTGCATACAATTAAAGGATTTGGTGGACCGAAACCTTTGCACCCAGTAGCTCCGAACGTCCCAATCACCGAAGACTATTTTCAATAAGAATGTAGTAAAATAATTCGACTGCAAGAGTTAATGTTAGTATAACATAGTTTAAAAGTCATTTTAAAAATTAAAATAATCCTCTTTACTTTCACTACAATCCCTTCATGTGTGTGCTTGAGAGTTTTCAAGTTCAGTATAAGTACATTAGAAACTTAGGTAGAATTTAAGTTAGCAAACAATGTTGAACAAGGAAAATATTGTTGTATGTAGTTAAATACCTTTCAGGGTCTTTATTATTCATACATATAGTCAACGGTTAGTATTAATAAATAGAATTACCTACACTAATAAATTGTAGCAGCAAAGCAAAAGAATTTAGCACTCACCCGATATTATTATGATAAATGATATTAATGTAGAGAGTCCGATACAAAGTTATTTACTTGACGCACTTAAGCCGTCATAAGTAGTGAGATTTAGTGTCTTTACGTGATGCCACAAATATGATGATTTCAAATATGCGTTTATTTCATCAGCAGCAGTAGATCAAGAAATAACATGTAATAACCTTTGACCAACTGTTGGTATAAATACCATGGTTTTGGAAATCCCATCTAGACGGTGACAAACGCAGCACGGAGTATGAGTTGACAACTGTAATACACTGACAAATTTATCTGTCAACGTAAATGTAAATTTCAAAAGTGAATTATTAAAATGGATTTGCTGCGTATATTTATACTTTACTAGATAGGGAATGCTTGCTACGTTAGAGACTTATATCAATATAAAAGCGGGAATTACAGATATATGACATACTTGGATAGCAGAAGCTTAAGAAGTTTTTGGACAATGGTAAGCATATGAATCCTTATTTTTATTTTTAACACTATCGGATATGTGTCGCAGCGTGCTTAATACAAGCATGATCTACGAGAAGAGAATTTCTTTGTATATTAAATGCATCCACAGGCTTATCATTAAGTGCAAGTATAACACCTGCATTATATATAAGTTAATAAAAATAATATAAGCCTAAACAGTTATCAATTAATTTTGAAACAAAACAAAAAAAATATAGATTCGGTTTACTATGGTTGTAACGTTGAGCTTCGATTCTATTTGAATGAATTTCGTACTAAGGTGTGCAAACTTGTGAGGCATAAGCCAACTAAGACGGACGAAACACTTATATAATGAAAGAGTGTAGTTAAATTCCTTTGCCCATCTTTTTATAAATCCTAACATAGAATCGGATTTATTGACTATAACGTTAATGTGGTTATTAAACTTCATTTTGGGTTAAAAATAGACCTCCATATGTTCAAAAAACAGTTCAGAATCAAATCGCAATCAAGACAATAAATTGTAAAATTACTTAAGTCGGTTTGAGTTATGTCGGGCTCAGTGGCGCGGTGGTTAGTGCGATGAACTGCCGCGCAGAAGGTATGTGTTCTATTCCCAGCAGAAGCAACACCTAAATGACTTTTCTCTCCTCTGGTGATCATCTGACAAATCATCCGAGTAGTATCAAATGTCAAGAAAAAGCTTATCTCAACTTAAACGTTCGGATTCGGCATAAAATAGGAGGTCTCGCCATCGTGCAAGAAGTACACACGCACACATGAATTGTTGTGAGAAAGCTCCGGGATTCAGGAAAGACTTGAAATTGGTATATAATTTGTGTTATCGCTTTGCCTACCCTTTTAAAAAATAGGTGTTATAAAGGCATGTTTCAATTGCTTGGTGAACTTTTCTGTGGAAATGTTTTGTTCTAAAAATTTGTCAAATGTTTATTTACTAAAACTGACTTGAGGGCAGTCATTAAGATAGCTGAAATATTGTTCATCTAAGACAAAAGGGGTATCAATGAATGATTAGATATCGTTTCAGGTCGCGAAGTTTTTAAGTTATTTTAATGGATGTTGGCTGCATATCCGCCCGTTTTTATCTTCCTATTGATAAATCACTAAAAGCGTCTCCATATTGACTTTATATAGTCTTTATATAATCTATTAGACCACCTCGGATTAAAATTCATTAAGAAAACAGCTACTTATCACATAAGTAATTGATTGAGGTTTTTTTTTACAGGTAACGTCTGTTTCAAAAATATTTTAGCTATTTCGTATACAAGGGATGCTAAATTTGAGCATTTTTATAATGATTGACAGGGATAGTTATATCCATTGAATCTTTTATTAACAAATCAAATGTATTAGCAGCTTCTTCAAAAGTAGTTAAGTATTAAACATTCACATTTAAGTGAAGATAGCCTGAAAAAGTTCGCTTTCCAAAAGTCAAGCAATTTATCTATTTAAATGAAAATATCTATTGAAGGGTGATTTTTGTCTATGTTAGTAATGCTTGTACTAGATTCTACATATTACTGCAAAACTAGCAGAGTTAGAGGAAAAAGCTAAAATGAGAATTCGATTGGTGTTGCTTTATAAACAGCAGTTTTGCAGTAAGTCAAATGACAAATGTTGTCTAGTAAAGACAACTCCTGTTGTGCAGATACTTAAGATGGTATCAAATAGGAATCTTCTCCAGAATGCACCCACACTGCAACAGGATAGTAGGATAGTACTGTTACAACAGGATATGTCAAATTTGTATTCCTAATCCATTGACTATTCAGAATACAGAGAAGAATGACGAAACGAAGGGATGTAAGCATTTGCGACATAGAGGTATTTATTTTCAAGAGCAATCTTAATACGGATTATTTCTAAGTTATGAGGGAATGCCTCTATCAATAGTAGATTGGAGACACCTCGAGAGCTTGAGCTAAGCCGGCCCATCGTTTTTTAAGCCAGCAAAAGTTTATTTACTGTTGGCTAGTGACATATTGGAAATACAAAAAAAAACAAATTATCGACAAGTTCAGAGTAGTTTTTGATTAAAAAGCATCAAATGGAACGTCACTCAACGATGACGTATCTTGATGAGACATTTTATTAAATTTCCTTTTACCTTTTACCATAATCGAAGTTTTTTTGTAATTTTTTTGTATATGCCATTTTTTCGTTGTTTGTTGCTACTGATTTTCACTCACGAAATGACAAGTGGCAATTAAAAATGTAGTTTTTTAAAGTTCGGTAGAATACTCTGTATACTACAGTTAAAGCCATAGCATGAATATCACGCAAATACCATGTTGCTCACGTGGCATTAGAGTATGGTATTTTTGGACACATAGGTGGTACATCCGTATATTTATACTTCTAGTATGTGAAATGTATTAATGTTTGGCAAAAGTCCTCTTCTACATCGACCACGGCAGAATTATCATACCCTTCCGGTAACAATTCGGATACAATGAACATTTTGCATATGACAAAATTCTGCCTGTTTTGTCTTCACGCTTATAATATCTTCCTTTGTAGAAATTATCACATACTTTCAGCGAGTTTCCTTTCAAGCTAAAGTGAATTTTTTTTATGAATTCTATGAGGTTCAGTATATCTCTGACAAAAGCCCTGACTACCACCAACAACAAGCAACTCAATGTAAAGCAAACTTACATGACACATTACCCTCAAAATAAAATAAAAATCCTGGAAATTATTCCTGCATAAATGCTAAAGGCGAGTGTAATTTAACTGCGTTCAGCTGAGTTCATCTGTTGGTCGGAGGCATTTATTAAATTAAATACTTTCATACCAAAATGTACATGAACTATGGGGGTTGTAGTCAGTGTGACAAGCTTCTCTATTTCACAAGGACTGAGGCAATCAAAAAACGTGTGTTCTTACTTTCAGGGTTTAAAATAGGGGCCCATGCTTAGTAGTCCAATTTTTTTTTGCTGTTAATTCAAATACCTATATAAAGTGTCTCAAAATAAAGTTTATTTTTAGTGGATAATTTTAACAAAATAAAAGTCATTTAACTCTTTTTGTGTAACGGGTATTTATCAATGCGCGTAAATTTTTCGAAATATCATATCCAGTGTTGTAGATCAATTTAAAATATATAAAAAAGTTAGAAAATGTCAGAATTTTCGGTTTAATCAGCAATTTAGTGGACTTGAACACCAAACAAAACTTGCTAAAAAGAGGTCTATCTTTACTGACAATTTACATTATAATTGACCTTACTTCAGAAATACCCGCAATATTTATACTAAAGATCTAACTAGTGCAAAAAAATAGTTTACCAAAAGAGCGCTATCCGACTGTAGTGATCGAAAAACGATGTGGGGAACCCTAAAATTCTTAGTACTGCGAGAAAAAAAAACAGTAAAATAAAATAAGTTATGTTTGATGGAGTAGTCCTTACAGTTAGTTCAGCGGTTTAATGTTATTTCATAAATAGTGTAAAGCAAATATATCTTGCTATTGTGAATGTTCCATATACTAATCAAATCGAATTTGAAATAGAAAATCGTTTTAGACTGAATTGCGTTAACTCAAGTGAATTAAATAAAACAATCAAAGACTTAAACAATAAACGTGATAGGGAATAAGTAAGTCCTAAATTACTACCTGATGCATTTCAGTTAGTCGGTCAAGGACAATTTCCAAACAGCTGGAAAAACTCAATCGTATCACCTATTGAAAAAATCAAAAAAACTATTAAGTGTTAAAATGTCTATAAGCATCATTTGAAGTACTTTAACGACAATCGTGGTTTCGCCAATAACATTCATGTAAATCTGCTTTATAAATTTGTTTGATTGGCTGGAAAGAAGCTATCTCAAGCGGTAAGAAAATTGTTTGCGTTTTTCATGACCTAAAACGAGCTTTTAAGACAATCGATCCGTGTATCTTTTTTAAAAAGCTAGCTATGTACGGAATTCATGACACTGCTCTTGATTTGTTTGGTCTGGAAGTGTCTCAGGGCCCAATAATAGTACCACTACTATGAACTATTATTAAAGAACAACAAGCTAGCTATATTTGCAGACGATTCACTTTTGTTTGTTGAAGCTCAAGCAACACAAGAATGCGAACTCTTAATAAATGCAAACATCGAGGTTTATGGCTCAAAGCTAATAAGCTAAAACTCAATGTTTCAAAAACTAAGTGTATGCTTTTGAATGAAAATGTTTATATAACAGTAACGAAAGACCAAGTTATAGTAGAACAAGTAACGGAAATAAAATATATGGGAGTTGTTTTTTAATTGTAAATTAAATTTTGAATTGCATGTACAATACGTTTCCAAAAAAGGTTCAAAAAAAGTAGGCTTTTAAAAAAGAATTCGCATTAAATAAGTACCTTAACGGCTATAAATTTTTATAACGTAATTATTAAACCACATTTTGAATATTGCTCAACAATTTTACATTTAATTAATGAAGGTTCCATTAACAGTATTCAAAAACTGCAAAATAAGGCAATGCGTGCAAGACTTCGATGTAATAAATCTACTCCAATGATGATGTTAAATATTTTAATGTTTTGTTATTTGTATTTAAAAGCAAAAATAATTTACTACAAAATACTTTTCAGAGTATATTCTTCATGTCAGAGACGTTCAACCGTATTTATTAAGAAATAGACTTTAGGAATTCAATATCTCAAAATAGTATGATATACAAAGGATTCAAACTTTTCAATAACCTACCAAATAATGTCAAACAAATAAGCAATATATTTGAATTTAAAAGAGAAATAATTGAATTTGATAAACAAAAAATTAAAATATACATAAAATGCCAATAAAATTTTAACAACAAATTTTATATATTATTTATTATTATAATTGATTTTGTAAAAATTGTAGACAGCAACCATATGCTAAATAATTACTTTTCAATTGAATTGAAAAAATATTTGTTAAAATTTTTTTATTTGTATAAAAGTACATAATTTAAGAATTTATTTAATGAAAATGATATCATCCAAATTCGCCTCAATAGAAGCTTGTTTTAAACGATTATGGACGAGTGTCTCTATGAGATTATTCCTCTCTCATAGAAACCCTCCTCGCTATTGTCATCTGGTAAAGTCGTAGAATTACCTTCAACAAGTTATCGAACAAAATCGGACATATTTGACCTAATTCGGATCATTATAACTTATGTGAATTGGATTCTTACTTATAAAGAATAACTTTTTATATAACTATTCTATTTAAACAAATATATTACTTTTTGAAGAAATAAATATTTTATATAAATATGCATCTAAAAATTGTCCAACAAATATAATATTATATTTCAATATGGTCACACTAGTTTTAGTATACGATTTTTTTTTATTTTTTTTATTTTCGTTGAGAGAGGGAAATATGTATTTTAAAGGCTTCTTTCGATCAATTGCTTTGGTAACTGAATTTATATGGATCATCAAGGCTGATTGGTACTCTGTCAGAGCACCCTTTCTCACACATCAGTGTACGATGTTTTTATATCGATGAAGTAAATCACATTAATTGACTTGTTTACGTTTTTCCGATAGCAATAAAGATATGTAATATGCGGTCCTGTAGAGCAATATTAATGTGTACATACATGTACAATTATATGTATGCACATTGGTAGGCAGTGAATTTGATCAATGATATTTAGCTGAGATTGATTTATTAGTTTATCATGTGAATATATTCGATTTGAGAGCTTAATTATATTGGTTTCTTAAAAATCAAATGATTCAAACGGAGTTAAAGAAAAAATCTTAATGTATCAGATATTGGAAGTATTTATATATCAGAAAGTGGCAAGTATTTCGTAATATTAAGTATTAACTTAAGCGACTCCATAGTCCGGGATGAAACCTGACCTTAACCTAAATGCGTATCAAATTACCACTCCTTAGCTAACAGCCTCCAGTTGTGAATTTCAAGTTGGTATATGTCGGTTACTAGTTGTCCCGCGTACACTTAACTCGAGGTCTGAGTCTGTCATCTAACTGGTAACTAAAAACTTTACATGTCATAGCCATCTCAAATATATAGTGCGGAGTCTATGTCCGCTGCATGAATTGTTAAGTATGTGGATGAAAGTGCATGTCGACCATAATGAAGGAGCAAACATTTCTTATCGTCATTGTAAACCAATGAATGAGTTTGAGTGATACCAAAACTAAACATGGCTATGATATCGCCATAATCTCTATCTTATGCAGCTTAATATAATTAAATAGGCAATGGGAGCCGATTTCACTTCTCAGGCTAATATTATTGACAAATGGGGTACCTGCTGAGGATTGAAAGCACACTCGGGATTGTTTCTCAGTACTAGTGTTCACATGTCACGGGCCAATAGCAAATTAAAGTAAAATTCAGTTTTTGTAAGGTGATGTTAATGAAGATATTTTTTGTTTACCTTGAACAATGTAAGGTGGATATCTTCAATCGTGAGCACAAATAGACAACAAAACGTCATTGACAGTAATAAATAACTAAAGGTTTTTTCATAATCCCCCTGAATTTTTCGGAATTTTGTATTTCAAAAATATTTAAAAAGAAAGGAATTTTGCAAAACTATTGAAGAAGGTTTAAATAATATTCCGTTTAATCCAATTGAAAAAGCAAAAAGCAAACATTTCTTACCCTTTCCGAGATCCTATTTTTTGACATACTATGATCTGATCAAGTTTGTATAATTGGTGTGTATGCGAAAAATGGAGTCTCCTTCAATGGCTTTGCAAAAATAACGGCGGAAAGTCTGTATGTCCAAAATCAGTTGAACAAAAGAAGAAGAAACAACATTGATTAGCACCACAATAAAGGGCTTATGGGGAAGACGACAGGGCATCGTACCAAAACATACCTCTACTTACTTATCTGGTCCTGGCCCTTACTTCAGTTGCGCACTTCAAGTTAGTTGAGGTCTTTCTCTACTGCGTCCAACGTATGGCTGGGAATCGATGACTTTTCGAGTCGGAGTATTGATGCCTATTCGCTCTAAATATCCTAGCCATGTAATGTACTACTACTCGGGATATGTCGCTGTACAGGTCGTGGTTAAATCATCGTTTCCATAGCCTGTAAACGCAAACGGGACCAACGAATATTTTTTCTCCATTCTTCAGTGGCGTAGAACAGAACTGAGCTGCTCAAGGACTTGTATATGATCTCCTTATTATTTTGAGTGAGGGATTTACTACCAAATTCGTCGATGTTGTGTTTCCTATTCTGTTGACAGCATATATTTGGTCTTACCCTCATTTACATACTAACAAACGTGTATGTGACATCACGTTGAGTCCAATTATGTCAATATCGTTGACTTATCCTAGTAGTTGTACCGATTTATAGAAGATTGTGCAAAATACTGTCAAAAACTATGTTTAAGAAGTCACATGAGAGCGCTTCGTTTTTTTTTCTTTGTATCGATTTTTTTCAGTAAGGTCGTTTTCGAACCTTATGGCAAATATGAACTTGTAGGCGATGTTGAGGATACTTATACTTCTGTAGTTGGCGCGGTTCAGAGGGTCTCCTTTTTTGTGGTTCGGGAAGACGATGCTGAGGTTCCATTCTTCAGACATACTTTCATCGGATCAAATTTAGCTTTTGAGTTGGTGATTGTTACTCACCAAGTATCCCCACCTTCATTATAAGCTCGGCGGGAAGGACGTCGTTTCCGGCATCCTTGTTAAGCTAAGTTTAGATATTTTTATTCTTACTTTACTAAGGTCTGAAACGGTTTTTTCTGGTTGGAGCGAGAAAGCTAGCACATCAATTGTGGCTGATCTTATGGCTTGTTTGCATCGTCCTTATTGTTCTTCGACACTAGCTGCTTATGATATAATGTCTTTAGAGAACTATATAGTAGAGAAGTATTAACATAGTTTTTGAGCTCACTGGATATGCCAGCGATGCCACCAAACCTTCAGCGAAATTCGAAAGTTGTATCTTTTTTTGAATTAACTTCGGAATTTGAACCCACCACGGGCTTATGTGCAATGGCACATTGGTCATTAAAACAATATCGAAGCCACCATTTTGAATGTCAATTTTGTTTGGGCATTCATTGTATCTAAAGACAAACTGACAAAATATTTCGTACACTTAATTTTCTTTATTTATTTTCTACTTATATTACTTTTTTCACTTTAGGCTGCGGTTCCGGTGCCAGCGAATGTAAGCCAATATCACTCGCACAAATTCGAAAAGTTCGCTAAAATCATTCAAAAGTAAACATTTTCTATGTTGCGGTTCGAGTGCACAAAATTTACTCAGAATATGTTTATAAGTAGGATTTGTGCTTATTGCTTTAGATATTAACTGATTTATGCGCAAAAATGGATTCGGAAAAATGTACCTTTGATGTTAGAAATCGAATATTTTTTCTCCAACTTTTGCAAAAATACTTATCTTTGATGAAATAATTGTGTAGATTGTAAAATTCTCCACATTTCAGTCTGTTCTTTAAAAAATAAGATTAATTTCACAACGCTTAAAAGTTAATTTGTACTCAAGAAGCTATTTTCTAACAAAAATTGTTCTTCATTAAGCGACAATGACAACGCTTCAAAAGACAACTACTTAGCAGTACTCCCTGCAGATAAATGCTTCGTTCCCACTACATACGACTATTTGAATAACTAAATTCGCTTTCTTCGCTTGAGTAAACTCGCATGCACCGGAGCCACTCTGTTCGCTCGAATGTGCGCGACATAATTCGCTTACATTCGCTAAGTTCGTGCGAGCAAAATTCGCTTCCACTGGAACCGCGGCCTTACAAATACATTTATTGAGAAAATGAATGTACATATTTTCTGTTTTTTTATACCCTATAGGGGTATATTAGTTTTGATACTTAGTTTGTAACATAGAGAAATATACTTTGAGGTATATGTACCTCAAAGTATATGGATCGACTCAGAATCGCTAGCTGAGTCGATTAAGCCATGTCTGTCTGTCCGTCTGTCCGTCTATTCGTCACCGATTTTTGGGCCTTAAATTTTGAGCTAGGATAATGAAATTTGGTATATAGGATCCTTGTCCGTGCCACCAGAACAAGTGTAAAAATGTTTGAAATCCAAACCGTAAAGAATTCTAAAAAAAATGTCTGAGCAGCATATTTAGAGAATTATAATATCTATATTTCGTCGATATAAAGTTTTTTGCCACGCCCACTTTTTGGGGGCGTTTTTAATAAAAAACCTTTTTTGGCCAAAATTTAAAATTTTCGAAAAATATTTTGATGCACAATAATTAGCAGTATTAATACCAACATTTCGTCAATAGACCATTTTAACCCACGCCCACTTTTTGGGGGCGTTTCCTTACAAAAATCATTTGTATGCCCTACCCCAAGGCATATGCAAAGAAAAACGTTGTTTACTGTCGAACCATAAAAGAATTTGATAAACCTTCGGAACAATATGTTGTGACAACGTCATTTTTAATACTTTATGACCATAAAGACCATATTTTGGGGATATTAATTTTGGATGGAATGGGATAGGGTATTAAATGTCAGAAAGTTCGCTAAAAATACAATTGCGTGTCTTTGCATAGGATTTCATATGTTTTAATTTGACAATGTAACTTAATTATGTTGATATGTTCAATAATTAGACCGATATGGACCAAAGAAGAAAACAGTCGTAAAAATAAGCGACATGCCCGTCCAAAAAAAAAAGAAGAACGGAACTATCTAAGAGCATAGCAACTTTTTCAACACAATCACGAGCTTGCAAATCGCGTAGGTGCAATGCGTACTCAACAAACTGCTGATACACGAGCTCAATAAAATGAGACGCGAAGAATGGTTAGAAGACAACGTATTACTGATGCGTATAGATTAAATGAATGTGTATAATATGCGAAGCATCGTTTTCCTCATTCAACCGCATTTCTTTCGCTAATGAACCCGACATAAATTACAACGCCCACATCAGTTTTTTTTTTAATTTAGTTAAAATGACATCTTTTGGGGAAAAATTTGGACAAATACTTATGCTCAAGGTGATCATTTTTATTCCACATTTAAAATACAATGCACATTGCACATCATTGTTGATTGGTGGTTTGTATTACCCATTAACAACATTTTCGATGCGTGCACAATGATATTGAACGAACCCAAGGACATATAGCGTCATATTAAACAAACTAATCAACAAAAAAATAAAAAAATTGATTTTATATACCAAATCAGTATTTTCACTTTTTTCAGGTGAAGAATTGCAAAGGAAAGTGAGTGCCATGATTCGTAGTAATCAACCAAACCGCTTTCTACAATATCGCCATTCATATCATCAGTAGATATGTACAAGTCCAAACTGTTTTTCCCAATGGCCAATATTATATGTCAGCCATAAAATTTATTTACATACACGCCAATACCAAGGGACACGAAAAACACTGTTCATACATTGCCTCTACAATAATTAACCAAAATTGCTATTTCAATTTAATAAACAATTAAAGATCATGTGAAATTCAACGATTTTCATAGTTTTCCAAATTACAAAATGCAATTATTGCTGTTAAAAAATTATGTACCTAAAATAATATCGAAGTGTGATTATAAGAACGTTTATTCCAGAATTTGAAGGAATTGATGTTTATAGTAATTTTCCGTTATTGGTCAAAACTGAAAAATCCGTTAAAGAGCCAAACCAACCGAGCAACCGAAAACAAAACTTTGCTTTATTTATCCATTATTCTGTTCAGTTTTAACATTCCATTTCCATCGAAAATAGAACAAAAACAAAAACTATTTGATAACAAAAATGTGAGTCAAGCGACGTCAAAAAACTTCGGCGAAACGATAGAAAAGAAGAAATGCAGAACTGCAAAATGAAAAAGTACAATTTCGGTACGGAAAAAAAAATTAAAATATAAAAATTAAAAGATTTAAATAAATAAAAATAAATGATATTAGTGTAATATGCTATTTTTTTACTGAAAAACCCAGCAAATTGGAAGAATTTAGCAGTTAAAAAAAGAAAAGCTAAGTTTTGGTTTCGGTTGCTCGGTGGGTTTGGCCCTTCAGAACCAATTGTGCCAGAAACGAGTACTTAGAATTTTTACATCAGGTAAGAGTATCAGATATTAAATTTCATTCAATTTGACCAAATGGTTGCCGAGAAGTTGAAAATGTCCCTTATGTGACCCTAATCCAAAAATCCGTTCTATGGATTAATATACTAATAGTTAAGTTTAATCAAAATCGTAGGAGCAGTTTTCTAGAATATAAACGTTATCTGTAATTTTCATATGGTGGGTACCGTTAAACTAGGTACGAAATTTAATTCTAAATGTCTACATTAATAACCATTTCAAGTTTGATCGAAATCGTGAGAGATTTTTTTGAGAAATTTCGATATAACCAATTCAGCAGGAACCAGTAGTTTTGGTCATATAATGCATGTTCCAAAAACTCCCTGAATATTACCCCAAGAACTTCGTGTTTCAAATTTGAAGTATCTTCATCCGTCCAGCCATTTAGCATGCAGACGTGTAAATAGACCGACAGACTGACAGATGGACAGTCGGTCTCCATTTTTGTAGTCTGAAATTTGATTAAATCTGCAGTATGATTTCTTTCACGAAACCAATACTTACTTAGGAGGAAGTAATAAGAATCGTTTTATGGTTGTATGTGTAATTATAGTTTTATTCTTAATCGGAAGTATTCATCTTTTAAATGTTGGCCCAAACAGTGAGTTATAATTTGAAAGTTTTCGCTATTTTTCATGTATACAAAGCTTTTTGTATCATTCAAATTGATTTTCACACACTTATGGCACCTTTTTTAGTTTTGACCGAAATTAACACAAATAATGGAAATATTAAAAATTGAACGGCTATATTAACAGGACAGACAGGTAGAAAAAAACCCTCTCTCCAATTGCTCGTCAACTGCAGTTCCTGCTTACTGATATTATCCTTAGTTAATGCAATTTTCATGTCTCCTTGCCGAAACCTAAATGCTGTATTTCCGTTACGTATTCATTTTTGGGGTTCCATTTGAAATTGACTGTTTTTTGCATTTGCAGCAAAACAATTTAAAAGAAGCAAACTCTGTAAATATTCGACTTGAATAAATTACCGTTGGCGTACTAAAGTTCACCGAATAGCAATAGGTTGATATAAACGCATACTCATCCCTATGTGTGTAGAAATGCAATATGCATATTGCACATATATCTACATCTAAAAGAAAACCATTTTGTATAGAAACATTCGAATCTACTACTCTAAGGTAACACCATATCCTGCCAACTTGTTCATGCACTAACCAAAACTTTTGAGCATATACTCTGTTGTTTGCAGACCAACTTCGGTCCTCGGATCGATGGGTAACCACTGCATCAATAGCAACGCTTATGTAATATATTGCGTTGTCATTCGTGATATAGAGATGCTCTTCCTTCCTTGCACACGAAGGACAACATTTATTAGGTGAAGTAATGTATTGACATTCACAGAAAAGCGAAGTGTTGACTGTTTGCATCGTAGTCTACTAGAACTAACAACTGTGAAGTGGTGTGGTAAATAAAACTCGTACGCTATAATGTGTCATTTATTCTGCGGAGCGACTTATCAGTAAAGGTGTCTTAAAATAATGCAAGGATTTTATTCATATGTGAATCCAGATGAAAAGTGATTACAACTCCAACAAAATGGTGTCTTCCGGTCTTCATATTCAATGCTGTCAAGTTACGTAAATTTGTATTTGTCCTTTGTTAACTACTACAACAAGAATATCACCCTATTAACAGGAAACTGTCATAAGAAGGCTTATTTTAAAAGCAAGACGCCCCTGATGAGCTAGAAAACCTAAGCTTTTATAATTGGAAAGAAAAATGCCATGTCCAGCCACGCAACTAACGCAAACTAATGATCTATAGACAAAATATTCATAACAATAGTATTGAAGTATTTACATTAAACGTTTTACATAGACGAAATAAAGGTATTCAGAATGTCCAAATGTTTTGTTCAGGCACTTTTTCAAAATTCCTTACGGCTTGACTGAAAAATAACGTTTTTCTAAAATGGGCGGATTTTTAATAAATTTGTACATTTGTTCTGATGGAAGCAACCAAAAACTTCGTGTACCAAATTTAACTGGTGACGTACGTACCATACTATTAAAAAAAGCTATTGTGCAACGGTATCAGGGGTTCATGTATTACCTGTACATGTATGTTGAGGAGCCTTTTTCTTTTCGCACTTTGTATAAATGTACGAACATAATTCCTGTTGTAGCATCTTCCTATATCTTTGATAATTAACTTGTTTTGTTTTCATTTTTTAAGAAAGTAATAATTTCCAGCTATTTTGAAAAAGTGTCTGAATAACATATTTAGACAATCTGAATATATATATTTCGTCCATATAAATTTTTTTTGCCACGCCCACTTTTTGGGGTGTTTAATGCAAAACCGTTTTCCGTTAAATTTTAAAATATTTACAAAAACGTTTGATGCAAAACCATTAGTAATAAAAATTTTTAAAATGGTGTCTATAGATACTTTTAACCCACACCCACATTTTGGTTGCGTTTTCCTATAAAAACAATTTTTATAACCTACCCAATAGCATATATGCAGGAGAAAAACGTTGTTTTTTGTCGAACTATAAAAGGCTATAATAAACTGGCTAAACAATATGTGTGAAAATGCCATTTTATATATTTCATTCCCATAAAGGCCATATTGTGGCGATTCAACGAATCGCACATCGGATTATAGCCTTCTCATATGTTTATCATCTTTTTGCATTTTAACGCACGCCTACTGTTCAGAAGCGTTTTCCTATAAAAACGATTTTTATAGCATACCTTTGCCTTAGATTAAGATATAGGTCATAGGGGTATATTGGTCAGTCCAACCATTTTGAGATACGATTATGAATTGGTATTTTAGCTCTATGTTTATTGATTAAGCACAGGAATATATATTTTTTAAATACACCCACGGCCACGCCCACTTTTAGAAAAAAAACTTCCATTTTTGTCAAACGAAAAGGACTTCTGATAAAGATATGCAGGCTATCTCATTTGTTATATTTTACCCTCTCATTTGCTATATTTCACCCACGCCTATTTTTAAGGGATGTTCAATTTTAGAATGGAATGGATAGGGTATTAAACGATTTGCAGAGTGGACTCTCATGTTTTCTTTTTATAATTTTCGCGCACCCTATAAATTTTACCACAATACGGTCCTTGGTGAAGGGGAAGACAGATAGTAATAGGAAAGTTGTTGTATGTAGTGGAGACTCAATTGGTGGTGGCCGATCTAACTTTAGGTAGTAATTGTTCATTATACTCCCAGAAATGTCAAGTTGGTGTTTACATTTAGGCGAATTACTACGGAACTTTTCATTTTTTTTTTTTTTTTTTTAATTTTGGTTTCATGGATTTTGGCTGGAATTATACGCACAACCTTCCACTCAACAGGCGAACATATTCCCATTACAGTTGGCTTCCGCTAGTTTAGGGCTTTTGAAGCTCTATTATTTAATGTTCTCACTCCAGGTGCAGATACGAACGTCGTTGTAATTTTCTATAAAAAAAAATTCAGTCCTCTTCGAGGATCTTGGTTGCTTCCCACTACGGAATTGAACGTTGCCGTTGGCCTCTCGGCTCTTCCGCCACCATCTCTGTTGAAGTGGTCTGACTAACACTTGAGATTCCTAGATGACCTGCTGTCCGAATATGTTCCGAATCCGAATAGGATTGTAGACGCCTCCATTGACTCCATCTTAGTAATTCCTCCGGTTCAGTTTTTTTTTATTGGGGACTAATTTTGTTCCACTAGTGGCATTTCATTTTCTACAATCTGCAGAGAATTCCCCCATAAGAATCTCCACACGAATCATTCACATAAGGTTTAGTACAGCAAAAACATCACTGCGCCTTCTAGAAAGGATACATTAGCGTGTGATAAAACTGATAGGAGACTCCACTGAACTAGTGAACTCCATAGTCTCGTGTTGACAAACCTGGCAACACTTAAGTAGACAGAATATTTGACCGAAAAATGTTTTTTACTGAAAACCTTTATATAGACAAAATCCTTTTCAAAATTTCTAACGGTTTGGCCAGAAACTACGTTTTTCTAAAAAGGGGGCGTGACAGTATGCGGATTTTAAAAATGTTTACACTTGTTCTGCTGGGAACATCAAAGATCCTGAGTATTTCGTAAGATCTTTAGTTCCCTAAATGTATCCATATGCTTTACCATTTTTACTACCTTCACATTTTTTCATTTTTAATGAATACCCATCATGTATGTATATTCCAGGTAAAATTGTGTTAAAATTAATATAACCATCATTCAAGGGACTTTCACATGTCGTGGATTTCTAAGCACGCCATTAAATGGAAACGTCTGTGATTGTTTACCCACTTGTGGTTCACTTCACTGCCTCTCCGTCCACTATGAAAATACTTCCGTTAATTAGATATTTTCGTGGCTCCCAAGATTTCTAACTAACTAAGAAGTAAAAACCAAAACAGAAAACTCATATAATTATGATTTCTGTGTTTTCCTGAAGTATAATAAGAAACATTTCCTCAATTATAGCCTGGGGTTTAGCTTTTTGTTTACTCTAAACATTTCCCAGCATTGCCATACACATAATTAAGCAATCACTCCGAAGTTGCCGAAAAACACATGCCTCCCAGCACTCAAAAGGTAAACCAAGTGGATACACCTCTAAAGGACCCCAAATGAAATATACTAATCGGCTAGCATACGGTTGTTTACCGTTGCCGTCATCATCGTTGGGTCACATTTCTGGTGCAAATCGTATACGCTCCTTCATCTCCAACCGGTGGCCATTAGAAACATCCGTAATGATTACGGCCTTTTTATTTGATAAACGTTTCCAAAGGCTTTCTCTATCGTCCAAGGATATTGCGTACACAGGTGGATACTAGACACAAGCGCCTACATATTCAACGCCTATTTGAATGGAGAGTTATGGAAGGTGGTTAATGGTCCGTTATGTTGGTGTCCACCGCCTCCCTTATGAATGTTTGTTTTTCCTTCGAAAAACACGTAGAACCTCTACGTAGTACCAGTTGATGGTTGAAGGGAACACCACTCCACCGGATTCGTGTATTTACTTGTGGTTGCGTTTTGTCTATTTGCACGTGGCCATACAACCTTAGCAAGTTTACGAAAATTTATACCAGTTAAAGGTTTCTGCAATACATACTCACGCATATACATATTTCTGCAAGGTGGGCTTTTATTTCCGATTTTTTATTACCTTAGTCATCATTTTGAGGATTAAACATAATAGGTGCAGGTTTTACCGTATACGCTTTTGTAATGGGCAGACTCTCCTTCAGGATCTGGTGTGCTCCACCGGACATTTATGACAGCATGTTGTTCTCAGTAGCTGCTGGTATATTTGTGCCCTCGTATTATGGGCGAATTGAACTTGAGACGTGGCTCTTGGCAAGTAGTTGGGGACCATTATCGTATTTATTTTATCTTCTACAATAGAGAAGCCAACACGTACTCATATCGTCATATCGTTCGACCGGTGCGTGGCACGGGAATAATTATGTGGCCAAGGAATCGGATTAACTTCGTTGAAATAGTTGGCGAAAGATGTGTTGCTATAACGCCGTTGTGTTTTAGGAATTAGCTTTAACTTGTTTGCGCATCTGAACGTGACAAGGCATCTGCTGTCGATGCTTAAGGGAGAAAACATAAGTCAAACAGTTAACAGCTCATGTATGTTTAAGCATTATGTACACACATTTTAACAACTTTGGTGAAATATATGAACATGTTTATACATAGAAAGGTAGAACTGCAATGAAAGGCACCAATTGGTATTTATAAACCGATCGGCACCGAACAATTAATGTGTTGTTGCAAAATAATTTGTTCGGTCTTTCAACAAGCGAAGCAGTTACGACAATTATTGTAATGGTGGTGTCTGAGTTATCTTCTTAAAGCACTTTGATTATACGGATTCCAGTGACTTTAATGCCATATTGGTGTTCGAGAAAATACAAACATCCTTACCAGATATTTAACCAAAACTTGGATTGTAATGAGTTTCGCCTGGAACACTTTATAGTAGGCTATAGTAACCAAAAAGATGGAAAGCGAGAGCCTAAGACTAAGCCAGCGGGAGAAAATATCTGCAACCACTTCTTTCTTTGTTTATACCCTATCCCAAAGGGGGGTATATTAGTTTTGATACTTAGTTTGTAACATAGAGAAATAATTTTGCTACATATACCTCAAAGTATATGGATCGGCTCAGAATCGCTAGCTGAGTCGAATAAGCCATGTCTGTCTGTCCGTCCGTCCGTCCGTCCGTCCGTCCGTCCGTCCGTCCATCCGTCTGTCTGTTCGTCAGCGGTTTTTGGGCCTTAAATTTTGAGCTAGGATAATGAAATTTGGTATATAGGATCCTCGTCCGTAAACAAGTGTAAAAATTTTTGAAATCCGCCCACTGCCACGCCCCCTTTTTAGGAAAACTTATTTTTTGGCCAAACCGTAAGGAATTTCAAAAAAGTGTCTGAGTAGCATATTTAGACAATCCTAATATCTATATTTCGTTCATACAAAGTTTTTTGCCACGCCTACTTTTTGGGGGCGTTTTTAGTAAAAAACGCTTTTTGTCCAAATTTTAAAACTTTCGAAAAAAATTTTGATGCAAATACTTCCGAAATGGTAATATAAACATTTTGTCCATAGATCAATTTCACCTACGCCCACATTTTGGGGGGGGTTTTCTTACAAAAACCATTTCTATACCCCATCCCAAGGCATTAGCAATAGAAATACGTTGTTTTTTGTCGAACCACACAATATTTTGAGAAACTGTCTGAGCAATATATTGTGACAATGTCATTTTCTGTATTTCATCGCCATAAAGCCTGTATTTTGAGGATATTAATTTTAAGGATGGGATGGGATAGGGTATTCAACGATCCGCATAGCGGATTGTAGCCTCTCATATGTTTTTGTTTTGTTTTCCTAAGACGACCTATCAGGGAACTTGTAATTCTTATTAAATTTAACCTCGTAAGGATATAATAAGTGTTTTCAGGATTTTATATTTACTTAATAAACATTATTGAGTGGACAGTATTAATTTTTTACCTGAATTGAATTTCTTGGTTTTCTGCCATAAAGATCAAGGGTTAGGAGGTAAAACAAAACGTCTTATACTGGAAAGCGTGTTGTATTTAGTGCAGCACAATTGCATATTTGTCGACAGATGCTCGCAGCCAAGAACGAGGCCTACAAGGCTAAGCTGGAGGTGAAGACGAGAGCTGCCATTGAGCTCTATAGGCAATGAAGAAGGGAAGAACATCGACTTTTCAGAATGAAGAAAAAAGAGCAAGAAAAGCGCACGATCGAGGATATAGAGAGGTGCTACTCCAGGAACGATGTTCGCAAGTTTAACCAAAGTGTAAAACGTCAAAACCAAGACTACAAGGCTCGAACAAAATCCTGTCGACATGAACAAGGAAATATCGTAGTTGAGACACAGTCGATGCTGAGGATATGGAAGAACCACTTCTGCAGACTGTTAAACGGCGATGACGAACAACCACCCGACCTAAGTGAAGTGAGGATAGCTATATCTAAACTCAAGGCCACCGTAAATGACGGCCTTATAAAGCTGGCGGAAATGAATTGGTAAGCAACATCCACCAACTCATAAGCCAAATCTGGTCGGATGAAAGCATGCCTGAAGAATGGAACCTCAGCATCGTTTGCCCCATAGGAGACCCTCTGAACTGCGCCAACTACAGAGGCATAAGTCTACTCAACATCGCTTACAAGATCCTATCTGCCGTAATATGTGAACGCTTGAAACCATTTACCAACAACCTGATCGGCCCTTATCAGTGTGGTTTTAGGCCAGGAAAGTCCACAATCGATCAAATTTTCACACTTCGGCAGATCCTGGAAAAAACCCAAGAAGTCCAAATCGATACCCACCACCTATTTATCGATTTCAAAGCCGCATACGACAGCATTTATAGAGACGAACTATACAGAGCCATGTTTAGTAATGGTATACCGTCCAAACTCGTCCGTTTGAGTAGGATGACGATGGAGAATTCTCGCTGCACCATCAGTGTCGGAAACGACCTCATCTACACATTCGATACCAAAAAAGGATTTAGGCAAGGAGATGCGCTGTCATGTGACTTTTTCAAATCGATTCTTGAGAGGATTGTGCAAAACTCCCGAGCCAACACCAGAGGCACAATTCTGCAAAAATCGGTGCAACTACTAGCATACGCTGACAATATTGACATCATTGGAAGGACTCAACGTGATGTCATAGCCACGTTTGCTAGTATAGAGAAGAAATCGGCAAAAATGGGTTTAGCAGTAAATGAGGGTAAGGCTATATATATGCTGTCAACACGAAAGGACACACAACATCGACGAATTGGACAGAACGTCACCATTGACAGATATAACTTTGAGGTAGTACGGGACTTTGTTTACCTCGGCTCCGCTATTAACTCTGACAACAACATCTCGTCAGAAATCAAACGAAGTATTACTCTTGCCATTCGCTGTTTCTTTGGGCTAAGAAGGCAATTTAGTAGTAAAGCCCTCACTCGAACTACTAAGGAGATCCTATATAAGACCCTGATCATCCCAGTCCTGCTCTACGACACTGAAGCATGGACCGTATCAAAAGCGGATGAAGAAATCCTTGGTCGATTCGAGAGAAAAATTCTTCGGAAAATCTTCGGTCCGTTTGCGTTGACGGGCTATGGAGTATGGAGGCCCGTCGAACTATACGAGATGTACAGCGACATACCCCTAGTCAAAAAACTCCGCATTGGACGTTTGGGATGGCTGGGACATGTAGAAAGAATGGACACCAATACTCCGGCTCGCAGAGTCTTTGATTCCCAGCCAGACGTCGCACGCAGTAGAGAAAGACCTCGCCTTAAGTGGCGCGCACAAGTAGAAACCGACCTCAACCAACTTGGAGTACGCAGCTGGAGGCAGTTAGCTAAGGACCGGGCTAATTGGAGTGGCATGTTGGTTGAGGCCCAGGTTCATCCCGGACTGTAGCGCCACTTAAGTAAATAATTGCATATTTGTCCCTACCTTGGATGGTGGGACAAAAGTAATACCATAATATAAATTGGCCTCTATTTTGACAGAAATAACAAAAAAAGTGTTCATTTGTTTAAAATGTTCACCTACTGTAAAATGAAAACCTCCTGAGTTGATGCATATATTTGTGCTTGTTTTACGGCATGTTGAACTGTTGCTTGCAAAACATCTGGTCCCATATTGGCGGTTTCTTCTTCAATGTTTGCTTTAATTTTTGTTCTTTACAAATTAAACTTCCCAGATTTCAAAATCTCCATCGTTCCAAGCTTGATATATAAATCTTCCAAAAAAAAAACAAGAAAATACATGCCTGAAAACATATTCCCATTATTTTACATTTTATACTTTCAAAGGCAATGGAAAAATAAATCAATTAACACCGAGAAAATAGATTTCCTAGAAAGAAATAGATTAATAAGCTATCGGCAATGTGCTATGTTATGTAATCCATCTTTGATATCTGTGATGGAAAGTTATAGAGAATCAAGAGTTGTTGCCCCGGAAATCTTCAAGGCTTTCGATCGAGTTTGGCACAAAACTTTTCCAGTGTTGACAGCACACGGACTTCACCAAATAGATACAGTACGGCTGGATGGAAAACTTTCTTAAAGCCATATATATGCAAGTAGTGGTGGATAGCGTTTCATCAGAAAGATTGTCTTTAAACGCTGGGTACCTAAAAGATCAAATCTCACATCCGTTCTATTTCTGATCCACATCAATCCTTCGAGGACAACTAATAATCACATTTTTAGTTCGGCAGATGATAGATGATAGCGACTAACTCATGTACTCATGTTTGAAGTTCATCCCCAAAACATACACTGAACTTACTGGGCTCTATCCAAAGCCAAATTCCATAAATATACAATCTGCAACCGTTCATGAGCATAGTCAATATACATCTGCAAGGATCATCACAGGGCGCACTTATAGCGTTATATTCTGATAATTGATGTTAAAAATGCATAAATAATATAAGGAATTTTTTCTGGAAATTGATAGAATCGGTGTCAATGTGAATGATTTTCCGTTATTGACCAAAAACAAAAAATACGTTAAGAACTATTTAAGGCTAAAACTAATAATCTGGAATCGTTACAACATAGACTCCTGTTAGTCGTTTAGACTAACCCTAAATGGAGTGGGAGTTGAAATCCTTTAAAATTTCGAAGAGTACAGGACCCAAATCAACAGAACTATTAACCAAACTGAAAGTAAGACCAGCAAATATTTAAAAACAAAAAATAATTTTCGTTTATGAAATTTCTCAAAAAGTAGAAAACGTAAATTTATTGGTTTTCAATGCCCCATTAAGAATAAATTAAACAGTTTTTGAGTTTCAAAGTATCTTTTTCAAAAATTGTTGCTGGGAATAACTAATTTAAATAAAATATGAAGGAACAGACTTCTATTTAAATGCTTAAACGGGTGAGAGAGACCCTTCCTCCTTCTCCTCTTGCTATGCTTAAACACTGTTTTATCCCTAGCATTAATAAGAATTGTTAACTCATTGTTTGTCAATGCTTTGCCAAATTCATCAATCCCATTCACACCGCCAATTCATCTTTTATCCGTATCTTCATTCAAACAAAAAAAAAATAATTGGATAAAAGTCACTGACTGTAGTTGGGTAATAATGGTAAAGTTAAATTAAGCCAGATGGGATAATTAAATTCGTGTTTTGTCACAGCCCGAAATAAATTTATCAGGACAACAAGAAACCCGAATTTCCTAATCCCGGGACGTTCCCTTGTTCATATCTAATCTAATAATCTTTCATCAAAGAATTTCAATTTCAGGAAAACCTCTCAAACAGCCCTTCCCTATAAAGGATTTAAATACTCTACAAATTTCAAAAGTACCTATTCCAAACCAAAAGTTAGTTTTGTTTGGTTTTGCGCAATATGCATGAACTTGTTTTTTTTTAAATTACAAATTGTTAAATGTTCTTTCTAAACTTTAACAAAAGGCGTCCATATTTTGTTAGCTTAGCCGCTTGTACAACTTAATTCGCAAATCTCTTCGTTTCTACCAAAATCGTGTACTATAGTGAGCTTTTTCTTCCGCATAATAATGAGGTACATGCAATTGTTTGCTTAGTTTTCAGCAAAGCGTTGGCACTCACTTTGTAGATGTCCTCCTGGCATCCACACTAAGCAGCGCACTTTTTATACTCCCCAGAGATCATCATCAGTCATTTGTCTTTTGTACACACTTGTATAGTCATGTGGGGCGACAAGGGCTTTCCGTTTCCTTCGAGAATTTTCGCAGGCTGAAATGTATACGTTCATACACATGGGCATAAAGTGCATGAATGCGGAACCTAGTGAAAATGGAAGGACTCCGATGATTAATGTCTGCATCCTTGTCGTAGGTGTATATCTGTACATACACATGATCCACAGGCCTCTGGATGGCAATAACCTCTTCTCCTTGCGTTAATGCAACCAAATGTCAGTACACTCGCATACATTTTAAACTTTTTGTATTGTATAATACGATTGTGCATATTTACGCAACCATATACCGCGAGGCAGCTTGAACCGGGATCCGTGACCCAGGAATCGAGATTCAACGTTAATTCACAAGGATATGCACTCAGCTGCGTCAGTTCACATCTGCAGAGATCAGATTTCATTCCGACATTGCTCGCAGGATGTTGAATATGAACCTAAAATGTTGCGTACCTACTCATTCGCATTTTGTTTCAAAGTTGATGTACATTTGAGAGCTAAAACTAAGAGTCCTGACTCGAAAAGCTACAATGGTGAAATGCAGTACTCATTTGATAGATGTAGGTCTTAACGAGAAACATGCAGCGAAGAAACAGACGTCAATCTGATGGTCATAATTAGAATGGTGATGATGTGCATTATGTACATGTATGTATGAAACCTTTGAAAGGATATAGTTCCACATTATATGTTATCGCACGAATGAGTTAGTGTACGGTCTGCAGAAACAATATTGTTCTTGAACAACGCAACTATATGTGGGCGTTAGTATTAAAATGAAACATTTTTGTCTTCTCAATGTACAGAGTGTATTGTATACTAATCTAATGTTTATACCCTATCCCATAGGGGTATATTCGTTTTGATACATAGTTTGTAACATAGAGAAATAATTTAGCATACCTTAAAGAAAATGGATCGACTTATGAATCGCTAGCTGAATCGATTTTGCCATGTCTGTCCGTCCGTACGTCACCAGTTTTTGGGCCTTAAATTTTGAGCTGGAATAATGATATTTGGTACACGTGCTCTTTGTTCCTCCCAGCAAAACAAGTATAAATATTTTTGATATCCGCCCACTGCCACGTCCTTTTTAAAAAAATCTTAATTTTTGGCCAAATCGTCACGAATTTTGAAAAAGTGTCTGAACAATATATTAAGAGAATCTCAATACCGTACCGATATTTCGTCTGTATAAAGTTTTTTGCCACTTTTTGGGGCTTTTTAAGTAAAAACATTTTCGGTACAGTTTTTGAAAATATATAATACTATATAAAAATTTCGTGCCTAGATCATTCTTTGGGGTCGTTTTCTTACAAAAACCATTTGTATACCCTACCCTATTGCATATGCAGGGGAAACACGTTGTTTTTTGTCGAACCATAAAAGATTTTGATAAACTGTCTGAGCAATATGTTGTCACAACGTCATTTTCTCGCCATAAACCCCAAATTTCGGGGATATTTATTCTAAGGATGGGATGGGATATGGTATCCATCCGCATAGCGGATTGAAGCCCTCTCATGTTTTGTTGTGGTTTACGAACTCTTTTATTGTGCACTGCGGCTGTATGTTTGCTCTTGTTTTGTTGCTCCGTTCTCTTTATGTCGCATTAGCTTATTAGTTTTTGGTGGTTCTTATATTTTGAAGCTCGTTTATTTGTCTGCAGACCGAATATTTTATTGTTTCTCTTATTTCGATTTCGTTGGCCAAATTTATCGTTATATTTTTATTTTTTGTTTTGAATTTTATTTTTACATTTTTTACTGACCGTAATTTCCGTTTGTTGTTACTGTCCTTTCCTTCACTACCGTCCATTTACAATACTTATGCAACAAAACTATTATAAAAAAGTCCAATATACTGAACTCCACATTCCTCAACTAGCCATTGTAGCAGTTTGGCATAATTGCTTTGTATTCTACTTAATTTGCAGTTCTTCAGCATGTTTATTAAAAATACTGTTGGAAACTAAAATATTTGTTTTGCAAGCTTCCGAAGCCAAAAGACGTTCGGTAATTTTAGTAAAAAATAAAAAGCTCAAAATGCCCAAAAACCTGTATCCATCAATCCTGTTGAAAACCCAAGTCAGCTTCACCAATATCTTGCATTTTGTAGCGATCTCCATTGACAGTAAATTGTCCAAGTTATAAAAATCGTCAAATTCTCGCATGATTGATATTTGATCTTACGCCCACCTCCTAGTGAAACAGAAAGTTGCGTACGACCCATTCGTGCACCCACCGCTCATTTCAACACCCAATTTTTTTTTTTAACAAAATGACAGCCGATTCATCTTATAACATGAAATTAGTTTTGACCCACTTTGTACTTATCCAGTGTAGGTATAACAGTAGCTACAAGCGTTTATAGGTGTTTCGGGGATTTCGAATGTAAAGTGTCTTTGATTGAAAGCGGATATACTGTTGAAGCTACATCTGTGTCGAATTGGCTGTCATTTATTCAGTCTGTTTTGGTAAATCACTATGGACGGACATAGGGTTCAACAAAACGTGCAAATGATAAAATTGTTTTATTAAATTGGGTGTTCTTTTCGGTCGCGCTTCGCCTATTTTACGGTCGCAATAATCTTCTACAAAGAGGATAGATATTAGTCCACTGGTTCAGTAAACGATAAACCAAGACCCGTACGTCGACGAAACTAAAGATCTCGCGAAAAAATAGCCGCTGTCCGCGAGAGTGTACAGGAGAGTCCGAGGCAGTCGATTTCGCGTCGTCTGAAGGACTCGGTCAAAATTCGTCATGTTCATGTCTACGAACATGTTGAATTTTGCGAATGGACTTGAGACTGCACCGGAAATAAATTCAACTGACTCAGGAGCTTAATTTTCATCTAAAAAATTAAAATCTCCCATTTCTGGATGAATGGGTACGTCAACAAACAAAATTGTCGAATTTGGTACAATACCATACCAATCCAAGAGCGTCCAATGTATCCCGAAAAAGTTATATTCGAAATACTAGATTCGAGGGCATGGTTATCTCACGTGGTGGAGGTGAACTGACCACCGAGATTGTGCGATTTGATACTGTTAGACTTTTCTTGTAGGATCTATGCGGATAAGCCACAAAGGGGCTTAAAGCCTACATAACCCATGCCATCGGTCGAATTCAGAATGATTTTTAGTCAAGGAAAATTTGACATTTCGGTAAAGCGCCACCCGGAGATGCCATGTATAATGGCATCGAAAAACTTTTGAAACGAGTATCTCACACACACTTTGTTTTATTTTAATTTAAGATAGGAAGTGCTTAATGAAAGACCCTTTATAAGATTTATTGTGTTTGGTGAGTATTGGTGGCTAGACAAGGGCTTAAGAAAGTTTGTGATCACTTGATGATCACTTTTGTTTTTGCTCCAGTTCTAAAAAGTGGATGAAAGCAATACATTTCCTAAATAAAGTTTATAAAAAACTGAACAAGTAATCTTTCCATTATTATGGTATCCTGGTATCAAAGTTATTTTCGTTTTACCAAGCCACTGTGCGTCAGAAAATTTTACCAACACACATCACCCATCCGTCGTTCAACAGTATTCGAAGGACATCTGGATTGAATGTCGTCCTTCGGCCATGTGAGCTTTCTATGAAAATCAAATCTGGAAGGCGAATGCATTTGCTTATGGGAGTATGTTACATATCATAGTCTTTACAGCAGCACCCATCATCCTGTTTGCCTGCAAAATAAAAGATTCGTATGATGAGAAATGTTGGCTTGAATTTCAATATGATGGCAGCTGCTGCGTTGTCTGTCCAAATCTACTTGCTGCTAGTGTAGCATAGCACCAACAATAGTGACGACTACGGCACCCACTATGCGAATACGGAAGCACTGCAATGCTCAAATGTGTACACATGTACGAACAAGTACACATGTACATATTGAGTTACTCGACCATGTCAAAAGATGTGGGCGAAGGTGGTAGCATCGGAGGTGAACAAGCTTGGTCAAAATATTTTACTGACACATGGTAGACTAAAGTTGGAACATGGACATTTTCATCTTCTTGCAGACACTCAGATTGAAAGGACTGAGTTCAGTCGAGGTGTATGCTATTGAAATGGTGCTCGTATTTCGCATATATACCGTGTACCTACGTTGTAGAAAATTATTCGCTGCAATGCCTTTCAATCACTGGACGTACATACACCTGAGTGGCAATATGTAATTAGTTTTATTTTTGATTCGATACGTTGATGGGAGGTGAGAGACTGCACACTGTTGACAGTACAATATAGGTGAACCATACAAGTGTGTCATGGTGGTTTTGCATATTGAACACATGCGGACACTCAATCATAAACTGTTGCTTGTTGGCGTTGTTGTCAATCGCAATACAACTACTGCTGACAGAAAAGGGGCAAGAATAAATTTTTCATCAAAAAACAGTTTTCTTATATAGATGCAGTTAAAATGAGAAACTGATAATCAATACTTCTTTTTTGTGTGCAATTTGAGCAGATATGAGCAGAAAATGAAACCCCAATAAAGTTTTATTTTGACGAAGAAGATAATGTACTAAATGTATCAAAAAAATTAAATTAAAAAAAAAAACAATAATTTCGATATGGTCGCGTGTTGCGTCATTTTCGGAACAACCAACAACCAACGACTTGCACAATTTTGCACAAAAAACTCTGCTTATCTTTTTCCTTCGCTCTTCTGTTCTTCCTGCTCTTTATTCCTCGTTCCTTCTTCTGTTCTCCTCTTCTTTTACCTTTTTTCACAACTTTCTTTTAGATTTCGGGTTTGTTAGAGGGGTGTCTTGTGGGCCATCCGCCCCAAGACTCTGCTGCTCCTCCGCCTCTCCCTGTCTAGATGAAAAAGGAAAACGTCGACTCCATACCATCGAACTTTTTGCGTTTCACCCCCAAAAGGAGTTAAAATACTCTTTAAATGATTTTACCACAGCGCGGGAGTTAGAGAAGGGAAAGAAATTAAGTGATAGGAAATATGTTGGATGTAGTCGAGATTTACTCCATGGCTGGTGTCCGAACTAATTTCGGGAATTGAACGCGCAACTTTCCACACACTACACCGCTTGTTGCGGTAACTTTTACCGTAACAAAGGCTTAATGAAGGCAACAATGTGCCATGCGAATTGTTTGATACCCTAACCAATCACACCCTTGAAATAAATGTCCCCAAAAACCGATGGCTAAAAACTAAAATGGGATAATATATAGAAAATGATATTGTCAGCATATATCATTATTATAGCTCAAAATTTAAAGCCCAAAAACTGTGGGCTCCGTACGTGGACTCCGTACGGACGTACAAATGGACGAACTGACGGACAGACATTGCGATTCACAGTCGATTTATAAACTTTAAATCAAATATATTTCTCTATATGTTAAAAATTATGTATGCAAGCTAATAGACTTTTATGGGATAGGGTATACACTTTTTGCCAAAACAACTTGAACCATATTATTATAGTCTCCAAAGAAAGGAAAATAATACAGGACAAAAGCTGGAAGTACTATACGAAAAATTCTATTTACCTTAACAGGCAAATCTGTATAAAACTTGCGAGCATCGTTCCTGGAGTGGCACCTCTCTATCCTCGACCGCGCACTTTTCTTCCTCTTTTTTCTAATTTCTGAAAAGCCTTTATTCTGCTTGTACGGGTGTCAAGTTTGGGGTAGTTGTGCTGAATGTCACATCAAAAAATTACAAATATCCCAAAATAAAATTTTAAAAATGATGTTGAATCTCCCCTGGCATCACTCAACTTCGGACCTACATATAAGGGCAAATGTTGAATTGATCTCTAATAGAATCCGAAAACTTAATAACACATTTATGATCAGATGTGACTTCCCTGAAAACCCTCTAATAAATCAATTAAATGTTGTGTAACATGCTGTAAATATATGTTTGTTTTCTTTTGCAATAAAAAACAAAAGTAATTGTTAATTTATTTTTTGTATCTAGATGTTAATTTATATTTAATTTATTTTTGTATCTCTATATTAATTTATATTTAATTTATTCTTGTACATCTATGTTAATTTATTAATAATTTATATTTTGTTAATTATGTTCTTAAAATTATTTATTTTTTGTTTCATTTAAATTTGATTTTTATTAATTTATTACTAACTGTTCTAACTTATTTATTTGTATATACTTTTGTTAATTTATAACTTATTTGTTTATTTGTTTAATTGTTAATTTATTTATTTAATTCAAAAATAATTTATATAATTTATATTGTATATGCATATTTTTTATCTAGTTTTAAGTAATTATATTCATTTTATTAGTTAAAATTCTATTGTTTATTATGTATTACATATTTTTGTTTATATTTTTTTTTTTGTATTTTGAGGTTTTTGCTTTCGTTGTTTTCCTCACAAAAATGTTTATATAATTATTAAAAAATTAAATTTATAAATATATATTAATTTTTCAGTAGAAAGATATTTATTCATATCATATCTCTGTAATTGTAAATTGTGCGATAACACATTGTATATCATGAACGAAATAAAATATTCTATTCTAAAAGCCTTTATTCTTCCCTTCTTCTCTGCTTATAGAGCCCAATTGCAGCTTTCGGTTTGCTGTGGTGGAAATCCCCATTCTTACCTTGGCTTCAACAAGGTAGTGGTCCGAGTCGATGTAAGCCCCTCGGAATATACGGACATCCATAATACTGAATGCGTGCCTCTTGTCTATCGCAATGTGATCAATTTGGTTGACCATTCTTTGTTCTGGAGACCGCCATGTCCCCTTATGGATGTCGAGGTGAGGAAACCGTATTCTGGCTATAGTATAGCATTTCGTTCCGTAGCGAAGTCAATTAGCTTAAGTCCGTTGCCCGACGTGTTGTCGTGTAGTCTGTGTTTTCCGACAATACTGCTAAAGATGTTTTCTCTTCCTACCTTTGCATTAAAATCCCCCAGCATGATTTTAACATCGTACTTCGGTAGTCGCTCAACGGTTTTTTCAAGGAGCTCGTAGAAGTAATCTTTTGCTATATAATTTTTCACCCGTAGTGGCGTTTGCGAATATAAGGCTTATGTTGGCGAATTTGGCCTTCATATGGATTGTTACAATGCGTTCGCTAATGTCTTGTGTCACAGTTTTTCATCCTATTTTTGCCCATCGTATTACCTGGGTGGTAGTAATATCTTCTTTTTAGCAGCTTATGGCTTCCGCTAGTTTTACACCTGCACCTCTCCTGTTTAATGCTCTCACATTCCAGGTGCAGATGCGAACGTCGTTGTTTAGCAGGGTCGTCAACAATAAAAGCAGTTTTTCCGAGGCTATTTGTTGCTTAGTAACAATAGCATATTTGGGGACGTTTTCTTAAAAAAAGGTTTTTTGATAGATTTTTAGGAAAACTTGTAAAAACTTTCGATGCAAATATTTCGAGAATAATACTGTGAACATTTCGTCTATAGACGAAATGACCCACGGCCACTTTTGTGGACGTTATTAAAAAAACATTTCGTTCTTTGTCGAACCATAAAAGATTGAGATACACCGTCTGAACAAGTTTCATTCAGTTTTTAGCAACGCCCACTTTTCGGGGACATTGATTCATATGTTTTTTTTTGCAAATGGGTAGTTTTACTGAGAAGTATTTGCATTTTCGAAGTTCATGTCAAGTTTGTCTAAGTAATATATAGAGGACAAATTGAATAACATTGAATGTGTTTTGTCTTTGAAATTGGCTGTTACCGATCTTTAGCATGTCGATTTTTTTGGTAGTTCAGTTTACTAACGAATTCGTGGATAGACATTTAGGTTTGATTACCACCATTAGTCACGAACACCAATTTTTGTTTCGTATGTTTTTTTTAATCATCCATATACAAATTATTCGATATTTTCTTGCTTACACAATAACTTGAAACGGCAATGTTGGCAATATTTTTAGAGGAATATTTCGAGACAATCAAACAAAGTATGAAAAACGTGGAATTTTTTCAAAACAATGGCTGGACATTGGTAATGATAAAATGAATATTGATGCATTCATTCACTGCCATTCATCAATACGATATATCAACAAACAACGTTTTTGTAATCGTTGCCGGCTTGCAAACGTCATCGAAGCTACAAGTATTATGGGAAAATAAAAAGGAGAAAGATGTTTTGATCCCACGCATCCCATTGATACTGAGCTTCTTGCCATTTGAATTTAAACGGTTGCAATTTTCAGTCCGTCTTGCATTCATAATGTCAAAACACAAACCACAACGGCAGTCGTTGAGTGTTTGCGACATTAATCTGGAAATTTTAAAATGTACTTTTCCATATCGGAAAATGAACTGGAAACCGAACAGACTTGTTTTCGTGTCAGACAAGATAAAAATGTTGTGTACCAAAATGTACTGCAAAAGACAAAATGGTAACTTTCAAGATATAAAATAATATTGTCATAATTATTGTAATTTAAAATTAAATTAATGAAATATATTATTTGGTTAATATAACATTTTTACTTAATTTTTCATATTAAATTTTATTCATAATTAGCTGGCAAGACAGAGGATGTCCTGACTTAGCTATGAATATTCAGTTCGAACTTAATGAAATATTCAATACAATTGTGCGTAAATAACTTATGTTGATGGTTTTCTGACACGTGAACAGGTGACATATGAAAGCATGTATTGTCAAGATTGATGAACCTAATTTTATTTATTTATTTATCGACATTGCAAATGCAAGCTACACTTGACATTGTAACCGTTACAAGTCGAATTGTCGCTCGGAGAAATAGGATGCGTGGAATAAAAACGCTTCGCTTTTGTACTTTCCTTTCAAAATTTTGCTTCTATGACGTTTTTTATTAATTTTTGCACCGCATGCTGGGTGTCATTAAAAAAACGTTGCTGGTTTATGCTCCTTAACATAATGATTACCGATCCGACTCTTAATTGCAGATGATGAGGTGGTAATTCAGGTAATTACAGGTAATAATTCCGTTGGATAGATGACAAAATCATCTAATAAATTCCACTGATTTGCATGCCAGGCCGATTTATAAAGGCTATAGAAAAAATAATGTAAAGTATCTCATAGAATATAACCTAATAAATAAAAATTAACACCGCCATGAATAACCGTCATCACGCTCTATTCCTATTTTCGGACTTTAGAAAAGCATTAGATTCCATAGACCACAAAAACTTATCAATGACTTATACGAAGGCTATGAATAAGTGGAAAACTATCCCACTGGCTATTGAACTAATTTTAAAGACTAAAGTTAAAAACGCTAAAATTAAGAACTTGTATTTCAATGTACATAGAAGGTGGACGAGTTTATTATGTATACCAACGAAATACTCAAGTGCCTAAAATAAAGTATGTCATTTGCTATGGCTATGCAAACGATACGAAAATTGTGGTATTTGGCACTGAAGGAAAATGGTGTCTGACAATAACCTCAACCTCGAAAACAAAAGTAGTGTGCATCCGCAGTCCAATGTATCCATACTTCCACAGTACCTTAAAATCATATAGATGTGCCAATTCACAAAACTGCGAAAAGGTTGAGGTTGTTATACCCTATAGAAGGCATTTTTTCGTCAAACCGCCGAAGTTCATTTTTGAACAGGTGTAAAGCACATCCAATATAAAAAAAACCTTTATTTTTTTTTTTTGTGAAAAAAATTATAATTAATATTTTAATTTTTAAATGTAAACATCTCACTTCTTTATTTGGTAAAAACTTAAAATAAAAACGGTGCAAACTGGTCCTGCAGTATTTGTTGTTTTGTTCTAAACACATTTTATAAAAGTTGATAACCTATGTGTATCATAGAGCCACAACAATTTCTATATACAACTCTTCATCACCTTGATTTCAAGCAAATAATTATTGAAAATGTTATACAGAATTAATGTTTTTTACACTATGCAACTACTTATAATGTAATAGCTTGTTCATGACTCATAATAGATCGTTAGCCCGCTGGGTGTGGATATCATCCATCTGTCGACACCTTCATATTACACTTTTTTATATTCGCCTGTGAGGAACGTTCACCTCGGGGAAGGATATCCTGATAATTAATTAGTAGTATTTCCATTAGAGAAACATGATCTGCATTTTTTATGTGTGTAAGACCACGGAATGATTCCTAATTAATTTTGGAATGCTAGACACGTTGCGGATACGCACACATTCACAATAATAACATTCAGCACCGTCTTTGATATTTCTTTACTCTTGATTTTATAAGCAAGACGTGCATCAGAAAATATAAATCATAGAATTTTAAATTCGGGTAAAATTTCGCTTGAATATTAAATTACATACTACTGAAAATGATGATGTTTTCAAAGCATCAACCTCTAGATTTGTAACTTTATCCATGTAAATGTATAATTGTTTTTCGGGGGATGAATCGATGGAAACAATAGTTAGGCATTTTGATGGACTTCACATTTTGTTGGCCCACCCGGTATATAGACTTGGCTACAGTTGATTTTACATGCTCCTAATTAAGCGAGGTTCTTGAGATAATACACAAAGAATATACTGGTACATAAACCATTTTGATTAAACTTAACACTATTATTAATGTCGACTTTTGTATTTAATTAATTTTAAAAATTAACAATTCCTCTTAAGCAAGCTATATTTTCTAGTTGAATGAAATTCTAAATCATTGTTACTGTTGATTTACTCTAATTTACTTATCTTTACTTTACTGATTTTCTTCAAATCAACTACGAAGTTTTCTTAACAAACTACGTACGACCCAGTCGTGCACCCACCACTAGTTTACAAAACGAAACCATCAAATTTGAGTAATTGAGGTGATTACAACTTCAACCCTACTGGCGTCATTTAACGTTAAGGCCGATTAAATTCTAAGATTTTAAATGTTTTAGGTTTTTCGCTCAATATACAAAAAGAGCGGCGTTTACTCGGCCCAGTCGTTGTAATTTTGATTATTTTTGACATGTTTAATTTAAGGCGCGTGTTGACAACAAAACGAAAACGAGCGGAAAACATTGCTGATATTCGCAATAGTGTCAACCTCGACTCGTCGTCGTGCCCAACAATTGAACATCTCACGAACATTACTGATGCGATTTTTTAATAAAGATTTGAATTAACAAGGTTCAATTGACTCAAGAGCAGAAGCCTACTGACCATTTCAAGCGTCGTCAATGCGTTGGTTAAACAGACAGAAGTGAATGATGACTTTACAAAGAAGGCACATGAGGCACACTTTCACCTCAATGGATTCGTTAACTTGCAGAATTGCCGCATTCGGGCAAAAGATAATCCACGGGTGAATGTTAAAAAGTTGATGCATCCACAAAGAGTTACTGTTTGGTGCGGTTTATCGGCTGGCACCGTCATCGGGCCGTATTTCTTCAAAAATAAGGTCGGCCAAGCAGTTATCGTGAATTGTGTTCGCTATCGCGAGATGATAATGGACTTCTTGTAGCCAGAAATTCAGGATATGGACCTGGATGATATTTGTTTCCAACAGGATAGTGCCACACAGCCAACGAATCAATTGCTCTTTTCCGCGAGAAATTCAATGGCCGTGTTATCTCACGTCGGTCGTGGCGATGTTAACTAGCCGCCACGATCGTGTGATTTTACACCGTTGGACTTCTTTCTTAGGGGATATTTAAAAGAAAAAGTGTACGTCAATAAGCCAAGAACAAATTAAGGCTAAATGATGAGATAATTTGACACATTAACGACATTGAACCTCAATTATGTCTCAGATTCATTGAAAATATGGACCATCGGATAGAGGTATGCCACCGAAGCCGTGGCGAGAATTTGGCCGATATTTTGTTTTACACATAATAGTCATAGATCCTTTAATCATAAAAAAAAATATTAAGATAATTCTCTGAAAACTTTTTGTTTATTTACAATTAACAGCGTGCATTTTCGTTGGACCACCCTTTGTATGTAAAGCACTGGAAGTGTAATTCAATAAAGGTTCCGAGTTTTTTTCTGAATAATTTATCAACTCTTGCTTTTTTATCTTGCAGATCGTTATTTACATTTAATAAAAATTGATAATTAGAGGTAGAACTGGACTTTGTTTACATCGGCTACGCTTTTAACTCAAACAACAACATCTCGTCAGAAATTAAACGAAGAAGTACTTCCCAACCACTGTTTCTAGCTAAGAAGGCAATTTAGTTGTAAAGCATTCACTTGGACCCTGATTATCCCAGTCCTGCTCTACGGCGCTGAAGCATGGACTGTATCAAAAGCGGATGAAGTAATCCTTGGTCGATTCGAGAGGAAAATTCTTCGAAAAATCTTCAGTCCCGTTTGCGTTGACGCGCTATGGAGACTAAGATTTATCCAAGAACTATACGAGCTGTACAGCGACATACCCCTAGTCAAAAAACTCCGCAGTGGACGTTTAAGAAGGCACTTATGTGCCTTTTTATTATCTTTATTATGATTGTTGGTGTGGATGTGATACAGGTGGTCTGTAGATTCATCCTTTGAGGTTTAGAAAACGGATAAGATTTTGTATCCTTTTACCCGAGATGTTGCTAAGGTTGTCGAAAAATGATTGGTCTAACGCACGCAATCTGGCTCTTGCTAGTGCCGGACATTTGCAGATGAAATGGGAGAGGGTTTCTCTCTCATTTGTGTTCCTGCAAGTGCTGGCCAGTGCCCCGTGACTATCGCCGTAGTTCTTGCGATATCTGGGCGGTTTCTACATCGTAGATCGTTTGTTCTGTTTTTGTCGTAGGAGGGCCATATCGTTCTCGATATATCGCAATTTGTTAACCTTCTTCATTTTGGGTCGGAATTTCTTAATACTTCGTTTCTCTTCCACTTCTCTTCGCGGTCTCGTGGCCGCGTTTGCCTACCTTCGGCATAAATGCCACCCGAGCGCATATTAAGCAGCTTCTAAAAATTGTCGCCAGCCATGGCACTGTTAGGTCTCGCGTTTTCTGTAGCATTACTGGCAGTATGCCGTCAGGTCCCGGAGACTTTAACTTTAACTTAGCCTAGCGAAGTCCTAGAGGGTTTCAATAGAATGGCTATAATCCATCCAGGCCTCCCTTTTGGATGTTTTTATGGCTTTCTTATACAGACTTAAACAGTCCACAGTCCACTTGAACAGAAATAACGTTATTCTGAAAAGTGGGCGTGGCAGTGGGCGGATGTTTACACTTGTTCTGCTAGGTGCAACATCTATCTAGCTCAAAATTTAAGTCCCAAAAACTGGTGACGTACGGACGGACAGACATCGATAAAAAGACTCAGTTAGCGAATGTGTTTTGATACATATACTTTAAGGTATATCTATCAAAATTATATCTCTAGGGTACAAAGTATGTTTCAAGACTAATATACTCCTATGGGATGGGGTATACATATTTTTTGGATGTTCGCAGGAAGGAAAAATCATCGAAAGACATTGCAGAGGTGTAATCGCGAGAGTACCTACCTGCTGCAATAGTGAGGGACTTTAACCCGATATAAAAACCTCCCGAAGACTGACTTTTGTATGTCTTCATGAAATCGCACAAACAAATCAGAAAAATCAGCAATTTATTTTTCATTTGTATTATATTATATGAGATATATATTTAAAAGAAAATCCGCCGTCATTGCTCTAAAAGGATTTACGAGGCGTAGGAAGAAAATATTGATGGATGGAATGATGGAAGAGTGTTGTTCGAGTATAAACAAACAAGTACTGATTGTGTATACATCTTCTTCTGTGTGTTTTATCATAAGTTTATTACCGACAATATAGTTTTATGAATAGATAGGTTAATAAAGAAAATCTATTTTTCGTTAGGTACTTTTCTTGTGCTTTGATTGGAATTTTTATTAGTTCTGTTTTTTTTTTTTTTTTCAAATGTCAAAGGGCTGACGTAACAAAACTCTTTATTTCGTTGCCCTTGGACTCTAGACTTGAATGCTCCGGATTTTTTCTTGTGTAGTTATTGTAAACATGAATTCTACAGAAAAAAACAATTAATTTAAATAGTTCGAAGCAATCTATTCAGTCAATAATTAAATCAGTTAAAATTTCAATTTTTCAGTCAGTGATGAAAATTTTTTTGATAAGATGATCAAATACCAAGCATTCGAGAATTTGACGATTTTCATAGTTTCACCAAATGGCATGCAATAAAATGCCGAAAAGTAAAAAAAAGCCTAGAGCTATGACCAAAACAAACGTAGATACGAAGTTTGAAGAAAATTGGTCAAGCCCTTTAGGGTAAAATGACCATTAGGGACAGGTGGTATTTCAATAACTTTTTTTTGGTTTCGCTATCATCCTAATGCTAGAATAATTCAAAATCTCGAGGTCGAACATTTTCAAGAGAACAAAAAACAATTCTCTTTGTAATAGAAATTTAAAAATTGACGGTTTCCTGCATATCAAAAATTTTTTTAAATACAATTATCTCAAAAACGGCAATAACGATTTTTTATAATTACAACGGGCTTAGTGGAACGATGATTAGTGCGATGAACTGTCGCGCAGAAGGTCTGGATCCGATACCCAGCCGTAACAACACCTAAATGATTTTCCTCTCGTGATGATTAATTGTCAAGAATTTGCCGTTAGGAGTCGGCAAAAGAATGGAGGTCCCGCCAATCGTGCAAGAAGTACACACGCACACATCAAAGGTTGTGAGAAAGCTATGCCCTGAGTATTGCGCCAAAATTTTGTATTTTTTTTGTGATAATTATGATAATATAAGTTATAAAAATAATGCTTCATTTGCGGTTTGAATTTTTTTTATAAAATGGTTCTGTGCCCAAAACTAACAACACATGCTTCAAAACGGCTCTTGAAATACTTTATTTGATCTAAAATGTGCAGATGGGTTCATTAAAATATGTTGAATGTCATTAAAATATCTTACTTCTGAAATGTTTATCTTCGTCAACAAAAATCCAAATAGAGACATGGCTAAAAACTGTATATGGATGAAATAGACACAATGACATTGTATTGTCTAAATATATTGTTTAAACACTTGTATATACAAAGTTATCTTCAAAAACTAAGTTCTTCTGAAAATTGAGCTATGCGAATTTGAAGCCTTTAACAATTTGGAAAGGTTTTTTTTTTAATATCGTATACTTTAGAACACCACCTGTATATCAGTAATAAGGGAGTTCCCCTCAAACTAGCACTCATCTGATATAATGATATCTACGTTTTGCTTTTTGCTATCTCCAATTGCTTGTCTACCTGTAGAGATGGTCTCTCATTCCAGGAAACGGAACAGAACGAAGAATACACTACACGATTGAAAAATCCTAGATTTGAGAAGTTCATTTTTTTGTTGCGTTTCAGAGTGTTGGTGAACTTTTTATTTTCAATTCAAACAGTTTTCAAGTACGTAAATCGAGGGTTTTTCACTTTACTTGAAATAGAATTGAGGTAGATGTGAGCGTCACATCCAAACGCACTTAAGATGTAATGTTTTTTTTTTTTGGCAATCAAAATGCCATTGTCATATAAGTTTGTTTACTTTGTAATATGGGATCATTATGGGTCTATTGTCAGGACTTTTTTTTCAATTTCATAACTTTTCGGTATTTCATGATAAAGATCGTTTAATGACTCGAATTTTTTTTATACATTTACTTCTCAGAATATATGTACATAAGATGACGGTACCAATGTAGACGTTTTTAAGGGGATGAAATGTAATTGGTTTTGGTATGGCTTATGTGGTTAGAATGTTTAATGGGTTGGTTACGGTTTATTAAATAGCATGACATTTAATGTTTAATAAACACAATGACTTTCTCCGGTCATTTTCGTCTATAGTGTATGTATTAAGTTTTATCAAACTCAATATTACCTAATATTACATTGATGGAGATATTCGAAATAGAAAGTCAATTCTGTAGGTCTGTGAACGCAACTGGAAGCAAAACGTCTGAATTGATTAACACCATATTTGATATTAAGAGTGTTTTTATAGAAGAATAGAACTTTGAAATGGAATTAAACGAAGATGATTTTTTAAAATTGATGTGACCGCCACGGCTGGCTCGGACGTATTATAATCTGGAGGTCCAATTTTCGATGACTTTTTCCAACATTTGTGGCCGTATATCGACAATAACGCGGCGAATGTTGACCTCCAAGTGGTTAATCGTTTCGGCGTAGACTCTCGACTTCACATATACGCACAGAAAATAGTCAAGCGGCGTTAAGAGCGAAATTTGCGTTTCCTTCAACAAATCAATTGTGGCACGTGCTGTGTGACATGTTGCGCCGTCTTATTGAAACCACAGCTCCTGCACATCGTGGTTGTTCAGGTAATGAAAGAAAAAGTTAGTAATCATGGTTCTACATTGACTGTAACGTTCTGGCCAGCATCGTTTTTAAAGAAGTACGGACCAATTATTCCACCAACACATAAAACACACCAAACAGTCAGTTTTTGTAGATGTAACGGTGTCTCAATATACACTTGAGGATTATCATCACTCCAAATACGGCTGTTTGGTTTATTGACGTATCCATTCAACCAAAAGTGAGCTTAATCGCTAAACAAAATTCGCTTATGAAAATTATGATCAACGGCAATCTTGTTTTGGGCCCATTCACAGAATCTAAACCTTTCTAGATGATCCTGTTGCTTCAATTCTTGTGCGAGTTGGATTTTTAAGCACGCAAACCAAGATCTTTCCGCAAAATCTTCCATAAAGTGGATGGACACATATCAAATTCCTGTGAAAGATGGCGGAAAGACTGATTTGGATCTTCCTCTACGCTACGCTCTACAGCATCAATGACTTCTTATGTACGCACTGTACGACGTCTCTGTGGATGCATATTATCATTTAGAGTACAGGTGGGCCTCACTTAACACGTACTTCTTATAGCGCGGCCTCGTTTAAACACGGTTCACTTTTTGCGACATATTTTCATTTAACACGGTTTAAAGCCTTATTTAACACGGTTTCTAAACAATTTTTTTGTTAATACTTCCTGTGTTTTTAAGAATTTGTACCTGAAATAGGGTGTTCCCCAAATTAAGTGTGCCAATTGCTCAGCTACAGTCTTCTGTTAACTAGGACGGTAGGTACAGAATTTGACTGTGATTTGCAATCGTGTTCAATTTTCAAGCCTTTGTTTAAAAATTGGTATTCTAGCAAAGAAAGATAAACAACCGCTTAAGATGAATGTGATTTCTTTCGAAGCAAAGATACAAATTTTGGATCGTTGTACAATGGAAGCGTTGTTCAGATGTTAGTCTATTCATGTTGAAATGCCAAACCAAAATAAAACATATGAGAAGGCTACCATCCGCTGTGCGGATCGTTGAATACCCTATCCCATCCTATCCATAAAACTAAAATCCCCAAAAATAAGTGGGCATGTCTAAAAACACGATGTGGATAAAATAGAAAAAATGATAGTGACAACAAATTCTTCAGACTTTTTACAAAACACTTTTACGGTTCTACAAAAGATAAGGTTTTCTCCTGCATATGTTATGGGGTAGTGTATAAAAATCGTTTTTATATAAAAACGCACCCAAAAAGTGGGCGTGGTTAAAATTGTATAAGGACGAAATGTTCATATTAATAATGTTAATGATTCTGCATCAAAAATTGTTTGGAAAAATTTAAAATTTGACCGAAAACAGTTTTTTAATGAAAACGCCCCCAAAAAGTCTGCGTGGCAACACACTTTATATAGACGAAATATAGATATTAAGATTGTTTAAATATGCTGTTCAGAAACTTTTTTAAAATTCCTTACGGTTTGGCCAAAAAATACGTTTTCCTAAAAAGGGGGCGTGGCAGTGGATTTGAAAAATTTTTACACTTGTTCTGGTGGCACGGACGAGGATCCTATATACCAAATTTCATTATCCTAGCTCAATATTTAAGGCCCAAAAATCGGTGACGAACAGACAGACGGACGGACGGACAGACAGACATGGCTTATTCGACTCAGCTAGCGATTCTGAGTCGATCCATATACTTTGAGGTATATGTAGCAAAATTATTTCTCTATGTTACAAACTAAATATCAAAACTAATATACCCCTATGGGATAGGGTATAATAACATATAGAAGGCTACAATCCGCTGTGCAGATCGTTGAATGAGTACAACAAAAATATTTAATACCCCAGGTGGCAATTCAGTTTCACTGGAAAATCCACGCTCTTCGGAGGTCGGTTCTACGGATTCTGGGGAGAGCCAATTATTGCAAATGTGTAACCCTTTCGGGAAATGTTAACGTCACCGATTATCAGGCCTTAAATTTTGAGCTAGGATAATGAAATTTGTTATATAGGATCCTCGTCCGTGCCTACAGAACAAGTGTAAAAAATTTCAAAATACGCCCACTGTCAAGCCTCCTTTTAAAAACAACTTAGTTTTTGGTCAAACCGTAAGGAATTTTGAAAAAATTTCTGAACAATATATTTAGAAAATCTTAATATCTATATTTCGTCCATATAAAGATATTTGCCACGCCCAAACCAGTTGGGCATTCTACTGCGCAGGTCTCTTAAAATTTATTGTAAAATATCTTAAATTTCCCTTAAATCCTCTCTCTGCGCAATCGACCGTTGGCCAACTGATTTGGTACGCACTATACTTTTTTCTTATCCTTGAGTCTTCATCTGCGTTGAAGCAAAGAGCACAAGAGTAAAATTAAAGAGAGCTTACCAACAAATTCAAATGCATTTACATGAAATTTGAGTTGGTCGGTCTGGGACACCTACCCTTAAGGGTACCTACCTACAATGTACCTACAATGATGCTAAACTGTATTCCAAGAAATGCTGTAGGAAGAATTAGGTTTAAAGAAATCATTGTTATGAAATATTAAACAATATAAAGGGTCCGCCAAATAACTTTTTTTTGGAAAATGCTATAAAAAAAAACTACTGAATATTTTCCCAAATTTCTTTTTATATTTGAAAGGAAAATCCTTCCGGTTAATATTGCAAAATAATTTCATTCAAATGGCTGCCTAGGCTGGCCATGCAGTATGAATTGATGTTGATGGCGCTTCACGCACACTTTCTGCCACAGCAGAAATATTCTCGGGTGTACGCACTGTTTTTGGCTTTTCACGCATTGGTTTATCGATGAGGATGCCAGTTTCTTTCACTTTTTTCACAAGATAACGAACATACGGAGCTGACGGTGCTTCTCTTCGCACACATTCTGCAACATTACCATGATTTTCAAAGTAATGTCGCAATATTTCCCAGCGTTGTTCAAGCGTATACACAACCATATTCATTCAGCGGAAGGATAAAACTAATTATCTGTCAAATCAGACATGAGCTAAGTGTTACCATTCACGAAATAAGATCTAGTTGAAAAAAAAAAACGTTAGATGACGGACCCTTTATTATAAAATGTTGAACATATTATATTTGGAAAATGACTTTTCATACCTACATTATCACTTCGTTACTGTGAAGACATCTGAAGATATTGTACTCCCATTCGAACGCATTTAATTCACGGCATACACAAAAAAACGTTTTCGCTGAAAGAAATAACGTGAGCTCTCCTTTAAGCCATTACCAGCGGCCGCTCCATTCTCCACCCTCCACCCTATGCTAAATGATCAAGGGTAAATTTTGGCGTCGAAATGGAATCAGAGTTCCTTGCAGAGTGTACGAGATATTATAAATTTCGTTGGTTTCTTATCTTTGTTGCGTTCGGAAGCATAAGACGAGAATTTATTATCATTAGTTTTGAATGTCATATTCCATAGAGGAAGGGTGTAAAAGCATCCAGATAAAATGGCAAGCGAAACGAAAAATAAAACCGGTACCGTGTGTGTTGGTATGGGTGCGAAAGGGATGTAACCAAGTATAGACATACTTATGCATCCCTGAAGCAGATTGTATGGATATGCGAGGATTTTCATCTCAATTGATGCTGAATTCCAATGTATTGACATCATAATTATTTGTGTAGGCGAAACGCTTTGCCAGTATGTTCTTCAAAAGAGATAAAATAAACATTAACAAGTGGTTTTAAGGTGGTGTTTGTTGTAGCCCGAAAATAACAGAGTATAGACTGTATGATACACACTGCAGATGCCACATCACCAGTTTTTGGGTCTAAAATTTTGAGCTAGAATGATGAAATTTCGTACATATGTATTCTTTGGTGCTCCCAGCAGCCCACTGCTACGCCCTCTTTTCAGAAAAATTTAGTTTTTGACCAAACAAATTTGGAGAAAATCGAAAAAAGAACTTTGTTCATGGATTTAGGACAAGTATATAATCATGATATTCAGACAATTCTGAGTCTTTGAAGAAGAACTCGCCTTAAGTTACGCGCACAAGTAGAGACCGATCTCAATCTACTAGGAGTGCGCAACTGTAGGCATGTTGGTCGACTCCCAGGTTCATTCTGGACTGCAGTGCCATTTAAGTAAGTAAGTTAATATTTAGACAATCTAATTTGATACACATATATTCCATCCATTTAGCTAAGCATATTTTTAGGGTATTTTCGATTTATGTATGGAATGGGATAGGGTATTAATCGGTTTATATACATATGCTAATAACAATAAAGCTAATAATAGTTCTACAAACTACTCGTTGACCAAAAAAAAAACACATTATGTGTTCATTTGTATATACAAATAATTTGACATTTAAATTTTAATTACAGACCATAAGAATTAGGTAAGGAGCAAGCACTTTATATTCATCCAAATTAAATAGAACCATGGTTCCATGAAATATGGTTCATACAATTATTTTTATTGGCTATAGCCGCTGGCATCTAAAGTAATTTCTATTTGTTGGTCTTGTCGGTCAAGATTTATTCATTGACGTAAGGACTGCATACGTGCATATGTGGCAGTGTGCACATGATAACATCACCAAACAATGAAACTATTCTGCAATACATTTTATATGCCCTTCACTTTAACCATAATAAAAATGCAAGGCAAACTAGTCATCGGAAATGCTATTATTTCCGCGAATCACTTTCTGAAACTTCGTCTGGGAGTATGTATGTGCGCTGCAACAACGCCGGCTAGGACCACCTTCTATACTAGGGAGAAAGTCAACATGACATAAAGCACGTCCCTGAGTCATACCCTAGCGCACTTGATGGTACCTTTACAATCTGCAATTGACATGGTGTTGGCCACTTGAAGTTTATTGATGTGTTTCAACAATGCATTATTCCTTTGTTGCGAGTAAAAACGTACCTACATTGATAAAAAGGTGTCAGAAGTACAACCGATTGTAGAATCGAAAGATTTGAATTCAAAAGAAAACACAGGTATTGGCCTCCAGGGTTTTGCTTGGACACTTGCACTCTTTTATGACTATTTTGAAAAAATGAGGCTGAATATCCTTGCCGCAGCGTTTGATCTCATCCATTAATGAACAGAACGTTATGGGCTTTTTTTACAGGCCTTTGACTATAGATAAGCTTACAGAAAGAAATTCAGTTGAGGTAATTCACATGAAGTCACGCTTTACAATGCGTTTTGAAAATGCCGGAGTATTGGTGTCCCTTCGTTCTACATGTCCTAGGCATCTTGAACGCCAAATGTGGTGTTATTGAGTAGAGGCATGTCGCTGTACAGTTCGTATAGTTCGTAGTTGAATCTTTGTCTCTGTAACCCGTCATCGCAAACGGGACTGCAGATTTTTCGAAGAATTTTTCTCTCAAATCGACCGAGGATTTCTTCATCCACTTTTGATACGGTCCATGCTTCAGCGCCATAGAGCAGGACTGGGATGATAGTCTTATATAAGATCTCCTTATAGTAGTTCGTGATCGTGTCAGAGCTTTACTGCTGAATTGCCTTCTTAGCTCGAAGAACAGTGGTTGGAAAGAGTAATTCTTCGTTTAATTTCTGACGAGATGTTGTTGTATTAACTCTGAATACCGGAGCTGAGGTAGAACAAGTCCCGTACTACCTCAAAGTTATATATCTGTCAATGGTGACATTCTGTCCAATTCGTTGATGTTGTGTGTCATTTCATGTTGACAGTATATACTTCGTCTTATACTCATTCACTGCTAAATCCATTTTTGCCACTTCCTTTTCTATACTAGCAAACGTGGCTGTGACATCACCTTGAGTTCTGCCAATGATGTTAATATCGTCGGCGTATGCTAGTAGGTTCACCAATTAATGGAAGATTGTGCCTCTGGTGTTGGCTTAAGAGTTTTGCACGGATAGGATATTCTAGCTAGGCGATGTTGAGAAGACTTAGTCTTCTTCCATATCCTCAGCATGGACTGAGGATATTTCTCTATTTTCTACTACGATATTTCCTTGTTCATCTCGACAGGTTTCTGTTCGAGCCTTGTATAATTGGCTTTGACGTTTTGCGATTGCAGTCTTTCGACACTAAATTTTTACAGTACTTCTGGTGTGGTGGATATCCGCATTCTAAACTTGGGTGCAACAAGGTAGTGGTCCGAGTCGATGTTATCCCCTCGGAATGTTCGGACATCCAAAATCCTGGATGCGTTCCTCTTGTCTATCGCAATGTTATCAATTTGGTTGACCGTGTGTTGAAAGTGGCATTTCATTCCGTAGCGAAGTCAATTAGCCTAAGTCCGTTGCCAGACGTGTTGTCGTTTAGGCTGTTTTCCGACAATACTGCTAAAGATGTCTTCTATTCCTACCTTTGCGGTAAAATCTCCCACCATGATTTTAACATCATACTTCGGTATTCGCTCATAGTTTTGTCTAGGAGCTCGTAGAAGCAATATTTAGCTATCTCATCTTTTCTTAAGTGTCGGGGCTTATGTTGGCGATTTTGGCATTGATGCGAATTGTTGTAATGCGTTTACTAATGCTTTGAAAAGATAAGACTTCTTGAATAATTCTGGCACTTATAACAAATCCGAATCCGAATAGTCGCTATTTCTGCTCACTATAACACTGTCCGTAGTAATGTTTAATCCTCGTTTTATCCGGTCCATCCCATCGTATCTATTTCCTGGATGGCAGTAATGTCTGCTATGTAGCAGCTAAGGGGTTCCGCTAGTCAACTATAAGGCCCTTTTGAGACTATTCGTACCAATTTTGTTTTTCATGAGTGGGTAGTTAACCCAACGCACAACCCCTAACCTGCAAGGCCAGTTCCAATTGATAAGATACCCCTAGGACACGGGGCCATGAGTGTCCACTAAGGGATTGGGCGCTGCCATTGGCCCTTCGGTTAATCCGCCACCATATCTGTTCAAGGGGTCTGACTAACCCGTGAGATTCTTAAATGACGTATTGTCCGAATATGTCGAAGCAGCTTATCTAGGTTCGCCTGCAGGCAGCAGGCAGTGTATTCCGGGCCAGGCATTCTGACCAGACTGTTGATAGTGTTGCTGTTTTTCGTCTTGCTCGCACTTATTAGTTTATCAAGTTAAATCCGGTTACCACTTGTAGGTAATAATAATTAAACACTATTGATATGTAGTCAGAGTTACAACAACTGGGCATTGCCAAGTTAAAGCCAATCTACCTAGTCTAGTCTACCCTCGTTCTACAACATCCAACAATCGGAATATACTTTTAACATCTCTAAAATACGACTATAGTCATTATAGAAGTGGTATGATGTAGAGGCTGCTAATAACTTGTTTATGTTCCTTTGTTCTAACATTACGGAGGAATGGAAGATCATTCTTTGCTTATTCTATGTTAGACTTTCTCAAAAGAAATTATTTAGACTTAAATGATCCCTATAGTCACAAAGCTATGTTTTATTCAATTCTTTGATCTTGTAATATTGTTTTATTATTTGGAGACTGATAGCAAAAAAAACATGCAGAACAGGTTTAAGTATTTAAAAAACATATGAGAAGGCTACAATCCGCTGTGCGTATCGTTGAATACCCTATCCCATCCTATCTGTAAAACTAAAATACCCAAAAAGTGGACAAGCCTATTAACACGATGTGGACATTGTGACAACAAATTGTTCAGCCTGTTTATAAAACACTTTTACGCTTCTACAAAAACAATGTTTTTTCCTGCATATGTTGTATTGTAGTGTATAAAAATGGTTTTTATATAAAAACTCCCCCAAAAAGTGGGTGTGGGTTAAAATGATCTATAGACGAAATGTTTATATTAATATTACCAATGATTTACTCAAAACTCCCCAAAAAACTTTATTTGGACGAAATATAGATATTAAGAGGGCGTTTTCCTACAAAAACCATTTGTATACCCCACCCCAAGGCATATGCAATAGAAAAACGTTGTTATTTGTCGAACCATAAAATATTTTGATAAACTGTCTGAACAGCATTTTTTTATATTTCATCGCCATAAAGCCAACATTATTTTGTTTATTAATTTGAAGGATGGGATGGGATAGGGTATTAAACGATCCGCACAGGGGATTGTAATCTTCTCATATGTTTTTTTCCATGAAATATTGTTCAACAGTGGTTTCAGGTGTAATGCTGTATTTTCACTTATATCCTAAACTGTCGACTGTCAAAATGTTTTATGGTATCAAATTCAGATCTTGTGTAAACTTTTGGACACCCTTTATAATTCCTACATAAATAGTTTATACTAATTTATTTTTACGAGTCGCAGTAATGCATAATTTAGACCAACCGAACAGGGTTGCTGTATAAAAAATGCAAACATTTACAACTACCGTATAGTAAAGAGGATTATGCATTTTTTTTAACATTCCTCGACGACTCAGTGGAATGCTGCACGCATTTTAAATGTTTTTCAACACGTTCACGTACACTCGCTGTAGGAAGTGGGCAATTAAATTTTAATTGCAACAAAATTATAATTTTGGTTAATTAAAATGTAAAGTTGAGTTATACTGTTATGTACTTGTAGTTTGGATGTAGGCTAGGCACTCAATAATTATTTTAAATTGTAATTATGTGGTCCTGTAGTTTTTGTACGTCCGATTTGCGTCATCATTTGTTTATGTATATTTACTTCTATAGAACCAGTGCTAGTTTTCTGAAAAAAAAACATAAGAGAAGTCTACAATCCGCTGTGTGGATTGTTAAATATCCTATCCTATCGCATCTGTAAAACTAATAACCCCATGGCTTAAAACACGATGGGGATTACATATAGAAAATGCCATTGTCACAACAAATTGTTCAGACAGTTTTTTTTCAGAATGTTGACAGAAGTTTTTTCTCCAGCAAATGTAATGGGGTAGTGTATAAAAACGGTTTTTTTTATATAAACGGCCCAAAAGTGGGCATGGGCTAAAATGGTCAATAGAAGAAATGTTCACATTAATATTACCAATGATTCTCCATCGATTTTTTTTTAAATTTGACCGAAAGAATTTGTTTACTGAAAACGCCCCCAAAATGTGGGCCTGGCAAAAAACTTTATCTGGACGAAATATATATATATTAAGATTGTCTAAATATGTTGTTCAGAAACTTTTTCAAAATTATTTACGGTTTACGAAAAACTACGTTTTTCTTAAAAGGGGGCGTGGCAGTAAGCGGATTTCAAAAAAATTTACAACTGCTCTGCTGGGAGCAAATATCATCATTCTAACTCAAAAAAAGCCCAAAAACTGGTGCCGTACGCACGGACAGACATGGCTAAATCGACTAGGCTAGCGATTCTGAGTCAACCCATATACTCTGAGGTAAATCTAGCTAAATTATTTCTCTATGTTACAAACTATGTATCAAACTTAATATACCCCTATGGGATAGGGTATAAACATATGAGAAGGCTACAATCCGCTGTGCGAGTCGTTGAATAACATATCGGCCTATACCATCCCATCCTTTAAATTAATGTACCCAAAAAGTGGGCGGGCTAAAAACTGAATGGGGAAATATTGGAAATGGCGTTGTCACCACATATTGTTCAGACAGTCTATCCTAATCTTTTATGGTTGAAAAAAAAAACAACGTTTTTCTATTCGTAAATGTTTTTTTGTTATATAAAAAGGCCCACATATATTTTGAGGTATATCTAGCTAAATAATGTCTCTATGTTGCAAACTAAGTATCAAAACTAATATACCCCTATTGGATATGTTTTGATGCATTACCATTGGCTATGATAAAATTAACATTTCGTTCCAAGATCATTTTAACCCAAGCCTACTTTTTAGTTGCGTTTTCTTACAAAAACCATTTGTATACCCTACCCCATAGCATATGCAGGAGAAACACGTTGTTTTTTGTCGAACCATAAAATATTTTGATAAACTGTCTGAACAATATGTTGCGTCTGAAGCACATGTTGTCATCTTCTATATTACATCTTCATAAAGCCTACATTTTGGGGATATTAACTTTAAGGATGGGATGAGATAGGGTATTAAATGATCCGCACAGCGGATTGTAGCCTTCTCATATGTTAATTAATGCCATTCAATTTTATTCATTTCATAACTTCCTTAAAATATTATTGGTTTCGTTAAAAAAAAATGGGACTTGAAATATCAATCAAACCTAACATTACCATGATGGAGAAGCCCAGGTGGGTCCGGTAATTCTGTCTGTCTGTCTCGCTATACGGCTTGTCGGATTTACTTGAAATTTGGTATACCAAGAAGAAGAAGAAAATTCTTGATATGGGCAATATGGGGGCAAAACTAAATATAACTACCATATTTGGGTTTTGGTAAAACCGAAATTTCTCAAAAACGGCTTGTTTAGGTGAATAAATGCTGACCTAATGTCATCCTACCCACAGGATACATTATAGGTTCTGATTGGTAGATGGCGTTACTGCTTTCAAGAAGAAAATTAATTGACCAATCAGAACAGGCGTTCTATTCGTTCAGCATTTGTTCACCTACACGCCAAGTAGCCAACTATCATATAAATGGCATTCATCCACCAGCAGCGGCCGACAGCATATGGTTTTCTTTTATTATAACCCGAAAAGTAAAGTAGAGAAAAATAAAGTTTGAAAAGGAAAAGAAATAAGACTCCTTAAAATAAAAATTCAATTTTTTTCTTGCTCGCGTCACCACACACACCACACAATCATTTGGTCCATATCGAACCGGATCCTTTATTCTCGGAGATTTTTATTTGTCGCTGCTGGTCGTCTACTACGTTTAATTTGCGTCCCACGTGCATATCCCGTGCAGGCAATCCGCCCTGCATTTACATAGCCGACCAGATAGTGGGCATAGCATATGCCACGTGGAGACGACGTGGACGTAGCAACGGATCACCAATACCATCATCCACGTGAAGAAGAAAAACTTCTTGCGCAGGCACACCGACCTGTAGCAAACACCATCGATACCACAAAACTGCCTTTTTCAAGGCAAAAAACCTGCGACGCAGGGCAACTTTACAAGTTATCCGCTTCCTCTCATCGCTTCATCTCATCGCTACATCTCATCGCTACATCTCATCGCTTCATCTCATCGCTTCATCTCTTCGCTTCATCTCATCGCTTCATCTCATCGCTACATCTCATCGCTTCATCTCATCGCTTCATCTCATCGCTTCATCTCTTCGCTACATCTCATCGCTTCATCTCATCGCTACATCTCATCGCTTCATCTCATCGCTTCATCTCATCGCTTCATCTCATCGCTACATCTCATCGCTTCATCTCATCGCTTCTCAACAATCCAACGTTTCATCTCTCAAGTCATCGCTTCATCTCATCGCTTCACATCAAGCCATCGTTTCATCTCATCAAGCCATCGTTTCATCTCATCAAGTCATCGATCGATTCATCTCATCTCGTCAAGCCTCATCTTGTGCATCGCTGTTTTCATCCTAAATACATTCCAGCGAATTGTAAGGTGCGTACGTATTATTTAATTCAGGTGCAAGATTCCCTTTTTGTAGTGCGTAGCATTATATTTCTATATACTTTACATATATTACCGGTGTTATTGGAGGAAAAAGAACACAGAATTGATATATATATAGTGGTTTTTTAAATACCGTTTTTATTTTATTTTACTGTTTGGTAGACAAGTACCGTTTGTTTCCGCGAAATCATTTACCGTTCAAGTAGATATAACCGTTTCATCACGTTTTTTTAAATCGAAGACTAATATTATCTTCAAGAATACTTTTCTGGTTTTTTTAAACACCTACCTCGAGATCTTATTTCGGAAAAAGATTTTGATACGTCATCAAAAATATTTACTTAATTTTGAGTAAATCGTTTTAAAAGCGATCGTGATTCATTTCTTGGTGGCTACTGTTTTTTCGAATAACGCAATTCTCACAAATGAGTTTGGAACGAGTTATTTTTGCGGCAGACCAGTTGGTCGAATTCCATGCTGATTTCAGAGAAAAACCAACGGCTTCGTTTAAGCGGTCTTTTCTCGAAGCGTGCAAAACGGAATTATCCGCTCTATGGTCAACTGTTAAATCGGAATACGCGACTTTCATTCAACTAAAGGATGATACACTTTCAGAATCCCTCACCGAAGTAAAAGCAAAGTACCGAAGCTCTTCCGATACATATTTAACTTGTCTCAGCGAAATTTTGGATTTAATGAAATCGTTTGACTCAGTGTCTGTTCAATTGGGTAACCATAGTTCGACGAATCACCCAACTGCATCTTCCAATGAAGCCGAAACAAAAACGCTCTCGACTGAGAACGCTTCTTCCAGCAGTGTCGTGTCACATAGCCTTGTTCTTCCACCATGTGAAACAGAAATTTTTTATGGCGATTATTTGAAATGGCCAGCTTTCAGGGACATGTTCTCTGCGGTATACATTAACCATAAGAAATTATGTCCAGTTCAAAAGTTATTTCATTTACATGCAAAAACTAAAGGAGATGCATTCGAGATTGTAAATAAATTTCCCTTGACGGATGAAAGTTTTAATTTGGCGTGGAAAGCACTGCAAGATTATTACGAAAATAAAAGAATTCTGGTGAATAATCAAATAAAAATACTTTTGCATCAAGCTGCCATTCCATCAGAATCTGCTAAAGATTTAAAGAAGCTACAAAGTGTTTTTAATGATACGATAATTGCTCTTAGTTCTCAAGGCATTGTCGTAACATCATGGGATGCTATTATCACTTATTTGTGCTCAACACGGCTTCCTGAAACCACGCTTCTCCTTTGGGAACAGTCATTAGCTGATCCAACTGAGATCCCATCATGGAAATCCATGAATGCCTTTATTTCCAACCGAGCCCGCGTGCTTGAAAGTGTAACCGAGCTTCAACAAACTCTAAGACCTAACCGAACTCAAAAGCTCGCAGGTGTGAGTTGTCCCAAAACTCATCTAGCTAATATTGCTTCCACTTGCAAGGTTTGTAACCAGAATCACCCATTGCGTTTGTGTCCGGATTTTTTGGCGATGACCTGTGCCAATAGGAAAAACATAGTTCGGAAATATAGATTTTGTTTCAACTGTTTAGCCGTTACACATAGTGTCAACGTATGTCCCAGTACGAATACGTGCCAAAAATGTAAAGGAAAACATCATACACTTCTTCACACTGAAGTCCATGCATCGCGGTCAAATTCTTCGGTACAACCTCACTCTTCTACACCGATACAGTCCACTACTCAACCTTGGGCTTCCACTTCTCAACCTTTGGAATCCAATACTCAATCTTTACCTTCCACGTCTCAACATTTACCTTCCATGTCTGCAGTTACCCATAACGCCTTGTTCACGAAAACAAGTTGCCAAGCCCTTTTAGCCACGGCAATAGTTTCCATTCATCATAACCATTGTAGCTTTGAGGTACGCGCACTGCTCGACCCGGGTTCAGAAGTGTCTTTTATCTCGGAAGCTGTTCAAACGCGACTATGCTTACCAACGCAAGCTATACAAGCGCAAGTCTCAGGGATGAGTTCCACTACAACTGCCTTTTCATCAAAGCTTTGTTTTTTCACTCTTGGCTCACGGGAGGATATTGATTTCCGTCTTTCAGTACAAGCCTTAGTTTTAAAGAAGCTTACAGGCGACTTACCTTCGCTTTCAATCAACCTTGCCGAATTCACACAAGGATTTGACTTTCCACTTGCGGATCCATTCTTCAATAAAAGCTCCAAAATCGATATGCTTATTGGCGCCGATTTGTATCCATCCATACTTCGAGAAGGCATTAAGCCCAATGTATTAGATACATTGATGGCGCAGAACACCGCTTTCGGATGGGTACTTCTGGGACCAATAAGTCAACCTCCTGAAAGACACCATTCGTCTTTTTCCACGTTTCTTTCGTTTTTTAGTGAAATGTCATTAGACCAAGATCTTAAAAAGTTTTGGGAAGTGGAAGAAGTTCCAAAAATATCTATCCCCACACATGATGAACAGTTTTGTGAAACCCTTTACGAAGAATCTACCTTCCGAGATTCCGACGGTCGGTATGTAGTCAAATTGCCTTTCAAGGAGAATCTCCATGATGTCGGTCACTTAGGTTTCTCGCGTAATTTAGCAATGAGATTGTTTCAAAGAACTGAAAGAAGTCTTTCGTCGAAACCCCATATAAAAGAAGAATATTTCGAAGTTTTATCGGAATACCTTTCTCTTGGTCATATGACCACAACTGAGTCATATGAGTTAGTAAATGGTTCACAAGTTCAATCGTATTATCTTCCGCATCATGCGGTCTTGAAACCCGACAGCCTCACCACGAAACTAAGGGTTGTGTTTAACGCGTCTCAACCCTCATCCAACGGCTTAAGTTTGAATGATCTGCTTCACACAGGGCCAGCCCTTCAAACCGATATCACGCTACTCACATTAAGGTGGAGGCTTTACAAATATGTTTTTAACGGTGATCTGGAGAAAATGTACCGCCAGATCCGCATTCACCTGATCACACGGCTTTTCAGAGAATTCTCTTCCGCAAAAATCCTGCAGACAAGGTTCGTGATTATGAGCTTCAAACCGTCACTTTTGGGGTCAACTGTGCGCCCTATCTCGCCATACGTACGTTACGGCAACTTGCCCAAGAAGTAAAGATTTCACACCCACTGGCGGCAGAGATAATCGAAAGAGAATTTTATGTTGATGACTTACTCTCTGGAGCCCATGATTTGGTGACCGCAAAGATATCACAGCGTGAATTGATATCGGCTTTGAACTCCGCTGGTTTCCATATCCGAAAGTGGACTTCAAACTCGCAACAGTTACTGGAGCATCTTCCTGAAGAAGACCTTTTGCAAAAGGATCTTTTAGCAATCAGTTCAGATAATTCAATCAAAACCCTCGGTATCTGCTGGAATGCATCCTCGGATACTTTTTCATTTTTCGTTGATTCCATAAGTAAATCTCCGTCTACGAAACGTAACGTTCTTTCAGTGATAGCAAAATTGTACGACCCTGCCGGTTGGCTAGCACCAATCATTATTGTTGCAAAGATGTTGATGCAACAAATCTGGCGGGATGGTACAGGGTGGGATGAAAATCTTCTACCTGACACTGAACTGAAATGGAATATGTTTCGCTCCACCTTTTCGCATACTCGTAGTATTCGTATCCCACGATGGGTTGAATATTCCCCGTCGAAACCTATACAATTATTTGGATTTTGCGATTCATCGGAAAAGGCTTATGCAGCCACCATATATCTTCGAGTTCAACACAGTTCATCGTCTTTCTCCTCACACTTGCTTTGGGCAAAATCAAAGGTAGCCCCAGTGAACCCTATTTCTTTACCTCGGTTGGAGTTGCAAGGAGCAGTGTTGTTATCTCGGATGACCCGTTTGACGTTGGACACGTTCTCATTTCTTACGGTTGATAATGTTAGGTTGTGGACAGATTCCACTATTGTTTTAGCCTGGTTGTCCAAGCATCCAAGTACTTGGAAAACTTTTATCGCGAATAGAACTTCTGAGATACTGACTAATATCTCCTCAGTAAAATTGGTCTCATGTCGTATCCTCCGAAAATCCTTCTGATCTTGCTACTCGCGGAATTTCTCCTGTAGATTTACAGACAAATAAATTATGGTGGGAGGGACCGTACTGGCTTCAAGAACCTGAATTAAACTGGCCAGTGTACGTACCGCCCACTCATGATGAGTCGTCTCTAGAAAGAAAATCAATTAACACCTTTTCAACCCGCCTTTCAATTGACTTTGAGGTCGAGCTTCGTAAGTTTTCTTCCTGGCATAAGGTTGTGCGAATTTTTAGTTTCGTGTTGAGATTCGTTAACAGTGCTCGCAAAAACCTACTACGAGGTCAATATACCTCTCACCTACTATCGTCCAATGAAATACGCTTCACGAAATACAAATTATTTGTTCTCACCCAAATGCATTATTACTATGCCGAATATGAAGCTTTATCTCATAATCAATCAGTCACTTCTAAAAGCCCATTGCTCAATCTTAATCCCTTTCTTGACTCCAATGGGGTTATAAGAGCTGATGGCAGGCTGGCTTCTTCCACACTCTCTTTTGACGAACGATATCCAATCCTCCTACCCTATGGTAGTTATGTCGTCAAGTTGTATATCGACTTTGTTCATTTAACAACATTACATGGGGAGATTCAGCTAATGTTACGTTTATTGCGTTCAGAGCTTTGGATCCCAAAGGTGAAAAATCTGATAAAGAAGTGTATTCATAGTTGCAAGCCGTGTATCTTGTATAGAAAAAGAATGTCTTCTCAATTGATGAGTGCATTACCTTCCGAAAGAACAACATTAAGCTTACCCTTCACTAACTCTGGGGTGGATTTTGCAGGCCCATTTCACATTAAGACCTATTATGGTAGAAAATGTCGGTTGGAAAAAGGATATGTGTGCTTATTTGTTTGTTTCTCAACAAAAGCTATCCATCTTGAGGCCGTCAGTGAGCTTACAACTCAAGCCTTTATTGCAGCTTTTACCAGGTTCGTTGCTCGTCGCGGACTACCGACTCAAATGTTTTCGGACAACGGAACGAACTTTGTTGGTGCGTCCAAGCAGCTATTACAAGATTTTCATCAAGCGCTTCTAACATATTCTCATGAAAACATCCATCGATTTTCTTCAATTAAATGGAATTTTATACCTCCAGGTTCACCCCATATGGGTGGTTTGTGGGAAGCGGGTGTTAAAAGCTTCAAAATACATTTTCAGAAAATTGCAGGTAACTCTAAGTTCACATATGAAGAGTTCGCTACTCTCCTGGCTCGTATTGAGTCCTGTTTAAACTCAAGGCCATTATCTCCAATCTCGGAAAATGCCCATGATATTGTTCCACTCACCCCAGGACATTTTCTGAGAGGTGGTCCATTACTCAGTCTTCCTGAGCCCCCTCAACATGAACAGTCTTTTACTTTAATGAACCGTTGGAAAAATTTAAAAATCCTCCATCACCATTTTAGTATACGTTGGAAAGAAGAGTACTTAAAAGAACTCCACAAACGATATAAGTGGAAGCATCCACAAAGAGATCTCCAAATTAATGATCTCGTCGTTGTTCGAAATGAACAACTACCACCAACGGAATGGCGTTTAGGACGAATAATAAAAGTATATCCGGGATCAGATCGGCGAGTTAGAGTAGCAGATATAAAAACAGAAAAGGGAGTAATTACGCGTTCAGTCGTAAAACTCTGTGTTCTTTTGCCTCAATAAACTGGCTTTCTCTCGGAACTTATAAAAAAAAAAAAAAAATTTGTTTCGTTTGTAACTTTGAATAATCGCACCTGGATCAAATAGTATGCTACCTCACCATTTAATTTTTTATATATCTTTAATTGTAAATACCATTGTCTATTCGAAAAAATGTAAATTAATTTTCATATGTACACATACCCTGAAGGTTATTATTATATGGAAGTTAATATTTCAGCATAAGATGCTGCAAGGTGGCCGGTAATGTTTAGGTGAATAAATGCTGACCTAATGTCATCCTACCCACAGGATACATTATAGGTTCTGATTGGTAGATGGCGTTACTGCTTTCAAGAAGAAAATTAATTGACCAATCAGAACAGGCGTTCTATTCGTTCAGCATTTGTTCACCTACACGCCAAGTAGCCAACTATCATATAAATGGCATTCATCCACCAGCAGCGGCCGACAGCATATGGTTTTCTTTTATTATAACCCGAAAAGTAAAGTAGAGAAAAATAAAGTTTGAAAAGGAAAAGAAATAAGACTCCTTAAAATAAAAATTCAATTTTTTTCTTGCTCGCGTCACCACACACACCACACAATCACGGCTCTTACAAGATTTTTCTTAAATTTAATACAATTACTATTGTAAATAATAAAAAAATATTTGCGCAACCAGTAGTTAGAATTTGAAAAATAGCAATTAATCGTGAACTACCTATATTGTCTCGATGAATAACATTAAAAATCAATGTTACTACTAAAATCTGTAAAAATGCCTTATAATTAGTTTTAGCCTAAAAGTCTCTTAACAGAAAATGTCCGTCTTTTTCATTATTTTCTATCACACTATCACGCTTTTACTTTTTTTTTTCAAATTCAGCATAAAAAATTATTAGAGTTATAATTTGAAGTCGACCGCGCAAGGAGCAACTTGTTTTATAATGTAGGTACTTTAGTTATGGAAAGGGGATGTCCCAATTAGCTATATCTACACTGAATAAGGAGATTTCTGTAGTTTATCGTAGCCCCTAAAAGCATATCAGCTTATATGATGGCAATTTTGGCCTCAAAGTCTTATATTGTGGTTCTTGAACCCCACAAACAAAATCGAAGGTGATAAGTCGGAAGAGTGGGCTTCAAATCACATTTTATTGATTGATTTCCCTCAAAACTGTCATCGATGCTCTACTAATAATTGTGCGCGCGCCACTTAAACCGAGGGCTTTCTCTATTACATCCGATGTCTGGATAGGTATGAACGATTAATTTAACATAATGGTATAGTTTTAATATATGCTATTATAATAATTAACATTTATTATAGGCGTTCATTTTATAATTTACGTTTATTATGATTTACAAAATATTAAAATTTTTGATAACATTTTTTTAAATAAATATTAGTCGATTTGAAATAAATAAATAACCATACACCAATCACTTTAACTAAGCGTTGGAAATCTACCAAAGATGTACTTTGAAGTAGGTTAACCCATCCTAAGGCTTCATTCTAAACATCAAAAAGCTGGCTTAACGATAGACTAGTCTCTTGGAGGAAAAAACGTGGTCCCTCCCTTAATAATTTGACATACTGCTATGAAATGGTAACTACTTTCAAGTTCTGTTCTATTACATAACTTTAAAATTTGAGACAGATCTGCCCTATGAGGGACATACTTTTGATTAAGTATCTCGACCCTTGTTCTGAAAATGGTACTTATAGCTTCTTCTTACTTATAGCTTCTACAGAAAGTTGTGTACTAAAATAGTTTGTTTCTGTTGGCAGATGGTGATGTCTTTTACTTACTTTCACTAAGTATTCTAAATGAGCCCTAAGATAAGTTGGGGTTGCTTCAAATTCCTTGAGTTGTACCTAACCCTTTACCTGTGCCCTTTAGTACATACCTACATGTGTTTACTGTTCGAAAGGACATCAATTAGCTGAGTATTGAACAAAGACGGCCACATCATACTAAAAGCCAGTTAAGACTCACTACTTGGCTTACAACTTTAATTTGCACACGGTTCGCAGGTAAAATTCTTCTTCGGGCAATATTTTCTTGAAGTCTGTTGAATTGAAGTTGTTATGTAAATAAATTAAACTAAATCATTGGCATAGAGCAGTACTTTTACTAGGATTTCCGCAAACATTTTACAAGCCCCATCAATAAACATAGCTAACAAAATTAGGCTGAGTATGCAAGGCACTCCCGCGGACGTTCAAAACCACTCTGATAAATTAGTACTGCATGTCTGCATCACTTGTTGGGGTCAGAAAATTAGAATATAAAAGTAAAAAGTTTCGAGAGACACCAAGAGATGCCAATTTATAGATTATAACTTGTCTCTGTACCATATAGAAAGCGGCTTTGAGGTCAACAAAACAGCAATAACATTTTATATTGTTTCCTTAGTGTTTATTTATAATGTGGCCTATAGTGGAGAACCCAGAGCGAAATTCTGCTTGGAAAATTTTCAATCATTTTCAAACCCTTTTGAATAGAGATACCCCGGATATTTTCAAGAAGATACGCCTCACCTTTCTAAAAATTTATTTATCAAAGCTTAAAGGAACATAAGTTTCATTATAAATTCGGTTGAAGAATTCCACTATACAGTTTTTGATCAAGTGGTTGCATTTTTGTAGAACTTTACTGTGTACCATCTATCTTGATTATTTATTTTATATTTAGTAGCACTGCTTCTAGTTCATATAAGGTCACAGCAGTGTAGTGTTTTACGTGCACGATAGTATTTTATTGATTTTGATAAACGTTTGAAGTTTCTAACTTGATGGCAATAACGATTGAAAATGATGATCTAAGACATCAGCCTGGAGAGAGTTAGAATTATTATCAGCTCTAAAACGTCCTTCAAGATTTCTTCATCCATTGAGCATGCTAGTATGATCATAGTATGATCATGGTTTTATATAGGCTCTCTTTAATTGTTCAAGTGAGGGCTTTATTAAAAATTAATTCATAGCACGAAGAAACAGTGTTTGGCAGATGTAAAAAAATCTTCGTTTTATTTCGACAAGATGTCGTTGTCAGAGTTAATACCGGAGCAGAGGTAGACAAGGTCACATAATACCCTTAAGTTGTGTGTATCAATGGTGACATTCTGTCTAATTCGTCGATGTTATAAATCTTTTTGTGTTGACTGCACATGCTTGGTCTTACACTCATTTACAGTTATTTTTGCAGCTCTGACATCTCGTTTAGTCCGACCAATGATGACTATATCATCGGCGTATGCCGAGGTCACACGAATTCAGTCACAAGCTTGACGTTTGCCTAATTGTTAGTATTCATATTGACTGTGATTTTGGTTTTCATTTGTTTCGCATGTCTTCACTCAGGAAAAGAAGATTCGAAAAGGGATCAAGCTTATGCCAGGATGTTCTTTCATATGACCTTTGTATGTTTTTGTTGGACGAGAGATCTTCAAACTACTGGTATATATGTACGTTTTCTTGCCGTATGAAAAGGATTTTACGATTCGTCTAAGAAGTTTTGCTATCAGTTATGAGTTATGAATATAAGAAATCTTAGTACTGAATATAAGAAATCTTACGCCAGAAAATAGTAAATTCATTTTGCGAGACTTTTAGGCTAAAAATAATTTAAATAAATTGATTGTTACAAATGTCATTAGTAACATTGGTTTTCAATTTTTATCTTATCTTTAAACTAAATACTTTAAGACTCGAGAAATTGATATTCTTTTCAATTTTAGCATACGTACAAAAAGTGGTTATTCGATTATTCTAGAATATAAAATAATTAAATCCACCCAGCCGTTTGTCTTCTGAGAGGTGCATAGACCGACAGAATAGCCGAACCTTCTTTTGCTTCTCGATCATTGTAATGTTGGGTTTAATTTAAATACCGTCTGTCTATAGACAGAAATTATTTGAACTAAATCGACCTTAAGCTTAGGATGGTTGGTGCTCAGTGAAAATAGTTCATTTACTGTCATTCGAAATTCGAAATAATTGTATGACTATCCATATCAACATCAAAAGACAAGAGAAAACACTTTACTCAAACAGGGGGCTCAAATTTAATGAGAAATTTGATCGCACCTACAATTATTTGCTGAACTTAATCCATAATATTGCATGTTGTATACCTACTACCTACCACCCTGAATCAGAACAGAACTCTCAATTTATAGACAGTTTAATACCATGATGTCAAAATGTGTTAAGAATTAATAAATAATGATTGCTGTACTGCCATGCAATTACTTCCATGGAATATTGATTTTATTGTCATGTTGCCACAACGATGGCAATGTTAGGTCTCTAATGGATATTAATCGAAGATAAATATAGTGCAGAATCTTGAAACAGAATTTAATTTTTTGAATTTGAACTAAATATAATAGTGGACAACTTATATGAGCTGTTACGACATATTCAGTCAAAAGGTTATATATGATCCTCAAGGTTTAGTAAGGTTCCTTGAATAGAGATAGTGGCAATCGGGTCATTTGCATCTATCTCTGTTCAAACCAACAGCAGAGCTTCTAAACTTTGATACGGATAATACTGTCTTATAAAGCTATTACCATATCCCATCCATTCTTCCGTAACTACTATGAAAAGTCGTTTTTACCTATCGCATAGGGGTATATTAGTTTTGATACATAGTTTGTAACATAAAGAAATAATTTAGCTAGATATACCTTAAAGTATATGGATCGACTCAGCTAGCGATGTCTGTCTGTTCGTCACCGATTTTTGAGCTAGGATAATGAAATTTGGTATATAGCATCCTTGTCTGTGCGACCAGAACAGGTGTAAACATTTTCAAAATATGCTCACTGCCACGCCCACTTTTTAGAAAAGTCTTATTTTTAGACAAACGGCTAAAAAGTTTGAAAAAGCGTCTGAACAGCATATTTAGACAATCTTAATATCTATATTTCGTCCATATAACATTTTTTGCCACACCCCCTTTTTGGTGGCGTTTTCTAACAAAAACCATATGTATACCCTATCCCAAGGCATATGCAATAGAAAAACGTCGCTTTTTCTAGAACTATAAAAGATTTTGATAAACTGTCTGAAGAATATGTTGCGACAACGTCATTTTCTATATATCATCGCAATAAAGCCCACATTTTGGGGAAACTAATTTTAAGGATGGGATAAGGTATTAAACGATCCGCACAGCGGATTGTAGTCTTCTCATATGTTTAATAAAATGCCTCAACAATGTGGGCATGGCTAAAACTTTCTATAAGGATGAAATATAGGCAATGATATTATCTAAATATCTTGTTCAGATATTTTTTTAATGACGAGTACTCAGTTAAGGCACCTATTGCTTTTCCAAGACGGCAGCGGAAGAATTCCCAAAATGGGCCCAATGAGAGAGAAATCAGCTACGTAAACACGCTGTACGCTACACTGCAGACATAACTGCGATTCGGGAAATACGATTGAAATCATAATGAATGAAGAAACAAGCAACATTTACTATAGCTATCATTACAGAATGCGGATTCATTACAGCTCTAGAGCCTACGGAGCCTGTCCGAAATACGATGTGCATCGATGCATCTAATACCAGCACTAGGTTTCCACTTCGAACTTCGAATCCACACAGCAACCTGGCGATATTCAGGTGCTCGAACACCATCCAAATTGACCATGTTCCCATAGATGTGAGTCACGCATCCAACATCCTGGATATGCCCACGTTCAGAGGTCCAAACGTCGACTCTGGCCATTTTCAGGCAAATTCATATCCATTTGGGAACTGAACAAGTATAAGCTATACGAACGGTGCAAACAAAAAATAATCCACGTTGGTCGCCTATGTGAGTCGGAGATTGCCAGAGTCTACAAAGAACAACACATACCAAGGCGCAAAGGCAACGCAAAATACGTGCGGGATGAGTATGGAGTTTAAAGAATTAAAGGGTAGAAAATTCTGAATAGCATTAAAAGAGAAAACGCAACCTCACAGCTCGGGAAAATTTAATAGGCTCAGGTTCAAACACAGTCTCTATGCATTAAAAAAAGGCAACCTAGGCACTGACGCGCAGAGAATTGTAGATGTATTCAGTTCCAGCGGCTGATTAATGGGCTCCCAGTATTGAGGAAGTTAGTGCAGACACAAAAAAGCTATAAAACAACAAGGAAGCCGGTTTAAATGCATAATTAGCAGAAGTCTTTAAATGTTGTAAATATGATCCAACGTCCACACAGAATGACCGAAGCCTTTCTGCAATCGGCAAGTACCAGTATGGCAGATCGACCATACATGTTCACACAAAGGCGAATTTTGGAAAAGATTAAGGGTTTTCAAGTCGAGACGTATCATCTTTTCATCTAGTTAAAGGCAAAATAGTAAAGAGATGATGGATTTCGTGTTGATACAGCCGTGTCGCCTAACACGCAATGCAACATTCAATTTGGTAGCAGATCATCTGAACTTTTCCATCATGATTTACCTGACCTTTACTGCGACAAATACTGACAATTAGCACTTTTCAACGAAACATTATTCGTCGATTTGTAGGTCGTTTAAGCGTGGAAGGCTTTATGAATTCTGGCAATATGTAAATGTAGTCCAAAATGTAAAAACACGTCAACTACATTGGCTTGGCCATATTGAGTGAATACAAAGGCAACGTTGAAATCCTAACATTCATGTTCGAGACAGCAAAGAATACCGAACCTGTAGGAAAAAAGCGATGATAATAATTTTTAATACTTATATAGAATGTCTTTCAAAATGGACGCTAGAGATTTGTTACCTGGAAACTGCCATCTCCTTAAAGACCCGTTTGTCAGATTCCCTGTGAATTTTTTTAGTACTGTACTACAATACATGAAAAAATATAGCATTGAAAAACATTTTAAACATTTTATTATTATCAGTGCTAAATAACTATCAGTCAAAAGGTTCGATAAATATGCATATCCACACATAAAGAAATCTAACGCTACCTAAGACAGAACAGCTGTGTATAAGAGCGTATGGAAAATCTTGCGTTTACGCCAATAGAATTAAAGTAAATTATTTAAGGACTGCTTTGATCAAACAACCCATATAAAGGGGTTTTTGCCTTTTAGATATGCTGGTGGTTCATTTAGAATGCTTGCCACATAAATATCGACGATACATTACCATAAGAAATTCAATTTTTGGGTGAATACACAAAAGTCTAAGACCCACTTTCACAAACGCATGTAACTATTCATGCATTTTCTGGTGGATTTCAGGCATCTAACTAGTGGTTAGTTGATGGAACATTTTTTCGTTTGTTTGTAAGTTCCCTAATTTTAAACACGTAGTACACGGCACACATGGATTAAAATTGGCTTTCTAATTATACAACCAAATACTCCTACCATTTATTAATAGTAGTATTAGCATCCACTGTCATTACTATCAAATTAAATTACAGAACTCCTTAATGACCTTTAACTGATCATAGATAGATACATAGGTATAGATAAGGTACATCGGCATACAGCAGAGAAGAGCTGTGCTGTTGTGTTTATCCATTACGCCGTTACGGCGTCAATGTACACTGCAGAGTCATAAACGCGATGCTTGGATTGCCATTCAATTATTTCTGAGAAAGAGGATGATGTGCCTTTATCGCAAGAGGAAAATGGATCCAGTAATGGTTGGACTAAGCGAGAATATTTGCTTGCAAGTTACACAGCGAAATGGGCGTGCATTGTTTGTATTATCCGTCTAGTTTAGCATTAGGAAACAGTATTTGATTAGTGAAGGAACTTGAAGGTGGTGATACGGTGACGATGATAATTCGTTCGAATAGTACCGTAGTAGTACACTGCACATCACATTCATATGCTTAAGATACATTTTGAACTTTTCTTACCCGATAGAGGTATATTTTTCATGAACATTTTTGATTGATTATAACATTATAATGACACGAAAAAGTGGTTCGCTTGATTCTGTCCGTATGTCTGTAATGGCTTCCATTCTAAACGGCTTTTCATATTTCTTACGCTTTCCTCGCAGTAAAATAAGAAGTTACACACGACCCAGTCGTAGCCTTCCAGTCATTTCTTGTTGTACCTGTCGGAAGCAATTTCATTTTTGAAAGTTAAAATTTTTAAATATTGAACAAGCGCAAATTTACAATTTGTCACCACATCATAAAACAAATGGGAAATCCCGTTTTTCGATTTAATATGCATAGATATCAGAGGTAAGTTCTCCATATTCGGCCGTTTAGGCGGTAGGAGTAATTTTCTAAAAAGAAATTTGTTCTTTTATTTTCAATTTCGATTTCTCTGGCCATGGATTTTGAAGAAACTTCAAAAATGTGACTAGGAATATGTCGCTGTACTGTTGAATCCTCTTCTCCACAGCTCGACAGCGCAAACAGGCCGAAGATTTTTTGAAGATTTTTTTTTCTCAAAACGACCAAGGATTTCTTCATCTACTTTTGATATGCTTCAGCGAGGTAGAGTTGGACTGGGATGATCAGGGTCTAGCATAGGATCAAGTAATCCTATCTTTTAATTTCTGACGAGATGTTGTCAGAGTTAATACCGGAGCCGAGATAGACAAAGGCCCGTACTACATCAAAGTTATATTTGTTATATATAACGGTCTAACTCTCATTTACAGCTAAATTATTCTTGCCGCTTTGTTCTGTATACATCAAACTTGGCTATGACATTGACGTTGAGTGCGGCTCCCGATTTGCACCGAGTTGCACCGATTTATCTCAAGAATTAAATTAGAGAAGTCACATGACGCCTCGCCCAAATTCTTTTTCGAATGTGTCGGTGAGGTCATTATCGACTCTGATGATGGAGATGTCTCCTCTTTATAGCTCGTCTCTATAAATGCTGTGATGTGCGGCTTTGAAATCGATGAATAGGTGATGGGTATTGATTTGGATTTTTAGGGTTTTTTTTTATGATTTGCCGAAGTGAGGATTTGATCAGTTATGAACTTATCTGGCCTAAAACCACACTGTTTACAGTATTTACTGCACCTATTAAATCATAACTGAACTCTGAGAACCAAAGAGTTTATAAAGAAACGGCCAATAAAATGACCAGACGTAATGACCTTGTGGCTTAAATTGTAAAAATCCTTTTGTAATATCAAATGTTTGACTGATGTTGTTTTTAATTGATCAGCGTTTTCCGATCGTCATCTGCACAGTTGGACGAAATTGGACCGTATACCAAAACAAGACATGGCTCTGTATATAGTTCGTCTCTATAAATCCTGTCTTACGCAGCTTTGATGTAGATGATAATATATAGTAGTAATGTGTTCGTCTGTTGAGTGGAAGGTTTCGCGTTCAATCCATACTATAATCCATTCAATTTTTATTCAAAGAAAAAAAGAGGTAAGGTAGTTACTCATAGAACTATACACCATCTTGAAAGCTCAGCGAATTTAACGAACACAAAAAACAGTGACTCCCCGAAGTTAGTTCGGACACCACCCATGGAGTAAGTCTCCACTACATCCAAAATCGTTCCTGTCACTCTCTTCTTCCCCTTCTCGAGCGCTCGTGCAGTGGTAAAACAGTGCGCGCAAATTATAAAAAAGGTGGTTGTATCGAATTGGTTGTGACTGTGATAATTCAATTATTTGTGGACTTTGTTCGCCAGAGATAAGGTCTAATCAGGTTGTTGGTTAATAGTTACAGGCGTTGGCATATCACGGCAGATAGCAATTTGAAGGCATACTGTTGAGGAGACATATATGCCTTTGTAGTAACCGCAGTTCAGAGGGTATTTTTTATGTGAATTTTGCAAACGAGGCTGAGTTCCATTCTTCAGACATAAATTCTGCTAAAGTATTTGTATGCTGCTTGCAAAATCATCTTCATAGAATTGATATAGGTTGGCAGGAAGGTTTGTTAATTTTACGTTTATATATTCCTATCCTCACTTGCTTTAAGTTGATTTTTTGTAGTTGTTGTCACCGATATTGAGTGTTTTCTACTGACAGCGGAATATTATTCGCATTTAAACCATTTTTGTCGCTTGTTTTTCTTCCTCGTTTTTACTCTTTTTGGAAGCTGGTGTTCTTTCCTGCTTCTTTGTCTTTAAACCTCCATGACGGCTGTCGTCTTCACCTGCAGCTTTGATTCCGATGCCTCATTTTCTGCTGTGTGCATCTGGTGTCACAACTAACAATTTCGCTTCGATAAAGCACTATCGAAGATATTTCCCCTCCAGCAATATTACTTGTACTTTGGCGCACTTTTAGGAAGCTATTCACTTCTATAAGACTTCTTTAAATACTTCTAATAAGGCCATACAGAAGCAAATTATAGGCTTCGTGAAAAGTCATTCCGAAAATATTTGAAACCCTTATCGAAGTTGAAAAATAACAATATTTTTATTATTTTCATATATTATTTACTCTTATTAATTTAAATTTTAATCTCATATCATTATTAAAACCCGATTCGTTATTATGAAAGTATGAAATTCAATGCAATTATATAAAAACTCTTATCTTACTGGGATTCGAACTCGCGTTCTCTCGCACAGTAGTCCAACACGCTATCCACTAGGCTGTACTCTCGAACATGAAAGACGAGTAAATACAACGCAGTATTTGAATCGTTTTGACTCATTCTCCGGTAGGTTCCCGATCTTTTCACCTTTTTTCCAATCTGTACACCTTGTCCCGATCTTTTCACCTTTTTCCCGATCTTTTAACCATAGCTTTTTTAAGCCTTCATTCATAAGCTCTTTACATGCTATGCTTCGACTTAACTTCGTGCGAAGTTCTAACGAAACATCTTGCCTTATGGTACATGTACACACATCTCCAGAGGCTTAAAAACAACCTTGCAGAATTTACGCCATCATAATTTCGGTTATGCTTATAAATTTTCCTGCATAATGTCTTAAACAAGCTTCTACCAAACAATCGACTGCCAAAATGCTCAATCTCCGCGCACAAGTACTATATAAGGCCTTTAGAAATAATTGCTTGTGGGAATTAAATTTTTGTACCTTATAGAAGAATAATTGTTAGTTGGGGTCATCCTTCATGAAAACCGAGTTTTTTTTGGTTGGATGGCGCAAGAAAACTAGCATAACAGTAAAGGACTTGGGGTCTATTACGAGACTTTCAATATTAAATTGTTTCACAGTATTTCGCGTTTGTTGTGGGGAGAAAGATATCCGCATTTTTGCCTTGGCTGCAACAAAGTAGTGGCCCGATTCGCTCCTTCACTTATGACAGTTCTACTAAACTAACATCTTAACTTGAATTTCCGCGGTATCACAAAACTACCCTATATCGTAGGAGATACCGCTGTCACAGCTGATGTATGTTTCATGTCTAGAAAAGTCGTGGTTAGAGGCGTTAAAACCCAGCCAATATATGTATTTATACATACCAAATTCAACTTTACGTCTAATAATTGGAAAAAGATATTCTTATAGACTATCAATCATATACAAAAGACATCTCACGTCACATCACATTAGGCCTTCAGAGAAATATTTAGCACATAACTTGCCAACTGCCACAAAGCTCGAGAAGGAATGTCTGAAAATAATTTATTCCTCCAACACTCAGACTAAGTGCACTTTCTGATTCACCCATCTGTTCCAGCAAAGCGAAATTTGAGCGTGCGATTTACTGAAAGAATTTTTCAGCCGCTTGTATCTGGTTTGGCATCTTCTGAGGTCATGTTACATATGGGTAGACAAAAAAAATAGATTTCCACACAACCGACAATATAAATAAATACAAAAGATATATATAAATTGATTTTTTTAAACTTTTCATGACTAATATGTGCTTGGGGAAAGACTATATAATAAGCTCCAACTTTAAGGAAATTCGTAGTTTGTTGCTCAATCGATATATCGTTTTCAATTTGGAAACGCATAACTGAATGATTTATAAAGTCATCACATTTTTTTGGAGGATTTTTATTTTTAGCAATGGTGCATGGGTTATGATATGCCAATAAGTTTTTTTTTAAGAACATAAAGTTGAAAATAAATGTATTATCTCATCTCGCCAAGTAATCACTTCAGCCTTTAGGATTTAGCATAAAATTGTTTGTCCCGCAGCCACGCAAGGAAATAAAGGGTGTTTTTTATGTAAAATGTAATTTTGATAGAAATACAAATTTTTATTAGAAAGCTTAAATTTTGTGTTGATTCATAGAGTATACAGATGAAGATTATTTGTGGAATAGCTAGCATATCTGTTGAATGGCCCCCATTTCTTTACCTATAAATGTAGATGAGTTTTATTAACATACCGTCCAATTTTCTCTTGAAAGGCGTTAGTGGCCGTGGGCATGTTTGCGTATTTTGACTTTAAAATCCCAAAGAAATCGTAAGATATGGATGGCCAATTCTGATCGCAAAATCGACCGATTACACTATTAGGAAATGACTCATGCAGTAATTGGATTGTTTCTCTTGCTGTATGTAATGTGTCACCATCTTTTTGAAACCACATGTTGGTCACATCCATATCTTGTAATTTAGTTACTAAAAACTGGGTTATCATGTCACGATAACGAACACCATTATTTATTTTTAATAATAAAATCTGCAATATGCAATTGGAGAGCCTTTTAAATAGGCCTGAGCTTACTTGAAGTGCAACTGGAGGCATTTAGTTAATGACGGTGCGGAAAAATAAGTTCACAGTTAAGTCCACTGAGGGACTTAAACTATAAACCCCCTCTCTCTAAATTCGGCTTTATTTCACGAATTTAGAGAGAGAGAGAGGGGTTCATAGTTTGCACAGATCAGAATTCGAGTTTGGGTGTCACTGTTGGCTGGGGCTTGTTTTTCTCGATATCAAACCTCGCACGCAACGCAAATCCAACAGTTAGCCCAACCAGGAGGTTTGCAGGGGGCAGCATGCCCCACACATATTCAACCTTTGTATACACGCAAACTCGCACTCGGATGTATGCAAGGTATGAAACCCCCTGCTTGGACTCACTGTTGGATTTGGGATAGGTTTCAAGGTTTTTGTTCAATTACTGTTATTGAAAATAAGTTCCCTATTCAGACTTTTGAGTGTGTTCTATGTTCCCATAAGAAAGTGGAGTTTGTTCGCATCTTGCATGGGAACGAAGTCCACAATGGATTTGATTCCCTTCCAGTGGAAACTAAGATCCTCAGTGGACTTAGTTCCTGGGAATAATTTCCCTGCACCGTAAATGACCAGGTTAAAGGCTGAGGCATGTTGGTTGAGGGGTAGTTTCACCATACACTTTGTAGTGCCACTTTGGAATGTAAGTACTACCGTCATGACATTATAAATAGTGCTATGCTATGGATTATTTTGTTCTACCGAGTTTCAATTCACATTGTATTCATACAATAATCATTTAATCTTATCTATATATATTATATAAAAGAGAGTGACGTTAGTTACTACGCTTATAACTCAAGAACGCCCGGACCGATTTTCGGATTGGTTTTTGGGCAAACAAGGAGAATACCCAAGAAAATTCCCGAAAATCCCCGAAAATTCATTTTCCCATACATTTTGTATGGAGCGATTTTACGACTTCATCTTCAAAACGAACATGTTTCCCGATATTGCCAAAAGACGGCGTTATGTGCATTAAATTTTGACAGCTGAATCATTTGCAGTTTTGCATAGTCTTTCCATCGCATACTATTGTGCTGATCAGACGTGCGTTGTGATTTATCAGCATTTTTTCAACTTTTATCAAATTTTCAACAGCTGTCGACAGTTATTGTACTTCAATTCAGCCATGAATCGCATCGCGTTTAAATGGTGAGGAAGTACATTGAAAATAGTTGTTCAATGACGTTACGTTAACTCAACTGGCATATCCTTTAAAATATGGTCGGCAACAAGCACCGTCTGACAACACTATATCGGAATATAAAGACTGGTCCAAAAGTCGTTTTCCTACGTATGTATATCTGGAATAACAAAATGATAAAAATAAATCTATATGTCGCATCACTTGAGAACTTCTGCACCGATTTGGCTATTTTTTTTTAATCTTCGTCATAACCCAACTTAGGTTTTAACGGAAAGAAAAATTGACCATGCCCACTCGTATGCCCACTTTTTTGGATTTATCTACAATTGGAGAACGGCTGCACCAATTTGGCTGATGAAGCATGCAAACGATTGTTACAGAATGACATTCATTGGTATTACACCCTCGGAGATGCTTTCGTCAAATACTCATCAAATACAAACATGCTTCCCATCCAAACCGACTGATTTGTGCAGCAAATACAAACATGCAATGTGTGATGATATTTTGCATCAGATGCGTATTACAACATTACATTGCGCGACGCATTTAATCAAGAGTTGCGACGCGAGAAAAAAAAATATGACTGCGATCCTGTGAGGGAATCAGTTCGAATGAACGTTCCACTGTTGAATCGACAACAACAATATGCGTACGACACTCTTATGAAAGTTGTGAGTGAGGGAACTGGAAGACTAGTCTATTATCATATGCCACGTAAAGTTCAGCACTAAGTCCCTTGATCAAAAAACTTTTATTTATAACGTACATCCAAAACACCTCTGGCAAGTGCATAAATTAGTTCATGACCCACGCAAATACGGACAATTTTACAAGCGCATATGTACAATATTGTATTTAAATTACACACCTGAATTACCTACTACAAGTATGATCCCAAATGAAACTCCAATAACTTTTGCCGCCTTGTCATCAAAGAATTTTCCCAACATTTCTGCCTTTTCATAAATTAATACGTAGCCTTGATGCTCAAAATATATGTATGCTCTACCAGGAAATTGTTGTTGGTAAACTATGTGGAAATTTCTCATAAATTTGTAATGTACTGTAATTATCAAACAGCTACCCATTAAATAAGGAACGCTTCATATGTGAGGCATAAAGAAAACGGGCACTGTAGCCGGCTAAAATCCTTGACATTTTTGACACACCAGTTGGTAATAAATTTCTCCGAATTAGACTATTTTGCTGGAGATTAAAATGTATTTTTAATTACACAATTTGGGCTGGCATTAGCGATGCTCGTGGAAATGTTTCTGTGCCTGGGGTGTAATTACGTTTGGGAAGCCAACAATTTCAAATTTATTTATTAACATAAGTACGGGTGGGTCCCTAAGTTTTGTCAAAGCTTACAGAATCCGAACAATGTATCACGAGTATTTTACACGTATCACTCCTTCTGTATATGATAAAGAACATAACCCTATGTATACACTGGGGGGTAATAATTTATTTTCTCAGTTAGTTTTGTCAATTAGATGTTTAATGTTTTAAAAACGATTTAACAAGACTCTTGTTAACCTGATGTCCGTTGTAAGTGTATCAAAACAGGGAAAAAGGACATGAAATCATAAATACACAAGAAATGTGAATTATTTATGAGTTCATTATTTATGGGTACTCACCTTTACCCATTACGAATTAGTAAGTAAATTTTAAGATTTTAAATTAAGACACTTAATTGGAACCTTAACCATTTTATAACACATCCCTTTTTACTTCCTCAAAAAATCTATTTTGTAAAATATTAATATTGTGAAGTACCACAAAAGAAAAGTATGTTTGTTTGCCGTTAGGAGCCTACGATCTGGACCTGTAGCCTGTTATTGATACTGGAGAAAGTGCAAGGTCGATTTGTTTGAAATTTAAGATTTCTATAATCTACCAATAGTTTTAAAGTAAAGTCCTAGCTTTACAGTTAAATGTACTTCCATTATTTTTTACCCAATAAGTGGGCATTGCATCTCCCGTACAAAAATAAAATATCTGGATTACTATATAAGCTAAGCTCTGGTAAATTAGTATGATGCTATGAATTGCTAGCTGAGTAGTTAAGTAAGAAATGCCCGTGGTGGAACAAGTATACGTGGCACGTGTCACCTCCCATACAAATTATATATTCAATGTCACGTATCTGGAACACTATAATAGTGACAGATTTAAAATCTTGTGGACTCTCACTAGGCTATCAATATAATCACCGTAAAACCAAATGGAGAGGATCATATCAGTGATCGTGGTAACTTCATAATTTTCAAATATGTAACAAAAACATTTTTTTTGGTGCAGCAGGCTCGTTGTTAGTACCCAGGGCCGAGCTTTCTCATAACCATTCATGTGTGCGTCTGTACTTCTTGCACGATGGCGGGACCTCCTGTTTTAGCCCAATCCGAACGGCTAAGTTGACATAAGTTTTTCTTGAAAATTGATACTATTGGGATGATTTGTCAGATATTCACGAGAGGAGGGCCAGTAAAAAATCATTTAGGTGTTGCTAAGGCTGGGAATCGAATCCGGACCTTCTGCACGTCAGTTAAACGCACTAACCTTCGCGCCACTAAGCCCGTCAATAACGATATTTAAAAAAATTAATAAAAAAAATAAAAATTCTTATATTATTATTATATACAATATTTGGAGAAAATATAGTTAAATGGAAAAACACCTCCAAGCCAAGGCGGATGTAGCGAAAAAAGCTATTTGTGCAAATTGGAAAAAAAATATTCAACAATAAGTATATTTCGACAAACGCTAAGTACAATGTTTTTAATGCCACGGCTAAAGCTATTCTTTTTTACGGAGCACAAACCTGGGGTATTAAGAAATTCGAGATAGTGGAGTGCTTATTGAGGTTTTTTTTAAGAAAGATTTTTTTGTTGCAGCTAAACTCTCAAAAATACATGTACTACTTGGAAACAGGACTTCCTACGCTTTTCGTATCCACACTGAAGCTAGATGCAGATTACCTTGTAAGGGTAGTAAGAATGGAGGACACCAGATTGCCGAAGATAGTGTTTATGAATGCGGTACGTCGAAAGTCGCTATTTTACAAGGATTGGGTTGATCTTGCAGCTAACTGTGGATGGAATCTTAACCTAGTAGATGCGAATCCTCTTGAATTGAGAAATGAATTTTATGAAGTTATACAAAATACCGACGAAAATGAGAGATATTCATTCATAGAACAAGCAAGGTCATCGAGTGCAAAAACTATATACGCAAAAATAAACTATAACTTAAATGTTAAAAATGATTTTACAAAAAATCATTCTAGAAAATTAAAAGCACAATTTTTAAAGCAAGGGGAGAACTGCTTAAACTCAACAATAGGCCGCACAGGAACGATTTGGATGAAATTTGCTCTCTATGCAATATGCGGATAAGAGAGGACATTTACCATTTCATAGGAATATGTCCAATGTTAAGGGACCTAAGGAGGGTTAACTTCGAAAAGAATTACCTGCAAGAAGAAGACATCAATATTATTCTAAATGGAGATGACTGGATTCGGCTATATGAATTCATTACAGAAGCGATGTCATACAGAAGCAGAATCATTAATGAACATTTTTAAATAAAATAATTTGAAGATCTATTAAATCTATTAATTACGATGTTATTCCGTTTTTAAATAAACTAAAAGTCAGTATTAAAATCATTTTTGTTTTAACTAAACTAAAAGTCACAATTTGAAATCCTTGTTTTAACTAAATTAAAATTTACAATTTGAAATTCATTTATTTCACAATTATGTATTTTTTTACCAAACTAAAAGTCAGTAATTGAATTATTTTTGTTTCAACTAAACTAAAAGTTACATTTTGAAATCCTTGTTTTAACTAAACTAAAAGTCAATATTTAAAAAATATTTGTTTTGACTAAACTAAATGTTACAATTTGAAATCTTTGTTTTAACTAAACTAAACGCTACAATTGACATTCATTCACAATTATGTAAATGCATAAACTGTATATATGATACCAGCCAGTCGGGCAGACGGCAGAAATGCCATGCACAACTTTATTCACTTAAGAAAACACAAATGTAAACCAAAATATTATATCAAATGAATAAAACAATCTTTCTATCTATCTCTCTAGTTAAATTAAAAAAATGTCAATGGCCTTTAAAATGTTAAAGTACACTAATTTTTTGAAATTTTATTCAAGGATATAAAGATTGGCTAAAATTCATGATATCTATATATATCATATCACTTTGCTAGTATTTCATGGCAGACATTAATTTTTGCTTGATTGATTGAGTATTTTTCCTCTTTAGTTAGACTTGTGCTCCTGGAAGTAGAGGGCTGCGCAGATGACGTTGCTAGCGCAGTCTCAGGAAAGCATCTGAATGTACTTCTCCAAAACGCACTACACAAACTTTTCAAATGACCAGTTAGTTGTAGTCTGGATGTCAACCCCCACAAAACTAAACTTGTCCTGTTCACTAGGAAATATTAAATTCCTCACATTGATCGCCCGTCACTAAACGGAATCGAACTAGCCTTCTCAGACAAACAAAATACCTGGGACTTATAACAGAAAGAGTAATAAAAGCGACAATCGCACTTTATTCCTGTAAGAAGGCCATAGGAATGAATTCCATTGGCTCTATATCTCGGTAATAAGACCGATACTTCTTTATGGATGAGTAGTATGGTAAGCAATGCTAGAGATAACTTTAAACAGTAAACAACTAGCCAAGGTGCAAAGAACTGCGTCGGTGGCGTACTTCGTATAACCTCAGCAGAATTAGACATTCATTTCCTTCTACTACCCCTAAATATTTTCGACAAGCAAATAGCAGCAAACTCAGCCATACATCTGAAAGCCATGAGACAGTGGTCAAATATACAAACTGGCAGCTCAAAAATTCTAAACGAACATACAAATATTCCTGAAAACACCGATAACACCTTTACTAGGTTAAACTTTGACAAGAGCTTTCAGGTCACTATCATAGACAGATCGTCGTGGGAGAGTAACTAACCTGTGCAAAATGACTCGATCCATCTTTATACCGATGGCTCCAAAACAAATGACGGAGTGGGTGTGGGTGTCTTCTCCGACAGGCTAAACATCAGCCTATCTTTCCGTCTTTCTGGCCTTATCCTGGCTGAAAGAGAATGTAATATCCCTGGAATCAGTCTCAATAAATTCAAAGACAATCCAAAGACTCTTATGTCTTCTGTAGAACCTCCATAGATGAAGAGGAAGAAGAAATGCTACTTTATTTCCATTGTAACTGATCAGCCATATCAAACGAAAACGAGTGGTGGGTGCACGACTGGGTCGTACGCAACTTTCTCTTTCACAGCGAGTTCGGAGTTAGATCAAATAGTGCGCATTTTGATTATTAATGCTAAAAATTATATAAAATGTTGAAATTTGATTATATGAACGTTTACTCCGAAATTTGAAGGAATCGGTGACTATGTGAAAAATAATTAATTTTCGTTATTGGCCAAAACTGAAAATTCCGTTAAGTGATAGTTGGGCTAAAATTAATTATGTGGAATTGTTAAGAACTGTTATAGTAGTATATATATTAAATTTCATTCAATTTGACAAAGCAGTTTGCGAGAAATTAACAATTTTCTTTTTATGGCCCGAATGACAAATCCGTTATACGGATTTTCTCGAAAAAACTGGGTATGCAGTTTTGTTGGAACTAATATGCTTGTAGTATGTATAAAGTTTAATCAAAATCGTTAGAGCCGTTTTTGAGAAAATTGAGATTATGTGTATTTTTTATATGGCAGGTACCGTTAATAACATGGCTAAAAGCAAACAAAAAAAATGGCCTAGAATTATGACCAAAACAAGCTTGGATACGAAGTTTGAAGAAAATCGGCCAAGCCGTTTAGGCTGGGGAGACCATTACGCACAGACGGACCGACTTGACTTGAGTTAGAGGTGTTTCTTTAATAAAGTTAAGAAAATATAGGCACAAGATTTCTTTTTGCTAAAATGTGGTTCAATTTAAGAAAAAGAACCATTAAAGTCACGCAGATTATCCCATTTTGTTGGTTGTAGTTCCATGGATTAATGAATATTTGGAATATGTTTCACAATCACTTCCAAAATTATTCGCAGTAGGACATACGTATGGTACTAACCTTCAAATTATTGAAAACCTTGCAGGTTCGGATAGTGGTATTTTACCAGGTGTCAAGGGTGTGCGGTCACGTATACCCTCGATTTAAACATTTGTTTCGTAATTGTCAATAGTCGTATTGATGTGGGTGGCCACAGATGCAGCAGGTGTTGAGTGGAGGGATGTTCGGTTAATCCTAGACAAAATACAAAATATTTAATAACCATATAATAGCCCCTACCTAACCTTTACAAAATCACGCAAAAAATTAATTGCTTTTCCTTGATTGTTTTTGTATGTCTCGGAAATTTGTGACGATTCATACTGAGCTGCAAGCTTTTCATATATTTACTCAGTTTCGGGAACTTAATTTTCTTATTCTTTAATGTCATAACTTATATCTATAGTTAACAGTTGGAACGTGTCCATCACTTTGAATTTAAACACATCGATTTTGGACACTCCTCCATCGATTTGCATCATTGAAGCATAGCATTCCCAAATGATAAATATTTTTAAATATTAATTTTCCAAAATTAACAGCGGAAACGCAAACTTTTTGTATACCCTTATAAGCATCGCAACAAATAATTTATTCCCAATAAACAGCCATAAACTGAATTTTGGAGTCCCAATTGGATTTTCCCATGCTGAACAAGACCAGCAATTAACAAAGCATCATATAAATGCAAATTTATGTGGTTAGCACAGTGGTGAAATTATTTTAATTATAGAGACACGGAAACTTCAAATGAAATTTACTGACAATTGCTGAACGACGCGACCGCGACGTGTACCTACCCCATAAATTTCGTGAACATTTAGTTTGGGCCGAAATAACGCCTTATAACCAGACCTTAGTCCAGAGTTAAATGGGTTTGTATTTTTTTTTTTAATTATTCAATTACCACTGCCTGAGCAACAGTTTCATGTTATACCACTCTTGCCAAGCCGCATGGTAGTGCAATTTAAATGTCCATGCGACACAATAAGAAATCTCCCAAAACTGCCAATGCACATTCCTCTCTCGGCCAATTTGCAAGTCTGTCTTCACTTTCCTTCCTTTCCCTCTCCCATCGTCTTCTCGTTGATGGTGTAAATTGCAGGACTTCGTGGAGCCATTGCCGCATGTAATTGTTGCACGTCCTCTGGCACGACAATGCGCTCACAGTCCATTAAAAGTTGGCTTTCAGCCAAAGCGTATACTTTCCGAAAATGCACTATAACCAAGCCCATGACTGACTGAGCATCAGTGAACTCTCCTTCGTGTCCAATATTAAAACCCTGCTATAATTAACCCATTAAATAGAGGCCCGAAAAAAGTCAGAAATTTAAAATTTATATGAAATAAATTCACACTGACTCGCTGTGTTAATTCGGATATCGTGATTAAGTATCTGAAACTCGAAAATGGTGGACGAAACTTCAGATAAGGGACTGTGCATTAAGCTCATCTTTTGGTTCATATTTTGTGTTATTTTCCAACAGTAAAGATTAATTTATCATATTTTATTAATATTGACTAAGTGTTGCTTTGGCACTTAGTCTGTACGGGTGGTTAAGGGCTTTGGAAAATAAGTTTCGTCTGTCCCAGATGTGGCACAGTTTAGTTGGGCTTATCATCTGTATAAAGATGTCAATAAAAGAGAATTTAGAGGAGAATATATAAAGATAAGAATCATTATCAATTTGTTAACGATAATCGGCTTTAAGAGATGTTTTTCACAAAGGTTCAGACGTTTAAATTAATGGTTTGATTGTTGGTAAGTGAATCTACAAAAGTGAGCATTTGCCATTTCTTAGGGAAGGTATCCGATTTGATTAAGTTATTTATTTTGTGTTCTAAACAAAGACTGGGAACCTACCACGTTAATATCAAAGAGTATAGAACTACATAGAGTTCGCATCACAGCTAAAAATTGTGTAGCCGTTTCAAACGCGGGCCGCAAGAACGAAGGGGAACTATGCACTTGTTTGATGGTGTGGTATGAATGTAAACACGGGGGTACAATATCAGTACCCCGCATAGTAAATTTTCGTTGTATGAGATGCGCACTCTATGTAGTTCTATCCTCTTAGGTAATATATACATTCTAAGATTTTCGGCCGAATCGTAGATGGTTTTGGAACCCCAGAAATAGTCAGCCCTCTCTCTCGGATAAGGCTGTTGTCTGAGCTGTGCCGGGAATTATCAAAGTTAAACATTTAGTCAGTCTACATCTGAATGGGTCTAGTGGTAAAAGCGTTGGACTATAAAGTGCAAGATCCCAAAAGTGTTTTCACTTAAGGAGTAAAACTGCCACGAGAAGCTTCTCAAATATATCGTTCGGAGTCATTATACAGGATGTCCCATATACATTTGAATGAAGAAGCCGATCCTTTATGGTCAGTTAATGCCATATATTTTTCATATATTTTCATTTAATATCAAATGGTATGTATATTACCTGGTATGTAGCGACCTTTGGATCAATGATGCGCTGGTACTTGTGTATTATATTATTATAAAGCACTTCTCATGAGGATCTCATTTCTTCAACTTCTAAAGAGTCTCTGCATGTAGCAGATGATTCTTTAGGGTCAATGATTTACTCAAAGTGCACAAACCAACGATTTGTTTTTACCGTATGGACTAGATCCACATTTTGAAATAAATCTTGTTTCTATATTCATCCCCATTCTTCCGAAGATTCTTTTCGGATAATGATTTACTCAAAGTGGACAAACCAACGATTTTTTTAAATTTTTCATTTAAACTTATCGCCCAATACTTATATAGTATAAGGCCCTGACCAGATTTGCTTCACCAAAACAAAATAGGACCGGATTCCTAGGATGAATCTTGATCATAACTTCACAAAGGTAGATGAGCTCTTCGGAGCAACAGGCTCGCTAGGAACTTACAGATATTCAGAGTATTCACTTCTAACTCTATGGCGGGACCTACAATTAAATGTAAATAATTGGTGTTTCTATAGTTGGGCACTGAAATTTTTTCCCAGCATCATATTGCACTAAACACGGCGCAATTGAGCCTTCTTCGTAACAGTAATTGTATTGGAAATGCCTTGTTACGCTTTTTAATCTTTAACCGTGAATGACCAACTACTCCTTATTAAAGGGGTCTTAACGTAGATGAACAAATAATGCGATGGGCTTGAAATTTGTTTATATTTTCTAGGAGTTGCCTTAGTGTGGTAAATTTGTCTATGGGCAATCTGCCACATTATACGTGACAATGAGTGTATTGTTAAAAGGCTTACAAAAGGAAAGTCTATAAGGCAATGTTGCCTGTTGTGAAAAGGCTTACAGAAAGACGAAGATAAGCTGCTAAAAAAAAGAATGAAGAAGCAGAAATTCGCGATTTGTAAGTGACTGCCCAGGACTTTGCTTGGGTATCAATAACTATTGATATATTACCTTCTGCATCGAGTGTTGATTGCAAATAGAGTTGTGAATATTCCAAAATATTTAGAGCATCTATGGTGCGGTAATTACTGACTTTAGAAAATAATCTTGGTTTCATGAAGAAGGATCCTAAAAATTAAACCCACATGGCAACATTGCTGGCGAAGACTAGAACAGTTTACCAAATATTTCATGAAATTGGGAAAGAAAATATAAGCTAGATAGCATAGCTATCTTCTAAATCTTGTCTACAGAAACATAAAATCTACGCCAACTTACGCGCATTTGTTGGATACATATTAGAGATGTGATGGAATAGTTTATTAGAAAATTGAGACAGTTAGACATGTTTTTTTAAGTATTACTAATAATAATATTTAAATGAAACAAGAAAACGTCTGCAAAAGCCATTGCACCTTCTCTCACGGCAATAGCTTATTTATTTTTAATAAATATACAATTCAAAGTTAACACATGTCGGCGAACGAGAGCGGATCTATTGTAGGTAAACATTTTAATTAGAATTTTTTGCATTAATCGTTGAGGTTGCTTCTGCATGAACAGACCATTTTGGATTGAAAAATAATAATTAAGAATAAAGGAAATGAGAACATTTGTGTGTTTTCAATGTTAAAGTCATTTGTTTAAAATCAATGCTTTGAATGATATAAAAGTATGAAAGTAAGTAGAAAACAAATTTTGTGTATTTCATTTCCGTCAAAATTTGGATCGAGGTTATCGTTTGAACAAGAAATACATAGTATATTTTTTGTTCATGTCAGAAAGTTAATACAAATATTATAATTTTAATCTGTTTTTAACATATAGACACAATTTAGATATACATATCGATCTGGCCATGTCAGTCTCTAACTCCGTCGGCCAATAATTTTATAGCTGGTATAATGAAATTTGGTCTACTTGTCCAATCAAACCCACTCACTGCGTTCCATGCCCGCTTATTAAAAAACGTTTTTACCCGCGATCACTTTTTGGCGACGTTTCTATTTGCCTGTAGAATATTTTGTCCATTCAACGAAATTTTTGAGGATTTTGGGGATGGTATAGGATGGGACTTAAACGATTCACCCACAGCCTTCTCATAAGTATCTTGTTTGAGTAGAGAATGCGAGTTGATAAATTTTTCGCTCGAAACGATCAGGGATTTCTTAATATGCTCCATGGCTCGACGCCATAGAGCTGGACTGGGATGGTCAGGTCCTTATAAGTCGAGTGTGGGCTTTACTATTAAATTTGCCTTCTTAGGTAGAAGAAACAGCGGTTAGCAATAGTAGTTCGTCGACAAAAGATTTCAATATCGTCGGGGTATGTTAGTAGTTGTACAGGTTAATGGAAGATTTTGCCTTTAGTATTGGCACGGGAGTTTTGAATAATCCCCTAAAAAACGAGTGGTGGGTGCACGACTGGGTCGTACGCAACTTTCTCTTTCACAGCGAGTTAGGCGTTGATCAAATAGTACACATTTTGATTATTTATGCTTAAAATGATATAAATAATGTCAAAATGTGATTATACGAACGTTTACTCCGAAATTTGAAGGAACCGGTTTCTATGTGAATAATAATTATTTTTCGTTATTGGCCAAAACTGAAAATTCCGTTAAATGATAGTTGGGCTACAACTAATTATGTGGAATTGTTTAAAACTGTAATAGTAGTATATATATTAAATTTCATTCAATTTGTCATAGTAGTTTGCGAGAAATTAACAATTTTCTTTATACATATGGCCTAAATGACAAAATCCGTTATATGGATTTTCTCGAAAAAACTGGGTATGCAGTTTTGTTGGAACGAATATACTTATAGTATGTATAAAGTTTAATCAAAATCGTTAGAGCCGTTTTCGAGAAAATTGAGGTTATGTGTAATTTTTATATGGCAGGTACCGTTAATAACATGGCTAAAAGCAAACAAAAAAAATGGCCTAGAATTATGACCAAAACAAGCTTGGATACGAAGTTTGAAGAAAACCGGTCAAGCCGTTTAGACTGGGGAGACCATTACGGACAGACGGACCGACGGACGGAATTCCAAAAACCACTTTTTTCGGCTCCGCTATCATCGTAATGTTGGAATCAATCAAAATCTCGAGGTCGAAAATTTTCACGAAAACAATATCTTTCTCTTTGTAAGAGAAAGTTAAAAATGTTAACGAAGGTACATGACAATTTGTCACCTTGTCTAAATCTAAAAGAAAAGCACGAGTTATTTAATTTTTTCATCTTTTGGTTTTCTTCGTAAACCCAGAAAAACACAAATAATTTCGTTGGAAATACATATTTAACATCTTATTCTTAATCTTCTCTTGGGAGACGTCTTTTCTGTTTGAAGCTTGAAGTGAAAACTCTTCTTTGACTATATTTTTTTTATAGCAATGTGGAAAAGTAATTGCTTACTCAGGTGTTTCCCACATTCAGTCAATTTCGGCGACCAGACTGAGTCGCGCTAGGTTTAGTGTGGGAAGTGTGGGAACGTAACTCGCGCACCACTTTAGGAATGATGTTCGTAAGTTTTACCAAAATTTAAAACTCCAAAGCCAGAGATACAAGGCACGAACAGAATCCTCTACAATTTTCGAAGGATGAGCAGTTGCAAGGCTTTAGTTCAAAATCCTTAAACTTGAACTATCTGCTAAGGCAATTGAGTAGATATATCTTGGTGTATAGTGAGCAGAAAGAAGCTACCGTCTGCCTGACCCGAAGTCAGTGAAAATCATCACCAACAGAGGTTTCACCTTTATAGATTCGAACGGAAATTAATTTTAATAGTGTTGTTTGCTGTACTTCAATGGTAGTTTAAATAAAACTGTCAATTACGGCCATTTTTGGAAGCATTTTCTAAAAAAAAATCTTTTTTTCAAAAAAGACAAACCTCGCTGTGTCAGCTTTTGGTGTTGCTATGTGAGCTCTATGTTATTCCACCCTTGATTCCAGGCAAAGAGTATTCAACAAACTCATGCAAGCTCTAAGTTTATATGTGATCTGCTACGCTAGAAATTACGATATGATATAAAGGTGTGAGAAGCAGCCTCGAACGCTGAATGAGATTCCTTGAAATCGACCAACACATGAAATTTCGACAAGCTACCTGTAGAATGAAAATCAATTGACTGTAGGCTTATATGTGATACTAATAAATAAATAGAACCGGAACGGGTTATATTAAGCGGTACAGGTACGGTCTGCCTCCAATGGTGATTTCACATCTAAATCATTTAGCTAAATATTCCCTATAGAATCTTTATCTATGTGTCCGTTCGTCCGTAAAGTTTTAAAGCCTTACATTTTGGACTACAAAAGCTAGATGCAATTTATTACACGAACTTCTTGCAAAACAAGTGTATACATTTAAAATGCGGCCACTGCCAGTCCCACTTTTCAGAAAATTGATAACCCACTCCCACTTTTTAGTGCCGTTTTCCTATAAAAACCATTTGTTTACCCACCCCATAGCATATGCAATAGCAAAACGTTGTTTTTGTCTAACCATAAAATTGTCTGTACAATATGTTGTGACAATAACATTTCTTATATTTTATCCTCATAAAGTTTTAAGCTACGCCCACTTTTAGGGGATATTAATTTTAAAGATGGGATGAGATGGGATAGGGGAGTAAATGATTCGCCTTCTCATATGTTTTTTTCATGTTATCGACTGTCATGCGATTTTATTCTGGCTACATAGTCAAGAATTTTTATATCTTCAAAATATTTAGCCAACTGAATTTGAATTTAGAATAAGGCACCTTGAATTGTTAATATAGATCAACTGCAAATTGATTTAGATAATTTATCTAAATGGTGTTTTTGTAATGAATTATCTTTAAATATTAGCAAATGTGGCATACATTTCATTCATTCTCAAGATGTTTCTACCCAATTGACCAAAAAAGATTTCAAGATGCATTATTTTATTATCTAAACATAATAAAATCGACTGTCATATTTCGTAGTATTTAAGGAAGCTTTGGTCTCTATTCTACAACAACGCTTCGAATCAGATCGAAAGGATACAAACAAAATCACAAGATACTACCTTCGACAGCTCAATTGGACCTCACCCTTGCCATCATACCAAACTCGTTGGTCTATTTTATTTGTTAATCAAAACTCTTGAAGCCAGGAGGGTTTATTATCTGAGAGCTGTTATAACAGGTTATATTAATTGTCCTGATCTATTAGCGTTGTTAAGGAATTACTTTCGAGCTCGATATTTGAGACCACGAATATACACCTTTTTCCATCCCACAACATTTGACCAATTATGGTTTAAATGAACGTTTTCCGAAATGTTTCATAAATGTATTTTCAAGAGAAATTATGAAATATATTTTAGTTGAATATCTCTTTGATACTCCTTATGATGTAAATTAAGTTTATCCTCTATATTGAAAATATATAATATTAAATAAATATGACCGTTTTGTAATATGATATCTTTTTTTCAGCAGCACTCATTTGAAAGTGTGTATATCTCTTTATAGAGATTGAAACATATATTTCTCTCCATAGTATGGTTAAACTATACTATATTTTTTTGCTTGTTATCCTGAATATTATATGAGATGAAATATTTACAACTTTCAGAGCCAATACAACGGATCTTCCTTTAGGTAGCTTGCTTCATAAATAATTCACATAATAGAAAGGGTCAACTTTTTACACCGCAAAAGAGCATACTCAATGGAATACAGTGGAAACTACCAAATGCGATATGTAAATACGAATGACAATTGAAAAATGGAACTAATGAACGTTACGCTAATGTGACATCAAGGACAGAACTTTATGTACTATAAAAATGAAATCACTGACCTTCATTTAGTCGCAGGCATATTTTTCTCTAACCTCTCAGCCAAATCAGTCGGGACTTGGATTTTTATTATTACGCACTTAGATCCAAGTGGCCTGAGTAGAACAACAAAATACTGCAGCCTGCAAAATATCGAACGGATAACAACCCCTACAGAAAAAGCTTCCAGGCTGTCCCAAAATCATGGAAACTGGAATCGGTTAGAGATAGATTATTTTCCACGCCCAAACCATTGGTACACATTTACACATACCTAGCAGTTGTTTGTAGGTGTCAGGAGTTACAATTTTTGTGAGAGACTTATACAGGACAAAGCAACAATTGCTTTCCATTTCACTTGGCCGAGTTCCAATCTGTGCAGGATTACACTCTCGAGAGAATCTCCATCCCAACCGATTCGTGGGAACGAACTTGCGTAGTCGGCGGCACATAGCAACAGGCAGTTTGAGGGTTTGTTATTTCACTAATTTATTTTTGTTCTGCTTTATTCAGATACTTGCAACGATATAGATATGCATACGCTGACATGTACTGGAATTTCAATATTCTTAGTCCTTTGACCGTGTAAACGAAAAGGGTGAATTGGAATCTAGTTTGAATAGTGGGGTCATATTGTTCAATAGAAATTCGTCTGTGAAGAAGAACTTATCGAACTCCAATTATTTCAAATTAAATAAAGGACAATAAAAAAACAATCATTAAAATTATTTAAATTTGAGTAACAAGCTACACAATGCCCTTTAAAAATAATAATATATTATCACCGAAGATGTAGATCATTGCATGCTCGTGCTGAAAGACATATTTTTACGATTTGACCGTGGCAAAAGCTCTACCATTTCATAGGGAAGTAAATACAAGGAAGAGTTTATACTTTTGCATCTGTGGCGGTTAGTAAAATGAAAACCAAGTACATAAGCTGTTTATAAGATAATAATGTCTTTCAGTAGATTTAAAAACAAAATAATCTATATAAATTATGTGAAACTGTGATTATTAGAAATTTTATTCCGGAATTTCAAGGATATTTGTATTTAGGTTAATCCTATTTATTTTCCGTTATTGGCTTAAACTGAGAATTTCGCTACGAACACTTTGGGCCAAAAAATATGTGGCATTATTACAAACAATTATAGACATTCAAATTTTTTTAATTTGAAAAAATAGTTTGCAAAAAATTGTTCATTTTCCTTATTAGGCTTAACCTAAAAATATCCGTTTTCGAATTTTCCCTTCGAACTACTATTTTCATAGTTTATGTTCAGTTTAATAAAAATCGTTAGAGCCGTTTTCGAGAATATTGACGTTATGTGTAACTGTAGTATGGAAGGTACCGTTAATAAAATGACTAAAAGTTAAAAAAAAGTGGACTAGAACTGTGGCCAAAAAACGTTTAATATGAAATTTAAAGAACATAGGTTTAGCTGAAATACAATTCTCTAAATATGCTGCTCAGACACTTTTTTAAAATTCTTTACGGTTTGGCCAAAAAATACGTTTTTCTAAAAAAAAAAAGGCGTGGCAGTGGGCGGATTTAAAAAAATTTTACACTTGTTCTGGTGGCACGGACAAGGATCCTATATACCAAATTTCATTATCCTAGCTCAAAATTTAAGGCCCAAAAAGCGGTGACGAACAGACAAACGGACGGACGGACAGAGAAACAGACATGGCTTAATCGACTCAGCTAGCGATTCTGAGTATCCATATACTTTGAGGTATATGTAGCTAAATTGTTTCTCTATGTTACAAACTATGTTTTTTATAGAGTGGCAATTTCAAATGGAAATAACCCCCGCAGGAGTTGATGTTTTTTTGAGACGGAGCTTATTTCCATTTCGAAATGAAAATAAGCATCGTGAGGGCAATTTCCTTTTTTTGGGAACTAAGCCAAATGGGACTTATTTCCACAGGGGTTATTACACTGCACCGATGTGTTTGTGTTTATAGTTCTGTGTTTAATCCTCATACTTATGAGTTTAGCAAGTCAAATCCGGTTGGATGAGACCAGTTTTTAATGGTAACCATTGTTAGAAAAAATACAACACCCAGCCAGCCATCTGCACAAAGCTTAGTGTACATTATTTAAAAAAATACATGTACATTTGAACGACCCACAAGACAAGCAATTTCAGCACAAAATGGACACAGTTCCACGAAATACGACATAAATAACACAATACCTATAGTAACAAAACAATCAAACAATGTAATGAACTTCCATCAGATGTACCTCCAAGATTCAAGAGTAAAATTTAGAATCATCAACTCAAATCATCTCTCAAATATGTTCACATTACCTGACAGAAGTTTATTGTACAAGGGTTCTCTTCTTGTTCCTTTCTCATGACGATATGATGTTATTGTTGGATTTTTATTTCTGCTATTTCCTATATTTCAAAACCAGGTTGTTAAACTGTTACAAGACCATCAGCATAATTTTATCGTCTTTGAAATTTCCTAAAAAAATTCTTCGCTGCATAACAAGTTCCCGGTTTGAGAATGCATTCGATATAACAGGGCCATACCCATAAATAACAGAAACCAAATAGACAATTTGTTTCTTCTTTTTAATTTTCTCTTACAAAGAGAGAGATATTGTTTTCATGAAAATTTTCGACCCCAGCTCGGAAGGTAAATCCCGTGATGGATGTCATTTCGTGATGAATATTTTCTTTTAAAATATTTGCTCCTGATTATATAGTGGAATCTATGTTAGATGACGGATTTTGGCCTAAATTCATCGTATTCCATGAGTTCAAAAATACCCGCAGAAATAATTATAATATTGCTCAAATTTCGGGTAGTACCGTAGAGAGTTGCAATAAAGACTCAAAAAACTATTAATGCATTACCAAAACGTTGGAGGAATAAAATCGAAATCACGGAACTTTTACATCAATTCAATTTGCTTCTATCAAATGTACCACATCACATTGCTATTTCAGCAAACATTCAGATATATGAAAATAGCAAAAAAAAAAATGTATTAAATTTACGCTGAATAAATTACGACTTTACAAAAATAAACATGACAAAGAGGACCAAGTTCTTTTAAAAATTCGAATGGACCAACTATTTTATTTCTCGTGATGTCAATATATGTACCACTGAACTGTATACTGTTTTGTATAATTATGTCCAATTTTGATATACCGCCCAAACTCGTCCATCTGTGCAGGATGACGATGGAGAATTATCGCTGCTCCATCAGGGTCGCAAACGATCCCACCGATACCAAAAGAGATCTACGCAAGGCGATGGCTCGGGAGTTTTGCACAATCCTCTCAAGAATCAAATTAAAGAAATCACATGACAGCGCATCGCCTTGCCTAAATCCTTTTTTGGTATTGAATGTGTCGGTGAGGTCGTTTCCGACCCTGATGGAGCAGCGAGAATCCTCCATCGTCATCCTACACACACGGACGAGTTTGGGCGGTATACCAAAACTAGAGATGGCTATGTATAGTTCGTCTCTATAAATGCTGTCGTATGCGGCTTTGAAATTGATAAATAGGAGGTGGGTATCGATTTGGATTTCTTGGGATTTTTCTACGATCTGTCGAAGTATGAAAATTTGATCGGTTGTGGATTTCCTGGCCTAAAACCATACTGATAAGGGCCGATCAGGTTGTTGGTAAACGGTTTCAGGCGTTCACATATTACGGCATTTAGGATCTTGTAGGCGATGTTGAGGAGACTTATGCCTCTGTAGTTGGCGCAGTTCAGAGGGCCTTCTTTTTTGTGGATCGGGCAAACGATGCTGAGGTTCCATTCTTCAGGCATACTTTCATCCGACCAGATTTGGCGTATGAGTTGGTGGATGTTACTTACCAAGTCATCTCCGCCAGCTTTACAAAGCTCAGTGGGAAGGCCGTCATTTCCAGCGGCCTTATTAAGCTTGAGTTAAGATATTGCTATCCTCACTTCACTTAGGTCGGGTGGTTGGTAGTTTTTGCTGCCGTTGCCAATATTAAATGGTTCATTCTGCCTGACAGCGGAATGTTGTTCGTCATCGCAGTTTAACAGTCTGCAGAAGTGGTTCTTCCATATCCTCAGCAGTATCTGAACTACGATATTTCTTTGTTCATCCCGAAGGGATTCTGTTCGTGCCTTGTATCCTTGGCTTTGACATTTTACACTTTGGTAAAACTTGCGAACATCGTTCCTGGAGTTCCTATATTCTTTCTGAAAAGCCGGTGTTCTTCCCTTTTTCTTTGCCTATAAAGCTCAATGGTAGCGCTCGTCTTCACCTGCAGCTTAGCCTTGTAGGCCTCGTTCTTGGATGCGAGCATCTGTCGGCATTCCTCATCAAACAAGGGGTTTCTTGCTGGTGGCCACGAGAAACCTATAACATCGGTTGCAGTTGATCTAATGGCTTGTTGGCATCGTTGCCATTGTTCTTCGACATAAGATGCTGGTGGTATGGTGTGAATCGAGAGATTAAGGGATATACGCGTTGCGCGAAGGCCTCTTGGTCTCTTGGGATTGCAGTCTTTCGAAATTAAATTTTTTCACAGTATTTCTGGTTTGTAGTGGCGTGGTGGATATCCGCATCCTTATGATGTAAGCCCCTCGGAATGTTCGGACATTCAAAATACTGGATGCGTGTCCCTTGTATATCGCAATGTGATCAATTTGGTTGACTATTCGTTGATCTGGAGACCGCCATGTCCCCTTATGGATATTGAGGTGAAGAAACCGTGTGCTGGCTATAGTGGCATTTCGTTCCGTAGCGAAGTACATTAGCCTAAGTCCGTTACCAGACGTGTTGTCCTATAGGCTATATTTTCCCACAATACTACTAAAGATGTGTTCTCTTCCTACCTTTGCGTTAAAATCGATTTTAACATCGTACTTTGGTAGTCGCTCATAAGTTTTGTCAAGGAGCTCGTAGAAGCAATCCTTAGTTGTATCATCTTTTTCCTCCGTCGGTGCATGAGCGCATATAAGGCTTATGTTGGAGAATTTGGCCTTGATGCGGATTGTTACAATGCGTTCGCTAATGTCTTGGAAACATGAGACTTCTTGCCTAAGTCTGGCACTTATAACAAATCCGCATCCGAATAGTCGCTGTATCTGCTCACTATAACACGGTCTATAGTAGATGTCACAGTTTTTCATCCTCTTTTTGGCCGGCCCATCCCATCATATTTCCTATATGACAGTAATATCTGCTTTGTAGCAGTTTAGTGTTTCCGCTAGTTGTTCTCCTGCACCTCTCCTGTTTAATGTTCTCATATTCCAGGTGCAGATACGAACGTCGTTGTCCTTTTTTTCGTTTAGCAGGGTCTTAAACAGTAATATCAGTCCTTTCCAAGGCTATTAGTTGCTTCGTAACAATGGTTTTTTCCAAAGCACAACCCCCAACCTGGAGGGCCAGTTCCAATTTACTAGATACCCCTGGGTCATGGGGCTATTTACCTTTCGGTTTCCACCTCCATCTCTGTTCAAGGGGCCTGACTTACCCTTAAAATTCCTAGATAACCAGTTGTCCGAATATGTTGAAGCGGTTTTTTAGGTTCGCTTTTGTCGGCAGACCGGGTATTCATTCCGCGCCATTCTGACCAGGGTGATTAAAGTATTACTGGTTTACGTCTTGTTATCAACACACGCACTTATCGTTTAGCAAGTCTAATCCGGTTGGATGTGACCAGTACCCGATGGTTACCACTTGGAGGTAAAAAATAAGCACATTTGATGTGTAGTCAGAGTTGCGAGTTAGAGCCAATCAGAGTCTACCCTCGTTCTACAACACACAACCAGCGCTTAAGCATGGACCGTATAAAAAAATCTTTAAAAATCGTTGGTCCCATTGTACAGCGACATGCCCCTGGTCCAAAAACTCCGCATTGGACGTTTGAGATGTAGAACGAATGGACACCAATACTCCGGCTCGCCAGACCTCGTCTTAAGTGGCGCGCACTTGCACTTATTTATTTATCTATTCAGATTTTATTAGCTTTATTGTATTAAATTTACAATATTAACAATATTCATGACATGATTTGGTTTAATATGTAATGAGAAAGAATCGATAGGCTTGGCGTTGCCGTCTGCCTTTATTTATTTATCTACCCAGCACTTGTAGTGGATGTTTATTTTCAGACAGCCTACTGGTTAGTTGCATAATTCCGTTGGTGCAAGTGAACCCTTTGTAAATTAATCCGAGCATTACTTTCTGTTATATCGATTCAATTTAATCGTACACATATATAATGTGTATCTCAGTAAACTGACTTTGAAAACTATAATGGTACTCTTTAACCTGGGTTAACTCTTCAAAATATAGACCAAAATATGCTATGTAGGTTTGTATGAATGTATGTTGATTAAATCCAAAAACAAATATCGATATATGTGGGTCAGAACGATTTTTTTTTATTTTTATGTATTTGCTTTCAATATTTACCGCTTGACCCACAAATTCTGATTAAGGGTTATCCTTAAAGGGAGTTCTTGCGATTATTGAATTGCACTTATACTTGTATATATAACCATCTATCATCCATTATGAAGCGCAATTTCCTAAGTAGTTTCATTTTCATTAATCGTACGTACTTTGTACCCCAGGCATTTAATGAATTACTTGGCATTGGGTTACACATTACCTACATTACCACACAGACTGTGATACTTAAGCGAGAGTGCTACTCAGTCAGAAAGTGCATTCCCATAAGAAAAGAGAAAAAAATCCAACATTTTATTTGAGAAAATGTACAGAAACTATGCATTATATTGCCATGTATACTAAGTATGTGTTTTAAATTTAAGGTCTTCGAATAATGGAAGTTAGAAGTTTTTTTATTTATAACGAATGTTTAATAAGCTTTCTTCTTTTTTAGTTCAGAGTAGAGATGTGAACAGAATTCGATCCAATTGAGCGTGCTCATTCAAAAAACCTCTAATTTAAACCTCTTAAAAAATTTTGAAATACACTTAAGCACATAGATATTATTATGTTATATAATATTACGTTGAAATAACCACAATATAAAAATTATCACAAAGAGTATCTACTTAATCCTTCTTGTGTGATTTTTATTATATATTTTATTAGATTCACTTCAGATCAAGAAACTGCCACAAATATCTCTATATTTTTGCTATTCTTGTGTATCTTCACTGTTTGTCTAATTGGCCACACTCGATTCGGCCTCGGTCAATTAATACTGAACTTATAGAGCGCGCTCTGATCGGGCCCCAGATGGTAAAAATGAAACACACACTGCAAGCTCTGAAGTGTTTGACCTACAAAAATAAATACAAGCATTTTTTTAACTACTCAGGACCTAAATCAAAAAAAGAAAAAAAAATATTATTAAATTTAATGTTTGCGTACTACTTCTTCTTATTAGGTGGTAATTGAACCCGGATAGATCATCGTCTCCAATTGCACAACTCAGTTCGGTATAAATCATTGAACACATTGAAATAATTCAGCCCAAAATGATATATAATGTGCTGATGATATCCTGTATTAAGGAAGTAGGAATATTATTTTTAATAAACACTGTCCTGACTCAATATAGCTTACTTACATTATTAATGAGATTCAGTCCAATCGCCCTGGCATGTGCGATCGCTTAAATCCTTAGATTCTTAAACTAATGATTCGGGCTTCCTTGTCATCTTGAACATGAAGGCTTGCACTTAAAAATTCTTTTCGATGAACCATACTGGTCATGCTCTTAATGTATCCGATTTAATGTAGTCGGTGTGTTTTACCCATTTGTACTATATCCACATATTTCTGCAGTTCAAAAAGCTCAAGGTCGTATCTTTTAAAAAAGTCGATGAACATTTTTCCGTTCGAAAGTGATCGGCACCGTAATATTAGTAGGATTAGGGTCCGTTTGAGCAAGCATTTAGACCTTTGACCTAGGAGTTTTGATCCCATTTGTTTCAGTAAACCAAAGAAGCAGATTCCAATCTTCATTGTATATTTAGGAAATATTAACAATGATATTTTTTCCTATAGGTTGTAGGTGAAAAATTCTTTGTTTTTACCTCCTTACCAGCAAAAACAACGTGTTTCCCCTGTTCATCAATAACCGTTAAAGTTTTTACAACGGCACGATGAGAGCAACCGGTGATGTTGATATCTTTTGCATATCCGGCAGCTTATCTCCATGTCGGAATCCAGTAAATGTTTGGAAAAGTTCCAATGAGCTGCTTCCAAGCTGAACATTGCATCGCTTGTCCTCCAGTGTTATAGGCGGCATACTTTATGACATATCTTCTTAGAGCTCCAATCGACAGATGCGGGTACCTAGCGAATGTCTTGACACAATACGTTAACGATATCAACCGATTGTTGCCCTACCCCAGAGCGTATACAATAAAAAAATTATGTGTTTTGTCGAACCATGGAATATTTGGATCAACTGTTTGTAATAATATCCGCATAAAGTTTTAGACACGCCCACATTTTTGAGTCATTAGTTTTAAAGACAGGTTGGGATGGGATAGGATATTAATCCGCAATGCGGATAGAGCATTTTAAAAGGTTCGTTTTATTTTTTGATAAATTCGTGCCTGTTTTGCATCACCTCCTTTTTTTGTTTGAACTTCCGTTTTGAAGAATCGTCTACCTTCTTCTTCAACCTTTTTGTATGGCTGTGCTGGCTTTTTTTATGCAGGGAGGAAGCCCTACCTCTTTGTTGACTGCTCAATCATATTCTTGATATTATTCACATTTATTTATGAAAATACTGCCTGAGTACATTGAGAATTTCCTCCATTTCTGTTACTATGGAAGGCAGCGTATTTATTTATATGTATTTATTTGTATAGTGTTTATTTTCTTCTATGCCCTTATTCAGGGTTGATTTTGGTAAATGCAAATATTATCACAGTCTACGATGGGTTCGACCTACCTCTTTAACAATATGGCAATACTGCAACCACTGGATGTTATACTCATGCTCAGTTATTCATTTTAGACTCTAGCAATCTCCGGTTCAATAAGGCGACCAATGTGGAGTGTCTTCTTCGGTAACATTCCTAGCTTCTTATGATTAGACAGTCCAAATCTGAATTCGAATGAATGCATGTACATCCACGATGTTGGTTGGTTATTGGTTGAATCTTTTTCATCAGAACCGGTCAACGGGACCAACGATTTTTATACAAGCTTTGTTACTTAGTTAATATATATATATATATATATATATATATATATATTATAATAATTTAGCTATATATACCTTAAAGTATATGTCATTTGGCCAAGTCTGTCCGCCCGTATGTACGTCACGGGCCTTACATTTTGACCTAGAATGATGAAATTTGGTACACGTACTCAGCAGTGAAAGTGTAAAAAGTTTTATAATATGCCCAGAGCCACACCCCCCATTTCAGATAAACATAGTTTTTGGCCAAATCGTAAAGAATTTTGAAAAAGTGGTTACACAAGATGTTTAGAAAATCTTAATATGTATATTTTGTCTCTATAAACTTTTTTGCCACGCCCGCTTTTTGGGGATATATTCAGTAAAAATAAAACTATTTTAGGTAAAAGTTTATAGCAATTTGACCCATATTTTAACCCACACGCACTTTTTGGAGGCGGTTTCATATAAAAACTATTTGTATACCTACCCTATAGCATATGCAACAGAAAAGGATCTTCATTACTAGCTTGCCCTTTAAGCTCAAATAAATAACGATTGGCAAGATTGATTGGTAATGATGTACCGATTTCAAAATTGACGGACCCGAGGATAATTCGTGGTAGAGGAATTATTCTCGGGTCCGTCATATATTTATATTTAAGATTGTCAATTGTAAGCTTTTTGTCAAATTCAGCAATGTTTAATAAATACGATAATCTTAAAGGTAGATAAATAAGTAATAAGCGATGAGTGTCGATTTCAATTCTTAAGATTTTTCCAGGATCATAAAACGACACTGAAACAATAGTGATCTGTTAGTTATCGAACGTTTTAAGGAGACCACTTATAAAGTTGCAGCCAAAAAGAAAAATTATTCCGAATACAACGTTTTAGAGCAAATGCACTGCAATATTCTAATCCGCAGTTCGATTTTATGCCAGATGAAAGAGCAGTAGAGGAAGACTTCACTGCGTATATTTCGAAACCGATTCAAGACAACATGAAAATTGCAACTGTTATCTAGGTACCAATTCTACATTATGTCATAATAATTGACAATAATCCATTTCAAAATACAAATTGTAGGTATGTCATTTTTCAAAGCAACATCTAACATACATATCCAGCACCAACAACTAACACCTGATTTACATTTCAAATAAACGACCTATAACAAAATTATTATATCTAACAAGATAACTGACACAATGCCAACAATCATCATACACAGTACAACGATTTTTCAGCAAAAGCACCAACTGGAACAAGTCATGAAAAGGATGGTAAAAATCCATAACAAAACAATTGGAATCCCCCTCACGCAAACAGGTGACACGATCCAAATGTGTACAGCCATTCGCACGTACCGTAACGCAACGTGCCTCAGCACCAATGGCTGCAGCGCACTGGCTGCACGCACTTTAATATCCTTTCAGGGTTCCCAGAACGTGACTGTATTAACAAGAGCGCGCACTGCTGTCGTTCCCAGCACTCGGCATTCATTAATTTCCTAAGCATATTCAATATTCAATATCAATTCAAGATTATTATAACTCATGAGTTGTGCTTCGCCCTTCAGAATATACCCTAGCCCGCTCGGCGCACCCATTGACCCACCTCCTATCACTGTTATCTCCTGGTACCTATAATCGAATGAAAAACTCATCTCCTTCGACCTATTCGCAACGTTATACATATATTTTTTGTCGGTTAGCTCGCACGTTTTACCCTCAAGACTTGCACTCCGAATGGGTGGAAATAAATTCCATTTACGTAACGAGTGCGGGTAAATGTATCTATTTCACATGTACCTACTACTTATTCACCATCGTTATCCTGGCTATAACCTAACATTTACCGAAATCCCGCTGGCGGCGATAGCACAAAATGCTCGTCGAGCACCACACTAAACAAACGAAGATGAGGGTGCAACAACTCGGTTTATGGCCCGAGGTGTGCATTCGCCTTCTATATGAATCGGCACTCCACGGGCCTGACGTAGACTCAAGTTTTGGCAAGAGAGGCTGCCACATTTTCAGTTTTGCATAAAAATGGATTTACGTGGGAAATACTTTTAAGTACCCACCAAACTGAATGCAGCATAAACTCGCTGGTGCAACGAGGACTGGCAAAATTCAGCAGCCGCCACGTGGGCGTGAGAGGAAACATAAAGACTTGCGATGTGAGAACTAAGAGGAACATTATGGAATTCTTTGTAAAAACGACTATACGTGTGGATGTGCACGTGTTTTCCAGCAAAACGTAAATATACTATATGCTGAGTTATTTAATTTTTTTGTTGGGTGAATATGTGCTTTTTGACAGTGGAAGATTTATATTCTCATTTTGTCAACTGTGGATATCGCTACCACTAGGTCGTCGCACATCCTTCTGAGTAGGTATCAACAAATGCATAACGTCCGTAGATGTAGAATAGGGCCGCTGGCAAGGGAGGAATACCAATGCAAAAAAATGGGGAAACGCAGAAGACGGCTTCCCGAGGCCATGCGATATAGACACTTTCTATGCTGGAGTAGGTACCTTGTATCCGCATCCACCTATAGTAACTCAAACTTACTCTGTATGCAGTGTATGCAAATTTAAATCTTTTGTAATTGTATTGCAGCTGTTGTTGTCGAAAATGGAAATTATGAATGTGGAATAAGGATCCTGCTGGCGTTGCGCGTTGGCATCAGATGGTTGATGTTTGACGTTGGTGGGTAAGTAAATGACATCGCAACTCACATTGTAGTCAGAAATGAGTTCTGGCACAGCAGACAGCAATACGCCAAGAGGCACTTGAACATGAGTTTATGCAATTGGGACAATTCAGCTATTGAGTTGAACGTTGTAGGTGCACTCTTTAACACTTAACTTGAATGGGTGAAGTGAATTTGTATTCACATTTAACGGATATAATTAGTATGGTTTGAGATTGAAAAAACGCTTCTATTGCTTAGATTTCTTTTATTTTTAGAATTACTCGCACAATATATTGCATATAGGGTAGTATGAAGAACAGTAGGTACAGTAAAGTAAATCATAATTTTAAGTATAAAATAGGAAGAAACGATGAAGAACGGACATAACGGTTGGTATCCGAACTAACGTAGACTAGATATTAGTATGTCTAAAATTGTAGGCACTACTAACGATACAGCGGCTAACAACAAATATTACAACTATCTTATAAAAACATATTAGTGGACTTTAATCCGCTGTGCGAATTCTTGAATACCCTATCCCATTCCATCCTTAAATTAAACATCCACAAAAAGTAACTTACTTACTGAAGTGGAGCTACAGTCCGGAATGAACCGGAATGAAAGCGAGGGTTTCCTCTACTGCGTCCGAAGTCTGGCTGGGAATCGAAGTCTTTGCGAGCCGGTCCCATACTACCTCAAAGTTATATCTGTCAATTGGGTGACATTCTGTCCAATTCATCGATTTTGTGTGTCGTTTTGTGTTGACAGCATATACTTAGTCTTACCCTCATTTACTGCCAAGCCCATCTTTTGCCGCTTCATTCTCCATACTGGCAAACGTGGCTCACATCACGTTGAGTCCTATCAAAGATGTCAATATTGTCAGCGTAAGCTAGTACTATAGCACCGATTTTTGGAAGATTGTGCCTCTGGTGTTGGCTCGGGAGTTTTGCATAATCCTCTCAAGAATCAAATTCGAGAAGTCACATGACTTTTGATATCGAAGGTGTCGGTGATAGAGCAGCAAGAATTCTCCATCGTCATCCAACACAGACGAACTAGTTTGAGCTGTATACCAAAACTAGACATGGCTCTGTATAGTCCGTCTCTATAACTGAAGAATGAAAATGAAAAAATGCTGAATAGGTGGTGGGTATCGATTTGGACTTCTTGGGTTTTTTCCAGGATCTACAGAATTGTGAAGATTTGATCAGTTGTGGACTTTTCAGGACTAAAACCACACTAATAAGGACCGATCAGGTTGTTGGTAAACGGTTTTAGGCGTTCACATATTACGGCTGATAGGATCTTGTAGGCGATGTTGTGGAGAATTATTCCTCTGTAGTTGGCGCAGTTCAGGGGGTCTCCTTTCTGGTGAATCGGGTGAACCGTGCTAAGGTTCCATTCTTCAGGCATACTTTCATCCGACCAGATTTGTATTATGAGTTGGTGAATGTTACTTACCAAGTCATATCCGCCGGCTTTATAAAGCTCGACGGGAAGGCCGTCATTTCCGGCGGCCTTATTAAGCTTGAGTATAGATATTGCTATCCTAACTTTTCTTAGGTCGGGTGGTTGGCAGTTTTCACTGCCGTTGACAATATTAAATGGTTTGTTCTGCCTGACAGCGGAATGCTTTTCGTCATCGCCGTTTTACAGTCTGCAGAAGTGGTTCTTCCATATCCTCAGCATCGACTGTGTCGCAACTACGATATTTACTAGTTCATCTCCACAGAATTTTGTTCGAGCTTTGTATCCTTGGCTTTGACGTTTTACACTTTGGTAAAACTTGCGAACATCGTTCCTGAAGTGGCACCTCTGTATATCCTAGATCGCGCGCTTTTATTGCCTTTTTTTGTTCTTTCTGAAAAGCCGGTGTTCTTCCCTTCTTCTCTGTCTATAGAGCTCAATGGCAGCTCGCGTCTTTACATGCACCTTAGCCTTGTAGGCCTCGTTCTTGGCTGTGAGCATCTGTCGGCATTCCTCATCAAACCAGGGGTTTCTTGCTGGTGGGCTCGAGAAACCTGTCATTGTTCTTCGACATTCGATGCTGGTGGTATGGTGTTAATCGAGAGGTTAAGGGATAGGCGTTGGGCGAAGGACTTGGCGGTCTCTTGCTTTTGCAATCTTTCGACATTATATTTCTTCACAGTATTTCTGGTTTGTTGTGGCCTGGTGGATACCCGCAGTGGTCCGAGTCACATAAAAAGCTTATGTTTGGCGAAATTGGCCTTGATGCGAATTGTTACAATGCTTTCGTTCATGTCTTGGAAACATAAGACTTCTTGGGTAAGTCTGGCACTTATAAGAAATCCGCATCCAAATAATGTTTTTAATGTTCTCACATTCCAGGTCGGATACGAACGTCGTTGTCCTTTTTTCATTTAGCAGGGTCGTAAACAATAAAATTTGTCCTTTCCGAGGTTATTGGTTTTTCTATGAGTGGGTAGCTAACACAACGCACAACCCGCAACACGGAGGGTCAGTTATAATTTATTAGATACCCTTATAGGATACGGGGCCATCAGTGTCCACTACGTGATTGAGCGCTGCCGTTGGCCTTTTAGTTCATCCACCACTATCTATGTGCAAGGGGCCTAACTTACTCTTGTTGTTGTTATCCGAATATGTCTAAGCAGCTCATCTAGGTTCTCCTGGGACAGCAGTCCGGGTATTCCGTATCAGTCTGTAAAGGCTGATTATAGTGTTACTGTTTTTAAAATTCTTTACTGTTTTTGAAAAGGTTTTAATGTCTATTAAAGTCTCGGAAAAAGAGCTTATATACAAAACTTCATTTTCTCAGCTCAAAATGTTACTACAAACTTATTACTATGTGGAAGCGTATACATATTTTTTTTAGCAAACAATTCTGTTTCGATCCATATACTTTACAGTATAACTATTTAAATAATTTCTCTATGATACAAACTTAATGTCAAAGCTTATGTCCCTGCGGGATAGGGTATAATGATAATCGCATGTTAGTGAACTCCAGCAAGTAATTGGATCGACGAGCTTCTCTACGATATAATAATTGAAATAATAGTAATAAACTTGAACGTCGTAACTCGATTAAAAAACACACTGATTTGAAGAATAAAGATCAAACCATTTTGGGCTTAAACAAAATTCTCTATATCAGTGAAAAATGCAAACGGATGACAATACATTTGGTACTACACCGTGCAGAACCAGAGCCATTCTGAACAAGTGAAAAACTCATTGCCCCAACAGTGACCAAATGAACTTAGCTCAGAAAGGTAACCTAAAGGTTGTGATATTCGAATGCATCAATCGAATTTGGAAAGATATAAATATCAATATTATCATAATCTTTATATAGGTAGTGCTTCTGTTCGTAATGGACCTGAAATTCAATCAACATTGCGATGCAATAATCCGTAATTGACTATCTATATCTACTTTTGCGTTATTCTCAGAATAAGTAGCGGATCCAAGGTAGACAAATGCCCTTAGAACCTCAAAGTTATAGCTATCTACTGCTACGCCTGGACTCATTAATCGATGTTTATTCCTGTTGACAGTATAAACGTATAATCACCCTTATTTCACATTGCGTTTTTATTAAACGACATATGGCATTTTTTGAGTGGCGTTTTAGTGTCGGTATTCTGTTTCTGAACGCCTCTGCTCTGACTTTTTTTTACATTCAACATGAGTTCCGCATCAACAGCTGATAACGGGTGATTTGTTTAGTATTGTTTGGCATTTCATAATGGAAAGACTTACGCGTGAACAACGTTTACAAATTGTTCAACTTTATTATGAAAATTCACGTTCTGTGAGGAATGTGTTTCGTGCACTTCGCTCAACTTATGGTCAACATAATCGGCCTACTGAGCGTACTATTCGCAACACCATCACCCATTTTGAGACCCAGCATTCATTATTGGATAATATTCGACCGAATAGACCACGTCCAGCACGCTGTGAAGAAAATATAGCGGCCGTAGCTGAGAGTGTACACGAAGACCGTGGAGAGTCGATTCGGCGCCGTTCGCAGCAACTCGGACCATGATAACCGACTATTTGATGCCTGAAATTGAAGCTCGTGATCTCGGCGACATTTGGTTCCAGCAAGACGTCGCCACTTCCCACACATCGCATCAATCAATGGACTTATTGAGAGAACATTTCGGTGAGCACATAATTTCACGTTTTGGGCCGGTCGATTGGCCACCAAGATCGTGTGATATCACACCGTTAGACTTTTTCCTGTGGGGATATGTAAAGTCAAAAGCTTATGCCGACAAACGCGCTTCGATTCAGGCCTTGGAGGAAAACATCACGCGTGTCATTCGCCAGTTACCAGTCGAAATGCTCGAACGAGTGATCAAAAATTGGACTCAACGGATGGACCATCTGCGACGTAGCAACGGCCAACATTTGATAGACATAATCTTCAAAAAATAAATGCCAAAGAATGTTCTTTCAAATGATAATAAACATTCTCCATTTGTAACAACCACAATCAACACCTAAGCATTAATTAATGTTATCATGACAATTTTATCTATCGTCAGTTTTATTATTAATTAGCAATGAATTCTTTATTAATTTTTCCTTTAAACTATCAAAATTGAGAACCACTGTTATATCTCTCTCTTGATAAGTTCGTTAAGTACCAATACTTCTTTATTAATTGTTTCTTTTACACTAACAAACTTTGAGAGCCACTGTTAAATCTCTTTATCGTATTATGTATATAAAAATGAATTGTTAGAATTAAGCTTTTTTTAAATATGTAAGCTTTTGTCAGATGGAAAGCTCTTGCAAATTCATTTAAAAGCCGCCCACCAGCCGAGGAAAATCACTTCTTGTTGTGATAGCTTGGAGCGATCAATTCGACGGTAGACTACTGCCTTTTGATCAAGCGTTTACAACAAGAGACCCGAGCGAATTCTTGAGTTCCCATTGACGGAGGTAAACTACCGCCTCTTTGGTTTGAAACATATAGGAGTAAACCATTATTTGTGATATCGCCGATTCAGCGGGGTACTGCGTCTTTTCGCAAATCCTGCGGTAGAGGGTATCACAAATTGTAAAAAAAAAAACAATTTATTTTACGATTGGCAGAGGAGCTTTCCATAACCCAACAACAAAGTGAAAATAAAATATTTTAAAAAGAACACCTCTGTTTCTCTTTCCTTCTGGGGAATAAGATTTTTTGAATACCGAACTCACCACAAAACAGAAAACAGTCAACCGACCCCAAGGCTAGCTGTTATACATTAAATTTGAATTTTCTGTGTTTTTTTCTTTAAAAAAGTAGGGAACCTCGAAATGGATCACCCTTTATATGACCGATATTTATATTTTGCAATTTCAAATGAACATTAATTTCTTATTATTTTGCTCCTATTTATTTATATTTAAACTACTTTCGTAAGCTTATTTCCTGTGCTTTTACTTAATTTTGACTATTACTATTATAAATTACTGAATGAAAATATGAACACCATTCTAAGGTCTAAAACCGTTTAATACTGTAGCAACGTCTTTCCATATATATATATATATATATATATATATCAGACATGGGAGTAATGCATTGGCATTGCGATTTCATTAGCATTGAGTGAAAGTAATGCTAATGAAAAAAATTTCATTAGCATTGAAAATAATAATGTCAATGGAAAAAAATTGCATTGGCATTGATTTTTTTAATGCCAATGAAAAGTAGTAATTTTGAATGAAATCTATTTTCATTGAGTAATAAGGCATTTTTTATTTATTTATTTTTTTTTTTTTGAAAAAAACCTCATGTATAGAAGAAACACAATGTTTGTTGAGTTATTAATTAACTGTGTGAACCTAGTGGAATAAAATGGAATGTGCATGGTAGCAGCAACTGAAATCGTTGCTTCCAACTACAAACTCTCCATGGAACTAGAAAACAATAATTCCATTTTCCATACAGAGGTCTATGCAGGGTTTGGGTCAAATTGCTAAGTAACAAATAAGAAGAGGACAGCACAAACGATTTTTTTGGGTCGCAGTGCTCTGTTGGGCTTACATATGATTATGGTATATCATCACAATATCTTAAAAAAAAATTTAAAAAAAATGGTGTACTTTATTTTTTTCATACTTTTCATTAGCATTGCAAAATGGTAATGAAAATTGATTGCATTGAAAATTTTCAATGGTAATTAAAAAAAATGTCATTAGCATTGTGTTACTCAATGCTAATGAAATTTTTTTCATTGGCATTACTTTCACTCAATGCTAATGCTGTTTCCAATATCATTTGTGTAGTAATGCATTACTCCCATGTCTGATATATATATATATATATATATATATATATATATATATATATCTAGACCTAGAATTCTCCATCGTCATCCCGCACAGACGAACAACCTTAGTCAGTGTACCAAAATGCTTATTATCAATTTGGAGTTCTTACTTTTTCCCAGGATCTACCAAGTTGTAGAGATATGATCAGTTTTGGACTTTTCTAGCCTAAAACAACACTGATAAGGTTGTTGGTGAATGGTTTTAAGCATTCAGCTTAGCAGCTTAGGATCAAAGTGGCAACGCCATATATAAGCGTTTCCCCTTTCTATCCTAAGCGTTCAAACGTCTTTGTACTTTTTTTGTTTACAATAGCCGTAAACAGTAAAATCATTCCTTTGTGTGGCTTTTTGTTCATCATAACAATAGGTTTTTCTTAAATACGTAGTGTATCCAAACCGGGGGTTGTCGAGGGTCAAGTCCATGTTTTAACGCCGCTCAGTATCTACGCCTGGCTTACAAGTTTACCATCCATGAAAGTGACAATGCCCTACTGCCTATGGGTCTAGTTATTGCGATCATTGAAAAGCCTCATTGAAAAAACGAAGCTTATAAATTTAGAATTAATTTTTTTCCCAAAAAATATTTAAATTTTTGCAGAAAATAACTTTTTGTTTTTCAATGATCATGATTTATATTTCTCAAAAGTTTTTTTCGCAATCTACCCAAATGGAACACATTCGTTCCAATAATTGTTGTTCACTTATTAGTTTGTTCAATCTGTCACTGGTCTTTTGTATTATCACCTTAACCTCAAGTATGTTTCATCCCCTACTGTTGTTGTATAACATATAGACCAATCGTGATTTAAATGTGCTATGATACGTAATCGTTCTTAAAATTACAATAGGTTTAACGTTCTGTATGGGATGTTAATACATAATATTTATGCATATTTTTATTTAAAATAAATAAAACATAAACAGTACACCCTTTTTTATTAATATATTTTTTCAGAATTTTAAGTTAATTTCAATTTAAACGTAGTAAAGCTCCACCCCTCTGCTAAATTGAACTCATCTACGCAAAAAATTAAATTAAATAAAAAAAAAACATTCACCTTTCTTTCTGCACTTGTTATCGTTTCATATTTCTTGTTAGTGCATATCCACAATCATGCATACAGAGTGCTGCCAAATCAACGCCCCTGGCAAGCACTTCTTGACTGTTCAGTGTTCATTTTATTAAAATCTCTCCCAATTTATTTACATGTTGTATCCACTCCAACGATGTATCAAGTCGACTGTTCTGTACTGGTTTTCGTTTCAATTGCTGTGCGTATATGTTGAAAAGAGAGAAAAAATAAATACACACTTAAAAACTTATTTACATACATATAGTCAATAAAATTAAAATTTTACTGTCGCAATTTTCATTCCAAAAAAAAAGAAAAAAAAAACGGATGGGATCTACCATTCAACTCCTGTTCTTATGGAAATATGTACGCTGGTTATTAAACTTTAGTCATTTAAAGGGATTGCGGCATCGGATTCCTTGTTGTGCTTGTGGGGACGCGAAACATGCACATAAAATAAATCCTGTCAACTGAAAAGAGGCTTTATTGTTCCAAGCAGACGTAAACGTAGAACGGTTTGATTACATTAAATTTACCAGTATTAGCTCTTTGTTATATCATCCACGATGTTACTTACTACTGAGCTTTGTTCTGTTATTTATTCCTTTTTTTAATTGAGTCGTTTTCGTTTTTGGAATGATGGTATAAATGCTATGTGTGTCAATGGCAAGCAAACATACATGCACATGTCAATCAAATGAATTTATTCAATGAAAATATAATTGACTGAAATAAGCAGCCTTCTCTGACAGAATCCTTTTTTCAATTATGACATTGACATATCTTTCTGTTTTACTTCTCGGATAAAATTGCATTTTGGTCGAAAGCTTTGGCCTAAGCCTTCATTTAATAAATCGTTCGCAGTTATTATATAGTTTAGTGCCGAAAAGCAGTTAGAATATTGTTAGAGATTTTGTTAAGAAAACGTGCTAGTGATAAGTTAGATTTAAGAATTATTGATCCTTGCAGAACGTATATCATTAGCATCTCGATTAACACTAGTATCTAATGTCGAAGAGCAATGGCGACAACGTCAACAAGCTATAAAATTAGCAGCGAATGATGTTCATGCAATAAACAGCAAGAAACTTCAGGGTTTGCTGAAGAATAACATCAGATGCTCCCAGCCAAAAATGTGGACTACAATGACAAACTGCAGGTGAAGGCGAGAGCTGCTATATAGTGACGCGAGAAAGCGATGCAATGCTTGTTGCGAGACGGAGGCGATACGAGAAACAGTGCGAGATGCGACATAGTGCGCAAAGTAAAAACTTTTTTGTTGTGTGGTTTTCCTTAACGAGACAAGGTGGACTCCTCTTTAAAAGAAGAATTGCTTAAAAGCAGAAATAGGGCAAAAGTTCACGAAATATATTTAAAAAAAGGAAAGAATTAGGGGCATTTCATCACTTGAATCCACAATTAAGAAAGGATGAAATAAACATTTTCATTCATTATTCAAGAATGTCGTTCAAAACGTTCGATTACATTCTAGAAAAAATTGAGCATCTGTTACAAGGAACCTGGACCAACTTTGTAAATTAACTCCACAGTGACTGGAATGACCATTTCTTTTCAACAACAATTCTGGTGATTTTTATTTTCTGATACTTTAAATTTTTTTATCCCAAATTGGAGACTTTCAAAAAGCAGCAATAATTGTTTTATGTTATCCTCTTTGTTTTTATTTTATTTCAAAATAATCAACAGCAAAAATGTACCGTCTAGATTGTTTCTCGCACTCACTCGCTTGAAAAAGTGGTCAGAAGAGTTTGTGTGCGAGAAGCTCACGTTTGTCGCATCAAATTATATATTGATTAGAAGCCGCTGTCCACAGCGAGGCTGCACTTCTTAATCAAAACAATGTTATTTTATTTAAATATTAATTATTTCATTATTTTATTTATTTAAAAATACCACTCAAGGGAGCGCTGTCCAAAGCGAGGCTGCTCTCTTCAAGAACGTTGACGTCGAACTAATACTCAAAATAATGATTTGGGATCATCCAGTAGAATATAAAACAAAAGAGTGCAGTTTGCATTTCTTAAACTAAATACAGTTTTATGAAAATGTTCAGTGTGAATAAGAGTGCATTCTTGTTCACAATGGAGAAACTTAAAATAACAAAATGAAAATATCTATTTTATTCACAAAAAATGCATCCACTCGACACAAACCCTACCATATGAATTTGAATCTCTGACGAAGTATCCGTTGCGGAAAATTTTCCGCTACGACGGATACCTCGCTAGGGCAGATACTCGATCACTGATGACAGGTCATCAACGTAATTTTGCACAGTTACTTCGATCACATTAAGGAATATTGCAATGATATGATTGGAAATTGAAGATCAATTTCCAAAAAACCAAAACAATTCTGTTTAGAAACCCCTTACGTAGGGCTTCTAGCGATACCAGACAACATGGATAGCCGTTGGCAATTTCTGTATTTTAACAAAAAAGCTTATGCTTTGACGAGAACACTATTTCAAAGCAGTCAACTTGAATCAAGGGTCAACTTGAATCAAGTCACAATGCTACATGGCTATACTCGGGACATACGGCAACGAGTGCTTGCCACCCCATTTATATTTAAGTTTTGTTTAAGTAGTTTTAGCTAGTTTTAGGCTACTGTTGTGTAGTATTAAAATTATATATTAAGAGATGAATAAAATGAATTGAAAAGTAAAAAAATTGAAAAATGTTCTCGTAATAAAACAAAATTAAGAAAAATAAATTTCATAAATTAAAATATCTGAACATAATAGTTTATCAAAAAAGGACTGGGTCGTACGCAACTTTCTTTTTCACAGCGAGTTGAGAGAATTTGATGATTTTCATAACTAACCAAAGTACACAATAATATTCATTTTGATTATAACATTACAGTGAACTTCGATTATCCGTCAGGCAGCGTATATAAATTAAATTTCATTTAATTTGACAAAATGGTTTGCGAAAATTCGGAAATTTTCTTTATATGGATTTTGTCGAAAAAACTGGGTATGCAGTTTTGTTGGAACTAATATGCTTATGTATAAGTATATACAGTTTAATCAAAATCGTTAGAGCCGTTTTCGAGAAAATTGAGGTTATGTGTGATTTTTATATGACAGGTACCGGTAATAGCATGGCTAAAAGCAAGAAAGAAAATGAAATTATGACATGAAAATGAATTACGACCAAAAAAAAATTGGATACGAAGTTTTGCCTTTTAGGCTGGGGAGACCATTACAGACGTACGAACCGACGAACCGATGGACGAATTTCAAAAAATAACTTTTTTGGGTTCCAGTATCATCGTAATGTTAGAATCAATCAAACTCTCAAGTTCGAAAATTTTTGTTTTGTGTGTTTAATTGATTTTTCCTTTTAAAATAATCAAAAAATAATGAGAAGGAGATATGCAATATTTTTTTGCAAAATCCGCCCACTGCCACGCCCACTTTTAGAAAAAAATTGGTTAAACCGAAAAATTTTTGAAAATTTTTTGAATATCTATATATCGTCAACACGTTTTTTGCCACACTTACTTTTTGACGGAGTTATTCGTAAAAAATACTGTTTTCGGCACAATTTTAAGTAAGTTCGAAAAAAAACTTTCCATGAAAATATTTTGATATGAACATTTCGTCTATAGATCATTTTAATTTTTGAGGGTGTTTTTCCTAAAAAATCGACCGCATTATGCTGGCGGTTTCGGCAACGGTACTCAAGTCATTTTGGATAAACAATTTCCGATTTACCACGTTCAACGATGTTAAAAAAGTCCAGCTAAAAATAAACATCCGCATCAAAATGCTACAAGATCCATCCGCTGACACATTCTCGAAACAATTGTTAGATATCAGCCATGGAAAAGTTGCTATCCATGAAAATACTGGTTGCATAAAATTTCCCACCATTTCTGCACAATCGTTGATATGCAAAACGATACATTGACCGCTATTCCCCGATGTACGTACACATATAGATAGGCAGAAAGAACCATTTTTGCAGTAAATTTTGCGATGACAACGAAGATGTTGATTATCCAGCAGAGTCTTGAACTCATTGGATATGCCAGGCATGCCACCACACCTTCTACGAAATTTTAAAGTTGGATCTCCGGTTATTTTACTTCGTTGTTTGAACCCACCACGGGTTCATGTGCAATTTCACATTGGCCATTAAAAAAATAATGAAAAACTTCAAAAACATGTTTCGAGCTCCTAGCACAACTTATGTCGAAATAATCGAAGCGCGAAATTTTCTACTCCACTGAAATTTATAAACAACATGGTGAATATGGATTAGCGAATTCAAGTTTAAGGGCTTTATGTAGGTACCCCATTTTAGAAACCAATTATAGGTAAAACTAGGAAATCTACATATTTATAGATATATATTCAAATAAATAATAGTCACACATATAAGTACGCGAATTTTTCAATTATACTTACAAAACAGAAATCCAAAACCTATATAAAAAAATTAAACTAGAAATGTTTTCTATTAAAATGCGATTTATTTTCAAATATTCATCTACGTACAAATATCTAAATGTATTTAAATATTTATATATAGCATACTATCTATTTGCTTATGTAAATACAATTAAATTGGTAATGTTGTGTATAAAATACGTGTAATTACACTTAATGCACTCTAGTTTTCAATTCTAATTTTAATAAAAAAAAAGGTGTTATTTTAAATTTTAATCTTAACATATTTAAAAAAAAATGCAATAGCTTTCTAGCTACTTCCATACATACATTTTTTATTTATATATTTGTTTAAATACAAAATAATGGAATGCAACAAATTTTAAAATTAACACAAGAAAGGAATATATAATATACTTTTGTTTTTTGCATATTTGATACTTGTAATAGGACGCAAACATTTTAATAAGATTTTTTAATCTGTTGTAAAAAATATTTTGTGATATACACCCATTGCCTAACATTATAACACAAACAGTTTTATTTATAAAAATGTCTATTAAATAATTTATTTAATTCAGTAAACAATTTACATCATAAAAACTTTCCAAAATAGGAAATGGATTTACTTTAAAAAAAAAATAGTTTTCAAAATGTCAGCAAGATCTACAAAATACGATTTCTGCATCCTAGGGCGCCTAAAATGATAGAAATGTTTATTAATTCATTTAAATAATGAACATTGGAAAATGTAAATGTTTTTTTTTTTTTCAAAAATTAATTTTTAGGGGCATGGATATGTAAGAGGGGAAACCATATTTTAAAAGGGATATCAGCCTAGTCATTTTAGCATGTTACAGGAATGGATGGTTTGTCTTAATCAACATTAAACAGGAGTTATGTGTTGAATTAACTAACAAAAATGGTTAAAGTTTTAGAAATCGAACAATTTTATATGAAAAATATATTAATATAGTTTTTTAACATGAAAACAATTGTTAATCAACTTTTAATTAAAAAAAACGTTGAATCATTATGTATGAAGCATGACCCTATTTTATTAGCTACACTTTGGAATAGAACAGAAGCAAAATTAAACTTTCATTAGAGTTTGCTTTAGAAATATCGATATTATTTATTTCTATTATTAATAAAGCTTTTATGTTTATTCTATATTAAAGCATTTCGTAAAAAATGGGGTTCTAGATTATGGGCCACTCTTAATTATTACATAAAACGCAACGTATTTCTTTCCCTTGTCTACTTACAACTCGAGGTTCACACTTCCGAACTAGATACGTGACTTTATTATTAAGGATATTATATTCTCTGTGGAGGTATTATTATATATTCAGTTAAGTATACGAATATTACGATAATGAAAAGGTAAAAAAACAAATTTTTGGCGCAACAGGCTCGTTAGTACCCAGGGCCTAGCTTTCTCACAACCATTCATGTGTGCGTGTGTACTTCTTGCACGATGGCGGGACCTCCTGTTTTATGCCGACTCCGAACGGCTAAGTTGAGATAAGCTATTCTTGACAATTGATACTACTCGGACGATTTGTCAGATCATCACGAGAGGAGGGCCAGTGAAAAATCATTTAGGTGTTGCTACGGCTGGGAATCGAACCCAGACCTTCTGCGCGGCAGTTCATCGCACTAACCATCGCGCCACTGAGCCGTTCACTCAATGAATGAAAAGGTAAGTGGAATCTATTGTTTGCTTTTTAAACATATTTAGTACTAATTAAAAAATATGTTAACGAATTTAACATACAAATTCTCATTAACGAAAGAAATCCAACACAAATTGTTGGCGCAAAAGACTTAGCTTTTTTCTCACAACCATTCATGTCTAGTTTTTGACCGATTGCCTGACCAACGGTGTTATGAATCTGAACAGCTGATTTAGATAAGCTCTTTACGACTACTGTTCGGATGACTTGTCAGATCATCGTTTGAATGTTGATCATACCGTCAAACTATAAGCAATTTTCTTTTTGGATGCTCTCTGTGACATTGTGAAAACCTTTATCATTAACCATTTGTTGGGAATTCATTTCGATTAGATGAAGGACTTCCTTTGGTTAATTAGCTCGATTTTATTACCACTAAATATAGGCACAAATAATAATATTGTTTGCAATATAACCCAACTAATTGGAGAGGCAAGTTGGCTGAGGCCCAGGCTAATTAAGGACTGTACCGCCACGTAAGTAAGTAAGTTTTTTGGAGATAAAACCATAGGCCTTCTTGAAAAAGAAGACATTCTCAAAACCAAAGTCAATGAAAAAATTGAAACTGCAAACAAATTGTGGGTACGAACGAATATCGTTAAATGCAAATTATATATCCGAACAGTTCATTTGTTTTTTTCATCCGAAATCTGTGATCTTGTTCGCAGTTAAATATTGATTATCTTCATTTAATTATTTTTGCATGTAATGTAGATGTTTCCGATGTACATCTGATGAAATGTTTCTTCAAAAATATGACCAATATGTGGTCAACGATTTCCTAAAGTTAACAATTTAAAAAAAAGTTTACTAACTAAAACAAATTACTAAAAAATAATTTATCAGAAAAATCGAAATCAACAGAACTAATAGTAATTAAAAAGAAATCCCTTCGCACGAACATTAAATGCCAGTTTTGACAATATTGGGCTTTGGATTTTTCATTTGTGAATTTTTTAGAAGGTAGCTATTATAAGATTTTGCACTTGTGAGGATTACTGAAAGTTTTAACCAACTTTAATGGCCATATATAATACCACCTAACAACACATTTTTGTTATTAATAAAAAAAAAAAATAAACATTTCTAGATATCCATGATTTTTTTTAAATCCCATTTCCATCTCCTTTCAGGATTCTGAGGACATCACGATGTGTGGATATAGGTTTATGACCAATAAATGAAGAAAGAAGGACATGAGTCTATATAACCTCTTGTTCAGAGATGACTATGAAGAGATCATGGCAATGAATGCTGGAATATTACCGACTGACTTTAAATACGTCCTCAGTGACACGAAAAATATTTACGATAAAAACGAGTGTTAGGTGCACGACTTTCGTAACTTTCTCTTTCACTGTGAGATAGACGTTCAAATACCAACCATGCGAGAATTTGACGATTTTCGTAGTTTGGCCAACGCGTAATGTCGAGAAAAGTTGCTATTGTCACAATAATAGGTGTAAGATTTGTCTGCTTCTGATAGCGAAAAATAATATTGTGCCGTGACAAAAAACAAAAACTAGACACTAAATGTGTGCAAACGGACTAAAAGTCTGCAATAGTCCAATAGTGGAGACGATTCTGATCCCAAATCTATACACGGATGGTTCAGAAACGGACGCTGGAAACGGAAGCGGGAGTGTTTTCCGAAACAATAAAGCTTAACAGCACATTTCGTGTCTCGGACCGCAGCAGACGAAATTATTGGCAGTAGAAGTAGCACTAATATGCTGATTCAACAATATCACATTAATATTTTCATTTACCTACATTTTAAATCTGCTGTTAAGAAAGAAATCGAGGCTTGTGAAAAGATGTCGCGAAAAGCTATGGGTTCTTGGCAATGTAAAGCTCAACTAAGTCTCTGGATACAGAACCATACAGGGAAATGAACTGAAAAGAAATAGATTTGCCATCAGCATTGAACAACAAAATCTGTATGTCAAACGTCATTATGTTATACTAAATCACGGGTAGAACTAAGAGTACTAAATATCACCAATAACAAAAACACACAGCATACTCAAAAGCCATAAATAAATAAACCATTTTTTTAACTTTTAATAAACACGCACTCACTCCACTTTTTGTGCTTTTGTCCACGACTTCATCAATTAAGAAAAATGACTTTAGGACTTTTCCCATGGCCTGAAAACCCTGAAATACCTATTTTCAATCTTTTCAGCCTTCCAAGGTTTGCAACATCATTATGATAAAGTGGAAGCCACACGGTAAAAAAAGCGGGACGAGCTCGCAATCAGACTCAGAGAAATGTATTGGCTGCTCGGAAGATACTCGAAGCTAAGCATATACAACAAACTGCTTCTGTATAAGTAAGTGCTTAAACCTTGTTGGACATACGGTATACAGCTTTGGGGTTGTACCAAACCAATATTGCTATACTGCAAACATTCCAAAACAAAACCCTAAGAGCAATATTGAATGCTCCATGGTATATAAGGAATAGCGATATCCACAGAGATCTAGGAACTGCTACCGTGAGTTACGAAGCAACAAACTTTGCTCGTAAACTTCGTACTCGTATTTATGTCCATTGCAATAATGAAATAATTCGTACTCTGGACGTGACAAACCTTGAGCGCCGTCTAAAAAGAACAAGACCGTTCGACCTAGCGCCTTAAGGGAAAACCGCATGTAATGACGGAATGCTACCTACCAAACGCGATTAACACTACAGAAGCGTAAACTACTTGTTAAGGATACTTAGTCGTAGTCATCACAAAAAAATGAAAAAATGAGAGGATGAATTTCATACTACTATGAGCACGCGCGCGGTTCTCATAGTGCCTCTCTGAGGGGTGAGGTTTAGCCTGTAGGCATATATTGACTGACATTAATGAAATTGTCAGAACAGAATATATATGAGTCGGGCATAACCAATGGTACGGATCACTGGTATCCTATAAGGATTACTCACCTCAGGCGCACACGAAAAAAAAAAAATTATGATGGCTCATCTGCAGCGCCAGTGGGCACCGCCATGAGTTTAAGCTAGCTTTACCATTAATTCGAGTGTGTAAACTTCAAATTTATATTCTTGGACAACGAATGGAATCTAAAATTTAACGAATCTGAGAGGGCAATTTGAAGAACTGTTACGGCATCCATTCTCAAAAAAAGTTGAAATCAGTTTAATTTTTATAAAAACGCTTAGAAAATGTTGACACAAAACCACTCCAAGAAGCTAAAGGGCTAAAACTACCCCGTCCGATAAGTTTCAGACCCTCAATGGGTCACATCAGCCCATTAAGTACAATAAGTATGTTTATTTTGACGATTGTTATACGTTTTAGTGTAGATCATGATATCTTTCAGTGGTAGTGACATAAGTTAGTAATCCATTTTTTTTTGTTAATTCGTATCTACTTCATGCCTCCGAGGTCTAACGTCAGTAACCTTCATCTTTTATTTATTTTCCTAAAAAAAATATTTCACGATATACATTTTTGGTAGCCCTCTCATATTTGCACTTGTTTACAATCTACGTCAAGTGAAACATCTATCTACTTATCCCTAATATATGGTCCGAAAAAGTAGACGTGGCTACATTCATTTTCAAGAAAATTTCTATGTCTAAAAATGTTATGCCTTTTTTAACATTCCCAGAGCGGGGCTCGAAACTACCAAAAAATGAAATGCACTTTTTTTTAAATTCTATTATGGTTTGATTGAAAAAGAGTTTATGTACAAAATATTTATCAATATAGAATACAATTTAAGGGACAAGCATTTCATTATATATAGAATAACCTATATGGCTATATCAACTCAGCAAATCGATTCTGTACCAAAACTTATTTACATCTATGTAACTAAATAAGTTAGCTCTTGAAGTTCATTTAGTTAACTATTTCTGCAGATCTCTGTCCTCGAGCAGTAAGCAAAAAATGTGTTACAAGTAGAGAGTCTAACTGATTTAAATTATAGTGCCAATTTGACTAGAACATCGCAGCCTTACCCGCAAGAGGTCAACTAAGTGAAGGAGGATATCGCCTTATATGTTAGGACCAAATAAAATAATAATCTTATTTTACTTTAAGACAGTAAGCTAGAGGCGAAGTATTGCCACTTAAAGAATGAAGGAACTTCAGTCTGCTAACATTTTTTTTAAATCCTTTCAGTTGCCCCACTGTTTGAACTTACTGTGTTGTTTTAACGAGTACATTCAATAATAGTACCACCATCGGTTACAGATCATAAACTTTTGAGAGCATATCATGCCATGCAATCAAGAATGGAAAACCAGTTACAGTAACTAAACACTACTTCGTGGCAAAGGCGGAAGTAACGAAACATTGGTTTTCGTACAAACATACAAATACCAAAAAAATCTTCGATGTTATGCTGTAGAGAGGATAAGAAAATAACAGAACAACAATGAAAATGAAAAATCCATTTTGAAATGACTCACTTGGTTCGCCTCTTCACCGCTTGAGGGATAACTCCTTTTTTCGTATGTTGTTGTTGTTTATCCTTTTTTGCTATTGTGTACGCGCGTCTATTTTTTTTTGTTTTCTTAGTTTGTCTATATTCAGTTTTTTTCGTTTGTGCTTTCGTTCATTTTATAAAATTGTTTACATCAATTCTAGAGATGGCTTGTGTTTATCTGAGGAGTATGTACTTGGGTTATTTGAGTGGGAGGGAGATAGGGTATCCGTAGCTGTGCTTTATTCTTTTGAGCATATTGGGTTGCGGTAGGGATATTCATTTGTTCCTGTTTTTATCTTTTCATTTCGCTTGGTTTTTGTTATTCGAATTATTTACCATCGAGGAGGAGGAGGACGACGACAACGTAGATACTGGTATACTACTACGGGGTATACCACTAGTTATAATTTTTGTTACCGTAGTTGTGGTTGTCGTAACTCCGTTTGTAGTGCTGACGGTCTTTCGGGTCTCAGATGATTCGTAATCATGTGCTTCCTGTTCGGTGTTCATCGTGCCCGGATCGACAACTAAATATGCGTTGGTGTTTATCTTGATTTGGGAAGAAATGTCGGTGACGTCTATGCCATCGGTGTCGTCCTGAGATTGAATGTCTTCTTTCACTGCGACCAATTGCTGTTGTTCTTGCATTAGGGAGACCGATGACGTCTGCTGTTTTTTTTCTCCGGCAATGCTGTCTTTGTGCCCATCGTTGGTATTGCTTGGGGTTGTTTTGTTAAGGTTGTTGTTTTGGTTTATTAGATTTCCGGAGTGTGATAGTCTGAGATCGAGAGGTTGTGCTTTTTCTATGTCACTCTGGGTTTGTTGGTTTTTAGTTTTTCCAGATGCCACGCTGGTGGTTGCATCTGACATCACATCCAGTTGAGACAATAAAATGCTATTTACATTTGTTGCACTTGGATCAGGGGGAGCGTCCTGAAAGTTATTAGAGTCTAACGTAGCTATTCGTGTTGTGGTCGTCGCGAGTTTCAAATGAAGTGGTGTTGTTGTATTTGGATTTGTGTACACTTGGCAATCGTCTATTGAGGACTTGTTTTCGTTTTCTGCATCTTCGTCATCATCATCATCAAAGTCATCATCTCCATCGTCATCATCGTCGTCGTCATCATCGTCCTCATCTTCGTCATCATCATCATCATCATCATCGTCGTCGTCGTCGTCGTCATCATCATCATCATCGTCATAATCATCATCATCCTCATCGTCATTGCTATGAGCAAGAAACTGTTTCAATTTCATTTGAATTTGATTTCGATTCGAATCCTCAGGATTTGGATCGCTTTTTATTGTAGTCGTCGCCGACGAAGAGAGTACAAAGGTGCGATTGCCATTCCCATTGTTGCCCAGTTTGTAATTGATAAAGCTGTTACCACCACAGTCAACCTCATCCTCATCATCATTCTCTTCATCAGATGACTTTTCTTCAATAAGGCTCTTCGATAAATTCAACTTAACTCTTTCGTTCCCCAACAACTCCTCGAGGACATTTTTCATTTTTGCATTTAATGACAGCTCAGGCTTATCATCATGGTCGTACGCTTCACTCAAAGATGTTGCGGTATGGGAGTAACTCAAATTCACGACAGGGTGTGGCACAAACTCCCTTTCCTCATCGTCCTTGTCTTGGGTTTCCTCCTCATCGTTATCGAATGATGGATAGGTACAATCTGTTGGACGACCTACTGCTATGCTATGGGCAGAACCATCTCCTGCTATGATCGGGTTTATAACTTCGACAATTGTGTGCTTGGGAAATGAGTTTCCATCAACGGTGGTCGTCGTCGTTGTCGTCGTCCTTGTTGTTGTTGCTGGTGCTGATGCGGTAGACTTGGTAGGATTTTGCTGCATTGTTAATGTGGTGCGAGTAGTTGTCGTAATGGATGGTACACTGCCGCCGCTGGTTTCGGTTTTAAATATTTCCACCGAATCATCCTCTTTGTCTATTTTAATGGTATCGCCATTCTCGACGACATTACCATCGTCCTCGTCGTCCATGTCGTAATCATAATCGTTATCATCGTCATCTGTTCGAAGGAATAACTTTTCGGAATTTGCATGAACTGTTACTATAGACGCGGCATCATCATCATCTTCTTCGCTGGCCGATACGGCAACTGCTTCCCTTTCAGGATCTTGTAATTCTAACGAGATTATATTCTCTCGACATGTCTCCACCTGAATAGACGGGAGGGATATGCATAAAATATATTTTTTTTTGTTTTTTTTTTCGCATTTACTGCTGTATGATGTAAAGCATTGCCCAAGGCGATAGAATAGAGAATATCCACATCCAAAACAAAACAAAAATTTTATGTATATTAGACCAAGTTTCAGCTAAATGGTCAACTTTTTGCAGACGAAAAATCAAGATTTTCATTAAATTTACATAGTGAAATGGAGACATGCAAGTAAAGAGGGATAAATGTAATTCATGCAAAAATCGTTCAAACCAAAGGAACAAAAAAACTTCATATGTATAAATTATATCCTTAAACCAGTATAAACATAAGAAAAATAGGGCTGTGTGGAAATATTACGTAAACATATACAAAATGACAAAAGAGAACAAATTGCTGCAAGATTATAAAAAAAAATTAAGAGCAATTAAACCATCTTATAAAAAATACCAAATAAGTCATATAGTCATGTATCCTACTAAAACGTGACTAGTTAATAAATTATGGAAGAATAGATGGAACCCACTTCGTTTACAAAAAAAAAACAAATTTAAAAGACGAGCTATGATGACGTTCGACGATAATTTACAATTTTATATAGTCACCAATATAATTAAAAATATATTCTTTACCTGTGTTATTTTTACGTCAAAAAATAGCTCATATTTTTGTTCCATTATTTTGAACTTTGCTAATAGTTTTTTTTTTCAAAATTATTAGTTATTTAAATGTAGAGGACTTTTTAGCAATTAAATAGTCAAATACTCAGATTCTCAAAAATTATAGCAAAAAGCATTATATTTGCTCTCGCACAAATTCCTTGTAGAAATAAAATTTTTAAGGTGTTAAGCCAACCAATTTTTATACTATTGGTGATGTAAAGGATAAAATAGACAAGAATGCGAGAGTAATAATAAATAACACAGTTGTGAAAGGTGACTGCGTTACAAAATTATGACATCCATAGAAAAAATTATATAAGTTTCTTAACAGATGTATTAAAACCGTAAATTGACAATTTGCGCTAAAATAATTCTGAGGGAGCTGTCAAAGTGCTTACAAAATCAAGACTATTAAATATCTATTCTAACATATTCCAAATCTTCGGAACCATTGTCTATGTCAAGTATATTTATATTTCTAAAGAGTATATTTCGCTAAACCAAACATAATTTCGATGCGAACAACGATAAGCACGGGTCAATATGAATTTATGTCTTATGCTTATAACACTGCTATCACTCAAATGACCTAATGACCAATCATGAATATACCAATTTTGTTACATTCATTTGACAAAACTGCAAGTGTGATCAGATAATTATCATGAATGCCGGAATAATGACCTAATAATTTTATTGAAGTTATCTATTTTCATTACTGTAATTAATTTGTCTTTTTTAAACGCAATGGCGGAAGATGCTAAAAAAAATTGAGCAGCAATTTGATTGATGAAATAATTCTTGAAGTATGGAACATCAACATCGATTGCCAGATCGCAAAGAAGTAGAACCTCTAAACTGCGTCAATTACATAAGTAAAAGTCCCCTCAATATCGCTTAAAAGATCCAATCTACAAAATATGTGAACGGCTGAAACCATTTAACAATGAAAAATGTTGATACTACTCGGATGATTTGTCTGATCATCGCAAGAGAAGGGCCAGTGAAAAACATTTAGGTGTAGGGACGGCTTAGAATTACACAGACTACAATCATACATAAATCTATGCAACTACACAGCCGATATTGACATCATTGGCCGTACTCGATGAGGTTTCACCACCGCGTTTGCGAGTTTAGAGAAGGAAGCGGCTAGATACGTTTAAGTAGTAAATGAGGCATGCATGATAAAGAATATGCTGTCGACAAATAAGCACTCACAAATAAAAGTATATAACAGAACGTAACAATTGACAGCTTCAACTTTGAGGTTTTGAAAGACAAAACACTCTTGAGTGCAGTCGACTAGTGGTTGGCGCGTTGAAGTACTAAGCGCTGGTTCAAATTTCAAAAGGAACAACACTTACGTTTTTTTCTGACCGATCTTTGTGAAAATTTACCGTTCGTAGTCGGCTTAAAACAAGGCCCATTCTTTCTGCCAAATATATAAATTCACACACATAATGCTATATTTGAAGCCCTGTTAATGCCAGATATTTCATTTAAACACCAATCCTAATCTACAGCTCGGAGGTTTGGCCCATAGGGCGGATGAAGAAGTCATTTTAACCGAAATATCCTACGAGACATTTTAGGTACGCTTGCCTTGACGGGCTTTAAAGACGAAGATGAAATCAAGTGCTTTACTTTTGTAAGTTTTTCTTGTATTAAAAAAATACCGAATAGATTTCAGAGAGCTCTAAAACCATTAGTTATTTATTATAATCAGTACCACAAATATTTTTGTTAAAGATAAAGGATACCCACCCTACTTTGTTCAAGTCAAACATATTTCGCATATAAAATATAGCGAAACAAATGTTATCATAGCATTTTTGTAACCATTCATTTCCCAAAACCTAGTTTTAGTTTATTTTAAAACTTTCATTTCTGTTTTTTGTAAAAAATGTTCTTTGCATTTAACTTAATAATCGCAATGATGCGCTATTTTCCCGCCAAATGTGATACAGTAATTGACGAATAATCCACGAATGTGCTTTCCATCTCTCTCACTCCTCAGTAGATATACCAAATGTCAAAAATTAACCAATGGATACATTTTAGCGAGTTTTTGACCTGGTTAACATTTTTAAGTCTTTATTCACCACACTAATGTCAAAAATTATAAACTGGCTAAAATTAGAACACAATTGGCACACGGCCTTACTCAAAATTTGATTGGGACATTAAGTTTTGTGTGTGTGGAGTTTCTAGTATTCCATCGGATGTTCTCGGGTGGCGGATAAAGAGTAATCCTCTGCAGATAGCGGGGTAGGTGGGAAATAATCTCAAGTGTTAGTCACTCCACTTGAACAGAGATGGTGGCGAAAGAGATGAGAGGCCAACGGCAGCGCTCAATCCCGTAATGGATACTGATGTCGATGGCCCCGTATCGTAGGGGTATCTAATAAATTGGAGCCGGCCCTCCAGGTTGGGGTTGTGCTTTTGGTTATGAATCTATATATGCAAGAATCTGATGCCATATACACCGAACAAATAGTTGTCTTAGAACAGCCTCTTTGGGCATGCGCATATTCTGAAATATATAGGGAACGATGTAAACTCTGTGAATATCGTTCTACCCGAATTTTTATAGACCACCCCAAGCAAATAAAAATAGATCCAATTAGACGACCTAAAGATAGCAGTATAATCCAAGTAGATGTGCTTCCATTCGCTGAAGCTGCATGTATGACTTCAATTATAGCATGCCAACGAAATCGCATTAGAATATTTATAAAAAGGCAGGCGAACATGAGAGCTCTACTTGCTACTAAAAAAAAGTTCGCGAAAAGTTCTAAGATCGTATCTTACAGCATACTGTTGATCTCAGCTAGGTTTCTAATCATAGCGACATAGCCCGCAACTATATTGCTGAAAAACTAACAATGAATGGATACCTATTACATAATCTTTAAAGGTTTCTGATGATTACAAAAATTCTGGTATCACAGTCGGATATGAGTTCAGTAGTACACACTACTACTTCACTTATTTGAAAATCTAATCTTGATGGGCTATAGATATCTCGATTTTGGACTTATGCCCCATTTCAGTGGAATTGTATCCCTCCACACTGAATTTAAAGATGAAATTCTCTTTATTCCAATTGTTTCTTTTTAAATTTTTATCTTTAATTAAAATTCATCTCTTTCGTTTCTTAATAAGCAAAAAAAATGACAAGCCTAACATATAGTTTGAGTAGGATGAAGTTTCCAAAAAGGCAAAATCTATATAAAAACGATTCAGTCTGTTTTCGAGTATCTTATCAAGCGTAATAGTGCAGATTTCAATGATCAAAGCATTTTTATGTGAGTATGTTAATGACAACGACTGTGGATAATATAAAACCTTCTTTTAACAGTATTATAGACGAATATGCTTATGGGTCTACGTGATTTTTTATTCCTAAATAATTTATTCTCTCCAATTTCCATTCATTACACAATTCTAATCAACCTTTTTAACTCACTTAATTTTATCGTATCTATCCACTTTAAAACCCTCGCCTGCTTTTACCCATATTCTATTAAAGAAATTTCATATTCCATGGCGTCGTCTGCTGGAGGCAGTATATAAAATGTTTGTGGGGGCTTACCAGCCATAAGGAAGTTCATTTATTTTGCTTTTCAGTAAAACAAACAACAACGACCAAATCTCAACCGAAGACCTTCCGGAGCTTAATTATTGCTACCTCCCTGTAAAAAGGACTTTAAGTGTTTCAAAAACCATCCCATCAAACGTTGTGGTTTTTTTTTAATGTGTGGGAGGGTGATAAAAAAGTATGAAGGACAACACAGGTGAAGAAAAGGAAACCTTACAACAAAAAGCTATAAACAGCTTGAAAGGATTTGGCGATTTGGTGATTTTTAATTGATTTTTTGTGTATAATAGCGTCAGCTGTATGCTTTATGTTCGTACAGTAGACTTATAGCTTACAGGCAAGCTTTTAAATATCTAGAGCCTTAAACAAATTGTATTATGAAAGATTGATAGATATGCAAATGCTGTAATTAATAGATACATTTTATTAGTGATCGTTCGGTGTGTTTCCAAACAATACAATAACTATGATAAATACAATGTATAAGAATTAACTTAAAAAGCGAACAGATTTTCAAAAGAAGTAACAACCTTGTAGGAAAGACGGCGACAGTAGAGAATACTGCAATCGAAGATATAGAGAAAAAACATTTCAGAAGATGTGAAAAACATCGAATGGAAATAGAAGACCCAAAAAAAAAATACATTTGACTTACAGTCGGTGCTGAGAATATGGAATTATGGAATGGAGGCAATTAAGCGGAGCGCGCTGATGAGCAAACTTCAGCTATTAGGCAGACCGTACCAGTAAAATCGAACATACACCCGACCTAAGCGAATTGAAGACTGCAATATTTAAGCTAAAGCACAACAACAAATGAAATATCTGGAATTAACGGGCTATAGAGGGCCTAAAACCTCCATTCTTCATTCACTCGTGTGTGCAAAGTTATGTTTTTGCCACAAATAATGAGACCTCCTGTTTAACGATAGTTTAATACCGTTGAATGTTTGTCAAACCTTCGCAAGATGTGGGGCAGTGAAAAAACGATTGTGTTATTACTTTTAACTTTCAATGCACTTACCCACATCAAAAAGCTTAACAAGGTTGTTGAAAAGAATAGCTTTTCTGTCGAGCTGAGATAGCATAAGGAATCTTTCATAAATTTGTGCAAATAAATACTAGCATAACCCGATGATATTAATGTCATTGGTTGCTATAAACGAGATTTCGTTAAGGTGTTTGCGAGTATAGCGAAAGAAGAGGCTAAAGTGGTTTTAGCAGTAAACATGGGAAAGACCAAACTTGTGCTGCCACAAAAAGGAAAACCAACAGCTTCGAATTGGACAGAACTGCAGAAAACGGCGCTAAAAAATATTGGATCAATATAGACATTGAGATGCTCTTAATGCCTTGTGCAAATGATTTTGCATAATGTCTTATGGTTTTACCAAAACGACGTTTTTGTCGAAGAGCGTGACAGTAAGCGGAAAATGTTAATAGTTGTTCTGATAAGAGCAACAATGAGTTCGTATTTAAGCCATAAGACAACCTCAAAATTGGAGATCTTTAAATTGTCCATAATGGCCATGGCTTAATCGTTGAAACATCTATAGATTTAATCTTGAATGACTTCGGATTAGAGAAAGATCGGCCGTGGACAAATTTCAGATACGCGGTCAGTCGGTGAGGTCCTTTGATTATGCACTATACTTCGAAAGGGAAATGGAGCGGGTAATAAGGTCGTCGAGTTGAACCGAGAAGTGTAAGAAAGATTTCCGATGTGGGAAGATGTTTGGTTATGAAGGTCAGTGGTGTTGTGTTCAAGATTCGAATCTATTTCGGGATGGATACATTTGGTGAAAGGTCTTGATAATATATTACGTTCAGGCGGGAAAGAAGATCGTCACAAGTTTGAAATACTGCCAATAAATGCTTAACTGGCATATACCAAATTCGAATGGAATATAATTATTTGAAATTAACATTAATTTGGATGTGTTGGTACATATCATTTTTATACCCTATCCCATAGGGGGGTATATTAGTTTTGATACTTAGTTTGTAACATAGAGAAATAATTTTGCAACATATACCTCAAAGTATATGGATCGACTCAGAATCGCTAGCTGAGTCGAATTAGCCATGTCTGTCTGTCCGTCCGTCCGTCCGTCTGTCTGTTCGTCAGCGGTTTTTGGGCCTTAAATTTTGAGCTAGGATAATGAAATTTGGTATATAGGATCCTCGTCCGTGCCACCAGAACAAGTGTAAAAATTTTTGAAATCCGCCCACTGCCACGCCCCCTTTTTAGGAAAACTTATTTTTTGGCCAAACCGTAAGGAATTTCAAAAAAGTGTCTGAGTAGCATATTTAGACAATCCTAATATCTATATTTCGTTCATACAAAGTTTTTTGCCGCGCCCACTTTTTGGGGGCGTTTTTAGTAAAAAACTCTTTTTGTCCAAATTTTAAAACTTTCGAAAAAAATTTTGATGCAAATACTTCCGAAATGGTAATATAAACATTTTGTCCATAGATCATTTTCACCTACGCCCACATTTTGGGGGCGTTTTCTTACAAAAACCATTTGTATACCCCATCCCAAGGCTAAGCAATAGAAATACGTTGTTTTTTGTCGAACCACACAAGATTTTTAGAAACTGTCTGAGCAATATATTGTGACAATGTCATTTTCTGTATTTCATCGCCATAAGGCCTATATTTTGAGGATATTAATTTAAAGGATGGGATGGGATAGGGTATTCAACGATCCGCATAGCGGATTGTAGCCTCTCATATGTTTGATATTGATTTTGAAATATAATTTGCTGTGTTTTAAGTCTGTTTCGAGACCAGATAATTTAAAAGGTAACAAAATACTAAAATGATAAGAAAACGCAAGAAATATATTTTGTCGACAGCTTAAAATTTTATGTCCACAACATTTCTTCGAATCAGCATTTACATAATCCAGGTTTAAATGGAAATGTGATGTAGTTTTACAAGCCAATTTAATTAAAGAAAATAAAAGTAATTGATATACATGAAGCTTAAATAATTCAACCCGATTTCCTAAAAAAAAAATCCAAGACTTAGAATTTCATACATAAAATTATACCATATCCAAAAATAGCTAAATATGTGCGAAGATCTATTTATCTGTGCGAACTATGAGTAAAATTTATGTGCATTAAGCGATGTGTGCTTGTGTGTCTTTGTGCAAGTGAAATTTTGATTTTTATGGGTGCTTTACAACTTACAATCAAAAATAAACGCTTTCTTCTTCGGAACAACAAAAGAAAGGATCTCTAACTAAATTATATAAAAGCTAAGAATTTCATATCAAATCGCTACAGAAGAGGATATCAGGTAACTAAAATAACCAAAAGTAATGTACCATTTGTGTATTTAAATTTTTTTTCCTGTCATACTATAAAATATTTGTAGATACCCCAGAAACTAACCTCTGTCTCGATGATTTTTTCAATATATTCAACCGTTCGGAATCGAGGTCGCCCGGTCAATGGACATGGCACCTCTTCAGTTCGTCGAACAATTTTCTCATCAAGGACCTTTTCTCTTTCGCGGACTATGACCGGTCCTTGACTTGATTTAATTGCAATTTTTGGAAAAACAATTTTCTGCTAGAAAAATAAAATATAAATATTTATTGAAACGCAAAATGAAAACAAACGAGGATAAGTAAAGAGAGAGAGAATAAAGTGTAGTATTCATTTAAATAATGTAAACCCTAGATTCATCAATTTAATTTTTTTTGTTTAGACTCTGTTGCATTTTTACTAAAATGTAAATGCAAACGCGAAGTTTCAATTAATTGTATGCTGTCTGTCCTTCATGGGCCAGGATATCACTTATATTGATAAGCATTGCTGCGTTTGTTGTGCATATCTGACCTAAAAACTCGATTAAATGTCTACCTTTAACCTAAATATTTCATGAAAATAAACGGGCACAGGCATTCATATATACCAGTATCTTGATGGCAGAGGGAAAATGGAAAACCCTGCAATTGATTTAATCCAATTTGAGTGCATTTGCATTGGGATGTAGTTTGTGTGAGCCGGCATGTATAAACGCCTACCTGATATAGCATATAGAATATATATGTGTATTTCGAATGCGGTATAAGTAGATATGTGGCCGTAGGGTTGCCATAGGTTAGAAGAAAAGAAAACAATAGGAAGAATATGTGTTTCGGTTTTTTTTAAGCAAAATAAAAAAGAAATGTTATAAAAAAGGACTGAATTTCTAAGAATACGATCTAAGTGTATACGGACTTATAAAGGATACCTAAATCGTTTCATACTATCAAAAGATGCTATAACTTTTGAAAATGAAAGCCACTATTAGCTTTGTTTAAATTTGTGAATCAGTGATTTTGTGCATCAGTAGTTTTCTTTTCATACTACACCAAATAGTCAAGGCGTTTAGCCGCACGCCTCTTACAGACTGCATTACTGGAACAACAAGTGACATAAGTAAGACGTGCGATAATGCTCCGTACCTCTCGTTCGTCCGATAATATCACTGCCGTAGAGGTTCCATCGACATCGACAAAGTACCAGCCATACGATTGGTGTTTATACGTTAAATATATGTATGTATCTCTCAAAACCACCCCTGTATTTGATAAGTAACATGTTCGATAAATAAATCGGACAACTGATCAGATTGACATTGACAAGCATTTGGTAATTATTTAGATAAATTCCTGAAATATTGCAAAAAGATCCTGTAAGAGCCCATACCATGTCCTCCTATGGGACATAATATGGGCAAAGAAAACGTGATGCATATATCGCATGTATTGTCCTTACACTTAGGCCCCTCCTTTTTTTGCCTAGATGAAGTCAGCAATTACGTCTACGGTCCCAGTTAGGAAAGACAAAGTGAACATCTTACATATTCGAACAACAGGTCATATATGAATGCCAAGCACCTCCTCTTTTTGCAAAAAAATGTCCAAGATTAAGTCAGCCACTACGTCTACAGTCCCAGTTAGGAAAGCCAAAGCAAACATCTTACATACTCGAACAACAGGTCATATATGAATCCCAATGGTTAGTCAGTCCCTTGAGCAGAGATAGTAGCTGATGAGCCCAAAAGTTCTATCTCTTCCAACGTGAGTACCAATGACCCCGTGTTCTATGGATTAGGGATTGTGCCATCAGAATAACTTCCTTACAACTTGAAAAAATATTTAGTTATAAGACAGACAACAAGTTAGAGTTAGAGCCTTCTATGCTCATTGTGAACACGCCCATACCTAGGAGTATGGAGTATGGAGTAATTTTACAGATAATGGCTTCCGATTAAGTTGCATGTACCAAACATAAATGGGAGAAGAGGCAAATATCAATGGTAAACCAAACATGCGCCAGATTTCGAAATGGAGATGCGCTATCATATGTGTTATGCACGGTTATAGTGCGTAGGGCAGGAGTAAGCACGTAAGGCACTTCCTTCAACAACGTCCATCAATACTAGAGTACTTGAACTGTGCATTTTAACATTTATTTCTTTGATACAGAACTATAGTGTCATATTTTACAAATATTACCCAAAATGCCTTTTGTATGTTGGCCACCTGCCTATCTTGGGGTTTGCCCATACATTTTCAAGAGTTTTTTTCATTTCACATACAAAAGTTGGCCTTTATAGGTGATATTTGTGCGACCCTGAATAAACGCTGCATAAATACTTATACACTGTTGACTGTATAACTAACAGGTGTTTCTTTTAGAGCTATAGAACTTTTAAGTTGGCAACACTTATTTAACTGGTGGCCATTTTGTTAGCTGTCAAGTGATATATTTTTAGTTTGGTTTGGCATTTTGACATGAAAAGATTGACGTTTGAAGAACGCTTCTAAATTGTGCAAATTTATTTTGAAACTCATGGTTCTTTTCAAAATACGTTGGGACACCGTTACATCCACAAAAACTGACTTTATGGGTTGGTGGAATAATTGGCATATACTTCTTTAAAAACGATGCTGGCCAGAACGTTACAGTAAGTGGTGACAGCTATATAGCAATGATTATTGACTTTTTCGTTCATCAATTGAACAACCACGATGTGCAGGAGCTGTGGTTTCAACAAGACATGTCACACATCTCGTGCCACAATTGATTGATTTGTTGAAGTAAACGTTCGGTGAGCGCATAATTTCGCGTTTTGGTCCTGCAAATTGGCCTCCAAGATCGTGCGATTTAACGCAGCTTGACTATTTTCTGTGGGGATATGTGAAGCCGGTAATCTACGCCGATAAGCCCGAACGGTTGACCACTTGGAGGACAACAGTACAGATATGGGTTATTTCGATTTTGTTTGGTAAAAGCTGGGTATGTAGTTTTATTCCTAACATGTTTGTTAATGTACTCTCTAAGTTTAATCAAAAACTTATTTCTGTTTTTAAGAAATTTGGATTGGACCAAAATCGTTATATGGTAGGTACCGTTCGTTTTGGTCATATTATAACGGGTCCGGCATCTAACGTTTTTTTTTTCAACTAGTGCTTATTTCGTGAATGGTAACACTTAGCTCATGTCTGATTTGACAGATAATTAGTTTTATCCTTCCGCTGAACGAATATGGTTGTGTATACGCTTGAACAACGCTGGGAAATATTGCGACATTACTTTGAAAATCATGGTAATGTTGCAGAATGTTTGCGAAAATTGCGTACGGATTTTGGAAGAAGAGAAGCACCGTCAGCTCCGTATGTTCGTTATCTTGTGAAAAAAGTGAAAGAAACTGGCAACCTCATCGATAAACCAAAGCGTGAAAAGCCAAAAACAGTGCGTACACCCGAGAATATTGCTGCTGTGGCAGAAAGTGTGCGTGAAGCGCCATCAACATCAATTCACCGTCGTTCTCAACAATTGAACATTTCGGAGACATCATTGAGACGAATTTTGCAGAAAGACCTTGGTATGACGCCATACAAAGTCCAATTGGTTCAGGAGTTGAAGCCAACTGACCATCCAATGCGTTTTCGCTTCGCTAAGTGGGCCTGCGATCGACTTAGAGAAGATGCCGATTTTGTCAAAATCGATGAAGCTCATTTTGATCTTGGCGTGTATGTAAACAAGCAAAATTGTCGCATTTGGGGCACAGAAAACCCGCACGCATACATTGAAAAGCCGATACACCCAAAACGAGTCACTGTTTGGTGTGGATTTTGGTCCAGAGGCATAATTGGGCCATTTTTCTTCGAAAATGAGCAAGGAGTGGCTGTTGCAGTCAATGGCGATCGTTAGGCCATGTTGAACGAATTTTTGTTCACAACAATTGAAGAGGGGGATATTGGCAACATTTGGTTTCAACAGGACGGCGCGGCGCTACGTGCCACACAGCCGAAGCTACACTCAATGTTTTGCGCCCTGTTTTTGAAGATCGCATTATCAGCCGCAGAGCTGATGTCGTTTGGCCACATCGGAGCTGCGATTTGACACCGTTGGATTATTATTTGTGGGGTGCCGTAAAAGATAAGTGTTACGCCGACAAGCCAGAGACAATTGACCCTTTAAAGGACAATATTCGTGAAGCCATTGGTGAAATACAGCTGCACACAATCGATAATGTGCTTAAACATATGAGAGGCTACAATTCGCTGTGCGGATCGTTGAATACCCTATCCCATCCCATCCTTAAAATTAATATCCTCAAAATATAGGCTTTATGGAGATGAAATACAGAAAATGACATTGTCACAATATATTGCTCAGACAGTTTATCAAAATCTTTTGTGGTTCGACAAAAAACAACGTATTTCTATTGCATATGCCTTGGGGTAGGGCATACAAATGGTTTTTGTAAGAAGACGCCCATAAAAAGTGGGCGTGGGTTAAAATGGTCTACTGACGAAATGTTCATATTAATACTACCAATGAACAGACAGACGGACGGACGGACAGACAGACATGGCTTAATGGACTCAGCTAGCGATTCTGAATCGATCCATATACTTTGAGGTATATGTATCGAAATTATTTCTCTATGTTACAAACTTAATGTCAAAACTAATATACCCCCTTATGGGATAGGGTATAAAAATTGGACCGATCGTGTAAGCTACTGCATGGCCAGCCGAGGCAGCCATTTGAATGAAATTATTTTCCATTATTAACCGGACTTTTAAATAAAAAAAGAAATTTGAGAAAATATTCAGTTGTTTATTTATAGCATTTTCAAAAAAAACGAGTGGTGGGTGCACGACTGGGTCGTACGCAACTTTCTCTTTCACAGCAAGTTGGGCGTTAGATCTAATCATAAGCATTTTGATTATTGATGCTAAAATGATATAAATAATGTCGAAATGTATTAATATAAATTTTTACTCCAAAATTTGAAGGAATCGATGTCAATGTGGAAAATAATGATTTTCCGTTTTTTGGCCAAAAACGGAAATTTCATTCAATTTGACACAATAGTTTGCGAGATATTAACAATTTTCTTTATATGGCCTATATGACAAAATCCGTTATATGGATTTTCTCGAAAAAACTGGGTATGCAGTTTTGTTGGAACTAATATGGTTATAGTATATATAAAGTTTAATCAAAATCGTTAGAGCCGTTTTCGAGAAAATTGAGGTTATGTTTAATTTTTATATGGCTGGTACCAGTTTTAACATGGCTAAAAGCAAACAAAAAAATGGCCTAGAATTATGACCAAAACAAGCTTGGATACGAAGTTTGAAGAAAATCGGTCAAGCCGTTTAGGCTGGGGAGACCATCACGGACCGACGGACCGACGGACGGAATTCCAAAAACCACTTTTTTAGGCTCCGCTATCATCGTAATGTTAGAATCAATCAAAATCTCGAGGTCGAAAATTTTCACAAAAACAATATCTTTCTCTTTGTAAGAGAAAGTTAAAAAAAGTTATTTGGCGGACCCTTTACCAATTCCGAAAACAACTCTGGGAAATAATACAAGAATTCCGCCCATCCGTTTATCCTATAGCTGCGTACATAGACAAACAAACCAGTTCTTATAGTTTGATGAAACTGATTCCAGTGATCTGATAGCTGATAGGTAACCCTAAATTACTCGCTACAATCAAAAAATAAAAATGTGTGACCCAACAGGCTCATTAGGGGCTTAGGGCCTAGATCCTAGCTTATTTTTTTTTAATGTGTGCGTGATGGCGAGACCTCAATATTACATTGGTCTAATGTTGTTACCGTGGTGCGAGTGTAAATAAAACCCATGTATTTTATCTTGTCAAAGAAACCAAACTATGCATAATTTACTGAAGACATTGACGACCATCATGTGCGGAATCTTGCATTTCCCAGTGAATACGGCCGGTTTGGTTTTTTAAGGGGTTGACTCCTAATTTAGTAGTTAAGCCCTAAGTCAAACTATTCGGGAGATCCTGTAAAATGCCCATTAAAAGCGGATGAAGAAATCCTTGGTCGTTCGGAGCGAAATATTCTTCAAAAAATCTGCGGTGAGGTTTATCTAATCATATGAGCTGTACAGCGACATAGGCCTAGTAAAAAAAAACTAAGCATTGGACGTTTAAGATGGCTAGGTGGCTAACAGAGTTTTCGATTCCCAGCCAAACGGGCGGCGCTCTTAAAAGTACGATCAATCAGATATTTATGCTTTGCATTAAGAGTTAGTGACTTGGTTGTAATTGTTATACCAAAGGAGAAATAATACCAACAATATCTATCCATGTCTCTATACCCCCAAAGAAAATAAAGGACATTCAATCATGATAAATGGAAGTGGCAATAAAGCTTGGTCCATATTACTAAAATGTTGAACTTTTTTTTTTAAATTGTTAATAATAAATTGTAAAAGAACGCTTTAGAGTCTGTATAAAAAAAGTTACAGAACTGGTAACCCTATCTTTGGGTTTATTTTGTTTTAATGAATTAATTTCGCGTACATATCCTATTCAGAGTTCAGAGTATTGACTATGCTCTCTGATGATTCAGATAATAAATAAAAATGTGTAGATACACAATGTCAGAAGTTTTATTTTTAATCACGATACCCAATTGACTGAAACCATTTACTAGATTAATTGATCGTTCGAAATACGATAATGGATTTGATTTATCGTAGAAATGTCAAGTAGAACAATATGGAAATTATATTTTGGAGGTTCTTTTAATGGAAATTCAGTGGAAATGCACGGATAGAATCTACTTTTCAATCGAAATCGAAAAGATTATTAAGAACAATTGAAAATACTAAAGAATTCAACAAATCATTTCAAAGGATCGAGCTGAATATAAAAAATAAACTATAGTCTATATTTTTTTTGGATATCTCAAGAGGGCATGACGGTTTTCGCAAAGTTGTTACGTCACCAACAATATTAAGTTAATATATAAGGTCATATATCTGGAACACTATTATATATATTGGTTTTGGTTTTGAGTTAGGTTAACATAGGTAAAGAAAACTAGGTATCCGTTCCAGGGAAATCAAAAATGTATCCTTACAAAGAGTAAAGACTGTCAATGAGTGAAATATATAAAAAAAATCGATAAGAGTCATAAAGTTATTCCGCATTCCTGCGCAATAACTTATAATAGAGTAATTTCAAATGCAGATACGAGAGCTATTTTGAGAAAAGGTAGGTAAACAATCCATTAATCTTAACATATACTATCCAAACTAGTACTTTAATGCAATAACGAACTGACCTCCATTGGAAGTCAGTACAGAATCACTCTAATATTGATTTCAGGTCTTAATTGCAGGACACTGCCCCATCGGCGATCTGCTGCATCTACTATCTGAATAGCCAGGCTTGTCAAGGCCAAGTCATTGAACACTAGGCCAACCTTTGCTATCTTTTTTTTATTTAATTTGTCCAAAATGTTATGAATAACCTTATTATGTTTTAGCAAAGTGTTGGCGTTAACGGAAATTGGGGATAAGAAAAAAGAATGTACCGATGCACATTGGTTTTTAAATAACTGTAAGCTATAATAAGAAGGAAAACAGAGTTTGGTAGAGCATTCCACATTCGTGTTGTTCGGCTTATGTACGTATCTATATATTTCAGCGTAGGTCTGAAGATAGGCTTGAGGGTAAACTGATTAGCATTCATAGCGTAGCGAGTATTGCAACAGAAGTGTTGTATGGGTAAAATGCAACTACCGGCTTTTTATACCCTATCCCATAGGGGGGTATATTAGTTTTGATACTTAGTTTGTAACATAGAGAAATAATTTTGCTACATATACCTCAAAGTATATGGATCGACTCAGAATCGCTAGCTGAGTCGAATTAGCCATGTCTGTCTGTCCGTCCGTCCGTCCGTCTGTTCGTCAGCGGTTTTTGGGCCTTAAATTTTGAGCTAGGATAATGAAATTTGGTATATAGGATCCTCGTCCGTGCCACCAGAACAAGTGTAAAAATTTTTGAAATCCGCCCACTGCCACGCCCCCTTTTTAAGAGGGTTACGGTTTTTGGCCAAACCGTAAGAAATTTCAAAAAAGTGTCTGAGAAGCATATTTAGACAATCCTAATATCTATATTTCGTTCATACAAAGTTTTTTGCCACGCCCACTTTTTGGGGGCGTTTTTAGTAAAAAACGCTTTTTGTCCAAATTTTAAAACTTTCGAAAAAAAATTTTGATGCAAATACTTCCGAAATGGTAATATAAACATTTTGTCCATAGATCATTTTCACCTACGCCCACATTTTGGGGCGTTTTCTTACAAAAACCATTTGTATACCCAAGGCTTTAGCAATAGAAATACGTTGTTTTTTGTCGAACCACAAAAGATTTTGAGAAACTGTCTGAGCAATATATTGTGACAATATCATTATCTGTATTTCATCGCCATAAGGCCTATATTTTGAGGATATTAATTTAAAGGATGGGATGGGATAGGGTATTCAACGATCCGCATAGTGGATTGTAGCCTCTCATATGTTTTATTTGAGCATTGGTTGTTGAAGCAGTGATAAAGCAAAGAGAGGAAGGTGACATTTCCTTTTTTTTTAATCCTATATAGAAGATACAATTTTGATTTTGGTGCACCCGATCAGACGTGGGCATTGAACTCAAGTACAAGCTTCATATATTGTGGCCAGACCAGAAGGTTTGAACTATTTCTTACATCAATTTAATTTTGCGGTTTTAGCGACTTCAAATAGGTTGTCGTTCGCACGTAAGTTGCTTGTAAAATACTAATACATATACCGATCATGGAAAGCGTTTCGCTTTTTCGCTTAAAAGACAGAACACAGCGTTGTCTTTTGGAAGGATATGATTCCACTCTGTTTTTCAGCTTAACATTGTCTTTTAGAGACTGAGACAAAACTGAGCCTCGGCGAATACCAGCTAAGCGCTGGTAATGCTCACCAAATAAATTTTGGTGAGTTGCAGACATGAATCTGTCCAAAACACTTGAATTAAATACTTCGAAAGATTATTTCTAATCCATTGACGAAGTTTTTCTTCGACTCCATATATACGGAGTTTCAACAAAAGGGCTTAATGCCAAACCCTGTCAAATCACTTTGAAATATCAAGCCCAACAATCTTGCTTTCTCCGCCATCAATCAATACCTACACCGATTGGTTGCACTTTTCGGTGAGATATGTCATCAGATCACCAGTTCTCGTATTTTGTTATATTTCATAAGCTGAAGATTTATAAACGTATCCATATTCCATGACCTTAGGAAGTGCAGTTGTTGGGAGGAGAAGATTCGCATTTTTCGCCACTTGGTAAGCAAATGCGGTTTCCATCTACTCGGAAAGAGTCCTGATGAGTAGGAAAGATAGAAAATCTTACGAAAACCACTTGCTAGCGTGGAAGAACACCTCTTTAGTACAACGGATGATTTACCATCTGGACCAGCGGATTTGTGAATGTCGGGAAAAGTAAAACTCTTGCAAATGTACGAGTATGAAAGTGGAATTGAATAATCTAAGTTCTCAAGTACAGGAGGAGACTGGCACGTGCTGCAAAATGCTCAACAAGAAGATTGGCTTTGTCCAAAGAGTTGATAGCTGGAATGTCATTGTGAATGAGTGTCGCAACTGATGATGAAGCCGATTTCTTTATATTTATGAAAAATGTCCAAATTTAACATTGTAGATTTGTTTGCCTCGATTTTTGGTCATAGAACAGTTTGAAACATTTCTGACTTGTTTAAACTATTTATCTATGATTTGACCACCTTCTTATTCGGAGCTGGAAGAATTAATAAAACAATATCGCAACAAGTTTCAACAACCTACACTCGACAACGGCGTGTATACGAAGAGCCATAATAACTAACTTATTATCTTTGTGATTTTTAGCTAAGTTTAAAAAAAATTAACAAAGGTTTATTTTAACTTGTATGTGCCTTATAATTATACATCATCTAATTGACTATATCGATTAAATGGGTTTGTTCAAGCTGATCACAAACTGTAATATCTTCAAAATATATGGAAGTTTATTTGAGTATGGTCGGAAGCTTTCATTGGTTTGTGAAACCCATAAATGTGGACAAAATTGAAAAAAAAAAATTATAGCGGGCAGATTATTTTAAGCATGAAAAGTGGACTTAGATTATGCCACCTTTTAAGAGAATGACAGGTCACTTTATACTTTTACCACATTCGAAATCGCATTCTCAAAATATGATATTGATAATTATCATAAAACTACTTTTTACGGAACAGTTAAATGAAGGTGTTAAAAAGGATTGGTTAGTATGTTAATAACCCCGCGTTATTCATGTTACTCTTATGGAAAACAAATCAAACACATGCTTCATTTACTTAATTTGTTAAAAAAAATCAATATGGAAGTGTTAGTTTTAAAGCATTTGTGTGTTCTGCATACCTCGGTATTAGTTTCTTCTAGGAGGTCATCCGCCATCTTACTCATATTTTTAATAACATCCTGGGCCTGGACTGCTCCTTGCTCCAGCGACTTTAATCGCGCTGCTCTCCATGCTGCACGTTTTTCGGCACTAAATTAAAAAAAAAATGGACGGTTATTTCAGAGTGCACCATATTGAAATCAATGTTTAAAATATTTTCGAAAAAAAAAAATATTAAAAGAAAATTGCAAATCACCAAAAAAAAAACTATATCCAAGATTTCAAACACCACTCACTAATATCTATTATATATGGTGCAAAACTAAAAAAAAATTAATAAATAAAAAATTGTCAAATTAAAAACAAAACTTACTTTTGTTGCGCCTTGGTAAGACTAGTCGCAGATGGACTCGACGAAGCTTTGCTTACGACTGAGTCTGTTACTGAGCCTTCCTCAAGGAGTCGTGCCCGCTTCTCAGCATTCGCTGTGCGAACTGGTATACGACTAATTACTGGAGGCGGTGACGATGGTGATGCTGTGTCTACGTGAGGTGCAAATACTGGTAACTTTACCTTAGGTTTTGGCAACAATGACGGTTTGCTTAGTGGTGATCTAGAACTAGCCGAGCCTTGTTCCGATTGCGACAACGACTGCGACGGCCTTGACGATGTACTAGTCGTTGTCTCTGAGGTTGTTGTACTATGTGCACTAAAGTTGATTGGTGTTGTTGGGTTTTTGTTTAACCATTACAACAACATTTTGTATATGTGCAATGTTTGTGTATTGTTTGTTTTTTTTTTTTTTAAGAATTTGTGTAACAAAATTTTTTGGGTAAATTGAAAAGTGCCCCAAAAACAAATTCGAATATAGAAATAAACAAAAAGAAAAATAATCATTTTTATAAACTGCATTTTAATCCGTTAGATTTTTTGATGACATTTGTTTTTTTGTAATTGTTGATGTTTGGTGCTGAGTGTTAGTTACAAACATAGAGAGTGTTGTTGTTTCACATTTAGATGAATACAGAATGATGAATGCGGTATGAAGGTTGTGTTTTAAATGCAGGGATTTATCATTAAACGATTTTTAATGATACAGCATGCTAGTTGGATAAGACGATGGTTAATTTTACTTAAGTTTGTGATTTGTAGGCTAGTGAAAATTTATAGAACTTTTTTACTTAATGAAGAGCGCGACAAAAATAATAATACTCATGGAGTAAAATAAATGTGCACTTTTATTTACATGATGATGGTGGAATTGTCCAACTCCGGCAACCCGGACAAGTAAAATAAGAAAATGTCTACATACCGACATAAAAGGTGACGCACCCTGAACACATTGTTAAAGTTACGTAGATTTTTGTCGATACGTTTGTTTTAAATCTTAAATCCCATGAATCTACTAAACCAATATAGTAAATTATCTTATTCAGTAAAAATAGAAATTTAATACGATATTTTTAAATATTGTGTATAAATAGTACAGTTTGGTAAATATTCTATTTTTTTTTGTAGCTGATATACACTGCTGGTCAACCGGTTAAAACACCCCAAATAAGTTTAACAAAATTTTCTTGTTCACTCTTGCAAAATTCTAGCCATGTACTTCGGAGCCACCTTAAGTGGGAGTTTTTCTTCAATTAAGTCTCTGTTAATCGGTGGTATTCTTCGCCACTCTTTAAATAATAGAGAATCTGGCTTTAGCGCCAACACTTTGTTCTAATCATTCGAGTCATGAGAGTTCGAGCTGTTGAAGATAAACGAAAGAGAATTCGCATGTGCTAACCTAGTGACGCACACATAGTGCACACTTTTTCATGGCAGAAACCATATAACTAGATCTGCCCCTATACAAAAAAAAGTAGCTGCATTTTAACAACAGTACCACCAATTTGTGAAGTAAAATATTTTTTGTTTATTAGTTATTTTTCTTTAGATATAATAAAAAGAAAGAAACGTTTTTTTTGTTTTGTTGATACATAAGTTTTTAATTTCGAAAAAGTTTATAAAAAAGTAGTAACCTAAAAGTTAATTCATGAGATAACAAAAATAAAAATAAAAAAAATATTTGATTTGTTGATTTTTTTGCAAAATGCGTGTACATATACTATAAAAATGTATGTAATTTTTGGTGTAGAAATAGGCAAGTTGCGTTTTTATAAACGTGACAATAGGTAAAAAAAAAAACAAACACAAAGTGTTAGATATTATACACATTTTCTGCATATGCTCACCGTTTGTGTATCTTTCAACAACTTCTGTTCAGTAACAATCTAATATTGTTGAAATATTACTCCTAGAATATTTAAAAATAAACAAACATTGTTTTAGTACAATGTTTATGTGATTTACTCATACAGTGTTTAAAGATCAAGATCACACATCAAAAATTGTCTATTCTTGATATAATTCACATTCACTTTTGACAACATTTTTTTAAGAACCTGATTCAGGAATTAAATGCACTTGGAGCATAGTATGTAAATTAACACTTTAGAGTTTTTCTTGTATATACACTGTAATCTGAATCATGTTGGTTTGATATTGGAAAGTACATATATAAAGAGCTTCCGTACGATTCCTCGGACCTCGTATTTACGAATGCATTTATGTATATCTAAGGTTACACGAAAATTGAACGCAATAGGAAAGATTAGTAAAGAGAAAATTGAAAAAAATAAAATCTATGTTAGTCGAATCGACAAAGGTTACTTCTCTAGAGTTAAGTATCAAAAATGGAAAAATACTTCAATAATCGCGATCGGTTCGTTCAATCAAAAAAAATTGATTGCGACGAATTTCTTGCTAACGACATTAAAAGTATATTAATCTGGTGATAACATCATATTAATGATCAAAAACGGCTTCTGCTTGACCATCAGTACGGGTTCAGAATTCAAAATTCCAAGAATTCGATGATCGATCATGTTTGATAAAGCTTTCGAAGACAACTAAATTTCCTCTGTCGTATTTCTTGCCCAAAGCTTTTGACAAGGTGTGGCGAAAAGATCTTAAATGCAACTTAATGTTCTGCCTGTACAGCTACATAAAATGCTCGTATCATGTCTCTAGAATAATCATGGAATTGAATATTTTATACTAATATTAGCATTAATTGTTCTGAGCCACTATTGATATACTAAGTATACACAGAAACTTTTTTTTCGCCGATATCTAGGTACTAAAATTTTGTACGAAAATACTACGGTCCTCTTGACATAACAATCTTATTACCCGGCCTTCAAAAAAGTAATTTTGCTACCACAACTTCTTTTAAACGAGTGGTGGGTGCACGATTCGGTCGTACGCAATTTTCTCTTTCACAGCGAGTTGGGCGCGAGTTGGGCGTTAGATCAAATCATATGCATTTTAGTTATTGATGGTATAAATGATATAAATAATGTCGAAATGTGATTATACGAACGTTTACTCCAAAATTTGAAGGAATCGGTGTCTATGTGAATAAGATTGATTTTCCCTTATTGCCCAAAACTGGAAATTCCGTTTAGTGATAGTTGGGGTACAACTAATTATGTTGAAAACAGTAAGAGTATTATAAAATTTCATTCAATGTGATATAATATTTGCGAGAAATTAACAATTTTTTTTATATTTATGGCCTAAATGACAAAATCCTTGGAACTTGGAACTAATATGCTTATAGTATATATAAAGTTTAATCAAAATGGATAGAGCCGTTTTCGAGAGAATTTAGGTTATGTATAATTTTTATATGGCAGGTACCGTTAATAACATGGCTAAAAGCAACAAAATTATGACCAAAACAAACTTGGGTACGAAATTTGAAGAAAATCGGTCAAGCAGTTTAGGGGGGAGACCATTACAATCGAGTAGTTTTGACTCCAGGATCATTAACTGAATTCAGACTACATCCATTCGGCAGAAATACTTTTTTAAGAACTACTTTCTTGAATCATACTAATTCCATAAAGATACACTTTGCTGTAATGTTATATGAAACATACCTGGCATAGATTTTACCAAGAGCTTCAAATTTCAATAACAGAACTAGAAATTCCTTAAACAATGTAGTATACACCTAAACACAAAAAAAAACGTAACATGATGTTTAAGACAACAATTCGACAGTGATTTTTGGCGCTAATTTAGTCCGAGTTGAGTAGGGTCAATTTTTATTTGAAGATTATGAAAATAGATTGGTAGCAATCTTGGTAGCAATCTTTTCTTGGAAAACTGTCGATTTCGACATATTACCCTGGAGAAGAATAACACCAGCATTTGCATTCCCAATTTTATTTGAAAAAAAAAAATGTTTGCTCAAATTATAGGCTTTAAGAGTCTTCTTTTGGCCGACAAATAATATATCGGACCCATTCGCGCGAGTGTTATTGTAAGAAAATATAGCTTGCTCGGAACGAGCCTGGTGCCCAAACATTTGAATTTATTGGGACTGATTGTTTTATATTGAGACATTCATTGATTAGATACCGCAAATACATACAACGAGTACAAATGTCAATTCTTGGGAAACAGACTTGCAAATACATAGGTATTTGCTTTCATTCATTCATTCGTGTGTAATTCCTGCAGGATGGTGGAACCTTAAGCGGATTCCGATAGTGTAAATCATGATAAGCTTTTCATCTCGTATGATTTGACTTATTATTGTGAGAGGAATGGATTGCGATAAACATTGGTTTTACGACGTCTAGGAATACATTTGTATTCACTCAAATGTCTTGCAAATTAAAACAAATAATATTTTCGATGTACTTTTACTTACCATTTGGTGTACGAAGTTCACGTTTATTACAAAAAAGCTTATTTACATATGTCACTTTTAATTTTCTTCTTGGTTGAATCTTCCGAAAGGATAAGTTGAAAATAACTTTCATTTTTGTAACATCTAAAGTATATTCTAAAGGATAATGGAAAATTGAGTTGATCACCCCTACCAACTTAAAATGAAAGACGGCTTCAACATGCGTCATTAACATCGGGTGTTTAATGTGATATTGTGTATATCCGCATAAGGGATCGGCCGCGCAGGAGCTCAGGTTTCAGCTCAGTTTCATCGCTCACTGCGTGGCTAAGCCCTAAGCCTTACCCAATTATCAACTTCAGTTGGTGTTTTCTAATTGTGTTTCACCTAATTGTGTTCCCTATGATACAAACTATCTATCAAAACTAATATACCCCCATGGGATAGGGTATAAAAATACATATCGACAAATAAAAAAAAATCAGTATCACCTGTCGAAGTTGTTTGACCGATTGACTTACACAATACATAAACCAAAATCAAGCGGCACGACCGACAAATCCTGAGTTGAATATCGATCGACTATCCTGTAAGTGCATTTAACATGACAAACCATTAAGAAACATATACATTGTTCTACTACTGCCTCTTTAGTAACTTTTCTTGAATAACCGCTTTGAAAGCTATACGTTCGAAAAATAGGTCTGAACAATAGCAGGAATAGCCATTTTCTCCTATCATTCTTTCAAAGGAATACTTTTAGCTACTTAATGAGTACCCTCTTCAATGGCTTAAGATCTTCCAGATGAACACTCAACCGCTCCTCAAGGCTAGATGTAAATTGTGGGAATTTTTTTTAGTCAATTCCTTATACAGAAGTTCATTGGGAGTCAGATTTTGTTACCTCAAGACTTTTGACCTTTCATTTCTAAAAAAAAAGTAGGTAAAAAAAACCAATAACACGCAAGTGAAGGGAACAAAAACTTTTTAAATTCAGCAAACCGAAAAAGTGGAAACTTTTCAATTGTAAAGAGAATCAGATTGAAACGAAAAGAATGAAGAAGAAAAAAATGGAAAATAAATCCGGTTGCCGTCAATTAAAATTGAAACTTGGTCCTTCTGCCGAAAACGAATAATGAATACAACTAACGAATTGACTTTGTAACAACTAACACAGCGATAAAAACTTATTTTTACCATTCAATAACACATATTTAATCCTTATTTTGTTTTGTAATCGGATTTTGTTGTTGGAGTGATTGTGATGACAATATAAAAAAGATATTACGTTTTTACTATGTGATTTGACTAGGCATAGCGAAAAGAATAGTGTTATTGTAAAAAGCACAGCCCACAGCGAAACCAACAAAAAAAGAAAGAATAAACAACTACAAATGTATACCTTACCACCCGTGAAAAAAGCCAAAAATAAGAATAATAGAAAATAGTGTTCCAAATAAGTCGAATTTCAATTTAGTTACTTTTTTTTATTTATAACATACAAATAATTGAGTCTGTTTTTTTTTTACAAAAGATTGTGATAAAAATGTGTTATAGTTAAATATTGTAAATATATTTATAGAGTTTTCATATAAAAACAGCATATAGTGTTAGCATTAATAATATTAGTATTAAAAGACGTCATTATCAACATGGTACATAAATGCCTATGTTTTTATATATATGTATATATATCTGTATACTGTTTACCTCTAGCACATTTAAATATAACAAATTTATCTAACTATAATTATAATATGATATATAATAATAATATGTATATACTTTACATTAGTAGAAATTAAATATTATAAAAGTATTTATTATATATAGCACAGAAAGAAAATACTATTTGAAATAAAAGGTGGAGAATTCATGTTGAAAACGTTGTTATTATTTATTAATGTAAATTAAAAGGAAATGTTAATTTATTAAAAAAAATTTAAACAAATTATAGTTAAAAGTTTTAGCTTCTAAATACTGCTTCAATTTCATCAAGTGGATTCCTAGAAACAATGTAAAAGTAAAAGAAAAAAGGTTTGTGTAAATGCGAAAAATTATTTCATTTTTATAGAAATAAATAAAAGAGAAAACCAACGAAAATAGCAAATTAAAGCAAAAGTGAGGTGATAGAGGTAGGACATGAGATTGAGGTTTTTGTATATAAAATCAAGCACGACAGCAGTGTTTTGATTTATTTTTATATTGACGTGAATTCGGTTTTTATGTCTATAAATGTGTTGTTAAAGGAGTCTTTCGGGAATATGTTTGTTTTGGTATTTTATCTTTTATTAAGAATCTATAAAAATATAACATGGGTTTTGGAGATTGTGAAGTTTTACATCTGGTTGCTGTTTACTACTTAGGTGGTGTGCGAATTGCGTTGGAATTGTGGTTCAATTGTATCCACTGGCGATAAAGGTATTTTTTTTTTGCTGCGTCAAATAAACATTTTTACAAAAAAAAATGTTCATGAATTTAAACTAAGAATTGATTAACAAAATAAATGCTTTTAAAAAATAAAAAATCTCGTTACCAAACACATAAATCAGTATTAAAGCATTTGTGTGAATGTTTGATGAAAATTGTCGCCATAGTAGTATATCTAAGTAAGTTGATCGCGATAAATTTTCATGTCATTACTCTTTAGATGTTTTCTACAAACATTAGATATAAACATCGTTGTTGATTAGAAGTTTTAAGATGTATTCAATAAATTTATCCCTCAATACGTTAAACATTATTTTTGCGATTGAAAATCTGTCACCATACTTATATTTTATGCAACCCATTTGTATGACGTTAAGATTTTAGCGCGAGAACATCATATTGATCGGCAAAATTTCCCAACTAAATTGAATCTCTGTAGAGATTTTTGTATGACAGATAATTTATATGCGCTTAAGTTCATTCTTATACATGTATAAAAATATTTTTAGTTACCAACATTTTTCAAAAACTCAAATTTTACTATATGCATTGTCAGAACATACAACCTATACAACAAGATAACCTTAATATCCATAAGGGGTTATCCAAAAGTATACATAACTCTTTAATCTAAGAACCAAGATAGCCCCCAATTTATGCAAATCATCACATCATAATTGATTATAAAGCAGGATTTATACAGAGATATGTTAATAGTTGGTAGCGTCGGCAACGACCTCACTTTAAAATGCATCAGCTATTCTTTGGTGATGATGAAGCTATTATTAGTAAGGATCAATCGTCTCAGCTACCATTTCTTTATTCTTTATGTATCGGTCGATGTTTTGGAGTCCGGTTCACAGGATCGAATAGGTGTTAGGGTTTTTATATTACATGGTATCACGCATTATGCATATGTTTTTGTAAAACTATCGCTTATAGCCTTAAAACATTATTCAATCTTAGTTTATTTTATTTATTATTAATGTAATTTTCTGCAAAGTATTTTTTTTTTGTCTTGTACTGAATTCATGAACAAAGAGCTTATATACCAAATTTTATTATCCCAGCTCAACTATCTAGGACTGATAAATATACTTCTACATGAACTACATGTTTAATAACCTAGTGCATATACCATGAAAATAGTTTATATAGGAAAACCCACTAAAAAGAGGGCATGGGTTAAAATGCTCTATAGATGAAATGTTCATAACAATTTTTATCAGATTTTCGCAAGAGGTGGGGTAGTAAAAATACGTTTGTGGCATCCGAAAAAATGTTTCTTACAAATATCCTATAATGAAATGCGTATTTAAGTATCTGGGATCTGTGAATATGAAAGCAAGATATGATGGCGACATCAATCATGGAATGGGTGAATTTACCAAAGTCGTTTGTACCCAAAATATACATCATAGCTGAAAGGAAAGCTCTACGCCCTAATCGTGCATCTGGATAGTTTTATCGGATGAGTGTTTTCGACAATGCACGAAAAATATACCGACAAATCAGCGGCAGCTGAGATAAAAGCTTTTTTTTTTATGTTCTGATATTCAAAAGACAGATCTTATTCGAAAAACTAGCCATAATCAAATAAAGTTCCCATAGAACCACGAAAATAAGTAGACCTAAAAACTCATGTATTCAAACAACCGATTTACGACAAATGGTTTTATATCACTGAAGTGGAGTGTCTGAAATCAAGAGTACTGCCGATACGTTTAATTTCATATCAAAAAATCGTATTTTCTCTGTGTAATAAACTAATGTTACCAAAAAGAAAATTGGCCATAAATATTTTTCAATATAAACAAATGGTTCTCTTAAAAGCACACGATCCTAATTTGAATGCTCAATGGCTAAGCAATTATATAGTATAACCAACTAGTTGCATGGTCCTAAATTAATTATACACAATAATATTGATTACAATCCTTAGAGAGTTGGATAAAGCCTCCTCAACATTAAGGTCAATTAGCTCGGCGTTTATTCAAAGCGATTTCAAATTTACCCGAAAATTAGCCAAAAGAAAGAAAAACCACCCTCGCCTGTATAATTGAAAACCGCTTTTTCTTTTGTTTTGTTAGAACAACCAACAATGTTTGGGGGCTCATCTTAAAAACAATTATAGGGGAATACATACAAAAAAATCGAATGAACGTCCTAGTTGTAGCCTCTGAAAAACACATTTACCAGCGCGCACATATGCGAGCTCTATAGAACGGCAGCATGGTATGTGTATATCTGGGTAATAAATTCTGCCTCCAGTCACTCATAAATTAAAACCCAGTGTGGTTAATGCCCTTGTTCGTGGAGTCATGATGATTTTTTTTATTCTTGGATTCCTCGTTGAGATTCGTTGATCCCCCTATTGCATGGAAAACACACATAGATTCAAACCTAATTTTTATTGGGTTTGTAGATGGTTGAAAACATTTGTTATGCGGAAATATATGACGTATTTTTATTACAAAATTGTCACAATAAACGTGTGTAAGGGAATATGACTTTATTTTTATTTTTTTTTTTGACTTTATGAGAAAATTTTTTATGTTGGCTTTGTGTGATTTTAAAGTGAGTAAAAGACTGTAAAAGTGAATTTCTAAAAAAAAATTATAGGCAAGATCTGTATGTACCTGTTATTGAACAAACTTAACAGATTTGAATTTTATAACACATTGTCGGAAATATAACGTATACGCCACAGTATTCACTACTTGAGCGCACCGCACTTAAGTTGATGTTTGTCTCCACTGGCTTCATCTTTGGCGGGAAATAGAATGTAATGTGAGCCAACAAATTGATGATTTTTCCCTCTAAATCTCGTAGCCTTCTCATAATCTCATATGGTCAGAACTTTCGCGAATAAGGTTAATGTGTAAGCTTTATTAAAATTGAAATATGTAATGAGTGATTCATTAAGAGGCACTAGAAGTAGGGATTAATGTAAGATACCTCATGGGCATTGTCATGGTATTTTTGTTTAGCATTGTTTGACATTTCATCATAAAAAGACATAGCTTAGCACAGCGTCTATAAATTATTCAGCTGTATTCAAAATCAGTGTTCTACGAGAAATGTTTTTCGTGCGATGAGGCACATTTACGGCTTAATGGCTATTTTAATAAGCAAAATTGCCACCTGCAACTGAGGAGTAACCCAAAGAAGTTCAAGAGTTCAACACGCTCATGGGATGGTGAAATCATCGGTCCATATTTCTTACAAACGAAGCTGGCCGAAACATAACTCTGAACGTCACTCGTAATAGGCGCAATAACAACAGGCTTTTTGATGGCTGAAATTGAAGTGGTACTTGACACAAAGCCCGTGAAACCAAGGCTTTATTTGTACAGCAATTAGTTAAATCAATTACTTTACGCTTTGGACTGGTGAATTGGTCACATAGACGATGCAATATCACACCTCTATACTGTTAATTTTGAGCCTAGCTCATCAAAACCTCACCTAATCAAAAAAAAGCTACTGTGTAACATAATGACTAGAGTATAGGGTATTTATGTATATATGTTGACACTGCAACACAATCGCAAACAGAGTATATCTACTTACAGTGAGTAGGGACACTCTCGACGATTTAATAATTTGAAGTAAAGCCATTTAGCCATGTCTCACATATACGAGAAATAGACGGTAGTAAGAAAGACTTGCAGTGAAAGAAAGATAGAAAAGGAGTAGAACTTTTTCGAATTGTGACACAGGGTGTGGTGTAAACAAAATAGCAAAGTAATATATATTTTTAATTTTTTTTGTTTGTTGCTATATATTTTGGTTTCCTTATTAAACTGTTTAATTATATAATTAACTTTTACTCGAACATACAATTTTATGAGAAATTTCTTATTTTCATTTTTACAGCAAATAAATCCTTTTTTTTAAATATGGATTTAAATTTTTGTTCAAGTTTCTCTAACTAATTTATGAATTGTTTAGAAGGTCGCGTAAATCTCGCACCCTCATATTCTTTAAAATCGGTAAAATAATTGGAAACATTTTTAACTCGCACTTCTAGTTAAGGCTTTTATTTGATTTTTTTCCAAATTATAACCTGCGAAATAGTTAAATGCATTTTCAATACTGACGTCGACAGTTTTATTGTTCGGTTTTGAAAGCGAAATTCGTGATTTCAGCCGAAATGAGAAGCATTCTGGGATATAACTTCACATTCTGAAATTCGGAATTCCGCTAAAACGCTATTTCAAATAACGACCAACCGAGTTATGTCAAATCAAACATTACTTTTTTCCCCTACAAAAAAACTTTTCTTTTCTCCTAGAAACGTCAAATTGCTCTGTAATTCGTTTTAGAAAAATCGTTCAGAAAACAAATTTAAATAAAACAAAATGAAATTAATGAAAAAAAATGCATAAACTTTAATAATTGATGAACAATATGATGGCCTATTGCTTTTTCTTTTCAAATCGCTTCTGCAAATGTCATATCTTCGGAACAACAATACGGTTGCGTATAATCGCAACGTTGTTTTCCCAGCAATCTTGATTAAAATTTCTTGTTAAGAGACATTTAACACAGTTTTCAATATTTCACTAAATATTCATTAATATTATTTTATAATACGCATTTTTTAGTTGCATTTTTTGAATCTGTCAAAAATGGTCTTCTGAACCTTTTGGATTCTCGAAATTTAGATGAATTGAAGACATGATATAACAGAGGTAATATAAGCAGTTGAACACCAGCACCTAAACTAGCTAAAGTATAAATCCAGGTGAAACTGTTGTACTTATCATTTGAGTGGCAAGCCTCACCTTCATATTTTTAAAATTATTTGGAAAAATGTGCTCATCTGTCAATTTGGGAGCCATTCTAAATGAATTATTTTTCTAACTTATATGCAAATTCTCAACATCTTTCCAGATAATATATATCATATATAATATAACTATTTATTTTAAATTTCGCATAGGCCCTGATTGTAACACCCTTTTTTGAATTAATAGATGGAATTGAATAACTTTTGACAATTCAACTTCAGTACGCCTTTAACAGTACGGGTAAAAAAATAAAGCAATCTCCACTCAAGTCTGCCTACGTAATTAGTGTGACCATAATAACGGGTGATCCAAGTAGAGATACTTTTTTCAATAGCCTTTTTTGACAGATCACGTGTGAGTCGTGTCATGCTGTCATGTTATTTTTGTTTAGTATTGTTTGGCATTTCATAATGGAAAGACTTACTCGTGAACAACGTTTACAAATTGTTCAACTTTATTATGAAAATTCACGTTCTGTGAGGAATGTGTTTCGTGCACTTCGCTCAACTTATGGTCAACATAATCGGCCTACTGAGCGTACTTATCGCAACACCATCCCCCATTTAGAGACCCAGCATACATTATTGGATAATATTCGACCGAATAGACCACGTCCAGCACGCTGTGAAGAAAATATAGCGGCCGTAGCTGAGAGTGTACACGAAGACCGTGGAGAGTCGATTCGGCGCCGTTCGCAGCAACTCGGACCATGATAACCGACTATTTGATGCCTGAAATTGAAGCTCGTGATCTCGGCGACATTTGGTTTCAGCAAGACGGCGCCACTTCCCACACATCGCATCAATCAATGGACTTATTGAGAGAGCATTTCGGTGAGCACATAATTTCACGTTTTGGGCCGGTCGATTGGCCACCAAGATCGTGTGATATCACACCGTTAGACTTTTTCCTGTGGGGATATGTAAAGTCAAAAGCTAATGCCGACAAACCCGCTTCGATTCAGGCCTTGGAGGAAAACATCACGCGTGTCATTCGCCAGTTACCAGTCGAAATGCTCGAACGAGTGATCGAAAATTGGACTCAACGGATGGACCATCTGCGACGTAGCAACGGCCAACATTTGATAGACATAATCTTCAAAAAATAATGCCAAAGAATGCTCTTTCAAATGATAATAAACATTCTCCATTAAAATTGAATTTTCTGTGTTTTTTTCTTTAAAAAAGTAGGGAACCTCGAAATGGATCACCATTTATATACAATATGGAACCTAAAAAGTATTGTCAATAAAACTTAAAATTGTTCAATATGACATATACAGAAGTGATAGATATGCGAAAATGTTTAGTTTTTTATTCTGCAGTGAAACATTTATATTGAAGATCCATAACTAAATCTTATCAATAACCAATGACAAAAACAAAAAATAAAACAGACTTTAAAAAGCAAACTTGGTAACCTGGTCAAGTCAATTGATTCCTGAATAGCTGAGGGGAAATACTACTACACTGACAATCACTTCAGCCCGCCTATAGAAAAGTATTATGGGAAATTTTATGTATCTTACGCAAAATTGCTAAATGCTTTAGTGGTCGTTAAATGTGTTGTGTTCTCTTTTTATTATAAGTGATTGCGCTTGCGCATAAGGATTAAAATCAATCCTTTTTATCTGTTTTCACTTATGCGAAGTATTTTGTTGTAGTGTTTTGTTTGTAGTAGTACGAGTTGCATATGTAGGGAGAGTGTCCCTACTCACTGTAAGTAGATATACTCTGATCTCAAAAAACACCTCAAATGTATTTTGAGATTGTGTTGTAGTGTAGTTAACCCAGAATTCCCTTATGGTAAATTTCATGTATTTGTTTGATATATAGTGTAAAAAGTGTATTTTTAAAGTTTGTTTATCAACCAAAATAATTGGGCGTGTCAGTAGGGAGGAAGCAACTTTAGTTGCCATCGAGACCTTGGCCTTAACATTGAAAAATAAAAGAAATCGTAATAGCTGTACCAATCTTTATTTTTTAATTATATTAAAATTAAGTAGTTATGAAATGGAACGATTTAATTAGAACGGTGAAATTCTTCAAAACAATTAGTAGGGTGCAATGGAACATTGCATTTTTTGCAAACATAAAAAAAAATGGTTGGTTTTGAACATTTATTACAGCGCCTGTATTTGGACTCGCCTCTTGTAAGAACATGATCCTTCCTGTCTGTTCTGATGAAATTCAAAACTGAGTTTGGTGCTGTGGAAGTTCTTGTTCCAAATCGTTTGGTATAGCGAAGCTTTGCAATATATATAGTGCACACTGTTGTCTGAATTCCTGCAACGGAATGTTGTTACCCAATTTTCTATACAAAAGCCAACCTTGAACACAAAATATATCTATAGCCTATCCAAAAAAAAAAAAGGCCACCACCACTTTTTTGTTCTTATATGTGTTCTGTAAGTTGACTGGAATTGATCAAATATGTCGACACCTCCCATATATTGATTATATGCTGCAATCGGTCCCGGAACGTCAATCTTCATATCAGCTCTTGAATACCTGTCCTTGTTTTGCCTGGCTCAAGTGGAATTCAATCTGACGGCTAATATATCTTCGGATGAAGTGAGCATGTGGGATCCTCTTTTTCTTTGGAAAGCCCTTTTTTCTACCTCCTATGTAACGTTTGTTCAGTACCTCTAGTATCGCGACCGACGTAAATAGATTGTTGAACAAAACATTGTTTTTTTATTTTGAACAAAAGTTTGGTCCCTGGCAAATAGGACGTATATTCAGGAAATCCTAAGACTACGTCACCGCCTTGACCATATCCTTTTTCTTCTATTCTGGTATATGAACCACAATACGGTTCCGCATGAATCATGTATCGGTCATGCACCAAAGTTTGAAACCAAAACGATTCGGATTTCCTTTTATAAATTGTTTTCCCCCATGGTGGCCATAGTATGGAATCATACTTTATTCTATTGACAAATATCCGCTGGGTTCTATTATTTTAAATCAGCTTATTCCAATTTCGACAGCTCTTCAATTACTTTATCTAAAGTATTTTTTATTTAATCTTCCAAAACTCCTAATAACAAAGAAAATCATACATGTATGCGTAAATTTAACGCAAATTTTCATACTCCCAAACGTCTAATAGTGGATTCGGGAGGACGGTTGCGTGGAAATAAAAATCAAATATTTCACAAATAGTATGTAGTACAGAACACTGATTTATTGCATGGTGAATTGCATACACTACTGAACAATTCATAATATATTTGACAATTGTTGTTTTAACAATATGACCGGTAGTATTAACCTTAATAACACATTTCCACGACAGCACAGTATCGCTTTTCAATTCGAAAATATAAAGTTGAGCAATTGCATACCCTGGCAGTTAACACCATTTGACCAATGTTATTTAGTAATATAAAAATAACGACAGATGTAAGTAAAATAGTAGGTCCGCAAAAACTGACGCAATGCCCGTAAAGTTCAATAAACAAACAAAAGTTTAAAAAAAAAATGTATTCTGGGTTTTGCGCCAACAAGAACTGGTGCCAAGATGGACAAAAAAAAGCGAAACAAGTTTCCCCATTTACTACCACTCCAATCAAAATGGCACCAAAAAACAAAATTCAGAAAGAAAAAACCCACAAGTCTGAAATAACATTAATACCTGCCCACATTTTCTGTTCAGTTGAACTTGTAGGGGGAAAGTAAAAAAGTTCTTTCAGGGAGCTTGGCCTTTATGGGTTTTTAATATTAACACAGATATAAGTATGGGTATGATGTTACTCTGATGTACATTCAAGGAATTCGCGTAAAGAAAATAAATTTTATTTTCATTAATTGTTTGTACTTCGGTAAATAAATATAATGATTACAGGTAAAGTTTTGCTTCAGAGATGACATTTACTTTTTAAGATGAAATTTTAACAATGAAAATATAATAAGTATTTATACTACAATTACATATTAATACAATAATAACGTCTTCAGAGGAACGGTGAGCAAAATTTCATTAAAACTTTTTTTTATTGGCGCGCATATTTAGCTCATACTGGGGAAATCAGGGAGGTTGATGCAAGTTTGCAAAATGAAATCGTGTTAATAGAGAAAAAGCAATTCAGCCGTCATTTCTAAAAATAATTTAAAAATTTGTAAATTTGAAATGGTGTTTCTTGATTTTGGTATTACTTTTATATTAAAGTTTCATTAAAATGTCTCCGAAATGTAAAAAAAAAAAAAATTAGCTTTCAAAAGGAAGATTACAGTAACTATAGTAACATCGTTTTAAATTTTATTCAGCGTGAGAGTATAGTTCACGAAAAAGGTCTATTTTATACGAAATCAATACTTGATAAAGATACGAGAATACGAGGTTGAAATTTGGTGCATGCCATTAAATCACCGCGATTCACTGCATTAACATCATTCTGGACTTGATCTATATGTCATTTATCGTAAGACCCCAGGGCTCTCATGAGTATTTTGAAATTATTTATATTTATTTTTAAGTTATTGTAATAATTTTGAAACTACAAATGCATTTTGTCCGGACTCTTTCGTGTCGTTAATGTATATGAATAATTAGATATTTAATTATATAGAGTTGGAAATAGTTAAAAATATCCCGTTCAATATTATTTGCTTGTTAGCATTATCCAATGGCAGTTGATCGCATATGGATATTTGACCGGGCAATTTGTCGATGCAACTCAATTACCGAACTTCCGCTTCTATAGATCAACTTTTTGACAATTTGTTTGATTGGAACCGCATATCACTGAAGTCAAGTCCATCTAATTCTGGGAACAAATTGTCGTCCAACATTGCACGATAGTGAACTCTATTGACCGCAACATGGCGATCATTCTCATCTATTCCAATATTTTCAGAGCCATATTAGAGAAGTGTCGAAGCTTCAAATGATCAAGAGTTTATTTGATCTTGTAAGGGTGCTCTCCAAGATTTTACGCAAACTGAGATATTTAAAATTTCTGTAAACTATTGATTTGGCTCGTTTTGACCTGAATCGTTACTTACTGGGAAAGAAAAATTCAATGAAAATGCATGGTGTCTCAAATGTATTTACTGCTCACGCTTATAAAAAGCACCATTTTCCAATAATCCCTTTTAAGTTAGAGCTATGCAATGTAATCTCTCTTAAATAATGAAAAACCACGTTTTCTTACTCAAACATAGGTTTTTCTAACTCGCAACTTGCTTATATAACTTGATTCCTAGATTACGAAATTTGGCTTTACAGTATCCGATAATGCTAATAAAAATATCTCATCTGACCCCGTTTCTAACGTTTTTTTGATTATTCTTTCAAAACTTGAGGGACAAAGCGAAACGAATAAACTTATTTTCGATAGGTTAGTTAAGATTGAAAATAGTATTCGCAACAGTCGTGGCCTTTGGCAGAAACTTGGAGAAATTTAATTGTTTATGCAAGAAAGAGATATCGATGTATGTTTAATAAACACATGACTAATTCTAGCTTAAAGATTAAACGTAACCTCGACTATCATGCTCTACATCCATCAAATAAGGCTAGATATGGAGTAGCACTATCTATAAACGACTGCATCGAACATTCGATTAATTTTAAATTTGAAGTCGAAGCAATGCAAGTTTGCTCTATACAGGTCAAAACCAGACTATTGTTTCTGAAGATATCTTCTATGTACTGCCCACCTACATCGTGAGATGTAGAGAGAGATTTGTTGAGTTGAGAAAATTGATTTTAAAAACATTGTTAATTCCCTTGGGCAGCGTTTTTTTATCGTATGGGACTTAATTGCACAATATACATTCTGGGAATCTAGATGCATATCACAGTACGATGTAGGCAGAAAGTACAAACCCGAATTTTATTCAACGAGAAAACCAACTTACTGCCCAACTGATGTTACTAAAATACCGGATTTGATTTTTTCATTGTAAAAGGTATGCCATCCAATCAAATCAAAGTTGGAGAATGCTTTGATCTTTTCTCTAATCATTCTCTGGTCATTCTAACAACGAGTGAGTCACTCATTAGAAATGAATACCCACCCAGACTAACAAACGGGAAAACTAATTGCGAAGGCTTCAAAAACGATAATGAAAATAATATTCGACTGGGTGTATCGGTTAGATCTCCATTTAGGAGTAATCATTTGACAGCGCACCAAGTACATACATCGAATTGAGAAAGCTTTCGTATTTCTTGACGTGTCACAAGCATTTGACAAGGTGTGGCACTAGCGCCTTAAATACAAACTGAGACAAGTTCTGCCTGAACAATTATATAAAATCCTTGTGTCATATCTTGAGTATTGACTCCTTAATATGAAACTTGGAAACGAATATTCGGAGTTCAAAGAAATAATGGCAGGTATACCGCAACCGAAGCATCCTTGGACCACTCTTGTACCTCCTATTCACTCATGATATCCCACAAACAAATGATACACAAGTTGCCACGTTTGCTGACGATACTGCAATACTGCAATTACAAAACGCTCTCACGAAGGTTAATGAATGGACAAAATCCTGTTGGATTGCATTTAACGAGAGCAAATCGATTCAGGTAGATATGCTGTATTTTTTTCGTAATACGGTTCGAGCCCCGTTTGCAAATAAAGCGAAATATCTCGGAATGACACTCAATGCAAAATTAAAATGGAATTCGCATGTAAAAAAGAAATGAGAAGTACTTAAAAATAAATAGCTGTTATTACACAAGTTGGTGCTAAAACCGGTTTGAACAAATGGTATAAAACTATGGGGTTATACCAGTGAAACGAAGTTAAAAAATTTACAAACTATTAAAAACGAAATATAAATATGCCAAATATTATATACTTGTGATAAAAAATAGCTAGATAATTCGCATACTTAGTTGCAATACATAGACAAAATGGGTGGTTGTGTTAGCGAGTAAAAATCTCACGGAAGAAAATGAATTACCATTACATTAAACTTAAAAAAAATTAATTATAGTTTAAGTAAACTAATAAAAAAATTGTATGAATTACTTAAAAATGTTTCTTAGTACATCCATTAGTACTATAGATAAGTTAACATAAAATTGATTTTTTTTTAAATCTTTACGCAGAAATTTTTGAAATAACTCTGCAAAATATGATTTTTACTAACCATAAGTCCACAATGGTTTAAAATACTTTTTTTATATTTTTATTTTGTAAACTTAACTTTAACCTTAAGCTCATACACATGGTTATCAACGACTACTCTTTGTTTATTTTATTTTTTTTTTTTTTCCTTTTATACACCACCACCTTTCTATTAATTTACCTTAACTCTCCAAAACCCAAACGAAATTCTATTGAAATAAACAAAATAAAAGTGTGTTTCAAAACTATTAAATCCGAAAGCACCACCCTACTGATTATAAAACACTACTCTCAACTGCAATGCTGTGCTATATGCATGGTCAGTAATTCTAATGTGTTGTGCATACAAAACTTACGTGTGCATGTTTGTGTGTGATATTGAGTTTAACAAAAAAAATAATGGGTCATAAAAAGCAAGTATTTATATATGCTTTATATGTACATATAGAATAAGCATCTCCCTAGGCCCAAGTCTAACTTTCATCATAACTAACAACAACGAAAAAAAAACTAAGCGATATAAAATGAGAATACGAACAAAATGGAAAATAATTGAATGTTCGTTGTTGGAATTGCACTGCAGTACACTTACCTCGTATCCTCGGAATCACAGTTTTCATTATCATCACCTCCATTATCACTGTTTGCATTGTCGTCGACATTCTCTTGGTGGTGTTTGTCGTATTGCTCCATTATGTCATTGGAGCCATCCACTAATCTAGTCTGCTTATCACGTCTTAGGGTTGCGATTTTCTTCTCCTCTTCTTGTTTTAACTTTTCAACTTCGTCCTTCGATAGGAAGGAGAAAACTTTTTCTATTTCAATGAAGGAGAAAACAAAAAACAAATGAAAGTAAATGACATGATACGTCAAAATTATGGAAAATAAAAGCTGGAGATAGCTCGAGTCTTCAGTTTTCTGAGTGCTAACATGGAAAGGTCTAAGGGTGAAATGATGTTAAATGAGGATGGTCATGAATAACTAAGTTCCAGTTCTTTCGTTTACTGCAAAGACACTAATTGGGTGAATGGTAAAAGTGTAGTAAAATAACAAAAGTTGCACATAAAGAGACCATAATGATGGCCATAGGTACATTAGACAGGAGGAAGAGAATGGGGATGCTGGGATCTGATTTTTGAGTTTGAAAGAGCCTGCACAAGATAAGACAATTAGCTTACCATGGAGTCGTTGGGATAGGAGACAATTCTTATACCTGGAGTTATACGATGGCCGCAGATGACTTTTACAAATAGTCTTTAATTCTTGAGAAGTAGAAAAACGACACACGGTATCAATCGAGAGATATGATTTTGTTTTGTTGATATGTACGACAGTACATTTTAGTTAGCCAACCGGATTTGGCTTGCTAAACTTATAAGTGCCAGTGTTGATAACAAGCAACATTATAAAAAGCCTTGAATGACAGACACGGAATATACGGCCTGCTGTCTCAGGTGAACCCTTGACCTGGCCCTTCAGGTTAGGGGTTGTGCTTAAGGTTAACTATCCGCTTAAGGAAGAAAAACATTGTTTCGAAAAAAAAGGCTAGGAAAGCACTGAATGTATTGTTGACGACCATGTTAAACGAAAAAACGACAACAACGTTCGTATCTGAACATGGTATGTGGGAACATTAAACAGAATAGGTGCAGCTGGGCAACTAGCGGAAGCCCTAAGCTGCTCCAGAGCAGTCATTACTGTCCTTCAAGTAATGCGATGGGATGGGCGGGCAAAAGGAAGATGCAAAACTATGACATCTACAACGATCCGTGTTATAACGAGCAGAAACAGCGGCTTTGTTATAAGTGCCAGACTTAGAAAAGAAGTCTTATTTTTCCAAGACGAATGCATTGTAATAATTCGCATCAAGGCCAATTTAACCAATATAAGCCTAATATGCACTCACGCCCCGACGTGACGGAGTAAAAAGATGATGTAGCTAAAAATTGCTTCTACGAGCTCCTTGACAAAACCTATGAGCGACTACCGTAGTACGATGTTAAAAATGTGCTGCGTGATTTTAACACAAAGGCCAAAGGGCGTAGGAAAATACAGCATTATTGTCGGAAAACACAGCCTACGCGACAACACGTCTGGCAACGGACTTTGGTTAATTGACTTCACTACGGAACGAAATGCCACTATAGCCAGCACACTGTTTCTTCACCTCGATATCCATAAGGGTACATGGCGGTCTCCACATCAACGAACGGTCAACCAAATGGATCACATTGCGATAGACAAGACGCACGCGCATCCAGTATTTTGGATGTCGGAATATTCCGAGGGGCTAACATCGACTCGGACCACTACCTTCTTGCAGCCAATGTAAAAATTAGGAAATCCACCACGCCACAACAAACCAGAAATACTGTGAAGAAATTGAATGTCAAAAGACTGCAATCGCAAGAGACCGCCAAGGCGTAACGCGTATCCCTTAACTTCTCGATTAACACCATACCACCAGCATCGAATATCGAAGAACAATGGCGGCGATGCCAACAAAGTAAGGAATACAATGCCCGAACAAAATCCTATCAAGATGAGCAAGAAAAAACACTACCAGCCTAAATGGAGTGACGATCATAATATCTAAACTTAAGCTTAACTAGGCTGCTGGAAATGACGGCCTTAATGACTAACTATATAAGGCCGGTGGAGATGGCAAGCAATATACACCAACTCATCAGCAAAATTTTATCGGGTGAAAGTATGTCTGAAGAATGGAACCTCTTCGTTTGCCTGATTGCAAAAAAGAGAACTGTTCCCTTATAGGGGTGGTTTTAGGTCGGGAAAGTCCCCAGCTGATCAAATCTTCACACTTCCGCAGATCCTGAAAAAATACCCAAGAAGTCATCCATTAAAAAACCGCATAGGACATTTATATAGACGAAAATGCATGACTAGTTTTGGTATACCGCCTACTATTCTGTCTGTGCAGGATGACGATAGAGAATTCTCGCTGCTGCATCAGGGTCGACAAGGACCGAAACATTCGATAACAACATGACGCATTGTCATGTTTCTTCTTTAACACAATTCTTGATAGTATTTGCAAAACTAGTCAACATCAGAGACACAATCTTCCATAAATCTGTATAACTACTAGCAAAGGCCGACGATATTGACATTATTGTTTGGACTCACCGTGATGTTACAGTCACGATTGCTAGTATAGAGAATGAAGCGACAAAAAGAATTGGAGGTTTTGACATTGACAAATAAAACTTTGATGTAGTAAGGCCCTTTAATCTGCCTCGGCTCTGCTATTTACCAAAAAGCCCTCACTCGAAAAACCTTATCATTCCAGACTTGCTCTACGAAGCTAAAGAATGGACCGTATCAAAACCGGATGAAGAAATCCTTTCAACCAATAACTTAACGAGCAGTGCTGCAACATAAACCTGGCAAAATAAACTCCGCATTAGACATGATGGCTAGGGCATGTAGACCAAATGATCACAAATATTCCGTCTGTCAGAGTCTTTGATTCCAAGCCAGAAGTCAAACGCAGTACAGGAAGATTTCGCTTAAGTGCTGCGCACAAGTACAATCCGACTTCAACCAACTTAATTTGCGCCACTAGAGGATGTTAGCTATGAAGACCGGGCTAATTAGAAAGACATGTTGATTGTGGCTTAATTTAATTCATTCCGGACTGTAGTGACACTTAATTTAGTAAGTAACTGCGATTTCTAGAACACGTTTTTTAGAAACTCAGGAGAAAAAATCGTCTAAATCCACCACCACTACGGTAACGCCATTGGCAAAAATCTGGTCTAAAATTTTCATGACAACCATTATTTTCATGAAAAAATAAATGAAAGTCATGAGGTATTGGATACGGATACAATATAGTTCGTCAACAAAAGGTCCTCAAATTAATTATTTTGTTTTTGGTACGTTGCGCTATTAGGTCTAAAGCAATCCTTGGAACTTTTGTAAGATGAATATAAGATTTATGATTCTTGATATCAGAACAGATTGTTTTTTACTGGGTTAACAAGTAGTTTGGACAAGTCTTTGTAAATCAGCATACAGAAAATGTTACAATAGAATTACCAAGATATATGTCCACAACAAATTATTTCAAGAAATTCAGCTGAATTATTTGTTGTGTTGTAATTTTTTTTATTGATGACATTTCTCTGTAATTTATCCAGTTCGGAGATGGACAAATTACCTTATAAGAAATGGAAAGGATCAAAAGAATTGCAATATCTCAAAAAATAAGAAATCTATCAAAATTCAAAATGTGTTTTCAAAAAAAATTAGTCATTTACATACCTGGTTTCTGTGCGGGCTTATGTTGGTCCTCCATAGCCGATTCGAAAAATTTCTTTTTGTCCGAAACCGATTTAGGGGCCTTCGCTGATGTTGGCGGTGACTAGAAAGCATTAAAAAATCTTTAATAAGCACTGTCTCAATATAAAATCAAAGTTGGTAATAAATGATATGTAATGGAAAAAAAGAGTACTAGAGTATAACCTAAAATAAAAAAAAATAAATTCAAGTAAAAGCTAGCTTCGTGTATCTACAGCTACAAAAGAACATCAAAAACTCAAGAAAAAAATCAAGTTTCATAAGTCAACGTTAAAAAACAGATGCTTCACCATTAATCACCAAGGATTAAAGAATCAGTAAGGAGAACAAAAAATAACTGACTTCCTTGCATATTCATGAACAAATTTTCAACAAAGTATTTTTACTGACACATTAAGGAGAGGAAAAGAAAGGATGTCTAGGCGTGGGATCGACAGAAATGCAAATATTGAACTAAGGTATTCGATTTTTGCGTCAGAATATCGCCTCCACCTTCGCCCTCAGCCAACATTAATTAGAGCTGTCGAAGAAAAATTAATTTCACATCAGCTTAGAATTTTCAATTAAATTCAATATCTAGGTTGCACACCGTTCGTCGTCGTACAGTTGAGTATAGCAAGTTCACTGCATGGGCGGTGCAGACTGCATCTCCAGCCATCTCTGCAAATATATACGAGAAGTAGCTCCTGTTTTATCGTTTGGTATGAGCCGTGCATCTATACACATCTGGATGGGATGATTCTCGTTCTCTCATTATGGGAATTAATTTCATATTTATGGGAATTTTAATAGGGTTAGTGGCAGCAACGAGTCTGGGTGTGATATCAGCCAGCCAATCGTTACACACTGGTAGCGCTAAAATTTTAATTATGCTACCGTGTCACTTCGCAAGCACACAAGGGCAACAGGGATAAATTGCGGATTGTCGTGCGGTGATGGGTACGAGAATGTCTACCCCCGGCGAAAATTAATTTTTTTGTTCGTTTCACTACGAGATGAAGCGCACCTTACCAAATTGGCACGGTAAATTTCAATTTCGAATCATCGATTAGCCAAGCTTCTGCTACTCTGCGAATACCAAGTGGAGGATTATCGTGGTGAAATGTCAATTAGCCGCTTATTGAAGTGAACGCAATTAGATGGATGATTTGGCAGTGATTTTCTCTCTGAAGTATGGTTTCATGAGCAAGACACTTTAGTGGAAGAAGGGATACGGAATGGAAAATTACATATCAATAATTTGACACAAGTCATGGGAATATTTGTGGATTTATATCTGTTGAATACGCGTTCTGATTGGGGCAAATTAAATTAAAATCTGTAGGTATGCTTATTATGAGTATGTACATGACTGTTGAATATAAAGTATCTGCCTACATATACAGGATGGCTGATTAGGTTTTGACATATAGTTTGTAACACAGAGAACAGATTTAGATAGACATAATTGTAATTCATATGGTCTTATCAAAATTGCTAGCTGCGATGATCTAGCCGAAAAAAAATTTCAAACTAAATACGTTAATGTTACAAACATTTCTTTCGGAAAGCCACCACTTTTGGGCTTGGTTATTTAAAAAATGGGATGGGATAGGGTATAACTTGATTCGCACAGCGGATTGTAGCACACATTTGCATTGTTCCCCGAAAAGATGGACTATAATTGGGCTGCTGCTATACAAGTCACTGTGGTTGCTTCGATAAGGAATCATTAATTAAGGCTATTCTCACTTCAATATTCTGATAAGATGCCGCACATGCGTCACTCAGAATGGAGGGCATTTAAGTCCTATCATTTAAAAAAAAAAATAATAAAATAATATTAATACATATATCTATTAGATTAAATAAAAACAAATAGTTAAATTCGTAATTATAATGTATACGAAAAAATTTTTTTTAATTTAAATAAAAGAAAAGTTGTTTTTGAAATTAAAATTGTCAGATTAGTTTGCATCAATCAGCGAAACAATAGAAGCTACAAAGAAATTTACTGCAAAGGAGAAACTAAAGAACTTTCATGTCCGGAACGCTCATGGAGCTTTTGATCATCTGCTAGAACTGATGGATCTCTAGCTCCAACACGAAAGAAAAAGCCCTGCGCACAAGTAGAAACCGACCGACGGGCGTTACCCAACACGAAGTGTGGAACTGGAGGCATGTTAGATGATGAGACCCAGATTCTACAGGGACAGTAGTGCCACTTATGTAGGTAATAAGTCAATCGTTATTAAAATAATTTATTAACTAATGTATTTATATCTAGATACACATATTTGAATATTTTATGTACAGTAAGAATTAATTCTAAATGAACATAACATAAACATAACTAATGATTATGTACCTAAAAACAAACTTGAAAATAATCTAACCTTATCCCACACACGCAAGCTTTTCTGCTAAGCCACATCAGTATACTGAAACAATCTACGACTATGTGAACAAAGGCAGTTTGTTTGCCCTAGGGTGAACTTTTTTCCCAACATTATCATACAATGCAGACTTAGCCTTAAGGCTAGAAACACTTTGCACAGCACCTGTTGTAATGTTGACATTGTCAATTACCAGGGGGCATTATCAAGCAAATAACAATGGTGTGCGGTTCTACTACAATTTCCCAGATACCACCATTTTTATATCTTATCTGCTACAAAGCAAAAGTACCGCCACGCTTTTATGAAATTACTTTTACCCCCACATTTTTCTGTGTCAAATGTAAGGAGTAGATAAGATAGCATTTAAAAAATGCAACACACACCAGTTCAAAAGTATTTCTCGTAGTAAGAGGTTCTTAGTCTTGCAAAGTTTGTCTGTTCGACAAACATTTGGAAAATTTTAGTTTGATTAACCCTACGAGTATCATACGGATTTAAACTTTTACTATATATACTTTGTGTATGTTGCTAATGAATTGTGAATAAGTTTGAAATATTGTTTTTAAGAAATAAAGTTTTTTTTTTAGAGTTTTGTTCTTGATGTGTTTTTATTTGACTTTTTTAATTAGAACGACTGTACTTATGGGTCTCATGAGATATTGTAGTGAAAATATTTTTTTTTTTTGTATTTAGGTACAAAATTATTAATATAATTGGTATTTGTGTTGAATATACAAAGTGGGTGTATCCTAACTTTAGATAACAGTTTATGTAAACGATTGCACTCCCCTGGATGACTATTACAATTTTGTTTATTTTAATCTCTATACTTTTGGCAATAGCACTATTGTACTAGTAGTAATTTTGCTATTTTTTTTTTGAATTATATATTTATAAAAACGATATCGTGCAGAAATCAAACATGTATAACATGTCATTGTAAAAATAACTTTTTGCCTTAACTGTTGGTCATATAATAACTTAACATTCTTAATATGAGCATTCCAGTAATTTCTGGTTTGTTAAAACTTTTTTCGAATCATCACTATTGTACTAGTAGTAATTTTGCTATTTTTTTTTTTAATTATCTATCAATATATATAAAAATGGATCTTGGTTTGTTCGGATGCTTAAAACTCGAAAACGACTGGACCAAATTGGATACTTCCTTCTGCGGATTTGTTCGTAATTGCTCCGCGAAGGTTTAGGAAAAAAGAAAAATTGAAAAATTCTCAACAGGTGGCGCTGTAGGCGGTCATTCCATTTGATAATGGCAAAACAACGTTTGACGGGCCAGCTTGTATATTTATAAAAACGATATCGAGCAGAAATCAAACATGTATAACATGTCATTGTAAAAATAACTTTTTGCCTTAACTGTTGATCACATAATAACTTAACATTCTTAATATGAGCATTCCAGTAATTTCTGGTTTGTTTAAACTATTTTCGAACACACCCTTTTTTCCAACCCGTCAGAGGATGATGGGCTGGTTCTACAAGGCCGTGAGCATAGCTCTTTCAACGTTGAAGCTAATACCACAAATAAACCATACGTTTGCCTTGGACTTGATTCTCTTTATTCTATTAGGAATAAAATATACCGAGTATGTTTGAAATCATATCGTGAAATACTATCGGAGAAACATATTGACCAGTTAAATTCCAAAAATAAAACTGTTGCTTTCCAATTGGTTTTCTCGTATTGCCACATAGTCTTTTTAGGAATTTGATCTTCAACCGTGTGATTGGTATGCAAAAAATTAGCTGATATGATACAGGGATCTGACGAACCTAGAGACGATATTAGATTGATGGTGTATTTATCAGAATGAGAAGTGAGAAACGAACATGGAATGACTATTTCAATGTGATGGTGCTATAATTCTTGATAAAACTGCAATTCCTATCAAGGTTTGGTTAATATAAAATTAAATTCTGGATTAAACATTTTCTAAAACACAATGCTGTCTTCTGTCTTTAAAGCGAAATCAATGTCTATGCTTTGAAACGAGGCTTATTTTGTTCATTTGTTTTGACCTTTTCTGATCGGGACAAAAAATATAAAGCGATAATACGACAAGTGGATCAAATGTATTTTTCATTGAATCATTTTAGAGCTCCTTGAAAAACCAAACTACTTTAACAATAAAGTCCAATAATCCGCAATAGTTATGCTAATACGACAATACGAACGCATTATGCTTTTCAAAAGGTGTATGTACACCAGCAATGAAAAAATACGTCATGTTTTATTTTTATTTTTTCGATAAAGGCGAAAGCGAAAGTTAGGAGTCTTTGTAATCTTTGGAAGGCTATTGTCGAAAATGTAGATAAAATCATGAAAGTCGTCTAGTCTGACTCATGTAAGCACTGTTTCGATTGCCACGAAACTAAACGAAAAAACGTTTGGATCTATCTGAATAAGCCTGGATAAAAGAGAACCTGATGTATGGGTGGCACACAAGTTAACGCAAAAAAAACCTTATGGACCGAATTACCATCTGCAAATTGCTCTTGAATCGCAACAAACTCAACCCATTTCTGAAGTGAATGCTAACTGATTATGAAAAGTAGATCACTTATGACAACCTTAAGCGAAAATGATCGTAGTCGAGTCGCGATGAGCAAGTGCAAATGAGGACCGTCTGAAGGAACCAAGTGGATTGGTTGGGAAGTTCTTATGCATGCATGTTATAGTCCAGACGTGGAACCAAGTGAAGGGTAAATTTTCATCAATTAAAATATCTTCTCAATACATATCCCTCATTTGCTGCAACATCGTCATAACACAAAAGTCATGAATTTTAAGCTACTAATTTAGAAGTTATTGAAATAAAGTATTCTTTTATCCTGGGGGGTCATTCCGTAACTTTGAAACCGATTACCACTCAGACGGTAATCGAGATATCATATGCTGTGATTTGACGATTATTGTTTTAAGTGAAGCAAGTAAAGTGATATCGCCGACAGCAAAAACGATCATCATTGTCATCATATTAATACCTCATAAGGTTATTATTCCTTTTTTTAGCGCATCACTCAAAAATGTCATTGCTATAAAATTTAATATGAAGTTTTTTTTTAATTATGACAATATTACAGCAAATGAGCGATATAGTGATAATATCGCATAATTACGTATTGCCACCCCTACAGCGTACCGCTTTGATTTGTGTGGTCCTTTAGGGTTCCATTTTGGTTATGTTGTCAAACGAGTTGTGTTAATATGACTATTGCTTATTTAAATTGTCATTTTTTTTATGTTTTCTAGACGACCTTATGTTGTCAAAAATGTTCTATTTTTATTTAAAAAATGTTTTTCGTCCATTTTAGGTTTATTGTGGATATTTCTCCATGAGGAAAATTCCCTGTGATACTGAAAGGTGTTCCTGGTGTTTGTTCCTTTAACATTACATGTGGGATCTCCACATCATGGCATCAACGTATCCTAAACAAATTTATTCAGTCCCTCAAATCACCCCTTTTTTCCTAACAATGTATTCAAAACACTTAAAGGACATCACAAAGAAAAACTCAAAAATTATACGTATACATACATGCTTAGTTAAATTTATTGTATAAAATATTTGAATGAAAAAAAAATCGAAGTTTATCTATCTGTGTTAAGTGTAAAATATGTAATTTTTTACCATGTAAGATGTATATGTATTATAAATTATAAGGATTTTGTTGTTATTTTTATTTAACTGTGTTCGTTGCGCTTGTATTTTGCTATTGTAAAAAAAATCTGTCTACTGGAATATAAATAACTGATTGTGTGGTTCAGAATATAAATGAACAATGGGACTTGTTTTTTTTTTAAGAAGGTTGGTCAATTACCCGGCATCCATCAATAAGAGAATGCAGAACTTCAAAAGAATACAATTTGTGAGGGTGGAGATACTGATACAGAACAACAACACTTAGACAGTTGTCTCCTTGCCAAGCGATAATGTTGGTGAACTCGGTGGCGAGCCAGGAGCCTGCGATAGGATAAAGTTCAATTGTGGCTGTGAGAGTGACCGAATTTTTATTGGGACCAAAGGAGCCGATTGTTTTGGAGATTTCTTCGGTGGCAATGGTGGAGGCGTAGACATGGTTGACTGCGAAAAGCATGCAACAGATGCAATACTGTTGCTGCGGCTACCAAAGTTCATGCTATCAAATATGGCCGCATTACTGTAGATGGCCTCCTCCTCAATGGTCGAGTAAATTTCCTCAGCCGTCTCGTAATAGGAGTGGTTGGATGTCGTTGCCGGAGATGATGTTGCTGGCACTGGTGGCAAGGGTTTCGAGAGGTTAAGGTAGTTGTTTTCAGCAACCTTTTGTGCAAAGGAAACGCTCTGGGAATGTGATTGGGTTGTAGCTGGAGGCGGTGGAGGAGCGGGAGTTATCGGTGCAGACAAATATTCACTGCTGTGAACATTCAAGGGAGATTTTTGCAGACTCGATGATGATGCTGAAGACGATGTTGGAGGTGGTGGTGGTGGTGGCAGTGGTGGTGATGGTGGAGGATATGGTGTTTGTGGTGGAAGCAGTAGTGGGGTATGCTGATTCACCATATAGGCCGCAGCAGCATTACCATTACCATCTTCTGACGAAGGCTGCATCATCGTTGCACTGTCACTCACCATTAGTCGTCCGGGTGTTAGTTGATAGTGAAGATGTTGTTGTTGCATACGAAATGGGGATACGCCACCGCTTCCCGCAGCCGGCATCGGCGTACTGGTCGAGGAGATACTCGTCGGATAACCTAAATGGAAGTAAGTTTGTGTGGCCGATGGAGGAGGGGTTGAAGTTGCAGTGTAAGGTGGCATGACATTGTAATAATGTGATGTGTGTTGTGGCATGGGCAAACTGTTGTACTGTACGGGAAGGATTTGCGGCGTTGGGAATAGTTGTGTGGATGTTAGTATTGTCCCGTGCTGGAGCTGCTGCTGTTGTTGGTGTAGGTGATGGAGTGCCTGCTGTTGCGACAGTTGGAAATTGTTTTCCGTTTGATACAATGGGGATTGATTAGTGTAATTGGAAATTGTCGTATCGGATGATAGATTAGAGGGATCAGAATCATAATCTAAAAACGGATTTACCGGATGTTTTCTGGTTAGGGTATTGCTCTTGCTGGACGTTGATGATTCCGAGGTTGCGGTTGACGACGATCCAATGCCCACGGTTGTGGTGGTTGTGTTCCGAATAGTCTTTCGCAGCTCGTTTTCATGTAGCAGAATTGTCCGGTGTAGGTCCTCTGTGACAAGTATACTGTCGGGCGAGTTTTCATGGACGAATTCCTTTGGGCGTTTTGCGGTAGCGGGTTCCGCTGGTGGGGGAGGATCTCTTTGTGTTGGAGATGGGCTGATTTGCGGTGTAAGCGGGGGCAAGACTTCTAAATATTGCGGATCCGAGTCATACAGCTTTGGCATCGTGTCATAGTTGACTGGTGGTGGCGGTGGGCTTTCTCTGGGCCGCATAAGGCCGACTTTAGAAGGTAGTCTAGGACTTTTCACAACCTCATGGATGGTGTTAGTTTCGGCGTTGTGTTCAAAGATGGCAAAATCGCCGTGGCCAACGTCGGTTTTTTGGAATGTTTCGAGGGCAATGTTTTTGAAAATGTCCGCGTGCTTCACTTTGGGTTTGGGCGGTGGCACCGGTCTTGACGGTTTTTGTGATAGGTTGCCCGTTGATTTGGAATGAAGGCTATTCATCGGTGAATCGGACGCATGATTATCACCGAGGAGATCGTCATTAGACTTAGACAGAGTGCGATCTTTTCGGCCGAGAGCAAACGCATCAATAGATGGCCTCATGCCGGCCTTTTGGGAGTACAGCTTTGCCATTTCTTCGTATACGTCGGGTTTACTTCTGTCAAGGAATGCTTCACGGAATGGATTGTCTCGCTCGATTTCGTCGCGTGGGGACGGCCGATTTTCAGGGGTTCGCCGCCCGGGAATGTCATATAAAAATGTATCCTGCGCCACCGGACTGAATTCGGCGAGGACGGGTGAATCGATTTCTTTGATTCGGGCAACTGTAGGCACTATTGGTGGCAGTTTTTCGGGTTTGTACTTTTCTAGAGTTGAGCTGGCCGATGAAGAAGGACTTGCCGAGCGTAGTATACCCTTGCGAGGACGTCGGCGATTGTCGAACTCTTGTTCAGAGTCGTATTGCCGGCTTTTTACTCCCGCCATGTCAGGTGTTCGGGATCGTTCGTAGTCTGACCGGGAGCGTTCATCACCACTCAGATCGAAGCTTACTGATTTCCGATGACTGTATTCAGGTGTGCTACGACCGGAATTAAGTTTTTGATGTGATGGTAGGTATTGATCCTCGGAGTCGCTGGTATTTCGTTGGAATTCATGACTATCAGAGTCCATTTCATCATATTGTTGTGGGGGATCTATGTCCACACCATCGTCATCATCATCGTCGTCATCATCGTCCACATCTTCGATGTAGACCTTTTCGACTTTGGCGATTTGTGGCACATTTGTCTTCGGACTGACTGTTGCTACATTTTGATTGTGTACCATTTGCTTGTACTCGAATCGGGGATCTAATTGACGCTTAGTGTCATCGTCAGACAAGATTGTCTGACTGGACGGCTGAGGTGATGGTGGAGTTTTCTCTCGAAGTTGCTTAGTTATCTGAATATTTTGATATTTTTTTTGCAATTTATTTTAAAATGTTTGTTTGTTGGTATAAAATACAAAAGAGAGAGAGAAAAACATAATTAATTTAGTATTAATTGATAGTTTTGAAATAATAGTTAAGTTAACGCCGATGAAATGGTCTCAAAAACTAGGATAAAAAGCACACTGATTGATTGCTAGCGTGTGTTTTCTCTGATGTGGACAATATGATTTCAGTGCTGGAAGATGAGGTGACATCACAGGGTTTTATTTTATTTTGTAATTTGACTGACATAATATCTAGATCTAGAAATGTTACTTAACGAATTAACAACGATACAATGCTTGTAACGGTTTTACTTTGTTTAATGTAGTGTATGAAAACATAAAAAGAAACAAACACATTGTGTGGAAGTTTTAAAAAACGTAATCTACTAATACTAATAAGTTTAGAGGTTAGTAATCCTAAATGGTGTGCGGTAGATGTTGAACAAGAAGTTTTAGTGTGTACCTGATTTTGTCATTTTAAATTAATTATTTTTGGGGCCCCTATTCTTAAACTTTGGCATCTTTGCAACTATTTCACGCAATAGTTTGTAGAATCAAAATCTAGAAACGGTGCATTGACCATCCTAAGGTTGACTAAGTAAACCGTCTTCTTCCTTGATAAACCGTTGCACGTTTTGCTTTTAGGCAGAGAGAATGTTTTTTTTTTTTTTTACTATAAGCAAGACCTGCATGAGGTGATATAATACTACATACATACATAGTTTGTAGGATATCAAATGGAAATCGAAGACGTCTCAGATCAATAAGAATGGAAGAAATCTAGAATGACCTTTTATGATGCCTTAATTAATTAAGATATGCTTGAGCACCATTACTAGCAGCTGCTACATTAAATAATTGAGGCAAGACAAACATTCATCAAACAATAAAAAAAATTAGAAATAAAAGTTATCAGAATGCTAAAGTAACATGGAGTCGCCGCTTCTGCTCCCAGGATAGTTTTACGTAAATCAAAAACTATTTAGTAAAATATCTCTTATGTAGCATGGTAGTCGATCTCTTGATGAATAAACGGCTAGTCAAACTGACTATATTGCAATAGATAAAAGTCACACATTTCAAATTATCAACGACGACTTATCTATACTTTGAGAAAATTTAGTGTCGAAAAAATGCAATTGCAATTGAAACCGCCCAGACCTTTGCGGAACGCGTATCCCTTAACCAGTGATGGCATTGTCAACAAGCCATAAGAATGGCCACAACTGATGTGCTGGGTTTTCCCTTTAGCCTTACTTTCCAAGTTTAACGAAGAATACCGAAACATCATTTCGCAAGCTTTCGCTTTTTAGAATAAGCAAAAGCGAAGACGTTCGAAATTGAGGAATCCCATTCAATACAATCCGCATCCATCACAATTGGGAATTAGTTATGGCACTCTAGAAATAATACCAGCTTTACCAAAATCTGGTATACGAGGCCCGAATAGGCCTGCCGACACGAAAAATCGTTGTAAAATTACAGGCGATGATGAGAATATGCGAGAACCACTTTAGCAGACTTTTAAACCGCGATCACTCACTTTCAAGCAGAACGAACCAGGATGAGTAAGAATTAGTAAGAGTCATACACCAATAGCTCGGCAACATTGTATTATCAATTCCTTTAATAAAAAAAGTGCATAGGCACTTTACCAAAAAAATCAAGGTAGACGTTCTACAACAATACATGCCTATACATAGAAATAAATAACATTTGACAGCACTGTAATTTAGAGCAATCACTTATAAAGTCGCCACACTCAAACCAATGACAGATTACTCACAGACAATTCATACAATAAACGACAACTACCATAATGCAAAGGTCAAAAATAAAACAGTACCCAATCCATAAGACGTAATTTATAACAAGGATACAACACAAATCAACCCAGAAGTCATATTTTTGTATATTCACTCAGAATCCACGGCACCGAAATAATAAATCACATGCCATCAAAAGAGTACCCGTGTCGGTAATGATGTAGCGGGTAACGTCATTACCTACTGTCAATCTGTAATGTTTTTTTTTTTTTTTAAATACAACTTTTAATAAATTACATTCGGGTATTTTCGGATTTTCTTGAAAACGGCAAATAAAAATGCAAAAATAAACAGACTAAATGAGCTGCAAACTTAGTGAATAAGTACCTACTCCTAAAGACCTAAAGTAACAGTCAGCGAGGCAAAAATACAATACCAAAAGCAAATTAAAAATGGGTCTTATCCGCGAGTTACATTAAAACGGGCAAACAAATTAAGGCGGCCACCATACGCAAAGGTAAACAAGAATACCCTTATCGTCATTTGCTCATCCAAATTTATTACATTCCACCTACTTGTTTATCGTTATATATACCAACAAAAAAACAAGAAGACACATTATTTTGCATGTTGTTATCCTTTTTCTGTCTTGACAGCCCACACTACCTATCAGTCATGCTCTCTTCAAAGTGCCTTAAGCTTATGGGTGGGTTCAGCTTTTTTGTGATTCGTGTGGGTTCTTTTTCAAAACGATGTTTAATATGGCATCTGACAGCTTAATGCCATTAAAAACCAATTTACTAAAACTCATGGTATGTGCGTTGGCAACAGTAGCGTCATTTACCATAGGACTACGACGACGACAACAACAAGAGCTACTCAAATTCTCCCCTCCCATTGATTTTTCACCGTAAAGTGATATCCTGTGGAATTATGATGCCACTTTCTGAGCAATTTAACAAATTAATTTAATTGCTCGGTGATTTAGGGCAAATTTGCGTTGAAATTAAATTGATTACTTTTGAACTATGAAAAGTCGGGAATTTTTAATTAAGGACGGATCCTTCCTTCAACAGGTAGTATCTTTTTGGTATAATTTTGTTGTTTTCCTGGAATTGCTTTGAAGATCTGGTTATCTATAGCCCGTGACTACAATAATTTTTTTTTTTTTTTTTTGAATTTTAAGTCAAACGCTAATTAACAACACAAAAAACTGAAATACGGATATTTTTAAATAAAACTTTGCAAAACAAAAATGAAATCGAGAGAGAAGACAGTGCCTATACACACGACTTCATAAGATGCATTTTTAAACTTAAGAAATATGGTGTTCCTAAAGAATTTAACATTTAAAGGCATTATGTCGAAACCTTTTATTGCCCATTTTGGATTTTCTGGTTTTTGGGTTTTCAGGATTCTAACATAGTCCCTTTTTGTAACGCCCACTTTTTGATCTGACAATTTATCCGAGTAGTAGCAATTGTCAAGAAAAGCTTATTTCAACATAGTCGTTCGGATGCGGAATAATACAGGAGGTCCCGCCATCGTGCAAGAATTACACACGCACACATGAATGGTTGTGAGAAAGCTCGGCCATGCGTACTAATGAGCCTGTTGCTTCAAAAAATTTATATTTATTTTTTGTACACTCCGAAAATTATTTCCTGGGATCCGAACACTGGCGACTAGGATATGTTAATGATAAGATCAGATGTGGTAGTATATATTTCCGAAATGAACAAGAAAATAAAAATTCCGAGCGACTAAAAATTTGTAAGTAGTAACGTTTTGGGATGTTAAAGGAGTATGGAAAAAATGAACGTTGGTAAGGATGCGTTTGTCTAAGGTCGGGTACGAATATTTAAAAGTGTAGAAGATTAGGTACAGTGATGTAAGTAATGTTTCAATATAGGTACTGGCAATGCTCCACAGAAATATTTCAAAGAATAACACTTACTTAAAGTGCCGAAATTCAGACAGTACATTCCTATGTTGAAATTGGTAAGGACAGAGAAAATACTTTTCGAAATTCTTACCCTTAGTGGGTAGCATTCCATTAGCGAAGCAACGCGAATCAGCTAGTATCTTATAAAAACCAAAATTAATATCAAATAATTTATATACGATAGTTTTATATTTCAAATTTATTTTCGATACTGCGTTATCATTCAACAATTGGACACATTAAAAGTATTTTCTATTATTTTAATTACATTAACAAATACATAACTTATTTTTGTGGCATATATAAAATCAGTTTATATATACCATTCATTCATTTACATTTTCGGTAGGTACATAGCTCTCTATTGTAGTTTATAATGTAGAATGCATACAAACTATTTAAATTATTTTATCAATAAGTACAACGAGCCAAAAAGTTTCACAGTAAATACATACAAATAAAACTGTGTAAAACTTAAAATTGGAACTTTTACTTTTTGGTATATATTTGTTTATTCAATTTCGCCTTAAAATCATTCTTAAATGTTTTAACTTGATGGAAATTAACTAACATGGATTGCTGCTGAGAGCTTGTTTAAAACATTAAAATGGAACATTTCATAGCCATATTTATTAATTTTTATTTATCCCTATAATATGAGTAAATTGATTTGTTAAAACCTATTTGGACCTTGATTATGTTTTATTATTATTAGTTTAACTTCCTGTTTTTGTATATACATGTATTTGGTTTTATATGTTTATATGTAGGAGGGATTCATATGATTGTTATCCATGTTGCGGACGTATTTAGATAACTGTTTGTTTTGTTTGGTAAAACACACACAATTATTCAATGAAAAATATTTGTTTTGGTAAAAAAAATATATTTTTTGAAATCAAATATCTTTTCAACAAAGCCTAACCTGAAATCGACAAATTGTTCAGGTAAAAAATGTTAAAATTCGACATCCTAAAGTAAACAGAAATTGGAAAATCGTATTTTTCGGTTGTGTTAATAAAATCATAGATAAAAGTCAAAAACCATGAAATGACGCTGTATATAAAAATATAATTTTAATACATATTAAAAAATGGGGCGCTAAATTAAATTTTTAAACTTTTAAATTCTTAGACTCTGGTCTAAATTCAATCATAAGCAAAAATAATTTCCTTATACTGATAGATTTATGCATACTAAAATGGCATTTAACTTGGGTTGTGTCTTCGCATATTAGGCAGAATTTTTTTTAAATATAATACATAAAATAAAATGGTGCAGTGCTGCTGCCTGGTCAGTGCTGCTGCTTGGTCTCACCGTTTGATTTGGGTTGCGTGCAAGGTTTGATGTATGTAAAGGAAATAAGCCCCACAAGCAAAAGCCATTAACAGCCGCGAAACATATTTCCATTTCGAAAATGATATAAACTCCGCGGGAACTATTCCATACTAATGGCAATCATGCAAAAGACCAACGATTTTTTAGACGAGACTCATGATCTTTTTAACGACTGTAATCGCAAGATACCGCCAAGTCCTTCGCAGAACGCGTATTCCGTAACCTTTCGATTAACACCATTTAATGTTGAAGAACAATGGTAACGATGTCGAAAATAATTCATTAAATCAGTCGCAACTGATGTGCTGGCTTTTCGCGCCCACCAGCATGAAACTGGTGCCCACAGATGACCGCAACCAAAATAAAAGGCTGCCATTGAACTCTATAGGCAAAGAAGGAGGGAAGAACATCGGCTTTTTATAAAGAAGAAAAAAACCAAGAAAGGCGCGCGATCTGTAAAGATGTGTTACTTCTGACGGCCTTCCTGTTGAGCTTTATAAAGCCAGTGAAATGGTTTGGTAAGTAACATTCACCAACTCATAAGAAAACATATGAGAAGGCTACAATCCGCTGTGTGGATCGTTGAATACCCTATCCCATCCCGTCCCATCCTTAAAATTAATATCCTCAAAATGTAGCCATAAAGGCTATGAAATACAGAAACTGACATTGTCGCAACATATTGTTCAGACAGTTTAGCAAACCTTTTGTGGTTCGACAAAAAACAACGTATTGCTATTGCTTATGCCTTGGAATAGGGTATACAAATGGTTTTTGTAAGAAACCACCCCCAAAAAATGGGCGTAGGTGAAAATGATCTACAGACAAAATGTTTATTTTATCATTACGGAAGTATTTGCATCAAAAGTTTTTTGAACTTTTTAAAATTTGGACAAAAAGCGTTTTTTTTAGTAAAAAAAAAAAGGCCCCCAAAAAGTGGGCGTGGCAAAAAACTTTGTATGGACGAAATATAGGTATTAAGATTGTCTAAAAATGCTGCTCAGACACTTTTTAAATATTCCTTACATTTTGGCTAAAAACTACGTTTTTCTAAAAATGGGGCGTGGCAGTGGGCGGATTTCAAAAATGTTTACACTTGTTCTGCTTCGTCGGCCAGAGAGTCGATATACCCAAAAATCGGTGACACATAGACGGACGGACGGACGGACAGACAGACATGGCTTAATCGACTCAGCTAGCGATTCTGAATCGATCCATATATCTATCTATCGAAATTATTTCTCCATGTTACAAACTTAATGTCAAAACTAATACACCCCTATGGGATATGGTATAAAATTGGTCGGATGAAAGTATGCCTGAAGAATGAAACCTCAGCATTGATTGTCCGATCCACAAAAATAAGGCCAACTACAGACGCATAAGTCTCATGAACATTCCCTTCAAAATCATATCTGCTGTAGTGAACGCCTGCAACAGTTCACCAACAACCTGATCGGCCTTTATCAGTGTAGTTTAAGGCCAGGAAAGTCCACACATTATCAAAATTAACCCACTACCTTTTCATCGATTTCAAGCCGCATACTACAGCATTTATAGAGATTAACTATACAGAGCCATGTCTAGTTTTGGTATACCAACCTGTGCAGGATGACGATGGACAAATCTCGGGGAAACGACCCCATAGACATATTCGGTACACAAAGTAAAGGATTAAGGCATGGTGACCCACTATCATGTGACTTCATTCTTGAGAAGATTCTACGAAAATCCCGGTCCAACTACTATCATACGCCGACGATACTGGCATCATTGGCGGACTCAACGTGATGACATAGCCACGTGTGCTAGCATACACAAGAAAGCGGCGAAAATGGGTTAAGCAGTAAATGGACACACAACATCGACGAATCGGACAGAACATCACCACCATTGAGGTACACGGGACTTTGTCTACCTCGGGTTCGCTATTAACTCTGAGAACAACATCTTGTCATAAATTAAACGAAGAACTTCTCTTGCCAACCGCTGTTTCTTCGGGCTAGAAGGCAATTTAGTAGTAAACCCCTTACTTTAACTACCATGGTCGTTTTGAGAGAAAAATTCTTCGAAAAATGTTTGGTCCCGTTTGCGTTGCGTATTTAAATACGGGCTGTACAGCGACATAACCTGACTATAAGGTTATGTCTGGTTATGTCGCTGTACAAAAAAAAAACTCCGCATTGGAGTTTATGAAGACTAGGACATTTTGAGCGATTGGACACCAATACCCCGGCTCGTAGAGTCTTCGATTCCCAGCCAGAATTCGGACGCAGTAAGTGGCGTAGAAACCAACCTCAACCAACCTGAAGTGAGCAACTGGAGGCAGTTACGACAATTGATGTAGAGGCGAAACGCGTTGGTTGTGTATTTAACAAGGACAAGACAAAGTATATGTTATCAACAAAGTACTGTCAACGCAATGGACAAAATGTCACTGTTGATAGTTGACATTGACTTCTTTCTATGGGGTAAGGGGACTGGTTTCTTTGACATAGTCCCCAGGATTAAATCCAACAAAAAGCAAAGAAACTGTATCGACAAACGATGGCTGATAATTAGGCGATATTATTTTTAATACATGATGAAAAAAGAACTCGAATTAAAAAAAAAAACATTTTGGACCACAGTGTTGTTTATCTATGGATGTACAATTTGCTTTCCTAAATCATACGTGCAAGCAAGCCTCCCTTCTTTCAAATTAAAGTTATGATTCTGTTGTAGATATATAAGTACTTATTGGTCGAGTGATTAAAAGGAAATGTTGTAAAGATATTTACAAATTGTAGTGATAATGCAAGAAATACGAGGTTTTTGCTGTTGATTATTTTATATTTTTTTTTTTTTCAATGTGATTGCATTTACATATTTACACAGAATCGATAGCTTTTTTATATTACATACCATAGTTTTTTTTTCTCTCTTAAATTTGCTTATTATAAACTTTAAACTTAATTTAAAAAATTCAACAATCTCAATCTCTGGTACATTTTTTATAATCATTGATTTTTACTACATTTTTTGATGTTTCCATTTAAACTAGTATTTCAGTCTTATATTTATTAAAATCCGCTTGTTAAGTTATTTTTTGATCGTATTTCTGTAACGAATAAGAAAACAATTGGGGTTTTGTTGTACAAATTGAGCTTGAAGTTGATCATTGGCGTCATGTAATAAAACACACACACATCAAATTAGCAAGCTAAGTACTCTTTACAATAAGAAGAAAAAAAAAACATATTGAAAAAAAACACGGGATGCATACACGTAAAAATCATTATTTTTTGTTTAAATAAATATCATGCAATTGTGTTTAAGTATTTTAGTATAAATGTTGTATAAACAACTATAAATCCTCTAATGACAAACAGTTCACTGTTCGTTTTACTGCCTTTGTCCAAATCCAGGTTTATTTTTGAAACAATACTTTCACCTGAATATCTTGAATATCAGATAAATTATACGTGCGCAGAACGAAATAAATCGCTTTAAGCTTAACCCACGTTGGAAAATATTGCAACCTTATATCAAAATTGAGTGTTGTAGCCAAACGTTTATTGGTAAAAAGTTTTATTCAAAATGAACCACCTACCACGCCTTACTTGTAGACAACACTCACGTTTTCCATTCGTACGAGAATGGAGCTGGTGCAGCACGAGGACGCCACGCACCAGTCTGATGAGAATTTTGTACAAATATCTCGGACTGTAACCTTACAGCTGACATTTTGAGCTTTACAGCAGCTCTTATTGGATATTGAATTTGGTCCAAAAATCTTTTTTAAATGCTCATCTCGACGGATGACAGCGCTGAATATGAATGATCTTTGGTTTCCGCAGGATGGCATTATGCGCACCCAATAAAGGCAACGTGGCTGATGACCCACATTCTCATTATTCGGTGAACTTAAAGATCGATCTTATAATAACATTCCAGAAACGATTCACTCTCTTAATGCGAATATCGTCCGAGACATTCATGAAATAGAGCCACAAACAGTCAACAAGATAATAGAAAACTATGCATGCATGAATGAAATCGTATTTCATAAATAATAGGAGTGTTTGATATTTAAATAAAGCCATAACATACCGAAAATATATGAATTTTTTTTTAATTTTATTCTTAAAAATAAACTAAAATTCTGCCCAACATGAAGTTAATATGCATTTACCAGCAGATATATTTCGTAGATAACCTGTAGATATATTTCATTTTGTCTAATCACAATCACAAAACCGACTTAAAAATTATATGAAATAAATAAAACAAATGGTCTTTCAATAAATCATTAAGGACTTGACAGCTTTTTTAAAAAAAAAATAATAATACTGCACACTGCTTGAGATATCTAAAAAAATGTATTGGCTTGAATTACTATCAAAACGTTGAACTTAATATTCGATGACATTTCGATCGATACGACCGCTATATCTCGTTCAATATTGGCTGTGAGCTCCTCTAACGCCGTCGGCTCGTTGGCATAGAACAATGATTTAATATAGCCCCAAAAAAATCTAAATACCTCTCGAGATAACACGTTCACCGTACTGAAACTTCAATAACTTGATTGTTGCACCCACTATGTGGCTTGTGGCAACGTCTTGTTGGAACCACATACCACTGATGTCCAATTCATCCAGTTGTTCAAAGAAATAACGGTCCAACATATCTCTGTAGCGAATACCATTTAGCGTAACATGGGTGTCAGTTTCATGGACGAACAAAACGGCCTAATGAATCCACCGGCATGAAAACCGCACCAAACAGTGACTTTTCGCGGATAAAGTGCTTTTTCATGAAGCACATGAGGTTTCTCACCTATCCAGTAGCCCATATTTTGCTTATTGATGAATCCGTTTAACCAAAAACACGCTTCATCGCTGAAGATGATTTTGCGATGAAATTTTTCATTTTATTCCATCCCAGAGGCCTTTAGAAAACGAACAGCTTGACAACATTTATTTTGAATTTTATTATATAGCCTTGTTAGTTTTCAACGGTAGACTTCTATACGGTATGTATGCAATAAAGGGACGACTAGTTTAAGTCGGCTCAGCGACTTAAGATTACTTCGTTTATAATTTAGATATGTGCCATGGTCTAATATCACATAGAAATCTGCTTAACATTCGGCAAGTTTCACTTACAGATCACTCATAGATATTCCTCTGTTTCATCAGCTGAGACTTATTGATTAAGTGGATACTTTATCAGATACGAATGAAATGTCAAAAAAAAAAACATTTATACTCCTTTAGCAGTAAGGTGAACAGATTAACCCAACTCATTTAAATCGCAGTTTTAAAATTCTCCGGTGCTTTTTTTTTTAGAAATCACGTTCCACGTACGTTTTTTTATGATATCGGTGGGAACCGTAAGTGGGATTGAGCTTTAAATCTAAATTAATCGTTTGGACATATTTAGGTAAAAAAAATATATGTTTCAACTGATTTTGGCAAAAGTTTAGGAAGATTTGAAAATGGTTTGGTAAATGGTTTTGAATACTTCTCATATGTTCAATTAACAATTGCTATTGAATTTGACATGTGCGACGTTATCATAAACTGGAGTTAGTAATTTCCGCAAAAATGAAGGAAGGCACAAGTTTGGATGGACGCCATCGTGCACTTTGACCGTAAAGAGGTTGATAAACTGTAACCCAGAAATTCTCTATGAGACGATAAAGCTGCATGATTGGGCCCCTGCAACGATCACTGGAGATATTTATTTAAAAATATTAATTGAATTTCTCTTTGCAGAACTATGCGAAAAGAGAATTCATTTCAACTCTGTTTGGTTTCAACAAATGGGGCAAGTTCACACATAATCGTCTGATTATGGGACTTTTGTTGGTTCCTTGATACCCATCTGACTGCAGCTGATTTCTTTAGGGGTTATTATAAAGAAAAAGTTTACAGATAAAAAATTATGTTAAACAATCGACTAAACATATCAAATCTGCAGACAGTGATAAACAATTTTCTGATAAGATGCCGCTTATTCGTCAATCACCGTGAAGGCTGAGCCACTACTTTTTATTTAACGGGTGATTTTTTAGCTGGTTTGGTTTTGGCAACACTGGTTTTGACAGCTGACGTGTGTTTAGTACCTTGTGTCACTGTCAAACAGCTTCAGTTTGGTTTGCAATTTAACCATGGATCGTCTTACAAATGAACAACGCTTGCAAATTATTGAATTTTACTATCAAAATTCGTGCTCGGTTCGAAATGTTCATCGCGCGCTGCTTCCATTTTATGATCGGCATTCTCGACCTTCTGCGCAGTCTATTCGGAAGATTGTGACCAAATTTCGCACCAAATTTACTTTGTTGGACATTAAACCACCAACACGTTTACGTACTGTGCGTAGTGAAGAAAATATTGCGGCCGTATCAGCTAGTGTGACAGAAGACCGCGAAATGTCGATTCGGCGCCGTTCCCAGGAGTTAGGCCTTTGTTACAGCACTACGTGGAAAATTTTGCGGAAGGATTTGGGCGTAAAGCCTTTTAAGATACAGCTGGTGCAAGAACTAAAGCCAGCCGACCTACCACAACGCCGAATTTTTGGTGAATGGGCTCTTGGAAAGCTGGCCGAGGATCCGCTTTTTTATCGAAAAATTGTGTTCAGCGATGAGGCTCATTTTTGGTTGAATGGGTACGTAAATAAGCAAAATTGCCGCATTTGGAGTGAAGATCAGCCAGAAGCATTGCAACAGCTACCAATGCATCCCGAAAAAGCCACTGTTTGGTGCGGTTTATGGGCCGGCGGCATTATTGGGCCATATTTCTTCAAAGATGATGCGAATCGCAGCGTTACTGTCAATGGTGAACGCTACCGAGCGATGATAACAAACTTTTTTTTGCCCGAAATGGAAGTTCTTGACTTGCATGATATGTGGTTTCAACAAGACGGTGCCACATGCCACACAGCACGCGAAACAATGGCGCAATTGCGAGGCGAGTTTGGTGAACAGTTAATTTCACGTTTCGGGCCGGTCAATTGGCCGCCTAGATCGTGCGATTTGACACCATTAGATTATTTTTTGTGGGGGTATGTCAAGGCTTATGTCTATAGGGACAAGCCCGCTTCGATTGACGCACTGGAAGCCAACATCCATGCATTCATTCGTGAGATACCGGCCGATATGTGTGAAAGAGTATGCCAAAATTGGACTCAGCGGATGGGCTACCTGAGACGCAGCCGCGGTCAACATTTGCATGAAATTATCTTTAAACATTAAATTGCAAGGTTCAAACTATCGATTCAAATAAATATTTCATTCATTTTTTGTGTTTTTTTTTTTAAAAAAAAGTTCTAAACCTCTTAAAAAATCACCCGTTAGTACCACGACTGCAAAAATTGTTTTTTGAATAACTAAAAAACGTTCACATGTGCAAACTTTCGGCCAAAATGAAGTGTGCGTATGGAAGGAACCAATAAAGTTTCAAAATTCTATGACCTAATCGCAAAATGCTGTAAAACAGCCTCAGACCAATTCTTCAAATTGTCTATGTATATTGAAGTTCTTATAGTGAAGAAAAAATCGAGTGGTAGCGGATGAATTTTTAAGGAGTCAACGGCAGCGTTTATAGTCTCAGACGAATTGGACAACAAACATGAGCTTCACTGACATGTTTAAACAACAGGTCATATAGAAATTTTAAGGGTTAGTTATCGGTAGTACCCAAGGCTAGCTTCTTCTTTTGCTCGGCAGCTCATCGCACAAAATATCGCGCAACTGAGCCCGTCAAGAAGAGTTAGTCATGCACTTTACTCGGAATACTAACGAATAATTATAAAATACCTTGTTTCGAGAGAAAAATTCTTCAAACCGGGCTATGTTAGGGACAGTATTGATCGATTTTTCGCAAGCAGTATTATGATCCTTGTTTGATGTACACAAAATTAAAATGTTAACCTTAATTTAAAACTTCTATGAAGTGTCTTGCAAAGAACAGCCCATACTGGACTTTAATCCTAGCTTCTCCCTTTATCTGTGTGTACGAAGTTGAAAAATTTGAGAAGCATATCATGACAGTGTTACTCTTGGAAGTTTTTTTAGACATTTGCAAGAGGTGGAGTAAGGAAAACAATTTAGGCGTTGTTACTTTCGAGATTTAAATCAGGAGCCCTTATAAGTCCAACGCACTAATCACTAAGCCACTGCACCCACCTGAATTTATATTAGGAAACTTGTGGTTCATCAATCCAGATAAAAATCTCTAGTCAAAAACTATTCAGCACATATAAATTTTATTTTTCCAATGCAAGTAAGTTCAACAATCGTTCCTATTCATATTAAGTAACACAAGCCTTCTAATTATGTTGTTAACCACAAGCTTATGTAAAGAATGCATTCAGTACCTTTTTGGAAAAACTAAATTATTGTGAACATTATTCGGTTTTAGCCTTGATGTACATGCATACTTTTCATACGAAATTTTGTTTAAATTCCATCGTTGGAGCCGTTTTCGAAAAATGTAGATTAAAAAAAAATTATAAAATGAGTACGCTATATTATCTGATAATCACATTACGCAACGTACCAATTTTAATTTTAATCGTTGGAGAAGTTCTCGACTAATCCGTCATTTTCAGGAATAAGGTTATTTGTATTTTTAATAAAAAAGTGTTTATATAGCATTATTTTTAAAACTTATAAAATCTATTTATACATTTCTATTAAACTCTTTAAAGCCGTTTCTGAGATAATTGTACGCAATGAACGTAATCGCTTTTTAAGAACTCGTAGTACTGAATTTAAAGAAAATCAGTGAAAGCTGCATGCAGAAAAAAATGGTGATTTTTCGTTAATTGCCAAAACTGAAACTTCACTAACTTTTTAGGCTAAAATTGATTATAATGCATTGTTACAAATTTTATCAATTTGTTAGCTAGACAATATAGTTGACAAGAAAGTGATGATTTTCAAATTTGGCTTAAATAAAAAAAAACCGTTATTCAAGTTTTTAATGAAAAACTGGGTATGCAGTTACTTTTGAAATATTTACGTTATTAAAACTGTTAAGTATAATCAAATTGGTTGAGCAGTTATTCGGGAATTTCGGTTTTACCAAAACCGTTGTATGGTAGGTACCATTAGTTTGATCCTGTACGGCCAATTCCAAAAACGCCTCTATTCCCCTAGAAAATTGTATATCAACTTTGAATTCTGTTCTGTAGTTTATTTAGTCCTTAATTATAAGAGATCAGAATTTGTTTTTTTTTTTTTAATTTAGACTACCTACACCTAATAAGTTATTGAATATATTATATTCAATAAATTTATCAAATACTATAATGGAACCATACATAATTACCACACTATCCGTAATGCAGTTATTGGGATAATACTTTTTGTGCATATGAAATCAAATGACTGGTGTATAATAAGGTGAAAGCTAGACTAAAAATTATCAAAAGGTGAGCCCACTTACAAAGAGAGGCCTCTCCCATTTCCACCCAAGAGTAAATAAAAAGTAGACAACATTCGCCTTCCAGACGGAAAGTCTTAAGATTCTCTATGATGTGTAATGCCACTTCCCTTTTCCACTCGGGGCAATTATACCCCCCTTTACTTTGATAGTATACACACAATTAAAAGAAAAATAAACCACATAGAGGGAAAAGATACACACACAAGCGCACGACACCACTTAAACAGGAAGAAAACACATACAAAAACAGAAACGAAATAGATAAGCACACGATGATCCAACCAGTATCCTTTGGGCTTAATATTTTATGTACGAAACAAACGCGTGTAGAGAACTTTAGCACAGAAAAATGTATTTGTACATGAATGCAATTTAAAAATAAAACATAAAATCCGAAATAAAAAATAAATAAATTAAATACACTGACAACATGAAAATAGATAGACAGTGAAAAATGTAATTAATAATGATATTAATTACAAGTGTTTTATAGCCCCCGTATTAATAAACCCTGAATAAGCAATCCGCTGACTTAGATAAATATTTTCTCCATAAGAAACACAAAATTTCAATAGTTATTCAACGGATAGATAAACGTCGTTTATTACTACTGGGGTAAGAGAATAAAGAAAAATTTAACAAATTAGAACAAAATAAATAATTTTCAAAATGTGAATGTTAAGCACACAAGGAAGTGATTGTTTTATTTAAGTTTTTTTTTTCAAACATTGGAATGAAAGCAATTAAACAAAATTTGGATGAGATGATTACAAGAGGTGAATGTGAATAATTTATTGAATTAGCGATTTCAACATACCTGTGATGGAGGTGGAGCCTGTATTGATGGATTTGTATCCAATGTATGTTTTGATATGACTACAGTTGTGGTTTTTTGGATTTTATCATCATGGTGTTCGGATGGTGATTTTGGAGGAACATTGTCGGCTAAGGCTAAAACTTCAGCTGCTCTAACTATATCTAGGACCTGGAATAAATAATTTAAATAAATTGGAATACAATTAGATTGGCTAGGAAGTAGAAAAAAGAAAATATCTGAAAAAAAGCGCGCGATTGAGATATTCGTCTGACACTCAGTCATAGTCGGCGCTGGTAATATGAAAGTAGCACTTTCGCTGACTTTTGAACTTTGATCGTTATCAGTGTGATGTTACTAGGGCACATGGTTATCTTATAAATTGGGACTGACACTTCAGATTAAGGAAATTTCGGAAAAGAATGATTATACTGTTAATGACCCTGCTGAAAGAAGGAGAATGACGTTAGTATCTGCACCTGGCAATTAGAATACTTTTCAGAAAAGGTGCAGCGGAACAACTTACTTCAGCTAGTTGTAAGCTGCTACAAATACCAAGCAATGAGGTACGGCTCATGAAGATGAAAAATGTTGACATCTGCTACGGTCAATATTTAGTAAGTATTGTTTTAAGCGACAGAATTAAGCATTAAGTCTTATGCTTCGAACACATTGTAAAGCATTGTAAAAATCCGCATCAAGGCCAAATCCGGCAACATAAAATTTACATGGTCTTACGCTCCGACGGAGGAGAAATATGATATTGCTATGGTTTTCTACGACTACTGGACAAAACTTATGACCGAATATCGAAGTACGATGTTAAAATCGTGATGCTGGGAGGTGGGAAGAGGATATCTTTAGTAGTGTTGCAGGAAAACATAGCATATCTTAGGCTAACTGACTTCACTGCGAAACGATATGTCACTACAGAGAGCACACGTTTTCTTCAGATATCAATAAGGGGACATGCCGGTCTATAGATCAATAAACAGAAATTAAAGTTGATTACAGTGCGATAAACAAGAGTCAAGCATTCAGTATTTTGGATGTCCAAACATTACGAGGACCACACCTAGATTACTGAAGAATGCCAGTAGATTCTGGTAGTGAAAAATGAGGCCTATGGGCTGGTGGAGTCATTGGGCCATACTTCTTCCGAAATGATGCTGGAGAGTCAGTTACCGTCAATGGAGGCCGGTATAGAGCCATGGTAACCGACTATTTTGTTCCCGAATTGGATGGCATGAATGTGGATGAGATGTGGTTCCAACAAGACGGCGCTGCATGCCACACAGCGCACGTCACAATCGATTTATTGAAGGAAACATTTACCAGCCACTCGATCTAAATGAAATGAGGATAACAATGTCTGAACGTATGCTTCCTGCATAGCTATATAAACTTGGTGGAGATGATTTAGTAAAAAATAATCAGTGCGGTTGTTGTCGATTCCTACAACCTTAATCAGGCTCGGCAACAACCTCACACCAAAATATTCGATTCCAAAAAGGATTAAGTATATGCTGTCAACAAGAAAGCCGACAAAACATGGACGAATTGAACTTTATCGACTTCCGCTCTTCTATTTACTCTGACAACAACTTTTCGTCAGAAATAAAACGAAGAATTACTGTTTCTAACCGCTAAGAATGCAGTTTATAATAAAACCTTGCTAAGGAGATCCTATGATTATACCAGTCCTGCTCTACGGCACCGAACAATGGACCGAAAAACTGTTCGAACAATGTTTAGTCTCGTTTATGTTGACCGGGTATGGAAAGAAAGATTAAACCAAAAACTCTCGAATCCTCATTTTGTCCCGAAGAATTTTAAAGGGGTTTGCGTGTCGAAGGCATAATTGGCGCATTTTTTAAATCTTGAATAGATCCAATGGTGAGTGCTACAGGCAAATAATTTCCGATTTTTTTTAAATTCCAGTCTCAATCGTTTTAGAGAGAAATGTTGCAACGGGACGGTGCAACATGCCATAAAGCGGGTCAAACAAACAATCGATTTGTACAAACATTGGTAAGTGAACCTTTTCATGAAATGGAGCTGTCAATTACCCACCTTGGTTGTGTGATTCAACTCATTTTTTCGTCAAGTCACTCCGGTAAGCTGATAAATTATCTACAGTTGACGATTTCGAAGCCAACAATTGGCACGTTATTGTCCAAATAAGGTCGGCTATGCTGGAAAAAGTAAACTCTAAAAAAAAACACCCTTTTTCACCTCTATCAGGTCTGGTGGAGATAAATATCATTATGGTTGCAGGGCAGGTTTTTTTCACTAAATACTAGATATATGCACACAATGGATCTTATCTGTTGCTCTAAGAAAGAGAAATATTAACCACAACAACCATTAACCAAACCGAACATTTGGGAGTTCAAAAGTATATAGTTGAATTAGAACAGATTATGTTAAAAGAAAATGATTTCTAAATTTAGACAGATTCCCGCTATTCAAAAAAATTTAATCACTTTCCCCCAAATGTAAAAAAGACTTACCTTTTCAGGAGTGCTCTTTTCCTTCGTGCTAACCAGCGACTGCTCAGAGTTAACCAAAGCAACAACATCTTTCGATGTTTGAGGAACTCCACTATTTACAATATTTTCCGATTGTAAATTGCTATGCAGCGGCACCTGTTCGTTATTCGTGTCCGTTTTTGTTGAAAAAACTTCGAAATCCTGTAAATTAGACTTTTATTATACGTTATTATTATTTTGCCACCTTCTTATATGAGTTCAACGTACATTTCGCATACGGTCTTCATCATCTCGATCTAAACTCGATATACTTTGACTTAGTTCAGAGCCAGTTTCCGATGCTCTTGAGCCTTGAGGAAAGAAAACCATCAAAATAGATAAATATTTGAAAATACGAAAATTGAAATGGCTTCCATCCTGAACACCTACCCTGTCGACTGCTTGTTGAATTGTATCCAGTACTCATGCCACCACCTGTGCCAATGGAATGAATTAAACTCGATTTGTCATAGCCTTTGCATACGACCAAATGTATCTCATTGCCAGCTGTACGTAAGACATTTACAGCATCCTGATGTGCAGCACCCAACAGGGAATTTCCATTAACTTCAAGAAGACGCATACCAACCTGCAAAGATAAATAAACAAGAGAACGTCGTTCCGTTGCTATATCAATCTTGGTCAAAGTGTTGAAAATAACAAATGCAATTCGACTGGGTGCATCCTTGTGTTTCGCAAGTAGATGTGTTTTTATTCCAAAATCAATAGCAAAATCGTTTCAAACTGACAACGATAGGGAAGGAGGGAAGGTATTTAAAAATATCCAATTAAACAAAAATCTCTGCTTAAACAAAAATGATTTTAAATAAAATCAGGATACCCCTAAAAAGAGTTCTTCATTAGCAAAAAAGGGTATAACAAAGACATCGTCATTGTCCTTGCCGTCGGAACCATCCGAGTGAATGAATGAACAACCCAATTAAATACATGAACTCAAATTGGAGCGTAACAATAAAGTGAACGCGACAAAGGAACACCCAGAGGCACGAGTATGAAGCGAGAAATAAATAATTTTCAACTTACCTTAAGCCTTCCGTCACGTCTAGCAGCTCCCACTGAATTAATTTTGGATACGAAGACACCCTCGTCGGTTGGGTCTACTGGATTGCCACGTTGGCCATTCAGACCACCTTTAATGTGCATTCCCAGGCGTTCGCCGTCTGTTTTTTTGATAACAATTGTCTGTGAAAAGAAATTCAGAAAAAAATGAAAAAAAAAACAAGAAAATTAAATTATCCTTTAAAAAAGAAGAAGGATCTATTTCATTGTGTTTGTGTGATGGTATTCCTTTTTCTCCAAATAATTTGTTTTTTTTTTTTTTTCTTGAAATGGTTATTTAGTTTTTGTTTGCCTTGGAGGACAATTTGTTTGGTTTTTCTTTTTAATTAACAAAGTGATATACAAAAGCATTATTTGTTAAGATATTGAATCGACTCACTTCCTTTATAGATAGAGGAGGGTGTTTGGTATGATTTGAGTGCTAAGGAGTGTACCGACGTCATTATCAATTTACAAAAGTTCTGCAAAGATCTGAACATTTGACAAGTATATGCAAGCTCTGAGAAATACCCAATGCTGGTATTAGAGCAGTGAACGATTAAAAAAAAGGCACTACATCTGGGAAGAGCAGATATGCTCTGTTCAGACTTTCTCGGTTTTTAATTAAGTACCACCACCTGGGTCTCAACCACAATACCACTCCAATTTCGGCATCTAGATGCGCATTTCAAGTTGGTTGAAGTCGGTTTCTACTTGTGCGCACCACTTAAGGTTAGGTTTTATTTGCTGTGTCTATCTTCTGTCTAGAGATTGAAGAGTCGCGATGAAGTGAATGTTTCATACACCGACCACACCACTACCAAACTCAGTTTTGAGCATAACTTGAGGACAACCATTCCCAGTCGACTGGAATGGGATTCGGATTCGATTGGAACCAAAAGCTCGATTCACATCTATACGGATGGGTCTAAAACAAAATCAGAGATGCCTAACCTAAGCATATCCTTTCGCCCTCCCGAACATTGTATCGTTTTCCAGGCGGAAATCATGGCAATTAAAGAAGCCTTGTCCTGGCATAAAAGGAATGCAATATCCATGCAGAATATTAACATCTTCATTGACATCCAAGCGGCAATCAAATTCTTGTAGAAGAAGAGGAGGAAAGTATTCCTCATCTTCTCTGCTCTTGTCCAACTCTCTCCGACAAAAGAAAACTCCATTGAAACTTATTTTTTGATAATCTATGTGACCTGGCTAATATGCATGTCAGAAACTTCCTACGCTATATAATCAGCTCTGAATGGTTCAATTAAGCGAACGAATAAAGGGAAAGTCGACAGATCCATGTGGTACCACAACGGATCTTTATGTTCTAAGTGTGCACGTTTTTTTTTTGTTCGTGATCTGCTGAACATTTGTAAAACTGTTAGTTGTGGACTTTTCCGTTTCTCACCTGACCCAATGTTGCAAAGGAGTTCTCCTACAGCTTAATGCAGCTTGGCAGGAAGGCCGCCATTTGAGGTAGCCTTGTTAGTATTAAGTCGAGTGGATTGTGATTTTCTCTGTCGTCGCTAAAGTTGATAATATTCTAATATCCTATTTAGGGATATTAGTTTTCATCGCTGTTTAACAGTCTGCAGAAGTGGTTAATTCATAGTTAGCATATACCGTTACCCAACTACGTATTTTTCTTATTTATGTTCACAAGATTCTCTTCCCGTTTTAAATTTTGGTTAAACTAACGAATATCATTCCTATCTCTCTCTCTAAGTATATGGGATTTCTTAATTTTTTCTTGTCTTTAAAGCTCAACTTCTATTTTCTCAACAGCTCTACTTCTGCCTACAGTGTTGCTTTTAGACCTCATTCTTCGATCATTGGTCAGCCTTCAATATGATACCATAATTATCTTCTTGAATGGCGGGAGAACTCCAGTGTATCACTTGCGGCCGTTCTCTTGGATGTTGGAAATGTCTAATGGTCTTCGACATTAGATGCTGGTGGTACGTTTAATCGAGAGTTTGAGATTTACGTAATTTGCAAAGGCCTGAGCGTTCTCTTGTCAGTGCGGACTTTCTACATTAAATTTACGTAGATGGTATTTCCTATTTCTTACGGAGTGTTGGATATCCGATTTCTTACAAGTAAGTGGTTCGAGTCGGTTTTGGCTGCTCATAACACTAGAATATACAAAATAGAGCTAGATTGCCTGATTTGTTTATAGCAATGTGGTTAATTTGATTAACCGTTTGTTGGATAGGAGACTGTCATTTCAATTTTGAATATAAAGGCGAGATCAATTAGCCTTAGTCCGTTTCTAGTCGTAGTGTCATGTAGACTTTGTTTTCCGTTCTTTCCGACTAACATTTTGTTCAGGCCCATTTCTTGAGTAATCCGGATACGTGAATAAACAAAATTGTCGAATATGGGCTGAAGAACAACCGGAAGAGTTGCAGTTACATCCACTGAAAACAACGGTGTGGTGTGGTTTATTCTTCAAAATGAGGCTGGCGCCAGAGTTATTGTAAATGGGACTCGTTATCGCGCCAGGATAACGGACAATTTTTGCCTGAAATTGAAGCCTTGGATCTCGACAACATTTGGTTCCAATAAGACGGCACTACTTGCCACACAGCCCGTGAAACTATAAATTTCATGCTTCGGACCAGTGCATTGGACAACAAGATCATGCGATATCACACCGTTAGATTTTTTTTTCTTTTGGGGCTATGCAAAATCTGTTTGTGGTTAACCCGCCAGTTCCATGGCAATTATTTCTACTAAGCAAACATAATTTCGGGGGTTCTTTTTTACTCTATAATGGGGTTTGCTACTGCTCGAGGGTAAAATATTTTGTAAATTTAATTATCAAAATTTTAAATAATTCGGGTACGAACAGCACTTTTTACGAATTTTAAAATTCACCGCAAAAATATTTACAACGACGAATTCTGTAATTCATTATTTTATTCATTTGTTGTTCTATTATGACTAACCATCCCATCTTAATTGACAAAATAAAACAAAGGGTTTTCCTTCCAAATTTTGCCAAAAAGAATGTTGTTGTTTTTTTTTTTTTCTTCAAAAGGAGGATGAAAGGAGGATCGATCAATATATCTGATATATCTGATGGCTAGTTGGCCACGATCGCCATTGTTCTTCGACATTATGGTGGAATGGCATTAATTTAAATATTGAGGGACACGCAGTTTGCAAATGCGTGGTCGGTTTCTTGCGATTCCACTCTTTCAACAATAAATTATAACGTGGTGAAACCAGGTAGTGGGCAGGAATTCTCGGACATCCAAAAACTGGATGGTTCACCGTATGTTAATCTGGAGACCGCAATGTCACTTTACGGATATCGAGGTGATACGTGTAGTAGTACGTGGTGTCATGTAGGCTGTGCTTTGTCCAGGAGCTGGAAGAAACAGCAATGTCATCTCATTTCTTTGTGGGAGCGTGAGCACAAATAAGCCTTATATTGCCAAATGGGGCCTTTAAACACATTGTTACAATACGTTTGCTAATGTCTTCAAGCATACATTTCAAGCCCAAAATTCCTTATTTCTGCTCGGCATAACACTGAACGTAGCCCGGCCCATCCAATCGTATTTCTTGGATGGCTGTAATGTCTGCTTAAGGCTTCCGCTCGTTGTTCAGCTGCACGTCTTCTGTTTTTTTTCTTCCTAGATGCAACCGTTAACTCCAAAGTTTACTCCATTGTTTACAGCGTCGTAATTTGAATTGATGTTTCGTTATATAATTTCGATAAGATAGGAGGTTGTTGATTGTAGGGTAATAGAAAGATTCAGGGCGATAAAACAGGTTTGGAGGTTTTTGGACTTTTTGGTTCAAAAAGGAGGATCATCATCTCAAAACGGGTATAGATGGGATGGTTAATTATGACTGATAAAATAGTTCATACAATTTATATATTTGCTATTAATTGACATTTGCGCGATTTTTTCTTATGGAGAAAACTGATATGTTAGCCATTGATTAGCTAATAGCTAAGCGTTTATTAATACAGGGGTAACTGACAGGAAGCACTTTACAATGATATAGTTCTTGCCAGTTTATCGAAAGAAATAATAAATTAATACGTTCTCCCTTTATGACTATCTAGTGATTCATATGTGCGTATATCACTGGAAAACTCAAGAGAATTTCCCAAAACTATTTGAAATAGACTTTAACAGTATTTATTGAATTCCTTCCGAAATTGCGAGTGCTTCGATGGGCCGTGAGTTGGACATGACTATTACAAATAAAAAAAAAATCAACTTAAGTTTTATACTTGCTGTTAGGAAAAAGTTCAATTAAAAATTACAATTATTACCTTTGATAAAATATTACACAAAAACAATACATTACTATAAATTTAAAATGAAGGTATGCCGTGGATATCTTATCAAATTTATACTTGAAAAATAATCAAGGACCATTGGAATAAGGTTGAAGTGATTTAAAGAACTCTCAACATTTTCGAAAGCCCTCACAAGTACTCTTTCAAGGTCGCAAACAAAATTAAAGAAACTCAACTCATGTTACTTAACTTTCTACAAAGTACTCGAGTTAAAAATAAAAAAAAACAAGCGGTTTTCTCTGCTAAAGAAAATACTTTTGTCAAACTAAATAAAATGTATAATAAATTATTTTTAAGGTATACTTGAATGGGAGATTTCTTTAAAGCTCTTGTAATGAAAATGCATTTTTTCTTTTTGTCTTACCTGGGTTGGAACATAATTTACTTGGATGTGCTTGTAGTATAATAAAAGCAGAAATAAGGAATAAATTTTGATTAAGCATTAAATGGAATGTGTGAGAAGTGATAGACATAGCTATACAATTATTTGTCCAAGAATTGGGTACATGCTTCTCTATCTCAGTTATAGCATAATACAAATTAATAAATATTTGGAATTTAGTAATAGTCCTTAATAGTGTTGGATTTACCTGGAATCCAATTGGTAATGGATCATGTTGAATATACAATTTGATGTCATCGCCTGGTTTCAACAATTCCATTACAGCATCCTGGTGAGTTGCACGTGATACGTCTACACCATTCACTTTTAATATTCTATCACCCATTCGCAGTTTGCCACATTTTGCAGCAATACCATCTGGTACAATCTGAAAATTAAACCAAATTATTGATTAGAGTTTTTTTTTATAATTTGCGTAAACTTAAGTGGTTATGAATATCCTTTTTATGTTTTGCACAGTGCGGGCGTCAAGGAATGCAACTCGCTATTTAATTTTAGCATTATTTAATTTAGCATTGTAGTATATTAGTGTTCGACCGAAACTAAGGAGTTCGCTATTCATATATCTCCTAAAATTATTTTTTCTTGGGGGTTTGAATTCTGTAAACGCTTTATATATTGCGGCCAGATCAGAAGGGTGAAATATGTTTTAGATCGATTTCGGAAACCTAGACATTTCGCTTCGCTCTCATCGACTTCAAATATTTGGTCGTTTCAACATAGGTGGTTACTGACAAATAAGTGCTATTCATGGACAATGGGTGTAGATTTTGGTTTAGTTTTATACTGAAGACACAATTGTGCTTTGGAATCATTGCATTCCAATTTGTTGGATGTACCCCCATTTGATTACGCTATATTGGACGGAATTAAATGAGTTAACATATTTTGTCATTGTACGAAGATAAGCGACGTGGAAATGAAAACGAATATGAGGAGCTGACAATACTGTCGTCTGCAAAAAAAATGTATTATATTAGAAGTGTCAGACAGGAGATCATTTAGTGTCGGAGACAAAGCCAAGCCTTGGGGAACACCATGAGTCGAACGTTTCGAGAAATAATTTCCAATCCGCTGAATCATGATTTATCCATCAATGATGTAGAAATTGCTTTTACTTTTGGGTGAGATATGTCATTAAATCACCAGTGTAATTGTTTCTGCGAAATCAATTCCGCCAGTCATTGAGAAGTTTTCATGTTATATTTCATAACCTGATCATTTATTAGGTGCAAACTTATTTGCAATATGCCTCAGCAGTATAGATTAACCTCAATTCTAAAATACGCTGCATAATATTACCAAAGGCTAGCCACCCTTTCCACCGGTTTCTGGAGGACACAATCAACATGATTTCCAAAATTGAGCCGAAGAAATGGATATGGATCAAGGATGATCTCAGAACAGGCTTAATACAAATAACAAGATCCAAAATTTGTGGATATGTAATGTAGGCATTCTATTCAATCCGACGTATTCTATCCAGCCTATAGGTACCTCAAAGATACCAGAAATACAACTTTGAACACACAGATCACTGAAGAAGATAGGTTTTTGGCCAAGTAACGCCATTAATGACAAATAACAATTTTTTTTAAGACAAGCAGTTACATAACATTGACCAACAGTCGTATTGTTAAATAAAAAAAATGCAATGGAGTACCTAAACTATAAAAATAATATATTAACCAAAAAGATTGAACGGTATAAAGGCGATGGGTGCAATTGGTGAGAGTACAATACCTACGTATTCCGTATCTATTTTCAGAAATGGAATAGTACCTTCCGACCTAATTTTCAAAACCATATCGGCAACTTTAAAAGACCATTAATTTCCAAAATCTGTTAAAACAAATCTATAATTTCAACATATTATACTTTCGGGGCAAAGTTTCTCAACTATACAACCATTCGCATAAAAAAAAAGAAATCTCTTGAAATTATGTCGAATTAGTTTTTGCTGAATTATTTTTAACTTATTTAGGGGGTATAGGAATTGGGCCAGCCAGCTGTGTTTAGTTTTCGTGAAACGCAGCATCTGTTAGAACTTATAAAATATTTCCATGTTAAAATTTCGTAGATATAATTTAAGCGAAAGATGGTTAGGTATCTATTGCATCTTTATATATACTGCAGCTTTGTATATATAATTGCGTGGCATCAAAGACAAAGCTTAGATGAATTGAATAGACAACATATCCGGAAAAGAGATTGCTATATCGCAAATGCTGACGGAGGAACAATGCAGTGTTGGTGTACTGATGCAAAATCGGTTACAGGATAGTATTATATTTATATTGAAGAGGTGAAGATACACTTTCATTCGTGATACTGATGATAGAATGTGGGAGGGATGATGAGGAAGGCGCAAATTCATCTTGTAGGTGTGCTTTTAATCATCCATTAAGGAGAATCCATTGACTTTTCTTTTAAGGCAAGAATGAAGGTATAGGTTAAGTAATACCGATTACTATCTCGGGGATGGCAAATATGTAACATACTCTCATCAATTTGTGTTATTAAAACAAATGAACTCAAATAGTATCGACCTTTAAAGAACAAATAACTAACAAATAAATGAACAGACGTGTTATGATACCTTTAATTGGACCTGATTGCTGATTCGACAGGCAGTTTTATTTTAAAAATTACTGTTCGATTTTTCAATCGCTATCAGAATGTTAAATATCTTTTGATCAAAATATATATTTTTTAAACATATAAATGTAAAGAGATGGTCGAATCTTGTAAAACGAGGGTGAACTCTGATCGGCGTTAACTTGGCAATGCCTACCCGTTGTTACTCTGACTAAATATCAATTGTGTATATTTTACATCTAGGTTAAACCATCGGATATTGGTCTTATCCAACTGGATTTGAATTGCTTAACGTATCGATTGTATAGGCCTGGCCCTCTATTGTTTGAGGTTGTACTTTGGGCTAATTACCCAATCACATAAAAAAAATTGTTACAAAGCAACTAATAGCTTTGGAAAGAACTGATTATATTGTTGACAACCATGCTAAACGAAAAGAGGGACAATGACGTATATGCAACTGGAATCTGCGTACATTTAATAGAAGAGGTGCAGCCATACAGGAAATACATCATACTACCAGCATCTACTGTTGAAGAACATTGGCAACGATGTCACCAAGCCATTAGATCAGCCCGGACTGATGTGTATTGAGCTCTATATGCTAAGAAAGAAGGAGGGAAGAACACCAGCTTTTCAGAAAGAAGACAAACAAAAGATATAGAGATGTGCCACTCCATGAAAGATTTTCGCAAGTTTTACTAAAGATTAAAACTACAAAGCTGAGAATACTAGCTTATAAACGGCTGTCAAAAATTACGGCCTTCAGGCAGAACTTTATAAAGCCGGTGGAGATGTCAGTAAGCAAAATTTTGTCGGATGAAAGTGTTCTTTAAGAATAGAACCTCAACATCGTTTGCCTATCAAAAAAAAAGAGGAGACCCTCTGAACTGCGCAACTGAGGCATAAGTCTCTTCAACATTGCCTACAATCTGCCGTAATATGTGAACGCCTGAAACTGCTTACCAACAACTTGATCAGTGTGGTTTTAGACCAGGAGAGGAAAGTCCAATAATGATCAAATCTTCGCACTTCACTTTGACATTTTACAAGCCATATATTTTTTACGTTCAATCGGTTGATAAATGTCAAAGTAATTCAATGTTTCCATATAGACATGACGAATACTTTATTTAGTCGATAACTACTAGTGTGGGCGATATTATAAAACAAGATATGGGTCTGTACAACACGCCAAAATATTGACGATGTACATTGAAAATAGTTTGCACAGAACAGTGTGATATCGTCGAAATGCCGTGAATAAACGCCAAATACGTTCCAATGAACTGGTAAAAGCGGTAAGAGAGAGTGTTGCTGAGAACCCACGTGTGCCGTATCGTCCCCGCACTCAGTGATTTGCATTTGTGCAAGTGATTCAAAAAATATTGCAAACGTACCGCCTACGTCGCTTGAAATACGGCTAAACAGTCGCTCGAATAAAAAAATTAAAAAAAGAAGAATAATTGGACCGAATCCCACAATCGAAAGCTAAAACTTCGCGTTTTTAATAGATGATCAGTCCTATATAATTCAATTCCCGCTTTATGACGTTAAAACATAAACAGTATCAAAAGCATAAACAAAATAAGCGATGATTTGTTCAGAAAATATTCAGTCCCGTTCACGTTGAAGGACTATGAAGACGAACATAGCGATACAGCGATATTGACATATGTAGGGCATGTATAGCGAATGGATACAAAAAACCCGTCCAGCATAGCCTTTGATTTCCAGCCTGATTGTAAATGCAGTAGGGAAGGATCTCGCGTAAATGTGTGCAATAAGAGACATTTAATTATAGAAAATGCTAATTGAAAAGGCATGTTTTTTCTTGAACTGTCGCACTACAGCATGTAAATCTCTGAATCTTTAATATATATATTGAAACCTTCTATACATGGACAAAAAATTGCATATTTTCATGTTTGCATAAAATAACATAAATTTGTACTTACGTGAGAAATAAATACTCCAGGTTCTCGTGCTCCAAATGGCACACAGGAATGATCCGTTCCCCCGATTATGCTAAAACCCAGGGAGCCTTGATTCTTCGGCAGAACGACCTCCTACACGCACAAGAAAGAAAAGAAAAAAAACAGACAAAAATAAATCGCAAATTTAAATACAAATACAAATTTTACGTTATCAAAAGCTATAAACCAAGCAAGTCTCTAAAAGGGTACCTTGTACAAATATCAAATGCGTGAATATGATTTTATTTACAACAAACATTAACAAAAAAAAATAACAGGAAAACAACACAACCTGAGGGAAAAGTATGTTCCAAAATGTCAGTAATAAAATGTTCTCCAACAAATAAATATAAACCACAAAACAACCATACAAATTGTTTGACAAAGAAAATTTTACCATGCCTGCACAATGCCGTGCATAACCATAAAAACAAACAAAAACACCACATCAAGCAAATGCAACTATGACTTCGTGTATTATATTTACATGAACGTATGTGCGTATGTGCATAGATATATGAACAATAAAAAGGACTATTTTTGACTGGTAGGATAATACTCCACTCGATGATTTTCAAAGCCCGGAAGCAATAGAAAAGCAGCAGTAAAGAAGGCGCATCTGTAGCAGCATCCATGCTATAACAAAATACATACATGCTCCCAATTTTATCTACAAAGGACCAAGCATAATGACTATACATAGTAGAATTATACACTATAGATATGAATTTTTCAAAAATGTGTGTGTGCGTGGATTAAAATGAATGCAAATAAAGTGTAAATGAACCCTTGCCAAGGATACTACGCCCTTCTTATTTTAAAGTGCCTTCGATGCGCTACACACTGTCAGGCTAACATCAAGCAAAAAAGTGAAAAGCTTTTTCCACTTTTTCGTTTAACACAAATACCATGAAAGGAATAAAATAAAACAAAAATGAAAATATTTCGCCTCGCTTCCACGCATATATTTATAGCTTAAATTGAACCGAACACAATGGATAGGAATGTTATAATATATCTACAATTTTTATCTATAAAATGTGCATCTCGTAAGAGAGTTTTTATTTTCTGTTTCTCTTCGTCTTACTTTAATATAACAAACAAAAAGATATTTAAATTCAAATTCCTGTGCAATATTGAAAATACACACACACACACACAAGACCAGTGACCAACCCCCACAGCCTCCGAAAGAAGCAATGTACAATTTACATTAAACAGGCTTAAAGGAAAAGACTTAGGATAAAGTGGAAAATTTAATTGTTAGAATTTACAGATATAGAATTATGGAATATTGGATTTGGGAGATTTCTATCTATATAACAAGAAGTTATGTCATGTCTGTTATAGAATGGGTTATGATGGTGTTAAGGAATTCACTATAAGATTAGACTTCTGGGCTGTGTTAGAATGTATCAATTACATGAATACTATTTGGCAAGCAACTTAAAGTGTAGCTTAAATAAATGATGCAAATTTGCAATAAATATGATTTCTTCTTCAAGGATGTTTGCGTTATTTTCTTAGATGGTCGTACCATTTTTATGAGAAAGTATAACATTAGTCTGGTGGCTGAAAGTGTACATTTAGGATTTTATTTACGTTGCAATTTTACTTTCCACCAAAGCAAAGCGCATTTACACTGGTACACAGAGGGGTTGAATGCTAAATGTATGTCATTATTCAAAATGGCATGTAAGTGAAAAAAGTCTGCATAAAAAAATGTGTACAGCAGGTTAACAATAATGTGCTATCATTGATTCAACAATATGGCGTTGAGGAAGCGGATGCTTCACCGGAAAAAGAAGCTCTGAGAACAAGAATGGAATAACATTGAAATTTATATTTGTCACTTAGGAAACGTAAGAGTAAGGACCCGGTTATAGCGACACTAACAATTAATTATTTTAAAAGACATACGAGTAAGTAAAATACTTAAACCCAATCTGTACACAAATTTTAACCAGTGGACAAATTTTGGCACGGAGCGCACTCTAGTGATAATTGGTATGTTTCCGTACATTGCATTGATAATTAATAATTGGTAAATACATAAAGCATATGTATGTAAAAAAAACATCTTGTCGATTTCAGATACCAACTGATAGTTTTTTTGATTTTTAACAACAAACATTTCTGCGGTAAAGTATTTTACTGAGAAGACAGTCCAAAAGGTTTGGGCCACAACAGAAAGCACAATCCGTGCAACTACTACATCAGCCGACGGTATTGACTATAATTGGCATTATTGGTCGGACTGAAACGAGATGTCACAGCCACCAGCCACGTTCGGTAGTATAGATAAGGAACCGGCAATGCGTAAGCATTAAATTAGGGTAATACCGAGTATATGCAGTCAAGAAGAAAGGACACACAACATAGACGAATTTGACAGAACGTCACCATTGATAGACATTGAGGTGTTAAGGTAGTTTGTTTAACTCTGCTCCGCTTCTAATTCTGACAACGACATGTCGTCAGAAATTAAACGAAGAAATACTCTATTAAACCGCTGTTTTTTCGGGCTAAGAAGGCAATTTAATAGCAATTCCCTCAACCGAATAAGTAAAAAGATCGTATATATGACCTGATCACCCCAGTCCTGTCCTACAGCTCCAAAGACCATGGACCGTATCAAAAGTGGCATAGAACCGCTTGGTCGTTTTGAACAGAAAATTGTTCAGTCCCGTTTGTATTGACGGGCTATGGAGACGAAAATTCAACCAGGAATATAACGAGCTGTACAGCGACGAAAAATGGTTAGTACATGTTAAACGAATGATCATCATTACTCCGCCTTACGCAGTAGAGGAAGAACTCACCTTAAGAGGATTGCACAAGTAGAAACCGATCTTAACCAACATAAATGCGCTTCTGAAGATTTTTAGCCTAGGACCGGGCCAATTAGATAGGCAGTTGGTCGGGCAAAAGTTAATTCGACTTAAGTAGGCTATAGTCCGCCACTTAAGTAGTATTTTGAACTTTATTTGTTTTCTAATATTAGCAAAAAAGCACCTATAGGTTTAAAAAACAATTCAAAATTCAATGCAAAATACACCAAACACTTAATCTATAAAGAAGTCATTAAGCCTGAATAACTATTCAGTCTTACACCAATCACTCGGATAGAAAATGTACTACCAAACCAATTTATTGTAATTGTTATAGAAAAAATTTATCGTAAATCTATTTTCTTATTTTTATTTAAGCCTCAGAATAAAAACTTAACTAATATACGCGGAGATTTTTATTTTTAGATGTATTTCTCATTCAACATATGAGAAGGCTACAATCCACTGTGCGGATCGTGGGCTTTATGGCGATGAAATGCAGAAAATGACATTGTCACAATATATTGTTCAGACAGTTTATCAAAACCTTTTGTGGTTCGACAAAAAACAACGTATTTCTATTGCTAATGCCTTGGGATGGGGTATACAAAATAGTCTTTGTAGGAAAACGCCCCCAAAAAGTGGGAGTAGGTCAAAATAATCAATGGACAAAATGTTTATATTACCATTACGGAAGTATTTGCATCAAAAGTTTTTTTCGAACTTTTTATAAAATTTGGACAAAAAGCGTTTTTTACTAAAAACGCCCCCAAAAAACTTCATATGAACGAAATATAGATATTCAGATTGTCTAAATATCTTGTTTAGAAAGATTCTTTTAAATTCTTAACCGTTTAAACAAAAAGAACGCTATTCTAAAAAGTGGCGGCGGTTTTTGAAAATGTTTGCACTTGTTCTGTAGTCTCTGACAAGGATCCTATAAACCAAATTTCATTATTCTAGCTCAAAATTTAAGGCCCAAAAATCGGTGACATACAGACTGGCGGAAAGACAGTTTTTTCTCTATGTTACAAAGTATGTATAAAACTTAATACCCCACTATGGGATAGGGTATAAAAACACCAAAGTGGAGAGATAATTATTGTTTGTCGTCTTTTTCCTAATACTTCAAACTATGACGTTTTTTTCTTTTCATTTTGCCTTGCGAAAACGTATGGAAACGTTTCGTTTAAATGAGTTTATTTCCTCTCTATATTGGCGATATGATAGTTTATTTATTTCATGTATCTTCACACAAAAGTACCTGAACGGACCTTTTATTAAGCCCTACAACACAATTTAACGCCAATATTAACGCAATTGACACCCGTCCTAAGATTTGATAGAAATGAGAAACATATATATCTGTTCTGTTTTACAAAAAATGTCTATTTTTTATTATGTATATTTAGGGACAGTAAATGTATTCTAATTTTCTGATCGCTTAAACCTAGGCCCAATACGAATTTGCTAACCAATAAAATTTAGAAATGGACTATCTTAAGCGTTTTTGATTGGGACAATACATTGTTCCTTCTCTGATCTAGATGAACTTTCTTTTTCGATTTTGCTTTTGAAAATGAGGAGGCTACAATCAGCTGTGCGTATCGTTTAATCCCATCTTATAGCATCTTTAAAACTTATACACCCAAAAAAGTGAGCGTGGCTAAAAACATTTTGGGAATAAAATATAGAAAATGGCATTGTCAAAACATATTGTTTTGACAGTTATCTTTTATAGTTCGAAATAAACAACGTTTTTCTATGACATATTCTACGGGTAAAGGTTATACAAACCGTTAAGGAAAAACGTGAGAGTAGGCGAAATGTTCATTGTATTGGAAACATGGACAAAGAGATTATATACCAAATTTCTTTATATCAGCTAATTTTTTAGGACGGACCTATAAACATCTATGTCTACGGCATGACGAAATGTATATAGAAACATTAAACGAACTATTCTCATCAAAACATTTTTTTGAATTTGATTACATTTGAACCGAAAATTGTTTACTTAAGAAAACGCCCCAACAATTGGGCGTGGCAAAAAACTTATGTGTATCAAATATAGGTTATCACAGCCTAAATATCTTGCCCATACACTTTTTTCATAATTCCTTACAGTTTGACCAGAAAAGACGGGTGGTTGTTGGCGGATTTTAAAAATGTTTACACTTGATCTACTTTGCTGAACAGAGAGACGGGCGGAGAGACAGATATGTAGATCGACTCAGCTAGCGATTCTGAATCGATCCATATACTTTGGGGTATATGTATCGAAATTATTTTTCTATATTACAAACTTAATGTCAGAGCCAATAAAACCCTATGGGATAGGGTATAAACATAGTTACATATTACATCACACAGAAAATGCGATTTTTTCTTTACTACAATACTTTTTAAAAGTTATATCACACCAACAAAAAAGTTATATAAACACGACGCCAAGCAAGATCTTATTTATTATCAAATAATCGCAAACAATTTTGTTACGACTAAGAGAAAATTTTCGAAGTGAATAATATTTGCTTATATTTTCGTGGAAATCAGGTGATTTGATTTAGCTTCATTTTTTGGCGATCTCGCTCATGATAATAGTATGGAATATGATCTTTTTTGGAATTTAAAAAAGAGTATCCAAAAAAGAAACGTTCGGCACGAGTACGATTATTGAGACAGCAAAACACTAACGAATTCTTATAGAGAATCTTTACAGGGTCCCTTTCGCCCCATTTAGGCGAGAGAGACACTTTAAATAAAAAAATATATTATAAATTTAATGACAACACTTCCAATAAAGTACTACACCTGCTTTGAAAGAGATGAAAGAGATATGTTCTTTTACCTCCATTTTATATTATGTTATTTCTAGTAACTGTTTTTGCAACAAGCAAACTTTTAAAATTGGATTTTAGTTTCACTGACCCCATTAATTCTTAGCCCCAAGCTACATCGTTTTAAGTCTTCTATTTTTTGAAAAAAAAAAAAAAATAATTAAAAAGTACGAAAACTACTTTTTTTATAAAATTTTTATTTTTACGTGGCCATAGTTTGAGTTTAGTAGTCAGTAAGTTAATATTCGAACCTCCTTGTCCGTGGTATGTTCAAGATTTAAACTTACTTCCCAGAGTCAGTCTCGCTCAGGCAACTTAGTTGCTCCTCTAAGAGCATCTCCAGTAGTCTACCAGGAGTAATGTCAACAGTTTCTTTAATTAATATCACTTGGGTGAAGCCAAGTTGAAGGCATTCATTTCCTGTTAATGCGTTTTTATAATAAATAATTGGTGTTCATTCATTTTTTTTCTCAGGTGAGGCGAACCTATAACGCTCCAGGACCGCCCTGATATTAACCTCAAAGTAATACAACGTATAAACCAAAAACAAATCTAATAAAAAAGTATTTTTTTAATTTTTTTTTATAAAAACCGGAAGCATTGATTTAGATTTCAGAGGGGCAGTAAATACTAAATAAAAAAACATTTTTTGTCTGCGATGTGCGTGGCATACAACTTTAGACGAGACAACGTAGTGAATATATATTTTTCGTTTACTATATTTTCTAAAAGTATACCTGGAAGTTTTCATATGATAAATATTCAGTTCTTAATGTTAGAAGAGTACGGGTACTGTGAGTCGGGTACTGTGCATGACGACTAAGGTAATAAAAGTCATCTTCACCAAAGTTAAAATGCATACACATAGATTGGCACGACTAAAAATCATCTGTGTTGCACAAATAAAAATGCAAATGCTTGGCGCAACAGGTTCGTTAGGATGGAGTTCGTAGTTCCTTTTTACAAACATTCATGTGAACATAATTATGTACTCGTTGCACGATGGCGAGACCTCCTGACTTGTGCCGATTCGAACGGCTGAGTTGATTTATGAACGGCTCGGTTTATTGAATTTATTATCATGAGAGCAGGGGCAGTGAAAAAGGGGCAAACCAACGTATGTATGATATGCATAAACAAAATCCTGATCACGATATAAAATTCATTCATTGTGACCGTGTATTTTCAAAATTCAATATTCAAATAAAAAATAAAAATTATTTACTTAAGACCTTTTTTATTAATTTTAAAAGCAATAACTTTTAATTTTTTAGATTAAAATCTATCAGGTAATTTTGAAAACAAAAAATTAATAAAAAGAAATTCGTTTACCAATATGGCGATGATCGATGATTAATTTTATTAAGAATAATCGACCTTAAAATAGTGTAACCAAGACAAAAGATAATTTTTTATGGAAAATGTTTAAATCATAATGCTCATACTTAAATAAACTACTGTAAATTATGGTATTAATAAACTTTCTAAAAAATTAATTCAAATAAAAAAAAATGTAATGTTATTTTGAACATCGCTAATCCTTTCATCTGCATCTTTAGTTACTTTATAACTCAAGAACCACTTATCAGATTTACATGTTGATTTTTATAAATTATTAGTTACATTTGCTGGCTAGTGTTCAGTATATACTTTGTTACGTTAATTTACATAAGCATTATACAGAGTAACGATAATAGTTAAATCAAGGTAGAGTTTCAAGGTGTGAAAGGCTTGTAATGCACCCGGGTTCGATCGCGTACACTACAAAATTTTGATTTTTTAAATAACAAAAATACGGTGGTCACTATCTATAATAAATATGTCCAGCTACTGGGATACGCAGACGATATTGACAACATTGATCGCTTTCATCGTGTCGTTGTAGAAGGAATTACGGCAATTGATAAATAAGCGAAATGCGTTGGTCTTCAAACGGAACAAGGCTATCAACAAAGTACTGTCGACCCACAACGTTGGATAAAATATCTCTTTGAGTTAGTTACGGAGTTCATCTACAACGAAAATTAAGCCTTGCAAACCGATTCTTTTTTGAGCTGACGAAACAAATGGGATAAAGGGACTTAACTCAAATGCTTGTTTATCCGGAATCTAATCCTAGAAGTTCTACCTATCAGTACAACATACTGGACAAAAATGCGGAGCAAATATTAGGCACTTTTAAGCGATTGTATTAACGTGTACAACAAAGAGCTCTAAGTTGTAGCAAGATATGGATGTAGTATAAAAGGTCAAAACACGTCGAATAATTCTCCAGCAAAGAAAATCGTGGATCATAGCCTTCAGCATCGAGACGACAAGGAACCTCTGGTTTATAAACTTGAACTCAAAAACTTGATGAGCAACATGTAAAGGATTGAATATGATGGAAGGCTGCTTTGTCTCAGGCAGAGACCCTAAAAGTGTCGGGAGACCGTTACGTAAAGTAAAGTGAGTATGTATAACCAAATAAAGTAATAGAGCATATCCGATCAGAAATCCGTTGAGGCGGTTGATGGTACTCGGAAATATCTGAGTAATTTTTACGACATAGTGGCGGGTATCACATTTTTATCTGCAGTGCATTTTCGTCAGTCATTCATTGGCAAACATATAAGCGAGGACAGGCGCTGATGAAATTTAAGCTTACCATAAAATACCATATTTATGGGCAGAAATTGACCAGCCTTCACTTCCTATAAAAATTCGTGCTCAGTTAATTTTCAACTATTTTATTTAACTTGGAATGCCAGAAAGCAATGGAGAAATATGGATGATTCTTCAAGATTTAACATAGCCTTTGATAGATATTCGAGAGCGTGCTTTTTTTACCCTAGAAAACATCAATTAAAAAAATCTTAAATTTGATTAAATTACATCCTTAATATACATATTTATTGACACTCTTCTGAAAGAGGAAGGCAACGCCAAACTCTAAAAGTTACGTTATAAGTTACAACTATGCTCTTCACATGAGAAACAGATATTATGTGTTGCGTGTCGCGAATAAGTTATGAAGTTACAATTTCTGTGCACTATGCACGAAAAGAAATATGTAACTTCTTCCAAAACATTAATATGTAAAAAAAAAAACAATAAAAAGTAAAAAAACATTAATATGTTCAAAAATATAAACTTTATCCCCCGTATTAATAAAAACTCACTATCCGCTCCTTAACACATAATTATGGATAGTGAACTTATCTGTTTGCGTTCTTTTGTTATTAATAAATATATTTTATATCAATGTTTGTAATCAGCTCTCTCATATAAATCCCGAAAGAACATGGCAGCACTTTACTAAAAAGTACTTAAAATAATACGATCCAGGTATACGTATGATAAAATATAATAATAAAAAGTACGATAATGTGAGTAATTTATATGAATGTGTAAATGAAATCGAGAAAAATATTTTGAATTTAAAAGCGAAACGTCACCTCACAAATATTAAAAGTTATCCGCTTCTTATACACGAAATTCGGTGAGTTAAGTTATCCGTTGTACAAATGTATTTTTGATAAGAATTACAAGTTAACCGATGTGTTAATGCCAACGGTGAGTTGGTTGCTCATTAATAGGGGGTATATTGATACCTCTATTTCATAATGAACGCTATGTAAATTTCAAATTCAATTAAATTATAAAATATAAAATCGAAATTAAAATTTAAAAAATATATAAAATCTTTATTCCATTAAAATGGAATCCGCATGTAAAACATATGAGAAGGCTACAATCCCCTGTGCGAATCGCTTAATACCCTTTCCCATCCCATCCTCAAAAAAATATCCCTAAGTTGTTGGCTTTATGGTGATGAAATGATGACATGTAGAAAATGACGTTGTCACAAGATATTGTTCGAACAGTTTATCAAAATCTTTTATGGTTCGACAAAAAACAACGTTTTTCTCCTGCATATGCTATGGAGTAGGGTATAAAAATAGTTTTTGTAGGAAAACGGCCCCAAAAAGTGGGCGTGGGTTAAAATGATGTATAGACGAAATGTTCATATTATGTTCAATGAAATGTTCGTCTATCTCAATTATATCAATTATCTTGCATGGAAAGTTTTTACAAATATTTTAAAAATGTACCAAAAAATGTTTTTTAATGAAAACGCCCCAAAAAAGTGGACGTTGCGAAAAAACTTTATGTAGACGAAATATAGATATTGAGATTCTCAAAATATGTTGTTCAGACACTTTTTTAAAACTCCTTACGTTTTGGCCAAAAACTACGTTTTTCTATAAAAAACAAAAGTGGCGTGGTAGTGGGCTGATTTAAAAAATGTTTACACTGGGAGCAACAAAGAGCACGTGTACCAAATTTCATCATTCTAGCTCAAAAATTAAGGCCCAAAGGCCCCAGCTATTGATTCTGAGTCGATCCATATACTTTAAGGTATATCTAGCTAAATTATTTCTCTATGTTACAAACGATGTATCAAAACTAATATACCTAAGATTTGGCCCGATACTAACAAACCGCGCTATAAATTGCAGAAAATGCAGGAACTCTTAGAGGAAAGTTACCTGCCAAACATTCATATTATATTTTCTTGATAAAAAAAATTGCTACATAGGTCGAATAGAAATACAAAATGGGTGGTGGTTTAAGTGTGTAAAATCATCGTGTCTATGATGATTTTACCAGCCCACGGAGAAAAAAATATTCTTTATTCCACGTGAGCGTAACCGCAGGCGCTATCATTTAGACATTTAATCTTATACTGAATTTTATGGAAATATTGATACATCTCTAATATCCCTAAAACAAAACAATCTAAAATGCAAAAACTAGCTTTTAAGACCCAGATTCGTATGTGCGGTACCATATTCTATTTATATCAACTTTGAACATAAAAATTAATAATTAGTGATTAGTTTGGATTAATTCAAAAAAAAAAAACCATTATCCATGCAAGAATTAGTAACAAAACTACAAAATATAAATTTTAGATTTTGTCAATATATAATAAAGAAAAAAAATTAAAAATGTAATTATAAAAAAAAACCCTAAATGAAAATCCTATTTAAGAAAAATATATCCAGAGTGTGTGTGTGCGTAATTCCAGTGATGTAATTTATTTACAATACATCATAAATAAAATAATGTCAATGAATTGGTTATTTCGTAAAAATGGTGCTTTAGATGTCTTAGTTAATAAAAAAAATACTTATAATTACAAAGAAAACATTTTTTTTTTATGAAAAACAAAGAAAAAAATAGTATTGCGTTTGAAGCTTAGCATTTTACGTGTATTTTTTTAATTTTGATAACTCGATAATCACCTCACTAATTAGCGGTTCCAGCAAATGATTATCGGTGACCCGGGTCATAACGGTCTCCGTGAATGTCGATTTTGTTATTGTTTCTGTAACAAGACCTAATTCTGTTGGTGCCGGAGGCAACATTGGTAGATCCGGTACGGCTTTATTGACGGTGACTGTTACTGAGGGTCCAACACCGTCGTGCTTTGCCACATGGACTTGATGTTGGCTACCACCACTCAAAAAGTGTGCAGGAATCATTGCTTGGAAATCATCACTTGTCAGTGGCCTTGGTGGGGGTTGTGCCATCTTAAATTTGATTGATATTGGATTTTTGTTTTGTTTTATAGTCATTTTACATCAAAAAGGAAGTGTGTTTTTAATAATTGTTTTAGCAACGAACCAAAATTTGGTAGTCAAACAAAATGTGAGTTTTTTTGTTTATATATAAAAAAGAGAAAAGAAGAAAAAGGAAAAAAAATAGATGATAATAATGGATTCATTGTCTATTGAAAATTTTTGTTTGTTTTGAATTCCTATCCATAGCATTTAATTAAAAAAAATAAATAATAAGCGACAATTAATTTAATGATGTTGATACAATTATACCTAATGTATACTAGTCATATATGTATTCTGGTTATCTACATTCAGGAATATGATATAAAAAAACAAATTTAAATAATAAAAATATAATGCATTCATGAATAGCAAATTAAATTAAAAACATTCATTTTAGAACACACAAATTATTTTCTAAATGTTATATAGGGGATAAAGGTAGAAAGGTAATCTCGAATTACAATATGTTTGCCGTTTACAACCACAAATGCAATGATTAATAACTAATGCGATATCACGGAACATGCAATATTGTATAATGTAGAAAAATTGAATCTTGTTTTGAATATAAATGCCTTAACAATAAAACGAATAAGAAATCACAACTTTATATTAATTATATCATTCTCTTTTCAATGGTTTAGTTTGGAATATTAACTTGTAAATAGATTCATTGAAAATTCCCTTATTTAACATGCTTCGCTACGCGACTAAGAAATGTAAGCTGATTTAGTAGATAATTGAAAAAAATTATTTAAGTAATATTTATGCATCGAAATTTCTATCAGTATTTTGCTTAATTCTATGTTGCTAAGCATTCAGAACAACGCCAACTACAGGGATAAAAGCTTTCCCAACATCCCCTATAAGGCTCAGATCCTTGGAGTACAAATCGATACACACTATCTATCAAAAAAGAAAATGCAAACTACGGTATTAGGAGCTAAGGGCCAATGTTGAATGTGAACCACTCCTAAACGTAAAGTTTTTTTCTGCATTTCATTTGACATTCTTAATTTCAGACTAACTCAATTTGAACCATGGAAAGATGCACAATCGAGCAACGCGTTAAAGTTGTTCAGCCTTATTATGAAAATGGTCGTTCAAAACGAAATGCATATAGTGCAATTCGTGATTTTTTCGGTCAATTTAATCATCCAAATGTGCGTACAATCGGAAAAATCGTGCAAAAATTTGAGCAAACCGGGTCTGTAGAAGATGTGAAAACACCAGTGCATGTTCGTACAGCTCGTGCTGCAGAAAATTTTGCTGCTTTTCGCGATAGTGTGGGTGAAGAGCCGTCTATCTCAACTTGTCGTCGTTCAACAATTGATGAACATCAGCATAAAGACTTGCCTTTACACGCTTACAAGGTGTAATTGACTCAAGAACTAAAGCCTCTTGACCATTTCAAGCGTCGTCAATGGTCAGAATGGTGGCAAGAAATGGCAACAGTGGATGATCAATTTTCGGAGAAAATCATCTTCAGTGATGAGGCACATTTTCACGTCAGTGGATTCGTCAATGAGCAGAATTGCCGCATTTGGGCGAATGATAATCCAAGAGATTATCGAAAAACCAATGCAAAGAGTGAGTGTTTGGTGTGGTTTATGGGCTGGCGGCATCATCGGGCCGTATTTTTACCAAAATGAGGCCGGTCAGGCAGTTACTGTGAATGGTGTTCGCTATCGTGAGATGATAACAAAATTTTTATGGCTCGAATTGGAAGATATGGATGTGGACGATATGTTGTTTCAACAGGACGGTGCATTTGCCACACAGCTAACGAAACAATGGCTCTTTTGCGCGACAAATTCAATGGCCGTGGATAAGACAATTGGCCGCCAAGATCATGTGATTTGACACCGTTGGACTTGAAAGAAAACGTGTACGTCGATAAGCCAGCAACAATTCAAGAGCTAAAGGATGAGATAATTCGGCACATTAACGGCATAGAACCTCAATTCAGCCTCAGCGTCATCAAAAATTTGGACCATCAGATGGAGGGATGTGTCGCCTAAGTTGCGGCGGCAATTTGGCCGATATTTTGTTCCATACATAATTGAACCATACCAATATTATCATAATAAGAAGAAATGGCAATAATTTCCTAAATAAGTTGTGTTTTATTCAAAATCAACATCGGCCCTTAAAATTTAACCGCTCTATATACCGCACAAATTTTAAGATCGGCAACACCGAAACCCATATAAGGACCATGGGTTTCGTCAACCCCATTGACGCAATGTTCTATAAATCTGTGCAAATACCACATAGGGTACGCCGATAATATTGACATTATTGGGCGACCACAATCGACAGCTATAACTTGAGGTAGTAAAACACTTTCCATATCCTGGTTACACGAAGTAAGGTGATAATATTTACGATCCTGAATCCTGATCATGCTTGTTCTTCTGTGATCATCCTGAACCATGGATTGTATCAAAAACGGATAAAAAAAATCCGTAATCGGTTTGAAAAATAAAATAAACGAGAAGGCTACAATCTGCTCTGCGGATTGCTTAATACCTTATGGGATTTTAATTAATATCCCCAAAATGTGGGCTTTATTTCGATGAAATATAGAAAAAGACATTTTCACAACATATTGTTCAGGCAGTGTATCAAAATGTTCGAAAAAATGTAAAATAAAATACATTTTTCTATTGTATAGGCTGTGGGGCAGGGTATACAAATACTTTTTATAGGCAAACGTACCAAACATTTTCATAAAATTTTACCGAACATTTTTTTAATGAAAACGCCCCCTAAAATGGTCGTGACAAGAGCGTTATGAAGACGGAATATGAATACTAAGATTGTCTAAATATCTTTTTCAAGACACTTTTGCAAATTTCTGTATCGCTTGTCAAAATCCACGGTTTTTTAAAAAGTAGGCGTGGCAGTGGACGAATTTTGATAATGTTTAAACTTTTTCTGCTAGGAACAACAAAGAATGTGTGTACCAAAGTCTAGCTCAAAAATTAAGGCGGCAAAAAAGGGTGCATACGGACATGGACTGAGGCGATCAATATACATACTTATGTAGCTAAATTATTCCAATAATTTATAAACTATGTATCAACACTTATATACCCCTATGGGATAGGGTATACAAAAAGAACGATAGTAGACGCAGTAGAGGAAGAATCAGTCTTAAATGGCTCGCACAAGAAGAAACCGATCTCCACCAACATGAAGTGGGCAACTGGAGGCATATTGGTTGAGCTCCAGATTCACCCTGGATTCACTACTTATGGAATGGAAATCGGAGTAGGCTCTTGGTTTAACTTAGTTTACTTTCTAAAGATCGTGCTAACCTCATCCCTAAGACTAGCATTGCTTTTTTTTGTAGTTATCTTGAATTAAATAACTTGTGTGATTGTCTCACTAACACATCCCATAAATTAAAAGCCTGTGAATACAAATCAAAATTTTTGGCGCAACAGGCTCATTAGTACCCAGGGCCTAGCTTTCTCATAACCATTCATGTGTGCGTGTGTACTTCTTGCACGATGGCGGGACCTCCTGTTTTATGCCGAATCCAAACGGCTAAGTTGAGATAAGCTATTCTTGACAATTGAGAAGCTATTCTTGACGAGAGGAGGGCCAGTGAAAAATCATTTTGGTGTTGCTACGACTGGGAATCAAACCCAGACCTTCTGCGTGGCAGTTCCCATCGCTCCACTGAGCCCCCCAGCAATTAATACGGTTAACCATGTATTGTTTTGCACTACGTGTACTCTATGTGATAATACGAATCCGCAGAGACTTCGAACAGTGCACACCGAAGAAACAATTACCGCTGTAGAGCAAAGTGTTGAAGAGGACCCGAATGAATCGATTCGCCACCGTGCACTGGAACTTTGCCCATCAACTTTATGGAAGATTTTGCGCAAAGATCTTGGCGTACGACCTTACAAGATCCAGCTTGTAAAAGAATTAAAGCCGCGAGACCATGCAATGCGTCGTGATTTTGGTGTATGGGCCGAAAATGAGATTGATCTCGATGCTGATTTTCATCGCAAAATTTTGTTCAGTGATGAGGCTCATTTTTGGTTGAATGGCTACGTCAACAAGCTAAATTGCCGCATTTGGAGTGAAGAGAATCCACATGAGACCCTTAAGACGCCATTACATCCACAAAAACTGACTGTTTGCTCTATGGGCTGGTGGAGTCATTGGGCCATACTTCTTCCAAAATTATGGTGGAAAGTCAGTTACTGGTAATGGAGGCCGGTATAGAGCCATAATAACCGACTATTCTTCCCGAATTGGATGGCATGAATGTGGATGAGATGTGGTTCCAACAAGACGGCGCTGCATGCCACACAGCGCACGTCACAATCGATTTATTGAAGGAAACGATTCGATTTCGCGGAATGGACCTGTCAATTGGCCACCAAGATCGTGTGATTTGACACCATTGGATTAATTTCTTTGTGTATAGAAAAAAAAACACCCTTTACAATTTTATATCTCCATCAAGTAGATAGGCAAGCGGCCATAAAACGAATAATTATACTATGATCTACAGTATCTGGCAAACACCTCTAGGATTCAGATCATCCGCTTCTGCAGAGGAGTGACTATCTATATCGGACACCCAGAGCAGCAGATCATAACTCCACTTAAGTATCATTATATTCTTTTATTAACATTTATGCTTTTCAAGAACGGTTATCGCAAAGGGCCCACGCAGCCCATACATGTAAGACGCCGTATCCGAGCATCAGCAACCCTTAAAACCTTACCTTATTGCGCCACGATAATGGTATATATATATGTTTTCTGACTTTGAAGCCATTTATCAAGACAACTTTGATATTGAAAGGATAGTTGTTGGGTATATAATTTTATTCAAGCTTAGATAAGTTGTTTTACCTGACAGTGATATAAAAAAACAGCGTCCAACAACCAACGGTTCAATAAACAATACGAACATGTGATACTAGCGACCGTATAGGCACTGGCACACTAGCCAACGAAAAGGGAATGATTGAAGGCTATCACAATGAATGCTAACAACGAAAATGTAACTAACGAACTTCTTTCATGCCCGTATGTATAAGAAGCAGGAGTAGTTAGGAATAATTTCAGTCACTCCCAATTCGCCGACTTATACACTTAAATGTTTTCAAAGAATTCAAGATTGAACGACAATAGGTGCACCCAATAATACAAATCGTGCACTTCCGATCATGGCGAATAAAACACATTTATAGCGATTTAGACTGCAGTAGGATTCTCCATATTGTTTAACGTTATTGTGCCCGAACTAGCACCTGCTCTTTGTAAGTTATTATCATTGTCATATGTATAATATATGTGCAACAGATTTTTCCGAATAGCTAGAAAATTGCTCGAGTCCAACTGATTACCAGAAAAATTAAGCAAATAAATAAGGATAGGGCGCTGCTTGACATGTGAAAAATCTCTCATGTGTTATAAATATGTAACTGGTGTAATATAAATACTTTTAAAGGCAGTTTAAATAAGTTCACTAAGTCAGTTACATTTAAATATCCACTTTCGATAAAAGTATTAAGTAGTAGTGCCTCGAAAACCCTTTTACTGAAGTACACTACACCCTTTATCCGTAAGGCTGAACCTTAAAACAACAATTGAAATTATTTTTTTTTTGTAAGTGCTTCCAACTTCATCTGATCAGTTAAAGTAATTAATGAACTAATTTCATAGCTGACCCATATAATTCCTGGCTAAACCCTGACTTAATTATTTTAATGCCATTTCCTTCAAAAAAACAAGGTTTACCTAATTAAATGCTACCCAGCATAAAGCATTCCATAATAGTCGCCTCTAATATCTCTATTAAAGTAAATGCTTAAGCCATTGTGGCGGCCGGCGTCCTTTCCATTAGCCCCCCAATGACCCAACGTCCCAAATACATGGTAAAATATTTAAATGAAAACTGGGCGATGAGAAAAACCAACAGAACGTTGGATATGATTTAATTAAATCCTGTCCTCTGGAAGTTGTGATTTCTTATTAGTTAATGAAATTTCATAATGAAAATTGAGCAAGACGAGAACAACAATAAAATTACACAAAAATTGGATTTTTTTGTTTATGTTGAATGTGGCAGGCACAAAAAAGATACAAATACTAAAGACAAAAAAAAACATAAATATGATTATCATAAAACATAAAATATGAGAGTATGAGTATAAAAAATAAACACAATCTCATTTCATAACTAAAAAATGTTGTTATTGCAAAAAATGAAAAAAAAATTAAAAAATAAATAAATAAAAAGGAAAAACACAAATTCAACACTCAACATAACGAAGCAATATAGCTCACCTGAGTTTCGACATCGCTGGGGGTGGTGGTGGCACTTGGACCATTTTGGGAAAGTGCCGAATGTGACTGTTGCTGCTGTTGTTGCTTATCCAGAGGAATGGAATTCGAATGCGCCACGCGAACTCTCGGCGCTGGGACTGGCTGACCTGTGACCGTGTCCACAACCACTGTGTCCAGTGTTGGAATGGAATTTGAATTACCGGTCATTGTATCGAAGCCATTTGTTTTCGTCGTCGCCATGGCGGTCGGTGAAATATTTTTATTCGAATCGTAGGCAAATGACGGAGTGATGTATTTCTGTGCTTGGGATGACTCCTCGGCGATGTCGCCAATGGAACGATTAAAACCGCCCGCTGAGTGGTCAATTAAAAGTGTTTTTTTTTTGCATGGAAAAGTGCGACGCAACTACTCACCTGGACGATTGGCCATATATCCTGACGGGCTTATCGCCGACATGACTGATGGACTACGCGGACTCAGTGGTGGTTCGAGTGGTCCGCTGATTTCTCGCTGCAGCACAAGACGCACGAAGCGTTGGTGATCTGTTAAAAGTTGCACGGCAGCATCATGATGCGCGTTTGTCATATTGCTTCCGTTTATCTGCGGTTTGAAGTAGGGTTAAAAATATAACAACCGTGTTATTGGAGCACGCAAAACGCAATTAAGACGTGCCACAACTCACCGCCAGCACTCTGTCGCCAACCATTATTTTTCCATCGCGATGAGCCAAACCGCCCTCGGTTATACGGGATATGAAAATCCCATCGCAGTTGTCCTTAAACGGTGGGGAGCCTTTACCACCGGCAATGCTAAACCCAAGGCCTTGGTTAATTTGATCCCTTATCAAGGTTGTGTGGAGGGTTACTTTATGAACAGGAGCTTCCTAAATAATAAATCAATGTGTGTTGCGTGTGTTTATTTTTGAATCCTTTTTCCCTCCCGAGTGTTTGTGCGTCATTGTGAGTACAGGTAAAATGACACATTTTGTGTATTTTGCAAGCATCACACACGACGCGGCCAAGATTTAGCCAACAACAACCTACCTTGCCATTTTCGAAAATTCCATTTGTGGTCGCCGGGACTATTGTTGTGGCAGGGATAACATGTTGTACACTTTGCGGCTGCTGCTGTGATGCGGCATTGGTGGTCATGATGTTCTGTTGCTGATAATTGTATTCATTTGGGAGAATTTCAATGGGTGGTGGAATGGATCTTTCCTGACGTACTTTCTGTGGTCGGCTTTCAACTGAAATCTAAATTTTTTTTGCTTTTGTTGAGGTGGGTGAATAACAATAATGCATACAAATAGGGTACATGTCTGTGTTTAGGAATGTTTAATGAATTTCGAACCAATTTAGTTTTGAGGTGGGATTTTCTCTAGCTCTTAAGCGTGAATGGCCTAATGATGTTGAACCATGTGGACAGTCCAAATAATAAATCGTTTTCGAATGATTTGTGATATACGCCGACATGATGTTGATCGGACCACAAGAGTGGCAAATATGTTTTGTGTTGAATTTTCTATTTCGTTTTGAAGGCGTCGAATGGTTGTGCGAACTTAAAAAGCACCCTTGTGGTATGACAAGTAATAGAGGCAGTCTACGAGTATATGTATGTGTCTTGTGGCATTTCCTGAGCCAATAACAAATTGTAATTGGTAATGTGGATACAAAATTAAGTACCTACGAACATTTCCACAGGCTTTTGGAGAAAATACTCAATATGGAATGAAAAATTCCGACATTCATTAAGCTTACAAAACTGCTCTGTTAGATACTAAAGAAGTTCAAATACTTTATTATTGATGTTAAGTATGCCTGCGAGGATTCTCAAACAAATTTAGTAGCATAGAATATGATTGCTTGAAGAAAAAATAACTCAATAGAATTAATGTAAAGCTAGAACAAACATAAGAAATCATTTTTAATTGCATCCGTATTTGTAAAAAAAAAAAAAAAGAATGTCAGCCATTAAGGATGGATTTAAGAAGAACATTTAGACCCATAATCGTTGTAATACCATGAAACGATATGTCATAAGTTTTCGAGTTGAAAGAAAAAAATTATTAGGTAGTGTCAAACTGATGTGGTGCACACAAATATAAACCAACCTAAACCAACTTTAAATAAGGAGCGGGTTAACTGCTTAAGGCCTAAGTTCATCCTGAAGTGTAACGCCACTGAAGTAAGATCGTCGCTTTTCCGCTTACAACAATGAAATCAAATTAAGTGAAAGGGGTAGAATGCATAAAACATGATCATAAACCCGTCGATATAGAATAGTAGAAAAGGCGTAAGAATGAATCGTGGTTTTAGAATTGACTAACTGCAATCAATGATATTGAATTTATGCTACCATTAGAGTAAAAACGGTATCTCCTGGATTTTGAAGAAAGGTTTTATTTGATTGTATTGTAACACAAATGTATCCCTGATTAGGACGATCGCTATCCATATATCAATCTATCGTCATGAAAATTAAGAAGTTATTCCTAACGCAGCTTCTGCAGCATTGTGTCACACTGCTTTACACTGTCGGTCAATGTTTGGTTGATTTTTTCTTCTTTACGCCCCTGAGTTTTGTTAACATTCATCCAACCGAATGACATTACTACGCAATTTTGACTCAAGCTCATCAAAATTCGAATTCCAAACACCAACGTTCTTAACATGTATCTGAACACCGATAACAAACCAAGCATATCCGATAAAACTCATAAAAAATCGATACACATGCAGATAACACAGCTCTTTTCCGCAGATATAGGAATCAATCTCTGAACCATGAAAAAAATATATATTCAAATCATGGATTCATATATTCGTCAAGAAAACAAGTCTTATGGATTCTGAAGAATTTTTAAGTCACTGGCGTCCGAACACAATTCATTCACAGCATTTTTAGACTAGCGTTGGACACATAACATCATCTTCCTTATGCCATAGTGCAAGCATTTGTATTCGTTTTGTGTATGTTCAATTGCACATCCTTGTCTATTTGTTATACAAAACACAATATTCTCGTATCCACACATTATCTTCTCAAGTGGGGTGGCAGTCCATTCACTTTCCGGAACAGCATACTCTCCTTTGAATATGTTGAATATGCTTAAAGAGGAATTTTCTATATAGGTATACATATATATATGCACTTGGTTGGACAACATGACACAATGAAGTTTTAAATATTTCAACTACAAGACATTTATGTATACAACAGGAATTTGTCGACAGACAAAAGCAAATGTTTAATGAGCTTATGAAACACTTACTATTGTACTTTAGTCTCAATGGGTACTACCTCAGTTTAAGCTATATGTTTACATAGACTTCTTGACCTAATCCAATGCCCAAAAAGTTTATCCTTACAAGATTCATAATGTAACGCGTCACCAATTAACATAGAAACAACTAACCTGTGATAGTGAACCATCCTCGCTGAACACTGGATGACCGATTAAACGTGTCACCTCTCGTTGGACTACTAACACCAGTACGAGTCCACAGGCTTTTAATACTTGAACCGCCTGATAATGATCGGCATACTCAACGGACTTTCCATTGACTTTGATGACTTTATCGCCGACTTTAAGGCCAGCCAAATCGGCTGGTCCGCCTTCGGTGACACGTGAAATGAATATACCCTCATCGTTTCCTTTGAAAGGAGTTGATCCCTTGCCGCCAGCTATGCTTAAACCCAATCCGGCTGATGTCCTTTCAATGTGAATTTCATATTGGTCCGTTTGTAGTTCGGTTACACCATCTAGGGTATCTGAAAGTAAATACATACACACAATTAATACAAGAACAAGAACTAAAACTATCGTATATGTAGCTGGAGCTGGTGCATCGCCACATCTTGATTCAAGTCACGAAATGCAATTACAGGTATAAAGGAACTTATAGTCGTTGCACATTGGGGACATGGCAAGAATCTACATCAAAAATTAATCAAAAATAAAACCCCACAAGAGCGATGTCCTTTGCACATGATTCTCTCACCGTAATTTGTATCCCTGTCCCTGTCCTTGTTCCTGTCCGAACCGGTGTACGTTGTGATTATTCGCACTTTTTTATCTTTTCTTTTCAGCGAATTGTAAGGACTTCGGCCGGATGAAAGGGAGCTGCGTAGACTTCCGGTTGCTAACGAGGGACTATTCCTCTCATCATAGTATGTTGGCCTCTGATTACCACGTGAAAGCGACGATTGCCCACTTGAACGTGGTAGGGAATTGCTGCCCTCTTTGACTTTTAGTTTCACACTAAACATCGTTTAGTTTTACGTTTTTCTATTCCTCTCTTTAATTTTGTCTGCTTTCCTTTTTTTTGTCAGTTTTAATTTACGTTCTTTGATAGTGATATCCTTTGACACAACCAAGTAATGGTGTTTACACCATATTCGAGTAGAATTCTGAACGAAAAGAGAATATATAAATATAAACCGATTGTATTGTCTTTCGTCGATGTGGAAAAAGGATACTCGTGGCGCAAAGTGCAACTGGCCGACAAATAGACGCTGTGGAAAATAAAAATCGTCCAGGGTATAAATACATTCGATACGACGTTCGACAAAATGTGGAAAAGATTAACTCACAGCACTGTACATTCGTATAATGGAAAACGGAAGTTGGTTTACGATCATGAAATTGCAATTTGGATGGTTTTTCGCAGAGAAATGTCTGTCTGAACGATTTGTGACACAATGAATAGAACATAACTCGATGACAGGTTTTGTGTTTGGTCAAGTTGAGGATTACTACTTCGTATGGCGCAGACGGTGTAATTTGCTCATAATTGTGCATTGTCTGTGACATGGTGGTGAGTCGCACAAAATGGACATATTAGCATTTGTATTGGGTACTTATGTCCCTTTACATTTTTAAGCTTCTACATGAAACAACAATACAAATAGTCAAAAACATATCATTATAATGTGGAAAAGGGAATAACTCCGCAAATTCGAACGACAATGAGCTAACAATTCACTTTCCCTCCCCAGTTACAAAATCTAAATATTTCTGAAAATTATTCGATGGCTTATTATTGAAGCATTGCTTAACTTTGCAACTATGTAGGGAATGGTTGATAGGCCTATACCTCAAATGATTGATTGCCTAAGTAAAATTTCAAATTTTTACGCATATCGATTTCATATCGGCACACATACATTTATAGTAAGCTAAATAACCTTATATCACAACAATCGGAAATTATAAAACACATATTGAGAAGATCTGGCAATATAAATAGAGAGAGAAGTCCCGATGGCAATATTAGGCATGTTTTTGGAAATTTAGCTTAAAAATAATTTAAAAAAAATGTTCCACATGCTATCGCTTTAGCAAATTGCAGCAACTGGCAGTATTTTATCCTCTATTATAACATTTGACAATTTAATCCAATTAACACTAAGTTAACTCGCAATTAAAATTGACTGAAGAACAAGTTTTCGAGTAAAATCGATTTTAGTCCCAACACTGAACTCGCAATAAAAAAAAATCGGGCCTTAGGCGTTTAGCCAACCACTAGTCCAAATCAATTATTGGACATTTTGAACAGAAAAGCGAGCAAGCTATTCTTTCCGAGCTACACAAAGATGTCTACAAACTAATCAATATTATTAAGCGTATTATTCAAAGCGAGGCAGCCACAACCAGTCCATGGACCCTGTTGATTTCCAGTAAACAGTTAATGAGCTACATCAGAGAAGCAACTATCTGTCAGGACCGACCATTGAAATGTGAAGATGTCATTATTCCTCGTTTTCCTATGATTGCAACGGTTGAGCCATTTCAATGTAAGTAAATACGATTCGATGATTCCAATCTTTGGAATCATCCGGGGAAGACCAAGGCAAGTCTTACTTCCCACATGGAACATACAATATTGCGTGTTCTAGATTTGGGAAGCCAGGCGGCATCATCGGACGGCAAATACGGAAGAAGCACGTGTTACTGTCAGTGGAAATCACTACAGAGAAATGATCAATGAATCTTTGTTGCCGAAAATTCAAGATATTGATGTACCTGACTTGTGGTTTCAACAGGATGGTGGTACATGCCATACTGCTAACAATCTCAAAAATGGTCCTGTCAATTGGCCACCAAGATCTTGTGATTTGACACAATTGGATTATTTTCTATGGGGATATGTAAAATCTCTTGTTTATGTCGACGCCAACATAACTCTTGTTATTCATGGCATACCGGCCGAAATGCTTGAAAGAGTGGTCAAAAATTTAACACACAGAATGTCAATTTTTTTTTATCCAAAAGCAGTGTTAAATATGTCTTTCAATATCACCCTGTTTTCCATGTAAAACTCTTAAAGGATATCAAACAAATATCACAAAAGATCTCTTTAAATAAACAACAAACGTATGTATTTTCCTTTCATCTATCTATCCAACTAAACTTGTCTTACCATATAACCAATGGTTTAAATTTCAACATACCAATCTTCTTAACAAAATCCAAATCGAATAACAAACGTATAAAGTACAATATTTCAATAAATACAATCAAGTAAAAAAGTTTCGACCCCCAAAACGATGCTCACTTTCCCCGCACATGCCAACCCTGTATCCGGTTATGAGTCTTGCAATATTATACTGTCTATGGAATCTAAAAACAAGATTCTTCATCTATTTCGCCTATTCAGCCATGTGATTACATCCTTAACCGTTTGTAAATAAAGAAAACGAATCCTGTATTCGTTTGTTTGTTCCTTTTGCATTTAATCCCTATAACTACGGGTGTGTCGTGTATTGCCGAGAACACCCATATCTATTTGTGATGTGTAAAACAACACCTTTTAACGTCTCATTCATCGGTCTCTGGTACTTTTCTTTATTCTCTTCTCAGCTGAAACGTACGTTTTCTCCCTCCATTTGTGAGATATACTCCAGCCCAAGACCATATTGCCAGCATCACTAAGTGCAGAGGCAGCAGTGACGATGACGATGGTAGGTATGTAGGTGTGTACGTACCTTACCTATCTATATCGTCTTTCATTTTTTATATCCACTCATAAAATTTGTTCCAATACATTTTATGTTTTTCCATTTCCGATTTATATCTTTTCGTTCGTATTTTGTTCTCTTTCGAAATCTATCTGAATCTGATCATAAGGAGATTAATAGCAGCTTCTATTTACCCCTCGAGGTTAGTACTCATCCCCTACCTTTTCCGCTGTTGCTTCGTATATGGGGTAATTTTTTTTTATTCTCTAAAATGAATTTAGCTCCTTGCAATTTGAGCGGTTGTAAATTTTGTACCTATACAGCTCATGCCGTCAACCTTGAGAAGGATATATTTGTCTATAGTCGGTGTAATCCCTACGCCCTTAAGTGGTGTGTAATGATGATTCCTTGACTGATTATTATCTCCCTCACTACTTGCGTTACTTGTGTGTGTGATTTCCTTTTCAAACGAAATACAAAACATTTAGACTTTACGACTTGAATGTAATGAACACGTACGATTCGACATTGTACTATATCGGTGAATAAATACCTTTAAAACCTGTCAATCCGAGTAAAGAATAAAAAACGGGATTACCTGTAGGTACAGCGTAAAACCTATGAAATATAGCCGCAAAGTCAATTGGGAATCACGGTGTTTTGTAAAAATATTATTTTTTTCAAAATTTAATTTATTTCATTCGATTATGACACAATGAGTGCCCGTTTGGGAGCAATAAAATAAAACAACCCTCAAAGAAAAGCATACCCTTAATGGAGACCTACGCGCAATATCTACTTGCCTGTTAATGGGTATTTTATGGCTGTTGGCAATTCGACAGTAGCGTATAGATTTTCAATTTCGGAAAATTTGTTTATGAGATAACGAGATTTCTCGATTTGCATACACATACTCAGAAATAAATTATGGAAATTACTGGGGCTCTGGGAAAGGAGTCCTCGATAATAATTTGTGTTCATGATGTAAGGCTGAAGAGGTACATGGTACGCGTACGTGTATATTGCCGTACCTTGATAAGGATTCTGTTTTGCATAAATTGCAAATGAACGTCACAGAGGTAAATGAAACTACGGAAAATATATCAGTATGGCTTTCAGCCTGCCAGATCGACCATAGAACATCAAAAATACCAACGAATTTCGAGTAGATAAGGATCATCTTTTCATCTATAAAGCCGAGTATGATAGCATCGATCGCCAAAATGAATGACACCTTATGACATGAAGCAACGAATACTGATGCAAGGAAACCGATACTACTTTAATTTAGCTAAGCAAATGAATCAAAACTAGGAAGTCTAAATACTTGCTTTATCGGGCTTTAATCCTGTCAATCCTGCTTTTCGGCGCCGAGAGCTGGGCAATAAGCAGAAAAGCGGAGGAATATTAGGCACTTTGGAGCAAAACGTTCTTCATCGAACTTTTGTCCTGTGTGCGAAATGTTATGAGAAGATACAATCGCGAATTTTATGCGCTGTACATACCAAGATGTAGATGAAGTACAAAAGGTAAATCACGTCGACTGCACGAATGAACATTATTTCTTCAAGATATTCTTCGAATCCCAGCCTTCACGTTCGAGATGATCGGTTTAATAATAAAGTAATTGCAGATCCCAAGGTGTTTGGACTGAACGACTGGAAGCAACATGCACATGATTGAAGAGGATGGAAGGTTTACATAGAGACACTCAACGGGTCGGGAGCCAGTTAATTAAAACAAGTAAATAAATAAGGAGCCCCATTTTATAGAAATACAAGTTAAAATACCTTTTTGGTAAAATCATAAGGAAGTTATAAAAAGGATCTGAATGACATGTTTCTATAATGATAATATTTTAAATACCCAAGGAAAAAATATTTGAAAGTGTTGTGCTCTAAATGTTGTCTTAAGAAAAATAAAAGTTCATATTTAACGTGAAATAGGATAAGATATTCAATTCATATAATGGTTGCCTTCCCTTCTTAATTTTCTACGTCTGCGTATGATTATTTAATTTACTGAGATCGATTTTTATTCGGTTCGTAATACCAAAAAAAAACATTGTGAATTATATCCCGGATTAAGCCTGCTTCAGTTCTCCAATTTAGGTGACCTGGACTAAATTGTTTTATTCTACCTTGAGTACCACCCAGAATACAGCATTTACAAAAAAGAACAACTTCACAGTTCTGCGAATTGAGCTGGAGAATATAGTCATTAAATCCGATGAATACATGAATCAATTACGTATCACATTTGGGTCAGAAGTGTCATACAGCCCTATTATGGATATCAAACATCAATTATTTAATGCTCGATAACATCTATCAATTCATCAATAATTTGATGTTATGGCTATAAATTGATCGTTTACACACTATTGTGAATACTGATCAACATGTCATTGTGAATGGGTTTTGTTTTGACGTTTACCGTTTCTATTTTTCAAATGTTATGAAGAGCTGCACATATGTTGATTATTTGAGTTGCTTTTTCATGCGGTGTAAAGCAGTTTTCTTGATTATGCATCGAAATCTACTTTTTAAACCTCCGATAGTACGTTCAATAATATTTCGCCCTTGTTGGTACGTCGCTATACTCTGGAATTAGGTACGGTGAATGGGGATATCCTTCATCGCAAAGGATCCGTGTTTTCTTCATCACTATTGTCTTGAAAAAACAATTCCGAAGACATTTTTCTGTAAAGCTTTTTTTGTTAGTAAAAAAACCGGAAACACTGCTCAATTGATACGGTTCAAGAAATAATCTGTGACCGATAGAAAATTTGATAGACATACATTTTTTTATCAACAGAAATATTCACAACAGATGTCAAAGCTTTTAAATTCACATTGTATCAAAAATGTTGATAGTTGATAACCATAACACCGATGATTCATTTCGTTGATAGGTATCAAATAATACCAAATATCGTGTTGATATTTTACAGCTATGAAAGGATGATAGCAATAGCATATAACCTTAATTACCAAAGCAGCAGTGCCTAATCAAAATAACCTTTTTAGAGCTAAGAGATATATATGGGCTGGTGTACCAGCTTTTTCTTCTCTGGAACACTGTTCTCATGGTTGGAGTTCGGTCCCGAACATTCAATGAACTTATTTGACTCTATCGAAAGTGGTGTACAAGCAGATTATTAATGGTGATTTAACACCTACACAAGCTTACATGTTCACATTTAGTCGTTTATGTAACATTTCTCGACTTCGATTTCTCCAATAGCCTTACGTCTATAGTGTATTCAGGGCATTGCGTAATTTTCAAGTATTTTTTCACTTGTTGAGACAAATATCTCTTCCATTTCCAATCTATGTAAACAAGTGCTCAACTTACCCAGACCCACACTAGATTAATGGGCCACCCTAGCAATCATTCAATAACAATTGACTTTGGATACTTCATTTGATCAGTACCGCGCAAAATTAAGATATTTCTTCACGTTTTACATCAGTGTCAAGTGCAACTTGCGATGTCAGTCAGTCCTCCCCATGACAAAAACAATCACACACACTCTCCTATATCAACATAACATGCTCAGCAACTGGCCTTAATTAAAAGGTACAAGTTGACAGTCATCATTTCAACTTGTAGTTCTTAAGAATATTTTACTATTGCAAGAGGAGAAGTAGGATGAGATGCATGCATCCGGGAAAATAAAAAAAAAACCGCTGGCCACCCAGCGGTCTTTATAAGGTCAGTGCTTCGTTTAAAATTTAACTTTTGACTCGGTTTTCTTATGGCGACAGATATTTTGCAAGACTTATTGCATCTGACAAAATAAATATGTTTGCTGTTAAATTTCCTTTGCGAATCTTTTTTGCATGAATCTCGATGGTATGCCAAAGAGTTCTGACTGTTTGTCTGGGTGGTGATGAAAGTTAGCTGATTGGGCGCTCATGTACGAGCGAGTTCTTTGAAATAACTATCATGATGGGGTGACCTTAATGGCCGACACAAAAAGTCTTTTATAATTCTCAAATCAGTATGAAAATCTATTGTTATATACAATCATGAACTTTTGTACTTTTTTGTTTTGGGGGTGGGGGTAATCATTTTTGTTTCATAGATTCAGCTTTATTTCTTCAAAAAGGACACCCCTCAAATTGACTTCCCATTCATCAGGTCTAGCACCTGGGGAAAACGCAAACACAAAGAGAAGCACAGGAACTTGTGACAATAAGATAAATCATTACGACGAGTGGAGATGTCATTGAATATCAGTATCAATCAAGAGTTTGACTTTTTTTGCCACGCACTTCTGCTTTTGCTTTAGAGTTTGAAGTTTATTTAAGTGAGATTCACCGAGTACTCATGATGATTAATTGAGTTGACAATATTATTTTTGTACTTCTCTTTTATTATTTTGTTTGATAGAATCGATTGATAAATTGTTGTGAAATGGCCTACAGCTTAAAATGTATTGGAAAAGTTTTACTTCAAGTTTTCCACATTGCTTTTGATTTAGATTTTGACATTGACGAGAAGGACTTTTATGTGAATTTGAATTGAAAATTGGGTTTCACAACGATGAAAAAGGCTAAAGGTTTAATAGAACCGAAAGGTATTAAGTTGAGTTAAACGAAAATTGGTGATCAGCGATACAAACTAAAAGGACATGGGAATGAATTAACATTTCCTTTCATTCTTTTATCAGGTAGAACGAAGTTATAACGCTTGAGTGGTAATCACCAAATTACTGGAGATAGTACTGTTGTGGAGAGTTGTGGTAATAAAATCCGTTGTTTGGATGTTTAGTGACAGCAAAACGTGCTAAAAATGCGTTCTTTCGGGTTTTCTGTTAAACAGATGCAGACTAAAAGCAACGCTATACTCCTCAAGATAGTGAGATAACTTAGTCATTTTGGCCATGTGAATTTCGGTACAAATATAACGGCCGTCCTACGTCTATTGAACAAACTCTAGGGAGCAGCTCATTTCATTTGAAATAACTCATCAAAGTAGCTTGGTTAACTCATGACTAAAATTGACTAAAAATAATATTTCACGACTTCACTCGAGGTTAATCCTGATATCCTATAATGCTCTAACACTGAAAAATTGTCCTGATTCCTTTAGCCACTCGTCTCGTGGTGGATTAAGAGATGTACCTTTCGTTCGGCTAAGATATCGCTGGCTTAATTGAAGATGTCATGCAATTACAGTTGCGTGGCATGTCGTTAACCTCTGCAGCATATTTTAGTAAAAGACTTGAGGATGTTTTTTATCCTTGGGATAGCAAGGAGTAAATTAGTTTTGATGCATACTTTGTAACATAGAGAAATAATTTAGCTAGATTAGCTAAGTTGATTTAGCCATGTCTGTCTGTCTGTCCGTCTGTATGTACGTACGTCACCGGTTTTTAGGCCTTAAATTTTGAGCTATGATAATGAAATTTGGTACATGCTCTCCTAATCTGTGCTCACTTTTTGTAATATTAGTTTTAATGATGGGATGAGATGGGATAGAGTATTAAACGATCCGCATAGCGGATTGTAGCCTTCTCATATGTTTATACCCTATCCCATAGGTGTATATTAGTTTTGATACCTATTTTGTAACATAGAGAAATAATTTTGCTACATATACCTCAAAGTATATGGATCGACTCAGAATCGCTAGCTGAGTCGATGCAGCCATGTCTGTCCGTCCAAGTGTAAACATTTTTTGAAATCCACCAACTGCCACGCCCCCTTTACGGCCAAACCGTAAGAAATTTTGAGAAAGTTTCTGAACAACATATTTATTTAGACAACCTTAATATCTATATTTCGTCTTTATAAAGTTTTTTGTCACGCCCACTTTTCCGTTTTCAATAAAAAATCTTTTTCAGGTCATATTTTAAAATTTACGCAAACAAAATTCTATGCTTCTGTATATTGGTAATATTAATATGAACATTTCGTCTATAAACCTTTTTAACCCACGACCAATTTTTGGAAGCGTTTTTATATAAAAAAAAAACATTTTTAAACACTACCCAACATATGCAAGAGAAAAACCTTGTCTTTTGTAGAACCATAAATGCGTCAAAGCTACGCTTGCTGTCCTGAACAATTTCCGAGCACTTGTCGGACTATTTATGGTCACCATGAGCGACGAGGATCTCTTCCATCTGAACGGATGCAAAAACAAATTAAATCTTTGCTTCGAAAACACCAACGAAAAGCTATTAGATCTACGAAATGTTACTGCATGCTTTGTTTTACTCAAATGTTTTGTGATTGATAGTTTTGGTCAACAACGAAAAATCACCTTTTTTTGCTTTGCAGCTTTGATGCTGCAGAGCCTTCACAAATGTTTTTCAAATTCCAAACTAGTGTTTGACCAATGGTTTGACATTTTCGCTTGAGGTTTCATCTGCCCTAATCAGTTCATATCAGACATAATTACACCGTTACTGGACTGGTGAATAATACAGAACCATGAAAAATTGATAACATCTCTCAAAACAAGTGACATTTTAAAGAATGCTTTTTCAGATCGTCTAATATATTGTTTTACTGATTTGCAGCTGCATACTTTTTTTTTTTTTTTTTGAAGTCACATGGTCTATCAAATCTATATTGTGGAAACGCGAGAACTTATCAAACTAAGTAAAACTAAGTATAAGCCATTGTTGGAAATGCAAATTGTAACTCAGATATTTGATTCGTCAGGTTTGCGAGATATTGAGGATTTTCTGTTTTTTGGGAAATGACGATTTAAAATAGAATTCATATATTGATGGATCATCGTAGAAGAAATAAGTATAAAGGTATTAAAAATGTTAGACTAAGTAAAACTCGACTTGTATAGCATTGACCCGAATCTTCTGGAAAAGTTTGATAATCGAGACGCAATTACATATTTTTAAAAAAATTAAACATGTGACGAATATTTTTATTTTAAGAACAACTTCGAAATCGAACAGCATACCAAAGCATGAAACTTTAAAGGATCCATCTCTTGGAATCAACGTTAAACTGTCAATAACTGATAAATGCACAAATGGACAAGCAAAGGTCAATTCAAACTGTAATTCTTGTTAAACAATGAAGCAAGTAACTAGGTGTATAATTCAGTTAGCTTCTAAAGTCATCGTTTAGTTAAATGCAGAAGATGACTCTTGTCCCTAAAATTATAGTTTTTCTACATACCAAGTGTCTTCACCAGAATCTTTTTCCTTAAAAACATTTCCACTCATCACTTTTCTAAATCAATTTATAACCTGTATTCGCACAGAAAGTGTGACTTTCATTATTTATTTAACATCGTTGCAAGAAACAAAGTTCTGTGTACTGATTCCGTAACATAATACACAAATTCCATAATACGTATCCAGAAAGTCCCCTAATAAATTGTTTATTATAATTTTTAAAGTTACGGAATGTGTACTCTGTTTACGTAAACATTACCAAAAGGCACTGAACGCGTTAACAGCCGACAATTCAACAACAAGCTATATTAGCTGCACAGTGACACCTTAAGTGCCCGCGTACAAATGTGTGTATTTTTATACATGAGATTAGATCATAATGCATAAAGAATATCTCATTGGCAATACTTAAGCAAGACTGTTTTGACGTGATTTTGGTATGACATAATCCAGCGACTGACTGTCGAATGTAGTACTATAGCTATGGTCTAACATAAACTGGAAGTTAACATTGGATACATTAGAATACAATATCTGAGATATTCAGTTTATAATTTTAGGCTACTCAAAAAAATATAAAAACACTTTTGTAAGAGTTATATTAGTAATTTGTAAGTTTTCTAGTGAAAAATTGAGTTTTTGTGTATCTATATGTTATATACACATCCATACGATTTTGTCTTTGAAGCTTATTGAACTCGAGGTTTTAATTTAAACTTACGGTTTATGTTCTTTATCGTCCAGAGACAAATATGACAAAAATTGACCAAAGGAAATTAATTAAATATCCATGTGCAGATGGAACTGGCGCTTGCATTTTCTCAAAGACTTCTGATCATAAAAGTGTATTTCAAGATGAGGTGCTGGCAATCACGGATGCGTGAATGGTATAATATTACTATATTCATTAACTTTCAAGATATTCGCGAAATTTAGGAACTTTCTAAAAGCCCAACACCTCATCTTTGCTAGTTCATGAGAACAACTTGATGGCTGCATATTGTTAATGACCCTCTAAAGATCAATTAAAGGAGCAAATACGTACATTTTTTTTCTGATTCGATTTGACCGACACCGTTAAACAAACAAAATCAGATAAGGAACACCCTGCAGTTGATGTAATAATAATTCATATGAATGACTTCATCATATTTGTGTAGTTTTTTTTTTTAAATGACAACACTTACTGATAGTTAATCTGACAGCAGACCCAGACATCATCTTTTCATTCAGTATTGTTTGGATGGCAATTCATCATGCAAGGACGAGCAACGTATATAAATTGTGAAAGTATATTTACAAAATCAGTGTTCAGTAAAAACATTCGTAAAGATCCCTGGGCCTTTTTTACGGTCAATATATATGATCAAGTGAGCGAAGAGAAAAAATGAAAAAAAGTTCACACTTTATTTACTCTTTTGATATAAAATTCAATGTCAAAAATTAAGGGAGTGCGCACAGATGAAAGTATTAGCTTCGTCAAGATGTATCCTGTTTGTCAATTCGTCAGTTTGAGGAAAACCTTGTTCTCTGTCCATCGACATAGTGAAAGTTTAAGAATATTAATTTACTTGCTGTATATGATGTAGGATGTCTATCTTAAAAAAATGTTACAATTTCGCACATGGAGGATATTTTTTCGTTCCAACAGTGTATCAACCGACACACTCTTGGAAAATATCCAGTTTATGAAGGAAGTGTTCGATGACAACATTTTGTTCAGGAAACTGGTCACTAGAATACAAAATCGAACTCACCATTTTTTTACATCCTTTTACAAAGAGAAAGATATTGTTTTCATAAAAATGTTCGACGTCGAGATTTTGATTGATTCTTACATTATGTTGATAGAAGAATCCATAAAAGTTGTTTTCGTAATTCCGTCTGTCGGTCCGCCTGTCCGTAATGGTCTATCCAGCCTTACGCAGTTTTTTGGTCACAATTTAAGACATTTTTTTTTACTCTTGGCCATTCTATGAACTATACCTCCCATATGAAAATTAGAGATAACGTACATTTTCAAAAACGGCTCTAACGATTTTGATTAAACTTAATGTATACTATAAACGGGTATGATATTTTCGCCAAAGATGTTTGGCAAATTAAAATTTAGCGGTGGTTCATTTTGCCGTTTTTCTTTTCCCTATTTTTTTATCTGGCATTTTGTTGTTTCGCATTACACGTTTTGTAATTTACGCTTTGTTTTTTTAAATAATATGAGAAATATCATTTTGCAGTTTTCACATAGTTTTTTGATAGATTAGGTTTTTGATGATTGGCAATTTTTTATTTGGCATTGTATTGTTTTGCATTTCTTCGTATACTATCTTTTGCTATTTTTTGTTTGGCAATTTATTGTTCAGCTTATTTTTATTTGGCGTTTAATTCATTTACAATTTTTGGGTTGGATTGAATGCCATATAAAAAAAAAATTAACAATAACTTTCCATAGCTGTGATAGGGAATGGTCAAAGGATCAAAACAACAAAACAGCGAAATAATAAAATGGCGTAGCGTTGTTTTGTGAAATAACTAAACGGCAAAACATTATTTGTCGAAAAAAAACACTTGGCCAAATTTCAAACTATTTAATAAAAAATGCAAAGTAACAATTTGCGTATTGATAAAAAGGTTGTTAAAAAAGCGAAATATAAAACCTCCGAATGTTAATTACGAAATGATTAAAAAAACAATGAATAAAAAACAAAACGTAAATTACCAAATAAGGATTGCGAATTGAAAGAAATATTTAACGACTAAGGCGAAACAAAGAAATACCAAATGAATTTTGCCAAACAATGGTGACGCACTATAAGCACAGTAGGTCCAACAAAACTGCATACCCTCGCAAACTATTTGACCAGATTGGTTGAAATTTAATAATATGTATTAATACTATTATTATTTCAACAATTTTCAACAATAGTTTTAGCCCAAATAGATTATAGTACTTTTCAGTTTTGGCCAATAACGGGAAACCGATTCCTTCAAATTCCGGAAAAAAAAATTCTTTTAATCAGAGTTCCTGATTATTTATATATCTTTAAAATCGATAACCAAAATGAATGTGCTTGTTGGCTAAACTACGCAAATCGTCAAATTTTCGTACGGTTTGTATTTGATCTTACGCCTAACAGTGAAAGAGAAAATTGCGTATTTTGTTTGTTTAAAATGGCTTAGGCCGCGGTTACGACCAACGCTAGTAAGCGTTTAAAAATACCAAAGGTATTGCCATATGCCCCGAAATTAAGATAATTATGAACATAAAATTGTTGAGAAAAAAACAATTTGTAGGAAAACGCACCCAAAAATTGGGCGTAGGTTCATAATGATCTAGAGACGAAATGTTCATATAATTATAACCAATGATCTGGCATCGAATTTTTTTTTTCAAATATTTTAAAAATGTACCAAAAAATGTGTTTTAAATAAAAAAAAAAAAAAAAAGGTCCCCAAAACTTAATGCCAAAACTAATATACCCCTATGGGATAAGGTATTAAAGTAGCATGGCCCTCCTATACCATATTCAAACTTATGGAGGAGGGAAATCACAAAAAAAAACACTTAAATCCTTTTGATGAGTTCCTGAAAGCAGTTTTATTTGTTTATGGAGATTTTTGAAAAAAATATTAATATTAAAATATTAGGCCATTAAACGGTTAAAAAATGGCTAAATGTACAAAAACCATTTGTTTACCCTGACCCAATGGATAGGCAATAGAAAAACGTTGTTTTTTGTAGAACCATAAAATATTTTGATTCTCTATATTTGACTTTCTATATTTCATCCCTATAAGGTTAAGTTACGCTTGCTTTTTGGGGATCTTTAATTTAAGGATGGAATGGGTTAGGGTAAAGATCTTAAGACAAATAGATCCAATTATTTTTAAAAATAATTTCAGCGAAATGAACTATTTTTCATAAATGAGGCATACTTTATCTAATTAGCAAATCCAACTCACAAGTCATTATGGCGCTTAAATTAAAAGGTTAATGAATGCTGTCGACTTGCATTTTAAACATCAATCTTCTAAATCTATTTATCGATTTCTGTCCTATAACTTGACAATGAAAACTCAAAAACTATAATCACCAATTTGATAAATTTATTTCAAGTCATCGCATCAAAAGCTGGTGAGGTGTGTATACCAATCGTACTTGTTATATTTAAAAATATACTGAAGTAAATTTAAGTATTTCGACAGGTTCAGTGGAACAACATTCCGGAATTCTTATTTCCCCCTACCCAATTCGCATTACAACATTTTTTAGATAAGAAACATAGCAAACAGTTCTATACACATACGAGTATCTGATAACTGAAATCATCAACAAAAATAAAAACAAAGCATGACGATGATTACTATTGCAAAGGGGGTAGTATTTTGCTTTCCAAAAAAAAATAGGTTTATCGCTTCTGATACTGATAAGATTTGTATGTAGGTTTTCATTTACTCATTGGAATGAGAAAACGTTGATGGGTGGTGCACACATTTTTATATATAAAGTGAAAAGTGTGACTAACTTTTATAACCTTGGCCGTTTGATGTAACAATATAGAATCATGACTGACCTTAAAATACTTCCATTGCTTAATCAATTATATAAACTTTCGTCAGTAGTATTTATAAAAATATATAAAAACTTGTGTGTTATGAAAAAAGTATTGAAATGTGTAGTACCTGTGTAATCTGAACTTATGATAAACGTATCTTTGCGACATTATTGAAGTTTATGACCCAATAGACAAGAAAACATTGTAAATGACAAAAAAGCAACAACACAGGAAATATTGAATGTGAGTGATGAAGAAAAATATTGGTAGCTCTAGAGTAGACATGACAAGTTCTAGGTCAAGTCATAAAAATCGAAAACATCGATGACTCTTATTTTTCAAACAAATCCCATAATTAATGTTTAAATGAAGCCATGATAACAAGATTTCTCAGATACTGTAATATAATAAAGCGAAGGCAAATAATTTCACTGGGATTTATGCCACATAGAATTCAACTTCACGCCATGCGGGAAAATATGTCGTGTGTTGAAATTAATTTAACCAAACATTTTGTAGAATTATTTTCTAAAATTTGCCGTTTTCTATACAAAGTTACATAGCAATATCAAAACACGTAACACTATCTCAACACATAGCACTATCAAATAAGCCTAACTAAGCCAAAGAGAATGTGTGGCTAAGAAACTGGCACTAGCTCACACGTAATATTAAGCTGAATTCACAAGAAACAAGATCCTAAACTATTCAAGGCCATAACTCTGTTCTCTAAAGCATCCACAATCATGAATGCCACTCGCTCGTGATGTTTTCCACGCTTGAATGCGGAATTCAAACATTTTTGAACTCCATCCATTCCATTATATAGCTCATCAACGGATAATTAAATTTGTTCTTCTAATAATATCGGTGATAGTTACGTTAATAAATAAAAACATCTGCTGAGCAAAATGTTGAATATCTGATGTGAGAGACGAGGCCCGTTTCGCGATCTCTGTTGCCCTTAGCAAGCAAAATTGCCTCCTTTGTGGAACGGGGAATCCACACCAAAGAGTTTGAGTCGGCTTATGCGCTAAACCATCCATCATTGAGCCAGTTTTCTTCAAAGAAAGCGAAACAGTCCATGGGAATTGATATCCGTGAATGTTGGCTTATTATGTCCGCCCAAAAGGGTTGGACTGTTATTGTTTTCAACAAGACGGTGCATCATTCAAATCAAGCGATACAGTTTCTTCAACGAAAATTCCCTGGAAGTATACCAAGATCTCCATATTTGACCCCTACGGACTTCAAAACGCCAGCAACCCTCAGACCCTTGCTATACCGCCCAAGATGTTTGAAAAAGCGATGGAGAGCAGTAAAAGGGTTACATTTTGCTTTGGTCAACTGAGGCGGCCACTTGATTAATATTGTATTCAAAAAAATAGTCCAAATAATATGTAAAGTCAAATAAGGTACTAGCTACCGATTTGGTTTTTTATACCCTATCCCATATGTATTAGTTTTGATACATAGTTTGTAACATAGAGAAATAATTTAGCTACATATACCTCAAAGTATATGGATCGACTCAGAATCGATAGCTGAGTCGATTTAGCTATGTCTGTCGGTCCGTCTGTCTGTCCGTCCGTCCGTACGTCACCAATTTTTGGGCCTTGAATTTTGAGCTAGAATTATGAAATTTGGTACACGTGCACTTTGTTGCTCCCAGCAGAACAAGTGTAAACATTTTTGAAATCTGCCCACTACCACGCCCTCTTTTTAAAAAAAAAAAACGTAGTTTTTGGCCAAACCGTAAGGAATTTTAAAAAAGTGTCTGAGAAGCGTATTTAGAGAATCCTAATATCTATATTTAGTTCATATAAAGTTTTTTGCCACGCCCACTTTTAATAAATATCTATATATATAAAAATGAAACCCGTTTTCCGTTGTCACGACATAACATGAAAACGGCTTGACCGATTTGGCTGATTTTTTTTTGTAGTTTTCTAATACTCTGTACAAGGTTCTTACGGAAAAAAATATTGAGCAAATCTCTCAGGTCAGCTTTGAGAAAATAAATACTACTAACACTAAAATACTATTACGGACCCTAAAACGAAACAGTACCCGGGCGAAGCCGGGCCGGGCAGCTAGTAATATAATAAATTTTGATGCAGAATCATTAGTAATATTAATATGAACATTTCGTCTACAGACCATTTTAACCCACACCCACGTTTTGGGAGCGTTTTTATATAAAAAAAACATTTTTATACACTACCCCACAACATATGCAGGAGAAAAACCTTGTCTTTTGTAGAATCGTAAAATTTGTTGTGACAATGTCATTTTCTATGTTTAATCCCCATCGTGTTTTAAGCCATATCCACATTTTGGTGACATTAGTTTAACAGATGGGGGGATAGGGAATTCAACGATCCGCACAGCGGATTGTAGCCTTTTCATATGTTTTTTTTTTTTTAATTTTTTTTTAATTTTAATTTATAAAATAAAAATAAAAAAAAAGAGTGAGGTGTCCGAAAATGCTAAAATTCAACCAAATACGTATACTGTTAGCTGCACGCAAACATTTAATGTTTACTCTTGCCCCGAAAAGCTTTAAATATCCGATACAGGTGTTTACATATCAGTAAAAGCATTTTGGCACGCATTTTCATTTTTAAAAAAAATGTGCCATTTAAAAAGTTTCAAAAGCAATACACGAATAACCAACTTTAGAGAGATCATCCAAATGCAACGAATAATCAAAATCATAGGATGCTTTTAACAAAAGTGTATATGAAAGGCCTTGAACTCCATTAGCACTGTATAATTCACGATAATTGCAATTAAACGATTCTTAATGCTTTCATGGATGCGTATCCGCTGTATAAAATGCACTCACAGCATAAAAAATAAAGACATCAGCACTAATAATAGAATTCCACATTTCTTTGTCAACATACATAATGTCGCAATATACAATATTGACAATCTTCTTTAACAATAACAAACACCTGTTTTATAAACCACCCACGTAACGCATATAATCATTTATGTAGGAATGTCGTGTCATTAAGCCCTTAAAATGAAACAAAAAATACCACCGATAACTAGAAAGTGCAATAGAAATGAACTAAAAATGGTAGCAAAAAAAAGTGCGATTATCGATTTTTGTCTGAAAATAAAAATCGATTCAGATACTCGTAAGCAATATTGGAAAAGAATTGCGCATTTTTATTCACATGTATCCAAATTGAGTTTTCAAAAGAAAGATATTTCAATGAACGTATCTGCAAATTGAAATTCTAACAATCCAACATTGTAAATCTTATTTTTGACAAACGAAATGATGACACAAAACAAAATAGATGCATATATACATAAATAAGTGCATGCTGCACATTGCCAGACAACAGAAGGGATAAATAAATTCACTCACGTCCTACAAACAATCAGTCAGTGAGTCAGAAATCAATTACGTTTCCTGTGTACTCCCTGGCAAAGCATGCAGATGACCCGAATCACTCATGCGATAGCATCCAAAACGAAATCTCTACACAGCCAGTAAGAGAGGGAATTCTGTGGAATTGTTTTGTATCTCATTTGTCAACATAATACAAATGTAAACAGGACTGAAAAATCACCGAAGGTCAGAAACATGGGACACATCAAAATATACGCTGAGTGGAAGAGTGGGTGGTGGTCCATCAACCCTCCAACCCCAATGATGTCGTCTATTCATGTCACACCGGTGTTCAACAAATTCCAAACGGATTCCGAGTTTTTTTTTAATACACATATATGACACGTGTGGGTGTGAGTGATACAAATACAATGTGTTTGAATTTTTCATTTTCGGATTTTTTTTTTTCTATTCATGTAAATGTAATACAACTGGCCAATGTATAGGATTGTTCACAACGGGTGTCCTTTCTGTCAATTGGGAAATTTGTTCTTTCGAAAATTGTGTTGTACTGTGTTTTTCGATTTTGTTTTTCGTATTGGGGCAAAACTTTGTCAATTTGTTGAGGGATTTCAATGAAACGATTTGCAGTAGAACAACCCTCAGTACGAAAATACTCGTATCACCAAAGCATCATCTCATCTGCATTCACTAGGACCGTTGTCGTAAAGTGTATTTGGATTGAAGGTTGCAACGTCTGCGTCTAACCAACCAAATTGAAATTTAAAATTCAGCAACTAATGATCGCGTGGTACCACTTTTACAAAAACTTTTCAATTTTCCATTTTCATAAGTGAACTTTTTTCTTCTTTGACAGGTTCCCCGTATTTTTATAAAACTTTCAGTTGCACTTTGAGTGGAGTTATAACAATAAAGAAAGGATTTTTTTTACATCGAGTTGTAGGGTAGAAACCGTTGAACCAAAATCGCGATAGAATTTTAACACAAACAAACGTGTTTTCTAATGAAGCAAAATTAACGTTAAACTTAAAACAAATAAACAAATTTTAATATATTAGCGCAAGTACGTAGCTATCGAACAAAGGGTATATTATGACTAACTACCACTGCCATTGATAAGTAATGCGAAACACCTTCGATACCGAAGATAATATAGATGAGAATGTGTATGGGCATATTGTGTATCTGTATCGCCTATGTGTTGTTGAAGTTGAATGGCGAACTGCGATATAATTAGGAAGGTATAGTTTAACATGTAGATGTCAACGTCAAGTGTTTGTGCGGTTTCTTCTCTTTTTCTGTGTACGTTTCTTATACGTACTCTTTTGTTAGAGCTCTCAATTTTTTTGGAACAAAGTTTTCTTGTTTGACCCTCTCTTCGTCTAATTGTGGGTGCACTTTTTTAACTAAGTAAAGTATTAATCAACTTTGAAGGGCACACTATGTGGTGAAAGTTGGGCTACAGCTATAGCTATTGAAAATAGAATTGTGTGGAATTGAAATTTTATTTAACTAGGTTGTTATAGTTCCTAATTATTAATACATTTTGGCATATGTTGAGTTAAAGAATGAAAATACAAAATAATAATGACAGATTTAAATATTAAAGAAGTGAAAAAATATTGTGGAACCAATGTGACGGATATGAATGAAAATCCGTTTAGAAGAGTAGAACTTCTAAACTTAGAACTTAGAAACAACAAAAAATTATTTTCAGCGAACGTTTTAATGTGAAATTAAAACATTTTTGAATATACTCTTAAAAATCAAAATTTTGTTATATTTACTCTGATTAATTTTTAAATATGCCCTTAAAAAATCAAAATCTTGTTATATCCACACTGAGTGATCGATAGGAGTGAAATAGGATTGGCGGCATGATGCCCATCGAAACCCCCTGCTATGGTTCACTGTTGTATTTGGGTTGTGCGCGACGTCTGCTGCATGCTAAATTGCTTTGTATTCATATTAATATATTAATTTTTTTATATATATTATTACATATTTGTACTGATATAGAAATAATGCCAAATTGGCTTTTTTTCATTATCTGAATCAAAACATACATTCTGGGGATCTAGATGTATATCACAGAAAGGTAGGATGCTTTATGATGTAGGTAGAAAGTACAATACCGAATTTCATTCTACGGGAAAACCAACTTACTGGCCAACTGATGTTAGAAAAATACCGGATTTGATCGATTTTTTTCATTGTAAAAGGTCTGCCGTCCAATCGAATCAAAGTTGAAGAATGCTTTGATCTTTCCTCTGATCATTCTCCAGTGATTTTAACAACGAGCGAGTCACTGATTATAAATGAAAAACCCCCGGATTAACAAACGGGAAACCCAACTGGGAAGGTTTCAAAAACGATATTGAAAATAATATCCGACTGGGTGTATCGCTTAGAACCCCATTGGAACTCGAAGTCGCGGTTGACTCCTTTATCGATACCATCCAAAAAGCAGCATGGAATAATACTCCTCAACAGAACAAAATTGTGAGCTATAGTACAATTAAGTACCCCCGAGAAATACAAGATTTAGTAAGACAAAAAAGAAAAGCTCGTAAAAGATGGCACCAAACTCGTGCCCCGCAAGATAAAACACATCTCAATCGGTTGAGTAATTTGCTATCAAATTCGATTAAAAATTTTAAAAACGATGCAGTAGAAACTTATCTGCAAAGCCTAACCGCTGGAAAGGAATCGAATTATTCGCTCTGGAAAGCAATTAGAGTCATAAAACGGCCAAAAATCGCTGTGCCGCCAATTAGGGTAACTCAAGACGTTTGGGCAAAAAGCGATAAGGAAAAAGCTGACGTTTTTGCCCCACATCTTGAGGAAACATTTAAGCCATTTGATGGTCCAGCGCAAAATGAAAACATTAATATATTCGAGAGTACAACCGATAATAACATAGTAAGATATGCAAGTGTTGCCGAGCTTAAACGGGAAATACAGAAACTAAAGCCTAAGAAAGCTCCGGGTTATGACCTGATTACAGGAGAACTTCTTAAAATGTTGCCTCGTAAAGCATTAACTAAGCTTCTTTTTATTATACATGCAGCAATCAGATAAGAATACATACCAAGACAGTGGAAAATCGCGGAAGTGATTATGGTTCTAAAACCAGGAAAATCACCAAATGAAATAAAATCCTACAGGCCTATTTCACTTCTTCAATTCATTTCAAAAGTTTTTGAACGGATATTACTCGGTCGCTTACACCCCATAATTGAACAGAAACGTCTTTTAGCTGACCATCAATTTGGGTTTAGAAGTTAACATTCAACGGTGGACCAAGTATTATAAAATCAAAACCATTTTTATACACTACACTATAACGTATGCAGGAGAAAAACCTTGCCTTTTATAGAACCGTAAAGGCGTTTTATAAACAGTCTGAACAATTTGTTGTCACAACGTCATTTTCTATATTTAATCCACATCGTGTTTTAAGCCATGTCTTGGGGATTTTAGTTTTACAGATAGGATGAGATAGGGTATTCAACGATCCACACAGCAGATTGTGGCCTTCTCATATGTTTTTTGTGATGTTTATAACAAGAAAACGCGTTAAATTATTTCGTAGCCTTTTATCAGTTATCAGCCCTTTAGGAAATTTGTCACAACGTGTCGATCGGATGGACATATTCACTTGGACATTGTTGACCATTTACCTAGTTCTATGCATTGGTGTTTATTGATTGGAAGTAGCATACCTTGCCAAAGCCCAAAAATAAGTAGACTGTCATCTGTCATCATTGTACTTTCGATAGTCGACAATTCATGCTCCTGGCAAACGCAGCTGCCACAACATTTTGCTCACTTGATAGGGGTCATATGGTTTTTGATCCTGAAATTCCTACGTTTAGTAGATGACAGTTATCAGTTTTGTTTGGGAATTGTCAAAATTTTTCGATCGCTTAGAGATCATCCACTTGGATATTGTAGACTATTTGCTAACTTCGGAGGTTTGGTGTTTATTGATCGATCAATTGTTGCCTTGAGGCTGTTTTGCTGATCGACATCATAATAGAAACCATTGAAGTTTTTATCTGTCAAAATGGAAGTTTTGTTGTTCCTATTACAATTATTAAAGAACAGGGTAAGCTGCATGAGTCGGAATTGTTCCCGACATTTGGAGAATTATTAGGTTTTGATAGAACAGCATATCATAAAGTTACATGCTTTCTTTAATAACCCTACAGCAGTCTTTTTAAGATGAATAAGAAATTTTGTTGATTATAATTAATATCAATACAATCAGAAGCTGGGTTCAATTCGGTATTTAGTTCAGAAAGTAAAATTTTCCGAAAGCGAATATTTTTTACTCTTCGATAAGGAGTACATAATATTCGTTTTCCGAACCTAAATAAAATTTACTACTTTCGCGATCAGGGAGGCACGTTCATATACTCTGTCCCATAAAGATAGCCATAAAGGTACTGTGACGTCATAGATTATACTTATAGGTGCCATACACTACCCAGACACGTCGTTGCAGACCAATATATTTTGTTGTTGTGCAATGTGCACATATCTGCGCAGACCGTCTGTGTAGTGTGTATCCTTGTCGACTATTTGCAGCGACGGTCTGCGTGAATTCAAAACTTTTTGAATTTGTCTTGGTCTGCAACAACATGTCTGTGTGGTGTATGAAGAATTTTGCAAAGACGAGCGAATATCCGTCATTTTTCCGACCCGACGACCACGACGTAATGATACAAACTAATGTCTGTGCTGATTGTCTGCACAGTGTGTGGCGAAGGCATGTTTGCACAGACATAAGGTCTGCAACGACATGTCTGCGTAGTGTATGACACTTATTAGAACACTTATTAGAACGTAGCAAATCTATATTATCTACACAAAAGGTAATGAATGTAACCAAACGCTTAACACAATCTCGGTCTTCCATATTAGATGGCGCATCGCTTAGGTTACCATTTTTTTTTAACTATTTTATCTAGACAATTTATTTTTTTAAACAAAATAGGATTATATTGGATTTCCGATTGTACCAACATCCCACAACGTTGGGACAAATTCTTACAACCGTGTGAATTAGGAATTTAACGTCGGAAATTAGTTTGTCATTATCATCTAATCGTCAGATAATTGCAATCACGTTGGTAGACTTAGAGTCTTCCTCCCGTCCACCAATGACGTATGTTCAAAAGCAAACTTTTGCTAATTGCGATATCTTCAGACTCGGAATTATTACACGACGGTAATAATGAAGTCATTATTTTACCATTTGGCAGCAATAAATTTGACAAAAGTATAAAGAAATTAAAAATCCGTTAGAGTTAGATTAAAATACAAAATTCCTGACTAATTTGTAAATTGCAAAAAAAAAATAACATTTTCAAATTGATTTTGAATGGCAGACTTATTGATCTTATTTGAGATTATCACAAAATGGTTATCATTTTTTGTAGTGTGCTGTACAACTTTGGACAGTCACTGTACCGGTACACTAGCGCATCATACCAAATACAGACGATCCACGTTATATCGATGATTGCCGCTCTAACACGACATGGCAAGTGGGCTTTTCTTTCTACTTTGCTTATCACCTCGATTTAATGTTATTAATGTGCATAAAGATAGCTTCAGAGTGTGTATAGCATTTTGTTTAACTTCATAACAGGTGGTTGGTTACCTAGTAGATGTTTGCATGTCTGAGTATTCAACGTGCGAGCAAAATTGTGAAATAAAGGCAAATATTGATTTAAATTGATTATTTATACGCTCTTTCTCTCGCAGAGCTATGTGTGTGGCTGGCGCTGAGGCTATGGAGTATACACACTTCAGCTACCACAGCTATTGGCAATAATACGTGAGGTGAATCTCGGTTTTGTCCCCACATCATGTCGTTCGTATATTTGTCTATTTCATTCCGATGCATCCGGGGAAAAGGGTTGATGATTTCCCAAGTGTAATTGTATGAACACAACAGGTAGAGCGAGAGGTATTTGACCTATTTTTCAATCTGCATCTGTCGGTATCCAATACTAATTGAAGCGAACTAAATTAGAAAAAAAAATTATTTGAAACATAAAATCTCATCTTCGGTTACAAAGAGTGTTTGTTTGTGTTGGTTGTGGGGATCTGCGTAGATCGTGGTAGATTTGTGTTTAATGTCGTTTCTTTGAAATGCGAATTCGATATCGAGAAAGTGCCTTTTGTTGCATTATTATGAAAGGATGCCGCCTATCTGGCTTAGTTCCGGAAAGAGAACGCGATGAAATTTAAACCAACGACATTCGATTCGAGAGATATACACATAATGTAATTTGCATGGGTTAAATCCTTTGATGTGTGGATTTCTATATGATGATAAATAGATAGACAGAGTGAGGCGAGTATATGCCATGGACAGTTTATTGACAATATTCCATAGAATTTGTTAAACATCATACTGGCAGGGGTATTGCTTTGGAGAGATTACCATTTCAATATCAGAAATATTAAACATTATGCCCGTTGAAATAGTATAAATATGATGTTGTTCTGTTTTTAAAATTAATCCGCACAGTTGATTGAATGTTTACATTTTCAAGTTTCCAGTTTCAATATTAGCATAGAATATTTCTATTTTGGTAAAATTCGCAAATAGACGTTTTTGAAAGCATTTTTTTTGTTCGAATACGAAACTATTTTTAGATCCCGTACGAGTTTATAATACAAATTATATTATAAAATGATGCCACACTTTGCCATTGCGGACTACGATGCTTTTAAGTGGGATACATATCAAAGCACTAACATTTTTAGGATACAAATTTCGTGACAAAGTTGTATTTGTTTCATCTAAATCACGTCGATATGCATAACTCAGCCCTAATGCATATAATTATCAAAATATCTTTTCCAAAATAAAAAGTGTTATACTTTTAGTATAGTCTCATAACCAGAATTGTTCTGTTTATTTGTGATTGATTCACCCTTAATCGAAAAAAGGGATCTTAATGAGATTTTTGAGGATAAGACATAACACACAATATATGTAATTTCCTTTTTAAATATATATTTTTTTTTTTTTGTAAAAATAGTAGTGAAGATTCCTAAGCCACGATGTGAGAATTCTAGATCATATCAGATCTAGAATTCTAACAAGCATTCCACAGCAAGATGAAAATCTTCGCAGCAATACATTCCATACGAAAAAACATATGAGAAGGTATAGAGGATTGTTTAATACCCTTTTCCATGCTATCCTTTAAATTGATATTCCCAACATGTGGGCTTTACGGCGATGAAATATTGAAAATGAAAATGTAACAACTGTATTGTTCAGACAATTTTTCAAAATCTTTTATGGCTCGACAGAAAACACCGTTTTTCTATTGCATATACCTTGGGGTAGGGTATATGCAAAGTGGGCGTGGGCTAAAATGATCTATAGAAAAAATATTCATGTTACTATTACCAATAATTTGCATCAACATTTTTTTCGGATATCTTAAAATTTTAATGAAATTAACGAATTTAATAAAAGCGCCCCAAACTTTGGGCGTGGCAAAAAACTTTGTATACACAAAATGTAGGTACTGGGATTGTTTAAATATTTTGTTAAGACACTTTTTCATAAAAAAAAAAAGGTATAACAAGAGGATTCGTAATTGGTATTGATCATCGTAGCTAAAAATGAAAAATGAAACACATAATGGAGGAATTCACTTCGCTACATCAATTATGTATCTACTTCGAGATGGCTTCAAACTGCAGGAATTGGGATGCTATCAGGTTGGAATTGCGAAAAAGAGGCATACAAATGAATCCCAAAAGTAGAACACGTACTTTTTTCACTTTGTCAAGTCTGTTTTGTTGGGAATAATCATTAAACTGTAGATATCAATTGTGCTAAAAATTAGCAGACACAAATGAAAAGAAAACCTAAGTTTAAGACACTGTATATGCTATGAAGGGTGCAGTACCGTAGTGGTTAATGTCTTGGATTACTAAGCGGGGGTCTCTTCAAATTCCGATAGCTATTTAAATAGCTATACCTTTTGCGAAAATCTGACAATCATCGATGAATAAAGAACTGGCATGAGAAGCTTCCCAAATTTTCCATTTGAAATTGACGCTTAATTGGAGGTCCCATTCGCACACTCAAATTAATTGAGAAGCTAGCTTTGAGTAAAATTAAAACTTTGCACACTCAAATTAAAATTGAGAAGCAAGCTTTAAGGCTCGGTATGGACCGTAAATGCATAAATCCGAAAAGATGATGTAAGATGGAAGTCTAGGAGTAATGTTCGAAAGATTTACCAAGATTTACCAATGTCTGGAATACAAAGTTTAAATATTTCGAAAACTCTGCACACTTTTAACTTGAAAAAAAAAAAAAACAAATAGATACTCAACCAACATATATTTATCAACCTAGAACCCGCATAATATAGATCCACAGACTTGTAAATAAACAGCGATATCCAGTTTCGGTATACAGGATTACGATGTTGCATTAACGTTTTTTTTTTTTTCACCTTACCCATTAGGATTAATAGATGCTAACCCACGATGGACCGGTAAGGGTAACCTCATACTACAGACTCGCTGAAGTAGTTGTTGTTAGGTTTCGGTGGTTGCTAGCAAGGATGGAAGCCAAGTAAAAACTAAAACGAAACTTACTTAAAAGAAAACTAAAACCAAAACCAATAGTGACAGTAAACGTGTGACTGAATTATGCAACATTTGAGGTATGTGGTATACCTATTCCTACATCTCCAAAGAGAAAGGCTATACACTTTAAATTTTATAGGAACACAAATATACACAATGATGGATCAAACATTTCTTTGCTTTTCCGATTACCTGTTCCTAACCTTAAAGTTAGATGGCTTTGTCTCCCAGGAAGTAAAATTTCATATGCTACATTCAAAATTGCAAAATATTGGCGCAATGGCTCTTTTTTTTTTTTTTTTTTTTTTTTTAAATTCTGACCTGCCTAAGCAGTAATATACACATCGACCTAAAAGATCTATTGTGCTTGCCGTCAGATGCTTTTTAGGTTAGTAGCGCTTCTACTTTCCTAATGTAGCTGATAATACTTTCAGCCGAAGATTTCCTCAATTCTTCGGGACTTAAGAATTCCCTGAAGAAAGATTCTCTTCTCATACCGTAAAGAGCCGGGCATTCACATATGATATGCTCGGCTGTTTCGTCTTCTTCTAGACATAGTCTGCACTCCGGTGAGTCGACTAGACGCATTTTATTTAGGTGATATCGCAGACCGTGATGACCAGTTAGGTAGCCTACTAAGTTTTTGATATCGTGCCTGCGAAGATTTAGTATCTTGTCGGCATCTGATTTGAAGGGCTGAATAGCTCTTTTGGCCTGTCTTAGGCCTGGGATGTTTCCCCAGTATGAAACACATCTGTTTTGTTCCCAGTTTTTTATGACTAGATTTATGGCTGATTTGGGGATTGCACAGAAGGGTTCAGGTCCAATGAAGGGGGTTTCGGAACCTTTTCTGGCTAGTTCATCAGCTTTTTCGTTACCTTCAACTCCCTTATGTCCGGGGACCCACCATAGTTTGGTCTTGTTCCTGGAACTGAGTGTTTGGAGGGAGTTGAAGCAGTGTAGTACTGATTTGGAGTCAATGATGTGTGAGCTAAGGGCTTTTATAGCTGCTTGACTGTCCGTGAATATATGGATGTTTGCGCCTTTAATACCTGAGTTGTGTATTAGGTTTGCGCATTCTTTTATGGCATGGAGCTCAGCTTGGAATACACTAGGGTTTTTTCCCATAGGTATTGAGATGTTTTTATTTGGTCCATGTATGCCAGCTCCTACCCCTGAGTCCATTTTAGAACCATCCGTATACCACTTTAGGCCGTTTAGGCTCTTTTGGACCCAGGTCATACTTTTTTCTTACAATTAATATGTGCGTGGGTACTTCTTGCAAAATGACGGGTCCTCCAGTTTTACGCTAAGTCCAAACTACTGAAGAAAGTTAGGCTTATACGTTCATACTACTAGGATGTTTTGTCAGATAATCTCGAGAATATGGTCAGTGAAAACATGTTGGTATTGCAACGACTGGAAATCGAAACCAGAACTTCTGTTCGCAGGTTCTACCGCTACCCAACTGACGATCATCTGGCGAGACAATCCTAGAATAGATGATTTTAACGTCCACAAAACCACATGGTCGGTGCTCGAACGGGGGAGATGATACCGAAAGACAGGCTGAAATGTATTTATATTACTAACGGTTTGAACATACATTCAAAATATTCATAATAACTTCTAAATAATATATTTTTCTTTTTCACTTCAGATCCAGGCTAGAACCCCACCTCACAGTGAGCTACAAAACTCTGAGACAAACAAAAACAAAACATGTATTGGAGCGGCCACGTATTTGCTAAGCGACAACTGACAATAACAATGAGCAACAGTGCGACTTCGCTCAGCTTTCAAGTCTGTTCTATTTATTTTATTAAATCCTAAACGACAAAGCACTATATTAAGTTCAGAAAAAAACGTGCTTGAACATTATCCGTGCAAGATATTTACGTATTGTAGGAGGGTTTTGAACATTTATAATTATAATTATAATTTTATAATAATTATTATTATATTATTATTATAATTTTTGACCTTAAATTTTAAGCTTGGATGATTAAATTTGATATATAAACAGCAAAACAAGTACGTAAACTTGTACCAGGATTATTACAAAAACGTAATTTTTGATCAATTAATATGGAATTTTGGTAAAGTATCTTAAAAATATATTTAGACAATGACAAGTGTTAAAAAAAACCAGAGTTCTGCAAAAAATGTCTATCGTGCGTAAAGAGTAACTTATGGTCTAAGTCATAGACCAACGAACGCAAAATTTGCAATACCGCAGAAAAATTTGCGATAAAACGGATAAAACGCAGCCAAATAGATCATATTAATCGTATCTGAAAAAAATATAGCTGCTGTATCTGAGACTGTAGGCGACGACCACTATGAATCGATTCGGCGCCGTTCTCAACATATTGGCGTATTTTACGTAAGGATCTTGACTTTAAAGTCATCAAGGTCGGCCGACATTTCGGTTCGTCACCACTTTAGTCTTTAGGCTGCTGAAAAGCTTGAAGAAGATCTTCTGTTTTAAACTAAAGTTTTGTTCAGTGATGGGTCCTCTGTTGGACTTAAGGACTACGTTAATAAACAAAAGTGCCATATTAGGACTGAAAATCAACCCGGGGGAGATTCAAGAGCTGCATTTGCATCATGGCATAACAACGTTATTAGGCACGGGGATGTCTATGTTTGTGCAGAGCCAGCAACAGAAATCATTCTCCTGGTGATGGAAAATATCTGCCCCATGGTTCAATTAATGTGAACAAGTAATATTAGTGGAAAAGAAAGTGTTTCGGTAACGTCGCGCAAATTCAACTGAAGAGAATTCTTGTTTCCATCAATCCGGGAAACAAGGTAACCAAACAATATAAACCGGATAGAATGCTTTCAACGAAGGAATAACGAACATAATTAGCCTTATCGAGGTATTCGTCCGGAAGAATTTGCGAAGCAAAAGGCAGCTCCAATCGGAAATTTGCTTTCGAGGTATGCGTTGCAGAACAAAATAAATGAAGGTCCCTATCGTGTTCCATGGATTCCGCAATATTCATAAATCGGACAACATCGGAAGAAATTCAACGAGTAGATGTCAAAAAGTGTTGACTTAAGGCATTATTATGCTGCTGATGTGTTCAAAATTATAATCGAAAAGAATACCTCGAACAAATCGAAGAAATTTTACTTCCGAACGGATACCTCGTAAGGCCTAAATGTTGGTCAATGGCTGAAGTAACATTTTTTTTTTAGAAGAATTAAAACATTAAAAATTCGATGCCTATTCAAATTTGAAGCCAATTTGACGGGAGCCGTATATGAAGGTCTACAATCAACAGAAGAACCCCCAATTGCTAACAAATTGCTCGAATTTGAGACACTTTTTAATTACCCATGGTTAGGTTAGGTTAGAGTGGCTGCCAGCGATTCATCAGCACACTTAGACCAGTTTTTGGTCCATTGTGATACCACATGGATATTATCCATTCTCCTTGCTACCTTCAAGGAAATCAATACAAAATACAAATTTTTGGCGCAACAGGCTCGTTAGTACCCAGGGCCTAGCTTTCTCACAACCATTCATGTGTGCGTGTGTACTTCTTGCACGATGGCGGGACCTCCTGTTTTATGCCGACTCCGAACGGCTAAGTTGAGATAAGCTATTCTTGACAATCGATACTACTCGGACGATTTGTCAAATCATCACGAGAGGAGGGCCAGTGAAAAATCATTAAGGTGTTGCTACGGCTGGGAATCGAACCCAGACCTTCTGCGCGGCAGTTCATCGCACTAACCATCGCACCACTGAGCCCTCAAGGAAATCAATCTGTGCTATTAATAAAATGGAGGAGACTTCTCACATCGGATGATGAAGCTTCCTTTTGTTTGATAGAACCGAGCAGTTACAAAGAATATGAAGTAATGTTTCATCTTCCTCTTCGTCCTAATGTGTGGTCTAGCGAGCGAAATCAATCTTGGATCTTCTTAAATCCAGCTTTGGCCACATTTCTTTGGTTATTTGACACGTCATGCCAAGTGTCCATTTGAGATTTGATTTGCTGTTAGCATGTTTCGCTAGTAAGCTTTTGCATGTACCGATAGGTATACCCAGTGCAACCTTGTCGAGTACGACTGGAAGTTTAGTCCCATGTCTGGCGAGTTCATCAACCTTACAGTTCCCTGGAATGTCACTATGCCCAGGCACCCAGCAAAGATGAGCGGCATTCTAGGGATGTGTTTGAGTTTTTTGAGACTGATTCCAGAGATTTGATGGCCGCTTGGCTGTACGAGAAGATGCTAATATCCTTGGCAGATATTACATTCTCTTTCAGCTTCTTTGAACGCCATGAGTTCCGCTTAAAATAATTGGCTACCCATTATTTAAAAGGTAAAAACCATCCACCTTAGAACAAAACCATAATTAAATAAAAAATAATGGTGAAAGACTTAAAAACGGAATCCTAATGGAAAAAGTAATTTAATATTGATAATGTCAGGGTTTTATTTTTGTATCTAGCTATGTGTAAACAGAATTTTAAAAAAGTTAAAAACAGCTTCATAAAATAATTGCTTATTACGAATAGATATAATAGCAATTAATAAAACAAAGCACATTCGGAAATTCGAATGACCGGCATTTCAATGAAATTTAATAACATCCATTTAATTTAATTCCTATATCCTAAATCATTTTGCATTCAGTCGAAGGTACTAATTGCAATTTAAATGTAGGTATTTAACTTTTCTGTTGCTTTAAAACTAACATAGTTTCCAACATCGTTTTAAGCCTGGATATTGATTTTTTAGAACACATAAAAGGCGTGTATTTAAACATATAATGCGTGTATCTACAAATGAATATAACAAATTTCATTAAATAAAAATACAACTAAAAAAGCTCCACCACCAAAAAACATAACAAAACACACCAGAAAAGGAAGGTAAAATAAAAACAAAATAAATAAAGCACAATCAGGAAACATACTTTTATTTAACGAAATTATAAATAAGAAAATAAAAAAGAGGATGTAAACTAATAATCATTCATCATCTTCGTGACTTGATCGAGTAAAAATGTGTTAAAACAAAAAAAGGAATAACAGTGTTTTAAAATCACTCACCCTCATGCATTTGCACGGGTATAGGGGTTGAGGCCTGTGATGTTGGTGGTATCGGTGAAATTGATGCTTCGAATGGTGCCCCCAATGAACTGTCCGAAAGCTGTTCGGGTACTTCTTCGATGGGTGATTTAACAGCCGTCGATAATATTGTGTGCTGATGTTGTTTGTTCTCTAGCTCTTGGTTTTTCATAGCGTTGGCCAGAATTTCACTGGTCTGCTTATCAAGAACACCGTGTTGTACACGTTTGTTCTTCAAATGATGTGGTGTATCTCTAAAGAAAAGAAAATTTATCATCAGTTCGGAAAAGTTTTATTTTCAAACGCTTTACCTTCTGTGTAACTTCATTGGTCGTTTGTAGAAGTCATCATCGTCCTTGTCGTCCACATTGAAACCGACTTTTCGCTCTGCATAGTCCTGTTAACATGAAACGTATAATAATGTTATTCATCCACATTGTGGTTGCTGTACTTACATAGTCGTCATCATCGGCAGTGTCGTCGTTTGAGGATTGTGTACCCGGTTCACGGTGTTGAACGGTTGTGGTTGGTGAAACCAATGGTTCTTGTTCGGGGTTGCGTTGAGTTTGAATGTGGGATGGTGCCACTGCTACGGATGGCGCTACTGCTACTGTTGGTGATGTTGGAAGTAGTGGTTCGGTTTGTGTTTCGGCTAAATTCTCCATTGTTGTTGAGTTCATTTCTGTTTTTGCAGATGATGATGGTTTCGATGAACTCTGGAAAATATTATGGAAATTAATAGGATGATATGGCACTGCCAGGTCGGTAGATTTTTTTCTTCATTTAAAAAATGTTTGTTTGAAATAACTATATGCCTAGGTGTTATTGGAGTACTTTTGGAGTTGATATTGAAAACTCAACATCCGGCTGTTTCATTTCAATATTCTTTTACAAAGAGAAAGATATTGTTTTTGTGCATTTTTTCCACCTCTCAAAAACTGCTTTGTTTCAACAAAACTACATGCCATGTTTTTTTTTTTTTTTTTTTGAGAAAATCCATATAACGGATTTTTGGAATTAGCCATGTAAGGAAAATTGTCAATTTATCGCAAACTATTTGGCCAAATTTGATGCTATAATATATATATATATAATTGGAAGAATTTAACATAATTAGTTTTGGCCAAATTGTTCCTCAACGGACAGAATGTAATAACCGAATTATTCTGCGAATGTATCAGTGAACGCATTATGACTATCCGTATCAAGCCAACATTTTCAAATTCAGAGCATTTAACATCGACTCGGACTATTTCCTAGAAGCTTCCACGGTAAAAATGCGGATATACATCACACGGAGAAATACTGTACGCCTCAAGAGACCGTCCAAAACCTTAATTTCTTGACGTAGTCAAGAAATCATAACATAGGCAGCAAATGATGTGCTGGGTTTCTCCTGCTGACCAGCGAGAAATCCTTGTTTTGACGAAGAATACAGATAGATGCCCGCAACCAAAAATGAGACTTACAAAGATAGGCAGCGCTGCAGTTGATGACGAGAGATGTCATTGTGCTTTATAACCAAACGTGGAGGAAAGAAACCGCCTTTTCAGAAAGAAGAAAAAAGAAAACCGTGCGATCGATGATATAGAGTTGTGACAATCCACGAATGATGTTAGCAAGTTTTACCAAAGCGTATAGGTATAAAATACTCGAACAGAATCCTTTCGAGATAAACAAAAAAAATCGTTGTTGAATCGCAGTCGATGCTTAGAATATGGAATAACCACTTTTGCAGACTTTTAAACGGTGGTGACGAACAATCTCCTACTTTCAGGAAGAACGAATCATTCGATATTGGCGAAGACAGGCAACAATATCAGCCACCCGACGAAAATGAAGTGAGAATACCAGAATTTAGAAGCTGTATATATAGCCAGTGGAGATCATTTGGCGAGTAAGATACACCAACTCATTATTAGCATTTGATCGGTTATCTAATGTATATCTGAAGAACGGAACCGCAGGATATTTTGCCCGATTCATCAAAAGTCTCCAAAACTTCGATACAAAACCTTATCTGTGTTAATATGTTAACGCCTGCCGAAAAGGTGGACGACTCACCAACAACCTGATCGGCAGTTAGCAATGTGGTTTTAGGCCAGAAAAGTTCACAACTGATCAAATCTTCAGGCTTCGGTAGATCCTGGAAAAAATGTAAGAAGTCGAAATCGATACCCACCACCTATTCATAGATTTCAAAGGCACATACGAAAGCATTTTTATAGAGATGAACTATACAGAGCTATGTCTAGTTGTAGTATACCACCCAAACTTATTGCTCACTGCTCCATCAGGGTCGGCAACGACCTTACCGAAACAATCGATATAAAAAATAATTTAGTAAGACGACTTCTTGAGAGGATTTCATAACACCTTCAGAGACAACATCAGAGGCATTGTCTTCTAGAAACCTGTGCAACTAACTACAAGTTTGTTATAGTAAGAGGCTTTGTCTATCACGGCTCAGCAATTACCTCTAACGACGACATCTCGTCAGAAATAAAATAAAGATTTTTATCGCATATTACATTTGCCTTCATCTGCAAAAATTATAGCTTCATCCGATATGGTGATGGCATTTGCCCCACCTTGTACAGTATCCATATGTGCATTGTCATTTACTGTTTTACCATTCTTACCACAAGCAATGGTCAGATGAACAATCTTCCGATAGGCTGATGACATTTGTGCCTCCATGTAAAACCGCATACAACTTCTCATATTTTGTAATAATTGTCCCGTGTTTGAGGCACTTCCTCAATTAACTATTCTTGCCAATCTTGTGTGCAAATAGGGGTGATTCCGAAATCACTTCAAGGTGTATCCCTTTATATCTTCCCATACTAGCGAATGAACTCAATTTAACTCTCAAGAGTGAAAAAGAACTATTAGGTTTAGTACTCACACTGAAAACTATCTCAGAGATCGTTCTTCTTGTTAACATAAAGCAACAAAAACTTACCTCTTCTGACAAGGTATCCAAGTTGATACCTTCTTCCGTTTTACTTCGTTCTTTAGCGAATAATTTGTGCGCTTTTGCTTTAAGCTCCTTTGGATGTGGTGTATTCTGTCGTACGAATGGTGTGTCCTTTTCGGTACTTGAATCTTCTGAAAATTTCACGGAATGTGTTCTAGATGCCTCACGATCTTCCCAACCCTCGGAATCGGACTCTTGCTCTTTGCCAGTACCTAAAAATGATTAAAAAAAAATAATAATAAAAAAAAATAAGCCCAAAAAGTAAAATGTATGACATGCTATATATACCGTAAATGTATGTTTATATATTCAAAATGCTTAACGATTGGTTAGATGTCAATACACAAGCAAACTTTTTGTTAGGGATTATGTTTATTTATATATGTAGATAAGGTACATCATCAAAGATTTAAATAGACATTGGACATGCTTAAAAATTGTTAGATTAATTTCGTATCTGAAACAATATGGCGATTTGAGATGTTATAGACGGATAAATCTCCGTTTGGTCATGTGCGTCTGATAGTTTATAAGCTTTACCAAATGTTAGTCGATTGTGGGATCTTACCATTGCAAATCTTTTATATTTTTTTTATTCTTGTTTAAATATGTATCAAACTATACTTTTGGCTAATTCTGGAATCTGAAAACCAACATTTTAACTATCATAGGATAAGTGCTAATTTGTTTTCTATTATGCGTTGCTGCCGAATACTTTCAGCTTCATTTTTGTCTCTTCGCTTTAAATGTAAACATTCGGATTTAGCTAAATGAATCGGAATATCGAATCTGCCATTATTCGGAAAAATCAAATGATCACATTTTCCTCATACTGGAGTGGATTTCGAGGAATAAATGATGAAATGAACAAACATACAGAACTATCAGCAGAGAAGATCCTGACATTATATTTGTATCAATTGATCAACGACTGGAAGGTATCTAATAATCACTCTTTTTTTGACCACAGATTCATTAAAATCGGTATAGATAGATGATCTCAGCAAAACGATTTTTCGGATTCGTCGAAAAACATATTGGCTCAAATATAGAAATTCTATTAATTGTTAATTCGCGTAGTAGTTAAGGTTCCTAATAGACTGTATAAGAGAATACAATTAATCAAAAAAAAAATTAAAAAGGGACTGATTTTATCTCATACAACAAAGCCCCTAGCCCAAAATAAAATGGAATTGAACAAGTCCAAACGAGTGTTGGATAGGAGAGTACAATAAACCAAAAGGGCAGAATGAAGGTACTGATTGGATCTCCTACAACCAGCACCTCTAGATCAATAAAAAAAATAAACTGTAGAGGTCCAAACGAATCTTGTAGACCTTTATGTGGTTAAATAAAGGAGACCTTTGTGGGTACCAAAAATATATTCGTGTAGTTTTACTGTTTACAGGCAATACAAAAAAAAAAAAAAAAAACAGGCATTTGGACAACTTATAGAGACGAATCGAGAACTACTACCTGACATCCATTTTTCAGTTAACTTTCGACACCTTGTGAAGACGTTTCCTAAAGAAGAAATCCCATATCTATTTCGATAGTGGAAATCTATTCCTTTCGAATATACAAAACCAAAAGCGTAATTTATTACCTGACAATATTTATACTCTGTCCAACATAAATTGGCAGTACACGTCTTATGGGGAAGCTTTTTCAAAATCAGTTGCGCGCTATATTTTTGCACCATACTAAATTGAAAGAAACCCCCATAAAATTTTTTTCCGCCCAGTGAATTCCAATTGCATCTGACGTATATTCACATGTCTTATTCAGTGCACATCTGTCGTCGAAGCAGAACAAGTGTAAACAAAATTTAAAATTCGCCAACTACCACGCCCCCTTTTCAGTAAAACTTCGCTTTTGGGCAAACGGTTAAGAATTTTGAAAAAGTGTCTGAATAAAATATCTAGACAATCTCAATATCCATTTCAACGCCCACTTTTGGGGACATTTATTATTAGGACAGGATAGGATAGGATACTGTATTCAATGATTAGCACATCGGATTGTAGACTTCACATATGTATTTGCTTATTTGCAAATAATGATATAGGTACGACAATGCCTCCATGCGGCTACCAAATCACTGAAATCGACTCATCTAAGGGCCCAGTTATTGTTATCATTGAAAAACATCATTGGAAATTTTCTTTTACCTCTTGCGGTTTTTTTATAAATTCAATCATTGGCGAGTTGGTGTCAAAACAAAGCTTATGAATTTTAGAACATGATTATTCAAACATATTTTAATTTTTAATTGTAGTTATCGCAGAAAATCACTTTTTATTTTTCACTGATCATGATTTACGACAAACATTACTTCACAAAAGTAATGTTTGTCGTTCCACCGAAATGAAACGGAATTTTCATACGATTCCTATAAGCAGCTATGGAGGTAACATTTCAATTCCATCATGTTTTGTGTTCTAATGAAGTTGTATAAAGAGAGTATAACCGCAGCCCAAATGCTCCGTCAAACAGAGAGCGTTTTTAAAGTTGCGGTGAGATCATTTTACGCGACGGTTAGATAGTTTTGACATCGCGTCTTTAACGCCGCGGATAAGAACTTCAAACATAGAGCGGTAAAAATAATTAAGATTTTAATTTCAATAAAATGCCAAGCAGCTCTGATGAAAAATTATTATTATTTGTCGTGCTACTTTCTCGAAAAAGAAAAAGAATTTGAAGTCGAGGAATACCACCAGTTTCGTATTTCCGTATGTCTCAAATGCTTTTGAAGATCTTGATCTTACAAATTCTAATATATGATCCATTTTTATGACACAAAACTACAAAACGCCGCGCATTAACACCGAATGATAAGTATAATCTGTAATTTCAGACAACACCGTTGCGTTGCAACGACGCGTTGAGACTATGTGCTATGTGTTGTTGTATTAGTAGTTGACGGAGCCTTAACTCAAAAACTCGATCTGAAAAGTTTTAATAAATTGATCTCGCTTGATAGAATACACATCATTGCAACTATATATGTAATCTCTGGATTGTTTAGTTGCATAACTGAGAGCAAGCTGTCGTCGCAGTGTCTTGTAAAAGATTTACACCTACTCGCAAAAAAAAAAAAAAAACTGAATGGACATTGACTTAAAGGGAAGACAGAAACCAAACGTGCACTTAATGCAAATAAGTTCTGAAGTAATTGCAGAGATGAAAAAATAAATAACGAACTGTTCTGTTGAAAGATTTTTAATCGACAAAGATGTCTCATCTGTAAAAATTATTCTTCGATGAGCATTCTGTTCATTTCGGGTACATAAACGGAAGCGTTGACCACATTCAAAGCCCAGGTTCTCTTTAAGCCATTCTGAATATTAAAAGATTCTTGAACTGTGAAATAGTCTTATCAGTGGGCAGTAGATATGTGTACATCGCTGAGCGTTCATGCAATACCCATTGTGCAGAGATTTAAATTTTCTCTTTACGTTGTTGCATCAAGCAAATGTGATTGTCATTTTTCGCCTGATTCTGTCAGATCCAAAAAGGTCTCGTTTTATTTTGGATGTTGCTCTATTCAATTGTTGTAAACAATTGAACCTAATAACTGTTCATCCGGCAATGTGGCATAAGTACCACATGTCATATTAGTTTCAACGTGGGAAGTGAATACGCAACTCTATAAATGTCAGCACGTGTAGAGAATCCAAATATATAAACTACAAGTTCTCCTACTAATTCATCTGTCTATAGAATAAAAATGTGTCAACATGTGAGCTCTTATCAAGTTTAGCATACTCCTATTTGTTCACAAACAGACGCCGGCAGATTAGTTGTGCAATAGCAATGTTCGATATCCCTTAAGTTGCCATAAGCATAACATATCATAATCAAATCATAGATATCACATTTCATATCTTATCATACGTTTTTATTTATTTACGAGTATTTCGTCTAGATCGCAGTTGCATAAGCCATACACGCAAAATATCGCCGATATAAGAACTGAATTCTGGCAATTTGTGTTTTTTTTTTAAGAGTTTTAATTTTAGCGTCTTGAAAATCCGGAATGAATACGCCTTTGGGGGTGGTGGTGAATTGTTTGATTTAATTGCCAGAAATGTTTATTTATTTAACATTCGAGGCTGGAGGAGGATTTTTTACACCCTCACGCCCTGTTAACTGTGTTGCTTTGTTTACAGTTTCGATAAACGTGCGCGTAGTTTTTGCTATTGAAAGTAGTCAGACATCTGAAAAAGCATCTAAAGATTCGAAAAGTATCTACAAATTCCCTCACATATCCTCGCATAGAAAGTGGCTAATTAATTTTATTTTATCGTGAGAGAGAGAAATATTACACAATTTCTAGTGTGTTGTATGTGTGTTACGGTGCATAATACACCCTGAGATGTAGAATAAATAATTATAGATAAATTGTTTTGTTTCTGTTTACATCTGGGTCAAGATTACAATGCAATTAACAGACGTTTAACAATTGACTGACATGACGTAAATAGATTTTTTTCACACATACTTTTCATTTACGCAGTCTCCAAGGACAATCGAGGACATGAGCATATAACAGAAGATGAGAGATTTCAAGGTTTATGAAACGACTAAATTAAATGAATTGTTATACATAATGATCAAATCGGGATTGAAAAAATGCACACTGCAATTTCGTTGTTTCACTAAAATTGTCAGTACAGCGAAGATAGGATTTTTTCCTCGAAGTCTGATTGTATTCGCTTGCATACAGCTGTCCCTCTTTGATTCTCTCGCAGAGTTTCCTTAGTGTGCATCATCATGTGCAAATCGGAGAGCAATGTGCGTATGGTTACCATCTACTTTTTATTAATTCCCCAGTATACGTATTTTGATGGTGCAGAAATTCGAAGTTGCGAAATGCATATGGTACAGAAATTTGGACAAACAATCCGAAAATTATTGGCTTTTTGCTTGCAGCCACCTACTCAACTCAATGTTTCAATACATGTTCAATGTTTTGGGACTTCATTTCATTAATAGCTTGACCAATATTGTTATTTGTTACTTTACTTGCTCACTTATCAGGCTCGCGATCCGTGAAGAGTCTCTGCCTGAGACACTTCAGCCTTCCATCCGCTACGATTCCGAGCGCTCTGGCATCCGCGATGGCTTGGTCTTTGAAATGGAGGTTCGGTCTTCCTTGCCTTCTCGAACCTGCGGCTGGGATTCGAGAATCCTCGTAGCTGGACCATTATTCACTCGATGTGGCCGATATAGTCGACGTGTTTTGGCTTTTTGGACTACATCCACATCCTGATACAGCTCATAGAGTTCGCGGTGATATCTTCTCCTCCATTATTTTTTTTCTCAGCAAGGATCGCACCCTTTACACAATTTATATGTTTATAATCAAAGTTACATTTTTCCAAAAAATCATTCAAAAGATTAAATAGCACTTCCTTGGCAAATCTTTGTTTAATTTACCAAAAAACTATATAATTCAAAATTAATATAGGAGTACGATGAAAGTAGCATGCTTAATAAGATACCTTAAGGTCATTTAGAGTATGGTACTCTAGAGAACCTGCTCAATTATAACGATATCATTGGTTGCATGGATTTTTCGCTAACGCGGAACACGTGGCGATTAGGTAAAAGCTTGTTTGAAGAGATCGTATTTATAATCAGAGATTGGCAATTCATCGATTTAAAATAAGAACCTATTTACAAATATCAATATTCTCAAGGATTTGCTCGAAAAATATATAGAGTTTCACAACCAAGCCACAACTAAGTACTATCTCAACGTCTAAAAATTAAACTTACAAAACAAAATCGATAAAACAACTCTGCCAGTAATAGAACCACCTTCTCGAGTCTCTTTGTCGAAGATCATTCAGACAGAATTCTTCATTTCGAATAATTCGAACAAAATTGTCAATTTATGTCCTAGCTGTAAAATTGGTGAATCTAGCATTTAAGTAAGAATTATAAGTCCATAAACTGAGTGGAATGGCTTTAGCCAATAAGTAAACAAGTTTAAGAAAATTGGTGTCTTTTTTCAAAAAATAAAAAAAAAATCTACAGTAACATGATTGTATAGAATTGTGCGTTTGAAATATTTGTACGAAAAGTTGCTATGCTACAAGCATAATGTTTATATATTGACTGGTATTAAAATAACCCAACATATCATCAAAGAACATCAGTTTATGGTCACTTTTGAAATGCCTAAATCTGCGAAAACAATGAATTAAAACAGAAACTTGTCGGTCATAAAATCTTAATCTCTTAAAAAATGATTTCTTTCATCTGGATCATATTTATCTCAAAATGTTATTGTTGAAAGATCAGATAGATTCGATTAATTTGTAAAACTATTTTTATTTTTATCTGCGTACGTGTAGCTAATAACCTTAAATAAATTTAAATCGACCATGTGTCACAACTTGTATAACAGCACACACATTTCAAAATCGTTTAATAACAATAATCCCGCACCGGCAGTGTCGCTACAAAAAAAAAAACGTGACGTATCTATGTTCTGTTCCTCACACCTACCTGTCACATGCTATTTTATCAAAAGATAACAAATGACTCATTAAAATATTCATGTAGCAATCATTTCATTTAATACTTCAGTTTATTTATTTTTGTTTAAATATTTTTAATTGGGCAATAACTTCGAAATGAGTGCGATACTACTTTGGTAGCCAGTAAGGCAAGACACACGTGAAAATATTTTAAGATCCCACATTCTTGATGTTGTGTTTGTTATTTTTGGATGAGATAGTAAATTGGGATGTGAAGATTGGAAAAAAAAAATACTATTTTAGGTTCAAAATGATAGGTACGAGTCCATATATCATTCGTAAATAGAGTGAGTTTTATCGTTAACAAAAAAAAAGACAAGGACACGTACATTAAGTTGGAAATGGTAATGATCGAGCAGATTTGTTCTCTATAAAACGATGTAGATCCAAATTTTGTAGTAAATACTTTTTTTTATTTTACATGATAATGTACAAACAATGGGCTAATGATGTGTTTCGTATTATCGTACAAATACCTCTAAACAGATTTGTTAACTATTCAAGCAACAAAATAAGTTTTGAATCAACAACACTTATTATGACGAACTCTTAATATTGTGTGAACCAAACTCCTATAACCTAATCAGGAAAAGCTATAATATCAATAAACGGGGTGACCATTAGTGATAGTCAAGCCTAAAAGAACGTCTCTATGGTGGAGCAAGGAATTCTCAAGCATGAGAAAATAAGTCAGAAAAATGTTCAGTCACATAAAAGAGAGCACTGGAAAAGCTGAAAAAACAATAATTAGTTTGGCGCACTTTCACTTGGTTCACCCAACCACACAACCGTTAAACATCAGAACTGAGAGAACTACAGAGGTATAAGCCTCCTCAACATTCCCTACAATATCCTATCTGCCATAATTTATGAATACAAAGTATTTACTAACAACCTGATCAACCTTAATTAGTGTAGTTTTAGAGCAGAAAAGTCCACAACAACAAAAAAAAAACCAAGAACTGTCTACTGATTAACGCCGATGTCACAGCCACGTAGGTAGCAATAATGGGTCAAACAGTAAATGAGAACAGAACTTTGCGAACAGAAACTTTGTTGTTGTTAGATATGATTTTTTTTGTAGGTACCTAACGACAATTTTTTCAAAAAGTGAGAAAAAATAGAAAACAAATTCGAAAAAAACAAAATTTTGAAAACCAAAAAGCGGAAGAAAAACAATCAACACGGTTCATTTTTCATTACATTCATTTTTCATTTTTTTTAAATAATATAACTCATCTTTAATTTCCTTCTGAAATCTTAACCTATTATAAATCCAAAATGTTTGCAACAGTTTCCCCCTGCAATTTAAAACTTCTGAGGAAATCAAAAACGTCCCAACTATTAAAATGATCCAATCATTTATACAGGTGATACTTCCGCCGTTCACACTCCAATAATTGATAGTGCCGTCGTCACTCTCACCACAACTTCACGAACCCCAAATGCAATTTCCAAATTAACTGAATTTGTAATTAATATATAAATAAATAGTTTATTAAACTTTGGTGGTGAATTTGCACGAAATGTTGTTCTGCAAGGCGCAGGGACATAAGTCCCCGAGACATAAGTCCCACTAAAGTGGGACATAAGTTCTGAATTTAATTTGGGACTTATTTCCCACTCTAATGTGACATTAATCCTGAAAAATCATTTTAGGACTTATGTCCCACATAAATATTTTAGCAAATATACACCAGAGAGAAGTTTACTAAGTCCGGCAGTTGGGAAAATGTTGAAAAAAACATACCAAATAAAAATAAAAAAAAAACTGCGGACTTTACATACCCGAAGTTGCGTGAGCGTGGACTGTCCACAGAAAGAGAGTTAAAGGCCTTTGTTCCCGCGAAGGGCCACCCAGGGTTAAGTTAACAAAAGAAAATGTTGACTTAGGCGCCTGCCTGACGACTTTACATACCCTGAGCATAGTAACGAAGTTGCGTGAGCGTGGACTGTCCGAAAGAGAGTTAAAGGCCTTTGTTCCAGCGAAGGGCCACCCAGGGTAAAGTTAACAAAAGAAAATGTTGACTTAGGCGCCTGCCTGAAGACTTTACATATTCTGAGCGGAGCAACGAAGTTGCGTGAACGTGGACTGTCCCCAGACCAAGTTTAATTTTTTTCGGGACTTGCGTCCCATTTTCAGCTAAAAAAAAACTCAGGACTAATGTCCCACTTTAGTGAGACATAAGTCCCGCACTAAGTTCCCAGAAAATCAATTCAGGACTTATGTCCCTGCACATGGGTTAAATGGTGATAATCCACCAAAATCGGGCGGCTACAGATTTATCAGGTTAACTAACCTAACCGTGGATTATCCGGTTAAATTTTTGGTTAACAAACACATTCGTGGGTTATCGGCTTCGTTAAAGTTACCCGACAGTGAACAAACCGGCCCCAAGGTCCATATTCAGAGTGTAGATCTATATGTGTTAATTGTGTCGACAGCTATCCTTATTATTGTGAATAAAAATTAATTTTTTAAAATTGATGATATAAATCTCTGCACATAAGGTCACTTTAAACTTTTTGAACATTTTCGAATGAGAGGTATCCTTGTCTCATCATTTAAATGGAAAAAATTGGAATATTGCAGAATCTTGAGCGCGAATCATCGTCGTCCGCTTCCTTCGCTCAAATGCGACTGTATTCACTAGAGATTGGCTGCGGGTTGACATACCCGCGCCTTGAATTCGTTGAGTTCACGCAATAAGCTTAACAAATGCAAGCATTCGTTTGAGACACTTTGGATTTTGTTCAAAATTGATTTTTTTTTACTTTTCCAAAAATGATTCTATTTATAAAACGCTCCAAAATGTGGCATTTGTCAATAAATATTTTGTTTAGTAACCATTTTAATATATTTTATGGTTTTGACCAAATTTAAAAAAAAAACATATGAGAAGGCTACAATCCGCTATGCGGATCGTTTAATACCCTATTCCATCCCATCCTTAAAATTGATATCCCCAAAATATGGTCTTTATGGTCATAAAGTATTGAAAATGACGTTGTTACAACATATTGTTCCGAAGGATTATCAAATTCTTTTATGGTTCGACAAAAAAACACGTTTTTGTATTGCATATGCCTTGGAGTAGGGCATACAAATGGTTTTTGTAGGAAAACGCCCCCAAAAAGTGGGCGTGGGTTAAAATGGTCTACTGATGAAATGTTCATATTAATACTACCAATGATTTTGCATCAAATTTCTTTTTTGAAAATTTTCAAATTTGGCCAAAAAATGTTTTTTATAGAAAACGCCCCCAAAAAGTGGGCGTGGCAAAAAACTTTGTATTGACGAAATATAGATATTACGATTCTCTAAATATGCTTCTCAGACACTTTTTTAAAATTTCTTACGGTTTGGCCAAAAACTGAGTTTATCTTAAAAGGGGGCGTGGCAGTGGGCGGATTTCAAAAAATTTTACACTTGTTCTGTAGGCACGGGCGAGGATCCCATATACCAAATTTCATTATCCTAGCTCAAAATTTAAGGCCTAAAAATCGGTGACGTACAGACGGACGGACGGACGGACAGACAGACATGGCTTAATCGACTCAGCTAGCGATTCTGAGTCGATCCATATACTTTGAGGTATATGTAGCTAAATTATTTCTCTATGTTACAAACTAAGTATCAAAACTAATATACCCTTATGGGATAGGGTATACAAAATATGGGTTGGGAAAGGGCGAATTTACATTTTTTTAACTTGCTCTTCTAGTTCAAATTGTTACAAGCAATGTATTAAATATACCTTTATGGGATACTTCACCATTATGGGAACGGGTTCACGAGAATCGTTAAAACCTAACGGTTGTAGTTGTTTTTAAGCGATTAAGAGTTAATATAACCATACAATTTACATAATATTTATGTTGGCTTTTAAATTACCGTAGCGCGAACGTTAACATTTTACTGAATACAGATTTAGAAAATTGTCAAGATTGCCACATTTTGCAATTACGTTTCTAGAAAATGTTTAGCAAAGAACGATATCCGTTTTAATGTGTCGATTGTTTTTTCAACCGACTAATCCCTACACTTGCATTAATACTTAAATGCCACTGAAATAAAAACCAAAGGCCATTATGTATCTACACTAAGGAATATTGTACTTGACAAAAGTACAGTCCTAGATCACAGTTAATATATATAGATCGATTAAAAACAAAGTGTTCCACTTTACAAGTAACGATTCGTGAAATAAAGCATCCACAACAGCTACACAAAAACTCTAATCAAAGAGAAACGGTTGCTCACTGAATACCTATAGCAGCAAAAACTTGATATTATTGCGTATTACAATTATAGTTTAGAACCTATTACATGCACTTAATAATAATTAATTAAATATGCTCCATTTTAAATGCAAACAAAACGCTTTAATATAGATTGAGTTACATATACAAACAAGTGCAAAAAATATAGCAGCAATTAAACTGAATTCTGTACCAGCAGCAACAAATGCGCATATACAGTATACACTCATACAGTGACATACAATAAGTATCTATACAAAGGCGTATAGCATACCAAATACGGTAAAGGATAATCATAATTAGTAATATTGTCACACAAAATGTAATCAGAATTGATGAATAGATGCGGGCAACAGTAACGCTTAATCTTTTGACGTGCACATATATCGATTAGGATCTCAGAAACGATGTTCAAACCTTGATGGTACTCGAAGAGAAGTTCGCTAGAGGTGAACTTTTCGCTAGATCTGTATAGTTGACCGGGTGGATATTCTTTTTTTTTCGATTTTTACGAAGAAAAAAAATAATCAGTTGACCTTTCATTTTAAATACAAATAAACTTTTAGAAGTGGTGTAGAGAACAATGGGTATGCATTTTTATACCCTATCCCATAGGGGTATATTTGTTTTGATACTTAGTTTGTAACATAGAGAAATAATTTAGCTACATATACCTCAAAGTATATGGATCGACTCAGAATCGCTAGCTGAAGCGATTAAGCCATGTCTGTCTGTCTGTCTGTCTGTCTGTCTTTCTGTCTGTCCGTCCGTCCGTCCGTCTGTACGTCACCGATTTTTAGGCTTTACATTTTGAGCTAGGATAATGAAATTTGGTATATAGGATCCTCGCCCGTGCCTACAGAACAAGTGTAAACATTTTTGAAATCCGCCCACTGCCACTCCCCCTTTTAAGATAAACTCAGTTTATGGCCAAACCGTAAGGAATTTCAAAAAAGTGTCTGAGTAGCATATTTAGAGAATCGTAATATCTATATTTCGTCAATACAAAGTTTTTTGCCACGCCCACTTTTTGGGGCCGTTTTCCATAAAAAACCTTTTTTGGCCAAATTTGAAAATTTTCGAACAAAATTTTGATGCAAAATCATTGGTAGTATTAATATGAACATTTCGTCAGTAGACCATTTTAACCCACGCCCACTTTTTGGGAGCGTTTTCTTACAAAAACCATTTGTATGCCCTACCCCAAAGCATATGCAATACAAAAACGTGGTTTTTTGTCGAACCATAAAAGAATTTGATAATCCTTCGGAACAATATGTTGTAACAACGTCATTTTCAATACTTTATGACCATAAAGACCATATTTTGGGGATATCAATTTTAAGGATGGGAAGGGATAGGGTATTAAACGATCCGCACAGCGGATTGTAGCCTTCTCATATGTTTTGTTCGTGTTTTAAGTATACCCACAACTATATTATGATTCAATCTGCCTAAATGAAGACTTTAGAAAAATGTTTAAACATAATCCTTTTTTAAAAGAAAAATTAAATATCTGGCATTAACGGGCCATACATGCCTTCAAAACCTAGCTTCTCCCTTCATATGTGTGTGCCACAGAGAAGAGGACTCCGTTTAACGCCAAATCCGAAAGGCAAATTTGAGTAGCTTCTTTTAAAAGTGTTACTCTTGTTTCGCAAGAGGTGGAGCAGTGAAAAAAACTTAGGTATTGTCCCTTTCGGGATTTGAACCAGGGACTCCGCGCTTAGTAATTCAACGCACTGCACTTACTCGTTCCTTATTATGTGAACAACTTTGTCAAGCGTTATTTTTTGATTGACATTAGCATAACCGATATCTGGACTACATACTTAATATACCCTATTTACAAGAAAATCGAGCCTATTTCTTACAACAACAACCGGGTCATATCCGCGATGAAAATGGGTTTTACAGTAAATGACAGCAAGTAGGTATTTGGTATATGCAGTCAACAAAAAGGGGTGAAATGGACAGAAAGTCACAATTGACAGCTTTAATTAAAGGACTTTGTATACCTCGGCTAATTTTACAAAGATTCCCCGTCACAAATGAAATGAGGGATTACGCTTGTCAAGCACGTTTCGTTTGGATTAAAAATTATTAGAAGGATCGCATATACCAAATTGTATTATCTTAGCTCAAATATTATAAGGCCTAAAAACTGGTGACCTACAGACAGACACGGACGGACCGACAGATAGACATGGCTAAATCGACTCAACTAGCGATTCTGAGTCGATCTATGTACGTTAAGGTATATGTGGCTAAATTATATTTCTATGTTACAAACTATGTATCGAAACGTATATACCCCTATGGGATATGGTATACAAATAAATACGACATATTAGGAGTCTGCTTTGGGGAGATCACAGAGAAATATATTTTAGTCTGCATGATATCAGACTCAACGCTCAAACGGTCGTCGTCACACCGTCTCGGCGACTTTTTTCGCTTAACGATTATCCTGACTTCTGCTCGGTCGTCGTATATCAAATAAAATGTATTCATCGACCCATCTTATGTTTAATTTATAAAATGCATACACATGTTCTCTATACCATTATGTGATTGTAAATTATAATATTAAACATTTAAAGTAACTCACCGGGAGCAGCAGGTTGATATTCCATTTGGGGCAAAAGAAAGCATGTCAGCACCTATGTAATAGAAACAAAATTATAGGCATCACTTTAAAATGTATAAGTAGGCAAGTTGATATATGTATAATATTTTAAATTGTTCATTACACCGTTAGTAGTTAGTATATTGCAATATAGATTTTGAGCTCATTTCACATCTCCAAGAATACTATTTTGTGGCTGGTCGCGCTTGCATTCATAGCACTTTAACATATTGGTAGTAATTAAATACTAAAGTTCTTACATATGTTGTACACTATCGCACATCCAATTTGGTCATGATGACCATTGCCACAGTAAACCAGGACGTAGGAATTACTGAAAAACAAACTGAACGAAATATAGAAAGGCTTATCTTTTTAAATTCAAGTAATATGATCGGACATAAGTATGCCTACGATTGGAACCTCTGTACCATCTGACTGATACAAAAGAAATCAGATCGTCAATTCTGTACTACTTATCTAGAAAACCATCGGCCTTTCAAGCATCACCTATGAGATCCTGTCCAGCGATTAATGTGAGCATCTTAAGCCGTTTATTGACAATCTAATTCTAATCGGTTCATACAAATTTGTCCAGGTTTACCATCGAATTAATTTCCATATTATTCCAGATCCAGGAAAAGACCCGATAATTTATTTCCATTTTTGATGTTCCTGCTAAACTATTATGTCCCCGTTAAAATTTGCAGATAGATAGTCTAAGCAAAAGGACAAAGCGATATCCAGCAATCGATTCAGGAAGGAATATCTCGCCCGCAAAAATAGAATCCAGTTAGCTAATGACCGGGATAACTGTATTGGTTGGAGCCTTAGTTCAACGTGGACTGCAGCCCCCAACTCGCAGGTTTTTTAATGACATAACCATTTTTAAGCGTTTACGTTTAAATTTCAATCTTGTTGAAGTTTACGAGGGAGCAATATACCGAAATTTTAAGTCGGGGGGTCGCAACTGCAATAGCGCTTACTCCAAATTTCGGGTTTAATCGATATATTGGAGTCAACATATTAGCCCACCGATGTGCCTGAAATATCTTTGTCGTAAGTGCTTCAGATCAAAATAAGCCAAATCAGCCATTTACACGCCGTTAACATAAATTGGGAATCTCTCAGTTCGCATTGTGTTAGATTAACTCAATGTCGGAAGTATGAGTTCGCCATATATTAGAAAACGTGTCAAAATTGGATCAAATTCCATGCTTACATTCAACATATGAAGAAAGCCTGGAATACATTTTAGCCCGATATCCTTAAAAGACAAAACCTTCCGAAATTCGTATTTAAAAACGTCGTTTGTCTTGTAAAATAGACATTATCTGGATCTCAAAATACAAATTTATTATTGACGCAACAGGATCGTCAGTACGATGACGGGACCTCCTGATTTATGACGAATGCCAATGGCTGAGTTAAGGTAAGCTTTTGTTGACAATTGATACTCTTGGATTATTTCCCAGATCATCGCGAGAGTGAAGACATTTTAGGTGGTGCTTCTACTGGGAATTGAAACTGCGCGGTAGTTATCGCTCTAACCGTAGCGCCACTGAGCCATAAAGTTACTACCTTTTGAGCACAATCTAAATCACAATCCTATTGTCAAAATAATCAAATGCTATATGTAGTCATTAACTGTAAATGGAATGTTATTGCTGCGCTACAGGTATGTAGTTACGCTCAATATCTCAATGCCCCTCTAGCCGCACTACAATTCCAAATTAGATTATTCACATTTCCACAACAAACTGAACAGATGAACTGAACACACATCAAATACCATCAATGTACACATCGTGTAACTAGTCATCGCACTTACCTGTTCCCCGGTAGTTTCATCAATGTCAGGTTGAAACGTCAGCAATGGCTGGGCTTGATTCTCCGACAGCCAGACTGCTTTCAATTGCAAATTGACAAGTGAATACGGCAGATACTGCAATTGATTGCCTGAAACATCTAAAACATGTAACAGCGTACAATTGCCCAACTCCGGTGGCAGCTTCTTCAGCTTGTTATCCCTCAAGCTGAGAACGCCCAACTTAACGCACATGCCGATCTCCAGTGGTATGTAGTCGAGGGCATTTCGATCGACATTTAAATTATTTAATTTATTCATTCGACCAATGGATGGCGGTAGCTCCGTGAGGAAGTTTTCTGTTAAAATTAATTCCTGCATACTTTCGCATCTGAAAATAGAAACAAAAAGAAAATAAATAAACAGACAAACAGGTTATTGAAATGCTTAAGTGTGGCGTTGGGTCTGGTAGTGATTTATTAGCTCACACCCCAAAGATCAATGTTTTCAGACTGCAAGCTTGAAATTCCCCTATTGCTAGCCGATCGATTACTTCATTAATGTTTTTTTTACTCATGACATCATAACCCAGTGGACATTTTTCTTTTTTCGTCTTTTATTATGTCGATACTCTAGTAGCGTCTAGTTTGGAAGAGGCAAAGAGGGCTTGCGTTGAGTTTATAGATAATCTAACAAAATTGATTGGTTGGGACGAGTGAACAACTTTTTTTTTGTAAAAGAGCATGTCAAGGTCAATTGCTTTTTTCAAAAAGTATTAAAGAGTTGTATAAGTTTAAATTGTAAATATTTACCAGATACCTGTTTGTTTACTTTAGCACTCTTTTGTTAGTTTAATTTTAGATGCTGTCATTGAAAAAAAGAGTATTGTGGGAAACTCAAGTGTAAAGTAGTTCGTGATGAATGCAGATAAACATAACGGGTGATCCAAAAAGGGGCACTTTTTTCAATAGCGTTGTTTTTACTGGTATTATTTGTCATCTGGCTTGTCTATATGACATGTGTATTCAGTTTCAGTATGCATTGCCATTTCATCATGAATAGACTTCTGGCGGAACAATGCTTACTAATTGCGGAAACTTATTTCCAAAATCTGTGCTTAGTTAAATATAAAATAACTCATAATCGTCCTACTGAACGCACTGTTCTAGTCTAGCTGACTTGTGTTTTCAACAGGTGCTACATGCCATACAGCTAACGATCAATCGCTTTATTGAGGGAAACGTTCGATGAAAACATCATCTCAAGGAATGGTCCTGTCAATTGGCCATCAAAATCTTGTGGTTTGACATCATTAGAATACTTTCTAGGTGGACGTGTGAAATCTCGAAACGATTGAACCTTTGTTATTCATGGAATAGTGGTCAAACATTTTACCCACAGAATTGATCATGTAAGGCGGCTCTCCCAATAGAAAACATGCGGTCTCACATAAAACCAACTTATTATCGATCGAAGGAAAAATGTTGCTGATTTCGTCACCATTATTGCTGGTAATACACATCGCATGTTGTAGTATCGATATTTTCGAGTAAAGTGACATCATCATCGGAGTCCGACGACTGTTGCTTCAATGTGAGAATATGTTATAATAAAAGTTGCGTATTGCTTATTGCTAGTTGTTAATTGCTAATTGATCATTGCCTCAGTGGGAGAGCCGCCTAAGAGTTATCTAGTCGCGGGCAGCATTTTAAGGAAATTATTTTTAAACATTAAATAGCATGAAATAAACCTCAAATGAAGATTTTTCTTAATACATTGATTTGTTTGTGTTTTATTTAAAAAAAAAAAAGAAGTCAGGAAGCTCTTATTGGATCACTGGTGGAGCAGCATCTGGTCGGATGAAAGTATGCCTAAAGAATGTAACCTCAGCATCATTTGCCCGATCCACAAAAATGGAGACCCTCTGAACTGCGCCAACTACAGAGGCATAAGTCTCCTCAACATCGCCTACAAGATCCTATCTGCCGTAATATGTGAACGCCTGAAACCGTTTACCAACAACCTGATCGTCCCTTAACATTGTGGTTTTAAGCCAGGAAAGTCCAGAACCGATCAAATTTTCCCACTTCGGCAGATCGTGGAAAAAATCCCAAGAAGTCCAAATCGATACCCATCACCTATTTATCGATTTCATACGACAGCCTTTATAGAGACGATTTTTACAGAGCCATGTCTAGTTTTAGTATACCACCCAAACTCTCGTTCGTTTGTGTAGGATGACGATGGATAGTTATAGCTACTCCATCAGGGTCAGAAACGAACTCACGACACATTCGATACCAAAAAAGGATTTAGGCAAGGCGATGCGCTGTCAAGGGACTTCTTCAATTTGATTCTTGAGAGGATTGTGCAAACTCCCGAGCCAACAGCAGATGCACAATTTTCCGAAAATCGGTGCAACTACTAGCATACGCCGACGATATTGACATCATTGGTATGACTCCACGTGATGTTATGGCCACGTTTGCTAGTATAGAGAAGGAAGCGGCAAAAATGGGCTTAGCAGTAAATGAGGGTAAGACTAAGTATATGCTGTCAACACGAAAGGACACACAACATCGACGAATTGGACAGAAAATCACCATTGACAGATATAACTTTAAGCAAAGATTATGAATTCTATACAGATGAAGCATTGGGAACAAAAAAATTGAACTTTTGCTCAGTAGCTTCATGGCACGGGCGGGCGCTGTGCATGAAAAACAAAAACAAAAACATATGGCGGGCTGTGCCAGCACGACCCGCCATAGAACAATTTTTCTTATATGGAGTGCGTCATCTGTATAGAATTCATAGTCTTTGCTTTAAGGTAGTACAGGACTTTGTCTACCACGGCTCTGTTATTAACTCTGACAACTCTAAGAAGGCAATTTAGTAGCAAAGCCCTCACTAAGGAGATCCTACATAATACCCAGATCATCCCAGTCCTGCTCTACGGCGCTGAAACATGGACCGTTGCGTTGACGGGCTATGGAGACGAAGATTCAACCACGAACTATAGAGCTGTACAGCGACATACCCCTATGGTAAAAAAAAACTCCGCATTGGAAGTTTAAGATGACTAGGATATGTAGAATGGACACCAATACTCCCAGCCAGTAGTCAGATGCAGTAGAGAAAGACCTCGCCTTAAGTGGCGCGCAGAAGTAGCAACCGACCTCAACCAACTTGTAGTGCGAAACTGGTGGCAGTTAGCTGAGGACCGGGCTAATTGGAGAGGCATGTTGGTAAAGGCCCAGGTTCATTCCGGACTGTAGCGCCACTTAAGTAAGTAAGTAAGTAAGTGGAGCAGCATCTAAATGTGTGCTTCCCACAAGATGGAGCGAGTACGTATACTCCTAGACAAACTATAAACTGCGTGAAATTTTTGGCGAACATTTGATTTCAAAGATTTCTCTTGGCCACCTCATTCATCAAATTTAACTGGGCCCTACATTTTTATGAAGATATTTAATAGACTAAGTGTTTATTAATAAACCAGCATGTAACCAGAAACATTACGTGTAATGTAAAACGCGTTAAAAAGTGTCAATTAAAACAAATTAATATTACAAGAGTGATACGTGCTTAACACGTGTTATTTGGTCAACTCTGTAGTAAGAATATTGTGATTTATATCGACAAACAAGAGCAAGCTTAGATCATATCCCTAGTATCCAACACCCAAAAATCTAGGCTAGCGAAGGACTACCCGTTAACACAAATATTTTATTTAACGTTTATTTATTCACAATTTCTTTAATACTAATTAATAGCCTAAATAAACTTAAAGACTAGACATTTTTAACTTTTGCCAAAGTAAAAGACCATTATGGTTCGCATTACATGATATATATTTTGTTTGTTTAATTCAATTTTTATATTTTTTGTGAATTTTTGTATTATTGTTATGTACTATTTTTTTTTTTTTTTTTTGAAAATAGGAAAAATGTGAATCAAAACCTATTAGAAGCAGTCGCAACTTTTTTTTTTATATAAAACCAAAACCTACAAGACTAACTTAACCTATCTAGGCCCTGTCATGTGATCTTTATTCCATCGACTAACAAGTCATCGTTAGATCAGATATCACATGTCAGGTCCTAGTTTTACTTAACCTAAGTATCGGCTTCAGCCCAGTCTAGCCACCAAATATAAACTGTACAAAAATCATCTTCACTACATTAATGCTACACTACATGTGTTCTCGCCCGCCACATACGGACTGCTCTTAACTAAGTCGCTAATTCAATTAAGTTCAGATACTGCCTCCAAACTGATCAACATGACTACGGGACACTGTATTCTAGGCAGGCATGCTCTTCACCTTCGTATTGGCTGCAACAAGTTCGATATTAAATTTACAGAAGAATGCAAGTCCGCAAAGATTTAGAAATAGCTCATTCCTTTATTACAATAACTATAAAGAGTCTATGTATACGAATTCCTTTGGTAAATAGAATAAAGCCAGATATAAGCATCCCTATCGAGGTATCCGTTCGGAACAATTTGCGAAACGAAAGTCAGTTTCAATCGGAGCTCAATTTGATTTCGAAACATACAATCGCGTTCGTATGATTCCGCAGCAATTCTTCGTCGGACAACTTCGGAATAAAGTCAACGCTTAGATGTCAAAAATTGTCGACTTAACCTTGCCGTCACTTTTTGGTGTCGAAGTTTCAATGAGGTCGTTCCCGACCATGAAAACTGTCCATCATCACACAGCATAGACGAACAATTTTAGTTCCTCTATCATCATAATGTGAATCAATCAAAATCTCGAGGTCGAAAATTCATACGAAAACAACATCTTTCTCTTTGTATGAGAATGTTAAAAAGACACTACTACCCAAAGGGGGTGAAGTAAGTAACATAAAACTAATATGTGCTGTCGAAAACGATATACAAGAAATACTTACGCTCCAATTGTTGTATTTACTCTATGTAAACGATTTTGGTCCAATTTTAAAATAGTTAAACGACTAAGTTTAGCAATTCCGTCTGGCAATGATTCTAGTAAATTTTGTGATAAATGTAAATCAGTTAAATTTTCCAGGCCACCAATTTCTTCGGGCAGTTCTTCTAGTCTGTAAATAGAAAATGATATACAAACCAATAAATAAAAATTATTTATGAATGTGTATAGATTACATATCTCCACCATCGCAACGATTTGCTAGTGATTGGATAAACAGCAATTAATATCAATGGCTGGAGCACACACTCACCTATTTTCGGATACATCAAGGCAAATCAAATTTCGTAACAAGCCCACTTCAGGTGGAAGCTTTTGCAATTGATTATGATCTAACCAGAGCTCCTGCAATGCGGGCAAATACCCCAGATGCGGGGGTAAATCTTCGATTTCATTATCACCCAAATCGAGTCGTTCCAGCTTCGTCAACTGGCTAATGGATTCGGGGAGGAGTTTGATAAGGTTCTCTCTTAGCTCCAGCGATTCGAGTTGTGTTAAACTAAAAGAGACAGAAATATACATTTATTCTAGATAAATAATTCAAGGAAAAGATGATTTTTGTTTGATACAAGTTGTCCAAAAAGGGTATCCGGTGATTGATAGTTGAATAGGACAAAAAATATATGTAACCAAACATGTTGTTCATTGCTGATTTATTTCTAGAAGATTACTTAAGAAAGATTGTGTTGTCTAGATATCTAGGATTTCAGATACAAGTATATTTTTAAAATTAATGTGCCGTCACACCATGCAAGGAAATAGGAAAGTGCAGCGTAAAATGCTTGCTTCAAGCAAAACTTGCACGATTTGACGACCAGAAAAGCCCTTGCACGCAAGCGTTTGCTACAAGTGATTTGCTTGCAAGCAAACGCTTGCACAACGGAGGCTTGCATTGTGTGTCTAGTTCGTACAAGCGTTTGCTAGCAAGCAAATCACTTGTTTAGCAAATATTAGTTTATTGGGGCACTCATACTTTTATAACCTTCTTAGAAATCACGAACCCAGAGCTCTCCAATCATCTCCTAAAAGTGCGAGCACAAAAACAAAACCATGCCACTCATTTTGGACACAAACGTGATGTGTTTTGACATCGCACGGTAGCACGAATCCAACAGGTCCAATCCGTCTGATTTTAAACAATGGCCTAGGTAAGTTTAATTTTGGGGGCATGGATCGAGTGGGACTTTAGAAAACCATATATACAAGAAAAAGTCTAAAGTGGTCAAATTGCACGATCCTGGTGGCCAATTCACGTCACCTCCGCGAGAGATAACAATATCCTCTGACAGTTCAATTGGTTGTAAGTGATATGCAGCCCTCGACGATGATGGTGATAACTTCACTAACATGATTTTCAAAGAAGTATGGATCAATAAAGAGTAACTTTTTGTGGATGCAATGCTACCTGTTGAACCTCATTTGGATTGTCGACGTCTCACATACGGCAATTTAGTTTGTTAACATACATTCAACGCGTCTCGTCGCTATTTAATGTTCAAACGGCGTTGTCTATGGATTTTGTACTGGTGCAGGACCAAGTCCTGACACAAAATTCGTTGAAGTATGCAAAAGAACGACTTCTTATGCACGGCAAGGAATTCGCTGCCTCCGGTTTTGCTACACGCTTTCACAGACAGCGGCGCTCTTCTAGGCTTATTTCGAGTGCCTTTGACGTACGAGTTTTGGTCAACTCGAATTTTGTCACCAAACGTAGGAGAGTCAACTTTGAAGGGCCACTGCAACGTTTGCACTGATGAACATAATGCTGTTTAGGGCGTGCAGCTCAATAGTGATATTTGTCATGGTGAGTTGGTATCGGTGATAGGCAAGATCATTAGATGGTGCTATAATTGTATCTATTGTGAAATTTAACATAAGGAGTGCTGAGATGATAAAATCTTCACACTTCGCAAGATTCTGAAAAAAAACCCAAGTAGTCCAAATCGATAACCAATTCATCGAATTCAAATCCGCATACGACATCATTTAAAGTGACGAACTATACATAGTCATGTACAGTTTTTGTATACTGCCCAAAATCGTCCGTCTGCCCATGTCTGACGATGGAGAATTCTCGCCTCTCCGTCAGGGTCGACATCGACTTCACATAGTTAAGAGATGGAAGCGAAATAAATGGGTTTAGCATGAATGATGGTAAGACCAAATACATATGCTAACAACACGAAAGGACACACAATATCGACGAATTGGAATTCGCAACTGGAGGCAGTTAGCTAAGCACCGGGCTAATTGCAAGATTCTGGACCGCATCGCCACTGAAATAAGTAAGTGCAAAGCCTTTTAATAGTTGAAGTTCCATACTAAAGGCTTTCTTTATTATTTCAAAAATAAAATTATCCTTTTAGCAGACACCATCAATATTTAGCTGGGCTAATGTTGATATGTGTAGTGGTACTGCGTAATTAGTTTCGCTACAAAAAAAAATGCCTTGAACAGTAACTCATTAAATTGCCTATTTCTGAAAGGATAGGATTTTAATTTAACTTTGTGTTTCTTAGTTGTCATTATCGGTTTTTACGAATATCTTCTACCTCTTTCAGTGAAAAATAAATGGCGAGATCTCTTTTCATAAGTTATTTTTTGCTTTTATTTAACGTGTGACTTTTTAAGTGTCGTTTTTTTTTTAAACAAAATGAAACACTCAAATTTACATCAAACATTTAAAATTTGTATTGTAATCGATAAATAGGCCTTTGCCATTTACGTTTTAAAGACAGCTTCATCCTACAACAGTTCCAATGTTTCACGAGCTGTGTGGCATGTGGCACCGTCTTGATGAAACCACATGTCAACCAAGTTCAACTCAGCCAACTGGGGCAAAAAAAAAAGTCGCGTATCATGGCTCGATATCGTTCGCCGTGGATGGTTACGTTTCTTCCACGGTCATCTTTGAAGAAAAGTGGACCGATGATGCCACCAGCCCATAAACCACACCAAACTGTCGTTTTTCGGGATGCATCGGTAATTCTTGTATGGCATGTGGCTGTTCATCACTCCAGATGCGACAGTTTTGTTTATTTACGTATCCGTTGAGCCAGAAATGAGCCTCATCGCTGAAAACAATTTTTCGATAAAACAGCGGATATGCACATTTTTCACACAGCAATCGTTGCTCGTTTGTAAGTCTTTCCATGATTAAACGGCAGAGTATACTGAAAACTTTTCACTTTGACAGATGACATTTGGACGTTGGACCATTACTAACCAGTGCTGCCAACATATAAAAGATAACTCTTAAAAAATCTCCCGTTAGAAGCTTTATGAGCTCTTTCAATGCCTTTTTTTATTTCTAAATGAGTCCAATTAATTCTTAGCTTAGATGTGGTAGGTGGAAAAGAGTTTTAGATACTATAGTACTTAGCCCCAAAAAATAATTCAGCAAATAAAATATGGGATGGCAATCACACAATATTTTATAATCAAGACACCTTCCTGCAATTGTGCCAAACAAAAAACATCACATAAATCTTATAGTCATTTAACTTTCTATTACAAAATAAAGTCATTTGCTTTCTCGAGATTTTGATTTTGAAAAAAAAATAGTTCGCGTGATTCCGTTCGTCTTTTTGTACTGGCTTCTTCAGTCGAAACGGCTCAACCATTTTATTGAAACTTCGTATTGAGTGTTCTTTTTTATCACAATTCTATGATTCAATAACCAGAGTTTTCTATAATTTGGCCAAAATATAAAAATCTTCTCTCATGATTCGTACATATCATACGCCTAACTCGCATTGAAAGAAAAAGTTATGTACGACCCAGTCGTGCACCCGTGACTTGTTTTTTCTGGAATTATATTGACTTGATAGTCGAGGTAAATTGATTCTGTCTCTCTAAATTTTTTTAATTAATCTCTTCAAAGTTGACGAAGTTTAATCAATATTTCCGCCATATTTTGTATGAAATTGCCGAAAGTGTCATTATTTTTAATAGTAAGACTGTCGACTGTCAAACTGATTTTATTTTATTTTTGGCTGCCTAAACCTTACCTTACAAATGGAGGCAAATTTTAATCTTGATACGATTAATTGTTATTATTTAAACCTGTTAACTTATTAAAAGTTAACTTATCGTTTTGTAGTACAGGACCCTGGTGAACCACCAATAAATTTAACATCACGAATCTGTCGTACACTTGTTCATATAACTCCGTGAATTGACACGAATGGAGATCACCAAATTAATACCAAACAAAACAATACGATACATAATAAATATAAACAAATTAATTAAAACTTACCATCCGAAATCTGCTGGCAACGATGTCAATGACATATCATTTAGGCCTAATACGGTAAGATTTTTCAACTGTGAGAATCCAGCTGGTAATCTTGGAATAGGATTTGAACTAAAATCAGCCACTTGTAGGCTTTGTAGATGCTTAATGTCATCGGGAATGTCTGGAATATCTGAAAACAGAAAAAAAAAACATTTCATCACTTAATAAACGATGTATGGTTTATTTCATATAATAAAAGTCGCCAAAAGTATGCCTACAGGAAAAACATAAAGCCTGCACGCTGTTTTAAATGTATGTATTGTCAACATTGCCAGACACTATTTGGGAGGATATCCACACCCAAATGTCAACACATTCCTTAAAAACTGTTGTACATACAATGCGCCTTTAGGAAATGCGACAAAATATTTTCTTTTGTTGATATTGATTACAAGTATCTACATATTATACAAACACTGCAACGTAGCGGATTGAATGTATACACGTCGAAAAGTCACTCCTTAACGGTTAATCATGATTTGACATTTTTCAGTATATGAAAGCCTAGCGAAAGGGTCATTTGCAGCGCAGTATACGGTAATTTGTATCTTTTTTGTTCATTCTCTTGCCACTCTTCTGTGTGGTTGGTTGGTGGAATTTCGTTGTTGAGTTAGCCAATTAATTAGGTAGCTCGTGAGTTTGTTTCCATTCTAATGCGGTCAGACATTAATCATTCAGAATTGACAAAAAAAAAAGAAATGGTATAGAAAAAGACTGGAACCATATTTCGTATGACTGTACAAATGGCAAAGGCATTGTTTTAAGTCGGATGTTGACATTCCTTTTGTAGGGTTGTTGACCAAGCACAATGTTGGTCTCAATGTAATAATTTTGTGTGAGGAGGAGTCTGAGAACATGAAACAGAAGCCAAGTGGAGACCAACAAAACAAAATCTAGAACGAAAGTATTCAGTGAGAAGCAGAGAAAATGCTTTTTTTTCCTAGTCCCGTTTGCGTAATGTATAGCGCAACAGATATTTCTAAGATATAGAACCATTATTTTTTTTATTTTTTGTTGACACACCTTTCCGTTGGCAGTTCCAGTCCGCCTTTTTTTTGTACGACACATAAGTTAGGCGACAATGTATGAACGAACGCGAGCCCAATGACCCATTTTTTGTATTATTACACATTTTATGATTATGTGTTGTTACTTTGATTGGGATCACAGTTTTGACAATAAATTGTTATCTATACCTTCTGTAAAGTATATTGTAACAAGTTGAGTGTGACGGAATAAAAGGGAATTCCATTTGAATATTATTCTAACCATGCATGTGGCGTAGGTATGTCAAAAATAAAGAATTGCAAAATAAATACAACGTTCTCATTTTAAAAATATATGAGAAGATAATGCCCTATTTAATCTCATCCTTAAAATAAATACATCTTTATAAAGGGCTTTATTAAGAAATAAAACACTTAAAGCTAATTTTAATGTCTATGTTATACACTGAGTGCGTCATATAATTGTATGCAATTAGTGTTTAAATGTGATTTCCGGCATATGTGGGCCTAGCTTAAATATATCGTCCAATTTTCTACAACTTTATCGAGCAACTGGGACCGTATATCAGCAAAAATGCCAAAATTTGACTTCCAAAGTCTCTATTTTATCGGCATAGACTAGTGTAAGGGCGTCTTGACAAAGACTTCCAGGGTTTTAGCATCCCAAATTCGGAAATTTTGCTGGTTTACATATCCATTTCATCAAAAATGGGCCTCTTGTTGGAAGAAAAATTTCCGTTGAAAATAAGGTTTAAACTGAATCATGTTTCCGGCCCATACACAGAACCTACGACGCGTATAATGGTCACGCTGTATCAACTCTTGCAGAAGCTGGATCTTATAAGCTTTTAAACCAAGATCTTTCCCCGAAACTACTCATTCGGATTCTCCTCAATACTGCGCTCAACAACGGCAGTAACTTCTTCTGTTCGCACTTTTGTATTCTTTGCGGATGTGTATTATCTACTAGAGTGTACGTGGTGCCAAAACGATTCATTGTGTTCCGAATAACTTGTTCAGATGGAAAATGTAATACATACGTCATTGGTCTGGCAACTTTTAGAGCCTGGAACAATAGGGAACCAAGTAAGTCAGGAAGACGCCGGGCAAGAATACCGGTTCCGCTGCTGAATATGTTGTGCAGGTTCCTTCGATATCCACCAGACGTCGTTTCCAAGCAATTGGTCATTCCAATTCGACGCACATCACTGCAGCGTATTTAAGTGAAAGATCTTAAAATTATAATCGATTCTTTTATTCGAATGCACCAATCACTAGTCACAATCAACGTATACAAACTTTGATCAACAATTTTGTCTGTCCAGCTATTATTTATGACAACGCCACACAATTAATAAGCCCCTACTAGAATTATTGCACAGACCATATGAAAGAACCTGATCATCCCAGTTCTGTTTTTCGTCGCTGTAGAGATTGATCATATCAAAGACCACGCCCCAAAAACTACGCATTGGACGTTAAGATTCCTAGGACATGGTTGACGCAATGCACAACTTCAAATGCTCAACTAAAATCAGTTAGCTATGAAGTATGAACCGAGATAGCGAAAAAAATGGGGCTCTTCAGCAATGACTTTTATAAAAGTCGTCTTCTTTGTTTACTTTTCTCAGGTGAGAAAAAATATAACGGTCAAGGAGCTCAACAGGACAATGTTTGCAGATGTTAACTGTGTAACATATTTTTAACAACTATTATGTTTATTCTCAACGTTCTTTTTTACACTATCATATCTGTTTCGCAGCATGCTTAATAAGTGCAGCATCTACATGCAGAGATTTGCAATTGCATATGATATGCATCCACAGGCTCATCATTTAGTGTGTTACTGTGACAAAAGCTGATGAAAGCCGCTACCAAAAAATAATTTAATAACTTTTTTTTCTATTTAATGAATCTGGTTCATTTTTTTTCTTATTTTGCAGATTGATTTTTAAATTAAACAAAAATAGATAACTCGGACACTGAAACAAGAATTTGGATTGTCCGCCGCTATCACGTACTGGAGTGGAGTCCGTAGTTTCGGTTCAAAGAGAGTATAGGCGCACGTTTAGCGGCAATCCTCCGAGCAGATGGCCCAATACTGAGAAATGTCAACAATTTTGCCGAGCATGGGACAGTCGAAGAAGAACTTACCATCGAAACCCTTCAGTTCGGACGGAGGAAACAATTGCTGCTGTAGCTGCTACCATACAAAACAATCCAAGAGTTTCAACAAGAAGCTTATCTGCTCAAATGGGTATAAGCAGACAGTCATTGCAGTCAATTATGCACAATGATTTGGACTTATTCCCATATAAAATTCAAATGGCCAACAAACTGAACGCTGCAGATTTGCCGATTCACTTGGAATTTGGTTAAAAGATGCGACTGTCTTTTTATGTCTGACGAGGCCATTTCGATTTAAACGGCAACATAAACCAACAAAATTATCGAATATGGAGTGCTTCCAACCCACAGACTCCAAGAGACGGAATTGCATTCACTTCGTGTCACAGTGTGGTGTGCAGTTTCATAACGCTGCATTGTCGGGCCATATACTTCTTCGAAGAAAACGGTCACACCGTTACGGTTACTGGAGACCGTTATTTAAGCATGTTGAGAGAGTTTTTCTAATAGCAGAATTACGCCGAATGAGAATTTCTTTTAACTCTGTGTGGTTTCAGTGTGGTTTCAGCAAGATGGTGCAACATCTCACAAAGCCCGGCCTGTCATGACAGAATTGCGACGAAAATCTACGAATTTACGGCGAAATCTAGAAACTCCACATTCCGTTGACCCCACATTCATTGACCCCACATAACATTCCGTTGACCCCACAGGTCGCCTGACCTTACTGCACCTGACTTTTCTTGTGGAGTTATTGCAAACAGGAAGTCTACAAAGCAAAACCAACAAATTTGAATGAACTAAAGCAATTCGAGAAACACTTACGGCTATTCCTGTCTTAACTCTCCAAACAGTAATGAACAACTTTTTGGTAAGATGCCGCACATCCATTAACGAGCACGGCAGGCATTTAAATTTCATTATTTTTAAAACTTATTAAGCTATATTTAATAAAATTGAATGAGCTTTAAAATGAATAAAAGAAAAATGAATTCCATACACTGAAAAAAAAAGTTATTTGAGTTTTTTAATGTAGCAATATTCATCAGTCACCCTGTACATCACTCAATAGCACTTACATTATATATATTTATAAAGATAATCTTAGTCTTAATAAATATCAGTTACTTTGAAACAAAAAAGGATAGGTTCGAGTGACTATAGTTATAAGAAATAGGTTCGCAAGGTATTTGTTTAACTAATTTTAGTAGCATGCAGTTCAACAATATCGCCATTGTTTGTTGTAGAGTCTACTCATAAGACTAAAAGGCTCATGTATATCATAGTTACTCCTATGTTTAGGTCTTAAACAATAAAATATTTAACAACAATCGTTTCCCTCGCATTGTATTTACTTAATAATAAATATTCATAGACATAAAGAACTCAGAGAAGATATGCTCTCGAGAAGTTTGTCAATACATGATTATAATGATTAACCTATCCCGACTAAAGATTGCGACTATCCCACATTTTGCAATTCCGAGAATGTCCTCTGCATTATTGTTGGTCTTTTCACATGCCTATATAGAAAAAAATTCTAAATTCTAACATAGAACCCACACCAAATTTTACCAAAACATATGTATGTAGATGTTAATGCACATACTTTATATGATAATGGTCCAGCCACTATTGTGCTGGCAACATGCATACAACGGCAAAAAATATTCCCAGCCCAGGGTCACTGACATACAGCGGTCCGTGTTACATAAAGGCCACACAAAATGCCGCCCGAAACCATTATTTTGTAATTATTCGTCTACTGTGCCGGGTAGCGCGGGCCAAAACGCAAAGGGTGTAGCCGCACAAGAATGATGAACACACAATCCTTGTTCGTACGTTTCATTGAAATTTGCTTGGCAAACATTCAGAGTGCATTTTCTTTTCAATATTCTATCTCTTTCTCGTTAGCTACTTCGAGGCGCACTACCATCAAATATTTCTTGGCAACGGAATGTTTAATATTCTTTCTGTTGGCATTGTTGCACAGTGAAATTATAAAAGCCTTTCGCCGACATGCAAACAATGCACAGAGCTTTCATGAAATTGTGTACAGAAGTAGAATTGTTTTCCAAATTATACTAAGGCACAGGGAGTCCTGTTTATTTTACACTGATGATTATGAAAACATGGATTTTTGGTTTTTTTGATTAAAATGTATGTGTGGGGCAGTACAAAAAAAAAAAACATAATAAAACTACAATATGCTGTGCGAATCATTTGATACCCTATCCCTTTCCATCATTTAAATAAACATCCCCAAAAAATTGGGTATGATTCAATATGTTCTACAGAAGTATTGTACACAACAATATTGCCTTTTTAGGTATTTTCGATAAAGTTTTATCAAAACTCGTTAATAAATTTATGAAGTTGTTCCCGAAAAAAGGATATAGATAAAATATAGAAAATGGCAATTTCTTATCCTGTTTTAAAATCTATTTCAAAATCATTCATCAACGGCCCATAGAGGGCCTCAAACCTAGCTTCTTTATTCATTCAAGTTATATTTTTGCCAGTTGAACGCCGATTCCGAATGTCAAATTTAAGAAGCTTTAGGACACTTTTATACTCTTTCAGGTGGAACTGTAATAAAAGTAGGTATTGTAACTTTCGGGATTTGAACCAAGGACACCGCGCTTGGGAGTCCAACGCACTAACCAGCCATTGCACATAAACAAATAGTTCATACACAAATTTTCAACTCAAAATGTAAGACCTAAAAATCCTTGAAATACAGACGGACGGGCAAACAGATATGGTTAGATGAACTCAGCTTCCGATTGTTTCTAAGCCGATCCATATATAAATAAATTATTTCTCTATGTAAGAAATTATGTACCAAATCGTATGTACCCCTATAAGTATTTCTAAGCACGTGTTTTTCTGCATATTGAGTGCTTGTGATGGGATGTTTGTGGAATATCATGCGTAAGTGTGTGTGTGCGTTTGGGGTTTTATCGGACATTTTTTAGTAAATTTCACTCGCCAATATGCGGGATATTGCAACATATATGCATATTATTTCATTTTACGCTTTATTGTCCTTTAGTAGGTTTTACCACTGATTAACAGTAAAGTGGTATTGAAAGAATCGTATTACATGATTGTGGTATATGTATGTTTGAAAATGTATTGAAAATTAAATTATTTTGACACATTTCTTTTCACCTTTACTGGTGCTACAGTCAGGGCGTTGCCAAAATGATTTGTCGTGCAAGCAGACATCACCTTCCAAGAACTTTACAAACAGCACTTTACCCGTATTTATAATTGTTCGCATACAAAACATCTACTTTCCGAGTTGTTCGTGTTTTAGTTCGATCCGAAAGGATTTTTTTCATGCATTGGCATAAATGACCGTTACGCGAAATGTTGACAGTGTGGACTAAGAGATTCAAAATTCATGTCAATGGGGTGGAATCGACTGATATGGCTCATTATAACGGCACATACGGCTGCGGTAAAAGCGTCAGCATTACCCATTCTACCCAGAGATCTAATATGTCAATGTTTTTATTGGCCATTTCATTCAATTCCATTTCACCTGGACCTCAACCAACATGCCTCTACAATTAGCGCGGTCCCTAGTTAACTGCCCCCAGTTGCCCATTTAAAAAGGGTTGAGGTCAGTTCCTTATTGTGGGCGCCACTTAAGGTGCGCTGCCTCCGACCGACGTCTTTCTTGAATCGAAGAATTTCCGACCCGGAGAATTGTTCTCCATTCGCTCTACATATTCTAGCCATCTCAAAAATTTAATAAGGATTTTTTTGACCAAACGGGACCGAGGTTATTTTATATTATATATATATATATTAGCTCGATATATCTTTTAATACATACATTGATTGTAACGTAGAGAAATAACTTCGATAGGTATACTTTAAAGTATGTGAAACGATCTAGCCATGCCTGTCTGTCCGTCCGTCTGTGTCACCGATTTTTTGTGCCTTGAATTTTGAGCTAAAATTTGGTATATAGACTCTTTGTTTGACGGTACAATTTTAAAAAAATTTAAAAAAAACATTCAAAGAAAATATTTATAATACTATGAACATTTCATCTCCAGATCATTTTAACCCACTCCCATTTCTTGAGGGCACTTTCCTCAAAAACGATTTATATACCCCCCTACCCCATAGCGTATAGACGAACGTTCTTTTTTCTCGATCCATCAAATATTTAGATAAACTGTCCCATTCCCATTCAGTTTTTAGCCCGCCCACTTTTTGAGAATATTTATTTTAAAGATGGGATAGGGTATTTAACGATTCGCACTGCCTTCTCATACGTTTTCTCTTTGGTTATTATATTACAGACTAAAACGAATCCTTCACTCTTAAAGGAGAAAAAAACGTTCCCGTTATGCTATCTAATTTATAAAGTTTTAATAACCCGGAACCTCTTAACTCTTTTGAGTGCAGTGGGTCATAGCAGAAGTGCGTTATACAGACGACCTATAAATCTCGAACATAACAACACCGAAACTTTTTTTTCACCAGCCAATATCTGATAAATATTTGAGAATTCAATCATCACGAATTACGGAATCGGCACAATTGCAGGTTCCATTAGCTGAACATCCCACACATAAAATGGACGGCGGGGCTAGGCTTATATGGGTTGTAAGTGCTTATATTTATTTAGTTTAAGTTTGTTAAAAATAAATTAGAGATTACAACCGCTATCCACATCTAAATGCAGGCAGCAAATACACAAGTAGGTACTTAAATCTGGAATCACATACATGTCCACAGAGATGTCTTCACAAGTACGGGCACTTCAAAATAAACTCAATTATTATTTGACTTCAAAAAGATTGGTATAGCTGTAGGCTTTCGTTCACTACTCTACATACCGCAATCAATATAAAGGGACACAATGAACAACACATACAATCAACGAAATCCCCCGTTCCCGCATATGTATCTATAGAGAATATAGAAATCATTTCATAAAATCGTGCATACCATTCAGGTATATTCATGTGAAGCGTACTCCAAACGGTAAATAGCATCTAAGCTCCGGCACAAGTAAAATCAATAATTGTCTAGAATTGGAACGTCCATGAATCAAGTGAATGGAAGAGAAGGCTCATTGTTCCTTTTGCTTCCATTCTTCTTGAAGTTTTTGTTTGGTTCCCAAGCAAAGCTATCGCTGATTTTACAAGAGATTTTGTGCAAAGTTAGGTCGAATGTATATTGTATCCGTGAGATATTGCGGGGGCTCGAGAGCCAATGTCACGGATTTGCATCGTTACAGCCTTAACATAAAATTCAGTCGTCCCACAACCCACATGCCCGCACAAGACCGATAGATCTAGTTTTATTGACTCCAATGCAAAGAAGCGAGTTGACTGTATACTTTGTCGTACCCTTAGGATGAGGAGCGCAGGTGGCAATTAAGGTATAACTACTAACACCGCTATATTGATAGTATATACCATTCGTCGCTTCTTATGGGCACAAGTTGTAGGGGGTAAGAAGACCCAATGAGGTTAATACTTCTTAACTTGATTTGATATATTAGAATGCAATGCAGTTAGAAGGTATGACACACATTTGAAGTTGTTACACAGGTGAACACAAAAAGTATGATGTTCACACACTATCACCATCGCCAGCATAGGCGTCATCAATCTATGTTTGTTTATATGCATGTATTTCGACAGATTTTTGTTGTTGTTGCAATGCAAAAACTTCATCGTACGCTACTACATGCAAATGTGAAGATTAATCAAAACTCTACGTTCGTTGGCCGAGATATCATTCAACGTCAATGGGAACATTTAGCAGCGGATACGTACGTACCCAAGTACGTGTTTCTATTTATATAAGTACATATCCAGAGTGTGGCAAGTGAAGCATTTCCTCATTGTTTACATTTTAATGGAAGAAATTGCTTCTGGAAAAGGTGGGTACATTTCAAGTACCAACCTTAAAAAAAAACATTAAAAGACTACCATCCGCTGTGTAAATCATTTAATACCCTATACAGCGTTAAAATAAATATTTTCAAAAAAAGGTGATTACATTTTTTTACTTAATAAATGTACAAAACAAAATTGCCTTATAATTTAGTTTGAATTTTTTTCGAATCTTTTTGAATATTTACAAAAAAAAACGTCCCGAAAAGTGGGAGTGATTAAAAACAATGTGTGGATGACATGAAGAAAATAGCAATTGGTAAGTATCTTGTCTTTTTTCTAATCCTTACGGTTTAAGTAAAAATAAGATTTTAATGAAATTCAAAAATATTCACACTTGCACCAGAGGCATTGACAAATGACTTATAACGGGTGGTTAAATTTTAAGGGCCGATGTTGAATGTGAACCACACCTAAACGTCAAGTTTTTTTCTGCATTTCATTTGACATTACTCAATTTCAGACTAACTCAATTTGAACCATTGAAAGATACACAATCGAGCAACGCGTTGAAGTTATTTAGGCTTATTATGAAAATGGGTGTTCAAATCAAAATGTATATCGTGCACTTCGTGATTTTTTCGGTCAATTTAATCGTCCAAATGTGCATACAATCGGAAAAATCATGCAAAAATTTGAGCAAACCGGGTCTATAGGATATGTGAAAACACCAGTGCATGCTCGTACAGCTCGTACTGCAGAAAATATTGTTGCTGTTCGTGATAAGTGTTGCTGAAGACCCATCCACCTCAACTCGTCGTCTTGCCCAACAATTGCACCTCTCACGCTCGTTGTTGATGAACATTATGCATAAAGACTTGCATTTACACGCTTACAAGGTGCAATTGACTCAAGAACTAAAGCCTCTTGACCATTTCAAGTGTCGTCAATGGTCAGAATGGGGGCAAGAAATGGCAACAGTGGATTATCAATTTTCTAAGAAAATCATCTTCATTGATGAGGCACAATTTCACCTCAGTGGATTGGTCAATAAGCTAAATTGCCGCATTTGGGCGAATGATAATCCAAGAGTGATTGTCGAAAAACCAATGAGTGACTGTTTGGTGCGGTTTATGAGCTGGCGGCATCATCGGGCCGTATTTTTTCCAAAATGAGGATGGTCATGCAGTTACTGTGAATGGTGTTCGCTATCGTATATAACGAACTTTTTATGTCCCAAATTGGAAGATATGGATGTGGACGATATGTGGTTTCAACAGGACGGTGTAACTTACAACACGGCTAACGAAACAATGGCTCTTCTGCGCGAGAAATTCAATGGCCGTGTTATCTCACGTGGTGACGGTGACAATTGTCCGCCAAGATCATGTGATTTTGCTCCATTCATAATTGAACCATACCAATATTATCATAATAAAAAGAAATGACAAAAATTTTATTCAAAATACACATCGGCCCTTAAAATTTAACCACCCTTTAGATATAACAAATTCAATTATCCTATAGGTCAACATTTTAAGACAGATTAATATACCTTTATGGCAAAGGGTATAAGAATCGATTTTATTTAAAAAAAAAACACGCCTGAAAGAGTTGGATTAAACCAACTCCCACTCTTTCCAGCGTTTTCTTGATTTATAGACGAAAAGTATATAACATTATTATCGAAGTATTTTATCAGAACTGTTTTTTTTTTCGAATTTCTTTAAACCTTTTAAAGTATGCATGGAAACAAAACGTTTACTGAATAAAATATAGATAATAACATTGCATAAATATATTGTGCAGGCGTTTTTTTTTTTTTAATTTCTCAAGGTTTGACTAAAAACTACTTTTTTCTAAGAAATAGTGAACATTTTGACGCAAATCAGCTAGCGATTCTGTGTTTCTCTAAATTATTTATCTATGTTAAAAACTATGTTGGTTGGGTGTTGTAGATGATGGTTGGGTGTTGTAGAACGAGGGTAGACTCTGATTGGCGTTAACTTGGCAATGCCCAGTGTTGCAACTCTGACTACACATCAAATGTGCTTATCTTTACCTCCAAGTGGTTACCATCGGGTACTGGTCTCATCCAACCGGATTTGACTTGCTAAACGATAAGTGCGAGTGTTGATAACACGACGAAAAACAGCAACACTATAAACACCCTGGTGAGAATGACACGGATGAATACCCGGCCTGCTGTCCCAGGCGAACCTAGATGAGCTGCTCTGACATATTCGGACAACAGGTTGTCTAGGAATTTCAAGGGTTAGTCAGGCCCCTTGAACAGAGATGGTGGCGGATGAACCGAAAGGCCAACGGCAGCGCTCAATCCCGTAGTGGATACTGATGGCCCCGTGTCCTAGGGGTATCTAATAAATTGGAACTGGCCCTCCAGGTTGGGGGTTGTGCTTTGGGTTAACTACCCACCCACAGAAAAAAAAAACATGGTTACGAAGCAACCAATAGCCTCGGAAAGGACTGATTTTATTGTTTACGACCCTGCTAAACGAAAAAAGGACAACGACGTTCGTATCTGCACCTGGAATGTGAGAACATTAAACAGGAGAGGTGCAGGCGAACAACTAGCGGAAGCCCTAAACTGCTACAAAGCAGACATTACTGCCATCCAGGAAATACGATGGGATGGGCCGGGCAAAAAGAGGATGAAAAACTGTGACATATACTACGGACCGTGTTATAGTGAGCAGAAACAGCGACTATTCGGATGCGGATTTGTTATAAGTTCCAGACTTAGGCAAGAAGTCTTATGTTTCCAAGACATTAGCGAACGCATAGTAACAACCCGCATCAAGGCCGAATTCGCCAACATAAGCCTTATATGCGCTCACGCTCCGACGGAAGAAAAAGATGATATAGCTAAGGATTGCTTCTACGAGCTCCTCGACAAAACCTTTGAGCGACTACCGAAGTACGATGTTAAAATCGTGCTGGGAGATTTTAACGCAAAGGTAGGAAGAGAAGACATCTTTAGAAGTATTGTCGGAAAACATAGCCTACACGACAACACGTCTGCTAACGGACTTAGGCTAATTGATTTCGCTACGGAACGAAATGCCACTATAGCCAGCACACGGTTTCCTCACCTCGATATCCATAAGGGGACATGGCGGTCTCCAGATCAACGAACGGTCAACCAAATTGATCACATTGCGATAGATAAGAGGCACGCATCCAGTATTTTGGATGTCCGAACATTCCGAGGAGCTAACATCGACTCGGATCACTACCTTGTAGCAGCCAAGGTAAGAATGCGGATATCCACCACGCCACAACAATCCAGAAATACCGTGAAAAAATTTAATGTCGGAAGACTGCAATCGCAAGAGACCGCCAAGACCTTCGCACAACGCGTATCCCTTGACCTCTCGATTAACACCATACCACCAGCATCGAATGTCGAAGAGCAATGGCAACGATGCCAACAGGCCATTAGATCAGCCGCAACTGTTGTGCTAGGTTTCGCGCCCACCAGCAAGACACCCCTGGTTTGATGAGGAATGCCGACAGATGCTCGCAGCCAAGAACGAGGCCTACAAGGCTAAGCTGCAGGTGAAGACGAGAGCTGCCATTGAGCTCTATAGGCAAAGAAGAAGGGAAGAACATCGGCTTTTCAGCAAGAAGAAAAAAGAGCAAGAAAAGCGCGCGATCGAGGATATAGAGAGGTGCCACTCCAGGAACGATGTTCGCAAGTTTTACCAAAGTGTAAAACGTCAAAGCCAAGGATACAAGGCTCTAACAGAATCCTGTCGAGATGAACAAGGAAATATTGTAGTTGAGACACAGTCGATGCTGAGGATATGGAAGAACCACTTCTGCAGACTGTTAAACGGCGATGACGAACAACATTCCGCTGTCAGGCAGAACGAACCATTCAATATTGGCAACGACAGCGAAAACTGCCAACCACCCGACCTGAGTGAAGTGAGGATAGCAATATCTAAACTCAAGCTTAATAAGGCTGCCGGAAATGACGGCCTTCCCGCTGAGCTCTATAAGGCCGGCGGAGATGACTTGGTAAGTAACATCCACCAACTCATAAGCCAAATCTGGTCGGATGAAAATATGCCTGAAGAATGGAACCTCAGCATCGTTTGCCCGATCCACAAAAAAGGAGACCCTCTGAACTGCGCCAACTACAGAGGCATAAGTCTCCTCAACATCGCCTACAAGATCCTATCTGCCGTAATATGTGAACGCCTGAAACCGTTTACCAACAACCTGATTGGCCCTTATCAGTGTGGTTTTAGGCCAGGAAAGTCCACAACCGATCAAATTTTCACACTTCGGCAGATCCTGGAAAAAACTCAAGAAGTCCAAATCGATACCCACCACCTATTCATCGATTTCAAAGCCGCATATGACAGCATTTATAGAGACGAACTGTACAGAGCCATGTCTAGTTTTGGTATACCGCCCAAACTCGTCCGTTTGTGTAGGATGACGATAGAGAATTCTTGCTGCTCCATCAGGGTCGGAAACGACCTCACCGACACATTCGATACCAAAAAAGGATTTAGGCAAGGCGATGCGCTGTCATGTGACTTCTTTAATCTGATTCTTGAGAGAATTGTGCAAAACTCCAAAGCCAACACCAGAGGCACAATTTTCCAAAAGTCGGTGCAACTACTGGCATACGCTGACGATATTGACATCATTGGTAGGACTCAACGTGATGTCATAGCCACGTTTGCTAGTAAAGAGAAGGAAGCGGCGAAAATGGGTTTAGCAGTAAATGAGGGTAAGACTAAGTATATGCTGTCAACACGAAAGGACACACAACATCGACGAATTGGACCAAACGTCACCATTGACAGATATAATTTTGAGGTAGTACGGGACTTTGTCTACCTCGGCTCCGCTATTAGCTCTGACAAAAACATCTCGTCAGAAATTAAACGAAGTATTACTCTTGCCAACCGCTGTTTCTTCGGGCTAAGAAGGCAATTTAGTAGTAAAGCCCTCACTCGAACTACTAAGGAGACCCTATATAAGACCCTGATCATCCCAGTCCTGCTCTACGGCGCTGAAGCATGGACCGTATCAAAAGCGGATGAAGAAATCCTTGGTAGATTCGAGAGGAAAATTCTTCGAAAAATCTTCGGTCCCGTTTGCGTTGACGGGCTATGGAGACGAAGATTCAACCAAGAACTATACGAGCTGTACAGCGACATGCCCCTGGTCAAAAAACTCCGCATTGGACGTTTAAGATGGCTATGACATGTAGAACGAATGGACACCAATACTCCGGCTCGCAGAGTCTTCGATTCCCAGCCAGACGTCGGACGCAGTAGAGGAAGACCTCGCCTTAAGTGGCGCGCACAAGTGGAAACCGACCTCAACCAACTTGGAGTGCGCAACTGGAGGCAGTTAGCTAAGGACCGGGCTAATTGGAGAGGCATGTTGGTTGAGGCCCAGGTTCATTCCGGACTGTAGCGCCACTTAAGTAAGTAAGTAAAAACTATGTTAAAAATTTGCCTCTTTTTTTAGCGATTTTCCAAGGTAAAACATTTGAAGGCTTTATTCACTACACGAATGTCAATATTTATCAACTGGCTACAATTTGTACGCAGTTGGCACACGGCCTAAGTATGGAATAAAACTTTGTTCTATTGGCTTGGTGGCACGATTTGGGTAGTCCAATTTTCGACTGAATTGTTAAATATTTCTGGTTAATTTTGCTGGAAGGTGTGCGTTTATATTGCTTCCGATTTGTTTGCATAGACCAGGTACAAACGAAGAAGCCAGATTTATTTACTGTGTATGGCACGCAGCGCAAACCTGTTGGAACCATATGTCGTCGATACCCATGACAGCCTATTTAGGCCATAGGAAGTTAATTCGGCGTTGACGGTTATCGGGATGTACTAACCTTTCACGATTGCCCTAACAACATATAGATTGATTTCGCATATGTACTCTTAAAAGTAATTCCCGAAAAACTTCAATCGGAACAAAGTTAAAAAAGAATTTAAACTAATAGATAAACTACCATTATGTAGCAATCAATGTTTTTTGCTTCAGATCTGAGCCTTTAATTGTGCACGAACAAATTCTAAAAAAAATGTTAATCGAATTCATCTCGAACAAAACAAAAAAAAACAAACAAGCGGCGATAAAATAATAATAAATGTCAAACATTTAGAACATCTGGATACATTCACTCTACAATAATTCAATATACAATACACATCCCCAATGTGTTCATTGGTAAAACTAATTTAAAAATTTGTATCTGCCACATACCTGCAACGAGTGTAACCATTGTGGGACTCACATAATCAAAATCAAGCGATTTTTCCTTCAAACTTAAAATTTTTCAAACATGTATGTAGATGACGAAAACATTAAATACAGTCTATCTGATATTCAAGTCACCCAAAGTTTATTTGATTATCCTTGTACTACTTTACGGCGTCGAAGTATGGGCCGTATCAAAAGCGTTGGTAATTTCGCGCTCATAATTCAACGAAAAATCTTGATTGGTTTTGGAGACGAAGATTCAACAACGAACTTAACATATAGGTACATTACTAATTCAATGAATAAAATGTTGGCATTTGATATGAATAGGATATGTGGAACGAATGTTTATCAAGGATTCGGCCCACAGAATACGGGATTACCAATTAATAAATAGACGTAGTAAAGAATGAGACCAGACAAGTCAAACATTCTGGATAACTCAACTAAAGGGAGGTTGGCATATTTGCGCAATGTATCGGGACATTTTGGTAAACTTTCTTGTGCCTGAATTGGATTAATTAGGCCTGCAGAACATATGGTTCCAACAAAACGGTGTCACATCACACAGCTCGTGCAAATTTTACGAGGATTTTTTCTGGGCCGAATAATGTCAAAAAGTAGTGATATCGACTGGCCCCCAAGAAATCATACGATTTCTTCTTATAGAGATATTTTAAGAAAATGGTGAACACTTACCACAACCTCGATACTTAAGGACAACATTAGAAACGAAATTGCTAAAATTACACAAGAAGTCTGCGAAATTGTTATGCAAAATGTCCTTAAAAGATTTCGCCTTTGCACCACGGCCAAAAAGAACCCGCTTAACCGACATCATATTCATAACATAATGTTAGAGACCATATAATCCACCAATAAAATATAAATTGTAAAATTGTAATTAATTTAAAAGTTATTAAAAAAAAAAAAAGAGTTGGAAAATAAAATGCATTTTCATGTACGTATGCAACTGGCATCTATCAACTTTAAAGTTGTCCACCAAATCGTAATGTCAATGGCCAACAACATCATTAAATGTTGTCCGGTCATCGATATTGGAATAGTTGACAGAATTAATGCGTAATCTGAGTTTCCTGGTGGTGGAATTTTAAGTAAAAAAAAGATTTAAGATATTTTCAAAGTTATTGGGAATATCTAGAGTTTCAAATCACCATGGATGACTTCGGCTATTAGAAGATCACTTGTTATCCAGTCAAACTATTAAACCCGACCCGATTCTTCTAGTATTGGAACTTTTTTAATCCATTTACGAGGTTTTAATCGATGGATCCCGCAGATCACATGTGAAGATTTAGAACACATGAATATTAGGATTGAAAACTTCCAAGGGTAACACTGCCGACAGCACTCCATCGCTTGAATGTCTTAATTTTTTTTTTTTTCATCGATCATGTTTGATGGCTGAAATAAAAATTCTGAAAGTAAGGGGGGAAATTCAGTGTTTATTTATTTTTATTTGAAATTCATGAATGTCGCTTTGCTGTCACACGATTTCGTGTGATGAAGTCGGCAACCCCAAACGCGATAAATACTCGTATACCACCCCCACACATTGAGTGCTATTTATAGTTTCAGGTAGAATGGGGTGGGATATTTTTTTTTTATATAAATCGTTGAGGTCGGTATGTACGTTTGAATTTGAATAATATGCGAGAGATTCAGGATGTCTTTTTTTTATATAACAATAAGTCAATCGCTCAGTGTGTGACGGTATCAATGTTTAGACCACAAAATACCGGTTGTGATTAATTTTAAGTGACCAAATAGGATGACGTTTGGAAAATGTACGTTGTAATGATGAAAGCATATTCATCAAAGCTTCTGTAAGTAAGGTCTACACTTAAGTTGTTCGTCACGGTGTGTAGGTATTTCACTGACAGTTAAAAAGGGCTTTTCAATGGTGTGTAAGTGAATCATAATATGTGCTCACATGCACATGGAGATACGCCCAATAAAGTTTATTAATTATTTTCCACGGGAACATCTTTTCAAATTACTATATTCATGGGGCAGCTTTTTAGTTCTTTTGTTGTGATGAACACGAAAAAACGCAGTGAATCACTTTTTAAGATACACGCAGTCACATTAATTGACCTTCTGTATTATGTTGCAGGGAAACTATGAAAGTAGTTAATAGTGCCGAAAATGACGTCAGTTTTTGGTGGGAAACATTCTTTTTTGATAGCTAACGCCGTGTTAAGAGTCTGGCAATATGGCAACGTGTGTGGTCCTATCTATAAAGCTGGTTCTAGTGTTCAAAAGCACATACTCATTATCACAGTAACAGGCCAACAAGAATTGAAAAATCAGGATACCATCAGCGTTTATACATATAAACAATAGCAAAGACAGTCAAATGAATAATAACGACTGACTATTTTCGATGCAACAGGTTCAATGTGACTTGACGGTATTCGTTATTTGTGCGCAACAAACTTAAGGTATGGTCTTTCTCCACTGCGGTGAGGTGTCGGTGTCCTTTTTCACCACATGTCGTAGATTTTTTAAACGACCAATGTCTAGTATTTGTTAAGTCTTTCTTACTGGCAGGTCTTGCCCCTATTTGCATATTAACCCTTAATGGCTTCCTTTTCAATTCAGCAAACTTGGAGGTGACATCTCCCAGATTTAGTCTAATAATGTCACAATCTTCGACTCATGCTGGAAGTTTCACAAACAATGTAAAAGAAATTGCATCACAGAGCCAAATCTTTTTTTTTGTATCAAATGATTTGGACAAGTCGTTTCCAACCTTGATGAAGCAGCGGGAATGCTCCATTGTCATTCTACACAGACGAATGATTTTGAGCGATATAACAGAACTACATATGAGTCCGCATTGTTAGTCCTTATAAATGGGGCTTTGAAATAGATATAATGTATAGGATATAGATTTAAACTTCTGAAGTACTGCGAAGATTTTATTTGTTATATTTCATTTGTTATATATCGGAGTGGTCATAGGCCAGAAAACTATGAGTAAGCAGATTTGTGTTGATCAGGTGACGGTAGATAGGATCTTGTAGAAGATGTTGAGAAGACATAATATGCCTATGTTATTCGAGCGGTTAAGATTAAGATTTGCTATCTTCCTGATCAGGCAAAACGATGCTGATATTTTATGACTCAGGCATACTCATTTTGCTAATGAGTTGGTGTATATTAATAAGCAGGTCAATGACTTCACATAGTCTTATAGCCTTAGTTAATACATACTTACAATGCTCACTGTCATTAGGTCAGGTAAATGATACGATTTTCGGTGATTCCTTCTACCCGACAAATCACCGTTGACATTTTGCTAAAATATTTAAACAAGAGTCCTATCTCTAACTAAAAATATTTGAATGTCGTACATCGGTACTCGCTGACACGTTTTTTTTTTACAGTTGCTCATAGGAGCAGTCCTACGTTACATTTTTCCACTAAGAGAATTTCTCAAAATGTCATGGCTATGTCTGTCGTTTATTTATAAATACGAGTCTTTTGCTCATTATAACACAGACCGTAATAAATGTCAAATGCAGTAAATGGACGAATATTTTGTGACACTCAGTTTTGTCTCCAACCCTCGTAATGACGTCATATGGACAACATCGAATTCGCAGAAACTGCATATGATTGGTATGGTTGTCAGTAACAACAACGACCTTCTTTACAAATATCATATATTCGATGTCTTCAATTTTACGAATCGCAATTGTCTAGACGACATAATCTATCTAGGGTTTCATTGAACTGTCAGAAATGTTCATCCCACTCACAGATTAAACTACTGATGACCATATTTTAAGCAATCGTTTTTACGACAATCGTTTTTAATGTTTCGCAATTGGGTTAGGGACTGAGTTAACTTAAGCAAAACACTTTACGAAACGTTATCAAAATCATTTGGATGGCTAGAAAGGGATTAAATGGACATCAACAAGACAAAAGAAGAAACACAACATAATTCCCAAGATCATTCAAAGAAATCAGCTCGATGGGTTCTAAGAATTATGAATAATAACAAAAACAAGCTCTTTTTATTTTGCTTTGTTATGAAGATGAATCTATTAATTTAAAAAAATGTTTTGACATCCAACAATATGGATACAAAGCTGAAATAGAAGATCTAATGTTTTTTTGTGAATGTTCGATGGAAGGAAAAATCATCGAAAGGTATTGCAGGGACCCTGTAATCCTCAAGGAATCGCACCTATAGTGATTGGACTAATCAGCAATATACTTTTTAATTTGTTTTATATTATATATAATTATAAAATTTAAAAGAAAGCCGTTTTGTTTGAAAGTGTTCTTGATTTTCAGTTTTTTTTTTTTTTTTTAGGTTTGACCCGTCTTAATGACTGAGAAGCCTAGCTCTGTGTCCTAGATCTACTTTTTAAGCTTCATCTTCACCCATCTCAATATATGGATCTCTATGTAGATGTTTTTTTATGTACCATATTGTTTTTAATTCTTGTAGTACTTGGAAGATTTGTATTCCTAATAAATAGCATGCGTACAACTGAAGCCCGTAGGTCTATTCTGATTTAACAATATGCTTATATAGCATTAATTTATTGGACAATTGTGATTATCTCATAATACTTTCTTCACTTACTTCACTTAAGTGGCGCTATAATCCAGAATGAACCTGGGTCTCAACCAACTGCCTCTCCAGTTAGACGGTCCTTAGCTAACCACCTCCAGTTGCGTACTCCAAGTTGGTTGAGGTTGGTTTCTACTTTTGCGCGCCATATAAGGCGAGGTATTCCTGCGTCCGACCGACGTCTGGCTGACAATTGAAGACTCTGCGAGGCGGAGTATTGGTGTCCATTCGTTCTTCATGTCCTAGCCATCTAGAACATCCAAGTTTTTAGACTAGAGGCATGTCGCTGTGCAGTTCGTATAGTTCCTGGTTGAAACTTCGTATCCATAGCCCATCAACGCAAACGGACCGAAGATTTTTCAAAGAAATTTCCTCTCAATTCGACCAAGGATCCACTTATGACATGGTCCATGGTTCAGCGCGCGCCGTAGAGCAGGATTGGGATGATCAGGATCTTATATAGGATCTCCTTAGTTGTTCGAGTGAGGGATTTACTACTAAATTGCCTTCGTAGCTAGAAGAAACAGCGGTTGGCAAGAGTAACTCTTCGTTTAATTTCTGACGAGCTGTTGTCCAGTTAATAAGCCAAAACATTTTACTGTAAGGTATAATCCATCTCTTTATAACTTCCTCTTGCAAAGAGAAAGGTTAATATTGATTGACTACTGTTTTTTTTTTTTTTTTTTTTTTTTTTTTTTTTTTTTTTTTTTTTTTTTTTTTTCAAAACAATTCTGTAAGTGAATCGAACATCAGTTGCTTTATCGACCAGTGAGCTAACACATTATTATTTGTTGCCGAATGTTGTTTTATCTGGACAAACGAGACTTGAAAAAGAGAAAACTCCGAAGAATTTTACTCTCGAGAGCAAGAGTTTTTGAAAACTGCTCTTCGTCGTTTTGTTATGGTTGTGAACACTTTCTTGTTATATATTGATAAATTATTATATCTGCTTATATGAGCTATTAGCGGTTTAATAAGCTTGCGTAGCCGTACCCATCTTAACCGTATTTTCTCAGCAAACAGCCACTTCATCTCGCCCACATTTACTATACTCATCTTGTGAAATTCTATAACTATGTAGATCTACTTCCACCTAAAACTTTATCGTTCTGAAAATACATAAAAACAAAAATCCAATTACGCTTATCCAAGAATTTATGTTCGTTTAAACGCGCGATGATGACAACATCTGCACCTTTGACCTACATAGCAAAGTGTTCACACCATTTAAAGCACGAAAACAATGTGTTTTGTAATAAGTTAGCTGCATACAATCCCCACACTTACATCCAAGGACAGGACTGGATCGGAAGAACGCGCTCCGATGACGACGAACAAAACCATCCACGAGATGACAAACCGAGAGGAATAGAAAATCTCAATGAATGCAGCACACAGTGGGAACAAAATAAAATTAGAATTCTCTTCTCCATAATAGCCGCATAGTCGTACGAACTTCGAGTACGATTACGACGAGCACAACTATGACTACGTCCGCTTTTTACAATATGCACCCTAGATCTTCATTAACAAGATAAATTCCTTCAGATACACGTACAAGTGGTCGTCGCCGCTCAATAAAACTATATACGAGTACAACTGTTCCATTGTTAGTCAGATATAAATTTTAATTAAATTTTGTCGTTTAGTTTTTTCCCCACATTGTCTATCTGTTGTTCTGTTGGGTTATTTGGATGATAATCAAATGAAATCTACAAAATGCGTTTCATCCCGGCGCAGTTGTAAGTGGAAGACACGTTGTGCTGCTTTGTATACGAATTGCTTGGCTAAGTGGCCCCTTGAGTAAACTGCAATTCATATTTCCCGCCCTTTTCCATCGCAATTTTAGCTCATTTGCATTTGAATCTCATGTGTGTGTTCTCTTTACCAAAGTCGAACGTAAAGATAGAATGTAACGAACTAACGTAAGCTACTTGCTTGTGGAACAAAGATATATAATTGGTTTGTTGAGATTGTTCTACCCTTGGATGGCTGCGGTCGTAGTATGCTTTATATTGCGTTTAGAGGAACTGTAAGCTCCGTCAACCGAACCCATGAAATAATTCCCATTAATTAGCATTGAATTGAAAGTAATTTTGTTTGCAAATTCAATTTAAATTTAATATTATTAACATAAAAAAAATTGGTAGTTTCTGTACAAGAGGTAGGGTCAAGTTGACCAGACCGATTTAAAGTACATAATTGGAAATTGTTTAAGGAAATGACAAGAGATGGGATGACATGTGGATGATCCTAAACAGCAAATTGTGATGACACAGTTCATAGCAAAACCTGAGTTGTTAAAAAAATGTTGGGGGAGATTGCGTTATATTTATGTTTTTTTTTTATTTAAGTGGCAAGGCCGAGTATTGGTGTCCATTTGCCTTACATGTCTTAGCCATCTTCAACGTCAAATGTGGAGGTTTTTGACTAGTTCCAAGTCGCTGTACAGCTCGTTAAGTTAATTGTTGAATCTTCATAGCCTGTCAACAAATTGTTCAAAGATTTTTTCGATCGAAACGAACAAGGACTTCTTCATTCGCTTCCATGCTCCAGCTCCGTTGAATATTACTGGGATAATCAGGGTCTTATAAAGAATCTCATTAGTATTTCGGGTGAGGTCTTTAAATCTAAATTGCCTTGTTACCCCGAAGAAGCAACGATTGGCAAGAGTAATTCTTCGTTTTAGTTCTGACGAGAAAAAAATGATCACAGGAAAAGAGTTACTATCAACCTGGATAGGGCATCGAGAATTTTCATTTGTCAAGTTTAGGTGGTATACCTACACTAAACATGTCTATGAATAGAACGTCCATATAAACACAATCGATTAATAGGAAATATATAACATGCTGTCTTGTAAAATTCTACGAGTTTTGGAATTTCCTCGCTTTAAATCATAGTAGGATAGAGCCGCCACCTGAGGAGTAAATATTACACTAGACATAATATTACAAAAATTCCGTCGGATTTCTTATATGAGGATTTTTATATATGAGGATTTTTATCTTTCTATTCCGTTGAAAGCGATAGGGGTCTAGGTGTAAGATTCAATACGTCTCATGAACACAAGACAAATAACGGATTTTAAGGGCCGATGTTGAATGTGAAACACACCTAAACGTCAAGTTTTTTTCTGCATTTCATTTGTCATTTCTCAATTTTAGACTAACTCAATTTGAACCATGGAAAGAAACACAATCGAGCAACGCGTTTAAGTTATTCAGGCTTATTATGAAAATGGGCGTTCAAGTCAATTTAATCGTCCAAATGTGCGTACAATCGGAAGAATCGTGCAAAAATTAAGCAAACCGGGTCTGTAGAAGATGTGAAAACACCAGTGCATGCTCGTACAGCTCGTACTGCAGAAAATATTGCTGTTGTTCGCGATAGTGTGGCTGAGTAAGCAGAATTACCGCATTTGGGCGAATGATAATCCAAGAGTGATTGTCGAAAAACCAATCCACCTACGAAGAGTGACTGTTTGGTGCGGTTTATGGGCTGGCGGCATTATCGGGCCATATTTTTTCCAAAATGAGGCCGGTCAGGCAGTTACTGTGAATGGTGTTCGCTATCGTGAGATGATAACAAACTTTTTATGACCCGAATTGGAAGATATGGATGTGGACGATATGTGGTTTCAACAGGACGGTGCCACTTGCCACACAGCTAACGAAACAATGACTCTTTTGCGTGACAAATTCAATGGCCGTGTCATCTCACGTGGTGGCGATGTCAATTGGCCGCCAAGATCATGTGATTTGACAGTGTTGGACTTCTTTCTTTGGGGTTATTTGAAAGAAAAGGTGTACGTCGATAAGCCAACAACAATACAAGAGCTAAAAGATGAGACAATTCGGCATATTAACGGCATAGAACCTCAATTATGCCTCAACGTTATCGAAAATTTGGACCATCGGATGGATGTGTGCTGCCGAGTTCGCGGCGGCCATTTTTATATTTTCTTCCATACATAATTGAACCATACCAATATTATCATAATAAGGTAATTGCTGTAACAGGAAATAGATGTTTTTAACGACAAATTGAACCTTAACTGGAAAGCATCAGATATACCATATTCAGCCCGTTCGCCTTTCAGTATCACCAAAACCAAAAACAAGGTATCGCTTTTGATAATATTCGCCGGGCTTTGTGAATGTTTGGCAGCAAGCATGCTTTTTCAAAACAGGCTTATGTCACAACAGGGTTAGCACCTTACTAGGTAAGAGCAGCACAGATTTTGAAAATTTGAGAAGATTCTTCTATTTGTTGATCGAATGAGATACCTATTCGAGATTTCAAACACCCATTAGTTGACATATTGATTTAATATTTTGTAGGAACTTGCGTCACTGATACCTCCTTCATTTATTCCTACTCACGTCACATTTCTATCTTAGCAACAAACAAAAAGCTAGACGACAAAATAAATTAGCATTACCATTTATAAAAAGGAAACCTAATTTTCCAAAATCCAATAAACTGTTGCTCGCTCACAAGAATGTGACAGAAAATATATGTATCTACAGCACACACTATACCTACACTTGTATACGTCTTTAAATTTCCTGTATCTACTCAAGACCTTAGCACACTTAAAGCTCACTCATCTAATTATGAAAACAGGTTATTTTTTCTAATGAATGTCCTTGTATTAATTCAGAAAATACACACACACACAGGGATCGATAGCGGCATAAAATCGTTACGCATGGCAATGATACCTAGAGAGATGTTAAACAGCACGGAAGGGTACATAAACGAAAATAGGGCAACGTGTGTGTACGAAGGCCACATAAAGGATATTCGTTAGCCAGCAAAGCATGGATAGACGGTGGATTTTTTTTTTTCATTTTCTTTGTTTTCTACAACACGATACGTTCTTTGTGATCAACAAGTTGAAAGGTTGACTCCCGGAAATCGTGTTTGTATGCACATGCTTGTCATCCATCTACACACTGTCAACTCAAAAAAAGTTTGTCATCCTGTCATATCCCTTATATACAGAATAAAAAAAAATCAATATAATTGTCATCAAATGAACAACGTATGTTAACATCAAGGATACGACTATCATTCCATTCCTTTCATAGTATGCACGAATGACTTTAAAGGACTTTACGTTAACGAATAATCTCTGTCTGAAGGCAACCAACTTGCATTTGGTTATGGGAAAGTACCATGTCGGGTACGATAGAAAAATTATTCATGTGCTTATATCTAAACATGAACTAAACTAGAAAGACGTAACTATTCAGTTTCTTCGAAACGAAGGATCTTGAAATTCCCAGGTACTACTTGTTGCATCAAAATTCATATTATTCATTTGATCATTATATTTGAGTAGATGTAGAAATCTCAGAGTGATGTCATATTACCACATCTTTCTTGGAGTATATGATCTTTCTACCCATCCTAAAGAATACAGATGCAGATAACGTTCCCTTCTCAGTCTGGGGAAAGCATTAAGGGTGCTCCCTCAAAATGCACTTCAGGACAAATGGCAGTGTCAGAGTAATGAGCCCCAACAAAACAAATTGGTTTTATTTCATATATTTTATTATATATTTAATTCAAGCTCGGAAAGTACTTCGGATGCATTTGGAAAGTTTCTCCGAAGTGCGATTGTCCTGATTGCTAAATACCAGAATACCAAACTGAAGTTGGCCTTGGTACCAGTACATAGAATAATTTTAAGGTTTGTTGGGTCCTTAGCCATAGAGGGATACCAGATATCAGATGTAGTTTTGACCAGCGAAACTAAGCTAAATAAGAGACACGAAGCGGGGAGGTAAGGAGCTTCCAGTTGCTGGAACCATGCATCGTATGCGTTCCCCTCTAAAGCTGGAGGGAAATGTATGTGGTTTCACTTTATGCACCAAAATCACATTAGCCAACTTAAGTTATAACATGGTTAGAGACACTTATTCGTTGCCCACAAATTCAATCGGTCCAAAAAAAATTTTTTTTTTTCAGTTTTTAAGGCCAAACATGCATAGCAGTTCAACCAAGTCTTTTCGACTTTCAGCGGTCAAACTGTCCGCGCTTGGCCAGAGTTGTAATAGCAAATTACTTTTAAACGAAATAAAGCCACCAACACACATAATGAACAATTAAATGGGGCTACATTTACTTAAGATGAATATTAGGTCAATACATCAATGGATAGAACTATCCCGAATGTAGAATTTTCCGACGACCAGTCGGAGAATTATCGCCAAATTGATGGGCTGTACAGACATAAAGGGACTTTTCTCGAGACTTAAACGGCTGCACAAACAGTTTACTGGCAGACACGATACGGAGAATAGGACATAAAAATCGCAGGTCAAAAATCTGCAACAGTTAAACTCGGAAAATAAAATTATCAGTTTGGTTTTCAAGCGAGACATGACACTATTCATGCCGCGTCAAAATTAGAGTCCGACATTCATTGAAATAAATCCAAAAAAGCAATGCACGGGCGCCTATCTGGTTAACTTTAAGAAGGTCTTCGACACCGTATGGTCAGACGATCTTCTCTTCTAGATAACCAGAATGGGCATTCTGTACATTAATTATTAAATGCATATGGGAAAGAAATTCGTTGCCAAATGTACAACGTAACTTCTAGTAAGGTTTTTAAAATTAAAAAGTGTTAACAGTAGGAGGCGGTTAACATTTATACAAGTCATCTGGCATGGTACTTAGTGAAACGTTAATGCGTACGCAGATGATTTGTGTCATCCTACATAGAAAATATACGGTTCTTTCAGTGTCTCCGATTCTCTTTAAGACAGTACCGGACACCAGATAAAATCCTTTCACAACAAGGTTCTACACGATGGGGTCAGCTGAATAGAATTGACAATTTCCTTATTAATGAAATTTGAAGATACGTCAAAAGGCTAGCGACAACAGCCTGATCTTCAGTCACAACCCCATGGAGAACTCTTTTATCGCTAGGGTTAGTTAAAGAAAGGAATGGTGTACCCCGGCATTTTACCACTGCTACCGTGTCGTGCGGGACAAGTGGCTGATTCGCGAAATTCGCTGATGAGAAAAGTGTTCCTGCACACAGTCAGGCCTTTGCGAACTTGTTGTTGTTGTACACTCCTTAGTTTTAAGCACATTACGCCTAGGTAGGAGGTCCTGCGAAGTAGTGTTCCGTATCTAGGCGGTGTCCAATTAAGGGTGCCCGGGCACCCAAAAACGCAATTAAGATGGCGACCACTAGAGTGTGCTACACAATTTTTTTTATTTTAAAGGTTTCTATTTAGATTTATTAAAACGAATACTTGGGATAACAAAATGAGGATGCTTTGCAGTCCGTCATTTTAGCCGAAAGGGAATTTAGGCGGGAGTTCTGTAATCTGTAAGCATGGCACGAATCGTACCATAGAGATTCCTAAGTTCGGGTTCAGTACTCGTATATCCGTTTCAACTTGAAACTTATCCGCGCAAATGGGTATTAGCAGACCGTCAATCCCAATAAAGATTGGAATGTCCGACGAGGACAGCAACTTGAAAAATTGCTGGTATGGCAGAGCTGCAATAAAAGCTCCGAAATATCCAGAACGCAATGAATCATTTTCTGGACAGGGGTCACAAATACCTGAATGAGTGTGGGGTCATTTATAGTTTATCATCTTCAAAAACAATTAAATAAATAACCAAAAAATTTAATTTTCAGAAATAAATTAAATATCTACATTGATTAAAAAAAATATTTGAATTTCTTAATGAAGCACGATGCGTGCGCCACCCTGTATTTAAGTTAAGTTTAATTTACGTAGTTAAGCATTAGATTTCTAAGTAGGTTAAGTTTTTGTATACAAAAAAAAACATTCCATGAATCACCATGTATCACGAATCAATAAATTTTTCATATTTTGTTTGAAAATAAAATTTATTAGTAAACGTTAACAACTAAATAGATAGTTTTAGACCGAAAGACACTGGTAAAACATGTCAGAGATAAGCTTTAAGTATCCGCCAAGGGCCAATAAGTTAGATTGAAAAAAAGTCTCTTAATCATAAGCTGGATTTAAGCATATTTGTCTTGTATATAGTTAAAATTTTAAGAGTAAACAATAATTAATTTTAACATTAAGTAGTGCAAAAAGTAAAAAAATACACCTCGACTACAATAGCTTAGCCATGTCCAGAGAATTAAAATTTATTTTTTTATATAATTTGCGCTCACTCAGGGGGTTAATGTTTTACTACAGTACAAGTGTTAGAGAAGGGGAAGAAAGACGGTGATAGGAAAGATTTTGGATGTAGGGGAGACTATAGGTGGTGTCCGAAATAACTTCGGGGAGACACTAGTTTTTGTGTTCGTTAAATTCGCAGAACTTTCAAGATGGGGTATACTTTTAGAAGTAACTACCGACCATTTTTATTTCTTTGAATAAATGTTTCATGGATTTTTGCTAGGATTGAACACTTAACCTTCCACTCAATAGGTGAACACATTACCACTACAACGCGGCCACCCACTATAACTTTAATGATCCAGTCAAAAGAATCTTAAAATTTCAGTCTCTGGAATCAGCTTCAAGAGATCGCGGATAATAAGTCGCTTGGACTAAAGATTAGAAGCACTTTCCCGTACTTTTTTTGGTTGTTTTAACAACAACATTAACTTGTTTGCGTGACTCCACACATAAAATAAATACTTTGTCGAATATATTTATTTAAATAAAATTATAACAAAATATCTAAATACGCTGATCTGGATTCCAAAAATCATGTTACCAATAGAAAAATATTTGGAAAAAAAATATTTTGTTTCACTTAAAACAAAATCAATAAAAATGCACTACAAATAGCACGCGCAGATTCAAAGTAACACAAACAATTTAAAATTACCCCCTCCTGAGAGGGAAGGATTCCCGAACATTATTTCATTTTTTGTATATGGATCTCTCATTTTTTATCGAAAGTGATGAGATATTTAAGAATCGATTTTCTTCTTTTGCATTTCGGGTTTAATTTATTTATACACAATACCATTTGCTGTGTAAGGGCTAGATATTTATGCCTCATGTTGTGTGTTCTGGAGGCTATCCTCTGGATTTTGAATCAACGCAATGACAGCCACAAGGATAAGTGTTCAAGAAATATAACAACAAAATGGATGGAATATTATGTTAAACACATCTGCCATCAAAGACCATCAGTTGAAAAATATGTCTGCTGATTTTATGAAACAGAAAATAAGTCTGTTATTATTATTGTTGTTGTTGTTGTGATGAGCTGTAAGTGAGTTTTTAATTGCGTATTGAAAGCTGTCAATGGCGGGTAAAATATCAATTGGCATATAAATAAGAGGAAACGATTGGTTCAAAGGCTATCGGATATAACTGTGCCCCATATTTTATCGTGGGGATGCCTTATGATTTCAGTTAGAATCTGATAGAGAAAATGACAAATAAATAAACAACGTCGTCACGTCGTCGTCAAAACCACAGCTATTAAGCCTGTGCATATTTTTACACCCTCTACTTGTAAACCGTATTTATTTATTTATTTTAATGTTTGCGCTTACTAATAGTAGCAATTAAATTCGTTGGCAAAATAAAGTGCGGTTGAGTGGCAGATGGAACGATGCGCAAAATTGTAATTATTCGAACGTTGTTTGTGTGTCTAGTTTTTATTGTATGATATCATGCATGATTTTTTAAAAATAAAAAAAAAAGTTTATTGATAAAAACAACTCGTAAAACATTCTGTTATCCGTCACAACTCGGAAAATCTTCCGCGGAAATTTAAAAGATTTTTGTGTTTGATTTCATATAACAATGTAGTGTAATACAATTACTATCACTGTAATTGCATTTTTTTATAAGTACCCTTAGTCTTTGTGAGAAAATTGACTTATTTTACATAATTTAATGAACTATACCGATCATGATGTTATGTTTCTAAGGGCCCCACTATGCAACATACAACATTTGGTTGAAATGTTATGTCCCATTTTAAATTTAGGAATAGCCTCTACAAGAGCGCACACGTATAACCTGGACAAAATTTATGAGCGAACTACGATGTTAAAGTCGTACTGGGAGATTTTAACGCTAAGGTAGGAGAAGAGTACATCTTTAGCAATATTGTTGAAAAACACAGACATGACACCAAGTCTGGCAACCAACTTAACCTAATTGCCTTCGTTGCTTCACAAAATGGCACCATAACCAGCACAGGATTTCCTCACCTAGTTATTCATAAACTGATCATATTCCGATAAACAAAGGCACGCAGCCAGAATTTTCGATGTCCAAACATTTCGTGGGGTTAATATTGAATCGGTGCACTACCTTGTTGCAGCCTAAGTAAGAATGTAGATATCCACCATGCCACAACAAACGCTTAATAATGTTAATCACTAATACCATAACACATCATCTAGTGCCGAATACCAATGACGGCCATGTTAAGAGGTCAGAAGATCGGCCGCAACTGTTGACCTGTGTTTTTCGACCTAACCAGCAAGAAATCCCTGATATAAGAATACCCTACCCACAGATGCAATCAACCAAAATCGAGGCCTAATAGACAAAGCTGAAGGTAAAGACTAGAGCTGGCATCGACCTTTGTAGTTAAAAAAGGAGAAAGAACACCGGCTTTTGAGAAAGAAGAAAAAAACATAGTAAGAAAAACGAGCGATCGAAAGAGGAGCCGCTCCAGGAATGATATTCGTAAAGTGTAAAACGTCAGAGCAAGGAATACCAGGTCCGAACAGAATCCTAACGAGTTGAAACACAGTCGATGCTGAGAATAATGGAAAAACCACTTCCGCACAACGGCGATGATGAACAATCTTTTGTTGACCGGCAGGACGAACCATTCAATATTGGCGACGACAGCAAAAACTACCAGTCACTCGATGTAAGTGAAGTGTGGATATCAATATCAAAACAAATTCTTCGACTTTTTTTTCTTAAACCACACGCGACACAAATGCATATTTGGTTTAAATTCAAAACATTACATTAAATTAATAAAACTATATTCACTTGACACCACAACGAAAATATACAATTTGTGTGCAAAAGTGAAGTAATCACTAAAAATAAAGAGCTGGAATGCAATGAACCACAACAAACTTGGCAGCATAATTGTTTCCAATCACAAACAATCTCGTTTGTATACTTCCATTTATAGACATCACTTTCGCATTTGCAATGAAGAAACACGAGTGGTGTACGACTGAGTCGTACAAGTACGTACGACTTTGAATTACATATGACTATAAATAACATTTTCGTTGTTGGCCAAAACAGAATATTTCGTTAAGACTTTTGAGTTCAAACTAGTTATAAGCCATTGTTACAAATGTCAAAAGTAACATACGTTTTTGATTTCATTCAACTAGACATTATATTTAGAGAGATATGCGGATTTTCTGAAATGCAGGATTTTGATTTTTTGGTAAAAACTAGGTAAGTAAATCATCGTTTTTTGAGAAATTTTAATTATACCAAATCCGTTGTATCCGTTGTTCCTTATTGTGGATATCAAATTTGACACCTATTAAATCGGACAATCGGATCAAATCTTTTGGACTATTTCACAACATGTAAAGTTTGAATAAAATCTTGAATTATATTTTTTTCACGAAACCAACACTTACTACTTAGGTGCAAGTAAAAATCACATAATACCGGCTTCAACACAAAATCGATTCAATTTGTCATTTGATGGAAAAAAAAAAAACAGAAAAACTACAACTAAAACTCGTCAAATCACCACTACAGGTGTGGCCCATGAACAGCAACCCCTCGAAATACTGTTCAAATCGAATTCAGTCACTCGATTTACATGCATCGATATTCTCCACACGCTCGCAACTACTCAACCTGTCCACAGCCACATCCAATGAATGCATTCATAAAGTCTATATGGACATGTTAAGTTGAGCCGGTATGCTAATTACTTTCGAACGTGAATATTTTGTTAATATTTAATAACCTCAAATATTTCGCCACTCCATTTGGAATTCGGATTGCGGCTACGCACACGCCATGGAGGGAGCATATTTTTGAAAATGCTTGGCAAATGCCCCACCGAATCGCAGAAGTAATTAAATACTCTTGGCTAAAACTAAATAAGCTTACATTTAGTTTTATAAATATTTACAGCCTTTGTGGGGCAAAACCAATTTGGTTGTTTAGACAGAGCAAACACGAATTAAAAAAATATTCCAAAAATGCATCCGGGAATTGCAACTATAAATCAATCGAATTGTCTGGTGGTGCATCGGTGGTTCAAGTGGGAGAATCGAATACCAACCTAATCAAGTCAAATACATTTTTCGTGCTAAAATAAACACGAAAAATCTATTTGGAAAATGTATATATGTTAATTCCAAGCGGCAGCTATTTACAATGTGAATGTAATGAAAAAGACAGACGTAGGTTTAGAAAAAACCCTAAACGTCACGTCAGTCGATCTTCATATCAATGATACAATCGAAAATAAAGAGCAGCATTACTCAAAAATCAGTATAGTTTTCGAAGATGATGTGTCTGACTAAATTACCCCTTACGACGATATGAAAAATATGTGGTATTCAGCTTGGATCGTATCTACGACGTGGATCAAAAGTTTAAATCGAACCAATGAAAAAGGTTATCAGATTAGTTCCTTCCTCATCAGAATTGCGATTGGAATTTGTGCATCGATAATAAAATTTAGAAACATATGCCCAAGTTAACTGTTCTATAAAGCACAAATCAGTATCAATATCCCACCAGACCAATTTTCAAATGTTTTCACGATTATTCACAAATTTGATTGATTCCCTTGGACAGCATCTTGTCATCGGAGGGGACTTCAATGCAGAACATAGATTCTAGAGATCTATATACATATCACATATTACGATGTATGCAGAAAATACAATACCGAATTTTAATCAACAGAACAACTAATTTAATGACCAACTGATATTGTTAAAAAACCGGATTTAAAATTTTCTTCTTTCTAAAAGGTCTACCGGCCAATCGAATCAAATTTGGAAAATTCATTGATCTTTTCTCTGATCATTTTAAAAAATAAGAGAAAGCCAATCATTAGAATCATTAGACTAACACACGGAATTACTACGATGTACTTGGTTTTTTGACGTCTCGCAAGCTTTGACAAAGTGGTATTTAACGGTCTTAAATACAAATTAAGAAGAGTTCTACCTTAAAAATTACATAAAAAAATCTTAAGAATCTCTTTCATGTGGAATTTGGATAGAGGACACAAATAAAACATTTCAAAATGCTGGAGGATAGCAATTAACGAGGCCAAATCAATTTATGTAGATTTTTTTATATAAACAAACAAACAAAAGCATTTATAAATACGGTTCGAGTCCCGTTTGCAAATGAAGCGAAATATATCGAAATGACTCTCATTACAAAATTAGAATGGATGTCACATTTAAAAATAAACACAGAGAACTGTACTGGTTGCTTGGAACATATTGTAAGTTCAACAAGCAAGCGATAAAACCTGTTTGGACACATGATATACAACTAAGTTGTTGTACCAGTGAAACGATTTTAAATACCTTACAAACTTTTGAAACAAAATGTTAACATCATCCGTCAATGCGTCGTGGTGCATTAGAAACGGAGATCTTAGTAGTGATCTGGGTATTCCACTTTTAAACATGAAACAAACAAACAATTGCACTAAAACATAAAAAAAAACGTTTAACATTAAAAGTACGGTCCTTTAAATTCTTGACGAAAGAAACTTTTTGCGGCGTCTTCAAAGAACTAAGCACTTTGATTAAGCCCACGCTAACTCTTACAGAAAAGTCAGCTGCCAGATGATAAAAAAAAACGATCCGACACGACCTGGAATAACTCCCCAAGAAATGTAGAGAGTATTGTTTTTGATATGGAGTTTGAACAAATCCACTTTCCCAAAAAAAAAAAAAAAAAGTATGCAGCATTCTTATACACGTCTTCACCATCTGAGCTCAAATGTTTATCAAAATCGTTAGAGCCGTTGGTCGAATAATTGGACGCTGCCGCTCAGAGCTAAAGGCTCTATGTAACCAAAACAAAGTCCAAATTATCTGGGTATAGGTACATAATAATGTTCCATGAAACGAGAAAGCAGGCGAGCTAGCCAGGCTAGGATTGTGCAGCAGCATCTCCTTATGCGACAATAGGGTTAGACCCCCACTTGCTTTCAAAAAAAAACAGGAAATAAACAGATTCACACGAAGTGAAACAAAATCTAGGTGGCAAAACATTAACACTTGCAAACACACTAAAGAACTTTGGCCGGAATTAAGCGGTAGCAAATCTAACAAGCTTATAACTCTGAACAGAGCTTCCATTTCTATAGCAGTGAGAGTTATTACAGGTCACAATCTGCTGAGTAAACACTCCCATAGAATTAACCTAACCGAATCACACCAACTATGCAGGAAATGCGGAGACCCAGACGTCGAGGAGGACAACGTCCTCCTACTGTGTCACTGCCCCGCGATCAGCAATAGCCGATCGCAAACTCCTCGGGAGCTTTTAATACGAGGGTTTGACGAAGCTAGCTACAACCCCCATAGCATAGATCGTCAGCTTCTTCTACAAGTCGGGATGGAGCAATTACCTCTTTGAAGCTAATGGAGCAGCATAAATAGCCTTCAAAGTATATCGCTATGGACCCACGTGGGTCTATGCGCGTTTGACGGCCTACCTGAGCGTCAACAACCCATTAAAACCTAACCTTAACCTAGAGCCGTTTTCTGGAAAATCAACATTTAACTGTTTTTGTAAGAGTACCCAGTCATATTCAGAATACCCATATTAGACTTCATACTAATTTTCAATTATATGAACAGTCATTTTCAAAAGTACCACTACATGCATTAAAAAGAAGCTTATTTATTCATTTTTAAAAAATCTGTAGAGCTATTATCGACATAAGTAAAAACATAATAGTACTAAAAGTCCAATTTAAAAACACAAATACCCAAAATTTCAGACAAATCGGCCGGACTCTTCAGGCTGCAGTTTCAATAACAAACTACAGATCACAGAACACAGACTCGGGATGGCAGACATACATTTTTTAAAAACTATTTTTGGATTCGGGATCTTAACTTTGAATTATTGCGCCATCACAATACGTCCCTATACTAAGTATACTGGCGAAGTAAACTCACCAATGTGACAGCGACAGCCCCGCAAAAAGAAACCTTGTTAGTAAGTTAGTTTAATTTTTTATTAAGCATCAAATTTGCTATTTTCACTTTTGACATCGATTATTTTTTATCGATTATTGTCCGTCCCTATAAAATATATTTGAAGTTAAAATCGTTGTGGGTATCGCTTAAGACTTCTGTTTTTTTTATGATATAAGAAAGTGTCAAGATTTTATGTTTCGTGGAGTTTGCTGGAATAAAACCACACGGATAAACAGTTTGTTGGTTAAAAGTTAGTTTCAGCAGTTTATATAGTAGTTATATATAGTTTATATAGCAATATTGAGTTGAATATTGCTTCTTTTTGGCAACGTTTTACGATCCATTTTAGATCTTTCCAAAAAGAAATTTAATTTAAAAACATATGAGAAGGCTACAATCCGCTGTGCGGATCGTTGAATACCCTATCCCATCCTATTCATAAAACAAAAATCCCCAAAAAGTGGGCATGGCTAAAAACACGATGTGCATAAAATAGAAAAAATGATATAGTGACAACAAATTCTTCAGACTGCTTACAAAACACTTTTACGGTTCTACAAAATACAAGGTTTTCTCCTGCATATGTTATGGGGTAGTGTATAAAAATGGTTTTTATATAAAAACGCCCCCAAAAAGTGGGCGTGGGTGAAAATGGTATATAGACGAAATGTTTATATTAATAATGTTAATGATTCATTGTCACAATATATTGCTCAGACAGTTTATCAAAATCTTTTGTGGTTCGACAAAAACAACGGTTTTCTATTGCTAATGCCTTGGGAGGGGGTATACAAATGGTTTTTGTAAGAAAACGCCCCCAAAATGTGGACGTAGGTGAAAATGATCTATAGACAAAATGTTTATATTACCATTGCGGAAGTATTTGCATCAACATTTTTTTCGAAAGTTTCAAAATTTGGACAAAAAACTTTTTTTACTAAAAACGCCCCCAGAAAGTGGGCGTGGCAAAAAACTTTGTATGGACGAAATATAGATATTAAGATTTTCTAAATATGTTGCAAGCACACTTTTTTGAAATTCCTTACGGTTTGGCTTAAAACTACGTTTTTTCTAAAAGGGGGCGTGGCAGTGGGCGGATTTTAAAAATTTTTACACTTGTTCTGGTGACTCGGCCAAGGATCCTATATACCAAATTTCATTCCTAGCTCAAAATTTAAGGCCCAAAAATCGGTGACGAACAGACAGTTGGACGGACGGACACACGGACGGACGGACAGACAGACATGGCTAATTCAACTCAGCTAGCGATTCTGAGTCGATCCATATACTTTGAGGTATATGTAGCTAAATTATTTCTCTATGTTACAAACTAAGTATCAAAACTAATATACCCCTATGGGATAGGGTATAAAAAAATGAAAATCTCTATCCTAATATCCTTTCAAAAGATTAACTCGAATCACTGTACCCGTTGATATATCACATGCCGAACCAGCAGATGTACTGGCACGGAAGAATACCGATCCATTCGATTAATAGAGTGCAGACGATCCGTACAAGTAAATTGCAGTTTGGGCTATTTGCCATTTTACAACCAAAATCAATTAAAGTGCCAACTGCAAAGTTGTGTAGATGTCATGCGAGGCGTGTGTTCAAAGGAAATGTTTATTGAAGACAGATTGTGGTTGTCCGTAGTCTGATTAAGAAAGGATTCATGATTACAATTGCAAAAATACATCATATTATGGAAGAAAGATCATTATTTTTTGTTCTTCAATTGTTCCTTAATATTTGAAAATAAATGGATTATATAGGTCATTATTGAATTTTATTGGTCGGACGATTTAAAATTCAAAATTATATCATTTGAATATGAACTATGGACATTTCGTAAAACTATTGGTTAAATTCCAAAATTACACAGAAAGTAAGTAAGGTTTTCTTTGATTTGCAAGTGATAATACAAGGCAGCACATCATATTATTTAGTTATACATTTCGATGCTCGACGATAGCTTGATATACCTTAAAGTATATGGATCGACTCAGAATCGCTAACTGAGTCGATTTAGCCGTGTCTGTGTCTGTCTGTCCGTCCCTCGTCCCTGCCACCAGTACAAGTGTAAACATTTTCAAAATCCGCCCACTGCCACGTCCAATTTTAAGAAAATCTGTTAAATGCTATGGAATTTTGAAAGTTTGTGAAGATATTAAGACAATCCTAATGTCTATAAATATCTATATTTCCTACATAACATTTTTTGCTACGCCCACTTTTTGGGGGCGTTTTCTATTAAAAACGATTAACGTTAATTTATTAAGGAAATTTGAAAAAACTTTCGATGCAAGAACATTATTAGAATATATCGTCCTTTTATCATTTTAACGCCCACTTTTTGGAAGCGTTTTCTAGAAAAATCTATTTGTATACCCTACTCCAAAGCAAATGCAGGAGAATTGTTTTTCGTCGATCCATAAAATATTTTGACAAGCCATCTGAACAATATGTTGTGACAATATCAATTTATATATTATATCCATAAAGCCCACTTTTTGGGTATTTTAATTTTAAGGATGGGATGGGATAGGGTGTTCAACTATTCGCACAGCGGATTGTAGCGGATCATATGTTTATAATCATATTTATTAAAATACCGCTGTTTATGATCCCGATTTATGTAATCCCGCTTCTAAGCGATTTTTATAAATAAAACAACAACTTTGAATTGCAAAATCGGGATTAGAAGAAACAAATTTGAACTAAGAGAAATATCAGGAAAGATAAACTAAAGTACATAATGTTTTTTGAACATGTAACAGCATTCATATAATGAATATACAATACATATAAATCTAAAATCTCAAAATAAATCATATTCATTATGGTATTGAAAAACCAGTGGTGGGTGCATGACTGGGTCGTACGTACTTGCTCCTTTTTTTAAGTGAAACTTCTTTGGGCTCGTCGGGGTAAATCCAAACTCACATGACACGAAAGTTTAACAGGACAAATTAAAGGCAGGGAGAGGCTAGCGTGGTGGAATAACGGCGGGCAAACAACAACAAACAAAAAAAACTTGTTTTAGCAAAAGAGAGCGAATGCGTAAGCATGAGAGAGCACCCTGCAGTGAATCCAAACCATGTACATCAGAAAATTGATGAAAATTGGGAAAACAAATGTGCGACGAACAACAATAAGCGAAAACTTGTATGTATATGCACATCAGACAATGGAGTTGTTCAATCGATGAGATATTTTATATGGCGGGAGTACTTTTGTATGGATTTTTTGCTTTGAAATGTGTAACTATAAGTTGTTTAAAGTAAAACACAAATTATAATTACAAATTATAATTACAAATTATAATTACAAATTAATACTAAGAGAGTGTGTAAAATTGTAAAATAAAAATAAAAGAGTGAAATTGATAACCATTGCAAAATTTGAACATAAATGCGATTGCAAACGAAGTTAAGTTAAGTTTTCGTGTAGTAAAGAATATTATGTTCGTGTTTTCACAAACAACAACAACTCTGAATATTTTGATTTTGCTTATTATTTGTTCTGTTTATATTTAGCACTTTTACATAATTTTCAAGCAATTTTAAAGATGTTCAAAAAAACAAACCACCGTCCCACGCCAATAAATTTGCCTTCATAAAGTCAGATTGCGTTTGTTTTCCTACAGATGTCAGTTTGTCATTTGACACTGGCGTTGTCCTGAACAACTCTACAGAATGCTTGCTTTCCTTGAATTGGTTGTGCGTCGTTTCATTTATGAACTTAAAGTGATTAGGAAGGACTTCTGGTATTTGAGAAACATCGATGCATGAAGTTTCATTTCAACCTCGTGGCACACTACGGTCTCTTTTTTGTACTAACTTTTTATATTTGAGTATAAAATGTATGTTATAAGTTACAATTAGTTTTGAACCCAAAATACCCAAGAATACAGTATGTGAAATTTGAAATAAATCCGTCCTGTCGCTTACCCTCCAGCTGTGTTTATCTTGAGCGGGTGTCTATTGTAACGAATCTCTCAGTCTCACAGCTGCACAAGTTGCGGTCTGTTTGCCGTAAATATTTAGGGGCATATAGGGCTATGGAGGGGGTGGGTTCTTAGAGTTCCGCAAATGCATATGCAAGCTGATCTTTAAACTTTCACTAGAATGTTGCGGTTGGAGGCTGTCCACCAGACTAACACACTAGGTATACAAAAGTATGAGTATAATGATGGACAGGTAAAGCCAGAAAGTGGTATGTGGCTGCATACCCCATTTCTTTCCGATAGACTTTTTACGTGTGTATAAGGCTACGGGTGCTTTCTTTTACGCATTCTTGGATAATGGCATTCCAGTTTCTTATCCAAGACCAGATCCAGTACTTGACTGATTCTGCGAACTTGAGAATATCGCCTTTAAGTTTTGGAGGGTCTTTGTATTTCCTACTAAAAATATTTTTTGAGAGTTATAGCCGATACCACATCTGGCGGCCTATTTATAAAGTACAGAGTGACCATTTTGTAATTGTTATTTAAAGGTATTAAGGTACTTCCCTGATACAGTTTTTAGCAAGTCATCTGCGTTTTTATTAACAAAACTACATTAAAAACCATTTTTTTAAGAAAATAGAAATGATTGAAAATATTAGTCGTAATATTAGGTTTTATTTATCTCGAGTTTGATTTTTTTTGTTATGCAACCAATACTTGCGCTATAGGACCAAGTAATCCCCATGGATACCGGAAATTAAAATACACATAAACACAATGTCCATTTAAAATAATAAAATATATAGAATTTCAGCCGGCAAAAGTATCCCACTTGTAGAAGTAAGTAAATAATTGATATAAGAACCACCGACCATAGTAGAGTGGGTGTAACGTACTCAACAAGTGAGTCATTCATCTGCCAATCATTTTCGAAAAAAGCCGGCAGAGCGCAAAACCAGAATGCCAACAGCAAAGCAGAGCATGGAAACCCAACATTCCGTCATTGTTACCCCCTCTAAAATGAAAGGAAAGAAGAATGATTACGCATAGATACGTATCTAGAGCATGATCAAAATACAATCTCTTCATTGTATGTGAGACTGGTCTCAGGTCTGACGCTGGCTCTTCTGGGTGACGCTTTAGGGAGGGACGAGAACAGAGCCGGTTACATTAACATTTCCTGCAGCTAGTTTCTGCAATATTCACTCATTCACAAGGCAAAGTTTCTTTTTCCATTGTGAATAAATGTCAACCGTGTTGTTGTCATGTTTTCCATATGAACTCGAATAAAATCAGATAAATACGATACATACAGACACATGCCTACGTTTCGTACTCGTATATTTCATTCCATATCCAGACTATGAAATGCAAATGAACTAGGCGGGGGAGTTCACAAAAGAACTCTCACTTGTTAGTTTGGTGCAGCCGGCAGCACTGCTTATGGCAAGCACGGGAATGTCTCATTTGAGATGTGCATACCTAGTTGTATAAAAACTTGCGAGTTTTTTTCTGTAATTTCATTAAAGTGGAGTGGTGGTTGAATTTGATTCTAGCAAGATAAATACATTGCATATGCATTTAAATGAGGAAGGGCTGTGTCCATTTGTCTCTGCCACACAATTTATTCTGTTCTTATTTCAAGTCTTTGGAGACCTCATTTGTGGTGTGGGTGCAATGGATATGACAGCCTAGTTGTGGAACAAAGAAAATACAAGGAAAACGTTCAAAAAACCCCGACCACAGAAATACAAAAGATTGTCAAAGTATATTATTGCAATGGGGGTTCATAAAATGACGAGTGCATTTCTATTTTTTTCTATTCTTAAATGAGAAATGTAAATATTTACTTACCGTTACGGGATACATCTAATTCAACTAAATTTTCAAAATTTTGAATATCTGGTGGCAGTCTGTTGATTTCATTGTCACTTAATCCCAATTTTCGCAAACGATGTAGCCTGAAGAAGTTCTGGAAAAAAAAATATAAACATTATTGATTTATCTGACAGAAGCCATTTTGATATTTTTTATCAAATGACTGTCCCAGTTATAGATATGTGGTTGAGATAATATAATTGATATAATTGTGTTGGGGAATTTTTTTTTTTAAATATTCTGCAACTCATTGTAATGCATGTGGGTACAACGCATACTTGCGTTCGAGTTTTGTTTCTCGTTCAGATGGTTGAAGATTTTTAATGTGGAAGCACGATGGCTGCCATTCGGTCGGTAATGCTATATTTATATGCTTTTCACATCAAAGATATACATTCGTCTCTTTGACATTTAATCATTTTTATGTGAAGAGTGGCACGAATTTAACAATTCTGTCACTCTTAACATGACAACAATTTTCAACTTGCTTTTGGACATATCGGCAATTTGCCGTTTAAATTTTTATTTTATTACAAATTTAAATTAAAAGTTCAGTGAAAAGTTATTAAATTATATTCAAGAACCACAAAAAATATGCTGCTCAGTCTTTGATTCACGAATAAAGAAACACCAACATGATTTCACCAGCCCTTTTTCGCAATGATTTGAGAAATCATTCGAGTAGTATCAATTGTCACGAAAAGCTTATTTGAACTGAACTAAGTCATTCGCCATAAAATAAACCCCGAACGTCCGGCCACCATGTATCATCATTCTTTTGGAGATAGTCGTCACTCAATCCTTTAAATATAGCAGCTTCCAATAAAGCAGGTCAAAAATTACAAAGTAGATAGTACAAATGTTTGGTTATCATTCAGTCCCTACTCAGAACTGATGAATCTCTAACTATATTATATAAATCAATGGCCGACTTATACGCTGGAATATTTTTAGATTTCTAAATTAATCTTGGAACAAGCAATACCTATGACGGACGGCATTTCGCGGAATCCGACTACTTGATTAAATAAAATGTCGTCTTCGGGAAACTTTCAAACTCTTTAGTGTGGCAACCCCCAGATAAGGTCAACAATTAAGTTGGTCGCCTAGAGACAGTTTGAAGAGTTTCAGGGTGAACAACATGCAAGAGCAACCATTTTGAAAAATAACTTAAAAAATGCATATGAACGTTTATACTTGAAATCCAGAAAGATTAAATATCATAATTTTTGAGACATTAGGAATTTGGAGTACACATAAAGAATAAAAGATCATTTATTAGAAAAAAAAGATTAATATTGTTGTTTTCAAAATCTCAGTCAATTAAAATCATGTTTTGTAATAATATCTCGACATTTTAAAATATGTCACAATTTTAAGACCAACCCTGTTTTACAGTCCATATTTTCATATGTAATGGATATATGAATTAACACCAAAATAGTTTAAAAAAAAAACAAAATTTGGATAGAGTTTGGAGTCACCATATAATCATTGAACAAAACTATTATATCCCTATAGTGCGCCCAAAAAAGTAATGCTCAAGGTGCTGTTTACTTACAAGCTTACAGATTTACCAACGACAATGCGTATGTATCTACACTTTTTTTTTTATTTTACAGAAATTTAACTTACTATATTTGTTTTACTTTCCGTATGGACATATTTTTAGAAAAATTCGAATCATGAAGTAAACTACGTTATAAATTAATGACATTGTGTGAAAATAACTCAAAGTTATGAAAATTATCAAACGACATTTTTATAGATCTCGCTTGCTGGTGCTTCAACGTCTCCAACTGCATGTAGATGAAAATTACAAACGTAACTATACGAATAGGTATTACTACTTAACCTACCTAATGCGGCTATAAAATATTATAGATATAGATACAAAACATACGAGAGTTCAATTACGAATCTATTTGCAATTACAATGATTGCCAATGATGATGTTCTATACATTTTTGTTGTTGGTGCTGCCGGCATGCCGGGGGAAGAGCGTCTGCAATCGCCACATTAGATCACGTCGTTAATATATAATTGTAGTGTTGCTGTAATAGTGCAGGTATTTAGAGGAAGTTCAAAAGATTGCGTTAAAAAATTGTATCTATGACTTCTCCTTCGGGATTGATATCATAAAATATAACAAGAAACTCCATTCAGAGAACAGACTCAGCATAAGGACATTAATATGGCGCCAGCTCTGACGCATTGATAGCTATTTCTAATTTGTAACGGCAATTGTGACTTTTTAACATGTAATATAAAACAACAAATTGTATTTCAGGAAAATAATTCTGTTTTGTGATTTATGAAGTTAGTAGTCTAATGATAGGAAGCCCAAATAGCTATAATTAAATTGAATACTTAGAACATGTAAATCTATGCCCCAATTTGTAACTTCAAAGTCCTATTATGGCTTCGCACACGTTGAATCAGGTTTTTAAACCATGCACGTACGTTAGGGTCTCCCAAAAAATTCAACGTCATTTTTTTTTAACGCATAGGTACACATGATTAGTTTTTTTACACATTAAATTGCAGCATATTTGAAGCATGTTTGAAGACATAATATATATGTATGTATACTTGTTTCGAAAAATGTAAATCTCACAATTGAGTATTTTTAATAAGTTTTGATAATAATACATATATTTATCTTCAATACGGGTCCAAAATTATAAAAAAAAAAAACATATGAAGAGGCTTAAAAACGTTTAATACCCTATCCCATCCTAAAAACTAATATGCATCTCCAAGAAGTGGACGTGCCTAAAAAAGTTAAAGGGGATGATATATGTATGTATATAGAAAATGGCATTGTCACAACATATACAGTTTATCAAAATCTTGTATGGTTCGACAAAAAACAACATTTTCCTATTGCAGGGTACAAAACCATTTTTATATGAAAACGCCCCTAAAAAGTGAACATGTGTTAAATGAACTATTGATGAAATGTTTATATTAATATTTCTTATGTTTTTGAATCGAACGTTTTATCGATTTCCTTCAACATTTTTACCGAAAAAACTTTATTTAGACGAAACATAGGTATTGAGCTTGTCTAAATATCTTATTCAGACACTTTTTCAAAATGTTTGATGGTTTGAACAAAAACAACGTTTTTTCTGAAAAATGGGCTTCGTAGTGGTCGGATTTTTAAAATGTTAACTCTTGTTCTGCTCAAGTTTTCTAGCTCAAAATTTAAGCTAAAAATATCGGTGACACACAGGCGGACAGACAGACATTACTAGATCGACTTAACTTTTACTTTAAGGTATATCTATCAAAATTGTTTCTCTATGTTACAAACTTAATGTCAAAATGAATACACCTCTGGGATAGAGTATACAAATTAAAGCATTTAGCATTCAGTACATCAAAACTTAGGGTACCCTCTTAAACCAGTAAGTTAGCTTAGGGCAAACTATTAACAATAAGTTACGCTTTCACGCTGACCAGGATTTGTTTGACTTCGCAAAAAATATATCAGTGAGTGCACATAAATATCTTTTGTGTTTTTTTAATAGAATAAGTAAATAACAGAAAAAAAAATAAATAATTTAATTAAATTAATCAATGCTTTATTCATTTGAAATATTTCATTTATTATGTGTTATTTTAGTTGAGTATATGTTTTAAGATAAATGCATAAAAATAAAAAAAATAACCCTAGACTGCATGTCAAAAGTAAAAGCACACTTTTAAAAACATGATACAAAAAATAAATTCAAGCTAGAATAACTGTTTCATTAATACATTGCTTCATATTGGCTTTTATGAATGCTTGTAGTCTTCTGGGCATGAAAATCCGCTGTAATCATACTTTGATTAATAGCACTTTTTTGAAAATAAAATTGTTTAAAACAAAACAACAGTCTTCCAAAACGATAGTCTGGGGTTTTTATACTTAAATTCAAAATTATATAAATCTAAATTTTATTATTTTTTTTAGAGTGAAGACCGAACGGTGACTCACTTAACCATCAAATATATTCATAAAATATTGCATGCTCTCACTTATGATGTTAGATTGGGTTGGGTACATTTTCCCCAAAACATAATCCTCAAGACAAAATCTCCAAACCCAAAATCCCCAAACTGAAATCTCCAGCCGCAAAATCCCCAAAGAGAGAACCCCCAGGACTAAAATCCCCAATCCAAAATTTCCAAAAAGAAAGATGTTCAAGTAGTAAATCATGCGATTAAATCGACGTGATTAAATCGCATGATTCACTACTTGAACATCTTTCTTTTGGTGATACCTATTTGGTTTAGATTAAGATTAATGAAAGGTTATACAAAAGTAAATGTATTTGCAGTGTTAATTAAAAATAAATTAATTTTCAACTTCAATTCAAATCAAAAAGTAATAGATAATAACAATAATAACAAGAAAAAGATTTTATTAATGATTAGAAACAAAAGAGAAGAATTCGCAGACAAAACAGCGATTTGTCTATTGCCACGAATACTAAAATACTGCATGCATTCATATTTTTTTATGCATAACCTTTTAATCGTTACCACAATTCATAATACTAAGGAGAGAATCGTAAGATTTGGAGATTTGGTGATTTTTGGAGATTTTGGCAAAATAGATTATTTCCCTTGGGATTTTATCCATGTATATTTTTTCTATGGAGATTTTGTCCAATGGAGATTTTTTTTTTTGGGTTTTTCGTACCGCTCCCTGTTTGATTTCAGACAATTTTTGTTTGCTCTTTTACTGTTTGCTTTATTGTTGTTATAAAAAAAATTAAACATAGAAATCTAATTAATATTATTGAAATTTTAATTGTGTTAACTAATACACTGTACTTTTCATTGGGTACATCAATATATTAGATCATTAAAAATAAATTTTGTTGTGTACACTCAATGTAACACTATACCTACTCCGTTTATACAGATTTTGGCACCCATTTAAATATTAAATCAGACTGAATGGTATAATCACCGTTGCCAGTGGAAAATTTCAATGTCAATAAAAAATAATATTAATTTTCTTGGAATTTTACGTCGTGACTTGAGACTCCAAACATACAAAAATCAACTGACCAGGAGCTGGAGGTTAAAGACCATATACAATGACATGTGTTCGCTGAATGGGCTCTGGAGGAGTTGGAAATTGAACATAATTTTCTTCAGAAAATCATCTTCAGCGATGAGGCTGATGATTATGTAAAATAAATGATTATGAAAATGAATATTTATGCATCTTTATGTATATTTATGTTTGGTGTTGATTTTAAGCTGGCATGGCAGGGTCATCGGTCCATATTTCTTTAAGAACGACATTAGGCAAAGCATCACCATCAACGGCGAGCGCTATAGGCCGATGATTGATGTGGGAAACAACACTTAGAAAAAGTGAAGTTATTGCCCACCATAGGCGACCCGCCATAGAACAATTTTTCTTATATGGAGTGCGTCATCTGTATGGAATTCATAATCTTTGGTGCCACCCAGCTCACGCCACATTGGAAACTATGCACGAGCGATTCGAAAGCATGGTCATCCGTGGAGGTGATGTTAACAGGCCACCGATTTAACCCCTTTAGATTTTTTCTGTGGGGTTTTCGAAGTCGCAACCAAAGCGGTCCTCAAAGCGAACATAACCCATGCCATCGGTCAAATTCAGCCTGATTTATGTGCCACAGTAATGGAAAATTTGACATTTCGAAGTCGCGGCAGACATTTGAAAGATGTTATATGCGATATTTCAAACGAATAAAAAAATTCGATGATATCTCAAACAAGTTTAAATTTATTTAAATTTAAAAATAGGAAATTTAAAAAATGAAAGAACCTTTATAAACCATATTTTCAAACAATGAATTCATCCCCTATGTAGTGACGATATTAATAAAAAAAACGCACATTGTGCCTTAATATAGCAAACGCTATAGAGCAATAATAATTGCATAATGAATTTGAAAATGCACTTGGTGTGACGGTTAGTAAGTCATGTGAAGCAAAGTGAATACTAGCCTTGTTATTGTATCATATTTTTTTTATTGACGGTTTCACTGTCAAGGCTTGAAGGTCGCTTATGATAATTGTGCACTTTATTTGTATTATTATGATATTTTTGTATCGAATAAGTTTTTACAAAATAAATATAAATACAATTCCAAAAATAGAAATTCGCAAAAAAAAACTATTGATTGATTCAAAAGTGCAAGTGGCAGATAGTTACGTAAGACAGATAGTGTATATAGTTGGAACGTAAACATGTTTTGTTCAATATTGTGATAATACTGATTAGGGGAAATATGTGATGTAAATGTAAGCGATTTTCGAAATGTTGGCGCCAATTATTATCTGGAAAATAGTTAAATCTATCGAACAAATTGTATAACTATGTCGCTAGTTATATATAACGGGAGACAATAAGAGCTACTTATATAAAATCAATGTACATATTAAGCAAATTTGTTTTTATTGGTCATTTATTTGGTTCATGCCCACTAAACATTTCCTTGAAATGTTGCCCACGACTAACTCATAAATGGTCCATTCTGTGGATACAATTTTTGACCATTCTTTCAAGCATATTGGCCGGTATTCCATAAATAATGCGAGTTATGTTGGATTCCATCACAATCGTTTCGGGTTTATCGACGTATCACATTATCACATATACAAGTAATCCAATGGTGTCAAACCACATGATCTTGGTGGCCAATTGACAGGACTATTTCGTGAGATGATGTTTTCATCGAACGTTTCCGTCAATAAAGCGATTCGTTAGCTGTATGGCATGTATAAGGTGACCATAATTTTTTCCTCTCAAAGCGGGACACCTGCATACATATCTATATCTTTTGGCAAAAACAAATAATTTTTTTTGTTTATTATTTTATTTTTTTAAACAAATTTTATTTATTATTATTCATTATTAATTAATAAGTCCAACGCTTTTTGAACCTCCTCCCTCCCTCTCGTTAGGTTCGCACAATCAAAAATTTCAAACTTCAGCGTTAAAGTTGGAGCAGTGGCGTCGCTTTTATATTAATTACTAGTCTTGTAAAATTCAGCTGGTGCAGTTTTTACGTTCCCCTAATTGATAGCACCACTTTCCTGTAACTTCGCCATTATATTACGGGTGGCGTGGGAATGGAAGCATGAACTTTAAGCCAAAATCATTAAATTGCTTACGAGCTGATTTATTTCATTCGCGGCCTCTGTTGGAGATACGTTCATTTTCTCGATCTTTAACACAGCTTGTTAAAACGTAGCTGACTAACCGTGCATAAAGAAGAACCATAAATCTGAGCTAGGTTTGTTAAAAAAATCTTTCAAAATAATGCTTAGAAAATAGTTTTTTTTTTCAACTATGACACATTTGCAATACTCTTTCCAGAGCCGGCATCAGCGCAAGCTAGGTGACTTTTACTGTATCCCCAAAGTTTCTTATATTCTGTGTCAGAGGCATGACAACATTCTTTAAGTGTTTTAACACGAATGCTATAAATGTAAAAAATTGAATAAATTTTCACAATAAGGCATTCAAAATCAAAAGGTAGATAATCTGCAGCAGTTTTGATTCCATTGTGGATTATATGAGCTCCACTTCATATTCATAAGACTGTCCTTCCAAGATACATGTTCAATTTCCAGCTCCTATTCAATTGCCTCCACAAAATGTCAAATGTTATTTTAGCTCATTTTTTATCAACACTTGTTTTGAAATAATCACCCTGTTTCACCTGGTAGCTCTTGGAACTCGAATTTTTTTACTTGTGTTGTACTCCTTCGTATTGCGAAAAAGGACAGGAAATCATTTTGGTTGAAGTATTTGAAGAAGGTTTGAAGCATCCGTTAAAGTTATAGTTAGCCTTACGAAGGTATTCTTATAATTTAGGCGCCAGACAACAATATCCTCGAAACATGCATCCATATAGGGTAGCCTTTTTCAAAGCGGGACATTTTGTGTTCTTTGGGGACATCGGGACGCAAAGCTCGAAAGCGGGACTGTCCCGACGAAAGCGGGACGTATGGTCACCTTAGGCATGTAGCGCCATTCTGTTCAAACCACAAGTCAGCGACACCAAATTCATTGATCATTGCTCTGTAGCTATCCCCATTCTCCGCTCCTTCAATTTTTTTTTGATGAAATACGGTCCAATGATACCGCCTTCCTATATATCGCACCAAATTGTACATTTTTGGGGTTGCATTAATAGCTGTTGTATTGCCTAGGGCTTTTCATCGCCCAAATGCATCAAAATTTGCTTATCAACGTGCCCGTTTAACCAAAAATGAGTTTCGTCGCTTAAAATAATTTTTCTATAAAACGAGTGGTGAGTGCACGACTGGGTCGTTAGATCAAATACGAAGCATGCGAGAATGCTAAGATTTTCATAGTTTGGCCAAAATACATAATCATATTGATTTTGTTTATCGATTTTAAAAGTATATATCTATTAATAATGTCGGATTGTGATTATAAGAACGTTTATTCCGGAATTTGAAGGAAATGGTGTCTATGTGAATAATGATTTTTCGTTATTGGCCATAACTGAAAATCCGTTAAGAACTATTTGGGCCAGAAACAATTACTTGGAATTGTTACAAACGGTAATCTCAAAGTTGAAAATTTTCACGAAAATAATATCTTTCTCTATGTAAGAGAAAGTAACAAAATGGATCAATTTGAAGCTGTCCTAAGGCCCACAAACAGAAATTTAAGGGTAAACCAAAGTCAGTCGGCTTTAAATCTTGAACGCTTTTAAAACAAGATCACGCCACAACCTTTCATAAGAGATATCCAAACCTTTAGAACGTCGATGAATTGATTGATGTCGTACTTCTTGAATACTCTCTGCTACTGCATTAATGTTCTTATTGTTACGGCCTTTTTTTTAATTAGTTTTTATTTTAATTCAACTTGGAACTAACTTACATGCTAGACAAAAATTCATAAAAAAAAATAGCCAATTTTACTAACTTACTGGTTCTTTGCGGGCGCTCTAAATTATATGATAACTTAATACTAATGCCTTTCGGCTTATTATCGTTGTTACGGGTTCTATGCACACTGGTTGTTGGATGAAGTTTAAAAGCGATTTTGAATTTGGTGATCGTTTTATGAATAGTCTGTCGAGTTGGACGATTATGACGACCAAAATGTGGTCGAAGAACTTTACAACAATTTTTAACTATGCACTGATTTTGGAAATAAGTTTGAAGAATTAGTAAGCGTTGTTCCGGTGTATTTTATTCATTATGAAATGGCAATGCATACCAAACACAAACCTTACTTACTTCAAAAACATCAAAAATCCTATATAGAACATCGATTATCCCAATCCTGCTTTACAGCTCTGAAGCATGGATGATATCAAAAGTGAAAAATTTTGCGGAAAAGCTTCGTTTCCGTTTGAGTAAACTGGCTGTGGAGATGAAGATTCAACCAGGAACAGTACAAGATGTACAATGGACCCGGTAAAAAAGGCCCCAATTGGTTTTTGCCTTTTTAGACGGCTAGGACAAATAGAGCGATCCAGTTAGATGGTCACATAGTATACCAAGTAGAAATTGACCTCTAAATGTAGAGGAATATTGGTTGGGAACCAGGTCATTTAGTCTGACAGTTTTTTTTATATTACAGTTAGCTTTTGTATGCTATCTTTTTTAAGTCAAAGAAGCTTAAATAGCTTATAGGGTCAACACTCTACACATACCTGCATGTGCAGTATAGTATTACACATGCAAACTGATAGTGTAATTTATATTAACCTTTCTCAATTGAGACCAACTAATAACGCTCCAGGAGCCCCCTAAGATGATGCTTGCAGATGTTTATTGATGATTGTTGTAAATTGTGTATTGGTGGAAATAGGTCTTCGGGAAGTTTGTTCCATTTTTTGCTTGTTCTTTATAAAAAAAATAATTTTGCTATTGGGTTGTGCGTGATTTTGTTAGATGGACTGGACACTGTATATGTGAGCTGAAATTTAATGACTTGTCAGTCCTTGAAATACAACGAGTTTGATGTTTTGATGTCTAAAAGCTGCTCTGAACATATACCTTTATAATATCTGCAATAAAGAGACAGATTTCTTACAAGTCTTCGCTGTGCCAAATGTTACAGCTTCGAACTTAGGTAAGAACCGTCTATAAGGTTTCACGTATTTGGATAGAATCCAATAAGTTCAGTGTATTTTTCGGGTGCAAACGCCGAACATGAGAATAGTATTGAAGAACTGGTCGTTCTGGGGATCTATACAGAAGTAGAAGCTGAGGTGGTGTATGGTTTTGACCGAGGAATTATGCATAAGGCATGTGAGATTTCAGAAATGTTCGATATTTTCTTTATCGTACATTACATGCATGAATGTATGACGTGTTTGCGAAATTGTGCATTTGAGTGAATAAAAATCGATCGGAGAGTATCGTTAGCTTGTGAATATAATCAGGAATTTAATTAGTGAAACATGCACTTTTAAATGGCACCTTATATGCGACAATTTTACCATATTGTCGTCATCTGTTCCTGGACGCACATTATTATTATTAACCTCTGTTATTTCTAACACTAATGCCCGGTTTCACAGTGGGAGCTTAACTCATAACTTAGTTAAGTAAAACATTATAAAAGTTTTTCGGGTTTTACATTCATTTAAAAAATATGGTTTAGCTAATCAAAGCATTACAAGTAATTTTGAACGGTTTGTGTATAATTAAGTAGTTTATCGCCTAAAACTATAGCAAACTTGAATATTCTGCGAATATGACGCACCAATGTTAGCCACCAAAATCGGGTCTTATATTTTATCAGCACTTATGTGGGGTTTACCTCTTAAGCCGGCACTGTGGAACACAAAGTTAGGTTAAACTTACGAGACTTATAATGCGAAAGCAATAGTTTAACGGATAGATTACATGTATGTAGGTACGCGTTAGACGCGCGTTATTTGTTTTGGCTGTGACGTCATCGCATCAATGTAGCACCATTCGCTGAATCATTACTAATTAGCTTTGTGTAATGTTTAAAATCCGCTTAGTCCTTTTATTTTGGTGTCATTGTGACGGGCTCATAAAGCAGTACACGGACCTAAACTTATGCAATAAAATTATTCGGCTGTATATTATTGAAAATCTATTTTTAATAGAAAATAACAAAATCACGTAAAAAAACACGTAAATATGCTCGAAATTATAGAACCCAACTCAGAGGAAAGCTCACATTTCCTTTATCAAAATAAAACTACAACAAATCACGCGCTTAAGGAATGGACATCGAATCGCATGGATCCGCTAAATAAGCAGGAAGCCTGTTTCGACACAAACGAACCCGTTTCATTTAGTAAGTCGACATGTTGGGCCCGTTCGTGGTCCTCTTCAAGTACATCCTTAACTGAGATCTCTTCTACTCCGTGTTATTGATACGTACATTACATTGCTGCTAAATCTTACTGGCCTGGATTTGGTATAAATGTCAAAACATAGTTCACAGAAGGGGACGAAATTTACTTCACGTGCACGGTTTGCTCCCTTAAATGCAAGCAACAATAGAAAACAAATTTCATCACGATTTGGAGGCTTTAATAACCTAAAAAAGTTAAACTGCTAACAAGGTATTCTTTATCACTCCATCATAGTCATCAGCACAACAGCGAAACCGTTAAAGTGCTTCATTCTTCCGTTCTGGGTTAACATCCGTCTGACAGTATCAGCATTCCCATAATATAATGACTTGAACTTCAAATCTGACCTTTTTGCCAGACTCTTTGCGCGGCATTGCATCGTCATAGATTTAGGTTGTTGGTTGTGGGTCGTCGTGTGGTTCATTCTGTCCTTCTTTGTCTGCACTCAATTGATATTTCATTTCGTCTTTTGTTCTCCGATCAAATAATCCTCGGTGGATGGCAAATGCCATTCTGGTGTTATTAATGTTTGGATGTACATTGTGCCGTTGCGCTCGCTTCCATGTTCCAGATACGGCACGACTCTTAAAAAGGTGCTAGAGGTAAGCAACGTTTGCCTTTTGCTATTGATGTTATGTATTTCTCTATTTCTATTTTTTTTTATCGCACCGGGCGTCGTTGTTTGGCGTTTCCGCTGCCATCGGTGAGGTCATTGTCGAGCGATCACCAAAGGGAAAATATCTTGCTTAGGATTTGTGTTTCCCAAACAATTCATTTGAAGCTGAAAATGGATTTATGGATAGAAATGGAGTCGTGATATTCATAATAAATTGTTTCGGTTTTGATTTAGATTTTTTTTGTTTCTTCTATTCTTCTATGGCACGATGCACATTCACTATAGCCACATGGACGGGCATTCGGTATTCAAAAGGATGATCGTAATGTGGAAAGTGTGCTTAGCTCGGGCATACGAGAATATATCTGGGCGCGGATTTTTAGAGATGAAGTTGACAAATTGCCTGCAATTCCGATTAGGGAGAGAGCCAAACAAATTGTCCTACCATTTTGAGAAACACCAGTATTTCGTTTGCAGAATGGAAAGTGCATTTTTTTTGTTCATAGGAGAATATCTTCTTAATATGAACTCATTTTTTGAGCCACAATGAGCGGCATTGTCACAATGTTGTTTATATTGTTGTTTATATTGCCGTTACAAAAGTATTTGCATCGAATTTCTTTAAAATTTTAACTAAAACGATTTATTACTAAAAATGCACCCAAAGGTGGGCATGGCAAAAAACTTTATATAAACGAAATATCAATATTTTCTAAATATCTTGTTCAGACGTTTTATCAAAATTCTATGCTGTTTGACCAAAAACAACATTTTTCCAAAAAGTGGACGTGGCAGTAAACATCAAGTGGTAACCATCGGGTACTAGTTTCATCCAACCGAATTTGACTTGCTTAACGATAAGTGCGAGTGTTGATAACAAGACGTAAAACAGAAACACTATAATCACCCTGGTCAGAATGGCGCGGAATGAATACGCAGTCTGCCGTCCCAGGCGAACCTAGATGAGCAGCTTCGACATATTCGGACAACAGGAACAGATATGGTGGCGGATGAACCGAAAGGGCAACGGCAGCGCTCAATCCCGTAGCGAATACTGATGGCCCCGTGTCCAAGGGAATAAATTAGAACTGGCCCTCCAGGTTGGGGGGTTTGCTTTGGGTTAACTACCCACCCATGGAAAAATTCATATGTTACGAAGCAACCAATAGCCTCGGAAAGGACTGATATTATTGTTGACGACAATGCTAAACGATAAAAAGACAACGACGTTCGTATTTTCACCTAAAATGTGAGAACATTAAACAGGAGAGGTGCAGGCGAACAACTAGCGAAATCACTAAACTGCTACAAAGCAAACATTACTGCCATAGAGGAAATACGATGGGAGGGGCCGGGTAAAAAGAGGATGAAAAACTTGGACATCTACTATGGACCGTGTTATAGTGAGCAGAAACAGCGACTATTCGGATGTGGATTTTTTATAAGTGCCAGACTTAGGCAAGAAGTCTTATGTTTCCAAGACATGCCGACAGATGTTCGCAGCCAAGACGAGGCCTTCCAGGCTAAGCTGCATATGAAGACACGGCTCGAACAGAATCCTGTCGAGATGAACAAGGAAATATCATAGTTGAGACACAGTCGATGCTGAGGATATGGAAGAACCACTTCTGCAGACTCTTAAACGGCGATGACGAACAACATTCCACTGTAAGGCAGAAAGAACCATTCAATATTGGCAACGGCAGCGAAAACTGCCAACCACCCGACCTATCTAAACTCAAGCTTAATGAGGCCGCCGGAAATGACGGCCTTCCCGCTGAGCTTTATAAAGCTGGCGGAGATGACTTGGAATAACTCCTTTTCTGATATGTACCCGCTCAATTTTTAAGTAAAATAAAGCTTTTCAAATTCTTTTTAAAAGAAAAGACACAGAACATCGACGAATTCAACCGGGAGTTAAAGTGGAAAAAATGTACAATGGCAGCCAGCATTGTAGTAATTGCCTTTGTAATATATACCACCTATGTGGGTTAATGGATTATTAGATTTTGCCTTATTTGCATCACTTTTTGCATCAGCTTGAGGAGCACAATACCATCAGTAAAGAGCAGAAGTTTTTAAGATGTTTCTGTTCGATAAGAAAAAAGAGTATTGAATTATTCCATTGGAATATCTTGGATTTTCAGTAGCAGATACTATTTTCTCTCCCGCTGTCAATCAATATGGTAATACCATTATTTAGCATTTGCATAATGGAAATAAAAACAATACGCCTTTGTCATTGCCAGTACTCCAGCCTGCTATGATCAGCTTTACTGGTCCGGATATTAACAGTTCTCACATATGTAGTGCAGCTAATATTGAGCTTAACATTATTTCACATAATTCCAAGCACACATAATTCCTAATTAGATGACTTAAATCAAAATTCTAACCACATAATGTGAAAGATCTGCAATTATCCTTTGAATATTTCAATATAAAAATTCAAATGAATAGACCTAACGTGCCATTGTCTTCTCATCAACTGAATTTCGATAGTATTTCCCGATAAATTGATAACCAATAGCCCAACGAACAAAAACTCAATGTCAATGTTTAATTGCTAGACCGTGTCCACAAAATTGAAATACCAACTAGATACATATACAGCAACAAAAAGAACCCCAGTCGATGGTACGTACAAGTCTTCTTCACCTGACAACTCTACACTACCATAAATCGTTCTTCCTCCTATCACTATACAGTCTCTGACAACCGCCAGCCGCCGGGATCCCAGTCGCTGCAGGGCCAAACGAAACAGAACAGAAAAAACACCGGATAACAAATTAATTGCATGTGATTCCTCAATTAATTGACGTGAACGGAGGAGTGAAAAACGAAACAGCAGAATATAAGCACAAAACGAAGCGAAACGAAACCTACAATGAAGCAAAACTCAGCACACACTCAGAACTAGATAAAGGTCCTAATCAAATCGTTTTCAATTGCTACTTCATTTTATGTGTACCTTGCTCGATTGTAGTCCGTAATTTATAGGTGCAAGGCTGCGCGCAGAGATCTCTCCCTGCCAAACCGCCAACGACAACAACGACGACGAAGACAGCACGATGAACGTACCCCTCTGCGCGTTCAGCATTGTTGGTGCGCGCAACATGCACCAACAAACAGGCAGCAGCAAGGAAGATGAAACAAAGAGCCAACCACACTGAAGATGGATATCTCTGGTGATAGATAATTTTTTGCACTCTTTACAGACCCAGATATCGAGTCCAACGACCAACAACCCAATTTCCTCCGTCTAAACTCTGCTGGGAGTTTGTCCATCTCTATTTAAGGGATCCTAGTTTCTGTGTCTAATGCCTTTGCATGGATAAGTGGCATTTTGCTTAGGCAAGGGAATTCATTCTCGATATCATTTGATTTGGTTACGACTGGGGCCACCAAAAACTATTGCCGCCTCAACAACATGGATTAGAAGTTACCAGGCGCACATAGAATGCTACAACTGGGTCCTCTACCCCAAAGAGAGAACTAAAATCTTCTTGTTCCCTGTGCTTCTGTGTCGACATTGTAAACGTGTACACGTATGTGTACTTACTGTGAACAATTCTTGGGCACTTACTTCGTCTATTTTTGCGAAAATAGTTTCAGGAAGCCATTCAAGTGGCCATTCATCTTCCGTTCGCCCTTCTTCTCCTTGGAGTTTCCTTTCCAGTGCTTGACTTGAAGCAACTATTCACCGGGGATAAATGGATATCCGTTGTCGACGATGCGATGCTGATGACGCTCCATGTGCTCACATCACGTTCGTATACGTATTACAAACAAGTACGCTTTTCTCTCTCCTCTCCCTCCTGTCGAGAAAAATCTCACAAATAAAAAGGCAAAAACACCAACATCAACAAAGTCAATGACGCTGTGCGGGTATAGGCTCAAGCAAGGTGCTGCTGGGTACTAGCCAACTGGTGAACCAGCCAAGAGGCAGCAACTCTTGGCAACAATTCGACTCGGCCACATGCATACGCTATGCATATATAGATACTCGTATCCATTTTCCGCACATGGTAAGATCTGGAGTTGTGCCATTCGCATTCTGTAAGTTACAACGTGCTGACAATGACTAGGAGACAAGTTGTTCTCCTTCTGCGAGCTGTTCGATTCTGAGCGCCGGTTACAAATAGTTACGATAGAAAAATTGCTCGTCGAGCAGGCAGCCGGCCACCATACCCCCAGCGCAATTTAGCATGACATGGCATAGCTTCGACCCAACTATAGACAGTTCCGCTAGTGGTTGGTTATGGCGGCAGCGGCATTGTGGGGTTTTCTTCTACGTTCACATGATATGGGATGTAAGTAGTTTTTGCTATTTTATGCCGGTTCGTCCGGTTTTTTTTTTTTTGTTATTTTTGTGTGCTTCTCTCTTCGTTTGCTTCGGTAAATATTTAACTCATGGATGCTTGGATCTTGATTATGTTGTGCATAATCACATGCATTCGCATTTAACTAGTATTACTTAGTCAGTGATGCGATTGGCAGCGTAGGCAAATGAGATGTGCTATAGGATAAAAGCTGGTGGGAGAGGTGGGTTTTATATGCGCGCCCAATATCGCCGCTATATTTGGACTAGCACGTCGTCGAGATTTGCTATAGGTTTTCTAATAGTTAAGAAAAAATTGCTGGTTTGAGAACCAGTCTTGCATGCACATTATAATCATTCAATGTTAACGTCTATCGAGCCTGATTGCGATTTGAATGACAATCAGTGCTCCAAAAGCGATAACATGAGACGCGGTTGATTTTAATGATTGCAGTTTTACTGCCGCAGAAACTTAATTGGGACAATTTGCGAGAATTTTACGGTCCATTTTATTGAGTTGATCTCTGTTCTAGAATATAGATATCTGCACAATATGTGCTCTACGGGCTATGGGAATAATCCTGCTTTGTAACAAAATCAGGTTTCATTATCATGGCTCAATAAACGATGCGAACAATTGGAAACAGCGGAAAAGAATGCGTTTAGGGAATGACGCGAAGATTCAATTGAAGAGAAATGGTCAGTGAAACATCCAAAAGCCTGGCGTAAAGTAGGCTCGTTAGTACCCATGGCCTACCTACCATTTTTATGTGTGCGTATGTACTTCATGCGTGACCTACTGTTTTATTCCGAATGCGAACGACTGAGCTGATATGAGTTAGATATGTCAATCTAAATTATTTCTCTGTAAACTGAATGCCAAAACTAATATACCACTATGGATGGATGGCTGAAGTAAAATTTCGACCTCAGGTAACACGAAACAATTTTAACATTTCTACTGTAGGAAAACCACTATTCCTGACGCTGAAGTGGAATTTTGTAAGATATTTATGCACATTTGCGATGGAACAACATGGAGAATCAAAATTTATTGATTGAATTTGGCACTGAGTTTACAATGCTTAAAACGAAGGAGAAACTAACAAATTTCTGGAATGTCAAACAAGTTAAACAAAAATTTTAGTCACTCTTGATCAGAACTGGATGTTACACAAAAGAAAATTGTGACTTAATTGCTATCAGTAAGTTGCTCGAAACAAGTGGCTCCACAGAAAGTAGTGCTACGGATGGTTGAAGTAAGCCGGGGCCAATAGGACGCATTTTAACAATTAAAGAGTAGGAAAGCCCTTGGACATGACGCTCAATTAAAATATATATACCCATTTATGGACTTTTGCGATGAAATAGCATAGAGAATCAAGGGCTTTTGATCGAGTTTGTTGAGAGATTTACTAAGCATATTGTCAGAATATGGTATGACTAAAATTCTCTGCGACTGAAGTATAGATCACTAAAGATAGTAGTAAATGTTGTTTTTTTTTAGGCTGTTTTAATTAAAAGTCGTATTGCTTCAAGGATAAATTTTCTGATTTGATCTGTTTCTTGTCAACAACAACAAACAACGATACTCTGACAGCTACCAACAGAAACGGCAGATATTTCACATCAGCCCAGTTCCATATAGAATATGTTATATCTGATGTTTAGAGTAAGACTTTCTCCGACTTTTATGTACGATTCTTCTTTTATTCCAAATAGCCACCTTTAGTCAGTGACTATAACGGCAGATTTTCAAAACAGCGTAACGTAAACATTTAAAAAATTATGACATTTAAATAACTCACAAGACACGCACTTGCAGTAAATGGGCACACAGTTCAACACATGTATCTTTCAGTCTTTCAAATAATCCGTAACGTATGTGCTGTGTTAGTTCTACATATATAAAGAAATACATGGTTTGACGTAGAACCAAGAATGAGGCATACAGTGCTGCAGGCGAAGACGACAACTGCTGGAAAAGTTGGCATGGGGAGATGGAAAGAAAGTAGTATAACGTAGTATAGGGAAATATTGTGATGGCGCGACAATTGAGGTGCCTTAAGTCCAAAAAAGTAGTTTTTTTTTTTTTAAATGTATGCCTGCTGTCCGGTGTCTGTAGTGGTGACTTTAAATAAGGCCCAACGAAATAAAGTCGAAAATGAAAAATGTGGTTTTATTTCGTTTTAAATCTGGAAATAACCCCAATTTTCCGATTTGCCTTTATTTCGCTTAAGAAAATGAAATAAAGCCAAATTGGCAGTTTCAAAAACTAGCAACGTTTGTCACGTTGCCATAAACGAAAGCCATATGAACTAACGCCTTAGTTTTTTGGTTTTTATATATCATTCGCATAAAAAAAAATTGTTCTAAATATCTTCATAATTAAATAGATTTACATCATTTCAAGTAAAGATCGAAAAACTGCATTCAAGGGCGTTAAACAATTTCAATTTGTATGTTTCGCTTTGTTTGCGATGCTTCATTACTATGTTCTGAGATTTTTGTCACAGATTACTCACATATTTCCCTCCGAGCGCACAATTTAATCTCTATGAACATGAATCCCAAAAACAATTGTGAGAAAGTTTCGCATCCGTTGAGCCACAATGAAAACTACAATTTGTTTCAAAGTCACATCGAATTGCACAATCATATTTGCAATCAGCACAACGATGGGAATTGCACAAGTTCATTGTACTGCTCACTTTAAGCGCACTCAAAACTCCAGAAGTAAAAACACTCTTACGCGAGTTGAGGAAAAACAAAAACAGCCTAACACCTTTGCTGTGAATGATGTGAATTAACAGATCCTTATGGTTCATGTATGTACTGTGTGTCTTCTTTTTTATTCGTTTGAAAATAGAAAAAGAAAACAATAAGAGAAGACTACAATGCTATTCGAATAGTTAATACCCTACCCGTACTAATTTTTAGTAAAAACATACTTTAAAGTAAACGTACCTCAAAACTTAGCGAGAGACTTTGGCATGAAGTACAACTACATTGTTGCAGCCAAGGTAAGAGTGCGATATATCCACAAAACACACCTTAAAGTCAAATTTTTTTCTGCATTTCATTTGACATTTCTTAATTTCGGACTTACTCAATTTGAACCATGGAAACATACACAATCGAGCAACGCGTTAAAGTTATTCAGGCTTATTATGAAAATAAGCGTACAAATCAAAATGCATATCGTGCACTTCGTGATTTTTTCGGTCAATTTAGCCGTCCAAATGTGCGTTCAATAGTGCAAACATTTTTAGCAAACCGGGTTTGTAGAAGATGTGAAAACACCAGTGCATGCTAAAGGTATGAGGTACAGCTCGTACTGCAAAAAATATTGCTGCTGTTCGCGATAGTGTGGGTGAAGAGCCGTCCACCTCAACTAGTCGTCGTGCCTAACAATTGCACCTCTCACGCTCGTTGTTGATGAACATTATGCATAAAGACTTGCATTTACACGCTTACAAGGTGCAATTGACTCAAGAACTAAAGCCTCTTGACCTTTTCAAGCGTCGTCAATGGTCAGAATGGTGGCAAGAAATGGCAACAGTGGATGATCCATTTTCGAAGAAAATCCTTCAGTGATGAGGCACATTTTCACCTAAGTAGATTCGTGGACGATTGCCGTATTTGGGCGAATGATAATCCAAGAGTGATTATCGAAAAACCAAAAAAATCAACATCGGCCCTTAAAATTTAACCACCCTTTATATGCTCACAACCAAAAACGAGGTATACAAGGCAATGCTCCAAGTGAAGAAGAGAGCAAATAAGGAGGGAAGAACAACACTGGCTTTTAAGAAAAAAAGAACAAGAATAAGCCCGCGATCGAAGATATGAAGAAAAATGAAGGCCAACCAACTCATAAGCAAAATTTGGTCGGATCAAACTATGCTCGAAGAATGGTACCTCAGTATCTTTTGCTCGATCCAAAAAAACAGAAGACAATTTGAACTCCACAACATCGCCTCGCCAAAAATCAAACGAAAGTTTAGTGTATGTTTAGGGGCTGAACTCCAAGTATGAGAACAGTATTCAAAAATTATTGTACTTGGGCTTTATACAAAAGATGAAGCTGGGCTGGTGTAAAATATCTTTTAGCTCTGAAAATTTAACTTAATTAGGACGATGCTGATTTGAAAATAGAGGTTACATGTTGTTCCAATGATTCATCTGACTCAATTTTGATGAGTAGCAGATGCATTCAATTTTCTAGACTTAGGACTTATTGTAAATGTTGTATACTGCGTTTTCTTTTAGTTGAATTGAACTAAGTTTCCCTTTCCTCATTGTATAATCTTTTGTCAGGCTTCGTTTATAAAGCATATTTGTTCGAATCTGTGATAGTGAGCAGCAATAGTGGTGATATAAGTAACGTTTTAGCTATACCCCATAAGAGTAGATACTATCATCTGCAAAACTAAAAATAAAGAAATAGTGTGGGTAAGAGAATTGATCCTTTTGTTAATCCAGTGTTTATAGAAAATGTGTAAAAGAAACCCCATCCACAACTTTTTGCAGAGACCTTTCTTTAAGTATGTTTTCCATGCTCTCGATTCTCCAGAACTAAGCAGGTCTCGAATGCACCAGCTCGAAGACTCTTCGTTTTCCTGCCAGAAATAAAAATAACACAAAACAAATTCAATGAAATGACCAAAATATTTTTTGGCATATGGCCTCCGCGACTGCGCCTTATGAACGCCATCCTGTCAGTCTGATTTTGCACCACTTTTCGAGTATACCCGGCCTTATTTCGTCAATAGTGGATCGAATGTTGAATTTCAAGCGATCAATCGTTGCTGGTTTATTAGCATAAACCAGAAATTTGACGTACCCCCACAAAAAGTAGCTCAAAGGTGCTTATTAATCATACGAACGATATGGCCAATTCACATGTCCATTTCTTGAGATAATACGGTCACCAAACGTTTGGCACAACAAAGTAATGGTTGCACGCGCTATATGGCATGTTGCGCCGTCTTGTTAGAACCATTTCTCCCCAAATGACATGAGGAATACAAAAATCACGAATCATTTGCTGTAGCGGTCGCCATTCACAGTAATGTTGGCACCGGTTTTAGATTTAAAGACAAATGGGCCGATGAGGCCTTCGGCATGTAAACCGCACCAAACAGTGAATGTAATAGTCTCGTGAGTATTGTGCTCACTCCAAAAACGACAATTATGCTTGTTTAAATACTAGTCGAGCCAGAAATGAGGCTCATCGCTGAAGATGATCTGACGATTAAAATCTAGTTAAACTTCCAGTTGATTCTCAGCCTATTGACCGAACACACGACGTTGGCTTTAATTCTTTTACCAGTTGGATCTTATTTATAGAGGTAGATCTTTCCTTAATATTTTTCAAGTAGTGTACGGGGAGAGACCAAGTTGCTGCGAACGGCGTCAGATCAATAAATTCAGGTCCTCTGTCATACTCACGTCTCAAGTGGCGATGGCTTCTTCTGTACGCACGGCACGGCTCAAAAAGAGTTAAAGTTGTCAGGAATCGATCCATAGCATTGCGTATGAGCTGCTCAGATGGACGATTATACTTCCGGAATGAACCTAAGCCTACATGGACGATTATGCCCACCCTAAACTAACGCTAACATTAAAACAAATTCTTATTCTGTTTGTTTTACAAATGTTAGAACAACATTTTGAATTGACGTCATTTGTAAAAATCTATGTCACTTTCTAATAGGCTCCTTCCTATATCAAATTCGGAGTTTCGGTCAAACTTGACTAGATTTGACTCTAAACTATTTCTTTATGTTCCAAACTGCCTGTCGAGCGGAATTCACCCTATGGGATACAAATAATTGCATTGTCGCTATCGTGGTGGTTGTATGACTAATGCCATGTTCAAACACCTATATAAAGCAGCAATACATTGTCAGAGGGAAAGCCAAGCACTTTTCCTCCTTGGGCTAACAACTGTACACGAGATGCACCCTGATCTAATGAGAGTCGGGTTCACAGATTTGCATCGTAGTCGTTGTCGACATCGTCGTCAACGAGGTGGTTGTCGTGCACCGGCGACACTGACAGATATAAGAGGCAAATGGAAATGTTGCCATTTCGCATTGACATTCTTCACCAACATTTTTTTTTCTGTATTGTCAACACAAAACATAAAGGTGCTCAAATGCTGTCGCTATAGAGGGGAAAAGACTTTCGTCTTTACAGTATCATTTCATTGTGGCTGTTAGCTTACCTTAATAGGAGACGATTTAGAGAGAAAATTTTTCACTAAAAAATGGGGTCAACTAGAGATTATGACCGGATAATGGTGTACAGTGTACATATCACGTGTCGTGTAGTGCTAGCAAACTATAGAGGCAGATGCGGATGAGGTTGATGTTATTATGCACTTTGTCCCATTAGAAAGCAAAAGCAAACACTTGTTGGATCCACTTTAATTAATTTATAAAATTGACTTTGAATTATCTCTGAGGATGCAAGGATATTATTTTCGATTAGCATTATAAACTGAATTAAGCGCAACCAAAGATGGAGTATAAATATAGAATAATCATATTGAGAGCCACTTTAATTTAATCAACTAACTCAACTTCCAGACATTTTCTAGTGCATTTTCTAGATATATAGGTGAATAAATGTGTTTGTGTAAGTGGCTCATAGCTAGAGTGTATAAAGGGGGGGTTTGTGTGATAGCTTGACTTGCAGTTTTGAAAATAAACTTCTCTTTATTTTCTTTATCTGGATTGAATAGAAGGTATCTTAATTCTTCCTTCTGCGTGGGTTCGATAGTGTGGAGGAAACCTCTTAGACATGAGAAATGAGTTTGAAATATATTCCAATCATTATTTACAGTAAGCATATTTGTGCCAAACATGCCGAAACGTAAGCAACAGAGCAACAAAGTAAACAAAGATGCCCTCTACCAAAACGGATCATTTGAATCAATAGGTAATAAACTAAGCGATTATATATGTATCCATCCGTTTTTGGATCTCCGGACAGCTAATATCTTCGCTTAATACCTTTGTTGCAGCTAAGGTGAGAATGCTTATATACAAATTACGTATGAAGAACGAAATAATAGGTGTAGTAAAATGTTGTTGTAGGTATATATACATACTACGGACGTACACTAAATACCATTAAAAAGATGAGAATCCCTACTAAAAAAAAACTGTAAGCCTTGTGACTGCGATTAACTCAGTTTTGTGTGTCAAAGATGGATAACAGCAAATAGGAAATACGCCATAAAAAAACACGATAAAACACATCATGGACTGAATTCGCTGCTGAATCGTAACAAAATCGACCCTTTCTGAAGTAGATGTTGACTGGTAATGGGAAGTGGATCACTTATAACAAACTCAAGCTATTCGTGTTCGAATAGCGGTGATCCGGCGTAAACATTGGCCAAACTAGGATTGACGGCCTGGGGCTTGTACCACAAAACAACAAGTATTGTACAAGAAGTTATAAGTTAAAAATTACTTCTTTTATAATACTTGTTATTTCGTGGTACCGGCCCCAGGAAGGTTTTGCTGTGAGTTTAGTGGAATTGACAGGGAATCATCTACTATTAGCTGCTCCCCTACCGCAAAACTCTTAATTCAGATCTGAACGTTCAACAATGAGATGGTCTGAAGGAATCAATCACCCAGAAGCGGCCAGCTTTGGCCAATTTGAGAGGAATTTTCTTCCACGAACGATGAACGGTGGTAACACCGTCATTTTATATAAAAAAAAAACAATGCAAAAACTTGTAATTGGCAGCTATAACTTTAAGATGATAAAGGACTCTGCCTACCACAGCTCCACTATTGATTCTGATAACGATACCTTGTTGATTGAGTCTCAAATCCATGCTGTAAGTAATGTAGCGTCACTTAAGTAAGCTTGTTGGTTTGCTGTCACACTTGTCACACGTCTATATCGCTTGACAGTTCAATTTAATACGTAAAAAGCTAACTTAATGGGAGAAAGACCACCTCGATCAACTTGAAGTCCGCAACTGGAGATATTTAGCTAAGGACCGTGCATATTAGAGAAATTTTTCCTGGTCCTTCTTTACTCCGGACTGGAGTGCTACTAAAATTAATAATTCTGACATTTTTCTTAATTTTTGGCGTTTATTGCTGTAAATATGTCAGATAAGGTTAGTTAAAAGCTACAGAATGCTGCATCTTATATAGGAACAAACCGAGCTTTTGAAGGAATGAAATTTCGTAACACGTAAAAGTGATACAATACTTTCTAATAGGAACTAAATTTTACAGTTTGCGGCAAAGTAACTTCTTTTTTCAAAACATAATAAAAACTATTTTATCAATCTGAATTTGTTTTCTTTTTTTTATAATGTAGGATAGCGCGCTGTCTAAATCGTCCCTTATTGAGATAAGGCCATCTGTGTTCTATAAAGTTGTGAACTCTACCAACGTGTGGAAATACCGGTTCAAATTTACTGTAACTATGACCTCACTTTACATGATCATCCCAGTCCTGCTCTACGGCACTGAAGCATGGACCTTATTAAAAGCGGATGAAGAAATCCTTGATCGATTCGAGGGAAAAATACTTTGAAAAATCTTCGGTCCCGTTTGCGTTGACGGGCTACGGAGACGAAAATTCAACCACGAACTATACGAGCTGTACAGCGACATACACCTAGTTAAATAACTCCGCATTGGACGTTTAAGATGCCTAGGACATGTAGAACGAATGGACACCAATACTCCGGCTCGCAGAGTCTTCGATTCCAAGCAAGACGTCGGACGCAGTAGAGGAAGACCTCGCCTTAATTGGCGCTCACAAGTAGAAACCGACCTCAACCAACATGGAGTGCGCAACTGGAGGCAGTTAGCTAAGGACCGGGCTTATTGGAGAGGCATGTTGGTTGAGGCCCAGGTTCATCCCGGACTGTAGCGCCACTTAAGTAAGTAGTATGACCTCACTTTCTTCAACCAAAAAACAATAACCAACAGTGCCAACTGAAGAAATTATACATTACACGGTAACACTGTGAAAGGCCTCACGCATGTTTGCGTGCAAAAATACGTGGGGAATACATGATTGAAACTCTAACTGGTTCAATGTTCTCAGAATATCTTATAGGCCGAGGTGTTTTATCTTCTTGTCAAGCTCGAGGTTTGTCTGAACGTTATGACCAATATACCAATTGATTTCCAATCCCGGAAAATTACTTATGATTATCCGTTCAAAAAGTATGCATGAACGCTCCTTACTGTTCCAAAGCATGATGTCATCATTTAACCCTGGTGTAGGAAACAGAACTTTAAATCCTCTCTTGTGTATAATTGGACCACCCCCTCTGCGACCCATACAGCATTAATGCTCGTTGAATAGTTTCAAAATTTCTTAAAAACGTTAAATGAGGATTAAAGCTAGCACGCTTCATTGAATGTTAATCAATGATTTGCGTTTTGTGAATTGTAAAAAAAAAATTATTGTGAGCAGCTTGCAACATTCATCGAGAACATGCTTTCAAACCCTAAATGCCTTTTACCACCAACCCGTAGTAACTTCTTTGGATGGTAACCGTTGATTTTCTCAAATTCTCATCTACCGTGCCTGTACCCAAAGTCCAAACACTATTACGGTAAGGACAAGAATAAATAAGATAAGCGGTAAAAAATAATAATCACTGTTATACTCTGTGTAAAAGCAACGCATGACATCATTTCGACTTAGTGTGCCCAAAGATGGATCATAAAAAAAGAGTTTGTAGCGTCATTTAACAACAGAATATAATTTATTCTGTTATCATTGCTTGGATGCTTTTGAAGGGGGAAAACACATGCACACAGGTATGTATGAGCCGGTTTTGTCGCTTACATAATGTTTATGTATCTACCTACACAATTTATATTCCATGAACAGTGTAAAGGCCTGAAAATGGTTAAATATCAAAATTGTTAATTAGCATAAAAATGATCAAAGCGACGGACACTATGAGTTCCAAAAGCTAATCGAGTTTAGATAATGCAATGATATTGATATCGTATGGGTTGAACTCAGAAGAAAATCTATATCTTAGATGTTAGCTTGTGAAACTATTAAGAGTCGTTAAAGATCGACTGCTCAAAGTTAGAGACACGATAATTTGTTTGAATACAAACCTGATCAGTATTTTTTCCTTGACTAGATTACTTTGCAACCCAGACTCTAAACAAAACGAAGATGGACGTTACCGCTTTTACAATATTAAGGTATAATTCTCCAGTACCAGGTAGAAAGGTTTTAAGTCAGAAGAAGTTAGTTTTCCGCAAATTGCGTTTTTTTTCCTTTTTCAAAAAAAAAATAATCATGCAAAGCATTTACCAAAACTGTCACCTCTAATATCATAAGATTATTGGCTAAAAAATCGAGTGCTTGTCAGATTTTGTGACGACTTATCTCTTTAGAGCAAATTCGCCTTTTTGTTACCTGAAAAATCATTTTTTCTAAGGTCTATTCTTGGCCATCTTCTTCCTCCAACAAATTTGGATCATTATATAGTGCCTTCCCCGAAGTTGCCAAATTTTTATATAAGTTATAAAAAAAAGGTGATACTAAGGTTAATAGTGAGCAAAAAGTACCGTTTTTCTAAGCGGATTTGTAAATTTGTGTGCCTTCTTTTCAGCGAAGAATCCTTTAGGATTCTTAAATTTTCTCCGACTTAGAAAGCTTAGGACTTTAAAATCTGAAGCTTTTATAAAATTTTTATAATTTACTCAATTACTGTAGCATTGATAAGCTAGAAAACCTGTTCTCCAATCTAATTTTTTCGGGACACTAATTAATTAATTAAACTGTTCTCCAAACTATTTTTTTTCGGGACACTAAAGCTGTATTTTAGTAAACAGGCAAAATCTAAAAATTCGTCCTGTTGGATTTAATGCACCCTGGAATTGTTTCTTTTTCCCTGTACTCCGTAACAAATGGTACCAATCGTACGGGTGATATACTGGTATTTGCACCCATTTGAGTGTGTCCTGGAACTAGACATTTTTGATTTTTAACCAAAATGGGATAATATATAAACAATAACTTCATATACAGTATTTGGTAGTCTTTTCAGCTGGTATAAACTAGAAGCAATTTCCTCTGGCAGCTTGACCTTCCAGAACTTGCCATATATAGTTCAAAGATTCTCCGCTAGAATTATTCTCGTAAACAATTAAATTATAAGTCCACAATTGTTTTTGTAAAATGCTACCGAAGAAGCTATAAATGGCGTTGGTAAATATTGCTGTAGGTCGAAGCTGAAGCATTTGCTTAAAAGATTAGTTTGAGCCTCTTGCTTGTCAATTCTCTTTGCATCATATGCAGCATTTGCTTGTTGCTGGTAAATTTCATCATTTTCTTTCTTTCTTTATGATCACTTGTGTTTGTAGCAACTTGCAGCGTCATTAGAAGCGTATTACATTTGAAGCCGGTGTCTATGTGGGGTTCTATAAAAACAAGTCTTAGTTTGTGGAATTATCGTTCATAAAGAAGAGTCTGGTCCTCAGGATTGAGATGAGATGCATGCTCAAAGAGATATGGCCCAATGACGCTGCTGACCTTAATGGCGTACGATGATAAAGGTACTTTACGAGGGAGTATCTATTTAGTGTATCAATCGATGGATTTTTAGTGCCCAATAGCCAATATTCTGTATAATAAGGGATTTTTGTCAAAAATCTATCGTTTGGGGTTAATCGTCAAACTTGAGCACTCCCATCTGCCTTGACTGAATTTTATAGGGTTATAAATCCAAATCTTTTTTGAGAATTTTTAGCAAACATAATGGAGACATTCTTAATCCTTCTGCACGGCGTCTGCCTCACTGCATTAATCCTTTCTGGCGATTTACAAAATAAAATCGACAATTAAAACGCACTCTGTACTTAGAAATAAAACATAAATTGAGAAAAAATGTAAACTTCTTGCAAGTATTCGGTAACGCATCTGGCGACCTGTGGGCTAGCATTGTCTGCATCAGCAACAAGTTTTTCCCAATAAACGGTGCGAATAAAAACACATATTCCTTAAGGGTGTTGTTAGTGTAAAAGGTAGAGTTCAACGAGCATAGCTTGATTTAACCATGACGATGTCTCCCTAGAAATGTTCCCGTTGGTCAACAGACAGTTTTTTAATGATCTGAGGCTTGCAGGCGAACACCTTGCTTTTTAAATAAACTTACAAAAAGAGATCTTGGTTTGACTGTCCCATGTCGCCATTTTGACATCAGACGTCGACGTAGAGGTAATTTTCTTTCTTAGAAATTGCACTGTTTGATTTGCAGTGTGGCATGGCCCGCCGTTGAAACTAGTAACTATCCGGACTGTTTTACTCATTTGTGGGCAGACATAAGCCAACATCCACCGATATCCATTCCCATCGACTGTTTCACCTTCTCTGAAGAAAAATTCCCTGACTATTTTGGCGCAAACGTGCAATAATATTTCATGGATCTCTTGTGGATTCTCCGTTCCCCAAATGTGGCAATTTTGCTTGTAAACGGCGCCAGAGAGTTTAAAATGAGACTTTTCGGTGTCATAAAAATCTGCATTCAAAAATTAGGTTCAGTGACAACCATTCTAGCGACTGTTTGGCCGTATTTCATGCGACGTGGAAAAGTCGCATGTAAGTTAATTGCGAATTAACAATTACTCTTGCCGTTTTCACCAATACATTGGAAGATCCTGGGCATGTTTACAATTAACATGCCGACATAAAATATGGCGCACCCTGCATATTTCATGTCTAGTTATGAACTATGATGTTCTTATAACGAAAAAAATAATTGTGCCAACATGGCCGTATATTACCGAAATGTTAAATGAATGACTGCGCCACTTTTTTGTAACTTAGTGTACATACAATATTTATTAAATATCTTAAATTTTAGCGTTACAAAAATACCTAGACAGGTCTTAAAAGCACAATTCTTGAGACCTTCAACCCAGGTTTGCAAAATTCGATACAATTTTAATGTTTTTGGTACTGTCCGCCTTGTCAGAGTACACATATACAGTTTTATAAAACTTGATACATTTTATGCTGCACCTATTTTAATAGATTTTTTCATCAAAATTCGTTCGAGTTTATATCAATTTCAATAAACGAACCCATTTGCTGTCACCAGTTCATCAGAAATTTCATTGCCCTGTATGCCTCTGTGTCCGGGGACCCAGCAGAGGTAAACATTATGTTGGACGCCAAGAAACTTTAGCTCTTCACGGCAATGAAGATTGTGATATCATCTGGTGGTATCACCAGCATTGAGGTCGCTTTGGCTGCCTATGCTACTGACAATATATCGGCCTGGAAGACACTGCTGTGCTCAGGGAGACAAAAAGTGCTTTTCAGCTTTAGTGTTTCTGAAAACACTCTAGCTCCAACGCCTATGTCCATTTTTGAACCATCAGTGTAGATGGATATGATTCCGATGCCCAGTTCGTTCATCTTCTACTTCTCTCTACTTGGAAAGATGCAACAGAATGGTCTTTGAAAGTCAGGGTGAGGCAGCATGTAGTCAGACGATACAGCTGAGTACAGTAGCGCCCACTCATGCTATTCTTTGTACCAAGACAAGGCCTCCATATGTTAGTATAGGTCTGACAATGGCCGTGTAGGTACATCCATAGGATAATCTTGGGGTTCGGACCCCAGTTTTTTCCGAATATTCGGTTATACGTATAGAAAGCTACTGAGGCCTTTTTTATGCGTTCGCACATTTTAAGGTTTCAGTTGAGGTTTCTGTTAAGAATGACACCCAGATATTTTGCACTATCGGATACTTTGTCCTGTTGACAACCGGTAGGTCAAATATTGCTATATTTTTTCTTATTAGTAAAGACAAAGATTATGAATTCTATACAGATGACGCACTCCATATAACAAAAATTGTTCTATGGCGGGTCGTACGGGCACAGCCCGCCATATGTTTTTGTTCTTGTTTTTCATGTGTACGCCCGCCCGTACCATGAAGCTACTGAGCAAAAGTTTCTGTTTTTTGTTCTCAATGCGTCATCTGTAAAGTATTCATTATCTTTGGTAAAGTGAACGAGTTCTGTTTTCTGGGGGTTGATGACAAGCCCACATTGATTTGTCCACTCGTTGAGAGTTTTCAATGCATGCTCGAGCAGGACACTAATAGTCGAAAATGGATAAGTAAGTTTGTTTTTAGCTATAGAAAATTTTTTCGTACAAATGGATTTATTATAAAGATAATGGAAAATATTAAGTACACTTTAATACAATTTTTTTCAACTTTCAATACATTGCTGAAAAGCCATTTTTCATCACTGCAGTACAACCACGTGAATTTTTCCAATTTCTAATGAATTCACAACAACCGACTATAAAAGGTTAACCAAAATAAAAATGGATTGCTATTTAAACCACACATACCTAACGGAAATGATTTTATCGTTTTGCCAAATACACGTTTAATCAGATATGTACCTAGAAATAACACACACATACAAACGTTGAATAAACAAAACAAAATCAGATGCATCCATCCCTTAAAACTGGATGATACTTTTTTTTAACATTTTCAGGATTGTGAAAGGTCATCCAACCATAACCACCCACAAACATCTTGGCACTCACCTTTGGCAAATCCCGGATATGATTTGCATCTAAGAGCAATTCTTCCAGACTCCGCGAATAGCGAAGGATTTCTTCGGGAACCGTTGGCAACGAACAATGCCGCTTGTCAACAAACTCCACCTGGCGATTACAGCCCTTGAATATTGGAATGCACTTAAACATGATTCTGCTGCGCTGCTGCTCCTGCTATCCACTTAGTTACTCTTCCGAAAAATATTCTTGATACAAAACAACAATTTCAACGCGTTCGAAAACAATTTTTAAATTCTCCGGTTTAGCGATTTTGGCAAACATTTAAGCAAACAAAATACACAAATACTCTCTCCGCTTTCCGCTGGCGGATTCAATACGCTCTCGGCACAGGCTGCAGAAATTCCGGTACAATTTTATTTTTATATTCACTTTTCCAAAAAGAAAACACTTCACGGTTGGAAAAATAAAACACAAATGAAAAGAAACGAAACAAAATAAAAATACCGAAATAATATTTTTTTCCTTTCCTGCTCACCGCGTTAAGGTGATATTTTGACAGTTTAACCAAAGAATACACATATCTCGCTCTAGGACCCTAATCCGATTAGCACATTGCACAAGTTGGAATGGAACAGATGGATATATACACAAATCCAATACAAACTAGCGTATAGCACACACGACACGACTGGAGAATAGAAGTGTTAAACCAAAATGACAGCCAGCAACGGCAAACGAAACAAGTTTTATTTTTCTTTCGAAATTATTGTGCACTTTATTATGGTATTAGTTAGTTTCCAGCGACGCGCTATATGTATTCCACTAGCGCTTATTAGTTTTTAGCCGTAGAACAAGAACGACAACAAAACGAATAAGAAAACATATTTCGCATATAGGTATTAAGTCATTTTACAAGGTGAGTTAACAGGTGCAAAAGAAAAACCAAAATGGATTCTTATCCGCGAAATTGATTTTTCTTGAATGTGGCCTTCTATGTGCTGGACTTTTCCCAAAAGCTTAACTGGGATACAATATTTGTGTACCTTTTGGTCTTCGAATAGGTCTGAATAGTTATTTTCCAACTAAAAGGGCAATAAAGACGATTTTTCACACGACGACGATGAAGGCGACGGACAATAAGCGACCACGGTAGCGACACACCGACGAATACGATGACACGCCCAAATTAGATGGAATTTTTACGCAGTTTTTCTGTTTGTTTTTTTGTTTGTTGTGGGTAAGCGGGAGCCGTTGAGGTTAGCAAAGAATTTATGTTCGGTTTTGTGAACCTTTTCGTTTTTGATTAGGCGCAGCAAACAAAAGTACGAAACGCGCTAAATTTTAGGAATGAACCGAAACGCGGTAAAGATTTTCTAAATGTATACATACATTTATATACTCAGGTATATAACTACTACATTAAAAAAGAAAACATAAAAAGCGACGACGGAATTTCCACTTTTACTACGTGCAACTACACGAAACAACACGGTCAACTCAACTGAACGCGAACTGTCTGTCGTAGGCACTTTGAAAATGGTGGACCACGGAACATGGAAATGAAATTGGAACATTTGACGTCAGCCAGTCGTTAGCGATGGGACTATAAAACATTGGATGTGTTGCGTTTATACGCGTTGATTCAAAATTATGTGATCGCGATAAATTTTATCTTATATAAAAACAATCTACAGAGATAAATTTAACTGGAAATTTAGTAATAATTTCTCAATACTCGGGCCTCTTTTGTTTCTCCTTTATATAAATTACGTAGGCCAAATGTTGATATATTGCAAAATAGTTATGTGTTCCGATGATGTCTTAATATACATCATGGGTAAAGATATCACAATGATGACACAACAAATACAAGATGATCTAGATACAATAAACTCCTGGTTTAAGGCGAACAAACTCAAGACAAATGTTCAGAAAACGAGGTCGATGGTATTTAAAAAATAGTGCAATATAAACCTAAGAATAGATAGAGAATAGATAGGAATAATAATAGACCAACATTTAAAGTTTGATAAACATGTACTATACATGTACATAGACTATATAGTAAAAAAGATATCAAAAAAAGTGCAATTTTTTCGAAGAATTAAAAGTAAATTAGACTTTAATGCGTCTGTAAGACTTTATAATGTTATAATTAAACCGCACTTTGAATATTGTTCATCTGTACTCTTTTTGTTAAATGAAAGTAATTTAAATAGATTGCAAAAACTGCAAAACAAAGAAATGCGAATCATTTTAATGTGTAATTGTTAAACAAGTATTTCGAATATATGTTAAGTCGTTTAAATTAGTTAAATGTTAAACAACAACTAGTAGCAGATAGTTCTTTTATTTATTCAAAAAATGAGAATGGGTGATTTACCTAGCTACTTCAACAATTTAATTAGGTATGTTGGTGAAGTACAGCCATATCAATTGAGAACTGTACATAATTTACGATTGCCAAATTATAGAAAAACAATAACACAAAATAGTATTACATATATAGGTTTCAAATGTTTAATTCCTTGCCAGAAAATTTAAAATTAGAAACAAATTTAAATATATATAAGCGCAATGTTAATGAATTTGTAAAAACTAATTTTTAAGATATAATACAATGTTATATAATAGCTTAGTACTCAAGTACGCTAAATAAATACAATACAATACAATAACACTGTTCACGAGCTAAATTGTTAAATCCTGATGGGTTGGATTATTTTTTTTAATCAGCACGTGTTAAACTTTCTTTTTACATTTTATTCATTTATATTCATATGCTTAAATGTCAACTTCATATAGGCAAATAATTTTAAATCTTACTTATCATTAACAATACATTTTATTTAAAGAAAAATAAGTTCTGAGACGCGCCTAAACTATATTTGTAATGAGAAAGCAGAAAATAAATTTTCTATAAAATAAGGTGTAGGTTCCGGATTTCTGTTTTACCAAGATAACTTTTCCGGTGCACTGCTCTCATTGGTCAATCGAGCATTTTTAGTCATGTGACATGGTCGATTGATCAATGAGAACAGTGCATCGGCAAAGTTAAATTGGGAAATCTAAAACCCGGAACATGGCCAATGGTTTTGAAATAAAAATAAACGACGCTATGACTAAGCCACATTTCGAATACTGTTCTACAATTTTTTTTTATAGGCCCTTAACCGATGTTAAATTAACTTAAAAGTTGAAAAATAGAGATTTTATATTTTGGGATGCGATAGATTACCACTAATAAGATTTATGATAAATGCATTACAATGGCTCACCGTTAACCACAGAACACCTATAAATGTTTTATATGTAAAATAAAACGAGTTGTGGGTGCACGACTGGGTCGTACGCAACATTTTCTTTCACTGTGGGGATCAGTATTTGATCTTACGTCCCGCTAAACGGGCAGTGAATTTATGAATGAATTTATGAGCCCTAGCGCAGGCATTAAGGAAATTGAGGATGAGAGAAGAGGAGATACCAGTGTACATTGTTTTTAAATTTCTATAAATTTTAATGGAGTTTAAGGACTGCGTTTTGTGAAGCATTAATCAAGAACATAAATCGTACAACTATATTTTTCCCTCTTAAATCTATTCGGTATTTTTTTAATACAAGAAAATATAAAGAAACGCAATTTTGTTTGAATTCTTTTGGTACATTCTTGAAAATAGTATCAAAATATTATCCTATTAAATCCAATTGACACAGCAAAAAGCCAATTTCTTTTACCCCTGCAAAAATGTCAAAAATAAGCCAGTGGATCAAATTAAACCTCCATTTTAACGCAATTGGCACACGGCCCTTAGAATACAATTTACATACAAAATACATTAAAACCATAGATATCTTTTAATTGTTATCGAAAATGACAAAAATGGCTCTCATCCGGTGACAAAATAGGTTGCAAAATAATAGGGGTATTCATGCAACGTCGGAAAGTCGTCGTAAACGTTGTAAACGTGATAAAATTACGACGTGATAAATGAACTATCAAAATTTGTATGGGAAATCTTTTCCAACAATATCGGAATTTTCTCACAGGAATTGGGTGAGATGGTAAACGTTGTAAACTTTTGGAATGCTCTTTTGACATTTAATCAGTCACTTTCACACATCAAACGTAAACGCTAAACTGAAAAAAATTATCGAGAACGGAAAGAGAACAATATGATCAAAATTCTATCAATAAATAAATTACTAAAATTAGATTGAATTCATTGGGTTGCCGCATTATTTAGTGGTGCAGTTTTAGGGTCGTTCATGAAAAGTCGTCGTAAAATTATAATCTTTCTCACTTAGTAAAATTACGACGTTGCGTGAATACCCTTAATGTTTTCTGAAATAATCTTAGAAATAAAACAGAGTTGGCGTATGTAAACACCTATGAATGACACACTGGTCACTCAGAGATCAAGAAAGATTTTTACCTGATCTCTGACCTGATCTCTGCTGGTCACTGGTGTTATAAATACCTACTATGGTATACGGATGTTCCACCTATGTGCCAGGAAATACCACGCTAATGTCACGCGAGCAACACGGTATTTGCGTGGCTTAATACTAGATTTCTACCGATCCCAGCGCTACTTCCTAAATTTCGATTTCGGTTTCTACCAATGACATTCATGGATATGTCTCATGTCTGTAGATTTTGGTTTCACGTTGATGATGATGACAGAATACAGCATATGCTAAAGATTTTAATGAATTTATCACATTTTGCAGTTTTTTTTATGTTCAATGATGAGGGGCATGGATTTGAGAACGAATATAAGCAGCGTACTGCCATCAGCAAAGGAATAGACTAAATTAAGAGTTGCATACAAGAGGTCATTAATAAAAATTAAAAAAAACATATGAGAAGGCTACAATCCGCTGTGCGGATCGTTGAATACCCTATCCCATCCTATCCATAAAACTAAAATCCCCAAATCAGGGGGCATGGCTAAAAACAGGGAGCGTATCGCAATCCCGCTTTTTATAATCCCGTTTTTCAAAAATCCCAAAAAAAAAGTTTTAAAATCCCGTTTTCTATAATACCGCTTTTTTAAATCCCGACTTTTAAAATCACTCATATTCAATATCCCGATCTACTATAATCCCGCTTTTTAAAATCCCGTCAAATCCCGCCAAGCTCGTTTTTTATACACAAGTTAAAGTAAATGAAAAGTTAAATTTGGGTACGCGCTATAAAATAAATTATTTAAAGGAGAAAACTAATGAGTAAAATAGGTTACAAGCAGAGTACCGCCCACAATATACAACTAAACTAAGGTATCAATATATTATGTAACTGTCTTGTTATGAAAAAATTAATATTTTGTTTATTGTTTAGCATTTCTTGATTGCAATTGAAGTGCACAATTCTTTATTACGTTATATTTGTTAATGTATGTTTAAATATTTTTTTCTTTTTTTTAAAAATGTTGTTACTATTCCGCTTTTGCAATCAAAACCAGTTGTTTGATTTTAAAAAAATCGCGCGATTTTTTTAAAATCAAACAACTGGTTTTGATTGCAATTTCTTGTTGAGTAGCTGCTGTTTTAAACAACTTGAGTTGAATGTTTTGAGAGGTAGTTTCTAATCCATAGAAGAAGAGTTTCATCGATTCCAGCAGCACACATTTTCGATAAAAGGTCAGAGTGGTCATTCCGTAACTTTGAAAACTATTATCACTCAGATAATCGTCATTTATATTCATATGCTTAAATGTCAACTTCATATAGGCAAATAATTTTAAATCTTACTTATCATTAACAATACATTTTATTTAAAGAAAAATAAGTTCTGAGACGCGCCTAAACTATATTTGTAATGAGAAAGCAGAAAATAAATTTTCTATAAAATAAGGTGTAGGTTCCGGATTTCTGTTTTACCAAGATAACTTTTCCGGTGCACTGCTCTCATTGGTCAATCGAGCATTTTTAGTCATGTGACATGGTCGATTGATCAATGAGAACAGTGCATCGGCAAAGTTAAATTGGGAAATCTAAAACCCGGAACATGGCCAATGGTTTTGAAATAAAAATAAACGACGCTATGACTAAGCCACATTTCGAATACTGTTCTACAATTTTTTTTTATAGGCCCTTAACCGATGTTAAATTAACTTAAAAGTTGAAAAATAGAGATTTTATATTTTGGGATGCGATAGATTACCACTAATAAGATTTATGATAAATGCATTACAATGGCTCACCGTTAACCACAGAACACCTATAAATGTTTTATATGTAAAATAAAACGAGTTGTGGGTGCACGACTGGGTCGTACGCAACATTTTCTTTCACTGTGGGGATCAGTATTTGATCTTACGTCCCGCTAAACGGGCAGTGAATTTATGAATGAATTTATGAGCCCTAGCGCAGGCATTAAGGAAATTGAGGATGAGAGAAGAGGAGATACCAGTGTACATTGTTTTTAAATTTCTATAAATTTTAATGGAGTTTAAGGACTGCGTTTTGTGAAGCATTAATCAAGAACATAAATCGTACAACTATATTTTTCCCTCTTAAATCTATTCGGTATTTTTTTAATACAAGAAAATATAAAGAAACGCAATTTTGTTTGAATTCTTTTGGTACATTCTTGAAAATAGTATCAAAATATTATCCTATTAAATCCAATTGACACAGCAAAAAGCCAATTTCTTTTACCCCTGCAAAAATGTCAAAAATAAGCCAGTGGATCAAATTAAACCTCCATTTTAACGCAATTGGCACACGGCCCTTAGAATACAATTTACATACAAAATACATTAAAACCATAGATATCTTTTAATTGTTATCGAAAATGACAAAAATGGCTCTCATCCGGTGACAAAATAGGTTGCAAAATAATAGGGGTATTCATGCAACGTCGGAAAGTCGTCGTAAACGTTGTAAACGTGATAAAATTACGACGTGATAAATGAACTATCAAAATTTGTATGGGAAATCTTTTCCAACAATATCGGAATTTTCTCACAGGAATTGGGTGAGATGGTAAACGTTGTAAACTTTTGGAATGCTCTTTTGACATTTAATCAGTCACTTTCACACATCAAACGTAAACGCTAAACTGAAAAAAATTATCGAGAACGGAAAGAGAACAATATGATCAAAATTCTATCAATAAATAAATTACTAAAATTAGATTGAATTCATTGGGTTGCCGCATTATTTAGTGGTGCAGTTTTAGGGTCGTTCATGAAAAGTCGTCGTAAAATTATAATCTTTCTCACTTAGTAAAATTACGACGTTGCGTGAATACCCTTAATGTTTTCTGAAATAATCTTAGAAATAAAACAGAGTTGGCGTATGTAAACACCTATGAATGACACACTGGTCACTCAGAGATCAAGAAAGATTTTTACCTGATCTCTGACCTGATCTCTGCTGGTCACTGGTGTTATAAATACCTACTATGGTATACGGATGTTCCACCTATGTGCCAGGAAATACCACGCTAATGTCACGCGAGCAACACGGTATTTGCGTGGCTTAATACTAGATTTCTACCGATCCCAGCGCTACTTCCTAAATTTCGATTTCGGTTTCTACCAATGACATTCATGGATATGTCTCATGTCTGTAGATTTTGGTTTCACGTTGATGATGATGACAGAATACAGCATATGCTAAAGATTTTAATGAATTTATCACATTTTGCAGTTTTTTTTATGTTCAATGATGAGGGGCATGGATTTGAGAACGAATATAAGCAGCGTACTGCCATCAGCAAAGGAATAGACTAAATTAAGAGTTGCATACAAGAGGTCATTAATAAAAATTAAAAAAAACATATGAGAAGGCTACAATCCGCTGTGCGGATCGTTGAATACCCTATCCCATCCTATCCATAAAACTAAAATCCCCAAATCAGGGGGCATGGCTAAAAACAGGGAGCGTATCGCAATCCCGCTTTTTATAATCCCGTTTTTCAAAAATCCCAAAAAAAAAGTTTTAAAATCCCGTTTTCTATAATACCGCTTTTTTAAATCCCGACTTTTAAAATCACTCATATTCAATATCCCGATCTACTATAATCCCGCTTTTTAAAATCCCGTCAAATCCCGCCAAGCTCGTTTTTTATACACAAGTTAAAGTAAATGAAAAGTTAAATTTGGGTACGCGCTATAAAATAAATTATTTAAAGGAGAAAACTAATGAGTAAAATAGGTTACAAGCAGAGTACCGCCCACAATATACAACTAAACTAAGGTATCAATATATTATGTAACTGTCTTGTTATGAAAAAATTAATATTTTGTTTATTGTTTAGCATTTCTTGATTGCAATTGAAGTGCACAATTCTTTATTACGTTATATTTGTTAATGTATGTTTAAATATTTTTTTCTTTTTTTTAAAAATGTTGTTACTATTCCGCTTTTGCAATCAAAACCAGTTGTTTGATTTTAAAAAAATCGCGCGATTTTTTTAAAATCAAACAACTGGTTTTGATTGCAATTTCTTGTTGAGTAGCTGCTGTTTTAAACAACTTGAGTTGAATGTTTTGAGAGGTAGTTTCTAATCCATAGAAGAAGAGTTTCATCGATTCCAGCAGCACACATTTTCGATAAAAGGTCAGAGTGGTCATTCCGTAACTTTGAAAACTATTATCACTCAGATAATCGTCTGTGATTTGACGATTATTGTTTTGAGTGAAGCAAATAAAGTGATATCGTCGACAGCAAAAACGACTATTGATCTTACGTGCCGTTTTCGACTGGTTAAAAATATGTTATCGAAAGCATATGAGAACTGTCAAAACGTACATTCTGACGATTTGCAGTAAACCTCTGGGTTTTATTTCAGAAAAGAAAAACGCTTCTGAAAACATATTTGTTTATATATTTAGAAAGCCATACGACTGGGTAGTAGGTATATGTTATTAATATGGCGCCTACAGCTCTAGTTAGATCGAACTGGTAGTGTAATCCCTATATGAGCTGCTTCGACATATTTTAAAATGTCGGATTTCCAATACTGAGTCAGGGTGTTAGAAAAGAGTTGATGGTGGAGGAGCCCTCAATGGGTCAACGGCAGCACTCATATCCCAAAATGGATTACTAACATCGGTATTTCCGGCCCGCTGTCCTAGGGTAAGGACAAGTTGGGGGTTGTGCGTCGGGGTAACTTCTCGACCATGAAAAAAAAAAACCATTAGTTATGAGAGAGACACAACCAGCCTCAAATAATGATATTCCTCATTGACCCGGAACGTAAATGGACTATATGAGAGTATGTACCTGGAATGTACGACCACTCTACACCGGGGCTACTCAGAAACTTGAATCTGTCCTCAGGCGGTACAAGGCAAATATAACCGGATAGGGTATATGGATAGGATCAGGTATAATGAAGAGACAAAATTGCGACATTTATTACAGCTGCAACAAAAGATTGCATGCATTAGGATACATATTCGTCGTGGGAAATTGGCTTAGGACAAAAGTCATTGACTTCAAGCCGATAAGTGATCGCCTTTCTGTGATCTGCATCAATGCTACATTCCAAAATAAAAGCCTAATATGTGCACACGCCCCTACCGACGAGGTTGAAGATCCCATCAAGGAGGAGTTTTATGACCTCCTGGATGGAGCCAGCGGAGCCTGGCCGGAATATGATGTAAAAGTTCTACTCGGGTATTTCAATGCTGAATTCGGAAAGGAAAACATCTTTGGTGGTTTAGTTGGTAAGCACAGAATCCACGAAACTACAACAGACAACAGCTACCGACTAATCGATTTTGCAGCAGCTCGTAATACGGTGATAAGTAGCACTAGGTTTCCAAGGCTAAGGATCCACATAGCAACCTGGCGCTCTCCAGACGGTCGAACCGCAAACCAAATCGACCATGTGCTAATCGATGCAAGGTACACATCCAACATCCTCGAGGTGAACACATTCCGAAGGGCAAACGTCGACTCTGACCATTTTCTTGTCGCGACTATATTCAGAGCTCGAATATAGTCGCGTCCAACGAAAAAAAGCTGCGAACTGCCCAGAAGAAGAAATTCGACGTTGGATGCCTTGGCACAGCTGGAGATTCTAGCCAGAGCCAGTGAGCGCCTGAGTATGAAATTCTCCTCTGTGCACTCACCAACCACAGCCACCAACAATCAGTTGGTATGATGATGAATGCGTGTACAAGAAAAAGGTGACAGAAGATGCACACAAGAAAGCGCTGCAGCGCAATACAAAGGCCGCGTGAGAAGAGTTTCGAGCCAGGAGAAGGAAGCAAAAAAAGACCCTGCGTACGCAGCTTCAGGTTTTATAAAAAAAAAGCCAAGCAACTGGCTGCTGGCTACAAAACCGGAACTCAGGATCTTCGAGACAGCGAAGGAAACCTAGTCACCGAAGCGCAGGGAATAGTAGATGTATTTAAGCAGCGTTTCAAACAGCTGCTATATGGGCATCATGTATAGAGAGTGGTAGGGCAAGAAGAGAACCCACGTCCAGTCAATGAAGAACTTGTTCCACCACCTAGTATAGAAGAAGTCGGCCTAGCTATAAAAAAGCTTAAAAACAACAAGGCCGTATGTTTTGATGGCTTACCAGCGGAGCTTTTTAAAAACGGTGATGATGTTTTGGTAGGGAGCCTGCACCGAGTTATCAACCAAGTATAGGTGGAAGAAAACATACCCGATGACCGGACTATCAGCTCCATATGCCCCATCCACAAAAAAGGCGATCCTATGTCTTGCAAGCACTATCGAGGCATATCCCTGCTTTATGTCGCATACAAGTTCCTATCCAACGTACTATGTGAACTTATAAAACCGTTCTGCAACGCAGGCAGGTGTTAACCACGACGTTGCAAATAGTGCCTTCCCGGTTGTCACGTCGGTCGAACTGTCCAGTAACCGAATGCTGCCATTGTACTTATTAATCAGTGCCAGTGCTAATGTTTGTGTTCCATCCGTTCGTACTACTAGCTGCAGTTTGGGGCACACTTTAGCACGACTAAAATCGTCCGATACCATCTAAATATGATAAGACAAATGTGCTAGGCTTGTTTTCTCTTCTACAAACTAGAGATTTCTCGACTTTATGGTGATCTCTGAATCACATCGCAATTGCTCTCACGAGATCCTTGTAGTTTCGTTTATTACCAATGCTGATGACAGCAACTCAGCGGAGCTAGACCTTTTAAAACAGGCTTAAGTGGAATGATTTTTACTCGATCTTACCAGCACTAACGGTTTCTAATAATTACCATTACAATACAATAACACTGTTCACGAGCTAAATTGTTAAATCCTGATGGGTTGGATTATTTTTTTTAATCAGCACGTGTTAAACTTTCTTTTTACATTTTATTCATTTATATTCATATGCTTAAATGTCAACTTCATATAGGCAAATAATTTTAAATCTTACTTATCATTAACAATACATTTTATTTAAAGAAAAATAAGTTCTGAGACGCGCCTAAACTATATTTGTAATGAGAAAGCAGAAAAATAAATTTTCTATAAAATAAGGTGTAGGTTCCGGATTTCTGTTTTACCAAGATAACTTTTCCGGTGCACTGCTCTCATTGGTCAATCGAGCATTTTTAGTCATGTGACATGGTCGATTGATCAATGAGAACAGTGCATCGGCAAAGTTAAATTGGGAAATCTAAAACCCGGAACATGGCCAATGGTTTTGAAATAAAAATAAACGACGCTATGACTAAGCCACATTTCGAATACTGTTCTACAATTTTTTTTTATAGGCCCTTAACCGATGTTAAATTAACTTAAAAGTTGAAAAATAGAGATTTTATATTTTGGGATGCGATAGATTACCACTAATAAGATTTATGATAAATGCATTACAATGGCTCACCGTTAACCACAGAACACCTATAAATGTTTTATATGTAAAATAAAACGAGTTGTGGGTGCACGACTGGGTCGTACGCAACATTTTCTTTCACTGTGGGGATCAGTATTTGATCTTACGTCCCGCTAAACGGGCAGTGAATTTATGAATGAATTTATGAGCCCTAGCGCAGGCATTAAGGAAATTGAGGATGAGAGAAGAGGAGATACCAGTGTACATTGTTTTTAAATTTCTATAAATTTTAATGGAGTTTAAGGACTGCGTTTTGTGAAGCATTAATCAAGAACATAAATCGTACAACTATATTTTTCCCTCTTAAATCTATTCGGTATTTTTTTAATACAAGAAAATATAAAGAAACGCAATTTTGTTTGAATTCTTTTGGTACATTCTTGAAAATAGTATCAAAATATTATCCTATTAAATCCAATTGACACAGCAAAAAGCCAATTTCTTTTACCCCTGCAAAAATGTCAAAAATAAGCCAGTGGATCAAATTAAACCTCCATTTTAACGCAATTGGCACACGGCCCTTAGAATACAATTTACATACAAAATACATTAAAACCATAGATATCTTTTAATTGTTATCGAAAATGACAAAAATGGCTCTCATCCGGTGACAAAATAGGTTGCAAAATAATAGGGGTATTCATGCAACGTCGGAAAGTCGTCGTAAACGTTGTAAACGTGATAAAATTACGACGTGATAAATGAACTATCAAAATTTGTATGGGAAATCTTTTCCAACAATATCGGAATTTTCTCACAGGAATTGGGTGAGATGGTAAACGTTGTAAACTTTTGGAATGCTCTTTTGACATTTAATCAGTCACTTTCACACATCAAACGTAAACGCTAAACTGAAAAAAATTATCGAGAACGGAAAGAGAACAATATGATCAAAATTCTATCAATAAATAAATTACTAAAATTAGATTGAATTCATTGGGTTGCCGCATTATTTAGTGGTGCAGTTTTAGGGTCGTTCATGAAAAGTCGTCGTAAAATTATAATCTTTCTCACTTAGTAAAATTACGACGTTGCGTGAATACCCTTAATGTTTTCTGAAATAATCTTAGAAATAAAACAGAGTTGGCGTATGTAAACACCTATGAATGACACACTGGTCACTCAGAGATCAAGAAAGATTTTTACCTGATCTCTGACCTGATCTCTGCTGGTCACTGGTGTTATAAATACCTACTATGGTATACGGATGTTCCACCTATGTGCCAGGAAATACCACGCTAATGTCACGCGAGCAACACGGTATTTGCGTGGCTTAATACTAGATTTCTACCGATCCCAGCGCTACTTCCTAAATTTCGATTTCGGTTTCTACCAATGACATTCATGGATATGTCTCATGTCTGTAGATTTTGGTTTCACGTTGATGATGATGACAGAATACAGCATATGCTAAAGATTTTAATGAATTTATCACATTTTGCAGTTTTTTTTATGTTCAATGATGAGGGGCATGGATTTGAGAACGAATATAAGCAGCGTACTGCCATCAGCAAAGGAATAGACTAAATTAAGAGTTGCATACAAGAGGTCATTAATAAAAATTAAAAAAAACATATGAGAAGGCTACAATCCGCTGTGCGGATCGTTGAATACCCTATCCCATCCTATCCATAAAACTAAAATCCCCAAATCAGGGGGCATGGCTAAAAACAGGGAGCGTATCGCAATCCCGCTTTTTATAATCCCGTTTTTCAAAAATCCCAAAAAAAAAGTTTTAAAATCCCGTTTTCTATAATACCGCTTTTTTAAATCCCGACTTTTAAAATCACTCATATTCAATATCCCGATCTACTATAATCCCGCTTTTTAAAATCCCGTCAAATCCCGCCAAGCTCGTTTTTTATACACAAGTTAAAGTAAATGAAAAGTTAAATTTGGGTACGCGCTATAAAATAAATTATTTAAAGGAGAAAACTAATGAGTAAAATAGGTTACAAGCAGAGTACCGCCCACAATATACAACTAAACTAAGGTATCAATATATTATGTAACTGTCTTGTTATGAAAAAATTAATATTTTGTTTATTGTTTAGCATTTCTTGATTGCAATTGAAGTGCACAATTCTTTATTACGTTATATTTGTTAATGTATGTTTAAATATTTTTTTCTTTTTTTTAAAAATGTTGTTACTATTCCGCTTTTGCAATCAAAACCAGTTGTTTGATTTTAAAAAAATCGCGCGATTTTTTTAAAATCAAACAACTGGTTTTGATTGCAATTTCTTGTTGAGTAGCTGCTGTTTTAAACAACTTGAGTTGAATGTTTTGAGAGGTAGTTTCTAATCCATAGAAGAAGAGTTTCATCGATTCCAGCAGCACACATTTTCGATAAAAGGTCAGAGTGGTCATTCCGTAACTTTGAAAACTATTATCACTCAGATAATCGTCTGTGATTTGACGATTATTGTTTTGAGTGAAGCAAATAAAGTGATATCGTCGACAGCAAAAACGACTATTGATCTTACGTGCCGTTTTCGACTGGTTAAAAATATGTTATCGAAAGCATATGAGAACTGTCAAAACGTACATTCTGACGATTTGCAGTAAACCTCTGGGTTTTATTTCAGAAAAGAAAAACGCTTCTGAAAACATATTTGTTTATATATTTAGAAAGCCATACGACTGGGTAGTAGGTATATGTTATTAATATGGCGCCTACAGCTCTAGTTAGATCGAACTGGTAGTGTAATCCCTATATGAGCTGCTTCGACATATTTTAAAATGTCGGATTTCCAATACTGAGTCAGGGTGTTAGAAAAGAGTTGATGGTGGAGGAGCCCTCAATGGGTCAACGGCAGCACTCATATCCCAAAATGGATTACTAACATCGGTATTTCCGGCCCGCTGTCCTAGGGTAAGGACAAGTTGGGGGTTGTGCGTCGGGGTAACTTCTCGACCATGAAAAAAAAAAACCATTAGTTATGAGAGAGACACAACCAGCCTCAAATAATGATATTCCTCATTGACCCGGAACGTAAATGGACTATATGAGAGTATGTACCTGGAATGTACGACCACTCTACACCGGGGCTACTCAGAAACTTGAATCTGTCCTCAGGCGGTACAAGGCAAATATAACCGGATAGGGTATATGGATAGGATCAGGTATAATGAAGAGACAAAATTGCGACATTTATTACAGCTGCAACAAAAGATTGCATGCATTAGGATACATATTCGTCGTGGGAAATTGGCTTAGGACAAAAGTCATTGACTTCAAGCCGATAAGTGATCGCCTTTCTGTGATCTGCATCAATGCTACATTCCAAAATAAAAGCCTAATATGTGCACACGCCCCTACCGACGAGGTTGAAGATCCCATCAAGGAGGAGTTTTATGACCTCCTGGATGGAGCCAGCGGAGCCTGGCCGGAATATGATGTAAAAGTTCTACTCGGGTATTTCAATGCTGAATTCGGAAAGGAAAACATCTTTGGTGGTTTAGTTGGTAAGCACAGAATCCACGAAACTACAACAGACAACAGCTACCGACTAATCGATTTTGCAGCAGCTCGTAATACGGTGATAAGTAGCACTAGGTTTCCAAGGCTAAGGATCCACATAGCAACCTGGCGCTCTCCAGACGGTCGAACCGCAAACCAAATCGACCATGTGCTAATCGATGCAAGGTACACATCCAACATCCTCGAGGTGAACACATTCCGAAGGGCAAACGTCGACTCTGACCATTTTCTTGTCGCGACTATATTCAGAGCTCGAATATAGTCGCGTCCAACGAAAAAAAGCTGCGAACTGCCCAGAAGAAGAAATTCGACGTTGGATGCCTTGGCACAGCTGGAGATTCTAGCCAGAGCCAGTGAGCGCCTGAGTATGAAATTCTCCTCTGTGCACTCACCAACCACAGCCACCAACAATCAGTTGGTATGATGATGAATGCGTGTACAAGAAAAAGGTGACAGAAGATGCACACAAGAAAGCGCTGCAGCGCAATACAAAGGCCGCGTGAGAAGAGTTTCGAGCCAGGAGAAGGAAGCAAAAAAAGACCCTGCGTACGCAGCTTCAGGTTTTATAAAAAAAAAGCCAAGCAACTGGCTGCTGGCTACAAAACCGGAACTCAGGATCTTCGAGACAGCGAAGGAAACCTAGTCACCGAAGCGCAGGGAATAGTAGATGTATTTAAGCAGCGTTTCAAACAGCTGCTATATGGGCATCATGTATAGAGAGTGGTAGGGCAAGAAGAGAACCCACGTCCAGTCAATGAAGAACTTGTTCCACCACCTAGTATAGAAGAAGTCGGCCTAGCTATAAAAAAGCTTAAAAACAACAAGGCCGTATGTTTTGATGGCTTACCAGCGGAGCTTTTTAAAAACGGTGATGATGTTTTGGTAGGGAGCCTGCACCGAGTTATCAACCAAGTATAGGTGGAAGAAAACATACCCGATGACCGGACTATCAGCTCCATATGCCCCATCCACAAAAAAGGCGATCCTATGTCTTGCAAGCACTATCGAGGCATATCCCTGCTTTATGTCGCATACAAGTTCCTATCCGACGTACTATGTGAACTTATAAAACCGTTCTGCAACGCAGGCAGGTGTTAACCACGACGTTGCAAATAGTGCCTTCCCGGTTGTCACGTCGGTCGAACTGTCCAGTAACCGAATGCTGCCATTGTACTTATTAATCAGTGCCAGTGCTAATGTTTGTGTTCCATCCGTTCGTACTACTAGCTGCAGTTTGGGGCACACTTTAGCACGACTAAAATCGTCCGATACCATCTAAATATGATAAGACAAATGTGCTAGGCTTGTTTTCTCTTCTACAAACTAGAGATTTCTCGACTTTATGGTGATCTCTGAATCACATCGCAATTGCTCTCACGAGATCCTTGTAGTTTCGTTTATTACCAATGCTGATGACAGCAACTCAGCGGAGCTAGACCTTTTAAAACAGGCTTAAGTGGAATGATTTTTACTCGATCTTACCAGCACTAACGGTTTCTAATAATTACCATTACAATACAATAACACTGTTCACGAGCTAAATTGTTAAATCCTGATGGGTTGGATTATTTTTTTTAATCAGCACGTGTTAAACTTTCTTTTTACATTTTATTCATTTATATTCATATGCTTAAATGTCAACTTCATATAGGCAAATAATTTTAAATCTTACTTATCATTAACAATACATTTTATTTAAAGAAAAATAAGTTCTGAGACGCGCCTAAACTATATTTGTAATGAGAAAGCAGAAAAATAAATTTTCTATAAAATAAGGTGTAGGTTCCGGATTTCTGTTTTACCAAGATAACTTTTCCGGTGCACTGCTCTCATTGGTCAATCGAGCATTTTTAGTCATGTGACATGGTCGATTGATCAATGAGAACAGTGCATCGGCAAAGTTAAATTGGGAAATCTAAAACCCGGAACATGGCCAATGGTTTTGAAATAAAAATAAACGACGCTATGACTAAGCCACATTTCGAATACTGTTCTACAATTTTTTTTTATAGGCCCTTAACCGATGTTAAATTAACTTAAAAGTTGAAAAATAGAGATTTTATATTTTGGGATGCGATAGATTACCACTAATAAGATTTATGATAAATGCATTACAATGGCTCACCGTTAACCACAGAACACCTATAAATGTTTTATATGTAAAATAAAACGAGTTGTGGGTGCACGACTGGGTCGTACGCAACATTTTCTTTCACTGTGGGGATCAGTATTTGATCTTACGTCCCGCTAAACGGGCAGTGAATTTATGAATGAATTTATGAGCCCTAGCGCAGGCATTAAGGAAATTGAGGATGAGAGAAGAGGAGATACCAGTGTACATTGTTTTTAAATTTCTATAAATTTTAATGGAGTTTAAGGACTGCGTTTTGTGAAGCATTAATCAAGAACATAAATCGTACAACTATATTTTTCCCTCTTAAATCTATTCGGTATTTTTTTAATACAAGAAAATATAAAGAAACGCAATTTTGTTTGAATTCTTTTGGTACATTCTTGAAAATAGTATCAAAATATTATCCTATTAAATCCAATTGACACAGCAAAAAGCCAATTTCTTTTACCCCTGCAAAAATGTCAAAAATAAGCCAGTGGATCAAATTAAACCTCCATTTTAACGCAATTGGCACACGGCCCTTAGAATACAATTTACATACAAAATACATTAAAACCATAGATATCTTTTAATTGTTATCGAAAATGACAAAAATGGCTCTCATCCGGTGACAAAATAGGTTGCAAAATAATAGGGGTATTCATGCAACGTCGGAAAGTCGTCGTAAACGTTGTAAACGTGATAAAATTACGACGTGATAAATGAACTATCAAAATTTGTATGGGAAATCTTTTCCAACAATATCGGAATTTTCTCACAGGAATTGGGTGAGATGGTAAACGTTGTAAACTTTTGGAATGCTCTTTTGACATTTAATCAGTCACTTTCACACATCAAACGTAAACGCTAAACTGAAAAAAATTATCGAGAACGGAAAGAGAACAATATGATCAAAATTCTATCAATAAATAAATTACTAAAATTAGATTGAATTCATTGGGTTGCCGCATTATTTAGTGGTGCAGTTTTAGGGTCGTTCATGAAAAGTCGTCGTAAAATTATAATCTTTCTCACTTAGTAAAATTACGACGTTGCGTGAATACCCTTAATGTTTTCTGAAATAATCTTAGAAATAAAACAGAGTTGGCGTATGTAAACACCTATGAATGACACACTGGTCACTCAGAGATCAAGAAAGATTTTTACCTGATCTCTGACCTGATCTCTGCTGGTCACTGGTGTTATAAATACCTACTATGGTATACGGATGTTCCACCTATGTGCCAGGAAATACCACGCTAATGTCACGCGAGCAACACGGTATTTGCGTGGCTTAATACTAGATTTCTACCGATCCCAGCGCTACTTCCTAAATTTCGATTTCGGTTTCTACCAATGACATTCATGGATATGTCTCATGTCTGTAGATTTTGGTTTCACGTTGATGATGATGACAGAATACAGCATATGCTAAAGATTTTAATGAATTTATCACATTTTGCAGTTTTTTTTATGTTCAATGATGAGGGGCATGGATTTGAGAACGAATATAAGCAGCGTACTGCCATCAGCAAAGGAATAGACTAAATTAAGAGTTGCATACAAGAGGTCATTAATAAAAATTAAAAAAAACATATGAGAAGGCTACAATCCGCTGTGCGGATCGTTGAATACCCTATCCCATCCTATCCATAAAACTAAAATCCCCAAATCAGGGGGCATGGCTAAAAACAGGGAGCGTATCGCAATCCCGCTTTTTATAATCCCGTTTTTCAAAAATCCCAAAAAAAAAGTTTTAAAATCCCGTTTTCTATAATACCGCTTTTTTAAATCCCGACTTTTAAAATCACTCATATTCAATATCCCGATCTACTATAATCCCGCTTTTTAAAATCCCGTCAAATCCCGCCAAGCTCGTTTTTTATACACAAGTTAAAGTAAATGAAAAGTTAAATTTGGGTACGCGCTATAAAATAAATTATTTAAAGGAGAAAACTAATGAGTAAAATAGGTTACAAGCAGAGTACCGCCCACAATATACAACTAAACTAAGGTATCAATATATTATGTAACTGTCTTGTTATGAAAAAATTAATATTTTGTTTATTGTTTAGCATTTCTTGATTGCAATTGAAGTGCACAATTCTTTATTACGTTATATTTGTTAATGTATGTTTAAATATTTTTTTCTTTTTTTTAAAAATGTTGTTACTATTCCGCTTTTGCAATCAAAACCAGTTGTTTGATTTTAAAAAAATCGCGCGATTTTTTTAAAATCAAACAACTGGTTTTGATTGCAATTTCTTGTTGAGTAGCTGCTGTTTTAAACAACTTGAGTTGAATGTTTTGAGAGGTAGTTTCTAATCCATAGAAGAAGAGTTTCATCGATTCCAGCAGCACACATTTTCGATAAAAGGTCAGAGTGGTCATTCCGTAACTTTGAAAACTATTATCACTCAGATAATCGTCTGTGATTTGACGATTATTGTTTTGAGTGAAGCAAATAAAGTGATATCGTCGACAGCAAAAACGACTATTGATCTTACGTGCCGTTTTCGACTGGTTAAAAATATGTTATCGAAAGCATATGAGAACTGTCAAAACGTACATTCTGACGATTTGCAGTAAACCTCTGGGTTTTATTTCAGAAAAGAAAAACGCTTCTGAAAACATATTTGTTTATATATTTAGAAAGCCATACGACTGGGTAGTAGGTATATGTTATTAATATGGCGCCTACAGCTCTAGTTAGATCGAACTGGTAGTGTAATCCCTATATGAGCTGCTTCGACATATTTTAAAATGTCGGATTTCCAATACTGAGTCAGGGTGTTAGAAAAGAGTTGATGGTGGAGGAGCCCTCAATGGGTCAACGGCAGCACTCATATCCCAAAATGGATTACTAACATCGGTATTTCCGGCCCGCTGTCCTAGGGTAAGGACAAGTTGGGGGTTGTGCGTCGGGGTAACTTCTCGACCATGAAAAAAAAAAACCATTAGTTATGAGAGAGACACAACCAGCCTCAAATAATGATATTCCTCATTGACCCGGAACGTAAATGGACTATATGAGAGTATGTACCTGGAATGTACGACCACTCTACACCGGGGCTACTCAGAAACTTGAATCTGTCCTCAGGCGGTACAAGGCAAATATAACCGGATAGGGTATATGGATAGGATCAGGTATAATGAAGAGACAAAATTGCGACATTTATTACAGCTGCAACAAAAGATTGCATGCATTAGGATACATATTCGTCGTGGGAAATTGGCTTAGGACAAAAGTCATTGACTTCAAGCCGATAAGTGATCGCCTTTCTGTGATCTGCATCAATGCTACATTCCAAAATAAAAGCCTAATATGTGCACACGCCCCTACCGACGAGGTTGAAGATCCCATCAAGGAGGAGTTTTATGACCTCCTGGATGGAGCCAGCGGAGCCTGGCCGGAATATGATGTAAAAGTTCTACTCGGGTATTTCAATGCTGAATTCGGAAAGGAAAACATCTTTGGTGGTTTAGTTGGTAAGCACAGAATCCACGAAACTACAACAGACAACAGCTACCGACTAATCGATTTTGCAGCAGCTCGTAATACGGTGATAAGTAGCACTAGGTTTCCAAGGCTAAGGATCCACATAGCAACCTGGCGCTCTCCAGACGGTCGAACCGCAAACCAAATCGACCATGTGCTAATCGATGCAAGGTACACATCCAACATCCTCGAGGTGAACACATTCCGAAGGGCAAACGTCGACTCTGACCATTTTCTTGTCGCGACTATATTCAGAGCTCGAATATAGTCGCGTCCAACGAAAAAAAGCTGCGAACTGCCCAGAAGAAGAAATTCGACGTTGGATGCCTTGGCACAGCTGGAGATTCTAGCCAGAGCCAGTGAGCGCCTGAGTATGAAATTCTCCTCTGTGCACTCACCAACCACAGCCACCAACAATCAGTTGGTATGATGATGAATGCGTGTACAAGAAAAAGGTGACAGAAGATGCACACAAGAAAGCGCTGCAGCGCAATACAAAGGCCGCGTGAGAAGAGTTTCGAGCCAGGAGAAGGAAGCAAAAAAAGACCCTGCGTACGCAGCTTCAGGTTTTATAAAAAAAAAGCCAAGCAACTGGCTGCTGGCTACAAAACCGGAACTCAGGATCTTCGAGACAGCGAAGGAAACCTAGTCACCGAAGCGCAGGGAATAGTAGATGTATTTAAGCAGCGTTTCAAACAGCTGCTATATGGGCATCATGTATAGAGAGTGGTAGGGCAAGAAGAGAACCCACGTCCAGTCAATGAAGAACTTGTTCCACCACCTAGTATAGAAGAAGTCGGCCTAGCTATAAAAAAGCTTAAAAACAACAAGGCCGTATGTTTTGATGGCTTACCAGCGGAGCTTTTTAAAAACGGTGATGATGTTTTGGTAGGGAGCCTGCACCGAGTTATCAACCAAGTATAGGTGGAAGAAAACATACCCGATGACCGGACTATCAGCTCCATATGCCCCATCCACAAAAAAGGCGATCCTATGTCTTGCAAGCACTATCGAGGCATATCCCTGCTTTATGTCGCATACAAGTTCCTATCCAACGTACTATGTGAACTTATAAAACCGTTCTGCAACGCAGGCAGGTGTTAACCACGACGTTGCAAATAGTGCCTTCCCGGTTGTCACGTCGGTCGAACTGTCCAGTAACCGAATGCTGCCATTGTACTTATTAATCAGTGCCAGTGCTAATGTTTGTGTTCCATCCGTTCGTACTACTAGCTGCAGTTTGGGGCACACTTTAGCACGACTAAAATCGTCCGATACCATCTAAATATGATAAGACAAATGTGCTAGGCTTGTTTTCTCTTCTACAAACTAGAGATTTCTCGACTTTATGGTGATCTCTGAATCACATCGCAATTGCTCTCACGAGATCCTTGTAGTTTCGTTTATTACCAATGCTGATGACAGCAACTCAGCGGAGCTAGACCTTTTAAAACAGGCTTAAGTGGAATGATTTTTACTCGATCTTACCAGCACTAACGGTTTCTAATAATTACCATTGTGTTTGACCGTCAACTCCTTTGTTAGCAGATAATCGTCAGAAGTTTCCTGAACTGTTTATATGTTCTTCTTATACATTCTTAACTATCTTACAGCCACAAGAATATCGTTTTCAACTATTTTGATTGAACAGCTTGCCGAAAGTATTTTACGCAGATCTCTGGCCTGCAGTGATCGGAGTAGTAAATATTGTCTGCTACCCATTCGTTCTCTCAAAAATGTTTATTTCCCATACTTCTGAGCACACGAAAGTAAATAAGTGTTCCACTTAAAAACTATTATACTTCGCAATGTATCCAACAAAAATAGAATCCTCTTCTTCCTTTACAAAGGCAACATGGTCTCCCACGTTTCCAGGAATGAAAACAATCGAGCCCCGTTTAACCATCAATACTTCTCCGTTCGAGAAGCGAAGTTTGCGCTCTCCAGTTAAAACTAGCAGTATGAGACCATACTGCTGTATCTGCAGATGATACTCTTTCAATGAATTTGGAATAGACAACTTTTCAACAGCAAAATCCTTCACTGGAGGAATAAAACGTTCAAGACAGCTGTCCACCTGTTGAGGTTTGAATAGTTTCGTTTCTGGCGGCAGTCCTTCGTAGTTCAGCATCTCGATAAGGCACGAGACATCTTTGTACTTTGGAGTTAGTCCTGCTCGGATAACGTTGTCCGAGCAAGCCATGCATTCGATGCAGTCACCATCGAGGTAGGCGTGGATTTCATTGGCTCCCAGGAAGATAGCTTCTCCCGGCTGTAGGCGTATCATATTCAAAAAGAACAGTGAAAGGACGCCAACATCACGGGGAAAGTCAGTGTTGATTTTTGTAAATGTTTCTAAAAGTCCGGCGTCTAGAAGAACTAAGGGCAAATTTATTAAGAGAAAGGTGGAATGTAACAGTTGCCTACTTACCAGAGGAATGTTCCTTTGAAATGCGTTCAATGCAGGCAGTTGTGCGTTCTTCGGTAGAAGTCATTAGCAACTCGTAACAGGTACGTAATCCAGCTGAACCTGATGGCAGTTTTGCAACATTTTCCGAACCTAGGAGTTCCATTAGTGGCGGCAGTTTAACACATAGGTCGTAGATTTCAGTATAGGGACGGAAGCCACAAAGAGCCAGGAATGGAGTTAGTGCAATAGCTAACTCGGGTTTGTGATTAGGATCCTTATACACATCCGGCCGTTCTGCATGTAGTCGTTCTGCTTCTTTCTGAAAAATAAATAGTTACGCACCTTACATTTCACTTCACTTACGTACTTACCTTGTTTGGATGAACTTGTATGCTTAATGCCTTGCGTATACTGAGAACCTTGAACAGAAATGGCAGCTGCTTGTGGTCACCAGTTAACTCCGTTCCATTTGCAGCGAGAAACTTTCCGAGATCCTCTTGCGTGGATTTGATTTTGGATGGCCCGCTTGTGTGATCACCCATCCACAGCTCTGAGTACGGTGTATTCTCATCAGCACTGAATCCGCTAGAATTCAATGTTGCCAATTTTGCTACTTCAGAGCTGTTGCCTAGTTTACCCCAATCGTAGGTTTTCACATTCCCGAGCAACTCCATTCCGATAAATTCGGTGAACCTTTGTGTATCTGGAAATTTTGAATACCCGCCAGGTCATCTGCTGAAGGTTAATGTTTTTTTGGTTGAGAGTTTCCCCTCATTTCAGTCTTTATCTTCTCTGTTGTCGGATTGCAATGACTGGGGGCGCAAAGAAAATTGATAAGAACGAAAAGAAAAATCAAAACAAACAATGACATTTGTGTAGCGGCGAATGAAGCGAACCGATTAAGGTGAGTATACAATGGTGCTTTGGGTTGTGTCCAAAAAATATAGCGGGGTTCTTTAAAAGAACAGGCCATAATGCTTAAGGCCGTGTGCCAATTGCGTTAAAAAAGGGGTTTACTTATTATCCACCGGCTAATTTTTGACATTTCTGCTGAGGTAAACAGAAATTTGCTTTTTGCTCTGTCAGTTGAATTAAATGGGATATCATTTTAATACTATTTTCAATAATTTCCCAAAAGAATTAGAACAAAATTCCTCTCTATATATTTTCTTCTAATACAAAAATACCGAATAGAGTTCAGAGAAATCATACAAAAAACCTTAATTATGTATTATTACCATTAAAACATAATTGTTGTGCAATTTGTGTTCATGATTAAGGATATCCATTCTACTTTCTTCAAGTTAAACATTTTTTCGCATACAAAATATACCGAAATAAATGTAGTCATACCATTTTAGTAACCATGCTTTTTCAAAAACCCAATTTTAGTTTACAACTTTGTTAACATTTTCTGATATAAAATACACATTCTTTGCCTTTTATTAAAATCTGAATGATAATGTGCTATTTTCCCACACATGTGAACACGGGTGTGCTTTCCACCACTCTCACTCCTCGGTAGGTATACCAAATGTCAAAAATAAGCCACTGGTTAAATTTTAGCGAGCTGTTGAGCAGGTTTACATTTTGAAGTTTCTATTCACCATACTAATGTCAAAAATTCTCCACTGGCTAAAATTTTAACGCAATTGGCACACGGCATTAATGTTATTGTGCCTTTGATCGTTAAAAAAAATGCATTCAGAAGCGATAGAACTCTTCGGAAACATTACCATTTGCAGCCAAAAATACTATTCTTGCAGTTTTGGACATAATTTCATAATCCATCCAAGAAGAAATAACTTAAATAACATTTCAATGTTTGACTTTTTTTTCGCGAATATACCTACTTTCAGAATTATTTAGCGGCGATTTTTTTGTTTTATTTATATTTAGAGTGAGTGGATTCTTGAGTTTTAAATATGGGATATCATTAAATAGCATTTGTGTGAAAGAGATATTGAACACGTAAAAAAACAACGTAAATTACGAAGCGAATTGGGGATTCATCTTCAATATGCACATAGGGAATTTGTGTTTGCTTAGACATGGTAGATTTTTACCTTTAACATTTAATTACTTCGAAAATGTACATTCATATTATTTTGATAATAAAACATTATATAAGGAGGCTAAACCCTTTCACAATCCATCCATAAAGTAAATGTCAACAAAAAGTGGCAAAAAGTCACCACATCCTATTCAGGAAGTTTATATTTATACCCTATCCCATAGGGTATATTAGTCTTGAGACATAATATAGTTTGTAACATAAAGAAATAATTAAGATAGACTAGATATACCTTAAAGTATATGAATCAACTCAAAAACGCTAGCTCTCTGTCTGTCCGTCAGTCCGTCCGTATCAATTTTGAGTTAGGAGAATGAAATTCGGTACACGGGACCTTGTGCGTCGCTTCAGAACAACTGTACACATTTTTAAAATTTGCCCACTGCCACGCCCACTTTGTAGAAAAACGTTTTTTTGGTCAAACAGATAAGAATTTAATAAAAAAACTGTCTAAACAAGATTTAAAGACAATCAGAACATTTATATTTCGTTTATATAGTTTTTTGCCACGCCCTCATTTTTAAATAAATTTGCTAATTTCCGTAATGGAAATATAAACATTTCGTACATAGATCATTTTCACCCACGCCCACTTTTTGGGGGCGTTTTCCTACAAAAACCATCTGTATACCCCACCGCAAGGTATTTGCAATAGAATAACGTCGTTTTTGTCTAAGATTTTGATAAACTGTCATATTCTATATTTCATAGCCACAAAGCCCAAATTTTTGGGGATATTAATTTTAGGGATGGGTGTTGTAGCGTTTTCAGATGTTAATCTTTTATGGTTCGACAAAAAAAAAACGTTTTTCAATGGAATTGGTTTTACAAATGTTTTTTTTTAGGAAAACATCCCCATGGGTTAAAATGATCTACAGTGGCGAAATGTTCATACTCATAGCATTATTCTCTTAAAAATTCTAGAAATATTTATGTTTCGTCGGACAGAGAGTCTAAATACCAAATTTCATCACTCTTACTCAAAATCAACAATCGGTGTCACACAGATGGACGGACGGACAGACACACATGGCTAGATCGAATCAGCTAGTGATTCTGAGTCGATATATATAGTATATACTTTTAGGTATAACTATCGAAATTATTTCTCTATGTTACAAACTTAATGTCAAAACTAATATACCCATATGGGATTGCGGCTACAAAAAGGAACTTAACTAGATTACAACACCATTCATTTATTTACCAGCTGATTGAATATATTAATAGAACATAGTTGGATTACTACCGCCATCTGGGAGTGACAAATAGTAAAAATTAAATTATCACAAATACGAACCATTATTTTGAATTTAAATGTAATGTTGAGTGGGCGTAGGTGGTTGGACTACAAACTAAACTAAGTCGTTACAAAACAAATATATAATAACATCGGAAATGATTGATTTTATTGTTGACGACCATGCTAAACGAAAAATGTACAACGACATTCGTATCTGCACCTGGCATGTGAGATTTTTAAACAATTAAACAATAGCCATCTATTTAAAACAAAAATGTATACTGGAAATAGCGTTTTATTCGGTAGCACTTAAACAATTTTGCTATCAATAATCTATTTTTGGCTTGGAGTAACAGTGGACTAATAAAACCTGGTCACGGTAGTTTAGGTGTAACTTATCGTTTGTCAAAATTTTCAGTTTTTCAGGTTTTTTTCCAGAACATCTTATTATTAGTAACATTTTATTACAGTACTAAATTGCTTATTTCCATAACGTTCTTATTATTACGGCGGTAGAGGTGCACCCGAACAACAAGAAGAAGTCCTAAGCTGCTACACACTATACATTACTGCCATCCAGAAAATTCTATTCGGATGTGGATTTGTTATAGGTTCCAGACTTAAGCAAGAAGTTTTATGGCTGAAACACAATCACGCATTGTTGCGTTGCGTTGGCTATCGCACCTAATTTAACCATATGAAATCAATGTTACCTATCACAATGTTATTATCTTCAAATAACGTTGGTGGAAAGCGCCGGCGTGGGCAAAGCGATGGTTGGAAAAGTGTGAATTGTCAAAATATTTGTTGTTGTTTTCTGGGTTATTTTCTGAAAGGTTTGTTAAGTACGAAATTTTTAGTAAAGATTTTAATCATTTCCCCCATTCTTGTAGCAGAACTTGAAACCGCTGAGCAAGTAAATATGTCAAAGCGTGCGCAAAGCAGATGGGCGTAACGTCGGCAAAGCGAAGCTCAAGCGTGATTGTGTTTTAAGGCATTAGCGCAGGCATTGTCACAATTTGCATCAAGGCCAAATACGCCAAATTTGGTTCACGCTCCGACCGACAGAGGAACAAGATGATATTGCGAATGACTGTTTATACGAGCTTCTTGACAAAACTTATGAGCTACTACCAAACTACGATGTTAAAATTGTGCTGGCAGATTTTAACGCAAAGGTAGGAAGAGAGAACATCTTTGGCAGTATATATCAGAAAACAAACGACACCACGTCCGACTTAGACGAATTGATTTCGCTGCGGAATGAAATGCGGTTTCCTCACCTCTATATGATCACCTCTAACTGATCTCATTGCGATAGACAAGAAGCACGCATCCAGTATTTATGATGTCCGAACATTCCGGGTAGCTTACATCGACTCGGACCACTACTTTGTTGCAGCCAAGGTAAGAATCCACGACGACACCACAAATAAAAAATAATGTCATACAATTTAATGTAGAAAACATGCAATCGCAAAAAACCACCAGCATCTAATGTCGAAGAGCAATGGCAACGATCCCAACAAGCCATTAGCAAAATCAAAATCCACGAGACCGGGCCACCGAGCGGAGGGAATTTCAGTTCTTCAAAGGTAAATCTGAAGCGAAGAGCAGCAGTCAATATCGTTAGGGGTGACGGCTTGTCTCATTCTTGTCCTTCCTCTTGGATATTGATGTGACCATTTGGACCAACGTATTGTATGCCAACTCATCCATCCCTACGTAATCAAACGCTGATTAGCTAATCAACGTCAAACTTGAGAGTTTTCCCCATAAGAAATACTCGCGCAAATTCCAAAAGTTAGTTACTGGTTAGCTAATCAGCGATTATTAACAAGGGGGTTACACTTTATACTTTTACACATGCGTTCTCATAGCATCGAATTTGAACAAAATTACATTGCACACAAAAAGTGCAGAAATAATGAAATCAATTGCTATCACAGTAGATTGCTCTTATTCCATTAGTATTATCAATTTATAAGCCGGAAACTTATTCATTAACTAAATTACAACACCACTGGAAATCCTGAAGTGAATTCTATAAGAATCAACCAACACAACTATACATTGTTCCTTTATAAGGGTAATATTCTTCGAGCTTATATCAGTTATCCTTTTCTCTGTGCTGTGTTGAGTAGTTTCTACAGTGTTCACTAATTTTAAAGGTAATAATAGAAAAAAAAAACTACTTTAATATTTTCTCCATTTGTTTTTAAAAAAGTTTTAGATAATATTCAGCCATATGAGCAAATGCCAGATCAAAATGCTATATCATATTATGTCAAAATTCCCAATTCTAACTGTCAACTGTCAATCAAAGTCATTTGCATCGAACTTGCTCTGTATCATATTATCTAGCAGTGCTATACTTTTTATGATTATGACATATGACGAAATATGACACTACACACATTTTAAAAGCAATTTGCTTAATATTTTAGATCTGGCATTACAAAGAACTGTCACATATAGTATTTACTTTACTTATTTCGTAGGAGCGATAATAAGTAAAGCTTGTGAAAAATTATGATAAAATGTCATATATTTTCTTGACGCAATTTCGGCAATCACAATTACTTGATACAATTGTCGACAATGAAATACGTATTTGTAACATTTGACTATATGATCAAATTGCAACTTAACAAATTTGATAAAAAGGGTATAGTTTTAATGTTTTATGATTGAATAAGTAATCCAGGTCCGCAAATTAATTAACTTGGAGTCACGTGAGATTATGTTAATGACAAACAAATTTACAACCGATTCCAACGAATTGTATGTACGAACAAATTAACCTTGGGATGTTGAAAACCACTTGATATTAGGGTACCTTGAACTTATAACATATTAAATTTAAATGAGTAATCATATAACGGCATTAGATCAAATCAAAGAGGTTACAAAAACCCCAAATTTGTCATCATTGCATGTTGTGAAAAGTGAATTTCCGTACTTAAATTAATCTCCAAATCAGTTTGAAATTCCAAAGCGACATTAATATACAGGTTTGTCACAGTCTATGCACAATTATCTTGTTTGCCAAGATAATTTAAATCACGGCACACTTGGAATTCCTGAATAAGTGTGACTAATTAGCGTTTTGTTTGATGTGTTTTTTGTTGTATCTTAAAACAGGTCTACCAAATTTGAAAAGCTTATTCTTAAACGTGCCGCTTTCTTGGACAGCATTATAAATTGAACTATCTAAATTCTCATGCTTGTTACTAATGATAATGTAAACAAATTGTTATATAAGACTCAGAGTATTTTGTCTGCGATGCTGTGGATTTTCAGACTGATTATTCTCAGAGTAAGATACCGCTAGGAAATTTAAAAAAGTTGCTAAAAATTCTTTATCCCTAAAAGAAATTGGTACGGTAACATCCACATTAACATCAAAATATGTATAGGTGGTGTATTGATTAAGGTCCAAAACATAGTGACATACAGACGGACGTATGGAGTGACGTTTATTTATTTATTGATTATTTGATTTACATATTTTACTATGTGTATCTTAATTATTTCTCTTTGTTACAAACTTCGATGCTCATTTGAAATATGGGGTAATTACTCCTTTTTGTTTGAAACACGAATAAGACTCGAATTCACCGAGAAATTAATTAAAGTTTATACGTACACATAATTCCTTTGAAGTTTTTCACTCAAAATCCAAGCTTTGGTAATTTTTATTTAAAAAAAAATCCAACTAGCCGCTTCGGTCACGCATCTGGTGACCGACAGACCAATAGATGGAAAGTGTTGCCATTTTAATTTTTATTTAAAAAAAAATATTTGCTTTCTAATAGGACATTTTAAATGGAAGGTAAAACCGATGCTTTGTGGCAAAATTACTCATAAATGCCAAAAGCTTCAAGGCGTGCACATTTAAAAACAACAAATGAAAACGTATCCAACGATACCCAATTTTATCTAATTTTTCATTTTATTAACCTGCTTTTTTTTTAAAATTAATTTTCAGCCACAGCAGCATTTTTTGTTTTTTTGTATTTTTTTTTGTGCCAACACGACTGTTTACCATAACCTTAACCTGAAACCTTAAACTATATAAGTCGGCCTACAATTTATAACTATTTTTATCTAACTTAGCCACCACAACACGTTCTCCTGTTGCCATCTACTCCGACGGTCCCAATCGGACACACTCCCGCTGAGCCGCAGGCGCTCTCCTCCGCCCTGAGCAACGACGTTTCGGTTGTATAGGAGCCGCCTGTCCATAGTTCGTCGGAAGACGTGGTAGATTAGCGGAACCACCGATCTATCCTGTATAAACTTGACTATCCAAATATAGGAAAATTTCAGGCGGAAAAAGCCTCATCATCGCTCTTGCCGCGTGAAATCGAATGAGTTTCACCAGAAAATTTTCTATCCTGTTTATGTTTGCCCCGTTGTGTAGGACCTGGTTGTATTAATATTTTGTGTAGTCAGATACTGGTGTTCTGTGAAGTCCAAGGCAGCTACTCAAACACTGCCTCTCAAACACCCGTATCATTTGCATTTGAGATGGGGCAACGTTGAACAAAACCGGGAACCTTCACCCTACTGTCAAGACGACAAAAGCTCCCCTAGCTCTCGCCAGAGCAGCATCTACATGTCTTTCGAAATATAGATAGTGATTCAGCCAGATGCCAAGGTACTTTACTTTACTTTTACTCGCCAGCGGCTGTCCGTTTGGTACAACGATCACCAGCTTGCGCCAGTTCTTTCTCGTATCCCTAGAGGCCCTAGACAGTGTCCTAAACAGGATAGTTTACGATTTCTGAAAGTTGATTTTCAACTTCCAGTCATCACAATATCTCTGGATTTAACTGCCTATACACTGTAAGAAGATACAATATCTTCTTTATAGTGATTTGATTTTTTTAAAGGAGGTTGTATTACTTTCTACGTGGTAAGTTGGATGATATTGATAAAATAATTGACATTCTGACATTATCGATGAGTGGAAAAGATGTATCAATTGATTCGATCTGCTTGATGCTGAGAATCGGCTTATGAGAGTGTATGATATAAGTTTTAACGTACCAACTTGAAGAAGGTTGTCGAATGACATATTGTAAATACGACGCGATTGACACACGTATTAATAATTTAAACCTAAAACGCACTTTCTTGTTCGAATGGATGAACACTATTTATTTTTATTGTTACTTCAAGGTGAGCCAAAAGAGATCACCCTATTGGAAGATGCTCTTATTTTTGCAAATGGCCGCCAATGTCAAATCTGTTTTGACATTTGTGGACTTGACAGATGTAGAATACAAGTGAACGAGCCATGGAGCGATACACCCCCCAAGAACGCGGGATAATCGTGTTTATTTTTTGCGTAACAATTCGTCTGTAGACACCGACTGCGCAAACACTGCGCCGTTTGGCCACCAACCTTGAAGAGTATGGGACCACATACTTCGGGACGACCCCGAAGCGCGCGTTCTGCGGAGAATATCGCCGCTGTTGCCGAGGATGTCGAGCTGTCGCCGGAAACATCGACCAGACGCCGTGCCTCGCAATTAGCCATAAGCCGGTCGCCCCTAAGGCGAATTTTGGTCAAAGACTTGCGCATGTTCCCGTACAAAGTCCAGTCCGTGCATCGGCTGCTGCTTGTCGACCGTCAAACGAACCTACGCCTAAGTCATACTCAATCTCGAGGACGAAGTGGACGATTTTTCGAACAAAATCATAATGAGCGATGAGGATCATTTCCACCTCAGCGGGTACGTGAACAAGCGAAACTATCGCTTCTGGGACACTGAAAATCCACGAGTAATTCACGAGGAGCCATTACATCCGCTCAAAGTTACTGCATGGTGCGCTGTTCACGCTGGAGGAGTCATCGGGCCATTTTTTTCGAGAACGCCGCTGGTCAAACGACAACAGTGGACGGTGCGCGCTATAGGGCCATGTTAACCAAGTTTAGGACTTGAGGACACGTGGTTCCAACAGGACGGAGCAACGGCTCACACTGCAAGAGCCACAACCGATATTCTGAAGGGCCAAACAACATCGGATGAGTTCTTTTGGCCCACCTCGTGGTGTTCTGATTTTTCGTATAGCTCTAACCATTGCCATGCTGCTAAATTATGCGTAATTTAGGTGCGTCAGTTTTATGTAAGTGCAATGTTTTTTAATTAGTTATGGTTTTGTTAGCGTAGTGGCAATTGCTGAACATCTAACAGCAATAGGTTAGCAGTGACTCGAGCAGAGTCTTTGCAAGAAGAAGTCAACTTTTCTAGTTTATATATTTGTATTGAACAATCATTAATTAATGTTGACAGCTCATTGACATACAGAAAAAAGTAGAGGTTCTAGTATAGACCCTGCGGGACTCCTCTTTAAGTGGAAAAAAAGTAAGATAACGTATCGTCTAATTCAACAGCTTGAGTTCAATCTGTCGAGTAGTCCTTTACATTTTCAATTGTGGATGATGAAGGACCATTGTAATTTATTGAAATGGATAGAGTAATTTATGATATAGAAAGCTTTGGATAGATTAAGCAGTGTTAAAAACGTAACATTGTCTTTATCCAAAGCTAGTCTTTTATCCTCAGAGAAGTCAATGAGTACCTACTGTTATGCAGATCTGGTTTAGCCGAAAATGGTGTAAGCAATTTATAGTTTTCGGTGTAACCACTCGTTGCTCCCAATAGTTTAAATGGTGTTGAAGAGATAATACAAAATTCAATACAACCTTGAGGAAAAGAACATATGTCACATCATTGGACTTGATAGAATGAAGACACTCGACCGTATTAGCACCCACCGTCTTTGGTTGAAAAGCGAAACAGCGATACGATCGAGGGTTGGAAATACTGTTGGTAATAGTGGTGGATTTTCATATATATATATATATATATATATATATATATATATATATATATATATATATTTTCGTGCTCTTGGTCTATATAATAGAATAAGGAGGCCAATTTACGCTTTATCCTTTGACTTATGTGACCCAAAAAAAAAGTTCACACTCCACCAATATATGCAATGTAAACAACTATAGGAAAACCACCATCGGAAAGTGCTCAAGTTTTAAATCTCCTACCCACTTCCTACGTGGAAAAATCCCACAATCGAATGCAAATACCAGGGGATCTACATCGAAAAAGAAGGAAGAGATACATATAATATAGTAACTATTATTCACTTCATAACCAACACCAGTTTATATCTTTATCTACGTTGCGCCATTTCAACATACCAAAATAGTTCCGTTAAGCTTAAAAGAACTTCCGCAATTAAACGCAAGCTCCTTAAAACTACCATTCTTCTTCATCTTTCAGCAACTTATCGAGATCAATTCAAGTTTATCGCTTAAAGAACATCAAATAAAGACACCTTCTTTTATCACTTATCTTTGTCTGTGGCTTGGTGACAATAAACACTTCATCCACGCCATTTAGTCACTTTTAAAATTTGTATCACTACGTTCCTTAATAATCTTTTGAAACGTAAACGGCGATCTTTGCAATCAAATATTCTACCAATCTCTTCTACCACTGCCGGCCGTCAGGTGTTCTGAATTTAAGCATGCGACACAAAAGAATAGTCAGGAAACTGGATTCTTTGTTCTCGGCCAATATTTGTCGTGCGACAAGCCGTCGGTGAACACTGAACACACATGATAAATTGTATTTAATTTGTTTTTATTTATTGAATACCAGTTCGAAATTGGTGGTTTCCATAACTCACTCTCTACATGTCTACTTATTTGATTATGTCGATAGTCGCTATATCGTCAGTTGGAAAAACAAGTTTGTAGCTATTTTGTTAATGGATGGCAAAGATATGGCTCTTGATTGTTTGGGTCCATCTCCATTCATGCGAAATCGCTGAAACTACCGGCAACTATTTAGTATAAAATTGCAATCTTTCGTGACTTTGTGATTTGTTGTTAAACGTAGATTGACCCAACCGGTGTTTAGTTGTTTTCGTCAAATATACTTAATTTTTAATTAACAATCAAAATGTAAGCTAATAAAAAAGTGTTTCTTCACGTTACAATTCAAAAGGATACAATTAAATTATTTAAAAAAAATTAAAAAATATTTTCTCTTGTCTTATAAACAAATTTACGATTGAGAATAAATACTCACTGGAAAAATAAATTAAACCTTGAATCTTGTATTAGGTTAACTAATACTGTGCAAACTTACATTTTCGGAAATATAAGTGCGACACATTTAAAAGCCTTGTGTGTTATTTTGTCAAAAAAAATATTAAGTGTGTGAAGATACAAGATACTTTCAAATGGTGGGTATGGCAATACTAGTTACATTCATTCTTCATTTCGACGGATTGGTGGATTATTCAAATTCAATACTGGTCTGCATGTGAAGTTTGTCGATGTAATTGAACAAATGATCCACAACATATACCAAATTGCATCATTCTGACCCAAAATCGGTGACATACAGTGCATACAATAAGTGACAGAAGTGTAAATTTCTTAGCAACGAATCTAAACCAAAACTAATGTTTTAATGTGAATGCTCCAATTTTTTGGCAAATGGCGTCAAATGTCATAATGTTGTAGATAGATAGAAAATTAAGATGACAACAAGCAATAATGCGATACAAGTGTGAAGATTTTATTTGACGAAATTCCGGTTGTTTTAACGCAGCATGAATTTCGCCAGACTTCTTGCTTTATTACAATAAACGGGAAGTCTTGCAAGTCTTGAAAGTCCACATTAAATAATAATTCACCAATTTGGAGAGCAAAACGATTGCGAACAACAACTCCAGATGCCAGAATCCGAGCACAAGATTTGGTCATTGCATTAAAATTGAGGTTACATTTTAACTAAAAAAGTTGGCTTTTCGCTGTGTCAATTGAATTTAAATAGTAAATCATTAATTACTATTACCATTTTTGTTTATAATTAAAAATATCGAAAGTACTTTTTTCAAGTTAAAAAAATGTTTCATAGAAAATACAGCAAAAGAAATGCAATAATATTATTATCTTAATACATAGTTCTTTTCAAACTCTATTTTATTTTGCACATTACATTACATTTTCCAATGCAAACAAAATTTTCTAGTTTTTGTAGTGCTCCCGCCACGTGTGAACATATTCAGTAGGCATAAAAAAACTTTAAAAAAAATAACCAATGGAGCAGGTTAAATATTTGAAGTCTCTCACCACACTAAAGTCAACAACTATCCACTCAATAAAATGTTTACGCTATTGGCACACAGCCTTTATGTCATCAAAATAATTAAATTAACTTTAAAAAGAATCACATTACTTATGCCCCACCTTGTATTTACAACCTATTCATAGTTTAAGAAAAATAAAAAAAAAGGCAAACAAAATATGCAGACAATGTTATATCAAATATAATATTAATTTTGAATCACTTCCACTTTCTAAAAAAAACGGAATTTATACCATAAGGGTGTGTTATTATGTCATAAAATGTTGATCATTGGGAATACAAAAAGCAATACAAGTGTTATAAAAACGTCTAGAACTATATATTTAGACAGTATCTAACGGGTGATTTTTTAAGCGCATTTTTATTTTAAAAATCGAATAAAAAACTAAAATGTGCATCAAATACGCATATTTTTTATTGTAATCGATAGATAAGCCTTTGTCATTTACATCCTGTAAATGTTGTCCGCGGCTCCGTTTCAAATGGTCCATTCGGAAGAGCACTTCGGCCTGTATTCCACGAATTACGCGTGTAAGGCTTCAATCGTGTTCGGCTTGTCCACATAGACTAACGACTTTACATAACCCCACAAGAAATAATAAAGCGGCGTTAAATCGCATGATCTTGGCGGCCAACTCACAGGGCCATTTCGAGAGATAAGCTGCTCACCAAATTCATCCTTAAACATTTCCATTGTGTCACGAGGTTGATGAACCCACATGTCAACCAAGTTCAACTCAGCTAACTTTGGCAAAAAAAAATCGCGTATCATGCCTCGATATCGTTCGCCGTGGAGAGTAACGTTTCTTCCACGGTCGTCTTTGAAGAAAAATGGACCAATGATGCCACCAGCCCATAAACCACACCAAACTGTCGTTTTTTCGGGATGCATCGGTAATTCTTGTGTGGCTGTGCATCACTCCTGATGCGATAGTTTTGCTTATTTAGAAATAGCCTCATGAGCCTCATCGCTGAAAACAATTTTTCGATAAAACAGCGGATTTTGCGGATAAATGGAAAAAAAGAGTGGAGTGATGTTAGGTGTAGTGGAGACTTACTCATGGGGGTGTCCAATTTAACATCTGAAACTCGTTGTTTTTCTTGTGTTCGTTTAATTCACAGAATCTTGTACACAATTTGGTGTTACATATAGGCAAGTACGCACAGAATTTATATTATTAGGACTTCATGGATTTTGGCTGGGGTTTTTTTCCGTGGGCTGGTGGAAATCTTCATAGACACGATGAGCACGTGCCCAAAGTAGTGTGAGTTTATTACTCACTAAAACCACCACCCATTTTGTATTTCTATTGCAACTAAGTACTTATCTAGCAATTTTTTTTTATCACGAGTATATAATATGTTTGGCAGGTAACTTTCCTTTGAGAGTTCCTGCTTTTTTCGCAATTTATAGCGCGGTTGGCTGGGATTGAACGCACAACCTTCCACTCAACAAGCAAACCCATTACCAATACAACGCTGACAACTTTAACAAAAAGCGCCCTTACTTCTGGCCTACAGGCCATTCAAATGTAAAGCTTTTCTGACAATTGAAGGATTGTCTATAAGCGGATTGCTTCTTTTTGAATAGAGTACACTAAGTGTAGCGCATGTTTTTTTGGAACCGAACACTAAACATAAAAGCCGTATTAGATACACATGAATTAAAGCCGAGAGGAAGCGTATCTACTGTCTATTAACTCCAAAAGGGTATCAAATAATAGCTGATTTTTACTTATGCCTTTCAAGGAATAATAGAACAAATGTAATGTTAAGGTATGCGTTTTATGTTGTGAGTCATTTTTGTGGCTTCTTTCATTTGGTTAGCAATGTTTTGCAGATTGCTAAAAACCTTCTTCGGGTTTAAAGGTCAAGAAGGTGACATTGATATAATAATAATAATATAAATGAGGGTCGAATTTAGGTTGGCTTACTTTCCCACAAGACTACAAGTTTCGTGCTCATAAATTTCATAAACAATTGCCAATCCATAGGAATAAATTTAAATTTTCCTTTGTTCTTTTCTTTTCCTTTTCAGATAAAAATGTTTTCGCTCAAAACCATCTGCGTTGCAGCTGTTCTTGTCATTAGTGTCTGCTTAACAACATTCACGAATGGTGTTCCAGCTATTGGCCATAGAAACTTCGGCAAACGATTAGGTTTTTAAACGTGGTAATCTTTTAGTATTATTAACCTAAAATTTGTTTTTCTTTTCAAATAAAGATATAGATGAATATACACAGATCTGTCTAAATAATTGTGTGCAGTGCAAACAAATGTTCGGAGACTATTTTAGAGGTCAGAAATGTGGTGAAACATGTGTAAAATACAAAGGCAAATCCATTCCTGATTGTGAAGATATTGGATCGATAGCACCATACCTCAACACCTTCGGGTTTGCGTAAAATAACGATGATACGTCTGATAAGCTTATAATATAATATTATGGCTTAAAAAGCTTGACACAGATTTTTGCATTATATAATGACTTAAAATTCGAAAATGCTTTTTTGTAGTTGGCTTACTTTTCCGTTGAGAGACTGTTGATCATAGTTCCTATTTACATCTTTTATTTTAACAAAAACTAGTATAAGATTTATTTATAAGTTAAAAGCTTTTATAAAATATATATGATACATAGATAAACAATAAATAAAAACAATATATATATATAACATTAAAATATACGGAATCGTGTCTTATTGTGTACATAAGTGTATTATTTTTAGGCTACAGACCATAAAAATAAAGTCTTTTATTTTAAAAAAATAATAGATAATATTAAACGTCGTAGAGTAAATTTTGGTATTTAAAAAAGCACCATTTAACACTAACTCGCCCCATTTTCGATTCTTCAATATCGAAATGATCTCAACTTATTCGAAATGCTACATTACCCGAACCATAACGACATTTGTATAAGGTGTCTGAGTAACATATTATGTAGGCAACATTGTTGACTATATTTTATCCATTACAAGCCATGCCTACTTTGGATGCTTTACTTTAAGGGTTGTGTTCTGGTTTAATTACAAAGTGACGGGAAAAACGATTAGGGTGCAAACAAGAGCCTCACAATTGACTGATTTTGTTTTGGGCGAGCACACTAAAGGAGACACGGACATAAGCGAACGTTTTATGACAATCCGCATCAAGGGTAAATTAACAAACATAAGCCTTAACTCACTCATGGTCCGAAGGAGAAGAAAGACGACATCCCCAAAGATCGCTTCTATTAGCTGCTCGTTGTTCAAATCGTGGTGAATGATTTTAAAGGTTTTCGGCAAGGTGACGCATCGTCATGTTACTTCTTTAACATTTTTGTTCAAGAGGATTGTGCAAAACCCCCGAGCAAAACTTAAGGCACAATCTGTTCAACTACTAGCATTGAGATCAATGGTCAGACTGAACGAGATGTCGGAACAAAGCGGCAAAGAAGGTTTTAAAAGTAAATGAGGGCAAGACCAATCGACGAATTGGACAGAACTTTATCATCAACAGGTAGTAAGGGCCTTCTAACTCGGCTTCGCTATTAACTCTGACAACGAAATAAAACTAAGAAATACTCTTATCAAGAAATTCGTGGTAGTTTTGTGCGTTTTGTCTTGACGAGCTATGATGACGACGATTCAATCAAGGACTCTATGATCTATGCATAGACACGCAGTAGTCAGCATTTATCGGAAAGAACAAGTCCACACTTCCACAAATCGAGATGGAGAATACAGTCATTAAGTCATGGCAACAAGATGTGTGTCATAAAGGCCTTAAATACAAAATAAGACAAGTTCTGCCTGAAAAATTATAAATCATATCTTGAGTATAGGCTCTTGGAACTTGGAAACGAATATTCGGAGTTCAAGGAAATAATAGCAGGTATACCGCAGGAAAGCGTTCTTGGACAACTCTTATACCTGCTTTTTACACATGATAGCCACAAAAAAGCGACACAATTATTGCCACGTTTGCGAACGATACGGAATTACTATCAGTTGGCACAATAATAGAGGAATCAAAAATTAAATTACAAAACGCTCTTAACGAGGCTAATGTATGGACAAACTTCTGGCGGATTGTACTTACCGAGATTCTTGTAGATTTTTCGTATTAACCCGTATTTCTAAATACAGTTCGAGTCTAGCAAATGAAGTAAAGTTTCTCGAAATGACACTCGACGGAAAATTAAAATGGAAGTCCCATGTAAAAAAGAAACACGAAAAACTTGCAAATAAACAAAAAACTGTACCGGTTGCTTGGAAAATATTCAAAGCTTAACGTTGATAACAAGCTGCTATAACACATGCAAGTAGTTTGAACATATTTTATACAACTATGGGATTGTTCCAATGAAATGAATTTAAAGATTTTACAAACTTTTGAAAACAAAATTTGAATATCATTCGTCAACGCGCCGTCATAAATATAAAAAACAAAGATCTCCGAAGAGATCTGGGTATTACCGGGGTTAAAGATTAAACTTAAAATTATGCAGAAAAACATAAAAAACGTTTATTAGGCGTTTAGGCCATGTTTACACAAAGGTTCTACAAATTCTTCACGAAACAAATTTATTGCGGCGTCTTCAAAGAACTAAACCCTTAAATTTAGCGCAATAATCACAAAACGTGCTATAAATTGTTAAAAAAGCAGGAACTCTCAAAGGAAAGTTACCTGCCAAATATTTATCTACACGCTTGTTAAAAAATTGCTAGATAAGTCGCATATTCAGTTGCAATACAAATTCAAAAGCTTAGTGAGTAAAAATCTCAAGCCAATAGAAATTTTCAGCAGTCCGCGAAAAAAAAAACAAAAGCGATTCACTTGATATTGAAACCATAGGTATAGGTATAGGCAAAGATTGCAGAAGGGACTAATGGCGATATTTGCATGATTGGCTTTTTGAAGTGAAACATAAATCAAATTCACAACGTACCAAAACCTTGTGCATTTAATTTAATGAAACGAAAAAGTGTTACGAAGAAGATATTAAACAAAATATCGGTTGTCGTTGTCACCGAAACCAAGCAGCGTCGGTTGCGGTTAGTACTTAGATATGGGAACACTTAGGAACATCGCGTGTTGTTGGTTATTGTTAGAGAACTTTTTTTCATAAAACCGGTTTTGTAGGCGGGGGAACTGAGTTCAGGGGTAAGAAATATTTGCATTTCTTCAACCGAGTTTGTTTGGTAGAACAATTTATTTTCAAAGATAAAAGTTATATTGTAAAATACATGATCCTTTTCCTACATGATCTCTTTTGATAATGACGAAAAGCGAAAACGGTAGAAATAGAGGTATCACTTAAAATACGATCCGCCGCTCTTTTAGGAATAAGCCCCCTTTTTCCAAGTTCATGATTTGTTCATTAGTGTTGGCTTTCAAAACTTAGGTACATGGTTTGTGATTAGTTGTGGTAAGCGTGGGAATTCAAAAAGACCCATAGGAAAACCGAAGGAAAATCTAGCATGTATCTCCGTCAAAACAACAGACCGTTAATTAGACAAATAAGCAGTTACAAATTGTACGCTGATAAGGTGTGTATAGCTTCATTTCTCAATAATATAAATGGCAAAGCACAAATAATTTTAGAAAAGCAAAACGCTTCCTATCATTTTTTTTACATAGTAAAACATCTTAAGCTTGGTTATTTATCCAGTCTTATCTTATCAAAGCCAATGTATTGCAGTTGAAGGGCTTAAGCGAAATTTTCAAAAAATTGAGTAAAAATCATTTACCTAAAGTTGTTTATCTATCATAAAAACAATAAAACTTATGAACTGATATTTTAAAGTAAACAATACTAAAGTTGTTTATAACTTAAAATGTCGCTTAGGCCCGTTATCTTCTAAGCTCTTCAATTGTTATCGAAAATTATGCCGTAGGACATCTTGTAAACAATCGTTACAAAATAGGTTGCAAATCATCTGAAATAATTTGATTGAATATTTTTTATTTATTTGTTTTAATTCTATAATTATAACATACCACATACATGACATAGTTCGATCGAAAGCTTTGCCCTACGCGCAATAAATTTGTTTGTTATTAAAATCTTTTATTTTACAAATTGTTTTGTTTTGCATTTTCAATTAAACTAGAAACAATAACAAAATGGTAGAAATCTGTGGAAATTGAAATACTGGCATAACGTCTGCTGATTTTGTTGGTTGCGGTGGGATATGCTGTAGGAAATTCCAGACCCATTATGTGAAGCTTCCATCAGCGGCCCTCCAATTCATAGTTTTAACTGTGGGGCTTTGCTATAAGTGCAAAATCTGCGATAATCTACCATTATTTGGATTGATTTCGCAACAGAGTTCTATAGCTAAAGAACTCAGTGGTTTAAAAAGGAAATAAGTGAAATAAAGTGTTGTTCGCGTAGTGCCAGTGACATGCTAACATATAGTCCTTTGACTTCGGAATCGGTCATAACAAATGCATCGGTAGCATCTCTACCACCGAAGGCAACGAAAAATGGAGCAAAGTGTCTCGTAAAAAACGAAGAAATAAGAAACGCGCACAAAATAAAAAAACCATTAAAGGCAACGACACATCCGCGACGAATTTTGTTGCTTTACCGAAGAAGGAATTGCATGCAGCTGGCTTTCGAGTAAACACCACTGAAAAAGCGGTAATTAATTATATAACACAGAAACTTGTAGTCGAAAAAGACCAGGAGGTATGTGTTAAATTAGTTAAATCATCTTCTGATTTAACTTAAATGCGTTATATTAATTTTGAAATTTCATTACCTGAAGATATTTTAGCTTGCACATGAAATCCGGTAAATTGGCCGTCGGGAATTCGAATTAAACATTTCTTTCCGAAAAACGGGGTTGCTTTACCCGTCGGTCGTCGCGAAGATCAAAATGTAAACATTGATCAGCTGCAATCGTCGTGGTCAAGCAGCTTCGTTGGAAGTGGAAACAAGTGTCCGTTAAATATTTACTATCAAAATGTTAGTGAGATGAGAAGCAAAACAAAAGAGCTTTTTGTTGCGCTCTCATCCCATACATATGATGTTATTGTTTTAACGGAAACTTGGTTACACCCACACATTTGATCGACTGAGATCTTCGATTCAACGTATGTGGTTTACCGAAATGACCGATGCGTAACAAGCACGGAGAAAGGTAGGGCAGTTTTAATAGCGGTCTCATCTCGATTTAAAAGAAGGGGAAATTGCATTGGAATATCGAACGGTCAACGTTGAACAATTGTGTTAGTATTGATGTCTACGTTCGAAGTTTGATGGTGGTAGTCTCCTATATGCCCTTAGAAGTGTTACCAATGCAGTTAGGACGTGTGCCAATTGCGTTAAAAAAGGGGTTAAATTTTATCCACCGGCTAATTTTTGACATTTCTGCCGGGGTAAACAAAACTTTGCTTTTTGCTGTGTCAGTTGGATTAAATGGGATATTATTTTAATACTATTTTCAATAATTACTATTTTAAAAGTATTAGAACAAAATTCCTTTCTATATATTTTCTTGTAATACAAAAATACCGAATAGAATTCAGAGAAATCATACAAAAAAACGTTGTTTAACATTAACATTAAAACATAATTGTTGTACAATTTGTGTTCATGATTAATCCATTTTACTTTCTTCAAGTTAAACATATTTTCGCATACAAAATATACCGAAATAAATGTAGTCATCCCATTTTAGTAACCATCCTTTTTCAAAAAACTAATTTTAGTTTATGTTTAAACTTTGTTAACATTTTCTGATATGAAAAACACATTCATTGCTTTTTATTAAAATCTGAATGATGTGCTATTTTCCCACACGGGTGAACATTACTCTCACTCCTCAGTAGGTATACCAAATGTCAAAAATTAGCCACTGGTAAAATGTTTGCGAGCTGTTGAGCAGGTTAAAATTGTTAAGTTTCTATTCACCACACTAATGTCAAAAATTATCCACTGGCTAAAATTTTAACGCAATTGGCACACGGCCTTAGTCGTTTTGAACCCACTCAACTACCTTGTGTGTTGGGCAACTTCAATATTGGTGATATCACTTGGAGGTATGTGAATGGTGATTTAATACCATTCAATATCAAACATGAATTCGAGCATGTAGTCATTGATGGACTTCTATCGGTAGATTTATTTTAAATAAACAATATTAGGAATAGCTTAAATAGAATTCTGGATTTGATCTTTTTAAATAATCAAGTTAATTTTAACATTATGGAAGCATTGGATACTATTGTTTCAAATAGTATTCATTATAAAGCTTTACTTTTACAGTTAAATTTTATAAATTTTGCTCGTTCTAATAAAATTAATTCCGCAGTAACATAATAATTTCGCAAAAACTGATTTTGTTGCACTCGAGAGTAATTAAAATAATATCAGTCGGGATTTATTATTAACATCGTCCAAATTGGAAGATGATTATAATAAATTTTTAGAAAAAATCAATTTCCGGTTTGAATTGTTTGTACCTAAAACGCGTAAAATCGGTTTAAAATTCCTTGGTCAAACAAAAGATTGATAAACTTGCGAAATGTCAAGAAAAAATCGTATAAACATTTTTTGATTAACAAAACAGCCGCAAACCGTGAAATTTTTCTGAGATGAGTCATGGGTTAAAGCAAAGATTATGAATTCTATAAAGAAGACCCATTGACAACAAAAAACAGAAACATTTGCTCAGTAGCTTCAGGGTAAGGGCGGGCGTTGTGCATGAAATCACACTGTGTGCCAGCACGACCCGCCATAGAACAATTTTTCTTGTATGGAGTGCGTCATTTATATAGAATTAATAATCTTTGGTTAAAGGTAATAGCAATAAACTGAAAGTTTAAATGATTTGACGAGCACCTGTGATTTATTTGCTGATTTCTTTGAATCAGTATATAATCAATCACTGGTGCACTTAACGCAAAACCAATATTTAGGTATTCCGGAGTTACTAGATGTCGGTTTAATACAATTTTCGAATGAAGACCTAAAAAAACGTGTTAAATTAATTGAAATTTAACAGAAACCCTGGTCCGAACAGTATACCAGAGGTACTATTATCGTTTATCGTCTTTTGTCGGTCCGTTATATTTAAATTTAATTTAACCAGTCATTATTAACTGGAAAGTTTTTAGAAGAATGGAAATATTCTTATATTACTCCAATCTTTAAAAACGGTTTAAGACAAAAAGTAGAAAACTATCGACCTATATCCAAGCTTTCTGCAATTCCTAAGGAGAAGCTTTTCTTCGTAGTAAAAGAGGTAATCTCCAATAATCAACATAGCTAGTTTTATTCGAAGTAGATCCTGTGCTACCAATTTAACCAATTTAATTATGTGTACAACAGATTTGAGGAACGATTACAAGTATAAATCCATCTATAATAAATGATTATTATATGAACGATCTTAGACTTCAGCGTACGGAAGAAGTTAAAGATCTCGTGGTCATATTTTACAAACAATTAAAATTTTCTTCTCATTATGATTAACTATAGCAAAATCAAACTCAATGTTAGGTTTTCTAAAGCGAAATTGCAAGGACTTTCGAGACGTATTTAGCCTTAAAACAATATGCTGCTCGTTAGTCAGGCCGCAGTTGGAATACACATCCATCATATGGTATTCGCCATATGTAATGCAGGCACTTAGATTAGCAAGAGTTCCGAAAATTTTCACGAGGTATGAATTCCGTAAATTATTTACATTTGAAGAATTGCCTAGTTATGATAAAAGATGTGAACAAATTGGCTTGCAAACCTAAGTTTAAGGCGTAAAGCATCTTGTATCATGTTTGTTTGTGCCGGGTTGATTTTAAAAATTGTTTATATTCAATGGTTTTAAATTAAAATATTGTTTATTTAAGTAGTCTAAAGGTTGAAAAATCGGAAGATGATCATCTAAGTCGCACAACAAAAACCAGTTGTGTCAAGCGATACTGAGAGCGTAGCACTCTGTGATGTGAAAAAAAAAAACAAAAAAAAAAAACAGCTTATGCTAATAATGCCAGAGAAAATCATTACAATAAAAATATTACATCAAAAATTATAGTCATACAATGTATCATATACGAAGACAAAATGTTCAAATAAACCGAAAATTGATTTTGTTTCTGCGCTAAACTTTATGGCCTAAAAAGGTAAATAACCAAAATAATCCTTACACTATACACAGCATGACATCCGTTCGAAATAGGAAGTCGCAGGGCAGCTCACAAAAAGGCACTTTAACAAGTAATTAATTCAATTTGTAGACCGGTCATGTATGTGTCCACTGTCCAGTTATATGCTAAATAAAAGAAACGCTCAGTTTGATTTTTTACATATAAGAGGGTTAGATTCTTCTTTAAAGTATCAGTCTTCTTTTAGTCGTGTATAGTGTGTGTTTTTTTTATAGTCACGTGATATATTTAGTTTGATTTTTTTAAACTAAAATACAAAATACGTAAGTATTGTTGAGTATATGTATATTAATATTAGAGGGACTCAAAGTTTAGTAACATACATCTGTTGCATATGTGGTATAAAATGAAGTTTTTAAAGTTTTCAGGAACATACAAGTAATCGAGTATGAAGTTGTGGTATGTCTTCACAAATACCGCCATTAGTAAAACATACTTACTTCTAGTATGACACCCGAAGATAGCTCATGGCTTTATCATTAAAATTTCACAAAATTATTGTAAGAAACGGTTTTAAAATATGACATTTGTTTAACTCACAATAATTAACAAATATTTAGCAAACACTTTATTATTCATATAAACGTCGTTCTTTATTACATGCTCCTATAGAAAAATGTATTGGTTTCATGAAAAAAATCAAACGCGAGATTTTAATAAAAATTAACATTTCGAGAATGAAGACGTCCGAAAAAGTGGAATTAGGTATTCGGCCCGTCTGTAGGTCTGTACACGCATCTGGAGGCTAAACGTCTTTACAAACTTACTTTAAATTCGGTATTTAGGGGCTCTTTGATTTATAATTTAAAAAATAGTAAAATTAACGATTTTGATTAAACTAAAAACTAAAAAATATTTTGTCGGTGATGACATAACTTAAAAGCGGTTGGATACTTTTTTTCAAAGGTTGGTTTTTACGGAGAAAAGTCGGCCTAGTGCAACTGTCAAGGAGACGAGCTGGTACCGTCACTGAGAAAGCCCATTGTTTATTACCATTTCGTTCCTGATCCGTTAATTGATCTTCTTATTTATAACACATCCAATTGAACATTTATGAGAATGATAAGACAAGGTCTATCGGGTCAGCCAGTTTGAAATAAAACTGAATACCCAATTTTTCCTAAAAAAGAATCGAAAAACTTCTCCTCCATTCGTCTTCCTTCCACACTATATCTATTTAATATTGAACCATTTTTTTTTTTTGGAAAGTGCTTCATTTTTCTGTTTTTTTTACAGGGCCCTCATTCCGTAAATTGATTATCGTTTGGCGAGAACATTTCGATGGTACATCTTGCATCGCGTAAGATCAATAGTCGTTTTTGCTGTTGGCGATAGCACTTTATTTGATTCACTTAAGACAATAATCGTCAAATCACAGACGATTTTTGATTATTACGGTATGACCCCCAGGACTTAGACTTGTGGGATAGGTGGTCGTTAGAGGAAGCATTTGGTTATACATAGTTCGTTTTGATAATATTGGATCTTGTATCAGTGGGAACTGTTTTTTAATATACCTGCCACTGATTTGGTTGCATGGAAATGTTATATGAAAAATACATCCAATTGTACGAATTGGTACCGTATCATATATTTCATATAAAACTTTTTGCGGATATTCCCAATGGGTCTACGCCACTTGACTAGAATATGGTTTAACCGGAGTGATATATGAAAATATGAATTTTATTGTATACTAATTGTATATTTTTTTTCGATTTAAACTGATTATTTTATTTTGTGCAACTGATTGAATGAATTATTGTAATTGATCATAGGGTTTTTTTGCTTAATCGATTACATTTATTTCTTCCACGCTTGGTGGAATTTTTTTATTTTTTCTCTTCACTTGAAGAGTTTTGTAAATCGTATTATTAAATTAAAATTAACATTTTTTCAGTTATATATTTTATTTATATTTTTTATTAATATTTTTCACTTTTTTTGTGTTCCACTATAATTGTAATGTTAGAATCAATCAAAACTGTATCAATTATAAAGAGATTGAAGTTTGAAATGGGCTAGAATTTTAGTAAAAAAATATAATTACAAAGTTTTAAGAAAATTAGTCAAACCGTTCAGAAGAGAGTACATATGTGTATACCATTTAAATACCCGCTATTAACGTAATTTATATAATGTTACAACAATATCTGGTGGTGGTACGATTGAATTAATAAAATTGATCCACATACTCATTAAAAAAAAGTACTGGCTTACTACTTGCAGCCATATTATACTATTTTAACAACACAAAGAAATTTTATTAAACATAAATCTAAATTTCAGGTCAAAATGTTTATTTCTAAAACTGTATTAGTTGCTATTCTTGCTGTTTGTTTTACCACAACTACAAATGGTGCTCCATCCATTGAATATGGAAAACAATTTGGTATTTTTTTTCATAATTTATTCATATATGTTTTCTTACTATTAACAATTTCCTTAAATTGTTTAATTTAAGATATCGATTATACTTCAATCTGCCTGGACAATTGTGCTCAGTGCAAGCAAATGTTTGATAGCTACTTCGACGGATACAAATGTGCTACAGCATGTGTAGCAAATAAGGGCAAGACCATTCCGGATTGTGAAGACATCAAAACAATTGAGAAATTCATCATTAATTTTACTAGATGAAATGTTTAGATTTATTATAAGACACTTGCATCTGATGACGATAAGACTGTGTTTCTTTAGTACATTTGATATAAATAATTGTTTGCCCATTAATATTGTAATTGTCTTTTATGTTTTGTATTTAATATAACGACATTATGTATTGTAAGCTATGACTGTGTGTGATAGTTCCTTTTTACAGATTATATTATAATGTAACTGCATATATACTTTATCTATATATATATATAAATTCTGTTAATTAAACAATGCTTATTTTTAATTTTAAGTAAAACAAATTTATATTAATTAAATAAAAGTTATATTCGAATATAATCTGAAAGTTAAAGATTTTTGAAAAAGATTTAATCCAAATTGGTATTAAGCTGGTTTTAAGAAAATGTTTGCCCATATCTGATGTATAGTTAATACCACTGTATATCGATTTCAAAATCGCCTTCCATCTGTCCCAATAGGAAGAATAATTATTCAAAACCCTAACTTTCCTTCCGATGATTGATCAAATACAGACATGTATGAGACAACCGTCAAAGGACATGGCATAAACAAGATTCCAAGATTCAATATTGGATCCAAGCTCAGTGTGTGTATGAGAGTCGGTGGGGGAAAGGGTCCCCCAAACCAGACGATATACATGATGTAGGTTCTCTAACTTCAGCAAAATAGGAAGGTAAGTTAAATCCTGCTCATCCACATCCACCTAGTTCATTATGAAATCGACATTCTTATATTCCAAGAACCATGTATCTCTAATTTCGTAGCTTCATATTAATGATTCTTTTCTATCACAATTTAGCAGCGACGATCTTTCAACTCAGAACCGGTAATGAACTTCGCAGCATCTGTGCCGCATGATTTAGCCCCAGCGATTAAAGAACTAGTCCAACATATAGTACATCTAGAAACAGGGAACTACTAAACAGTAAAAGAAAATCTTAATGATGTTTTTCAATTATAGCTACAGCTGGGCCCTAGGTCAGAAAACACCTTGTTCAAGCACATATGTCCTCAATTAATATCAAAGCCTCGTTGTGAATTTCCTCGCTTAAGTTTAGTACGCAGCTCGCGCTAAATTTTATCTTTACTACTCTCCACTTGTTTTCTCTAATCCAAAGATATCTGTGGCCACAAACCATAACCGCTAAAGTCGATTTTAGACGAAATTGAGATTTTGATGCCATTAGATTCAGCGTACTCAAATCTATTTTGTAAATTTTTTTTCAGCTTTCTATCTTTAAAAATGTGGCCACAATTTCAAAAAAACATAACAGCTTAAATCACTTTTTTTACTTGGTATTAAGGAAAAACAACCAAACTTAAAAGACATGGAATTTATTATCTAAAGTTGACTTAGGAAATATTTTTTTTAAGATTTACATTAAGGAATAAAGACTAAACTTGACTTTCGTTGTTTATCCGCGTTATATTTATACCATTATTTGATTTTCTTGTCGAGGAAAAATAGCTAAACTTGAGTTTAGCTGTTTTTCCGTGTTAATATTTTTTTGTTTGGTTATATTTTTAAAAGGGTATAACGACTAAACTTCAGTTTAGTGGTTATTCTGAAAGATGAAGTGAGTAAAAAGACTTTCCTATCTACAGTTAAGCGCTTATTCCAAAATTTAATTCTGATCCACGAAGGACTTAAATTGATTTTAGTTGTTTTTCCCCATTAGTAATTCAGTTTGTGAAAATCCAATGTCGAGTTTGGCTGTTCTTCCGTAACAAAAGTTAAAAAAAAGTGTTTCTTAAATATACTTTAGGTCTTTTTCCATATTTAAAAAGAGAATAAGTGTTGTCTAAACTAGACTTTAGTGTTGTGTTTCCTGTGTTTTTAAACGAACTTTTCTTTTTCCTGTGTTGTCTTTTGTGTTTTCATAAATAATTGTTAGAAAAAAAAACTAAACAAAAAATGTCTCGATCGCAAAGACTTTTGGCATTGGCGCGAATGCAAGAAAAAGCAAGAGCTGAAGGTAAGAGTGATTTAATTTTTACTTAACCTGGTTGTCCTTTGGAAGAGGCCTGCTTTTAAAAGATTTGATTTTATGCTTACTTACTTGATTTTATTCGAAAGGAATTAAGCTTGCCTTCAGTCAGAATCTAAATAACGAATTTAGATTCCGACCTACGACCTAATCACAAAATTGATACAAAAAACAATGGGCTAATGGGAAGGCTTTTTAGATGTCTGGTGTCTGACACCTATAACTTTAGCTTCAAAAGCTATTGATTTGTCGTAGCATTTGATTTTGATTTGTCGTTTAAAAACTGCGCCAAAAAATAGCACATACGTCGTAATTAAGAGGATATGTCGTTGGCCGAAAAATGAAATTTTTTTGAGTGAAGTATACGTTGTCGTGTATAAATCGATCCTTATCGTGGTTGGCATTTATAATTTTTAATGTTTTTTTTTTCCTATTTTAACTTTTGTTTTAAAATGTAATTGGTTTAGGATTTAAATGTACATTTTTTACAGAAAAAGAGACTCGTTCAAGAAAGGTTTTTCTGATGCAAAGAACTTCTACACCAGAACAAGATAAAGATATTGGTAAAAAAAAAATGTATATTTTACTTTTTTTAAGATGTGTCGAATATTTTTCTGATTTGCACAGGAAACATTGAATCCAGTACGTTAACATTTCCAGAATCCACGGAAACAAATATTACAAAAAAGTCAATATACCAATGGCCACAAAAAAATGCATCTTATGAATATTCGAATTCGACCCACGAAAGTATATCAGAAAATAATGATTACTTTCCTGAGATCTCTAATGAAACTAAATCATCGATGAACGGATTTGACTTCGATATAGATGTATTCAAAAGTAAGAACACTATTTTTTTCTTTAAAGATACATTTTGAGTTTTCCAATATTTTAGAAAATTCAAATGATTTCAACAATGAATATACAAACTCAATATCTCCATCAGCGAGTATAACTCATGATAATTTGCCAGAATGGGAAAATTCCGATGATTCCATAAATTACCCTGATTTTATAATAAATAATTCTACTACTTCTTCGGCTTCGCACCCAAAAAGTGAAAATACCGATGTTTTGGAAATACAATTCACCAACGACGATCCACAACCGAAAAAAAAGAATAAAAAACTCGTTCGTCAGATATTAAGGAATACTGGGAAGTCATATAAAACACTTTCTGGAAAAGTTAAGCATGCAAGAGCTCCAAACCCCTTTGGAAAGTGTCGAAGCAACTGCCAAGAAAAAATTTCGTACGAGCAGATAAAACAACTATTTAAGCATTATTGGGCTTTGGGAACCTATGACCAGAGAATTTTATACATAGGAAATCTTCTGATGATAGAAAATAAAAAATGTAATACTCTGTCTAACGCAATGCGAAGCCGTGAAAACTCAGTAAAGTACTTTTTGGAATATGATGGCATGCGTACACAAGTTTATCGAACACATTTTACGATATGTTTTTCTGAAACGGAAAGTTTTATTAAAAACGTAATATCCAAAAAACTTGCTAGTCCAAGCGAACCGTTTAAGAATTGTCGGGGTAAGGGGATTCCTGTTAACAAACTAACACTGGATCAAGAAGAGGAAGTGCGCAATCACATAAATAAGTTCCCATCGTATGAAAGCCATTACAGCCGTCGCCACACATCCAAAAAATATATACATGGCAGTTTATATATCTCCATAATGCATCGGATGTATAGTAATGAAGTTTGTAATCCTGTAAGCCTTACCAAATATTCAGAAATATTTAAAAAAATGAATTTAAAATTTAAAGCTCCCAAACTAGACACGTGCGCAACTTGCGATAGATTTTTATCAAAGATACAAACAGCCCTGGATGAACAGGAAAAACAAGTTTGGGTAGAGCAGAAACAAATTCATGTGAAAAAAGGAGACTTTGGCTTTGAACAAAAGAGGGTCGATAAGGAGAATGCTAGAAAAACAACGATATGGGAGCGTTCGCGTTTGACTTACAACATTGCCTACCCACACCTTTCCTGAGAAACTCAGTTAGTTTTTATAAAAGGCAACTTTGGACCTTCAACCTTACGATTCATGATTTAAAAACGAATGATTCCGGTTGTTTTATGTGGCACGAGGGAATTGCGCGGCGGGGTGGAAATGAGATTGCTTCATGCGTTTTCAAACATCTACAATCTTTGCCTTCTTCTGTAACTAAATTAACGTTCTACAGTGACTCATGTTCCGGCCAAAATAACAATTCTTTTGTTTCTGCTATGTTCCTTCTTTTCATTAAAGAAAATCCTTCATTGGAATATATAGATCATACATTTTTGGAACCCGGCCATACCCACCACGAGTGTGATTCTGATCATTCCTTGATTGAACGAAAATAGAAAAAAACCAATGTTGAAATTAGTGTGCCAAGGGACTGGTATCAGTTCATCGGAAGTATTAATTCAAAAATTAAAGTTGTTGAAATGAAAGAAAGTGATTTCTTCGACTTTAGCCAAATTTCGAAAAATAATTTTAATTGGAAACGATGTAACTCGGAAGGCCAGAAATTTATATGGAACTCAGCAAGGTGGATTCGCTATACCAACAACTACAACCAAATTTTGTATAAAACAAATTTAAATCCTGAAGAACCATTTAACCTTTTACCGTTAGTCAAACGAGGAGCATCGACATTTACATTGGATCATTTAAAAACTATTGAAGACCTACCAATCTTATCATCAGATAAAAAAAAAGATCTTATGGATTTATTACAATATATTAATCCAGATTTCCATTATTTTTATAAAAACCTCAAAACTAGTTCCACCGAGCTCAACATTCATCCCGATTTAAAAAGTGATGATGAAGATTATGTCTAATTATTTTCTGTTTTTACTAATTTAGATTGCATGAAGTGCCTAAAAATTACTGTTTTTTTTTTTATTTTGTTAATCGTATAAGGCTTTATATAAAAATAAAATGTATTCCATCACAAGGTTCAAAGTTTGTTTCCATTACCTGCTGAGAAAATATCCAAAGTAGACATTTTTTCATAATTTATTTAGGAATAAAAACCAAAGTCGACATAAGAACTGGATAATTTTACACAATAGACAAGGAAAAACGGCTTAAGTATACTTTAGACAAGAACAAAAGGTTTCTTTAAAATGGAAAAGCAACTAAACTCCAGATAGGATTTTTTATGGTGAAAAATCTACCATGCACTAACGACTAAAGTGTAAGTTTTGTCAATAGAATCGTTTAGAGTTATTTTTTGCAAAACAAATAATTTTAAACTAATAAAGAATAAAATTATCTTAAATTTACTTTTTGTTTCAATGCGATCGGATTTTAAAATCGCCCTATAGAGCGATTTGTAATTTCACGCATTTGTCAAAAACTTCAAACTGCTCTCCTGAAAAATGAGTAAAACAGACTTTAGCGGTTTTTCCTTGTGACCACAGATATATGCTCGCTAAATTCGTATATATATAGGTGAGTCAGGGAAATGTCATACATTCGCAGATGTCAGTTTTGACATCATAAATTTGTTCACCATTTGAGGCAAAATAAAATTCTTCCATCAAATATTCGTCTTCATTTTCTTTCATTTTGTTTCTATTTTTTATTAAAATTTCGCCGATTCAAATGCATCGCACATTAATTTCGCGAGATAAACAGGTGGAGACCTGTCATCCGCCGAGTATAACACTTTTCGTATAACACATAATATTGTTATACCCTACCTACATTTTGTGTGTCCCATCTTTATGAAGTTAAGAATTTATCTCGCGAGCTGCGTACTGCACTGATGAATTTGCTCACTAAATTTTATCACTGTAGAGATTTTTGTATGGGAGATAAAATTTACCGCGAGCTGCGTACTGGGCTTTAGTTGTAAATTGGATGTAATGTTGTTATACGCATCAGATGCAAAACATCATTACACATGGCATTTTTGTATTCATTCATGCTCCACAAATCATTTGGTTAGGATGGGAAGCATATTCGTATTTGATGAGCATTTGACAAAGGACAGCATCTCCGAGGATGTAATCCCAATGAGCGTCATTCCCTAACAATCGCAAACGTCAGCACGTGCTACACAAATCAACATTCATAGTTCGCAAATCTTGGAATGATGTTGGGCCACGGAGGTTGACTAATAGTGGCATTGTCAGTGAAATGCTGATTAAAGGTATTCATGCAACGTCGTAATTTTATTACGTGCGAAAGATTGTAATTTTACGACACGTTTCATGAACTACCCTAAAACTGCACCATTAAATAATGCGGTAACCCACTGAATTCAATCTCATTTTAGTAATTAATTTATTGCTAGAATTTGGTTCCTATTGTTCGTAATTTTATCACGTTTACAACGCTTACGACGACTTTCCTATGTTGCATGAATACACCTATTATAACAGTGAAAACCACATCGAAATGCGTTCAGCAGTTCTCGAGATTAGCGCATAACACGTTTTGGGACTTTATTTTATATTAGGTATAGATCTGTAGAAAAAAACCATTATGTACTGAAATGCATGTGTTTTTTCACGCACGCACACACACACATACGTTTTCCTACTTCAACCAAACTTCACAAAAACCACATATAGACCAATATCAAATATATGCGAAAGTTTGGTTAAAATCGGTTAACGCGATAAGGCGTGAATCGGGGACAGAGGAAAGTGCTTTAAAAATGTAGGTTTTCAATGTCTATGTGAAAAATAATAATTTAACGTTATTGGCCAAAACTGAAAATTCCGTTTAGTGACAGTTGGGCTAAAACTAATTATGTGGAATTGCTTCAAGCTGTAATAGTAGTATATATAATAAATTTCATTCAATTTGACATAATAGTTTGCGAGATATTTACAATTTTCTTTATATGGCCTAAATGATAAAATCCGTTATATGGATTTTCTTGAAAAAACTGGGTATGCAGTTTTGTTGAAAAAACTGGGTATGCAGTTTTGTTGGAACTAATATGGTTATAGGATATATAAAGTTTCATCAAAATCGTTTGAGCCGTTTTTGAGAAATTTGAGGTTATGTGTTATTTTTATATTGCAGGTACCGTTATTAACATGGCTAAAAGCAAACAATAAAAATCGCCTAGAATTATGACCAAAACAAACTTGGACACGAAGTTTGAAGAAAATTGGTCAAGCCGTTTAGGCTGGGGAGACCATTACGGACAGACGGACCGACGGAAGGAATTCCAAAAACCACTTTTTTGGGTTCCACTATCATCGTAATGTAAGAATCAATCAAAATCTCGAGATCGAAAATTTTCACGAAAACAATATTATCTCTTTGTAAGAGAAAGTAAAAAATTAAAGCAGCATGATATTCAGTTGTCAACATAGCAAATAGGGAAGTGCAGCCATATCATCGATTTGTGATTTTTCTAATATTGTTTTTAACCATATATGTAGACATATATACGCATACATAAATATTAACGATTCTCAGTAGTTTCCATTTTTTTTGAAAATGGAGAAAGACGGACCACACTGTACTTATCGATTAGCGTTACCAGATAATTTTTTTTAAACCTGCTAAAGCTAGGACGAAAAACTGCAAAACCTGCTAGAAAACAATGTAAAAAAATGCTAAAAAAAACTGGGATCGATTTTTCCTTGAGAAATACGTTTTTTTTTTTTTTTAGTTCAAAAAATACATATATCTACAGTGACATTTTTTATTATATATGATGATATAATGATTAATGTCCAAAGTTATTAATTTAAATCATTCGGAATCTTTATAGAGAATTTTTGAATTTATTAAAGTTACCATTTTATTTGTTGGAACAAAGTTATAACAGCCTTCACCTTAAGAAACCCACTGCTTTACTTGCAAAACAACATTTTCGTTACTGAAGCGATTACGGTTTTAGTTTTTAACGAATTTCCCTGCGAAAATATTGTTTCACAAGCAGTATTAGATGTCAGTAAGCATAAATATTGCAAATTTAGTTATTGTTGGATACTTATTGCTGTTTACTGACATTTCCTTTTATTTTTTTTATCAAAATGGTGAATATTGACATAATCGCTTTGAAATACCTATAATGTTGAATTTGTTAACCATAGGTAAAATGTAATCCATATCATTCAAACTATTAAAAATAAATTCGTTTGGGACAGAATTTGTTGTTAAATATTCACCTTGGAAATACAGTTTTAATGCACTATATTATTCTAAAATTTGATTGACGCAATCATGTAGCAATAGCCATCTAATGTCTTAGTGGCGCAAACTCCTATGCTTTTCTGTTTCAAAAAAAACTCTAGGAATTCTAAAAATTCTCGTTGTCTTTTACTACTTTGAGAAAAGTATGATTTGACCAAATGCTCAATGGATCTTAGCAATTTCTAACTGGCATGACTGACAGCTAGAACAACCGACTGACGTGCGCATTTAATAAATACACAATTTGGATTGAGTGTAGTTGTGCAAGCAATGCCTATGTAAATAATATAATAACTATCTGCACCCTTTCCTTTTGCAAATGCTACACAAAAGTTACAAAAGTTACCAAAACAACACCACCCATAAACAGCTGTGTTTACTTCGTTTAATTTCTGACCCTAACTCTGCGTATGCATTTCTTCTTTGGAATCATTTTTCTTGAAGGCGATAGTGTATTCGTGTTTACTGTCGCCCAAACAATTAAAAACTTGTATAATTTTTTTTGGTTAAAAAACTGCCAAAAACTGCTAAAATTTAAGAAAATGCTTAAAAAATACTGCTGCAGGTCATTTTCATGATCAAAAACTGTTAAAATCGCAGGAAACTGCTAAATCTGGTAACGCTGTATCGATAACTTAACTTCAACCACTCTCCATTTTGACATTATATACAGAATTGTACTAGAGTTCGCATAGGAACGATTTCAGCGGACAGTGAATGTCACATTCGTAAGTGCTCCTAAAAGGTTTGAAATACTTTCGGTAAACAATTTTTAATAAAACCTTTAAGCAATTAAATATAATTCTATTTGTTATTTATTAGTATTTTAGAATTCGTTATTAAATTGTTTGAATTGATTTAGTTAGTTGGGTACTTCCTTAACGTCCATCGTGTTGTAGTGAAGGTGTGAAACCAGTTAGCCGGCCTACGCACTTGATTGGCTTTGAAAGCTAAGCACGTTTTTCTGAAAAGTTTCCTCCAATAATTAACTAGTAGATGCTTAAATTACTCAGCCTCTAATCAAATATGACAATCATATCTTTATAAGAAAAACTAGGGAGTAAATGGTTTTTGCACAACAGCCACTTGTTGATTTGCACGTGCGTGGAATACATTTATTTGTTCTCATCTCGTCGTTGGTATGTACGTAGGTAGATCGATAAGATATTTAATAAAACTAATTTATTTTAATTTAAATCATATCTCTTAGTGTTAAACAATCCATTTGGAGGTTTTCATCACTAAAATAATTGCAATAATATAATAAAGATCCTTCGGTTCTAATATATGTACATCAGTGCTATTTTATAAAGATTCGAGCCTGAGTATTTATGACGAATAATCGGAATCGCCCAGTAACCGACATTATTGTAATTTATGTATAGCAATCGATCCAATTTAATATGCTTGTACCTATCAAATGAGACGTTTTTATCATACGACTAAATAAACAAGATCAGGGGTCGAGTATTTGCATTGAGTTATCTCTTTGCAGTGATTATGTATTAATAAAAATATAATTTCGCTGTTTACATTATTCGCACTTCAAGTTGGTTTATATTATTATTCTCTAGTGGTTAGTTCCTGTACTTATCATATTTCCTCTACATGTCTCTTTAGGAAGTTGTGAAAGGCTTTCGTGTCCAATAGTAATACGTATGCCCTACATCGCATAATGTTGAATCTTTTCTTTAAAACAAATGAGACCGAATAGAAAGGGATATTTTATCTGCTCTTAATTGCCTTCTGAAGATTCCTAAAATAGGTGGCTTTTACGACTGAAGAAATACCGATGAATAGAGTTATTCATCCACTTTTCTTCGTTTTATGTAATTATGATGAGATGTCGTTAGGTCAATTGTCATTGTGACGACCTCAGTTCCCTCAATTTGAGTTAACCCTCTACGCTATACATTCTGAAAGACACAGCTCGCCTTGAAAAACAATGTTTTTACCCTAAAAAGGCAATTGATTAACAAAGTGCTTAATCGAGGAGGACGGAAGATTCAACAACGAACTTTATGAGTTGGATTTCAACGGAAACCAAGTTAAAACATATGAGAGGCTACAATCCGCTGTGCGGATCGTTTAATACCCTATCCCATCACATCCTTAAAATTAATATCCTCAAAATATAGGCCTTATGGCGATGAAATACAGAAAATGACATTGTCACGATATATTGCTCAGACAGTTTATCAAAATCTTGTGTGGTTCGACAAAAAACAACGTATTTCTATTGCTAATGCCTTAGGATGGGGTATACAAATGGTTTTTGTAAGAAAACGCCCCCAAAATGTGGGCGTAGGTGAAAATGATCTATGGACAAAATGTTTATATTACCATTGCGGAAGTATTTGCATCAACATTTTTTTCGAAAGTTTTATGGTGGAGGCAATCTCGACGCACGCGACGAACGCGACGCAGACGGTTTCGCATTGAAGTGTCAAAAATGGTGAGGATTTGAGTGGTGGTGGCAATCTCGACGCTCACGACGCGACGCGATGCGATGTCACTTGATTGACAGTTCACCATTAGCCGTCGAAGATTTTGTTTGTTTTTCAATTCTCACAGAAGAAAATATAATTAGTTGTTAGTCACACAACACAATTATTAATTCAGTACTTTTAATTTATTTTGTTTATTTATAACCTATGAAAGTAATCTCAAGATTCTCACAAACATACCATCTGACAGCTTTTAAACTGACATTCCAATGCGTCGATGCGCAAGAAAGTTGAAGTTGAATCAACTTTTCTGTGTAGCTAACGTCCATTGCGTCGCGTCGGCGTTCAGATTGCCCACTTATACATGTTCCCATAAGCTCGATGAGTTTTTGACATTTCAACGCGAAACCGTCTGCGTCGATACCGTCCGTTGCGTCGAGATTGCCTTGGGGGTTAAAATTTGGATAAAAAGCGTTTTTTACTAAAAACGCCCCCAAAAAGTGGGGGTGGCAAAAAACTTTGTATCGACGAAATATAGATATTTGGATTGTCTAAATATGCTCTTCAGACACTTTTTTGAAATTCCTTACGGTTTGGCTTAAAACTACGTTTTTCTAAAAGGGGGCGTGGCAGTGGGCGGATTTCAAAATTTTTTACACTTGTTCTGCTTCGTCGTCCAGAGAGTCTGTATACCAAATTTCAACACTCTAGCTCAAAATTTAAGGCCCAATAATCGGTGACACACAGACGGACGGACGGACAGACAGACATGGCTTAATCGACTCAGCTAGCGATTCTGAATCGATCCATATACTTTGAGGTGTATGTAACGAAATTTTTTCTCTATGTTACAACTTAATGTCAAAACAAAAAGTAATAATTGGATTATATTGTTAGCCAATATGAACCAATGACCTGGATTTTGTATTCTTCGCCTTAAATGGTGCGCAGAAAGCTTGAAAACAAAGCGAATGATTTCAATATTGAGATTCTTAGTAAAATAGGTTAGGTTAGGTTAGGTTAGATGGGCTGTTGACGCTCGGGCGAGTCGCCAAACACGCATAGGCCTACGTGGGCCCATAGCGATACCCTTCGAAGAAGTGTCCTGAAAAAAGAGAAAGAGGATACCTGGTTAAGTTCGCTTGTGATACTTATGCAGTGCTGGTCTGTGTTGCTCCTTCAGCCTCAAAGAGGTAGTTGCTCCATCCTGATTTGCAACAAAAACGGACTATCAGCGCTATTGGGATAGTCCTTAGGTCACTTAGGTCATCGAAGTAAAAGCTGCCTAATATTTTAAATCGACTGTCACTGATCGCAGGGCAGTGGCATAGCAGGTGTGAGACATCTTCCTCGACGTCAGGGTCGCTGCATTTCCTGCAAAGTTGGTTCGCACCAGTCAGTTTCATCTTATTAGAGTGCTTACCCAATAGGTTGTGACCTGTTATCACTCTCACCGCTATGGAAATGGAAGCTCTATTCAAAGCTAATAGCTTGTTTGATTTGCTGCCACTTAATTCTGGCCGGAGAGATTTTGTGTGTGTACAAGTTATTGTATTTAGCCATCTTGTTATGGTTGCTTTTTGAGTGTGCTTAGTTAATTCAAGTTTTTTAGATGCTAGCGGGGGATTGACCCTTTTATCAGCTAGGGAAATGCAACTGGACGATCCTAATCTGGCTAGTTCGTCTGCTTTCTCATTTCCTATAATGTCATTATGTCCTGGCACCCAGATAATTTGGACTTTGTTCTGGTTACAAAGAGCCTTCAGCTCTTCGCGGCAGCGTCCAACTACCCGTGATTTTACTATATTGGATGCCAGAGCTTTAATGGCCGCTTGACTATCCACGTAGATGGAGATATCCTCATGTGATATGTCCAATACCCTAGTATGGCCAGGATCTCAGCTTGGAATACACTACACGAGTTTGCTAATCTTAAGGATGTAGCTAGCCCGATTTTTTCAGAGTAGACACCAGAGCCCACTCCGACTTCCATTTTGGATCCGTCGGTATAGATTGCTATTTCTGTGTTAGATAACACATTCGTCTCTACTTGGTATTCTGATGGAGTAATTAGTATCAAAGTCGTGATATGGGATCATGTAGTCAGATGCTACATCCTCATATGCCATTGAGTTTAATATTGAGCTATGGCCAAAAGGCTTCGTAAGTCTTGCTGCGCTTTTTGCTGCTGTGTCATTGATTTGTAAGTCAATTGGTGTTATGTTTAGTATTGTTTCTAACCCTACTGTGGGGCTAGTGCGCATGGCTCCTGTCGTGAGTATGCATGCTGTCCTTTGAACTTTCGTAAGCTTGGTCATATGTTTTGCTTTTTTCATAGCATTCCACCAGACCAAGCAGCCGTATGTTAGGATTGGTCTGACAATGGCTGTGTATAGCCATTTTGTGACCTTCGGGGATGGGCCCCATTTTTTGCCGCAGATTCTGTTGCAGCTATAGAGGGCAATATTTGCTTTCTTTACTCTTTCTTCAATGTTTAGATTCCAGTTCAGTTTACTATCGAGTATCCCCCCAGATATTTCGCGCTTGCTGACAATGAGAGAGTCGAATCTTCCAAAGACGGTACCGGAAATGCTGGGATCGATCTCCTGTTAGTAAAGAGAACCAGTTCTGTTTTGTTTGGATTTACACCCAGCCCGCAGGACTGAGCTTATATGTCTTTCTTAGTAAAATAATTGACATACTGACGATTCAGCCTTTCTAATTCTCTTAAATACAATCGCCTATCCTTGAAAATATATGAGTATTACCTGTATCTATCTATTTTATTGATTTTCTCAAGAACTCGTCAGCCCCCTTCAATGTCATAAATAGTGTCTAAATTCCTCTATGCTCATCTTAAGAGTCTTTGTCATGAAGCTCTTTTTACCTGTAATTGATTAGACCAACTGCTTTTATTAATGTGCTTTCCACTTAAGGCAAGGTCTTCCTCTACTGCGTCCGACGGTTGCATATCCTAGCCATCTTAAAAGTTCAATGCGGAGTTTTTTTTTTGACTAGGAGCATATCGCTGTACAGCTCGTATAGTTGTTAGTTTAATCTTCCTCTCCATAACACTTCAACGAAAACGGGACCGAAGATTTTTCGATGAACTTTCCTTTCAAATCGAAGGATTTCTTCATCCACCTTCACTGTCCATTTTATAGCGCCGTAGAGCAGGACTGAGGTGATCATTGTCTTATATAGGATCTCCTTAGTAGTTAGAGTTGCCTTCTTAACCCGAAAACATCCTGGAAAAAACCCAAGAAGTCCAAATCGATACCCACCACCTATTTATCGATTTCAAAGCTAGTATAGAGAAGGAAGCGGCAAAAATGGGTTTAGCAGTAAATGAGGGTAAGACAAAGTATATGCTGTCAACACGAAAGGACACACAACATCGACGAATTGGACAGAACGTCACCATTGACAGATATAACTTTGAGGTAGTACGGGACTTTGTCTACCTCGCCTCCGCTATTAACTCTGACAACAACATCTCGTCAGAAATCAAACGAAGAATTACTCTTGCCAATCGCTGTTTCTTCGGGCTAAGAAGGCAATTTAGTAGTAAAGCCCTCACTCGAACTACTAAGGAGATCCTATATAAGACCCTGATCATCCCAGTCCTGCTCTACGGCGCTGAAGCATGGACCGTATCAAAAGCGGATGAAGAAATCCTTGGTCGATTCGAGAGGAAAATTCTTCGGAAAATCTTCGGTCCCGTTTGCGTTGACGGGCTATGGAGACGAAGATTCAACCACGAACTATACGAGCTGTACAGCAACATACCCCTAGTCAAAAAACACCGCATTGGAGTTTAAGATGGCTAGGACATGTAGAAAGAATGGACACCAATACTCCGGAGTCTTCGATTCCCAGCCAGACGTCGGACGCAGTAGAGGAAGACCTCGCCTTAAGTGGCGCGCACAAGTGGAAACCGACCTCAACCAACTTGGAGTGCGCAACTGGAGGCAGTTAGCTAAGGACCGGGGCTAATTGGAGAGGCATGTTGGTTGAGGCCCAGGTTCATCCCGGACTGTAGCGCCACTTAAGTAAGTAAGTAAGTAATTAACCCAATGCACAACCCCCAACCTAGAGGGCCAGTTCCAATTTATTAGATACCCCTAGGACACGGAGCCACTACGGAATTGAGCGATGCCGTTGGCCTTCCGGTTCATCCGCCACCATATTTGTTTAAGGGGCCTGACTTCCAGGTCAGGCCCCGAATATGTCAAGGCAGCTCATCTAGGTTTGCCTGGGATAGCAGACCGGGTATTCCATGCCATTCTGACCAGACTTTTTATAGTGTTGCTGCTTTTTCTTCTTGTTATCAACACTCGCACTTATTGTTTAGCAAGTCAGCATTCGGTTGGATGAGACCAGTATTCGATGGTTACCACTTGGAGGTAAAAATAAGCACAGTTGATGTCAGAGTTACAACCACTGGACATTGCCAAGTTAAAGCCAATCAGAGTCTACCTTCGTTCTACAACATCCATTCAAACTGAGCTTATATGTCTTCGATTTTAAAGCTGCTTTCATGCAGAGTATCATCATCGGCGAATGCTACTGAATTGATCAAGTTCCCTAAGTATTTCAAAAATGTGGATGTTAAAAAGGAGAGGGGCTCAGTGGCGCGATGGTTAGTGCGATGAACTGCCGCGCAGGAGGTCTGGGTTCGATTCCCAGCCGTAGGAACTAAATGATAAATGATTTTTCACTGGCCCTCCTCTCGTGATGATCTGACAAATCATCCGAGTAGTATCAATTGTCAAGAATAGCTTATCTCAACTTAGCCGTTCGGAGTCGGCATAAAACAGGAGGTCCCGCCATCGTGCAAGAAGTACACACGCACACATGAATGGTTGTGAGAAAGCTAGGCCCTGGGTACTAACGAGCCTGTTGCGCCAAAAATTTGTATTTTGTATTTGGATGTTAAAAAGGGTAGGAGCAGTTACTGTGCCCTGTAGAATATCATTCGTGACTCGAAAAACCTCGTGTACTCTCTGTTATGAAAAATTTCTTTCTGAATATTATATATCATCCTTGTGAGATGAATTAGAAATTCATATGCAATCAGTTTATAAGTGAACCCGTCGATCCAGACCGTGTCAAAGGCTATTACGATATCTAATAGGAAGGTAGCTGTACATCTTTTGTCGTTTATGATCCAGTTAATGTCTTTGACAGCGTCTACTGCAGAAAAATTTCTTTTAACCCCCAATTGATCTCCCTTTCTCCACAAACGCACTTGCCAAGAACTACCTCAAAAACCTTCCCGATATAGGTCTATAATTGGAAGGAACAGAGGGATCCTTTTTTTTTTTTATAGTACAACATTTGGAATGTTATCCAAACCGCTCGACCTGTTAGAGTTCAGATTTTTCTTTTAAACATTTCTGTCATTTGGTAAAGAGTCGTGGAGTAATTGTTGGTTCGTTCATATGTTAGTTCGTCAATTCCTAATCCATCAGAAAATCTCAAAAGGATTGTGATTTCTCTATTTCTAAATCTGTACAATTCATAACTTACTTCAACAGTTAAGAGGCTAGAGTGTTCTCTATGGTGAGAGCCGGCAAGGCTGAGTTTACTATTCCATTCCGCATAGCTTTGGATATCTATTCCTGTATCCTGTCCGAGAATGAAGCATCTTAAAGTATACAAAAACGTCCATCTCATTGTTTCCTCGTCTATCTATTATTTTTCGTATATTCTTGCTTCTGCTATCACATTCGTTTTAAACAATCCTAATATTTTGAACCTCTTAACGACCTCCTATATTATACATGTTCCTATACAATGCAACTGCAAAATACAAAATGCTTGGTGCAGGCGCAGAAATAAAAAATGTTTGCCTGCCGTATTTACCAGCTTTGTTGATAAAAACAAAAGGTCAACCCTCAGCACAGAAATAGACGCGAACACTTATCACATCTTATACATGTGTAACAGCATCAATGTTATCATGGATTCAAATTTATTTGTCTTTGAACATGATGCACTTCATTCGATTTCAAATTGAGTTTCATTTTTATTGATTGCAGAGACGTGAATCTTCTGACATCATTTGCAAATTCTGTTCGAAATGGCATCAGGAAAATTGGGTAGGTTCTCGACGTGCATTCTAAACAGCTTATCTCTAATGATATTCCCATTTAGCGTTGCTGAGTGTGTCGGATAAATCTGGACTTATTGAGTTTGGAAAAGGTTTGTCCTCGCTGGGGTACAGGCTTGCGGCTAGTGGTGGTACTGCTACATCCTTGCGTAATGCCGGTTTAATAGTAAAAGATGTATCTGAAATTACTGGAGCTCCTGAAATGCTGGGTGGACGTGTAAAAACTTTACATCCTGCAGTCCATGGGGGTATCCTGTCTAGGCTGACAGACAGCGATTTGGCTGACCTTAAAAAGCAAAATATTGACCTCGTCCATCTGGTGGTGTGCAATTTATATCCATTTGTTGATACCGTCTCGAAGGCGGGCGTTACTGTTGCTGATGCTGTGGAGAATATTGACATCGGAGGAGTGACATTGTTGCGGGCAGCAGCAAAAAATCACGATCGTGTGACTGTTGTTTGCGAGGCCAATGACTACGGCAAAGTTCTCGAGGAAATCTCAAAGAATGGTGACACTACATTGGAAACTAGGTGAGTACAAAGTTATATTTTTGTGTAATGGTATAAATTGAAACCCTTTATCTTAGGAAACTACTTGCCTTGAAGGCTTTCACACACACAGCGACGTATGATGATGCCATCTCCGACTACTTCCGAAAACAATATTCTCCCAGTGGTTCACAGTTGAATCTCCGTTATGGCATGAATCCTCACCAGAAACCCGCTCAGCTATTCACGCAGCTCGAAAAGTTGCCATTGCAGGTATTGAACAGCGCTCCTGGATTTATCAATCTCTGCGACGCTCTTAACGGATGGCAGTTGGTGCGTGAACTAAAGAAGGCTCTTAATCTGCCAGCGGCTACAAGCTTTAAGCATGTCTCGCCGGCTGGAGCTGCCGTCGGTAATCCACTTAACAAGGAACAAGCAAAGTTATGTATGGTTGACGATTTGTACGATGTGCTGACACCACTTGCCACCGCTTATGCAAGAGCAAGAGGAGCAGATCGCATGTCTTCTTTCGGTGACTTCGTGGCTTTGTCAGATGTTTGCGATGTGGTCACAGCTAAGATCATTTCTCGAGAAGTGTCCGATGGCATCATTGCTCCCGGTTACACACCTGAAGCATTGGAAATCCTAAAAAAGAAAAAGAACGGCGGGTACTGTGTTTTGCAGGTACAATTCGATTGTAGGTAATTTTAACAAACGAAGCTAACAGGAGTATTTCTTTTCAGATGGACCCTGACTATGAGCCGAGTTTAATCGAACGCAAGACCATTTTTGGACTCACCCTAGAGCAGAAGCGCAATGACTCGATTATAGACAAAAGCCTCTTTGAAAATGTGGTTAGCAAAAACAAAGTTTTACCCGAAGCCGCTGTTCGTGACCTTATTGTGGCAACCATTGCATTAAAGTTCACTCAGAGTAACTCTGTGTGCTATGCTCGTGATGGCCAGGTTATTGGAATTGGTGCTGGACAGCAATCCCGAATCCATTGTACACGTTTGGCTGGCGAAAAGGCCGACAATTGGTGGCTGCGACAACATCCGAAGGTTTTAGCCATGAAATTCAAAGCTGGAGTAAAACGTGCCGAAATATCCAACGCTATCGATAATTTTGTGAATGGAACTGTTGGCAAGGATATGCCGTTAACGCAATTCGAATCAATGTACGAGTTTATACGATATTATTGTTTGAATAATGTAAATCTTATCTATTTCTGATCTAATCAAGGTACGACGTTGTTCCAGAGCAACTGACAGACGCAGAGAAGACTGAGTGGCTGGAGAAATTGTCTGGAGTTGCATTGGGCTCGGATGCATTCTTTCCATTCAGGGATAACATTGATAGAGCAAGATTGGTAAGATAAGGGATAACCTTTATACTAATTTGTCATTTAATTGGTATTTTATAATTGCAGAGCGGAGTCTCATACATTGGCAGCCCATCTGGGTCGACAAATGATGCTGGTGTAATCGCTGCTTGCGACGAACATGGAATAATCCTGGCTCATACAAATCTAAGGTTGTTCCATCATTAAGTGAATTTATTTGGCAGCATTTGGCAGCATTTGCTACATTTTATATTTTTTTATTAAACATCTCAACATAAAATAAAAGTTTATTAATTTTGTTTATTACAATTTGATGACATTTACCACCGTCGCAATACGTCATGAATTAGTTTTCGAGTAAAACATTGATATCTCGGTCGCAAGGAAAATCTATTTCAATTCAAATCGATATGATACCTTCTAAAGATATTATGCATGATAATTACCTTTATTTCCTAATCTCAAAACTTTTTTGGGGCATTTCCTTTAAAAAATAATTTATAGAACAGACGCAAAACAAGTTTTTTTTTTTTCAAAATTCACACACTGCCACTATTACGTTCAGACAATCGTCATTTTGGAGTCAATGTTTATAGTTTATGAATATAAAAAACAATTTTGGTTAAAGAACCGACTGGTTTTATTGTTGACGACCATAATAAACGAAAAACAGACGTTCGTATCTGCACCTTAACCTCTCGATTGACACCATACCACCAGCATCATAGAACAATGTCAACGATCGATGTCAACAAGCCAGATCAGTCTTAACTGATGTGATAGGTTTCTCGTGCTCACCAGCAAGAAACCACCGGCTTTTCAAAAAGAAGAAAAAAGAGAAGAAAAAAAAGCACGCTATTAAGGATATAGGTGCCACTCCAGGGATTATGTTTGCAAGTTTTAATAATGTGTAAAACGAGATGAACAAAGAAATATCGAGGTTGAGACTCAGTCGATGCTGAGGTTATGGAAGTACCACTTCTACAGACTGTTAGACGGCGATGACGAAAAATCTCCCGCTGTCAGGCAGAACGAACCATTTAATATTGGCGGCAACAGCAAAAACTACCAACCACCCGACCTAAGTGAAGTGAGGATACCAATATCTAAACTTAAGCTTAACAAGGCTGACGGCCTTCCCGCCGATCTTTATAAAGCCGGCGGAGATGATTTGCTTAGTAACATTCACCAACTCCTTAGCAAAATTTGGTTGCATGGAAGTATGCCTGAAGAATGGAACCCGAATAACGTTTTTCCAAAAAAAACGATATCCCGAAACACGTTTGACCGAAATTTTCTACCTTTTCCATACAAAGTGATGGCAACAGTGACTACTTACAAATCATATGTTTTTGTTGCTTCAAATGATGAGAATCACAGAGAGCGCATTTCGTTTTAAACAAAGCGACGGCGACACGGATGATTTACTAACCATATGGAATTCTGTTCCAAAATAATGAGAATCACTTGCTTTCTGTTAACTTCAAATTCTATTTGGAAGAGATTAGTTTTATCTTTAATTTCATTGTTACTTGCATGTGTAATAGATAAACGAAATATCTATGATTCTGTAAACAATTTTAGGTAAACAAAATCGCCAGACAGGCCTAAGTCAACAGTTTTTTTTTTGTTAACAGTACTCTGGGTGTCCCGCGGAATTAATGATTATAACTCTCTTTCTGGGGACAGTGCACGCTCACGCAACTTTGTTTCTCCGCTCAGGGTATAAATTTCATATCCCAAATTTGTCTTTTAAAAATGCTTTGTTTCCATGAAATCTAACATACATAAAGTTCAAAATATTTATATTTGTTAGTGTATCTAATCGATGATAGTCATGGAGAACGAATAATACAATTCACCGTCGGGTAAAAGTACTTAAGTAGGCTTAGAGCAGCTAATTTTTTAACTATTATATTGGTTCTTTTCAGAACCCAACATTTTTATTTAGAGTTAAATTTCAATGAAAGAACCAAAGATTATGAATTCTATACAGATGACGCATTGAGAACAAAAAAACAGAAACTTTCGCTTAGCAGCTTCTTGGTACGGGCGGGCGGTGTGCATGAAAACACATGAAAAACAAAAACAAAATCATATGGCGGGCTGTGCCAGCACGACCCGCCATAGAACAATTTTTCTTATATGGAGTGCGTCATCTGTATAGAATTCATAATCTTTGGAAAGAACCCAACATACCCAGTATACATAGTATTGTGGACAGAGATCAGGTAAAGATCCTTAGTTAGTTTGATTGGCTGTTCGTACAAGACGAAACACAATTAGCGCTGGGGTGCGCCGTTTTGATGCCAAATACTCGTGCGGTTAAATGTTGTGTCTTGTTGTAAGTTGGCGTGTACTAAATCCAACCAGTGGCATTAAGGAAGGCGATCAGTTCTTTGATGTGTTTAACAGAGAGGTCGCGGATGTTGTCAAAGAAAGGTTTGCCTAGAGTTCGTTGTCTTACTCTTGACAGAGCCGGGAATTTGCACAGAAAGTGAGTTAAAGTTTCCTTCTCCCCCACCTCCTTGCAGCTGCGACAGTTGGTGTTGTGGGGTATATCCATTCTAACAGAATGGTCACCGATGGGCCAGTGCCCTGTGGTAGTTGTTATCACCCTGGAGACTTCTTTACGGGATCTGCTTAAGAGGTCCCGTGTTCTTGTCTTGTTGTAGCGTGGCCACATATCTCATGATATGGCGCACCAACTGAGGTTTCGCCACCTATGTTCTGCTGTTTTAAGAGAGTGTGTATTGATATCATGATAGTTTTTAAAGGAGTGAGAATGCCGATTGCACGTGAGCTGGGAAGGGACGAGCCCAGCCTGGCTAGGGCATCAGCCTGCTCGTTTCCATCTATGTCACTGTGGCCTGGAACCCATATGAGAGTGATACTGTAACGACTCCCAATGGAGGCCAGTTCGTTCTGGAATTGAAGTACAAGCTTTGATGACTTCGATGCCGAAATAATCGCCTTAATAGAGGCTTGACTGTCAACAAAAATAGCGGTATTTTGTTTGGGAGTACTATCGTGTCTAATCGCGTGACAAGCCTCCCTAATAACCAACAATTCCGCCTGGAATACGCTGGAGTAATCAGGTAGGCGTAACGATTTTTTTTATTTTTAGTGTGCCCGAGTAGACACCTGCGCCTACTCCGCAGTCCATTTTGGAGCCGTCGGTGTATATAAGTGTGTCGAAATCTTTTTCAACTACTGCGTTTTTCAATCCTCTCTAGTTGGAAAACCAGCCGTGAAGTGTTTGTGGAAGGTCAGTTTGGGTATCATGTAGTCGGTATGATGGTCAGCTAGACCTGCTGGCATTGAATCTAGGATATTGCTATGCCCATAGGGCTTATTGAACTAGAAGCCGGATTCTTTGAGACTGGGGAGATTAAAGGCTGGTATATTGGTCTTCGTGGTGAAAAGCATCATTTCCGTTTTGCTAGGATTAACACCCAGGCCACAGCTTGTAGCCCAAGTGCTCACAGTATCCAGAGCGTACTCCATGATATCGCTAATCACTGGAAGAAAAGATCCGTAAAGATCCTTACTTCATCTCTGAGTGTGATGGCGCGAAAATTTAAGTTGAGCTTTTTTTAAATTCTTATGTTTTGAGTAAAAAAATGTAGTTTGTGTGTAGGTATGTCTGCTGTCCGGATTCCAAACTGATTCATAGGTTTGAATGACATTTGGGCTATGTGTGTTGTTGGTGGACTACAGATGGTTTTTGGAATTGGATAGCTACCCGCAAAATTAACAGTACCTTACATATAATGGGTGTATTTAAATACAATTATTTCAACAACGGCTCCAACGACCGTATCAAAAGCGGATGAAGAAATCCTTGGTAGATTCGAGAGGAAAATTCTTCGAAAAATCTTCGGTCCCGTTTGCGTTGACGGGCTATGGAGACGAAGATTCAACCAAGAACTATACGAGCTGTACTACTAAATTGCCTTCTTAGCCCGAAGAAACAGCGGTTGGCAAGAGTAATTCTTCGTTTAATTTCTGACGAGATGTTGTTGTCAGAGTTAATAGCGGAGCCGAGGTAGACAAAGTCCCGTACTACATCAAAGTTATATCTGTCAATGGTGACGTTCCGTCCAATTCGTCGATGTTGTGTGCCACCTCTTGTTGACAGCATATACTTAGTCTTACCCTCATTTACTGCTAAACCCATTTTCGCCGCTTCCTTCTCTGTACTAGCAAACGTGGCTATGACATCACGTTGAGTCCTACCAATGATGTCAATATCGTCAGCGTATGCTAGTAGTTGCACCGACTTTTGGGAAATTGTGCCTCTGGTGTTGGCTTTGGAGTTTTGCACAATTCTCTCAAGAATCAGATTAAAGAAGTCACATGACAGCGCATCGCCTTGCCTAAATCCTTTTTTGGTATGGAATGTGTCGGTGAGGTCGTTTCCGACCCTGATGGAGCAGCGAGAATTCTCCATCGTCATCCCACACAAACGGACGAGTTTGGGCGGTATACCAAAACTAGACATGGCTCTGTACAGTTCGTCTCTATAAATGCTGTCATATGCGGCTTTGAAATCGATGAATAGGTGGTGGGTATCGATTTGGACTTCTTGAGTTTTTTCCATGATCTGCCGAAGTGTGAAAATTTGATCGGTTGTGGACTTTCCTGGCCTAAAACCACACTGATAAGGGCCAATCAGGTTGTTGGTAAACGGTTTCAGGCGTTCACATATTACGGCAGATAGGATCTTGTTGGCGATGTTGAGGAGACTTATGCCTCTGTAGTTGGCGCAGTTCAGAGGGTCTCCTTTTTTGTGGATCGGGCAAACGATGCTGAGGTTCCATTCTTCAGGCATATTTTCATCCATATTCATATTTTCATATTTTAAAAATATATAACACTAAAATAATGACTGTTTTTTCGTCAACAAGAACACCTCGAACTAAGTATACCCTATCCCATAGGGGTATATTAGTTTTGATACATAGTTCGTAACATAGAGAAATATTTTAGCTTCAAGGGTGACCGGATCTTATAGGGGGGCAAAAAAGAAGTTGGAATCTTATTCGTCTGGACCCCACAAAACGATTCCCCTTTCAAGATATTGAGATAGTCGCAATTTAAGCTCAATTAAACTACGAACTCGTGCCGCTCGTCGCTCAAAGTTTGAAAAAATCCAAATTTTTGGCCAAAAAGCTGACATATGGAGCCATAACTCCAGAACGGTAAATAATAAAAACACGTTTAATATCTCAAAAGAAAGCTTATGTTGTTCTTCAAAATTTATATTCTCTACATAATTGTTGTTATTTTAAGTCAAACAGAGTTACAACAGCCCTTGACCCCAAAAACGTGACCTGGTACCATTAGGAGCATACTTTGTTTATTTTGTTATTAAGTGATAGATTTTGTTTTTTTTGGTATATTTATGAGTTTAAAGTAGAAATATAATAATATATAATATAATATAAAAAAACAAGTAACACTGTTAAGTCTTATGACATTTTTTATTTTATAATATAAAAATCATGTATATATAAGACATACAAACACAGAAAAGATATAGACGTAGTACCTACATGAGTTGATAATTTTACAGAGTTATCTAATCTATTCTAGAGGTTTTGTTAAAGTAGTTTTTGAAACATCAGGGTATAATGCTCGGCATTTGCTTACAACTTGCAGGGCATATTCCTTTTGATCATCATCTTTTGTCAGAAGGTTGTCAAAGTCGGTTATTTAACACCACTCTCAGCCATATCATTAACTATATTGGATGTTGTCTTAGGAAATCTGTTTTTATATTAAATCGATCAAACGTTTCTTTGGTAAGTAATTTTACCAATCCTCCATCAACCACCTCTTTTAATTTTTTGTTCCTAACTTTTGGATTTACAACCCTAGCGAGCTCTGATGGTTAACCTGTGCTACTAGCAATTTATTAGCCATTAACAACTCATCATCGTCTGTAATAGTGGGATAAAAAAAAGATAATCCCACTAACTTTGCATTCAAAATTTGGTCAGTGCTATTTCTGCAATGTCGTTGTCACATTCTTTATAGTCTAATAGACTATGCAAAATACCTAAATCTTGCTTTGGTGCAAGATGAGCTTATTGAGCATTGAACCAAGCTTTGCAATAAATTTTAACTAAGAAACAGAATGGCACGCATAGAACTTTCTTCTTCTCTAGACGTCTTAAATTGATGACAAAAATGAAAATAGTGATCCAACAAATACGAGAACCAACTGCAATATCTCCTTGCAATCATCTCTGGGGTGGCTCTCTGTTAATTTTGTCTCGAATTCTGCAGTAACTTTTGCAATTACTTCTGGAGTCAGCTGCTTTTGTATTAGATTGTCACTGTGTCGTATTTTCCTTTGTCTATCTTGGGCCACGCAGTGAGGAATCTCTTAAAACTGTCTGGATGAGGTCCAGTGGTTGATCCCATTTTTGCGTCGAATACGCCGCTTAACAGAATTTCCAAAATATGGTGACGGCAAGCTAGGTATAACAATTATCTATGAGTCTATATGAGTCTTCCCGTGTTGGATGCTGCAGTGTCGAAGCACATCGCCTTAACGGTGTTGGGAAGACCCCATTTATGTAGGCATACATATAAGGCTACGGCTTGCTCCTCTCCAGAACTGTTTGCTGTTACGGGAACTCCTAGCAGCTGTTCCTTTTCGCCATATGATATAGAAATAGCTATTCGCTCACATTGTCAATTTTTTAAAACACCCGGTTAAAGTTTACTGTCCCAATGGACAACCACGGGCTCTTTTTCAGGAATGTTTACTTTATCTAAATTTTGTTTAGTATATTGTTCTCTGAACATTTGCCTTCTATAATGTAATAAAGTTTTCGAGACTATGTACTCAAGAGGGTCAAGGTTTAGTGCTTCTAGAGTAGCTATTAAAATTCTCGTGGTATTTCTGTCATATACCCTACATCGATCTAACAAAATGGACAATTTCATGTTTAAAATCTCTTTAACGACCCTTGCAAATGAACCTGAATGAGGCTGAAGTCAAATCACCATCCCTAAAAGGGTCAAACGGCTCTTCTTTGGTAAACTAGTCAGGTAATCCCCATATAATAAAAGGGGTCAAAGGCTGTTGTAACTCGGTTTGACTTAAAATAAGAACAATTATGTATAGAATATAAATTTTGAAGAATAGCATTAGCTTTTTATTAGTTTTTATTATTTACCGTTCTGGAGTTATGGCTCCAAAAAAAAATTGGATTTCTTCAAACTTTGAGCGACGAGCGGCACGGGTTAACGTCGTTTAAGCGAGCTCAAATAAAATTCGATAATCGATATGGATCAAAGTATATGGATCGACTCAGAATCGCTAGCTGAGTCGATTGAGCCCTGTCTGTCTGTCTATCTGTCCGTCCGTCCGTCTGTCTGTATATCACCGATTTTAAGGCCTTAAATTTTGAGCTAGGATAATGAAATTTGGTATATGGGATCCTTGTCCGAGGCTACAGAAGATGTGTACAAATTTTCAAAATCCGCCCACTGGGGGCGTTTTTAGTAAAAAACGATTTTGGTCCAAATTTTAAAAAGTTCAAAAAAACTTTTGATGCAAATACTTCCGTATTGGTAATATAAACATTTCTTCCTACAAAAACCAATTGTATACCCCATCCCAAGGCAATAGCAATAGAAATACGTAGTCTTTTGTCGAACCACAAAAGGTTTTCATAAACTGTCTGAACAATATGTTGTGACAATGTCATTTTCTGTTTTTCATCGTCATTAAGCCCATATTTTATGGATATTAATTTTAAGGATGGGATGGGATAGGGTATTCAACGATCCGCACAGCGGATCTTAAATTTCAAAGCTATTCTAGTGTGAATGAATTAAATATATATACTTACCTACTTAAATTAGTTCCTAAAAATTACCACTATGGACTATGGAATGATAGGTGCCCATTATAGATATTTATATTTGATTTAAAATAACAAAATTTTCTCAGAACAACTTAAGCGTCGGAACTTTATAAAATTACAGTTCCCGTGTTTCACTTAAAACGAGTGGTGGGTGCACGACTAGGTCGTAATTAAATTTCTCTTTCACTGTGAGGTAGGTGTAAGATCAAACACCAAGCACGAAATTGACGATTTTCATAGTTTGGCCAGATTATAGAAACCTTTCATTCAAGTTGGTTATTAATTTGGAAACTTAAAAGATAAACATATAAACACATCATAATGCGTATCTTTCAAGTTTTCTGATCTTATATTCCGGAATTTTAAGGAAATCGGTAAAGGTTTTCAATTGTTGGCCAAAACTGAAAATTCCGTTAAGTCACCAACATTAATTTTGTGGAATTGTTGCAAACAGAAAAAGCCATATATATTTGTATCATTTTCCTCGATGTACTTTCCCACACTCCTTCATTCTAAGTTGGTCTTTAGCGTTTCATTTCACATTCAATTTCATTCAATTTTACCAAATAGTTTGCCGTTATATGAATTTTTTCAAAGAAACTGAGTATATCTCCCTATATTAATAGTAAATGTTTTATCAAAATCTTTATAGCCATTTCAAGAAAACTGGCATTAGAGGTATGTAATTTTTATATGCGAGGTCCCGGAAATAAAATGGCTAGGAGCAAACAAAATGGCCTAGAATTGTGGCCGAAAATATTCAATACGACGTTTGAACGAAAAATTTGTATCATTTTCCCCGATGTACTTTCCCACACTCCTTCATTCTTAGTTGGTCTCTAGCGTTTCATTTCACATGAGTTTAGTCAATGAACTTTAACATCTGCCTGTAAATAAAATACACAGAAGGTTTGACATTTGACTTTTCTTTCACAACTATGTCCAAAGAAATTTCTTGAATAGACATCTATACGTATTAATTCTACTTCTAACAATAGTAAGTTGAAAGAAGTGATCGTAAGATAAAATCGTGTTTGATTTTTGAAAGCAGCAAAATTTATTAGCTTACCGCAAATGTAATCCTGAGTCGTCTAAGTATATGGCGAATCACGTGACTTTTTATTTAAGTAAAGTATTAATGTCAGTATTCTAAAAAATATATTTATATTTAAAGGTTCTTAAGGTTACATCATACGTCTTCTTGTTCTCATTGCAATGAGTTAATACAGCTTATATATCTATGGAAGTCATTTATGTAAAGTTGCGTTCTGTATAAAAATGTTTCACATTTCATAACATGATTGCATTACACGCTTAATATGCTTTTCTTGGTCCACGTTTAAATATTCGGCTACAGTTAAAACTAAATACAAGGAATGTAAATACAAAGAGTATAACAGATGACAAAATCAATGCAAATAATGTGGTTTCCTCCATATTGGACGGATCTAGAACGTGATGCTGTGGTAGTAGAAGATAGTCGACTAGCACTTGAGTTCCGTTTGGTGGAGGACAGGGTTGTTGAACAATGATTTCTTGATGTTGAACCTAAAAAAAGAAAATGTTACGTATCTCGAAAGAAAAATAGGATTATTTTTTTTAAGAGTTTACCTGTTTATTTCGGCATAACTGAAGTCCAACGGAATTGGCCAACGTTTCGGGGCTAAATTCATCAGCCACTAGAACTGGTAAGAGCCATTTTTGTGGTGAGACTAGTTGCAGCCATGACCAATATTTCGAGAGATTCCTTGAATGTACTACGTAACCTCCAACTGCTGTTAGTCCTAATGTAACCAGAGTGTTTAAGACAGTGGCAGACATCTTCGAAGGTAACATATGGGCGCACAAGAGGGCCAGAGTCTGGATGACCGTTAAGTACAAGAGCATGAAACCTTAAACAAGAAAAGTATATTAGTGGGTGTCCGCCGTTAACATATTGGTGCAACTTACCCATGTATAAATATATTCCCGTATCACTGCTCGTAGAGTACGTATATAGGCCAGCCATACTATGTGCGGGTAAAAGATAAGCCAACCATATACATAAACTTGGAAACAGTCCAAGAAGACACTGTTGGACAACACATATTTTACAATTTATAACTATGAGCATCTCAATTAGCAAAAGTGCTTACCTGTATGGTTATATAGAGTTCCCTGGAGTACAACCCCAAACGTATATCTCGCTCTACATGCTTGCGATCTTCTTGCGCATCTCGGATTGTAAGCATAAGAAGAGACCAATAACCCACCGCCATAATGCAATGATGATACCCAAAGCGGTCATTATATGTCAGTTGGGGATCTGATGCGGGTACGTCCCAAAATATACATCCTATACAAAGTGACAGAACAGCTGCAGCTATAAGCTTACTGATCCACGTTAGCAACGATCCCGGTTGTTTGTATGCTGCAAAGCGTTTTATTAGCGCTTTTGTCTGCCCGAGAAAGCCAGCTTTACGCGTAAAAGCCGGCAATGAAGCAGGAGGTGCAGCCAACGGCGGCTCAGAATTGATTTGATCCCAAGAGTTAGCTAACGACTCAATACGCGCTGAAGATTCCAGCATGGCCGCAGCGGACAAATCGTCAAGTGTTACCAAATCAACTGAGAAAAAATGTTCGGTTAAACTGTTACTACGAGCATTTTAATGTCAAACTTACGGTAATAGTCCGCTGGATTTTTAAATGGCGGACATGGATAGCCCAATGTACCCATATGTCGTGGTAAGTCCGATCTGCTTCCGGAGAATACCGTTCTGCCACCAGAAAGTAACAGTACACCAGAACACATCGAAAGTATCTCAAAAGTAGGCGGTTGTAGTGTCATTATAACAATACGTCCACCACTGCACCATTGTCGTAGGTATTCCACGAGGAAGAATGTATCAAAGATATCCATATTGCTTGTAACTTGATCTAGGATTAAAATCGAAGACTGAGCTAGCAACTGACATGCAACACTTAGTCTTTGTTTTTCCGAGTGTGTTAGTGAGGATATGTTTGACGCGCGGAAAGTTGTAAGACCCAGATCCTCAATCAGGATGTCCATCTGAAATTTAAAAACAAAAAAATTATCTAGCAAATTAAAAACAAGGTGGCACAAAAGTTGTCACCCGATGTTTTTTGGCTGTATTTTAAAAAAATGTCATTCGATGTCAAAGCCTAATTTTGTATAAGATATATTAAATCTTAAAGGACAATCTTGCTTCTTCTTTAAAATTCAGTCAAAAGAAAAGAGATATTAACACCAATGTTTCCTTTTATTTTTTAAAAAGAGAGTAAAAATGATAACATTCCAAAATACCTTCGAGCGGGGACAAGATCTCTCTAAGTAAATACAGTAAAATTATTGTTTTTGTTTGCTTTTTAAAGGACAAATGAAATAAAACAAATGACTTGTCAGTTTAATATACCAACTGACAGTTTACTGATTTCTACCAACAGACATTGGCCGTGTTCCGGGTTTTAGTTTTACGAAGTTAACTTTGCCGATCCACTATTCTCATTGGTCAATCGAGCATTTTAAGTCACGTGACATGGTCGATTAATCAATGAGAGCAGTGCATCGGCAAAGTTAACTTGGGAAATCTAAAACCCGGAACACGGGCATTATTTCGGTAATTGCAATTTCCGAATCTTATGTAGGTAGGAGTATGTTTTACCCTACGCTCTGTCTTTTACTAATTGTTGCGTACGGGAACGCCAATAAGTAAAAAAAGTACTAATCAGTAAGAATCATTAAAAAATGATATTTACGGGAATAGACCTTAAACAGAACCAGACTTTTCATTTTGATATACATAAGTGGAACAAGATGATAGAAGATACAGTGGGTACAGTGGAGCTCAACGTCTAAGAGGTGGACATATATCGGATAATGATATAAAAACATATGAGAAGGCTACAATCCGCTGTGCGGATCGTTTAATAGGCTATCCCATCCCATCCTTAAATTAATATCCCCAAAATGTGGTCTTAATGGGCATGAAGTATTGTAAATGACGTTGTCACAACATTATGTTCAGAAGGTTTATCAAATTCTTTTATGGTTCGACAAAAAACAACGTTTTTCTATTGCATATGCCTTGGGGTAGGGCATACAAATGGTTTTTGTAAGAAAACGCCCCTAAAAAGTGGGCGTGGGTTAAAATGGTCTATTGACGAAATGTTCACATTAATACTACTAATGATTGTGCATCAAAACTTTTTTCGAAAATTTTTAAATTTGACCGGAAAACGTTTTTTATAAAAAACGCCACTAAAAAGTGGGCGCAAAAAACTTTATATTGACAAAATATAGATATTACCATTCTCTAAATATGCGTTTTCCTAAAAAGGGGGCGTGGCAGTGGGCGGATTTCAAAAATTTTTACACTTGTTCTGATGGCACGGACGATGATCCTATATACCAAATTTCATTATCCTAGCTCAAAATTTAAGGCCCAAAAATCGGTGACGAACAGACAGACGGACGAACGGACGGACGGACAGACAGACATGGCTAATTCGAATCAGCTAGCGAATCTGAGTCGATCCATATACTTTGAGATATATGTAGCAAAATTATTTCTCTATGTTACAAACTAAGTATCAAAACTAATATACCCCCCTATGGGATAGGGTATAAACATATGAGAAGGCTACAATCCGCTGTGCGGATCGTTTAATACCCTATCCCATCCCATGGGCATAAAATATTGTAAATGACGTTGTCACAGCATAATGTTCAGAATGTTTATCAAATTCTTTTATGGTTCGACACAAAACAACGTTTTTCTATTGCATATGCCTTGGGGTAGGGCATACAGATGGTTTTTGTAAGAAAAAGCCCCTAAAAAGTTGGCGTGGGTTAAAATGGTCTATTGACGAAATGTTCACAATAATACTACCAATGATTGTGCATTAAAGCTTTTTTCGAAAATTTTAAAATTTTACCGGAAAACGTTTTTTATAAAAACGCCCCTAAAAAGTGGGCGTGGCAAAAAACTTTATATTGACAAAATATAGATATTAGCATTCTCTAAATATGCTGCTCAGACACTTTTTTAAAACTCATGGCGGTTTGGCCAAGAAATACGTTTTCCTAAAAAGGGGGCGTGGCAGTGGGCGGATTTCAAAAATTTTTACACTTGTTCTGGTGGCACGGATGATGATCCTATATACCAAATTTCATTATCCTAGCTCAAAATTTAAGGCCCAAAAATCGATGATGGACAGACAGACATGGCTAATTCGACTCAGCTAGCGATTCTGAGTCGATCCATATACTTTGAGGTATATGTAGCAAAATTATTTCTCTATGTTACAAACTAAGTATCAAAACTAATATACCCCTATGGGATAGGGTATAAAAACAAATAATAGATCACGTTGCCTTGATATTTAACCATTTAGAAAGGCCAACAAAAGATCTATTCCCAGTAGACATATTTCTAATATTGATAAATCTTCAGAACATAATAAATAAACACCAGCAGGGCATACTTTAGAAAGTCTATTAATAAATTATGCCACTTTTTTACTGACTAAAACCACAAATTCCGTACATAAATATTCAGGCTTAAACTTTTTACAAAGCCTTGTCACAGCCCTTATTAATTACTAAGTGGCGCTACAGTTCGAATTGAATCTACGCTTTTACCAATATGTCGCTTCAATCCGTCGTAGCTAACTACCTGTCTTCCACTACTACGTCCGACGTCTGGTGTGTATTAACTCTTCATGTCCTAGGCACCTTAAAGTCCAATGCGAAGTTTTTTTTTAAGTCCCTTTGTACCTCAATGCTGTATATACCGATGGTGACGTTCTGTCCAATTCGACGATGTTGTATCGCTTTCTTTTGAGTACTAGCAAACGTGGCGGTGACACCACGTTGAGTCCGACGATGTCAATATAATCTACGTATGATAGTAGTTGCAGAGAATTATTGAATATTCTGCCTCTTTTGTTGGCTTGGGAGTTTTGCAAATCCCCTCAAGAATTATGTTAAAGGAAAAAAGAAGAAGAATCGAATAATTGTGTGTGGTCATTGTCAACCCTGATGAAGCAACGAGGATTCTCCATTGTCATTCTAAACAGACGGATTTGATCAGTTGTGGTCTGCGGAATTTCCTGGCCTAAAACTACACTCATAAGGGCACGTTCACATATAACGGTAGAAAGGACCTCATTTCCGTATGTTTTGATATTGCACATCACTTTACATAGGTGGGGTGACTGGTAGTTTTTGTTATCGTTGGCAATATTGAATGGATCGTTTTGCTTAGCTGCGGATAATTTTTCGTCATCGCCGTTTAACAGTTTTTAACAGCTGACGGCATTATTCGTCAAACCTTTCTTTCTGGTGCACGTTAAAAACGTAGCACATTAGTTACGCCCGATCTTAAGGCTTGTTGACCTCGCCGTATTAGGTTTTAACATAAGATGCTGGTATTAGTCGAGACATGAATGTAGAGAGACACATTTACAATGTCGGACACATTCACGACAGAAAATTTAGAACGATTCCGTACGTTAATGTGTTCAATGTGTTTCTGGTATAAGGAGTACGTGGACTGCAAGGGTCTGAGCGGTCTATTGCGATTGCAGTCTTTCGACATTACATTTTTTCACAGTATTTCGCACTTGTTGTGGCGTGGTGGATATCCACATTTTTGACTTGGTTGCAACAATGTTGTGGTCCGAGTCGATGGATTGAAGACAGTTTACTTGTCACAATTTTTGTTTGAAATTATTTAATCATCCCTTCGCTTTTGGTTCACATCAAATGGAACTGTATCATTACAAAATGACTGTCATTCTAATGAGCAGCTGCGAGGCACTTGTTATAGATATTATTGGAACATTTCTTTAACTTTTTGCAGTATTTTAAACGACTAAGTGAGTGACAAGATGGTTTATAAACGAAGCTTCTGTTTTAAAATACATGTTTATTTTAAAATGTTTCAATTTTAAATTAAAATTTTTGCAGAAAATATCTTTTTTGTGATGATGTCATGATGCGATTTTTTCAATCTGTTATTTTACTTTTATCATGGTCAACCTTAACCTCAAGCTTGATTCTTCCATCACAGCCTTATGTTTCCAAAAAAAACAACGAAATCGAGATCGCACAAGACATTAGCAGTCAAATGGGCAAAATGCAGGTGTTCTTAAAAAAATGTTCTTTGGTGAACTTCATTTGAAACTACACGTTTAGATTTGGAAATCTTGGTTTGATATGAAAATGGAAAAAGTTTTTTTTAACTTAATACTCGCTAGTGTCACATCGGAGAAAAAGCGATGTCTAACCGAGATTTTGGGAAAACATTAACAGATTGAGTAAAATTCTAATCCGTTCTTAATATTGCGATTAAAACTAAAAGACAAACAAGAATGACTTATCGTTGTGATTCGCAGAACTCTAAATAAAAAGTTCATAGAGGTAGAACAAAATTAAGTTCAGTTATTGGTAAAAACTAAAAATTTTGTTAGGAGACGTTAAGATTAAAATTTAAGAAAAAAATTAACAACGAGTTTTTATTACCAAGGTTAATAATAGTTCAGATATTAAATTTCATTAAACTAGTCGTTATTGTTTGCTATCATTTTTCTAATTTGGATAATATATGAAAATGAATTATTTTTTATACCCTATCCCATAGGGGTATATTAGTTTTGATACTTAGTTTGTAACAAAGAGAAATAATTTTGCTACATATACCTCAAAGTATATGGATCGACTCAGAATTTGCCACGCCCACTTTTTGGGGGCGTTTTCAATTAAAAACTGTTTTCGGTCAAATTTTAAATTTTTCGAAAAAAATGTTGATGCAGAATCATTAACATTATTAATATGAACATTTCGTTTATATACCATTTTAACCCACGCCCACTTTTTGGGGGCGTTTTTATATAAAAACCATTTTTATACACTACCCCATAACATATGCAGGAGAAAACCTTGTCTTTTGTAGAACCGTAAAATTGTTTTTTAAGCAGTCTGAAGAATTTGTTGTCACAATATCATTTTTTCTATTTTATCCACATCGTGTTTTTAGCCATGCCCCCTTTTTTGGGGATTTTAGTTTTATGGATAGGATGGGATAGGGTATTCAACGATCCGCACAGCGGATTGTAGCCTTCTCATATGTTTTATTATAGCAATATCGCATATTCGTATATAGTTAAATGTAGAAATTAGATGATGGTTTGATGTGAATTGTAGTAATTGTGCTGTTTTTTACAATATGGAACATACCTTTTCTTTAAAGTCACTTCGGTCAATTGGTCCTCGTAACGCAGCATGAAAATTCAGAGTGCACTGCACACTCATGCGAGGATCCAATGACGAGCAGTCCAGCGCCGGCACATAGCTGCATAACTCTCGGAGTCCTCGTTTGTTGATCTGTTGACCATTCACAAGAATCTCACCAGATATTCGATCTCTAAGTCCGGACAGGCATTCTGTTAGCGCAGTGCCTTCGGGCTGAGAGGTCGCCATTATTGCAAATAAATCACCGGCCTTTGCCTGCAAGGAAACTCCTCGCAAGCCTGGATTCACATCCAGACAATGCACTTGAATGTTGGGATACACCAGACCCATACTTGAATGTTTTCGATTCGACATTGTGTGCGAACTGTGCGGATTATTATGATGGTGATCGATTCGACTGCGATTGGTTGTGTATGTCCGTGTGTCATAGTCACCATAGGTACCAAGTTCGGTGCTTAGTAGATCAGCTTCGCTATGTGATCGATTGCCATAATGTTTTCCATTTGGAATATAATGAGTGTTGATGTGATTGCCAACTAAAAATTGGAATAATTAAGGCAAAATCACCAATTTGTATGGATACCTCAACTTACCAGCTATACTAGCTCGACTGTTAGCTTGTCGTAGGGCAGCTATCGGAACGCCTTGAGCTCTAGAATCAGGCCGAGGTGTTGGAATCCCGCCGATTGCTCTAAAATCCGATTCACTACGATATTTCCTGAAATTGCAGATTACAATAAGTTTATAGGTATCAAAAAATATTTGTTTACCTTAAATTTGGTGGCACTCTGCTTCTTGTTGTCTCATTGTCGCTGCTATCGTATCCTGATGAGCCAGCCGCTGGTCCAGAACTATCACGAAAGCCGCGATTTATCCGACCGCGTCCTGGACCAGGACCGGGTCTGTGTGATCGCTGAGAGCCAGCATTCGGAGGGAATACCCGGGGTAGGCCAAACTTAAGGTATGTGTACATATTTGAACCTAGAGGTGACCTATAATAACACATTAAGATCGGTTAACATATCTACAAAAAACAAATGCTCACTTTGGACCGTATCGCGGATGATTTAGTATCGATTGAACGGTCGTATCGCGTAATTGGAAATTTCCATATGGCAGCGGCGATTTGTCTGATGACCCCAAGGCAGAGTCCGTAAAGTCTGAGTTGAGGTTTTGTCTGCAAATTCACAAAAAAAGTGATTTTAACTGGTAGCTAATGACTCCTGTAAGCCTTTGTCAAAACTATCCATGGCGGAAGTTAACCAATAAGCCCATTGAAACACCACTTCTGGGAGTGGTAAAATAGGAATCATAAGCCCACAACCATGCACACGAATATCACCCTACACCGACGGAGAATTTATGATGGGCTATACTCAATTGGAAATGACAGGTGGTGGGCATCGTTTTATGTGCAATGAAGCGTGTGGCAATGATAAAAGGCGGAAATGCAATACAAGTATATTCCCGGAGTACACCAAGCGAATGGATTCGCATTGTGGTTAATCATCATTCAATCAATCGAGGAAGTCATAAACTCAAAACCTACCTGTAGATTGACCATGCGTGTAGGTCTTCGGATGCGGCAGGCGGCAAAGGTGTGTTCGGTCCGTGCGGCACTGAATATCTACGTTCTTCACGGGACATTTTCTTTGATGAAAAATTGGTCATTTCCATGTTCTATAAATAAAAAAAAGTGGACATTGATACAAATAAGCAACATGTTGATTTAAATTATTTCAGACTAGTTACTTCTTAGTGGTTCTCATAGAATGGCATGGAAAGGTAAAACATATGCCATCACAATGACATAAGGATACTGATAATAGAAGCCATGCGTAAGAGTTCTACAGCAGCTTTAGAGACAAACCTAATCCCTTCACCAATTGATCTTCCTATAAATGATACACCAGCAATAAGCGTAACTCAGAGCAGCAGATAACTTATGATTAAAATCAGTTGGTCGCAATACAATATTGATATTACTGGCTTATGAAGGCTGTGTGACTTCATCAACCCCTAACACCTAGAAGTACGAACGAATCGTCGTCAAATAATATGGTATTTAGCTTGAAAATAGTACCTGCACCGATGGACTAAAAATACTATATAAAACAGGCTAAAGATAATATATAAAACGGGCTAAAGCCATACTCAAGGTTGGTTATGGCATTAAAGAAGAGAATATCTTAATGTAACAGGACACAACCTGGGGGCTCATTCCGTAACTTTGAAAACGATTATCACTAAAAAGGTAGTCGTGAGCGATATTGTTATTAATTTGCTTCTCGTAACTCGACACTAACAGAATCGTCAATCGTTTATATTAGGTACTCTCAAACCGTAGTGAGTAGTTCTCAAACCGTAGTAATTAATTCTCAAACTATTCATAAGATGTCATATGAACTGTCATTAATTACAATTTTTCTACTTTTAGAATCTTCAAATTACAGTGGCTTACAAATGGTTCTATATGTTTCAAACACAAAATCAATTTTAAATGTCGGGATTTGAACGTAACAATGGTCTGTAACAATTAAAAATAAAAAGAAAAGCTATTGGTTGCTTTAAAAATCATGAAATATGCTTAAGTTGTCTTAACAACATCCATATTGGTGCAAGACGAGACCTGCAATTTGACGATTATTGTTTCACGGTAAGCTAATAAAGCGATATCGCCGAAAGAAAAAACGATTGTTGATGTTACGGGAAGCAAAACTACCGTCGAAAAGATATCGTCAAACGATAATCACTTCACGGAATGAGAGCCCTGTTTGTAACCACTCAAGTGAAAAAAAGGTAAATTTATCATTCCTACCTACAGGATCTGTCCAGTGTCAACCTAACCTAACCTTGAATCTGGAACCTGCTGGACATTCATGCGAGTCCAAAGCGGTTGAGTAAACATTCATAAACTAGTGGTGGGCCGTACCAAAGAGTAAACAACTACAAGAGTGCGCATCTCTTACTTCGAAAATTTACTATGTGGGATACTGATGTTGATACCCCAGTGTTAACATTGCTACCCCAGCACCAAACAACAGCATAACCGATGCATACGAACGACGGAAATTCCCCTTCGCATTTACCTCCCGCGTCTGAAACGACTACAACATTTTTAGCTGTGATGTGTACTCTTGAAGTTCTATACCTCTTTGGTCGTACGTACCTACCTGCTATTTGTGCGCTCCACTTTAAATTTCTTTTAAACAATTTATATACTCAATGTTTTATATCCGTCATACACAAATGACGTGTAACTAACAGTGATTATAAAAAAAACTCTTTAAACTTAATTTAAACTTAATTTGATTAAAATCATTGAAAGCGTTGATGCGGCCGAATTTGATTTGAATCGATTTTCCGTCATTGGCCAACGCCTAAAAACTCCAGAGACTTTTAGACTAAAACAAAATATAAGACATTTGTACAAATTATTTAATTCATTTTTGGAATTATTTTACAAAAATAGAAAAAGTTTTTCAGTTCTATATTCGGGAAATTTTGGAGTCTTTTATCCTACACATTATAACCGATAATTCATTAAGAAGTACTATTTAAGTATATGAAATAAAATATTGGAAAAATGTAAAATATATTTTATGTTTTTAAAATATTAATCAAAAAGACAAACAATATCGGCGATTGAGAAAGAACATCACCATCGCCAGGTACAGCTTGAGGTAGTAAGGCACTTCTGATTACCTCGGCTCCAACAAAGATCTTTACGAAATGTACAGCCACATGAGAAAGTATTCAAAAGAAATTTAAAAAAGGTTCTGTCGAATCGTAATAAACGATTACCCGTTAAAACTTAATATATTTTTTTTATTAATTTGAACAAAATGTACATTTATATGATTATAATTAACAGAACTGTCAAAAACAGTCGTTCATTACTCTATTAACGTCATTTTTTTTTAAGACGATTGTAAAATTTGTACGATCATGTTCAAAATTTCATGATTGGAGCCCAGTGTCAAACTATGTAGATACTTCTCACATACTCTACACAAATAGCTATTTGTAAAATATTCATAATAATACTTAACGTTCCCAATTACGGTATGTTTGGTATGATAGATTTTTTATTTTTCTGCTTCGTATGCCACAATATCTTTTTTCTTGTGACACAAAAAGAACTTCATCTGTCGCTAGATCAGCTTTATTTCTTTGAATTTTTATTCACGTTCTTTCAATTGAATTATTCACGGTAACAAGCGGGACAACGAACATCATGGGCTTGGTATCGTGCTAATTCCATTCAACGTGATGTTACTTTCGACGGCCACGGTGAGAGCCGCATACATGAAGGCCATTGTTGCCACCAAACTATGTATACTATACGGCAAAAGTTCCTGCAGACATGTTCAGTGTATTCAACTAAACAAATAGCAATGCGAAACATCAACATTGATGTCTTGTCTATATGTTGGTAGGTATGTACATTTTATTCGCTGTCGCAAGCAAAAACAAAAAAACTGTCTGGTCTACTGCCATCAAGTCGTTCGTCAGCCAGAGTTGAGTTGAATGACATAAATTGAACGGTAAATTTGTTGTTTGAACTTATAATTCCATAGCATTACTTAGATACATATATTTATTTTACAAGACACAACACAAAAGATAGAAATATGTTGGCTTGGTTTGCCTACCAAAGCCCTACTTTGGAGAACTTGGTAATTAAATTAAATTACCATTATACTGGCGACGGATACGTCCATTGAAATCAATTTTACCGGCATAAAGACATATCAGATACGTGTGTATCTAAGTATATAGTCCATGCGAAAGCCCGATCACGTTCGACGGGACATTTTATTAATTCATGCGTACAGCGCGAGGCATGATGGTATCCATTCAAACGTGGAGCTATCATCGTTTAGTGGGTTATTTAGAGGTTTCTCGTGATCATGCCCGATATGTAATTTGTATCTACGTATGTGAACGGTTGTTCTGTTGCTTTATTTTTGTTATAAATATTGATTCTCTGTTATAAAAAAAATATACCAAACAACGGTAAACGTTTCAGTTTATGGTGCATTGCCAATTGGCAGTTGCAACTCTTGGATAGGCCTGGATTCACAATGAACTTTTTGTTGTTTCTTAAGGGTCGAATTCGAATGGTATGGGTACAGTAGTACTATGAGTATTTCGATCGCAAAATATGTTTTTGCAATAAGGTCTTTCATATTTCGTATGTCGTTATTAAGTTGATTGTCGTAACCAATCACTTACATTAACAGAACAGGAAGTTTCAATAAGGCCGAATAACTTCGGGAGTAACTTACTTGTTTTGGATTCATAGACCAATATGGATTTTATATGAATGTCCATGCTTTTTTTTTTTTTCAAAAAAGAGATCTAAAGGCCCTTTTTTATTCAGGTTGGGTCTACCCTCGCAATAAGCAAAACTAATTTTTCGAAGGATCTATTTAATTGTTGGACGTATGTCGTAAACGAAAAATAAGACCACGAGAATCATGATTGCACGTGGATTGGTTGTTAAGTAAAACGTTGTGAGTTAAATCATAAGCAAACTTTTGATCAAATTTAGATAGACGACAGCCTGTCCGATGACTAGAATATCTGTTTCATTACTTACTCCAATTACGGAGGCACATCGATGCTAAATAACATCTTATCCAACGTACTGTGTACGTATATCAGCCATAAACCAAATTTTCACACTAATTGTGGAAAAGACGAACGTAACCACCCAGCTCGGTAGGGCGTTGACTGAAATCAAAATCGATACAGCTGGAGGAAACACAATGCAGCGTTTATTTTTAAAGCACCTTATCAGAACTTTTCCAATAAAGTAACGGATTTCGTCAAAGTTATGCGTTATTATGCAAATTTCTTGAACGTCGTGTTGCAACAAGTAGTGCAAAGACGGAATGCTGGGATAAGCACAGTTAGTTACGAAGGGAAAAACATGTTATCAATGAACAAACACTTAAATCAAAGTTTGTTCAGGACTTTATCTACTTCGTAGTCAACAGCAACAGCTTCTACTTTATTTAATTAATTTATTAATTTATATCAACATCGTTAGATCCGTTATCGAGATAATTGTATTTTTAGAAAACCGTAATATGGGAGGATCTGTTCATTTTAGCTCTAGGATTTCAGTAAAGTCGATTAAGTAGTTTGGGTTCCAGTATCAATAACAGACTCCAGTCCAGATACTTCAGAAATACATTTTTTAAAACTACTTTTTTGAACTCAGGGTACCTCGAAACAATAATTAGTAAAATACTCAACTTAGAATCTCGAGCCATCACTTTCATATGCTACGTATACTGGGGAAACAAAAAAGGGCAAACGGTCCAGTGCAATAGCCCCTGCGGGGATTATTTCCTTTTCGAAATGGAAATGAGACCCGCCACATAAAACCATTAACAACTGCGGTTATTATTGCCATTTGAAATTGGCATTTTATTCAAAACTCTCAAAGAAAAGTATTTATAAACGCAGTATTTTTGAGAAAAAATAATCATTAATACAAAGAAAACAAACTTTGCATACATCCAATTTCTCACCCAACCCAAATGCAACAGTTGGCCCAAGCGGGGGGTTCATACTTTGTATACATCTAAGTGCAATTTTGAGTGTATGCAAACTTTAAATATTAGGGGAGGGGGGTAAGCTGTCCCCCGCAAACCCCCAGCTTGGGCTCAATTTTTCCTGACTTCCATTATCACGTATTCACTCAAGATTCAACAAATTCAACGTTATTATCTAACGATGTCGTAACCTCATATACGCATTCCATGAAAACTGGAACATTTCGCGCATGATCTCGTACATAATTCACAAGAAAGATACAAAGCTGCAATTCAAAGCCAATCCAATCTACTATACAGCAATAGATAGGCACACAAATATAGGTGAGATAGTGTACTGATACTCCTTCAAAATGGAAAGCTCCATCAAACCCCACCTATGGGAAATTAATTTTTATTGTTTTGCTGGTAATCTTATAACGTTACACACATTCGTATCCGTTAGCAAATTTTATACCAGACAAAAAAATAAATCCCTACACATTCATGAATGACTGGGAAACAAAGTGAATTTGTTGGCTGAACCAAATCAGCCGCCGAAATCCCACAACCCAGCTCCAACACCCTGCTAAAGTTGTTTTGATTCGCGTTTCTTTCATGATTTTTTGTTTGTTAATTTTGTTTTAAATTTCGTTTCATGCATCGGCAGTTTTTTCTGACAACATAAACAAAAATCAGATAAATGTTGTGGACCAAAAATTTCACTTTCTCAGCATTCCACAGGCGAACAAGCAACGGACGCACGTATTGAAACGTTATATATCACATCGACTGGTCTATATCTGTTGACTGACTGGGCTATTGCACCTGCGCGTTTAACCGCTCTGAAGTTGATCTACAAAATTTCATCGTCGCAGATACAATTTTTTCTGTTGAGCCCGTTTGTTTGGTTATCGATCGATTGGTGGATGCCAATTGGACATGAATTGAAGTCGAACCAGATGTAGTGGAGGACTGTTGGGAACATTCTCAGTTGGCCCAGTTGTCGACGCAGTGGTGTTGCATGATGAGGAATGTGGTACTGCTTTCGCAGATTTATTAATTTGCATTTGCATATACATTTGTATGCATGGGCTATGTGAACGGAGCCACTCCAATGAAGACCTGCAATCGGTTATACAATGCAGCGGTACAACACTATGACAAATGGCACTAATAAGAACGTTACGGTAATAGTTTTATTCTAATACCGGTTGGGTATTGGTATTTCCATCGCTGAAACGCAGTGTAGTTATAAAATCCTATGGCAAAAAAAAAAATTAGACACAGACTTTTGTATTTATTATGCATTTCCTCTATGTTGCGGATACATGTAGTGTCAGACATTTAATGAAAGAGGCATATTCGCGAATTAATGAAAACATGGTTGTTTAGTAAGAGAAAAAGGCTGATGAGTAAGTGCCCCGACAAGTTTTTTTTTTGTATTTCAGATTTACAATGTTTTGCCTTGCGTTGTTGTGTAGCATCTTGTGGCATGCTGCATGGAAAGTAGGTGAACCACTGCAATTTTGACTGTGTAAGGTGAGTTAGAGGACCATCAATTCATTTTGACAATCGGGATACATAAATATAGAGTGCTATAGACTTGAGGAAAATTGTCATTAATTCATGATCGCCATAACAAAACTATGTTCAAGATTAAAATACAAACGTGTATGTATTTTTAAACATTTTATATAAAATTGTACTTAATTGAATAAATAATGGCCTTTCTAAATAATATATGAACGGTTGTGCGATTAAATTATCATTTTAATGCAATCCATTCGTGTAGTGTGACCGAAAACTTGCTTTAAACAATTTGGATGAGCTGAAGAGGCCGTTTACGTTTTTTGGGGATTCCTAAGCAACTAGCAACACCTTTTGCAGGATTTTTAATTTGCTGGTTCCAAAGTAGGTCTGGGCTAATATATATGCCGAGAAAATACAAGCCATTGTCTTCAACTCCTTCCATTTTGAGTTCAGCTACATTCAGTTTACATTCGCTGTCGCTTCGACTCTACAACTTGATTCTCTTGGCTGGAGTTATTAAAGAGTAAACGAAGTCAAGCGAGTGATGTCATCTGCGAATGAATGGATTGGATTATAATTTCGAAAGATTAGGTCGTTAATGAAAATTAAAAACATAGTAGGTGACAGGACTGAGCATTGGGGTGCACCAGCATCTGTTGAAAAGGCGGTGGAAGTAGACACATCTAATTAATTATGTTTGAAATGTGTTCTTAGTATTTTCCAGTAAACTGTACACCCATAAAGAATTTAATTCTTATTGCACAGCAAATTTTTATATCAATAAATATCAAATATCAAAAATAATACAAATTGTATTGATTTGCTACCCAGAAAAGGAGTAATCGATTTTATGAAAGTATAACCGACACCAAAATACTTAAGCTTATTGACAAGAGCGCTATGCCACCCTCATTCGAAGGCTTTCGATACATCCAGAACAACGATTCTACATTTACCGGATTGGTGAACGCTACGATTCCATTTTTCATTAAGTTAAGCCACTAGATCAACGGTGGCTGTCGAAAACCATACTGACGGCCACTTAGGAGATGATATTCTTCGAGATAGCTCATGAGATGATAATTGACCTTTTGGAATTGGCTGAACATGAGCAAGTTTCCATCGATCCGAAAATGAAGAATAAAAAATTCGCCAAAATCGCTTAAATTATTGGCCATGAACAGAAAGTGCAAGTCTGAGTATTACTGATTGGCATATTTTTTAAAAGGTGGAATTTTATGATACTAGGTACCTACTCTGTATTGGGTTATTACGTGGGTATCCCAAACTTGATGCGACATCCCACACATATAACAAGCGATGTAAAAGGCGAAGGCGAAGTATCTGCGTCGCTTAACCCACGAAGAGCAGACATCAATAAGCTGATAAGATCGTATGAATTGACGCATTCAGAATTCTTTCAAAGTTTTGAGTAAACATCTTCAAATGCTTTTACTTAAACAAAAATTGTACTACTTAAATTTCAATATGTAACTGTCTTCATCTTGTGTGAAACCTTGGAACAAAGACTTTGCCTATAAAGGTCTTAATCTCTGTTCGAAAATTTAAGAAAGATTTAAATTCATTGTTTGTTTAAATAAAAAACCGTGAGATAGATTAGATACTCAAAAAAGCAAAACGGCCGAAAATGAAGTAGTTTAAGCATTTTACCACACTCAAATTAGCGTAAAAATAGGTGTCATTACTAGATACTGTTAAATATGAAAGGAACCAACTAGGTTTTGTGCAATGGACCAAATTCTGGTTCAACTGAGCCTGAATAAACAATCCCTTTCCTTTTGTCTTAAAATTTTGTTTGTGGACAAAAGAGTTCATATGCAAACTGTGGTTCATACAATAATTTGAATGATTGAATATACCGCTACAAAAGTTTGATTTGTTTAAGGAAATGCTTTCGTGTAACGATGTTATCATCGTTAATATAAGCTTTTTAAGTTTTAGTGTCAGCTGTATCCTTTATCTACATGCAGTCCACACTGAATTTTAATGAAAATTCTTATGCATCTTTCAATGCAGATAGAGGGATATGAATTAAAGAAAATCCAATATTTTCAAAATTTGTTCAGCGTGGAGTCCCATTTCTGACTTAATGGCCACCTCAACAAGCAATATTATTGAATGTATTCAAGCCATCAAAAGCTATGTTTGTCTTCATTGAATCACCAACTTAGCAATTTAAAGCTTACCACCGGAAATGCTGTTTCCTATTAATGCTGTAATGTGAAAGCAAAATAGCAAACTTACCTAAAAGTAAAGAAAACAAATGTACAACAGATTAAATTTATTTTAGGTCTATTGTCGACCGAAATGTTTTATATAATTTAAATATCATTCATAATTTTGCATAGAAAGTGATTTCGAAACTTAGCTCGTAAAAAGAGGAAAATTATAAACCAATAAAAAAGAATGAACAAAATTACACATTTCCCAGCTGTAAAGACAATAGATACAACTGACAACTGCCAATTGACTTTCCGAAAACTAACAACTTTCGTTTGCAATTAAAATGTCTAACCATTCACAGCAAAGATATAACATTATCTCACAATCACTAGGTATATTAGTCAAACAGCATTTGAATAATTGTTATTTGTAAACATTTTTGCATTGATATGCGTTAGATCATTTATTCATCAAAAACGAGAGTCTAAATACTGAGTCAGAGTTCAGAAGTGAAAGCAACAATAATTGGAGAGAAGATGATACATGCAATTGGTATGCACTAGGACAGATACAATGACTTATAATTGCCATTAAATAAATTCTATTGCTTTATTTTTTATACAGAATTTTTTACAGAATATTTTTTATATAAAAAATGCATTCATTTATATTGCTTTCGGAATTTTTTTCTGAAATTAAGAAAGAAATCGGTTTTATGATATGTTCCAAAAAATTGGATTACATGAAAAGAATATATAATAAATACACTTTTTAGCATTTAAAAAATTATAGGTAAAAATGAGACCTGACTTAAATAAATTACAATGTTTCTGAATTTCTGCAAATTTAATCCCCAGTAGGTACAAAAAAACAAGTCCCAAAAGCTTGTAAACAATCAATTTGCACAACTGCTATATACGCTTAGCAGTTGTGGAGATTGGATGTTACAAATAAAAATTTTTCCCGCGTTAGGGAAACGATGTCCGTTTCATGCCAAAACCGAACTGCTAGGTTAAGATAAGCTTTCGTGACAAGTGATACTACTCGAAAGATTTGTCAGATCATGGGGAGTGGCGAGAGGAGGGCCAGTGAAAAAAAGTTTGGTGTTACTACAACTGGAAAGTCTGGAAATAAAAAAGAAGTCGATTGATTGTATACTGACTTCTCCAAAGCTTTTGAACAGTTATCACATAACATCATAATTTTTAAACTTAAGGCATATGGATTACCACTCATTGAGAACTTATCAGGAAAAATTTAGAGATCCCAAGTCCAAGCATTTTGTTGCTTAATCAGGAGTACCTCAAAGAAGTCATTTAGACCTATATTATTTATAGTTGCAATTAATGATGTAAGAGCTTTTATTTGAGATATTAGTAAACAATTAGTTTTTTGCTAGTTTTCGATTTAAATAGTTTTACCATATGGTGTCTTAAGAACGGTTTTAATCTAAACTCTACTAAGTGGCAGCATATGACATTTTCACAAAAACGTGTTTTTGGTGATATTGGTGTGTAGTTTGATTCTAAAATGGAGTTTAATAAACACATTAAAGCTATCGTTAATAAGTCTAATTCTATGTTAGGATTTATAAAAATGTGATCACTCTTTCGGTATATAATGGTCTAGTTTCCCCTCACTTGGAGTTCATACGTTTGTAGTTCATTCAAATAAAATTGATACAGTCCAACAAAAATTCATAAGATTTGCTTTGAGTGGATTTAAATGATCAGGACAAATTAATCTTTTAATCGCTATTTGTTTTTTAAGTCTATTAATAAAATGGACATTAAAACAAAAATACGTTTCGCAATTTTTTGGCTAAAAAAAGACCTTAGCAAACAGGATCTAACCAGTCAGAAGATGTCTTATTATTATTATTATTATCTAATTATACATTACACTATATAGTGAACGTCTTGAAGTTTGATTATACGATTATACGATTTGTAAAATAACAAGACTTATTTAAGAAGTAGTGCTAATACAATAACTTGATACTATTCTGTAAACACTACAAATTAATTTGATTAATGCAGTTTCACCACAATTTTTATTGTGAAGAATTCCATTTGAAAGCGATATGTGTAGATGATCATTTCGTAAAATGACACCTACTAATAGATATTTCTGATACATTACGTAACGTGAAGTGGTGCATATCTACTTATGCATTACCTACATGAAATAACAAAATAAATGCACATGATAACTTGCAATAACTTCACTATAAATGTTAAATTTTTATCTTCTTTCTTAGGTAAGCTAGCTAGTGCTAGTGCGAAAAATTTCTCATCCGAGATCAAAACAAAACGATCTTCTACTTAGCAAAACGACCATCAACGTGAAATATAAGTTTTGCATAACGGATGGAAGAAGTTTGAAACAGCTTGAAGTTCTATGCTGGGAATCGCCACCACCTGCACAGACGAATCTAAAATATACAAAGTTTCAAGTAGTCGCTCCTTTAACTACCTAACCCATGAAGCGTCTTCCAAGCTAAAGTGGTCACCATTCATCAGAATTTCGTGTAGTTGAAGAATAATTCGATATCATTTATTTGTTGTGATTATATAGCTGATCGTTGGATACCTAGCTACGATATTATGAATATAGTATCCAATATTCTCAAAACTAGGGTAATGAAAGTCAGCAGCAAATCTAAAAACAAGAATGCGATAGGCGTTTTTTACTTTACACATATTATGTTTCAATACCATTGGTTTATGTATGAGATAACAGCCGCAGTAAATTACTTAGTTATTATCTGGATCAGGATCATGATCTACAAAATTTTGAATGAAAGTAGCCAATTATGGATTTCAGATCAATAATGTTTCCATGTTTTAAGTTCAGCCCCAAAATATACAATGAACTTACTCCTTCCAAAGACGTACAATTAACCTTATACGCGATTCTTCCCTTACTTCAAAGCTGCAACCTTTGGCACAGCGAAAACTTGTAGGAGATCTTTCTCTTTATTTCAAATAATATTAGGCAGATGATCGGAGGAGCAAGAAATCATTCTTAGACTGATTGCATTTCAACGACCGACAAGACACGCAGTTTCAGCTCACAGACAAACTGTCCACCTAACAACGACACGAACAATGCAGTACCAAAATTCTTTTCGTTAGGCTTATTAAAGCTGTTTTGTTTTACATTAATAGGATGGTTTAAGACAATTTATTGCAAAAAGATTTTTGTGGTATTAGTTCGTTTGGATGCTAATTTATTTAAAAAAAGGGACATTTTTTATCATCAACATGAGGGAAAAGTTTGGACAGTAGGTATACAAATCATAGCTTGTCTATATGAACACAATCATGCAACTTGTGAATCAAGTTGTTTGGGTCTCGTTTTGGACTTTTCTGTATTTGTTGAAGTCTAATCCAGACATTTTTTGCCTTAAAACCTAGCTTTTAGGAGTCAGTCAAACTGCTAGTAAATCAATGAATTTGTATGCCTTTATAATTGGTGTATTTTGAGGGTCTTTATAATAAATGGCTTGATATAGTTGAATGATCCAAGGACAAACTTACATTTACTCTTGAGTATAATATACTTTATCGACCCTTAAATACTAAATGAATACTCAAAAAATAAATAGTTTGCATTAAAGGACCATACTGGCCTAAAATCCAGCTTCTCTATATATTTTTTGCAACAAAAAATGGTACCTTCAGTTTAATGCCGATTCGGGACGTAAAATTTACGCTTTTGAATGTTTGCAGACTCCTGCAAGATGTCGAACAGTAAAGCAAAATTGTTAGTACTCGCACGCTTAGTACTCCTACGTACTTTGTTTGTACTTTACGTATGAATCTATTTTTAGAAATATCGTTAGATATAAAGTTTTATAGTAAATATAAAAATTCTTTTCTAGCTAATCATTAACAGTTTTCTAAATATAACTTACTGGCCCTTAGCTAGCACTCTAAGTTTATCCTTAATATTATTATATTTGCCTTTTCGCCATCACGTCCAACGAACTTACCACTAACCCACTATACCTCCCAAAAATGTATGTTGCGCTAAAGGTTTAGCATATATCATCTATCGTATGAACCGACCTTGTCGTAGGTTATTTCGAACTTGAAAAGAAAACTGTTCAGCATATGGGTTAAAGCATACGATCTTATTCTTGACCTCATACCGGAACAATAAATAACAACAGTTCATTCAACAGTCACAAATAGTGATTATCATACGTTCTACAACCTTGAAATATTTCAGTATTCATATTCAAGTCGAAAAATTGGAGCTTATGAGCACCTTTTTAGTCAATGATGTATTAGTTGGTTTGTAATACATATAGCTCATTGATGGCTGGCTTCACTGATGCATGGCTTCACACCGTAACTGGGTTACTGAATTCGTTGAAATGTCAAAAATGATTGTTTTCATTGTTCACTGCGATGACATGAACATTACGCGTTACTCAGATGTATGTACAAACATGCAGATCATGTCGTAAGCTAACTTTTTCATTATGAGTATGTGGTCGTGATAGCGCAGCATAAAGCTCACTGAGCGGTGCAATTTTCAATGTCAAACGCTATGCATAGTTTTCATTTTTTTTTTGTTAAATAATCGAAAGTTATGTCAATTTTTTGTTTGAGTTGTATTTTCGCAAAACATCCGTGACGGTCGTTTACCCTATAAGCCGCACCAAAAAATAAAGTGTTTATAATTATTTTGATAAGCCGTACAGGAAACCTATGAAAGGCAAGGCAGTCATAAACTCTTATGCATTCCATCTGAATGGAATACCAATGGAATTTGTGTATAATTTAAATCTATTACCGAGTGTAGGTAGGGGATCAATTATACATTTAAGGAAACGCATACTCGTGAGTAATTGGCTATTAGCTATATCGAACGCGTATTGTCTATTTGACCGGATGTCCTATAAGGAAAGACTCAGAGTTTTCACGTAATTGTGGGTTATTCAATAATGAATATAATTTATTTGTTACATAAAGAATGTGTTACCGCTACGATGTATGGATAACAAAAAAGTAAATCGAGTAATTGAAATTGCTTTATGCTTTTGGTTGTCTGGCAATTGACATTTTGCTCATAATAGTTCTGTTTTTCTATTTTTGAAGTACAAATTTGAAATTTCATATAATTTGAGGAGGTGGGTTAATTTAACATCACCGATATATTGCTTATTAAATATGAGAACCCACAAAGAATGCTATATCGAACGCGTATTGTCTATTTGACCGGATGTCCTATAAGGAAAGACTCAGAGTTTTCACGTAATTGTGGGTTATTCAATAATGAATATAATTTATTTGTTACATAAAGAATGTGTTACCGCTACGATGTATGGATAACAAAAAAGTAAATCGAGTAATTGAAATTGCTTTATGCTTTTGGTTGTCTGGCAATTGACATTTTGCTCATAATAGTTCTGTTTTTCTATTTTTGAAGTACAAATTTGAAATTTCATATAATTTGAGGAGGTGGGTTAATTTAACATCACCGATATATTGCTTATTAAATATGAGAACCCACAAAGAATGCTTACAACGAAAGGCTCATGGACATTGTTGTCAATGGCAAAAGTATTTAGTAACAGTTTTAACTTCTATTCGAATGCATCGTTAGCTAATGTATTCCCAGCTACCAAACAAAATTGTAATTTTCTTTGCCACCGACCGACAATACAACATGTGCCCTGTTCAACTTCGATCTCAGGCAATAAGACTTATTCTGAACATATTTTTACTGAAGGAAATTCATTGAACCTGAAGGGATTCTTCATATTGTACTTAATAAATATACACATATACTTGTAACTTTTATTTTCTCTTCGCACGATTAAACGATTTTCTCCAGCTGCTGGGAAAATTGTTCGTATTTTACAGATTTCCAAAAAAAGGAAAAAAAAGAGTCCGATTGCTACTATCCAATCCATACTTTACAAATTAATGCAAAAATTTATTAAATCCAGGATTTTTAATTAGCTAGAAAGAAATGGATGAAGACGCTATATATAATCTCGCAACATGAGACCTGCTAAGCTACGTAACTTACAACGATGGAACAACATGAAGAAGGGACAGCTGTTGGCTTGGATATTTTCAAGGCTTTCGATCGGGTTTGGGGCAGAACTTTATGGGACGACTGTATGCCAATTTAAATGTCCAATGCAGATTGGGGCCAGTTCATTGCGGACTTGACATATTGATATTAAAATCGATGAGTTAGTTTATATATTGCTATCATCACTTTATTTGCGTCGGGAAATATTAAATGGTTCATTCTGACTTCTATATTCTCAGCATCGTCTGTGACTCAATTCTGATTTTCCTTGTATATCTCTACAGGATTCTATACCTGCTTTGGGCATTCACATTTTGATTAAATGTTCGACTGAAAAGTTGCACCTTCTCAAATCTCTAGCTATTGTCACTTTGCTCCATCTGTTGGGGATTGTTTCGGGACGATCAAACTAAGATTCATGTCTAGATTGGAAATCCGGTTGAAATGTTTGTACCCTATCTCATAGAGGTATATTATTTTTGATACATTTGATACAATTTAGCTAGATATACCTTGAAATATATGGGTCTGCTCAGAATTATAGATGTCTGTCCGTCCGGTCCTTTCGCACGTGACCAGTTTTTGGGTGTTACATTTTGAGCTAGAATGGTGCAACTTGATACTCGTACTCTTTGTTGCCTCAAGCAGATGTGTGTATACATTTTTAAAATCCGCCACGACCACTTTTCAGAAAAACTTTGTTTTTGTTCAATCGGTAATTCACTCTTAGCCATCTTAAACAAATATTTTCCAAAAAATTGTTCTTGTAAAACTACCAAGGATTTCCCTATCCGCATTTGCTACAGTCTAAGCTCCAGCGCCGTAGATTTTGACTGAGATGATCAGGGCCTTACATAGAATATCATTAGTAGTGCGAGCCGGAAGAAACAGCAGTTGGCAGGATTTATTCTTCGTTTGATTTCTTTCGAGATGTTATTCTTAGTCTCTTACTAACTAAAAGTTGTAGGTGTCGCTTGAACCCGATTTAATACAATGTCCTCCGCATGAATTTAATTTTGTATATGCATTGTATACATATCAGCGATCAGCCTAGCTACGTTTTTTGTACAAACCTGGGAACTTATCAACTGCCCTGATAAGTTATCAGAGTTATTGGAGATGTTATGGCACGCATTATTCTCTATGCCAATACAGTTAAAATGTAGTTTTAACAAAGGTCATATGCATGTTGTTTATATTTTATTTTTAAACATTTGCAACTACCCATCGACGGAACCTTATGCTAATCAATGCAAATCAACCGTACGTATCCACATAATTGTTATTGCCTCCTTTGAATGCATAAATCATTTTACTGCTTATCATTCAACCTAAGCGGAACGGACCACCTACGATACGCATATACAATTTTCCGCCTTTTATCATTTCTTTTTGCAACAGATCATTACCTTTCTTCCAGTTTAAAAGCTATCAACCCACTTTAGAGGGACAAGAAAAAAGACAAAGTCTTCGGATGACATGCCTCAGATATGCAAATTCATTCAGAAATTGTGTCAACAAATACGTCAAATTGAAGAACAAAAACTATGTCTGTTCTAAAATAACCAGTTCTCAGAATAATGATTTTTTTACAGCTTAACAATGGCTACGAATAAATTAAAAAAATATATTTATATATATCTAAAGTGTGTCATCATCTCGAACGCAATTTGACATTGATTTCACTTAAATCGGTATTCCTCTGCATGTATATATTTATAAACTTACTGGCGGATAGTTCAATGCGCGAGCACACCTTGATCACGATGCGGTGTAAAGCTAAACCGTGTCCCCTTTGGGTGGCAAAGACATTCCACAGAAGTTGAAGTTTTTTTTAAAGTGTTAATTTAAAAGAAAATAGCCAAACATTAAGTTTGGAAACTTTCTCAATACTCTGAGATTGCCCCGTGTGTGTGAATTAGCATGCAAATAAGGTCTCAAAAGGTAGTAGCACATAAATAACTAAAATAATAATAACAAAAAAAAAACTCCAAGTCCAATGTAATTTGCACATTTTGTTCAGAACGCATACAGCTAAGTTTTAAGTCAATTGCTTGAGATAATTTTTCTTAACTTTTTAGAGATGATAATCATGGTCGACAACCTGTTTTTAAGGTTGATATCATTGATATATCTCGTTTTTGGTTTGAGTGAGAAATCAGAAAAGTATGCCACTGAATTCTTACCGGCCAAAGGAATTTCACATCAACTTTTGAGGTTAATCGAATTGATTGCCCAACTGATTGCTTGATGATGTTCAGCTTTGTATCTGTTAAGAGTCTGGAAACGAAAGTTGAACGACAGAGTTATTGTGAGACTGAATGTTTGTTTAACAGCGAAAGTGTTACGGGCTGTGCAACTTGGGCATCTTAATGGTGTGAACTTAAGTATCTACATTAAATAAATGTGTGATCACATTGACTTTCCTAGAGAAGATGGGATCTGGTCAGAAACACATTTGTGCTTTAACATTCAATTCGATCTCAAGTTAATTTATTGGAATTTCCTGAATAACTTTTTTGTTAGTTCAAAAAATAAATACGTAGATATATTACAAGACGCAAATTAGATACAAGTAACACCAGCATTCATTAAAGGTTCTGCGAATTAAAAACGAACACAAGGTAAATAGTGACTTCGCGAATTAGTTCGGACAACCGGACGGTTCTCAACTACACAAAAGTTATTTCCTATCTTTCCCTTCTATTCAAATGTCCCCGCAGTGTTAAAACCCTTCAACGAATAAAAATACTATAAAAGGCAAAAGAGCTATAAATTATAAAAAAACTGCTTTCGTAGTAGTTTCCGTCCGAATTGATATTCTGTGGTCTAAGCATCATCAAAATGTTTTCCACTGACCCTCTTTCGATGGTCTGAAAAATCAATCAATCATCCGTTCGGATTTGGCATAAAACTGGAGGTCCCGCTTTCGTACTAGAACTATACACACATGAATGTTTGTGAAAAAAGCGAGTCCCTGGGCAAAATTTGTATTTTTGAAATGTATCTACAATCTTCAGCAAAAGTCACTAATTGAGATTTCGAAAGGTATCCTAATGAAAAATAATGGTGTGTGAGCTTGAACTGATCATTGCCTTATGTAGTCAGAAATATGTTTTTCTTCTTAGTTATTTAATATGTTCCCTATCCCATTTTGATATTTGGCTGAATAAGGCAGCCTCTCCATCCTCCTCGGTGTATGCTGTTTTTAGTTATTCATTCCAAGAACCCTTGCATACGCGATCATTTAATATTTTACTAGGATATTAAGTCCTTAAGTTATTTAGTCTAAACGCCATAGAATCCGCGATTGATTGATACCTAACCCAAATGTTCAGTTCATTCTTCCATGTCGTCTCGAAGCTGAAGGCTGGTATTCGAAGATTCTGTTTATTGGTTAATAACTTAATATGGCCGCGATAACCATCCCCTCAAATCGGTCAAGTATTATGTCCATCATAAGATGCGCTATGTGGCACGTAGTGCCCTCCCGTTGCAAACATATATCGTTGGTATCCATATAACCAAACATAGGCCACAAAAAAATTGCTTATCATCGATTTTTTGTGATCCCAGTTAAGGCAATGATTTGCATTTTGAAAGAGGAACGGACCTAATCCAAATCTGCTATCGTATATATTGGTGGCCTCCCAAAACCGACAACTTTGCTTGTGTTTACATCCAAAAATGAGTTTCATGTCCGGGAATGTTTTTTTGAATGGAGCAATGATTTAGAAAGTAAAATTTGATGATTTGCCTTCGTTATTGAATGCTCTCACTATTCATGGTAACTTTCATTACTCTACTAACCGATTCATAACAAAGTTGAGAGATGTTGCTTTTATAACATAGCCATTATAACCTAACAAAATTTGAGCAACCCTATTGAAAGACCCTATGTTTGCTGCTTATTGTCCAGCACTCAGCGCTCAGGTAGAACTTGTAGAATTAGAGGCATATATTTTGACTTCTAGTTCAGAATTTGAATTCCATTAATTTTTGACAAACTATTTCAGTTTCCAAGACTAAATTTTCACCGGATCTCCATTGTAACTGTGTCATTATTTTGTTGAATTGAGGGGTAGATTCCTTACTATATTCCTTTAAGTTGTTCTTATAAACAGTAACGATTTGCCCAAGATTATGGGTCAAAAGCAGTCTATCTATGTCGAAGTCTAGTGCATGTTTGAAAAAGTTGTATCGATTGTCCTGCTGTGTTGTTAAGTTATCTTGAATTCGATCATACACTGCCTTGGAAGTCAATTAAAATAGGATGAGTCCGAGTTGAAAATCGGTCATTTTTTCATGAATTAGTTTTGTGGATAAAAAATTAAATGAGATATTTGCACGGATTTGCATTTATAGTATGGGCAAGACAAGTAGATGCGGGAGATGGAGTTCATATTTCAGTCATTTCGCATATTTTCAAACATCCAAACTTGATTGACGCTTTGGTACCCGGACACCAATCGAAGTTCACTTTAGATTGAATTTATTTGACAGTTTTTCTGAACCTTTGACCAATCAGAAATTAATAACTAATAGCGGAGTTCCCTACTCTAACTATACTATTAATGGATTTCCGATTATAAAAAAAGAATAATGAAAGTATGAAAAAACGTCCCTTTACTCAAATGTAAATCTATAACAACATACAAATAAAAACCAAATAGACCATCGATTGAGCAAACATTTCAAAACATTAAAAATTACCCTAATGACCTTTCCACTTCCCACAAAAAAAAAAAGACAGAAACAAAACAACCAATTTGAATAATTAAAAGCATGTTAAAGGTATTACTCACTTGAGTGACTTAAGACTTGATATGAATTGAGTTGAATCAAACGGAAATCCAACTAACCAACACAGAGTTGTAGATACATGCGATTATGTTGAGATTTTAGATTGCATGCATTATGCCCACGCATATTTCTACATACCAGCAAATTAGAAAAGTAGCTATAAATGCTCATTTCCATTCCGCATGTGCCAAACGATTTGGCAATAAGGCTTGTAGAGATTTCAAGTCATATACGCCACATGCACATTAGAATAAGACCCTTAGAGGGGGAGTTTTGATTAATGCATTCAAATACACACAACGTTCATTAACAAATGAATTGTTTTGAAATGTTGCAAATTGAATGCGAAATGCGAATATGTGAAATCGTAGATTAATGAGCTGCAAATATTGAAGCAAACGGTCCGACACAGCTTGGACAAACTTCCCCAGAAATTTAGAAAAGATTTGTGTTTAATATATACATTTTGGACACATTCACTTTCGCTAGAATTTCAATTAGGTGTATTACAGTTAATGTTGATATTATCGTTTTTAGCAAAACACTGAAAGTGGTATTTTTTAATAGAGTTATTTAACTAAGTGTTTTCTAATTGATGACTGATATTGCAACATCCAAATACGCGAAGTTTTCTTCACTTCCGTTCCGAAAATGGTATAGGTGCACCACGCTTTTGACAGCCAATTGTCGAAAATGTCGATAAAATTATGGAAATCATCGAGTCTGACCGTAATGTAAGCACTAGGAGCTAAGCACTGCAGAAAAAACCATTTGAATAAGGGTGGATACAAAAAGAAGCTCGATGTATTGGTGCCCCATGTGTTAGAGCAAACAAACCTCATGGACAAAATTTCCATCTGCGAATCGCTGCTGAATTGAAACAAAACCGATATTCGAAAAAATCGCCAAAATCAAATTCTGAAGCTGTGTGTATAGGCACCCTACGGTACTATCAGCAATTGGATCGTGTTCAGAAAGCAATCGCCCAGAACCAGCCAAACTTTGGCAAATTGGAGAGGAATTGTGTTCCATCAGGACGACGCATCGCCACAAAATAAGATTTTGACAAATAATCTTGCTATGGAGATATGTTCCTATAATCACCACTATTTTTAAATTAAATTATTAAATTTATGAAATTTGTCAACATCTACACTAACTCAGCTAAAAAAATAATCAGAATATTTACAACCGTTTTTAAAAGAGACAAGATTTAAAAAAAATTAGAAAAATTATTTTTTGAAAATAGAATACTCAGTTAAAATATATAATAATTTCAGTTTAAATCTGCATCTTGTTCTAAATACTTGTAGAATTGTTCTTAATACTTGTAGAATTTATTCAACATCGTTACAGCTGTTTTTAAGATAAATGTGTTTTAAAAAATCTCAATTTAAGGGAGGTACCGTGAATTTTGGGCCTATGATCCAGTCTCAAAAAGTGCCACCGGCAACACAAAATGTCAGTCAAATCGATGGAGTAGTTAAGGATCTAGTATCAATAACTGACTACAGATCGCAGATTCCAGAAACATGCGTCAGAAATACATTTAAAAAAAAAATACTTTTTTTGGGCTAAAAACTTTTTAATACTACATATACTACATATACATATACTTTTTGATGTTACATATATATGTTTGTACCACATGTAAAGCACATTGAATTCAGCCCTTGACAACATTATCAAATGGGGTAAATCCAAGAGGGCGAAATTCAATGCTTCCAAATCATAATGTTGTATTATCCGTAAATGGCACTTACTTCGAAGAAACCGAAACGTATTCCATCCTATGGGTATGTGTGTTAGTAACGAGTTACGTTGGAACGGTGACATATTCGAAGTCGCTGAAAATACAGCGAAATATTTAATGTTGTCAGATTGGTCGTTTGTAAAAAGTTGACCTTAACTACATAAAACGAAGGCCGGTCCTGCAAAAAGCCCGTGTTTAAACAAACAATAAAAATAAAAGCTATTTTAAACTCATATAGGTATAATAAGCAAAAAACAGAAAGCTCTTTTCAAATTCTTTTAAATATCGGTAGATTGGGCTACCCTTGGCGCATTTTATTGTCAATCGATTCTGACCAAGTCAGGCCGAGTAAACTGAAAATGAAACCTTAACCAAAAGATGCAGGTGCTGGTATATGAAATTATAACCAAAGATAAGTTGACGGCATTAGTTAGGTGATAGTGCAGCACCACTAAATGGAGATGGACCAACAAGTTTATACCAAGCAAGACTTATTGTCTGACTAAGTCGCAAAAACGGGACCTATAATTGCCTTCTAACATAGTTCCTGACCCTACATGAAATACGTTTATCGATTTGATCACGAGACCTCACTCTTTGTCCGGAATACCAAGGTAGGTCGTTCCGTAACTTTGAAAACGATTATCACTTAGACAGTAGTCGAATAGCAAATAAAGTGATATCGCCGGCCGCAAAAACGACTATTGATCTTACGTGATGCAATATGTACCGTCGAAATGTTATGGTCAAACGATAATCACTTTAGGGAATGAGGGCCCAGGAGATGAACAAATCACTGAAAATGCAATATTCTGACTATCGATTCACAACATGTAGTGTGGAGACTAATAATGCCTAACCTGGGATCCACAATTGACCAAATGGTTCGATCAGAAATAAATTATAATAAATAATATGTATCCGATTCATTCTTCAATAGTAGCGTATTCCAAAAAGTGGGCATGTCTAAGGCATTATCTTAAGAAGATTTGCCTATTTTGCTCTGGCAACAAATTCCTTCTTTAATACAAGTGTTCCCAAAAAGTGAAGATGTCTTACATATTTCTTGAGACGAAATGTAAAAATGTTTGCTTTGACAACATTACCTGATCGTCTGACAAATAGTCACACCCGATCATATTGATAGCCATCCACCATCGGGAGCCCTGCTACATTTTGAAGCCCTACATTTTTATTTTTGTATGCACAATGATTACCATAAGTATCTGCACGTAGAAGCGCTGTACCTAATTTGTTTTGCAAAGCAAGTTTATATTTAGTCATATATATGAATATATATCGTTGGCCCAAATTCCAAAGAAATAACAATTTGTTGGCATACGTTATGGAAAATGTTGAAACGTTCCTTGAAATTCGCCCAACAACCTACATGAAATGCCTACTCGCGTTCAGGCAAAGAAAATGCAATTAAAATACAACCAACCCTGGCAATGAGGTAATTTCAATTCTGTCTCATTTTAGAAATTACACACATTACTGTCATAGACACACGTATATCCATACCCGTACACACCATGCCATTCAAAAAATGCAGTAATTGCAGAATAAATTATACACCTGCACGGTTTGAAATAATTGTCTTCCATCATGTCTCAACTCGACTCGACTATCTCACCGTCATTAGCGTCACCTCCTCCAAGAAAATCTGTGGACCCACGGACTTTCCTGGGAATGCGACAATGAAAGTAGGTTCGTATAATGTGGCATTCCAAAGCCTGCCAGTGGTCTTGTCTTGCGTTTAGATATATTATGTATTCTGAAATTACATGGTATTAGAGTGCCTTAGACGGTAAAGTGTATAGCTTTTGCGTCCTAATTGAGAGGTTTTTTTTTCATTTTTCTCCTACACCAGACATTTACAATTTCATTTAGTTTTTATCTTTCTAACTATTTCGACCGGAAATACCCCGAGGCCATAGAAATGCTCTAATGCGATGATCTCAACATTCGCTGAAGAGATTATTGATTCTGGGAATCACAAAAGTCCGATTTTTTTTATATTTTGCCATCCGCAAGATACCGCCAATGGAGCAGATACTAAGAAGCTTGGCTTTTATTTGACTTTGTGGTCTAAAGAATCGACTTGGCATGGCGCTCGACAAAGGCGCTGACTAATACCATTAATATACATATACATGCATATGTAGTTTCTTTGTGCATTAGGTACCCGTCAATATAGAATGTAAAGAAAATAACTGATGATTCACTTTGAAGCTAGTGTTGTGAATGTGAATGGAATGGTAACGACATTAAAATAATTAAAAGGTTGCAAAGTTGTACAGGCATACATTTAATTCAAGTTGAATCGACGTTAAGTTGTGTGTGGGCTTTGTGTGCTTGTCATGTTAAGAACAATTAATGAACTTCAGGTCGGACAAAGTAGGTTGTAGATGTACATAGATGAATGACCTAGTTTCATTTTACAAAAAAAAATCGTATGCGAAGAGTCTAGACTAGAACGCGTGCGTGTGTATTTTTATTCAGAAGAGCAGGGTTTATTACTTCATTAGTGCACTGTGTTGAGCATACACCTTAAGTTAATTTGACAGTACAGTAAAACGCATTAACAACAACTAAAGATACTGAAGCAATACACGTTTACATTCTGAAGGTAACTTATAAATACACTGAGCATTCGTTGAAAATTCAATATACTAACTTCTATGGAATGACCGGAATATACTACATTCATATTATAAACGGTTAGTCAGGGCTCTTGAACGGGAGCAGGTGATGGATGATCAAAACAGATAACGACAGCGCCCAATACAATAGTTAATATTGACACCCGGGCAAACGTCCTAGGAGTAATAACTTGGAGAAGCTCCATCCACATAGGGCGTAGACTTACTTACTTACTTAAGTGACGCTATAGTCCGGGATAAATCTGAGCCTCAACCAACATGTCTCTCCAATTAGCCCGGTCCTTAGCTAACTCCTCCAGTTGCGCACTCTTAGTTGGTTGAGGTGTATTGGTGTCTGTTTGTTCTACATGTCCTAACCATATCAAACGTCAAATGCGGAGTTTTTTGATAAGGGGCATGTCGCTGTACAGCTCGTATAGTTCATGGTTGAATTTTCGTCTTCATAGCCCATCAAAGCAAACGAGACCGAAGATTTTTCGAAGAATTTTTCTCTCAAATCGACGAATGATTTTTTCATCCACTTTTGACATGGGATCATCAGGGTCTCACATAGGATCTCCTTAGTAGTTCGACTAAGCTCTAGTCGAACTACTAAGACTAGTCTAGCCTACTACTAAATTGCCTTTTTGTCTGAAGAAGCAGCGGTTGGCAAGAGTAACTATGCGCTTAATTACTGACGAGATGTTGTTGTCCGAGTTAATAGCGGAGCCGAGGTAGACAAAGTCCCGTACTACCTCAAAGTTATATCTGGCAATGGTGACGTTCTGTCCAATTCGTTGATGTTGTGTGTCCTTTCGTGTTGACAGCATATACTTAGTCTTACCCTCATTTACTGCTAAACCCATTTTTACCGCTTCCTTCTCTATACTAGCAAACGTGGCTATGATATCACGTTGAGTTCTACCAATGATGTCAATATCGTCGGCGTATGCTAGTAGTTGCACTGATTTTTGGAAAATTGTGCCTCTGGTGTCGGCTCGGGAGTTTTGCACAATCTTCTCAAGAATCAAATTGAAGAAGTCACATGACAGCGTATCGCCTTGCCTAAATCTTTTTTGGTATGGAATGTGTCGGTGTGGTCGTTTCCGACCCTGATGGAGCAGCGAGAATTCTCCATCGTCATCCTACGCAAACGGACGAGTTTGACGGCGATATTGAGGAGACTTATGCCTCTGTAGTTGGCGCAGTTCGGAGGGTCTCCTTTTTTGTGCATACTTCCATCCGACCAGATTTGGCTTATGAGTTGGTGGATGTTACTTACCAAGTCATCTCCGCCAGCTTTTTAAAGCTCAGCGGGAAGGCCGTCATTTCCGGCGGCCTTATTAAGCTTGAGTTTAGATATTGCTATCCTTAATTCACTCAGGTCGGGTAGTTGGTAGCTTTGTCAATACTGAATGGTTCGTTCTGCCTGACAGCGGAATTTTATTCGTCATCGCCGCTAAACAGTCTGCAGAAATCGTTCTTCCATATCCTCAACATCGACTGTGTCTCAACTACGATATTTCGTTACATCGTTCCTTGAGTGATTGCTCTCGTTATCCTCGATCGCGCGCTTTTCTTGCTCTTTTTTCTTCTTTCTCAAAAGCTGGTGTTCTTCCCTTCTTTGCCTATAGAGCTCAATGGCAGCTTCTTGTCACCATCTGTAGCTAAGCCTTGTAGACCTTGTTCTTGTCTGCGAGCATCTGTCGGCATTCCTCACCTAACCAATGGTTTCTTGCTAGTGGGTGCGAGATACCTAGCACTGATCTAATGGCTTGTTGGCATCTTTGCCATTGTTTTTCAACATTTGATGCTGGGGGTATGGTGTTAATCGAGAGGTTAAGGAATACGCGTTGCCCGAAGGCTTTGGCGGTCTCTTGCGAATGCAGTCTTTCGATATTAAACGTTTTCCAGTATTTATGGTTTGTTGTGGTGTAGTGGATATCCGCATTCTTACCTTGGCTGCAGGTAGTGGTTCGAGTCGATGTTAGCCCCTCGGAATGTTCGGACATCGGAAATACTGGATACGTGCCTCTTGTCTATTGCAATGTGCTCAATTTGGTTCTAACAATACTGCTAAATATGTCTTACCTTGCTACCTTTGCGTTAAAATCTACCAGCACGATTTTAACATCGTACTTCGGTAGTCGCTCATAGGTTTTGTCAAGGATCTCGTAGAAGCATTCTTTCGCTATATCATCTGTTTCCTTCGTCGCGTCGGGGCGTGAGCGCATATAAGGTATATGTTGGCGAATTTGGCCTTGATGCGAATTGTTAAAATGCGTTCGCTAATACGACTTCTTGCCTAGGTTAGGTTAGAGTGGCTGCTAGCGTTCGCCAGCACACTTAGACCATTAAAGTCCATTGTGATACCACGTGGGTCTTGTCCATTCTTCTTACTAACCGTTTTAAAACCATTCTGAGCTTGAGGAGGCTTTTCACTTCCGTTTTTGTCAAACCATTGAGATTTTGAAAATAATAAGCTCCAAGATGTAGCGGCAGTTACAAGGAGATGAAGTATTGTTTCTTCTTCCTCTTCATCCACGCAGCTACAGAAGTCGAGAGAGGCCTAGCCGTTCTGGGTGCCTACCTATTAAGTAGTGTCCCGTGATGACACCTATGGTGGCGCAAATATACGGTCGATCAAGAGAAATCAGTCCCTTTGATCTTGTTGTTGTTTGACTCGTCGTGCCAAGACTCCATCTGAGGTTTGATTTGCTGTTAGCATGTTGCGCTAATAAGCTTTTGCATGTAGCGATAGGAATATCTAGTGCACCCGTGTCGGATACAACTAGTAATTTGGTTCCATTTCTGGCGAGTTCATCAGCCTTACAGTTCCCTGGAATGTCACTATGCCCAGGTACCCAGCATAGGTGAATGTTAAAATGCGTTGACATCTCTTTTAGAGATGATCGGCAATCTAGGGTTGTCTTTGAATTTGTTGAGACTGATTTCAGGGATTTGATATCCGCTTGACTGTCCGAGAAAATGCTAATATTCTTGGCAGATATTACATTCTCTTTCAGCTAGGATAAGGTTTCTTTGATCGCCATGAGTTCTGCCTGGAACACACTGCTGAGGTTGAGAATTAGCCTGTCTAATAGTGTATCGATTCGTTTAGCACAGGTTCGTTGCTCTCCCATGACGTTCTGTCTGGGATTGTGACCCGGAAACTCTTACAAACGATTTTTTAAATTTTACCGAAAACGCCCCAAAAAGTGGGTGTTGCAAACAATGTTTTTTATGGATGAAATATAGATGTTTTTGTATATTTCATCTTAACCGTTTCTTAACCTTGGTCAAACGTTTTTCTAAAAAGTGGGCGTGCCAGTGGGAGGATTTTGATGTGAGGATTTTGTATGTGTAAACATTACACATCGGTCCGTAGACACGGCCAATGGTTATATATACCAAATTTCAGTATCCTAGCTCAAAATATGTATCGACATACAGACAGACGGACGGACGATTCAGAGTCGATCCATATACTTTAAGGTATATATCTAGCTAAATTATTTCTCTAGGTTTCAAACTATCCCAACTAACAATTATTCTTCTATAAGGCACAAAAATGGTATTTTTCCACAAGCAATTATTTCTATAGGCCTTATATAGTACTTGTGCACGGAGGTTAAGCATTTTGGCAGTCGATTGTTTGGGTAGAAGCTTTTTTAAGACATTATGCAAGACGGAGATGTGTGTACATGTACCATAAGTTAAGATGTTTCGGTAAAACTTCGCACAAGTTAATCCGAATCATAGTACGTATACAGCGTACGAAAGAAGGCTTAAAAAAGCTAAGGTTAAAAGATCGGGAAAAAAGGTGAAAAGGTCGGGACAAGGTGTAAAGATTGGAAGAAAAAGGTGAAAAGATCGGGAACATACCAGAGAATGAGTTAACACGATTCAACTACTTCGTTGTACTTACTTGTCTTTCATGTTCGAGAGTACAGCCTAGTGGATAGCGTGTTGGACTACCGTGCGAGAGAACCCGAGTTCTAATCCCAGTAAGATTCGGAACGGCCGCTTGTCCCTCAAAGCTGATGAAGAAATCCTTTGTCGTTTTAATCGAATTATGTTGCGCAAAATCATCGGTACCGCTTTTGTTGATGGTGTTTGGGGTTGATGATTCAATTATTAACTTTACAAGCTATACACTAAAATAGACCTGGGTCCTCATAAAGTAAAGTGATTATCGTTTGAAGATAACATTTCGACGGTACATCTTGCATCACGTAAGATCAATAGTCATTTTTGCTGTCGGCGATATCACTTTATTTGCTTCACTTTAAGCAATAATCGTCAAATCATAGACGATTATTGCGATTGCTCATGAGGTCTCGACTATCGTCTGAGTGATAATCGTTTTCAAAGTTACGGAATGACCCCCCTAGCCAAAATACAACGATTGCAGGATTATGGTTTACACATGAGTGAGTACTTCGACAAGAACGAACTTAAACTACGTAGTTAAATAAAAACCGGACAAACTAGAGAATCATGAAAATTGAGGCCCACATTCATCCCGGACTTTACTGTAACATTCGCTTTTTTATGATGCCGGGAGAGAGATAGCAGGGAACTCTTAAGCGCATAAGTTTCCCATATTTGATATGTTTAGCTGACAAATTTTCAAGGAATTTGCATTTTTACGTAAACTTAGCGATAGTTAGTTGCGAGTTAAACAATAAAGAGTAATTAGGAAGACAATTTACAATGAAATTTAATAAACGTATTTAATTGGAAGAGATTGAATTTTAAATTACATGCCTTACGCGCATCTAGGTGTAAAATAAAATGTTACTCTGCTTTCGAAATGTTTTGATAATTTCATTGGCATTTTTTTATAGCACGATATGGACGAAAGTTTGAAACAGGTTCTTATATACTTTCACCTAATAATTTGAAAACAACAAAAAACCAACTTTTTTTTATTACACTCAATATAGCTTTAGTTCCTATCACACCCTGAATTGAATTAAATGAGAGCTCACGTGAAGAGGATCATTTGCATAACCATTATTGTAATTTTTGAAAAAAAAAAACATTATATGTGAAATAATTCATTTTGAATAAAGGACCTAAGTAGATCCAACTATGAAGATACATTGTGGTATCATTTCTTGCAACTTGCGTGCGAGTCCCCTTCTCTGTGGTGGAAAAAAATTACATATAAGAGTCTAGCTAAAGAAGTCAAAAAACCACCATCACTATAAGCAGTATCTATGTTGGCACTTCTACTAGTGGACTAGCTAGTTCCCAATGCTTTTCCCCCTCGAGTTTCTTTGCGTTGTTCTTAGACAGCGCAGTAGCGCGTTCTAGCCTCTCTTGGTGTCTATACACGTTATATGTATGTATGTTTACAAGATCGGCATAAGATCTTTGACCTTCTGCGGCAGTGTACATCGGCGAATATATATATGTACATATACAAGTACTCGTAGTTCGAGCAGGAGCCTACACTTACTTAACAGTACATTCCAGTTAGAGTCGAGTGTAGTGAAACAAAATGTATCTGACTGGAATTATTTATATTTTTGTCTACCATACAGACAATCTTGTTATAGTTCTTATTCTTGTAATGCTCGTTAAGGAGTTATTTATTGTTCTTGTTCTTATTCTAGCGGTATAGATACACCTTATTTAGGCAAGCAACAAATAAAGTTGCTCATCTAATTGAAAAAAGTATGTTTAGTTGGTATCCAACTATTTTTTTTTCCAAAGTACCACTCACCATTGAATGTTAAACTTAATTGGATATCTGCTGAACTGAATTCCTTTTGGGCATTCTCTGGTTTAGAGTTGTATAGGTGTAATCCAAAAATATCCAATCGAAAGTTACTGCTATTGATGTATTTTAATCTATTGATTTACTTTTTTAACTCTTTCTTTTTTATTTGCTACTTCATAGATAAAAAGAAAAACACAATATTACTTCACTGATGAAAATTCACTTGGGTAAACTAAGGAAATCTTAGAAAATATATTTTTGAACAGGGTACACGATTTCTATATTTTTTGCAAATGTAGACAGGCACTATTCTTACACTTGATTCTATTAAATTGACCGCGCCGAGCGCAGTATAGCATGCGCAAACTCTCTGAGAGAACTAACCAGTGCTGTGACGCCATCTTAGTCGGAAACCCTAACCTATCCAGTTGAATTTTTTTTACCTGTTGTTGTCTTTCCAGTAGCGGCCAGGTTAATAAGTATTGGTGCCGTGGTGGTGTAATTTGTGTGAATTGGATGAAAATAAATATGAGCTAGGGTTAGAGTGAGAGATGTTACCAGCTCAAAGGGAATGTAGTTATGAAATTGGTAAAAATGTACGAGAATGTGAAAATGATGTATTAGAACATACACTGCACTGTATCTAAATAAACAAAATTCTTTAGATAATATTGAGCATCAATGTGATACAAATCTAGAAAAAAAAAATTTATTTCTTTTCACATTTTTTTCTTGTGATTTTTTTAGAATAAGCATATCTAGTGGCTTTTTGGTGTCGTGCTAGTGACATTTTTTTTTTAAGATTACGGCAACACTCAATGTAGTCGACGTGGTTCTACCTTTTGTAATACATTCACATTTTGGTATAACTTATAATGTTTGCGGTGTATCATCTCTATTCTCCTTCATTGAAAAAAGAACAACGAAGTTCCTATCTGTACCTGGAATAACAGTTCAACCAAAAACATATCGGAAGCTCTAAGTTGGTAAAGAACAGGTATTACTGTCATTCAGGATATACGATGATATATCCGAATTTGAATACAAATTTGTAATAGATGGCAGTCTAAGGCTAAACCATATGCTTTAAATATACCTGAGAACGCATTGCAATCATCTTCATCAATAAAAAATTAGCCAATATGCACTCAAAAATCTGCGTGTTCTGTTTGTACTCTATTCTATTTAGGCCGGTAGACTTTGTTTGGAACAAACATATTATTTTCAAAACCTCTATATGAACATTGACTTAATTTCGTATTGGTGATGCTGTGGACATATTTATTAAAATTGTAATACATAGTATATTGAATTTGAGCTAATTTTAAACGCTGTATAGTGTGTTTATTCAAAATTATATCTGTGTAAACCACGTTACTTTTTTTAATTATTTTTTATTTGGAAGTACCATAACCATGCACCTGTTTCGGTTAGTGAAATTCGTACCTGGTAACATAATATACAACACAAGCAAGACGATTTATCGAACGTCTGCATACCTGAACATATACATTTCCATGTACTCGTACGTTCATGCACGCTGTACGGTGTAAAACTGGTTTTACGATTTCCAATAAGAAGTCCAAACCGATACTCACTTCCAGTTACACTCCAGTGACCACAATACTGACAATAGTTTCTCTTGTTCTCACCGGAATTTCGGAGAAATTTGTATTTGCTCCCAGCAATACGGCATGCCTATGTAGACCTGGCTTCCACTGGCTAAATCAGTCAGTTTGTTAGCTTTGTTAGCTCACGTAGTGTTTGGTTGTGGTGGAAGTATTAGCTGAATTATTTTTTTAAGTTTTTTTCGTTTTTGTTGTTGTATCTCATCTGTAAACTAGAAATAGATACTTTTCTTCATCATCATTATTGTATGGTAAGAGCAAATACCTGTCTACATCTGACATTTGTGAATTTGTTGACAGTCGGAATTAAACGCGTGACGTCATTATCTCAAAATGATTGGCAGTGATTATGTGTTAGAGGCGCACAACATCTTCCATACCACAGAGGTTCGGTGCGGTCAATGATTTGCTTCTTAATTACGCTTAACAAATACATGCACACACGATGAATGAAATTGAATACGTATCATGACCACATTTTGTTGTTGTTGAATAACTATAAAAAAAACGTAAACAAACGTAGCTACTCTTGATTACTACGAGTTAACGGAAGGATTGAATTTCAGTTTGTGCATCAACTCTTTTGTTTAGCATTATCAGATACCTATATTAACTTGTGTAAATCCATTCAAAAGTGTTTGTTAAATATTTGTTACTTTTACAGGTAGATGGTGGTGGATGTTTTAATGGAGGCGGTAGCACCGCTATGGTTCTTAAGGGCGTCAACTTGACAGTGCACAGTGGCGAGGTGATGGCAATCTTAGGCTCAAAAGGTTAGTTTTGCTGAACAATTTTTAGATTTTAAGTAATTGGAATTATACAGACTTTTTGTGTTCATACATTAAGCAACAACAAAACATTTTTGGCATACTTTCATCAAACAAAATGTTGCTAATGAGTTGCTGTATGTTATTTACTAAATAATCTGTCCCGATTTTATATAGCTCGATAGAAATGCTGTCATATCTGACCACTTTTTTGAGCTTAAGTTTAAAAGAAATTGCTATCCTCACTTTATTAAGGTCGAGCGGGTGGTAGTTTTCGTTTTCTTCGCCAAGAGTATACATCATCAATATTTGACAGCCTGCAAAAGAGCTTCTTCCATATTATAAGCATCAATTGTTAAGTTATCATTTTTCTTGTTCATCTAGATAGGATTCCAGGGATACAAGGACAGAAGTATCTCTGGCTTTAATATTTCATTCAATGCAGGTATTTCAATATCTTCAACCGCACTTTTCTTCTTTTGAAGATCCGGTGTTCTTCCCATTTTTTTGATTGTAAAACTCAGCGGCAGCTTTAAAAACTATTAAGGACCTTATGGATGTTCAATGTGGGGAACCGTCTGATATCTGTAGTCAATAATCGTATCTTCGTTCCGTAACGTGGTGCTGTGTAGGCTGTGTTTTTCGACAATATTACGAAATGTGTTCTCACTTCCTAAACTGACATCAAAATCACCCAGCACGATTTTGACATCATACTTTGACAGTCGCTAATAAGATTGGTCGAGGAACTCGTTTGAGCATTATATTTTCCCCCGTTGAAGCATTGGAGAGTATAAGGTATATGTTTGCGATACATATAACACGAATATATGTAACAGTTTTTCACATCTTTTTGCTGGGATGGGACCATCGTATTTTCAATTGTCGTATATTAATAATCAATCGAAACTATTAAACTAATCTCACGAAATTATCGCTATACAATTGAAATTACGACTTCCTTACAAGTTATGATTCTCCAGTCCTACAATTCTTCCGTCCTGAGCTATATCTCATTCAGCTATATGTAAACATGCGTTTAATGCCATGCAACTTAAAAGACTGTTCTTAAAAATTAGCATTTGTTCTTCATCTTTGTATATTATATCCCAAGGGTTGCACATAGTTTGTAACATATACAAAGAATGTATATAGACATATTGTTAAGTAAATGGATCGATTCAGAATCAGTAGCTATGTCAACCTAGCCATTTCCTTCTGCCGATTGGTTTGTATTTTACCAGTCTTGTGCCTTCAATTTTTAACTAGACTGATGAAGTTTTGTAGACGAACGTTATTGCTAACCTAACAGAATAAGTGTAGACAGAATATATTTAGACATATTATTGTCTGTATGAAAACAATATATTTTTTTTGACATGCCATTTTAAGGATGTTTTTTTAACAAAATAAATTAGTCCATCCCAAGATTTTGACCTGGGAGGATGAAACTTTTTATTTAAAATGTTTGTTCAAAAAAATAAATTTTTGGTCAAAAAGATATTTAGACTTTTTCTACATTTATCCATATAATAATTTTAGCAACATCAACTTTTTACACCCTATCCCATAGGGGGTTGTCCGTCCGCCTGTCATCGATTTATAGGCCTTACATTTTTAACTAAAGATACTGAAATTTGGTTAAAGTGCTCTTTGTCCAGAACCAAAGAACAAGTAAAAAAAACTCAAAATTGAGGCACACGTTTTAGATAAACGTTGTTGTTCAAACCGTACGGAATATAAAAAAAATTACGATTAACTATATTTTATCCATACAAGTATTTAAGACACGCTCACTTTTTGGGTGTGTTTTACTTAAAAAAAAACGATTTTGATACCCTATCCCACAACGAATGCTATAGGTGAAAATTAGTCCGAGCTAGGTTAATGTAATTTGGTATATAAGCAAATACAAGTAGAAATATTTCTAAAATCTGTCCAAAGCCACGCCCGCTTTCAGAAAAAAACGTCGATTTTGGTCAAACTAAAGGGAATTTTGATATAGTGTCTGAACATGGATCGGGTTGGATTAAACGATTCGCACAGCGAATTGAAGCATTGTGAAGCATGTATATGACATTTGTAGCGCTGTTAGTTTACCGTAACTGTGCATCCATTATGCTACAGAAAAACGAATCAATCAGGTCGCCCTAGCTCTTAAATTATGCAATCAAAATTATAGCCAGACGGTCTGAAGGACATTATGCTATGGTCACACTCCCAGGTCCTATTGTAAATAATGTTAAATATCCACCTGGATATATTTTTAGCTATTAAATCATCAATTAGAACAAATGTTTGTAGATACACACGTCATTCCGTTTTTCGTCCTATTATTTAGGGAGCGGCAAACGAGCCCTTTTAGATGTTATTTCTCGAAGATCCGAGGGCTCTACCCGAGGACAAGTGGTCCTCAATGGATCGCCTCTATCAAAGGCTTTATTTCAGCAAAGATGTGGCTACGTTACACAGTCTTGTACCTTTATTCCTGGCCTTACAATAGCTCAAACATTGCACTATACGGCAACAATCGTAAGTACACTCCAAATCAAACAATGATAACGTCTACTTCATAATTTCATTTCAGTTATCTGGATATTTAAAAAGCTCTAAAGTACGTCAGGTACTGGCAGATCTAGCTCTATCTCAAGTGGCCCACAAACGCGTCGAGTATTTAAATATAAGCGAAAAAAGGCGCTTAGCAATCGGTATTCAACTCGTTCGAGATCCAGGTATATACCTTACTAAACAATTCGATTATGAAATAAATTGCAATTTGTATATAATTATAGTCATGCTTCTTCTGGATGAGCCAACACAAGGACTCGATCCGCTTAGTGCCTATTTGCTGATTTCGATCCTATCTAACACTGCAAAGAAAACAGGGTGCGGTATCTTACTGTCGCTGGAGAAACCCCGATCGGATGTTTTCCCATTTTTGGACAGAGCTCTGTTTCTCTGTTTAGGCGGAGTTGTCTATTCCGGAGGCACAAGAGCTATGTTGGAGTACTTTCACGGAATAGGGTTTCCATGTCCACAACTAGAAAATCCTTTGATGTATTATTTGTGCCTATCCACTGTGGACCGAAGGTAAAGCTTTTTACTTAAATAGTTTTCTATTGATCAGTTGTCACCTTTCATTGCACAGAAGCCGAGATCGCTTCCTGGAATCGAGTCAACAGATCGAAGCACTTGTAGAACGGTTCTCTAGGGAAACACCTATTTCGGACGCACCTTTAAATTCAATGGGGACCGGTAAAGTGCCATTGGCCTATGGCAAACCTGGAGAGCTTAAAGTATGGGTTATGCTGTATTTGTAAGTACATTTTAACGAACAGTTTTCTCTGTGAAATTTGAAGTTAAGACATGTTCTTATATAGGAAACTGTTAGCTTCAACTTTTTCGTGCGGTGTAGCAGGAATGCGATCGTTATTTTTGAGACTCTTTTTATTGCCGATTACAATGTCATTATTGTGGTTATTTTACTGGAATATAGGGGTAAGTCGGATATAGATTTAAATTTTTATCATTTATTGGAAATTGTTAAATTAATCGCAGTAGAAAAAAATCATGTTTTTGTGATAGCACAAAATACTGAAATCATAATACTGTGATGTAGATTTAACGACGTCTTTTGACAAAATTTATGGTGGTATTAATTAATGGTTTAATAATTCAAATTCAAATCCCGCAAGTAACTTTAGATTTTGTTTTTACTGCCCCCTCTTTTGCGAACGCTGACGATTCTTTTACGAGAAGCTTCTCAAATTTTCCGTTAGGAGTCGACGTTAAACAGGAGGTCCCATCTTTTGTAGCAATACGATTTTTTTTTTTTTTAAATTCTGACCTGCCTAAGCAGTAATATACACATCGACCTAAAAGATCTATTGTGCTTGCCGTCAGATGCTTTTTAGGTTAGTAGCGCTTCTACTTTCCTAATGTAGCTGATAATACTTTCAGCCGAAGATTTCCTCAATTCTTCGGGACTTAAGAATTTCCTGAAGAAAGATTCCCTTCTCATACCGTAAAGGGCCGGGCATTCACATATGATATGCTCTGCTGTTTCGTCTTCTTCTAGACATAGTCTGCACTCCGGTGAGTCGACTAGACGCATTTTGTTTAGGTGATATCGCAGACCGTGATGACCAGTTAGGTAGCCTACTAAGTTTTTGATATCGTGCCTGCGAAGATTTAGTATCTTTAGCAATAAGATAACTTCGCAGAAGAAATGACTGGGGATACTAGGTTGAGGCCCTATATGTACCGACCAGATACTATTTCATTTTCATTTTACCAATCGACAAGCATTATTAGAGTGCATACAATTGCAATATACAGTGTTATGCAAAATCAAAAGTACCTCAGTTTCCACATTCACCTATTTACTTAAGTGGCGGTAATTTTCATGATAAATCCGCGTATTAAACAACATGCCTTCACAAACGTAGCTAAAGGCCAATTTCAACTTACGCTCCCTACTTAAAAAAGAAAATTTCTTGCGACCCGGAGTATTAGTATATAAAGCTTTATTTGTCTTAGCTATTCAAAAGATTCAATGCGTTCAATTGATCGACGTATGTCGCTGTACAACTCGTCACGTTATTGAATAATTCTTCAATCCCGTCAACGCAAAAACGGGACTGATTATTTTCTTAGCAATTTTCGCTCAAAACGGTCAAGGGTTTTTTATCCACTTTTTATCCATGGTTACATAAGTATGTAGGATCTCCTTTGTAGTTGTAGCAGGGCTGAAGTATTTAGCCCAAAGAAACAACGGTAGACTAAAGTAACATTACTATTATAGAGGAGCCCAAAAACGTGGGTCCAGCCTGTTGTTCTGTGATCGCAGCTATAGGATAACCTTATATATGGACATACTTCAAATTTGATATGCAAGATTTTTGGATTAATACCGAGAGGGTTTTTTGAATTGGTAATATATGGCCAAAACAAATAATAGCTATCATAATAATTTCTTAAAAACGGTTAAACATACCACGACTATAACCGTTAATATTTGAAACAAAACTGCATACCCGTTTTTTTTCTTTTCTTGAAAAAACTCGAAAAACGAAAAAAAATATTAACTTCTCGCAAACTACATCGACAGATTGAACGAAAATTAACATCTTAGTTTCTATTAAAAGTTTGTAACAATGCATAAAAATAACAGTTAAAAATCACAGTTTTCTGCCGCCTAAACGACTTTATTGATTTTTAATGAAATTCTGTGTATAATGTTCTTATAATCACAGGTACATATTACTTTTGCTTTTTTATTTATATACCCAATATAACGTTTACGTTTACGGTATTTCTAAAATAACACATTTTCAAAATTAAACTAATTCTTTTTAATTAAATTTAACTTGAAACATGACCAAACGAAACGAAACAATGAAGAAATTTATATGAATTATTAAAATACTTTTTTTAATTATCATTAAAAGAATACATATATACAGAAATTAAATATGTATAATAGGTGTAATAAATTTTTAAAGTTTTATTTTGGCTTAAAAAAATGTAATATTAATTTATACCTATTATATGTAAATTTTTGTGTTATTATTTATTTCTTAAAAAAGTATTTATTTATTTTGTACATATAGAAATATTAACTTAAGTTGTCAAACTTAGTTTGCCCAAAGACACAATAACATTCATTTTGGTTATTGATGTTAAAAATATATAAAAAAGGTGGAACACATGGACATCTGAGTGCCCATAATTATATATTTATTTAGATAGATATATATTTTCGAAGATTAATATTTACAGGAATGGCGTTATGCACAGCCTGCACAGAGATATGATAAATTATAATTATCTTATTACTTAAAAAAATACAATTTTTGGTAGTAACTTTTACTCAGGAATTTAAAGGGATCGGTTTTTTTTCCCACCGTGGGCTGGTGGAAATCTTCATAGACACTATGAGCACGTGCTTACAGAAGTGTGAGAGTTTTACTCACTAAAACCACCACCATTTTTGTTTGTTTGTTTTGCAACTATGTATGTGACTTATCTAGCAATTGTTGTTATCACGAGTACTTTCTGCCTACATCGTAAAGCATCCTACCTTTTTGTGATATGCATCTAGATCTAGAGAATGTTGCATTAAAGACCCCTCTGATGATAAAACGCTGCCGAAGGGTATTAAGTATGTTTTCTAAGTCAATTTTCTCAACCTTGCATCGTAGTGGGCAGTAAATAGAAGATATCTTTAGAAAAGATTGTCTGCTTTTGACTTGTATAGAACAAACTTTAATTGTTTCGACTTCTATTTTAAAATCAATCGAATGTTCGATACACTCTTTTATATACATATAGTGATGGATGTATAGCATGATAGTCGAGGTAACCTTTAATCTTTAAGTTAGAATTAAATAAATCTTAAAGATACAGATTTTACACATTATTCATTAAATTTATTGTATTTCAGGATGATGCGTATGGCTTTTTCAGTAAAAATGGAATGATTCTAAATGTAATCGGATTGTCATATGGTTGTGGAATATTAGCCACCGTAAATTTATGTGAGTAGCATATTCCAACGGTTATAATAGTTGAAATAAATGTTTATAAATTATGATGAACTAAAGTTTCGCTGCGATTATATGATTAGTATTATGAGTAAATTAAAGAAATAATTGGGATTTTAAGGGTTGCGCAGATATAGTTTGGTAAATGACCTTATACAGTCCTCGATAAATACATTCATCGTCTCAACTGCAGATATAATTTATTTATTCCTGTCGTATTTTCTTTGATACATAATATATTCCTAATCTGCGTCAGTGCATTTTTATCCATCTCAATACAAAAACTCAAAACAGAGTTTACAAGAAGCAGAAATTAAAAGAATATAGTAATAACCACTAACTATTACGCACAATTGCTGGAACTCCATTTTATGCCGAATCCAAACAGTTGAGTTTTGATAAGCTTTTGTTGATACTACTACTCAAACAAAGTAGAATGATTTCCTTCACAATATTTTTTTTTCAATAAATAGTACAACAAAATGTTTGATTCTAAAAACTGTAGCTTAGATAAGTTTTTTTAATCTTTCTGAAATCTCTCTTGTAAAACAAAACATTTAGCTATTGAATATTGAATATTGGAGGCAGAATGTGTACCGCCACTGGTGAACATATACCCATGTTCATGTTTGGATTAGTGATGGGCGCATTCGAATTAAAGAATCAATTATAATTGATTATGAGAATTTCTAGAGATGTCTCGATTCTTGTCTTGTGAGTGTGACTTGTGTTCTCTTCCCTTTCTCCTACAACTGTACTTGTGGAGAGTGCCATACATTATTTTCGTATTTTATTTTATTACTCACATTTTTCACTGAACATCACGACGAGTAATTTTCTTCATTTCATTCGTAATTCATATTTCATACGCATATCTCGAGTGCTTTGAATCGAAGGAATGGACAATGTAATTAGTATGTTTCATTCGTCATTCAATCTCATGTCTCATATGCATATATATACAATGAGTGAGAGCTTTTCGAGAACTCGATATTAGTAACTGTATATTAGGTAATGTCTCGATTCTCGTGTAGATACCTGTACTGTTGGAGCCGTTGAATTTAAATCGAGAACTGTACGAGTATATTGGCAGGTAACTACTGGACTACGGGTCATGTGTTGACTTTTTAATTTGTCGTGTGTTTTACAATTGCAATCGTAATGCAATTACTGTGTTTGTCGATTTTTACATTATAGAATTTTTCTGTTATCGTTTTTATCGTAATGGCATATTTTGTTTTCCTATTAGTATTAGGAGTTTTTGATATCTCGAATGATCATTTGATTATACAGATCAATCGAGTACAAATGTCTCGATTCTTTAGATCAATCGATTTTGCCCATAACTAGTATGGATAAGACTTTTGGCAGCCGATCACTCACTTTCGCCACGCACGAAACTATACAACTCGACATTGTAGGGCATACAAATTCTTCCGAATTCCAATCAACACAGCAAAAAGCTAAAACCTATTTTTTCTTACAGAAACATCCAATATTATTTTAGGAGTTTTTCTTTTTTAAGTTCAGAGTAAAGCTCTGAACTGATTCTGAAGCAACCAAGCGTCTCTGTTTTGAGTTCGCATTGAGTTCGATTGAGCAAAAGTGTAATTTTTAGGTTTATTATGGGGAATTTAATTTAAGACATCTGGAAACAGAAGCTAGCTGTAATTATTGAAAAAAAAAATTATCATATCATAAAATATCCGTCAATCGCTAAGAGATTCAATTGGGGTATTTCAATACGTTTGTATGAAAAATCGTAATCTATGAAACTATCCGCCGTTTTTTTTTTCATTTATGAGTAAACGATGACCAATAAACGATACCAATTCTCTTGTCACTATGACGGGTAAGCGACCCGGCGTGCGTGGGCTGAGGAAGGCAAGGTTTTTGTTTGTGTTTGCCGGGAAAGTAAGCGACATCAGTGCATTATTTACGCTCGGTCTATAAATGAGCAACAATTTTTAAATCCAAACAGAATGACTGATTCGAGTGAATACGCAGATATGTCATTTGCATTTTTGAAATAAAATTTGAAATTTGTGTTTTTTTATTATTTTCGCATTTGAACTAAAATATTTCTATTTGTTTGTTTTATGGAACCTTATTTATCATTTGTTTATTTATTTTTTTGTACTTATTATTCTTCTTAGATCCAATATGGAGGAAGCGGTTTTCTCAGGATAATCCAGAAGGTCTCTACACAGGAGCTACTCTGCTGATTGCTTATAATTCAGTCTCGATACCATTCTCAATTATATCATCTGCCATCGCGAGCTGCGTTATATATCCGTAAGAACATTTTATATTAGAACTATGTGTGCGAAAATAATTATATATTTTTAGTTTGTTTTTGGATCCAAACACCCCCAATGGAACGATTTTCGCATATCTTTTAGTTGCTCTTTGGTCTAGTTATGTGCTAGCAGAGCAGCTAGCTATCTCATTTTTGTTGGTAGTTAAAATTCCTTTCAATGCTGCCATAGCTGTTACTTATATACTTTGTATAAGTTTGGCGTTAGCTAGTGGAACTGTGCGGTAATTTAAATGGAAATGCTTTAAATATTTTTTTTAAATGTTTTAATTTTACCAGATCTTACAAAGGCCTTCAGCCATGGTTGCAGGATAACACAAAAGGAACTCATACTCGTTACGTATCGTCACTGTTACATAGTGTCGCATTTCAATCACACAAACTGAATTGTACTCCCACTGCATCGGTAATTTGCCCGAAAGCAGCTGACTTTTTGCACGAACGTCTAGGACAGGCCGATCCAGATGTAAGTATTTTGGTTTGTTTTATGGATTGCAGATTAATAAATTACACTTAATTTACATTTAAGGAGACCATTGATGTTGCAGCTTCTTGCGCATTCGCTGTTGGGCTGGCTGCTTTTAATATGTTGGTTTATCTGTTTCCAATGCCCCGTTGTGTGAGGCAGAAATTTAAAGACTGAATTATACAGTTCGTTTTGTGTAATTTTTTATAATTTATATAATAAACATGATCATTCTTACTCATTTAAAAAAATATTTTTCTTTGAATTTGCATTTAAATTATGCGAACAAGCGCGTACTTTCTATTAAGCTATCAATGGTGGTAAACGGAGCTCTACCACCTTATCACCCAATGAGAAACTCGTTCATTACTATATAAGCTGAAAAACTACATTTCAGCGTTGGCAGATCCCATCGAAAACTAATACGAAAACCAGTTGTGGCCCTAATATAACAAATCTGTGGAAGAATTATGAGAGAATATTTCAAAATTGACTTATTTTCCCACATCCGAAGTCATAACCTTTGGTGATTTTAAAGTCCATAACACAGTTGTACATCTGTAGACATGCAGAATTGAATAACGCACAAGACAGACAGTTTCAGCACAGAGACATGCAGCCCAACTTACAATTACCCAAATACCACAATACCAAAACTATTTATACATATTAGTTCTGATATATCATTTGTAACATTGAGAAACTATATTGATAGAAATATTTTACAATATATCGATTGAATCAGAATCAAAGTCTGAGTTGACGTCTTTCAGAGCGTATAATTTAGAGCTTGTCTGAAAAAATTTTGATCACACACATTTCCAAAATCTGGTATTTGAAAAAAGGAATGTCCATTTTAGAAAAAAAAATCATTTTGGTAAAAGTTTAAAGAAATTCCAATTTTGTTGATCATTTTGAACAACACCCAATAGAAGTTTTTCTAAAAGAAAATAAATTCTTATACTCTATCCCAAAGGCTTGTTGGGACATATTTGTCTGTCTATAAATTTCGAGGATGATGAGATTTGGTACATCATCTCTACATACCTGTTTCAAAAATAAAATCGTCTATATTTCATATCGATGGTTGGGTGTTGTAGAACGAGGGTAGACTCTGATTGGCGTTAACTTGGCAATGCCCAGTGTTGCAACTTTGACTACACATCAAATGTGCTTATCTTTACCTCCAAGTGGTAACCATCGGATACTGGTCTCATCCAACCGGATTTGACTTGCTAAACGATAAGTGCGAGTGTTGATAACACGACGAAAAACAGCAACACTATAAACACCCTGGTGAGAATGGCACGGATGAATACCCGGCCTGCTGTCCCAGGCGAACCTAGATGAGCTGCTCTGACATATTCGGACAACAGGTTGTCTAGGAATTTCAAGGGTTAGTCAGGCCCCTTGAACAGAGATGGTGGCGGATGAACCGAAAGGCCAACGGCAGCGCTCAATCCCGTAGTGGATACTGATGGCCCCGTGTCCTAGGGGTATCTAATAAATTGGAACTGGCCCTCCAGGTTGGGGGTTGTGCTTTGGGTTAACTACCCATCCACGGAAAAAACTATTGTTACGAAGCAACCAATAGCCTCGGAAAGGACTGATTTTATTGTTGACGACCCTGCTAAACGAAAAAAGGACAACGACGTTCGTATCTGCACCTGGAATGTGAGAACATTAAACAGGAGAGGTGCAGGCGAACAACTAGCGGAAGCCCTAAACTGCTACAAAGCAGACATTACTGCCATCCAGGAAATACGATGGGATGGGCCGGGCAAAAAGAGGATGAAAAACTGTGACATATACTACGGACCGTGTTATAGTGAGCAGAAACAGCGACTATTCGGATGCGGATTTGTTATAAGTGCCAGACTTAGGCAAGAAGTCTTATGTTTCCAAGACATTAGCGAACGCATAGTAACAATCCGCATCAAGGCCAAATTCACCAACATAAGCCTTATATGCGCTCACGCTCCGACGGAAGAAAAAGATGATATAGCTAAGGATTGCTTCTACGAGCTCCTCGACAAAACCTATGAGCGACTACCGAAGTACGATGTTAAAATCGTGCTGGGAGATTTTAACGCAAAGGTAGGAAGAGAAGACATCTTTAGAAGTATTGTCGGAAAACATAGCCTACACGACAACACGTCTGGTAACGGACTTAGGCTAATTGATTTCGCTACGGAACGAAATGCCACTATAGCCAGCACACGGTTTCCTCACCTCGATATCCATAAGGGGACATGGCGGTCTCCAGATCAACGAACGGTCAACCAAATTGATCACATTGCGATAGATAAGAGGCACGCATCCAGTATTTTAGATGTCCGAACATTCCGAGGAGCTAACATCGACTCGGATCACTACCTTGTAGCAGCCAAGGTAAGAATGCGGATATCCACCACGCCACAACAATCCAGAAATACTGTGAAAAAATTTAATGTCGGAAGACTGCAATCGCAAGAGACCGCCAAGACCTTCGCACAACGCGTATCCCTTAACCTCTCGATTAACACCATACCACCAGCATCGAATGTCGAAGAGCAATGGCAACGATGCCAACAGGCCATTAGATCAGCCGCAACTGAAGTGCTAGGTTTCTCGCGCCCACCAGCAAGAAACCCCTGGTTTGATGAGGAATGCCGACAGATGCTCGCAGCCAAGAACGAGGCCTACAAGGCTAAGCTGCAGGTGAAGACGAGAGCTGCCATTGAGCTCTATAGGCAAAGAAGAAGGGAAGAACATCGGCTTTTCAGCAAGAAGAAAAAAGAGCAAGAAAAGCGCGCGATCGAGGATATAGAGAGGTGCCACTCCAGGAACGATGTTCGCAAGTTTTACCAAAGTGTAAAACGTCAAAGCCAAGGATACAAGGCTCGAACAGAATCCTGTCGAGATGAACAAGGAAATATTGTAGTTGAGACACAGTCGATGCTGAGGATATGGAAGAACCACTTCTGCAGACTGTTAAACGGCGATGACGAACAACATTCCGCTGTCAGGCAGAACGAACCATTCAATATTGGCAACGACAGCGAAAACTGCCAACCACCCGACCTGAGTGAAGTGAGGATAGCAATATCTAAACTCAAGCTTAATAAGGCTGCCGGAAATGACGGCCTTCCCGCTGAGCTCTATAAGGCCGGCGGAGATGACTTGGTAAGTAACATCCACCAACTCATAAGCCAAATCTGGTCGGATGAAAATATGCCTGAAGAATGGAACCTCAGCATCGTTTGCCCGATCCACAAAAAAGGAGACCCTCTGAACTGCGCCAACTACAGAGGCATAAGTCTCCTCAACATCGCCTACAAGATCCTATCTGCCGTAATATGTGAACGCCTGAAACCGTTTACCAACAACCTGATTGGCCCTTATCAGTGTGGTTTTAGGCCAGGAAAGTCCACAACCGATCAAATTTTCACACTTCGGCAGATCCTGGAAAAAACTCAAGAAGTCCAAATCGATACCCACCACCTATTCATCGATTTCAAAGCCGCATATGACAGCATTTATAGAGACGAACTGTATAGAGCCATGTCTAGTTTTGGTATACCGCCCAAACTCGTCCGTTTGTGTAGGATGACGATGGAGAATTCTCGCTGCTCCATCAGGGTCGGAAACGACCTCACCGACACATTCGATACCAAAAAAGGATTTAGGCAAGGCGATGCGCTGTCATGTGACTTCTTTAATCTGATTCTTGAGAGAATTGTGCAAAACTCCAAAGCCAACACCAGAGGCACAATTTTCCAAAAGTCGGTGCAACTACTAGCATACGCTGACGATATTGACATCATTGGCAGGACTCAACGTGATGTCATAGCCACGTTTGCTAGTATAGAGAAGGAAGCGGCGAAAATGGGTTTAGCAGTAAATGAGGGTAAGACTAAGTATATGCTGTCATCACGAAAGGACTCACAACATCGACGAATTGGACAGAACGTCACCATTGACAGATATAACTTTGAGGTAGTACGGGACTTTGTCTACCTCGGCTCCGCTATTAACTCTGACAACAACATCTCGTCAGAAATTAAACGAAGAATTACTCTTGCCAACCGCTGTTTCTTCGGGCTAAGAAGGCAATTTAGTAGTAAAGCCCTCACTCGAACTACTAAGGAAACCCTATATAAGACCCTGATCATCCCAGTCCTGCTCTACGGCGCTGAAGCATGGACCGTATCAAAAGCGGATGAAGAAATCCTTGGTAGATTCGAGAGGAAAATTCTTCGAAAAATCTTCGGTCCCGTTTGCGTTGACGGGCTATGGAGACGAAGATTCAACCAAGAACTATACGAGCTGTACAGCGACATGCCCCTGGTCAAAAAACTCCGCATTGGACGTTTAAGATGGCTAGGACATGTAGAACGAATGGACACCAATACTCCGGCTCGCAGAGTCTTCGATTCCCAGCCAGACGTCGGACGCAGTAGAGGAAGACCTCGCCTTAAGTGGCGCGCACAAGTGGAAACCGACCTCAACCAACTTGGAGTGCGCAACTGGAGGCAGTTAGCTAAGGACCGGGCTAATTGGAGAGGCATGTTGGTTGAGGCCCAGGTTCATTCCGGACTGTAGCGCCACTTAAGTAAGTAAGTATATTTCATATCAACTTTTGAGGATATTTTTTTTGAAGTAGAACTTCTTTTGGAACGGTGTGAATTTGATTTTATGAATGATAAAAACATTTTTACGGTTTGATCTGGTCCTTTATCCAAGTACTACCCACAACCGACGCTGCTTGATGTCGGTGATCGCGTTTTGTTGGTTTACTAGGTTTGTTTGAAGTGAAACTTATTTTTGGACGGCTGTTGTTGTGGCTCATCATGTGTAATGAACGGATGTATGGACTTGTATATCAGTTGTGAAAAAAAGTGATGGTTTCTTGTTGTCATGTTAGTTTGAGAAAGAACGTTGGTGCACCGCTATGCTCCAAAAAAGTGTGTTGTGAAAAAAATTAAACGAAAGTTGCTACATATATGGATGCGACATTTGGTATCATGTAGGTGGCCAAAATGGTTATTTTCCTTTGAATGTAGAAAAGACAGTTGATTTTGTTGTCATAAATATGTTTTAGTGAAGGTGTGTGTCTGACGTCTGGAGTATGTAATTGAAGCTTGAACCCAACAAGTTGATTTGATTGAGTTTTAGATGTGTATGTGATAAGTGATAATGAAGGCGTATTTTTGGAATTGGAGTGTTGCCTTCAGAAAGGACGGTGTTTTTCATATGACGACATTTTTAAAACGAGATGCTAGATATCGGGAACGCCTCTTACGTTTGTGGGTGTAAATACAAATTGCGGTTTGGAGAGGCTACAAGATGAAGATGAAAATTGGTATGTGGTTTGATTCGGGTGAGATGACTTATTCAGATTTGATGTGTGAGGTGTATAACGGTACTTTTGACTAAGATTGTCTTTTGAATGTTTGACGGTTTTATCGATATATGGGAGTCTTGGATTTTTGAGTGTTGGATTTTGTTTTTTTGATGGATTTTGTGCTAACAATAAAAAAAAAACAGAATATCTTCACACTGGAGATCTTGCAGAAGTTACTTATGACGATATTTGTATGATTGTCTTTTTGAAGTAAAACTTCTCTAATGAAACGAAAAAGTGTAACTAAAATAGATCAAATAAAATATCTGTTTTCGTGTGATCACCGAAACCAAGTAGCGTCGATCGCAGTTAGAACTTAGATATGGGAACGCTTTGAAACACTTCGTATTGTTGGTTATTGTAAGCGAATGAGATGAGTTCAACTTACATAAAACACGGTTTTATAGGCGAGGCAACTGAGTTTCGGTGTAAGAAATAGTTGAAATTATTCAACCGAGTTTGTAATAGAACAAGGTTATAGAACAAGGTTGAAATCTAATCACCAATTAAGTCAATTAATTGTCAATATGTCAATTCACCCCATCTCGAATGAAATGAATACACTATGGAGGTGATAAACAGAGAGAGAGAGAGAGAGAGAAATTAAGCATAGTACAGCTTCACTTCTAAGTCTAACGCGTATGAACTCACACTTTATTTTTTAAGGATATGATGGGATAGAGTATAAAATGATTCGCAAAGCGGATTATAGCCCTTTAATGTCTTTAAATTTACAAAACTCAAACAAATAACTTTCAGTTGGTTTCGCTGATTTTTATGTGTTGGAAAATAAATAGTGGCACTACGAACAGTTAGACTTAAATTGTTAGCTCTTTTGAAATTACGATTTTTGTCGCAACCTTAAAGTATTAATAAGCAACAAATATATTATTTCTTTTTTGTGCAATATACTTTGTATATAAAAAATAACTTAGCACAATGCATAATGTATATTTTATAAAAAAAAAATTGTATATTGTCCTTATCGCATTTATGGTACCCTACAAATCAAATCATTCAAACATAACTACAGAATTGAAAGTAAAACCGCGTCACGATATGCAAACCGCAAGTCAAAAAAAATGATAAAATATTTCTGACACTAATGCCAGGGAATAGGTATTTATTATAACATTAATGTGTTATTTTAATTTGTGCGATTAACAACTCAATGTGTAGTTCAAAGCAATGACTTCTGCCGCGTTATATTATACAGTGAAAGAATGTGGCGTTTACGATATACGGCCGATTGATACAAGTCAAAATCAAATTTACGAGCGCCTGTGCTTTGCTATATCCACTAAAGATCTACATAAAGTTCGTATTAGTTATATTGACATTGGAAGTAAGGACAGACGTGGTCTGTGCTACTTCAGCTACTGTGTCACCCAATGTCAGCAAGCAGTTTTTTTTTGTGATTGATAAGTGGGATAATGACTCCCACCACAATCGTCCCGATGCATGTGACAAAAGTCACTGTTTTTTAATCTTTTTAGTCTGTAACCAAGAAATTTAAAAGTTAACCTTTTAATTTCACTTTAAAGGAAAACAAATCATATTTAGTGATAAATCAAACTCATTTTGTGCCATTTCGACATTCTTCCGAGTCAATGTTTCTGTTTAGTTCATTCGACTAAAGTGTGTGTGGCTTTTTGAATTCTGGCATATAATTAGCATGTTATTTCAGCAGCTTTTTTTGTTGGTTTTTATAACATATCCGATAGGGCATATTAGCTTTGACATTAAGTTTGGATCGACTCAAATTGTCCGCCTGTGTGTCATCGATTTTTGTACTTCAGGATGGAATGGGATAGGGTTTTCAACGATTCACACTGCAGATTGTAGCCTTTTTTTATGTTTTTTTAGTTAATCTCGCCATTTCGTTATTTGCGACGAGTACCAGAAAAAGAAGTCAGGTTTATAAATATATCAAAGGACAGCATGATTATGGAGAAACGCTGTCTTTTGATGTTTTTACTCATGCCTGGCGAATTCATTATTGAATCATTATAAATCCGCATGTAACTGACAATGTAAACCATACTTGATTGATATGTGTGTGTTCAAAGGGGCACTGGTGTAAAGCGGTGCCAGCTAGCCAGCCGTACTTTGATGGTTGTTGTTGGCGTAGCGTCGAGAGAAGGGCATAATACAAATACCCAGTATGAGAAAAAAGAAGGAAATTATTTAGAGATATGTGATTGCCTTTTATACCCTATCCCATAGGGGTTTTTGAAACACAGTTTGTAACAAAGAGAAATAATTTTTGTAGGTAGCCTTCTCATAGGTTTTTTTGTTTATTTTATTCTCATCATCTAAAAGACTTCAAGGTTAAGTAGATGACATACAAAAAAATCTCAAGAAATAAGAAGTACGATTGTTGGGTTATTGATTGATATGATTTCTAATAGATTGGGATGGACATTTTTGATTAACATCTCTTGAAAGTACTTTCTCAGTTAAGTGACACTACAATCCGAGGTAAACCTGGGCTGCAACTAGCATCTCTATGCAATAATCTCGATTCTTAGCGACTATCGGAAATTAATAATATCATTTTTTTAAGGAAAACTTATTTTCCTAGTGTTAATTTTCTTTTGATCAAGATCAAGAAAACTATTACTATTCGTCTAAAGGACCTAGATACTCATATTAAACGTCCTTACTTATACTTACTACGGGGTCAACCTGGGATTAAAAAGGACATGCTTTTCAATTAAGCTCGGCCTTTAAATAGATAAAAAGACAGCGCCTTTTTAACTGCGCCCGTAACTGCCACAAAGAAGAATTAACTGCCACCCAAAAAATTTTGTATTTATTTATTTATTTTAATCTACCGTATTCGTATATATAACCAGATTATTTTGACTTAATACTGAAAATAGTTTAATCCTAATAAAAAGATTAATTAAACTTAAAAAAAAAAACTTCAAAATGAAGAAAAAAAAATATATATTTAATAAAACTCTATAATCATAGAGAAACGAGTGGTGGGTGCACGACTGGGTCGTACGCAACTTTCTCTTTCACAGCGAGTTGGGTGTTAGATCAAATAGTACGCATTTTGATTATTAATGCTTAAAATGATATGAATAATGTTGAAATGTGATTATACGAACGTTTACTACGAAATTTGAAGGAATCGGTGTCAATGTGAATAATAATGATTTTCCGTTAGTGGCCAAAACTAAAAATTCCGTTTAGTGATAGTTGGGCTAAAACTAATTATGTGGAATGGCTTATATATATTAAATTTCATTCAATTTGACATAATAGTTTGCGAGAAATTATCAATTTTCCTTATATGGCCTAAATGACAAAATCCGTTATATGGATTTTCTCGAAAAAACTGGGTATGCAGTTTTGTTGGAACTACTATGGTTATAGTATATATAAAGTTTAATCAAAATCGTTAGAGCCGTTTTCGAGAAAATTGAGGTTATGTGTATTTTTTATATGGCAGGTACCGTTATTAACATGGCTAAAAGCAAACAAAAAAAAATGGCCTAGAATTATGACTAAAACAAGCTTGGATACGAAGTTTGAAGAAAATCGGCCAAGCCGTTTAGGCTAGGGAGACCATTACGGACCGACGGACGGAATTCCAAAAACCACTTTTTTAGGCTCCGCTATCATCGTAATGTTAGAATCAACAAAATCTCGAGGTCGAAAATTTTCACGAAAACAATATCTTTCTCTTTGTAAGAGAAAGTTAAAAATAAAAAAAGAAAAACCTTTTATAAGAGTATAGACTTAGCGAAGGTTAGTATTTGGGAAGTGAAATTGTTAAGTTAGTATATAATATCCCTAATGAACATAACGCCTGTTAGCTTCCTTGGAGTAGAAATAGTTTGCAAGCCCAGTAATAAGCATCGAGCTTTATAATCAGGTAATTCATCATACCAGTTTAATTTTTTGATTGCATACCTGGTAAAGTTTTTCAGTATCCGCTCAAAGAATATTCCATAATTGATCTAACTAGAGAACAATAAATTCATTTTAATGTATAAGGGTCTTTGAAATCAAAGGAATTTCTTTTCAAAAAACCTAGTAATGAATTCGTAATATGAAGTTTATGTAAATTTTTTATCAAATCGAAACCGAGATCGGATATTTTATTAACTCGTTCTAAAACATTACCTGCGTAAGTGAACATAATATAATCTAGCTGCCGTGAAGCAGTACACGTTTTACACATTTCTACGTTCAAATCAGATTGAAGATTTTCACAGTCGCTAACAGATTTTATTTGAGTGTAAAGCTTCCAATCATCGGCATATCCTAAGCATTTAGAATGTTTAATGAAATAAGGTATGTCATTAGTGAACAAAATGAAGAGAAGAGGACCCAAATGACTTCCTTGAGGTACACCACTGTTTGATTTTGAATTACCCACATTGACTATTTATTTTCTATTTGCCAAATAGGAGGACAACCACTTATTTAGTCTTGAGTGAATACCTAAAGCATTTCATTTTTTCACAAGTGTTGTGTGATCCAACTTATCGAATGCTTTAGAGAAATCAGAAAAATAACATAAATTTGTGTACCGGCCTCAAGACTCTCAAGGGTATATTAAGTAAACAATGTTAGATTAGTGGTCGTCGATCTACCAGTAACAAACCCATGTTGAAGATGACTAATACCATTTTGGACGTGAAAGTATATTTTGTATTTAACTAATTTTTCCAGAAGTTTTGTTATAACTGATATCTTTGAAAAATGTCTATTATTTGTTACTTTGAAATACGATGCATAGGGCTAGTTCTGTGTTTTCTATTTTACATTTACATAGTAGTAAGAGTATGGGATTTATTCTTAAATTGCTTTTATGACCCGAAAAAATAGCGATCGAAGGGGTGTATCCATTGTTATATTTTTCTGGTGCAAATCCCTCATATATGAGACCACAAGTCAACCTGTGAATGTTTAAAAACCAAAAGCGTAGCTGTCTTTTAGAACGCCAATACAAAGATCTACTCAGATGCTCGGCATGGGACCTTTTTAAGCTTGAAGCAAAGATTATGAATTCTATACAGATGACGCACTGTATATAAAAAAAATGTTCTATGGCGGGTCGTGCTGGCACAGCCCTGGTTGAGGTGGACGGTTCTTCAGCCACACTATCGCGAACAGCAGCAATATTTTCTGCAGTACGAGCTGTACTAGCATGCATAATAAGCCTGAATAACTTTAACGCGTTGCTCGATTGTGTATCTTTCCATCGTTCGGATTGAATTAGTCTGAAATTGAGAAATGTCAAATGAAATGCATAAAAAAACTTAACGTGTGAATGTGTGGTTCACATTCAACATTGTCCCTTAAAATTTAACCACCCGTTATAAATATATTTAAAAATAATTCTTTAAATAAAACAAATAAAGATTTATTGTAGTATGGGTGTGAACAAAATCTAGATTCAAATCAAGGGTACCTGGTAGGAATTAAAAAATCTCAAATTACCGCTACTTTCGTTTTGGCCCCCCAGAAGAAAATAAACGGCCAACATGTTTATTTTGTCCTGGGCGGTCAAAGGAAAGAATTCGTAGTTTCTTAAGTAGAATATATAAAGTTAACATAAATTTCCACCAACGTATTATTTGGACGAACACAATACAGATCGTACCACTAGTCTTTAGTTCCCGGTATTTCACTGGCCGTCCATAATATATCAACGTTTTAAATTATTGTAATGTACTTAATTATTCATATTTATATAATTAGATCGTTCAACTACTTGAATCAGTTCCTATAACGTATAGTTTTCTGAATCGACCGATTTTTATATGTGACACAGAATGCAGCTTTACTAATTGCATTGCACTAAACTTGTGTCACTTTGCTGTTTTTAATGATTGTAAAGAGATTCTGAATGAGCTACTGAAATATGGAGGTGATTTAAGTACAAAGACAGTTGGTAAGTAACATCTCTCATATAAGGAAATTATTAATTTCGTGAGCAAAGTGAAACTCAATATTGTAATCTAAAATCTTAAATTACAATATATGGCACTGTGTTAAATCCCTAACAATAATTTAATTTAAAAAATTTATACAGGATCAACTGTTAAAAGTACAAATGATTTTTTTTTAATGTTTAATAGTAAACTTACTTTATCCACAGAAGTTATTTTATCGCAAAACCAGAGGAATTTTGTCGAAAAGGATTCATTGATAGAACTTATTGTGCGACATTTCGATGAACCTATGAAATATTTTGAAAACCTATTAGATAGGTATATAGAAACCACAGATCTTGGCAGTACTTACGAATTTAAATTCGGTAAGTGTTGGCTATGCTTTATTAACCATATTATTAACAATTTTTTTTTACAGATTTCTCTATTTTATATCCTTCTGCGTGTATGGAAAGCCACACTCTACAAAAAGAGCGCCAAATGTGCGTTCTAAATGAAATTATCAATTCATCATCTGATATTTACAGTGAGGAGTGCGGTTTACTGCAGCATCCCTTAATTGGTAAAGTCATTGATAATTTATAAGTAAACGCATTCCTAGTTAATATCATCAATATTAGCTGTACTCTCTGTCGAAATCTGACACCACTTCGGAAACTGCACTTTCAAACGATTTCTTTTGTAAATATTGCCAACTATCCTCTCGCAGGAAGGAAATAATTTTTAATAGAGAAAATAAGGTTAGCTTAGGCTTTAGACATGCGTGTACCTTTAGCTATACCCGTTCTTGAAAACAATAAATGTTGATGAAAGAGTATAATTATGCTCAAGTGTTGTAGTCCAGGTATCCGAAAGCGAAAGTCACTATATCACTATCCTTTGCAAATGACCTGTTTTTAACAGATCCTGTCAATCGGTGTAGCAGTGACTGTCCAGCAATCTTCTTGTGCTCTTGTTTATCGCAGGGCAGTGACAAAGCAGGTGTATGATATCTTTAATTAAGGGATGCATGCTGCTGAATCTCAGTTAACTAGACTGTTTACCCCACATTTTATCACTCTTACCATTATTGAAATTGATGCCCTTTCATTGGTGTGTTTATAAGTAATAGTCTTGTGCCATCTATCTTTTGTTCCTTTTTGTGTGTATTTCGTTATGATCTGATTTTTAAAAGCCAGTGGAGGATTTACCCTGCATCAAATAGGAAGCGCTGGGTGCCGATGCTATAGTCTAACTAGTTCGTCTGCTTTTCATTTCCTATAATGTCCTGGCATCCATATTATTTGAACCTTATTCTAATTGAACTTTTTTCGCGCGACAGCGTCCAACAGTGCCAGATTTAAAAACATTCCAGAGCTCCAGCTTTGAGTACGGATAGGATCTCTGCTGGTCTTAAGTATGTGGCTAGACCGATCTTTTCAGAGTAAACCTAGAATCAGAAGTTCGGTGCATGCTAGTAGTTGAACAGGTTCACAATGATTTTACCCTGAAGCTGGCTGGGTACAATGGCACAATCCTCTTACGAATGATGGTGTATCGATTTGGTCTTCTTGTTTTTTTAATGATCTTCCTAAATGTGATGATTTGATTAGTTGTAGACTTTCCTCGCATAAAACCACACTGTTAAAGACGTTCACGTATTAAGCACTTGTAGATAACGTTGAGGAGACTTATGGCACTGTAGTTGATGTAGTTCAGTCAGAGGGTCACCTTTTTTCTGGATCGGGGGAAAATTGGTGAGGTTCCATTTTTAACTTTCTCTTACCAAGAGAAAGATATTGTTTTCGTGAAAATTTTCGACCTCGAGATTTTGATTGATTCTAACATTACGATGATAGCGGAGCCTAAAAAAGTGGTTTTTGGAATTCCGTCCGTCGGTCCGTCTGTCCGTGATGGTCTCCCCAGCCTAAACGGCTAGACCGATTTTCTTCAAACTTCGTATCCAAGCTTATTTTAGTCATAATTCTAGGCCATTTTTTTTGTTTGCTTTTAGCCATGTTAATAAGGGTACCTGCTATATAAAAATTACACATAACCTCAATTTTCTCGAAAACGGCTCTAACGATTTTGATTAAACTTTATATATACTATAACCATATTAGTTCCAACAAAACTGCATACCCAGTTTTTTCGAGAAAATCCATATAACGGATTTTGTCATTTAGGCCATATAAGGAAATTTGATAATTTCTCGCAAACTATTATGTCAAATTGAATGAAATTTAATATATATATATCACTATTACAGCTTGAAGCAAGTCCACATAATTAGTTTTAGCCCAACTATCACTAAACGGAATTTTCAGTTTTGGCCAATAACAAAAAATCATTATTATTCCCATGGACACCGATTCCTTCAAATTTCGTAGTAAACGTTCGTATAATCACATTTCAACATTATTCATATCATTTTAAGCATTAATAATCAAAATGCGTACTATTTGATCTAACACCCAACTCGCTGTGAAAGAGAAAGTTGCGTACGACCCAGTCGTGCACCCACCACTCGTTTACTTCCTTTCTTTCATCCGATCAAATTTTGCTAATGTTTTGTTTTTTTTTTTGTGACTTCCCAAATCATCTCTTTCGGCTTCATAAAGCTCCGCAGCCTTTTTGAGCCTAATTCTTGCTCTTTTTTCTTCATTCCTCTCTCGTCTTCACCTGCTGCTTTGATTTGGGTGGACAAATATGATTTATTTTAACAATAAGATATAAACTAAAACTATAAACTAAAGAATTTAGTCTGGAATACAGACTGTGTGTACTTCTTGCACGATGTCAGGGTTTCCAGTTATATGCCGAAACCGAAGAGTTGATTCGAGACAGTTGATTGACATCTGACAGTAGATCGTAGCTTGAGACATCGATTAGTTGAAGTAATGCGTTCGAGCAAGTGACCCTGAGTATTATATCCAGTGCTATGAGAAAATAAGTAGTTTTATGTAATAACTAAAACAAAGATTGGCAGTTGACTGAAATTTTCCCAATACATAATCTCTAATCCCAGGCACTAACTTATCCCAAATTAATATATCCTTTTTGACTGCGTTACAGAGGCTTATTTGACATGCAAATGGAGTCATTATAGAAGATTTTTCTACATCCTTGTGGCAATGCATGTTCTATTCGTGGCTTGCCTCTCAGCTATTGCGCTATTGATTGTTGGAAACTTTAACACGTTTTCCCAGCTTCAAAATAACACCACTAAAGATGATTACTTTGAAAGCATTCCAATTGATCTGGTCTCAACAACAATTAAATCATTGAACTGTTTCCTGCTTCTATTCGGCTTTCTACTCTTTGGACATGCATTGATACAAGTTGGTAGACAGTAGTTTTTATAAATGGACTTTATGATTATATTGTTATTCAATTGCAGGCATTTTTCATACCACTTCGAAAACTATTTTATGAGTTCGAAATAATTTTAAACCTCTTAACGTCCGTATTCGCTTTGGTGAATTGCGCCTATGGAATCGTGCAGCCTTTGCATTGGCAACTCAAATATCACTTTAAATTGATGTACACGCTGACTAGCTTAATCGTTTTACCAGCATGGATTAATCTAATGCTGATTATAGGCCGGATTCCAAGTCTCGGGTGTTACAGTCTTATGTTTACGACTGTTATGAAAAACTTTCTTAAGGTATGCTATGTTTAAGTTACTGCTTAAACATATATGATTTTTTTTATTTTAGCTACATTTTATTATTTTTTTTATTTCTAGGTGATGGTGTCTTTTATATTTTTGATAGTCGGATTCGCTTTGAGTTTTTCCTTACTGTTACCAATGTCGGACTATTTTAATAATCCCTTTGGGGCTATCTTGCGAACAATTGTAATGATGGTTGGAGAATTTAATTATGCAGAGACATTTTCAAATAATAAGGTCAGGAAATATAACGATAAACAATCGATGCCTATGGCTATATAAAGAACGATATGAGCGCTATTAATTATTTAGGTAGTAAGACCAAAAGATTCTGAGTTTGTCGCTGCCCATCGTATCAAGTCTTCGAATCTCCTTGATGATGAAATGTTAATTTCTATTGAACTGAGACCCACATTTTAAAAACCTATTCCAATTATTACCCTCTCTCATTCTCATCTGCTGTCGCCAAGACAAGTAGTATGAATCCCTTCTCTATCTAAGGTCAATATATTAGGCACCCATCGCATCGGTCGCCACAAGGACGCCGAGAGTCGGAGTTGGTAGGCATCAGCTAGTTGAAAACACAAATGGTTTCATGGCTTTGCCTTCCATTTGAACGCCTTACCACGTAAAAATCATTCGGCTATGATAGAGGCAATGAGACCATAAGCTCATCGAACATTCTGAAAGTACATAAACATCAACTCTTATTATCTTCTCGTAGCAAACAAATTCAAAGCTCCACTGTCTAGCGAAAAGTAGCTACAAATGGTGCAGAAAAGAGACTTCACGTTGATCGTTTTACTGAGCCAGTGATTGTGGAGTCTATGAAGAACAACTGAGTGAGAGATTCCCCACTGTGCTATCATCCTCCGCTAATAATAACACTCAATGGATACACTATCAGCATATTAGCAAAGAAGTAGCCGAAACCACGATAGGTCATAGCTATCCACCCCGAAGATATGTATTATAATATTTGATCAACATCAAGACTGACGGACGAAGACTGACCCTAGGAAACCGATGCTATTTCTGTTAAGCGAGTCTAATGTGATCAAATCTCCTAACTCAAAAGTCCAAATGTATGTGTTACCAGACCGTAATCCTACCAGTCTTACTATACAGTGCCTAGTGCTGGAAAATAATCAGGAAAGCGGGACAAATATTAGGAACTTTTGAACGAACAATTTTTCGTCAAACTATTGATTCTTTATGCGAAGAAGACGAATTGAGGAGGAATTAAAATTATGAGTTGTAACAAGTAGTGGTTTTGAACACAAGTATGTATTCAAATTCAAGACTTATAAAAGAACGAATTTCCGATTTAAGAATGAAGAATCAAATTAATGTTGTACTATGCAACTGGAAGCATCGCATCGTGTCCATGGATAAAGAAGATGGAGGGGCCAGGAACCCATTAGGTAAGTATGTGAAACGAAAAATCATGGAGAATCGAGAACTGTTTCCCAGAACATTCCCAAGGCTTTCGATCAGGGTTTGCTAGCCAATTTGAAACCATACCGACATCATCAAATACTGTGAAGCTGGATGGAAAACTTTCTTAAAGACAAAACTTTGGAAGTAGTTGTGGATAGCTTCTCTTCAGACAGATTCTTTTTAAACGATGGGGTACCTCCATGATCAATTTTCTCATCCACTCTGACTCTATTTCTTCACATTGAAGATATTTTGAGCATTTTTAGTGTCTAACTCAAACGACATGCCTTCTATCACTATTGCTGCTCACTAGCAGAGATCCGAACAAATCTGTACTATAATGAAGACCAAGATTATGCAATGGGGAAAGGAGAAGCTCGTTTAATTCAACTCAAAAATGCAGTATACAACATTTACAAGAAAGGACAAGTCCACAGTTCCGCAAACCGAAATCGATAATACAGTCCTCAAATCAGAAGACCCCATACATCTGCTAGGCATCACAATTCAGATATATCATGACAGCAACATGCTAAATCAGCATCGTCCAAACTAAGTTATCTATTCAGAGCTAAGAGATAGTTTACACAAGGCCAGCATCTTCTTGTGCTGTATAAAGCTCAACTAAGACTAGGTCATGAATACTGTTTTCCACATTATTCCCTCTTTCAAAGCGAAGACTTTTATAAGATCTGCCTTATTATACCCTATCCCATAGGGGTATATTAGTTTTGATACATAGTTTGTAACATAGAGAAATAATTTAGCTACATATACCTCAAAGTATATGGATCGACTCAGAATGGCTGGCTGATTCGATTAAGCCATGTCTGTCTGCCCGTCCGTGCGTCTGTACGTCACAGATTTTTAGGCCTTAAATTTTTGAAATTTGGTATTTAGGATCCTCATCCGTGCCTACAGAACAAGTTTTAAAATGTTTAATATCCGCCCACTGCTACGCCCCCTTTTAAGAAAAAGGAAAAACCGTAAGGAAATTCGAAAAAGTTGCTGAACAACATATTTAGACAATGTTAATATCTATATTTTGTTTATATAAAGTTTTTTGCCACGGCCACTTTTTGGGAGCGTTTTCAGTAAAAACCTTTTTCCGTTATATTTTTAAAATATTTGAAAAAAACTTTTGATGCAGGATTAAAGGTTTTGATAATGCTAACATTTCGCCCTTGGATCATTTTAACCCACGCCCACTTTTTGGGGGTGTTTCCATAAAAAACAGTTTGTATACCCTACCCCAAGGCATATGCAATAGAAAAACGTTGTTTTTTGTCGAACCATAAAATATTTTGATAAACTGTCTGAACAATATGTTGTGATAACATCATTATCTATTATTTATCGCCATAAAAAAACAATTAGATATATATAAAGTTTCTAGTGTGTCCGGAATAGCGAAAAATCCGGAATATAGAGAAAAAATAAAATGAAGTGGATAGTTGCCTGACTGATTTGCCAGTTTCATTTTTATCCAATATTTTACATTTCTGAGAAAGTGTCAAAGTTACGTGCTTTATTTTCTTCGCAGAAGCCACAGCAAATTATAAGAAGTGCTAGCTATTATCTTTGCGAAAACTTTATATGAGAAATTCATGCATGAATCACAAAAATACCTATACATATCTAGGCAACTTTGCAATGAAGAAAATCGTCCGGACTGTAGAGGTTACATTTTAAAAGTGGCCGAAATATGGAGGCATCTGGATTACTGAAGTGTCTATAATGTAATAACTATTGACTGCTGTGATTTATGTTGAGACTGTTTTATTATAACATTACGATTATGTATAAAATCCAATAGCTAAAAACCAGTCAACTAATACCTATATGTTTTTTTTAGCTATTCCTAGATGCAACTCCGAAATTAATTTTTGTTTTATTTGTAATTTCGTGCAGTATAATTTTGATGAATTTAACTCAAGGTAATAAAAATATCTAATAATTTTCTTTTTCCAATGTTAAACACTCTAGTATTTCAGGTATCGCTGTAAATGATATAAAACTTCTACACGAAATAAGTCAAACTATTCGATTAGAAAAGGAGACGAGGTTTTTGTACGAATTCGAATGCATTTTCACTCAACATGTAATGACGTCAAATCCGATCTTACGAAAGGTAAATTCGAAACAATTTCAACACTGTGGCAACAATGCCATTTTTTTTAATCAATCGCTTCTGCTTACCCTTGTCCGTACGCGGTAACAGGCGTACAATTTGTAATTAAAAAATCCTTCCAACGTTTGTTATTATTTTGTATACTTTATATTTGTATATTTGAATATACAAACTAATATTGGGTGGGGATTTAAATACTTTATTTCGTTTTAGATAAAAAAACGTTTGTTTGACAGCGGTGCAATTAGGACCGAAATTAAAATCTCAAAGGAAAATCGGCAACGGATCTCTAACACACTGCTATGTATGTATATTATGAGATCATTCTGTTTCTTAAGCTTTTTATTTTCTTTTCAGCGAAATTGTTTCAGCAATATAAGCCAACAAAATCGATCTTAAGTCGAAATTTGTCACATCCCCGATTTCAGTTCAAATGTTTACCAAATCGTTTCGATGCTTCAAAGGAATAGTGTTATGATATTTTGTTAAAATATTGTTGTTAGTCACCTACTTGATATTATAAAAAAAACTGTTACTTCATAAAACATATAATACTTTCAAAAAATAAAGTCACATTTTTACATCCGGTGTTTTCTTAATAAAGGTAGGCTTTCCAAAAATGTACGTTAAAAACAAACTAAAATGCTTGATACATACAAGGTGGCGCAAAAGTTGTCACCCGTCGCAAAAGCTGTCACCCGATGTTTTTTGGTTGCAAATATTTAAATACTTCAGCAAAAAAAGTAGAAAAAATTATTCCATGATTCATGTCTTATGCGCCACCTAATTGTTTCGATTTTTTTGCAAAACACTTTAAAAAATGGCGGCCAAAAAACATCGGGTGACAACTTTTGCGCCACCTTGTACTTAGGTGGTGTGATTTGCTTATTACTATTCTTAGGATTTTCAGGAACCTGACTCATTTGAAATGTCTTGACAACAGCTGATAGGAAAAGCAAAATGATGTCTTTCTTCGTTTTAATCTTACCTAATAGGAACATGACCAATTCAGTATGTTTTCCTGAGACAAGGTAGGATTATATCCTCTTCGATCCTGTCACACCTCCTGTCAAGCTCGATGGGACTTTAAAACCTTGTTATCTCAAACTTTGGCGCTGAAATTCAATGACTCTTTGGCGGGAGCATTACTGTTTATTCACTAAATGTGGCCGAGTCTGTTCGTAAATTTGGTTTTTTAAAAAAATTATCCAGTTATTTTTCCAAATCAAAGTAGCAGAAGTTCACAGGGGCAATTTAGTTGGGAATTCTTTTATTTTTGGGTTTGATGTTTACTCCGATGTAAATTAACTTCTTAACTATGTACCTCGAAGTTTTTACAATCAATATGAGCATTTTGTTCATAATTGTTATTGTTAATTGACAATGCTTAGTTGGTTATAACATAAACTTTGTCTTGTTCTCATTAAATGCAAAAAATGCATTTCGTCGGTTCATCAAATTCCAATTAACGCCTTCAGAACGCAAAACTGAGTGCGACCAATTTTGTCAATATCGTACGCATATCCGTAGTATTTATTCCACCACGAGATTAAACAAATCGGATTAAGTTGAAAGGTATAAAAAGTTCAGATGAGCAGTTTGCACTGAACTTAACATCCAATGTTAGATATGTGAGACCTACATAGCTTGAGGTGTTGGATGCTCTTATGTTCGGCCTTTTAATCTATGAAAAGATAAGGAATCTTGACTTAATGTTGGTCGAGCTTTTCAAGGCAGCCACACTGGCCTTCAGAACGCAAAACTGAGTGCGACCAATTTTGTCAATATCGTACGCATATCCGTAGTATTTATTCCACCACGAGATTAAACAAATCGGATAAAGTTGAAAGGTATAAAAAGTTCAGATGAGCAGTTTGCACTGAACTTAACATCCAATGTTAGATATGTGAGACCTACATAGCTTGAGGTGTTGGATGCTCTTATGTTCGGCCTTTAAATCTATGAAAAGATAAGGAGTCTTGACTTAATGTTGGTCGAGCTTTTCAAGGCAGCCACACTGGTATGTAATAAAATGTGTGTTTAAGATAAAAGCCGATATTCCTACATTTCTACTATCGGGAATTTGTTCGTACTTTCAAGAGTTCAGCTGCTAATTCATAAGATTTTTTTTTTTTTTTTTTGTGGGGGTTCGCTGGAAAATTCATAAGATTCGGCTGCCTTTTCTTTTTTCAGTTTTTTTGATTATTTCACTGAATCTTCCATACTGGGAAGGATGGTTTTCTCCAAGACTGTAGTTCGTATGTAGTAGATTACAAGATTTTTATTTTCCTCACCGGTCTAAAAGACAAACTGAATGTGAATTTTAAGACCTTCAGATACACAACGTTTAAGGCTAGGTGGTTGTAGCTGCAGATTGCTGTTGACCGCATTTTAATGCAGTGGTTGGCGCTCATCAATTATTTTCATCTAATAGTTTTTGAAAAACAAGAATTATAGTCGATTTCAAAAGTCGGAAAAATGTTTAAAAATTTAAATAATAAAGAAATCAAATTTTCAGAACTTGCAGAATTCCTCGACGGTTTAATACTATTAGAGGAGTATAAAGAAAAATGGGCTGACGTCACCTTTGTATGTACTATGAACCTATGAATTTGTGAAACTTATTCTATAAAAAGGTATAATTGTTAAACGAAAAACTATTCAATGTTATGTATTTATTTTCATTATTTGCTGCACTTTTTTTCATATCTACTTCGTTTTTTTGGCGATTTGCTACACTTTCTGGACTCAGCATTGGCAACCCTAAAATCTCATGATTCGTCACTTCAAGCAACTCTTAAAGATGATGCTTAAAAACCCCACCTACGTCGGTGCTCCGGAAAGTGTTTTCATTGAACAGCAATCGATGCTCTTAATGTAGGCTCACACTTTGCTCCATCTTGTTGGAACTATATGACCAGTTCATCAAGTAATGGAAGAAAATCCTCCAACATGGAATATTAAAGCTTCAACCGGTTCAATGTTTTTAGGTGATCTGATGGGCCAGGGACTCCAGTTTATCGTCTTGTCACATTTGTGGGATTCTAAACGAAGGCATGCTGCGTTGGGATTACAGAACATACGTTCGAGCAGCGATTGCAAACGCACCCTTTTCACTATTTCAACGCATGATGGAGACTAACCGGGGCAGAAAACATAACTTTAGAACCACGCTTGTCGAATGAGACCACTCCAGATCCATCCAGACCCCTATAGCCGCGCATGCTGCCGCTTCCTGTAAATTCTACTAATGTATGCTTGTCATTTTTTAAAGACTGATGGTCATGGACTTAAAGCCAGTTTATCATTACATGGAGCAATATTTTTCAATTCAAATCAGCTCACACACTTTTACAATGAGGACCAGTAGCTAACAGTATTACAGCATTATACAATATGTAGCCAAATCTACTTGGAACTACCAGCTTTCCTTCCGAAAGTAGTATACAAGATCCTATCTAAGATGCCCTCTGAATATCTGAACCATTTCTGAATCACTTACCAATATGGCTAAATAAATCATGAAAACTTCAACATGGTACGTGATGTTAAGAATTACCATGTTAACATTGGCTTTTAGGCCTCAATCCTAGGTTCTCCCTTCATTTGTGTCTATGAAGTTATATTTTTGTCACAAAGTATGGAGGCTTTCTGTTTAACACTGAATCCGAACGGCAAATTTGATAAGCTTCTCATAACCGTTTTATACTCTTGGATGTTTGTTTGACGTTCGTGGGGCAGTAAAAAAACGTATGTGTTTTTACTTTCGAAATTTAAAGCTGTAAATCTCCGCATAGTAGCCCAAATCACTAACCACTAGGCCGATTAACCCACGCTATGTGGTTATAAAAAAGCTTTATAACCGTATTCAGTGACGGTTTACTTGTCTATGGGGGTTTACTTACTTATGTCAACAAACATTACTAAAAATAAATGATAAACAAATATTTTTAATTGCATTTCAAAATTTATTGAAAAACGATCTTTCGCTATCAATGCGAATGATAAACTCTATAAATTTATTCTTCTTCTTCTGCCTCTAGAAGAACCTTGAAGCTGAAAGGTAGGAAGGCATGACCCAAACCTTCATAGAATTTACTCATGAACTCGACCCTAAAGAGATGAAAATAGAGTTGTATTAGTAACAAGCGTGTGGCTTTTATAATTCTGTAACTTACCAATGCAAACGCAAAGTGTGAAGGAAAGCAGAGAGACCTTCCATCATAACCAAGATGGCGAGCGTGAACAAGGCCCAGGCACCGAAAATGAAGAACAACACAATACAGCTCGTATAGCTATTACCGAAGCCCATTGTCAATATCATGTTCCATAACACCTCCGACAATTCTTTAATGGGAAAAAACGTTAAATATGACTTAATGCAAGAGAAAAAAGTGTAGAAGTACTTACGAGCATGAGCCAGTGACAAAGCCCACAAACGCAAATACGAAGCCGTATGCGAAATTGTACTGAGCACGTATTCAATGGTGTGGATAGCCTGGTGAATGAATATCTCACTCATTGGTTCGTCTTCATGACCATGGGCACCACCCTCATTGTGATCAGTGGCAACTGGGATTGAACTCTCACTCTCTGTGAACTCTGTACCGCCATTGAGCTATAGTTGATATAAACAAACATCACAAAATCACACAATGCTTATAGAATAGCGTATGTAGGTACTTACTTCTAGTTGTTTAGGCTTTCTGGTGCACATAATGTACAACGGTTTTGTCAACAACATCCATGGAATGCACACAAGTGCGCAAAGGACGAAGACCATTTCGATGGTGTGTTGTGATTCAAACATGTACTCTTCGCAACCCTCCAACGGTGGAGTTGATTTGAACAACATCATGTTAATGAACATGATAAGCACGGATGGAGCACATCCAGGCTTTTCTGGCAGAAAATCAGACTTGGAGCTGTATTTCACCCACTTAAAGAACATCATGAACACCATGTAGCCGAAGAGCAGCACAAGGAACAGAACTTGTGGCAAGAACTCCATTAAAATGCTCATACGCCTACGGAAGTGGTTATAGTTGACCACACTCATGCATACCCCAAACAACATGTGCGTCACGCCGAAGATAATGGACAGCTTCATTTTGTAGGAATTCAAGAAGATGATCTTGTTCTCTCCCAGCTGCCAGATGGGATCCAAACCAATGGGATAGACGCCATCAACTGCTTCAGTTGGGTTCAACTGTAGATGGATGTTACTTTGTACTGTTGATGTATTGTATCCGATCCTCCACTCGGAACCGAATATGTTCATCGACTTTGAGAATACGTCATTGTATATGAAGCCAGTATACAGAGAGAAAATACCCATAAGTAGAATGATGTAACGACCACCGAAGAAAATGTTCCAAACCTCACCGGCACGGGCCCTTGACAACTTCTTCTCCCAAATGCACATCCATGCGCCAAACAGGAACATGATCAAGCCGTGTCCTATATCACCGAACATAACAGCGAACAAGAACGGGAACGTGATGATTGTATACAAGGCTGGATTTGCTTCGCGGTACGAAGCGATACCATAGGCGTCGATCAAATTTTGGAAGCCCTGGGTAAACTTATTGGTTCTGTTGAACGTTGGTGGCTGTTCGTTGGTGTTGATAACGTTCAAAAATGACGGAATCGTACTGCCAACTGCAGCTGATCCATCAGACAATGCTGTCTGCACAACATACAAATCCTTGGATGGCACCCAGCACTCACCAATGAGGCACTTCTTGGAAACGTCCATGTTGAATAAGTTGAGTGTGTGGTAGATTGCCTTCATTTTCTTCACCATAATGCTCCAGGTGGGCAAATTCTTGGACACTGTAGCCAATACTCGGCTGCGATGATCTTCGGTCTGGCTCAAGACCAACTTCAAGTCTTCCAAACGAGTGCGCACACCCTTAACCATTTCATCGCGCTCCTTATGTGAGCTAGGGCATGGGTACATTGAGGCATGGAAACCGGTGCACACCTTCTTGATGCGATTCTTCAGCTGTTCACCTTGGAAGAAGGCAACAAATACGGTCTTATAGATGGGATGACCGGTAGCTGGATCCTTGAGCGGCTCATCCAAATCGGAACGTTTCAGGAATACGTTACCGCGCGATATACGCCACAGCATGCGTTCAAAGCCGAAAACACGCTCACGATTAATGACACCAGCGACGAAAGCCAAACGACCACGGTTTTGATTTGCAACTTGATCATCTAAGGCTATGTTGTTACGGCTCGAATCTAGATTGAGAACTTCTTGGTCTGAGAAGAAGCCCTGTGTGTTCTCCAAGACCTGACGCAATTCGGTCAATTCCAAGAAATTCGACTTAAGATTCACCTCGTTTTGTGACAACTCAAGAATTTCATTCTCGGTCTTCTCCAAATGGGCCTCTAGGTCGATAATTTCTCTAGGATTTGGTGCTCTTGGGATATCATCTATAAGCTCATGCAGCACAATACCATCCTTCTTTAGTTCGGTCTCGATGTAGCGAATCTTGCGTTCCAATTCATCGCATCGTCGTACTTCGGTGACGAATTTTCTTTGAAATAAGTTCACACCTTCATTTAACTGAAAAGAGGAATAAATTGTTTGGTATAGTATTGAAATCGTGTTTACATCGACAAAATGTTATAAATAACTCCAATGGCATAAACTAGTGAACAAAATTAATATACCCCTATGGGATAGGTTATAAAAACCAACACGTGCAAATGTTTAAGTGTCAAACGTGAATTTGTAGCGTGAGGGCATCTTCACGCTACAGATTTACGATTAACAAGCTGTAGCCCTTTAGGAACCATGTGTCTTTTACAGATATTTCGATATCTCGGTGGGATCCGTAAGAAAAACACGCCTAATGTTTCGATTATTTTTTGAAAAATCTACGTTTTTGGTTTGGTGTTGAAAAGGTTTTAAAATCCAGTGCTTAAACGACTTATTTTATCGTGATAAAACTAATAGTTTATATATGATCGATTGACCAATGAGAACAGAAACTTATCTAAGATATCTTAATAAATCCGTGGCCATTAATACGAATAAATTCAAGAAAAAATCTTTCCATTCCCATTCAACTTGGCATCACTGAACTGTAAATACATACCATCGCAAATGTCGTCTCTCATGTGCTGACGTCAATGAAAAAAGTGTAGTTTACCAATCTCAATTTATAAGGGACAAAATGAAAAAAGAAATACAATTTTTGTGAAAAAGAAGTTTTAAACCTATTGACAACGTAACAGAAGTTGCCTTTTTTAAATCGACTCACACCAGTTCACAATCCAAGGATTTCAGATATTTCTCTCAGATTTCAGATTTGTGCCATCAATCTTTAAAATCCATGTTTTTCACATGGCCAATTAAATGTCGCCTGTTCACTTTTCGGAAAAGAAATAATAGTTTTACACGAAGGCATTTAACTTATCAGCATTGCAAGATATAGTTATGACTCGGTAACATCAGCTTTGACATCTTAAAGCCTAAAAAACATGATAAAAGTTACGACACAATGTCTTCCGACATTTTATCATTTAATCTATTTCCTTCTATCGGAGAACTAGTTTTTGCCAAAGTTCATCATAATCCGCCAAGTCAAATAATATTATGAATTTACAGCATTATGTCATTTATACACTAGGACACTATTCAATAAGTTTGTGGCAAGGAAGATGAATAAACGTTAGAGTGTACGTGTAGAGTGTACATGTAGACTAGAATCTTCAGTCAAGTATGAGAATTTGAAATTGTAAAAGAATCACATTAACCTTGCAAATGTATATATGACTCCCTGAATAAATCATTTGGTAAACAAATGTACAAAAATATGTGATATTTTGAATACTTTTATAAGTAGTTGATTGTGAAAAGAGTTTAAAATATCGATAAATCAAATTTTTAAGTGTACGAGAAGTTTAACCGATCACTCACCCTAATCATTTCTTTTATAATTCGAAAAGTATGTCAAGCTTATAAGAAAACGTCACGAAGATAAGAAAAACAATTTGTTTCATGTCAATATGTCATCTAAAAGTACATGTGCCCTTATTTATTTTTCTATCAGGTGTGATCGATCACATTATATATTGCACAATCCATTTCAAGTGAGAAATCATTCAATGTTCAATATGTGTTTAAAACTGATTTTTAAGCGCTTCTAAGATGATTTGTCAAATGTGCTAGTCTGATTGATTTAAGTACATAATACATAATATTTCACTAAACGAAACCAGTTTTGCAAAGTGTTTCAAATTTATTGGTTTATTAATTGTGAAGTATTGCCCTGCATAATGATCAATTATATTCGTACTCTTATGTTGAACCATCCCAAATCATTGCCGATTGACTTTTAATTTACGTTATATGTTTACTTTTAGACTTAATTTGATTTATGAGAAAAAATATATCGACAGAAAACACAATGTTCGAATCATTTTTAGTAAACTGATAAATGAGAATAAAACAAATGTATAACATATGTATCAATAATAAACAAAAAAACAAACGAAAGATCTAAACATAAAAAAAGTACAAAATGTATTAACTAAACATTTGGAAAAATATATCCTATTTTGAAATTAATTCCAACTTAATGGAACACAACAACTGTCAAAATCCGTCTTTTGACAGACGGATTTTACCAATGGCAAACGCCATAAGTCGAATCAATATATATATATATATAACTAGAAATCTGTTTATTGTAATACAACAATAATTCGCAATCATATTAAAATAAATGAATGCTGATGAAACAAAAGCTATACAAAATTCAAGATGGCGTATTCGTTTGTTAACTTCTTTAAAAGTCACTACTCCGATGTTATACATTTTTTTTAATTCAAAACTGAATATTACAATTGTTTGATCGGGGCAACATCGTTATTATTTATCTATAGTGGGTGTAATAAGAAATACGAAATTTGTAACACAACACAAATAAATTTCAAGGGCCGATGTTGAATGTGAACCACACCTAAACGTCAAGTTTTTTCTGCATTTCATTTGACATTTCTCAATTTCAGACTAACTCAATTTGAACCATGGAAAGATACCATTGAAAGAACCATCGAGCAACGCGTTTAAGTTGTTCAGGCTTATTATGAAAATGGGCGTTCAAATAAAAATGCATGCATAATCACTTCGTTATTTTTCGGTCAATTTAATCGTCCAAATGTGCGTACAATCGGAAAAATTGTGCAAAAAATTGAGCAAACCGGGTCTGTAGGAATTGTGAAAACAGCAGTGCATGCTCTGCTCGTACAGCTCGTACTGCAGAGAACATTGCTGCTGTTCGCGATAGTGTGGCTGAAGAGCCGTCCTCGTGCCCAACAATTGCACCTCTCACGCTCATCGTTGATGAACATTATGCATAAAGACTAAAGCCTATTGACCATTTCAAGCGTCGTCAATGGTCAGAATGGTGGCAAGAAATGGCAACAGTGGATGATCATCTTCAGTGATAAGGCACATTTTCAACTCAGATGGATTCGTCAGTAAGCAGAATTGCCGCATTTGGGCGAATGATAATCCAAGAGTGACTGTTTGGTGCGGTTTATAGGCTGGAGGCATCATCGGGCCGTATTTTTTCCAAAATGAGGACGGTCAGGCAGTTACTGTGAATGATGTTCGCTATCATGAGAGAAGATTTTTGCTAACGAGTAGGTCGACAACTGCGATGAAAGTGAATTTGATTTTGGGTATGTTTTCTCTTTTACTCTAGTGGATTCTGCGATTATAGTCTGTCTGTCACTTGTCAGTGAATTACCGCCGGGGTAAGACACCAGCACTTGAAAGTTGCACATACACTTACAACATTAAATAATGACAAAAAAAAATATTTTTCATACTCGTCAATCTAAACCCAGGTCAAAAAAACTATGCCTGTGTCTTAGTTTTAAAAAAAAACATTTGTACAATGAAGTGAGAATAATGAATAAAGGATATAGGTAAACTCAGTAGCTTACCAAAAGGTTGGTTTTTGCACTTGCAATGCGTTTATGTTGGTTGTGTCGCTTTACTGATATTTCGTGAAATGACGCGTTTCGGCTAGTTGGGAATTAAACTAAACATGTTTCTCAAAAAAATAATAACTTCTGTCGTTTTTTAAGGCTACTTAAAGCCATAAATCAAACATATCAAAAAAATGTTGAGGAAATTTCAAACAATTTAAACTGCTCTGTCCTGTACTTTACTTAACAAGCATTCGCAATCATTTTTAAGGTAATGTATGAGTTTCCCCTCACCTTCGATAAGTATACCTACCAAGAAGTGGCTTGAGGTCACATGTTTTTCAAAATAGAAAAAAAAACATTTGGCATGTAAATATGTAAATATGTTTTCCGGCAGCTATTCAAACTCTTGTACACAAGTAGGTAGTAGTAGATGAAAATCATTCATTGGAACGCATTCAGCTTATTTTACTAAAACTATAACTAGTGTGTTCCATTTGAAGTCTGAAATCTACTAGTATGTAGAAGCAAGCAACAAAGGAACGCCCCAATACTTAGTCAGTGGTATTGGGGACTTTATGATGACATTTTACTTTTCTTTTGACGGATCACGTTTGTTTAAAAAACTGGAAACAAAATTTGAACAACATGAAATGATTGCCAACCAAACAAAAAAGCCAAAATCAATTCCCAAATGAAAATGTCAATATTTAACGCCACTAGTTTCAAATACACGTGATCACCTCTCTCATTCATTCATTCATTCATACCTCTCTCAGCATTATAAGTAATTGAAAATCGTCAAGTCAGGTGCAATTTTATTTCCATATTCCACATAAAAACGCCGACTTATATAATTTGAGATAGGTATTTGGAGTTATTTGTTATGACTAGTACGTATACGTAGTATAGTGATCGTACAACGGCTTGCCTGTCTGGGCATTACCGGAGCTATGCGTACCTGTCCCACGGCGGCTATGGAAGCCATAATAGGACTAACACCTCTCCACATTTACATAAAAAAAGTGGCAATTCGCAGCTCAGCAAGTTTGACACAAGCGGAAGAACTAAACATTAGTGAACATCTAAAACTAATTGAACTTCTATCCGAACTTCCAGAACTTGACATGATCTGTGCGGTTACAGACCGCTTACCAAAGACACTATGCTTCGACAAAAGATTCTCAACGGAGATCACAACCAGAGAAGCATGGTGTAGCAACAACCCTCCAAACTGCCTAAACGGCCTAAAGTGGTATACGGATGGTTCTAAAATGGACTCAGGGGTAGGAGCTGGCATACATGGACCAAATAAAAACATCTCAATACCTATGGGAAAAAACCCTAGTGTATTCCAAGCTGAGCTCCATGCCATAAAAGAATGCGCAAACCTAATACACAACTCAGGTATTAAAGGCGCAAACATCCATATATTCACGGACAGTCAAGCAGCTATAAAAGCCCTTAGCTCACACATCATTGACTCCAAATCAGTACTACACTGCTTCAACTCCCTCCAAACACTCAGTTCCAGGAACAAGACCAAACTATGGTGGGTCCCCGGACATAAGGGAGTTGAAGGTAACGAAAAAGCTGATGAACTAGCCAGAAAAGGTTCCGAAACCCCCTTCATTGGACCTGAACCCTTCTGTGCAATCCCCAAATCAGCCATAAATCTAGTCATAAAAAACTGGGAACAAAACAGATGTGTTTCATACTGGGGAAACATCCCAGGCCTAAGACAGGCCAAAAGAGCTATTCAGCCCTTCAAATCAGATGCCGACAAGATACTAAATCTTCGCAGGCACGATATCAAAAACTTAGTAGGCTACCTAACTGGTCATCACGGTCTGCGATATCACCTAAATAAAATGCGTCTAGTCGACTCACCGGAGTGCAGACTATGTCTAGAAGAAGACGAAACAGCCGAGCATATCATATGTGAATGCCCGGCTCTTTACGGTATGAGAAGAGAATCTTTCTTCAGGGAATTCTTAAGTCCCGAAGAATTGAGGAAATCTTCGGCTGAAAGTATTATCAGCTACATTAGGAAAGTAGAAGCGCTACTAACCTAAAAAGCATCTGACGGCAAGCACAATAGATCTTTTAGGTCGATGTGTATATTACTGCTTAGGCAGGTCAGAATTTAAAAAAAAAAAAAAAAAAAAAAAGTATAGTGATCGTAAATACTAAAATCATATTGATCAAATTTAAGCGATCAGTATGTTACAATAACATCACCGAGTTAATTATTATTTTCCATGAAATTGCACACAACGCACTTATCTTAACCAAAAACAAATAATAAAAGCAAACAAAAAAAATTACTTACATCACGAAATTGAACACACCCAGCTTCTCCCAGTTCCGATACTGATGTGTATGCTGCTTCTGGCTGTATGAACAATTGGCATAAAGCCATTTCCTCACTGCGGAACATGTCCCCCATGGTGAGGAATTATTGCTGACCTGAAAAATCACAAAACACACTTTTTAAAACACAAACAATATTTTAATAAAAAAAAGTTACAATTTTGCTAACACTAGGTCGTTTTTTTGTTTTTGCTACAAGCCTGAGGTATCCAGTTCCTCTAATGGGCTTTGAAATGTTTCCGGCACTTTGAGATAAATACGTGGGTTCTCACGGCCGTACTACCAAGAGTGCTCTATGTAACTGACTTCCAGTGACGATTGGTTATACCTTTTAAGCGAAGTGTCATGTAGTAGTACTTGTATTCTATGGATTTCGTTAATCTTTATCTACAATTTGTTTGAATTGCTTTGAAAAGCTAACTTTTATCAAGTTTTTTTTGTTGTTCTTGTAGTGTTATCTTATCTCGTTTGCTGTATGGACTGACGTATGAGCAACGAGTTGCGAGTGTATCACGAGGAAATTGATTTTAAATTGGTTTGCATGTGACCCGCTTACCATGCATTCGAAAATTTGTATGCAATAGGTTACTTACTACAAAATATATAGGAACGTGGAATGGGTTTTTAAGAATTGCATTTTCTCCAGCTTCATTGAATCATTGGCGGTTATATAACAGTACTTTATATAACATGTAATCAGCGTAGAGAGAATACATGTTTGAGTAAATATTTATCATAAAAGCTGTTTGTAAGTTTTGTAAAAAATGCCTGTTTTAACTCTGGTATGATTTTTTCAATTCATAATGTTGAACTTCAGTTATTTTTCCCAAGATATATTCCACATATAAAATAAAACTCACCTTATTTAAATATAAAAAAAAACTTGTCCACTATAGGCTTTCAACCCAATACTATTTACTGTGTACTGTTCCCTAAACCAAAAGCAACTGATTGTTAAGTATGGCACTGACTATCTTAAAGCTAAATATACCATAAGAAGTAGAGAAATATTTGTTCCTGATATGGCAATGTGATGTAGAAAATAAAATTGTAGAGATTTGAAGACTGAATGGGGATACAAACCACATGATAAGTCACAAGTTTGTATTCTTATGACAGATTAGCTAAAAAAGCTTTTACCCCTAACTAGTATTTACAAATCAAATTTACATGATCGTGCGTTAGAAAAGGATAGGAAACGAATATCGGTGTATTATGGGCGCCTTTTGTAAGATACAAAAAAAACGATGACTTTTTACGAAATTGGTGATAATTCAATTTAATTAACATTGGTAATCTAATGTCATTATTCGTGTGTTGTTCATTTGGTAGGTATGAATTTAAATGTATCTATGACAACCTATCACCTATATACATCAGTTAACGAAAATTCCTTTTATTTTCTATAAAAATGTCTATCGCAAAACATTATAAAATAGTTGACTTTATTTGGAATTAGAGCCCATTAATCAACCAACGTTTCAATCCGAGCACAGTCTATTCTGTAATTACACTTATTATAAGTTTGAAAGGAATCGTTTGTTGAAAAGAAAATGATTGATTTAAGTCATCAATTTTAATTATATGACATTAACTTCTATGTTGAAGAAATCTAATAATGATTTAATAAAAATTCAACTAAGAAGATAATTTGATTTTTTAATAAATTCCTATAGAGGCAGTATATAATGTATATTTAGTCGGAAGAAATCTTAAAGAGTTTTGGTTGTTCATTAACGAAAAGAAAAAATCATTGAGTATATTTAAAAGCATGGAATATAATAATCTTCTGATTTATTAGATAGATGTGCATTGTTTGCAACATTCCTTGAATCTGTGTACAGAGATCATTCAAACGTTGTTCTTACTATTGTCTCTTTAAATTATGCTTAAGAGGGTCCACCCTAGTAAAAACAGAGTATAAATTATGGTGGTCCATGTCAAATCCCTTAATAAATATGAATAATCATATATCCGATTCATAAACCCGGCCATAAAAGAATGTAAAAAATACCTTTATATTTGGAAAGTTTTCCATGCGCATCACTTGCATCATTATGCTAGATACAAACATAGGGCCGCCCAGAATTCGAATCTGTTGCTGAAGCTTGTATCTGAGTGTATTGTGTATTTTCGTGAATCTGTAGCTTGAAGTTGAATAGAGGGCAACTTCATGCAAGAAATTTATCTATATTTTGACAGCGATGCAAGATACCAGCCACAGATATGCATTCTGGACAGACCTTTAACGTCGCGTAGGTGTCCATTTATATAATTCTGATGCGCAAACATGAAAACTGTCAAAGGTTTATTCCATCAAACTTCAAAAATAAATTTCGCTTCTGGATTTTATTTCAGAAGAGAAATTTTCTTCCAGTAGCATATCTATTATCATAATTAGCTATCATGATTACGATTTAAGATATTATGTCGTTTTCTTCTAAAATTGTGCAATATTTCACTAGACAAAATGTTTGTCAGGGCAAGAATTACCCCCGTCCGAAGAGTATGCCTGAAACACATGTGCAGAATTCTCCTTGCAGAAATGATAGAACACACAGTTTTCAATCGGAGCGAACACATGTGTTTCAGGCATTATGCCGTGCGATCGCGAATGTGCCGCACCCTACCTTCCAGCGTTGAAATTGCCAACGTAACTTATCTACCTTCACAATAAAATAACATGTCATTAAAATAATATATCGTCGTTAAAATAATATGTCGTCGTTAAAGTAACATGTCGACCGAAAGGTTGTTGTCTTCAATCGGCAGACTTCGTTTTTAAATGTTGTGATTTGACTTGGCTATGTGAACTGTGCCTTAGCTAATTTTGAGTTTATAGATAAGCTAACTAATTATATTGCATATTCTTAGGGTCTCAATATTATAATATTGTCATAATAGGATTTGGAAAATCATCATATCAATACGAACTAACAATTACTTGAACGCAACGATGGGATCCGATGGGCGCTGGGGAATATCAATCAGTAGCCTAGCTTTAGGGAATACCGTCGCTTTCAAAAGCGGACCGCGCATTGTGCGTGCGTGATTAAAACGATGATTCTTCGACTGTAGAGAGTAGTAGATTATGCAATATTCGATGTTTTCGCGTATTAAATGATGACCAAGAATACTTCTAATTCGAAAAGGGTCGAAAAGTTTGAAAATTCCGCGCAACCAAGATCATTAAGAACTATAGAAAGGGTGAAGAGTGTTAATCTGTTGCATACAACCGAGCCTTTCAATTTGTAACCGCGGAAGTGATTTAAATGTGCTTAGGTTATCATTACACTGTATTTTGAACAACAACTAATGTCTTTATACTTTAAAACTCTACCCCTATCAAATTCAATTGATGTAGAAATATTAAAGGCTTCATATTATTGCTTTTCAACGTTTACCAACATATTATTTTCATATGAAGCTCATTTTTATCTAATGGATACGTGAATAAGCAGAACTGCCACTAGTGGAGTCCAACGAATCCGAAATGCAACCAAGAATAACCCTTACAACTCGCTAAAGTAACCCTATGCACCGCATTTTCGGTACGGGTAACTATCGGCACTTACATTTTTGAAGATGAGAAGAAACGTGCAGTTACAGTAAATTCAAAGAATTAGACGACTTCTTGGTGCCGGAATTGAAAAAGTTTTCAGGATATAATAACTAAAGAAAATGGTTTCAGCATGGGGGAGCAACGCCACATACGTATATAAATAATATGACTTTTTAAGAAATGAGAAAATAAATTGTGTGTTTTTATAATTAATAAACATCAATAGATGGCTTACTCTTTTTACAATTTATTGAATGCAGCATGGAAGTCCCTTTAAATTTTTACAAATAAAAAGTAATACTTATACTTATGCAATCTATACATAGTATAAAATAAGACTTGCTACTCTGCTAGGTACGTAGAGTGTAATTTTTATATTGTGTGTGTGCACAATGCACAAGCATATAAATTACATGGTAGGTACCCAAAAAGTCTCCTTCACTATCGTCAACGATTATCAATTTGAAAAAGAAATATTGTAACAAATAAAATAATACTAAAATATACCTATTAATACAAATCGAATTGTACCCGGGTGAGGTGGGGCAGGGTTGCAAGTAACAAATAAACTTTAAAAAAATACGTCATAGTCACCTTAATTCCACCAGCTAGATTTTTTTAAGTCCATGAAGGAAATAAACCTAGTATGTGTTTCTGTGACTTTAAAAACGAATGAGTTTTATTGATGAATATTGAGAATATTGTCGAAGGATATGTGAAACGGAGATACCGCATACATGTCTGCAGTTAGGTGTCTCTATACCCAAAATTGTATTGCACAAAAAGTTGTATGAAATGTTCTTTTTAATTCGGATGATGTTTTTTTTTTTTAAAACTTTCGATCGATCTTCTCTTAGAATTCACGTTATCTATACATTAGGTGTCATCAAGGGACATTATCTAATTGGCAAGCATGCAATATGACTTGGTCTTGCAGGATTTATATAGACTAAAAGAAGCAACAGAAAATACTTTGCTGTACCCGACGACGTTGGTGGCTGTTAGCCAGTACATATAGGCTAACTTATTAGGCAAAGTCCACAGGCCGCCAATTCTTTACAACACAAAAAAAAATCATTAGGTTCAACTGCTGTAATGAATGTTATTATAAACGACTGGGATTAACTCTTCTATTTTATACGGAACTTTGGATGGAAATCGAATTTTTATTTTCACATCCCAAATCGAGCTTTATTTTTTTTTGGTAAGCCTTTATGCTATCTATGCCTCATAATCAATCATAACGATTTTACTAATGTGTACATATGCATACATTTTTTTAATTTTTTGATTTCAAATTTTCCCATTTTGGGGGTATTTTTCATTTTGTTTGGGGAGTTATTTCCATTTTGAAATTGGAGCCATTTTAAATAAATAAAAAGTACCAAATATTGGGGCCAAATCTGATGTACACAAAAGGAATGAATACCACGTAGGTAACATCAAAAAGTATAGAACTACATAGAGTGCGCATCTCATACAACGAAAATTTACTATGTGGGAAACTGATATTGATACCCCAGTGTGATACCCGCCCGCGTCTGAAACATCATCAACATTTTTAGCTGTGATGCGTACTCTATAGCTATATACCTCTTTGGTAACATGCAGTGACGAAATAGTGCGCAGCTATGGCACTGTCCCAAATAGTCCAAATTTCAAAAATCTTACAAAAATGGGATATTGAGTAGCGACTTCGCAAGGAGGGTAAGTAGAAAACGTATGGTCACCTTTGGATTACTGCTGCAGAGGGGAATAGTGGCTCGCTTAGTTCGTTTAACCTTCGACAAATCAATTATCACCGTTAAGACAAAAAAAATGTCTGAACACGATACTTAGACAATCTTAATATCTATATTTGGCCTATATTAAGTTTTGTTGGCACAATTTAAAAAAAAATCGAAAAGCTTTTGATGAAAATATTTCGAGAATAATAGCATGATCGTCTATATATCAGTTAAACCCACGCCCTATTTTTGGGGGCGTTTTCATAAAAAAAACATTTGTAAAACATACCCCATATAGAAAAACGTCCTATTTTTGTCGGAAGAGATTAAGATAAACTTACTGAGCAAGATGTGATGACAATGTAATTTCCTATATTTCATCTCCATTCAGTTTTAGGCACGTCCACTTTTCGTGGATGTTTAATTTAAGGATGCAATGGGATAGCGTATTAAACGATTCGCACAGAGGTAGCCTTCTCATTTTTTTTTTACATTCGGTAACTGACGCAGTATTTCAAACTGTAGATAGCCTAGAACATGCATTTCGACTCGGGTTGAATCTTGCCTACAAACGTACTATTTTTATTGTCTTAACGGTGATACTTGATAAAAAATAATATAGGTAGTACTATACTTTTCACTGTTCTGTTATATCGACAACTAAGATAGTGTTTATTTTCTTTCGTTTATATGCCTAATCGCATTAGTATAAATGAATCTATTTACAACTAAAAGATGTATTCATTTGTAATCAGTATTCTATAATCAAACAGATATAACCGGTTTCAAGACAAAAACCTTATACATATCTAATGAAGCAAAATAAACCTGAAAGCTTATTAGTTAAACTTGTTCATATGTTAGATGATGTTACTCGTAGCCAGTATTCACTACGAGCAATGTATCGATTGGCAGATTGAACTGGCACATACTGAAAATGTGAATCCCCTTTAACTTACCACCACAATACATATCCTAGCTATACCAATCCGGACCTCAACACTTGAATATCAAAATGTAATTCAACCAAATACCTAATTAATATTCAACACATTTGACTTACTTGACCTTTGTGGATTTTTCGTTTTTAGTTGAGTATGTAATCACTTTTCTGATGTCAAAATTCAGCGATGAGACATTTAATTCATATTCATTTCAATCTTTTGTCGATTGAAAGACCATAATACAAAAATTAGCATAAAAAAACAAGAATTGTTGTAAATATGTACACCACGATCGAAATGAGAAATGATCAACAATTCCGAAGGTATCGTCAAACGAATATAGGTACGATATCACTGGTTGCTAGAAACCGCACTGAAGAAACAAATAAGAGACGTTTGTGCGATCGTCTGATATGACTACACTTTTCAACCGATTCCACTATACTGATATGATCGGATGCGAAAGCAAGTGTGTGATGATTTCAAGTCAACAAAACCAAACAAATTGTTTTCTCTCAAAAACCTAAAACAATTAAGAAAGATATACATGTATAGGGGAGACACGCGATCAATTGGAATTGATCAACAACGACCAGTTCCTGTTTTGGTTCTCGATTGTTCATCGGTAAGTTCATTTGGCAGCAAAAATGAACACTGAAAAGATAATTTAGTAGAGATCAGAGAACTTGCCAATATAATTAGAAACGTGGTAAGACGTAATAAAACTATAAATTGGTTTTACAGTCCCTACCTTAAAAAATAGTGATGGATAATTATGTCGTTGTTTATTGTTTGAGCTTTTCTACAGTTGGATTTAGATTTTAAAATGATTTCACCCAATGGACCATGTTATCGAAACCATTAGTCATTTTCCACTTACGGATCCGTCCGAGATTTCAATTAGGAAATTATAAATTACTTCACCACACGCATATTTTCTGAAAACTGCTGGAATTACAATCTATTAAGTTCTTCTCCTCACTCTTTCTGCCAAAAGAGTACAGCTGGTTGTTTTGTTTGTATCATAAAGAGAATTCATCGTTATAACTTAAAAGCTTTGAAGTAAGAACATTGTAGTTTGGTTAAAAGAATTCCCTCTTTGTCAAAAAATCTCTGCTAAGGCAGCAGTGGAAAATTTCAAAGGGTTCTGTAAGTATAGAACACGCTAATTGCTTATGGTTTGATGGAACATATTGATTGATTTCATGGTGCGAAAAAAAGATATTTTTTTTGGAATATGGTGTGGGGTGCACATCTAATTGTTGAAATGTCAAAAAGCTCCTGTAATGTCAATAATTGTGTGGTCAAAATTGTATGACGATTAGTACAGTTCGGTAGACGTTTAGTGTATAAGTATGCCCAAAAAACTGTTAGTCAGCCATGATATATGCAGGAAGTACAAGAAAAGAAAATATATAGTTCTCTTTTCCTTTAATAAAAAAAAGGTTTACGCTGATATATATCAAAGATACGCAAGCATCTCATAGGCGTCATAGTTTGTTCAAATGCAAAAATCACCACCATTTGAACGAACATCCTGGCGACCAAAATCCACCAATATACAATCTCCACCTCAAGAGCTCTCCGGAGCTCTTTCAAAAATTATAGGTTCGTCTGAGTATATATCTAAAGTTTATAAATACATATATGAGAATGCTACAATTCGCTGAGTGAATTCCCTAAATATCCTTTCCAATCCCATATTTTCAATTAACGTCCCAAAAGGTTAAGATCGCTATATTCTCTTTAGTCGATATTTGGAGGACTGCATTGTCTTCACATGTTAGTTATAAATTTAACGCAATATTTCTAAACTGTTTTATTTGCTTACACTTTTTTAGACACTTTTCATGTGCTTTTATTAAAAACGACATTTTTCTGGAATTGAACATGGCCATATTGTTCTGCTAACTGTAAAAATGAGTTCGTGTAGGTAAACATATTTATCAGTTTAGCTCAAAATTTAACACCAACAAGAAGGATTTTACAATATTATTTTGAAATTTATCTATAGAAAAACTATTTATATTCCTATGAGATAGAATATAAAAAGTATTTTCTTTTAAAAGAAAAAAAAGCGCGTGGTGGGTGCATTGGTGACGTGAAATAAGGCCAAATGAAATAATGCCAAATTCACAAAAATTGACATAATTTCGTTTTTAAATGCGAAGCAAGGCCAACTTTTTAGTTTTCTAGTTGCCTTTATTTTGCTTCAGAAGAAGAAACAAGCCAATTAGACATTATTTGATAGGCATTGGTATTTATTTAGTATACAGTTGTCGAATTTGCACATTTTGTGGCAAATTATGTACAAAATTTTAGTATAACAAATAATTATTACATTGTTGTAGAAACTATTAAAAATTTACAGGATAAGATGAGATATAAAAACTAACAAAAATATTGATCCGTTTCGGGAGTCAATCTGGGCAATAAAAAATGTTCGCGGGAATTTGTTTGATTCCCCAAATTGACCCCAGAAAAGTCCAGTCTCCATATCTGGTCCCGGGCTTTGTTATTAGTTTCTATGCTTTTTCCTTTCTGGATAAGTTAAATGGAAATCTTTGTTTGTTTATTATTTGAACTCAAATTCAAAATAAACAATTTCTTTTTCCTAAAATAAAATTTTAAAAAACCGTAATAAAGTGCATACAAAAAATATTAACCAAATTTATGATTATAGAAATCTCCAACTGTATAGTCAATATGAACCACAAGAAAAAATGTAAAGAAAATTAAGTGTGTTTACCGTTTTGCTTCAATGCAAAATGTGATCAAATAATTTGAAGCAATGAAATCAATTATGGGTGCAAAATTAAGCATAATTTGAAGTAATTTCTTCTACTTCATCTGAAAATAATATCCGACTGAGTGTATCGTTCACAACCCCAGTGGAACTCGAAGTCGCGGTTGACTTCTTTATCGATACAGTCCAAAAAACAGCTTGGGATAATATTCCTCAACAAAGCAAAATATTGAGCAAAAGTAAAATTAAGTACCCCCGAGAAATAAAAGATTATGTGAGACAAAAGAGAAGGTCTCGTAAAAGATGGCAACAAACTCGTGCTCCACAAATAAAACACATTTCAATCGGTTGAGTATCTTGCTATCAAATTCGATTAAACATTTTAAAAATCATAAACATTTAAAAAGCATAACCGCCGGAAAAGAATCGTATTATTTACTTTGGAAAGCAATTAGGGTCATAAAACTGCCAAAAAACGCTGTGCCACCAAGTAGGGTAACTCAAGATTCTTGGGCAAAAAGTGACAAAAAAAGCAGACGTATTTGCCGCTCATCATGAGGAAACATTTAAGCCATTTGATTGTCGAGCCCAAAATCAAAACATTAATGTATTCGACACTATAACAGCAAATAATGGTATATGCAAGTATTGCTAAGCTTAAAGGGGACTTATGTGTATAAACTAATGCCTAAAAAGGCTCCAGGTTATGACCTTATTACAAGGGAGCTTCGTAAAATGTTGCCTCGGAAAGCATTAACTAAACATCTCTATATGTAAATGCGGCAATTAGACAGTGGAAAGTTGAACAAGTGGTTTTAGTTCTAAAACCAGAAAAATCACCGAAAAATTAAATCTTACAGACCTATTTCACTTCTTCACAATAATCTCAAACGTTTTTGAAAGGATATTACTCGGTCGCTTACACCCCATTATTGATCAAAAACGTATTTTAGCTGACCATCAATTTGGGTTTAGAAGTAAACATTCGACTGTGGACCAAGTACATCGATTTACTGATGTAATTGAGAAAGCTTTCAAAGATAAGAAAATTTAACCAGCCGTATTTCTTGACGTGTCGCAAGCTCTTGACAAGGTTTGGCATAGAGCCTGTTGGGAATTCGAGAACCCTCGCTGCAGAAAAACACCGATTTCACAAATGTCGTATGTTTATTCTCTAAAATATATAAGTTACAGTGGTAATTTAATTCATTATAAAGATCTCACTTATTTTAGCAGCTTCTCCAGTGGTTCGGGTCCTATTCCTTCAATGTCTATGTACGTAATGCGTTTCTTCTCATGGTGTTTGACGTTTTCTGTGACAGCCATCAAAACAAACTGTTCGCAATCAATTTTGGGTGCAAACCACTGGAGAACTGTTCGACACATAATTTTTACTCAACATTCCACCCCCCGTGAGGCGCCTCGCTCTACAACAGCCTCACCTACCTCCAACACCGCTAGCTTAACCGCTGGTCTCCGAAGGATTCCCGTAGCTGTCATAACCTCAGCGAAACGAATTTGTCCATCTTGGCCGGGAAAAACTCTGGTTATTCTGCCGCGAATCCATTTGCTCCTCGGAACATCTGCATCGCAGATGAGGACTAAGTCTCCTTCTTTGAGCGGCGACACTTTGGCGAACCATTTGCTTCTCCTGGTAAGCTCTGGTAGGTATTCCTGCATCCATCTTTTCCAGAAACGATCCTTTATTTGACGGCTTATCCGCCACTGTTTTCGGAGACAAAGTTCCCTTTCATCGTACTCACCAGGTGTTTGTGTTGAACTAATTGAACCCAATAGGAAGTGATTCGGTGTAAGTGGTTCTTCATCTTCGGTCGAGAGTGGAAGATGGGTAAGTGGACGACTATTCACGATGTTCTCTGCTTCAATTAGGGCACTTAGCAGTGTTTCGGTTCGTGGCGCTAATTCCTTGAGCGTATGCGACAAGACTCTCTTCACAGATCGGACCAATCTCTCCCAGCAACCTCCCGCATGTGGATTTGATGGGCAATTGAAGATCCATTCTATGCCTCTATCTGAAAGTTCCGCTTTAATCGCTTCGCCATCAAAGATTTCAGCAGTTAACAACTCGTTTCTTGCTCCGATAAAATTGGTACCATTATCGCTTCGTATACGCACCGGTATTCCACGACGGTTGACAAAGTTACGAATGCATATGATACAAGCATCCGTTGACAGATCAGCCGCCAACTCCAGGTGTACTGCTCTCACAGTTAAGCAGGTGAAAAGAGCTACCCAGCGCTTCTCCCTATGTCGTCCTACGGTAACGTTTACAGGACCGAAATAATCAAGTCCTGTATAGGTGAACGGCCTCACGCAAGGAGTTAGGCGGTCCGCAGGCAGCTGTCCCATTTGCGGTGGCAACGGCAATGCTGATCGAATTCGGCAAAATTGGCAGGCTTTCCTCGTTTTCTTGACAGCTGATCGCAGACTAGGAACCCAAAACTTGTTCCGAATCTCGTTTGCTATAGTGTCATCATTTTGATGACGTAGCCGTTGATGAAAATGAGCCACAATTAAATTTGTCAGTCTATGCTCCTTTGGTAGGATGATGGGACGCCTGGCGGCGAAAGGAATGGTGGAGGCAGCATCGATTCTCCCGTAGACACGCAACAGACCTTCGTTGTCTAGATAGGGAGTTAACTTGTAAATACTGCTCGTCTTATCAACCTGTTTCTGGCAACTGAGCTGCGTTATTTCGCGCGTGTACACTTCGCATTGGGCTTCGCTACAAAGTACTCTTTCGGCCTCTTCGAGTTCTTTCGCTGACAATTCTCCTCTTTCTGTGGGCCTTTGCAAGCAAAGATTGATGAATCGAATCGTCCACGCTGCCGTCCTCCTCACCTTTGAATATGTCGAAAACTTAGTTAAATCAAACACAGGCATACTCACTGCATTGGCATGCAAAAGAAACTTTGATTTGATCTCTTCTTGGCACTTTTGGGTTCCGATGTCGTCTGGTTGTTCGGGCCATGTGTCTTCAGGCAGCTGGAGAAATGACGGTCCTCTAACCCACTTATTATCTGCTTGAAACCTTGGGGGATATCGAGCCCGCGTCGCCTCATCTGCTGGGTTGAGTCTGGTTGGGATCCAACGCCACTGACTTGTTTTGCTACTGTCGAGAATCTCCGCTATTCGAAATCCTACAAACGGTTTATGTCGTCGTGGATCTGACCGTATCCAACTTAAAACGGTCTTTGAATCACTCCAGTATACTCGATCAGCTATCAACAGGTCATGGCACTTTGCGACTGAATCGCAGAGCCTCGTTCCCAAAACAGCAGCAGATAATTCCAGACGTGGAACCGAAATCAGTTTTTGTGGAGCGCATTTAGTTTTTCCACAAACAAATGACACTCCGATCCTGCCTCGATAGACAATCCGCAGATATGTAACAGCACTGAATGCCTCTTCACTGGCATCGACGAATGTGTGAAGAACAATCCGAAGGGCCGCCGACAAGTTGGTGTCATGACATCTTGGCACCTTTAACCGCTGCAAAGCAGGAAGTTCAGCTTTCCACTGACGCCATTTTTGATAGGATTCACTAGGAATCGGCTCATCCCATTTAACCCCACTCTTCCAGATTTCCTGCAGCAACAGTTTCGCATACACAACAAAGTTGGCTATCATCCCGTATGGGTCGAACACCGACATCGTAATGGCCAGGAATTCCCTTTTCGTTGGGCACCGATCGGATATCATGACGTCACTGCTTATACGTGGGAATTTCAACTTGAAAACGTAGACATCCTCATCTGGCTCCCAGCACATTCCCAGAACTTTCTCCACAGCAGCTTCAACGTTCATGTCAACTGATAGACTCTGCTGTCCCTCGTCGTTTAGGTCACCGACGCTTCGAAGAACTTCTTTGGAGTTTGATGCAAAATTACGCATTTTAAAACCGCCACTTGCATGTATCGATACAACGGCTTTAGTAACCTGAATTGCTTCAGCAACGCTGTCGAAGCCATCGACGTAATCATCCACATAATGGCGATCGATAATCGCCTTGACAGCCCTTGGATGGACGTTTATAAATCTCTTTGCATTGAGATTTTTGATGAAGTTAGCTGAACACGGTGAGCAGCTGGCACCAAACGTCATTGACTGCATGACATAAACGTCGATTGGCTTATCTTTTCCTTCTCGCCACAGGAAACGTTGAGAGTTTTGATCCTCCGTCCGGATTAACACCTGATTGAACATCTCTTTGATGTCCCCAGTCACGGCAACGGGTTTCAATCGAAAGTTGAATAAGATGGTCAACAATGATTGGTTTTCATCGGGTCCCTTAAGCAGGAATGAGTTCAGGGAAACACCACGTACCTTTGCTGCTGCATCAAACACCAGTCGGACCTTGTTTGGCTTGTTGGGATTCTTTACGCCAAAGTGCGGAAGATACCAAGTCCTCGGTGTGACGATTTCGGCTTCGGATCTGGTTAGTCTTCTAGCGTACCCCTTTTGTATGTAGCCCGAAATGATGCTGCTATACGTAGTTGCGAACTCCGGCTCCCTTTGAAATTTAGCCTCTAGGTTCAAAAATCTTCTCTGCGCCATTTCATAACTAGCTGGCAATTCAGCGTCGTCGTCCTTCCACAGCAGTCCGGTTTCGAAGCGGTTGTTGATGTCCTTCGTTGTGCTTGAGAGGAGGTAAAGAGCTCTCTTATCAGCGGCGCAGATTATCTTCTTTGCTGGTTTCTTGACACCGAAGTTTTCAATGCTGAAGTAGGCATCCACGATCTTGTCCATATGCACATCATCCTTATCAACGTGACCGCAATGGAGTACAAGCGCTTCCCGGGTATTGTTTTTGTCCGTTAGTGTCTTACCGTATACTACGCATCCTAGCTTCGTCTCTGCTACCACAGGTCCGACGTCGGCGGATTCGATAATTCGAATTGGCACTCCCAGGTGGCAGTTGTCGAGTCCAATTAAAATTTGTGGGCTCGCATTCTGGTACTCGGCAAATGGAAGTGTCGACAACATGCTGGCGGCATATGATGATGGTGGAAGATCAGCAGCAATCAACGTTTGAGTCGGCAGACTCAATTCCTTGACGGTTTGGACCCCTTCCATCACAAATTTCTCGGCTTCATCCACATCGGCGCTTATCTGGAGGTCTACAACAAAGGATTTATTTGTAAATGTCTCCTTACCAATCCACTGTAGCTTCAGATCTTGTGGGTACCCAGTCAAATGCAGTTTTTCGGCAAGTTCGGCGCTCATTATTGTGATGGAAGAGCCCTCGTCAAGAAGAGCATGTGTCCTCACCACCACACCGTCACCATAAAGTCGAACAGGCAAAACCCGAAAGAGAATCTTGTCGCGCGTGGCAATATTGTGGCCAAGCATTGCCTTCTCTACTCGTTCAGTAGTATCCTTGACGGCGTCTGACATCTTCGGTTCCGATGCTTCATGAAGCGATGAGTGGTGTAACCTTTCACACCCATCAATCCCGCAGGTCTTCCTTAGCCTGCACGAGCGCACACTGTGTCCAAATTTGAGGCAGCAGAAACAAAGCCTTTGCTTCTTTACCAGCTTCCATCTATCTGAAACATCTAAGGCGGTATATGTTGGACATTTGGATACCGGATGCATACTACCCTTGCAGTGAAAGCACTTCTGATTCGAAGTAGCGGTGGTGGACGTGCTAGGTTCTACTACATGAAGAACACTCCTCGTTTTACCTTTGCATTCACTGTTCGTTTGCGGCGCGATGGATGTTGGAACGACCAAACAGACAAGTGTAGCAACTGCGGTTAACCATTCCTCAAAATGCCTAATTGTGGCATAAGGCTGAATAAGTATGCTACACTGGGCCCACTCCAGTCGCTTACTCATCGGTAGTTTACTAACGAGCTCATCGATGAGCGTTGGATTGGAAAGGTGTTGATACATCCCACTGGATTCCAGGAACGTTGCCAGGTTCTGTACCTTGGTTGCGAATGGTATCAGCAACTCTAGCTTACCTTCGGCGATAGGCGCTATTTCCCTCACCTTCATCAGCTGGCTTCTAACCAGGATTTCTGGGCGACCAAACCGAAACTCCAACGCAGCTATGACTCGGTCAACATTGTTAGGATGGATCAACAGTGCTTCGACAACCTCCCTGGCAGATCCCTTTATGCACTTCTGCAGTCGAAAAATATTCTCTACATTCGTATATCCAAACATGGCCGTAGATTCCCTATACGCAGTGCTGAACATTGGCCAGTCCTCAGGCTTACCATTAAAGTCGGGAAGGTCGTGAAGTTTGCGACCATTACCGTTACCACGGTATGAAATTGGGCTAGATTGACTTGCAGTATGTGACGATGGTGTCGGTCTCGTTGTTGTTGGCATAAACGGCTGTTGGCTAAGGGAATGAACGGCAGTCGTTGGTGGCTGGAACGTATGCACTCCTGTCGCTTGCGAGTTACTACTGGCGGCTGCTTGCGTGGTTCCCACGTATGATAACTGCTGGTGCTGTGATGGAATAAATGTTTTTGAACCCCATGAGTACGGTGCCTGCTGCACCAATCCAGCTCCAGCATACATAGTCGTACCAGTCGCAGAAGTACTTATTCCGGCAGTGGACATCGAACAGACATTTTGATTCACCTGCGAAAGAGCCGAGCTGGAGGGTGCTGCCGCAACTGCTGTTATGGAGTTATTGTTCCGCTGCATTAGCAGACCTTGAAGACGAACGCGTTCCTTTTTCTCTGATTCAGCACTGGCTGTAACTGTCTCAAGTTGTACACGCATTCGTTCTAACTGCCTTTTCATATCCTCCACCTCTGGCAAAGTCTGCGAATCGTTGTTGCAAATCGATGGAACGAAAATTGTACGATTCAACTCCGCGTCGCTATCCGCTGAGTCGGTATTCGTTGCCATATTCACGTCTGGAAGCGGTTGTATTTCTGTATGATGTTTAAGAGATGCCTTTGGATTTAATCGCTTACTTCTTCTAAGCTGTATATCGTCTGGCATGGACAAAATGGAAACGTAGCAATATGCTCGGCTGGCGATATTACGGAAAAATGTTGGTGTATATATGTTCCCGTTTTGGCGGCAACTTGCTCCGTTGGTGAAGCAATTCAAGACACATATATACTCCAATAGCGGATCGTATATAGCTGGCTGCAACGTAGTCCGCTTCCACTAGTACATACAATTAAAATGGCGGCAATATTCGCTGGCGGCGTTATTCTTAAAATAAAGAATAAATTTTGTTGGGAATTCGAGAACCCTCGCTGCAGAAAAACACCGATTTCACAAATGTCGTATGTTTATTCTCTAAAATATATAAGTTACAGTGGTAATTTAATTCATTATAAAGATCTCACTTATTTTAGCAGCTTCTCCAGTGGTTCGGGTCCTATTCCTTCAATGTCTATGTACGTAATGCGTTTCTTCTCATGGTGTTTGACGTTTTCTGTGACAGCCATCAAAACAAACTGTTCGCAATCAATTTTGGGTGCAAACCACTGGAGAACTGTTCGACACATAATTTTTACTCAACAGAGCCCTTCAACACAAATTAAGACAAGTTCTGCCTGAACAATTATATAAAATGCTCGTGTCCATTCTCCCTACTATCCGTGAGAAAACCATTCTGATATTTTGATGAAGCGGAGGAGGTATTTCACTTCCGTTTTTGTCAAATACTGAGATTTTGAAAATAGTAAACTCGAAGGTGAAGCTTCCTTTTGTTTGATAGGGCCGGGCAGTTACAAAGGAGATGAAGTATTGTTTTTTCTTCCTCTTCGTCCATGCAGCTCCTACAGAAGTCGTTTGAGTAGAGGCCGAGCCGTTCTGCGTGCCTGCCTATTAAACAGTGTCCGATGATGACACCAATGGTGGCGCTAATATGCAATCTATCGAGCAAAATCAACCCCTTTCATCTTCTCAAATCTAGCTTTGGCCAAATTTGTTTGGTTATTTGATTCGTCGTGCCAAGACTCAATCTGAGGTATGATTTGCTATTAGCATTTTGCTATAAAGCTTTTGCATGTAGCGATAGGGATGCCTAATGCATCAGTGTCGGTAATTTGGTAATTTAGTCCCATGTCTGGCGAGTTCATCAGCCTTACAGTTCCCTGGAATGTAACTATTTCCAGGCACCCAGCATAGGTGAATGTTAAAATGCTTAGACATCTCCTGCAGAGATGATCGGTAATCTAGGGTTGTCTTTGAATTTCTTGAGACTGATTCCAGGGATTTGATGTGCACTTGGCTGTCTGAAAAAATGCTGATATCCTTGGCAGATATTACATTCTCTTTCAGCCAGGATAAGGCTTCTTTGATCGCCATGAGTTCCGCCCGGAACAGCCTGGAACACGCTGCAATGATAAGGAAGACGGAAAGATAGGCTGAGATAGCCTGTCTCCGTCATTTGTTTTGGAGCCATCGGTATAAAAATGGATCGTGTCGTTTGGTACAGGTTCGTTTCTCCCATGACGCTCAGTCTGTGACTGTGACCCGTAAACTCTTATCAAAGTTAAAACTTGTAAGGGTGTAATCGGTGTTTTCAGGAATATTTGTATATTCGTTAAGAAATTTTGAGTGGTCAGATTGAATATTTGACCACTGGAGGAGATGGCTTTAAAACGTATGGCTGAGTTAGCTGCCATTTGCTTGCCGAAAATATCAAGGGGTAGTAGGTGAAAAAGAATGTCTAGTGCTGCTGAGGGTGTTGTACGCAGTGCACCACCGATGCACAGACACGCAGTTCTTTGCACCTCGGATAGTTTTTTGCCGTTTAAAGCTATCTCTAGGGATGTCCACCATACTTCTACACCATAAAGAAGTATCGGTGTTATAACCGAGATATAGAGCCAATGCGTGATACGAGGTTCCACTCCCTATTTTAAGCATATGGCTTTCTTGCAGAAAAAGATGCGACTGCTGCTTTCTTTATTCTTTCTGTTATGTTTAGCTTCCATTACCATCCCAGGTATTTCGCTTTGTCTGAGGGGTCCCTCTACTGACATGTCTTCTGGTCGAAGCACCACCCAGTGTTGTGTTGATAATCCGGTTATTTAATAGCAAATTAATCAATATTCCAAGTGAGTGACTGACTTTCAGACATGTTAGCGATTTAATGATCGCTCCCAAATTAATGTTGTTAAAAGCACCTTCAATGTCAAGGAAAGCAACCATAGTATACTCCTTGCAGCATATCGACTTTTCGATGATAAGTACTAAAGTGTGTAGGGCTGTTTCTACAGATTTGCCCTTGCAGTACGCATGTTGGGATGCAGATAGCTAATTTACATCAATGCTACTGCAAAGATAAATATCAATCAATCTTTCCAGGGTTTGCAGGAAGAATGATGATAAGCTAATCGGTCTTAGGCCTTTGGGATTGACGTCAGAACTTTTACCAGATTTGGATATGAATACTACTTTCACTTCTCTCTAAACATATTAGGAAGAGATCCAAAGTGCACTGTAACTCGGCTGGTACAATGCCGTCAGGTCGCGCGGATTTAAAGGGTTTGTATCTGTGTATTACCCAAAGTAATTTATCTATTGTGATAATATTTTGTAAGTTGCCGGTCAATAGATTGGTTCTATGGATGTCGTCTTGGAAAGCTTCCTGTGAGTTACCTGGGAAATGGGTGTCTATTACTAGCTTTATGGATTCTTTGCTTGAGGTGGCCAAGTGTCATCTGTTTTTTTTAGATAGCTTAGAACAGTTGGACTAGTGGATAGGATTTTTCGGAGTCTAGACGCCTCGGAAGTCTCTTCTATTTTATCACAAAAGAGTCTCCAGGATTTGAGCTTGGGCTTCCTCAGTTCCTTTTTGTATATTGCCAGGGTCTCTTTTTAGGAGATCCAGTTATAAGATTCATTCAAGCTTTTAGCTTTATTGAAAAGTTTTCTACACTTCTGTCTAAACATTACATTACATTACATACCTTCCAGTCTTTGATCATGTGATGGATGTAATTTGAGACGTGGTGTCAAGTACTTCTTGTCTGTTGCTGGTGATAAAAGTTGGTTCATAACCTTTGTTGTATAGCAAGAGGGTTGTACATAAAAGATAATCAAAAAGTAACTCACCTCGTTTGTTTATGTGTCAGAACTGCACCAGATTATGTGGTGTGTGTTAGCATCACTTCCTAGGATGAGTCCAAGCTTTTCGTCTCTCCGCATCTGCGATCGTCTTCCCCAGGTTTTCCTTAGGGCTGGGTCTCATATGGTCGTGGGCGAGATAGGCCGAAACCAACCAGTTTCGTCCCTTTTGCAAAAGAATCGAAATACCTTGGAATGACACTAGATGCAAAATTAAAATGGAATTCGCATGCAAAAAAGAAATGCGAAGAACTTACAAATAAATACAGAGAGCTGTTGCTCGGAAAATTTTCGAAGCTTAACCTTGATAATAAGCTGCTATTATACAAGCAAGTGCCAGTGAACGAATTTAAACATTTTACAAACTTTTGAAACTTAACGAAAAATTTTGCGTGCAAATAGAAAATACATTTATTGGGACACGTTAATCTTGACGAAACAAATTTATTTAAATTTATCTTAAAATTGATATCGATTTTTTTGTAGAATGGAAAAAAACATTAAAAAATAACGGTATTACTTACAATTAGGTTTCATATTTTTTTTATTGTTCTATTAGCTAGATTTTAAATCAAATTAAATCTATGCACAGTTTAAAAAAAATGTGTTTAAACTCAAAATTTGAAGGGGAAAAAAAAATAAAAGTTAGAAGTGTAATTTTTCAAAACTGTAAAATTATTTAAATTTTTTTCTGGAATTCGTTGCTCAAATTAGTTCTTAATCAAGAACTGAAAACTAGATGAATTTATGTCTTTTATTTGTTTTTAACTTAATTGTCAACTTCTCGCAAACTAATTTGTAAAATTGAATAAAATTTAATTTGTATATTACTATTAATATTTGCAATAATTCCACATAAATCTTTTTAGCTCAACTATCCCTTAACGGAATTTTCAGTTTTGGCCAATAACGGAAAATCATTACTATTCACATAGGAAACAATTACTTCAAATTTCAGAATAAACGTTCACATTTCGACATTATTTATATCAATAATCAAAATGAATATTATGATGTATTTTGGCCAAACTATGCAAATCTTCAAATTCTCGCATGGCATTTGATCTAACGCCCAGCTTGCTGTGAAAGAGAATGTTGCGTAAAACCCAATCGTGGACTCCCACTCGTTTTACTTGCTTACGCATTACGCCGTATAAGCAGTGGGGTATGTATAGGAGGGTAATTTTCAATTTTCTCAGTTCTCGTCTGAACTGGCTTCAAAGTTCTTAGCTGTGACGCGTATGGTATACCAAAATTCTAGCCTTCAGTCGTCAATACTCTTTGCTGATCTACAAGTCTGTTGGAATAGGGCCCGGCCAGATGACTGGATATACTTTGCGGACCAACGAAGATGCGTTCATAAAGTTAAGAAGTCATGGATAACCCCTATAACTATGCAAAGATTATTTACATCTATCGCAAAGAAATATACATTGTTTAATGTTCCAGGTATATGTTTATTTTCCAATAATTTTTTTAATGAAATACAATGGTCTTTAACATTATGTATGGAGTATGATGTCGGTCAAGTGGCCGCCGTGGTGCGAATACGAGCTCTTTTGAGCATATTTTGCTTCTTATTGGTCCATTTCGTGCGCAAGAATGTTTTCCAACATGTCCCGATAGCGGTCACCAGTAACTGGTTCAGCATTCCCTAATGGCATAATCAAAGAAATAAATGACACCGCCGACCGGCCAAATGAAGCACCATACAGTTACTCTACGAGGGTGTTTTGGTCTATGGTGTAAGAATCGAGGGTTTTCAGTGCCCTAATAGGGGTTGACTTATCACATCAGTTATCGAGTTATACGTGACTGAAAAATGTTGATTTGGTATGATTTGGTATGATGGCTTTAGTGTAACAATCGAGTGTTTTCAATGCCCCAATAGCAGCTATTCAGGGGTCGAATTACTACATCAGGGGTCGAATTACCACATCAGTTATCGAGTTATACATGCGACTGAAAAATGTTGAATTATTATGATCGATACGAGATTCTAGTATCGAATTTTAATATTCTTTCTTTCCAGGACTTAACGTTTTGCTTACAAGCTAATACTGGAATTTTCCAAGACTTTGACAGATAAATTCCACACTACGCGACGGCCCAACCAGATACACTTGTATGCAGCTTTGGTAATTTATCCGTCAAAACGACAAATATGAAATCGGTTGATAAAGGGGAATACGTACGAACGTTTCCTATCTCTGTTTATACTTTAATTTACATGGTGCGTAGTTTGTAGCTACATTTTGAATTGAGTTTGGGTTTTGATGCAATGTATACATTTACAAAGTTATTTTTTTTTAAACATATTCGAAATGTGATTTTTTCACAAATAATTTCGTAGTTTAGTTTGTTCAATGTTATTTACTTGTTTATTTATTTATTTTGTTTTGTTTACAATTATTATAAATGTTCTAGGTAAGTTTCCTAAACCTATTTAGGGTAATGATAAAGATAATTACTTATAACTACATAAGGTGGTTTTGCTCTCCATATAATGTTTTTACTTTATTTTGTTATTTCTATATACATTTTTTTTTAATTCTAATGGTGTTTAGAACGTTATAAATCAAAGCAAGATTTAGCCTCTATTGTGGCCGGAATCGCTTTATTGTAAAGTTCTGCTGCGAAAGGTGGGTTTCTTGAATAAAACCTATGTGACAGTTGTTATCATGAAGGATTTTTTCGAGTTCGATCCTCCTGCTATGTTCTATTAGGGGCGAAATGTTAAAAGTTATTATTTTAAGGAGGATTATTTATTGCTTAACAAAATTTGGTACATGATACTAAGGTATTGCATCCCTTTTTATTGGATGGAGCTCGCATTGTTGATGTTCTTTAAAAATGTTAATTTTTTTGTAAAACTGAATGGACATCAACCCCGAATGATTCTTTTGATAGATTAAAGAATTGCCCACTAATAGTTGGTTCAATTGTTTTTTGTCTGTGAGAGACTGTGGAACAGTTGTCCGTTTTTTTTAAAAAGGCTTGCGAATGTAACTGAAGGGGAGACCGATTGTTTTAGGGGCGGTATGGTCCCTGATAGGAGTGGTTCCCTCCTAGTTTTGTTCTCCGTTAGGACCTTCCTCCTATATGCAGAGGTTGTACACCTAGCAACCACGGTAATTAGCCGTGTGGTCGCTCCCGCAATTGGCGCATTTAGCTTTTAAGCCATCCGTTTTAGTGAGCGGACATTCACCTGGCTGGTGCTTTTGGTCGCATTTTATGCAGTTATATGGACTAGCACAGTTTTTGGCTAAAAACCGAAAGTTTGCATTGGAGTGGACCACTGTTACCCCTGGGTTTTACCCAACTAATTTGCGTGTTAGAAAGATATTTAATTTTTATTATTTTAGTCGGAAAAATTCCCGGTTTTAATCGCACGATTCTCACGTTTTGAACATATTGTGGAGAAATTGTTTATCGCGTTTACCACTCCTGGAGCTTGGTCATTGATCTCATCGAAAAGTTCTTTCTCGGAATAATCTGTGGTTAAACCTCTAAGAATTAAATTGGCTGTTTTGTCCTCTTTCAAAGTGAAAAAGTACGCTTGAATGTTTGGGCATGTTCTAAGCTTTAATAAAAGTTCTCGATGGACTGCGGCGTCCTCGAGGTAAATTTTGCTTCGACGTCCTCGATTTTTATCTTTAAATTTTATATTTTTGGCTCTTAAGTCTGATATAAGTTGCCGTATATTTAGATTATTAACAAAAATTAGACCGCAAAACCTTCCTCTACTTTGGTTGCATAATTTTCCTGATGTTGCTGGCTGGGTTCCATTTAAAGTTGAGATGATGGGTGTAGAGTCTGGGCTATTGCTGTCTTCGTTGAATTTATCGGCTGCGTCGTTGATTGTTGGTTATTTTTGCAGCCAGAATTTTGTTGCGGTTGTTCTCTTTTGTTCGTATGGATACGTCGTTGAAAATTTCAAAACGCTTTGCGTTTGATTTTGTTTCCTTCCGACTTTCGCAGTTGCTGTAGGAGAGACTTCGTCAAGTTGCATCATGTTAGAATGATCGGCATTGTTCCACTCATTAGCTAACGAGCTTAGTAGGTGTGAGCGGGATGGCTGCTGTTGAGGTTGCAGTAAATTTAGCGTCGATAGCGGCTCTTTAAGCGGTGCATGCATCGCTTGCGGTGCTGCCTGGTGTAGCAATGGTGACTTCATCTCGAAGTGGAGTTTGTGGAAATCAATTTCTTTTCCCTGTTAGGGTTTAATGTTGTCACATTGAGTTGCAGTAGTTGTTGAGCTGCTTCTAGTTTGTTTGGACTTGCTGGTGGTAATCGGATTAGGGATAACTTAGACCCAATGAGCATTCCCAATTCAGCGTAAGCAATCATTTACCCATACGTCCATACTTAATGTAGATACTTATTAAAATTTATTTTAGAATAAAAAAAAACAATTTCGTGTTAACAAAGAAGCGTTTTTTTATTTTCTGGGGAAGATTGATTCGCAACTTCCGAGCGCAAGATCAATATACATACCAAATATTTTGAAATTGTGTGCGACTTTTTGATTTCTAGAGGGTGGCTACCAAAGGGAAACCGGTCAAGATTTCCTTTTCGGTATGGCGCAACCAACTTTGTCGGCAACCTTAACAAAAATGTTGTCTTTTATGGAGAATGTTTTGTGTCCCGAACATATATCATTGCTCATGATGGAGGATGAGATGTCTGCCTATTAATAAAATTATATATACATCAATTTTCCCTCGCTATTTTCTTTTTGTTTTTGCTTACATTTTTAAAACGAGAAAGCTGAGAACAATCACTGGCAGACACAACAAAAACAATACGAAAACAAAAGCTATAGGACTGCCAAATGTCAGTCGTAAAAAATTACGAGTATCGTAAAACCTAGATCGATACTCGTTTTATGTAATCGTATTTCAACGAGAACGATGTGATTTCAACGATATTTGTTTTATAAAATATAGCCCCAGGCAGACACAACAATACGAAAACGAAAGCTATACGACTTCCAAATATCAAATCAAATTTCAATGAGAACGAAGGGATTTTAACGATATTCGTACGATACTCGTTTTATGTAGACGTATTTCAACGAGAACGAAGTGATTTCAACGATATTCGTTTTATAAAATATAGCCCCAGCTTAATGATAGATTGGGTAGCTTAGAGCAGAGCTACACTTTACCCATAACCACGTTTCTTGATCTGAGGTTTAAACTCCCTGGCTTTGTAGATCCACATGCAGCAGAAACCACAAAAAAAGGGTTATCGACCTTGTTTGTGTCATGATAAGCGGCGAAAGAATTTCTACGGCTAACAAAATATCGTGTTGCAGGAAGATGGATCTGGTGAAGAAGATGTTGAGACGGGACAACACCGATTGGAACAGCATGGTCAAAAGCGATAGTAGAGATCCAAAGATATCTGGAATAAGCAGTTTTACCCAGGATGGTGGGATGGTGGCCGGATAATCAATACAACTTGCCTTTTTTATGCAAATCGGCGAGGGACAGATTATGTCCCCAGGCATCTTCGGTTCCTTGTGGGAGGCTTTTTTCAAAGGCATGTCTTTTTTATCGGATCGTAGAAGTCGCCTTTCGCAAGCACAGGTAAAACAACTATTATTCAAATTCAAATAGCAAATTACTTAAGAATTACAACTTATATATCATTGATCATTAGTAACGTTTATCAGGTTTGTTAATCGATTTTATTTCAGTTGGTCATTTCTAAAATCATTTAACATTTCTTCCAGTGTTTGGAAGAAATATATAATTCAATATTTTTCTTTCATTCTACTTTTTGAATAGAGCTTAAGACTCATTTATTTTGTAAAATCAACAATTTTATAATACTTACAAATATTACAGACATATTGTTATTTACCCTTTTTACACGCCGCGAAGCACTGCATCGATGCTTAGCATCGACGTGGTTTTATGGTCGTGTAAATAGGAGATACATCGATGCTATAGTTCGCGTAGTGGTACATCGATGTAGTATGTCGACGTGGCGTGTAAAAACGATCGATCTACTACATCGATGCGGTTTTGTGTTTTTGTTGTTTTTTTTGTTGACGTTTCTGACGTTTATTATTTTTTTTTTTCATAGTCAACAAAAAAGAGAGAATAGAAGTCCGTCTATTTCGTTGTCTTATTTGCTTTCTTTTATTAAAAATAATTTAATTACTTAAATATTTTATGATAACAATTTTTCTCGCGTACATTTTTACTTCAAATACAACTTTTTTAATGAGTTTTGACAACTGTCATTTGCCAGGGTGTTTTTGTTTTTTTTTTTGTTGACTGACAGTTCTACATCGATGCAGGGGCGTGTAAATGGCCATACAGAATCGGATTACTTCATCGATGCGGTTGTTCGACGCTGGCGTGTAAAAAGGGTAACTGTCGTTTTTATGAAACTATTAATGTTTGCTCAAGATGTTTTTTTTTGTATATATGAAATAAACTTGATGTTGTAAGAAACATATGAGTAGGCTACAATCCACTGTGCGGACCGTTTTTTACCTATCCTATCCCATCTTTAAAACTAATATACCCAAAATAAGGCCCACTTTGGCGATGAAATATAGAAAATGCTTTCAGACAGACAGTTTATCAGAATATTTTATGGTTCGACAAATAACATCTTTTTTCTATTGCATATGCCTTGGGTTAGGGTATACAAATGGTTTTTGTAGGAAAACGTCCCCAAAAAGTGGGAGTGGGCTAAAATGGTCTGATAACGAAATGTTCATATTAATATTATTAACTTTTTTGCATCAAAAGTTTTTTTTTCGAATATTTGAAAATTTGACCAAAAAACGTTTTTTACTAAAAACTCTCAGAAAGAGTGGGCGTGGCAAAAAACTTTATATAGATGAAATATAGATACTGTGATTGTCTAAATATGCTCTTCAGACACTTTTTCGAAATACCTAACCGTTTGACTAAAAAATGTTTTTTTTTAAAAAGTGGGCGTAGCAGTGGGCGGATTTTGAAAAATTTTACACTTGTTCGAAAAGCACGTACAACGATCACATATACCAAATTTCATCAACCTAGCTAAACATTTAAGGACGGACGGACAGACAGACATGGCTTAATCGACTCAGCTAGCTATTCTGTAAGTAGCTAAATTATGTGTCTATGTTACAAACTATGTATCAAAACTAATATACCTCTATGGGATAGGGTATAAAAAATGTAAGATATTTTTATTTTGGAATTTTAAATTTCTCCAGTATATTCAAGAATGCACATTAATTCACTCTGAGCCTTTAAGTAAAACTGTATTAAGTTTAAATTATGAAATATGTTTCCAGAAAATTAAAATATCACTATACGTATACTGAGTTTTGTAAAGGTTGCTTTTATCTCTTAAACAATTTCGTTCAATGGGCTTACAATGTCTATATTCTGAATCGAATGATGAAAAATATAGTTAATCGTCCATTTGAAACCTTAGAATTTTTAAATACACTAATTTATTTCCAAAACATTGCTAGTAACAATTTGAAATGCTTATTCGATACGTGACCATTAGTATGTGATCATCCCAATGTAGTTACTCGATCATTCGATAACGAATGCATTTCCCTCACTCATTAACTGATGTGGTAATTCGAACCTTGTTTATTAACAAAACCAGCCAAGTCGAAATGTGCTTCGTCGCTTTAATGATATTTTTAATAATTATTTAAATAAAATGTTTTAATAATTTTATCACGTTGTTGCTGCGTTAGATGCTCCATAAAAAATTGTTATCAACCACTCTCTATGGCTGTCAAAAGTCAAATGCCAACTAACAAATTTCATTCACTCAAAAATTGCATTCATAGGAAAAATCTAATTGTAAAGCTCGATATCTGCTAAGTCCTAAAATTGTGCTTATTTCATCGAAAAAAAAAAAAACAAAATTTTGTTCTCAAAACGTCCTTCCTCAAAAATCATAATAGTGCCGCTCAACCTAAGTAGGTAAGTAAATGTTATCCCTTTTATAAATCTTTTATAATCAGTGACTAACTTTTGGCATTTGCGCGAGTATTTCTTATTGTGAAGAGCTGTTATGTTAGTCATTGATTAGCTAGTCAGCGTTTATTAAACGTGTTTTTTTTCTCTTCATTCCAAATCTATAAGGCATAGCACACAATTTACGAAACCTGGATAATTATCCAGTCTTACATCCTTAGCGTGGATAGAAAATGGCTACCAAACCTATTTTTCTCAATTGCTATCGAAAGAGGTTGTCGAAAATGCTTAAAATTGGCGGCCGGTGGGAAATCATTGTTTTATGAAATAATTTGATGTGAAAATATTTTTTTCTTTGCTTTGAATATAAAACAAAACACTACAATAAGTGTAGTAGTGGATAAAGTGAAAAAATTGGATTTTATTTGCAAAAAAAATGGCACAGAAAAAATTGAAACCTAAACTGCCATCTGTTGGCGGGCACGTGTTTCAGTATCTGTGGTGCCAGACCAACGATTAGCGTTTTATTTCTCATGAAAAAAAAAACACACCTATTAATACGCGAGATACACACTAGCTGTCAGGATAGACGGTGTCTTGTCTTGGCCATGAATTTGTATACATATATACAAATGTATCAATATGTTGTTGGTAAACACGTAACGAATCGTAATCAGCAATGTAGAAGCTGCTTTCTTATGTTGTTCTCCAGCCATACACTATTGCCATCATTTGAAAAAAAAAAAGTCAAATCGGTTCAGCCGTTTTCAAATTATATCGTCACCAACAAAATATCGAATCATTAATAAAAAATTATATTATATTTTAATTTGCAATAAATTGATGGTCACTAAACAAGATAAAAACTATCCCATCTTTTAAGTTGGACCAAATAATAGACATTTAAAAAATTTCAACGAAATCGCGTCCATGGTTTCGCAGATTAGCGTTAACGAAGGATATTTTTATGTATAAACTAGAAGACATTTATATTGATGTATGTAAGTGCTGCCAAGTTTATCGAAAATATATTATATACAAACCACTTTCTTCAATCAATTTTAATTAAAAGTCGAATGCTATTTTAACATGCGCTTTACAATTTATTGCTAACAAAACAGTAGGTTTATAGGACTTAACGGCCTTTCACAACAATCACTTTTCATTTAAATTATATCCTCATGTAAAGGAACTTCTTCAAGGCGATAAAAATGAAACAAACAACTGAAAACATAAATCCTCCGACATTTGGCTGGCATAATATAAACAATAAAAGAACAGAGATTGTATCTCTAGGACAAACAAAATACTGTAATAATTTATGGAATAAGATTCCGTTGAATTTATTCTTCCTCTTCTGTTTCCATAATGATCTTGAAACTGAAAGGTTGGAAGGCATAGCCCATTCCTTCGTAAAACTTACTCATGAACTCGACCCTATTTTTTTTAAAGAGAATAATATGTTAATACTTTTGAGATTGATAGGCTCAATATATTGGTACTTACCAATGCAAACGCAAAGTGTGTAAGAAGGCAGACAAACCTTCCATCATGACCAAAATGGCGATGGTGAACAGTGTCCAAGCACCAAATATGAAGAATAGTAGTATACAACCAGAATATGAAGAGCTCTGCAAGCCCAAAGACAGCACCATGGTCCACAATACCTCAGACAATTCTATGAAATGAAATAATTGAGACTCAAAATATTTAGAATCGTTAAAACGACTTACGTGCATGAGCCAAGGATAAAGCCCATAAACGAAGGTACGATGCTGTGTGTGACACTGTACTGAGGACATACTCAATGGTGTGAATTGCCTGGTGAATAAATATTTCACTCATGGGTTCATCCTCATGACCATGGGCACCGCCTTCTTGACCTTCGGGAAGTGGAACTGGACTTTCGGTTTCTGGAGTCAACTCCATGCCCTGATTGACATCTCCATTGTGTTTCACCTGAAACCATTTTAATATAGCCACTTACTTCTGCCTTGACATAAAAAAATAATCATACTTACATGTCCTTCATTATTCTTTCTTGTGTACTTAATGTAGAGAGGCTTTCCCAGCAACATCCATGGAATGCACACAAGAGCAACGAAGACGAACGTCATTTCAACTGTAGACTGCGAGTCGTACATATACTCGTCACAGCCATTCAATGGTGGTGATGATTTGAACAACATCATGTTAATAAACATAATGAGTACAGAAGGAGCGCATCCAGGTGTTTCTGGTTGCTCTGTTGCCTTAGGCGAGTATTTAACCCATTTAAAGAACATCATGAACACCATATAGCCGAAGAGAAGCAGCAAGAACAGCACTTGTGGAATGAATTCCAAGAAAATGTTGATTCGCCTACGGAAGTGATTGAAGTTGACGACACTCATGCAGACGCCGAAAAACATGTGGGTCACGCCAAAGATGATGGAAAGCTTCATTTTGTACGTATTAAGGAAGATAATCTTATTCTCTGCCAACTGCCAGATAGGATCCATACCGATGGGATAGACTCCATCGAAGGCATATGTGGGATCTAACTGTAGTTCAACGTTACTTTGGACTGTCGTCGTGTTGTACATGATCCTCCATGTGGATCCAAATACATTTAAAGACTTCGAGAACACATCATTGTACATAAAACCAGTGTACATAGAAAACAGCCCCATTAGCATTATTATGTAACGACCACCGAAAAAAATATTCCAAATTTCACCTCCGCGTTTCCTGCCCAATTTTTTCTCCCAAATGCACATCCATGCACCGAATAGGAACAGAATAAAACCGTGTCCTAAATCACCGAACATCACTGCGAATAGGAATGGGAAAGTGATGGCTGTGTAAAGAGCTGGGTTAGCTTCTCGGTATGACGCAACACCATATGCATCAATAAGGTTCTGGAATCCGCGAGTAAACTTATTTGTGCGATTATAAGTCGGTGGATTCTCGTTAGTGTCGATAACGTTCAAAAAAGAAGGAATCGTGCTTCCAACTGCTGCTGAACCATCGGACAATGCCTTCTGCACGACCGGCAAATCTTTTGTCGGTACCCAGCACTCACCAATAAGACACTTTTTTGTCACATCCATGTTGAACAAGTTAAGTGTGTGGTAGATTGCCTTCATTTTTTTCACCATAATGCTCCACGTTGGCAAATTCTTCGAAACCGTGGCCAACACCCGACTACGATGATCTTCAGTCTGGCTTAAGACCAATTTTAAATCTTCCAATCGAGTGCGCACGCCCTTAACCATTTCTTCGCGTTCTGTGTGAGAGCTTGGGCATGGGTACATCGAGGCATGGAAACCAGTGCACACCTTTTTGATGCGATTCTTAAGCTGTTCACCTTGGAAGAACGCAACAAACACGGTCTTATAGATTGGGTGACCAGTAGCTGGATCCTTGAGTGGTTCATTCAAATCGGAACGCTTAAGAAAAACATTACCACGCGAGATACGCCACAACATTCGTTCAAAAGCGAAAACACGTTCCCGATTGATCACACCAGCTACGAAACCTAATCGTCCACGATTTTGGTTTGCAGACGGTTCATCTGGCATATTCATGCGCATCGTATCCAGATTAAGGACCTCCTGGTCGGAAAAAAATCCTTGGGTGTTTTCCAACACTTGACGCAATTCTGTCAACTCCAAGTAATTAGACTTCAAGTTCACCTCGTTTTGAGCCAGCTCAAGTATTTCATTTTCCGTCTTCTCTAAGTGAGCTTCCAGGTCGATAATCTCCCTTGGATTTGGTGCTCGGGGAATGTCATCGATAATTTCGGTAAGAACGATACCATCCTTCTTAATTTCCGTCTCAATGTAGCGAATTTTCCTTTCCAATTCATCGCAGCGACGAACTTCGGTGACGAATTTGCGTTGGAATGCGTTCACACCATTATTTAACTGAAAATGAATTAATGGTATCAATAAATTGATTTTGCTTTATTTATAGTTAAGCAATAAAATTATAGAATATCGTATATATAGTACCTGTAAAACATAGCAAGCAATTGCATTAGCAGATCATGAAATAGGACAAGTTATTCAATGAAGTTGCAAACTAGAATAGCAGTACTGGTTCAAAATCAAAATGGTTGTGAGAAAGCTAGGCCCTGGGTACTAACGAGCATGTTGCGCTTAGAATTTGTATTTGTTTTTTTTATTAAGTATATTTGATTTTGTTTAACCAAAAAGATTGCGATGGATGAGTGTTGTAGAACGAGAGTAGACTCTGAATGGCTTTAACTTGGCAATGCCAAGTGGTTGTAACTCTGACTACACAATGTGCTTATTTTTATCTCCAAGTGGTAAGTGTTGATATCAAGACGAAAAACAGTAACACTATAAATAACCTGGTCAGAACTGACCCTCCAGGTTGGGGTTTTACTTTGTGTTAACTACCACTCCATGAAAAAAACCATATGTTACAAAGCAACTAATAGCCTCGGAAAGGACTAATCTTATTTTTGACGACCCTGAAAACATTAAACAGGAGAGGCGCAAGCGAACAACTAGCGGAAGCTCTAAACTGCTACAAATCAGACATTACTACCATACAGGAAATATGATGCGATGGCCCGGGCAAAAAGAGGATGAAAAACTGACATCTACTACGGACCATGTCTTAGTGAGCAGAAACTGCGACTATGTATTTAAATGCGGATTTGTTATAAGTGCCAGACGTAGGCAAGAAGTCTTATGTTATCAAATTCGCCAACATAAGCCTTATATGCGCTCACGCTCCGACGGAGGAAAAGATGATATAACTAAGGATTGCTTCTACGAGCTCCTTGACAAAACCTATGAGCGACTACCAAAGTACGATGTTAAAATCGTGCTGGGAGATTTTAACGCAAATGTAGGAAGAGAAGACATTTTTAGCAGTATTGTGAGAAAAAATAACCTGCATGACAACACGTCTGGTAATGCCGGAAATGACGGCCTTCCTGGCTTCTGGTCAGTTGAATATATGCCTGAAGAATGGAACATCAGCATCGTTTGAACGATCCACAAAAAAGGAGACCCTCAGAACTGCGCGAACTACAGAGGCATAAGTCTTCTCAAGATCCTATCTGCCGTAATATGTGAATATCTGAAACCGTTTACTCACCACCTATTTATCGATTTCAACGCCGCATACAACATCATTAATAGAGACGAACTATACAGAACCATATCTGGTATACCACCCAAACTCGAACGTTTGTGTAGGATGACGATGGAGAATTCTCGCTGCGCCTTCAGGGTCGGAAACGACCTCACCGACACATTCGATACCAAAAAAGGACTTAGGCAAGGCGATGTGCTGTCATGTGACTTCATTTGATTCTTTAGAGGATTGTGCAAATCTCCCGAGCCAACACCAGAGGCACAATTTTCCAAATATCGGTGCAACTTCTAGCATACGCCGACGATATTGACATCATTGGTATAGGACTCAACGTGATGATGACATCTACGTTTGCTAGTATAGAAAAGGAAGTGGCAAAAATGGGTTTAGCATTAATTGAGAGTAAGACTAAGTTTATGCTCGAACTACTAAGGAGATTAAGATCCTGATCATCCCAGCATGGACCATATCAAAAGCGGATGAAGAAATCCTTGGTGGATCCGAGAGGAAAATTCTTTGAATAATCTTCGGTCTCGTTTGTGTTGACGGGCTATGGAGACGAAGATTCAACCAAGAACAGAATATGAGCTGTACAGCTCAAAAAAAAAAACTCCGCATTGGAATTTTATGATGGCTAGAACATGTAGAACGAATGGGCACCAATACTCCGGCTTACAGTCTTCGATTCCCAGCAAGTCGTCGGACGCAGTTGAGTAAGACCTCGCCTAAAGTGGTGGGCACAATTAGAAACCGACCTCAACCAACATGGAGTGCGCAACTGGAGGCATTTAGCTAAGGACCGAGCTAATTGGAGAGGCATGTTGGTTGAGGCCCAGGTTCATTCCGGACTGTAGCGCCACTTAAGTAAGTAAAATTATTGCATTTCAAAGCATCATCTGTGATGTGGTAGCACTTTTAAATTCCTAGTTGGTAGTTTGGAAGCACTACAAAACCAATGACATTAATTGATTATTTGTTTGTAATATAATTACGAATTTGGGCCAAAATGTGTTGGGCCACGGTTGGAGGAGATCCTCTGTGACCATAATACTAAATGAGCTTATAATTTGGAATTGAAGCCATCTGATGATTGGTGTATAGATGGTCTACTGTGTGCTACAACATTAGCCATTACAGAGCTAATGCCTTATCAATACAATACCAAAGCCACTTTTTCAATCCTCAAAAAGCAGTCCAGTAGCGTATGTTATATTTGTTGAGCATACACTCAAGAAAAAATGGGTTTCATCACAGAAAAAAAAAGTTGCGTCCTCTGGATCTTTTTCGATAAACTCGTTGTACGGGTTCTTCTGAAAATTGAAGTCGTGTTCGGAGAGTTAATGCCTGGCACATGTTTGTGCGCAAAACCACGTAGGGATTGCAATATTGAAGCTCTCACTGCATCAATGTTGTGATCCGATCGGCCGATATCAAGCAGAACGAACCATTCAATATTGGCGACTACAGCGAACACTACCTTCCACCTGACCTAAATAAAGTGAGGATAACAACATCTAAATTTAAGCTCAATAAAGCTGTTGGAAATGATGAATTTCCCTTCGTGCTTTGCAAAGCCTGTGAAATGATTTGGTAAGCAACATGCACCAACTCATTTGCAAAATTTATTCGAACGAACATCAACATCAACTACAAAATCCTATGTGCAGTAATATGTGAACGTCTGAAACCGTTTACCAACAACCTAATCGGCCCTTATCAATATATTTTTTGTTTAGGAATGACCACAACTGATAAAATCTTAATACTTCGATAGATTCTGGAAAAAGGCCTAATCGATACACACCACCTATTAATTGATTTCAAAGCATCACACGACAGCATTTATATAGAAACGAACTATACAGATCTTAGGCTTGTTTTGGTATACCACCCAAACTCGTCCCTCTGTGCAGGATGACGATGGAGAATTCTCGCTGGTTCAACAGGGCCGGCATCGACCTCACCGAAAAATTAGATACCACACAAAATTTAAACAAGATTACGCATTGTCGTGTGTTTTTAACATTATTCTTGATAGGGTTGTTCAAAACTGCCGAGCGAACAACCGAGGCACAATCTTCCATAAACATTCTAAATACATACTAGAATGCGCCGATGATATCGACAAAATTGGTCGGTGATGTAAGGGACTTTGCCTATAATACTTTTTTTTTATATGTACTGTTTTTTTTTTATAATTTATACCACTCAAAGAATTATAGTGTTTATATACCTTTGTAGGGTTTTGAAACTTTCTATCATTTGAAGAGAAGAGGAAGGAAAAGGAATAAATTAGCAGATGATATGTAAGACCCTTATGATTCTATTCCTGCTAAAAGAAGCATGCATTAAGTATCTGCAGAAGTAGCAAGCACAAGTAGAAACCAGCCATGTTAGTTGAGGCCCACATTTATTTCGCAGCGCCACTTAAGTAAGTAAGTAATTGAGGTAAAAGAGCAATGCTTGCATTCAAGAGCGCTACTGTATATGTTTGTCTCCAAAAAGTTATATATATTATTTTTGTGTCACCTGACACTATGATAGATCACCCAAGATTTTTTAAGTTACAAATTTTATTTAGTGCAAGCAGCGTATCAATGTATTATTTATTTAAATGAATTTTAATGAGATAATTTCGCTACGGGAATAAACAACCCCTAACAGACAGATATTTATCGCTAATTACTTCCAAATTCAAAATATTACGAAGCAATTAACACACGTATGAATAATATATAACATCATAGCCAGACACCACTTAAAGTAGGCATTTGTCCGTTTCTATAATAGAAACAAATAAAAACATAACAATAAATTGTGTTCCAATTTATTTGTTAAGAAAAAATGTATGATGACAGCGCAGTGTATCTGTCTAGCAGTGCTCGAGAGCGAAATGTTTTTTAAATTGTTTTGTTTTTTTTTTAAACTTACATCACGAAATTGGACACATCCAGTTTCTCCCAGTTCCGATACAGATGTATACGCTGCTTCGGGTTGTATGAACATTTGGCATAAAGCCATTTCCTCACTGCGGAACATGTCCCCCATGGTGATGAAGACTTATTATTTGCCCTGTAAAAGAAATTACAAAACAATTTGTTTAGTAACAATTTGATTTTTATCCTTATAGTTATAGGTAGATACCTATATTTAATACAAAAAAAAATAAAAATAGAAACAAATTACCACTACAAACATCGCTTTTCAGTAGTTTGCTATATTGCCAATCTTTTGTTATATTAACTACTGAAACAACAACAAAACAAACAGAGAAACAAACAAACAAATTTAATTGCGATTCGGTTCGCGTAAATGTGCTACAACCCTGAACGTTTCATTTCCCCTGAAAGCTTGAAATATGACCGCTCAATTTGACTCAAGTTTATTCAGGGTAGAATATCAAGATTAACGTGATGGGTTTTTATACTGACGTTGTTAACAATTTAAATATTATTTTGCTATGAATTTACAGCGGAAACGAGTTTATAATCGAAACTTTACAATTGTAATGAGGTTAGCGATAAAAACACACATACGTTCTACTGTATCTTTAAAGTACATATTGAGACGTTTTATAAACAAAATCTTTTAACGTGTAATATTATTGAGGTCTGCTTTTAGGAAACGAGAGAGAACCAAATAGCGAATGTTTATTTCGTATATTTCAGATATTGTAAATAACCACAAGCTCAAAAGATCATTTGAAAAACACCTGAGATAAAACAGAAAACTTTTATTTAGATTTATGCATCCTATTTTGTGAATACAATAATGTTTACTCTTTAAATGTTTGTTTGTCTGTTGCATTTTTAAGCTTCTCATATAATGGTGTGTTCGCACAAAAACTTTCAGAATTACAATCTGAGATTTACAATTTGCCTTAGAATACCATAGCATATGGAAGTACCTAAGATGCTTATTTCTTTCAAATTGTACCAACAAAATTATTTTACAATTTTATACAGACGAAATGTGTATTGATATTTACGGTTTGACCAAAAAGAACGTTTTTCTGATAACTAGGCCTGTCAGTGAGCCTGTCAGATTTAAACATGTATTAGAGGCATGGGCAAGGAGCTTATATACCAAATTTTATTATATTTACACTATCAGATATGTGTCGTAGCGAGCTTAATATAAGCAGCGTCTACGAGCAGAGATTTGCCACAGCATAAAATATGCATCCACAGGCTCATCATTTAGTGCATTTGTTAGTGGGACATAACAGAACATAGAAGTTATTAAAATAAACCCCGAGCCGTTTCTAAAACGGTTTGAACATGGTAAAACTATTTAAATCGGTTTGTAATGAAAGCGAATCGTTTAGATCTCCTACACTTTTAAGAATGTTCATATCATCTGCATATATTAATATTTTGCTATTTCGAATACAAGCTCTTACATCGGTAATTGACAGTATAAATAAAATTGGTCCTAAATGACTTCCTTGAGGTACTCCAGATTGAGCAACAAAAGGGTTGGACTCTAAATTTTACTTGGTAAGTTCTCAATGAGAGATATGATTTAATTCATAAATTCCTGGAGGGAATCCATACACCTTCCCCCTTATTCATTAGATTTCACTAAAACACATCTCAACGGTTGTATACTTATACAGTGCATAAGTATTTATACAGCCTCTATTCAGGATCGCACAATTTCTTATTCATAACATATTTCCCCATCCAAAATAGTTATACAGGGTTTGATGATGCTCAGCCGTCTGTGTATGCAGAAATAAAAAAAATTATATACCCTTATACATTGTATAAGTTTTATGAATAAGGTTTTTGAGGCATTTTAAGGAGCGCATAACTTTATACACTCCTTATCAAGAATTTATGAAAAAGGCTGCTTAAGTTTAAAAATTTTGATATTATGTGATAACTGGTCAAAGGCGTTGGAGAAGTCAGTGTATATACAATTGACTTCTTTTTTATTTTCCAAACTATTGGAACAATCATGCATAAAAGTTAATAGATTTGTTACAGTAGAACGATGTTTAACAAAGCCATGCTGTTCTTCACAGATGATGTTTCGACAAAGGAAGACCAATTTATCACAAATAATATGTTCGAATAAATTAGGAATGCAAGATAGTTTTGAGAAATATCTCCAGGCTCACATTTTTTAAAAGCAGGTGTAATAAATGCGTTTTTCCATTGAGTTGGGAATACTCCTGTGGCAAGGGAGCTTTCAAACATATACTTAAGGTATGGCAAAAGAGCATCTTTGCATTGCTTTATGACTACTGGTGGGATACCATCGGGCCCCGCAAAATAGTCATTATTTAATAAAGGGATATATTTAAGTAGTGTCTCATCGTCAAATATAATGTTGCTGAAACTAGCTTGAGGACAATCATTTAGATTACTGAAATAATATTCGTCTAAGACAAGAGGGGTACCAATAAATGATTTACTGAAATTCTCTGCGATTAAGTTTGATAAAATAAGTGAGCTCGATGTTTTTGAATTATTATAAGAGAAGTTGGCTGGATATCCATCCGTTTTTCTCTTTGAATTGACAAATCCCCAAAAACGTTTGGGGTCACTTTTAAGAGCGTTCTCCATTTTGACTATATAAACATTATGTAAACCATTTGACATCGCAGAGAATCCATCAAAGATAGAATTTTTTAACAGCTTCTTCTAAATTGGAGAAGCTGGCAATATTCATAGTCGAAAGAATAATTTCTTCGGAAAGCCTTTGAAAATTCGCTTTCCGAAAGTAAAAAGAGTACGGACGGTCATACGAGTCCGCATTTTCGTACAGATGTCCGCCTATGTCAATAAAAATATCCAGTGGAGGATGATTATTGTCTGTGTTAGTAATGCTGGCACTAGATTCTAATACTGCAGTACAAACAGAGTCAGAAAAAAAAGTAAAGAACACATCCACCAAACGCTTTAAGGTCACTCCTTAATACTGAGAACTCACGATTAAAGAGTTCCGGGTGAAGTATAATGGCGTTGAGTCACGTTTCTTTTAAGGAGAATATGTCATTAGAAAATGCTTGGGAGTTAAGAAAATATGTTTTTGTTTATCTTTTACATTTCTTCTGCTTCGTCAAATTTCATCATTCCAGCTCAAAATTTAAGGGCCAAAAATCAAAGACACACCGACGGACGGACAGACAGACAGACATGGCTCAATCGACCCACATAGCTATTTTGAATCAACCCAGCTGTAGCTCTGGATATTTCCAAGCCTTCGATCGAATTTGGCATAGGACTTTGGTTCCCAAATAGGCAGACACGGACTTCCTAAAATACTGTGCGGCTAGATGGAAAACATTCTTATTTGTGGAACGGGTTTCCGCAGACAGATTCTCTTCGAACACTAGGGTACCTCAAGGATAAATTCTCTCACTCGTTTTATTTCTGCTGGACATTAATGATCTTTGAGAACAACTAATTATCGCATTTTTAGTTTTGCAGATGATAGTAATCTAATAGCGTCTAACTCAAACGACACGGCTATTACCTCTATTTCTGCGCACCAACAGAATTTCAAACAAATCAGCCCTATATGATGTTCTCTTTTAGTTAACGGTCTCAAATTAGTCATGGATTAAAACTTATAACAGAAAATGTCATTTTCTCAATATTTTTCTAAAACTTTTTGAAAGTTCGTTTTGGTCTGCCCAAAAATGATTTTTTTTTTAAAAAAGGAGCGCGACAGTTACACTCTTACAGTATACAGGAATAATGTGATTATGAATCAAATTTCAATATCCTAGCTCAAAATTTACGGACGAACTTATATACACCTTTTTGTCTTCAAAAAGTGGGGGTGGTTAAAAATTATACACAGGCGAAATATATATTATTCGTAATATTGGCTTAATGTTTTTGACAGGGGATTTTAAAATTGTTTTTTTCAAAATTAAGGCCCAAAAACTAGTGACATATGGGCGGACGCTTTCCATTCGACTCGATCCATATTTTTTACTATATGCCTATCTTTATTATTTCTCTATGGGCTGGAGCATAAAAAACATAATTATCATACATACAATCAATATAATCGGATTAATTGATTTTGCATTCCGTAAGAAACATTCAACTGGTTCCGTTGGGAATGTAGTCAACAGGTTATTTACATTTGATTATTCAATTAACACCAAAATTACTTATAACAGAAATTAGCATATCTCATAATTAGAGCAATAAATACACAATTAACAGACTGTATCGAAAGTTATGATGATGTTTAAAGTTAATAGATAAAAAAGCGTACCGCCAAAACTATAAAGCACTTAATATAGTCAATCTACGTCGTCTACTAAGCAAGACAAACCACTTTTATCAAAGAACTAAATTTATAACATTCTATTTGATGTCGACAGATAAGAAGATTGTAGAACTGGCGCTTTAAAAGTGTTTGAAAACTGATCTACGGTTATAAGTAAATAAACAAGGTTTTCTGTTGGTATAAGATCGGTGTTAGATGTTTTCATTTTCGTGTAGCCGGTAATGACATTGGCATCTAATTGTATATTGGGAGTTAAGAATACTATTTTTGTAGATAATTTGTAATTGGGTTTAGGAATGTCGCTTATTTGATATTTTTTTAGCTGACGAAATGTTTATTTTATCTATTCATGCAGACAGCTTCTTGAAAATGCCAAAGACCATCGATGGGTTATCGTCAAAATATTATAAATCATTAAGGCTTAACTGAGGAAACGCATTATATAGCAAATTCGACACATTATTTTTGAAATAGAAAATAACATGTGTTGTATAACTTATGTAATTATTATTTTTTATTTCAATATTTATTATTATTTATTTCAATGGCAATTATATGGGGAAAATAAAAAATGATATGATAACATATGTGGACGATGTGAGGTTGATTTCGTAATCACAAATTCTCAGGTCCGTCAACCACTGATAGACCTCAAATACATATTAAATCTCTATATATGACATATTCATTGAGTATTATGACCGCTCATAAAATATCATACCTACCAAAGGGTTTTACTAAAGTTAAGGATAACCTTTCTATTCTAAAAACACATGTCAGTTTGTGCTCACCCCTTTGCAGGGGCAATGAATTTATTACATTATAGATTGGGATTATAAAATTGAAACAATTTTCTAATATACGCTGATACAAAGCAGTTTGATTCGACTCCCATACGGAGGCATATTATAAAAATCATCCCATGGTAGTCCTCTAAATTAACTGCTTAGATTCTATTTGATGAGCTTCGTAGTAGGGTGTCCAAATTTGACGAGACAATTATATAATGAAAGAATGACATGAGGGTCATTAAACTCTTTTGACCATCTTTTTCAAATCCTAACATATAATTGGATTTATTGACTATGACGATATTTAATATACACCTAGATTTTCAAAGCTGTCGACGCAACAAAAAGAATGGACAGATAAAGTATAATTAAATTTAGAGGGATAAGGCTTCCGTGAAAATGTCATATGCTGGCTCTTTGTACGGTTCAGATTCAAACCGTTTTAAGACAATAAATTGTAAAATTATTTAAGTCGGTTTAAAATTATATCGAATCCGTAAGATCTCCTACACATTTATAAATTTTCATGTCATCAGTATATAACAATAGTTTCCAAGCTTTTAGTATATCGTTTATTGAAAGTATAAAAAGAATAGGACCTAAGTGACTTTCTTGGGGTACTGGGCAATAAAACGGTTCAATGAAAACCTCTAAATGAAACCTCTAAAGTTTACCTAATATGTTCTCCGAGTCAAATATGTTTCAACCTATTTAATAGATCCTGGAGGGATATGATATGATATGATATATATATGCCTTAAGCTAAAAAATGACGATCTTATGTGATAGCTTAAGTGTTACTTTTGTTTTGTATTAATTATAAAATTTTTTTTTTTGTTTTTAAATTGCGCCTGACCGTTGCGAGATAGACCACCTTCCGATAGCAAAAATACTTGTACTAAGAAAGTATTCTATAAGAATAATTCATTGCGGCGCCTTAGTTTACCTACCCCAAAATATATGGCCTATAAACTGTAGCCTTACTTACGGAGATTTGATCCAAATGCTTTACAATATGTCTGCCTTCATTTTTGTCTATGTAACAATGTATGTGTCAAGTTTTATATACTCCTATTGGCTTGAAAAACCAAAAATAGCAACATTAACAGAAGATTAACCACGTCGGCAGTAACAGCAAAACTGTAACTAACTGAAAGATCATTCCAATTATAGTCTTAAAATAGTTTCATAAGAAACACTGATATTTAATATCATCTTCTTTATATGTCTTAATGGTTGGATGAACATTCGATTAATTTCCTGGACATTTCCTTCTGTAACTGAGGCCCGGTTTTTCAGTGCGAGATCATCCTAGTTTCGGGATTAAACTCGAGTTAATTGGAGAAACTATTTTTTCAACCATTTTTAATCCAGAGTTAACTTTGAGTTAACCCAGCAAGTTTGGTAATTATGGATTAAATGATCAGATGTTTTTGAGAGATGATATAATAGCAAGCAAACAATTATTTTTAATTAGTAAAATTGTATTAAATTTTTAGAAAATAAATACCTACGTGTACGATTTATTCAGATTTAGATCTCAGTGATTCAGAATTGTTTGAAATATTGATATTAATCGTTTGAAGAATTCCGCACTGAAAAACTGCTTTATGAGTTAAATCTAGATTACATTAAATCCAGGGTTAGCTAACATTGGGTTACCTCAGCACTGAAAAACTGGACCTAAGGGTCTAGGACTATTGTAAACTGTGAAACTCCAAACTTAGTTACCAATAAAGTTTGTATTAATCTATTGTGAACTTATGTTAAGTTGACTCTAGACTTTTAGTATCTTTTTTCGTTAAAATAGCTACATTTACTGGGCTGATATTAATATTTATTTCAATTAAAATACTTCTTTTTAGGTTATGATTATTTAAATATGTAAACACTTAAATTTGTGGGCTCAAAATCTATAGAGGATCTAACTATTAACAGCAATTGACCGCATTAACCCCCATTTGTGAAGAACATGCTTACTCGAGCGATCAAGTCTACTGACAAAAGTATCACATGATCTGGCATTTTACTAAATTATTCACGCATATTTGTATTTTTCTTTCAACGAATATATCTACACATTCTTTGTGTTATTACTTATTACCCTCTCTGGGGGAGAAGCTTTTTTTTGCAAACGTACGGAACAAATATACACGCATCTTTAAGAAATATTTACTAACGACTTATGTACGAATAAATCTCAATTGAAATGCATTAATTTTTCAATTGTGAGTATTGTTCCATTCGATTGAAGTGCCCTCATGACATTTGTTAGAAAAACGTTTGCAATAATGTAAATTGAATAATGTTCAGACTCAGTAGCTAAGGGCCAGCGTTATCGCCATACTATTATGAATAATACTATATTCCATCAATTCAACGTTTATGATTTATCGTTAACCGCACTTACTAATTATGTATATTAATCAAAGTCGGGTATTGCACTAACACACTCAAACATTATGTAAGCTGTCAGCGTTTTTGGGGACACGAAATCGTATCAAACTGATTGCATGCCCATCACATCACATGGTTGTCTAATTGATCATAATTAACTCCAGAATGTCAGAAGTAAGCAAACATCAAAAATTACTTTACTTGCTTGTGATTGCAAATCCGTTTTTCTTGTCTCGCATAGGTGCGAGAGTTTGCAGCTTTACATTATTCAAGAACGGACAGCTCGTTTGCCCTGAAAAACACATACACCTTCGTACACCTGCACTTACAGATCGTACACCATAGCAGCAGGTACAAAATTGATTTGTTTTCTGAGATGTTATGATAAAAAAAACGCATGTCGTCACGTGACCATTTTCAAAACTTATTTCAAGGAGATTCCCCTTCGAATAATGATTACCAGCCTTCAACAAGATCTAAACAACTGGCGACCATTGAACCTTCGTATCGAAGGAAGAAAAAACCTATTTTATGATGCTAGCGCAGTAAGAACACATATTATAAAATTATTGGCAAGCACAACAGCATGTTTGTATGCTATTTCTAAAAATAACCTCACAGATATCAAATCTCTAGAATGTTGGCCCAAAAGATTGTGTGGATGTTGCTTGCTCTTATAAAAAAGGTTAAGTGTACTCACCCTTTATTGCAAAGAATTGAAGAAACGGGAATATTTAAAAAAAAATAACACTTTGCACTTTTCCAACTCGAATTTATTTTTCGGGAGACGAAAATTCACTTGTCGCGTTCACTCGTTGGAAGAAAGTAGACGTCTGCCAGACTGTTGGCTTCGTTCCCAACTCGAATCCATTTGTTCGATCAAAGTGGCAAGTGTGTGTATTTTTTTTTATTTGGTGTGAGTGTGTTTGTGCTATGGATGGATTGTAGGGAGCGCGATGTTTTGACTCAAGAGCACGCGTGTTCACTTATTTAACTCACGCCAACAGTGCTGCCACTTCAACTTAAATCGTATTGTAGGTACTATTGTACCAAAAAAGTAGAACTACTGCTTGGCATGATTCGGACAAATTTCCTCCAGGTAGGTAGATCTAGGGTTTTAACAAATTCATGTTTGCCAAATATTACCCATGTTTTGTTGCCACATCTAAGTGAAGTGAAGTAGAAACTCTAGTACAATATCCTACAGTCAATAAGTTGCGCAGTAGGATTTATAATTTTTCGAGATTCGACACTCTTCATATTTATTGATTTTATTTTTATACATTTTTTTGTCAAGGTACCACTTATCCACAAAAGTGCGAAAAAATATATATTTAGTTTTACACATATTTTTGTCAAATATCCATTGATAATTCACTCGGCCTGTGAGTTGTAAAAATTGGAGTAGCCGTTCTACCGTAATTGAGTAACAATGTGAAAAACTCCAATTCGTATCTTTCAAAAATTGTTAAAAAAAAATATGTGTAATATCAGACGTAGTCGAAACTTTTATTAACTTCAACGTCAGGGCTTTCATATTAGCGGTCATTTCTGTTTCAATCTGATAAGGCGTTCATTCACAATTTATATCCCAAGGATGCTTAACATCATTCCCGATGACTTTAAAAAAAATTGGAGGTACCAGAGATTTTAAGATCCACAATTCACAAAAAACCTCCAGCCAAACCAACTACAGAAAACAAAAATTTCAGAAGAAAACATTTTTTTAACGGCTGTTTGTTTCATAAATACTAATTTTAAAAAAACACTTTTCTGTAGTTGTGTAAATATTTTAAGTACATTTAAGAAAATAATAGGAGAGGTGTTGGTTTTTTTGATAAGTGAAATAGCTATTTAAACTTTTGTATCGATGTAACTTTGGATTCACAAATATTAAGTGTTTTCTAAATGCCTACTAAAAATGAACGTTTTCTGAAGTTTTGGTAACATAATCTATGCCCGTTACCTGATACATTCCCTTAACGCTTAAGTTAAACCAAAGATTATGAATTCTATACAGATGACGCATTGAGAACAAAAAACAGAAACTTTTGCTCAGTAGCGGGCGGGCGGTGTGCTTCATGCACACATGAAAGACAAGAACAAAAACATATGGCGGGCTGTGCCAGCACGACCCGCCATAGAACAATTTTTCTTGTATGGAGTGCGTCATCTGTATAGAATTCATAATATTTGGTTAAACTTAAACCCCTAAGGAATACTATTACTAATCAAAAATGTATCACTTCATGGCTAAGTTGAGCTTAAGCGTATGGCGTATGGGGAAAGTATCAGCAACGCCCCATAGGCACATAAAAAAATGATACAAATATTTAATAAATGTAGTTTTTGGTATAACTCCCTATTTTCTGCGATAATATTAACTTACATTGTAATTACCTCGGAACTCGATTCACAAATTTCAAAAGTGTCACGGATTAAGGTTAGATTACCCTTTGAAGCCTTACTTTATGCGATATAGTTTAGAGATGAAAAATGGTTTATTTTTTAGCAATATATTTTCATGGGTGATCAGGGATTTAGCATAGGTTTCCATTTTGAGCCTTAGTTTCTCGGAACTCGATTCATAAATAAAAGAATCAGATTAAGCTTAGATTTCTACTTGGAGCCTTAGTTTTCTAGATATACCCATTTATTTAATGGGTGATCACGGATAATTTCTATTTGAAACCATAGTTTCTGAGACACGGCCATTTAAAGATTTGGTGATGAAGTCTAATTTTTCATGGTTGATCACATATGAAATTTTTTTATTGGAACCTTAGCTTTCGAGATATGGGATTTTGGTGATAAAAATATAGATTTTTAAATAGGTGATCATAGGTTAAGTTCAAATTTATATTTGAAGTTTTAGTTTCCGAGATACATAGATATATGTATATATTTTTTCCGTGGTCTAGTGGAAATCTTCATAGACACTATGAGCACCTCCACCCTTTTGGTATTTGTATTGCAACTAAGTATGCGATTTATTTAGCAATTTTTTTTATCACGAGTATAAATAAATGTTTGGCAGGTAACTTTCCTTTGAGAGTTCCTGCATTTTTCGCAATTTTAATTTTTCATTTATATATTTGTATAGACGTATACAATATCTTTACAGACAGCCAAAACTTAATTGATATATTTAAATAATGTGTTATGAGATTACAACAACAGAAAAAAGAAGTAACAATGTTGTAGATATTATTATTGAATCCAATAAGATAAAAAAAGTGAAAATAATATAGAAACAGAATGGAAAATATTATTGAGAAATGATCAAGGTAATACTTAAATGGAAAAGAAAAAGGGACAAAAGAAAAAACATCAACATATTAATGTCTCCAAGTACTCCTTGAGCCTCCTACCAAAAATCGCTGTACAACTTATCATCCTTAGATGTCGAGGAAGAGAGTTCCACAGGCGTAGGTATCGCATTTATAAAAAATTGTCGTTCGGATATTAAAAACACAAGATTCAGAGATCTAAAGAGAACGCGATTGATAGATCTTCTTAAAAAGGTAAGGTGCCTAACACGATTGCAATATATTGTTTAGCAGTGTTTAAGTTCTTAGTTTAAAAAGATTTCCAAGAATAACGCCATATATAGATTTGGAGAATTGTGAAATGTGTTCATACCTTCATACGCCGTATATATACCTCGCTTTGCTGATGTACGCAACATTGAGTTGACGCTTGTGTTCAGAATCACAATTAAAAAAGAGTTCACAGCCGTTAAGCAGAAAAGGGATGAGTAATGTTCGGCTAGTACGATTAATTCAGCATACGAAGCCCTACATAAACTCTCCCGATTGTCAATCTTTTATGGGTATTCCAAGAAAGTGTTTTTGTAAAGGTAATACCAAAGTTTTTAGCTGAGTCGACGAATTAAATATGATTACTGTCATAGTATATTTTGGGAAAATCTGACATTTCAATGGACTTTTTTTAAAATAACCAAGCATTTGGACTTAACTTAGTTCTGTGAAGAGGCCGCATTAAATTAGTTTCGTCAAGAATTCGGAGGACCGTTGTAGATTACATATAAACCCAAATTAATGGTCAGGTAAAAGACATTTCTTATTAATTATGGGGTTTAAGCGACCGAGTAATATACTTTCAAATTCATTTGAAATTATTGGAAGAAGAGAAAAAGGCCTTTATGATTTTAGTATATTCGGTGGTTTTAAAACCATGATAACTTCCGCGACTTTCCACTGTCTTGGCATAGCGTTTTATGCCTCTAATTGCTTTCCAGAGCGAATAATTCGATTCCTTTTCAACGGTTAGGCTTTGCAGATGAGTTTCTACTGAATAATTTTAAATTGTATTTGATAGCAAGTTACTCAACCGATTGAGATGGGTTTTATCTTGCGGAACACGAGTTTGGTGCCACCTTATACGAGCTTTTCTTTTTTGTCTCACAAAATCATTTATTTCCCAAGGGTTTTTAATATTACTATTGCTCAATATTTAGCTTTGTTGATATTTAAATATTTTTTTAAATGTCCGAAATTCTAATTTTGTATGGTTGATCTAGAAATTTAGCCATGTCCGTCCGTCTGTCTGTCACCGATTTGTACACAATACATATTGTATTAGGATAATGAAATTTGTTAAATAGGTTCGCAAATCCGCCAACTGCCACGTCCACACTTCAGAAAATGGTTGTTTTTTTGTCAAACCATAAGGATTGAAGAAGTATCTGAAAAAGATATTTAGACAATCTCAATATCTATATTTTTTTAGAAAATTCGATAAAAACATGGAAATACTTCGATAATATTGCTATGAACATTTCCTCTATTATGATTATTTTAACCCATAAAAACGATTTTTATAGCATTTGTCATATGTCATGGAGTATATTGGTCATACCGAAAATGTTGACATAGGATATTGAAATTCGGTATATAGGCTCTTTGTTCATGAATAAATCTAAAATCCGCCCACGGCTTCTCCCACTTCCAGAAAAACGTCGATTTTGATAAACTGAACAAAAGAAAGGAAGCATTCGTTTGATTTTGTTGACTTAACACAATAAGACGTTGCACTACAATGTTCGAAGTGCTAATCGGGACGGATATCTCTGTAGTACGAATGTGTTTAATAAACATATGCAGACAATTCCATTTTCTATATTTCATCCATGTAGAGTTTTTAGCCACGCAAATTTTTTGTTTAATATAAGGTGGGAATTGGATAGCGTATACCGAAAGCGATTCGCTATTAAAAAGCAGTAGGTACTTGGCGGATGGGTTTAGCAGTAAATGAGGGTAAGACTATGTATATGCTGTCAAAACGAAGGGCCACACAACATCGACGAATTGGACAGAACGTCACCATTGACAGATATAACTTTGAGGTAGTACTAGACTTTTTCTACCTCCGCTCCGCTATTAGCTCAGTTCGACCGAAAGCTTTGCCCTACACGCATCGTTATAAATCGTGCTAGCTATATTTCATTTAATTACCGAAAATTTCGTTAGTTATTAAAATTGTTTTTACTTTTCTTTCCAATTAAACTAGAAACAAATCAAAAATGGTGAAAATCTGTGGAAATTGCAATACTGGCTAATGTCTGCTGATTTTGTTGGTTGCGGTGGGATATGATGTAGGAAATTCCACACCCATTGTGTGAACCTTCCATCAGTGGCCCTCCAACTCATAAATTCGGCTGTGGGGCTTTCCTATAAGTGCAAAATCTGTGAAAATCTACCATTATTTTTATCGCGCGTGCATTAAAAACCAATAAATTGGCCGTCGGGAATTCGCGTAAAAATATTTGTTCCAAAAAACGGGGTTGCTTTACCCGTCGCCGCGAAAATCAAAATGTAAACATTGATCAGCTGCAATCGTTGCGGTCGAGCAGCTTCGTTGGAAGTGGAGACAAGTGTCCGTTAAGCATTTACTATCAAAATGTTAGTGGCATGAGAAGCAAAACAAAAGAGCTTTTTGTTGCGCTCTCATCCCATACATATGATGTTATTGTTTTAACGGAAACTTGGTTACACCCACACATTTGTTCGACTGAGATCTTCGATTCAACGTATGTGGTTTACCGAAATGACGGATGCGTAACAAGCACGGAGAAAGGTTGGGGAGTATTAATAGCTGTCTCATGTCGATTTCAAACTAGGGAAATTGCATTGAAATATCGAACGGTCGACGTTAAACAATTGTGTGTGTGTGTATGATGCCTACGTTCAAAATTTGATGGTGGTAGTCTCCTATATACCCCCTAGAAGTGTTACCAATGTATTTGAAACACATTAGAATAATTAGAATAAACATCTCGATTAATCAACATGGTTTCATTCGAGGTAGATCCTGTGCTACCAATTTAACTTTGTTAACTAATTATGTATTTAACAGCTTTAAGGAACGATTGCAAGTTGATACACTCTACACTGACTTTACAAAAGCCTTTGATACAGTGCACCACACCCTACTTTTAACAAAACTAAAATCGTTATGTTTTCATTCTTCAATGCTAAAATGGTTCCATAATTAATTAATAAACAGAAAGCAAATGGTTAAGATCGATAGTTATCGAAATCGATGTAACATCCGGTGTCCCGCAAGGTAGCCACTTAGGCCCATTGCTTTTTACTTTGCTTTAAAATGATGTTCATGATATTTTTAAATTGACAATGACAATTTTGCAACGTTCTAACTTTCGCGGAAGATTTAAAATTATATTCTCATATTAGTAATATAACAGACTGTATCCGGTTTCAGTCTGATATAAATAGTTTGTCGGCATGGTGTAATCATAACGCTATGGAGCTTAACATCTCGAAATGTAAAATGTTTACAACATTCCGTATAAATGCATCTATTATAAATAATTATTATATTCAGCGTACGGAAGAAGTTAAAAAAACTCGGGGTCATATTTGACAAACAATTAAAATTTTTCTAAAACGAATTTGGAAAGACTTCCGAGACGTATTTAGCCTTAAAAACTGCTCGTTTCTGCTTAAGTTTCAGGCGTAAAGCATCTTGTATCATCTTTGTTCGCGATATTCTGAAGTATCATGTTGTTTCACTGGAATTGATTTCTCTTAATATTTTTGTATGCTCCCAAAGAATCGCTTAGGGAACGAAATTTGTTAATGTCGAACTCTCATAAAACCAACTATAGCACTAATGAGCCTATTAGATGCTTTTAAATTAAAATATTGTTTATTTAAGTAGTCTATAATGTCATCTAAGTCGCGCAACAAAAACCAGTTGTGTAAAGCGAAACTAAGAGCGTAGTGCTCTGTGATGTGAACAGAAAAAAAAAACTCTCACAATTAAACGAAGAATTACTCTTGCCAACCGCTGTTGCTTCGGGATAAGAAGGCAATTTAGTAGTTATGCCTTCACTCGAACTACTAAGGAGATCCTATTTAAGACCCTGGGGCGAAACGAACGGCAAGTAAACGATAAAGAAGTAAACGATAGTCACGATAAGTGCGATCGTGTAAAACGAAAAAGGCGTAAGAAAAGTGTTGCCAAATGAAAACGAAAAAAAAACATATATTTTTGAAGCGCAACCAACTTCAATCCTATTTAGGACTGTCAAAAATTGAATAACGTAAACAAAAAGTCGTGAAATCGGGAATAATTAAATTCTGTAAAAATGTTTTTTCATTGCGATTTATTTTTGGATAGTGATGATGATTCTTGGCTTTTTGGCAACTAATTTTTGGCGAGATCTGGATTGAGTTCCATGAACGCAGTGAGCAAATCCATTTGCTTTGTTTGTGTTGGTGGCCTATTAAATTTATAAATTATAAAAAATTTTTCTTTTTGCTATTTGTTTTTGCTTACATTTTAACAGCTGAGGACAATCACTTGCAGACAAAACAATACGAAAACGAAAGCTATACGACTGCCAAATGTCAGTCGTAAGAAATAACGAGTATCGTAAAGCCTAGATCGATACTCGTTTTATGTAATCAAATTTCAACGAGAACGAAGTGATTTCAACGATATTCGTACGATACTCGTTTTATGTAATCGTATTTCAACGAGAACGAAGTGATTTCAACGATATTCGTTTTATAAAATATAGCCCCTGATCATCCCAATCCAGTTCTACGGCGCTGAAGCATTGACCATGTCAAAAGTGGATGAATAAATCCTTGGTCGATTTGAGAGGAAAATTCTTCGGTCCCGTTTGCGTTGAAATGCTATGGAGACGAAGATTCAAATAAGAACTATACAAGCCTAGTCAAAAACTCCGCATTGGACGTTTAAGATGACTAGGGCATGTAGAATGAATGGACACCAATAATGCGGCTCGCAGAGTCTTCGATTCCCAGCCAGACGTCGGATGCAGTAGAGGAAGACCTCGCCTTAAGTGGCGTGCACAAGTATAAAACGACCTCATCAACTTGGGCTAATTGGAGAGGCATATTGGTTTAGGCGCAGGTTCATTCCGAACTGTAGCGCCACTTAAGTAAGTAAGTAAGTAACTAAGTAAGGTGGCGGATTACTTGCGGATACAATACCCTAAATATACAAAAGATAATTACCAAAGAACAAAAATAAAATGACAAACTGCTGTGACTAGAGACAGTTGTCAAATTTTTAAAAACGAAGACGCTCGATCAATACCATCTACCACGTTTTTAAGAATAAGATCCATGGGTTCATTGTACAGGAAAGAAAAACGTATAGTTTATGTTTTTTAAATAAGTTTTTAATATGTATTTTTTTTACACAAAAAAGAGAACAACAATTAAACTAACTATACATTATTTGAATTTGAATACATTCAATCAACTACTTGTGTTTCTTTTGTTTAAATAATTACTTAAAATATATGTAAATGTATATACCAAAAAAAATACTAGAATATTTATAATTTTGTTAATAAAATATTGTTTATATTAAAATTAGCGAAAAAAATATTTATATATCTTATAATAAAAAAAACTAAATTAAATTAATCAACTACTGTTTTAAATGACGACGCGAAGAGTTATATTTTTTTCCATTTCTCTTTTCTTATTATTTAAAGTTAAATAAAAATTAAATTAAATAAAAAAAATTAAACACTATTTACATTGTTATTAAATAAAGATAAAGAATTCAAAAATAAAATTAAAAAAAAAAACAAAACAAAAATGATAAATGAAAAATAAATGTTAATGTTAATGCAATTCAATGTGGTATTCAGCAGTTAGTTCTTTTTCCATGTGTTATGAAAGAAATTCGATTTTTTTCTTGATTTGTAAAAATGCTTTCATTTCGTATATCTAGAGTGAGTATGTTAGATATGCGAACAACCGAATAAGACCAGCTTATAGGGTTAGTTTGTATTTTTTTCTCTCAATTTATATTGTTTTTAGAATAACTTTACTTTAAGGCCTCGGTTTACAATTACAGTTCTGTTTATTATTGGCAAAAATAACGATTGTTATAAAAATAAAAGTTATTTGGCAAAAGTTTGACTTTCTTTTTATTTAAATACATTTTTGCTGTTTTATTTTTTTTTTACTTTGGGTATTTTAATCCAGCCAGCTGGATGATGTTCTAGTTATTGCTGATTTTTTCTACTCCAATAAACACTAGATAGTTGTGATAGAGAATTTTAGAAGAACAGTGTTTAGAGGTAAAGCCTAGCACTTGAAAGTGTATAAATTATTTTCTTCAGCATTTCGTTTATATATTTCTTATAATCATTATTTCAGCACCAATTACAATTTAGTTGGGTCTAATGTATTTTTTTTTAAATGGTGTACGATATCGATATAATTGAGAAACCCCTAAATATTGAAATATAAAATGCATAGACTAGTATGTGTAAGTGTATAACAAAAGAATGTGGCAGGCACGGGAAATAAGAACTTGGAATCACTCGTCAAGTAAGACAGATTTAAAGATTTAGCTCCGGTTATCGATGAAATAACCCTAGCGCGAAATTCTTAGGTGTCATACTCGACTGAAATCTCAATTGAAATGAATGTCATCATCATCCGTCTATTAATTCTGTATATAAGCATTGAGGGCTACGGTCTGGTGTCGAATATGTTTTTTTGGTCAAGTATGGTTTTTGTATTTTTGTTTTAATTTTCACTATTAAACCCTTCTAGATCAAGACGCAAAAAATATATAGGATATAAAAATAAATCGTTAAAGCGATACTAAAACCCTCCTCGAAGTCAGTACAATGTTTATGCGTTGTAATATGATTTCATAATACTCTATGGACACAACTAGTGTTAATTGCATTTGCGATCCTTTTATCTTCACATGTTCAGCCAGAGCTAGCCAAATTAGTCATTGGGCCAACTACGCCCCTTAAACCTAGATTCTCATATCAATAATGTGTGGTTTTCTATTCTTGGCACAACGAAAGGGTCATATAATTAACCGGTGATTTTAGAAGGTAAATGACATCCCGAAGCTTTGAAGGCGAAAGTTCAACGAAGACCGGAAATGTTTATAACAAATATGCAAACATGTCTAGAGGAAGGCGTTTTCCTAGAACTATTGGAGCTCCAATATCTAGTACAAAAGAAACAAGTCGCATGGAGATCTTTTGTCATATCGCCCAATATGTCTACTAGATACAGTGGGAAAGATACTTAAACGAAGCAGAGGAAAGATGCGCCTTGTCAGATCACCAGCATAAAATTCATCAAATCGCGTTAAACCATTGACGCAATAAAAGTCATTGACACAGCAACAGAAGCAATAATTGGGGAGAGATGGTAAGGGGATAAAAAGCAAATATTGTGCAGTAGTGACGCTACAAAAAAAAACCCTTCAGATCAACAATTCGGCCATTTATTAGAAGATCGCTAGCATGGAAATACTGTATTACTTTCGGGCGGCTGATAGTAACAAACTACCTAACGAACAGGAAGCTTAGATATGAAACCAACGACGAAGTAGTCTCGGCGCGAGTTAAAAGAGATTCTGTAATACAGTCGCTCGTATGGAACATCGTTTAGAATGGAGTCCTACGGCTATCTCTGTTACATGGCGTTAAAATAAAAAAATCGTAGCAAAACAATTCACAAAATAGAGTTAACCACCAACAAAGGAATAGCTAAAATCAATAACTGGCTGATAGCCGCTGGATTAGAATTAGCGAACCATAAAACGCAGGATGTCTTAATAACCAGTTAAAAGTCTATGGAACTCATGAACATAAAGAGTCGGAAACCAAACCATCAAATCCAAGGAAGCCTTCAAATATTTAGTAGCAATGATACACCATAGGCTACAATAAAAACCGCATTAACGCTACTCGAGCAGAAAGGGATCACTAAAACCGGCGGCGCTAACAAAAACGGCTAAACATTGGGGGAGTCGGATATCATAGAAGATAACTGATGAGACAACTCAGGCCTATTATACACAGCCTTGGTTTGGGTACTGTAAACGATTAAGAACGATGCTGCTTTCGTCATATAAAAAATGATCCCCAATAAAATAATCGCGGTCGAGATGCTAAGGACATACAACGGAGGAAAATGGAGGCAATCAAGAGGTCAAGACTAAAAAAAAAATTCTAAAAGGGACTACCAATGGGACCTACAAGTTGATCCCGATTATCTAGACCTGGACAAATCGAAATCCTAGAACCGCCATCATACGCAATTCATGCCCGGCAAAGGTGTTTGTCGAGAATATCTACACCGGTTCCGATACGATAACTCATTTTTTTTGTCCGAACTGCTCAGGAGGTGGACACGAAGCACGCTATATTTTACTCGCAGACGCTTCACAGAATGGAGAACAAATTGTTCAAGTGCTCGATGTTTTAAACAGGATGGGGAGAATAGAAAAAATAAGGTGAGTGGAAACCTCAAAAACACATAGTATAGCGAGAAATAGCACCGTAAACTAATAACAAACCATAATCCCAGTGCAAGAGTGGTAGAAGTGAGGTCTGCGAATCGTTACAGCATCCATAACAGCATAATAGACTTCGGCTTTGGGAATGTTTTTCCCCAGTAACTAATAATAGTCAAACCCACCATTACAAGAAGAGAGCGGTATATTTTCACTTCTTGAAGCAGTCTTTTAAGCGGAGGTTTTGACAGGTAAAAGTAGACAAATGGCAACGATAGCACAAGATGATATCGATATTTTCTTTGATATTTAGACGCATAGTAAAAGTACTAAAAAGAACAAAGAAATAGGTAGTTATATAATGGAGTTTTAAGATATGATTAACAAGCAAACGCTTTTTACTTTTCACCAACAGGAATTTAATAAAATGTGTTAACTTTTAACTCACACGCGACAGAGGAAATGTACGCTCGCGTTCGTACACGAAAATCGAATAACTCATATAAACGAACGCTCCAATCTTATAATAAGGAGAATCTAAGCAATTCAAAGATGAGTCAACGTTTTTTTTTTACTCGCGAATGAGTGTAGTCGTAATTAAAGGCTGTTGATTAAAGTCGATTAAGACACCACCTATATAGTAAATCAATTGTTTTCATATCTCTACTGTATTTGGCTACCTAACGAATCATTTTAATGATTCCATGGTTTTAGTATTTGACTGCACACCAATTGTTCTTATTTTATCCCACAAAAGTAACCATCGGATACTATTGTAATAAAACTGTGAAGTGTGAACATAGGACAAACATACATATAATCAATTAGGTGGAAAAGGTGTTTAGAAGCAACGAAGAACATACACCAAATAGGATTGATTTTATTTAACCATCGAGCTAAACGAAAAAGAAGAACAACGTTCGTATCTACAAGTGGAATGATTAAAGAGGTGCAATCGTACAACTAGCGAAGGCCTACAAAGAAGAGATGATAAATTACTGCGACATTTGCTATGCTTCATAGTAATTAGAATCAGCGAATATTTGCAGCCTTATTTGTAATAAACGACAGACTGAGGCAAAAGATCTTATGTTTTGGCGACATCATTAGGTATTAAGACAATTGATATAATGGCCAATTTCGTAAGGTTAAGCCTAATATGCGCTTGCACTTAAACTGAAAAAAGATGACAACACTAAGGACATTTTTTTGGACATACGACAAAACGCATGATCGAATGTATCGAAGTGCCACCATAAAAGGGTACAGGGTGATTTAACGGAATGGAAGGTAGACAGAACTTCTTAAACCGTATTGCCGATAAAGTACTGCTTAAACCTAGCCGGATAACGGACTTCGCCGCGGAAAGATATGCTAAAACACAGTTTCCTCGTGCTGATATGCTTGGCTATGTTGGTATCATGAAAAAACATTGCGATAAAGACGAAACATGCAATTTACATCGATTCGAATATCCTACACGCCACAAAACAAAAATTATATCAGAACATTTAATCTCGAAAGACTGTAAATCTTAAGAGACCGCCCAGGTCTTTGTTGGAAGCGTAGCCATTAATCTTTCGATTAATTACGAAGTTAGGTTTAAGCAATAAGACCAACCGCAACTGATATATTTTCATAAACAATTTAAGAGCAGAGTAAACAAATATTTGCAGGCATGTAGGGTGGGGCGCTTCAGTCAACAACACCTGGTTTGACGAGTAATGCAATCTAGCAGCCAATAATGAGATGTAACGGGAGGTTACATTTTAAGGGCCGATGTTGAATGCGAACCACACCTAAACGTCAAGTTTTTTTTACTGCATTTCATAAGATATTTCTCAATTTCAGAGCAACTCAAGTTGAACCATTGAAAGATACACAATCGAGCAACGCGTTAAAGTTCAGGCTTATTATGAAAATGGGCGTTCAAATCAAAATGCGTATTGTACACTTCGTGATTTTTCGGTCAATTTAAGTGTCCAAATGTGCGTACAATCGGAAAAATCATGCAAAAATTTGAGCAAACCGGGTCTGTAGGAGATGTGAAAACACCAGTGCATGCTCGTACAGCTCGTACTGCAGAAAATATTGCTGCTGTTCGCGACAGTGTGCCTGAAGAGCCGCCCACCTCAACTCGTCGTCGTGCCCAACAATTGCACCTCTCACGCTAGTCGTTGATGAACATTATGCATAAAGACTTGCATATACACGCTAACAAGGTGCAATTGACTCAGGAACTAAAGCATCTTGACCATTTCAAGCGTCGTCAATGGTCAGAATGGTGGAAGAAATGGCAACAGTGGATGGTCAATTTTCGAAGAAAATCATCTTCAGTGATGAGGCACATTTTCATCGCATTTGGGCGAATGATAATCCAAGAGTGATTGTCGAAAAACTAATGCACCCACAAAGAGTGACATCGGCATCATCGGGCCGTATTTTTTCCAAAATGAATCCGGTCAGGCAGTTACTGTGAATGGTGTTCGCTATCGTGAGATGATAACGAACTTTTTATGGCTGTGGACGATATGTGGTTTCAACAGGACGGTGCCATTTGCAACACGGCTTACGAAACAATGGCTCTTGCGCGCGACAAATTCAATGGCCGTGTTATCTGTATCTCACGAGGTGGCGATGTCAATTCGCCGCCAAGATCATGATTTGACACCGTTGGACTTCTTTCTTTGGGGTTATTTGAAAGAAAATATGTACACCAGCAACAATTCAAGAGCTAAAGGATGAGATAATTAGGCACATTAACAGCATAGAACCTCAATTAAGCCTCAGCGTCATCGAAAATTTGGACCATCGCATGGAGGTGTGCCGCCGAGGTTGCGGCGACCATTTGGCCATTTTGTTGAATACGTAATTGAACCATACCAATATTATCATAATAAAAAGAAATGACAGTAATTTCCTAAATAAATACAACACAACGATGTAGGCGAAGATGAGATCAACTGAAAAATATATCGTTGAGCTATATAGCCAAAGCAGAAGGGAAGAACAGAAAAAGATGAGAAGCGCGCGACTGATGTGGCAACAAATGTAAAACGTGAAAGTCAGATCCCCGAAGAGATGAAAAGGCTTAGTTGCGCCAATTACAGAGGGATAAGTCTCCGCAACATCGTTTACAGGATCCTATATGCCATAACGTTCAACAACAAACTGATCAGACATTCTTTTAGCCAGGAGAGACCACAGCTGATCAAGTCTTAAATATTCCGCATTTATTAATCGCAGTATGTATACAGCCTTCTTAAGAAAAAAAAACAACGATGCCTGTAGACCATCTCTGGACTATGCTTCACCCTTATAGATTTGGTTAACCTACTAGACCTACTAAATGTAGGATAAATGGGTGACGAAATCAATGATATATTAATTCACGAACCAAGTCCTCAAACATAACATTGCCTATACAGAGATCAGAGCGTGAAGAGGTACACCGGATATAATCTAAACCACACTTAAATTCATAGCGATATGCATTCACTGCATCACTATTGGTCCGAATAGAAAATATCGCGCTCATGTCGTTTCATTTCGGAAACCAAAAACGAATTTATGCTTTGCAACGTAAAAATAGCCAAACCCAACCCAATCAATGTTATAACTTACGCGTCTTTCACTTGAACAACTTGCGTTGCAACTCTTTCCCGTACACCACTTCTAACACACCTACGTATACCAGGTAATAACCGATATGAATTCTCCTAGAGTGTGTTCCCACCGAAATCAATTGTTGTTGTTAATTTTTTTTTTTTAAATTTTGGTTTTTTATATAATTTTTGGTAAAGTTTTCCTAATTTCATACAAAAATACATAAATACTCTAAAATAGTTTTATAAAAAGTTATATAAGACATTTGGCTACATGATTTTTTTTCTAAATCCACTAAAAACGATTGATAATTTATTTAGGTTTGCAAAAAATAACCTTAACGGTGGGAGGATAACGCACGCATGCGTACATGTGTTTTTTGTTAAATTTTTTGTAAGCTTTTTTGTTTGACACAGAAATTCACATCGGCTAACGAGTTTAGGGCTAGAGAGTAGGCAAAAAAAAAGAACTAAAAATAAAAATACCATAACTTATTAGTTAGACTAAAAAGAGAGATAGAAGGAAACGGAAACGGATACAGCACAGGGGTTTTAAGGGAGGAAATTAAGAAAATGAAACGAAATCCATTTCTATGTGTTTGTGTTTTTGTATAAACTACTTTTCGTCGCCTGGGGCGCACACTTCTCTTTCATACATATACCGGCGCCTGATCGTCCATCATGTCCGGATTGAGCTTATCATCGAAAAATCGCCTAAACGTGAACTCAAAGAAGCCATGATATGGCTTACCCGTATCGTCAAGATCGTCGCCGCTCAGATTTGACTCATTTGCCGAGCGCAGCTTATCTGGATCGATTGGATCAAAGTTAGACGTATCTGTTGGGTGCTCAATCTTTGGAATATATGGGGCGATTTGTTTGCGCATATCCGCAAAATCGACGCCTTTGAAGAAGTCGTGCATTTTTACTTCATCGGCTTTCTTGCCCAGCCGCTTATCGGCTGATGAACACAATCGGCATATAAGATCGGCGCCTTCGCGGGTTAGCTTCGCCTGTGGTGGGATGTGTAAAGTTTTCTCCCAGTTTATAACCTAAAATGTAATGAGAAAAAAAAAGCAGTATATCAAGTGCTCGCAGATGTATATGCCGTCTTCAGAATCTACCTTTTGTTGAGTTTCAACTGGTGAGTTGGCTAAAAATGGTGGCTGGCCGACTAACATCTCATAGAGAATAACACCGACACTCCACCAATCACAAAGTTGCGTATAACCACTACGCTCGAGTACCTCGGGAGCAATGTAATTTGGTGTACCAACTAGAGAGTGGGCTAGAACACGTTGATGATCTCGCATTCGTCTCCTGCAAATGTATGTCCTTAGTCTTATAACTGGGGTGGATTTTATGAACTTACCTTTCCAACACTGTTGGTCGGGTTCCATTCTCTGTGATATCTTCCCATGGTTCCATCGAGTCTTGACGCGAATGATTACCTGCAAATAGAGAGATTCAATCAGCAAATTTGTCAAAAACTTTAAGTTCACACTTGTTGTTTACCATTTTCTTGGTAGTACTTAGAATTGTGAGTCCACCTAAAACCTGTACAGAGTCCGAAATCAGTTAATTTAATGTGACCATCCCTATCGATGAGAATATTGTCCGGTTTGATGTCTCTGTAAATGCAAAAGACATTTACGAACGGGTTTGAGAAGAATTGGAAGGATTTACGTTACCTGTGAATGAAGCCCATTTTGTGGACACTTTCGACAGCACATGTCAGTTCAGCTATATAGAACCTAGCCAGAGGCTCTTCGAATATACCTTTTTTAATTAGCAATGACATTAAGTCGCCACCTAAAAGAAGATTGTATAGGGTCAATGTTGGTGTATAAAATTGCTAAACAAAAATAAAAGTCAAGAAAATAATTATAAACATGCTGGTTTAATGGCTGGGGCTATGACGTGCTATGATTAAGTACGGCACTATAGTGTATTACTTGCAGAAAAACGATTTCAATTGTGCCTACTTGTATGTGCTGCAATTCTAGAAAAATATTAGAGAAGTATAGCGGGTACTTAATAATATTATCAAGAACAGCAAAGCTGTTTTGATACGGTGGCGATATAAACCATTCGGGAACAGCATATATATACTTTCCATGCCGAAACCAAAGAGCTTACGTCCGACGTGGATAAATAAAAAAAAAACTAAGAGTTCATTAACTTCGGAGTCAACATCAACCCCATGAGTGGCACCTTAGTTGGAGATACAAAGTTTGACCCTAGGAAACCGAAGCTACTTCGGTTGGGAGAAACAAATGGGATCAAAACTCTTAACACAAAAATCGAAATGCTTTCATTTCCAAACTCTACTTTACGGCGCCGAGTTCTGGACGATGACCAACGCTCATAAGAATTCCTCAACCAGTTAAATGTTTGTTGGTAAGATGAATGAGGAGAGATCTCAGTTTGAGAAAATCTTAAAAGCAAAATTAAAACTTAAATTGTAGTGGTTTAAGACGGAGTAATTTAAAAAGAAATGGTTATGGTAGAACGTGAGGGAGTATAATGTAAACATTTGATTTACTTCCAAATTGGCGTTTTGAATACGGTTAAAATATACTCGTAGATCCAAAAGTAGCAAATATTAGATACTTTCGAACGAAAAATTGACCTTCAAATTTTGGAACGATACATTTTAAACGAGGTGTATTGTTAAATAATATCTACTCAGGAAGGTAGATTCTGGTATCCTGGTTCACCGGATTCTTCAAAATATCGGTGTACCAGGAAACGTCAGGCGACTATTGTCAGAAGTCGAGCTGACAACAATAATAAAAAAAAATATGACAATCCGCTGAGGGAATCGTTGAATATCCCATCCCATTCCATTCTTTAATGAAAAATCCCCAAAAAGTGGGCATGCCTTAAACTGAATGGTGATGATATCTAGAAAATAACATTGTCACCACATCTTGTTCAGAAGTTTACCTTATTCTCTTATGGTTCGATAAAAAAAAGAAGTTTTTCTAGGGTTTTTTTTTAAGGAAAACGCCCCAAAAATTGGGCATTGGTTAAAATGATCTATAGACGAAATGTTCATAGTATGATTCTCCAAATATTTTCTTAAAAATTATTTTTTAAGATTTTTTTTAAATTGCAAAATTTGAGATTGTCTAAATATGTTATTCAGACACTTTTTTACAATTCCTAGGTTGGCCAAAAACAACGTTTTAATGAAAAGAAGACGTGGCAGTAAGCGAATTTTGAAAAAAAAAATTACACTTGTTCTGCTTCGTCGGACAGAGAGTCTATACCAAATTTCATCATTCTAGCTCCAATTTAAGGCCCAAACTTCGGTGACACACAGACGGACAAACAGATCGCTAACTGATCGACTCAGCTAGCTACCACCTTCGGCTTCATAACTGGTGTGGAATCTCAATTTACATTCTCGCAGTTCTGAGAGTCCGTTTACTTTATTTGCATAACTTGGAACAGTAGACTAGAAGAAAGAATTTTTCGTAGTTTTTACCAGTAAGAATTCTCATCTATTATACTTATACAACATAAGATACTCCAAAGATACGAATGAACTTTTTACGCGAAAATGGCAACCACTCTGATCTTTCAGAACGTGTTGGACGTTGCGTGATTCAGTATAAGTGTAGTGTAGTAGTGCGATACCCAACACCAAAAATGATTGCCAATAGTCCTCATCCCTGACATGATCATGATCTGACTGATCATTCGAGGAGTACTAATTGTCATAAAAAGCTTATCAAAGCTGAATTGGTGTGCATGCAGTTGTAAGGCCCCATCATGGAAGATTTACACTCTCACACGTGAATGGTTGTGAGAAAATAGCTAGGAGCTGGGTCCAAACCCGAAGGAACCTGTTCCGCAAACAAAAAATCGTAATTCTTCATTAAGCTTATACCAGTAGCATTTAATTTCAACGATCATTAAAACTGGTGTACTGCATTTCTCCCATACAATGCAGACAGATCCTTGCAATCAAGAAATATGCCTTCAATAGTTGTACTTGAGACGATCGTTCAAAACTCTTGACCCATATGTCTGTTGAACTTTTATACGCCGTCAATATTGACATCATGGCTAAAATTAAATTTAACAGTAAACGGTAGGGTTACCAATTCCATATTAATATCACAAAGAAGGGATAAACAATATCGATGATTTGAACAGGACCTCATAATCGACAGCCATAACATCACATTTAGGTAATAAGGGACATCGGTTTCATTAATAATACTGAAAACGACATCTCATTGCAAAATACTGTTTCTTTGACCTATGAAATCATTTTGTAATCTTGTACCCCTCAGTATACTATGGAAATCCTATATAAGAACCTGATCTTACCAGTCCTGCCTTACGTCCCCTGAACATAGACTTAATAACACTGTTGTGGGATGTTTTGAGTAATTGGTAGTTTTAAGTTGGTCATTTTTTTATAAACATTTCTCAGGTGAGTCAAACGTATAACGCTCAAAGATCGTTGCTTGATCTGTAACAAAAAAAAGTTTGGGTTCTGCGTTGTTAGATGAACAGCCTGTTTGTGGATCGAATTCCATGGAAAAAGTATATGGATCGACTCGGAATCGCTGGCTGAGTTGATCATGTCTGTCTGTCCGTCCGACTGTGTGTCACCGATTTTTGGGCCTAACATTTTGAGCTAGAGTAATAAAATTTGATATATAGACGAAGCAGAACAAGTGTACAAATTTCCAAAATCTGCCTACTGCCACGCCCACTTTCAGTAAAACGTTGTTTTAAGCCAAACGGTAATGAATTAAAAAAAAACTGTCTGAATAACATATTTGGACATATCTATATTTTATTTGTATAAGTTTTTTGCCACGCCCACTTTTTGGTGGAGTTTTCTTATAAAAACTATGTAAAGCTTATCCCATAGCATATGACCATAAAAGATTTAGACAAACTGGCTGAACAAGATGTGCTGACAATGACATATTCTATATTTCACCCCCAGTTTTTAGCCACGCCCAGTTTTTGGGGACATTTATTTTATGGATAGGATGGGATAGGGTAATAAACGATTCGCACAGCGGATTGTAGCCTTGTCATATGTTTTTTATTTAGCATTTTATATGGGCGAAATTTTTTATTTTTTTAGCTCCAAGTTAATCAAAGAAAGGCAATGATATGGAATACAAATATGTGAACGGATTGTTTGAAGTGTGCATGAGAAATGTTTGGCAGCTATCATTAACTTCAAGGTTATCATTCTGAAACAGATCGGCGGAACAATCGCTTTGATGAGTTTAGATTTTTGTTGGTATGACTTTCTGGAAACAAAAATATGATTTTCAAAAGCAAGCAAATCAACACTGATTAAAGTAGTTTTGTAAGATAGTCAAGTCCTCCAGTCCTTTTGGAAAATGTTGTTTCTAAGTCTTTTATTTTCGGTGATTTGTTTCAGCTGAGGACGTATATTATGGAAATCTAAATATTTAAAAACTTGCAACCCGGTCCGACTTCGCCCGGGTACAATTCGATTTGTATTGATATATTATGTAAGTTTTTCATTTTATAATGTTAAAATATTTCTTTGTACACAACATTCAAATTGATAATCGTTGGCGATAGTGAAGGAGACTTTCGTTAGGGGCTGTTTATTGACGAAATGATTTCTGCCACTAAGACCTCGAGTGCTATTCGAATGCTCGGCTCCTCTAAGTGATAGAGAAATTTTGAATACCATATATCCTGGCCATGGTAATGCAGATCATAAAAGTGAAAACCACATCTAAATCAGTTTAGCTGTTCTCGAGATAACCGCATTCATACATGTTTTGGGCCTTTGTTTTATACTATGTATCGGAAAGTAATTTGAATTGTATTTTGAAATTCAAAAATACATTCAAATTCCCTAGAAAGGTAATATCATCTCAAAGTGTTGTAATTCTATTTTGAATTTTATTAGGGTCGCAAATTTGTATTTTTATTTTTTAGCTCAAAGTTAACGATAGAAATGCAAAGACATGGAATTCAAATATGTAGACGGAGTGTCTGAAGTGTGCATGAGAAATCCTGGCACCTTTCATTAACTTCAAGGCTCAATCTTAAAAATTATGTCCGAGGCCATTTTTTTTATTAATTAATTCAAAACGATAAAAAGCTGAATGCTTGTCTGCATAACCTATCTAAATAAGTAATTTAAGCGCAGGCGCAAACTATTATATTTTCAATGTCTACTACTTACCCGGAATATAATCCATGACAAAGTATAAATTCTCCTTATCCTGAAAGCTATAGTACAACTTGACAACCCAATTGTTGTCTGCTTCCGCCAGGATGTCGCGTTCGGCCTTCACGTGTGCGACCTGATTGCGCTTTAGCACATCGGCTTTGCGCAACGTCTTCATCGCATACAAGTGATTCGTGGTGTCGATTTTTCGCACAAGCGTTACCTCGCCGAACGCTCCCACACCAATATGCTTTATCTGTACAAACATTGATTTGTCCATTTTCGCGCGTTTCAGTCGAATGTAGTTGCTCTCCTTTTGGTTCAGCATTTTACGCATCTCTACCTGAGTCTGGGAGGACAGACCAATCTTCTGCATCTCCTTCTCCAGCTGATTCTTGCGATACGTTCGCTGCTTATATGATTTGAGCACATTCTCGATGTGCTGTTCCATGAAGAATTTGAAGGCTTGCGGCGAATAGTGCCGTATTCGAAATTCCTTGCGTTCTTCCTCCTTCTCCTTGGAGACCTTCTTACGCTCGGGTATCGGTGACTGGTGTTTGATCTTTCTGCAGTTATCACTTTTGCTTGATGGATTGTTGGCGTTGTTGATGTTGGCACCTTGAGTAACCATGGGCGCACTGCTCGATGCTGTGCCATTGTTGTTGTTCTTCGCTGGGGGGATGGGTGGTGGCGTTGTGGAGTTGATGTTTAATAAATTATTGCTACTATTCGAAGGGTGTATTGTTGTGGTGTTGTTGTTGCTACTATTTGGCTTATTATCTAGATTGTTGTTATTTCTAATGTTGTTGTTGTTATTATTGCTGTTTGCATGGTAGGGTGGAGGTGGCGGTAGTTGTCTACTGGTCACCGGAACTTGTTTTTGTTGCTGTTGCTGCTGCTGCTGCTGTTGCAGTTGTTGTTGTTGCTGCTGTTGTTGTTGTTGCTGTTGTTGCTGCTGTTGCTGCTGCTGCTGCTGATGTTGCTGCTGTTGTTGCTGCTGTTGTTGCTGTTGTTGTTGCTGTGCCTGGTGATGTTGTGCAGCCTTCGCTTGCATACTCTTCGCATACGACGGAGGCTCTTTGAGCACAGAACCTATGTGCACTCCATTGATACCGCCACCGACTAGTGGCGGAGGCGTTGATGGGATTTGAGCATTCGGCGTCGCTATCGACGGCTTAGGTGAAATTGTAGTAGTTCCGGCGATGAGTGGTGATGCCACTTGTTGTTGGGCAACTTTTGCTTGAATCGTTGGTACATACGATGGCGGTGCGGCTAAAATGTGCACAGGTGAATTACATCCCGATGGTGAGACTGGAGATTGTGGCGCCACCGCCGTCTGCAAGACAGGCTTTTGCACCTGTGTTGACTTAACAGATTGCATTATTATTGGCGGTTGGGTGCGCGTTTGGTAGGCGCCCCATGGTTGTGGTCTGGCCAGTGAGGACGCTTGCAGTGGATGAATCGCATTGTTTGTAACGGTGATGGGACTTGGCGAGCCGGCCGACGTGGCTGAATATATGCCACTGCTGGGCGATTTTCGGTAATCTGATTGTGACTGTGTTGGACTCTGGCGACTCTGCATTGACGCGGTATAGCTTGGCGGTGGAGCTGATGTTTGCACCGTATTGATGGGGTATGGCGGTGGGGGTTCTCCTGAATTGCCACCGCTTTGGTATAGGCTAAGGGCTTTCATTTGATGCGTAAGTTGCTGTTGCGCTTTCGAACCATTTTGAGCGATCACAGGTGCTTGACGAAGATTGGCTACTGGATTGCCACCAACAGTAGCAGACACGGGCGAGGTGCCCCGCGTCGGATTCGGGGCAGACAGGGCCACTGGTCGGGCAGTAGCCGGTGATCTTCGTTTATATAATTGGGCGGGTGGTGGTGTGGACGATGTCGAAGGATTACGTGGTGGCGGCGCCGGCGGCGGTGGACCAACATCACTGAAATTCGATGGCGATGGACTGTATTGACCGGTACTGGAGCGACTGGCGCATGTCACCTGCTGGGAGTGTGAATGTGAATGTGGGCTATCCGAACGGGAACTGCCCGCTCCCGAATCGAGCGCTGGACTACCCCGATGATATGGCAGAGGTAATTCACGTTCTATGCTTGGTTTGCGATTAAGTTTTGGCCCAAGCATTGCCATCACCTTTGGCATGTGGCCGTTCCCCTGTGATGTTGGTTGTTGTGGTGGTGGTGGCTCCATGGGAGGCTTTGGATGGTACTCGGGTAGGTCCGGCCGACCATTTGCGGTCTTGTACCGTAGCGCTGTAACACCCTGCAATGAAAAAAGCAAATGCATTTGATTATTGTTTACCAATGATAGTAGCCTACTTGTTAAAAAGAAAATATTGTGATCGAGGGAGGGATCCATATCCGCACGAAGTTAATCCCCAAGAATGTTGTATTATTTCAGATACGAGGTATTTTGTATGAGTGGACCAATAAAAAAACGTACAGTAGCAAACAAAAAGAACGCGCGTTGTGGACAAGCCAACAAAAATCTCTGCTAGTTGTACACACATCGTTTCATCTAAGACATGAATATACCTTCACCTTGTTGTTGGCTCGTGTGCTGCTGCTGCCAGTGATTCTTTTATACAACAAACAGCTTCCCTGGTGCCGCTCCGTCGCTGATGATCACCATCATCATCGTCGTTTTCGTTGCTGTTGTGGTTTCGAGAGCGTTCGCGTATCACAGTAGCAACATGACAGTCAAATTGCACAAATTGAAAAGCAGGTAGGGGACCCAAACCAAAGCGGAGGAGGAGAAGCACTTCAGAGCACATCTGGATCTGTGAGGATGTATTGCTGCCCCTTTGCGCACTCTTCCTCCTGATCTGGTTCTGTTTTCTTTTGCTCTTTTTTCGAAAACCCTACACTGTTTGGTGCCGCGTAGCGTGCTACAACAATCGGCAATTCGCTTGATATAGATATATTTTGCTGGCCTTTTCGGTGGCTGTGTACACAACTGACACTCAGCCGGCTTGATTGTGAGGTAATTGTAGGATTCCATTGGTTTTGTTTCTTTGCTATTCTATTTCTATGCGGATTTACTCATCGCTGAAGTATTTTCAACTTCATTCGGTTTGATTTTCTGCTATTCGAATTTTTGTTTGTTTAAAATTGAGAAGTTTTATTTTTGTAAGCGGTCCCTCGCTGTATGCAAATAGCTTGGTAGGTTGTGAGGCGGATGAAGAGCAGGGTCACACGAGGAATGCAGATGAGTAAACGTGAAATATGGAATCTTTTAATTGGTGACTTCAAAGCTCATGTCGGTACAGATGATTTTATGGATGGGAGTGAGAAAGGGGATTTTTCATATGTCCAAAGGTATGTTGATGGAGATTTTCATAGTTATTTTATATATCAAGGGATGCTTTGTGATATCTGACTATTGAGGGGGCTAGAAAACTGTCTTTTGATCATTGTGTGGTGTTGTCCATATTGTATATGAAGCTCAATGGTAAAAATAATTCGCAAGTAGTGTTCAAGCAGACAATCTGCCGTCTTCTACGTAGGAAGTTATATATGACAAAGACAAAGGGCGTGGATTGACGTAGATTGAATGAGCACTTTTCGGAATAGCTTCATATTTTCAAGATGCTAACCGACTTGTTTACCAACTAAGACTGAAAGGCATGTTTGCGTAGAAGCCGAAAGTAACTTCGCGGGTTTTTGCAAAAAGATTCGACAGTTTCTTGTTGCTACCAAACAAGCAAACAATGGAAACTATTTCGCGAAATATGCAATCTACAACATTTCAAGAACAAAGTCAAATAACATTATGGAAGCATTATCTCAGCCGCTATATGAGCGTATAGGTATACAACACCTGAGAACATTTTATATATAAACAAAAGTCCTATAGATACCTACATATGCACCGATGGAACAAGCTCTCACGAAAAAGCAATTGTTCCTTAGGTTCCAAAGCACCCATGACGTTCAATAACTGGTGCTCTCCTTCCACTTTTAATGACTATGGAGTAATAACCAAATTTTCACAGGGGCTTTGAGGACAATATGAATCCTGGATATTTCTTGGCAAATGCTGAATTGCAGTAAATAAATCTCATCGCCATAGCTTCACTGATCTGCCATTGATAATGTCTGGCGAAAACTTAATAAGTCTAGACTGGAGGTTTCTTCAACACCAATAGAGAGTCTAATGATACGGTCTAAAGAAGACTAATAAGTCTAAACTACATTTCTTTGGGATCGCACAGCTATGTTTTTTCAGGATACGTTATTTTACTTGGTACAATGTGGGGAACGAAGTATATGTGAATGTATGTAGTGACTGAGAAGCTGACCTTAAGGCCTTGACTAATCCTTTAGTTTCGTCTGAAATAGAAAATGAACTCAAAGAACAAGATAGGAACAATGAGCTCAGCAAGACATATCTCTATTGTGGATGTGGACACAAAATGCAAATCTACGTGATAGCATGACTAAAAGCATTTTGTTAAGCCAACGTAAGACCTATTGCAGATTCGCATCTTGATACAATAGAGACTACTGACTACTGATTATATGCAAGCATAAAAATATACTTTATTAATTTATGCAGACCCATTAGGAAACTAGTCTTGTTTTCATGCTACATAAACGTTTTGGGCTGAAGCGCAGCTGCACAATTTTTGACGGCTAAAGATATGGCGACGATACAGCAAAATACTTTCTCTACAAAGGTCATGATGATTTTTATAAAGAATTTGGAAAATTTTATTGCAAGGAAGTCATTCTTGACAGAACAAGGGATCTGTAGTTAGGTCTGGGACTAGACATTCAAAACATTTGACAAAAAGTCTGAGTAAACTAGATGATGCGAAAGAAACTTTTGGTTTTGATTGTAAAAAGGAATAAATTCCAAATTTCGGGGTCTAAGACTCAATTGGTGGCATAAATTTACTTTAGCACAAACTCACTTTTTTCACTTTTTTTTAGCTCAAACGATTCGTCTTTACGTGCTGATCATTTATCTGTTTTTAAAAATCGTCGCTCACATTTAGTTTAAAAGTTATGCTTATGACAAAATTTCACTTTTTGGGTTATATTTACATACAAATTGTTGTTGTTTGACATTTCTGTGTTTTTTTTTTTACTTCAGTGGTTAACGCGGCATTGCCAGTTTCAAAAAAAACTTATAAAATACAAATATTATAACATAAAAAACTGTTGACTAAGGCGCCTGCCTGACGACTTTACATACCCTGAGTGGAGCAACGAAGTTGCGTGAGCGTGGACTGTCCCCAGAAAGAGAGTTGAAATCCTTTTTTCCCGCGAAGCGGGCCACCCAGGGTACTGTTAACGAAAAAAACTGTTGTCTAAGGCGCCTGCCTGACGACTTTACATACCCTGAGTGGAGCAACGAAGTTGCGTGAGCGTGGACTGTCCCCAGAAAGAGAGTTGAAATCCTTTTTTTCCCGCGAAGCGGGCCACCCAGGGTACTATTAACGAAAACACTGTTGATTAAGGCGCCTGCCAGACAACTTCACATACTCATATATGTATTTACATATTTTTTTATTTTGGGTATTTTTATTTATCATTTTAATTTTTTTTTATCTGGCAATGCTGCACTGGAATATTATTCTTCGTATTTATCATTCAGGTACGTGTGAAATGTCAAAAAGTGGTTGATTTCTATAGGGATTTTTCGAATTTTAATTGTTGAATAACTTTTAAACTAATTGAGAGCGACGATTTTAAAAAATTGCTAAATTATCAGCATAAAATAGTGAGTGGAATAAAAAAAAAAAAAGTGAAAAAAGGCATTTGTGCTAAAGTAAATTTGTTCCGGAACGATATTCATATGCTTTAATGCCCAGCCAGATGTCCGGACGAAGCAGAGGAAAACCACACCTTAGGTAGAAGCCGACTTCAAACAGTTACCAACTTTAGCTAGAGCCAATACTTAAGCGGCACTTCAGTAAGTTAAGGCCGCTCCGCCTGGAGCACGATGATAAGGCGATGGAAGTCGGTGATGTGTTGCTGTTGTTTGACTTTTTCAATCTCATGCTGGAATTGGCAGGTGTGAAATCGGAAGGAAATATTTTTAATAAATCTATTTAGCTGCTTTCGTATAAGTCTTGTTGGTTTTCGTTCATGTTATAAAAAAAAGGGCTCAATGGCGCCATGGTTAGTGCGACGAACTGTCGCGCAGAAGGTCGATTCCCAGCCGTAGCAACACAAAAATGATTTTTCACTGGCCCTCATCTCGTGGTGATCTGAAAATCATCCGAGTAGTATCAAGTGTCAAGAATAGCTTATCTCAACTTAACCGTTCGGATTCGGCATAAAACAGGCGGTCCCGCCATCGTGCAAGAATGAACGGTTGCGATCTCGGCCTATGGGTACTAACGTTGTTAATTTATCCCATCATTGTAAAGCAAGGATGTAAAGCATTTATTTTACAGAATTGTTAAAATTGTATTTTTTTTCTTATACCTCTCGACATTCTCTAAATCCAGTTTAGAAGAAAAAAATCTTCTTTAAGAAATGAAAGGTTTAATAAATTTTAAGATATCAAATGCTTGTCCAAATGAATATAAGAACACAAAACATGATACACAAACCCAGCCACAATCATAATTTACAATCGCACAGTAGCTAAAGTCGTAAAATTTCAAATTAATGGTCTGTCCAGATGATACTTAAGAATTTTTACGACACCAAGAAGGGTAAATGGATTCTTCTCACTTGAGTGCAGCAAAGAGTTTCAAGTCTTGGCCAATGATCAGAGCACTGGGACAGCATGACAGGGAGAAAAAAAAACGACCAAATGCGTTAGCAAAAGAGCATTCCAGGTATATGCTCATACGAAATGTAGTCAATTCGTTTGAGTTTGATTGGGAAAGAACCTTTTGAAATGACGATGATTATGCGCTTTCTTATAAATGTCTTGTGCCCAGTTTGGTTGACTTGGCTGTTACTGATGCCTACATGATGTAGTCGTTACGATTTTATTATCTTGGAACACTGCTTATGCATATAGGGATGCGTTTTAATCTTCTCACATCCAAATTACATTTTAGCCCCTGTCTTATTAAGTTTGTGGCCTTCTTTTTTATGAATGTCGTCGCGATTGGGGTTTAATTATTTATTCTTGTTTAATGTTGTCTTTCCATATTGTAAGGTGTATTTTTTGTGTAAGACATTTCATGCTCAACCAACGTTTATAGATTTATTTTGGACCGTGCTTTAAGCAGGACTAGAGTTTATCAATTTTAAATGTTTTCTGTCTTATTAAGGTATTTGTTGGATAAATATATTTGTTAGGTAATAAAGTTTATAAGCGCCTTTATGCGTAATAAAATGTTAAATTTCGAGGTAAAATTCCCAATCAAAAAGCCTCGGTATCTCCATTAAATAGCCATACATAAATGATTAGTTGCAATAAAACGAATACAGTATCAATAACAGAGCATTGGGGAAAGTAAATAAATTAATCCTTTTGGGTGATCTTATCCAAACTCTAAACCCGCATCATAACTTTTGTTACATATTTGTCCATGTTCCAATTATTGTTCATAGTATAACATTAGAACTTTGAAACACACAAAACTACCAATATGTTTGTTTATAAGTCTCAAAATGCAATTAGTTTTTAAGAGACATCGTTGCTGCCTGAGAAATACCTGAATTTTCAATTCATCCAAAACACGATCAGGAATAGCATTTTTACGTTTTTCAGTGTGGGAAAGTTGTGAATTTTGTTTTGTTAGTCCATTTCTTCACATAGTCACAACTTAAAATATTTTTCAAACTCAAAACACACTAAAAAGCATCTACTCAAAGTAAATAATATTTATCACCCAACGACCTCCTATTTCCAGCATTTGGCTCATTTTGGAATTGAAGAAATTCAGAAAATGATATTGTCACAAAATCCATTTCAGATAGTTTATTAAACTTCTTTATGGTTTAATTGAAAAATATGTACATATGTACACTTATATTGAAGACCAGGACAAAGTTGTTAAATGCTCAATTTGATCATAGCTCCACATTTTCCGACGGACTAGTTTATCGCCTATGGCATATGCTATGGAATGGGGTATAATTTTTTTTTTAAAGAAAACGGACCAAAATTTAGCGAAAGTTAATATGATCTATAGAGGAAATATACATAGTACATAATATAATAGAACAATTTAAATACATGTTTTCTTTTTAAACGCCCCAAACAGTGGGCTTGGTTAAAACATTGTAAATATGAACTATAGGAATTTAAATTCTTTAAATATGTTGTTCAGACAGTTTTTCAAAATTACTTAGGGTTTGGTCAAAAACAACGTTTTTCTAAAAAGTGGGCGTTCCAGTGGGCGGATAGTGAAATTCGATAACAGGCTGTCTTTATTGATATGATCGTTTGTCTTTGTTGAAATCTGAGTACATATAATTTTTTTTTTTCGAATGTGGTCTTTATGTATATTGTCACTATGTGTTTGTTGAGGTCCTCAAATCAGGAGAGTTATTACCAAATTCATTTTAAAACGCACCATAGTAAGTCTCACAGCTTTTCATCCTTTTTTTAGCGGCCCACCATATTATATTCAGGACGGCAGTTATATCTGCTTTCCAGCTATTTCCGCTGCACCTTTTCTAGTATATTGTGAATTTATTTGCTGAACAACAAGTAAAAACCATGCTTAATTTGCAACATGTAATTGCAATTTATTATATCAATCCCGTTTCATCTGTAGACGCAAAACATATCGAATTTCAATGTCGCACACAAATAGTGGCTCCGTTCAGGAAACAAGATTACATATGTTTAATATGGCAACAGCATTTCAAAAGCAAACCTTGAATAAAATATTTCTCAGGTGGACTTCAAACTGTATCAACTCTTTTTAATACCCTATCCCATAGGGGTATATTAGTTTTGATATATAGTTTTTAACATAGAGAAATAATTTATCTAGATATACTACAAGGTATATGGAATGACTCAGAATCGCTAGCTGACTACCTGAGTCGATTTAGCCATGTCTGTGTGTCCATCCGTCCATCCGCATGTAGGTCACCGGGTTTTAGGCCTTAAATGTTGAGCTAAGATAATAAAATTTGGTATATGCGATCCATGTAGTGTAAACATTTTCAAAATCCGCCCACTGCCATGCCCACTTTAAAAAAAAAAAAAACGATATTATTGGTCAAACGGTTGAAATTTTGAGTTTTGATTTTTGAAAAAGTGTCTTCACGAGAAATTTAAACAATGTCAATATCCATATTTCGCCCATTTAAAGTTTTTGCCACGCCTGCTTTTTGGGGCTTTTTTTAGTTTTTTGGTCAAAATTTAATATATTCGAAAAAAAAAGTTGATGCAAAATCATTGGAAATGTTAATATAAAAACTTCATCCATTGTTCATTTTAACCCACGCCCACTTGTTTTCTTACAATAAGCATTTGTATTCCCTACCCCATAGCGGTGCAGTGACATAAGGCCAAGCGTCATATGGCCAAATCTTGAAATTTGGCGATAGTGTGGCTGAAGAGCCGTCCACCTCTCACGCTCGTCGTTGATGAACATTATGCATAAAGACTTGCATTTACACGCTTACAAGCTGCAATTGACTAAAGAACTAAAGCCTCTTGACCATTTCAAGCGTCGTCAATGGTCAGAATGGTGGCAAGAAATGGCAACAGTGGATGATCGATTTCGAAGAAAATCATTTTCAGTGATGAGGCACATTTTCACCTTAGTGGATTCGTTAATAAGCAAAATTGCCGCATTTGGGCGAATAATAATCAAAGAGTGATTGTCGAAAAACCAATGCACCCACAAAGAGTAACTGTTTGGTGCGGTTTATGGCCTGGCGGCATAATCATGCCGTACAAAATGAGGCCGGTCAGGCAGTTACTGGCTGGTGTTCGCTATCATGAGATGATAACGAACTCTTTATGGCCCGAATTGGAAGATATGGATGTAGACGATATGCGGTTTCAACAAGACGGTTCCACTTGCCACACAGCTAACGAAACAATGGCTCTTTTGCGCGACAAATTCAATGGAGGTGTTATCTTGTAACGTTGGGCGGGTGGCGATGTCGATTGGCCGCCAAGAAAATGTGATTTAACACCGTTGGACTTCTTTCTTTGGGGTTATTTGAAAAAAAAAAAATAGGTGTACATCGATAAGCCAGCAACAATTCAAGAGCTAAATGATGAGATAATTCGGCACATTAACTGCATAGAACCTCAATTATGCCTCAGCGTCATCGAAAATTTGGACCATCGGATGGAGGTGTGCCGCCGAATTGAACCATACCAATATTATCATAATAAAAAGAAATGACAATAATTTCCTAAATAATTTGTGCTTTATTCAAAATCAACATCGACCCTTAAAATTTAACCACCCTTTATTTGCTTCCCTGATACGTGTATTTACGTTTCATTAACCATTCTGAGAGTTTAAATTTATTAAAACGTCTTAACAAAATATGAAATGATGTAAGGTTCTTTTTTAATTTATAAGAAAATATATCTACTCGATTGTTGTCACTCAACGTGATGTCATAGCCAGGTTTACTAGTATAGAAAAGGAAGCAAAAAGGAAGGCAAAAATGGGTTTAGCAGTAAATGAGGGTAAGACTAAGTATATGCTGTTAACACGAAAGGACACACAACATCGATGAATTGAACAGAACGTCACCATTGACAGATATAACTTTAAGGTAGTACGGGACTTTGTCCACCTCGGCTACGCTATTAACTCTGACAAAAACATCTCGTCAGAAATTAAACGAAGTATTACTCTTGCCAACCGCTGTTTCTTAGGGCTAAGAAGGCAATTTAGTAGTAAAGCCCTCACTCGAACTACTAAGGAGATCCTATATAAGACTGTGATCATCCCAGTTCTGCTCTACGGCGCTGAGGCATGGACCGTATCAAAAGCGGATGAAGAAATCCTTGGTCGAGAAATATTCTTCGAAAAATCTTCGGTCCCGTTTGCGTTGACGGGCTATAGAGAAGAAGATTCAACCAAGAACTATACGAGCTGCGAAGCGACATACCCCTGGGCAAAAAACTCCGCATTGGACGTTTAAGATGGCTGGGACATGTAGAACGAATGGACACCAATACTCCAGCTCGCAGAGTCTTCGATTCGCAGCCAGAAGTCGGACGCAGTAGAGGAAGACATCGCCTTAAGTGGCGCGCACAAGTAGAAACCGACCTCCACCAACTTGGATTGCTGGAGGCAGTTAACTAAGGACCGGGCTAATTGGAGAGGCATGTTGGTTGAGGCCCAGGTTCATCCCGGACTGTAGCGCCACATAAGTAAGTAAAATTGTTTGGGCATTTGATTTCATAAATTGCAGCTTGTTAACAAAAATTACCCACAATGTTATGTTATAATGTGAATTTAATTTCTCATATATTTTGACTTTTTTTTAGAAAATAACAGTACATTTTTTTGTTTAATTCACAACATAAAAAATTTAAAACGTTATACAAAATGCCTAAACAAACTAGTAGATAAAACGATATAATACGAATGTGGGCGCGTTAGTGTAATAGATGTTATTGAACAAAACTTAGTCATGCACTTATGGTAAATACAAGTTATTAGAAATAAACAACAACATAACCATATTTTTTCTATCGAAAAATGTACAATTTGATTTGTGTTCAATTTGGTTTTATGTCACTTTGCTAATTTGGCCTACTGTCGCTTTATCGAAGTGTCATAATGTCAAATGCAAGAATTTCGTCTTGTCACTTTTATAAAGCGACCTTTTTTTTTAATTTTCATCTACAGCTTTCGATAATAATCACAAAATATTGGTGTGGTAGCACATTTTTTATTTAGTCTAATGGACCAGGACTAGATAGATATTAAGACTTAACGAAATCTTAATAGTCTAAGGTCTTCAACGTAAAATTTGTTTAAGCCGATTTAAATACCGATTTTTTTCATTTTCTTACCAAAAGAAAGTTGACGGTTTTCATAATTCTTCTCACAGAAGAATAAGTCACATTTAGTAAAAGTAACCCCCTTTTAACAAACAATTCGTCATGTTTTTTCTACACAAAAATATGTTTATACCCGCTGATCACTGGAAAACTATCTATATAATTTTGCATTTTTATTGTATGTATGTACTTATATTTTTTTTACAAACATACAATTAAGTTAAGAAGTAGAACATTTTTAAAGAATTTTCGATTACTGTCAAATGGCGCTGCGTTTACATATTCAAATATAAATCTGCTCACACTCAGCATGCATGAATCTCTCCAGGGCATCCAGCCAGCTGCTTTATGTCAACAATCTGACGTGTGAAGTAGCAAACTGCATTATGCACTCGAACTACTACTCTCGGTTAGGAATTCCAAAGTAATAAATGACTGCTCGGCGATACGAATCCGATACATTAAAATTATGACATTATGACGAATTGCATGATCCCGTCCTTCGATTCCAGAGACCAACTTGGGACACACAGTTTTATAAAACCATTTACATCTGTGCTCCAGTTTGTTTTTTTTTTATTCCTTGTGTCTGTGCTTTGCTCTTTGTCTTTTATCATTGATCTCTTTTTTTTTTTTAAGTCATTTAAATGTCATCAAGGCGTCAGAGGACAAGAAATTTTTTTGTTTAACATAAATTCTCACTCAGATGGGGTATGATTAAATCCTAAAGGAATTTGTACTATTACACTTTAAGTGCCTTTGTGTTAGTGTGCCTGGAACGACAACCTTGAATATAGAGAGCATTTAATTGCAGTACTAATTATATATATATGGGGGATTAGGACTTTGGATATGTAATATGTGCTCCAACTCATGTAGGTTTCTTGACTGTATGGAATCAATCTAGAATAGCATTGCAAGTGTTCGATTAAATCGATATTGAACTTACATCCCTATCGAAAGCGGATTAAGCCCTTAGTGATTAGTGTCGTTCGTGGCTTATATTCTCTCAACCTTGAATTTAATCTACTATTAGCGGCGAACTAAACCCTATCCGTTAATGTTTTCAATTAATTAGCAATAGCAAACAATTTGCTTCATTTAAAGGTGCTAAGGGTTTATGGTAATGGCGTGCTGCGGTTAACCTTCATGCCCTCTTTTATACATGTATATGTGCGTAGTAGCGCCTGTAATCGTTGTGTAACCTGCATGAATTGCAAAACCGTTTTTATAGAATACCAATTAGTTTGAACTGGAGCAAATGTAAATAGAAACATGGTACGGGTGGTTATGTTAATTGTCAATCGAGTTTTTTTTTCTGTAATCAAGTTTAATTGTTTTGCGAATATAAAATGGGCAAATAGATTCAACTTTGACTTTTGGAAAGATTAGAAGTAGTTTTGCTGGTAAACGTGACACTTATACGATTAGCACCATATGTTAATGAATGACTCTAAGTGTTTAAACATGCATACATTCAAACAATATAATAATGTTTTTTAAGACTATTTCAAGACTTCCCCCGAGTTGCTTTGACAGATAGCACTTTCATATATTCTCTGTCTGTCTTGTTTATCGATGTGTATGTCATCGATTTCGTGCCTTGGATTAGCTGTAGTGATAAAATTTGGAACATGGGCTTTTCGTTGAACAACGCACTTTAAAAAAAAAAAAAAACTTTTTTTTGTCAAACCGTAAACAAATTTAAAAATTAAACAAAAAAGCCCTTAACCCAAGGAGCTTCACTCCTGAAGATGATTTTTTTTTGTGCGTGCTCAATGGGAGCAGTTTCGGTGTTTCATGTGATTAAGTGACTTTACTTCTTGAATAAGTTTTATCATGTAAGGGTGTAGGTCAAGAACTTTACGTAAAATTTGCCACAATATGGACTGAGAGAGTCCCAATTCCTGTGAATAAGCGTCGACTGTTGGTTCGAATATCCATTATATGAAGCACACACACCCCTTCTGTTGGGGGCGGTTATTCCTACCAGAATTGGAGATAAAGTTTCGAGAATTTGAGTAACTTAAAACAGAAACTTACAGATCCGTGAGAAAATAAAATATTTCTACATTGAAGTATGTCAAATCATTAGTGTATAGTATAATAATTGTTGGTTTATATACTTTTTTTTAATATATTTATAGTATAGGGTGTTTTTTTAGAGGTATAGAACTTTAAGTTGACAACAATATTTTAACTGGCGGCGATTTTGTCAGCTTTCAAGTGATTTATTTTTAGTTTGGTTTGGCATTTCAACATGAATAGACTGACGTCTGAACAACGCTACCATTTTACCATTTTACGGTAAACGTAAACTTCCATCAGAGCAATTAATTCGATTATGTATGGAACGTTTTCGCACCACGTTTACTCTAAATGATAATACGCATCCACAGAGACGTCGTACAGTGCGTACAGACGAATTCAATGCTGCTGTAGAGCGTAGCGTAGAGGAAGACCCGAATCAGTCTATCAGCCCTCCAACTCGTGCAAGGATCACCTAGCAAAGCGTAGATTCGGTGAATATGACCAAAATTCGGTGAGCGTATAATTTCGCGTTTTGTTCCTGTGAATTGGCCTCCAAGCTCATGCGATTTACCGCCACTTGACTATTTTCTGTGGGGATAAGTGAAGTCGGTAGTCTACACCGATAAGCTCGAAACGATTGACCACTTGGAGGACAACATTCGCCGCGTTATTGCCGATATACAGCCACAAATGTTGGAAAAAGTCATCGAAAATTGGACCTCCAGATTTTACTACGTCCGAGCCAGTTATGGCGGTCATATGCAAGAAATTATATTTAAATTTTAATGCTAGAAAATTTGCTTTGGAATAAAGTAAATTTCATGTCAATTTAAAAAAAATCATCCTTGTTTTATTCCATTTTATGTCAATTTAAAAAAAAATCATCTTTGTTTTATTCCATTTCAATGTTTTCTATACCTCTAAAAAAACACCCTTTATTAGGACAGCTTTGTAACGTTATTCGTAGCGTTTACTTACAACTTTGGTGTTAAATTTGTTTGCCAACGAGTAGGTCGACAACTGCTATCAAAATAAACATGATTTTGGATATGTTTTCTACTTTATACTAGTGCAATCTGCGATTATCGCACATCTGTCACTTTTCAGTAAATTACAAGCACTTTTTCATATTGGAGGGAGGCTAACTGCTTCCGTTAAGGGAAGAGAGGATTTGTTTTTAAATTACAAATGAAGTAGTATATCGTGTATTGTTGTGGTTTTTTTTTTAAATATATTTTTCATTGATTTGGAGAGAGTTTTTAGAAAATTGCCTATTTCTTCGAACTGTTAATTCAATGATGCTTCAAATAAAGTTTTCTTCGTTGTATATGAGACTTAATAATCGACCCTATCGAGATATCCGTCAGAGCGGAAAATTCTTCGATTTTGTATGATTCGGAGGAGGTATTCTTCCGAAAATCTGTTCGGAATATTTCTCCGACATTTTGTAACGCGTTGTGTTGAAGTGCGTTCAGGTGCATTTTTCGTGCAATTTTTGACAGCTAAGTGCCATTTTTTTCCGATTTCCTCCGACACAAATTCTTTGCGGAATTTGTTTACGAATTGTAGTGAAGTGAAGCCGTCGCATTTGTGTAGTATTTTTGCCGATGACACATACCTCGAATGAAATTTAAACCTCCGACGAAGTATGCGTTGCGGAAAATTGTCCGCTCCGACGGATAGGGCTGAATATATAAATTAACCCCCGATTAAGTGTGCATTATTTAAATCATGATTTTAGGTTTACAAAATTCTAAAACCATTTTTATTTGCAACATTCTTTGCCACGGATCGTAGAGCCATATCTTCACGTGCTTTGATAATGAGTTGTTTAGTCAGACATATAAATACCAATTTATTTCTTGTTGTTTATTTTGCTGTCCATCGTTAAAAAAGATCAAGCTACTGAAATATATTCTGTATTTCTACCTCCTTTATACCCACAATCAGCGACGAATAAACTAAACGTAACTAATAACCTGTCACATAAAAAGTCCATTTGTTCCAAGCCGAATATGAACTCCAAAGCGATCTCTTTGGAATTTGCGAATATACGAATATAAGAACAAACTAACAACACACTCATACCAAGCAATCTAGGTTGTGACGATAAAGCGTAGGACGCCCATTGGCTCTGCTCTATAGGCGACAATGTGTTTCCTCAGATAATGACAACCTCCATGTGGATCCAATCATCATAAAGAATGAAACCATATTAAGACTGGCGCAGCAAACCAGTTCGCAGCGATAAATGCTCCAAAAACAGTCGGCGAAAATACTTTTTTTATTCGGAGATTTGCATTTTTGTTGTCCTCTCATGGTGCCTCCAGTTGTAGATGCAAAACGCTAAATGTACACACAATGTGTCAGAAAAGTTGTGGGTGCACAGAAATTAGTTCGAAAAAATGAGAAATAAAACATGCACACGCTCATCGACAGATTTGTCTCGCCGGGCGTGCTGAACAGGTGAATATTCTATTAAACGCGTGCTATGTGGGCGTTTAATGGCCAGCACACCATAGCTATGGAAATGGAATGCGCAGACAGATAGTACGCAGTTTTCATTTATGTTTGGATGGTTCATCGTCACAGATTCAACTTGGGACTCAATGTCGCGTCGCGTTGAACCAACACACTTATCGGCCTAGCTTATACCTACCGTCATAATACAGACAAGAATTAATAAAAACAAAACAAATTAAAAAAACAGAGCGGACCACATAAAATATATCTGAAATATATTTTTAGTTCGTTTATTTATTTGTGTTTTATTGCTGAGGAATTTCGTTATATTTTTTTTGTTTCTGCTGTGATATTTTTTTATATTTAAAAAAAATGATTTGCATTCTTTTTCCTTTTAGTTGCGATACTTTAATGTCATAGTGTTGAGGAACATTTTGTAAATTAAGGATATACATTAATTATTTAAACGAAATTTAGAAGACAGCATTCTCTAGGTATAGATATTTTATTGAATTTCAGTGAATTCGTTATATTGGAAGTCGTCTCCAAAAACATACTTACTTTTAATTGACGGGAACCCGAACCGTTAAGGGACTCTGTCTGAGACAAGTCAACCTTCAATCCTCTTGACGTTGCTTACAGTTATTCAGTAATGGCGATATGGCATCCGAGATCGCTTGAACCTTAAGCCTGAGGTTCGGTCTTTCATGTCGCTTCGAAACTTTAGGTTGGAATTCGAAGATTATCTTGGCTGTAGCATTATTGTTCATTTGCCCGATGTTGCCGAACCAATATAATCTACGTGTTTTTAGCATTACATCCACATCTTGGTATAGCTTATAAAGTTCCCGGTTGTATCTTCTTTCCATTCGCCTTCCTGGCATACCAGGACCAAATATTCGACGAAGAATTTTTCTTTCGAAATTGACTAATATTTACAGACTTTCAGATTAAAGTTTCGATCCCATTTGGTTCGGTAAACGGAAATATCTTCGCCTTGAAGTCGATGCAAATATTATGTGCCTCGACTTGAAATTCGATGGTCTCTTGCAAGGTTTGCCTTAGTCAATTTGGTCTATTACTGATCTCCCGGGCGGGATAACACACTGGTATGTGCCGATAAGTGTTATTCAGAAAGGTTTTGGGTGTTCACACAGTACATTGGATAGGATCTTATAAGCGAAATTTAACAGGGTATGCCTCGAGTTGGTGAAAGACAAAGTCTTTTTTGTTGATGGGACATATGGAGCTGCTATTCCAGTTATCAAGCAAGCTCTCATCCATCCAGACTTTGTTGGTGGTATGTTGCATTCGCACTTCTATGGCAACACCGTATTAGAAGGGTTCTGCCGTTTCTGATGAATTACCATCAGAACCGGCTGCCTTGTTGTTCTTAAATTTGTTGATGACTGCACTAACTTCTTTAATACTGGCGATACCTCTTCGTTGACTGGAGGTGGGTCGGTTGCTTGCCCTATCACTGTCTTTTTGAATAATTCGCCATTGATTTTGCGCAACGTGAACTTCGACGCAGATCTACTATCCGTTTTTAGTGTTGGTCAAACACCCAAATTTGAACATCAAGGTCAAATGAATAAGTTCTAAATTCGCGCACTCCTAGACGGAGGAAATAGAGAAATCAATGAGAACTAACGAAATACGATGCTCGGATCGTGATGGCTGATCTTAACTGCCGTTACAAAGGAAGAGAGGACATATTTTGTAGTATACCCAGACTTAGGCCAGCCAGAAATTCCCGCTTTGATAAAGGATGCCAACCAATGCACGATGAGGAAAATCGTTTTTTTTTTACAAAAAGACCCGAAAACTTTTTTAAAGAAAAAAACTGGGAGTGGCAATGACAGTTGTCTTGGGAGCAACAAAGAGTACTCACACTCGATTCTGATTCGATCCATTTATTTTACGATATGCCTATCTCAATTATTTCTCTATGTTACGTGGTCGTAAAACGGAGGTGTCAATACTAATATGCCCGTATTGGAAAGGGTATAAAAATCTATATGAAAAACTACCGTACCTTCCTTTAAACCCATTTAGTGTCAATATGGAGCTAGTTTCCCGAAATATTAGTCAATAATTTGTTAAAGCGATGATCATACTTCCCATACTTTGAATACTGGGGAAGTAAAAACACGATATAAATTGAAAGATAATTTGTTTCCCTTCAATTGAAATTGGATGAATGGATTTCCCTCATTGACGTAGAATCCTCTGTTAATGTGTATACATAATATATTGACCAATCGAATTCCAACATGAATACGCATGTTGTTCGCGAACGCGAAAAGCGAGAAATCCTCCTGCAATAAAGTCGAAGGCACGATCAATGATCACAAAGACATAATCAGACACCGTATATCGAACGCAGCGCTTCGTTACTGTTTTACTACTACACAGGTGTATCTATGTGTGTAAATCGTTTAACAAATGCATACTGATGCTAGAATAACTCGTACAGCATTTTAGCAAAAGAACAGGGTGGCGACGAAAGGGGGCTGACTTCTAGTGGTGTTCATTGCCATTTGTGCTTTGTGCTGTGATTTTTTTTCTCAAAAAGCAATCATTGCGGGGGAGGTATTGGAAAGATACTTTTTCTCTACCCCCCGCCCGACGTGTTCATTCAATGGTCTCACCGACGCACCAATACAAACTAACACTGAATTGGCGATCGCATCGCGACTGTATGTGGAACTCATGTTATAAAATTAGACGCATCTCATATCGTTTCTCTTGCAATTCGCTGTTTAGTTTATATCGCTTGCTGTGGAATGCGTTGTTTTGAATTCCGATAGGCACCATATGGAAAAATTCAATGCTCTTTCGAAATCGTTGTAAGATTATGCGTTTTTTTCTCGCATTATTTTCTGGTTCTCTTTTTCGGTCTCTCTAATGGATTTTTATTTTATTTGATTTTTTTGTTGTTTTGCTCTTTACGTATTTTTTCTGATGAGGTTTTTGTTTTTCTTTTCTGTGGTGTGGAATTTTTTTTATCGGAGAGCAAGTTGTTGTAAGGTGCATTTTGTAGATTAAAATGAACTTGTGGAGGAAGTTTGAATTGAACAGTAATGATGTAATATCGATCAGGTACAATCATAATACACATACATGAGGCAGAATTATGTTGACTTTACAAAATTGTAGAATCGTTTTGAAATGTAATTTGAGAATTTACTTGTGAATTCACGAAAATAGTGCAGTAAGACAAGCAACAATTATCTACCGAGCTTTAGGGGGTAAATACAGAAACTTAGCGTATAAATGCTGCGGGCTATACCCTGATTACAGAGAACTTCTTTGGAAAGAATTAACGAGTTTACATTAATTTTAAATTACGATATAAGATTAGTTTACATATTGTCAATCAAAAGTTGCAAAGGGACTTTTTACAGTATTACTCGGGCGTTTACAGCCTACCAGGCTATCATTTTACTTGTACCATTCCATAGAACAAATTCAGCTTTTCCAAATATTTGGTCTAGTATGCTCCACCTCGGATACTAGACCAAGTATGCAGGAGAAGCTACATCCTCGAGTTCTATGAACTGTAAAAAGATGTGAATGTTGTCCAAAAGAAAAAATGCTCGGCCATATTTAAACTCCAGCAAAGAAGACCTTCAAATCCTAGCTTAGGTTGAATAAGTGTAAATACAATCCTGGAATCAAAGAAAACAAAAGGCCAGAAAGAATGTGTACGAAAGAGTAACTAACAAACTGGTGGCATGTCCCGGAGGCTCATGGACATTTTGGTAAATGGCAAAAGTAGTCAGTAATAATTTTACCCACCCTTCATTCCCTCCATTAATACGAACTGATGGATGGATCGCTAGCTACAACGTAAAAAGAAAAAGCTGACTTATTCGCTATAATGTTTTCATGAAATTCAAAATTAAACTAATTAAACTCGGAACAAGCGGTGCCACCAACAATAGAGCGCACGTATTCTCAAGAATGGTTGAAATAAAATTTCGACCTCAAAAAGTAAGATCCATCCTGAACAATTTGCACTGCAAAAAGCCACTGGACCTGACGGAATTTCGAAATTGCGCAAATATGACATTCAATTCTTCAATTTAACATGCCCAAAAAGTTGATGTGCCTTAAACTTAAAAGGGATAAAATATAAAAATTGACATTGTCATCACATTTTGTTCATAAGGTTTATGTTAATCTCTTATGGTTCGACAAAAAAGACTTTTTATTATTCTCGAAAAAAATGTTCATCAAAAGTTTTTTTCTATATTTAAAGTATACCAAAAACAACTCCTCTTAAAAGCGGGCGTATACAAAAACTTTATATCGACGTAATATAGTTATTGAAATTATTTAAATATGTTATTCAAACAATTTTTAAAAATTCTTAATACTTTCAGGGTATAACAATCCGCGCCCGATGTATGTCATATGATTGACAGGTTTTGACAAGTTGCTTCAAAAATTGCTCGGATCCATCCATGTAAACTACAAACCTATATACACACCCACCTATGGAGATCTTCCTGAATATTTCCAAGGCTATCGATCGAGTTTGACACTGGGCTTTTCTAGCCAAATTGACAGCATACGGACTTTCTCAAATATTGTACGGCTGGATGGAAAACTTTCTTAAAAAAAGATGTTTGCAAGTAGTGGTAGATGGCATTTCCTCTGTGTACCTGAGGTACCTCAAGGATCAATTCTCTCAACCATTCTATTTCTGTTGCACGTTAAAAATCTTTTGAGGACTACTAATAATCGCATTTTTAGTTTTGCAGATGAAAGCACTCTAATAGCATCTAACTAAAACGATACGCCTTTCACCGCTATTGCGGCTCAGCAGTAAAGTGCAAATTTTCTTTATAAACGAAGACCTACAAAAGATTAAACAATGGATAAAGGAAAACCTAATTCAACCTTACCTAACCTAACTCAAAGAAAACGCAGAATACAACATTTACAAGAAAGAACAAGTACACAGTTCCACAAAGCAAATAGAAAATACAACCCTTAAATTAGATGCATCGATTAATATCGATGTTTATATTTCTAAAGTCAAATAAAAAACCAAACGAAAGGAAAAGGACAAAATATAGATTTTACAATGTTAAAAGGTCGGCTAAAAGGAAACCTTTTTGTTAAATCGGATATACAATTTGATGCGCAAACAAAAAGGGTACAGTAAAAGGATTTGGAAATGTTTTACACTTATATTGGAGGCATGCAATGAGTTTTCATATATAAAATTTCATCATCCTAGCTGAATGTAAGGCCTTAAATCGGAGACATACAGACCGACAAACAACACAACTCAGAGCGCGCCTCGGATTCGATCCAAATACTTTACGTTATGTCCATGTCAAAAGTAGTAAACCCCTATGGGATAGAAACGCCCAGTGATTAGAAACTTTTCGCACACACTGTACATATTTCTACTCATCGATTGTAGTAATTTGAGTTAATTTCGTTTAATCAAAATTCATTTGTGATTTAAAAGCGTAGGGGTTTGCTGCAGACCAGAAGGTGTCACGATGAATTAATCATAAATTCAAAACCACACACTTTATCGTAATACATTCATTTATGCAACTTTAAGGTTCCAAGTTACTCGCTCGCACTTATACACACTTATTTGGATTTTGCTCTCTACGAATATCAATTATGATATGATTCGCTTTGTAATTTGGCGGTACATGCGATCAAGCTAGTGCTCGGTCTTTGAAACCGACAACCGTAAATGCTTTTTGTATTTCTATTAAATTAATTTGAATAAATATTCAAATGGCGCACACACAGTGGTTGATGCGTGTGTGGGCACAAACAAATAAAAAACTGTCATGAAAAAAAAAAGAAAAATATTATTTACACCTCTCACGCTCAAACTGTAAATTGTGACTAAATTTGAAGTTTAGCATTTGACAACCTCTTTTGGCGCGAACTGGCTCGCGCGTATTCCGTCAAGATGATTGCCAATTTAGTGGGTAGTAGACGACTATTTTGAAGGGCACACAATCATCACTTAGCATTTCGAATGCATATGTTGGTTCACCCACAAATATGGGGCCATATCGAACAAAGTGCTCATACTTGATGTATTTAATTACAAATGCTAAGCATGAGGCCATAACTCCATTTAAGGGGTGTCTTAATTGCAATGTCAAACCGGTGCTACATTTGAACAACAATTTTAATTTCAAAAACAAAATCGTCTACGTATTTTGGAATTGGGCAAGTTTTGTGTCGGGATTTTTTGTTTGATCTTTAGTTATTGCAAAATTGGCTTTTTCTAATATTTTTTGATTCAAATTTGCAATAAATTAGGAAATGTAAGAATAGACCATAGCAACGTGATTGAGGATATAGATAGGTGCTACTCCAGGAATGATGTTAGAATATTCAACCAAATGGTATAACCTATGGTACAAGGCCCGAACATAATCCTGTAAATATGAATGGTAATGCAATATCCAAATTGAAGCTTAACAAAGCTGGTGGACATTTTTTTTTGTAGCACTCCCTTACTGTCCATCTTCATATATAAAACACAGGCGATAACTTGGCTTGGAACACAAATAAAATCATCAGGCCATTTTTTAGTCACCATGGTCAACCAAGTTCTACATTACTTCGTTAAGCCATCCTAGTAATCTAAATCAACTCTAAAATAAGAAGCATGCCATCCTTCATTAAATGGAGTAAGCATAATTTTTTCTGACTACAAAAAATAACTGGGCATGGAAATATAATAGCTACCACTTGGGGAATACAGGCCGATGACAGACCAAAGCTTCTGTATGGAGTAGTGGTATGCGGGACAAAAAAAAAGTTTGTCATTTAGATCTGTACTGAACTTGATTGACTTGATTTAAAGATGAGCTAGATCCTTTAATGGCAAATCTTCTCTGGAATATTCAATATATAGTTCGGCGAAGGCTGTTTCAGCAGATGACCAGAAGAGATAAGCATAAGCACATCCATAGATCTGGGACATTTGTACGACCCACCAGGCTGGAATGTGCACCACATATACATACAGTCTAACTTACAAAGCAACGAACAACGGAATTCTTTCTGTTACACAACAAGCAAGGCTACCCACGGTCGCTGAAGGAAGATGAGCATTATTAATGTCAACGTTGCGTTGGTACTGTGTTTCTAGCATAGAACATAAAAGCAAATGCCTTCGGAGATAGCTGACAAATATGAGAAAGAGACAATTATTCCACTTCTTTGAATCTACCTGGCCATCTTATAAAAAAAGAAGCATACACTTCGAGCCAATTGTTTTAAAAAAAAATTCTGGTTTGGGTTTGGGAATCAGTGTAAAACTGGAAGTTATATTCTTTGGGGCAACAAATATAACTTCCAACGCACAAATTAATAGAGAAGCTAATTTTGAGTGTTATGGCGAATGTCTGACTAATATAACATCCTAATATAAATGAGCTAAGTAAGTCAGGACCCATATACACATAACTAAACAAAAAAGCTTGGCTCATAAACTTTACACCTGTCCAGATCCAACAGCTTCAACTAAATATTTTAATACCCTAGCACATTCATTCGATAGCAAGAAAAAAACCCTCTTATAAACTTCCTTTACATTTTCATTTATTACATTTATTTGAAAATCAAAAGGAAAAATCGTCTTATTTACGCAAATAGATCTTTTTAACGAACTGTGTGCTCGTCTTGGCAATGTCTGGTGTGCACAACCACATTTCGTACGATTCGTTTAATCTCTTATAATTTTTCATGGCAACGAAAAATCTTGATTACTGACCTCTTTTCTTGAAAAAGAAGAATTTTCCATATGCTTGACTCCGCTGCCCACAGCCCACAGTATGCCTCATTGGTTCTTTCATCCTGACTTTTGTATATGTCGCTCTCTATCTCGTTGCGTCTCTAAAATTAGCATAGAGATTTTTTTCGTGAGTTTTGGGAAATTTTCTGCGATTTATTTTTGACCTTTTTGTATTTCTTTTTTCGGCTTTTCTCGGTATTTGAATTTTTATTTTTGGTTAACCGATTAAATAGTACATAATATATATTTATATACTATACATATGTATAATGTATCTATGTACAATGGATTTGTATATATATTTTGATGTTTGCGCGAAAATTTATTGTTCTAGCATCTAGCAATTAAATTTAAATTAATTAAGTGCTAGCGAAATGCAATCGACCTTCTTTAGTTTTTGGTTATTATGAGGTGCTAGACAACATGACAACATCTTCCGACCTCCGCTCGTGCTACAGAGTGGGTGTGTTTATAATGTAAACATGGGGGATTTAAAACCTACGTACTTTTTAATGAACGCAATTTTAACACTTTTTTAGACAAACAAAATCGTTTGTCTAAATTACAAAACAATCTTTAAAACTTATATTTGTTTATATTGCACCACAAAAATATACGCTCTTTTGACATTAGACACCGCAAATACCCTCAACGATTTGCATACCTGGGTTTTGAGCACATGATGGATGACATCTTTACAGAATTGCTTATCGATTTTACAAATTGAATGTGCCGTGTTGGCATAGGACCTACTTTTTAGGTACGCCCAACGAAAAAAAGTCTAAAAGTGTCAAATCGCACTATCTTGGTTGTTAATTCGTCGCCCTAGTGACACAAAAACGTTTATGTCAATATTTGCTAATTTTAGTTTTTTTTTTTGCGATTCTATGATTTTTTACCATTTTTCATTTTTATGAGTTTTATGAATACTTTTGTAAAGTTTTAACTTCACTTAGAGGACCAATTTTTTGCCACAATATAGAAATTATATATTTTATGCAAGGTGTACCCAGTACAAAATATTAAAAAAATGTAGTTACTTTCTTGTGTCACTAGGGCGACGAATTTACTTCCCTGTTTTGAAATATGATGCGAGTTGGGAGTTTCCCATTCAATAAAACCGAGTTTGTTGGATTTTTTCGAAAAAATAAAAATAAAAATAAAAATAAACATATGAGAAGGATACAATCCGCTGTGCGAATCGTACCTTATCCCATTTCATCTTTGAATTAAACATCACCTAAAAATGTGTGTAGCTAATGTAGCAATTGATTTTTCTGAATATTCTTCTTAGCCAAAAAAGTGGGCGTGTTTAAAAATGATCAATAGACGAAATGTTCGTATCAATATTACCGAAGCATTTTCATCAATTTTTGTTTAAACTTCCTTAAAATTTTACCGAAAACTTTTTTTTTACTGGAAGTGTTTCCAAAAGTAGTTGTAGCAAAAAAAAAAACTTTTAAAAAGACGATATATAGATGTGGAGATTGTCTAAATATCTTGTTAAAATATTTATCCAAAATACCCTACCGTTTGGCCAAAAACAATGATTTATTGAAATGTGACAAGGCAGTGTGCGGATTTGAAAAATGTTTACACATGTTCTGCTAGTAGCAACAAATAGTTCGTGTAAAATTTAATCATTCTAGCTTAAAATTAAACACCCAAAGACTGGTGACGCACGGACGGACGAATAGACATGGCTTAATCGGCTACCTAAATTATTTGTTACAAACTATGTTTCAAAACTAATATACACCTTTGGGAAAGGGTATGAAAATAGGTACAAGCAAAGACTTTTTGGCCTTTTCAAATTAACCATCGGTAACCCTGTAACACCTAACTCTTACCAAAATCGCTCAGCTACGCTTAGCAAAAAGTTCAACTTTACTCTTTCAAGAAAGCAATAGACATATTGCTACTATTATGTTACATACCGCGTAGGATAGGTCTTAACACAAAAGGCGCTATCTTTAAGAAATCCGTGCAACTAATTGAATAAACAGGCGATATCGACATCGTAGTATGGCAATTGATGAATAGGCGAAAAAACCTTTTTTAGTGGAGATACTTGAAAACCGATGCTTCTACAGTTTGACAAAACAAATGGGATAAAAAATGATAACTTAAAAGTCCAAATACTTGCTCTACCGAACCCTAATTTTACCAGACAATAATTAAAGAGAAAATACAACCTCAAGCCGAGAGAATCTTTAAATCCTTGCCCTCAAATTCGAGACAGCAAGAAGAAAGAACCTTCAGTTTAGAGTTCAACCAATATTGAATTGCAAGGTGCCCGGAGGGAACGACAGCAACTAACGTGACGAATATCGAAGAAGATGGAATGCTGCTTAGACCCTCAACAGATTTTTTTACAATTAAGTAAAAAAAATATACCCTCAAAACATGGTTGACAAAATCTGGCGAACCGATCGCGATTGAACTAACCTAACGCTATAACTAAGGCGTCCGTGACAAGCTGTAAAAGTACAATTTGAAACTATTATGCAGCTTCTAGTTATAGTGGCGCTGTACACAATGCGTTTATAAATGGAACTATACAAGTATAAATCAATTTGAAAAAAGTTAAAAAATTAGTGAAATATATATTTACCTGCGCTCCATTATCTTTTTGTACTTGAAAACGTGTCAAATCCTGTTTAATACTCAACAGCGCCTCTTCTGTGTACTTTTCGGGGCGACCCGTTCTTCCGCCCGCAGGATGCATTCTTGTGATACTCCCTGATCATATCACATATTCACAAAATTAATTTATTAATTTACTTATACTATCTACGCGTTAGTTAACCTATTTTGTTTGTTTTTTTTTAATAAATATGCATTCATACAATTTAACACTAGATATAATAAATTAGTTTATTTAATAGACTTTCCGTTATTTTTTTTTGTTAATTTCGTTTTTAAACTTGAAAGTAATATCACACAATCTTTTCAACTTGTAAAATCATTTCGGTAAGGCACTCTGTAGGTTTGTTTGTATTTTGGGTTTTCTTTTTTTTAAATCGACTTAAAATCACAAGCATTCAAATTGGCTATAAGTAGCATATTAATGGTTGTTCAGAACTAACTTGGCCGCAATTTGTTTTGTATTTTCTTTGATTTATGCTTCCGACACAGGCAATTCATCGTATCGATGCTCACACAAATATCTTCGAATCTGAAAATGAAAGAGAAAAAAATGTTAATGCATATCGTAAAGTTTTTCGTTTTGAAAACAATTTTTTCAAGAAAACCCAACAACTGAGTCACAGCGATTAAAACAATTTGATATATCCACTGGAATGTTAATCTTATTTAAATTTGTTGTTTTATTTTAAGAAAAAATGCTAAGTTAAAAAAATTCTCTGAACGTCTGTTTTATTGTTGGTAGTTGTCGTTTTACATTTCGTGTGTGGGACAAATATGGGAAAGAGGAAACAGACAATAAATCTCATGAATATATAAATCAATGACAAATGTAAAGTGGGGTTAATCATCAATACAATACAATACCACTACCGAAACACAGAGGGAAATTGTAAATGAGTATGGACTATGGATTTATCAATGAAAAATACACACGTCTCATCATTGTGTCTGAACAATGACATCGAGATAAAAGTGCTAGCACTATGAGCCCGTTTTTTTTTTTTTTTTTTTTTAATTCAAATTTGACAGACATTTATAGATAAGTGCTTTGTTTGTTTATTCAGCTAGGCTGGCCATGACCGGACATTAAAAATCTGTTTAAGGGGATACAACATCCAAATGCGTTCACTCTTATTAGGCGTGAAATAGATTGTGATGGGTTCTATCATCGACTGCATTGGACTAATCGTCACGTATTAGTTATCCATTTGACACATGCAATGCACGAATACGATTTTTTTCAGACAGTGCAGAATTCACGTGCCGACAATGTTGCACGTTTACAATGATTTAGGAAATGGCAATCAGAACATGTCTGGCTTAACTTTAGTTACTCAACGAAAACTATATAATCGAAGGATTTCAAATGTAAGGCAGCGTTTTCACCTAGCTGATACCTATATATTCCGACTGTCAGCCTCCAGGTGGCCAATAGGAGTCAAGTACTGTGACGGTATATGGGGTACCAAAGTAAAATATTGGCGACAACAGATGAGCGCGGGGTGAACTTTTTTTCTCAAAGTGCGACTAAATTAGGCATATGAGAACGCTACGATCCGCTGTGCAAATCGTTAAAAACCTTATCCCTTTCCTTGAAATTAAACATCCCCAAAAAGTGGTTAAAACGGAATGGGGATGATATATAGAAAATTAGGCTTCTTTCACACTATCCGGCTTTAGCCGTATGGCAAAAAATCGTACGGCGTATTCGTAATCGTATGTTAGTGACCTGAAGAGAAGCATGGCCCCTTTCACATTAAACGGTTAAGGCAAAATGCCGTCACCATGCCGTGTAGCAGCCGTTTACTGAAACTGCAACTCACGGCAACACCGTACGACTTTTAGCCGTACGGCTAAATCCGGATAGCGTGAAAGAAGCCTTACATTGTCACCACATATTGTTCAGAAAGTTTATGTTAATCTGTCCTGGTCCGACAAAAAAAGGAAGTTTTTCTTAAGGCTATGTTTCTCAAATGGTTTGTTTAGGAAAACGCCCCCAAAACATTGGGCGTGGGTTAAATTGGTACATAGACGAAATATTCATGGCAATATTCTCGAAATAATTTTATCAAGAGTTTTTTAAATTTTTTGTTTAAATTGCAACGAAAATCGTTTTTTACGGAAAACGCCCCAAAAAGTGGGTGTGGAAAAAAACTCAATTTGAGCAAAATATAGATATTAAGATTGTCTAAATATCTTGTTCAGACAGTTTTTTTTAAAATCCATGAGTTTGACAAAACGTTTTTCTAAAATGTTTGCACTTGTTTGAACAGCACGGGTATGGATTGCAAATACCAAATTTCATTGTCTTTGCTCAAATCCCTCAAAAACAGTGACCTACAGACAGACGGACGGACGGACAGACAGACATGGCTGAATCGACCCAGCTAGCGATTCTGGGCCGATTCATATACTATAAGGTATATCTAGCTAAATTATTTCTCTATGTTACAAACTATGTATCAAAACTACTATTCCTCTATGGGATAGGGTATAAAAACGTTTGTATGAAACCTGACATTTCAAACAAACGTAAATATTCATATTATAACGGCATTGTTTGTTCGAAAGAATTCCATCCAAATTCGTATGTTCTTGTTCGAAAAAAAAGTTGATTGTCATACTTTATTTTTCTTCTGGTCTAAAGTCTTCCTATTTTCGGTCAGAAATATAATAAATATGATGTTGAACTCATTGAGCGAATAAACAGTAATGTTCCGGTCAAAACAATCATCGAATACCAACCGCTCCGGTTTACGGATAAAGCGATCGCGGATGCCTATTAACTAAAGTGAGTAGGTATTATAAATGTCTTTTTAATCTGACAGTTAAGAGTGTTTAAATTTAGTATATAGACTATCTGTCCGACGAAACAGAACAAGTGTAAAAATTTTCAAAATCCACCCACTGCCAAACCCACTTTTTAAATAAAAGTCTTTTCTGATGAAATCTTCGGCAAAAGTTAAGTAAAATTTGACAAATTTTTGATGCAAATACTTTGAAAATAATGTAAGATGCATTTCGTGCATATATCATTTTGACTCTTTTTATCCTTTTTCCTACAAAAACGATTTGTATACCCTATACCATAGCATATGCAAAAGAAAAATGTTGTTTTGACAAACCATAGAATATTTTCATAAACTGTTTGAGCAGTATTTTGTGAAAATGCAACTCCCACGTTTTGGGGATGTTTAATTTAAGGGTGGAATGGGTAGGGTTTTCAACGATCCGCACAGCAGATTGTAGCCTTCTTATGTTTTTTTTATACCCATCCCATGGGGCATAGTTTGTAACAAAGGGAAATAACTTAGCTAGATTTACTTAAAAGTATATGGATCGAATCAGAATCACCAGCTGAGTCGATTTAGCCATGTCTGTTCATCCGTACGTCACCAGTTTTTGGGCCTTAAATTTTGAGGTAGAAGGATGAAATTTGGTACACGTGCTCTTTGTTGTTCCCAGCAGAATAAGTGTAAACATTTTTGAAATCCGCCCACTGCCACGTCCCATTTTAAGAAAAACGTAGTTTTTGTTGAAAACGTAGAGAATTTGGAAAAAGTTTCTGAGCAACATATTTAGACAATCAAAATATTTCGTCTTTATAAAGTTTTTGCCACGCCCACTTTTTGGGGGCGTTTTTAGTAAAAAAAAAACTTTTTTCCGGTCAAATTTAAAAAAATTCGAAAACAATTTCGATGCAGAATCATTAGTAATAATAATATGAACATTACGTCTATAGACCATTTTAACCCACGCCCACTGTTTGGGGCGTTTTTATATAAAAACCATTTTTATACACTACCCCATAACATATGTATATGCAGGAGAAAAACCTTGTCTTTTGTTGAACTATAAATGTGTTTTATAAAATGTCTGTACAATTTGTTGTGACAATGTCATTTTCTATATTTAATCCCCATCGTGTTTTAAGCCATGCCAACTTTTTGGGGATATTAGTTTTACAATTGTAACCTTCTCATATGTTTTTTAATGAAAAGCATTTTTCAAGACAAATCAAACAAGCTAAGTAGTCTGAATATAATTACGATAGCGCATTACATATCACAACTTATTGCGTAGGCACTCCAGTAAAATATAACGACAACAACTAACAGTAACACTGCCCAGCGATATGTTATCGCCGTAGGAAAAATTCTTGGTTCATTACAACACGAGGACCTACTCTGCAACTGCAAGAGTTAAGGATGTCGCAATTACCTCTTGAAGGGAGACAGAACAAGTGTAATGCTCAATTTTACTTTTTATCATGTTTTTAACTCAAAAGCTATTCCTTTGGGCTCACCCAGGCTTATGCGTGCTTGGCGACTCAACCGAGCGACAACATTCCACCAAAACCTAACCGATCCATTTATTGACGTGTTCAACTTCTTCGTATTCGGTGAATTTATTTATACGATCGCGAAGCGCTTTTAAATCGTGCAGTGTTGACTATACCCGATCTCACATCGTATTCTACCGAAAATGTTCATACGAAATCTGACACATAAAACATACACATCCCTTATCCGAAAGCTCCTCCGAATAATTTGGTTTTTTTGCATCAGAATTCAAATGATGAAATTTTTTCTTACTGCCAAATAAAAGTTCAATCCAATTACGTAATTTGTTAACTGGCATCAAATTAAGGAACTTTTTGTATACTTTTGTTCCGAATGAAAATATTCGGTCTAGTTCGAATTTACTGTAAGATCTGGACATGATAGAACACACGTCCTTTAAACTGTACAAATTATTTATTTTGTAACACTCTCTAGGCACCATTACCTACAATAACATAATGAATATTAGCCATCCAATTTCAGGGTGAATGTAGTTTTCTTTGTAATTCTCATCGAATTCCAGAAAGCGGGTTAACGCCAAACAACAACTTTCAAGCAGGAAATAACAAACTGCTGTATAAGTGACGTCGGTTTTTCATCAGAAACTCATCCGTCAAAAAATACAAATATGTGTGGTAACACGTCAAAATGTCTGCCACAGAAAAAGCACCTTCACTGCCAGCAGCAGTCTCTTTTGATGAATAATATGACAATCATATATTTTTACCTACTCCTATATATTCATCGTATATGCATAAATAATTTTGCGATCAAAACAATACAATTTTCAATGTTGAATAGCCTCATAAAAAAATAATTAAAGATATAGTCCACATGTACAATATTGTACAGAATATATATTTATATTGCGATTTGATATTGATTTATATCAAATCAATACGCTTATCAATAATTCATAAATAATTCTGCTTAAGGCAATCGTAGTTGTTTATCCATGCAGTTTCAAAAAAAAAAACACGAATTAAATAAAAATAAAATACATATAGAATAAAGAACATTTACATTGCATAATAAGAGACATTTACCACCTTTATGGTTTTTTGTTTGCAGACACTTTGGAATTCCTTTTGGAGAGACATTCACATTTTAAATGATCCGGATTTTAGTATTGTAATTAAGTTAAGACTGTTGTCGTTTTTCCAGCTATGGGTAAATAAAAAAGGTTTTTTTTTTTTTAATTTTTGTTTTCGTTTGTTTAATAACAAAGTGTTCTTCTTATTGTTTTCATTAGCGTTCGTTTTTTATGGTAATAAAGTTTTATTTGATACCCGTGTCTAAATATTTTCCAGATATTTGTTTATATTAAGCGTGTGTTGTTTTTTTTTCTTCACATAAAAAAATTATTTGTAAAGTGTATACAATAATTTTTTGATCATTCTTTAATTTAGAAAAACTCAATAGAAGTGTCCGCTAGAGAAGTGGAAAATTGGCAAATAATCTCAAGATAGATAAATATTACAAGTATATTGAATAATCAGCAATTTTGATTTTGCAATTTACGAAGCAAACTTACATAGTTTTTACATAAATCGAAAATTGAATACAGCGAATAACGAACCGTTTCGTTTCACGTTTAAAAAAATAATAATTATCTACTTTGTTGATACAGATTTATGCACGCATTTATTTATTTATGCACTGAAATGTTTCCATATAAAATGAATCAAACAACCTTTAACAAAATAATAACTCAATAACGGTTTCAGGTGTTTTAGCAAAAAATGCTATTTTTATTTCATTAGTTGTAAAAGAAATTATACAAATAGACACGCATTCTGTCTACCGATAAAAAGTAATTCGAAAATTTTGGCAGTTTTTTTCTATAAATTTTTGAAAGATGTATACATACACATACACAGACATTTTAAATTTACAAGAACAACAAATAAAAAACGACCGCTTATCTCTGCTGTATTGAATAGTTGTTTCAAAAACAGTGTTTTCAGAACAGTAATCAATTAAATAATGTTGGGAAGCTTTGTTTTATACAGGGCAGCAATTTCGCACCCATCCCAATCCCAAATCCAACAAGTTGGTCCAAGCAGGAGGGGTTCATACTTTGCATTCATCCGAGTGCGAGTTTGGGTATGGACTCCCTGTTGGATTTGGGTAGCGTGCTAGTTTGGATGCATGCAAAGGAAATACGCCACACCGATTTGGACACATGTGGAAACCCTGGCATTTCTGGATTATTTACCAAGATTTGAAAACAAAAAAGGTGCTGGCCATGTTACTTGGAATCGTTCTTTTGTGCAACAGCGTATTTCACAAAAATAAACCGCCTGTTATATATCGTGAATTGTAAAAAAAAAAAAATTTTTATAAGTCGATGTTGAATGGGAGAATAATAGCCTACGTCGGTCCTGAAGCTAAGCAATATTTAATTCACATCCAATAATATATAGACATTTTTAGTCAATTTTCTGGAGCCACAGTCAAAAGTTGTGTATGAATGGAGAGGACAATGCAACATAGTATGAGTAGGTGGGGAAAACATTAAATTAAAAAAAAATGCAATTACTTATTTTCGAGTAAGCAATAAATTCAATTTGTTTAATTTACAGATTGCTATTTAGATTATTAAAAATTGACATCCGGAATGAGAGGATTCAATTGCTAGAAATTCCGCCACAGGATCCTTCGAATGGTGGACGAGTAAGAAATCAAACTCAACATTTATGTCAGACGAAGGCCATTTCGACCTAGACGGCAATGTAAATAAGCAGAATTGTTAAATATTCCCATTTCACACAGGTCCAGTAAGTTTGGTAGCTCGCCTAAACAAACAAAAAAACAAGTTCAACTTATTTTGTTTGTTCATGATTTATTTTATCAGTTTAAAATCATAGTTTGACACTTTGCCTACCCGATCCGAAGTTAATGGAAGAGCAATTACCTTATAGAATGAAATACAGAATGACATTTTTGCCGATTACACTATAGATAAGATGATTCATAATTTGGCCTTATTTCACTTTGAATTAATAAATTCGTTTTCACTTTTATGAAATAAAATAAAGCCGATCGTTGAACTTCACAAAACGAGATACATATATCCAAATATGTTTATATTTCACATCACCGTAGTCATCACATCAATATCGTTATAATAGAAAGAGAAAAATGCGTTAGTTATAAGAGTGTTAAAAAAGCGCCATAGAAATACAGCTTTTTTAGGAATTGAATTATGAAGGAATATAAGTTATTAGGCCTGTTTTTTGTGAAATGTATCCGCTTCTGCACATAAAAATTTTCAAATGTTGGTACTATATATCAACCAAACTGACATTACAGGCACAAAAAATAAATCTCACAATGCCAGGGTCTCTTCCCGTGTTTAAATCTTATAGTGTCTAAATAAAAAGATTATACAATAAATATTTAATAAGTAAATTTATCGATTTGTATTTTACTTATGCTTTATTTAGCTTGTTTGTCATATCCTTCTTTTCGCAAATGTAAAAAAAACACACCCGTTCTAAATTTAAATACAATAAAGCAGTATGATTTTGATAAGGTAAATATTCAGTTTCGAATCGAACGCTCTGAACGATGCTTCAATTCTCGAAGAAACGTATGTGAGAAGCTCCTCGAAATTATTCCAGGTGAAAGGCCTTGCATTCACCTAAAATCAAGTGTGGTTTTGAACAAAATTTAATGACAGTAAATTCTGACTGGTGTCATTTCGGAGAAATTTTGCTTTCCACTACTTGAAAAAATGGACTTGGAAATTTGGTTCCAACAGGACGGGGCAACGGCTCACATTTTAAGAACTTTGATGACAGTTTTGAACTAACACTTTCCAAGGTTCCCATTATATTAAAATGCGAATTGGTCCCTTTTAAAAAAAAAAAAAAAAGAAATCCAACAAGACCCGATAATTGTCTGCCCTGCGCGGCGAAATTAGAAGATAGATAGAAAGATTGCTTTAGAAGTGATTACCTAGGTACTTTCACTGAAAGCTATAGCTAGGTCTTTAGAAAAACAACAATTCAATGATCTTATATCTTTACAGAACGATCAACGAACAACGATCTCAGAAACGTCAGGAAGATACACTAAAACATTATGGCAAACTCATTGGAGACCAACATTCCTGCACTTCCGAATTCTTTCTAGTCACAATTACAAAACCAACAGCATTCCAAAAAGATCACAACAAGATACATTCGATGAGTATATTCAATCCATACAAAACATACCTACCAATTAAACTCACTTGAAACCCAACAAATTGAAAAGCAGAACAAAAAAAACAGCAGCCCTCCTCTTGACATTGAAAACGAAATGAAAACAATGTACAGAGTATCGTCCACACACGAGCTCAAAGCACACACAAAACAAAGTGTTTGTACACCATACCGCGCCGCCAACACTCATCCCTCGTGATCTCAAATTAATTGTGCAATTTCCATTTTAATTTTTTAAATGACAGACGACATGCACTCTGTGCGATTTTCATTTTACCGAAGGCCGCCCTTACACCCGATGCGCCCGTGATACTGCGCTACAAATCGCAGCGCTCACTCGAGCCCGATTATAAAATACTCGTATCTCGTACTTAAAACGCGCAGCCAGTACATAGTATTACTTTTTTTTTATTTAAATTCGCGTACTATTTGCGAAAGCGCCCGAAATTATGGTTTCTATGGCGAAAATAAATCCCACCACACGAGGGTGGGTACGCCCGCCTTCAGTATGTAGTGGAATTTTTATTTTTTGCGACCGAACCAAAGTTACGCTCGCGATCGCTTATACTGGGCTCGCGTGCATGCACACAAGACGGCGGAATTTTTTGAATTCCATTCGCATTCCACAGTTGTTTGTCGTCGTCGTTGTTGTGTTTGTCGAGCGAGCGAAAAATATATTATGGCATTGCAGACACACACCATGATGGCTCGGCCAGAAAAAAGGCGAATTAATGGAAGTGGCCGAACTGCCGAACGCGACGCGTCGAGAGGCGGGACGCTGCTCTGTGAAGCAAGAAGCAACAAACAACGATGATAATGCGCGATAGTAGAGGCAGTGCAGAGCAGCAACAGCATCGAGAAGTATGCGATTATTCAAAGCGAACGACTGTACGATTAAGGTGTGCATACATGGGAAAAATCAAGTAAGTTATACTATTTTCATATCTGAATTAACGATATGGAAATGTGTGCGCCAGAGCAGAGTGGATGGAATTGGAAATGGAATAAAGGAACCAAAGCAGCACTGCGCGTAGCCTAGTCATCCACTGTGCGCTGGAGGAGTGTGAGAAATTTTCAAGCGAATGTTCGCATAAACAACCGACTGGGGATACACAGGGGTTGAGTTGAGCGTTTGGCGCATTTCTTCGTTTTCAGATGAATGTGTGAGCTGATGTGTGATTTTCCAGAGTTTTAGGAAACTTTTTCATTTGTCTACATTGTATCTTTGAAATATGTTCCTTGTTAGGTTGATTTTACTTGATTTGATCAATCCCTAATTAGCTTGCCCACCGCCATTGACAGCCGGCCACAACACCTAAACCAATGGTGACCATCACACTATATGGTCTTTGAAACTTAAAAGGTACATAGGTGGTCAATTGCAGTTTTACTTATGTTCATAAAATCTTAACAGTCGACATTGTCCCGCTTGCCTCGATGTATATCATAGGTACACAGTACCGCTAAAAGGCACTTTCGCGATTAGAAACTTTTCAAGTTCTTAATATGACGAACTGCTGTTATAGGCTTAATCCAATGAAAGTCTATTATTATGAAGTTACCAGGAACAGGGATACACGGATTTTACCGTAATAACTAGCGGATGTTGTAATACGCTGCTATAAAGGAGACATCAGAATCAGCGAGTATTCGATTTAGGATTTTTAATAACAAAAATAAGCATGGCTAGTACAATAAGCTCCTAGACAACACTTATGAGCAACTGACAAAGTACGAAGTTATATTAGGCTTGGAGGATTTAAACGTCAGTGTATGAGGACATAATCACCCTTATTCCACATGGCGTGTTTATTAAACGACAAATGGCGTTTTTGAGTCGAAACGCTTTAGTGGCGTTTTAGTGTCGGTGTTCCATTCTCCGAACGCCTCCGCTCTTATTTTTCACATTCTACAGCTGATATATGACACATAGGTGTTTCAAATGAACATTCATTTATTATTATTTTGTTTTGATTTTTTTTATATTTTAACTACATCTTTTACTTAATTTTGAATATTACTACATTACTAAATGAAAATATGAACACCATTGTGATTTTTCTATCGTGGAGCAGCTAAGATGAGAGTGAAGTGGAAAGCAATAACAAAAGAGATTTCATGAGAATAAGTAGAACTTTTTGCAATTCATTTTAATCTCTAATCGGTGGTCCAAAACCAATACTGCAGCAACATATTTCCATCCAGTTTTAAATATGTATATCTAATTGTGAGACACCACTTTTAAAATGTGTTGCCAGATGAGGATACTGTTGAATCAACTCTACCAGGCGTTTCATAAGTTGTGGATTCGTTATTTTCACCCTTGGAGACAAATAAATAGTTAAATAACTTATACCATGATTTTTCCTACTCCCCCAAGCACTAAGTAGTTTAAAATTTAAACAGAATTCACATTTTACTTGGCGTTCACAAATTTCCCAACGACAAAAAATGTCGTTTAAGTTGTCGTTTTGTGAGACTTAAACGCCTAATAGAATACGAAGTCGAACAAGAAATTAAGTTCCACATGAACTAAAACGACATCTAGCGTTTAATGGCGTAAAAAGATTGATAAAACGCGTGCTGTAATTCCGAGTTCACGATTGTCGTTTTGTGACTTAGTTGTTGGGTAAAAACAGAGCCTCCATGTCTGACAACAGACTTATGCTTTTTGAGTTTTCTGTGAAAAAAAAATGCCACTATGCACTTTAAGTTACACATACATGCATTTCCAGTACTTGCATTAATATGCAAGTATGGCAGTATCCAAAACAAAAACCAGTTAATCAAGTAGACCACATTAAGATAAATGGATAACACACATCTTTGGATATCCTTACGCTTCTAGCACCTGCACCAGACATGGAATAGGACCGCTTTTCAACGACCGGAATCGCATATCCAACATGATAAATTCTGAAATTCAAATAGCTGTAATCGCAGCAAACCGCCCGATTTTTGCCGATCACTTATCCCTTAATATTTGTATAAAGAATTGGAATGAATACTAAAGGGAACGGGCAAGCAAGACTAGAAATGCCGCTAAGTTCTGTAGACTCGAAGGGCCTATTAAATGAAAAAGAAAAAAAAGTTTCCAACAGTTTCAAACTACACCGCATAGATATATGACAGACACGAATCTCGTTGAGTCAATGAGGAGCATAGAAGAACCAGTTCCGTAAGCAATGACGAACAAACCGCCACTGTCTAGTAGAATATTGATGACTACAAGAAAAACTACCATTTAAATAAAATGTGATAGCAATATCTAAGCTTTCTGGCTGGCGGAAATCACAAAATATAAATCCTGATAAAAAGCTTGACACATCCACTTATTAGCAAAATTTGGTCGCATAAAGGAACGCCTAATGGTTGGAATTACAACACTGAATCGCTTTTACTAAAATTTCAACATCGCCGGGAAAATCCACTGATCAAATGTTCACACTTCCTGATTGTTACGAGTTCCTATTTCTTTTAAGTTAAAGAAGACAAATATCTAACATTATATATAAAAAGGATTAAGGAGATACTAATTTTGCAATAATTATATTTATTTAAATATACCACTACCAATGAATATGACTAGGACTAGGATATAACTTTGCATCAGGTAGTGGTTTTCCCAAAACCTAACCATTTTTCTGGTTTCATCCTTGGTCCAAATAAAATGCGGGGTACCATTACTAAGTCTGTTGGCACAACAGGCTCGTAACAAGGTGCTAACGAGCCTAGCTTTTTCTTACACACACATGAATGCGTGTTTACATCTTGCACGATGGCGGGATGGTTTTTATTGACAATTGATACCTCCCGTATAATTTGTCAGATCATCACCAGTCAAAAACAATTAGGTGTTGTTACGGCTAGGAACCGAACCCAGACATATCGCACCACAGAGCCCTTCCTCATAGCTTAATCAATTAAATAATGGTTTTTACGTACATCATGTTCTTTAAGGGCGATGAAATGAATGCACCTCCCCCTTTTTAAGATTTGATGCGAGTTGACAAATAATCAAATTAAAATAATGGCTAGCAAAAATACGAAAACTAAAATACTCAACTTCAAGGTGTTTAAAAAAAAACACGTAAGTTGTATCAAACTGTCATGGTTTTCCAAACTTTGACATTTCATCATGGAAAGACTTATCCTGTACAAATTACGCGAAAGTCCAATTTTTGTTATTAAATCCAAACCGAGCACATTCAGCAGATAGTGATGAAAATATAGCGACGGTAGCTCGGAGTGCACGAACTTCAAGAGCTGTTTTTTTATACAGAAAAAACATTTTTCTTTTGGTTTATGAGCTGGTGGAATCATCGGTCTAAAATTCTTAAACAATTATGGCGGCCAGAACGTAATTGTGAAGGGCACCCGTTATCGTGGTGTGATAAAGTGTTATTTGCTGCTTGAAATTGAATCCCGTGATCTAGGTGATATTTGGTTCAAACATGACGGCGATTTGAACAGTTAATGGGTTTAGAAGTAAATGAGGGTAAGACCAAGTATATGGTGTAAACGCGAAAGGACACACAACATCGACGAATTAGACAGAACGTCTCCATTTAAAGATATAATAACTTTGAGGCAATATGGAACTTTGTTTATCTCGTCTCCGCTTTAACTCTTACAATAAAATCTCCTCAGGAATAAAACGAAGAACTCTTGCCAACCTCTGTTTCTTCGCACTAAAAAGGCCCTTACTCGAACTACTATAAGGAGATCCTATACAAGACCCTGACTATCACAGTCCTGCTCTACAATGCTGAAGCATAGATGAAAGCTGATGAAGAAATCCTTGGTGGTTTTGAGCGAAAAATGTTCGTTCCGTTTGCGTTGACGGGCTATGGAGACATAGATTCAATTTAAAACTATAAAAACTATACACATTGTAAAAAAAAATCCGCATTGAACGTTTATGGCTAGAACATGTAGAGCGATTGAACACAAAAACTCCGGCTCGCAGAGTTCCTAGCTAGATGCAGGACGCAGTAGGGGCATCGCTTTAAGTAGCGCGCACAAGTAGACCAACCTCAACCTATTTAAAGTGTGAAACTGAAGGCATTTAGCTAGGGACTGGACTAATTGCTAGGCATGTTGGTTAATTCCGGACTTTAGTGCCACTGAAGTAATGAAGTTATTAGCCAAATACCAATCGAAGTGCTCGAACGCGTTATCGGAAATTGGAACTTCAGAATGGATAATGATATCAGGAATCAGGCTCTATACTAATTGAGTTATTGAGTTGATGTTTAAGCGAAGCCTATGAATTTTAAAACAAATTTACTTAAAAAAATTTGGATTTTTTATTATAACTATCAGAAAATCAATTTTTGTTTTCAATGATAATTGATTGTTATTTTTCTGAAGTAATGACTCTCATTCCACAAAAAAAAAAAAATTGGTTGCAATGGCGTTTGTTTACTTCTATGATTGTTCCAATCTGTCAATTATCTTTTGTTTGATCATCCCTTACCTTAGGTATGGCTGTTCGCTCACAGTCGTGATTTGAAAGACAGAATTGGCTAATTATTGCTATAACCATATTGTGAAATAAAATTTCAGTTCCATCACCAATCATCCGAGTACTATCAACTGCCAAGAAAAGCTTATCTCAACTCAACCGTTTGGATTCGGCTTTAAATAGGAGCTATGAATGGTTATGAGAAAAAGCTAGGCCTTGATTAGCTTTTATGGTATCAAGAAAGCAAATAATACCAGGTACAACGGGTATCGCGCAAATCTGGACCATATTCAACAAATTCCGAAGAAAAAACATATCAACACCACCATAAGTATCCCTACACGACACTTTTCAATAGACCTATTTGGACAAGAAAAGGCAAGAGAACATCCTTCGAATGTTCATTAATTAAAAGTATTTTTAATTATTTTCTTGAATTTAAATTTGTTTCTGAACAATTTTGTTAAACAAATATTTACAGAGCAATTTGACGTTTATAGGAGTAAATAATGTTTTTTATAGGAGAAAAAAGTAATGTTTGATTTGACTTAATTCTGATGCCGAATTTTCGAATGGAAATTGTATGGCGCATTTCGGCTGAAATCATGGGCCAATATTTAAAAAAAAAATACTTGAATAACAAATCCCAAAGTCAGTATTAAAAAAAATTACAACTATTAGTGAATTGAATAAAATACTATCAAAGAAATTCTGCTGTAAATTGTGTTTTTTTAAATAATTGAGAGGTCGTATTATGTTGCTTACAGTTAGACTTTATTTTAAAACCAAGAGCCCACATTTGAATTGATTTTGGCTAAATAAGCTGATTTTACAAAACGACATTTTGGACTTCAGGTACCGTGGTTGTCACTTGCAGGATGTAAGTATGATTTCTAATTACGTACGTTTTTTTTTTTGAAAAGAGAGAAATATCTTAATATGTTTTATAATATTTTTTACAAAATTAAAAAAAAAACTTACTATTTTTATTGTGACAAGTCTGGTGTTTTTGGGTATATCTAATTGGCCGCACTAAAATACTTCTTTTCTCTTGAAACATATATTAACATCATGAAAAGCAAGTTACGCATAATACAAAACGCAACGGATCATATAGCAAATATCATGCGAAAATGTTTACAATTCCCAGCGAGCAGCAAATCTATGTCACTTAGGTTAAGCACACTATTTCAGCATTATACTATGAAAACAGTGCGCCAGCAAATATGATAAAACCACAATCCGCGCTTATCTGTCATGGTACTACGCGCATTCCAATGTGCCCGCCAATAGACAAGCTGTGTATCGTCATTTCATAAAACGTAAACCTTTTCGCAATGCATACTGGTGACTCGTAAATACGCTTTTGCGTACAAATAAAATTTTATTACGAAAATATCACATTTTCTTTTAGATCACTCGCCCATTTCCAACAGTCGCGGGGCAGCTCCAAAGTGCGCGCACATGTATCTTCCGTTCATGGCGGCTCATATTGGCATCCTAGGCGTCGCGGCCCGCGGTATGTTATCTCGTTTTATTCATCGTGTTATTTTGCTCACGCTTTGGCATTGTTGTTGTTCTCATTTTCGCATGAAGGTGAGCAAATGCTCAGCGAACATGAAAATTGTTTAATGTGAAACAGTCCCACTACAACTCACCACCACCCCACACACCAGAGGCTAGGAATTTTTTCTTTAATGTACATACATTGGTATAGGTACTCATATCTTTAATGTGTATCTGCAAGATTTGTGCAAATATTTGATGGTAATTAGCAATTACGAGAACGCAATGCCAGATGACTTTTATTTTTGTTGGCACATAACTAAGATTCCTATGTGGAATGTTTAGCCTTTTTTGTCTGAAAGGTGTTACAATGTAAAGAAGGTCATACTGAGTTTGTGCTAAAAATGTAATAACAAAATTAGTAAAGGAACAATACTTTGTTTTTGAATTTGTTTAATGTTTTGAAATGTAAAAACAAAAAAAAACAATTTCTAAATATTTTAGCAAAATTCTCTGTCAGAATAATGAAAAAGTAAGTAAAGTTAAGTAACTAAATTCCCTATATCTCTAAATCAGTCCGTACAGGGAAAACCAAAGACGCAGAGGTAAAATAACATCACATGTTGTTTCTAAATTCATTAAGTGACTTTTCACCTTTTTGTTATGTAGGAACTAAGTATTATAGGAAATCCTAAGATAAGATCAAAATCTAATTTCGACATCCTACTTCTTCTCACTTTAACTTTATTGGGTCGAATTAAAGTGTTATAGCACCAATGCCGAGAACCACCAAGCCTTAAGGCCCAAGGAAAAAAATATCAGTCGCGAACTATTAAGAAATTCCTGGCACCCTTAGGATACTTTACTTTAAAATTCATTTTTATTTTTTAAATATTAACTTAATACTAGCCCAAGCTCTTTTGACGTTACCAATAATCATTTTTAGCAACAACTTAAATTTGAATATACCTGTATAAATTTAACTTCTTTTCGTAGGAATACAATAAAACAAAGAAATCGGTTTTCTCAAACCAAGGTGGGAGTAAGGCGCCTGCTACAAGAGTATTCTTTTAAAAGTTGGGCGTAAATAAAATCGCAACACAACCCATAACAGCATCCCTAGAGATAATAAGCTTACAAACACACGAGATGGGTCAAACAAGGAATGATACTAGCTTGGCCCTCCAAAGCCGCAGAAAGTTGGATATTGTTGGAGGAAATCCTATTGGTTTCTAATCGAGATTTAGTGATAATCTTGTGCTGACCCTGATCGACCACAATGACTCTCCCGGCACGACATCACCTGACAATTGATATATGCAAAAATGATACTAGCTTGGGCCTCTAAAGCCGCATAAGTTGGATATTGTTGGAGGAAATCCTTTTGAAACCCCTGATCGACCATAACGACTTTGCCGGCACGACCTCACCTGACAATAATGAAGGATTAAAGGATTAGCTTTAAACTGTACTGGCTTGAACCTTTATTAAAAAATGTCTTAAAAATTAATTTTAAGAAAAAAATTCCATAAAGTAAGTGTGGAAAATATATTTCATACATATCATATAAAGTTTTAGCTACGCTCACTTTTTGGGGGCGTTTTCTTTTTAAAAAAAAAATCGATTTTTGGAAAATTTTAATATTCTATCTCATAGCACATGGCATAGCAAAACCTCTTTTTTGTCGAACAATAAAAAAAAACTGATAAACTTTAAACTTTTTAATTTTAAGGATGTGCATAACATCCCATATAAAAGTATTAAACGATCCGAACAGCGGATTATATCGTTCTCATATGTTTTTTTGTTTGGGTTTAGTTACAATTACAGACCACTATCATTGATCTTATCCAAGCCTACTTCAATTTGTTTTATCGTAGATATTCGATGCAATTAATTAAATACCAATCTTTGACACATTCTAATGCATTTTTACTTCCCCAGTTTATGTAGTAAAGGGAAATATTGTAATGGATCGAAAATTCAAAATGAAATTTTCACAAATGCTTATGTTTTCAGGAACCCCAATTAAAAAAAGTAATTTAAAGAAAAATATGTCTGCCGTCTGGAGTCTGTTAGTCAAATGATATTTTACACATACTTCATTTTTCCAAAATAACTGCGTTGATTCAAATGAAAATTAGTACGCACTGTAATATAGATATTCTGAATATAAGAGGATATTCAGATTTAGAAACAATTAATTAACTGTTTATTCTGCTGCAATTTTGTTTTGGAAGTTGATCTTCTCAAAAGCGGCTCTAATCCGCTCTGCGAATTGTTTAATACCTTATCCTATCATATCTTTTAGAGCAATATCCATAAAAAGTGTGGCTTAAAAAATTATGGGGATGAAATTATAAAATGACATTGCAACAATATACTGTGCATACAGTTTATCAAAATCTTTTATGGTTAGACACAATACTACGTTTTAATATTACAAGTGCCATTAGGTAGGGCATACAAATCTTTTTTATAAGAAAACGCCCCAAAAAGTGGGCGTGGGTTAAAATGATCTAAAGAAAACATTTTTGTATTAATAATACCAATAATTAAAATTTGACGAAAAAGGTTTTTTTTTTTACTGAAAACGCACAAAAAAGTGGGCGTGGTAAAAAACTATATCGGTGAAATATATATACATATTAAGATTGTCTAAATATGGTATTCAAACACTTTTTTCAAAATTCTTAACCGTTTCAACAAAAACGTTTTCTAAAAAGTGGGCGTGGCAGTGGACGGGTTTTAAAAATTTGTACACTTGTTGTGCTTCGTCCTACATAGTCTTTATTTATAAAAAATTTCATGAATCTAGCGAAATATTATAAGGGGAGTACTGCAGCCAAATAAGGGGAGTATTTTGAAAAAAAAAAACAGACATTTTTTAGTCTTTAAAAAAAGTATGGGCACAAAATTGTTTGTGTACCTTATCCCATAGGGGAATATTAGTTTTGACATTAACTTTTAAACATTATATTCCTATATCTATATATATCAGCTAGCCATTCTCAGTCGATCTAGCCATGTCTGTCCGTCCGTTCGTTTCTGTGCTACCGATTTTTGGTCCTTACATACATCGTTTTTTTTTTTAAATTTTGACTTGCCTAAGCAGTAATATACACATCGACCTAAAAGATCTATTGTGCTTGCCGTCAGATGTTTTTTAGGTTAGTAGCGCTTCTACTTTCCTAATGTAGCTGATAATACTATCAGCCGAAGATTTTCTCAGTTCTTCGGGACTTAAAAATTCCCTGAAGAAAGATTCCCTTCTCATACCGTAAAGGGCCGGGCATTCACATCTGATATGCTCGGCTGTTTCGTCTTCTTCTAGACATAGTCTGCACTCCGGTGAGTCGACTAGATGCATTTTATTTAGGTGATATCGCAGACCGTGATGACCAGATAGGTAGCCTACCAAGTTTTTGATATCGTGCCTGCAAAGATTTAGTATCTTATTGGCATCTGCTTCGAAGGGCTGTATAGCTCTTTTGGCCTGTCTTAGGCCTGGGATGTTTTACCAGTATGAAAAACATTTGTTTTGTCCCCAGTTTTTTATAACTATATTTTTGACTGATTTGGGGATTGCACAGAAGGGTTCAGATCCAATGAAGGGGGTTCCGAACCTTTTCTGGCTAGTTCATCAGCTTTTTCGTTACCTTCAATTCCCTTATGTCCGGGGACCCACCATAGCCTGGTTTTGTTCCTGGAGCTGAGTGTTTGGAGGGAATTGAAGCAGTGTAGTACTGATTTGGAGTCAATAATGTGTGAGCTAAGGGCTTTTATAGCTGCTTGACTGTCCGTGAATATATGGATGTTTGCGCCTTTAATACCTGAGTTGTGTATTCGGCCCTAGCGAGGTATCCGTCGGAGCGGAAAATTCTCCGATTTTGTACGATTCCGATGATTTTTGCTTCGAGGTATTCTTCCGAAAAGCTGTTCGGAAGATTTCTCCGACATTTCGTAACGCATCCCAGCGAATTGCGTTGAAGTGCGTTCAGGTGCATTTTTTGTTCAATTTTTGACAGCTAAGTGCAATTTTTTTTCCGATTTCCTCCGACACAAATTCTTCGCGGAATTTGTTTACGAAGTGAAGTGGAGTGATAGCAAAATGTATGTAATTATACAAAACTATTTATTTAAGCAATTTTCATAATAATCGTTTGAATTTGTGTTTCCAGGGTGAGCTTAAAGGAAAAAACCACCCCTCAACAGTACGAGCTTTTGGTCAACATGATGCAGCAAAAACCCGACCTTATCATTGCCTCAAAATTCAAATTTACATATATGTGTGTACACTTCTTTTAAGGTTTGGAGTGACTACAAGTCATATAGAAAAAAAAATTGACTGCAAATAAAAAAGAATGTTCGGGCACAATTGGTGGTCCATATAGACAAAAATCGTTTTAATTCAATTAAATTTAAAACTTCAACTTATTTGTCATTTGTTGTGTTGATTTTTTTATATTTTGACAACTCGGTAATGTCAGTTTGAATAAGTTAGAGATGTGGTTTTCGAAATATATATCGATATTTACCGATTCGATACATTTTGAAAAGGAATATTGGTATGTCTATTTTTTTTTCTAGTAAACGCCAGCGTACAATTTATTTGCACATTAGCATTCTTCCTATTTAGAATCTATTTATTTCACCTTCCCATATAGATATATGATGATTTAGAGCTCCTTTTGTGTTTATACATATAAAATATCGGAAGTCATATCGACTTATCGATATAATGATATATTTTGCACATCTCTATTAAAATCCTAAATCTGTCGCATGTCAAAACATAGCGCCGATGCGCGTCGTCGCATTTGTGTAGTATTTCTTTCCGATGACACATACCTCGAATGGAATTTGAATCTCTGACGTAGTATGCGTTGCGGAAAATTTTCCGCTCCGACGGATACCTCGCTAGGGCAGATGTTTGCGCATTCTTTTATGGCATGGAGCTCAGCTTGGAATACACTAGGGTTTTTTTTCCCATAGTCCCTCTGAGTCCATTTTAGAACCATCCGTATACCATTTTAGGCCGCTTAGGCAGTTTGGTGGGTTATTGCTACACCATGCTTCTCTGGTTATGATCTCCGTTGAGAATCTTTTGTCGAAGCATAGTGTCTTTGGTAAGCGGTCTGTAACCGCACAGATCAAGTCAAGTTCGGATAGAAGTTCAATTAGTTTTAGGTGTTCGCTAATGTTTATCCTTCCGCTTGTGTTGAACTTGCAGAGCTGCGAGTTGCTACTTTTTTTATATAAATGTGGAGGAGCGTTAGTCCTATTAAGGCTTCTATAGCCACTGTGGGACAGGTACAGTAATGCCCAGACAGGCAATCCGTTGTACCTTGTTTAATTTATTTATATTTGTTTTTTGGGTGACTTTGTTCCACCATACTATTGAAGCTTATGTTATAATGGGCCTGACCATGATCGTGTAGATCCAGTGTGTGGTCTTTGGAGAGATTCCTTAGGTTTTACCATACATGTTTCGGCAAGCCCAGAAAGCTTTGGTTGCTTTTTGAATTTTGTTGTTAATGTGGGAGTTCCAGTTTAGTTTTTTGTCGAGGATCACTATAAGATATTTTACTTTGTTGGAATGCTCATATGTACCATTGATTGAAATCTGGGTAAGATTTAATTTTCTCCTTTTTGTAAAAGGGACGATGATAGCCTTGCTGGGGTTTATAGAAAGACTTTCTTTACTACACCAGTCTATGACTATCTTAACGGCGTTTTGCAAACGTGTTGTAACCTCGTTTGGTTCTTTGCCTCTTATTATGATGACTAGGTCATCGGCATTTCCAATTATATTGAAACCTGCATTACTTAGGTCTTGAAGTAGGTTATCGATAACCAGAGACCATAGAAGGGGTGAGAGTACTCCTCCCTGAGGGCAGCCTTTCACGGCTGTTACTGAAGCTAGTGTGTTGAAATTTAATATATAGTCTGTCTTTGCGACGAAGCAGAATAAACGTCTTTTCTGACCAAATCATAAGATATTAAAAAAAAAAAAGCGACTGAGCAAGAAATTTAAATTAAGTCATTATCTATATTTCTTCCATATATAATTTTTCAGCACTTTTTTCCGGCGTTTTATTAAAAACAATAAGATTTTGGCCAAAAAAGTTTGTCGCCATATATCATTTTGATTTAATTTTTGGTGGCGTTTTCCTAAAAAAACCATTTGTATACCCTACCCTATAGTATATGCCATAGAAAAGCTTCTTTTTTTTTTGTCGAACCATAAAATAATAAAATATTTATATAACCATCCTTAAAAAAAAATTAATTAATAGATGATATATAGAAAATGTCATACCTGTTTAAGAAAGTTTATTTTATTTCTTATGGTTCAGCATAAATAAAAGACCTTCTTTGGGTTAAAATGATGTATAGACTCATAAAATTACTCGAAATATTTTCATCATATTTATTTCGAACTTTTTTTATATTGTATCTAAAACCGTTTTTTACTTAAAACGACCGAAAAAGGGACCTGGCTTAAAACTTTATATGTAAAAAGTATAGAAAAGTATAGGTATTGAGAATTTCTAAATATGTTTTACAAACACTTTTTTAAAGTTTTTTTACCGTTTGGCCATTATTAAGTAAAGAATTAATATCAGTCGATAATTATTTCTTTACGTTACAAACTATGTATCAAAATAATTAAACCGCTATGAGATGGGGTATAAAAACACAAGAAAGAATGAAAATCCCTTTTTGACGGCAGTTTGAAATTTTAAGCGAATTAAATTAAATAGGTTGACATTCACCTTACTGCAAGTTTATAATATTTTAGGTCTTTAAAAAATGGGAGTACGAATGTGAAAGGAGGAGTACGGAGGTGTTAAAAGTAGTACAATACTCCTATGGGAGTACTTTCGGCAACACTGAATCTAGCTTAAAATTTAAGGCTCAAAAATCTAAGACATACAGACGGACGGAAGGACAGACAGACATGATTAGATCGACTCGGCTTGCCATTCTGATTCGATCCATATAACGGGTCCGCCATCTAACGTTTTTTTTTTTTTTTCAACTAGTGCTTATTTCGTGAACACTTAGCTCATGTTCGATTTGACAGATAATTAGTTTTATCCTTCCGCTGAACGAATATGGTTGTGTATACGCTTGAACAACGCTGGGAAATATTGCGACATTACTTTGAAAATCATGGTAATGTTGCAGAATATGTGCGAAAATTGCGTACGGATTTTGGAAGAAGAGAAGCACCGTCAGCTTCTGATGTTCGATATCTTGTGAAAAAAGTGAAAGAAACTGGCATCCTTATCGATAAACCAAAGCGTGAAAAGCCAAAAACAGTGTGTACACCCGAGAATATTGCTGCTGTGGCAGAAAGTGTGCGTGAATCGCCATCAACATCAATTCACCGTCGTTCTCAATAATTGAACATTTCGGAGACATCATTGAGACGAATTTTGCATAAAGACCTTAGTATGACGCCATACAAAGTCCAATTGGTTCAGGAGTTGAAGCCTACTGACCATCCAATGCGTTTTCGCTTCGCGAAGTGGGCCTGCGACTGACTTAGAGAAGATGCCGATTTTGCCAAAAAAAAAAAAAAACCCGCACGCATACATTGAAAAGCCGATACACCCAAAACGATTCACTTTTTGGTGATCCAGAGGCATAATGGGGCCATTTTTCTTTGAAAATGAGCAAGGAGTGGCCGTTACAGTCAATGGCGATCGTTATCGGGCCATGTTGAACGAATTTTTGTTCATAAAAATTGAAGAGGAGGATATTGGCAACATTTGGTTTCAACAGAACGGCGCTACGTGCCATACAGCCGAAGCTACACTCGATGTTTTGCGCCCTGTTTTTGAAGATCGCATTATCAGCCGCAGAGCTGATGTCGTTTGGCCACCTCGGAGCTGCGTTTTGACACCGTTGGACTATTATTTGTGGGGTGCCGTAAAAGATAAGTGTTACGCCGAAAAGCCAGGGACAATTGACGCTTTAAAGGACAATATTCGTGAAGCCATTGGTGAAATGCAGCTGCACACAATCGATAATGTGCTTAAAAATTGGACCGATCGTGCAGCCTACTGCATGGCCAGCCGAGGCAACCATTTGAATGAAATTATTTTCCATTATTAACCGGAAGGATTGTACTTTCAAATAAAAAATAAAATTTGAGAAAATATTCAGTAGTTTTTTTTTATAGAATTTTCAAAAAAAAATTTGGCGGAACCTTTACTTTAAGGTATATCTATCAAAATTATTTCTCTATGATACAATTAAGGGTGTAATCATACTTTTTTTTTTCTAAATATAACGGCAATTTATAAATTTAATCCATTTTTGGAAAGGCACCATTAATTTTTAACAAAATTTGTTAGATTGTATAGTGGTCCCCATAGCAAATTATCTGCATAACAAATGTTTTGTTGAAAGGAAAATAACAGAATCTGAACTAAATTCCTATTTTAAAAAAATAATGAATGTACATATCTGTATAAAATGAAGTATTTAAGCATATTAAGCTTTTTTGATTATATTGCATACTCAGTTGTTTGCAAAAAGTGTTAATTCTAATTAATATTTCAGTATTAAGATATTTACTAACGATTTGATTTTCTAATAATCGCTTCAAACAAATTTTATTAAATTTCATAGCTATGTTAGAATCGGTGAGTTAAATAAATACATTTCAGAGCGGTTTTAGTGGTTCTATTTATTAAAATAATAACAACGGTAATTTGTTCAAACTTTATATTTAACATACAACTTTTCTAAATTTTTCACGAGGCTTATTTATTTATTTATACTGCCTACGTTTGTCTATGATTATGACTATTATATCCCATTTATATCTAATTTAATCCTAGAATTGATGTTATGTAAATATTTAAACATTTTGTTGTATATATATATTATTTTGAAAAAAAAATCCTTGGTTTGATTTCAATTTCTGAAAACAAAAACAAATTTGGCAACATTACGCCTTTTCTATGAAAATCTCCTTTCCTACTCACTCGTATTGGTAAATGTCAAAATAAAAATTTCCGGAAGAGAGGCATGTAAATATCCCTCAACCGCACACACACTCAAACAAACACTCATCATCTGTGCTCTTTCCCCGTCGCGCAACAAGTCAACAGAAGGAAAACAAAATAAACGACCAATCGAACCTAGCACACTATCCAAATGGTCGAAAAATTCCAATCCCTATACGTATATGCAAGCATGCATAGGTGTAAGTGCGCTAATAAATGCATTGACATGCAGCGGATATTTTTTTTTGCAGAAAATTCTCTTTATTTCGATTTCAATCAAAATGCTTTTCCTTCGCTCTACTCACCACGATCACTTTCCACAGTCAGCGACTTCGACACTGGTTCAGCCAACAGGCTCGACTCGCAATTATGTGTGTTATATCCTTTAGTAGATGTAGAAACAACGAAGCAAATCACCCCATCGATGATGAAGAATTTTAATCCAATAGCTGGGCAAGACGATGGGGAAGCAGGGAAATGTCGCGCTGCCAAGCAAAATAAATCCAAAAGCAGCTGCTTGGGCCGCGGTTGTTGCAGATGAATGATTTTCAAGAGCAAGCTGCTACTCGGGCGAGCTTCTAATAGGAAATTCTCACTTATTCACTGGTTTAATTTTTTTTGTTTTGCCGTTTCGCAAATGCAACCAACTACTGCTATGTAGATTCTTTTGCTTCCTTTTTGTTGGTTCTATTTTTAATGGGAAATATCAATGCTACACATTCCTTTTCACTTTATGGCTAGATAATTCTTTTAATTTTTTTCACTTAACGCACTAGATTCGCGGATATTTTGTGTGTATTTGACGGAACCGTACGGGGGGAGATTATCAGAAATAAAAATGCAAAGAAAATTTATGACGAAAAAAAAAAACGAGTGGAATTTCAATTGCAATTGGAATTCCTTTGGGGGCTCTCTCTCTTCTCGGATTGTTCCTTCATATTGAATGCTGCTTGCGATTGCTAATCGAGAAATATGCATTTATTGTATCCATGAATATCGCTTAGCACTAGTTCTGTACTCGAATGAGATTTTCACTGGGTTTATACACTTTTTTTCAGTTTTATTTTCATATTTTGTCACTAAATATTCAATTTATTTTCAAGTTATTCTACTCAGCGCACCGTGTCAATAGAAGAATCGCGACGACGACAACGACTATAATGATGGGTCCTACCGCAAGGGCACTGAATTTTCGCACAAATTCAAGCAGCTACATACTCAACGTAAGTGAAGAAATAAAATGTAAATCATAAATAACATTGTGAGTGCAATTTGAGGCAAAAAATCAAACACGAATTGTGGAAATAATAACAAAGAAATGCACGAACGTAAAGTTGGCAAGCTATGAGCAGCCGTCAGCCATGTTGAAAATGAAGAAAATAATTTCCCTGTTGTGTGATTTCCCAGTGTTTCTATTCGTCGCCATGACAGTCTGATTTAAAGCAAAGTGCTGCCAGTCTCACTAACTACTAAAAGTGGTATGAGAATTTTGTTTTATTTTATTTATATTATTTTCGTTCGGCACCAATATTGACTATTCTAGAGTCTTCGGATTTATCAGTATTTGCATCTGTACTTAACGCTTGATGCTGAATAACGAAGTGACAGAAGTCGAAAAAAGGTTGGGTCATAAGCGCAAATACAGTGGGGTTTATTTATTAAGGCTCAGTTATAGCTATCATTGAACAACTTCATTGGAACACAAAACATGATGGAATTAAAATTTTACGTCCATATCTTGTTCGAGATGACTTTCATTCCAATGAACGTGTGGCCAGGCACTTATAGAGGCACTATTAAACCATCAGACTCGTTTAGGATGTGCAGCCTCTATTCAACGTTGTATAGATTTTATGAATCCCGTTTCATTTCGGTGGAACGACAAACATTACTTCACAAAAATAAATCATGATCAGTGAAAAATAAAAAGTGATTTTCTGCGATAACTACAATTAAAAATTTAAATATGTTTGGATAATCATGTTCTTAAATTCATAAGCTTTGTTTTGACACTAACTCGCCAATGATTATTGAATTTATAAAAAAACGCAAGAAGTAAAAAAAAAATTCCAATGACGTTTTTTTTAATGATGGCTATAACTGGACCCTAATGCTAAGTCCTTAAAAATAACCACACGGCAGTGACAAATTTCGCTACGGACAGCTCAGTCCTGTTGTAGGGTAATTTAGACCAGTGCATACTTACTTTTTAATGTCTGAATAACTTACCAAAAAGCTCGACAGAGTTACCAACTCATGGTAACAATTTAATTTTCTACATTTTTATAACATATTGATAACTTATGTTGATTCAATAACATAGTTTACAATGTTGATTCTGTAGGTAAAGAAGAATTACCATTTGAACTAATAAAACAGGGAAACACAACTGCTAAAATACAAAAATACACTGGATGATTTTTTTCAACTTACAACTGAACCTTTGGTAACCTTGATGCTCAGCCATCTGTGTATAGAGAAATAAAAAAAATATATATACCCTTAGTGCCTGGCCACACATTCATCAGAACGACTTTCATTCCAATGATCGCAATGGCCACACACAAAAATGCGTCGTTAGAATGAAGTCAGCTTTAACAAGTGGAACACGGCAAATCTGAAACAACCTCCTCATAATATTTTCGTGTCTCTGATACCAATATTGAGGTATGCACTCGGCGAAGACAAATTTTAAATGGGTATTTTTGTCAAAATTAAATGGTTTGGAAGTAAAACGTTCATGCCCACACCGAGAATTTAGTTTGAAATGGACTCACGTGGATTTTCGGTGCAATCTTCCTTTCTCTTTTTGGCTCACATAAAATCTACCTATCTCGTTCGAGATGACTTTCATTCCAATGAACGTGTGGCCAGGTACTTATACAGGCACTATTTAATCATCAGACTAGTTTAGGATGTGCTATTGTGCCACCTCTTTAGGGTTTAGGGTATGCTGCCTCAACGTTGTATAAGTTTTATATGAATAAGGATCTTGCGTTAGAGGCATTATAAAGCTTAGTACGCAGCTCGCGCTAAATTTTATCTCCCATACAAAAATCTCTACAGAGATAAAATTTAGCGAGCAAATTTATCAGTGCAGTACGCAGCTCGCGAAATAAATTCTTAACTTCAAAAAGATGGGACACACAAAATGTAGGTAGGGTATAACAATATTATGTGTTATATGAAAAGTGTTATACTTGGCGGATGAAAGGTCTCCACTTATTTATCTCGCGAAATTAATGTGCGGGGCATTTAATTCGGCGAAATTTTAATAACAAATTAAAAGAAAATGGAAGAAAATGAAGAATAATATTTGATGGAAGAAATTCTCGAGGAAGACGACATCTTTATTAACAAAGAATATATTAATATTACTGACATCTGCGAATGTGTGACATTTGGCTGACTCATCTATACGCTGTGTACGAATTTAGCTAGCATTTATCTTTGGATTGGAGAAAACAAGTGGAGAGTAGTAAAGATAAAATTTAGCGCGAGCTGCGTACTAAGCTTAAGGTCTGCATAACTGTATACACTTCTTATAATGAGTTTATGAATAAGACTGTTTATTCATAACAAAATGTCTGACAGTAGCGTTTGTTTTGTCTAATGGAATTTTTTATTTCTGTAAAAAAATATTATTTTATATCTTTCATTTTTGAGTTACAAAAGAACTAACTTAAGAACGTGGTGGATGTTTAAATGATAAAACTTTATTATCAATATAAGTTTTCGTTTGTGCAAACGTCTCGCCCGTTTCTCCACTTTTACGGCAGACATGGTGGCCCTTCAAAGTCGACTTTCCAAAGTTTCGCTGTTGAATTTTTGTTCCAACCCACACGAGGTATACAAAAAGTTACTTTTAGGTGCCGATTTGGGACAACGCGAACGGCACAATGGACATTATGCATGAACGTTTTGAGAGTTAGCTTATCCCTCACGGAGATGACGTGAATTACAATCAAGGTGGTGGGTTTTGACCCTATTATACTTTTTCTTGCGTGAAGTTGCAGCCCTATACTGAAAAGACTCATTCGGCCGATGCCTTCGAACCCAGGCCATTGCTCAAATTCAGTCGGTGTAGGTGGTAATTGAACATTTCTCACCTCTTCCGAAAGTCTGACAAATACCCAAGAGTATAAAACTGTCATGAGAAGTTTCTGTAATTCCTCGTTCGGAATCGGTGGTAAACAAAAATATAACATAGCATACTTAAATCAATGGAGTGCACGGCCAAAATTGTTTGTCCTAGAATCGGGGTAAACATCGAGAAAACAACAGCTAGTTTTAACCCAACAACTTTAGTGAATTAACTCTAGATTGCATGATCTGTTTTAACACAACCATGGCCTTCATTCCGTAAAGTGATTATCGTTTGACGATAACATTTCGACTGTAGGTACATCTTGCATCACATAAGATCAGTAGTCATTTTTGCTGTCGGTGATATCACTTTTTGCTTCACTTAAAATAATAATCGTCAAATCACAGACGATTATTGAGCGATTGCTCATGAGGTCTCGACTGCCGTCTTAGTGATTATCGTTTTCGAAATTACGGAATGACATTTCGTTTGAATATAACATTTCGACGGTACATCTGGCGATATCACTTTATTTCGTTGATTATTGAGCGTGATAATCGTTTTCAAAGTTACAGAATGAGCCAGGTATGACTTAAGTGCAGAATCGATATCTATAATCGATTTCTATATTTTACCAATGTAAATTAGGGAGGAAGGATAGTAACTAGGGGTTGCTTAGAGTTAGAACCATTTTAAAAGAGAACATTATATATTTCCAAAGTATGTAAAAACAAAAATAGAAACAAACAATCATTGTTTTTGAAAACATTTGCTTAGGTATAACTTGTTGCAGAAAGAAACTAATTCGGCAGATATTCTGAATACCTTAGACACATAAGAGGGGGATTTTCAGCAAAAGAAAATATAGTCCAATTAACAACGGAACGAACACACGATACTAAAACTATTTTTATTGTAGAAGAAGCAAAAATGCAATGTTAAATTTCTATTAATGTTTCCAGCAATTAAAGGAGACAATTAAAAAAAAAAACATCTACATGCATTCCGGAGCACAGCTTCAGTCAGAATATACAAACAAATCTAAAAGGTTCTTGTCTTAAACCCTTCTTATCAATAAATATATGCATGGATCGCCGAAAATGAGGAATTTGCCTTTAATTAGACGAGATAAAAACTCATTACTCTATCCTTATCATCACTATCTTTATTTCTTTCAAATTTGCGTTTTAAATTGCACCAAAGTGCACATCTCAAATATGTATACATTTTCCCATCCTTATCAATATGGGGACATTTTAAATCACCACTAGATGCCACCATTTACGTTGGAAAGAAATATATGTTTCCATAACCTAACATTTCGGAAGTTTACTGTCAAACAGTCAGCTGCTGAACTGGCGACCTAACAAGAATTTTTTTTCTCCATATCCTCGCAAAAGGTTTTGAAATACAATTTTGAAAGAAATGGGTAAAGTCATGTCAATGATTGGACGGAAAGTTAACCGTTTCAATGTGGAAAGCCGCGCACATCGTGTACTGGAACGTGACAAGCCCACAGCGGCTCCTAAATTCGAATCGAATATCCGGGATATGCAAAGAGCACTAGAACGTAAGATTTACTTTTCTAGTTAAAGTTGTAAAAGCAATTAAACAAATATTTCACCACTATTCCACTTTTAGTTGACCCCGAACTAGTTGACAAACTAAACAAAAAGGATTCGCATTTGGATGATCGTTTAAAGAATGTTTATGTAACCTCCGAGGATAGTTACGTATGTTTTGTTGTCAACGAGGACTCTATGATTACTATGTTGGAGTTATTTATTTCAGATCGATTATGGAGTAAATAAAAACCAAACTGGAGAACGTAGTTTGCCACTTAGTCGAAAGATTGTGGACGATTTTGAATATGGCTTTAAGGAACCGAACCGGGTAACGCCCGGACGATGTACGCTGCGGCAAGCGATGAAATTTATCACCGATCATCAAGGTGAACCGGATTTATGGACAGCGAAGAAAATTGCCGATGATTATAAACTTAAGGAGGAAGCTGTAGGTGAGTGTATATCTTTATCTATTCTGATGAAGTGTTAAAGTGAAGGTTTTTTGCATGGTAAGCATATCAAACATACATTTTCATGAAGTTCGGTTCTTAGATAACTGCCCCAGTTGTACACTTCAAGTTATTGAAGGAATGGTTTTACTTGTGAGCCTCATTTAAGCGATGTCTTTCTCTACTGCTTCTACCATTTCGCTGTCCGTAGTATTGGTATACATTTCCTACCCATCTTATACGTGCAATTCAGAGTCCTATGTCACTCTTGCGATGAGCAAGAGTAATACTTCGTTTGATTTCTGAGAAAAGGTCGTTATCAGAGCTAATAGGGTAGTCGAGGTTTTCAAAGTCCATTGCTACCTTAAAGTTATATATGTCGTTTGTTACAGCATTTTTTTGCCGCCTTTTCTCTATTCTATCAGTCTCGTTGTTGGCGGTGAAGAGTTTAGATTTTTGCTTAATGTTTATGGATAGATAGACGAGTTTGTGTACGGGCGGTAGACCATGGGTTCAAATAGACTTCGGATCTCCCGAAGTGTGGAGTTGTGAACTTTCCTGCCTTTAAATAACAGTGATAGAAGCCAATCAGGTTGTTAAAGAACGGTTTCAGACTGAATGCCTTGTAAGCTTTGTTAAGATGACCTGATGAACTGCGCCAACCACAGTATGTCTCTGTGGTTCAGAGAGATTCCAAAGGTTTGAGCGGTTCTCTTTTAATTGCAACGTTTCGTCACTGGATTTTTCCACAGTATTCCACCATTGTGGTATATCCGCATTCTTATCTTAAGAGCTCAAGTACAAGCAACATCTACAAGCAAAGATTTATCACTGCTTAATTTCTATTTGAAGGAACTACATAAAAGGGTGTCTAAACTTGTGAGACATACCCTAAATGATGACGAACGAGACCACCTTTTCATAAATCGCAACATAGAGTTGGATATATTGACGATGAAGTTAACTCAACTCCATTTTAAGATCAAAATAAACATCAAGATCTTTAAAGCTGCATACCCGACAGTGAGTGTGCCCGTACAGAGTATAATTAAGATCAGAGGCAGCCCGTTTACGTGAAAATGTCATATGCTGACACTTAGTAGGGTTCAGATTCAAAGAGTTCCCAAGACACCATACTTCCGTAAGTGGCGCTACAGTCCGGAATGAACCTGGGCCTCTGCCATAAGCCCAGTCCGTTCACATATTACGGCAGATAGGATCTTGTAGACTATGTTTAGGTGACTTATGCCTCTGTAGTTGGCCCTGTTCAGAGGGTCTTATTTTTTGTGGATCGGGCAAACGATACATGAAAAGCATACTTTCATCCGACTAGATATGGCTTATGAGTTGGTGGATGTTACTTGGCAAACCATCTCCGTCGGCTTTATAACGCTCGACGGGAAGGCCGTCATTTGCGGCAGCCTTATTAAGCTTGAGTTTTGATATTGCCAATATTGAATTGTTCGTTCTGCCCGACAGCGGAATGTTGTTCGCCATCGCCGATAAGCAGTCTGCAGAAGTGGACACTACGATATTTCCTTTTTTATCTCGACAGGATTCTGTTGTCGCCTTGTATCCTTGGCTTTCAGTTGCGGCTGATATAATGGCTTGTTGGCATCGTTGCCATTGTTCGACGTACGATGCTGGTGCTATGGTGTTAATTGAGAGGTTAAGGGATACGCGTTGTGCGAAGGCCTTGGCGGTCTCTTGCGATTGTAGTCTTTCGACATTAAATTTTTTTTCACACTATTTCTTGTTTGTTGTGGCGTGGTGTATATCCGCATTCTTACCTTCTAGGGTATTGGTCCAAGGCGATGTTAGCTTCTCGGAATGTTCGGACATCAAAAATACTGGATGTGTTCCTCTTGTCTATCGCAATGTGATCAATTTGGTTGACCGTTCGTTGATATAGCGGCATATAGTGGCGTTGCCAGACATATTGTCGTGTAGGCTGTGTTTTAAGACAATACTGCTAACAATGTCTTCTCTTCGTACCTTGCGTTAAAATCTCCTAGTACCAGCATCCGAATAGTCGCTGTTTCTGCTCACTATAACACGGTTGTCCTTTTTTCGTTAGCAGGGTCGTCAACAATACCTTTTTCCATGGGTGGGTAACCCAAAGCCCAACCTGAAGGGCCAGTTCCAAATTATTAGATACCTCTAGGACACGGTGCCATCAGTGTCCACTACGAGATTAAGCGCTGCCATTAACCTTTCGGTTTATCCGCCACCATTTATGTTCAAGGGTCCTTACATCAGGACCCTCAGTATGACGGGCTCAGTGGCGCGATGGTTAGTGCGATGAACTGCCGCGCAGGAGGTCTGGGTTCGATACCCAGCCGTAGCAACACCTAAATGATTTTTCACTGGCCCTCCTCTCGTGATGATCTGACAAATCATCCGAGTAGTATCAATTGTCAAGAATAGCTTATCTCAACTTAGCCGTTCGGAGTCGGCATAAAACAGGAGGTCCCGCCATCGTGCAAGAAGTACACACGCACACATGAATGGTTGTGAGAAAGCTAGGCCCTGGGTACTAACGAGCCTGTTGCGCCAAAAATTTGTATTTGTTTATTTTTTGTCCTTACATCAGGACGGACGCATTCTGACGAGGCTGTTTATAGTGTTGCTGTTTTTCGTCTTGTTATCAACACTCACACTTATTAGTTCAGCAAGTCAAATCCGGAAGGATGAGACCAGTATGAGACCGAGGTTAATGCTTGGAGGTTAAATAAGGACAATTTATGTGTAGTCAAAGTTATAACAACTGGGCTTCGCCAAGTTAAAGCCAATCAGAGCTTGCCCTCGTTCTACGACATCCAACCATCAAAAAATGTTGGAATATCCCACATTATTCTCTCGCCATTTGTAGCAAATGATGGATGGTTTCAAGGCTAGCCATAATAAACATATGTTTCATTCAGTTGTGTCTAGTGTCGTATAACGCTGGTCTTTGCAGGACAGGCCAGCATTCAGGTGTTCCTTATGTAAGTAACGGTCTGTCAACGACGTAAAGGATCAGTGCATAAATTCTACCTGTGAATTTCTCCCTCCAGCCACGGTGGAACGATCCAAACATTTTTTTGTATTCCATCCAATAGTGGGTGCAGTGCGTTGGACCATTAAGCCCTGGTCCCTGATTCAAATCTCGAAAAGACAACTTACATTTTTTCACTGCAATATCACTTGCGAAACATACAAGAGTAACACTGTCATGAAAAGCTTCTGAAATTTGCCGTTCGGATTTGTTGTTAAACAGGAGGTCCTCTTCTTTAGTAAAAATAGTAACTTCGTACACATAAATAAGGGTAAAAGCTAGGTTTAAGACACTGTGTGTGTTTATTCTGATCAATAAGTTGCTTCAGACCATAGTCTGGCATCCTAGTTTCATCCTAGAAAAACACATTTGAAACATTCCTAGAAGTCAAGAAAAGCCAACATTGCCATTTCGTTGCTACGATTGGACTTTTCTATTGGTTGGTTCCACAGGTTATGAAGAGGCATGTTGTGATTAAGAAATACGCGTTACCTAAATCCTGGTACTGAGTGAATATAGTGAGAGCTTTAACATATTGAAACGTCCTTTGAAGGTCGTTTAGGGATACACATAAATCAGGTTGTAGTCAGTTTCAGCAGATCAGTCTGATTACTATAGTTTTTTATTAAAATTTGATTGAAATTTGTTATACTTATATTTTCTTATGTTGTACGTGCTTTTGTTTATATGTTCTGTGCCACTAACACTTGCACTAAATGAGGAACCTCTGTGAGCATATCCAATGCAAAAATCTGCAGCTGTATTAAGCACGCTGCGACTCAGATCTGATGGTGTTTAAATAAATAAATAAAAAAAAAACAATTAAATGCGGTGAATAAGGAGAACTTTGCGTAGAATAGAAAATCTGAACTTACGTTCGATCTCTTACACAAGTTAAGCCAAGATCTAAGCTGAGATTTCCTTACCCTTCATTCAGAACATTCAAGTAGATTTGCCAATAATATCGGGCTTAACTACAAACTCTTTCCTGCTTTTATCGCGTAGACAGTTTGCGACCCAACAAGGAGGATGTTTGCCCTTTATGAACCTATCAGTAGGAAAAGATTTTGTGAACGCTTTGTTAAGAGTTTATCTTATATGGTTCAGACTATGAACCAGTTGGGATGCAATCAGCAGTTTTTTGTTGACACAAGTTCAGTTTGTATTTCAGCTATTGTGGTGAGGTGCTTAAGTAAAGTTTTGACAATCTGAGTAAAACAAGTGTTATGTCTGAAACTTCTTGTCGAATTTAAATTATGCCGTTATAGACTTCACAATGTGTTCCTATATATATTATAAAATCAACTTATCTCTAGGGTTAGTGTCTGTTGTTACCAAAAAGTCGTTGTGTGTATTAATATGGCACTCCAGCACTGGAGCCTGATTTCGCTTAGCAACGTCTTTGATAACTTTACGAAGGAGCATCGGCGGCGCGGGCTCATGGTAGTCGTATCGTAAATACTATAAAAAGAAACACATTTTCATTCGCAGGAATGTGGAAACATTGTTTTGCAAGGTCGCTTGCGCTATTTTGAGGATGAAATATGTTGTTTACATTTGCAAGTGTACAGAATGCTTAATGACTATCAGTTGTTCGACTGAATCTTTAAATATCCCTTTTCCAGAAGTATATTCTAATGCTGGATTTTTCTTTATTTCCCAGAAAAAATACTAAAACACTTCAAAAGCTTTGAAATATACATACCTGACATTGGCCTGAAGGAGAACATACTGACGCAAACGAAACCGAAACTGATTGCGGACAAGGACAAGGAACAAACGTGAATGCCTCCACGGGAATTGTGTTCAAACAGAGTTGATTTGCTTAGTTTTTAAGTAGCGAAGGATAAAACAAATAAAGTTAAATCTTGAAGGAAAGACGAACGTGGGTTTGTTGTTTTCGTTTTTTTTTTGTTAGTGATCAGTTTAACTAAATAATACAAAAAGGATCTCCAAAATTCAGACAACCACATTTGGTGGACAATTGTAAAGATTTAGACACTTATCCTCGGACACTGAAACCACTTTGTCATTCGTCAGGCTGTATTTGACGCCCCAAACTTGGTCAGAGTGCTCGGAGAAGGTGTGCAGGCACTTTCGTTCAGCAAAATCCCAAATTTTCACAGTCGTATCGCTGGAAGATGATGCAAAATGCTTTCCATCTTCGGAGAATGACACGCAAAGCACCCAAGACGCATGTCCAGATAGAGTTCCAGCGACATCCGAGTGGGCACTACAGACACAGAAAATGAAACAATTAATGGCTTAACCAGCCAGTTGGCAGATCTCAACTTACACATCGTAAAGTTTCATGTGTCCATCATCGGAGGCAGTCAAGAGCATCTCAGAGTTTGGCGAAAAGCAAAGACTTCGCACGGACATCGCGTGTCCTTCAAGGGTTTGTACAACTTTACCCGCAGCGACGTCAAATATAGTGATAATTCCATCTATCGCACCGCTGGCGATATATTTACCGTCGGGACTCTGATGTAAAGAATCAACATCAATAAAGTATTAAACTAAGCAGGGGATTTACTTACATATGCGATACTGAGGTTGAATTTTCCGTTCTGCGGATCGAGCACTTGCTCCGCCTTGCCCGTTTCAACGCTATACATTGATATTTTACCCTCATTCGACCCAGAGATGACAAATTTGTTGCAGGGTGAAAATGCCACTGTCCACAGATCTACAGGCCCAAGGGCGATCTTGTTCTTCTGCTGTCCCGACTGCGAATCCCAAAAGCACAGACTAGAGTCAAGTGAGCTGCTGGCAATAGCTAAGTAATAGGGGTAATTCAATAATTTGTCGAAAATATATCTTATCTTCTTACTTTGACCATCAGAACTGACGGCAACAGACATCACACCAAGCGAATGACCGGTCAGTTGGTGACGTGCACTTAATGTGTTGTCTTCTCGGACGTCCCACACCTTGACCAGATCATCTAGTCCGCCCGTGACTATAAAATCTTTATATTCCGGTACGCGATTGGGGGCTTCCCCTTCGTCTGTTGTGTTGCCGTCAGTTTGACTTGCATTCTCTGATAGTGTTCTGCCCCAGGAACAAGACCAAATTCCATCTTCATGAGCAGTGTCTTCTTTGTGCAGCAGCGAGAACTGGAAAAGAAAGTTTAAACTATAGAGAACACACTATGAAGATGAAGACACTATTTACCATTGTATTTGCTTTGGTAAAGTGTTACGCAAAGTAAACGAAATAAAACGAAAAATTATTTTGCGAATCAAATAACAAAATCAATCACAAACTGCAACCGGTTGGAGGTTAAATGACAGTGACAGCCGACAGCAGATGCAAAATTCAACATAATTCGAGTCTCGCTTCAAATGAAAACAACATATCAGGGATGATTTGCAAAATCTTAAAACAAAATTAAAGAGAAATACCAAACATAATGCCTAAGGGCCCTGTTATAAATTCACAGCCGTATTTATTAGATTTCCTTAGGCGGGGTCTCAGAGGTTGCCTAGTTAGGCATGCCTAAATATTTAAGTTGCCTCTAGGCAACGTTGCTTAAATTCTTATTTATAATCGATTTTCCACTGCTGCCTAACTAGGCGAAGGTTATGTCAAAAGAAGTAGTAGAATTTACAAATCTAGTATAAAAAATTAAGATTCTTGTACTTTGTTTACATCAGATTTTTTTTTTTTGGTTTGACAGCTTATGTTATTTGTAAACAAATATCTAAAGGAAGAACATGGAGCTCTCAAATAAAAGAAAAAGATCCGAAAATTGGGATTCTACAGATAAGGTAATAATAAATATGTCTTAAAGATACTGTGATAATTACATAGGGGTGGTTTTTTATTTTCAGATACTTCTTCTACACCTCATCGAAGAAAAAATTTTAATAGTGGAAGACAAGAGTGTAGACACAAACACGACCAAGGCAAAACGAGAAGCTTGGAAAGAGATTCTCTGTTCGTACGTATTTTCGATAGATAATATTAAATACATATACTAATTAAAAACATATTTTAGATTCAACAATTGCGCCATCACAAAAAGAGATGTCACGCAAATTCAGCGGCAATGGAGAAAAAAGAAAATAGATGCGAAAATGAGGTTATCGGCGTATAAAAAACAAAGAGGAGCAACTGGTGGTGGACCACCCCCTAAATCACCGGATCCTATGGATACGCGCTTGATGGCACTAATTCCGGATGAGTTCGCTTTAGACCACAACGATGACGATTGTGATGCCCCTGATGTAAGTATTGAAATCAAAAACATTGGTATGAACATAATTGATGCGCTCGATAACTTGATTTTGTAATATATAATGGAAAAGTCTTAGGGCTCAATTATAGCTATCATTGAACAACTTCATTGGAACGAAAACCATGATGGTATTGAATGTTTGAATGATGTTTTTCAATAATAGCTATAACTGGGCCCTTAATTACTATTGGTCCCAAACCAATGATAAGATACATTATTCCATTAAGATATCCAACATTGAGCTTTTGAATGCGCATTATGAGCATTACACAAATGTTTATTTAGAAAAAAAGGTATCTTAACTACATAAATCACTGTTTTCATATTTGTTTAGAATGCATTGGAAATCGAAAACGAAGAGTATTTGGATGAGGAATTGGTGGACGCTTTTTTACTAACGGATGATATACCCACAACAACAACAATCTTAGTAAGATAACAGATATTTTCAAAAAATATTGTATATGATATTTGTGATTTCTATTTGATTTGTTTAGAAGGATAGTAGCAACACGACGTATCCGAAGTCGACATCAAGACAAAAAAAATCGCCAAAGCCAAAAGTAGTTAAGCATATTTTCAAGTTATTTTAATAGTTTTACACGCATAAGTATTTAAATATATACATATACATACATACATATACATATATATATATATGTGTATATTGTATATCAATTGGTATATGTATATATTTATATACCTATTTAGATAAGTTACTTTAATTATTTTTTTATAACTGTATGAGAAAATAAAATTGTTTAGCACATTTCATCAGTTAATTTAGTATCTACAAAAAAAATGTATTGTTCTTTCGTTGTTATTTTTAAGGTTGATGAAGACCAATTAAAGGTTGATTTTTTAGAGGCGGCTATTCAAGCCAAAAATAAAGAATCCATATTATTGAAAGACCGGATGGGAGAAGAAATCGAAACTCTTCGAATAGAACGAGCGAATAAAATTAAAGCGTTTGAGGAGGATGAACGCAGAAAGGAGGAAGAGCATCAAATGAAAATGAAGGAGCTGGAATTAAAATTAAGATGTATAGAGGAAGAGCACCAGTTAAAACTGCAACTGATGACGCAAAATCATTCCTAATTTTTGCTTTTTTTATAATTTATTTTTAAGACTGAACTATTTTTTTGTTGTTGTTTTTTGTTATTATTACATATTATGTAAATAAAATATAAGTTAATTGATGCATATATTCAGCTTATTTTATTATAACAAGTTTTAGGTAAAAAATTGCTCAATGAATACTCTACGGGATATGTTTCTATCACTGTGTAATTGCTGGATTTGAGGATTATCTGAACGTTGTTCTTCTATACCTTCATATTCATTGCTTTCTTCTAAAAAAAATAATAGGTTAGGCTAGTTCAACGGTTCGATTTTTCATTTTTACCTGAGATATTATCCTGAAAATCAATTGCTAAATTGTGCAGGACAGCAAGTGCGATTACTGTTTTTTTTATATTTTCAAGAGAGCATCGAAACCCTGTAAGTAGGATTCTAAATCGACTTTTCCAGACTCCAAAGCACCTCTCAACAACGTTTCGAGTAGCTATATGGGCAATGTTATATTGCTGCTCGGAATTAGTTTGAGGATTCAACAGTGGAGTGAAAAGAATGTTGGAGCAGGCATAGCCCCCATCACCGAGTAAGCGTCCCTTGAACTCTCCATTTTCAAACCTTTCCTTTATTCGACTCTCTCTAAAAATCCTGGAATCGTGTGTGCTTCCTCTCCAATGGCAAACGATGTCTCGAATTTTTAATTTAGAATCACATACAACTTGCGTGTTCAGTGAAGTATATCCCTTTCTATTTATATAATATTGCCCAGCTGGACCACCAACTTTTGGGATTTTTATATGGGTGCAGTCTATTGCTCCAATAGCTTGTGGGAACCCACGTATTTCTCGGAACCCATTTATTTCCTTTATTTGCTCAGACATTGTTGTCGGCATTTTTACGAATTGCGGCCTCTTTGAGGCAAATGCCTTTGCAACTCTCTGACAAATAACACAAAGCGCAGATTGGCTAAATCCATGAATGTCAGCTCCATCGTCTTGCATCTAAAAGGGAATTATGATATTTTTTAACTATTCAATTGTAATACTATGGTATGTAATATAATATACCTCGTTTCGCCCCCAATATCTTATAGCAGCCATCACTTGGAGATCAGCAGAAATGTGACCACCTCTATTTGATCCTTCCAGATCAGATCGCACAAGGTTGATTAACTTTACCATATTGGGCTTAGAAAATCTATACTTTCTCCTAAAATAATTATCTTCAAGTTGCATTGGATTTAATCTTGTTTTGTATATTTTTGGTCTCCTACTAGTTGGCCTGAATGAATTTATAATATTCACTACACTTAAATCATTCACAAATGAAATGTAGCTTGGGTCCATTCTTATTCAAATATTTTCACTTTATTGCAAACCACCACACAAAATCTCAAAATAAATTTCCAGATTGAAATTCTCTTAAACGTCAAAATGAAAATGAAATGAAAATTCCTTAGGCAGCCTCTAGGCAGCCTCTAGGCAGGGTTCGCTCGCGCTTAAGTTAGGCGGCCTTTAGGCAACGTTGCCTAAGTGTGAAAATCGATTATAAATACCGATTTTGCACTTAGGCAGTACTTAAAGGCTGCCTAAAGTTAGGCAACCTCTAAAATGCTTTTATAAATACGGCTGTCAATCATTGGCGAGTTGGTGTCAAAACAAAGCTTATGAATTTTAGAACATGATTATCCACACATATTTTAATTTTTAATTGTAGTTATCGCAGAAAATCACTTTTTTTATTTTTCACTGATCAATATTTATTTCTGTGAAGTAATACTTGCCGTTCCACCGAAATGATTCCTATAAGCAGCTATGGAGGTAAAATTCCAATTCCATCATGTTTTGTGTTCCAATGAAGTTGTTCAATGATAGCTATAACTGGGCCCTAAGGCTGCGGTTATTGTAGCTATCATTGAACAACTTCATTGGAACACAAAACAAGATGGAGTTAAAATTTTACTTGGTTTGTTGGTTATAAGAACCATTGGAAAAGGCTCGTATGTACCATCAAATAATAAAATATTTAAATTTCTTAGTCTTAAAGCTTAGTACGCTGCTCGAGCTAAATTTTAGCTCCCATAGAAAATTCTCTCCAAAAATCAGCTGAGCTAAATATAAGCGAATCCATTTAGCCGAGCGGTACGCTGCTTCAGCTAAAAATCAAACTTTAATTTCAGACTGTACTGGATGTATCTGTCACAATTTAGCGCGCCCATTAATGGTTCAGGACATTTTCTCAAGTTACATTTTGACACATCGTATTTTTGCTGTTGTGCTTTTGACTTGTTGAAGTTTTTGAAGAAACTTATTTTTCAAAGAACAGCTGTTTGTTGGGACACTTATCCACAAAGCACTCAATGTCAAAATTTAGCGAGGATTTAAGCTAGTGTACCAATGTCCTTCAAATTCTTATAATCGTAGTTCTTAATCTTTTAAGTTTTAAGGGCCAAACCCACCGAGCAACCGAAACCTAAACTTCGTTTTATTTTTTCATTTTTGTGTTCAGTTTTGACATTTTATTCCCACCGAAAATATGACAGAAACAGAAACACTAACATAAAAAACGTGAAGCAAGTGACAGTGACTTCGGCACACAGAAATTACAACGAAAAAACGTTTCCAGTTTCGGTAAGAAGAACTGCAAATCTGCAAAATGAAAAAGTAAAATTTCGGTACGGAAAACAAATAAAATCATTTTATATTAAAATAAGAAGATTTTAAGAAATAAAAATAAATGTGATAAGTGTGGTTTATTGATATCTTTTATTTAAGAATTATTTTTAACTGAAAAACACAGAAAATTGAAAGTAATTAGCAGTTTTTAAAAATAAGAAAAACAAAGTTTCGGTTTCGTTTGCTCGGTGGGTTTGGCCCTTAATCATCAATAACCAAAATTAATGTAAGAGTTTTCTATAACTTGCCCTAACTAAGAAAATTCTCGTATGCTTGTTATTTAATTTTATGCTTGCATCGCAGTGCAAGAGAAAGTAACGTTCGACCACTTCACTTATTTTAACTTCTTAACTTATGAATGATAAGGAGCACGCAAAGCATTTTTTCCAACTCGATACAGCAGTTTGGCCAAAACTGCATCTTGAGTCATGGGTGCGTGAGCGTGAGGTGTGTATCTGTGTAATGTGTTTCTTTTGGGTTTGCTTTGTAAGGGTTTTTTGTTATTTCTCCTTTGTAATTCATGATTTTTTTTTGTAATTTGGCTAAGTTGCTGCGTTTTGCGTGCTGTTTGATTTGATGGTTAATTGGCGGTAGTTTTATTTATTGTGTTTTCGTTAAAGTGTGATTGTTTTGAGCGTTTAAATTTTTGAATATTGTTTATGTTTGTTTTTCGTGCCAAAAAAAGATAAAAACAAAAATGACAATGCCAATACCCAGAAAAAAAATTTTGTTGTGGATATTGTTTGCTGTAGTAGACGAAAAAATTGCAAAGTGCAATATTTGCAACAAAAAAACTTAAGAACACAACAAGCAGTTAAAATTTGAAGATGGATGGATTATCATATGCTTTCAAACATTTCATGTTCACGTAAGCTTAAATGTTATGTTAATTGTTTTGCCTTTTAAATAAAATGTGAGACCATTAATGTTAAACAAATGTTTCTTGAGTTTGTTTTTTACCAGTATTATCACATGAGATATTCTTTTCAATCTATAAAAACCCAGTATCATCTAACAATGGTTTCATACATACGCAATAACCTAATACGAAATGAATCGAAATTTACTTTTATTTTTAGTGTTTCGTGTAGTAATTTTGGAAGAAATCACAATTCACGATCACAGATTAAAATAACAGTGAATTGAAAATCACAATCACAGTTATACCTGTGAATTAAAATTCACGACTAAGCTCATCTCTAGAACCATAGTTGAATAACGAATTGAAATTTTTTTGACAGCTTGTTCATAAGCTAGTTTTGTGGGATATGACTAGGTTTCGAGACGGTTTAGGCGTAACCTACTTGTTTTAGAAAACTGCAAGTGTATGGGAAAACTCCTGTTTTCGATATAGGTTTCAGTTATTTTTGCGAAAACTCAATTTTCGGTTCGGTGATTGCATTAATAAATTTGTTAGATTACTCTTTTATGCTTTACATGGTACAGTCGTTTATTTTTTGACAAAAAAAAAAAAATGAACAGAGACCTGACATTCCAGGGGATTCAAAGTAGAGTAGAGGCTACTTGAGTTGAATTTTATCAAATATTATATAAAACTTCATAGAGTACGCGTCACAGCTAAAATTGTACAGCCGCTTTAGACGCGTGTGGAAAGTGCGAAGGGGAATGTTCGTCTATCGTATGAGTCGACAATGCTCGTGTGTGATGCTGTGGTACAAATGTAAACACTGGGTATTAATCTCAGTTCACCTTCCCTACATAGTAATTTTTTGTTGTATGAGATGCGTAATTCAATGTAGTTCTATCATTGACTTATTATATTTGGACTGCTATAGTGAAATGCCATTTTCATACTCTTCTGAGAGAAAATATGTTCCAAAACAGCACAAGAGTCACTGTTTCACTGCGGATTAGCAAAGAAACAAATGCCGCCGACAAGCTTAAATTTCCATAGTAACATGTTAAAAAAAGGGCGAAATCTTGTGCGATGAGATTCATTTTCATAGCGACATGTAGCGTCATCTATTCAAAATATTGAAAACTACAAAGAGTGATTTCAAATCAATTCTGCAATAACAATACATATCTTTACTTATTGACCAATAAACTGTTTTGTAAATATATTTCTTACTTATGTTTTATGATAACTTACATCAATTTTTTTTTGCAATGTGATTAAGCAAACGTTTTTTAGCTTAGTTAGTTTTCCGCAGTGAAACAGTGGCGTGTCTGTTGTTTTGTTACATACGTGAAGTGGGCTACTAGCAGTACATATATAATAAGGGTATTCATGCAAGTAATTTCATTACGTGCGAAAAATTGTAAGTTTACGTCGACGTTTCATGAACGACCCTAAAACTGCACCACTAAATAATGCGGTAACCGACTGTATTCAATCTCATTTTAGTAATTTACTCATTGATAGAATTTTGTTCCTGTTGTGTCCTCTTTTCGTTATCGATAATTTTGTTCAGTTTAGCGCATATGTTTGATGTGTGAAAGTGACTGATTAAATGTCAAAATAGCATTTCAAAAGTTTACAACGTTTACCATCAATTCCTGTGAGAAAATTCCGATATTGTTGGAAAAGATTTCCCATACCAATTTTGACAGTTCATACATCACGTAATTGTATCACGTTTACAACGTTTACGATGACTTTTCGACGTTGCAAGAATACTCCTGTTAAGTCAATTAGTTCTATACACTGTGATGTTTTGTACCCGCTCTTATGGCGTTTTCCAAAATCTAGAATAAAATCTGGCGAAATCTAGATTTTGATCTGAAATTTGATCTTTTTGAGTGTCAATGGAACACGATTCAGATTTATTTTTTTGTGTCATTGTATTGGTGTCATTTCGTGTCTGTGAAGTTGCCAAAATTTAAAACATAACAAACATTTGAAAATACAGAAATTATTTTCATCACTTCCCGAAGACGAAGTCGAACTAGATGAATTTAATAGTTCACGTATAACTTTATTTTCTGTGTCTATATCCATTAATTAATCCAAACGTAAAGCACTCTTGTTTTTCACAACCAAAGTAATAAATCAAAATGAAAATCACTCTAGTCAAACTGGCAGCTATCATTTGTATTGGTATTGGTAAATCTGCCGAAAATTACAGATTTGCAAAATTGATCTAAGATAAAAAAAATCAATTTTTTTTCGCCAATGGAACACAACAACTGTCAAAATCGGTCTTTTGACAGCTTCAGATCAAAGAATAAATTGATTTTTTTCTCAATGAAAAACGCCATTACATTGTCAATGGGCCTGCACACACAAGTATGCTTCAGCCGGTTGAACGTCATGTTTGATGGTTGGACGGGTGAGGAGGGAATCTACCAACACATGCATCCGTTTCTGACAGTTGTGGTATTAAAAAAAAAATACGGCGACTAGTTCGGTGTCAATCGAAATTAATTAAAAAAAATCAGCAAACAAGAATTTCAACATAAAATATATATACGCAGAACAAATCGGTGTCACTCAGTTTTAATGGTTTGTGTTGTACATTACCGCGGAAAATAAAAGTTAAAACAAACCATGGAAGTACACATACATATAAAGTTTGTTATATTACACAAAATTCAACCGGTTGAACATATTCCCGTGTGTTTGGAAAGTAACCATAATTACTACGGTTGCAGCATACTCGTGTGCGCAGGCCCAGCTATTCCACCATCAACCATCCCTGCTTATTCTCACCCCACCAATTCGCCGGAGCCCATCCAACTTTCGAACCAACAAATTCAAATGTTCGAATTCGACCTGTCAAAATCGCTGCAGTCGATATGCGATTCCACTGCGTTCCTCCACCATCAATTTCGAACTAATCGCCGAAGAAGTCGGGTGTGCTGCACCAATTCGCTTGTCGCGGAATTCTATCAATTCACATTATAAAATATAATATATAAAGTTCTCCTATTCAATTTCACAAAGTGCATAGAAACAGTTTGCTTGCCGTAAGCAATTACATTATACTTACACTGTGCGGAGATAATCTGTTTTGAGATATCAATTCAATTGCAACTTCGATCACATTTTCATTTGTCACAAAAAATAAAATCTAAAAAAGATTAAACGAAATCGTTCGTGAGTTATACCTGCTCTGCGTGTCCAGGTCGTGGTCCAAGTTATTCCGGAATAGAAAAAAATCTCCCCGGGCTCCGCCACCGCCGACGAGGTGTATTTTTGTGTTACGTGCGTCTCAATTTTCCTCGGTTTTTCTACAAAACGAAAAAAATCGGTCTTTATCTGTCACCTGGAAATTTGTTTAAAAATAAAAGCGTGATTAATAATATTTTTTTTTTGTTGGCCAATTTGTTCGTGCTGGTGGTGTGTTGTTTTTGCGCTTGACACTTGGTTCTTGGATTCTCCTTGTTCTCATCCTCCGCTGCGCGGTCCGTGTGTCCATTCGCCATTGGCAGCTTTAGTTCTGTGTGCATATGGACTGGACTGGACCAGTATCAGAAACGCGTGGAAGCTGCCGTGCCTTGCACCAAGAGTGCGATTAATCAATAAATAAAAAAAAACAACAACTAATGGATTTGCTGCTGATGCCTTTTTGGTCTCATTGCTTTTAGTCGATGATTCATAATAAAGTGCTTCCGTAGAGAGCAGCCGTTTTATTTTTTTTATTGTTTGTGGAATTAATTCAACTTGAAATAGAATACTACCCGTTGTCAGTGTGCTCTGTACAAAACGATTGGAAAAAGGATTACAAATTATTCACCACATACCGAGTATTGGATTCGTTTTGTTTTTATAAAAAGTCAACAACATCGTCGCCTTAGAAGCATAAGTGGACGCAGGTAGGTGACCAACAAAATTTCTATTTCCGATATTGGACACACAAAGGACAATGGTTTCTAGGGTTTGAGGTCCTTTGTTGTAGACTGTGTAGGTCTACATTTTTACGTCTCTTATTGCTGTTATGTTCTGAAGAAACAATATGCTCTGATTCCATGACTCAATTTGATTTTTTTTTTTCAAATTATTGAAGCACCAACGCAGAGAAGAAGTAATGCATCTGTCTAAAATTCCAAACTAGCTAGATCTAACGTTTTTCAGACAGTTGTGTTGTATGCCAAATACTAAAATCTATGCAGAAGGAACCGAAGCTTGTTCTTTGTTCTGAGTTATTTTGTTCTATATATCAACCTTTTTTTCATCCAAATCTGTAAAAAAGACCGATTTTGACAGTAATTGTATTCCATTGTGCAAAAAATTGTTTTTCTTTTTGATCTCAGATCAATTTTGTAGATCTGGATTTTTCGCAGATTTACCCATGCTTGCACTAACACTAATACAAATGATTTTCGTTTTGATTTATTATTACATATTTCGGTTGTGAAAAACTATTATTAATCATTAAAACACTAGCAGTTCTATGTGAAATATAAATTAAATTAATTAAAAACAAACAATCTGTGTGACTTGAAATTTGACAGCTACACAGATTCTAACTTCACAGATACTAAATTACAACATTACAAAGACAAAAAAAAAATCAGAGATTGTGTTCCATTAGCACCAAAAAAAATCAAAATCCAGATTTACAAATGTGAAACGGCATAAGATTGATCGAATCCGGGAGAAATTGAAAAAGACCTCACTACCTGCAATATTACGTACTTAAGTGGCGCTACAGTCGGGAACGAACCTGGCCCTCAACCAACATGCCTCTGCAATTAGCCCGGCCCTTAGCTTACTGCATCTAGTTACGCACTTCGCTGATATCGGTTTCTACTTTTGCGCGCCACGTAATTCGAGGGGTTCCTCTACTGTAGGTCAAATGTCTGGATGGGTGTCCATTTGTTGCATGTGTCAATATGCTCTACATGCACTAGCCATCTTTAACGTCCAATGTCGAGTTTTTGGAGTTTGTCTCTTGACAACTCGAGCAGCACTGGGGTTGATCAGGTTCCTTTATCGGATCTCCTTAGTAGTTCGAGTGAGGGCTTTACTACTAAATTGCCTTCTTAGCCTGAAGAAACAGCGGATGGCAAGTGTATTTCTTCTTTTTATTTTTGACGAGATGCTGTTGTCACAGGTAATATGGTAGCCGAAGTACACAAATTCTTGTGCTACCTCAAAGTTATATCTGTCTATGGGGAAGTTCTTTCAAATTCGTCGATGTTCTGCGTACGTATTAATCGAATATTTCCCCGCTTTCCATTCCATAGCAAACGTGGCTATCACGTTGCATCACGTCGAGTCCGACCAATGATGTCAATATCGTCGGCGTATGCTAGTAGTTGCACTGGTAGTTTGGACAATTCTCTAAAGAATGATGTTCAAGAAGTCACATGCAAGTGCGTCGCCATGCCTAAATCCTTTTTTTGATTTCGAATGTTTCAGTGAGGTCGTTTCCGACCCTGATGGAGGAGCGATCGATTAGGATATCTTAGGTTTTTTCAGGATCTGTCCAAGTGTGAAAATTTAATCAGCTGTAGACTTGCTGGTCTAAAACCACACTGATAAGAGCCGATTACATTATTAACATTATTGCAATTTCTAATTTTGATTAACTAAGTTTGAACCAAATATTATGAATTCTATACAGATGACGCACTCCATATAAAAAAAATTGTTCTATGGCGGGACGTGCTGGCACAGCATGTGTTTTCATGCAAACCGCCCGCTCGTACCATGAAGCTGCTGAGCAAAAGTTTCTGTTTTTTGTTCTCAATGCGTCATCTGTATAGAATTCATAATCTTTGGTTTGAACCTACGAAGCGTTTTTTTTGTATGCAAATTTGTCTAATATCTACAGTATACACTATTGGTTGCGCTACGGTCCGGAGCCAACCTGCGACTTAACCAACATTTTCTTCCATTAAGTCAGTAGCTAATTGCCGCCAATTGCCCAACCAAAGTTGGTTGAGATGTGGTGCCTTTTCTACACACATCCAAATCATCTCAGATGCTATGAGGCGTTATTTTTTTATACTAGGCCCTCGTCGCTCGTAAAGTTTATTATTAAAAATCCATATACCAAATTCTTCAACGCAAATGGCAGCTCAGATTTTTCTATTAATTCTAACGGTCATGGGTATCTTTATCTAAACGATGAAGGTTCAGTAAGTAACGACTTTATCCCAGTCCTTGCACTGTGCTTACTGATATAATAAGGAGCCGCTACAGTCCGTTATGAACCTGGCGATAACTATTAGTCCGGCCCTAAGCTAACTCACACCAGTTGGTCACTCCAAGTTACTTGAAGACGGTTTTTGAATGGATCCGTTAATTAAAGAAGCTTTCCACTTACGTAACTGATCGAATGGTTTGGAGGATTAAAAGGGTTTTTCCGCTTTTATACAAGTTATTATGACTATTTTGATCTTATGATCGATTAAGCCTAGTTTTGACTATGGGTATTCCATAGCCTGCAACTTTCATTTTTGGGGCCATTAAGGCGTACATGTGTTATTCCACAGAAGATATCTTAAAATAGATTCGGTGCTTTTGTCGCTGTCGTAGTTTAACTGGCTGTGCACATTCCTTTGGAAAAAGGACTTTACTGGCAAATGTTAATTTTTGTTGGTCAGGAAAAGAATAATGTTGAAGGTTGGTAATGGCTCCTATCTTGTGAATAGAGCAGTCGATGCTAAAATCATATTCTTCAATAAGTTTATCAGACCAGATATTGTTAATGAGTTGGTACTAGCTCTTAAGAAAGCCATCTCCCGCAGCTGAGCAAAATAGTGCCAAAAGTGGCATAAAATTGTATGCATTTGTGTAATTATCAAAACGAATTTCTAATTGGTAGGCACAAATTAAGAGTACTTACACTTTTCGATCTTAATAACCCCCCCATCCGACCGGGTGCGCCTGCTATAGTTGATATTTTCGAATCTCACTGAAAGTCCGAAAATATTGCTACCGTATCATAGCTTAAAATGAGTCAAGCCGTTCAGAAAAATTATGAATCGCTAGGTCTGCATTATGGCGAATTTTAAATAATGATCCTACCCTTCACCTTTTTATGATTAAATACACCCAATAATTTAGGCATTTTGATTATTTGAATTGCTGAAATTTCTCCGATTGAGCTCTGCAGAAGTAAGAAAATCCTGAATTTGACTAAAACTCATCTTCAGCGATTAAGCTAATTTTTTTGTCAATAGCCAAAAATATTTTATTATAGAGAGGCTAAATTGCATCGAAGCCTGAGGAGGTGAGATTGGACAACATTTTTTCGTAGATCAAAATAATTACCAATGAAAAAAAGGGTGTGTGTTGCTAGCCCGAAATAGAAATTTTACGTTAGCTATCCCTGAGTTTATCTGCTAGATCGTCGGAGTCAATATAGTGTTGATTTAAAGCCAATTCATAACTCAAATTAGATAATAATGGTACCTAGTTGTGAGCAAGTTGTAATTCTAGACCACAAATCTAAAATAATTAATTAATACACTTTGAATTTACGTGTCTGAATCCTGTTAAAAGCTGTTTGCATTTTTATTAAAAAAAACACTATTATTGTTTAACACATTCTCAAGATATACGTAACTTAATTACGGTTACATAACTTCATCGAATTTTGTTTTACAATTCAAGAATTTACAAATGTTTATTGTGAACAGAAATGATGACTAAATGAAGTGGTCCGACAGTACCATTAGCACAATTGTGTTAAATATCGTATTATTGCCGGACAACCGGTTTTTATTAACTTTTACAGCAAAGGCGTTTATATATTATGCAACTTTAATGATTTTCCATCAAACGTGCTTGGATAGTATACCTACTTGTGTGCGTATTGTTTTTTTTCATATCTGCTATCCTTTCTACAAGGCACTATAGGGTTATTTTACTATCCTTGCACTTCATAGCAAAACTAATTAGGGTTAAGTAAATAACCTTGTTTGTTCAACGTAGATAGGAAAACTTGACACAGAAACGTTTAAGTGAAGCTAAACATCTGGCCACTTTTGTGGCAAAGTAGCACTGGAAGTAGATAGATAGTAATGTCAAGTGTACCTGATAAGTTGATAAGCTTAAGATTAATTTTTTTTTTGTTTTGCTGCGCAATTTGATCATGCTTATGATCTTAGTTTAGGGTTTATAAATTGTGGATGAATGGACCATAGTCATTGAATTGCACATTCGATTTTAAATCTTTCCGAGTATATGTAAAACTGCATTTGTTTAGCTTTTACTAAAAAAGCGAATCTTTTTTTCCCAAGAAATTTTAAGAAACACGAAACTTTCAACGAACAACAGCAATGCGCTTCATATTTCCAATGATGACGTGACGCCAAACGAAATAAAACCAAATTTAAAATTTGGCTTTATTAAAGTTTTTAAAACTTTTGCTATATTAGATATGCTTAAATTTATATTATATATATATATCAATATATATATACAATCGACTCTCGTTAATTCAAACTTGTGATAATTCGAACCTCTCTATAATTCAAAGTTATCACGAGTTCCCTGCAAAATCTCTTTATATATCTAACTAAATCAATGCATTTTTATGCACTTGGTAGTTCGAACGAAAAAATCATTGCTATATAACAAAACGACGCGTTAATTCGAACTCATCGGCGCCCAACACTCGACATTTCAAAGTTGCAGAGAGAAAGTGGCGGAAAGATTGTAAGTACATTTTGCGACAAGTTCAAACTTGTAACAACGTACACGAGCCTTTGTTTTAGTTATAATTAGTTTGACTATTTGACACACACTTCTCACGAATTGGTTTGTTTAGTTATGTTTCAGTTACTGGTATGATTTCGTTGGTATACAGATTAGCATACAGATAGCTGTTAATAAATAATAATTGATCAACACTTAATAGTTCGAAGTTTTATTTATTTCCTCTCACAAATTTCAAACCATTTGATATTTTAAACACTCGATAATTCGTAATATTTTAAGAGTCCCTCGAGTTTCGAATTAACGAGAGTCGACTGTCGATCAATATGTTTGCTTTAAATAATTAGACCAGATTTTGACAACATGAACACTATCTACTGATGTGAGCCATAAATTTATTATTTATTGGGAAGCAATTAAGTAATAGTTAAATTAAAATAATAAAATAAACTCTGGAAAACATTATTAAAAACTGAAATTATGCAATTTTTTAATTTGGCTTTATTTCAATAAATAAAGGCCTAGCTTTCTTACAACCATTCATGTGTGCGTGTGTACTTCTTGCACGGTGGCGGGACCTCCTATTTCATGTCGACTCCGAACGGCTAAGTTGTGATAAGCTATTCTTGACAATTAATACTACTGGGGTGATTTGTCAGAACATCACGAGAGGAGGGCCAGTGAAAAATCATTTAGGTTTTGCTACGGCTGGGGATCGAACCAGGCTAACCATTCGCGTCACTGAGCCCTTGGGTTTATTTCACTTAGCCGTACTTCACATCACAATTTCAAAGATATTTGACAGGGTTTGACATCTAGCCCTTTTGACCAAAATGCGTGCATTTAGAATCGGTAAAAAACTTAGTTGTATTAAAATTATCTTTACAAACGTTTAATTCAAGTTGTTTTGATGTTCTGATGTTCTTCGTCAAAACAGCTGTTATTCCAATTTTTTTCCTTCGCTGATGACAGTAAAATTAGCTCCTTATATTTTTTTTTCAGGTCCACGTCTATCATCTTTGGGGACAAAATAAACGACAAATGACAAAATATGATCAGCACATTGAATTTCCACCTCAATAGCTTAATCAATTGGCGAAAATACAACAGATTGGAATTCAATATTCCAAAACACAATTCTGTCTTATCGAAACCAAAATCAACAATCATTAGCAATGAATGCCACTTAAGTTAAAGAAATCGTAAAGCTGTCCATGTTCATTATATATGTTAGTAACGACCTACCTTGGGAAGACCAACTATTCCAAGTAGCTAAAAAATGTGTAGGTTTCCTTAATCGATGTAAGAAGTATTTCACCCTTTCTTCTGTCCACAATATACGTATAAAGCGTTTATATGTCGCAACTCAATCATGAATTCAAAGCCTACTTCTGCTCAGGTTTACCAAAAACAAAATTGCAGCTGCTAGATTGAGTTCAAACAACTGCGAAAAAAAACTTAGGAGACAATGGAATAGCGAACTCTTTAATTTCGCTCGAAACATACCCTGCTCTATTTAAGCACATCGGTACTTTTACATCTATGCTCAATTCAACTATCAAGTGACATTCCGCTCATTTAAAAATTCAGTCGCAATACTCGCTACGCTATGAATGAAAATCAGTTTACCCTACAGCTTGGCTTATCGTATGCAATAACTTGGGGGTATTTTACGTAATGACATCTTGGTTTAAAAACATAAAAAATCAACTCGTGCAAAAATTAAATCTAGCTAGCTAACCTTCCAAATCGTTATTGTTTTATTCTTTTGGATATTGAAAAGCTTGAAGGAGGTGCACAGTTATTGAAAGCCTCATATCTGGTTTGGTAGCTGCAGTGGCCTAGGGTTTAATGCGTTGGACTACTAACCGTGGTCTCTCCGGTTCAAATCCCGAAAGTTACAAAACATGGCAAAAATTCAAGAGTAACAATGTCATCAGAAGCTTCTCAAATTTGCCGTTTCGATTCGACGTTAAACTCTTCTTTGTGGCACACAAAAATGAAGTGAGAAGCTAGGTTTGAGTCCCTGTATATACCCTTAATGCCAGATATTTCAATATGTATATCTGATTTTAAGTCATTACCATATATAAGCTGAACGACGCGAAGACTCGATGAAGTTCAACACTGAACTTCAGTTAATTCATTTTGCTGCAAGTTTTTTTTTTTAAATGTTGTTTTTCTCGAAAACGAAAACGATATTAGACCAAATTGCCTATACGACGAAAGTGGATTTATTTGAACTTTATATTAAACAAAAAACACTTCTAAATTTCTGTGGAAGTTTGCCCGAGTTGTTTCAGAGTTTTAAGTTTCATTTGGGCTACGTAAAGTTCAAAACCCAAATGAAAATATGGCTATACTTGAGAAATTGAAACCTAAAATATACGTGCGTTAGTGGACAAATACCTATCGAAATGCTCGAACGCATTTGAATGAAATAATTAAAAAAAAAAACAAATTTGTCTGATATTAGAAATTACCCAATAAACTGTTTTTTAATTTTTAAAAAATGAAGACCACTAGTGTTGTGGAAGTAAAATATTCTAATTGTCAAAAGCTACTTTTGTTATACAGTAGAAATGGGTTATAACGATATCGAAGGGACCCTAGAATTTCATCGTTATAACCGATTCATCCTTATACCCGGTATAATGAAAATAAAATTACAAAAAAGGAAAGCTTAATTTAAAAAAAAAATCGTTTCAAATGTCCAAGAAAATTGTTGTTGAAAGAAATTACTAATATGTGGTTGTTTTGTACATTTCGTTCAGTAATATTGAGTAATTTTCTGTTTACAACGTACCTATATGACTATATGCAGAACTAACGACATCTTTATCTCATTAGACATTTTTTGCATTGACGTTAATGGTGTTTCCTAAGATCAGTCCCGAAGGCTACTCGACAAGAGGCAAAGTAAAAAAAATCCTCGAAATTTTAGCACTTCAGTTGAATTTATGTTGACATCTATATTCTATACGCAAGGTAGAATAAACAGGTAAGTTTATTATAGTCCATGTCACCTAAAAAAGTGGACTAACCCAAACAATTTAGTCCGTGTTCGATGTGTTTACACTGATGAGACTTTCACCAAAATGTAGGCTTAGTCCCGGTTATTGTCCACGGTGTAAACGTAGCCATTGACATCTCATCCCATGTCTTCGGCATCATTAAGACGACATCAAGAACCGTAATTTTATAATTTTATTTAGATTCAACATGTTTAAGGATTTCTAAAATCAGCTGTTTCCTTAATTGATTCTTAAGTTATTTAATGATACCTTGAGCCATAGGTTATAGTACAGATGTGGTATTCGGGGGCAGAAATGTCAGATTTGATAGCTTTTAAGATTTGGATGTGTGGATGTGCCGCAAAATTATGAAAAATTATTCCTTTTTTGTTAAAACCCATTCTTGCAGTACTTTTTCGAAAATAAAAGACGTCATCCATGCTCTTTTATTATTTTCATAAAAAGCAGGTAGACTTGTAACATTCTTGAAACAGCGTAAAGTTTTAGATTTGCCAATAACCGTCATTAGCAGATACTAAGACTGTCAAACGTTCTTTAGACTTTCCACCAACTCATTTTTCTCCTCTGAATTTAAAAGCCTTTTCGGGAGTAATTTTATAAAAAAATCCAGTTTCAAAGTTCAACACTTACTGAACTCTTCAGATGCCCGAAAAGGAAATCGAACAGAGCACGCATGTAATAACCTTTAGCACTAGATGTGACATATAAAAACATGCACACTGCAGTCGCTACAGGACTCGTACATGTTATATGTATACATACATAATATCATATTTAGAAGCAGAATGAAAATAATAAACTGTAGGCATTTAAGAACACATTTTTTTACCATCACCGTAAACAGTTTTTACACTTAAATCTGGTTAATTTTCATCGATATAACCGATTTCATCGTTATATCCGGCATCGTTGTAACCGATTGCAAATTACTTTGAGTTAAACGAAGATTTGCCGGGACTTTGAAAATATATTTTTATATCTGGTTCATCGCTATATCAGGTATTGTTATAACCGATTTTTACTGTATAGTACCTACTTGCACACTTTTTATGTAATCGATGACTAATGAGCAGTATGAACTTTTATTTCTAACCAATAAAATTGTATAAAAGTGTACCGATGTCTACGCAAACTTCAAACGAAATGTTTCTACATTTATGACCGCCTTTGTATATATCCATAAAAGTGTTAATTTTAATTAAATTTAAATGCGCGATATGTTGGTTCAGTTCTTATCACATATACTTGAACATGCGTGGGATAAGTTATTGACAATAAATATCTTGATTTTCTTATCATGACAGGGTATGTATTTATAATCACTTCAAAAGAAATTCCTTTTTTTGTCTATTTTCGATTATCAATTTAAGTTGCTGGAAAATATTTACAAAATAAAATCAAAGGATTAGGTCTCATGTAAAAGAGGTCAATAATTCATATACTTTAAGAATATTAAAGGCGTTTAGACAGCCTACAACTGAAATTGATTTTTTATTTTTGAATCGTTACATAGCGTTCTAGTTTGGAAGCTAGACATTACATTATTTAAGAAAAGATAAGAAAATTAACTACTGGATACTAAATATTCGATTTACCTGAAAATTACTGAGCACCAACTATATGACTGCTCAACGTACTTTTGAGTACGTTCCAGACAGCCATTCCCTATAGTCTCAAAATGTGAGTCGAAATCGGTTGAAATTAAATCGTGGTGGGGGTAAGTTTCTTCTCCGAAATTGCCAACATGATTAGGTACATCCTTTTGCCTTTTAAATTTTTGTAGCATTTTCTAGATCGAATCCGTAAGAATTAAAGAAGCCCAATCCAGGCTGAAGTATGAGTGATATACGTGAATAATGTTTGTATCGTCAGCGACAGCAAAGCGGGAATCAAATTTTTGAGATCTACCTCATTTACACCAAAAACAGCCCACGAATAACGTCAACCCCTTAACGAGATGGAGGAGGACTGCAGCATTCATCATTTTCGGGTGCCGGAACATGAAAATATAGAAGGGATAAGCTTACCGTCGTTATTGACATTCTGACAAGCGTTAGGCATGCTCATGTAAATTATTATTCAGCGTAAATTTGATGAAAAAGCACAACGTATCAAATATGCAGACAGAAACTCTCAGTTTAATGATATTAAAAGGATCACACATCAGTACCGCTGTCTTATAAGAGAAGACTGTACCTTTGAGACCGGTGTCCCGGTCAGTAATTTAGGCACAAAGATATGAAAAATAAAAAAAAACTTAAAATTAGTTTTTCAATACAAGAAATTCAATGTAGGTACATATTTCACAGAAAAAAAATCAAAGGAATATAATGGCATAATGGCAATTGAACATTACCTAACCTATTCATGTTTTTGTTTAAATAAACAAACACTTTGCTAAATAAATAAAAAGAAGAGTCGATTTATTTTTAAAAGAAATAATACCAACACTTTTAATTTGTACACCTACAAAAAATGTTCAATGACCCATTTCTAAACATGTAAATAGTTGCTATAACCGCATCCTACAAACTTTTTTTTTTTTAAATTCTCAGGATATATAATATTAGTATTTGTTTATCATAGTTAAACAATTATTTCTAAATTCAGCATTTGAGCAGTAGCATTTAAACACTATGAGTTAGAAATTTTAAGTATATAATAACCTGGCTAATTAAAATTGTAATTCAATTGACATACAACCTTAGTTTTTGTACGGTGGTCCTGGTCACAAATTGTTTTTGATTTTTTTTACAAGCTTTAGACAATCCAAATGCAAACTGATTCTGAAAGAAAATTAGCCTTAAGCTGGGTTCAGACGATTGTCATATCTTATAGCATCTTCTACGTCCACAAACGTATTAACAATAATCTGTCAATGGTTGAAAATTTTTTACAACAAGATTAAAAATGGTCAGTTCACACGGTTAGCAGATGACTGTTAATGAAAACAAAGTGTAATGGAATTTCAGAGTTTTCACTGCACTATCGACAAATATCAAGGTTTGTTAAAATGGATATCTATAAAATGAAAATTAAATAGGGAATGTTATTAAACACGTGGATGTAAACAAAAGTTTGCAAGAAACTTTGTTTATTTTTTAAATATTATTTTATTGAATTGTTTGCTTTTTCTTCCTATTGCTGAGGTATAAAATTATTGCAAGAATAAATATAAAACATCCAAAAAGTTGCACTGTTTTGCTTGAGAATGACTAACAATGTGTTCTAATTGATTTATGGACCAAATTAATTTGTATACAAGAAGTCCAGTCATGATTTGCAAGTCAAAACATAGAATTTTTTTTCACTAAAAAGATTTGTAAAACATTTGTGTTATATTTGATACATTTGAAAAAACTCCTTTAAGCTGAAAACAATTGGTCTAAATTCTTTTTTTTTTTTTAATTAAGATTTTTGCAACCAAAAATAAGCCACTATTTGTCGGATCGTGAGGCAAGTCTTTTATTGGTTAATTTAGCAATAGCTTGGAGTTGATGCTTGCTATAACACAAGGAGTAGTAAATGAATATTTACAAATTTTCCACCCATAGGTAATGCAACCATTTTAAATCCTCTTTTTGTACGGCAAAACGGCTTTCATAACGCTCCTCCTGGATGATATCGATATCATCTTTGTACAAGGTGGGCCAAAAGAAGTCATCTGGTGTTGTTTGGCTCTATTTTTTTTTCTAAATGAAAAACTTCGATTCTGTTTTTTGATTATGTTTATTTGAACCTATACAATTTTATTGGTCAAGTCGAGAAGATGATATCAGCCAAATGGGCGCCGTCACAATTGATTGCCATACGAGTTCGTTTTATGACATTTTTCATCACTTCGGCAAGAACTTCGGGCGACAGATTCTCGCACTCGTGTCGAATGTTGTCCTTGAGGGCTTCTAATGTCTTGGGCTTGTTCACGTAAACACGGGACTTCAAAAAAACCCCACAAAAAAGTCTGGAACAGTTAAATCGGGCGATCCTGCGGCCGAGTGCAAATCGCCAAAACGAGAGATGAGGCGACCCGGCAACGCCGCCTTCAGAATATCGGTTGTGGCCGCGCAGTGTGTGCCGTTGCTCCATCCTGTTGGAACCAGTCCTAATTCGTCCAATTGCGGCAGAAAAAACTCGGTTAACATGGCCCTATAGCGTCACCGTCCACTGTTGTTATTTTGTTATTTGACCAGCGGCGTTCTCACAAAAAAAAAAATTACCCTGGAGGGTGAACAGCGCAACATGCAGTAACTTTGAGCGGGTGTACCCGCTGAGGTGGAAATGAGCCTCATCGCTCATTATGATTTTGGTCGAAAAATCGTCCACTTCGTCCTCGAGGTTGAATCGGCGACGGAATTCGCGCTGCGCAACACTACAGACGAATTGTTACGCAAAAAATAGACACGATTATTCCGCTCTCTTGGGGCTCCATGGCTTGTTCACATATGTCGAAACAGATTTGACATTGGCGGCCATTTGCAAAAATAAGAGCATCTTCCATTAGGGTGATCTCTTTTGGCCCACCTTGTAGTTGTTAAGGGCCTCCAATACTTGTCCTATCGCAAATTCGACGTGCTGATTTCAAAATCGCTGTCCTTTTTCATTTACGTAATCATCATCATTATATCTACAATAAAATCCGTTTTTGGCCACAAAATCCGTATGCCACAAAGGTACTCCCCCGAAATTGGTTAGTTTTGGTTCTCCTAAGAAACGATTTAAAAATAATTATTGCCCTCCAAATAGACACAAACATCAACACCAGAAGCAATGTATACTTTGCAAGGCTAATATTCCTACCTTTTTCCTTCCATTCGTCACCTTTTCGTCTCTTGTGTTTGGCCCCCCGAGAAGCACTTCAGCAAAATGCAAATGTATCTACAAAAAATAAAGAGAATAAGAACAAACAATAATAAAAAATAAAGAAAACAGAATGTACTTCAGTGCAATTATTTTGTCGCTTCTTCGTTCCTCATCTTCTCCGTACGGTGCATTAACCCTTATTTCGCAGCTACTAGCTGCTACTCCATGTGTGCACATAGATACACCAGTGTATCTCTATCCACTTGATTGATGCCTACTAGCAGCCGTGCATAGTGTGCAGTATAAAATATGCGCGCAAAGTTTACAAAATGAGCCGGCAAATTACCGAAGCCTATTATTCTGCTTGTCTTTTGTTTTTTGCAGCGTTTGGTCTGTTCCTATCTTGGGGGGGTATTTTTAGAAAAGCCCCTTGATAGGATATCGGATTGTCTAACATTTTCGATAATGGTACTCGAGTTGGCGGAAAATAATCGAATGAACACGTAATTCATCTGCAACCCAATTAGGTGGCATTGTGTTGTGAGGTAATGTCTCCAAACATCAAATACCACAAAATACTAAATATGGCGATTTTGTCCGTGTTTCTCTCACGTTTGTGGTAGGGTGGGTATTTTTGTTGATATTGTTGATACGGGAGTGCTTTTCTATTGTACAATGTTTACAAGAATGATAAGAAAAACGATAAGATAATATTTATTGGAGGTTGATAGTAGTAAATGTACTCGAGGGTAAACTTTTTTTTCTATAATTTGTTTTTGTCGATTGAAACAAACCCTACAGATGCAAAAAAAATGTCAAAAGTAATTGGTCCAGCCTATAATTGTGATCACAAATTGATTACACACATTTTCACGCTACTGTGATCATGGTGTTCTTACTATAGATATCAATTTGAAGTTCTTCTAGCAACACCGCATTTTTTTATACCCTATCCTATAGGGGTATATTCGTTTTGATACATAGAAGCCCGAAAAAGTCTGTCGATTTAAATTTAAATTTTTAACGAGTTTTATTAAACTACACATTAATAATTTTTTTTAATAAAATTGGTCCCTAAAAACTCGAACAACAGATTTTTGTATTTAAGCCAAATTTGACAAAAATATATATATATATATATATAATTAAAAATTGAAAATCAATGTTACTATTGACATTTATAGTAAAGCCTTATAATCAGTGCTAGCCTAAGTCAATTTTCAGTTCTGGCCAATAACGAAAAAAACACAATTTTCTGCCGCCTGAACGCCTTCACTAATTTTCTTCAAATTCCGTATATAAGAGTTTTTATAAACATAATTTAAACTTTTAATATGTATGGAGTACCATGCATTTTGAAATTATGCCTATAATTCAGTTTTGTTTTTAGCCCTAAGTCTCTCATGTCCACAATAACCAATAAATGATTTTTCCCGTCATATTATCCCAACTCATTTAATATACTTTGGACACTGGAAAACACAAAAAAAAAAAAAAAAAAAAAACAACCGCACAGCATGTCACCGGCAGAAGTGTTCGTATCCATATCGTCTATGAAATGCATGTCTCATTCTTTTCGCAAAGTATTTCCTATTTTCATGTCACTTAACCTATACCAGCATAAATGTAGCTGTAGCGCATAACATAATGGGAATTCCATGTGACTTATAAACCCCCCGACTTATATTTATGCGCACATGTATTTCATTGATGGGTAACCTGCTGACTATGCCTAAGAAAATGGAAATAAGTGCGGCCACTTGCCACCTCCCCCCATGCGCATAAGAGTGTGCTTAAAGTACTCCTCAGTGGATCAATCAAACTCGACATAACCGGGGAAAAACTGGGTTAACCCAAGTCAAAAAGTAAAGCAAAACAAAGAACGACAGAAAAACAATCCATAAAAGCGCGTGTCAATCGAACAGCAATGAATGGCAGGGGAGGTTAAAAGTGAATCCGGCTATTAGAGCCTCATGCAACACACTGCAACGATGCATGTGAATGCAATTATTGCAACTGGGAGTGTGATGGCCTACTGGTGTATATTATTATATGCACATGCTATAAAAGGATATAATGTTCCCTTTTATTTTAGTGGTGTTCCTGCATTCTCTTTGTTCGTCTTGTTGTAGCACGAAATGAGGAACAAAAGAAAATCAGGACTTGCTAACGGCATCAAACATAGACACACTTGTGTGTCAAATGTGCTGCCAAACAATGTCAAAGTTCAGTTCTTAACATCGGCTGTTAAATGTGCTCTAGATAGCAAACATCAGGAATGAAAAACAAACTATACTCCCTCGAAGCGAACTAAAGCAATTAGATTATGCGTCCTGTCATGTAATGCACAAGGGAAATAAACTTTACCTAACATAAAAATTAAAAATGTGGACAAAGGTAATTAGCCTGCTGTTAATTCTGCAAAAAAATGTCAACTGAAAAGTGAAAAAAGTAGGCAGGGCCAAGGTAGGTAATATCAAAAATTGTGTAATTGGAACTTATATTGTTGAAAGGTTAAGATTGCCAAGTATCCTTTTCAGTTGCTGGAAAACAAGTAATTTGATTTGAAAAATAAACAGTATTTTGAAACCATTTCATATTTTTAGAAATCCTTTTTCCAAAAAGGATGTAATGAAAATTTTGTGACTAAGTGTATAAACTACCTTCGCGTGGTAGAATACGATTTTTAAGAAACCAAATCCTCTTTGAAGAAAAAGTAAAAACGATTATGTTTATGGTCATATATAAATAATTGATATTAAGCTCCAATAATTTGTTTATAATTGGCTGTCATATTTGCAATGAAGCACTGCTCGTATATTTTTAATTTTTTCGTCACCGAATGGGCTTTAACTACTATCAACCATTCCTGACTTTATACCAAAATCTTTTGTTAACTGATATTTATTCGAGCCTTATTTGACACTCTGCTACCTCTCAACCTTTATAATCATTCTATCTGATACAACGACTTACCCGCCCTACTTTTCTTTCCATCCTATACGTAGATATTAGGAGGATGGTTGATAGCTCAAACGATATGTTTTGAAATATGTGTACTCAAAAGTATTTGTTTTTACTTTCAGATCCGATAAACAATCTTTAGTTTACACCAGGTCACCAACACGGATTTGTGGAGTCAATTTATACTTTTTCACTAAAGGCTAGGCTGCTAAACATTCTCCATGTTGCCTATTCTATAAATAGCTATACATCTCAGTTGTGATATGTGTCTCTTAAAACCGGAGGACATGACCTCCGGTTTTAGTAAGATCCTCATTTGTAGCTAGTTAAGCGTTTTTTATATATTGCTATCCCTATTTAATTAATGTCATTCTATCTGACAGCGGGAGGTAGCTTATAATCGCCGTTTAACACTCAAGAAGTGGTTATTTCATACTTCTAGCACCAAATTTGCCTGAAGAACAATTTGAGATGATTTCAAGGTTAAGGCTTAAAAATGTACATTTGGTAAAATGTACGGACATCATTCCTGAAGTGGCATCTTTCTATATAGTTGCCGAGCTGTCGCCGGAAACATCGACCAGACGCTATGCCTCGCAATTAGCGATCAGCCGGTCGTCCCTAAGGCTAATTTTGGTCAAAGACTTGCGCATGTTCCCGTACAAAGTCCAGTTCGTGCATCAGCTGCTGCCTGTCGACCGCCAAACGCGTGTAACCTACGCCCAAGCCATCCTCAATCTCGAGGACGAAGTGGACGATTTTTCGACCAAAAACATAATGAGCGATGAGGATCATTTCCACCTCAGCGGGTACGTGAACAAGCAAAACTATCGCTTCTGGGGCACCGAAAATCCACAAGTAATGCACGAGGAGCCATTACACCCGCTCAAATTTACTGCATGGTGCGCTGTTCATGCTGGAGGAGTCATCGGGCCATTTTTTTCGAGAACGCCGCTCGTCAAACGACAACAGTGGACGGAGCGTGCTTTAGGGCCATGTTAACCGAGTTTTTTCTGCCGCAATTGGAAGATTTAGGACTGGAGGACATGTGGTTCCAACAGGACGGAGCAACGGCACACACTGCGCGAGCCACAACCGATATTCTGAAGGGCAAAACATCATCGGATGACTTCTTTTGGCTTACCTTTTATTTTATCACACAAGATTTTATTTTTCTTTCTTCCTATTTTCTCCTTTGTATATACAGCTCAATGACAACATTCTCAGCATCTCTCGTCTTTGCCTTCAGTATTGCCTTGTATTCCCTTATTCTTGATTGTGAGGATCCGTCGGCATTCGTCGTCAAACCAGGATTTTCTTGCTGGTGGGGGATAAACCTTTCATCTTGTCTTCAGGTTTTGATGCTGCTAATATGGCATTATCGGGGTATAAAGGGATACCTACAGGTTCTACAAAATCATTTAGCATTTTTCCACAGTTTACTTAGATCGGCTTAGTAATAGGCCACAGCGATACTGCTTAAGACGAATCATTCCCCTTCCTCGCCGTTCAAATTTTCCAGCACGATTTTAACGTTTTACTTCAACAGTCCAACACCAACTTAAAGTGTGCAATTGGAAGTAGTTAGCTAAGGAAGCATGTTGATTGAGTTCCAGTTTACATGCGCTGTAGCGCCATTTAAGTGAGTTGTTCAGAATTTCTTTGTGGTGTCATATGTTTACTCTATCAGAGTGTTAACGCTTGCGCAAGGCTGTACTGATGAACTTGGCTATGATGTGGATTGTCACAATTTATTCGCTGAGAAATAAGTAGTGGAGGAAAGATATATTTAGGAAAGGTGTTGGGTACATTGAGGGCTTACTTTTAGAATTTAGAATTGAACGCAAAACTTGTCATTCAGGAGGGGAACACATTACTACTACACTGGGGTCAATCACTACGAGATTGATTCCCGTTACCACCTTTGGTCAAGGTACTGAATAACGAAGTACTTAATGACCTGCTTAATAAATATTTTGTCCAACCTAACTGTAAATGTAGACGCTCCTGTTGATGCCTTTTTGAAAATTCTTCCACTGTCGATTGTGAAGAAAAATTTCATCAAAATGACCGATCAGAACGAGAAAGCCTTCCAAAAACAATTCGGTATCAACCTAAACCGTAAGAAAAAGCCTGGTTTGGTTAAGAAGAAGTCTCTTCGCCGTTACCGTGAAATTGGCTTGGGTTTCAGGACTCCCCGTGAGGCTATCGATGGAACCTACATTGACAAGAAGTGCCTTTTCACTGGTAATGTAATGATTCGTTGACGGATCGTAACCGGAGTTGTCCGTAAATGCAAGATGCAAAGGACCATTGTAATCCGTAGAGATTACTTGCACTTTGTACGCAAATACAGTCGTTTTGAGAAGCGACACAGGAACATGACATGAGTGTATATTATTCACCAGCTTTCAGGGATATCGAAGCCGGTGATATTGTCACCATTGATGAATTCCGACCACTGTCAAAGACTGTGCTTTTCAACGTGTTGATGTGCTCAAAGGGAGTGGTCGCCAAGAAGAGCTTCAAGAAGTTCTAAATAAACACCTTTTATGAAATAAAAGAGATGCTTTATTGAAAGGACACACTTTCATCTACTGCCACAAGACTTTACAAAGGAGTATTTAACCAATTCATCATCAAGGATTTAGGAAAACTTGGTCGCTACATTGAGGCTAAGAGTCGGAATTTGTAGCTATCAGTAAGGCCATGTTTTCATGATATCGCATTGTTTACCACTTGATAAAAACACAATGGAATGGAATCTCTGTTTTAACGGTCGTTAATAAAAATCGGTTAATGAAACTATTAAATGGACTTAAACCGATTTTTATTAAAGACCGTTGAAACTCAAAGAATACGATATTGTGGTAGAAGGAACAGAGCAACGTTTACATCTTTCAAAAAAATTTAACCGACCACTGTATTTGCCGATGTCGTCATTGTGAACACCCCCGCATTGCTGTCAAAACTAAAAGTAGCCATACGAACCATAATAAACTTATTTTCATTTTGACACGTAACGTGTGTTCATGAATCACTCTGTCGAATTCGAACAAAAAATACTTTTATATGAATAGCGAAAAATGAAAGATTAACACCACCTGCCGACATGGTACTTCTGTAATCGTTCAGTCATTCGAGACATCGAAGCGCAAACCTAATCTCTGAAAAAATATAAATATAGACAAGTTAATCGGAGGTGCGAACTTGTCAAAAATGCTCCAAGAAGAACAATATTTATTTAACTAAATGATTTTTATTTGCGTGGGTGTATGCTCGTTAATTAGGGGCATCGTCTTCGGCTGACTTTTCCTGTTCCCATTTGTTAAATTTCTTCACCCCTGCGTGAACGAATTAAGAGTTTTGTTTGACTATTTCTTTTCCAACGAAACTATGAAAGGCTTCTAGACTTTATTTTCAATTAAAAGGAGAATTTGATTAGAAGACGTCTGGTGACTGATGAGTTTAGCAGTTTGTCTTCCACCCCCTTTAATATTATTAAGTTCATGTCCCCCATTTACACGAGTTTAATACTAAGCGTGGTGAGGTGCCACTATAGTCTGAATCAAATTAACTAAATCGAAAAAGTGTGAGATGTACATCAAGCAAGTGGATGAAATAATTCATGTGGAGACATATGTGGTTGCTCTTGTGTTGAAGTTACACTGGTGAGTGGTGACTGGTGAAATATGACTCCAATTATGCCGACACTTGGGGTGCACCGACTGCTTCAATTTCATTACGTACAAAGCATGTGGTATTACCACTTGACATTGCCAAGGTTTATCATTTTTTGTTCATTATTTTTGTTCTGACCAAGGTCGGGCTTAAATTGCAGCCATATACATTTTTAATAGTTGAGTCAATACGAGGAGGTTTCATGTGGTGCAGCAAGGGTTAAATGACGTACATATGTTTACAATGACAACCAGCCAGTATGTGGAGCAAATATTGATTATTTAACAACAATGACATATTTGTGTGTTGGTATCGTATGAGCATGGTGTGCTGTAGATGGAGATAATATTATGACTTAATATTACTGACATTAAGTACCTAAATCGGCATTAATCGAGATAATTTTTGTCGGTAAATCGTACGTTTCCCTTAGGCACGCAGAACTATGCAATACAGAATGTGTTCTTGTACCAAAATATTTGTAAATTTAAAAAAAAAAATTATACTTATCGTTTTTAAAAATGAACCTCCAACATTTTATCATGTCTGGTCATTTCAATTATTCAAGAATTTTGTACTTTCTTAATTTTTGAGTTCTAGATTTCTAACATTTATTTTCAAGATTTTTGTCGATCGAGATGAAGTCATCGTCCCAATCTAGTTTTTTATACCAAATTTGATCAACCAAGCTCAAAATGTTAGGCCTAAAAATCGCTGACATACAAACAGACTTGGTTAGATCGACCCAGCTAGTAGTTCTAAGTCCATTCATATACTTTACTATACAGTCACTGGCAATTTTTTTTTAAACAATGCAATACTTGGTTCTTGAACAGTCAGAACTTTTAAAATAACATCAAATCATCCATGATTGTTCGCAATTATTATCTTTGTTATTTTATTAAAACAATAAAAAACAAAAATTATAAGAAAATAAGTGGCACAATTATTTACACATTCGTTGAAAATCATTCCAAAATTACTTACACAAATCCATTTTTTTGTTTTCTTCATTTCTTTAAACTATTAAATATAACAGTACTAATACTTGAACTTGCTTAAATGGGACTGTACTCTAATGTACCAATAAAATCTTTATTTTCTATAACGTTCAGATAAGTATTATTACGAAGCTACCAAGAGAATTGAAAATGCCTGTTTTTATTGTTGACCACCATGCTAAATGAAAAAATGACAACGACTGCATGTGAGAACATTAAAAGCAAAGGTGCAGCCGAACAACTAGCGGAAGCCCTAATCTGCTACAAAGCAGAAATTACTTCTAACCAAAAAAAACGATAGCATTAGCCGGGCAAAAAGAGGATGAACAACTGTGACATCTACTACGGACCGTGTTGTAGTAAGGAGAAACAGCTACTATTCGGATATGGATTTTTTTATAATTACAGTATTTGTTATAATTACTACAGAGGCATAAATCTCCTCAACATCGCCTGCATGATCCTATCTACCGTAATATGTGAACGCCGTTTACCAACCGATCGGCTCTTATGAGTGTGGTTTTAGGTCAATCCACAACTGATAAAATCTTCACACTTCGGCAGATGCTGGAAAAAAAACCAAGAAGTCTTAGTAGTTAGTTAGTTCGTCTATATAAATCGATGAATAATTTAGTACGGGACTCTTTCAACCTTAGCACCGCTATTAACTAGGACAAAAACATCTTGTCAGAAATTTATCAACGAATAACTCTTCCCAATCGCTGTTTATTCGGGCAAAGAAAGTAAAGCCCTCACTCAAACTTCTAAGGAGATCCTCTACAAGCTCTTGATCATACCAGTACTGCTCTATGGCGCTGAAGCATAGACTATTTAAAACGCGAATTAAGAAATCCATGATCGTTTTGAGAGAAAAATAAGGACCCTTTTAGGTTTCTTCTGAAGGACCGAACAATTTTAACATCATCTCTTTTTGATGTCACAAAATTATTCAAAGGGGCAAGCGACTGATGCGACGCCCAGTAATAAAGCATACCTAATCGATGAAAACCTATTCATTCAAAACCTTCAAAAGGGAGATTCCTAATAGTATCTAGGGTTTTAAAGAAATCGCGAATTTGGCCTTTTGCATGGATTTCACCAGTTGAAATATTTATATGGCGGAAATAGTGACAGAGACATAAACAATTGAAAAACATCGCTGTTGACACATGCTTTCGAAATTATCAAACTGCCCCAAACAATCTTATTGAAAACCATTACACTTACCGACCTTGGATACACCCCCTTAAGCTCACAACTCTTTGCCTGACCCTAGGATATCATTATAAGCTTGGAAATCAATAGCTTTGTTTAGCGTTCAGGTTCACGAAATCCGCATGCGCCACTTAAAGCCGGAAGCCTCGCTTACACATGGGAAATTGATTTTTGAAACTGAAGGATTTATCATTGTCATCCAAGACAAAATTAAAGTTAATTTTTTTTTAAGAGAAAATAAGTATGGGTCAAAAAGATTGGCCAAAACACTAAAAATATACATACACACAGTCATGTCATACATGAATAATGGCCAGGAAGTTCCTACAACTATGGACCACGTAAATAGATTAATACCAAAGGGCTTATAACCTGTATTATGCCCCCTTCGAGCATAAAATATAGGCACATAGAGCCCGAAATTTAAATATAAAAAGAAAAAACAAATCATTTCAGTGATTTATAAAAAAGGCGAAAAAAAAACAGATCCAGTTCACAGTTTACATCACTTTGAGCATATTTACACGATTTAGTAAGAAGTTCTTGAAAATATACCATGAGCTTACTAACACCCAAGCAATATTTTGGCACATGAGACTTTGTGTGAATTCGTTTCATCTTGAACGAAAGTTTTTAAGGTCAACTGAAAAGGGTATTTGTATCCCGGTCAAACTCTGAACACAGTATTATTCACCGCGAGAAAAAGTAATGAGTTTTTTTATTTTTCGACGTTGCAGTTAAATTAGTGAAATCAACTTAAAATTGAAAGTCAATTCGTGGCAAAACAATGTTATATTAAGTAACTTAGTACACTCAGAATAGTTTTAAATATAACATCCTCAAAATGATTGGACATATTAGACACGCTAATATAAACGTCATGAAATGATTGCAAACATTAGCAAATGATAATATATTTTTGGCTGAAGCAACATTTCTAGCAAGTCACTGAATTATAAGAGGTAGATCTGCGTCAAACATAAAAAACATGTCGTAGATTTAGTTATATTTTCTATTTCATCTGCAAATAAGGTTCTTATCGAAATTGATAATCGGGCAAATCAATAACAAATAGTTGATAAGTTTTGTAACGCAACGTCATAGGGGACAGATATCTTAACAGTAGCTTTGTTTGAGAATTTCTTTCACTGTTTTATTTGTTAATCAAATCAGATTCTTATCCATAGTGATTTAAGTAATAAATGTAGACAATAGTGATATAGTGATATAATCGTTTAAAATTGTTGGGTTTGAAATGTTAAATATTTATGAGGTTTTTCGTTCTTTTCAGTGTACCCCACATTATGAGTTGTTGTTTATCATATTTGTTGTAGCTTTTGGTGACGAGGTTTGCGATGATCAAACAATGAATCGAGTAGTATCAGTTGTCAAAAAAGATCCTTTAATTCTTTATAATATTATGTTCTCATTTTGATCGGAATACCAATTTAGCTTATAATCTCTCATCTACCCTCCAACCAGAACGAATATACGCAAAAAAAAAAAAAACACAAAGCGATGTGACTTAAGAGACTTTGACTCGATCATCTCAATTTCTCGATCCAGTCGTTGTATCTTTTTCTTGGAAATTTTACAATTGTTATTGTATTTTCTAAAAATGATAAAAATTGTGAATTCACTTAATCAAATCCGCGTGTTGATATGGAAGCTGAATTGAATCAATGCTTCATTTCCATATTAACGTATTTAGAAAACTCACTGTCCTTTTTTAACGTGTACAAATGCAAAAACTTAGTTGACCAAGAGTACATCGGGGTCATCCCTGAACTCTCTTTTTGCATAGGTATTCTACTTTTTAAGGTGGTTGGGTTTAAGTTAAATAAATTATTGAAGATTCAGGACATTCAGCGTCTTGTGGGGGATTTTTTTTTTCTCATTTTTCTTACAATTGAATTGAGTTGAATAAAGGGTCCGTTCAAATATGCCAACGTGCACTTTTTTCATTTCAACCTCTGCCGAAATGATGCACTAGACTTTCTGATTACGTACCTAGAAATTCTCCTACATTCGCGAATTAAAACTCTGGTTATCTATAGGCTGAATAATTCTAGGCTTCAGTTACGTTTGTACAATACTTTTCTTAAGGAGTTATTTGAAAAGACTAGTATACGAGCGTAAGTCCCGAAAGTAAGAAGAAAGCTGGGAAGCAATTCAAACGAAAGGTAACTAAATTGAAGAAATGTCCAATTCGTTCAGAGTTTTTACCAACTTCCAGAAACGCATACAACATTTATTTGCTGTCAGATATTGTTTTCCACTTTTAATTTTCTAAACTAAAACTTTTACTAACTTCACTTTTTTAAAACTTTTCTGAAGTAAAAATTGACGAAGTTATAGTTTTTAGACAAAATATTCGTCCTTTTAACCTTTTAACGAAGTATCTGTTGGTCATGAATATCATACTCAACGCAGATATTTTAATCAAAAATAAGTTATTAATGAATTTTGTTTTCTCAAATTATAGGAATCATGAATCGGAGAAACTTCCCCATTTTAGATAAAAATGTTTGCTATTTTAACACTTTTATAATTTAAAGTGAAACACTGGAAATTTTATTTCATGCGAGTTCCGACGCTTATGAAGTTTTATGTTCATATATATAATAATGCGCGCCTACTATTCCGTAATTATAATTTTTTAGAACAAATTTGAATAAGTAGATTCATTAAATTCATTCATACAAGCTAAAATCTTAAAAATGTTGCCTAAAAACAGTCGTAAATTTAGTGTTATTATTATTTTTTTTTTTTTTTTGAAAATTTGAAACGTAATCCTAATAAACGGTGTCCGATAATTCACGAAAAATGTAATTTTGATAGAAAATACAGCTTTTTAATTAAATTTTTTATTGATTCAGAGAATGTACAGGTTGGGGTTATGTATGGAATAGCACATCGTATATGACTTAAAAAACACAAAGAAAAAGTCCAATGATGTTAAATCTCAGGTTGGCCGATTCTGATCACAAAAACGGAGGATTACACGATTAGGAAATGACTCCTGTAGTAATTGAATTGTTTCTCTGGCTGTATGGCATGTGGCACTGTCTTGTTGAAAACATATGTTGGTCACATCATGTCACTTTAACGAACACCATTAATTGTCACTTCCTAACCAGCCGCATTTTCGAAGAAGAATGGTCCATTATTTTGAAAATTTTACTCAGCAATGAAAATGCATAGCGCCCCATTCTTACTAACACTGAACTGTGAGCTGTCACATTGTTATCTTTTTTGCCGTTGGCAACACAGTATTATTAAATTCAAATTTTGAGTAAATCCCGTTCGTAAGTTGTACCTTATTTTAAAAAGAACAGTTTTTTTCTTTCTGAAGGAAAAAACTGTTAAATCATGGAGCCATTTTTAAAAAAATAAAAAAACAACATTTAAAACAGCCGGATTAATTTCAAAAAATAGAGAATCCAGTCATATTTAGATAATTAAGATTGTAGTGTAACATCTATCATGGATATTCTAAATACCAATTTTAATTAAAATCAACACTATAACACTACCGTTCTTAAGAAACCAGTTATTTTCCAAATTACCGTTATGTGCATTTTTGGTGAAAAACTCCTCCATATGCTATATTATTATTTTTTATTATTATTATTCATTTTTATCAACATCGTTAGAGTCGTTATCGATATAGTCGTGTTTACAGAAATCCGTTATATGGGAGGAAACGTTAATTTCAGGATTCCAATTAAAAAAAAAAAACTCCTCTGTGGGACCATCAACAACACACATAGTTGATTTTCAATTTCGAATTTCAGTCAAATCGGTCGAATAGGTTGGACTTGAGTGAATATAACGGCAGACATACATTTTTTACAAACTACTTTTTTTTTTGGACTCTTGCTACCTCAAAACTTTAGAATATGAATGCCATCACAAAACTTTCCTATACTACATATACTAAAAAAAAAATACTTCTTAAAGGTATTTTTGATATCGAACAACGATCGTAAACAAAATATATCTCCCGCGTATTTTCATTTTTCGGACTGCTGTAAAAAAGCATCTAAAACGCATTCAACATTTAATTTGTAAACCTTTCAATATGTGTGAGCATTGCTTCCTCAAGATATGAACTCACAGAGACTTAACTGTGTGCACCATTTTATTTTTAAAATATATGAAATATAACTCATACGTAATTACCATACTCGAGACACATCAACATAATTTACGTCAAATAAATTATGAGATGAAAAGCGTTGAAAAGAAAGAACAAACAATTAAATACAAAAATAGTTAGAGATGCAAATTATAAATTTCAAGAAATTGAATCTATTGGTGATTTCACTATTAAAGGCTTGCTATTTAGCTGATGTATCTACGAAGCGCGACAGGACAAATAAAAACGAATATTAATTAAAGATAAGATCTTTGGCATAGTGAAATTCCATTTAAATGATCAGAATATTATCAAAAGACTATAGTATGTATATATATCCAAAATTCAAAAATAAGATTTGTCCAATAATACAAAAAATATGTTCCGAGTCTGTGATTTCAACTCAAAAACAAATAAATATGTAGTAATAAAAAATTTCAGGTTTCAACAAAATTTGTGTTTTTAAAAATCTCTTCAGAAAAATATGTCACCTAATGTAAAGGGTGATCCATTTCGAACACAGAAAATTCAAATTTAATGGAGAATGTTTATTATCATTTGAAAGAACATTCTTTGGCATTTAATTTTTGAAGATTATGTCTATTAAATGTTGGCCGTTGCTACGTCGCAGATGGTCCATCCGTTGAGTCCAATTTTCGATCACTCGTTCGAGCATTTCGACTGGTAACTGGCGAATGACCCGCGTGATGTTTTCCTCCAAGGCCTGAATCGAAGCGGGTTTGTCGGCATAAGCTTTTGACTTACATATCCCCACAGGAAAAAGTCTAACGGTGTGATATCACACGATCTTGGTGGCCAATCGACCGGCCCAAAACGTGAAATTATGTGCTCACCGAAATGTTCTCTCAATAAGTCCATTGATTGATGCGATGTGTGGGAAGTGGCGCCGTCTTGCTGAAACCAAATGTCGCCGAGATCACGAGCTTCAATTTCAGGCATCAAATAGTCGGTTATCATGGTACGATAACGGTCGCCATTGACGGTTACGTTCGCACCGGCATAATTTTTAAAGAAATATGGACCGATGATTCTACCGACCCACAAACCACACCAAACCGTTGTTTTTTCTGGATGAAGTGGCAGTACTTCAATCTCTTCAGGTTGCTCTTCGTCCCAAATGCGGCAATTTTGTTTGTTTACATAGCCATTGAGCCAGAAATGGGCCTCATCGCTAAACAAAATTTGCCTCGAAAACGTCGGATCTTCTTGGAACTTTTCAAGAGCCCATAGAGCGAAGCGATGTCGCTTGGGAAGGTCGAGCGGCTTCAGTTGTTGCACAAGCTGTATTTTGTACGCTTTCAATTTAAGATCTTGACGTAAAATGCGCCAAGTCGTTCCATACGTCAGTCCGAGTTGCTGCGAACGGCGCCAAATCGACTCTCTACGGTGTTCGTGTACACTCTCAGCTACGGCCGCTATATTTTCTTCACAGCGTGCTGGACGTGGTCTATTCGGTCGAATATTATCCAATAATGAATGCTGGGTCTCAAAATGGGTGATGGTGTTGCGAATAGTACGCTCAGTAGGCCGATTATGTTGACCATAAGTTGGGCGAAGTGCACGAAACACATTCCTCACAGAACGTGAATTTTCATAATAAAGTTGAACAATTTGTAAACGTTGTTCACGCGTAAGTCTTTCCATTATGAAATGCGAAACAATACTAAACAAAAATAACATGACAGCATGGCACGACTCACACGTGATCTGTCAAAAAAGGCTATTGAAAAAAGTATCTCTACTTGGATCACCCGTTATTAACTCTAATTTGTCTTCACAGTTAATACAAAACTCTGTAGACATTTATTAATCAAACTTTTGAATTGCTAGATCGGCATACGTTCCTTCAGTCCAAACGCCATGCCATCCGCGATCCCTTTGATCGTTAAACCACAGGTCCGATCTTCCTTGTTGTCTCGATCCTGACCAGTCATACAAAATGAATTAAAATTTTGAGTCGACTATGATTCAATCGGCAGAAAAAAAATTGCATAATCGCCAAATGTTTTGTTTCTGTTCCGTTTTGAATATATTTATCCCATCTATTTATCGCCGTGCCCACGAGTGATGTATTTCTGTTTATGTTAATATATTGTTTTATATTTATTTTATGCGAATAATTTATAATATCTTCAGATATTGATTGTTTGTATTTTCTATTTTATTTTACAGCTTCTACAATCTAAAACCCATTCCAGTCGGATTCCAGATGACTTCGACGGAGCCTGCAATATATTAGGTAAGTTTTCGAATATCTTGTTGTACAAATGCACATATTTAAATTATTCGTAACAGTAAAAAAAGTATATGATGAGGGTACACTTTGTTGTGCGAATCTTAAAAAACTTCTATTAGAGCTTTTTAATAGTCCTTACTGATATCATATTATCATAATTTCAATATCTAAAGATGAGTGACGTGTTTTTTCCGGAGACAGAATTCACTCTAAGATTATGATCTGCTGTTGGTCTTCTTTGGCTCATCCGAGAAAACCGACATACTTCTTACAACTCCTAGATGAGCTGTTGACTGAATATGTTAGATCCGTTCACGTAGGATGGTAATTTTTGGCAACATAAGATTGCATGTGCTACTTTTGATTCTATCTAAGGAATATTTTTAAGGGTCGCCAGTATTAGTATACGTAAAAATAAGACTAAACCACCAATGACATGATTATTCCCGAATTCAACACGAGATATGTCCAATCATATCGAGAGTAGGTGCAAGCGAAAAACAATTTATTGATGTAGCTACGGTTTGGATTTGAACTCTTTTCGCAGCAGATCATCGCACTAAAACCCACAGAGTCCTCAAAACTATGTCAATTACGATCCATTTTTCTGAAGATGCGTTATTTGTATTGGAAGCTTTTCGGATCTTTGATCTACTGTTTGATCAAGCTTTGCAATTCCTATAAATTTGTATTTAGCTATTGCATACTGCTCAACATTGTGACCGCCGGACTTACAACTGTGTAGATTGTCCCTTTCAGATAACGATGAGATGTATCGCTCACAGAAGATACAAGCTTTTTAAAGTAATTCATCTACCAGCTCTTATACGATTTAGAATTTTAAGCAAAATTTAACACAGGCTTTGTTGTTGCGCTATAAGTACAATCAATATATCAGTGTATCAGGAATTGCCAAAAAGATACGTACCGTAGAAGTATTGGGTTAATTCCGAAATCCTCTTTGTCTTTCTGGCTTCCTTACTTAAAGAATGAATAAGTATTCTCCGACCATTTCTCGCTGAGAAAGAGAAACAAATTTTTACTATCGACGATGAAGAGATGTGCTACTGCAGTAATGAATGAATTTTTACCAAAATGTAAAACGTCAAAGCCGGAAAGACCGGAACGGTATCATATCGAATTCCATATGATTAAGATAAATCATATTTGAATTTGTAATCTACGCTGAGAGTACAAATAAAGCCAATAGAAGAAGACATCTCCCTAAGTGGTTCACACGATGCTTGAAAGTCGAAAAATAACTGCTTCATCAGCACAGACCTCAGTATCAGTAACAGCCGTTAAAGGCTGCCCTCAGGGAGGAGTACTCTCACCCCTACTATGGTCTCTGGTTATCGATAACCTACTTCAAGACCTAAGTAATGCAGGTTTCAATATAATTGGATACGCCGATGACCTAGTCATCATAATAAAGGGCAAAGAACCAAACGAAGTTACAACACGTTTGCAAAACGCCCTTAAGATAGTCATAGACTGGTGTAATAAAGAAAGTCTCTCTATAAACCCCAGCAAGGCTATCATCGTCCCTTTTACAAAAAGGAGGAAATTAAATCTTACCCAAATTTCAATTAATGGTACATACATTGAGTATTCCAACGAAGTAAAATATCTTGGAGTGATCCTTGATAAAAAACTAAGCTGGAACTCCCACATCAACAACAAAATTCAAAAAGCAACCAAAGCTTTCTGGGCTTGCCGAAGCATGTATGGTAAAACCTGGGGAATCTCTCCAAAGACCACACACTGGATCTACACGATCATGGTCAGGCCCATTATAACATACGCTTCAATAGTATGGTGGAACAAAGTCACCCAAAAAACAACTATAAATAAATTAAACAAGGTACAACGGCTTGCCTGTCTGGGCATTACCGGAGCTATGCGTACCTGTCCCACGGCGGCTATGGAAGCCTAAATAGGACTAACACCTCTCCACATTTATATAAAAAAAGTGGCAATTCGCAGCTCAGCAAGTTTGACACAAGCGGAAGAATTAAACATTAGTGAACATCTAAAACTAATTGAACTTCTATCCGAACTTCCAGAACTTGACATGATCTGTGCGGTTACAGACCGCTTACCAAAGACACTATGCTTCGACAAAAGATTCTCAACGGAGATCACAACCAGAGAAGCATGGTGTAGCAACAACCCTCCAAACTGCCTAAACGGCCTAAAGTGGTATACGGATGGTTCTAAAATGGACTCAGGGGTAGGAGCTGGCATACATGGACCAAATGAAAACATCTCAATACCTATGGGAAAAAACCCTAGTGTATTCCAAGCTGAGCTCCATGCCATAAAAGAATGCGCAAACCTAACACACAACTCAGGTATTAAAGGCGCAAACATCCATATATTCACGGACAGTCAAGCAGCTATAAAAGCCCTTAGCTCACACATCATTGACTCCAAATCAGTACTACACTGCTTCAACTCCCTCCAAACACTCAGTTCCAGGAACAAAACCAAACTATGGTGGGTCCCCGGACATAAGGGAGTTGAAGGTAACGAAAAAGCTGATGAACTAGCCAGAAAAGGTTCCGAAACCCCCTTCATTGGACCTGAACCCTTCTGTGCAATCCCCAAATCAGCCATAAATCTAGTCATAAAAAACTGGGAACAAAACAGATGTGTTTCATACTGGGGAAACATCCCAGGCCTAAGACAGGCCAAAAGAGCTATTCAGCCTTCAAATCAGATGCCGACAAGATACTAAATCTTCGCAGGCACGATATCTAAAACTTAGTAGGTTACCTAACTGGTCATCACGGTCTGCGATATCACCTAAACAAAATGCGTCTAGTCGACTCACCGGAGTGCAGACTATGTCTAGAAGAAGACGAAACAGCCGAGCATATCATATGTGAATGCCCGGCCCTTTACAGTATGAGAAGAGAATCTTTCTTCAGGGAATTCTTAAGTCCCGAAGAATTGAGGAAATCTTCGGCTGAAAGTATTGTCAGCTACATTAGGAAAGTAGAAGCGCTACTAACCTAAAAAGCATCTGACGGCAAGCACAATAGATCTTTTAGGTCGATGTGTATATTACTGCTTAGGCAGGTCAGAATTTAAAAAAAAAAAAAAAAAGTGGTTCACACAGGCAACTGGAGAGGTATATTGGATAAGACATAGGTTCACCCTGGACAGTAGCTAACTGAGACAAATTATTGAATTCGCAAAGTGCTTGTTTTGTTGTGCAATTCGAATATGAAAAGCTTGGTGATAAAACGTCAGCCTATAATAAACTTAGTACCAACTGCTAAAATATGAAAAAAAAAAACATGACCATAACCATATAAAGTTCCATTATCCCCATTAGAAAATACTTTAAAAAGCAATCCATCTAGCAAACTCTTCATCAATCCGTTTTCAATGATTTGCGAATAAACCGCATCTAATGGTTTATCCTAAAAATACCAAATGAACCCTCCTGTCCCCTATAAATTACAATGTTTCTTATCCTCAAAATACACACCACCATCGTTGTTTCTCTATCTTTACTGATAAAAAAACAATTCGCCAATGAAACCGCAAAAAAAAACCAACCATTTGGCATATGTCCAAATGATTTTTTAGACCAAAGATCAATAGATCAAATTACAATCGATAAATCTGTGTGTGCTCTGTACACAAATCCTACTCGTAACTTGCAGCCAGTTGAGAGTTGAACCTAAACAAAAAAAAAACAATCCAACGTCTAATCACTGACATTTACGAGTGAATCTGGAATAGAAGCGAAAAAAAAACCGATTCAGAAGCAGCGATTGTCTACAACTGTCTATCAGTGTAATCGAAATGATATCGATCGCATTACTCCACCTACTTTTGCAGCAGCAGAAGAAAATAAACTGAAATCTGTTGCGCGCTGCAACTGCACACAACCATCAAGATATCTAGTACCTTCTCGATAGCTACTGTTTAGTTGTATAACCTTTTTTATGCTAAACAACGATAGATTTAGATATATTCTATTTGAGATACTTATCTCGCGCGCGCTGTGGTAATTTGTACTTTGCGCCGGCCGCCCCGATACACTTCCACATACATATACTTAAAATAAACGAATTCGTGTTTATGTAATTGAAATTTATTTATAGCAAACGATGTTTGGTTAAAATTAACCCGCAGGAGCGAAGAGATGCTGTTCAGATACATTTGAGATAGACTTTCGGTTAACTAAAAAACGCGATGCGATGCTGGTGGTGGTAGTGTAATTCAATCGATTTGTAGAGGAAAAAATATATACATAATTTGTATCTATATCTTAATGCGTGGTAATCAGTCAATTTCATAGAAAGAAAGTTTCCTTTCCACTCTGTTGGTTGGATTCGTCCCGAACAGCAGGCACATGCAGACAAGTGTAAAATTATTATCGCCAAAGTGCATACATTTGTCCACAATTTGTTCGTATGATTTGAATCTTTTCAAAGCTTAGTTTCTCTACTAAGTCTCGTAGTTACTTATTCGCTTATGTGACTTAATTGCAAGATTCATTATTGCCGTGCACACGAATTCATCGGCATAACTCTCTAATGGAAAATTTCCCCCATAATCAGATGACACTTTTGCTCGATAACCATTTTATGCTGTTAATCTAATTCCATCGTTCACCAAGTTAGGATATAGTTTTGGATATTAGCTTTATGGTTGTCGATTATCCATTTGGTAGCGGCAATTAAGAACTGGCCTTATTGGACCGATGATGGTTTAATGGGGGTAAATCTATTAAGTCTATGTTGCTCGTATATAAATGTCATTTTAAGGTTTGTTCATGAATGTTTTATGATTAAGTTACTTCGGTATCTGGTCTGGTTGATGGATACGAGGAGAAAGCACTGGCTCTTGTAATTTATACTGGAAACCGAATTGGATTTAAGAAACGAGAAACGAGAAACGCCCATCAGTTTTGAAGTCGATCAAGTTACAATGTCATTTGGACATCAAAGTGTGCAAGCGATAAGACACACCCTGAGTATCGTAGATAATGTCGATGATATATGATTTCCTGAATGAAACTTTAGCGGACTTGTATCGGTTACTGCAGGTTAATAGAAGCCGCTCCATACATCTGTGCATTATTCTTCAGCAGAAATCGAAGAGGTCGACCAGAACTGGGATTATAAGGGTGTTATTGCTCTGTATAGTTCGTCTCTGGTGGAGTTCTTGGTTTCTTTTCCAGGATCTGATGTTTGTGTGAAGGTTTGATAGGTTTTTGAAATACCCCCACATTTGTGCTGAATGGTGGTCAGAGGTCAAAAACCTTCGCAAATAATGGTGTACCGCATGGATGCATCCTAAGTCCGGTTCTCTTTTCTTTAAATTACGTCTGCGAAAGTATACCAAGTGGTATAAACTATGGCGGGGTGGAAGTCAAAGTACTATTTTATGTATTATTTTGATCTTAAAATGGAGTTCAATAAACACATGACAGTCATAGTCAATAAGTCCAGTTCTATGTTAGGATTTATTGAAAGGTGGTAAAAAGAGTTTAACGGCCCTTACGTCAATCTTTCGTAAGAAAACTGTATCGTTCGCACTCATTTGGTCTATGGCGTCAAATCAGAGAATCAGGGGGGCCAGTTGATATCACAATTTTTTGACAATATTCGGCTGGGAAAAAAATGTATCATAAAATTCTCATTGTTACAAGAGCTGTGTGTGATGTGGCACAATTTGACCCCTTAAGTTTTAAGTGATAGCAACTTTAAAATTTGTACACAAATTATTGAATATATAATATATATATATATAATATAGGTGATATCGAACGAAAGCGAAGAGAAGAGAGATAAAACATGTTGGCTGATGTATGTATTTATAAATAGTCTTAATTGATTTTGGTATGTTATATTATATCAAATCTATGTAAAGTAATTGACAATAAATTGCAAGTGATAGCAAGTGAAACACTTTAGTTAACTAACGATTAATGAGCAATTGAGTTTTCAGCAAAAAGTTTAGCTTACAGTAATATAAAAGTATGTTATAACTATTAATGCATAGAAAACATTTGAAGACATTTGAAAGTTGAATGATTGAAGTTGGAAGTTGATATATAGGTACTCGAAAATGTATATAATATGGTGATTATTCACTTCCAGGCAGATCCAAATCCGCCCACTGCCCACTTTAAAAAAAAAATGTTGTTTCGGGTCAAAAAGTACAGAATTTTGATAAACTGCCTGAACAAGATATTTAGACAATATGAATAGCTATATTTCGTTCATATAAAGTTTTTTTCCACGTCAAATTTTTGGTGGTGTTTTTAGTAAAAAAACGGCTTGTGTTCAAATTTAAAATAAATTCGAAAAAAAATGGCGATGCAAATACTTTATAAACATTTCGTACAGATATAATTTTCTCTCATGCCCACTTTTGGGGGAAGTTTTCCTAAAAAAAATCGATTTGTATACCCTACCCCATAGCTTACGCAATATAGAAACGCTGTTTTTTTGTCGGACCATAAAACATTTTGATAAACTGTCTAAGCAATATATTGTGACACTGCCACGCCCACTTTTTGGGAATGCTTAATTAAGGATGCAATGGGATAGCGTATTCAACGATTCGCACAGCCGAAATTTCCAACAGGTGAAATCGAGTGAAAATCGATTGCAAAATATATGGCCTCATCCTTGTGATCGCCAGTGTATGTATATAAAGGGTGTGTTTTTTTTTGACATGAAAGACAATCTTCTGGTATTATAATTTAAATATAATTTCTGGCATATGACCGCCACTGCTGGCTCGGACGTAGTCTAATCTGGATTGTTCGATTAATTTTTCCAACATTTGTGGCCTCATATAGGCAATAACGCGACAAATGTTGTCCTCCAAATGGTCAATCGTTTCGGGGTTACCGGCCCAGACTAGTGTCTTCACATATCCCCACAGAAAGAAGTTAATCGGCGTTAAATCGCACGATCTTGGAGGCCAATTCACAGGACCAAAACGCGACTGTAACGTTCTGGGAAGCATTGTTTTTAAAGAAGTACGGACCAATTAGTCCACCAACCCATAAAGCACACCACACAGTCAGTTTTTGTGGATATAACGGTGTCTCACCATACACTTGAGGATTATCATCACTCCAAATACGGCAGTTTTGTTTATTGACGTATCCATTCAACTAAAAGTGAGCTTCATCGCTAAACAAAATTCGCTTTTGTTAATTGGGATCAATGGCAATTTAGTTTTGGGCCCATTCACCGAATCTACGCGTTGCTATGTGGTCCTGTGGCTTCAATTCTTGCACGAGTTAGATTTTGTAAGCACGCAAACTAAGATCTTTCCGCAAAATCTTCCATAAAGTGGATGGACACATTTCCAATTCCTCCGCACGATGGCGGATACTGATTCGGGTCTTCCTCTTCGTTACGCTCTACAGCAGCAATGACTTCTTTTGTACGCACTGTACGACGTCTCTGTGGATGCGTATTATCATTTAAAGTAAACGTGGTGCGAAAATGGAACATATTCGAATTAATTGCTCTGATGGACGATTATGTTGACCGTAAAATGGAAGTGCGCGATATGTATTTCGAATGATTTTCAAAATAAATTTGCATAATTTGGAAGCGTTGTTCAAACGTCAGGTCTATAAATGTTGAAATACCAAACCAAACTAAAAATAAATCACTTGACGTTGACAGCTGACAAAATAGGTTTGAATAGGATTGTTACTCATAGTTCTCAATGAAATATTCCCAGTAAACGCTTTTGAAAGGTCTATGCGACTAATTCAGTAAAATCAATATTCTGCACTTCGGCGAATGATTTTACTAAATTCTTTATACAAAAGAAAATTATTAATATCGAATCTAAATTATATGGTTATTCAACTATCGATTTTTATCAAAATAATTCGTGGAACCCTACATTATCAAAACCATATATGAGGTGGCCTTGTATGGAGAGCTACCACTGTGCAGCGGCCCAAATGGCCATATAGTTACTCCACGAGGGTGTAGTGGTCTATGGTATATAAATCGAGGGTTTTCAGTGCCCAAATAGCGGCTATTCTGTTTATTAACAAAGACAGCCAAGTCAAAATGTGTTTTAATCGCTCATAGTCATTTTCTTCACCGCGTATTTTCAATTGAACAATTATTCAAATAAAATTTTGTAATAATTTCAAGACGTTGTGGCTGTGTTAGATGCTCAATTAGACATTTTTATCGACCACTCTCTGCGACTGTCAAATCCTGACAAATTTCATTCATACAAAAATGGCTACCAAATCAAATCGACTTGGAACACACCCTGTATATAGTGCTTTCAAATATAATTGAAACAGTCCAACGTTAATTCATTCGATTTGCCTTGAGAGATCTTCCATGGGATGATCTACACAATATGTCTCCTCATAGGCGTTGAATTATTTTGTTTTTTATTTATTCAGCACTCCGGCCATGAGGTACGACAAGTAGAAGTAATGCCAATTTTGTCAGCACACATTAGAATTTCAAGCTTTGGAGAAGCTTGAATGAGGTGCCTCCAAACGAAATACCAAATCCTGCGTATGATCCAGCGTTATAAAACGCAGCAAGGTCCGCTTTGTTGTGAACCAGAATTTTGTAATCGCTCTACATAGCTCAGGGATTGTGCAGGTGTGGGCAGTTAGCTAAGGACCAGGACTTGTTGGGTGAACCCTAGGCTAACCTGTACGTATGTTGAAAACACACAATCATTTCATCGCTAGTTTCTATTGAAAGAGCATGTGCTTAAATGCGCAAGCGTTTAACTAGCACATTCATATGTGAGTTTATAAAAATAAAGCACGCGAATCGGTTGCAAGTTCCTTCGCGTGTTCATCTGGATAACAACAATGTTTCTATTTGCTTCTGCAATTGCGCTCGATTTCATAATTTTCATATCCTAATACCGAGTCACATTTACTCTTTTGCTGCCCTAGAAAATCAATCAGCATGGAAATAAGCGTGCAGTTTCTTTTGCTGTTATGCTGCCATTATGGGGCATTTTTTTCGTTTGTGTGTTTTTCTTTACGTTCTTGCACGAAGGCCAACCTCACCGATATTGACGCCGGAGAAAACCACAAAAAAGTGAGCGTTTCCAACTTCCCATCGATCGGTGGTACGCGCCCGCCCCCCCTTTCAATATTCTCTGTGTTTTCTTGAGGTAAATTGTTTATTTATTTTCTAAATTATTTTTGGTGTACATATGGAATATAGCATTGGGATCTTCGATCTCTACCGCGTGCATCTCTTTCTGTCCTTTTTGTTTGAGGTATACGTGGGGATGGGGATAGTTTAACCACAGCTGAGGTGATTAAACAAGTTACAGTCCGTGGGTGTCATTAGATCAGCTACTTTTATGTTCACTTTGTATTGGCCACATTACTACACATACATATATACATCCATATATTTAATTATTGTTATTATTACGATGCTGGGTGATTGTATGGCAATGACCTCATATGATATAGATATTGAATGAGTTGTATGTGTGTATCTCGTAGCCATGCACAAAGTACAACGATCATTAGAGCGTCATCAATATTATCTAGCAAACATAAAGAGGTAGAGGCTAAGGCGGGCAGTGAAGGGGTTCAATCGGTGGGCAATTTGTTCCACCATAACAGAAAATCTCAATAATTTCACTTTTTATCGCGGCAGGTTGCTAAATCGATTGAAGGGGCTTGTTTCTGTTTGCATGTATACGAGAAAGTAAACTTTTTAAGGTAATTGAAGGCTAGGTGTAAATTACCTTATAGCTTTGTCAAAAAGTGAAATTATTTATTGCAAACTTTATCGAGAACAGACATTCTGGGCTTTAATACAAAATGGCAAATTCTTGGCTCATTAGGGCCCATGACTTAGCCTTTACTCACACAACAATTCATGTATGGGTATGCACTTCATTGACTATCGCGTAGTTCGAACTGCTGGGTTGAGAAAAGCTTTTTGGGACTTTTAGTTCTACCCGGATGATAAGTAATTAGTGTTGTTACGATTGAGAATGGAACCTATTCCCTTTGCGTGGGAGTTTATCGTGCTAACCACTGCACCATTGAATCCGTCATAGAGTGAAGATAGAAGAAATTAGTTGCTTTGATTAAAACTAACTGAAAAACTGAAAACTAGATGATTATATGTCTTCTATTAAAAAATAAAAACAAATAAAATTACCCCCATACATACCTCAGTCCTCACTGCTTATACGCCGTATATATAATTTGATAGTTTCGTTATAATTATGAAGCCACTTACGGATCCCTTTGGAGACCTCAGTCAAATTCGTAAGGCGAACATGATTCCTCACTTGGAAAAGGGAAGATATTCTGCAATACGTTGAGACTAAAATTTGTATTGGTCTGCTCACACTTTCTGCTAAAATAATGAAATTCATCTTTTTTATAAACTCCGAATTGAGGAAATTATTGTTTTGACAGAAACATTTCCCTTCTGCTCAGTTAAACAACTGAGATTAAAAGATTTCAATATTACAATAGCGGCCCTATCATGGTATCCGTTCGTACAGTAATTTTCTACGCAACGCAAATCCAGTCGAAGACTGAATTTTGGTTCACAGAATCCGTTTTCCGAAGTTGCAACAACGCATTCATTTGACATCAGCACCTCGTTGGTGTCCTGTTGCTTTTGGTGAAATTCCGAACATCAACATCAATGCATAAACTCAACGAAGCGCTCATATTGATTGCAGCTTGTTTTTTCATTCGAATTTTGCCTAAAACACCAGTTTTCAATAAGAAAATATTTCCGCGACGAATAAATGTCGGAGAGAAATTGACGTGTGGCTGTCAAAAACAGATGCAACAAATGCAACCCATCGCAATGAAACTTAAACTGCCGATGTTCGTTGCTATTTGTCGGAGAAAAGTTCCGAAAAACAGATCGGAACGATTACCATGAAGCGGAATTCTGCGATTCGTACTTGATAGGGCCGAGAGAATTTTGAATTTAAATATTAAATATTAATATTAAATATTGAATTTAAATATTTTATTCTAGCGAATGTATGTCCTATGTTTTATATTGTTTCCAACCTCTACATTGAGATATAATCTTTTTTTTCAGGATCTGCGCAAGTGTCAAGAGAATTTCGGGGTTAAAGGCACTTCCTATCTGATAATTTTGCTTATGTATCTACTGCCATTTGGGTCGAAATGGGATTCGTTTGACGTAAAAATGCAGTTGAGCATGAGTCTACTTTTAGTTTGCTCTATTTTGAACTCTACAGCAAACTAAATCAAATCTTTGGTTTTGAGTGGTAAAATTCCTGTCAACAGTTATAGCAACGACCGAAATGTGGGATTTTGGTGGTAAGGCTTTCGATCAAGTTTTCCACGCCCGGTAAAAGAATTTACCAACCCCATTAGGTTGGGTCCATCTGCTCGCAGAAGTGATGCCAAACGTACGCCAAAACTACTCATGAGTGACTCAAGTGAAAGCAGTCCATTTGTCCATTTTTACTCAATCCAAATTACATATTTCAAAAATATAAAATTGATTACTTCTCAAAAAAAAGGTTATTATATTTTTTATTTTGCATCACCTGCTCACGTGTTCGAAATCTGAATAAGAATGCTATATCTCCCACAATAGGAATAGCAGTTGCTTTCAATAACTAATCAATCCTCAAACATTTTCTATATAAACCTACAATTCGGTTAGTATCAGGTGAAATGCGCTATAATCCCTCACTTTGGGAAAACATCCCCTCAATCCACGGAAGCCGTGCCGTTTCTTCTTCTCAGTGGCAGCAGCTCATAATAGATGATTCCCTGCCAAATACAATACAAAACCGTATTGGCCTTCAATCTTGGCTCGGGCACCGTTTGCGCGATTAGATTACGACCATTTTCGCTTAAGGTTGTCATAAGTAATCCACTTTTCATTACCATCCGCCATCCAACATCACCAGCCACCATTCTTTTCAGAAATGTTTCGATTTTGTTTTATCGACATTTTCGAAATTTCGTCTTCCAGAGCGTGGTGCATTGTTAATATCGAAATTATAGGAACCGAATCGACCAAACAGAAACTCCTCTTGATTGTCTGTGACATATTTGCAGCCTCCTGGCTCGCGTTTTCAACTTTATCGAAGTGCTGTAAAAATAGTATTTTCTCTTTGCTGGCGTCCATCTTTGACGCGCAAAACTTATAGTTTGTTAGTACAAATTCGCATCTTTTTAACGGTTTAGTATACATCCATTATTCGTTTGTATAAATATTCTATTTTTTTTTTTTCATTTGTAATCAATACTTTACATTCGTTATGGAGCTTCCACGCACTTACAATCGTCTAAGATCTACTCATAACCCACCTTTTTAAACCAAGTTCACCACAAAACTCCCGCGCAGTGATTTGCAATTTTTGTTGCCATTTACATTGTGCAACCAAATATAATAAAACAAAAACCACTTCTCTTTGTCTAGTTCGAGTACCACATGTGAGAAGACTGAAATATCGAAGCAATGCCCGATGACTTGTGTATATTTATTTACCTGGAATATATCAAACACCAACGCAAACAAAATTTAATTTTAATTTTGATTCATATTTTGTATATATCAACGCTTGAGATAGCAAAGTGGAGCGCATTTGCGAATAAAAACGACGCGGATATTGAGGTGTAGGAAAATAAATATTTTTGTATCCTTAGACAAAGAACAGATTTCCGATTTTATTGACGCAAAACACATGCAATGTTGAAAGGTAAATTTATTCAAAAACATTTTGATATTTCTGCTGTATTCGAAAGTTGTTTAGTTGTACAATAAACAAGTAGTTCTTCTGAAGTATTTAAAAAAAAGCCGGTAAATTCGGTAAACATATTAAAAATAAATCAAATAAAGGTTGAAACAGTGAACTGTTTTTTTTATATATTGTTGCGCAAATATGTATACCGGTAACTGATAAAAATTACTTGAAACTCCTTTGGGACGACGTGAATTGATTTTTATGAAACGAAGAAGAGATCAATCGCTCTCTCTATCATATTTTAAGAGACAGCAAGATCATTTATATCAAATACAGCGAGCGAATCCCGTCTATTCGATCACAGTGGATCTTTCTGGTCTAAAGTGACCAAAATGTTTGTAATTAGATTGATTAGGTGAATTAGGTTTAATTAGGTTTACTAACTTAAGTCGCGGTACAGTCCGGGATGAACCTGGGCCTCAACCAACATGCCTCTCGAATTAGCCCGGTCCTTGGCTAACTGCCTCCAGTTGCGCACTCCAAGTTGGTTGAGGTCGGTTTCTACTTGTGCGAGCCACTTAAGGCGAGCTATTGCTCTACTGCGTCCGACGTCTGGCTGGGAATCGAAGACTCTGCGAGCCGGAGTGTAGGTGTCCATTCGTTCTACGTGTCCTAGCCATCTTAAACGTCCAATGCGGAGTTTTTTTTGGCTAGGGGTATTTCGCTGTACAGCTCGTATAGTTCGTGGTTGAATCTTCGTCTCCATAGCAGGTCAACGCAAACGAGACCGAAGATTTTTCGAAGAATTTTTCTCTCGAATCGACCAAGGATTTCTTCATCCGCTTTTGATACGGTCCATGCTTCAGCGCATTAGAGCAGGACTGGGATGATCAGGGTCTTATATAGGATCTCCTTAGTAGTTCGAGTGAGGGCTTTACTACTAAATTGCCTTCTTAGCCCGCAGAAACAGCGATTGGCAAGAGTAATTCTTCGTTTGATTTCTGACAGTCCCGTACTACATCTGTCTATATATATCTGTCAATATTGACGTTCTGTCCAATTCGTCGATGTTGTGTGTCCTTTCGTGTTGAGAGCATATACTTAGTCTTACCCTCATTTACTGCTAAACCCATTGTTGCCGCTTCCTTCTCTATACTAGCAAACGTGGCTATGACATCACGTTGAGTCCTACCAAAGAGGTATATAGCTATAGAGTACGCATCACAGCTAAAAATGTTGATGCTGTTTCAGACGCGGGCGGTAAGTGCGAAGGGGAATTTTCATCGTTCGTATGCATCTGCTATGCTGTTGCTTGATGCTGGCATGGCAATGTGCACACTGGGGTATCAATATCAGTACCCCTCATAGTAAATTTTCGTTGTATGAGATGCGCACTCTATGTAGTTTTATACTCTTTGGTCCTACCAATGATGTCAATATCGTCGGCGTATGCTAGAAGTTGCACCGATTTTTGGAAAATTGTGCCTCTGGTGTTGGCTCGGGAGTTTTGCACAATCCTCTCAAGAATCAAATTGAAGAAGTCACATGACAGCGCATCGCCTTGCCTAAATCATTTTTTGGTATCGAATTTGTCGGTGAAGTCGTTTCCAACCCTGATGGTGCGGCGAGAATTCTCCATCGTCATCCTTCACAAACGGACGAGTTTATAAAGAGAGAATATAAAACTGTCACGATAACTTTTCTAATTTGCAATCAGGAATCGGCATTTAAATGGTGGTCTTTTTCTTTTTGTCAAAAATATAACTGAACACACAAATGAATGCTGGAGCTATGTTTTTGGCGCTGTATGGGTCTTTAATTACATTGGCGCAAATTTATAGTCGTTGAAAGTACACTTAAAAATTATTTAATCGCGTACTAACGCGTTTTGGTAATTATAATCGTCAAAAAGTGTACTTTAGCGTTGTCACTCTGCATTAAAGTTAAAGCGACCGAAACCTCACTTTAAATATTTAATAAAGAGTTAGCGTTCTGTCACTTTTTAGGTGAGTTTGATTTAGAGGCCTCAGAGGAATGTCCATTAGCATACACTAATTAGCGCCACGTTAAAAAAGTGTCTATTATTGAAAATATGTTAAAGCAACCTTTTAATTTAAAGTACCTGATAACCAGTGTGGAGTTAAACCCTTAAACATCGATTGACTATAAATTTGCGCCAATCATTCATTTAAATAATTTGACCACGTATCTTCTCAAAAAATGAACCAGCAAACCCAGTCTTTCTTGCAAACTATATAATCCACATATAACCTCTGCGAATATAGTTTTATTTCTTAAAATATACAAACATGTTGTACCATCGTCATCGCATGATCAATGGGAAAGTCTTTTCTCCAGACTAAAGCTGGATATCAATTTTACTTTGCAAATCACCATATATGGTGCTCGAGATACGACAGCCCTCTGACTGGTTCCGTTGCGAAGGAAGTTGTACTGGACACTTGTGCTGGTTGTCTTGTCACAGACACTCTGGGAACTTGTTATGCTGTGCAAGGCGAGAAATTCGCAGTATACCAAAGAAGTAGCCCGGGAGACCGTCGTTGCGTGTGCGTGTCTAATAACTGTAGACCGTTCCATACTGGGAGCACACAGACGACATCGCGGAGAGGCAACTGCGCGCACGCGCGGTGCTAACTGCGGGCTTAACTCACGTTGAAGTCTTCGTCGATATGGCTAATGCATGCACCAGACAAATGGCGCATAGATCTTATTAATTTGCTAATGGTAATTAAATGTCACCCAGAGAAATTTCTTAACCCGTCCAACTATCACTATCATTTGGATAAATGGATGACAGATTGGTGAATCCGTGCCAGACACCGGCTGAGACATTTTAAACTGGAAAATCGTCCCCATACCATGCTGGGACGGATGACAAACGCCTCGGCAATAACATTTTCACCCATCGAATGACGGGACGTGGTACAGGTACAGTGTACTGTACGGCCTACTAGTTCGATGACTGTATCGTGTCTGCCGCACGCATGTAGGTTCGATGATCGAAGATTTATTGCGATTTTAATGTACGGACAATTTCTTTAACAACAAGAACCCAGCCGCGAATCGGATTTCACTGTTTCTACACATTTCTGTCAATGTCAATGAACGGAAACAGGAAATGGAACATTTTACAGATGACAAATGCGACCAGGGAACCGTGAATTGTTGTTTCCCTTTCAGTTTATAGACAGAGGAAAGGGCTAGCAAAATAGTTGATTGACATTTGGGGACACGCTATTGCGATGCAACGGATGAGTGCACTTGCGATTTTGTCTCCTCCAACTACAAACATGATTACACGAGTGTGTGCACTGAACATGAAAAGGTAAATATCGAATTTGATCTAACAAATGAGGAATACGAGTTGTTGCGTTACACTAGAAGTGAAAGTAAATTTGTGACTACACTAGGACATATAAAGACATACTTTAAGTATGTCTCGTGATTATATTGAGTGGAATTTGAGAAGCAGTAGTTTACGAAGTTATCACATTGCACTTTTTACTGCTACCGAGAAATAATTTAGAACATGAAAAATTGCAAGAATGATAACAGTTGCTTGTTAATTCCTATCCTTGTCTTGAAGAGGAGTTCTTCTAATCTAGAAAAAAAAATCCCTTTTGCAAACTCAAACATTTGTCAATACTGAGGCCATAAAATTCGGTGTGTTGTATATCTGTAAATGTTTTATCATGATCTGATATAGCTTATCTAAATCGGAGAAAGTCAGTGGGTTATCCCGCACCAAGACATCATTACTTTCTTGCACTTACCTACCCTAAAAGTTCAGTATTAACGAATAATCAAATTAATTGTCAATACTATTCAAATTTGGACTTGCAGCGTTAGTATTTGCTACACCTGGACCTGGATTTCGGCATTCAGGACAATCCTAAACATGAAGTCTGAGCGCCTTATGGTGTTGAATTCAATTATCTCTATTTGGTGTTGTTGGTGTCGAGGGCAATCCGGCCCTCAAGAAATATGCCTCTCCAGTTAGCCGGGTGTTTAACTAAATGCTTTGCCTTTCACTTTTTATCTTGGTTGAGATAGATTTTTATGAATGATTGTGCCCGTGGTATGGACTGAGGAATTTTGGACAATCCTTTCAATAACACTGTTAAAGAAATCACATGACAATGCGTAACATTGTCTTAATACTTTTTTTTTCTGTGAGTTATTTCTCCATCTTCATCCTGCACAGGCTGACGATTTTGGGCGATAACCTAGACATTGCTTGGACTTCTTTTTTCCCAGGATCTATAGTGTGAAGAATTGATTAATTATGGACATTTCTTGCGTCAAACTAGACTAATAGGGAGCGATCATGTTGTTGGTTAATATTTTCAGGCGTTTTCATATGACGCCAGGATCTTGTACCAAATGTTTGCTCAAAATGCCTTATATTGACGATTTAGGTCCTAATTTGAATTGTCATAGTGCGTTTTGATCTGTTCGAACTATGCGACTTCTTGTCTAAGACTGTCGCTTATTACAAATCCGCATTTGAATAGTTACCTAACTTGACGTGGGCGTAAAAGTGGGTGCGGTCAATTTTTCTTTCAGTAAAAACCAAAGTTAGGTTACGACGAACATTAAAAAAAATTGCAAAATCGGTGCAGCCGTTCTCAAGTGATATGGTTTCCAGCGAACCACAGTTGATTTTTATATATATAGAATATAGATTATGTGTTTCGGTATGTGTATATAGTGCATATAGATTTGTGCACATACTGGCCTCATCATTTGGAAAGACGAAAAGTACAATATAACTATGAACGAACAAAGTTCAGTTACCTTTTGGAAAACTAACGAATGTTTAAAACTATTTTTGAACCTAGAAAAAAACAACCGTCAGCGGAAATATGTATTCATAGGGTTCCAGCATCGAGCCACAAACCATCTATCCCCAAAGTAGGACAAAGTCATAACAACAATGAACTCACGACTCGTATTTCAACATATACACTAACACTGGGTATACCTTTTCACATATTTCCCACTTTGGTGTGATTAGGTCACATTGTAATTATTACAATTTCTTATGCGGCCCCCAGTTTCACCGTCTCCCGCCACCATAGATACCTGCCGTATAGCAACATAAACCCAAACGCAGCACTGAGTCTGTACAAAGCACCAGAGTGCACAAAGCAAGCACACATAAATTCCATTAGATAGTCAGATATCTGCACTTGACACGGTGCGCTAGAGTTGCACATGTGACTACCGACAATAGATTGCTATACGACACAACAAAGGCCTCCACCGTGGACCTTTGGTTAAACTGGCGCACGCCAACATCCGAACCACTGATCGGCGACATGTGTCTCTTCCAATGTGACGACGCACGGTGACGGGTTTTGCATTTGCATTGATGCGTCTTTTGCCAACTTGATGTGGGGGAGTTTTTACAAATAGGTCTGTAGACAAAACGCTTATTTCTGGGCGCAGGGCGTATTTGCGAATTGACAATGAATTGGCGTAAACTCATTGAATCCATTAGGTGAAAGCAAAGTAGACACAAGCTGGTTAAACCACCTAGGCATGTGTGCGCTTAAACATAGACATTCGTTTGTGAAAAAAGTGCGTTCAAGGAGGAGTTGCCGCTTGTCATTGGCTGGTTGTATTCCCAACACTGAGGTCAGAGAAATTGACCCATGAAGCAATTAAAAAGATAAACCACACCACATGCATACAACCACACAATGCAAAACCGAATCATTCTAGAAAGATGTATCTTTGCAATTGCAATCTTACTTGCATGCAATCCGTATTTCTACAACAAAAGCCTGCCTGGTGGCTGTAGAATGGAACTAATGTATTCTAATCAAAATTCTTAAAAAGAATTAAGTGCTGCAGTATGTGGCTGCTGCTGCGATTATTGTTATGATTGTTGTTCACTCAGTCGCGCGCAGTCACTTCCTTGTAAGAGCAAGTTGTGTTGAACTAGGTATCGTAGCGCACCGCTGAGCAGCAATTGCCGCCACCGCAGCGCAATACAAAAATACCAAATGTCTGTATATTTGCGCACACAAAGAAAATTCCACAAAGATCGCGTATTTTAATAATACCGTCCGTCAATCGTGTATTTAAAAGTTCTAACAGAGCGATGGCAGTACAATTGGTTACTCTTAGTAAACAATGGAAAATTTGATGTTCGATCTTGTAGATACGTGAGGAATGTGTGACTCGAGTAATGCATAAATAAAACCGTTTACGTTGTTGTCCTGGTATTCCTTGTATTTTTCGTATTTCGTATTATTTCGTGTTGCATAAAAAGGATACGAGTGGGTATAACGAACCATCATCACTCACTTCTGACTCTTTGGCGGCACGTTGATGTAAACAATAATCACATGTCTGCCACATTTGTATGTTTATGATACGATTTTTTTTTTGATATTCTAGTGGAATGCGGGCTGTTGAAAAACATCTGCTACTATATTTTGATTTCCTATAAAAATAACCACAAAGGTAACAATACCTATTCTTACTAAGAACAGCCGTTGACTTCAATGAACATCCTACTGATCTATCAAAGTTATTGGTGGTATCAGCATGCATCAGTCATTATAAACAAGATCCGATAAACATTAACCATTCGGTTTTACAAGAAAGAAAACTATTTAAGCATAGTCCTTTATGAGGTCACAAGTCCCAGCATCCGCACACGAATCAAATGTATTAAAATCGAAAAAAAAAAACGTAGGTTTTGTGACTTTTCGAATTTGAAGGAGAGATCCCGAGCGAGCTAATTCTTGTCGTTTGCTTGCGTGTTTGACGGTTTGTCCAATACCGTACAATTTGTACCATTTGATTCAGCTCTGAACAAATATGTTTGTTGATAACACATGGTTTTGAAACATACAACTTCTGTATTATATTGAGTTTTCATAGAAATCTTTTTAAGTGCCTCAAAATTACATTCTTTTGCTATCCAGTTAAGCCGACGCATGTATGCATTAAAAAATGTATACATAAATTTGTCTTTTAAATCTCATATACTATAAAATATTGAATTTTGGTGATTACAAACGAACTGATTTCAGCCCAAACCTAAAAATGAGTTTCTTACGAAAAAAACCCAAAACCTTCTAAAACTAAAGTTTTCCCATGCATTTTAATTTTGTTAAAGGTTGTTGGACCGAACAATCCTTTTAATGCAATCCATCAATCCGTAATGGCCTCCCCAGCTTAAAAGGCTTGACAGGTTTTCTTCAAACTCCAGCGTTTTCTTGGTCATAATTCTAGGCCTTTTTTGCTTTTAGCCATGTTGTTAACGGTACCTACCTGCCATATAAAAATCATACATACCCTAAATTTTTCGAAAACGGCTCTTGTTTAATTTCAATATATACTATAAGCATATAAGTTCCAACAAAACTGCATACCTACATTTTTTTGAGAAAATCCAAATAACGGATTTTTGCATTTAGGCCATTTAAAGAAAATTGTAAATTTCTCGCAAACTTTTTTGTCAAATTGAATGAAATTAAATTTATGTAACGGGTGTTTTTTTAAGAGTTGGTTTTTGGAATAGAGATAAAATTGATATTTTGTGGTCAAATCGGGCAACTCTAATGTCATTTATGTTCAGTTTGGTTTGCCATTTCATCGTGAACAGGTTGACAAATGAACAACGCTTGCAAATCGTGCAAATTTATTTCGAAAATAATGGTTCAGTTCGCGAAGTTTACCGCAAGCTTCATCCATTTTATGGTCGACATAATCGTCCATCAGAGCAATTAATTCGGTTAATCATGGATCGTTTTTGGACTACATTTATTCTATGTGATAATACGCATCCGCAGAGACGTCGAACAGTGCGCACCGAAGAAACAATTGCCTCTGTAGAGCAAAGTGTTGAAGAGGAAAAAAATTCGAGCTTTGTCCATCAACTTTATGGAAGATTTTGCGCGAAGATCTTGGCTTAGGACCTTACAAGATCCAGCTTGTGCGAGAATTAAATGCGTCGTGATTTTGGTGTATGGGCCGAAAATGATAAATCTCATTTTCGGGTGATTTTCATCGCAAAGTTTTGTTCAGTGATGAGGCTCATTTTTGGTTGAATGGCTACGTCAACAAGCAAAATTGCCGCCTTTGGAGTGAAGAGAATCCACATGAGACCCTTGAGACGCCATTACAACCACAAAAACTGACTGTTTGGTGTGCTCCATGGGCTGGTGGAGTCATTGGGCCATACTTCTTCCGAAATGATGCTGGAGAGTCAGTTACCCTTAATGGAGCCCGGTATAGAGCCATGATAACCGAATATTTTGTTCCCGAATTGGATTACATGAATGTGGATGAGATGTGGTTCCAACAAGAAGGCGCTACATGCAACACAGCGCACGCCACAATCGATTTATTGAAGGAAACATTCGATGATCGCATAATTTCGAGGAATGGACCTGTCAATTGGCCACCAAGATCGTGTGATTTGACATCATTGGATTATTTTCTTTGGGGATATGTGAAGTCGCTCGTCTACGCCAACAACCAGAAACGTAAGGGGACTTGGAAGCCAACATTGCCGACATACCCCATACCCGACATGCTCGAAAAAGTGGTTGAAAATTGGACTTCTAGACTTGGCTTTTATCGAACCCGCCGCGGCGGCCACATACCTGAAATCATATTTATACATAATGGCATAAAATTATCCTTCCTTAGCCCAACCCGTTGAAAAAGGAAAAGTGGCGTACGACCCAGTCGTGCACCCACCACTCGTTTTTGATGCAACAGGCTCGGTACGTCTTTTTTCTCACGTATTTTTCTACTTCTTGTGCAATGTCGGGTCATCCAGTTTTATGCTGAATTTGAACGGTTGGATTAATATAAGCTTTATTGACAGTTAATACTACTTGAATAATTTATCAGATCATCGCGAGTTGAAGGCCAGTGAAAATCATTTTGGTGTTCCTACGACTGGCAATCGAAACCAGACCTTTTGCGCCGCAGTTTATTGCACCATCGCTCCACTGAGCAATGTCGTTCAAATATTTCATTGTTTAAACAAAAGGCGCTACCTATAATTTTTTTAGACCACATTTAGATGGCAATTTGTCAGGCATTTTATCGAATGTCTTTGAACTTTTCATAAAAAATATATATCCGAATTTCCTTAAAATTTACCAAATTTAATTTTTTTTTTTTGCGAAAAACGCCCACAAATTTGGACATTGTCCAAAAAATGTAATCATACTTTTTTTTCAAATTTCCGTATGGTTATACAAGTCAGTTTTGAAAGTGTGCCAGTCGGCTGGTTTCACAAAATCGTTCATTTCATATGGAAGTATCTATAAAACAAGAATTCGTATATAAAAATGCATCAATCCAGATAATTAGGCATTAAATACTGGATATACATATACATTTAAATTCGAACCAACTATCATATATTTTTTGAAACTATTACTACTTATGGGATAAGGCATTAAAATAAAACAAATCGGTTTTTAGGGGAAACTGTTAAGATAATGGAAAAGGTTAAAGAACGTATGTACAATATTTTGTTTACCATAAATCACCTAAAAAATGTTTGTAGGCTCATCTGCTTTTGGGGCGGTTTTCGAAAAAAAATGTATATATAATTTTAACGCTACTGACATTAGCGAACGTATTTGACTTTAAAATGTATGTCTTTTTCTATGCTTTAAACCAAAAGTTTTCATTTTCAGGTGCCCAGTGAAAATATCATTGCAAACATCATTTTTCTAACCAGTGTGGTTACACCCTTTTTTTGCTTACAGTGTTCATGAAGGTCATGACTTAATTTCATTTGTGTTTTGCATAACAGATACAATATCGTCCACATATAATATAAGCCAACAACCTCCCACATCAAGGTTGCTTTGCATACAGAATGAATGAAAATAGTAGGGGTTGTGTATGTTGTTTTACAAAAAGTCACCCGTCTGATATCTCTACGTACATTGATGTGTTGTCACTGATGTCACAGTTAATGAGTTAACATTACAAATGCATTTCCTAGTAAATATTAAGAACGATTATTTCGCAAAATAAAGTAAACACCTACTTAAAATCTTAATTGAAGTCTTAACAAAAATGATTTTAACCGTCAGTGAACTCACTACAGTTCGCATCTTGGATTTATAAATCTCGACTGTGTAAACTGTGTCTACCTAATCAGTTTGTTTATGTCAAAGCTTTCGCCTTACAGACGGATGTTGTTCGTTTAATGTGCATAAATTCATGAAGTTAAATTTGAAATGGCAAAGTGGAAGTACATGAAGAAACACCTAGAGGTCTATTCAATCATAATATTACAGTTTATCATCATTCGGTAGGGAAAGAAATTCGGAAAGTTGGTCACGTGCTGCCTCTCTGTCTCTATCTCTTTTTCAGTCTTTTTTGTGACCTATTTATACACAACGGAACACATTTAACCACATCACATATGTATTGTATCTACTGCAGGTTGTTTGTATTAAAATACTGTTGGTGCACAATTTTAGAATATTGACCGTCCCGTCGGAGAATCTCATCAGACCAATGCTCGCAATTGAAGAATATTTTTTTTTTTGCATATTGCATAATGCGACTACTACGAGTTATATAATCTCTCCGTTCGTTGTGGGAAGGTTCGAAATGAGGGAAAAGATTTGACATATATGAGCGGTTTTTTATTGGCTTTATAACAATTAAATACGTGTTTGGCGACATATAAATTTAGAATGTATTTATTTATATTTTTAGCTGAACTTTATGCTAACCTTGTTTGTTTTTCTCATTTCAGGATACATCTTTTTGAAGGTAAGAGCGATGGCTTAAGACATAACGTAACTTTATTTAAATAATGACATAAAAAAGTATGAGATAGAAGTAAATTGGGTAATTGTGTGGTTATATAGGGGTTTATTTGTTTTGATACATAGTTAGAAATAATACATATAAATGTATCGTTATGTATTTGGATCGAGTTAGAACCACAAGCTAAGTCGATCAAGTCATGTCTGCTTATCCTTTCGTCAGTCAGTCAGTATTTTACCTATTTTTATGCCTTAAATGTTGAGCTGGGATAAAACATGTCAGTATATAAACCGTTTCATGAAACATTAGTAGAATTGTAAAAATAAATCCATGCCTACTTTTAAAAATGACTCCGTACACCATAAGGAAGTTAAACATATTGAGATTTTCACATTTAAATAAATTTATAAATACTGACTGTGCTTAAATTGGGAGATCTTTCAACTCCACAATTTTGGCTAAATGCACACTGTAGATATGTAGTTTTAAACAGGTGAAAGATATTTGTGCACTTTGATTGTGACAAACCATTTTTTTTAGTCTAAGCATTGTACTCTATTATTAAATTTAAAGCCCAAAACACTGGATAGCTTTTCTTGATATGTACTTTGGATTTTTTTGGAATTAAAATTCTTAAAATTAAAATTCTGGTGCTCGAAATATGCAAGAAGTTAACACGCTCAAATGAATGGTGTTGAGTAAAATCAAGTCCCTGGCTGCGAAGTCTGTTGGGTCAACAACATGTAAATATTTGTAGTTGATAACTCTTTATTAAGTTACAAATAAAAAAAATATTAATTATTGGCGCTACAGGCTCGTTAGTTAACCTTTTTTCTCACAATCATTCATGTGTGCTTGAAAGGCCGGTCCTCCTGTTTTATGCCGAATCCGAACTTCTAGGTTGAGATAAGATTTTCTTGACAATAAATACTAATCCCAGTAGTATCAATTGCCAAGAAAAGCGTATCTCAAGCTTTTTGGGCGAAAACATTGAGTTATTAGAAAGGATTTTGATTAAAACATTATTTCCAGAGATGCGCCTGTAAACTGGTCTTCAAGATCGTGTGATTTGACGCCTCTGGGTTATAGTATATTCGAAGTCTTTAGTATTTGCGGACAAGCTTACTTACTTACCCTCGTTTTACAAGATCCAACCACCATGCGGAGAAGCTAAGAATGTGAATTATGTCTTCAAATTGTCTATCGAATAAAAACAATTTTCTTTGTGTGTGATGTTATTTTTGTCTTAAAAATACACCTTTAGCTTAATTATTTCGCGAGCTGATTTTTACCTCTAAAGTTTCTAATATTTTTCTTTAAAAACATCAGTGTGCTCTAGATGCTCAATGGTCTTGAGTTTAGTGCGAGGTAAAGGTGACTTTATCTTGACAATAATTTGCAAGACTTTAGTTTTAACATTGTGACGTAAAAAATGTTATTTTAACGCTTACTTTGTCTGACTAACAGTTTTGCGCCACTAACCCTTACGTGCCCCATAAAGCTGAGGTTGCATTAAGAGCACAAGCTTTTAGTTATTTTCAGCATTGAGCCGACAAAATTAAGCAACCTCCTTAGAATGAGAACGCAGCGAAAAATGTCAAAAGTATCTTCGTCACCCTTGTATATTACAAGCATATCATGTGAACTCTACCGCACACTAAACCAAAATACAACACATACATTTAACTTGCCACCCTCGGCACACAAAAATAACCTTGAGACATTATTTCGATGCAAGTTTGTTGATGTCAAACTCCGTGTCTGACAGCTAGAATGACAGCATGTGCCGCCACAGCGTCGGAGTTTCTATTCCCTAAAGCAAACTCCTCCAAAAAAAAGTACACCACAACTTCAGAGTTCTATAATTTACCTCTCCCGCTGTGCAGAGCATGTTTAAAATTGAAAATGGGGGAGCAGCGTATAGCTTTGAAGTAAACACGCTAAATTTAGAAAACAAGCCTTGCAATGGCATCGGAACACGACTGCAGCTTATTTATCTGAATATAGCCAGTGTTTTCCATTTACAATTGCAAAATAACTCCAAAATGAAAAGGGTGCGAATAATGGACTCTGTGTATGTACCCCTTTTCAATGGCTGGCTATACAAATGTCCTGATGATTCCTTTTATATTTAGCAGAGAACAAGAAATCCGATTCGGTTGTAGATGTAGAGAGAACTTTTATCGAAAATGAAATGGTCTTCCGTTAGTGAAACGAGTGAGTCACCATTTATTTTAAGGTTGCTTAAAGATGGGTGGCGGTGTGTACTTGCAGTCAAACAGTTATTGAAACTACGTGCAATTATTGCGCAAACTCTTATCAGGAACAAAACATGTTTTCGATATCACAACTTAGACGGTTGATAGGAATTAAGGTCGATAAGCTTTTTTCACATCGTGCGTCGTATCGTTTGATTTGTCATTGATAACTTTATACCGAAACAAACGATTGGAATTCCGAGCATGTAGATTTAATCTACTAAGTGCTTGTATTACTATATCCCGATTAATTACTAGGAAATGTGACGAAAGTAATTTTAGTTTTCGAGCAATACCGACCCATATCCTTAATGAAGTTAAATTGTTTCTACATCGATCTTCTGAAATGAGAGGTTATTTACTGCTGAAAGCTTCAAAACCCATCACCAACACGAAAAAAATATTGTTTTTGAGCTAAAGCGCTGATGAATGAAACCGCTATTCAAATCATTGAAAAGATATGAAAAAACTCTAGCTTTGAATTGGAATGCAGCAGTCTTGTGAAGATGTGCGACCGCCTTAGTGTAATGGCTCTCAGCTGCATCGAACCAGGCTTACCAGAACTGCGAAAATCAATAATAAACAGAGGAAATAATGTCCTCAATATATTCACCTAAAAATATTTATGAGATTCTTTTCCCGAAGTTCATTAGCATGCTTAATTATTTAAGCGGAAAAGTTCAAGTATCTGCAACCAGGTTGTAGGTGAGGCCTATCTGCTATTTTATCCTTGCTTCGCTAAACGCCAAGCGCATTAATTGAGTGACAGAGCGACGTCGCTTAGCTTTTGAAGGGTCACAACGTAGGACGGCTTTGTACATATAAAGCTTAAGCTTGAGTTCGGCCACTCAGTGAACTACGAGTTACAATAGAGGATTTGCTGGTTAGGAAAGTCCATAAAACGATGCAACTACTGACTTATTTAAGTGGCGCTACAGTCTGGAATGAACCTTGACATTAACAAACATGCCTCTACGATTACCGCGACCCTTAGCCCTTGGATGCAGTTCCAATTGTTTAAGTTGGTTGAGATCAATTTCTACTTATTCGCCACTTAAGGCGAGATCTTACTCTCCTGCATCGGACGTCTGGCTGGGAATTTTAGACACTGCGAGCCGGTGAGATCGTTGTTGAACAGCTGAAATTCTCTATCGTTACCCTGTACAGACAAGCGAATTTAGGGGGTATACCAAAAGGCATGGCTCTGTATATAACTGCAGTTTCGAATGGGGCTTAGAAATTGATGAATCGGTGCCAGGTGGTGGGTATCGATTTGAACTTCTTCGGTTTTTTAAGGATCCCAGTGAAAAGAGCCTATTAGCTTGTTGGTAAAGTAGAAAGGGCCACTAGTGCACAGATTTTCAGTACGAGATGATCCTTGTTTCAGTATTTTTTCGAGGAACATGAGATCAACTAGGCTGAAAACACGCCGGATCAAACAAAACGGTTTTGTTTTGTTAGTCAAAAAAAAAAAAACGTTTTTATTTGAACACACACCAAGCGAAACAGAGTGTAACAAAACAAAACGTTTTGCTTTCTTGTTTCGTTTGGTGAGCATTAAAATAGTGGGCGCGGGCTAAAATGATCTATAGACGAAATGTTTATATTAATATTACTAATTATTCTGCATCAACATTTTTTTCGAAAATTTTAAAATTTGACCGTAAAACGTTTTTTTTTTATTAAAAACGCCCCCAAAAAGTGGGCGTGGCAAAAAACTTTATATGAACGAAATGTAGATATTACGATTGTCTAACTACGCTTTTCAGACACTTTTTCAAAATTCCTTATGGTTTTGCCAAAAAATACGTTTTTCTAAAAAGGGGGCGTGGCAGTGGGCGGATTTCAAAAATTTTTACACTTGTTCTGCTGGGAGCATCAAAGAGCACGTGTACCAAATTTCATCCTTCTAGCTCAAAATTTAAGGCCCAAAAACTGGTGACGTACGGACGGACGGACGGACAGACATGGCTAAATCGACCCAGCTAGCGATTCTGAGTCGATCCATATACTTTGAGGTATATGTAGCTAAATTATTTCTCTATGTTACAAACTATGTATCAAAACAAATTTTTTGTATAAAAATCAAAATGTTGAATGTTACCCAAAAAAAATTTAATAATTTCACCAGAATGCGGATTGAATTTTTTTGATTTTTTGCTAGGATTAATCGAAAATGCTTGTTTTGAAAAAAAAAAATAGAAAGCTCAGTTATCGACAATGCAACATGTTTTTCTGTTTTGCTTTGTTTTTTATGTTTCGTGACCCGTGATTGAAAAGTAAAAAATTCGTTGGACTAATAAGGGCGGTTTCCTTAATCTTCTCCTTCGGAATCGACGATAAACATAAGTTCCCATTCTTTGAAGCTAGGTTTGATACATCATTTTACTTCAAACATGGGCGTGCACAACATATTAGTTACAGACATCGTGGTATTCCACAAGCGACTTAAGTCCCTAGGGATAACAAGTTCAATATATTAATGAATTAAATTTTATTAAATAAAATGGCGACAAATTCACATGTGTCCAATGTGATTTGTTAATGGTTGCAGAGTCAGACACGTAGCGGTTATGCCAAGTATACTGTTCATATACCAACGTTTGTCGTACTACTCAAATAAGAATCGATAATAAACAGACATATGAGCTTAAACAGAACAGATGTTCTACATTCTAGATGACATTTAATTTGAGATTAATTGATTTTCTTTGAAAATAAACACTTCATAAAAGCAGGTAATTACATCATCATTTTGATTTTAAGATCATGTATGGATTATATGCATGACACATATTAACTTCTGCGATTAGTGTTTAAGTTTTTTTTTTATTGAATTATGAACAGAAACAATGAATGGAATGATATCATAAAAATATTTTAAAAATGACTAAGGTTTAACTGTATCATTCAAATGTAATTTTGTATAATTAAATTTAAATGTATGTATACCAACAATTGTATTGTAATGAAACTTTTTTCTTTTACGAGTAATTATTAGATCCCAATGTCGTTAGGGTCTATTGATTAAACTTTTACGTTCTCCTGACTCTTTCTAAGGATCACTGCCTTAAACTAAGGGGCTCCACTTGGATACCTACTGGGCTGTTTTAATTTATTTAGTAAAAGCGCATTGAAATCTGCTTGATCCTTAAACGGATTATTTATTTTCATGAAACTGGTTGATGGGATCTGGCTCTTGCTGGAACTTCTCTATTCATTAGAGCTACTTGTCAGAGCCATTGTAGTCGAAGTGTTCTTTTCGGCTGGTAAATTGTGGTGGCTACCGCTTTGATAATGATAAGATACTGTGTTGTTTGGACGAAGGCACGCCGTAAAGTCTTTCACAGAGTTGCACATTGTAGTCTCTGATCATCTTCGACCCTCTAAGACGTTCAAAGTGAAGTATCATTTAAGTGGCGCCACAGTTCGGAGTTCCAATTAAAACTTTAAGTTGGTTGAGATCGGTTTCTACTTTCGCGCGCTACTTATGGCGAGATCTTCGTTTCCTGCGTATGACGCGACGTCTGGACTCTGATTGCGAATGGAATACTCAGAGCAGAGTTTTTTTTTTCAACCAGACCTTTATTGCTGGGTAGCTCGTAAAGTACTTGAATCTTCGTTTCCATAGCCGGTCAACACAAACAAAACCGAAAATTTTCCGAAGAAATTTTCCTTCAAAACCACAAAGATTTCTTCACCCGCTTTTAAAACGATCCTTCCTGCGGTGCCGTAAACTGTGCTTGGATTATAGTATTTTCTTAGTTGCTTAAGTCCAGGGTTTATAACTAAATTGTCTTATTAGTCCGAAGAAACAGAGGTTGGCAAGAGTAATTCCTCTCTTGTCAGAGTTATTAGCGGAGCCGCGGTACACAAATTCCTTAACAACCTCAAATTTGTATCTGTTCATGATGAAGTTCTGTCAAATCGTCGATGTTGTATGACGTTGGTAAAATGAAATATCTGGCATTAACGGCCCATACAGGAACTCAAACCTAGCCTCTCCCTTCATTTTTATGTTCGAAGTCATTATTTTTGCCACTAAGAAGACCCTCGCCGAATCCGAACGGCAAATTCTTCACATGACTGTGTTACTCTTGGATGTCTGATTTTCGGAAGTGGTGGAGTAGTGAAAAAAAAACTTAGGTCTTGTAACTTTTGAGGTTTGAACCAAGGATCCCGCGTTTAGTAGTCCAACGCACTAATCAATAGGCCACTGGATCGAATGTTTGTGAATAGTATTGAGAGGTATCCGTTCGGAAGAAAATTTCTACCGAGTTATCAGTTCCGATTAGCATATCGAACAGATCTTCCGACGAAACGTAACGCATATGATCGCGTATCGACGATATGTCGTCAATTTTTGCCAGCTTTGCGTTGAATTTCTTCCGAAGTTGTCCGACGATGAATTGGTGTGGAATAAGACTGACGCGATAGAATGGTTTTTTATTTTGTTCCGCAACGGATACCTAGAAAGCAAATTGAGCTCCGATTGGAACTGACTTTCGTTTCGGAGATTGTTCCGAACGGAAACCTCAATAGGGGGTTGAGGAGACTTATCCCTCTATAGTTGGCGCTGGTCAGAGGGTCTCCATTTTTATGAAATAATCGTGCTCTGCATTTGTCCGTTTTTCTTTAGAAGAGATTCAAGTATTTAAGTAGCACCTGTGGTGTACAATACAGTGTGTGTACAAAAGGTAAATACTCGTAGATAGTTGTTTCTTGGAAGGCGCAACTCTCATACTCCAGGGGCAGTTTCCTAGGAAGCCGAGGAGATGTTTGTCTGTGTCCACTAAGAGATTTAGCGCTGTTTTTGCCCTTTAATGGTTATTAGCAACAATTTCTAATCGAGAGTCCTGTAAATGTATAAATGACCTGTTGCCCAACATAACTGCAAAAATGTGCCTTAATAAAATCACTTCAAAATAGAAAGACTATCCGGCAGAGTCGCAGCTATGTGGGAGTGTTAATAATGTTTACCAGGTAATAATCCTGCCGATAAGTAACGCAATCTCTTGCCATCGGTAAACCATATCTGCCCTCCTTTTATTGTATCCGGTAATTTAAAATAGATTTCCGGAAATGTCGGTACATTGTTCTCACGTTTTACATGTGTATGCACAATCTGAATTAGGTCAACAATGTTGAGGTAGAAATCCCAAATAATCTAATGTTCATCACGCTCAAGGCAAATAAGTTTGATGGGTTAAGTTGCACACGATTGAAAACTCGTTCCAACCAAGTCTATTGAGTTGTCGAAACGTGTGCTATTCGTTTTTTTTTACAGCTCAGACGCTTAAAATAGAACATGCTTTGGCAATCTAAGTGACTCATAACTAAATAAAGCATTATAGCGCTTCAAGTGATATCCATTTACCATATGCGAATACGTTCTAAAATAAATTTAGTTACGTTCTGACATCACTTCAAACTTCTGCAATACCATGCAGGAAGCGGGCAATTTTTTCAATACACATTGATCCACAATATTTATGTGGAAACACTTAGGGTACATCATGAACGAAATTGCTACAATCAATGCCCGACCAGGTGCATGTGCAAACGCAAATAGCCATTGCCACATCCAACTGCTATATTCCAAGCCATCGAGGGAAAGAAGTATGCACAGGCACACGCCTTTCATTTGGCAAAGCCAACTGGCACTGGCGGTAACAGCCCAGTTACGAACGGGACATATTTACACACAGTGGCATGGGTTTCCTTATTACCCATTGAAGGTTACCCCAGCTGCATATAGGGAATTCCATCGGTAACGAATCAACTCTACTGAATAGGTACCGACTGTGTACCATAGAGACAGGTGAATCCTCTCACCAAATGAAAGGCATACTTCGAGTGGGCAACTTATAGAAATGCAGAGCCAACTTCACGATTTCACTTGCTTCTGGTCGACGTTGAGTCAGGCTGTGTCAGTGTGGAACGTTACATTCCAACGACTTCTATTGCTTAAATGTGCCAAACAATTTTTTTTCTAAATAATTATTGATGGTGGATATGTAGGTCCATGAGGAGCTGGATGAATATCTAAATCAGTGAAAGAGGATTTTTTCTTTTTATATGACAGTGATGCCAATTGTAAAGATTTTTATTCAAAATACGTAACAAAAGGTGGCAGATATGGAATCTTAGGTCCTGATGGTTGATGTCAGTTGTCAGGTTGATCTACGAATGTTGTGCTCCAAGATGAATAGTGGATGTTTTGGGTTTTTAGCACACAGAAATCCTTTAGTTCCTGTATGGTACAGTCATTGCATTGATCCTTATCCTTTTGTATTAAAATGTGAGGCTTGGGATATTCACAAGCTGCTGTGTAAATTTTATCTCAACGACAAAGTAACACAAAGCATAACCATGAACGAATTTGAGAAAAATGTAGGTAAGAACGATGTCTAATTTTTTTGTATATACTATAGGAATATATTCGTTTTGAGACATAGTTTCTAATATTAATAAAAAATTAGATAAATATATTGTAAAGCATATAGATCGAATCAGAATCGATTGCTGAGTAGAGCTAACCATGTCTGGCTGTCTGTCTGTCCGTCCGTACGTCAGCAGTTTTCGGGCCTCACATTTCATTACGAGGGTAAACATTTTCAAAATCTGACCACTACCACTTTTTATAAAATATTCGTTTTTGGTCAAACCGTAAAGAATTTTAACAATTTTTTTGAAAAAGATATTTAAATATTCCTTTATCGTTCATATCTTTTGATGTGTTCACCTATGTTCCTGTGTTTAAAAAACACGCTTTTTTTGCGATTCTCATTATTTCATATGGGGAGTGATGCCGAGGGCATCAGCATGCTCATGTCCATCTATGACCTGTTTCCCATATTTTGTACCAACTTCCAATGGTGGCCAGTTCGTTTTGGCTTAAAATATGAGTTTATTGTCAATAAAAACGACAAATATTTAAAAATGCTGCTTCACAAAGAAAGAGTGATGTAAATAAAACAAAATTAAACACAAAATCGACTGAATATTGACGAGGTTTCAATTGCCAAAAATAGGGAAAAAGCCCGGTAACCAATTAGCTTTTTTTTCAATTTTATTTAAACTTGTATACTGTCTATTGTCATTTGCATTAAAATATCGATTTTCCATTAAAAATTTAGTAATTGGCAACATGAATGGGAAACAAAATTACCAGAGTTGGCATCATTGTTTTCCGGTGCAGTGGTGACTAGCAGAACACTAATGTAACTGAGAGCGAGTTCTCTAATAAAAAAAAAACTTTTTTTTTATATTTTCTTCGTGTTTGCTAGACGTTTTCAAGAAAACAAAAATTTAGTTCTAACAAATATCAGCAAAGCGACTGACTGAGGAATTGGCAATGCTAGGCAAGCTCGACTATCCATGGGTTTCCGATGCACTATTGCCAATGAAATACCCATACACGCGATGTATGAATGTAATTCAATATTTTACGAGAGTTTAATGACATCGTTGCATAACGGTTTATGGCAAAACATACTTAGCTGATGTTTACCAATGATAATGGGTGTACCTACGTCCTACACTCATCGATGTAATGTTACGAGTATATGCGGTCAATGTCATGTTACGCAAGTGTATAGGTTTAGACTTCAAGTTTACGAAACGGAACGAGCTGAAAATCAAATTTTCACAGTGATTCGATGGGGTTCAGTGGCTTTTCTTGGTTTATGATATTTGAATCTTTGATGGAGTTTTGAATAGAGTGTGTGGTTCAGGTGAATTACGTATCATAAGGTCAAGCAATTTACTGCACAGTCATAGGAACGTTTTCAAAGGCGTTGTAATACTAATGGTGTACTGACATAGGATTATGAAAATTTACTAGACCCTAAATTTATTACTCTTGTCAATGGAACTTTTCATCATTATGTTAGCTGTAGAAGGAAAATCCCTGTAGATTGGGTCTGTAGTACGGCAGTCAGTTTCAATAATACCTATCGATTATTTTCTCTGCAATATCTTTGTAACAGAAGTCGGTTTAAGTTTGAACATTGTGCGTTAAATATGTGAATACATTATCCTTCTATTTTTGTCGTAGTAAAATCCGAGGTGAAACTCTGTCTCTCCAGATAACCTGGCCCTTCGCTTACTGTTGCCGGTTATGCCATTTATGTTAAATATGGTCGGTTTTTATGGGTCCAGTACAAATGACCACAACTAGCAATGGTTTCCTCAACTTCTTAGTCAAACATAAAATTGCTAATAGATTACTATGTGGGACGAAACATGGGTATCCATTCATTGTACATATTGTGTGAATGTAAACTCTATTTAGATGCTTCAGATAGTTTCCACAAAATCTAATTTGTATCAATAAAATGGCGATTATACGACGGGTTTAATGTTTTTCCAATCGTTTGCCCATGTTATCAAAAAATGTTATCGAACGTTATCAAAAATGTTATCTGGTAATGACATATGCGTCATTTGGATATAACTGTGGTGCCAACAACATAATTAAGCAACAGATAAACATTTAATAAAGTAATTATATATATATATATAAAAATAAATTTTTTTTATTTATAAACATAGGCCCCTTAGTCCGCTGCACTGGCCGGTTTTTCAGTGCGAGATCATCCTAGTTTCGGGATTAAACTCGAGTTATCTCGATAAAGTAGTTTTTCAGTCAATTTTTTGAATCCAGAGTTAACTTCGAGTTAACCCACCATGTTTGGTGGGTTAACCCTAGATTAAATGATTAGATTTTTTTTGGATAGATGATAAAATAGCAAGAAAAGAATTATTTTCCATTCCATTTATGTGCACATTTTATTAATTTTAAGAAAACGTCTGCTATATAGATATGTATTCAGATTAATTCTCAGCAACTCGAAATTGTTTTTTTAAATATTGAGTTTAATTGTCTTACGTGCTGTTACAGATTTTATACATTTCGATAACTTTTTACCAGCAAAATCGATAAATTTTCAGTACTATCATATTAAATCACCACTCATAGTATCAAATTTAATACTTCACGTAAAAAAAATGCTTCATGAGTTAACTATAGATTAAATTATATCCAGGGTTATTTGACTGAGGGTTAACTCAGTGCAGTAACAAGGTTACATTTAAACCAAAAAATCCATATTTTATAACTTAAAAAGATGCAAAAAGTTTTGAAATGAACAAAATGATATCACAAATTAAAGGATACATGATCAATTGTGGAGAGAGTATGGTTACGGAAAAGGGTTTTTAGGTAGGTCCGAAAGCAAAGTGTAGAAAAGCTTTGTTTTGGTGGAAGGTAGGGCGTCAATAGTAAAGAATAAATATAGGTCACCAAACGGGGATTAAGATCGGATTTGGTGTACAAGTTTTAAGGAACTTAGCATTGTTTCACAGATATATTTCACAGAAAAATACTGACCTGAAGAGCTGAGCTTTTGACAGTGCATTCACATAATGATACCGTAAAAACTGATCGGAAGAATTCCATGCGTTGGTTTGGTTCGGACACTCAAATACGTTTTGTGCAGAAAATATAGCATTAGCAATGATGATGATATGCCCAACTTGTCTTTACAAATGGTGTCGACTCAAGACCACCTATTTCGAAATTAAAAAAAAAAAAAAACAGTCCAGAGCTAATTTAAAAAGTTTTAATTTCTGTTTCCTAATAAAAAGTGTTGACATTGAGGTTATGGACCATAATGTCATATAAACGAACGTCCATTGACTGATGATATTCGGTGGTCTTTTTGACAAACTGATATATGGAAACTATTGTAGTAATTTTCCAATCATATTTGTGAACTCTGAAAACTGACTTTTACATTTTGCCTTGTTAAACTTTTATTGCATAGAAGTTTGCCAAGAGTTTCTACAAATTAATTCGGTGTTTGATCATTAAAAACAATTTACATCCTACCCGCAAAAATATATTTGGATGCACACGCACTCATCTATTTTGGCATCATAACCCATGGACGAATTTATTCCAGTAACTTTGAAAGTGGAAAAATTTCCAAAGGATGACTTACCCAAAAAGGAGATTTTTGTTTGTTATATATTTTTCAGATTGAACGTGAAATGTTATTGTGATGAGCTCATGCTTGTTTCGTCCTTTACTCTGAGAGAAGAATGGGTGTTTCCATCGACCTCAGCTGATATGTCCCAAGAATGTAGACTACGCAAAAATGTTTGCTTTATGTGTATACGTACATTGCTCTTGGGGCTTTGCTCGTTGTGGTGAGCGTTAAGTATGGCGCCTCGAACGGTTTGTTCGCTTGTGGACATTTTAATGTTTTCTTGGGTTTAGTAGGTTTGTGTTAACATATCGGATGGTTGTTGTGCGCATATCACGAAAATGAAAACAGCAAAAAGGCGAACATTAGGATAATTTGAAAAATTGCGTCATTTGGCGGTATTAGAATGTCGGGGTTTATGTTAGTGGAATTCCACCAGTAAAAGTAGATCTGAATGAGTGGGTGAGTAATTGGTACTTTCACATTAAAATATTTGCAGTCATGCTGTTTGGAGTGACAGGTGGCGACTGAAGTCATTTCTTTTTATTAAATAAAAATGTCATCAACTTTTGGTAGTACTAGGTGCCCAGTGGCGGATTTATGTTTTCAAAAGCGAATAAAACTAAACGTATTTTTATATTTTTTTAGTTTGTCTTCAACAAAAAGAATACTCGATATATTTTTGATAAATGATGTCCCAATGCTGACCATTTAGTTGCACATGTTGGAAGCGGCCATCGTGTTTCGTGCTACGCAATATAGTAGGCTTGGCTGGATGTCGTGAATTCCACTGCGGATATTATACTTCATCCCCTGACATACTGCGGGTTATTACCATAGACTTTACTCTTGAGATACCCTAATAGAAAAAAGTTCATGAGGGTTAAGTCTGCTGACCTTGATGGCTACGGAACGTCCCCAAAGCAATAAGCTTTCGTGGGAAATGTTCACGGAGCATGGTATCTTGCTCATTGTTTTATTTATGGCTTGTCTCCTAGTATTATCAAACAAATAGAGCCCGATGGTTCCGTTCGTCAATAAAGCACACCAAAAGTAACTCTTGGGCAATGTAGGGGTCATTGGTGTTTATGGAGCCCCGAATCGACAATTTGGCTTTGGCTTTTTTATGTAAGCCTCGTCGCACCAAAAGATGCGATTAACAATGCAAAATCTCTCCATCATTGTTTCACAGATGTTTGTGCGTAAATTAAAGTCATAGTTAAATTTTAAAAGGATGCAATTTTTAGTCTTTATTTAGAATTTCGTGTACAACTGTGAACCGGCCAATTTCCTCCGTTTAGACAAACGTGCGTTTTAACCCAAACTTCGTTCCACTGCCTGAATGTTTTCTGTGGTCCTTGATGTTTTGATGGGCCCCTGGCTGAGAAGTGTTTAGAGCTGAAGAAGTTTCGCGGAGTCTTTGCACCCATGACCGAATCAAATTTACACTTGGTCCATCACTCAATCAGAATATTGTAACGTGAACAAATTTTGTTTGAGAGCGCGTTAAAGGTGGCACCAGCAATGAGTCTGTCGAATCTGACCGGCAGGTATCCCGTGCTTCAATTGCCCTGGAGCTAAAAATTCAAAGAAAATCTAAATCGAATCATTCTAACCAATATTTATTGATGGATGCCATTAATGTTACTTACTTACATTAAGTGACGATACAGTCCAGGACTTAACCAACACTCCAATTTCCCAGTTCCTTAGCAAGACAAGGACAAGGCTTTGCTTTGTATGAGACAAGGCGGTCTTAAGTCGATGGTACCAATTGTTTGACTAAATGCATTAGCATCCATGCTAGCCTTAAAGCGGAAGTTCAGTCTATTTTTGTACTACATCCACATATCGGTGCAGGTTATAAAGCTCTAGCTTTTATCTTTTACTGTATTCATCTTTATCGTATGGATACTGGGTAAAATATTTGGCAAAACATTTTATCTTTAGGTAGGACTGGTAGGATCAGTGTCCCTTAAACTAAGCATTTGGATTTTTAGAACCTTTTACCAAACCAAAGTAGCATCATTTTAGATGCTACTCTTCGTCGGGTCTCCCCTAAGCTTCAGACTTAAGCTGAAATATGCTTCGGTAATTGAAGCAGCAGTCATAAGTTTAACAATTTTGATTATATTACAATGCTGTCAATACGTTTATATATTGTTTTCTGGAAATCAGTGGCATACGAGGTTGGAATGTCTGTCTACATCAATCATTCATACGATTTCAACATCAATTACTCAATCAGAATACTAAGCAGGAACCAACTGTCGTCAAATAATGTTGTATCGAACTTGAATCAGAAATAAAAGTCAGAGCTCTCTGAAGTCTACTCTGAGAATATCAGGCTACCCATATTTTGAAGATTAACAAACTGGTGTTCGAAGTAGATATTAGTCATACTCAAAATTTACGAATGGCCTAGAGTACAGGTTATTTAGCAGGAGGATATCCCCATCTGCCCGGATAGTCAAGCGGCTATTATGATATAGTAGCAAATGTAGTTGAATTTGTTTGACTCTACCACGCAGAGCTTAATCTTTAGCAATAAGAAAATGGTCATCTGGATGGTAGGACATATCGATATTGTGAAAATGAAAAAGCAGACGAACTAGCTTTATTTCGTTCTGAAAAAAACTGTATTTTAGAATTGATTTTATTGCAATGTTTTTTAAAAACTTTGAACGGAACTTCTCCGCAAAACTTGGTACAATCCAACATGAACTGCTCGGCATTTACCCTCGCTATGTGTGTTGAAAATATGCACATCCAACCAGAGTTACCGTTCCCAACTGAAAGAAAATCATAATTTATTTTTAAGTGTTTGTTTATCAAAAGCTCTCTGTTTTTGTTTTGACGCTTATGAGAACAAATTACTTAGTCTGTGAAATGTTGGCTTTTGGTATTTAAGAAGAACAAAGTTATTTGTAGAAAAGTTAGTGACTTTTGGCTTTTCTATTTGCTGTTATTTATGATGCTAACATAAACCCTGTAAAAAGGATCAGTTGTATGCAAGCCAGACTGGGGGAAAAACTTGCTATCATGACATTTTTGTTGAACTGAGTATAGATTAGGATCGCCATGACACTCTAACATGATCTGACTATTATCGCTACACTCCAGATCGTCTGCTTCTTTAAAAGATCAAGATGGAGCGATGAATACACGATGTATACACTGATTATCGGTGTATTTATCCTTCTACGTCCTTATTTAAGGAACATTTAATGATATATAGGGTTTCGCTAAGAGTCATGTAGTGGCATAGGCCTACATTGCTCTTCACGCCTCATCTGAGCGTCATCAACTCATCAAATCTTAGCTAAACCCCTGCTATCACTGTCACCACCGTAATAAAAATCAAAAGTGTTGACACTTGACATATATATCATCGTAACAAGTGTCAAAGTTTTTACAGGTTTGTCGTTTTGTGTTACACTAATTTTTGTGACATGTCGAATTTTACTTCTCCTACAAGTACTTGTCGCGTTGTGTTATAAGCTCAACTCTGTTTGAATCGCTTCATGTGTCTGTGCCTTTTCGAAACATTGTGCCTATTATGCCTATTGGAATTGATCTGGTTGTGCCTTACAAGGCATTGCCTACAAGCATAACGTGTACGATATCGAAGAACTCTATTCAAGGGTTCATTAAAACAAATCCCCACATATATCACCAGTCTTCGAATTGATCGTTAACCAATAAACCTGCCTTTTTAAGTGGCCAGGGCCACCCATTAATCGGATACCCTGCACTAGTTGCCAAAGAGATCATGAAAGCGATACACTTCACACGTAAGATATATTGTGTGATGACAGTCAAGTGAATGGTTGTTTATTTCCACAAAAATAATACAATTTTGGCATAAAGTGGTAATTTCAAAAATGTCGACAACGCGCCACTCGATCAAACGGCAAGATGACCCCAGTCGCGCATTTGAGGCGAATTTTTAATTCGAAAACATTCCCGCAACTACATCATACAAGCAGGTCATTAACGTCAACATAAATCACTCAAATTGTGTATTTCTTAAAATGAAGCACGATCGTGTATGTTACAAGTCCTACCTAACAAGAACCAATTGGACATCGGTTCTCCCTAAAATTAGAATTCTCCCCAGAGGAGATTGTAAACAAATTGGTATTTCATTTGCAAATGCATACTTTGGATGCCAGGCTGCCACACATTAGCATTCCGACCTAAGTGTGTGTGTGTGTGTGTGCTTAAAAACGTTCTAAGGAAACATCCAACTCAGGCGTATACGTGTTTTTTCTTGTTCATTCGCTTGTTTATTCGACTTACAGCCAATTAATTCCAAGCCGATAGATACACTTGCATTGTTGTGCTGAAAACCAATATAGTGTTGCGTGTCGAAGATAAATCCGAGTGTGAAGTTGAAGTTGATTGAAATTCAAGACGAAATTTAGAAATGTATCTGCTGCGTTGGGGGCCATTTAGAACGGTATGCATTCAATCAAACGCAAAATAGACAATCCACACGGACTATCTATCTGAATCAGTTGCTCGCATTCTGGACGTGAACTGCGGCAGAACTAACTCTATCGCGTGGACTACTAATATAGCGGTACTATGGTGGAAGTTAAATCAATCGACAAGATGCAGTGCTGTTGTGGTAAATTGATATGTATCGATTGCTTTAAATATTATTATTGATTAGATGGAGGTGTATCCAAGCACCGTAATCGAATTGAATTGGTTCCTATTGCTTTGTGAATGAGCCACCAGATATTTGCTTTGGGTTCAAGGTCAGAATCCCCTTGATGCCGATGTCTATGCTGATTTATGTTCTCCGGGCGGATTGCGGTCTTTGTGTATACTTTTTCGCTTACTCTCTCAAGTTGATAAATGTGAATGAGGGAGTTTATTTTTTCGAAAATAAATTGGGATAGCCTTTTGAAATCTGCAGTGGGTCGTCTTTTGAATTCTGTACGTCTGTATTTGAAGATGGCGTAGACGTTGCGAATTTATGTGGATTGATTATGTTTTTTGGTAGACATACCGCCCCTTTAAGCAGAGCTCATACTTCAGCACTTGAATGATGTATCAAAATAATTAATGGCCCAGACACTGCAATGCGTAAGAAGCGAAGACCTTTAAAAAATGGCTTGTGTGTGAACACTCAGAATGGAATACCATTTGTGCCCAAAGTAAAAGGTTAAAGTTTATAAAAGTATAAAGGAATTTGGTCTTTGTAAAAAGTTTGTTCATACCAAAAGTAGGATCCATTACAATATGTACGATTAAGAGCTACAGGAAGAGCTGCATCCTCTAGGATGCTCTAATTTCCATCCACTTTTTCGACCCCGTACCTTACGGAGGGTGCATTCAATTTGGTCTTCCAAGGTTGGAATAAATATCAAACTATGTTTAATAAGTGCGGTACGACAGTGCGGCCGTTACTTGCATGATGCTTCGTCAATTAATACTTTTTCCAACAAAGGACAGGCTGATATAGCATGCGGCTACTTCAAAGGGTGTGATTCTTTAAAGATGGCGCATAGCATATGTGATTGCCTAGACATATAGGAAGTTTGCAAGCGATGTTCTATATACAGTCTTCCATGTTACCTATATCTGTGGATTGCTTCTGATTTACCACGGCTCATTCACGATGGCGTTTACAACATTATTTGGGAATGCTTGTATAAAAATTCTATTGCCAGATTGGTTGTACCAAGGAAACTACCTTGCGGAACTCCAGGTACCATTTTCCTAAAATCGGGAGTATTCGCTTCCGTATCATAAAGCCCACATTTTGAGGATATTAATTTTAAGGATGGGATGGGATAGGGTAATAAACGTTCCGCACAGCGGATTGTAGCCTTCCCATATGTTTATTGTTTTTTTTTTTGTGAATTCAAATTTTATTTTATTTAGTTATTTATTTTTATTTTATTATGTTATTTATTAATTTTATTTTAAAGCTGTTCATAACCTTCTAAAAAAATGCACAGTTCCGCATAAAATTATGGAGGTTATGTACATTATTTGAAACAGAGGAATACATTTTTATCCTGAGCATCACATTTCTTCAAAAGTATGATGGCAACAACATTAAATTAGAAGCTGGTAAATATGATTACTTATTTTGAGTGGGTATTTAAGACCATCCTAGTTCTTTCTCCATAACTCATAATTAGGGCCAGCCTTTGAATACTAATCTTGTTTTTGGATTTTGGCCTTAGTTCTGGAATTTTCAAGGACCAGTGGTTCGATTTTAGCGAATACTTTGTCTTTGTTTTTATACTATTGCAGCAGATGTAATGAAGAGTAAATAGAATGAAAATGAACTCCTAGAAACGACCGTCAAGACATTCACTTCAGCACATTGGCATAGAGTCCAACTAAGAACGACATGAACAACAAGATACAAAATCTGTTATTGTTACAGAAGAACCAAGCAATGTAATAAACTATCTGGATGCATATTTTCCTTAATTAACAATATCCAGCAATTAAATAATAGATTTGAAAAAAAAATTAAGAATAACTGCTTGGTGCTCTGGTTCAGCGTTTTAATCTGAGAAAAGTTTAGAAATGCTTCGCAGTAACGTACAAACACTTAAAAATGTTCATGCAAGTTTGGAGAATGGTGCACAAGAATGTCCAGTTCAGGATCACATATTTTGATTTTCTTGGAATGCAATTAGCTGTATTTCCTATTAAGTCTGATAAATCTTTGTAACTCTTGAACTCTAAGCCCCGGTTTTTCAGTGCTGGATAATCCTAGTTTCGGGATCAAACTCGAGTTAACTCGTTAAATTTCTGTTTCGCTAGATTTAGTCCGGAGTTTACTTCGAGTTAACCCAGTAAGTTTGGTGAGTTAACCCTGTATTAAATGATCAGATGTTTTGACAGATGATGAAATAGCACGCAAACAATTCTTTTTAATTGTATTAATGTGATAATTTATTTTTTTTTTGTAAAGAAAATGAATAGTCATACGTTATATTTAGATTCAGAGCTCAGCGACTCGAAATTCCTTTTAATTGTTGAATTTATTTGTAAGATCGCGACTAAACCAATTTAATTTGTTTGAGAAAAAGAAACAAAGCAGCTGACAACTGAGCTGTTGCAGATTCGATATATTTCGATAAATTATTAACAGAAAATCTGTAAATCATCAGTGTTCACATATTGAATCACCGCTCATGGAGTCGAATTTTAGCCTGCACTGAAAAACTGCTTGATTGAATAAACAGTTAGTTGACTGTGGGTTAACTTCAACTTAACTTAACATTGAAAAAAATTAATGTTTATTTAAATAAACTGTAATAGTAAATGTTACTAAATGAAATAAACCATGAAATAAAAAATATGCATGTAATATTGGGCACATAAACAAAGACAATTAAACCTAATGTTTCCCTTCAGATGCGATTGACGAGCTTTTCCTGTTCCTTTCCACTCCCAAAATTTTAAAGAAATTCGGGAATTTTCTCCTAGAAACCTTATTACCTCTTTCACTTTCGAACATGGAGCAAATAAATTAAGCTCTGATACTTCTGCATCTTCAAATCTCTACCTACTGATATACATATCCCCATGATGCACAGCTTCCATGTTTGTATTTCCATTTATCTTCACACTAAGCAGGGTTCCCAAGAAACTATCTGTAAAACGTGGTACACAAACATCGCGTTAAGCGTATTACCATAGTCGCACAATTATCCATCACGCACACACTCTCGACTGTCATAGCGTTCGTTGACACAATGTCATTGAACTCAAGTAACAGAGAAGACACAAGGCAAGATAAAAACCTTGCATTAATCTATGGCCAATGCATCTTTCTGACACATGACCGATTGAATGACTAATGACTGCGCCAACAACACAAGCAGCACATCATCATTAAAATCCGGAAATTCTCTCTCTGTAGACCAACAGAAATAATACAAAAAAAATCGTGTTTAATTTATTTATGGATTCACTTGCAAGTGAATGCGGTGCATTCGAATGAACATCTTTCAGAATTTTTATTCCGTTTTTGAATTGAATTTAATTATATCCTCACCCCTCGGCCCGGAACAATTGTAATCATATGCTCTTCGAACTAATTACATATCGGGGGCCAGGGTCAATTGGGAAGGCTGGAAGCAAGCACACAACCACAGTTGCGATTGCATTTTATGTGAACGTTAGAAGATCATGGCTGACGCAGCCGCCATCTATGGGATCAACAAAGAGATTAAAAGCAATCATCCTCATTGCCGCGATAATAGTGTGTTCTATTGTTGAGGAGCGCGAGTTCTAATGACACGAAACGGATGTGTGTATGAGGGTTGTCCGAGGTGAAACCATTGTTAGCTTTGTTCGAGTCTCTATTATGTATCTCGATTCTCGGCCATTTAAGGAAGTTCAGTGTTCCTCGCGGTTAATTATCGGTGCTAGAATTAGTGTTTGCATTTTATAGCGTGCATTAAATGGGACAAGCACAAGACCTATGAATGGAGTGACTATGTGGAAGTTTTGCGCAAACATAACGACGAATAACAATGCTTTAATGGCTTTGTGTGGTCGCTTCTCTACTATGCGAGTGGTGTCACTCAACCGAGATGAGAGAAAGTGTCGTCTTTGTCTGGTGCGCTGCGAGACAAATTTTCTTTAATTTGATTTTGAAATCTGTTTCCGCACAATTGCGCGCTAATTAGGTAATGAATTGCGAGGTTTTAATCCACTTATGTGTCGTGTAATGTCATACAAGTTGCAATATTAGCACTGGAAACATAACTAATCGGTTCTTAACCATTTATGGAGCTGGCAATATTTCATGTTGCATACTCAACTCTGTGAAGTTATATTGTTCTGGAAATGCGTTAAAAAATTTAAAAATGGTGACTTTAAAATGTGCATTAGATCGTATGTTGATAGCTTAACTTGTGGATAAATGGAACGTCATTCTGAAAAGTAAGGTTAATTAGGTGGTTAACATAGATTGGTGTAATGAGCTCTTTAAAAAAGTATGTTCATCAAACACGTTTTTTTTTTTTTTAATAAATGTGCACATAGTAATGTGTAGATTTTGCGAATTTTTGCACTTGTAGTAGAGCCAAATTTCGTCATCCTAGCTCATTATTGAAGGCATACAACACGGTGACATACTGATGGACTGACGGACCGAAATACCTAGAACGACTGAGCTTGTGATTCTTGTGATTTACGATATGTAAATCCGAATCATTTCATTAAATGATAGGGTACTAAACTAATTAAATAAAAATACAGCGGAAGCCACAGGCAGACCTCTAGAGATGAAACAAAATTGCAATGTTATAATCTAATCAATTACATGTTGACTTAAATGTAAATGTTCCCTACTTACTAGGAAAAGAAAAAAAAACTTATTGAAACTTGTTATTTTCACCATCTAACGGCATGTTACCATTTTGTTTACTTCCAGATAACTTTTGCATATATGAAACTCTGTCACAAGCATCACGAAGGCGACTAAGTAATGTAAGTACATGCATTCACATTCCATAGCAACATGTTTACACCACATACCCTTTTACTTTTGCAAATATTGAATTTGATGTTCAGATAACGTTTTGATGTAAACTGTGTATCGACAAACACACACAAACACTCGACCACCCCCTACGCGATATGCAAATTTATTCAGAATAATATATTCAACACCCTCGAACGGGTTGGTGGTATACCCAGTTCGAGGGTCGATTCTCGATTAATCCGCGGAATACATTGAAAACTGCAGTTTCGAAAAGAATTTGCAGATAAATGAAACCCAATACGATGTTTTTTTTTAAGACAGCACTTCACTCACAAAGAAATGCAAAAAAATAACGTACAGACAACTTATCACCTCGCTTTTAGTTCTTTTCTTTTTTTTTGGTCTACCAAATAGCCAAAATCAATCGAGAATCTATAAACAAAAATAATATCCTACTTTGTGCAGTGCAGCCTCAAGAAATCGTGTGATATGTGAAGCTCGATGCAGTGTTGTCGAATGAAATGAAGGAAAACGAAACGAAAGAGGCGCGAGGCATCTTTTTATCTCGATCGCATGCTAAAGTTGTTTGACCCAAATTCTATGCTAAGAATAAATTAGTTTTGTTGCAAGAGGTTGATTGGTTCGTTGGCTCTTAACGTTATGTCATCGTGAATATTGTGAGATTGGATTTAAAAAAAAAAATGAGAAGCGGATTAGAATCAAGTGAATGCACTTGGAGGGTTATCGTTTTTATTGATTTATTAATCCATTCCTTTTTATGAATCTATGTTGATGTGCCACACTGTTAATTAAAGCAAAAAATCGCTGCCTAACAAAATAACAAATCTTAATGAAGTTAGTAAAATTCCTTTTCTAGCGTTTTAAGTAGAAAAAAATATCTAAACATGGATTGGTGAATACTGTCTAAGCACGTACAGCCCTATTATTAACGCATTATAAAGTTATGCACTCCTTGAAATGCCTCTAAATGCAATATCCTTATTCATAAAAGTTATATTTATTATTTAACACTTGCAGATGTTTATTGACATTGTTCTTGAACTGCTCATCGCGATTCTGCCACGATTGTATATCGGTGGAAATAAGTCTTCTGGATGTTCGTTCGTATTTGCGTGTTTTGTAACAAAATTAATTTTGGTACTGCATTGTTCGTGTCGTTGTTAGATGGACCATGTGCCTATGAGCCGCAACTGCGTGTCGTTGAAATTCAACTAGGTTTGGCTTTTCTAAGCTTTTTCGATTATCTGTCGTTCTGATACTTTAAATAAAGAAAACAATATCCTAAAAGTCTTTGCTGAGCCAAGGGTTGCAGATTTTAAGTACTATTAGAAGGTTCTTTCGTTTAAATAGAGTCCAGTAAATTCTGTGTATGTTTTGGGGCCGAACTCCAAACATAAACATAGAACAGTATTTCAGACCTGGCCATAGGTGGGTTTTATAGAGAAGCAGAAGCTGGGCTGGTGTCAAATATCTCTAAGCTCTGAAAAAGTTAGTTTAGACGCTTCTGTTTTGGCAATATGTTTTACAAGTTCTTGCAATTATATCTAACAAATGCATGGATTCTTCTGATATATAAAGTGCAGTAAGCTTTAAAATGATGCGATTAAGATCAAATATGCGCCGTTTTGTACTATAAATTGTTGCCATTTTAAAGGTAATTCCATTAAGCCCCTCTAATAAAAACCATCGTTTCTATTGGCAAACAACTGGAGTAGTTGGAACAGTTGTTTGTCCAAGTCTCTCTTCAGATGAATTTTTCAACAGAAAAATGGTTCGCCGTGCAGGAGTGAATGAGTTAAAACCTCCCAATCGAGCTCGTAGAGCTTCTGGTGAGTCCCTATCGATGAGTGTGATCTAGTATTATGCTAATGAAACAAAACTGTGATTGCTTTTAAGCTTTCAGGCGGTCCAATTCTTGACATTACAATCCAAATTAAGTGTTTTACAGTAGGAGAGCAGCTCATAGTATAGTATTTACTGCCAATTACAAAACACACTGCAAAACCTCCTTTGGCTGTTAATCCTGGCTTTGGTACCATCGAAGTCGGATTACCGAGCATCTTTTTGTATCGACCCTTATAAATGGTTCTAAACGGGTTTAGTGCAATGTTTAGCTCCTAGGCAATCGAAACATTGCTTGCATGACGGTCAGACTCAAAGATTTCCATGATTTTATCGACGATTGGGCAACCAGAGCGTGGTGCATCTTTGACATTTTTAGTTAACCAATTACAAAACTGTCAGATAACGTTGGACGTATCCAACGCGTGGTACAGATTACTAAATCATCCGTTAGAAAAATAATGGATTTATTTTAACTACAACTATTATGAAGTTAAGGCTGTATAAGTTAAACGCGTTTGATTATTGAATACTGTCTTCGATGACGCTGTGCAAGTGGCGTTGTCTTGAAACAACATATCGTCCACATCCATTTCTTCCAATTCGGACCATAAAAGTTCGTTATCATCTCACGATGGCCACAGTATTCACAGTAACTGCCTGACCGGCCTCATTTTGCAAAAAAATACGGCCCGATGATAGCGCCAGCCCATAAACCGCACCAAAGAGTCACAAAGCATTGGATTTTTGACAGTCACTTTTGGATTATCATTCGCCCTAATGCGGCAATTCTGCTTATTGACGAATCCACTGAGGTGGAAATGTGCCTAATCACTGAAGATGATTGACCGAAATAATCACGAAGTGCACGATATGCATTTTGATTTGAACGCCCATTTTCATAATAAGCCTGAATAACTTTAACGCGTTGCTCGATGGTGTATCTTTCCATGGTTCAAATTGAATTAGTCTGAAATTAAGAAATGTCAAATGAAATGCAGAAAAAACTTGACGTTAAGGAGTGGTTCACATTCAACATCGGTCCTTAAAATTTAACCACCCGTTACATTCCACATGTCCCACAAAAGATCAGAAAGCTTTCAAAACAAATAAATTTTTTTCTCGGAAACATATTGGTTTAACTGTTTTTGCATGTTTCCGCCAATAGTTAATTAGAAAATATGATTTTTTATAAACGACATTAAGTTTTCAACAGGTTATTTGTGATGATGCGTTAAAATGTGATTTAAAAGTTAAATAAGTGCATATGCAAACATCTTTTAAACGTCAATGTGCTTTAGAGCATGTTTAAAGCTTCTATAACATTAATTTTGAGGTTGCATTTCTTTTTCATACAAAAGAACCATTCTTTACAATTGTTTCGAAAAATTATTTGTTTCAAATGTTGACTATAATTATGCAGCTAACATAATCTTACAGTTACGATTTTAAATGACGCGTTCTATTATTTCGAGTGGTTAATAACGCGTGTAATGTAATGCCTTATTATTTCGCAATCGCAGTTGGATAACCCAATAGATTGCACTTCAGATATTCCTAATTGAAAAATTAAAAAGAAGAACACATTTTATTCGCAACACACTCATTACAACCCAGGGCATAGGTTTTTCATCATTTATGTGTGCGTGTGAACTTCTTGCACAATGAAGCTACATTTCGTATATTCCGAATCTAAACGGTTCAGTTTATAAAAGATAGATCATCCCTAGGTGTGATATCACAATATAGGTGGCCGATTCACCGGTCTAAAACGTTCCCCTAATTGTTCTCTCACAATAAAATTAAATTCAACGAATTGGAAGAAGCGTGCGCCTTGTTATTGAAAAAAAATGTCATCGAATATACGGACTTCGCCATGTTGCTGAAAACAAATGTCTTCGATATTACGGGCTTCAATTTCTGACATGCTCCATTCATTGGGCGCCATTCACAGTTATGAGTGTCCTCATTCGTGAAGAACTATGGGCCGATAATTCCCCCAGGCCATTAAAAAAATCAAACAGGTGTTTTATCTTTATGTTATGATAGCTCCTGAACTTCTTCGCCTACTTCGGGTAGCTGTTCAGACTAAAAATGGGATATTTTTTAATTGCATAGATTAATTTTCAAACTTTTCAAGAGTCAAAAGACTGCGAAACGGTGGTGTCTGAAATCAATATGGATACCTTCTCATGTCATCATCTCTGACAGATTGTCTTTGAAAGACAAACAAGGAACCGAGAAATTTGTATTCCCAATTTAGCTATTTAAATCCGTTCTGTCGAGTTTTTATTAAGCTTTCGAAAATGTGTGTGTTAATGCATTAGACCCCAAAGATTCAATTACGCTTAGTGTTCGAACCCATTTTAAGAAGTAACACTTCAAAACATTACAACAGCAACAGCTTGTAGTAAAAAAATACTATTAGTACCTAATAAATTAAATACCTTACTAATACAGACTTTAAATAAGCAATAACTTCTTTTTAAATATGTTTGTTGCTTGGAGTTAGAAGTACAAGATGAGCATTATTATATTTTAGAAATCTTAAAATAATTAAAAAAAAATTATAATTGTACTTAATGGTTGTCAATAATTAATAATAATTAAATAATTTTTACAAGACAACCAGGCACTTGCACTCTTGGCTCGAAAATTCCAGTTTTATCATTCTTAAGCAAATTAAGTCTATACGCCTTGGTGAATATCCAATTTTCACAAAATTTTTAAATCGCAGTTTAGCATAATATTTAGCTAAACATTTAAATAAATACATAGTCTGTCAAATTGCCAACAAATATTTGCAGGTATCGATAGAAAATTCCAAATTACAAGACGGAATATTTCGTGAAAATTGTTTTTTTTTTTTTTTTTTTTGTAAGAAAAATTAATAGTCCACGCGCCACAAGCGATTAAATATTGGCAGTCGTCCCATTTCTTTTAATTGATATTAATAGAAACAAATTAGCTGCACTCCTTTCTTTAAAGTTTAAAAAGTAATAAACAAATGTGTAGATGGAAAGCATGTAAAGATCATTTACCCAATGAACTTGAACTTGATCATGAAAGATGAAAGTCTAGCAAAGCCATGAGTGCTTTATATTGTCTTCCTTATTTAAGATAATTTTGTTGATGAACGTAATTTATTTTAACAAAGTCCATGCCAGTTTACAGCTTGTAATGTTCATCGTTATTATGCCCATCGTAGTTTTGAAAATTGTAGAAGTGATTCTGGACATATACCGTTACTAACCTAGAATTCTTTTTTTCATTTTTTTTATCTTCACATGATTTTATTTGGCGTCTTTCATTATGTGGTAATGTTTCCCAACATAATCTTTTACTGTTTTTTTTGTGTTTAAAGCTCCCGTCTTCTCCTGTAGTGTTGCCTTGTAGGCCCCATTATTTGTCCAGCAATGATTCCGTAGCTAGATTGACAACAACGTTTGGCAAGCGTTTGAAAAAAAAAAAAAATCAAAATGAAGGGTGATCCAATAGGAGGTACTTATAACAAAAGCCTTGTTTTAACAGTTATTATATGTCATCTGACGTTTGTGTTCAGTATGCATTGCCATTTCATTATGAATAGACTTACCCCGGACCAATACTTTCTATTTGTTAAAACTTATTTCCATAATTAGTGCACAGTTATAGAGTCAAACTGAACTATTCATAAAACCATCAACGAATTCCGAACCAATTTTGCACTATTCATCCAACAATCAGAGTGCGTAAAGCCCGTAATAATGAGAAAATTGCTGCAGCAGCAGCTAGTATTCGCCGTTCTGTTTGGGCACCTCTTATGGAACGTTGTGGCGTATTTTGGAGCGCGATCTTGGTTTAAAAGCGTGTAGTTGACTTGTGGTTTCAACAGGATGGTGCTACATACTATACAGCTAACGAATCAATCTCTATATTGGGGGAAATGTTCCTTTCATTGGCCACTAAGATTTGACACCATTGGATTACTTTCTTTGGGGGATATGTGAAATCTGTTGTTTACGCCGAGAAAACCGAAACGACTGATATCCTTGAAAGAGTGTTCGAAAATTTAATCCACCGAATAAACCATTTAAGAGTTAGTCATGGGCGAGATTTGAAGGAAATTATCTTTAAGCAATTAATGGCATAAACTAAACTACACATCAAATAAAGATTTCCTGAATACATTGCACAATGAAAGTTCTTGAACTCATTAAAAAAACGGGAAGCTCTTATTGGATCACACTTTTTGAATTGTTTTTGTCCATCGCAATGTGGTCAATTTGGTTGACTGTTCGTCTGTCTAGTTACTACAATGCCCCCTTATGGATATCAAGGTGAGGAAACCGTATAGATACTGCATATATCGATGTTGAGTTCTGGAGCGAGGTCAATCATCCCAAGTCCGTTGACAAACGTGGTACTTCTGCATAATGGTCTTGGCTTATAGTTCGGCTGAACGTTATTTATTAATTGTTCTAACATTCAATGTGCAGATATAGACTTTGTCCTTTTTTCTGTGTTTGGTAGTCAACAATAGAATGAAACCTTTTTGAGACTCTTACTTGCTTCATAAAATTTTTGTTTTTAAATTAAGAAAGTAGTCCGGCTATTCGTGCCAGTAATTCTTACAAGACCTTTGTATATTTGTATCCTTGTTCAACACATGTGGAAGTCTGGCTAATCAAATGCATTTGGGTGAGACCAGTATCCTATGATTATTACTCGAAATTAATAGTCTCAATTGATATACCGTCGTCCCGACAATAATAAATATCATAACGGAATGCATTATAAAGTGATTGTTTAATTAATTTATCTTTTTGTGACAAGAAACGACAAATTTCGATCAATATCCTTATTTCATTTTCAAATAACATTTTTATAAATCTGTTACAATAGAAACAAAGCCAATCCATAGCCAAGTCCTTTCCAAACAGAATATAAAAACACTCACAATGGATAAGAAAATTTTCCGAGTAAACCCCACCGCATTCCCAGTACCGACACAATGAAAGTTCTTGAACTCATTTCCCCATCAAACACAAAAGGACAAAGCAACCTGGTGTCTCCAAATTAAGGTCGAGAAATTGAAAATATTCTCTAGAAAGCTAATTATAATATTTACGATGTCCGCACTCAATTGAGAGTCAGTCCCACCCACCGATCGTACCGATGGATATGACAAAGGATAATTTTTTTCGAAAAATCTTTTTGTCTGTATTAAACCACGTAATTAATAAATTAAAACTTTTAATTCCACTTAAAAGGAAAACAATTAATAATTGGTGATAAATCAAACGCATTTTGTGTCATTTAATCATCCTTCCGAGTCAATGTATCTATTTAGTTCATTCGACTAAGAGTGTGTGTTTGTTTTTTTTTTTTTTTAATTCTGCCATTTAATTAACATGTTATTTCAGCAGCAGTTTTGGGTTGGCTTTTGTTAGTTAATTTCGCCATTTCGTTATTTGGGACGAGTGCCAGCAATCAAAAAATCAGTTTCATAAATATACCAAAGGACAGAAGATGATGAGGAAACGCCGCCTTTTGATATTTTTACTTATACCTGTCCAATTAATTTTTGAATCATTTAAAAGCCGCAGGTAACTGACAATGTAAACGTCACTTGATTAATTCGTTAGCGATAAGTGACTTGTGTGTTTTGAATGTGTGTGTGTTCAAAGGCGTGCGAGTGTAAAGCGGTGCCACATTATTTGAATTTTAAATGCAACATCTCAGTTGCTATTCAAAATGTTTTTCTATTTGCCCCCTCTGAGGGATGCTGCATAAATAGAGATGATGGCTTTTGTTGGCGTCTGAAGAATGGAATGCAAACTTCCAGTATGAGAAAAGAGGAGGAAATTATTGAAGATATGTAAGCGCCGTTTTTTTTTTTTGTTTGTTTTGTTCTTATCCTTTATAAGAGTTCAAGGTTACGTAGATGACAGACGAAAATCTCAGGAAATAAGAAGTATGCTTGGGTAGAAGTATTGATAAACGACGAAGGATACGACTGTTGTATGCATTGGAATCCTTGTGGGCTTAAAATTAATCGTTTTGTTATTGATTGAAATGATTTTCAATTAATCTTGTATTAACCTCCCTTGAAATTACTTTCTCACTTCTCAATGGCGCTACAGTCTAAGGTAAACCTGGGTTTCAACTAGCGTTTCTGTGCAATAAGCTCGATTCTTAACTCTTAGTGGCTATCGGAAATTATTCCGGATTTTGCTATAAAAAAAACAGATAAATCTTAATACATATTTAGCACTTTGCTCCAAAGAAAAACTATCGAAAATTTCTGCCAGGAATTCACACGTTCCAGGTTTTTTTTTTCTTTAATTTTACAACTTCGCCGCAAACGTAGCAAAAAAACTGATAACCGAATAATTCTATAATGTAAAACTCGATTATTCGACATACACTATTTGCATTACGATTGTAATTGCAATGCACACGGCAAATTAAAAAGTTAACACATGACCCGTAGTCCAGTAGTTACCTGTCACACCAATATACTCGTACAGTTCTCGATTCAAATTCAACCCCTCCAACAGAACAGGTATCTACACGAAAATCGAGATATAAGCTGATATACATTATACATTAGTTATATCGAGTTCTCGAAAAACTCACTCATTGTGCTCTCCATTCATTCGATTCAAATCATTCGAGATATGCATATGAGCCATCAGAATGAATGAAACATACTCCATTGTCCATTCATTAAATTCAAATCACTCGAGATATGCGCATGAGATATGAATTACGAATGAAAAAAATCACTCAAGATGTTCTAAATGATAGAAGCGAGTAGTGAAATGATATACGAAAATAATGTATGGCGCTCTCCGCCACTCCGCCAGTACAGTTGAAGCAGAAAGAGAACAAAAGTCACAAGATAAGAGACAACACACAACGTTTAAGAACAATTGAAAACGATATTCTCATAATCGATTATAATCGATTCTTTTATTCGAATACGTCCATCACCAGTTTAAACCCACCCAGGTACATTTGTCCAACAAAACTTTTGCCATTTGTTGATGCTTAGATATAACCTAAGCAGAGCAATGGTTTTGAGTAAGCTTTACTGACTACGGAAAACAAATTAAAAACCTACTAAAAATCCCGAATCAAGTTTTTTTTTCGAAATAATTTCGATTTAATTTTTGGATATTAAGTCGGTTATTTCATTCAGAGGTAATTTTTCAACATTGTTTGAAAAAAAAATTGTAGCAATTTTTTTAAAATATTTTTTGGAGTGATTTCTTTCGTGGTATTTTCCGGAAGGCTCTAGATTTGCACTTAGTAGACCGGTTTCAACTTTTGCGCGTTACTAAAGGTGAGATCTTCTATTACTGGTTGAAAATCCAAGACTCTGCTTCGTGGAATATTGGTTCCCATTCATTCTACATTACCAACTCATATAAAACGTCTTCAATTAGTTGCCTATTATGGCATAACATCTTTTTTCACATTTGTCAGACCTATCCTTGAATATGCTAGCCAATTATGGTCGCCCTATCCCGTTACCCATTACTTCCGAATTGAGCTTGTCAAACGCATATTCATCCGTCTTGCTCTACGCTTTGTTAATGTTTATACGTTTGAATATGTATATTTGTCCCGCATAGGTATAAACTAAGTTGACACTTAATACCAGCATAATCAATTTATATAGGGAACCTGGAAGATCCCAAAAATAAACCAATTGGGATAAAGAAATGTCCCTTGATACTTAGTTTTTTGTCCTCAAAACAACGCTTGGTTAAGTAAAGTTTGATACGTTTTGAGTGAAACACGAAACAAATATCAAGCCATTCACTAAACCAAGACGATGTCTCCATACCAAAAGAATAACCCCAAAAATAGAAATCACTTCCCTGCACCTACCAATGTTGAATATCAATTGTTCGACCTCAATTCGCTGCTCCACTAAGCCTACTGCGCGTATCGTCAGCACCAGAAAATCAGAAATCCAGCAAAGCAGATGTGTGCGCGTCAGTATGCAGCACAATGGAAAAACACATTTTTCATTCATCTAGATACACCATGCGCATCGATTGCTCTTGACATAGAAACGATACACCAGAACGGTATTCCTCACGTCAAAAGTGACTGAAAAGATTATTTAATGACACAACCACGCAACATTCGAAAATAGTCGTTTTCACGAGTGTTTATATAGGTGGATGCGAATTTTCCATGACACACCACACAAAAACAGAAACCACGCCTTTCAAATGCCTACGGTGTGGATTCCTTCTTAAATACCATATCACGTTCGAAGTGCTTCAAATGCCATCCACCCAGAGGTAGTAGCAATAGAAATACCTAACTAATGCCGTGCTGCTGTGCTACCTACCACCATAGCATCGATGGCTCCAGGTGCACCATAGAGTTGGGCCATCGTATATCTCGTAAAGCAGTGAGGCTCTCAAATTCCTCGAACACGTGCAATAAATGCACTCCGAATGGAATAGAAATGTGTGTTCGTTTTGTGATAAAGAAAAAAAGTGAGCTTTACCAAACCGCGGCTTGACATTAAAACCAAAAGTACACTATTGCTTTTGAATTCCTGTGAAGAGTTTAAGTGCACACCTGTTGAATGACGCAGATTCAAATAAAAAATGGAGAATATTGAAAAGTGATGAAAGGGATTTTGAACAATGTCGGCTATCGAATATACTTATAGTTATTTTTTTTTTTATAGAAAAAGGACTAGTATAGAGATTATCCTTGTGCACGGCATTTACGGTGGCTGGGAATCGTATACTTTGCGAACAGGAGTGTTGGTGACTTGGTGTCCATTCAATCAGCAAACCCTAGCCACCAGGTCGAGTTGGCTGTAAAGCTCGTAAAGTTTTCTAGTTTTCGTCTCTCTAGCTGAAGATTTTACGAAGAATGTTTCGATCAAAAGAATAAAGATTTCTTCATCCACTTTTGATGTGGTCCATGCTTCGACACCGTAGTGTAAGACTGGGATGATCAGGGTCTTAATAGGATCTCATTAATATTTCGAGTGGGGACTTTTTTACTATTAACAGCAAGCGTAATTCTTTGTTTTATTTCTGACGAGATGTCGGTGTTATTAGCGGAGCCGATGTAGATAAAATAAAGTTCCTTGCTGCTACAAAACAGAACATAGATGAAACTAAGTTTGAAATCACTAGCAAAATCAATAAACGATTAAATTACAATGAAGCTATATATGTTATTAAACAAAGGACAATTTTAAATATACTTATTACGGCTCTAGAATACAATTTCGCAGAGTGTTTTTCAAACTACTATTACTAACATGCAGTTCAACTACGTCGTTATTTTTATTGTAAACTCTACTCATGCGACTAATAGCCTCATGCATGCCATAGTTGTGTTTATGGCTAGGTATATGTAATATATTGAATCTACGCAGGTTGTTGGAACCTCCCCGAGTATTTAAACCAATAGCACTTAAAAGATCAGGAGCATCAATTTGTCCTGATAATAATTGGTGTAAGAAAACCATGTCATTGTTAAGTCTACGTTGAGACAAAGGCAATAGTTGCAGCAGTTTAATTCTGCACTTATACGGAGGCAAATTGTGCAGATCATCCCATGGAAGTCCTCTCAAAGCAAATCTTATGAATTTACGTTGGACTGATTCAATTCTATTCGAATGAACTACATAGAAGGGTGTCCAAACTTGTAAAGCATACTCCAAGTGAGGCCGAACTAGACAGTTATAGAGCGAAAGAGTGACGTAAGGGTCATAAAACTCTTTTGACCATCTTTTAATAAATCCTAACATAGAGTTTGATTTATTGACGATAACGTTAATGTGTTTATTAAACTCCATTTTGGGATCAAAATATACACCAAGATCTTTAAAACTGTCTGCACGACAGAGAGTGTGCCCGGACAGAGTATATTTAAAATTACATGGAGCGCGTTTTCGTGAAAATGACATATGCTGGCACTTTGTAGGGTTCAGATTCAAACAAGTCGGTGTAGATACAATCGACTTCTTTTTTATTTTCCAAACTATTGGAGCAATGATGCATGAAAGTTAATAGATTTGTTACAGTGGATCGATGTTTAACAAAGCCATGTTGTTCATCACAGATGATGTTTCGACAAAGGAAGACCAATTTATCACAAATAATATGTTCGAATAACTTGGGAATGCAAGATAGTTTTGAGATAGGTCTATAATTAGAAATATCTCCACGCTCACCTTTTTTAAAAACAGGTGTAATAAATGCATTTTTCCATTGAGTTGGGAATACTCCAGTGGCAAAGGAGCTTTCAAACATATACTTAAGGTATGGCAAAAGAGCATCTTTGCATTGCTTTACGACTACTGGTGGGATTCCATCGGGCCCAGCAGAATAGTCATTATTTAATAAAGAGATATATTTAAGTAGTGTCTCATCGTCAAATATAACGTTGCTGAAACTAACTTGAGGACAGCCATTGAGATAACTGAAATAATGTTCGTCTAAGACAAGAGGGGTGTCAATAAATGATTTACTGAAATTCTCTGCGAATAAGTTAGATAAAATTAGAGAGTCCGATGTTTTTGAATTATTATAAGAGAAATTGGCTGGATATCCATCCGTTTTTCTCTTCGAATTGACAAAGCCCCAAAAGCGTTTAGGGTCATTTTTAAGAGCGTTCTCCATATTGACTATATAGCCATTATATAAACTACTTGACATCGTAGAGAATTCATTAAAATAATTCAGGTATTTATCATAGTCGTGATGATTCTGGCTTTTTACAAAATTATTCCAGGCCCGGTTACGTCTATTTCGAAGAGATTTAAGCTCTTTCGTGTACCAAGGATGCTGGGTTTGAGCATTTTTTGAATATTTGACTGGGATTGTTCTATCCATGCAATCTTTTATTAGAAAATAAAATTTTTTAACAGCTTCTTCTAAATTGGAGAAGCTTTCAATATTTACATTCGAAAGAATAATTTCTTCGGATAGCCTTTGAAAATTTGCTTTCCGAAAGTCAAAAAAGACATATGTTGATGGTGACATTCTGTCCAATTCGTCAATGTTGTGTGTCCATAAACCCATTTTTGCTGCTTCCATCTCTATACTAATAAGCGTGGCTATCACATCGCATTGGGTCCGACGAAGGATGTCAATATCATCGGCGTATGCACAGATTTATGAAAGATTGTGCCTCTGGTGTTGGCCCAAGAGTTGTGCACAATCCTGTCAAGAATTATATTAAAGAAGTCACACGACAATGTGTCTTAATCCATTTTTGGTATCGAATGTATGCATAGTTTGTTTTTAGAAATGCTGCTTTGAAATCGATAATTAGGTGCGGATATCGGTTTGGACGTCTTTGGCTAATTGCACACACACCGATTTTGAACGGCCAGTATAAAATCGGCCTACATTTTACCGGTAGCAGGGTGCTAGCACACTCACCGGATTTTTACCGGTCTAAAAATCAGTTGCTTTGTTGTCGTGATCGTGACACGAGGTTATTGTTTAATAATGATGAATCCTAAACGATTTCTTGCTATGTGGTTATTGCATCGCCGTAGAATTAAGCGCAAGTACTGGATTCATCCTATCAATCAAAGCAGAGATCACACGGGAACATTCTACACTCTTTTTGAAGAACTGAGGCATGATGGTAGTAAGTTTTTCAACTTCTTCAGAATGTCTATTGTATCTTACCTATACCTAAAATTTTACACACTGAATGAAGCGAGAGCAGTCGAATGGAATGGTCGGCAAAAAATCGGTGAGTGTGAAAGCGTGTATGTAGTATGCCACTACTTCCCGATACTGCCGGCGATACAGTGGAAGTGGACGGCTGCTCATTTTGCCGGCACCGATCAGCGGTCGGCGTGTGTGCCAGGTTCCGTTCCCACATGTGGTTCACTATTGGAATTTGGACGACCGGTATAAAATCGCCCGTCCAAAATCGGTGTGGGTGCAATTAGCCTTAGTTCTTCAAAAAGAATGTAAAATGTTCCCGTGTGTTCTCTGCTTTGATTGATAGGATGAATCCAGTACTTGCGCCTTATCCTACGGCGATGCAATAACCACATAGCAACAACTCGTTTAGGATTCATCATTATTAAACAATAACCTCATGTCACGATCACGACACAAAGAAAACTGATTGTTAGAGCGGTTAAAATCCGGTGAGTGTGCTAGCACTCTCCTACCGGTAAAATGTCGGCCGATTTTATACTGGCCGTTCAAAATCGGTGTGTGTGCAATTAGCCTTTGGTTATTTTTTCAGGAGCTGCCGATGTGTGAAGATTTTTTCAGTTGTGGATTTTCCTGGCTATTGGTGAACGGTTTCGGGGAGGTTTCAGGTTGTTGGTGAACGGTTTGAAGGTTTCACATATTGTGTCAAACTACTGGACGGGAGAAACCTACAACATCAGTTGCTGTCGCGTTGTTTTTACATTATCTCCATTGGTCTTCGACATTAGATGCTGGTGATATGGGATTAGTCGAGTTTATGCGTAATCGCATAAAATATGGAGATACCCTGGTTCGCATTTTGTTGGCGAATTCGCCTTTGTTACGGATTGCGACAATGCTTTCACGAATTTCTTCAAAGCCGATTTGTTGCTGTTTCTGCTCCCTACAACAAGGACAATAGTAAAGATGTCACAATTATTCATCTTTTTTTTGCCCTGTCTATCCCATTGTATTTTCTTAGTGTCAGTAATAACTGTTTTGTAGCAGCTTAGAGTTGCCGCTAGTTGTTGTCGTTGTCCTTTTTTCGTTTAGAATGAAGCAACAACAAAATCATAATTTTTGAGGCTTTTGTTTTTCTTCGTAACAATAGGTTTTTCCGTGATTGAGTAGCTATCACAAAGCACCAGTTTCAACTGAGAGGACCCAGTCCATTAATATTTTTTTTTATAGTATAGTTATTATAATAATATACATAAAGACACATTTAATCATGAACAAAAATATATTTAGAATTTGTTTACAAAATGAAAAAAATAATCTTGTCACACATTTGACAGATGACAGTTTTCACATTGTTTTAAGAGCGTACAGAAATAACAAGTGCGATGTTGGTCAACTTTTAGTGCTGCACCTTGGAAGTCACAGCTATGAGATTTTGATTTGACACTAGATTGTCTATCTAATTGTGACTTCCGAAATTGCAAACTAAACATCCGTTGTCCGTTGTACACGAACGAGTTTTCATGCTTTTTTTTGCTGTTTACTTACATTTAATTTTAATTCACCGGAAATAATAAATGAGTGGGTGTTGTCACACGGTATATTTGTATTGAAATGCAATTGCTCTGTTTTTAATTTTGCTATTGAGTTGTGAATCAGATTTATATAGCTGAATGTAGCACATTCCTGTTCACAGATGTAGAACATTGAAATGCATTTATGACACATTTTTAAAAAGTTTGCACTTGACTTAAATATTTAATCAAAAATTAATGGTTTTTGAAAGCAAATAAATTGTTTTAAAGTGCTCATATAACAGAACGGTGTGGGGAATGCCATTTTTAAAGTGTAGTTATATTTTACTTTTACTACACGTCTAGAACTATGTAGTTTGCATTATTCTTTTACAGTTCAGTAGGTTTTTTTTTGTGACAGATCTTAAACATCGATAGCTACCTTTTTATGTTGCGCACTCCAAGTTGGTTGAGGTCGGTTTTTAGTTGTGCGTGCCACTTAAGGCGAGGTCTTCCTCTACTGTGTACGACGTCTGGCTGGAAAACGAAGATTCTGCGAGCCGGAGTATTGGTGTACATTCGTTCTACATGTCCTAGCCATCTTAAACGTCCAATGCGGAGTTTTTTGACCAGGATTATGTCGCTGTACAGCTCGTATAGTTCGTGGTTGAATCTTCGTCTCCATAGCCCGTCAACGCCAACGAGACCGAAAATTTTTCGAAGAATTTTTCTCTCAAATCGACCAAGGATTTCTTCATCCGCTTTTGATACGGTCCATGCTTCAGCGCCGTAGAGCAGGACTGGGATGATCAGGGTCTTATATAGGATCTCCTTAGGAGTTCGAGTTGGTAAGAGTAATTCTTCGTTTGATTTCTGACGAGATGTTGTCAGAGTTAATAGCGGAGCCGAGTTCAATGGTGACGTTCTGTCCAATTCGTCGATGTTGTGTGTCCTTTTGTGTTGACAGCATATACTTAGTCTTACCCTCATTTACTGCTAAACCCATTTTTGCCGCTTCCTTCTCTATACTAGCAAACGTGGCTATGACATCAAGTTGAGTCCTACCAATGATGTCAAAATCGTCGTCGTATGCTAGTAGTTGCACCGATTTTTGTGCCTCTGGTGATATCTCGGGAGTTTTGCACAATCCTCTCAAGAATGAAATTGAAGAAGTCACATGACAGCGCATCGCCTTGCCTAAATCCTTTTTTGGTATCGAATGTGTCGGAGAGGTCGTTTCTGACCCTGATGGAGCAGCGAGAGTTCTCCATCGTCATCCTACATAAACGGACGAGTTTGGGCGGTATACCAAAACTAGACATGGCTCTGTATAGTTCGTCTCTACAAATGCTGTCGTATGCGGCTTCGAAATCGATAAATAGGTGGTGGGTATCGATTTGGACTTCTTGGGTTTTTTTCCAGGATCTGCCGAAGTGTGAAAATTTGATCGCTTGTGGACTTTCCTGGCCTAAAACCAAACTGATAAGGGGCGATCAGGTTGTTGGTAAAAGGTTTCAGGCGTTCAAATATTACGGCAGATAGGATCTTGTAGGCAATGTTGAGGAGACTTATGCCTCTGTAGTTGGCGCAGTTCAGAGGGTCTCCTTTTTGTGGATCGGGCAAACGATGCTGAGGTTCCATTCTTCAGGCATGCTTTCATCCGACCAGATTTGGCTTATGAGTTGGTGGATGTTACTTACCAAGTCATCTCCGCCAGCTTTATAAAGCTCAGCGGGAAGGCCGTCATTTCCGGCGGCCTTTTTAAGCATGACTTATATTGCTATATATATTGCTATCCCCACTTCACTTAGGTCGGGTGGTTGACAGTTTTTGCTGCCGTTGCCAATATTAAATGGTTCGTTCTGCCTGACAGCGGAATGTTGTTCGTCATCGCCGTTTAACAGTCTGCAGAAGTGGTTCTTCCATATCCTATGCATCGACTGTGTCTCAACTACGATATTTCCTTGTTCATCTCGACAGGATTCTGTTCGAGCCTCGTATCCTTGGCTTTGACGTTTTACACTTTGATAAAATTTGCGAACATCGTTCCTGGAGTGGCACCTCTCTATCTTCTTTCTGAAAAGCCGATGTTCTTCCATTCTTCTTTGCCTATAGAGCTTAATGGCAGCTCTCGTCTTCACCTGCAGCTTAGCCTTGTAGGCACCGTTCGTGGCTGCGAGCATCTGTCGGCATTCCTCATCATCTTGCTGGTGGCCGCAAGAAACCTAGCACATCAGTATTCAGCATAAGTAATTACTAAGGAACGGTTTTGTCTAACTCTACATCTTTTTTAGTTTCCATGTAGGTGTTGTGACATTCTGCTTTCTTCTGGACATATACTTATATACCTTGGTTCGTAATTTAGCGTCAAATTGCTCGTATGTATCTGAAATCGATTAAGCTGATTTGTTTCTAAATACTATTGTATTGTCATAGCAACTTCTGCAGTTTGGGTCAGCGTTTTAAAGCCTTTAAATTTGTTTATAAATATAAGTTTTTTTTATATATTTACAATCTGTAATAATACAAGTTCTAAATTTGCTTTTATTTTCACCATTTGAAAGCATTAGATATAGTACATTCCCACCGAGCTGAAACGCGTCGGTGTACGATTAACGTCATCGTAATAATCTTCCTATGATCGCAGTTAATATCTTCCACATAACAAGACAAAATTTACCCCCCAAATTCATGTGATTCTTACTACTAATCGACTATTACCACTCAAGTCAATCCATTATCGTTAATCGATAAAATATCGATAAACTGTCAATTTATATCATTTAAATGCCATCACCACAAGTGTCAACAATTTTCAGAAAAAGAAATCCATCATCATCGCCTGATCGCACCGAAGCATGCAGGTTTCTTTTCCCACCATCTCCAACTGATCTATCATCGAAAGAAAATGCGCTCTGCCACATTCCTTACCCAAACAGAAAATTAACTACGTGATCCTGCACTTAACACTTTTCAACAAAACGTCCAAACGATTTGCAATAGAATGTCATTTGGAAATAGAAAGACGTCGCATCAACGGCCTATAAAGCAACTGAACCTGATTGTCAACTTGCCATTTCGTCGGTAGTCCAGTGACTGGCTGCCGTCAGACTTTCACTCTTAAAAGTCGATCGGAATGAGTAATCGGTTTGTTCGAAAATTCTCTCCTCTCTTCTTTATCGATTTGTTTATATTTTTTTTCTTTTTTTTTGCATTTTTGTGCGGAATTTATGGGTTTATGGATCTATTAGTGGATGGTAATGGCTATTTCATAAACTTCATTGTTTGTCATGCAAATGTATTCACTATTCAAATACTCGGGCGTATGTGGAATATTTTTCAATTTTTTTTGTTTTATTTAATTATTATTTCCGAATGCTGAAAGGTTTTCACATCAAATTAAAAACTGAGTTTTCGAAAATAAGTTTTCGAAAACTACTTAACGTTTTAACACCGAGAACCAACCGACCAGGTGTCGTTTGACGTTTCTTAAAAATAATATATTAATTCAATCCATTCATACAGACATATGCATTCAATTATGTGTTAATTCACTCCCACTTTCAAGGTTTAAATCAGAGAAGACATAATTATGCGATGCCTGCCGAATTATATCATTAAAAACGCTAAGGTAATTTTAAAAAAATATTATTGCGAATATGAAAGATGTGAAGCTTGTGGGGAATATGTTCTTCGTTTGCTGATACTAAGTGGCTTATCGACGATCTGGTGAGCAGGGTGAGCTTTGTTCAGTTCAGTTTCATGCAAGTTTGACTGAATTCCAGCTAATAACAACTATCTCTACCAGTGGTTTGAAAATTTAAAAGTTTTTTTTAAACCAAAAGTTTTGGCGATTTAAATTTCTGGCCCTGGGTCATGACGAACCTGTTTTTTTTGTAGTTCTGCGCGTTCTTTCAATGTGGAAGGTGTTGCACATACTCGGTGCAACACCTGTGTCCCTACTACAAGCTCCATCCTCTTTTTGTTGAGGATAGAGCTGTCGCATACCTTGTAGGCATGTCACCAATGCTACTGTTGTTTTTTTGCTCATATTGATGGCCATCTTGAGCTCCGATATCGTGGTCCTGATTCCATCTATTAGAGGGTGTTTTCTCCTGTTCGAAGTGAATTTCTTCCATGGTGGAGTCATCTTCTTCAAAGTTCGGGAATGTCGTTGGTCCACCAACTGAATTCTAATTCTATTGAATCTGTTGACACGGGCTATCACGGCTTCAAATCTTCTAATGTCGAACGTAGTAGATAGCATGTGACAAACCATTCAAGGGCAGCACTTTCTCCATCCCCAAACACAGACTTGAGAAGCATTTTAATTCACCATCTCGGTTTTAATTTCGGCTGAAAAAGCGCTGCTGAATCTTCGATGGCTCTCCAATTTTCTACTCTTTTTTTCATCCAATATTCTGAGGGAGTCCAACTTATTACGGTAACGCAGAGATGATTGCAGATGTTTGTTAACTCTGCTTTTAAATTTTGGGTTTACATTCTAGCTCTTTTGAATTGTATTCGTAACGTATCCAACTTGTCGTTTTTAGTCCGGACCTATGCAGATGTTCTGACAATAAGTGTTTCGCCCATGCTTTCTATGTTAAGCTTACGACAGCCATTTAAAATGTTTCCTTCCTCATGAGTTTGTGTAAATTTTTAATGATTTGACTTTTTAAGCAAGACCGATCGAATTGCAGAAGGAAATTGTGCACTGTTGCGTCACTAAAGGTATAAAGAAGTACATTCTATGAAAAAAAATCTATAGAGACTAAGTCTCATAAATAACCTGTATAAAGTCTTCCAGTCGATGCAGCTTTCTTCAAAACTCGCCTTTATTGTTCTTATTTCCATTTTACACACAAATGGCAGTTCCTAGAAATCGAGTATCGCTGATTGTTACTAGGTACATATACTACAAGTTCATTTTGGATTTCGTGAGGAGTTTGTCAACCATTTGACTTTCGTTCAAATTGGAGATAATTGATATCATGAAACTTTTTGCGTCCATTCAAGTAATTCTATGAACACTTCATCATTTACTCTTGTAGGTGAATTAGTTCCAGTCATGAGGTCGTTACTTCTCCTCATAAACAGCGCTTTTTCGATAACATGTATATAGATTTTATCTAAGTGACATAGCTGAAGTTTCCTCTCAGCGCGTTGATGCCCTTATCTTTAACTTAAAAAAATTAAACAAATTTTAAACATTTTTCAATTTAATCGTAAATCTCGGTGAACAGTTGCTGTAAACAACTTTGATTACTGAATAGTATCCTTTCCAAGTAGTGAACAAGTTGCGTATTATATTCTGAAAAAGTGTCCCTCTTCTAATTAAAAACAATTTTAATTGCATTATCTTGCAAATACTTGCAATTGTTGTCACAAGAAGAAATTCCTTTCAATTTCACTTTACATCATTGTTTTTTTGCTTTTCCTTTCAATTTCAAATTGCATGCTCTTTACGAGAGTACTCTTTCAAAATCCATCAGATGAATAAATATTTTCTGATGAACCCTGTCTGCTTTCATTTTTCATTTTGGACTTTGTCCAAGTGCCTGTTTAATTTCACTTCGCATACAGGATATGAGACACAGCCGTGCGCCGGTGTGCAAAAATGTTATTTTCAAATTTTTCCAAAAAAAAAAAATGAAAAGTCTTATGTCATATTGATTTTTTCGTTCCTCATCCTTATACAATGATGACCTTTATATGTGTTCGGTAGAAAATAAAAAAAAATCTGCTGTGTGATAACAAATTTTATGTGATTAACCCCACCCTGAAAAGAGTGTGCGGAGACTTTTGGTCGCCACAATTGTCCTTGGAAATGGAGCACGTTTACATCATCATTGATTTTAGAACAGAGCTTGTGTCATCGATGAGTCAGCAACTACTATCGTCACGACAAGGGGTTCATGTCGAGATATTAAAAGATATTTCGAAAACAGCGACAAGGATGTAGGCCAACACTGTGTACCAAAATTAATTTCACAAAACTCGGCACAGTTCGAAACAAAACGAGAACACTATCTAATGAGAAAATCGTCCTTTGCTGTCAATGCATATACACCCATATTACAAAAAAACAAAATGAATTCTCTCACAATGGTGCATTCAATAATGCTTTCCTTTTTTTTGTTGCTTGTTATGACTCAAGTACCGTGCTATTCACTCGTAGATACCCACATGTATGCACTGTTTTAAAATTGACCTAAATAAGTGAAGGAAAAGGGATGCTGAAGCCATGCCATATATGTTCCTTTAATGTAATTTCCCATCTGAGGGCGGGATAAATGGTGCGGGCGAACCATTTGTGAAAAGGATTCACTGCAATTGCATAGGTAAATGCATAGGTGTGCAATATGCATGCGGACGTGGGGAATCTATGCCAAAGGTTGATGGTTGATGGTAAAAATCTCCAATTCCCCAAATGAACTATGTAAAAGCTCTGCTATGAATATGCTGAGTACAATATAGATCAACGTTATAACGAACTCAGCCGGTTTTATTTTGCAAACTAGTGTTGTCATAAAGGATTTTTTTATATACATATCTGAAAATTTATCTTATTTTTTATTTTTTTAAATTGTTGATATTTATATATTATACAAACTCGGACAAAAACATGTAATAAATATAAAATCACGAAATCAATATCTTTCGTGAGAATGTTAAAATGCTGTTAAATGTATAAACTTAATTTTATTTTCCAAAGAAACTGATTATTGGTTGCAACTGAAAGATTAAAAGGAATTTTCTGTAATTAATTGTAATGGGTGGTTACGATTTTCTGTTATTTAAAGGTGACACAGTCCTAAAACGCTATTAAACATTGTCCTTTGCTATCTCGATTCTATAATATACTTAAAAGAATGCATTGAATCCGATTACCGATATAGCTCGGTACTTGCCATCCGACTGATGTTGATCCACACAGTGTGTTCTTCGTTATAATTTTATTGTTTTAATATTCACAATTTTGACAAAAATACACCAATACACTACGTCTTGTCCCTGAAGATAACTTTTTTCTGTCAAAATTATAATCGATTTCCAACTTCTCCATTAAACCACAAATGATCAACGTAGGCAATTACCAGGAAACAGGAGCAAGCGTACGAAAAATTAAGCTCTTGAGAACTTGTAAACCCTCTGCGCAACGGTTGGAACATAAATCACAAGTACAAGATCCAGCTGACCCAGGAACTCAAAGTCAATGATCATAGACAACGCGGATTTTTGGCGGTATTTTAGGCGGGCGGCATCATTGTTCTGTACTTTCTCGAAAGGGACGTTAGTGAGTTCATCACTGTCAATGGCAAGCGTTACAGATAACCAATTTATTTTGACCCGAATTGAACGATATGGACATGGAAGACATGTGGTTCCAGCAGAACGTTACGTGTCACGCAGCGTAAACCACAATTGGCATTCTGCATTAACGTGTATTAAGAAAACTTTTTAGTTGTTCCATTCCGATCTACTGCAGAAGCTATGAGAGACAGTTTTTCCAGGAATTGAATTTCTTCTGACGTAATGTAGAGTGAACGTTTTAATCTAGGCCTAAATAGCGGACATTGCCAGTGCCTTATAATTTATATGTTATGTGCAGACTGGGCACTGTGGTCAGTGCGTTAGACTTTAACTAAGCACGCAAAAGGCCGACAGCCTCATTCATAATAATTCTCTAAAAAAAACCTCTGAACGGTTTTATTCTTATGCTGCGTATAAGTGTTTACGGAACTCTTATACAGTGTTCCAAATAAAGTACCAAAATGGAAAAAATCTATAACAGCAACTCTATAACAAAACCAGATAAATCTGCACATATGGCAACACCTAATACAAACACAGAACCCATTCATGTTTTGAAAAAGATTTTAAAGTCAATGCTCTCTGACACTGTGGCTCGGCGGACGTGCTCAGAGTACAGAGCACTGGGTTACTCCGTTACACAGTCGCTTGTCACATATGTTTAAAAAATTGGATCAAAGCGACGCACAAAACCTCGTTTGTCAGTCTAAACACGCGTTAATCCAAATCATATGGATATGCTAAAAAGTATACAATGGTGCACGGGTATTTGTGCTCTGGATGCATTTCAAGCACTCGCTGGGCGATGATCTTTAGCAACCGATATGTAGGGGAGGCGATGGTGGACTTCCACTTGTTGCGTGCTGCTGTCATAATGACAATTTATGTTGAAAATGTGTGTCAGTTATAAGTTGAAAGGGATATCCAATGAAATTCAAATGGGTTTCCCTTTGAGCAGTCGAGTAAATCAATTGATGGGCCCTCAAGTCTCAATTGGAATTATGCAAAGCTCTCCGAGTTAATTGGAGTAATGGGTTTTATGAATTAAGTTGGTCTAGTTTCGGAACTGTATGGTGACAGAGATAAAATGAGTGTATTAATGAATTTTTATGTGGTGCTACTTCAACCAACGCAATAGTTTTCAATTGTGAGGTACTTTAAATTAAAACTGAACGAACTGAGTACTTGAATTTAAAATTGAACTTAAAATTTTATTTCAAGTGACATGAAAATCTTGTTTTTTTTTTGTGTTGGAACTGTGAAAAATTTGTTAACTGTTTGACAGGTTTTAGAAATAGATGCCCAATCATTTGGACACTATTCCAAATTACAGTCATTTAAAAAAAAATTGATTTGCTCTTACGGAGGAAGAATATGATTTGCATTTGCATTAGGTCATGCAACTTTAAAATCTTCAATATATTCTCTCTTCCAACACTAAGGCCCGTTTGCTGATACGAAACATAAGAGTTTATGTTCCACATAAACGCATAGGTAATACATAACGCTTTGCACCAAACTCAAACCTAAACATAAAAGTCGTTAAGTAGAACATAGTTTATGTTTTAGAAAAAGTAGCACATAAATATTTAAGTATGACATAAGGGATTGAAGTACTAGCAAAAATTATTTTGGATATTCGGTTTTATTAGTTTTTAACAGATTAATTATAAATAAATAAATAAATATGGATTTCGAAACTGTGGATGTGCTTGACGAAGACGTGGAAATCCTTGAAATTTTGGAAGTTGGAATTCCTCGTCAAATATACGGGAAAATGAATATTTTTCTTCATTTGATGACCTCTCTTTTTACAAAAGATTTCGGTTAACAAAAGAAATAAGAATTCTGGTTTTAGGAAAATAGAAAGCTTATTGGAATATCCATCAATCAGGTACAGCTTAATTAATTTTATATTAACAAATGAAATAAATTTGGCGTATTTGGAAACAACACCATAGCTCCTATCAATCAATTTTTGGTAGCTTTGAGGTTTTTTTTGCAAACCATCTTCTTAGTATAACTGATTTTGGAGGAATGCATGTCTCGACAGTTTCAAGGAAAGTTTTAAAAGTTTCCAAAGCAAAAGCTAGACTTGGAAATGACTTCATCAAATTTCCGGATAACCCAACTGATATTTTAAAAACTAAGAATGATTTTTTGCAATTTATTTATTTTAAGATATGTATTGTATTTTTAGGTGGGCTTTTGATGCAAAAGTTTTCGAAACCGAAAAAGTTATTTCTCAATAAACGCCCAAGCGATTTGCAATGCTAAAATGATATTCACCAATGTGGTAGCAAGGTGGCCTGGATCAAGTCATTATGCAACGATTTTCAATAGTTGCAAAATAAAAAATGATTTGGGAGGACAGTTTAGCGCTAGCCCATACTCAGATTATTTCATTTTTAGTGCGTCCTATAGATTTCATGTTTGTAGCAATATTTTTTTTTTTTTAAATACATATTGGGTTTTACAGCATACCCTCAAAAACCATTATTATTGCAACCTGCACCTTGCACAACGTTTGAGACAAAACAACATACTTGATAAACCCCCTGAAAGTTTAGATTTTACTTATGATGATATTGAACATGTTATCAACGCTGGACAAGGAGATATTGACCATTCTCCACATCAAAACGATTCAAGAACAAATTCTTCAAAACTTAATATGCAAAAGCTTATGAATTTAATAAATAATTATTTCGCACTCTTATAACTGTTTAATAATTCCTAAAGTGACAAAACAAAAGTCATTATTTTTAAAATAAAGTCATTGTTTTAAATTCATTCTGAATCGGTTACAATAAAAACAAAAAAAAAGGACGTTTGAAAGAACTGCAATTAAAATTTATTTAATAATTGCATACATATACATACACTTTCTACTCATCAATTTTATCTTTGAACGCATGATTTTGAAATTTTGACTTATCGCATAGATCGAAGTGACCATGGATTTTTTAAAAATCTGTTACTTTGCTAAGTTCCACATAGATTTTGATGTGCAACATAAATAAATTTATGTATAACTTAAAAGTTATGTGGAACATAGCTATTAACAGGATATATGATTCGATTCAGCAAACGGGCCTAAAGATTTTAACGTTTATTGGGATTTTCTAATCATAGTATGAGTGAACGGTTGTGAGTTCAATCTCAGCCAAACTCCATGGATCGATAATTTAAGAAATATAAATAATAAAAGTTTGGTGAGTACACGGCTATAAGTAACACTTACATTCGTACATGATTCTGCAATTAAACGGACGAAACTCCCCGAGGTTAGTCCGGACACCAACCCCCTACTGTGACCATTTTCCTCCACCAAAAAAGGAGGACATAATTCACTCATGACTATATGTTTCCTTCCTTACACCAAGCATCGGCACCGCTTTCTTGTACAATTCGTTTAATGATTCTCTGAAAACTCCTAGCAATCCAAATTAGTACTCAGCACCTATTTATCAATTTTTTGGACACATTTATAAAAAAAAAACTATTATTTGGTGCAACTTACTCAAGGCCTTTCTTTTAAAAATTAATGTGTGAGTTGTACTTTTTCCCCGATGGCGGGAGCTATAATTTAATTCCGAACCCAAATTGCTGAGCTGAGATAAAGAAAGTTGGGACTGTATCAGATCTTTGTGTGTTGATGATGCTACAATATTGTTCTTTTCGAAAAAGACTGTGCAGCGTTCTTCTGGAGTATAGCGTCCTAGTGTTTAGTCAAAAAAAATCTGTTTGCTTCACAATTGTCAAAATCGAATTGATATTCAACGTAAGTTGTCAAATCTATGAAAAACTCGCTATTACATTCTCGCTCTACATGATTGATGATCCTCTTGGATAAAACACTTTAGTTTATTTATACGATATGATGGAGTTTTTCTGCTCTGGACTTTTTGTACTACATCTGCACCGTTTATACAGTCCTCGGTCAAATCATCCTATCCTTGCACACAGGACAAAATGTTTGCGAATAATTGCTTTTTTTTATTAAATTTATATATATAGAATTGGACTTACGTATTGAGGGTTCCAACTTTTGACCGCATTTGCTTTCCCAAACCAAAGTGGCATAAGTTTCCGAATCCCAATCTTCGTCGAATCTCTACAATATTTTTGTCTTCTTCGTGATGTTGAGGTTGACTCTGATGTAAATGAACTCATAAAGTTGTAGTTATAATGCTTTGTGTCAGTTTTGAGATAACATGAACGATTCGAAAGAATCATACCACAATGTTGAGGACATCTCTCTACCATAGTACTTTCATCAACTGAAAGTTCAGTTTTCAATTTTTTTTTGTTATTTGAAACTCAAATGCCAATATTAATCAAGTAAATCACTCATCATATTCCAGCATATACTTATCAATTATCTTGTCGTTAAATTGGAAGCTTCTTTCTAACTCCACTATCATGAACTCATTTCAATGTCAATACACTTTCAATTGACTGCAAAAAATCTCTTCTTGTCTGACTAGCGTCTCGCAAACAAAGAACTCAAAGAAAAGATAACCAAGTCTTATTCGTGCTCTATGACGACCTTCCTTCTGTTTTGCCTTTTTTGTGTAATGCGTCTGGTCTGAGCCCATCCCAAGTCGTTGCCATTTTGCAAAATACACTCCATTCACATTTGTGTTCGATGGAATTCTTAAGAAAAAAAATAGTCTTCTACCTTTTTTCTTTTTGCTATATATAACCTCATATATCATTAATGCACAAGTGTAACCCTCCTCGAGGGGTGCGTTCAGAAATGATGATGATGACTGCCAAAAGCAAAAGCTGCGATGAATAATATATTTTGAGGATTATACAGGTTTATAAAATGAATAAAAGTTTATTGGCATCGGTTGCGAAAATAAGTGAAATGTTATCTACAACAGGAAGACACTAGAACTGCATCAATTTATTTACATTTCCACACCAAACAAAGGCAGCTAACTACATGACGACCACAGAATGGTGTTTTGTTTGATTCTGCTTAAGAATGAACGTGACATTTAGCGCGGTCTTGCATGAGAAGAAAGTAATTGCCCGATACTTGTTGCCTTCCCGCCTTGATGATTTATATTGTCTTTTGACATTCGCTTCCATCATGATGTGATGTGACTAACTAGTGTTATCTACTCTTCGAAAGAAATGGGATCGTTAACACATGCATTTGTTTATAAATTAAATATAATTTATTGGAGGATGTTGCCAGCCCCTTCTATCTTCTTTGACAGCACACACTAATATACATTGACTATCATTCACATTGAAGGACACTGTTGAATAGATGTGCCGAGTAGACGACAGCTGACGTATCTAAATTAAAAAAAAAAACATTAAAAATCGATTAACCACTTGGGGTGCAAATAACGAGATACGTCAAAATGTTATCGATTTTCCAATTTTGCATATCGAATGCGAATCGTTTATGGTTTGACTGATATGCGGGTGTCGATGTCGTCTCGGTAACTGAATTAATGAGAAGATTACCTAAAGATCTGAGAGGTGACAGTACTGCCAAAGCCATAAAAGACGGCGCCTACTTGTGTATTTTTTTAATGTGGGGGGAGTATGTCGGCATTGGTGAGTAGTTTACGTGATATTGGTGCAAATGAATGTCGAGTGACGGAGCTTAGTTAACGGCGCGGCGGTCTTGATGTCATTATGTATAAAGCAGCGTTTATGTACGAGTACATTATGTATATATTTCATTAAACTTTATGACTTCTTAATTCGCAATATAAATATTTTACGTGCACAGTTAAGTTCGGAAACAATTTGTAAGAATAGTCTTATGATGATATAGGTACATACATAGGCACCGTACTGAGGTGAAAATTGTGCATTTTTATGAGTAGTCTGCATTTAAAGAGCTTGGCTATTTGGCTAGAAGCCAGCCCAGAAGCATTACTAAATAATGATCGGATGTATGGCTACTATGTCAACTTTATAACATGATTTGTGTCAATAAAGATTTGTAAGTGCGGTTGTCAAAAGTAATTCTTGAATTCTGACAAGGTGCCGCTGTCAGAATTAATACAACAGAGCTATAAAAAGTCGCTTAGTAACTGAAAGATGTAGCAGTCGATTGTGATATTCTTCCCAATTCGTCGACCTTGTGTGTCGCGTCTTTTTATGTAGTCTTGTCCTCGTTTAATGATAAACCCATTTTACCTTCTTTCGGAATTCGGGTTTTTGGTTCAATATGAGGTTCGTTTCTATTTTACTTGAAATGTATTCGTACATGTGGCTACCGCCATAAACTCATGCTTTTATGCACAAAAAGGTGATAGTAGATGAAATGCATCCGTCGGAACACATTCGATTTTTGTACTAGAAGTAGTGAGTTCCATTTACCGTTTACAGCCGAAAGTATAGAATGAACTCGCCTATCGTCGGCGTTTGCAAGTAGTTGCATATATTTATGGAAGATTGTTCCCTTGGTGTTACCTTTGGATTTTTGCATCCATTCTTAAGAGAGAACTGTATAAAATAAATGACATGACAATGCGCTACCTTGTCTAAACCCTATTTTTGGTATCGAATGTTTCGGTGAAGACATTGGCGATCTTGATACTAGCGAGTTGTGGTGGTACTGGTATATCAAAGCTGTATTATTTTTCACCGCTATAAACACGATCGTATATACGGTTTCAAAATAAAAAAATAATGTAATGATTCTCGATTTTAACATCTGGGGTATTTTCCAAGACTCGGGTTGAAATGTAAAATATTGACCAACTGTGGGCTTTGCTGGTGAACGGCACTCAAATATTAACACAGAGAGGATCTTTTAGGCGGTGTCGAAGAGACATATTTGTAATTTGTAATTATGGCTTAACTAGTAAGCATTCTTAAGAATACCTCCATCCGAACAAATTTGTCTCCAAATGGGACTCCAATTTGGATAACCTCTCATTAATGATGAGTTCGATGTTTGCTTCAAAGGCTGGACTTGTTCCCCGTATATAATATCTTAATAATGTTTTGATCCAACACCTCCTTAAATAATTCGATGCTTTCGCCGGCAGCATGCCATATGGGTTCAAACCAAATGCTCTGCAGAACATTTTCGACAAATCTAAAGGGTTTTTCAACAGGGACGCTACAAAAGTAGAGCGACAGGGACAGCAAACGACGCCATATTTCTTGCCGCTCTTTTCACATTTCTCTTCAGTAAGGTTTGCCATTTCATGATGGAAAGATATACGAGCCAACAACGAGTCGATATTATTAAAATTTACTACCGAAATTCGGAGTCAGTGGCCTCAACGTTAAGAGCGGTACGTCCAACTTATGGTCGACATAATCGTCCTAGCAGATCAACAATTGAGCGTCTAGTGGAAAAATTTGAATCCACAGGCACAGTACAAAATGTTCCCGTGCCAGTGAGACAAAGAAGTGGCCGTAGTGTCGAGAATATTGCTGCCGCTGAGGCTTCAGTTGAAGAAAACCCAAATGTGTCTCTCACACGTCGTTCTCAAGCATTGGGAATCTCTGTGACGTCGTTGTGGCGAATTTTGCGAAAAGATCTTGGCCTACTCCTTACAAGATTTAATTGACGCAAGAACTGAAGCCGCTTGACCACCAGAAGCGTCGTATGTTCGTGAATTGGGCTGAGCAACAACTTGAAAATGATTCGGATTTTCATCGAAAAATCATCTTCAGCGATGAGGCTCATTTCTGGCTGAATGGCTTCGTCAATAATCAAAATATACGGTATTGGTCAGGCAGCAATCCATACGTACTCCATGAGCCATCATTGCATCCCGAAAAAATTACGGTTTGGTGTGGTTTATGGGCCGTACTTCTTCCGTGATGATCAAGACCGGCACGTTACTGAGAATTGGAATCGCTACCGTTCAATGATAACCGACTATTTATGGCCCCAATTGGATGATATGGACTTGGAGGACATGTGGTTCCAACAGGACGGCGCCACAAGCCACACAGCGAATGTCATAATCAATTTATTGAAAACCAAGTTTGGAGAACGTGTTAGCTCACGAAATGGTCCAGTCGCTTGGCCGCCTCGGTCGTGCGATTTGACGACGTTAGACTAGTTCCTGTGGGGCTACGTCAAGTCTATGGTCTATGCCAACAAGCCAGCGACGATCGATGAACTTCGTACGAATATAGAACTTGAAATTGCAGCAGTATCGGCCGATTTAGGCTTGAAAACCGTCGAAAATTGGGTTCAGCGTCTGGACTTCTGCAAAAGCGTGCCCGTGGTGGCCATGCAAAAGAAATCGAGTTCCATACATAATGGCATCGAACGTACTTTCACAGGAATAAAGAATTTCATTGATATCCAAAACCGTTTTTGTTTTATTTAAAAAAAAACTTTTGTAGCGCTCTTATTGAAAAACCCGATATTTGTGGACACTATTCCTCACCTCTCCAGCGGAAATTTCATGCAATACATACTATGAGACTAAAGTCGATGGAAGTAGGCACGATGGCGAATAGATCTATTAGATAGTGGCTTTGGAGCCCACAAGATTAAATTGGTTCTAAATTTTTCAATTTTGATGCGAATTTCCGGCTCACTTGGTTGTGTTTGTTAAATTGGCGTAGTGCTTTGTAAACATTTTATTTATAAACATTTGCTTGAAGTTGCTAGGGGTAAGTTTTGGCAGTACAATTCGTCAATCAATTCTAAATGAAAAGATAGTTTAAGCAGTCAGATTGCCTATCAGCTGTCACCGGTTATCAAACATCCTGAACTAAAAAATTTCCTTTTCACAAAAATCTGCAAACACCTCCCACATCAAGTTCAGCTTCATAGGAAATGGCTTTTAAAAGTTAGGTGGAAAATATAAAATGAATTGATTTCCATAGACATCATTGACAGTCGACATCACGCCGCTCGAATTTCAATTAGAATTCTCTTTGAAAGGGAAAACGCACTCGTGCTTTCCAAACAGATGTCGTCTCTCATCAAATAAATGAATTATTTATCCAAAGTGCTAACAAAAAAAAAAAAAAAAAACTGAACCACTTCATTGCGCAATATTTGTATTTTGGTGTGTACATGTGGAAATGCATTCGCTTTTATTATTAACTCCGAAAATGGACTAATTAATAAACATTACGACAGATTAATTTGCTTATGCATTCGTTTTTATTTTTAACTCTGTTTCTTTTTGTTGGTATGCAATTAAATCTACTTTTAGTCCGCATAATGTATGCATTGCATGCATACAAATAGAGTTGTGTACGCGAATTTATGAGACGGAAACTGTGCAAGCGCATGCATAAATATTTTACATTTCTGTAATACGCTTTCTGGGCTAATTGTGCATTTTGCTCACGCATTTTAGTGTGGACTGCACTCCCCGTGAATGGAAGTCTGTCCACTATCCACATATGACAATGCTGTCTGGTGAGGAGACAGAATGATTGAAAAGTGAGGAAATAAGACTTTCATATGGGTCAAATAGGAGCCTCTCGATATGATCACAGAATAGCAACAGGGCAAAAAATATAATCTCAGGATTTTAGTCTCTAAAATTTTATAACAGACATCGATTCGAAAGTAGTTGAAAAATTAAACGCAATCTCAAAAACGATCGAGGTGATAGTATAACCGCCCATAATTTGATCTACGACTATGTCGGTTCTGTTAGTTGGATTGTCAAAACGATCTAGACAGTTAAGATTAAACGATCGTAACGAGTGCAACCTAAACCAAAGCAAAGTCAAATCGTTTATCCTTACACGATTAGAGCCCAGCATCTAACTGAATATTTTTATTAGTTACTTAATGGCTGCAGGCCCGTTAAAGGTTTCTGCCTAAAGACGGCAGCTTCCTATCAACATTGACATTTCCGATCTCTTGATCCTTTACCTGGAGATCTGGTCTTTTTTGAACTCAGATAACAAAAATGTTCTTTGCTGGACCATTATTGCTTATTCGCTTTGGTCAAGACAATGCAGTGTTTTTAGTTTTGACTACTCATACATATATCTCCTGAAAGCAGGGTGAATGACAAAGGTTTTTTCGTTAACAAATAATTTTTTTGGCCTTTCATTTTGAGATATATTGATGAAATTAAGTATATATACTCTCTGTTCGGCGAAGCAGAACAAGTGTAAAAATTTTAAAAATCCGCCCACTGCCGCGCCCATATCTATAAGTTTTTTTTAAAGTTTTTTTTGGCTTTTTTCTTAAAAAAGGGATTCCGACGTTCATCCAATTTAAAAAGGCCCTGTAATTGATTGGTTGATAATTTGGTAAATGCACCTTTCCGAAGCATCGGGCTGCCCTGGCTTTGCATTGCATCGCACGTGCCTATTCTGTTAGCTCCTCTCTATACATTCAAACTTTAATATATCACGTGCATCGTTTTGTAGATGACTTCTAGCCTAGGTTAAAATTTGCTAAATCTTTAATAATGTTGTTGGAGTTATCAGATATCCTTTGGATTCTCTTTGTATGTCCAGCTAGTCCAACATAGCAATGTGTAAATGCTATGTTTATTGGATATATACAGGACGGCAAGAATTTTTAATTAAAATTGCCCTTTTGAGGGTGATTGTAGGATTTTTCTTTTGAACATGACAAGCCGACCTGCTTATGTTGACTCGGAGGTAGAGGTGATTATTTCCGACGTGACAGGATTTTTGCACTTGGGAAGGACTTTTTCATTCAAATTATGGTCCTAAACAGATCAGAGTGGATCATAAAACGGACAGCACAAATACACTGATTGTTTGGCTATTGGACATACAGTTCTATGCAAAACATGTACCAATAAATCAGAGGGATTCATGTAGTAAATGTGTGCGTGGTCCTCGCTTATAATGGCACCATCGCATCGTCAGAAAAGAGAGACCTAGAAGTACGTATTTTTGACTTTAAGCTAAAATTTAAAAACTGTGATACAAATCAATGGACTTGAGGCGCTTCCTTTCTCTTGAAGTATTTTACTGAATGATCTGATTGGTGTGGATCTACAAGTACAGCTTATAATCATCCCACTTAACTTTCTTACTTAGTGAGTAGGTTTTAAATGTGATATGGTGTCAACTTGCTAAGAGGACTGGCCCCTACATGGACTGGCGTTCTGTTCAAGCTTCTAAAAGGGATTAAGCTCAGTCATTTGTAGTTTATCTGTCCCGTTTTGGAAATGATGTCTGATTTCTTTAGTTAAGCTTTAGTTTTGTGCATTTTGTGAAATCCTCTTTTAAAAAATTATCGATAACCAATATTATTGCCCAGAAGTCCATTTTTAATATCTCACCTCTTTCATTCAATTTGATCAAAAAACTGCAATTTTTCATTTCTCTTTCCAGAATGAGTCGATCTTCACATCAACGCCAACAGCAACAGCTGCTGGCGCAGCAACAACAACAAATGGCCGACAACGATGCGGCAGCTGCCGCTGCCGAAATGTTCGACATGTTCTGTTTGGCAACAACAATGCGACAGATTCTCGGTCTGCATCGGAATATGTGCGATACAGTTGGTCTACGACCAGCGCCACTCAACGAATTCTATCCCAAGTTGAAGGCGAAAATTCGTTCATGGAAAGCGCAAGCTTTGTGGAAGAAATTTGATGCGCGAGCATCACATAGGGCATATTCAAAGGGTAACGCATGCACAGGCACCAGAGTCCTAGTCATCGGAGCGGGTCCATGTGGTTTGCGAACTGCCATCGAAGCTCAGCTACTTGGCGCCAAAGTTGTTGTCCTCGAGAAACGTGATCGAATATCGCGTAACAATGTCCTGCACTTGTGGCCATTTGTCATCACAGATCTACGGAATCTTGGCGCGAAGAAGTTCTACGGCAAGTTCTGTGCCGGATCGATTGATCACATTTCGATTAGGCAGTTGCAGTGCATTCTTTTGAAGGTGGCTCTGCTTCTAGGTGTGGAAATCCACGAGGGTGTTTCATTTGAAAGCACCATCGAACCGAGTGAGGGTTGCGGTTGGCGAGCTGCAATAAGTCCTGAAGATCATGCCGTTTCCCACTATGAATTCGATATACTAATTGGTGCCGATGGCAAGCGCAACACTCTGGAGGCATTCAAGCGCAAAGAGTTTCGCGGCAAGTTGGCCATAGCGATAACGGCGAACTTTATCAATAAGAAGACCGAAGCCGAGGCTAAGGCGGAGGAGATAAGCGGTGTGGCCTTTATTTTTAATCAGACGTTCTTCAAAGAACTCTATCACACGACTGGAATAGATTTAGAGAACATAGTGTACTATAAGGATGAGACGCACTACTTTGTGATGACCGCGAAGAAGCACAGTCTAATCGATAAGGGTGTTATAATACAGGTAAGCGCATTATAAACATGAGAGGGTTTTCACGGTTTTACAAATCGCCTTTATAGGATTTTGCGGATCCGGCTGAGCTTCTAGCTTCACCAAATGTAAATAAAGAGAAGCTGCTGGACTATGCCCGTGAAGCAGCTGAATTCTCAACCAAATACCAAATGCCAAATCTGGAATTCGCAGTCAATCACTATGGCAAGCCGGACGTTGCAATGTTTGATTTTACCTCAATGTTTGCGGCAGAGTCATCGTGTCGGGTGATTGTCCGCAAGAATTACCGCCTTATGCAGTGCCTGGTGGGTGATAGTTTGTTGGAGCCGTTTTGGCCGACAGGATCAGGCTGTGCGAGAGGTTTCCTCTCGAGTATGGATGCAGCCTATGCAATAAAATTGTGGAATAACCCTAGGAATAGTATACTTGGTGTCGTTGCACAAAGGGAGAGTATATACAGGTAACACACACATTAATATTCGCTTCTTAGGTGCTTACTAACCATCTATCGTTGATAGGCTTTTGGCTCAAACAACTCCAGAGAATCTGCAGCGTGATATTGGTTCCTACACAGTCGATCCGGCGACACGCTACCCAAACCTCAATCGAACTTCGGTTAATGTCTGGCAGGTGAAACACCTCATCGATTGCGATGACAAGGCAATATTGGAGCAGACTTTTATGGACACAAATGCCTTGCAAGCATCTCAGGCAGAGACTCCAGTACGACGAAAGCGGCGTACTGGAGACACCCTGCCATTGAGTGCGGTTCTTCTACGGTGGATCAAGGCGCAGCTCCATTCGTATGAATTCACTCAGCATCTGAACGAAGTGTCTGATTGTTTCACAAATGGAAAAGTTCTGTGTGCCCTGATTAATAGGTATATTTATAGGAACTATAGCCACCTTTCTGATCCACCACGTAAAATTTGTTTTCTTTCTCTTGCAGGTACCGCCCAGATCTAGTCGATTTCAGCTCGATAAAGGAGCTTACAGAAGCGGAGAGCAACGAATTAGCTTTTAAAATCCTTGACAAAGAACTGAAAATTTCGAGGGTAATGTCGGGAAAAGACTCCATAGAGCTGGATAAGATCGATTCGAAGATTTGGCTGAATTATTTGGAGCAAATTTGTGAGGTATTCCGTGGCGAAATACCACATGTGAAACATCCAAAGTTAGACGTCTCTGAGTTGAGAGAGAAAAAGAACAATGCTCCAGATTTCTCGCGACTTTTACAAATATCATCGCGAAAAGCCAAGTCTCCCATGCAAGATGTGGCCGATGTACCGCACACAGTACAAAGGCGGTCCGTTCTCGACGAAGAGAAGGTAAAACGCCAAAGAAAGCATGAACCCGGACAAGGTAGGAATTGATTTAGTTTTTATTTCCATTGAATTCACTTTAATACGCTTGATTATAGCTCAAGTGGAAACCCCAAGACGTGCGAAAAAGCGAAGAAGTGCCGAGAAGACGACAAATATTGTAAGTATATGTAGGCTAATTGATCGACTATCATTGTCCTTGCGTCTGTCTGTTATGCACAAAGTTCGCACAATATCATATCTATCTCTGCACATAATATTTACCACCGAACCTAGGAGGAGCGTCAGCAGCGTTTAAAGGAAATCGAAGCCAATCGTCAGGATCGCCAGAGTAAGCGACGAATGCAGCGCTTCCAACAGACGCAGAACTTTTACAAAAGTCTTCATATGTTGCAAGTGAACACCCTGTTACGAGAAAGCGATGAATCGGGTCCCTTTGAGGACTATTCGATATACATGTACCGCCAGCAGGCGCCGGACTTTAACGATCGTGTAAAAGAGCTCGAAAGAAAAATTCTTTATCCAGTAAGGACGTGTGCCAAGGAGATGATACTCTACTAATATCACTCCCTCTCTGTGTGTTGTGGTTTTTGCCTTCTCTTTCAAACTGGAAAAGCTGTTGCAAGCTGACAAAACAAAAATTGCTAGATTGCCTGCCATGAGGACAAATTGTTCTTCACTTCTAACCCTAAACTAATTCGTTTTTTTTTGTTGTTTCGACTAACCTTGACGTGTCTAACAGCAACCCACCAACAAGATATTTTTTGTTTGTTTATAGTTTTTTATTTTTTTATTTTACTTATTTTGTTACGTTTTTGGTAGGATCGTGAAAGAGGTATATCATCGGCGATGCCACGCGGTGCTGACGAACAATTTAGCGATCGTATCAAATCGATGGAACAACGCATTTCGTCACGCAACGCATATGGCACGGATAAAAAGCCAAAGGATCTGCTGCGTGCCATTGGAAAGATCGATTCAAATGACTGGAATGTACGTGAAATCGAGAAGAAAATCGAACAATCGAAAAAGACCGAAACCGGCAGTAAAGGTCGCGAAAAGGTGCCCAAATGGAGTAAGGAACAGTTTGTGGCGCGACAATCGAAAATGTCCAAACCCACAAGGCAAGATTCAAGAGAGGAAGAGAAATTCAAGGAAATCGATCAAACCTTGAAGAATTTGGACAAACAATTGAAAGAAGGTTCTGTGTTGGAGGTGGGTGAACGTGGCAAAAATAAAGTCGCTTCGATTGCCGGGCAATTTGTAAAGAAAGACGATACCTCTGAAGAGAAAAATCCACCGCCGATTGCTAAATCTGTGAGTAGTTGGAGTGTTTTTTTGTTTTGTTTTATTATTTTATTATTATAAATTATAAGAATGCACAGTGTACGCAGTTGCGTTCAATAAAAATGGGGCACATCTAAAAGATCGTCAAATGTTAGAAGTTGGTGTTTAAAGTGTGAATATATGGTATGCTTAAGGGATATTTTCTTAAACCGACTTAGCTAAGATTTCAATTCCTTTATAGTGTCTAGCGATGGTACCGATCGATTTGATTACTACTTTCAACATTGTATGCTTTTTGAACTAGGATTGTTATTGCGTGTGTGTGGTTCTTAACAAAAGATGTAGATTGTCCTTTAAGTGTCCATTGTGGAACCATAAAAGATCTATTGTGATACAAGCAGGGTTACCCATTGTTCGGCTACTCCTGAAACTAATTAGATGTCTTCCCAAATCTATTATAAACGATATTCTAGTACTTTAGATCGCTGTGGAAGTACTCATCTAAGCACCGGGAAAATGCAAAGGAAATAAAATATCTCCGAACTCGAAAACTCCCCAATGTTCAAAAGAACGATTTCCACTCTCTAACCGAAAAGTGGAACCATTCACTCCACCATTCACGGCAAAAGCAAGTTGGTTGCATTTGATATTTCCAAAGCACTTAACATGACGTAGCATCAAGTTTTTCTGTTAAAAATATGTGCGTTTGTAATCGATAAAAAAAACTTCTAATATGGATTTGCAAGTTGTTTTGGTCGATTTTAAGTCTGAAATCGCCAAATAAATGCTTTTGTTCCCCAAAACTCCGTTTTGTCTCCGACTCTCTGTTTGAGATGTCCAAAAAAGATTGGCAAAAGCGCATGAACGCGTTCAAGATGTCTGCTATTTAGGCTTGAGACCCTTGCCTTGCTGGTTCATCAGCTGCGAGTTCCCCGAAATATCCGAGTATCTCGCAACATATTCAGATATTGTGCTGCTGGCTAATCTCGTTATGAGAATTGGGTCAGTCTTTCTCTGTCGTAGATTTTGGACACTAGAACTGTGGCTATCGGTATAAATCACAATACTCCTACGTGATATCGGATTATTCTTCGACTAGCGAACATTTCGGCTTATAATAAGTTAGGGATATTTAGGAAGCGGCTAATTTCATAATCGGTGGGTTAAACCTCAGCGCCAAATCCTTCGTCGGTTTGTGAAGATGCATAGAGTTTCGCCATATAGGACTTTTATCTGTTTTCAATTACTACTATCTGGAATATCAAAATTTGCATTTGTAGGCTGCAGTCCTTTTCTATAAATAGAAGATCGGTTTTAGCAGGTTAAGAATTTTGGTATGTCCTATTACTTTCATTGGAGAATATCCTTCAGCCTTATTGCTGAATTGGTCGCTATTTGCCTACAGATGGTATCAATAAGTAGAGTTGTAGAAAATGTTCTCAGTCCACCGGTTAAGGCTGGGATGTCATTAAGTTTTCCCAAGGCTTGTAGTCTACTTCTAGCCCGTATAGGTACTGAACGCAACTGCTGATGCACAAATTTTGCTTTTAAAATTTACACGAAATTGGCTGCATTTGTTTTAATTTTACTTGTGTTCTTACATATTCTTCGTTACTGAATCCCTCGGGGTGGTATCGACAAATAAAGGAGTCCTCCTGCGTCTTCATGCGATCTACATTATCACGCTTTTATGCTTCATGTGCATGTTTGTATCTTTACTCACTCGAAGTTTTTTCTCTATATTTTAGAACTCCAAAGTGGCGCTAGCATTTAAGAAGCAAGCCGCATCTGAAAAATGTCACTTCTGCCACCAAACCGTCTATTTAATGGAGAAGATCTCCACTGAAGGTCTAATCCTTCATCGTTCCTGCTTAAAATGTCACCATTGTCACACGAATCTGCGGCTTGGTGGATATGCGTTTGATCGTGATGATCCCGAAGGACGTTTCTATTGTACCCAACACTTTAGATTGCCTGCTAAAGCCATTCGTCCAGTGGTTAGAAAGCCTGGTCAAAGGGTATGTTCGAAACCCAATTTCCTAGATGTAAATTTTCGAATCATTTTCTTTCTCTTTTAGAAATCAACTGCACATGGTTCTAACGCACCCAGTGGTGTGGATCCAAAAACTCCAGAGAAACCCCGTGGAATCGCCGAGAGTGTGGTTCAGCTGGATTTACTCGATCGTGGACAGACTCCCGAACGTATCGAGTTCGAAAACACCGATGCCATGTCTGATGGCGAACCATCCGAAGAGCATATTATCGATGAAAACGAATGGTCCGGACGTAACTTCCTACAACCAAGTGCTGATTCAGAGTCGGATCTCTCGTCGAGTTCGGATGAGACAGACGATGACTCTGAATCCGATATCTTTGAAGAGGCTAATGGTTCACCAATTGGCCAGCAAACACTGCAATTGGCCACCGATTGGATTGGAAAGCAACACTATTCAAATGTCAACAGTGACGATAGTGATGATGATTTCTATGATTCAAGCGAAGGACTTGTTGGTAAGGCGAGGTAGTGTTCTGAATTCGGAGCTCACATTAATTGGTTGTTTGTTTATTTCAGATGATGACAAGGATGACACAGAAGGCGAGGAAATCAAAAAGGCCCGAGAAATGCGGCGCGAAGAAGTACGTCTACTGCCACTGCCAACTAATCTTCCAACAGACACCGAAACTGAGGTAATTTTTTTACTGCAAAAAAGTCCTTGAAAAGCCTTTTTAAGATTGATTAAGTGCTGCCACAAAAATATAAATATTACTTTTCTGTTTTTTTTTTATAATTTTTATTTTTTCAAACATATATATAGAATCAAAAACAGGTGTTAGGGTCGCCGCAAGATGGCATTACTGAGCAAAAGATTGACGATTCGACAAGTAGTGAGATTTTAGATCGTGACGCGGACAAAGTATCGGTAATATCGCGTGGGTCTGATGCATATCCGGCCTCTTCGAAGGCAGATATCGAAAAAATCGAACAGAACTCTGATCGTAAAATTAGCGCGGATGTAGATGCAATTAGTGAAAAGCTTTATAGGTTGAATAATTTGATGAAGATGAGTAAGGACATTGAGAGTATGGCCAAGGAGAATCTGGTCAACAGTGATATATTGAAGAAATTGTCATTGAAAGAGAAGTGGTTGCTGGACAACAGTGTGGGTAGCGTTGCGACGGGTCCCAGTTTAGGGTTTCCTGGGGAGAAAGGGGGTATAGCAAAGCCAGAAGCGAACACATTGGCGGGTGAAAAGGTATATCATAAGTCGAGTGACAATTTGTTAGGTGAGGCTGTTCAAAAAGAGCCGGATGCTTCAAATGGCGATGACGATCGTGGGGATGGTTTAAAATTAGTCAATACACCAGATGCGATGCTTAAAGTTGAGGAACAACTCTTGAAAGACGCGAATCATGATTCTTCCAAGGCTAAACATTCTGAAGGTGAGTCAATAGAAAACGTCGAACCATTAACCTCTGCCGAGGATAACACTCTTAAAAATGTCCAAATTGAGGTCGTTCCAAAAGCAGATGAAATGCAACCGGTTAAGAATGATAATCAGACCTCAAAGGATCCAGAAATCAATTTGGTTGAGGCTAAGCCTTCGAATGAGACCCACAAAGGGACAACCATTGCAAATATTCCTTCAGATAAAATGGAGATTGAAGGCATCCTAGACATTGTCAAAATGATGGATATTTCATTTGTCGAACAATCCAAAGAACCTCTACCCAAACCAGAGCCCAGTCCCAAAACAAAGAAAAAAGACGTTGGTAAAATGCTCTACGAAGCTGAGCACAAGAATGAAAACAACTTGAGTGAGGCATTGCGACAAATAGAAGTGAAAAACTTTGCCGGCACTATGGACACCATAAAGGCTCAAATGGTGACACCTAAGGTAAGCCACCAAGGTTCATTGGATATTTCTAAATACTTTCCGAATGCCAAAGAAGAGAAACAATCCTCAGCGGCCACAAACAAAAATCAAAAAACTCTTAAAGACGTCGACTTGACAAAGTATTTTCCACAGAGTCCAGTGCCACAGCGAAAGGCCAGCGTTACTACAGTCGCTGATCGGTTGAAAAAATCACAAACAGAGAAGACTGTAGCTCCAATATCTGAGCCGCCTAAAGCACCACCAAGGCGGCAAAAGTCTATGGCAGTTTCGTCGAGCAGTGATAAAACATTTAGCATTCAAGAACACCAGCTTGACGGGGCAATTGACATTCAAAGAGCTCCCGTTGTGAGGGCAGTTGCCAAGAAGGCCGGTATTAAAATTGTCAAAAAGATTGTACCAAAAAGTACAAAGGGTAAAAAGTCACCAATAACTGTTAAGAAACCCGTGGATGAAGCGGATAAGATTTTTGATGAAATCCTGCAAAGCGGTCAGGAGGTACGCTCACCAAGTGTAGAGTATCAAAAGCTATTCACAGAGGAGAAGTCGCCGAGTGAAGACATTTCCGAGAGGATCGATAGGATTTTAGAAGAAACTGGCATTGATTTGGGTCTCCCACCGACACCGAAGAAGAAACTTCTTAAAACGAAGAGTCTGGGTGAGGAGGAGTTTAGGCGGACACAAGAAAAAGTTCTATCGAAGGAAGATGGCGATCGACCGACAGGTGTGCAGAAGCTTTTACAGCGTTTTGAATCGATGAGCTCCATCAAGTCGGACGAGTCGTTTAAGCTGAAGAAATCAAATCTTAGCAGCACCTGCGGTAGCTTAGACAAGTCCAAAGAGTCTTTAAGGTCACGCGAGTCTCTGAAATCCAACTCGGATTCCATGAGTGATCTAGAAAAGACAATGGAGTACTTAAAGTCTGAATGGAAAACAGAGGCGACAAATTTCCTTCAAAAGAAGCGTGACACGTTCTATGCAAATCGTGACTTGAAACAAATAGAAGCCGCGGCTGAGGCTAAAAAGTTTGTGCAACCAGAACCACAATGGAAGCATACAAAGTACTCTAAATTCTTTGGTATCAAGGAAAAGTCTCCAGAGAAAAGAAAATCTCCACCGACCAAGTTGAAGAAGAAGTCTCCAGCTAAGATATTGAAAAAATCACCTCGCGAAGAGATTATGAAGCATAGGAAAAAGGTAGAGTCAGTGAGTAGTAGGCGGGCTTCATTAGAGGAAAAAATCAAGGCCGAGGAAGACAGGCTGAAGGAAAATGTAATTCAAAATGGACTTGGCAGTCGAAGGGAGTCAATTGATAATACAGAGCCGACAAAAAATGATGTGTCAAAGATTCCGATTATTCAACCGCGAAAAGATTGCATGGAAATTAATAAGAACATCTTGGATACGGCTTCGAAAGTCTTAAGCAGGAGAGCATCAGGTACAAGTGGACTGGCCGATATTTTGAAGCCGCCAGCTGTCAAAGGAATAAGAGGGCAAATTGGCGGTAAGCTAAAAGTCGAACGTGATACGTCACTTAAAGATATACCAGACAATTCCAATCCTGGCACTGAGAAGAACACACAGAATCAAGAAGCAGAAGACCCATTGATGGCTTTAGCTTCTTCCGCCGATACAATCCGAAAACTAGAGGTACTTCCAGCCGAAGACCTTCCTGTTGAATCACCAATGAAAGCGACAAGTAGAAGGGGATCTCAAATCGAATCCACCGTAGAAGGGTCAAGTAGGGAAGGTTCTCAAGCAGTGATTCCCTCTGCTGAATCACCTAAGAATGATTTGAATACAAAATTACCTGAAGCTGAATTTCAACCTGCCGAATCACCTAAAAACTCTATAAGCAGAAGGGGATCTCAACTTGAATCAGCTCCTGCAGAATCACCTACAAAATCTTCGAGCAGAAAGGGATCACAAATAGAAGTTCTTCCTGCCGAATCTCCTAAAAATGTAGGTAGCAGAAGAGAATCTCTAACAGATATTCCACCGGTTGAATCCCCGAATATAGTAATGAGCAGAAGGGAATCTTTGACTGAATCTGTGCAAGTTGATACAGCTACACCTAAAGCCTCAAAAAGTCCAAGCCGAAAGATCTCGCCAACACACATTTCTACCATGTCAGCTCAGAATGATCAGACTATACAAACACCTCAAAGTTCTTCGCCAAAACTGCTTAGCCGCCGAGGCTCTCAAATTGAGGATACAATAGAGAATCCCACAATTGTAGAACCATCAATCAGCAGACGTTCATCTAATTTCTCCGAAACTCTCGATCAAACAATTACCATTGACGACATCATAGACGTAGATGAAATATTTAACGAAATCGTTAAAGAACTGGATAATGACGAGATTCCTTCTCCAATTCTCGCTCAGGAAGTGGAAGTAGTTGCCATTCCATCAGACTCATATGATGAAACTGATGAAGTTCAACCAACGGATTCACAGCAACTCGACGAAGAGTTTGATAAGATCGCCGAAAGTTCACGGACTCCCAGTACACCAACACCAAGACGAGCATCTTCCTCGGACAGCATTGAGAAGCTGTTCAGTCAATTTACCGATGATATGCTAGTTGATGTTGAGTTCGATTCTAATGACGAAGTTGTTGCGATTACTCCAAGAGCCGTCTTAGTAAAAGCAGGCGATGAGGAGGAGGAAGAAAAGCCAATTACCATAGAAGCAGCGAAATTAAAATTTGAACCGCTTTTCCCACGTCAGCCAACTCGTTTTGCGAAAAGTACTTCATCGTCAATGAGTATCAGTCCGGGGAGAGCTGAAAGCAAGACGAAGAAAATCGTTCAAAAGTTAGATCCGATAAATATGCCACCGTCTGTACAGGATTTACTGCAGAGAATCATTCCTAAAGAAGATAATGAACACAATGACCGTGTTCCAACGGCATTCCCGCGAAATTACTACGAGTCGGAGGAAGAGTCCACAAGTTCGAGGAACCTAACACCGGAAACGGTTGCTAAGGAAGAAGATAAACCGAAAAAAAGCGATCATCTTGAGGTTGTGTATGAGCTAGCTTGGCCGGCACGAAAAAGGTCACCTAGTCCTGTTCCAGAGAGTGCTAGACCTCCAAGGAAGCCTTCTGCATCACCACATAGAGAAATGGCGGTTTTGCCTGTTAGAGCAGGGTCAACATCAAGCATGATACCATCAGAAAATGGTGGAAGTTTGGCGGGTGTTGATGTGAAGAGGTCATCGCCTGGATTACCACCTACGCCTCGTAGAGGTTCGACAGCTTCTATTGAAATAGAATCACCTGAAACTGTCGGTTCTCGTAGAGGTTCCAAGGCTTCTATCAAAGATGAGGAACGGGGATCGCCTGCATTGCTTCCAACACCAAGAAGGGCGTCGAGGACTTCAGGTGAAAAGGAAGCACAAAAAATTATAACGCCTGCAAGTTCTAGAGAAAGTTCTTCAGCGCCATTTTCAGTTGATGTGGAATCCCCTCATATTTTGATTTCGGAGTGTCAACGAAAATCATCTGAATCAGTTACTATGAATGACATTATTAACATTTCGCCAAAAAGTGGTTCTGTAACCTCGATTGAACAGCAGTGTGACACAGTCCTTCCGGAAATACCTTCTTCACTCATTGAAAAGCAATATTCCGCCCAAGATGAATATTTCAATTTGCCAAAGCAATCCTCTCCCACCACAGAAAGGGATTCAAAAACCCCTGATGTAAACAATCCAGAAATTGCAGTCTCTTTTACTGTGGAACTTCCTCCGCAATCTTCTTCGCGCAGAGCTTCCAAAACGTCTCCTCCAAAACAAAGTCAAAGAAAAACTACCAAATCTCCTCCAAAAACTGATAAAACTGAGGTCTCAATTCAATTTGAAGTACCAGCTGCCACGCACTCAAAAACTTTGACATCCAATCCTGACTCACCACAGACTGCTCGTGAAAGATTCTTCTCTCAACAAGAAAGCAAAGAAAAATCTCTCGATTTGGAAATGTCCGAGGTACCAAGTTCGGGCAGGAACTCCAAAGAAAAACAGTATGAACCATCAAAGGAATACAAAGAACTTCTTCATGCAAGGCTGGAGTCACCATTAGTCAATAGAAAATCTAGGGATCCTAGCTATTCTAAAGAGAAGTCTTTGGAATGGGATATGGAGCAGCTCCCGCGGAGTCCAATGCCTAGACGTAAGTTTGTGGATATGCTTCTACATACCAGCGACAAAGAGGAAACACCGGAACTCACAAACAAACCACCTCCCTCTGAAGAAGAGCAATCCAAACCTACAAACAAACCTCAACTCACTCCAGCCGAAAAAGTCAGAAATAAGTCCATATCGCCGAAACGTCTTGAAGAATGGGAAATCATCGAACAACTCGAGCGTGAACGAAGACTCGCCCTCATCAAGCGTGATGAGAACTACTCCCATCAAGTACAAGATTCCGCCCCCAGCAATGTGCAATCGAAAAATATATCTTGGCAACCAGTTTCTACGTTAAATCGACTCGAGTCTCTAGAGGAGCCGGCACAAAATTCAAAGCTAATCGAATACATAAAACAGCAAACTCTTGGAGATTCCGCCATGCAAAAGGATGGCCCCCCAAGACCGCGTACCCCTCAACGCTCCGGTAAAACCTCAAACGAGAATCTACAGCAGCAAGTCGAATCAATGCTTAGGAAGAATTCACCAAAACCGGTTTTGCGAAAAACTGAATCAACAGAAGCTACATATGAAGATTTTGCACGTTTCACTCGGAAATCTACCGACAAGGAAGCTGAAACAGAAGAACCTGATCTCTGTGAATCACACACACCATCGAACGCACACTATCGTTTGTCCAATTATCGCCAAAAGTCACCCGAATCGACGACAGGCACCTACAGTCCAACGAGTAGCATGTCCAAGTCAATTGAACATCTAACTCCAGCACGCCCACATCGCAGCAAACCAATATCAATGGTTCCTGAGCATAAAGTCGATCGGGATACAAAGTACCTTATAGATCGCAGCCAGCATCTACGAAACATGAAACGCGACTTTATGGAGGAGAAAATTGCCGGCAACAATCCCTACCTCAAAAAAGCCATCCAAGCTCAAAAGATCACCCGTGAACCAGCGTACTACGATGATAGGGACGATGATGATGAAGTCGATTATACCTTAGATCGATATCGACCCAAGAATCACACTACTCCGCGATTCCCTACGTCCAGTTCGATTCCGGGCCGTAGACGACGTGAAACTCCACGATATCCCGATTACTCGTCATCGTCAACAATAACTGATTACAGCAGACGCCCGTATAGTCCGCATTTCTCGACAGCTTCCAATATCAGTTCGATTGGATCACGTGGTCATTTTGTAGATCATTTCAGACGCAGTCCGCCTTCATCACAATATAGAGGTCGCGAAACGAGCAAAGACTCGTGCGTCATTTCATAGAAAACCAACCCGTCTACTTTTACAATCTCTCTCACTCTATTATTAATAATGTCAATCAATCGTCTCTCTTTTGCCAACAAAAAAAAAATAAAATAATATAAAAGTTTCCTCGCCCGTGTCCCCTGCTCTTGATGCGCACAAAAATTGGGTACGATCTCCGAAGGTAAAGACTGCATCTCAAAGCAAGCAAACAAAAAAGCAAAATTTGTTGTTGTCGTTTTTTTTTTTAGTTTTACCTTTGTGTGATTTTTGGTTTGCGCCAAGGATGAATTTTTTGTTTTGTAATTTTTTTAATATTAAAATTAAAACTTAATTCGCTATATCGAACGCAATAACCAAAAGCAACAAAAAAGCGAGACTTATTGGATATTTGTATTGTTTTTATTTTTCTTTATTTTATTTTTAGTTTTATTTTGACTTTGCTCGAATTTTTTTATAACATTTAATTTTATTTACAATTAATCAACAAAATTTTAATTTTCATTCGAATCAAAATCACTCACAAGTACTGTTTTCTAAAGAAAATCAAAGAAATGAAACTCATTTTATTGTGTTGTGCCTTTTTGGGATCGTACCTAAAAGGAAATTGCTGTTGTACATCTAAAATACTAAACAAAACATAAAAACAAATTAAACTTGTCGTTTCCGCTACTTGCATGTGGATAATTGTTAAATGTCCGAGCTAACTTTTCCGTTGCAGGAACTTGTAGGGGTTGTACGATTGCCAATGTTTTTAAGTACAACTTCTCCAGCAAGGTATTTTGTTAAGTAGGTATGCTAAGTTACTATTAAGAGGAAATGATTTAACGTGCCGTTGAGTCGTCGAGCTCTACATGCGCCCGTAGGAATACTTATTAATTTATCCGTGAGATGGTGGAAATCTTCATAGACACTATGAGCACGTGCTCACAGTGGTGTGAGATTTTTAATCACTAAAACCACCACCCTTTTTTATTTCTATTGCAACTAATCGACTTAAACAGCGCTTCACTCACTTGTACGCATCATTTAAAACTCACTAAGAGTAAAGGAGTATACCATGGTTGCCTTTCTTGATATAGAAGGTGCTTTTAACAATGTCAAATCAGAAGCAATTACAAATGCACTCTCGGTTTTAAATGTTGATGACTCGCTAGGAGTGATAATAAATCAGCTACTCATAGGCAGAATTATTTACACTAATCCTGGCATCTCATATGCACGCAGATCCGTTAGCTGTGGTACCCCACAAGGGGCCGTCCTATCTCCTCTTCTCTGGAATCTAGTGGTCAACAAGCTACTAGTAAATCTAGAAAGAGAGGGATGTAAAGTGATTGCCTACGCGGATGACGTAGCAATAGCTGTATGAGGGAAATACCTTAATATTCTTAGAGATCTATTACAAAATGGCCTCTTTGTACTCTCTAATCGGCGCGAACCCTCAAAAAACTGAATTGGTCTATTTCAGCAGGAAATACAAAGTCCCGCCCTTAATGGTGTCAGTCTCAAGTTCGCAGAATCAGCCAATTACCTGGATCTGGTTTTGGATTAGAAACTGAAGTGGAAAGCCAACATCCAAGAATGCGTTAAGAAAGCCACCGTAGCCTTACACTTTTGTAAAAAGCCTATTGGAATGAAATGGGGTATGCAATCACATATCTCTTTCTGGCTTCTCGTGTCTATCATTAGACCCATACTTCTGTATGGTGTCTTAGTCTGGTGGACGGCTTTAGAAACAGCCTCCGCAACCTACTTGGTAAAGTTCGAAGATCAGCTTGCATATGCATTAGAGGAGTTCTTAGAACAACTCCCTCCGCAGCCCTAGATGCTATCTTACATCTAGTGCCTCTAGACATCTTCGGCAAACAGACCGCAGCTTGTGCGCAGCTGCGAGACTGAGAGCCTCGTCACAATAGACACCCAATCAGGGTGAACACTCAAAGATTTTGAATCACCTTAACATTACAGAAAACACCGACAACACCATTACCCAACTTAGTTTTGAGCACAACTTCAGGACAATCATTCCTAGTCGCCTTGAATGGGAGTCGGATTCGATCAAAACCAATAACTCAATTCACATCTACACGGATGTGTCTAAAACAGAATCCGGAGTGGGTGGAGGTGTTTTCTCCGAGATGCTTAACCTAAGCATATCTTTTCGCCTTCTCGATCATTGTAGCGTTTTCCAGGCGAAAATCATGGCAATCAAAGAAGCCTTGTCCTGGCAGAAAAGGAATGTAATATCCACGAAGCATATTAGCATCTTCAGCGACAGCCAAGCGGCAATCAAATCCCTGGAAGCAATCTCATTCAATTCGCAATCATGCCACGAATGCCGACCATCTCTTAACGAGATGGCGGAGCATTTTACCATTCACCTCTATTGGGTGCCGGGCCACTGAGACATACCAGGGAATCGCAAGGAAGATGAGCTTGCCAGACAGGGCACAACCCTTGATATTCTACAGCCAGTAGATATGATAGGCATGCCCATCGCTACATGTAAATTACAGATTAAACTGGATGCGATCAAGAAAGCAAACCGATGTTCGATAAACGGCACAACTTGTCAAATATTCAGGCAACTAGGCCTAACTATAACCAGAAGCGCTCTTCCATTGGCCTACACGCAAAAAGACTTGGTCTCTTCAGCAATGACTTCTTTAGAAGCTGCTTAGACGAAGAAGAGATGGAAAGTATTACTCACCTTCTATGCACTTGTACAGCTCTCTCAGTAAAAAGGAAGCTTCATCTGTGGGAGTACTTCTTCGATAATCTAGGCCAGATGGCTAATATTAATGTAAGAAACCTCCTACTCTACATTATTAGTTCTGAATGGTTTAATTAGGTTAACATAGGAAAGTCGACAGATCCACGCGGTACCACAACGGACCTTTATGGTCTAAGTCTAAGTGCAGCATCGCGTGCAGCCACTATAGGCTAACCTTACCTAATCGACTTATCTTTTTGGATTTCGATTTTTTATTTTTTGATTCAAGTAGCGCTACTGTCCGGAATGAACCCGGACAGTAGCCCGATCCTTAGCTAACTACCTCCAGTTGCGCAATCCAAGTTGGTTGAGGTCGGTTTCTACTTATACGCGCCACTTTTTTATCACGAGTATATATAAATGTTTGGAAGGTAACTTTCCTTTGAGAGTTTCTGCTTTATCCCCAATTTAAAGCGAGGTTTGTGATTATCGGGCTAGATCCAAAGGCTTAGTTCTTTGAACATGCCGCAATAAATTTGTTTCGTCAAAATTTTAGGGACCGATGTTTTAACGTGTCCTACTAAAAGTATTTTATTTTTAAGTGAACATTTTTTCGTTTAACTAAACCGCCGGAATATCCAGATCTCTGCTAGATCCTCGTTCCTTATTATTAAGCTTTGAATATTTCCGAGTAACCAGTACAGCTATCTGTGTTTATTTTTAAGTTCTTCGCATTTCGTCATATTTCGCTTCATTTGCGGGATCCGAACCGCAAATTGTTTGTTCGTTTATACAAAAAATCTACATGAATCGATTTGCTCTCGTTAAGTGAAATCCGCCAGGATTTTGTCCATTAATTAACCTCGTTGAGAGCTTTTATAATTTCATATTTGTTTCCTCTATTGTTCTGTCAACTGCAACTGCTAGTACAGCAGTATCGTCAGAAAACGTGGCAACTATTGTATAGTTTGTTTGTAGGATATCACGAGTGAATAGGACGTAAAAGTGTTGTCCAAGGACACTTCCTTGCGGTACACCTGCCATTAATTCTTTCAACTCCGAATATTCGTTTCCATGTTTCACACGGAATAGTCTATACTCAAGATACGACACGAGGATTTTATATAATTGTTCAGGCAGAACTTAGTTTGTACTAAAGGCCTTTGTGCCACACCTTGTCAAAAGCTTGGGACACGTAAAAAAAAACGGCTGAGCAAATTTCCTTTTCTCCGAAAGCTTTCTCAATTACATCTGTAATTCGATGTACTTGGTCCACCGTCGAATGTTTACCTACTTCTAAACTCAAATTGATGGTCAGGTTAAACACGTTTCTGATCAGTTATGGGGTGTAAGCGACAGAGCAATATCCTTTCAAAACTTTTGAAATTATTTTAAAGAAGTGAAATAGACCTATATGCTCTTATTTTATTCCGTGATTTTCCTGGTTTTAGAACCATAATCACTTCCGCGACTTTTCACAGTCTTAGTATGTATTTTAATCTATTTGCTGGATTTATAATGTAAATAAGCTTAATAAATGCTTTCCGAGGCAACGTTTTAAGAAGTTCTCCCGTAATCAGGTCATAACCCGGAGCTTTTTCAAGCTTTAGTTTCTGTATTTCCGGTTTAAGCTCGGCAACGCTTGCATATCTTACTATAATATAAGCGGTTATAGTCTCGAATACATTACCGTTTTATAACTCTAACTGCTTTCCAGAGCATATAATTCGATTCCTTTCCAGCGGTTAGGCTTTACAGATAAGTTTCTAGTGCATCTATATTTTCCGTGGGTACTTGATATTACTATAAGTCACTATTAAGCTTTGTTTAGGGGTTTAAATATCGTTTTTGAAGCCTACCCAGTTGGTGTTCCCGTTTGTTAGTCTGGGTGGTTTCTAATGAATGAGGCGCTCGTTGTTAGAATTGCCGGAGAATGATCAGATCAAAGCATTCTTCAACTTTTTAAAGTGACGCTACAGACCAACATGGACATGATCATCAAGTAACATGCATCTCTTATTAACCCGGTCCATAGCTAACTGCGTCCAATTGGGCACTTCATATTGGTTGATGTCAGTTTCGTTTTGAACGGGTCTGGCTGGGAGTCCAAGGCTGTGAGTCGGAGTAATGTTGTCCATTCGCTCTACATGTCCAAGCTCGTAAGGTTCTTGGTTGAATCGTCTCCATAGCCGTCAATGCAAACGGGACCGAAACATTTTTTCCCCGAAGAATTCGTCGATGTTGTGTGTGCTTTCTTGATGACAGCATATACTTGGTCTTTCCTTCATTTAAACCCATTTATGCGGCTTGCTTTTCTATGCAGGCAAAAATTCAAATCTCACAGTTTATCGTAACTAAGCTAGCTTACCGCCTATTCTTGTGATGGTGGACCTCACACCTCAAGATATTTATTTTACTCACCACATTTTAGTCTCTGCAGTGAATTCTTCATAACAGAAACTTAAATATTTTAGCTTGGCTTTATTAAAGCGAAACGTAATCCTCGTGTTGCTAGTCCTCCCTTACAGTGTGCGCTGAGTGTCGTGTTTCTTATCAACTAATATTGATGTGATGTGATGAATTTGCTACCAATGCGGCAAACCAATCGTAAATTCGAAAACTTATCAAATGCTGTTTTTCTTTTTTCTAGGTGCAAAGTGATTCTGAGTCTTCATCGGCCGACGATGTTGAATTGAATTCAGCCACAGAAATTTCCACCGATTCAGAATTCGATCACGATGAGATTGTCCGCGAAGCCCCTAAAATTTTTATCGATGACACTCATCTAAGGAAACCAACTAAAGTTCAGGTAAGTTTGCTCAACATTAATTATCCAAGCGATATACAAGTCTTTGTGTCTAGATCAAACAGACGATAATTGCACCAACCACTGGTCAGACAAGGTATCACATCAACAATCGCATGCCGCACAATGTGCAACAGCCAGTTAAGCGAGAACCCCAATTCAAACCTCTAGTCCAAGTTGATCCCTTACTGCTGAGTTCGAACCGCATGCCATTACAAAATCCTCGTCCTGGTGATTATTTACTAAATAAAACTGCCAGTACTGGGGGAATAGCTTCGAAGAAAAGTCTCGAGCTAAAGAAACGCTATCTCCTTGGAGAACAAGCGAATGGTAATAAAATCCAAAAGTCAGGTTCCACATCGATTCTAGATTCGAAAATTCGGAGTTTCCATTCGAACATTTCCGAGTGTCAGAAACTGTTGAATGCCGGTAGCGATATTAGTCCAAGCATGAAGACGTTCCTTGATCGCACCAAACTGGGCGCAACTCAAGTTGAAGGAGTGTTGAAAGAGACAGCGGGTGATAAAAAGGTCGAAATCACGATCAGAAAGACTGCGACTGACGAAAAGGAAAATGTCTTTGTAAACAGCAAGAACGAACTGAACAAGGGCATGGAGTACTCAGAAACGGTGAATACAACTTTAGTGGAGACAATGAGTAAGAATAAATCATCACCCATAATCGAGACGATTGATTTGATTTCGCCCGAAAAAATAGTTCCTATTATCGATCTGACACAGGTTGAAATTCCACCGAAAATGCTCGAATCCAATATGGAATTTATAAAGAACTTGCGATTCGGTACAGATGATGGTAATTCGAAGGAGCTGAGCATAGTGACTGACAACAAAATCATCGACCTGACACTGGATTCTCCTGTGAAGAGTGATCGAACTGTCATTGAGGAGGTAATCGATAAGCCAGATGTATCTAAGGACGTTAAGGAGGCGATCCCCGATATTATAACCCACATTGATGAGGTGAAGATAGAGAAGAAATCCCTACTAGATCATGAGGCGGAGAAAAAAGATTCCCCAGAGAAAACCGAATGCGATATCCAAGAGACAAGCATTCGAGTGCCGAACATTCCATGGGTTCCTAAGAAATGCATCACTGAATCTGACAGTCTCTCCAGCTCGTCATCGTCAAGTGTAGAGGATATTCAACATTTTATCCTAGACTCGACAACTAGCCCCGACACGCAAACAGGTCAAATTGTGCCTAGATTAGAAGTGCACGACAGTTCTGGTACTCTTATGCAAATCGATAGTCTTATGATCATCGATGGCAAATACATTGGCGATCCAGAAGACCTGAAAAACATGGAAATCCCTCCAGGCATAATTATTCCTGACATCCCAACACAATCACCATCGCCTGAGGAGCCAATAACCGAGAAAAGAAAGGACAACACTCCTCCCCCATCGCCTCCGCAAAAGCCCGAATTGAAATTCGACACGAAAAATGAGAACAAGATCGATACACTGAAGAATATCCCACTGATCCTTGAAAAGTCGGCAGATCAAGTCAGAGCAGTCAAACCTGACACTCTCAACATCGCTGAGCTTGATAAACATCCCGAGGTGGACAATGACAAGACACCTACAGCCGAATTAATCACTCGAGGATCAGACTCAGATGCTGAGATCACAAATCAAGCTCTGACTGAAACGGAGCTCTCCGATTGGACAGCAGACGATGCGATATCGGAGAACTTCATAGATCTCGAGTTTGTGCTTAACTCGAACAAGGGGACCATTAAACGCAACAAAAAGTCAAAAAAGAAGGCCCCTTTGCAGTCAGCCCTATCGATAACTCATGAGCCTGAACCAGAACCTGAACCTGAGTTAGAACTTGAACCTGAACAACAACCAGAACCGTGTGGAATTTTGAAAAACCTTGACATTGAAGAAATAGAATTCATGGACACTGGCTCAGAGGGAAGCTGTGCCGAAGCCTATTCCGCAACAAACACGGCCCTTTTGTGTAACCGGGGTTATGTCTCGTACTCTGGTTCACCACGTACACTTAGTCACAATCAACAAAGATTACCAAGCGAACAAGAGCTGAAGACCCCAGTCAATGAAACTCCATTACTGCCGAGCACAGTGATGTCACCACTAAAGTCACAATCGCAACAATCCACGTCGCCGAAACAGAACAATTCTCCGTCCCAGCAGCGACACACACAAAGTCTCTCACAATCGCTAACGGACAGCACAAACGACATTGACGAGGATAGTCTCTGCATGTTAACTAATTCTCAGGGTGTCACAGCGAATAATACCGCAACACTAACCACAACCACTACCACGACCGAGGAAAGTGAAGCACTGACAGTAGTTACTAGTCCCATGGACTCTTCTTCGCCAAAAACTCAAGAGAATTTCCAAATGACCGGCAGTAGTTCGGAGCAAAATGGAAAGACAACTTCTTCGCCCAGCAGTAACACAACAACGGCCACGCCGGCCACAAGTTCGTCCAGCAAAGGTCCGACAAGAAAGTCATCGCATGAGGATCTCCTGCCGAATGGCAATGCAAAGCGTAAAGAGTCTGAAGAGATGAGCTACGAGGAGTACGTGCGAAAGTTACAACAGAAGATCACGCAAATCAGTAATGCACGCGACTCGATTGACGTACGCAAGCAGAACCGACGAAAGAGTTCAAAGGGAGAGGCGGCTAGTGAAACAAATTCTGTGATAGAGAGTAGCGCTAAGGGTCTTAGCGTTTTTGAGGGTGGGTTTTCGTCGAATGTCCAGCCAAAAGTTATACTTTCGGCCATAAGTGTGGCACCATGTCCATCACAAGACGTCCATAAGGTAAGGATCAATATTTTAATAGGCTTGGGATAGATTAATTTATTTTGTTGTTTACTACAGGTACCTGAAATACCTACACTCACGCGCAAGCTGGAGGAGCTAACCAAAGAGCGAACAAAGCAAAAGGATCTAATCCACGATCTCGTGATGGATAAACTACAGAGTAAGAAGCAGCTTAACGCAGAGAAACGACTGAATCGCAGTCGCAATCGCAGCATGTTTGGAAATAATTTAACAGGCAGTAGTCTAAGTCCAACGCCAAAGATGACGTCAGCAAATACGTCCCCCTACCACATAGCATCGTCGTCTGGTGGCGATCATAGTGGCAGTAGTTGCAAGGAGAACAGTCCATTTGTGGGTAAGATTTCGCCCAAAGAAAACAAAGACGTCGTGCAAATATTCGCCGATGCACCTCCACGGTCTGCCAAACAAAGGCCGTTCAGCGAGAATTTCGATGCTGACAGCATTGAAGATCAGATGTGCAAACTGAGCAAGACACAGTCATTCACATATTCGGGTCAGCGCAGCTTTCCCTTCAAGTCCGATGCCAACGGCAGTCGAAATCCACTCCTAAGCACTGTTTATGCAACACCTCTAGCACCTCAACGAACAAGTCGCAAAGACGACGTCATGGGTAGTGCTGCTAATGCAGAAAAACTCCGCACAGATGCTCGGGCGAGAGCCCGTCTTAAGTCGAATCAAGATCTCGGTCTCAGTCCGGAGGAAAAATTGCAATTGCTGCGCAAACGCTATCACCTAGACATGCAAGAAGCCACCGCTGAGTCGCAACAGAAATCCGAAGAAATGCGCATCCGAGATCGGAAAATGATGGCATCGAAGAGTGTCAATGATATTGCAACAGCTCAACTTCTGACCCTGAAACCAGATGAGAATTCAAACACCACAACCGTTCGCAGTGAGTTGGTGGCCGATTTTACCTCGGATCCCAATCTCTCACAGTTAAATAAGCCAGCCGTGAGTAAGGTGAATCGTAGGCACAAGGATCCCGATCGGCGCAAGAGTATCATTCAGACGTTTTCGAGTTTCTTCCAAAAGGGTAGCAAAAAGGACAAAGATGTTGTTGGGCCAGTCTCTGGAACAGAGAGATCAGGTACCAGCAGTAGTGCAGCCACCAACAGTGGCGATGGTATGTTCAGTCGCTTCCGAATTTCACCGAAATCCAAAGAGAAGTCTAAGGTAAGGCATACCGTTTTTTTTTCGTTTCGTATTTTATTGCCTATAGTATCATCTGTCTCGAGTCTTTGTCTCTGACTGACTACTTTGTCTAACCTCTATCATTTCTGCAAATATTTGTTTCTAATTTCTCATAAATGTTCGTGGTGTATGGTCGAATTAATTTCAAATGTATTTTTTTCGAAACTGTTTCATTTTACAGTCATGCTTTGATGTGAGGAATATCGGGTTTGGTGTAAGAGAATACAATATTCTACTTTTTGATGCTTTGTAGTTGATTTGGCTTTTTTTTTTAATTTTATGAATTCTCGGAATGCTTTGCTTATTTTGTAGAATATTTTTGAAGTACATTATAATTTAGTTTGGAGTAACTTGTTAAATTTTGAGTTGTCTTAACTTATGATATTGGATCTAATCAAAGAAGTTGTCGACAGGGAATAGACGGGATATTTAATTGTGTGTTTTTGGTTGGTTAATTTTGATTAAAAGTTTTGAATTGTATATTCTTTGGCGACTCTTGAAATTTCTTTCGTGATAATGATTCATCAATCGCGATTGATTCAAGTGGAAATGGATCAATCACATCTTTTCATTTTAATATTTTTGTTGAGGAGAGATGCCAGGATGGTGAATAATCAGATAGACAATTACAAAAAATCACTCTTAACACAGTTGTCGCTTCTACTCACGTTCGTGTTTTTCATTGTTGTTTCATATTATGTGTGCCTATGCTGTTTTAATACACGCACATAAGCGAGGGAGACAATACACCAAATAATGACTGTTGACTGGAAAGCACGTATAGCCTTCTACGCGTTTAGAAAATGATTTTGTAAAAGGGGCTTACAAGATGACATAACATTTTTTATCCACATTTAAAATTATGCAATGTGCATAGGGTTGATTCTTACCTCTTAGGTTACACTAATGTATTATCGCCACTTAAGGCCAGGTCTACACTAAGATTCAAGAAAGGCTTCCACGTAGGTTTTCCTACCAGAGTTCTGTGGAAGGGGAACGAAGTAGTAAGAGATTTCGACGCGGTCGTCTACACCGACGGATCTAAGATGAACTGTGGTGTGGGTCTGGAGTATACTCGGAATCACTGAAAATATCAGTAATATACCCCCTACCGGATTTTGCCAGCGTATTCCAGGCGGAACTGGCTATTCGACTACACTACGAAAAAGAATATACTCATTGATTGTCAAGCGGTCATTAAGGCCATCAACTCGGCTACTATATCCTTCAAGCTGGTACTGGAATGCCGGAAAAAAACTTGCCCACCTGGGCGAACGCTTCAGGGTCACAATTCTCTGGTCCCAGGGCACAGTGACATTGAAGGAAACTAGCGTGCAGACGAGCTTGCAAGCTAGGCTCAGCTGTACACGGCTCACTTGCGGCAAGGGTCCATATCCCGCTAGATTCGGTTAAGGGACAAATCCACACATACATCCTTATGAAATTCGACTCGAACACTGGCCAATTGGAAACCAATGCAGCCAAACTAGGGATCCCATACAAACCCCAATGTCGCATTTGCATGACCACAAATGAGAGAGAAACACCCTCGTGGGTTAGACGAACCATTCCTCGACAACCTTAGCGACATCTTGGATCTAGAAACCGCCTGTATCACATCCACAACTATCATCATAATAAAGGTCACACGAGTCGTGGTAACAAAAGACACATAAGTGCTCTACGAACAGGAGTGTTCAACAACTCGTAGCCATCTTAAACGTCCAATGCGAAATAATGTTCTTGGTTGAATCTTCGTCTTCATAATCCATCAACAGAAGATTTTGCGCTCAAAACGACCAAAGATTTCTTCATCGGCTTTTAACACGGTCAATGGTTTGGTGCCATAGAGGAGGACTATGCGTACTATATAGGATCTCCTTAGTTGTTTGAATGAATAAGTTGCACAGATTTATGGAAGGATATGCCTTTGGTGTTTGCTCGGGAGTTTTTGACAAACCTCTCAAGAATTATGTTAAAGAAATCAAAAGATAATACGTCACCTATGTTTGCTGGAGACTGTCCTAATTGGTATCAAGGTAAACAAAATCGTGTATTGGCTATAATTGCGTTTTGTTTCACAGCGAATTAAATAAACTAGTGATGTGTCAACTCGAGTTAACCCGAGTTACACTTAAACCGAATTAACCGATTAAACGAACCGAATAATAATAATAATGATTTGGTTTCGGTTTGAGTAAGCCAACACACACCTAACATATGAACAGAGGCAGGAAGTCAGTAGCCAGTGCCCCAGTCAGTCTGCTTCCTGCTACTTACACGATAGACGAAAAAAAAAGGTATTGATTGAATCACATCACAAATCGAGTTAGATTTGTGTATAAATGAAAATCAACCCGAGTTGACATCCGTCTTGTGTGTGTATACTAAATTCGGTTTGCATTTTGCAACTCGGACTGATTGATTTCCAATTCGAGTTAAGAAATATTCGGTTTGGTATAGCATTCCGTCTTAGCTGTTTGCACCTACTGTTGTGTGTCTCTTTCACATATGAAAATTAATTTGGCAGTTGATCGTTTCGTTTGTTTTATTAAAATAAAGCTAATATGCCGGCGCCGAAGAAAAAAAAGTCTACATTGTGGGAAGTTTTCAAAAATCAAGTGAAGAAAAAGTTATTTTCAAGAAATTCTCTTTATACAAATTTTTGTGAAATGCAAGTACCTTATTGGTTCATATAAAATTTGATGGTGTTGGTAATATTGGCATGATTATTCAAAGCACGAATACTGTTACTCCACAAACATAAAAAATCTTCAAGAACCTGTAAAGCGACTTGGTAAAACGCGATTATCAGTTCCATTAAAAATTTAAAGTACATACACAGAAGTATCAAGTATCCATTACTTTTACAACATTTGGTTTTAATAATCTGTGTCTGTAACGGTTCGGCATAAACCCAAGTAGCACTTATGTGCCTTTTAGTTACCACGACTCGTGTGGCCTCTCTAATGATTGTTGTTGTGGTTATGATATAGGCGGTCTCTAGATCCAGCCTGTGAAGTTTAGAAAACGGATAAGCTATTGTATCCTTTTCCCCGAGATGTCGCTAAGGTTGTCGAAAATGGTTGGTCTAACGCACGCAATCTGGCTATTGTTAGTGCCGGACATTTGCAGATGAAATGGGATAGGGTTTCTCTCTTATTTGTGTTCCCGCAACTGCGGCATTGAGGGTTGTATGGGATCCTTAGTTTGGTCGAATGGTCTCCAATCGGCTGGTGATCCGTGACTATCGCCGTAATTCTTGCGATATCTGGACTGGGCGGGTTCTATTTAGTATATCGTTTGTTCTGTTTTTGTCGTAGGATGGCCATATCGTCCTCGATATGACGCAATTTGTTAACCTTCTCCATTTGGAGTCGGCCTTTTTCAGGAAGTATGAGTGTATTTGTCCCTTAACTGCACCCAGCGGGATACGCACCCTTGCCGCACGTTCTACGGACTTAGAATATATATCAAATAAAATCACGCGGAATAAAGGTGTCGTCGATTGCATTCTGGTAATTTATATTGCAAAGATGCACCACGCTCGTGAAATAAAAAAACCACACGGACTTTCCATCTGCGAATCGCTTCTGAATCGCAACAAAATTAACTTATTTCTGAAGCGGATGTTAGATGGTCATGAAAAGTGGATCACTTTCGAAAACCTCAAGCGAAAACGGCCGTGGTCGAATCGCGGTGAGCCGGTTCAAACGGTGGCCAATATATATCAAACAATTTTTTTAATTCGAGTTTTCTACATTCCAACTTGCTTAGATTTCAACTCGGTTTAACTCGAGTTAAGAAATGTTCCGTTTGGCACTTCACTAATTTTAACATCGTAATTTGGCAGTCGCATGTAGTTTTGTCCAGGAGCTTGTACACTTGTTATAAATGTCATAAGGCGTATGTTGCTATTGTTATCTTCAAGGCATAAGACTGCTTGCCTAGATCTACTGCCTATGACAATTTCGCATCTGAATTTTTGCTTTTTCATCTTACTAGAGCGCAGTCAATGCCACAGGGTTGGATACTACTTTCGCCTGGTCTATCCCATCGAATATCCTGGATGGCAGTAATGTCTGCTTTGCAGCAGCTTAGGGCTTCCGTTAGTTGTTCGACTGCACATTTCCTGTTAAATACCTTATGCAGTTTTTCATCGTTTTTTTCAGTTAGCATTGTAGCTTCGTAACAATGTTTTCTTACGTGATGGGGTAGTTAACTCAAAGCACAGCGTCTTATCTGAGGGTTGTGTTCCGATTCCTAGGACACAAGATCAGCAGTATCCACTACGAATATGCCTTTGTGATATCAGCTCATTCGCCACCATCTCTATTCAAGGGTCTCAGCCTTAAGATTAAGACGTAGTCCTATATAGTGTCTGAATTTTAAGAATGTTAGACTTAATTAAATAAATAAATAAAAAATGATTCCCAGATGACCTGTGGTCCGAATATGTCAAGGGAATTAATTTTAGTTGTTCACTTTATTGAGCCTAGCTGGGAACTCTTCCGCTGTAGTCTTGGAAAACGAAGTGGTACCTATGTAGAGACACATTACAAATTCCCTGAAAACGCCCACTAGTGTAGTTAGAATCAAAAATGTTCCGAATGTAGGGGTAATGTATTTTTAGTTTATATCTATTAATGTTTTTCCCAAATATAAGAACCTAGCTAGCACGGTTAAAGCTTATTATAATTTAAGTTAAAAAAAAAGTTAGTCAAAATCTTACTTACCCAAATGAATTACCATACCCCTCCAATCCTAATCACAGTGTAATATAACTTGTAAAACATTAAACCACTTGTAAGTAATATAGCATTAATCCATGAATACCACTTGCTATAGATACGCTACTGCAATAGTAAAACACAAATGATAATAGCTCAATGCACAGCCCATTTGCAAATATTAGTCATACAATTGTTGTAACTACACCCTACCTGTATTCACTTTGTTTAATTTTTGTTCACAAAACAAATAGTTATCTCTGTCTGATACTATTGCAAATTCACTTTCTATCACACTATTTTTTATGTTTTTAATTTATTTTTTACAGAAAAAGAAAAAATGCGAATTAGTGTAAAAAAAAAATATTTACATAGATGCACTCTTCTTAATCTAGCACCCACTTTATCTATATCCTTGTAAAGAACAAACAATCACACACATACACACAAATATACAAAACGAATTACATAACTAACTGCGAGTTTTATGTATGGCGAAAGATAAATGCGTGTCCTGTCGGCAACTATTTGTAATATTACTTTTCTTTAATATTTATATAAATATTTTAAATTATATTGTTTTGATTTTTAAGAATTAAAGTGGTAACAATGTGTTATACAGCTTATATTTGTTGAATTAAAGAAGCAAAACAAACTTTTTGTTAGGAATGAATTATATTTTACTTTGGCTCTGGTTTTTATTTTATTATTTGGAAACTCTTTTTGGTTTTTGTTATCGGACAACTTTTGGCTGGTGAAGTGACAAAAAAATAAAAATATTAATGTTTCCCTTTTTAATTACACTATTATCTTCTGCTGGTTGGTTTTCATTTTAAGCTTGATGAATCAAATTGTTGCATGATCCAAAAAAGTTCAAAATGCTTGAAACAACACCAAAATTCAGAAATTAATAAAACATTTTATTTGTCTCTCTCTCTCTAAATTTATCGAAAATATATGATTAACCTCTTGATTGGAATATCTACAAAAAAAACATGCTTATTGAACTTTGATATTTGTCTTATAATATGCAACATATACACACACAAAAGGACAAGGATAATGGATCATCGCCCACAACACCTGCCGCTACAATAACGCACTACCAACATCGACACCATCACGATCAGCGAAGCAATTCACAAGACTGTATTGCCAAGCACAAGTATCAAATGTCATCGTATGCATCCAGTCCGCAGCTTTTTAAGAACACGGACGAACAAATACCGCCCCCAATTCCGCCATTACCATTAAACTATCAGAGATCCGATGGTTGGTTTGTTACTTTTCTTTTATGTTTATATCTAACCACTTGTTTTTGATTGTAAACAAATTATAATATATGTTACCTATCAATGTTTAATGATACGTGCTTTCTTCTTGGGTAAATTAAAAACAGACGAGAGCTATGCCACCGAATCTAGAGAACAGAAGAAGCAGCGTGCAATATCAAAGGCTGTACGACAAGCTGAGCTCAAGCGATTAAGGATCGCTCAGGAGATTCAGCGGGAACAGGAGGAAATTGAAGTTCAATTAAAGGAGCTAGAAGCAAGGGGTGTACTAATTGAAAAGGCTTTAAGAGGAGAGGGACAAACAATCGATAAGTAAGTATTAGACAGTTTATTCGTTTTTGAGCATACTGCTGTGTATGTATGTAAATTTTAGGTATTTACTTCCCACACAGCTTTTCCACTAATTGTGTGTGCAAAGTTGGCGTAACGAATTGGCGTATTACATTGCGCCGATTATTGACTGCAGTTTTCAGATGTTTGTCAGAATCGTCAAAAGAGTTGTGGTCAATGAAAAACGTTCAGTTGTTGTTTCCTTCAAAATTTGCTCACCTCGCTTAGTAAAGGTTTTTTTTAAAGGCATAGATATTTTTTTTTTAAATTAAAAATAAAAATTGAATGGAATGGCCAAAATTTTAGGTTTATTAGCTCACAAATTTCATGGCATTTAATGTTTACAAATAATTTCTGACATAAGTCCTCCGCGACTGCGCCTTATGAACGCCATACTGTCGGTCCAATTCTGCACCACTTTTTCTAGCATAACCGGTTTTATTTCGTCCATAGTGCGTCGAATGTTGGATTCTAAGTGATCTATCGTTGCTGGTTTATCAGCATATACCAGATATTTGACGTTCCCCCACAAAAAGTAGTCCAAAGGTGTCAAATCACACGAACGAGGCACGTGGCAAATTTGAAGGTCTATTTCTTGAGATGATTCAAAGTCATGGTTGCACGCGCTGTATGGCATGTTGCGCCGTCTTGTTGGAACAATATCTCCTTCAAATGATTTCCAATGGCATGACCAATAAAAATATCACAAATCATATGCCTGTAGCGTTCGTCATTCACGTTAATGTTGGCACCGGTTTTGGATTTGAAGACAATTGGGTCAATGACGCCTTCGGCATGTAAACCGCACCAAACACTGATTTTTTTCGGGATGTAATGGAGTCTCAAGAGTCTCATTAGGATTGTGCTCACTCCCAAAAACTACAATTCTGGACGGGCTGAGAACGTTGTGCGATCGATAAATTCGGGTCATCTGTCATACTCACGTCTACAGCGGCGATGGCGATGGTACGGGGTCGATTTGTATAAATATTATAAAAAAGAGGAAATGTGTTCATGAATCGATCCGTTGTATTGCGTATTAGCTACTCAAATGGACGAACAGAGCGCGAATATTTGAAATAAATTTCTACGATTTGTAAACGTTGCTCTGGTGCAAATCTTTCCATGGTGATTTGCGAAAGTATACTAACAAAAAAGTAAACACACTTCATTAGTTTGAGTTATCCATATATATATATATATATATATATATATATATCTGTAAAAAAAAACATCCTTTATTTCAACGTACTAACCAAAGAGCCGCTGCACTTAAATCTCTTGAATCTCGTCCTTAACAATACCCTTTGAGTGTTGGTGCACCTGAAAAGATGATATAAAGCAATAGTGATTGTGTGATCCCTTCTGTATGAAAGAGTTAATCGCTACATCCCGATCATTTTCAAAAGCAAATTATAGGCATATAAGCTAATTCTGTAGGTTGTCATAGTAATCTCATCTAAGGTATCTTCTATACTTTAATGTACTACAGTGCTTACCCAATACGTTTTGAACTGTTTAGGGCCACTTGCAACTACCCGAAATGCACAGAAATTGCCTGAATAATAAATCCAATCCAAAAAAAAACACTTGATACGACCAATCTTATTTTCTTCTCCTTTTTAGTTCGAGTTATCATCATTACTAAATTCACTGTTTTAGATCAAAGAATGATGAAGTGTCGTTATCATTATTAGCTGCGAAGTTGTAGCAGTTATTTGTGGCATCCCTTTTGGTTGACAGAATATAGTATGTTTTGCCCTTATTTACTGCATAACCCATTTGTGTCGCTTTATTTTCTATAGTCACGAATGCGGCGGTGACATACCATTAAGCCTGACCAATATCGTAGACGTAGAATTAGTATTTGCACAGATTTATGAAAGAGTATGTCTCTGTTCTCGGGAGTTTAAAGAAAAAACTTCAATGTTAAAGAAATTAATTAACAATGCATCACCTTGACTAAATTATTCCTTTTTTCGAATGTTTCGGTGAGGTCGTTACCATCATTCTGCACAGACGGATGAACTGGGCGGTATATCAAAGCTAGACATGTTTCTGTATAGTTTTTCTCTAAAAATGCCTCTACAGATTGCGCAATTCATAATATCTCCTTTTAGGTGGATGGGTTAAACGATGTTGAGGTTCCATTCTTTACTTACTTAAGTGGCGATACAGTCCGGGATGAACCGGGACCTCAACCAACATGCCTCTCCAGTCCTTAGCTAACTGCCTCCAGTTGCGCACTCCAAGTTGGTTGAGGTCGGTTTCTACTAGTGCGCGCCACTTAAGTACGCGCCACCTCTACTGCGTCCGACGTCTGGCTGGGAATCGAAGACTCTGCGAGCTGGAGTATTGGTGTCCATTCGTTCTACATATCCTAGCCATCTTAAACGTCCAATGCGGAGTTTTTGGACCAGGGGTATGTCGCTGTACAGCTCGTATAGTTCTTGGTTGAATCCTCGTCTCCATAGCTCGTCAACGCAAACGGGACCGAAGATTCTCTCGAATCGACCAAGGATTTTTTCATCCGCTTTTGATACGGTCCATGCTTCAGCGCCGTAGAGCAAGACTGGGATGATCAGGGCCTTTTATAGGATCTCCTTAGTAGTTCTAAGCCAAAAGAAACAGCGGTTGGCAAGAGTAATTCTTCGTTTGATTTCTGACGAGATGTTGTTGGCAGAGTTAATAGCGGAGCCGAGGTAGACAAAGTCCCGTACTACCTCAAAGTTATATCTGTCAATGGTAACGTTTTGTCCAATTCGTCGAGATGATTCAATGTTCGTTGTTGTGTGACCTCTCGTGTTGACAGCATATAAAGAGTGATCCATTTCGAGGTTTCCTACTTTTTTAAAGAAAAAAACACAGAAAATTCAAATTTAATGGAGAATGTTTATTATCATTTGAAAGAACATTCTTTGGCATTTATTTTTTGAAGATTATGTCTATCAAATGTTGGCCGTTGCTACGTCGCAGATAGTCCATCCGTTGAGTCCAATTTTCGATCACTCGTTCGAGCATTTCGACTGGTAACTGGCGAATGACACGCGTGATGTTTTCCTCCAAGGCCTGAATCGAAGCGGGTTTGTCGGCATAAGCTTTTGACTTTACATATCCCCACAGGAAAAAGTCTAACGGTGTGATATCACACGATCTTGGTGGCCAATCGACCGGCCCAAAACGTGAAATTTGCTCACCGAAATGTTCTCTCAATAAGTCCATTGATTGATGCGATGTGTGGGAAGTGGCGCCGTCTTGCTGAAACCAAATGTCGCCGAGATCACGAGCTTCAATTTCAGGCATCAAATAGTCGGTTATCATGGTCCGAGTTGCTGCGAACGGAGCCGAATCGACTCTCCACGGTCTTCGTGTACACTCTCAGCTACGGCCGCTTTATTTTCTTCACAGCGTACTGGACGTGGTCTATTCGGTCGAATATTATCCAATAATGAATGCTGGGTCTCAAAATGGGTGATGGTGTTGCGAATAGTACGCTCAGTAGGCCGATTATGTTGACTATAAGTTGAGCGAAGTGCACGAAACACATTCCTCACAGAACGTGAATTTTCATAATAAAGTTGAACAATTTGTAAACGTTGTTCACGCGTTAGTCTTTCCATTATGAAATGCCAAACAATACTAAACAAAAATAACATGACAGCATGACACGACTCACACGTGATCTGTCAAAAAAGGCTATTGAAAAAAGTATCTCTACTTTGATCACCCGTTACTTAGTTGTTAGGTTGTTGGTAAACGGTTTCAGGGTTCACATATTACGGCAGATAGGATCTTGTAGGCGATGTTGAGTAGACATAAGCCTCTGTAGTTGGCGCAGTTCAGAGGGTCTCCTTTTTGGTGGATCGGGCAAACGATGCTGAGGTTCTATTCTTTAGGCATACTTTTATTCCACCAAATTTTACTAATACGTTATGGTGTGTTGTTTACCAAATCATCTTCCACGCCTCTATATAGCACTGCAATAAGACCGGCATCTCTTTTCAGCATAAGTTTATATCCTGCTATCATCATTTCATTTATGTCCAGTGGATGATAGACATCGCTGTCGTAATTAATATTTTTCCATATTTTTAACATCTACTGTGACTGAACTACTATTCAACTAAACTCGACTTGATTCTGTCTGGGCTTTAAAGTTTTACAATTCGGAAAGCTTTCGAACATCATTTCTGGGATGACTTTTCTTATTTTTTACTGAATAGCCTGTGTTTGTTTTTTTTTTTTGCTTTTCAGTAGTTTTAAAGTTTGCTAGTAGCGTTGCCTTGTAGACCTCATTTTTTTTCTACAAGTAATCGTCAGTATACTTTGGCAATACAGAAGTTTCTCGTTGGTGGGTTGGCGAAACGACTTATCGTCTTTAGTCTTCGACATGGAAGCGGTATGGCATGAATCGAGAGATCGAAATATAACGATTACATTTATTTATTTTATTTTTTCTAAATTAGTTTCCCAATTGATATTTATTTTATAAGAGAGTTTTATTAAAGGGTCTTTTATTAAGGACTTGACAACTTCTTTTTTTTTTTAAATGCAAACTCGTTGAGATATCTCAAAAAAAAAATGTATTGACTTGAATAGAATTCGACTTCGTTGATATGTCCACCACGGGAACGTATGCTGTCGATACGTTCAACCCGATTTTTGATGACTCGGCCGCTATTTCTCGTTCAATATTGGCTCTGAGTCATAGACCAATGATTTAATGTAGCCCCATAAAAAAAAGTCTAGAGGCCTTGAATCATACGGTCTCGGCGGCCAATCGAGATAACACGTGCCCGAGCCCAATTCGTAAACGCACGTAGATTCATATAATCAAGTGGCTTCCATGAGTCAGCTTGATCTTGAAATGCAAGACCCTTTAACCATTGGGCTGAATAGATACAGTAATATCTCTTGCTTTTCTATATAAATGAAAAAGCAAGCAAGCGAAGGGATAGCGATGTTTTTTTATGTTACTTTGTTCTCATTAGCATAGTGAAGACTCATATCCTGGGTCAGCATTTAGGATACTTTTTATCCAGAAGCTAATGTAATGTCTCTTACAAAATAGTCAAACAATTTTTATAATTTGTTTCGAGTGGTCGTTAAAAAAACATGAGAAGGACCGTTGTGCGAATCTCTGTTACCCTGTCGGATCTCGTTTCTATTGAACGTCCCCAGAAAACATTTCATCGAGTTTCTTTAAAAGTTTTCCAATTTTCACAAAAATTGGGTATCTTAAGGAAGCCAAGTTATGAAAAGTCGCCATTGAAACATAATCTCAAGCAAAATTTATTTTCAAATTTTTACCTTAACCATTTTGTCGTTTCAGTTTGGATGCATCTAATATGGGTGCTACCGATGAAAAACTACTAAAGGAACTTTTAGAAATCTGGCGTAATATTACTCAACTGAAGTAAGTCATCTGACAATTAAACTCTTCCCCAAACTCATTTCAAAAAAATTATCAAATATTTAGAAAACGAGATGAAGAGCTAGGCATCAGGCAACAAGAACTGCAATTGGAACATCGACATGCACAACTCAAAGAAGAACTGAATATTCGACTAGCTGGAAGTAGTAAGTTCAAATTTTACCCAACAGCTTCTTAATATCTGAAACTAACTAAAACAAAAAAACCCGTTCTTAGAACTGGAAAAAAGCTCAGCAGATGTGGCTGCCGAAGGTGCAATACTTAATGAAATGCTTGAGATTGTGGCAAAGCGCGCCGCACTTAGACCGACAACACCAGCCACATCGCCAATGAATTCAGGTGTTATTAATGCCGCCGGAGATATAGTTAACGATGGAATTACATTCAGTGGTCGACAATCGAGCCAAATTGGTGAATCCGACGTAAGTGTTAGACAGGGTATTCATCCAAGTCATCGGGTTATGACCGGACTAATGCTTCTGTTTGTGTATATTTTATTAGTCTATAGCATGCGTTTATTTTTATAACTAAACATGTATACTTTGCTTGCGAGAGTTCAAAAATACCAGTGCTGATATAAATATAATTTTCTGTTAAGTGACTTTTTTATTTAAAGAAAAAAGAATATAATATTTTTTAAACATAAATACCATTTATTTTTATTGTAGAAATTGCACACAATGATTTTTAATGAAAGATTTTTCTTAGATTTGTTTGCACAATGTTTATTTGCACAATAATTTATATAAACTAATCATTTGTTGTTTTTATTTTTACATTATTTGGTTGATGATTTATGTATTGATTTTTTTTTTTCGATTAAACAATAGGTTGACTTCGTTTTTAACAGCAACAGTAGTATATAATCAGCCCTATTATAAATATTCCCAGGGATAAGTAATGTTTTCCTGTTTAATTATTCAAATGCACATTTTTCTTTATCTACATACCAAACATTGTAAACGATGTTATTAATTGAACATTAAGTTACCAAAAAGTGAAGGAAACAAAGCTTAATGTTTCCATTTCAATGAGTGCTCCTTTATGAAACAAATCCACTGACTTGGTTGGGCAGTTCTTTTTTTCTTTTCTTTTTTTTTGATTCATTACAAAGCCAGTCACTTTCTTAGCTTTGAATCATATAGCTTCCTTGCTCTCACATCTTTTTCTGATCACTCTACACTATGGTTGCAGTAAATTTAATTCAACAAACTATTTTATATTTCATATAAATTATAATTTTTTTTAGCGGGCTTACATTAAATAAATGTTCATCCTAATACAAAACCGTAATTTTTTAAATATATTTTTGTTGCAAACTGAAATAATTTACATTTTTATGTTGAACTCCCCAGCAAGTGTATGCTTTCTTTTCTCCCGGAGTACTTTTTCCAATATTCGAAGTCTGTTTAGAATATGGGAAAAGGGAATAGGAAACAAAACTCCCGGGAATTTTTCATTTAGAATAAGAGAATAAGGAAATAGGAATAAACTCCCGGGGAGATTTCATTTAGAATTGGGCTGAATATAATTGTCTAAAAAATGGCGCCCAATGTGAGGCGAATAATGATGGTCCTCACACTGTCACAAAATAATTGCGAGTACGGTGTTTGTGAGTGTTTTTTAATGTGTCACGGCTATTTCGGCAATTCTTCAAAGGGATTTAAAAGTAAGGTTCGATAACAGTTCAACTTAAATTACAAAGTTCGAATAAGCTTAGCAGTAATCAGAACCATGGGAAAGCTATTTTCCTGCTCCATTTATATTCAGAGTGAGTGGATTCTCGAGTTTTGCCAATGAAAATCGCCAATACAAGTCTAGTCAGGCGATCATCTTATCATAAAAGCACATATTCTACAAATATCAGCGTTTCTTATGTTGTTGAGCAAATGTTTATACATCTATACTCTACTCTTTACAAATAGAAGCCAACGTGATCCTTATAGTTTTGGGCTAACACCAACAGTCCAACACTTTCTATATTATTGGCGTTTTCTTTTTTTATATCCTTTTTGTGTCATAAAAAATTATTATGCCTGAAACGCAGGCATAGTAAGAATCATTCTGGTATGATTCTTACGTCTTACCGCTATTGAAATAGCGAAAAATAGAATTCGAGATTCGAATCAAACCTAACACTACGATGATGGAGCAGTCCTAAAAAGCGGGTCTCGAAATTATGTCCGTCTGTCGGTCTGTGAACGCAACAGGTTTGTATTTGCTGTTCTGGCCAGAGAGATTTGGTTAGGTGCACGTGCTTATGTTGTGCCTTCTCTTCTGGCCATTGTTTCATTATTTTAAACTATCTTTGTTAAAAGTCAGTGGAGGATTTACCCTGCTATCAGATAGGAAAACGCAGCGTAACTATTCTAGTCTGGCAATGATCCTGAAATGTCGTTATATCCTGATATACAGATTTTTTGGAGGTTGTTCGGAATGCAAAATATTTAGCTCTGCGCTGCAGCTACCAACACAATTTGAATTCAGAATTTTAATTTCCACATTACGTAGGTTAGGTTATCCTCATATTCGAATATTCCTAGGATTTCTGCTTGGAAACCCCGGAAATCCGATCTCTTCAAAGACATGAATATCCGTTTTTGATTCAACAGGTAGATTGCTGTTTCCAAATTGGATACTTCACTATTTACGACATTGATTACGATTTATGATTGCCTGTAAACTGGCTTTAGGACTTGTAAGTGAAGTCCTATGTTTTGCCTTTTTCATGTCAGTCCAACATACCAATCATTCAGATGTGAACATTTTGTTGCACCTACGCCATAACGATTATATGAGCAGTTCCTTCAAGAAATACGTTTTCGGTGCAGTCCTGGTAAAAAAAAACTTCTTGGCCCGACAATGCACCTTGATATAACTGAATTTTGTACGGAAACAAGTTTATGTCATCATGAATTATCAATTATAATGACCGTCTGATAACTCCCATTTGCGCGGAAAAGTTTCGATTCGCAACGCTTGGATTTGGGTGTATTGACGAGGCTACAACCGCGATTATGATTATATGGTGATCTCGATAGTCGATCTTCGTGCGATGCTTCAAGATTCATAATGCTTCATCAACTCGGGGGAGTGCCGCCAAACTCCCGCCTTAATTCACTTTAACGGAAATGACGGCCTGCAAGGCATGGTGCCGCCGCACTACACAAAACCTCGTTTCATTATCCCAGCATTTATTATAATAAATTTAAAATAAAAAAAAACTGATTACTTACACAAAAAAAATGATTACGTTTCGTTTTTGTGAAAGCCAACACTTAGATTGTAAGAGTGGAACCTCCCAAGTTCCCTATTCTTGGTTTAACTCCCCTTCATAGTTCAGCTATGTTAATATTTGTCTGTGAAATTGTTCTAATAGCCGTTGGAAATAACCAAAACGCCTTTAACATTCTATTGACAACTAGTAGCCAAAAATCTAGAGATAATAGGATACTAGGATTTTTATCTGATTCTGCTGCCAACGCAACAATCTTCACGATGATTGTTTGCGCCAATGTGAGACACATCATTACCTGTCGTAAATATTTGATTGAAGATAACAACAATTTCGCTGTCTCTGGGAATATTACGCACCGGTTTGGGTATTTTTATTCTTTTTTGGGTATGGTGGTCATAAGTATATATAAGCAAATTAGTTTGCTTGCTAGTTTAATAACAAATTTCTTTAAAACTAAGCAATGAATGATGTTGTGCTTCGATTTACATATTTCAAGAACCCACCTGTTGCATGAAAACTAAACCAAATTTTCTTATCAAATGTAATCAATAGCTTTGAATCATTTCGATATTTTATCAACCCCCTCATTAGAATTGGAATTACAAAATAAATTATCTCTCTTTTTTTCTATTTCCTTTAGATTTGAAACAGCTTTCCATGGAAAATAATTGCGTACGAAATTTGTATGTCGATTTTGCAACTTTTAAAATAATAATTATTAAATAATGTAAAAAACAACAATCATAAACTAACATTTAACTGATAAAAGCAATAACTTAAAAAATTGACATAATAATTGCCAAAAAGAAACTGCTGCTAAAAAAACGAAAATATTTATTTTTAATCTGCGACTATTCTTTTTCTAACAAAACTAAAACAACAACTATTTAAGTAATTACGATTAGTTAGTATATTACAACTAATGGAAAGTTGTTATAAAAACAATTATTGCAAAACAATAAACGCTGACATTTAAACAAGACAAACTTTGCTTAGGAGAACATTTAAAAAAAAAACACAAATTATTATAATTGCAAATATTGTATACAAATTCGATATTTTTATTGAAAACAACTGCATAGAAGTGTAAAATAAAAAAAAAAAATTATTTCAATTATATTTACATTATTTGATAATTTGATTTATTACATATTATTTTTCTGATATATACCGAATTTAATTTGTTTTAATGTGTTTATAGTTTTTTTTAGTTATTTTATGTACGTTTAAACAATACTTCTAAAAAGAAAACTATCATCATATATTAATTACCTTTAAATAAATTTCTGTTGTTTATTTTAGAATATGTGTTTTATTTTATATGTTTGTGTTGTTGTTTTTATTTTAGTATATTCTGCTCTATAGTTATAAAAACAAAAAAAACAAAAATTACATTGACAAGGGAGATAGTTATTAAACCCTCGATAAAGTAATGGAAAGGGAAAATGTAATGTGTAGGATAAAAAAACAGAAAAGATTTAAACTTTTATTGTGAGACGCGAAATTAATAAAATGTATATTTATAAAAAAATAAAGAAAAAATATTGTTTTATTAAATGGAAATACCTCAGTTAATTATGACAATTCAGCGATGAAAAATTATATCAAAGCAGTCAGGTTGGGCTTTGTTTCTATTTAAGAACTGCCGCAACTGATGTCCATGGATTCTACCAATGTTAGATAACGCACGATCATCAACTACTCGACAGTGACTGCTATTTAAGGGTAGGTGTCCCATGCAAAAATAGGTTGGAGTTTTGCGCTAAATTGTGTAGCGCTCACAATTTTCCGAATATTTAAATGAAATAAACGGTGATCGATTGGAAATATGTTAAGCAAAGTACTTGTTTAGCATTTAAAAAACATTAAAATATCTTTGAGCCTCAAAACCGCCTGACATGTAGAAAAACCATACAAATAAGTTAGATGCTAATTGCGTTACATTTTTATCTCTTTATATACATATTTTTTATTTTTTTTATATTTTTTTTCTACAGACAATAGATTTGCGCAGATAACACCGGTCGTTTTTTGTTGTGAATTTTATTATTTATCCCGAAAAAAATGCACAAAACTATGAAAAATAAGGTAAATTTACAAAGTTTAACTAGATATAACTTCTAAAGTATAAAAGGTAACGAAGTCAAATTAGCTTTTTTACAAAGCTAATAGATATGTGCATATACTGTTTTTTTTTTTTTTAATTTTGTACAGTAATTTTTTGGTGACAAAATGGAAAAAAGGTGGTTTTTTTTAAACGTTTTGGGTTTTTTGGCTGGGAAATCGATAGTTATATTTTCTAATTTTTGGAAATAATTTTTTAACCAAGCGACAATATATAGGGCACAACGTACCGGTCTTAAAAACATGTTTTTTTTCTTCTAACATATTTAAATATGCAATTCAATATGACATTATTTGCAATGCCGCTGTGAAAAAAGGACAACCAAAATGATTCCGACATATTTTTGTTATTTTTTTTGGTATTTGTATTATTTAATTCAAAATACAAAATAGTTTTTTTCCACACGGTTTTTCAAATTTTGATGTTAGAAAAGTGGTCTATTTTACGTTTTTTACATAAAAAAAGATCGAATTCACGCACACAAAGAAGTTTGTTTCAAAATAATGTCACTAGGTGGTGAGTTGGTGACATTCTCTTTTCATTATTCTCTTCTGTAAATACAGGCACTAGGCAGGCGAGATTGTTATTATGTATGTATCTTTTGTTTACCTTTTCGGGTAGACTTGATGAAAGTTCGTGTGGACTTCACGTGGACATGGTACAGATCGTTACATTATTGAAATGTTTGCTATCGCTGCTGATGAATTGTTTTGTATGCGTATGTTTCAACGTTTCAACGTCTATCGATATATTCGCAAACCGTTATATGGGAAGTATAGGGATGCAAACAATGCATCGATGTTATTTGGGGCGATGTTTTACATCGATGTTTTTTGGTTTTTTGTCACTCAGAATTTTGAAAAATCTCTCCATTTTTAATTTCCACGATTTCACCCGCTAAATTGGAACTTTAGGAACTTTAGGGCAAGTTGTTATATTATTTTGTTAATTTAATTGTTTATGTTATTTTTTATATTGTATATACATATGTATATTATATGTATATATATAATGTCTGAACAACATTTTTACAGAATATCAATATCTATATTTCATACATATAAAGTTTTTTGAACCGCCCACTTTTTGGGGGCCGTTTGTATACCCTACCCCATAGCATATGAAGGAGAAAAACGTTGTTTTTTGTCGAACAACAAAAGATTCTGATAAACTGTTTGAACTATGTCATTTTCTATATTATATTTATTAAATTTATTTGATTTTTTATTTACTAATTTAATTTTCCGAAACTTTACAATTTACATATTGATTGAAGGTATGTTGTAAAAAATCGTGTTTCGGAAGATCTTTCTTCAACGTCAACAACATTGACGAACGTTGAAATTGAAAGTGATCACGTAAAACATCAGGGTCAGGAATTTGAAATTCCTATGGAGGTGGACATTACAGTGAAGGACAACTGTAGTTTTGTTCCGGAGGGCAGGCGTATTATTGATTTAAATACATTTCTCAATAGTTTAAAAAACATTTCGCTGCACGGAAAAACGTTTGGGTGCACATTAAATAATGTAGTACTTATTAAAGAAATTCACCAAGGTTATTATTTAAAAAAAAACATAATGTAAACACAAGTTCTTCAAATTTTATTATTTTATTTTAGGACTTAGGTCAAAATTAATATAAAAGTGCAATATGTGTAACATGAATTTCAATGTGCCTACATGCGGTCAAAATGAAGATAGTGAAGAAATTAACAAAGAACTTGTAGTGGGAACAATGCTAGTTGGAAACGGATATACCCAATGTAAAAGAGTTCTAGAATCCATAAACGTTCCATTCCATGAGCTCGAAAGCATACAGACAATTTGAAAACATGACGAAAGAAGTTTGGGTCGAGTCTGTTCAGAGTCAAAATGAGACTAGCCATTGAAGAAGAGAAGGAAATTGCCCGAGAAAATGGGAACATCGATTCAAACGGCAACCATCTTATCACTGTAGTCACTGATGGTGCCTGGTCACATAGATCGTATGGTTGCAATTATAAGGCGTTATCGGGAATTGCAACAATTATTGGTCACAACACCAAAAAAGTTCTGTATTATGGTGTGAAGAATAAGTACTGCCATATTTGCAAAATTAATGAAAATAAAGCAGGAAATGACATACCCGAGCATTCATGCAATAAGAGCCACATCGGCCCATCAACTAAAATGGAGTCTGACATTTTGGTAGATGGTTTTAAGTTTTGCTATTCAAACTACGGAGTAGTTTTTGATAAATTTATTGCTGATGGCGACAGTAACGTTTATAAAAAACTTTTAGAAGCCAAGCCTTTTCCCAACTATACCATCCAAAAAATTGAGTGTGTGAACCATTTATTCAGAAACCTTCGCAAAAAACTTATAAATTTATCAAAAAATACAAAGCATAATATAAAATGCCGACAAATTCTTTCATCCTCAATAGACAATTTTATAAAAGGAATTAAGTCCGCAACTCAATACCGGAAAAACAGTGCCTGCCAGGAGGATGAAAAGCTAAATTTATTGAAAGCTGATATTTTAAATGTCCCTTACCATGTTTTTGGAAGTCATTCAAAATGTGCTCAGTATTTTTGTGCCGGTGTGAACATTGAAGAAAAGAATTACATAGAAAAACTCGAAACCGATGGACTTCTAGAACACATCAAATTGTACATATCGAGAATGATTCAAAATGCCCAAAGTTTGCTTTGCGGGTATAATTCATATGTTTGCGAGCAGTTTAACAGTGTTGTTTGCCAATACGTAGGTGGAAAAAGAATCAATTTCTCTTTAGGCCAGTCTTACAGCAACAGGTGTGCGTTAGCCGTTGTACAATTTAATTCGAAAAGAGCGTTTACCGAATTTACTAAGACCAGCAATCACAGCGTGAGCACACCAAGTAAACAACTTTACTTTACTTTAAAATTCGACTCAAATAATATTTGTTTGGTGAATTTGACACCTTGAACCTACAAAAATTAATTATAGCGGTTAAATTAACTTTCGTAAACTTCTTTTTTTTATATAAGGTGCTTAGGTACCTTCATAACGAGCATTGATAGAAGATGGGGTGACAATTACCTAGATAAATATCTATCATTTTTTGTTATTTGATTTGAAAAATTTCATCCTACTATTGTTGCGACGAGAATCAGTAGCACTATTGTCTACCGTCCTATTATTTGAGTAATCGAATTTTCATCCAAACAAGTGTTTTCCTACATCTCATAAATTAAGAAAAAAGTTAACCTAGGTAAGGTTTACACATTTTTTTATAAGATATACAATGAAAACCTCAAAAACTGCTTTTACACCTCGCTGCGCGGCAGCCAGCAACAATTTTATCATTTTATTATTTTTTCACAATACATATTCACATTCACACCAAATCTGAAAGAAAATTACAAAACAAAATATGTACACCAAACCAACCCTCAACTTGATTTTTTTCCTGCTCTTTCCATATTTGTTTTCAAGTTATTTGCTTGGTGTCTGTATATTGCATATGTAGGTAGGTAGGTATATGTAATATTAGTCTGCGCTTGCTACTTTTTGTCTTTTCCTTCAGTTTTCGTTTGCGTTGAAGCAAAGAGCACATGAGTAAAATTAAAGAGAGCTTACCAACACATTCAAATGCATTTACATGAAATTTGAGTTGGTCGGTCTGGGACTGGGACACCTACCCTTAATGAGCACTTCCTTTTTTTACTTTATCTCGCGAATATAGTGTCAGACGTGTAGACGATTATTAATTAATAAAAATTAATGTAATAATCGTCTACACGAAATAAGAAAAGATAACTTATTTCTACTAACTGACTGCATCAGCTGGTAATTCCTCGAAGAACACACAAAACAAAGTAGTATTTTGGACAAGAATCACATATCTAAAGGGTGGTTTAATTTTAAGGGCCGATGTTGATTTTGAATATTATTTAGGGAATTAATGTCATTTCTTTTTATTATGATAATATTGGTATGGTTCAATTATATATGGAACAAAATATTGGCCAGATGGCCGCCTCTATCTGATGGTGCAAATTTTTGATGACGCTGAGGCATAATTGAGGTTCTATGCCGTTAATGTGCCGAATGATCTCACCCTTTAGCTCTTGAATTGTTGCTGGCTTATCTACGTACACCTTTTCATTCAAATAACCCCAAAGAAAAAAGTCCAACGGTGTCAAATAACATGATCTTGGCGGCCAATTGACATCGCCACCACGTGAGATAACACGGCCATTGAATTTGTCGCCCAAAAGAGCCATTGGTTAGCAGTGTGGCAAGTGGCACCGTCCTGTTGAAACCACATATCGTCCACATCCATATCTTCCAATTCGGGCCATAAAAAGTTCGTTATCATCTCACGAAAGCGAACACCATTCACAGTAACTGCCTGACCGGCCGCATTTTGGAAAAAATACGGCCCGATGATGCCGCCAGCGCATTAACCGCACCAAACAGTCACTCTTTGTGGATCCATTGGTTTTTCGACAATCACTCTTGGATTATCATTATATGCGGCAATTCTTCGAAAATTTATAATCCACTGTTGCCATTTCTTGCCACCATTCTGACCATTGACGACGCTTGAAATGATCAAGAGGCTTTAGTTCTTGAGTCAATTGCACCTTGTAAGCAAGTCTTTATGCATAATGTTCATCAACGATGAGCGTGAGAGGTACAATTGTTGGGCACGACGACGAGTTGAGGTGGACGGCTCTTCAGCCACACTATCGCGAACAGCAGCAATATTTTCTGCAGTACGAGCTGTACGAGCATGCACTGGTGTTTTCACATCTCCTACAGACCCGGTTTGCTCAAATTTTTGCACGATTTTCCCGATTGTACGCACATTTGGACACTTAAATTGACCGAAAAAATCACGAAATGCACGATATGCATTTCGATTTGAACGCCCATTATCATAATAAGCCTGAATAAATTTAATTCGTTGCTCGATTGTGTACCTTTCCATGGTTCAAATTGAATTAGTCTGAAATTGAGAGGGGCAACGTCGACTCTGACCATTTTCTTATCGCGGCTAAATTCAGAGCTCGACTGTCCAACGAGAAGAAGCTGCGAACTGCCCTGAAGAAGAAATTCGACGTTGGACGCCTTAGCAAACCTGGAGTAGCCGGAGCATACAGTGAGCGCCTGGGTATGAAACTCTCCTCTGTGCACTCACCGCCAACAATCAGTGGTGCCAGTATCGCGACATCATCAAGGAGGTAGCCGAAACCACTGTAGGGTACCAGCCACACACGAGAAAGAGCCCGTGGTATATGGTGTTTAAGCAGCATTTCCAACAGCTGTTAAATGGGCATCATGTAGATAGAGTGATAGGGCAAGAAGAGAACCCACGTCCAGTCAATTTAGAACTAGTTTCACCACCTAGTAAAGAAGTTGGCCTAGCTATAAAAAAGCTTAAGACTACATTGTCTCTGCTACATCGAGCGACTAAACAATAATGCTCCAGCTAAGAGGATCTTCGAATCCCAGCCTCCAGGTTTGAGAAAGCAAGGAAGACCGAACCTCCGTTTCAAAGATCAAGCCATCGCGGATGCCAGAGCGTTTGGTCTAGACAACTGAAAGCAGCAAGCAAGGGATCGTAGAGGATGGAAGGCTGCAGTGTCTCAGGCAGAGACTCTTCACAGGTCGGGAGCCCGATAAGTAAGTAAGGTCGTATGCTGTATGTAGAATGAAGACAAATCTAGGCATTACAAGTTTTGTAAAAACTATGTTGTTAGAAGCCGTCTTAGGGCAAGAGTCATCACATTTCGCGTCGCTTTCAACAAAAGCGAATATAAAATACAAATCCGACATCAAAAGCGATTCTTCCCGCTTTTGGGAATAAACCCACAGCTTCCTCTCCTCTATAAAGCAGACGTAAATCCAGATTTTAAATGACTCTCGCATTTGTAGTTCAAACTCAGCACATGAAATGAACTTACTTGATTCTATTCTAAGAAGAACAATCCGCTTAATCCATTTGAGAATTGGAGCAGTCCATCTCAAAACGACACGAACTCTTAATAGCAACGCATACTTCGTCGGAGGTTCTAATTCCATTCCAAACTTGTGCGCGCCACTTATGACGAGGTCTTCCTCTACTGCGTCCGACGTCTGGCTGGGAATCGAAGACTCTGCGAGCCGGAGTATTGGATTTCTTTGACATGTCATGTCGATGTACAGCACGTATAGTTCTTGGTTGAATCTTCGTTTCAATAGTGTGTCAACGCAAACGGTACCGATGTTTTTTCGAACAATTTTTGTCTCAAATCGACCAAAGATTTCTTCATGCACTTTGGATACAGGCCATGCTTCAGCACCGTAGAGCAGGACTGGGATGATCAGGGTTTTATATAGGATCTCCTTAGTAGTTCGAGTGAGGGCTTTACTATTGAATTGCCTTCATAGCCCGAAGAAACAGCGGTTGGCAAGAGTAATTCTTCGTTTAAAATTTTGACAATTTTGACTGCATAATTGGTTTTTCCTTGGTAGGCTTCAGAGCCGTAGAGCAGGACTGGGATGATCAGGGACTTATTAAGGATATCCATAAGACCATGATCATCTCAGTGTAGCTATAAAGCGCTATCGCTACAGCTTCATAATAGATATTCGGTCCCGTTTGCGTTGACGGTCAATTACAAAGAAGATACAACCAATAACTTTACGAGATTTGCATTGGACGTTTAACTAGCTAAGACATGTAAAGCGAATGGACTCCAACGCCAACAACAAAGTTTCTGATTCCTAGACATATGTCAGACGCAGTAAAGGAGGACCTCACGTAGAAGTTAAACCGACCTCAACCAACTTGAAGTGCGCAACTAGAGGAAGTTACATCGGGACATGGTGATGCTGATGGGTCTTCCTCATCAGATGTTCGATTTAATTTGACGGTTGTGTTGTCGATATCGATGTGGGTGAAATCTTTGGGTTTCAATAGATAGTCAGCGGTTGTTGAGAGTTTGTTACATAGACCGATTGTCTATGAAAACCCTTAGTCGGTGTTGTATCAAGGACCGCGTTTCGGGACGATTTACTGACGAACACTGAATTTAAACGCAGCAAACCAGGAACCGACAATAGAGTGTGAAACAAATAAGGCATGTTTAATTGGGATTGCTTGCTGTACTGTCAACTCATTGGCGAAATTTGGTCGGATGAAAGTATGTCTGATGAATCGAATATTAGTGGCACCGGAGTGGAAAGTAATCCCTCTCAACTGCGACAACTACATAGCCTTAAATACCGATCTAACATCAGCTCCAAATGTCTCACTCTCCTGCAAGATTCCGTTAAAAAATAATGAGAACATATTTCTGTTTAATTTTGATTACAATTTTATTTACCTTAAATAAAAAATATATTTTTATCACTTTATATGAATTAAATTAATAATTGGCTTTATTTCATAAAACCGAAAAACTTGTGTGCATTGTTTTGTTATGTTAATAGCAATGGTGCATTGTTGCAAATGTGTACAGCGAATTATCTGTTTAATGCGCACACTTCATCGGTTCGCGATGCATAAGTCTCACTGTGATTACAAGTTAATCTCTTAATTCCATCATTCTGCAGGCGTTTAATTCTTTTTCTTATTATTGTGTATGTTGGTGGTTCCGTTTGTTTTTCTTATATTATCATCTGAAGGCATCTCCGGTTCGATAAACTCAATTGCACAGCGTCTAGGAAACCATCCTCGTATAGGACCTTTTCGTTTTTCTTCTTGGTCGCAATCTTCGATTACACGTTCACCAAATAGCCAGTGCTTCCGGAAACGTGTTACTTTTACGATATCGCCAGGAATCAAACGGATTCTAGATTCATCGGTACATGGTGGGGACAGACACACGCGGAATCCTTGTGAGAAAATTGGAAGAAAGCGTCCAGTAGCTGGCCGAATAACTTTGAAAGTTTTTGTCCTCGCACGTTTTTCAAGCTTTTGAGCTAGTTGTTCCCTCTACAAAGACACGATATCATTTTACTCGAATGGTTATATTTTAAAATAATTGACAACTTACCGTTAGTGTGTATTGGTCACAAGGTTCTATCACAGGCCAATAGACACCATCACCATTTGGTGTACAAGATAAATTCAAAACTTCAGTTAAATTGTTTCTTGCCCCCAAATCGTAAGGGTAAATGAATGCATCTTCTTCTGTGTGGTTATGACGTCGGTATAAGGCCTTTTCAACAATCCAGCCTTCGATTCCCGTCTGGTTGGTTACAATTGATTTTAACTGGAAATCGGGAAAGACGTTTTTTATAGTTCACTAATAATGAAAATCATCTCAATCTTACCTGGAAGTACAGTAACATTCCCAGGGCAATAACAACTCCAATAGCTAAACCTAAGCTAAAGATACAAAATATTATACTAGGTAGACCAAACTGCACTGTAGCAAGATGATTTAGCCCGTGTGTAAGGTACCAATATCGATGAATCCCACGGTAAAATGAGCAAACCAATATAATGGCGCCGTGGAAGCTGCCAATTATTGAGAATGCAAGGAAATAAGTGAAGTAAGCATGATTGGCCCAACCCACGCAATTGTTTATCCACGGACAGTGATGATCCATCTTTTTTACGCACCGATTACCTGTGTGTAAATGAAGGAATCACTAAGCAATGCTAGCGGTAAAAATATTTTTTAATACTCACACTTTTTGCAGTGATGAGCTCGCGGCGCTTTGAATCCTTTGCACTGAGTACAATACTGAAGATGCTTTTCATCAGCTTTGCTCTGTAAATACAACGTAGATTCCGTTTTTAATTGAAGCTGTTAAAAGTATAAAATTCGTTTAGAGTAATTTTTCCGATCCAAAAAATAAACATAAGTATCCAGGAGCTAGATTTTTTCTCACAACCATTCATGTGCGCATTTGTACTTCTTGCACTGTGGCGGGGTCTCCTGTTTTATGCAAAATCCGAACGGCTGATAAGGATTTCTTGACAATTGATGCTACTTGGATAATTTGTCAGATCATCGCGAGAAGAGGGCCAGTGAAAAACATTTAGGTGCTGCTACGGCTGGAAATGGAACCCAGATCTTCTGCGGGCCTGTTCATCGTACAACCTCGCGCATGTGAGCCTCCGAATCCAATCATAGACAAGAGGAATTACAAATACAATTTGTGTTGGCTTTAGAAGAAGGTTGGGAGGCAGGGGTTATAAAATAATCTCCGCCCAGTTTCCTCTCCTATAAGAAGTAAGGATTACACGCAGGCCAAGACCGATAGTCTTTATAAATTAATTTGCAAGAATAATGTAGTGTTTATGCGAGTGAGAGCGTGTAGCTAGGGCCTTTATTGCTGCAAGCCCCCATCGCATGCCGAATACACTTTTGTATTACAAGAAATCTTAAAGTGTTTTGGATTATTTTTTCTCAACATGTTTGGTCCTCGATAATGACGTGGATGCTACGGCTGATGCGATAACTAACACCATTCTCCTGGGTATGAAATCCTTTATCCCTCACCGGGTAAAGAGTATTAAACCGAAGGTAAATGGGTGGTATGACTCGAGCTGTAAAGAGGCTGTTAGGGTGAAAGAGTTATGTTTTCGGTCATATAAAACCAACCCAACTGAGAAAAACCGTTTAAAATTCAAACGAGCCAGGAATGACTGCAATGCCCACATTAAGCGTGTCAAATTCTTCCACGAACAAAAATTGAGGCAAAAAATTCTGCTATGTCGCAATGGTAGTAAAAACTTTTGGTCGTTTGTAAACAACATTAAGAAATCGACCTCATCTTCCATCCCAATGCTCATTTACAATGACATTTAAGCTGTTACCTTTCTAGACAAAGCCAATCTGCTCGCTGATAATTTTGCAGCCAATTCCACGCTGACAGATTGTGCCCAGTCTCCCCCTGTACTAGAGAACGTAGAACATTCTATGGGACCAATCCACTTTCGTACTCGTACAGTCGCAAGAGTATTGATCGATCTTGACATACACAAATCGTCTGTTCCAGATGGTATCTGAAGAGGTGTTCTTCAACGCTGGCAAAACCACTGCGTAAGCTTTTCAATCTATCCTATTCATCAGGACTCTTTCCGAGTTGATGGAAAACTGCATTTGTCCAACCCGTCCCCAAAAAGGCGAATCTTCTTTGCTCTCCAACTACCGACTAATTGCACTTACCTCCCTTCTTTCTAAGGCCATGGAAACGCTGATAAACCGTCAGCTTATGAAATATCTTGAATCACGAAAACTCCTCAATGACCGACAATATGGTTTTCGTAGCAACAGGACCACTGGTGATTTGATGTCATATCTCACCGAAAAGTGGAACAAATCAATCCACCTTGGTGCCGAAAATAAGATCGTTGCACTTGATATTTCAAAGGCATTTGACAGGGATTGGCATCAAGCCAATTCGTCAAAAGTGTGTGCTTTTGGAATCGATACTACTACCTCTCGAAACCTTCAATTCAAGTAGTTCCACAAGGCTCCGTTTTGTCTTCGCCACTATTTCTCCTTTTTAATAATGACCTGTTGTTAGCAACTTCTAATCCAACCCATTCCGTCGCTGATGACAGTACCCTCAGCTTTTCATATTCGTTCTCGAATTCACGCCCTTCATCTTCGGATGTGGAACAAAAACGACAAAATATGTTAAATTCGTTAAATTCCGACCTCGACAGCACAATTATATGGGGTAAATCGAATAGAGTCTTCTGTAATCCACGCGAAGCCAAATGTTACAGGCTTGCATCGTCGAAACCGAAAAACTTCCCATGCTCGGTATGTGTGTTAGTAACGACCTTCGTTGGAACGACCACATAATGAAATCGCCAAAAATGTAGCAACATGTCTAGATTTCCTCAATCGATGTAAGAAATACTTCACACCTTCTGATCTCGCCTCAATATATAAAGCGTACCTACGCCCCAAACTTGAGTTCAACGCCCATATATGGTCAGGTGCAACAAAAAACATCATTGCAACTACTAGATAGGATACAAAAGGGTGCTATAAAATTGATAGGAGATCCAACCATATTACAACAACAAATGCTCTAACAAAATAGCCAGCTGCATTCCGCCCCTTCAACAATTCAACCGTAATACTCGCCGTACTCAAATGCTAATCACTTCACCCTAAAGACTATCTGCGGACGTACTATGAAATATAGAGATTCATTTCTTAACCGAACAACAAAAATGTGGAATGCTTTTCCAAACTCAGTTTTTCCTCTCCATTACAATTTACAGAAATCTAAAACCAACGCGCATCGGTACCTCCTTTTTTCTACTCCTTTATTTCCCTAATGCACGCGCTGTGCTCAAACACCATAAGGGTATTAATAATCCCTTTAGAGCGTGCCAATTAGAAAAATAGAATTTCAATCTCTTAGATATTCCACCTCCTGTGAAAAGGTCGCATTGATTGTCCTTATTATGGGTATAGTCTAATTGGTTCGATTTCTCTAGTTCGTAGGGGATATTCTCGGATTTGAGGCGATTGTCCCTAAGTCCATTTCAAATTTCTCAGAGGCTTTCGTCTTCGCCAGCAGCATTTCCTCTGTTGAGGATATCTTTTCTTCCTGCCTCGGTGTTGCTCATATGTATTGTCAAACTATTGTGTTAGTTACCAAATCGTATGCGCGACTGCTAAAATACAAATTAAACATCGTAGTGGATGATTTCAACGTAAGGCTGAAGTGAGGACATCTTTAGCAGTATTGTCGAAAAATAAAGCTATGCTATACAAAGTTTGACAACGGCCTTGGGCTTATTGACTTTGCTTCTGATTATATAATGATAGGCAATGTGCACACGTATTTAAAACAACCAAATATTCCAAGCAGCTAACATCGACATGGAGCATTTTCTTGTTGCCATAACATCGGCGAAGGCCGCCCAGACCTTTTAAAATATCTCCCAATATTTCGATTTATACCACACTGTCAGCAGCTTATGTTGAAGACCTAAGGCAACAGAATTAACGGATGTGCTGGATTTCTCCCGCCCACCAGCCAAAGACCCCTATTTTGCAAATACAAAATTGAATAATCATTATTTTACCATATTCATTAAATGCTCCAAAACAACCATCTAGCCTCACAAACTAAAAGCTAAAGATTGATAGTATTACACGAAATGACTCCTAATTAAATGGGCGCAATAAAAGTTCACATCCGTTTTGCAAAAAAACCGTCAGTGAGTTTTTATCGTTGGTCTGAAATCAGCTTGCTTAATTACAACCACCTGCTTCGTGTGCCGACCCAGACGGTCATCAGGGGTAATAACATAAACATGACCAACAAAAAGGAGAAATATAACAACAAACAAAAATTAGACTGAATGAAACTACAAGAACCGCATTCGGAAAACTTCGATTGCTATCGTCGTAAAGTGGCTTCTAATACTTGTCCAAGTTATAGCCAACGGACTGGCGATTATTCAATTATCAACGTGGAAGGTCAGAGGCAAAGCGATTTGCATAAATTTCCATAGCTACCAACAAGGAAAAGGAGTGGGAGCACACCAATGAACATCCGAAAGTGTTCCGATTGTACACAATTAAATTTCGCGCAGAAAGATGAATGTTGGCAACGCATGAAATGGGAAAGTAAACGGTGGTCAAGCGCTGATAATAATCTAACGTGTTGTGTTTTGTGGCTGCACCTTTTCTGATAGTATCTAAGGAAAACAAATACGCATTTAATATAATGCATGACCTCTAGACACTTCTAGTTGGTTGGTAGTTGAATATTAACGTTAAGTAGCAAAACTGCAATTATGTTGGAAGAATTGGCTATTCCCAGACGTATTGGTGGCGCGATTCCCAGACGTAGCATCGTGCAGTACACACGCACACATAAATGGTTGTAGAAAAGCTAGGCCCTGGGTACTAACGAGCCTGTTGCGCCATAAATTTATTTTTTATTTGTATTTTTAATTAAAGAAACGTATTTATTTTTTTATTAATTTAAATGTCAACTCCTTATTGTAAGGGACTATATTGGCATTAGCGGCCCAAATAGAGCCTGAAACAAAGCTTCTCAATTCATTTGCGTGTGCGAGGTTATTATTTTTGCCACAAAAAAAAGGACTTCTCATGACATTGTCTTGGATGTTTGTCATACTTTCACTAGCCGTGGAGAAGTGAAAAAACTTAAATGTTGTTGTTTTGCGGGACTTCGACAAAATCCAGATTTATTGTAATGAATGGAAGTTGAAAATCAAATTTCAGAAATTCTATCCTGTTTAGGACACCGTTGTCTAGGGCCTCTAGGGATATGAGAAAGAACAAGCGCAAGCTGGTGATCGTTGGACCAAACGGACAGCCACTGACGAGTTAAAGTGTAGTAAAATAGATTCCTTGACATCTGGATGGATCAGTATCTATATTTCGGTAGACATGTAGATGCTGCTCTGACGAGAGCTAGGGGAGCGTTTGCCCTGACAAGACTGTTTTATAGCAGTCGTCTTGACAGCAGGGTGAAAATGATGGACGCCCGGTATGGTTCAACGTTTCCCCATCTCAAATGGAAAAGATGCGGGTGTTTGAGAGGCAGTGTCTAAGAAGCTGCCTTGGAATACACAGAACACCAGTATATACTACACAAAATATTATTCCAACCAGGTCCTATGGTTGGGTGTTGTAAAACAAGGGTCGATTTTAATTGGCTTTAACTTGGCAATGCCCAGCGGTTGTAACTCTGACTACACATCAAATGTGGTTATTTTTACCTCCAAGTGGTAAATATCGGGTAATGGCCTCATCCAACCGGATTTGACTTGCTAAATGATAAGTGAAAGTGTTGATAACAAGACGAAAAACAGCAACACTATTATCGCCCTGGTCAGAATTGCACGGAATGGCACATCAAACAGGAGAGGTGCAGACATTACCGCCATTCACAGGAAATACGATGGGATGGGCGGGCAAAAAGAGGATAAAAAACTGTGACATATACTATGGACCGTGTTATAGTGAGCAGAAACAGCGACTATTCGGATGCGGATTTGTTATAAATCCCAGACTTAGGCAAGAAGTCTAATGTTTCCGAGACATTAACGAACGCATTGTAACAATCCCCATCAAGGCCAAATTCGCCAACATAAGGCTTATATGCGCTCATGCTCCGACGGAGGAAAAAGTCCTTCGCGCAACGCTCTCGATTCACACCATACCACCAGCATCTAATGTCGAAGAACAATGGCAACGATGCCAACATACCATTAGGTCATCCGCAAATTATGTGCTAGATTTCTCGCGGCCACAAGCAAGAAACCCCTGCCTGGTTTGTTGAGGAATGCCCACAGATGCTCGCAGCCAAGAACGAGGCATACAAGGCTAAGCTGCAGGTAAAGACGAGAGCTGCCATTAAGCTCTATAGGAAGAGAAGAAGGGAAGAACACCGGCTTTTCAGAAAGAAGAAAAAAGAGCAGGAAAAGTGCGCTATCGAGGATATAGAGGTGCCACTCCAGGAACAATGTTCGCAAATTAATGCTGGCGGAAATTTCTTTGTAAGTAACATCAAAGATTATGAATTCTATACAAATGACGCATTGAGAATATAAAAAAAAAAGTTGCGGCTGTCTTCTAATAGGTTTTGATTCACATTTTCCTATTTTCAAAAAAAAAAAAAAAATAGTACATACATAACAATAATACAAAAATTCACAAAAAATATAAAAATTGAACTAAACAAATTATATATCATGTAATGCGAACCATAATGGTCTTTTACTTTGGCAAAAGTTAAAAATGTCTAGTCTTTAAGTTTATTTAGGCTATTAATTAATATTAAAGAAATTGTGAATAAATAAACGTTAAAAAAACGCATTGAGAACAAAAAACAGAAACTTTTGCTTAGTAGCTTCATGGTACGGGCGGGCGGTGTGCATGAAAACACATAAAAAACAAGAACAAAAACATATGGTGGGCTGTGCCAGCACGACCCGCCATAGAAAATTTTTTCTTATATGGAGTGCGTCATCTGTATAGAATTTATAACCTTTGGTAACATCCACCAACTCATAAGCCAAATCTGGTCGGGTGAAAGTATGCCTGAAGAATGGAACCCCAGCATCGTTTTTCCGATCCACAAAAAGGAACCCCCTGAACTGCGCCAACTACAGAGGCATAAGTCTGCTCAACATCGCCTACGCCTGAAAGCGTTTACCAACAACCTGATCGGCCCTTATCAGTCTAGTTTTAGGCCAGGAAAGTCCACAATCGATCAAATTTTCACACTTCGGCAGATCCTGGAAAAAAACCCAAGAAGTCCAGATCGATACCCACCACCTATTTATCGATTTCAAAGCCGCATACGACAGCATTTATAGAGACGAACTATACGAACTATAGTTTTGGTATACCGCCCAAACTCGTCCGTTTGTGTAGAATGACGATGGAGAATTATCGCTGCTCCATCAGGGTCGGAAACGACGTCACCGACACATTCGATACAAAAAAAGGATTTATGCAAGGCGATGCGCTGTCATGTGACTTCTTGAATTTGATTCTTGAGAGGATTGTGCAAAACTCCCGAGCCTACTAGCATACGCCGACGAAATTGACATCATTGGTAGGATTCAACGTGATGTCATAGCCACGTTTGCTAGTATAGAAAAGGAAGCGGCAAAAATGGTTTTAGAAGTAAATGAGTAAATGACCGACGAATTGGAAAGGACGTCACTATTGACAAATATAACTTTGAAGTAGTACGGGACTTTGTCTACCTCTGCTCCGTTATTAACTCTGACAACATCTCGCCAGAAATCAAAGGAAGAATTATTACTCCTGCCAACCGCTGTTTCTTCTGGCTAAGAATTCAATTTATCGGAAATACAAAGAAAATTGAAGAAATTCTTGGTCGTTTTGAGAGAAAAAATCGGCACCGTTTTGCGTTGACCGGCTATGGAAACGAAGATTAAACCACGAGATGTACGGCGACATCTAGTCGAAAGACTGCGCATCGGAAGTTTAAGATGGCTAGGGGTACGATGGGTGTTTGGTACGATTTGCCGATTTTTAAAATGTTGATCTAAAAAGATCGACTGTCATAATGTAGACTTTCAAAAAGTCGATTGGTTAAAATACCGACTGATCAATATGTCGACTCTAATAAAGTCGATTTTAAAAATATCGATTCGACTCGCGCAGGCATGCATTCACTTTGCCACTGTCGATCAACAAGCCACTCTCTGATAATTGTTAATGTTCCTGTTTTATTTTAGATAAAAGTCAACATTTTTACCGACAACTTTTCAATCGACAATTTAATGGTCTGGACAGAGCTAAGGACAGAGGTCCAGGTTCAGGTTTATTCCGGGCTGTAACGCAACTTAATTATTTAGCGAATTTCGGGCGAGAAAGACTTTTTGCGAATACTACAAAGAACCAAACTGTTTGATCTGGTGCTCTAAATAACAACTACCGTTTTCAGACACTACAAGCAGGGTTTTTTATTGTGAGGCTACCTGCATCATGCGTATTTCTATTGGAAAGAAAACTAGTAGATAGACTAAGCCTAGTTGTAGTATCAAAATAAAGCACTTGTCGATCTTACGTAGATTGATTAAGGTGTTTTTAGTGGTCGAATCAAAAACCATCATCTTTTCAGATTTGCACCATTGTCAAAAAAAAAAAACACAAATCTACTAGCACCACCGACAATATTGACATTATTGTCACCGCAAGTTCTTTGCAAGTTAAGAAAAATAAAGCTGTTAAAATCGATGACAAGATCAAATATATGCTCTCGACAAAAAGGGATTGATGAATGGAACCGAACCTCACATTCGACATCATTGACATTCGCCATTGACATACAACTCACAACTAATTTTAATTTTAATTAGAGGATCACATGATAACCAATTAAATTTCATCAATCAATTTCCATAGTTATATATATATATTATATATATATAGCAGAATATCATTAATATAAAGCACTTTATCAGTCATCGAGACAAGCATTCGTAGAATACAAACAAAAATGGTTGCATCCCCTCCACTACAAATTTGGTGACAGATAAAACGTCACATAACTCTGAATTGTTTGGTAATTAATTAAATGCCAATGTAAATTGCGGCTCAGATTTTTACCCGGCTTTGATTAATTGCCGCGCTTAGACTCGGCGCAAAAGTTTCCTAAAATTAGTGTTGCTCTTAATACCACTGCCAAAGGGTTGTAATTAGTCATTTATATTGATTAAAATCAAAAACCCTTTTTCTTGATGTCTAGGGATTTGTAAAAGCTAACAATTTAGTTTAACCCCTTAATCCAGGAAATTGTTTCATTTCGGGAAGACAAAAATGAGATTGGCAATTACACCAACTCATTATTTTGGTAGGGATGCAACTCTGTTGGACTTGTTTTTTGTTAGTAATACAGACGACGTAGCTTTCTATGACCAACTTACTGCGCCCGCTTTCTCAAAGCATGATTTAATTTTTTTAACACTAAAATTTAGCTTTGGTTGCTCCAGCAAGAAAGTTACATATCGAGATTTTAATAATATCAATGTTCCGCATTTAGAGCACACACGTAATACAAGTTGGGATCGTATTTTTTACATGCCGTCCTCAAATGAACAGTTACAATACCTTACCCAAAACATAAACATTCTTTTTGATACTCACGTACCCTTGTAAACCAAAATTGTTGAACGAAGCAATAAACCATGGTTTACGCATAATATACAGTATTTAATTCAACGTCTTGATGAAAGTTATGAAACTTGGAAGCGTTACCGGTTGAATGAATTGCGACATTCGTATTGTTCACTTCGCAAAAGAGTTGTAGCTGAAATACGTAAAGTCAAATCACAAATGTTCGCTAATCATTTAAGCACCTCCTTAAATGGCCAACAATTGTGGAAAAACTTACGAAACATTGGCATTGGCAAGTCTCGGAACGGACAAGCTGAGAATGTCGATGTTAATGTTCTCAACAAAACGTTCGTGTCCTTACCAGTGACACTGGTTCCTACAAGTACAGAAACCACATTACCGTTTACAGATCAGTCAGATCGCCCTGGTTTTGGTTTTTGCGCGGTAGATAGTGCTGATGTTCTTGAAAGTTGTCTTTCTATAAAGTCAAATGCTGTTGGGCTGGACGAGATTCACCCTAAATTTTTGTATATGATTCTACCAATAGTGCTGCCTTTTGTTACTTTTGTATTTAATACAATTTTGATGTCATGTGTGTTTCCGGACCTGTGGAAGGTTGCTTAAATCATACCATTTCCCAAAAATGGGAAAGGGGTTGAATTTAGACCAATCTCAATCTTACCCTATCTGTCTAAAGTCTTCGAAAGGATTTTATAAAAACACATTAATGTTTATCTCACGGCGAACTCGATGCTTACACCGAAACAATCTGGTTTTTGTAAAAAACACAGTTGTATCACAGCTCTTTTAAAAGTTACTGACGACATCAGGCAAGCGTTGGATAAAGATGAGGTAACGTTTTTGGTTCTGCTTGATTTATCAAAGGCTTTGACACAGTCAATCACGTTAGTCTATGTAAAAAGCTTATGCAGAATTTTAATTTTTAATGCTACGAAACTTATTTTCTCATACTTAACTAAAAGAAAGCCAGCAGTACAAGTTGGGGATAGTTTGTCTAATTTTCTACCGAATGTTTCCGGTGTTCCTCAGGGTTCCATACTCGGTCCTCTTTTGTTTTCAATTTACGTCAATGAACTTCCATCTTTAATGACAAATTGCTCTACTCATTTGTATGCAGATGACGTCCAATTGTACCATAGCTGTCCCCTTGGGCTCATTGAGCATGGAGTTTCTTGTGTCAACGAAGACCTTGAGAAATTAAACGGCCTTATTTTAGATCCAAAAAAATCGAAATGTATAGTAATTTCAAGGAAAAGTCTAGATCTTATTTATTTTCCTTCGATTGTGTTGAGCAACGCTCCAATCGAATATGTTGCAACTGCAAAAAATCTCGGAGTAACTTTCAACCGCTTTTTGACTTGGGATAACCGCATATAAACATACTTGTCGCCAAGGTACCGGTAAATACGTTTACTTCTTGCAAAAACACTGGTAATTCCGATTTTGATATATGGTTGTGAAATTTACTGCAACTGTAATTATGTAAGCAAACGAAAACTCAATGTCGCCTTTAATAGTACTGTAAGTTATGTCTTTGGCCTACGAAGATACGACAGAATATCTGGTTTTGCTACGCGTCGGCTGAATATGCCTTTAGAAAATAATATTGAACTTCGGAGCTTAATATTATTAACCTATATACTGGTTACACACCAACCCAATACTGCTTTGACAAAATTAAAATTGCAACCTCATTAAGATCTCGTCAATTGATTCATCCTCGATGCTCGTTTCTAACATCCGAGCGTCACTTTTTTGTAAATTCCGCCCGCATTTGGAATACTTTACCACGGCATATAAGAGAAATTCAAAATGGAACAGGTGTTAAAATGGCTTTAAGAAATTATTTTTCAATTAATGTCTAAATAAAATTGCAAAAATGATGATAGAAAATTTAATTTGTTTCATAATCAATTAGTTTTAGTTTAATGAAGTTTACGAAGTTTGCTCAATTTTGTTTAATTAGCTCATGACTATCTTACTGTTATTAAGCATTCACGAAAATAAAATAAAGAAAATAAATACTAAAACTGGCTAAATTTGGAATTAGTAGTCACCTTCTTAGACGGATAAGCTCCTACCTAAAGGAGGTAGTGCGCATTAATGACATATTATCGGTCAATGCCTCACTTTTTTTCGTAACCTTTCTCCAATTCCTTTTACATGCCTGATCTTTAATGTCCCACTGTCCATTATCTCCTCCAAAAAAAAGATCTTGGAGTTATTTTTCGACAACAAACTTAGATTTGTTAAACATATTGAGTACTTAATAGCCAAAAGTAATTCAATGCTAGGATCCAAGATCCTTACACTCTTAAATGTCTTTTTTGCATTTGTTAGATCTAATCTCGAGTACTGTAGCATAGTCTGGAATCTATGTTATGGTATCCACTCATTAGAGTTGAGAGGATCCAAAAACGTTTAACTAGGGTTGTCATGCATAGATTACGTCGGAACATTGAAATGCCTTCTTATGTGACAAGGTGCAAATTATTTGGAATTTTACCTCTTTTCGTAAGACAATATTTCTTTGATTTGATAAATTGTCATATTTATTGCCCTTTTCTCCTGTCTTTAATTGGATTTTATGCTTCCTCGAGAGTTCTTAGAAATCGAATGTTATTTTATATACCTTACCATAGAGTCAACTATGGTTATAATGAACCAATCTGTAGATGTCTCAGGGAATCAACCAATTTTTTAATCTCGTAGATGCCGGTGCCTAAGGATAGTGATGGGATTATATGAGGACACAAGCCTTCTCACTCTAGCCTCTCACTATCAACTCCTATTCTCACCACCACGCTGGTGACTGGTGGGTGCCTAGTACCTCGACTGGAGATTTTGTATTAACCCCCTGTGGAAGGTCGTTGGTGGCAGCAAACGAGAGAGGGGGGAGGAGTGTCCTCTCACTAAGGCACTCACTCTCAGGCGGCAGCGGAGGAATTCCCTAGATGGAGTCAACGGTGGCGCCTACAGCTCCAGTTTGATCGAACTGGTAGTGAAATCCCTATAGAGCTGCTTCGACATATTTGAACACCAGGTCTATAGGGATTTCCAATACTGAGCCAGGGTATTGGAAAAGAGTTGGTGGCGGAGGAGCCCTCAATGGGTCAACGGCAGCGCTCATATCCCAAAATGGGCTACTGACATCGGTATTTTTTCCGGCCCGCTGTCCTAGGGTCAAAACAAGGACCTGGCCCTCCAGGTTGGGGGTTGTGCTTTGGGTTAACTACCCATCCACGGAAAAAAGATTATGTTACGAAGCAACCAATAGCCTCGGAAAGGACTGATATTATTGTTGACGACCATGCTAAACGAAAACAGGACAACGACGTTCGTATCTGCACCTGGAGTGTGAGAACATTTAACAGGAGAGGTGCAGGCGAACAACTAGCGGAAGCCCTAAACTGCTACAAAGCAGACATTACTGCCATCCAGGAAATACGATGGAATGGGCCGGGCAAAAAGAGGATGAAAAACTGTGACATCTACTATGGACCGTGATATAGTGAGCAGAAACAGCGACTATTTGGATGCGGATTTGTTATAAGTGCCAAGCTTAATAAGGCCACCGGAAATGATGGCCTTCCCGCTGAGCTTTATAAATCTGGCGGAGATGACTTGGTAAGCAACATCCACCAACTCATTAGCCAAATCTGGTCGGTTGAAAGCATGCCTGAAGAATGGAACCTCAGCATCGTTTGCCCGATCCACAAACAAGGAGACCCTCTGAACTGCGCCAACTACAGAGGCATAAATCTACTCAACATCGCCTACAAGATCCTATATGCCGTAATATGTGAACGCCTGTAACCGTTTACCAAAAACCTGATCGGCCCTTATCAGTGGGTTTTAGGCCAGGAAAGTCCACAATCGATCAAATTTTCACACTTCGGCAGATCCTGGAAAAAAAACCCAAGAAGTCCAAATCGATACCCACCACCTATTTATCGATTTTAAAGCCGCATACGACAGCATTTATAGAGACGAACTATACACAGCCATGTCTAGATTTGGTATACCATCCAAACTCGTCCGTTTGTGTAGGATGACGATGGAGAATTCTCGCTGCTCCATCAGGTCGGAAACGACCTTACCGACACATTCGATACCAAAAAGGGATTTAGGCAAGGCGATGCGCTGTCATGTGACTTTTTCAATTTGATTCTTGAGAGGATTGTGCAAAACTCCCGAGCCAACACCAGAGGCACAATTCTCCAAAACTCGGTGCAACTACTAGCATACGCCGACGATATTGACATCGTTGGTAGGACTTAACGTGATGTCATAGCCACGTTTGCTAGTATAGAGAAGGAAGCGGCAAAAATGGGTTTAGCAGTAAATGAGGGTAAGACCAAGTATATGCTGTCAACATGAAAGGACCAACAACATCGACGAATTGGACAGAACGTCACCATTGACAGATATAACTTTGAGGTAGTACGGGACTTTGTCTACCTCGGCTCCGCTATTAACTCTGACAACAACATCTCGTCAGAAATCAAACGAAGAATTACTCTTGCAAATCGCTGTTTCTTCGGGCTGAGAAGGCAATTTAGTAGTTAAGCCCTCACTCTTACTACTAAGGAGATCCTATATAAGACCCTGATCATCCCAGTCCTGCTCTACGGCGCTGAAGCATGGACCGTATCAAAAGCAGATGAAGAAATCCTTGGTCGATTCGAGAGAAAAATTCTTCGGAAAATCTTCGGTCCCGTTTGCGTTGACGGGCTATGGAGACGAAGATTCAACCACGAACTATGCGAGCTGTACAGCGACATATCCCTAGTCAAAAAACTACGCATTGGACGTTTGAGATGGCTAGGACATGTAGAAAGAAGGGACACCAATACTCCGGCTCGCAGAGTCTTCGATTCTCAGCCAGACGTCGGAAGCAGTAGAGGAAGACCTCGCCTTAAGTGGCGCGCACAAGTAGAAACCGACCTCAACCAAGTTTTAGTGCGCAACTGGAGGCAGTTAGCTAAGGACCGGGCTAATTGGAGAGGCTTGTTGGTTGAGGCCCAGGTTCATCCCGGACTGTAGCGCCACTTAAGTAAGTAAGTAAGCTAGACATGAACATTGGAAGTGGAGGACGCTCGCATCATCCTCCTGGTTAAAGTGCTTTGTCATCTCGTTCAGTGATAGTGCGGAATATTTTTGGTTTAAAAGAGTAAGATACAAGGGATAGAAACAGATAGTCTATGTATATATCACTTCACACTTCAGCCAGGACAAGGCTGATCCTGTACAAGATCCTAATCATCCCAGTCTCGCGTTGACGTATTTTTGAAGGCGAAGAGTAAATATTACAAACTGTACGGTGACCTGAACCAGAAAACAAAAACTATGCCTTTGCAAAAAAAAATTTCTTAGACCCAATCAAGTCGGGGTTTAGTTTGAGTTCCCATGCAAAAAGCAAATGAGACATATCTCAGAGACTGAGCTATACACTTCTCGTGCAGTCTAGTAAGTAGTGAATTAGTAGACTGAATGAGAAGTGAATAGGTCATGCTCATATACCAGATAAGTAACTCTAATAGTAATCACTTTTTAGCTCATAAAGAAAGGATAATAAGGAAGTAGTTGAATAATCCATCTGACACCAAATAAAATTGTTATCTCATCATACTAAAGTAGAAGATAACTTGCCAGCAATCGCCACATGGAGACTTGGTCCCCTGTGATTTTTTCCATACATACAAACAAAATAGCCCGGTAATTTTTGTTTAGATAATAAAAAGAAAATGAGCTTTATGCTAGTGTAGACTGTTTTAAGCTAATTATTTTCGAAAGATGTGTTTATTTATATCTTTAACGTTTCTATTGCCAAACGAAACGATTATGAGATAAAAATACATAGTCGACTTACCTGTTCTCCATTTGTTGCTGAAGTCAAAACAAATAGAGCCATCACCTAAACAATAATTAAAATAACGTCCCTTATGGCAATGAGTCAAAGATTTTAATACCCTGATGCATAGCATTTCATTATCAGTTGCGGCACTGGAGAGATAAAGAAATAATGTTCGAATATAATATTCCAAAATACGAATGAAATGTTTGTCGATTTAAATATTTAGATTCAGATTATCGAACGAATGTTGCCTTTTTGAAGTTCTGTTTAAGAATGCTACTAAAATAAGGCCATGTACAACTCATATCGAAGCAATGCCAGTAAGTTATTGTATGTAATTCTGCACTTTCTCCCATAAACCACGTTGAAGAAGAGTTTCTGATAGCACGACATTCAATAAAACCCTTAGACGCCAAACTGACATCAGTATCTATATATAACTCCGGCATTACTACATACAGCTATGTACATACCTTCCCACAACTCATATAGCAATTACACGGCCAATGAGCCACTCACTTAGTCCAAATAAGCGAAACGATTTACCTTTTGATAAGAATCGCCATAATGCAAATAAATGTTAGCCAGTAGCGAAAAGTCAACTCACCTTAGGTCTCCAACCCGTGGGCAGAAAGCCTGGTCCTGTCAATGTGGCCATAACATAATTAAACGTAGCTATCGATGAGAACAATAGGAAAATAGACTGATTTAGGAATCCGCCCAGACTTTGATTTGGTGGCCACCACATGGAGTTCATGTACAGCGTCATTATAGTAATGCATTTAATTATACCTATAAAATAAAAAAGACATTCCGGTAAAATATTACACACCAACTGGAGTAGTATAGTTTTTATTAAATGCGATATGAGTTATTAGCTAAGGGAGAAATGTATTTATTGGGTGGGCCAAGTGCAGGAAACGGAAAACGTGATTTACACGCAAGTAGCTTGGTTTGTATTTCCCTTTTATTCGGTAAAATGAACCTGAACAGTGATTACGTTACAAGGACTTCCGACTTTAGCTAGGAATGTTTGTTTAGTTAAAATTTTGACAAAGTGAACAATAACTAGGTATTTTTTAGACGAATATTTTAATATGAATAAACTTACTCAGTGCAATTATTGGCCCCCAATGAATAAAACGCCGAAATCCGACAATACCCGCACCCATGTCGTTTAATTGTTTATTTTCGCATAAACTTGTTGGGGTCTTCTTTTATTTTCAACAAAAAAAACAAAACTCGTTTCAACATTAAACACACATAACGTTCCCCTTTTCAGAGACGACTGAAGGAATTTATGATTTTTTGCACTGAAAGTCTGAAACAACAAATTAATGACAGTAGTTGTCAAAGTTGAAATTCTATTTCAGCGATGTACGATGAACTATGTGGAAACGATTTCTTATTATTTTTTTGGTACATTTTTTTACGAATTGATATTATTTTGATAGTGAATGCAAATCTATTCCATTTGTGAAAAGTAGCATTCCCGACGATTATCGTCTTTTTCGATTGTTTACAGGAAGCATTAGGAACCGTAAAAACTCTATTAAATGCAAACGAAAAAACACGGTTAGCAATTCTCAGGATATCAATTTACTTCTGGATTTTATTTCGGGAACCACCACGAAGCACTACACAACTAAACTACCTATATTGTTGTATCATTCTAGAGATGCGTGTGACAGTTCACTAATTTTGGTTCACGATTTTGGTGTTTCATTGGTAAGTAGAATGAGTGGTCTCTTGAGTGCTTATATAAATGATAATTTTATTCTTTAATAGAGATTATAAAAGATGAAAAGCTTCTTCGGTGTGCTATAAATGGCTTCCGTAAAAATCAATTCTTCACTTTCCAACTTGTTCGTGTGTGCTGTAAAAAACAATAAGGGTTAAGGACTATACCAAACGAGGAAAAGAACATCTTATACAGGCAATATTAATATTTAACCAACAGACGCGTTTATGTTATGCAGCTTCTATTCAACGTTGTATAAGTTTCATCAATAAGTTTTTGTTTTTAGAGACATTTTAAGGATTGCATATTTTTTTACACTTCTTAAAATGAGTTCATGAATAAAACTGACAGTATTTATCGAGCAAAAACTAAATTGCTTAAGTCAGTCATACAATTTATAGAGGTATTATAGACAGCAATTTTCTAATTTTCGCCAGATATCACCACAAACTATCTTCTTACATCGCATTTGTGTTTGTCATCATCTCCTAAAAATTTGGTTCTTTTTAAATTTCATATCCTTCTTTTAAAAAAGCCATAAAACGTAAATGAAAATTTCGAATTCTGGTATAACTCCAGATATTTTTAGAATAAGTTCTGCATCTGCATGCAAGCTTTTATTCATTTGGGCAAAAATTTCATATATTATGATGGGTAATGTTCCACCAGCCACCACATTCGACTCACATAAGTCAGAATCGGACCAACGAATGCTTGGTAACAAATTATCTTCATATCAAATCTCAGATAATTGGAGTAGAATATTATCTGGAGAGACAATTGGTCATTTAAATATTGATTGTGGCACAAAAACTTGTCTACCAAACCGTCTTCGACTCATAATATAGGTACTAAAAATAGTTACTGTGTTTTATAGGATAGCATTTGTGACACAGCGTGTAAAGATATTCAAAAAATCGCTAATGCGCCATTTTTATGGGAAATCTTTTACAACAATATCGGAAATTTAGCACAAGAATTGGAAGTTAAAACAGAGATGATAAAACTTCGTAAACTTTTGAAACGCTATTGTGACATCGACTGTACATCGACAAATAAAACATATTCCTATAATAATATATATATATATATATATATATGAGATTAAAATTATTGGTTTACAACATTATTATGCACTCAATTTTTATGGGTGTTGCATGAGGAGTGAGAGTGATGGAACGCATACCAGTGTTCACATGTGTGGAAAAATAGCACAGCATTCAGATTTTAATAAAAAGCAAAGAATGTGTATTTCATATCAGAAAATGTAAACAAAGTTTTAACATAAACTAAAATTGGGTTTTTAAAAAAAGGATGGTTACAAAAATGTTATCACATTTGTTTTGGTATATTTTGTATGCGAAATGTGTGTTACTTGAACGAAATAAAATGGATATCCTTAATAATGATCACAAAATAATTGCACAACAATTATGTTTTAATGTCAATAATAAATAATTAAGGTTTTTTCTAGAGTCTTTTCAGTATTTTTTGATTACAAGAAAATATAGAGAGAGGAATTTTGTTCCAATTCTTTTGGGAAATTATTAAACATATGAGAGGCTACAATCCGCTATGCGGATCGTTGAATACCCTATCCCATCCCATCCTTTAAATTAATATCCTCAAAATATAGGCCTTATGGCGATGAAATACAGAAAATGACATTGTCACAATATATTGCTCAGACAGTTTCTCAAAATCTTGTGTGGTTCGACAAAAAACAACGGTTTTCTATTGCTAATGCCTTGGGATGGGGTATACAAATGGTTTTTGTAAGAAAACGCCCCCAAAATGTGGGCGTAGGTGAAAATGATCTATGGACAAAATGTTTATACTACCATTGCGGAAGTATTTGCATCAAAATTTTTTTCGAAAGTATTAAAATTTGGACAAAAAGCGTTTTTTACTAAAAACGCCCCCAAAAAGTGGGCGTGGCAAAAAACTGAACGAAATATAGATATTAGGATTGCCTTAATATGCTACTCAGACACTACTCAGAAATTCCTTACGGTTTGGCCAAAAAATAAGTTTTCCTAAAAAGGGGGCGTGGCAGTGGGCGGATTTCAAAAATTTTTACACTTGTTCTGGTGGCACGGGCGAGGATCCTATATACCAAATTTCATTATCCTAGCTCAAATTTTAAGGCCCAAAAACCGCTGACGAACAGACAGACGGACGGACGGACGGACAGACAGACATGGCTAATTCGACTCAGCTAGCGATTCTGAGTCGATCCATATACTTTGAGGTATATGTAGCAAAATTATTTCTCTATGTTACAAACTAAGTATCAAAACTAATATACCCCCATATGGGATAGGGTATAAAAATAGTATATAAATAATATCCCATATAATCCAATTGACACAGCAAAAAGGCCAGTTTTGTTTACCTCAGCAGAAATGTCAAAAAATTAGCCAGTGGATAAAATTTAAACCCATTTTTAACGCAATTGACACACGGCCTTAATGTTTAAACAATATATAAAAAAAAATTAATTCCACTTCAGAATAAGACTCGCCCTTACTCCTACTACATAATCTAGCAAGTAACCACAAATCTACTACAATCTTGCAACTATTTGTTCCGACATTTCAATTTGATAGATATTTTTTGTCTGATATTCCTCGCATTTTTAGTGCATAGTGCCAGGTAAAATGTGAATACTTTCCAATAATTGTTAAATATCTTTGTGTATTTTTACCAATTAAAATATATAAAGTATATATAATATTTGTGTACTTTTAAAGTAAAGTAGTTGAGTAAAAGATTCAATCTTAGCGCATACTTGGCTTGCACTGCCTTCGTGTCAATTTATTTGTGTTTTAATGACGATGGTCTCGTGGAAAACCTTTGTACGCTGAATGTAGAACACTTTTAGGCATTTTCCGTGAATATTTTCTCCGTCGGAACTTATGATATAAAATAATTAAGAAAATTACCAATAAGTGGTCAAATAGCGAAACATTGAATACGGGAATTTCTTTGAAATTTCTTTGAAATGTAAGTACATAGACGTCAATATTTTCTATCGTGGGAATGTGTGGTGTCATTTCAGTAATCTAATCTTTCGTGCATGAATTTAGTGATCCTACTTTCACCTAAAATTGAAATGTGATTTTCTATAAATTCGTTTTGTTGACGTTTCTTGATATGCAAATACTGCAAAACATTTATTTGTGAAAGATGTGAAAAAAGGCGCAACAAGTTTTGGTATTTTTATGTCAATTTGGCACGGACGCCATGTTTGTTCTTTCAATTTATTTATTACGTCTGACCCCTTGCTTGCATCTAGGGATGTTTGTTAAACATAATTCCAAATGCCTAAAGGTAGGCATTTACTTTTTAATTCTCAAGGACATTTGAAATGCTTTCGCCAAAAATAATGATTACAAGCATACAGCTTGGTGGTTGCTTTATATTAGCGAACTTTAATTAGTTTTCTCCATCCTCCCTATCGTTCTTTGTTAACCTTCAATTAAACTTATATCGACCAAATATCCCAAAGACCAAGATATAGCTCATTTCTTGATAGTGGGTATACCCGAAGTCATGTCCTAATTCACAGCTAAAACAAAAATGGGTAACCTTCTTGATTTCTGAGCCCACTCACTAGGGACTAGCATTTCACACAAAAATTATGCTATTTCGCATACACTAACCACATATCCTCATATCACTTAACTTTCAGGTCTTTCAAACGTCCAGCAAACAGAAAGTTTCTTTTAAATGACCAGAACAGGCCGAGTAAAATTGTAAAAACAGACACACCAGACGATGACGTGCAGTATGTTGAAGATCCTCCAGGTCCATCCGATCACTACCTAATAACGGAAATTAAAGGCGAAGAGAATGACATTGATTTTGTACTTACTGACAAACGTTTTGTGGGTAAAAGCGGACCACCAGCAGAATGTATCGAAGAGATACAATTTGATGAGTTCCTAAATGACGAAGAAGATGCAAACGAGGGTGAAAACACTCAGGAAATTGTGGAACATGTGTGCGGCAAATGTTTCAAATCGTTTCGATTGTTAAAAGTAAGTGGATAGGATATAAACTTTCAGATGTGTGACTAAATATTTTTCTGCTTACAGATAATGAAACGCCACTTGGCTTACTGTATTTTCAACAGTGAGATGGTGCAGCGACGAGATGACATGCTTAAGAATATTGAAAAGATTGAAAAAGAGGCCGTTGTTATGGAAAAGAAGGATATATGCTTTTGTTGTGGCGACAGCTATGATACATGTCATGTAAGTAAATCTCAATCGATTCATGCAAACATATTGAATTACAAATTCCTGCTCTATACATCCAGTTGGGTCACATAAACTGTACGGAATGCCCAAAAACCTTTAAAACGCAAATCGCACTTGAACGTCACATGTTTCTAATTCACTCGGAAAAGAATGATTTTCCCTGCACCACTTGCAACGGTCGTATTCGTACAAAACAACTCCTGGACTTGCACCTCGAGCAGCATAGAAATCGAGGAAAGCCATTTGCTTGCAAATCGTGTGGCAAGGATTTTACGCGACAATACCACTTGAAACGACACCACAAGTACTCACCATGTGGTGACGGACAAGCTGAGACGATGCAGTGTAAAGTTTGTGGCAAGGAATTCTTTCGGTTGGATAATCTGCGTGTGCATTTGAAGTCACACTTGGGACAGGGAACGCCCAAGAAAGCCGAGTACACATGTCCTTGCTGCAAAAAGTGTTTCTACAGCTTATCAACTCTTAAGTAAGTTGACACTTTTAAACATGAAGGAATAACAATAATTTTGTTTTGCTTCTAGCATTCATATACGTACCCACACAGGCGAGCGTCCATTTGATTGCGATCTTTGTGACAAGAACTTCCCGTCGCTGGTTTCGTTGAAAAAACACAGGCGATATCATACTGGCGAAAAGCCATACACTTGCGAAGTGGTGAGTTTGTTAAACACAAAATGTTTGCTTTGTCAGAACCTTACGTTTCAAAATGTTTGATTTTAGTGTCAGCAAAATTTTGCTGTCAAGGAGGTTCTCAATAGACATATGAAAAGACACACTGGGGAAAAGCCACACAAGTGCACATTCTGCGATAAACGTTTCATACAAGCCACTCAGTGCAAGAATCATATGCGTACACATGAACGGCCATTTGAGTGTAGCCTATGTCCAGAGAAATTCAAAACTGAGAAGCAGTAAGTATTACTGGCTGTACTGAAAACATTATTGTATTGTTTGCGTTTTATTTAGATTTGAAAAGCACTACAAAACCCACTCCAATAAAACACCAAAGAAAAAGCCCTCCGCCACGTGTGAAGATTGTAATATCAATTTTACAACTCAAACCCTCTTATTAAAACACTTGACGAGTGCTGCACACACCGGTAAGTCATTTATTTTAATTTAAAGCGCTTGACTCAAACTTCTTTATCCGACCAGAAAAAGCGAAAAAATACTGCCCCCAATGTGGTTTAGAATGTCCAAACTTGAAGTCTCTGGAGTTCCACTTACTTAAGGAGCACGAATCTGTCGACTTGAAGTGTCCCAAGTGCAATATAGTTTTTGAACAATATAATTCGTTGCAAAATCATTTGAAAAGCGCTCACGATATGTAAGCCCAAATAAACTATATTAATTTGATTTATATAAAAGTTTAATATTGCAGTTCATCCAGTGAGCCAACGCCAAAAACACCCGTCGAAAAAGCAGCTACGAACATTGTCAAGCCACCAGTTGTACAGTCAGTCAAACAAGAACGAAACGATTGTATTATTATCAAAGAGTTCATTGTTGACTCTCTTGACACCACAACTGATATTGCAGCAAGCGAACGAGAGGACTTCACAGTAATCGCTAGAGAGAACGAAATTTCGCCAGAGTTTAAAAAAGTCACAAAATACATGAACAAAAAATCTAATGATATCAGAGCCGAACTCAAAAAGTCACTGGCGAATTGCTTGCGGGAAGAACCAGCCAAGACGGAAAATGAAGACACCATGAGTCCGGAGGATGTGGAAATAAGTGAGAATGTTGGTAAATTGCTAGATATGCTTGTGGATGCTGAAACGCTTACGAAATTTGGCTGGCCAGACGATAGTGTTGAAAATGTAAAAACAAAATTATTAAATCTGGTTTTGGGAATATCTAATATGATATTTGTTTTGCAGGTTCTGTGTAAAGTTATTAAGAATTGCGGATATAATCTGGAACAGACAAAATTTACCGAAGACTATGGCGAAAGGATGAGGGAATTTGTGAAACTGCTGTTTACTGTGGTTATACAAAATGATTCAATTAAAGAACTCCTTAATAACTATCAAATTGATGAGGTAATCGATTTTGTCCTTTCCAATGAGGACGACGATTAAAAAAATAATGAAAAACGTGAACATAGGTTTTATAATTAATATTTAGAATTCCATATAGTCTAACACACATGTTGTTCCGATTTTTGGAAATAAAAATATATTTTATTTTACAATAATTGTTTGTTTAATGAGAAATTGAGAACTACATAGTAACATACAGGTGGATGTTTACAGGCTATTTCAACGTAGTCTTCCCATTTTCGACATGTAGTAATCCCAGCAGCAGAAGGATGTGCCAACTAAAGCATTAACCGGTTGCTATCAGACTATATAGGGTGTTTTTTTTAGAGGCATAGAACTTTTTTTTTTAAATAAAACAAAAAATTCAATGGAATGACAAAAATGTTTGCAGTAGTATAAAGGTGTCAACTCACACGAACGAGGTGGTCAATTCACAGGTGCATTTCTTGAGATGATTCGGTCACCAAACGTTTGGCTCAACAAAGTCATGATTGCGCCGTCTTGTTGAAACCATTTCCCTTCCAAATTATTTTCCTGAAGCGTTCGCCATTCACGGTAATGTTGGCATGGGCAATGGGCCGATGACGCCTACAGCAGTGCTCACTCCAAAAACGACAATTCTGCTTGTTTACATTTACCCCTCAAGCCAGAAATGAACCTCATCGCTGAAGACATTTTCCTAGTAGTGGACGGGCTGAGAACGAATTCTGAAAACGGCGTCGGATCGATAAATTCGGTCATCTGTCACACTCACGTCTACCGCTGCGATGGCTTCTTCTGCACGCACGGTACGGGCTCGATTTGGATGAATATTATCAAAAAGAGTCAATGAGTTTATGAATCGATCCTTAGTTATAAGCACCGTAAACTGGACGAAGTGCTCTATATACGTTGTTAGGTGTTAGCCTTTCCATGGTGATTTGCCAAAGTTTACCGAAAAAAGAGGTCGTAGAGTGCTACGAGGTGAAACTTTAAGCATCGACGTTTCCCAAATAACAGAAGTCCTCCCTCATCGAAAGAACAAAATAAACAAATGGGTAGCCGTACCTCACACATGAGGCACAGGCAATACAAAATGTCGCAAACACCGCTCTGAAATGTCCCATCACCTCAAAGCAAAACGAGTGGTGGGTGCACGACTGCGTCGTACGGAACTTTCTCATTCACTGCGATTTGGGCGTGCAAAAATTGGGGCATGCAAAAATTGACGATTTTCATTATAGTTTGGTCAACATACAAAATAATATTCATTTTGATTATTGATGCTAAAAATCATATAAATATGTCGAGATGAGAACGTTTATTACGGAATTTGAAGGAATAATAATAATTTTCCGTTATTGGCCAAAAGTGAAAATTCCGTTTGGGGATAGTTGAGCCAAAACAAAGTATGTGGAAATGTTGCAAACAGTATTGGTAGTATATTAATTAAATTTTATTCAATTTGACAAAATAGTTTGCGAAAAATTAACAATTTTTTTTATTTGGCCTAAATGCAAAAATCCGTTATATGGATTTTCTTGAAAAAAACTGGGTACGCACTTTTGTTGAAATTAATGTGCTAACAGCTTATATAAAGTTTAATCAAAATCGTTAGAGCCGTTTTCGAGAAAATTGAGGTTAATGGCTAAAAGTAAAAAAAATGGCCCGGAATTATGACCAAAAAAAAAACCTGGATAAGGAGTTTGAAGACAATCGGTTAAGCCGATTTTATATGATGGCTGGAGAGACCATTACTGGCAGACGGACCGACAAACCGACGGATGGAATTCCAAAAAGCACTTTTTTCCGCTATCATTCGTCTTTAGATCATTTTAACCCACGTCCACTTTTGTATGCGTTTTCTTACAAAAACCATTTGTATACCCTACTCCCTAATCATAAAATAATCTGATAAACTGTCTGAACAATATATTGTAACAATGTAATTTTTTCATTTTCATAGAGCCCACATTTTGGGGATATTAATTTTATGGATAGGATGGGATAAAGTACCATAAAGTCTCATATGTTTTCTTATGAAAAAGAAAAACTTCAAAATGGCGACAAAAACATGCGAAATTATTAATTTTTGTAAACGATTTATGTAGAGATAGTGAAACTCTATAAATCGCAGATGTTAGATCTGTTGCCGTAAGTGAGTGAAGATAAGCCACAGGAGGGAAAGTCTTTGCACTCTCACAGTTACTCGACTAATATTTAAAAAAAAAACTACCCAGCTCCACTAAACGAAGGGACAACGCTCACTCCCAGTATTGAAGAAGTTAGCGAAGCCATAAAAAAGCTGAAAAACAACAAGGCAGCCAACACAATTATTCAAACAAGGAGGTTTTGCCCTGGAAGTGTGCATGCAAAGTCTAAATAGACTAGTCTGATGATTGGAATATCAGCTCCATATGTCCAATGTACAAGAAAGGCAACCCCATGTCTTTGTCTTGCACCAGCATCCAAGACATATCTCTGCTAAATGTCGCCTTAAGATTTTACCCAAAGTAGTGTGTAAACTTCTAATATCTTTCTGGAACTCACTTATAGGCGCGTACCAGTGTGGCTTCCGGCTCGGCAGATCGAAACCAAAATGTTTATACTAAATCCTGAAAAAGGCCAACGAATTTCAAGTGAACAAACATCATCTTTCGAGGCCCAATAACATTTGATACAGCGTGTAACCTAAAGATCCTCCCAGAATGCGTATCGGTAGCTGATGCTTGTAGCTGAGCAATAAGTTAAAAACAAGGCAACCCGTAAGCGCATACACTTGTTTATCTTCGTGTAATCACGGACTGGAACAGATAGCGCATATGGCAGACGTAAACACGATAGGCATTATTTATATTATACCATCATTGTTCGCTGTCATGGTGTCGTTGTTGAAGCATTTACAGCAATTCATGACCCGAAGAAAAGCGTCGGTCTTCTAGTTATTTAGCGAGGACAGTATAAAGTTTATATGTACAATTGTACATACTTTTCAAAAATACTTTGTCGCGTTTCCCTAGTTTATCGTAATTTCTTCCTCTGAGTAAATGTACACCATCGCAACTTATATTGCATTAACCGATATTCGATGTTGAATTTTTTTTTCATCATCAGCCATCTACTTCATAAACATTAGTTGTCGATCGTGCTTTCCTAGGCGACTAGGTGTTTTGTATTAACACAAACTCTTATTTAATGTTAATATAGGTAAACTCAGTATCGAATCACTAGCATCATGATGCTAATGATCAAAGTGTTCATTAATCCAAACATTTGCATCACAATTTACGTCAAGTGTTCATTTAAAACAAAATGATGCGCAAACACAATAGGTCTGTTCCCGTACTTTTTCAGTAAAAATTAGTAAATTCTCAAATTTCTTGCAGTGGGGGTAAATTATCTCAGAAAGAGACAAAATTACCAAAAAGTACGGGAACGCGTTTAAGTAAAAAACAGTAAAATTATATATTTTGTATGTCTTTGAAAGAACAAATGACACAAAACACCTGTGAAAACAAGCGAGTTGTCACTTTTAGATACCAACTGACAGTTTACTGATTTTTACCAACAGAAATTTCTGCAGTAAATTTTTTTTTACAGATTTTTATGGAGGTGTAGTTTTTTGCTCTCTCGTGAGCTGTCTCTTTTACTTATTTTTGCGTACGGGAACGGCAATAAGTAAAAATCAGTAAGAATCAGTAAATATTATTTTGTACGGGAACAGACCTAATACCCACAGAAAAGTCTTATGCGTTGCTGATTCGGCAAGCAAAAAAATAAGGGAGAAAACAAAAATTAGTAAAAAACATATGAGAGGCTACAATCCGCTATGCGGATCGTTGAATACCCTATCCCATCCCATCCTTTAAATTAATATCCTCAAAATATAGGCCTTATGGCAATGAAATACAGAAAATGACATTGTCACAATATATTGCTCAGACAGTTTCTCAAAATCTTGTGTGGTTCGTATTTCTATTGCTAATGCCTTGGGATGGGGTATACAAACGGTTTTTGTAAGAAAACGCCCCCAAAATGTGGGCGTAGGTGAAAATGATCTATGGACAAAATGTTTATATTACCATTTCGGAAGTATTTGCATCAAAATTTTTTTCGAAAGTTTTAAAATTTGGACAAAAAGCGTTTTTTACTAAAAACGCCCCCAAAAAGTGGGCGTGGCAAAAAACTTTGTATGAACGAAATATAGATATTAGGATTGTCTAGATATGCTACTCAGACCCTTTTTTGAAATTCCTTACGGTTTGGCCAAAAAATAAGTTTTCCTAAAAAGGGGGCGTGGCAGTGGGCGGATTTTAAAAATTTTTACACTTGTTCTGGTGGCACGGACGAGGATCCTATATACCAAATTTCATTATCCTAGCTCAAAATGTAAGGCCCAAAAACCGCTGACGAACAGACAGACGGACGGACGGACGGACAGACAGACATGGCTAATTCGACTCAGCTAGCGATTCTGAGTCGATCCATATACTTTGAGGTATATGTAGCAAAATTATTTCTCTATGTTACAAACTAAGTATCAAAACTAATATACCCCCCTATGGGATAGGGTATAAACATATGAGAGGCTACAATCCGCTGTGCGGATCGTTGAATACCCTATCCCATCCCATCCTTAAAATTAATATCCTCAAAATATAGGCCTTATGGCGATGAAATACAGAAAATGACATTGTCACAATATATTGCTCATACTGTTTATCAAAATCTTTTGTGGTTCGACAAAAAACAACGTTTTTCTATTGCATATGCCTTGGGGTAAGGCATACAAATGGTTTTTGTAAGAAACCGCCCCAAAAAGTGGGTGTAGGTGAAAATGATATACAGACAAAATGTTTATTTTATCATTACGGAAGCATTTGCATCAAAAGTTTTTTCGATTTTTTTTAAATTTGGACAAAAAGCGTTTTTTACTAAAAACGCCCCCAAAAAGTGGGCGTGGCAAAAAACTTTGTATAGACGAAATATAGATATAAAGATTGTCTAAACATAATGCTAACACACTTTTTTGAAATTCCTTACGGTTTGGCTTAAAAGTACGTTTTTCTAAAAGGGGGCGTGGCAGTAGGCGGATTTTAAATTTTTTTACACTTGTTCTGGTGACTCGGCCAAGGATCCTATATACCAAATTTCATTATCCTAGCTCAAAATTTAAGGCCCAAAAATCGGTGATCGAACAGACAGACGGACGGACGGACGGACGGACAGACAGACATGGCTTAATCGACTCAGCTAGCGATTCTGAGTCGATCCATATACTTTGAGGTATATGTAGCTAAATTATTTCTCTATGTTACAAACTAAGTATCAAAACTAATATACCCCTATGGGATAGGGTATAAACATTTTTGGTAGTAGATAAGTAGATAGTATATACATATGTAGGTATGAACCTAATTATACCCTATCCCATAGGGGTACATTAGTTTTGATACATAGTTTGTAACATAGAGAAATAATTTAGCTACATATACCTCAAAGTATATGGATCGACTCAGAATTGATAGCTGAGTCGATTTAGTTATGTCTGTCCGTCCGTCCGTCCGTACGTCACCAGTTTTTGGGCCTTAAATTTTGAGATAGAAGGATGAAATTTGGTACACGTGCTCTTTGTTGCTCCCAGCAGAACAAGTGTAAACATTTTTGAAATCCGCCCACTGCCACGCCCCCTTTTTAGAAAAACGTATTTTTTGGTCAAACCATAAGGAATTTTGAAAAACTTTCTGAACAACATATTTAGACAATCTGAATATCTGTATTTTGTTTATATAAAGTTTTTTGCCACACCCACTTTTTGTGGGCGTTTTTAATAAAAAACGGGTTTCGGTCAAATTTTAAATTTTTCGAAAAAAATTTTGATGCAGAATCATTAATATTAATAATATAAACATTTCGTCTATATACCATTTTAACCCACGCCAACTTTTTGGGGGCGTTTTTATATAAAAACCATTTTTATACACTACCCCATAACATATGCAGGAGAAAACCTTGTCTTTTGTAGAACCGTAAAAGTGTTTTGTAAGCAGTCTGAAGAATTTGTTGTCTATATCATTTTTTCTATTTTATCCACATCGTGTTTTTTGCCATGCCCACTTTTTTGGGTATTTTAGTTTTATGGATAGGATGGGATGGGATTCAACGATCCGCAGAGCGGATTGTAGCCTTCTCATATGTTATAAAATATTAAAACAATTTTGACATCGGGAAAAAGGTGATGGATTCTATTAAAATCCAAGAAGAACCCCTACTTAAGGCAACTGAAGGCAGTTAGCTCTGGTTAATAGGAGAGCTATTTTTGTTGAGATCCATGTATAGCCCGGACAGTAGCGCCACTTAATTAAGTAAGAACGATATAAATGTTGATGATTTGTATAAGTTCCATTTTTATATTATTATTTACGATATTGTATGTACATATTATCACTATCTCGCAGTCTGTATAGCTATCGGTTTTATGTATTACGAATCCACTTATTTTTTTTCATATTACAAAAGCGTTCCCCTAATGTCTTGTAACATTGATTATCCGTAAGATGAATTTATCCCCGTTTCTTTCAAAATTGAAAAAAAATTATAAATTTTAGCTTGAAACATTCTTGCGATCTTATTTACTTTCTGTTTTCTAAATTTCCTTAACATTAAAGTGTCCCCCTTTGTCAAGTTTTGAAAATATATAGGTAAGTTCCTCGGTTTGACCGCAAAAAACCGACTTTAAGTAGTCAATTACAAGAACTAAAATCGTTGATATAACCATTTTGTTCGTAAATAGTGCTGATACGCCCTAAAGTTTGTAAAAAGACAATAATTTCTTATAATTAAATTTAAATACGTATGTCTCAACTCTCAATAAATAATATATGCTGGAATATTTAAACTTCCAGTGATAACCGCTTTATTTAAACACAACTTGAAACGAATATCCGCTTTTAGTATCTACTTCCTATTGAATCAATTGATGATATACCTGCAAAAACCAAAGATTTGGAACATTGATATCAGTATTTAACTATAAATTCGTTCATCAAGTAAAAAAAAAAATAAAACTGTTTATCATATGCAAAATAAGATTTACAAAACATTTATTTTACAAACAACATCTGCAGTGCTTGAAGAATGCGAGTACCTAAAGAAAATGTTTCAAAAATAATTGGTGAGATAAATAAACAACTTTATTAGGAATTATTAACATGTGATTAGAATTCATGAATTGAAAGTCACAGAACAAAAATATTCATAGATGTAGTTTCGGACTCCTACTTCAATGTAGGTGTAAATTATCGTAACTTATCGGGTAAATATTTAAAAATCCAACAAGCTAAGCTAATAAATAATTAACATAGAAACGGTAATCTCATTGAGTTGTCAACAATCGTTGGATTTTTTCAGCATTTGTCAAAATTTTCACTCTGCATGCATCGATCATCTCCCGGTACTCTCTGATGGTTGATTCTATCGTGACGAGTTGGTTTTTCATAGGTTCTGTCACCGACTCTGTTAAGCTGAAAAGAAAACATGTCAAATGGAACTAAGTATATTACTATGTATGTAGTATACTTTATGTGAACTGTCACTAATGTATCATAACTTTATTTTAAATTTAAAAAGGCAAAGATTGCTTAACAGCAATGGCTAGAAATATTTAGTGTATACGGTGTGAGTTCGATAATGGGTTTTTGTAACTTCATAAGTTTTATCAAAGTGTTAAGCTTCGAGGGTAGGGATACAAGGCTGGACAAAGTCACATTATAGATGCTGAAAATGTGAAGAACCGTTTCTGCAGACTGTTAAACTGTTGAACAATCATTCGCTGTCATACAGAATAGATAAACAAGTCAATATTAAGCCAACAACAGCGGCACAATCTTAAATAAATCTAGTCCACAACTAACCTATTAGGGCTATCCGAACAAAACAACAACAAATATGTTAAACTGCCCTACCTCTTGCGAAATTTTGATAAACATCCAAAAGTATAACACTGTCATGAGAAGTTTCTCGAATTTGACGCTCGAAAACCGCGTTTAACATAAAGTTCCATTTTTGTGGAAAAAATATACAAATGAATGGAGAAGCTAGGTTTGAAGCTCTGTATGGACTGGCTTATTATACCCTATTCCATAAGGGTATATTAGTTTTGACATTAAGTTTGTAACATGGTATATAGAATCTCTGACCGACGAAGAAGAAGTGTAAATATTTTTGAATTCCGCCAACTGCCCCGCCCACTTTTCAATAAAACGTAATTTTTAGCCAAGCCGTAGGGAATTTTTAAAAAAAGTGTCTAACAGCATATTTAGAAAATCTCATTATCTATATTTCGTCTATACAAAGGTTTTTGCCACGCCCATTTTTATACCCTATCCCATAGGGGGGTATATTAGTTTTGATACTTAGTTTGTAACATAGAGAAATAATTTTGCTACATATACCTCAAAGTATATGGATCGACTCAGAATCACTAGCTGAGTCGAATTAGCCATGTCTGTCTGTCCGTCCGTCCGTCCGTCCGTCCGTCCGTCTGTCTGTTCGTCAGCGGTTTTTGGGCCTTAAATTTTGAGCTAGGATAATGAAATTTGGTATATAGGATCCTCGTCCGTGCCACCAGAACAAGTGTAAAAATTTTTGAAATCCGCCCACTGCCACGCCCCCTTTTTAGGAAAACTTATTTTTTGGCCAAACCGTAAGGAATTTCAAAAAAGTGTCTGAGTAGCATATTTAGACAATCCTAATATCTATATTTCGTTCATACAAAGTTTTTTGCCACGCCCACTTTTTGGGGGCGTTTTTAGTAAAAATCGCTTTTTGTCCAAGTTTTAAAACTTTCGAAAAAAATTTTGATGCAAATACTTCCGAAATGGTAATATAAACATTTTGTCCATAGATCATTTTCACCTACGCCCACATTTTGGGGGCGTTTTCTTACAAAAACCATTTGTATACCCCATCCCAAGGCATTAGCAATAGAAATACGTTGTTTTTTGTCGAACCACACAAGATTTTGAGAAACTATCTGAGCAATATATTGTGAGAATGTCATAAGGCCTATATTTTGAGGATATTAATTTAAAGGATGGGATGGGATAGGGTATTCAACGATCCGCATAGCGGATTGTAGCCTCTCATATGTTTTAGGTGCGTTTTCATACAGAAACCCTTTTCAGTCAACTTTTAAAATATTAGAAAAAAAAATGTTGATGTAAAAATGGTAACATAAACATGATATTTCGTCTATATGTCATTTTAGCCCACGCCCACTTTTTTGTGGCGTTTTCTTAACAAAGCGATTTTTATGCCCTACCCATAGCATATGCAATAGAAACACGTCGTTTAATGTTGAAAAATAATAGATTTTGATCAACTGTGTGAACAGTATGTTGTCACAATGTCATTTTCTAATTTTATCCCCATAAAGTTGTTAGCCACTCCCACTTTTTTGGGATATTAGTTTTAAAGAAAGGATAGAATGGGATAGGGTATTAAACGATCCGCACAGCGGATTGTAGGCTTCTTATATGTTATTTTATTTCATTTCATGTCAAACTTAAACTGGGTACAGTCTGTTATATTATAAATACGAGTATAAAAATATATTCATCCCCGAAAATTAAAACGTTGCAAAATTAAAGACTATCATGTAGGTCACTTCAAAACAAATTAAAAAGCAATGTGAGCGTATATGGCTAAATTTCGGGAAACCGGTTATTAAATCAATTTTGGGGGCAGTTAAATCAATTATCATGGACCACTACAATTTTCTTACAGTTTCTTAAATATTTATCAAGCGTTGAGGATTAAGTACATTCCTAACGATTTTAGCTTAGCTAAAAGTAATGTGAGTTTACATATTTTTTATTGTCTCGGAACCAGTTTTAAGTAAGCTTCAGGCAATCCATACAAAGTATGTCAATAGCTTTGTTTAATAAATCTGAACTCCAAAGAAAATTTTACAGAAGAGCAGAAAAATATTCCATGTGAAAATATGCTTTTAGAAAGTATTCTGCTGTTTGTTTCATGAGTCTTAGCTAAAGCACCAACTTTTGTTTTGAATACTAGGAATATTTTTAAAAAGGGAAGGTACTAGGTATTTATAATGAATATTGATTTATATTTTCATCCAGCATCTGTACTTTTCTATTCTAATAGTTTTATTCTAAATTCTAAATTGTTCATCTTCATTAAACACAGCTAATGAGTACGGGTACATTTCTTTCGAATGAGAGAATCCTCTCTTGATTTTAATGTTGATATTTTTAATTCTTCTTCCCAAACAAATTACACAAACTAACCAATAATTTGATATTTGAAAAATAATATCTTTTATTTCTACAATACTATTGAACACATTAAATACCTTCTTTCTTTCTTCAACTCCACTGAAGACTGATTGTAGGTATCCCGCCACATGGTCAATTCCAGCTGCATTGCATCAATATCCTCGGGAATAAAATCCATAAGTTTACCGAGCGGATTTACAGATTTTGTGAGGTTTTGTATGACGTCTCTTAAGTTGTTCATTTGTCGGGCTGAACTCTGACGCGAGTTTAGTTTAGATACATCGTTTTCCTACAAAATAAATAAATAAATTTATTAGAGATGTTAAATTATCTCTATGGAGATTATAACTCCTTGCCTTATCGACTTTCGATTCCATTTCTGCAGAGCCACCATGTACAAGCTCCTTTTGTGTTTCGAGGATTTGTTGCACCAAGTGACCCTGTTGCAAGGTTTCGTCTTCTCCAATCCTATTCTCACTGCCTGCTATTCCAGGCAATTGATCTTCAGTATTTGGGTTTTCGATAATTACAAGGTTCTCTCCGTCGTCTTCCAATTCCGAATTAAAAGTTTCAAGTTTAACATTAATTGTGGACAGTTTTACTTGATCGTTAGGTTGAAGAATAATTTCCACATTTTTATCGCGTCTGCGGGGGGCTCCTGGCCGAGCTGATGCTGGTCTAGCACTTGGTGGACGAAGAGAAGTCCGAGGTCTTGGGGGATTCTGTGTAGATTCTTTGGAGTTTTCCCTCACAAATGTCGATTCACGTTGAATTTCGACATTTTGTATTGAATTCTGACTAGATAGAGACTTCAGAACTGAACTTGGCACATCATCCGATAAGGGTTCCTCTGCAACGGGCTTCAGTGATTCGATGGACTCTGTGGGTATTTTTCCATTGCCATCCTCTGGTTTTGCACTACGAGAGTTTTCGGCACTTGACTTGCGACTTCGTGCCGATGATCGCTTACCACCGGATGAACGTCGACTTTCTGTACTATTGGTATCCTCTGCAGCTGCAGCTAATAGAATTTCCTCTGCCCGTTTGCTAGTGCGGCGTTCGTTTCGTTTGTATTGGTTTGAAGGAGAGCTAGTTTCTGGGGAAATATCTGCATATGTTTCCTTTTTGACATCATTTAGCACAGATTCTTCATCTTTTGTTGCAGTCTCCTTATCTGTATTAGGTTCAGATTTTGGTTTCTTAATATCGTCGGGTTTCGATTTAGGCTCTGATTTTGATTCGTGTTCCAACTCTGATGGAGATTTTTTTACCTTATCGGGTGAGGTTTTCTTTATTTGGTCCTTACTTGAAACTTTGATTTTGGTCCTCTTCTCATCTTTCTTATCAACATCTGTCGGCTTAGAAGATTTCTTTAACGTTTTCTCTTTAACTTCCTTAGATTTTGTCTTCTCCTTTGTTTCTAGCTTGGAACTATCCGTCTTCTTTATTCCGGATACTTTTGGTGATGGCTTTTCGATTGATTTCTTATCCCTTACATCCTTTTCTTTCGGCTTTGATTTCGGTTTTGGCGAAGGATTAACATTGCAAACCGTTTCAACAGCAGCCTTCCAATTGAGTTTGTTTTCGATAACAGTTCCAATTAGTTGTAATAGTTGATTGGTTTTTTCCGGTTCCTGGCCAGCAACTATTTTCGAAGTTCTAACCGTTAAAGGTTCGTTTGTAGCGATTTCTAAAAAAACGTATAATGCAATTAACAAAAAATATAACGATCAGCGAATTATACTTATGACATCGATCATTTTTTGTAAAAATTGCATTTTTGCATCACGATCGTTTATGTTTTCGTAGTTTAGTTCATCGGCAGTGTAGAGGCCTTCAAAGCACCCAGTATTTCTGATAAACTGTGAATTTAAAAGGTTTATTTAAATTATAATTGGACTTTTCTAAATAGAAATTTTTAAAATAAAATATTGGATTATAGAAAAGCAAAATACGAACATCTCAAAAATGTATATAAAAATAAGAGAGAACTTAAATGTGAAGAAAACACAAGACAAACAAGTTAAGTGGTCTTACATCGTGAACTACAAGACCAAAGCGTGGTACTCTGTGAGCGGCCACTAATTTCGTTATCCTCTGCGTAACCCAGTAGCTACACAGATTTATTAGTTTTTTTTCTGTTTAATCTACCCTTCGCATTATCTCTTCCTGCAAGAAATATTGGACTATTTTGGCGCATATCCTTGCTACCCAGTACATATTTGGAAAAGTTTGGATAAACTGTTTTCAAACAGACCACTACATCTCGACTCCTTCAAAGTAAAGCGGCGGAGCTGTATCAATTCAATTCTAATTCCGTATTCCGGATTTTGTGGTCGCTTAAGAATGATCCATGATCCACAGAATAAAAAATATGAAATATATGACGAAACAAAACTTCCCCTTCAGTACCGAAAACACCCAAGAAACCCAACTGGGATAAAATCGTTGCAGAAGTAGGGAAAACGCAAATTCAAAAGCGCAGTCAACAGTGCTAAACGTACCTCCTGTCGTAACTTCTGTTGTAGTGTAGAAAGCACTTCTGAATCATCCAGGCTTAGGAAATAATCGCCAAGGAATCGGGTGTGCCAGGTTACCTCAAGATCCCAAATGGGGACTGGACACAGTCCATAAAAAAATCTCATTATTTGACCTAGTGGTTATCGATGGGACTACCTTAAAATATAACTGGCGCATAATATCTGGGTGTCATTTTTGATAGAAAACTCAACTGAAACCTAAATGTGTGTAAACGCATATAAAAAGCCACAGTAGCCGAATATTCGGAAAAACCTGGGGACCGAACCCTAGGATTATCGATGTCCCTGAGCACAGCAGTGTATTCAAATAAAAAATATTTTTTTTGGCGCAACAGCCTCGTTAGTGCCCAGGGCCTAGCTCTCTCACAACCATTTATGTATGTATATGTACTTCGTGCACGATTGCAGGACCTCCTGTTTTATGCCGATTCCGAATGGCTATGTTAATATAAGCTTTTCATGACAATTGATACTACTCGGATGATTTGTCTGAGCATCACGACAAGATGGCCAGTGAAAAATCATTTAGATGTTGCTACGGCTGGAAATCGAAGCCAGAGTTTCTATGCGGCTGGTCATCGCACTAGCCATCACGCCATTGAGTCCGTGCAGTGTATTCCAGGCTGAGATATTGGCAGTAGCAGAGGCAGCCAAACCAGATGATATCACTATCTTCATTGACAGTCAGGCTGCAATAAAAGCAATCTCTGCTATGGAAATGAAATCTAAGCTTGTGAAGCGTTGTCGTGAAGAGCTAAGTGTTCTTGGCGTCCAACATAATGATAAGCTGCGCTGGGTCCCCGGACACAGAGACATATAGGGCAATGAAATTGATGATGAACTGGCAAGAAAACGATCTGCCTCCAGCATTGATCGGGCAGACCATGTCAAACCACCGCTATGCATAATCTCAAATCACGGGTGGGACACTGAATATTGCAAATCACAGGTAGAACTGCCTCCCCCTGTGAAACATCCAAAAGGATGTGGCCTGAGTATGACAAAGCCAGAACCCACAAACTACTTCAAGGAAACAGGAAATCTGTTTAGTAGATAAAACTTACTTAAAAGACACAAACTGAAAATAAATTTTATAGGTGACTACCTTTCTAGACGCTGCAGTGTTGAAGAAATACACGAGTATACCCTCCACTTTCTGTGCCACCTTAAGGAAAATACTTTTTCCATAACCTCACGGATCTATCCGAAATCCCTAATCTAATCATTTCCTAATCTTTTCATGTTTGGACAGTAAAGACAGACAATGGTCAGTAACGGGATAAATTAAGGAACCAACCACACACGTGGATCCCCAACGGGCATCAGTATGGGTCTATATTAACCTGAGTGTGATGAGGGAAGACGCACACCGCCTACCTCATCAATCCACAACCTAACCTAACCTACTGCCAAATGTACGCATTTTTGAGAAGAGGGGTTATTTAATTTTTTTTTAATCTAAAATGTTACACATTAACTTAATGCGTTACCGTAACATATAATATCGAAAAATGAGTTTCTTGTATATAACATTTGTTTTAGCTAAATATATATAAAGGCTTCAACCGAAAAAAGTTTTTTTTTGTGTTTTTCTCTGCCTTGGTTAGCCATTTTAAATTTTTACGGTTTTCACGCCGTTTTTCCAAAAACCATAATTGAAAACTGATGTTTTCAAATTGATTTTCAGTTTTCGTAAAATGGTAGTCGACGATGTAACCGTCTAAAATCGGTTGGCAAATATAATTTTGTTGAAGTTTGTTGGACCGAACACAACTTTTGATGTAAACCACACGTTTCAGACAACTGCTGACAGACTATTTCTCAAAACAAATAATTTTTTTTCTGGGGAGAAATTAATTAGAAAATAAATAACTTTCTTAATGGGTTTCTGTAAAAGAGATCAACCGACAAAAAAACGGCAAGAGGACCTCCGTCTGCGTTAAAAATTGGTTAAACATTTCCAATCGAGTTTGAGCGGTAGAACAAGGTTGAAAACAAATACAAACTCACCTTCTATAATTTAATGTATGAACAAAAAACATAAAAAGGAGTTTTCGTATACAATTTGTTTTGCTTGTGTTCTGTTTTGTCAAAACTCGGTTTACGGTTCAGTGTGAAAACTGTAGATAATAGTTAAAATTTACTTTGATTACGCAAACTTAAGTCCCTGATAGTTTTCTTAATATTTTTTTAAAATCCGTTATATTAGTTTACAATTTCCACTAAAAATCATTCATTAAGTAGACCATTCACGTTAAGACGGTGTAAGGACGGTTCCATAGACTTCGGTCGCATACGATAGGTGTGACAAAGATATAGGAACGCTCGATCGACAGTCTCTGGTGCCACCTCATTTTGAATAGTCCTCTTTACTCTTTAAAGTCGTGACAATCGGCATTAAAATCATGCTTTTATTATAATAATTATAGGAGCATCCGAATCATTGTTGAAATTTGTTATCGAGAAAATTAATGATTATTTTAAATATATTATCTTAATATTTTAAATATCTTATCTTAATATTTTAATATTTTATAAAATATTACCAGATATTTCATTTTTACAATGAGTTATCTATAATTTAGTAACTAATAATAGCAATTACTTACAGCATTGAAAACATCATGTAAAAATCGAAATGGTGGCTTTTTTAACAACTTTTCACTTAACACGGGTTTTTTCACATATTTTCCGAGTATTTCCTGAGTTTTGATCACAGTTGCATCAATTGATTCTTGTGCCATTGTAAACGAAATCGTACAAATAGTATTTACATATTTTTAAGAAAATATTATACAAATTGTATACTTAACTTGACATTGGATAGTTAAAAATTCCATAAAAATATATAACAATTGTTTGCGTCCTTCGGTTTACATAGCAACCGATGATTCGGCGCAGAAATCAGGTTGGTTTCCTTTTACAATGCAACCACTTGTTGGTGTTTTGTTACCTTTACCTACCAACTTTGGATTTTCGGTTTATGATACTAAAATGTAAATAAAAGGATGGGATGGGATATTGTCCAACTGATGACAATGTTGAAATCAGGGGCATAAGTATTCTATCACTGAGTAAGAAAAACTGTGTAGTGTATTGGACTTCCTCATATTTTGGAAATGCATATTTGGCCAAAGTGGAATGTTGCATTGCTTTTTTAGAAAACTACGGGTTTAAAAAATATTATAATAAAAATTCCAGCTAACATTTTTCTAAAAGCTCATTTTAGCTGTTCTGACCGCTACTTGGTCGGTATCAGGATATATCTACGCTACTTCTCGTGTCTCGGAAACATCCGGACGAAGGTCTTGCAGTTTGTCTTTCGATGTTTCATCACAGTTTCTTCTTGAAGGGAAAGGAATAAAAAGCGCACTTTCCATGTTTTCAAACATGCCCCGTGCCGTTATAATTAAGGATCTGTGATGAATGTAAGATTCGCCAACGTTGTTGGATCTTATTGTTTTATTCCCAAGTTAGAAAATTTCAGAAACCTACCTTATATTTATGCTCCCCCTGTACTTGATAATTATGACTAATAAATAATTATTACTAGCAGTGCTGCGTCATAACTAATATTAAATTTATCAATGTGACGAAACATTGTTTTCTTATATATAAGTCAGTCCATAATCCATAGATGTATCTACCACTTCATCTACACTCGTACAGTTAATAATGCGACAGATTATCGATGGAATCTGTTTGTGTAGGGGTTTATTTTTATGTCATTACGGAAATTTATAAGAAACCATGACATTTTGACGTGCGTTGTTTTTTTGATGTTTGTCTCTCTTATCGACACGTAGATAGTTGTAGTGAAAATATGCTAGCAACCAAATGTGATGTTTGACTTTGATTTAGAAAATAAAGACTTAGTCATATTCTGTCCACATTATTATCTCGAATGACAAGCATGTTCTGACAAAAGTAATAAGCCTATTAATTTTATAGAATATTCAAGTTGTCTTTGCGTTTCCAACATTTAGCACTTGGTCACATTTGAGCAATTCAAGCATCTATTTGAGTTAAAACAGTCAGCTGCAGCGTTCAACGCGTTGCTAAAAGTCATTCCAATTCCACCAGTACTTTCAGAAAAAAACGACATTTTTGGTCAAACGATAAGGAATTTTGAAAAAAATGTGTCGAAACAAGATATTAAGACAATGTTTAAATTTTTTTGCCACGCCCGCTTTTAGTTATTTTAGAAAAAAGATTGAAACTAAATTCTTGTTATGTAGGTACATATAATTTGTAGATCTTTTTGACCACACCCACTTTTCGGGTATGATTATTTAAAGGATCGAATAGGATGGATTTTATGTTTTTTGTTGTTTGTTTTTTTTTTTATTATTGTATGTGACTTCGAAACGCTTATAACTTTTAAAAATAAACATAAATTCTTATTGAACAAAATAATATAAGAGTTATATTTGTATACTCTAGCCCATAAACATGCCTGCAAGTAGGTACATGTATCAAATCAGAATCGAAAGCTGAGTTCGCCAAGACGGGTTTATCACAAATTCTCCAAAAAATACTAGTGGATGCACGACTGTGTCGTCGATTTTTATTTTTTTTTTTCAATTTAAAAATAAATTAAATGCTAGATAAAAATTAATGAAAAACTGGCCTATTTATCAACTAATTAATTAACTTACTTACTGGTCCCAAGCGGGCACTCTAAATAAAACAATAACAACTTAATTCTAATGGCTTTCGGCCTATAATCTATTACAGTAATTTGTAAATGTATCCATCTTTATTTAAAACACCAAGAAACGTTTCATAAAAAGACTTGGTATATTGTTTTTTTTTTATTTAAACTTACGTGCTAATTAGAACCACTTAAAAAACTAATTAAAACTACATAAAAATAACTTTTTTGTAAAATGTTATGTAAAACAGCCAAAGCAAGCATATTTTTGTCTTGTATTTTTATTTGTTTGTCATTTTGTACAATAGTTGTATGCACCTAACCTAAACCTTAAACTATCTATGTCGGCCATACATTCATCTATCTATAACTAGTTTTGCCACCACAGAACTGTCAGAATAGGTTGGAACACTACTCCAACGGTCCCAATAGCCTTTTGAATCAACCAGATATGCACCCGTGCACTGCTTTTTGGCTTTGAATAGCATGAATAGTGCCATGCCCCGCATTGACAGCAAACTGGGTCTCTGGTATTATCTTATTGTCCATTGCCTACTTACACAGAGCCCGATTGAAAATATTTTCGAATACCTTGCTGATACTCGATAAGAGACTATTGACCGGAAATTCGCCAGATTGGAGTTGTCCTTTCCCTTTTTCGGAAGAGCACTGGATAGTATGAATTATTTAGCGCGTTTTTAAAAAACGTGGCGTAAATGTCCATTTCTTCGGGGGTAAATGTCGAAGTACCTACAATGGTGTATATACCATCGACACCCGCTGACTTCCTTTTCTTTATTGAATCGACGTTGATCTGGAGTTCCATCTTCGAGAGAGATTAACAGGGGATTGGACCCACTTTGCTCGGCATTTTATATAGTTTGTCTTGTTTTCGCCATTGAACCATGTGAAACCACGGTTCACAGATAGCCATTGCGATATGACATTTAGAAGATAAACATATGAGAAGGCTACAATCCACTGTGCGGATCGTTGAATACCCTATCCCATCCTATCTGTAAAACTAAAATCCCCAAAAAGTGGACATGGCTAAAAACACGATGTGGATAAAATAAAGAATATGACATGGTGACAACAAATTCTTCAGACTGCTTATAAAAAACTTTTACGGTTCTACAAAAGACAAGGTTTTCTGCTGCATATGTTATGGGGTAGGGTATAAAAATGGTTTTTTTATATAAAAACGCCCCCAAAAAGTGGGCGCGGGTTAAAATGGTCTATTGACGAAATGTTCATATTTATATTATTAATGATTCTGCATCAAAAGTTTTTTAGAAAATTTTAAAATTTGACCGAAAAACGTTTTTTATTAAAAACGCCCCCAAAAAGTGGGCGTGGCAAAAAACTTTATGTGAACGAAATACAGATATTCAGATTGTCTAAATATGTTGTTCAGAAAGTTTTTCAAAATTCCTTATGGTTTGGCCAAAAAATACGTTTTTCTAAAAAGGGGGCGTGGCAGTGGGCAGATTTCAAAAATGTTTACACTTGTTCTGCTGGGAGCAACAAAGAGCACGTGTTCCAAATTTCATCCTTCTAGCTCAAAATTTAAGGCCCAAAAACTGGTGACGTACGGACGGACGGACGGACAGACATGGCTTAATCGACTCAGCTAGCGATTCTGAGTCGATCCATATACTTTGAGGTATATGTAGCTAAATTATTTCTCTATGTTACAAACTATGTATCAAAACTAATATACATATTTAGACAATCTGAATATCTGTATTTTCTTCATATAAAGTTTTTTGCCACGCCCACTTTTTGGGGCGTTTTTAATAAAAAAACGTTTTTCCGTAAAATTTTCAAATTTTCGAAAAAACTTTTGATGCAGAATCATTAGCAATATAAATATGAACATTTCGTCTTAGATCATTTTAACCCACGCCCACTTTTTGGGGGCGTTTTTATATAAAAACCATTTTTATACACCACCCCAAAACATATGCAGTAGAAAACCTTGTCTTTTGTAGAACCGTAAAAGTTTTTTATAAGCGGTCTGAAGAATTTGTTGTCACCATGTCATATTCTTTATTTTATCCACATCGTGTTTTTAGCCATGTCCACTTTTTGGGGATTTTAGTTTTACAGATAGGATGGGATAGGGTATTCAACGATCCGCACAGTGGATTGTAGCCTTCTCATATGTTTATACCCTATACCATAGGGGTATATTAGTTTTGATACTTAGTTTGTAACATAGAGAAATAATTTTGCTACATATACCTCAAAGTATATGGATCGACTCAGAATCGCTAGCTGAGTCGATTAAGCCATGTCTGTCTGTCCGTCCGTCCGTCCGTCCGTCTGTACGTCACCGATTTTTGGGCCTTAAATTTTGAGCTAGGATAATGAAATTTGGTATATAGGATCCTCGTCTCTGCCTACAGAACAAGTGTAAAAAATTTTGAAATCCGCCCACTGCCACGCCCCCTTTTAAGAAAAACTCAGTTTTTGACCAAACCGTAAGGAATTTTAAAAAAGTTTCTGAACAACATATTTAGACAATATTAATATCTATATTTCGTCCATATAAAGATTTTTGCCACGCCCACTTTTTGGGGGCGTTTTCAATAAAAAACTGTTTTCGGTCAAATTTTAAATTTTTCGAAAAAAATTTTGATGCAGATCATTAACATTATTAATATGAACATTTCGTCTATATACCATTTTAACCCACGCCCACTTTTTGGGGGCGTTTTTATATAAAAACCATTTTTATACACTACCCCATAACATATGCAAGAGAAATCCTTGTCTTTTGTAGAACCGTTAAAGTGTTTTGTAAGCAGTCTGAAGAATTTGTTGTCACTATATCATTTTTTCTATTTATCCAAATCGTGTTTTTAGCCATGCCCCCTTTTTTGGGGATTTTAGTTTTATGGATAGGATGGGATAGGGTATTCAACGATCCGCACAGCGGATTGTAGCCTTCTCATATGTTTTTGTTTGTGATGATATGGGACGTAGTACTCTTGATAAGGTGTTGGTGAAGCTTGGCCAGTGCATCTTACCGTATTTGTTAGACTGCACAGACACATACTCCTCTAACGTCATCAGCTCGTTTGGAAGCTGTATTACGCCCGTAAACAATTTCGCGAGTGTTGACCTACTCTGTCGGTAATTGTCAGTCCTGTATCTCGCAGTAAAAGATCCAGAAAAGCGCTATTTCTTAGAAACGATGGCCTTCGATTTCCCAAAATTCGGGTTTGGCATTCAAATCTCTATCCAAAAGATAAAAGTTCTCCACTGAGTTCAGTCTTGTAGATAAGTAAAGTTTTTATAAAAAGAGTAGGCTGAGGTGCTTCCACAATCACATACATTCGCTTCCTTTGTTGAAGAGGAATGCATATTACGCAGTCTTCCAGTCGCCGGAATCTGCGCCACCATATATGACTTTAAAACTAATGCCTTTTCGTATTGAAATAGCAACACCCTCCTTGAGTGGAGTGTCCGTCTGTGTGTCACCGATTTTTGGGCTTTAAATTTTGAGCTAGAATGTTTAAATTTGGAATATTGACTCTCTGGCCAACAAAGCAGAACAAGTATAAAAATTTTTAAAATCCGCCCACTGCCACGCCCCTGAGAAACATACTTAGAGAATCTTAATATCTATATTTCGTCTATACAAAGTTTTTTGCCACGCCCACTTTTTGGGGTCGTTTACTATAAAAAAAACATATGAGAGGATACAATCCGCTGTGCGGATCGTTGAATACCCTATCCCATCCCATCCTTAAAATTAATATCCTCAAAATATAGGCCTTATGGCGATGAAATACAGAAAATGACATTGTCACAATATATTGCTCAGACTGTTTATCAAAATCTTTTGTGGTTCGACAAAAAACAACGTATTTCTATTGCTAATGCCTTGGAATGGGGTATACAAATGGTTTTTGTAAGAAAACGCCCCCAAAAAGTGGGCGTGGCAAAAAACTTTGTATCGACGAAATATAGATATTAAGATTATCTAAACATAATGCTAACACTTTTTTTTGAAATTCCTTACGGTTTGGCTTAAAAGTACGTTTTTCTAAAAGGGGGCGTGGCAGTAGGCGGATTTTAAAATTTTTTACACTTGTTCTGGTGACTCGGCCAAGGATCCTATATACCAAATTTCATTATCCTAGCTCAAAATTTAAGGCCCAAAAATCGGTGACGAACAGACAGACGGACGGACGGACGGACGGACAGTCAGACATGGCTTAATCGACTCAGCTAGCGATTTTGAGTCGATCCATATACTTTGAGGTATATGTAGCTAAATTATTTCTCTATGTTACAAACTAAGTATCAAAACTAATATACCCCTATGGGATAGGGTATAAAAACACGTTTTTTGGTACATTTTTTTAAATATTTGAAAAAACTTTGGATGCAAGATCATAAATTATGATAATATGAACACTTCGTCCCTAGATCATTTTAACCCACGCCCACTTTTAGTCATAGTTTATCACATAAAATATCTGATTCTCTTTCTTTAAATTAGAGATTTAGATTCTGATTCTCATTAAAAGTCTATTCTTACCAAAGAATTACGGATTCCATTATAAAATAACACGGTTAAATTTTAAACACTTCTTATAAATTCATCACAAATTTCAATTTCGATTTCTTTGATCACGTGCCTGAAAAGATTGTGCGTAAGGCAGATGTAAATACTGAAGTCATTATCTTCAACAAATCCCACCAGCTACTCGGATACGCAGACGATATCGACATCATTGGCCGCTCCCATCGAGTGGTTGTAGAAGCATTTACGGGAATTGATGAAGAGGCGAAACATGTTGGTCTTGTTGGTAACGAGGATGAGACTAAGTAGGTAAATGCTAAATATATGAACAAAATGTCACTGTTGATATTAACAATTTTGAGGTAGTTAAAGACTTCATCTACCTCATATTCGACATCAACCGCACTTATGACAAATTAGTTGAGATCCTTCGAAAACTGAAAACCGATGTTTGCTCTACCGACCCTAATCCTACGGCGCCGAATGCTGAACAATATGCAGGAGCGCCACACAAAATTGGCTTTCTTCGAACGAAAAATTCTTCGTCGAATTTTCGGTGATGTATAAAAGGAACGAGAAAGGCGAATGGAAAAGGAGATACAACCCCTAGGTGTGGTTTAAGCGCAAAAGGTAATACACGTTGACTACATTGGCTCGGCCACATCGAGCATCAACGCTCTTATCAAGATACTCTTCGAATCTATTACAAAATCATTTTTCTCATGCAAAATCAAAGCATTATATCATTTAACAGTTAAATTTAATATATTTATTTGTTCATTGTGTATATATAATTTATTAATAAGTGTATACATTTTTCTATAATTTACAACGAAGTATAACATCCATATACATATTCATATATTTATTCCCTTAACGTTTTAATTGAGTTTGTGAGTGAGTTTGCACTTTGAATAGTAACAACAGACAGTTGATTAAAATAAAAATGTGAACAGGCGTTATTTTTTTGATTTAGTTTTTTTTAATAATGTTTTCAGTTATTACATTTATATACAATTACGAAAAAAACGTTTTTTTATTTTATAAGATAATTGTTGATTTTATATACATAAATAATCCCTGCTTAGTTATTATTATCTATTTTGCGGTAATATTTGTATTAAATTCTTCAATTCGTTATTTGTTGTTATATTATTGATGTTATGATAAGAACAAATAGTTTGTAATTTGTGGACAAGAATAATATAAACAACAATTCTTAACTATTAGAACTCTACCAATAATGAATGACATGTATCAAAATCACAAAATAATATTTCGGTAGAGATGTTCCCATCAATAATAAATACTTTCTTAAAATTAAAGGTGGTGTTTTATTTTGTAACTAGATGTGTTGTATATACTTTAATCATTATATTTTATTATTATTATATATGAAGACCAATTTATTTAAGCATTTGCTCTGTTCCCGTAAAAATAATTTTAATGGTTTTTACTTAAAGCCCCGTAATGTTTGTATGCAAGTAGATTATAGCGTTTTCGATACAAAAACCACTCTTTTTATGCTCTAGAGCACTTTTTTTTGCTCTAGATCAATTTTTTCGTTTTCGAATGGGATACGGAAAGCACTCTTTCTTTACTCTATAGTACTTTTGAAGAATCTGGATTCCAAGTAAGATTTAAACCTACATGCACCTACACAAAAACATTTAACATCTGACATATGTCAGTTTGAAGTTTGAATTAAGCAGTTTGATTTGTGTTTTTTGTGATCAGTGAAAATTAAAAAGTGATTTTCTGCGAAAACTATAATTAGAAACTAAAATATTTTTGGATAATCATGTTCTAAATGCATAAGTTTTGTTTTGACACCAACTCGACAATGTTTAAATTTATAAAAAAAGCCGCATGAGTAAAAGTAAATTGCAAATGATAATTTTTAATGATATCTAAAAGCTAAAACTGCGGCCTAAAGATTAACAATAAGCTGTCAAATGGCACACTTACACAGACACACAAAACCAAATCAACCTCTTTTATGTTCGATTGGGACGGGTAAAATCTGAAATCTGAGAGCAAATCTGAAAATCCCAATCGAAAACGCTATTAGTAAGAATCAGTAAAAATAATATTGTACGGGAAAAGACCTTTTACTTCTTTCAATATTCAACAAGTTAAAAATTTGGTTACATGTAAAGTATGTAGTGCAGTATATTTCACAAGTACACATCACAGAGTAGACAGGAAGAGATTAATAAAAATGATCTCAATCGTAAAATGCCAGTAAAGCGGAAATGAACTGTGCAACTTCAAAACGAATTAATTTGGTAAATTTGAAATCCTAAAATTGGTTTCATAGATGTCAAAGTCCGGTATAAAATAAAAGGGGCAACAAAATTTGAACATAATAGATAATAATAAAACGATGACAAAACAATTTTAATGAGCAAAAGTATTAATATCCAAATATTTGTAATGAGTTGTTTGTCCCTTTTTCTTCTCGGTTATAATGTTTCTCCTCGTATTATGCACTGATCGTGTTTGGTCCTAGTATTGGGTTTAATTAGTATTCCTCATATAACACTGATTTGCAGTAATGCAGTCGTATCATGTATACGTATGTATGTTTGCAATGCCAAGGATCGATTGTGAGGATCACAAATGCTAGGTAAGGGATAATAGACATGTTCCACTTACATATCTGCTGTATAGTCCATACCAAATCAGTTGGCCAACGGTCGATTGCGCAGAGAGAGTATTTAAGAGAAATTTATGATATTTTCAAATAAATTTAAAGAGACCTGCGCAGTAGAATGGCCAACTGGTTTGGTTTGCACTAGTTTTCCAACGGTCAACTGTGCAGAGAGAGGATTTAAGAGCAATTTAAGATATTTTTAAATAAATTTTAAGAGACCTGCGCAGTAGAATGGCCAACTGATTTGGTACTGACTATAGCAGATTCACAGTAGAGGTGAACCTTTTTTGTTAAAACAACTGTTCCCTTACGTCACAATCACAGTTTAAGAGAAGTATAAACTTCCAGTACTCTCTTAGCAGAAAGGGTGTGGAGACGTTGCGTTGGGGTTGGGTACGATATCCCGCTTTTTATAATCCCGTTCTTAAAATCCCGACTTTTTAATCCCGCTTTTTATAATCCTGATTTTTAAAATCCCGCTATTTTATAATCCCGCTTTTTATAATCCCGTGTCTTACTATCCCGTTTTCTATAATCCCGTTTGTTATTATCCCGCTTTTGCAATCAAAACCAGTTGTTTGATTTTAAAAAAATCGCGCGATTTTTTAAAATCAAACAAACAAAATCGCGCGATTTTTTAAAATCAAACAACTGGTTTTGATTGCAAAAGCGGGATAGTAACAACATTTTTAAAAAAAAAAAAAATATTTAAACATTCATTAACAAATATAACGTAATAAAGAATTGTGCACTTCAATTGCAATCAAGAAATGCTAAACAATAAATGTTTTCATAACAAGACAGTTACATAATATATTGATACCTTAGTTTAGTTGTATATTGTGGGCGGTACTCTGCTTGTAACCTATTTTACTCTTTAGTTTTCTCCTTTAAATAATTTATTTTATAGCGCGTACCCAAATTTAACTTTTCATTTACTTTAACTTGTGTATAAAAAACGAGTTTGGCGGGATTTGACGGGATTTTAAAAAGCGGGATTATAGTAGATCGGGATATTGAATATGAGTGATTTTAAAAGTCGGGATTTAAAAAAGCGGTATTTTAGAAAACGGGATTTTAAAACTTTTTTTTCGGGATTTTTGAAAAACGGGATTATAAAAAGCGGGATTGCGATACGCTCCCGTTGCGTTGCCACGAATCTTGATCCACGTGCTTTCCTTGTGTTCCTCGGAGATATGTGTAAGCGAAATTCGATAAACTTTTCAACAGATACGGTGGTTTGCGATGCGCGGAGATCTTAAATCCGTATTTCTTAGCACATCGAGTAGATACGGATACCACCTTTGTATACCCACTTGTCACATGGATATCAAGCCACTCAGTAGAAATGCATTGAAATGCATTTCTTTGGTATATTCAGTACCGCATGTGTCCCGAGCACAGGCCTCAGTTATTGCCGACTCTAAAAGTTTGTACTCGCATCTTTGTACTGAACCACTTTAATAAACCTGTGTCAAGTGAAGTACCCAATTGTTTTGCATTTTTAAGAAGAGTTTCGAAGTCCCGCTTCAACATAAACTTGTGTTCATTAAATTTTTATAAATTAAATAGTTTAATAGCTAAAAGCGATCCTTCAGACTCCAAAACCGAAAACATGACGCTTGGATCGTGCTCATCAGTGAACTTACTGAGAAATTAATCATTGAACATTTTTTGTTTAATAAATAAGTTTATTTTGTGATATTGTGCGATAACACACGGACAAGTCAGGAGACGGCCTTACACTACCAAGAGGATACCGATATCGTATTTGTCTCCTTACTTGTCGGTATATTTTCAATGTATAGTCTTCAACTTTTCAGAATGTCATATAGATATATCTTAGACTTACGTCGTCGGAACAACGTTTACTAATTGTGGTAACTTATTTCCAAAATCGGCATCAAATCCATTTTATATATCAAAAAATTGTTTTAATTGTAATACCGACTACGTTAAAGCAAAATTGTCATACTTGGAATAAAGAATGGTCGAAAAATAGTTTCACAGGGTGGACCATTTAAGAGTTAGTCGTGGGAAACATTTCAAGGAACATTACAAGGATTTGATACTAGTAATAATGGCCATGTTCCGGATTTCAGTTTTGTAAGATATCCTTGATGTTCTCTTTTGTCAATTGCCCATTTAAATCACGTCACATTGAAGGGGCAATGACTGACGAAACAAGGTTAACATTTTCGCATGAGCACTCAGATAAGAGTGAAACAGCATATTTTGCTTCGACCTGTCATGAAAGTGTTTTTAATTTCAGTAAAATTACCCGAATTTATAGGATTATTTAAATTAAATATTACTTTTCTGATAAAGAATAATTATCCTGTATAGATTCTGAGTTAATAAAAAGCTATAGATATGGGAAAATAAAATTGAAACGATAATTACTTACAAATTAGTAAGATTTTGGTTCCACATTACCTTACCATATTTTTCAAATGTAATCTGAAACCTCTACTACAAATATTTTTTAATGAATACATCCTATCCCATATTAGTTTTGATACTAAATTTTTCTGGGAATTTTTCCCTTGTCAGCGTAAATCAGATTTCTGAATGGGAACAGTTTCCCGGGAAAATTTATTCGCGATAGGCCTGATAGTTTGTTACACAGAGAAAACATATAAGTAGATACATATACATATCTTAAAGTAAATGAATCGACTCAGAATCGCTAGCTGAGTCAATTTACCCATGTCTATGATGAAATTTGGTATATAGACTCTCTGTCCGACGAATCATGTTTGCGACTGTAAACATTTTTTTTTAAATCCGCCAATGCCACGCCAACTTTTCAGTAAAACGTTGTTTTTGGCCAAACGGTTAAGAATTTTAAAAATGTATCTGACAATCCAAATATCTATAGCCGCGCTACTTTTTTTGTCCAATTTAAAAAAATTAAAAAACATTTCTAGAATAATACTATGAACATTTCGACTATAGATGATTTTAAGCCACGCCTTATATTTGGGGGCGGTTTCCTAAAACAAACACTTGTTAAACCTATCCCATAGAAAAACGTCTTTTTTTGTCGAACCATGAGAGATCAGGGGGGTCATTCCGTAACTTTGAAAACGATTATCACTCAGACCGTAGTCGAGAACTCATGAGCAATCGCTCAATAATCGTCTGTGATTTGACGATTATTGTTTTATGTGAAGCAAATAAAGTGATATCAACAGCAAAAACGACTGTTGATTTTACGTGATGTAAGATGTACCGTCGAAATGTTATCGTCAAACGATAATCACTTTACGGAATGAGGGCCCAGGATAAACTTTCTGAACAGGATGTGGTGACAATGTAACTTTTTGTGGGCATTTATTTTAAGGATATATTGGCATATGGTATTCAACGATTCGCACAGAGGATTTGTAGCCTTTTCATATGTTTTTATTGATTGAGATTGATTTTAATCTCGTACGAATTTAACGAACACAAGAAAACAGCGTTTTAAAATCCAGAATGCGAATCTCCCGATTTAAAAAAAAATCCAGTTGCAGAGCTCGATTTAAATTTTCTACACAAATTGGCTGGGAGGTTGCCAAATTCGCTTTCGATATTGTTTCTGAACTTCTCTAACTTTATTGGCTCGTTGGCATAAAACACGCGGTAAAGGGTTTATGAATACCCTCATTGTGTTTGGCACAGCGGGGGCATTAAGGAAATCGGGGAGAAGAAAAGAGGAGATACCGATGTGCGTTGATTTTAAATGTCTGTAAATTATATTGTGGGAAAAAAAACGGAGTTTGGTAAAGCATTCCACATTGAGGGTAAATTGATTAGCATTCATGGCATAGCTCAGTTGAATTATTGAAGGGACGGAATGCAACTGGCTATTTCGTTTGAGCTTTTCTTGTTATAACAGCGGTCAAGGAGTGTTAGGCAGAAGATATTCCTACGATGTTTAAGTGAGACCATAGAATTTGCTACGGTTGATTCGTCTATCAGTTTCATCACACGCTTTTGTATCCTATTCAGTAGGTGCAATTATGTTTTGCTGCTCCTGACCAGATCTGGACGTTGAACTCAGGTTTAGGGCGTTATAAGATTTATAGTTCTTACATCAAATAAGGCAACCTATGTGGTTCCAACGAAGGATCTTACTAACAAACATACCGAGCATGTAAAGTTGTTCGGTTTCGATAGTTTAAGTGTCATCCATAGATAATGGCTGTAAATTTTGGTTTCACTTAAATGACAGAAGAGAGCATTGCGTTTTGGAAGCATTAAATTTTACTTTATTAGATTTACACCATATTATGCAGTCGGCGTCGGAATTGCATGAACTTAATATATTTTGTCGAGAACCAATATAAAAAGCTGAGTGTACTGTCATCAGCAAAGGAATGGACGGGATCAGAAGTTGCAGATAAGAAGTCATTAATAAAAATCAGAAAGAGTTTCGGAGACAAAGCGGAGCCTTGTGGAACACCAACATTTATTTGATGAGTAGCAGACTTGAAACCGTCCAAAACAACTTGATTTGAACGTTTCGAGAGTTAGTATCTTATCCATAGAAGAAAAGAAGATTCCAAAAGCACGTATTTTCGACAATAATGCTTAATGCCAAACCTTGTCAAATACTTTTGAAAGATCAAGGTCAACGATCTTGTTTTCGCCATCAAGGTGGATAGATTGGTACCAATTTTCGCTGAGATATGTCATCAAATCACCAGCGGACCTGTTGCTATGAAAACCGTATTGTCGGCCATTGAGGAGTTTACGTGATTCAAATTATTTCATAAGCTGACGGTTTATCAGAGTTTCCATGACATTAAACAGAAGGGAGGTAAGTGTAATTAGTCGGTAGTTGGAGAGAAAGGAAGATTCGCCCTTTTTAGGGACGGGCTGCTGTTTTCCATCTCCTCGGGAAAAGTCCTGATGGAAAAGCTTAAGCAGTGCTTTTGCCTGCGTGAAAGATTATGTGAATGTTAGGAAGAAATGATACTCTTACGACTGTACGAGTACGAAAGTGGATTGTTCCCATAGAATGTTCTACGTTCTCAAGTACAGGGGGAGACTGGAAACAATCTGACAATGATTGGCTTTGTACCAAAATTCACCAAACAATTTTTTTGTTTACCCAAAATGCTTCACAATGTTGACTGAGCGATTTTCAATTCCTGTGAATGGCGTGAAATCTTTAACTGAAGCACTGACGGCGGCAATATGTTCCATACTTCCACAGAAACATTTGTTAATTTATCGAATCGTATTTATTTAATGTAACATTCAGGCTCAGGTGAAGTAAGCGCCTTTAATGTTGCGACGTCCCACTCAGATTTTTGGTATTAAAGTTTAAGGGTGAGTACTAAAATAAACTTTTTATGTCTCCATTAAAAGACCCAATATAAGCTGTACATACTTCGATAAACATGTAAGAATTACATGATCCCTAAAGTTGGTTTGCCTACTCGTCACATTATTTTCATCTTGTTATGTCAATAAAAAAGGCAATAAATAACATGTTTCACTAAACGTTATGCATATGAATACCTAGGCAGTGTATATAACTCATCAGATTTGAAAGGCATTCTGTTTTACCGTAACACGATATGACTTAAAAAAAATTGCGTACACTATAAATCAGAATGTAAGTACCTATATATTAATATATTTGGACGGTTATAGCAAAAAGTTGAAAATATAAAATTTGATTTATCCATAACCATAAAAGACAAGTGTGTTCTCGGTATCTGTTGTATTTTGCACACAACTCATTATTTCAAAAGTACATTTGAAATTAAACATAGGTCCATGAAAGATTTGACTAAAAATATTTACAATAAAGTTCGTACCTTTTAATAAAGCTTTTTTAGTTGTTTTATGTTTACAATAGCACAGTTAGTAGTAGTTACATTTGATTATACACAACTCTTTGCGTTTTCTATTTTTTTATATCTACAAATTTTATTTTTATGCATTCATTACCTTTTGCCTACTTCCATTACGACTTATTTAACTTAATAAAAAGAACTTAAGTAAAAAAAAATAGCGAAATAAAACACAAAATCATATTTAAATGAAAATAAAATTATTTTAATACTTTTCATTATTCATAATCATAAATTGGGTTTTCATTATAAAGTTAATAGTTGCTAATTCTTATATATAAAAAAAGAAATATAATATATATATTTATTATATAAGATCTTTATATAATACAAACAAACTTAAGTAGAAAATCGATAACAAAAAAAAGTAGAAAGAAAATTGAAATAAAAATTTGAAATTTTCTTCTCTCTTTTGTCGTGGAAAAAGAAAGAAAAATTAATAACTTTACAATTTCTTTAAAATTTTACTAACTAACAAGGCGGAAAGAGAATATTCCTTTTTTGTTATTTAAGAGGAAAAACAAACAAAACTAAAAAAATTGTGAAAAATACTCGGTTTTGTTTAAATACACGAGGAGTGTGTGTACGGTTAAAGTGATGTTTGTTTTTGTAGTTGCGTTTGTTGTTTGTTTTTTTTTTAACACAGTTTAGGAATTAATTGCAATTCAATTGTAAATAATTTGTAAAATAATGGTAAGGGTATCGGATGCTTGCCTTATGCTACAATTTGAAAAAATCATCTTGCTGCTTTTCGAGGCGCTGCAATGAGGTTTGCACTCGCCGGCCTTGGGTTATGTTTAGAAGCTGCGCTGTGTCGGAGGTGCTGCCTGATGAACTGTGGCGTGTATGACTTGTCTGACTGTTTTGCTGATAGAGCTTGTATGAATTGTTGAAATTGTGATTCCTTCTTCGGTGTGTACCGCCGGTGGTAAATAGATCATCGTCACTTTGACTTGTTATAAGGCTGTAAAGATAAAATATGGTATTTTTGTTAGTAAATTCTTAAGACTGAAGCATGCATACTATCGTGGATACAAAGATGGTGAGAGATTTTAAAATGAGATGATGGTCGTTTTTATTCAAATCGTGACGCGACGCTTCATGAACATTCGAAATGTTCAACACAACAAAAGTTCCACCAAATACAATAATCTTTATCGTTAAATAAAATGTTAAATACAAGAATCAAGGACACAAAATTTCTTACATTGAAGGCTCGCTCAATAAAATCAATTTAACTTTAAAGACACTTGATACAACGTATGCGGAGGGGGTTCCCGGCTTTATAGAGTTGTTCAGGACAGCGTCAGTGTCAATGACAAACTGACAGCATCTGTAGGAAAACAAACACATTTGACATTTGTATGATGGCAAATTCATTGGCAAGGGACAGGGTTTGTTTTTTGAACACTTTTAAAATTGCTTGTAAATTGTGTAAAAGTGCTTAATGAGAACAGAACAATTTATAAACAAAATAAAAATATTCAGAGTTGTTGTTGTTTGTGAAAACAAGAACATAATAATCTTTACTACACGAAAACTAATCAACTTTGTTTGCACTCGGATTTATGTTCACGCTTTGCAATGGCACTGGACATCAATATCACTCTTTTTATTTCGATTTTATAATTATACATACTCTCTTAAAGCGTTTTCGATTGGGATACAAAAAGCACTCTTTTTATACTCTAGATCAATTTTTTCGTTTTCGATTGGGATACAAAAAGCACTCTTTTTTTACTCTAGAGTACTTTTGAAGAATCTGGATTCCAAGTCAGATTTACACCAACATGCACCAACACAAAAACATTTAACACCTGACTTATGTCAGTTTAAAGTTTGCATTTCGCAATTTGATTTGTGTTTTTTGTTATTTCTGCGAAAACTATAATTAGAAACTAAAATATTTTTGGATATTCATGTTCTAAAATTCACAAGCTTTGTTTTGACACCAACTCGCCAATGGTTGAATTTATAAAAAAGCCGCAATGAGTAAAAGAAAATTTCATATGATGGTTTTCATTGATAACTAATAGCTATAATTGCGGCCTAAAGATAAACAATAAGCTGTCAAATGGCACACTTACACACATACAAAACCAGAGTAACCTCTTTAATGTTCGATTGGGACGGGTAAAATCTGAAATCTGAGAGTAAATCTAAAAATCCCAATCGAAAACGCTATTAGTATCGTTATGTATTTATAATTTGAGTTTCACTTTGAACAACTTATATTTTCATATATCAAAGCAATTTATCCAAAAATTAGTACTCCCGCCATATAAAATATCACATTGTTTTCCTCCAAGCGATTTTGACGTTTTAAAAAAAGAGACAACGCACTTGGGAGGGAGATAGTCTCATGAAGAACTCTATTCGACACTCATGCGTATCATCATCGCATGCGTATATAAGCGTCAGACTCAGCATGAATTCTTTTGCTTTGCCCGATCCACAAAAAAGGAGACCCTCTGAACTGCGCCAACTACAGAGGCACAAGTCTCCTAAACATCGCCTATAAGGTCCTTTAAGCCGTAATATATGAAACCGTTTACCGACAACCTGATCGGCCCTTATCAGTGTGGTTTTAAGCCTTGAAAGTCCACAACTGATCAAATCTTCACACTTCGGCAGATCCTGGAAAAAACCAAGAAGTCCAAATCGATACCCACCACCTATTCATCGATTTCAAAGCCGCATACGACAGCATTTATAGAGACAAACTATACAGAGCCATGCCTAGTTTTGGTATACCGCCCATACTCGTCCGTCTGTGTAGGATCACGATGGAGAATTCTCGTTGCTCTATAAGGGTCGGAAACGACCTCACCGACATATTCGATTCGCTGTCATGTGACTAATTTAATTTTATTTTTGAGAGGATTGTGGAAAACTCCCGAGCCAACACCAGAGGCACAATCTTCCAAAAATCGGTACAACTACTAGCATACGCCGATTATATTGACATTATCGGTAGGACTCATCGTGATGTCATAGCCACGTTTGCTGGTATAGATAAGGAAGCGGCAAAAATGGGTTTAGCATTAAATGAGAGCAACATCGACGAATTGGACAGAACGTCACCATTGACAGATGTAACTTTGAGGTAGTACGCCACTTTGTCTACCTCGGCTCCACTATTTACTCGAAAACATCTCGTCAGAAATTAAACGAAGAATTACTCTTTTCAACCGCTGTTTCTTCGGGCTAAGAAGGCAATTCAGTAGTAAAGCCCTCATTCGAACTACTAAGGAGATCCTATAAAAAATCCTGATCATCCTAGTCCTGCTCTATGGCGCTGAAGCGGAAAATTCTTTGGAAAATCTTCGGTCCCGTTTGCATTGACGGGCTATGGAGACGAAGATTCAACTAAGAACTACACGAGCTGTTCAGCGACATGCCCCTAGTCAAAAAACTCGTCAATTGACGTTTAAGATGGCTAGGACATGTAAAACGGAACACAGCTTACGAAGCATCACGCATGGAAACAGACATACGGTTTCCACAATCCTCAATTAAACTGGCCACATTGCGGTAGAACATTGATTTTGGATGTCCGGACAATCCAAGCAGCTAACATCGACACGAACCATTTTCTTGTTGCCGACAAAGCCAGTGGTGTTAAATAACCTTCCCGCAGCAACGAAATGACTCCAATCACAAGAAGCTTTTATAAATCAATAAATCCAATAGCGCTAGGATGTCGATGACCAGTAGCAACGTTGTCAGCAAGTTATAAGAACCGCAGCAACTGATACATTGGGTTTTCCTGGGCCAACCAATCAAAAGAGACCCGAGTTTTGATGACAAATGAGAAATTTCAACAGACAATAATGATGTCTACAAGGCACCACTACTGGGTAACATGAGAGGTGTTGAGAAAGTTATTTTATAGCGATGTATGGAGCATCAAAGAACTCCGCCCTTTTTAGAAGCAACAAGAAAGCGTACGAACGAGTAGTAGTACGTCTAACGATTTGCCACTTTAATCATGATGTTCTTAAGTTATAAAGATATAATAAGAAATTAAAACTACCGCGAAACTAACTACTAACACGAAATGACAATACCACCATCCTAAGGGTTAACAAGGCTGCTGGATATGACGGTATACCAGCGGAACTTTATACAGCTGGAATCGATTCTCTCTATTTTCAAATCAAACAGGATATCTAAGGCAAAAGTCATTTTATCGTCAAGATTGGTATCACCATCAGATGATACCAACCTTACGTGGGAGTTACGACTGTTCGAACTCTTTGATTGGCAAACTAAAAATACTTTTCTCTGTTAGGATCCATGAGCTACGTTATTCTCATAATCATTCATGTGACTTCTTGCACTGTTGTACTACCTACTATTTTATGTCAAGTTGAGATAAGCTTTTCAATAAAAATGAATACTAATAGCATAATAACAAAGTTGGTATTGTTATGATATGGATCAGTTTAATGGGTCAATAAGCTCTCGATAGGCTATCGATAATAAGGGGATCGACTCGTCATTTTTCTGCAGCACTAACACATCCCGTATAGATGGGCTAAATATATTAGTCGTCATTCAGAAAACCACCCAAAACCATACTAACCACCAGTTGTTCGAGTTCTAAAGATCACCTTTTGTGGTAGCATAACAATATCCGGCCGTTGGGTGGGATCTAGCATATGTCTCATTTTCCCAAATTGAAGTAGAGTACAGCTTCTGTTTAAAGCAAAACAAAACAATTTCCATGCACGCTATGAACACGTCTTTCGTGTGATTCTGGAGCACTATAAAACTAGAAATGTAACTTATCCACCCAATAAATGTATTATTTACTCAAAATCTTATCTAATCTGTATTGCAGGCACAAATGATTTTGATTTATTTCAATTCAAGAGTAGTCGAGCAGATACCATCGATCGATCGATTTAAATGCTCATGATGTTTACAGGGTTGACACGAAATAATAATTGGAATTGATCGATTTATGATGGATACGATAACATGCTTGTGTGGAAGTACACATAAAACGATTTATATTATGGCTAAGATGAAGTTTATTACATTCGTTTGTATTTTGTTTTATTTGTGTTAAAGCTTAGTTGTTATATTGGAGATTCTTTTTTAGGTGAATAGATGGTGTATCGCTATGGGTCATAAAATGTTAACTGATCTAGCATATCATTAATTTTTTTTGAAATTTAAGACGTTAGACCTTCCCACCGTGGGATTTCCCCTTTTGCTAATGAAATAGCTCTTGCTAAATGCTAAAATAATATAGATAGTTTCAAGGTCTCTAAAAAACCAAGCCGGTTGGTTAAAAAATTACATATTTGCGTTGGAAGCAATCAAAAGTTCGACTATTCGATAGTCGGATGAGATTGAAGATAACAACTCGATTCACATCTACATGGATGGGCCATTAACAGAATCTGGAGTGAGTGGAGGTGTTTTCTGCGAGATGTGTATCATCATTTCGCCTTCCATATCATTGTACCAATAAAAGAAGCCTTGTCCTGTCTGAGGTGTAATCTTATATTCCCAAAGAATATTAGCATCTTCATTGACAGCCAATCGTAAATTGGATCCATTTTATTCATATCGAAATCAGTCCTCAAATGCCGACTATCTCTTAACGAGATGGCAGACCACTTAACTATTCACCTCTTTGGAGTAGGTACTGAGTCACAGACATATTCCAGGGAATTGTAAGGCGGATGAGCTTGCCAGACTGGGTACTACCCTTGATATTCCATTGAAAATGCTAGGCACTCCACTCGCTACATGAAAATTAGAAAATTATCAATCAAACTGGATGCGATCAACGAAACAAACCGCAAATAGAAATTGCACAACGTGTCTAATGATGACTTCTGCAGAAGATTCTTGGCGGAGGTGGAAGAGTGTATTCCTCACCTTCTCCGCTCTTGTCCAACACTCTCGAACAAAATAAAACTCCACTTATGAGACTACTTATTCGATAATCTAGGTGGCCTGGCTAATATTAATGTCAGAAACTCAGAAACCTTCTCGCTTCATAGCTACATACCAACTTGGAACAACAGTGGACCTTTCTGGTCTAATTTTGTATGTGCATAGCGTGCAGCCACTATAACCCAACCTATCCTATCTATGTATATAATGTTAAGAAAAACATTGACGAATCGGACAGAACGTCACAATCGACCCCTATAACTTGATGTAATAAAGGTATTTGTATACCTTGGCTCAGCTATTTAATCTGACAATGACACCTTGCCTGAAATAAAACAAAGGATTACTCTTTTCAACAACTCTTGCTTCAAGCTATGAAGACAATATAAAAATAAATCCATATATAAGAACTTGATCATCTAAGTCTATTTTACGGCGCTAAACGATATGTAAGAGTGGCTGCCACACTTAGACCATTGTTTGGTCTATTGTGATACCACGTGGATCTTACTATCCTTACTATCCTTGAGAAAACCATTCTGAGCTGAAATAATGAGACTTTTCGCTTCCGTTTTGTTTGATAGAGCCGGGAAGTTACAAAGGAGAGGAAATATTGTTTCTTCTTCCTCTTCGTCCATAGAAGTCATTTGAGTGAAGGCCTAGCCTTTTCGCGTGTCTGCCTATTAAACAGTGTCCAGTGATGATACCTATAGTTGCGCTAATGTACGATCTATCTAGCGAAATCAGTCCCTTGGATCTTCTCAAACCCAGCTTTGGCCAAATTTGTTTGGATATATTTGACACGTCGTGCCAAGACTCCATCTGAGATTGTTGCGCATGAGCATGTTGCGCTAGTAAGCTTTGACATGTAGCCATAGGAATACCTTGAGCACCCGTATCGGGTACAACTGGTAATATAGTTCTATTTCTGAAGAGTTCATCAGCCTTACAGTTCGCTGGAATGTAACTATGCCCATGCACCCAGCATAGGTGAATGTTAAAATGCTTTGACATCTCCTGCAGAGATGATCGGCAATCTAGGGTTGTTGAGACTGATTACAGGAATTTGATGGCCTCTTAGCTGTCCGAGAAAATGCTAATATCCTTTGCAGATCTTACATTCTCTTTCAGCCATAAGGATAAGCTGAGATTTAGCCTGTCGGAGAAGACACCAGCATCCACTCCGTCATTTGTTTTGGAGCCATCGGTATAGAAATGGATCGAGTCATTAAGCACATGTTCGGTACTCTCCCATTACGATCTGTCTGGGATTGTGACCTGGAAACTCTTATCAAAGTTCAACCTGGAAAGGGTGTAGTCGGTGTTTTCAGGAATATTTGTATGTTGGTTTAGAATTTTTGATTGGCCAGTTTGTATGTTTGACCACCGTTGGATGGCTTTAAGACGTATGCCTGAATTAGCTGCCATTTGCTTGCCGAAAATATCTAGGGGTAGTAGGTGAAAAAGAATGTCTAGTGCTGCTGAAGGTGTTGTGCTGAGTGCACCACTGATACACAGACACGCAGTTCTTTGTACCTTGGCCAGTTTTTTGCTGTTTATAGCTATTTCTAGCGCTGCCCACCATACTACTACTCCATAAAGAAGTGTCGGTCTTATAACCGAGATAAAGAGCAAATGAGTCCCAGGTATTTAGCTTTGTCTGATAAGTTTAGTTCGATTCCGTTTAGTGACGGTAGGCCAATGTGAGGAGTTTTATATTTCCTAGTGAAGAGGACCAGTTTATTCTTGTGGGGGTTGACACCCAGACCACAACTTACTGCCCATTTGGAAAGTTTTTGTAGTTTTTTTTGGAGAAGATCCTTGAGTACATTCTGGTACATCCCTCTGCTTCCAGGATGAGTAAAAGCTCGTTTACTACTAGGTTCCAAAGAAGAGGGGAAGAAGACATGTCTTCTGGTCGAAGCACCACCCAGTTTTGTGTTAATAATCGATCGACGCTAAACCATCCATCATATCAAAAGCAGATGACAAAGTCCTTGATCGTTTCGTCTAACATTTGCTATAACATTGCTAACATTTTTATAAAAAATGAAACCTTGCTCCAGCAAGAAGTCTTCCATTCAAAATCAGATTATAGCCGCGTGCTAAAGTAGAAACCGCCCTCAACCATTTTAAAGTGCACAACTGAAGACAGATAACTAAATACCAAGCTAATTGAAAAGGCATGTTGGTTGAGGCCCAGACTGTAGCGCCACTTGATTATTTACGCAAGAAGGGAGTGGTAATATATACATTTTGATTACATTTCCTATTGATTTGTTTAATAAATAGGTTACACACCAAATTTTATTGTCCTATCTGAAAATGAAAGCCCTAAAAACCGAATAGACAAACGAATGAAAAGACATATGAATCGACTCAACTTTATTTTCGATTCATATGTTTAATTTTATGTCCATCTTATTTATTTATTTTGTATGCATTGCAGATGTATGTATTAATATTAATATACTCATATAGGATTGATAGAGTATAAAATTATACTGCACAAAACATAAATCTGCGCGTCTTTTTTAAATCTACTGCAAAGCGCGAAGGCTGATCTAAACTCATGAATTATTTTCGAACAAGAAAATCCCTATTTTTACAAACTTTTAGAGTTAACTCATCATATCAACAGACTTCAAAAGTTGTTGTTCGGTCGAGAATGGAAAAGTGAACAACGTTTTTATAAGCTAATTCGGTCTGTACACTTATCTGTTAGTGAACATTTTTGAATTAATCCGTAAGTGAACCTATACGCGCTTAAAGAGCTGTCTTTAAAGGTCCACCAAACTAAGCTGAACTGATGGCACATGCAAAACGGTGCTTGTTTGTTGCTTAACCGGAGATTCGGCCTTCTTTGTCGACCGTTTCTTTCTTTCATAAAATGGCTGCTATTCCTACACCCATTCAATACTCCAGTAAGTCATTTCCCCTAATGATAAGGTAACAAACATTAGAAAATACGTAGCTAACATCGTTTCACCTCAAACATAAAACAGTCTTTTTCTTTAATTAGTTAATCCACTTCTGAAGGGATTTGATTGCTAGAAAACATTTCTAACTAACCTGTGGTTATCTCAACATTTTTTAATACATTTCACAGCTAACCACTGATAAGTTGAATAAATGCGCTCGTGCAAGTGTTTATCTTTGGTAGGTATTTAACGGATGACATTTCAAGTTAAATTTTTTAAAATGTCTGCTTGCAACCTTTTGACTTGCAGGGCTGCAGTAAAAGCACCATAATACATCAACTTGCCACAAGTTAAAATAATATATAAACAGTAAAAATAAATAAAAACTCACTCTGTTCTGTTGCACTGTGATTTCTCCACGTATTTCTTTGACTCGGCTATTGTTGAATCGATTTTACCCAGGAAGTCATCGATACATTTTCTGTTCTCCTCCTCGGGACTCATTGTAACCGAATCCATTGATTTGCTGCCATTTTTGCTTGTGTGATTCTGTTGTGGTGGAGGTTGTTCTGTGTTTACCAACATTTCGCTACCCGCAATCGAGTATGGTCGTGTCGGCAACGGTTGAGGTCGATCATCTTTCGGATAATAGGGTGATGACTTTTCAACGGGTATTAGTAAATATTGACGAAGGAATAGGCTATCGGACGCAAAGAGACGATTTGCTCGGCGTATTTGTTCCGTCTGTAAACAGAGATAGTGAGAAAAAAATATCAGAAACATCTGCATGAGTTGTGTAAATAATCAAATTTCCAAAACCACAATTATGTCGTATCAGTATGTGTAACCCTTCATGATTACTGACACCCCATTTGCTTGAATAGGTTTAATTAATTATTCAATATCGACTTCAGCGAGTGATTGATAGATTGTTCGAATAGCTAATCATTGGATGAACAGATAGGAGAGCATTATGAACACCACCAGCTGTCAATGTAGATGACACTGGGTGGGTTTTATGAGAAAATCACTTTCAGGTAACCAGACTCACATTGAACTTGTCAGAGGAGATTAAAGTTCATTGTTCGAGTAGCGAGTTGATATGTTGTTTGTCATGCGTTCCACCAAAGCAACAAGTAATTAAGTGCAAATACCCATAAACAGAGGTAACCTTAAATAGGGAGAGAACTGTTTGTTCTTGCTGCTGCAGTATAAATCTACATCGTGACAATGATTGAACGAATCCATCGTGGATAAGGCAAAAATAAGCTTTATGTCATTTTTTAAGATAACAAAATATCTAGCATTTAAATGTCATTGAAACATGCAGATTTGTTTTTTCCTACACTCAAGGTCAACATTATCTTGCGTGTGGAACGCTATGCATTCGATGGTGCTACCATGTAATTTTGTTTTACGTTTCTTTAGTTATGGATTTTTATCGCACTTGCTTGCACCATGAAGGTATTAATGTAACAGAAATGTTAACATAGATTTGGGAACTTGGTCATGTCATGGTAACATTAAATAAGGACATCGATGACAGTAGTAGTATTTATATTTCGAATAACAAATTTGATTGAGCAACACTAAAGAAAAATAAAACCGAAGCGGTTTTTCCCGCCCACTAGTTAGACTAAGAATGCCAAAGTGCAAATCGATACCTTCCATCATCCGCTTGCAAAAGTGTGAGCTACTGCAAAAATTCGTGTTTAACGTTTGAAGATATGGAGAGATGTCATTAGAGAAATATTATCCGGGAACGAACAGAATCCTGCTGATATGAAAAACGTAGTCGATGATAAGAATAGAACTACATCAGCTGACTGTTAATAAGCGATGACAAACAATTGTCTGCTCCAAGCGGGACAACGACTGGGAAAACCACCATCCACCCAACCTTAATATAGCAAGGAAAGCAATATTTAAAATAGACGATGCTTTCGGCAAAAATAAAATAAAGCTGTGGACGATGACTAGATATTCATATTTCCCGAACCAAAAAGGCGACCGTCTGAGCTGCGCCGATTACAGGGGAATACGTCGTTTCAAGATCTCATACCTGGCGTGCCTGTCTGTCGTAAAATGTGTACGCCTAAAACGGTTCACAATTAACCAACTGTCTAGTATCAGTGTGGTTTAGGACTAGGAAAGTCTACAACGTATCAAATCTTTAAATTTCGACAGAACCTTGAAAACCCTAATATTTCCAAATTGATACCCATCACTATTCATCGATTTGAAAGCAGCGTGATAGAATTCATATGGACCAACTAACCAGAGCCATGTCTAGTTTTTGTATACTGTCCCAACGTGTCAATTAAAACAGGCTGACGATGGAGAATTTTCATTGCTCCATGAAGGTCGACAACGACCAAGATAGCAAGAAGGGATTTAGACAATAAAGTGACATATTGTTATGTGGATTCTTTAATTTTGTTCTTGAAAGGTTTGTTCAAATCTTCTAAACTAATGCCAGTGGCGCAATCTTCTAAAAATCTGTTTAACTACTAGCATATGTCAACAATATTGTTTCAAACTCGACGATATGTTACCGCCGCTTTTGCAAGCATAAAGAAGGAGGCGGCTAATGTGGGTTTGACAGAAAACGACGGGAAGATCAAATATATGCTGTTAACATGAACGGACACAAGGAACGACGAATTATGCAAAACATCACGACAGGTTCTAAATTATTTTGTATACTACACCTCTGAAAATAATTCTGATTACACCCTGTCAGAAATCAAAAGAAGATTTCTTGTCAACCGTGGTTTCTTCGACATAGGTAGCCAAACAAGTAATTAAGCCCTTAATCTAACAGCTAAGGCGATCCTACTGACCTTGATCATTCCAGTCACGGCGCATAGACAGTATCAAAATAAAAAAAAATGATGTTTTGAGACAACGATTAAACCACGAACTTTAGTAGTTATGCAGCGACATAGACCTTATTGAAAAACTAAGATGGCTAGGGCATTTTCATTTAATGGATACCTATACTTCCACCACAGTTTTGGATTTTGGTGGCGCCATCATGTAACGGGTCCGCCATCTAACTTTTTTTTTTTCAACTAGTCCTTATTTCGTGAATGGTAATACTTAGCTCATGTCTGATTTGACATATAATTAGTTTTATCCTTCCGCTGAACGAACTGAACTGAACTGACCATCCAATGCGTTTTCGCTTCGCTAAGTGGGCCTGCGATCGACTTAGAGAAGATGCCGATTTTGCCAAAAAAAATCATCTTTTCAGATGAATCTCATTTTGATCTTGGCGGGTATGTTAACAAGCAAAATTGTCGCATTTGGGACACAGAAAACCCGCACGCATACATTGAAAAGCCGATACACCCAAAACGAGTCACTGTTTGGTGCGGATTTTGGTCCAGAGGCATAATTGGGCCATTTTTCTTCGAAAATGAGCAAGGAGTGACGATCGTTATCGGGCCATGTTGAACGAGTTTTTGTTCACAAAAATTGAAGAGGAGGATATTGGCAACATTTGGTTTCAACAGGACGGCGCTACGTGCCACGCAGCCGAAGCTACACTCGATGTTTTGCGCCCTGTTTTTGAAGATCACATTATCAGCCGCAGAGCTGATGTCGTTTGGCCACCTCGGAGCTGCGATTTGACACCATTGGACTATTATTTGTGGGGTGCCGTAAAGGATAAGTGTTACGCCGACAAGCCAGAGACGATTGACGCTTTAAAGGACAATATTCGTGAAGCCATTGGTGAAATACAGCTGCACACAATCGATAATGTGCTTAAAAATTGGACCGATCGTGTAGGCTACTGCATGGCCAGCCGAGGCAGACATTTGAATGCAATTATTTTCCATTATTAACCGGAACGATTGTACTTTCCAATAAAAAAAAGAAATTTGAGAAAATATTCAGTAGTTTTATTTTATAGCATTTTCAAAAAAAAATTAATTGGCGGACCCTTTAGAAATCGACTTAAGCCATAGTGTACAACTCAAGAGTGACTTATTATAGAGCCAGGTTAATTGAAGCTCAGGATCACCCTGGAATGTATATTTAAGAAATCTTGTATGTCATGCTAAGAAGTGTACTCGATTAAACCTGGTAGCCACGCTGAAATATCGCTTAAATTGTTCATGTATGGAAAATTTGTATGCAAATCTGTATGCAAATTACAGGTTAGCTGAACAGTTTGACTCGATAAGAAGTCATTCTCTATGAGCGATCCAAAACGCGGATGGTTTGCTTTATTTCGACTTTCTATCATGCAGAGGGATTTTCCAAAACTAATGATGCACTCGCATAACATTTCTTTCAAAAAAAGTGTGTACTGACTAATTTTGGCCAAGTTATCATTTTGAGAAATTTTAAAGAGTTGATCGAAAATTATGGTGAGGCTAGAATCGTCCTAAATTTTTGAAAATGGGTAAATCTTTCAAAGTCCAGAATTTTCAGAATATTATATGACATGATAATCTTAAGAAAAATATCATCCATTGTGGACTCACATCTTCTGCAGTATGACAGTTTCACCATCTAGTTTCTTATAGCTTAATCGCATCAAATGTCACTCTATTGCAACTGCCATTTACCCCACACACTACGATCTAGGAATGTCTCAACTTGTACCGGATTTCTCCAGGTAGATACGATTTATTCAATCTCGCGCCAAAACAGGTGGTGTGTAGGGCATCATTAGCCCGACAAGCACCATATTCAACAAATATGATCCAACTACTGACCTGAAATGGTTATTGTACTTGATGAATGTGGACGAAAAACGTTGGTCTTATCGGTAACAAGGATAAAACAGATTATTTGTAATCAACAAACAACGTATTGTCGAACTACAACCTTCTACAAAACGTCACTGTTTACAGGTGTTGCTGTTTGAGTTAACAAGTTCAATAAAACCAACATTAACATAACAAATAAAGGATTTGCAGAAGATTGATCTTTGGTTTGGGAAACCGAATGGGACATCTTCTAACTTAAAGAGTCCAAATACATCAGCAAGTGGGACGAGTGGGACTGGAGTATGCAGCATTAAGCTGCATAATGCTAAAAAGCAGGAAAACGGTAGCAAATTTTAGGCACCTTGGAACGAACATACAAAAGATTTATGAGCTCTATCAAGATGTAGGTTTTGACTACATTGGATCAGACACATTTAGCGAATGAGCTATGACAAAAGAGAGCATTTAAATCGCAGTCTCCAGATTCGAGACGATTATCGATAAATTCATCGTGGATGCCACGACTCTTGACACAAATAACTACAAGCAGTTTGCCTGCCCAGGATTTTAGATATAAAGCTGTTTTGTCTAAGCAAGACACTCTAAATGGGAGCTTATTAAGTAAAGTATAAATCTCTGCATCTGTATTAGAGCCGTTTAATATCCACCATTATAAAGTTTCAAATGTCCGATCCTAAATGATCTCCTGTATGCGTTCAGCGGACATACGCCTTTCAGGATGCGTCCTGTATATTAAGAATCGACAATATAATTTATGATAATGATGGAAAACCTTTTATACGATCAGAAAACATCATGGAGTACGTTTAATTATCAGACACTTATGTTGTATTATAGACACACAGTATATTTTCAAACAAATACCGGATCAGAAGTTTACACCAGGTATGTTAATAAGTGATAAACCTGAACAAAATCCGTCTCTCATCTTAATTTGTTATCCGATAGCAAACAGAATCTATGCAATGAAACATTGCTATCTCATGTTTCTTTTACCGCAAAGTCTAAAGCTCGATAGATTAGTTTTTTGTTTGTAAATTGATAAGAGTTGTGAATACAGTGTGTGTACAATCTTGGGAAACTCCATAAACATTTGCCAACAATGCAGCAACACCAATAGTTGATCACTACCTTTCGAACAGAATATCTACCTATCCTGAACATATCATCGATAACAATGCCAGATTAAATTTAATTTACACAATTTATAGAACCTTCCTTTCCTCTCACTACCCAGCCGGCTATAGCCAGTTAATCCCCCATAACCGCTTTAACAGAAAAATACACTTGTATTTAATAACCAAGCGATATCTTCACGGTGTACACCTCGTGACTAGTAACAATTACTGTGTGCACAGCATCTGATAAGACTCAACTTAAACTATAAAAAATCAAGTTGATGACACCTTTAGTCAAGAAAATTATTTTGTCTATATTGACCTCAACCAATCAATAAAGTTAATCAAGTTTCAAAGGGTAACTGCAAGGGAAAATAAACAAGCAGGACTAGTCACACGGATTCACATAATAGATTGTACGCCCATATCACGAACAGGAACTGCCACTGGCACAGAAGGATAGCAAATGATTGTCGATGTAAAAAGGGGCAAAAATCAATGCGCCTCTTAAAGGGCCAATGATTGAACCCGATTGACAAACAAATTGTTTTTAATTAATTTGCATTTCTCCCCTTAGACTAGCACTGACACTTTACAAATATTGCGTTCACTTACCGTGCATCCGTACTTTAGTGAAATTCCCTGTAAGGTATCAGTTTTCTCGACTTCATGCCGTACCAGGGTGTCGTTGTTTCTCATGTGATTACAGGTGCTGCCGTATTTTTTCAGAGATCGTGCTGACTCACGAATTGATTGCTTCTCATTGAACATGTAATCCTCGTCCATGTCTTGTACAATCTCTGTGAACTGTGAAGGAGAAATAAATTTTATTTTTTTTTTTTTGGAAACAATGCAAAATTAGGACAAAATAATTTGAAGAAAAATTCTAAAGCAAGGTAACATGCTCATCTCTCACTAATTGCGTAGTAAATTGATTTTAATTTGTATACTCACAGCGCAGTGATGTAAGGCAAAGAGTTATTATTGCCTTTCGCAGAATGTGGAGCAAGTGGATTTTTATTTGAAATTACTTGATGTGTGAAACAAATGCGATGAAATAAAGGTCGTTCGCGTGACGAGAAGGAAAATATAGAAAGTGTATTGCAATCCCGTTGACAGTTCAGCGACTGGTATTTTTTTTTCTTCCACTTGATTTTGATCCAAAATACAAATTTCCCACTTTGCAGAGTTGTTATGAGGAATAGTTGGTGTGTCAGATAAAAAGGGGAAATTTGTGAGGATTGTTGCCATTTGCGATTTATTGGTAGTAAAGGAGTATTTATTGATTTTAGTATTATGATTTTTTACAAGCTTATATTCAATCGAAAGATTAACTTAACTAACATAATATTCTCAGTAATTTCGCAATGGAAAAGAACATTGGAAAAAGGACGTGTATAGAAAGATTTTATGAATAAAATAAAATCGTGCAGAAATACTGGACGCGGAATAGAAACTAAAACACACTTCTGCCGTGTCCCAAAAACATGTAGATCATTCTTGACTTTATAGTAAGGGCATTCATTCATGCAACGTTGGAAAGTCGTCGTAGACGTCAGAGATCAGGTAAAGAAGATATAGGAAACTTTCCAGGACTTTACGTTTTGCCTACAAGCTAATCCTGGAATTTTCCTGGATTTTGAGAGATAAATTGATCACCACGGTCCAACCAGATACACACATTCCTTGTTTCACACACACTTGTTTGCAGCCCAGCTAATTTATGTGTCAAAACGGCACGTACGAAATCGGGTGATAAAGGGGAAGACGTTATCTTATCTCTTCTTTACTTGATCTCTGGTAAACGTGATAAAATTACGACGTGATAAATGAACTGTTAAAATTTGTTTGGGAAATCTTTTCCAACAATATCGGAATTTTCTCACAGGAATTGGGTGCGTAAACTGAGATGGTACACGTTGTAAACTTTTCAAATGCTATTTTGACATATAATCAGTCACTTTTACACATCAAACGTATGCACTAAACTTAAAAAAATTATCGAGAATGGAAAGAGAACAATATGAACAAAATTCTATTAAAAATAAATTACTATTAATAATAAATCTATGTATAAATAAATTACTAAAATAAAAATTGAGTTCAGTGGGTTACCGCATTATTTAATGGTACAGTTTTAGGGCCGTTCATGAAACGTCATCGTAAAATTACAATCTTTCGCACGTAATAAAATTACGACGTTGCATGAATACCCTTACAGCCTTATTCATAAACTCATTATGAGGAGTGTATAAAGTTATGTACTCCTTAAAATGCCTCTAAACGCAAAAACCTTATTCATAAAACATATACAACATTGAATAGAGGCTGCACATCCTAAACGCGTCTGATGGTTGAATAAAGCCTGTATAAGGATATATAATATTTTTTATTTCTGTATACATAGACGGCTGAGCATCAGGGTTACCAATTAACAAAGGTTTAATTGTAAGTTGGAAATAATCATCCAGGGTATTTTGTATTTTAGCAGTTGTGTTTCACTGCTTAATTTGTTCAAATGGCAATTCTTCTTTGCCTACAGACTCAACATTGTAAACGATGTTATTAAGTCAACATAAGTCATCAATATGTTACAAAAGTGTAGAAAACAAAGTTGTCACCATAAGTTTCGGAACCATAAAAATGATCCCTTGGTAGCTCTTTCGAGCTTTTTGGTAATTTATTTGACACAAACCCTGTATAACTATTATGGATGGGGAAATATGTTATGAATAAGAAATTGTTCGACCATGATTAGAGGCTGTATAAATACTTATGCACTCTATAACTATACAACCGTTGAGATGTGTTTTAGTGAAATCTAATGAATAAGGGGGTTAGTGTTTGTAGATTTAAAACTGTTGTCTGGAGCTTATACAGTGGCTGAATTTGACGTTTAGTAACCTACTGAGGATAAAGTACTTCAGCAAACTATTTCCCTCACGAGTGCATTGTCTCTTTCATTAAACGCCAAAACCGCTTGGAATAAACAATGAGATATTAAGGGTATTCATGCAACGTCGTAATTTTATTACGTGCGAAAGATTATAATTTTACGACGACGTTTCATGAACGACCCTAAAACTGCACCACTAAATAATGCAGTAACCCATTGAATTCAATCTCATTTTAGTAATTTATTTATTGATAGAATTTTGTTCTTATTGTTTTCTTTCCGTTCTCGATAATTTGATTCAGTTTAGCGCATGTGTTTGATGTGTGAAAGTAACTGATTAAATGTCAAAATAGCATTTCATAAGTTTACAACGTTTACCACATCAGTTTACGCACCCAATTCCTGTGAGAAAATTCCGAAATTGTAAGAAAAGATTTTCCATACAAATTTTGACAGTTCATTTATCACGTCGTAATTTTATCACGTTTACAACGTTTACGACGACTTTCCGACGTTGCATGAATACCCCTATTTTATATGGCGGGAGTAATAATTTTTGAATTATTTGCTTTGAAATATGAAAATATAAGTTGTTCAAAGTGAAACACAAATTATAAATACATAACAATACTGAGAGAGTGTGTAAAATTAAAAAATAGAAATAAAAAAAATGAAATTGATAACCAGTGCCATTGCAAATTGTGAACATAAATGCGATTACAAACGAAGTTGATAAGTTTAAGTAAAGATTATTATGTTCTTGTTTTTACAAACAACAACAACTCTGGATATTTTTATTTTGTTTATAATTTATTCTGTTCTTATTTTGCACTTTTACACAATTTTCAAGCTATTTTAAAAATGATACATTTGTTTTCATACAGATTTATTTTTTTATTTAATTTATTTTACTTAAACAAATTACAATGTATATCTTCAATTGAGAACGCGAATTGTGCAACACAATGTTATGTACTGAAAATGATAAATAATTATATAAATAATATTATCCTTAGTTATTTCCTAGAGAAATTAAAAGAAAAGTTTCTTTTATTGGAATTGGATATTAATGAATATATAATATGGATGTTTGTTTTATTGTTTTTATTTTTAGCCATAACTATGGTAGTACCTATGGTACACAATTACAACGTCGGCATCAGAAGCCACAAATGGTCTCACCAGCCTAAACGGCTTGACCGATTTTATTCAAACTTCGTATCGACGGTTTTTTGGTCATAATTCTAGACCATTTAATTTTACTCTTATCCATTTTATTAATGGTATCTGCCCAACTGATCTAACGATTTTGATTAACCTTAACATACAGATTTAGGCCATATAAGACAAAAAATTAATTTCTCGCAAACTATTAAATTAAATTAAATTTAATATTTATGTTACTATTACCGTTTATAACAATGCATTGGATTGCGTTCAGTTTTGACCACTAAAGGAAAATCATTATTATTCACACACACTGATTCCTTCAATTTCCGGGATAAACGTTCTTATAATCATGCTTCGACATTATTTATATATTTTTAAAATCAATAGGTAACCAAAAAAGAAAGGGAAATAGAACGTTGCAGAAGACCCAGACGTTCACCTTCCACTTGGCTAATCGTGTCGTGTCTTAATATAAAACAAATAATTAATCGTGGTTTCTTTATTCATATTAAAGCTATTTTGTGAACGTACGACACAATCGTGCTATTTTTTTCATGAGGTCTCGACTACCTACCGTCTGAGTGATAAACGTTTTCAAAGTTACGGAATGACCCACTGGGAAACTATAGATTGACACTTTACACTAGTACTAAGCTTTGAAAAAAAGAGTGGTGCTAAGGAACCTAAATGATTTAAATGTCTGCTTTAGACTTAAAAATCGTAATTAGATAACAAATAATAATTTTTATATTTTCTACATTTTTTTTCAATCATAATTTCATATAAACATTTATTTGTAAAAGTAACAGTTAAATAGGTATTTCAAAAAAAAATTGTTGAGACCTTTGACTCCTTTGATGTTTAGATGCACTCGGATATAAAAGATCTTCGATATTTGTTGATAACCTTAGTTTTCCAATACAACCAAGCCAGAAAAAGAACTCTGGAAACATGTACCCTAGGTTGTATTTAAAACACAATCTGAACATTTTGGTCAATACTAAATGCTAAAAAGAATTTTAAAACAAATCCTTTATTTACTAGGCGATTCCTTGCGATTATAAGGATTCAACCATTAATATTTTTAACATATTGTACTGGAAAACAACCTTCCAGTTGACACAACTAACTTACCAGTTATATTGTAAGGTGGTTGGTGAATCTGTGGTTTCCTGTTTGAGTCGACTTATCCACAAGGTCAATTAATTGTCCTGTATCGAAATTCTACTGGTGAGCAGTATAGATCCAACTCAAATGCACAATCGAAAGTTAAATAATTTCCATACTTTTAAATTGCAATAACAAACTAGAATTAGTTAGAAGCAATCCAACGTTGCTAAGATGCTTTAACTTATACAAATTATTGACAAATGTAAAGATTGCGTACTGCAATAAAACGTATACCAATTGCAGCACAAATTTAATTTATTTTTGCGACAACAAAATGATTTATGTACTGCGCAGGAATGTGACTTTAATCTGATAACCTAAAATGACTTCTTCATGTAATTTCGACAGCCATGTTCCGATCCAAATAATAAGGATTCTGTTGTTTGAGAATTCAAACATTTTTTAAATTTTGCGAAAACTGTCAAACAGGATTTCATTTTTTTTAATAGATTTCTTTATAAATTATCTGCTCATCATCATATAGCGTTTTCGATTGGGATTTTTAGATTTACTCTCAGATTTCAGATTTTACCCGTCCCAATCGAACATTAAAGAGGTTACTCTGGTTTTGTATGTGTGGAAGTGAGCCATTTGACAGCTTATTGTTTATCTTTAGGCCGCAATTATAGCTATTAGCTATCAATGAAAACCATCATATGAAATTTCCTTTTACTCATTGCGGCTTTTTTATAAATTCAAACATTGGCGAGTTGGTGTCAAAACAAAGCTTATGAATTTTAGAACATGATTATCCAATAATATTTTAGTTTTTAATTATAGTTTTCGCAGAAATAACAAAAAACACAAATCAAACTGCGAAATGCAAACTTCAAACTGACATAAGTCAGATGTTAAATGTTTTTGTGTTGGTGCATGTTGGTGTAAATCTGACTTGGAATCCAGATTCATCAAAAGTAATCTAGAGTAAAAAAAGAGTGCTTTTTGTATCCCAATCGAAAACGAAAAAATTAATCTAGAGTAAAAAAAGTGCTCTAGAGTATAAAAAGAGTGCTTTTTGTATCCCAATCGAAAACGCTAATAGATTAACTGGCACCACATCGACATTTTTTTTCTAATCTGGTTTTGACCGTTATCATCAATTTAAACTAAAAGCATTGATTCACCCAAAAGTAATGTATTATATTTAGAACTGAAGTTTTCACCGCTCAAAATATTATATGCTCATTCATCTTTCTAATCAGTTCATTAATAAATATATTAACACCAACAACAATTTGGAGAATATACAAAATTAGACTGGTTCTAGTTCAAGAGTACTATTAATTGGGATAGGTGTATTACGATATTCATCTACATACATTTATTATTATCAGCAAGTGGAAAATAAAATAAATTGTGGAATAACTTTCCACAAGAGATCTTTTTAAATAAAAAAAATGAGTTAATTTTCGAATTTCGCCAAGTTTGTCATAATCAATAATTCAGCTTTAACTTTTTGATAATATACATCGTTTTTCTCTTAAAGTACGAACACAATATTTCAATTGATTTTATCGCTAAATAAGATTTTGATGAAATTCAGGATTATCTTTTAACTTTTGCAAAATCCAATCGAAGAAGCTTCGGTGTTGTCAGGGTGTATGTTAAGGTCATTACTCAAAATTTGCCACAATCTGCAATGAGAGATTTTCCATATGAATGGTGTGGAAACAACGGATTATGCCAACTGATCTACTTGTTGCTGCGATATTATCGATACTTCGAACCGATGCATTAGACGTGTTATAGTTATAGTACTCTCACCCAATTAACTAGACAGAATAAGCAACTACTGTAATTAAATATTCCTATTAATAAGATGTTCGCGAATAATTTGCAAGTGGGAATCCTGGTTTAAATGTCCCTAAAAAATGTCATTTCTTGTTATGTATTTGTTGCTCATCTGCAAAAAAAACGATTGTTTTGATAACGTTGTGAGATAGAATGGCAAGCAAATAATTTTTGACAAATCGCTCAATACGCTATTCCGAGAATAAATGTTCGTTATTAATAGGGACAGAGATTTCCCCCCGCTGCATTATCTAATATATTGTTGATTAATGGAACATCATTATCAACTGAGGAGAACTTTTTCTGCAAAACAACAATTTCCTTATAGCGCAGCGTATAATAATAAAGAATTCTCTTCATGATAAATACAAAATAGTATTCTTTTAGCAGAAAGAGTGAGGAGATGAATCCAACAGATTATAGTTTCAGCATATTGTAGAAAAATGAGGATTCGGGTTTACTCAAGTTTGTCATAATCAATAATTCAGCTTTAACTTTTTGATAATATATATCGCATTTTTCTCTTAAAGTACGAACACAATATTTCTATTCATTTTATCGCTAAATAAGATTTTGATGAAATTCAGGATTATCTTTTTAACTTTTGCAAAATCCAATCGAAGAAGCTTCGGTGTTGTCAGGGTGTATGTTAAGGTCATTACTCAAAATTTGCCACAATCTGCAATGAGAGATTTTCCATATGAATGGTGTGGAAACAACGGATTATGCCAACTGATCTACTTGTTGCTGCGATATTATCGATACTTCGAACCGATGCATTAGACGTGTTATAGTTATAGATCTCTCACCCAATTAACTAGACAGAATAAGCAACTACTGTAATTAAATATTCCTATTAATAAGATGTTCGCGAATAATTTGCAAGTGGGAATCCTGGTTTAAATGTCCCTAAAAAATGTCATTTCTTGTTATGTATTTGTTGCTCATCTGTAAAAAAAAACGATTGTTTTGATAACGTTGTGAGATAGAATGGCAAGCAAATAATTTTTGACAAATCGCTCAATACGCTATTCCGAGAATAAATGTTCGTTATTAATAGGGACAGAGATTTCCCCCCGCTGCATTATCTAATATATTGTTGATTAATGGAACATCATTATCAACTGAGGAGAACTTTTTCTGCAAAACAACAATTTCCTTATAGCGCAGCGTATAATAATAAAGAATTCTCTTCATGATGAATACAAAATAGTATTCTTTTAGCAGAAAGAGTGAGGAGATGAATCCAACAGATTATAGTTTCAGCATATTGTAGAAAAAGAGGATTCGGGTTTACTCAAGGAATTTTCATAATTGCATAGCGAAAATATATTGAATGAAGAACCGAAGATCGGAGAAAGCGCTTTTATAATTTCGACCACCGACCAAAAAATCGTTGCTCTATCGTTTAATAATGAAAAATTGTATGTCCCTATTAACAAACCAGATATATGCACCAAATCAGAATCAAATGCTGAGTCGATCTAACATTTCTGTCTGCCATTCGTCAGCTGTTTTTGAATACTTATATTTAAGTTAGATTTTTCAAATCATATGCAAACTCTTTGTTGAGACTTTTCAAAGTCACACAAAAATAATGAAATGTCTTCTTCTAAGAAAAAAAAAAAACAGTTTTGGTAAAAGCTTAATGAAAGTCAGAAAAAAACTATTGAACATGCCCTCTAAGGGACAGTTGCACTAATCTGAGAAAAGTTTATAAAGGGTGGTTAAATTTTAAGGGCCGATGTTGAATGTGAACCACACCTAAACGTCAAGTTTTCTTCTGCATTTCATTTGACATTTATCAATTTCAGACTAATTCAATTTGAACCATGGAAATATACCAATCGAACAACGCGTTAAAGTTATTCAGGCTTACTATGAAAATGGGCGTTCAAATCAAAATGCATATCGTGCACTTCGTGATTTTTTTCGGTCAATTTAATCGTACAAAAATGCGTACGATCGGAAAAATCGTGCAAAAGTTTGAGCAAACCGGGTCTGTAGGAGATGTGAAAACACCAGTGCATGTTTGTACAGCTCGTACTGCAGAAAATATTGCTGCTGTAGCGATAGTGTGGCTGAAGAGCCGTCCACCTCAACTCGTTGTCGTGCCCAACAATTGCACCTCTCATTCTCGCCGTTGATGAACATTATGCATAAAGACTTGCATTTACAGGCTTACAAAGTGCAATTGACTCAAGAACTAAAGCCTCTTGACCATTTCAAGCGTCGCCGTCGTCAATGATCAGAATGGTGGCAAGAAATGGCAACAGTGGTTGATTAATCTTCAGTGAGAGGCACATTTTAACCTCAGTGGATTTGTCAATAAGCAGAATTGCCGTACTTGGGCGAATGATAATCCAAGAGTGATTGTCGAAAAACCAATGCACCCACAAAGAGTGACGGTTTGGTGCGGTTTATGGGCTGGCGACATTTTTTCCAAAATGAGGCCGGTCAGGCAGTTACTGTGAATGGTGTTCGCTATCGTGAGATGATAACGAACTTTTTATGGCCCGAATCGGAAGATATGGATGTGGACAAATTCAATGGCCGTGTTATCTCACGTGGTGGCGATGCCAATTGGCCGCCAAAATCATGCGATATGACACTGTTGGACTTCTTTCTTTGGGATCATTTGAAAGAAAAGGTGCCAACAACAATTAAAGAGCAAAGGATAAGATAAATCGGCACATTAACGGCGTAGAAACATGGCCGATATTTTGTTCCATACATAATTGAACCATACCAATATTATCATAATAAAAAGAAATGACAATAATTTCCTAAATAATTTGTGTTTTATTCAAAATCAACATCGGCACTTAAAATGGTGCTAAATAATGCTAATTTTTTTCTTGCTGATTTCAGTCAAACCTACTTTTTGAAGATATTCATATTCATTCATGGGCGTTCAGACGACTTGAAAATCTGTCAGATGAGGATTTGCAAAACTTTTAAATTTATTATTTCTTGAGCAGGTTCACAGCGTTTACTTCGAATCGTTTCTTTTTCTCAATCTATTACCTTTGGCAGGTCCTCATCTAGGAGCAGTTGAAGCGCATCAGTATCACTATGACAGATGTGTTATCAGTGGATTGTGGATTCTATAAAACTGAAACTACGTCAAAAGATGTGCCTTTCATATCTTCTGAAATAAATCTTTCAATCCATTTAGAGAGAATTCGAGGAAGTTTATACGTTGATTTTTTGTCTACCAAAGGTCTGCACCAAATTTGATGGATGGCTCTGGATATATCTGTGATGTTCATTTGCTGATGTCTATTAATATATTACTGCATGTATTAAGTTGTGTTTCAACAAAACTAAGTTCCTTCACCAGTTATACCATTCCCTATAAATCGCCAAAATGATTTAAATCATAATACTAAGAACAAAACAAGTAAGAAATAAATTATTATTATTAAAGTACACCGACCTAATAAAATCAGTTCCGAATTGTAATATTGTTGTTAATATTCAGCGATAAGAATTGTTTTTAAATGTCTGCTAAGTGATAACAAAACGTATATACAATGTAGGTACACATATTATAATACTTATCATCCTACCGCACATGTCAAATAACATCACTGCATAGTATCATTAGCGTATTTAAATATCTTCAACTTATTTTGACATAGGAAGCAAACAGAACGGTTCACAGAATGAGTGAAACATCTGCATAGTCTATTATACGTCAGCTGATAGCTAATAGCTAAATAAATGACATACAAAAATGATAACGCTCTAAACAATGAAATTATTACACAAATACAGTCAAGTGGGAATTATTGATTTTATGCTGAAATTAGTTTGTTAATTGACTAGTTCATAAATATATATTCTACATATATAAATGTATACTTTATACTTTGTTATTGCGTTTTCCATTTAAATTAAATCGTTCGGAATCGACAGAACTCTTCTATAAGACCGTTTCATTGGCTTCAAATCAGAATCACAATTTACTTAAGAAGATTTGTCTCCTCACCTTTCTTTTTTAAAAGAGTAGATACAGCTGGTTATTTTATAATTTGTTATGTAATAAATGGAATTTATCATAGCTAGACAGAAAATGTTTTACTGAGAATGTTGTTTAGTAAGTCTTTCCTGTTGCCACCACATTTTTTCACATTTCTTCTGTTACTTTCCAGTTTTAATAATATATATTTAAAAAATATTTTTTTGTTAGTAATAATATAGTATACATCGAAAACTGTAATCCTCAACTGGGAAATCACATAATCGTTCGCTGGTAATAAATAGGGTCGCTACACGCTACGCTAACATTTAATGATTTAATTAGGCTATATGAGGGTGACCAAAGTAGAAAAAGGATTCGAGAAAACATTAAGCGAGCGGATGTATGTTTTTATAGAAGAGACGCAACTGTGTATTTTTGTGGTTTGCGCTACCCGAAACAATTATACATTTTTGTCACAATAGGATTGTTAGTACCAAGGGCAAAGCCTATTCATGTGTACCTTGGTATTTCTTGCACGATGAAAATTCCTGTTTTACACTGCCTCCGAAGGTCTAAGTAAAGTTAGACTTTTCTTGATAGTTTATACTACTCGAACAATTTCTCAGATCATCGCAGGTCCTGCGCGGTTCATCGCTTTACCGTTGCGCCACTGAGCCTATGCTATACAATATACTTTTTTGCAATTGCATGTTCATTTCTCAGATCATCGCAGGTCCTGCGCGGTTCATCGCTTTACCGTTGCGCCACTGAGCCCATGCTATACAATATACTTTTTTGCAATTGCATGTTCATGCAATTGTTGCTTGTATTGTTACTTGAATTTGCTCAAAATGTGAATTCAAAAAAGTTAACTCATTCTTCATAATGATCACAAATATGCTGATTAAATATTTTTATCGTTTCCCCCGAAATTATTTAACGAAGCCGTCTTTAGGTGTAATACTCAATTGTCGCCGAAAGTTATAAAACCTTCCAATTCCAATTTAAGCACTTTCCATTCTGTCACGCTTAACTAATCAATTCCTATCAGCAATCTGTCAAACTACCAATTGTACATGTCAATTCATTTCATACGATGTTTTCAAATATTTCTTAATTTCGCTGAAAAACAGATCAATTGCTATTAAAAAATAAACAAATAATCAATTTTACTTTACTTTAGAAAATGTGAAAATCATATTCGTGTGATAACGAACATTTGCAGTCACGTACAGGTCCGTTATTACCTTGTTTGCTTTTGTCAAAACGCAATGAATTTGTAATATGTATAATATTATTTGTCACCATAGTTACTGTGATCACATGTCAAATTAAATGAAACGTCATTGTTGACCTTTAAAGATGCATCTTCAATCATTCTGGCTACGATGCAGCATTGAGTGATCAATCGATAAATTAAATGATAATTACACTTAACATTCACAAGTATAATTGTTTTAATTCAATCGTCTGTCAACTGCGATCAGCGATCAGACATTTTTTGTCGGCAATCATGAACCGTGAATGCTTTCTGCGATATTCTGTTAATATCTTCTTATCGACTTTTTTTTGAAGATAGTCACTTCAAAAGAGATTATTTATTTCGACATTGATGTATGCAGACTATGGTGAATATAATCTTCGATCAATTAATATATTCGTTAGTTGGATATGATAATCCTGAGTTATTTATTTTTATTTTGTTTTCTTTGAACTGTCTTGCAGTGGGTTAAACCATGGCGAATGGTTAAATTTATCAATGTTTTGGAAAACAATTTAATCCATACGACACCTACTGCCGTCAAAGAATATCAAGATAACGCATTTGTTTCGGTAAGTCATAGGTTTGGTAACGGCAGAAATTATCAATAAGGGATTTTTTTGTTCGTATTAAATTTGCTTAGGTAAATGTTTAGACTTGTGTGACATTCCAAGGGTTAATGATGAAATATTATTTACCATGACCATGAAAGAATAGATAAGACTAGGTTCCACTAAAAGTAATGGACTTTGATTTATCATCAGAATTGAAAAAAATATAGTGCAATAAATTATGGTGAAATAACGGGAGTGTATGATATTCATTTAATCGGAACTGATAATGGCCAATTGCAGATTGAAGTACCATATGTTGTCAATAGAAATGGCAATATCAAGGGCTGGAGATTTTATGTTGTATACTCTTTAATAGTAAAACTGTTTTTTTTTTCACAAGATTTGAAAACACAATCTTATTTAGGTTAATATAAAATGGAATAGCATGGAATTTAAAATTAACTCAATGATGACAGTTCAATAATTGTTTGACAAGTGGCAATGGTTGGGTATTGAGGCTAGATATAAAGGCACGTTAACTTGGCAATGTTATTATTTTACCTCCCAATGGTTGCCATATGTTACCCGGTCTTATCCAACCGGATTTGACGTTCTAAACTTATAAATGCGAGTCTTGCAGAAAAAAAAAAACAGCAACACTATAAATAAATTACCTTATCATAATGAGTTCATACCACAAAGTATTCTAGTATAACAAGGTATTCGAATATTCAAATTAATTCATAGCAATAGCATACTTGTAGCCTAGGCAAAATATGTGGCTTCATTGATGAACAGAGTTTATTTTTCCAACGTTGAACAGCGCTTTAATTGACTTAAATTTGAGGAATTGATGGTCTTATACAGCTTTAATATTTGTTGAAAATATTTGGAACCATTGTAAACGTAGAGATTTCCAGTCTCAAATTAAAAAAATATGAGAAGGCTACAATCCGTTGTGGCTACAATCCGTTGTGCGGATCGTTGAATACCCTATCCCATCCTATCTGTAAAACTAAAATTCCCAAAAAGTGAACATGGCTTAAAACACGATGTGGATTAAATATTCAGACTGTTTATAAAACACTTACGGTTCTACAAAAGACAAGCTTTTTCTCCTGCATATGTTATGGGGTAGTGTATAGAAATGGTTTTTATATAAAAACGCCCCCAAAAAATGGGCGTCATATTAATATTACCAATGATTCTGCATCAAACTTTTTTTCGAAAAATGTAAAATTTGACCGGAAAAAGTTTTTACTGAAAACGCCCCCAGCAAAATTCTTTACGGTTTGGCTAAAAAAATAAGTTTTTCTTAAAAGGGAGCGTGGTAGTGGGCGGATTTAAAAAAATCTTTACTTGTTCTGTAGGCACGGACGAGGATCCTATATACCAAATTTCATTCTCCTAGTTCAAAATTTAAGGCCTAAAAATCGGTGACGTACAGACGGACGGACACACATGACTCTATGACATTATTTCTCTATGTTACAATCTATGTATCAAAACTAATATACCCCTATGGGATAGGGTATAAACATATGAGAAGGCTACAATCCGCTGTGCGGATCGTTTAAAACCCTATCCCATCCCATCCTTAAAATTAATATCCCCAAAAATTGGATGTGGCTAAAAAACTTTATGGGTACGAAATTGGAAAATAACATTGTCATAACATACTGTTCACACAGTTGTTCAAAATATTTTATGGTTCGACAAAAAACGACATTTTCCAATTGAATATGCTATGGGGTAGGGCATACAAATCGTTTTGTTAAGAAAACGCCCCCTGAATCGTTATATCCACCATTTATTTACTATCCGATTGCCAAGGCACATGTAATAGTATTTATAGAAAAAGTAAAATAGAAAACTTCATTGAAAAGTATTTCTGTCTAATCGACTATATGTAATCATATTGACATTTCTGCAAATGTAAAACCCAAACGACATACGTGTCTCAATTCTTTTAGAGAGTTACTCACTTTAAGGTGGAGTTCAGTGGCGATTCCCAGCTATAGCAGGACCTAACTGTTTTACTGGTCCTCCTCTCACGGGTATCTAACAAATCATTCGAATTATATTAATTGTCAAGAAAAGCTTAGATGCATCTTCATAACCGTTTGGATTCGGCATGAAACAGGATGTCCCACCATCGTACAAAAAATCCACACATACATGAAAGGTTGTGAGAAAAAGCTGAGGTATTAACGAGCATGTTGCGCAAAATAATTGTTTTATTTTTGTGTACTTAATTTTAGACTATCTTCTATTGAACTGATTATTAATGCAATATTATTATTACTATATATATTTTCAACTCCAACTGCCTAAAGGTCATCGCTGATCGTTTTTTCTCAATAACGGCCAGCATCTGTTCACACAACAAATATAAAACTATATTTTGTATATAAGAGATGATAAAAAATAGCATAATCTCTATACTACTACAGATGAAACCTTATCGCTTTCTATTTGTGTAGGTCAAATTGCAAACACTATCATTAATAATAAAAAATCCCTGCGAACTACTTTGATGGCTATCACGGAAATATAAGCATCGTTTTGCAAAAAAATTCATATCACCGCAACATTGTTGATAAAGTAAATACAATTACCTACCACAAGGACCTTACTCATTGCATTATATGAATTCATTTTGTCGAGTTTATTTTTCATTACATTTTTCAATTATTATCTTGACAGCCTGCCTTTCTCAGTGGAAAAATTACCGCAATCGTTTTAAGATAAGAATGGTATAACAAAATAGATAGTAGAGACAAACATGTCCAAAATGCTAAAAAGCTGTCCTGGAATTGGTACTATATTAAATATTAATCTAAATGATGTGATGCGAGTTACGACAATGATAAAAGATCTGGTCGACAAAAAATTAGACAGATTTTTGACAGCTGACAACTGAAAAATATTTAGTTTTAACTGAGGTAAATATATATGGTGAGGGTAACACAGCTATATGCTGTCAACAAGAAATGACTCACCATGTTAAGGATTGGACAGAACGTCAACATCGATAGCTACAACTTTGTGATAATAAGATGTTGTCTATACTTTATGCTATTAACTCTGACAACGACATCTCACCAAAAATTAATCCTTTTGCCAATCGCTGTTTCTTCAGGCTTAGAACGCAATTTACAAATAAACCTCTCACTCGAACTTCTAAGAAGATCCGATTTAAGACCCTGATCATTCCAGTCCTGGGCTATGTCGCCAAAGCATGAACCGTTTCAAAATCGGATGAAGAAATCCTTGGTAGATAGACCTGGTCAAAAAACTACCCCATGGACGTTTAAAATGAAGAGTATATGTAGAGCGAATGGACACCAACACTCCGGCTCGCAGAGTCTTCGATTCTCAGCCAAATGTAGAGAGAGACGCACAAGTACAAACTTACCTTAACCAAATTGGAGTGCGCAACTTGGGGCAGTCAGCTAGGAACTTGACTAATTTGAAAGCCATGTTGGTAAAGCCATAAGATAAGATATTTCTGAACCATAGCGCCAGTTAAATAAAACTATAGGAATACAACCATTAATTCGTGTGTACGCAGTATTAGGAACAGATCAGATGAGACAAACTGTTTTAATGTCTTATATTTGTCATTTAGTTTTGTTTAACAAATGTACGATAAATAGAGGAAAGAACAGAATAATAAAGATGTTTATGTTCCAATAAGCTCATGAGCTGAACAACAATGTTCACGATTTGTAGCTGCATCTACTTTTAATTCGGATTAAATTCGTCAAAATATCCAATGTCTGTATTTTTCTTTTCTGTCAGTTTTCACTAATTTATGCTGCTCTGTACTGCCTGGCTGTACTTTTGTTAAATAAATCTAAATGAAGATATTACCTCATCCGACGTAAAATACAAAGTCATGGATCATTTTTTCATGAAATAAATAAAAAAAACCAATTAAAGAAAAGTGGAAATGTTATACGAAACTATAATATGCATTGTTGTCATCATTATACATACATGGGTGTTTAAGCCACTTCCCAGAACTGTAGTAGAAAGATTGAAAAACATAAGCATAATTTATATACATCTATGTATTCTTTATTTTAGGAAGACAAATTTATGAAGTGAAATATATTAAGTTTTACTGATTTGTTAACTTGACGGACAAGTAAAGCTTGCCTTTCGATTAAGATTGTTTAAATGTCAAACGTCATATCTATTTATCTTCAAGATGAATTTCGCAAATAATGATACACGAAACTCGTCTGAAAGATATTCATATATAAACAAAATTTAATGGACTTTTAATAACACTAATTATATTTTTGTTCATCAAAGCCGAGTAAAGGAAAATCATGAGTCTTAGCCTTCAAGGTGATTTGTTTTGCAATATCGTAACTTGGTATTCAATTTACTTTTAAATGCTAATCACACTTTTTGTTATTGTAGATGTTGTATTTCACTATTTAATAAGGTTAATATATTTGTTTATTACAGTAATCAATTTATATAAATATCAAAACAAAATATGAAATGTCAAAGGATAAAAAAATGTTACTCATGCACATCGATCCAAAAATAAATGAATTCCTTTATGTCAGAAATAACTTTTTATACTTGGTTTTTTGAATGGCTTAATCAGCTTTGTAAATCGTACACTAATAAAAACGTATTTCGATAGTATCGATGTATTTCGGTGGTATTGATTTATATTAATCGATTACAATAAATTCATATAGCAAAGCAGTCAAGGCAAGTCCACTAACTTGTGTAAATTAAATTTGATTTATTTTTTTCTCGTGCACTGAAGATAACAAATCTTCTTAGTGCTACCAAATGTGTCAAATTACGTTAAATTAAATGTCACCCTAACTTTCGAAAACGCAAATGTATTTGAAAAAAAAACTTGTGTTTCACAATTATATAGTAACATTTTATGTATGTTTTCTTTGCGATCACCGCATTTGTTGCATCGACTACTTGTATAGTGTCAAAACTGATAAGTGTCTAAATCTAAATGACTGATAAAGTATACTTTCGGCAGACTTATTATTATTGTTAGCTGTTAACTCGTATAATGGCATTCATACAAAGGTTAACAATTTAATTGCCTTCTAGTTAGTAGGTAATAACGAATCATGGATTCAAAATAGAAAGTAGGTATTTATAGTGTTTTACATTCTTAATACCCAATAATTTATTAGTATTGTAAATGATTTAACTATTAAGTGACTGTCATAAAAAATTTAGTTTTACTATTGGATTTACGGTGATTGTCATTCAAAATAAAACATAAAATACCGGATGAGCCATCGCCTCCACTCAACTGCAAAATAGTAGTGCAAATGCTACGGAAAAATCAAGATGCAATTTATTATAATAATCATGTCATAGAAAAACTTTGTTTTTTGGGGTTATTTATTTCTAGAATGTGATAGGATAGGGTTTTAAACGATTCGCACAGCGGGTTGTAGCCATATGTTTATACCCTATCCCATGGGGGTATATTAGTTTTGATACATAATTTGTAACATAGACAAATAATTTAGCTACATGTACCTTAAAGTATATGGATCTACTCAGAATCACTAGCTGAGTCGATTAAGCCATGTCTGTCTGTCCGTGCGTCCGTCTGTATGTCACCGATTTTTAGGCCTTACATTTTGAGCTAGGAGAATAAAATTTGGTACATAGAATTCTTGTGCAGTGGAGCAAAACAAGCGTACAAGTAAAATCCGCCCACTGCCACGCCACCTTTTGAGAAAAACGTAGTTTTTTCCTAAACCGTAACCAATTTTTAAAAACTGTCTAAACAACATATTTACAGAATCTCAATACCTATATATCGTCTATATAAAGTTGTTTGTCACGCCAACTTTTTTGGGGAGTTTTTAGTAAAATAATCATCTTTCGGTACATTTTTAAAATATTTGAAAAATCTTTTGATGCAGGATCATAGGTTATGACAATATAAACATTTCATCCTAAGTTCATTTTAACAGACACCCACTTTTTGGGGGCGTTTTCCTACAAAAACCATTTTTTTGCCCTACTCCAAGGCATATGCAATAGAAAAACAGTTATTTTGACGAACCATAAAAGATTTTGATAAACTGTCCGAACAATATCTTGTGACAACGTCATTTTCTATATTTTATTACCATTAATCCCACAATTTGGGGATATTGTAACCTTCACATATGTTTTTGATGTATTTTTAATATTTATTTCGAAAAAGAATGTATAAAATTATCATTAAATGTTTAAAAACTTAGTGAACAGGATTCCACTTTGCCAAATAGTTTATATTTAGTGATTTTTGTACGTGACAAAAAAAATAAGTGCCACCAGAAAACCAGGACTCTCATTCCGTAAGTGATTATCGTTTGAAGATAACATTTGACGGTACATCTTGCATTACGTAAGATCAATAGTCGTTTTTGCTTTCGGCAATATCACCTTATTTGCATCACTTAAAACAACAACAGACGATTATTGAGCGATTAATTGATTGAGTGATACCGTCTGAGTGGTAATCGTTTTCCAAGTTACGGAATGACCCCCAGGCTTTAAACAGACAAACGAAATATAAATCTTTTAGAACCATGTGTGTTCTTGTCAAAAAAAAATTTGACAATATTTAGATTTTATTTCTTGGCACCTGGCATCAAAATTGACAAAAAGATGCATCAAAATGACAATGCAATTTAAGGGTTCATTCACAATTATAGCGAAATGGCGAAATCGAAACGGCGAAACAACGTAGATATATTCTGAGAATTTGGTTCATAGCTACATTATTTCTATTCATTGCAATTGACGATTGGAGACAAAACATGTGACATCACGGTTGGACATAATGTGTATGTTATGGATAAAATATTTGACAGCTAAGGAGCTATAATGAATAAATCTGATCGGTCGACTATATACAGTTGCGGTAAGCGCCTCAATACAAACTTTGAGTATGGTTGTTGCTCAAAACATAAATATCTTCTCTAGCGGTACAGTGCAGATATTATCGTGATTCAAGAAATACGAAGGGTAGGATCAGGAACGCAAACGCTTTCAACATTTATTACAGCTACAGATAACAATTCTTAAAAAATAAGCAGAAAAAACAATGCAACGGCATCAGCAAGCGTCATCGATTTGCTATAAAGTGAGTCATGTTGGTATTCTAAAAGTACATTTCACAGACAGTTCTGTTAATTGATACAGGTTTTTCAATAGGTAAACTTACATGCGCTCTTCAACACATATCCGCAACACATTATTTTGTCGGCGCGAGAAATGAACAAGTTTACTCTATTACTCGTATTGATTAGGGCACACTATTATGATTGAAAAGTACAACAAGACAAACAAACTTATATAAAAACTATCTAACCCGGCAAACGTTGTTTTGCCATGTATATTTTTTCTAGAAAACATTTGTTTAGTTCAATAAAAATTACTATTTCCTATAAGTGTGCGGGGGTGTACTTATAATAGGAGTGAACCACCCTTAACATTTAGGGGGATGGAAAATAGATGTTGTCCGATTCTCAGGCCTAACGGATATGTACACAAAATTTCACGTAAATCGGTCGAGCCATTTCGGAGGAGTATAATGACTAACACCGCGACATGAGAATTTTATATATAAGATTAATTACGTGTTTCATGGGAAAACTAAATACTAACAACAAAAATGTTTACCCATCTAATTGATTTCAATTTAAATTGACTGTATGGTAACATAAATAGGATAACTAGATATCTATCGATAGAGCAAATATAAAATGTTATCAACAAAATATATGTATATTATTTTTTTTAAATGTAGACAAACGTACTAGCTACCAGTATTTTTTTAACTAAAATACCCAAACAAACAGAGTGTTGTGATACTACATAAACCATTGTTAGATGACATCAATACAGTCGCAATTCGCAATCAACTAATAAATTGTTTGCCGCTATCAATTTGTTCATTATTTTCTCTATGCATTTGTTTGTTTGTTTCCATTTGACAAAACGTATACAAATGTATTAAATAACCACTCGTTGAATGGTGTAAATTGTTGAAATAACCCACTCTCAATGCTGGCGATGACATTTTGTGCCTGCTTATTAGCATATTATTATGCATTTCGATGCAGGTGCAAACAAAAAAATCATAATCATGCCTACATTTGCTATAACCTGAATATTATAATACAGATAATATGCATTTTCCAGTTGGAGTGACAGTTCTCCACTTGATGTCACAAAAAATAACGTGGTATTGTTTTGCGGCAGAGGTACAATGATTTACAAAAAAAAAACCGCAATGCATAGATAATTTTAATTGTGCCACGTCATTATAACCTTATACTTTGAAGTGTAACGCCTCGTTGATTTGCAGAAACCTTGGAGTAAAAATCACAAGACACTTCTATATAACAAAAACTTTTAGTACTGTAAAGTTCTTAGTTGAAGAAATGTGAAACTTTTAAGGTTAATTGTGGAAATTTATACCACGCGCATAGGTTCAAGATCACTAATTAATAACTGAATAACAAGGGTAATTCACTGCATTAAGAGAAGTGGTACTTTCCAACAGCGTCAGTGTTCAAATATGGCAAACCCTTGAAATACAATTTTCTTTGTGTCGTCAGCGGTAATTTCAATGGGGGGATTTTAATGGCTGAATATTGATCGTACTAAGAATAGTGACAAATAACCGTTTCCTATTGGGAGATCAGAAGGCTATTGTATAAAAGGTGAATTTTGTGAATGTCACCTTGGAGATATTCTATTAGCATACATTCACTTTCACATAATATGCTTATTTACGGAAGAAGAATCCAGTAATAATCGTTGAAAAACCTGTTTGCCGATCAGAAGCTCTATTGAGATATGAATTTAATAAGGGTCTACTGGTAACAAATAATAAGATTTACAAATAATTTTAATACATTAATTACATAGGCATATAATTGGTGTAAATTATGTAAGAAATCTACTTTGGATGATAACTTGTGTAAACATAACATCACGATTAATGAATGCCCTTGAAGATTGTAATTTCACAAAATGAGATGATTTGAATTTACTTTCACAATTGCCTTAGGAGTTTAAATTCTAAAGTTAAAAAGTTAGTTTGCCATTTCATTATGATTTGTTAGTCAAAATCAAGATCTGTTGCGGATGTGTTGCACGTCGTTGTTGACATGGCAATATATTATACCAAGGGACAACACCTCCACCTAGCAAAACATCACGTCGACATTGCCCTCCTTCAAGAATCCTGGATCTCAAAAGGGGTAATTTGCGGACTAAAATCCGATTCATTTAACATTTATTTTAACAAAACATTAACGGTAAATGCCGTAGCTGCGTTATGGCTAGGAAAAACATTAACTTATTTTTTCTACTCCAATCCAATAGACTTAACCCCGTTATTTCTCTGTACAGCTTACCTACCAAACGACTCTGCAACACCCCTCCTGCCGACGCTGTCAAAGTACTGGTCCGGCATAGTGAATCGAAAAGATGGGATTTATTCATCGGATGTGACGCTAACGCCCACCACACAAGCTGTGGCAGTAGTGATACCAATATCAGAGGTAAGTCTCTCTTTCAATACATTGTAAAACATAGCCTGTTGATACATAATCGTGGAAGTGAACCAACTTTCATTATAATAAACCGAAGGGAAGTCTTAGAATTAACGCTTTCCTCTATAATTCAAACACACTAACAATTTCCGACTGGAAAGTATAAAGCCAACCCAGTTTCTCTGATTACAGGATCATAGAATTCTCCTTAACAGGGAGAATAGTCAACTTTATTCCATTCCGTAATCCTAGAAAGACAAACTGGAATCTGTTTACGGTAAAAATCTCTAAACATACCTTCAGGAGTGTTACAGCTGATCAGAATGACAATGACACAAACGTGCATGAAATCTTCACGATATTTAACAACGCCTTCGAGAAAGCCTGGTAAGGTAAGTACAACAAGAGACAAAGTCATCGGTTGTCCAAAGAACTCACCAATCGGCAAAAGGAATCAAAGGAACTCTTCAAGACTTCAAAGAGGACAAACAATGTAAGAGACTGGAATCTCTACAAAACCAGCCTAAGGAAATTCAAAAAAGATATAAGAACAGCAAAAAGAAAAACCTGGAGAGATTTCTGCAACAGTGTTGAAGACACCAACGAATCTTCTGTCAAAGGAAACAAGCAGCCCAGGTTTTCTGAAAGTCTCAGAAAATAGGTGGACGGAATCCAGCGCCGAGACACCAGCCTAAGAAAATTCAAAAAAGATATAAGAACAGCAAAAAGAAAAACCTGGAGAGATTTCTGCAACAGTGTTGAAGACACCAACGCCAGATTAAAAAAAATACTGTCAAAGGAAACAAGTAGCCCAGGTTTTCTGATAGTCTCAGAAGATAAGTGGACAAAATCCAGCGCCGAGACACTAGATCTGCTAATACCTAAACATCCACATTCCAAACTGCAGCAAAGTATAGTATGTTGCAAACACAAATGATAACAGAGAAACGGATTGCTTATCTGGAGACAACTCCAATATAGACAATCATATTGGCCATTAACACATTTGAACCCTATAAAACAGCAGGCCCCGACGACATAACGCCCATGATGCTACAAGAAACTTTTAACTACATCATGCCAACATTAGTCCACACCTTTCGTGAATGCCTAAAATTGAAATATCTTCCCAAAGCGTGACGTGAAATCAATGTGAAACTTATACCAAAAGCAGGGAAATGTACCCACAAAGTTGCCAAAGATTATAGACCAGGAATACCCCAAACGAGCAAGCCTATATCAAAGGCAGTTAGAAACTGCTCGACATGAGCTAGTCCAAACAGTAGAAAAATATTATATTACAAAGAATACACACTAGCAGCCTTCCTAGAGATAGAAGGAGCCTTCAACAACGTCAAAACAGAAGCTATTGAGATCATAACCATGCTCAATAAACATATCATTTCATCTTCACTGGGCGATTACACCAAAAGGATAATAACGACAAGAGGAAATCCACAGGGAGGAGTTTTATCTCCCCTTCTTTGGCTACTGGTAGTAAACGAAGCATTGAAGAGACTATAGAAATCACTGAAATAAAAACAGTGGCCTATGCAGACGATGTGGTTCTCATTGCTTGTGGGAAAATCCCGTCGACTTTAAGAACTATTATACAAATAAGCCTAAACATACTAAGTAGGTCAGAACTATGCGGCCTGGGTGTAAATGTGAAAAAAAAACGAATTAGTCATCATCACTAACAAGAGATCAATAACAGAGTTTGCGACACCGACTCTGGGAGGGTCCACCCTTTCACTCAGCAAGTGACAAATACCTTGGGTGATACTCGATAACTAAAATGGGATCTGAACATCAATGAGAGGGTAAAAAACGCAAACATTGCACTCTACAGCTGCAAAAATGGGGCCCATCCCCGAAGGTAACGAAATGGTTTTACACAGCTGTTGTCAGACCAATCCTCACATATGGGTGCTTAGTCTGGTGGAACTCTTTGAAAAAGACGAAGCATTTGATTGCAATTACAAAGGTTCAAAGAACAGCATGTCTAGTCATTACAGGAGTCATGCGTACCAGCCCCATAACAGGTTCTGAAACAATTGGCCTACAGATCAATGACACAGCGGCAAAAAGCGCGTCAAAGAAGCAGGCAACCTCTGTATCAAACCTTTTGGTCACAGAACAATATTGAATACGAGAATGTGGTCTCTGACTACACCACCCCATGCCACGATTTTGATTTTCAATACTCAATATACCAAGTAGAGACGAATGGTCGTCAAACGATGTGGTATCTAGTAATGAAATTGCTATACGGATGCGTCTAAAAGGGAAATAGAGTGGCTTCTGGGATATACACCGACAAAATCGGGGTAGCCACATCCCTTAAACTAGCAAACTCGTGCAGTGTATTTCACATGAGGATATCTCCATTTACGTAGATAGCCATAAAAGCTCTGGCATCCAATACAATAAAATCACGTGTAGTTGGACGCTGCTTAAGGCTCTATGCAACCAGAATAAGGTCCAAATTATTTGGGTGCCGGGATATAATAACATTCCAGGAAATGAGAAGGCAGACGAGCTAGCCATACTAGGATCGTACAGCTGCATATCTTTATGTGACAGTAGAGTTAGACCCCACTCGCTTTTAAAAAACAGGCAATAACACAATACACGAAAAGTGTAACAAAATCTAGGTGGCAAACCATTAACACACACCAAAAACCTTTGGCCGAAATTAAGCGTTAGCAATTCAAAAAAGCTTATAGCTCTGAACAGAGCTTCTATTTCTATAGCGGTGAGGGTAATGACGGGTCACAATCTGTTGGGTAAGCACTCCCATAGAATCAGACTAACTGACTCACACCAACTATGCCGGAAATGCGGAGATCCAGACATGAAGAAGGACATCACCCACCTACTTTGTCACTGCCTCGCGATCAGCAACAGCCATAACATGCTCTTGGTAAATTTTACTACAAGGACTTGACGGAGCTAACAGAGATCCCTATAGCACAGATTGTCCGTTTCTGCTGCAAATCGGGATGGAGCAATTACCTCTTGGTAGCAAATGGAGCAACAATAATCACTTAAGTATCACTCTTCTCATAAACGAAACATTCTTTTCAGGTACGGCAACATAAGGGTATCGCTAAGGGCCCTCGTAGGCCTATGCGAGCTTGACTGCTCACCTGAGAGTCATCAAGGAAATAATCTAAGGAAATACCTTTGTTTCGGACTAAGTGATGCTAATACTTGCGCAGAAGCAGTAACAGAGATCATTCTTCTGGGTATGAGACTATTCGTTCCTCACTCTTTAAAAAAAGAAGGATCCAACAAACGATGCGATGGTTCAATAACCAATGCAAGCAACAAAAGAAAAGTCCGGCTTATTCAGATTATTTTTTATGTAATTTTTTAGCCAGTTGCTGGAAAATTGCTCGAATCCAACCTATATCCCAAAAAGAAAGAAAATGCATGCCTGAAAACTACAAACCCATACTTTCAAGAGTATTAGAAAAACAATTAACACCGAGAATGTCGATTACCTAGAAAGGATAACATACGGACTTCCTCAAATACTATGCGGCTGAGTAGATATAAATTTCTTAAAGACAGATCTTTGCAAGTAGAGGTAGATAGATTCTCTATACACACTGTTGTACATCAAGGATCAATTATCTCACTCTATTTCTGCTGCACATTAATTATCTTTGGAGAACAGCAAATAATTGCATTTTAGTGTTGCAGATGATAGTACTTTAATAACTCAAAAGACAACAGAGGTGCAAACAAATCTGCTCTATTAAATTACAAAAGACCAAGTTCACAGTTCCGTAAATCGAAATAGAGAATATAGTCCTCAAACCGCAATTGGGGCAACATGGCGACAACATGTAACTTCTATTGCCGAATCAGCAGCGTCCAAACTTAGTTACCTTTTTAGAACTAAGAGCTATTTTACTCCATCACAGCTTCTACTTCTCTATAAGTTTGGCTCTGAAACAAACACTGAGCTAACGATACCTACTCTATCAAAAGACGTGTAATCCATCTTATAGACGATTCTTTCCTGTCGTTGCATTTCAACGACCGACAAGTCACATCGTTTCAGGTGACACTATTCATTTAACAATAAGACTGGTGTAATCCAGTGAAAAAATAAAAAGTATCCGCAAATTCTTTCGCTGGTGGAAATTTACCACGAGGCTTTAAAGAACTTTTTTTTCACCAAAGGATCAAAAAGTCGCTGATTCTAAAAATATGACAGATTAATTGTAGGTAATAATGATATTATTGTATTATATCTGAGTTTTTGGTTTTTAATATATCGGCTTACATATAAAATTCGTGTCAAAAATGTCTGAAATTGTTGAAAAAGACAGTCTGAGTTTAAATACAAATAAGTATAACAGAGCCGTTAACTGCCACATATATAACCAAATGTCAATAAAATTCCATGAAAAAAAAGAATTATACAAAAACAATGATCTTCGTTTTAAATTCCTGTACAGCTGGTAGCTTTTTTGTATGATTGCAATTTTTTTGTTGGTATAATAAAATCTTTAGGTTGAAAGAAGCTGTCACACATATAATAAAAATAATAAAAGCAACTGCGTGTGAGATAAACAAATTAAAAAGATCAAAATTATTTTAAACGTTCCAATTTTAGTCAGAAAACTCCATTGATTTTATTTCCTTTTTCATTTCATTTGATTGCACGAAAAGAGTCAGTTTCATTTAGACTTTAATACAGAATAAATAAAAGTAAACTTGTGCATAAACAAACAAGATCTCAATTGACCAATTTCGCTAAATTTTTCACAATTTATAAAAAGTAGATTATAGCATATTTGCTAAAAGCCCACTAAGACGTGCTCACTTTTCAACGAAAAAAACAACAATGGGTCTTTTGACTAGGGACGCGTGAATCGACTGAACTATTCTGATCGAATAGACACCAATGTTACTGTCTGCTGAGTGATCCCGCTTAGAGGATCGGCACATAGTAAGAGTCGTTTTCTCCAAATAAAAAAAAAATAATTACTCGCTTAAATTCAGTTCAGTAATTCAGCTTTGCAAAGTACTGTCTAGTGACACAATTCAGTTACGTTTTCTTGTTTTTGCTTCACCAACCTCTGCTTTACTTGTTTTTTTTAAACATTATTCCATTAACCCTTGTTCAGACACTTAACCAAAATTCCTTGTCGTTTGACCAAAATCGGAGTTTTGTTTAGAAAGTGGGCGTAGCCATGATTGGATTTTGAAATATTTATACTTTTACTGGAGTCATTAACAAATAACTTACAAATTTCATTATCATAGCTGGAAATTTTCGAACGGACTATTATACCCCAATGGCAATAGGATAATCGGTTATTATGAAAACGTCCAAGAAAAATGATAAAAACTTTTACCAAAAAACAACACAAAATGTGGGAATACGTAAATATCTTGTTCGAATTTTTTTTTAAAATTTGTTATGTTTGAACTAAAAAATATGTTTATTAAAAAAGTTGGCGGAATTTAAAATGTTTACACTTGTTTTACTTTTTCGAATAGTGTATATACCAATACCGAACTATTATAAACTATTGTTCTATGTTATAAACTTAATATCAAAACTAATATTTATAACCCTAGTGGATAGAATATAAATATCGCACTACATTTAATTATTTGTCATTGAAAATAATGCACAAAATGCAAATGGATTAAAACATCGCCATATTTCGAAGCATGTTTTTATGAATATTTAAAGAAAGAATTATGGATATCGAACTATTACTATTAAAGGCCCGCTACATAGTCAAGATCAACGGTCTTACGTTTCCAAAAGATGGATGGTTTCACATGCCATACCTTCGGAGAGAGAAAAGAATTGTTTAGGGAAGTCCTCAAAGGTTATACCCTTAGCAGACTAAATTCCAACGCACGAATGCTAATATAAAAGCACCAATGAAATCATGTTTCGTCATTAATGCCATAAAATTATCTATTAAAAAAAGCATTGTATGCTTGCACAACTTATGTGTGTTTTATTTTAAATTCAAATCTTTATTGATAAGCATTTACGGCATTTAAGCAATTTAAAGAAAACCCCCATTAATTGCGCCTTTTGACAAAAGCCATCAGAAATGCATTAAAATAATAAAAATCTTGTCGTTAGACAAGAAATTTTTATAAATTTGCTTATTAATTAACAGACACGTCATAATTTCCATTATAACGATTAATGATTTTTTTTAATCGAAATGTCAAACTGTTAAGCACCTTTTATCTTAACCGGTTTATAACTGTTTGCACAAATCCCAGTAAAGTATATAAATAAAAAAACAAATCAAATTGGCAAAACCCACCGTCATGGAAATCTGAAGTGCTGGCACTCTCATTGGCTTTTGTCTTTAACTTTGTGTGATAATTTCCAGTTTTGTTCAAAGACAGCTGAATGTATCCACGTATATGTGTCATTATGAATGCTTTCGCATGAATGACGTCAAAAACTGTGCATATATTACATATTATTATGATTAAACTTAAATCGATTCTTGTTTTAAAAATTGGGTGATACACACACCCAACGTACATGCATGTTCATGTGAAGTCACATGACTGAATTTTTTTTGATGATGACTGAGCCAATATTTTGTACCGGTTTGTCAAAAGAGCATTGAACTGACTAATGTCTTGAATCTGTACACAAGTGAGCTAACTACGGAAGTATTATATTATTTTTTGACTCTTATATAATTAGGTGTCTACATCTAAAGCTCTTTTATATTCGAGGATATGATGTTTATTTGAATGTAATACAAGTAAATAAATAGACGAGTATAATTTGTTATGCATTGCGTGAAAGAATTTCACGTAGGTACATATCTAGGTGAAAATGAAATAGAAAAATGCTTTGAATTGTTGATGCCAGATTTTGCGTAATCGCCCATTTTATTTCATTTTATATTTGCAGACATTTCAATTTGCCAACATTTATGCAATTTTTGAAGGGGGACCGATTAACAAGTTTAATTTTCATTGACATGCTCAAACATTTTTTTTAAGTTACTTAAAAATTCCACCAGTTCTACGGATTTTAAGCAAGGGATACTGTAAAAATGCCCCTGTTTTATTGTCCAATCTTTCATGAGGAAATGAAAGAATCGAAACTTTTTAATCATCTAGGAAGAATAGAATAGCAGGCGGTCGCGGTATCTATTCCGGAAAAATGGAAATTAATCGAAGTAGTAAAAGTTGTAGATTTGTTTCACGTTTAGGCATTTACCCAATGATCAACTATCGACTTCTTAAGCTATGTAACCTAATCATCTTTGCGCCGCAGATTGCGCCTTAAAAAGCTTTTGTATTCGTATAAGCATTGTGTCACGCCACCAAGCTGTTATATTTCGGTACACCTTTAACGATATATAGTGCTGGAAGACGTATGCAAGATGTCTCCAAAGAATGTTTGTATTTGCTTAGCTTACTGCGTGAACCAATTCTGCAATATTCGATACTCAAATGATCCACCAAGCAAGCATACCTCTCATTCGAAAAGGGGTCAAAAAGTTTGAAAAGACCAGTATAACACTGGAAAAACGAAATCCGGCTGACCGAGATTACCAACCAACATTTTTGACTAAAGCTCATTTTCATCTATTGGGAATATTCATCACGGAGTTTACCTACATTTTTAGTGTCAAAACTACAAGAATGCGTCATATAAGGGTTTATGGCTTACATTTTAATAAGCAGACTATTTCAAAGCAGTTAACTTGATCCAAGGGTAATAGTCATTAGTCATATGCTACATGGATTTTAGTAGGCTAATCTTTGGTTACGGTTTCCCAATGTGGTTTTGTATAGCGCCTATAAATGTATGATATATATTCGAACATTTTTTAATGACAGATCCCAAGTACATAACATACTATTTCAGAACTGGTCCCTTGCCTTGCCGAATTTTTAGTAGAGTTTAAATAAGAAACGCAGTGTTAATACAAATCTTAATCCGAGGGATATAAACCAAGTAGGAACAATAGAAAACATACAAAAAATATGCCAAGTAGCGTAGGTGACATTGATTTGTGAAGAAGTATAATCTTGGCGATAAACTGGGTACATGAAATGTTATGTATAAGTGTATAACATCAATACACTGAAAGTGATCTAGTCGTGCTTGGTTGTGTTCCACAAGTATTTTCTGTTGAACTCCCTCTGCTTTTTTATAAATTCAGTAATCAGTAAACATATAGTTCTGACAAAAATTAGTTTACTAAACAATATTTGCTTAGGTAAATGACTTTCCAGAAAGAGGCAATCCAATCTAAATGGTAGCAATTAGTATCCCATCACGCAAATGTATAAAAACCACCTGACTTAATACTAAACAAAGCAAACAATCCTTAGTGCAAAAGAAATAACCACCTTAATTAACATTCTGACACATTATTGACACTTTTGTCATAAAAAGCGAAAAGATAGTCTTCCAAGCATTAAAAAACCTCCCCGACTATGATTAGATCTGTTGAACAAAAAACACTCTCGTGACAGAAAACATCACATTCCTACTATATGGGTCATCATAAAGTCATCTTTTTTTCTTAAGTAACTTTGAAACTTCAATCTTTACATTTAAAGGTACTCAAAATATTATTGTTAGCACTTTCCTAATCTATCTGGATTATTCATCACAAGATGTTTATTTATTTTTTGTAATGAAAAAAACATCAAAACGTCACATTATTTGATAGGAACAGCGCTAGCGGTTTTAAGGCAATAAACTCAAATTGAAATTTTTACTGTTTTAGTTTGTCCCACAAGAGATACAAAGGGGGGTATAACGTTTTTTTTTTTTTTGTTTAAAGTTCTGCAGAGAACAAAGATAATGATGTTGATACCATCACTGTGTGCGAATGCGGTAAGAGAGTTAAAGACCTGCTTTAAAGAATATGATCCAAAGCAATAGGCAATGAACTTTTTAGTGATATGAATAGAGTTTCATATTGTGTTATTTTGTTCTTTACCAAAACTTACTTGTGAATGCAATTTCCAGTCTTTGTAAGCTCTGACAATGTAATCCATAGTTAGTGGGGTTTTTTGTTACTTTAAATTAAGAGACAAATTCCAAAGTTAACACTAATCACTATTATTATTCTGGCGTACAAATATCACTTATCTGCACGCAGATTTTGTTTAGGATCTACGGGTAGATTTGGAGAAAAGTGCAAAAACCTCGACACAAAAAGCAAAATACCACATGTACACTTTAGCTTTATACTCTAATTCTTTTTCACACCACACTTATATCGACTGTTTCCCGCTTCGCCACGATAAGTTACCACCGCGACTATACCGAGTATATTAACTCCAAAGCGCGCTTGGTTAGACAACATACAACACACTAGCGAAAAAAAACGAATGGGGGAAACAAACGCCAAAAGGGGAACAAGATAGGTAGAGAGTAAAAACAAGAAAGCAAAAAAAAAGAAGCAAAACGCTCGCTGTGGAGCCAAAAAAACCACAAACGTCCAACTGGCTTCTAGCTATGATTGATACCGACTGAGAGCGGAGTCACTGCTGGGCGCTGTAGAGTTCCATTTGACAACAGTATAGAATGAATGGCACACAAGCAAAGTTAAATGAGCACACATTAGCAGCAAGCATCTCTATAGTCATGTTAAACGTTCACGTCTTGCGTCTACTGAGAAGTACAGCCCCATACGCAGCCCCCCCAGGCTTACCCCCAAAAGATATTCGCGATACAAAACCAGATTGAGACAAAAGCACTCGACAATCGGCTGAGATACGTACTAGATAGGTACTTGTAGTCATTTACTTAGAATATCAGTTCTAACACTAAGTGAGAGATGTTAGTTTGGTGCAGCCTTTTAGATAGCTGTCAGAAGAATGCCTTCGGCTCTACACTAGTAAATTTTTGCAACGCTTGCACTTTTTGATTACAGTTTAAGAAACAGACAACACTTGAATGTTGTTCATGGTTTGTTGCTTTTTCGATTTCTTTGCGATTATACGTAAAATATTAGTGTGCAGTTGTGGCAATTGTTTGTTTGAGGAAGTTACTTAATTTAAAAGCGTCTTATCTTGGTGATTGGTTTTCTATAAATAGAGGAGTGAGGAGTGTAGAAAAACATGTTTGGGGGGGAGGTACATACTATTTGATCAATTTTATTGATGATTGCACTCTGTGTTCAGTTTTACGATCACAATTTACGGTATTATTGATTTTTACTTATTCCTTTGGTATATATTTCTTCGATACTTTTAAAAATAAGCACTTACATTTGGCAGTTTAATGGATGTTATGACGTTTATATGGGTTTTCATATTTACGAGGTGTTTTGTTTGCTAACGCTGACATAACATTATGTCTGTGATGCTAGACTCACAATTGCTCAGCGGATATAAAATGATCGAAACGTTAAAGCGTGCAATATAATGCTAAATTATATTAAGCTTTGGGTTCGTCTTAATTGATTTTTTTTAGTTTTCTAGTCTAAAAGACTTTTCTTAAAACTATAAAATTATTTAATGTTTCATTTTGAAAAAAAAAAAACAAATGCAAAACTGAATTGGGGTAAACTATTTTTAGGTCCGATTTTTGTAACATAAGTGCACTATTTAAAGTGACGGTAAGTCTGTATCAGATATATTCTAACAAAATATGTTTTTTTTAAATGACAACAACTGGCATCATTTTTAACTTTTACTTTCGTAAAAATTTTCGAGTTTTATATTAAGATGATAGGGGAACCTAAAAAGTTAATTTTGCTTTTCCGTCCTTTGGAAAACCATAATAATTCACAGGAACATCGATACAAATTCCGAAATAAAAGTTCTTATAATCACAGTTCCAAATTATTTATATATTTTTAACATTAATAATTAAAATTAATGTGATTGTGTATTTTGAGCTTACCATGCAAATCGACAAATTCTCGCATGGTATTTGATCTTACGCCTGCCTCAATGTGAAAGAGCAAGTTACCCAGTTGTGCACCTACCACTCGTTTTTTTTTTGTAAAATAATCCTAATGTTCTTTCGAAAATCATCGTCCAAAAAATTAATAATCGCCGGCAATATCTTTAAATTATTGATTTTTATTAAACGAAGAATACCGACGGATGTTTCCATACAAAAATGAGGCCAACAAGCTTAAACTGTGTTCCATGACGTGAGCTTCTAAAAATAATGCCGTTGAGTTTTGTAACCTAAGGAAGAATACCGGTTTTTCTAAAAGAAGAAGAAAAGCTCGCGATCGAAGTAATAGAGACGTGATACAACAGAAAAAATATTCGGGAATTTTGCAGAAATGTAAAACCAAATAAACAGCCAAGACTAGTGGCACAATGTGCAACTACTAGCTTACGCTTAGCTTATTCCTCCATTCATCATTCTAAATGTGTCCCACATATAAGTAAGAAGGAAGCTGCTAAGATGCAATAACCTTAGGCAGACAAATTCTGAAAACATCAAACGAAGAATTACTGTTGAAATTGCTAATTCTTTGGGCCACAAAACAAAGCCGTTATTCTATCTCCTCTACCCGATTTCTGCTGACGAAGCATATAATGACCAAAACTAACTTGCAGTTAGTCAAAGACCAGGATTGTTCCCATCCTTAAAATGAATATCCCCAAATTGCCGGGTTTATATGACGATGAAATATAGAAAATGACATTGTCACAATGTACTGTTCAGACAGTTTATCAAAATCTTGTATGGTTCGGCAAATTACAACGTTTTTCTATTGCATAGGTATGCCTTGGGGTAGGGTATACAAATTGCTTTTTTGTAGGAAAACGCCTCCAAAAAGTGGGCGTGAGTTAAAATGATCTAAAGACGAAATGTTCATATTAACTTTATTAATATTTGTGCATCGAAAGTCTATTCAAATTTCCTTAAAATTTTAACGCCCCCAAAAAGTGGGCGTGGCAAAAAATGTTATATGGGTGAAATACAGATACATGTTAGGATTGTCTAAATATCTTGTTCAGAAACTTTTTTTAAAATACCTTACCGTTTAACCAAAAAGTTTTTTTTTCATAAAAGTGGGCGTGGCAATGGGCGGATTTTGAAATTTAAGGCCTAAAAATCGGTGAAATACAGACGGATGGACGGACAGACAGACATGGCTTAATCGACTCGATTCTGCATCGATCCATATACTTTAAGGTATATCTAGCTCTATGTATCAAAACTAATATATCCCTATGGGATAGGGTATAATTAGACTGGTCAATAATTGAATGTTACTGGTGCTCGATATAACGACATGATAACCGAGTTCTTTCGAATGGAAAGTGGCTGTGGATTGTGGACATTATTGAAGCTATCCTGAATTCCGGGGGACATTTTTTTTCCCCGATTGATTTTGTTCCCTGGGAATAAATCCTGGTATTGTTTATTTCCATCGGAATACTTTTCCGTCATGTTTTCGAATGTTTTGACAATTGAATTAATTTTTTCCGTACATCTTTGTATGTGAAATTAAGTGTACCTATTTTGTATACCCTATCCCATAGGGGTATATTAGTTTTGATACTTAGTTTGTAACATAGAGTAATAATTTAGCTACATATACCTCAAAGTATATGGACCGACTCAGAATCGCTAGCTGAGTCGATTAAGCCATGTCTGTCCGTCCGTCTGTCTGTTCGTCACCGATTTTTGGGCCTTAAATTTTAAGCTAGGATAATGAAATTTGGTATATAGGATCCTTGTCCGTGCCACCAGAACAAGTGTAAAAATTTTTGAAATCCGCCCACTGCCACGCCCCCTTTTTAGGAAAACCTATTTTTTGGCCAAACCGTAAAGAATTTTAAAAAAGTGTCTGAGAAGCATTTTTAGAGAATCGTAATATCTATATTTCTTCAATATAAAGTTTTTTGCCACGCCCACTTTTTGGGGGCGTTTTTTTATAAAAAAATGTTTTTTGGTCAAATTTTAAAATTTTCGAAAAAAATGTTGATGCACAATCATTGGCAGTATTAATACCATACATTTCGTCAATAGACCATTTTAACCCACGCCCACTTTTTGGGGGCGTTTTCTTACAAAAACAATTTGTATGCCCTACCCCAAGGCATATGCAAAGAAAAACGTTGTTTTTTGTCGAACCATAAAATAATTTGATAAACCTTCGCAACAATATGTTGTAACGTATTTTCAATACTTTATGACCATAAAGACCATATTTTGGGGATATTCATTTTAAGGATGGGATGGGATAGGGTATTAAACGATCCGCACAGCGGATTGTAGCCTTCTCATTTGTTTTTATTTCATAATTCCGAAATTTTACAGTTTTATCGATATAACCTTATTAACAAGTCAATGTTCAAATACTTATTAGAGCGACTTGCAAATTCGCTACACAAGTATCGTACCAAAGAGGAGTATAAAATAAAATAAAATGTAGGACTAGCCTTGTCATCCTATTAATAATTTAAAGAGGAAGTTGTTTATATATTTGGGTAAAAATGCAAATGACAGATCGTGATAAAATAAATTCAATTTTGGGTTTTTATGAAAACACAATATGCCGGGAGCTGTAGGATGTTTTGATGGAACACACGTTAGAATAATCGCTCCGTCAAGAATGAAACATATATACTACGATTGGAAAGGATTCTATATCGTATAAATGTTTAAATAATATTATAATGCCTTAGGTTTGCGACGAAAAAATGCGGATCGCTTCGTTGATGCTATGTTAGGTTTCTTGAAACTGTTATTTTAATAGGACTGCTGGATATCCACAAGAACCATGGCTTATGACTCCCCACAGAACGCGTATCGAAGGTTCATCTAATGGAAAGTTTAACGAAGCGCACATCCTTCCTTGAAAGGACAAATGATGTCCTCAAAAACATATGGAGGTGTTTTATTGGAGTGTGGAAGTTGCACTACATGCCATGCAAAGCAATAAAAATTGTTAACATCTGATGCATGTATTATACGGTTCGCCCTGCAATACCACCAATTGCCACAGAAGAAGTCAGCGGAGACAAATTTATAAATTAATAACAAACACTACCTGGTCGAAGCACAACTAATAAGAGAAAGAATAGAAAATTCAATCAAATTTATTAAAATATACTATTTAACTCAAAAAACTATAAATATAGATGTAGAAACTATGTATACAAGGAAAACAAAAATACAATTTAGAAACGTGAACAACGTATAACTATGTACAGAAAAAGAATTAAAAAATCGAGAATAAAACTACTTTTATGGCCACTTATAAATGTATATACGAAAAGTATATTATTAAAAAAATAGAATGGTTTTACTAAAACTTTTTTAGCTTGTTTCTTCTAATTCTAAGAAACGCTTTTTAAAATGCTCTTTTGTCCGAAGTTTTTGATTCCTTAGCATCTCCGTCTCAGAATTATGGTTTTTTTTTTTCCTGTAGATTAACTTTTTGCTGATCACTTAGTCGATCGAGTACCCGAGTAAAATGCCGGCGGAATAAATCAGGGGGAATTGCAATAATTTTTTTCCCGGAAAGGCATTCACATTCAAAAAACTTCTCAAACCAACCAGAAGTACATTATTTCAAAGATCGGTACAACTATACTAGCATACGCCGACGATATTGCCTTCATTGTTTGGAATCAACGTGATATCATTGCCACGTTTATTAGTGAATGAGTGCAAGACCAAGTATATGCTCTGAATAAGAAAGGATGTACAACATCTACAATTTGGGCAGAATCTAATCATCGATATATATAGTTTAGAGGTAATAAGGGTTTTGTCAACTTTGGCTCCCCTATTAGCTCTGACAATGACATTTCGTCAGAAATCAAACGAAGAATTACTTTGCAAACTGCTTTTACTTTGGGCTTTGAAGGCAATTTACTAATTAAACTCTCACTCGAACAACTAAGGAGATTCTATATATAAGACCCTTACCATCCCAGTACTGCTCTGCGGTGCCGAAGCATGAACCATATCACAAGTAGATGAACAAATCTGTGGTCGTTTTAAGCAAAAAAATCTTCTTGACATTCGATGGAGACTATGATTCAACCAAGGACTTTACGAGCTATACAGCGATATAGACCTTGGTAAGTAAGACCTCAACCGACTTGAAGTGCGAAACTGTAGTAGTTCGCTAGGGATCGGGCTAATTGGTGAGGAATGTTCTTAACTTAAAATGAAAACTAACAATTTCTCTTCAATAAAGCACTTTCGAAACTATTTCCCCTCCAGCGATATTAACTGTATGGAGTCTAATGGAATACATTTGGCGCACTCATCAGGACTCTAAAAGATTTCCTTACCGAAACTCATAAATAGCGAAAATGAAAACAAAATATTGGTTTTGTTCAATATTGTTATTTATGGTAGTATAATATATCATATTAAAACTAATATAATAAGGCCAGTACTGCGATTCGAAATCGTGTCTCCTACCCGTCAGTCGATTACGCCATCTCTGCTACATGCAAGAGTAGTATCAATAAAAAAACACTTGAAACGTGTTGTGCAAAACCATTAACTGAAAGACAAAAAAACGTGCTGTCAGATTATATCATTTCCGCACGATATATTTATTTTTATTATAGTTACAAATCGTAAGCACCAGTTATGGCAATCAGTTAAAGATACACCATAAATGATATATATGCCTTAAGTTAAGAACTCTTAACAAATCATACTTTAACAAAACTTTGGCGGACAAATATCACATGTACAGACATTTCCGGTAACTTTATAGACCCCTTACAGAGGATATACCATCATATCTTCTAAAAAGCCAGTGCATTTTTTTAACAACACCTAAGGGAATGGAGACTTTTTTTTATCAATTTGCTTAAACTAAAACCCTAGCTGCTTAGAGCAGTAAGGGAATTGTTTGTTGACAGAAAAGGTTCACCTCTACTGATAATATTTTTCCACTTAATCTCAGCTGAGGAAAATCTCCGTAAGTGGAAATCCCCTAATGATCCAAAATGTTTTCAGGTATCATGGCTAAAGCCACGCACTGAATGGCAGAGCGGCAAAAAGCTGAGCAGCAATCAATGTTTTAAATTGACGGATAAGAAAAATCGAAGAAGTGAACACACATAATTGGAATGATTGACAAAAATTACTTCAGAAAAATAAATGTTGATCAATGAAAATCAAAAAGTGAATTTCTGCAAAAATTTCAATTAAAAAATAAAATATTTTTGGATAATTTTGTTTCAAAAAAAATTGTTTTAACAACAATTCGCCAATGATACAATTCATAAAAAGCCGCAAAAAGTAAAAGCTAATTTTCAATTATGGTTTTCAAGTATATCTATAATATAATTAAACCCTTAAGGCACCAAGTACATCAGCGACTTCAAATACTTATTTAGTTACTTCAGTGGCATTAAGGTCCGGAATGAACGTGGGCCTTAACCTGCATGCTCGAATAAGCCCGATTCTTAGCTAGCTAACCGAATCCAGTTGTGCACTTTATGTTGATTAAAGTCAGTTTCTACCTGTGCGCACCACTTAAGGTGAGGTCTTCCTCTACTTAATTCTCTCTACATGTCCTAACTACCTTAAACGTCCAATTCGGAGTTTTTTGACTAGGGGCTTGCAGCGACTTCAAATACCCAAAACAAAAACCATTGCGCAACAGACTCGTAAAAATAAATGTTTTCACAGCCATTGATGCGTGCGTGAGTATATAGTTTTTGCACGATGGCGTCACCTTCAATTATACCGAGCCCAGGTATCTGACTTAAGACAAGCCTTTAAAGGCAAATGATACTACTCTAATGGTTTGTCATATCATTGCAAAAGAAGAGACAGTAAAACTCGCACTGTGTTGAAATTACTGGGAAACGAACCCAGAACTTCGCAGACTGTATGGCTGTGGCACCATTCTCATCAAACCAAATATTTTGCAATTTTGAAAACACAAAAAATCGTTTATCATGTTTTTTTTTACCAGATGTCATTAAAGGTGAAATTTCGATATTTTTCATCTCAAAAAACGTAAAAAAACATTACATTTTTTAAAAGTCATAGAGCGTTCAATTTAAAAAACCATACCTATTATTACGGTTTGATATGACGCCTATCTAAGCACAAATTATCTAGCTTGGTGTTTTCTACACACTACTAAAAAACAATCATTAAATTTCAATGACACCACAGTGACGGTCATAACCTGTAGGCAACCTTGCATTATAATGCACTATTATCGCGCAGTGGTATTGTCTTCGTATTCATTTTCTTTGTTAGCACCTTGAATATCCATGAGTATTCATATACGCCAACATGCAGTTGACCTGTTTCGGGTTTTACTTCATGTAGCACATTCGCTGTCTTGACCAAAACCCTGAACACGGTTACGAAACGGTGAACTTCATCTTAAGCAAACATTAACTTTTGTTTCTACTTTGAGTCATAGACGGTGAATACCAAAAGAAAGGTTGGTGCTTATCATCTCACCTTAACTTTCCAAAAAAATTCATTCTGACTAACCACAGGGTGTGCTAATTAACGTAGCACGCATTATTCGGGAGGAATCTTAATAACCAAATAAATAAAAAAAAAAAAACCAGTGACCGACTCAGTAGTACTTCTGAATAATGATATTTTGTTGCGACGACAGATACAAGACAAATGACAAAGACGCTTACTATCACCACCAGTGTTATTATTCACAAGGTGGCTATAATGCGTTAGTTAAACATTTTGATTATATTCTTTGATGACTGTCTGACAGAAGCTGTCATAAAAGTAGGTGATGAAGGTGGTAGAAATTTATCTTTTATGTTCCAAGCAACCCAAGGTACAATATCCGGTGGCGTAACTGGTATGAATAATTGTTTCTAATTATAGGTGATCCGTGATTTAATAAGTCACGAGTTTTATTTGCAATATATTCCAATTAAATACTAATTTCGATGTAGACAATAAATTATTCAAAACAGTTTTAATTTATTGTGCTATTTACAACTCTGTAGACGGGCATAAAAACTAGCTGATTTAAAGTTGCTAATTGTTTCCCAATAAATTGAGTTAAAGTTTCGGATGAAAAATATATGTTTGTATTACATTTGTCTCGGTTTGGCATACTTATCACTAAAGCAGCTAACCGAGATGTTTGCTGACTTCGTTGTAGTTATCGTTAAAAGCATCATTGAACTAAAATTTGATAATTAGGTTATAGCAATTTATTTATTGTGCTCCGTTTAGGGTCCCGGTTAAAGACAAGAAGGATTTGAATCTTCTTCGATCCTATGCGCACGTTATTTCCAGTCATATAGTCCAAGCTCTATGACAACCGGACTGCGTGATCAGTAAACCCAAAGTTCGACCTTTCTATCTTCTCGAACCTGAAGGCTGGGATTTGAAGATTCTGTTGGCTGCAGCAGTAATGATAATTCAATCGATATGACCGACCAAATGTAGTCGACGTGTTATTACCTTTTGTTATACATCCATATTTTAGTAGGTACAGCTTATAAAGTTCGCTATTGTATCTTCTCCTATATTCGCCTCTTCCTTATATTTGCTCCGCAAATCTATTTGCAGTCGCACTATTCGCTTCACGTTTAGGTTGAACTATAAAAATTGAATCACACCGTACGACCACGTCCGTAAATATGCATACAAAAAATGAATACAAAGAAATTTTATAGTTCAACTATAATAAGCTTTTCTCATAGTTTTTTATTAACTTTTGGTCCCTTCGCTTTTGGACAACTTTTGGAACAAAAAGTATTTGTGAGAAAAACAAATTGTCTATCGCCCTTAACCCCGATAAAATGAACGAGAAGGATATCTCGTCTCCTTGACGATTGATTTTGTGTTCTTATGGTTTTTCAAGTTGAATTGAATTTTCATAAAAACAATACGATCCGCGAAACTCATTGACAGTCACATCCCTTCACAAAGTATTATTATAGCCTACTTAAGCAAATGACAGAACTTAAGAAATATTGTACCCGACTATTATTGTTCCTAAACGCAATTCGCCAGTTCACCAATTGCCGTAAATGCTTGTACAACGGCACGATGGGAGGTACCAATGATGTGGATATCGTCAGTTGATGCAATAAATGGGATCTCGTTTCTTGTAGATGGGGCATATAAAGCTGGTATTCCAGTCATAGTTGATACTTTCATCCATTCAGGCTTTGTTGATGGTTTGGTGTATGTACGCTTCTACGGAAACAACTCCGGATTTAAAAAGTTCTGCTGTTTTGATATGGCTTATACCATTACAGTAGAACTCTTAAAAGGCGGTTATTGAGGTGTGTATTTTTCTCAACTATCTATTTATTACGTGACAAGGGAGTTACCCTAACGGCACAACCCACAACCTGGAGGGCCAGTTCCATTTTCCCGACGATGTATATATTTTTATTTGTATTATAATAATCTTGATCTTTGATCTTGATCTTTGTATTATAATAATAATAATAGTATAATATATATAATATAATATATTATATAATATGATATAATATTAATAATAATAATTAGCAATATTCGTGGGTTAAGGTCGAATCTCTTTTCGGCTTACGTCCGCATTTCAAAATATAAACCAGCTGTTTTGGCGCTTTGTGAAACACAGGTGGGATATAACTTAGTGCCATTATTCTATTCTCATCTGGGCCTCGCAATTTATATACGTAGTGATAAAGCCTATCAATTTCAACAGCAATACGGCCAATGTTCCAATCCGGAATTTAATTTTATATGGCTGAAATTCCATGTCCGTAGGTAATTAATTCACTACTGTTTCATTTATAGAAGCCCAAACCTGGATAGCAAATCTACTTTTAACGAGTTTGATGCGCTATCTGACTCCATCTCAAGAATTTTATCCCTACACCCTCGCACTGAAATCGTCATTACGGGCGATTTCAATGTACACAATTCTTCGTGGCTTCGACATTCTGGACAGTCAACACCCGAAGGAAGGTATGTCGAGATCTTTGCTGACATAAAAAACTTAACTCAGCTTGTAAATGAGCCAACGCGTATTCCGGATATTGATAGTCAAGCCGCCAACACCCTGGACTTGTTTTTAACATCTCACCCCGACAAATACACCATAAATGTATTATCGCCTCTAGGCACGTCAGACCACTGTATCGTATCAGCTAATTTCTCGTACTCCAACCACATAGTTAAAGAACAAATTCCTAAAAGAACTGTATGGCATTACGAGAAAGCCAACTGGGAAGCTCTAAACGGTTTCTTTAGGAATTTTAACTGGTTATTATGCTTCCTCGATAATGACGTGGATGCTACGGCTGATGCGATAACTAACACTATTCTCCTGGGTATGAAATCCTGTATCCCTCACCGGATAAACCGAAGGTAAACGGGTGGTATGACTCGAGCTGTAAAGAGGTTGTTAGGGTGAAAGAGTTATGTTTTCGGTCATATAAAGCCAACCCAACTGAGGAAAACCGTTTAAAATTCAAACGAGCCAGAAATGACTGCAATGCCCACATTAAGCGTGTCAAATTCTTCCACGACCAAAAGTTGAGGCAAAAAATTCTACTATGTCCCAAAGGTAGTAAAAACTTTTGGTCGTTTGTAAAAAAACATTAAGAATTCGACATCATCTTCCATCCCAACGCTCATTTACAATGACATTACAGCTGTCACCTCTCTAGACAAAGCCAATCTGCTCGCAGCTCATTTTGCAGCCAATTCAACGCTGCCAGATTCTGCCCAGTCTCCCCCTGAACTAGAGAACGTAGAACATTCTATGGGACCAATCCACTTTCGTACTCGTACAGTCGCAAGAGTATTAATCGATCTTGACATACACAAATCGTCTGGTCCAGATGGTATCTCCCCCATAATTCTGAAGAGGTGTTCTTCAACGCTGGCAAAACCACTGCGTAAGCTTTTCCATCTTTCCTATTCATCAGAACTCTTTCCGAGTCGATGGAAAACTGCATTTGTACAGCCCGTCCCCAAAAAAGGCGAATCTTCTTCTCTCTCCAACTACCGAACAATTCCACTTACCTCCCTTCTTTCTAAGGTCATGGAAACGCTGATAAACCGTGGAACCAATCAATCCACCTTGTTGGCGAAAACAAGATCGTTGCACTTGATATTTCAAAGGCATTTGACAGGGTTTGGCATCAAGCCCTTTTGTCGAAAATGCGTGCTTTTGGTATCGATGATACTCTTCTTCATAGATTAGAAACTGCCTCTCGAAACGTGCAATTCAAGTAGTTTTGGACGGTTTCAAGTCTGCTACTCACCAAATAAATGCTGGTGTTCCCCAAGGCTCAGCTTTGTCTCCGACACTCTTCCTCATTTTTATTAATGACCTATTGTCTGCAACTTCTAATCCAATCCATTCCTTCGCTGATGACAGTACCCTCAGCTTTTCATATTCGTTCTCGAATCCACGCCCCTCACCTTCGGATGTGGAAGAAAAACGACAAAATATGTTAAGTTCATTAAATTCCGACCTCGACAGCATAATTAAATGGGGAAAATCTAATAGAGTGGAATTTGATGCTTCCAAAACGTAATGCTGTCTTCTGTCATCCAAGCGAAACCAAACTTTATAGCCACTATCCATGAGTGGCACTTGCATCGTCGAAACCGAAAAACTTTCCATGCTCGGTATGTGTGTTAGTAACGACCTTCGTTGGAACGACCACATATTCGAAATCGCCAAAAATGCAGCAAAATGTATAAGTTTCCTCAATCGATGTAAGAAATACTTCACCCCTTCAGATCTGGCCTCAATATATAAAGCGTACATACGCCCCAAACTTGAGTTCAACGCCCACATATGGTCAGGTGCAGCCAAAACATTATTGCACCTACTAGATTGGATACAAAAGCGTGCGATAGAATTGATAGGAGATCCAACCATAGCGAACTCCAAAGTTTCGCTCGAACATCGAAGGAATGTCTCTAACGAAATAGCCAGCTGCATTCCGCCCCTTCAACAATTCAACCGTAATACTCGCCGTACCACGAATGCTAATCAGTACACCCTAAAGCCTATCTTCGGACGTACTATGAAATATAGAGATTCATTCCTTAACCGAACAACACGAATGTGGAATGCTTTACCAAACTCAGTTTTTCCTCTCCATTACAATTTACAGAAATTCAAAACCAACGCACATCGGTATCTCCTCTTCTCTACTCCTCTATTTCCTTAATGCCCGCGCTGTGCTTAAACACCATAAGGATATTAATAATCACTTTAGCGTGCGCCAATTATAAAAAAAAAATAAAAAAAAAACCTAACTGTTTCAAACTAACTCCACCATCACATTACCTGCCTTCTTAGATCCTTTGTAATTTTTATGTAATTTCACGTCTAAGGGATCTACACGATCCGAGAGGGTCTCTCCACTGATGTGAATACTTTGATGCATTTATTCGTTCAATATCACGAGAGTTTCAACATACCATCACTTCAAGTAGCAAACGACCTCTCTTCGTTCGCTTCTTACATCGGCTCCAAACGTAGATCTCACCTCCAAAGGTTACGTACCGACTTTAATAATTTCTTTCGCTGCTAATTTAATTTAGGTAGACAGCTTGAGCTAATCTTGTCATCTGACACTGACAAAATGTGTTGTCTCTGAGAGCAATCATCTACTCTCCAAACTAGACCATTTTCACCCACCTCTTTCCCTCACAATTTTCTATTGCCGTATTAACTTCACACACTTATAAATCTTATAGTTTTAAATTCCATAAAACCGACTTCGTAAAATTAAACAACCTACTCAGCAACGTCAACTTCAACGATGTTTTTGAAAACCCGTGTATTACTATTGATACTGCGATGTTCTACTCCAAAATTTTTAACTGTTCTAATCAATCAGTCCCACTCATGCTACAGAAGAATTCTTCCAATTCACCACATTGGTTCACCAAAGAGTTACGATCACTTCGAAACACAAGAAACAAACTCTGGCGAGTTTATCTTAAATCTCGTTCGTACTCTGATTTTTTAAATGACTCCTGTGCATCTGCCCATTTTAGCGAACTCTGTTAATCTCTTTTTCACCAGTATTTAGATCACATATAACATAGCATAATCCCCAATCCCAAACGATTTTTCATTTCATTAACTCAAAAAAAAAATCAGATAACAATCCATCTACATTAAAATCTGCTAATACTTCCTCAACCAATCCCAAAATCATTGCAAATTTATTTGCAAACTACTTCAGCCAATCGTTTAACAACGAAAGGCTTGAAGTTGATCTTGATTATTTTTCCTACATGAGAAGCTGTCCACAAACTTCTTAAACTCATTTGAAGTTTCCATGTCTCTCGTAGAAGCAAATGTAAAGAAACTACAGCACGAATATTCTCCCGGTCCCGACGGCAGCCCTTACTGCTCTTTTCCAACTCTCAATATTACAGGGAGTCTTTACTTCTCATTTTAAGAGCTCTTTCATAATCCTCTTACATAAAAAGGCCCTAAGAACGAAATTTCTAATGACCGACCAATTGCTTGCATTACCGTAGCATCGTTTTTGATATATTATTTTTTAATTACAAATCCATCTTTTCTCCAAATCAACACGGATTTCTTAAAGGTAGGTCAACAACCACCAACCTAATATAGAATTTGTATCTAACACTCTGTGCGCATTAGAGAACCGCAACGAAGTCGATGTTATTGTCACTGACTTTTTAAACTTAAAGCACTAGGTTTTCAACCGATCTTAATTGATTGGATTAAATCCTATCTCTTTGAACGCCAATACAAAGTTCTGTTTAGATGCTCTGTATCGGACCCCTTTTTAACCACATCCGGAGTGCCTCAAGGTTGCCACCTTGGGACGTTGATATTTATTTTGTCTATCAATGACGTTGAATGTATCATGGAAAACTCATATTTATCTGTTTATGCCGATGACATGAAAATCTTTAGGCACATTTCCTCCTCCGCTGACTCTTACCCACTTCATAAAATAAACATTGGTACCACAGCATCAAACACGAGCATAGTCGACGCATACGAACGACGTAAATTTCCCTTCGCACTTACCGACCGCGTCTGAAACGGTTTTTTCAATTTTTAGCTGCGATGCGTAGTTATATGTAGTTCTATACTCTTTGATCAATCCTATTTTAGCCGTTTAGATTGTGAAGAAATAGTGCTGTATAGATCTAGGTTTACATTACAATGTATCCAGCATAACAATAACAGTTACCGGACACCTGCCAAAAAGGTGGAAAGGAAGTTTAAATCTCTTTAGCCCTAAAAGGGCCTAACGATGGTAATATCTGTTTATAAAGTGTTAATTTTATTGCGTTTCACTGCTCAGTTGTGGTCGATGATGTGTGTACGCCTAAATGTATGCAACATTATGTTCGTAGTAGGCAATTTATTTATTAAGAAGCACAAACACATATCATTAAAGAAACAGTCTATTGAAAATCATTATATTATAAAACAGACCTTGTAAATTTTTAAAAAAGTTTATTAAAAAATATTCAAATTTGTTATTTAAACAATTGCGGAAAATCTTTTTTGTTTTTCAATGATTAAGATTTATTTTTCTGAAGTAATGATTTTCATTCGATCAAAATAAAAAAAAACTTCGTTCTAATAATATGCGTTCACTTTCAATTTTTTTCCATGATCATCTATTCCTATAATTGTTTTCTCACATTGGTGATTTAAATAAAAGAATTTTGTATTAACCGTCTTGTTAAATAGAATTTCAGTTCCATCCAGTTTCGTGTTTCAATTGTACTAAATTTACAACAAATACATGTTCACAAATATCATGTTCCACATTTGTATGTGGACTTTTTGATTACCGACGCCTTAAATCTAAATTTTCACCAATTCGATAAACTCCTTAGCCAAACGTTGATTTTCGATATAAGGTACACACACACTGAGGTACAAAATTGTATCTCCGTAATTGAATGTAGGTTTGTATATATAAGTTCTGATATAACACGAAGATATAGTAAAAATATATACACCGTAATCTGAACTAATTCGGTCCGTCCGTATGACATCAATATTTGAGTTAGATTAATGAAATTTTGTATTTACGAAAATGATTTTAAGATCTGGCAAATTCACGGACAGGCATGGCTAAATCGTATAAACAAAGTGGTAGCCATGCATTTTGCATAAAAAAATCAATTGGTAACTCTGTCGAGTTGTTGAACAGTTGAATTGAATTTGGCAATTTGGCATGTGGGTACTTTATATGACATTGGATTTGTATAAGTTTCCTGGGGTTTATATGTTCGTTGCATACTTGTGGCATTTATGTGTTAGAATATCTTTACACTAGAGCTCTAATGTCAAACGTTTTATGGCAATGACAACCGCGATAAAAGTAAATTTAATTTTGGGTATTGTTTTCTCTTAAACACTGAGCATTCTGCGAATATCGTATACCTGCTACTTTTCAGTGAATTACCGCCTAGTTATGACATTGAAAATGGTAATGTCCCACACCCACATCACTTTAAAGTTGCACACGACCTTAAAAAACTAACACCATGGCATAAATGCAGCTAGTATGATTGGGGAATAAGGATTCGTGCGACCCTGAATAAATACATATGTACCGTATAACTATACAACCGCTTAGAAGTGTTTAATGACTTCTAATTACTAAGTCTGATAATAATCATTTGTGCATACTTTGTTAAGATATGCAAAATTAATTTTCAAACCTTCGGTTTTATTTTTGTTAGTGTCTCTAATGGACATTGCCGTCCATTCTATAATTTGATTCCCCTTCATATATATATTCTATGGTTGTGCTTGTTAGGTACATCTAGTTTTCCTGATTATTGATTTTTATCTCATAAATTTCAGACTTTTCGTGCCTATTGGGAGTTCATATAGGATGTTGTTTGTATTGGCGTACTGTTATTAATTTTCTTAAATGTCGACAGAACTACAAAAATAAGTTATTTACTAGTTATATAAACTAATAAGTAAATAAATATACCTCGCACACATGTTTCATCTATCTTACTTGCTTGAAGTCTATATGTAAAAAAGTTGAATTTCTTTCATAATGAAAACGATATACATATGTAACTACAATGAACGCCGCTTCCATTTTATTTATTTCCAACCGGGCATATTATTAAAACAAACAAAAAACAATTTTCTAGGTCTCTTCATGCAAATAATTTGTCGTCCTGAAAAGGACGTTTTGGTGGATTTTCATCAACTGTACATAGATCCCACGCGTCTACGCACTCTTTTCAGTCTTCTTTGGCAACAAAACGGCTTGAATGTTTGGAAGAACCCCTCCCTGTGCAATTGTAACACCAGAGAGTAATTTGTTCAATTCCTCGTCATTACGGATGGCCAATTGCAAATGGCGGGGAATAATTCTGGTCTTTTTGTTGTCGCGAGCAGCATTTCCTGCCAACTCCAATACTTCGGCAGCCAAATACTCCATTACAGCTGCTAAGTACACCGGTGCTCCAGCGCCAACACGTTCAGCATAGTTCCCCTTGCGGAGCAAACGGTGAATTCGACCAACGGGAAACTGCAAGCCGGCTCTATTGGAGCGGGACTTTGCCTTTGACTTCACTTTTCCACCTTTACCACGACCAGACATATTTCACTGTTTTATTTTTTTCACGTTCACTTAACCACTGTTCACAGACTAATGACATATCACCGCTACAGTGCTGCTATTTATATTACACACACGACGGATTGAGATCGTTTTAGTGTGTATAGTAGTCTATAAATAAACCGTCTCAGCATCGTATATAAATGAGAATCGAATTGGATTTCTTCACAGTTATCTTTGAATTGGTGAACAGTGAACAAGTGAAAGATGCCGCCCAAAACTAGTGGAAACGCAACCAAGAAGGCTGGAAAAGCCCAAAAAAATATCAACAAGTCTGACAAAAAGAAGAAGCGCAGGAGGAAGGAAAGTTACGCAATCTACATTTACAAAGTGCTGAAGCAAGTTCATCCAGATACTGGAGTTTCATCCAAGGCGATGAGTATCATGAATAGTTTCGTGAATGATATTTTCGAGCGTATTGCCGCCGAAGCGTCACGTCTAGCACAATACAACAAACGTTCAACAATCACCAGTCGGGAGATCCAAACTGCCGTCCGTTTGTTATTGCCGGGTGAACTCGCCAAGCACGCTGTTAGTGAAGGAACCAAAGCAGTTACCAAATACACCAGTTCCAAGTAGATTATTGCCTGCCAAGCACATCGTCTTTTTTGACAAATCGGCCCTTTTCAGGGCCTTCAAATATTCACTCAAGAGGTTTAATAATTATTTCTACTTATGTACCAAATTGTTAATATACATTAATTTTTAGATTATTACGTATTCCGCCATCTTTGACGATTCTTATCGATTTTATTGTGCACGTGTGCGTGTATGTAACAATGTTGGGATACTTGATGTTGATACCAATGAGAAGCAACATAAAATACAGTGTTACCATCTTGAAATGCAGCAATAAAGTCTGATAGAAGTGTTATCAACTATTGTGCAACTATTTATATTTGTGTTGCCTTTTATCATTTCATTAAATGTTATGCTTAATTCTCGGAAACCATTACGGAGTTGTTTTTGGAATGCAATTATCGATGTTGGAACTCAGAACAACGAATGCAAGAGATATTTAATTTAAAGGGTCAATAATAAATGACTATTTTGTTTGCTGATAAATTTAAACGATTGCAGATATCTTATGGAGCAATGAGCCAACAGTTTATGAAATGTAATCAAGTTGACAAATTAGCTAAAAGTCTAAAATATTTGTAATAATAACGTGTGAACTAACATTCTTTAAAACATTACATGTGTAAAAAAAATAAAATTCCTTTTTTTAATCCATAACGGTTTTTCAGTTTTTTTTTGATATTTCGGATTTAAAGCAAATTTTAATAATCTTGAAATATGTAGATTATACATATTTTTTACAATTACCATCTGTTATACGGATTTTTGCGGGATGCGTTCTCTTGTGGTGACTTTGCTTATTTTAGAAAAGAGACAAAATCTCGAATTTAAAAATGCGGTTGTTACAATCAAGACTAGTAACATTCATATGTTGTTTTTAATTTCTTCTATTCTGATAGAGTTTTCGATTGGGATATAAAAATCAGTCATTTCCTTTATCTAGATAACTTTTTTTTGCTGTACCTATGAATAAACGGGGGAAAATTCATAGCATTTTCGATTGAAATTTTAAGATTTTCTCTCAGATTCTTACTCGTTCCAATCGAACATAAATGAGATTAATCTACAGCTCATTGTTTATCATATTGCTGTGGAAGAATTAACTTACGAAAATGGATCAGAAAAATTTAAATGATTTCATTGTTGTAAACAATGAATGAGGAATTGGTTTTGTGGAGATCCAGGAAGCTGTCTCTTAATGTAGATGATGAGGAAGACTATTCCAATACCTAATTTGTTTAATGTTGACTCCATTTTTCTTTTAATAAACTTATTTCAAACTGCGAAGTGTAAACTTCAAACTGACATAAGTCAGATGTCAAATGTTTGTAGGTTGGCGCATGTAGGTGTAAGTCGAACTTCAAATCGAAATTTTTCAAAAGTGATCTAAATCAAAAAATAAGTTTTTTTTACCCGAATTGAAAACGAAAAAATCGATCTAGATCAAAAAAGTAATATAGATAAAAAAGAGTGATTTTTGTATCCCAATCCAAACCGCTATCAGATTCATTTCGAATCTGGGAGGAGAAATATTTCAAGTTTAGCGATGTAAAGTTTATCAAAATTAAGTGCCATTTTGGGAATTTCGTCAAAATAATATAACAAGTAGATTTCATAAAAGAACTATCAATTATATAATATAGGTTATTTGATATTGTTGTTCGTTGGAAAATTCGCGTTAAACAGAATGAGGAAGAAGCCGATATTGAACACTAAAACCGTCGATAATTAAGGAAAAACTCAAGGGATATCTCCAATCCATTAGAATCACCTCACACTTTGCGTTAGTAGTTTAATTTCAAATACAAATGTTTTCGCACCATAGAATTCAAAAACAAAAACAAAAAAAATTCAGATTTGAAAATGATTTATTTTTCAGATTCATGGCTCTATTCTGGCTTGGTGACACTTTTCGACCTTAACATTTAAAATTGATTCTGTCAATTGATATTAATTGATACTTCTCAAATGTATACTGACAAATACAAACAAAAACACACATTTTCATCCAAATTCCCACTTAGATTTTTGAATAACAAAATTGGGAAAAACGATCGCTTTTGCACTTTTTTGACGTTTGTGATACCAATCATTGGGTTGGTAATAAAAAAAATAATAAAATTCAAACATTAATATTGAGCTAGAATGATAAAATTTTATATGACGCTCTGTTTAACAAAACATACGATTTTTAGAATCCCCCCACATCCACACCCACTTTTCAAATAAACGTCTTTTTTTTTTATCAAACCATAAGAAATTCCAAAAAAAAGTGTCTGAACATATTTAGACTTTCATTGTATTTATTTTATTCATACCTATAAACTTTTTAATTTTATAAATATTCCAAACAGTGGGTTTATCTTAAAACTGAACGGGAGTGAAAATGATTTTCGGTCAAATTTTAAAGATATCGGAAAATTTTTCGAAGTAAAACATTTGTAATATTAATATGAACATTTCATCTATAGATCAGTTTAACCCACGTCCACTTTTTGGGAGTATTTTCTTTTTAAAATATTTTGTATACCCCAGGCCATAGCATATGAAATGCATTGTTTTTGTCGAAAAAATAAAATACTCTTTCTGTTGTTGTAAACATTGTTTAGTTTAATTTATGCAACAAATACGGAGAGATGTGAGATAAAATTACACAAATATCTTGCAAAATATATTTTTTTGATAACTGGACCCTTTTAGCTTTAAAATAAAGGGTCTAAAATCGTTCAAAGCATTAGCTTGAAATTCGATTCACAAATGACTTAAATAAGATAACTCTGATCATGCAATCATGACCCGTAGCTTACCCATGTACTTTTCAGAGTTTATAAAATGATAAATCTTAAAGTTGAGATAACTTAGTAAACAGAAGAAAAAAATTCCTGCCTCCTCTTTCATGGAAATTCTCTCTCTTTAAAATTAATAAAAGTAGGTAGGTACTGAATGTTTTCCAATTCTAGAAACCTTAGCCATTAGTCAAATAAGTTAGCATGTAAGTGCAAAATATTTTACAACATATTTTTTTTAAGCAATTCTTTTGGTTTTCAAAACCAAAACTCAATTTTTTTTAATTTTCATGATTTTAGTTATTTCATGCAACAAACAAAACCATTTTATTAGAAAGAAATCTAAGCCTAACCACGTGTTTTATTGTAGCATGCGACATGGTGTCAGTGACACCGTGTCACATAGGCATACACATTTCAGACTTTCAGAGTCAGATCATCATGTTGTTTTACCACTTTCACATAATAACAAATTATTCTTTTTACATTGCCATCATTCTTTTTATAAATCGCATTTGTATCACCTTCACCAATCACCACCCTAATGAAACTGAATATGAAATCTCAGTCATCTCAGAGGGTAGGAAAAATAGTACATAGGTACAATATGGGAACACTTTACTCAGCGTGTTCATTTATATGCATGTTATACATCAATCTTCTATACGAGTCTGTAAAATGTTCATATTTCTTATGTAGTAACATAACTTTTCCAATCGATTACTTCTATTTTCCAAGATGGTGAATTGGTGAACTGTATTTCATGTTAGTATCAACAACTTCACATCACATACCTATATATGTAAACCTATCTACTTGAAATACCGATTAGAAATATGTAGCAACATATTCATTTCTGTAGAAATACACAATCATGGAACCTCTTGAGTGAATATTTGAAGGCCCTGAAAAGGGCCGATTTGTCAAAAAGACGATGTGCTTGGCAGGCAATAATCTACTTGGAACTGGTGTATTTGGTAACTGCTTTGGTTCCTTCACTAACAGCGTGCTTGGCGAGTTCACCCGGCAATAACAAACGGACGGCAGTTTGGATCTCCCGACTGGTGATTGTTGAACGTTTGTTGTATTGTGCTAGACGTGATGCTTCGGCGGCAATACGCTCGAAAATATCATTCACGAAACTATTCATGATACTCATCGCCTTGGATGAAACTCCAGTATCTGGATGAACTTGCTTCAGCACTTTGTAAATGTAGATTGCGTAACTTTCCTTCCTCCTGCGCTTCTTCTTTTTGTCAGACTTGTTGATATTTTTTTGGGCTTTTCCAGCCTTCTTGGTTGCGTTTCCACTAGTTTTGGGCGGCATCTTTCACTTGTTCACTGTTCACCAATTCAAAGATAACTGTGAAGAAATCCAATTCGATTCTCATTTATATACGATGCTGAGACGGTTTATTTATAGACTACTATACACACTAAAACGATCTCAATCCGTCGTGTGTGTAATATAAATAGCAGCACTGTAGCGGTGATATGTCATTAGTCTGTGAACAGTGGTTAAGTGAACGTGAAAAAAATAAAACAGTGAAATATGTCTGGTCGTGGTAAAGGTGGAAAAGTGAAGTCAAAGGCAAAGTCCCGCTCCAATAGAGCCGGCTTGCAGTTTCCCGTTGGTCGAATTCACCGTTTGCTCCGCAAGGGGAACTATGCTGAACGTGTTGGCGCTGGAGCACCGGTGTACTTAGCAGCTGTAATGGAGTATTTGGCTGCCGAAGTATTGGAGTTGGCAGGAAATGCTGCTCGCGACAACAAAAAGACCAGAATTATTCCCCGCCATTTGCAATTGGCCATCCGTAATGACGAGGAATTGAACAAATTACTCTCTGGTGTTACAATTGCACAGGGAGGGGTTCTTCCAAACATTCAAGCCGTTTTGTTGCCAAAGAAGACTGAAAAGAGTGCGTAGACGTGTGGGATCTATGTACAGTTGATGAAAATCCACCAAAACGTCCTTTTCAGGACGACAAATTATTTGCATGAAGAGACCTAGAAAATTGTTTTTTGTTTGTTTTAATAATATACCCGGTTGGAAATAAATAAAACGGAAGCGGCGTTCATTGTACATATGTATATCGTTTTCAATTATGAAAGAAATTCCACTTTTGCATATATAGATTTCAAGCAAGTAAGATAGATGAAACATGTGTGCGAGGTATATTTATTTATTTATTAGTTTATATAACTAGTAAATAACTTATTTTTGTAGTTCTGTCGACGTTTAAGAAAATTAATAACAGTACGCCAATACAAACAACAAAAAACATTCTCCTATATTAAGTCCCAATAGGCATGAAAAAACTGAAAATCAATAATCAGGAAAACCAGATTTACCTACCAAGCCCAACCATAGAATATAATATACGGAACATATTTACTTTAGCTGCCAATCACTTTTTGCACTTTTTTTTTTTTGATTCCACTCATTAAATTAAGCTAAAAATTTAGCAATTTTTTATTTTTGTCGCTCTCAATTATTTAAAAAGTTATTAAACAATAAAAATTCCAAAAATCCCTATGGAAATCAACCATCTTTTGACAGTCCATACAAAGTTCAGTGATAAGCAGCATTGCCATATACACTACATATTCCCCAAAATGGTAAAAAAAAATAAAAATAAAAATCAAAGAATTTTAAATCTCCACGCTCACGTAATTTCGTTTGTTTGTAAAGTCGTCAGGCAGGCGCCTAAGTCAACAGTTTTTTTTTGTTAAACAGTACCCTGGGTGGCCCGCTTCGCGGGAACAAAGGGTTTCAACTCTCTTTCTGGGGACAGTCCACGCTCACGCAACTTCGTTGCTCCGCTCAGGGTATGTAAAGTCGTCAGGCAGGCGCCTTAGTCAACAGTTTTTTTGTTAAAATATTTTTATTTGTTATGTTTTTTTCAACATGGCAATGCTGCGTACACCACAGCAGAAATAAAAAAAAACAAAAGTGTCAAACTACATACAATTTGTATGGAATTATAACCCAAAAAGTGCAATTTTGTTTTATGAATAACTTTTAAACTAAATGTGAGCGACAATTTTTAAAAACATATAAATGATCAGTGCGCAGAGACGAATCGATTAGTAAAAAAAAAGTGCAAAAAGTGAAAGGCAGCTAAAGTAAATTTATGCCGCAATGTCCATTAGAGAGACACTAACAAAAATAAAACCGCACGTCTAAGGTTTAAAATCTTAATTTCGCGTACCTATCTAAACAAAGTATGCACAAAATATTATTATTAGTCTTAGTAATTAGAAGTCATTAAACACTTTCAAGCGGTTGTATAGTTATACGGTACATATGTATTTATTCAACCCCAATGTCATATAAAGTTAAAGTACCTACATGCCAAATTGCCAAATTCAACTGTTCAACAACTCGACAGAGTTACCAATTGATTTTTTTTATGCAAAATGCATGGCTACCACTTTGTTTATACGATTTAGCCATGCCTGTCCGTGAATTTGCCAGATCTTAAAATCATTTTCGTAAATACAAAATTTCATTAATCTAACTCAAATATTGATGTCATACGGACGGACCGAATTAGTTCAGATTACGGTTAATATATTTTTACTATATCTTCATGTTATATCAGAACTTATATATACAAACCTACATTAAATTACGTAGATACAATTTTGTACCTCAATGTGTGTGTACCTTATATCGAAAATCAATGTTTGGGAGTTTATCGAATTGGTGAAAATTTAGATTTAAGGCTTCGGTAATCGAAAAGTCCACATACAAATGTGGAACATGATATTTGTGAACATGTATTTGTTGTAAATTTAGTACAATTGAAACACGAAACTGGATGGAACTGAAATTCTATTTAACAAGACGGTTAATACAAAATTCTTTTATTTAAATCACCAATGTGAGAAAACAATTATAGGAATAGATGATCATGGAAAAAAATTGAAAGTGAACGCTTATTATTAGAACGAATGTTTTTTTATTTTGATCGAATGAAAATCATTACATCACAAAAATAAATCTTAATCATTGAAAAACAAAAAAGATTTTCTGCGATAGTTTATATAACAAATTTGAATATTTTTTAAAAATTTACAAGGTTAAATCACAAGTAAAAGAAAATTTCCAATGGTGATTTTCAATAGGCTGTTTCTCTTAATGATATGTTTTTGTGCTTCTTTAACATAGTGTTGCATACATTTAAGCGTTCACACATCATCGACCACAACTGAGCAGTGAAACGCAATAAAATTAACACTTTATAAACAGAGATTACCATCGTTAGGCCCTTTGAGGGCTAAAGAGATTTCAACTTCCTTTCCACCTTTTTGTCAGGTGCCCGGTAACTACTATTGTTATCCTGAATACATTGTAATGTAAAACTAGATGGTTATAGTACTATTTATTCCCAATCTAAACGGGTATAATAGGTTTGATCAAAGAGTATAGAACTACATAGAACTACAACTACGCAACACAGCTAAAAATTGTACAGCCGTTTCAGACGCGGTCGGTAAGTGCGAAGGGACATTTTCGTCGTTCGTATCAGGGATGTTGCGGATGTTCACTTCACTTCACGGACTTACACTATTTAATTCGTATAGTAGAGTTGATATTTCTGTTCACCGAACTGCTAAAATATGATGGATAACCCAAAGGATTCTTTGAAGTAAAGCACACTTTAATAATTTAATAGTAAAAAGGTTTAATGAGAATTGAATTTATACATGTGGTTTGTTCGCAATACAAATTTGAAGTGATGAACAATTTAAGTTGCAAACACATAGTGCCTCAATTAAAAGGTTTAAATAATTTAATAATTACTTATCATCAAGATGTATCATGTTACAAAATCTTTTAAAATTGGTCTTGTTCAACGGTTTTGTTAGTCCGTCAGCAGCTTGACAACTGGTTTCAATATGTTTTACATCTATAATATTGTTAAAAAAATGTATCTCTAATAAAATGATACTTTATCTCAATATGCTTATGGCGTTTATGATTTTCTGGATTTTAAGAAACAAATATAGCGGACTGATTATCTTCAAAAATTACAATTGGCTCATTAGTTCAATCTCAATCAATAAATTTCGGATCCAGCAAACTTCTGCAACGGCCAATGCTAGTGCAACATATTCCTCTTCAGCTGAAGAAAGCGCCACATACCATCATCACATAGCCCGAAGTTGATTTGCGATCTTCTTTGTCACCTGCCCAGTCTGAGTCAGCATAGCCAACCAATGTTTTAGATGTCCGAAGCTCAAAATCCATTTTGAAGTCCAAGGATCCTCGGATATAGCGTAGAACTCTCTTAAAGCTGCTCGTTGCCTGTTGATTGATATCTGCTGAGGTAGCTTAGTGAAAAAGATAAATCAGGTCTACATGTTAACATACAATACATGAGATATCCTATTAATTGTCTGCATCGGGATATTAGCTCTAGATCCTTAGAGGGCTCCTTAGCGATTGTGGTGCTAGCTTCGATTGGAGTCGCTACTGCTTTGCAATTTTCCATATTGTATTTAATAAGTAAGTTTTGTAGATACTGCTTTTGATCAATAGTTATTTTATCCTTTTCTTGAACTATATTCATCCCTAAATAACTCGAAACTTTTCCAAGATCTTTCATTTTGAAATTTTTGTTAAGTTCTGCTTTCAATTTATTTACATCTTGTGGGTGTTCTCCTATGATTATATGGCCATCAACATATAATAAAATATAAAATGTTAGACCTGGAATAATATATAGACAATGACCTGATCTACATCTCTAAAATCCAAATTTTATCATAAAATCATTAAACTTTTCGTTCCAATATTTAGGTGATTTCTTTAACCCGTAAAGAGATTTATTTAGCTTTAATACCTTGTGATCATTTTTTATACCTTTTGGTTTGACTAAGTATACTTCTTCATCAATAGAACCGTTTAAAAACATCCATTTGATATTTTGGTATATTCTTTTTCAAAGCTATAGCTAATAGAATTCTAAGAGTCGGTAACTTGGCAACTAGTGCATAAATCTCCGATTGATCGAAATTCTCCCTTTGCTGAAAATCTTTTGCGAGCAGACGAGCTTTGTATTCATTTTCACATGCTATACCTGTTTTAACTTTAAAAACCCACTTAGTTTCTACTGCTTGTTTGCCTTGGCTGATTTAATTCTTTTGCCATCAACAAAAGAATTCATGTCATAATCATCGTATCTCATTGGTAATTTTACTTGTCGCCCACTTCGAGATACATTTTCTGTTTCTTCTATCTCAACTCCAGGCTCACTTTCTATATTTTCCATATCAACAAATTCTAAAGATCCGCGTTCTGTATACATTTAATTTTCGGTACCTATGTTTACGTTCTCTTCAGTTATCTCTTCATTTTGTCTTTCCGTAGTTTCAGTGTTGATGTTTATACAGCTAGCAGCATGTCCTTGATATTATTACTCATATTTTCATTAGGTCTGTTCCCGTACAAAATAATATTTACTGATTCTTACTGATTTGTACTTAAAACCGTTCCCGTACGCAAGTTTTGCATGCAAATAATTTTCCGCAGTAAAAATCTGTAAGAATCAGTAAATATTTTTTTGTACGGGAACAGACCTATTATCTACTCGTTATTTTCTTTTATCTCTTGTGCAATCGATTTAGTCTTGAATACCACATTTATTGCTGAAACTATTTTGTGTTCTTCATTCAGATAGATTCGATATTCTTTCGTGTTTTCTGTGTATCCTACTAAGATCCCTTGCTTTGCCTTAGCATCCAATTTTGTTCTCTTCTCATCATGAGTGTGTACTTAAGAAATAGTGCCAACTGCCAATAGCTCTAAAATAATCTATACATGGCTTCTTGTTAAAACACAATTCGTACGGTGATTTATTTTGAATTGAGCTAGTGCCACTTGCCAGTGCGATTGATAATATATGTTGCTGCATTTACACATTCAGCCCAAAACTTTTTGTCGAGACGAGATTAGCTCCTAACAACATGGCACGAGCGGACTCTACTATTGTTCTCATTTCACGCTCAATTTTGCCGTTTTGTTGTGGTGCGTACGGTACTGTGAGCTGGTGTCTAATGCCTTTATTATTTAAGATTTCTCTTACCTTGGCTCAGTGGCGCGATGGTTAGTGCGATGAACTGCCGCGCAGAAGGTCTGGGTTCGATTCCCAGTCGTAGCAACACCTAAATGATTTTTCACTGGCCCTCCTCTCGTGATGATCTGACAAATCGTCCGAGTAGTATCAATTGTCAAGAATAGCTTATCTCAACTTAGCCGTTCGGAGTCGGCGTAAAACAGGAGGTCCCGCCATCGTGCAAGAAGTACACACGCACACATGAATGGTTGTGAGAAAGCTAGGCCCTGGGTACTAACGAGCCTGTTGCGCCAAAAATTTGTATTTCTTACCTTGGCGTTTGAAATTTCTGTCCCATTGTCAGACCTTATTACTTTGATTCTTCTGCCAGTATAATTTTCTGCGACTTTAAGAAACTCTCTCAGTTTATCAACAACTTCTGTTTTTTTCTTTTAAGAAGTAAACAAATCTGAATTGAGAGTAATCATCTTTAAAAATTAAAAAGTATTTACTGCCACCTATGCTTGTGACTTCCATCAATCCATTTAAATCTACATGGACTGTTTCGCAAACTCCTAACGATGAATGGATGCTGCTTTTAAAAGGCAAGGGCAATATTTTGATGTGCGAAACTTTTATGCCAGAAGGATAACGACTCTGACAACAGCGCGATTGGTGATTACACTTTGACTTCCATGATGTATATGCTCCTTTTTCTTTGGAATACACAATCTTGCAATCATCTGACAACCCTTCTATCTTATAAGTACTTTGCAAGTAATTTACCGAGAGAAAATAAGTTGGTCTTCAATTTTGGAAATAAGAGCACCTCAAGCATGTCCCTTACAACGCAACTGACCCCGTTATACGCCGAAATCGAAACACTTCCTTTACCAACTGCTTTGATTTCTCTTCCATCGCCAATGTTTGTCATATTAAACAATTCGTAGTTATTATTCCAATCTTTGTTGCATGTCATGTGGTGAGGTGCACCACTGTCCAAGTACCAAGCATTTTGTTCTAATTTCAACCCACAGGACAAAGCAAAACTCATGAATGCTGTAGGAATTTGTTCTTTCTGTATCCTATTTCTGCATTCCTTTATGATTTTTTTTTTCAGAAATGGCTCTTATTGGCTCTTGTTTACTGTAGTGTTTTTCCTTATTGAATCCTCCTCTATTTCTGTTTTTATATTGGGTTACGAAACCTACATCGTTTGATACACTTTTTGAAGAACTTGGTGCATCATTGTGACTGCAGATTCTTTCTTCTTCGACGAGTAACCTTGAAATTAAATCTTTTAATTTTTGTTCTTTGGTTGGAACTGATTCCCATGCAGAAGCAATTTTGTAACAATCATACTTTCAGATAGCGTTTCATAAATGCTTTTAAGTTGGTTGACCAAATCCCCGATTTTCGATACGTGGGCAGACATTGGCTCTTCAAATTTCAGATTAAAGAATTTTTGTTGAAGTAAATGAATACTGACCTTCGACTTTGGCTCATCCCACATCTCTGCACTGCTGTGACATGTTAATAAATGTATTAGGATGCCCTCTTCCAACCTGGTTACCAGTAATTCTTGTGCGAATGCATCTTATTCCTGGCATTCTTTGAGCTTTTCTTCTTCAGTCGGCTTCACAAACGATCCTTCAACAATTCCCAACAACTTCTTGGATCTTAAAATGATCGTCATTTGCAACTTCCACGTTGGCCTGTTTCGAAGTTAGATGTGGTTGCAAAGTATGGCATACTTTTACCAAGTCGTTCACGATCGCGCACCTGGATCAAAGCTGAACCATTAACGCGGATGAAATAATCAAAAAAAGTTGCCTCCAGAAACCCCACTCTTCGGACACACAATTGGAAAGTGGTCAAGTGGTCCCAAGTGCAGGGACTTTATTGATGCGCGCTAATTATGATCAATAAGAATCCCTTCCTCGCCTCAAAGAGAGTAATGGCTTTATTCTTTAAACTCAACGTCTATAAAAAGAATGGGTTGGATGCCCCATTCCAACTGTTCGACTACAGGCGTCTCCGAACATGGTGCTGGTGTGAGTTTTCCATCTCTGGGAGATCGATCTGACTCATAACTGACGGAAAGGATAACTGGTAACATTTTTTTCATCTCTGGTGGATGGATCAAAGCCAGACAGGGAAACTGAAAACAATACTCTGTCTCTCAAACGGTTGAACACCATGTTGATGGAGACAGAATCATTAAATAGTGATTCTCTAAAGGACGATGACCTATTGTGATTCTCGGACGTGGAGTACACGAACACCACAGTGGTGGAGAGATCTGATTATAGCAAAAATGCTGCGATTAACTTTGTAGCTTCGGCCAGCAAGACATTGTCCTGAGCCAGGAACCTTGGGTAGTCAAAGACCTGGTATGTGGACTCAAGACTCGAGAGAGGGATGCTATGTGATTGCCTACGCGGATGACGTTGCTATCGCAGTCTCAGGGAAGCACTTGGAACTTATCAGAAACGCACTACACAAACTTTCCAAATGGGCAGTCAGTTGTGGTCTGGTTGTTGTCAGTTTGGATTTCCGGTTGATTGTAGTTCGTTCTCACCGTCATATTTCCGACATCTATTAGGTGTTGTCGATTAGCTCACAGACAGTCGATGGTTTTACTGCGTTATGGTGGACACTCGAAATTCATTTAACCGGAACATCATAATTCTGATGCAACAACATGCTTGTTTAACCGGATAGTAAACCCAGTCTTAGTTATTATTTGCTTAAAAAAGAAGACGGTTTAGTTGTTGTTTTGTTTTTATTGTTTTCCACTTGTATCCTACAAAGGAATAGTAATACGAATTAAAAAAAAAAAACAAACGAAGGTGCAACAAAAATTGTTCCAAGCGTGATTTATTTTTGTTGCTCCTGCCCACTCTCTTACAAATTACGAACTAAGGAGGTAAAGCGCCTAATCTTTGTGTGTATGGGGCTCCTTCTCCTTAGAAATTGAGAAGTCAAGACGTAGGCAAATGATTACCACAAAGAACAGCGCAAAGAAGAACCCTACTGCTAACAAAGGCTCCTGCATCATGGTGATGCGTTTGAAGTTGTACTTTAAATTGAAATCATGAATGTGGTTCTCGACAAGGTTCTTCTTGTTGAATGAGATCACTGGACGACCGAAAGTATCCAGGTAGGTGTAGTGTAGGCTGTCGGCCATCCGGTTCACGGAGTAAGGTGTTATCAACTTAATGTTAGTGGAGCCTTCTGGCAGAATAATTTTTACAACAGCTTCATCGACAACCATGTCATCGTATATGTGGTCAATAATGCGCATTTTTAGGAGAAAATTCTCTCCGGAGTTGAACAGATATTCAAAAGATGGGACGTTGTATCCCAATGTGTAGAAAGTCCTCCATCCTCCGAACAATGGGAATCGTGGCCTTAGATCAAGTTCAACTGAATCGCGCAACACCTTCATGTTTGAGGTTGAAATGTTTCCGTTCGTGTCGCGGTAGTACACACCAGTGGCAGATGCAGGTAGCATTGTTTTGTAGGACTTGACAGCGGCCTGCCCACTGCGAGCGTCCTTTTGGAATTCGTAGCGAGAAAATGAACCCTTCAATTCAGCTCCAGTATGCACCATGTCGATGTTCTCGGTCACGGCAATGTTTCCCCAATGAGACACTTCCAAAGTACGCTCAAGGCGTGTCACAGTTAGGAATGGTGTATGGTTTTCGAAATGAACAGTGAGTTCTCCCGGGTTAAGGGCTAAACGATTAAAAATGCATTTGAATATATAAATAGTCACAGAGAAATTATTTGCATACCATTAATGTTCTCGAATGGTCCATAGGTTATGGTATTGCCAGACACAGCTACCGGTTTTACTTGCGTGTACGACTCAATGCTTTGAGAGCTCAGATGGACCGTCGTCTTCTGTGTGAGTGTCTTGTATGGACTGTAGAAGTAGAGGTTTCCAAAATAGCGAACCAACTGCTTTTCAGACTGTGTAATTTTTGCCGGATGAGGGGTCAACGCCTTTGTTGAAACGGTCTCGACGTAAACCACTTGCGTTGGGGCAGATGTTGTAAAAGCCAAAAGAAACTCTACACCATCACCTGTTTCCCTTTCGGTGTACTTAAGTTCCTTTTTCGACGAGTCTTTAGCCGAAATAAAAGCTAAATGTTGTCGTTCAACGCGTGGTATCACTAGGCTATAAGCGGTGATACCCTTTTTGGCCGAATGTTCGATAATGATTTTGTATGAAATTTTCACGAGCTGCGATGCTAAATCGATAGTTCTTTCGACATTTTTATTTACAACTTCCGCATCGATAGCACCATCAGAAAGTACAATCACCGACAGAGCAATTAAAATTGCCGAAAATAACTTCATTATTATTTTTTCCTTTCAGTAAATATTAAGAAAATGCCGGCTGAAACCACTTCTACAAATCAGAAAAAGCCAACAGCGCATTCGACAGAAATGACACATCAGAGGTATGGCTGAATGTGTTCAGATAAGTAAATGTCTTTGAACGTGCTTATTGAGCTCATTCAGTGAGAACTTATGAAAATATTATGTCGAAACAAATTAAAGGCCGAATTGCCAGAAGAATGTATAACTACGAATTATAAGCTCAATTAAAACCCGGATTAAAGAGCCGACCAGAATGCGTATCTGTAGCTGAGTGAAAAGTTAAAAACAAAGCAACCCGTAAGCACTTACACATACATATCTGTATCTTTGTAAATCTGTAGCTTGAAGTTGAATAGAGGGCAACTTCATGCAAGAAATATATCTCTCTTTTGACAGCGATGCAAGATACATGCTACAGATATGCATTCTGACTTCTAAGCAGGCCTTTAGTCTCCGATCATGTATTTTTGTGTTGTCTGTTTTAAATAGTTTTAAATATTTTTACCATATGATTCAGAAGTAAGAGCTGTCAATCCTGTTTAACTAAAGTTTGACTTCTCGATGTATAATTGAAAAGGACGTATTTAGGAAAATTAAAACTGGAAATAGCGTAAAATTGGAATTCAAGTACTGTTAAGGGTCGACCAGAATGTGTATCTAAAGCTGATGCTTGTAGCTGAGTAAAAAGTTAAAAACAAGGCAACCCGTAAGCGCTTACACAATGTGTATCTTCTGGAATTGAATCTGTAGCTTGAAATTGAATAGAGGGCAACTTTATGCACGAAAACGAAATTTATCTCTCTTTTGACAGCGATAGATACAAGCTACAGATATGTATTCTGAGCAGGCCTTATAACTCAAGAACACCTGGATCTATTTCGTGTTCACACCCATTCAGACTCGTCTCCGGCCAAACAAGAAGAATGCAGAAGAAAATTTCCGAAAAATCCCAAAAAAAATATTATGAAGAAAATTACTTTTCCCATACATTTTGTATGGAGCGATTTTACGACGGCATGATAAATGACGTTTATGTTTACGTTACATATTGTGACTATTTTTGCGACAATTATTTTTGCACCAAATTTGTGAGACACACATTGAAACGAACATGATTTCAAATGATGGTTGCGGTATTGCGCTGTGTGCATCAACTTTTGACAGCTGATTCATTTGAAAAGTCTTTTCCTTTCTTTCTTTCTTTTTATTGAGTCTTATTATAAATCAGTTTTACATGTTATGTGTGCATATGTCAATGTGTTCTTAGATACTACAGCGGCTGTCAAGTATTGCCTGCTTTTTCTTTACTTTATTGCTTGCCACATGGCTTTCGGTTGGGTTGCTGTTTGACTGCTCTTGCTCATGAGCGAGGTTGAGTTACGTTGACTATTTGTCATAAATACATTAATATACATATATACAGAGGAGCTTAATCAAATCTAACTTAAATCTACGGGAGTGAGAGAGAAACGAACGTATTCACAGTATACAGAGTGAGTCTCTTCACTAAGGAACGAATGCTCTAGTGTGCGCGTGAGAATATATTATATACTAGGTCGAGAATGCACAAACATATTTGAACAATTATGACGTACATATAGGTGAATACATATAAATATCACAGAATTGGAAGGTTTCATTTCAGCGAATGCTTTCGGTTTCAATTGGATATCACAGTTTAGTTTGAATGTAATAATCTAGTAGAATAAGTTAGTTAATATTACAGTCTATTTTTTTTTCTTTTCTTCTTTTAAGTTTAACAATTTGTATAAAGGTACTTATGTAATGTTATTTTTGTTATTTTTCTTAGTGTAACGGCTATAAGGTTAGCGTTAATTAAAATGTTAGTAGATACAAGATTTAATGTGGAGAAGGAGGAGAGAGTACTGTCCACCTGTTATGAATGACCATTATTATTGGGCCTGCGCACACGAGTATGCTTCAACCGTAGTCATTATGGTTACTTTCCAAACACACGGGAATATGTTCAACCGGTTGAATTTTGTGTAATATACCAAACATTATATGTATGTGAAATTCGATTAACACCGAACTAGCCGCCGTATTTTTTTTTAATACCATAACTGTCAGAAACGCATGCATGTGTTGGTAGATTTACCCCCAAGGCAATCTCGACGCAACGGACGGTATCGACGCAGACGGTTTCGCGTTGAAATGTCAAAAACTCATCGAGCTTATGGGAACATGTATAAGTGGGCAATCTGAACGCAGACGCGACGCAATGGACGTTAGCTACACAGAAAAGTTGATTCAACTTCAACTTTCTTGCGCATCGACGCATTGGAATGTCAGTTTGAAAGCTGTCAGATGGTATGTTTGTGAGAATCTTGAGATTACTTTCATAGGTTATAAATAAACAAAATAAATTAAATGTACTGAATTAATAATTGTGTTGTGTGACTAACAACTAATTAAATTTTCTTCTGTGAGAATTGAAAAACAAACAAAATCTTCGACGGCTAATGGTGAACTGTCAATCAAGTGACATCGCATCGCGTCGCGTCGTGAGCGTCGAGATTGCCACCACCACTCAAATCCTCACCATTTTTGACACTTCAATGCGAAACCGTCTGCGTCGCGTTCGTCGCGTGCGTCGAGATTGCCACCACCATCAACCTCTTCAACCACTTAATTTTGGGTGAAAAATTGCTCTCCAACGCCTCTCAAACTGTGCTCCCTCCTCACCCGTCCCACCAACAAACATGACGTTCAACCGGTTGAAGCATACTCGTTTGCGCAGGCCCATTAATAGTTTGTTTTGTTTGTTTTAGATTTTGGAAGTTTGATTGGGTATAAGTAATAGTGAACCGAGGTGTATGAAGATGGTCAAAAGTACTTTAGCAGCGATTGTGACCAGGTATGGTTTTTAGGTAATATGGCACTGGGGTGTCATAGGGAGCTGATTCAAAGTCGATTAAAGAGACACCGACTGGGGAGGGGTAAGCTTGGTTGTCCCAAGAGGAGCCCATCTGTGAAGGGATAATGTCCTTAATAAGGTCGTTATCCGTGGAGTTTAGTTTTGAGATCGTTTTTTTCATGGAGGCAAGGGTGTATCTCGTAAACGGAATGATGTTGGTTTCTTTGTATATTGTAGCATTTAGGTAGCGTTTTTTCCTGGATTCGTAATGTTTCCCTGAGCAGAATCTGAGAATTTTCCTCTCCAGAATTTCCAGTTCTGATGCTACTGTTGGGGAAATTGCAAACCAGATTGGAAATGCGTACATGAGAATCGGTCTGATAAGGGTTTTGTAGAAAAGTAACTTCGTTCGTTTGTTAAGTTGGCGGTGTCTTAGAAAGGGCATTAGCATATTGGTTACTTTCCTAGATTTTGCTAATATTGACCTCACATGTCCGTTGAATTTAAAAAGGTTATTGAAGCTAACTCCAAGGTATTTAAGGTTTCTTTTAACATTGATAACGCAGTCGTTTAGTCGTAACGCCAGGTTTTTGCTTTCCCTGACCACCCCGACTGGGCCCTTTCCACTAGCATTGCGGAAACATATTAGTTCGGTTTTATTATTATTGATTTTAATTCCCCAGGTACGGTAGTAGTCGTTGATGATTTTGATATGTTTTTCGAGGTGGCGAAGGGCTATTATGGGGTATTCATGACTGGAATACGCGATGGTGTCATCAGCGTAGAGTAAGCAGTTGGAAGTTAGGTTATTCTCCGAGAAGATGTGGGGAAAGTCATGCAGGAAGAGGTTATAAAGGTGGGGTCCGAGGATAGAGCCCTGAGGTACTCCACTGTCACAGGCGCTTTCGTTGGATGTGGTGCCTTGGATTTTAAGATAAAATTTTCTGTTTCCTAGAAAGCTGTCAAGAAGATAAACAATGTGAGGGGGGAAGTTAAGCAACGCTAATTTGTAAATGAGGCCATCCCTCCATACACTGTCGAAGGCCTTTTCTACGTCAAGGGAGCACGCCACGGTGCAGCGTTTGTCTCTCAGATTAAGGGTGATGTCATTATGCATCTTTAGGAGTGCATGGACCGTGGAGTGTCCTCTTCGAAATCCGAATTGGTGGTCGGGGATGGGCTCTATTGGGCTCTCTACTGGTGACGTCATGTTGTTGAGGATACCCTTTCTAAAATCTTACCGACGTTTGATTGTAGTGAGATGGGTCTGTAATTGTTAATGCTAAAGTCGTTCGGTTTTTTTAGGATTGGGACGATTCTGGCTTTTTTCCAGCCGTCAGGAAAGTAGCCGTTGTTGATGCAGTTATTGAGGATAATAGTTAAAAACTTAACTGCGGAGTGGGATATTTTTTTAAGGGCAAAATTTGTGATACCGTGGGGGGGCCTGCAGATTTTTTCGGTCTTAGTTGGCTGATTATACTGGATAAGTCTTCGGCGTCAGTAAAGATATGGGCACCAATTGGGCTTAGTGCAGAGTTTTCGGGTCCAAAGTTAAAGATACGTTGGGGTCTAGAAAGTCGGATCTGTCCTACTGTACGTAGGGACTCTTCAGTGGTTTGAGGGTTGAAGTCGGGAATTTGTTTTGAATAAGTCTTTTTGAAGTGTGTTTCAAAAGCATTAACTATACCTGATTCGCTGGTAAACGATTCTTCGTTAACTACCACTTTACTACAGGAATTTTTTTTTGTTCTTGCCGACTATTTTGAAGACATCTTTGAAGGCGCTAGGGCCAGGCTTTATTTTTGATATTCTATCTCCGAGTTGTTTGTTGAGCCATATTCTAATTTTATCTTGAATAATTTTGCTCAGGAGAGATATGTTGCATGAGAGTTCTCTATACGAATTATTGACTCTGTTATAAGAGTTGTGGTAGATGTTTTTGAGTCGTTTTTGCCACTGGTGCTTTGTTTTGAAGAGGAGCTCAATGTGCCTCGGTAGGTTTTTGTATTTCTTCAACGAAGGGGTTATCCTGGTGGAGTGCCTCTCCAGGCAGTCAAGGAGGATTTCATTAAAATTTATGATGTGGTCATCAACGTCTGGGTTAGAAAGGCAGGTCGCGTGGGGAGGTTGGCAGTTCCTAAGGGATAAATCCAGGCCTCCCTGAACGAGTCCCAGTTCGTGTTCTTGAATGACCTTGAAGCGAGGGGTTCTTGTATACAAATTCTGGCTTCTTCAAGCAGAATAGTCAAAAGGAGGGGAAATGGTCTGAAAAGGTTGGAAGTGTCTGAATGTCAAAGTTTTGGTCGATTCTTTTAAGAAGGTGGTTTGAAACCAGGAAGGAGGAGCTTCTGGGGAACGTCGAAGAGGTCGAGGTGATGTTTGTCATTGAGGGATTATGTGAATGTAGCCAGTTTTCAAGTGTCCTACCATTTAAGTTCGCAGTAGCGTCGCCCCAGGATGGGCTTTTTGCGTTTAGATCGCCTCCGATGATTGCTCCGTCGCAGGAGTTGGCTAGGTTCTCTATCCTGGTTAGCTCGTTAGTTAGGGACGCAACCGGTATATTCGAGGGAAAGTATATGGAACCTATGAGGATTTTTTTTAAACATTGTTTATCTTTATTTTAGGTTGATAAAAAGGCATAGGATGAGAGAAGAATGGAAGTCAACAATCTCATATTGTAGGTTTTCTTTGATGACAATAGCTACCCCTTGTTGGTGGTCATTTCTAAGAATGTGGAAGGAGTCAAGCAAGACCTTGTGTCGGCAGTTAAAGTGAGTTTCTTGAATGAGTGCAATTGAACTTTTGCTAGCTTGGAGGATCTTAAGGAGTTCCAGTCTCCGCTCTTGATGGATTAGGGACGAAATGTTGTATTGAAGGATTTTTAGGGACATTATTTGTTGCTAATAATAAGTTGGTTGACTAACTCTAGGTACGCCAGTCTCTTTTGTAGAACCGATCCAATGGCGCTCAGGTTAGCCATGAAGGTTTCGATTTTGAGGATGAGGGTGTTCATTTCCATCCCAAAAAGCTCTTTGGAAACGTCCATGAACTGGTTGAGTGCACCACCTCCAGTGTCATGATTGTGAGCGTTGTTGATTATAGGAAAATCGTTTTGCTTTGGGGTTAATGGGTTGTAGGGTACACCGGAATTTCCGAAGTGACTTGCATAGGACACCCCTGGGGTCGTTAGGTTTCCATTGGAAATGATTTTGGATAGAACTTTAGCATTGCTCCGTTTGTCGGAAGCTTCTTGGATAAATTTTTTTCTTTTTTTTCTTGTAGGCCACGCAGCCCCTGAAATTAGCTGTATGGTTTTCACCACAGTTGACGCAAATGACTTTGCTCCCTTCATCCCTAACTACTGGGCATTGCCCGGGTTCGTGGCGGTTGGTACATTTGACACAGTTATAATTGTAAGCACAATTCTTAGCCATCTGCATTGCAGGGCCCCTTTGTTACCTTTGGGTTTTTCCCAAGTGATGCGGGTGTTGAAAAGGTACTTAATTTTAAGAATCTCTTCTGAATTGGTTCCCGGAAGGAGCCGAACAAGGAAAAGGTTGTACATAATTTTTTCCTGTTTAGAGCGCAAAGTTTCGAACCTTGAGACTTTATCCACGGAACCCTAGACAACGATTCCTCCAGGATCTCAGATTCAAGGTAGTCAGAGGTGAGTCCTCTTAGGACAATATTGATGGTTTTATCCTCCTCCCTTGTGAAGGAGTATGCCTGCACCTCTTTGGTGTCTCTTAAAAGACTCATCAGCTCTCGATGAACCTCTCCTTTATCTACATAGAGTTTACTTTTTATACCCCGGTTTACTATTTTATACCTAAAATCTACCGAATTTCCTCTAAAGTCGGAAATAAGTTTACGTATGTTCACATTCGTCATTATAATAGGTGGACAGTACATACCCCTTGTTACATTCGGTGAATTACTTATATTAATGTTAGTAGTGTTGTTCTCGTTCTCTGTTTTGGCTTGTGGTCCCACGGTGGTGGTGTCCTCCGTCGAGTGTTGATTGATGTCATCTGTTTTGGTGTTGTCTGCTGACGTTTGTTGTCCGTAGGTGAATTGGCTGGATGAGTCTTGCTGGGCTTGATGATGATGTTGCGAAGAATAGCGAATTGGTTGTTGTCACATGGTGGGGCTACGTCCATTTCAAGGGGTGAGTCTGGACGTCTGTCAGTGGAGGCGGTATGCCTCTTGTCTGGTTTCTGCCAGCCTTGATTTTTTGAGGTTGTTGCAGGCACAACTTGCACTGTGTTTAGTTCCTTGTTGGGGGCATCTGAAGCGCTGAGCTGCGATGAGCAAGGTTGAATATTCGTCGTACTTGGTCGGATTTGCTGGTTCTGATTAATAACAGCCAGTATCCTTTGAATTATAGTGGAAATCGGAATTGATTTCCTTGACGGAGCTTTATATTTATTGTGTCTTCCTTCGGCCGCATCTTGTCGCATGTTGTTATTGAATTGGCGATGGGAAGTTTGTGTGGGGTCAGGAATTGTTGTCTGAGCCACGTTTTTTTTTATTGGATTTTAATCCAAAGATAACCCTTTAAAGTTGGGGCATCCACTATCCCAAATCACTCCTATAGGATGAGCACTGACTGCTTAGAGCAGTTCTGTAATTATTTTTTATGTTTAAATTTACTTTACGGCGAAAATTTTAATTTTTAGGTTGGATTCTGTGTCGTGAAGAAGAAAAACGCGTGTGCCTTGGCCAGCTGTCAAATCAAAAGTGCAAAGTCTTTTCCTTTGCATACTATTGTGATGTGCAGACCAGGTGCAGACGTGCCTTGCGCTTGCGATTTATCATCATTTTTCAAGTTTTATAAAATTTTTAACAGCTTTCGATAGTTATTTTAATTAAATTCGATTTAATATATTGCTTTGAAACTAATTTTTGTGAAAATTACCACCGAAAAGTGTTTTCATAGAGGTTTGATGAAGTGCACATTGTGAATGGTTATGTTCTTTATGTGATTAACTTCGGATTGTGCATTTAATTTTTGGGTGGGTTACTTTGAAAATCAATTCGAATTCGCTGTTCATTTCATTCTGATTGATCACATAGGTGTGGAATTCTATTTTCAAACTGCAACTTGCCAACGAAGATGTTTATTTTGTGAGGTTATGATATTTGAGCACATGTTTAGATTGATGTTCATTTTGTGAGGTTATGACATTTGTGCACATGTATGTATCGATAATTACTTTTGTGACATTCATTTCTCAGTGTTATTCACAGTGCCGCAAGCCCAGAAGATCTTATCTTTCGCATCGAACCCGTAATGCAAGTGGAGTTCGAAATTTCGCCAATGAGACGGCTCAGTTAACAATGAGAAATCGGCGAGCAAATTAAACAACTCAATAACGTGAAAATCGAAATCAACGCGTAAGAAGAAGTGCTTCAAATGTTGATTTGATTTTGAATAGCGTTTCATTACGATTGCACAATTGACTACAGCTCGCATCCTTCCGTTCCAATTGCCCATTCCACGTTCAACGGTAAGTCCAGGGGAATCATTCCATAACTTTGAAAACGATTATCACTTAGACGGTAGTCGAGACCTAATGAGCGATGGCCCAATAATCGTCTGTGATTTGACGATTATTGCATTAAGTGAAGCAAATAAAGTGACAGCCGACAGCAAAAATGACTATTGATCTTATGTGATGCAATATGTACTGTGGAAATCACTTTACGGAATGAGGGCCCAGATAAAAGTAAAAATGAGCGTCAAAATGCTATAAGATCTGCTTACACAGTCTCGAAACAATTGTTAGATATCGGCGATGGAAAAATTGCTTTCCATGAAAATACTGGTTACATAAAATTGCCCACCGATTTCTGCACAATCGTTGGTACGCAAAATTCTCTCACTGACCTCATATTTCCGGAAGTACGCACACAGAAAGGCAGATTGAGCCATTTTGGCAGCAACGATGTCAACGAAGCTCTAAATTATACAGCAGTTTTTTAACTCACTAGATTTAGGCACAATTATACGTGGCACGATGCCGACAGTCACTGTCTACAGCGCTCAATTCCTCTTTCCTCTTTCCTCTTTCTGTCATGGATCCCATCGAAACATATCCGTTTGATTTTCATCAAAGAATTGACCGTCATTATACTCGGTCTACGGAAGACCATTTTCCCATGGCGCAACGCCAACTTCGGTCAACCTTAATGTATATGCCCTATATTCACTTGAAATCTAATCTCAACGGCTAATAAGTTGTGTCCACTGTCTTCATACTTGATGTAACCGGTCCGTAACCGGTAACAGCTGCAACCGAAATAGGTCCAAGAAATAGAACAGAACTGCGACACACAACAACAGCACACATTCAGTTTCAAATTTTTTATTTCACTTTTGAGATATGTATACTTATGTTCGATTTCTTTCAGATCGATAAACGATCATTCTATTTTATCCGCGATAACATTCGATCTATTTTATCGATCGTTAAAACATTCAAACACGTCATTTACAATACACTCGTTGTTTTACCCTCTCCCATAACATAGAGAAATAATTTGCTAGATATAAAATATATGGATACATGGAATGGATACGTCGCCAGTTTTTGGGCCCTTGATTTTGAGTAATAGCGTTGAAATCTGGTACACGTACTCTTCTGCGTTGCTCCTAGCAGAACAAGTGTAAAAACGTTGATATTTTGCAAATCGGTTAAGAATGTTTAAGCGAGCATCTCTGAGCAGTATATAGCTGTGGCAATTACATTTTCCATGTACCAATCTTCGTAAAGATTTAAGCCACGCCCATTTCTTAGCCATTTTTAATTTGATGATGGAATGGGATATTGTATTCAACGATTCGCACAGCTGATTTTAGCCTAGATATGATTTTTTGTTTAGCAACCAAAATATTCACTAGAAATAATTTATATAGCAAAACAGCTGCGTTTGCCGGGTCAGCTAGTTTTGTATATATTTGGATCTGATTATGGGGAACATATTTAAAAAAAACAATAGAATAGGAATACAACAATCAATAGAAGAAGAGAAAAAGCGATTGCTCCTAGTCAAAAAGTTTAGTCAATAAACTCGCGAACGATTTTTTTGCAATTTATCCACAGGCTAATTATTTTCCAATATAACAGGAACAAAAAAGTCTAAAGTCTAGAAAACTAAATTTTAATTTACTTAACATACTGTATTAAGTTTTCGGATATAAAATGGCATTGGATACATTTTTACCGAGGTCTAGATCAGATTTAAAATTTTAAATTTATATTCACCATACTATGTAATAAACAATTATCCATGCAATTGACACACTGCCTTATACATTTGACATATTGGTGGTATCAATACTATAGTATACGGATGTACCACCTATGTGTCAGGAATACCACACTATTGCCACGCGAACACCATTGTATTTGCGTTTTACGATAAATTCTCAATCACGTTACGCTGAAAAAAAAGTTTATTTACCATGAAAAAGAATCCGCTGTAAAGATTTTTTCTCTGAACGCACTTCTTTATACCAAAAATTGGGACGTTTAACAGTGAAATGACATTTCTCAGAAAAAAACAAAACTCGTGCTTCATCATTTATTTACCTACATAAAAAACTATGCAATTATTATTTTCATTTGTAAACAAATCAGTTACGTGAAATATTATGGAATCTACTGATTTAAATGAACATTTATCGGACGATATTTTGTCCAGATTTGAAAATGGCTCCGACTTAGGTAAAAACCCCATCTTTGCAATGAAGTCAATCGTTATTCCTCTTCCTGTTTCCATGTAGATGGTATGATATCCGGTGAAATGTTTCAACAGGACAATCTCTATATAGGTGACCATGATGAAAATGAGGCTGATGATATTATTATCCTTCATATGGACATACGTGAGCCTCTCAGCTCGCTGAAGTAAGTTAACACTGATGTGATCATGATGCTAGTTAAAACGTTGTCCTGATTATAGAGCACTTCTGGAACAAAAGATTGCCGTGGAATTGAAGAGATACACATTTTGGCTTCAAGATGCACAAATTGTAAGTTCGCCTCATCTAAAAGCAATAAAAACAAATTGATCAAATTTTCTCTTCACTAGCTGGAGCCACATAAAAATCTTGTTGATCAGTGTGTAAAAGGAGAAGGACTGGTCCAGATAAATGTTCAGATTCAAACAATCAATCAACGTATTAATATTGTTGATGTGCTCAAGCCCACTGACGCTGCTTTGGGTATGTATATAAACCAATATCGTAAAATATTTTTGAGATTTATTTGATATTGCAGCTGCTCTGGGGGCCGATGCTCACCCCATAAAATCAATAGAGAACAATGTGGAGGACAGTGATTCGACGGAAGAAGTATTACAGAAGTCAAAAAGTTTGTCAGAATCAGAAGAAAAGCAAAAACCGTGCTTAAATTGGGTTCTGGACAATAAATTCAAAAAGGAACAAACACGATTGAAGATTCCAGATGATCCAAATGATTGGACAATTCCACAGGTCAAACACTGGCTTCAGTGGGCGGTGCGACAGTTTAATTTGGTACGTAAACATTCCTTAAATAAATGCAAAAAAGTGGCATGTCAGACAATTCGTAGGTTGATATAACACTATCAGATTGGAACATAACAGGCGAACAATTGTGTTCATTATCTCACGAAATGTTCCGTAAAAAAGTCCAAACTGATCCAGGTAACATTTTTTGGACACACCTTCAGTTGCTTAAGGAGTGCAAATTCGTGTCAGTTGTTCACAATCCATTGGAGCTAGAAGAAACTTCCGACAGTAACGGCTCACCGATGCATATTCCTGAGCAGAAAATTATGCGAAAGACTGCATCGTGGAACGGTGCCAAAAACAGCTACTGTAAGTATCGAACATTATTCATTTCACTTACTTTCACTGTACAACTTTAAGCTGTAGGCGTAGTTAATACGCCAGGAGGATCTGGTAACAATGGACAGGTGCAGCTGTGGCAGTTCCTATTAGAAATCCTTACCGATCGTGAGCACAGAGACATAATACAATGGGTAGGCACGGAGGGTGAGTTTAAGCTGCTCGATCCGGAACGTGTCGCACGCCTGTGGGGAGAAAAGAAGAACAAACCGGCAATGAATTATGAAAAGCTGTCTCGGGCGTTACGGTACTACTATGATGGAGATATGATATCAAAAGTATCAGGCAAGAGGTTCGCTTATAAGTTCGATTGTGATTTAAAGATGCTGATTGGATATGATGCAGCAGAGATTTCACAATTGGTCAACGAGAAGAACTACCACGATGACTTTCTCGAACAAACCGCTGTGCCATCTGATGACGATGAATGATAAGAGGAGTTGGATTAATTTTACATATTCCAAATGCAGACAGATAGATTGTGTTGAATTGAATTTCATTATAATGGCACAAGCGATGTGCCAAATCGTTTAAGTAGGCTTAAGCAAAAAAAACATGGTGAGACAGATTTTTGTATTGACTATTTTTTTTAAATATATACCTTTTATTTGTCTTGAATTGGAAATGTTTGTTTATACCGGTCGGCGGTACAAAAAGTCGGTCGCGTGTCAGGAAGTGTTGTTCACCAACTGAGTCCCTTATAATGAGTGTACATTGATAATCTACTCGGCACGTCATTGGTCGATCGTGCAAATTGATTTTTGTTTATGTAATCAACATGAGAGTGTCCTCTCAATAAGGCACTCACTCTCAGGCGGCAGCGGAGATATTCCCTAGATGGAGTCAACGGTGGCGCCTACAGCTCCAGTTTGATCGAACTGGTAGTGAAATCCCTATATGAGCTGCTTGACATATTTGAACACCAGGTCTTTAGGGATTTCCAATATTGAGACAGGGTATTGGAAAAGAGTTGGTGGAGGAGGAGCCCTCAATGGATCAACGGCAGCGCTCATATCCCAAAATGGGCTACTGACATCGGTATTTTTTCCGGCCCGCTGTCCTAGGGTCAAAACAAGGGCCTTGCCCTCTAGGTTGGGGGTTGTGCTTTGGGTTAACTACCCATCCACGAAAAAAAAGATATGTTACGAAGCAACCAATAGCCTCGGAAAGGACTGATATTATTGTTGACGACCATGCTAAATAAAAAAAGGCAACGACGTTCGTGTCTGCACCTGGAATGTGAGAACATTAAACAGGAGAGGTGCAGGCGAACAACTAGCGGAAGCCCTAAACTGCTATAAAGCAGACATTACTGCCATCTAGGAAATACGATGGAATGGGCCGGGCAAAAAGAGGATGAAAAACTGTGACATCTACTATGGACCGTGTTATAGTGAGCAGAAACGGGGACTATTTGGATGCGGATTTGTTATAAGTGCCAGACTTAGGCAAGAAGTCTTATGTTGTCAAGACATTAGCGAACGCATTGTAACAATCCGCATCAAGGCGAAATTCGCCAACAGAAGCCTTATATGCGCTCATGCTCCGATGGAGGAAAAAGATGATATAACTAAGGACTGCTTCTACGAGCTCCTCGACAAAACCTATGAGCGACTACCAAAGTACGATGTTAAAATCGTGCTGGGAGATTTTAACGCAAAGGTAGGAAGAGAAGACATCTTTAGCAGTATTATCGGAAAATATAGCCTACACGACAACACGTCTGGTAACGGACTTAGGCTAATTGACTTCGCTACGGAACGAAATGCCACTATAGCCAGCACACGGTTTTCTCACATCGATATCCATAAGGGGACATGGCGGTCTTCAGATCACGAACAGTCAACCAAATTGATCACATTGCGATAGACAAGAGGCACGCATCCAGTATTTTGGATGTCCGAACATTCCGAGGGGCTAACATCGACTCGGACCACTACCTTGTTGTAGCCAAGGTAAGGATGCGGATATCCACCATGCCACAAAAAAACAGAAATACTGTGAAAAAATTTAATGTCGAAAGACTGCAATCGCCAGAGACCGCCAAGACCTTCGCGCAACGCGTATCCCTTAACCTCTCGACTCACAACACACCACCAGCATCTAATGTCGAAGAACAATGGCAACGATGCCAACAAGCCATTAGATCAGCCGCAACTGATGTGCTAAGTTTCTAGCGGCCACCAGCACGAAACCCCTGGTTTGATGAGGATTGCCGACATATGCTCGCAGCCAAGAACGAGGCCTACAAGGCTAAGCTGCAGGTGAAGACGAGAGCTGCCATTGAGCTCTATAGGCAAAGAAGAAGGGAAGCCCATCGGCTTTTCAGAAAGAAGAAAAAAGAGCAAGAAAAGCAAGCGATCGAGGATATAGAGAGGTGCCACTCCAGGACCGATGTTCGCAAGTTTTACCAAAGTGTAAAACGTCAAAGCCAAAGCTACAAGGCTCGAACAGAATCCTGTCGAGATGAACAAGGAAATATCGTAGTTGAGGCACAGTCGATGCTGAGGATATGGAAGAACCACTTCTGCAGACTGTTAAACGGCGATGACAAACAACATTCCGCTGTCAGGCAGAACGAACCATTTAATATTGGCAACGACAGCGAAAACTGCCAACCACCCGACCTAAGCGAAGTGAGGATAGCTATATCTAAACTCAAGCATAATAAGGCCGCCGGAAATGACGGCCTTCCCGCTGAGCTTTATAAAGCTGGCGGAGATGACTTGGTAAGCAACATCCACCAACTCATAAGCCAAATCTGGTCGGTTGAAATCATGCCTGAAGAATGGAACCTCAGCATCGTTTGCCCGATCCACAAAAAAGGAGACCCTCTGAACTGCGTCAACTACAGAGGCATAAGTCTACTCAACATCGCTTATAAGATCCTATCTGCCGTAATATGTGAACGCTTGAAACCGTTTACCAACAACCTGATTTGCCCTTATCAGTGTGGTTTTAGGCCAGGAAAGTCCACAATCGATCAAATTTTCACACTTCGGCAGATCCTGGAAAAAACCCAAGAAGTCCAAATCGATACCCACCTCCTATTTATCGATTTCAAAGCCGCATACGACAGCATTTATAGAGACGAAATATACAGAGCCATGTCTAGTTTTGGTATACCGCCCAAACTCGTCCGTTTGTGTAGGATGACGATGGAGAATTCTCGCTGCACCATCAGGGTCGAAAACGACCTCACCGACACATTCGATACCAAAAAAGGATTAAGGCAAGGCTATGCACTGTCATGTGACTTTTTCAATTTGATTTTTGAGAGGATTGTGCAAAACTTCCGAGCCAACACCAGAGGCACAATTCTCCAAAAATCGGTGCAACTACGCCGACGATATTGACATCATTGGTAGGACTCAACGTCATGTCATAGCCACGTTTGCTAGTATAGAGAAGGAAGCGGCAAAAATGGGTTTAGCAGTAAATGAGGGTAAGACTAAGTATATGCTGTCAACACGAAAGGACACATTGAGGTAGTACGGGACCCTGATCATCCCAGTCCTGCTCTACGGCACTGAAGCATGGACCGTATCAAAAGCGGATGAAGAAATCCTTGGTCGATTAGAGCGAAAAATTCTTCGGAAAATCTTCGGTCCCGTTTGCGTTGACGGGCTATGGAGCCGAAGATTCAACCACGAATTATACGAGCTGTACAGCGACATACCCTTAGTCAAAAAACTCCGCATTGGACGTTTAATATGGCTAGGACATGTAGAAAAAATGGACAACAATACTCCGGCTCGCAGAGTCTTCGATTCCCAGCCAGACGTCGGACGCAGTAGAGGGAGACCTCGCCTTAAGTGGCGCGCACAAGTAGAAACCGACCTCAACCAACTTGGAGTGCGCAACTGGAGGCAGTTAGCTAAGGACCGGGCTAATTGGAGAGGCATGTTGGTTGAGGCCCAGGTTCATCCCGGACTGTAGCGCCACTTAAGTAAGTAAGTAATCAACAAAGCATTAATAAAATATCATGCATATGTTCTGTTGATTAATATAATGAAATAGCAAAACAATTATTCTTATCTTTGGGTTGCAAAAACAGGGCCAGGTTGAACATAGCTTATGTGTTCGTTTCATTGGTCAGGTTTTAATCGAATCAAATATCACATATACTTGGAGAATTTTACGTACATAAAAAGCAAGCGTAAGAAAAAGTCTGTCCCAATTAGGTCTAACTGGCGACAGTGTGAATATTTCATGCTCAAGGAAAAATCACTCATCTCCTTTTTTGCTGTTTTCAAAACGCTAACTTGCTATAGAGGAATACTAATCATGTCATAGAAATAAAAAAAGCAGCACAACAAAACAATACAAATAAAAAAAATACAATACTGTAAAACTTCTTGTTGTTCTTGTTGTTGATGGAAAAAGGGAGTATCCGGAGAAAAAAAATAACAGTGTTAAAATGTGTTAGCAATTCCCCTTGTTATTATTATTATTATTATCGTTACATAAAGATACGATTTTTGTATAAAATACACCACCTAGTGTATCAGGAAACCAAGATTACCTCCAAAAGATCAAAGGTAATTTCAGAAATAAATCCTAAGTCATTCTGGGATTTTGTTAACCTAAAGTGCAAAAATACAACCTTTCCATCTACAATACAATACTTTGATACAAACTCTAGCTCTGCTAAGAAAATAACTGATATGTTTGCTGAATTCTTTCAAACAACTAACATAAATGATAGGTTGTATATCATTTGACTTACAGCAATAATAATCGACTCTGACTCTGTTAGTACTGCAGTAATAAAATCTAGTATGTACCAGCATTACTAACATAAACAAAAATCATACTCCACTGGATATTTCCATTGGCAAAGGTTCGTACTCTTTTTGACTTTCGGGAAGCCGACTTTCAAAGGCTGTCCGAAGAAATTATTCTTAGAATTTAGAAGAAGCTGTTCAAAAAAATTATATGTTCTAATAAAAGATTGCATGGATAGAACAATCCCAGTAAAGCATTCTAAAAATGCTCAAAACCAGCATCCTTAGTACACGAAAGAGCTTAAATCTTTTCGAAATTGACGTAACCGTGCCTGGAATAAGTTTGTGAAAAGCCAGAATCATTACGACTATGACAAGTACCTGAATTATTTTAATGAATTCGGTTCGATGTCAAGTAGTTTATAGGTCTGTTCCCGTACAAAATAATATTTACTGATTCTTACTGATTTTTACTTATTGCCGTTCCCGTACGCAAAAATATGTAAAAGAGACAGCTCACTAGAGAGCAAAAAACTACCCCACCATAAAAATTTGTAAAAAAATGTAGATACTGCAGAAATTTCTGTTGGTAAAAATCAGTAAACTGTCAGTTGGTATCTAAAAGTGACAACTCGCTTGTTTTGACAGGTGATTTATGTCATTTGTTCTTTCAAAGGCATACAAAATATATAATTTTACTGTTTTTTACTTAAACGCGTTCCCGTACTTTTTGGTAATTTTGTCTCTTTCTGAGATAATTTACCCCCACTCCAAGAAATTTGAGAATTTACTAATTTTTACTGAAGAAGTACGGGAACAGACCTTATATAATGGCTATATAGTCAGTATGGAGAACGCTCTTAAAAATGACCCTAAATGCTTTTGGGGCTTTGTCAATTCGAAGAGAAAAATGGATGGATATCCAGCCAACTTCTCTTACAAAAATTCGAAATCGTCGAGCTCTCTTATTTTATCAAACTTATTCGCAGAGAATTTCAGTAAAACATTTATTGATATCCCTCTAGCCTTAGACGAACATTATTTCAGTTATCTCAATGACTGTCCTTAAGTAAAGGCCTGCTCAGAATGCATATCTGTAGCTGGTATCTGTAGCTGAGTGAAACGTCAAACGTGAATCTGAAGCGTGAAGTTGAACCCCATTCAACTTCAAGCTACAGATTCACGGGAGATACACATTGTGAAAGCGCTTACGGGTTGCCTTGTTTTTAACTTTCACTCAGCTACAGATACCAGCTACAGATATGCATTCTGAGCAGGCCTTAAACGTTATGATCTTGTCATAAAAGATAATATTTATTTCAATTACAAAGTAAAACTATAATAATTATAATCCATTAACAATAGAACTCAAAAGTTAATGCTTAAACGACTGCTGCTGATGACGAACTGCGAGATGGCCAATGAGAGAGACGGCATGTAAATAGCTATTACAACCGACACTAATGACATCTGGTAGTCGGTGTTTCCTTGCTCTCAATAGTTAGTTACATTTGATGATGAAACACTAGTTCATTATATTTCTTTATTAAATAATGATTATTCTGCGGGCCCAATGGAATCCCACCAATAGCAATACAAAGATGCTCTTTTGCAATACCTTAAGTATATGTTTGAAAGCTCCCTTGCCACGGGAAAAATGCATTTATAACACCAGTTTTTAAAAAAAGGTGAGCGAGGAGACATCTCTAATTATAGACTTATCTCAAAACTATCTTGCATTCCTAAGTTATTTGAACATATTATTTGTTATAAATTGGACTTTTTTTTTCGAAACATCATCTGTGAAGAACAACATGGCTTTATAAAACAACGACCCACTGTCAAAAATGTATTAACTTTTAGTATTTCAGTATTTAGTATTATATTTCATTCAATGTATGCTTACACAGTAAGAATTTACTTCTTATAAAATTGGTGTTAAGCTGATAATGTGTTTATAAAAGAAAATACACTGTATATACACTGACTTCTCCAAAGCCTTTGACCAGTTATCATGACATCATAATTTTTAAGCTTATGGCGTATGGATTCCCTCCAGGATTCATAAATTGGGTTAAATCATATCTCTCATTGAGAACATACCAAGTGAAATTTAGAGAATCCAAGTCCATCCTTTTGTTGCTCAATCTGGAGTACCTCAAGGAAGTTATTTAGAACCAATTTTATTAATACTTGCAATAAACGATGTAAGAGCAAAATATGAGATATATGCTGATGATATGAAAATTTTCAAATTTGATCTAAATGATTCGCTTTCATTACACACCGATTTAAATAGTTTAACCATATGGTGTCTTAAAAACGGTTTGAATCTGAACCCTGCAAAGTGCCAGAATATGTCATTTTCACGTAAAGGCGCTCCAGGTTATTTTAAATATACTCTGTCCGATCACACTCTCTGTCGTGTAAACAGTTTTAAAGATCTTGATGTTTATTTTGATCCTTAAATGGAGTTTAATGAAAACATTAACCTCACCGTCAATAAATCGAACTCTATGTTAGGGTTTATTAAAATATGATCAAAAGAGTTAAATGACCCTTATGTCACTTTTTCGCTCTATAACTGTCTAGTTCACCATCACATGGAGTATGCCTCACAAGTTTGGACACCCTTCTGTGTCAGTCCAACGTAAATTCATAAGATTTGCTTTGAGAGGACTTCCATGGGATGATCGTCACGATTTGCCTCCGTATAGGTGCAGCAATAACTTCTGTGTTCTGTTATGTACCACTAACAAATGCACTAAAAGATGATCCTCTGGATGCATATTATATGCTGTGGCAGATATCTGCTAGTAGATGGTGCTTGTATTTAGCTCGCTACGACACAGATCTAATAGTGTTTATAACAACTGTGATATTTATTTTTTAAGACAGACTGAGGATGAAATTATGCAATATATCGTGTTTAAAAGATAATAATGTTAACGGTACAGATATAATTCCATCTATATTCGTAAAATCCTGTAAAGGATATGTTGGGGTAGCTATGACTATTACATTCATATATAATTTGCCATTGCCTACCGGTGTTTTCCCGGATATTATTTGTAAAGTATCTTATTTAATACCAATACGTAAATGAAATAAGAATCTCTTTGATAATTAAGGCTGTCTTATTTTCCAAAAATGTTTGAATTAATTAAATGTAAATATATTCAATTTAATTGCCAACTCATTCTTGTCGAAGAGCAACATGGATTCAGTGTAAAAAAATCGATTACAAAAATCCATCTTGAGTTCGCTTCCCAAACAAATAAATATAATATGGTGAACGACCTGCAAACGGGTGTATTTTACGCTGACCTAAGTAAAGCTTTTGACCGAGTCAATCAGCGTGAACTACTTAGCAAATTGAAAGGATTTGCTTTTCCCAACTAGTTATTGTCATGGATATCTTCTTATTTAACTGAAAGTACTCAAAATGTATGCTTTAATAATTGTGTGTCTAAAGTTGTCAACGTATACTCTCTGGTGTTCCTCAAGGAAGTCATATTGGTCCGATTCAGGTCAATCTATTTAGAAATGATCTATATAAATGAATCCGTTACTCTAACATTTTAATGTTTACTGACGACTGCAAAATCTATTCTTTGAAGAAGATAACACATTTCCAGTTTAAGTGGTGCTGCAATAACGGTATGCAGCTAAATAAAATGTTATAACTTTTTCCCGTAAAAGATGTGAAATAAATGAATATAAGGTACTTATTTTATTGAGGATGACATTGTAGAAAGAGTTCATACTTTTAAAGTCTAATAGCGTTTTCGATTGCGAGGAAAAAACACTCTTTTTTTTATCTACATCACTTTTTTTGCTTTAGATACATTTTTTCGTTTTCGATTGGCATAAAAAACAGTTTTTTTGTTATCTAGATCACTTTTGAAAAATCTCGATTTCAAGTGAGATATACACCTACATGCACACAAAAATACTTGACAACTGACTTCTATCAGTTTAATGTTTGCAATTCGCAGTTTGGTTTGTGTTTTATTTAGATCTTTTTGAAGTCAGATAAGTTTATTTAAAGAAAAATGGGATCAACATTAATAAAAAAATTATTTTAATATTCTTTTTCTTCCTTCATCAAGTGACAGTTTCTTAGATTTCCACAAAAAAACAATTCCTTATTCGTTGTATTCACTTAAACTTTTCTTATCCATTTTCATGATCTTCTACAGCAAGAAGATAAACACTGAGCTGTCACTATCTCACACACAAACATATCAATCTATTTTATGTTCGATTACGACGAGTAAAAATCTGAAATCTGAGAGCAAATCTGAAAATCCCAATCGAAAACGCTATTTGATTTACGAGAAATCCTGTCTTTTTTTAGTCGTTAAATACATATGCTAATTATTATTATTAATGAATCAGCCCATTAATAAAATGTCGATGGAATTTAATAGGAAGTTTTTATTAAATTCCATCGTCTTCAATATGAATCTTACCATAAGTTATCATTGTTATTATTTAATATTAAAAATTGGCAGCTATGATGTATGTATCTATCTGTAGCTAAAATATTAATAATAAATAAATGATAGTTTGTTCTATCGCTTGCTGTCGTTGTTAGTTGGACTGTATGTCTATGTGCTGTACTACCCGTCTTTTACGTTGTTCAAATGTTCATCGAGCTCTTTGGGGGTGCAAACAATTTGATACGATTGTTTAGGGAATGACGTACCGGCAGCGATTTTGGCATACAAAACTTGAATATTGAGAAAATGATATTTCGCCTTTAGTTATTCTCAAATACGTTAGCGAGCCAAACTCATATTTCAAGCGCTTTTCAGTTATATTCCGACTTTAAATTTTCCACAATTTTTCTTATACTTTGACGGCTGTTTCCAGTCACAAGAGCTTGTCTCAATATTTATGTTCCTTTGGCGATTGTATCCGACAGCATTCCGTATCGCGTATCGCTTTTGTGAATACAAATCTGCTATCAAGAGCGATCCTTATACTTACTTACTTCAGTGGCTCTACAGTCCGGGATGAACCTGGGCCTCAAACAATATGCCTTTCCAATCAGCCCGGTCCTTAGCTAATTGCCTCCAGTTGTGCACTGAAAGTTGGTTGAGGTCGATTTCTTCTTGTGCGAGCCACATAAGGTGAGGTCTTCCTCTACTGCGTCAGACGTCTGGTTAAGGATCAAAGCCTGTGCGAGCCGGAGTATTGCTGTCCATTCGTTTCACATGCGCTAGCCATCTTAAACGTTTAATGCGGAGTTTTTTTGAATAGGGGAATGTCGCTGTACAGCTCGTAAAGTTCTTGGTTGTATCTTCGTCTCCATAGCCCGTCAAGGCAAACGGAACCAAAGATTTTTCTCTCAAATCGACCAAGGATTTTTTCATCCACTTTTGATACGGTCCAACGTTAGGGCGTAGAGCAGGACTGGGATGATCAGGGTTTTATATAAGATCTCCTTAGTAGTTCGAGTGAGGGCTTTATTACTGCTTTCTTAAGCGGAGCCGATAGGTATACAAAGACCCGTACTATCTTAAAGTTATATATGTCGATGGTGACGTTCTGTTCAATTCGTCGATGTTGAGTGTCCTTTCCTGTTAACATGGCTCTGTATAGGTCGTCTCTATAAATGCTGTCGTATGCGGGTTTGAAATCGATGAATAGGTGGTGTGTATCGATTTGGAGTTCTTGGTTTTTTTTTTCAGGATCTGTCAAAGTGTGAAGATTTGATCTTTTGAACTTTCCTGGCTAAAACCACACTGATGGACCGATCAGGTTATTGGTAAACGGTTTCAGGCGTTCACATATTACGGCAGATAGGATCTTATAGGCGATGTTTAGGAGACTTATGCCTCTGTAGTTGGCGCAATTCAGAAGGTCTACTTTTTTGTGGATTGGGCAAACGATGCTGAGGTTAACTTCTTCAGGCATACTTTTATCCGACCAAATTTGGCTTATGAGTTGGTGAATGTTACTTACCAAGTCATCTCCCGGCCTTGATGCGAATAGATAGAACGCGTTTGCAAATGTCATAAGACTTCTTGCCTAAGTCTGGTACCCATAACCAATCCGCATCGCTGTTTCTGCTCACTATCAGCTAGGTTCCAGAAATCGAGTGAAATGAAAGTGAAATTACTTTTGTAAATCGAGTACCCCAGCATCAAACTCGAGCATAGCCGACGCATACGAACGAAGAATATTCCACTTCTCACTTACCGCCCGCGTCTGAAACGGCTCTATGTAGTTCTATACTCTTTGGTATTACCTAAAAGACAGTAAATTAAGATTTTCTTGACAAAATCTTCATACCTTGCTTTTAACATTTTTTATATGTAAGAATTAAGTTTGATTAAAATCTTTAAAGAAGTTTCTGACCAAATACAATTAATCAGTTATATGAAAAGGCCTAAATCTAAGGTCCAGTTAGACCAATCATCGAAAAGCCTTATGGAAATTTTCTTTTACTACTTACGACTTTTTAATAAATTCAATCATTAGCGAGTTGGTGGACTTATGAATTTTGACACAGGACTATTCAAAAATATTTTAATTTTTAATTATGGTTTTCGCAGAAAATCACTATTTGTTTTTAAATGATTATTTTTCTGAAGTAATGTTTGTCGTTTCACCGAAATGAAACGAAATTTTCCAATGATTCGTTTAATCAGCTATGGAGGTAACATTTCAATTCCATCATGTTTTGTGTTCCAATGAAGTTGTTCAATGAAAGCGATAACTGGACCACTGGACCATAAAAAAGTGAACACAGAATATGACTATATAGTTAACGAAAAAAATTGCCTATGCTGTTTAGATGGGAGGAGTTAGTATCGACTGACCGAAGCAATTCTAATTTATTAATATGTACCTACTTTCAAATCAATGAATAAGCCAGCTATTTAAAACCTTTAATTTGGATCACTTTTTTTTATTTTACTGTACAAATTTTATAAAATCAAAATAATGAATTCCATAACGAAGAAAATATCGTTTTTTACCCTGTCGCATAAGCAAAAAATCAATTCATCAGGTTATTGATTGTAAACCCTCACTAATTTCCGTAACGGATACCTTGAAAGCAAACTGATCAACTGAGTCCGATTGGAACTGACATTCGTTTCGGGAATTCTACCGAATGGATACCTCGACAGAGCTGATTATAAGCAAACAAATTATTCCGGTACTCTACTACAATTGGGAACTGGTAAAATGCCACGGGGTCGAATAATGTTAGAATGACACTGCGAAGCTAGAGCGACGGCTGCCGATTTAATGCCTCAAAAGCTCACTTTTGTACACCATTGGGCGCTTTTAAATTCCATTCTTAAGTAACACAAATTCTCCCGAATTCTTAATTGACAGCGAAACTCAATTTCATTTTGTCTTCATGCATTTCCAACCGTACCTGGAAATGGTAAAAACTCAATTTTCTTCATATTCAAACTTAACACTTCTCTTTATTTTTTGTTCAACCAAAATAAATATTGAAATCAAAAAATAAACTCAAAACAATTCATTTAAAATGTGAAAACACACATCTCTTAATCAATTATGCAACAGTTATTTGACAGTTCAACTGTCATTCAACATAACTACCAATTGTTTTTGAAGATTAACAAAAAATTCAACAAAATAATGAAAAAAAAACACTTAATTCTACTACAGCTCAGTCGTAATCTCGAGTGAATTTGTTTTTGGTGTTCCACATTCCGACCGATTTCATAACTTCGAAAAGTTTTCGAAATCACTCGGTGAAATTAAAGATAGCTGATACTATCTGTCATATGGGACATTGCAAAATTATTTTTATTTTGATAAATTTGTTTGTTTACAAATTTTGCTTAATTTTTATAAATTAAATAATAAATTATAAAATATGTACATCTGGGCGATTTCACTTTATTCCGGAACGATGTTATATTATATTCGATACATAATTGCATTGATAGGCCGTTCAAACGAATAAAATATTTCGATGATATCTCACACACCTTATTTTATTTAAATTAAAAGATATGAAGCAATTAATAAAAGACCGTTTAACTTAGAAGGTTAGGACGTATTCAGTGTTTTGGCTCCTTCTTTGATAAGCAGCAGGGAGCTCTTCCCAAGTGGCATGTATTAGTAGAAACCGACCTCAACTAACTTAAAGTGTCCCGCTAGAGGAGCTAACAACCAAGCTAACTTGAGAGGCTTACCAACACCCCGGACTATAGGAGCGCCAACAAGTAAATGGAAAGTAAAAATTGTAATACCCCAGCAACATAAAAAAAACAAGTAAAACTTTATATATATTACATATATATTTTTTTTATAATTTATTGGCAATATAGATAGATAATTAATTTATCAAATAAAATTTTATCTACTTATGTCTTTTTCAGATATCAATTATTAAATTTTATTTATTATTTGACTAGCGCGCATTGAGTTTCCAATTTAATATTCAAATTACATATACAATTAATTTACATATGTTCACTTTGTTATCATTTAATATTAAAAAAACAGAAATTCCTAACAATAATACAAAATATAATTGTATTAAAATACACGACGGATTGAAGACAATTATAGATATTTGTTTGATAATTGCAATGCATTTTGTTCATTGTAATACTATTTTAAATATTATACATACATTTCTTTTTGTACTCTAAAATTATTTTATTATATTCTGTACATGTATACTTTAAAAAAATTGTTGAAATATTTTTTGTATTTTACATTTTTAGAAATATTTGGCTTTACAATAAGTAGATAATGGAATGAAACAGATAGACGTTAGAACAATTAATAAACGTGAATGTATAGAAAAGCAATTAAATTATTTAAATAAGCCTTTTGAGAGACATAATTTGTGACATTTGAAAAAGTTAATCTTTGTGACTTAACCAGTTGTATAAAAATTATAATGTTGCCTCAGGAAGATTCGGCTTTAATGCTATAATAAATAAATTTTGTTTTTGCGTACAATTAGGTAGGTAATCTATAACAAACAAAAAAATTATCTTACAATTCTATAATAACTCTCTTTGAAAGTGTTTGCTTAGAAATAAGCTCGTATTGGAGGATGAGTTTGTTTATACATTAATTGGTATTTTGTGTTTGTTGGTTTATTTTGACAGCGGTTTGAAGTGGACAAAACATATCGAGGTTCAAGTAAGCGTAAAAAAATAACCAATTTCATACCATCGGACCTTCGGTTATTAAGACATCTAGAAATGCAAGAATTCGGACTGAACAATTATCTTTTTTTCCACAAAAAGGTAATTCAGTTAAATTTAGTAACACGTTAGTCCATGATATATGAAAGCCATTTTGTATGATAATAAATAAGTGATAAGTATACCACGGGCGGATTTCAATATTTAGATTTGCTGTCATCTTACCAAATCTTAGATAATTCCGTTTTCATTGGTCAATCGGTTATAAAGTCAGGTCACATTCGAAGGTACATAGCTCTCCTAACTAAAAAGATGTATTCATGTTTTGGGAACGTTCCCACTAAAATAACCTTAAATAAAAGTTAGGTTTTCACCAGACAGTTGTGCTAAGAACAATGATTGGTCCACATTTCCATACGGGGCTTAAGACTTAATAACAAAAATTATATGTCAATTGCTAATGGATATGTTCTAAAAGTGTTGTCACTGGCTTTGTGGCTTTCTCTTCCTCTGAAATTAAAAGGCAGAATGACGTTTCGCGAGCTCCTGATTTGTCCTAAACAAAGCTTTTGAAAACTTAAGCTACGAGAAAGGGGTGATTGTTTTAAAAACGGATTTTTCTCCATGGACCATGGTAAAACATTTGATTTCTAACAATTATCATACAGTATAAAAATAAATTGAATGATTTATTTTTAATCTTTCTTGATTTGTATGGTTAATCTAGGGATTAAAGAATATGAATGGTAGTTATTTTTTAATCTCGATAATCAAAGAAAGTTTGCCCAACATTTTTTTTAGAAAGGTGCTTTTAGATTTTCCAAATTCTCTATTACCAAAGGGTATAGAACTACAAAGAGTACGCATCTCATACAACGAAAATGTGAGGTACTGATATTGATACCCCAGTGTTCACATTGGTACCCCAGCATCAAACTCGAGCATAGCCGACGCATACGAACGAAGAATATTCCACTTCTCACTTACCGCCCGCGTCTGAAACGGCTCTATGTAGTTCTATACTCTTTGGTATTACCTAAAAGACAGTAAATTAAGATTTTCTTGACAAAATCTTCATACCTTGCTTTTAACATGTTTTATATGTAAGAATTAAGTTTGATTAAAATCTTTAAAGAAGTTTCTGACCATATACAATTCATCAGTTATATGAAAAGGCCTAAAACTAAGGTCCAGTTAGACCAATCATCGAAAAGCCTTATGGAAATTTTCTTTTACTACTTACGGCTTTTTAATAAATTTAATCATTAGCGAGTTGGTGGACTTATGAATTTTGACACAGGACTATTCAAAAATATTTTAATTTTTAATTATGGTTTTCGCAGAAAATCACTATTTGTTTTTAAATGATTATTTTTCTGAAGTAATGTTTGTCGTTTCACCGAAATGAAACGAAATTTTCCAATGATTCGTTTAATCAGCTATGGAGGTAACATTTCAATTCCATCATGTTTTGTGTTCCAATGAAGTTGTTCAATGAAAGCGATAACTGGACCACTGGAAAATTTCCTATGCTGTTTAGATGGGAGGAGTTAGTATCGACTGACCGAAGCAATTCTAATTTATTAATATGTACCTACTTTAAAATCAATGAATAAGCAAGCTATTTAAAACCTTTAATTTGGATCACTTTTTTTATTTTACTGTACAAATTTCATCAAATCAAAATAATGAATTCCATAACGAAGAAAATATCGTTTTTTACCCTGTCGCATAAGCAAAAAAATCAATTCATCAGGTTATTGATTGTAAACCCTCACTAATTTCCGTAACGGATACCTTGAAAGCAAACTGATCAACTGAGTCCGATTGGAACTGACATTCGTTTCGGGAATTCTACCGAATGGATACCTCGACGGAGCTGATTATAAGCAAACAAATTATTCCGGTACTCTACTACAATTGGGAACTGGTAAAATTCCACGGGGTCGAATAATGTTAGAATGACACTGCGAAGCTAGAGCGACGGCTGCCGATTTAATGCCTCAAAAGCTCACTTTTGTACACCATTGGGCGCTTTCAAATTCCATTCTTAAGTAACACAAATTCTCCCGAATTCTAAATTGACAGCGAAACTCAATTTCATTTTGTCTTCATGCATTTCCAACCGTACGTGGAAATGGTAAAAACTCAATTTTCTTCATATTCAAACTTAACACTTCTCTTTATTTTTTGTTCAACCAAAATAAATATTGAAATCAAAAAATAAACTCAAAACAATTCATTTAAAATGTGAAAACACACATCTCTTAATCAATTATGCAACAGTTATTTGACAGTTCAACTGTCATTCAACATAACTACCAATTGTTTTTGAAGATTAACAAAAAATTCAACAAAATAATGAAAAAAAAAACACTTAATTCTACTACAGCTCAGTCGTAATCTCATCTTGTGGTCGAAAGCCTAATTTAAAGAACTCATCCTCCAGCCATAGCGAGCTCTGATTGAGATCCGATATCAGATTGCCCTTCAAAGTGTTAAAGCTGCTGCCAAATGGATCCGACGCTCTAGGTTCCTCGAACTCATGCAGACTTATCAGCGATCCAAATAGCTGTAGTTTCTGTGGTGAATTCGATGGACTAATTGTCGCTTTAAATGTAGTTTGCTTATATGTTGATTCTAAGCGACGATCTTCTCCATGACCCGGTGATTGAAAGAAGTCTATTAACTGACCCACCTGCGGTTTGTAGCGATCCAGCGCTTGTTCCGACCATGCGTATATTCTGTTCCAATCGTGTGGTGGTGCTGGAATTAGCTCGATTGGACGATTAAGTAAAATTAGGATCTTTGCCAGATCTCTTATTATTGGCCGATAGGAATTCGCCAAAGCGGCATCACCAGTCAAATAGAGTTTTCTAATTTGCCGCCGTGTGTCGTTGAGCATGGCAAGGAAGTATTCAGCATTTGGACGCATGTCGTTTAGCTGACGTAGAAAATCTGATCGATCCATAGTATTTTCGTTAATTAGTTTCTGTTTGATGGTTTTTCGTCGTCGTTTTCGTTTAACTAGAACTATGGCTACTGCAAGTAGTGATAGGCATACAAAAAAGCCCCCGAATAGACCGGCCAGAGCGGCCAACAGTGGTCCTGATATGCCGGTGGTGATGCATACGCGCCCCATAAAATCGGGATGTGATGACCATTGATCTGTGTATCCGGAAGGACAGACGTCGACACATTGTCGAGTGTCTGTTATTAGTAGTGCGGGGCATTTGATGCAACCTTCTATGTTGCAGCGCAGGCATTGTACGCTTGCTGATGGTGGACATCCTAAAATAAAAAAAAAAATAAAAAAAAAATAAACATTTGAGTAAGTTAATTGCGTGAAATGTAAACTGGTAGAAAATTGTAATTGATGTGATATATGGAGAAATAAAAATAATTATTTCATTACGTATCGGTATTAAACTTTTTATTGAATTGGTTCGTAGGGTTGTTAAATAGAAAATAAGATAGAATTGGTATATCTATTAAAAGATGCTGCTTGTTGACAATTAAACTTGACACCCGCATTAACATCCAACGGTTTACTTTGTGAATAAGCAAATTATTTGCATAAAATATATGAGATGGATTATTCCTTAGGGTTCGGCCACGCAGTGAGCGGAAAATGACAAGTTCAAGCGACAATTTTATTGAGCAGCTAGTTGTTGAAATGCCTCTTCCAAAAATATAGATAATTATTATATTATTCTATGAGTCAAAATTTCGACCAATCTTTTAAGCATATCGACCGGTATTCCATGAATAACAATAGTTATTCCAAAGCTTCAATCGTTTCGGGTTTATCGGAGTAAACAGCGATTTCACAAATTTCCACAGAAAGTAATCTAATGGTGTCAAATCACAAGATCTTGGTGGCCAATAGACAGAATTATTTCTTGAGATTATGTTTTTATGGAACGTTTCCCTTAACAATACGATGTCATAAAGCTTACGAATTATATTTGTATGACATCTAGCGCCATTATATTGAAACCAGCAAAAACAATTCATTAATCATAGGGCTGTACCGATCTCCATTGACAGTAACACGCGCTCCTTACGCATTTTTTTTAAGAAATACGATCCGATGATGCCACCTGCCCATAAACCGCAGCAAAAAGTGCATTTTCGGGGTTGCATTGGTATGGTAACAGTTGGATTGCCTCTGGCTGCTTTTCGGCCCACATACTGCAATTTTGCTAAATAACATAGCCGTTTGAACAAAAATGAGCTTCGGCGCTATAAAAATAATTTGTTTAATAAAAAAATTAAGCAATTTGAAGCTGTTGCAAGTCCCACAAACCGAAATTAAAACGGAAAGTAAAGTCAGTTGGCTTAAATTCTTGAATGAGCTGGATTTTATACACTTTTATACCAAGATCACGCTTCAAAATACGCCACAACGCTCCATAAGATATGCCTTAACCTTGAGAACGGTGACAAATTGATTGATCACGGTCTTCACAGCTACTGCTCTACACACTCTGGTTGTTGGATGAATGTCCAATAGTGTAAAATTGGCTCGGAATATGGTGGTGGTTTTATGAATAGTGCGTTATTTGAACGAATATGATGACCAAAATGTGGTCAGAGAATTCTATAACTAGCTCAATTGGGATCAAATGAAAATTTAAGATAAGTTAACTTATTCCCAAAACGCCAACGATTATATTCTTATACTTCGGTAAAAGCAAATCAGATTTGATGTATATTTATGTATCTGCCACGAAATTTCCGAAACAACCTAACGGATTTGAGTGGAATTTTCCCCTGTAGATTTAGAATTCTTCTGCAGAGTTTTTTTATACCACATTTTAGGCTTATTTTAACAAAAACCTTTTAAATAAACAAAAGGTGGTTCCATATTTCTTATTTCTAATTTACATATCTATGTAAAACTTCCATTACCAATCCATTGGTATATATATAATCTCCCTACGTCATCTTAGAGAAAAGTAAAAACATAAAACATATATTATTTGCATTGTATTGCGAATCCGATCAGTGGAGACCATTGGCACTATCGGTGCCCAAGAGGCGTTCGTGTTTATGCGTTCTCATTCTGTAGTTTTGTATGTATTGTATACATATATGTACACAATCCAACTGTGTGCGCCACTTACTACTAAATTGCCTTCTTAGCCCGAAGAAACAGCGGTTGACAAGAGTAATTCTTCGTTTAATTTCTGACGAGATGTTGTTGTCAGAGTCAATAGCGGAGCCGAAGTAGACAAAGTCCCATACTTCCTCAAAGTTATATCTGTCAACGGTGACGTTCACATATTACGGCAGATAGGATCTTGTAGGAGATGTTGAGGAGACTCATGCATGTGTAGTTGGCGCAGTTCAGAGAATCTCCTTTTCTGTGGATCGGGAAAAAGATGCTGAGTTCCATTTTTCAGGCATACTTTCATCCGACCAGATTTGACTTATGAGTTGGTGGATGTTACTTACCAAGTCATCTCCGAGGGTTTTATAAAGCTCAGGTCGGGTGGTTGGCAGTTTTCGCTGTCGTTGCCAATATTAAATGGTTCGTTATGCCTGACAGCGGAATGTTGTTCGTCACCGCAGTTTAACAGTCTGCAGAAGTGGTTCTTCCATATCCTCAACGTCCACTGTGTCTCAACTACGATATTTCCTTGTTCATCTCGACAGGATTCTGTTCGAGCAGTTTTACACTTGTGAACATCGTCCCTGGAGTGGTACCTCTCTATATCCCCTTGTAGCCCTCGTTCTTGGCTGCAAGCATCTGTCGGCATTGCTCATCAAACCAGGGGTTTCTTACTGGTGGCCGCGAGAAACCTAGCACATCAGTTGCAACTGATCTAATGGCTTGTTGGCATCGTTGCCATTGTTCTTTGACATTAGATTTTGGTGGTATGGTGTGAATCGAGAGGTTATGGGATATGCGTTCCGCGAAGTTCTTAGTGGTCTCTTGCGATTGCAGTCTTTTGACATTAAATTTTTTCACAGTATTTCTGCTTTGTTGTGGCGTGGCGGATATCCGCATCCTTACCTTGACTGCTCAAGGTAGTGGTCCAAGTCGATGTTAGCCCCTCGGAATGTTCGGACATCCAAAATACTGGATGCGTGCCTCTTACCTATCGCAATGTGATCAATTTGGTTGACTGTTCGTTGATATGGAGACCGCCATATCCCCTTATGGATTCCGTTACCGTCGTTACGTTTTGTCGTGTAGGCTATGTTTTCCGACATTACTGCTAAAGATGTCTTCTCTTCCTGCATTTGCGTTAAAATCTCCCAGCACGATTTTATCATTGTACTTTGGTAGACGCTCGTAGGTTTTGTCAAGGAGCTCGTATCTTTTTCCTCCATCGGAGCATGAGCGCATATAAGGGTTATGTTGGTGAATTTGGCGTTGACTCGGATTATTACAATGCGTTCGCTAATGTCTTAGAAACATAAGACATTAAACATCCTGGATGGCAGTAATGTCTGCTTTTTAGCAGTTTAGGGCTTCCGCTAGTTGTTCGCTTGCAGCTCTCCTGTGTAATGTTCTCACATTCCACGTGCAGATACGAACGTTGTCCTTTTTTTTGTTTAGCAGGGTCGTCAACAATAAGATCAGTCCTTTCCGAGGCTATTGGTTGCTTCGCAACATATCTAGGTTCGCTGGGATGGCAGGCCGGGTATTCATTCCGCGCCATGGGTCAGCTAGTAGTATATAAACTAATCACAAATATGATTTTCAACTGTGTATTCATGCAGGTTAAAATTAATGTGTTAATATCAATACATGTCCAAGATAGTTTTTGGTATTTTATTTATCTAAATTGTTTTACAAAACGTTTTATTGTTTTTTTTATTACTTGAACAGTTATGTATATCTGTCGAAAAACTCCATACGTTGTTTTGTAACTTCCCTAAACCATAAACCGCAGCAGGGAAAGTAATTTGCTTTCTCGTTGCAGTTCTCTTTTACGAATTTGCAAAGTTAAGAAACAGCTTCTTATTACATTTAAGTTGATCTAAAAAGTTACAGAACACACAAAGATATATAATCAACTCTTCCATACCGAGATATAATTAATTTATAATTTGCAGTTGAATTGCATTATTATTTAATAAGTGAACATAAACTTACCAATTTACTATTCATGCCAAACATTACCGCTATATACAAAAATCCAATTGCAAAGTGTATACAAATTTCATAATTTAGCTCAATTAAACCTTTTGCAACAACCTGGCATAGCAATTTTGTTTAATCAACGGAGGCAATGCAAATAATTTGTGCTGCCTATAGTGTCTGTCAACGCTTATTATTTGTTTTGTCCGTGTTCTTTTATCACGATTGTTCCACCTGATCTGTTTGTTTAATATTTTAAGCATGTAAGCCCATTGATGATTTCTGACTTCAATTTTTATAACGACTGATAAGGACAGCACCGAACGGAAAGCTACACTACAACTACATGCAGAAAATAAACCACCCAACTGATTTTTATGTCTGGGAAAAAAATATCTTGTAAACGCAGAGATGTATTCAGATCGACATATACATATCTCTGACAATCGACTGACGTAACAACAGATTCGCATGGCCGGCTGGAGGTTTGAGTGCAGTGCCAGAGATTCAATGGAGCACAGTGGAATCCCTTGGGGGAAACAATTCAATTAAATGAAATTACCTTTAACTGGGGCTTAGCGCTGGCGCAATCCCTCGCTTGTCTTTGCTTAAGTTGGAACACCACATCTCCACCACCGGGGATGGCATCTGTTTTATAAATATGAAATCCAATTGTCAAACAATTTCGTTGAATTATTTCTTAAATGTTACCGCTGAAAGACCTTGTTAGGTTGTATAGACATTGCTAATGACAATTAGTTTAATGTTTGCAATTTTACGCATTTTTCTTCGGGGAAAACGAGGTGGAAGACGCGCTAGAGAAATTATCGAGTATCTTTATGCAAATTGTAGATCTTTGACAGGTACATACCACCATGAAACATGATTAGAAACAGAAGCAGTTTGCAATATGATGTTGACTTGTCGGATAATGGTGCTTTACAAATTGATTGATTGAAAAATGGTGAAAAGTACACAAATCGACTTTCAAATTAGTTAATGGGGGATTATTTGAGAAAGTGCTATCAAGCACGTTCAGAGTGAAGTATACAATTAAATTTCCAACATGATCGATCAATTTGTTTGTTTGCTTTCAACTTTTACATTTTTTTTAGCAAAACATTGGTATAAAAGACTAAGAAAGCAATGCAAAGTTACCGCGTTAACAGTAACTGGTTACTACAAGTGACAGTCGACAATATCTTATGAAATGATGTTTAACAATTGCATAGATTATGTCACTGACATTATACTTCTACAAAGGTAAAATTGCGGAGCGAATCGACCCTGGGGCCTGGTATGGTGAGTATGGCTGAATATGTTTCCGGGATATGGTAGAATGGTACACATGATTGATGAACGAAATGGCTACTGTTTAAAGCTGTTGTCATTTGATGATAAGACATTGTGAAATACTACATTTTTTTGCGATACAATCAAACAGAATTACTGTGTAGGTAGGTTTAAAGTTGCAGTTAACATACTCCGGTATGCCATGATATCAGTGCTGTTCACAATGAACTATGGTACTATAAATTGATGTTTAAATTTACAAGGTCACACGCTTTGATTAATAGGTAACCATGTTGTGATGCCGAAAACACTATACAAATGTTTTTTTGGCGGTTTGATACACATGGCTATGGGAATGATGGGGGAAAAGAGATTGATAGAATATTAAAACGATTAAAACTCCTAAGAAGTTCTTGGATCACAGATCTGATCTAAAGAAAATGGGAAGCGACGGAAACAGGCACAGCTGATATTGCCATTTTCAAGGGGAACATTCCCGCACCTCAAAAAGATAAATACAGTAAAGGTTCCCCTACAATCATGGACGATATGCATATATAAAAACTCTTCGATCATACAAAAGCACAAACATAAATGGTCACAGCAACAACAGCCACAACCAACAAAGCCGGTGCAAGCAAGGTAATTGTCACAATGTAAAAGTCACGTAAAATATCACAAAAAACATTCAAATATTGATTTTGTAGATTGCAACTATCACTAATCACAAAACAAATTAGCCGATTCTACTACAGTATTATAGATTGAACTTAGCCAATCAATAGAAATCAAGAGGCCTGCCTATATTTTTCTAAGTCAAACAAGTTGGTGACCAATAAAGAAGAAGAAGAACAAAGGTCTTAACAGTGTTAATCGATTTCACTTTTGCAAGTGACAAGCCGAGAAGAACAATCATAAAGCCCTTCTTCTTTTGTTTATCAGTGAGGTTATGATGTAGATAATTGGCCCTATCGAGGTATCCGTCGGAGCGGAAAATTCACCGATTTTGAACGATTCGGAGGATTTTTGCTTCGAGGTATTCTTCCGAAAAGCTGTTCGAAATATTCTCCGACATGTTGTAACGCATCCCGGCGAATTGCGTTGAAGTTCGTTCAGGTGCATTTTTCGTGAAATTTTTGACAGCTAAGTGCCATTCTTTTTCCGATTTCCTTCGACACAAATTCCTCGCGGAATTTATTTACGAATTGTAGTGAAGAGAAGCTGTCTCGTCTGTGTAGGATTTATTTTCGATGGCACATACCTTGAATGGAATTTGAACCTCCGACGAGGTATGCCTTGCGGAAATTTGTCCGCTCTGACGGTTTTTGAACTATTCAGCCCTACCGAGGGCAAGACGATTAGGGCGTAACCTACAAGTTTTTGAAAACTACAACATTAGTTTTAGTTAAAGGCAGTGATGGTACACGTAGGGAAAATTCCCTACACGTAGGGATTTCCGGTTTGAAAATGGTACTGTAGGGAAAAAAGGACAGATTTTTATTTGTTATGAATTTTCGCTGAAAACGTAGGGATTTTTTATTTCATATGCTATTTTTCGGAAAAATGCTATCACAGCCTTCTTACAATGTGATTTCACCTTAACGCGTCTTCACCTTAACTTTAAAAAGGCTGAAGTGTAAGTAATCCAAATAATTGTCTATGTTAATCCTATTTTCGAATATTTCTCTTAAATATTATATCTATGTAGATTTATATTTAACAAGCCCTATGAAAATGAATTTTAATTTAAAACATATGAGAGGGCTACAATCTGCTGTGCGGATCGTTGAATACCCCACCCATCCTATCTGTAAAACTAATGTCCCCAAAAAGTGGACATGGCTTAAAACACGATGGGGATTAAATATAGAAAAACACATTGTCACAACAAATTGTTCAGACAATTTATGGTTCTACAAAAGACAAGGTTTTTCTCCTGCATATGTTATGGGGTAGTGTAAAAATGTCCCCAAATATGGGCGTGGCAAAAAACTTTATAAAGGCGAAATATAGTTATTGAGATCTAAATATGTTGTTCAAAAACTTTTTCCAAATTTCATACGGTTTGGCCAAAAACTTCTTAAAAGGGAGCGAGGCAGTGGGCGGATTACAGAATTTATTTCATTTGTTCTGCTTGGAGCAACAAAGAGCACGTGTACCAAATTTCATCCTTCTAGCTCAAATTTAAGGCCCTAAAACTGGTGACGTACGGACGAACGCACTGACAGACATGGCTAAATCGACTCAGCTAGCGATTCTGAGTCGATCCATGTCCTTTGAGGTATATCTGGCTAATTATTTCTCTATGATATGTATCAAAACTAATATACCCCTATGGGTAGGTAAAAAAAGGCTAAAGTGTATTAAAAATAATTTTCTATGTATTTTAGATTATGGGCGAGTTTATAATTGCAACATTGTTGTACATGCCATGCAGAAAATATTGATTCAATGCAATTATGAACAGAAATACTGCTGCAAGTAGACAATAAAAAAATTACAGACATTTGTAGCTTCTCTTTCTTCTTTCAGTGACAGAGTTTGGTTTTGTTTTATACAATAACATGTTAATAATGTCAATTAAAGGAATAATTTTAGGATTGGAAAGGAAGATTACTTTGATAAAAATAAACTGAATTTCAAGAAACATTCCATTCGTATGAAAAAGGCCACATTTCAGGCTCGTTTTTTATAATGCAAAGTTATTTAAACCTTGAATTTTATATCAATTTCTCAAGAGTTTATTGAAAAGGAGATTTGTCCACTTTTGGACGACTCAAAACCTCTCTGAGGCTGGCACTTTTCTTAACTATTTGGAAGTTTTTCCTCAAAGAACAGATTTTTTTATTCGTTTAAACGAATAGAAATACAAATAACCAATTTGGTGTCAACTTCCGCCCCCATTTTTTTCACTTTCATGCCTTTTTTACATTAATGAACGCAAAAATTGTAGCCCTACCGCATTTTGACTTTTATGAACTCGGTCTGTTTCCTTCAAATATTAAAAAAAAATTAAAAATATGCATTAAAAACAATGATATATACTACTTTTACTAGACTAATCATTACTAACACTTGATTACAGTGTACGTGTAGAATAAACAAGTTATTAAAAACAATGTAGGGACAATTTTACGTCGGTAGGGATTTTTTGTTGGTGCTGTAGGGAATTTATTTTTTTCTTTGTACCATCACTGGTTAAAGGTTTCGGGTGTTTTTGCGCATAATATTTCAATTATAATTCGCTGTGTTATCTTAAAGCGAACGTTTTTCATTCTCGGCGAATATTTGACAACGGTAGAGTCTTTAAGGTGTTAGCTGTAAAGCTTCGATGTGTTCAATATTTTATTATAATAGAAGCTCGTTAATGGGTGTGTTTTATTTGGCTGTTTGGCATATTACTATTTTAATGGGTGTGCTTTCTACTTGAGGCGTATTTTGTTTATAAAATTTAATACACGTTGTGCTGGAGTTTCATATGACTTCTTTACCATTTTGTGGTTATTTTCATTTTATGTCTAAGTAAATAATAAACTTTGGCATTTATGATTTCTTCGTCAATACATTCCCACCAACAACATAACCACAACATAAAGTTGAATGGACTGATGCAACTGCTATGCTAACCATCTCGATGTTGTGAAGATATGGTTTCCATCTTTCAAGAGATCAAAGACGAAACACGGAGGTAAAAGCATGACACTTGACTTCGACTTTGCGGTATCTGGCCCTTTTTTCTCCATACCATCGCAAGTCCTCTCCTCCTTCCTTGATTTCGTGCAGAATCCAACTATAAATTCCATCGAACAAGGTACATTAGTACACGCGAGGCCAGCAAAGAGGAAGACAACGCGCTCTCTCCACTTAATGTCGTATACTCGCATGGAGTGGAGTAGGTATGACGGTGTATGTGTACCTAACCTACCTATGGGCTGTGGTTCTGTCATCATCGTCATCATCATGATCGTGTTTACACATGGAGGAGGCGATTAACCCCATAACGGTCCCTTAAGAAGCATTCAGCACTGAAGTCGTCGTACTGTGTACAGAACGAATCAGCAAATCCAGCTTGATCGTGTGCAGTGTCATTTGTTTCGCTGTCAAATGGACTTACATCACCGTTGGGGTTTCAAAGGAGGCAAAACCGTCCAAGTTATTTCAAGAATCTTGTGTCATGGTTAACCTATGCACATGTGCTATGTGGACTCGTACATACACTTTGGAAAGCCATTTGCAGTGGTCACTTAACAGCATGCGAAGAATGGAAGAATGAATGTTGTCCGAGTTCAGGAGGTGAAATCAATGACTACATCAATGGGCGAGTGCTTCGTTTGACCTACAACGGTAGTGAGTAGGTTTTAAGCGCGTCTTCTTGTCCCTAAGTACTGCCATTAGAAAGTACACAAAAGATTTGCTGTTACACGCTATATGCAACAATGGACGCTGCTTTTACTTCAATTCAGTTTGACATAGTTTTCTGTCACGCTGACAGGTCGTTCATCACTTTTACACTCCATTGGTGCATATAGTGTATAATCAACCGCAACAGCAGCGGTAATTGTTTTTCTCGGCGGCGGCACAATGCATGCACAATTTACTCCGTAAGTTGGAAGATGAGGTTGCGTTTTGAAAACAAATTTGTTGAGACAATGACTGAACACAACACTGTCCGAAGGCAACAGTGGGTATGACATTTGATTGCGTGCATTTTGGATCAAGTTTCCGTTTCGTTATTGGGAGGAATTAATTACTCTAGGTAGTAAATCAACAAAAAAAAAAAGAGATTAAGATATAGTAGGAACTGCATGCGCATGCGTCATGATGCATGTGTTGCTCAGCAGACCGTTTCAGAAATAGGAATGTCATTAATAAGGTGAGCTATGAGAATATGGGTCAATGTTATGTGATCTAGATATGTCCAACTGGCAGAATTAAATGCATGAGAGGTTAACTTTCTTAATTTTAAGTTCCAACCAAAAGTGGGCTAGTTGGCATTGTCTGTTTGAAATTTAGACAGATTGTTCGAAAAGATATGCGTAAATGAGAAGACCAAAATCGAACTGTCGTAACCTTATATTCTTCTTATATGCCAAGACACTATAGGTATGCAAAAAGAAATGCAAAATAATAATGGTTGGTACAGTTCGACACTTTAACCTAACCATTAACGCAAGGTTTTGCGTTACTTAATCTTGGTAATTTGATTTTCGAAACAAGGCCATTGTGTATTGAATTTGTTAAAAGGTATTTTATATTTGAAAAATTTTCTTAAGCAAGCATTACATTACAGACAAAGCATATGTTCTCAGATCTTAAAACTTCAAATTGTGGGTTAAGCATTTTGCTACATATGATTTATATAAAACTTTGACACTCTTGTTTGAACTTACAATACTTCAACATATCTGGGCATAGGGATGAATGGCTGATGAACTCGCTAGACATGGGACTGCCCGGCTCCATCTAACAAATAGAAGCTTCGTCTTGAAGCTTACTTCTTTCAACATCTCAGCGATTTGACAAAACGGAAGTGAGAAGTCTCCTCCGTTTCATTAATAGCTCAGATTGGTTTTCTCAAAGGTAGGAAGGAGAATGGACGAAATCCATGTGGTATCACAATGGACCAAAAACTAGTCTAAGTGTGCTGGCGAATCTCTGGCAGCCACTTTAACCTTACCTTACCTAACAGGGTTATATATTATAATCAAAAACGTATGTAAGAGTTCCCAACGATACAAGTTATGAATTAAGCCTAAAGACACATCACATTCATTATACAGCATTCAATTAACTCAATATGCAACCTCATTTACATTCAATCTTAATGTGATCACATGATTAGAATGTTTGATTTAACTGGTGGTTGCCTTTTTAAAATGTTGACGATACACAACGACATGCCATGCTATGCCAACTGCTGTTGTTTTTGTCGCTTGACCATGTACTGAGGCTGGACATAGAAAGTCCCCACACACATCACACAACACCATTCAAATGTCATTAAAAGCATAATGACCACAACACAAAACATTGAACACATTTAGGTTTCTCTGTCAGAGTTTGTCATTGGATGCATGTTCTCTGGCACGTTCGTAAAAAGAAAATCCCCTAAAGGGTGACGTTAGGACAATGGACAACACGACAATAAACATCAATCATTAAAAACAACGGTTAACACTGGAGTGTGGAATTTGGTCAACATTGGCCGCTGTCCAGAGTATGCCATTTCAAGGAAACGTTCTCAGAATTCGAATTCGCAATCTCAACAGCACTTTCAATTAAATGTCCGCAATCGCGCACTGATGCAGAGAATTATTTATTGTAATTAGATTAAAATAGCTTCAGCTTCGGCAGTAGCAATGTCGGCTTCGTTCAACTCAGTTCAACGTTGTGGTCAACCAGTTTTTCTCTAATGACAGAGACCGTAAATTGAAATGGAAAACGATCGGAAATTTGAGAAGATCGATCGGTATTCGATGTCGGGGTAATGAGGAAATCATATTTCCGCACTGTTCAGTATGAACGTGCTTTTGGATCGTACGTAATTAGCAATTGGGTCGGTATTGCGAGTGTCGTTCGACCGATCGATTTCGAGAGCGAATCCGGATGGACATTCTTCGGGACTGTTATGGTTTTTGTTATGCATACGGGAAGATGGTGATCGTATTTCATATTTTTGTAATTAAATATCAGTTACCTACATCTGTCACAATTGTGGTTACATAATATGACATTTTAAGTACAGAATAACGGTGTTTTTTATCACGGTAATTGTGTACTAAAAATAATTACTCTACATCTGTTTTGGTGTCTCCTTTAGTCCGAAACTCATATCACTTTTGAGATGGATATGACGTTAATTTTGCATATCTTGACCCAATAATAAATTACAGTTTAGGTTGGAATTAATGTCCACAACAATACAAGAGCAAAAAGGAGAATTACATGTATAGACTCTGTTCACATTGAACTGTGGGGCAAGATTTTGTCTGTATAGAAATCTGACAGCAAGTAGTTTTATATTTTGAATATTCTGTTGTTACTAACTTAAGTGGCGCTACAGTCCGGGATGAACCTGGGCATCAACCAACATGCCTCTCCAATTAGCCCGGTCCTTAGCTAACTGCATCCAGTTGCGCACTCCAAGTTGGTTGAGATCGGTTTCTACTTGTGCGCGCCACTTAAGGCGAGGTCTTCCTCTACTGCGTCCGACGTCTGGCTGGGAATCGAAGACTCTGCGAGCCGGAGTATTGGTGTCCATTCTTTCTACATGTCCTAGCCATCTTAAACGTCCAATGCGGAGTTTTTTGACTAGGGGTATGTCGCTGTGCAGCTCGTATAGTTCGTGGTTGAATCTTCGTCTCCATAGCCCGTCAACGCAAATGGGACCGAAGATTTTCCGAAGAATTTTTCTCTCGAATCGACCATCTGCTTTTGATACGGTCCATGCTTCAGCGCCGCAGAGCAGGACAGGGATGATCAGGGTCTTATATAGGATCTCCTTAGTAGTTCGAGTGAGGGCTTTACTACTAAATTGCCTTCTTAGCCCGAAGAAACAGCGATTGGCAAGAGTAATTCTTCGTTTGATTTCTAACGAGATGTTGTTGTCAGAGTTAATAACGACAAAGTCCCGTACTACCTCAAAGTTGTATCTGTCAATGGTGACGTTCTGTCCAATTTGTCGATATTGTGTATCCTTTCGTGTTGACAGCATATACTTAGTCTTACCCTCATTTACTGCTGAACCCATTTTTGCCTCTATACTAGCAAAGGTGGCTATGACATCACGTTGAGTCCTACCAATGATGTCAATATCGTCGGCGTATGCTAGTAGTTGCACCAATTTTTGGAAAATTATGCCTCTGGTGTTGGCTCGGGAGTTTTGCACAATCCTCTCAATTATCAAATTTAAGAAGTCACATGACAGCGCATCGCCTTGCCTAAATCCTTTTTTGGTATCGAATGTGTCGATGAGGTCGTTTCCGACCCTGATGGTGCAGCGAGAATTCTCCATCGTATCATATAACTGTTTTAGGGTATGTGTATTATATTAAGCCTCTCTGAACTGCGCCAACTACAAAAGCATAAGTGTCCTCATCATCGCCTACAAGATCTAATCTGCCGTGTTAAGTATATGAACGGCTGAAACTGATCGGTTACAACTGATCAAATATTCACATCGGTTACAACTGATCAAATATTCCTGAAAAAGTCCAAGAATTTCAAATGGATTTCAGCTACAACGTTTGGACAGAACGTCACCATTAATAGAAACAACTTTGAGGTAGAAATGTACCTAAATTGGCAACGCTATTGACTTTGATACAGAAATCTCCTCAGAAATCAAACGAAGAAGGATCCTATGTAAGGCCATTATCATTGCGAGTTTGCTCTACGACAGCATGGACCGTGTCAAAAATGGATGAAGAAATTCTTGGTCGTTTGAAGCTAACAATTCTATAGAAAATCTTTGGTCATTTTTGCGTGGAGAAAAAGATTCCACGAACTTGTACTGTCAAAACAATTTAGATTATATGTTTGAGAGCGAAGGGTTCTGGCTAGTTGTCGTGTTGAAGTCAAGGTTCATTTCGGATTGCAGAGCCACTTTATGAAGTAAGTATTGTATGGTAAATGGTACATTAACAATATCATCACCCAAAGCGTTAAAACAATACACAAGATAAATGTTGCTGTCGATGTCGATGTAAACTGTGTCAATGTGTTTTAGACATAAGAATTAAAAACCTACACTGGATGTGACTTACTTACTGTTAAATGGATTCTGTTATCCAAACAACTCTCCATTCCAATCGCCATTATCTCTAGTAGACGCTATTTTGTTTCACCCACAATATTTGCCGCTATTAGTAGACGACGGCGCCAAATTAATTCAATTCGCACAAGTCAAAACAACGAACGCCCCTCAGTTCTTTCTGTTTTGTACTATAACACCGACTTAATACAATAATTCTTTTGATTATCTTATTTGCGGTGCAATTTTCTTCCACTTCATGTACATACAAACAACTTTGCGGCACAACCATTTCATTGTTTGCAATTTGTGGGTAAATATTTGTTGTATAAAAAATGCATATTTCATTGCGTGACTCCCCCCAGTTTAACCACAAACTCTATCGTCTACACTTGCAATACAACCACCATCAAACTAAAGATCGCAACTGTTTTACCAGAATTCTAACCCGCATAGCTGTGGTGTGCACTCCAACTAACCATGGTCCGTGTGCAAACGGCAAGCATACCAGAACATGAACCAAGATCTTATGGAATGATCAGTAAAAAACACGGAAAAGCATTCAGCCGACAGCCCGGGATTATATTGTACACAAGACCCTACCTGTCTGCACCACAACCGCACTTGAGAATTATTGCTCCCTCCCAGTGCAACCTCGAGGTATACAAGAGAGCTTGTACCATACCACTGAGCTTGAGGATCGTTTGTTTGATCGATGAAAATCGTGATGCATTTTATTGGTCCCGCACTGAAAGATACATTCAACATTCATCCCCAGCAAACAATAATTGCATTTGATCATGCCAGCGTATTTCACCCCGAGGGGCTGTTGATCCTTCCACTCCTGCACCTACTTCAGCCATTCAACCTTTCCGATCGTTTCATAATGGAGTCACATACGATCGATTACATAATACTGTTTACCCGAAGCTATGGAAGGATGAAGATAAATGAATGCGTGTCGTACTGTTTGCACTCCTACAAAATAAAGAAAATAATAACACTCAACAAAAAATTCCAAAGCAAAATAATGCGATTTTGTAATTTTTGCGACAAGATCATACATTTTCGTCGTTTCTCGTGTTCAGAAATTTTGACACAATGATAATCCACAAATAATCTACGCTTTCAACTCTGTATCTGCCGTTTTCTTTTTGTGGAGTATTTGTAGTTTTTGTGGATATCTAGATGCAGCCGATTTGTCACGATCACAGTGATCGTGTGCTCGAGTGCGCGGAGAATGTTTATTTTATTGTACTACTTGTTGCGTTATGCTTCAGCGAATTGCTTGGGGATCAGTTTGGTTCCAACACGTCCAACAGCTTTGGACGGTTTGTTTCTTTGTTATTTTGTTGGCACTGATAAGTAGTTAATGATGATGATGATGCCACACTTGACACCCACCATCAATTGTATGGGAAGCTGCCTTCAATTGTCATTACGGTCAATTAGGTTCCAATTACTTTTGGTGTTATGATAAAAGTCAAGGTGAAGTATCATCATCGATGTGGGAGGTTCATTGGAACTGACTTATAGGGAATTACGGAATATTGTTATGAAGTGTATATTAAGTTCAAGAGAACTCATTGGGAGTTGAAATGTTGGACTCTTCAATATTAATTTTTGTTATATAGTCAATAGGTGCATATACAATGAAGTGAAGAGGCTCATTTCATGTGACAGTAGAGTATAATGCTGAGCACATATCGTACGATTACGTTTAAGTTTACGTCATTGTGGTATTCTGCTGGTTAAATAAAAATAGTATGGGCAATAAATTATTCTCTAAAATACGCTTTGCTTTAACTAAAAATGTTTATCGAAACCGATACTATTTGCTTTGAACAGTAGCCAAATGATTTCCATTACTAATTGGGCTTAGTGTTAAATAAACGGCCGTCAAAGGAAGGAATTCTTCCGAACAAATCCTTTGATAGGGCTGATCAATCACCTAATGTTATAAAAAACGATTGAAGTTGACATAATTTATTATGTTGTTTAATTTATGTACCCATGAATTTGAATTTTTAACAAAGACGCCAACCATTTTCTGTGATTATTTTCTGATAGTCATTAATGAATAAATCTTATATTCGAAAAAGCACATTGCCACTATCGCAAATAATGATAGGTACATTTTCCTAATCAGAAATATTTTTCGCTTGGTTATTCATACACAGTTTGCAAAATCTAGTTGCAGCTGTCTAATTATATTTGAGAACGATTGTGTTCAAGGGTTATTCACGTTGAACAAAATTCTAACTGGCAGAGGACTCTCGGGTTAACTAAACTACAGATTGAACTCAGTTTAACACCATAGAATTGAAATCAAAAGCAGAGTTTGAAATACCACTGTGAAACTGGCCATTTGTGTTTTTCGGAAACATTTGTTTTAACATTAAAAAAGGATAAATGTATGAAATACATGTATCACTATTGGTTTTATTATTCGGAACATTTTTTTAATTTCTTTAAACTTTTTCCAAAATTGTTTTTTTAAGAAACCACTTTTTGGCTCATTACGTTTATATAAAGTTAATATATCTTGGTAAGATGCATTTTTTTGAAAATAGGTGTGAACGGATTTGAAAATGTTCACGTATAAAATATTATCAGTCAAGGTACAAATTTAAGGTTCAAAGACTGGTGACATACGAATGGACATCTTTTGATTCAGATTCCATTCCATATACTATACAATATGTCAATCTAAATTCTTCCTCTATGGTACAAACTGTATGTTGTACCATTCTAAACTATGGAGTGTGAACACGAAATTGACTTTTGAAATAAAAAAAAAACATTTTTTTAATTGTGACAGCTATCAAAAAGTAGTTGGTGATCAAGTGATCATGGATATGATAGATAAAAATAACTTAAAACCAGTAGTGGAACTTAATGAAAGGAAACTTTCTGTAAGAGTTGCAGTTCCATATCTGGAGATTTCATTAGCGTTACAATGATCAGGAATACAGAAATCGAGGTTCAGATCTAGTATACTTCTAGGCTCACTTGGAGTTTAATAAATATAAATTCTTGGTCCGCATGGCTATAAGGATCTATGTCATAGGTTTTTCTCACAACCGTTTATGTATACATATATACCCGCTGGTTAGAGGGATGAATCGCTACGCCTGGAATTTCCAAATTACCATTTTTACTGGCCGTCATCGCAATAATTTGACAAATAAATTTTCATGAAAAGCTAATCTTAACTCAGCCTTCGGATTCGGTATAGGCCCCGCCATAGTGCAAAAAGGTAGAATAGACGTCAGACCAACAAGAGATGAGGGGCAGTCATAATATTGTTTGCAAGCCACATCGCAATAACTAACGCTCCTCGAATTAGTCGTATTTAAAATTAAAAAAAAAGATTTTGCGAACCACATTACACTATTTAATGCTCCACTAAGTCATATTAGTCGTATTCAAAATTTTACGACAAGTGCTATTTCCAAGGGATGCAGCAGTGAAGCAGTGATATGCAAAGCTTACTCGTGGTTATGTGCCGATATTATTTTAATCGCTTGATAACCTAAAGTCTAAACAAATATTCAAGATTATATAAAAATTACTATAACTCAACTCAATTCACATTGGCTGCAAGTTGTTTCCGGCACAATTATACGTATCTAATTTTACGAGTGATATTTATTGATTATTCACATATTAACCACCAGAACCATGGCATGTCTCCACTCCCCAAGACGTGACATATTCAGATTCTAATTACCAATTAAAATCGTAGAATAATGATTCTATTAAGACGAATAAAATAATCAATTAATTCAACGACTGGCAATTCAAAGTGTGCATACTGATCAATAAAGCAATTTAACTGGCATCACCATGACATTGAGTTACGTAAGATCATTACAGTCGACAATGTCTGGCGCATGTTACACTTGTACACGATTGCCAACGACCTTCCAATGAATTTAGAATCAATTCCATGCCAACTACTCGAACCAAAGCCATCCGTCTTCAATTGCTTAACAATGCGATAGCTCTATACTCTTGACCTTGATCAAATTATCTCCAGCGTCAGCAGACAGCTTGCAACGACGTCTATGATTTGCACCATCTCGCTAAAGCATCATTCAAAGCCAACAAGATTATTTAAAAAAAAAAATAACAACAGGGGCAATCAACAATAAACAGTGCAAAAAAATAAAATAAATGAAATTAGTTAGCAATCTTAGTGCACCACTAAGCCAGGCGGTCACCTACATTTTCACAATCTTATACGCTATGATGTTGGCTCGGCGACCGACCTCCGATCACCCGCGATCAGCACCAACACAGGATTCTCTACTCGTCCAACAATACTGCCCACGCCATTTGCAAATTACAATTAACCCGAGATCAATTATTAGCAGTGACGGCGCTGCGCTGGTCGGGGAGAAAGAGTTGCAGGGGCAACAGAAATAAAACCCATACCATGCAGTACATGCACACTCGCCATAATAAATATTAACAGTGTCAATTGTTTATTAAGTGGCTTTTGTTTTATTTTGCCTATTTAATTGCATTAGAAATTAAGTAATAAAACTGTAATTGTATGTATTGGTTCCATGAATGTCGTGATTGGTGGATCATTTCGTGATTTCAACAGTATTCTGTTCGTAACCTAAATTTAAATAGTTAAATAACAATAGTTTGCGTTATCCGAAAAGTGTTATATTCGGCGATAACATCCCTCCACTTATTTATATCGCAAAAGTGTTGAGACTTTTATTTGTTAAAGAAATGCTCGGTTTGGTAAATACATGACTATTGAAAATGGCATTACTGCCTATACATCTGTCAATCTATGTCATTTTTTCTGACTCATCTGTAGATCATTAACATTTTATCGAACATTTGCTTTGGTTGGTTTGGGAAAACTAAATGCAGAGAAGTGACTCCAAAATTGACTATACCAGGCTTTAAGTAAAGCAATGCTCATATGTAATGGTCAGTTCTTATAATATTCTCAGGTGTACCTATGAAATATTAGTTCCAAATGTCTTACTTATGAACTTATGAAATTGAATATGACAATATTATCACAACATTGTCATGCGGCCATCTGTTAACAAACTGTTCAGTCATGTGTAAATCCTCTTTCACTCGTTTCGGAATTAATTGCTTTATTTGCTATTGCCAAAAAATTGTCAAATGTTTGTGTTACTAAAATGAAGTAAAAGAACAGATAATATCAATGTCGAAATAACATATTGCACGTTTAACATTTACGAAAATCTGACTGACTCTTTCTTCCTCATTTTTATCTGTACACAGTGGTTTTGCCGATATTTCGTGAACAGTTCCCTAGGCGCCAACTGTGTCAATTCACAATTTTTTATCTGTTAAGCACTTACTGTCGAAAACATTTTTTTGCCCGTTTATAAATAAGGTAGATAATGTTAAAGAGTATACAACTACAAGAGAGCGCAAATCATGCAACGAAAATTTACTATGAGGGGTACTGATGTTGATACCCCAGTGTGCACATTGCCATGCCAGCATCAAGCAACAGCATAGCCGATGCATACGAACGACGCAAATTCCCTTCGCACCTACCGCCCGCGTCCGAAACGTCGACAACATTTTTAGATGTGAACTGTGATGCGTACTCTATAGTTATATAGGTACCTCTTTGATAATGTTTAGAAGAAACTAGCAAATGAATATGACTTCGGTTATAACTTCCTAATAACAAACCAAGAGCAATGCTATTTCCACCACTTATATTCCATTACTCTAATATCGTAAAAAACTTATTAAACACAAATTAATCACAAAACACAATTCGCTTTCATACTCCATCAATAAGCAAAATGTAGCTATAAAAGATAACTAAGCTTTCATTAAATAGGTAAACCAACATAAATCCGTTTCCTTGAAGGTATTTCAAAACACTATTGGCAACAGCGTTGTCGATAAACAGAAGAAATTATATTCACAGACAATTAATTAAGACTCTCACGGATCCAAAGTTCATACTCTCTCATGACCCCGCATAAAATGTAAACATCCCCCCTCATAATACTGACACAAATCTTTCTGCTTTCAAGCCGCCACAGTTCAGCCGTATAGTCGCTTCATATATCTACGGCGCTGTGCAACTAAATAAATAATAAACAGTGCAGCTTAAAGAGGTTTCTTTGTTCGAGCCCAACAACTGTCAGAAAACCACACACAAAATAATGAATCTGACTGGTCGACGCCATTCGGTGCTCCTTCAGTTGGCTCAGTTGGTTGCACTCACCAGATTAGAGAAAGACAGACTTGCTCTTCCGGGTCACACTTAACGTCTACGTGTCTGTGCTATTGTTATACCACACTTAGTAAATTCAATACACGAATAGCTACACAGTAGTCGGCTTTTAGATACCTATCTGTTGTTAGCTTTTACTAAAGAAGGACCGACACAGAATAAGAGAGGGAAAGAGCGAAAACAAATTGCCTTACAAAAAAAAGTACAGGAGCCACTATCCAACATTGCGGCACCGCACATCAGATTTATTCAAATTAAATTGCCATAAAGTAAGATAAATAATCAGCGCTCAAAGATAAACGATTCGTGCGTCGTCTGCCTGTCTACTATCCCGAATAAAGGCGAGTGATTTCCATCTTACGACAAAATGTTTCAAAAGTCTAACTCACATCGTGACTCGCATTTTAATTGCAATGCATGCTTGTTGCATATTTGGTGACTGTTTTGTGAAATGCTTCGGTCGAACAATACAGCGACCAGTGTTAGATATAAGGGAAATACATTTTGCTGTGTTGCAGATACACTGTGGGGTCGCAGAATTAAAAAAACGTACATACTTATGGCGTTTTCCATTGGGAAATCTTGATTTTGATCTCAAATTTGATCTTTTCGACAAAGTAATAAATCAAAATGAAAATCACTCTAGTCAAACTGGCAGCTATCATTTGTATTGGTATTGGTAAATCTGCCGAAAAATACAGATTTGCAATATTGATCTAAGATAAAAAAAAATATAATTTTTTTGCCCAATGGAACACCTCAACTGTCAAAATCGGTCTTTTGACAGCTTCAGCTCAAAAAAAAAAAATGATTTTTTTTCCAAATGGAAATTGCTTGGTTTAACTATGTTAATTTGGCATATGAAATAAATGAGTGGAATTGCAAACTGTTCCAACAATCAGAGACTAGTTGTAGTCATACATATAATGGCACATTGATCATTGGCTAAACATTTCAAAGATGTCCACATTATAATCAAACATAAACACAGAAAGTTAAGGATGAAGCGTTGTTGTGTAAATGCAGGAACGAGGCTTCTATTAATTTGTCGAATACTGTAAAGAATATTTTTGAGCTTTGAGTTCACAAATTACTGAAAAGTTTAGTACTAAATTTAAGGAAATTTTTAAGTAAGCTTTCCCGCCAAAACTCAAAGATACCACGCGCGTCCGTAAAAAGTTCAAATAGTTTTCTTTGATTTTTGTGTAAAGCTACATAGCAAATGGATATAAACAAGTTACTCGTCTTAGCCATATTTGTGGCGTTGTTTCATTTTTAAAGACATTGACTGACAAAATTGAACGAAACTACTCACTCGGTCCCACTGCGCAGAGTGCTGACAGCTGACAACTCCATATTTGGCCAGCGATAGGTTCACTTAAATTGCAAATTAAATGGTCAATATGCACGCGCTGAATGGCTTAATAAAGTATACAGGCGTGAGGTTAAAAGCACTCAATCCAACATTTGTATCCACTGTGCGCTGCAAATCGATTCCGTTGCCGCCTTTACGCTTTGTCAGCATAAATTAAGCGTCCTCGTTCAGCAGCAGCAGACCAACCACACTTGATCCGGGAAGCATATACACTCTCTGATGCGGTGCCGTTTGCTGCACCGACACCAGCTGCAGCAATTGTTTATTAAGACGACTTTCCGAGACGGTCTTAGGGAAATGCGGTCGCGAGCACCACTAATCTCTCCAAATGAAGTCGTTTTCAAAATGTAGGAGCACGTTGCTGTTGCGGCTCTTGTTCGCCACATGGACGTGAACAAGAATCCCATAATGAATATCAAAATGCCAAGCCGCGTGCGACATGTTTTACTTTGTACTGCTGCCACTGGTTTGCTGGCCGTTTTTTGTCCGGCTCTGGAATGAGCGTGCGAAAAATCTTAACAGCCTTTCGGCGACTCTCTGATGGAGGGAATTCATTGGCCGCAGGGTGTGCACATGGTCTGCAGTGACAAATGTTTCTGTCAACCATTTCAACGAGTGTAGAAAGTTAAGTGCACAAGCATGACGGAGAAGAGGTTACCGCGCGCGCATTAAATGTTCAATTTAACACTGGAATTACCAAGTAGCATACTTTATGTGGTTGTTTACTACATCTATGCTGTTGGGCTTTCGAGGGTGCACTTATCTTAGACGAGAATTTATCCTAGTATTACGCTGCTTAATGAGTTTCTGGGAGTCATTGTATAGATTGCTAATGGTAGAATTTTCTGTCGTAACCTTTTGCTAAGTGGCTTGGATATAGATAGATGTGTACCACACACGAACTATTCTATAGGCCGCGTGCAAAAGCACGAAGAATGTCAGCCATTTATTTAAATGAGTAGTTAGCGGGTTTTATTATTCATCGAGAGTTCTACGTGTGAGTCGAAATACTGATGTAAAAAATTGTATTTAAACAATAACGTCCAACTTTTTCTGCAGAACTTTCAAGCAACGTTTAAATAATAGTCCCAAGGGCAGTTCACAACATGAATATGCAAAAGGCGCATTATCCTTTTGATAAAAATACGACTATGGTCTTGCAATGTTTTAAAATGGTTTCTCATGTCCTAAAACCGTTCAGCGGCTCCTATCAGTGTGGTATCAAATAAAAAAAATACAAGTTGTTGGCGCAGTCTCGTTAGTGCCCAGAGCTAATCTTCTTCACAAAACCATTCATGTGTGTTTATGTGCTTCTGGCACGATGGCAGGACCTCCCGTTTGAGATAAGCTTTTCTTGACAATACTACTCCAATGAATTGTTAGATCATTGCAAGAGAAGTGCCAATGAAAAACATTTTAGCTATTGCCACGACTGGGAATCGAACTCAGGCTTTCTTTGCGGCATTTCACCACACTAGCCATCGCCCATCTGAGCCCGTCAATAATGTGGTCCAGGAAATTTCACGACTAATGAAACTCTATACTTCGGCAAATCCTGGGAAAAAAAACCCAAGAAGTTGAAGTCGATACTCTCTAGATTTTCGTCCGCATGTGCAGATTGATGATGATGAATTCTCCATGCTACATTAGGGTCGGCACCGATCTGATCGAAATATTCGTTACCAAAAACGGATTTCGACAAGTGACTTTTAAACATTATTCTTCAGATGCTTATGAAAATATCCCAAGCCAACATCAGGGGAAAAATCTTCCATAAATCTGTGCAACTATTAGCATACGCCGACGATATTGATATCATGAATCGAACTTAACAAGCCGGACTCACAGTTACGTTTGATCATCAACCAAAGTTTCAGTTCCACGTTGTTTTATGTTTCTAGTGCCCAACTCATGTTGAAAGTATTCGACTTAGCTGAAATAACAGACGGGAAACGGATCAACCCAACTGTAGTGACCGAGGTAGTGACATAGATATCCCGTCTATTTCATGTATGCATCTCAACAGTGATAGATACTCTGTCCTGTTTGCTTTTCTCACGTACGTTTATTAAATGTGTTAATTGTGTCAAACAAAGTGCTATCAAGCGGGAATATGAGAATTATGTCTAACTTCTACTCAAATATTAAAATTACAAGAAATTTATCCCAGAAGTTAATTGAATATGCTGACATTAAAAACAACTTTAATAAAAATTATTATTATTTTTTTTTTCCGTGGGCTGGTGGAAATCTTCATAGACACGATGAGCACGTGCCCAAAGTAGTGTGAGATTCTTACTCACTAAAACCACCACCCATTTTGTATTTCTATTGCAACTAAGTATTCGACTTATCCAGCAATTTTTTTATCACGAGTATATAATATGTTTGGCAGGTAACTTTTCTTTGAGAGTTCCTGCTTTTTTCGCAATTTATAGCGCGGTTTGTTATTATCGGGCCAAATCTAAGGGTTTATTTCTTTGAAGACGCCGCAATATATTTGTTTCGTCAAGAATTTGGAGGACTGTTGTGTTAACGTGTCCTAATAAACGTTTTTTATGTTTTCGTGCAAAATTGTTTGTTTCATCTTTAACGCGGGAATACCCAGATCTCTTCGTAGATCTTCGTTCCTTACGTACCACGGCGCATTGACGAATGATCTTAACATTTTGTTTCAAAAGTTTGTAGAATGTTTAGATTCGTTTCACTGGTACAACCCCATAGTTGTATACCATATGTCCAAACCGGTTTTAGCACTTGCTTGTATAATAGCAGCTTGTTATCAAGGTTAAGCTTCGAATATTTTCCGAGCAACCAGTACAGTTCTCTGTATTTATTTTTTAGTTCTTCGCATTTCTTTTTTACATGCGACTTCCATTTTAATTTTGCATCGAGCCACATACCGAGATATTTCGCTTCATTTGCAAACGGGACTCGAACCGTATTTAGAAATACAGGCAAATGGTTTGTCTGTTTATACGAAAAATCTACATGGATCGATTTGCTCTCATTAAGTGCAATCCGCCAGGATTTAGTCCATTCATTAACCTCGTTAAGAGCGTTTTGTAATTTGATATTTGTTTCCTCTAATGTTGTGCCAACTGCTAGTATAGCAGTATCGTCAGCAAACGTTGCAACTATTGTATCGTTTGTTTGTGGGATATCACGAGTGCATAGGAGGTACAGGATTGGTCCAAGGACGCTTCCTTGCGGTACACCTGTCATTATTTCTTTGAACTTCTTCGAAAGCTTTCTCAATTACATCTGTAATTCGATGTACTTCGTCCACCGTTGACTGTTTACTTCTAAACCCAAATTGATGATCAGGTAAAAGACGTTTCTGTTCAATTATGGGGTGTAAGCGACCGAGTAATATCCGTTCAAAAACTTTTGAAATTATTGGAAGAAGTGAAATAGGCCTTTAGGATTTTATTTCATTTGGTAATTTTCCTGGTTTTAGAACCATAATCACTTCCGCGACATTCCACTGTCTTGGTATGTATTCTAATCTGATTGCTGCATTTATAATAAAAAGAAGTTCTCCTGTAATCAGGTCATAACCCGGAGCTTTTTTAGGCTTTAGTTTCTGTATTTCCCGTTTAAGCTCTGCAATACTTGCATGTCTTACTATGTTATTATCGGTTGTACTCTCGAATATATTAATGTTTTCATTTTGCGCTGGACCATCAAATGGCTTAAATGTTTCCTCAAGATGTGAGGCAAAAACGTCAGCTTTTTGCTTATCGCTTTTTGCCCAAACGTCTTGAGTTACCCTAATTGGCGGCACAGCGATTTTTGGCCGTTTTATGACTCTAATTGCTTTCCAGAGCGAATAATTCGATTCCTTTCCAGCGGTTAGGCTTTGCAGATAAGTTTCTACTGCATGGTTTTTAAAATTTTTAATCGAATTATGATACAAGGGTCAATTAAAATATATAGAAGCTGAGTTTGGGTACTGTTGTTGAAAGAAACATGAATACTGTCAAATCCGAAGAATGGAGGAATGATTCTGTCATTTATTCTGTCATTTAACGTCAAAGTTTGAAGTATTGTGAAAGAGACGAAAACTAAATAATCTTACTCTTTTCTTCGAACTTAAAAAAAATACACATACATAGTTACGCGTCTATTGTGACTCAAACAATGAATAACTTTTTTCGATTCTGTCAATTTTTTGGTTGTCCTCGTTTGGCGGCTTACATTCTCTCATCAGCCTTATTTATACGCGAAGAAAATTGAAATTATCGAAACAATTTTTTTTTTCGAGAGCGCATTTATAGAGTTTCACACTTAAGTTTATTTAAATTTAGGCTTGCAAATGAATACACAAGCGGGCCTAATGATATACGATGGGTAAGGACACCATTTAAATAATGTCGTCTTCGATTAGTAAAAAAAAAGCTTTCGGATGCGTCAGGATTGACTAAACTCTTCTGAAATCATTTCATTGGTAACGAAAAATGCTCTTCTGAGAAGAGAAATTCGCTTCTGGAATTCATATCAGATTGTTGTTCTTTCATCTCACCTATGTTTGACAGTTCACCAATACACTTTCAAAAGCAATATTTTGCTGTTCCATCGGTAAGCAGAATGAGTGGATTCTCAAGTATTACCAATCGAAAGCGCTATATCCACTCGTTTCTAAGGAGTTAAAATAAAAATGTCAGTTAAGCGAATAGTTGAAAGGACCGTTGAGGTACTTTTGTGTAAAGACAAATGAAAAATGTCGAATTTGCAATATCAAGAGAGAATTCTCTTTTTGGAACGAAAAATACCCGTACGATTTCTCAAAGAAAAATGAAAAACTCCAAATTTTGAAGTATGTTGAAAGAAACGACAATCAAAAAATCCCTGTACTTAAGTGGTTTGCCTATAAAACTTTCGAAAATTTTTTTAGGAACTTAAATATTACAATATAAAAAGCATAGGACATTTACGCGTGTTTTTGGAATAAAAGGAAGAATAATTTTGTTGGTTTCTCTCAATGTCCTGGCCTGTCATCCTTTGACAGTTTTCATTTTTTCACCAGCCGAAATTCTGCGTGAGTAAAATGAACGAAACTAAATTGTTTCTTTGTTCATCATTTTTGCAATTTTATCAATACGCTTCGTGTATAGGTAGTAATCAGTAACATGGGGATCATGAAAATGACTGAGAATTGGATCAAAGAACATTTTCTGCTACAGGTAGTTCTCAGTTGTGTAGTAATGAAACTGTCGCCTTTTCGAAGTACGAAGACTAGATATTTTTTTGATTTTAGAACTATTCAAAAAGAAGCAGCACTTGTCTTGCTGACAAAAATCAATCCTGGGTTAACTCCGAGGTAAACCAGATTAACACACCAAAATTGTTGGGTTAACTATATGCGTTTACTCAAGTTTCTCAATTTATTTATAGGTTAATCCTGAAACTAGGATGATCTCGCACTGAAAAACTGTTCCTAAACATTTTTGAGTCAGGAGCGAATAGCGCATGATAAAGGCGCGGGCTAATTTGAAGATCTCACATCCACTTGTGCAAACATGAAAAAACATCACACACAGCTCGCAACGATGCGAATTTTGCGAGCTACTTTTGCCGGAATAATGTCAAGTGGTGATTATGATTTAGCTCCATGATCATCTGCATTTTACTCCCCCGCATCATATGTGGTATGTGTTGAATTTTAACACATATGACTTTTAAGAGATTCAACAAATAGTCACCATTTCGGGTTTTTTATCATAGCTTTCTACTTAGTGCTCTTCTGTTATAAAACCCACAGTATATTCTCTTAAATTTACTCAGAAATGCATGTAACGCTTCATGTAATTGCCGCAGTGACATGCAAATTACAACTTATCAACGCAAATACAAGTTGCATGCTAACACTAATTGAGAGTCATTCATAACTATCTGTTGGCTTCGTGCAACAGTCCAGCTGAACAAACTCTAATGCCGGGCGATGATTATTACAAAATCATTGCCTAACCGTGTATGATCCCGAAATCATGCTTAATCCAATTTACACAGAGTACCACCTAACGTGACACTGTGCCGCTCAAGCTCCATCCCACAAGCGTGCGAGTGTACCTTAGCATTTCGCCCACAAGGAAATTCACATTTTCAGAGTGATTAAGCTGCTACCCGACTGTGCAACAACCACTTACGGCCCACGGTTTGTGCAGCCGAGTCGCTTGCCGCGCGCGTCCTGCCTTATTGGCAACGCGCAGCCGCCACCCAATCGATAGTACGATTAATGTGCAGTGACTAACCAATTGCGGCGATTAATTGAAAATCGCTCCAAAAGAGGGAGAACCTCAATTAAACAGTTCCCGATAAACACAAATGGTAAACATAATGTAACGGGGGAGCTTTATGTCAATGCGTCTTAACGAGACCTAGACGATCGGTCGATCGGGAATTGACTACCTAGAAAATTGAAACAAAAAAATCCGCAAGCGGATCGATCAATCGATCGATTTGTTTACGGTTTCAACACGTAGACTAAATTGTCGCGGCAGCCACAGGACCATTATAATCCTCACGCGGTGCCTGCCGCACCCACGCACACTATCGCACACGAGGTGGGTTTTACAAAGTGAATTCCTTTACAGATCGATCCAAATGTGGAATTTTATTGCCAGCCTTGCCTGCCTTTGGCAATGGGACCATGGGCCGGCTTAGATTTACGACCAGATTGGGTGATCTAAAGAAAAATGACTCGCGCGGCGAAGCCGAAGCTGCAACAGCCATTGCTCGGGTACGTAAGTGAATTCTGATATTGGTGGTATGCTAAATTGACGTAGGATCACGAGTTGTTAGGGCGAGTCCAACCACCCGCACCTCATGCTGAGGCAGTTAATATTTTGCAAACACCAAAGCCAAGTTAGAAAATAAATCACAAGTCGGGCACACATACGTATGTGATGTGTGTTGTGAAGGATGTGATGTGCTATGCATGGCAATGACGATGAGCGAGCAGTGAAAACTTCACGCGCAGTCTGTCGCTTCGTGTGAGCTGAAAAGATGTTAATGAGATTCGAATGCGAATTCAATCCCCCACTGAACTGAATGAAAGTGAAAAGAAGTCTGAAACCGAAGACCTCATTGTGTTGGCTTAGATTGCGGCTCAGATTCAGTTGCACTATTAAAATGACTAAATGAACATGTGCGCGATACTGCGAGAACTAATTGGAGTGTGTTTTGAAGTCAAGCTCAGCTGGGGAGGTGCGGAATACATCAAAGAAAAAAAACTACTTGACTGACAGTTGGTTAACGAGAAATGGCTTGCAAATGTAAATGCGTACCGCAGATAAAATGCGAGTGTTCCGATAATATTGCTCATTCTGCAAAAAGGATTAATAACTTATCAAACACAAAAGTGATAGATACCACCACACAACGGCTCATGGATTTGGGGACCAGAATTCTGCCATAACAGTATGTTGATCCGGGTTTTCCATTGGGACAAACGTGAATTATGATTATGTTGGAAAATTATTAAAATTGAAATTATTGAACATTTTAAGATAATATCCCATATAATTCAATTGATACAGCAAAAAGCCAACTTTGCTTACACCTGCAGAAAGGTCAAAAATTACGCTTTATAAAGAAAAAGAAACTGTGCTGGTTTAAAATATAATTTATAGTTCTAAAAAGGTAACTTAACTTATCCACTGCTGATTTGGCATTGGATTGAATTTGTTCGCATCTCTGGTGGTGTAAAACTGATGCTCTAACAAGTGTGTTATTTGTGTTTGTCGCTATTAAGTACTATCATCTGAAGATCCAAAAATACGGTTATTTGTAAAAATATCCTTAAAATATATCTTATATGAAGGTTTTTACCATAGTTTTCCTTCATTATGCTGTATTAATAATGAAGTAATTCAAAGTCCAAAAATAGTATTTCTCAGTAGTAAGATAATTATAATTTATCATATCTCTGTGCAAGCTGTGTATAACGCCAATAATGTAAATATTAATCTATGTTAATAAATATCTATCTATACGTTCTATCTATCCTTAAAATATCACTAATGTTCAGTTCAAATAGAATGGGTGGGAGAGTTGATCCTCCAGGCTCTCCAGCGTTTATAGAAAATCTATCTGTGGAAACTTCATCCACACTAATTTAGTTTATGTTTCTAGTATTTATTAATTTGGGAAAGAATCGTTTGATAGATTACATTCCCATAAAGAACAATTACAACTTTCTCTGCAATTCTCTTTTTTCCCTTACAGCGTTCCTTGTAGGCCTTATTCATGGTTGTAAGCTCTGACAAAGTGTGGCACCCAGTACTTCACTTGCGGTCATTCTACCGTTATCAATACCTTTGAGATTAGACGCTGATGATATGGATTATCCGAGAGATTAAGGGAAATGCATTTTCTCTTGGCATTGAAGCCTTTCGACATTGAATTTTCAGCATTATAGTTCGCCGATGCTGTATGGATGAATTTCCATATTCTTACCTTAGTTGCAACAAGGAAAATGAAATGAAATGAAATGCACAAATTCTTTCTCTCACAATGTAGTCAACATGGGAACCAACAAAGGGTCCATTAACCATTTGTTGGTTCCCATGTTGCTAATAGTGACGTTTAATTACGCAGTGCTCGAAATGGTATTGCGAATACATTTTAAGATTTGTCACTCAGGAATCGTGACACTTGGCTGTCAAAGGATAATTGCTTTTTAATCTGGTAATTAAAATAAACCAACCTACTTCCAAATGTCCATCGAGTTTGAATAATGACAAAGCTCCATTTGTTTGACAACCCAACAGAAATGTCTCACTCTATTTACATACACGGAATTGCACAAGCGAATTACAAATATAAGTCGATTAATTGCGTGATTTTTCCAAATCGTAAGTAACCGCATTACGCCAGCTATCACTGCTATACAAGAGCTTGCTACCTGGCAATACCACTGGCAGAAATATGTGTCCAAACACGGCACTACATTCATTTTCAATTGAAATCCGCTCGATGAACGTCAGCGATTTTTTTGTCTGTTACCATCACCCGTATTAGATTTCATCGCACATTCCTAATCGCATCCGCGCGGTGCTTGGTGCACTGAGCCACTGGTAAAACATGATTTTTAATTGATTCCAATCGTCAGTTGAACACGTTTAGAGTGGAATCGTATTTTTTTTTGTTAACAGACCAATTGCCTGCTTCGTCTGCAGTGGCTGACTGCCGTTTTCTGATTACTCATATCGTAATCATTAAGTCAGTTCGCATACGACTCCAACGGCGCAAGAGCGATAAATTCAAATTCAAACTCGAATCGGACTACGAATGCCAATCGTCGCTATCTCAATCTGCGATACGAGTTAAGTTACTCTCGTCGCACTCACCGCGTATTTATAAATGACAAAGCGAGCTGGTGAGTCTGAATGAAGGAAGGTGTATCATGGCTAGGCCTAGGCCCACAGTTGTAGGCATGGTGCTGATGTATTTTTGCTGTATCTCCCAAGAAGCCGGTGGGAATATCAGAAACAGGTGTACACAGAACCACTTTGGTTTATATGTGGTTTGACTTATTAAGCTTATCCCGCCTGTGTGCATTTTATTTATTTACCTGGTAATGCAAATTAGTCCAGCAGCTGTGTGGATTTAGGTACTGGGATCGGAGTATATGTAATACTATTGCAGTTTTGGTTGCCTCTGTGTCACCTCACCACTATTTAGCTATCTGACTTGCACGTGGGATAATTTGCTGCCATGTAAATTATCTCGTTGAAATTGTTTGGCGGTTTGTGATAACTCGGTTTTGATTGAAAATAATATAAATTAGGAAATTTAATGCGTGTGTTTATTTAATTAGACAGATGAGTAAGTTCATGTGGGCATGTTAGTTTTGTATTTGAATAAATGTGGGCTGTGTGTTTATTTGTCAATTGTCAGTAAATATTTGATATATGTGGGCCACTTTATCCTGGAATTATTTGACATGCCAAGTGAAGTTAGCTTCAGACAATAGCGGGCAAATTAGACCAGTTTTGGTTGCCCGTTAGGAAAATTCAGGTGATCGACCGTTTACTTTGAAGAAATTTTAAGGAAAATCAAGTTTAAAATATTTAAGAAATTGTTAAACTTAAGTCAAATTAAAAATCAAATAATGGTAATATTGGGTATAAATAAAATGACAGAGTAGAGTACTACAACGTCTAGTCGCGAGTTCCACAAGGAACTGTATTAGAGCCGCTCATATAGAACATCATGTATGATAGAGTCTTGCTACCTTTGTCGTAGTTTAAATAAGATGATTTGCTGACAAGACAATATTGGCAATATCATGGCAGAACATATTCAATCATAAAATAGATACTACCATAAACGTAGCGTTGGAAAATATCAAAGAAGCCGCCAGATTTGGTTTAGCAAACTATAAAGCAGGGTGTCTTAATCTGGAATACGTGAATATTAGAGTTGTAAACCAAAACATCAGGAGTTATGCTTAGGGATATAATCTGAAATAGCCTACAATTCAAAACGTACCGGGATTAATCGATCAGAAAGGGGCCACATATGCAGGCAGCGCTTTCCATAATACTGATACATGGGTATCCTAGAATGCTACTGATATCGAGGGTAGTCAGCTCGGTCCTTTTGTATACTGATTCGGTAAAGTCCCTAGCGACATATTTAACAAGAAGAAAGTTATCGCCAGTCTACAGACTTTTGGGCAGTACGGTTTATTAGTGATTTTCGTCATATCCACAATGATAACCAAAATACAAATACAAATTTTTGGCGCAACAGGCTCGTTAGTACCCAGGGCCTAGCTTTCTCACAACCATTCATGTGTGCGTGTGTACTTCTTGCACGATGGCGGGACCTCCTGTTTTATGCCGACTCCGAACGGCTATGTTGAGATAAGCTATTCTTGACAATTGATACTACTCGGATGATTTGTCAGATCATCACCAGAGGAGGGCCAGTGAAAAATCATTTAGGTGTTGCTACGGCTGGGAATCGAACCCAGACCTCCTGCGCGGCAGTTCATCGCACTTACCATCGCGCCACTGATAACCATTGATAACAATCACGTACGATATGTTAATGCAGCAGTTTCTGTACAGCAGAACTCCATGGGAATAAGAGCCAACCGATATCGAGACGATTAAGGAGTCTCCGAGACTAGGTATGTCCAAGCTCGCTGAGACATTACTAGTTGAACGTCATGTTTGGTGGTAGGACGAGTGAGAAGGGATCACAGTATGAGAACCTCTTGAGGGAACGAAAACAAGATCGTTGCGTATTCGTCAAGGAATTGTTACATTTCACCAAAGATTTTGAATTCTATACAGATGACACACTCCATATAAAAAATTGTTCTAATGCGGGTCGTGCTGGCACAGCCCGCCATATGTTTTTGTTCTTGTTTTTGATGTGTTTTCAAGCACACTGCCCGCCCGTACCATGAAGCTACTGAGCAAAAGTTTCTGTTTTTTGTTGTCAATGCGTCATCTGTATAGAATTCATAATCTTTGATTTCACGTAGTTCATATGCATAGACGTGAGGGTGTATTGTTAAAATAGACCAGTTGAGTGAATCTCGTGTATTTAAATAGTGGCTTTAAGAATCATATTTTACTACTGTTGGTTGAAACATACCCATGTGCAAAACCCAATGCCAGATGGAGCTACCAAATTAATGCTGACTATCGAGACATGGACAACTTGCTATATGTTCTTGTCCGTCCACAGTGGCTAACGAACTATATACACCGATTTGAACAAGATAACATACATTTTGTTGGAATTGGCCAGGTGAGGAGGAAGCTACGGAGCAATATGGATTCTACTGCAGATTCTTCATAGAATAGAAAACAAGCAAATTAGTGCACAGCGGTTTATTGGCAAAATGTTGTGCTCAGGGGAATACTGGGCAAAAATCTTTGGATTGGAAATCAAGCTGATAAGAATAAAAATAAGATAAGAATAATAGCAGAGTATAGTATAAAATATGAAAAAGCCACCCGAAGTAATACCTCTCACTGCTATCGATTAGAAATATTATTGAATAATTCATATCTGCGAATCTCGCTGACTGGTAGCCCTGGACAATGGTATCATTAAAACATTACTACACCCATTTAAGCAACCATTAAAAAAATCACTTTCAGTTTGCATGCGCAATACATATACTGCGCATGCAAACATGTGTGGTGTATGGGTCCTTTAAAATTTCTGAAAGTTTATAAGCAAAGCCAATTTATAAATTAGATTCGTTTTTTCAGTTTAACAAATATATATGAATCAAACTTAAAATAATTGCCTATCTTAAGGAAACATTTGAGTTTAGCGATAACCAACTACACGATTCAGCAACTCCTGAGTTAAATCACTAGTATTTATCAGTTTCACGTTCCTACTTATAACGGTGATTAACTCAACTGTGCAGGGATTTTCTGGTTAATTTCCGGCAGCTCTGCTGGTTAGTTATAAATCCAATCGTGGAAAAAATTAAAAAAAAAATTAATGTGACCAAAATTTGTGGGCATTTGGTCGAAATGGAAAAATCAACAAAAAATTAATATTTTTAGCGTAATGTCATATCAGCCAAAAATGTAAAAATGTAAAAATCAGAATGGAAAGCAGCTTAAGATTCGAGTTTTCACGTCGCGTCTACGCAAGGTAGTAGATATGTAGTATATTTATGATTTTCGCTTCAATCATCACAATACAGATAATAAACTTCACAGAAAATAAACAATTTCTTTTCTAGCCCTGGATTTGAACGCTCGAAGGCACTTTATTTCAGCTTTGGGCAATTTCATATTTTCATTTTTAATCGTTCTGTGATAATTTTAGATTTATCTTTATATCTCGTAAATATATATATATGTATGGCAATATGACACAGATCTCCTTTAATATAGGCGAAACACAAAAGCATGCAATCTTTTTTTGGTATTTCGGCATCGATTAGTTTTTTTTTGTGATTCAACATTTTTTTGAGTTTTTACATTATGATATTTTATTTTTTCTTGCCGGTCCTAAGGACCATCGGATGATAACCTGCCTGAAGTGCGAACGAAATTTTACATTTTAATTGTAATTGCTACCAATGTCAATCAGATTAGGTAAATTCGCAGAGTGTGATTTGCTTAATACGTAGGTGTCTTATAACATATTTCATAACTTATCATCTTCTCTGTACTTGTCTGCCTTTCCCAACTAAAAGAAACCTCCTTCTATGAAATAAATGATTTCGCAATACTAGCGATTTTCCAACAGGTAAGTAAAATATTTACCCTCTTCTCTCCTCATTGAACCCAGCCTGAGATGCATAACATATGAGTTATGCAGCGCAGGAATTCAATGAATAGATGAGGATTATCTTCGCAATTTATGAAGTATAACAACGGCCCAAATCGGATGTGTTTTTTCAGCTATTATAACCTAACCATACTATTGGAGCACATAGAAACTATCCCTTCTAAAAATTGAGGTTAGAAAACCATAACCCTAAAGCAGCTGCATAATATTTCTCAGATGTTTGCTTAAACAACCGTGCAGTGATTTCTGCCCCAAACGAAATAACTGAGTGAAGAGTTCAGACACTGAGATCAGAGGAATACTCGGTAGACATCTTCCGGTTCGTTAAAAACGTGTAAATCTAAATGAGAAGAATATAAAACATATGAGAAGGCTACAATCCGCTGTGCGGATCGTTGAATACCATATCCCATCCTTAAAATAAATATCCCCAAAATGTGGGCTTTATAAAGATGAAATAAAGAAAATGACGTTGTCACGATATATTGTTCAGACAGTTTATCAAAATATTGTATGGTTTGACAAAAACAACGTTATTCTATACAAATGGTTTTTGTAGGAAAACTCCCCCAAAAAGTGGGTGTGGGTTAAAAAAAACTTGTTCGAACAGCACGTACAAAGCTTACATATACCAAATTTCATTATCTTAGCTCAAAATTTAAGGCCTAAAAACCGGTGACCTACAGACAGACGATCGAAATACTTTGAGGCATATGTAGCAAAATTATTTCTCTATGTTACAAACTATGTATCAAAACTAATATATCCCTATGGGATAGGGTATAAAAATAAAGCGTGATGAAAAAGCAAAACCATAGCACAAAATGTTAGTAATTACCGCGATGTAAAACCTTACAGGAGTTCTGTGGGTAGAGTTGGGTGTAGTTTCGTTCATAGGCGCTAAAAATTTACATTGAAATATATACAGCCCACAGCACAAAAACGTTTTGGCAGCCTTATTCCACGAGACAAAATAGGCATCTCTTCAGGTAAATCTAAGATTAGGATATCATATAGATCATGATCATTTGCGATAATTTACTTATTCGCCTGAGAATCGAATTAAGGGCATTTTCTTTTACACCAAATGGAGGAACTTAACTTTTATGAATATCTATGTATTTTATATGTTTGGTTTTTGTTATAAATGTATTTATTTACTGACACTTTCTTTTTTGTTCACAACGGCTTATGAACTTAATTAAGTAAATGATTGACATGATTGTGTCACAACTGTAAGACGTCAAGTGTTTAAGCGCGTGGTTTCAAGAAGTGAAAATGCCCATAGAAAGTGTCAAAATCTGCGGTGGTAATCTTGGCTTTATTTAAAACAGCTAAGCGGCACACAAAATAATTTTTAACCACAGAATTGTTTCACCTGAGAAAATTTAATACAAAAAAGGATAATGCTAGCAATACATTAACGCAATGATGTCCACATCAACAGCGACTGCCACATTTATTTAAAGAATTGCCCTAAATTTACTGCTGATATCGATGTTTTTAATGCTTCATTAACCATACAAATTACACTCCCTTCACAAATTGTGAAGCTAATGTCCATGAGAATGGGTAGGCGTCCATGAGAATGTTGCTGTGTCAATGTGTTGTTTGCCAGTAAAATAGTTTCGAAGACAACAACTTTACTCAAAGTACCGTTACCACATTTGACAGCACATTTATTTCCAAGAATCCGTCTCTTCAAATAGCTCCGTACCTGATCTGCTCAAGTTCCAGAAAAGTGCTGCACCGTATATTACGGCAAAGTAAACGAGGAAGGTCATTATATATTTCGGCTTATAAAAAATAAAACGTTACCTATGTTTACACTAAACAAATGTCTACCACTCTAAAGATTCCATTTAATTAGCAAATTTCAGTTGATTTTATTACCACCTTTAAACATGCTGCTTTATTTAGTTGCGCATTAATCAAATTGAATGTAACGAAATTACTATTTCTTTTCGCTAAATTGAAATTAATGTCCGATAATTAGCTGTTCCGTAATAAAATTCATATACAAAATGAGCATTTCATCTATTTTTTTCATTTCAAAAAGTAAACAAAAAATAACAATGGCGCCACCATTACCCATAAATGGTTTTTTTTTAAACGAATTGGATTTCGAACACGACTATGTTTAGTGACCTCGAACAACTCCATTTTCAAAACCATTTATGAGATGAAGAAGTAGGAGATCTGCGCATCTACACCATTCAGTTTCGTGCCATGTCAACGTCACATTTGGCATTTAAGTTCAAGTTCGAAGTTGTTCACGGTTATTGAGCAAATGGCTTAAGCACACAACGTGACGCCATATAATTGATTTCCTATTCCTATGCATAACTGTAGATATGAAAACAATTACTCACGTTGTTTATATAGGGTGTGTAGTGATTTCTTGGTGTGTGTTAATTAGTTGCAAAGTTACATCACCGATATTGAGGCGGATCCATCGAAATTGGATCGAAGACAATTTAAAGTATTTTTGTTTTGGGCCGAGACCTTTGCACGTCCAATAAATTAATGCCGAAATAGGATTGTGAAATGGAATTCCTTTATATAAAGGCGCAAAGTGTATGCGAAGGGAGCTGTTTGTAAAATAATATAAAAATTTAAATGAAAACAACGTGTGAGAGGCGTCCGGTGAGAAACATTTCAACAGTGGTGATGAAATGAGGTTATACATTGTTTTCCTTTGATATTATGATGATTGTTTATCAATTGCCGTTCAGTATGTCAATGTGTGGTTGAAGTTCTTAGAATTGACATTGAAACGTAAAAGAGTTTAGATCGTATGGTCAATAGGATTAATATTTCGGTTACGTATTTGACATATATGATGGTAAATGAAGTATAAACCTTTTTGCTGCATTAAATGTTGATTGGAAGCAAACAACTGTTGGACTGCTCTCGCAATTCTAATGTCGCACATGTAAAAAGAATAAAACATATATAGATATCGTGAATAAAGGACTAATGCATATGAATATAAAGAAAATGTAAGCTATCAGCCGGACTGTAAAAATGGTTGATATTATTATTGGGAAGATCATTGTGTCTTTTTCTTGATTTCGAGTATGTTTATGAGTGGACTATGCTAAACTTCTTGTCAAGAATATTGTATTCACAGCTAGCAATTCATTATAGACTTTAGAAAATTTTCTTTTTTTGAAATGAGCTGCTCTGTTCAGGATGCTCAGAACGCTCTGAGTTGATTTTGGAACACAACGTGCACAAACATGTAATTATTACTGAAATTGCCGAAATCTAAAAACTAAAATTTAACAAAAATGATTAACTAGATAATATATATAATATATGTATTAAAAGTTTTATTTCAGATCAAAAAACGCCCCCAAGCATCTCACTTCTCTTTTCAAACGTCAAATTGAAGTGCTCAGAATGAAAAAAAAACACGCACTACAAGATCTAAAGTGTCTGAGCTTATAAAACATATGGCGTTTTCCATTGGTAAAAAAAATCAATCTTTTTTTATCTAGATCTGTCAAAAGACCGATTTTGACAGTTTTTGTGTTCCATTGGACAAAAAAATTGATTTTTTTATTGATCTCAGATCAAATTTTGCAAATCTGGATTTTTTTGGCAGATTTACCCCTCCTTGCACCAACACTAATGCAAATGATGGCTGCCAGTTTGACTAGATTAATTTTTGTTTTGATTTATTATTATTTAGGTTGTGATAAACTATTATTAAACATTAAAACAGTTCAATGTGAAATATAAATTAAATCAAAAACAACAACAACTTCACAAACAAGAAATTTTAACAATTTAGAGACGACAAAAATCAATCTGAAATCGGTTCCATTGGCAACAAAAACAATCAAGTTTTAGATCAAAATGCAGATTTACCAATGGAAAACGTCATTAGTGTGCCAATGCAGGTTATGCTCTGAGGTAAAATTAAAAAACACTTGCGAGGGACAATCAATGGAAAACTGTCAAAAATAGCTTATAAGCGTAAACGTAAATAAACGCAAATAATTTGTTTTTCCGTTACATTTCAAGTTTGCATTTTTGGTTCAATTTCTAAGGCCGTTGTCTACATACTCACAACAGGATGGAGGATGTTTAGTTGTTATTAGAAAGTGAGTTTTTCTCTCAAATTGATCAAGGATTCCCATTTTTCCCCTTCCTTCTATATATCTACTAGCAAACGTGGCTATGACATCCTCCCAAGAATCAAATTAAAGAGGTGATATGACAGCGCATCGCCTTGCCTAAATCCTTTTTTGGTATCGAATGTTTCGGTATGGGCGTTGCCGATCCTAATGGAGCGGCGAGAATTCTCCATCGTCATCCTGAACAGACGAACGAGTTTGAGCGGATATGACTCTGTATAGTTCGTCTCTATAAATGCTGTCGTATGAAGCTTTGAAATTGATGAATATGTGGTGGGTATCGATTTGGACTTCTTAGGTATTTTCCAGTATCTGCCGAAGTGTGAAGATAAGGGCCGATCAGGTTGTTGAGTTTAGGTAGGTTTCATGCGTTTACATATTACGGCAGATAGGATATGGCAGGCGATATTGAGGAGACTTATGGTTCTATAGTTGTCGAAATTCAGCAAGCATCCTTTATATAGATTGGGCAAACGATGCCGGAGGTTCCATTCTTCAGGCATACTTCCATCCGACTAAATGTTGCTTATGAGTTGCAAATCATATCCACCGGCTTAATAAAGCTCGGCAACAAAGGAACGACACTCACCCGGAATTATAGAATTATTGCTTATTTACTTATTCCTAGTCTGTTTTTCCACAGACTTCTCCCTTTTTGAAAACTTGCGTTTTCAACAATCCAAATCACCAATTTGGGGACATGTTTTGCCAGCAGCAATTAAAAATGCAGTAAACGGAGCACAAATGTACATTAACTCAAGAGGTACTAATTTTTTGAACAGAGTGTCATTAATTTTAACAGCTAATTCACATATGACATTACTTTTAACCCATCTTAAATAATGTTGATTTGACATATAAATGAAGAAGTACATTAACAATCATTGGAAGTAAGTATTTTTTTAGATAAATACTTTTTTTGTAAATATTTACGTTTAATTTTTTTTTTAAATGAGCACTCCTTTTCATTATATGACTATTTACAGCACATTATTAATCATACATGAACTAAATTGCAGATAAGATTCAGCGTATATAAAAGGGAAATAAAATTCCCAAATTGTGACGACAAAAATGAGTCAAGTTTTACTTTACGATTCCAACGCAAAAATAAACATAAAACTCAAACCAACAATCTACTTTTAATTAAAAAAAATAAAGAAATGCAATTTCATTAAAGTGGGAAATTAATGTACTCGCAATTGCAGGTTGCATCTACAGCTACCGTAAAAGCATTACAGAAGCACATATTGCATTTGCAGGAGGATTATATCGGGAAAGTAGGTTACTTTCGGGTGATTCCTCCTCTCCACGCTATTGCACTACCATTCACTTCGAGAGCACGAAATAATTTCGCAAGAAAATTTATGTATCTCCTTCGATTTGGGGAGTAGAACGATAAAAAAAATAATTAACAATCGATTTGTTGTTTTGTTTGTCTGAACGACACCGCCGACGCCGCGCCGTACCGACACCGATACTGGAGAAACGGGTGCATATCGGTCGACATTCACCGCTATATGCACATAGGAAATTTCATGCTCTAATTGGCTGCGTTGTGATGTGTAAATTTATTTCTATAATTTAATTGCCTCAATTAAGACATTGAACAGTTAAGCCATATTGAGTGTAGGATTTAGATATATCGATAAATCGATGATAATAATAGGCATCGTTATATCACTTTCGCATTGAGGTGCATTCATTATTTGGCTTATTTATAGAGATGCATATACAAGTAAGTGGGTTACCGACAAGACAATTAAGCTGTCTTCTAGGACTAATTGGAAAGTTGAGCATTTTTGGTTGGAAGAAGAACAATACATTTTGAATGCGCGTAGGAGAGGCATGAGATTTTTGTTTGTTAACTCACAGATCAGGGATAATTCCGCACATTAGGTCATATCATATAATTTTGTTAGAGCTGTCAACAAAGGATGTTATTACAAATGGTCGCACTGGTTTCAGGCGTTTAGTAAAGTTCACCGAACCACGGTGGCTTAAAAACTATGTAATAGTAGGAGTAGTGTAGTATAAGCCAGCGCGACGATGGTGAATATGTTGAACACGATTGCTAGCTGTCGTCGACCATGTATACACCAACCTGATGCCTCCAGTGTCCAATTCAAAGCTCACTTAAAATGCTGATTACCATTAAGCGCAGTTTGGAAGTTCTAACCAAAATAACAGAAGTATGCACGTATCGAAAAGGAGCAAACAAAGAAAGAAAATAAAATCACTGCGGACCAGTGCGGATGTAGTTTAGATAATCTGTCGACATATTATACCAAGTCATGATTTCTAGTTTCGTCTATGTCCTGTCTAGTTTTGGTATACCGCCCAAAGCTAGTACTATTAACTCTCGTCCGGCATTAAACGAAGAATTACTCTTGCCAACCGCTGTTTGTTCTAGCTAAGAAGGCAATTCAGTAGTAAAGCCCTCACTCGAACTAAATACTCAGGAGATCCTATATAAGACGCTGATGATCCCAGTCCTGTACGGCGCTAAAGCATGAACTGTATCAAAAATGGAAAAAATCGAAAAATCGTCGGGCCCGTTTGCGTTGACTGGCTATGGATACGAAGATTCATACAAAAACTATACGAACTGTACAGCATGCCCCTAGTCACTCCGCATTGGACTTTAAAGATGGCTTGGACATGTAGATTGTAGAACAAATGGACACCAATACTCCGTCTTTTGTTCCCAGCCAGGCGTCGGACGCAGTAGAGGAACCGACCTCAACCAACTTTTAGTGCGCAACTGGAGGCAGTTAGCCTAGGACCGTGCTAATTAGAGAAAAATGTTGGTTGAGGCTCAGGTTCATTTAGGATGAGCCCATTATTTGTATGAGTAGACTTTATTACAAAAATGTCGATAAAGTTGAATAACAAAAATGTAAACTAAAAAGTACTTACCTCTTCATTTGTTTGCACGAAGTTATACTTTCGCAACAATGTAGAGGGCCTCATTACTATAGTCTTGTATGTCTTGTTACTTGCGGGATTTGCAACAGGGACCCAGCTCTTGGTTGTCCAACACAAACTTCCAAACTTCTGCAACCAGTATACAAACCTTTACCTGTAGTTTTTTTTTTCAAACTGAATTCGTATTTGTTTAAGCTTAGCTTATCTTTGTTGATAAATGTATATCAACAAGTAAGTGCTTTTGTTGATGTCAAACATAATTTTTACCTATATGCTTCGTTTTGTCCGACTTGCACGAAATGATGAACCTAAGCATTCATATAGTATTATAATCTCTGGTCGTGGGTGCTTCTTTACAACTAAAAATAACAGCGGTCTACTGCACTCTTAAAATATGTTAGGTTAGGTTAGACTGGAGTGGCTACATGCGATGCGCTTGTACACTTAGACAAGAAAGGTCCGTTCTGGTATCACGTGGATCTGTCGACTTTACCTATATTCGTTTGCCTATTTAAACCATTCAGTGCTGACTATAAAGAAAAGAAGATTTCTGACATTAATACTAGCCAGATCACTTTTATTATCAAAGATTAGATAATCATACCCTTTTCTGTTCGGGAGAGTTGGCAAGAGAACTGATAAGATGAGGAATACCTTCCTCCTCTTCTTCCTCTAATCAGCTTCTACAAAAGGCTAAATATTTTGCATGTAGGCCTATAGGACAGTGTCCGTGAGAACACCGATTATGGTGCTGATGATTGATCTGTTCACCATTGTCAAGCAGGTGGAACGTTTGTGGTTATAGTTTGGCCAGAGTTGCCTGGATATTTGACACATTGTGCAGTTAGACATGCCTTTTTGATCGCATCCAGTTTGATCTGTGATTTACACACAGCAATTTAAAAGAGATGGATGTCGCTTGGCTGTCATTGCAAATGTTAAAATTACCCCTCATCCAGGACAAGGCTTCTTTAATTGCCATGATATCCGCCTGAAAAACGCTACAACTATGGAGAAGTCGACAGGTTAAGCATCTAGGAAAAAACATCCACTCCAGATACTGTTTTAGACCCATTCGTGTAGATGTCAATCTTATTCGACTCCCTTTCAAGGCGACTGGGAACAGATAACTTGAAGTTATGCTCAAAACGGAGTTGGGTAGGGATGTAGTCGGTGTTCTGTTATGTTAAGATGATTTAGTATCTTTGTATGTTCACCTTGAGTGGGTAACCATTGTGACGAGGTTATCAGCCTTAAATCCAGGGGCACAAGATGAAGGATAACATCTAGGGCTGGTCTTTGAACTTTCCCTAGAAGGTTGCGGTTGGAAGCTTTTTCTAAAGCCGCCCACCAAATTAAGACACCATACAGGAGTATGGGTCTAATGATGGACAAACTTAAAATAAGGAAACAAGAAAGATGTGAATAACGATACAATTACCACTGTTTAAATATCTAAATCTCTTCGATATCTTTGTATACGTATGTAAATAAAAAACCATTGGCAAACCTAAGCAAGACATCAATCGAGGTCCGTGAAAGTAAACAATTAGTATGATTTACAATGCTAACCTAAACATGTTAAACATGCTTTTCAGATCATAATTACATTGGTCGTGTTTTCTTGCTACTCCATCTATTCGCGAATTCATGACGCTGCACTCGTTCGTGGAATTCTCGCTTGCGCAGTTCAGCAGTGATGAACTGCAACGTCCACAAACGTGAACGTGTTAACTGCAGAACAGATCTACGTGCAGTCGTTGACATCACATCGTTAAGCCAACGAACTTTGACGGTCTTTCTAATTGATTGCTAAACAGAGCCCCTTGACCAGAGGTAAACATTTGATTTGCGAAATTTTCAGCTTAACATATCGAAGTTGTTTTGTTGTTTTTTTGTTCAGAAAAGGTACCTTTTAGTTGTTCAAACATTCGAGGTGATCCAAAACATTTGTGTACTGTATATCTTTTTGTTTATCTTGAGTTTTTCTTATGACTATGATGTAATGAAGTGTTGTATTAGGCTAAGTAAATTTTTATTTCAGCTTCAGCTTATGTAACCAAACCATTTTTACTTTGTTCCCAAAGTTGGATTTTCTTTGTTTAAGATTCACTTCCCAAAGTCAAAAGTGTGCCTTGGTTGTAAAGAATTGTAATAGGTCATAATGCTGCAGCGACAAATAACGCCCAAGTTTGATGGGAAATGTCGTTTCTCTTTTGTTTACTTTCATTTTTTGTCTCATAAACGTTTTATAACTTATAAAGGCAAAGTAAATTCTTTGTGTATGCTGGGAAAGATAAAAAAGTGAAAATAACTTGCTATTTGACATTTTACGAGTAGACATCGAATGAAAACAAACTTAAGGCTTAATAAAGTTTATATCAAATTTATTGGCCTTTGAGGAGCAATGATAAGTAACACTGTATTTTCCAAACTAATGAAAGCCTAGCATTGAGACGGTGAGACGGGTTCCACGTTGAACCAAAAACTGAGTCTAAAGCACCCAAAAAACCATACATCTCTTCGAAGACGTCATTTTTTTGAAGATTGTTGGGAAACATTGAGCCTTTGATACATTCCACACGTCCCACAGAAAATCTAACAGTCAGCCTAATAGTCATCCTTATCAATATATCCGTTTGAAAGTATTTCCCAAACGAAATTTAGTTCCAATCTCAGTTTGGAACGCGTTCGATAGATTGCAACAATTCAACTTCGGGAGAAATTCAACGAGTAACTGTCAAAGTTGTTACCTTAATGCATTTTGGCGCTGCGCGATCATGTACGACAAATTTCTTCGGAACGGAAACTTTAAAAATTAAGATTCGTGACGACTCAAGGCCTTTTTTTACAACCTGTTCTAACACACATAGCTGAACCTATTATAATTTGATGCTTCACCCGAATGGTAGAGTGTTATAATGGTTCCCAATATCTTCAACGGCTCAAGGGACAGTTCGTCGTACTTCGAAAGTGACTGACATTTAGTCTAGATGTCATTACACGGTCAATGAAAAGAACTATAACGAGGGTAGCTATTTCTGCCGACCACACGGAGCAGTATCGAAAGCCAACAAACCATCCACTCCACAAACAAAAAAGTACACTCCTCTCGAGGCTTCAACGGCTGGACAAACAGTTTATTGGCAGACACAACCCGTATATTAGGGGATTAAAATTGCTGATCAAAATCTTCAAAAATTCGTTTCGGAGAGTTACAGAAAATCTGTAAGTTTGCACTGGGGCTGTTAGAGACGATAGAAAACAGACAAAATTGTTTCTTCAATATAAGATCAACAGAGATGGAGAATTCAATAGTATTCTCCCTAATGGCAATATTTAGGAAAGAGTCATGCCAGATCACGTTTAGGTGGATATACTAAACTTCAAACATGGCGATTTGAGAATATATGAATTCCTGAACATCTTTCCTTTAATTAAAAATGAAAAATACATTAAAAAAAAGACAAGGACAAAACAAACCCCGCTTATCATAGGGCCAAGTTCCAACAAGGCATCTACCGAATGTGAGCAAGGTTTTCATTGGACAACCGTTAGTGGAAGTACAGTTAGATATCTTGACATCTGGCTTGACCACTTTCTATAGTTTGATATAAATGTAGATGTTAGTCTGGCTAGGGACAAGTGGCTTACGCTTTTACAATGTGACTGTTTCAAAGCAGTTATCTTGATCCAAGGGTAGTCATATTAGCATTGCCCTTAAAAAATCAATCATCCCTTACAGGGGAAAGATAAGGCCTTGTCTTTGGACCTGTCTAGGATTGTTACGAACGCTAGAATTGACAATTTTCTTATTAAGGTGATTTGAAGGCAGATTGTAAGGGCAATATCTCTAGCCGAAAGACATTTTAATTTAAAGGAACAATAAAAATAAAAAAAGTATAATGTTCTACTAAACAGGGGGTATATGGTTAAAACTTCGGCTGTATGGAGTTTTTCTTACACTGCTAGACTTCTTGCGAAAGTCTTGCAAAGACCCAAGACTCTGAAAATGCAATGAAAGTTCTTCAAACATGCAGTTAGGACCTTGAAGATTGATCTTATTACTTTCATAATTTAAGCCTGACATCTTTTACTAATTATCCACATAATCCAACGCCCTAAACACTGACTTACGGCACCCACATAAAATGTTCTGATAGCATGATATCATAACTCCAAAATATATCTTCAGTTTCATTGACACACTTTCATATTGATACGCAAATTAAGCACATTCCGTAGAATAAAGATTCGCTTTCCCCAAAGACTTGTGAAGTTAAATATTTGTTCTTCTCAACAATATACACTTAACCAGGAACTCACAGCTATATGTTCACTCTGAGTGGGTGTGAGTCACAAGGAATGGTAAATAATGATTTACCTACTTAGCAAATGTCTCTTAAACAAGATGTCGGAATATTCCGATACACCCAGCTGTGCAAATAGTCCATTAAAATAAATCAGATCAAGATCAGGCCACGTTGTAATTGACAATTAGCAACAAATTACATTACACTTAAGTTGGGAAAGTAAAACTACGCTCGAGGTGCGAAATCACGCACATACTTAAGTATCTAGGGGGAAAAACTGAAAACTGGGACACCTTCACGCATCTGACGATTATACTAAATTGAAACGTAAAAGGTGGTGAGCAAATGTTAGTAATATACCGAAAGGTGATTGCTTCCGTGAGAAGATAAATAGCTTTTTGTTTTCCTTACACGCTGTGCAGGTATTTTATGCACGCATGGAAAGTAATCTCCCAGATTAAGAATAATCACGAACCATGTCGACACGCTATCAACAAAGAACCTCGATGCTAAGTGACACCCATAGATTGGCGCTGATCAATGATCAATTGGTCTCGAGATGGCCGGCGCGGCGCGCGGCGTTGTATTGATATTCCGGTTATGATCGCGCCTACATCGAATGTGCGTGCGCATGCTCACTGGGTTGTCTGACAAATTAATATGTATGGATGGAGGTTTCCTTTTATAAAGAGATGCGACGTTGCGTGTCATGTGCAACACGCTTTTTTTTACATCTACGGTGTAAGAAAAGGTATTTAAAAACACTATTATGGACATGTAATGGCAATTTGGTCTGTCCGTAATTGGAATGTTTGGATTGTTTTTTATTGGTTGACAGTGGCTTGAAATCGATAAAATGTTCTCCAATAAAGTGTTTTGGAAATTTCTTTAAGGAGGTAAATGTTATTAAAAGGGTGTGGATTTGACTTTTGGTCGCTGAAAACTAACAGTAAAAGGAAAAACACTTCCTTAAATTTTTATTGTGTTTTTTAATTTACTTATGTTTCCGTTTTAGAACCATGAGCTCTGAGTAAAAATCTTAAAAATATACGAACAAATGAGTTTCATAATTTAAAAGGTTAATTTATCGCAACGGAAGGTAATTAACAACAGATTCGAGATATCGCAACGTTTACATAACAATTATTTGGTGCCAAGTCGTCGTCAATATACAGCCTGTAAAGTTTGTCATTATAAATCGACACCCTGTGCCAATATTTTTGCAAACCTACACATTATATCACCTACGTTGAGCCCAGTACTAACTTTAGCAAAAATTTACATTTTATAAAGATACCTAGTAATATTTTTGTAAATTTCGTTTTTATAATGTCTTGATCACTTTGGATCACTAAAATCAGTATGTGTTTAGATCTGACAGAATTTTTAAAATTCAAATGGCCACACTAAAATCCCATTTGACATTTAAATAACTAAAATCAGACTGAATAGTTTTTGTTTTTTTTTATTCTAGAAGAAATATATATATATATATATATATATATATATATATATATATATATATATATATATATATATATATATATATATATATATATATTTATCGCAACGGAAGGTATATATATATACTTTATATAAAATATATATATATATATATATATATATATATATATATATATATATATATATATATATATATATATATATATATATATATATATATATATATATATATATATATATATATATATATATATATATTATATTATATATTTTATATAAAATATTAAAAAAAAACGTAAATAAAGGTTTTGAATAAATAGAGTTCTTTGAATATGCTCTTGGTTACTTACTTACTTAAGTGGCGCTACAGTCCGGGATGAACCTGGGCCTTAACCAACATTCCTCTCCAATTAGCCCGGTCCTTAGCCTCCAGTTGCGCACTCCAAGTTGCTTGAGGTCGGTTTCTTCTTGTGCGCGCCACTAAGACGAGGTCTTCCTCTACTGCGTCCGACGTCTGGCTGGGAATCGAAGACTCTGCGAGCTGGAGTATTGGTGTCCATTCGTTCTACATATCCTAGCCATCTTAAACGTCTAATGCGGAGTTTTTGGACCAGGGGTATGTCGCTGTACAGCTCGTATAGTTCTTGGTTGAATCCTCGTCTCCATAGCCCGTCTACGCAAACGGGACCGAAGATTTTTCGAAGAATTTTTCTCTCGAATCGACCAACGCCGTAGAGCAGGACTGGGATGATCAGGGTCTTCTATAGGATCTCCTTAGTAGTTCGAGTGACGAGATTTTGTTGTCAGAGTTAATAGCGGGGCCGAGGTAGACAAAGTCCCGTAATACCTCAAAGTTATATCTGTCAATGGTGACGCTCTGTCCAGTTCGTCGATATTGTGTGTCCATTCGTGTTGACAGCATATACTTAGTCTTACCCTCATTTACTGCTTAACCCATTTTTGCCGCTTCCTTCTCTATACTAGCAAACAAACGGACGAGTTTGGGCGGTATAACAAAACTAGACATGGCTCTGTATAGTTCGTCTCTTTAAATGCTGTCGTATGCGGCTTTGAAATTGATCAATAGGTGGTGGGTATCGATTTGGATTTCTTGGGTTTTTTTCCAGTATCTGCCGAAGTGTGAAAATTTGATCGGTTGTGGACTTTCCTGGCCTAAAACCACACTGATAAGGGCCGACCAGGTTGTTGGTAAACGATTTCAGGCGTTCACATATTACGGCAGATAGGATCTTGTAGGCGATGTTGAGGAGACTTATGCCTCTGTAGTTGGCGCAGTTCAGAGGGTCTCCTTTTTTGTGGATCGGGCAAACGAAGCTGAGGTTCTATTCTTCAGGCATACTTTCATCCGACCAGATTTGGCTTATGAGTTAGTAGATGGTACTGACCAAGTCATCTCCGCCAGCTTTATAAAGCTCAGCGGGAGGGCCGTCATTTCCGGCGGCCTTATTAAGCTTGAGTTTAGATATAGCTATCCTCACTTCACTTAGCTCTGGTGGTTGGCAGTTTTCGCTGTCGTTGCCAATATTATATGGTTCGTTCTGCCTGACAGCGGAATGTTGTTCGTCATCGCCGTTTAACAGTCTGCAGAAGTGGTTCTTCCATATCCTCAGCATCGACTGTGTCTCAACTACGATATTTCCTTGTTCATCTCGACAGGATTCTGTTCGAGCCTTGTATCCTTGGCTTTGACGTTTTACACCTTGGTAAAACTTGCGAACATCGTTCCTGGAGTGGCACCTCTCTATATCCTCGATCGCGCGCTTTTCTTGCTCTTTTATCTTCTTTCTGAAAAGCCGGTGTTCTTCTCTTCTCCTTTGCCTATAGAGCTCAAAGGCAGCTCTCGTCTTCACCTGCAGCTTAGCCTTGTAGGCCTCGTTCTTGGCTGTGAGCATCTGTCGGCATTCCTCATCAAACTAGGGGTTTCTTGCTGGTGGAGAGGAACCTAGAACATCAGTTGCGGCTGATCTAATGGCTTGTTGGCACCGTTGCCATTGTTCTTCGACATTAGGTGCTGGTGATATGTTGTGAATCGAGAGGTTAAGCGATACGCGTCGCGCGAAGGCCTTGGTGGTCTCTTGCGATTGCAGTCTTTCGACATTCAATTTTTTCACAGTATTTCTGGTTTGTTGTGGCGTTGTGGATATCCGCATTCTTACCTTGGCTGTAACAAGGTAGTGGTCCGAGTCGATGTTAGCCCCTCGGAATGTTCGGACATCCAAAATACTGGATTCGTGTCTCTTGTCTATCGCAATGTGATCAATTTGGTTGACTGTTCGTTGAGACCGCCATGTCCCCTTACGGATATTAAGGTGAGGAAACCGTGTGCTGGCTATAGTGGCATTTCGTTCCGTAGCGAAATCAATTAGCCTAAGTCCGTTTCCAGACGTGTTGTCGTATAGGCTATATTTTCCGACAATACTGCTAAAGATGTCTTCTCTTCCTACCTTTGCGTTAAAATCTCCCAGCACGATTTTAACATCGTACTTTGGTAGTCGCTCATAGGTTTTGTCAAGGAGCTGGTAGAATCAATCCTTAGTTGTATCATCTTTTTTCTCCGTCGGAGCATGAGCGCATATAAGGCTTATGTTGGCGAATTTGGCCTTGAAAAAATAAACCAAAAGAATTTATTCATTCAAAGAGTTTTTGTTATATGTGATCTATTACCATCATAATGTTTTTCGGTAGTTGTTTGTTCTCCCACGCATGAATCACATGCGTATTTATTATTCCTTATTCTTAATAAAGAACATTATAATGAAATAACTATTTGCCTTTAACTTGAGTATGTTTTGTAATAGCATTATGCAACCAGCCAAAGGTTAAGTAATTGAAATGGTTCTATTAACGAAATGTTATGTTTTTTAGCTACTGTATAAGAAATTAACGAGACCCACTGGTTAACATTTTAATTCAATTGGCACCCGGTCCTAGGTATTAGAAATGGCGAAAGATTTTGGTCGATGTAATCTGATTCGGCTGCAGATCGTTAGTATGTACTGAAAAATAAATTCTGCATTATTTCCTGCTAGGTTTAGTAGATGATTTTCTAAACTTGTGGGCATAATTTCTGTATTCTGCACGTATATAGTTAAAAAAAAAATTGATTAAATGATATGCGCTGAGCTTTCATAACATTCAACAGGGTCTAATAAAAATTTTCCGTATTATAGTAACAAGATGTAACTATAGCCAGTCTAACAAAAAGTGTCAGTATACAGCTAATTTAAAAAGGGTGATCTCAATTAGGAAAGTTGGCACTAAATATTAACCCAAATATTAACCCACCCACTGCACTCTAATCGAGGAGAGAGAAAGCGATTAAATGAATTTCTGTTGTGGGTAATTTTGAGTACAATCATTTAATCACAATTGTCTAGACGAAATCGTTTTGACAATCCAATACTCCAAGAAAATTGAACACAAAACAACAAATATCAATACTACGCAACATGACACAATAAAACCATTTATCTGAGGATGTATTTTTAGTATCTATTTTAAAATCTCAAAGAATATAAGAGCATGGTATATTTAGCACTACTTTATATAAATTCATTGCCTAATTTATTCAGCAATCATCATGTTTTGTATCTAAGATGTCACGAAGATTTTGTCTTTTCTAGTGATATGCGCACCATTATTCACCCTACTGTTTGTGCTAGATTGTGATTGGTCAATTCATTAAAGTTTTCATATTTTAAACAACCCGTTACCGGTCAAATAGGTATGTTGCACTTTTGTTTTTGATTTAGTGTATAACAACATCAGCAGTTAGGAAAACTTTTTCTGTAAAACAATAATTTCCTTACTACGCAGCTTATATGAATGATTCCTTTGATACATGCAAAATAACCAACTGTACTCTTAACTTTTCTAATATAGAGAGTAAGGAGACGAATCCAACAAATTTTTGTCTCAATATGTTGAAGAAAATCAAGAGAGGAATAGTGTTTCACTTTCGGATTTTTCGGACATCTCGGAAGGACTCGTAAGTGGAATACGCCTATTGTGTGGGAAGAAAATCAGACTGAAGGATCTTATAGATATTAAGTGCGTTGTTAGTTTATCATTTAGAAGATAGTAGAGTAACTTTAATTGTATTGTATGTACTCCTTTAATGCCTTACATCTTTCCATGCTATTTTTGTCGAATTTTTCATTTGAATTGCGGTTTTGTACAGACAATGTTTTCGAAAGACTGATCCAGCATTTTTGGACACCATAATAATATTAAACGTTGCTTGTTTTGTTAGATATACTGTAGCCTCATATTGCTTGTTGAACATCAAGTCAAGTTAGGATAAAACAAACAAGTAACGACTTCGTGCCTTTTCCCATTCCAAATTTGAAAAAAAAAACAAGATTAAACCACACTCTGTTTCTCGCTCTTTTAGTGTGATACTCTTCCCCACCAATAACAACAACTATACATCTGCAATTTATTTTCTATGTGTCTTTCTATCTCTCGGAACCATAGTATTCCTTTTTAAGACATCGTCCATGCCTTCATTGCATTTTCCAGATATCGTTCAAGATGTTCAGGGTTCAACTAACTATTTTTGGTCTTCTTCTCCTTCGTTGCTGGTCAAGAGACGAGCACATAAAAAGCCCCATATTGCCGGGTTTAATTCTTCAGCGGAACACAAAATGATATTCATTATGCGCCTGTATCTGTAGTGTGCTTATATCTGTGTGAATATTTGCTTGGGAAACCTGTTCCAGTCGCATGTCTAACTCTTTGTTTATATAGAGTATCTCACGGGATAGTCACAGTCCCCGGTGTAAATCCCCCCTTAACCAACCATCTGCAACAAAAAGGTAATGCCTTTCTGGATGAGTACCGTGCAGCCAGTATCTATGGATAGTGGTCTTTGTTGTTAGAAATACAAAGATACTCGCTGACGAGAGATAAACAACAACAGAAAAACACGTTGAATGTACGTTTATGGTTTCTTGATTTTTGGATTTCCGATGATAAGACCACATTGGAGATGCATTGGATACACAATGTCTGTTGGTTCTTGGAAGTGATGTCGTTAGCTAGTTAGAAGTGTAGGAAAGTCCATAAAAGACACTGGAGATATTCATAACGTAGGGACTATATGTCTGGGAGCTGTATTAGTTAAAAATGAATTAATTAATCAAACACTCCGACTTTGGACTGTCTTGCGAGAATTTTTTTCTTTTTGACATGCCGCTCATTGACCTCTGAAGTTGATTAAAACTCCGTTGTAAATGATGATGTAGTATTGTAATTAAGTTTGATCACGACGTTCAGTTAAGATGGAGATAACCTTTTCGGCTAGCAAAGGTCAACGAGAGAAAAGTGGCACGCAAGTAAAGGCTCGCGGGCACGCTTACATACTACACGGGAACCAAAACATTAAATGGCGTTTCTCCGTGAATGTAAATGATTCGTAATTTAAGAGTTCATGGGCATTTAACTCGATCATATTAATAAGTGGACCTCATTAGCCTGCCTAGAGCACGAAACTCTTGCGAAATAATAAGCAATTCAGGATATCTGACAGTGCTTTATATTACTTAATTTCATCCTGTCAGACTATGTTTTACTAAGCCTTAAAGTATACATTTTTAATTCCAAAGCAGTAAGATGCAAGACAAGTGGGATGGCATAGATATGTCATATTAGCTGACCCAAGATCGCCTTGCTTTGTCCGCCTTAGCAGTTTAAATAAATGTGTAACTTATATCTTACTTATGAGAGAGACATAACCAGCCTAGGATAATGAAACTCCTCTTATGGCAACAACACCCGGAACGTCAATGGACTACGATATGAGAGTATGTACCTGGAATGTACGAACACTCTACACCCCATATGCTACTCAAAAACTTGAATCTGTCCTCACGCGGTACAAGGCAGATAAAACCGCAATCCAGGAGATACGATGGATAGGATCAGGTATAATGTAGAGAAAAAGTTGAGACATTTATTATAACTGCAACAAAAGATTGCATGTATTAGGATGCGGATTCGTCGTGGGAAATCGGCTTAGGACAAAAGTCATTGACTTTCTGTGATCCGCATCAAAGCTACATTCCAAAACATAAGCCTAAGATGTGCACACGCCCCTACCGACGAGGCTGAAGATCCCATCAAGGAGGAGTTTTATGACCTCCTGGATGGATCCTACGGAGCCTGTCCGGAGTATGATGTAAAAGTTTTACTCGGGGATTTCAATGCTAAAGTTGGAAAGGAAAACATCTTTGGCGGTTATGTTGGTAAGTACAGAATCCACGAAACGACAACAGACCGACTTACAGATTTTGCAGCAGCTCGTAATACGGTGATAAGTAGCACTAGGTTATCAAGGTTCGACCGTCTGGAGAGCGCAAATCGACCATGTGCTAATCGATGCGAGGCACGAATCCAACATCCTCGACGTACACACATTCCGAGGGCAAACGTCGACTCTGACAATTTTCTTGTCGCGGCTAAATTCAGAGCTCGCTGTCCAACGAGAAGAAGCTGCGAACTGCCCAGAAGAAGAAATTCGATGTTGGACGCCTTAGCACACCTGGAGTAGCCAGAGCCTACCACAGACGCCAACAATCAGTGGTGCCAGTATCGCGACATCATCAAAGAGGTAGTCGAAACCACTGTAGGGTTTCCGAAAAAGAGCCCGTGGTATGATGATGAATGAGGGTACAGGAAAAAGGTGACAGAAGATGCACAAAAGAAAGCGTTGTAGCGCAAAACAAGGGCAGCGAGAGAAGAGTATAGAGCCAGGAGAAGGTAGGAAAAGAAAACCCTGCGTAGAAAGAAGAGGGCTTACGCAGCGTCCAAGCTCAAAGAGATCGAAGAGTCACGCAATCGTAACAACATCCGGAGGTTTTATAAAAAGGCCAAGCAATTGGCTGATGGCTACAAAACCGGAACGTAGGTTCTTCGAGACAGACGAAATCCGTTGGACTTGGAAGTAAATGAGGACAAGACCAAGTACAAGCTATCACCAAACAAACATGCATCTGTCCACCGCCTAGGACAGAACGTCACTATTTGATAGCAGCAATTTCGAGGTATTTAAGGAGTTCACCAACCTCGGAGTTAACATAGACTCCACGAATGACACCCTAGTGAAGATCCGGCGAAGAATTACCGTAGGAAACCGTTGCTACTTCGGTTTGGCGAAACAACGTGGTTCAAGACTCTTAACTCAAAGGACGAATTGTGTGCTCTTAAAAACCCTTATCCTGCCAGTTCTATTTTATGGCGCCGAGTGCTGGACGATAAGCAAGAAGGGAGAGCTGATACTGGGCTCCTTCGAAAGAAAAATACTTCGGCGGATTTTTGGTCCTGTGCGCGAGGAGGGCGAATGGAGGAGAAGATGCAACCGCGAACTCTATGAACTGTACCAAGATGTGGATGTAGTCCAAAAGGCCAAAACACGTCGACTACATTGGCTCGGCCACTTCGAGCGAATGGACAATAATGTTCCAGCTAAGAGGATCTTCGAATCCCAGCCCACAGGTTCGAGAAGCCAAGGAAGACCGAACCTCCGTTTCAAAGACCAAGCCATCGCGGATGCCAGAGCGCTTGGTCTAGACAATTGGAAGCAACGAGCGTGGGATCGTAGAGGATGGAAGGCTGCAGTGTCTCAGGCAGGGACTCTTCACGGGTAGGGAGCCCGATAAGTAACCAACTTGAGAAATTATTAACCAACTACCTAGTTTTTTGGAGAAAATCCATATAACGGATTTTTGCATTTAGGCCATATGATGGAAATTTTCAATTTCTCGCAAACTACTTTGCCAAATTGTTTTAATTTATATACTACTATTACTGTTTGCAACAATTCCCTATAATTAGTTTTGGGCCACTTGTCCCTTAAGTTTTGGCCAATAACGGAAAATCATTATTATTGCCATATACACCGAATTCTCCAAATTCTTAAATAAACATTCGTATAATCGCATTTCAACATAATTTATATCATTTTTAGCAGCAATCATCAAAATGAATGTATTGTGTAGGTATATTGAGGAAATTATGAAAATCGTCAAATTCTCTCATGCTTGGCTTTTGTTTTATATCTACTCCCAACTCGATGTGAAAGAAAAAGTTGGGTACGACCAAAGAGGTATAGAACTACATAGAGTACGCGTTTCAGACGCGGCGGTAAGTGCGAAGGGGAATTTTCGTCGTTCTTATGCATCGGCTATGCTGTTGCTTGATGCTGGCATGACAATTTGAACACTGGGGTATCAACATCAGTACTCCGTATAGTTAATTTTCGTTGTATGAGATGCGCACTCTATGTAGTTGTATACTCTTTGGTACGACCCAGTCGTGCACACATTACTCGTTTTTATTGTAGACAGCGCATTTTCTCATGTTTTGAACTGTTAGAGCCATTTCACACTTAACCGGCTACCAGTTACCCGGCCCGGTTAGCCGGATGTGTACGTTTTTACACACATCCGGCAGCCGGCGGTCAGCAAGTTATGAAATGTTAGTTTTGTTCCATTCGTGGCGATCGACAGTTTTCATCTCGTTGGGCCGGTCGATCATAATTGACTTCTTTAAAGATATTTTTCTCACGCATTTTTTGTGGCATTTCAGTCTTTTTATACTTGTAAGCTTGCCTTGTTTCAACAAAGCTGATCAATTGTAAATATTACAAAATTCACAAAAAGAAAACAATTTACACAAAAAAAAACCGCCCTATCTTGTCCACAACAGATGAAAAAACTGACTACGGCAACCGGGCATGCGTGAATGCTCAATTTGATTTTATGTATCCACTACTGACTTGAAAACCGATTACCCGGTTTCGGCAGCCGACTGTGGCAGTGAGCAAAGCCGACAACATTCCGGCTACCGGTTAACCGGTTTGCAGGTGTGAACGGCTGAACGCGCTCATAAGAATGTGCCGGCTGTATGTGTGAAATGTATCTTAAGCCCATTTAGACGATCAGTTCAGTTTCAGTTAAGCTTTCAGTTAAAGTTAAAAGGTTTCTGTTAAAAGAAACTTAATATGTGTAGAGGCCTAGATGTTAGGGGGAAAAATGGAAAACGGAGAATTACAAAATTTAAGGATCAGATAGGATTCGTTCATTGTGAACGGACGCTACTCTTTGTTAACATACATTTTTCACAAAACGCGGTTAACGTGATACATAAGGTTCAATTACAATAGATCCATATCATTAGTTTTATTTTAATGCAATACTTTTCTTGTCCACCCGATCGTACATTCACCATTAGAAAATAAAGCGGCACCGCTCTTTCCATTTTTTTTAACCACAAAAAGGCATTGGCTTCTGCATCAGTTTGTACAACCAACCAGCATTTCATTTCGCTTAAAGATCGATTGCTTGCTTGATTAGATACACTTTGCACTTTCCGCATGACAGACTCATTTACGATGCTGCACACAATACACCACGGTATCTATGTTGGATATGCTGAATGGTTCCCGTATTCCATGACTCAAAGTTTGGCGGCGGCGGCACGGCTCCTTGCAAACGTGCAGTCTAAAGACCAAGATCCAACTAGCAATTTGTTTTCTTTCTATCTCCTTCCCTCTCACTCGCTATCTTTGTCTCTGTGGATGGCTTGGTGTACTGTATACATTTGTGCTCTATGAATGGTAAGGCACTTTACAAATTACTTGCTTGCAAGCTCAGCTCAAGACATTCATTTCAGCCAACAAACACTTTACAGAAAAAGTCAGAGAAGATCAGTGATCTCTGTGGGCGCTGCACTGGGAGGTGATCATTAGTAGATGAACTAGCATTTTGCCAACACAGAGCCAACGTAAATGCGAGAGATACTGTTGTGCGTTTTCTCAGTTGCCATTTATGTTAATGCTTGTAACTTGTTGCCACACACCCGGCTTGAAGTATCTGAGTGATCTCTCCCTCTCGGATTCGTTGGCATTGATGACTCCGATCGTGAAGTGTGCGATCATCGAAAAATCAATTTACTTGATTACATCATTCAACTAATGAATAATTTCTATGTTAACAGGTTTTTATTTGCGCGCAGAACTGGAAACGTCTTCACCGCCGCATCCATACTGATCTTTGGGAAAACTCTTTAAGTGTCAATTAGCACGAGTACCCGGTGAGGTGGTGTGTACTCGTATGTTCGTATTTTGTAGAGGAATTGCTTTTATGAGCAACAAAATATTCTTTCGCCATTTATGTCAATCTTAATTGACTTTTGCACGGGTAATTAAATAAATATGGTGGACGGCAGTGTTATGGAATGTGGTTTCTTGACCTGTGAAAGCCTATAAATGGCGGAACGTGTCAAACATATTAACTTGGTGTATTTAGTGCGTCAAGTAGACTGTAAGTGGACAAATTGGCCATGTCTTAAAATAGGTATGAAGTTGATCATTTAAGGTGTATCCAACCGGTAGTGACGTGAATTGAATATGCTAATGAGAAATAAGTTTCTTTTAATTGGGTTAAACTAATAGAATAGGGGAATGTTGTACACTATATTTGATGATGATGTCAGTGTTAAAGATGACGGCAGTGTATTGGGAAAGAATGGGTATTAGGCATACCCTATCTATATGTCGGAAAACTTACTTAAGATATATTACGGCGGATGATTGGTCTGGCACTTACCTGTAAAGAAAATAAAAAGTTCGTGGTTAGTAATACATTTGGTAACATTTTTTTTTTGGTGTTACGACATTAATGGTTGGATTGGGTGTTAAAACAAGAGTGTAGCTTCGGATATAGAAATCATTACCTACACAGCTGACACCGCTATCAAGAGTACCTTCGGATTTGCACCTGGGAAGCTCATTGAAAGGTAATTCTAAAACCTCGCTTCTCCTCGCGAAGAATTACTTCTGCAAACCGGTGGATCTTCGGGCTAAGAAGGCAATTTAGTAGTATAGGCCTCACTCAAATTTCTAAGGAGATCCTGTTTAAGACCCTGATCATCCCAGTCCTGATCTAGGGTGCTGAAGCATGGACCATATTAAAAGCGGATGAAGAAATCCTTGGTCGTCTTGAGCGAAAAAAAAATTTGAAAAATCTTCGGTCTCACTTTCCGTTAAAGGGTTATGAAAACGAAGTTCCAATCCATAACTTAACGAGCTGTACACCGACATAATTAAAAAACCTGTAGAGCGAATGGACACTCAATATTCCGACTCGCAGAGTCTTCGATTTTCAGATAGACGTAAAACGCAGTAGAGGAAGACCTAGCCTTAAGTGGCGCCAGAAGTAGCCAACGACCTCAACCAACTTGAAGTGCTCAACTGTGGGCAGGAGCAGGCTAATTAGAGAGGCATGTTGTTTGAGGCCCAGGTTCATTCCAGACATTACCGCCACTTAAGTAAATATTACGTTAGGGAATTAAACAAGGAAACCTCTCGCTTAGTAGTACAACAAACTAACCACTTGGCCACTGCCATAACAAGGCCAATGAATAGAACTTCTGCATATGTGGTGAGTCATGTTTGGTCACGAAGGTATCAGTGATGCAGAATCTGTGTTTCAGTAGCCTCCTGTATCCACGATTTAACCCAACAACTCTGTTAAGCTCTATATTAAATGTATGTACTGGCTAACTCACCAATGAAAAACTTAGCCTAAGTAAGTGATTTGCCAATGAACACATCTTGTGTGTGTGAACTTAAATCTAATCAATAAAATACAGAGTTCGTCCACATTTGCTACTTTATTTTTTGAAAAAAAAATATTGATGATTACAACTATGATACATACTTTATGTTTTACCAATAACCGGAAATTAGACACTGTTGATCTGTAAAAATGACTTATTGCAACTTAATATTACTAAAGCCTTCACGAGATCGTTTGGGCGACAGTTTTGCTTATTTAGTTAGGAGAACCCCAACTAGATAAGCAAAACTGTCGCCCAAAATCTTGAAAAAAATATTAAAAATAACAGTTGATACGCAAAGCAAACACATACCTGACCTACTCCATTTGGTTTGAAATGCGTCTACTCCCTTTATTTAAATTGTGATAAATCGAATGAAGATTGAATTTATGTCAAATAAATACAAGATTTAAAATTCTATATTTTCTCTCTCTGTTGCGATGTTTCCTCTTCTTCCTCGAAATGCTGATAAGACCAAATCACTCTGTTGCGTCGGTTCTTATAACATAAAATGATATGAAATATGGAGTAGAGTTTTATTCAAAAAAAAATATTTTGTTTATCTCTAAGGCTTACGCCAAAGACGCGCCCGATAATATATTACCATATATACCATACCAAGCCTTCCCAATGCATGTGACGTTTAAGTATACATGCGGTGTAGATATCGTAAAATACTGTTTGTCTTGGCAAACTAAACAAACAATTAAAACGTATTAAATGCACATAAGTACTATTTCCTACTATTCTGGCTTAACGGCAGACTTTGTTGAGGTCTTTGACCTTGGTTGGTTTAAATATCATCGAAAATTCATCGCATGTGCGATAAATACGTTCATAAGTTTCCGTATCATCCAAACGGGCGGTTTGGGACTACAAATTACTCAATATTTTCTCACTTTCTAGTGATACGAAGTCTGTAGCTTATGCATTGTCTAATACGACATGTTACGGTAATGTGTTACGTCGTATAAAAGTCCTAAAAAACCATTCTAATGGCTATAATTCACTACCACTGGGTGTGTCCCAAAACTGACGGGCTATACCTACTAACTGAGAGGAAAACATAGGTCCCTCTGACGACAACTAATAAAAAAACACATCTGTATAAGGTTATTATGGTCGTATATCTCCCTCATCAACATTATCATAACAACAACATTTAGTTGTAAATGGATCCATACCAATCTATCCGACACGCAGGCAAATCTCTGTTTTATTATTCAACAATAGAATTGATCGTAAAAACCTCAGTCCCGTCGCGTCGTTTCGATTGGATTAGATATGCGTGCATGCCATGGGGGTGGGATACGGATACAACGTTTCAAATTGAGTTTCATTGAAGATTCAACGGACTTTTGAACGAATAAAATAAAACGTTACTTTCGACCATCGACGAGTATAGCTGTTCAAAGAGACTTGGGTGTTGGAAGTTTTACTCAAGGCATAATAAGGTGTTTCACACTTCATTATGACGCAATGAACAGTTATTCTTATCAGTGGAAAGATTCGTATTTATGCGTTCATGGGTTGCCATTTTGTGTGGGTGCTAATTGTTTTGGAATTGAATGTCAAAAATCGGTTGAATTTTGCGGGGGACGTTCAACAATTTATTTTGTTTACATTTGACTAGGTTAATGCGATGACTGGTCAATAGAAGACTTTGAAGGTGGTTTAATGTTACACCTTGACCGAATGAGTGTTCTCCTTGTCCATTTGGGTTTAAAAATTTTATATATGGGACTGGTTTGGGTTCGAAATGACAACGGGATGTTGTGCACATTATTGAAAGATCATCTAGTCTGGCCTTCGGAGTATATGATCAAAGAAAAATTTAGTTTTGGTCATTGTGCCGTTAAGGGTTTCGATTTAAAAGTGTGGGTAATCCAATCTTAGGCAGTTCTCTTTATCATTTAAAACCTCGTGCAATTTGAAGAGGATAGTAGCTCAAGGATAATTTGGCAATACTGTAAGAATTGACATTCATATGGATTGGCAAAATAATATTATTTTATTTCTGACGTGATGTCATTTTGGGCTTGAGTAGCCAGGGTCCCTTATAGTGTCAATATACCACACGTGCATGTATGCGCAATCACGCATCCTCCACACACTATGCATGCAAACTGCGCAGTAATCATTTGTGTGTTTAATCGCTGACTGAGAAGGTTGCAAAATGTCAAGTCAAATTGCGCTATGTGCAATTTTGCTGTAATCGTCACTTTTGGCCTGCCAAAAAATTTGAAAGCATTGGAACATCTCTAGAAATTCCGCCCAGAACTTTTTATTCCTCGCCAACGTCATAACTATTGTCCGTTTCGATTGAATTCTTTCGCACAACTGAGCAATTTGGATTTTTTTGCACACACACCACACATTCTTGCATACGCAAACAAGAAAATATCAAAATGTTTTGAAATCACTCATGCCGCATGCACAACCACACAGTTAGCACCACGCACTCTCAGTTTGCATGCGCAAACACTATATTGCGCATGTCACATGAGTGGTGTGTAGACGCTATAAACATATACGTTCCAACTGCAACGTTTGGTCCTTTTAAATGTTGGACCAAATTGAATATATTAAAGCTTTATTTTTGGAATGAAATCACAACACCACCCTACCTTGTCTATATCCTATTGAAGGTTGGAACTTAAAAAACCAGTAATCATTTCTTATCGTCATCATGCACTCTGCACAGACTGACGAATTCGGTGGTGTACCAAAATTAGCTTTATGTAGATCGCTTTTATAAATACACAATCTTGCCTTGATGATGGAAATTGATTTGGACTCCTTGCTATTATTGTAAAATCTACCAAATTGTAAAGATTTGTTCAATTGTTGTTTTCCTAGCCCTAGGTAAATAAACTTGGTTTGGCTTCTAATGTAGCTCTTCTTTTGTAGCTCTCTACTCCCGCGACACAGTTTAGGGTTTCCGCTGATTCATCGCTAGTTTATAGAAATTAATGGCACCAGCATTTTTTTCACGTCCATATACCTCTTGCAAAAGTCTGAAAAACGTTTATGTCATAAAACTGTAAAAAGAAGCATAATGTTCGGATCTTTTTTAGAGTTCTTTAAACGTTAACCAAAATATTTACTAAAGGAAAATGTGGACGTGTTTTCAAACTGTAGATAGGTAAAAAGCAGATAACAAAATCGTTTCAATATGTTGTTTAGAAATTTTCTGAAATATCCTTATTTGACCAAAGGCGATTTTTTTAAATATGCCAGTTAAACAATTGACAATTTATCACCTTAACCAGAAAACGTATTATACACTACGGTTAACCTGAATAAAGGCAGCACTTCAATGCCATCAATTGCTTTTCTTCTTGAAGTTTCTTTCTTTTTGCGGGTTTGCCATCTCCAAGCACTTTTTACAATTAACTCCACTCGAAACTCCAAACCATTACTCCACCCCCTCGGCTATGATGACACGTTGGACAACGTTGTCCTTTGCGTAAATCGAGGAAATAGAAGTTATAGTCCAACTTGCCTATGTCCAAACAATGTGATTTTTAGCCAATTTTAGTTGAAGTTTCTGCGCATGTACGTCGTTTAGAAAGAGTTTTTCATCAACTTTAACCGCTTCAGGTTCGTGTTGAATGTATTACCATGAATGATAAACTGAATAGTCGTCTTGCTGACATTTACTTAATACTACAATTTGATATAGAATTATCTATCTGCTGATGAAATCACTTAAGATGTTCTTCCTTGTATTCCCTTAGCATCTGGGTCTTTTGAATAATTGAAAAAAGTTGTTGCACTTCACTCGATTTTTCTTAGCGGTGTTGTGGTTGCTTTTCGGATATATTTAAACAAAATTCTTTGACCATTTTTGGTAACTTACTTACTTACTTAAGTGGCGCTACAGTCCGGGATGAACCTGTGCCTCAACCAACATGCCTCTCCAATTAGCCCGGTGCCCCGGTCCTTAGCTAACTGCCTCCAGTTGCGCACTCCAAGTTGGTTGAGGTCGGTTTTTACTTGTGAGCGCCACTTAAGGCGAGGTCTTCCTCTACTGCGTCCGACGTCTGGCTTGGAATCGAAGACTCTGCGAACCGGAATATTGGTAACATTTCATCTAATTTACATCGAACTCTATAATTTTACATGGATTTCCTCAAAAGATATTCACGTACCTATGTATTAACTTCACAACTGCATTTATTCAACGGAACCAATTGCTTCATTGCTTGTTTTTCCGAATCTCTTTGTAAAAATCCCGTTAATTTGTACAGCTAAATTGTAAATGTATTCTCTTGAAAGATTCGGAAACTTTATTTCCACTCAAGTAAATATGGGGTTGCTGTGTAAGAACTTAAAAGGACATTACTCGCTTTTAAGTTAAATAAAAGTGTTGCCGTTATTTGAGTGAACCATAGTGTATATTTCATAAAGTAACCATCTAACGAAATATTTGAAACCGCCTTTCAAACCCATCGCGCACCAGTTGAGCACCCATTAATAAAATAAAAACTCCGTTAACTATAATGAACCATCTTCATTTTTGAAGAGAAATTTTTCCAAAAAAAATTGTAATGATCTTAATATTGAATTGTTAAAATCGCACCCAGGCTATAGATTAATAGTTCAAATATCCTCAGAACATGAGATCCATGAAAGAAAACAATTAACTTCACTTGTCGTCAGTGATCATTAAACAAAATAGAAACACATGTTACAACACCTTTTTGATATGATCTATTAAGGTTCACAAAAGGTTTAACAGCCTTAACCCATGGGCAACTGCTAATGAGTTAAGAACATCATTTATATATTCGAACGTGTTCAATTAACGGTTTTCGCCTTCAACTAACCCTTCATCGAAGAGTTTCACTTTTTTTTTCAAATTCATTCCCAGCCAACTGATAAATCTCACATTTATGGGATAAATGTACAATCATTGTAAAAATGATGTATTACTGAAATTCATTTAATAACTCATTGGCGCATAATGAAATAACGATTTTTTTTTCGGTCTTACATGAGCTTCAAAAGACAGTTATTAGTAGACTGTAAGTTGTCATCTGAATTTTTCATCTGCAAAGCGGTTACGCCATCTAAAATTCATTGCATGTTGCTTTTTGTAAAAATAAAATAAAAATAATTTCATTTTAAGTTACCGGGTGGTCTTTGGAAAGAAATCGCAAGATGAGGAGAACTTGTATATGATTTTTTTTCTGATTTAAGTCGGTCGCTTTGTAGTTGATATGGTGCCGCGCACACTTCTTGGCAAGAGATAAATATCCAGCCAACAGTGTGTTGCGATTTATTAGATTTTAATAACTGTCGTAATTACACTCTTGAGCACTTTATATCCACTGTAGACTACACTGCATCGACACAGCAATGGTGGGCTGTGTTCGGAAAAGTACCATACAAGGTGACGTGTTACTTGGAAAATGGAAATCGCGCATGGTGATGGTGTAGAATAATTAATATTAGAAGTCGATATTCATGCAATTTATTGATTGGCGGTAACAGTCTCTTGTGATTATTGGTCGTAAATCATCAGACATATGGTCGTTGTATGCAGCTTACATAACCAGGTACGGTTTAGGTGCATGAGGAGTGGTTTCGAAACGGTAGCGCCAGAAAGTGATCAACAAAATGTTTTGAAAATTAATCACTTACAATATTTATATGTGAGGAATGTTAATTTGATAGTGGGTGTATATTTCAACATAATATTTCGTTTGAATGATGTAACGATTTTCAAAAGTATCAGGGTTATCAGGAGTCTAATTGTTAGTGAGAATAGCAAAACCAAGATCCTATCAAGGCAATCGGCAGTAAAGATCATCCTGTTGAACTATATAAAAGCCAATATATAAAAACACTATTGACCCGGGCTATTTCGGAGAGGCATTTTTTTTTATTAGTCACTACTAAAACCATTTGTTAAAAAGATCGTGAGCAGCCTGAGCAAAAATTTAGCTTCGCTAAAACTTAAAATTATAAAAAATGGATCGTATGTCAGCGGAATATAAAAATATTATATGTTATACGTATCTATACCACCGTTTATAGTTCTTCACTATTTTAGGTCGCTAAATAATGCCCAGGACCATAGTCCGCTAGCGATCTTTTACCTACGTTCTGTGCAGAGAAAACCGGCAATAATTAGGATCGCGCGTGAAGCAAACAAGACTTCAAATATCGCAGACTGATTATCATTTGGAGAGCGGCATATATAGCATACTGGTTTTAAAATTCCCTGGAATATCTTGTTTAAATACAGAGTCCGTCCTTAAAATTGATGCAAGCATTGGTCTCTTTTGAAGTAAATTTATGTATTGGTTTCAATTTGTGGTCTTATTTACTTTATAGCTCTTGCTGCATGCAGTTGGCGTGATGCTTTTGTATACCATACCACGAAGTAGAAGGGTCAGTTTTGTTCTTTTTCGTACACTAGGGAATTGTTAATAGAAATATGAAGAAAGTGAGATACAAGATAAAAGATGTTGGAATGAGCGAATATTTATTTCATGGTTGGTATTGGTTTGGTATCCGAGCTGTGAAACTTCAACACGTAGTGACAACTACAACACGTAGCGTATAGTCCTGGCTTGATGAGTTGTATTTCACAGGTTGAAAATGCACTGCTAATACTGGATGTGGTCGTATAATTTTGCCAAGCGAACTTTAACATTTCTATAGATTACTGCAGTCATAAATTTGATAATAAATTGAAATGACATTGCTATTCTCTTTTAATAATTATTTAACAACTGCTTCAAATAAATGTGATAAAAATGTTTGCACATTTCTGTCACAGGGACAAATCACTAATCTGTCCAAAGCCACACCTGCCTTTACAAACCATTGGCGTGCTATAAGGAATTCATATAGCATGGTACTTGGTCAAACCGCTATGTATAGTTTATATGAATGAACATTTAAAGTACTTTTTTGCAATCAATTTAAGTTTCAGGTTTCTATGTTAATCTACACCAGAAGTATTGGCAAACCATTCACTGTAGTTAATAAAATACAAAAATGCAACTTCACAGATGTGTGCGATAAATATCGCTACTTATCCGCATTTTGTCTCTTAGTCGTGACATGCATCCATCAGCCGTGCCAGCCGTGCTGAATAATTCAACAATATTCTTCAATCTCACATACAATCGAGGAACACCACTGGCAAAAACAACAGCTACTACTACTGACTGACAAGCTTTCAAATTCACAGTCATAAAGACGTGACTTGTCCGAGAGATTTCGTTTTTTTTTTTTTGTAACAAACTCTGAACTCTCATTTTCCATTTTTCACAGTTTTTTTATCGCCGTCAGTTTTATGCTCATGCCACATTGGTGTGGTTGAAGTTGTTTAATGACCGTCAACTTGCTGTAGGGTCAGTGTGGTGATGCAGTGGAGCATTCATTTCCCAGAAAACAAAGCTCAACGTTGCCATTATTGTAGGCCCGATGTTTCAACGATTTAGCCTACCCAATGAGTGGAAGGTTGGTATTCGTATACGCAAAACGAGGCGTCTTTCGTATCCCCTTTCAAGTTGACTTTCCCATTGAAAGTGTTAGAGGCAGGGCACACAAAAAATGTGATTTCTCCTATAGTCACCGTATGCCACCCAGAAATTACACCTTTTTGTGTATGTGGTTTTCCAAGCCAAGCAGCAGGCTTAAGGTAAAACTATGCAAATTTGAGATTGAATGGCTGACTCTATCTTTAGCTAAGTGCACCTTTGTTGTTTCCCCTCTATTTGGCTAATGAGCTTACGGCGCGGCGGTTTTACTTGAGTGTATTGGATTGAGAATTATCGATGGGCACATTATTTTTCGTATGCATTCTGTATCTTGACCGAACAAGACTTGATCGGATTATTACCGTTGTATACACAAACGTGTGGCGAGTTATGTATATTCGACAATGTGCTTCTGGTTTTCGGAAAACTATTATAAGTGGATTAAGCTGTCTGAGAGGCGATTTAATCGGTTAACGTGGTAGGTTGGTAAAACAAAGCCGCCTCTTAGAGCTGCGAGGTATGAGTTTGTAGTCATGTTTATGTGGAACCCTGTCTTTAAAGAGATAAGTTATGTCCTATGTTGAAATTAAAATTAAAAATGGGTAGATAAAACGGATATGGTTGGCTTTATTAAATAAAGAGTATGTATACAAAACTAACACATAGGTAAAAGTAAAAGAAATTAAGGAAAATGAAAGGGAACTTGAATGATGTACGGGTAAACTACACTTAAAAAAATTTTAAACATCGATATAGCGATTTATACATACATACCAATGTATGTATGGGTTTATCTGCCATTATAATAATAATTAAAAAAAAAACTATAATTTCGAATATGATCGCAAGTAATTACAAAATGGAAATTCATCGGTAATCGTAGCGATGGTTAAGATAATGGGTGAAACAAAAAATCATGTTAAGATATTGTTTTTAAAATTATTTTATTTATTTTAATGGATCTTTTAAAGCATCCCTCACACGGACGTTTGTAATTTATTAATGCTGACTTTGTTTGTCATTCTTCATCTCTTGAATGGCAAAAATCGCTGGCATATTCTCAGAAAAACTAGAAATCCACAGATCCATTAGGATTCTAGATCACAACAGTGTATTTCCACATACGATACTCCCATTAGCGGAAGCTGCCTGCATGGTTTCAATGATTGCAATACCACGCCACGCAAATGCCAAATTTATATAAAGCCAAGTGGCCAAAAAAGCAGTATCTGCTACTCAAAAAATAAAACCTGCTGTATCCACTGTCCGAGTCTCTGTCACTTGAGGAGGCGACACTTGTTTTCCAAAATCCTAATAATTTCTCTTCATAGATTTCTGCAGGACTTCGAGATTGATGAATGAATGATTAACTGTTCAAGAAGTTATGCAACCTTCACTGACCAGTTAACTTAACATATCCTAACCCTAATGCAGCATGCAAACGATAAACACGATCTCAGCCACAGTCAGACCTGTTGATCTTTAACTACCATGTGAGATTTATTGTGACGGACAGTAACGGTATCCTGCTTTTAATAATCCCATTATTAAAAATATTTTTCTTATAATCCTGTTTTTGGCTTTCATTAAAATTATTAATATAAACAACTAATGGTTTTAAAGGTCATTCAGTCAACGCTACGTTTTCACTGGACACCAAAAGAAAATTTAAATAAATCCCCCATTAATTTTCCCTTCAATCTTGAGATTTATCACATAAATTTTCGTCTCCTAAATGTAAGATTTAATCTTGAAATAAATCTAATTGCAATTTCAATTTGTTAAAGCAAATACACAACGGCGGGTGAGCATATTTTAGAATCAAACATACTTTTACTGCTCATCGACGAATTGGACAGAACGTCACCATTGACAGATATAACTTTGAGGTATAACGGGACTTCGTCTACCTCGGCATCGCTATTAACTCTGCCAACAATATCTCGTCACAAATTAAACGAAGAACTACTCTTAAAAACCGCTGTTTCTTCGGACTAAGAGTGTCATATATAAGACCCTGATTATCCCAGTCCTGCTCTACGGCGCTGATGCATGGATCGTATCAAAAATGTGTGAAGAAATCCTTGGTCGATCAACCACGAACTATACGAGCTGTACAGCGATATGCCCTAATTAAAAAAAAACTCCGCATTTGATATTTAAGATGGCTAGGACATGTAGAATGAATGGACACCAATACTCCGGATCGCAAAGTCTTCGATTCCCAGCCAGACGTCAGTAGAGGAAGACCTCGCCTTAAGTGGCGCGCACAAGTATAGTCCGTACCAAATCAGTTGGCCAATCTTCTGCGCATGTCTCTTAAAATTTATTTTACAATATCTTAAATTGCTCTTAAATCCTCTCTCTGCGCATTCGACCGTTGGAAAACTAGTGCAAACCAAACCAGTTGGGCATTCTTCGCGCAGGTCTCTTAAAATTTGTTGTAAAATATCTTAAATTTCCCTTAAATCCTCTCTCTGCGCAATCGACCGTTGGCCAACTGATTTGGTACGCACTATAACCGACCTCAACCAACTTGGAGTGCCCAACTAGAGGCAATTAGTAGTAATTACGTAGTTATCAGCATGAAGTTCATCATGCGAAATCAAACATGCTTTGATTTTCGTCAATCAGACTTCACCAAATCGGTGTGATTCATATAATTATTCGCATGGCTTGCAACTTCTGCCTGCTAACTTCTTTATTATATATATATATATATATATATGTATATATATATATATATATATATGTATATATATATATAGATATATAGATATCACCTTATAAAAGGTGATCCAATAAGAGCTTCCTGACTTTTTGTCATATGGTACAAAAAAAAAACATATTTATTTGAGGTGTTAGTTTGATCCATGCCATTTAAATAATTTATATAATATTTAAAAATAATGTGGGTCCAATTTTCGACCACTCTTTCAAACATAAAGGACGGTATTTTATGAGTTTTGTTCGCTTCCAAACCTTCAATCCTCTCGGGTTTATCATCGTAAACATATATCCCCATAGAAAGTAATCCAATGGTGTCAAATCACAAGATCTTGGGCCAATTGACAGGACCATTTCTTGAGATGATGTTTTCATCGAACGTTTCCTCAATAAAGCGATTGAGGGCATGTAGCTGCAAGGCATGTAGCACAATCCAGTTTAAACCACGAGTCAGTTACACCAATATCTTAAATTTTCAACAACAAACATATTCATTGATTATTGCTTTGTAGCCACATTTTTAAAGAAATACGGTCCGATGGTGCTGGTGTGGATAAAATAGAAAAAATGATATAGTGACAACAAATTCTTCATACTGCTTATAAAACACTTTTACGGTTCTACAAAAGACAAGGTTTTTATGCTATGGGTTAGTGTATATATATAATGGTTTTTATATAAAAACGCCCCCAAAAAGTGGGCGTGACAAAAAACTTTATATTGACGAAATATAGATATTACGATTCTCTAAATATGTTACTCAGGCGCTTTTTTTTTAAATTCTTTACGGTTTGGCCAAAAAATACGTTTTCCTAAAAAGGGGGCGTGCCAGTGGGCGGATTTCAAAAATGTTTACACTTGTTCTGGTGGCACGGACGAGGATCCTATATACCAAATTTCATTATCCTAGCTCAAAATGTAAGGCCCAAAAATCGATGACGAACAGACAGACGGACGGACAGACATGGCTAATTCGACCCAGCTATCGATTCTGAGTCGATCCATATACTTTAAGGTATATGTAGCTTAATTATTTCTCTATGTTACAAACTATGTATCAAAACTAATATACCCCAATGGGATAGGGTATAAAAATGGATCAATTTGAAGCTATTCCAAAGCCCACAAACCGAAATTGAAACTCAAACCAAAGTCAGTCGGTTTAAATTCTTAAACGAGCTGTATTTAATGGCTGGAACACAATCACGCTTTGGTGCGTTGCGTTTGACTGACGCACCTAGTTCAACCATATGAAATCAATTTTATTTATCACAATATATCTTTGCCTGGCGTTGAGCTTCAACCACAAAATGAAGTACGTAAAATCTTAACGTAAAGTTGCTGCAAAGCGCCGTGGGTCAAAGTGAAGGTTGGAAAAAGTGTGTATTGTCAAAAAAATTGTTGTTTTCTGGGATTTTCTCTGAAAGGGTTGTGGAGTACAAGTAAATATGTCAAAGCATGCGTAAAGCACGTCGGCAAAGCGAAGCTTCAAAGTGTGATTGTGGTTTAGCCATAATACGTTTGTGTCTAAACCAAGATCACGCTTCAAAATACGTCACAACGTTCCATTAAGCTGGACATACACGAGAGAACCATTTGGATCGAGTCCATTCGGACTCAGTCCAAATTCGGGTGTCATACACGAACGAGGGTGTCATACACGAACGAGGGTGTCATACACGAACGAGGGTGTCATACACGATGATCTGTTAAATTTTGTTTGAAATATAAATGCTTTAACTTTTATCGTAACTAATAGCGTTTTCGATTGAGATTTTTAGATTTACTCTCAGATTCAGATTTTACCCGTCCCAATCGAACATTAAAGAGGTTACTCTGGTTTTGTGTGTGTTTAAGTGTGCTATTTGACAGCTTATTGTTTATCTTTTTGCCGCAATTATAGCTATTAGCTATTAATGAAAACCATCATTTGAAATTTTCTTTTACTCATTGCGGCTTTTTTGTAAATTCAACCATTGGCGAGTTGGTGTCAAAACAAAGCTTATGAATTTTAGAACATGATTATCCAAAAATATTTTAATTTCTAATCATAGTTTTCCCAGAAAATCACTTTTTAATCATCAAACTGCGAAATGCAAACTTCAAATTGACATATTAAGTCATATGTTAAATGTTTTTGTGTTGGTACATGTTGGTGTAAATCTCACTTGGAATCCAGATTCTTCAAAAGTACTCTAGAGTAAAAAAAAGAGTGCTTTTTGTATCCCAATCGAAAACGAAAAAAATAGATCTAGAGTAAAAAAAGTGCTCTAGAGTATAAAAAAGAGTGCTTTTTGTATCCCAATCGAAAACGCTATAAAACATGAATGAGGAAGAGTTTGGTTATTTAGCTGCCGCTGCATTTTGTATTAAGCGAAAGAAAAGAAAACCAAAAACTAAATTGCAAAAAGAATGGTTTTCAACTAGAAAGCAATTGTTTCATTTAAATTTGATTCAACAACTCACAGATTGATGAGATGACATACAATACGTTGCTCCAAATGGTCACATTTATGATTAAAGAGAAATAGATGGTAAACCCCACAAAGTCATGTTGTGGATTTAACAAGGAAATGCATTCTACAATATCGTTGTGAGAGAAAGAGAAAGTGATGTGTTTTTATTTGTTGGAGGGCGCTTGTGCAAATTTGAAAACAGACAGAACTACTTGGTTCGGAGATCTCCCACACAGGCCGAGGCCGAGCCGTGGCTTGTTGGCTCGGGCTCTTGGATTTTGGACTCGCCGACATCCAAACGAGCCTGCCGAGCCACTCAGAGCCATCTGAGTTCCCCAACCTCGGTGGATTTAGGCTCGGCGCGAGGCCATTTGGCTCGTTGGTTCACTCGTGTATGGACAGCTTAAGAGATGCCCAAACCTTGAGAACAGCGAATATCAATATCATTACCCCACATAGTAAATTTTCGTTGTATGAGATGGTGATGGTTTAATAAATAGTGCGTTGAGTTGGACGATTATGACGACCAAAATGGGATCAAAGAACTCTATAACAATTTCTAATCGAGCACTGATTTTGGAAATATTTTTCCCCATTCCAACGTTATTCAGGCGCAGCATTGTTTTCTGTCAAACTCTTGTGCTGTCATATTCTAAGAGTTTTCATTTTCTCACCAACCAACATTATGCGTAATGCAAATAGCAAAAACTTAACGAGCCATTTTTTGTAGTTCATCTTTACAGCATTCTAGGTATACAGACAGTTTTCGAAATTTCACATCGAGTTTATTCAAATTTACACATGATTACGCGAACCGATCTAAAGTTATTCAGTCAAGTGACTTTTTTTGAATGAATATCTTTAGGTCGCATCCACAAAAATGTTCAATTGCTAACTATGCTAATTTATATTTATCAATTGGATTGACACAACCATAGGATAACTAATATGGGTGGGGAAATATTATTGAATAAGACACTAAATAAAGGCTGCGTATATACTAACACAGTGTATTACTATCTATACAAGCTCTTTGTGATTTATTAACAAACGTTTGTGATTTATTAACAAACGTTGCACTTGATCTTTATAAAACATCTTCAAAAAAAATAAGACCATTTATCGCAATAAAAATTGAATTCCAAAAATATCATCCACTGTTGACATTTCCCATAAACAATAAAAGTGCGCTTTGCCTATACAAAGAACAAGTGAATACCGCAAAATTGACACAATTATTCCCTTTTTAACGAAAAAAGATAGAAAACGAACCGAACGCTTCATATCTCACACAAAGCGAAGGTGCAAGTCAACAAACTCGCATTCTATCGTCAAGTGCTTCTGTAGCAAGTATAACTTGTCTTTCATGCAATTGGTGCTGAAGGCTGACGGCTACCTGCCCTGCACCATTGGAGTTGCATCTTGAATCTTGGTGTACATCTCTGTTTGTTCGTACAATTCATCAGTTTTATTATACTTTTCGTCTCCTGCGCCATGTTTGTATACACAAATTTTTCATTTTTATTTACAATTTTTTGGTTTTTTTCTCTTTGTCTGCTGTTTATTGCGGTTCTAAACATTTCATTAGCCATACGAAGGTGAAAAATAATATCCATATGACTTTCATATGGCGCATAATCAAAGCCTTTGTACCAACTATGTGGATGTATATGTGAGATGAATCTTTTACGTGGTCTCCTTGTTGAGAATATTCGTTAGATTGGGACACATGCGGAGCGTTTGTGAAACCAGTTTTATTAAGGGCTCTGAGGGTATCTTTCTCCTTGTTAGATTCGTTTTTATCCCATGCTCTACCTCGGTCGGTGCTTTCGAGAAGAATTGAGGTCTCACTTGAAATCCTCTTGTGATCTGTTTTTTTTTTGGTACAGTCGTCTTATCTTTCCTTTTTCGTTAAGAGGTTTTTTTTTTTATTAAACCTTGACCAAAAGTGTACCTGATATCATACGTATATCTGAACTTAAATACTCCTTAAATAAAGGGAAGTATTTCATTAGATTAATATCTTGAGACAGACGTAACTCTTAAGGAAGTATACGTAGAGTATTTAGTTACTCTACTCCACTTGGGTATTCACTAACTGTGTTATCGTGTGTCGCAACAATGTCGTATTATTCATTAGCAACGCGATGTATAAGTATGGGAATATCCTGTTTACGTATTTGGTAATATTGTTTTGGATTTACACATGGTGGTTAATTGTGTACCATAAGAAGACAAACGAGAAAAAAATGTCTCGTATAACATGTGGGTTCACGGATGGACGATAGTTTTGGAAATCATTTGAATGTAAAGGAAATGCCCCGGAAAAGGGAAATTTGACTTGAAACCTGATGTTTAATGTCAAGAAGGTAATAAGTGTGTATCTTCACCTGTTAGGCAGTAAGGTCGAAAAATAACATTTGTGAATTAGATATTGAATGAAGAAGTTGGAAGTAACAAAAATGTTAATTTGATACTCAAAGTAGAAATGACACCAAAATGTTTGCACTATTACAACGAGTATCCGTCAGCTATTATCTTAGTTAAGACACAAGATGCTGAGAATATGAAAGAAGTCAATTGGTTCTTTCATATTCTCAGCATCGATTGTGTCTTAACTAAGATGCGATATCAAGGGATACGCGTAGTTATAGTTAAACGACGACAGCGAGCCATATCCCACCAGAAGGCGAAACGAAACCGTTTTTTTAATAATCTAATAGGCCTGTATCAAAAAAATGCTAAACTTTGTGTGCAGTCCTGTAAAAAAGGTCAAGACCAGTTACACATAGAACTCATGAATTAGGTAGGTCACAATCGACAGCTATAACTTCAAAATAGTAAAAGACTTACTGGGAATGTTAAGACAGTAAACATAAAATAATTAAAAAAACCAAGCGAGTTGGTCCATAGTTGTTTAGCTATTAAAAAAATGCTAAACTTAGTGTGCAGTCCTTTGTTTCTCAAAACTTATTCAATTCTACAACTATAGAAAAATTAAATTGAAGTAATAGTTTGTGTAAAAAAAGTTGCGTTTTTTAAGACATTTGTTTTCGAATACAAAGTAGATCAAACGTGATGTTAAAATGTGAATGTGCTATAATTTTTGTAAATGATGTCAAATTTCATTCATTTTTATTTTTTTAACTTAAATAAACTTTTTTGTGATGACAGAGCTTTTTTTTTTCATGTATAACAATATGGCAGCCATTCACATTATGACATAATAATACTTTTGTAGCACTTGTATTTTGGGTAACAGTTTATAAATATCAAGACTATAGGTTGGAGTTTTAATGTCTTGGGACAATGTTACCGTTGCAAAGATTGAACTAAAAAAACGGCATCGCTTATGGCCTTGATGCCCTGATGCCTTACCGAAATAATTTGTAAATTTATTTTTAAATTGTTTGAATAAATAAATAAATAAATAAAAATAAAACGTATTTCCAAAAGCTTTGCTTCCTTTCATTCTACTCCTTGAAGAAGATCTTTATAACCATAATTTTAACAAGCCCCAAAGGATACAAATTTCACTTTTCTTGCCAAAAACATAGTTTTTTATGGTTGTCTAATCCGATACAACTTAAAAAAAGGCATCCACTTTCGAAATGTCAGCAGACAAGAATTCTAAAATAATATTTCAAAACATGTGTTATAGCTCGTAAAAAACAGATTTACAACTGCTTTACGAGACAGGCAGTCATTATGTATTAATGATTATCCTTCCCGTTGCCTTGCCTTGTGCCCGGCAAGCACTTAATAAAATTAATTATACTACATCTCATTCTATATGCTGTGTGAAAGTTATAGCCTCCTAACTCACTAAATTTTATAATAAAAATCAAAATAAATTGAACGCATACTCTAAAAAGATTTTTTTATGACATTAAAAAATTACACTGCCCCTCCAAAAGCTATGACAACTATTTCCGCACGTTCAAGTCTTAAAAAAACTGTCAGTTATTGAAAGTCTCCCGCCGAAATGAAAACAAAAACAAAGCACACGACGAGTCGATATATCCATCACACGGGTTGGCTCACATCCAAGCAAATATTTATGCAAGATCAACACGCGAATCATATTAAAAGAGATCATCTCTGAAAGGCCTTTATAGAAACGCTCTCTATAAATTCATATTTATTTGCTTGTTGACCATTTAACGCCCTCAAAATCGAAAGAATTTCTAAATCACTTCATTTTCATTGCACCCACCACCTTTGGAGGTGACCTGCACACCCATATACTATACTACTGATCTCAATCAAGATCTCACCAAATCACTTTCTTCATCATAAGGTTCAAAATTTCCGGTTTTGTGTTCCTAATCACCATACATTCTTAAGTAGGCGTCAAGAAACGTCTTGTAATCGGACCATAAGATCAGTAAAGGTTTACAATTTCTTCGATACAATAAATAAGATTACGGATCGTTCGTCGCCAGATACACTCAATTCGAATTTTAGCTGCACGTTGACTGCCCACTCAGAGATGAGATGTTCTTTCCTCTCAAATCATCATAAATATAGAAGATCACTGATCAAACTGATTCTTTGGCGCGCATTCATGTACTTAAATGTGTCTGCTCCCCTTTGGATCTCCTCCGTGTTTTGTAGTAATCCATAGAGCGCTGGGTTGGTATTGGAAGTTGTAGACTTCATTTTTATTTGAAAAGAGAAACGCTACGTCTTCATGTTTTGACTGCATTGCTAGAGACATGAGATCAACAATGCTTAGTTGGAGTCTTTGTGTCGTTTTGGTGGTCTGGTCGCTTGTCGATCCACTGACCTAGTATTATGAGAAGTTGTGCTCTAGCTCTATCTATTATATGCCACTTACAGAAACAGACAGATAGCATTTTGACTTCTACTCGACTATGGAGCATTTATAAATCCCGCGCGCTTTCGAATGTAGTTCAGATAGAACAGTTAATTCTTTATTTGGAGCATAGGGAGAGGCCCAATACGCTTATGTCTATTGGAGCACCCATGTAATATTGTCCAACGAATTAGCTAATTGATAGAATTAGATGGGTTGTCATGCCATGTTTTGACATATACATTTGGACTAGTGAAAGGGAATGGAGAATTGCTTATCAACAAATGACTTATTAAAGGTTCCGTTGCTTTGCCGGATGAGAAATGGTATTCCCAGGAAAGATTGAGAAAATGTGACAACGAATTTGGTGTAATCGGTGATTAAAAGTGGTTTAGGGTTGTAATCGATAATTGGAATGAATTGTTTTTACTGTGGTAGAGAAAGGAGATAACGAATTAACGATGAATGCAGTTGAGAAATCGTTGTTATTGTTTTCTCACTGCAGTTTTCACTTTCGATGACATTTTGTAAATTACAGTTGTGGTATTTCGGACTCAAATGTGCCAAGTATTTGACAGCTACTACATTAAGTAGCATTGATTAATAGTATTTGTACAAGAGTCAAGTGTACGGATGAAATAGAAGGGCTCAAATAAATACATAATTTAGGAAAAAATATACAGGGAATTCGCTGGCTTATTTTTTAGTATTCATCTTTTTATTTTTATTAGGTTTTTAATAAACACGTATTTCCCATCAGTAAAATATAACCGTGTCAAATTTATTAGATATATAGAATTTTTAAAAACCAAACGTGTTTTAATCGTGAAAAATTAATAAAAATCAATCATCAATTGTGACGAAGAGAAAATCATGAGAAATTCAATTTTATATTTTAGTGAAATAATTTTGAAAAAAGGCTCTGTAGCTGATAGGTACTAGCCTGGGCTAAAAAGGCGTGTTTTACTTACGGATAGCTCAAAGATTTTCCTACACTGCCTCATTTGAGATTTTTTGACTTACTATTTTAGCGTAACAACATTCTTGTGAAAGGGGATTTTTTTTTCTGTCAAACAGTAGTTTCCATACTTCCCCGCCTATAAAAATGATTAAATCATTATGAATCGTAGAAAATAACCAGATGACGACAAATTTTAAATGGAAGAATCATTGGAACTAACTATTATCGAAGATGCTCATTTGAAGATTCGTCCATTTGAAATTATTTTGTATTATGTGCATCATATTTGCGCCAAGCTATTAATGAGTATATTAAACGTACACGTATATTGATTTATATTTGATTAGCTTACTGCGTGAACGCATCTAATCCGCGGAGCGTGGGGGATATGACAAACAGTAGCATAGCTCTATAGAATCGTTATGGTACGTTCCTCGGGAGTGTACCTCGCGTTGTACGTGCCGGAGTTTTAGAAGAGCGGTGACGACTGTAGTTGTAGATCGTTGATACTGCAATATTCGTGGTTAAATGATGCTCCAAGCATACATTTCGCATTCGGGGGTTTTCAACGTTTACAAACATCTTATTTTCGGATGAAGCCCTATTTAATGAATTAGCTGAACTGCCGCTACTGGAGTGCAATGAATCCAAAACGCAATTATAAGAAACGCTTTCATTTGCCTAAAGCGACCGTATAGACTGAGGTGTCGGCGCGAGAATTAATCGGCCCTTATTTTGTTGATAATGACGCAGAGTTACACTTAATTCATATTGTGATGTTTAGGTATCTATTAGGTGACTTCTTGGTGCCTGAATTGTAAAACTTACAAGTCGTCATAAGAAATTTTACTTTTTTACTAAACAAGTGCGCGAACCCGATGGTTTACATTTGGATGATATTATTTTTATAAACTTTATTTCCAAATCGTGTACTTTTACAACTAATAAACTTTTTTATTTCAAAAGATGGCTTACTTTTTTTAATTGATCCATTAACCACCTTAATCCTTATGTATATGGTCATCGGAATGAAGAATATCATGATTTAAAGGGTTTGTGGCAGCACGGAAATCACAAGGAATTCCTGATAAGTGTTGAATTTCATACAAATTCATCAATATCACAGCATCAATGAGGAGCTTCGAAGTCGATTTGAAGACATGCGTGTTTTGTGATTACTTATTTACAAGTGAGTACTTATTTAACTCCTCGCGAACTGATGTGTTCCATAATCGATATCGATAACTTAATATATTTCGAGAAGGTAAGAGTTTAACACCTGTTTTAATGGAACTTCGCCAACATTGATGTCCCCTTCAACACAAACGTCAACAAACCTTCTATGTTAATACTGAAGTTTGAACGGACTCAGAGATTACGTTATTATCATTAAAGAGGGGATATACATAATACATATGTTCCTTAATGTATAACATTCTTCACAACAGTTGAGCTTCAACATCTAGTCAATTTAAGTCTAACGCAACATGCTCGTTTGGACCCAGGGCTTTGATTTTTGTCACAACAACTTACGTGTATGTCTTACACGAAATCTTGTGGAACGTCCGAACGGGTGATACTACTCGGATAATTTGTCAGATCAACTTATTAATTTGATAAAATATGTATATCTACCAACTTCTTAGATTTTAAAAAGTTGCAAGTGTATAGACGAAAAGAAAAGGAAAAGATCGATAGTACATAATTGATAATTACTGAACACTATATGTAAATTTTGGCACGTTTTTGAGCTATTTACTGAAAACAAACGTTGATATAAGACATAAAGCCTGGAGATGGTTGACTCCATGCAGCAATCATATGGTTTCAAGCTCCTTTAGTGTGTTGTCATAAATGTCTTATGCTAGAAACTCATGACACAACAGCTCGTAATATTAACAGAACAATTTGTATAGCCGGTGTATTTTGTATGATACATCACAACGTCGGCATCAACAGCAAATCCTAATGTTGATGTTATATCAATCCGTTTTATTAATAATCTATACAATACAGATTATAGGTCTGTTCCAGTACTTTTGCAGTAAAAACTCGCAAACTCTCAGATTTCAATATATGAAAATAATATTGTACGCCATTAACCTTAAATATTTGATAAGGAATTTGCAAATGTCAAAACATAGTAATAAAAATTGAGGGTCTCAACATAACACCACCCTACTGCCTCTTTCAATTATCTACGTCAAAAAACATACACCCATGTAAACATGGTCCACGAAGGATGAGATTTCAAAACAAGTCAAATACTCTGAAGATTGTGTTAAGTACTATAATCGGGTTAATCATCGACATGGGATGTTATGCCCATGATCAACCCACAACAATATTCCCAAAAAAAGTTTCAAATGGAAACCGGTTCTTTCTAATTAATGTATAATCCGATTTCTATGGCCAATTTCACGTTTAAAATATTTCGCAAAACAATCTCCAACAGACACAATGGCCTCCACAAAGTTCATTCTAGGTAGACATGCTTGTGTTGCTTTGCATAACAAAGCAAACATTTGAAAACAAAGAACGACCAACTGAGAGAGGATATATCGATCGGGTACCTGCACATGGACACTGATCTCTCAACTGACCCAATCCATTTAGAATGTGATTTTTGGATTTTCCTTACCACGAACGACGATCGTCGACATTCAAACATTTTATCCTTTTTTCTCAATCAACATAAAGATAAACGAAAAAGAAAATGTAAACTCAAACTCACCTGAACTAATTTTCATTCCAGAGCCTGATGCTGGTGCACCTGCACCTCGAGCTACATCCGACGATGAGTAATTCCTAGAATTCAGCATCAGTGTAGTTCCTCCACCATAAACAGCGGCCGAAATTGTTTCCAATGAACCAACTGCTGCCAAAATGTATAATAATCCAATGAAAGGAAGATCATGGTGCTTCCTTCGTCTCCTTCGGCTTTGGTTCCTGACCAAACCGAAACGAAATGATCGAAAAGAGATCATTGAAAGACAGATTTTTTTAGCCCTGTTACTGCTTGAACTGCTGATGATCGTTTTTTCACAGAGATGATGGGCATAACAATCGCAAAAAATGGCCCCACATATATACAGACAAAATTATCTTCAAACACTGGTATTCCTTTTTGTTTTATTTTCTTTTAAATAAAATAACTGTTTCTTGCTGTAAACATTTTTTTTTGTGACCACATGTGATTAACAAATTCCTTTCTCATTACTTTTGTTTCACAATACACTAGGTATACATATAAGACCAGTGAATGATCTTCACTCCCTCTGTTGATGTTAGAAGAGGGTTTGACACTTGATGCTATATCTTTAAAAAAATGCACAACACAAGATATTCTCATTGGAGTTGTCTTACGTTACAAAAAAAAAACTCGAACGCGGACAATCATTTTAACTCCACCGAATGGCAGGAAATCCAATGAACAAAACAAAGGATCTGGGATCGTTTACACAGTTGTGTATGGCGACTTAATAAACTCCCATGGAGCACTATCAAATGTTGGTAATTAACAACATGACATGTCTCCCCGAAGGAGATGCTGTATCAGCACATTATATTCACATCTCTAATCCCAGCACGAAAAGTCCTATTCATAGCAGCACATCTGGCAGAAGAAGCTCCAGCAAGGCAGCAAACAGCAACCAAGTGTTGCACTGGTAATTCTGCATGCGATCTTGCAGCACCCCCAGAGTCGGCTGGCTGAAATTAATGATTCACCTAAGTTGCGCGTACTGTGGCACTGGCAATATATCGCGCCTGCGATCGACAAGAACGGTTCAAAGAAAATTATGATATCACGACAGATTGTCATCCGGTGGACCGATAACGAATTATAAATTGAGTTATCACTTTACGAAGGAGTTACCCTTGCGTTAATAAAAAGTAAATTACTTAATAGTATAGTAGCACTATGATGTATTTTTTTAATTTTTTTTTAAAGCATCGTAATATCTATTATTTTATTGATTTGGGGCGTACAACGAGTTTGTATACCAAAAACGAAATATGGTAACCACGACGAATGTGACTAATGTTCGCAACTGCATCCACTCGCAAAAGAAGCTCGAAGAAGACTGATCGCGGCGCGACGTTAACGTTGCGTTGAGTTTGAAACGATTGTTTGTTTTGGTTTTTGTGTTGGTGTAGGTGTGTTGCAAAGTTGTGTTGTGGGTTGTGGTTGTGGCTGGCGTGTTGTGTCGCCGTCGCGGTCGCAGTCGTGTACTCGACTCGACACTCGTTCCCGTGTGTTTAAAAGTGTATGACTATCGAGTATTGTCGAGATGACTGAGACATCGAACATGTTTATTGACTGAGGAAGCGTAAACAGTGTGACCAGTCCTTTTCTTAGAAGTTTTCATTATTTTTAGAAATTATTGGCGAGTGGGTTTCGAACAATAATGGCAGCTATGTGTCTTTGGAGCAACAGAAACAAGAGAAAGATTACCAAATCAAGGACATTAATACGAAAATGTATGGCTACACGGCAGTGAATATAGCATCGAATATCCATTTCAAATTTAATTCTCGGTATGTGCATAACCCGCTTTTACTTCCAAACCATTTAATTTTGACATAATTCTCATTTAATATTTATTTTAGCGAGTGAATACTTTAAGTTACCAGAGATACAAATATATAACCCCCTTATTACTAAACGCTGATTAGCTAATCCGTGAATAACTTTTGACATCTGCGCGAGTATTTATAATGGGGAAAACTGTCAAGTTATTCATTGATTAGCTAATCGCGGGTAAGCGTAAGTGTTCTATTATAGTCTTCACACAATACACACACATGCATGTTGAGTACAGTGAATGCGCATGCAAATTTATAGTGTATGGTGTGAATGTGCCATTATAAGCAGTGATCTCAGAAATAATAGATATTGTATAGTTTGTGCATGCATGATTGTGTAGTGTGTATGTGTAAATGAGCAGTTACGACCGGAATCGAAATCGACCCGAGAATACATTTTTGTATTTATAATGACGAACAGGGTCAGTCAGCAATAGACACAAGAAAGATTACGGCGCAGTTTGTATTTATAGTGAGTGGAGGAACCGTGATTGTGCTTGTGATTGTACATGCAGGCAATCTATCCTTTGAGCCCTATATCTCAGCATGTTCCCTAAATATTATTACAACCATATCCTATACAGCGGGGCCAACATGAACAGAATAGATCATTTTCTGCCATTATATGCTTACAACTTACAGACTATATAATTTTATTAAAAAAAACTATTTAAGAAATGAAATATAGCTATTTAACAACATTATTTATAATAAAATAAAATGTTAATTTACTGCTTAAAAGAAAAAAGCACTTCAAGTGTATAAAACAAAAGAAATAGTAAAAGAAATATATAAAAATAATAAATAAAAACTTGCACATATTGTAGAAAAATTAGAAATCAATTACCGTTAGGAAAAAACTTGTGATTTTTCTAATTACATTTATAAATTATTCTAACAACAATTTATGTAAGCCTTTTTTAAATAAAATTTTGTTCATCGAAATATCAATACTGTAATCAACGGAATTGCGTATTGGATTTAAACTCCGAATGCTTCATCCCTTCCTTAACTTATTGAATGCTTAATTCTCAAACGTTATGGCCGGAACGTTAAAGGAGAGATTGGATAGTTAAAATACTGAGTTTATAAGCGATATCTTTTATAAACGTTATGTCCTGAATATATATTCTCGTTTTCAAGGACTTACACCAACACGTATTTGCGCTTATAACTATCATATCAACTTATTGAAATCAGCTACAGAATTTACTCTATGGAAAAAATTCCAGTCATCTGCAAAATCCAGACACTAAAAGAAAAACACTATGGAATCTACCTACATCATTCACAAATAAGGTCCCAGTGATCCCTGAGGCGTAACAAAAATCATTAAGATTAAAAAACAAATTAAAATGAATATCAATTAATTATTAATAATTATTCTCTAAGTTGTTTTAATAAGTATGTAAGTAAAAATCTCGTGATGATCTGACAAATCATTCGAGTAGTATAATTTGTCAAGAATAGCTTATCTCAACTTAAGGCTGAACTTGGCTGAAGTTAATGTCAAAATTCTACGTTAAATTTTTGTAAGTATTCTCAATTACTCAAGTCGCCCATAATAGACTTTTGTGAATGGAAGCGATTGCAAACAATAAAAAACAAAATTTCGTTGCTTATAAACATACAACTTTAAATGTACAAAGCTGTTGAAGTGAAATATCAATTTTTGTATGAATGAACAAAAGAAAGTGAAAGAGCGAATGAATTCGCTTTTCGTAAGTGAGCAAAAGTGAACGAAAACTGAACGAATCGAAGCGAAAAGCTATTATGATCGTATAATACAAATTGCATGTGTTCGCACAGTTACGGAAGTGGTCGTCCGCAACCATCTTCTATTATAGTTTAGCCTTTAGCCGTTCGGAGTCGGCATAAAACAGGAGGTCCCGCCATCGTGCAAGAAGTACACACTCACACATGAATGGTGTGAGAAAGCTAGGCCCTGGGTAGTGGGTACTAACGAGCCTGTTGCACCAAAAATGTGTATTGTAAGTAAACAAAAACTTGATAACGTAATTTTTCAAATAGTTTTTTGAGTTAAAAAAAGAAGTATTGGAATTAAATCGTTATCGTTTAATTTAGAGCGCCCACTTAGTAGTTGATTAATAACCTAGTTTTGCTTAATTAAAAACAAAACTGCGAAGCTGTAGTTGAGTTCATATTTTGAATCGTGTTTAAATAATAAATACCTTGTTGTTTTAAAGGTTTCTTTTAAAACAACTGTCACATATCAAAGTGGTTTATTAAGGTAACAGTGGCGGTTTATTTTGTTGTCATCCCGCAGTATGATCGTTTCGTTTACGGAGGTCCAAATGTGAACGGATGGAATTCGACGTTGACTTGCTGTTTGAGAAAGGGTTAATTTGGATTGTTCTTATTTCTTTTTTTATTTATATATACATTTTTAGGTTTAAATCATTTTGTCAATGGATTGAGTTGGCGCTTGAAATATATCGGCGAATCAATTATTATCAACTATAAATAAGCATTTTAATAGTTTCATTTTATTATCTGGTAAGCGAGGCTTTTTGGACGGTCACGACCTAAAAGCTTCACGATCTGAGCTAAATCCCATGGCGATCCTGAATCGCCAAGTGGAACGTAGCATCATGACTATTTTTAAATAGGTCTTTAAAATGTCACATGTCTTTCAGGATTTGACACATGTCTATAGGGCCCTGCAGTTTTTCACAGCGATATCATCCTAGTTTCGGGATTAAACTCAAGTTAACTCGAGATAGTAGTTTATCATATAATTGAAATCCACAGTTAACTGCCAGTTAAGTTGCGGTTACAGATTCTATACATTTTGATAACTTTTTGACAGCAAACTCGATAAATCAGCAGTGTTACCATGGAGGTGTTTTCGTGAGATTTCGCTACGAAGTGAAGTAAGAGTACACGGAGTACGAATACAAATGACTGCGAATTACTTTACCTTTTTATGCAAAGTACATCCTACTCAACATCAGGGGTCGCTGAAGACAATTTTTTTTAAATTCTGATTTTGGTACCCCTTCCATAGATTGACATTTCTTGTGTTGGACAATTTTTTAAAATCCGTTGAAAAAATTATGTATCGCGTTTGCCTTAAATCCAAAACTAATTTATTTACAGGATAAGGAAATATCAGAATCTTAAAAAGTCGAAAGAAATTTTAAAATCAGTCAAAGCCCAACTAACAATTATTCCTCTATAAGGCAACAACATTTAATTTACACAAGCAATTATTTCTATAGGTCTAATACTTTTGCGCTAAGTTTGAGCATTTTGTAGTCGATTCTTTGGGTAGAAGCCTGTTTAAGACGTTATGCAGGAACATTCACAAGCATAACCCAACAAACAATTTCGCTTCGATAAAGCACTATCGAAGCTATTTCCCCTCCAGCGATATTACTTGTAGGAAGTCTTATGGAAAAACATTTGGCGCACTTTTAGGAAGCTATTTACTTCTATAAGACTTCTTTACATACTTCTAAAAGCCTTAAAGAAAAATCTTAGTTTGCTTATAAAAGGACATACAGAAGCAAAAAGTCATTCCGAAAATATTTGCAAATCTTCTCGAAGTTGAAAAATAACGTTATTTTTTATTATTTTCTTTTTGTTTTCATATTTGCTTATGATTATTATTTACTTTTATTAATTCCAATTTCAATCTCTTATAAACCCAATTCGTTATTATGAATGTATGAAATTCAATGCAATTAATTATATAAAAACTCTCATCTTACTGGGATTCGAACTCGGGTTATCTATCTCGCATGGTAGTTTAACACGCTATCCGCTAGGCTGTACTCTCGAACATGAAAGACGAGTAAGTACAACGAAGTAGTTGAATCGTGTTGACTCATTCTCGGGTAGGTTCCCGATCTTTTCACCTTTTTTACAATCTTTACACCTTTCCCTGATCTTTTCACCTTTTTCCGATCTTTTAACCTTAGCTTTGTAAAGCCTTCTTTCGTTAGCTCTATACTTGCTATGCTTCGGATTAACTTGTGCGAAGTTCTACCGAAACATCTTAACTTATGGTACATGTACACACATCTCCGGAACAATAACCTTACAGAAGTTTCGCTATCACAATTTCGGTTATGCTTGTGAATTTTCCTGCATAATGTCTTAAACAAGCGTCTACACAAACAGTCGACTGCCAAAATCCTTAACCTCTGTGCACAAGTACTATATAAGGCCTATAGAAATAATTGCTTGTGGAAATTACATTTTTGTGCCTTATAGAAGAATAATTGTTAGTTGGGAACCGATATTATGATGTTAGAACCTCTGTAAGGTGGTTTTTAAGCTTCCGGAGATGTGTGTATATGTACCATACTACCATACGTTAATATGTTTCGGTAAAGCTTTGCATGAAGTTAATACGAAGAGCTTACAAATGAAGACTTAAAAGCGCTGACTCTGTATATCTTAGACGATGAACTACCTTGCAAAGGTACCAGGTTCGAAGCAACACAAATATTTATTTTTAATTTTTTTTTAATTCGAAAAATGTCTAATGATTCGATTCTCAGAAAATTGGAATTTATGTCAGGTGCCAATTTCATAACTGATTTATATGTCGAATATGTTTGTAATTACAGAGATCTTCCAGCATGATGTATTACAGAACAAAAACCTGTTAAGAGCTTCCGTCCGAAGGCTTATGTTAAAAGTAATAGAAAAAGGTGAAAAGACAGGGGAAATATCGGAAAAAAGGTGAAAAGATCGGGAACATACCAGAGAATAGTTCAGAGGGTGAATGAGACAACACAATTCAAGTACTTCTTTGTTCTTACTGGTCTTTCATGTTCTAGAGTACAGCCTAGTGGATATCGTCTTGGAGAGAACCCGAGTTCGAATCCCAGTAAGATAAGAGTTTTTATATAATTAATTGCATTGAATTTCATAACAACAAATTGGGATTTAATAATTATAATGGATTAAAATTAAAATTGAAATTAATAAAAGTAAATAATACCTATAATAAAATGTGAAAACAAAAAGTAATAATAAAAAATAATGTTATTTTTCAACTTCGAGAAGGCTTGCAAATATTTTCGGAAAGACTTTTTGCGAAGCCTATAATTTGCTTCTGTAAGGCCTTTTATAAGCAAACAAAGTTTTTTCTGTTAGGCTTATGAGAAGTATTTAAAGAAATCTTATAGAAGTAAATAGCTTCGTAAATGTGCGCCAAATGTTTTTCATTAAGACTTCCTATAGGTAATATTGCTGAAGGGGAAATAGCTTCGATAGTGCTTTATCGAAGCGAAAATGTTCGTTGGGTATTTTATGAAAATGTTCAGAGTTTCGGAGTAAAAATCTAGAATTTTCATAGTATAAGGACCAGATTTTCTGAAAGCTGTTTTTGACTAAATTTTTTTACTTTACTTCTTAATTATAGAATAAACTTTTAGAGTCTTTATTCTAAACTCAACGGAAATTGAATCTTTTACTTTTTCTGAAACATTTACTAAGAAAATTAGCTGCAACTTTTTGCCTACTAACGGGCTGCAGGGAATAGAACTATACTCTCCAGAAATAGTAAATTTGTTAGAAGGTAACCGGAGAGTTTTGAAGAAATCTAGTTTTTATTTATTATTGCTTCCTTAACTTTAGTTAACAGTTTTTAACTTCAAATCTGTAATTGATAAAAATAAAAAATAAAAAACAATTTTTTCAGTTGATATTTTCTTTATTCATAATAATATTCCTGCAGTTATTTGAAAAAGCTTTGTATATTTTGGTCGTAAACGCTTTTTCACACAAAATCTTATCAATTGATTGATTGATCAAAGACGTATTTCAACACCATGATTATGTACCAATTATGTAAAACTCGAAATTGGTAGCTGTGGGTTTCACCTTTATTTTAATAATATATATCAAATTATCTTAACTCGTCCAAAAGTTATGATATTTGCAACCAACAATTGAAAGGGTCCCACTCTGTATTTTGACGACTAACGTCATCTGACTGCAAGTAGTAGGCGAACAAATCTTCAAATATTAAATAGCAGATTGAGTTTGGATTATCTTGTTGAGAATCTTGTACTTTGCTTTGCATAAATCTCACGAAAACACCCCTCATGTTAAATCACCACTCATTCTATAAAATGTAGTCCTGCACTGAAACACTGCTTTAGGAGTTAACTCTAGATTAAATTAAATCCAGGGTTAGTTGATTCTGTGTTAACCCAGAGTTAACATAGCTTTAAATTTTCTCATCTGACAACTTTTACTAAGTAGTGCTGTTCTGTACCAACATCTATTTCATTAAACAAATCTATTCAAGTTATATATTGGATCTCAAGTTAAAAATAATTTCTTGATTTGTTCGTGTGCTTTGTGAAAATTGAAATGTTGTATCTAGCCGTCCAGTTCTTGTTTTGCTCGATTGATTTCCTCAATAATTGCCTAACCGTAAATTTGGTGCTTTCCACGCAGTGTTTTTTTAATAATAGCATTGCTTACTTTCTTCCACCTTGTTTAGTGTATCTATGATACAATTCTAGAATAACCACACATCGACAAGCCAGCTTGCGTAGCTTTGAGTTAGACTATATAGATTATGTTATCAAGGAGGTCTTTGGGAGGGGCTTGAGTAAACCAACGCTTTAAAGCATCCTAGCTAAAATTAAGGCACAAAGAATCGGACGCACAGATTGATGGCCAGGTAGACGCCGTCCTAATCCCATATGCATGCTACTGCGTCATAGCACAGGAACGCTTTGTTACTAAATAGCATACTTAGTCCGAAAAAACAGTTCCTGGAAAGAGTAAATCTTCGTAGGTATTATATATTATACTATTATTTACAAAACGGTTATGACTTTATTCTCGTTAACCAATTCAATCACACTTATTTGTTATCAAATACCAACGATTAAATTCGCACACTATTATCACGTTCAGGTAAAAATTCTCAGCTTATCTCCCCATCCATTACATACTGATCTAGAAAGATATGGCATATTCTCCAAGGTTCCCTCAAATACCAAATTCCAGCCATTCCGGTGGAAACATCCAGTACCGCAGATGGAGCTGTTCACACATGAGGGTATGTTCGCGCACTGCAATCAGATTTTATAACAGTAGTATTTCGACATTACATTTTTTTCACAACATTTCGCATTGGTTGTGGCTTGTTGGATGTACATTTAGCCCCTCGGAATGTTCGGACATATAAAATACTGGATGCGTGCATCTTATATACCAAAATGTGATCAATTTAAAAGACTAAGCCTTACCCGGGGTTTAGATTTGCAAGTATTAGGTTAGGTTAGGTTTGATGTGCTGTTGACGTCCAAGTGAGTCGTCAAACATATGCCTACGTCGCGTCGGCCCATAGTTGGAATGTTTACCCAGCTATGGCAATAGAAGCTCTGTTCAGAGCTATAAGATTGTTAGATTTGCAACCGCTTAGTTCCGGCCAGAGGTCTTTAGTATGTCTGCAGGTGTTAATGTTTTGCCACCTAGATTTTATTTCACTTTGCGTGAATCTGGTTATTTTCTTTATTGTGAAAGCAAGTGGGGGTCTAACCATATTGTCACATAAGGAGATGCAGGTGGACGATCCTAGTGCTGGCACCCATGTTATTTGGACTTTGTTCTGGTTACAAAGAGCCTTTAGCTGTGAGCGGCAGCATCCAACTACTCGTGATTTTATTATGTTGGATTTCAGAGCTTTGATAGGCGCTTGGCTATCTACTAAAATGGAGATATCCTCTTGTGATATGTTCAATACTCTAGCCGATCTCTTTCAGGTCCTACTCAAATTTTCATTTTTGATCCATTGGTTAAGATTGCATTTACAAGCTGGGAACCAAATTATTTAATGACGTCCCTGCCTTGTATTCTAATTGAGTAAGCCCTTAAATCTTGTGCTGTGGACAAATGGTTTATTGAATAAGTTCGAAATCTTTTTTAAAAGTTCTTCTCTTTTTGCTTCTGTATCATATGAAGATTCATTTTTGTAAGGTTTTTCATTGCCCCTAAATCTGCTCCTGTCGTCAATACAAATCCCACATTTTGTACTTTAGTAAGTGATGTCATATGTATGTTTTTCTGTTTATACCAAGCAACCATATTTGAGTTTTACTCTTACTAGCACCTGGGACCTCTTGATGGCAACAATTCCTGGAGGAAATTTTATTGCTTATTGTGAGCTTGTGTGGATGAAGCCAACACATTTTTTGTTTGTTTGTAGTACCTATGCATCTGTAATAGCAATAACCAAAACAGCTTCCGACTCATATTTAAACACCTTATCCCCCAACGAAATATATAACCCGATCCCGATCGATAATTATATTAAGAACCAAATCATCGCATAAGAGTTCTAATAATACGAGTAACCCTTATTATAACAAAGTGGTCACGTTTTCTTTTCAAACATAACTTCATTTCGTTATGTATCTCACATAAAGTTCATCAGAGTTCAACTGAGAAATTGTTTTTTATATAAATTCCGCTATTACCACAGCGTTACATAAGAGAAAAATCAGACAAGACTCCATGTTAACTTCTTTGTTTGTATTTATTAATTTGTTAATTTAATTTTCAGCGCCAACCATGATTCCATGAACAATCTTTTGTTGCAATCGAAATACTTCCGCTTTAAAACGTTGCAACAAAAAAACCCAAGTTCATTGAACTTTTAGATAAGAATTAGAATCTACAATTTTCAGTTTAATTGCAAATAGATGTTCACAATAAGTTGGAAATAAACGTTTTTTTTTTTAAAATGTTTTTTGTCAAAAAATCGACGTTTATTGTACTAATTAAAAAAAACCTCTGGGAGCTTTAAATTACAAGAAAAGGGAACAAACACAACAGACAAATTCGATTTCTTATGACCACGTTTAAAAGAAATTTCTAAAAATCCTAACCACAGCTTGTACCCAACGTGGTATCGGTCGGGTAGTTATCTCCGTCTCTGCCGTTGATCCTAAACTGTATAACTTATCAGCCTCTTCTTGTAATCGACTTTGCAATGACTTGTTCGATGTAACCAGACACACTTGTGCTTCTAGATCCCGGTTAACAGATCGTTCGCCGAAATTTGAGGAACCAATGAGGGTGAGATTGGGATACTGAGAGTTCGGCAGGTAGTACCTACAAATGAATTACATAGTAAATTCCATTAAAGGTACAAATGTGATACCCACCATAATCCTTTTGCGTGGTAGCTCCATCCGTCTTTTTCGTATTCAAAGAAATTCACTCGGTGTTCTTGATGCGCTTGCAATAGATTCTCGTAGAAGTGTTTGGCTATTAGCGTGTATGCGGCTGGAATACCGCCGGCAGGCCCATTGGCTCCCTGGAAACCATTTGCCTAGAAATTCATGGTCAGATATGATAAAATTTAGTGGTGGTACTCATGACATATTAAATTACATTTGGATGAGCCATTAGGATACTGCATTGTGCTAGGCAATTATTTGTGATTGTGTCCATATAGTCCTGAGTCAGATTAAAATACCCTGTTGCTAGCTTTAGTCTAGAGCCACTTACAGATGAAGAGAGCAGTTGTTTTGTAACTATACTATCGTGATGTATTCCAATTTGACCCATTTCGATGAGGGGGAATATCCACGTGTCTGCATCTGGGAAGAGTAAAACGTTTTTTTGTATATCAATTAGTGGAAATTTTGCATAGACAGCATTTTTATTTATTCAAAACTGGGTTAGATAAGTCATCACGTTATGCTTCTTAGCAGTTGACCCCCAAGTCAATGCTTATCAGTGAAAGAAGTGGAAGAGTTTTTGTTTAATACTAGACAGGTTGGAATGGAAGCGAAAAAAAAATTGTTTGAATGTGTTCATCTGGAGCCTACCATGCAACTTGACCATTACTTGTTGGAAAAAAATACATTTCGACAAAAAAATACACAAAAGGACACATCTTTACAAGAAAAATACAAATTTAGTGTCACGACGAAACATGACCCGTGGTATATTGTTTTATTTTTTTTTCTTGTTGTAAAACAAACAACTAGCATCAAAGTCGGATTTACCCTGTGATCGGAACTAAAACGACAACGTACGATGAATGTTTTGTAGATTTGTGCACAGTACAGTCTTAGCATCCACCATGTTTAAGAACAAGATCAGTCATTAACAGTTGGGTGTAAACTGACAAAAATTAGAAATAGATACTTGGCGACCAGTAGATATTTTAAAAAGGTCTACTCTACATAGTCTTATGGTAGCGACAATAATATTGCGCACAGCATCCGTTCATAAACTTTGCGCTAACAAAGAAAGTCCGACATATAATATCGACACTACTAACGGACTACCTTTTGCAAAGTAAGGAGCTATAATGAGCCCGCAACCATAAAAGACCACTATACTACGGAGAAAATATTTTTACATCTCTAGCTGAAATCACAATGGGAATTCGTACTACGTGGCTTTACAAAGAAAGCTAAAGGAGGATTACAGAGCACGAATTACTATATAAAAGCAGAAGGCAAGAGCCGAGCTTAAGCCTCTATACCTTAGAAACATAAGGAAAGTGCAACGTCATGTAAAAAATCGAATATTGATCGATAAGCAATGCATGCAGCAAAATAGTGTGAGATATAGTGAGAGAGAGAGAGAGCGAGAGAGAGAGAGAGCGAGAGAGAGGGGAGAACATAGAATCACGAAGTGTGCGTATTTGACGGTGATTTCCTTTTTTCGAATTGGGATAAGCTTAAACGAAGGAAAAGTTAATCGCGTGAAAGTATGTGCGAAGAATGAAATCTCAGTATAATTTGCCCGATCCACAAAAAAAAAGAACTACGCCAACAGCAGATGGATAATTCTCCTCAACATCGCCTACACTCTCCTTTCTGCGGTAAAATGTGTGAATGCCTGGAACTGTTCACGGCCTGGTATGGTTTAAGGAAGGGAAAGTCTACTTCGCCAGATGCTAGAAAAAAAAAAACCAAGAAGCCAACATCGATACCACCACGATACCATAGTCTGTTTATTGAATTCAAACAATGATACGATAAGCATTTATAGAGAAAAGCTATAGAGAGCCATATGTCTCCTCCATCAAGGTCGGAAAGGACCTCACAGAAACATTCGATACCAAGATGATTTAGACAAGGTTTATACATTGTCACGTGACTTCCTTAACAAGATTGTTGAGAAGATTGTGCAATACCGAGTGCAAGTCACCCATAAAAGGCAACTATTAGCATACTGCTTTAAGCAGTAAGCAATGTCAACACTGTTAAGATGGCTAAAGCATGTAAATCGAATGGACGGCGGTTTACGAAGTAGAGGAAGACCTAGCCAAAAGTAAGTGAGTAAAGGATAGGTGATAAAGGTAATTGGACCCTCATATTGGTTAAAGCGCAGGTTCACCCTGGACTCAACCGCTACCTAAGTAAATTACATATCTCCACACCATAATTAATGATTCAAGACCCGATTGACAAGAGTGTCTGTGGATTTGACACGCTTTCAAAAAAACAACAGTTGTATAAATAACAGTTAAATAAATAAATAATAAATGCAAAGCCAGCTTTCCGCGGCACAACTTTCAAAGCCGGATGGCTCTTGTTAGTATGTGCGGACATCACCACTTCAGAGTGGATGAAAACAAACTTCCTCAGACTAAAGGAGAAATGCGAGTTGGAAGTAATGCTTGTGGGAGAGGATGACTTTCCGAAACCACATATTGTCAGAGCTTTCTTCCCGCAGAGTACCGGTGTCACAAATGAGAGAATACTGGCAATACTAGACGGTCAAAACAGAGACCTAAATACGAGAACGTGGAGAGTTCTGCAAAGATCGGACGAGAAAGACATCGCCCACATGGTCTTTGCAATAAATGAGAGTGCGATGCGTAGGCTTGCGGAGCTAAAGGGGATGGTATCATACAGATTTGGCCAAATCAAGATCATCCTTAAAGGATCCGACAAGTCTGCAATTCAGACCCGAAAAAATAGTGTAAATGACACTGATAAAAAGAAAAAGTCGCCAGAAAAAACAAGCGCCAGCTCGTCGCAACCAGCAGCCAGTATTAGTACTGCCGCCGGAAGCGATACAAAGAAGACTGGTTCACTGCCTACGACTTTATCGCCAAACGCCCCTAGTACGAGCAACGTTAACATCAGCCAGCAACAGTTTAGACCAAAGCTAGCTGCGGAACGGGCGCGTGAACGGCAAAAACACGGACAGCGTAAAAACGGTCCGAGAGATAGACACGAAGGTCTTTCTCAACAGGGTATCGTACGCAGAAGAGGCGATAACAAGCCTTATAGGGTACGAAACCCTGAGCACGGTAGGAAGCGATGACCACCCTACTAAATGTGCTGCAGGCAAACCTGCACCGAGCTATAGGTGCCTCGGACACCTACAACCAAAGATGTGCCGAAGGGAACATCGCTCTAGGTTTAATCCAGGAGCCATGGGCAACAGAGGGTAAGATATTTGGTTTACAAAGTAAAACCAGAGAGCTCATCTTCGCCCGGGGAAATTTTAGACCAAGGGCAGCTCTTTTAGTTGCAAAAGATATAAAATTCTCTCCCATTCCAGGTTTCATTACCAAAGATCTGGTGGCTGTCCTTTTAGAAAGACGCAACGGCCGAGAGCTACAAAAAATTGTATGCGCATCGGCGTACTTTGCTGGAGATGACGAAATACCACCTCGCCCAGTACAGGAACTTGTCCAGTACTGCCAGACCCAGCAACTACATCTTATCTTCGGCTGCGACGCCAACGCGCATAACACAATATGGGGCAGTCGAGATACAAACAAAAGAGGTGAGTCCTTATTAGAATACCTATATAGCAATAATTTAGTTATACTAAATAAGGGTAATAAACCCACGTTTAGAAACGTTTTAAGAGAAGAAGTTTTAGACCTTACCATCTCTTCTCCGTTTGTCCAAAACACCGTCGAAAATTGGCACGTTTCTGGTGAGGCATCTTTATCGGATCACATGCACATAAGTTTCCAATTAAGATGCAACACCGAGGATGCGCCGATTAAATACGACAACAAACTCACAAATTGGAGAACGTATCGAGAAAATCTATCGATTAAATGTGACATACTTCCAGAAAAACCTTCATGTGTAAGTGAAGCGGAAGTCGCACAATGTCAACTAAATGACATTATCATCTCATCTTTTACAAATAGCTGTAAGGTTAAACGCACTGTGGCAAAGAGGTGCACACCATGGTGGAACGATAACCTAGAAAGTTTCCGTAAAAGAGTAAGAAAACTTTTCAATAAAGCCAAACGCACCGGAAAGTGGGACCAATATAAATCTCTACTTACCCAATACAACATAGAGTTGCGAGAATCAAAAAGAGCGTCCTGGCGCAAATACTGTGAGGAACTCGAAGAGCTTCCGGCGGTGGCGCGTCTCCAGAGGGCACTCTCGAAAGATAAAACAAACTGCATGGGATTACTAGTCAAAGCTGACGGTAAAATCACATGCGACCGGGAAGAAACGTTGACCACACTTCTTCAGGTACACTTTCCCGGCTCTACAATCACAACTGAGTTTCATGAACACATGATAGATGACTCACCCCCTATAAACCTGAAAAGGATTAATAGTTTATCCGGCAAACTTTTTACTCCGGATAAGGTCAAATGGGCGATCAACTCATTTAAACCATACAAGGCACCAGGGACAGACGGAATCTTTCCTGCTCTTATACAAAAGGGCTTGGACTTTTTCCTACCCACTATGGTAGCCTTATTTAGGTTTAGTTTCAATTGGGGCTACATACCACAAACCTGGAGGGAGGTAAACGTGGTATTTATCCCCAAACCAGGCAAACCAATAGAACTACCTAAATCATACCGTCCAATAAGCTTAACATCGTTTTTCCTGAAAACAATGGAAAGAATACTTGACGTACACATTAGAGAGTGCTTAAATGAAAGCACTCCTCTGCACCCATGTCAATTCGCCTACCAAAAAGGTAAATCCACGGAAGGAGCACTTCTAAGTTTAACATCACAAATAAAAAGTGCATACGAAAACAAAGAAGTAGCTTTATGTGCCTTCCTAGACATAGAGGGCGCTTTTGACAACACTGGATATGACTCCATATCAAATGCTTTGACTCATAGAAGAATAGATCATCCCACCATCAAATGGATCAAAGCGATGCTTGAAAGTCGGAAAATAACTGCTTCATCAGCACAGACCTCAGTATCAGTAACAGCCGTTAAAGGCTGCCCTCAGGGAGGAGTACTCTCACCCCTACTATGGTCTCTGGTTATCGATAACCTACTTCAAGACCTAAGTAATGCAGGTTTCAATATAATTGGATACGCCGATGACCTAGTCATCATAATAAAGGGCAAAGAACCAAACGAAGTTACAACACGTTTGCAAAACGCCCTTAAGATAGTCATAGACTGGTGTAATAAAGAAAGTCTCTCTATAAACCCCAGCAAGGCTATCATCGTCCCTTTTACAAAAAGGAGGAAATTAAATCTTACCCAAATTTCAATAAATGGTACATACATTGAGTATTCCAACGAAGTAAAATATCTTGGAGTGATCCTCGATAAAAAACTAAGCTGGAACTCCCACATCAACAACAAAATTCAAAAAGCAACCAAAGCTTTCTGGGCTTGCCGAAGCATGTATGGTAAAACCTGGGGAATCTCTCCAAAGACCACACACTGGATCTACACGGTCATGGTCAGGCCCATTATAACATACGCTTCAATAGTATGGTGGAACAAAGTCACCCAAAAAACAACTATAAATAAATTAAACAAGGTACAACGGCTTGCCTGTCTGGGCATTACCGGAGCTATGCGTACCTATCCCACGGCGGCTATGGAAGCCATAATAGGACTAACACCTCTCCACATTTACATAAAAAAAGTGGCAATTCGCAGCTCAGCAAGTTTGACACAAGCGGAAGAATTAAACATTAGTGAACATCTAAAACTAATTGAACTTCTATCCGAACTTCCAGAACTTGACATGATCTGTGCGGTTACAGACCGCTTACCAAAGACACTATGCTTCGACAAAAGATTCTCAACGGAGATCACAACCAGAGAAGCATGGTGTAGCAACAACCCTCCAAACTGCCTAAACGGCCTAAAGTGGTATACGGATGGTTCTAAAATGGACTCAGGGGTAGGAGCTGGCATACATGGACCAAATAAAAACATCTCAATACCTATGGGAAAAAACCCTAGTGTATTCCAAGCTGAGCTCCATGCCATAAAAGAATGCGCAAACCTAATACACAACTCAGGTATTAAAGGCGCAAACATCCATATATTCACGGACAGTCAAGCAGCTATAAAAGCCCTTAGCTCACACATCATTGACTCCAAATCAGTACTACACTGCTTCAACTCCCTCCAAACACTCAGTTCCAGGAACAAGACCAAACTATGGTGGGTCCCCGGACATAAGGGAGTTGAAGGTAACGAAAAAGCTGATGAACTAGCCAGAAAAGGTTCCGAAACCCCCTTCATTGGACCTGAACCCTTCTGTGCAATCCCCAAATCAGCCATAAATCTAGTCATAAAAAACTGGGAACAACACAGATGTGTTTCATACTGGGGAAACATCCCAGGCCTAAGACAGGCCAAAAGAGCTATTCAGCCCTTCAAATCAGATGCCGACAAGATACTAAATCTTCGCAGGCACGATATCAAAAACTTAGTAGGCTACCTAACTGGTCATCACGGTCTGCGATATCACCTAAATAAAATGCGTCTAGTCGACTCACCGGAGTGCAGACTATGTCTAGAAGAAGACGAAACAGCCGAGCATATCATATGTGAATGCCCGGCTCTTTACGGTATGAGAAGAGAAACTTTCTTCAGGGAATTCTTAAGTCCCGAAGAATTGAGGAAATCTTCGGCTGAAAGTATTATCAGCTACATTAGGAAAGTAGAAGCGCTACTAACCTAAAAAGCATCTGACGGCAAGCACAATAGATCTTTTAGGTCGATGTGTATATTACTGCTTAGGCAGGTCAGAATTTAAAAAAAAAAAAAAAAATAAATAACTAGATAACTAGTCTGGAGGGCAGCCGTTTTGTAAATTTAGAGGAGTATTTCATATCGGTGTTTAAGGATAGTGATGCGATTACATGAGAACACAAGCTTTCTTACTCTAGGTTGTGCTTTGGGTTAACTACCCATCCACGGAAAAAAGCTTGTGTTACGAAACAACCAATAGCCTCGGAAAGGACTGATATTATTGTTGACGACCATTCTAAACGAAAAAAGGACAACGACGTTCGTATCTGCACCTGGAATGAGAACATTAAAAGGAGAGATGCAGGCGAACAACTAGCGGAAGCCCTAAACTGCTACAAAGCAGATATTACTGCCATCCAGGAAATACGATGGGATGGACCGGGCAAAAAGAGGATGAAAAACTGTGACATCTACTATGGACCGTGTTATAGTGAGCAGAAACAGCGACTATTCACCGACACATTCGATATCAGAAAAGGATTTAGGCAAGGCGATGCGCTGTCATGTGACTTCTTCAATTTGATTCTTGAGAGGATTGTGTAAAATTCTCGAGCCAACACCAGAGGCACAATTTTCCAAAAATCGGTGCAACTAATAGCATACGCCGACGATATTGACATCATTGGTAGGAGACTCAACGTGAAGTCATAGCCACGTTTACTAGTATAGAGAAGAAAGCCGCAAAAATGGGTGTAGCAGTAAATGAGGGTAAGACTAAGTATATGCTGTCAACGCGAAAGGACACACAACATCTACGAATTGGACAGATCGTCACCATTGACAGATATAACTTTGAGGTAGTACGGGACGGTCAGAAATCAAACGAAGAATTACTTTTGCCAATCGCTGTTTCTTCGGGCTAAGAAGGCAATTTAGTAGTAAAGCCCTCACTCGAACTACGAAGGAGATCCTATATAAGACCCTGATCATCCCAGTCCTGCTCTACGGCGCTGAAGCATGGACCGTATCAAAAGCGGATGAAGAAATCCTTGGTCGATTCGAGAGAAAAATTCTTCGAAAAAGAAGAAGACGAAGATTCAATCACGAACTCAACAAGCTGTACAGCGACATACCCCTGGTCAAAAAACTCCGCATTGGACGTTTAAGATGGCTAGGACAATTGGAACGAATGGAAACCAATACTCCGGCTCGCAGAGTCTTCGACTCCCAGCCAGACGTCGGACGCAGTAGAGGAAGACCTCGCCTTAAGTGGCGCGCACAAGTAGAAACCGACCTCAACCAACTTGGAGTGCGCAACTGGAGGCAGTTAGCTAAGGACCGGACTAATTGGAGAGGCATGTTGTTCATCCTGGACTGTAGCGCCACTTATTCTTGAGCTACTGTATAGATAGATAGATAGATAGATATGGATTTCTTTTCGTATAAAAGTGTTTGCATAAGTTTTGTTATCGCAATTTTTTTTTTAAATTTAGAGATTTTATAGCGTATTGTCTTTTTTCTAAAACATTGTTTATTGTATGTATAATTTGTTTTTTTTTTTTAAGAATTCAAAGTACCGTATAGTGTGCACGGCTGAGACAATTATTGAAGAAATTTGGAAAAAAAATTGAACATTTTCAAGGGGAGTACATTAAATGCTTGGGGAGTACGAATACCTCCTTAGTACTCACTTCGGCAGCCCTGGTCTGAAGGTACATACAGTTTTCGAAATTTATTCGCAATATGACTTTTACAACTCATATAAATATTGTACCTTCAATTAAAATCAATTAAAACGTTAGGTAGTCTATAATTTAATAGACACAACAACAGAATCGTGTATCTTTACAGTATACCACAGTATGCTTGTTGGTATTTTCGGAAGAAAGGTCAAGTAACGGGGAATATATCGTTTCACCAAAGTCTTTATATGTTGATAGTTCCTGGACTACTACCATTAGTATCGACTATTATTGTGAACACAATTAAGACATTCTACTCATCCTTTGATAACAAATTACCTGAATAATTCGAGCTTATCAAATCAACGCTGGGAGTTTGATTGGCTACAAGCCTCGATAATCCATCACCTGAAATTGAAAAGAGAAGAGTAGGTACATAGTTTTCAATTGATGGTGAATCCATCGCCCACAAACTGTTCTATTTACAAATGAAAACAAAACAAAATCGATTACGCTTACAAGTGAAAAATTAAGTTAAACAAACAACCTAAAGAATGAACATTTAAATAGTCGATCCCCTCCATATCGTCTCGGATATGGACTTTTTGTTAAAGCTCAACTTAGTACTGACATCGCTCAAAGCTGACCAATTTAGAAATAATTAATAGCGATGCACAAAATGACCTACAAAACAAAACAAAACAATGAACTGAAATAAACTTTGTGATCGTGACTTAACAACAACTAAAAATAAACAGCAGAATATCAAAACTCACTTGGTTTCCTATCCAAGATCGCCTTTTGTTTACTAAAGATATCTTTAAAGAAATCCGTTATCCTTTGCTTTGCCGTATTCATGAATACATCCTTGTCCCCCTCGTACGGAGACACAGACCAAGTCTTGTGCAGTTCCACTTCCGAATCCTGTCGCACTGATAAACTAAACTCCTGAACTTTGGCTATAAATTGAGCGAAGAAATCTGCCAGACTTTGGTCCTCAATCAGGATATAGCGATCCTGTCGATTCGTAAAGTAATCGTTGGACAAATTCGCGCCGCTTATCACCACCGAATTATCAAACAGGTACACCTTCATATGTTGCAAGCCCAAGAGTTCGTTCCATCGCGGCGGAGCAAACCGCTTAGTCATGCCACGCAAGTCCGGCGTGTGATACATCGATAGTGAAACATTCTTTTCGAACTCAGTCAGCAGCGGCATTAGCATTGTCTTTGAATTGACTTCGCCCCGTGTGCCTCTAGTGAAATCCAACAGCACATCGACTTTCAGAGCTTCATTTTGTTGCAAGTTTGTCTTGATTGTCTGCACGAATGCGTTCTCCAGATGTCCAGTTCCCAGGTATAAGCTAGCCAACACTATGCGCTCCTTTGCCTCAGCACTCTTTTGGACTAGAGTTTCATAGAACTTACTTGGTTCGTGGATGATTTGAATTTGATCGCCATGCAGAGGAAAACATGGCGTATGCAAGTATAACCACGAAAGACTTTCCAAACCGGGTGAGTTGAAAGTCTGTGCAATCTTTGGAGAATTAAAGATGAAATCAGGCGACACACTGAGCTGTTGATCAAAAAACGTAGCAAAGAAGCGACGGAACATTTTGCTCTTCCGTTTTGTGAGACGTCAGCGAATTTTATGAATAAAAGATATTTTCTTGTGACTTAGTAGTAGCTTATGGATAACTGAATCGATTATTGTTATTGATGTTAGATTCAACTGGTATGTGTGTTGTTCATTGTTATTTATTTTATATTTTTGGTTTTTGTTTGTACGCGAGATCTAGTAAACGAAAAGAAGCTGCCGAGATAATACTATACAGAAACACAATGAAAAACTTGTTCACTGAGGAGAGGAGAACTGACCAAAATATCCGAATTTCTACCGAGCATGCTTGCGTTACAACAGCTGATTATGACAGTTACGTGTTGAATGTGTTTACGTCTTGGACTTAGCTCACGTGGATTAAGGTCAGATCACATGACTATGCAGAGCGAAGGGATCTGAAAAAGCACATTTAAATTACATTAACGAATAATTTTCATGACTGAATGTTTTTTTTTTTCTTTCAAAAAGTGTGATTTCGATTCAGAAAAGTTTGATTATTTAGAAGGTAAATTAATATGCCGTTAAACTGTATCAACTTTATAATTGTTTTTCAAAAACATTTATGGTAACGCTTTGGCGCGTTGCGTAATTGGCAGACGCACCTAGTTGAACCATATGAAATTAATGTAAATACCTGACCACACAAAGTTATCTCCAACGAGACAGGTAGATTTTATGTGAGCCAAAATGAGAAAGATTGCACCGAAAATCCACGTAGAATCCATTTTAATCTGAATTCTCGGTGTGGGCATGAACGTTTAACTTCCAAATAATTTTATTTTGCCAAAAATACGCATTTGAAATGCCGAGTGCAGACCTCAATATCGGTATCAGAGAAACTTAAATATGAGGAGTTGTTTCAGATTTTCCCGTGTTCCACTGCGTTCCAGATTTTTTTTTGTAGCTGATGGTAGCAGCTACTAAAACCACTCGGTGAGTTGAGTCAATATGTCAAAGCTTGCGCAAAGTAGTTGGACGTAGTGTCAGCAAAGTGAAGTTCCAACGAGTGACGTGTTTCAGCCATTAAGGAGTGAAGATAAAAAAATGTTGAAATTGATACAAATGCCATAAGAATTCATGAGGTTTCGATAAGGATGAAGAAAACGAATTTATTCTTTTAGAATTTAATAATACGTTGGTAAACATTTTCAAAATCGTTGAATCAATGTAATTTGCCATTAATGAATGAAACGAATCTTATTAATTTTGGACAATTACAATTTTTGTGTGTAAGCATCATATAGCTTTTGATGAACTGTTGCTATAAAATTATCAGTCGTAATATATAGATTTTTTTAAGAATAGATGCAGATTTTGTTGCTGGTAAGTTTGGGAAAATTGATTTAATATGCACATATATTATGACTTAGGTGTAGTGGAAAAAGGCTAGTGTCTCGCAAGCGTCAGCACACCTACTCGCAAGAGACTGGTGTTGAAAAATTTGTTTGTTTTGATTTAGGAAGGATCAAGTCCCACACACACCGACGAACTATAGAGGGAACATAGATCATTTTTGAAGAATCGCGATTCTAATCGAGATTTACTACTACTTGCACAAACACCAGCATTATTAACAGCTTCCTTTCTTCAGTTTGAAACTTTTATTTCTATTCGCTTTGATTAAATAATTTTATTAAATTATAAAGATGAAATATTTGTGAAAATTATGTTTATGGATGTAAAGTTAAAATATTAAATATATTTTGTCGATAGTTCCGTACTCATTCAAGAATAAGTCCAAAAGTGAAAATTATTACTAAAAATAAGCAAACAATTGACGGTAGCCACACTAATACAAACAAATTATGAAAAAGAATTGCTTTCGTTAATGTTCGACTTGGACAGGAAAAATCTAAAATCTGTGATCAAAACTGAAAAACCCCAACCGATTCCATTGGCTAGAGCATTTCTATCTATTTGCTCTATGTGGCTAGGGTAATGTAGTAAACATTTTTTTCCAGTTTACAAATCACGTGGTTGTATTTTATTCTCTATTCGACTTCTTGGCATACAGAACGAAACCCTTCCGTGATAGAGATAAGGGAAACTTAGCTTAGAAATTCGACATTAGTTTCCGATTGCTTCCTACCTGTTAGTGAACTTTTCTGTACAGAAAAATGAAAAAGGTCAAATCTTCAATATCTAGAGAGAATTCACCCATTTTAAAGAAATTTTGATGTACATATGTTGAAAGTGACGACAATCAAAAACAGTCCTCCACTTAAGTGTTTTGCCTACAAAAACTTAGAAGATTATTTTAAGGAACTCAAATTTTACAATAAATCTTTAATATATAAACCAGAGATCAGGCAAAGAAGAGATAGGAACCTTTCCAGGACTTAAGGTTTTGCCTACATGCTAATCCTGGAATTTTCCAGGATTTTGAAAGATAAATAGATCACCATGTTCCAACCAGTATGTGTATTTTTATTGAGTCTTTCTTTTAGCGATTACATTTTTTTTATACATGTGTTTTTCTCATTTTAGCTTAAATGCGATTCGGAGGCTAGAATGTATGGCCGTCCTGTTCTGTTTCTTATATTTATATTTACATTAGAGTGCCTACATGGCTTGTCTTTTGCTATGTATTAACGTGGAGTAGCTCTTGCTCTCGTAGCTATTTACTTTTGACTTTGAACGATATGTTCGTCCATGTTCCAACCAGATATACACATTCCTTGTTTCACACACACTTGTTTGCAGCCGAGCTAATTTATGTGTCAAAACGACACGTAAGAAATCCGCCGATAAAAGGGAAGACATACGAAAGTTTCCTATCTCTTCCTTACTAGATCTCTGATATAAACATTTCCGTTTATATTTGGAATAAAAGGGAAAATAATTTTGATGGTTTCGGTCAAACTCCTGATAAGTTGTAGTTGGAGAAATTTATTTATTTTTCTGTGTTTATCTTTTTAAAAAAATTTAATACGTTTACGGCTTTGTAAAGTTTCATATCAAAGTTTATTCAATTTCACTCCTGAACATGAGTATCCAAACGGACCTACAGTTTAGCAATACTTCGTTCTCACTGCATTTCAAATTAGCTGATTTGCTAATTCGACAAAAGGTGTTCTCAATAAGTTTACGTTGGGCATGATTGTAAGTTTATGTTTGACAACCTCCTGCAGGCTCCCGCAGGTTTGAAAATTATAAAAGAAATCCTAAAGTTAAATAAAGACAAAAAAAATGTTTTCGCGCCTGGCATTAAAATGGAATACTCCGAGGAAGTTCTGGACGAAGGTATGTACATTCTTAAATAATAGCTGCAAATACAGGGCAATAAATCTGCCATCCATTGTTGTATAATTTGAAGCCCAGAAAAAAAATTATATTCCAATATTTACATTTTTACAATAACCGTTATTTTTTTGTCATATGAAATCCGATTTGACATTTTACCTGTTTCATTCTAATAAAATTAGGTTTGTTCTATTGTTTGATCGGTTGCTGTTATGGTTTCAAATATGGGCTCAGTTATAGCTATCATTAAACAACTTCATTGGAACACAAAACATGGTGGAATTGAAAATTTCCCCCCATAGATACCTATAGGATTAATTGGAAAATTCCGTTTCATATCGGTGGAACGACAAACATTACTTCACAGAAATAAATCTTGATCAGTGAAAAATAAAAAAGTGTTTTTCTGCGATAACTAGAATTAAAAATTAAAATATGTTTGGGTAATTATGTTCTAAAATGCATAAGCTTTGTTTTGACATCAACTCGCCAATCACTGAATTTATAAAAAAGAAAATTTCCAATCATGTAATTCAATGATAGCTATAACTGGGCCCTTAGAAACCATATTTCTACAAACGTGATAGGATTATCACATTACGAAACATTAATTTGTATGTGAAATTCAGTAAAATTCGATCACATTTGCAAATTCAATAACGAAAAGAACGCATTTGCTCATTGTGAACGTAGTAGCCCGATTTTATTTTATTTATAGTTGAGTATAAATTGAGTTTCAATTTAGCGGTTTGAAATGTGAAATTGTATGTTGAAATGCAATTCCCCTCATTTTGGCTGAAATCACACGTTATGTTAAAATGATAAAATTCAGTTCGGTGAAAAATTGCTTCTCATATCTTCATTTCACGTTTAGCTCTGGAACACCTCCCTCAAAATGGAAGCTAACCCTTACCTACACGTTATGTTATTTGACAGCAAACAGAAGAGATGTAAACGTCAGTGAAAAAGTTTTCTCATAAATGTCACTTTGTTCAGTTTGGTTTCTTAATTTTATTTTTGCACAGTGTTTTTCGACAATAAAATATTTCAATTCCACAACAAAAATGAATAGATTAAAAAATATAGCATTGCTATTTCTGCTACAAATCATACTCTGTGGTGAGTACATCCCGGATATTAATTTTTGTGTGTCTAACAAAGTAACTATGTTGCTATTTAACAATATCCTACTCTATAGCAAAACAATAATGAATAGGCGTCAAGTAAAAGTAGATTAAGTGCAACAACAATACCAAAAAAATGGGTTCCACGGAACAAAAACTTCGCGCCGGAGGTTGTCGCAAAATGTTATTCAGATTCACCGTCGCATAACTCATTTTACTACTATCCTCATTTGGCAATTTGCCAATTTTTTGACCCACAATTTCGAAGGAATCATAAATCAATGACTCCGAAGTACCTATTTAGTGACTTCTTTCCTTTTGGATGGATGACTCACAGCAGTTGATGCTGATGCATCTGAATGACAATAAATTTAAGATAGGCGCCGGTCGTATGAGGGAGGAGATTTCATCGTGGGAGTTGAAAAGGCCACACGTATTAGACTAGTGAGTGGGGTTTTAGAAAGTCTGAAGGTGACAAGATGCACTATACATTTGCAGGAACTTGAACAAATCCTTTTATAATCAAAACCACTACTTGAAACTAATTGAATAATAATCGAACATTTGTGCTGACCTATTTGGATGCTCCACAGCAACACCGACTGTTGTTTTCTTTGCATAATAAGCAAATGTGCACTTAAGGCGATGAACTCTGTGACTGAGTTAATCATATATGCATGCAATAATCGGTCAAATTATTGTCAATATTTGTTCCGGATTAGATAAACTTTCTCAAAGGGGCCTGGCCAAGGACTTTATTTTTATTTTTTTTGTTTGTTTCTTTGTTGAATGTCTATTATGTGACCAATTTTTTTGGTCGTTTCTTGCTTCCTCTTTGAATGGAGTTCAATTGCCTTTCATTATTGCGGGTTCGAATGTTAAGTGGAGCAGAGTGATGTCACTATATTCAATGGTAACCGTAGAGTTAAGTGACTAAATAAAACAGGTTGTTAACGATGATCTATTTTGGGAAGAGCTGACGTTTTTTCAAACATAACATCGGTACGATACCGTGCATAAAGAAAACGAATTCGAAAATACTCACTACCTAATTAGTGTTTCATCTAAATTAAATGGCTAACTCGTTCTCCCACGTTATATTTAACAAATACTGACCAAATACGCCCCATAAGTAAAAGTAAATCGATTGGAACCATTTTGCTTAAAATGGAGACATATGACGGTCACAATGTTAGTCTATATCTAAATTTAAGCTTAACAAGGCTGTTCGAAATGACAGCTTTTAAGACGAGCATACCAAACTATAAGTTTTGTCTGGTGATAGTATGCCTAAATGGAACCTCAGCAATTTTGCTAGACCCACAAAACTTACCTCGGTCCTAAAGTGGGTTTACCAGGACTGACAACTAAAATAGACAACATTCAACAACTCATAAGCTAAATTTCGTCGGATGAAAGTATGACTGTAAGATCGAAAATCTCCTCCAAAAAGGAGACCCTCTAAATTACGCCAACTGCAGATGCATAAGTCTTATCAATAACGCATACACGATCCTATCTGCCGTAATATGTGAACGCTTGAAACCGTGTACCAACAACTTAGGCCAGGGAAGTCCACAACTGATCAAATCTTCACACTTCTGAAAATCATGGAAAAATCCAAAGAAGTCCTAACCATTCCCACCACCTATTCAAAGCACGATTTCAATGCTGCATACGACAGCATTTATAGAGACGAACTATGAACAATGTCTAGTTTTGGTATACCGTCCAAACTCGTTCATCTGTGCAGGATGACTATAGAGAATTCTCACTGTTCCACCGGGATCAGAAACGATCTCACCGACACATTCGATACCAAAAAAGATTTAGGCCAGGTGATGAATTGTACAAAACGCCACCATTTGTCTACCTCGGGATCAGAAACGATCTCACCGACACATTCGATACCAAAAAAGATTTAGGCCAGGTGATGAATTGTACAAAACGCCACCATTTGTCTACCTCGGTTCCAATATTAACTCTGACGACAACATCTCGTCAGAAATGATCAAAGAATTACTCTCCAACCGGTGTTTCTTCGGGCTAAGAAGAAAATTTAATAGTAAAGCCCTCCCTCGAACTAGACCCTGATCATTCCACTCCTGCTCTACGGCGCTGAAGCATGGACCGTATCAAAAGCGGATGAAGAAATCCTTGGTCGTATCGAGAGAAAAATTCTTCGAAAAGTCTTCGGCCTCTATTGCGTTGACGGGCTATGAAGACGAAGTTTCAACCACTAACTATACGAGCTGTACAGCGACGTTCAAGATTGCTAGGGCATTCAGAGCGAATGGAATTAAGGTATCAAAACCGGAAATTCCTTCTTATCCGTTTTGAGCCAAAAGTGTAAATCTTCGGCCCCGTTTGTGTTGACGGACTTTGATGATGAAGATTCAATTAAGAATTTTACAAGCTTTACAGTCACACAGACCTGGCTAAAAATTGGACATTTAAGATGGCAAGATCATTCATAGTGAATGGACACGAATATTCTGACCCGGAGAGTCTTAGATTTACTTAGATTTAAAATTCTCGCTGCTTTAAGTGCCTAAAATATGTTTACAAAAAGGACACACAACATCGACGATTTAAAATAAACGTCACAAAGGCCAGGTATAACTTGATGTGGTAAAGGGCTTTGTTCAGATCGGCTCCTCTATTACTATAATCCCGATCATTCCAGTCATATTTTAAGGCACTAGTATCACAAAAAAAAAACGGATCAAGAACTCCTAGTAGTTTTGATCACAAATTTCATTCAAACATCTTCGAACTCGTTTACACTGATGTACACTGGAGCAGAGATACAAGGACGAATTTTGTCTTCAATGGCCGGCACCTTGCCTAACAAAAATATGAGTTTAAAAAAAAAAATTGGAATACATTCCGTGGTGTCAATGTCCAGATGATGTGATTTCACACCGCCGTCCAACTTTTTTATTTGTGGAAATTTAAAAGGGTTTAAGGATACATTTAAATTTAAAACGCCAACAAGCTAACAACCATTCAAAAGCTGCTCTTAATCGTATTAACCGTTGGACAATGTAACACTATATTGGGTCTCGGAACACTTGGCGAATACAGAGATTGCGTGTTGATGAACTGCCAAGATAAACATAAGATTATGAAGAACAGATGTTATGTTTATGCTTAGGTTTACATATTTGTTTGCTAGGTTCAAGTAATGACTTTTAGGCTCGCTTAAAGACTTAGTTTTAACTGTATTGCTAATTTATCAATTTGTTTCCGTTCCAGTCTATTTTCCGGTATGTGCGGAGAGAACACGTGAAATGATGTACATACCGATAAGTGGGGCAAGCTGTTTTCGTCGCCTAAATGGAACACACCAAACTGGATGCTCTTGTAAGTGGATTATACGATTAGGATATATATAAAACTTGAAACCGGGTGTTTTTTTTGCAGCTTCCTCTTCTGGATCTACCGGTGTCCTACACGTTGTCCGGTCTGTCGAGGACATCGATTTCCTATTAAACAACCCGCCATCGCCACCTTATGCACCAGTGGTGCCACCGCCATTATTCACGCGTACCAATATGCTTCGCTTAAAGAATGAGGGCGGCAAGAACATATCTGTGGTGATAGTCGTCAATCGAACCGAGAACATGACACAATTCAGTCACGAGCTTACCTGCCCCAACCAGTATAGTAACATAAACAACTACAGTTGCGATACAACTCGGCCTGAGTCTCTGTGGAATCCATTTGGTACGGGTCTACTGCACGAGGACTTTCCTTTTCCCATCTACTATGTTGCTGACCCCGATGAGAAAAAGAAAATTCTTGACTGTTTCGAGAAATTTAACAATTTCGACTATGACACACATGCCGTGCGCTCACTGTGCAGCGTGCAAGTAAAGACGTTCATGTCGGCGGCAGTTAGTTCGGAGGTTTGCATGCGCAGGACGAATTTCCTTAATAATCTTAGTCGCACACGGTATTGTGATCCTCTAGAGGGAAGGAATATCTACGCTACACTATTTCCCCGAAACAATACGATAGTGGAGAAGCGTGTGAATGATCCGCAAGAAAAGTTTATAATGGTCACCACTCGGTTAGATACAACTTCTATGTTCGACGGCGTAGGATTGGGTGCCATGGATTCGCTCCTGTCGTATGCAACTCTGGTCAGTGTGGCCCATACGCTTGCAAGACTTTTGCCACAGCGCAAGAATGAAAAATACAACATTCTCTTTGTGGTCTTCAATGGCGAGTCGTATGACTACATTGGCTCCCAGCGGATGGTCTACGATATTCAGAATAATGCGTTCCCTACTCGTAGCACGCGCACAAATCCAATTAGCTTTGAGAACATCGATCTGATGATCGACATTGGTGCTCTGGATGAGATCAATGAAATCAATCTTCATTCACTGCAAAATATGCAGTTGGGAGCGGAATTTCTTGGAAAAATCCGAAACTACACATCTGAATATAATTTAAAGGTGAGATTCAACTCGGTGTTGAGCGATAATCTGCCACCGACGTCGGCGCAATCGTTTTTAAAAGCAAACCAGTCATTCCCAGCGGTAATACTTAACGCAAAGCCAACGAATAAGTTCTATCACTCTATCTATGACGATGGCTGGAATATTGGGTTTAGCTACGGCAACACCTCGATGGACTTTAGCGTGTTAATGGAGAACGAATTGGCACGTGATCACTTCCAATTGGATTCGGTACAAATGAAAATCAGAAATGTCTCAACCGCCTTGGCGCTGGGATTGTACGAGATGCTGTCTGGTGTTGTCTACGATGGGAATAAGTTAGCCAACCCCATTCTAGTCGATGAGTTTCTGTTTTGTTTTCTAGAAATGGCCGATTGTCCATTGTTTAAAGCGGCATCACATCCAAGTAGTCAGATTAAATTACCTATACCACCACTAAGGTAAATATTGATAAATTTATATTGGTTGGGATTTTTAACCAATCATTTGTTTTTTTTTTAATAATAGGTACATCAGCGTTCAAGGTGCATCGCAGGAAGCCTCTGGTTGGTCATACAGACTTTTAGGATACATTCTGTCACAGAAAATCACAGAAATTAACAAGGAAAATTGCACATATTTACCCCTACATTGGTTTGCAGGTTATGATGCAAAGGGCGAATGCCGCCTGACAACTCAAAACTACAGTGTCGCAATGAGTCCAGCATTTTTAATTGAAGGTGAGTTGTTTTTTCTATGGAGAAAGTTTAAAAAAAAATAAATTTAGCAAAATATTGGATAAGCCTTTGGTTTTGAAACTGTTTGATATGGCAGTGCGTAATGCTGGTTTATTTCTTAGTCCTCATCAAAACTCACCTGTTTCCCGAAGGATTTTTAAGCCCAGTCCTTTAATGGAGTCACAAAGTATATAGCTAGAACTTGGGATACAAAGAAAAGTTAAAGAAAGGAAAAATGCATTTAAAACGGTCCTTACACGGTCAATCAATTGACATCAATCATACCCCTTACACAGTTCAATCGATGGACGTGAATTGTTATTTAATTTTTGTGAGCTTTTGTGGTGAACGGATTTGCGTTGAGTGTTCGGTCTTCATCGCCTTTCAATTTTCCGCCAGCGCCAGTCATGTTTTCTCGTTCGCGACACGAAACACAATGAAGTAATTACGTCAATACAACCCTTACACATCAATCAGCATGACGTTCATCATGCAAAATCAAACTTGCTTTGATTTTCGTCAATCAGAATTCACCAAATGTGTGTGACTCATACATATACATTTTCATGAAACACATGTTAGTGATTGATGTCAATCGATTGACCGTGTAAGGGCCGCTAAAGAAACAAACAATTGTTCTGTTGCCTAACGAATGGATCCAATTGTCTTCTCAAATTACAGTGGTGCTCTATGCGATTGAAGCCCATGACGTGTTATAGAATGTTTTTTTCATTATTTACGATCATATACCTAGGCCTAAAGGTTCTGAATGTCATTGAGCTATTAACATGTACAATTCCCTGTTAAGTCCAACATATCCAGAACGGATCGTGAAAAGCATAATCCAGTTTTAACCGATTAGTCAATGGCAGTCATTTTATTACATAAGCCTAGTATGTACACATGAACCTAGTGATGAGGTTAACAAAGAAGACTTATTTGATAGCCTAACCCAGTGGAATAGTTGAAAAGTATATCTAGCCGTAAACCAAATCAGCCATTTGGTCATAGATGAAAGCTATTCATCCCACAACAACATTTTCTTGCCGCAGCCAAAGTCAGTGGGGTTAATGATGCAGTTCAGTGAACCGCTGCGCAGAGGTCTGCGTTCGATTTCAAACCGTAGCGAAACCGGATTGATTTTGACTGGTCCTCCTCTCGGTCTCAATCTCTCAATGATGGTCCATTTGCTTTCAAATATCGGATAAGTGAGCGACGACGTACACGATACTGTAGCGCGAAAGGATAACAAACAAAATGCACAACAAAAGGGAAGAACTCGCAGTCTCGTAGCTAAGGGCAATTTTAAAGCATAATCTACCAAATCACAGATATTGTAAAGTATGCTAACGCGAACACCTATCCATTACAGCTCTTATTTCACGGTGGCCCTACCCACAATATCTGAACCATAGAAAAGTGTTGGTTTACACCCCAACGTAAGACACGTCACATTTTTGCAAATTTGAAAATCATTTGTAAGGCACGAAATTCATTCTTGCTAAGGACCGAGGTCTATCTAGTTGGCGTATTATACACACTTCAGGTATAAAACTGAAAAAATGTATAAAAGTCAAAAAAATTCATAAAGATCCTTAAAATAAGAAATTAAACAATAAAAACATTTTGATTTTTAAAACAGCTCCGATATATTCGAGTCCTTTATTTAAAGCGAATAATAAATGTTAAGTAACATTTTGGACTTGTTGAAATCCAAAGGATCACTATGGATCATAGACCAAGATGAAGAAGATGGTATGCTTAAAAGTTTTTTGGTGTATTCTGCAAGTTCCATCTGTTGCCTTTTAGCGAACTGCCAGTATGTGGCTGCTTTCTAGTCGCCGTCCTCAAACTTTTCACTAAGTAAAGAAAAAATTCCTGCTTTGTTGTCGAAAGCAAATATTGAATCCATGGCCTTTGAACTCAGTATCAAAATAAGTTTTTAATCTACTTTTGGCATTTCTTCAGAGGACAAAAGCTGTCCTCTATATTTGGGGTGCAATAATTTCTAATAATCCGTTCCAATTTTTGTTTTGTTGTGACATTTTCGATGCCCATTCTCCAATGCGTTGTTTAAAATTGTTTTCCATTCCCCACTGCATCTGCATCTGAAAATTCGCTGACCTGTGCTTCGTTGATGAGTTTGCGTATGGGGTCTAAATCGAATACAATTCAAATATGTAGTTCAACACAAGACCATTTCGCGTACTGCGTCCCTTACTGCTTTAATTTAATTGAAACAGCTAAACTAAACATAAGCGAACACGAACCAACAAATAATTAGTTTTTTTTTTTTTAACGCAACCGTGCTACAACCCAGTCCAGAATCTCATAAGTTACGACTAACCGAGGTAAGTGGTCAGCAGCAACACCAATAACTCTCCAACTTCATGAGTCCGTACTTAGTTTTTTTCATTTTTATAAATGACTACAATTGCTTATCGAAAATTAAGTCATAATTAACAAAATTCTATTCTCATAGCAAATTTAGCAGTCATTTACCATATGGGTTCGGACCTTCATGAAGCCTGATGGGCCTTCACAGATAAACTGCTATTACACCATTCGTCGCAGATCGAATTTAAACCGAATAAATAGATACTTAGCTTTACTGCGGCTTCCTCTATCCACCAGCCGAGGATGCCCTCAGTAGGGGCCCAACCCGACTGGCCTACCAAATAACAAAAAATAACTTAATCAACATACCACAGGGAAATAAGAATATATAGCGCATTAAGATCGGGTGAATGGTAGTTTTCACAGCATTCGCCAATATTAATTTGTTTCCTTCTACTGAGAGCGAAAGAGTGGCGCGATGGTTTGTGCGATGAACTGCAGCGCAGAAGGAACCCAAGTTCGATTTTCAGCCGTAGCAACACCAAAATGATTTTACACTGGCCCTCCTCTCGTGATGATCTAATATGAGCCTGTAATGAGCCTGTTGCGCCAATAAATTGTATATATTTGTAAACCAAAGTGTGCTTGCCATCGCCGTTTAACAATCTGCGAAAGTGGTTGCCCTTATTTATATGAATTAGTTTGGGACTTTGTCGTTTTTGGCATATCTTCCGAACACGATTTCTGGAGTGGCACTCTGTATTCACAATCACGGGATTCTCACAATGAGAAGGGGAAATGGAATAAGAAATACGCGTCTCTTGCGATTCCGTCTTCGTTATTAAATTTTCATACAGTATTTTTCCTTTGTTGTCGCTATTGAGTTAATAGCTTTTTTTACAATAGTTCAACAAGGACGTGATCCGAGTCGATGTTGGCTGCTTGAAATGTGCTAAGATTTCAAATGATTTTCGCGTGCCATTTGTATTTTTCTTCCGTGGGATTTGGCCGTACCTACTGCATATGGATAGTCGCACATTGGATATGAATTTGTATCGTACGTAAACGTATGAAGACTGAATACTGAATTTACACTGATTTTTCTGCGTCAAATATGCACTCTCGTGATATCACACTGGTACATAGGTTTTAACGTACGAAACTGTGGAAAAATCCCAACAAGTTCGGATGTTTTCGGACGTCTGAACTAAACGCATATGCGGGCTCCCATAGTACTTGGAAGGTCGGGATTGTTTGTGCGTGTCCATACGTGTTTGCACGAGTCAAATTCGTTCGATAACATGTCCAATGTGCGACTGACCTAAGACGTCTTACCTAAAAGCATATCGCTTATAACAATTCCGCGTCCAAACAATCGCCGGTTAAAGACCTAAGTATAAAAGTAACTATGGTAGGCATAGCTCATCAGTCTTATGATTAGACTTTATATTATTGAATTGCATGTAAACTCTTAACTAAAGTAACTGGTGATTTTTTAAGCGTAGTTTTTTTTTTAAACCGAATAAAACACTCAAATTTGCATCAAATATTCAAAATTTTTATTGCAAAAATATCAGAATTACGCACGAATTGTTGATTCACCAGGTCGATTATGACGACTTTATAACAAGCACCCTATTAGATGTCGCAGTTTGTCATCCTCATTTTCATACCCATTCTCGGGCCCCATCTATTGTACATCATGGATTGCAGTAGTGTTTGCCTAATATCAGATTATGGACCTTTCTTAGTTCTTCCTTTGGCTAAATCGTTTCACTTAAGGGTTCAACAGTCAATGTCCTTGAACGTTTATTTTTGATTTGAGCATAGTCCTCAGCAATAAAACTCATCATATGTGAAGCAGGCTCTTGGTGTCTTCGTGACAATATTTTAATGACATAATCCAAAACACAACTCTTAACTTGAAGGGACTTGACTGAAACTCTCGGTGCCACAGTTGATATCTTCTAGTCGGCCGGATGTCACAGAGCTATAAGCCGGCACTCTTGCAAATTTAAATTTATTCCAGGATGTGAATCTTTCAGAAATAGTAAATTTGTTTGGGTTGGGTGTTGAGTGTTGTAGAACGAGGGTAGACTCTGGACTGGCTTTAACTTGGCAATGCCTAGAGGGTATAACTCTGACTACACATCAAATGTGCTTATTTTTACCTCCAAGTGGTAACCATCAGCTACTGGTCTCATTCGTTGATAAAAAAACGAAAAACAGCAACACTATAATCACCCTGGTAAAAATGGCACGGAATGAATACCCGGCCTGCCGTCCCAAGCGAACCTTCTTCGACATATTCGGACAACAGGTTATCTAGGAATCTCAAGGGTAAGTCAGGCCCCTTGGATAGAGATGGTGGCGGAGGAACCAAAAGGTCAACGGCAGCGCTCAATCCCGTAGTGGATACTGATAACCCCGTATCGTAGGGGTATTAAACAGGAGAGGTGCACCAGAAAGAAATCCCTGGTTTGGTGAGGAATGCAGACAGATGCTCGCAGCCAGGAGATGACTTGGTTAGTAACATCCACCATCTCATAAGCCAAATGTGGTCGGATAAAAGTATGCCTGAAGTATGGAACCTCAGCATCGTTTGCCAGATCCACAAAAAAGGAGACCCTCTGAGCTGCGCCAACTACAGAGGCATAAGTCTCCTCAACATCGCCTGCAACATCCTATCTGCCGTAATATGTAGACCCCTGAAACCGTTTACCAACAACCTGATCGGCCCTTATCAATGTGGCTTAAGGCCAGGAAAGTCCACAACCGATCAAATTTTCACACTTCGGCAGATCCTGGAAAAAAACCCAAGAAGTCCAAATCGATACCCAGCACCTATTTATCGATTTCAAAGCCGCATACGACAGCATTTATAGAGTCGAATTATACAGAGCCATGTCTAGTTTTGGTATATCGCCCAAACTCGTATGTTTATGTAGGATGACGATGGAGAATTCTCGCTGCTCCATCAGGGTCCGAAACGACCTCGCCGACACATTCGATACCAAAAAAGGATTTAGGCTGTCATGTGATTTCTTCAATTTGATTCTTGAGAGGATTGTGCAAAACTCCCGAGCCAACAACAGAGGCAAAATTTTCCAAAAATTGGTGCAACTACTAGCATACGCCGACGATGTTGACATCATTGGTACTACTCAACGTAATGTCATAGCCACGTTTGCTAGTATAGAGAAGGAAGCGGCAAAAATGGGTTTAGCAGTAAATGAGGGTAAGACTAAGTATATGCTGTCAACGCGAAAGGACACACAACATCGACGAATTGGACAGAACGACACCATTGACAGATATAACTTTGAGGTAGTAGGGGACATTGTCTACCTCGGCTCCGCTATTAACTCTGACAACATCTCGTCAGAAATTAAATGAAAAATTACTCTTGTCAACCGCTGTTGACTCGAACTACTAAGGAGATCCTATATAAGACCCTGATCGTCCCAGTCCTGCTCTACGGCGCTGAAACATGGACCGTATCAAAAAGATGAAAAAGTCCTTGGTCGATTCGAGAGAAAAAATCTTCGAAAAAACTTCGGTCCCGTTTGCGTTGACGGGCAATGGAGACGAAGATTAAACCACGAACTATACGAACTGTATAGCGACATACCCCTGGTCCGCACTGGACGTTTAAGATGGCTAGGATATGTAGAACGAATGGACACCAATACTCCGACTCGCAGAGTCTTCGATTCCCAGCCAGACGTCGGACGCAGAAGAGGAAGACCTCGCCTTAAGTGGCGCGCACAAGTAGAAACCGACCTCGACTAACTTGGAGTGCGCAACTGGAGGCAGTTAGCTAAGGACCGGGCTAATTGGAGAGGCATGTTGGTTGAGGCCCAGGTTCATCCCGGACTGTAGCGCCACTTAGGTAAGTAAGTTATTAAATTTGCTTGGGTTGGCAAGTGAATTTTCACTTCTTTTTGATTCCCAAAATACGTCTTTTCCATTATGTGACATGTTAGTCTATACAACGAATATATGTTTCAAAACAAATTCACCAAATTTGCTGATAAATTAAATGTTTGTCCAATTTACTATCGACTTTCGTTTTTGCTCTTTTCTAGATTATGATTGGAAATCAGGTCAATACTCGACATGGACTGAATCTACATGGTCCCAATTCAGTGCACGAATATTCCTCAGACCGTCCAAGATACACGAAACTGTTACCCTTGCAATTGGCATTGTTGTTACGATATTATCGTTCTGTATAGTTTACCTGATGAGCAGCAGATCAGAAGTTCTCTTCGAAGACGCCCCCACGAGATCGTCGTAAGTTGTTTCTATAGCTAATATTTTTTAAATGGTTTTCTTATTAGTTCCGTATTTTTCGTTTCGTTTCGATTCACTGTGTTTTCTTGTGTTTTCATAGACTGTAGTTCATTTTCATCATATTTGTTTCTACTCCTTCTCATTTAGGATAACGGAACCGGCGGCTTGTTAGTAGTAATAAATGATATTAACATAAAACAAAACTTAACAGAAAGACTGCCCTTACTTAGGCGAAACTTGTAAATTAGTTTTTAAGTATTACAACATTCTTGTTGTCATCATCATTTGAATAATTTTATTTAAAAACTAAATGCTTTAATGATATTTTATTTCCTTTTGAATAAACTTGCATATTCCATCCTAGAGAAACTAAATTTTGTGTAGTTCTAGTTAATCGTATTTTTACGCTTCAAAGAAAAAAAAACAAAACTATCACTCTAATTAATTTTTATGTTTTGTTTTCCATTCAACAAACGAATTTATTGATATTGTTTGTCTTCATCTGAATTTATCATTTAACAGTAAGCTTCAGTTGCGTGTTAACAAGAAAAACAAAAGACCGTAATGTTTGCAAGTTTGTGAAAGCCTATATAGAAAATAAGCTCATAGAAGGGGTTATATTTAAGCCGACACACTATGATCGTTGCTTAGAATGGATGAATTGATTGAATTTTAGTAGATGTACGTTTTGTCAAAATTGCATAGCAACTGACAGGTAATAGATACAAATCTTAGACGATATAGAATGCTGGTTAAGAGAGCTTGAGAACATGTAGAAATGTATGAGGAATTTGTTGTAATCAGCATATATTATATTTATATCGGTGTTTGATTCTATTAAGCTTTTCAGTGGAAGTCAATTTGAGGAATAGACCACAGATATCGTTCATAAAATGCTGAATATTGTACAGGGTAACTGCTGGTCATGGATAACACATCCATTTACCAGAACTAAAACCAACCACTTCGATGGATGATATTGATTTTTATAGTTTTACTATCCTCTTGGACTATGAACGAACAGTGATGACAATTTAGTTTTATTAAAATGCACGAGTACTTTTTGGCGTGGAAGTGGAAATCGGTTAATTTTTGGTAATCGAATAGGCATATTCTATCAGTTGATAATAATGGAATACTTCGACTAGATAATAACAATTTGATTGAAAAATATTTTGCTTCTACAATGCATAACAATGCATATCATGGCAAATGTACTCCGGATGTAGTAGAACCTGCAGGTATATTTTGTTTAATTATTTAAAAAACGTCAGTTAAAAAGTGATCGTGATCGTGAAATCAATGAAATCGTAGTTCATTCACTCCCCATACAAATGCTAATCATGCCTATGGTTTGGTTTGCGATGATATTGACAACAAGGATCGCTTTTTTGCGGCCAAGCCTATATACATTTGAAATATGAAATGTGTTGTATGTATGTAAAATTAAAGACAATTAAGTGAACAATTCACTTAATAAAGTCAACAATATATTAAGGGTATTCATGCAACTGTCTAAATTTGTACAAACAAGTAATTTTTGTTTATTAAAATTTACTGCAAAAAATAAAATAATTCGATTTTCGTATTTTTTTGAAAGGGTACTGTGACATTTTTTCAAACAAACATAAGCCCTAAACTACTAATCTAGGCAAATAATTAAAACCGACAAATAAGATTGAATTGATTAGATAAGATTTTTACTGCTTCTTCTTATGGTTGATTTGAAGTAATTTGTTGCCAAAAAGCTTAACTCAACTTGAAAAACTTGAAAGGACCCATTTTAAAATTGTTTCCAAAATGATTTTAAAGCCGATAACCAACTAAATATACATTTTCATTATTTAAGAGACAGCTTCGACCGGTGTTTCTATCATTTGTGTTGCCGAAACTATGTCGTTGAAGATCTTGAACTTATAGTCGAAGGAGACTTGCAATCGCTTTCCATTTAGGCGCTCGTATTCAATTTTTCATTAATATTCGTATGATCACATATTCTCAAAAAAATATTTATCAGTGCCCTTTTCCTAACTTAAACATAACTTAAGATCACTCAAAAAAAAAACATCTTAACAATAAGATTAATCTAGTAATCTAGAGTAATATTAAACTGATGTCGCTGTACAGCTTGTAAATTTCTTGGTTGAATCTTTGTCATCATACCTTTTTCCAAAAATTTTTTAACTCAAAACGACCAAGGATTTCTTCCTCCCGTTTTGACACGGTCCATTCTTTGGGCACTCGCGAAGGACTGGAATGATCAGCTTCTTATATGGGACCTCGGCTCAGCTTTCCATTAAGCACACTAAGCAAACTTTTTATTATTTTTTTATTGTTTAAAAAATACCCCCCTAACATAATCAAACATAGCATGCACCAAAACTTGCACTCGGATATATGCAAAGTATAAACCCCCCTGCTTGGGCTGAATTTTGGATTTGCGATGGGTGCGAAATTGGATGTAAGTTTGAATATGGATTGGAGGGTTTGCCTGCGATATAGTGAAATGCATTTTCAATACCGAGGTCGACAGTTTTATAATCAGGTTCGGTTTTGAAAGCGTGGTTTCATCTGCACTTCAATTTCTGGAAGTTGCAAGTTCCCACGGGTAACATCCTCCATGTACTTAGCAGAAAAGGATCTTTTAAAAGAACACATGAATTGAAATGGAGTCAACAACTTATTATTTCCCCCTCTATTGCGTAAAACAGCAAATGTGTTTTCCAAGCAATCATGATTAAGATTTCTTGTTAAGAGAAATTTAACTTCTTCTTCTTTTATATCACTAAACATGCCTAAACATGCCAATTAATGCATTAATATTTTGCTGCCACCCTTTTATAAAACGCATTTTTTTAGTAACATTTCTTGAATTTTCAAAAAATATATATATTCTCCAAAAAACATTAATTTCACGATTCCATGCGAGTAAAGACATAAGTTTGTGAGTAACTTAACGTTAATTGGTTATTAATGTAACCCTCGTTACTCAGTAACGAATACATACGGTTTGCTACAGCTCTAGTATCTTCATTAATAGCAAAAGTTTAAGACCCCTCTGCTTCGTTTGACGTTACTTCAGGATTTTCATTACCTAATAAACCAAAAATTCATAAATTTTACCTCATTTTCAACTAAGGTTAAAGTTTACCTTCTGTTGTATTGGTAATATTTTTCAAAATGTTTAAATCAGGTGTTGCCGACCATTTTAGGCGCAGCTTTGACTTGCCATACATATCTTTTGAGAAATGTCTCGCAGATCCTAAAATCCTTCGAAATTGGATTATGTAATAAGTGTTGTTTGTTGATGCAATTAAACCACTTTGCTTTTCTAAAAAATTTAAGAAGTATAAAGCGGTCTTATATTTGTGGCTGTACATTTTTATACCCTATCCCATATGGGTATATAAGTTTTGATACTTAGTTTGTAACATAGAGAAATAATTTAGCTACATATGCCTCAAAGTATATGGATCGACTCAGAATCGCTAGCTGAGTCGAATTAGCCATGTCTGTCTGTCCGTCCGTCCGTCTGTCTGTTCGTCACCGATTTGTGGGCCTTAAATTTTGAGCTAGAATAATTAAATTTGGTATATAGGATCCTCGTCCGTGCCACCAGAACAAGTGTAAACAATTTTGAAATCCGCCCAACGCCACGCCCCTTTTTAGGAAAACGTTTTTTTTGGCCAAACCGTAAGGAATTTTAAAAAAGTGTCTGACACACGGACGGACAGACAGACAGACAGACAGACATGGCTAATTCGACTCAGCTAGCGATTCTGAGTCGATCCATATACTTTGAGGTATATGTAGCTAAATTATTTCTCTATGTTACAAATAAAAAAAAAAAGGGTATAAAAATAAATTTGATGCACAATCCTTGGTAGTATTAACATGAACATTTCGTCTATAGACCATTTTAACCCACGCCCACTTTTTGGGGGGCGTTTTCTTACAAAAACCATTTGTATACCCTACCCCAAGCATATGCAATAGAAAAACGCTGTTTTTCGTCGAACTATAAAAGAATTTGATAAACCTTCTGAACAATATGTTGTGACAACACCATTTTCAATACTTTATGACCATAAAGACCACATTTTGGGGATATTAATTTTAAGGATGGGATGGGATAGGGTATTAAACGATCCGCACAGCGGATTGTAGCCTTCTCATATGTTTTAATATTGCTTACCTCTCACTATTTTCCGGTATTTGAAAATATTTTACACCAACGTTTTCTTTCTCCTCTTGCTGCCCACACGCCAAACACTTAAGATAATGTTTTCCCATTGTGTAGTTTAAAATTGTATTTTATTTTAATTTTTTTGCACACACCCTTTTTTTAAAATAGATGGAATTGAATAAGTTTTGACAATTCAACTTCAGTACGCTTTTAAAACTACGGGTAAAAAAATTTTAACAATCTTCCCTCAAGTATGCATACGTAATTAGTGTGACCCCAGCTATACAGTTTAGAACCTAAAAAGTGTTGTCAATAAAACTTCAAATCGTTCAATATGGTATAGAACGAAGTAATAGAAATGCAAAAATGTTTAATTTTATATTCTGAAGTGAAACATTTATATTGAAGATCCACAAATAAGTCTTTTTCATCAATAACCAATGACAAAAACAAAAAATAAAAATAAAATAATACAAACTTTAAAAAGCAAACTTGGTAACCTAATCAAGTCAATTGATTTCTGAATAGCTGAGGGGAAATACTACTACACTGAAAATCACTTCAGCCCGCCTTTAGAAAAGCATTATGGGAAAAGTTTCATTTATGTATCTTACGCAACATTGCTAAATGCAATTTTTGTTAAAATTGATTGCGCATAAGGATTATAATCAATCCATTTTACCTGTTTACACTTATGCAACGTATTTGTTGTAGTGTTATGTTTGTAGCAGTACGAGTTGCATATGTATGGAGAGTGTCCCTACTCACTGTAAGTAGATATACACTGATAACAATAAACATAGCTATTCATTGAACAGTTTGGATGACAGCATTTGAATGATTTGAAAATCATTCAAACATCATTATCAGTTGATAACGATTGGGGAATTTTAGATCCTTTTCCTGAGAATGTGATAAGAACGTTATCCAGATTACTATCATGGCTATCCTAAAAAAAAATAAATATACATAATCGGCGTTACTAATAATTATTTTTAGGAACAATTTAAATTTTAATCTCCGCACTTTTCAAAAATCCTTTACCAATAAAAAATTTACATCACGGACTAGCGCTAGTTAAAGGTTATTATTTAATGTACAGAAAATCGAGTTCATACTTGCAACATTGTTGCACATGCCATGCAGAAAATATTGATTCAATGCAATTATGAACAGAAACACTGCTGCGAGTTTGCAGCAAAAAAAAGTGTTCATATAAGCAGTAGACAGTAAAAAAAATTACAGACATTTTTAGCTTCTCTTTTTCTTACAGTGACAGAGTTTGGTTGTGTTATATACAAAAACTTGTTAATAATGTCAATTAAAAGAATAGTTTTAATATTGATTCATAATCAATTAAATAGATCAAACAAAATTCAAAGAAAAGGGAAGACTATTTTGATAAGGATGAACTGAATTTCAAGAAACATTTCAGGTTCATTTTCTATAATGCAATGTTATTAAGACCTTGAAATTTATATCAATTTCTCAACAGTTCATACAAAAGGATACTTGTCCGTTTTTGGTCAACCCAAAACCTCCCTCAGGCTGGCATTTTTGTTAACTACATATTTGGAAGTTTTTTTATTAGTTTATTCCAAACAAACCGAAATAACCAGTTTAGTGTCAACTTTCGACCACAATTTTTGCTCACTTTCATTCCTATAAAACACAAATAATATATTTTAATTTTTTAATAATCAAAAACTTCCTTTCTTTTTTCAAACAAAGTCTAGAAAATTTTCAATTATATTACATACTTTGTTATTTTCTCCTGCAACTCGGTAACGACGAGCTCATTGGCGCGATGGTTAGTGCGATGAATACCTAAATGATTTTTCACTGGCCCTCCTCTCGTGATGATCTGACAAATTATCCGGGCAGTATCAATTGTCAAGAAAAGCTTATCTCAACTTAACCGTTCGTTTTCGGCATAAACAGGAGGTCCCGCTATCGTGCAAGAAGTACACACGCACACATGAATGGTTGTGAGAAAGCTCGACCCTGGGTACTAACGAGCCTATTGCGCCAAAAATTAGTCTTTATAACTCGGCAACAAAACAAAATTCAATGTACAGTTGATTGCAGTTTGACCGTCAATTTGCTTATATGAACGCAGGTGACAACTGCTCTCATGCAACAAGAATGCTTTTATCCTGTCGCATTTTTACTTTTTTGAACTCGGCCACTGCCATGAAAATCTTCTCAAATTCGGCGTTAAACATTCGCACACACAAATGAAAAGAGAAGCTATGTTTTAGGAATGGCCCGTTAATGAAAGATATTTTTTGTTCTATTACCATGAACTATAATTGAAATGATATAATTTTAGTGTCACAGAAACCTTGTTCATTCTGACGTTGTCTACTAGGTTTATGCACTTGTTATCTAATTAAAATAGCAATTTCTTGGCACAGGCTTTGAAATAATATAGAAATCAGGATTGCCGTGGAAATTATTTTTACCTAAGAACAGGTTGACCTACCTACCTTCTTTATTGATGGGGCTTTGATCTGGATAGAATGATTATAACCCCCCACTTAAGTGCATTCCTACTGGGGATGGCTATAAATTCCGCCTCGGTACACGTTGACAATCAACATAAATACATTCCAAAGGCATCATGCACAGACTCAAAATATAACTTGCCGCTCAGCATCCTCTCCGAATCAACAAAAAAGGTATTCCATATTCTTTTTGAAAATCGCTAACACTTCTGGCATCCAAAATACAAGATGATATAGATTTGTTTGCTAAATTTTCTAACGATTTTTTTAGTTTACTTTGTAAGCTTTGAATTCATAATCCACACAGAATCCGATAAAAGTACTCGTGCATTTCCTCTGACCAAGACATAAATTTTTGTTTTTTTTTTTAAATACATATTTAAGAAATAGCTAACATTACAATTTAATAATTAAAAGAAACAAGAAGAGTCCTAACCAGAATTACAAATTATTATTAATAAACAAACAAAAAAAAAACAAACTCAAACACGTTATCTGTAATGAAAATCATGATATTAATGTAAAACAAAATAAAATGTCATTGAAAATTTAATAAATGCAAAATCATTTTAAATATTATCAATTTAATAAATGTAACAAAAAAAAAACAAATCACATAAAAGACAAATATTAATGTAAACCTTTTTTTTACAAGATTTAATATTAAAAGTAAAAAAAAACAACGTTCGTATATTTATCTTGTAATGAATGTACATACACAGATATTTTTAATCTATTAATAAGGCATTTTGTTGCTGTAATTTACAATTTGCTTAACTATGGTTTTTGAATAAAATGTTAAAACGATCATTCTCTTCGAGGAAACTAATTTTTAGGAAAATATTTATTTGTTTGCTTTACGATCTGTCTGGATTTTTATTGCAGCTACTGTAATTAGACTTTAACAATTATTGGTATTTTATGTTTATTGTGGTAATTACAATTACAATAAAAACACATGGAAAGTAACAATTTGTGTATTATTTTTCATTGAGTAGTTGTATTGTTTAAATGAAATGAATACGAAAACTATAAAAAGAAATCAACTGAATTTTATCTTAAAAACAAAAATCAATATTTTACAGAAATGTTTGTTAGCTGCGATGCTGCCTTAAGAGATTATGATGTATCTATTAAGGCAACATCGCATCTAGAAGGAATTCAGGTTACTCATACCGTAATTTTCGAAACGATAATCGTTGAAGACAGTGAAGAAGACTTTCTGCGTCCGTACCGTAAAACTTGTAGACATGAGTACACACACAATATACACACAATATACACGCCACGTTGAATATAAAGTTCAAGCAATGAACAAAATAAAACATGAAAGTAATTTAAAAGGAACACAAGTCAGAGAAGTTGCAGAAGGCGCACAAGAAGCAAACTTTTATTTCATCCTACCTGTCGGCTGACTGATGAATAATTCTTTCTTGTGTCTTCTTTCATCGGGTCCTCAACCAACATGCTTCTCCAATTAGCTCGGTCCTTAGCTAACTGCCTCCAGTTGCGCACTCAAGTTGGTTGAGGACGATTTCTACTTGTGTGCGCCACTAAAGGCGAGCCGGATTATTGGTGTCCATTCGTTCTACATGTCCCAGCCATTTTAAAGTCTAATACGGAGTGTTTTGAATCGTATAGTTCTTGGTTGAATCTTCGTCTCCATAGCCCGTCAACGCAAACGATACCGAAGATTTACCTAAGAATTTTTGGCTCAAAACGATTAAGGAGGGATCTCCGGTTTTGATACCTTAAATCCATTCGCTCTACATGCCCTATCAATTTTGAACCTGCAATGCGAAGTGTTTTGATTGGGGGTATGTGTGTACATCTCGTATAGTTCTTGCTTGAATCTTCGTCTCCATAGCCCGTCAACGCAAACGGGACGGAAGATTTTTCTAAGATTTTTTTTTCAAGTCGACCAAAGATTTCTTCATCTACATCTGGATGCGGTCCATGCTTCAGCGCCGTAGAGCAGGACTGTTTGATCAGGGTCTTATATAGAATCTTTTTATTAGTTCGAGTGAGGGCTTTACCACTGTATTGCCTTAGCCTAAAGAAAGAAAGGTTGGCAAGAGTAATTTTCGTTTCGTTTAATTTCTGGCGAGATGTTGTCAGATTTAATAGCGGAGGCGAAGTAGACAAAGTCCTGTACTACCTCAATATTATATCTGTCGATGATGACGTTCTGCCAATTCGTTGCTGTTGTGTGTCCTTTCGTGTTGAGAGCATATACTTAGTCTTACCCTCATTTACTGCTTAATCCATTTTGGCCACTTCCTTCAAAAAAACTTGGTTATGACATCTTGTTGAGTCCGACCAATGATGTCAATATCGTCGGCGTATGTGCTTCCGGTGTTGGCTCCGGAATTTTGCACAATCCTCACATGAATCAGATTAAAGAAGTCACATGACAGTGCCTTGCCCAAATCCTTTTTTGGTATGTGTCGGTGAGGTCGTTTTCAACCCTGATGGAGCAGGGAGAATTCTCCATTGTCATCATGCACTGACGGACGAGTTTGGGCGGTATACCCGAACTAGTAATAGCTCTGTATAGTTCGAATGCGGCTTTAAAATTAATAAATAGGTGGTGGGTATCGATTTGGATTACTTGGTTTTTTTTCAGGATCTTTCGAAGTGTGAAGATTTGATAAGTTGTGGACTTTCCTGCCCTAAAACCACACATATAAGGGCCGATCAGGTTGTTGTTGTTAAACGGTGTCAGGCGTTCACATAAGACGGCAGATAGGATCTGAGGAGACTTATGGCGCAGTTCAGAGGGTCTCCATTTTTGTGGATTGGATAAACGATGCTAAGGTTCTGTTCTTCAGGCATACATACATTTCATCCGACCAAATTTGTCTTATGAGTTGGATAATGTTACTTACCAAGTGATCTCCGCCGGTTTCAGAAAGCTTGGCGGGAAGGCCTTCATTGCCGTCAGCCTTGTTAAGCTTAAGTTTAGATATTGCAACCTCACTTCACTTAGATCAGGTGGTTGGTAGTTTTCGCTGTCGTCGCCAATATTGAAATGGTTCGTCGCCGTTTAACAGTCTGCAGTAGTGGTTCTTCCATATCCTCGGCATCGACTGCATGTCAACTACGATATTTCCTTGTTCATCTCGACAGGATTCTGTTTGGGCCTTGTATCATTGGGTTTCACTATTTATAATTTGGTAGAACTTGAGAATATCATTCCTGGAGGGGCACCTCCACTCGATTTTTCTTCTTACTGAAAACCTGGTATTCTTCCCTTCATCTTTGCTTATAGAGCTCAATAGCAGCTCTCGTCCTTACCTGCAGCTTAGCCTTGTAGACCTCGTTTTTGGCTGCGAGCATCTGTTGGCATTCCTAATCAAACCAAGAGCTTTTTGTTGGAGGGCACGAAAAATGGTACTTAATGGTTGTGAGAAAAAACTAAAGAGCCTGTTGCGCCAAATTGTATTTGTTTTTGTCTTCTTTCATCATCTGTGGCTGTTTTGGGTACAAATAAAAATTTTGAATGGTGTTGAAATTCCTCCCCCCATTAATCAACTCGAGATTCAATTCCAACCGATTAAACGGCTACTTTCGTGATTAGTCGACGTATTGATCCTTGAGTTGTATTCAATTAGCCAACACGGACGTCTTTGGAAGGAATAACTTTTGTAATTCGAACTTTTTTCCACTAGCTTCTATGCATAGGCTGGGATCACATTTGATCACTAAATCGGTGACTTGATGCAAAGTGTTCCTGGTATTCCATTAAGGTCGCTGTAGCAGTTGAGGCATTTGCATTTTTGAGTCAGATGGTTAGGAAAATATTGGCCGATAAGAAAATATGGGTCAGTGGCCGAGATTTAATAGTTTCTTAAAGCGGCATATACACACGTCAAAATCTCATCAAGCATGTGAGAGTGTATTTGTAAATTTGCTTTGATGCAGCATATACACACATCAAGCATGAGGCTTCAAGCATTCAGTTTTACCTTAACATTTTGTTGTTGCCTCTGGGTGCTTTTCCTTATATTTTGTAAGGAGCATTTCATACTGCACTTTTTTTAAATTGCGGTTGCTTAATTCCTTCGATTTTATGTTCCTGGGAGAGAACGATAAACCTCTAGAAAGTCCAAAATAAAACTTTTTTCTTCCATATTTACATAAATAAACACCGCACTGTTAAAAAAAACCCGCGAAACTGACGTCTTTACGCTGGCGTCGTAAAAATGAGAATGAATGCTTGATCAAGCATTCAATCACGAATATACACTACGTCAAGCATTCACGCCTGATTGAAGAAAAATCAAAACGTTTTGATTTTGCTTCAAGCATGCACGCAACGTATAAGTGTTTCGTTTTCACTCATACACTCTCGCATGCTTGACGAGATTTTGACGTGTGTATATGCCGCTTTAGGCTTCAATCAATACAATTCTAATTATCTCAACTACCGGTGACGTTTTATGCAAGAAGAGCAGGCGTTTATCAATTTGTATTAGGCGTTCCCAACAGGAACCAAGTTATAATTTCTACAACATTGTTACGGGTAAACACCCAAAGACTCTTAAATTTTAGTCAGTAAATCCATTAGTCCATTAATAAATAAATCAAGTTTTTCTCTTGGAGAAAATCTGTGACCTGAGATAGAATACATATTTTTATTTTCAACATAGCATAGTACCATCTGAAGTCGACGGCACTTTACTTTGAAGCCAAATGCCTTGGATTGGTTTTTTTCTTGAAATTTAATTCTTAAATCACATCTGGTTGCAATGCAATTATTACTTTAGAAAACATTTATTTTAATTTATAGTATAAACAAATCACATTGGTATACAAATAACGTAGAAGGTATCCACAGTTTTCTATTTTGGAGGAACATTTTTTAAAAGGGAAGTCAAACATATAGCTAGTAATAATCACTACAGAGTGTCTTTCATTAAATTAGTTCGTTCAAGTCTAATCAGTTGAGGTACACGTTCCAAAATTCAATGAAATTACTGGCTATCCGCTTCATCTACAATCATCATTTTCATTACTTTAAGGGAAGTAACCCCTTGGCTTTCAGATTCATTATGGAATCAGCAATCACCTTAGCTGATGATTTTAAATAACCGCCACTTAGGAGCATGACAATTGGTATTTTTCTATGAATGCATGCAGCAAAGACGTATTCATCTCTTTCAATAACGCCCTAAAGGAACAGATTTGAAAAGTATCAATTAAAGATAATTAAATTAACCAACCTGTGGAGAAATGGACAGAAGACCCAGTGAGTCACCTTTTAGTATATCCGTGCCAGCATTGTACACGATGTAATCAGGTTGAAAAACATCTATGGAATGTTTCAGTGATCTGTGGAGAGCATTTAATGTTAAATAAAATTCAATGGTTATCCACATATTACATATGCATACTTGGTAAGTTTCTTCATGTAGGCACCATCCTCTGTAAAGGGTCTTAACTCGACGGCACAATTTATACTCAATTTTGCTTCATGATCCTTTGGGTATATGGAAGCGTTATACATGTCCAATATAAAAACACTTTTGTTGTTACAAAAGTCCCGTTCGTGGCCATTACCCTGATGTGCATCAAGATCAACAATCATAACCTTGCCAATCACATCCTCCTCACAAAGTAACTTCATGACAAGCAGAGTTATATCGGCATATGCACAAAATCCCCCACCACGATACGAACAACAATGATGAAATCCACCACCCAAATTAATAGCCCATCCCGATTCCAAGGCCAACTTTCCCGCCAGTATAGAACCAGCCGTTTGGAAGCGCATTGGTCTCAGATAGCCACGCTGCACAAAGTGATTCGGCACCAAAAGTAGTGGAACAATTTCAGAGATTATCGCTGCATTAATACTCCACTAAATGGGAGGATAAATATGAATATAAGAGTAAAGTATTTTATTCTTGTATACAATATATACCTTCAGGCTGTTGATGTACTCCTTCTTATGCACCTTCAGCAGTTCCTCTTTGGTTATTTCTTGTGGAACATAGAAATCGCCATCAACTAGGAGATTTTCAGCTTTCAAGATCTAAATAAGTAAGTCTCAATAATGGTTATTAAAATCGACCTCAACCATTGCACCTTTAAGATGTGATGTCCTTTGGCTGCATCGAATGGATGCAGTTTTTGAAGTCCACAAAACTTTACCCCGTACTGCTTGGAGTATACAAATGGAAGTTTGCTTTCCTCATCACGGCGTACTTCTGTCGCCGGTTCATGATGGACTTTTTGTGTGCAAAATTTTCTCATATCTAAGACAATTCGGCGATAACCAATACGGAAGCACAACTACAGAAAGTGATTGTTTACTGTTTAGGTATGCTAGGTTTGCATTGCACTGATTGACATTCAGCTGGTTTGGGACTTATTTTCAAGTTCAAGTTTACCAAATACCCAAAACAAAAGTTCATTGGGGATATTTCTGGTAAAAGCTTATGAGAAATTCATTTATCTGTCAGATACAGACTGAAAAGCTCTTTTAGCATGCAACGGGGCGTATGTGGAACTTTTTTTTATTCGTTTGTTTTGCAGTTTTCAGATTTTAACGGAATGCCATGCTTTGTGTATTACAGTTACATGCGTCGTGTATTATAGCAAAGAGTGTAGAACTAAATAGAGTGCATAGAGTACAACGAAAATGTTCTATGTGGGCTACCCCAGCATCAAAATTCCCCTCGCACCTACCGCACCTACAAACAATTGCAATCCCCGTATTAAGTGCTATTTAACATTGCGAATCAAGACAACAGTACATACAACTTATTGAGTTCAAGAAATTGGACACCATACAGAAAGCAATAAGCCTGATGGAATGAATGATGATCACTGACTTTTACGAATCAGAAAAGTTAGGTCTGTTTTTTACTAATGCTTACTGATTTTTATTTATTGCCGTTCCAGTACACAATAATTGGTAAAAGAGAGACCTTATAAAAAGGGGAAAGAAAAATATTTGAAATACATCAGAATTCTCTCATTTCAATGAAAAATACCCGTACGCTTTCGCAAAGAAAAATAAAAAACGCCAAATTTTGAAGTATCTAACGGGTGTTTTTTTTAGAAGTATAGAACTTTAAGTTGGCAACACTATTTTAACTGCCGGCCATTTTTTCAGTTGTCGAGTGATTTATTTTTGGTTTGGTTTGTCTGATAAAGGCTTCCAAATTGTGCAAATTTATTTTGAAAATCATGGTCAACATAATCGTCCATCAGAGCAATTAATTCGATTAAGTGTGGAACGTTTTCGCACCACGTTTACTCTAAATGATAATACGCATCCACAGAGACGTCGTGCAGTGCGTAGAAGTCATTACTGCTGAATTGGATATGTGTCCACTTTATGGTAGATTTTGCGGAAAGATCTTGGTTTGCGTGCTTAAAAAATCCAACTTGTGCAAGAATTAAAGCCACAGGATCACAAAGCAAAGCGTAGATTCGGTGAATGGGCCCAAAACAATATTGCCGTTGAACCCAATTTTCATAAGCGAATTTTGTTTAACGATGAAGCTCACTTTTGGTTGAATGGATACGCCAATAAACAAAACTGCCTTATTTGGAGTGATGATAATCCTCAAGTGTATGTTGAGACACCATAACATCCACAAAAACTGACTGTTTGATGTGCTTTATGGGTTGGTGAATAATTGGTCCGTAATTCTTTAAAAACGATGCTGGCCAGAACGTTATAGTCAATGGTGACCGCTATAGCGCCATGATTACTGACTATAGTTCATCAATTAAACAACCATTATGTGCAGAATCTGTGGTTTCAATAAGACGACGCAATATGTCACACAGCTCGTGCCACAATTGATTTGTTGAAGGAAACGTTCGGTGAGCGCATAATTTCGCGTTTTGGTCCTGTAAATTGGCCTTGAAGATAGTGCGATTTAACGCAGCTTGACTGTTTTCTGTGGGGATGTATGAAGTCGGTAGTCTACTCCAATAAGCCTGAAACAATTGACCACATGGAGGGCAACATTCACCGCGTTATTGCCGATATACGGCCACAATCGATGGAACAAGTCATCGAAAATTGGACCTTCAGATTAGACTAAGTCCGAGCCAGCAGTAGTCGTCATATGCCAGAAATCATATTTTAATCATAATGCCAGAAGATTATCTTTTGAATAAAGTACAGTTCATGTCAATTTAAAAAAAATCATCTTTGCTTTATTCCATTTCAAAGTTTTATACCTCTAAAAAAAAACACCCTTTATAATTAAAGAGACGACAAACAAAAACACCCCTCCCATTAGGTGTTTTACTTATAAAACCTTCGAATATTATTTTTAGGAACTCAAATATTACAATATATTTACAAAACATTTCCGCGTATATTAGGAATAAAAGAGAATTTTTTTGGTTGGTTTCTGCCAAACTCCTGAGCTGTCATCTTTTATTCTTGCACATGAGTAACCGAGCATAATGTATCTTATAGCGTTTTCGATTGGGATACAAAAAGCACTCTTTTTATACTCTAGAGTACTTTTTTACTCTAGATCTATTTTTTCGTTTTCGATTGGGATACAAAAAGCACTCTTTTTTTTACTCTAGAGTACTTTTGAAGAATCTGGATTCCAAGTCAGATTTACACCAACATGAACCAACCCAAAAACATTTAACATCTGACTTAATATGTCAATTTTAAGTTTGCATTTCGCAGTTTGATGATTAAAAAGTGATTTTCGGGGAAAACTTTAATTAGAAATTAAAACATTTTTGGATAATCATGTTCTAAAATTCATAAGCTTTGTTTTGACTCCACCTCGCCAATGGTTGAGTTTATAAAAAAGCCGCAATTAGTAAAAGAAAATTTCAAATGATGGTTTACATTGATAGCTAATAGCTATGATTGCGGCCTAAAGATAAGCAATAAGCTGTGAAATGGCACACTAACACACACAGAAAACCAAAGTAACCTCTTTAATGTTCGATTGGGACGGGTAAAATCTGAAATCTGAGAGTAAATCTAAAAATCCCAATCGAAAACGCTATCACTTAACTGTGTTCCCGCAGAAATTTGACAGCAAACGTAGCTATTTGTTCAAAATTAAATAAATTGGGCTGTTTCAAGGAACGTTTATTTGGTGTAAAATATATGGCTACTACTTCATAGGGAAATGCATATTTATGCTAGTTTTACGAAATTTTAAATTAAAAATTAAAAGTTAAATATAAATTAAATTTGCGATATCTAAATTGATAATTTCTTCTTCAATGTTGGTTTTCAAGACTTGCAGAATTTACATTTTGTTATGGTACACATGAGATTTTAACAAACCGCATTCTTTATTTGTGTATTTCTCCATTGTTACATCAAAATACCGATGGATCCAAAACAAATGACGGAGTGGGCGCTGGTGGGTGCCTGGGCATAGTGACATTCCAGGAAACTGTAAGGCTGATGAACTTGCCAGACATGGGACTAAATTACCCGGCACGAGTGCACTAGGTAAGTAAGTAAGTATATGCAAAAGTTTACTAGTTTTTTTCTAATGAATGATCTATCGAGTCACTTGGATCTTCTCAAATCCGGCTTTGGCCAAATTTGTTTAGTTAATTGATACGCCTCCATAGGTGTCATTACTGGACACTGCTTAATAGGCAGGCACGCAGAACGGCTTCTGTAGGAGCTGCATGGACCAAGAGGAAGAAGAAACAATACTTCATCTCCTTTGTAACTACCCAGCCCTATCAAACAAAAGAAGCTCCATCTTGGAGCTTACTACTAAAACTATCTAAGTTGGGTTACTCATCAGCACACAACATAATCAACAATTATCTCCATACCGTAACTAATCATTTAACTTACTTGATGTACCTACAATAAAAAATAGTAATTACATGAATTTTTTAGCGTATGTAATGCTAGTTATTTAAAAGTTTATCTAACTTCTTGATTTCCCTTTTTTTAAACCTCGCACCAATAAGAATTTTTAGTCCGAATTTGAATGTAATGGGTGTCCATGTGAATAATTGAGTCAAAACTATTTATGTGGGATTTTTGCAAACAATAGATTTGCGAGATTTTTTCGAGAAATCGATAATTATTATTTTATTAATTATTGGAATTACTTTTTATACCCTATCCCATAGGGGTATATTAGTTTTAACATGAAGTTTGTAACATAGAGAAATAATTTCGATACATATACCTCAAAGTATATGGATCGATTCAGAATCGCTTGCTGAGTCGATTAAGCCATGTCTGTCTGTCCGTCCGTCCGTCGGTCTGTGTGTCACCGATTTTTGGGCCTTAAAATTAGAGCTAGAGTGTTGAAATTTGGTATAAAGACTCTCTGGCCGACGAAGCAGAACAAATGTAAACATTTTTGTTTACCCCCCTTTTAGAAAAACGTAGTTTTAAGCCAAACCGTAAGGAATTTCAAAAAAGTGTCTGAGCAACGTATTTAGACAATCCTAATATCTATATTTCGTCCATACAAAGTTTTTTTCACGGCCACTTTTTTGGGGCGTTTTTAATAAAAAACTCTTTTTGTCCAAATTTTAAAAATTTCGAAAAAACGTAAACGTTGGTGATTTGTTTACGACATTGATAATTTTCATCACCAAGGCAAGACAACGTAAACTAATAAAAACATGTTTACTTTTGGTTATTATGGTAACAGTAATTGATTATACTTCAATAACAGGACTGTACAATATGTATAGGAAATACAAAAATATATTTACGTTTCTAAGGCATTTGCTTTTCAAATAATCACATCGTCTTGAAGCTTGTAATTGTGTGAAATCTTTTAATTTTGTGTTTAATAACTTGTCTTAAATGTTAAAATTCATTATAACAACAAAGGCGGACCTTCGGGAAGCAGCAAAACTCGAAAAGCGAAAACAATGTGAAGAAGAACGAAAGAAACGTATTTTCAATGCGAAGCAACGTCTATTTGGAGTAAGTTTCGGGAAATAAAATTTTTGATGTTAAGACTAGACATTGAAAATTGAAATTTTTAATTGAAGATGGATTACGATGCATTGGAAAACCAAATTGCCGAAAAAACAAAGCGTCAAAACATTGAAGCGGAACGAGAGCGAAAATATACAGAAGAAGCTCAAAGGCAAGCGAATTTGCTAAGAGTTAAGGAAATCGACCAGCAAAATGTAAGCACTAAGATATTCATGGTATTCGATACGTACATGCTTAATCTTTCTTTTATGGAAATACTGCTTATCAGTTAATTAAATAGGATGCAGGCCTTTTTTGTATCTACTCATCTTTTTTGCAAATCAATGAAATCGGAAAATCGTTTTCGAACACTTTTGTTGCTCTAGATGAATTTTTTCGTCTTCGGTTGGGACAAAAAAACACTCTTTTTTTATAAATTTTGAAAAATCTCGATTTCAAATGAGACTTGCACCTAAAATCACTGATTAAGATTTATTTAGTGTGATCAGTGAAAACTAAATAGTGATTTTCTGAAAAAACTATAATTAGAAATTAAAATGCTTTTGGATAATCATGTTCTAAAATTCATAAGCTTAGTTTTGATACAAAATCGCCAATGGTTGAATTTATAAAAAAAGCCATAGTGAGTAAAAGAAAATTTCAAATAATGGTTTTCAATTGTAGCTATAACTGCGGCCTGTCAAATGACACACACATCAGAAACCCTGGTCCGGACGGTGTACCGTCGAGGTAATATTAAAAAATTGTTTATCGGCTTTTGTCGGTCCGTTAAAAAATTATATTTAACCAGTCATTATTAACTGGAAATTTTTTAGAAGAATGGAAATATTCTTAAATTACTCCAATCTATAAAAACGGTTTAAGACAAAAAGTAGAAAACTATCGACCTATATCGAAGGTTTCTGCAATTCCTAAATTGTTTGAAAGCATTATTAAGAAGAAGCTATTCTTCGTAGTAAAAGAGGTAATCTCGAATAATCAACATGGTTTTATTCGAGGTAGATCCTGTGCTACCAATTTAACTTTGTTAACTAATTATGTATTTAACTGCTTTGAGGAAAGATTACAAGTTTATATACTCTACACTGACTTTACAAAAGCCTTTGATAGAGTGCAAAACTAAAATCGTTGGGTTTTCAATCCTCAATGTTTAAATGGTTCTATAAATAAATCAAATGGTGAAGATCGGTGGTTATACTTCTCGCGAAATGTAAGTAACATCCGGTGTCCCGCAAGGTAGCCACTTACGCCCATTGCTATTTTTTTTGCTTTTAAACGACGTTCATGATGTTTTTAAATTTTGCAACGTTTTAACTTTCGCGGACGATTTAAAATTATATTCTCGTATAAGTAATATAACAGACTGTATCCGGTTTCAGTCTGATATAAATAGTTTGTCGACATGGTGTAATCATAACGCTATGGAGCTTAACATCTCGAAATGTAAAATGTTTACAGCATTCCATATAAATGCACCTATAATAAGTGATTATTATATGAACGATCTTAGACTTCAGCGTACGGAAGAAGTAAAAGATCTCGGGGTCATATTTGACAAACAATTAAAATTTTCTTCTCATTATGATTACACTATGTCAAAATCAAACTCAATGTTAGGTTTTCTAAAGCGAAATTGCAAGGACTTCCGAGACGTATTTAGCCTTAAAACTATATACTGCTCGTTAGTCAGGCAGCAGTTGGAATACACATCCATCATATGGGATTCGCCATATGTAATGCAGGCACTTAGATTAGAAAGATTTCAGAAAAAGTCCACGAGGTACGCAGTCCGTAAATTATTTACGTTTGAAGAATTGCCTAGTTATGATAAAAGATGTGAACAAATTGACTTGCAAACCTTAAGTTTCAGGCGTAAAGCATCTTGTATCATGTTTGTTTGCGATATTCTGAATTATCATGTTGTTTCACCGGAATTGATTTCTCTTATTAATTTGTATGCTCCCAAAGAATCGCTTAGGGAGCGAAATTTGTTAATGTCGAACTCTCATAAAACCAACTATGGCAGCAATGAGCCTATTACACGATGCATATGCATGTTTAATTTGGTAAACAACAAAATTGATTTTGGTTTGTGCCAGGTTGATTTTAAAAATTGTTTATATTCAATGGTTTTAAATTAAAATATTGTTTATTTAAGTTGTATATAAGGTTTAAAAATCGATAGATGATCATCTTAGTCGCGCAACAAAAACCAGTTGTGTAAAGCGATACTAAGAGCGTAGTGCTCTGTGATGAGAAAAAAACATACAAAACCAGATCAACCCCTTTTATGTTCGATTGGTATGGGTAAAATCTGAAATCTGAGAGCAAATCTGGAAATCCCAATCGAAAACGCTATTAGATTGTGGGATGTTTTTTTTTTTTTGAAATATAACAATAACAACTTAAATACTACAAATGAAATCTTGGGGAGCTAGAAGGCGGTGGTCCTGACCTAGGTTGCCATTGCTAATTCATAGGGCTTGCGTTCATGTTTGAAGACAACCAGCTATTTTTAAGTGGTGCCTGCTATCCAATAGTGGATTCGGCTAACTTTTTGATAATATTGCGATACTGTATTCACTAAGTGTTGTATTGCTGAATGTTCGATCACTTTGTTGCTTTATGGAGTCGAAGTTGAGAAAACAACCTGCTGTTAGTAACAATATGGCAAAATGATTCTAAATCAGTTAGCCTGTTATCAGTTTCACATCATATTCAGGATAAAATCCCGCCAGCAGGTCGTAAAATTTATACCAGATAGAATCTTCAGTCTCATCCGTAGTGGTGTGTACGCATATAATACTGATTATACAGAACGTTGATCTGACGCGGATCACAGCAAGGCGAACATTAGATAGCCGGCTTTATGATGAGTAAGTTACTCTTAACCTGAGTCGGATGCCTGCGCGGCAGTTCATCGCACTAACCATCGCGCCACTGAGCCCCCGGGAATTTGGTTAAGAGGTGATAATTTTCCATTGTCATCTTCCGCAGTTGGAATAGTTTGGATATCGATTTGGACTTCTTGGAGCTTATTCAAAATCTCCAGCAATGTGATGATTTGATAATTTATTGAGTTTCCTGTACTTAAACTTCACTAATAGTGAATAGTTACAATGATTTGTTGATTTTAAAGACAATCAACTACTTTAAATACTTTATCGAGCTTTATCGTGTAAACTATATTTTAATAATATTTTCTATTTCAGCAATTAAAACTTCAGAACCGTGAATTAAATTATTATCGTCGTCAATTTCAACGTAAAGATTTGGCTCGTGAATATGATTTGAATGATCCTGATAGGATTCGAACTGCGGAACCCGCACGGTTGGCTGATGATGACCCACGATTGGGTGTATCAAGTGCGCAGATGTAAGTCTTCGTTATTTATACAAATTTAGATATAGAAATCAAAAGAATTGTATTATTCGTTTTACCGATAAATTGAAATTCTAAGCCACCTCGGCTATGGGCTATGTCATAACCTAAAAGATAACATTTCAAACACCACACCATAAAAAAAACCTAGATATGTAACAACCTTCATATTTCCTTGCATTTAAAGTTTTCTTGGAGAAGATTTAAATTATGAAGAACGTAAACGTGCTCAGAAAAATCAGCAACGGGCCTGGTTGGAACATCAAATTAAAGAAAAACAGCAAGCAGAGGCTGACCGCATTAATGCCGATCGAATTTCACAGGATTCACTTCAGTTCAGAGATCAACGATTAATTGAGATGACAGCTTCTGAAAGAGCAAATCAAACAAAAATGAAAGAATCAATTCGGCGCTATAATGAAAGACTTGTAAGAGATACTTTATTTATTACATTGATGTTGTTGCGAATATAATGTATTACAGGCATTCGAAAAGCGGGAAAACAAACAACTTCAGAAGAAATTAACACATGAAGATGATCTGGCTGAGATCTATAACATGCTTGGTAGTGACATACTAACCGAAAATCCAGATGTAGCCCAAAGTACAGTGTCATTAAATAAGAAAATCGGATATATGTACAAAGGAATGACCCCTGAAGAAAGGGAATCAATCCGCGCCGAGCAATGCCGTCAATTGGAACAAAAGCAGGTAATTCGTTATTTTTTGTTTAAATATTGTGATCTGGTTAAAGCTGAGGACTTTTGCACTATTTTTTTCAAGAATAAAGTTTTCTACATCACCTTGCCTATCCTTTGTTAGTATCAAATGTTTCGGAGAGGTCGAGTATCTTGTTTGGTATGCCAAAACTAAAACATAGTTCGTCCCTATAAATGCTATCGTATTCGGCTTAAAATCGATTAATAGCTGATGCCTGACATCCGCAGACGTCTGGAGATTTAATCGGTTGTTGATGGTGATAGGTTTCATGTCTTCCGTGTTTAGGAGTCTTATGAGATATAACTTCCGCAGTTCACAGCGTTTCCTTTTACGGTGAAGAGGATCGATCCTTTAGAAATACTTTTATGGGAAAAAATTTTAAACAAGAGTAGGCATATACTCTTTAGAATACAGAATTCTTCATATCATGTTCAAGATAACAACGTTCCAGTAGCAGGTATAAAAAACGAAAGTCCATCAATTAATATAGAAGTCGATAACATTACCAGCATTGGAGAGGAGAACGAAGCTAGATTCCAGATTCGCTGATCGAAAGCCTCGTAGCCAATCCCACTCAATTTTCTTTTCTTTCTTATAAAATCTATGCTGGATAATCATTTTTTCGGCCACTTCAAAAGCAAGGCTACATATGAGCCCGAACATGCGGAATTCCAAGAACAAAACACAAAACAAATTTATAAATAACATAATATGGAAACCTTAGTAATAGATTTGCTTACTCGTCTGCGTAGTGTACTTTTCAGAACACCAAATATCTTCGATGCCTTATGCCAGCCCATTTCAGCAGTTTCGATGACTTTTATCGCGTTCAACATCCACTCCTCCGCCCAGAATTGTCTATCAGTGCCCCGCATGTAACGGCCTACCATTATTGCCTTACATTAAAATGAAATATGTGTTCTGAGTGTTCCATTTTGCCCAATTGGATGTAATTTTTTTGTATGTATATACTGAAATGTAATATATATTCGACAACTGACATCTATTAACCCAACATAAATATTCCATACTCACATTCAGGATCGTTTTTGATCACTACTTTACACCACTACTAAAATCCGGCTTGGCACAAAATGATCTGCCTGTTGTCATGTCCATATTTCGTTTGCGCAGGTGCTGCCTAGTAAACTAAAGGATGGTATTCACTAAAGCTTATAATTTGTTTATTTTATGAGTTTTCTGGTAAGTGTGGCTTTTTAGGCCACCTTCCCCTGCATATTTTAATTTTATTAAATAAAATATCTTATAATCCATGAACAAAATCAACAATATTTTATCTATTCTATAGCTAGTATGTGAATCTTAAAATTTTTAAATGTAACTTAACAAAAGCATTCATGGAACTCACAAAAATGAAAAATGGTAATCGTAAGATAAGTCACAAAATCGTCTCTCCTGAAAATTAGCAAATATTGGACATACGTTTTTGTGTCACAAGGGCGAGCTGACGATTTGTTTGTTCGTTAATTTTTGAGTGGCCAGTTTGTATATTTGACCACTGTTGGATGCCTTTAAGACGTATGGCTGGCTGAGTTAGCTGCCATTTTCTTGCAGAAAATATCTAGGGTTAGTAGGTGAATTTAATTTATACTTTGGATAAAAAATACATTTAATTTATCACAGATTATTGTTTTCGAACCCCACTTCCGTAATATCGTCGTTATTTGTCCATAAAATATATTTTTTTAAAAACTTTCACATATTCTTTTAGTCATTACTTACTTACTTACTTAAGTGGCGCTAGAGTCCGGGATGAAACTGAGCCTCAACCAACATCCCTCTACAATTAGCCCGGTCCTTAGCTAACTGCCTCCAAGTTGGTTGAGGTCGGTTTCTACTTGTGCGTGCCACTAAGATGAGGTCTTCCTCTACTGCGTCCGACGTCTGGCTGGGAATCGAAGACTCTGCGAGCCGGAGTATTGGTGTCGATTCGTTCTACATGTCCTAGCCATCTTAAACGTCGAATGCGGAGTTTTTTGACGAGGGGTATGTCGCTGTAAAGCTCGTATAGTTCGTTGTTGAATCTTCCTCTCCATAGCCCGTCAACGCTAACGGGACCTAAGATTTTCCGAAGAATTTTTCTCTCGAATCGACCAAGGATTTCTTCATCCGCTTTTGATACGGTCCATGCTTCAGCGCCGTAGAGCATGACTGGGATGATCGGGGTCTTATATAGGATCTCCTTAGTAGTTAGAGTGAGGGCTTTACTACTAAATTGCTTTCTTAGCCCGAAGGAACAGCTGTTGGCAAGAGTAATTCTTCGTGTGATTTCTGATGAGATGTTGTTGTCAGAGTTAATAACGACAAAGTCCCGTACTACCTCAAAGTTATATCTGTCAATGGTGACGTTATGTCCAATTAGTCGATGTTGTGTGTCCTTTTGTGTTGACATCATATTGTTAGTCTTACCCTCATTTACTGCTAAACCCATTTTTGCCGCTTCCTTCTCTATACTGGCAAACGTGGCTATGACATCACGTTGAATCTCCTACCAATGGTGTCAATAACGTCGGCGTATATTAGTATTTGCACCGATTTTTTGAAAATTGTGCCTCTGGTGTTGGCTCGGGAGTTTTGCACAATCCTCTCAAGAATCAAATTGGAGAAGTCACATGACAACGCATCGCCTTGCCTAAATCCTTTTCTGGTATCCAATGTGTCGATGAATAGTCGCTGTTTCTGCTCACTATAACTCGGTCCATAGTAGATGTCACAGTTTCTCATCCTCTTTTTGTCCTGCCCATCGCATCGTATTTCCTGGATGGCAGTAATGTCTGCTTTGTAGCAGTTTAGGTCTTCCGCTAGTTACTCGCCTGCACTTCACCTGTTTAATGTTCTCACATTCCAGGTGCAGATACGAACGTCGCTGTCCGTTTTTCCGTTAAGCAGGGTCGTCAACAGTCATATCAGTACTTTCCGAGGCTATTGGTTGCTTCGTTACAATAGTTTTTTTTTTCATGGGTGGGTAGTTAACCCAAAGCACAACCCATAACCTGGAGGGCCAGTACCAATTTATTGGATACCCCTAGGACACGGGGCCATTAGTATTCACTACGGGATTGAGCGCTGCCGTTGACCTTTCGGTTCATCCGCCACCATCTCTGTTCAAGGAGCCTGACTTACCCTTGAAATTCCTAGATAACCTGTTGTCCGAATATGTCGAAGCAGCTTATCTCGGTTCGCCTGGGACTGCAGACCGGGTATTCATTCCGCTCCATTCTGACCAGGGTGATTAAAGTTTTGCTGTTTTACGTCTTGTTATCAACACTCGCACTTATCGTTTAGCAAGTCAAATCCGGTTGGATGAGACCAGTACCCAATAGTTACCACTTGGAGGTAAACAAATAAGCACATTTGATGTGTAGTCAGAGTTCCGAGCACTAGGCATTGCCAAGTTAAAGGCAATCAGAGTCTACTCTTGTTCTACAACACCCAACCATCTTTGGTTCTTTTCGTCATTGGCCCCCATAATTTTGTTTGAGATAAACTCTGATTTTGTTTTGTTTATATGTTCATATTTATAAAATGTTGATATATTTCCCAATCACTTAAGTTGTTTGTTATTATTGCTTCTTTATTATAGAGATCTAGTTTATGCGTCTTTATTTGTTTGAATCTACTAGTTAGCCAGTCTGCATTTTTGTAGGGTACTAATTTTGTCACCACCATCGAGTTAATTAGTGTTTTTAATCCTTTTTTAGTTGTTCACGGCGTATTGACATTATAAAGGGTGTTTTTTAGGGGTTGGTTTTTCGAATAGAGTTAAAACTGACATTTTGTGGTCAATTCGGGCAACTCTAATGTCATTTATGTTCAGTTTGGTTTGCCATTTCATGATGAGTAGGTTGACAAATGAACAACGCTTGCAAATCGTGCAAATTTATTTCGAAAATAATGGTTCAGTTCGCCAAGTTTACCGCAAGCTGCGTCCATTTTATGGTCGACATAATCGTCCATCAGAGTACTCTATGTGATAATACGCATCCGCAGAGTCTTCGAACAGTGCGCACTGAAGAAACAATTGGCGCTGTTAAAGAGGCTCCGAATGAATCGATTCGCCACCGTGCACAGCAATTGGAGCTTTGTCCATTAACTTTATGAAAGATTTTGCGCTAAGATATTGACTTATGACCTTACAAGATCCAGCTTGTGCAAGAATTAAAGCCGCGAGACCATGCAATGCGTTATGATTTTGGTGTATGGGCCGAAAATGAGATTGATCTCATCGCAAAATTTTGTTCAGTGATGAGGTTCATTTTTGAATAGCTACGTCAACAAGCAAAATTGCAGCATTTGGAGTGAAGAGAATCCACATGAGACCCTTGAGACGCCATTACATCCACAATAACTGACTGTTTGGTGTGCTCTATGGGCAGGTGGAGTCATTGGGCCATACTCCTTCCGAAATGATGCTGGGGAGCCAGTTACCGTTAATGGAGACCGGTATAGAGCCATAACCGACTATTTTGTTTACGAATCGGATGGCATGAATGTGGATGAGATGTGTTTCCAACAAGACGGCGCTACATGCCACACAGCGCACGTCACAATCGATTTATTGAAGGAAACATTCGATGAGTGCATTATTTCACGGGATGGACCTGTCAATTGGCCACCAAGATCGTGTGGTTTGACACTATTGGATTATTTTCTTTGGGTATATGTGTAGCCGCTCGTTTACGCCAACAAACCAGAAACGTAAGGGGACTTGGAAGCCAACATTCGTGGCGTTATTGCCGACATACGGCCCCAAATGCTCAAAAAGTGGTTGAAAATTGGACCTCTACACTTGGCTTTTTTCGAACCAGCCGCGGCGGCTACATGCCCGAAGTCATATTTAATGGCATAAAATTATCCTTCCAATAAAGCCAAATTGATTGACATAAAAATTATTTTCTTGTGTTTTATTTCAATTCGAAGTTCTATACCTGTAATAAAAACATCCTTTGATATTTCAGGATTGAAATTGTAAAATATGGGGTTTCTTATTAACATGGATATAATTTTTTTATTATTGGCCGTGTTCCGGATTTCAGATTTCCCAAGTTGATCAATCGACCATGTCACATGACTAAAAATGCTCGATTGACCAATAAGAGCAGTGCACCGGCAAAGATAACTTCGTAAAACTGAAATCCGGAACGCACCCATTGTTTGGTTTATTTAGGCATTTAATTTCAAATTTAGTTTCGTGATCTTTCAAATTTATGTTAGGCTTTGCACTGACTATGTTTTTTGTTGTTGGTTACTATATAATCTACTAATAGGTCTGTTCCCGTACAAAATAATATTTACTGATTTTTACTGCGGAAAATTATTTGCATGCAAAACTTGCGTACGGGAACGGTTGTAAGTAAAAATCGGTAAGAATCTGTAAATATTATTTTGAACGGGAACAGACCTAATGTTATGCTATCTGCTGTTATTCTTGTAGGTTCCGTAGTAGTTATTTCAGAGCTGATGTCGTTTATTATTTTTGATATTCGTCTTTGATATATATCCACTGAATCTACCCAGTTAATATTATTGGCATATTGGATATCCACATTTTTACCTTGGGTTAAACACGCAAATTTTATTGACTATTTGTTGGTTCCGAAAACCTCATGTCCCCTTATAGATATCAAGGTGAGAAAACTTTGTGGTGTTTGTACTTGTAGTAACATTTTGTTCCGCAGCAAAATAAAGTATAAGTCCCTTGCCAAAAGACGTATGTGTGGGCTGTGTCTTCTGATAAAAGTGCTAAAGATTTCTTCCCTTCCAAATTTGGTTTTAAAGTTAACCAACACCAATTCAACATCTTACTTCGGTAGTATCTTGTTACTTTTGCCAAGATACTTGTAGGAATTGGCCTAAATCAGAGATAAATGAAGTAACTTACTTACTTCCCTTATCTCTGGCCCAAATTATGTTATAATTTCCTTAGTCGAAGCGTTAGCAAATACGTCTTGTGCTTGCGAATTCCGCCTTGTTGCGGATTGCTACAACGCCACAATGCGTTCACTGATTTCATCAAAACATAAACGTTCTTGCCCACGTCTGTCGCTGATTCTGCAGGACATTCCAATGCAAACATGTCCATTTTGTGTTTTTGCTTTGCAAGTCTTTTATTTACAAGTCGACCCTATGTATGACAACGTCACAAACTCTTTTTATCTACACTAAATTCACCCTTCAGAAACGCAAAGATGAGGAGCAAATCAAAGAAAAGATTTGGGAGCAACACGCTATCAATATGTCCAAGGAGCTCACACTCAAACAAAGAGAATTGGAGAAAATCAAAAGGTATATTCATGCATATAAAAATAATTTTCAACAGTTAACTATTTCATTTTTTTAGAGCCAACTTGGAGGAGCAACGCAAAACTAACATGAGTCTAGCTCAAGAGCAAAGAACTAGAAAGGAGTTCATAGACAAAGTGGTCTATCGCAACCAAGCCACCGACGAATATTGGGGACAATTTAATCGCACTACACGCTGAATGATAACCCCCCAACATCACATACTCGACTCTGTAACATTTAAATCAAAAGAAACCATGATTGCCCGATTTTATCTATATTTTAATAAAATGTAAGTTAGGTTATATACGCAGTTAAGTCTAATAGATGGGAAATGTTGGATCGATCTTGAAGTGCCACGCGTACAGACCGCCAACAATATCCTTTATTCGGTGACTCTGCAGCTTACTGCGCAAATGTTGCACGGCTATTTGTGAATCGTTACCGCGTCGACAGAGTACAACAACTGAAAAAAGAAACATTAAATCAAGACTACGAGCTAAACGAAAGTAAATTATTCATCATACCCGGCGTATTGTCGCTTGCCAACATGCTCTGAATCTCACTGAGTTTACTATCGTCTAGGATATATTTAAGGGGAATGTTTATTGAATTTTCCAGTTGGCACATTTCAAACTCCACTGCACTACGAACGTCGATCAGTAAGTGTTGGTCTTTCAATAGGTCTTTGTATTCAAAAGCAGACATTCGATGATTCTCATGGAGAATAGAAAGTGCAAAATCCTAGTGGAATGTGAATTTTTAAAGACATTGATTGAAACGACATAATTTTTATTACCTTGTCAGATGCTCGCATTCCGCAGAAATGCTCATAGTTGATTAGCCTTGTGATGAACGGGTTCTCTGAGCAGACATCGCAGTCTTTTCTCTTCGAACGAAGTTTGATATTACGAAACGTCGATTTGTTTCCATCGAATAGTAACAAACGACCACTGAGCGTGTCACCCAAATCGAGGGCAACCTTAATAGCTTCCAGTGCTTGAAGCGATCCAATAACCCCAGTAACTGGTGTGGAAAAAATAAAATTAGTTGAATGGTACAGTTATAATAAAATATGTTGTGGTTGGTGATAATATTGACCGTCGATTGAATATCAGTAATCGTTGTAGACCTACCTGCCCCTAAGACGCCTCCATCCCCGCAATTAGTCACTGTTTCGGGTGGTGGTGGTACAGGGAATAAACATCTATAGCAAGGACCTCCATTAAAATTGTAAACAGTAAGCTGTCCATCAAACTACAAATGAAACTATAAACACTCTAGATTGTTTAATGAGTAGTAAAACATTACCTGTAACGCGCTTCCGGATATCAAAGGTTTTCCTTTGATAATACAAGCGTCATTCAGCAGATATCTCGTTGCGACGTTATCACTGCAATCCAAAACTACATCATATTGCTCGATAATATCAAGTGTATTGTCACTATTCAGTTGTCGATGATACGGAACTATATTCACTGTCGAATTCAGCTTTAGCAAGGTAGATTTTGCCGAAATAACTTTTGGAATTCCAACAAATTGTTCCGAATGCAAAATCTGTCGATGTAAATTGTTTTTCTCCACATCATCGTAATCCACGAGGCCGATTGTGCCAACACCCGCAGCCGCTAAGTACTGAGCAGCCGGACAACCCAATCCACCGGCTCCGACGATAAGGAATGATGACTTCTTGAGTTTCAATTGGCCCTGAACACCACCAAAATCAGGCAAAATCAGCTGACGGCTGTACCGGGCAATTTCATCGTTTGTGAGTGGCCTCGTCGGAGGCGGAACACTTTGAAGCTAACACAAAAAAAAATTTAACCAAAGTGATTTGGGTCATCTTGAGGATGTTTTCTATTCTCCTGTTACCTGTTGGCGTTTTAGTTCTGCCAGTTCATTTTCTTTTTCGATAAGTTGCCGGCGAAGGCGTTCAATTTCATTCTCCAGTTCTTCTTTCATGACGTCCATTTCGTTGGGTGGAAAACTATAGCAAACAAGTTGTAAATTAGAATTACTAAAATGGAGTAATCATAAGTTTGTATCTCGCACCTGATGGAAATTAATCGCTATCGCTAAAACAAATCCCTGTGTGAATTGCGAAGATACAAAGCGTATGTTGACATGACAGACGACATATAGCACAGCTGTTACAAGAAATGTAGTAGAAAGTGCGTTTACTATTTGTCACTAGATGGTACTGAAGTCAATATGAGGTTGTCAGCAGTCAGCCGTCCATAACAATTCAACAGGTCCCCGAGTTTTAATAATTGACATTGTTGTCTGTTAAATTCTATTTAAAAATAAGAAATAGTTATACATTTTTCATAAATTTGAACAAAGTTTTGGAATAAATAAAGATTTATTTGTAGTGACCAACGTTTTTTATGTAAAATGTGTATGACGATTGACGAGCAATCCTACCTATGTATATGAAAATGTAAAAGACTTTATTACCGAACAAGGTACGTATACTAAAATATATGTATTTATGTATATTTATATATATTAAAATATTATTTTATTATAGAAGATGTGAGATTAAAAATCTTTTCATTATTCATATGTTAAGAAATGTCTGCTTTCCAAAATTAATTTGTTTTACTTCGATATGCAATGATTTAAGTCTCCCACGAACACGTAAACGTCGGTGAATTTATTGATGGAAATTTGTACATGGCAGAATATGTCTACATTTGAGTCAAACTCCTAATAGACTCGGAATTATCCTCCACATAACTAATTACCTTCTTTACTTTATCTCTCTTGACATTAGCGTGATTTGGCCTATTTAAATCGCTGGCCAATCGATATGTATTTCGAGTTTTCGTCTCGGGAACATTCTCCATCTTCTTATTCTGTTCCTGAAATTGTTTTCAATGCTGTGTTACAAAACAAAAAACTGTTCTCTGTGATCTATCTGGTCACAATAATGTTCTCTTACAAAGAGAAAGGTAGGTATCGTTTTCGTGAAAATTTCCGACCTCGAGATTTTGATTGATTCCAATATTACGACGATAGCGGAACCCAAAATAATTGTTTTTGGAATTCCGTCAGTCGGTTCGTCTGTCCATAATGGTATCTCCAGCCTAAACAGCTTGACCGATTTTCTTCAAACTTTGTATCCAGCGTTTTTTTTGTCATAATTCTAGCCATTTTTTTACTTTGAAAATAGTGCGTTCCGTGTAAACACCGGCTTGCGCACTATCTGCTCCAGTACGAGATTGAAGAAGTCACATGATAGAGCGTCTCCTTGCCGAAATCCGGTGCATGTTTGGAATAGTTCGGAGAAGCTACTTCCAAACTGCAAGTTGCAGCGCGTGTTTTCCAGTGTCACGCGACACAGCTGAATCAGTTTTGGCGGGATTCCGAATTCGGCCATCGTCATATAGAACTCATGACGATGTATGCTATCATATGCGACTTTGAAGTCGATGAATAGGTGGTGAGTTTCGACGTGAAATTCGTTGGTCTTTTCCAGGATTTGTCCCAGTGTGATAAGTGCCGATTAGTGTGTTGCAGAACGGCTTTAGACATTCACACAGTACGTTGGATTGGATCTTGTATGCGATATTAAGCGGATTATGCCTTGATAGTTCTTGCAAGACATAGGATCGCCTTTTTTGTAGATGGTGCATATGGAGCTGATAGTCCAGTCATCGGGCATGTTTTCTTCCACCCATACCTACTTGGTTGATGATTCGGTGCATGCTCCCTACCAAAACATCACCACCGTATTTAAAAAAAAATTCCACTGGTAAGCCATCAGAACCTGCGGCCTTGTTGTTCTTAAGCTTTTTTATAGCTAGGCCAACATCTTCTATACTAGGTGGTGGAACTAGTTCTTCATTGACTGGTTGTGGGTTCTCTTCTTGCCATATCACTCTTACTACATGATGCCCATTTAGCAGCTGTTGGAAATGCTGCTTCTCTCGCTGCCCTTGTTTTGCGCTGCAGCGCTTTCTTGTGTGCATCTTCTGTCACCTTTTTTTGTACACGCATTTATCATCATCTTTAGGGTGGCTGGTACCCTACAGTGGTTTCGGCTACCTCTTGATGATGTCGCGATACTGGCACTACTGATTGTTGGCGTCTGTGGTAGGTGAGTGTACAGAGGAGAGTTTCATATTCAGGCGCTCACTGTAGGCTCTGGCTACTCCAGGTGTGCTTAGGTGTCCAGCTTCTTCTCGTTGGACAGTCGAGCTCTGAATTTATCCGCGACAAGAAAATAGTAAGAGTCGACGTTTGCCCCTCGGAATGTGTGCACGTCGAGGATGTTGGATACGTGCCTCGCATCGATTAGCACATAGTCTATTTGGTTCGACCGTCTGGAGAGCGCCAGGTTGCTGTGTGGATCCTTAGCCTTGGATTTAAACCGCCAAAGATATTTTCCTTTCCGACTTTAGCATTGAAATCCCCGAGTACAACTTTTACATCATACTCCGGACAGGCTCCGTAGGCTCAATCCATGAGGTCATAAAACTTCAGCCTCGTCGGTAGTGGTGTGTGCACTTATTAGGCTTATATTTTGGAACGTAGCATTGATGCGGATCACAGAAAGGCGATAATTTATCGGCTTGAAGTCAATGACTTTGATGACGACGAACCCGCATCCTAATACATGCAATATTTTGTTGCTGTAATAAACATCGCATTTTTTTCTCTTCATTATACCTGATCCTATCCATCGTATCTCCTGAATCGCGGTTCACATTTCGGCATTATTTAAATGATTTTAAGCATCAATAATCAAAATGAATATTATTATGTTTTTTTGGCCAAACTATGCAAATCGTCAAATTCACGCATGCTTGGTAATTGATCTAACGTCCAATTCGCTGTGAGAGAGAAATTGCGTACGACCCTTTTGTAGTGCACCCACCACCCGTTTATTTTGCTTTTTAAATTGATAAAATAGATTCTTATTCGAAACTGGAAGTTAAAAGTAAAAGTAAGCCTAAAATATTTCTTTTTTTAATTTTTTGTGTTCATAAGTAGGTAAAATATTAAACCATTTTCATTATGTTTTTAACAGTAAATTTAGAACTGTTGACAATAAAATTAAAGATATTGATACGTTTTTAACGGCAAGAACAAACTGTACTGAAAATCATATGTCAGAGCTAAGAAAAGGATTTATACAGTTTAAATTTGAACTTAAATCTAAGTGGAAGAAAAGCCGCCGTACAAGATCAGTGTTTGATAAAAATGAATCAAATTGGATACAAGAAAAAAGTTAAATTTAAAATGTATTTACTACCCTCTGGACGCCCTCGAGACTAGTTTTGATCTTTTAAGTAAGCGAAGAAAACGCGAAAGAGTAGCTGATCTTTGAGATACATCTAAAGGAGAGCTTCTTTAAATATTTTATGGAAGAATCCTTGTCCTTCATCTCCTAGGTACTGTAGACCTATAAAGATAACTTTCGAGGAGGAAACGGGTTTATTGGTCAACAGAGAGAACGAATCCATTTAATCCCAGATAAATGAACTGGAACCAACAAAAATAATTGTTGAGGATAGAGATCATTTAACGGAATCATTTAACGGAATTTTCAGTTTTGGTCAATAACGAAAACTAATTATTTTTCACATAGACACCGATTCCTTCAAATTTCGGAGTAAAAGTTCGTATAATCACATTTCGAAATTTTATATAGTTTTTAGCATTAATAATCAAAATGCGTACCATTTGATCTAACGCCCAACTCGCTGTAAAAGAGAAAGTTGCGTTCGACCCAGTCGTGCACCCACCACTCGTTTTGTCTTGTTCTGGGCGTACGTCATCGACGCTCATGAGTCATTATACAACTGCAGAAGTAAACGATAGTCACTACAAAGTGCTATAGTGTAATACGAGAAAGACACAAGAAACAAAGAAGCGATAAACGCGGATGTTCTGCGGATGATTTATTTGCAACTTCTGAGTGCAAGATCAACATTACCAATCACTGGCAGACACAACAATATACGATACTGATTTTATGTAATCAAATTACAACGAAAACGAAGTGATTTCAACGATATTCGCTTTATTAAATATGGCCACAGGGGTCGAATTACCGAATTGGTTATGGAGTCATACGTGATAAATGTTGATGTATCAACAGCCGAAATTCTGCGTAAAGAAAATTGAGAAAAAAAATAAACGAAACATCATTTCTTCTTAGTTTATTTTTTTTAACAATTTTCTCAGTACTTGAACGGCTTTGTGAAGTTTCGCACGAAAGTTTATTCAAATTTACTCTTGCACAAGAGTACCCGAACGGATCTGAATATTGTTAAAATGCTGAACACTTTCAAAATAGGGGTGTTCCTGCAATGTCGGAAATTCATCAAAAACGTTGTAAACATGGTAAAATTACGACGTGGTAAATGAACTGTCAAAATTTGTGTGGGAACAATAGCGAAAATTACGCAACCGAATTGGGGGTTAAACTGACATCAAACATATTATGCGCTAAACAGAAAAAATGATCGAGAACGAAAAAAAAACAGAAAATCTAATAAATCTATTAATAAACTAATTACTAAAATGAGATTGATTTCAGTGGTTTATGACATTGTTTAGCAGTTTTAGGGGCGTTCATGAAACGTCGTGGTAAACTTACAATTTTTTGCACTTTTGCACAATTTCGGCGAGTATTTGCTACTTCTAAAATTAAAACTCCTGACTCTTTATTTAGTGTTTATTGAAATCAATGACGATGATTATCAGCTAGATTCTACGTTTCACTTTCACTGGAAATAAAATTGAAATCGGTCTAAAGTGAAATTTTGGGTTCCACATTTCACTTTTACCGATTTCAATTTCACATTTTTCGAAGTTAAAAAAAATGAATTTCCATGCTACACAATTCGGTTTTATCGTTTTGTGTGTGATTTCAATTCGATCATTTTAGTATCTGTGAAATTGTTGGAATGAGCTGACGTGATTGAAAATATAAATGAATAATATCTGAGTGTAGTAATGTTGTTTAGATTTTGAATAGAATACTACAAGATAATGTATTTTACCAAAGATAAACACAAAAATAATTCCCAGGAGGCAAATTTTATTAAATTTATGGAGAGGCAAAAAGACCCCAGGAATTAGAAATTCGTCCATGAAATGTTGTTTTGATTTCCGTTTTTCTTCATCCGACATGGAATGTTTGATCATCTTGGACAAATTTTGTTCTCCAAAACATTGAGAACTCTTTTCAATATCTTTAATACATATCTTTAATACGGCCCAAAGCAACATCAGAATATTTTCCAATTGATCTCAGAAAGCTTCTTTCGGTAAGGAAACGCAAAACTGAGGCGAACTGCATCACACAAAAAATCAATGATTGTTTTAGGTGTGGCGCAAAAGTTTGCAGCAAAATTTGGAAAGCAAAATTTGGAAAGTTACGCAGCATCTGCAACACCGCAGCAATATAAATAGCACTCAATAATTTATTATTTATTTTATCAAAACTAAGCAGAATTTGTAAACAAACCAATTTATCAAAATAAAATAGTTTTGCAATGTCCCATATGACAGATAGTATTAGCTACGAGGGGGAAGTAATCAATATTTTTGCATGGTCCTAGACTACAGAATACACAAAAATACACGGAATACTGTATTCAATGTGTGATTACATAATGAATACATGTGAATACACGAGAATACATGCGAATACGCGTAAATTAACTAGAATACATCAGAATACACGTGAATACACGTGAATACACGTGAATACACGTGACTACACTTGAATACATTTGAATACAAATGCACAAATTTAAACACACTTGTTTTGAAATCTTCATTTTTTAGCAATGCATGTCGGTTATCCAGTTATCGAGCCATTTATTTCATGCAGAAGATCGTTTATTAATCGTCAGCAAAACTTGATGATATGGCATACAGACAACTTAAACTGTACAAATGATAACAACTGACATTATAATCTTAATTCCCATCGCAATTATTATACATTAGATGGGACCATTCTCACAATAGATCCAAACAACAAATCAAATTCAATCAAAATTCCCTTAGCATATTTTATTGAAGCACATCCTTTTAAAATTGAATCGAAGACCACTGAGTAAGCTTAAGGCGAAGAATATATCTTAACACATAATCAATTTTTTTTTATATCTCTCAGAAAAACTTCGGCTCAAGATCGAATATACGTGAACCAGCTATGAGCAATTTGATTGCTCAGAGGAATGACGGACTATACCATGAAACAAGTTTGCATTGTTCAAATACGTAAACACATTTTAGATCGGAAACAAGGACAATAATCTTTCACTATGCTTCCTAATTCATCGATTATAAAAAAAAAAAAACAATATGTTTTAAAACTAGAAATCTTATTAAAACGAGTGGTGGGTGCACGACTGGGTCGTACACAACTTTCTCTTTCACAGCGAGTTAGGCGTTAGATCAAATAGTACGCATTTTGATTAATGATATATAATGTCGAAATGAGTTTATACGAACGTTTACTCCGATATATGAAGAAATCGATGTCAATGTGAATAATAATGATTTTCCGTTAATGGCCAAAACTGAAAATTCCGTTTAGTGATAGTTGGGCTAAAACGAATTATGTGGAATTGCTTCAAGCTGTAATAGTAGTATATATATTGAATTTCATTCAATTTGACATAATAGTTTGCGAGAAATTATCAATTTTCCTTATATGGCCTAAATGACAAAATCCGTTATATGGATTTTCTCGAAAAAACTGGGTATGCAGTTATGTTGAAGCTAATATGGTTATAGTATATATAAAGTTTAATCAAAATCGTTAGAGCCGTTTTCGAGAAAATTGAGGTTATGTGTAATTTTTATATGGCAGGTACCATTATTAACATGGCTAAAAGCAAACAAAAAAAATGGCCTAGAATTATGACTAAAACTAGCTTGTATACGAAGTTTGAAGAAAATCGGTCTAGCCGTTTAGGCTGGGGAGACCATCACGGACAGACGGACTGACGGACCGACAGACCGACGGACCGACGGACGGAATTCCAAAAACCACTTTTTTAGGCTCCGCTATCATCGTAATGTTAGAATCAATCAAAATCTCGAGGTCGAAAATTTTCACGAAAACAATATCTTTCTCTTTCCCTATCCCATAACATCCTTAAAATTAATATCCCAAAAATGTGGTCTTTATGTCCATAAAGTATTGAAAATGACGTTGGCTTAACATATTGTTCAGAAGGTTTATCAAAATCTTTTATGGTTCGACAAAAACCAATGTTTTTCTATTGCATATGCCTTGGGGTAGGGTATAGATATGGTTTTTGTAGGAAAGCGCCCACAAAAAGTGGGCTTGGGTTAAAATGATCAAGGGACAAAATGTTTATTATATCATTGTGGAAATATTTGCATCAAAAGTTTTTTTTTCGAACTTTTTAAAATTTGGACAAAAACCGTTTTTTGCTAAAAATATATTTAACATATTTCTTTCGATTTTTAAAGATTTAATAAATTATAAAAGTTAATGTAATAAAATTATTTTAAATAATTTATTAGAAATAAGGTTTGTCTAAATATGTAGCTCAGACACTATTTTGAAATTCCTTACGGTTTGGCCTAAAAAAACGTTTTTCTACAAGGGGGCGTGGCAGTGGGCGGATTTCAAAAATGTTTACACTTGTTTTGCTTCGTCGGCCCGAGAGTCTTTATACCAAATTTCAACACTCTAGCTCAAAATTTAAGGCCCAAAAATAGGTGACACACAGACGGACGGACGGACGGGCGGACAGACAGACATGGCTTAATCGACTAAGCTAGCGATTCTGAGTCGATCCACATACTTTGAGGTATATGTATCGAAATTATTTCTCTATGTTACAAACTTAATGTCAAAACTTAAATCGTTTTTCAAATAACTCGTACGGCTACGCGCAATAAGCGGGAATATACTTGACATTTGTTTATTTTGATTAAGAAAATGACATATACGTCAACGACAAGCATTATGCAAGAAGGACTGTGCGATATTAATACGAACGCACAGTTCTGACGTCATTGCGACCTTAATAAAGAGACATAAAAATTAATATGCGAATACGTGATTACACTAAAAATACGCTGACTACACATTGAATACGCGTGAATACTTGTGAATACACTTGAATACATTGTGAATACACGTGAATACACTTAAATACATGCGAATACGTAAGAATACACGTGAATACATATGAATACGTGAGAATACATGCGAATACGTTTGAATACACATGAATACGTACAGAAAAGTTCCTTGAATACACTGATTACTTCCCCCTCGATTAGCTATCTCTAATTTCACCGAGTGATTTCGAAAACTTTTCGAAGTTATGAAATCGGTCGGAATGTGGAACACCAAAACCAAATTCACTCGATTTACATAAGTAATTTCACTTTCATTTCACTCGAATTCTGGAACCTAGCTGTATTATGAGTTTTATATTCCTTGGTCGCCTACAATTTTTTATGCAAAAACAATATAAAAGAGAGGGTTTGCGAAAGCGTACGGGTTCTTAATTTTTTTTTTTAAATTAGAGAATTCTCTTGCCACTGTAGATTTGACATTTTTAATTTTTCTTAACACAAAAGTACCCGAACGGACTTATTATTGCTAAACGATCAAACTGACCACCTATTTGGAAGCCTTTCCTGTAACCATAAGATTGTATACAGTACGAACAAGAGGCAATCAGAGAATAAAAAGTACCAATATATACACAGAATTAAATAAAATTGCACACTGTCACATTTAAATGATTAATTTATTTTCGTCAGCATGATTTCGTAGAAAAAAATCCAAGAAAAATCGTCATTCTATACAACCTTAGCAAATCAAATAATAGCTTAAATTGGTAATCCCTTACAATTTGCCAAAATATACGTGATATTATGTAGATTTCTTAAATATTTGTCAGTGATAGTACCTACTTTTTACACTTATACCAAATAAAATTAAAATAAATTGCATTTGGGTTAATTTTAAATTAACTTTGGCACAAGATACATAACAGTTAGCTTAACAAAATGTTAATACATATCTTAATCTCAATTGAATCACCTAACCTTATTTTATTCTATTGCCATACACAAACAAATTCAACTCATGATATATATAAAATAAAATATTAATTTATAGTCCTGTGTTGATGACAATTGTTTACTCATTTGAAGAGACAACATATATTTAAATTTAATTACAAATTATTTCCTTAACATATCACTAAATAAAAAACCTTAACGTAACTCTATTTACAGCCTATATACACAGTACAGCTTGTTAAACATTCTAAAAACTTTAGATTAAGCATAATAATTGCGGTTAGAGTTTTCGAAAATACAATTTCTATGAAAAAAAATAAATTCAAAGTATGTACTTTCGAGAACTTTCCTATTTCACTGATATTTACGTTCCAAAGCCATACAGATTTTTTTAAAAACACTTTAAATTTAATAAAATAATAAAAAGTGTTTTCAAAATATCTGTTCGATGCGGACAAACTTATTGTGATGTACTTATATATTTATGTATTCTTGTGATGTTTTTTTTTAGCTGACTAGTGGGTGTGGTCGCTCCTTTTTCACTTATTTTTAATGTTAAACATGTGATTTCAACAGTCTTATTAGATTTGTGTTTGATTATGTCAATGGCACTCTAGTCTAGACCCACTTTTACTATTTTTTAAATGCCTTTTTCTTTAAGGAAATATTCCCAAAAAAACACTATACGAATTTTATATATATATAAAAAAATTAACTCAATAAATTAGATAAATATTGCTATAGATGAGAGCAGCGCCTTTGAAGAGCAGCTTATTATTTGTAGTGATATCGTAGTAGTGTTGTCTCCCGTAATGTATCTGTATCTGATTCTTCATCACTAGATGGCGGTGTTTCTAGTATTGGAAGAGCGAGATCCAGATATTCTTCGTTGGCGTTTACTTTCGCTAGAAGAATTTTATCCAAATTTTCAACAATTTCCGTAAATGTGGGACGAGCATTGGCGTCAAAGTGCCAGCATTGACGCATCAGCATGTAGCTAAAATTAAAAGAAAATACAACATTCTTTAGTGAGCTGTTGGATGGTAGAATTTTTTTATAGCCGATTTATAACAAGGGATCATTATAGACTTATCGAATTTTATTTAATTCTGAAGCTAAAGTGCACATGAGACTTATGTTCGTTGGCTGATACTTTCCCTAAAAACTTAAGTTGAACCTTAACCCTTAAGTAATACTTATTGCTAACCGAAAATGTGTCACTTAGCTTTTTAAATTGAACTTTTTTTATAATTTGCGCGCACTCAAGGGGTTATGAATACCCTTTATATGTTTTAACACAGTGCGGGCGTTAAGGAAATTAGGGACAAGAAGAAAGGATATACCGATGCACATTGGTTTTAAATGTCTGTAAGTTATAATGGAAAGGAAAAACAGAGTTTGGTAGAGCATTCCACATTCGTGTTGTTCGGTTTATGTACGAATCTCTGTATTTCAGCGTACGTCCGAAGATAGGCTTGAGGGTAAACTGATTTGCATTCATTGCGTAACGAGTATTGCGGCTGAATTGTTGAATGGGAGGAATACAGCTGGCTATTTCATTTGAACATTGGTTGTTAAAATAGCGATAAAACAAGGTAAGGCAGGAGATGTTTCGACGGTGTTCTAGCGAAACTAAGGAGTTCGCTATTCTTATGTCTCCTATAAGTTTTTTCGCACGTGTTTGAATCCTATCTAGTAGGTGCAATGTTGATTTTGGTGCACCTGACCAGACATGGGCGTTGAATTCAAGTTTTGGGCGTACAAACGCTTTATTGTTGCCAGATCAGAGGGGGTGAAATATTTCTTACATCGATTTAGGAAACCTAGACATTTCGCTGCGTTTTTAGCGACTTCGAATATGTGGTCGTTCCAACGTAAGTCGTTACTAACACACATACCTAGCATGGAAAGCTTTTCGGTTTCTTCGACGTAAGTGCCATTCATGGATAATGGCTCTAGATTTTGGTTTCGCTTTAATGACAGAAGACAGCATTGCGTTTTGGAAGCATTGAATTCCACTCTATTGGATTTACCCCATTTGATAATGCTGTCAAGGTCGGAATTCAATGAGCTTAACATATTTTGGCGTTTAGAGTCAACGTTCGAAGGTGAGGGACGAGGACCTGTAAACGAATATGAGAAGCTGAGGGTACTGTCATCAGCGAAGGAATGAATTGGATTAGAAGTTGCAGACAGGAGATCATTTATAAAAATGAGAAAGAGAGTCGGAGACAAAACTGAGCCTTGAGGGACACCAGCATTTATTTGGTGAGTTACAGACTTGAAACCATCCAAAACAACTTGAATTGAACGTTTCGAAAGATAATGTCTAATCCATAGAAGAAGTTTTTCGTCGATTCCAAATGCACGCATTTTCGACAAAAGGGCTTGATGCCAAACCCTTTGAAATATCAAGCGCAACAATCTTGCTTTCACCACCATGGTGGATTGATTGGTTCCAGTTTTCGGTGAGATATGTCACCAAATCACCAGTAGCCCTGTTGCTGCGAAAAGAAGATTCGCTTTTTTTGGTACAGGCTGGACAAATGCTGTTTTCCATCTACTCGGAAATAGTCCTGATGAGTAGGATAGATAGAAAAGCTTACGCAGTGGATTTGCTAGCGTAGAAGAACACCTCTTCAGAATGATGGGGGATATACCATCTGGAACAGAGGATTTGTGTATGTCAAGATCAAATAAAACTCTTGCAACTGTACGAGTACGAAAGTGAATTTGTCCCATAGAATGATCTACGTTCTCAAGTACAGGAGGAGACTGAACACAATCTGGCAATGTAGAATTGGCTGCGAAATGCGCAGCAAGCAGATTGGCTTTGTCTAAAGAGCTGACAGCTGGAATGTCATTGTGAATGAGCGTCGGAATTGATGATGAGGCCGATTTTTTTATATTTTTAACAAATGACCAAAAGTTTTTACTACCTCTGGGACATTGTAGAATTTTTTGCCTCAACTTTTGGTCATAGAGGAATTTGACACGCTTTAAATGGGCATTACAGTCGTTTCTGGCTTGTTTGAACTTTACTCGGTTTTCCTCTGTTGGGTTGGTCTTGTACAACCGAAAGTTTGTCTCTCTCAATCTGATAGCTTCTTTGCAGCTCAAGTCATACCACCCTTTTGCCTTTGGTCTGATACTCTTAATTCTGTTGGGAATAAAAGATCTCATACCAAAGAGAATGATATTTGATATCATATCAGCAGCAGCATCCACGTCACTATCGAGGAAACATAATGACCAGTTAAAATTCCTAAAAAAACTGTTTAATGCTTCCCAATTGGCTTTCTCGTATTGCCATACAGTTTTTTTGGGAATTTGCTCTTTAACTGTGTGGTTGGAGTACGAGAAATTTGTTGATGTGATACAGTAGTCTGATGAACCTAGAGGCGATAATACATTGATGGTGTATTTATCAGGGTGAGAGGTAAGAAACAAGTCCAGGGTGTTGGCGGCTTGACTGTTAATATCCGGTATGCGTGTCGGCTCATTTACAAGCTGGGTTAGGTTGTTTACCTCAGCAAAGATCTCAACATACCTTCCTTCGGGTGTTGTCTGTCCAGAATGTTGAAGCCACGTAGAATTGTGTACATTGAAATCGCCCGCAATGACGATTTCAGTGTGAGGATGCAGGGATACAATTCTAGAGATGGAGTCAGACAGTGCATCAAACTCGTTAAGGGTTGAATTACTGTCAAGGTTTGGGCTTCGATAAATGAAACAGTAGTGGATTATATGCCTACGGACATGGAATTTCAGTCATATAAAATTAAATTCCGGATTGGAACATTGGCGTTTAGGATGAGTATCAGGCCCTTAGAGACCTAATTACATCACAAATTGGATCTTAATTTATGAAAAGGGCATTTTTATAGGCTTGTACATTTTAAGCACGCTTAATATTTCTTAAATTTTACATGAAACTTGTGAGTCCTACTTAAACGAACAAAAATCCACTGTTGGTTGGATCATAATTTTAAACAACATTTTATAGACTCATACATTTGTAAACAGTTCCTCATTTTGAATTTAAAGACCATAAGAGACTCATGAGACCTAATAATCTTCGATTTTCACACTAATGCGATTGTAGGTATATATAGGTATATTATTTTTTAAAGATGAGGCAAGCGTTACAGCAAAGACCAACTTTACAGGACAAGAATCAAAGTTTATTTCTTGAAATATATGAACGACATTTGTTTGGACAATATGTACTTCAAACGGAATAGTCCTACGTGCATATACTGCTCCATTAGATATTATCTTCCGCAGCACCAACTGGAATTTTTTAATGAGTGGAAAAACAGTCTCAGCTCAGACAGGCGTGATTTATCTGTGAAAACACCAATTTCCTTATTCCGCTGCTTATAATAATGATGAATTCCTTTTGTGATGCATCAAAAATAGCCAGCTTTACACCTTTAGCAGGAAGGGTGAGGAGATGAACCAAATAAAAAGTCTCAGAATATTGCAATAAATCTCCGCATTTTAAAGTGAGGAATCATATTCCACTTAAAGTTCCACTTAAGCGATTCTGAGTCCACACATACATTTTAAGATAAATCTTTCGAAATTATTTCTCAATGTTATTTATGTATCAAAAGTCCAATATATAAAAATCGTATAGCTCTTTAAAAAACATAATTTTTAAATTAAGAACACAGAAAATGAAATGGTGCAAAATTGTCTGTCCCTGAATTACAATATTTGACACTTTTGTATTGGGTAACTGGCGCCTAATGAGAGACATTTACTTACTTTTTCTGTGGCAACCAAAGCTAATTATAGTTCAATACTTACATATTAAGAGAACATCTTTGCGGCTTTTCCATCCGCTGTCCAGACATTAAATAGCTATACAGCTCTTCCGCAGACATAATCTGTGGGTAGGGTTGCTCACCATATGTCATTATTTCCCATAGCAAGACGCCGTATGACCACCTATAAAATACAATTTTTTAATAATTACAACCACACTGAACCTTAGAATATGTTGTTTTTACTTACACGTCACTCTGGGTGTCATAGAATTTCTCCTGCAACGATTCTGGTGCCATCCACTTGATTGGCAACCTGCCATTCGTATTCTTTCGGTAATAATCCGTGTCTTGAATATCTCTCGCCAATCCAAAGTCGGCAATTTTAATAACATAATCGTCACTGACAAGGACATTTCTCGCTGCTAAATCTCGATGGATACACTAAAGGATAATACAAGCTGTTTAGCAAATCGGTTTCTTTTTACCAGTGTACAGGTACACCCTGGTTAAACTTACCCTTCTTGAAGCAAGATACTCCATGCCACGAGCCACTTGGAATGCAAACGAAATTAAATTCTTCTCTGTCAAATGTTCACGATCACTATTCTCTAGCATTGCCATTTCAAAGGACGATGGTGGTCGATTTTTCTTCAAAAAGTCTTTCAAATTGCCATGTGGTGCAAACTCCACAATCACATACAGCGGACCGTCCTGACTGCAACACCCCAACAAATTTATAATGTTGATGTGTTTTCCAATCATTTTCATGACTTCCATTTCGCGCACCAAACTGGCCATATCGGCATCGGTGTGCCCTTCTTTGACCATTTTAACAGCCACAATACAATGTCCAGGATATTTGTTAAGACCAGTCGCTTCAGCCATTACCACACGCCCGAAAGCACCTTCACCAAGTGTGGTACCTAGAATAAGCTGATTTCGTGGTATTTCCCAATTCGAATCCAATGGAAACTCGTACTCGTTAAATGGTGCTGGATCAGTGTTGCTGCTCTGCAAGAGTGTGGTTCTTTGTTTTTCGATTTTGATAATTGGCATGACCATTGTTTCAGGACTGCTCGGATCAGATGATGGTTTATAGATGATGACTTTTTTTGTCCACTGATGAACTGTTTCCATACGATGTTTAAGGAGTTTTTCGTGTTTTAATTTTCGCAAAACATAATAAATGAAAACTGAACCGATGAGGAACAAAAACATAATGACAATAGCGGCAGCTGCTATCCAAACGGTGTGATTTCGTATTGGCAACGGCATTGGTATCATGTCATTGTCAAGAAGTTCTGTAGAAGAAAGAAATTAAAACATTTGCGACATGTGTCTTCACTTTAATTTGGAGTCAATCTTACCATCGACAACTGTCAGATATGCGGTGGATGTTGTTTGACCCAAACTATTGGCTGCGATGCATGTGTACCAGCCTTCATCTTCATGAGTAACGTTTTCTAATTTCAAAATGTTCGTCTTATCGGGATCAGTCTGTTTGTTTGGGAAAATATAAAAGTTATTAGATCGGCAATAAGTAAGACTAAAACCAAAACTAATAAACGACATGCTTTTGTTAGTGTTGAGGTTTTGATAAGTAAACAATTGTTAAAGATTCAAAGAATGCAGAAGTGGTTTAAAACAATCGAATGTAAATGTTTTTAAATATCGGAAATAACTTAATTTAAGATTTAGTTTTAAGGACAAATTCCTTACACTTCGTGTACTAACCGCTAGTTTATGCGACAATGTTGGCTGCATGGAAATATATGGATATAGGCTGCAGAAGTCTAGATACGTGTATGAATACATGTCGTGTACAAGAAAACCGCATTTATTTGCGACTTTTCTTAAAATCAATGCGACATATGAGGACTGCTATGTAACTGTGCCGCATATGCCGAAAATATATCTAATTCATCCAAAAATTGCTTGTCTCATCATGGTCGCATTAATTTGTAAATATGTGCAACTGCAAAGGACAAAATTAACATGTCGTGTAGATACCTACTAATCATATTTTTTCCTCAGCAACCAAAGTTGACTGCAAACGAATTTAACTCAAATGCATTATTTTGTTCGCGAATATATATATATATATATATATATATAGATATATATTAAGTAACCAAAAAAATCTAACAGTTTTGAATAACTTTTGACATTTGCGCGAGTATTTCTTATGAGGAAAACTGTCAAATTAGTCATTGATTAGCTAATCAGCGTTTTTTTAATACGGCGGTTAATGTTTAAATTAAATTGCATCTGGATATTTTTACTAAAACATCCTTTCAAGTACAATCAAATCAAAAAAGTCTGTTGAAACTGAATTCTTATATTTTGAAGAGAATCTCAAACAAAATTGTATTAAAAACAACTTTTCTATTTGTAGTAAATATGTTGCGAGTGTATTTGTCGCAACACTTTTAAAAAATAAACTTAAACTGCTATCCTTAACACAAGTTTTGTAATCATATTTTTTGACACACCCAGACAGTTCTAAAACATTTTCTGTATAGATTTCATTTTTCGAATATTCAAAGAATGAAGTGAATGCTCAAACAATAAATAGTATGCCCAAAGATAGTGTTATCATACCATTTCAACTGTCGGCTCGTTGACACCCACTTTTACGATTTGTTGCATAAAAAAATTCCACATTCGATTGTAAATAAAGAACTCAAACCATTAATATAAAATACACAAAAAAACATGCAAACAAAATATATATTTAAAATTATAAAAAAAAACCTTAAAACTAATATAACAGATAAAAGAGCCGAAACGAACCATCACCTTAATTACTGTTCTATTCATAGAACAACGCTCGTTTTTACACGCAGTAAAAGTCCAAGCGATTTCTTGATGTAGATCAGATAAATATTTACATTTCATTTCATCGGAACCATTAACGTGTAAAGTCAAATTTGACAATGGGGTAAGTATGATTGGCTTATGATTAACACGATCTGGAAACGAAATTAAAAAAAATGATACCATCACCAAAATAAAACATAAAAATTAAAAATAAAGAAAGTATGAAAAATGAGAAATGAGTAAACAAACATTTAAAATAGCAATGATGTTTCAATAAAAATTGCTTGATGAAACTAACCACAAGTAGTTTAAAAAAATAAACATAAAAATGCACACACAGAATGAAAAAAGAACTTAAAGGAGAATCTTATAAATTTATTCAAAAATATTTTTAATAAATTATTTGGAACAGTACCTTACACCTTAAATTAAAAAATAAAAAAGCCATATGCACATTTTTTGAACCCTGCAATGACAAAACTTCGAAATGACGACAATTTACAGTTTTTTAGCCTTTATACGTATTTCAACAGTAAAATGAAAGCTGACATCTATTGCGCAAAAAATGGAAATTTTGGATGGATGTGAATTCTGTCCTCTATTTTTCGAGACCAATTTGATATTGGCTATTTGGATTTTTTACCTAAATTATTTTTGTGTTTTTATTATTAACATATTCATTAACTGAACGAAAAATCGAACAAAGTCATTTCCAAGTGTCAAAAAATTAAAACAAAAAAACTGAAAATCTGGTTACCATTTTATCTGTAGATGTCAAATGTCATAGCCAAAACTGTGGCGCCACATCGTTTACTTCTCCAAAAATCTGGTCCAATGTGCATGCAATTTTTCAGCCACCGTTGAAGGCTGAGAAACTAGTAAATAAATGTTGCTTCTGGAATTTATTTCAGAATTCGTTCAAGAATCACTAACAGAAACCAACTCCATTTATTGTCCATAGTAGAGTGTTGTTCTATTATTCCCAGATGTTTGAAAATTCATTTAGCTGTTTCATTAATAAAGTCAAAGCAGACGATATTGCAAACATAAAAATGGTAATTTGTCTATGATAACTTCAGCTTGAGTTTTATATTGCGGGTTAAAAAATTTCACCAATATTCAATTTAAAAAAAAAAATTCTACCAGCACCAGTTGAGGAAAAAAAAAATAAGAAAAATACTGCGCACCACAACCTTCTTCCACCGTAGATATCAATCTTTCACCGAAAATTGATTACAAACATAATTGTGTACCTTCAACTGTCGAATTAACGGATGCCCTGAATAATTTTGCGCGGCAAAACTAGGCAGGAAATCCTGCAGGCTTTCGATTGATTGATTTTGTGATAAATATGTGACCCACTTAATATGCGGCTCCAGATCCGACAACACTTTGCATTCGAGATATGCCGTGCTGTTTTCTAAAACAGTCTGATTGTGTGGATATCCTTCATTAATGATTGGTCGTGCTCGCAAACGGTCTGTGTGGTGGTAGCGGAGGATTTAATAAATAATTTCAATCCTTACTTAACGTAAATACATACAAACAAAATATAATCTTAATAAAGTCCTATAAACTTACCTTGAATGTATAATCTTGTCGTGTGACTAATGCAGCCATGGACATTACAAACAACACACGTATAGTTGCCTGAATCTTCTGGTATCGAGTCCTCCATGTGGATACCCCATTTCTTGTAGATCACCTTGCCCATGCTCCTCGAAATCGGCTTCTCATTTTTTGTCCACGTAATATTAGGTGTTGGTACACCATACACAGCACAATTGAGCTTAATAAAACTTCCCGACGGCTTGGGAAGATATCTCGGCAAAACCGACCGAGGCTTAAATCTTGGCGCATACTCCTGTGGATGGCCATCTTCGGTGTGCTGATTGTTGTCATCCTGGTCGGTGTCAGCGTTCTCTTCGAGATCTTTGTCTACATAGTCATCTGATGATTTGTCACGATGCTGTTGCAATTCAGTTTCAACTGCCGGTTCGGTTTTTGTCTCATCTGCATCGGACACTTGTGAATAGACTTGAATGTTGCCAGCGAAGTCCGCTTTCATCTCGCCGCCAGGTGATACGCTCAATGTAAGATTCGCCCAACTTCCATCGGCATCCGAACGACACGAGTAGATGCCAGCATCGGTCTTTTTGATTTTCTCGAATTTCAATCTAAAACGAAAGCAAAGCAGAAAGAGAAATTGTTATTTTTTTAATTTTGTTTTCGAATGAAGCGTTTTTAACCTCAGCATTTTGTTTATAGGAAACTGTTGGTATAAATAGAAGCAACACGCGAATGCAAAGATTTTCAAACCAAACGGAAAATGTACTCTTTCACGCCGGTCCAGATGTTGGCTCCGTTTTTACGCACACACACCGGCCAGAATCTAAACATTACGAGATGCTGAGCATTCCATGAAAGTGTAGATCTTAAACCTCTGCCGTAACGGAGAAAATCTTCTGATCATTAGGAGCCACAGTTGGAACGTGGAGTTTTTATGAAGTCTGATCTTCGTGCACATAAAAAGTGAATGTGAATATGGATACATGGGCAGAGAATTCAACACAAAAAAAAAAGTTTTTTCAAAACTTCGGGTGATGCTGGGAACGCGTGGAGCAGATTGAATATCTTGGATTGCTTGGGGTTACTTTGTGTTGAGAGTTCATTAAACGGTTTTTATGAAGTTGCAGTTTACAGTGCATGTGCGTTTGGAATGTTTTTGACTCGACTGTAAATTGATTTGGAAAAGAGCTAATGGAGTTTTTGTTTTCGTTTTTTTTTTTTTTTTTTTGGAAAATGCCATTTGAACTTCTATTGACAAATTGTATAAGAGGGAGCAGACTTTTGTGGGTGCATAAAACCATGTTGGGGCTGGTATTCGACTTGATGTCAAAGTAATTAAATACTATTTTAATCTTCTGAATATATATTTTAGGCGTGATTTATAGTTTTGCAGGTAGAATTTATTGGAAGTGGGGGTTTCGGAATGTGTTGCCAGTTTTTAATGTTTTGTAAATGCTTTTTAAAATATTTGTAAAGTAAAATAACTATGTCATGATAAGCTTTTAGGCATCAATTTGAGGTGTCAAAATGATGAAATAATTACATTGAAGAGCGTGGTTATTGACTGAAAGTGAGTGGTTTTTACACAGTTTTTTTTTTGTTGATTTCGATTACGGCTGTATTTTAAAATATGGATCAAATGAAATGAGAAATTTTGTAGATGCGCAGATTTTAAATTATTTTTCTTAGAACTAGAATGCGTTTTATATGTATACTATGTTTAGAGATTTATAATTTCCAAAGTTGGGTGTATAGCTACATTGTATGGTGAGAATTTGGAAAGAAATACGATTTTCAATCATTTTGTAATTTAACCATATTATTTCTTCGGATAACTCTTGTTTTTTGCAATCATAAATTTGGCGGCTGTGATAGAAATAATAACTTCGCACACATAAATGATGGGAGATGCATGGTTTGAGGCCCTGTAATGCCGTTAATGCCAATTTTTTTTTTAAAGTTTGGCAGCACTGTTGACAATCGGACTATTCTACTTCATTGCATGATTTTTTTTTTTGAAGTGAAACTTCTTTGGGCTCGTCAGTTTAAATCCAAACTCACATGCATGCTTTCCTTGAATTGGCTGTGCTTCGTTCTCTTGAATTTGAAAATATTAATTGAAAAATTAAAGAAAATTAAGGGAAAAAGTTGACAGTTCTTTTGATGAGGAAGGACTTCTGTTATTTGAGAAAAATGTCTTATTTTATACCCTATCCCATAGGGGTATATTAGTTTTGACATTAAGTTTGTAACATAGAGAAATAATTTCGACAGATATACCTTAAAGTATATAAACATATCTGCCTGTCCTTCCGTCTGTGTGTCGATTTTTGGGCCTTATATTCTGAGCTAAAGTGATGAATTATGGTATATAGACTTTCTGTCTGACGAAACAGAACAAAGCTAAACATTTTTAAAATCCGCCCACTACCACGCTCTCTTTTAAGTAAAACGTTGTTTTTGGCCAAACGGTCAAGAATTTTGAAAAAGGGTTTCAATAGCATATTAAGACAATCGCAATAACTATATATCGTCCATATAAAGTTTTTTGCCAAGTTTTGTTGGCGTTTTCAGTAACTTTTTAATAAATTCGAAAAATCTTTCGGTGCAAAATCATTTGTTTTGATAACATAAACATCTTGTCAATAAACCATTTTTACCCACACCCACTTTTTGGGGGCCTTTTTCAATTAAAGGCATTTCTATACCGTACCCCATAGCTTATGTAATAGAAAAACCTTGTTTTTTTCTGTCGAACCACAAAGTTTTAAATAAACTGTCTGAACAAGATGTGGTGACAATGTCATTGTTAGGGTCTGGTAGTACCGTTTTCATAGTGGCTAATAGGGTTTTGACTAGTCAAAAAATATGTCTTCGAAATGGTTTTTCTCTTCTGTAATGAAATCCAAAAGCGAAATTCCATTTGGAGAATTGTCACAATGTACGTTTTGACAATTCTCAGATGTTTCAGATACTACAATTTGTAACCAATGAAGAACCTGTTACCGGATGAATGTTTCAAAATGTCCAAAGAAAATTCAGAAAATGTTTTCACGAAGATGATGATGAAGAACACTTCCGATGACTAGGAGAACTCATTCGATAACATATTTTCTTCCGAAATTCCATAAAATATGAGATGGTACATAATCGCTCAAAACAGTAAATTTACCGCGAAATTGTGTGGTCTTAATTTTGAATTATATTTAGAACCAAATAATTCTGCAACAGAAGTTGCAATATGTTCTTGCAACATACCCAGAATACATAAAATTGAAAAACCCAATGCTCCCAAGTATCATATGAAATGGATAACTACATGTGCATACTGCAGAAGAACGATATATCTAATGAGCTGGATGACGAGGCATATGCTGAGATGTCTGCTTTGAAAGGAAATCGTGTGCTGGACATTACATTGTCCTGCATACATCCTTGACTACAATATTGCATGTTATACCCGTATATTAGCGCTTGTGTCACCTCACGATACGTGTTCAATACCTCGGGGATGTGGTGGAATGCACATCGTCCATCACATCACACTAGACACAGTTCTCTTTCTGTGCGTAACAACTAACACACACAACTGTCAGAGATCTAAGCCGTTCAGCTTTAAAATTGCACAGTGAAAGACCGGCAGCTAACTCTTTGCAACAGCCAACTATCAAGGCCACCGCTATAAGAATAACACTTGTCCCAAAAATAGCCCATAATCCTTTGTGCGAAAGCCACTTGCACTTCTTAACTAATCATTGCCACGACAATGACTGATCCGTTGAGCATATATAATGCATCTTGTTATATTCTTCGCATTAAATGCTCAAATGGCTAAGTCTCACTAAGTATCGCCCCACTTGAGTGCACCGAAACTATATTTAAAAACAAATGGATTCGTCGCGTGGTAATACCACTTTAATCGTGTGGGCCCCTTGAATCAGTCCTCAACAACACAATTTCAGCAAGGAAATATTATGATGATGACGATGACTACGACGACGATGCATGGTGCGTTTCTCTACTCTCATATATATTTCATCGCACTAAGTATGCGAGTGCGATTAACATGATTCGCGCACGCTCCTTTTAGCAGCAAACTCAGAAGCACTATCTGTCAGATTTAGAGGGAGGAATCCCCCTATTACAATCCTAGCAGATGGGTTTTTCTATACTAAATGGATGCACATATCCTATTCTCTCCTAATGCATGTCCCGCCTTGGTTCTCCTTTGGCGGATTTATATCCACCCTCCTCCGGATGGAAGTTTGCCACATATATCTGTCTGCCAGGAGGTTTTGTTTTCTTTTGCGGTATTTTTGTCTGGAGTTTGTTTTCGTTTTATTTTTGTTCCTCATCTCCAAGTAGCTCAAACGTCAAGTTGTCGTCATGACAAGTGAAACATTTTATAAAATAAAAAAATTGCATCACATTTCCAATTGAAGCGAACTTTTGTTGTTCCAGAATCTCAATCGACAACCACTGCCCGGAACTTTTACTGTCCGATGAAGTATTTTGTTTACCCTTCAACTCGAAATGTCCATATACGACCTCACCCTCTTTATTCTGGAGGCTGGAGAGAATTAAATTCTGTTTTTGTTTCTCGAGGCACAAAGCCCACGATCAACACGAGCTCGACGCGTTCATTAATCGCGTTTGTTTATTTTTAATTTGCTGTACATATGTATATACTTGTATGTTGATTTGAAAGTTGTTGCACGCATCTCAGCTTCCCACTCCTGGGCTTGCTTGTTAAAAAGGTTGGCACATCCAACAAGCACGAAAAAAGTGTATTTTTAGGATTTAAACTTTTCGTGTTTTCTGTGAATAGCCAGCACAAGTAGGTAATTGATTGAGCCCAAAACGAACAACACACACTCTGCATGTTTAGTGTTTTGTAATAATATTTTAGTTTTAAACAATTGTTAACACAAGATATTCAGTTACATTGTTCTACTTACGTTTTTGACCTTCGTGTCTCTGTGTTTAGTTTTTCGTCGTTTTTAAACCAAATTGGATTTTCAAATTTACACTTGAGTTGAACTCTCGAGTTGGTGGGCACTTTTTCTTCTGTTTTTGATATTCCATCTAAAAGTATAAGAAAAAAAAAGTTATAGTTTTTAAATTTAAAAAAAAATCCAAAAAGGTATAATAAAAAAATCCAAAACCGCCGAAAGTAATATCCTTTCTTTACTGATTTAAGCTAACTTCGCAAACGTTAAACACTTGCCAAACAATATGAACAATTCGGAGGATGTTAGTTTTCCTGACAAGTGTAAAGGCTTGCGTGTGTTACTGAGTACATTTAAACTTATCGTGAGAGCATAGATTAACAATTGATTTTAGCCCTGTCGCGGTATATTATAGGTTCCAGATTGTTCATTATTTAAGTGATTTGTAACAATTACAGTTTTGGAATTGCGTTGTTCATATCTTTGAAGCTGAACTGTATATTTATGTACTGTGCATGTAAAGGTTGATCAATCAAGAGGTATTTTTTTTAAAAATGTGAAATAAAACAAACAATTCAATTATATCGTGAAATCTTTATTATAAATCTGAAGAACCATTCTTGACATTCACTTTTTAGAGATAATTTCTTTCAAATGTTGGACACAACTCCGCGGTAGCTCGTCCATGCGGACATTCCAATTTCAAAAATGAGGCTGGCGCCAACGTTACTGTAAATTGGGCTCGTTTTTTTTTATTCAAATTTAAAAACAAAAGCAAAAAATAACTAGTAAAAAATAACAAAAATATTTGCACTAAATGAAAATGAATAGTTTGCAAGAAGTGTTAAGCAAATAGTTAAGTTAAGTAGGATATTGTACTAGATTTCCATTTAAAATCCTACTTCGTTTAACTAAAATGTGGCAAACACACAATTGGATGTTTGACATTTAATCCGTCGCATCAACAAATCGATCCCAAATCCTAAATAAGGTTAATTATACCAAATTATATAAAAGCAAAATTCTTATTACTAAAGAAATTACTAAACTGCGATTGAATTAAATGGCTTACAACATCAATTACCCAAGCAGTTTTAGGGGCATTCATTAAACGTTCATCAATTGTTCACACGTTGTAAACTAACGACATTGCACGAATATCTTTATTGTAAAGTTTCATAGAATGTTGTTTTCGAAAACGAACTTACTTACTAACTAAAGATAACAAAGTGTATTTAGTGAATTTATTACAATGTTCGTAAACTTAAATTCAGATTAATACCCATTTTTAAGCATACTAGAACTAGACACTCTTTTCCAATAGAAGTATCCCATTCCACATGTATACATAAATCTTTAAAAAAATTGAGATCCTTGACTGAACATTTTTACATTTTTTTTTCAATAAAAAAAAACTGCTTCAATGACTTAAAACTCAACACACATGCTTACCGTATGCATATCCCGCTCAGATGCGCAGATCATAAACGGAAAACCATTTTTAAACTGCTCTACTTTCGGTGGCTATGTAATGGTAATACAACGATCTGCATGTCAAATGGATGAAAAAGATGAGAAACAAGAAAGGATTCACGCCAAGTGAAATCCTTTCTCATTAAAAACACAACCGTGTACGCTTCTGAGCGCGCATCTGCCATACATATGGGTATCTCATGGACGGAACCTCCGAAAAATATTTTCATTTACCCATCCTCCTCCGATTCGATTCGTTCCGTTTTGAGTATGAAAACAACCAGATACGTGCTGTCAGAAATGTCAATTGATGTTTTTTCCCGGGACACACACATCAGGCTCTTTATTTTTTTTTTTTTGGGAATTTCGTTTTCTCGGTTCCAGTTCCATTCTAACAAGACAAAGCAATTTATCTGGCATGCACTTAGGAATGGAAAAAAGTTTCCAATTATCGATACTATGAATGGGGTGAATGGCTTAGTAGCACCCAAAATGAGGGTTCAATGTTGAGTGAGATTCTTAAGGGAAACAGTAATTAAAATAAGCACCTTCCGTTTATTTTTATACAGCATTAGAGCGTGCGAGAAAATATGGAGTTTTTTTTCATCTCCAGATGGACCCTTTTTTACTTCTAAAAAAAGGATGTAGGGGTGCAACATCCGCAGTAAGACGTGATAAACATTTATGACCCGTGTTGACATTGAAGGAAATAAATTGTCACTAAGACTGGTGATGTTAGGGTGGAAGGCACCTGTTTTTAGGAAAATAAATAACAAACAAGCGTTCTATAGATACTCCTCTTCACCAATTAATATGCGTGCGCAAGTGTACAGTATGGCCCGCAACCGCATATCATTACAAAATGATATCACACACAGGCAGCAGCCATTATTGGTGTAATTTGCCTGCTTGGCAGCATTTGAATGTTCTCAATTGATTGACATTAATTAAGAATTCAGCTAGACTTGGAGGTCAATTGGGGGCAATAAGAAAGCGAATAACATGCCAATAATTGGCTTTTCCGATAAGAGGAACACAAATGTACTGCACACGATAGAGGAGCTGGAAGGCAGGCGCAAAATGGTTTGGCCTACGTCACATTGGAAAGTCTCATTAATTATTGTCGAAAAATCTAAAGACTTAAAATGTCAAATAAGATTAGAAAATGTATCGTCCTTGGAAGTGGGCAGATGACCTATACAAAAGAGGTCACACACTGAGGGTAGATTTTATAGATACATTGGTAAAAATATATTTTGTTAAGCTGAGCGTGAATTTTTTTTACTTATTATGTGTTTGTTAGATTTTTTGTCAGTATTTTTGGGAGAAAAAATACTTCGATTAAGATTCTGTGAATTATGAACAAACACAAAAATATACTCACACTCCCATTGTCTTTCCTGGATATCATTCCTCCCATTTTCCTTATAACTAGTAAGCGGTGTACAAAACACTTATTGGCATTCTACTTCCTGGTGGTACGCAGTTTGTAAGATGCAAAAAGTGACCATAAAGTGCATCTTAAACGACCAATGGAGGTACGTACTATCCATTCCTAAACCATGCTTCTCAATTCATTTGTGAGTGCGAAGTTATATTTTTTTTTACAAAGATACATCAGACTTAAACTACTGCTACCTGAAAGCATCTCGGGGCGATTAAGTGTTAACCTTATGGCTCAAACTGAAACCCTTGGCTAACTGTTGATTGCGCTTAAAGAGAAATCCAGGGAATATACATTATAGATTTTTCTTATGCAGTAAATTTGTATAGGTGATTTATTTTGTATTGTACATCGCACATTAAAAAGGACATTTTCAGCAACAGCAAATTTAGAACAATTCTTTAATAATAAAGTGATACAAATTTTGATGTGCCAGTTTCGGTGTCAAGGTGTTTCATGCATTTTCTTCATTTTAATCACCAGAGATGAAATTGTTTTTGGAATACTGAATAAAAAATTACATCCCTGATATTTCCACGCCATTTTTTATGTATGGATCTTATCAGTTATCAATGTTAAGGGAGACCTATACACGGTGTATTGAGAACAACTATGGTCACGTCTATTCGTGATCTGTTAACGAGTTCGATTAATTTTTATTAGGTCACTACTGTCCTTCTATAATGCTTTATTTGTTAGCAAACAAAAGTAGACTGCTGCCAATTATGTTGTCTCGACAATACTTATACGCGACCACGTTTCCACTATTATTAGTGTAATTGCTAATGAATCACGTCATGTCACAACACCGTACATTCAATTTGAATTAATTTTGGCGCCAAATCAATGGACAAATTTAAATGAATTTATGTAAACTACCGTCCAGTGTAGGCAACCCTCGAAGTCATCGAACCCCTCCCCGGGAACGTCTTTTTTTATTAGCCGATTATTGTTGTTTTTTGTCATCGCTGCACAGCATGGAATCTATCCACCCTGTGATTGGCAAATGATTTGCAATTTTCTATTGCTTAGGCGTAGAAGGTAGGAACACCTTCTGCAAAACACATCTTGATATCTATGTACTCAGTAGATGTGCCTCCATGCTTCCACAATTAATGACATGGCGCGAAAAAGACACACACTCGTCTTAGACCAACACCAACCATGCAAAAAACGGTCGCTATAAAAAAAAACAGAAAAAATAAATTTATTGAGCTAGCAATCATCTACCATTCTTGTGGCTGTCCATCTATCCACCCATCCATCCATCTATCTCGTTATCTATGTATGAATGTAAGGTCTGCTATTTTTTTTGCAAACTATAGAACCTCTAACCATATTGTATAGTCATGTGCGCTTTTGAGTCTCCCAACAACAACAATAACTGTTCGAATTCTATTCGTGGAATATACGACCAGCCAGCACAGGAACAATTACATATTCCACAGAGGATGTCCAATTCAAACGTTAAGACCAGAAGAAGACTTACAATAAAAAAAACCTCTTTCATTCTTTATCCATTCTTCGTTTCCATCAATTTGCATTCAGTCGTTGATAACCTTATGCTTGTACTTTAATTAAATGAGAAATGAAATAAAAAAAGAGAGAAACAAAATAATGTTGGAAAAAATAAAGGACCATAATAAAAAAAAACATTATGCTGCATCGCCATACAGTCTTGCAGAACTAGCTACACGTTTCTAAGCACCAGCACAACTGCGACGATTCGAAACAAAGTGTCGTCTTTGATAATCGAAATTCAAAACACAAACGCAGTTCAACTTTCCTTCCTGTTCCCAATTGAATATCGAAGACAACAAAGAAGTGAACGAGAAATTTTAAAGCCGGCAAAAGGTTTTCATGTTTCCATATGCACAAGAGGTCGCTCTTCCGCGTATTTCCGGTGTGTTGAAAATGAAACCGAACTGGAGGAAAAACCGTAAGGGCACTTCGACCCAAACAGCCGATGATTATTAATATTCATTTCCTTTATGGGATATTACAATTTTGATTACGATACGAGTGGGGGTTTCTCAAGTATTTTGTAAAGGAGTGGATATGGTATACGCACCTTAGAGCTGGTATTTCACGCACACCTACATAATGATTTTGGTGGGGAAATTATTGATTCTGCGAATCATGTTAATATTTTTAAGTCTGTTGTTAGGAAATGTCTATAAGTTGTTTCCTAGGATCGAGGTCCTTACAATACCTATATCAATTCGTATTTTTAAGTGCATTCTCATTGTTCAGTAAGCAAATGAAAAACCAACATGTCATTCTAATTAGCCCGGTCCTTCTCTAACTGTCTCCTGTTAGTTTCAACCTTTGCGTGCCATTCGAATCGAGGTTATTCTCTACTTTGTATATCGTCTGTCTAGGAATCGAAGACTCTGCCGGTCGGAATATTGATGACCCAAGAATTCTTATAGTCCGATGCAGATTTTTAAAAAAAAACTTGGCCAAGGATTTCAGATTCATTTTATATACGCTCCATGCCATAGTGTCATAGAGTAGAAATAGTATTTGAGGATCTTATATAGGATCTACTTAGTAGTTCAAATGATGAGCTTATTACTAAATTGCCTTCTAAGCCCTAAAAAATAGAGATTGGTAAAAGGAAAATTCTTTGTTTTACTTATGGAGAGTTTAAGTCTGATGTTAGAACTAAATTGATGGATAAATACGGATGAATGTATAACAATTTTTTTTTAAAAGTCAAGGAAAATGTGTCGGTTTTCTGTGTGAAATATATGTTTTGGGTCCGGTATGAAAACCGTATTACGCTTTATTACTGCTAAACCCACTATACCCGCACCCTTCCCTATAATCTCGCTAACACCGTGATGACAACTCATTTGGCCCGACCAGTAATATCGAAATTCTATTTGGGAAGGTTGCTTAATGTATTTAAGATATAAACGATTTCTTATCTACAGAGCAAAGTTTGCTGTAGTGCTATGAACTTTTATACCGAATGAAACTCCTTATTCCAAACCATCAAACGGAAAATGATAAATTTGCGCAACGAATATCTAAAAGATTTAAATAAATTCCAACATTTATTTATTGTCTTGGTGATTGTTTTCAACAGCCATAAATAGCTCTTGCAGGATGAACTCTTTAGTGAGTCACCTGGTAGGAGAAACGTGATGGATGGGCTCAAAACATTCGGAGCTCATAAAGCACAAAAAAAACAAGAGGTGGGGTAGTGAAACTAATCGTAGGTGTTGTTACATTAATGATTTAATCCAGAGACCCCATGCTTAAGAGGACCAATAGGGTTGATATAGCTATTCTTCAGTTTTAAGCTTAGTCAAGTATTATCATGAGAATGGCACCTATGTACATGAATAAAGAAATAAGATCATGGATGGAAGCTTGGCTCCATAGCGACTTCTGAGAAGTATCCTTTAAATGTTGGGAAACTTATTACAACAAATCATGTTCCGTAACAAAACTGTAAGAACTAAATTGATGGATAAATACGGATGAATGTATAACAATTTTTTTTTAAAAGTCAAGGAAAATGTGTCGGTTTTCTGTGTGAAATATATGTTTTGGGTCCGGTATGAAAACCGTATTACGTATTACGTATTATTACTGCTAAACCCACTATAGCCGCACCCTTCCCTATAATCTCGCTAACACCGTGATGACAACTCATTTGGCCCGACCAGTAATATCGAAATTCTATTTGGGAATGTCTTGGTGATTGTTTTCAACAGCCATAAATAGCTCTTGCAGGATGAACTCTTTAGTGAGTCACCTGGTAGGAGAAACGTGATGGATGGGCTCAAAACATTCGGAGCTCATAAAGCACCAAAAAAACAAGAGGTGGGGTAGTGAAACTAATCGTAGGTGTTGTTACATTAATGATTTAATCCAGAGACCCCATGCTTAAGAGGACCAATAGGGTTGATATAGCTATTCTTCAGTTTTAAGCTTAGTCAAGTATTATCATGAGAATGGCGCCTACGTACATGAATAAAGAAATAAGATCATGGATGGAAGCTTGGCTCCATAGCGACTTCTGAGAAGTATCCTTTAAATGTTGGGAAACTTATTACAACAAATCATGTTCCGTAACAAAACTAGTTTCCGTATTGTATTGTTCGTGTTCATTGTAAGTTGAACTACATGCATATGTGCTGCTAATGAGTGTCTTGTAGATGGTCATAAGGCTTCTGGGTAAACTACCTATAATAATAGAATAGTGTTTAGAATTGTGACCAGTATGTTCATGATATGTTTTGGGCCCGTTCATCAAAGTTTAGAAAAGAATTATATTTATAAACAATTAACTATTTTTCAAATAATTAATAATTCTAATATGATCCCGTAAATCTATATGAATTCAAATGTAAATGCTAGTTTTTTTTTTAAATATCAAATCTCCAAAAGTACTCTTGGCAAAACGTTGTATGTATTTGAATATAAGCCAATTTTCTTCCATTTAACCAGGCTGAGCCACAGCAACATAATAAGGTAACTAATTAAAGCACTGCCGACTACTCATAGTCTTGTATTTATATTCTGAAAAACTTCGCTTCGTCAAAAACAAATTCGTACGATTTGGACAAAAATAAACATACATGTAAATAAATATTGATTGCAATATCCAACAGATGCTCCAAGTTCAAACATACGATGAATTAGTGGTTTCTGACAAGAACGACCAGAAGCCTTGGTTTAATAAATCAGAAAATCATTTTGTAAAATTCAAAATGGCTAACAATATTCTACATTTCAATGTTTACTTAAGTGATTTCATTCCTGTTAAATTGTTCCTCGCACCTTTTCACTGGCAAACTTTTTGTATATTTTTTTTTTTCGAAAATGTAGCTTCCGGTGTAGTGTATTTTAAATGTTTCCTTCTTTCGCGCCCCATTATTCTCTCATCGATAATAAAAAAAGATTTTCTTATAATTGAATAATTAAAAGCAAAAGCAAAAAAGAACTCGCGGAATGTTAATCGATAGCAAATGGCACATGTATGCCATTTGTGCCGAATTTTATGGGCTCTTTTGTTGTGGATTCTTATTTTGGGTTCGAATACAAAGCGATGTGAGTTTTGTGCACTTGGAAAACTAGTAGTTTGTGAAGAATGCAAATATAAGCACAAGTTTTGCATCTTATAGTTTCCGATAATCATTTCCTATATAAGAACGGATGCTGTGAAGTTTCAGTATACAACTCAATATATTTTCAAAAATTGAATTTTTCGGAAAAGAAAACAGTTCTAGCCTTAGAAAATTTAGACGAACATTTTATTCAAATATGGGATTTGTTTTCTGTTTTGTTAAAATGGATCGCTTGTCAGTGAACCTGTATCTGGCGACTATCCAATTGGGAGAATTTTCTTAGAATTTATTAAGTAAATAGGTAATATCTAATTTGGAACAAAATGCAAATATGTTTGAGTAAAAAAATAACGTTCCGACACTTGTTTCCGGCGAGAAGATTGTTTATTTGGAAATCGAAAACAAAACGTAACTCAGGTGGTGAATGGCAGACCAAAATGAAATTTTCGTTGGATGTTTTAAAAAAAAAATACAAACTTAACAATAAAGTACAATTACTTTATTAACCATTCTGTATTCCTTTTTATGCAGTTTTTATCATCATCATTAAATATATAAAATAAAGACATTCTTTATTTTCTTTTTAGGATGTTTTATTTAGGAGTTTCTTTTTGCAAATTTGTTAATAGACAGCGCAAAACTGACCCACCAGCTGTATTTTTATTTGGTACTATACTTTTACAGTGGGAATTAGTAAATTCTTAAATGTATTCTCTCAGAGAGAAACAACTTTAGAAAAAAGTATGTGAACGCGTTTAAGTAAAGACAGTAAAGGTTTATTTTTTTCTGTCTTTTTTTTTTGAGTCCGGAAACGGTAATAAGACTAAATCAGAAAGAATCAGTAAAAATAATATTGTACAGGAACAGATCAGTTATCAAATGGCTTATCTATAAAATACACATTGTGTTTCTCCTTTTTGAAAAAAAATTGGGCAATGATCTTTGTTTACACACCTACTTATAGCGTTTTCAATCGGGATTTTCAGATTTGCTCTCAGATTTCAGATTTTACCCGTCCCAATCGAACATAAAAGAGGTTGATCTGGTTTTGTGTGTGTGTTAGTGTGCCATTTGACAACTTATTGTTTATCTTTAGGCCGCAGTTAAAGCTATTAGCTATCATTGAAAACCATCATTTGAAATTTTCTTTTACTCCTTGCGGCTTTTTTTAAATTCAACCATTGGCGAGTTGGTGTCAAATCAAAGCTTATAAATTTTAGAACATGATTTTCCAATAATATTTTAGTTTCTAAATATAGTTTTCACAGAAATCACAAAAACACAAATCAAACTGCGAAATTTAAACTTTAAACTGCCATAAGTCAGATGTTAATTGTTTTTGTGTTAATGCATGGAATTCAGATTCTTCAAAAGTGCTCTAGAGTAAAAAAAAGAGTGTTTTTTGTATCCCAATCGAAAACGAAAAAAATTTACTTAGGGCTAAAAAAGTGTTCTAGAGGATAAAAAGGTTGCTTTTTGTATCCCAATCGAAAACGCTATTAGTTGCTGCCAGAATTAAACCCGATAATCGTTTGCTTCATGACTGTAATTATTGGGCGGTTGAACAGTGATGATGTTTACTTCAAATACATGCCGAATATGCATTGTATGAAACAGTTTATGGCCAGCAGAATTAATGAGGACACAAGGTGCAGTGACTTTTCATTGACTCTCCTTTCGAATTGATCTGAAAATCATTTGAATAACTAATTGTTGTAAGTAAATGTCACGAAAAGCTCAGCACAACTCAGCCGTTCAGATTCAGGATACAATTGTATGTACCGTAATTGTGTAAGAAGTACACACGTACACATAAACGGTTGTAAGAAAATGCTAGACCGTGCGTCCTTGTGAAACAGTATTTGTATTTTTCTACAACAATAGGTTAAATGTATCAACAAAATATTAAAGAAGCCGTTGATTAGTTAAGCAAATTAATGGAGAAGCTTGTTTTGAGGCCTTGTATTGGCCGTTAATGCCAGATATATCGATAAGGCCCTGAATCAAAAATGTTAACCAGATTTTTCTCAAGCTTACAAGGCAAAAACTACTCAGCTTCAAAACAACGTTCCTATCTTCAGATCACCAGATGATTGACCACCTGGGATCTTAGACATCAACACATTTGATCACAATGTTTGGTCTTGCTACTTGATATACGACACCATTATATTAAGCGATGATTAATATAATCCACAAAATACTTTTACTCTGATTTTTAATAAAATAAATTGAATTATACGGGGAAAAGTGATTTACCAGCTTAATTCGGTTTGAAAATGAATATATCAAAAGCTAGGTTCATAACCTGCGCTAAACATGTATGGTACCTATTCAAAAACATAATCAATATCATAAAAGTTAATCTGAGTAATTTCAGTATTTGTTTGACTTTCAACATTTCAATAAAAATTTTCAACACATTGAAAAAAATTATGTTCATAAAGCACTCAACCACTGTCACCAAAACGGCGTCATCGTTTACTTTGGTGACGTCCAGACATATATTTTCGCAACATAATTACCACAAGATGCGAGACATAAATTTATGTAAAGTGTTGAAAGAGTGAAATTATCGTTCCTTGACCTTCTAGGGGTTTACTCAAAAACACATTTAAAGGCGCCAATAAAACAAACTACTGTGTTGCTCCCCCCAAAAAGGAGAACTTCTAAAAATACATAAAAAAGGAAACATTTAAAAATGCATAAAGATACATGATGGTGGTCTGTTGTGTTTTCCCCCCAACGAAATATGTAAGCACAAGTATATTTTCGTAAAAAAAGAGTTCAAATTATTTTAACAAACTCTAATCAGGGTCAGTGAGGTTATTTTTGTTTCACTTGAAACCAGATTTTCCGTTGTACATTGCCTCCCCTATTTTCTTTTTGGTGTTGTGTTTCTTTTTTTTTAATATTTTGACACGCCGCCCCTGTTATACATATATTTTTGACATGCGAGGATGCATATTTTACAACATAATAATGGTCGGATAACATTTGGCTTCTTTTGAGTGTTGTATTTCATTCTTGATAACCTGAGACTGCAAGTGGATCGCTGTAAAAATGGAAGAGTTCGAATTTTTGAGAGAGTGATCATTGGAAAATAGAATGTCTTGTTTAGGAATATTGGATGGACGGTAGATTATATGACTAGATAACTAGGCATACGTAGCTTTATCCATAAAGCCTGTAGAAATAATAATAATACACCCCTAACATTTCTTTTTAAATAAAATTAAATTTGCCCATTTATTTATATGGTGCAGACAACAGTGGTTTTATCTACAATACATAATATTTATAATTTTTCATATTATTTAAACTCGTAAACAAGGTGTTAGTAAGAAATGTTCACTATATTGTTTGGTTACCAGTTGGCCAAAAATTGATATTACAGTTCCTATTTGTACTCCGAAAACCTTTTCTAGAATATCTATCATATTTTTTGAAGATACTGTTACTTCGCGTATAGCCGCTATATATTTGATAAACTTGAACTGAAAGTCAAGAAATTATGTCCAAACATAACTTTTTTTTTTATAAAACAAATAGGTAGGAGGTAAGCATACAGGAAAGTCTAGCTTTACTAGTTATTTTTGTGTGCGAAGTTTTAAACATGAAACAATTAAACATTGATTCCGAACCTCACATTTAAGAAGCTTTAAATTACAGTTTTTTACTCTTGGATTTTTCAGACTTTCACAAGATGCATTAAAAGATTATTTTTTTAGTTAAATCCCTAAACAATAGGGCGTATACCGAAACAGTCCATACACAAAATATGACAAATATCACATACTTCTTTTAACAAATCGTTTTTTTTTATAATAACTGCACGAAAAGGATAATTTACGTAGGTACACGAACGAAAGTTATTCTTCTGCGAGGCCTAACAATGAGTTCATATAGATACACAAAATATCATCAATCTAGCTTAAAATGTAACTCAAACAATATATTCAACTACTTAATGCTTCATCTATGTCCATGCATAACTTTAATTATCAACGCGAAACCCTCAGTGTTCGATGTGTACGCAAAACGAATTAAATACGTTCCACACAATTTAACACCGCTTCCTTGGCGGTCTTACCAACTATCCATAAACTGACATTTTCGTATTCAATTTAAATTGATATATGGACCGCACAGAATACACAGTCACACTCATGCCCGCGTATCAATTGGATTTTCATCAGCTACGTCTCACTGATTTTTCCTTTAAATATTGTAAGGAACCACAAATAATAATACAACCAACCACCATCATCATGATCACAACACGCGCAATTCAGCATCAACGTCAGACCATAATCTGACAGGAAAAAAATCCCAACAAATTCCTAGACACTCTTACAAACAATAGACCAACATTTACGCGGTCCTCTCCATATGCAATCGTGTGCCCCTATGCGGTATGCCTAGAATTTGAGCGTGTACTGATAAAATTGAAAACCACAAGTGGCACTCGTCAAGTCGTGCAATGTTGCATGGTTGCTTCAGTGCGGTCCACTTTTGGCATTAACTCAAGATCATCGAAATATGTTCGCATTTAGACACTTGCAAGTTGCAACTGATTTAGAGAGTGTGGCAAAATGGCACGAGCCTCTCGAGAAGACTACGCTTACTCAGACACAGCCTCCAAAAGAAAGGGGTGAATGAATTTAATTAATGAAAATTTAACCATCGTGGCACGGTGGAGGGTACCACAAGGGAAATGTTCTAATTGCAACATGAAATGATCCTTGAATGAAATGTCATGATTATTATACATTTCTCATGCTGTTTCTCTGTGGAATTTGTTTTTTTATTTATTCGTGTGGTAATAATTGTCATCGTCTACATCATCGTTGTTGTCATCATGGTGATCATCGCATGATCGCAGAACCATGGTATTGGGCACGGCCAGTAGTCGTCTAAAGCATCAGGCACATAGACATTAAGGCGATATATATTTAAGAAGACAAAAATGTGTTACAGATCTTAGTGTGTGCAGTTATTTTTTTTCGGATAGAAATAGCACATGTGCACCATGACAGAGTATATTAAGTCCGACAAAAATTAAATGTATGCGTGTAATTAAATGTGCGTTGCGAATGTAGAATGCTTCGTTACATTTTGGAATTCTTAAAATAAATGATGCAAATAATCAGCCATCTAGATAGGTAATAAACATTTTTATACAATTGTATTATGTTATATTTTAAGACATAGGATTTACATTACGTTTAATATTGCGAAATAAAGATATATTAGACATTTATGGCACATAAAGGGCTTTAATTTTTTAAGATTGTGACTGCTGTTAACGGTACTTATTTATCTTTACAATTTGTTAGAAAAATGCTTTTCTGAATTTCATGTAGTTTTACGAACTGAAATTCACATAAACAAATTATTCGTTCGAGTGTAACCTCAAAATTGGTTTACTTTTATTTTCTTCGTTTGAAGTTAAGATGGTGCACATAATTTCATTGTTCCTGAAAACAGAAAAATGGGAATTTAAATAGCTACTACCATCAGTTCAATCACATATTTTTTATAAACAAATCTTAATGAAAAATGACAAAATGTAAATGGACCTTAAAACCTAGCTTTTCTATTCATTTTTGTTTTTGAAATTATACAACTACAATTTTAGTCCGATTCAGAATGGCAAATTTTTTCTTGACCGTTTTAAGACTCCCAAAACCAAAGAGAAAACGGGAGCGAATTTTTACTCAGCTGTTTGTATCAAACCATATCCCGACATGTACAAATTTCCCGCGAAACGCATTGGTTTGTGAGAGCCTTTATACTTACTATTACTAGCTTTAACCCGGTGCACTTCGCTAAATTTATGGACTCACACAAAATGTTCTGTGGTTTCTCTATTATAGTGTTCCAGATATGTATTAGGGGTGCCAAGCCCACTTATCCGATCCCGCCCATTTTTTCTATGAAGATTCAAAACCACAACCAATATGCCTGAATAATTTTGCAGATGATATTTTCTTGATAATTGGTAATACTCGAATGGTTTCTCACATCATTGAAGGACCAGTATAAATCATTTAGGTGTTACAACGGCAGAGAAACTAACCCATACCTTCTTCACGGCAGCTCATCGCACTAATCAGCGCGCCACTGAGGCCGTCAGGACTGGACACCATAATTGGCTTTTAAATATATTTCTTAAGCACTATTAATTCGGTCTTCGTGGGTTGTCATTTTGGCTCCAAACCTCAATAATTCGAACGAACAATTTATTTGCTGCTTTTTGAAATATGTTTGAATGTACCCGAATGTATATCAAAAAATCAAAATATACTACCTATCTAAATCAACGATATACCTCAAATACAAGATTTTATATAAATTCTCTCCCTACATATATCATAAGTACACAATAAATGTCACCGAACTCTCACTTACTCTGCAATTTGCAAACATTTCCAAATCTCAAGTATTAAGATCGCGTAAACATTGAGGTTAATCAGTTAAAATCCACCCATACACCATGGAGCTTCAATAAATCTCAAACTCACAAAACAACTCATTGTTTATTATTTTGTATGGGACCAACCGACGTATGTAAAAAAAAGTCTCATTGCGTCTGTCAGATACATTAAATGTATGCATCTGACAGATTCGCATCCAAAAGATAACCGCAGCTCATTCATCCCACTACGGATCACTTGGCGCAACAAAAATACAAACGCACTCTGCACTCTGCGATGTTATCTGAAAATAAGAAAAATATTTACTTGGATGCAATTTTTCTGAATGCTAAAACTACAATACATCGTGTATGTATTGTGAGCACTCTCCCCCCCCCATCTCTCGCCGGACTAATCGACTAATGTGACCGTTTAATCTTTTAGATAAACATTAAGAGCATCATCATTATGAATGGTCAATTTATTATGTCCAGAGTTTATTTATTTATTTTTAGTTGTTCTGCCTACTGGTTGGGCTCAGGGTTATGCGATTATGCAAGCGAACACTGGGGTCGATGTGTTCGGATTTGACATCCGAAAAGGATTTTTTTAACGTTTCGATGTTTAGATTTAAAGTGTCTCAATGCGCGATGTAGTTGTACTTTCTATTTGTTATTTTTAATAATTTTTAATATTTAATAGTTAATACAATTTAACCGTTTGTGTATAGCTTTTGTTGGTTTCCTATATTGTACGAGAACAGACCTAGTGTCACATTGATATCAAATAATTATTGTTCTAAGACCACATCATTATATAAATAACTAGCTGCCCGGCCCGGCTTCGCCCGGGTACTGTTTCGTTTTAGGGTCCGTAATAGTATTTATTTTCTCAAAGCTGACCTGAGAGATTTTCTCAATATTTTTTTCCGTAAGAACCTTGTACAGAGTATTAGAAAACTACAAAAAAAATATCAGCCAAATCGGTCAAGTCGTTTTCATGTTATGTCGTGACAACGGAAAACGGGTTTCATTTATATATATAGAGATTTAAATATCTCATTACATGATTACTTGACATATCCATTCAAAATTCAAAATCAATCAGCTTTAACAAAAGATATTAAATATGACTTAAACAAACCGATTATAGAGTTGCCACACTACATTCTTTTTCGTCGCTGTTGCATGCTAATTGCGAGTGATCTTAAGGGGTGAGTCTTTATGTATGACTCTGGCCATAAAGTATAATGGCGTCAAAACAGAAAAAATATGATTAAAATGATTCTCTCTCTGGTGTGTGAATACGCTGTAAATTATTATCTTACTTTTTTGTCGTAGAAAACGCAACACGTAAGCCAAAGTTGGTCTTTGTCAAAAATTCTAAATATTAAAAAAATGCAATTTAGATACGGTAGAGATCAAGCAATCAAGAGATCTGAAGTCAAATGGAGTGTATAGTGAAAAAGTGTTAAGTCTTTGCGGTCTAACTTAAGCATGCTTTTTCTCACAGAAGTTGGAGTACAGTATATTTAGTACCCATCAAGACTCCGAAGCCGCATTGTATATAGGAGTGCTTAAAGTAGAACGAAGTGTATAAGCCAGTAATTTTTAGTGCTCTAACTCTAGAATCTGTATGAAAGCTATCACAATCACCCTGCCTCCCTACTATTTCCCCCATGGGGCTGTCTATCTTTACAATGTTAGATACACAAGTTGAATGCTGAAGAATTTATTAAATGCTAGTGTTGATTTCGTTTCATATGGCCAGAAGAGTTGTAGTAATCCGGAACAAACTTTAGTTTTATATTTTAATGCTGGTAGTTATTTTTAATTTATAAGGATAGATCGTCCCTTATGTTTTTTTTTAAATTAACACCGCAAACTAGTTTCCTCCTTCAAGTCCCACTTATCCCATCTAGCTACCCCACTGTTTAAATTATATCCACGATGCCTACCAACAAGTCGACTACACAATGCTACTCTGACTTGTCCAAAAAAAAAGTTACAAAAAAAGTCGCGCAAATGGTTAAGAATAAGCGTGGGCCTACCTCGTTACGACAGTCAAGTCATTATGAAATTTTACTACCTTCGCAAGTGACAGGTAAAGAGATTAATACGTATCGATGAGTGCGCCTTCATTTTCGCAAGAAGGTGGGATCACCAGTGAGTGGGGTTATCAATTATTTGGAACATACCCAACAGCAATTCATGTCTTTGGAGAGGATCTGCATTTTGCGATTACCCATTCCATTATTATGGATGGCATGTAAAGATCTTGTCAGTTTTTCCTCGTTTCCACACGTTTATAAAAAAAATCGAGTATAAGGGAGGCCTAGGGCAAGAGAAACCTCAAAGGACAGGCCCACCATGTTCTGGAGTCGCGTGCCCTTTTCTTTGAATTGGCTTTGTTTTGATTTTGTTCCCCATCTCTGTACTTCATTAGACTGCCATTATGTCAGTCATGTAACCGCACATAGACAAACTACGAGTACAGCAGATTTGACACTTTTTGTTTGTATGCAATGCGCTCCGATGTGACCCCCCAGATGCACGTCCCAGTGCTACTACACTGCTGTTCTCCAGACGAGGAAAAATGTCGGGACATTATGCTGGAATGAGGTGTATATATGAAGTTGAGTGTGCGTTTTTATGGGGGAATGCGTCTCGGGAATAGATATATGGGACGAAATGATGAATCGAATGGCAGGACAACAAAGATACATTCACCATGCACAGCGCGAGCAAAGTGCAGCAGTTGGGAAGATCTGTAATTATGATGTTTTTTATGAGATTAATGAGTTTTTATGAATCCCATTTACATGCCGTAAGTTGTCTGTTATATGAGGATCGCAATTTCGAAGTCTTTGGAAAATGCTTTCAGTTTCTTTGCGTAATGTGCGGTAGGATTAAAGATAGACGTTGGAGTTTCTGGATTTGGGGACATTTGATGGTTTTACAAATATTTATGTGAACTCAGTTCATGGCCTTTAAGAAGACTGGTGCTGTTCAAAGGGATGTGACGGAATATTGATGATGGCAAATGTTGTACTGAAGTTGTGGTAATTTTTTGATTAAACAAAATTTTGTATCTCTTATGTGAAAGGCATGGTTCTTATAATGGTAAACATAAGTAATGAATTTAATTTCTCAAATGGAAAACGCAATATGTACATCATGAGCAACGATCATCAAACACTTGGCCCAAACCCTTTGTATGAATGGCGGCTGTTGTTTCTTTGGTGGTATTCCACATTACTCATGCAGAAAAAGTAACTTAAAATTTCATGTGTCCTTTCCAATTTGGAACTAAAAATGGACAGAATGTCCAAAGAATTGGATATATGTCGATCGGAATAATGTAAGTAATACAAGAAAAACAAAATTAAGGAGTAAACACACAATCGGCATGCATCCACACTTAATCTTTCGGCATTTGAGTTCCCAAAAACACCCACATGTATGTGTATGAGCAGTACGATTTTTAAGTGCCCTCTTCATTATGATTCCTACCATTCCGGACAAAATGTGCATTTTCGAAGTGCAAACACATGTTAAGTGTCCTATAGCAGCATCTCTTGTGTGCGCATTGTCTGTGCGAAATGTTTTCACATTTCATTTCCTTTCATTCTCAGATTCGATTCAGTCTTTATTCTCACACAGTTTGCCACCCATGTGATTTATTAGCTCTTGGGAATTCAAGAAAAAAAAAACAACGACTACTTGACAAGGTCTCGTTTCCATTAAATCGCATCTGCGAAAAAAAATCCAAACATTTTCAACAAATTAAATCTGACACAAGAGTTCGAATGCACTTCATTTTTTCTAGGTTCGAATTTTGCATATAAATACATTTTTTTAAGTTCGAATGTGATTTTGTAAGACACAAATTGAAATAAATAGTGACATCTATTACACAACTTACCTAACATAAATTCCAAAGCTTCTGATTCCGTGGTGGAGGATATCCTTCGCGATGCCACATAATTAATATGAAATATTGAGATTACTAAGACTACAACTAGGGTATTGGTAAGCAGATCGGGAAACGCCGTAAATTTTCTCGATATTTTCATTTTGGAGCGTTTTTGTGATCTTGAACATAAACACACATCCGAGTGAGTCATTGTGTGGGAATTTGGTAGATGCTGGTTTAAGAAAATCACGGTGTTGATTTTGGCTTTTGTTATTTCAAAAGCAAAGAGTTGTGTGATTCTCAGGCGATTTACAGTTCTGGTAGAAATTTGTTTCCCGATTTATTTCTGTTTAATAGAGATGGTTTTTTTGGTGATTAATCATTATTCATACGGAAAACATTTTGCGTTGCGAATCGGTGCATTTTACTGGTGCTGAAAATAAGAAGAAAAGGAAAAAAATTAATTTAAGGATATGGCTGAGTTACAAAAACTCCGAGAGTGGAGTGACATTTTTATAAGCGGAAGACGAAGTATTTTTTAATAACAATATAATCCATAAATGTCGGGTAAATTACTGTATCATATAAAATTGAATAAATGGCTATAAGTGTCAATGAATTATTTATAGGATTATGTATTCATTCCAAAAAAGTAAATGCTTTATTACTGGTAAACTTTTATTATGTTTTTTTTTTTAAATCGCAGAAGCTTTAATAAATCTAAAAGTTTTTGAGTCCGAAAAAATAATTTCTCTAGGGTACAAATATTAAGTTTAAGTCGCCACATTTCAAGTCGTTTACATTCAGATTTACACGTTTCTCATTGGGCGTGTTCCGCTTAAGAATCTCTCCGAGATTTTCCTCAGCTAAGATTTCTTTCATCATACATCAAAAATAACCATATTTAATCTTTTACAACTTCATTTTTATTTTCATGTCAGCGTTGAAAACGTTGAAAAGACCCTTACATTCTTGCAGATATTTGTTAATGCAGCTCTTGAATTAATTTTAAGTTGAATAAGTCTTAACATAATCCCCAGATTCAAATAGTCAATAAGAACAAATCGTAAATTTTACGCATTTAAATAAATTGCTTGATATTTTCAATACCATATTTTGAAACTATGATATATTTTAAAGGCCACTAAATATTAAAATCACAAAATAAAAAAAAAACAATTCTTGCATACATTAAATTGACTCGACATAATTTCACCAATTTACTGGCATATGTAACACTATAAAAAAACCAAATACATTCATCTCATAAATAACCACAAATCCCTTTAAACCATCTCAAAACCAAAAAATAAACCGAAAATAAACAACAAATTAGGAACTTAAAGTCTCACCATAAATATTTCATCACATACTTAATAAAAATATTATGCTTAATAATCAAATTTCAGCACCTATAATCCATAAAAAAGTTTTCTCGTAGAAACAGCTCTTTTGAAATTTGAAAAAAAGAAAATATCTAAAACATCTTTTTAAAATCTGTAAAGGTGAAAGGCATATTCCCCCAATTTTTCTCAATCGATCTTCTTTTGCTTTTTGTTTTTCAAATGATTGTGCGAGAAAAGAAAATATGATTGACCTGAAAATAAACATGAACACCATGCGCGATGTTAGTATCTCAAAAATGTGTACTTTGATCGTGTTCTTAATTTTCGAAACGCATTTTGTTACTTTATTGAACATTTTTTAGAGCAGCGTAAGCATATTCGAAAAATAGTATCGATAGACAAGATCGATGGCACCACTTCTGCAATGAACGTCTTTTAAGAACGAAAATACCGAATAACAGATGAGTTTGCAACATTACACGCCAATTCAAGCTAGATATCGAATTGAATTTAAATTGCAAAAATTGTTGTATTGTATTCGTGCACTACTTTGAGGTGTACTTGTGAGTGAGTACTAGTATGTATAAATCAATCGACTTTAGTGTGTAAATATTTACAGAATTTTGTACTAATTTCAAGAATTTGTGCTAGCGGAGGTTTTAGAAATTCCTTGAAAATAGAATCGATTGTATATGTTGAAATTACAATGTTTTTAGATGTTAAAATAGAAGTTTAGTGGTTAAGAGATATATAACCTCATTTTTGAATGGGATAGTACATTTATTGAAATAAAAACCTCACCATACTGTGACGTTAAAAGCTTGAGAGTATGATCCGCTTTGTGACATGTAACACCGGCCGGTTGAACAAACATCTCTCTTATATTGAATACATGCAATTGTGGTTTGAGCAAAAACAACGCCTCATATTCATTAGGTTAATGCTATTGTCGTATAGGGATTCAAAACTATTTTAGATCAACATTTACGGATAATCGTACATATATCGTTTGCATTTTTCATTGACAATAACGTTTATACCTACAGTACAAACCGTATAAATTTATAATTAAATATCAATTACAGGAAAATAAATGCGAAGTATCTTAAAAATATTAAATTCTGAACACATTTCTGTTCGTACGCCATTTTGCAAGGAATAATTATAATTATTTTAGAAGACGCATTGATCGAAGGCAATGACAGGAAGAAAACGTGTTAGATGATGCTAATAACCTAATTAGGTGAATGCATAATAATTTATATTCATCCAATGAAGGTATTCGTTGGTTACTGTTGAGTCGTGGGTGATTTCACATTTGGAATTCGCTTGTTAATGAAAAAAGACATGTCGTTAACAGTTAGGTAATTAGTTATCAAAGATGCAGTAATAGCGATATCGTTTCTTAACCTTAAACAAATATTTTGTTCTAAAAAAATCATATATACAATCTTGATCTATGAGGTTTAAGTGGTTTTTTAAGATTTCTCGCTGATCTGTTGACTTTCGGTTTATTGCTTTTAGTGCCATTCATCTCAGCAAGAGAAAAGTAAAAGAAAGGTAACATTGTGAAACTCGATGAATATGTTCTGAATAGGGGTTCCGCATGCTGGTATTACCGATCCTCAATATTGATCATGGCGTAACAAATTGCCTACACTAAATAAAGATGATAGGCTCACCTGGGTCACAACGTTATGACTTTGTTATTTTTATTAGCTGATCCTTAAATTGTCATAATGATGGCAAATTGTCATTCCGATTTTTTTTTCGTTTGTCTCTTTAAAATCCCTAACAAATTTAATTAAACGCTCGCCTGATCCACTTACCCTTGGAGCCTGTCTCTCTTGTCTCAGTTTTAATTAGCCGGAAATAGATACTTCTTGATCCACAACACTTACCCTCAATTACTACATTAGTTGGGCATGTGTTGTGTTAATTGTTCGAAATGATCGTGTCATTAATTAGACTCGTGCCACTGAAATACCGCATTGAAAAAAAAATATAAATCGTTTAAAACCAGAGTTGACTGTCACCGAAAATAGTAATAATGTCGTATTTTATTGTTTACGAATATATGAAGAATGTATGAACTACTGTTTGCAATTAAAAAAAATGATAAAAAAAAACTCTGATATCCAGTGATTTTAAAAAAACATATGCAACAACATTTGTAAACAATTATTTTATGTGCAAACATCAAATAACACTTTTATGTGCCGCCAAGCTAAGGATAAGGAAAGCGTTTCCGGTAAAACAGTTTTCCCATGAAATGTTTGAGGAAAAATCTTTTTTTTTTGTTTTTGAAACAATTTCGGGATTTAGAAATGGTCATATGCGTTACGGTTTCACCACCGTTAAGAAAACATGTTAAGAAAACATTGTGAACGCAATGGTGTGACGAATATTCTAAGCACTAGTGTAAGCTGCCATCCGATGGATCAATAGAAAACTAATTTCGTGTGCTTTAAATTTTTGTGACAATAAGGCGCTGTGGTCAGCCGTCAAATGTAACTCAAAATCAGGGCACCAGCAGCACTATATGGTTGCCTTCTAATGGCAATGATGAAATGTTAATTTTATTTTTATGAGAAGGTAGCCAGACACTTTTATATGTTTATATTCGTAATTTCTGTGATTTACATAAATTAGGATCCAAAGCATCCATCTATCCAAGTATATTCTCCTGCGTAGTTAACAAAAAAATAAAAAGCTGTAGTAAGTAAGAAAAACAGAGGTGTTAAAAGAAAATCGACCGAATGCGAACAAAAAGAGAATTTTCGAATAAAAGGATAGGATTTTCGAATTCCTTTAAGCTGAAAATGCGTTCATCACAAAAAAGGATTTAGCTTCCCCATTTTTTAATTGTGTGTATGATTTTTGAAGGTCTAATCAGTGTCCTTGTGGTTAGCAAAGAATGTGCTCTTTTTGACCATATATTACACATGGGTATACCATTATATAAATGGTAAGCACTCGGCACTCGTAATGTCAGATTTTGTTTCCAAATAGTTTTTATCAAATTCCACCATTAAAAAAATTTGAACAAAGTACAAAGTGGGCCATTTCGTAAAAAGTTAAATAAATACTCGCACGCGACAAAAGTGCTACATTTATTTAATTCACTTATATTATGCGTCTTTTGACTCACGGCACCGTCAGAATATCTAAAGAACAAGAGTATTTTTATACAGACTGTTTTTACTAATTCAATTTAATTTGTTGAACACATCTTCAACTTGTTGCATGCGCTTAAGAGGAAGACCGTATTGTCCCCTATTTATTGCTTAAAATAACAATAACGATAACATTAATGGAGTGTCAGCTTGTTAGTGCTGGCGTGGCGGCGACGACGGTTTCCGTGGGTGGTTGTGAATAAACGACGATTTACCTTCCTTTTTGAATGTAATAAAGTGATTCGTGTGCGATACTTTGTTGGTATTCTTGTTTTTCTGTTGTTGTTTGCGTCTTCTTTCAACAAAATATATGCTTGTTAGTTTGAGAAGATATTACTACGTTTGGATAAACGATTCGAAAGTCCGACCATGACTCGTGGACAATTCTTTGTATTTGGTATTGTAACGAAATGGAGGGAAGCACCTTAATTGTGTTTAATGACACTTGTGCGGAATCGATAAATCATTCCATTTTAAACGCTTTGACGTTTACGGTTTTGACGGCTCCTTTTGTGGTTTTATAGGTCGAAGTTCTTCAGTGCCCATGAATGGAAATTTGATTTAGAAATTTATTTTTAACTTGTGTGTAAACATTCAAATTCTTCGCTCCAAAAGAAGTGGTTATCGAAAAGTTATGAATAGATTAGGTTTATTGACAATTAGCGTCTGCATTTGAACGTTTTATTTGTATAGCTACAACCACTTCACGCAAGTGATATAAATTAAGGCTACAGTATGTCAGGTATATGTAATCAAATGTAACATTGGATATCAGTGTATTGACCTACCACCGGGCGCCAGTTATGTAAACAAAAAGGTTTCTCACTGAGGTGTACTAATTTTAAACGAAACGATGTTGTTTATCTTCAATATTTTTGAAAACATATGCAGATACTTTGTATGACCTAATGTTGTAGATAATAATTGAACGTGTCAAGGTACCACTGTTTAAAAAAAAAGGCCGTCAACACGATTTTTCATTTCAAAAAAGACATTTTTTTAAACTTTACAACGCTTGAGGAATGTCATTTATAGATCCCACTGATAGTTCTCCACTACTATTGTCCATAATCATGTTCAAAACGATTTCAAAGTTTTGCAGATATAAAATGCTTGTAAATAATTTTAAATAAAGAAAATCGACTTTATGTTGAACCATTTAAATTGTGCAGCACTAACCATTCTGGGCATAAATGAAATCCAATACAACTTATTTCATTTAGAAGACATTTTCAAATAATTTTCACCTCATAAATATCACAGCTGTGCTATAAGTTCTAGCGGTGCCTGCAACCTAAAATGCTGCGCAAGTGATATAAAGTATCTCCTTAATAGATTTCAAATCAAAATGCAATTTAATTTCAATAATTCTCAGCTTAGCCGTTAGCAGATACAAAGAGAAATATGGAACACCTAACTAGCTTCCCTGGTATAAAAGTATCTATCGACTGCATTTCTATTTTCTCGCTCTTGATTTGTTTATATGTGAAGAATCGCAGATATAGATACGTACATCTTAGGCTAGAAGATTCGCTTGTTCTCTAGCGGATACGAACGTTTCTGGTGTTTTAATAAATGAGAAAAGGAAAAAAATATAAATTCGCTTTCAGGAAAAATATATAAATATATACATTGGTTTCTCTCCGACACAGTCGGTTGTTTGTTTTCATTCTCAGTTTTTTTCTTTCTGATCAATCTTTTATTTAATTTTTAATTTATTTGTACGTCTGTCTGCCCGGTCTATTTTGTATGCTAGAACGGTATTTAGTGCTTCGTGAAGGTATTGAGCACACACACTTGACCTTGTTTTACGATATCATTTAGAGGCTTGACGCAATCAATATATTTGCGCTTAATTCGAAGGAATTACTCAGATAGCTCTACAGCGACGTCTACGGCAACTACAACGACGTCGTCTGACGGCAACGTTTGTAGTGTTTTGTTTTTGCAATTAATTGATTTGATTGGTCGTCATGCAATTTTGTTCTGCAGATGATTGTATTCAATTAATAGTGTGTAGATGTGCGCGGCAAACCGGCCATCCGTCGGCAAAACTGACAGCCAGATGGAGATGCATTCTGGGTCAGAATTTTCTGAATTTTCGCTCTCTTATGATTTTGCGATATGAATGAATGAACTGTAATGGTTCAGTGGGTGGGAGAGGTTAATGGGTATTGTGCAAATCGAAATGATTGATGATCTATTTAACAGTAATGGTAATTGGAAATTTGCCTATGTTTTGATGAGTCAATGTGATCGATTTCGGAGAGAAAGATGTGGGTGTGTGTTCTTTTAAGAAATGACAGTGTTTTGTTTGGAATAGAAATTGTTTTCATGTTGTACATTTAACCTACTTTGACTGAGGTTTATTTTTGACCTAACATTGAGCGCCAATTCAGCAAATCTTCAATACGTTTATATTACATTAGTACACATTGAAAAGTCATATTTTGAGCGAAAAGAATAGTCTCATAAAAAATAATGTCTGAGATTATGAAATATATTTATTATTATATTTAATGTCGTTGAGTTACAGCATTATTTTTTGTGTTTTTTTTTTTGAGAAAGTACTATTTTTTGCTATTGATGTTCTTTTCATATTGTATTTTTATCATTCTATCTAAAATCTTCAATAACTTGTTGCAATAATTTTAGGGTTATCGTAGAGCGACTATTTCCGACTATTGTCAGAATATAAGATAACTAGCTTAGACATTATTTTTAGTTCTTCACATTTTAACATCGAATAAATTTATTCAGTAAAGAAAGCACGCCTATTGGCCCGTCTAGCGATACATTTAAGGTATTTAAAATGCCTGGAATGTGATCATCAGTTTATTTGACGTTTAAGCCCAGTACGCAGCTCGCGCTAAATTTTATCTCCCATACAAAAATCTCTACAGAGATAAAATTTAGCGAGCAAATTTATCAGTGCAGTACGCAGCTCGCGAAATAAATTCTTAACTTTATAAAGATGGGACACACAAAATATAGGTAGGGTATAACAATATTAAGTGTTATACGAAAAGGGTTATACTCAGCGGATGAAAGGTCTCCACTTATTTATCTCGCGAAATTAATGTGCGAGGCATTTAAATCGGCGAAATTTTAATAAAAAATAAAAACAAAATGGAAGAAAATGAAGAAGAATATTTTATGGACGAATTTCTCGAGGAAGACGACATCTTTATTAACAAAGAAAATATTAATATTACTGACATCTGCGAATGCATGACATTTCCCTGACTCATCTATACGCCGTGTTCTAATTTAGCGAGCATTTATCTTTGGATTGGAGAAAACAAGTGGAGAGTAGTAAAGATAAAATTTAGCGCGAGCTGCGTACTAAGCTTTAGCCAACAATAATATACTTTTGTTCTATTTACATGATGAATAACAATTGCTTAGATGACCTTCTTCATTTTTTTTTGAAAAAGGAAGTGGATTCGCGTGTTATTTCTCATACAATTTGGGCTTGTATTACATGGAGAATATGTGGGAGCTCAAGTGTACCAAAAGGACATTAAAAAAGGTATACCTGGAAAATATTATTCAGCTGTCACCTAAATCAATCGCAATAATGTTACAACTGCGAAATATCATTTTCAAAATTATATGCGGTATCATTTTTGAAATAAAAAATTTCCAATTGATATTTGATAAAATCATTAATAAATACAATTACACTCATTTGGAATTTCCGGCGTTTTCGCTGGGTAAAAGGAACTTTTGAGATCTCTTCTATATGTGGCACGCTTTTCATGGCGTTTTCCATTGGTAAAAACAATTGTTTATCTAGATCTGTCAAAAGACCGACTTTGACAGTTGTTGTGTTCCATTGGGCAAACAAAATATTTTTTTTGATCTCAGATAAATTTTGCAATTCTGGATTTTTCGACAGATTTACCCCTCCTTGCACTAACACTTATACAAATGATAGCTGTCAGTTTGACTAGAGTGCTTTTCGTTTTGATTTATTATTATTTCGGTTATGAAAAACTATTATTAATCATTAAAACTGTAGCAGTTGAATGTGAAATATAAATTAAATAAAAAACAAACAACCTGTGTGACTTGAAACTTGACAGATGTAGCGACACTAACTTCTCAGCCAAAAAATTTCAAAAATACAGAGACAATTAAAAAATTCATCTGAAATCGTGTTCCATTGGTGTTCTGATCTGTTCGAGATCAATTTTTAGATCAAAATCCAGTTATACCACTGGAAAACGCCATCAGTTTGGCCGAAAAAACAGTTCATCTGTCCTCTGGTGGGTGCAGTGACAAAGTGGTTAGTGCGTTGGACTACTAAACATGGGGTGACAACACCTATGGTTTTTTTACTGCTTCTACATCCAAGAATAACACTGGCATGAGAAGCTTCTTAAATTTGCTGTTCGGATTCGGTATTAAAGAGGAAGCGCTCTTCATTGTGACAGAACTAATTACTTTGCACACACAATGCGGCCTAGGTTTGATACCAAATATTTTTCTGTCTTCAATACCACGATGATACTACAACGTTATCTATTTAGGCCCGGTATTTCTGTGCTGAGTTAACTCTGAGTTAAGCCAGAGTTAACTAACACCGGAATAAATTTAATCCCGAGTTAACTCATGAAGCAGTTTTTCAGTGCAGGATTAAATTTGACTCCGTGTGTGGTGATTTCATTTGGTAGCACTTATCGAAATCTGCAACAGATCAGTTATGAGCTCTTTGGTTTTTTCCCCATACAAATGAAAATGCTTTTGTCGCGATCTTTTTCTTATTAAAACAGTGAAACGTATTTAGTTTCTAAAAATTGAAAATAATTGTTTGTTTGGTATTTTAGGTATCATCTGTTAAAAACATCTGACCATTTAATCCCAAGGTTAACTCACCAAACTTGCTGAGTTAACTCGCGTTTAATCCCGAAACTAGGATGATCTCGCACTGAAAAACCGGATCTTACGTACAAGTCTGTCTCTTCTTTATTAAAAAAATAAAACAAAACAATAAAGCCATAATAGTAAATTTAATTAAGATACGATGTATCTACAAGCCATCGCATCTGCATAATACATTATATTTCGTACATGCCCATTGAAATTCCATATGTCAAATGGAATGTTTTCATTACTGCAGTTGTCAACAAATAACATGCCTTGCAGCGAAAAAAAAAACATTTTGACATTCTATACAACGAATTTACGTTTGTTTTCTTTGAGAATCACCTGCATTCCCCAGATAGTCCTCACTTCAGCTTTCCTCTGACCAAGGAATCAACGACATTCCCCCAAGAGGAAAACATATTCAAATATTTGTTTGTTTTCTTCAAAACGTGATTTACACGATGCATTTATGCATCCGCACAAAAACATCTCATGGAGCACCATACACCACGACCTTGGTGTGCACTGCACCACAAACTTTTATAGATGTGCCACTATATAAAAGGAAATAAAAACACCACATGCACACATTTTTATCAATGAAAATCTCCACAGTAGCTATAGCCAAGAAGTTGCTGTACATAAAATATGCACATACCTCTCGAGATATCGAAATGCTAATGTCATCGAGAACAATACGATGAAACGTGACTATTCCCCGCGCACTCTGGCAAGTGGTCTCTCGCCAAGAATAAAAGCTGATTTTGATCTTGAATTTATATATGTTTACGTGGAACACCTGGCTAGCACAGAGAATAACACCTAGTATTTGGGCAAACTCTGACATCTCGCGACACCTAACAATCACCATTGTTATGTGCACATCCTATAAATATTCGAATGAAGTGCAAGATGTCAAACATCCAACATCTGATAAAAACTGAGTCAACTACCTCGGCAACCTCAGCTCAGATTGTCTTGATATCGGTAGAGCGCAACGCGATCGCTATTTTATTAGCAAGCGAATTTGATTTACTGCCGTTGGCCATTTGTGGCAACACGGTTACACTGGGTAGGAACCTTACACTACCCTGCCCACGTACGGGTATTTATACATCGACCGAAGGGTATAAATCAATTTTGTGGTTCGCGAATTGTCAATATTGTCAGGCGAATGGGTGGATCGTGGTTCGTGGATGGGTATTTGTAACATTTTCATATGAATATGTTGACCGAATTCAATGTCACCATTGCATCGCAGCGAATTGCAAATTTGTTAGTTTTTTTTATTTCACTGTCTGGTTTATTGGTGACAATATCATCGGTCCATTGGTCATGAATTTATTGAGAGTTAAATTGAAAATGACAAATGATGTGTTAATTTGCAATGACGGCGAATGGATGGAGTTGAACTTGGATGGGGCTGGCTGTACTATGTAACATTCACCGATACGCGCATGCATGCAATTTACCGATCGTGTGGGCATTTCGGTAGGAGAGTCCTCTTCTCGGTTTTATTTACATCTGCGGATGTGCAATTGACAGAATTGTCGAAGTACTGGGTATTTTTAGAATATATACACATGCGAATATATATGCACTGCATCGCAAAAGTTTTAGTTAGAATTCGAATAATTTTTTTAGGTTTAATCACCGATCGCAATGGAATGTGATGCATTTACTTTTCTGGGAAGACAGAAAATGGCATATAGGTGGGAAGAGGCGAAAAGGGTACTAAAATAGTCAGGAAGTGGAAAATATTTTCATATATTTCCGAAATAAACTGTTTAGAAGTTTTTTGTGTTTTGTTGTATCAAACCCATAAAGGAATAGTATGTGCAATGCCTTATAAAATAATGGTAAAGGCTTTTAGAAATTCTTTTAATAAAGCATTTTTTTCCAAGTAACTCAAATTTAAAAAAAAATCGATTATTTTGACAAAATAAGGTTTTATATCCTTTTCTTAAAAGTTGTATCAATACTATTGGATGTTTATCGTTGATAAAACTGCATATTCTAAAGCTGTATACTTTTTTGATGTTCAGAAGAAGTGCCTTCCTTCAATCTGTTTTTAAATCCAATTGCTAAACGTATCTTTATCAAATAGAATCGTTAAATGAATAGTTTGACCTACTCATGGGCGCCAATTATTAAGGGAAAATCTTATAGGCGTTGTTTTAGACTTTAAGGCTGAATTTATTTTTGAACATCAAAAATAAAAAAAAAGTTTCTTAAACATTGAGATATAGCCATATTTTTCATAAGCAAATGCTTCCCACAAAATCAGTTTTGAAATCCATTTGCTAATGCATATTTTCCAAGTTAAATCGCTACAAAAATATGGCTTTGTGTTGGGTGGAAATTCATAAAAGAGACTTTAGACTTTAAAGCTGAACAGTGAACATATTTCATTTCGAAGTTTAATCGCTACTAAAATGTGCTTGCTCGAATGGCGGGATTTACAATTTTCAGTCTAAATTTTTAACAAGCTTTTCATGGTAATTAAATCCTTAAAGGACAGCGGTCGGCTAGTGTTTTGTCCGCTTCTGCAGAATACCGGGCTGGTGTAAATATCTCTTTCGGACACCTGGAGCTTGATGCCTCATTTGATCATCAACAATTCATAAAACCTCAGTAAAATCCCGATAAATCGTAGTTTCAAGGGACCTATATTTTACTACGAATTATAGGGGGTTTCGAAATAGCGGGATTACGAATTATTGAGGGTTTACAAAATAAAAATTCGATTAAACGGGGTTATGATTTTTGATTAAAATATATGTACATATGTACTTTATTATACATGTATATAAAAAAAACAAACAAAAGAGGAATTTATAAATAACATATATCTACATACATACTAACATACGCACAGAAAACAAAACAAAAACCAATAACATTAAAAAAAAACTTAAGCCGGAAAAAAGTCCGTTATTTTTTTCTGACGAAGAGATAGTTTACGCTCTTGGTCAACTGCATTATCCAGAGTTACAATGGCAGAGAAAACATCGTCGTTTACATAGTTCCTGCTCATAAAATGACGCAAATTATTGATGCAATCTTTCGCTTCCTTAATAGAAATAATCGGAAATTCCTCTACATCGTCATCGCTGTTTTCATTCTCATCAGCTTCTTCTGATAGTGCTAAAATGTCGGCATCCGTAAGAACTCCTGCTACAGCCACATCGTCGTCAAAATGAACAAATTCATCAAACGTGATTTCTTCGATTTGAGGCAGGCGACTCCATTCTAAAGGGTCAACAACAGATGATAAATGTTCATCATCATCAGATAACTGCAGACCTGCCTTGATAAAACCACAAGCACGGAAACAATTTTGAATTGTGGGTTGCCTTACATTTTTCCACGCTTTGTCAGCAATATTCATAGCTAAAAGTATCGATATATTATGCTCCTTTCCCTCTTCAATGCTATCTAACAGCAATTGTACCACTTCCTTGCGGTAATGGGTCTTAAAGTTTTTTATTATGCCCTGATCAAGGGGCTGAAGCTTAGACGTCGTGTTTGCTGGAAAAAAACTCTACTTTTACATGACTGATAACGGGAGTGGCATTGTGAGCCGTACAATTATCGATGAATAATAAAATTTTGCGTTTTTGTCTTTCCATGTCACGGTTCAATAATATCAGCCATTCACTAAATAAATCAGTCGTCATCCATGCCTTCTTGTTTGAACGATAAGACATCGGGAATGATTTGATGTTTTTAAAACACCTTGGCTTAGCTGACTTACCGATCATCAAAGGTTTTAACTTTTCCGTTCCATCCATATTTGTCGTCAGTAAAATGGTAACTCTGTCTTTACTGTTTTTGCCGCCATGACATTTTTCGCTTCTAAAACACATTGAACGATCTGGGAGGCACTTGAAAAACAACCCCGTTTCGTCAGCGTTAAAGATGTTCTTCGGCTCATAATTTTGAATCAATTCGCTCAATTTTTCTTTCCATTCTGTACAAACGTAATCGCTTACAGTCGCACTTTCACCGCATAGTTTCCGAAAAACAATGTTGTGCCTTTTTTTGAAACGGTCAAGCCACCCTTCACTCGATTTGAAATTTTGTATGCCTAATCTTTGTGCAAAGAATTTGGCTTTTTCTCTCATCATCACTCCACCAACTGGGACATTTAATTGTCTGCACTGTGAAAACCATGCGACAAGCGATCGTTCAAGCTCAGGGAACTCACCTGTTTTGTGACGTTTCATTTTACTGCTGGAAGGCATTTCAGCAATAATATCTTTTTTCTTTAAAATGGACGTTAGCGTAGATGGGGGAATGTTGAAGCGTTTTGCCAAATCCATTTTCTTCTCGCCATCGGCAACGGCTTTTAAGATCTCTTTTTTTTTTCACTAATGGACAGACACTTATGGGTACGTTTTGAACACATTGTAAATCAAAGAACAAACAATACTGAACTAAAATGAAATCAAGAATAACGACTGTATGGTAGAAAAAATAGTCATGGCAATAGAATAACCGCCCATAGGCCATAACTCCTTTTGGCTCTCAAGAATCGGGGATTCCCCTATCATTTCGGGGATTCCCCTATCTCTCTTTGCCTTGTTATGCGAATAAACGGGGTTTTCAACAGAAAAATACGAATTATAAGACGTTTAATGAATTTCACTACAGAAATCATTGCGAATTACCGAGGGGACCGAAATGTACTGTTTTTATACGAATAATCGTGATTTTTTCAAGGGACCTGCAGTTTATTACGATTAATGGGGGTTTACGATTTAACGGGGTACGAATTATCGAGATTTTACTGTAATTCCAATTATTTCTGAAGAGATGTTAGTAAAGACTTTATATTACTACCTCAAAGTTATACCTCTCGATTTCGACGTTCTGTCACGATACTGCTAAGACTGGACAATATAACCCAGAATTTTGCTTTAAATGTACAAATTAAGTTGGGCTACATTTTTACACAGATAAAAGCAACTCCAATTTAACGTCGATTCAGAGCAGCAATTGAGAGAATTTGTTAAGCCTAATTTTTATAGCCGGTGTGCTTTTTAAGTTGTGTGATAAATAAAAAATCATCGATAGTAATAATTTTAATAATAAATAATAATAATTTTCGGGCTTAAACTCAGTTTTTCTATTTATTTATGTATGGGAAGTTATGTTTTTGATGTGCCGATTCCGAGGTATCATTTTAAGAAGTTTCTCTTGACAGTTTTATACTCTTGGATGTTTGTCAAGCAAGAGGTGATGCAGTTAAAAAGCTTAAGGTTTTGCAACTTTTGGCAATTCCAAGAAAATTGGCACGTCGATTTTGGTTAATGATTTTCACCATTTTACTCTCAAATATCATCATAATTATTTTTTGATATTGGTTAATGTATTTTCACCATTTTACTCTCAGATAATTGACTTAAACTATATGTTCAGAAGATTGTTAGATCTTTTCAAGACGTACTTACATAATACAGAAACCTTTAGCCCCTTAGTCTAAGGTACCTATAAAAGATCCACTGCTCCTAAAATTATCAAATAGGTTTATTGTTTTCTCCATTTTCATGATTAACAGTATTAGTCTGAAAACATTGCACTGACTAATTTATAAAATTAACCAGTGGTTAGCCTAACTATTCAGGCATTTCTCGGTTGACTTTAAGTAGCTTGAATAAATGCTTTCGTGCAGGTGGCCCTTATAGCACTTTATGTTCGTTGACAAATGCTGATAAATATGATAGAAACTAGACATTCGATCACAATTTTATGCGTCTAAGAATACTATCACATAACACTATCCCTACATATATAATGAAATCAAATTCCCATACACACGTAATCGATTTGGGTATCCACATTTAGTGACCGAATTTAGTTTTAGGATTACATCAGCCAAAACGAACACTCGAACACTATTACCGGTAAGCATACGCAAAAAACCTCTCTGTTGCAGAGAATGCAATCTAACTACTAACGGATATAACCGGTAGGTGGGCAGACAAATTCATTTTTTGCCCTTTTTCCCAGCTCAAAATCAATACGATGGAAAATCCTATAAAAAGAAAATCCAACGTCCTATCGATATCAAACATTTTTCGTTAGCACTATCAACAACATGGTCCACCATGTTGGTTCCTAAGGATGGTGCCTAGCAGTGAGAAATAAATAACCTCTTGTTTTTCAGATTATTGTTACCCTAGCTTGCGATGCAGTTACACATGCTGTCGCTATACCTGGAAGTATTTACCAACCAACATTGATCAGCAAACAAGTTGAGACAGTTGATTGAATCCACAATACACGTTTAGATATGAAGTTAAGGACCCCACCGCTGGTGATATCAAGAATCAGATTGAATCTCGTGACGGAGATGTGGTCAAGGGATCGTACTCCCTGCTCGATGCCGATGGTTTGACAAGAGTTGTACAGTACACATCGGATGGTGTGAATGGATTCAACGCGGTGGTATCACGTACAGGAGGAAAGCAAGTGTTGGCCGCACCAATTCCAACTCCGATTAAATCCGTTCCAAGTATCTTGCAGCCTCAACGTTTGATTAGGACTTATCCGTATATTTTGCAGTCACAAGGTTTGTTGAAGGGTATACCTTCATTGGTGCAGTCACCTCAATTGGTTTTGGGCTCAGGATATTCTAGCAGTAGTTTGGTACGGTCACCTCCATCGTTGGGTCTATCGATTTCGGGAATTAAGGCTTCACCATTATACTATGGATAGATATAGACATATGATTAGCTTAAGACGGGTATTTTTTAACTCAAAAAAGACTTGAACTATAGTTTTATTCAAGTAAATTAATCTTTGCAAGAAAATCGAATCCAGTCTTATCCTTTTATATTGCAAATTTAGAAACGATACTTTCAGGGGTGTTTACATGTTTGTTCATTTGCAAAGGCGGATCCAATTTGGCAAGAAACAGGAGTGATCATGTTTCAAGGCAATAAAATTGCCAATGGATTGACCTCGATACTTAAGTGTTCCAAATTTGGTCTAATCTACATTTTTTGGAGTAGAACCTGTGAAATCCACGCAAATGCTTTACATATTGTCAATTTTTGTCCCCAGCCAGAAAATAAAATAAAATTCTTCCGCAGAATATTTGCGTCAAAGCTGGTATTAGGCAAAGTATGATTCCTTTAGCGGAGTTGGTTGTGCCACAAAGATTTTAGGCCTAGGGATGTCTAATCCTACTTTATCGGGGTTGTTTTTGTCGTGTACTCCATCGATTTTTTAGGCTAGAAAATAAAATAAAATCAGCCAGTGGATAATATTGAACCCTCATTTAAACACGCAATTAGCACACGGACTTAGTAAATTATTGTGATCGTGCTGAGTGACGGATTTCGTGACAACTTTAAATCAAGTGCTACGTAAACCAAAAAAAAGGATAGGCTTATGCTTCAGGTGTTGGGTCATTTGGCTCCTTTTTATTATGACTGTTTATCCTAAATTTAGACATGTGTATTTAATCTCATATACATATTACGCTACATTGCGCTGGAATGTATCCAGTGTTTTCCAATCATTGGAATCATGTAGTGTTGGTTGCTGTGTGAATATGTTGATGGGGGGTACCAGGTGGAGAGCTCTATGGTAAGATCAAACAAATACAGCAGAAAATCTAATATGTGGATCAGTAGGAATTTAGTTATGTACGACGGATAGGATCCATCAATTATGGTTATGGCATAGGTAAGGAAGTAGTAATTTATTCGATAAAATTCCATCCAAATGCATTTTTCCATTAAATACAGACTTTAATCTACAAGCAAAAAACAATTAAACCATGAACACTTTCTCAACAAATCTTCATCGGACGTACTTTAAATCACTTCTATCTGCCTAATAGCTAACCGTTAATCAATCACCCGAGAGAAGTCAAATTCATTGACCTCTTTCCATTCAATCTCTGGTATCTAATCAAATTTCAGGTGACAATATCCAGTTTTAGGAACCCCTCAACAACCCACACTCATCGCATTTGATCTACCTCGCACCTATTTAAGTGCCGCTTCAATTCATCAAATCAATTCCAATCAACATCAAACGTAGATTTGTTACGAACCGTTTCAATTGAAAGGCAAACGAACAAAATAAAATTGAAAATTGAAATTAATAAAACAATAAAAAATGAATCTCAGCTACATCCCTCCTGTGCCTCGTGTCCCAGTTAATCATTTTCAAGTTCACCGCACAGATTACTCAATCGACTGACTGCCTGACTGAATATTATTATTGCCGATCGTTTTGCGGTGGACTCATGTGGTGGCCACTGTAGACAGTCCAGAAACCATGTCCCAATCCCAAAGGAATAGAAGCCAGCCACTCCATGCAATTCAGCAACCCACATCGCCTATACATAGTCACCTTCCTATATATATCTTGTGGACTGCAATTGCAGTTGATTAGGCTATTTTTTGTTATTGGTAGAAGAAACAGAGGATCTTCCGATTTTATCAATCCATTTGGTTCAGATACGAAAACATTTCACAGCAGCAAAATTAAACGTACGGTCATGTGTGCAGATTTATGTGGGTACGAGTCCGCTTAAAAAGTATCTATGTGTATCTATGATTAGACAATTGTTTATATCTACATTTATATTCATATTTATTTCATAGATATACATCACATCTGCTAAAAGATACACATTAGCATCGGAGGGTACTCTCAATATTATGCTGCTGGCTGGTGTGTACACATCTCGGGACTGTATAATTCTTTTTTGTTTAGTTCAAGACTTTAATAGAATAATTGACCGACCACTTAATGGAACAAAAGAGATTTATTTCGCTGTGTGTACGTTGGTGGATGATCTCGGCTTTGGATTTGAACTGCTCTCAGATTTGTATCCAGCAGCCAGTCCGACATCACTATGTAATCATCGTTCCAGCAGTGTTTTTAATTTAATACTTCTCCCAATGTGGAGGGGTGAGCTCGACAAGATGACATCGTTTAATTTTTTTAGAGGGCTCTGACCAGTAGCCTCCCCCAGACAATACAGTTGAACACTATTATCTGAACGAATGTTATGTGTCTCTTTCAGTTTGTGGGGTGGTCATGTAAAGACATGGGGATTACATATATCCAAAAAAATAAAATAAAAATATATTATCGCAGATTGTCAATGCGCGACTGGCTGACCGCGACATGACTTTCAGCAGTAGTACTACAGAGGCAATTTGTTTGAGTGCGAGATGATGATGACAGTGAGGAAGAGATAGGGGCATTGAAATCACCAACAACCTCTTGTGTACTGGATAATCAATTATTTTGGTTTTATTTTCGGAACAAACTCTTGTTCTCACTTTTGCCTGCATAAAGAATGCTTACTGTATACAGTTTATATTGCATTAAAAAATCTATACAAACAATATAAAACGTTTCACTGAGTAGATACACGCATACAATATTTACGCATTATAAAATCGCACGGAATGCTAGCGAGTATATTATGCGGATGTTCTTTTTAATTAAATATTTTCTTTTTCAGTGTTTACATTTTGCCAACAATGATGTTTGTGGCCGCTAGCGTTTCGTAAATTTTGTTTATCTTTTTTCGATGAGAGAACTGTAAAAAAAACTATTTCTGCACATAGATACGTGAGATTTTAAGGCCAATTAAAGAGAATGATTTATTCATGTCATGTCTCCACTTAATATTTGATTCGTGTTTTGAATTTTGTAAAATATTCACATGTTTGCTGTTAACCAAATGAGCATAAATACATTTTTGCGGATTACCTATTAAATACAATAAAATCGATATTCTGCATTTGCACTATGACGAATTGGATGTAATATCTATTATAAGACCTTTCCCACATTTTATTTCGGACAAAGAGTGGAATATCTGGTATATAGGGTCCCAAACCTAGCTTCTTCCTTCATTTGTGTTTTGAAGTTGTATAGTTTTGTATTTCCTGTGGAAGGGCAAACTTGAGAAGCTTTTCATAACAGTGTTATACTCAGTGTTATACAAGATGTGTGGCAGTGCACAAATCTGATGTGGCTGTTATCTATACCGGCAAAGCTAGATCCAAAATTATGATGTTCTCTGTAATATTTCACTATTACCTCGTATAGTATCGCAGCGCCAAGATTACAGTACACTCAGACTTAGTGGATTGACAAAGATGCTAAGCTATGCGGAGAGAAGGAAATAATTTTTCAATACAGAGGCTATCATTTTTTTAACATCATTCTTAAACGCGTTTGTACTTCTTCCCCGATTTGGCAATATTACATTACATATTAAGTACATATTTCCCTTTGGCTTTTCTTTAGTTAGTTTTAAACTGTAGATTAACATCAGTTTCTTGATAACTATTGGACAGAGTTTCGCTAACATCATCATTGTGATATTGGCATTGAAAGCCAGTCTTTCTAGAGTTTCGTTAAGTTTATACTATGGAATAGACTCAGCCTCTAAAAGACAGAATTTCGCAAGAAGATTAATACACCAACAACGTGTTTCTCAATTTATATGCTGCTCACAACCTGTTACTCTAGAGCCTCCTTCTCTAGACTTCTTTTCTAGTTTCGTTAAGTACTGTAGAATTACCTCAGCTTCTACACCTGTATCAAATTTAGACACCACTAAGAGTATCAATGTTAAATTGGCGCCCAATGTGTGTCAGACATTAATACCAAGAAAAATACATCATACAACGCTATCACAACTTTAAAAAACATGTTTTCTGCAACCCTTAAATTCAACTGAACTCCCAATAGTCACATTACTATTTTTTCTAAATGATGCATACCTACTGTAATAAGCAATAAATTAAGAAGAAAAAACCAAACAAAATAGACAGATGTAGCCATTATTTTATTTGGCCGAACATTTTAGATAACACATAGTCAACCAAAGAAAAAGCACACACTACTAAATCTTGTGAACCATCTCCATCCAGTCCATGATGAACTTCAGTAATATTTCCTGTTCGCGACACTTTTGAATGATATCTTTTTCAACATTCATTTCCCACCACTTTTTTAAATCAAAAATAAAAATTAAATCAACAACCATCATAAATTATATCCTAACAATTCTCAAAACGAACCAGCCCATGTTCTTATTCGGTGCGATACAAACATGGCATAAAACGCCTTATATCGTCCCGCCGAAAACGTCCAACTTAATTGTCATATGCAACATTATGTGTCGAAAAAATGTCCACATAAATCGACCCACCGACGAATTTCTGTCTAGTTTTGTGTATAGTTTACGTGCTCTTTACTCAGGAAACAGACGGAGAGCTTTAGTTTAATATCCCACTGCATGTGTATCTCGAAGACTCGACATCAAACAGATGTGCATGCAATAAAATACCAAAATCCGCTCAAATCACAAGGAGGACCGAAACAAAATATAAAAACATCCAATGTGTGTGTGAGATCATTAAAAATCCAACTTTCGTAGCGAGATGCTTTTTGTCTAAATTATGAGGGCTTCCGAGGATTTCAACCAAATTAGTGTGCTACCGGCCCAGTGCGACACGGTGTAAATCTAATTAAGAATGAAAAAACCACACCGGGTCCTACGAAAATAGACATGTCCCCAAAAGCATGTAGCCAGAACACAAAAAGGGACAACCGACAACCGAATTAGATCGGAACGTATACTGTTGTGCATTTTTGACCCATAAAATGGGGGAATTCGAAATGCAAAGTGTTGCCAATTTTTCAAGTGAACACATGTCAATAGGATTTCGAAAATATTTGAATTATCTTCGACGTATTGACAGTGATAGATGAGGACATTTACTTTTGGAAATTGGTTGTTTTCATTGCGTGCACCAACTATGTGTTTTTCAACAAATACTACAGTGTTTGAAAACATTGATCAAAAAACACAGCCAACAATTTATATCGGAAGCATTAAGTCTATAATCTTGTAAAGCATATCCATCTAGATAATGAAAGAATAGTAGATAGGTATAGTTTTCGAGAATTCCAAATTTTGAGTTTTAATATTCATATTATCATTAAGCAAATCGAAATTTCTACAAAATAACATGCATTTGAACGCACGATTATTAGAGTTGTGTATTCGCCATTAGGCTGAACTTTTGTTTGACACTTTTGTATGTTGAGATTGGATGCAATATCATTCCTACTGATTATTATTTTTAATTTTTTTTTATATTATATTTGCATATATTTTTTTTTACATATTAGAGAAAAGCCATTAAGGAGTTTTTTGCCTGCGAATCGCCTCGTCTAAAACACTGCCAAACATTTTCTACCAAGAATTTTTCAACACTCTGATTGACATATCTCTAGAATCACTACAATCGAGTGCATTCTATCCAATTTTGCAAAGATTAAATATTCTGTTTTAAATTTATCTAATGAGCATGTACTTAATAAAACGAATGGCTTCATTTTAATTTCAAAAATTAAGTGGTTTTGGAGGTCGGTCTACTGGGAATAAAGAAATTAAAATTGATTGAAGTGACAGTAGCTGACAGATTACATAAAATGCCAGAAGCACACAATAAAATTATTTGTACAAATTTATTTCAGTTCTAAACATGCAATAATGTATTCTTACAGGGAACTAAACTTGCGTCATTTTTTGAAAAGGAATGCTTTGATTTAACAAACGCTAATACAATCAAATTAAAATTTATAAGCCTTATAATTTGATTTTAAAAATGTCTTCCATAATTAATTGCTTATTAGTAGCCACTCTAATTGAACGATTTTTTTTCAAAAAGAATGGTGTCAAATACTTTGTTAATTATATAGTTTTATATTGGAGTCTTTTCGTCTAATGAATGAAATAAAAAAAAAACTCAAAACCACATGCGATATACCTACAGAGTATCTGCTTGATGACATTATTAATTTAACTTTACAATTTCTCATTCTTAAAATGTTCCTTGAAAAGAAACATAAAACGAAAAATATATAATTAATATCTTTTTTTTAAATCAGTTATATATTTGTATCTTTCGTGAGCAAACAAAATCAACTCTTGACAAGTAATTTCCATTCAACGCCCACCAAGTGGAAAACAAAACAGGTGCCAAAAATTAAAACAACACGACCGCGTATTTCACAACATCTTTTGCCAAAAAGCTAAAAAAACACGATCACTAGAAAGAAAAATTAATTTAAGAAAAAATAGTGACCTGTTAAACGTCATAGGATTTTTTTCGCCTTAATTTATCTTGTATATAGTTTCTAAATCCATGCGGACATATATATTGCGTAGTAAATACCAGTATGTATGTATATTTGTAAACAAATCTAATATTTAAAAAAATTATTTTTTTTATTTCATGACATCAGTCGCCAAAAAAAATCATTGCTCGTGTGCTGAGTGCTTTACGAATGTGTCAATTCTGACAGGGCAAAAGGAATCAACGGTACCCTCGATCCGTCATTGTTGTCTCGCATACAAATTTATCATCGATCGATCCACAAAAAAGTGCAAGAACAAAAACGAGTGCTTGTGCATTTTTATTCATAATTTGTCTTCTTCCAAAGTACATGTTCGAATTTCGAAATTAAATTTGGCACTTTGCCTTGCATCGATTCCATTGACAGTTGCAGGGAATATAATTCGTTTTTCTTGTTTTACCATTTTTTTTTTTTATTTTTTTTTGCTTATTATAATTTATCGGTTGAAGATTTGACAGCAACCATAAGATCAGTCCAATATTTGGTGCACAAATGTGAAGTTTTAATGTTCAATCGTAAAACTTGATACAATTAAAAAATAATGGAAATTGTAAGCGAAGGGATTGACAAATGGTGCACATTCATGATAACTATCATTAAAGCAATGTCTAATGACCAGGAAAGTAGGAAGGAAAGGAAATATCTCGACACCCAACAAAGGATTTCACTGTTAAGTATGTCCACTTTACAATGGCGGCATTTGTCTGTAGTAGAAGTTTTTTTTTATGATTGTAGTTATAAGCTCTCTCTGGTTCGTTGGTGGTAAATTGCTGTGTTATTTTGTCGTAATACAATGTCACTTATGGGCTATGCGTACTGTATATGCGCATGTGTGTGGAAGCATTAATTTTGCTATTAGAGGTACGTGATCTGAAATGAGAAACTTTTGCTTCCCTTACGATATAAATCGATATAAATTCACGGAGAATTCAGACATAATCATTCGATGATTTCGAATCGTGAGTCAAATATTTAATTCAAGATTAGTGACAGGTGACACTGCTGTATACAGAAACAAAATGGAAACAAGTGTTAGATAGAAAAGATTAATGGTGTGTAGTTTGTTACAGTTTCAAGTGTGGTGGCTAATCGGAGCAGTGATGCAATGAATATACAAAATTCTGAAGCTATGCTATATTTAATGCATAGCTTTCCATCTGTTTAATGTTTTACTAATTTAACAGACACTTGAACAGAAAATTGATCACATTTGAAGTTTTTTTTATTGAATTGTGAATAAGTTTTGAAACGTTAACTTTTGCAGTAGTCAAAAATAAATGAATTTTACCGATGCAATGGTTGTTTAAAATTTATTATATGACCTGTCATAATTATAAAAAAATGTGTTTCTTGACATGTGATGGCGAACTGTAAAAGTAATTATTTTCACGCCTTATATTGTTTATAAAGAAAATAAGAGCCTTGTTATATATGCAAAAGACACAATGCTTGTTAATCAAGAGAAAAATAACACATTTCACATTTCCACGGTATGCACAAATTCAATAAATTCCTTCAATAGCACAATCTGACATCTCAATGATAGTGATACGTAAAAAATAATTAACCAATAAAGTGCAACATCAAAAAGTGGTTTTCATTGATTCATATGACAAATTACAAAATAATGTTACAGCTAACATATCCATTACCTTTTTAACTATCGACACAATTTAATATGACATCACGCAAATAAAGTGTCAAATGCATTGCTGTCATTTATATCTATCGAAACTTCAATATCACACACAGTTGGGCATTACTTCCTACATACTCGAAGAGCATGAAAAATGCAATTGAATTGAACCTCAGATAGCTAAACTACACATTATACTATCGCTAGCTACTCACGGTCGCAAGGGAAAGTTGGAATTTCCAATTTGACAGAAAACGCCGTCGAGATAAATTTACCTAACACTGCAAATTGGTCATCATTATACCTATGTTTGTACAATAAAAAATATCGTCCCGTTTTGTGATTGTGACCGTCTGCATTAGCTCTGGGGGTGATATTTATCAAAATGCTAAAAACATGAATTTTGTCTATAAAAACATGGCTTTGAAATTGAGATAAAATATCGGAAAACTACTTGAATTAAAAATTCCCATCAACAACTTTCGAAATTCCTATCATTTACCGATGTATTATTTGATATACCCCTCATTTCCTCATTCGGGTTACAAAACCTCAGGAAATACCCAATTCTAGTAGCTAATTGTGGGTTTATTTTTGCTGCTATTGCTTTGAAAAATGTATCTGTTGTATTTTTCGTGAACATTGCAATATTTAGGTTTTAAGATTTTAAAACTATGGAGCTTACGTTTCTGCCCAATTTGTATTTAAGAAGGATTATTATTGACAGAAAAAATCAGTGATCATTTTATTTAATATTTCGCTTTTAATTATTCGTTTTGAAATTAACATCAGGCTTTTGAAGATCCCGATTGTTTCCCCATCAATTTGTATGTGCGTATGTAAATATAAACTTGCACGATTAACGAATTCTACAGTTGCATGCCGAATCTAAAAACCTAAGTTTAGTTATACTTTTTTCATGACAATTGATACTACTCGGATGATTTGTCACGTCATCCTCATCATGAGAGGGGAAACAAGGAGTTTGAAAAAAATTATGTTGTTTTATACACTTAACAAATACATTCATGTGGAATTTCCTTTGTATGTGGCATAATTGAATTTAAAGATTAATGAATGCATGGTTGCCAAAAAGTTTTTTTTTTTGGAAAATCATGAAAGGGCACAGTAAATATTTATTTGAAAAATTTTTATTTTATTTATTATATTTCCCTTTAAAATACTTTTTTTTGGAAATTACTTAGAAAGCTAATATATTATAAAGATTTTCAAATGGCACCAAGAATTGAAAAACTATTAAAAAGCTATGAAGTAATAAAAAAAGCTCAACTTCAAGATTGAGGCGAACCTAAAATCACTGTTTTGGTACGTGACGTGCCCGACAAGGGAGGAACTTTTTAATGCCCCGTAAAAGTCGGGTGGCCCTTTACTGTTTTGCTTACCAAATTGCATACACTTCGCCCCCACACTTTGTTGTTCTTCTTTTTGTTGCCGACCAAGGTTAATTCATTCCACTGGTGTCCACATTTGTATTCCACGTTCTGGCACGTATAAATAATCCAAAAAAAAAATATTAAGAGTAGATAGGCCATATCTAAAACCTAGCTTCTCTTTTCAATGATACCTATAAATAAACTCCAATTCTGAACTGCAAATTCGAGAGGCAGATTTCGTAAAAGGTAGGGTCTTCAAAAGCATATTGGTGATGCTATTTTTGCGAATTGGAACAGAAACAGAAAATATTTGATTTAACGTTTTGCTTATGCAAATATTTTCTCGCCCGAATTGTGGAATGCATTCTGAAACCATGGGGTGCAATAAATATGGCAATTTGTCGAAAAAGTCTTCGAATTTACAAGAATATTTTCGAATTACAGTTTTTTTTAGCATCAACTAGATTATTGTTGTTTTTACTTATTTGCTTTTGTAAATTATTTCTTTGTGGAGTCGCATAAACAGCAGTTATTATGAACCAACAGAACCTAACGTAAGGGTAGTATAAGTTTGGAGTAACTCATAGTTAGTCAAACGATTGTTCATTCCACGGATTGTATGAAAAAAAAAAAAAATTGCTGATGGTTAACAAGTCCATGTTGTAATTTTTTGTTGGAATTCAGAACAGGGTTCCCACTTGCATACGAGTCAAATAGGTCATGAATTTGAGTATTTTGAATCTCAATTGTTTAAGTTACTTTTTTCTAGAATGGAATATAATAGTATATTGTTTAGTGTTTGGCGTTAAGTATTTGTAACGCCAAACACTAAACAACAAAAGGTAATGATCCTTCTTTTTGAAATTATGTGTATAAATTTTGTTATTTAATGTTAACATGCTTTTACAATCCTTAGAGTTAAAAAAAGTTTTCTATTAAGTGATATTTCAAACAATATCAATCATAACAGTTATTTGTTTAAGAAAGCCAAAGAACGTTGGTTTCATATGTTTTCATCTAAATCTATGTAAACTACTATCAGTCAGCTAACAACAAAAATATCAAATAGAAAAAATTATGTTTGTCAAAAATAATTGGTTTTCTAAAATTTTATTCAAATCCTACATTAATGAAATTGCGATAATATTTCTATCCAATTTTTAAACTTCTGCCATTCAGGAATAAATAAAATGTCAGACACACAAAAATATTCAAAACCCTTCTTTTCCATAAAACGCATGAAATTGCAATATTTTGAACGGCTTTTCTTTTAGTACTAAAGGCTTGATTTTAATTCTAACTTGCAGATTAAATTTTCAATTTAGCTAATCGCAAAGAATTTGTTTAGCGATAAACTGTCATAACAAAATTAAAAAGCAATATTTGTCAAAAGTCGACCTTACAGTCAAGGCCGTTTTTCCAAAAATATTGTTAAAATCAAGGTCTACAAATAAATTTAAATGTGATGTCAATTATATGACTTAAAACTAAAATCACTGCAAAATATTATTTTTAAGACAAAAATACTTTTTTATTTATTTATTCGGCAATAAAAAATCAATAACAATCAAATCAATAAACTTTTAATTGTCTTACCTTGAAAAAATATTCGATGGTAGTTAGTGTAATCCAAAATTCCAATTCATTTCTTTTTCTTCCAAAAATGTATATTTTTATTACAAATCAATTTTATTTCTCAATAAACGCGCGCGCACATTTGAATTTCACTCAAATCCACCGGATATGGCACACTTTAAGTATCTATTCGTATACCTGATTCGTAGAAGAAAAACAACAACACCAACACTGAAATATTTCTCTAACTCAATTAATATTCTTCTCAGTTTCAATTAGTTTCCTCAGAACTTTAATAGACTATTAACCGTGCACATAGCCACCGACACTTGTTCAAGAAGAACACCACACTTACGAAAATTCCGAACCGAAGAAAATTTAAAAAAACGGAAGCCACCCTTAAAAACTAATCTTAATTTCCGGTTATGAAAATTAAAATCAAAATCAAATTCAAATTTGTAACCACCTTTTGCGGGGGTTATAACAATATGTAGGCAATACGAATGTGTCGTAGAAGGGTTTGTTGCACTAATTTTGAAAATTTATATTTAACACTAACTTGTATTTTCTTATAAAACTTTTAAACATTCCACTGGTAATCCAAAATCGTTGGTGGAAAAAAAGTTTTTTTTTTGTTTAACAAGGAATTTAAAATGTGTTCACTTAAAAACAAATATTAAAAATCTTCACTGCACTCAAAAAGGTTTAACCGTTTTTTTAAAGATATATTTACGATAAATCTTTAACAACGAACGAAGTCACTTCGGAGGCGTACACTATCCAACTGAATTGAAACACTCGAAAACATTCGAATCGGCTGGGTCGAGAGAGAATCGAATTTTTTTTAAATCAAAAAAGAAAATATCCGTCTGTCCGTTCGGCTACCGATCTGCCCGTCTGCCTGCCAGAAAATATACAATTCTTTGCACGTAAATAAACAAATGTGTGTGCGTTTGCTCGTGGATCGGTCGGTGGTGCGTCTCTGGTGTGCGGTGCGGTATTGAAGCGAAGGAGCAGAAAACACCCGCATACGAGAAATCTATCTACGACGGCGCATTGCCAACATGTGTTCCTCTTTTGCCGGGGGAAAATGAGATTTTCCCTGCGATACAAAATGTGCACTCTGAGAGCAGCGCGGGTAAAAACCGAAAAACCATGGAGGACTACGATATGATGTTAAGAATCGAGATGCGCAAGAAGTACCAAAGCCGATGGATTGCGAATGAGAGGTTGTATGCAACCGACTGTAGCGATCGTTGTCAGACTGCCAACTGAGAAATTCATTCATGAAGTTGACTGTTGACTAGTGGATGTGTGTTTTGTTGGTGGGAACAACAACTTTTATTATCGGGGGAATTGGTTTGGTTTGGTGTCGAGCGTGTGCATCGAACCAATGTATCTGATATATTTTAGATACAGAAAAATGTTTCTCAAGATCGCATAACTGCATTATCGACGTACGCGTACAAAGTATGAGAGTAGTGCTGTGGAGTGAAAAATTGGGCAAGTGCATGAGTACCTATATAGGATTTTATTCAAAAAGGTTCAAACTTGTTGCGAGGGATTTAAGATTTCTCGCCTGCGATTTATATTGGTTACGATATGATAGGGGGTGGAAAATATAAAATACTGAATGCACCTGCTGCACTCCTAAAACTTGTTGACTTCGTCGCCATTGATCTTCGACAATAGTTGCTGCTGGTAGGATTTTAATCGTGATATAAAGTGATACGGCAAAGGTGTAGGCGATCTTTTCATTATCCTAGCTTCCGACATTATTTTTTCACTTAATCAATGCTTGTTTACCATTGCTGCAACGAGGCACGGTCCGAGTCTAATCCTCAGTGTTCGGCCATTAAAAATACTTGGTAAGTTCCTCATGTCTACAACAATGTGATCAATTCGATTGACCGTTTGTTTATCTGGAGAAAATCGCGTTCTGGTCATAGTGGCATTTCTTTCCGCCGCTAAGTCAATAAACTTAATTTTTAATCGATAGAACTTTAAGTCGGTCAACTATAATGTTATATCGATTTTAACGTTGAACTGCTAATATTTAAAGTTTAAATAAATATTATTTAAGCAACTTAACTTTTATCTATGCCACATCAAGTAAAAGCATCTGGGATATTAGCAGGTCCGTAGATTCTAGTATCACCGTGATTTAAGTCTTAAAATTTTTAAATGCCAAGTGACATATAGAAATTACAGCTGATTACTTCTGAAGTTTGCTTCAGTCTCGTTCGGTACTGGTGGAGAAACGCTATCCAGGTATTCAAAAAAGCTTTGCAAACTGTGTTATACCTAAACGATCAACAAGAGAGCAAATATCTATACAATCCAACTAACAACGACACGAACAAGCAAAATATGGAAAAGTAGAACTATGAACAAGAAAATGTTAAAATGTAATAAATCAAAAATCTATTAAAGCTTTTTATTAATTGATGATCTATCAATCTCAGATAACTCGTGTTTTTCTTATTTAAAAATCATTAGTCATTACTCCAGCATGTGCAATATTTAATTAAAATAAATTCCCAATTAACGAATTTCAATCAACAAACGAATTCGCCCACATCTATTATTCTGTCCATCTTACGGCATAATTTCACATTCTCCGAATAAAATTTGGCAAAATATTTTTTTGTTTGCAAAAACAATGACTAGGCAAATAAAAATATTGTTTTTGATCACAATTTGCTTATCCATTTATAGAGAAATCTAAAGAATATAAAGACAATGAATCCACAGAGAAGATGCAAAATAGGAGTGCTGTGGGATGAATAGCGTTTGGCAAAACACGTTTTCAAGTATCTACCACACAATAAAAATGACACTTAGCAAATATGTACAATCATGTTTTTTGCTTGTTTTGTTAAGACCTCGAAGATAAATTAGAAAATATTTAACATCGTGAATTTCGCTGAATGCAATGTCATTGTCAACAAACCGTTGAATCTCATTTCATAACGCTTTTCGGTACAGTGGTTCATTTTAAACAATTATAAAGATATTTTATTTAAAAAAACCCGTACCTAAAGTATAGGTCCATTATCACGCAGGAATTATTTACTTACTTACTTAAGTGGAGTCCGTGATGAACCTGGGCCTCAACCAATATGCCTCTCTTATTAGCCCGGTCCTTAGCTAACTGCCTCCAGTTGTGCACTCCAAGTTGGTTGAGGTCGGTTTCTACTTGTGCGCGCCACTTAAGGCGAGGTCTTCCTCTACTGCGTCCGACGTCTGGCTGGGAATCGAAGACTGGGAGAAGGAGTATTGGTGTCGATTCGTTCTACATGCCCTAGCCATCTTAAACGTCCAATGCGGAGTTTTTTTTTGACCAGGGGTATGTCGCTGTACAGCTCGTATAGTTCTTGGTTGAATCTTCGTCTCCATAGTCCGTCAACGCAAACGGGACCGAAGATTTTTCGAAGAATTTTTCTCTCGACCAAGGATTTCTTCATCCGCTTTTGATACGGTCAAAAATTCAGCGCCGTAGATCAGGACTGGAATGATCAGGGTCTTAAAAAGGATCTCCTTAGTAGTTTGGGTGAGGGCTTTACTACTAAATTGCCCTCTTAGCCCGAAGAAACAGCGGTTGGCAAGAGAATTCTTCGTTTTATTTCTGACGAGATGTTGTTGTCAGAGTTAATAGCGGAGCCGAGGTAGATAAAGTCCCGTACTACCTCAAAGTTATATCTGTCAATGGTGACGTTCTGTCCAATTCGTTGATGTTGTGTGTCCTTTCGTGTTGACAGCATATACTTATTCTTACCCTCATTTTCTGCTTAACCCATTTTTGCCGCTTCCTTCTCTATACTAGCAAACGTGGCTATGACATCACGATGAGTCCTACCAATGATGTCAATATCGTCGGCGTATGCTAGTAGTTGCACCGATTTTTGGAAAATTGTGCCTCTGGTGTTGGCTCGGGAGCTTTGCACACTCCTTTAAAGAATCAAATTAAAGAAATCGCATGACAGCGCATCACCTTGCCTAAATCCTTTTTTTGTATCAAATGTGTCGGTGAGGTCGTTTGCGACCGTGATGGAGCACCGAGAATTCTCCATTGTCATCCTACACAAAGCTAGAAATGGCTCTGTATAGCTCGACTTTATAAATGCTGTCGTATGCGGCTTTGAAATCGATGAGCTTTGGACTTCTTGGGTTTATTCCAGGATCTGCCGAAGTGTGAAAATTTGATCGGTTGTTGACTTTCCTGGCCTAAACCACACTGATAAGGGCCGATCAGGTTGTTGGTAAACGGTTTCAGGAGTTCACATATTACGGCAGATAGGATCTTGTAGGCGATGTTGAGCAGACTTATGCCTCTGTAGTTGGCGCAGTTCAGAGGCTCCCCTCTTTTGTATATCGGGCAAACGATGCTCAGGTTCCATTCTTTATTCATATTTTCATCCGACCAGATTTGGCTTATGAGTTGGTGGATGTTACTTACCAAGTCATATCCGCCAGCTTTATAAAGCTCAGCGGGAAGGCCGTCATTTCCGGCGGCCATATGCTTGAGTTTAGATATTGCTATCCTCATTTCACTTAAGACGGGTGGTTGGCAATTTTCGCTGTCGTTGCCAATATTAAATGGTTCGTTCTGCCTGACAGCGGAATGTTGTTCATCATCGCCGTTTAACAGTCTGCAGAAGTGGTTCTTCGACTGTGTCTCAACTACGATATTTCCTTGTTCATCCCGACAGGATTCTGTTCGAACCTTGTATCCTTGGCTTTGACGTTTTACACTTTGGTAAAATTTGCGAACATCGTTTCTGGAGTGGCACCTCTTTATATCCTCGATCAATCAAAATCACAATCACTGTCACTGAACTCCTCCTAAACGGCTTGAGCGATTTGAATGGATTTTTTTGTATGCGTTTGGGTGGCGCACTGGATGGTTTAGATTCACAAATCAGCCCGGCAGATGGCGCTGCAGTCTGTATCTAAGTACATTATCTATACTGCAACTAAACGGCTGGATAAACTTGAGTGAATTTTTGTGTATGCAGGACAATATCTGTCGGGTCCGCTAGTTAATTATATTATTACTGATAGACTTAACTTTAGCTATACTCTAGGTACATATATTGTTATAATGCCAAGGAGTCAATTTGACTTGGTCTTCCAGGAGATGTATAGAATAAAAGGAGCAAAATAAAATGCTTCAATGCCCCTTTTTATATTGGCTTTGGAGGAAAAGTGCAATTTAAATTCTCTTACCCCATATTTAATTCAAATATGTAGTTTGGGGTGATTTTAAAATTTAGGATTTTTAACTTTTTAATTGTGGGACTATTGTCATGTAGGCAGGGTTTTCGCTCAACCTTATAAATTAACTGGACGTCGAGTGGGAATCAGCATTCATTGATAACGGTAAAATTAGCTTTAATCATTTGTATTCCTTCTCTCTGGAATTCGGTCCGCGATCGCTTGATCCTTAAATAATGAAGCCATCGGATTCGGAAGCCATTATATGTTATCGTTTTGAGAAGGCTGTGCACTCCAACTAACCCAAAGATGTTTTCCATGCCGAAAGTATTCCGGACAGGCTCAACAGGCTTCGGCCAGTAGGTCATAAAATTCGTCATTATTGATTTGATGCGGATCACAGGCAGGGGATCTTCAATAAATAAATAAAGGGCCTTTCATAAAACGCTTCCTGTCTTTACATTTAAATAAAACTAAGTGTATGTGAGATATAATCGCCGCGGCGGGGGCGCGCATTCAGGATGTCAAATTTTCGATGACTCTGGCGCATAAATCAGGCTGAATTTGAACAATGTGGTTTGTGGCTTATTTACATAGACCTGCTACTTCCAATAACCCCATAAGAAAAAGTCCAACAGGTTCCAACCGCTCGATCTCGGTGGCCAGTTTACATCACCTCCACGTGAGATGACCATAACCTAGATTTGCTTGTGAAGAGTTTCCAATATGGCATATGCTGTGGCCACTTAGCGCTCGCACCGTCCTGTTTAAATCACATGTCGTTGGTGTCCATTTCATACAATTTAGGTCAAAAGAAGTTGGTTAACATCGACCCGCTCATTGTTGACGGCAATGGCCTGTCCAACGTCGTTCTCAAAGAAATATGAACCGATGACGGTCCATATTTCGACACCAAACAGTGACTTTTTCGGGATGCTCCTTTCTTAAATTCATTTTTATTTTTCTTCGAGTCAAATACAACAATTTTTATGTAGACGTACCCATTCATTCAGAAATGGACCTTATCACTGAAGATGATTTTTCGATTAAAATTAGGGTCAGCTCCTGGGGCAGTTGAATTTTTAAAGGGTGAGGTCTCAAGCCACGACGCAAAATTCGCCAAGTTATGGTCTGTAAGCGACGCGAAGCGAACAACGCGGAACGTTGCCCAAACATTTTGATAAAACAATTTTATAATTTCCACGTGTTGTTGAATGCTTTTAACGTCCATAGTGATTTGGCGAATAACAGACTGAATAAACAACATCTAATTCTACACATTGACAGCTTCAACAATATGACCCCTTTCAACTGTCAAAGTTCGAAAGCCCTCTATTGAATTGCAGTTTTTGGTTACAGTTTTTATATGCAGTCATTATGGTTACAGCTGTAATAAAGGTCGTACGTTTTTTGTTTTTGCATTCCTGATCATGTCCAACACATTTCCCGAATCGTTTATATTTGAGAGATCCATTTTTCCAGACTATTGTCTAACTTAGCTACGTATGCCAGTAGTTGTCGAATTTTCTAGACTTAAACCACTATACTATCAGTGATCGATAAGGTGTTTAGACATTATAGCAGATGGGATCCAGCTGCCGATTTAGAGGATACTTATGCCTTGGTAAATGATCAAAAAGGAGACCATTATATTCTCGGCAATGATTGCTACTCAACTATGAATTACTGCATTAACATCTTTTTTGGCTAAGCGCCTACGAAGGCGTATACAAATTTGACGATTGTATCTGTATATTGATCATATATTGCAGATCTTTGAACATGGAAAGGACATTTTTATTAAAATATATAGTAATATTAATAAAATTTAAAATGCTTCTGGTTACGCCAAGTACTTATTACCGAAACGTTTTGATCCATGCATTTAATTATTGTCGTTCTTTGTAGTTCCTTATTAAAGCATTGTCATAAAAATCAATCTACAAAAGTTGCTTTTGACAATAGATCTCATGTTTCCAGTTAAGCTTGTCATCAATTTGCATTTTGTGCAAAACAATCCATTGTTTGTGCCTTGTTTCGTCTCACGACGAATTTAGAGGATTATTTATTTAAATATAGTCACTAAGCATAAACGTTTCTTATATCCATAACAAAACAATAATAAATGTTCAACTTATGTTAATTGTTGTTTTTGATTTGTATATGCAAGAAAAATAAATAAATGTGGAGGCTGGTATATAAACGATTAAATTACCTCCGGAAGATCCAAATGTCAATGTTAATTTTCGTCAGATCAGCTCTAGGAAACCAAATCAATCTCATTGAAATGGAATTTAAATCAATCTGCTCCAAATTTGTCAAAATAACATTTTTTATGACGAGTCATGTTGTAATGTTTAGTTAAAGGTTAAAACATTTTCGACGAAAATGTAGGTGGCATTTTTTTATACCCTATTCCATAGGGGTATATTAGTTTTGATACATAGTTTGTAACATAGAGTAATAATTTAGCTATACCTACACATTAACATATATGGATCGACTAGAATGATGAAATTTGGTACACGTAAACTTTGTTGCTCTCAGCAGAACAAGGGTTAGAAATTTTCAAAATCCGCGCACCGAAAGGCACACTTTTATAGTAAACGCTGTTTTTGGTCAAATGGTAAAGAATTTAAAAAAATATATAAACAAGATAATTTTAAAATCTTAATATCTGTATTACGTCCATCATCAGCAGCTTGCATTCAGAAATAAAGATTTCGCAGATATTGTTGAAAAGACACTGGAAGAATGACACATCTGTTCGGCTTTAACAATATTTAACTTAAGGGACTTGAGTACAAACTGCATTGGAATTTACTTTAACAGTACTATCAAATGCCGAAATACTACCCGACGGCCGACACTATAAAGTCAGAAACGTACTCGAATATTCAAACTGAAGAAAGTCAATGCAGGATTTCCGCAAAGAAGTGTCATAGGAAGAATCCAGAATTTGTGGTATACCGACGATATTCTGGTTGATTACAGTGCGTTCAAAGCTTCCTTAGAAGGTGATACTGCAATACTGGTATCTAAAGAAAACGTTCTGAAAGCAATGAAAAAATTGCAGAATGCAATCAATAAAGTTAAAGATTTGCTAAAGTTCAATGAGAAACATTTTATATTTCAATTCTTAATAAATAAGGCCAAGTACTTAGGAATGAAATCGGATGCGAAGTGGAATGATAGTACATCAAAAAGAAAAGAACTAAACTGAAAACTATAATAATTTACTGGTTACAATAGAGGAGCTACCTACCTAAAACAGATGGTCAATGGACAACCTTCAGCATGGAAACCATTGACCTACTTCTGGATACCCACGTTCCTCGCAGCTCTTCTAACCTCATGGGTTAAAATATGATCATCACCAAAGAAAAACTTCTATGGGGCCATCAATGGCTTCCAACCATTTGAATCCCCTGGACCAGATGGTATCATACCAGCGGAACTCCAATAAAACCTCGATATCCTGCTACCATGACTACTAACCATCATAACCAGTTGTATACGGTTAGTACATATCCCCAATACATGGACGGAAGGAGATGTTGTATTCATCCCCAAAGCAGGAAAGAGCTCTCACATAAATCCGAAGGATCTTCGTCCGATCAGTCTATCTTCTTTCCTTCTTAAAAGATTAATTGATACACCTCCGTACTAGTATAGAACTGACTGTACTCTCCAACTCTCAACATTCATATTGCAAGGGGTATATTAGTTTTGATACATAGTTTGTAACATAGAGTAATAATTTAGCTATACCTACACATTAACATATATGGATCGACTAGAATGATGAAATTTGGTACACGTAAACTTTGTTGCTCTCAGCAGAACAAGGGTTAGAAATTTTCAAAATCCGCGCACCGAAAGGCACACTTTTATAGTAAACGCTGTTTTTGGTCAAATGGTAAAGAATTTAAAAAAATATATAAACAAGATAATTTTAAAATCTTAATATCTGTATTACGTCCATCATCAGCAGCTTGCATTCAGAAATAAAGATTTCGCAGATATTGTTGAAAAGACACTGGAAGAATGACACATCTGTTCGGCTTTAACAATATTTAACTTAAGGGACTTGAGTACAAACTGCATTGGAATTTACTTTAACAGTACTATCAAATGCCGAAATACTACCCGACGGCCGACACTATAAAGTCAGAAACGTACTCGAATATTCAAACTGAAGAAAGTCAATGCAGGATTTCCGCAAAGAAGTGTCATAGGAAGAATCCAGAATTTGTGGTATACCGACGATATTCTGGTTGATTACAGTGCGTTCAAAGCTTCCTTAGAAGGTGATACTGCAATACTGGTATCTAAAGAAAACGTTCTGAAAGCAATGAAAAAATTGCAGAATGCAATCAATAAAGTTAAAGATTTGCTAAAGTTCAATGAGAAACATTTTATATTTCAATTCTTAATAAATAAGGCCAAGTACTTAGGAATGAAATCGGATGCGAAGTGGAATGATAGTACATCAAAAAGAAAAGAACTAAACTGAAAACTATAATAATTTACTGGTTACAATAGAGGAGCTACCTACCTAAAACAGATGGTCAATGGACAACCTTCAGCATGGAAACCATTGACCTACTTCTGGATACCCACGTTCCTCGCAGCTCTTCTAACCTCATGGGTTAAAATATGATCATCACCAAAGAAAAACTTCTATGGGGCCATCAATGGCTTCCAACCATTTGAATCCCCTGGACCAGATGGTATCATACCAGCGGAACTCCAATAAAACCTCGATATCCTGCTACCATGACTACTAACCATCATAACCAGTTGTATACGGTTAGTACATATCCCCAATACATGGACGGAAGGAGATGTTGTATTCATCCCCAAAGCAGGAAAGAGCTCTCACATAAATCCGAAGGATCTTCGTCCGATCAGTCTATCTTCTTTCCTTCTTAAAAGATTAATTGATACACCTCCGTACTAGTATAGAACTGACTGTACTCTCCAACTCTCAACATTCATATTGCAAGGGGAAGTTGGTTGAGGCAGCGTTTCACCCGCTCGTACATATCATCGAAAACTCACTAACAGCGTCAAAACAGAAGCAATTATACTAATGCACTTTTGGATTTAAATGATGATGACTCGTTGGGAGTGCTAATAAATCAGCTACTCACAGGTAGAATTATTAACACCAATCTTGGCGTCTCTTCTCTGGAATATAGTGGTCATCGAGCTACTAGTAAGTCTAGAAAGAGAAGGAGGCAAAGTGATTGCCTACGTAAATGACGTGGCAATAGCTGTATTACAAAATGGTCTGGACGCGATCAATCAAAAAACCGAATCGGTCCTTTTTAGCAGGAAATAAAAAGTTCCGCACATTCACCCTCTCAAAATGAATGACGTCAGTCTCAAGTTCGCAGAATCCGCCAAATACCTGGGTCTGGTTTTGAATAAGAAACTGAACTGGAATATCCAAGAACGCGTTAAGAAGGCCACTGTAGCTTTATATTCTTGTTAAAAGGGAATCGGAAAGATATGGGGTATGCAACCACATGTCTCATTCTGGCTTTACGTGTCTATCATTAGATTCATACGAAATCCGCTCACGAATGCCGACTATCTCTTAATGAGATGGCAGAGCATTTCACCATTATGATCTGCTGGATTCGGGACACAGAGACATTCCAGGGAATTGCAAGGCGGTTGAGCTTACCAGACAGGGCACTATCCTTGATATCCTTCCGCCAGTAGATGTGTTAGACACACCCCTTGCTACATGTAAATAATACAATCAAGAAAGTAAACCTCAGACGGATAAATGGCACAACGTGTCAAATATCCAGGTAACTCTGGCCTAACTATAGTCAGAAACACTCCATCTGCTTGACAATGCTAAACAGATCAAACATCAGTACACTGTGCTAAAGGCCTACACGCAAAAAGACTAGGCCTCTTCAACAATGACTTCTGTAGAAGCTGCTTGGGCGAAGAGAGCTCTTGTCCACTCTCTCAAGCAAAAGAAAACTCTATCTGTGAAACTATTTCTTTGATAATCTAGTTAAACTGGCCAATATTAATGTTAGAAATCTCCTACGCTATATAGTCAGCTCTAAATGGTTCAATTATACGACCTCTATGGTCTAGGTGTGTACGCGCATCGCGTGCAGCTACTGCAACCTAACCTACTGGTTACAGAGCAGAAACACAGAACTTTAGACCTATTCAGAAAAAAAAAATGATGCAATATATTTGCACTAAATCAAGTTTTACATCGAATTTTGGTAATGTAGGTACCAGGAATAAGCGGTGGGCTATTTTCCTTCGAAAATGGTTGAAAACTACTATTTGTTTGTTTTAGCCACTACTGGCTTCGCATTTTTTTCTTTACCCTCATCCAAGAACACTTTTCAAATATGAATTGAATCTGTTACAACTGACTTGACAAAAAATTCTCAAAACGTTATTCTATAATATTGTTAATAATATATCAACATTTTAATCATGCACCTTCTCCAGATATACGTTTGAAGCATTAACAAAAACTCATTCTAAAAAAACCGACAGAATTTGTTTGTCTTTATTGAACATATTAATTACAAGTCCGAATAGACTAATGTAAAATAATAACAAACCGAAGGAAAGTAATGACATATCAACCGAGAAACAGCTGTACCCCTAATAATGACTTCTTCTTTTTTTATTTGATATCTTTTAACCATGCGAACCGTTTAATACGCTATCCATCTCCTAAAATCTAATACAATAAAAAGCTTCTTTAATGTACTGAATAACATAATTAGATTAGAAGAATTTAGCCCCATGAGCTTATGGCCCAATGATATGAACAAATATAATTAATAAACCGTCCTCGTGATGGACTGGTTTGGTTATGAAATCTTGGATTTCAATATATCGATAACAACATATATACTTTTCTGAATTTAAGCTAGGCTAACGCCTATCCTTCAACATGTTCAGAAATGTATAGAATTTTCTGGTGATGATTTGAGCATTGGAGCGTTAGTCAACATTAATGAAGCAGTCACTAGGAAATTATCATGATATATGTCTGTGTGCGAGTATTTCATGCGAATTGATTAATACACTATTATATCTTATCCTTAGAATAAATATGCCCAAAAGTGGGTTTCTAAATTTTTTAATTTCTTAAACTTTTGCCAAAAACCAAGCACGCAACAATATTCATGGAAATTGTTTGCAGTATCTGTATGGGCAAGGATAAGAGGACTAAAATAAAGCTCCTTCTATGAAATAAATGCTTTGGCAATAGCAGCGATTTTCCAACAGGTAATTAAAATATTTACCCTTTTCTCTACTCCTAGAATCCAGCCTGAGATCCATAACATATAAGTTATGCAGCACAGGGGTTCAATGACTAGATGAGGATTATCTTAACAATTCATGTAGTATAACAACGGCCCAAATCTGATGTGTTTTTTCAGCTATTATAACCTAAATTTACTATTGGAGCACATACAAACTTTCATTTCTAAAAATTGAGGTTAGAGACCTGAAGCAGCTGCATAATATTTCTCAGATGTTTGCTTAGACTCCATTCAAGTACAACCGTGCAGTGATTTCTTCCCCAAACAAAATAACTGAGTGCAGAGTTCAGACACTGAAATCAGAGAATTATAAAACATATGAGAAGGCTACAACCCGCTTCAACAATCGTTTAATATCCTATCCCATTCCATCCTTAGAATAAATATCCCCAAAATGTGGGCTTTATAAAGATGAAATATAGAAAATGACGTTGTCACGACATATTGTTCAGACAGTTTATCAAAATATTGTATGGTTTGACAAAAAAAAAACGTTATTCCATACAAATGGTCTCTGTAGGAAACCTCCCCCAAAAAGTGGACGTGGGTTAAAAAAGAACTTGTTCGAACAGCACGTACAAGGCTCACATTTACCAAATTTCATTATCTTAGCTCAAAATTTAAGGCCTAAAAACCGGTGACCTACAGACAGACGATCGATATACTTTGAGGTATAGTAGCTAAATTATTTCTCAATGTTACAAACTATGTATCCAAAACTAATATATCCCTATGGGATAGGGTATAAAAATAAAGCGAGATGAACAAGCAAAACCATAGCATAAAATGCTAGTAATTACCGCGATGTAAAACCTTACCGGAGTTCCGTGGGAGAGTTGGGTGTAGTTTCGCTTAAAGGCGCTAAAAATTTACATTGAAATATATACAGCCCACAGCACAAAAACGTCTTGGCAGCCTTATTCCACGAGACAAAATAGGCATCTTTTCAGGTAAATCTAAGATTAGGATATCATGAAGATGCCAAATAGGCCCACATATTTCAACAACCTTCTCAACCTTACTTATTTGAACCACATTTTCACGCAATCTGATCATCTAATAAAAATTCCAAATCGCATTTGCAACACAATCATATCGACCAGACATAGCAGTATAAATTTCTAATTCATAAATTGAATTTCCCAATCGCATACACGTCTGGGAATAACCAATCTACCAAGTCAGCGTATAAGCGATTTCACACACTTTCGCCGCGTAGTAAATATTTAATAACGACAAGCGAAGCCATTTAAGGCGACAAAAGGGCTTTGTGCCAATAAAGGCGACTCATTGCAATTTATTACCGGCGCTCACTTCATAAAACAATTGACTACCTGTGTATGCCATTCGATAAGTACTTCCGGAAGTGAAAAGTAAAGTACTCTATTCCCAAACGGTTGATGTCGTCCCGGTGCAGGAAAATTTGTCCACAATTACTCTCATCTCGTATCTGTCGCACCTAAACACAATCTGCGTACGCGCGCAGGTAGTCAAGGATCCGTGTTCCTTTTCCATCAGATAAATCCCATGTTCCAGTTTCATCTGGCATTCAAAACAGGGATTTCATGTAAGAAAACCCGATTATGATCTTTTCCTGTAGATGTGTACCGTATCCAGACATTATAGGTGTTTGTTATTCCATAGGGACAAACCTGGAGGGTTTGATTGTATTCATAACACCTTCGCAGAGCTGCGACTGCCTGTGGTGTGTGGAATAAAGGAATCTAATGTTGAGGTTGGATAAGAATCTGCACGATTTAAGTTAGCCTTGTAACTCTGATCGTCGCATAAATGATAACGAGCGTAGGTGCTGGAGGAAATGTATCTCATGATGGGAATTTTTATTGTGTCATTTGGTGTGAGGATTATGCGTGACAGGATTTTTTTTGAGTAAAAGTTGACATTTGAAATTACGTATATCTGCGTGTGACGTTTGGAAATCCTGCTGTAAGGTATTATGGAGCTGAAAATAGGGCAAAGGGATTTAGTTTAGTCACGTTCCGATTGTGTTTGGGAAAATTCTACGATATTTTTCATTTTTCTTATTTTCCCATTTAGGTACGCAATTTTCATCTTTTTGAGAACACTTTTTTTTACTTCCAGCGAATTTAAAGATTAGGAGTTAGCGATACATATAACATTTTTATTTGTTGACCAACTTGCAACTAATACTTATGTTAGTCAAAAATTCATGAAAAAATTAGCCTGCTTATCAGCTACTTAACTGACGTGGTAGATTAGCCGGACCGCCGATCTATCATGTATCAGGCTGTAATGTAATCGGAAGATATATAGGAAAGCTTCAGGCGGAATTTAGCCGCTTAAGCGCACTCTTAAAATATTCATCATTGTAGTAGAAGACCCTAAAGATGAGACTATTACTCGAAGCCATTGCTCTTGCGGCATGTTATCGAATTAAGCTCAACTTAAAAAAAAGCTGGTTAAACTTCAAAAATTGGGATTAGTTCAAAATTATCATTAAACATTGCAGTTGTGGGTTGTGGATTCCCATATTCACATACATGTGTAACGAATTTCACCCTGGCTCAAAATAAAAGTCAAATTTGGCCTTTGCTGTTGGTTCTTATTCGAATATAGACATATCAATATTTATGGGAGAGTTAGCGATCTCCAAATTTCAACATAAAAATCGGCTCAGAGAGCGCTTTCCTCATTCGTGAGCTATTCTCTAGCTAACAATATTAGCATAAAAGCTTATCTCAAAAAGGTGCTCATAGAAGCGGCCATCACTGATGCACTTTCAAAATTAAATGTTGACTCCAACTAACGTAAAAGTCTTTTCTCATCTGCTCTAGGATCTGGTAATCAATGAATTGCCTTTGCCATTAGCAAGAAAATGTACTAAAAGCCAATCTTTTGAATGGGACACAATTCTCTTGTGAACTTATCTAGAAACAGCGTTAAACAGCAACATTCGTCGAAATATTCAAATACCAGATTGTGCTCGGTATCTACATAGTAATGCTTTAAAAACCCTTACCTCTTCAGACCTAGATGCTCATCATAATTTGAGTATCTTTAGATACCTTTGCCAGACAGACAAAAACTTGAGTAGCTGTGAAACTAAGATCCTCGATTCGACTACCTATTTGGCACAGTAAGATAGTGAATCACCTGAAGATAACAGAAAAAATTGACGCACATCACTACTTACTTACTTACTTAAGTTGCGCTACAGTCCGGAATGAACCTGGGCCTCAACCAACATGCCTCTCCAATTAGTCGGACTTACTGGCTCCAGTTGCACACTCCAAGTTGGTTGAAGTTGGTTTCTACTTGTGCGTGCTACTTACGGCGAGCTCATCCTCTACTGGGTCCGACGTTTTGCTGGGAATCGAAGATTCTGCGAGTCGGAGTATTGATGCCCATTCGTTTTACATGTTCTAGCCATCATAAACGTCCAATTCTTTCTATTTTTAATAGGGGCATGTAGCTGTACAGGTCGTATAGCTCTTGGTTGAATCTTCGTCTCCATCGCCTGTCAACGCAAACGGGACAGAAGATTTTTCGAAGAATTTTCCTCACAAATCGACAAGGATTTCTTCATCCTCTTTTGATATGGCCATGCTTCAGCGCCGTAGAGCAGGACTGGGATGATCAGGGTCTTTTATAGGATCTCCTTAGTAGCCCGAAGAAACAGCGGTTGGCCGGAGTATTGGTGCCCATTCGTTTTACATGTTCTAGCCATCATAAACGTCCAATTCTTTCATTTTTTTAATAGGGACATGTAACTGTACAGGTCGTATAGTTCTTGGTTGAATCTTCGTCTCCATCGCCCGTCAACGCAAACGGGACCGAAGATTTTTCGAAGAATTTTCCTCTCAAATCGACAAGGATTTATTCATCCTCTTTTGATATGGCCATGCTTCAGCGCCGTAGAGCAGGACTGGAATGATCAGGGTCCTTTATAGGATCTCCTTAGTAGCCCGAAGAAACAGCGGTAGGCAAGAGTAATTCCTCTTTTAATTTCAAACGAAATGTTGTTGGCAGAGTTAATAGCGGATCCGAGGTAGACAAATCTCGTAATACCTCAAAGTTATAGCTGTCAAAGGTGACGTTCTGTCTAATTCATCGATGTTGTGTGTCCTTTCGTGTTTACAACATATACTTAGTCTTACCCTCATTTACTGCTTATCCCATAGTCACTAGAAAATGTAGCTTTTACATCACGTTGAGTCCGACCAATGATGTCAATACCGTCGGCTGTCAATACCTCTGGTGTTGGCTCGGTAGTTTTGCGTAATCCTCTCAAGAATCAACTTAAAGAAGTTACATGACAGTGCATCGCCTTGCCTAAGTCCTTTTATAAAGTGACAACTCGAATCAAATCATATCTACGATCAGTCTAAAACTAAATCGTAGGTGGTTGGATGTATCTTCTTCAACACAACAGTTATTGGTGTCCTAACTCAACACTGTCTCATAGGCATACGTGCACAAAGACTGGTCCGGGGCCTTTCATCTGTAGAAGCTGTCTAAATGAGTAGGCCAGATTCCCGCAACATAGAAATACCCCACCCCGGATACTTTAGCAATATAGGAGACCTGGCAAAATTTTCTGGTTGAAAGAAAATTTGTAATGGTTTACGGTTGGGTCTAAATGTGCATACGCTACATTTGCAGTTACCACAACCTATGGGATAGAGAACAGAAAGTGTGTACTACAAGGTTGAACAAAAGTTGTCAACCGATGTTCTTTTGGTATACTTTTTTAATTATTCTGCAATAAATCCAAATAAATTTTCCGGGTTCTTCAGGAGTAAGGCGATATATGTTTGTGCACTTGTATTTTGTATCTGTTCACTACACAAATATAAAGTACGATTAAATAATTGACTGCATCTTCCGATTACAATACAGTATTTGATAGTTTACAGCGGTGGTCTATAGCACTTTCGTTAAAGGCCTCTAAGGAAATAAATTTCGTCTAGTCAATATAATATCTTAAAAAAATCACATTTAATTTTACACATTAATATATTAGTGTCAAATCAATCCACAAAGCCAACGTGAGAACAGATCGAAAAACTGCAGTCTACCATCGATGGATCCATCCAGTACCTCTGATCCCCAAGTTAATTCGCTTTCGATTAATTCGCTTTCGAGTACTTGAAAACCAGGACTTAAGTCAATGCTGTCACTGGCTCCTGTCACCTAGTTGAGTTACGAAAATCCCTACCACTTGTGTCTTATCCGCACACATTTTGCCTTCAACCCTCAATAGAATGACATAAAAATTTTTACCCGAATTTTTTTTACTTTAAACTTAAAAACGCTAGAAAATTCTTTAAAAAAATATATTGTCGACGTTATTGATTCAAAATATTATCCTTATTGAAACTTCGAATGAAACCATTTAAAGCCCGAGTTAAGGATTGTCCAACTTGATAGTATAGAGTGCCCAAATAACCCATAATTGTGATAAGAAACTTCGTCAAGCAATTTACCTACTTTTGTCAGACGTGGGATTTTTTCGTTTATTGGGACTTTTTTTTGACCATCTATGGGAAAATGGATAATTTCAGATTTTTCCTCGATTAGTGGGATTTTCTTCGCAATTGTAAAAAAACCAAGAGTTAATCATTTTCATGATTGGACATTTTAGGAGAGCTCTTGTGATTACAAATATTTTAATTATTTAGACGTTAGACATTTTTGGGATCATTCCCATTCAATGTTTTATCAGAAACTTATGAGATTTATAAAGGGTGTATAGAATATTTTTTAGTTTTAAAACTCCCAAGTTGCACACCAACGCTAAAGCCTGGCACCAGCACAGCAGTGGGTATGTTACAATTGCTGCCCGTATGCCGTTCTTCAGGTTGGCGAGGTTTAAAAAAACAGCGAAAAACATAATTGCAATGGGGGGAATCGGAGGTGCTTGCTGGTCCCTCCAAATCGCCCCTAATTCAGATAAGGATGTCGGGGAAGTGTTCCCATTTATGCCCTGAAGTATGAGCCGTTCTGTTGTCTCCAAATGTCCGCTAAGTCGAATTCATCAAGCAGTGTTAAAAGAATATTGAATTCACTCTCACTATGACTCCGTTCTCTAAAAAAAACGAGTGGTGGGTGCACGACTGGGTCGTACGCAACTTTCTCTTTCACAGCAAGTTGGGCGTTAGATTATATCATAAGATTATATAATTATATAATTATCATTAGATTATATAATTATTGATGCTTAAATGATATAAATAATTCGAAATGTATTTATACGAATGTTTACTCCGAAATTTGAAGGAATCGGTGTCAATGTGAATAATAATGATTTTCCGTTAGTGGCCAAAACTAAAAAATCCGTTTAGTGATAGTTGGGCTAAAACTAATTATGTGGAATTGCTTCAAACTGTAATTGTGGTATATATATTAAATTTCATTCAATTTGGCATACTAGTTTGCGAGAAATTAACAATTTTCTTTATATGGCCTAAATGACAAAATCCGTTATATGGATTTTCTCGAAAAAACTGGGTATGCAGTTTTGTTGGAACTACTATGGTTATAATATATATAAAGTTTAATCAAAATCGTTAGAGCCGTTTTCGAGAAAATTGAGGTTATGTGTATTTTTTATATGGCAGGTACCGTTATTAACGTGGCTAAAAGCAAAAAAAAAAATGGCCTAGAATTATGACTAAAATAAGCTTGGATACGAAGTTTGAAGAAAATCGGTCTAGCCGTATAGGCTGGGGAGACCATTACGGACAGACGGACCGACGGACCGACGGACCGACGGACGGAATTCCAAAAACCACTTTTTTAGGCTCCGCTATCATCGTAATGTTAGAATCAATTAAAATCTCGAGGTCGAAAATTTTCACGAAAACAATATCTTTCTCTTTGTAAGAGAAAGTTAAAAACAATCCCAGCTGAGGAAATCGGACACCAAACTGTGTCTTTTTGTTAATACAATTTGATGCAATTCTCGGAGATTGATTAAAGCCCAGTAGCGCATATTCTATTTGTTCACGTATTCACTTAAGTGAGAATGGGCATAAAAGCCCTAAAATGTGGTGTATTTAAAAAAAAAAAAAAACAAGTTATCCTGACGCAATATGTACTTTTGTACAACCTGACGGATTTATCCAAAATAACTTGTTCCTTTGCAACAGAATCCGGGTAGCTGGAAAGGGACTTAATAGGCACCATCGACTCCAAGAAAGGAGCTACACGCTCACCTGAACCCTCGACGGGCATCATAATGAGCATACATTCACTTAAGTGTTATGATAAACACTATCTACCTATGCTCACTGGACTTTTTTAAGCAATCAAAAAATAAAATTTAATTTTCCAAGGTCCCATCATAAACATACCAAAGCTCGAGGCCTTCTTCAAATCACATTATCACCCCATAACCATTTAGTTAACGCTACACCGCAAACCTGACATTAATTTGTGTCATCATGTTATTGTACTCATTTGTTTTGATTTGCGAATTGTAAAACCTCCTTCTCTGTGACGGACCCCTTCCTCGAGGGAGTGCTAATTGACTGCGCAATTTTGTAGTAACACTCGCATCAGTACTTGATCAACTGACCCCAGTGTCATTTATGTATGTATAGACAAGGGGAACAACACGGCAGATAACAATCGCACAATCATCCGTAATGGTCCCATAAAGTCTTTGGCGTGGCGAAAATTGAAATGAAATTGCATTCAATAAAAATTGTAGGTGGAACGTACTTGAAATTAATCACAATCAAACACACAGAAAACAGATTTCAAAATGGATTGGGAACGTATCAGAGGGGGCTCAAAACTACGTCGTACCGTTTTGAATTGCTTGTGTTATTCCTACGAGCTGTGATGTACTCTACGACAACGAGATAAGTTCATGAAAATAACAACAAATTGTTCCTTTTATTAACAAATTAGAAACATGATTAATGTAGGTACATCAGTTTACATTATATGTTTACAGATGTATTCTTAATTATAGCTTTGTTTGGATGAAATCATAATAAAACAGTTACAGATGTCAACCAAAAAACAACAACATCCTTGGTTCACCAACTACGTCAGAATTTAGAAAATACTTTACCATGTCGATGCATAGCGCTGCTTAATCAATAAAGTTTTAATCAAGGTGGACAGTTTGCAGTTTTTACAATATGCTGGACCTATATATTGTCTTTAATAAAAAAAAAAACAGATTCAATAGAAATTAGTGATTGCGCGGAATCTATTATCTATTATCAACGATCTGAACTAGATAGGCTTATTACTGCCCTAAGCTCAGTTGGTCAGATGTTGATTTTGAATAAAACACAAATAATTTAGGAAATTATTGTCATTTCTTTTTATTATGATAATATTGGTGTGGTTTAATTATGTATGGAACAAAATATGAGCCAAATGGCCGCCGCGACCTCGGCGGCACACCTCCATCCGATGGTACAAATTTGCGATGACGCTAAGGCATAATTGAGGTTCTATGTCGTTAATGTGCCTTTAGCTCTTGAATTGTTGCTGGCTTATCGATGTATACCTTTCTAACAAATAACCGCAAAGAAAGAAGTCCAACGGTGTCAAATCACATGATCTTGGCGGCCAATTGACATCGCCACCACGTGAGATAACACCGCCATTGAATTTGTCGCGCAAAAGAGCCATTGTTTCGTTAGCTGTGTGGCAAGTGGCGCCGTCCTGTTGAAACCACATATCATCTACATCAATATCTTCCAATTCGGAAAAAGTTCGTTATCATCTCACGATAGCGAACACCATTCACAGTAATTGCCTGACCGGCCTCATTTTGGAAATAATACGGCCCGATGATGCCGCCAGCCCATAAACCGCACCAAACAGTCACTCTTTGTGGGTGCATTGGTTTTTCGACAATCACTCTTGGATTACCATTCGCCCAAATGCGGCAATTCTGCTTATTGACGAATCTACTGAGGTGAAAATGTGCTTCAGTGCCTCATCACTGAAGATGATTTTCTTCGAAAATTGATCATCCACTGTTGCCACAATTCTGACCATTGACGACGCTTGAAATGGTCAAGAGACTTTAGTATTTGAGTCAATTGCACCTTGTAAGCGTGTAAATGCAAGTCTTTATGCATAATGTTCAACAACGACGAGTATGAGGGGTGGAATTGTTGGGAACGACGACGAGTTGAGGTGGACGGCTTTTCAGCCACACTATCGCGAACAGCAGCAATATTTTCTGCAGTACGAGCTGTACGAGCATGCACTGGTGTTTTCACATATCCTACAGACCCGGTTTGCTCAAATGTTTGCACGATTTTTCCGATTGTACGCACATTTGGACGATTAAATTGACCGAACAAATCATGAAGTGCACGATATGCATTTTGATTTGAACGCCCATTTTCATAATAAGCCTGAATAACTTTAACGCGTTGCTCGATTGTGTAAATGTCCATGGTTCAATTTGATTTAGGCTGAAATTGAGAAATGTCAAATGAAATGCAGAAAAAACCTGACGTTTAGATGTGGTTCACATTTAACATCGGCCCTCAAAATTTAACCACCCGTTTAAATTATTATACAATTATGACCAAAGTGCGCCGTTTTGATACCTAATTCTCGTGTGTCGGACGTTGTATCTTGTTAACATTATATTATAACCGTCCAGTGTAATTTAAAAACGAACAATCAAATCGTTTATGTACTTATCAGAGATCGTCCTGAGTTAAATTCTTTATTAAACATTTACCGATTTCCGTCTTATATAGGATTCAGAAACAGGAACCGCCCTCTTTGGTGAAATGCGGAACTATAAGCTTTAGTCGGAAAAAACAAAAAGAATCCAACCAAGCTAAATTCACTGGACTTGATAAAGATGATCTACCAATCTTTATCTAGGACCGAAAATTCGATGAAGAATTTTTCGTTTCGCACTCGGTGTAGGTGTAAAGTGAGACTGGTAGGATTAGGGTCCGGTAGAGTAGGCATTTCGACTTTCCGATTATAAATTTTGATCCCATTTGTTTCGACAAAACAAAGTAGCATCGACTTCCAAGGGTCAATCCTCATCGTATCTTCACTAAGCTGTCATTTGCAGATTGATGTTGTCTTCGAGGTAGATGAATTCCTTAACTACATCAAAGCTATAGGTTAGGTTAGGTTGGGTTGCCAGCGATTTGCCAGCACACTTAAACCAGTTTTATGTCCATTATGATACCACATGGATTTCTTCTATTTTCCTTGCTCTCTTTGATGAAAGCAATCTGAGTTAATAATGAAGCGGAGGAGACTTCTCACTTCCGTTTTTGTCAAATCGCAAAGATTTTGAAAGAAGTAAGCTCCTAGATGAAGCTTCCTTTTGTTTAGGGCCGTTTAGTTACAAAGAATCTAGCTTTGGCCAAATTTGTTTGGTTATTTGACACGTCGTACCAAGATTTCATATTATGAGATTTGATTTGCTGTTAGCATGTTGCCCTAGTAAGTTTTTGCAAGTAGCGATAAAACTACCTATTGCTCTTTGAGTTTGTTGAGACTAATTCCAGGGATTTGACGGCTGCTTGGATTTCCGAGAAAATGCTAATATCCTTGGCAGATATTATATTTTAGTCTGTGTAGGCAATCACGTGACATCCCTCTGATTTTTGGATAAGTAAAAGCTAGTTTACCACTGAGTTCCAATGAAGAGGGGATAAGACTCCACTGACATTTCTTCTGGCCAAAGCACCACCCAGTTTTGTGTTGATAGTCCGGATATTTAATAGCAAATTATTCAACATCCCAAGTGAGTCATCGACTTTCAAACATGTTAGCGCCTTAACGATCGCTCCCGGATTCACGTTGTTAAAAGCACCTTCGATGTCTAGGAATGCAACCATAGTATACTCCTTGAACCACAACGACTTTTCGATAAAACGTTCTAATATGTGTAGGGCTGTTTCTACAGATTTGCGATTGCAGTATGCTGCATACATCAATCTTTCTATGGTTTTCAGAAAGAATGATGATAAACTGATCGGTCTCATGTCTTTTGGATCGACGTGAGAACTTTTACCAGTTTTGGGTATGACTACTACTTTCACTTTCCTCCAAATCTTAGAAATGTAAATCAGCTCGATGCAGCCCTTAAGGCTAGCTTTCATCCATGGTAGGATGGTATCTAAAGAGTGCTGTACCTCGGCTGGTACATGCCACCAAATTCCACGCATTTAAAGGGTTTGAAGCTGTGTACTCTCCAAATTATTTTATCTTTTGAGATAAGATCGTGGAAGTTACCAGTCAATAGATTGGTTCTATTGATGTAGTCTTGTGAACTACCTGGGAAATGGGAGTCCATTAGTAGCTCTAAGGATTCTTTTCTTGAAGTGGTCCAAGTGTCATCTGTTTTTTTTTTGAGATAACAGTTGGACTAGTGGATATGATTTTTCGAATTCTAGAAGCCACAGACGTTTCTATTTTATTTGCCTAAGCATTCCTAGATTTTTAGGGGATCTATTATCCAAGGCTAATCCTTACCGCGCGAAAATAATGTTAGGTTTGAGAGAGACAATGTCTCTGTTTAGGAGGTAGGTCCAATAATGGAGCATCATGATGGTTGTTGTTACCAAAATGCATGGGAACAGATGGTACTTTGAGGGTGGACCCTAGATTACAAGAGCTGTTAGATAGACCTTGGTCCTAAGCCTAATCATGATTAATGATTATGTCTCGATAGTGTGTCCCTTCCCTAAATATATGCTGTCAACACGAAAGGACTCACAACATCGACGAATTGGACAGAACGTCACCATTGACAGATATAACTCCGCTATTAACTCTGACAACAACATATCGTCATAGAATTTAAACGAATAATTACTCTTACCAACTGCTGTTTGTTCGGAATAAGAAGGCAATTCACTAGTAAAGTCCTGCTCTACGGCGCTGAAGCATGGATCGTATCAAAAGTGGATGAAGAAATCCTTGGTCGGTTTGAGAGGAAAACATTTCGAAAACACGTCTCATTTGCATTGACGGTCTATGGAGACGAAGATTCAACCTTTAAGATGGCTAGGACAAAGAATGACACCAATACTCCGGCTCGCAGAGTCTACGATTCCCAGGCAGACTTCGGAAATAGTAGAGGAAGACCTCGCCTTAAGTGGTGCCCACACGTAGTTACCGACCTCAACCAACTTGGAGTGCGCAACTGGAGACAGTTGGCTAAGGCCCGGGCTAATTGGAGTGGGATGTTGGTTGAGGCCCAGGTTCATTCCGGACTGTAGCGCCACTAAAGAAGAAGAGGAAGAAGTGTGTGCCTTGCCTGGGGTGTTGACCAACACTTTTCTATATGGTTCTTATAATGTGGGTAGCTCCACTGCGAAAAAATAAAATAATAAACTACGTGGTTATGTGTTCATATTATTTGGAGGTGTATCCCGGTCCACCGATCGATATTTGAATGAATTCGGAACTGCCTGAATTCCCTAGGCTTTACTTATCATGCCACTTAAAGTTCAGCCTTTTATCTATCATGGTGGTTTGAAATGGACTGTAGCGCTGAAATAACTACTATTAAGCGACATTTTCTAAATCCATACATATAGTCGAAAATACATCTTAATCGTTCTCAAAAATGATTCGAACACGTTCCATTTGTATCCTATATGCATATTGGATGATATGGTGATGATTCTTAATGCTTGTTATAGTTTGGTAAAAGCCCCAATATTTCACGGTACTGGGAAGATTCCTTCTTCCATGCATCATAGATCTTAAAGAAGCCTACCTCTTTTGGAGGCGAGCAATACTTTCTTGTCACTGTTTCTTTTATTTTTTTCTCCTCGGTCAAACAAAGGCTAGCCAAGACATTTGGTCATCTTAAGATACAAAGTGTTCTCTAAGACTTTCTCACGACCAAAGCAAATTTAGTCTGTGCCCGTCCAATGAATGAAATATGTGCGTTCCAAAACCATGTTTGATTGAGACATAAAATTATTCTAACCACGTTAATGCGTTCTTTTAAGCAGAAATTCTTCGGTGGCCTTAAAACGGCGATTACATCGAATTGATTGAGGCCGCATAACGACCAGGTAGCAAATAAATTGAAAAAAAAAATATGAAAAACAACACACAGACGACACACGAGGTCTTCTAGAAAAAAAACATGACAACCAGCAATCTCAATGAAGCCTCGACTTATAGCCACCACCCTCACTTTGGCTACCGATCCAAACAAAAAAAGGCGTCTCTTTGCATATTTCCACCGGTCGGGGATACTTGTCTAGAATAAATTATAACCGAGATTAAATAATTCAATATAAGAGAGGCGACCTCGTCATATACCACCATAGGATACGAATACTCTGCGAGCCTGCATAGGTTAGATACTTTTTATTTAAAAAAACATATACTGTAGAGAAAAGATGCTATGCTGGGTCTGGATTGACCGGATGATTAAAATGCGCGCCCAAACGACCGACAACGACAAAGAAGAGGATAAAGACGAGAATTGCCACTTGTAACTTGTAACAATCTTTAAATTGCTGCTTACTGCTGTCCCGACATGAGTGCGGCTTTTTGTTTAAATTTTTTTCCAACTCTCGTGCACATTCACTTGATTGCTGAGCAAAGCGGACAAGAGCAGTCAAATGCGGTTGTACCTGCGACGACAACTACGACCGACGGATCAATTGGTGTACTTGAATCCAGACATGCATACTGCATAGTTTGGCTAAGGGCCACTTTGTATCTGTCAGATAAGGTTCCTTTGTGTAATGATCCATTTTAGGTTATCGGCATAGACATGACTACGTATACTACATTGGTAATAAAAATGTTTTAATGTCGCACTTATGCGCGGTGCCATGGCGGCACCTTTTAGCATAAGTGCGTATGGACATTTATGGGAAATTAATTGCATTCCTCAGGAATTGAGGGAGCTAAGCACTGTTTTCCTTGTTAAGTCTGAAATCGTAGTCGTAAACGAGCGACCTATCGTGAGACAGTACTTTCTGGTGAGTTATAGCACCTGGATGATGTTTTTTTATGATCTGTCAATGGTTATAACTATTGACGATATTCGATTAATGAAACATTAATCTAGTCTTTTGTCATCAATAACCGACCATTTTGGAGACTTAAGTATTAAATCCTACACTTTCCCCCTAAAGGTTACAAAATGTGTTGTGTTGTCACGATTACATTCCCGCTTTAATGAATTCCCAACTTTAAATGGAAGCGTTGGTCGTTATTTTAACCATAAACATGGTGAGAGACACTTATGGACAAATTTGTTCATTAAACGTTATGAACTTTTATTTTTGTTGTCTGCTGTTGTTGTTTGGTATAAAATTCACTTTCATTATGGAAGTACAAGTTTCCTTCAATAGCTGTTATCGTGAGACAGCATGTTAGACACACGCAGGAGAAAATTGCGCAACCCACGTGAGAGTATGTGCAATTTGTTCGCAATTTGCATTTATTCATTTAAAAAATTTATTTAGAGAATTTTAATATTCAGTTGATTTATTATTCAGTGTTAAACAAATCGCAATACAAATGCTTATGCATATGCATACATTGACGTTAAGAACAATCATTGAAACATAGTGCGCAAGGCAAGCGAAGATAATATCATTTCAGTGGAGCTGCGTATGTCTTTGTATTTTTATTTTTAATCTCGCTCCCATCACTTGGATGCACTTACTGTACTGTACTGTGCATAATGAAAATCGTTTAGCTATTCAATGAAAGTGCCAGTTTTTCTGCGATTGTTGACATGAAGATGACTTTATAATATTCATTACGGAACGTCAGTCACTTTTATAAGTTTATAACATGCTAAAATTTGGTGAATTGGTTCGGTTAATTTTCCTTAACCTCTTAAAGGATAATTGAGTACTCTATCGTTTTCTTATCTTCATTGTATGGAATTGCTAATAGCTGATATAAAGTTTTTAATTAATTCCACGGAGAACATTTGTTTTTGCGCACACAGGGGTCATGAATAACCTTTATATGTTTTAGTGCGGGCGTTAAGAAAATTCGGTATAAGAAAATTTACTGTAAGTTATAGGGATTTTTATAAGGTTTTTAATTTCGCAAAAAAAACTATTCGAACAAATAGAAAACGAGGCTATGATAACACTTAAAGTAACATGAACTAAGTTCTCACAAATTCCCTTCCTGAATCTTATACGATTTTTCACACTGAACCAAAATCTGAGTTTTCGCTAAAAAGTTGTCTAAAACTACTTGACCACTTTACACTGACCATCGAACAGGTTTCGTTTAAATTTAGTTATATCACACGAAAAGAATAAACACAAATTACATTTAACAAAAACATTTTCTTATTAACTTTGTTTCAAATATGAACAAATAAACACAACTACCCCAAAAACGGCGCTAATAGACCATAATATGTTATCGATAACATAGATAAACATATGAGAAGGCTACAATCCGCTGTGCGAATCGTTGAATACCCTATCCCATTCTATGCTTAAATTAAACATCCCCGAAAAGTGGGAGTTCCTAACCCTGAATGGAGATGAAATGTGGAAAATGACGTTATCACCACCCAAACGAACTTGAAGAGATTACAATAAAATCTCTTCAAGTTCGTTTGGGATAGGCTTCACAGACGATTTTTTTTTTTAGAAAAAAACGTCCGAAAAATTGGGCGTGGGTCTATAGACGAAATGTTCATAGTATTATTCTCAGAAGTACTGAAAAGGTTTTTTTTACGAAAAACGCCCGAAAAAGTGGGAGTGGCTTAAAACTTTATACGGACCAAATATTGATTATAAAGATTATCTAAATATGTTATTCAGACTTTATTTTTCAAAGTTTTTTTTGTGGTAGTGCTCAGTGGTGCGATGGTTAGTGCGATGAACTGCTGCGCAGAAGGTGTGGGTTCGATTCCCAGCCGTAGCAACATCAAAATGAAATTTAACTGAAAAGTGGGTGTGGCAGTGGGATGATTTTAAAATTGTTTACACTTCTTCTGCTTCGTCGGCCAGAGAGTTTTTATATCAACATCCTAGCTCAAAATTCATCTGTGACACACAGACATACGGACGGACAGACAGACATGGCTAAATCGAGCTGATCTATATTTTTATAAAATCACTTTTATGTGAATTCCAGATCATAGTGAAAAAAATGGAGATGTGCAAGCAGATGCATTAGCCAAGCTGTGTTCTCCTATGCTCACTAGTTGGGGACTCTCATTACATTAACATTAAAACCAGCTTTCTTTAACTAGCCGAACATAGATCGAGAAAACTTACCGGAAGTGCCATATCAATGCCAATTTGAAACTAATCACTAATCTTATCACCATATAAAATGCCGCTGGATGGATTTTTTTCCGAGAAAAGGTGAAAATCATCCATAGACATTATGAAGGTAGTGTCATAATAGTGTCAGATTCTCACAAAACACCACTCTTCGATTTAAATTGTTAGTTACTGCCACTTAAACAATTTTTCTATTGCGAAATTAAATATTTTGGCAGATAACTTTCTATTGAAAGATCGTGTATGTTACTCAATTTGGCTGGGTTAACTCGAAGTTAACTCTAGATTTCAATCGACTGAAAAACTATTTTATCGAGTTAACTCGAGTTTAATCCCGAAACTAGGATGATCTCGCACTGAAAACTGGGCCTAAATGGTAACCATCGGATACTGGTCTTATCCAACCGGCTTGACTTGCTAAACAATAAGTGCGAGTGTTTATAACAATACGAAAAACAGCAACATCACAACACATACCCGACCTGCTGTCCCAGGCGTACCTAGATGAGCTGCTGCGACATATTTGGATAACAAGTTATTTATGAATTTCAATCCCGTTGTGGATACTGATGGCCCTGTGTCCTAGGGGTTTCGAATAAATTGGAACTGACCCTAAAGGAAGGTTGTGGTTTATACTACTCATCCATGGAAAAAACCATAGTTACAAAGCAACCAATAGCCTCCGAAAGGAATGATTTTAATGTTGATGACCCTGCTAAATGTGAGAACAATAAACAGGAGAGGTGCAGGAGAACAACTAGCGGAAGCCCTAAACTGCCACAAAGCAGACATTACTCCCATCCAGGAAATACGATGGGATGGGCCGAGAAAGAAAAGCGCACGATCGAGAGATGACTTGGTAAGTAACATCCACCAACATAAGCCAAATCTGGTCGGTTGGAAGCATGTCTGAAGAATGGACCCTCAGCATCGTTTGACCGATCCACAAAAAAGCAGACCCTCTGAACAGCGCCAACTACACAGGCATAGGTCTCCTCAACATCGCCTACAAGATCCTATCAGCCGTAATATGTGTACTCCTGAAACCGTTTAACAACAACCTGATCGGCTCTTATCAATGTGGTTTTAGGCCAGGAAACTCCACAAGTCCACAACTTATCAAATTTTTACACTTCGGCATATCATAGAAAAAACCTAAGAAGCCCAAATCGATACCCACAACCTATTCATCGATTTTAAATCCACATACGACAGCATTTGCAGATACGAGCTATACAGAGCAAAGTCTAGTTTTGGTATACCGCGAAACTTGTTCGTCTGTGTATGATGACGATGGAGAATTTAAGCATGATGGAATTGAAAAATTTCCCCCATAGATACCTATAGGATTAATTAGAAAATTCCGTTTCATATCGGTGGAACGACAAACATTACTTCACAGAAATAAATCTTGATCAGTGAAAAATAAAAAGTGATTTTCTGCGATATCTAGAATTAAAAATCAAAATATTTTTGGATAATCATGTTTTAAAATTCATAAGCTTTGTTTTGACACCAATTCGCCAATGATTAAATTAAAAAAAAAACCGCAAGAAGTAAAAGTAAATTTCCATCCCTTAGGGATGATCATATAAACAATGAATGACAGATTGGAACAAACGAAGAGGCGAACACACATCATTGGAGCGATTGTGTTTTCATTGGATGGAAGACAATCATTACTTCAGAAAAAAAAAAATTCTTGATCATTGCAAAACAATAAGTGAATTAAAAATTCCAATATTTTTGGATAAACTTGTTTTAGGATTCATTAGCTTCGGATTGACACTAACTCTCCATTGATTCAATTTATATAAAAAAAAGGCACAATAAGTGTAAGAAAAGTCTCAACGATCATTTTAAATGATAGCTTGACCTAATTAATTCTGTTTCATATCGTTCATACAGCAAAATTAACAAACTAAATAACATACTTTAATAGGTAGGACCATCTATATAATTTACTACTATGACAATAGTTGTTCTGTAAAACAAGATTTGCGATAGCATTTCTTTAAATATAATTGTACACACGCTTTAGCCAACCCTTACAAAGCTAACCAAATGTGAGAAAATATTAACAATAATCCGTTATTCGTTACCAGCATTTAAATAAATCAATTTATTCTAACAGTCAGACGTCATACCTGAAGTTGTGTGGACAAATTACCCATATCAGTGCACTGCAAGTATGTGACAGTCGTGTTCAGTTAAACTGTGCATTTCTAATGACAGTTACAAGTTGAAAGGCGAGTAATGGCGCGGACACCATATGTATCACCGGCAACACCCACACAACGCAAGCGGAATTGCGGAAGTCACTTTGTGAGTTGTGTACACGCGTGTGCGAGCTATCTAAGTATAAAGTGATTGCGACGGGATAGGGCGGTATTTTACAGTTGAATGGCAATTTCTCGGTTAAACTTCTATTTATTGGAGCAATGCACTTGTGTCATAAATGAAATTGTTATAATCTCTTTTTAGATGCCTTCTTATGAGGCTTAAACCGTGTAGTTTGCGTATATGATAGCGATGACAAGATTTAAAGATGGAGAATATTTTTTATGTAGTCATTCAATAAGAACCCTCGATATATAATTCTAATTAAAACAAGTTGATAGATATCCACTTTTTTTATATTTGAATGAACATTTTATGGCATATTGAGTAAGGAATATAATGTCGCGACTTAGCTTGGTGGCACGTATTTAGAAGGTTCCATAATTATAGCAATATAAACGTTAAAAGCCTTTCTGCAACACACTTATTGGCACGTACTGGTGTGGCTTCCGGGTCGGAATATGACTCGTGAAAAAGACCAACGAATTTCAAGTCGTCTTGCCGCGTATGATCGGATTCATTGCCTAAAGCTCTAAAGCAAGAGTTATGTAGTATTTCGGCGTTCCATCAATACTGATACAGCAGAATCAGAGATACAGCAGTTGTAAAATGTTTCGTTCTGTATTATAAGAAATGGACTAGAAAATACAACCGCGAATCAATGAGTTCTATCAAAATGTGTATATAGTACAAAATGTAAAAACACGTTGACTATATTGGCTTAGTAATATTGAGGGAATGAACAGTAATAACTCAGCTAAGAGAATCTTCGATTCCCAGCCTTTGGGTTCCAAATAATAATGAAAAGGGAGCTTGGGCTGAACAGCTGGAAGAAAGGTGCACAGAATCAAAGAGGATGGAAGGCTGCCTTCTCTCAGACAGCTATGTTGAGATAAGCTTTTCTTTACTGTTGATACAACTCAGTTGATTTGTCAGAACATCACGAGAGGAGGACCAGTGAAAAAACATTAAGGTGTTGCTACGGCTGCGAATCGAACACAGATCTTCTGCGCAGCAGTTCATCGCACTTACCATCGCACCACTGAACCCGTCGCGTCGCCTTCATCGAAAACCAAACAGAACAGAATAGAAACAGAACCAAAAATTCGACGAAGAATTTTCCTTTCGAAAGTGCCTAATATTTGCTCGGCTTTCCTGAATATTGTCCGCATCATTCGGCGCCGTAGAATAGGACTGATGTAGGATTGGGGTCCGGTATAGCAAACATTTGGACTTTCGGGTTAAGAGTTTTGATCCCATTCGCTTTGCTAAGCCGAAATAGAATCAGTTTCCTAAGGATAGTCTTCGTAGTATATCTCAACTAGGATGTTGATGTGGGGTTGGTGTTGACTCCGAGGTAGATGAACTCTTTAACTAAAATGTTTGCTATCAACAGTGACATTTTGTCAACATTGTGTGTCGTTAGGAAACACATATACGTTGTCTTACCCTCGTTAACTACAAGACCAACGGCTTTTCGTCTCTTCTTCAATTGCCGTAAATGCTTCTATAATGGCACGGTAAGAGCGACCAGTGATGTCGCTCTGGGCGGATTTGTTGAAAATTGTGCCGCTCAGATTAACTGCTGCCCTGCGAACTATCTGTTTCAGAACGAGATTGGAGAAATCGCACGATAGCCCATATCCTTGTCGGAATCTAGTACAAGTTTGGGAAAAAAAGTTCAGATGCGCAGTTTCCCAACTGAACGTTTGGAAAAGTTCATTAGGCGACACAGCTCTATCAGTTTTGATGGTATCCCAAATTCCGCTATCGCTTTATAAAGCTCTATTCGATGGATGCTATCATACGCGGCCTTGAAATCGATCAAAAGATGATGTGTACTTATACAAATTTGATTTACGTCGATCTGGCGGGCCGAGAGCCACACTGGTACGCACCGATAAGTGTGTTGCATAAAGCAACTTCACCCAGTACGTTGGGTAGGATCTTGTATGTGACATTTAGCAGGGATATGCCTCGGTAGTTGGTGAAAGACATGGGATCGCCTTTAGATGGGACATATGGAAACGATATATCAGTCATCAGGCATGCTCTCATCATCTAGATTTTGTTGATGGTTTGGTGCAATCACACGTGTTTAGCAACATCTTCGTACTTAAATAATTCTGCTGGTAATACATCAGAACCGACTGCCTTGTTGTTCTTCAGTCATAAAACTACTCTAACTTCTTCAATACTGGGAGGGAGCGTTAACGTTTTCGTTGACTGAAGATGGGCCGGTTTCATGCCCTATCACTCTCTCGAAATTATGCCCGTAAATTCCCAGCGCGTCAGTGTCTGGATTGCAATTATTATTTCGTAGATCTTGCGTTTCAACTTTGATGCCAGGTGCCAGTTGATTGACGGATGTTCTTCTTGCCACGAGACTCTTCGATTTCCCTGAGGGAAGAGTGCCATACCGTGGACGCGTCATCTCTTGCAAATATCTGGATGTAGACATTTGTGGAGGATGAGAGCATAGCAGGGAGTCTCTCACTCAGTTTTTGTTTGAAGACTCTGGTATTATCTGGCTCACTAAGGCGCCCAACGTGATGTCTTCCTTTTGCACCATTCGTATCTTCTTTTCATTGGACAGTCGGGCTCTGAATTTGGCTGCGACGAAAAAATGGTCAGAGTCGACGTTTGGCCTCTGAATGTGTGTACATCAAGGATGTTGGAATGTGCCTCAGATCTATGAGTACATGGTCGATTTGGTTGGCGGTTCCACGCTTTGAAGATCTCCAGGTTGCTTTGTGGATTCGATGTCGTGGAAGTCTAGTGCTGCTGATAAAATTATTAAATTTTGCCGCGAAGTCTTTGCGTACGTTCCAGGTGAGTATACGGAATGGAAAATGTGCATTAGTGTGAGTACATCAGTACACGCCTTCCCCGCTTTAATTTGCTGCCGCCAAGATTTTATAAGGTACTAGGCGCTCAGCGGTCGCCACGGGAAGTCTAAGAGTCGGAGTAAGTAGGCTAGGTGAAAACGCAAGGTAGTTTTCTGGGTCTGTTGGATTTCATGTTGTTAATAAAGCCCTTAGTCGAACTACTAAGGAGATCCTATTTTATACCCATCCCGCTGGACAAGCTGAAGCTTGAATTATAAAAAAAGCTGCCGAAGAAACCTTTGGTAATTTTGAGCGGAAAATCGTTTGTACCGTTTGCGTTAACGTGCTATGAAGAATTTAGCAATGAGCATTACGAGTCTGGTCAAAAAACTGCTCATATTTGCGCAAATTTTTTATTTTATTTAATTTTTAGAGATTTTTTTTATTTTGAACTAGCTGCCCGGCCCGGCTTCGCCCGGGTACTGTTTCGTTTTAGGGTCCGTAATAGTATTTTAGTGTTAGTAGTATTTATTTTCTCAAAAGCTGACCTGAGAGATTTTCTCAATATTTTTTTCCGTAAGAACTTTGTACAGAGTATTAGAAAACTACAAAAAAAAAATCAGCCAAATCGGTTAAGCCGTTTTCATGTTACTGGTTTCATTTTTATATATATAGATGTTGAACTACTTTTGTTATGCTTATTTAATTTGAAGTTATTTTTGTCTAATTTTTTGGCTAATTTTTATTAAATAAAATCATAGCTACATTTACAGCCTTATATTGGGTTGAAATATAAATGTTTAATGCTAAAAATAAGCAAAACTTTTGAATATTTGTATCTATTGTCCATCAACGCAAGCGCCCTCCAAGATTTTCCTGTTGTTACTAATGTCAAAAGTATGATAGCTTTGTTGCATAAATTGAAAGTAGGAATTACAATTACTTCAAATAAACGACTGGTAACTGAAAAAGAAAAACAATTTAGACCGAACCGAACTTTACCTTAGCGTTGGAAATAACCACTTCAAAGTTATTAGAATCATACTCTATTCCTTTGATGGGAGATTACATTCAATGCAAAGGAAGAAGACAATGTTCCGGGTAATGCACGCCCATCGCATGAAGTCAGTCATGAACCTGTCGGCGGATCCTTGTGACAATTTCTACGAGTACGCGTGTGGAAACTATGCGAATGCAATCGGACATTATCTACCAGTTTAGATAAGGTGCTTCTGTCGTACCGTTTTTTGGTCCGGTTTCCGTTGTATTCTGGCCAGAGCTTCCGAGATATTTCGCAGGTAGTCAATGACTTCCACCTGGTATTGGCTTTCATTCGGGTTTTGTATTCCACTCTTTCTCTGAGGTTACAGAGTGGTAGTTCGACCGTTTGTAGTGCCTGGTCATGATCTGTAGCAGATCCATTTCTTGCCAGTTCGTCGGCCATCTCGCTGCCGTCTATGTCCCTGTGACCAGGAACCCAGCAGAGATCAGCATTATGCTGTGAACAGAGAACCTTGAGCTCTTCGCGACAGCGGCGAACAAGCTTTGATTTAATTTCGATAGCAGATACTGCTTTTATAGCCGCTTGGCTGTCAATGAATATGGTGATATCACTGTGTGGTATTTCCATTATTGACACCAAATGAGCCGCTTCACTACTATGATCAGGAAGCCTGATTGATTTGTGTATTACTAATTCCTCTGAGAATATGCCAGCACCTGTTCCACAATCCATCTTTGATCCATCTGTGAAGATGAATATCGATTTCCTTTTTGTGGGTTCATTCTTGTCCCATTCGTCTCTGCTCGGAAACGAGCAGGTGAAGGGTCGATCGAAGTCTAGATAGGGAGATAGATAGTCAGAGTTTACTACGCTCCCTACGTATTTCTTTAGGACCTGCGCATGCCCAGCGAGGCTCGGGATCCAGCTGTTCGTTTGTCTGATCCTCAAGGAGCTTTTGGCAGCTGATTCCTGCATGTGTAGATCTAAGGGCAGCAGATTCAGAATCACCTCCAATCCAGAGCTTGGGGTTGTTCTCATCGCACTGGTTGTCCCTTTACACGCTAGTCTTTGTATTTTTGTCATTTGATTCAAGTTGGTTGCTCTGTCTGTGGCTTGCCACCAGACTATACTGCCATATGTGAGTATTGGCCGCACGATTGGCCCAAGGCCGCATTGCTTTGCCCACGTGTTAAGTGTCCGGAGCGAGTTTTCTAACAGCTCGCTTATGGTTGGTAAGAATTTGCCTGTCGCAAGCAATACTACATCTCCTGCGTACGCAATTACTTTAACCCCCCTGTTTTTGAATTTCATTAGAATTTCATTAACGACAAGAACCCATAGTAGAGGGGAGATGACTCCTCCTTGTGGTGTGCTCCTTGAGGCGTTTACTTTTAGTTCAGTGTCGCCCAGTTTTGCCTTGCTATTCATTTCTTTGAGAAGACTTACAATCACGTTAGTGAGTGCCTGGTCAACGTTGGAATTCTGCAATGCCCTTTCCACTGCGAATGTTTTGACATTGTTGAAAGCTCCTTCAATATCTAGGAATGCTGCGAGTGTGTATTCTTTGTCTTTTAGAGACTTTTCTATAGCACTAATAACGTCATGCAATGCTGTTTCAATCCCTTTGCCCTTTGTATAAGCATTTTGGGCTGGGAAGATATCATTATAATTAAGTTTTTCACGAATGTATATGTTCATTAGTTTTTCAAAAGTCTTCAGAATGAAGGACGTCAGACTTATAGGCCTAAAATCTTTTGCAGTTGTATGGCTAGATTTACCTGCTTTGGGAATGAAGACGACCTATACTTCTCGCCAAGCCCTTGGAATATAGCCACACATTATACTGCTTTTAAACAGTCGTGTGAGGACTGGTATGATAAGGGTTTTTGTCTTTTGGAGCATAATTGGAAATACTCCATCGCTTCCTGGGGATTTGAAGGGAGAGAAGGTATCAATTGCCCAGTTTATTTTTCCTTCAGTTATGACTTCTTCTGGAGCTGTGAAGAGAGTCGTTGAAGGGTTAAGGGTCACCTGATTACTGTCTCGACTCTGGGTACATCCCGGAAAATAGGTCTTTAGTAAGAGGTTGAGTGTGACCGTACAGGATTGTGTCCAGTTGCCATCACTATCTTTAAGATACGTTGGAACTGTAGATTAAAATTTTCCTGAGTCTGGCTGATTCTGTGGTGTTTTCTATGTCACTGCAGAACGTGTGCCAGGCAGTGCGTTTAGCTCTTGTAATTGCACTTTTGAACTTTCGCTGGCTGGATTTATATAGATCCCAGTCAGCTCTATTCTTTCTCCTGATTTCGAGGAGCTCTTTCGTCCACCATGGTTGAGATTTCTTGCTCTTTGGGGTCCTTAAAGGACAAGCTTTTTCGTACGCATTGTTCAGAATCTTATTTAGGGTTTCTGTGGTTGCGTCGATTTCCTCTGGGGTATCTAACGTATTTTGTTGCAGTTTTTGTTTATCCTTCCCGACTTCATTGAAGAATATTTCCCAGTTTGTTATTCTGGGGTTCCTGCATTTACTTATTATTTCAACATTAGCTTCAATTAGGAATTCAATAATCCTGTGGTCTGAAAATGATGCTTCTTGGGAAACAACCCATTCTCGCAGAGTAAGATTTTGTGAGTTGTTGTAGAGTGTTACGTCTTAGACCTCACGCCTGTTCCTAATTATGAAGGTTGGTTCGTTACCTTTATTGGCAATCAACAAATTGTTTTCAATAATGAATTCAAAAAGAGACTCACCTCTGATGTTGAAATAGGTTAATCTGTTTTCTAGCAACAATATATGTGCGTATCTTACTGGTATTTGGTATATTGGTGTTATAGACCACCAGGTCCTTTGACTTCAGCCCTTTTATTTCCCCTCGAATAGTCCATGGTTTCTGGATAATGGCGACGTCAGCATTGATCTTTGTCATATGGAGAGCAAGGTTGGCACTGACCGCCTTACTGTGATGAAGATTTATCTGCATTATCTTCATGACGGTCAGTTGACTCTCTGCTTTCCATCTTGTAGTCTGCCGCTACCAACATCGTGTTATACCCACACGGACTTTGAAGCTTTGCTTGCGGAGTAGTGGCAGTGATTTGTGGCTTAGAAGTACGAGGACTTCCATACCACTTTCAGTGTGTTCTCCCGTTTCAAGGACTTTCCACTCCCTGCTTTCCAGTTCTGGGTTAAGGAACTGCAGGTTGCGTTCTATCCTGTCCACGGGTAGATAAGGTCCTTGTATATGTATACGACCTATTGGTCTGGTGAGGTTGAGGATTTCTTTCCTGTCAACGACGAGCAGGTTAGCATTTGACCAAGGTGCGTCTGTGTTGACGATGAAATTCTTGAACCAACTCAAGGTGTGATCATTGTCACATTCAATTATCTTGAATCCTTTGAAGGTAATAAGCTGTCCAAATTATAAGGCATTACACCTTTCTTCCCTGATGCGGTTAATCCTGCGCCGTCTCCTCCAGATGCCAGCGCCCTATTTGAGCTGGTCCCTGCTCTGCCTCGCAGAACCGTTTTGGAGCAGCTGGGTGTCGGCTCAGCTTTGGACTTGTCCTTGGCTGGGATGACACTCGCTTTCTTGGGGTTTGACCTACTCAAGGCGGACTGTGATGTATATTCCTTCCTTGGTCCGGTCAAACTCCCATCACCAGTTTGGTTCTGCTTCCTGTTTTTAAGGCTGCTGCGCCAAGCTGTCTCGGTTGATTTGACAATCTCCCGAGCCCTGTTTATCTGAACCGTTTCCCTATCCGTTAAGGAGTTGGGTTCACGGTTCTTAAACCTACCTAGCAGTCGCCACGCATTCCTGTGTAATTTTATTGGTTCCTCCACCCTGTCTGACTGCTCTACAGTGTTGCTCACCGGTTTTGTCTTCGTGACAGCAGCGACTTCGGTTAAGTCCGAATTTGTACTGTCTTCCGACTTCTTCAGCTTGCCAACAACTGTACATATACTGTTTAGAGTCGAGTCTGCCTCTCCCGGTGACGTCGTCTTGTCTGTTTCTTTTTCGGGATCCAATGCTACCGACCCGTGCTCAGATAGGCTTAGGCATACAAGAGACACTGGTGGTCGCATGAGATCTTCCTCGCTATCAACTTCTGGGAGAGCAATCTTTGGTGGGGCGTTAACACAAGGCACGCGGTTCAAAGCTCGACTCTCCAGAAAGTTGAGGGCGTTCTGAAGCCTCCGTTTGTCGCTGTCCTCTAGTAAGTGTTTTCTTTTCAACTTTTTTATCGTCATTTTACAATTCAGGACTTTTTTCCTGATTGACGTCGTTGAAGATATGGAGAATTTGGATGAGCTGGCGACGGACCGGTTGTCATCGTCCTCAAGAAATAGTTTCCCAAGGTTAATATCTACCGTTCCTTCGCTTTCCTCAACCGAAACTGTCTTACTAGGCGTTGGCTCTTGGAGTAGAAGGTTTTCTTCTTCCTCCGACATGGTCGTGTCTTTAGAATCGCTTTTTTTTAAAGTTCGTGGTGCCCGATTCATTAGCACCAGTCCCTGTTATTGTTGTTTTTTGTTGTTCAATTTTGGACCCACGAGTAAGGGGGAAGGACATGTCATTCTGTATTCACCCCCTGTGCACAGGGGTCCCCAGGTATCTAGAGTTCACCGTTAGAAGACACATAACGTAGTGCCATACATCCCATCGGCACGGTTGTTTAACACCGGGAATTACGGGTTTTATCGAGTGTTTCCACTCTAGATCCGTTATATTTCGTCTACAGCAGTGGCACCTCGTGCAGGATGTGGTTCTTCACCACGTATAACGGTCTTAGGAACCATGTTCCTCTGGTTTTCTTCCCGAAAACCTTCACCACCATTGAAAGTTATAATAATCAATCGATCTTAGACGCCCTGAAGCAAACTCAACTTTTAACTGCCTATGGCGGTGGCCGAGATGTAGGAGTTAATATCACTAGTTGGCTTTTCTAGAAGTCCCCGAATCGGCTAGCTCTAGAGTATTTTTTTTATTAACTTTTTTCAGTTGAGGGGAACCTATAACGCCCTAGGAGTGCGCTGTGATGATGATTGCATATGCTTATTGACTCTGCTGCTGCGCCAAGCTGTCTCGGTTGATTTGACAATCTCCCGAGCCCTGTTTATCTGAACCGTTTCCCTATCCGTTAAGGAGTTGGGTTCACGGTTCTTAAACCTACCTAGCAGTCGCCACGCATTCCTGTGTAATTTTATTGGTTCCTCCACCCTGTCTGACTGCTCTACAGTGTTGCTCACCGGTTTTGTCTTCGTGACAGCAGCGACTTCGGTTAAGTCCGAATTTGTACTGTCTTCCGACTTCTTCAGCTTGCCAACAACTGTACATATACTGTTTAGAGTCGAGTCTGCCTCTCCCGGTGACGTCGTCTTGTCTGTTTCTTTTTCGGGATCCAATGCTACCGACCCGTGCTCAGATAGGCTTAGGCATACAAGAGACACTGGTGGTCGCATGAGATCTTCCTCGCTATCAACTTCTGGGAGAGCAATCTTTGGTGGGGCGTTAGCACAAGGCACGCGGTTCAAAGCTCGACTCTTCAGAAAGTTGAAACTTTTTTCAGTTGAGGGGAACCAATAACGCCCTAGGAGTGCGCTGTGATGATGATTGCATATGCTTATTGACTCTGCTCTCGAATTGTTGCGGATTGAATACTGGTGCAAACACGTCTTCTGAAAGTTCGTTCCATTAATTGCTTGGTCAGAGTGCCTGTGTCTTGGCGGTCGTTGATAAGCAACTAGTTTAGGGATGATGTATCTTAGCTCCTTCATATGATGTTATAATATCTGCAATAAACAGACAGATCTCCTGCAAATATTCGCTGTGTCAAAGGTTGCAGCTTTGAAGTAAAGTAAAGGTTTAATCATCTATATGTCTTATTGCACATCTGTGGATAGAGTTCAGTAAGATTAGTGTTTGCCTTGGTGCCAAAGTATGTAAAGAAAGTAAAGAAAGTACGTATGCTGTTAATTTGGCTAGCAAAGACCTATGCCAATCTCGATCAAAAGCTTTGGAAATATCCAGGACAGCAGTTTCCGAATCACAGATGACAATAGGTGGGTTACGAAGCTTGTCAGGTCTCCATAAACATATTATATTAAATTTGCTGAAAACATTCTATCGAATAAGTCCATCAGTTCTGATTAACGGAGGGAATGAAGAGTTGTAAAATTATTATTGACTTCTTTTGCCATTGACCAAAATGTCCGTGAGCCTCCGGTTTGTTAGTTATTCTTTCGTTTTATAGGCATGCTTAGTGGCTATCTTTCGCGGGTTGATGGAAACTAATCTTTTCGCTTTAGTTGAATCTGCCCGCCATTGTATAAACGTTTTTTTTTTGCTGCTACAACTTGCTAGCATTGCTTGGACCATGGTTTTTGGATTCTGATATTTTTATAGAGTGAGAAACAAATAGCTCCATACTTCCATACCAAGAAGAATGATCTCTGTTACTGCCTCTGCGCAAGTATGGACATAACCGTCTCTAAAACAAAGGTCTTCGCATGAAAGAGGTCCGTAAAAGTCACGCAGATTAGCCCAATTAGATATTCCGTAGTTCCAGAAAACTCGTTAATGGTCTTACAATATATCCTTAGCGTTGATATGGGTAGTCTATAGATCGCTGGTCTGAGTTTCCCAATGAAAGAGATATTCAGATTTTTTAGTTGTCTGGAGCTAAAGTAAAAAAATAAATCTAAGATATTTTTATATCAGTTCTTGGTTTCCCGACAAATTGGTCAAATTGCTGGTAATGGCAAACATTTCGACTTGTCTTCATGCATCATCCGTTCTGTTTGAGCCAATTAGAGTTTTGCACGTTGGATCGCCTATGATGATAACCAGATTCTATTGTAGGCTTTGATGATGACTGTATACTTATACAACCTTTCGCATAAATGTTAAAATAGTGTCACAATTTGATCTTTATTTGGGGAGCGATAAATGCAGCATATGCATTTTGAGATTCCCTGGGAGATAATTTTAAGCAATTTTAAACCGAGGTTACCAGGTTAAATCGATTCTTCTCTCTGCATTGCTAGGTCAGATCTTGTATATGCACATAGACCACCCTTAAAACGGGGATGTGGATGAAGTTTATAGGCACCAAAGATAAGTTTGGTTCGTAGTCGAGTTGACTTGTGTTTCTATTAGGACAAGAATATGAGTCTTTCTCTTTGAATAGATTGGTATACCAGAGTTGACATTGATGTTGGTGTATCTCAAACCTTGAATGCGCCACAAGTTTTGTTTTGATGTTGATATTGGTGTTGCTTTTAGTATTAGTTGCTATTCCATTGTGAACAACATACCCTGGAATTGAGCCCTGTGGCCTAATTCACCAACCTACAAATTGTAATTTACAAGCACTTTTCCAACAAATTTGTAGGAAAATCGATTTATTCTGTTTCACAAAATATTTGTACTACAAAATTGTGGTTGTAGTTTACAAAGGGAAATTTGTAGAAATTTCATTATTTCCGTTTTACCAAAAGTTAATTTTCTTTGTTGCTAACAAGTACAAGTTTGTTAAAATTCATATTATGTTGTAAGTTTGTGTTTCACGAAATCAAGAAATTTTACAAATTTGTTCAGTTGCTGAAAATTTCTTACAATAGAAAGATCGTGTGTCGATTTAATAAAAATTTGTATTTTTGGAAAAAAATCGCATTGCAAACCTAAAAATGTCCTTACGTCGAAGACATAGTAGTACCGATAGTGATATAAGTAAAGATTTTGTGCTTAATAGACCAAGAAAAATATATCGTCCGCGAATTAACTATGAAATTTCAGTTCTTTTGTTTTCAACGAAAAGTTTCGGTTAAAACGTGTTAAGGCAGAGGAAATAATAAGACAAATTGGACCTAGGATTGCAAATGAGTCTAAAAAAAACTTTTCACTGACACCGACACAGCAATTTCTAACAGCTTTACATTGGCTTGGAAATTGTGGGCAGTATCACGGGATCGTAGACATGCACGGTATAATATACACTATCAGATCTGTGTCGTAGCGAGCTTAATACAAGCAGCATCTACGAGCAGAGATTTGCCACAGCATATAATATGCATCCACAGGCTCATCATTTAGTGCATTTGTTAGTGGGACATAACAGAACATAGAAGTAATTAAGTTTGACAACACTAACAAAATCAGTAAACGATGAAATTACAATTTAGCTATATCTCTATATATCTCTTTCATACATAATAGGATAATTATAATTATTATTATGAAATTCAATAATGTTTGCACTTTCATTTTCTCTGTCCGTGGTGAAGTGACTTCTTGGTAACCCCAATTCTTTTTCTTTTTTAAGAGCATCTAACTGAAGATTATAAATCTCCAGCTCTAACCTCCTTTTTCTAAGAGATACAATAGAATCGGCATCGTCATATTGTTGTTGCATCTTTCGTTTTCGGCATGATATTGTCTAGATCCGTCAATGTCGACTGCGGGCCACCAGCTGCCCCTGTTTTTTTACTGTTGTCCACTTTGGCCTTAAAAATAATAGCAAACAATATTTTTATCCTCAGCCTTTTATTGTATCTTATGAAATTCACCCTTTATACAAATGTTTTTGACTTACCACAGTTTGCCGTCTAAAATTTTGCCACACGACATCTCTAAGGTATTTCCAATCTCTGTCTATTAAGATTCCATTAGATTTTAAAGTGTTGAAAATCATTTGCCACTCGCTAACTTTAACATTATGTGTAATGGTATCAGAAAATTTGCCGAATAAAACATTTTTCTTATCACGAATTAAACCGGCGATAAAATTTTGTTCTGTTTATTCATTTTTGTCCTCGATGTTATCAGTTAGAGATCTTACAAATGGTAAATGGTGAAACGGTTTTTTTTGTATTTGTAAATAACAAATACAATTTCCCCTGATTTTTTTCTCTTTTTAACAAATATGTTGGAATTAAGTTTGAAGTTTGTAGTTTGTGAAACAGAAAATCAGTAAACAAATTTGTAAATGTAACCAACAAATACATATAACAATTTTACATACACTTATTACGACTCTAGCATACAATTTCGCAGAGTATTTTTTAAACTACATTTACTAACATGTAGTTCAACTACATCGATATTTTTATTGTATACCCTCATACGACTAATGGCCTCATGCATACCATAGTTCTGTTTATGATAAGGTATATGTAATATATTTAATCTACGCAGGTTGTAGGAACCTCCCCGGGTATTAAAACCAATGGCACTTAAAAGATCAGGAGCATCAATTTGTCCTGATAATAATTGGTGTAAGAAAACCATGTCATTGTTAAGTCTACGTTGAGACAAAGGCAATAGTTGCAGCAGTTTAATTCGACACCTATACGGAGGCAAATTGTGTAGACTGTAGACCATCCCATGGAAGTCCTCTCAAAGCAAATCATATGAATTTACGTTGGACTGATTCAATTCTATTTGAATGAACTGCATATAAGGGCGTCCAAACTTGTGAGGCATACTCCAAGTGATGGCGAACTAGACATTTAAAGAGTGAAAGAGTGACATATGGGTCAGTAAACTCTTTTGACCACCTTTTTATAAATCCTAACATAGAGTTAGTTATATCTAAATCTACGGTATGCAGAACTGTCCATCGTGTTTGTTCAGCCATTGTTGATGCTTTCTTTGAAAATACTGTGCGTTGGCCAAACACGACAGCATTCGTGAACGGTTCTTTAATATTGCCGGTATTATATATATTTTAATGTACGCTTATTAAAATTGATTCACCTAACGAGTTCGAATCAGCGTATGTCGATAGACACGGCAACCACTCAATTAATTGTATGTTGGTTTGCGGTCCCAACTATACATATTATAATGCATACATTAATTGGCCTGGTAGTGTTCACGATGCGCGAGAACTCCGCAGAAGCCCTTTTCCTCACTGCGTTTTACTTGGGGATACGGGATATCCGTTAAAAGATTGGCTGATGACACCGGTCACAAGAACGTCATCTCCAGCAATCGATCGCTATAAAAGAGCCCATAAATCAACGCGAAGGATCATAGGGAATGTGATCGGTATTCTAAAAATAAAATTTCCTTGCCTCAACCATTTGAGAGTTCAACCAAGAAGGGCAATTTAAATTATAAAGTGCTGCATAATTTTGACGAAAATTTCCGATGAAGTAGAAGAAGAAAGCCTATATGACAACTTTGACAACTTATGCGGCGAAAACACATTGAGTTATATTTTAAATTATTGTTCTTCAAACTAAAAAAAATAAAACAACTCGTAGCTTCAAAAACGTAAATACATATATTCATTTTTTTGGAAATATTTTTTTGCACTTTTTTTCTTAAAATAAAAAAAAAATTAAATTTACTTCAAAAACATAAACATACCTATTCTTATAATTTTTCTCTTTCATACATAATAGGATAATTATTCAAAAATTATGAAATTCAATAATGTTTGCACTTTCATTTTCTCTGTCCGTGGTGAAGTGACTTCTTGGTAACCCCAATTCTTTTTCTTTTTTAAGAGCATCTAACTGAAGATTATAAATCTCCAGCTCTAACCTCCTTTTTCTAAGAGATACAATAGAATCGGCATCGTCATATTGTTGTTGCATCTTTCGTTTTCGGCATGATATTGTCTAGATCCGTCAATGTCGACTGCGGGCCACCAGCTGCCCCTGTTTTTTTACTGTTGTCCACTTTGGCCTTAAAAATAATAGCAAACAATATTTTTATCCTCAGCCTTTTATTGCATCTTATGAAATTTCCCCCTTTATACAAATGTTTTTGACTTACCACAGTTTGCCGTCTAATTTTGCCACACGACATCTCTAAGATATTTCCAATCCCTGTCTATTAAGATTCCATTAGATTTTAAAGTGTTGGAATCATTTGCCACTCGCTAACTTTAACCTTATGTGTAATGGTATCAGAAAATTTGCCGAATAAAACATTTTTCTTATCACGAATTAAACCGGCGATAAAATTTTGTTCTGTTTATTCATTTTTGTCCTCGATGTTATCAGTTAGAGATCTTACAAATGGTAAATGGTGAAACCGTTTTTTTTTTGTATTTGTAAATAAGAAATACAATTTCCCCTGATTTTTTTCTCTTTTTAACAAATATGTTGGAATTAAGTTTGTAGTTTGTGAAACAGAAAATCAGTAAACAAATTTGTAAATGTAACCAACAAATACAAATTTGTAATTGTACTTGTAATTTGGTGAAATAGACCGCTGGAGATCCGTATGGAAAACGAGTTAGCCTCCGGAATTCTTTATTTCAGGATATGTGCCATCATGACTTTTGGACATCAAGTGATCATACGAGCAAAACATTTGCAAAGATAAAAAACTCTAGAGCTGATATTAGACGCGATTGATATGCTCGTGTCTAATATCAGCTCTAGAGGTCATAGCTCTCAAGCTGTGAGCATTCTGTTGTCTGGTTTATTATGTCCGAACATTTTTGTGAGCACTCCTAAAGTTGCGATCACTGACTCCGAATTTTGGTAGTTACGTTGCTCGTTCGTGAACATAGCCATGAACAAAATGTTATCTTTGATCAATAGGTGATCAATACAGGGTGATCAATCATTTGTTTAAATGCGAAATAGCATAAAAAAATTCATATATGTAGTGAAATCCAACCATTTTTGACATTCACTTCTTAAAGATAATCCCGTTCAAATGTTTGGCCGCAACTGAGCCGTTTAGCTCGTCCATGCAGACGTTCCAGTATTCTATGACGCGTTCGAACATATTCGTCAGTATCTCGCGAATAACACGGGTATTGTTGGTCTCCAATGTTTCAATCACAGAAAAAAGACTTACGGTATGATATAGCATGATCTTGCTAGCCAAGCCATTGGTCCGAAGCGTAAAATTAATTGTTCACCGTAGAGGTCTCTCAATATGTCCATTGTTTCACGGGCTATGTGGCAAGTAGTGCAGTCTTGTTGGAACCAAATGCTTTCGAGCTCTTAGGCTTCAATTTCAGGCAAAAAACAGTCCGTTATGATTTCGCTATAACGAGCCCCATTTACAGCAACGTTTTGAATAAATACGGACCGATTATTCCACCGTCCCATGAACCACACCCATGAACCACACAAAGGTTCAAGAGCTGCAGTTAAATCCACTTAAAACAACCACACGGTTGGTTTAAGTGGATTTAACTGCAGCTATTGAACCTTTTCCATTTGTTCTTCAGCCAATATATAGCAATTTAGCTTATTGATGTATCCATTAAGCCAGTTATGAGCCTATCGCTGAACAAAATGTTGGTCGAAAATAGTGAATCTTAAGCAAGTCTATCGAGATCCCATTCACTGAAACGATTTGAACGATTGGCAAACATTGGTCGGGTGTAAGTCGATCCATGATGAAATGTCATTGAATAATGAATAAATATGGCAACTTAACACGACTCACTCATCTGTCAAGAAATCCAAAAAAAAATTATTAAAATAAAATTTAAATATTAATATTGTCTGGATATATAGACACTTTTAAAAAATGTTTGGAAAAGTACGGACAAATTATATTGCCTAACCAAAATCCTTACTAAACAGTGATTTTCTCTGCGCTAAAATACTTACCCTGAATAAAATGATTCAGATTGTTGTTCAGAATTAAGCTCGAATTAACACTATAACGATGATTTCACTCAGATTTAGCCCAAAAACATTAAATAGCCTTAAAATCACAAAAGCCTAATCGTGTGAAATAAATCAAGTAAAATGGAATATAAGAGAAATATTTATTTAGTTAAATAAAACATGTCTTAATTTTAAATTGACAACTTCCAAAGGCTTTACTTTACCATACGCGACACTTTTTTTCAGGATTCATGGGCCTACCCACCGAACAGCTAAACACCTTCGAGAATTCTTCAAAGTTTTGCAGTGTTCCCAAGACGCGATACTTGTCCAATGGATGTGTATTCGACACCTCCATCTGCAAATCCTTTGCTGTGTAGTAAGAGCAATAGAGTTGTGCAAAACTTAAGAAGAATGTCTGGTGGTGTGTTAAATCCAATCCAGGTAAAGTCTCCGTTTTGATAAAGTCTTCCATCTTACTTTCCGCTGAATCTTTGAGAACTGATTGGTATGCATTAAATGCCTCCCTCAGACCAGCACTATCGTTAATGTTTTCATCTTGACGTCTTTGCGATGCCTTTGAGCCTAGTATACAATTAACTCTGGGCCCGTCAAAACCACTGTACAGCTGTTCGAAGCATTTAGATCTAACTCGAAATATTTCATATGACTTGTTCGACCACCAAAATCTCCAGTCAAGGTTTGCATCTACTTCGGCGCCTTGTGAGTCAAAGCTGTGTGCAATTTCATGCCCAAGAAGGCAGCCAAGGCTTCCATATTTAACGGAGTTTGGAAAGTTTGAATGATAACAAGGTGGATAAAGGAACCCTGCCAACACGTTGACGAAATTCTGCGAAAAGAAATTAAAAGCGTTTACAGTCAACGCATCGAGGAAAGTAACAGCTTTCGTATCTGAGGGTATATCTGGATGCATAAAATAGTAATGATCCATGTGAATTTTAAATTTGGCAATCTGAAGGTTGTTGGCTGCGAAATTGTCGGTAAATATAAGAGTTTTTCCCTGCCTGATAAGAGTATCCACAATGGGGTCATTCATCTGACCCAGGACGACACGAATGTTCTTAACTTTCTTCAGAGCTTCAAATTTCGTTGACTCGTCTAACCAGTCGGCGGTTTGCACTAAACTTTGAAAACTGTTTTTGATTCCGGACACAATTTTGAAGATATCCTCCTCGGCTTCCTTGCTGTAGTGCTCTTTCATATAGAAGTATGAAAGGATAATTGGCATGTTTTCCTTGAGTCGTGTAAGACAATGTAGGTGCTGGAATTTAGATGACTTCATTTGAGGATGCATGGTATAGAGGAACTTTATAGCCATGTAATTGGCAACATCTGCAGGTCTCTTGGTAGCGATTTCATCTAATTTGTTATACAATGCATTACATGGGCATTGGGTTCCATCGGTAAAGTTAAAGTGATTCGTAGCCCAAGCGATTTCAAAAAAACTTTTCCATTTCGAAAAGTTATTAACGTCATCTGAGTAGCAGGCATTGGTGTCTTCGACAATTTTTTCTGCTAAGAGAGCTTCTCTCCAAAAATCGACCACACCCTCTATAACTGTCTCAGCTTTAGTTCCAATCACTCCATAAGTCGTTAGCAAATATCTCATAGGGCTTACATTATTTTCATATCCTTGAGATTGCTTAGATACAATGTTTTCCATGGTGACATCAAACTCAAATCCAAATGTTGGCCAATCATAATTTGGTGAAAATGGATACTCACTTATTATATTCTCCTTAACCAATCCGTCAACTCCATAGCGTGAAAGATACGCTGTCATTTTAAACCAGTCGAAATCGGATGCATTCCAAGAAGGGTCCAAAGCAGGGAACCCTCCTATTGTCCTCAGGACACTCAAATACTCATCACTTTGCTCCATTGGCCAGAGCTTTGCGTTGATGCAAGAGTCCACAAACTGCTTCGCCTTCTGCAGTTCTGCATAGTATTCGTCTTTTGGATCGCGCTTCTTTTGCAGTATTTTACCAATAAGGTCAGTTAGAATGTAAGTAGTGTCGAAAAGGTTACTTCGTCTGTAGCTAAAGTCAAGCTTTTCGATTGTATTTGGATAGTTTCCACATGCGTACTCGTAGAAATCATCACACGGATCGACCGATGTGTTCATTAAAGTCTTCATTCGTTGGGCGTAAGTAACACGAAAATGATGCAAATCTTCACCTTTTCCTTGCGAAATTTCAATCTCAACTTCATTTGTTTCCGATGTTCGTGTTGGTTTCACGCCATGGTGACAGATACCTAGCGCGAATTGTAGCAGAAGTACTAAATTCAAAAGCGATTTCATTACAAGTTTGCACACTAAAGCAGTTCAGATGAAACTGTTCATCAGAGTTAATACTTTTTAATCTGGTTTTTAAAATATACATTTGCATTTCCTTTAAAGAGATAACCTCTTGTTTGAACTGATAGTTATTAAGTGCTCAAAATTGCTAAGAATTGAAGCATGCTTTTGTGCACATTTCGTATTGAACATTTATTGCATCCAAATAGTCACTGATTCTGCTCACTACATGGACCAGCTTATCTCGTGAATTACTCTGCTTTGTAGCAGCCAGTTGCCTCCACTTGTTGTTCGGCTCCAACTTTTCTGTTCTCACATTTCAGGTTTAGATACGAAAGTCGTTGTCATTTCACTTGCTCCTAATAGAGGAGACAAAAAACCAGCGGAATCCGTAGGTTGCTACAAAGGAACAATGACATTTCGGATGCAGGTGTCTTATCAGTGCAGTTATTAGACGATTTTGAAACAGGTAAAATAAAAATAAGAAATTTCTAGTAATAGGAAGTCAGGAGTTTTTGTATTTTGTATTGCATACTTTCACAGAAAGCAAAACGAAATCTTACTAATTTAAAAATGTTTGCATGTCCGTCAAATGGAAAAAAAAATTTTGAGTCATTTTTTAAGGCATCCTGTGGCTTGGAGAGTAAGTAATGATATTTCGTATGTCAAAAACATTTTTTTTTCAATTTATTTAATGAGGGATGCTGTACCTTTAATATAATTTGGAATGCAATTCAGATGGATTTAGATTTAAAAAAATCTTATTTCCCCTAATGACATCTTTAGCAGTATTGTCGAAAAATAAAGCCTACAAGACAACACGTCTGGTAACGGACTTAGGCTAATTGACTTCGCTACGGAACGAAATGCCACTATAGTCAGCACAGGGTTTCCTCACCTTGATATCCATAAGGGGACATGGCGGTCTCCAGATTAACGAACAGTCAACCAAATTGACCACATTGCGATAGACAAGAGGCACTCATCCAGCATCCAGTATTGTTGCAGCCAAGGTAAGGATGCGGATATTCACCATGCTAAAACAAAGCAGAAATACTGTGAAAAAACTTAATTTCGGAAGACTTCAATCGTAAGAGACCGCCAATGGTAAGCAGCCAAGAACGAGGCCTACAAGGGTAAGCTGCAGGTGAATACGAGAATTGCCATTGAGCTCTAAAGGCAAAGATGAAGGGAAGAACACCGGCTTTTCAGAAAGAAGAAAAAAGAGCAAGAAAAGCGCGCGATCGAGGATATAGAGAGGTGCCACTACAGGAACGACGTTCGCAAATTTTACCAAAGTGTAAAACGTCAAAGCCAAGGATACAAGGCTCGAACAGAATGCTGCCGAGATGAACAAGGAAATATCGTAGTAGAGACACAGTCGATACTGAAAATATGGAAGAACCACTTCTACAGACTGTTAAACGGCAATGACGAACAACATTCCGCTGTCAGGGAGAACGAACCATTTAATATTGGCACCGGCAGCGAAAACTGCCAACAACACGACATAAGTGAAGTGAGGATAGCAAAATCTAAACTCAAGCTTAATAAGGCCGCCGAAAATAAACAAGTAATAGTAAATTTTATAAGTTATTGAATTAAATTAAAACCATTCGTAAACCCCAAGCCTTCCAGCAACGTTATGAAAGATATCATGCAAAGAATTCTTAACAGAATAGAAGATATGGAAAATAATAATGCGAAAATTCTGGAAAGAATATCTTTCCTTGAAAAACAAAACAGTAATAAAAGAACTGCATCTAAAGGAACATAATGGTTAAAAACATACAAATCTTATTATGGAATGATAGTGGCCTCGAGAATCGTAAAGACGAATTGCAAGCGACTCTCGATATAAACAAAATTGACATATGTCTAGTCTCCGAGACACATTTAAAAATTGGAATAGAATACAAACTTCGCGGATAGAATACATACCATAATTTATAATTGAGAAAGGTGTTATCGACGATGATGATGAAGAATACCAGTCGTTTGAAATACAAGCTAAATCCGTAAACATAAAAAAAAACATATGAGAGGCTACAATCCGCTATGCGGATCGTTGAATACCCTATCCCATCCCATCCTTTAAATTAATATCCTCAAAATATAGGCCTTATGGCGATGAAAAACAGAAAATGACATTGTCACAATATATTGCTCAGACAGTTTCTCAAAATCTTTTGTGGTTCGACAAAAAACAACGTATTTCTATTGCTAATGCCTTGGGATGGGGTATACAAATGGTTTTTGTAAGAAAACGCCCCCAAAATGTGCGCGTAGGTGAAAATGATCTATGGACAAAATGTTTATATTACCATTGCGGAAGTATTTGCATCAAAATTTTTTTCGAAAGTTTTAAAATTTATACAAAAAACGTTTTTTACTGAAAACGCCCCCAAAAAGTGGGCGTGGCGAAAAACTTTGTATGGACGAAATATAGATATTAGGATTGTCTAAATATGTTGCAAACACACTTTTTTGAAATTCCTTACGGTTTGGCTTAAAACTACGTTTTTTTCTAAAAGGGGGCGTGGCAGTGGGCGGATTTTAAAAATTTTTACACTTGTTCTGGTGACTCGGCCAAGGATCCTATATACCAAATTTCATTATCCTAGCTCAAAATTCAAGGCCCAAAAATCGGTGACGAACAGACAGACGGACGGACGGACGGACGGACAGACAGACATGGCTAATTCGACTCAGCTATCGATTCTGAGTCGATCCATATACTTTGAGGTATATGTAGCTAAATTATTTTTCTATGTTACAAACTAAGTATCAAAACTAATATACCCCTATGGGATAGGGTATAAACAAGTAACGGCCAGATAACGGTAGCAGCGGCATATTGTTCCCCTAGCTACAGGCTGAAACAAATCAATTTTGTCTCTTCCGTAAATTCGGAAATAAATTCATAATAGGTGGAGATTTCAACGCAAAGAACAAATCCTGGGGAACATGATTAACGAATGCAAGAGGTAGAGAACTGCTTGAATCTATTAAAAAAACCAATGTTAACTACCATTCAACGGAAAATCTGGCCCACATATAGGAACAAAATCCCAGATATAGTCGACTTCTTCTTAACTAAGAATATCTCCTCAAATACTACCCAAGTTAAGGAAGCGCCAAATCTTGACTCAGATCACTCATCTGTGCTGCTTACACTTGGTAATAAAATTATAACGAAGGAACACAACCCACGTCTAGTAAACAAACTAACTGACTGGATATATTTCAGATATTTAATAGATGAATGCATCGAACTATCCACAACAATTAATACAATAGATGAATAGAGGAATTAGAAAAAGAAGTACAGTCCTTCACCCTAGACATACAAAAGGCTGCATGGACTATAACGCCTGAATTAAAGAGCAAAGTTAGTTTACGACATTATATCTGAAAAGATATACGAGCTTGCAAGCGATGGAAACTGTCAAGAGCTCCAAGTAATAAAAGTAGACTTAATGGTTTAAATAGCAAGCTCAGAAAAAGAATAGCAGAATTTAAACAGCTACAATCCGCAATCCTACAAAGTGGGCGTGGGTTAAAATGATCTAGGGACGAAATGTTTTCGTAGAATGATGAAATTTGGTACACGTGGTCTTTGTTGCTCCCAGCAGAACAAGTGTAAACATTTTTGAAATCCGCCCACTGCCACGCCCCCTTTTTAGAAAAACGTATATTTTGGCCAAACCATAAGGAATTTTAAAAAAGTGTCTGAGAAACGTAGTTAGACAATCGTAATATCTATATTTCGTTCATATAAAGTTTTTTGCCACGCCCACTTTTTGGGGGCGTGAGAGATTCTCTTAAAATGCTGCTCAGACACTTTTTTGAAATTCCTTACGGTTTGGATAAAACCACGTTTTTCTGAAAAGGGGGCGTGGCAGTGGGCGGATTTCAAACATTTTTACACTTGTTCTGCTGGGAGCAACAAAGAGTACTTGTACCAAATTTCATCCTTCTAGCTCAAAATTCAAGGCCCAAAAACTGGTGACGGATGGAGGGACATACATGGCTGAATTGACTCAGCTATCGATTCTGAGTCGATCCATATACGTTGAGGTATATCTAGCTAAATTAATTCTCTATGTTACAAACTATCAAAAACTATCAAAACTAATATACCCCTATGGGATTGGGTATAAAAAATAAGTTATTGAATATGTCTGAGCATAATTCGTTTTTCAGTCTATTGGCACCTATTTCAGCATGCCTAATTTGAATATTTGTAATTTTTAAACAGCGTCAGAGACAAACAAATTTAAGAGATCCTAGGTGGTTGGATGAAATAACATTTGCTTTAGACATTGAAAAGCAAAAACATCAGAAAATTCAAATTCTCTCAGTAAAATGTGCATTGAATTTAGTTCAATTTGACCAAAATGTTTGCGAGAAATTTACAATTTCCCCTATGTGGCCTAAATCTAAAAATCTGTTATATGGATTTTATCGGAAAAACTGGATTTGCAGTTTTGTTGAAATAGTATATTATTAAGTTAAACCAAAATCTTTAGAGTACATTAACTAACTGAATAGAATATCGAAAATATCTATGTTACCCAGTACAATCAAATCAGTCAATTTAAAAAAATCTACAAAAAACTTGAGTACCTATCTACATGTTGGTGGTTCTACAGTTTCTACAAGTACTTAGATACTTGTAAAAGCTTATTTTTTTTAGTTTAAAGAAAATCGTTAGAGCCGTTATTGAGATAATGGTATATAATGAAAATCGTAATATGGAGGTACCATTCATTTTAGTACTCGAAGTCCAATTCCAAAAACCCAACTGTAGCACCATTAACAACACACATACCCAACCTTTCAGTCAAATCGGCAGATTAGTTCAGTATCAAAAACAGACTCCAGATTTATCAATTTGTTTTTCTGTCAAGAAATTCCGCAGCTGATCAAATCTTCACACTCCGGCACTTCTTGAAAAACCTAAGAAGTCCATGTCGATATCCACCACCTTTTCCTCGATTTTAAACCCTCATATAACTTCATGTATATGGACAATATATACATACAGAGGCATGTCTAGTCTTGGTATAACGACCATACTCATCCGTCTGTGAAGAACGACGATGGGAATTATATCTGCGCCAGCAGAGTCAGCAGCGACTTGACCGAGAACTCTTAAAGTTCTCGGTCAAGTCGCCCACTTTACACCGATGTAGACCTGGTAAAAAAAAATCCGCATTGGATGCAGAGGCAATGGACATAATACTACGGGTAGCAGAGTCTTTGATTCCAAGCCAGACGTAGAAAACACTAGACCACCCTTAAGTGACTCGCAAAAAAGAAACCGATCAATTTCAAGTGCGCAATTGAAGTCAATTGGCTAGGGACCAAGTTCTTTACAGAGGCAGGTTAGTTAAGGCACAGATTTATTACGGACTGTAGTTCCCAAAAAAATATAATATGGAAGACTACTAAGTACTTACCATCTACTATGAATTGGCAGAGAATTATTCACTATGTATCTAGATAACCAAAACGCAAACTCCAATTGTTTAGTATCTTAAATTTATTCTCCTCAGCAAACGATTTGTAAACGGCTTATCAACTACATTTGTACATATCAGTATTCTACCATAAACGACACTTTTCGTTCGGATTCATTCGACTGCCCAGCGGACAGTTGAACACCAACGGAAACTCCTCATAATTTTGGAGTGACCCCAAAACGCGATACTTGTCCAGCGGATGCTCATCAGATAGTTCCACCCAAAGGTGGTTTGCTGTGTAATTGGAGCAATAGAGCTGCGCAAAGCTAAGGAAGAACGTCTGCTCCGGGGTCAAATCCAATCCGGGGAGGGAATCATTTTTTATAAAATCCTCCTCCTTGTTCTTTGTTGCAGATTTGAAAACTTTTCTGTACGCAACTAGAGCTTCTCTAAGACCACCACTATCGGCAATATTTTCGTCTTGCGATGCTGTTCCATTCAATTTCCGCTTAAGTTCGGGCACCTTAAATCCACTGTAGTGCTGCGCGAAGCAATTGGATCGTTCATCGAACACTTGGGCAGATTTTTTTGACCACCAGAAACGCTGGGTAAGGTTCGCATCAAAGTTCGATCCTATAGTGTCGAGACCGTGGGTTAATTCATGTCCGAGGATATAGCCAAGGCTACCGTATTTGACGGATTTGGGAAGGTGTGGATGGTACACGGGTGGATGAAGGACGCCTGCCATCACATTTATACTGTTCTCCAAGACGTAGTAGAAGGCATTTACTTGGACTACATCTAGGATCTCCATCGGCGCGGTGGCTTCTGCAATATCTGAGTGCAAAAATCCGTAGTGTTGCATATCCACCTCAAATTTGGCCATCTGAAGATTGTTGGCTGCGAAATTGTCGCTAAATTTCAGGGTTTTTGCCTCCTTAATTAAAGTGTTGGCAATGGGATCCTTGATTTGTCCCACTTCGGCACGAAGGGTCTTCACTTTCTCCAAAGCCTCAAATCTGGTGGGTTCGTCTAACCAGTCGGCGGTCTCCACTAAAATTCTCAGACTGTTTTTGATTTCGGACACAATTTCGAAGATGTCTTGCTCAGCTTCCTTATTGTAGTGCTCCCTCATATAGAAATGCGAAAGGAGCAACGGCATGGCATGCTTGACACGTGTGAGGCAGTGTAAGCGCTGAAAGTTCGATGTTTTCATTTCAGGATGCATGGTGTAGAGGAACTTAAGCGCCATGTAATTGGCGACATCTGCTGGTCGCTTCTTGGCGATGCCGTCCAATTTAGTGTAAAACGGATGGCAAGGACATTCGCTGATTTCGGTAAAGTTGAACTTAGTGGTATCCCAAGCAATCTCGAAGAAATTCTGCCAGTTAGAGAATTCTTCTTGGAAGGAATCGTCGATGAGGATGGCTGCCATTATACAACCTCCATAATCGTTGATAAGTTTTTCCACAATTAGAGATTCTTTCCAAAACTCTACAATACCTTCTATGACTTTGTCGGACTCAAGTCCGGTGACTCCGTAAATTTTCAGTAGGTCCCTCATAATCCTCTCATTGTGCACGTATCCTTGAGAGCTTTTCGATGCGATATTCTCCAGGTAGACGTCGAAACCAAAGCCAAACTTTGGTAGTTCATAGTACGGTGGAAATGGAGCTTTCAGGTATATGCTCTCCTTCACCAACCCATCAATTCCAAAGCGTGTAAGGTGAGCTGTCATTTTGAACCAATCAAAGGCAGACGCATTCCAAGATGGGTCCACTGCTGGAAATCCCCCGATGGACTTCACCACATCCAAATATTCGATACTTGCTTCCATTGGCCAAAGGTTTGCACCAACGCAGGAGTCGAAGAACTGCTTCGCCTTTTGTAGCTCCTCGTAGTATTCCTCGCTCGGATCGCGCTCCATCTGCAATGTTTTATCAACTAGATCAGTCAAGACGTAGAAAATATCCAAAAGATTACTACGCTTGCGTGATACGTCAAGGTATTCAATTGCATTGGCAAAGTTGCCACACGCGTACTCGTAGAAATCATCGCACGGATCCACGGACGCGTTCATGTATGACTTCATACGACGGGCGTATGTTTCACGAAACCGTTTCACATCATCCCCTGTTCCATTTGGAATTTCATTCTCAAATGTGAAGTCGGTCGTTATGGGTATTGCTCTTATAAGGTCTATGCCATGCTGGACGACTATCGCGAAATGTACCAAACACACGAGTGTCGTAAAAGTTTTCATCACAGATTTGCGCGCTTTAACAACCGAACTGCCACTGTTGGGCAAACGACTTCAAATGGAAATGAGTTTGGAGCAGTATTGCGCAGATTATGTTGGCTTTCTTTTATTTTTATAATTGCGCTAACTTGATCTCTATAGCTCATAAAGTGATAACCTTTTAGGGTGCCATAAGTAATGTGGTTTTCAGTGATAGCACAAACTTAAGATTGTGCTTTAAGTGGATTTTCTATGAGTCGCTGACTTTTCGAAGCCCCTAATGGAGATTAGATTACGGTATTCGGGCAAAAGGTGAAGGTTGTCGGTGGTTTTCAAATCGTGATAGGAATTGCGCATGGAAATGCATTGTTTTTGTTTATTGATGATGACGAGTAGGGAATAAAGTTCATGTATTGGCTAAAAACAGATGTTCCTTATCTTTGTGTTCAGCAAAACGGAGGTAGGTAATACTTATGTGAAGGCCTTTAAAGATTTATATGTTTTCCGTTTGTTAACATAGATCGAATAGATAACCCGCGTAGCTGATAATTCATGAAGGATATCATTTGATATGCTTTCGTGCTGTATGCCAAGTATTTTTGGGCAAAGATGGAATGCCAGTTCATATGACAGTGTGGTGTAGACTTAAGTCTCTTAGTTGAGAGGTATGTGCTTAACATTTATCCTGTGAATGACACTTGCTGAATAGGGATCCAACAGAAACACAACCGATAACGGATCAAACATATATTTCTTGCATGCACGTCTCCGCTCGAAGTGTATTCTATGTGCACAATCAAGATACCTGAGCGAAGAATATATGGAACCAGGTAACCTCGATATTATACGGCTTATACGGTTTTCACCGAAACCGGCAATTTGATTTTCTAAAAAAACACCATAAACGTTAACCGTTAATTTATACTCCTTTTAGATTTCTAAAACTTGTAGGCTATAACGTAACCGTCTTAAACCGTTTCGCAGACTTTATAGAATATATTTATAGTATTTGTATCGACTTAGATTCGCTAGCTGAGTTATCTAAGCTCTTTGTTTAACCCTACAGTAAGAGTGCACAAATTTTCAGAATCTAACACGCCCAATTTTAAGAAAACGTCCAAACATACGGAGTTTTTTATAAAAATGTCTGACGTATATATTTATATAATACAATTTTCGATATTTCATCCACATAACGTTTTTCGCCACTCCCACATTTTGAGGGCGTTTTGAACTTTTAAACGATTTCCTTTTTCAGTGAATGACTTAAGTTCTTTACAGAGGCATGGTAGTTAAGGCAAAGATTTATTACGGACTGTTGTTCCCAAAAAATATAATACGGAAGACTACTATGTACTTACCATCTACCATGAATTGGTAGAGAATTAATCACTCTGCATCTAGATAACCAAAACGCAAACTCCAATTGTTTAGTATCTTAAATTTATTCTCCTCAGCAAACGATTAGTAAACGGCTATCAACTACATTTGTACATATCAGTATTCTACCATAAACGACACTTTTCGTTCGGATTCATTCGACTGCCCAGCGGACAGTTGAACACCAACGGGAACTACTCATAATTTTGCAGTGACCCCAAAACGCGATACATGTCCAGCGTATGCTCAGCAGATAGCTCATCCCACAGGTGGTTTGTTGTGTAATTGGAGCAATAAATCTGCGCAAAGCTAAGGAAGAACGTTTGCTCCGGGGTCAAATCCAATCCGGGGATGGACTCCTTTTTTATGAAATCAGCCCCCTTGTTCTTTGTTGCGGATTTAAAAACATTTCTGTACGCCAGTAGAGCTTCTCTAAGACCGCCACTATCGGCAATATTTTCGTTCTGCGATGCTGTTCCATTCAATTTCCGATTAATTTCAGGCACCTTAAATCCACTGTAGTGTTGCGCGAAGCAATTGGATCGTTCATCGAACATTTGGGCAGATTCGTTCGACCACCAGAAACGCTGGGTAAGGTTCGCATCAAAGTTGGATCCCATGGTGTCGAGACCGTGGGTTAATTCATGCCCGAGGATATAGCCAAGGCTACCGTATTTGACGGATTTGGGAAGGTGTGGATGGAACACGGATGGATGAAGGACGCCTGCCATCACATTTATGCTGTTCTCGAAATCGTAGTAGAAGGCATTTACTTGGACCACATCCAGGCGTGGTGCCTTCTGCAATATCTGAGTGCAAAAATCCGTAGTGTTGCATATCCACCTCAAATTTGGCCATCTGAAGATTGTTGGCGGCAAAATTGTCGCTAAATTTAAGGGTTTTTGCCTCCTTGATTAAAGTGTCGGTAATGGGATCCTTGACTTGTCCCACTTCTACACGAAGGGTTTTCACTTTCTCCAATGCCTCAAATTTGGTGGGTTCGTCTAACCAGTCGGCGGTCTCCACTAAAATTCTCAGACTGTTTTAATTTCGGACACAATTTCGAAGATGTCTTGCTCAGCTTCCTTATTGTAGTGCTCCCTAATATAGAAATGCGAAAGGAGCAACGGCATGGCATGCTTGACACGTGTGAGGCAGTGTAAGCGCTGAAAGTTCGATGTTTTCATTTCAGGATGCATGGTGTAGAGGAACTTAAGCGCCATGTAATTGGCGACATCTGCTGGTCGCTTCTTGGCGATGCCGTCTAATTTGGTATAAAACGGATGGCAAGGACATTCACTGATTTCGGTAAAGTTGAACTTAGTGGTATCCCAAGCAATCTCGAAAAATTTTGCCAGTTAGAGAATTCTTTTTCGAAGGAATCGTCGATGGCTGCCATGATGCAACCTCCATAATCGTTGATAAGTTTTTCCACAATTAGAGATTCTTTCCAAAACTCTACAATACCTTCTATGACTTTGTCTGACTCAAGTCCGGTGACTCCAAAAATGTTCAGTAGGTCCCTCATAATCCTCTCATTGTGCACGTATCCTTGAGAGCTTTTCGATGCGATATTCTCCAGGTAGACGTCGAAACCAAAGCCAAACTTTGGAAGTTCATTGTACGGTGGAAATGGGGCTTTCAAATGTATCCTCTCCTTCACCAACCCGTCAATGCCAAAGCGTGAAAGGTGAGCTGTCATTTTGAACCAATCAAAGGCAGACGCATTCCAAGATGGGTCCACTGCAGGAAATTCCCCGATGGCCTTCACCACATCCAAATACTCGTTACTTTCTTCCATTGGCCAAAGGTTTGCACCAACGCAGGAGTCGAAGAACTGTTTCACGAAACCGTTTCACATCATCCCCTGTTCCATTTGGAATTTCATTCTCAAATGTGAAGTCCGTCGTTATGGGTATTGCTCTTATAAGATCTATGCCATGCTGGACGACTACCGCGAAATGTACCAAACACACGAGTGTCGTAAAAGATTTCATCACAGATTTCCGCGCTTTTACAACCGAACTGCCACTGTTGGGCAAACGACTTGAAGTGGAAATGAGTTTGGAGTAGTATTGCGCAGGTTAGGTTGGCTTTCTTTTATTTTTGTAATTGCGCTAACTTGATCTCTAGCTCATAAAAAGATAACCTTTTAGGGTGCCATAAGTAATGTGGTTTTCAGTGACTCACAAGCTTAAGATTTTGTTTTAAGTAGATTTTCTATATTTCGCTGACTTTTCGAAGATTATTAGATTATTAGAGATTAGATTACGGTATTCGGGCAAAAGGTGAAAGTTGTCGGTGGTTTTAGAATCGTGATTGAGTAGAGTGTCATAGCGAGTGGACGTGTTTTAAAGTGTTTATGCAATTTTCGTTTCTCTTTATACCCTATCCCATAGGGGTATATTAGTTTTGACATTAAGTTTGCAACATAGAGAAATAATTTCGATACATATACCGCAAAGTATATGGATCGATTAAGAATAGCTTGCTGAGTCGTTTAAGCCATGTCTGTCTATCCGTCCGTTCGTCTGTCCGTCTGTGTGTCAACTATTTTTTGGCCTTAAAATTTGAGCTAGAGTGTTGAAATTTGGTATATAGACTCTCTGGCCGACAAAGCAGAACAAGTGTAAAAAATTTTGAAATCCGCCCACTGCGACGCCCCCTTTTTAGAAAAACGTTGTTTAAGCCAAACCATCAAAAATTTCATAAAAGTGTCTTGACAGCATATTTAGTCAATCTTAAAATCTATATTTCGTTCATACAAAGTTTTTTGCCACTCCCACTTTTTGGGGGCGTTTTTAGTAAAAAACGCTTTTTGTCCAAATTTTAAAAAGTTCGAAAAAATGTTTGATGCAAATAATTCCGTAATGATATAATAAACATCCCAAGGCATTAGCAATAGAAATTCGTCGTTTTTTTGTCGAAACACAAAAGGTTTTGATAATCTGTCTGAACAATAGCTATGTTGCGACAATGTCATTTTCTGTATTTCATCGCCATAAAGCCTTCATTTTGAGGATATTAATGGGATAGGGTATTCAACGATCCGCACAACGTTAATTATCCATATCAAATCTTGCTTTTGAGATGTTGGCTTTTAAAGCTGACATTGTTAAGCTATTGAAAGTCGTTAAGGACTTATTAGGCAGTTGTAATCATGTAGTATCCACAGTGTCTGCGTTTTCTGACACATGTCTGTCCGTTGACGCTTCCACGTCTATAGAGCCTTTGCAAACATTTGACCATAATATTTCCAAAGAAGAAGCTCATATCATTAGGTATCCTGAAACGCTGTCCATACAACCTGTCCCGTCCCATGCAGCAAGTGATAAAGTTGTCACCCTTAAAGGAAATTGTAAGCGTGAGACCAACTCATAAATGACTCATCCGACAGCTAAACGCTCTTAACTCAGAAGTCAGAATCAAAACAAAACTAATTTGGTTCCTAATCTGTCATTTGGGTCACCTCCAACCAATACTTCTCCTACTGCCCTAAATACATCATCTATAGTGTAGTTCCAACAGTGACTGCATTTGTTTCTTCAATTGTACCGATACCAAAACCTAAATCGATCTTTATATCACGCCTGAAATCAAGCCCTTCCTCCAAAGACGTGATTAGTCACTTGGTTTCAAAAAATCTAGCCCCGACAGATACATCTATGAAATGCTCAGCATCAAAAAACACTACTGACTGTCCCTCTACTACCAAAATGTAAGAGGGCTCCGAACAAAAACTAAAACATTTTTGAATAATTTCCAAGCCAAGAAACGTGGCTTAACGCCAGTAAGCAATTCCAACAACTTGCGTAGCTTAATATTACATATACCTAATCATAAACAGAACTATGGTATGCATGAGGCCATTAGTCGTATAAGTAGGGTATACAAAAAAAAAACGATATAGTTGAACACATGTTAGTAAAAGTAATTTAAAAAATAATCTGCAATAAATGATGACCTGTGCATGCATATTATATACTGTGGCAAATCTCTGCTCGTAGATGCTGGTTGTAAAGGGTCCGCCAAATAACTTTTTTTTTAAAAATGCAATAAAAAAAAACTACTGAATATTTTCTCAAATTTCTTTTTTTATTTGAAAGTACAATCCTTCCGGTTAATAATGGAAAATATTTCATTCAAATGGCTGACCATGCAGTAGACTACACGATCGGTCCAATTTTTAAGCACATTATCGATTGTGTGCAGCTGTATTTCACCAATGGCTTCACGAATATTGTCCTTTAAAGCGTCATTTGTCTCTGGCTTGTCGGCGTAACACTTATCTTTTACGGCACCCCACAAATAATAGTCCAACGGTGTCAAATCGCAGCTCCGAGGTGGCCAAACGACATCAGCTCTGCGGCTGATAATGCGATTTTCAAAAACAGGGCGCAAAACATAGAGTGTAGCTTCGGCTGCGTGGCACGTAGCGCCGTCCTGTTGAAACCAAATGTTGCCAATATCCTCCTCTTCAATTTTTGTGAACAAAAATTCGTTCAACATGGCCCGATAACGATCGCCATTGACTGTAACGGCCACTCCTTGCTCATTTTCGAAGAAAAATGGCCCAATTAAGCCTCTGGACCAAAATCCGCACCAAACAGTGATTCGTTTAGGGTGTATCGGCTTTTCAATGTATGCGTGCGGGTTTTCTGTGCCCCAAATGCGCCAAGATCAAAATGAGCTTCATCTGAAAAGATGATTTTTTTGGCAAAATCGATATCGCAGGCCCACTTAGCGAAGCGAAAACGCATTGGATGGTCAGTTGGCTTCAACTCCTGAACCAATTGTACTTTGTATGGCGTCATACCAAGGTCTTTATGCAAAATTCGTCTCAATGATGTCTCCGAAATGTTCAATTGTTGAGAACGACGGTGAATTGATGTTGATGGCGCTTCACGCACACCTTCTGCCACAGCAGCCATATTCTCGGGTGTACGCACTGTTTTTGGCTTTTCATGCTTTGGTTTATCGATGAGGATGCCAGTTTCTTTCACTTTTTTCACAAGATAACTAACATACGGAGCTGACGGTGCTTCTCTTCTTCCAAAATCCGTACGCAATTTTCGCACACATTCTGCAACATTACCATGATTTTCGAAGTAATGTCGCAATATTTCCCAGCGTTGTTCAAGCGTATGCACAACCATATTCGTTCAGCGGTAAAATAAAACTTATTATCTGTCAAATCAGACATGAGCTAAGTGTTACCATTCACGAAATAAGCACTAGTTGAAAAAAAACGATAGATGGCGGACCCGTTATTAAGCTAGCTACGATCGTGTACAAAAAAAATAAGAAATGCGCATGGAAATGCATTGTTTTTGTTTATTGATTATGATGAGTAGGGAATAAAATTCATTTCTTGGCTAAAACAAATGTTCCTTATCTTTGCCAAAATGGTGTTCAGCAAAACGGAGGTAGGTAATACTTATGTGAAGGCCTTTAAAGATTTACATGTTTTCCGTTTGTTAACATAGACATCATCGAATTGATAACCCGCGTAGCGGATAATTCATGAAGACTATCATTTGATATGTCTCCGTGCTGTATGCCAAGAAATTTATGGGCAAAGATAAAATGCCAGTTCATATGACAGTGTGGTGTAGACTAAAGTCTCATTGGTAATATTAATATGAACATTTCGTCTTTAGAACATTTTAACCCACGCCCACGTTTTGGGGGCATTTTTATACACTACCCCATAACATATGCAGTAGAAAAACCTTGTCTTTTGTAGAATCATAAAAGTTTTTGATAAGCATTCTGAACAATTTGTTGTCACAATGTCCTTTTCTGTATTTAATCCACATCGTGTTTTAAGCCATGTCCACTTTTTGGGGATTTTAGCTGTACAGATAGGATGGGATAGGTTATTCAACAATCCGCACAGCGGATTGTTGCTTTCGCTACAATCCGTTTATAAATGATCTCCTGTCTGCAACTTCTAATCCAATTCATTCCTTCGCTGATGACAGTACCCTCAGCTTCTCATATTTGTTTTCAGGTCCTCGTCCCTCACCTTCGAACGTGGACTCTTAACGCCAAAATATGTTACGCTCATTGAATTCCGACCTTGACAGCATTATCAAAATGGGTAAATCCAACAGAGTAGAATTCAATGCTTTCAAAACACAATGCTATCTTCTGTCAGCAAAACCAAAATCTAGAGCCATTATCCATGAATGGCACTTACGTCGAAGAAACCGAAAAGCTTTCCATGCAAGGTATGTATGTTAGTAGCGACTTACGTTGGTACGACCACATATTCAAAGTCACTAAAAACGCAGCGAAATGTCTAGGTTTCCTAAATCGATGTAAGAAACATTTCACCCCCTCTGATCTGGCCACAATAAAGCGTTTATACGCCCAAAACTTGAATTCAACGCCCACGTCTGGTCAGGTGCACCAAAATCAACATTGCACCTAGATAGGATTCAAACGCGTGCGAAAAAACGTATAGGAGACATAAGAATAGCGAACTCCTTAGTTTCGCTCGAACACCGTCGAAATATCTCCTGCCTTACCTTGTTTTATCGCTATTTTAACAACCAATGTTCAAATGAAATAGCCAGCTGCATTCCTCCCATTCAACAATTTAGCCACAATACTCGTTACGCAATGAATGCAAATCAGTTTACCCTCAAGCCTATCTTCCGATGAACGCTGAAATACAGAGATTCGTACATAAACCGAACAACACGAATGTGGAATGCTGTACCAAACTCTTTTTTTCCTTTCAATTATAACTTACAGACATTTAAAACCAATGTGCATCGGTATCTCCTTTCTTCTTATCCCCAATTTCCTTAACGCCCGCACTGTGTTAAAACATATAAAGGGTATTCATAACCCCTTGAGTGCGCCCAAATTATAAAAAATATTGCTGTTTTTTTTAGTTAAAAATACTTATTTAATAAATGATACCAACAAATCACACTAAGCTCATTTATTTTTTTTTAAATCTTTTTATTTGAATATAAAAGGATTTAATCTTCGTACCGAAACTTGCAACTTTTTTTCCTATCGTTGTAAGATCTGTTCGCAGACGTCATTTGCCCCAAGTTTTTGTTGTCAAATTGATTTTTTTCTGTTTCTGTTCAGTTTTCGGTGGGAATGAAATGTAAAGACTGAACAGAAAAATGAAAAAAATAAAACAAAGTTTCGGGTGCTCGGTGGGTTTGGCCTTTTGGACTGATTAATATACTCCGAACTAAACTACGATCTAAAAAGCAAACATTATTTTAATGACTGCCACAGCCTGAATGCGATACCCTTGATATGTAGAGCAAAATGTGAAATGTTGAATATAAACGGATAGCCCTTAAAAATTGAAAAATCCATTGCTTCCTTTTTCGTTGATATGAAGAGCGATAAACTCTAAAGCACATTCTTTGATTCTAACCTAATAATTTAAAATCTCAACACCAAACCAATTGTTGTTTTTAATCTATGAACTATATTCACTCTCAGTTTTAGCGCTGTCAAAGAATACTATAAATGTATTTTCCAATCTTCTTCTTAAACCTTAAAATATAAGCTCACCATTTGATTTTTATTTTCCAAAAATATACTTCCGAATAAATCCAAACAAATTTTTATTTAACCAAAATCGCTCTTTACAAATTCCACTCTCATTACCAAACCCTACACTTAGTCTCTGGATGCATGGCATTCCCCAATGAACACCCAAAAGCCTTTGAAAACTCTTCGAAATGCATTAACGACTGCTTCACTCTCAGCTCATCTGCTTCGTGAACATCATGTCCGGAGTGTCCTTTAACTTGTTTGTTGCTTATTCCACAGAAAAATTGAGCAAAGTTTATAAAAAATGACTGTCCCATCGATCGATTTGCATTTTCCTTAGCAGCAACACTTTTGCCAACTTGCATCAAAGACCTCTGATAGGCGTTAAAAGCTAAACGAATGCCGCCCAAGTCAGCAATCTTTTCGCCAACCCCCTTTGTAGGCATCTGCTTCTCAATACATTGAACTCGTTCGACAAACTTTGGACTCCGACTTACAGCACTCTGCACCATGGAGCCTTCATAGTCGTAGTTGACACCATTTACGTCGAAACCGTGCAGGAACTCATGACCAATAATGAATCCAAGAACACTGTATTTTTCAACGTAGTCTCTACCGATGATGTTATCTTGAAGAAGGGTCAGCGGCACAACTATGCGATTCTTTGGTTGCACGAAGAACGGACTTGGTGTTACCGTCCACTGATATGCTAGATCTACGGCGACACCGCTTAATGATAACAAGTCTTTTTCTGTCTTATATTTAAAAGCTGACAGGAGATTCCTATAAAAGTTCCCATCTTCAAATCGAAGGCTTTCATAGTATTTCGATACGGCTTTTGAAGTTAGATTTCGCTTGGCATTTCCAACTTGTAGATCCATAACCGAAGCTTTGGTATAGAGAAACAGCAGAACATCTCGTTGATTTTCGTATAATTTTGAAACCTCGGCCAGAAATTCGACCTTAAGGAAGTTAAACAAATCTTGTACCATCTGATCGTTTTCAGGATCGTAAAAGTTATTCTCTATAATGTAGCCAACTGCCAAAGGCATGCTTGTATGAAGAGCCGTTACGCACTCATTAGCTGTAGTGTCATCCAGACTGTGTTGATCTATAAACTGGAGAAACTTGATCATGATGTAGTTGCACAATATTCTTGGTTGAGTTTTGTCCAAAAGAGCCACAAGCTTCGACATTATTTCAGTGTTTTGTATAATCATAGGGGTGTAGAGGTCCAGTTCTTTGCCAAACAAAATAGACAAATACTTGACCCAATCGATCTGGGGCAGGGATTCACTTAGATATCCTAAGACAACTTCCTCAGAATCATCATTATCTTGAGATGTATCTGCGGGTGGCAAAATGTTACCCAATTGTCTTTCGAATATCATCAGTTCTACGGCAATGGTGTCAGCCATTGGCTTGTCTATCGCAGACTTTTTAAGGATATCCATAAGAGTCGCCTTACTACTCGGTTGAGACTTAATTACATCCAAGTAGATTATGTTTACACTGGTATTATCCCATTTTGGCATCACTGTTTGCTCTAAGAATATATTTACCGCATATTTCCTTATTTCAGCGATTGTGTCCAGCCAGTTGAAGTGTTGAGCGTTCCAAGAGTTTTCGTATATTGCCCAACCACTTTTAGGTTTAACCACATTAAGGAACTCCTTTAAATTGTAGTTCTTTAAATTTCGACAGGACCTATAAAATATTTTAACTTTTGAAAGCACTTCTTCATTTTCCGGTTTGGATTCCAAGAACTTAGCAATCTTTTCATTCATTGCCATATCGAGAAGGCTGAGAGCATCGCCATGCTCCACATCACTGTTCACGTTGGACCAATTACCGCAGGCGTATTGATAAAAGTCTGCACATGGATTCACAGATGGTTTAATATAGCTTTCGAAGATCGCGACAGATGGTCTTAAAATACCAAGACCAAACAGAAAGATCAACCACATCATTTTTGACACGATCTTGTATACGATTTGTTTGTAAACTCAAGCCCGTTACCGCGCGACCGCACCGTTCGACAAACTGAAGACAACTCGATTGACTGTGTTATCAGTTTCGGAGCCGATTTCGTACATCCAATATGATAATGTCAGACGGAAAAAACGAGCATATAATAATAAACTAAAATTAACCTTGAAATGAACAACGCAATGTCGCACGAAAGATACACTCATGACATTGACAAAACCGAGGTACTTCAGATTAATTGAACAGGCTTTATCTGGTTCGTTTTTTTTTGGGGGGACTGCACTCAGTTTGATTGGCTTTGAATGTTGCTCTTCAGGCAATTAGGACAGATTAAGAGCTGATCTTTGCAGCTTCCTACTCTGACAAGCAATTCAATGAAATTGATGAACAGTATTGCAAACGAAAAGGAACAGAGAAGATGTTCTTGATAACAAAAAATTACGAATTTTTAATCAGCAAAATATAAATTTGTTTGCAATTGATGGTTATACGATTTTATATAATATACGTAAAATGCATCCCTGTTCGACGTGACATTTAAAAAAAAAACCTGAAATAAATGTAAAATCAAAGTACTCGCTAGACGATGTGTCCATTTAATTTCAATAATCAATTGATTATTTCATAGAAGGCGCGTCAGTTCAGAATAGAACATGCAAAGCCAGCGATCCAGGGATAAATATCAAAGCCAGGGATACAAGGCCCGACCAGAATCTGGTAGTTGGGTAATATTCGTCTCTGAGAATACGACAGCATTTATTGTTGGTGAACGGCCCAAACTTGCCCTTGCCCTTGTCTGTGCAGAATTACGATGGGTATTCTCGCTGTCCTATCAGGCTCGGCAACAACCTTACCGAAACATTCGATACCAAAAAAGGATTTAGACAAGGTGACGCATTGCCGTGTGACTTTTTTAACATAACATCTGCATTGATTTTGGGATCTCTTTGAAGTACCTATTGGTTGGTTGTGTTGATCTTCGATCCAAGATCCCAAGACGGAGGAAATCTGGTATACGCATTGAAAAATTTATTAAATCCTTCCTTATCGACACTGTTTTCTGGTAATACTGCCATCCTTCTACTGGCTTCGTTTTTCGTCTTAACCTGACTGCGCGTCAAGGTCGGTAGATGTTCCACTACAACTAAAACGTATCTCTTAACTGGCAACTATCATTCAATGGGCTAAGTATCGGTTCCTTCATCAGGTTCTAACATTAAACATGATAACTGAGCCCAATCATAACTTATTCCGGAGAATTACTTCTCTTGGTCTACGGTCACTGACCTTGATCATTAAATACATAACATTTTTTTGAAGTGAAACTAACTTTGGGACGCTGTGAATTAGATTTTTTGAAACATAAAAACATCCCGATGACGGTGTCCACGTTTTATTCATTACTGAAAAAACTCTTTTAACAGGAGCAGTCGAACCCGGAAGACATAAGACAAATTCGATAATAGTTGCCATTTCCTTATATTCTCAATTTTCAGTGTCAAAATTATTGAAAACTTCAACCCATCGCTTTTCTTTCCATTTTTTAATTAGAGTTGCTGAACAATAATTGCTGATGAAGCAAAATTCTTTGTGCAACTGAAACGAATTGTCGTTTGCGTTGTAGAACTTTTGTTCGTTCAAATGTGCCATTCCTCAACATATTTCCAATTTGGTATTATTATATTATTTTATTTAAAGTTGCCCATGAATATTTTTTCAATTCAATAATTGAACCTCCCCATAACTCGATATATTCGATTGCATCAGCCGAAAGAAAAAAATTTTTTTTTACAATTATCAATTATATTTTAAGAAAATATTACCAAAAAATCTTTACACTTTGCAAAAATAACATTGGAATCAGAATCCACTGCGCTGATAAAAAAATAGTTCATCCAAATAAAGGTCAACTTCAATGGCTTATGTTTTTTCCCCTTCAAATTTAAGGGGCTGAGCAAACAGCTCAGCCTAGAAAATGAAGCAAACAAAACAAACATAAGTATTTACGGCAGACTACCAAAAACCTCCATTTACATACTTGTTCTTCAAAAAGAAGCCAACATTTGTACAATGATAAGAGCATTATGAACATTTTTTTAACGTTCTTTTTCCTTTTGACAAACCAATGAACAGCGCTTTCTAGGGCTCAAAAATATGTAAAATATTTAACACCTGCCTTTTCATAAAACTCTTTCAGTATATTAAAATTCAGTAATAAAAATTTTAATATATTTTGACTACAATACATTCGATATCAAATGGAAATACATCACAAGCAAATTTCAAAGAATAGTGTACATGGGAAAAATTCGAAAGAAAATATCTTACGAGAACGGGAAAACAACTTTATTGAACCGTGATTTGTAGCGTTCACATAAACAGAAACAAAAAACAGTTTTTGGGCCTTAAATTTTAAGCTTGAATGATGAAATTTGGTACACGTGCTATTTGTATCTCCCAGCAGAACAAGTGTAAACATTTTTGAAATCCGCCTACTGCCACGTCCCCTTTTTTGGCCAAACCGTAAGGAATTTTGAAAAAGTTTCTGAACAACATACCTATTTAGAGAATCATTTTGTCCATAAAAACATTTTTTGCCACACCCACTTTTTGGGGGCGTTTTCAGTAAAAATTCGGTCAAATTTTAAGATTTTCGGTAGAAATTTCGATGCAGAATCATTGGTAGTATATGAACATTTCGTCTATAGATCATTTTAACCCACGCGTTTTTATATAAAAATCGTTTTCATACACTACCCCATAACATAAGCAGGAGTAAAACCTTGTCTTTTGGTGAACCATTAAAGTGTTCTATAAACTGTTTTTAATTCCCAACGTGTTTTAAGCCACGTCCATTTTTTGGGGATATTAATTTTACAGATGGGATGGGATAGGATATTAAATGATCCGCACAGCGGATTGTAGCCTTCTCATATGTTTGGTTTTAATTTTGAAGCACGTACGAAATATTTTGGTGGCACAATCAGAAGATTTTAAGCTGTGTTTTCTTTTATGGGATGGCAGCAATCTTGGAATCGAATATGGTTGGGAAAAATTAATTAATCCTTTTGCTTGCCTGTTTTTATTTATCGAAAATACAAATACATCACATAATATCCCTATCCGATCAGCTTTTTTCGATATATGGATATTTTGCTCTAAGTTTTTCATTCAAATCACAGCTTCCTTTTGTGACCTTTGCCATTTGTACAAATTAAATTCTCTTGAAATAGAGAGCGTTTACATGAAACATCCCCTAATCAATGAATAACCTTCAGTGGACTTGGATATTTTTCGATTAGAAGGGGAGAACCAAAATCATACCAACGGTATTTAAATACTAAACATTTCATTGCAGGGTTTTCGTAGGAAAATACAGGAGTGATATATTGGAATTATAAAACAGAATAATCCTGCAAAATACAGGATAGATGGGAGCGTTATTCATGAATGTAATGTATTTGGTTAACAGACGCTACGTTATTTTAATGTATACTCAAACCGTTGCCTTAGGTGTCGTTATAGCAAGCCTACTTAATGTTGAGTAAATTATATGCAAAGCAAATAATTTCATTACCACTAATATATTTGCGGACTCAATTTATTGCTAAACAAATCGCAAGTTATGACCTCAGTTGTTTCTTTTTAACAAGAATTAAACCGCAACTAAACAAATTTCTCATAAACATATTGATGCATTGAAATCCCCACCTTGTCGGCGGATAGTCTACTTCATGGGAAGTAATAAAAAGAACGATAAGAGTAACTATATTTCAGATTTCCTTCAGTGATAAATATCTCAACATCCTTCCTTTCGTGGCTTTATTCCTTTAATCATAACATCACTGATTTTGCCGGCCTCTAAGGCACACTCCAAAAGCATAAATAGCAATACCAACTCGGATGTATTATATATACATGGTACATTGTCGTCGGCATCTTAGAAGTGGCATTTGTTTTTAATTCCCTCTTCCAGGACTCCACACATCGCCGGCACAATTAAGAAACCATAAATACGATACAAAACACCCTACAACACAACGAGCACTGAGAGACCCTTTCAGCGTGGGCAGTTTTGTTCAGCGCGGATCAGTGATCGGTGATCAAAATCAGAAAAGTATTTCTTGGATTTATGAACGATCTGTGAACACATACATGGTCGGCTCATATAACCCCGGATGAGAGCTCATATGAAATATCAATTTGTCGAGAAAATTATAAATGCAAACAAAATGAAAATGAGAAGACGCAGACTTGCGGTGTCTTTTGGCAATTTTTCGGAAGTTGCCAAAATATATCTTTTATCGTTGATCTAAGGAAATGGTGAAGAGTAAGCCATATGAATATTTATGATGACAATTGATGAATCTATAGAGCTACCTCCAGCTCTGACACTGACATTCAATCATAATAAAATATGATATTGACAATAAAAGAAATAAAATATCCATACGCCCATCACAGAGGGTTATAAATCATAATTGCTATCGCATACAGTCGGTCAAACAAGTTTGTAACCCAGGGCTACTATTTCTATGTTCATACATATTTTTTTTTGATAAACGTAGAAACAAAGAAATAAGACAGATTTTCGAATCAGAAAATTTCCTTTAAAATGGCATTCAATTGTTAGAACATATTTTTGCATATATTACTATAAATGCATATAAATGCATTTTTTGGTTTATTGGACATCTTTATAAAATAAATGCATATTTTTAGTTTATATTTTCGTAATCTTAAAAACACAATGGAAAATGAAAAATATGGATTAAAATTATCTCAAATATATTCACGTTGAAGAGTAACGAAGAAGAGAACCTATAAAACTATTCAATAAGTATTCATTCAAGAACATTCCAGTTACATCTGTTGACGTTGAAAGATTCTTTTTTTTTTTAATATATAAGAGTTTTGTTTGAACAAATACAGGGCGATCATTTCGTAACTTTGAAAACGATAATCACTCAGACGGTAGACGAGACCTCATGAGCAATCGCTCAACAATCGTCTGTGATTTGACGATTATTGTTTCTAGTGAAGCAAATAAAGTGATATCGCCGACAGCAAAAACGACAATTGATCTTACGTGATACAAGATGAGATGAAAGAAATGTTATCGTCAAGCAATAATCAGCTTACGGAATGAGGGCTTAGTTTTCTTTTTGAAAATTAAAAAAAAAACTTTATGGTATGTACATATTAACAAGACATATTCAATGAATTTGGACAGTTAATACTTTATTTAAATGAGATTGAAATAATGACAAATAATATTGAAATTTTCTTTTTCATTAAATGAAGTTAATTTTATGTTTATTTATTTTTGAAGATTTTTTTACTGTTGTGAAATAAAAGACTGCATTTGTTTTAAGACATTTTATTATTTTTCAATTTTTTTAAATCATATTTTCACTTTTTGAGTGCATATTTTCTCATTATTTTATGTGCAAAACGAGAGTTTTCTAAAACATCTGCAAGAGGAGGGTAGGTGGCCTAATGCTTATTGATGTATCTTGATATTAAGTTATTTCACATTATGGATATGGAGTGTAGTACTAATAAATGGTTTAAAAAGATAAAAATACATTAATCTTACTCAAAAGTTGCAGAGTTAATCTAACTAAGTGGGCAAAACATTAAAAACCTGGCATTTGCGGGCCATACAGGGTATCAAACCTAGCTTTTCTCTTTATTTGTGTGTGCGAAGTTATTACTTTTGCCACAAAGAAGGAGATCTCCGGCTTAACGCCTAATCCGAAAGGGAAATTTAAGAAACTTCTCATGATAGTTTTACTCTTGGTCGTTTGTCAGACTTTCGCAAGAGGTTGAGCAGTAAAAAACGTAAGTGTTATTACTTTCAGGATTTGAACTAGGGACCCCGCGCGTAATAGTCCAACGTACTAATCACCAGGCTACTGCACCCGCGATAAGCGAGCACTCTAAGCTTTTCTCTATCATTCAACTCTATCATATAACTATTGTTTGACAATAATAAAATCTTTTGCGGTGTTTCATGAACGATAACGAGTCAAAGTAAATTCCAAAGCCAACGAAAAAAGAATAAAACTGTGAATTTTGACAGTTCAAAAGGAAGTAACAAACTTGGTTTTGTTACTAGTGTTAAGAAACATTGTCAGGAGTTCTTAAATTAATTTACCAAGTTTCAAGTTTTAAAAAATTGCCAAAAGGGCCTTTTTAGGTGAAAAAGTTACTTAACACCCTCCCCACCTTAAAGAGGTTAAGGATCTTCAACAGGTAATATACATATCTGTTTTATTGCTTTTTTAAGAATAGCAATAGACGTTTTCACCGTAACTACTCGAACGACATCGTCCTTTCCAGAATGTAACGCTGTTATTCGTCCCATTTTCCATTTTAGTGGGGGAGCATTATCGTCCCTGAGAAGTACCAGAGCACCATTTTGTCCTCTTTTGAAAGTCCCTGCAAGTACTCAATAATGACCATTTTGCCCAAATTGTTTGCGTGACCCATTGCATTCGTTGCCATCTTGACAATTGGTTGAGATTGTCATCCTTTATGTTGTTCTCCACTATTGCCTTCAGCGTTTAAAAAAAGACCAGGTTAAAAAACTATGATCGTTAGGATCATTAGATATTGCTGTTATGGGTCGAGAGTTTAAAATTGTCTCTATTTGGAATAAGTTGGTGAAATAATCTCTTCATATGGAACTTCGCGGATTTCATCGCAATTCGCGATTCAGAATCGCTTTCTGAGTCGATTTAGCCATGTCCGCCCGTCTGTAAGTTACCTGTTTTTAGGCCTTAAATTTTGAGCTAAGGTAAAGAAATTTGGTATATGGGATCCTTATATACGTGCTGTTCAAACAAGTGTAAGCATTTTCAAAATCCGCCCACTGCCAAGGCCACTTTTTAGAAAAAAAACCTTATTTTTAGTCAAACGGTCGTTTATGCATGAAATGGCACGAAGTATTTAGTTTCACTTACGATAAGTGGTATTTGATTTGCGTAATGAAGTCGGTTTCCGTTTGTGTCAAGAGTACAATTTTAATCTTTTGGCGTTCTAATATGTTTTCATCAATATTCCTAATATGAAGCGAAGAGTTGTGCTATGGCCACTGTTTCTGATCCTTTCGCAAGAACTCTGGACCGAAAAATCACATATCTGATTCCATCAATGTTCACGCACCCCGCGATATAATGTCAGCGGGGTTTCAGTTGGGATTCACGACGTCTCCATTGTTGCAAGGTCGTAGTTTCCTGTATAACGGCTATTCGGTTGGCAACAAATGTTTTCCAAGTTGATGCCGAATCCGTCCAATAGAAAATATTTTCGAAGTCTATGTTTAGTGTCTTAATTATGTGATGAGTAAACTGAGCTGTCATTTGTGCACCGCACAGTGCAGAACGTAATTTTTGTTTGGAGCAACCTTAGATTTTGATGCCAAGAGCCTAGCCTGACCGAATATTTATGCACATACCATATGCAAGTACATATGCATGTATTTGGGCACCTGACTTCTGAACTGAAAAAGCCATCCTTGGAACTTGCAGGTTTTGAAGAAGAAATCAGGTGGAAATCAGTCCACTTTTTGCTGTTCTCTTGAGGAAGTTGTTTATTCCAAGAAAACTTAGTTTGCCACAGCTGCCTCATAAAAATGTTGGCCAAAACAATGACTAAACGAAGCGGATCGAACAAGTGGGCAATATCGGAAAGTACAGTTCTTTTCGTTATTTAAATTTCCTGACCTGCATCTTTACACTTATACATTCCTGCTCTGTATTTGAAAATATACTTCGCACTGCTCAATAGGAATGTTTTCTAACAAAACTTCTGAGTTCGAGCACCACTTTCTTAGTTCAAAATTTCCTCTGTTAAGTAACGCAACTAATTCGACTCGAATTTGTTTTGTCTCCTCCAAGAAATTTGGTCCCGTTAATACATCGTCGACATAAAAGTCGGATTCAATGGCCTTGGCGGCACGTGGAAATTGTGTCATTTCATCAATGGCTAATCGATTCAATGCACGAGTTGCTAAATATGATGGGTTGGGCAAAATCCTCATCTTTCAGTCCTTCTCGCGGGCGCCCACCTGAAAATGACTAATCAGCATGCCTGATTAGGGTCAGCCAAGGGTCCCACTTGGATATTGACCGTGCGCTGTAACACTTTGCAACGCACGATCAATGTACAAGCGGGAACCATAAGTTTGAGGTGGGAGAAAACCCTTAAACCCAAATCCAAGGTGGAACAGCAAACGCCGAAGGATGCATGGCTAAAAAGGGAGTTTAAAGCCGCTAGTTTGCGAATTTCGGATACCGGGCTACCTCCGATCTCAAGATAGCCTTCCTGTGGTTAGACGGGTAGACCACGGGCGACCAATAAATCCCGCCTACTCGTGGGAAAAATTGAAGTACCAATAGTAAAAAACATAGAGAATGATGCCTCTACAAATGCATCAACAACTAGGGATGTTTCAGAACACCCTGTCGAAACCGACACGACACCTGCCAATCGGGAAGGGTCACAAATCAGTGATTTCGAGATGATGAGCCTTGAAGAGAAATTGTCTCATCTGAGCGACTCAGCCTCGGAATCAAGTACTGTATACAGCATCAGTATACTCTCGGATGAATTGCATCCGGAATATACAGAAGCGCCAGGGACCCCAGGCAAAACGGCTCAAACTAATTCCAAGCGTATCAGGTTCACGCCAGCGGAACAGCGTCGTTTCAACAGAGCGCTGAAACAGGGTAGCAGCATAGAGCAAGCCCGCATCTTTGCAAAAACAAAAGATGATGCCAAAGAAACCAAACGCATGAGATCTGAGGACAACACACCACCTCAGTCCGAAGCGAAGCGAGCTCGCACTGGGAAAACAACCTCTGACAGAACCACCTATAGAGATATAGCGAGCTATGTCAGATTGGGTGTCGTACCAGTCGATATCGATCGCAATCCTCTCACGAATGAACAAATGGTTCAGATACAAAAGAGGATTATGGACATCACGATCGAACTGCGCGACGGGGATGCAAAGCCAGCTTTCCGCGGGACAACTTTCAAATCCGGATGGCTCTTGTTAGTATGTGCGGACATCACCACTTCAGAGTGGATGAAAACAAACTTCCTCAGACTAAAGGAGAAATGCGAGTTGGAAGTAATGCTTGTGGGAGAGGATGACTTTCCGAAACCACATATTGTCAGAGCTTTCTTCCCGCAGAGTACCGGAGTCACAAATGAGAGAATACTGGCAATACTAGACGGTCAAAACAGAGACCTAAATACGAGAACGTGGAGAGTTCTGCAAAGATCGGACGAGAAAGACGTCGCCCACATGGTCTTTGCAATAAACGAGAGTGCGATGCGTAGGCTTGCGGAGCTAAAGGGGATGGTATCATACAGATTTGGCCAAATCAAGATCATCCTTAAAGGATCCGACAAGTCTGCAATTCAGACCCGAAAAAATAGTGTAAATGACACTGATAAAAAGAAAAAGTCGCCAGAAAAAACAAGCGCCAGCTCGTCGCAACCAGCAGCCAGTATTAGTACTGCCGCCGGAAGCGATATAAAGAAGACTGGTTCACTGCCTACGACTTTATCGCCAAACGCCCCCAGTACGAGCAACGTTAACATCAGCCAGCAACAGTTTAGACCAAAGCTAGCTGCGGAACGGGCGCGTGAACGACAAAAACACGGACAGCGTAAAAACGGTCCGAGATAGACACGAAGGTCTTTCTCAACAGGGTATCAGAAGATGCGATAACAAGCCTTATAGGGTACGAAACCCTGAGCACGGTAGGAAGCGATGACCACCCTACTAAATGTGCTGCAGGCAAACCTGCACCGAGCTATAGGTGCCTCGGACACCTACAACCAAAGATGTGCCGAAGGGAACATCGCTCTAGGTTTAATCCAGGAGCCATGGGCAACAGAGGGTAAGATATTTGGTTTACAAAGTAAAACCAGAGAGCTCATCTTCGCCCGGGGAAATTTTAGACCAAGGGCAGCTCTTTTAGTTGCAAAAGATATAAAATTCTCTCCCATTCCAGGTTTCATTACCAAAGATCTGGTGGCTGTCCTTTTAGAAAGACGCAACGGCCGAGAGCTACAAAAAATTGTATGCGCATCGGCGTACTTTGCTGGAGATGACGAAATACCACCTCGCCCAGTACAGGAACTTGTCCAGTACTGCCAGACCCAGCAACTACATCTTATCTTCGGCTGCGACGCCAACGCGCATAACACAATATGGGGCAGTCGAGATACAAACAAAAGAGGTGAGTCCTTATTAGAATACCTATATAGCAACAATTTAGTTATACTAAATAAGGGTAATAAACCCACGTTTAGAAACGTTTTAAGAGAAGAAGTTTTAGACCTTACCATCTCTTCTCCGTTTGTCCAAAACACCGTCGAAAATTGGCACGTTTCTGGTGAGGCATCTTTATCGGATCACATGCACATAAGTTTCCAATTAAGATGCAACACCGAGGATGCGCCGATTAAATACGACAACAAACTCACAAATTGGAGAACGTATCGAGAAAATCTATCGATTAAATGTGACATACTTCCAGAACAACCTTCATGTGTAAGTGAAGCGGAAGTCGCACAATGTCAACTAAATGACATTATCATCTCATCTTTTACAAATAGCTGTAAGGTTAAACGCACTGTGGCAAAGAGGTGCACACCATGGTGGAACGATAACCTAGAAAGTTTCCGTAAAAGAGTAAGAAAACTTTTCAATAAAGCCAAACGCACCGGAAAGTGGGACCAATATAAATCTCTACTTACCCAATACAACATAGAGTTGCGAAAATCAAAAAGAGCGTCCTGGCGCAAATACTGTGAGGAACTCGAAGAGCTTCCGGCGGTGGCGCGTCTCCAGAGGGCACTCTCGAAAGATAAAACAAACTGCATGGGATTACTAGTCAAAGCTGACGGTAAAATCACATGCGACCGGGAAGAAACGTTGACCACACTTCTTCAGGTACACTTTCCCGGCTCTACAATCACAAGTGAGTTTCATGAACACATGATAGATGACTCACCTCCTATAAACCTGAAAAGGACTAATAGTTTATCCGGCAAACTTTTCACTCCGGATAAGGTCAAATGGGCGATCAACTCATTTAAACCATACAAGGCACCAGGGACAGACCGAATCTTTCCTGCTCTTATACAAAAGGGCTTGGACTTTTTCCTACCCACTATGGTAGCTTTATTTAGGTTTAGTTTCAATTGGGGCTACATACCACAAACCTGGAGGGAGGTAAACGTGGTATTTATCCCCAAACCAGGCAAACCAATAGAACTACCTAAATCATACCGTCCAATAAGCTTAACATCGTTTTTCCTGAAAACAATGGAAAGAATACTTGACGTACACATTAGAGAGTGCTTAAATGAAAGCACTCCTCTGCACCCATGTCAATTCGCCTACCAAAAAGGTAAATCCACGGAAGGAGCACTTCTAAGTTTAACATCACAAATAAAAAGTGCATACGAAAACAAAGAAGTAGCTTTATGTGCCTTCCTAGACATAGAGGGCGCTTTTGACAACACTGGATATGACTCCATATCAAATGCTCTGACTCATAGAAGAATAGATCATCCCACCATCAAATGGATCAAAGCGATGCTTGAAAGTCGGAAAATAACTGCTTCATCAGCACAGACCTCAGTATCAGTAACAGCCGTTAAAGGCTGCCCTCAGGGAGGAGTACTCTCACCCCTACTATGGTCTCTGGTTATCGATAACCTACTTCAAGACCTAAGTAATGCAGGTTTCAATATAATTGGATACGCCGATGACCTAGTCATCATAATAAAGGTCAAAGAACCAAACGAAGTTACAACACGTTTGCAAAACGCCCTTAAGATAGTCATAGACTGGTGTAATAAAGAAAGTCTCTCTATAAACCCCAGCAAGGCTATCATCGTCCCTTTTACAAAAAGGAGGAAATTAAATCTTACCCAAATTTCAATTAATGGTACATACATTGAGTATTCCAACGAAGTAAAATATCTTGGAGTGATCCTCGATAAAACACTAAGCTGGAACTCCCACATCAACAACAAAATTCAAAAAGCAACCAAAGCTTTCTGGGCTTGCCGAAGCATGTATGGTAAAACCTGGGGAATCTATCCAAAGACCACACACTGGATCTACACGATCATGGTCAGGCCCATTATAACATACGCTTCAATAGTATGGTGGAACAAAGTCACCCAAAAACAACTATAAATAAATTAAACAAGGTACAACGGCTTGCCTGTCTGGGCATTACCGGAGCTATGCGTACCTGTCCCACGGCGGCTATGGAAGCCTTAATAGGACTAATACCTCTCCACATTTATATAAAAAAAGTGGCAATTCGCAGCTCAGCAAGTTTGATACAAGCGGAAGAATTAAACATTAGTGAACATCTAAAACTAATTGAACTTCTTTCCGAACTTCCAGAACTTGACATGATCTGTGCGGTTACAGACCGCTTACCAAAGACACTATGCTTCGACAAAAGATTCTCAACGGAGATCACAACCAGAGAAGCATGGTGTAGCAACAACCCTCCAAACTGCCTAAACGGCCTAAAGTGGTATACGGATGGTTCTAAAATGGACTCAGGGGTAGGAGCTGGCATACATGGACCAAATAAAAACATCTCAATACCTATGGGAAAAAACCCTAGTGTATTCCAAGCTGAGCTCCATGCCATAAAAGAATGCGCAAACCTAATACACAACTCAGGTATTAAAGGCGCAAACATCCATATATTCACGGACAGTCAAGCAGCTATAAAAGCCCTTAGCTCACACATCATTGACTCCAAATCAGTACTACACTGCTTCAACTCCCTCCAAACACTCAGTTCCAGGAACAAAACCAAACTATGGTGGGTCCCCGGACATAAGGGAGTTGAAGGTAACGAAAAAGCTGATGAACTAGCCAGAAAAGGTTCCGAAACCCCCTTCATTGGACCTGAACCCTTCTGTGCAATCCCCAAATCAGCCATAAATCTAGTCATAAAAAACTGGGAACAAAACAGATGTGTTTCATACTGGGGAAACATCCCAGGCCTAAGACAGGCCAAAAGAGCTATTCAGCCCTTCAAATCAGATGCCGACAAGATACTAAATCTTCGCAGGCACGATATCAAAAACTTAGTAGGCTACCTAACTGGTCATCACGGTCTGCGATATCACCTAAACAAAATGCGTCTAGTCGACTCACCGGAGTGCAGACTATGTCTAGAAGAAGACGAAACAGCCGAGCATATCATATGTGAATGCCCGGCTCTTTACGGTATGAGAAGAGAATCTTTCTTCAGGGAATTCTTAAGTCCCGAAGAATTGAGGAAATCTTCGGCTGAAAGTATTATCAGCTACATTAGGAAAGTAGAAGCGCTACTAACCTAAAAAGCATCTGACGGCAAGCACAATAGATCTTTTAGGTCGATGTGTATATTACTGCTTAGGCAGGTCAGAATTTAATAAAAAAAAAAAATATGATACAGATTAGGTGCCATAAGTAACTGTACATAAACGGTAGGTGTTAATAGGTTTCTTTTCTGAATCCCTCCAAAGTATCAATTGAAAATGTCTATCTTTTGGATCCACAAGCACCTGACGATAAATCTATGTTATTTCGCCAGTAAAAACATAACGGTATGGATTCGAAATCGAAGAGCTTTGGAGAATAATAAATAAAGGGACGACCATTAGAATATCATTGAGCGATTTTCGATTGTCCGATTTGGAAGAGCCATCAAAAACAACTCTTAATATGGTTGTGCTGCTACTTGGTTTGAAGATGCTGTGATGAGGAAGATAAAAATGGAGCTTGGAATGAACAAGCTGCATATTATTGAAGTATATATACTCATTGACAAATTCGGTATAATTTCGATTAAGGTCACTACGGTTCTTCAACTTCCTTTCTAAGGATAAAAAGCGACGAAGTGTTTTGTTGTGTAATGTTCCTAAAGTCGAAGGATCTATTTAAATGGTAATCTAACTTGATATCGCCCACAAGCAAGGCGACAAACGTTGTCGTGGACATGAAGTTCGCATGAAGTTCCACTTGCAGAAATATTTTGTTCAAATGAAGAACGATTTGCTATTTCCCAATTAATAAGTTGATTTTTTGAGGAATTCGGAAATTTGGATCAACCAATGTAACGTTTTTTTTGTAAACCGAGGTCGGAGATGTTTATTTTCATAGAAGGCAAAAGTCCTAAATTTTAGGAAGAATGATTGAGACAGTAAAATTATTCAAAAGTGATTTGATTGCAATCACGGTCTGATGATATGCTTGTCATTTGAATGAAGATATTCCGGAGTAAGACTGAATGCATTTTGTGCGGATTGAGCCAATATAGTGCCAAACGTAGAATGCACAGCTGCATTGAAGTGGAAGGCGTATATTCACTAGTATTAGGATTGTATGAAGAGCTTTGAATATTATCTTGATGAAGTAAGGATTATTTTATCCATAGTTGCGACAGTTAGATGATGTGCAGCTTGCCTTAAAATGATCGACCTTTATAACTTTAATGAGGCGATTTGTAATGACATGGCCAAGTTTAGAACATAGCGCACATATTGTTAGTCGTCGTGAACGATTTTGGGGTTGGTTTTGGGCTCCTATATACCGTATTCCTAAGACTCACCTTTAATATGGTCGTTTGGCTTACCATCCTCTCCAATATCTGGCAGCGTTTGTTAAGATATTTCGATATTTCTTGGTAGCTAGGTAGTCGATCGGCGGGGGCACCCTCTTGCCATTTGATTAATGTAGCGGTGTCCAACTTGGAGGATATGATGAAGACTATTAAATCGTGGAGCGACCTAAATTAGTGACATGGAACTGGAAGAGTGACTAATGGTTCCAAACTGACTGTGCATACACACATGAGCTTGCTCGACAGTGGAAATATTGAAGTATGCAATTTCTGGTGGGATAATGTATTGTTTTGACTATTTGCCCATGCTGACAAGAATGATAGAAAAAATAAAAAAAATAAATAGAAAGAAATAGCAAAACAACATTGAATGAAAACTCAGCATAGGGTATAACAAGCTTAAATTGGGCTTTGCAAGGTCTAATACTCCCGCCCATTAGTAGCTTTTATTTCCCCAATTCTTAAAAAAAACACAAAAGTATCTTTCGTGACCGATACATATTAAATGACATTCCATATTTGGAGTATAGACATCATTTTCTGACGTAAATGTCCCCAAAGTATACTCACAGGTGTCGCGATGACGAGAAACAAAAATTAAATATTCATTTCACTTCCCTTTTTCGTCCTTTGTTGCCAAACTTAAAATTGTCGACTGACGTTGCATTGGAATGTCATTCATTTATGTCTATTAGTAACGACTATATCATTTTTGAATTATAATTTTTACATCTTTGGCTAAATTTTAATTAAGCTCTAAAATAGCCATAAATTGCATGGAGAATGCTTATGAGTATAAAAGGGCTACCTACCAATAAAAATATAAAAATAATCGCATCTACCAGAGATATCCTTCTACAGCACATCACCCTAGAAACACAATGACCTTGCCACTGCTGTTCTTCACAAAATCTCCGGCCTTAAATGTACGCATGTGCGAATTTCGTATTCAACACCACCATGCCCATAAAGTTTTACGCAACGCTATTCATCAGCGATTCCATCGTAATTCAGTTTCATGTTCCACCCATCAAAAGTGAGTATTTCCAGAGGTACTCCATCAAAGGCAGGGAAAGTCCGTCTTTTGACCAAAAGCCGTATTGTATACTCTTTATTGGCCACTTCTTGCGATGCAATTGCCTGGGTGGTGGTTACACATTGCTTTTGTCACTGCACTTTGACTATTGTCAACACCAACATCAGCGATTCTTCGTGAGTAAATGTAATTTAGACTTTTGTCTGGAGGACTTTCACGGTTTATACCACCATTCTATCCACTAAGAGTGAATGTCAGGCTTTATGAAATATGGAAGTTTAAGTGGTTCTATTATTAGAATGCAAATGCAATGACACCTATTTGCACAGATTGCTGGCAATTTGCATGCGTGGTGTGCATTCCAACTGTCATGCTGGCCAAACAGAACTCCCAACGCGATATAGCTGGTGAAATAAATCCATTTTGGTGCAATGTTTATCCAAGCATCCGTCCATCAATCCGTTAACGTCATTCGTCATCCTCATCCCCCATCAGTGCTATCATCTTGACGGGGAGTATTCAAGGCTCTGCGTATATAATTTGTTTTGATTTAGAAGACGTTTGTGAGATATCACACGTCTGAGCCAATCTCTGAGTGATTTCGAGGTATGTTTTGGAAAGCACGACGCACGGTGAGAAAAGTTGTTAGATATCTTAGGCAGATATTAAGACAAATTGGGCATACATTTTGAGCAATTGCATTTTCACAAGTCACTCAATTAGGTTAGGTTGAATGAGCTCTCGACTCTGTTGAACTACGAATTTGGATATGCCACGTGGTGAGATTAGGCTTACTAATCGGTAAAGTAGTGTGGAGAAGTACCGCGTAATTCCATCATCCGTCCTAATTTGGATAACCTTAGAAACCTGAAGGGATCGGGAATGGGATTTTGGAGATGGGATAAGCAATTCTGCTTATTGACGAATCCATGAAGTGAAAATGTGCCTCATCCCTGAAGATGATTTTCTACGAAAACTGATCATCCACTGTTGCCATTTCTTGCCAACATTCTGACCATTACGACGCTTGAAATGGTCAAGAGGCTTTAGTTCTTGAGTCAATTGCACCTTGTAAGCGTGTAAATGCAAGTCTTTATGCATAATGTTCATCAACGACGAGCGTGAGAGGTGCAATTTTTGCACGATTTCTCCGATTGAACGCACATTTGGATGATTAAATTGACCGAAAAAATCACGAAGTGCACGATATGCATTTTGATTTGAACGCCCATTTTCATAATAAGCCTGAATAACTTTAACGCGTTGCTCAATTGTGTATCTCTCCATAGTTCAAATTGAGTTAGTCTGAAATTGAGAAATGTCAAATGAAATGCAGACAAAAGCTTGACGTTTAGGTGTGGTTCATATTCAGCATCGGCCCTTCAAATTTTACCACTAGTTATTATCAAAACGAATATATCTCTATGGGATAGTGTATACAAAATTAATATTAAAGATCTCAGTCAAACTACTAAGGAGATCTTATACAAAACCCTGATCATCCCTGCTATACGACGCTGAATCATGGACCGTATCAAAAGCGAATGAGGAAATGCTTGGTCTTTTTGAGAGAAAAATTAATTAAAAAATTAAAATCTTCGGTCCCGTTTACGTTGATGTGCTATGGAGACGAATATTACGAGCTGTACAGCGACACACCCCTAGTAAAAAAAAAAAAAAAACTCCGCATTTGACGTTTAAAATGGCTAGGACATGTAGAGTGAATGATCACCAATACTCCTAGTCACAGTCTTCGATTCACAGCCAGACCTATGGGACGCAGTAGAGAAAGAACTCGCCCATAAGTGGAATGCAGAAGTAATAACCAACATAAACCAACTTGAAGAGCGCAACTGGAGGCAGTTAGCTAAAGACCGGGATAACTGGAGAGGCATGTAGAGCCACTTAAGAGGGTAAGTAGGTAAGTTAGTAAGCAACTGCGGTGTAGAGCTTTAATTTCAGTTTAAAGGATTTTTCGATGACTGAAAACACCCTGCCGTAAATCCTATTTGCGATGATTGATGTCGTCATCATAGCTTGCTACCATACTGATTAGATTATATATCCAAGATTTTTAACTTTTCTCATTTGGAAAGCTACGACAGAGAAAAAATAGAACGTGTTCACGAGGCCAGAATAAGGAATTTCAACCATTAGACGATCTTCCCACTATGACGATTGCTCTCTTGTCACAGCTTTTACTGTTTTCAATGATTATTAGCAGTGAAGCCCAAATCATGGCAATAATGAAGTCAGGAGAGTAGAATGCACTTGTTTTTACATACTTTTCTTAACAGGCACCCATCCCATTGATAGTCTCTGGCTAAATCAAGCAGCCTTTATTCTCATTAATGCCGGGGACGCTACTTCCAGTTTTTCAAGTCAATCAAGTTTGCATCGTAAGTCCTGCTTTCCTTGCAACCTTGCCACTTGGTTGCAGTTGTCTCGGGGATTTTACCTTTTATAGTAATCACACTTTTGCACAACACATAAACCTCGTGGTTATATCTTTACCACCACTCAACCTTCTCCTTTGCTCAGCTCTCCTACTCATCCGTAAGACTCATAGACTCAAAAGCAACATTGCAGAACTACGCGCTGGTGCTTAAGACATGCAACTTGTGGTTGCAATAGTACCTTCAAAACTAATGAAACACAATTTAATTAGATCAGCAATGAATTTATTACCAAATTTTACACTTTTTCGTAGGATTCAATGCAGACCTTCTAGAACATGCGAACGCTTTTGAGAACTCTTCCGAATTCGCAACGACATTATTCACACGATCTTTGTGCGATGAATGGTTCCTAGTTTTACTCGTATACGCATCCGATCCGCACCAAACCTGCGCAAAGCTTATAAAGAATAACTGATCCCCACTGATCGTTGCATCACTGTATAAATTACCATCTCGTAGTTTTTCATATGCTCCGAAGGATATTCTTAAACCTTCATTATCAGCAATATCCTCATTCAACGCTGCAACCCGTCCTTCACTGTATTGATCTAAGTAACAGTTTGCCCTCAAACCAAATTGAATTGTCATCTTTGGATTAGTTTCGTCCTTAACGTTTCCTTGGCTATCATAATGTTGACCATCATAGTCAAATCCGTGCACCAGTTCGTGGGCTATAATGGTACCCAGTGAGCCCATTATTTGGGCTATATTTGATTCCTCCCTATAAATTGGCGGTTGCAGGATTCCGATGGGGATCTCTAAAGTATTTGTTGTTAATTTGTAATATGCATTTACATTCATGGGTCTTTGATTTTCGACAGCTGAAGATGACGGTCGTGTCAATAGTTCGAATTCATTGGTGGAAGCTAGTTTGTCAAGTGACATGCGAGACGTTTCATAGCTTTGGCGATCTATATCGATTTCTGGTTGATTAAGGAGTTCCGTCTCAGAATAGCCGATTAAAATTTTTACTGACTCGAGCTTGCGCCTCGTATCATCCTTAGAATTGGTTTCATACCAATTTGTTTCATTGATTTGCTGTAGAAATTCTTCTCGTACGTTTTCGAAAATCTCCCTCACTTTGGAAGTTGTAAATGTCTTACGTAGACTGAGAAAGTTCTTCGCTACAAGTAGAGGCATCTTTGCGTTAACCTCATCTATGCAGCTTATCCAATCGGGGGCATCCATTCTCACCTGATAGTGACGAAGGAACCGTGTGAGTTGAGAGAGTGCCACAGTTTCGGGTTTTGTTTTATCAAGTAATAATCCTAACTTCTTGAACAAATCCACTTGAAGAACTATCAACTGTGAACGTTTGATAGGCTTTCCGAGCAACGTTTCAAAGTAGAGTCTCCAATTCAAGCCAGGCGTTTGTTGAGCAAGTTCATCTATTGAAATCGGATCAATGAGTTCATCTGCAACATCCTGATTCAACTTGTCTAAATTAATTTCTAAGTCCACAACCTCTTGAGCAATTAAATTCGCCTTTCTGACACGAACTCCAAAACCCAACAGAATGTACTTAACGTAGGTCTTGTACATAAATGCACCATCTCCATCTGCTGGGCCAAAAAACTGCTTTTTCAACGGTGACATATAGATCAAGTGCTGACGTGAATCCTTCCAACTACGCTGAACAGTCAGCTTAAAAAGAGTATCCAATTGATAGCGTCTTAAATTCGCTGCAGCTTGCAACCAGTCGAAAGTAGTTTCATTGAATGTGTCATTTAAGTACGGCCATTGCGAGAACCCCATAAGGGCCTTTAAGTAGGGCTGAAGTATATCAACTTCAGACTCGTACTTACTATTAACGCAAAGTTGATAGAAATCACTGGCAGGGTTATCACGAATGCCTCTCCTTCGCAGGGATGAAAAATACTGCTTAAGTGTATAGCGATTCTCCATCTTTTGATCGGTTATCACATCCTGTGCATCCATGTTGTTTGACGTCCATTTTCCACAAGCGTACTGATAGAAGTCCTCACAGGGGTCCACTCTTCTGTTGAGAAATTGTTTAAAGTCTCTAGTGTCTTGGCCCCATGTGGCGTGAGATAATAGTGCCAGCAGAAGTAAGGAAACGCCACGAAAATACATTTTTTTACATTCGATATATTAGATTCACTTTAAAAAAAACTCATAGGGGTATATAGGGCGCTGCTTCTAAATACGAACTGATAATGCGAATAGATTTGATTTCGAGTCTGAGTATAAACACAAGCTGACTGGGTATGTTTAGAGTTTGAAGATTCATATAAAAAAACCAGTGCTATACTGTTAAAGTTAATGAATTTTGTGTTTAAGGTCAAGTGATGAGAGATAACAAAAATTGCATTTAGGATTTTAAAAACTGAGCTATCTCCATCTGAATATGTTAGTTGTTATTATTTTGTTCGATTAATTCAACTTTTGTTGGCCTAATCTCTCTTAGAATACATAAAACTATATATATAACAAAAACCATATGAGAAGGCTACAATCGTCTATGCGGATCGCATAATACCCTATCCCATCCCATCCATAAAATTAATATCCCCAAAATGTGAGCTTTATGGCAATAAAATATAGAAAATGACATTGTCACAGCGGATTGTAGCCTTCTCATATGTTTTTTTTTGTGATGACTACGACTAAGTTATCTTAACAAATAGTTTATCCTCTGTAGTATTAATCAAGTTTGTTAGGTAGCACGTATTAATACTGTCATTATATGCGGTTTTTCATTATGGCGCTAAATCGAACGGTCTTGTTCTTTGTAAGGATTATTTCATTATTGCAATGAACATGAATACCAGACGAGCAAAGCTAAATTTGTTATTTCGTTACTCAATGTAGCAATTCCTAGATCTCTGTGAATATCTCTATTCCTTATATACATACCATGCAGCATTCACGATTGCTCTTAGCGATATTTAGTACAATCCCAAAGCTGTATGTATACCGTGTGTCCAAGAAGGTTGTAGCACTTGCTTATACAAACAGTTTGTTGTATACGCTTAGCTTCGAGTATCTTCCGAGAAGCCAATACATTTCTTTATGTCTGATTTTGAGCTCGTCGTGCTTTTTTCCACTTAAGTTTTGCGTCTAGTGTCATTTCTAGATAGTTTGCTTCGTTTGGGTTTGATATTTTTATCGAGTTAATGAAAACTGGTAAGTTGTTTATCTTTTTGTACGTGAAATTGACATGCGTTGACTTGGTCTCGTTAAGGGCGATTCGCCAGGTCTTTGTCCACTCGCATACTTTGTTAAGAGCTCATTGGAGCCTTCCCGTTGATGATTCGACTGACTCATCCATTGCGAAGATGACTTCGGCGACTTTCCATTATCTTGGAACATATAAAAGTCTCAGAGAAGCATTTATGATGTAGAGCACCTTAACTAAATCTTTTTTTGGTAGTTCTTTTAGAATTTTGCCAGTGATTAGATCATATCCTGGAGTTTTGTTATTTTTCAACTTTCTTATTGTAATTCGAAGCTCGGGCAGGGATACGCCATTACTTTATAGATGTCGGGTGCCGTATTAGCATTCGGTTCATCGTTTAAAGTTTGTCCATTGAATGGCTTGATCTCCTTAGTAGTTCGAGTGATGTCTTTATTATTAAATTGCATTTTTTTTTTTTTTTAAATTCTGACATGCCTAAGCAGTAATATACACATCGACCTAAAAGATCTGTTGTGCTTGCCGTCAGATGCTTTTTAGGTTAGTAGCGCTTCTACTTTCCTAATGTAGCTGATAATACTTTCAGCCGAAGATTTCCTCAATTCTTCGGGACTTAAAAATTCCCTGAAGAAAGATTTTCTTCTCATACCGTAAAGGGCCGGGCATTCACATATGATATGCTCGGCTGTTTCGTCTTCTTCTAGACATAGTCTGCACTCCGGTGAGTCGACTAGACGCATTTTGTTTAGGTGATATCGCAGACCGTGATGACCAGTTAGGTAGCCTACTAAGTTTTTGATATCGTGCCTGCGCAGATTTAGTATCTTGTTGGCATCTGATTTGAAGGGCTGAATAGCTCTTTTGGCCTGTCTTAGGCCTGGGATGTTTCCCCAGTATGAAACACATCTGTTTTGTTCCCAGTTTTTTATGACTAGATTTATGGCTGATTTGGGGATTGCACAGAAGGGTTCAGGTCCAATGAAGGGGGTTTCCGAACCTTTTCTGGCTAGTTCATCAGCTTTTTCGTTACCTTCAACTCCCTTATGTCCGGGGACCCACCATAGTTTGGTTTTGTTCCTGGAACTGAGTGTTTGGAGGGAGTTGAAGCAGTGTAGTACTGATTTGGAGTCAATGATGTGTGAGCTAAGGGCTTTTATAGCTGTTTGACTGTCCGTGAAAATATGGATGTTTGCGCCTTTAATACCTGAGTTGTGTATTAGGTTTGCGCATTCTTTTATGGCATGGAGCTCAGCTTGGAATACACTAGGGTTTTTTCCCATAGGTATTGAGATGTTTTTATTTGGTCCATGTATGCCAGCTCCTACCCCTGAGTCCATTTTAGAACCATCCGTATACCACTTTAGGCCGTTTAGGCAGTTTGGAGGGTTGTTGCTACACCATGCTTCTCTGGTTGTGATCTCCGTTGAGAATCTTTTGTTGAAGCATAGTGTCTTTGGTAAGCGGTCTGTTACCGCACAGATCATGTCAAGTTCTGGAAGTTCGGATAGAAGTTCAATTAGTTTTAGATGTTCACTAATGTTTAATTCTTCCGCTTGTGTCAAACTTGCTGAGCTGCGAATTGCCACTTTTTTTATATAAATGTGGAGAGGTGTTAGTCCTATTAAGGCTTCCATAGCCGCCGTGGGACAGGTACGCATAGCTCCGGTAATGCCCAGACAGGCAAGCCGTTGTACCTTGTTTAATTTATTTATAGTTGTTTTTTGGGTGACTTTGTTCCACCATACTATTGAAGCGTATGTTATAATGGGCCTGACCATGATCGTGTAGATCCAGTGTGTGGTCTTTGGAGAGATTCCCCAGGTTTTACCATACATGCTTCGGCAAGCCCAGAAAGCTTTGGTTGCTTTTTGAATTTTGTTGTTGATGTGGGAGTTCCAGCTTAGTTTTTTATCGAGGATCACTCCAAGATATTTTACTTCGTTGGAATACACAATGTATGTACCATTGATTGAAATTTGGGTAAGATTTAATTTCCTCCTTTTTGTGAAAGGGACGATGATAGCCTTGCTGGGGTTTATAGAGAGACTTTCTTTATTACACCAGTCTATGACTATCTTAAGGGCGTTTTGCAAACGTGTTGTAACTTCGTTTGGTTCTTTGCCCTTTATTATGATGACTAGGTCATCGGCGTATCCAATTAAATTGCATTACTTAGGTCTTGAAGTAGGTAACCAGAGACCATAGTAGGGGTGAGAGTACTCCTCCCTGAGGGCAGCCTTTAACGGCTGTTACTGATACTGAGGTCTGTGCTGATGAAGCAGTTATTTTCCGACTTTCAAGCATCGCTTTGATCCATTTGATGGTGGAATGATCTATTCTTCTATGAGTCAAAGCATTTGATATGGAGTCATATCCAGTGTTGTCAAAAGCGCCCTCTATGTCTAGGAAGGCACATAAAGCTACTTCTTTGTTTTCGTATGCACTTTTTATTTGTGATGTTAAACTTAGAAGTGCTCCTTCCGTGGATTTACCTTTTTGGTAGGCGAATTGACATGGGTGCAGAGGAGTGCTTTCATTTAAGCACTCTCTAATGTGTACATCAAGTATTCTTTCCATTGTTTTCAGGAAAAACGATGTTAAGCTTATTGGACGGTATGATTTAGGAAGTTCTATTGGTTTGCCTGGTTTGGGGATAAATACCACGTTTACCTCCCTCCAGGTTTGTGGTATGTAGCCCCAATTGAAACTAAACCTAAATAAGGCTACCATAGTGGGTAGGAAAAAGTCCAAGCCCTTTTGTATAAGAGCAGGAAAGATTCGGTCTGTCCCTGGTGCCTTGTATGGTTTAAATGAGTTGATCGCCCATTTGACCTTATCCGGAGTGAAAAGTTTGCCGGATAAACTATTAATCCTTTTCAGGTTTATAGGGGGTGAGTCATCTATCATGTGTTCATGAAACTCACTTGTGATTGTAGAGCCGGGAAAGTGTATCTGAAGAAGTGTGGTCAACGTTTCTTCCCGGTCGCATGTGATTTTACCGTCAGCTTTGACTAGTAATCCCATGCAGTTTGTTTTATCTTTCGAGAGTGCCCTCTGGAGACGCGCCACCGCCGGAAGCTCTTCGAGTTCCTCACAGTATTTGCGCCAGGACGCTCTTTTTGATTTTCGCAACTCTATGTTGTATTGGGTAAGTAGAGATTTATATTGGTCCCACTTTCCGGTGCGTTTGGCTTTATTGAAACGTTTTCTTACTCTTTTACGGAAACTTTCTAGGTTATCGTTCCACCATGGTGTGCACCTCTTTGCCACAGTGCGTTTAACCTTACAGCTATTTGTAAAAGATGAGATGATAATGTCATTTAGTTGACATTGTGCGACTTCCGCTTCACTTACACATGAAGGTTTTTCTGGAAGTATGTCACATTTAATTGATAGATTTTCATTTTTACCTTATGCATTCTGTCGAGATGTAGTTGTCAGGTAGATAAAGTACTTACTACCTTAAAGTTGTAGTGGTCGATTGTGACGTTCTCATTTACTATTAAACCCATTTTTGGCACTTCCTTCTCTTTAATATAAACGTGTCTATCACATACAGTTTAGTCCGCCTAATTATTTTAAAATCATCGGCATAACTAGCAATTATTCTTCTGTAAGGCACAAACATTTAATTTTCACAAGCAATTATTTCTATAGGCCCTATATAGTACTTGTGAGCGGAGGTTGAGCATTTTGGCAGTCGATTGTTTAGGTAGAAGCTTGTTTAAGACATTATGAAGGAAAATTCACAGGCATAACCGAAATTATGATGGCGTAACTTCTGTAAGGTTATTTTTAAGCTTCCGTAGATGTGTGTATATGTACCATACGTTAAGATGAAGGCTTAAAAAACCTAAGGTTAAAAGATCGGGAACCTACCGGAGAATGAGTCAACACGATTCGTTGTACTTACTCGTCATTCATGTTCGGGAGTACAGCCTAGTGAATAGCGGATGGACTACCGTGCGGGAGAACACGAGTTCGAACCCCAATAAGATAAGAGTTTTTATATAATTAATTTGCATTGAATTCATACTTTCATAATAACGAATTGGGTTTTAATAATTATAAGAGATTGAAATTGAAATAATTAATAAAAGTAAATAATATAAGAAAATAAAAAAACAAAATGAAAATAATAAAAAATAGTTATTATGTACTTTCGAGAAGGCTTGCTTATATTATTGGACAGACTTTTTGCGATGTCAATAATTTGCTTCTGTAAGGTCTTTTATAAACAAACATTTTTTTTTCTGTTAGGCTTATTAGAAGTATTAAAGAAAACTTAAAGAAGTAAATACCATCCTAAAAATGCGCGAAATGTTTTTTCATAAGACTTCCTGTAATTAATATTGCTGGAGGGGAAATAGCTTCGATAATGCTATATCGAAGCGAAATGTTAGTTGGGCGGTCTTAGCTCTAAATTTTTGCACAATCCTCTCAAGAATGATTGCAAATCAGATTTACGACAATGCGACACCTTGCCTAACGTTGCCGCCCTTGTTGGAGCTGCGAGAATTCATCTGCTCAGGTGAACGAGTTTGGGCGGTTTACCAAAACTAAATATGATTGGTATTGGTTTGGATTTCGTTAGTTTGGATCTGCGAAGTTTGAAGGTTTGATCAATTGTGGACTTTTCAAACTTATAACCACAATAATAAGGACGATCCGGTTTGTAGTGAAAGGTTTCAGCTGTTTACATATTACGCCAGATAGAATCGTGTAAGCGATATTGAGGAGATTCATGCTTTTATAGTTTGCGCAGTTCCGAAGGACTTCTTTTTTTGTGAATCAAGCAAACGATGCTGTTTTCCATTCTTCATGCATCCATTCATTCGACTTTATATTTGCTTGTTGTATATTACCAAAGAGTATAGCCGTTTTAGACGCGGGCGGTAAGTGCGAAGGGGAAATATGCTGTTGTTTGATGCCGGGGTGGCAATGTGAGCACTGGGGTATCAATATTAGTACCCCACATAGTAAATTTTTCTTGTATGAGATGTACACTCTAGGTAGTTCCATACTACTTGATATTACTTATCAAATAATTTCCACTGGCTTTATATACTTTCTTTCATTATTTAACTTAATTGGATCCCGACCCGACGAAGAATTCCTCCATCGAATGTTCCTAATATTTGCTCCGATTTCCTGCTTATTGTCCAGCACACGGCTCATGTGTCATATGGAAAATACGGACTCAAATAGTCCCTGATTTAGCTTTATATTATACTGAAAGTAACATGTAAAAATTCCTCACTCTAATTTTGCTCGGGCGAACCCAAGGTATTTCCTGTATGACAATATAGTCTGCTTTTCTAAAAGCTTTTGCTAGTTCTTCGACCATTTCAGATAAGTTTCCATTCTAAAATTGTTCTTTGTAATTCAGCATAGGCCTCTAATTAATCAAATAGGTACCCCTAGCACAAGATCCGTCTTCAACCACATTACCATCTGGCCTTTAGGCTCATCCACCAACATATATTTTCAAGCCTGACTTCCACATGAAATATCTATATGATCTGTTGTCCAAATATGTCAGCGCAACGCACGTAAGTTGTTCAAGAGTGCATGCGGACTTGAAGGAAATTATTCTCTTGCAGAACTTAGATATACAGTCTAGCTAAGAAGGACTCGGGCAAAACAATAACAAACCTATTTTTATTACAGATCAAACGAACAATAAAACCAACTTGCAGATTTAACAAATACTATTTAGCGTTTTAGGTTTACCTCACCCGAGAGAATGTTATGAATAAAATAATAGTGACGTCACATTGTTTTGGGGCAACTCCCAGTTGACGCCAATGGACTCATAAAAAGTTATAGGTACAATAATGGTCAAGCTATTCCTGAAATAGAGCGTCAAACCATCGCGTCGTTTGACAAATTCCTCTGTTATTGGCAACAAAAATGGAATAAATGGTGGGCGCTTTACGTCAGCACCGGTTGTGGCTTTACATTACTTGAAAAAAGCATATTATGTACCTACCTACATTTACGTACGGATACTTAAATCAATATAAAATAGATTGTGAAAGTTGTGTTAAAACGATGTTTATAGTGATAAGCAAAAAGTGTGAAATCTCCACATTTCTAACAGATGGAGTGTTTTATGTCAGACTGGCTTATCTACAATATGACGTTTGTTTTTTCCATTGCATCCCCTACAGCCAACACAAAACCAGGTGCTAAAACAGAATCAGTTCGTAGAACCTGGATTTGCCTTTAGTGTATGTGCATTAGCTAACTGCTAGGGAAAAACGTTCCGTGTTCATATCAATAAAGGTTTCCCCCATTCATAAAGTATTGATAGTGATGGGTATCAAGTGTCAACCGACCGAGTATCAAAGAGTATCTAAGTGCGCAGGTCATGCTTTTACAATGCCATCTGAAATTATCATTCAATGAAAAACAGACATATAATCACAGTTTAAATTACAAAAATTTCATTTACAAATTAGGAGCTACCGCATATGTTTGAAATATTTTGTCAAATCAGAATAACTCTACGCGACCGGTATTCAATGTCGCCTTTTCTCCAGCAACACAAAAGTTTCCATATACGTCTTGCACAACAAGACATGTGCTGAAATTGAATCGACACTTTGATGTTATTGCTAGTGACGTGCTTCCAAAAACGGATTTCAATACTGTACTGTGTGTCAATGTCGTATACCCAAATAAGTATCTTCATATTGACAACAGCCTCAGCTACGCAGCAATGAAAGTACCTAGATATAATTTTTTTGATTTTGCGTTTAATTCCGTCTCCAACTGACGGACAAGATCATCCAACAATAGTCTTGCTTGCGTCTATTTATAGTACGTAAGCAACGTACTACGTATTCCCGATGGACCGACATCCCCAATTTTTCTCGAAGCAGTTCGTCACTCTAAATGTCTTCCTGTCTGTCGGCATGTTTGGCAGAAGTGATGCGCACCGCTGTTGATTAGATTTTTAATATCTTGTGTGTAAAGAGAATAGATACTTCCGCTAGGCTACGAAATGGAATTTATTACCTTGTTATTGCTACCTTACGGAGGCAGTTTAACATTTCCTGTACAAATCACATGGCTTGGGTCATCGTTGATGGATCTGGGATGAAGCGTCCTTTGAGAGGGGAGTGAGAGGGTATTAAGTTGGGTTAATTAAAATGACTTCAAAGAAGGAATCTTATTTTATGGCTAGCTGAAATATTATATGCTTGATGATCTTTAGTGGTCCATTATTCGACCCCCTGATGTTGTTTCTTCAAAGAGGTCGTTGTAGAAAATGAAGATTACCTTTTTTAATCTACGTATGAAGTTTTGTTATACACGTCTGGACACTCTAGTTTATAAATTTAAATAAAAAGCGATGAGATCTATTTTGCATTTAATAAAGTAGTGTGCGGCAACATAACATGGTTTTTGAAATGCCCATATAGATAGATGTAGAGGTCGTTACGGGAGCGAGAGTGGTCTCAATCGACAGGAGTGGTTCTAAAATTTGTTCATTGAATTGAATTGAATTGAATTAAGTGGCGCTACAGTCCGGGATGAACCTGGGCCTCAACCAACATGCCTCTCCAATTAGCCCGGTCCTTAGCTAACTGCCTTCAGTTGCACACTCCAAGTTGGTTGAGGTCGGTTTCTACTTGTGCGCGCCACTTAAGGCGAGGTCTAACTCTACTGCGTCCGACGTCTGGCTGGGAATCGAAGACTCTGCGAGCCGGAGTATTGGTGTCCATTCGTTCTACATGTCCTAGCCATCTTAAACGTCCAATGCGGAGTTTTTTGACTAGAGCTATGTCGCTGTACAGCTCGTAGAGTTCGTGGTTAAATCTTCGTCTCCATAGCCTGTCAACGCAAACGGAGCCGAAGGTTTTTCGAAGAATTTTTCTCACGAATCGACAAAGGATTTCTTTATCATGCTTTGGCGCCGTAGAGCAGGACTGGGATGATCAGGGTCTTATATAGGATCTCCTTAGTCCTTAGTAGTTCGAGTGAGGGCTTTACTACTAAATTGCCTTCTTAGTCCGAAGAAACAGCGGTTGGCAAGAGTAATTCTTCGTTTTATTTCTGACGATATGTTGTTGTCAGAGTCAATAGCGGAGCCGAGGTAGACAAAGTCCCGTACTACTTCGAAGTGATATCTGTCAATGATGACGTTCTGTCCAATTCGTCGATGTTGTGTGTCCTTTCGTGTTGACAGCATATACTGAGTCTTACCCTCATTTACTGCTAAACCCATTTTTGCCGCTACCTTCTCTATACTAGCAAACGTGGCTATGACATCACGTTGAGTCCTCCCAATGATTTCAATATCGTCGGTGTATGCTAGTAGTTGCACCGATTTTTGGAAAATAGTGCCTCTGGTGTTGGCTCGGGAGTTTTGCACAATCCTCTCAAAAATCAAATTGAAGAAGTCACATGACAGCCCATCGAATTGTCTAAATTCTTTTTTTTGTATCGAATGTGTCGGTGAGGTCGTTTCCGACCCTGATGGACCAGCGAGAAATCTCCATTGTCATCCTACACAAAACTAGAAATGTCTCTGTATAGCTCGACTTTATAAATGCTGTCGTATTCGGCTTTGAAATCGATGAACTTTGGATTTTTTCCAGGACCTGCCGAAATTTTGTGAAAATTTGATCGGTTGTGGACTTTCCTGGCCTAAAACCACACTGATAAGGGCCGATCAGGTTGTTGGTAAACGGTTTCACGCGTTCACATAATACGGCAGATAGGACTTATGCCTCTGTAGTTGACACATACAGAGGGTCTCCTTTTTTGTGGATCGGGCAAACGATGCTGAGGTTCCATTCTTCGGGCATGCTTTCAACCGACCAGATTTGGCTTGTGAGTTGGTAGATGTTGCTTACCAAGTCATCTCCGCCAGCTTTATAACGCTCAGCGGGAAGGCCGTCATTTCCGGCGGCCTTATCAAGCTTGAGTTTAGATATAGCTATCCTCACTTCACTTAGGTCGGGTGGTTGTCAGTTTTCGCTGTCGTTGCCAATATTAAATGGTTCGTTCTGCCTGACAGCGGAATGTTGTTCGTCATCGCCGGTTAACAGTCTGCAGAAGTGGTTCTTCCATATCCTCAGCATCGACTGTGTCTCAACTACAATATTTCCTTGTTCATCTCGACAGGATTCTGTTCGAGCCTTGTAGCCTTGGCTATGACGTTTTACACTTTGGTAAAACTTGCGAACATCGTTCCTGGAGTGGCACCTCTCTATATCCTCGATCGCGCGCTTTTTTTGCTATTTTTTCTTCTTTCAGAAAAGCCGGTGTTCATCCCTTCTTCTCTGCCTATAGAGCTCAATGGCAGCTCTCGTCTACACCTGCAGCTTAGCCTTGTAGGCCTCGTTCTTGGCTGTGAGCATCTGTCGGTATTCCTCATCAAACCAGGTGTTTCTTGCTGGTGGCCGCGAGAAACCTAGCACATCAGTTGCGGCTGATCTATTTGCTTTTCGGCATCGTTGCCATTGTTCTTCGACATTGTATGTTGGCGGTATGGTGTGAATCGAGAGGTTAAGAGATAAGCGTTGCGCGATGGCCTTGGTGGTCTCTTGCGATTGCAATCTTTCGACATTAAATTTTATCACAGTATTTCCTGGTTTGTTGTAGCATGGTGAATATACTCATCCTTACCTTGGCTGCAACAATACTGGATGCTGGATGCGTGCCTCTTGTCTATCGCAATGTAGTCAATTTGGTTGACTGTTCGTTAGCCTGGAGACCAAGGTGAGGAAACCGTGTGATGGCTATAGTGGCATTTCGTTCGGTAGCGAAGTCAATTAGCCTAAGTCCGTTACCAGACGTGTTGTTGTGCAGGCTATATACAATACTGCTACCTTTGCGTTAAATTCTCCCAGCCCGATTTTAACATCGTACTTTGGTAGTCGCTCATAGGTTTTGTCAAGGAGCTCGTAAAAGCAATCCTTAGTTATATCATCTATTTCCTCCGCCGGAGCGTGAGCGCATATAAGGCTTATGTTGGCGAATTTGGCCTTGATGCGGATTGTTACAATGCGTTCGCTAATGTCTTGAAAATATAAGACTTCTTGCCTAAGTCTGGCACTTATAACAAATCCGCATCCAAATAGTCGCTGTTTCTGCTCACTATAACACGGTCAATAGAAGTTGTCACAGTTTTTCATCCTCTTTTTGCCCGGCCCATCCCATCGTGTTTCCTGGATGGCAGTAATGTCTGCTTTGTTAGCAGTTTAGGACTTCCGCTAGTCCCTTCCCTTCGCCTGCGCCTCTCCTGTTTAATGTTCTCACGTTCCAGGTGCTGATACGAACGTCGTTGCCCTTTTTTCGTTTGGCAGGTTCGTTAACAATAATATCAGTCGTTTCAATGATTTTTTCCATGGGTGGGTAGTTAACCCAAAGCACAAAACCCAACATGGACGGCCAGTACCAATTTGTTAGATACCCCTAGGACACGGGGCTATCAGTATCCACTACGGGATTGAGCGCTGCCGTTGACCTTTCGGTTCATCCGCCACCATCTCTGTTCAAGGGGACTGACTTACCCTTGAGATTCATAGATGACCTGTAGTCCGAATATTGCGAAGCAGCTAATCTAGGTTCGCCTGGGACGCCTGAACACAAAAAATAAGTAAGTAAGTAAGTAAGGAGTAAGTCTCCACTATATCCAAAATCTTTCCTAATACTCTATTTCTTCTCCTTCTCCAACGCTCTTACTGTGGTAAAATATTTAAGGGGTATTCATAACACTTTGAGTGAGAGCAAATTATAAAAAAAACATTGTTTTCTTGAAAACTTATACTTCGAGATTTAGATTGATACCAACATTACGATGATAGCAGAATCCAAAACGTGGTTTTTGAAATATCGTCTGTCGCGTCGGTCCGTCTGTCTGTAATGGTCTGTCCAGCCCAAACGACTTGACCGATTTTCGTCAATGTGCGTATCCCCTTTTTTTCATAAATCTATGACATTTTTTATTACCTTTAGCAATTTTATTAACGGTACCTGCAATATAAAAATTACACATAATATATTCAATTTTCTCGAAAACGGCTCTAACGATTGTATTTAATCTTAACAGATACTATAAGTATAATATTTTCAACAAAACTTCATACCCACTTTTTTTCGAGAAAATCCATATAACGGATTTTTGGATTTGGGCCATATAAGGCAAATTTTCAATTTCTTGCAAACTATTTGGTCTATGGTCTATTTGGTCTATCTATGTTACTATTACCTTTTATTTCTGGCCCAAATGGTTCGGATTTTTCAGTTTTGACCAATAACGAAAAATCATTACTATTTAAATTCTCATATTTGCTCTACCGCTCAACTCTGAGTGAAAGGGAAAGTTGAGTATGATCCAGTAGTGGATCACTCGTTTCGAGATTAATTTTTTACTAAATATAAAATGGATTATTGTATGCTTAGACCCGGTTTGTTCACTGCCGGTTAAATCTACGTTTAGTTTACCGCAGTTGTGACTTAACCCACGATTAAGAATCTGCGGTTACCGAAGAGTGTTTGTTCACTAGATTTTTCGCTTCGGTTACCTAACCGTGGATTTTTCCGACTGAGATGTGCATAGTACCCATAATAGAAGTGCGATCAGAAGTTTAGCCATTGGAGTTAGGTATATTACGAGATCTAAAGTTTCCTTCCGCAATCTAAAACGTCTGAAGAAATCCCATTTATTAAAGTGATCCAATCGTTCATATAGGTGATACTGCTGCCATTCAACCACCAATAACTGATAGTATCGTCGTCACTCTCATCACTACTCCACGAATCCCAAATGCAATTTCCAAATGAACTAAATTTGTAATTAATATATATATAAAGAGTTTGAACACACAAAAATACAAATTTACTCACTCCATATTAATAGTAATATATACCATTATTTAAATGTTTTTTTTAGCACACGAATAATTCTCTGATTTTGCACGGAATGTTGTTCTGTGATACTTCAAAAGTAATACACACTCTCAAAACCAAGCATGAACAAACAAAATTCCAGAAAAACATCGGTTAAATGCCATTGACCGAACAAAATCGGGCAGTTACAGATTTATCCGGTTAACTAACCTAACCGTGGATTCTCCGGTTAATTTTTTCGTGAACGAACGCATTCGTCGGTTATCGGCTGAAATAACCGCCCGTTAAAGTTAACCGACAGTGAAAAAACCGGCCCTTAGTGTGTCAAGATGACCATGATTCCTTAGTTGTTATTCCAGATATTTCAACACACAAAATACGTTAAATATTACCTAATCCAACGGATATAATGTACACCAAACTAAATTTTCATGGACTTATCTTAAAAAAAAAATAAAACACAAAAAACTTCAAAAGGATTAAGACCAATGCTTCCCACATAAAATAAAAAAATAAAGACCGGAAATCTGCTGGTCTCACGTAAATAAGCTTGTTACAGATTCATCTGCCATCAGAAAATAACAAGTTCATCAAGCAACCACATTTTCCGGAATGGAAGCCACCACTTGCCCTCCTTAACTTTTTGTCTAAATAAAACTCCAACACAAAAAGTCGGCTTTTTCTAGCCTCACCAAAAATAAATCTCCCATTTGCAGTAATAAATCAACATTTCCCACGATGACATCGCATCACTGGTGGACGCAGTTGTTATGTTTATCCTACCTACACGCTACACCTATGATTGTATCACACGAACAACACTAAAGAGCCGGTGAGGAGAACATCCTCTCCACCCACATCAGCCATTTCTACACATGCTACACTATCCGGAAAGTAATCCAGAACTTGTACGCGTATATCGGATGGCAGTGACAAGGCACCGACCCCGTGGGATCATTACCATATCATTTTTTTGGAAACGCAACATTTAGACACGATGAGGTACCTTAGTGTTGTTTAAGACATATCAAAATGCTAGGGTTTTAATTTACAGCCTAAGTCTGTGGCGGCAGATGCTATTCTTAGTTGGAAGATGCGCGGGGATGGACGTGGCATTCACAACGATGTGGAATGCTTCATCTAGGTGACACATGTACCTCTGGGTGAACATTAGTTTTGAAATATTTTCACATGAAGTATATGTAACCAACAAAAATGGAAACATAATTATTAACGAGAAGAACTCTTCCTTAAGGTAGCTATCGCATTGAAGGGGAAGACATAGTCCATGTGATGAATGAGCAAGATGCTTCTGTAAGAGTTAGTGGAATATCTATCATGACTAGGGAGTGATGAACTGCTGCTGGGATATTTTCGGGTGCATTTTTTGTTGCCATAAACAAGTGACAAAATAATCTTTGGTGTCAGATGTGATGAATTCCCTGGATAACGATAATAGCCTGAAAATCAATGGACGGCGTGTATTATCCAGGATTTTATGGAACGTTATTGGAACATATTGAGGTTGGGTGTTTTAGAATGATTTGATACATTGATCCGCGTCAACTTTGAGATGAATTACTTGGCATGGGATTTCTTCTTATTATTTAATATGTTTTAAGTATTTGGGCATCCTTTGTCTGCATGAAGACATTATAAGCCTTTATTATAGGAATCATTTAAACCCATATAATACAAGGACGACGATACTAAAAGGTTTACTAGCATCTCTACCAGAATTATGTGCAATATCATAAACAAACTTAAAATCGAAGAAGATAAGAGGTAGATCTACCCGGTAAAATGGTATTAATTTGTTCGTGACGTTGTTAGTTGAACTGTACGTCTATGTACTGCAACCCCGATTCATTCAAAAGTCACACATCTAGGGTATATTTCACCATTCTTTTCTAAACATGTCTGTAATAAACAGAAAGCCTTGCCTGAGATAAACTTTGTAATTCTGAAGTAAAAAATAATCGTGTATTAGAGATCGCTCGAATGTAAATAGAATTCAGTAAATAAAGTGTCTGTTCTAACTGAGCTGATATCTTTAAGCTTTAAAAAGAGTGAACACCTGAAACCATTTGTTAACAAGCTAAGTGATTCATAAAATTTCAAGAAGTCCAAATTCATATACACATCTGTTAATCGATTTCAACGCGTCACCCGATTGTATTTATGGAGACATGGCATGTTTACTTTTGGCATTTCCTTTTAATTTATCCATCTATGGTAGATTAAGTATATAAATTGTTGGCGCAACAGGCTCGTCAGTACCCTTGGCCTAGCCTTTTTCTCATAACCATTCATTTGTTCGCGTGTACTTCTTGCACCATCGATGGCGGGACCTCCTGTTTTATTCCGAATCCTAACGGCTAAGTTGAAATATACTCTTGTTGACAATTGAGACTCGGATAATTTGTCAGATCAACGTAAGAGGAGGCCCAGCGAAAAGCCACATCAGGTGTTGCTACGACTGGACATCGAACCCAGATCTTCTGCGCGGCAGTTCGTCGCACTAACCATCGTGCCACTGAGCCCGTCATTATACCCTACCCTATCATATGAGTTATTAGCTTTGACATTAAGTTTGTAGCATAGAGAAATAATTTCGATAGATATTATTTAAAGAATGTGGATCGATCCGCCCATCCGTCCATCCGTCTGCGTGTCACCGTTTTTCGGACTGTTCGACGATGCAGAGCAAGTGTACCTACATTTAAAAAAAAAAATCCACCCACTGCCCACTCACTTATTACATAAACGTCTTATCTGATCCAAGAATAAACAAGTTTAAAAAAGTGTCTGAGCAAGATATTTAGACTATGTCATTGTCTATAGCTATACTATCCATACACAATTTTTAGTCCCGCCTTTTATGAGCGTTTTATTTAAAAAAAAAAACGATTTTCGGCAAAAGTTTAGTGAAATTCGAGAATGTTTTGATGTAAATATTTACTTCAAAAATGATATAATATGCATTTGGAGCAAAACACCATTTTTATACCCTACCCCGTAGCATATGCAATAGAAAAACGTTGTTTTTTGTCGAACCCTAAAAGATGATAAACCGTTTTTTTTTTCAAATATGTATTTAAAAAATGTACGTGAAATCGTTTTTTAATGAAAACGCCACCAAAAAGCGGGCTTGGCAAAAAAATTTATAAAGACAAAATATAGATATTGCGATTCTCTAAATATTCTCTTAATATGTACATTGTACTACGAACATTAGCGAATTATTCTCATCAACACTTTTTTCAAATTTGAAATCGAAATGTTAAGCAAAAATCGTTTTCTTATGAAAACGAAATCGAAATTTTAAGCAAAAATTGTTTTCTAATGAAAACGCCCCAAAAAGTGAGCGTGGCTAAAAACTTTGTATGTATCAAATAGGTTGTCAGATTGTATAAAAATCTTGCTCAGACACTTTTTTCAAAATTTCTAACAGTTATCAAAAACATCGTTTATTTAAAGCTGGGTCTGGTAGCGGATAGATTTATAATTTTGTTTACAGTTGTTCTGCTTCATCGAACAAAGAGTCTATATATCCCAAATTTTATGACTGTAGCTCAAAATTTAAGCGATTCTGATTTGATCGATATACCTTAAGTTATATCAATCGAAATTATTTCTCCATATTACAAACTTAATGTCAATACTAATATAACCGTATGGGATAGGGTATAAAAATTAATTGTATTCTGTATTTTGGCGAAACTATGAAAATCGTCAAATATTCGCATGGTTGGTACCTCACAGTGAAAGACAATGTTGGATATGACCCGGTCGAGCACCCATCACTCGTTTTATTTAAGATGTAATTTTTTTTTTTGGAAACTTAATAACATTGCATTACAACCCTAAATGTAATCCAACCATAACCACTTTTAAATAGAAATTCACAAGCTAATTTTAAAAATCAACACAACCAACAACTATGTAGTAATTGGTTTATGTCCTGCAAAAAATGTACATAGTAATTATCTGGTTTACTAGAACTTGCGCAAAGCTTCATTAATATCCATGTGTTATCTTCTATTTTTTTTATTTCTACCCTATGAATGCGAACGCAAAGGCAGATTGTCACCATTCACCAGTTGAATCCATGTCCCTTCAAATAATGGAGTTTGCAGTGGCATACGAATCAGTTTGCTGTGTAGTAGCCGCTGAAGCGGTAAACGGTTATCAACGATTTTCTAAAACGAAAATGTGTTTTCAAAATGTGATCTTTATTATAGTGATAGTGTTATTGTGTCCTCTTATTCAAGGAATAAAATTAAACTCTCCCGTGGATAAATACGTTTTAGTTGCACTCAAGGATTATGGAAGTTTCATAGATGCGCTACATGTTGCAAGATTTAATCACTACAAGTTTGTCAAAAAAGTAGGTGACCTATAATTACAATGGATAGTATTGCATGTATTGAATGTAATATATTAGCAAATTATTAATATTATTGAGAACAAGAATAATGTGAAAGTGAATAGAAACCTATCTCCTCCAATTGGTTATACTATTACTTGCTTCTAATAGAGCAAGTATAGGTTTTATAAAAAAAAAACCATATGAGGAGGTTTAAATCTACTGTGCGAATTGTTTAATACGATATCCCAATTCATCCTTAAGTATAGATCCCCAAAACTGAGTGTGGAAAATTACGTTATAGGGATCAAATATTCTATTTTCAATTGCATATGCCTTGGGGTAGGTTACACAAATGGGTTTTGGAGGAAACGATGCCAAAATTGTCGAGTGGATTACAATTATCTATAGGCAAAATGTTTATATGTATTGACTTAAATAATGTGCTTGCATCAAAACTTTTTTTTTAATTTTCTTTAAATTTTACCGAAAACCGTTTTTTACAGAAAAGGCAACAACAATTTCATCCATTTTAGATATTAGTTGTATAAATATCTTGTTCAGAAACTGTTTCAAATTCTTCATCGTTTGACCAAAGGATCCTATATACCAAATTTCATTATATACAAACTCAAAATTTAAGACTTAAAAATCGGTGAAGTAGAGACCGATGCACGGACGCACAGAAGTTCATGGCTAATCGACTCAGCTAGCGATTCTGAGTTAATCCATACACTTTAAGGTATATCTAGCTAAAATATTTCTCTATGCTACAAACTATGTAACACAACTAATACACACCTGTAAACATAATCACCTGTTATATTTGAAACACTTGTAAACTTAGTATGTTTTGCTATATTCGAATATATCATTTGTAATCGTAGTATGCTTTGCTTAGGAACGCTGTGGAAACATTGAAGTGAATCATTCATTGTAATATATACCTAGATAGTGGAAGTGGAATGTGGATAACGAAGTGGTTGTGTTAAAGGCACATTAAACATAAATTCGTTTTATTTATTCGAACGTAACACACCTATCGGATAGGATATATAAAATTTTTCAATAAGGACATAACAATTTCGTATTAAATAAAACACAGAATAATTGAGATATCGGGCTAAAATTGATCCTAAATGAAAGAACAGATTTTTTTCGTTCTGCTATAAATTTAGACTACATTCCTAAGCGAATCGAAATAAGCAGTTTGGTGTCAGCATCCGACCACAATTTTTGTCCACTTTCATTCCGTTAAAACATAAATAATTTATTTTAACTTTTTCAAAAAAAAAAACTTTTAAATCTATTAAATTTTCATTTATTTTACTTACATATTTTCTCCTACAATTAGGCAACAAAACAAATTTCAATGCAGAGTTGATTACAGTTTGACTGTCAATTTGCTTATATAAGCAAAAATTGCTGTGCTGCCGCATTTTTACTTTTATGAACTCGACCCTCTTTTATATGATCACAGCGTGCACGTTTGCATTAATCGATTCATTGGAGGCAATCTAATACACAAATTGGTCGGAAGGTTTAAAATTTTTCGTTCTTACGGGTGATTTTTTAAACGTAGTTTTTTGTTTTTTTAAATCGAATAAAATACTCAAATTTGCATCAAATATTCAAAATGTTTATTGTAATTGATTAATAGGCCTTTGCCATTTACGTTTTAAAGACAACTTCATGTAAATGTTGTCCGCGGCTCCGTTTCAAATGGTCCATTCGGAAGGTCCAATTTTACGTCACTTTTTCGAGCATTTCGGCATGTATTCCACGAATTACGCGTATCATGTTATCCTGTAAGGCTTCAATCGTGTTCTTGTCCACATAGACTAACGACTTTACATAACCCCACAAGAAATAATCAAGAGGAGTTAAATCGCATATGATCTTGGCGGCCAACTCACAGGGCCATTTCGAGAGATAAGCTGCTCACCAAATTCATCCTTCAACATTTCCATTGTTTCACGAGATGTGTGGCATGTGGCACCGTCTTTATGAAACCACATGTCAACCAAGTTCAACCCAGCCAACTGGGGCAAAAAAAAGGTCCCGTATCATGGCTTCCTATCGTTCGCCGTTGACGGTAACGTTTCTTCCACGGTCATCTTTGAAGAAAAATGGACCGATGGTGCCACCAGCCCATAAACCACACCAAACTGTCGGTTTTTCGGGATGCATCGGTAATTCTTGTATGGCATGTGGCTGTTCATGCTACAGTTCTGCTTATTTACGTATCCGTTGAGCCAGAAATGAGCCTCATCGCTGAACACAATTTTTCGATAAAACAGGGGATTTTCATGGAGCTGTTCTAAGGCCCATTCAACAAAAATTAGACGTTGTGGTAGGTCATTTGGCTTCAATTCTTGCTTTCAAACCCAAATCGACACGTACAATTTTCCATGTGGTTGAGTAACACATGCCCAATTGCTGAGAACGGCGAGGAATTAACATTTCACGATCTTTATTAACATTGGACGCAACGACTGCAATATTCTCTATGGGACGCACCGTACGCAAGCGAGTCGATGGTTTAATGTCCAACAAAGTAAATTTAGTTCGAAATTTGGTGATAACAGCACGAATTGTTGATTCACCAGGTCGATTATGACGACCATGATATGGTCGTAACAAACGGTGCACATTTTTCACAGAGCACGAATTTTGATAATAAATTTCAATAATTTGCAATCGTTGCTCGTTTGTAAGTCTTTCCATGATGGCAGAGTATACTGAAAACTTTTCACTTTGACAGATGACGTTTGGACGCCATTACTCCCCAGTGCTGCCAACCTGAAAAAATTAATATATTGCTCCGAATTTCCTCTAACGTTTTTGGATTGTTGACATTACTTACCATAGCAAAGTCTTCAAAAGTTTAAACGATACAGACCAATCACATAAAATGTAGTCGATTCAAACACATGTGGGTTTGTTGCTGTTGAAGAACTCATATTTTGTATACTTATAAAGCTTTAATCCAAAAATATGAATCATCAATGAAACATTCTTTAAACTTTTACATAGCGAAATCGGAAATCTTTCGGCGATTCAAATAATCAAGAGGCTTCAGTTCTTAAGTAGATTTGATTTTATAAAGGTGCAGGCTACTAATGGCCTATTTCTAAAGCTGTACTTCGTCTACACAACCTGGATCCGTTAACTATAAAATACCAACGATTTCATCCTCCTCCGACTCCGCTGCACTCGAGTTGGACTGGGATGATTAGGGCCTTAATAACATCTTCTGGGGGCTTTATTACTAAATTGCTTTCTTTAAACGAAAAACAGCGTTTGGCAAGAGTAAATCTTCGTTTTACTTCTGACGAGATGTCGCTACCGTAGTAAATAGCGAAGCCAAGGTAGACAAGTCCCTTTTTAACTCAAAGTTGTAGCTGTCATTTGTAAAGTTCTGTTTATATTGTTGAAGCGTATAAGTTGGTCAAGTCCACTTTTACTGCTAAACCCACTATAGCCTAACACTATAGAAAATAACACAACAATCAGCAATTTTGGTTCATATATTACATCACATAGGATCTTTTAGGCAATGTTGAGAAGACTTATGACGCTATATTTGCACACAATGATGCTGACGTTCCATTCATCAGGCATATTTTCATTCGCCCAAATCTTGCTAATGGGTTATTGTTTGATACTTGCCAAATCATCTTGACCAGCTTTTAATAGCTCTGCTAGTAGGTCGTTATTTCGATCAGCTCAATGGCGGCTCTCGTCTTCACCTGCAGCTTAGCCTCGTTTTTGGTTGCAAGGATCTGTAGGCATTCTTCGTAAAACCAGAGGTTTCTTCTGGTTTGCGGCAGAAACCTAACACATCAATTGCGGCCGATTTTATGGCTTGTAGACATCATCGCCCTTGGCAGATTGGCGAAGATTTTTGAGGTCTCTGCACCTAAATAATTACCGTTTTGCTATAACATAGACGCAAGGTAGTAGATGGCACAGTTTTCATTCTCAATTTTCCCGTATTTTCTGGATTGGTTTGTTAAGTTTGTAGCAGCTTACAGCTTCGCTAGTTATTCGGCTGCACTTCCATATTCTATTAGCATTATTTAATTAACCCAAAGCACTAGGGCAAGGTCAATGTCATTCTGATTAGTTATTTTTCTTGTGCTGCAATTTTTCTTTCTGTTGCCAACACTTGCACATATCTATGAGTTGAGCAAGTCAAATCCGATTGGATGAGGCCAGTATCCGATGGTTACCACTGGGAGCAAAAATAAGCGCAACTGAAGTATAGTCAAATTTACAACGACTGGGCACAGTCGAATTTAACGCAGCATTGACATTAGCAGTTCATTTTGTACAGGCACAGCATTTTGTATAGTGAATAACTCATTAACAACATCGAAATCCACAGCAACGTCTGATTAGTTCCTAACATAAATGATGATATCGATGTCAATACGGATTGATTCAAGGGTAGATTCCAGTGAGCCTATACAATTATATATTTACTTACCCGATTGTCGATGTCATGTCTAGCCGTTGTAGATTTAATCTCAAACAACATATTAATGAACATTTTAAGATATAAATACTTATCCCACGAATTTCGTCCTGTTGCGTTGCTGTAATCAATATTCATTAAAAGATTAAAACGAAATTTCATAGCTCTCGCGCAAGTAGTCTACTCTTTTTAATTGCCAAAGCTCTCCCACTTTATTTTATAGTCAAACAAATGCCTTTTAAATGGCATAGATACTTCGGATACGTTGACCTACTGTCATATTAATTACCATCGACAAAAACATGATTCGCATACGTCAGAATAGATAAAAAAAAAAAGGAAATACTCGCAGAAATAACAAAGCGTCATCCTTTGAGTGGTTGATAACGTGAAAAAACGAGTGGTGGGTGCACGACTGGGTCGTACGCAACTTTCTCTTTCACAGCAAGTTGGGCGTTAGATCTAATCCTAAGCATTTTGATTATTGATGCTAAAATGATATAAATAATGTCGAAATGTATTCATACGAATTTTTACTCCAAAATTTGAAGGAATCGATGTCAATGTGAAAAACAATGATTTTCCGTTTTTGGCCAAAACTGAAAATTCCGTTTAGTAATAGTTGGGCTAAAACTAATTATGTGGAATTGCTTCTAGCTGTAATAGTAGTATATGTATTAAATTTCATTCAATTTGACACAATAGTTTGCGAGATATTAACAATTTTCTTTATATGGCCTAAATGACAAAATCCGTTATATGGATTTTCTCGAAAAAACTGGGTATGCAGTTTTGTTGGAACTAATATGGTTATAGTATAAATAAAGTTTAATCAAAATCGTTAGAGCCGTTTTCGAGAAAATTGAGGTTATGTGTAATTTTTATATAACAGGTACCAGTTTTAACATGGCTAAAAGCAAACAAAAAAAATGGCCTAGAATTAAAAATGTAGTCGATTCAAACACATGTGGGTTTGTTGCTGTTGAAGAACTCATATTTTGTATACTTATAAAGCTTTAATCCAAAAATATGAATCATCAATGAAACATTCTTTAAACTTTTACATAGCGAAATCGGAAATCTTTCGGCGATTCAAATAATCAAGAGGCTTCAGTTCTTAAGTAGATTTGATTTTATAAAGGTGCAGGCTACTAATGGCCTATTTCTAAAGCTGTACTTCGTCTACACAACCTGGATCCGTTAACTATAAAATACCAACGATTTCATCCTCCTCCGACTCCGCTGCACTCGAGTTGGACTGGGATGATTAGGGCCTTAATAACATCTTCTGGGGGCTTTATTACTAAATTGCTTTCTTAAAACGAAAAACAGCGTTTGGCAAGAGTAAATCTTCGTTTTACTTCTGACGAGATGTCGCTACCGTAGTAAATAGCGAAGCCAAGGTAGACAAGTCCCTTTTTAACTCAAAGTTGTAGCTGTCATTTGTAAAGTTCTGTTTATATTGTTGAAGCGTATAAGTTGGTCAAGTCCACTTTTACTGCTAAACCCACTATAGCCTAACACTATAGAAAATAACACAACAATCAGCAATTTTGGTTCATATATTACATCACATAGGATCTTTTAGGCAATGTTGAGAAGACTTATGACGCTATATTTGCACACAATGATGCTGACGTTCCATTCATCAGGCATATTTTCATTCGCCCAAATCTTGCTAATGGGTTATTGTTTGATACTTGCCAAATCATCTTGACCAGCTTTTAATAGCTCTGCTAGTAGGTCGTTATTTCGATCAGCTCAATGGCGGCTCTCGTCTTCACCTGCAGCTTAGCCTCGTTTTTGGTTGCAAGGATCTGTAGGCATTCTTCGTAAAACCAGAGGTTTCTTCTGGTTTGCGGCAGAAACCTAACACATCAATTGCGGCCGATTTTATGGCTTGTAGACATCATCGCCCTTGGCAGATTGGCGAAGATTTTTGAGGTCTCTGCACCTAAATAATTACCGTTTTGCTATAACATAGACGCAAGGTAGTAGATGGCACAGTTTTCATTCTCAATTTTCCCGTATTTTCTGGATTGGTTTGTTAAGTTTGTAGCAGCTTACAGCTTCGCTAGTTATTCGGCTGCACTTCCATATTCTATTAGCATTATTTAATTAACCCAAAGCACTAGGGCAAGGTCAATGTCATTCTGATTAGTTATTTTTCTTGTGCTGCAATTTTTCTTTCTGTTGCCAACACTTGCACATATCTATGAGTTGAGCAAGTCAAATCCGATTGGATGAGGCCAGTATCCGATGGTTACCACTGGGAGCAAAAATAAGCGCAACTGAAGTATAGTCAAATTTACAACGACTGGGCACAGTCGAATTTAACGCAGCATTGACATTAGCAGTTCATTTTGTACAGGCACAGCATTTTGTATAGTGAATAACTCATTAACAACATCGAAATCCACAGCAACGTCTGATTAGTTCCTAACATAAATGATGATATCGATGTCAATACGGATTGATTCAAGGGTAGATTCCAGTGAGCCTATACAATAATATATTTACTTACCCGATTGTCGATGTCATGTCTAGCCGTTGTAGATTTAATCTCAAACAACATATTAATGAACATTTTAAGATATAAATACTTATCCCACGAATTTCGTCCTGTTGCGTTGCTGTAATCAATATTCATTAAAAGATTAAAACGAAATTTCATAGCTCTCGCGCAAGTAGTCTACTCTTTTTAATTGCCAAAGCTCTCCCACTTTATTTTATAGTCAAACAAATGCCTTTTAAATGGCATAGATACTTCGGATACGTTGACCTACTGTCATATTAATTACCATCGACAAAAACATGATTCGCATACGTCAGAATAGATAAAAAAAAAAAAGGAAATACTCGCAGAAATAACAAAGCGTCATCCTTTGAGTGGTTGATAACGTGAAAAAACGAGTGGTGGGTGCACGACTGGGTCGTACGCAACTTTCTCTTTCACAGCAAGTTGGGCGTTAGATCTAATCCTAAGCATTTTGATTATTGATGCTAAAATGATATAAATAATGTCGAAATGTATTCATACGAATTTTTACTCCAAAATTTGAAGGAATCGATGTCAATGTGAAAAACAATGATTTTCCGTTTTTGGCCAAAACTGAAAATTCCGTTTAGTAATAGTTGGGCTAAAACTAATTATGTGGAATTGCTTCTAGCTGTAATAGTAGTATATGTATTAAATTTCATTCAATTTGACACAATAGTTTGCGAGATATTAACAATTTTCTTTATATGGCCTAAATGACAAAATCCGTTATATGGATTTTCTCGAAAAAACTGGGTATGCAGTTTTGTTGGAACTAATATGGTTAAAGTATAAATAAAGTTTAATCAAAATCGTTAGAGCCGTTTTCGAGAAAATTGAGGTTATGTGTAATTTTTATATAACAGGTACCAGTTTTAACATGGCTAAAAGCAAACAAAAAAAATGGCCTAGAATTATGACCAAAACAAGCTTGGATACGAAGTTTGAAGAAAATCGGTCAAGCCGTTTAGGCTGGGGAGACCGTCACGGACAGACGGACCGACGGACCGACGGACCGACGGACGGAATTCCAAAAACCACTTTTTTAGGCTCCGCTATCATCGTAATGTTAGAATCAATCAAAATCTCGAGGTCGAAAATTTTCACGAAAACAATATCTTTCTCTTTGTAAGAGAAAGTTAAAAAGTTTATAGTCACACAGATACTTGGACTTTTCTTTTTCCATGTATGACATGCATGTAATATTATAATATTATCTATATACATTATGCGATATACTTCATGTAATTAAGCGATAGTCTGTTTACCTGTTTACTGACGACCTACTCGTATGTGGGATTCGATTACGGTGTTCCAGTTAAGGCTATAAAATCCTTTTTATCTCTTCTACAATGTAAACTTAAATCATAACATATGTCGATAATGTAGTTTGTTGTGTTTTGTAGATTGAGGGGTTCGAAAAGATATTTCTATTTGAAAAACTTCCCGAACGGAATGGTGGTTACGGAGTGAAGAGATCTGGCCACAAGGTGTTGGAGTCGGACAGTCGGGTGTTGTGGGCCTCTCAACAGAAAATACTTCAGAGGGATAAACGCGATTTTATCGAATACGATGAAGATGAGGGGAATGGAATCGAGGATATCTATAATCGTGGGGAAGAGCCACTTTTTAACGACGAGCTGTGGAAACTTCAGTGGTATATGGTGAGTTGTTTTTTTTTCATTGAGTACCAGGGGAGTTATTATTTTAGAAACAGTCTTCCAATTCTAGTCACCATAAGCCGTTGGATCTGAATGTATTGCCAGTCTATGCGAAAGGCATTACGGGCAGGAATGTTAGAGTTGCGGTTCTGGACGATGGTTTGGAATATGATCATGAGGATCTTATTGAGAATTATGTTTGTGAAGATGCTGATAACTATTGAAAATTTGTACATATATTTAAAAAATATTTGTTGTTCATTAAGGATCCACAAATCAGTTGGAACTACAATGAAGACAATCCCGATCCATATCCCAGGCCCGATGATGATCGCAGTTCTCACGGAACAAGATGCGCTGGTGAGATTGCTATGAAGGCGAATAATAAGAAATGTGGGGTCGGAATAGCTTTTAATAGTCGAATTGGATGCATCAAAATGTTGGGGGGAGTTGTCTATGATTTGTTAGAGGGATCTTCTCTTGGTTTTGGTGTGAACAAAGTGGATATTTATAGTTCTTCGTGGGGGCCAATGGATAATGGCAGGACAATGGAATTGCCGGGAGTTTTCGCCAGAGAAGCTCTAAGTAGGGGTGTTGCAATTGTAAGCATATTTTTGGTTACAAAATAAATATGTGTGTGAAAATGAATAATTTATTGTTCGACAGGGTCGCAGAGGACTTGGTAGCATTTATGTATGGGCATCGGGTAATGGGCGAAAGAGGGGTGACAATTGCAACTGTGATGGATATGCGGCGAGCATTTATACGATAACTGTTGGCAGTGCTGACGACAAAGGGCGGGGTGCTTGGTATAGTGAAAGCTGTGCCTCTTTGATGACTGTTACATATTCCTCGGGAAATGATGCGGATCAAATGATTGTGAGTATGATTATTAAAATTCAGTAATAAAATCAGGAAATATCACAATGGCGTTACTTTTTGACAGGTATAGATCCATTCTTAATATTAGGCCTAAATGCTGTGTATCACCGCCTTTTCTTTGAAAGAAGTTGAATGATCTGTAATAGAAATCATAGAGCCGATTGAGACGATATTTGAAGACTGTGAAGTGGATTGCATTTTGAGCTATGTACTTAACTTAAGTGGTGCTACAGTCCGGAATGAACCTGGACCTTAACCAACATGTCTCTCCAATTAGCCCGTCCTTACCTAAATGACACCAATTGCGCACTTCAAGCTAGTTAAGGTCGGTTTCTATTTGTGTACGCCACTAAGGGCGATGTCCTCCTCTACTGCGCCCGACGTCTGGCTTGTAATCGAAGACTCTGCGAGCCGGAGCATTGGTGTCTATACGTATAACTTGTCCTAGGCATCTTGAACGTTCGATGCCTAGTTTTTGATTAAATTGAATTTTTCGCTCAAAATAATCAAGGATTTCTTCATCAGCTTTTGATACAGTCCATTCTTAGCGCCATATAGCAGGAATGGTATGATCAGAGATCAGATTCTTGTTTAGGATCTGCTTAGTAGTTCGAGTGAGTGAGGTTTGTAGTATGATAAAACTAGACATTTCAGTGTTTTTTACGATTCCCAGATTTTCAAAAATAAAACAGTTTGGATTGTTGATATTTAAGCCCGAAAAAATTGTTCATGCAGTGCCTTTCGGATGTTTTTTTTCGTTAGTGGAGAAAATTAAAAAAAAAACCTACTACTTGTCATATTTAATCCTAACAGATGTCTCTTGCCATTTTGTGTAGACATGATTTTGTACGTCTTTTATACTTGTCTTACAAGTACTTGTACTTCGCATACTGTTATAGGTCCGTGATCTATATGCTTTGAAGCTAGCAATCATTTTCGAACCAGAAAGCAACGTTGTTCGAGTCATTGGTAAGATTGAACCAAACTTTCCCGAGTCATTCAAAACTGTACCTCCCGTATGGCAGTTAAACAAAGACATGGAAGCTCGCGAGATTGCTTAGTTTCTTTACTCTCCTGTCTCTTCCGTGTTCTCTTGTCACCATTTTGATTAGGGCGTTGGTAACAAACTGGTTTATCCTATATTTTAAAAATGATTTATAGATAAGATTACATTTTTCGTTTTTCTTTTTGTCCATATAATCCATCCTTATAGGGACTGCTATCTGTTCGTTTTAGATGACACCTTTTGTGTACCTATAGTCTTCTCAATCTGCCAGCATAGATGTTAATGGATACAATTTCTGCTAGAAGCAGTCCCCCTTACTCTGATCTCTCACACATACTTGCAGTTATATCATTATTTTTCAAATCATTTGTAGCGGTGCTTTTAAGATTCCTATCTTGTTAGATCAAGGCACTGGGTCGACAACGACATTTTTCATTGCATGTTATACGGGTTACTCTTTACAAATTTTACTCAATCCAAGTCAGAAAACTAAAATATTATTTCTATTTGAGTATTTACCTTATTATGTGTCCGTTTTGCTTACGACTTTATTATTTACTTTATTAAACAGACTTTCAACCCATTGGGCGTCTGCATAGTTAAGTCAATCAGCCTTATAACGAGCAGAATCTGATTCCTGTTTTTAAACCTTAGCACCAAAGCATCCGCTCAATGCTTAAACCGAAGCTTTTTGTCATTTTAAATCTGTGACCTGGAAATCGAAGATAATTTTATCTAAACAATCCTGTATGAACATATTTTCATCTTTTGGATTATAGTCGCATTTTAGGAGAGCTCATAAATCTCGCGGTTATATCAACATCGAAGAATTTGTTTGTTCAAAAGTATCAAACAGCACATGGTCGTATTATTGTAATAACTTTAATTTAGAGTTCCGAAACAGAAGTTTTTTTTTCGCCAATCTAAAGTAACATCGGTTTTTAAATGTCGATTGTGGTTGACGTTGACGCTAAGGTAGAGGAACTTAACTAACCCAAAGTTATTGTCACCAGTGACGTTTTGGCCAAGCAGTATCTGCATATCCTATTAGCTTTTCATTTTTGTTGAAAGTGTCTTCCCTGTTAATCCACTTGAAAAAGTTAATTTTTTTTAAGTGTTTACATTTAATTCTATTGTGTACCTATTGATCCGATGCGGCATAGGTAAGTGCCGATTAGTGTGTTGCTCTTCTTGTTGTCTGTCCCGTTTATTAACAGTCGAAATTAATAAAATACCATCTGAGTTTCTTGCAAATACATAATAATATATTTCAGTAAAACTACAGTTCAACTCATTCTTGAATAAAAACCTATCCTCAATCCTTTATGCCTTTAGCTAACCATAATAAACTGGTGAAGATTTAAGCCCAGAAATTGATACACCTAACGATGGAGGCGATCGCAACAAACTACTGCTAGAATATCCTGATGAGCCCAAAACTAATTGAGGGGAATGTACCTTCAACAACCAGAGCTTGATTAGATTCTCTGCAACAGAGAGTTGCCCCAGTTTTGTGTGTAAACTTACCGGCAATGGCTAGTAAGAGAGCGGCTTTAAAGAGTATCTACAAGTGTTCAATTTTGCTGATGTAATCCTAAAACTAAACTCAGTCACAATAATGTGGGTCCGTAAATTGATTACATGCACAGAAAGGGTGTTGCATTTCAGTCTTCATGTAGGTCAATCAAGTGCTATGTATGAAGATGGGGTCTGCTATATGGAGCCATGGCATTGTATTTATCATCGAAGGAGAGCTTATCTAGGAGATGAGAAGAAACGATCTTGCTTTCGTATTTACTACAAATTATGGGCACGACATGCGCTCCCTTACTTGTCAATGCACTAATTTACTTGTCAGTGCTCGGTTCAATTGCGGTACCAAATTTTTACCGTATAATTTCAGTGCGTTTGTTTTGACTAGCGTGGTATGTGTTGGACGGGTAAGATCAATAAGTAAAGAATCGGTATGTACCGCGTGTGGTGTAAAAATTGTAGAACAGAACAGAATGCTTATGTTGTCTCCAAAGTTGATATAATTAGTCACCATTAGCACGATTTGATTTTTTTTAATAATATATCCTGTGTTTCAACTTTTCCCATAGGTGAAAAATGAGTTTCATTGGAGTAGAAATGTTTATCGAACTTAACATTACAATGATGGATGTGGAGTCCAAAATAGTGTGTACTCCAATTCTGTCGGTATATCACACTATTGGTATGTAAATGTAAGATAATGTGATCAACGTCGAAAAAAAAGGTTTTTTTTATAAAAAGAGAAAGGAAGAACACCCGGGCTAGGAAAGCAAGGTATGATATAGCGTCTCTTCAGGAATTATATACCAACGCTAGTAAGCGTTGGCCCTGTTCGCGCTAGTGCGCTAGTAAATCTAATGTATGGATAATCAATAACGTGGTCGCAGATCACATTTTTGTATTTGCGATGGTCCACGCTAGCCTGCACTTGTTATTTTGTACATCAAAACTCATTTGATTTTGAAGTTTACTAGCTTAAACTAGTGCACTAAATCGTCCACGGTTTATTTACTAGTGCACTATCGCGGACTATTGTGCCATTTAATAGTACTGAAAAAAGGATAACAATGTGACAGCTGACAGCTCGGGGCTAGTACAAATGGAGCACAACGCATTTCCATTGTTGAGCAATATTTTAAAAATAATGAAGATTTCCTTTTGATCGTCAAAATTGTCACATTTGGGGTTCAGAAAAACCACGAATAATTGTTGATAAACAAATCCATTCACAATACGTGACTATTTAGTGTGGATGTTGGGCTGGAGGCATTATCGTACCATTCTTCTGCAAAGAATGGTACGATAATTGTTACTGGCCAGACAGTAACAATAAATGGTGTTTGTTACCGTGACATTATAACCAAGTTTTTAGTGTCTAAATTAAAAAAATGTGACCAACATATGGTTTCAAAAAGATAGTGCCACATGCCATACAGCCAGAGAAACAATTCAATTACTGCATGAGGCATTTCCTAACCGTGTAATCGGTCGTTTTTGCGAACAGAATTTGCCATCCAGATCTTGCGATTTGACGCCACTGGATTTTTTTTTTGGGTTTTTATTGTTCAAAGTCTATGTAAAAAAGGCCACGATCACCAACGCCTTGACAAAGGAAATCGGCGGTGTATTTATGAAATTCATCCACATTTTTACAAAACGGTCATAGAACATTTAAAGAAAACAGTACGTACCTACTTGCCGGGTCGGCCATTTTATCCGATGTACTATTCCATACATAACCCCAATCTGTGTACAGTAGACTCTTTGAATAAAAAATTAAAGCTATTAATTATAAATTTATTTTCCATCAAAATTACATTTTGCGTGAATTATGGGTCATCGTCAATAAATCCAATTCTAAATGATTTATTGACGATGGTGTTAATGTGATTATTAAACTCCATTTTGGGATCAAAATAAACTCCAAGATCTTTAAAGCAGTCCACATAGTGGGAGCAGGTTTAAATAAAAATGTCATATGCTGGCACTTGGTATGATTCATATGTAAACCGTTTGTATAACAATAAATTGCAAAATCATTTTAGTTGGTTTTAAGTGATATCGAATCGCTATTCGCTACACATTTATGAATTTTCATGTCATAAGCATGTGTCAAAATTTTATTCTCTCGTATACAAGCTTTTACATCGTTTAATCGTTGGGTTACTCCAGATTTAGCAATAAAAAAAATTCCATATGAAAGATATACCTGATATGATCTCAGGGATGTATATGATTCAACCCAATTAATTAATCCTGGAGGGAAACCATATGCTTAAGCTTAAAATTGATAACGTTATAAGAGAACTGGGCCCTGAATCCGTGAAGTTATTATCGTTTGACGATAACATTTCGTCACAACAGGATAAGTCAAAAATGTATTCGAAAGCCATTGATAGCTCAGTATATTGAGATTAGAGACGCAACGAGGGATGTTGTCGAAATACAGGTGTATCTTTTGTAGAGTAATCTTAACACAGAATATCTATGAGGGAATGGAAATTGCGTTTTTCTAAGGTAACTGCAAACCGCAGTAAGAACACCTCTACCAAGAGCTACATTTATATTTCGATCACTGCAATATACTCATAACTCATAATAAAGAATGTATAAGGGTTACACCTATTTAAATGAAGCGACGAAGCCATTCTGTTAACTTATTTTATTGCATTTAATAGAAATACCTGTGGGAACGGGATTTTTTGAAACCAAATGACTGTCATCACATCTTCGGAACAAATGCTTGGTTTCAAGCGTGATATAAAAATCGATTTAGGTTTTTGAATCGATTCATTTGTAAACAATTTCGCAGTCACTATTACAATTAAAAGCGTAAATGGTTTATTTAGAGTAGTAGAAGAATCATTCGCCGAAGACAATCCAACCGACAAATTGGTTTTATTTCGATTTTGACTTCTAAGACAATATTGATTGTACACAGAATGAATATAGTCTTAAATGTCCACCCAGATTCCAAGACGCCCAAGCTTTCGAACATGCAGGATAAATGGCATTTATGTAGAGCTGTGCAGAGGTACAGGATGTGCTCTACAGACCTTATTTACATTTCGTCTCTGCAGCTACTGCAGTATTGTGCAATTCGAACAATCTTAGCGTGATACCGTCAACGAAGCTGTTAGCGTTCTGGAAGGCCGGAAGAACTTATACTAATAGCCTATTAGCGGTATTGGCTGCCATGATCATTACAAAGAGCTCAAAGGATTTTCTCCACCTAGTTTTGGTGTGGATTTAATTAAATCACTTTTGTCAATTCCTTCCATGAAGCACCTGAACCATAGGTATCACGATCTACAACCAGTGCACGCAGTGTTCGTTTAAATAGGATTTATTTTTCCATGATTGTTTTCATACTAGTTGACCTTGTTAACGTTGTTTTCTTTCACCAAAGATCTCTTTCGGACAGAGAGCTTAACCATGTCACAGTTTTCCGTCTTCATCACGAACATCGGGAAAAATATGTAACCATCTGTAACCATCTCTGTATGCGTTATTTCTTGCGGTCAGTTCTGTTTTTCATTGCTTCCTACTATAAAAGTCCTTAAGACCTCCAGAAATGACGATTAATTTCCTAACAGTATGGTCATAGTTAACTGCTTATTTTATAACTTTGAAATTTTCCAGAGTACGACAGATGTTGGAAACTCTTGCACAGTCAAACACACTGGTACGTCTGCGTCAGCGCCTTTAGCTGCAGGAATTATAGCTTTAGGACTAGAAGCCAAGTAAGAAAGACCCGTTCCAAATTTAAATATTCTTAATCTAATCGCTCTGTAGCCCAACGTTGACATGGCGTGACGTACAGCACATAATAGTTCGATCAGCAACCCAAGAACCTCTTAACAAAAATGAAGATTGGCAGAGAAATGGTGCCAATCGGCTCTATAGCACTAAAGTTGGTTTCGGCCTCATGGATGCCGAGGCTTTTGTCAATTTAGCACTATTATGGAAAACTGTCCCAGCACAAATTGTTAACCTGGTTAATGGTAAGTCATTTAAGTCTTTAATAATAAAAAAAACATCCTCATCCCCTCTCCATTCTTAGGAAGCTTAATAGAAGATGCAACTAATTCCCAATCCCACAAAATCATATTTATCTACACTGCCCAGACTATTCGACACCTGGAGCACGTTCAGGTTATAATTACCGCTAAGTGCAAACACCGTGGAGCATTGGAAATCCATCTAATATCACCGTCGGGCACGAAGACGAAAATACTAGAAAGGAGACCTCGTGACGTCTTTTCCGAAAAGTGCTTTGAAAGCTGGCCATTCATGTCGGTTGCTACATGGTCCGAGAACCCACATGGACTGTGGCAGCTAGAAATCCAAAACAAATCACCGCTACCCAAGAACATCCGAAGCATTGACAAAGTACAGTTAGTTCTCTATGGAACCACCCAAGCCCCATCGTCGAGGCCGATTATGTAATAGTTGAGCAATCATGTAGCTAGTTATTAAATACAATTATGCATAAATTAAAATTGGAAATGAAATATTTTATTGCGAAAAAGGGAAAGACAACGACAAGCCTCACCTCGGCCAGCCCATAAGCCTCTGGTTGAAATGTGATGATTTACGTTAGTGTAGTGATAGGTGATGTTGGCTGAGCGATAGGTGATGTTCTGAGAATTTGTAATTAGCATGTACTGTCAGTGTCGGTCGCTTAGTGTTTGCTAAATTATCTAGCGTTAATAAAATAATCACAATCACAATTATTATGTGCGTAAAAGACAGTCACAACGGAGGGCTGAATGACCGACACGCCGGAATACGGAAGTGGTTTATTCTTATCGCTACGCGACGCTTGTGGACTAACTATGAGAGATTTATGAAGAATGTGGAACTATTATGGCGTTTACAGCGATTAGGTTATATTCTCAAAACAGCCTTTCTTTAAATCATCCAAAAAGATCCAACTTTGTTCCCATGTGGAGACCAAGGAGACCATGGAGACCATTGGAAAATATCAACTCGGATCAATTTCTATTTCAATTTTAAATGACAAAACATATAACCAATACGACAACGCTTAAGTGGCCCTACAATTTGGAATGTGACTCAACCAATATCTCTCAGCAATTAGCCCAGTCCCTGCATCCAATTAAGATCTTCCAGTTGTTTAACACCTTAGGTTATGAACTGAAGTGACCGTCTGACTGAGAATTGAAGACTCTGAAAGCCGTGGTGTTGTTGACCAAAACGTTTTTTTTTTTACCAGGTCTATATCGCTGTACAGCTCGTAAAGTGTTTTTGAATCTTCGTCTACATAGGCCGTCAGCGCAAATTGGACCGAAGATTTTTCGAAGAATTTTTTCTCTCAAAACAATCAAGGATTTCTACATTCGTTTTTGATAGTAGTTTGAGTGTGGGCATTGTTACTAAATTGCCTTCTAAGTCCAAAGAAACATCGGTTAGCAAGATTAATTCTTCGTTTTATTTCTGAAGAGATGTCATTGTCAGATTCAATAGATCAGTAGAGGTAGACAAAGTCATTTAGTTGTATCTGTCAATGTTGACGTTCTGTCCAATTCGTCGATGTTGTGGGTGTGGGTCCTTTGGTGTTGACAGCATAAACTAAGTCTAGGCGTCATTTACTGTTTGTCTATATAGTCGGCGCATTCTAGTAGTCGCATAGATTTATGAAATATTGTACCTCTGGTGTTGCTTCGGATGTTTTACACAATCCTCTCAAAAATGATGTTCATGTAGTCTAATGACTATGCGTTAGGACGAGTTTGTTTGTCTCAATAAATGCTGTCGTATACGCCTTTCAATTGGATGAATAGGTGGTGAATATGTGGAACGATTTGAGTTTTTCTCGTATTATGGCAGTTCACAGGGTTTTTGAGGTGCTGTCGTCAGTGCCGGCAGCCATAATAATATTTAGTTCAGCTTCCCTCATTTCATTTATATCTGTTGGCTGGTAGTTTTTGCACTTGTGGCAAATACTAAATGGATCGTTCAGCCTGATAGCGGGACGTTGTTTGTCATTCCCGTTTAACACTCTGCAGTATTCTCAGCACCGACTGTGACTGCCCCTTGTATTTCTACATTTGACGTTCCTTGAGTGTCACCTCTCTAGCAGCCGATCTTATTTCTTATTGGAATCGGTTTTCGGATGCTGGTGGCATTGTATTATTCGAGAAATTAAGGGATATGCGTTCTGCAAAGGCCTGGGCGAACTCTAGCGTGTGCAGTCTTGCGATATTACATTTTTTCACAGTGAGCCCAATTCTAAATATTCCCGGTGAAAAGACCCCCCAGATATATTTTTTCCCGGGAGTAAACTTCTCTAATTCCGAAATCCCCGGGAGAATATATTTCCCTTCGAATGCGGGAATTAATATTCGAAAGACTGTTTCGAATCATTTGACATATTGCAGATGGAATTGTTTACCAAAAATTAATTGGTATTTAAAAAAAATTGTTTTTTTTTTTTCTGTAATGTTTCGCTGTTCAATTATTCTTCTTTATTTACAGACTTAACATTGTTAACGATGTTATTAATCAAACATTCAGTTACCAAAAAGCGTAGAAAACAAAGTTGTCATCATTAGTTCCGCTTCTTCGTATAATGTTTTCATATCTATGAGTTCTCCTTCATGAAAAAATCCAGTGGCTTGATTGGCTAATTCCTTTTTTTATTTGTTCAATTCGAATGTTGTTTCACCAATACTTTCTTTCTTTCATACCATCAAAATATTTGTGTTTCCTACATGTTTCCTATAGAGTTGTTCATGAGACTATCTCCCTCATAAATGCGTTGTCTCTTTCTTTAAAACGTCAAAATCACTTGGAGGAAAACATGTGATATTTTATAAGTGCGGGAGTGCTGTTTTATGGGGTTATTGCATTAAAAACATAAAAATATAAGTGAATTACTGTGAAACACAAATTATTAACTTATAAAAATACAAAGTGAGTGTGTTAAATCATAAAATTGATATAAAAAGAGTAGAATTCATGATGTGTGCAAGGTGTGAATATAAATGCAATTTCAATGAGAAAAAGAAAAAGTATTCTGTGCAAAAACAAACAGCAATAAAAACCAACTGGTTCTTAACAATTTGATAATTTAACATTAATTTACATGTGTTTAATCAAAATAATTTGTATTTTTATTGGTTTTCAATTCGATGGTGGAGTTATCAGATTTTGATTCGTTGTTTAAAAGATAAGTGACCAAAATCAAGTTTCATATCTTTATGTGCATTTTACTTCCTAATTCTTTTCTTTAGACAAGGAGTTATCATCATATGCTAAAAGCCTTGAGCCATTGATAAAACTACACTACATGACTAAAATTAAGAAGATTGAAAGAGACCCTTATTTAATGTGTTACTCGAAAGATCTACCAACAAATGTGAAGGTTTCTTCCATTTTTAATTACCTAATTATTTTAAAATCAGTTTACACTGGGAATGAGTGCAACAACAGCCAAAGTATCACCATATCGCAAGATTTTTTGAGGCTGGATGGCTGAAAGACATTAAAGGAACACGTGTATCAAACATATTTTTGATACATACTAGGAAAAGTATGTATATAAATTCTCGAATTTAACAACGATAATTTTTTGTGACTTTTCTTATATTTAGGGTGCTTCATTCCCAGCGTCTTAATGAAAAGCAGCTTGAGTGTTGGGTTTTCGATGGTATGGATGGGGAAATTGAATCTGCACATTGCAAATGTAAGCCAGGTCTCTTTAAAACATGTTCGCATATAGGAGTTGTGTTATTTACAGTTGAAAGTATTTAAACAGGTTTTACTGCAAATCCTGTAAGCATTTAAAATTATTTTGTTATACACATACACAAACACATAAGAACATACTCTTTACACGGAAGACGAATATGTTTTCGTTGATAATATCATAATATCATAATTACTTTCTATAGCTTTCGGTAACAGATAGAGCCTGCTACTATCGCAGGGCCCTTTTAAGAATCAGCTCCATTCAAAATTACAAAATCTGGATTTTCAAAAAATAAGATAGAATCAAATTCAGGTCATGGCAATATTTGCAAAATAAATGCCGAAAAAAGGACAGATATTTTACGAACATTAAAGGACATTGTCAACCCCGTAGCTACGACCCTATATAGGGATTTTATAGTAGACAATAGCTGTGAGAATGAGTTCCTTGATAATGTTTATTTTGCATGTTTGTACAAAGATGCCTATTTCAAGAATACAATTAGAGGCTATAGGACGAAGTTAAGATTTCTCCATTCAATCTGATGTTGTCAAAAAGATTTAATCTCTAAATAGACTCCAAAGTCGGCCTAATTTGGCAAAAAAATCTAATTGGATGAGTCACTGCTTCTATATTCAAAGAAGTAGTCCGTAAAAAAAAGTCCTTCCATAAATTTATTGAATAAAATTTGTAAACCGAAAATGTTTTCAACTGCTGCCACTGTTTTATTTATTTTATTTATTTATTCTTGAATGCTTAAAAACAGTAGATACAATATCTGATGAGTTAGTTTTCAGCTTACTAACTTACTTAAGTGGCGCTACAGTCCGGGATGAACCTGGGCCTCAACCAACATGCCTCTCCATTTAGCCCGGTCCTTAGCTAACTGCCTCCAGTTGCGCACTCCAAGTTGGTGTAGGTCGGTTTCTACTTGTGCGCGCCACTTAAGGCGAGGTCTTCCTCTACTGCGTCCGATGTCTGGCTGGGAATCGAAGACTCTGCGAGCCGGAGTATTGGTGTCCATTATTTCTACATGTCCTAGCCATCTTAAACGTCCAATGCGGAGTTTTTTGACTAGGGGTATGTCGCTGTACAGCTCGTATAGTTCGTGGTTGAATCTTCGTCTCCATAGCCCGTCAACGCAAACGGGACCGAAGATTTTCCAAAGAATTTTTCTCTGGAATCGACCAAGGATTTCTTCATCCGCTTTTGATACGGTCTATGCTTCAGCACCGTAGAGCAGAACTGGGATGATCAGGGTCTTATGTAGGATCTCCTTAGTAGTTCGAGTGAGGGCTTTACTGCGATTGGCAAGAGTAATTCTTCGTTTGATTTCTGACGAGATGTCGTTGTCAGAGTTAATAGCGGAGCCGAGGTAGACAAAGTCCCGTACTACCTCAAAGTTATATCTGTCAATGGTGACGTTCTGTCCAATTCGTCGATGTTGTGAGGACGTTTCCGACCCTGATGGTGCTTATATTACGGCAGATAGGATCTTGTAGGCGATGTTGAGTAGACTTATGCATCTGTAGTGGCGCAGTTCAGAGGGTCTCCTTTTTTGTGGATCGGGCAAACGATTCTGAGGTTCTATTCTTCAGGCATGCTTTCAACCGACCAGATTTGGCTTATGAGTTGGTGGATGTTGCTTACCAAGTCATTTCCGCCAGCTTTATAACGCTCAGCGGGAAGGCCGTCATTTCCGGCGGCCTTATTTAACTTGAGTTTAGATACAGCTATCCTCACTTCACTTAGGTCGGGTGGTTGTCAGTTTTCGCTGTCGTTGCCAATATTAAATGGTTCGTTCTGCCTGACAGCGGAATGTTGTTCGTCATCGCCGTTTAACAGTCTGCAGAAGTGGTTCTTCCATGTCCTCAGCATCGACTGTGTCTCAACTACGATATTTCCTTGTTCATCTCGACAGGATTCTATTCGAGCTTTGTATCCTTGGCTTTGGCGTTTTACACTTTGGTAAAACCTGCGAATATCGTTCCTGGAGAGGCACCTCTCTATATCCTCGATCGCGCGCTTTTCTTGCTCTTTTTTCTTCCTTTTGAAAAGCCGGTGTTCTTCCCTTCTTCTTTGCCTATAGAGCTCAATGGCAGCTCTCGTCTTCACCTGCAACTAGTAGGCCTCGTTCTTGGCTGCGAGCATCTGTCGGCATTCCTCATCAAACCAGGGGTTTCTTTCTGGTGGCTGCGAGAAACCTAGCACATCAGTTGCGGCTGATCTAATGGCTTGTTGGCATCATTTCCATTGTTCTTCGACATTAGATGCTGGTGGTGTGTTGTGAGTTGAGAGGTTAAGGGATACGCGTTGCGCGAAGGTCTTCAGAAGGTTTTCAGCTAATTTTGCAAAAATTGAGCTAACAGATTTTAAGAAACTAGTTTTGATTATCAATTACTTTAAATTTACAGGTTTAATTTATAATTCTACGAATTAATAGAGAAGTGAGACTTTAAAACTCTTTTTATGCTTGTTTTGTTCAGTATTTCCTTTATGTAACGCGGTAAAGAATTCCACAGACGAACGGCATTGACAATTGGAGCTCAGAGGTTAGGAATGAACAGTGAGGATGAATAATTGATAATTAATTGATCTATTTGATGTTGCTTTTCACAACAGTAATGTGGTTGGTGGGTTAGCAAAATATCCGAAAGCAACGTTAAAGTGCGAAGTTGAAGATAACTGTCAAGTGACATACCAAGCGGACGAGTGGTAAAACCAGATAGTCTGTCATACTTTTTCAACCCATAGATATAACGCACAGTGCTATTGAAAGCGACATTCAATTTTCTTTTGCTTGAAGATCTGCAGTTGTAAAAAATTTCGCATCCATACATCAGTGTCGGAATTATCAGTGTCTTATAGCTACAAGTAAACGTGTGCTTACTGGAGTGAAAGACTGCGTTACCCACAGTGTTCGCAGTACACCATATACTTTTCCGACGACTGAATTTATATGGTTATCCCAAGTCAGATAGCGATTAAATGTCAACCCGAGATTTTTTGCAGTTTCTACGTATTCGGTAGGAGCATCGCTCAACACTATCGGAGGATAATATGAAATATTAAGCTTTTCCCTTGAGACTACCAAGCATTTTGACTTTTTAGGGTTCAAAATAATACCATTTGAATGAGACCAATGTTAAATTTTCTCTAAGTCCTTATTGACACTTAAAGCGCCATGCTCAATTAGCCCGAGGGGGCAGCTCAAGTACAATTGGACGTCATCAGCATACATATGTAATGAGAAGTTCTGAGTAACTGTTGGGAATTCATTAACATAAATAGAAAATAAAAGAGGACTAAGAATGGAACCTTGTGGAATACCTGTCACGTTTGGCAGACAATTTTATAATTTGTCACCAACTAGAACTGCTTGCTCCCTCTGTGTTAAGTAAGAAAACATTAACTTAGTGGCAGATGAAGTGAAGTTGTATTGATGTATTAGTTTATTACAAAGGTTGACATGTTTGATTGTATCAAAAGCTTTCGAGAAGTCAAGCAATACCAAAAAGGTAACTTCATCCCTATCCAATGCATATTTAATATCGTCAGTAACGCTCAATAAAGCAGTAATACAACTATGCTTTTGACGAAACCCGGATCGCTTCACGATGAGTAAATTATTTGCTTCGATATAAGTACTGATTTGCTTTTGTAATACTCTTTCAAATACTTTTGACAAAAAAGGCAAGATTGAAATTGGTCGAAATTCATCATCTTAATCACTTTTAGGAATAGGTAAAATTGTTGCTAGCTTTCATATATAAGGATATTCACTTGACATCAAGATTGTATTAAAAATGAATGTTATGTGCGGCAAAACAATCGGCAAAATAATTTTTAAAAATGAAGGATTAATTTCATCAGGTCCAACGGCATCGGACTTAATAGAAAGTACGCTTTCAACGCCATCAGCACTACTTACTGCTTGAAAAGAAAATCCAGGTCCATCTTTCCGATTCAAAAACGAAATACTAGTTTCAAAATTCGACGAGGGTTTTGAAATAAATTTTTTGTTTAACTCATTACTATCAATTTCGATATTTTACCCGGTTTTCGACTTGCCCATGCCTATGTTGCGTAAGTTTTTCCATGATAGAGAGGTATTAAGTTGGTTTGAATACATTTGAGATTTAACCAACCACTTTATTATGAAGCATACAAAATTATTGCCTTACTGCATTTAGACGGTATCGCTTCCAGGACTTATACGCATCGTCGCGTTCCTGCATTAGTACACGTATATTTCGAGTAAACCATGGTTTATTTTTTGGTTCGTTTCGGTTCGTAGAGTAGAGTAGAGTACTAATGTTTTCATTTAAGAATTGCAACTGGTCATTTGCCGATGGGATATAAAAAACCGATCCCCAATTTATGCCTCTTGTGTCTTCTTCTAAATGCTGAAAATTATTGCTCTTAAAATCACGATAGTTGATTTGTTTACAAGAGTGAGTAAAACTAAACTCCAGTGTTAAAAAATTAAGTCGTGCTTTGAAGAAGCAGGAGCGGATAATTGATCATACAGAGCTACTCTGCTAATGTCACTGACGAAGAACAGGTCTAATAGTGTAGCATCACCACCAAAAAATGAGTAGGAATGCAGGTGTTAACTGGCTTCAAATCAAAAGTCCCCATACTCTGTACAAAGAGATTAGATTTAAGCAAGTTGGAATTAAAATCACCACATAAAATAATGTTAGGAGAACCCAGCGAAATTTCCTCAAGAATATTCAGTAAAGGAGATAGATTTGTGAATTTGTTTGGCCTGTATATTGCACAAAAATATTCTCTATATAAAATATAAAATATACTACTTTCTACTTATAAAGAAGACCAAATTCGGTTACTTTTGTATTTATTTTCTTTTTCGAAAAAACACTTCACCTTAGTTTTATTGAACAAAATATTGAAGTATGTGATACTTACGTCTACCAAACATTAATTCCACAGCTTTTAGCATCACAGTGCGAACAATGACACATTGTAAATATATTTTTTTGATCAATTTTTTATATTTTTCTTAACTACTATAATATTTATTCTAATTTCATATGTACGTTGCAATTCATATAGTGTTTTTTAATTAAGATACAAATTATATTTTTTACATGAAATATATTTATTTACAAACATTTTTAATATGGTTTAATTTGTACCCATGCAAACAATTATGTAATTTAAATAACAAACTAAAATTACAAAAAAAAATAATATTTTTGTTTAGTTTTCACATTGTAAAGTTGATGATAAAACTGATGGACTTAAATTTTGGCAATGCACAGCAGTTACAAACATATGAGTCCATGTACATTTCACTTGATTCGGATTTTTTTTCGAAATACACGATAAAGGCTGCTTGTTGGTGAGTATAAGGTACTTTTGGCTCAACGTACCAATAACTCTTTCCACGTGAATTCTTAAGTGGGCTAAATTCTTTGATTCTTCAGCAGAAAAAGCATCGAGTTGTATCCTTCCAGATGGTTGGGTGTTGTAGAACGAGGGTAGACTCTGATTGGCGTTAACTTGGCAATGCCCAGTGTTGCAACTCTGACTACACATCAAATGTGCTTATCTTTACCTCCAAGTGGTAACCATCGGGTACTGGTCACATCCAACCGGATTTGACTTGCTAAACGATAAGTGCGAGTGTTGATAACACGACGAAAAACAGCAACACTATAAACACCCTGGTGAGAATGGCACGGATGAATACCCGGCCTGCTGTCCCAGGCGAACCTAGATGAGCTGCTCTGACATATTCGGACAACAGGTTGTCTAGGAATTTCAAGGGTTAGTCAGGCCCCTTGAACAGAGATGGTGGCGGATGAACCGAAAGGCCAACGGCAGCGCTCAATCCCGTAGTGGATACTGATGGCCCCGTGTCCTAGGGGTATCTAATAAATTGGAACTGGCGCACCAGGTTGGGGGTTGTGCTTTGGGTTAACTACCCACCCACAGAAAAAAAACATGGTTACGAAGCAACCAATAGCCTCGGAAAGGACTGATTTTATTGTTGACGACCCTGCTAAACGAAAAAAGGACAACGACGTTCGTATCTGCACCTGGAATGTGAGAACATTAAACAGGAGAGGTGCAGGCGAACAACTAGCGGAAGCCCTAAACTGCTACAAAGCAGACATTACTGCCATCCAGGAAATACGATGGGATGGGCCGGGCAAAAAGAGGATGAAAAACTGTGACATATACTACGGACCGTGTTATAGTGAGCAGAAACAGCGACTATTCGGATGCGGATTTGTTATAAGTGCCAGACTTAGGCAAGAAGTCTTATGTTTCCAAGACATTAGCGAACGCATAGTAACAATCCGCATCAAGGCCAAATTCGCCAACATAAGCCTTATATGCGCTCACGCTCTGACGGAAGAAAAAGATGATATAGCTAAGGATTGCTTGTACGAGCTCCTCGACAAAACCTATGAGCGACTACCGAAGTACGATGTTAAAATCGTAGGAAGAGTAGACATCTTTAGAAGTATTGTCGGAAAACATAGCCTACACGACAACACGTCTGCTAGCGGACTTAGGCTAATTGATTTCGCTACGGAACGAAATGCCACTATAGCCAGCACACGGTTTCCTCACCTCGATGTCCATAAGGGGACATGGCGGTCTCCAGATCAACGAACGGTCAACCAAATTGATCACATTGCGATAGATAAGAGGCACGCATCCAGTATTTTGGATGTCCGAACATTCCGAGGAGCTAACATCGACTCGGATCACTACCTTGTAGCAGCCAAGGTAAGAATGCGGATATCCACCACGCCACAACAATCCAGAAATACTGTGAAAAAATTTAATGTCGGAAGACTTCAATCGCAAGAGACCGCCAAGACCTTCGCACAACGCGTATCCCTTAACCTCTCGATTAACACCATACCACCAGCATCGAATGTCGAAGAGCAATGGCAACGATGCCAACAGGCCATTAGATCAGCCGCAACTGATGTGCTAGGTTTCTCGCGGCCACCAGCAAGAAACCCCTGGTTTGATGAGGAATGCCGACAGATGCTCGCAGCCAAGAACGAGGCCTACAAGGCTAAGCTGCAGGTGAAGACGAGAGCTGCCATTGAGCTCTATAGGCAAAGAAGAAGGGAAGAACATCGGCTTTTCACCAAGAAAAGCGCGCGATCGAGGATATAGAGAGGTGCCACTCCAGGAACGATGCTCGCAAGTTTTACCAAAGTGTAAAACGTCAAATCCAAGGATACAAGGCTCGAACAGAATCCTGTCGAGATGAACAAGGAAATATTGTAGTTGAGACACAGTCGATGCTGAGGATATGGAAGAACCACTTCTGCAGACTGTTTAACGGCGATGACGAACAACATTCCGCTGTCAGGCAGAACGAACCATTCAATATTGGCAACGACAGCGAAGACTGCCAACCACCCGACCTGAGTGAAGTGAGGATAGCAATATCTAAACTCAAGCTTAATAAGGCTGCCGGAAATAACGGCCTTCCCGCTGAGCTCTATAAGGCCGGCGGAGATGACTTGGTAAGTAACATCCACCAACTCATAAGCCAAATCGAGTCGTTTATCAGTGTGGTTTTAGGCCAGGAAAGTCCACAACCGATCAAATTTTCACACTTCGGCAGATCCTGGAAAAAACTCAAGAAGTCCAAATCGATACCCATTCATCGATTTCAAAGCCGCATATGACAGCATTTATAGAGACGAACTGTATAGAGCCATGTCTAGTTTTTTTATACCGCCCAAACTCGTCCGTTTGTGTAGGATGACGATAGAGAATTCTCGCTGCTCCATCAGGGTCGGAAAAGACCTCACCGACACATTCGATACCAAAAAAGGATTTAGGCAAGGCGATGCGCTGTCATGTGACTTCTTTAATCTGATTCTTGAGAGAATTTTGCAAAACTCCAAAGCCAACACCAGAGGCACAATTTTCCAAAAGTCGGTGCAACTACTAGCATACGCTGACGATATTGACATCATTCGTAGGACTCAACGTGATGTCATAGCCACGTTTGCTAGTATAGAGAAGGAAGCGGCGAAAATGGGTTTAGCAGTAAATGAGGGTAAGACTAAGTATATGCTGTCATCACGAAAGGACTCACAACACCGACGAATTGGACAGACCGTCACCATTGACAGATATAACTTCGAGGTAGTACGGGACTTTGTCTACCTCGGCTCCGCTATTAGCTCTGACAACAACATCTCGTCAGAAATTAAACGAAGAATTACTCTTGCCAACCGCTGTTTCTTCGGGCTAAGAAGGCAATTTAGTAGTAAAGCCCTCACTCGAACTACTAAGGAGACCCTATATAAGACCCTGATCATCCCAGTCCTGCTCTACGGCGCTGAAGCATGGAGACTATCAAAAGCGGATGAAGAAATCCTTGGTAGATTCGAGAGGAAAATTCTTCGAAAAATCGTCGGTCCCGTTTGCGTTGACGGGCTATGGAGACGAAGATTCAACCAAGAACTATACGAGCTGTACAGCGACATGTCGCTGGTCAAAAAACTCCGCATTGGACGTTTAAGATGGCTAGGACATGTAGAACGAATGGACACCAATACTCCGGCTCGCAGTCTTCCATTCCCAGCCAGACGTCGGACGCAGTAGAGGAAGACCTCGCCTTAAGTGGCGCGCACAAGTGGAAACCGACCTCAACCAACTTGGAGTGCGCAACTGGAAGTAGTTAGCTAAGGACCGGGCTAATTGGAGAGGCATGTTGGTTGAGGCCCAGGTTCATTCCGAACTGTAGCGCCACTTAAGTAAGTAAGTGTATCCTTCCAGAAATGCCTGCGTCCTTAGTTCTGCTCCTTTATGGCGCACTGCTACTTCTTAAAAATCCCCTGTCCAATAAAACAATGTCTCCATGTTTAAGATTGTGTAAGAAATCGGAGTTCTCTGCAAGGAATTTGTCGCTACTTCTGCCACCGTATCCACTTGATATACATATATATCACTGCTCCACTAGGAGCTATTCCTATAAGATATTTTATGCTTTCTGTACTTTTATAAGATGAAAAAGTAGCGGCTCTTACAACAGCTTAACCTGAAAAAAAATGTTTATTTTAACAACAAATTCGTTAATACAAATTTTTTATCATACCAGATTTCTCTATGCGAATCTCATAGCAGTCTATGTAATTACAACCAGTCTAGTCCCAAAGATTGGTTTGTAGTCCTCCGGTGTGTAATGCGCTCTAACATCTTCATCAGGCCAGGAAATAAGGGAGCTGAGTTCTGCATCTAAAACGAGAACGCAATCATCAGATTTCTGAGATGTTGTCTGAGTAGAAATGCCAAACATACCTCAAGGAAGATCGAGCCGAATTTTAATTAGCGTTGGTATAAGAATCTGAAATTTATTTAACCCTTTACGAAAACAGTTTGGAATATTTTCTTCAGAGGCTTTGTAAATGGTAATCAATGTTATGTAATGTGACAATCCAGTAAAGTATATTGTTTTGACATCACTATCTTTATGTTTTAAATCTCTGTTTTCAGTAACGAAATTTAAAATTATTTTTGTTCTAACGCTAGCTCTTTCTCTTTCTTTAATACTAATAACAAATTGTTCTTTTCATCCAACTATAAATCAGTTTGTGTTCCTGTAAAATTTAAAAGTCAGGACGTATTGTATCAACAAATCATACATATTATTTACCAATTGATCTATGAGTGGGTTCTTGATCTGGATAACTTTCTTCTAGGAACTCATCCAAATACACCTCTTCCAAGAATTCTTCACACACATTAGTTTTAGCAAAGAGGTATAAAACTACATAGAGTGCGCATCACAGCTAAAAATGTAATAGACGTTTGATACGCCGGCCGGCGGTAAGTGCGAAGGGGAATTTTCGCCTTTCGTATGCATCAGCTATGCTGTTGCTTGATGCTGGCATGGCAATGTGAACACTAGCGTATGAATATCGCTACCGCACATACTAAATTTTCGTTGTATGAGATGCGCACTCTATGTAGTTCTATACCTCTTTTCTTCTTCTCAGGGTCTATATTTTCTTTTACCAAAAGGGATTCATTGTAAAATCGCAAATACAAGTACATACTGCATTATATACCATTATTAGATTATAAAGCGCAAACTGGTATTTCTTTAGCACTTTATTAGCAGTACGTTTCATATGCCTTTGATATCGTCCAACTGCTAGTGACGTATTGAACTTCTTGTCGAATCCTAGATGCAAGCTTGGTACCCAATCCGGATTCCAGTTATCTACAAAATGCGCACTTTTACCTTAATAAAATATAATTTGAAAACGTTATGGATATTATTTATTGTTAATCGTTACCTGAAATAAAATGCCTGATGCAAACGCGAGCTATATTTGTGTTGATGTTTTTCCTGTTCACTGCTGCTACCCATTTATTGTGCCTTTCTTCAGACATAGTTTTTCATTTTGGATTTAGCAATCTAATTTTTAGAAACATATAAAATCTGCAGTCCGGATCCTTCATTGCATTTATTTTGCATTCCTTGACACAGCAGTTTGTTGTCATTTGAAGATATAATTAATGTAGTAAAACTTTCCAGCACAGCACAAGATTCTTTGAATTTTCAATTTGATTTATAATATTTTCTGTTTTGTTCTGTCACTTCACTTCACTTTGCGCGGAATTGTCAAAGTTTGTTTTTATACAGATGATGTCAGTTTGTCATTTGACACTGACGTTGTCCTGAACAACTCTATTGGGTCCACCGCGGCAGCAGTCTGCCTTTGCTTTCACATTTTTTTCTGATCACTGTACACTTGGGTTACAGTAAATTTAATTCAACCATTTTTTTTTCAATTTCATATAAATATGTATATTTTTCTGACTCCATTATAATTTCGTTTAATATTATAAATGTTCAACCCAATAAAATAGCGCCAATTTTAATATATATTTGTTGCAAAAATAAATAATTTACATTTTTTCGTTGAACTCCCCAGCAAATGTGACGGAAACAAACTTCCGTCTAATCCATTTGAATTCTCCCTTTTTCTGATATGTAGGATAATGTAGAATGAGTACTTTTTCCCGGGGTACATATTCGAAGTCGGTTTATAATATGTGAAAAGGGAATAGGGAACAAAACTCCCGTAAATTGTTCGTTTAAAATAAATGAATAGGGAAATGGGAAAAAACAATCGGGGGGATTACATTAAGGATTGGGCTGAGTACTTCGCATTTGTTGTGATTTGATGGAAGTCCGCATATTTTTCGATGTTAGTCCCTCGGAATATTGCGAAAGTCAAAATACTGGATGCGATTGATTGAATTGATTGACCGTTCGTTGATCTATAGTACGCCATGTCCTCTTATGGATATCGTGGTGAGGAAGGGTAGAGGGTGTGTGAAGGGTATAGTACCATTTTGTTCTTCATCGAAGTCAATTTTGGCAATTTTGACAGTTGGCAAAATAAACGAAAACCTGAAAAACACTGCCAAAATAAATTCAGTGAACAATGATACGCATACGGTATTCATCAACAATATGCTTACCAATGCAAATAAGCAGCTACTGTGGCAAACAAAACAAAAGGCAAAAGAAGAAAACTGGAAATATGTGTGGGAAAACAGTAGAAAGATATTTGTCAGGAGAGTTGACAATGCTGAAGTCATACCTATTCGATCAATGTATGATTTGAGCAAAATAAAACGAAATTAACAAAAAAAAAAAAAACTCTTTTTCTCACATAATGGATGAAGGAAACATAAACCATGAAGAAGATTTATTCGATATGAACTGTATGGTATTGCCAGACTTCCAACAACTAAAAAATGAATTAAAAGAGTTAAATTTTTGCGCTATATGTTTGAATATAAGGTCTATTAGAAAAAACTGGGATATTTTCTGTTCGAGCATATCCCCGATTCTGAACTATATCGATGTTATTGTCTTAGAAGAAATAAATATTAAAGAACGGGAAAATAAACTTTACACATTAAATGGTTTTACACCTGAATTTGAAAATAGGAAACTAAAAAAAGGTGGAGGGATTGCAATGTTTCTAAAAGATTCTGTGAAGTACAAACGATTAGACATTGAAACTAATTCCTGCGAAAATCTGACGATAAAGATAAATGCCACAGGCCAAGTAATCAGTGGTATATACCGACCACCAAAAACTAATAAAACTGAGTTTGTCGAAGATATGGCTAAAATCGCAGATACAAGGGAAGAACAAAAGGAGATAATATTGCTAGGTGATATGAATATAAACTTACTTGATGTAACCAATAATCATTTACTCAATTATCAAGAAATGCTAGCATCAAAGGGGCTCTATTACGTGATCAGATCTCACACCCGAACAAATTTAAGCGAAGGAACGTCCACTCTTATTGACCATATAATATTATCTGTATTAGACCGTAAGATAATTTCCGCTGTAGTCGAATATGACATCTCTGACCACTATAGCGTAGTGTTCGGAGTTTATGGTAAATGTGAAAGAGTCGAAAAAAACGTCAGCACAATTACATGTACGAAGAAAGTAAATGAGCTAATTAGACTTACAGACTGGAGCATAATATCAGATGAAACAGATACTGAACTTTTTTATAATAACTTCGTGGAAAAGATGAACGAAATATATGAACGCTCAACAAAGACTATAAACTATAAACAACAAAAACTTCTCATGTAACACAAATACAGCAATTGTGGCTGATGAATTTGCAAACTATTTCTCACAACAAGCGGCTCAGATAATTCACACGTGTAACACACCAACTAATACATATCCTGGGAATTTTATACGTGACTCGATCTATGTGGGAGAAGTATAATGTTTAGAAGTGGAAAATATACTTCAGCGTTTAAATGCATTAAAGGGTCCAGGACTGATGGTATTAGACCGAGTGATTTAAAGAAAAACGCACAAATCTTTGCGCCTATAATCACTAAGCTCATTAATCTCAGCTTTGATACTTCAGTAGTTCCGACAAAACTTAAAGAGGCTATAGTTAGACCGGTATATAAAGGAGGAAAAAAGGATGAAATATCCAATTATCGACCCATATCGATTCTATCGATGGTTGATAAGATTATGGAGGAAATTGTTGTGGATCGAATATGGAAATTTGTTAAAAAACACAACTTATTAAGTAAATCCCAATACGGATTCCAGAAAGGCAAAAGCACGAATCGGCTTCTTGGTGATTTCGCTAATTTGATTAATACCAGCCTAAGTAATCATTTCCATGTAATAGTGCTCTTCCTGGACTTCAGTAAGGCATTCGATACTCTTGACCACACAAAACTAATAGAAGCGGTAGAAAAAGCTGGAATTAGAGGGAAAATATCTGAATGGATGAAGGACTATCTTAGGAGACGGATCTTCAGAGTCAAAATAAATGATTGCTGCAGCAACAAAAAAGTCGTACATTATGGGGTACCACAGGGTTCAAAACTCGGTCCGTTGCTGTATTTGCTATATACAAATGACATGCTGAAGTGCCTAAGGGAAAGCTTTCCTTTCGCTTTTGCAGATGACACAGCAATTGTTTTTTACCACCGGTCGCTAGATGAGGCAACTAAAAGGATGCAAGCGGAGTTCGACAAAATTGGCAGATGGTGTCATGACAACTGACTAGTCATCAACACATCTAAGTCAAAAGTAATGCATATCCGCAGCCCGCAATACCGAAGTAAGCAGATTACAATTAAAACATTTAACTGTGACAACCAACAAAATGTTGATACTTTAGAAGTAGTCAACACGTATAAATATCTAGGGATTACGATTGATAGCCATTTCATCTGGGAGAGCCATATCAATGATACAAGGAGCAAACTGAGAGGGTCACTCTTTGCTTTGGCTTGCATGCAATACAAAGCGACTACCACAGTGCAAAAACAAATTTATTACGCTCTTGTTGAATCAAGATTGAGATATGGTATACTTGCATGGGGAGGAGCTTCAGCTACTCATATAAACAAACTTCAAAAAGTTCAAGACAGAGCGGTAAAATTAATAACGAGAAGAAATAGCAATCCAAACGCAGAGACGGTGATGAAAGTGAAAAATATTTTCGAGATGACAGCAGCAGTGGAATATTAAGATGACTTATGCTTTAGAACACCAATCAACCACCAATACACAACAAGAATACGAGCAGAGGGTTTCTATGAACTTCCATGTATCTCAAACGTTTATGGCAAGAGGAAACTTATCTATACAATACCCAACATCCTAAACAAAGTTCCGCAGCTTTTAAGACATATTAACAATGCAACTTGTAGAAAAAAAAGATTGAAACAATTTTTCCTTGAAGCAATAACTTAGATAATCCGTTTCTTGCAATTATGTAATTTAAAAAAATAAAAATAAAAAATTAAATATAAAATAAAATACATACATATAAAATTTAGTAGGTTATATACTACACACATAGAATAAATACCTAAGATTAAAATTTAAAACCTTTTCACATCAATGCTAAATTTTTTTGTAAACAACCTTCTGCAGATAAGCTATTATACAGCTTCGCAGATATTGAAACATACTATTGTAAATCTGAATTCGTTGAAATAAATTAGCGTAAGTCTGTTGCAAGCCGACAACTGTCCCCTCTTCTTTCCTTTGATTTAAAACCGTCAAGTACCAATCCCCAATATTTGAACATCGTACTTTGATAATCGTCACAGTTGTTCATTCTCCTTTTTCCCGGTCCATCCCATCGTATTTTCCTGGATGACTTTGACTTTGTAGCAGCTTAGGGCTTCCGCTAGTTCTTTGGCTGCCCCCGATCTATTAAGTGTTCTAACATTCCTGGTGCAGATAGGAACATCTTTGTCCATTTTTGCATGATCGTCAACAGTATATAATTATTCCTTTCCGAGGCTTTCGGTTGCTTCGTAACAATTGGACTTTTCCGTGATTGAGTAGTTAACCCAAAGCACAACCGCCAACCTGGAAGTACTTATCAGGAAGACAAAATTTCCTTCGATTTAGTTTGTTTTTTAGTAATTACTCGTACGACCTCCGCAATTCATTTAAAAGTCTAATGGCAACTTAGATCAGGTGCTTTGTAGATTTACTATAGTGAATCCTGCAAGATAGCTGTCATACTGATGCCCTCGAATCTGGTTAATATTATTACTAAACAAACAGATAATTTTCAAACTTGAAAACGCATACACACGCTCTATCCCATCTGACAATTCGCTAAATATTCGCATCTGCTTCGAATATTTCCTCCATCAAACTCCAAACAATTTGAGTGATGCATTGAAGGGATGTGAATCCCTCTAGATATTATTAAACCGAGATGTGTATTTTTATGCACAAAAAATATATAACGAAAACCAATCCCACACCCACTCTAGTCAACTCTCGACCCCACGAGAACGCAACGTAGCGCTAAAAAAATTGACTTCTGCTGTGCAGCCAGCTCCGTTTTAGATACTTGCCAAGCGTAGATATTTTCGTACTTACTCGTATCATCTGCTCTTCAACAGACATTCGTTTTGTAATTTCGCCACGGATTTCGTACTCATCATTTTTCTTAGTTCTTCATTTTGATGTTAGGTATTCGTCTGTGAAAATATATGACTTTCATGAGTTGTTGCGGTCGTCCACTGAATATGTACACAGCCTTGATGCGGTTCCACATGAGTGCTGGATTTTCAACGACTCTACGCTCTCATTCCGGACAACGGATACGTGCATCTGGATCGCGTTTTGTCAACGATGACATCGCCCAGCTTCGTTGAAATTTGAATGTTATGCTTTCGTATGCGAAAATGCCACTCAAATTTTGACTTTTTGCACATGCCCGAACGTATGCGAGAGCCTGTGCAAAAAGTTGAGAAACAAAATTAACAAGTAAACATGCAAAACTCATCATCGCTGTCCCATTAAATGTATTTGAATCTGGTGATTCTCACATATCTTACCAATTAATTTTGCTTTTGATAAATTATGATGAAGCAGAACAGCAAGATGCATGGACACGGCGCATGGTGGTAGTGCACCGCGAACGGTGTGCAATGGAAGACTTCTTCAACCTTAATTCCTGGAAATTCTTAATTGGCCGCAATTTTATGTCAATTTAATTGGCTTAGATCTTAAGAGGTCTTCGTGTACACTTGCACATGGCTGTTGTTGATATTGCTTCGCTTTTTTTGGCGAAAATTTGCCAACGGATTTGTGTGTAGGTACGGATATTCGTATGGGTTTGGTCAATTGTGTACTGGGCTTATTCCGATTTGTAAAAATGATATCCGGTGATGGAGTACTTCGTATATTGGGGATTGTCATGAGGTCATGAACCAATAATTAAATCAGTGGAACTTCATGCATATATTACAAGATATGTTGCTGTTGTATTATAATGGATCTTAAATTGAATCATGTGATGGCATGATAATTAAATACTGCTCGAAGATCTCCATTGAAATTCATCAATTTCAGTTTTGATGGTTGTGTGTTATAGGGGTAATTAAGACGCTTATGGTATTACATTGGCCATAGCACTGGAATAATCCACTCCCCTATGCACCATAAAGGACCTTTCTTAACATAAAAATGTATAGTTTTTAAACGTTTAAAAGAAAGTGTGCATGCGAACAACAAACAGAGGTCTTATAATTCCACAAAGAGGTTACACATCCATCCTGGAAATATAATGCAAACTCTGAACATTTTATCATCACATACGCCTCAATAATAAACTAAACCATATGGGATAGGGTATAAATACGAACAATGGCCGTGGTCCGGATTGCTAAGATGAAGCTCTGTTGGTCAATCGACCATTTTGACCAATGAGAACAGAGGTTCATCTAAGATATCTTACCAAATCGGAAATCCGGAACACGGCCATTGAAAATGGCAGGAATGAGTGAAATGGAAGTACAGAAACAACAAGTACGCATAGAAATATAGTGCTACTGTTCATCCTCTCTGCTTTTCAGTTGAAGTGCCAATATAGTTATTAGGTTTGTTCCCGTACAAAATAATATTTACTGATTCTTACTGATTTTTACTGCGGAAAATTATTTGCATGCAAAACTTGCATACGGGAACGGTTTTAAGTAAAAATCAGTACAAATCAGTAAGAATCAGTAAATATTATTTTGTACGGGAACAGACATATTATGTTTGTTCTATAATATTATAGTCGCGTTCGTGTAGGGTAGGTTGGACATGTTAGTAATAATGTTGCTTTACAAAGCGACTATAGATTTTTAAATAAAAAACATATGAGAAGGCTACAATCCGCTGTGCGGATCATTTGATACCCTATCCCATCCCATCCTTAAAATTAATATACCCAGAATGTGTACTTTATGGCGATAAAATTTTGAAAATGACGTTGTCACAACATATTGTTCAGATAGTTTATCAAAATCGTTTGTGGTTCGACAAAAAACGTTTTTCTGTTGCATATTCATTGGAGTAGAGTATAGAAATGGTTTTTGTAGGAAAACGCTTCCAAAAAGTCGATCATGTCTGTCTGTCCGTCCGTCCGTCAGTCCTGAGTATTCGACTCTCCGTCCGACGAAGCAGAACAAGTGTAAACCTTTTCAAAATCCGCCCACTGCCACCCCCCTTTTTCAGTAAAACATTGTTTTGGGCCAAACGGTTATGAAATTTGAAGAAAAAAAAGACTGAGTAACATATTTAGACATACCCAACGTCTATAATTGCCACCTTTTTTGCCACGCCCACTTTTGAGGTCGTTCTCAGTAAATTACAATTTTAAAATACTCCATAATTTTTGATGCGAGATCATTACTTATGATAATATGAACATTTCATCCTTACACCATTTTAACCTACGTCCACTTGTTCTGGGCGTTGTCCTACAAAAACCAGTTGCATACTTAGGCATATGCAATAGGAAAACGTTGTGTTATCGTAGGGATCTTGTTTTGATCTTTTGCATTAAAAATTCATTAAAAAACGGACGTTAACCCTACATAATATTCTTTCATATTTTTGCTTATTTCAAATGCTTACTATGCAAACCCTGTAAGAGCATTTTGTTTAAATAGCACCTTACGGAAAACAAATGAGAGCGAATGAGAGACAAACATCCCTATCTTCCCTGTACTGACAATTTATGTATGTAACCCTAAACTGTCAGCTATCAAACTTTTTTGTTAACACTACCTATCAAAACGATCAAAGATTTCTTCATCTGCTTCAGTAGTTCGAGTGAGAGCTTAACTACTTCTTAATAAGAGTAATTCTACACTTTGTTTCTGACGAGATGACTCCGCAATTAACTTGTTGTTTAAGCTGTTAGCGCAGACGAGGTAGACAAAGTCCCTTAATACTTCAAAGTTATATATAGGTCTGTTCCCGTACTTTTGCAGTAAAAATTAGTAAATTCTCAAATTTCTTGGAGTGGGGGTAAATTATATCAGAAGGAAACAAAATTACCAAAAGTACGGGAACGCGTTTTAGTAAAAAAACAGTAAAATTATATATTTTGTATGCCTTTTAAAGAACAGGTTTTGACAGGTGTTTTATGTCAAAACAAGCGAGTTCTCACTTTTAGACACCAACTGACAGTTTACTGATTTTTACCAACAGAAATTTCTGCAGTAAATTTTTTTTACAGATTTTTATTGGGGGGTATTTTATTTTGCTCTCTCGTGAGCTCTCTCTTTTACTTATTTTTGCGTACGGGAACGGCAATATGTAAAAATCAGTAAGAATCAGTAAACATTCTTTTGTACTGGAACAGACCTTATGTATATCAATGGTGACATTCTGTTTAATTCGCCGATGTTGTGTGTCCTTTCGTGTTGACAGCGTATACATACTAGGTCTTAAGGGCCAAACCCACCAAGCAACCGAAATCGAACCTTTGATTTTCTTGTTATTTTTTTTTAAATTTGCTGTTTTTTTCAGTTAAAAATACTTCCTTAATAAAGTATATTAATAAACCACATTTATCTTATTTATGATTATTTCTTAAAATCTGTTTACTTTAATATAAAATGATTTAAAATTTTACTTTTTCATTTCTTCGTACCATAACTTGCGACTTTTTTCTATTGTTGTAAGTTTGTTCGCCGAAGTTTTGTCTCACGATTTTGTTGTCAAAGTGATTTTTTCTTTTTCTGTTCTATTTTCGTAATGAAAAGTCAAAACTGAACAGAAAATAAAACAAAGTTTCGGTTTCGGTTGCTCGGTGTGTTTGGCCCATTAACTTCTTTTACAGCTAAACCCATTTTACCGATTCGTTTTCTGTACTAGCAAACGTGGTTATGAGCAAACGTGATAGAGTCTGACCATTTGACCAATGCACCGATTTATGGAATAGGGTGCCTATGATGTTGGCTCGAGAGAGTTTTGCACACCCTTTTGTTATCCAATGTTTCGGTGAGCAGCGAGAATTCTTTATCGTCATCCTGCACAGACGGACGAGTTTGGACGGTACCAAAACTAGACATTGTTCTTTAGAGTTCGTCTCTATAAATTGTGTCGTATATCAGTTGTGGACTTTCCTAGCCTAACACCCTTTATCTGTCGCAGTTTAAAGCTCAAGGATAGGACTCAGAAAGACTCTTTCTTTTGGTTAGAAGTTTGTACTTTGTAGTATTATGTAGCCATGATTATTAATACGAATACACATAATTCTATGGTACGGGTCTCCTGGACCCTCGCTCTCTTTTGCTGAAACAATTATAGTTTTGGCTTGTTGTTTGTCATTGTCTGCCGTTGTTCCACCAAGCTAGCCTTCACTTACCATGTCTTTTCGAATCTAAATTTCGTTTCATGTGAGTTTGGATTTACCCCGACGAGCCCAAAAGAGTTTCACTTCAACAAAATTACGTTCGAGGACAACATATACAAATATGTTTTGCAATGTGTTTGAATTATTACTCCAACTCAATTCACCCACGCGCTAAACAACAGAACTAAAAAAAAGATCCTTGTTGACATTTCATGTCGTCAATTTGTATGCATGGTCAGACATCCTCTCCCATAAGTCTGTTTGCAAATTGAATTGATAGAAGCGAATCGTTTTGCATATTACACTAGCCACGTAGGTACAACATATGTGTGCAAACATATTCGTCGACCATTGTTATCGCAAGTGTGTACGTACAAACATAGTTAATTTAATATATACGCATATATTTGGGATCTTCTAAAAAAACACTTGCTGTAGGTGATGTTGCCTGCGATTTTATCCCTTATACCACATAATACCACATTTTAGCATTCTTTTGCAGGGCAGTTTTTCATAGCGAATATGCTAAATGGAAATTCTACTTCGCCAACATTTTCCAGAGAAGCGTGTGTCACTGATCAAAAATGTAATTGCATCGAATAAGCAGACCAGGCCATTGCGTCTCATCCCACATCTACCATCAAGTATCGAAATGGAGATCGAGACCAATAATAATATTTATATCGACGCCGTTTTTATTTCTGGAAAATCAAGTGAATTTCGAAAACTCATCGCTTCCGGTATACGATATTTCTATGCATAGTTATTTTTGGTTTTTGGATGAACGCTATCCTGTCGTTCGGAATGAAATCATGACTCAAGTTTAGTTATAGAAAAGGCATAAAGGGATAGGTATTCATACCTTAAATATATTTGCCATTAAATAGTCTATCACTGGAGTGCCTACAAATTATTTTAACGAAATTTTCACTTGGCCCTTTTTTCATTATTAGTAGGTATAGAGCAATAGCAATAGCACAAAATTGTCGGTTCAGTGCAAACAAAAATAGATTAATTCACAAAGAACCTCTCTACAACCAACGTGTGATTTTTTGGAGTCGATTTCATGCGGAAAGAAACATTCTACCGATTATTCATAAAAATTCTGACTGATAACGTCATGGACAGCCCGAGCAATGTCTGTAGACTGTTAAACGGCGGAGCGAACAAACTCCCGCTATCGACGAGAGCGAAAACTACCAGCCAACCAAAATAAAGTGAGGATAACCATATCTATCTAAACATAAGCTATATAAAGCCGGTGGGAATAATTTGGCAAGCCACATATACCAACTTATTAGCAAAGTATGCCCGATCCACCAATAAAGCGACCTTATGAACTGCGAAAATAGACAACTGAGTAACACCTTATCCAAAATAATTGTTTCCCCATGCTTTCTGAAATTTGTTGGAAACCCACAAGCTAATGCCTGAATAGTTAAACAAATATGTAAGTTGGTGAAAGATCGGTACGATATTATCCTAGTTACGGGAGTAAACTCGAGCTACTTGTTCAGTAATTTTAAATCCAGAGTTAACATCGTGGTTAACCAGCAAGTTTGGTTAGTTAATCCTGGATTTGATGATCAGATTTTTTTTTTTAAGTTCTGACCTGCCTAAGCAGTAATATACACATCGACCTAAAAGATCTATTGTGCTTGCCGTCAGATGTTTTTTAGGTTAGTAGCGCTTCTACTTTCCTAATGTAGCTGATAATACTTTCAGCCGAAGATTTCCTCAGTTCTTCGGGACTTAAAAATTCCCTGAAGAAAGATTCCCTTCTCATACCGTAAAGGGCCGGGCATTCACATATGATATGCTCGGCTGTTTCGTCTTGTTCTAGACATAGTCTGCACTCCGGTGAGTCGACTAGACGCATTTTGTTTAGGTGATATCGCAGACCGTGATGACCAGTTAGGTAGCCTACTAATTTTTTGATATAGTGCCTCCGAAGATTTAGTATCTTATTGGCATCTGATTTGAAGGGCTGAATAGCTCTTTTGGCCTGTCTTAGGCCTGGGATGTTTCCCCAGTATGAAACACATTTGTTTTGTTCCCAGTTTTTTATGACCAGATTTATGGCTGATTTAGGGATTGCACAGAAGGGTTCAGGTCCAATGAAGGGGGTATCCGAACCCACCATAGTCTGGTTTTGTTCCTGGAACTGAGTGTTTTGAGGGAGTTGAAGCAGTGTAGTACTGATTTGGAGTCAATGATGTGTGAGCTAAGGGCTTTTATAGCTGCTTGACTGTCCGTGAATATATGGATGTTTGCGCCTTTAATACCTGAGTTGTGTATTAGGTTTGCGCATTCTTTTATGGCATGGAGCTTTCTTTGCAAGCGAATAAAATATTTTCATTCAATTTTTGTGTACACTGTACATATTGAGATTCAGATATCAATGAGTCGAAATTATTTGAAATATTGAATTTGATTGGCAAAGGCGATATTAATTTTTTTTTATTTTCACAATATACCACCCAATATTAGTGGCTCCAAAACAAATTTTACCCCGACTCCTCTCCTTGACCCTCATTTTGCTTGGCAAACACAGTTACCTACGGGCTGAAAGGGCATTTTTTACCCAAAAAAATGTAATTGAAAATTATAATGTTTCTATATTTTTTATTTATTTATAAATTATTTGAAAAGTTATTTATAAAGAAAAGAATAAAAAAAAGTATTCGCCAGAGCAGACACGTGATGTAGTGAAGCAGAAGAATTCAAAATATATTTGTGCTGTTATATTTACTATTGCATTTCCAATTTTTACGCTTTTACGTTTTATGGTGAGATTCCGGTTTGCTTATAAATTTACTTCCGGTTCTGGTTTCTTCTGTGACAGAAGTCATTAATCAATTCCTTTGCTAAAGCTGCCCGAAAATCAATCGATGCCAAGTGCTTCGCAAAGCTGTTGGCCGACATGCGTTTGCTGTATATCACGTAGCTATTATGGACGCATTTTTCGAAGCGATCGAAGAACAATCGAAAATAAAACCGCCATTTGCTTCTGCGATCATACTCATAGTAAGACTTTTCTTAGTCCATCAGATCGACACCTCTTATTCACTTGTTTTAATGCTGGACTGAATCGGGCAATTTATATCAATTTACCAGCTTGTCTAGCTAGTGGTTCACAAAACTGCAAAACCACAGATTCACCAAGACCGTGCTCAAAAAGCGTCTTTTTTCCGGTGTTATTATGTCCACGTTATATAAGTATCCGGTGTTCGACTCGCACAAACTCCAAAGCTTGAAGCCCCATGACGGTGGCTTGTTCTTCATGTACTGCTTCATGGCGTTATGCCCCTTAAACTTCACTTTATGATCATCAATTGATAGCTTTTGAATGTGTGTATGCGTCTGGCATAGCTTTATTTATATGGTTTATGATTTTTCTGATTTTATATCCACGATCGCTGACATTAGCCTGATCCTTGTCGCAAAAGTACAAATTAGAAGTTATTTCTTCAAAGCGAAGCCGTGGCATGATATCTGTGATTTGAGCTTGAAGAAATGCAGGATCTGTAGACCAATACATCCGAATGCTGTGTAGTTTTACTAGGGTCATACGTATGATTAGAACCATATAAGCCTTGTACTCTTCCACGGTCAGAGTGGAAACGCGCCCTTTTTGCATGGCATATAGGTTGCGTTTTTTTCCGTTTCAAACAATAGGCAAACATACTTGCCATATATGTTTGGGGTAATTGTTGGGATGTTAAAACTTACAAAAACTTTTCCCATATAATTTTTGAAAGGTAAAAGATGCGCCATAAAATATACCCGAGACTTAGCCCGGCATACCCTAAGCTCTCCCTACAGCAGCCCCCTGAAGTAAAGCCAATTTTTGACCAACTCTGAGGCCCCTAGCGGGCAATAGGAGCCAGATAGGAACATACCTCCTACCACATTTTTGTTTCCCTAACCCTTCGCTTCAAATCAGTTTTGGACATATTTACGTGGGCAATGATATGGGCTTAAAAACCCTGGGCAAGAATGTTTGCCTATGGTCGTCAAAGGGTTAAGAAAAAAAAGACTTGTAAGATCGCGACAAAAGCATTTTCATATGTTTGGGGAAAAGGAAACCAAACAGCTGACAATTATGTTGTTGTATAGAATCTACTATACATTTCAATAACTTTTAGACAGTAAAATCGATAAATAATGATTTATGATGGTGGGGATCATCATCAGTGTTACCATATTGATAAACCACTCATAGTTTCAAATTTAATCCTGGGTTATATCGGACTTAACTCAGCACTGAAAAATCGGGCGTTGGAAGCACAAAATGACCAACGCTCACATGTAGAACTATCGTTTTCAATCTCCATTGTGAATCAGATACCAATTAGTTAAAAATTCTAATATTTTAATAATGAACTGAAACATATGTCTACATATTGAGTGATAGTGAAATATGTAAATTAGGAAAATAAATTTAATTTTTAATTTCACATATTTTAAGTATAAACGTAATTTGAAACACTCTATGCAAAACTAAAAGAAAAATTCGAATATATAATAATAATAATTTTATTCTGATATTTGACATTATCTTTATAAAATTATTATTCATAGCAGCCAGCGGCGTAAATTGAAACTGCATAAACGCGTGCCGCAAAGAAGGGAATAGAAAACCACAAATCTACAGTAAGCTGCGGCAAACCACAATCTATCATCAAACACAACAATTATTGTTGTAGAACGTTTTAATGAGTGCCCCCCATTCGATTAGCATTTAGCGAGTGCCTATGCTCATAAAGTGATTGTCGGACTCGCACAAGACGTTAGCGCCTTTTGCAAACAGATTATCTTGGCGGATTAATTAGTTCAGTTCGTGCCATATTCGAGCTCCATTTAGAGATAATTTTTAATCTGGAATAATGCTTTGATTATGCATGTGTCCAGACTCTAGAGAGATCTCGCAGCGAGATTTTATTTGGCCCCAATTCATATGAAATTGAACGGGGCACTTTGTGTGTGGAATAGTGTCCACATTATTTTTTTTTGTTCTCTTAATATAATTTTACAATCATGCCGATAATTATAAGACTTCATTTTTTTATGGTACCAAATCATTAAGTTTTGTATCCGACGTTCGCGCCATAGGTCAGTATCATTATGAGCCTTTGCTAAGCCATAATGTAGCGTGAACGTTTTAGTTAAAAAAGTACTTATTGTATTAATCATAGTACACTGTGATTATGACAAATTTGTATGGAATATGACATGTTAATACCACGGTTCTAATTAGAAATGATTTTACATCTCTTCTCATGACCTACATTTTGGATGGCCGCCTGCAGCTTTATAAAGCGACGTGTCAGAATTTGTGATTGCATTAATATATATGAGAACACGTCTAGTTTGGAAGCAATTCATCCCGCCGATTGCGGGACAATATGCAGAAAGAGGATCACATTTTAAGCACAACAAAATTTCTTTGTCGATTTTTTGGTCCTGTGTACGAGGAGAGCGATGGAGGAAAAGAAACAAACACCAACTTTATTAGCAAAAATGAGTTAGAACCTCAAAACGATGTCATCTAGAAATCGCAATCAACTGATCGTACTTTATATAACATGGACCAAAACAAAAATCCTCAAATCGACATCGCTCCGATCGATTTCTGTCTACGCGATCAGAGTCCATACTAATAGTATGAAGTTGGATACCCTGGTTTAGTTTTTGTTGTATTTTGCATATGAATTACCAAAATATACGCTAATGAACTTTGGGAGCAATAACTGCATAAATCTAAATCCAAAAAACTGCGCCAACTACATAAGGCATAAGTCTCCTCAAGATCGCCTACAAGATCCTATCTGCCGTAATATGTGAACGCCTGAATCTTATACCAACAACCTGATCGGGCCTTATCAGGAAAGTCCACAACTGATCAAATCTCCATACTTCGGCAGATCCTGGAAAAAAAAACCCAAGAAGTACAAATCGGTACCCACCATCAATTCATCGATTTCAAACTCGCATACGACAGCATTTATTGAGCCGAATTATATAGAGCCATGTCTAGTTTGAGTATACCGCCTAACTACCGCACCGTTATGTGATTCTTGAGGGGATGGTGCAAAACTCCGGAGCCAACACCAGAGGTACAATCTTCCATAAATCTAGCATACTCCGGCGATATTGACATCGTTGGTGATGTCATAACCACGTTTTCTAGTATAGGGAAGGAAGCGGTTTAGCAGTAAATAAGGGTAAGACTAAGCATATGTTGTCAAAACGAAATGACACACAACATGGACGAATTGGACAGAACGTCACCATTGACAGGTATAACATCATTTTATTAACTCTGAAAACAACATCTCCTCAGAAATTAAACAGAAATTAAATCAGAAGGAACAAATGTATAAATGATGTTCTACCACATTGGTACATATGAACTGAAGCAAATGTCTGATAAAAAAAGGACAGACGTCCTTGTTAGTATTTTGGTCAACGCCCAATATATTACATGTACCACCAATCATCATGAAGGATTTTTTAACCAAGAAATTATTAACCCCGCACTCGTACGTATTTTCGAGCGAACTCGCTGCTTAGGTATCCCAATCCCAAACACTCAGAAAATAAAGGTCTCAGGCACCAAAAAAGTGTGCACAATCGCATTCGGATACCAAATCCTAACCGTAACCCCTAAATTTACCTGTCAATTTCCTTCCATATTGCATAAACGCATTAGTAAGGCCCTAGCGCACGTACGAAGGAGGAAAAAAGACATCCTTGATGTGTGGTGTGGTCGTGGTCGATTCCCGCTATCACCATTGTGCTTCTCACAAAAAAAAATCAGAAACGCAAACAATCGAAAGAATTATGAGCAAGGTCTTTCAGTGCGAGAATTTATCACAAAGTGCAATCATGCCATGTTGACATTATGACAAAAAAAAATGAGAAAATCCATAAACAACACCTTTTCACCCACACACAGTTATCAATGATTTAAGGCCATTGGTATCCTGTGCGATAAATGATTTATTACGTCTGCGCCAGAGAACAACACTGTGACATTATTGAGCACTGCATCGTCTGGCCCAAAGTGAACAAACGAAGATAAACAGACGAACTGCAAAGGTAAGCGAGCTCAATCCGCCTACATGCATATTGATGTCGGCTAAATATGAATAGCACTTGTTATCTCGGTGGAAAGGTGCAGTATTTACTTTGATTTGAGTTCGTCTCCTTTTTGCCCGATCAAAAGTGTCAATATTGATGTTCTTGCTTGGGTGACTGTCTGTGCCGGAGATGCGGCATGCGACAATCGAGGATCACCTCAACGGCTTAGGCCAGAGTAAAGCCATCGAGGGTATTAAGATAACAGAAATATCTAAAGGTGATCTTTGGCAATTTATTGGTACAGTCAATTAGTGGAAAGTCCTAAATAAAATGCAAATGGGTAAGTGTGAACCTTTAAAGTGTGAAGTGCTTTGAAAAGTAGGTGGAATTTTTTTTTGAAAAGAGATTCCCTTTCCGATTACGACTACGAGATATAATGTGAAACTTACTATTTGGCTTCTGGGCTCTGTCATACAGATTAAAGTCATCTTGTGTTGTTCATTAAAAGAATTCCTTGCCATGCATAATAACTACTTGGATTGCGATAAGAAGTATAGCGTTTAATAGAATCTCCATAAAAGCATAGAAAGGCATTCAGGCAATAAGTTTATAAATTAATTGCATCATACCAGCTGAATAAAACGCATTTTTATTACCAGTTTATTGCAATACCCAGTTAAATTCAAATCATATCTGCAGCTCAGAAATTAATGGGAAACCATTCAATTTACCTTTAAAGTGAAGAATGATGATACTTATATCACAGAGATATACCTCCACTGCCTCAGTCATGTTTCTCATAGGGGTGTGTAGGTATATTCGTTTTGACACATAGTTTGTAACATAGAGAAATAATTTAGCTAGATATACCTTAATGAATATGACTCGACTCGGAATCGCTAGATGAGTCGATAAGCCACGTCTGTCCGACCGTCCATCCCCAATTTTTGGGCCTTAAATTTCCATTTAGAATGAAGAAATTTAGTACACGTACTCGTTGTTGCTGTAAAAATGTAAAACTTCTCAAGATCCGCCTACTGCCAGACCCACTTTCTATTCTTTTGACAAACCGTAAAGAATTTTGGATAACAACAAGATATTTAGACAATCTCAACATCTATATTTCGTCTATATATAGTTTTTTTTTGTCACGATCACTTTTTGGGAGGTGCTTTCAGTATAAAACGGTTTCGGTCAAATTTTAAAGAAATTTAAAAAAACTTTCGATGCAAAAACGTCGATATTATTAATGTAGAAAAATTAATTTGAACAAACAAAAACCTGAAAGGGAATGATACAAGGCTCGAACAGAATCCTGTCGGGATGAACAAGGAAATGCTGAGGATATAAAAGAACTACTTCTGCAGACTCTTAAATGGCGATGACGAACAATATTCCGCTGTCGGGCAGAACGATCCATTTAATAATTGGGAACAACAAAGTAAAGTGAGGATAGCAAAATCTAAATTCAAGCATAATAAGGCTGCCGAAAATGACGGCCTTCCTGCCGAGCTTTATAAAACCGGCGGAGATGACTTGGTAAGTAACATCCACCAACTCATATGCCAAATCTGGTCGGATGAAAGTATGCCTGCAGAATGGAAGCTCAGCATCGACAAAAAAATAGACCCTCTGAACTGGGCCAACTACAGAGGCATAAGTCTCCTCAACATCGCCTACATGATCCTATCTGCCGTAATATGTGAACGCCTGAAATCGTTTATCAACAACCTGATCGACCCTTATCAGTGTGGTTTTAGGCCAGGAAAGTCCACAACCGATCAAATTTTCACACTTCGGCAAATCCTGGAAAAAAACCCAAGAAGTCCAAATCAATACCCACCACCTATTTATAAATTTTAAAGCCGCATAAGACAGCATTTATAGAGACGAACTATATAGAGCCATGTCTAGTTTTGGTATACCGCCCTCGTCCGTTTGTGTAGGATGTCGATGGAGAATTCTCGCTGCTTCATCAAGTTCGGAAATGACCTCACACCATTCAATTCCAAAAAAGGATTTAGGCAAGGCGATGCGCTGTCATGTGACTTCTTTAATTAGATTCTTGAGAGAATTGTACAAAATTCCCAAGCCAACACCAAAGGCACAATTTTCCAAAAATCGGTGCAACTACTAGCATACGCCGGCAATATTGATATCATTGGTTGAGAGGAAAATTCTTCGAAAAATCTTCGGTCCCGGGGCTATTCAACCGAAGACGAAGATTTAACCAAGAACTACACTAGCTGTACAGCAACATGCCCCTAGTAAAAACAAACTCCGCATTGGACGTTTAAGATGGATAGGACATGTAGAACGAATGGACACCAATACTCCGGATCGCAGAGCCTTCAATTCCCAGCCAGACGTCGGACGCAGTAAAGGAAGAACTCGTCTTAAGTGGCGTGAATAAGTAGAAACCGACCTCAACCAAGTTGGAGTGCGCAACTGGAGGCAGTTAGCTAAGGACCGGGCTAATTGGATAAGCATGTTGGTTGGGGCCCAGGTTCATCCCGGACTGTAGCGCCACTTAAGTAAGTAAGTATCAAAGAGGTATAGAACTACATAGAGTACGCATCACAGCTGAAAGTGTTGTAGCCGTTTATGACACGGGCGGTAAGTGCGAAGGGGAAATTTTCGTCGTTCGTATGCATCGGATATGCTGTTGCTTGATGCTGGCATGGCAATGTGAACGCTGGGGTATCAATATCAGCACCCCACATAGTCAATTTTCGTTGTATGAGATGCGCACTCAATGTGGTTATGTACTCTTTGGTAAGTAAGTAAGACAGAAGAGGCACTTATCAATGCACTATAACACAAAACAAATGTAGTTGTAGATGAATGCAGGCAGCATTTCCAGCAGCTGTTAGCTATCAGCAGAACTCTTTAAAAAACAGAGTTTTTGCCAGATTCCGAAGATTCAGGAGATTCCATGCACCAAACCATCAAACAATGTTTGAATTTATAAAAGCATGCCCGAAGCCTGAAATATCAGCTCCATACGTTTCATTTAAAAAAAGAGGTCACAGAATACTACGAGGTTGAAGTGAAACTTCATGCATAGACGTTTCCTCATCAAGTCCTTCCTCATCAAAAGAACAAAATAAACTTCCACTCTGAAATGTCCCATTACCTCAAAGCAAAAAAAATATATTGCTTCACACATTCATACCTCATCAAAAGCAACACACACAATGACAAAAAAACACCACACTCACCAAGGAAAAAAACACACCAGCCATTTTGGCCGTAAAATCCGTAGCCGTACATTTACTACAGAGAGCTCTCTTATTCTTAAGCTCTCACATGTTGTTGTTCGTCTGCACTTGTCCCCCTACATTTTCAACTTTCTGATGTGATGTCCAGTTTTGGTTGTTGTTTGTCCGCCCTTGTCCACCACGCTAGCCTTCCCCTACCCATGACTTTTCGACTCTAAATTTCGCGTTATGTATGTTTGGATTTATATATAAAAGGCAATCTCATGTCGTTCACCAACTAACGAGACATAAATAAAACATATGAGAAGGCTACAAGCCACTGTGCGAATAGTTTAATACCCTATCCCATCCCGTGTTTAAAATTGATATCCCCAAAATGTGGGCTTTATGGCAATGAAATATAAAAAATAATATTGTTACTGTTCAGGCAGTTTATCAAAATCTTTTATGGTTCGACATAGCCATAGGTGTATTAGTTTTGATACATAACTAGTTAGTTTGTGACATAGAGAAATAATTTAGCTAGATATACCTCAAAGTATATGGATCGACTCATCATCGTTAGCTGAGTCGATTTAGCCATTTCTGTCCGTCCGTACGTCACCAGTTTTGTTCCTTAAATTTTGAGCTAGAATGATGAAATTTGGTACACGTGCTCTTTGTTGCTCCCGTTCTGCTGGGAGCAAAATTTGTAAGTGTAAACATTTTTGAAATCCGCGCACTATCACGCCCCCTTTTTAGTACAACATAATTTTTTGTGAAACCGTTAGGAATTTTGAAAAAGTTTCTGAACAGCATATTTAATTCAATAACTATATTTCGTCCTTATATAATTTTGGCCACGCCCACTTTTTGGGAGGGCGTTTATAGTAAAAAACGTTTTTCGGTTAAATGTTAAAATATTTGAAAAAACTTTTAATGCACTTTTATGATAATAAATAATATGATAAATAATAATTTCGTCTGTACATATAATATTTTAACTTTCGCCCACTTTTTGTAGGCGTTTTCCTACAAAAACCATTTGTATACCCTACCCTATAGCATATGCAGTAGAACAACGTTGTTTTATGTCGAACCATAAAAGATTCAGATAAACTGTTTGAAGAATATGTTGTGACAATGTCAATTTCAATATTTAATCGCCATAAAGCCCACATTTTGGGGATATCAATTTTAAAGATGGGATGGTATAGAGTATTAAACGATTCGCACAGCAGATCGTAACCCTCTCATATGTTTCTCCTGCATTTACTATGGAGTAGGGTAAACAAATGGTTTTTGTAATAAAACGCCTCCAAAAATTGGGCGTGGGTTAAAATGTCCCAAGGCCGAAATGTTTATTTTAACTCTATTAATGTTTTTTCATCCATCCTATGGGATAGAGTATAAGTAAAAAGAAAATTTTGGTCGCAACAGGCTCACTTATGGCATCATTTGTATGAGCGTGTATACTCATGTGTACTAGGCCTCCTGTTTTATAGTGACTCCGAAGGGCTAAGTTGAGATAAATTTTCCTTGATGATTAATACTACTAAGATGATTTGTCTGATCATCACGAGGGGAAGGCCAGTGAAAAATCATTTAGGTGGCTGGGAATCAAACCCAGAACTTCTGCGCGGCTACCGAGACAGATACCTGCTAAATTTCGATTATAATATAATTGACGTCTTAAGCCTTTCTGAAACACACTAATCAGAACGTACCAGTGTGGCTTCCGGGCCATCAGATCGATATATATAATAAAATCCCTTCATCGACCGCATATGATAACATTCATCGCCTAGAGCATAGATTCTCAAACTTTTTTGGCTGATCACCCATTTAGCAGTATCATTTTTTTTCTCAACGTTCCCCTTCATAAAATCAATTGAAGAAATAGTTACCTACTTTTTTCTCAAATAAAAATAAAATAAGTTGGAAGTATTAACATGCACATGAAAAAAAAAGTCCAATGTAAATTTCTTAAATAATATATTAAATAAGAACATTTCAATGAGACGGATGTGTCTGGTTTCTGAATGTCTAGTTCAAATTTAGTTAAATAAAGTCGAAAGTCGACTCGCCACGTTCATAAACTTGGGTACAGGGCTGGTGTTTGTTTCTAGAGCCAGAACTGCTGGTACCCGCATTTAAACATAATTTTTAGCTCCTCATTTTTAATTTGCTCAATGAGATCTTCTTCTATTTGCAAAAGGATCCAGTAGCCAGTCCAGTATACTCATATTGAGAATATCCTCGAATCGCTTTTTTAGATCCTCATGAAGCATTTCTAAGTGTTCGCAGTACTTTAGCAATTCATTCTTTTTGGCAGATACTGCTGCTAAGTTTTGAAAGTTTTTCACATATTCACCTCTGCCTAGATTACGTCTGAAGAGATTAAGCTTTTCCGCAAAAGTTGCAGGTGAAGATTGAAATCGTTTAATATTTTAAATATGTCTATCATTATAAGCAATATCACGTTTTGTTTTAATTAAGTTGTTTTGCATTTCGTTCTCTCTAATTTCTCCTGATTTATGAAGCATGGCCTATTAATTCCTTCACAGCAGGTAGAACTAATTCTTCACCTATTCACACTATTCTTCGAAATAGATCAATCATTTTTCTTAAGCATGCATTTTCGTTTATTGTTTAAATTAGTTTGTTAAAATTTTTAAAAAAGGATTGTTATATAATTTTTTTTTTAATTTAAAATTTTGATTTTAATAATGTCGATGCCCAGTGGCGCGATGAACTGCCGCGTAGAAGGTCTGGGTTCGATTCCCAGCAGTATAGCAACACCTAAATGATTTTGACTGGCCCTCCTCTCGTGATCATCTGACAAATCATCCGAGTAGTATCAATTGTCAAAAAAAGCCTATCTCAACTTTGAACTCAGCCGTTCGGATTCGGCATAAAACACGAGGTTCTGCCATCGTGCAAGAATTACACACACAAACATGAATGGTTGTGAGAGAGCTCGGCCCAGGGTACTAACGAGCCTGTTGTTCCAAAAAAAAATGCTCCAAGGCGATGTCCCCTTGGATAGCTTCAACGCCCCCCATTTTTGTTGACGAACTCATCGGGTAGGGTAGGGACCACTTTGGGAACCATTGGCCTGGGGCTTTATAAATCAATGACGGAATTACCATCAATTACCATCAAAACTGATACAGCTGTGTTACTTAAAAAGCAATGCAACGTTCATCAATCGCTGGAACAGATAGTGCGTAGGGCAAGTGTTAATATGGAAGGCACCTTCAACAAATCCGCTGCGCTACTGCGATAAGCATATGATACCGACACTTTGGTCGTTTCCATCGATTGGCAATTGATGAAGAGGCGAAACGCGTTTGTTTTGTATTAAACGCAGACAAGTATAGTATAGTATAAGTATATGATATTTAAAACGCAAAACCTTTAAAAAAATATGACTGATGATAGCAAAATATTAGGCACATTCGAAAGAAAAATGAAAGGCGAATGGAGGAAAAGATACAACTGCAAAACTTTATGTGGTATGTATGATGTGGATGTAGTAAAAAAGGTAAAAATTCGTCTACAACATTAGGATCAAAGAGAATAGGAGGCTCACATTACTTCAAACATACTGCTTGGATTCACTTGCCACACAGCCCATACAGAAAGGATATTTTCACTTTTCAATGTAGTACGAGATATTCGTTGAGCCAATGGTTGAAAGGGTGCCCAAGCAAAATTACATTTATTAGATTCGTATTATATAATTATGCATATGTTACACTATCTAAGGGCCTCAAACCTAGCTTCTCCATTCATTTGTGTTAACGAAGTTAAATTTTTGCCACAACGATTTCTGTTGAGCACTGAGTTCGAACGGTAAATTTGAGAAATTTCTGATGGCATTTTTATACCCTTAGAATAAAACAAAATTGTAGTCAGAATCCGATAAATAAACCTTTTGTGCGACTACTGCAATACGACAATAAATCCGTGTTAACGAATATCGACATCAAAGTAGGAAGAGAAGAAATATTTAACAGTATTGCCGGAAATCACAAGGCATAAGTCTATTTTACATCGGAAACAAGATTCTGTCTAGGTAATATATTGAGTTATTATACTAATAACTTGAACGGCTTCTATAAGTTTTAGTTAAAGAAAAGAAAGTCCACAACTTATAAAATCTTTATACTTTAATCCTTCCTGTCTTTGAAAACTGTACGAGCTGTAGGCCTGGAACAAAAAAACGCATTGGAAGTTAAACATATTTAGAGCTAAAGTACCTAAAGGAGTCCATCATTCGTTACGATCTCGAACCCCGAAAGACATTTTTCGAATTCGCCTCAACAGTTTTATTGCTGAACATTTTAGAACCGTTGGACCAATTTAAATTGATAATAATCAGCCATATAACTTCAAAAACTTTGTCTACTAATGTCAATTACTTTTTTTTAAAGTGAAAATTTGTCCAGGTATAAATAGAGACGCATTCCGTATGTAGACTTAAAGGTTTTGGCATAGCAGGGATTTTTAGTCATACGTCAACCCCTTCATTTTTTTAAAAAGCATTGTTCCCATTGGAGTTAATGAACTTACGAGTTACTTGAAAGGCATGTTGGTTGAGTTCAGCTTTTCCCTGACTGTAGCTCTAAGTAAGTAAGAAATTGACATTGTTGCTAAGACTTTGAAGAAAAACAAAAACAAATTTGCTTATAGATATTTATATCTTAGTCTAATTTAAAAATTGAATCTTAAAATCATAAAAGTAACTAGAAGTAATGCATTGTACTACCACAATCTACACTTTTTGCGTGGATTCATGGGACTACCCAAAGGACATCCGTAGACCTCCGAAAATTTTTCAAAGTTGACTAGTGGTCCCAAAACTCGATATTTTGTGGGACTATGTGCCTCGTAACTCCGTGACTCCAGCGCCGCTTCTGGACGAACACCCGAACAAAACATATGAGCAAAACTCAGGAAAAACAATTGATCTTCATTTAGTGGAATGTTGGGGAACGTTTCCAACGCCCGTGTTTTGGGGTGAAGATTCCTCTTCTTCCACTTCTGATATGCCCCATATGCAAGCCTCAGTCCACCATTGTCAGCTAAATTCTCACTTAGCGTTGCAATACTTTTAAAACTCTTGTCGTGCAATGAGAATTTGCCATATTGCTCCAAAAAACACGACTGTCTTTCTGCGAATCCTAAAATCGACTCCTTACTCCACCACGCTAGTGGATTACCCTCTATATCAAACTTTCTGCCGATGTCATCAAAGCCGTGGATAAGCTCATGACCCAAAAACATTCCAATACCGCCATAATTTAGCGACTGTGGGAAGAACGTGTGGAACACTGGTGGTTGCAGGATCCCGGCTAATATAAGTATCCGATTGCCGCCAGTGTCATAGAGAGCATTAACCATGGAGGGAGGCAGAAACCATTTATTTTTATTGTACGGCTTAAACAGCATACCTCTGTTAAAACGACGAGTGAACTTAACAATATTGAGGGCGTTTTCAAAGTGATTTCCTTGGCTGAATTCTACGTTTGCATAAAGGGAATTCAACTTGCTTTCTGAGAGAACGTAGTCCGGGTAGCCGGCAGCGATTCTAATAGCATTTGCCTTTCTACTAGCGTAAGCCTTCGTCTTCTCGTCTATCCAATCCAATTCGGGAAGGTTCTCGTCAAATGATTCCTTTAACGAGTTTATTATGCTTATAGTCTCGTTTTTACTGGACTCGTGAAAATACTTTCGCACAAACATTGCCGACACAGCCATCCCCATGTTCCAATTGGTTTGACTGACGCAGATCTTCCACAAAGGATTTGGTTTTACTTGTCCTGTTATAGATTTGTTATAGTCATTCCATGCATTTCGAAAGTTTTTGCCGAGGGATAATAAGACAAAATGGACGGCCCGCCATATCATGTAGTTGGCCAAAGTACGCTTTTCAGTTTCCACAAGTAAATAGTAGAGGTTTTCATAGTACTTTACGCCAAGTTGCATAACAATACCTGGAGTGTCTTTAATGCTGGTGCCTTGTACGGCCGAGAAGTATCTTTCCCATTCTACGTAGGGGTAGCCTTTCTGAACCATTTCAATGGTGGGCATAAGATGGGGTTCCGTTTTCATTGCTTCGGGGGGCAGTGTTGCAGAGGCTAGTCGTTTTTCGAAATCAACGATGTCCCGGGACACAAATTCAGCCTTTTCGTCATTTACATTAAGTAGTCGTAGCACAGTCTTGATGAGTTTTCTATAATTAAAAATAAAAAAAAACTGATATTAATGATATTAATGATAATTTAGTTTCTCAGAAGTGGTCCATTATAAAAAGGTACCTACAAGATGATCTGAACAATGAAGAGGTAGTCCATTATTGTACCACGAGCAGTAGATTCCCCTGGCAAATCAATTAATAAATCTGTTAAGATCACCAATACTGACATGCAGAGCGTTTAGATAGCTCAAGAAAGGTCATTGATATTGGCTTTTCTGATGAGTGAAACAGCAGTAAACGCACTATATCTCGTTTCTCCAGGTTCTGCACAAATCTTTAGAGAAAATACCCTACATGCCTGACTAGGGCATAGTTTCCTTTGTTGATATTGATCAGTTTCGAAAACATATCACACCTCACACCTTATATTACCGATTTAAACCTCTTGGAATAAAACTAAATACGAAGGTTGTGGGGTTTAAATGTTTTTCAAAATATATATTGAAGTAATCAAGCCCAATCCGTAGCTAACTTCATCCATTTGCGGACTTCAAGTTGGTTGACGTCTATTTTTACTTGTGCGACCCAATTAAGTCTAGGTGTTCCTCAGCTGCATCCGACATCTAGTTGCGAATCGCAGACTATGCGAGCCGTCTTAAACATCCAGTGCAGTATTTTACTTCGGTTTATGTCGCTGTACAGCTCGTTAAATTATTGGTTGAATTCTCGTCTCAATAGTCCATAAGATAAATGGAACCGAAGATTATCGAAGAATTTTTCATTCAAAACGAAAGAAGGATTTCTTCATCAGCATTTGATACGGTACATTCTTCGTGGTCATAGAACAGGAAATGGGTAGTTCAGGGTCATATTTAACGGATCTCCTCAGTAGCTGGAGTGAGGGCTTTATAATAACTAATTACCTTCTTAGTTAGAAGAAACAGTAATTGGCAAGCGTAATTTTTCTTTTAATTTCTGACAAGAAGTTGTTGTCAGAGTTAAGAGTGGAGCCGAGCTAGATGTTCTTACTAATTCATCGATGTACTGTGTCCTTTCCTATTGACAGCATAAACTTGATCTTACCATTATTTACTGTTATTCCCATTTTTGCCACTTTCTTCTCTATACTTTCAAATATTTCGGTTGCCGAGAATTCCTCATTCGAATTCTAAACTTCAGGACTACATAGTATCCATCCATCTCGGATGCCAAAGCAAAGTATCAAGGATCGAAGATAATTGATGGCTGTCTTGTCTTAGGCAGAGGCCCAGTTAAGCTAGTAAGCACACTTTGGTAGAAAGATTTTTACGTCTGTGCCGAATACGAAATGCCGAATTGAGATAAGCCTTTAAGTATAATCGATAGTGCTCGAATTTCAGATTATTACGAGGGGAGGCCAGTGAAAATCATTTTTGTATTACTAAGGTTGGGTATCGAACCCAGACCTTTTGTGAGGCAGTTCATTGCACTAACCAATACACCAATGAGTTACTTAGGAGACGCTAGTAAGTAATAAGTTTACTTACATTAGCAATAATCTCACTCCTACATCACGACCGTGAAGCAAGGTCTATATCAAAACCAGTGGACAAATTTACTGGGCGTTTCGAGTTTTAAATCATTCGAAGAATCGTCTGTGCAGTTCGCATTGTTGGACTATAGAGATAAAACCTTTACGACATATACCTGGTCAAAAAACTTTGCATAGAGCGTTCAAAATGGGTACAACAACGCACACCAATATTTCCGCCCGACTAGTCTTCGATTTCCCTTCGATTTGCTTAGATAAAAACAAAATAAGTAGTTTTCCTTAAAAAAATACATTGTTAACGTAATACTATTTTCTACTAACCCCTTCAATTGCTAAGCAATCTTAAGAAAGAAATATTTATAATTAACAGGTGATGCGAATGTTGTTGATTTCACAGAGATATAAATTACTTGTTAAATATATCTACACTTTGCACAAATTCTTGATTGGAGAATTAATGTATCTACCTACCACTGTCATTAGAAAAGCTTTAAATCTAAATCATCGCCAAGTATATTAACTATAAAATTGCTTTTGAACAAGATCGAAAAACAAGAGTGTTGACAGTAAAGTTAATATTCGATACGAATCGCTAAGTTTCAACTTTATATCTAAACATCGTGTTTTCCTTCATTATGCTGTATTAACAATTAAGTAATTAAAAGTCCAAAAATTGCATTTTTCAGTAGTAAGATAATTATAGTTTATCATATCTCTGTGCAAGCTGTGTATACCGCTATTACTGTAAATATTAATCTATAAATAAATAAATATCTATCTGGCTATCTATATCTAAACATCGTATACTTCTGAAATGTAATGAAATCTTAAAAGCCATTGACAACTGGTTTCACATCACAACATATCTATAAATATCACTTAACATATTTTAAAAAAAAATCACCTGTAAGCTCGAAGATTTTTCGAGTTTTCCGGCTTCAAAAAATTGTCACGATTCGACATGCCAAGTGTTGTTTGCTTCAGAAATATGGCATGCTCCTTAGGATTTGATGGATTCTTTTCCACATCATAGTTTATGATGATCCCAATAAACGACGTGCGTATTGCCAACTCCAACCAATCAAAGCCCTCTTCGGACCAGTAGTCATCTAATGCTGGCCAGCCGCCCAGCTCTTTAATGTATCGCAAAAGTGGCTCAGCCCCTCGATTATCTCTTGCATTCTCATCAATACAATTCGTGTAATATAGTTTCGCCTTATCTACCGCACTAATTGGGCCACTACCACCACTACCATTCGGCTGCAATAGCAAACGTCCTAAAGCATTCTCAATTTTGCGATGTAATAGCTCGATCGTAGAGAACTGCCACTTGTCCCTTGGAATCGGGTTGTTTTTCTCCCAATTTCCGCAAGCATACTGGTAGAAGTCTTCACATGGGTTTGTCGATTCGTCTAAGTAGCTTTTCATCAGCTGGGATTGCTTCTCGCGGATGGATTCTCGTGTCACACTAGCTTTCCCATGGGATGCATTTTTCAGTGATCTACCATTCCCGCGACAAGTAGTCACGATCGACACTACTAACAGCAGAATGCAAACATTCATACTGCGAGCGATATGATTTCTGATTCAGTTCAGCACGTTCTAGATATCTAAACTAAGTACAACGATGATGAGTATTTTTAGAAATAATTTCTTTTAAATTCGTGATTGCTATGTCGGGCCTTTTCGATGTTCTCACTATGAAGCTTCGCGGAGCACTATCGACCGGGAAAATATTTTTTTGAATATATCCTCGCAATTTATTGTAGCGAGATGATTTGCCTAACTGCGATTAATTGTAAACAAGCAAACTTCTCTAATTTATTACAATTCCTCCGATCAATTAAAATTATTACTTATGTATGTGCTTTCGTGTTTTGTGAAGTAAGTAAACAGTATTAGTGTAAATGATGAGCAATTTATTGGGATACAGTCACGATCAAATTTATACGTACGGCGAATGAAAAATGCATTTTCTCTTATTTAGTAAATGCATTAATATTTTATTAACTAATTTTATGCATTTTTTTTTTGAAAATATACTTATCTTAAAGTGATAGCGCCTTCAGCTTCTCGAATTTAGTATTTGTAGGCGCAACAAATTGCGTTGTGTTATAACCGTCTCAGAAACTCTTTGTAGATTTAATTTTGAGATTATTGGAGTGAACACACCTTTTTAACTTTCTTTTACATTCCACACGTTTCACAGGACAGCTGATATTCAAGCTATCAACCAATATTTAGTTTTTTATTATTTAAAAATAATATTCTTTTTTTTTTTATTATTTATTTTACATATTTATTAATTCATTTATTTATACATTAATTTTTTTTTGCTGTTTAAATGAGGTTTTTTCTTAAATTTTTTTTCCTCAAATTATGTTTATTTAATTTATTTTCTTTACCACAAATATTAAACAATTCAGTAGAAAGATGCGATTAGGTATCAAATCTCTGTATAAGGTAATGTGCGGTAACTCAGACCATGTAAACTTACAAAATTATCTGAATAAAAATATATCTATCTATCTATCTATCTATCTTTTTTCAATTAACTTAAAGTTTTCAACAGGTTAAATCTGATTTTCAACAGATAGGTCTGATTAAAAATTAAATAGCTTAATAAATATAATATATTAAGGTAGTGTTTTTTTTTTTTCTTTTTATTTTGGAACTGCAATCGAAACCTGATATTCGTCGTATTCGCTGTGAAAGCATATAGAATTTTCGGAAAACTTTTTGTGGAAAACTCAATTTAGATGTAAAAATCATATGAGGAATATATATATATGAGCGTATTTTCGCAGACCATCCGCAATCACAGAGAGCAATAAAGTTAGGTATGGCGAATCTTAAGGGTGAGAAACTCTAGCCCATCTTATTTACGAATAACTCGAAGACTTGGCAAACATTGAACAGACTGCAATTGTGATCTCTCTGATAGAACGTCAAAAATCTGATCGGATTCTTAAATACCACAAGATAGGTTATGCAATGTTAAAAGGATCCCACTGTTAGCCGCAGATGTTACTGCAGTTGTAAAGAGCAATATTGGCTTTAATTCTTGAGTAACGCACTATACCTCACCATACTATACTATAATATACACTATACCTTTGTTTCAATTGAAATAGGTGAAGAAATTTATGAATCTCAAGGAGTTATCCTGTTAGTTTGTAAAAGCTGAATTCTTACCTATATGGATACTATATAGATAACTCGATCGATGGGGTGAGAAACATCAGAGTCCGCGAAGAGCGCAATGCCGATCACTTCCTTTCTACATGAAAAATATCATGCTTTTATGAATAGGCCACGCAGTTCGCAGTACATTAATGACAATCTTAGGAAAACTGTGAAAGGACACAGTTTTCCTAGGCAAAGGCGAAGGGTGCTGTAAAAATTGCCAGTGAGCTTTATACTTAAAGGAGAAGCTAATAACAAAAACATATTAGTACATAGAATGGATCCTCGTAATTAAAAATAATACTAAAATAATAATAATAAGTATACTAGACTTTAATTCAGGCAAAGGCGAAGGGTGATGAAGAAATTGCCTCTGAGCTTTATAGTTTTCGGCATTAAATTTGCAAATACTATTAAATTTCCAATACAAAATCTAATATCCGTAATGTAATAATACCATCAAACTTGTGGGAAATGTGGTTTCTCATTCGAAAAATAAGAGGTCAAACAAACGATGAAACGAACAAACATTTTTTCATTGGAATGGAACAGCTAAAATGTCAAATTGGACAAACAAAATTTAACAAAAAACACGGTAGTTGTATGTATACGTTACGTAATTTGTGAGAGGTCATTTTTAAGCAATTAAAAAAGATAAATGACTTGTGAGCTTTAATACAATTTATGCTATTGAGTTGACCACAAATTAAGTCATTTAAATACATTTTAAAGGATTTAGAATTATTGTAGGACTTGTTTTGTTTCTTTACAATATAAATGTCATGTCAGAGGAAATAGCCAGTTGTCGTAACTCGTAAACTTAGTCAGAACACCTTTTTGGTTAAATTACAAATTAGCTCATTTGAACCCCAATGAGAACGTAGTATAAAGGAGAAGCTAATAACAATAACATATCAGAACAGAGGTATCACTTTCGTACCTAATAATATTCATATTGTTAGCAAAGTGCAAAACGTAAAAGCTAGGGATACAAAATAAAAGGCATACAGAGAGAATCATGAAGATATGAACACGAAAAAGCAAAAAATAACACATCGAAAATAAGGAACCTCCTGCTTTCAACCAGAACAAACCATTTAATAATAACAATGATCAAAAAACTACGCCTTAACCAATAATTAGCTAAAGGTGGTCATAAATCTCAAGATAGCTTTGTTGTTTTTTTTTAATGAAAGATATTAATATTCATAATAATATTATAATAGGCATATGTCCCGAAGACAAAACAAGGCATAAATAGCAGTTCAACTCTTCCACCACACCCTATAAAGAATTAGATACCATCAAGATCGGATCGAGAGACAATATGTGATTGACCCGGTACAAGCAGATACTAAAAATACACCAATCGCCAGTATAATTTAAAATAGATAACCACCCTACTGATCATCAGCAACAAACAAATGCAAACATTTATCACGAGTCAAAAAACAAGTTCTGCTCAAAAATAGGAACACTTGAGAATGATGCATGGCATGTGCACAATTTATTCCAATACTACTGGTAGGGAAACCTGCATCTAAGACCAGTTAGAAGCACTAGCTATCTATCGATAGCTATTCCACAGGTTTACAGCACGACCTAATTGATGTGAGTAAGACTAACCGCTCGTCTTAGAGTAAAGTCCATCAGTGACTGTTTTGCGGTCCAATAATTTAACAATTGATATAATGGGTGATTCAATTAGAGGTTCTATTCTTATGACAGATTTCCTGTAAGTCGTGTCAAACTGACATGTCATTTAACCATTCCACTTTAAGCAGTGACTTATTAAATCTGAAACATAAAAATCGCATTAATATCGAATTGTATTTTCTAAATGTTAAAATTGAATTGGCATTATGGCCCATTTTCATATTAAGATATTTAAAGCAACTCGACTGTGGACCCACAGTAATATCATAATGTGAATGCGCCTTAATGTTTGCAACCAGTTTGATATGTTACCGCTCTTTTACATTTAGGCGAGAAGCTCCCACGGAGGCAATAAGCAATACTCAGCTATTATTTTAACATATTCTCACATTGAAGCAACATTGTTTCTAGAAATTTCTAGCTGTCGTGACCCGACGACTCCGTCTTTTCGAGCAAAATCATAAATACAGGGATCTTTTTCCAATATTTCTGCTAACTTTATACTGTAAACTGGACCGTTCGAAAATAAAAAAAAGTCAAAAGCCTCTAGCGACCTGTCACTACTCGCAAATATTGATACTACGACGCGATATATATCGCTTTTTAACATGTACTGTGTATCGGCAGCAATAATTTTCGTTTTCGTTTGACCGATAATGAGTTGCTTTATTGTGAGACCTCTTATTTGATTCAAAGTAAAATTATTCTTAGCGATAATATCGTACTTTCCTATTGCCAGTTAGTTAGCCGCTTTAAATTTGCTTTAAATTCTGTTTTATAACAAACCCGATGTATACATCAGAACATTGTCATGTACGGTAACAGAACAGTAGCATGAGGCTGTAAAATTGTAACTCCAAATAGTTAAACATAAACATATGAGAAGTCTACAATCCGCAGTGCGAATCGGTTAATATTATCATCATATTACATTTTGAAGTTAAGCATCCCAAAAAGGAGGGCGTGGCCAAAAACTTTATATGGATGAAGTATTGTGTATTATCTAATAATCTTTTTTAAAAATTTATCAAAATGTTTTATATTTAAATTTATTTTTGAATAAATATATGCAATGTTTAATTTAAATTTTATATAAGAATTGGCCACGTTCCGTAACTCAGATTTAAATGAAGCTCTGTTCTGATTGATTAATCGACCATTTTGGCCAATGAGAACAGAGCTTCATTTAACATATTTTACTATACATCTGAGTTCCGGAACACGGTCAAAATACATTTGTTTGCTCTTTGTGTACGTTTAATTTTCAGAATGACTGTAAGTGTAAAGACTATCTGTGATTGAGTGGTTGTCTACTCGATTTTGATATTGTTATACGACTAGATTTGCTCTATGCAAATTGATCAGATTAAGAGGAAGATGCACTGCAATGGTGTGTGGAGGTCTTATATGACATTAAGGTTCGTTATCATGTAGTATGTCTGTTCGTGAGATATATTCATACATATTTTAAATGACGAACCACGTTGAACTATCCTTCAACTTTTTAATGTTGATTCAACACCATGTAGGTAACGAGTTGTATAAAACAATGACAGGTAGAAGAAAATTTTTGGAACGCTTTTGTTAATATATTTTTCAATGAAGGCACAACGTGGGGCCTAAAATAAGCTAAACAAAGTATGACTATCTCACATTTATTAAACGCATGGCTTAAACTCTTCAACTGATAAATGAGAGAAGGTACAAAGAAGGATTTAAAATAAAATGGAATTTCTTCGATACCGTTTTGTTTTTTTTTTTTTTTTTATCAATTAAAGCTCGAAAAGTTTTGATAGAATATTTCTCTCCATGACTCCATACGACGTGAACTCAAGCCTTTACCTAATTTTTCTGAATGATTTCTTTGATAAAAACAACGAAGGATGTATTCCTTCGTTTGTGCTATGCACCATGCTTCGGCACCGTAGAGCATGATGAGAGAGGTCTTAATTACTAAATTGCCTTCTTATTAAAATAAAACAGCGATTGGCAACAGTAATTCTTCCTTTAATTTCTGACAAGATGTCATTAGTAGCTCATTTCTTGTTGTTGTATGCCATTTCTTGTTGACAGCATATACTTTGTCTTAGTCTTACTTACTTAAGTGGCGCTACAGTCCGGGATGAACCTGGGCCTCAACCCACATGCCTCTCCAATGAGCCCGGTCCTTAGCTAACTGCCTCCAGTTGCGCACTCCAAGTTGATTGAGGTCGGTTTCTACTTGTGCGCGCGACTTAAGGCGAGGTCCTCCTGTACTGCGTCCGACGTCTGGCTGGGAATTAAGGACTCTGCGAGCCGGAGTATTGGTGTCCATTCGTTCTACATGTCCTAGCCATCTTAAACGTCAAATGCAGAGTTTTTTGACCAGGGGTATCTCGCTGTACAGCTCGTATAGTTCTTGGTTGAATCTTCGTCTCCATAGCCCGTCAACGCAAACGGGACCGAATATTTTTCGAATAATTTTTTTCTTGAATCGACCAAGGATTTCTTCATCCACTTTTGATACGGTCCATGCTTCAGCACCGTAGAGCAGGACTGGGATGATCAGGGTCTTATATAGGATCTCCTAAGTAGTTCGAGTAAGGGCTTTACTACTAAATTGCCTTCTTAGTCCGAAAAAACAGTGGTTGGCAAGAGTAATTCTTCGTTTGATTTCTGACGAGATGTTGTTGTCAGAGTTAATAGCGGAGCCGAGGTAGACAAAGTCTGTACTACCTTAAAGCTATATCTGTCAATGGTGATGTTCTGTCCAATTCGTCGATGTTGTGTGTCCTTTCGTCCTTACCCTCATTTACTGCTAAACCCATTTTTGCCGCACTAGCAAAAGTGGCTATGACATCACGTTGAGTGATTGACATCATTGGTAGATGTCAATATCGTCGGCGTATGCAAGTAGTTGCACCGATTTTTGGAAAATTGTGCCTCTGGTGCTGGCTCTGGAGTTTTGCACAATCGTCTCAAGAATCAAATTAAAGAAGTCACATGACAGCGCATCGCCTTGCCTAAATCCTTTTATTGGTATCGAATGTGTCGGTGAGGTCGTTTCCGATCCTAATGGAATTCTCCATCGTCATCCTACACAAGAGGACGAGTTTGGGCGGTATAGCAAAATATACTCAGCATCGACTGTGTATATTTCCTTGTTCATCTCGACAGGATTCTGTTCGAGCCTTGTATCCTTGGCTTTGACGTTTTACACTTCGGTAAAATTTGCGAACATCGTTCCTAGAGTGGCACCTCTCTATATCATCGATCGCGCGCTTTTCTTGCTCCTTTTTTTCTTCTTTCTGAAAAGCCGTCATCAACTGCAGCTTAGCCTTGTAGGCCTCGTTCTTGGCTGCGAGCATCTGTCGGCATTCCTCATCAAACCAGGGGTTTCTTGCTGGTGGTCGCGAGAAACCTAGCACATCAGTTGCGGCTGATCTAATGGCTTGTTGGCATCGTTGCCATTGTTGGTGGTATGGTGTGAATCGAAAGGTTAAGGGATACGCGTTGCGCGAAGGCCTTGGCGGTCTGTTGCGATTGCAGTCTTTCGACATTAATTTTTTTCACATTATTTCTGGTTTGTTGTGGCGTGGTGGATATCCGCATCCTTACCTTGGCTGCAACAAGGTAGTGTTCCGAGTCAATGTTAGCCCCTCGGAATGTTCGGACATCCAAAATACTGGATGCGTGTCTCTTGTATATCGCAATGTGATCAATTTGGTTGACTGTTCGTTGATCTGGAGACCGCCATGTCCCCTTATGCACATCGAGGTGAAGAAACCGTGTGCTGGCTATAGTGGCATTTCGTTCCGTAGCGAAGTCAATTAGCCGTCCAAGAATGATGTTAAAGTAGCCACATGACAATGCGTAACCTTGTCTAAATCATTTTTTCTTTCGGTGTTTCGGTGTGGTCATTTCCGACGCTGATGGAGCAGCAAGAATTCTCCATCGTCATCCTGCATAGACGAGTTTAAACGGACTACGAAAACGATACATACGGGTCAAGCTGTTTCATTATTTTATGGATCGAGTAAGCGATGCCAAGGTTCAGGTTCAGGTTTCATGTATCAGACATACTTTCAGCAGGCCAAATTTTGCTAATGAGCTTTTTTATGGTACTTACCAAATCATCTCCATCGGGCAGAAAGGCCGTCATTTTGGGCAACAATGTTTAGATATTGCTAACCTTACTGATAGAAAAAATCCTTAGAAATGTATTTTTTTCCTCCGTCAGAGCGTGAACACAAGTTACTTTATATTGGGAGATTTGGCCTTAAAGCGGATTCGTTTGCATGAATTTCTCGATTAGTCATCACCTTGGAATAGTTGCTCTTTTTGGTAACTATAACATGGAAATCAGTAGATGTTTTCTATTCTCCTTTTGCTTTGGCGCATCTCATCGTAGTTCCTGGATGACAGTACTGTCTGGTTGTTCGGCTGCGCTTTATCTATCAAGCGTTCTTAAATTTCAGGTACAGCTACAAACTTCGTTCTCGAAAATGTCGACGACGAGATTTTAAATAATTCGAAAGATAGCGAAACCCAAAAATAGGTGTTTTTGAAATTGCGTCCGTCCTTTGTCTGTCCGTAATATTCTCTCCAGACTAAAGGGCTTTAACAATATTTTCAAATTTGGTTAATAACGGAAAATCATTTTTATTCACGTTGAAACCGATTATTCCAATACTCAACTTCGAAGCATAATAATATTAATGAATTTCTTTTATAATCATCAAAAATAACAATTGGTAAGTACAATTTTTGCAGAAAGTGTGAGGAAATAAATTCAACACATGTTAGTCTCAGCGACGTGTCTGAAGGTTGATCTTGTATGGATCCGTAAGCTACACAAAGCCTTACACATAAAATAATGTATTTCGCACCCAGCCGGGAAGTTCATTGGCCTTTCTCGATCTTCTTTAAGCTTTAAAAAGATCCAGCATCTTCAAAACTCCATTAAAACGTCTTATCACGACATAATAGATCTACATTTCAACAGAAATCAAAAAAAAAGTAAAACGAAAACAAACCCAAGCGAGACGTTCGTTACTCGTTATTGACATAAACAATAAACCGAATTCTGCTTAAAATGAATATATTAACAAAGAAAGGTGAACAAATTGTTAATAACTAAGCAATTGCTCGTGCTGCGCTTCATTATTAATCGTGTGAACTAATTGTAATTTAAAACTTGTATTTAGACGATGCGGCTTTGTTTATTTTTTTGGTGTGGACCGGGTTCGAGGTCGAAAATCAGCTACGATGGATTACCAATTCTTTCAGTTTCTTTCAATGTCGATGACATTTAATCAAAATGATATTTCTGAAATGCATTATATACCAAAAAAGTGGATATTTCTGTAGGATAATACCAAAGAGTATACAACTACAAGAGTGCTGGTGTCGATACCCCAGTGTTCACATTGCTAACCCAGCACCAAACAACAGCATAGCCGATGCATACGAACGATGGAAAATCCCCTTCGCACTTACCGCCCGCGTTTGAAACGACTACAACATTTTAGCTGTGATGCGTACTCTTGTAGTTCTATACCTCTTTGATAATACCCAAAGATTCTTGCTGATCCTTAAGACATTGGATGGAGCTGCGGTTGTGACTGCATTAACAAATTGAAGGACTCTTTCTTTCTTACACTTATCTATATCTACACTGTAGTGATGAATGAAGCGATGACTGGATCTCAAAATAGTCAAGGAAAATAGAAGGTTTGTTGGAAAACACAGCCTACGGAAAACGATAACAGATAACTGACTTCGAATCCACAAAGCAACCAACATCCTGGATGTATATTCATTCAGAAGGACAAACGAATTGACTTTGGCCATTTTTGTCGCAGCCAAATTCAGATTCCGACTCTCCAACGAGAAGATACTACACCGAGAAGAGTGACTCCCGGCTGTGCACTGCCACCAATAGCAAAATCATTAACGAGGTACCCGAATCCGCGGGAAGTATATCGAACTAGTAGAATGGAAGACAAGAAAATACTGCGTAGGAAAAAAAAGAACAAGAAGCCTCCCAGCTCAGCGAAATCCAAGTTCTTCAGGACAAATACAAACAACTGGCATCTGTTTTCGATATAGGGACGGAAGCTCTGTGGAACAGCAATGGAAAAGTATTAAGGAAGCATTTATAGCAGCTGCTAAATACGCATAATGTCGAGATGGACCAAAAAACTCACCCAAATCCAGTCAGTGGCCTTTCCCCAGTATTGAAGAAGTTAGCGCAACGATGTTATCCGATGTTGTTTGAGCCTTCAGAATATCGGTTGTGGCTCGCGCAGTGTGTGCCGTTGCTCCGTCCTGTTGGAACCACATGTTCTCCAGTTACATGGCCTTATAGCGCGCACCATCCACGGTTGTCGTTTGACCAGCGGCGTTCTTTAAACAAAAAAATGGCCCGATAACTCCTCCAGCGTAAACAGCGCACCATGCAGTAACTTTGAGCTGGTGTAATGGTTCCTCGTGCATTACTCGTGGATTTTAGGTGCCCCAGAAGCGATAGTTTTGCTTATTCACGTACCCGCTGAGGTGGAAATGAGACTCATCGCTCATTATGATTTTGGTCGAAAAATCGTCCACTTCATCCTCGAGATTGAGGATGGCTTGGGCGTAGGATACACGCGTTTGGCGGTCGACAGGCAGCTGATGTATGGACTGAACTTTGTTCGGGAACATGCACAAGTCTTTGATCAAAATTCGCCTTCGGGACGACCGGCTGATGGGTAATTGCGAGGCACGGCGTCTGGTCGATGTTTCCGGTGATCTCTTTTGGCCCACCTTGTACAAGACGATCTGATGTCTTGTACCAACTACCGAGGCATATACCTACTAAACGTCGCATATAATATTCTATACAATGTATTATATAACTGTCTTAAGCATTTCCTTAACCCTAAGCTAAACAACTAGAGCAACGTGCAAAAAGGGGATAGAAGGCTCACCATTAAGAAAAGTTATAAGCAAGGACGTAAGTGTGTGTGTCTCATTGAACACTAAGCTATAACCACACATGCTGAGCAGCTAACCTATCTCTAAGTCTGTCAGTAAGGTCAGGCAAGAGGTTATGGTATCGCAGCACGTACTGAAACTGAAATAATTCGATGAAACTGTCTATTTGCTACGAATATCAAGACCTACAATCTATGCATCCGAATCCACCGAGTGCTTAACCTTCCCCTGATTATATGAAAATAATAATATCAATCTATCCTGACACCTACTAAGCTACTAATACACACTTACCCTTTGATGTTCAGCTACGTTCTTGTTGCGGCCTTTTGAATTGACATTTGAAGAAGCAACGAGACTATCTTTATATCAGTAATTAACAATATCCAACGATTTGTACTAAATATAAACGAAATTTATTTTTTTCTTCCATGGGCATTACAAATTGACCCCACCCTCGTCCTGATCGGCTCACCATAATCGACACTTTTTCTCCGGGTTCATTGCACTTCCGATCGGACACTGAAAAACGTCCGCAAATTCTTCAAAGTTCGCCAGCGCTCCAATTACCCTAAACTTTCCAGGACAGTGGAAGTTCGTCTCAATTCGATTCACGACCGCTTCTGGTCGTATTGCATTACACCACGACTGTGCGAATCCTACAAAGAACAGCTGATCGTTGGTTAGGTTCAAATCAGGCATCGCTTCTGATGAATCTCTTTTCGTTTTCCTGTTCAAATTCTGCCATTTACGATAGACACGGAATGCCTGACGTATTCCGCCATTATCGGCAATATTCTCGTCTTTTGTCATTCCGCCTTGCAGGAATTTGCCATGTACTGAAAATTTCCCATATTGCTCGACGAAGCAGTTCTCTCTTTCGTTGAAACCCTGAACAGCTTCAGGACTCCACCACTGTGCCATGTTGCCGGCAGAATCAAAATCTCTACCCACGTCGTCAAAGCCATGTGTCACCTCATGGCCTACAAACACACCCATTGAGCCGTAGTTCAGCGCCCGCGGAAAGTGTTTATGGAATACGGGAGGCTGTAAAATACCAACTGGAATGATAACACGGTTGTTCGTCTGCTCGAAGAAGGCATTCACTACAGCCGGTACAGAGGGCCACATCTCTTTGTTGACTGCTTTTCCGAAACGTTTTCGATGTACTCGCGAGGTGTACTTGGACAGGCTTACACTATTTTCGAACCGTTTGCCAGGAAGTATCTGCACATCGCTGTAGAGTTTATTCAGCTCATCGGGTATCAAAATAAAGTCTGGGTAGCCCACTGCAAGCTTAGTTTCGTTAACTTTGTTTCGGGCTAGTTCCTTGGTCTTCTCGTCGATCCAGGAAAGTCCGTCAAGCGTCTCGCGGAAGGCATCTTTTACATCTCGTAAAATACTGAATGTCTCGTTTTTACTGTCTTCGTCAAAGTATCGTCGCACGAACATGGCTCCAGTTGCCATTCCCATTTCGGAGTTAATCTCGTTTATGCAGCCCTTCCAGCGGGCAACTGGTTCCTTTTGTCCAGTCAGGGATTCCTTAAACGTTTGCAATGCGGCACGGAAGTTCTCATCCAAGCCGAATAAAAATGGATAAACCGCTCGCCAGATCATGTAGTTGGCCAAGGTTCTTGACTCAACCTGCTTAAGGATGCGGGAAAGATTACCATAGTAGTCGGCTGATAGCATTATCACAGTCTGGTTGGGATGAAGTTGAATCTCTTGCACTCCAGAGAAATATGTTAACCAGTCGATGTAAGGATATTTTACGGACAGACCTTCAATAGTTGTCGGCGAGTAAACTTCCTTAAGATCAACACGGATGTGTGCGTCCATGGTTATGTTGGCTAGTTGAATCTCAAAATCTACGATTTCTTTCGCAGTATCTTCAGCTTTTTCAGGGTCGACATCCAATAGTCTCAGGACGGTCACTATAAGGTTTCTGCAAATAATTTGGTTACTTAGTGTTTTCCATAATTTTTGTATTTTTTTTACCTGTACGCATCTAAATGCTCAACATTCTCAGAGTTCAAAAAGTCCTCGCGATTGCTTAAGCCTAACTTAGTCTCCTCCAAGTAGATGGAGTACTGCGTGGAGTTCTTCAAATCCATTTCCACGTCGGAGAACACAATGCACTGGTATCCCAAAAACGACATTTTGATAGCCAACTGCAGCCAGTCAAATCCCTCTTCGGACCATGTCTCATCAAGAACCGGCCAGCCCCCTAGCTCGTCGATAAAGTACAGTAGGGGATCCGATCCTCGCCTATTTATAGCATCTTCATCTGTGCATGTTGCAAAGCATAATCTCGCCTTTTCCTCAGCACCGAGCTCCTGATTTAAACGACTCGCTGGCACTGGTTTCGACAGAACCTCCAGTAATTCGTTTTGAATGTTATTGTTCAACAATGTGAACACGGAATACTCCGACTTGTCCTTTGGAATAGGATGTACATTTTCCCAGTTGCCACATGCATACTCGTAGAAATCATCACAGGGATTAACCGAAAAATTCATATAGCTACGCATCATTTTCGCATGAATTGCGCGAATACTCTCTTCAGAGCCCTCGACCTTCCACAGCGAGGAGTAGTTCGAAGATCCGAATGCGTTTTTCGAACTTGTCTTCGACGGTGGGTCAATGTGATTATCTGTAGTGGTGGTCTGGATGTTCGGTAAACAGAGAGCATCACACACACACACCAGTACTATTGACAGTCTTACGCACGCGACAACGCGCCGATTCACTTTCATTTTCGAACGAAATTTTGAACTATTTTCGATGTTTTTTGAACTTTTTGAACCGTTTTCCTTCTTATCACTTTATTTTACTTTCTGAATGTGTCGATCTATACACACATGTTGTGGGGTTTCCAGTACGAAAAATGATGCTGATACGAATAAGGTCGGAATAGAACTGCTGGACAAATATCTACGGAACCTCATCATCGCTGGGAAGTGTTTAGAACAAAAAATAAAAATAATGAGAATGTTGAAACGAAACGAAAATTGAGATAATTTGTACAATTTTCGGATTCAGTCATTTATTTGCGATATTCTGGGACTATCAGTTGGGAATATCAATAATTATCAATCCCAGAGTCAGTGCTCTAACGAGGGGAAGTACGCACATAGCTTATACATATAAAAAGACACAGCACTAGTAGATACTGCGAAAAGAAAAAGAACCCTAGAAAAGTCGTTCCGAAGTTTTGGTTTGGTAATATGGGTAATAATTGTATTCAGTACGTAGATACATGCTTGTGTTGCCTAGAATCGTAGATTATTTCATTGAGAATTAATTTTTTATTAGAATTATCGTTGAGCGAGCTAAAGCTATGCAGCGAGTCTCTCAGAATTGTTCGCTTTAACGCTAGTATTAAGTTTGATAACAAAAACAAGGAACAAAGGAAATAGTAAATACCATAGTACCAGCTATAATAAGTTACACAACATGATGACGGAGGTTGTGTTTTCGGATTTGTGGAAACTTACACATTTTATCTACGAAATCTGCACTTCGACTACCTTGTCCCAAAACATCATTCTGTAGGCTACGTGAACTAATTATAAGTTTTACAATCTAACCACTGACCTTAGTGGCGCGATGGTTAGTGTATTGAACCGTCGATATCTATATCAGTCAATGGCCCTAGAGGTTTGGGGCTATGCATTGGGTTAAGTACTCAATCACGGAAATTTACGGAAATTTATTTCAATTTACAAAACATACAAGAGCCTCGAAAACGAATGTTTTTACTGTTGAATACCATGCTAAACGAACAATTCATAAAAACGTTCGTATCTGATCCTAAGATATTGAAACGCTTAACAGAAAAAGTGAACTCAAACAACTAGCTTAAGTTATAAGCTGCTAGAAAGATAACATTACCGCCATCCAGGAAATACGATAGGATTGGATGGACTGGGCCATCCTCTACTTATCTACTTATCGTGTGAGCAGAAACAGCAACGGATGCAGATTTGTAATAAGTGATATGCGTAAGCAAGAAGTCTTATGCTTTGAAGACATTAGCAAACACATTGTATCAATCCGCACATAAGTTCACTCCTTCGGGTTAGGGGTCAGAATATATCCGAGGTAAGGCATGCCTTTCGTAGTAGGTGACTAAATGTCTTTCCCCGTATACCCAGTGTAAAGCGTAAACAACATAACGAAAATGAAATGAGTACAACAAAAATATTTAATACCTCAGGTGGCAATTCAGTTTTACTGGAAAATGCAATATCTGCGGAGGTCGGCTCTACAGATTCTGGGGAGAGCCAATTCTGGATTTCTAAAAAAATGTATGCGTCTCCAGGAACTCGACAACACCAGAGGTGTCAGCTCACGAAAAACAAGACTCAAATAATAGCATCAAGCATGAAAACGAAGTTGTTCGAAAAAGGCATAACAATGTCATGAAATTCTCTACCATAAGGATGAAAAAAGAACCCCAAACGTTCATTCAAAATAATTAATAAGCCAAAGCCGAGTGCAAGCTGTCCCGTTAATTCCGAATACCATATTAGGAAGAAGAACTTGGTCGCGAAACCGACTGGATTCTAAAGAAAAAACCGGTAAAAAAGTAAAGCTATAGGTATTGTTACCTGAAATAATAAATCACGAAAAAGAGATTATTAATAAAGGAGCACAGCTTAAGTAACGAACCCCACCTCCAATTAATATGATCTGTATTAACACCTATAACAAGTTGCATACCTGGATAAAAATAAGTAACTTTCCTTAACAAAAATACATTTAAAGTCAGCGTGAAACCCTATTATCTCGCAAGGTAAATACTGTTAAAATAGAATGGCATTCATTTGAGAATAAATCTGAAAGGCGTTTAAGAATTGAAAGGACATCGTTAACGGCCTGAAAAAACGGACAGTATAAAATGTTGGTACCGCTCAAAAAATATATATTACCTGACCCCGTTTCTAAAGTTTTGTTAATTATGTTTCACGAATGAAACGAATAAACTTATTTTTGGCAGGCTAGTTATGCTCGAAAATAGTTACCGCAATAGACGTACTCCACCTTCAACATCAATATATTGCTTACTGACGTGGAATGCGAATGGCCTTTAGCAGAATCCTGGAGAATTTGAATTGTTTATGCAAAAAAAAAGATATCGACATCAGTTTAATATCCGAAACTCATGCAAAGATTAATTCTACATTTAAGATTAAAGGTTAGCTCGACTATTATGTTATACATTCCTCGAATAAGGCTAGAGGTAAAAGAGTGTATCAAACAATCCTTTTCGAAGATCTCTTCTATTTACCAAAAACCTAGTTATGACCTGATTACGGCGCAACTTCTCATCCCCGGATTTTTAGTGCGGAGTGAACTCTGAGTAAACACAGAGTTAACTAAGTTGAGTTGACTAATCTTAGTTAATTTGTTTAATTCACGATGCAGTTTTGCAGTGCAGGGTTAAATTTGATTCCGTGTGTGTTGATTTGATTTGGTAGCACTCATGTTTTATCGATTTTGCTGTCAAAAATATATCGAAATGTATAGAATCTGAAACATCTCAGTTATCACTTATCAGCTGTTCCCCAAACAAATAAAAAAGTTGTTGTCACGATCTTACAAGTTTTTTTTTCTTTCAATATTTAAAACAGTTTCGAGTCGCTGAGATCTGTATCTGAATATATCGCACACGTATTTAGTTTCTAAAAATTTAATAAAATGTCCAATCCAGTGGAATTGAAAATAATTGTTTTTTTTTGTATTTTATCATCTGTCAAAGACATCTGATCATTTAATTCCAGGGTTAAATCACCAAACTTGCTGGATTAACTCGAAGTTAACTCTGGATTTAAATTGACTGAAATACTACTTTCTCGAGGTAACTCGAGTTTAATCCCGGAACTAGGATGATCACGCACTGAACCGGACCTTATAATGTTGCCTCGGAAAGCATTTACTTAGCTTCGATAGGAATACTTCCCAAGACAGTGGAAAGTCGCGGAAGTGATTATGGTTCTAATACCGGTAAAATCACGGAATGTCTTACAGAACCGTTTAACTTCTTACAATAATTTCAAAAGTTTTTGAGTGAATATAACTCAGTCGGTGACACCCCATTATTGATCAAAAATGCATCTTATCTGACCAACAATTCGGGTTTTAAAAGCAAACATTCGGTGGACCAAATAATGTAATGGAATTACTTATGTAATTGAAACAGTTTTCGAAGAAAAGAAAATCTGCTCAGTCGTATTTCTTGATATTTCATAAGCTTTTGTCGGGGTGTGGCATAAAGGCCTTAAAAGCAAAGTAAGACAAGTTCTGCCCGAACAATTACATATAATCCTCGTATCGAAACGAATATTTGAAATTCAAAGAAATAATGGTAGGAAGAGTCATTGGACCACTCTTGTACCTCCTAATCACTCGTGATATCCTACAAACAAACGATACAATATCATCGATATAATAATCACAGACGATTATTTAGCGATTGATCATGAGGTCTCGACTACTGTCTGAGTGATAATCGTTTTATCACTCAGATTGCAGTCAAAGAGAGCAAATCGATTCATGTAGATTTTTCGTATAAATAGTCAAACAATTACACATTTGCTTGTATTTCTAAATGACAGTCGATGTAAAATTAAAATGGAAGTTGCATGTAAAAAAGAAATGCGAAGAACTTAAAAATAAATATAGAGAGCATATGGTATATAACTATGGGGCTGTACCAGTGAAACGAATTTAAACATTTTAAAAACTTTTGAAAACAAAATGTTAAGATCATTCGTCCATGCTCCGTGGAACATAAGGAACGCAGATCTACGCAGAGATATGTGTATTCCCGCGGTTAAAGATGAAACGAAAAAGTTTGCACGAAAACATAAAAAACGTTTATTAGGACACATTTACACAACGGTCCTCCAAATTCTTGACGAAGCAAATTTAGTGTGGCGTCTTCAAAGAATCCCTTGGATTAAGCCCGATAATCATAAACCGCTCTAGAAATTGCGGAAACGGCAGTAACTCTAAAAGAAGAGCTACCTGCCAAATATTTATATTATACTCGTGATAATAATATTTCATACCTACTACTGTGAGCAGGCGCCAACGTTGCTCATAGTGTCTATAAAAGGTTTCTACCAGCCCGTGGAAAAAAATGCTAAATTCGCCTACGTAATATAAACGCAATGCGCTCACGCTCCGACGGATTTCTAAGGATTGCTTCTATGTACTCATGGGCAACTTTTAGGAGCAACTACCGAAGTACGGTGTTAAAATGGTGCTAGGAAGAAACACAGTCGGCGTTACTAATATTAAAACGCAAATGTCGACATTAGTTAGTTACCTGGTTAGCTTATATTGTACATTTTTTTTTAGAAATTCTACCAATAATCAAAACCCACATATAACTAAGTAAAGTTGACTTTTCGACTTAATAAACTACACTTTCATTCATGAAACTGTCAAAACAACCTTTCTTTATTTTTCAGTTACTATAATTTAATTTCCGTTACCACAGCAAACTTATTTCATTTAAAGCTAAGTACGCAGCTCGCGCTAAATTTTATCTCCCATACAAAAATCTCTACAGAGATAAAATTTAGCGAGCATATTTATCAGTGCAGTACGCAGCTCGCGAGATAAATTCTTAACTACATAAAGATGGGACACACAAAATGTAGGTAGGGTATAACAATATTATGTGTTATACGAAAAGTTTTATACTCGGCGGAGGACAGGTCTCCACTTATTTATCTCGCGAAATTAATGTGCGAGGCATTTAAATCGGCGAAATTTTAATGAAAAATTAAAACAAAATGGAAAAAAATGAAGACGAATATTTGATGGAAGACTTTCTCGAGGAAAACGACATCTTTATTTACAAAGAAAATAATAATATTACTGACATCTGCGAATGTATGACATTTCCCTGACTCATCTATATGCTGTGTAAGAATTTAGCGAGCATTTAACTTTGGATTGGAGAAAACAAGTGGAGATTAGCAAAGATAAAATTTAGCGCGAGCTGCGTACTAAGCTTAATGAGCTAACACTTACGCAAATACACATACACATCTTCGCGGTATTATTCAATATTCACTATTGGCGCCTACTACACAATTTTATCATTACTTTATGACTGAAAAAAACAAATATACAAATATCAAAATTTAATTTAATATGTATGTGTTGTATTGATTCATTTTTGAAATCGAAAAAGTCACTTGCGTGTACATATAGATCAGTATAAAATATGCAGATTTAAAGCATTTGCGCGCTTAGGAATAGGGGATGAGATCGTCTCCATGTTCTTCACCGGTCTTGATCTTGGTCGCCCGGATTTTATTTTTCCAGTGTTATACCAGTCTTTTTAACCATTTGGGTGTTGTAGAACGAGGGTAGACTTTGATTGGCTTTAACTTGGCAATGCCCAGTGGTTGCAACTCTGACTACACATCAAATGTGCTTATTTTTTACCTCCAAGTGGTAACCATCGGGTATTGGTGCAAATTTGAATTTGAATTGCTAAACGATAAGTGCGAATGTTGATAACAAGACGTAAAACAGCAACACTATAATCACCCTGGTCAGAATGACGCGGAATGAATACCCGGTCTGCCATCCCAGGTGAACCTAGATGAGCTGTTTTGACATATTCGGACAACAGGTTATCTAGGAATCTCAAGGGTAAGTCAGGCCCCTTGAACAGAGATGGTGGCGGATGAACCGAAAGGTCAACGGCAGCGCTCAATCCCGTAGTGGATACTGATGGCCCAGTCTCCTAGGGGTATCTAATAAATTGGAACTGACCCTCCAGGTTGGGGGTTGTGCTTTGGGTTAACTACCCACCCATGGAAAAAAAAATGTGTTACGAAGCAACCAATAGCCTCGGAAAGGACTGATATTATTGTTGAGGACCCTGTTAAATGAAAAAAGGACAACGAAATTCGTATTTGTTCCTGGAATGTGAGAACATTAAACAGGAGAGGTGCAGGCGAACAACTAGCGGTAGCCCTGAACTGCTACAAAGCAGACATTAATATCATCCAGGAAATACGATGGGATGGGCCGGGCAAAAATAGGATGAAAAACTGTGACATCTACTATGGACCGTGTTATAGTGAGCAGTAACAGCGACTATTCGGAGTCGGATTTGTTATAAGTGCCAGACTTAGGCAAGAAGTCTTATTTTTCCAAGACATTAGCAAACGCATTGTAACAATCCGCATTAAGGGAAAATTCGCCAACATAAGCCTTATATGTGCTCACGCTCCGACGGAGGATTGCTGCTACGAGCTCCTTGACAAAACCTATGAACGACTACCAAAGTACGATGTTAAAATCGTGCTGGAAGATTCTAACGCAAAGGTAGGAAGAGGAGACATCTTTTGCAGTATTATGTCGGAAAATATAGCCTACTCGACAACACGTCTGGTATCGGACTTACGCTAATTGACTTCGCTACGCAACGAATGCCACACGGTTTCATCACCTCGATATCCACAAGGGGACATGGTGGTATCCAGATCAACGAACAGTCAACCAAATTGATCACATTGCGATAGACAAGAGGACCGCATACAGTATTTTGGATGTCCGAACATTCCGAGAGGCTAAAATCGACTCGGAGCACTCCCTTGTTGCAGCCAAGGTAAGGATGCAAACAGAAATACTGTGAAAAAATTTAATGTCGAAAACTGCAATCGCAAGAGACCGTCAACGCGTATTTGAATTTATTTAAATATGAATTTGCTGTACAATAAGATATACAAACAGGATTATTCGGAATACATTTTAAATAAAAATAAGAATATAACATATAACATATGAAATTATTAGAAAAGAACAATAAAAGATATATTTAATTAAAAGAAGAACAAAAGATAAATAGTAAATGAGAATGAAACATATGAGAGGCTTCAATCCGCTGTGCGGATAGTTGAATACCCTATCCCATCCCATCCTTAAAATTTATTTCCTCAAAATATATGCCTTATGGTGATTAAATACAGAAAATGACATTGTCACAATATATTGCTCAGACAGTTTATCAAAATCGTTTGTGGTTCGACAAAAAACAACGTATTTCTATTGCTAATGCCTTGGGATGGGGTATACAAATGGTTTTTGTAAGAAAACTCCCCCAAAATGTGGGCGAAGGTGAAAATGATCTATGAACAAAATGTTTATAAAGGGTGATCCAAGTAGAGATACTTTTTTCAATAGCCTTTTTTGACAGATCACGTGTGAGTCGTTTCATGCTGTCATGTTATTTTTGTTTAGTATTGTTTGGCATTTCATAATGGAAAGACTTACGCGTGAACAACGTTTACAAATTGTTCAACTTTATTATGAAAATTCACGTTCTGTGAGGAATGTGTTTCGTGCACTTCGCTCAACTTATGGTCAACATAATCGGCCTACTGAGCGTACTATTCGCAACACCATCACCCATTTTGAGACCCAGCATTCATTATTGGATAATATTCGACCGAATAGACCACGTCCAGCACGCTGTGAAGAAAATATAGCGGCCGTAGCTGAGAGTGTAAAATTATGCCAGTGCGAACGTAACCGTCAATGGCGACCGTTATCGTGCCATGATAACCGACTATTTGATGCCTGAAATTGAAGCTCGTGATCTCGGCGACATTTGGTTTTAGCAAGGCGGCGCCACTTCCCACACATCGCATCAATCAATGGACTTATTGAGAGAACATTTCGGTGAGCACATAATTTCACGTTTTGGGCCGGTCGATTGGCCACCAAGATCGTGTGATATCACACCGTTAGACTTTTTCCTGTGGGGATATGTAAAGTCAAAAGCTTATGCCGCAAACCCGCTTCGATTCAGGCCTTGGAGGAAAACATCACGCGTGTCATTCGCCAGTTACCAGTCGAAACGCTCGAACGAGTGATCGAAAATTGGACTCAACGGATGGACCATCTGCGACGTAGCAACGGCCAACATTTGATAGACATAATCTTCAAAAAATAAATGCCAAAGAATGTTCTTTCAAATGATAATAAACATTCTCCATTAAATTTGAATTTTCTGTGTTTTTTTCTTTAAAAAAGTAGGGAACCTCCATATGGATCACCCATTATTAACATTGCGGAAGTATTTGCATCAAAAATTTTTTCGAAAGTTTTAAAATTTGGACAAAAAACGTTTATAACGAAATATAGATATTAAGATTATCTAAATATGCTGCTCAGACACTTTTTCGAAATTCCTTATGGTTTGGCTTAAAACTCGGTTTTTCTAAAAGAGGGCGTGGCAGTGGGCGGATTTCAAAAAATTTTACACTTGTTCTGCTTTGTCGGCCAGAGAGTCTATATACCAAATTTCAACACTCTAGCTCAAAATTTAAGGCCCAAAAATAGGTGACACACAGACGGACGGACGGACGGACAGCGATTCTGAATCGATCCATATACTTTGAGGTATATGTATCGAAATTATTTCTCTATGTTACAAACTTAATGTCAAAACTAATATACTAATAATATAGGGTATAAAGATGACTTGAAATTTACGTTTACGTTAAGCGGGGGAAACATCACTGAATCGTACAAAAATGGGAAAATACTAATTACAAAAAAATCCATAACCTCTCGATTTACACCAATTCAACAATGGCAACGATACCAACAAGCCATTAGAACAACCGCAACTGATGTGCTAGGTTTCTCGCGGCCACCAGCAAGAAACCCCTGCTTTGATGAGGAATGCCGACATATGCTCGCACCCAAGAACGAGGCCTACAAGGCTAAGCTGCAGGTCAATACCAGAGCTGCCATTGAGCTCTATAGGCAGAGAAGAAGGGAATAACACCGGCTTTTCATATAGAGACGTGCCGCTCTAGGAACGATGTTCGCAAGTTTTACCAAAGTGAAAGTCAAAACCAAGGATACAATGCTCGAACAGAATCCTGTCGAGAAGAACAAGGAAATATCGTAGTTGTGACATAGTCGATGCTGAGGATATGGAAGAACCACTTCTGCAGACTGTTAAACGGCGATAACGAACAATATTCCGCTGTCAGGCAGATAGTAATATCTAAGTAATAAAGCTTAATAAGGCCGCGGGAAATGAAGGCCTTCCCGCTTAGCTTTATAAAGCTGCCGGAGATGACTTGGTAAGTAACATCCACCAACTCATAAGCCAAATCTGGTCGGATGAAAGTATGCCTGAAGAATGGAACCTCAGCATCGTTTGCCCGATCCACAAAAAAGGAGACCCTCTGAACTGCGCCAACTACAGAGGCATAAGTCTCCTCAACATCGGCAAGAAGATTCTATCTGCCGTAATATGTGAACGCCTGAAACCGTTTACCAACAACCTGATCGGCCCTTATCAGTGTGGTTTTAGGCCAGGAAAGTCCACAACCGATCAAATTTTCACACTTCGACAGATCCTGGAAAAAAAACCCAAGAAGTCCAAAGTTCATCGATTTCAAAGCAGCATAGACCAGCATTTATAAAGACGAACTGTACAGAGTGACGGTCGCTCTCCAACTCTCGTAGTGGTTAGTTGACTAGTTTGTGCGGAAGATTATTCCAGTGAATAAAGTGTTAAGTGCCAAGTTAGAAAGTAAAATTTCATTGTTTACGTGGAGCAGCGGAGCTACCATCCGACTCAGCAGTGGGAGTCGTGGGTTCGAGTCCCATTTCGAACCAGTATTTTTAATTTAATTTAAATAAACAAAACAAACAAATAACACAAAAAGAGTGTCGCCGATCGATTCACCGGCGATGGAAACCGGTATGGGGAAGAAAACCCCCCCGAAAGCCGGGGGAAATTCTCCAACAAATAAAAGGCAGAAGCTGACGGTGCCTGTGTCGCCGCCAACAAAGCCGAAAACAACAACAACAACAACATCATCGTCATCGTCATCTAGTTCAGAGGCGAAAACAAATGTGCTGGTACACGGAACTGTACCAGCGATGACAACAAAAGCGGTGTCAACAACATCAGCAACAGCAGCAGCAAGAGCAACGGCAACAGCCGATAGTGGTGAGATGGGGCGGAGGAGACTAAATCCGACGCCAACTCTCATCACGAAGAGATATGCGGTTGCGGAAAATACACCGCAACCGAAAAAAGCGGAAGAAGAGGAGGAGTTCGAACCGATTACCCTCGACGAATCCGTGATGGAAGAAGGGGAACCCCGCTACGTCGGCGAGGGTAACCCGTATAAAGAATTAGCCGAGGTCGAGGAAATGCCGGCATCGGACGATGAGGAGGCAAAGTTAAGCCGCCTCATAAAAGAGCTTATGGTAAAGCTAGAGGGTATTCGAGAGGCGAAAAAAATAAAAGCCCTCGAGGAGAAAAGCCGTCGCCAGCAGCAGCAGCAGAGACATCAAAAGTTGAAAGCACAACAGGTGCTTCAACAAAATTATAATCTGCAGACAATGCAGCAACGATCTTCTGCTAATATGCAAAAGCAGCAACACCAAGCTCAGCAACAACAGCAGCAGAGACAAAAACAGCCGCAACAACAGCAGCAGCAGCAACAAAAGCAGCCGCAACAGCAGCAGCAGAATCAACAAAAGCAGCTGCAACAATCGCAGCAGCAGCAACAACAACAGCCGCAACAACAGCAGCAGCCACAACAACAGCCGCAACAACAGCAGCAGCCACAACAATTCAAAAAGAGGGAAGAGGTACCCCCAATAAATGTAAGTGACCTAACTCCTAGTGATAGTATAAGTATATGTAGGATAGTTTGTAAGGAATTTTCTGTAAAACATATATCATCAGAAAGACACAAAATTTTGTGTCATAATATGGAGGGGTACAGAAAGGTCCGCAAAGCTCTAGAGGAGGCTAAGGCAGAGTACTTCACGTACACGCCGAAGAATGAGAAGCTAAAGACGGTCATCCTGAAGGGAATCGATCCCGGGGTGGATGCGGAGGAGCTCCTAAACGAGCTCAAGAGTTATGAGAGCGACGACCTTAAGTTCGTCGGTATAAAGCCGTTTTCCGCGGTCAATGGTAGGGGTGGTAACCGAAGGTTACCATTTTTCCTTGTTCAACTAACCCCCAACAGCAAACTTGATAGTCTACGCAGAATTAATCGCGTATACTACCATGCTGTAAAATGGGACAAATTAAAAAGGTCAGATCGCATACTGCAATGTATGCGCTGCCAGAGGTTCGGGCACGCCGCTTCTAACTGCAACATGCAGATTAGATGCGTTAAGTGCGATAAGAACCACATAATAAATGAATGCCCTCTAGGTAGCTAAAGGGTTGAAGACGTGAGTAAGCTCACATGTGTTCTTTGCGGGAATGCGGGGCACCCTGCTAACTATAAGGGATGTCCTGTATTCCAACAGAAAAAGAAGAGTATGCTAGCTCGCAAACAGGCTGTCGTAGAGGAAGGGCGACAGAAAAGTCGCTCTCATACAAATCGGGTAACGCCCAACGTGTCCTTTGCCCAAATGGCAGCTGGATCGGGTAAGCCCCAGACATTAAATATGCCTAAGGTTGCTGAAAAAGCACCTGAAGCTGATTTGGACATGAAGAGGATCTTGCTGTCATTGGAGAGCAAGATCGATCGGTTCTAAACACAATTGAACGAGCAAGCAGCCAGAATAGATTATATCTATTCGATGTTTGCCAAGTCTAGCGCGCCATGAACATGATGGCTACGCTCGACGAGGTAAACTTTAAGATCCTAGCTTTGAATGTTAATTCGCTAGTCAGGGTCGAGAGAAGAACCGTCCTTTCCAATTTGTTGAAAACCCAACTCCCGGATGTACTTTTGGTCAGCGAAACTAAGCTAAACCAGAAACACAAATTGGGATACAGTAACTACCATGTAGTGAGAAGAGACCGACCCCACTCCTCCCAAGGGGGTGGGGTCGCTGTCTTATTACGCAAAGGCTTACGCCATAAAGTCATATATAGCGGGGAAGTAAGTAGGTTCCGGGTGCTAGAAGCATGCATCGTATGCATTCCTCTCCACAGTGGGAGGAGAATGTATGTGGTGTCGCTTTATGCGCCTGAAGCAACTCAACAAACTCAATTTATAGCAGAGCTCGAGACACTTTTTCGTTGCCTACAGCTTCATTTGGTTGAAAATTATTACTTTTTGGCCGGAGATCTTAACGCTAAGCACGCGGCTTGGGGAAATGCAATCTCGAACACTAGATGTCGACTTCTTCAAAATTGGAGGGATCAAAGTATGATTGAGTACAAACTTAGTTTGTATGCGACGGATATACCGTCATTCCCGAGAGGAAACTCTTTTCTGGACTTAGCCCTTATGGACAATAGACTAGAACTGACAAACAACGAACACGCGCGGAACTGTGTGCGAGCATTCGATTACGATAGTGACCACCTCGGAATCGATGCCGTATTCAAGATCCCAAACGAGCAAACTCAACTGGAGGAGTTCGACCAGGTGCGTTCTTTCGACTATCGAAGGACGAACTGGCCGCGCTTCGCCAGAGTTGTAAAGCGAGAATTACGTTTGAGCGAAATCAGCCCTCCGACAAACCGAAACCTTAAGCGGCATATACACACGTCAAAATCTCATCAAGCATGTGAGAGTGTATTTGTTAATTTGCTTTGATGCAGCATATACACACATCAAGCATGAGGCTTCAAGCATTCAGTTTTACCTTAACATTTTGTTGTTGCTTCTGGGTGCTTTTCCTTATATTTTGTAAGGAGCGTTTCATACTGCACTTTTTTTTAAATTGCGGTTGCTGTATTCCTTCGATTTTATGTTCCATAACGCTGGGAGAGAACGATAAACCTCTAGAAACTCCAAAATAAAACTTTTTTCTTCCATATTTACATAAATAAACACCGCACTGTTAAAAAAAAAACCGCGAAACTGACGTCTTTACGCTGGCGTCGTAAAAATGAGAATGAATGCTTGATCAAGCATTCAATCACGAATATACACTACGTCAAGCATTGACGCCTGATTGAAGAAAAATCAAAACGTTTTGATTTTGCTTCAAGCATGCACACAACGTATAGGTGTTTCGTTTTCACTCATACACTCTCGCATGCTTGACGAGATTTTGACGTGTGTATATGCCGCTTTACTAACGACGAAATCGACCAAAATTTATTAAAAATAAATGAGGTCATTAAAAGGTCAATGGATCGAGTTATCCCCAAGGTAACTAGTTCTGACGACCAGACGGAGAAGTATCGAACGCCAACAATCGATGCACTCTATAAACATAAAAGCAGACTCGTCTCGAGGCTTAAACGGCTGCGGAGGCAATTAACTGACAGACAAGACCCGGAGGTTCGGACATTGAAGTCGTTGATCAAAAACCTTAAACAGCTAATCACAGAGAATTACAGACAATCTGTAAGTTTGTACTGGGGCAAGAAAATTCGGGCTATAAAAACCAGTAGCCCGAATATGTTCCCGCAAATAAATAAAATTTTCAGGCGAAAGGATCATAACGACATTCCATGTGTCAGAATTTCCCAAACGACAGAGAACAGACAGACACTCACGGCTGTTGGTATAAGTCCGGAAAGTGTTGACTCTAACGACGGTTTTTTCACGATCGAAGATCCACAGGAGAAGGCGAATTCGATAGGCGCTGTCTTCGAGACCGTGTATACGGTGAACAATCCTGTTCGCCCAAATCGCGATATTGAGGAGAGAGCCTTTCTGAATCACTTTTATCTACGTACCGAACTTCAAGCTTGGCGATCTGAGAATAACGGTTTTACCGTATTCAATGACGAAAACCGTTCAAATGGCATAGTCGCCAATAGCATGATGCTGTTCGTGCAAAAAGATGAACTCCAGGACATCTTTGTATCACTGAAGAATAAAAAGTCGGCGGGAGAGGACGGGGTCCCAAACGTCGTATTGAGACACCTGCCGGTAGAGGCAGTCGATATTTTCACCACGCTGTTTAACAATGCACTGAATAATGCACATTATCCGGTGCACTGGAAAATGGCGGTGGTACATCCTATCCCCAAAAAGGACAAGGACAGAACAAACCCTGCAAATCTTCGGTCAATAAGCCTTCTGCCGAATGTAAGCAAGGTATTCGAGAAGATAGTCAATAGAGCTCTGCTTAAGTGGGTCGAGGAAAATAAAATTATCCCGGAAAATCAGTTTGGTTTTCGAGCGAGGCACGACACTATTCATGCCGCGTCGAAACTAGTCTCCGACATCCAATGGAATAAATCCAAAGGACAATGCACAGGGGCCTGTCTGGTTGACTTTGAGAAGGCCTTCGACACCGTATGGTTAGAAGGGCTTTTCTACAAGCTAACCAGACTGGGTATGCGTAAACCCATGCTATATATGATTTATGAAATGCTTATGGGAAAGAAGTTCGTTGTCAAATGTGGCAACGTAACTTCGAGTAAAGTCTTTGAAATTAAAAACGGTTTACAACAGGGGGCGGTGAACTCCCCGATATTGTTTAACATTTATACAAGTGATCTTGTAGGTTCCCTTAGTCACGCTATAGCGTATGCAGATGATCTAGTGGCGTACAGATCAGGTCCGAAAATCGGAGTCATCAACATACTCTTGCAACGTGACTTCGATCACATTAAGGGATATTGCGACGATTGGAAATTGAAGATCAATTTCCAAAAAACAGAAACAATTCTGTTCAGGACCCCAGTGCAGAGGACATCTTACGATACCAGAAAAAACTGGAAAAAATTGTGCATTATTGGACAGCATGGACGGCCGTTGGCGCTGAGAACTGAAGTCAAATACCTTGGCATCTGGCTTGATTAGTTTCTGTATTTTAATAAAAATGTGGATGCTTGTCTGGCTAGGGCTAGGGGGGCTTTTGCTCTGACAAGAAGATTGTTTCAAAGCAGTCAACTTGATTCAAGGGTGAAAGTCATTTGCTACATGGCCCTCATAAGGGCGATCATCGCCTACGGTTGTCCTGTGTGGTTCAATATTTCACCATCCTACATGGAAAGGATACGGCTGTTTGAGAGGCGTTGTCTCCGATCCTGCTTAGGATTGTACCGAACGCCGGACTCTGAGTACATAAAATATTATCGCAACGAGGTTCTTTACAATGGGGCCCAGCTGAACAGAATCGACAATTTCCTTATTAAGGTGATTCGAAGGCACGCTGCAAGGGCGATGGCTAGCGACAACAGCCTGATCTTCGGGGCTTATTACCCCAATGAAACGTACATGGAGAGTACGCTCGTGTCTGGCTTTATTCCACCAGAGGCGTTTATTTATATCGATTCGTTAGGGTTGGTACAGGACAGGAACGGTATCCCGGTTTTATACCACCGCTACCGTGACGCGCGTGACAAGCGGCTAATCCGCGACGGGTATGTCGACAATGCTCCGGAGCTCCTCCGCTTTAGCACTTCGGTATCGGATCGCGATAGGACCGATGCTGAAAGGCAAAGTACGGAATTTTGGTGGCTGCATGAGGAAGGCGATTCTGCACTTCCTCAGGACTTTGCGGACTTTTAGTCCACTCCTCAATTTTCTAAGAAAATAAAATTTTGAAAAAAGGCCTGGGGCGGGGCATGTACACCATATTGGGGTACAATATGGTTTAATGCATGCAGCCTGGGGGACAAAAGTCTCGATTGGGATGGCGACCCCTCGGGGCATTTGCAACGAGTGCTCGCCACCCCGATTATAATTAAGTTAGGTGTAAGTAGTTTTAAGTAGCCTTAAGTAGTATTAAGTAGTATTAAGTAGTCTTAAGTTAGTTTTAATTTAGATTAAGCTTTTTATAAAAATAAAAAATGTCGATACCAAAGTTTTTTTTAAATTTTCTTTGAAAATAAAAATATATTTCAATAAAAAAAAAAACGATAAATTTAAGCCGAAAGGCAAAATTAAAAAAAAAAAACAGTAAATATTAGCTTAGAGCGCCCGCTTAGGGCCGATAGGTTAATCAAAGGAAAAAAAATTGTTAATTATAAGTTAGATTTAGTCATTTTTGTCTAGTTTTAAGATAGTATTTTAAGTAAATAAAAATGAATTTAAAAGTAAAAAGTACTGTACAGAGTGATTTCTAGTCTTGGTATGCCCCATCAGGGTCGGAAACGACCTCACCGACACATTCGATACTAAAACAGGATTTTGGCAATGCGCGATGCGCTGTCATGTGAATTATTCAATTGAATTCTTGAGAGGATTGTGCAAAACTCTTGAGCCAACACCAGAGGCACAATTTTCAAAAAGCGGTGCAACTACTAGCATACGCCTACAATATTGACATCATTGGTAGGACTCAACGTGATGTAATAGCCACGTTTGCTTGGATAGAGAAGGAAGCGGCAAAAATGGACTAAGCAGTAAATGAGGGTAAGACTAAGTATATGCTGTCAACACGAAAGGACACACAACATCGACGAATTGGACACAACGTCAAAATTGACAGATATAACTTTGAGGTAGTCAACGCAAACGGGACCGAAGATTTTTCGAAGAATTTTCCTCTCGAATCTACCAAGGATTTCTTCATCCGCTTTTGATACAGTCCATGCTTCAGCGCCGTAGAGCAGGACTGGGATGATCAGGGTCTTATATAGGGTTTCCTTAGTAGTTCGAGTGAGGGCTTTACTACTAAATTGCCTTCTTAGCCCGAAGAAACAGCGGTTGGCAAGAGTAATTCTTCGTTTAATTTCTGACGAGATGTTGTTGTCAGAGTTAATAGCGGAGCCGAGGTAGACAAAGTCCCGTACTACCTCAAAGTTATATCTGTCAATGGTGACGTTCTGTCCAATTCGTCGATGTTGTGAGTCCTTTCGTGATGACAGCATATACTTAGTCTTACCCTCATTTACTGCTAAACCCATTTTCGCCGCTTCCTTCTCTATACTAGCAAACGTGGCTGTGACATCACGTTGAGTCCTACCAATGATGTCAATATCGTCAGCGTATGCTAGTAGTTGCACCGACTTTTGGAAAATTGTGCCTCTGGTGTTGGCTTTGGAGTTTTGCACAATTCTCTCAAGAATCAGATTAAAGAAGTCACATGACAGCGCATCGCCTTGCCTAAATCCTTTTTTGGTATCGAATGTGTCGGTGAGGTCGTTTCCGACCCTGATGGAGCAGCGAGAATTCTCTATCGTCATCCTACACAAACGGACGAGTTTGGGCGGTATACCAAAACTAGACATGGCTCTGTACAGTTCGTCTCTATAAATGCTGTCATATGCGGCTTTGAAATCGATGAACAGGTGGTGGGTATCGATTTGGACTTCTTGAGTTTTTTCCAGGATCTGCCGAAGTGTGAAAATTTGATCGGTTGTGGACTTTCCTGGCCTAAAACCACACTGATAAGGGCCAATCAGGTTGTTGGTAAACGGTTTCAGGCGTTCACATATTACGGCAGATAGGATCTTGTAGGCGATGTTGAGGAGACTTATGCCTCTGTAGTTGGCGCAGTTCAGAGGGTCTCCTTTTTTGTGGATCGGGCAAAACGATGCTGAGGTTCCATTCTTCAGGCATATTTTCATCCGACCAGATTTGGCTTATGAGTTGGTGGATGTTACTTACCAAGTCATCTCCGCCGGCCTTATAGAGCTGAGTTTAGATTTTGCTATCCTCACTTCACTCAGGTCGGGTGGTTGGCAGTCTTCGCTGTCGTTGCCAATATTGAATGGTTCGTTCTGCCTGACAGCGGAATGTTGTTCGTCATCGCCGTTTAACAGTCTGCAGAAGTGGTTCTTCCATATCCTCAGCATCGACTGTGTCTCAACTACAATATTTCCTTGTTCATCTCGACAGGATTCTGTTCGAGCCTTGTATCCTTGGCTTTGACGTTTTACACTTTGGTAAAACTTGCGAACATCGTTCCTGGAGTGGCACCTCTCTATATCCTCGATCGCGCGCTTTTCTTGCTCTTTTTTCTTCTTGCTGAAAAGCCGATTTTCTTCCCTTCTTCTTTGCCTATAGAGCTCAATGGCAGCTCTCGTCTTCACCTGCAGCTTAGCCTTGTAGGCCTCGTTCTTGGCTGCGAGCATCTGTCGGCATTCCTCATCAAACCAGGGGTTTCTCGCTGGTGGGCGCGAGAAACCTAGCACATCAGTTGCGGCTGATCTAATGGCCTGTTGGCATCGTTGCCATTGCTCTTCGACATTCGATGCTGGTGGTATGGTGTTAATCGAGAGGTTAAGGGATACGCGTTGTGCGAAGGTCTTGGCGGTCTCTTGCGATTGCAGTCTTCCGACATTAAATTTTTTCACAGTATTTCTGGATTGTTGTGGCGTGGTGGATATCCGCATTCTTACCTTGGCTGCTACAAGGTAGTGATCCGAGTCGATGTTATCTTTTTCTTCCGTCGGAGCGTGAGCGCATATAAGGCTTATGTTGGCGAATTTGGCCTTGATGCGGATTGTTACTATGCGTTCGCTAATGTCTTGGAAACATAAGACTTCTTGCCTAAGTCTGGCACTTATAACAAATCCGCATCCGAATAGTCGCTGTTTCTGCTCACTATAACACGGTCCGTAGTATATGTCGCTGAAGCATGGACCGTATCAAAAGCGGATTGATCGATTCGAGAAAAAAAATCTTCGGTCCCGTTTGCGTTGACGGACTATTGAGACGAAGATTCAACCACGAACTATACGCATTGGACGTTTAAGATGGCTAGGACATATAGAACGAATGGACACCAATACTCCGGCTCACAGAGTCTTCGATACCCAGCCAGACGTCGGACGCAGTAAAGGAAGACCTCGCCTTTTGTGGCGCGCACAAGTAGAAACCGACCTCAACCAACTTGGAGTGCGCAACTGCAGACAGTAAGCTAAGGACCGCGCTAATTTAAGAGGCATGTTAGTTGCGGCCCAGGTTCATCCCGGACTGCAACGCCTCTTAAGTAAGTAAGTAACTCATTTTCGTATGCACCTTCCATATTTTTCGGCAGTTGCTTAATGATTATAATATCGAAGGAGCAGTTTCTGAACACGCTCTTTAGTGAAAGTGATGTAACTGTTTTTGCAGAAATGGACTGAACCAAGGATTACTTGGTCGCGTCCATTTCGGTGACTTTATATAAATCGGAAGGAAGGCCGTTGCTAATTTGGATATTACTATCGTCAAGTAGTCTAGGTACGGTGGACCGCAGTTTATACTTCGTGTAGTCGACATCGAAAGCTTGATCGCCATTGCAAAAATATATCTTCCAGTAGCAGTGACTTCACTTCAAGTTTTCCTTTTTTATTTCGACAGACTGTACTGACTTTTTGTCCGTAGTTGTTTCTTCTGATTGGTTTGGTTATTTGATGAAGCAGTCGATTTTCTGTGGTCATTATTAAGGGGGTCATTACGCAACTTTGAAAACGATTATCACTCAGACGGTAGTCGAGACCTCATGAGCAATGGCTCAAAATCGTCTCTGATTTGACGTTTATTGTTTTAAGTGAAGCGAATAAAGTGATATCGCCGACAGCAAAAACGACTATTGATCTTACGTGATGCAAGGTGTACCGTCGAAATGTTGTTTAGACGATAATCACTTTACGGAATGAGGGCCGTGACTATCAGTAAACATGTTGAACTAATTATGAGGTGTCCAAAAGTTGACGCTGCATTTGCTATTACCAATCTGAGGAAGACATGTCCTTATATCGGTATAAAATAAATCACAGTCGAAAGTCGATTAAATGTTTAACAATCTTAATAATCCAGAAATTTTCATTTATATTTTTGTGCTATATTTTGGATATTAAAAACAATTTTAATAAGACATTTCAATCAGAAAATACACAGATACATATACGCGTGTTCATGGGCTTTAAAACCATTTTATTAAATTTTGTTAAGGCAGAACTACCCAGGACTACAAAAAAATCCAATTATTTAGATATAAAACAAGTGTTTTTTTTTGGATTTAAGTCAGCTTTGTATGAAGAAGAGTTAAATCGGAATAGGGAAACGGAAGTAAATTTATTTCAGAATTTAATATATTTAGTCATATTTTATGTTGAAATGTGTGATCAACTAAACGTTCGGTTATATTTATATGACAAAAGGTAAGAATTTTTACAACTTTAGGATCAAACAGAAATACATATTGAAAATATCCGCCCACTTTTTAATAGTTTTCCTTATTATTACATATTATGATAAAAGTAAAACGAAAATAGAATTTTTAAACTCGGAGTTTAGATCGCTAAAATATAAAAATGAAGGACGAGGAAGGTGTTTTTAACTTTTGGTTGCGTTTATGCCCCCAAGAAAACATAATATATTTTGATATAATCTGATTAATACGATATTTTTGTTAATTTATATATGTTTGTGAAATTTAATATTTCGAAGGCTCTAATATTTTAAATTTTTTTTTTATTCATTTATTAAATCTACAAGCAATATTACAGCTAACAGATATAAGCACTCCAAGAGCCAAATTAAAAGGTGAATAAATACAATATTTCAATTTTAAATTTATTACGATTAATATTAAGAAAATCAATGTTTGCAGAGACTTCATTGAAATATATAATGGACCTTGATAAAGTTTCATTACAATAAAAGTTTGTCATATGAATTCTTTGAAATAGGATTACTCTAGCTCTCATAGACCTAGCGGGAACATAGATAGGTAATAAAGCAAGAAGCGATGGACATTTAATATGATAGAATTTTTCTTCTTGAATATAAAGACATTATTCCGAGTAGGTAGTTGCCACCTAGCCTCATACCCAGGACTAAAGTCACAACCTATTTTTTTAAAAATATATTTCGTGAATCTTCTCTGAATTTTTTCAATCCGATCAGAATAGACTTTATATGCGGGACTTCAAATAACATCAGCGTATTCCAAAAGTGATCTGATAAGTGATATAAACAAGGATAATAATACGAAGGGATCTATAGTCTTTTGCATTTCGTTTTATGAAACCTACTAGCGAGTTGGCTTTAGGGACTAAATAATCAAAATAACTTTTTAAAGAAAGAGGGGTGTCCAGAAAAATACCTAAGTCTTTAATACTTGAGACCCTCTCTGAAGCTTCAGATTCAATTGCATAGTTGAAAAGCAAACATTGAGATTTTCTGTAAAAAGAAAAAGCATTACAGTTTTTGATATTCAATTTAAGGCCATTGATGTGGCACCAATTTGACAGAGAATGAATGTCAGTCGAGACTTTTCAAAATAGTTTAAGATCATCCGCATATAATAGGCAATTACAATATTCAAAGATCGAAACAATATCATTAATGAAAATTATGAAAGGGAGCGGACCCAAGTGACTACCTTGTGGGAAGCCTGATGTACACTGAATTACCTCTGAATATGTATCTCCAAGCTTAACTCGTTGTGTTCTACAAGTTTGATATGAGGATAACCACCGAAGAAAGTGTGAGTGAAAACCAAAAATCTCAAGTTTTTTCGAAGTGTTTGGCGATTCACCCAGTCAAATGCTTTACTAAAGTCAGTGTAAACGGCGTCCACCGGAAATTTTTGTTCCATTGCATTAGTGATGTACGAAGTGAAATGGGTTAGATTGGTAACTAGTAGATCGACCGGAGATGAAACCATCCGAAACTATAATTGTTAAACGAAGAACTAGTCAACATGTTATGTTTTCGTTCTGATAATAAAAAAAAATGTTTTTTTCATTATCTGCTACATTTTTTTCAACTGGTTGATGAACTGCAATTACCAATAAATGCATGTATTTCTGAAAGTTGTGAAGTGATGGGACTTCTACTGCACTTAAGTGGTATATCTACTACTTTTTACAATGTTGGAAATCCTACCAACCTTATCTCTAATTTTACCACATTTTGCTAATTGTTTATAATGTTTTTTTTTTCATTGTGTCCAGCAATACTTCAGACGCAATTTTTTGTTTTGGAAGAATATTAGCCGGAACAAATACACCACTGCACTGTGTGTGCAATGTTGTGTTTCTTTTGTCCAGAGATGAACTGATTTATTATAGTTTATTTACTTTGTATCTACTTCTATTTGCTTCTTATAGAAGTTATTTATTTTTGTTTATTTTATTGAAATAAATTATTTAATTAAAATGGAAAACATTTTTATTTCAACCAACATATTTTCTCAGTGGCGCGATGGTTAGTGCGATGAACTGCCGCGCAGGAGGTCTGGGTTCGATTCCCAGCCGTAGCAACACCTAAATGATTTTTCACTGGCCCTCCTCTCGTGATGATCTGACAAATCATCCGAGTAGTATCAATTGTCAAGAATAGCTTATCTCAACTTAGCCGTTCGGAGTCGGCATAAAACAGGAGGTCCCGCCATCGTGCAAGAAGTACACACGCACACATGAATGGTTGTGAGAAAGCTAGGCCCTGGGTACTAACGAGCCTGTTGCGCCAAAAATTTGTATTTGTATTTTTTTTTTTAACATATTTTCTGGCTATATACCACTAATCAGAGATCAAGTAAGTAAGAGATAGGAAACTTTCCAGGACTTTACGTTTTGCCTACAAGCTAATCCTGGAATTTTCAAGGATTTTGACAGATAAATTGATCACCACGGTCCAACCAGATACACACATTCCTTGTTTCACACACACTTGTTTGCAGCCCAGCTTATTTATGTGTCAAAACGACAAGTAAGAAATCGGATGATAAAGGGGAAGACATACGAAAGTTCCCTATACATATCTACCTTACTTGATCTCTGCCACTAATATGCATTTCCCAAGTCCCATCACTGGTTGTGATATTTCATATAAAACACAAAATATCGCACAATCCGCTGTGCGACTCATTGAATACCCTATTCCTTTCTATCCTAATTATAAGAAATTAGAAATCTCAATATTTATATTCGCGACCTAAATGTTAATATATAGTGACAACGGCTAGGTCTACAACTCCTTTGAAATAAAGAATTTGATTTTGGGTTTGTTTTCTCTTTTCACTTTTTAACTTTCTCTTACAAAGAGAAAGATATTGTTTTCGTGAAAATTTTCGACCTCGAGAATTTTGATTGATTCTAACATTACGATGATAGCGGAGCCTAAAAAAGTGGTTTTTGGAATTCCGTCCGTCGGTCCGTCGGTCCGTCTGTTCGTAATGGTCTCCCCAGCCTAAACGGCTTGACCGATTTTCTTCAAACTTCGTATCCAAGCTTGTTTTGGTCATAATTCTAGGCCATTTTTTTTGTTTGCTTTAAGCCATGTTAATAACGGTACCTGCCATATAAATATTAAACATAACCTCAATTTTCTCCAAAACGGCTCTAACGATTTTGATTAAACTCTATATATACTATAAGCATACTAGTTCCAACAAAACTGCATACCCAGTTTTTTCGAGAAAATCCATATAACGGATTTTGTCATTTAGGCCATATAAAGAAAATTGTTAATTTCTCGCAAACTACTATGACAAATTGAATGAAATTTAATATATATACAGTTATTACAGTTCTAAACAATCCCACATAATTAGTTGTAGCCCAAATATCACTAAACGGAATTTTCAGTTTTGGCCAATAACGAAAAATAATTATTATTCACATAGAAACCGATTCCTTCAAATTTCGGAGTAAACGTTCGTATATTCACATTTTGACATTATTTATATCATTTTAAGCATAAATAATCAAAATGCGTACTATTTGATCTAACGCCTAACTCGCTGTGAAAGAGAAAGTTGCGTACGACCCAATCCCATCCCATCCTTTAAATTAATATCCTCAAAATATAGGCCTTATGGCGATGAAATACAGAAAATGACATTGTCACAATATATTGCTCATACAGTTTCTCAAAATCTTGTGTGGTTCGACAAAAAACAACGTATTTCTATTGCTAATGCCTTTGGATGGGGTATACAAATGGTTTTTGTAAGAAAACGCCCCCAAAATGTGGGCGTAGGTGAAATTGATCTATGGACAAAATGTTTATATTACCATTGCGGAAGTATTAGCATCAAAAAATTTTTTCGAAAATTTTAAAATTTGGACAAAAAGCGTTTTTTTTTCTAAAAACGCCCCCAAAAAGTGGGCGCGGCAAAAAAATTTTTATGAACGAAATATAGATATTAGGATTGTCTAAATATGCTGCTCCGACACTTTTTTAAAATTCCTTACGGTTTGGCCAAAAAATAAGTTTTCCTAAAAAGGGGGCGTGGCTGTGGGCGGATTTCAAAAATGTTTACACTTGTTCTGGTGGCACGGACGAGGATCCTATATACCAAATGGCTAATTCGACTCAGCTAGCGATTCTGAGTCGATCCATAAACTTTGAGGTGTATGTAGCTAAATTATTTCTCTTTGTTACAAACTAAGTATCAAAACTAATATACCCCCCTATGGGATAGGGTATAAAAATCTTTTCTGTTTTTTTGACACTTCGGAAATAGATAACAAAGTAGAAAAAAAAATTCACAAATAAAATGCTGTTATTGACGAGTGGAAATGTTTAAAAAGCACCTCTGCATGTAAAAATAAGAACATGTTAAGTGCTATAGAATTAAGAAAAAAATTCATTTATTTAGGATTGCAATAAGAAAACTGTGTTTAGGTGTTGAAAACGCAAAAGTTGTTTCCAACCATTTTACTATTTGGCAATATACAAGTTGATATGGCGTTGAATTAAATAAATAATGCCCTTTCAAAATATATCAAATGATGGGCGATTAAATTATCATTTTAATACAAAAATGTAATTTTATATTGGTGCTATTTTTCCATACGAATAGCGCCACTTTTGCGACTAGTAGAGAAGAAAGGAATATGTATATATATTCCAAAATGCTAGCATTCAGTCGTCAATGAATTCAACATGGCAATACTGACTAAACGTAACGTAACATAAATACCTACTACGTCTGTCAACAAACTAGCCCAATTTTCATCTGGCAGTCAGGTGAAAAGCAAATGCATACCAAAGTGAAAAAGTACGCTAACTAGTTTTAAAAAAAATAGTTTTGTGGTGTTTATTATTATTTTATTCAAACAATGGGAGCACTAACCAGTCGACAAAATGCTGCCGTCGAAGAAGCGGATATTATTTCAACACATGCATATAAATATCCCCCAAAATCGGGTGAGTAACCAATGATATTTGATATACATAAATAAAACGCCATTCATAACAAAAAAGAAAATAAAACAAAACATTTCATAATAAAACAAGTACCACCAGTTCTACTTTATTGAAACAAATTCTTTAACAATGGGTACATTCCTTTCAGGAAACTTTTTTGGAAGTCATTTTATCATGGGAGGTGAACGTTTCGACACCCCACAGCCAGAAGCGTATTTATTCGGTGAAAATGCAGACTTGAATTTCCTGGGGAGCCGACCAACAGCTGTGAGTATCACGAAAGTCATATCTATCTCTATGAATTCTTGATTAATAAAGATATTTGTTATCATTTGTAGTTCCCGTATCCGCCACCACAAGCTAACGAACCGACCAAAACATTAAAAAGTTTGGTAAACATTCGCAAAGAATCGGTTCGTTTTGTTAAGGCACCTGACAGTGCTACCAAGGCGCATGGTGATGGTGGGGCAAACAAAGGAAATGCGCTGAATATTGAGTTCATCATTGATTCGGATGCTAAATGTGCAATAACAATTTATTACTTTTGTACCGAAGAGGTCAGTCCAAGTGGGGTGACGTTTATGCCAAGGGAGTCGCTCACATCGGAAACGTTTCACTACAACAAGGGTATCAATCAGTATTTTTCCCAGCCATCGCATATTTTCAATCCTCACTTGTTTCCCGAGGATGATTTGACATATAACCCGACCAAGGAGCAGTATCCGGTAGCAATTCATTGTGTTGTTGAAGAGGGTAATGAAGGTGAGTGTTGTTTTAGTTCTTAAAGTTATTTTTGGGATTATTACAGGAGTACATAATAGTCAAATGTATTAATGGGGAATGCGTTGCAGCTTTAATTAAGTGCCTGTATATCCTAATGAACTGGCATATCATGTATGGGTCCTTGCCAAAAGCGCTCGAGATTTAGAGGAGAAATTTATAAAAAGTCTCCCTGTAAACCATTGTCCCAAAGCAATGCAGAGTTTAAAAAGGATGGCATTTATATTTGACGATTACGCTAAACCAAGAAAAAGGTTCAATCTAGACTGCACCTAGAATGTAAAATCACTAAACGAGAGATTGGTGGCGAACAACTGGCGGAAGCCCTAAGCATGCATCACTGACGTCCAGGGAATGCAATGGCCCATCAGAAGTGCGATGGAAAACTGTCTTACTATGTTCAATGTTTTAATGAGCAGAATCGGTGACTATTCAAATGCAGTTTTTTGCTAAGCGATAGACTTATGCAAGAAGTTTTAGCCCAATTCCACAGGAGCTTTTTATAGCGCAATGTGACAATCCGCATCAAGCCCAAATATGCACTCACGCTTTAATGGAGGAAACAGATGACATGAATCAGCCCTATGGAGGTATCCGTCGGAGCGGAAAATTTGTACGATTCGGAGGATTTTTGCTTCGAGGTATTCTTTCAAAAAGTTCTTCGGAATATTTCTCCGACATTTTGTAATGCATCCTAGCGAATTGCGTTGAAGTGCGTTCAGGTGCATTTTTCGTGCAATTTTTGACAGCGTAGTGCCATTCTTTTTCCGATTTCTCCGACACAAATTCTTCGCGGAATTTATTTACGAATTGTAGTGAAGTGAAGCCGTTGCATTTGTGCGAATCGAATGGCTAATTAAGTTCTCTTAACATTGAAATACATATAGGGACATGTTGGATCTGTTGAACGAGATTTCATCTTGGCTGCAACTGGGAAGTGGCCCGAGTTGATTTTGTGTTGCCAAAGCAAGTCCGTTGCCATATGTGGTGTCGTATAGGCCACGTTTGACGTTCGTAATTTTTATCTTGGTATTAAAGTCACTTGACTTTATTGTAACGTCGCCCTTTTGGGCAGGATAAGTTTAACAATGAATTTTTGGTGTCTAAAAGTTTCCTGATCAGATTTCTTGTAATGGGTGCGCTAATCTGAACTTCTCTGTATATACTTCATAAATGAAGACTACTCCCTAATTGGGTTTGGAACATGACAACTCAGCGATGCGATGGTTTACTAAGTTTACCTTGTTGCCACTTCTTGGACCTCTTGGTTATTTGGTATTTGCTCGTGACCATAGAAGTCGTTATTTTCCTTTGTTAGACCAATCCCACCGTACCTCCTGGTGATGTTTACATTGTATGAAGCGTCCAAATGCAGTTAAGAGTTCCAATACTCCACGTGCAAAGTAACGTCTGTAACGGTGATAATACAATAATATAACGTTTAATCAGCGCGCTGAGATGCCTACAGCCATTTCTTCACTCTTAATAGTTGGATATTGTACATTCGTGGAAGGAACACACTGCACAAACTTTCCAAATCGGCAGTCAGTTGTGTTCTGGGAGTCAACCCCCATAAGACTGAACTGGTCATGTTAACAAGGAAATATAAAATTCTTCACATTGACCCCCCCGTCATTAAACGGAATCGGACCAGCAAAATACCTGGGACTTATTTTTGACGGACTGGGTGCTGGTGTCTTCTCTGACAGACTAAACCTCAGCCTATCTTTATGTCTTCCTGATTATTGCAGCCTATTCCAGGCGGTCAAAGAAGCCTGGATATTCTGTCTGCCATGGATATTAGCATCTTTTGGTCAGCCAAGCGGTCATCAAATCCATGGAATCAGTCTCAACAAATTCAAAGACAACCCTAGATTGCCGCTCATCTCTGCAAGAGATGTCAAAGCAGACGTGAGACTAAATTAGCAGTTGTACCCGACACAGGTGCAGGTGCACTAGGTTTACTAGAGAAACTTGCTTACAGCAAATCAAATCTCAGATGGAGTCTTGGCACGACATGGCAAATAACCAAACAAATTTGGTCAAAGCTAGATTTAAGAAGATACAATGGACTGATTTCGCTAGACCATACATTAGTAACACCATAGGTGTCATCACTACAATGTTCTAGGTATGTACATAGAAAGGCTAGGTCTTTACTGAAACGGTTGCAGATGCTGCATGGACAAAGATGAAGAAGAAACAAAACTTTATCTTCTTTGTAACTGCCCAGCACTATCAAACAAAAGGAAACTTCATCTTGCAGCTTTCAAAATCACAGCGATTGGACAAAAAAAACGGAAGTGATAAGTCTACTCCGTTGCATTAATAGCTCAGAATGGTTTTCTTACAGGTAACAATGAGAATGGACAAAATTCACGTGGTATCGCAATGGACCAAACACTGGTCTAAGTATGCTGGCGAATTCACTGGCAGCCACTCTAACGTAACCTACATTAGTGAAAATATGTCTTATCGGTAGTCCATTGTTTGAGTAAAGAGTTTTGGTATTGCGTTATTCTTGTCGTTGCTGTAAGGTTGTCTATGAGCTTCAACTATCTGTCTTATCGGTTGTTCGAATGACACACGTCAAGAAATAATTTCAAGAATATAATCAAGAGACAGATTATATTCTAACATAGGGAAAAAATCGTCGAAAAGGTCGAAAATTGTAGTTCATTGCGTTATGTGAACATGCTATAGAGACGACGATTTCCCATGTGAATGAATTAAGCCTTGTGGCACTCTAGCGTTTATAATATATTTAGTTTATGATACTGTAGAGATTTTTGTTCTTCAGAAAACCTCCTTTCAGTTTGGAGCAGTCCGTATGATGCTTGATTGCCTACCAATTCTCTATGCCTAACTCGATCAAAAGTATTGGATATATTGATGTGCATAAATGGGTAATAAATTATAACACGTATCAGGTCCCCCGGTTGAATCTTAATCCCTTTCTATGTAATCCACAATCCTTTGAAATAATGGATAGAACCGTCCTGGTGCAACCATTGCCTTTTTTCGGAAACACGTTTTTTTTATTAATTGTAGAAATCCCACATGAATTAATGGCTCTCCTTCAGTCAAAGTTCTTCAGGATTTTTCTCTTTCTCAAGGTCCAAGGTTCTGTATAGTCGCAGCACTGCTTATTCCAAGTTCTTTTTGAGTCCTTTTCGATTCTGTTGCAGTTGCCAATCTATCAGATGTGAAAATAAGCTATTATCGCTACTAACTATTTTTCCAATTCACCAAAATGTCTGTGAGATCCCGACCATGCTAGAAGTTTGTTTCTTTTGTGCGTGAAAATTAAAACAAAACATATGAGAAGGCTACAATCCGCTGTGCGGATCGTTGAATACCCTATCCCTATCCCATCCCATCCTTAAAATAAATATCTCCGAAATGTGGGCTTTTTGTAGATAAATTATAGATAATGATGTTGTCATACGTTTTTTTTTTTTACTGAAAACGCCCCCCAAAAACGTGGGTGTGGCAAAAAACTTTGTAAAAACAAAATTTAGGTGTTAGGATTGTCTAAATATGTTGTTCAGACACTTTTTTTTTTTTAAATTTCCTACCGTTTGGCCAAAAACGACGTTTTTCCGAAAAGTGGACGGTGCAGTGAGCGGATTTTATATTTGTTTACCTTGTTCTGAAGAAACGCACAAGGATCTTTATACCAAATTTCATTCTCCTAGCACAAAATTTAAGGCCCAAAAATCGGTGACACAGATGGACGGACGACGGAAAGACAGGCATGGCTAAATCGACCTACCTAGCGATTCTGAGTCGGTCCATATACTTTAAGGTAGGGGAGGCACACCAACAGTGAGACAACTCCTACCGTGAGACATTCAATTTTACTCCGAAATGACTTGTCAAAACACGTTTATACAAGAAATGTTACTGTGTGTAATCATTTGGCTCACTTCTCATCAAGTTCACGTGTAGTGTAGACCGGCTGTGAGATTAAATCTCACAAAGCACAAGAAATCTTTTTTTTTTTCAATCTTCGGTGAAAGTAAAAAGTGATATATTTCTAGTTGATTAACGCCAAAATGTATTTGGATTATTAAGTTTGGTTTGTGTAGTAAATATTAATAGCATTTACGTTGTTTCAATGCGTAGCTTTGGTTGTTTTTCCCTTTTTTATTTTTGAAGGATCCGCTAATAGTGAGACAGTTTACATCGACAAACAGTGAGACAGGGTTTCACTGTTGGTGAGTTTCAAGAATTTCACAGTTGGTACCCGACTTTTAGTGGAATAACATTCAAGCGGCATGCAAAACAGATGAATATGTTCCTGTCGTCCGAATCCGGAATATATGTATACATATTGCAGGATAACGGTAAGGAAGTAAAGCACGTCTTGGATGCAAAAAAATGAGTCTGCACGGTTCTGTGCTCTGCAAACGAAAGTACCCAATAAGTTGTACGTGGCAAAGATGATGCTGTCTACTGTAATACTGACCGTGCTACAAGGAGAAGGATGAAGAAAGATAACCAAACCATTTTGTTCAAAAATAATCTGTATTGCATTGCGATTTGAATAAGCCAAAACCAACATTTCGGTAACCAGGCTTGCCTGGAATTTACAAACAGTACGGAGATCACTTTTACATCAAATGAAAATACAGTGCCGCTGTGGAGAAATACGTCAAAACTATTAGCTTCATCTAGCCATCATAGTGAAACAGAAAAACTAGGAGTTATAAAATTAATTTGAGAAGGTGAATCTAGATGGCTCGGTAAGGTGACTTGTGTTTTGCAGTTGCTTGATTTGCACCAATTTAAACAAAAATGTGTCTTGTGGGTTCTTTAAATCGTTGTTTTGGGGACAAATTTCTAAAAAGTGTACAGCTAGTGATATAAACTACCTTTGAATTGCAAAAGCACGCATATGTGAGTTGAATTTGTCACTCAATTCAAGTAAATCACGAACAAAGTCCTTTTTAACACCTTTTAACCGAAAGATCGCCTGTGGCCCGGTTTTTCAGTGCTTAGTTAATCCAGGGCTGACTAATCCCAGAATAAATTTAATCTAGAGTTAAATCATAAAGCAGTTTTTTAGTGCAGCATTCAATTTGACTCCCTGTGTGGTGATTTAATTTGGTATCACTCATGATTTATCGAAATGTTTATATACAAGGTGGCGCAAAAATAACCTTCCGATTTTTTTGGCTGTAATTTAAAAAAAATGAAAAACTTTGATTCTTCTTGTGGATTATTTTTATTTGGTCTTTTAATTTTTTTACATCAAGTCGAGAATATGATGTCATGTAAATGGCCGCCGCCACAGTTGATTGCCATTTGAGCCCTTTTTATGGCATTTTCCATCACTTTGGCCAAAACTTCCGGCGATAGGTCCTCACATTCTTGACGGATATTGTCTTTAAGAGCTGCAAGAGTCTGAGGCTTGTTGACATAAACCCGCGACTTCAAAAAGCCCCACAAAAAGAAGTCTGGAGCGGTCAAATCAGGCGATCTTGCTGGCCAGTGCAAATCGCCAAAACGGGAGATTAGGCGCCCGGGAAATGCATCCTTCAGCATATCGGTTGTGGCACGTGCAGTGTGTGCCGTTGCACCGTCCTGTTGGAACCACATGTTTTCCAATCCCAATTCATCAAGTTGCGCAAAAAGAACTCGTTGATCATTGCTCTGTAGCGCTCACCATTCACAGTAACCGTTTGGCCCGCGACGTCTTCGAAGGAAAAAGGTCCGATGACTCCTCCAGCGAAAACAGCACACCATACAGTGACTTTGAGCGGGTGTAATGGCTCTTCGTGGGTTACACGCGGATTTTCAGTGCCCCAGAAGCGTAAATTTTGCTTATTTACGTACCCGCTAAGATGGAAATGGGCCTCATCACTCATGATTATTTTTGATGAAAAATCATCTTCCTCTTGGTGGTGATTAAGGATGGCTTGAGCGTATGTTAGACGCTATTGGCGGTCAGCAGCTAACAGCTGATGCACCGTCTGGACTTTGTACGGAAACATCTTCAAAACCAGTACCAAAATTCGCTGTAAAGACCGTCGACTGATACCCATTTGCATGGCACATCGTCTGGTCGATGTCGACGGCGCTTCCATGACATCTTCGGCTACAGCAGCAATATTCTCTGCAGAACGGCTACTCCGGGGTCTGCCACGCCTGGCAGCATCTCGAGTTGTGCCAGTCTCTTCGAGGCGAGCGGCTAAACGTCGCAGTGTTTCACCAGTAGGTGTTGGACGGCTAGGAAATCTGCGACGAAATTCACGTTGTGCCAAAGTCACCGACCGATTATTGCTCAAATAAATAGTCACCAATATTCCGCGTTCTGGAGCAGTGTAGCGTAACATTGTTTATTAACGTGTATTTCGCATGTGTTTACTACACAAATGTCAAAACAGAACTGACATTAGGGGCCAATCGCAAAATTTATAGCATTTTCTGATAAAGGATTACTTTTGCGCCACCTTGTATGAGCAACAGCTCAGTTATTACTTTATAAATCATATTCCACACAAATGGAATTGAAAATAATGTGATAATGTTTAAGTCCAGTAGTCTAATGAAGTGTATAAATAAAGTTTTATGTACATTTATGAGGAAAAAAGAGGCCGTAGAGTGCTATGAGGTTGAAGTAAAACTTTATGCATCTACGTTTCTCAAATAACAGAAGTCCTTCCTCATCAAAAGAACTGTTGAATTTTTTGCTTTAGATCTTGTTACCCGCTATTATGCGTTCACTCCAAGTGACTATTCATAAATGAAACGACGCACATCACAGACAAAATAAACTATACATGCAATGGTTTCTTAATAAGTATTTCTTATGATCGCCAAACTGAAGCTTACGTGTGTGTCTCAGTGTATAAAGAGCCATCACAACAAACTGACAGCAGAATAGAGAGAGAGAGAGAGCACAAAAACACACCAGCTGTCCAGTACTCCAGCATGCTATGGTCGTAAAATCCATACAGTACATTCACTACAGGGAGCTATGCCATGCTTACGCTCTCGCTCTTTTTTCTGAAACAAGTTTTCGCATGTTGTTGTTCGTCGCACATTTGTTCTGTCCGCGCTTACCTCCTACCCATTGAATTTTCTGATGTGCATACTTTGGATTCACCGTAGCCTTCCCCTACACTTGACTTTTCGTGTTAAAATTTCGTTTCATGTGAAGTTTCACTTAGGCCGTGTGCCAATTGCGTTAAAATTTTAGCCAGTGGATAATTTTTGAAATTAGTGTGGTGAATAGAGACTTCAAAATGCACAACAGCTCGCTAAAATTTATCCAGTGGCTAATTTTTGACATTTGGTATACCTACTGAGGAGTGAGAGTGATAGAAAGCATACCAGTGTTAAAATGTGTGGGAAAATAACACATCATTCAGATAATAAAAGGCAAAGAATGTGTATTTCATATCAGTAAATGTAAACAAAGTTTTAACATAAACTAAAATTGGATTTAAAAAAAAAAAAAAAAGGATGGTTACAAAAACGTTATGACTACATTTCTTTCGTTATATTTTGTATGCGAAATGTGTGTAATTTGAACGAAGTAAAATAGTCTTAATAATGAACACAAATTGTACAACAATTATGTTTTAATGTCAATAATATATAATAACGTTTTTTTATGATATCGCTGAAGTCTATTCGGTATATTTTTATTACAAGAAAATATATAAAAAGGAATTTTGTTCCAATTCTTTTGAGAAATTATTAAAAAATAGTAGGGTTATTCATGCAACGTCGGAAAGTCGTCTTAAACGTTGTAAACGTGATAAAATTACTACGAGATAAATGAATTGTCAAAAATTGTTTGGGAAATCTTTTCTAACAATATCGGAATTTTCTCACAGGAATTGGGTGCGTAAACTGAGGTGGTAAACGTTGTATACTTTTGAAATGCTATTTTGACATTTAATCAGTCACTTTCACACATCAAACGTATGCGATAAACTGAAAAAAATGATCGAGAACGGAAAGAGAATAATAAGAACAATATTCTATTAATAAATATATTCCTAAAATGAGATTGAAATCAGTGGGTTACCGCATTATTTAGTGGTGCAGTTTTAGGGTCGTTCATGAAATGTCGTCGTAAAATTATAATCTTTCGCACGTAATAAAATTACGACGTTGCATGAATACCCTTAGTATTTAAATAATATCCCATTTAATCCAACTGACACAGCAAAAAGCCAAATTTTGTTTACCACAGCATAAATGTCCAAAATTAGCCATTGGATAAAATTTAACACCTTTTTAACGCAATTGACACACGGCCTTAAAAAGAAAAGAAAAGTGGCTCTTATACTGTAGATTACTACCGCTTACAAAACAAAAAAATTGCTTATGTCGACATAAAACACTCTGTCATACTGCCACACATATTTCCCGCTCTTTCGGTCTTTGATAATTTGCTTATAAGTCCACCGAGCCGTGTTTTGTGTTTGTTATTCATATGGGAGGCTGTCTTCGTTGATCCAGGCAAAAATTTGCAAATTGAGTTTCTTACTTCTCGGCTAATGCGTTCATTCTCGTAAATTTATAAAGCTTTCGAAGGGTTTCTAACATTCCACTAATGTTTATTTATTTTACTATCCCACAATAGACCTAGACTATTTATATAAAGTGTATTAATTCCCAAACCACAAATTTTACACAAAACTTGTTTGATATTACATATTTGCTATATGAAACGACCTTGATTTTGTTTATAACCATCGCCAATTGTAAACATTAATATAGTAATCTGCATCAATATTTTTTTTGTATATAATAAATTTGTAACAATTTAAAAAAAATAAAAAATCTAACAAAATGAATACCTCCTACTCTAACACCATCCAAAGCTGATTGTCAGAAAACCATCAGAGCAAAGTTTGAGAATCACTGTGTATGTCAAAACCACCCAAAATGACGTTTTCATTAAAATGTCATTCGGGGAAAAAATATTTTGTACCTACAAATATTTTTGCAAAAGTGCATTAAACTAAAAATTAAACAAATCAAACATAAAACAATTGCAAAGTTAAGCATATTTGAATAATGAGTAATTGCTAAACGTATACATTCACTGAAATTCCCTGATTTCATCAACTATAGTGGGTACGCAAAATCCAAACAACAAAGAAGAACACCCATAAATAAACTAAAGTTTTCTAATAATTTACAGATTCTTCTGCACAATGGCAATCCTTGAGTGGAAAAAATTCGATTTTTTCAACCTTGTGCAGAATGCCGACAAAGAGAAGGTGTCGGACACAATACGCGACTCGGAAATCGCATCTTGCACTAGTCATTCCAGTCAGAAGATTATTTGTGACTCATCGGGACAGGTGCACATCTTCTATCGTAGTTGGGATCCAATTTCGTTTCAAGCGCACAATGCTCCAATTACACTCTGCGCTATCGCACCACAAAGTAATCTCCTGGTGACTGTCTCGAATGCAGACTCTGACGATCCGCCCCTTCTGAAGGTATGGGACTTGGCAAAAGTTACCAAACGCAATGGTGCACCATGTATGGGCACGGCAAAGGTGATTATTCAGAAACCGACAGCACTAGGTGTAGCGCAGGGAACTGGCAACCAGCTATACATTGCAGTCGGGTATGAACGTGGGGAGATTTCTTTATTTCGCGGGACGGTTAGTAGAGATTTCTCGGCGGGTTTCAAGAATTTCACTGTTGGTACACGCCCCATTAGTGGAATATCATTCAAGCAGCATGGGAAACAGATGAATATGTTCTTATCCTCCGATTCCGGAATATTTGTATACCTCCTTCAGGATAACGATAAGGAAGTAAAGCACGTCTTGGATGCAAAAAATGAGCCGGCACGGTGTTGTGCTCTTCAAACGAAAGGAGTCAATGAGACGTACTTTATGGCAGGCAAAGATGATGCTGTCTACTGTTATACGAGTGATGGCAGAGGACCGTGCTACGCATTGGAAGGAGAGAAGCAATTTATCGAATGGTTTCCCAACTACTTGGTCATAATAATGAAATCGACAAAGAACTCGGTGCTGTCGCAGAAGGATTTTGTGTTGATAGTCATTGATATTCAGAACAAGTTCATTGTTTTTCAAACGCCCATCGATCCAGTGGTTGCAATTCTCAACGAGTTTGACACATGTTTCATAGTGACTAAAGCGAAACAGGTGTTCCACTTAATGGAGAAGGACATCCAGACCAAGCTGAACATGTTGTTCAAGAAGAATCTGTATGACATTGCGATTCGAATAACCAAAGACCAACAGTTCGATGACGAAGGCTTGGCCGGAATCTACAAACAATACGGAGATCACTTGTACATCAAATACAAATACAGTGCCGCTGTGGAGAAATATGTCAAAACTATTGGCTTCATCGAGCCATCATATGTGATACAGAAGTTTCTGGATTCGCGGCACATAAACTATCTGGCCGAATACTTGCGTGCGTTGCACAAGAGAAATCAAGCGACTCCTCAACATACAGCTTTGCTTATGAACTGCTACACACGATTAGATTTACCAGAAAAGCTCGATGAGTTCTTATTCAACGAGGATGACGACAATGAAGTTATGTTCGATATAAACGCGGCCATTCGCAATCAGTCGGCAACCACAGACTTCCATTTGTCACTCGCCAAAGAGGAACAGAAGGAGGATTACAACATAAGTGTTCTGCTCAAGAAGATACAAGACACCAAAGAGACAATAAAGATGCTGGCCAAATTGTCCGAGGATGAGATCTACAGTTTCTTCAACAAGTTTGGTCTGATTCTGATGAGTCACGCACCAGAGAAGACAACCGAACTATTGAAACAACTATGCACCGGTCATGGATTCCCAAATTCCATCGAAGAACTAGTTCATGAGCCTATGCGAGCTGAAATTCCCTCACCGGAGAACTTTATTTCACTGTTCGACAAAAAATGGGAGCTGCTGCTGGAATTCCTAGATAGTTGTGTGGCAAACTCGTCGACCAAATATCCCGAAACCATATACAACACCCTCATCGAATTGAATCTTCGCCAATGGAAAATGAAGCTGTGTAGTGAAAGTCAGCTGATAGACGTTTTGAAGTTGCATCGATCGGACTACAACAAGGAGCAGGTGCTGGTCATGTGTCGCATGGTGAATTTTTTCCCCGGAATACTCTATCTTTACGAAGAGGATCAATTGTATAATTTGACTATTCGCTACTATGTCAAGCACAAGGACTATGACAGCCTGCTGAGTTGCTGCAAGAGTCTCGGCCAGTTTCACCCGCAATTATGGATTCAGGCGCTAAATGAATTACAAAGTGACCCAGAAGCACCGATTAGTGTCCTGTTGCAGATCCTTAATGTAATCACAGCCGAGAAATTACAATCGCCGCTGCAGATTCTTCAGTGCCTCGCTGTAGATAAGGGTCCGAATATATCCCATGTTAAGGACTACTACACACAAGCATTCCAAAAAGAAACAACAGCCATCAACCAAGAGGAGAATGATGTTGAGAATCTTCAAGCCGATTTGAGGTCACTGCAGGAACTCTTAAAGAATTTTTCTGCAAATCCAATAGAGTTCCGCAACACGGTATGCGACGCATGTACTCAACCGCTATCGCTGCCAGCCGTGTATTTCCTTTGTCAGCACTCCTTTCATCAGGACTGCGTTCGCACATATTCTGAAAACGAAAAGGATTGCAGTATATGCAGTGTAAAGAACTTCCAACTGACAGAGATGCTGCGAACACAACATGAATCACAGGGTCAAGATGAGGCGTTCCACAGGCAGCTCAATCATTCGAATGACATGCTGTACGTCCTGTCGAGTTACTTTGGTCGCGGTTTGCTCAATCAGATTGTAGTCGTGGACGCACAGAAGGCGGCTGATGATAATCGCTTGAATCAGAATAGTCACGGATATGATTGGAATGCGAGGGCAAAAGACACAGAAGGACCGATTCCAGTGGAGCATGTAAACACATACAAGTGGAGTGGTAGAATAACAGCCCAGGAGCGTGACGATGTTGCCAAACAACAACAGCAACCACAACAACAATATCAACAACCGTCTCAACAAAAAAGAGAACTTCAGGAGGAATCTAAAAAAGAAATCAAATATGACGACTCGAAGAATCCTTTCGAGGAAAAACCGACAGCTCAGGATGTCGCGAGCAATAAAAAGGGTACCAATCCCTTCGAAACGTACGATAAAAATCTGAATCCTTTTGGGGATGATGACGATGATGATTAAGTTATGCTTTCGGATACTTGAAGCTTATTGTATTAAAAAACGCTTGAATGCTGTGTTTGTTTATTGGTTGAAGGAAAATGATAGTTCCTTCGGCTGTATTGACTGAGAGTCACTTTAATAAAGTTTGGAATTAACGAATTGCTGTGTGCTTTTATCTTCTTTTCATTTTGTATATTCTTCCCCTAGGTAGGGCGAACCAATATTGCTTGCGAAGTTCTCCTAGATGTTTGCAGATATTTCTTTTTTCTGCTTTTGTGGTGCTGAAGATTGTATCTATCAGATTATGTTGGTGGAATCTTCCAAGAAGTAAGCTATAAGTAGATTTGGATTAATGTTAATTTTGACCCAAAAATGAGGGTGTTTACACAAAACAAACGACTAAGACCGTTATGGCTTAGTGCCTAGCTTTTTCTGACAACTTTTTGTATGATGGGGACATCCCTGTTTTATGCCGAATCCGAGATAAGCTTTTCTCGACAGTTGGTACTGATAGAAAGAGGTGACTCCAGCATTTATAGTGATGTGACCTATTTACTCCATCAACCAAAACATTTTGGAATTCGTCCTTACGGAAACATTTTCTAGCCATCCTGCCACGGAGAGTTTCAGATAGCTTTGAAATAACTTAGGCATCCGCTTGGACCAGGGGCCTAACTATGTAACTCTGCATGTTGTTCCATAGTTAGCCATATTTCTGTTCTTCAGAGTTTCTTCCAAACATACTGTTAGTCGCTTACTTATCCGTGTCTGCACAAATAGTAGGAGTATGACCCATTATCTTAGCCACTTCATTTATGTCGCTAGAAGATCATTAGAAATGAGAAGATGCGGACAAATGCCCGTCCTATTTAAGAGGATCTACAAATGATAATACAGTATAGAGTGCACAAGAACGAGCAGGTCTTGAATACCAAAAATATGGCCTTGAAAATGTACAGCACAAAGGCGCCCAGCCTACCTCGCAACGTTACGAACAAGTTAAATCCTAAGCAAACAAAAGGAAATGTACTTCTAGGTGGCATATTTCCACGAACTAACAGAGCTAAATGCTCAAATCTAATAAGCCAAAATCAAGACAGAATTAAAGACGTTACTTCTTTGTCGGTCGATTCCCCTCTGGCTGATTCTTCCCTGTTACCGTTTTCCCATCAACTGATCACATTCGGACAGTAACGGAAATCGATTTTTATTTCACGGTTAAAACCAAGCACTTCGGTTGCCGATGTCATAAATCACTTTGTATCGACAAACCTCGTTCACACAGGGCCCTCAATTAAATGTACCAAAATCAGTAAACCTGATAGCTTTGTTTGGTCGTTTAGAATACTTGTCCCTGCTTGTCTCTTTGAAACAGTTTGCAACAATAACAGCCTTCTAACACAATTGTTAATGAATTCAAGCCATAGACTACGTAGACTGTCCGTCCCTCTACTACCGAAATGTAAAAGGGCTCCCGCACAAAAACAAAAGAAATTTCCTTAACTGAAACATGGCTTACCAACAGTATAATTGACTCGGAACTCTTAAATCACGAGTTATCGGTATAATGGAATGATCGTCATAAAAATGACTTAAAAGCGCTTGCTGGAGGTGTTCTTACTGCAGTCCGCAGTCATCTTATCTCTGAGAAAATAGAATTCCCATTCCCTCTTAACATTGAAATAATCTGCGTTAAGATAATTCTTGAAAAAAATTATTTAAGTTGTAAACATGTACATTCCTTCATATCGTCTTTCCACTCTGTATTCTGAGCTATCAAAGGCTTAAGAATACATCTTTCTTTTTTTAACTCGTCACACATAGAGGGAGAACCTCATTTTATACCATCTGAAATCTCTGCACAACAAGAGCTATTGTTACTTCACAACATTTTGTAATTTGACTGCTGTATAAAAAATTAGAATAATCAAATTCTCGATTTAGTTTTTTCTTCTGACTCTGTTAGTACTGCAGTACTATAATCTAGTACCACTAATACAAACGTAGACGTATGATCATTCGTACTCTTTTGAAATTATTCTTTCGAATGTGAATATTTACGGCTTCTCCAATTTAGAAGAAGCCGTTAAGAATGTTTATCTTCTAATAAATGATTGTATGGATAGAACTATTCCAGTCAAGCATTCTTAAAATGCTCAAATACAGCATTATTGGTACACGAAAGAGCTTAAATCTCTTCGTAACCGGGCCTGGAATAATTATTACGACGAGAATTATTACGACCATAAATTATTATATTATATCTGAATTATTTGAATGAATTCTCTTCAGAATGACCCTTAACACTTTTGGGGATTTGTTAATTCGAAGAGAAAAACGGATGGATATCCAGCCAACTTCTCTTATAATAATTCCAAAACATCGAGCTCTCTTATCTGATCGAACTTATTCGCAGAGAATTCCAGTAAATCATTTATTGATACCCCTCTAGCCTTAGACGAATTTTATTTCAGTTATCTCAATGACTGTCCTTAAGTTATTTTCAGCAATGTTTTATTTGACGATGAGACACTACTTAAATATATTTCTTTATTAAATACCAATAGTCGTAAAGCAATGCAAATATGCTCTCTTGTCAGTATATGTTTGAAAGCTCCCTTGCCACAGGAGTATACCCAACTCAATGGAAAAATGCATTTATAGCGCCTGTTTTTTTCCTAAGTTATTCGAACATATGAATTGTGATAAATTGGTCTTCCTTTGTCGAAACATCATATGTAAAGAACAACATGGCTTTGTAAAACAACGATCCACTGTCACAAATCTATTAACATTTTTAAATAAAAAAAAAGTTGATTCTATATATGTACACTGCGTTTCACTTGAATAGCACACACCAATTTTTTGTTCATATTTGCTTCTCTACCAAGATTCATTGACTCAACTGTACTTGTTGCTGTACTATTTTGTTCCTCTTCCTATCCACATGCTCTGCGACAAAATTGAAGCTCTGAAAGTTAACCGTTACATTTTTTTGCTCATTTCATTTTCATTTGCTTCAAATTCTTTTGCATTTTTTGTTTCACTTTAATAGCACATTTGCGTTTATGTTTCATTTACTCCGTGCAGATCGTCGGGAAATTAAAGTAAAACAATAATTTGAATATTTAGAATATATTTTAGTAATATTCTTTCATAATGGGTCGTGGTAAAGCCTTAACAAACGATGAACAAATTAAAATAAAAACTTTTCGAGAATGTGACCTTTCTGTGTCTGAAATAGCAAAAAAAAATTGAAAGAAGTAGAAAAGTCGTATGTAATTTTATTCAGAACACCTCAAATTATGGAAAAAATATGAAAGGTCGTGTAAATAGTGTACTTTCCGATGCAGATAAGCGATCTATATTGCGCGAGGCTTCCAATTCACATGACTCTATTGACAAAATCCGAGCAAAAGCTGGAGTAAATACAAGTAAAACTACTGTGTGGCGGGTGATTTCAAAAGCCAAACATCTTAAGCACTTAAAATTGAAGAAAAAACCACCACTTACCCCTCTACGTAAAGAAGCTCGGCTTAGTTTCTGTAGAAACTGTATGTCATGGAACAGAGAGTGGCAGCGCGTTGTGTTCTCTGATGAAAAAAAATTTAATTTCGAGGGGCCTGACGGGTATAATTATTATTTTCACGATTTAAGAAAGGAGACCCATCAATTGGAGCATCTACACAGCAGATTCGGATGGGTTATGGTCTGGGGAGCCATATCCTATTTTGGTACATGCGAGCTTCAATTTTTAACTCCCAAGATGAACGCGCAATCATACAAAGGAGTTCTGGAAACGGCTTTTCCCCCACTAGAAAGTCTTTTCGGAAATTTGTCGTGGACTTTCCAACAGGACAATGCCCCAATTCATACAGCCCGTGTTGTCAAATCATGGATCGAGTCAAAAAAAGTGAATCTCTTAAACTGGCCTCCATACTCGCCGGACCTTAACATTATCGAAAATGTTTGGGGGTGGTTAGTCAGAAAAGTTTATGAGTCAGGAAGACAGTTTTCTACCAGGGCTGAGCTAATTCAATTCAGGAAGCATGGGCTTTAATTTCCCTTGACTATATTAAAAAGCTTTATGATTCCTTACCAAATAGGATTTATGAAGTTATTCTAAACAAGGGAGGTTCTACCCATTATTGAAATTGATTTATTAATTAATACTTTATATAATTAACTCAATAAAATATGTTTAAGATGAATAAAATAATATTTAATATAGTTTAAAACAAAGTGTGCTATTCAAATGAAACAAAATGTAAACACTATTTTTAGGTTTTTTAGTTTTTAAGACCTGCAACTTGAAAAATGCTCAATAAATTTTAGTTTCGTTTATTGCTAATAAAAACTGAATACTTTAACGATAAATTAAAGCCATAAAAAATACTTTACTTTGATTTGTTTAATAGCTATTGTGAAATGAAATAATCCTTGCCAAGTGTGCTATTTAAGTGAAACGGAGTGTACATATACTGAGTTCTCAAAAGCCTTTGACCAGATGTCACATAACATCATAATTTTTAAGCTTTTTAAATTGGGTTAAATCATATCTCTCATTGAGAACTTACCAAGTGACATTTAGAGGTTCCAAGACCAACCCTTTTGTTGCTCAATCTGGAGTACCTTAAGGAAGTCATTTAGGATCAATTTTATTTACTTGCAATTAACGATGTAAGAGCTTGTATTCGTGATAGCAAAATATTGATATATGCTGATAATATGAACATTTTCAAATGTGTAGGAGATCTTAACGATTCGCTTTCAGTACAAACCGACTTAAATAGTTTTACGTAATGTCTTTAAAACGGTTTGAATTTGAATCCTACTAAGTGTCAGCATATGACATTTTCACGAAAACGTGCTCCATCCAATTTTAGTTATACTCTGTCCGGTCACACTGTTGTGTGAACAGTTTTACAGATTTTGGTGTTTATTTTGATCCTAAAATGGAGTTTAACGTTTAACGTTATCATCAATGAATCCAACTCTATTTTAGGATTTATAAAAAGGTGCTCAAAAGAGTTTAATGGCCCTTATACCACCCTATATAATTGTTTAGTTCGCCCTCACTTGGAGTATGCCTCAAAAGTTTGGACGCCCTTCTACGTAGTTCATTCAAATTGAATTGAAGCAGTCCAAGCTAAATTCATAAGATTTGCTTTGATTTTGTTAGTTAGTTGTTAGTGATGTCAAACTTAATAACCTCTATATTCTTTTATGTACCACTAACAAATGCACTAAATGATGAGCCTGTAGATGCATGTTATATGCTGTGGAAATCTCTGCTCGTAGATGCTGCTTGTATTAATTAAGCTCGCTACGACACAGATCTGATAGTGTTAAATCGAAAAAAGTCTAAAGCAATTCAAGGGCTGAGACAATCTATCAAACTTATTACTCGTTCAACTTTTCTTTTGAATTATCATACATATCCGACCTCACCGACTCTTTTCCGTACCCATGGACTAGCATGAACTAGCGCATTCGCTTACTAGTGTTGGTCGTAACCGCGCCCTAACAATGTCAATGTTCTTCCCTGCTGCGTGGCTGTTGAATATTGCAACCACTGTTAGACCATTAATTGAGATAAATCGATGGATTGTTTTGAGCATCGGTAAACTTCAGAACAACACTTGGAGGTGGTTGAAAGCAAACAATGAATCCATGAGAAATTTACTAAATGCTTTGCAACATTTGCAAAGCATTTAGTCCTGATATTTTAGTCATCCTTATTTATTCGCATGCACATGCGAAGTTATATTTGGATGTTGGCTGCAAGAGATGGGGGTGTAAACAAAATAAGTAAGAGGTCACTATCGCTAATTAAACCGCTTCTCGGTAAGTTGACCTGTTATAAAAGAATAGTAAACCAATCTATATTCTCATTTATATTTAAAAAAGTATGTTAATATTATCATTTAATTTAACACATTTTCATTCACCTTTTAAGACTGCCGCCAATCTCATACAACAATTTGTGTAATCGATCATCACGGTGACAATACTTACGCTCTGAGAGCCCTAAAGCAAAAGATTTTCATCGATGGAATCTGCTATCTTCTGCAAGAGATCTATGGCATAGAGAATAAAGCTCTTAACAAGCGGACAATGGACGATGAGACAGATGACAATGGCAGTGAATGTGTTATCTGTATGAGTGACACGCGTGACACTTTGATTTTACCGTGTCGGCATTTATGCTTGTGCAATTCGTGTGCCGATTCGTTGCGTTACCAAGCAAACAACTGTCCCATATGCCGTGCACCATTCCGTGCACTCTTACAGATTCGAGCCGTTCGTAAGGGTGTCAGTTCTAATCCGCAAAACTCAACAGATGTAAGTCGTAAACCTTTAACGTTGTAATAAAAGATGAATTTTATATATTTCTGCAGCCAAATTGTGAGCAGCATATCCCAATAGGCTACCTTCCAGTTGCTTTGATTGAAGCCCTAAATGGCCCACCACAGTGCATTGGCCGGACCTTGTCCACAGACAGTACTGATGTACCCGATGCTGTACAAGCAGCAGAAAATCTAAATCGGTCAGTGGAGAAAACCAGTGGTAAACACAGCCCCAAGAGTGGTAGTCAGCGTCGTTCGAAGAACAAGAAAAACACCAACGAGAGTGCTCCAGAGGTAATACTGGAACACAACCATGTCCACTTAATCTTTTGTTTTGCTTGCAGTTTCGGATGTCTGTTATAAACAGCGAATCAAATTCAATACCAGCTGCTGCTGTTACTGCAGAAACCACTGAGACAAGTGAAAAGAAATCTCCTCCAAGTTCAAATAGAAACTCGGCTGTTTACGAACGTTCAAACAGTCTCAAGGGAAAAGATAAAGCTCCAACATCGCGCCAAGTAAGCCGCGATAGTTTGCATATCGTCAATGAACGTCACAGTTTGAAGAAGAAAGACAAAAAGTCGGATGCTGTCGCAACTTCTGCAGCTGCAGCAGTTGCTGTCGATAATAACGACGATGACAGTGATGATGAGAAGCTGTCACCATTGCTCTCACCAACGGGTAATAAGAGCATTGGTGGACACAAGATTAGTCCACTGCATATTGACGGGGTTGAGGAATCCATTGATGACATTGATGCGGATGTTGATGAGTTGAAGTCTGATGGTGGATCAAAGGTAAATATATATGTATACAATTTTATTCTTGTATTTATTCTCTTCATCTTTTTTAATGCACTTACAAAAATAAAATTACAACAAAAAGTATTATTTTTCATTAATTATCATTCGAAATTGGCTTTGATTTTTTTTTAATAAAAGTTACACTAACCCTATACATTTTCACTTATTAACTAAGAACTCATAACGTAACACTTAACATGGAGGATTAATTTGTAACTCATTTGACGTTATTTTCTGTACATATTGGGAGACAGATAATTGTTTTTATATCGATTGTTAATTTATAATTTTTTAAATATTGTATTACTTCCTTGCTTATGTGACACTATAGTCAGACATAGCGCGGTCATTGTATAAATAAGTGCCACCAGTTAGGCACATCAAGTTGGTTTAGGTCGACATATACCTTTGAGCGACGCTTCGTGAATCTGTTCTCGTCAATGCAAATTGGCAAACGGGATTTTTCAAGTAATCTTCTAATCGAAACGACCAAGGTTTTCCTTATCAGCAACCCTATGCTTCAGGCCATATATTTATTAACCGAGTCATGATTTCGTTACTAAATTGCCTTAGCCCGAAGAAAAAGCAGTTTGGCAAGATTTATCTTTCGATTTCTGACTAGTTCTCGTTGTCCGGGTAAAAAATCCGAGGTAGACAAAGTCTCATACTTTCTCAAAGTTATATCTGTTAAACATCCTTTCGTGTTCATATACTTGGTCGGAACCTCACTATTAAACTCATTTTGACCTTCCTACTAGCAAACGTGGCGGTGACATCTCGTTGAGTCCGACCAATGATGCCTATGTTGATGACGTATTCACAGATTTATGGAAGATGTCTCTGGTGTTGGTTCGGGATCCAATCCACATAAGAATTATGTTTAAAAGTCACACGGCAATTGTATAAATACTTTTTTAATGCCTCAGTGAGGTCGTTGTCGATCCTGATGGAGCAGGGGGAATTCTGCAAATTAAGCCTTCACAGGTGGTTTAGTTTAGCCTACATTGAAATCGTTGATAGGTAGTGGGTATCTGGTTAAATTCGTAAAATTCGTAAAATTATCATTCCTGGGGTGTGCCTCGCTTATCGTCGATTGTGTACTTTCTTGATTGGTTACCCACCTTATAGTCTTATAGTCCACAATCGGTATTTTTCGCTGCTCGCATAAGTCTACATTCATATTAAAACCACGGATATCTAGTTGTTGTGGTTAACATTAGCAAACATTTTACATTGATAATGGTGCTATGGCATTAGTCAAGACAGTAAAGAGATAAACGTATTGCAAAGGTCTGAGCAGCCTGTTGCTATTGCAGCAATTAGAGATTCATAGCATAACGACGTTCTTGTGGGGTATTGGATATCCGTTTTTGTACTTTTACTACAACAAATAAGTGGTCCGTTTCGATGCAGGTTAATGGGAATGTTTGGACATTTAAAATACTCATGTCTAAGACAACCGGAAATATGCAAAAGCAAACGGTTAGTTGCGTATTTACAATGACAATCCTTTTCCAATTTTCAACAGGCAAGCGACACCGCACACATTATTCTCATCTCAATCACGAACAGTACATCTAAGAGGGTTGTTGTGAAAAGTTCAACTTGTGAAGAAAAGTGAAGATAGAAAATAAACAAAGTTTAGTTTGATAGAAATCCTTAATTTTTAAATTATTTGGACATGCAAAAACAAAAAAGAATCAAGTTAGGTATAATTTTTTTCTCTAAAAAATGCCAAAATGCAAAATTTGCAATAAGACAACCAGACATTCGGAGCTTTTCCAACTTCTCTGGTAATCATCATCGCTTCACCAAATTTACGAAGACTAAGTAAAGATGTTGGGTGACCAGTTTGAAAAAGACTACATACTGCTTTTTTGTCGGATTCTGCTTCATATATGGTTAAGGCTGCTGTAACAATTCAGGTTTTTTTTTTATCAAAAAATAACTTATGTAACGTTTGTAGCACATGGACTTCATAGAGTTTACGAAACCATAACAGGAAAATTACCTGAGCTCTTTCTTCTTATTGTCAGTATAAAGAAAGTTCTAAAGTTCATTTTAATGAAGTTGAACAAAATCTATCACTTCCTCCGCAACCAGTTACAACTTGTTGGTGGGGAACCTGGATAGAAGCAGTTTAATAGTAAGCAGAAAATTATGAAAAAATTGTAAACATTTTGTAAACTGCCAAAGATTTAAAAACTGCCTTGGTATTTCTGAAAGCAAACTACGGTGTAACGAAAAGTTGTTCTTTGATCCTCCCACCTAAGTTCACCCTTATGACCTCCAACCACAGGCCTCGTTGAAGGTCAGTCCGGGCAAAAGTGGGAGGTTGTGATTGCAGCATCAGGCATGCTAGTCGTGCTCCGTCCTAAGCTCGTCTTGCTGCCAAATTAGCGAATGGTTACATTTTTTTTCATGCCTTTCTCGTGGTGGTAGTGAGAGTCTTTTTTTGCTTTGGGAAGGAAGCCCGAAATTGTTATTAACCGTTTGGCAAACGTTGGTTATCTGAAGGGGGAGGACCAGATGTTGGTGTCTCTTCGAGTGAACCCTCCCCTATAGGGGTTCGCGAATAGACGCGATACCTCCTCACCTTGGTAGCTAACACACTCAAAATCAAGATTAGCTACCCCGAACTTTATACTACTCGTACACCACTACAATACTACTTCACTACCTGGCTGGCTCCCGGAGCCACATCACATCCAAAGAGAACCACTTAAGCACTTCTTAGTTACAGTGTTCTTATCTTACCCATGTGGGTTTCCATCCGTGTCAATAATGGGGTCGTCGAGGCGACGAATTTACCGCGAAAAAGGATGGTTGGAGCAAAGGGTACCGGGAGGGATAACTCATTGATTTATTTTGGGTTCCATTATTTAAGAACAATCACTTTTTTTCTTTTTAACTATTTTGGTGTCCGGCAAACCATCTAATTTCACGGTTATAAAAAAATTTTAACTGCTTACCGATAGTTATTGCTTCAAACCTTGTTCAGGGATAGCGGGTCCGGAGATGTGTACACTTCCTTTCCTTCTTTGTTGAATGTCGTAGATACTAAACAAGAGGGGGTAAAATTACATGGCACAGTGACACATTCTCTTTCCAAATATAGCGGTAGAGATACTTATCTTATTTTTCTTTTATAATTTTTCTTCTTTTTTATGGATTTTGGGGCGTAGGGGAGGGAAGGATAGTAGGGAAGTTGCAGCAGTTTTCTTCTACCCAGGAACAGCTGTCCTGTTCGTCCGCTTCCCATTTCCTTTTTGAGTTGAAAGTGGTATACTTGGGCCTTTCGCTTATTTTTCACTTTCTGTTTTTTTTTAAAGCTACCGCTTGGATCGCAAGTCCCGAACTGAGTGATCGCTTGTCCGTTCAAAATTTTGTCCAGACCCCAAAATCCCGTAGGCAAAAGGGTACGGTAGAAAGACAGTTCACGTCATTCGAACTCTTCTAACTACTACCTATTGTCTGTCATCTCATATTGTGGCACCATAGTGCTATACCATATTTAGGTTCACCGTATTGAGCGAATCGGTCATAATTTATCTTCGCTCTCCATTATAGTCGAGTGCTCTTTCATGATCGGGCAATAGTCAGTGCACCAACCCTACTTTTTCCCTGTTATTAGGTGCACGAACCACCACGCACGCAGTATGCAACTTGTTGGTTGCAACACTACAAGATGCAACAATAGGGAAACAACAATTAAGCGGACACAAACCAAAAAAAAAAGGTTTACCACAACGGCTTATTTTCTACATCAATTAAGAAATTGGAAACGAATGGTCTAGAACTTCCCGCATATATCGACATAGTCAACAATGCAGAAATTAAAGTAAGCTCCATTGAATTTAAAATAGGGAGAAAAATAAAGAACCAAAATATCAAAAAATATCAAATGTTTTGGAATTGACTTTAAAAAACACTTTCAGTTGTCTGTCCATACAAAATTAAATAGTGAATGAATACACAGCCTATGCTATAATGGCATATAAATTAAATTTGCGCCTATTACATCCGTTTAGGTAGAAATAAGTTTTTCTATGTACAAAATTGTTTCTAGAGAAAATAGGCAAAGTTTTCTTTTTGTCAGAGAAAAGAAAATATATTATTCAAAAACAATTTTCGCATTAGTGGAGTTTCCTAAAAAAAAAAAAAACAATAATTTAGAAATATTTTTTTTTTATTAATTTGTTTAATTTTTCGTGATTTTTCCAGTTTTCAATAGTTTTAGCATATTTTAAGAGCATATGAAAACCTTTTTAGAGTCTATTTAAAGCGCTATAAACGGTTGTTTTAATAGCATATGCTCTATAAATATCATAGTAGTGGCATAGTGGCATATGAATTCGCATTATATTCATTGGATACTTCTTCAAGGTTAACGATGTCCTGTTCATTGTGTTATATTTTTCAAGTTTTAACTGTTTTGATTATGTGCTGTTGTGGTGCATCAAATGAATAGCTTGGCGCCATGACGCTGATGCAGATAAAATAAAGTTTTATATTTTTTACTAGCAGACCCATTCTCGCCTTGCTTCGCTCGACCCTTAGCAGTTTAAATAAATTTGTTACTTATCTGATCCATTTGGCATTGAAAATTTATTTTTAATGTCGACAGCGATTTCTCTCATGTTTTGGACTGTAAGTGTTCAAAAATAAACACGAATGCCGCTTGAGCACCGATAGTGGAAATGGTCTCTACTGATCGTATTGGAAATAAAATGCGAATAATATATGTTTTGTTTTATTTAAAAGGTTTTTGTTAAAGTTAATACGTGGTATAGATAAAATAATTATGAATCTACATGAGAAAACTCCACTCAAATCCGTTATGTAGTTTAGGAAATTTCGTCGCAGATACATATATATACATCGAACATATGTATACATCGAATCGATTTGCCTCTTATAAAAGTAAGTGATACCCTATCTCATAGGGATATATTAGTTTTGACTCCGAGTTTGTAACATAGAGAAATAATTTTGACAGCTTTGGATCGACTCAGAATCACTAGCTGAGTCAATCTATCCATGTCTGTCTGTCCGACTGCCTTAAATTTTGAGCTAGAGTGATGATATTTGGTATATAGACTTCTTGTCCGACGAAGCAGAACAAGTGTAAAAAACATTTATAATCCGTCCACTGCCACGCCCACTTTTTAGTAAAGCATTGTTTTTGGCCAAACGGTTAAGAATTCTTAAAAAGTGTCTTTAGACAATCTTAGTATCTATATTTGTGTCCATATAAAGTTTTCAGCTACCCCCACTTCTTGGGGTGCTTTCCTACAAAAAAAACATTTGTTTACCCTACCCCATGCCATATGCAGGAGAAAAACATTGTTTTTTGTCGAACCATAAAAGATTTTGATAAACTGTCTGAACAATATGTTGTGACAACATCATTTTCGATTTTTCACCGCCATAAAGCCCACATTTTGGGGATATTAATTTAAAGGATGGGATGGGATAGGGCATTAAACGATCCGCACAGCGGATTGTAGCCTTCTAATATGTTTTTTTTTTTAATTTCATTCACAATTACTTACACGCATTTTCGACTTTTTATACACGTTTTCTTTGGTATACACTTTCCTACACTTTTGGTTCCTTTATAATTTGTTCTGATCTTGATTGCTTTCAATTAAATATTCAAACAAATGGTAATTATAGGGAACAACAGCGGCACAGGTAATATGTGCTATTACTTTCCAATAAAGTCGTTACGTTTAAACAAACAGATGTCGAATTTTTCAAATAAATAGCTTCGCGATGAATTCTATTCTCTCAAGAACAGTGCTAAAGAAGTCATTCGCCTGGGACAGTCTTTCCCTGGCACGCTATTTCCATTAATGCAGCCTCAGTGATCGACTATACGTGACAAGTTAGCTTGCAGTGGCTGCACGCGATATGCACACTTAGGGTGCGGTTACGGCCAACGCAAGTAAGCGAGTAAGCTAGTTCACTATCAAAATTAAATGAAATTCCAAGCGTGGACTAGCGCGAACGCAAGAAGCGTGATCTGCGACCACGTTATTGATTATCCATACATTAGATTTACTAGCGCTCTATCGCGAACTAGCGACTTTTCCTATATTCATTCCCCTAAATGAACCATAGCTGACTATTTGCCAGCTCACCTAGATTATCAAACAAATATGTAGTTTTCTTTTGTCGGAGAGAGCTGGACAAGAGCAGAGAAGGTGAGTAATACTTTCCTCCTCTTCTTCGTCCAAGCAGTTTCTACAGAAGGCATTGCTAAAGAGGCCTAGTCGTTTTGCGTGCAGGCCTATAGGGCAGTGTCCCTTAAGGACACCGATTTTGGTGCTATGGTCAAGCAGATGGAGCGCTTTTGAGATTATAGTTTAGCCAGAGTTGCCGGGATATTTGATACGTTGAGCCGTTTGCTTTCTTGATCGTATCCAGTTTGAACTGAAATATACATATAGCGACGGGCATTCTTAACATATTTACCGTAGAAAATTAAGGGTAGTGTCCTGTCTGGCGAGCTCATCCGCCTTGCAGTTCCCTAGTACGTCTCGGTGGCCCGGCACTCAGAAGAGGTGCAGGGGGAAAAGCGCTGCCATCTCATTCAGGCCTATCGCGAATAAAATTTCCCGGGAATTTTTAACTTGTCAGCAATGTAAATAAGATTGCTGAATGGGAACAGTTTTGTGGGAAAATTTATTCGCGATAGGAGGCTTGATTAAGAAATAGTCGGTAATCGTGATCTGATTTCGATTTGAACGTGATGGATTCCAGGGATTTGATAACCGCCTAGCTGTCACTAAAGATGTTAATATACTTAATGGTTGATTGTTGTCATAGCTCCGATAATGCATATGCAAGCTGGTATTTGTACTTTACCTTGTAGGTCGCGGTTGGAGGCTGTTTCTAAAGCCGTCCACCAGACTAAAACAATTCAGGATTATGGGTCTAATGATAGACACGTAAAGCCAGAAAGGATATGTGGTTGCATACGCCATTTCTTTCCGATTGCCTTTTTACACGTTTATAATGTTACGGTGGCTTTTTTCAACGCGTTCTTGGATGTTGGCTTTCCACTTCAGTTTCTTATCCAAAACCAGACCCAGGTGCATGGACTTTACGTGATTACTTGATCTATAACACGTTTATCATCTAGCACTCTTCGTCGTAGAATGGAGTAGTAGAATCGGTTTGGCAAAAACTGAGGTGTCAATCGTGTAGTTGATTTTAACTCCGAGATAGATGAAGTCCTTTTTGTATATATACAATAGCGGTACTGCCCTATCATGGTATCCGCACCGATAGAAAAAATTCTTCGATTTTGTACGAATCGGAGAATTTTGCTTCAAGGTAATCGAATTTCGCTTCATTGTAATCGCTGTTCGGAACATTTCTCCGAGAAAACGTAACGCACATCGGCAGTCTACATTTCGTTGAAAAAACAAGCACTAAACAATATGAGCGCTTAGTCAATTTTGAAGACTCTGACGATTTACGATTCGCTAAGGCGACTAACTTGAAATCTCTTTATTTCTGTGCCATTGATAGCTTCTATGCGTTGTACAGTTGAGCTCTGGATTTGATCAGGATCAGAGTCAACTTTTGCCCTCTAAATAAATACTGAATCTCGCATCTTTGAACACATGGTCGGTTTTGTTGTTGAGTTGTTTTGTAAATTTGAAGTCGATATTACCCAGTGCAACTTATCACAGTATAAGCTGTTGTATGTTGTCAGTTATTCGGAAGTCTTTAACTGTTGTCGATTCGTGCAAGATGTATTGTCCTACTAACTCGCAGAAGATGTTTGTCTTCCTTATATTGATAAAAATTAAAAACAAACGAGCGCAACAGACTAGTTAGTACCCAGGGCCTAGCTTTCTCACAACCATTCATGTGTGTGTGTGTGTGTACTTCTTGCACGATGACGGGTCCTCCTGTTTTATGACGACTCCGAAAGGATAAGTTGAGATAAGCTTTTTTTGACAATTGATACTTCTCGGATGATTTGTCAGATCAGAGTGTTTTGAGTGAATGTAACTGCAGCTCTTGAACATATTCCGGCCCATATACGGCAATTTTGCTTATTGACGTATCCATTGATCTGCCATGTTGTTCCATATGACAGGCCAAGTACACTGTCAGCTACAGCCACTATATTTTCAACACTACGCACTGGACGAGGTCTATTCAGTCGAGTGTCATCAAATAGTGAATATCGGGTCTCTATTTCTTGATTGTAAGGCTATTATTTGCTTCAGTAGGTCGATTATTATCATAAGTTCGCCGAACGCACGAAAAATGCCTTCTTCACAGAACGTGCATTTATGTAATATAATTGAATGATTTGCAAACGTTGTTCGGGTGTAAGTGCAAAAGTGTAATATCGGATGTAATCGGATGAATGTCAATGAGTCTACATATACATAGTAAAAAATAAAGTCCCAAAACGTGTATGAATGCCCTAATCTTGGATTTCGGTGTGGTTTTCACTGCTGTAATCTGCGTTTCCCTGGGAATGCTATAGTGTATTCCAAATTGCGTTATCACTTACAGGAGCTGAGCATTCGAAGTCTTAGTGGCAGTAAACAAATTTTTCGTCATTAAAATTGTGCCCGGGTGAAGTCGGGCCGGGTTGCTAGTACACATGGCAACTTGAAAAGACGGACACGCCATCTGTCAAAAAACACATTTTGAAAAAATTCCTCTCAGATCACCCTTTATTTTTAATATTCCAATGAACTGGATACTTTGTATGGCAAAAGCTTTGCGACAAGTAATTGAATGAAATAGCTGTTTGGAATCTTTCTGATATTTTGTAATTTGATTGGACCGCATATGATTACTCTCTTTTGTTCCCTAACATAAATGGTTTTAATTAAACCAAATGCAATAGTTAAAGAAAAACAAGTACTTCTCTCCATGTTAGGTTTTACAATATATATATATTTTTTTGTTTTTATTTTGTTTATTTTTTACAATATATTTTTATATGTTCTTTGTTTTCCCCCATATATTGATTTTGTACATCCACAACAGCACAAATTAATAAATATTAAAGCTAACTAAAGACTTGCATAAATCGTAGTCCGATAAAAAAGAAATGTAACGAGCTGAGTTTTTGTTGATTGCGCTGCCTTTAATCTACATTATATCGCTCTTTATATGTAACAACCGAACAAACAAAACAAACAAAACATTATGTTGTGTATGCTTGTAGAAAAAGAATCGTCCTGCGCTATCAGCTGATGGTGATGGGAATTTATTGGCTGGCGCTGAAGATTCCGATTATTACACACCCGAAGATCCTCACACGACTATACTAAGTCCGCTGTGCCCAGAAAAAGTATGGGTCTGATAATTGTAATCTTGTTTGTTTTCGAAATCTATGTGTACATTTAGACGTAATTTTAGTATATTTTCTTTATTTTTTATGATTTTGATAATGATATATAATTTCTTACACGTGAAAAGAGTTTTAGTTTTAATGTTATGTTGTAAATATTATTTTAAATTACTTTAATTATATAGAATGCACGAAATCCAAAATTTTTAATTTTTGTTAAATTTTATGAAGGCAGAGGCACATTGTATTATTATGTATATACAAACTTGTATTATGTTTAATTGATTTTAAAAACGGTCGGCGGTGTTTTAGCTTGCATTTACCTATATTTACAATTTTAAATTTGGTTGTGGACAGAAAGGAGATTTAATTTTTAAACAGGGGTGATTGAGAAAGGAAATTGTTGATGTGTTATCGTAAAAATTTGTTTTCGAACTTTTTTTTAGCTGAAAGTAGTGTTGCAAATATCGTCGTTCAAAAGATAGATTTCACAGTTGGTGATCTACGAGTTGCATAAAGTCATAATATTATCATTGACATTCTTTATTACTCAGAGATTTGTTTTTTTTTGTTTGGGTCAACTGGAGCAGTGCTGTCAGTGTCATAGAAATTCTCAGGATAATGCCAAAAAATTCCTAATTTCCCTCGCATGGTTAAAAAAGTACCTCAAATTTTTCCACACACAATTTACAAAAATAATACAGAAAATTAATGAAATACGAAACAGTTTTTTTCGAATTAGTACTTAAAAAAAACATGAAAACGAGAGGTGTGTGCACGACTGCGTAATACGCAACTTTCTCTTTCACAGCAAGCTGGGTGTAAGACCAAATCATAATGTCGAAATGTGATTATACGAACGTTTTCTCTGAAAATTGATGGAATCGGTTTCTATGTGTATAATTATGGTTTTCCGTTATTGGCCAAAACTAAAAATTCCGTTTAGTGATAATTGGGCTAAAACTAATTATCTGGAATTATGTTGCAAATAGTAATAGTAGTGTATAAATAAAATTTCATTCAATTTGACATAATAGTTCGCGAGAAATTAGTAATATTCTTTATATGGCCCAAATGAAAAAATACGTTATATGGATATATGGAACTGGGTATGCAGTTTTGTTTTAACTAATATGCTTATCATATATATAAAGTTTAATCAAAGTCGTTAGAGCCGTTTTCGAGACTAAATTTTCTCGTTATGTGCAATTTTTATATGACAGGAACCGTTAATAACAAAGCTAAAAGCAACAAAAAAAAATGGCATAGATTTATGACCAAAACAAACTCGGATACGAAGATTGAAGAAAATGGTTATTCCGTTTAGACTGGAGAGACCATTACGGACCGACGAACCCACTTTTTTTGGTTCGGCTATCATCGTAATGTTAGAATCAATCAAAATCTCGAGGTCGAAAATGTTCACGAAAACAATATTTTTCTCTTTGCAAGAGAAAGTTAAAAAAAAAAATACTATTTACATAAAGATGTAGGCACATAATACCTGTGCAATCGAAACAGTGCTCACATGACGGTCTTTAACCTCAAAATTACCGGAACAGAATCGACGAAACCAAAACTGCGCATGGTTAGCTGTTACAGTATCAGGACCATAACCACTATTCACATTTTCAGCCGCCTGACTTGCATTTTCACCTTTATCGAAGAAAAACTGAAAAATGTAGCGTATTTTCTCTTTGCATTGACACCTGCGCAAACGTGCTACAGTCCAACATGCCTCTCCAATTCGCCCGGTCCTAAGCTAACTGCCTTCAGTTGCGCACTCCAAGTTGGTTGAGGTCGGTTTCTACTTGTGCGCGCAACTTAAGACGAGGTCTCTCTCTACTGCGTCCAACGTCTGGCTGGGAATCGAAGACTGGGAGCCGGAGTATTGGTGTCGATTCGTTCTCCATGTCCTAGCCATCTAAAACGTCCAATGCAGAGTTTTTTGACCAGGGCTATGTCGCTGTACAGCTCGTATAGTTCTTGGTTGAATCTCCGTCTCCATAGCCCCTCAACACAAACGGGGCCGAAAAATGTTCGAAGAATTTTTCTCTCGAATCGACCAAGGATTTCTTGATTCGCTTTTGATATGGTCCATGTTTCAGCGCCGTAGAGCAGGAGTGGGATGATCAGGGTCTTATAGGATCTCCTTAGTAGTTGGATTAAGGGCTTTACTACTAAATGGCCATCTTAGCCCGAAGAAACAGCGATTGGCAAGAGTAATTCTTCGTTTAATTTCTGAAGAGATGTTGTTGTCAGAGTTAATAGCGGAGCCGAGGTAGACAAAGTCCCGTACTACTTCAAAGTCATATCTGTCAATGGTGACGTTCTGTCCAATTCGTCGATGTTGTGTGTCCATTCGTGTTAACAGCATATACTTATTCTTACCCTCATTCACTGCTAAACCCATTTTTGCCGTTTCCTTCTCTATTTGGACTTCTTGGCTTTTTTTCCAGGATCTGCCGAAGTGTAAAAATTTGATTGGTTGTGGACTTTCCTGGCCTAAAACCCCACTGATAAGCATCGATTAGGTTGTTGGTAAACGGTTTCAGGCGTTCACATATTACGGCATATAGGATTTTGTAGAAAATTCTTTCCGCATTGGAGTGTGGCAAAGCAATTTTAAGTGAATCTCCTAAGTGTGGGAATAGTTAGTCGTGGACGATGCCTTTTGTCCATCGCTCAAATATATTGCTACATTTCTTAATTCGGTCTCTATTTCAGTTACAGAAAAATCCAGCTTCCTCCCAATGGCAGAAATAGTTATGCTTGTACTTTTTCGGGCATCAAATACTACATTTGGGGAATTCGTTGATCTCAAAATGGTAAGCGTTTAACCATTTGTAATTCAAATGTTTTGTAAAAGTTAAGAATGTTTGCTTTTACAGAGATTTGTTCTTCAGTATTCAGTTCCAAAATGACATTATCATAATTCTGCCCAAGAAAAATATTATCCAAACATAAAATGTACTCTCAGCCGGATTCTTAAAATTTGGGTTTGCCACGGAAGTAGAAAAAATCTGAAATAAAAAACTTTCGAGCAATTTTCAAAACTAAAATGCGATTTTCATGCACATCAAGAATTCCATTTTCTTCTGGGAGACAACAAGTTTTCCTTTTTCCCATTTAGCTAATTTGGAAGTCAAATATTTCCTCAAAAGGGAATTTTTCACAAACTGAACTGGTAATGGATCTACGGATAATTTTTGGAGATGATTTGATGGATTAATTTGAGTATCTTCAGAACAACTCGTGGTTGCTTAAATGAATCGTTGTGAATTTTTGTTTTAAAAATCGTCTCCAACCAAGACATCGAATTGTAATAAGTTTTTTGCTTAGTATTGGACTATGTCATCATTTTGTCATTGTGAGATGTTCTCTGTGCTTATTCTTAATGCGTGCCTTGGAGTAAGCTATCTAAACATTATGCCGTTATATTACCTGTAATAAAGAGTTACAAGCCTTCGCTGAGCCAGCTGTTGGAGAGTGGTATAAAATATCCCTTTGCTCTAAAAAGTAACTTAGTTTAGACGCCGCTGATTTCTGTATCAATACCAGCCGTAGCCGGTTTTATTGTGGACTGATGCTCTTTTGCGCCAATAAAAATTGCGGGATGTTTTGACGGTCATTATATAATTCGACTGCTTTAGGGAAAACTAGTTCTGATGATAAAGATGTGGAATGTATATCAGAGAATTTATTTTCTTTAATCTGACATCCAAAGGCGTTGTATATTTTCGCGCCACTTGATGTGGTTCAGAAGAAAATTTCCTACACTGGAATGACTACTTCGTTCAACTGAAAATTTTCAATTTTCTGAAAAAGTGGTTCCACGTTACGTTACGTTGGTCTTTCGGTCAATCGGCCCGCTGTTCGTACTTCCTTCTAAACTGCCGGAAAGACTAGACTGATTTTTTTTAAAATTTCATATTAGTTTTTTTTTTTTTGCATACAGTTTTAGCCCTTATATAACGGTGATTTTCTCGAAATCGGTACGAGCGATTTTGATTAACCTTGACATAAACCAAACTTTATACTCAGTTTTTCTGAGAAAATCTGAATATTCGATTTGTGTATTATATCCAAATAAGGAAATATCAAATTTACTACTATAATTTCCAAAAATCTCACATAATTAGTTTTGGCAAACATATGTCTTAAAACAAAATCATTCTGAATAACATCCACCGATTCTCTTTGAATTAAATTATCAGACGATACAAAATATGTGAAACTGCCATATTATGGTACCACATGTTTTGTATCTTTTAGCCACAATAGGTCCGTTCATGCACTTAAGTAAAGAAAAATGAGAAATGTCAAATCTTCAATATCAAGAGAGGAAAATGAAACTAATTCTGAAGTCTCTTGAAAGAGACGACAAACAAAAAGATCAATCACTTAAGGTTAGGTTGCCTATAAAACCTTCGAAGATTATTTACAGGAACTCAAATATTACAATAAATAAAACACCTTAGTATTTATTGTAATTTCAAATGTAAGTAAAACCAAAGATTATGGATTCAATACAGATGACGCATTAAGAACAAAAAACAGAAACTTTTGCTCAGTAGCTTCATGGTACGGGCGGGCGGTGTGCATGAGAACACATGAAAAACAAGAACAAAAACATATGGCGGGCTGTGCCAGCACGACCCGCCATAGACAACTTTTCTTATATGGAGTGCGTCATCTGTATAGAATTCATAATCTTTGGTAAAACATACCTAATACAAATACAATGGATTATTCTCACCACTGGCGATTCCACTTAATAGAAATATGGTGACAAGGTTTAATGATTTTTCCTAACAAACTTGTTGAAACAGTTTTTTTTTTAATTGAATACAATACATACTTATAACATGCCATTCGGATCCAACTTAAACCTCCGAATCAATTATTTGAACTCAATTAATTGACAGTTCCACATCGTAGAGTTCTGTTTTATGTATCATTAAATATTTGGTCATCAATTCGTGATGCAGCCCTAAACCATAACTGATCCTCCTCCAAGTCACACTGCTTTAGTAATGATTTTTTGATTTTTTACTTTGGAAAACCAGATTTTCGTTATGCGGCTTAGTAATTGGCGTAGTGTTGGGCTACGCCTTTCCATTATGAAATGTTTGACCACTTTTGGACGATTTTATGTCTTATGTCCGAATATTTCATCTTATAAGGCAAGCAGTTCCGTAACCTTATTCGTTTATCTTATTTTATGGATGTCTTCTGAATAGGACGATTTCTCTAGCCTTTTATTTAGGCGGTCGACTCAATAACGAACTTCTCCTATAGATAAATGAAAATGTTATGCCCAAGTAAGTAGTTTACCTAAAGTAACATCTTTTAAAGGATTTGTTAGCTACTGCTTCATTCAGTGCGTTACAATTCTGGACAAGAACTCTAGAATCGAATTCCAAAATATGCAGCAACAAAACTATAAATGCTCTTGGCTGGCCTTTATAGGTATGATTTAAAAAAAAATCATTCATAAATTTGTCATAAAAGACTATTAGATTATGGAATGAAATCGTAGGTCTTGACAATTATATAAAAAAAACTACATACGCACGAAAAGTATCTAAACACTAGTATTTTACGAGCCGTTAAAAAAAACATGGCCGTTGCCCAATTTTTTTAAAAACAACATTTGTTAAGGGCAAATTTCTGCACTTCCAAATCTGCACAACCGTTTAAATAGAAAGAATGACAAAGCTGCCTATACAAAACATTGAACGCTATTTATTTCCAGTCTGTACCCCCAAATTCCTTTTAAAAACTAAACTGAACTAGATCCGCCAGAATGCCAAAATTATATTTTTTAAAGAGACGCGTACAAGCTATTTAATTTTTAATAAAACCGAAACATAATAAAACATCAATTAAACAAAATATTGACATACTATAAATACTTTCACACATTTATTTTATTGCTGATGCATTTATCGTATTTCAAGGGATAATTGGCTTTAGTTTGTAATATAATTTTAATTTTCTGTTCTTATAAGCATTATTAACTGTCATAAATATTTTAGTTATATTTTTTTTAAATATTAAAATCGAATTTGTACATTCACTTATAATTTTTATTATTTCACATATATTTTATATTGTAATAAATAAAAAAGAACATTTGTAAAGTTATAAAATATATAAAAAAATATATATCTACATACTTTACTTCATTTAATTTATTGTTGAATTTTAAAAGCCATCTAAAAATGGTGAAAAGCTTGCACAGAAAGATTCGTCGATGGGCGTCACATCGATGAGCAGCTTGAAAAATAATCTTTCAAAGAAGAGCCTGCATCAAAAGTCGACATCAGTTGGAAATATTGCATCAGCACCGATGAGTATTCTCAAGGACAATGTCAGTTCATTGCCAGGTAAGAATGATACTGTAGAGCAGTTTGTAAAAATGTTTATTTTGTTCAATTTCCATTAAATGCAGATATGCTCGACAGTCCCATGGGTGGAAATTCAGCATCTACTCGCAGCTCCAGTGATAGTTACTCATCCAGTTCGTCAACCAAACAATTGCTCAGTTCAAATCAACCCAGCTCCAGTGTTACGAAAATTATGGTAGACGATAAGACTGCCGTTCAAAATGCAGTTAATGTTTAAATTTTTAATTTAATAACACATACATACTCGTATATCAATAATGTGAACAAATTATTATTCTCAATGACATAGTAGCCGGAAAGCTATTTAAATAAAAAATACTCTTTTAATGTATTAGAAACTAATTTACGAATTTTATTATATTTTCTAACTGGTCGTATTGCTATCTAATTTACGTTAACAAACATTCTTTGGATTAGGGCTCCATTTGCTCTCACTATTGCAAGTGCTTTCAACCAGTTCTTTGTTTCCACATTTTATAGTTATTTTGTCTTCATAGAGATAAAAGCTTCCTTTTATAACTTCTGAGCCTTGTTGGAGAATCGGCTGACCACATGAAATTCCTTATGAAAAAAACAAACTCCACCTTTTATTTGATATAAATAAATATGATAAAAGAATCCTTACTCGTGCACCAATGCAACACTCTGGACCACATGCCATTTGAAAGACATTGTATGGAACTTTTAGAGTTGTCGGGTAAAATAAATCCAGTATCACACCTGAGCTGAACTACGTCTCCTATACGATAGCGATCCAATGGAGAATCAATCCTCGTATTCGGCAATATTGGTGGGTCATCACACCAAGTCACTGAAAATATAAATAGGTAATTTTACTAACACATTTGAGGTTTATATGATTTCCAAACCTCATCATCTTAAAACATTTTTTTTTTAACTTAATTTATTATGTTTATAAGTATTATAAAGGGTCCGCCAAACAACTTTTTTTTTTTGAAAATGCTATAAAAAAAACTACTGAATATTTTCTCAAGTTTCTCTTTTTATTTGAAAGTACAATCCTTCCGGTTAATAATGGAAAATAATTTCATTCAAATGGCTGCCTCGGCTGTCCATGCAGTAGCCTACACGATCGGTCCAATTTTTAAGCACATTATTGATTGTGTGCAGCTGTATTTCACCAATGGCTTCACGAATATTGTCCTTTAAAGCGTCAATTGACTCTGGCTTGTCGGCGTAACTTATCATTTACGGCACCCCACAAATAATAGTCCAACGGTGTCAAATCGCAGCTCCGAGGTGGCCAAACGACATCAGCTCTGCGGCTGATAATGCGAGTTTCAAAAACAGTTGCAAAACATCGAGTGTAGCTTCGGCTGTGTGGCACGTAGCGCCGTCCTGTTGAAACCAAATGTTGCCAATATCCTCGGGTGTACGCACTGTTTTTGGCTTTTCACGCTTTGGTTTATCGATGAGGATGCCAGTTTCTTTCACTTTTTTCACAAGATAACGAACATACGGAGCTGACGGTGCTTCTCTTCTTTCAAAATCCGTACGCAATTTTCGCACACATTCTGCAACATGATTTTCAAAGTAATGTCTCAATATTTCCCAGCGTTGTTCAAGCGTATACACAACCATCAGCCGGTCGTGTCTAAGGCGAATTTTGGTCAAAGACTTGTGCATGTGCATGTCCAGTCCGTGCATCAGCTGCTGCCTGTCGACCGCCAAACGCGTGTAACCTACGCCCAAGCCATCCTCAATTTCGAGGACGAAGTGAACGATTTTTTGACCATAATCATAATGAGCGATGAGGCTCATTTCCACCTTATCGGGTACGTGAACAAGCCAAACTATCGCTTCTGGGGCACCGAAAATCCACGAGTAATGCACGAGGAGCCATTACATCCGCTCAAAGTTACTGCATGGAGCGCTGTTCATGCTGGAGGTGTCATCGGACCATTTTTTCGAGAGCGCCGTTGGTCAAACGACAACAGTGGACGGTGCACGCTATAAGGCCATGTTAACCGAGTTTTGTCTGCCGCAATACAACGATTTATGACTGGAGGACATGTGGTTCCAACAGGACGGAGCAACGGCACACACTGCGTGAGCCACAACCGATATTCTGAAGGGTCAAACATGCATATCACTGAAAGGAAGGATGCTTTACGATGTAGGCAGAAAGTACAATGCCGAATTTTATTCAACGGGAAAACCAACTTACTGTCCAACTTATGTTACTAAAATGCCGGATTTAATTGATTTTTTCATTGTAAAAGGTCTATTCTATCGGATCAAAGTTGAAGATTTGATCTTTTTTCACTAATCATTCTCCAGTCATTCTAACAACGAGCAAGTCACTCATTGGAAATGAAAAACCACCCAGAATAACAAACGGGAAACCCAACTGGGAAGGCTTTAAAATATTATAAATAATATTCGACTGGGTGTATCGCTTAGATCCCCATTGGAACTCGAAGTCGTGGTTGACTCCTTGTATCCATAAAAGATTTGGGAAGACAGAAAAGAAAAGCTCGTAAAAGATGGCAACAAACACGTTCATGATATATATGGTTTATCGGTTGATAAATTGGTTGCTATCAGATTCGATTAAATTAAAAAAAAAACATGCAGTAGAAACTTATCTGCAAAGCCTAACCACTGGATAGGAATCGTTATATATTATTCGAAATCGGAATATTATTCGCTCTGGAAAGCAATTAGTGTCATATAACGGCCAGAAACGCTGTGCCAGTAAGGGTAACTCAAGACGCTGGGATCAAAAAATAAGGAAAAAGCAGACGTTTTTGCAGCACATCTTGTGAAAACGTTTAAGCCGTTTGATGTTCCAGCGCAAAATAAAAACATTAATGTATTCGAGACTACAATCGTAATAATTAGTAAGATATGCTGATATTGCCGAGCTTAAACGGGAAATGCAGAAAGTAAAGCCTAAAAATGCTCTGGCTTATGACTTGATTACGGGATATCTTCTTAAAATATTGCCTCGGAAAGCAATAACTAAGCTTTTATATATTACAAATGCGGCAATTTGATTAAAATGTATGAATATACCAAGACAGTGGAATGTCGAGGAAGTGATTATGGTTCTAAACCAGGAAAATCACCGAATGAAATAAAATCTTATTTCACTTCTTCCAATAATTTCAAAGTCGCTTACATCCCATAATTGATCAGAAACGTCTTTTACCTGACCATCAATTTGGGTTTAGAAGTAAACATTCGACGGCGGAACAAGTACATCGAATTACAGATGTAATTGAGAGAGCTTTCGAAGAAAAGAAAATTTGCTCAGCCGTATTTCTTGACGTGTCACTTACCCCCAACGTTTTGCGTACACTTACCTAAAATTAAGTTTTTATTTAAATTTAAACAAACAAAAGAAATAAATAATAAAATCTTCACTCAAACGAAATGCTAATATAATATATATAATTATAAATATTATTTTGGCTATCTTACAATGCATACATAGGTCACGGAAATTGTTTCAAATTTGCTTGCATAGTCTCCTAGTTATATCATTCAAAACATCTACACAATTATTAGCCACTTCATAAAGCGATAGATGCCTAATGAGTTCTGCATTTGCAAAAAGCTTAAATTTTTAACACTTTTCGAGAAAATTGATGTGCGTACACTTCCCCACCGCGCAAACTTACCCCGAACGACTCTAAGGACTACGGATACTTTGTAATCTCGAATAGTTGAACCCCACAGGCGTTCAAATGGGAATGTTTTACTTTATCTCCATTTGTACGCCGGTGGGGTGGTTAGGATTCCTCTTTTAGAGATCCTAGCTTCGCGGAAAAAGAATTAGTCTACCACAAAGTACTGCTAGTGATAGTATAATATTGGTTTAACTGATCCCAAAATTGATAAACTGAGTAATAGTTACTGTTTACTTTTTCGCGTTCTTGATAGTTTCAATATTTTCTAGGCGAAAATAAATAATATTTATCTTAGCTGGAAAATAAGGATGTTAACATTTTCACCGCCTACCAAACGTCTATGAAACCTGGCCAATTTAATTTATACCTTCAAAAATTGGTAGACAGAAGCAGAGTCCGTAGATTTGAAACATTTATATTTCTAAATTGTTTACCAAACAGCGGTACAATTATTTTCGACCTCGTAACTTACATTATTTTGTTTTAAATAAAATTACTTACATTGACAACGGTAATTCACCTCGCTCCATTGACCATTATTTAAACAAGTCGACACCCACGATCGCCCGCTTGGCTCATAATTAAACCCACAACCGTACTCAACTATAGTGCCGAATTCAACAGTTTCACGCTCCCATAGCTGCTTGATAGTACCTTCGACTGGTGGTTCTGGTAGCCCACCCCAATCACACCCGATTGGGGCTTCATAACGTTCACTTTCCACCAACCAATTGTCCACCATACCTTCGTCGTAGTAATCCCTTTCCGTCCCGTCGTCTGCCATGGTACTTCTTTTTGCCCTTGAAGTCATAGTCGTAGGCTGATTCTTTCCAATAATAAAACGTTTTCGACAATTTTCATACACAGGCCCGACAAGTTTACGAATCAACTTTTTAAGCACACTGCTACGCGTTTCCATAGCAGTTCCATCTTCGATTGGTGCAGTTTGTTCAAATTTGGTCTCCCATGATATGGCATCGATGAATATGCAAAGCGTAAACCTCAGTGCATTCTCCAAATCGGTGCTAAAGCGTTCGGCATTTGCAAAGTCTTTTCCATATAAAAGCATGTCAAAGAAGTCTTCATATGGAATGCCACTGACTTGATATAAAATATCAGCAGAGTGTTCCTCAAGCAGGCGTAAAAGTTGAACATCGGGATCTGGGAACTTCTCAAAGCTATTCTGATCATAGTTATTGAGATTGGTAAATGATACGGGCTTTACAATAAGAGCGCAAAGCGTGACTTCTGTGGATTTCTCTTCCAAACAGCCTTTGTACAGGAATTCGTATAATAGAGGCCAGAAATCTTTATCCGGCATAAGGAAGGTATGATTTTGTGGTGAGGAGGCTTCTGATTCTCTGGTATTGGATAAACTATGTGGGGGCATTGATGTGATTTCTATAGAGGTGGTCAATGATTCATTAAACGCTTCATATGGTGCTGACGCTTGAAATTCAGTGCTCGTTATCAAATCCTCTGGGGGAACTTCAGTGGTTTGTTTCATCGATGTGGTTTCAAGTACCGTTGTCTCGAATTCATATGCGGATACCTGATCGGGAATAGTCCATTCGAAAGTAAGGTGTTTTGTGGTGTGAATGGTCGAGGTGTCTCTTGTTGAAGATGAAGTCGAGGGTGATTGAGTTGTTGGGCTTTCAGTAGTTTGTAACAGTGCTTTACAATCAGGAATTGGACCGTCCCAATCACCTGAAAAAAGTTCAAATAGTGTTTAAAAATGCTTCTTATTTTCTTTCAAACTTACCGTCATCCATGCATGTCAGAAAGTAGTCTTTAAGTGTAAGTAGGCACGTGAGCTCGGCATACACTCCGACAGGATAATAGGCTCTATTACCGGGAATTAGGCCTTTGTCACTGGCATAGACAATATTTATATTTGCTGGTAGAATCAAACGCTCGCATTGCACGGAACCTTAAATGAATTAATTATTTAACGGACGTATATTTAAAGGGACTCGTGTCAAAGCGCCGGTCTTTTTGTTTATTTTACTAAGGTGTTTTTTTTTTTAAAGAATTATTTACAAAGCGAAAGCTATACATACTTCCACAAATTGTATCCATCCCCGACCAAACTCCCATGGCTAAACAAACTCGTTTATCACTTCCATCAACCGCGTAGCCATTATTGCAAATATACTCCGCCACACTGTGTAAAGTTGTTCCAGACGAATACTCGATGTGTCCATTTTCCACCGGTGGAAGCTGTCCACAGTTGACCACTAAGGAAAAATATAAATAAATCCTTACAGAATATATCACTACGTTAGAGTCAAATCAATACATACTCTCACAATAGGGTACTCCAGCCGACCAGTTGGATGTTCTTAAGCAGTTCCTTACTGGAGTGGTGCCTCGTAAAATATAACCCAGATTGCATTGGTAAATAGCTCGATTATCAATGTACCGTACAATGCCATTGGATATGTACAAGTCTCTAGGACATTCCTGGCAGAAGGTTGATGGCAAAATCTCAATGTCTCCTCGAATCTTCGATTTAAAATCTGTCCACGAAAAGAGACTTCCAAGATAAGGATCGCAACTTAAATAGAAGTTATGAACTTGTTCGCCGGATAAGAATGAATCCCATATATCCAGATAAGCTAATTGCCCAATAAAAGACTCGGATTCACTAAAACCGGCGCCAAGTTTATCCTGCAATTCACAAAATGTGATTTCTTGCAATTTCCTGCTTAATTGCTACTCTACCTGTTCCTGTCCTATAATGAAAATACCTCCACCCGGAATATGTTCACCAGCGCTTAAATTCATTCCGGCGTGTTCCAGCCGACCATCGAAATAGATCTCATAATAGCCGCTTTCACTTGTCCAGGATACGCATATAAAATGCCATTCACCATCGTTGGCAACAATATCCGAACCCGAAGAGTTTCCGTTCACATATAAAATAAAACTAGTCCAGGGTCAGATTCATTCATTTATCTTTGAAACTGGTGCAGACTTACCCAGAATAATCGGTCAAGGTAAAGGCGTTGTCGTGATTCTTAGTGGCGTATGACAAAACCGAACCGTATGTGAACATGTCGTTAGTTTTGATCCATGTACAAAAAGACAGCTATAACAGGACAGCTTGTCAGATCAGAAATCATATATGACCACCATTTATCTTACCTCACGCAAGTCGTGATCAGGTCCCTTCATCTCAACGTAATTCAAAGTGCTCGCCTTGTGGAACTTCATGACAAAATCTGGTTTTGTGAAGACCTCACAATAGTCACCATAGAAGTAAGGTTGGCAAGTGCATGTAAACTTTGCGTAGACATCATCTTCCACAAGTACCCCATCCAATGTATTCAATCCGACCTGTCTCAATGCCACCGGCTTGCAAATTCCATTATTCTTACACGGACTTGCATCACATGGATTGACAACCTGCATACAATCATATCCTGTCAATCCTGTACGACATTTACACTGATAGCTAAGTCTTGTCGCTGGAAAATCCATCAAATCGATACACATTGCATTCGGATGACAGGGGAAGTTGTCACATGGTCTTAGGTGACAGCGTCGCCCTATAGTTCCAGGTGGACACTGACAGCTGTAGCCGTTACTATGATTGTAACAGATACCCAACTCACACGGCATGGAGTCGCAATAGTTAACTGTTTGTTCACAATGTTTTCCCTCAAATCCTACCTGGCATTCACAAGCAACTGTGCCGTCATCCAAATTAAAGCAAGTGCCTCCATTTTTACACTCTGTGACGTCACAAGCGTTACGTAGGTCTTCACAAAAGTTGCCCGTGAATTCTGGAGGACAGTGACATGTAACCATTGTTTCGTTGTAGGGTATGCATGCACCATTGTTGTAGCATGGTGCCGAATGGCACGGATCTATTTTGTGTTCACACTGTGCTCCAAGATAGCCCACCGGACAAGAGCAACTGTAAAGATTGTCGCCACCAATCTCAGGGTGACAAAGACCGAATCGACCACAAACATGTGGCTGTACCTCACAAATGTGTGGCTTTTGCTCCTTGCAGTCATGAATAGAAGTTGATCCTCGTTGGGAGGTTTGATTGAAAGGACACGGTAGACAACTGGTCTGATCGTATAATGGTTGATATTCACCCGCTGCGCACTTTCTGCAGAATGGCATTAAACTAGTTCCCGATGTTAGACCAGGTCGGACTCGACGTTGACCGGGACGGATTTTTGCCCATGTTCCTGGTGGGCATAGAGCTGCAAAGAGATTATTTTCAAGCAGTTTTCAAAGAATGTAGTAGTTAGTAGTTACTAGTCACGAAAATAGTTTTATTGCGAGTATAGTGGCAGTTCAATAGTCTAAGCCAAATAAAAGATACCAAAGGTTAAAAGCTATCCAGTGGTTATTATTATTAGAACAAAGCTTATAGGTAGTGACCAAAAGGGCCTCTTTAAATTTCTATATTATTACATATTTGGCAAATATATCCTTACCCTTACAATCAGCTTCGTAAAGACGACCCTCGCGTCTAGTAGAATGATTTACAGCGCACTTAGAGCACGTAACCTGTCCATAGTCGGAATTATAGGTTCCCAAAGGACATAATTTACAGCGGTTGAAAGCCGCATCTTGGTAGGAACCTCTTGGACATTGAACTTAAAAAGACAAAAACGTTTATAAAATCATATAAGAGAAAAGTCGGTATACATGTCTTACAGCAAATATTCTTTTTCGACACACTTCCATCAGGACACCTTACAAAGTCTTCGATTTTCAACCGCTTCACATCGATTTGCATATCATGAAGTACCCTCTTCAATGGTTCATTTGTATTTAATCTTTGAACTTGATACTTCATTTGACGAATGTTCTCCGACAGCGTGGCGTTCTTTTCCCACAATCCCAAACGTTTGCTGATTTTCGTGTACAACCGAATCCGCACATCCGAGCGAATTCGTTTTCGATTTTTCTTTCCACGGTTTGGATTCAAGGAAACTTCCCTTTTGGATATATGATATTTTTCCCGATTACCAAGCGGCAGACTGTCATCTTTCTCTTCAATACACTCGGGTATTTCAGAGACTACATGACAATCTGTTAGATCGCTGCACAGATAGGATTTCATCTGGGCGTACAAGTTGGATATGAGCTATCCAAAACAAAAAGGTGACCCATAAGATTTATTTGGTATTTGGCAAAACTTACGTTATTTTGTTCATCATTGCTGGAGCAGAGTGGATTTTCACTGTCTAGAGAAATTGTGAAAGATTGTCCTACACTTTCTGGAAGATCTAATTCTAGAAACAGACTGTGTTATTTAAAGAAATTATTTATAGGATTTGAAAACTTACTGGTACAGTCGGGAACAGTTTGGTATTTCCATCCTGGATGCTTGTGATCGCAGGAAAGTCGAAAATTATCCAAATATTCACCGGTATCTTCGTCGAAGATAGCATAACCAAAATCACAACTTATCTCACACCATGTATGCGATAAGTTCTTAGCGCAGTATGAAAGACCATGGTAAGGTGCCAAGAGGGAGTCACAGCTGAGCTCTGAAATCAAAAGTCAATAAATATCTGTATATAAAACGGACGATATAAAATTTTCGACATTTCTTCCTATTCAACATGATCCAGAGATTGGCATATGTATGTTGTCCAACCGATTCTCAAAAAGGACAAAAAATGCTTTCAATCTGGGACTTGCTAAACTATGCCATTTATTCGTGGACATAAGCTAACAGGAACATTTCGTAAATAGACAAACTGAAAGCATAGGACCTCCTCAATTCTGGTGGAAAATTTTTGTATGAAAGTTGGACTGCCTAAAGCTTCGGTATTTTCAGGAATAACAAACCAAATAGTGTTATATATATGTTTCTTGGAGTTTGAATGTAAAGTAAAGGAAGAAAAATGCAAGGACAATACCAAATATATAGTATAGTTTATTTTAAAATATCTTAAATTTCTCTTAAATACTCTCTCTGCGCATTCGACCGTTGGCAAACTAGTGCAAACGAAACCAGTTGACCATTCTACTGCGCAGGTCTCTTAAAATTTATTTTAAAATATTGAATTCCTTTTAAATCCTCGCTCTGCGCAATCGACTTTTGGCCAACTGATTTGGTATGGACTATAACTGGCAATTGAAAAATCGGCCCTAAGAAATATTAGGCATGATAGAATTTGCCGATTTTCATAATTTGGGCAAATTATACAAAACCTGTACATTAATTTAGGTTATTAATGGTTAAATTTACAAGAAATACATTATCTGTGATTATAAGAACTTTTAATACGTAATTTGAAGAAAATTGCATTCAAAAAAATTACGATCAAAAAGCTGACACTTGTTCGCCTACTATTGTCGTAAAATGTTTACGCACGTATTAATTTTAAATATTATTTAATGCGTAAATCTCAAATCGTTGTTGTATATGTAAATTTCATAAGGTGTTTGTATTAAAACCATATTTGTTTAGTTATAAATATTCTAAGAGTAATACTTCAACAAAATTAGATTATTATTGAACAAAAGCTGTTGAAAGTAGATAAACGGTGAGAATATGCAGAAAATGTGTGTAATATCTAACACTATGTGTTTGAATTTTTTTTACCTATTGTCATGTGTATAAAAACGCAAATTGCCTAATGTTACATTAAAACTTACTTACATTTTCGTAATCATTTTACACGAATTTTTTAGTGTATGGTGTCCATGGGAATTATAATGATTTTCTGTTACTGATAGTATGTGTTAAGTTGAATCAAAATCGTTTAATTTTTATATGGCAGGTATCTACCGTAAATAAAATGTCTAAAAGTAAAAAGATGGCCTAGCATTATGACCAAATAAACTTGGATACGAAGTTTGAAGAGAATCGGTCTAGCAGTTTAGGCTGGCGAGACCATTACAGACCGACGGACTGTATTTCAAAAACCACTTTTTTGGGTTTCGCGGTCATAGTAATGTTAGAATCAATCAAAATCTCGAGGTCAAAAATGTTCACGAAAACAATATCTTTCGCTTCGTAAAAGAAAGTTAATAATGCTATTGACAGCGTGGAGGCATAAGTTTTATTTTGCATTTGTATATTGTTTGTAAAAGACTTTACTTATTTTTAAAAAAGGAGACTGCCTTGTCATTGTTATTTTTTTAATAATATTGAACTTTTTTTTTTCAATTATTAATAAAGCGATTACTGATTTTGTTTCAAAACAAAACGACACTTTTGCAAACATTTTCCAATTTTGTTTGTAAATTTGTAGTTATTTTGATACAAAATGACATAAATCCATAGCTTTAAAAAAAAAACGTTTTTTTATTAACTTTAATATCCCACTTGTAAGAAAAAAAAACTTCTACTCTACAACTTTTTGTAATAAAAATCTTCAAATAGCTTTTCTGAAAATTCATGAATTTTGACTTATGTCAGTTTTCTTTTCAAGCGTTTGTTCTCGTTTTATTTTGAATTGTAGCTCCAATTTTATTATTTCTTCTTAAATGTTGGATTACCTAATACTTGCAAGCTTTGTTTTGTTAGATTAGAGACTACAAAACCCCCACCAAAAGAATTCCGTCAAAATTCATGCTGCGTTAAAACAACAGACTGAATATTTTTCAAGTAAGTAAAACTTAGTAAACTTATATGGTGGTAAATAAACTGTAAAAATTTGTATGCACAATCATTTACAATATTATGGCAAATATAGCACACTGAATGGAAGTCTAAATGAGATGGCAAACGTTACAAGCTTTTGAAATGCTATTGTGACATAATTCGGTTGCATCAACAAATTAAGAATATGCGGTAAATAATTAAGAAAATTGGCAAAAATCGGAAGACAATAAACTGAACAAGTCCTATTAATAATAAAATGCTTATAATTAGATTGAATTAAGTGGTTTACCATCTCATTTATGCATTTACAATTTTTCGCACATTGTAAACTAACGACGCGACGCCGATGTTGCATTATTACGTACAGCAGACGGGTGCGTGTACAGCAGACTAGAAAAAGGAAAAACTTGATTCGGAATTTCAAATCTAGAGAAGCAATATTATCAGATTCAGAACCAATCTGTGACTGTACCGGTCAAATGTAAGATTAGTATGTTTTTTACTTGAAAGGTGAATAGCACTATTACACCCAAACTGGCTCAGAATACTCTAGAGGTGCCAAAAACGCATAGACGTTACTACGCTATGGCTATGAAACAGCTTCATTTTTATTCTACGTGCAGTAGAATATACTCATTTTATTAGGCACAGCAAAAGGATGCAGAACAGATGAGCAGAAATCCAGCACCTTGGCAATAAGTTGGAGGAGTTGCAATAAACCGAACAGAATAGAGTTTTGGTGCTAACATCCTATGCATCCGATGGTTTATTGGATTAAAGAAGAAGAATGTGGAGAGCAAGCCGATTCACCGATGGGCCATAAGTATTAGCGGTTAAGATGGGTAAACACTATTGCATCGAATCGATGAGTCCCCGAGTCAGCAAATAGGGGACTTCCGTCAAGCTTTAGAACTATAGCCATCTCAGACCAAGTTCGTTTATGGGACACTCGCTCTAAAGAATATGGTCTCTTAACCGACGATCTTGGAGTGAAAAAATGCCACTTCTTGTTAGATACCAAACTGCCTTAAAAGTCTAGATCTACCCCGAACTGCAAGATTAACGCATAAAAACATACACCTGTCAGAACAAATTATCTAAAACTGAGAAAAATCAAGTAGTTAAATCATAAGCATGCATTCACCACGTTCTTACCCTTCACAGTAATATTTAGCAAACATTCGTTGGAATTTTGGGATCGATCTTTTCCACTGTACAAAATGGGATATTCTCCAGCGACTAGTGTTACCGCTTTGCGTGGATCTAATACTGTCAAGACCTTCACTACAACAGGTTCATTGGAATTGTCAACAAAAATCGGTTCCTCCCATTCGATTGGGCGCCCTTCATTCATTGGTATCCAAAACTCCTCAGGATCAACACAATTTTCCACGTTAGGTGGTGTTGTGTCAACTACTGCCACACGGAAGTTGCATTCAGCCTTATTACTGAATTTATCGCTTGCGAAATATGTGAACGTATGATGACCAATCTTTAGGTGAACTCCAGTAGTTTCATCTACCGATGGCTTGGTCCAAATAGTTACAGTAGATGCCGATGAATCTGAAAGAACAAGGGTAATGTTATAAAATTGTTTGACATTTAAGAAATACTTTGAAAACCTTGAACTTCCAACGGCAGTGGCAAAGTCCGAAGTAATACGGAGTCACTGTCAGCAGGCAACTCGACAGTGAAGTCAAGTGGACAAACAAGCTTTGGAGGTGTTATATCTGTAAAAAAAAATATTTTAAAAGACCCATGTTTAGGTGTGGTATTGGGTGTATGATGAAGGAACCGGACAAACAAAGTGCATATACGCTATCAATCAGACTAATTTAAGAAAATTCAGCTAAGAACTTTACGGAACAATGTCGAAAACGAATGCATTGCACTTTCAATATCGCATGGCAATGCAAGCATATAAACATCAAAACTTCAGCCAACAGAGTCTTACATTCCCTGCCAGACGCAGTAGGGAAATACGTCGCCTTCAGTAGTATATGTACAATTAACCAAACCAATATTAATATTAGTATATGTACAATTAACCAAACCAATATTACTTGCTCAACTGGAGGCTTTTGCTAGGACTAATTGGAGAGGCATGTAGGCTGAGGCTCTGGTTTACACCTGTCATAAAGTTAGTATGTCTTGATTTAACTTTAACATTTAACATTACGATGATGGAGGAGTCGAAAAAGTGGCTCCGGTAATTCTGTCTGTCTATCTGTATGTGCATGTCTCTGGAGGGTGCTCGATGGATTTTCTTCAAATTTGATATACGAGGTTTTTGTATTGGTCCCCAGAGGAGTTTTTGGAAGTCCAATACTAATGGAATCTATACCCAAATCGAAAGTTCTCAAAAACGATTGTAACGGTTTCAACGAAACACGTACATACTGGGTTAAAAAATAATTTTTTTTAAGGAAATCCCCTAAGTGCTTGGTAGTTTTACAGTGAAAAACGGACGAAGGGACAGAAATGACAGAAAAAAATTTCATTTATAAACCGATCTTACCAACACATTTTGAGTTCTTGTTCTTTGGCATCCATATGCCGTTCTTCTTTCCGGAACACGTTCGTGTTTCAGCACCTTTCAGAGTGAATCCTTCGGGACAAACCAGTGTACAGTTTGTACCATACGCCTGCTTTGTCTTTGTGCACTCGGGAATATCATAATTACCAAATTTCGGTTTAGGCAGTGGAGCACAAAGCACCGCTAAAAATTAAAGAATCATATTAAATGGTAATGACAAAATCCCTAATTAAAGTTCATACTCTTGCAAGTAGTTTGTCGGCCATCCCATTTCGACAAAGGAAGACAATTTCGATTCCTCGAACCAACTAAGTAGTTTCCAGGTCCACAACGATGCAAACACTCGGTATCAATAGGCATTGGTGCTGTTCTTCGTTTTGTCTCATCACGATAAGTCGCCATAAAAGTGTCATTTTGAGTTGAATAATCATAGGATGGAAGCTCCAAATCATGATTTTGACACGTGATCATACCATTTAATGGCACCGGCAGACTTGGACAGGTTTTCACTAAAAAAAATTCGAAAGTATGGTAGGGAACATGTATTGTACATTTGTATAACTTACAAAAACATCGAGCTTCGGTTCCGGACCAAGTTCCATTTTCCTGACAAAGTCGAAGACTGCTTCCTTATATAATTAAATTAAAAGAAAATAATTTCCAAATATTGACAAATAAAAAATTTGTTGTTTGTACCTGTTAACTGGTACCCAGACTTACATCTAACACCGCAAGCTGCATTAAGCACATTGGCACAGGTTGCAGGTGTTGTCACAAAGTATCCGTTTTCTGGTGGGCTTAGTTTTGGACATGTTATACCTAATAATGTACTAATAATAAGCAAAAGTCAGACAAATGATACACAAAACTTCATACCTTCACAACGATCATCAGCAGTTCGTTTAAACCCGGGTTTACACACGCAGTCTTGAAGACTCAAAGCCGGACTAACCAATGTGACGTGATTAATATCCGGACAAGGCATACACATAGCTGAATTTATCCAATAGGTGTTTCTCATGCAAGCTAAGTAAAGTGTTACAATGTAGAATATATCTATTAAGTGTATGACTAAACTTACGAAGGCAATCCTCTCCTAGGCCTTCACCAACATACCCTTTGGGACATGTACAGGAATAGTGACCTGATGGTATGCGACATTCGCAGCTTGCAAGAGCGTTACAGCAAGAAGTTCTACAAAAATAAGATTTCTAAACCTTCATTTACGACTGGATTGAAGTAGTACTTACGTTAAATTGAAACCATGACCTAAGACCGCATTACCTTCACAGAGTACATTACATCGATCAGTGTTATTCAGTTTTATACTATAACCAAGCTTGTGATCTGTGCCAAGCAAAACAAAAATTACGTTACACCAGCGCCTTTTGTACATTTTTTCCCACTCACCCTGCATTAGAGCACCTCTGGCCAGCTTTTCGAATTCATTAAAACTTCCCAAGAGAAAACTGTGCGTCTCCTTGGGGTAACTGGATATATTGTAAAGTTCTGCATAGTTTCCCGACTGGATTCCAATGGTGAAAATTGTTACGTTGTTGACTTTCAATTCCTCGGCGATTGGTATTGGGTCCCTGCCATTCGAGAATCCATCTGTCACAAGAAAGATATACTTGCGACTTTTCGCACGCGCTGTACTAAAGATTGTCTGCAAACAATTAAATTTTGGAGTTTGATGGGTTTGACTCATATGCATAAATGTACCTGAGCATCCTTGAGAGCACCGTATGTGTAAGTCCCACCGCCAACGAATTCTATACGTGGTATATCGTTTGTGACAGCGCTACACTGATCATGATCCTCATTTGGCGAAGAAATCTGATCAATGTGACGAACCTTAAAGAAAAAAACAGTTGTGGAAACATTAATACATAGTTTTTGGTTGCACAGCACTTTAATGTAAAACGAAGCAATTCAAAAAGTTAAAAATCTTTCGAAGAACCCCACAATGCCATGAATAGAAACGAATACCCCTTATACTTCTTTTTTTAAATGATCAACTAGCCGAAAGCCCTAGCAGCTAGTTCTATTAACCTGTTAATTAATATTGCAATTAATTTTATATTAATAAAAATATAATAATAATAAAATGATCAACCCGCATAATGCAAGGTTACAGTTGCTGGTTACAGCAAATATCCTATAAAAACGATAGCCCAGATAATCAGCGAATGCTACAAAGCTGGAAGTCGATGTTCGTGACTTAACGATAAAACGGGAAACAGGAATATTTAAAATATTCAAACAAATGCACAGAGACAAATTATTATCGATATAACCTGGCGAACAAAATGGTGGCTCAGTGAGTACTATATCCACAGCTATCAGCGGGCTAGTATTTGTATTCGGCAATGACGTGTTTGTTGCGGTAATAAATTATAGCCAGTTAAAAGCGGCAACGGTGGATAGCCTAGGTCTAGAAATTACAGAAATGAAAAAGAAAGCACAGCTCATGCAGCCCTCCTTGCTAATAATCGAAGACTTGCTATTTTATGACAAATTTGAACGGCTGAGTTTTCAATTGCTGTCGAACTACAAGGAGAACTGAGTTGTGTCGAATGCAGTCACACTTAAGGCTTGAACAATATACATGAGCTACTAAAAATATTTGAAAACTTGGTTTCTTAGAATTCTCAAAGGTTAGTCATTCCTTTTGATCATATATGGTAGCAAGTGTATTAAATAGGCTACATCGCTCAATCAAGTAGTGGATACAGACGACGGAACGTTCTACCCTGCGTCCTATGGACAACAATATAACTCTCTAGCTAGGTTAAGGATTGACCTATTGACCGGATTAAGCGATACAAGAAATATGATTGATAGAATCGGGAAGACGAGTGAAAAACTTTTTCTGTGTCATTCAGCAACGTCAAGAGGCATTGCATGCAGTACCGCAACATTATTTGAGATAAAGGCGCCCACGATTTAATATGACGATATTAAATAGTACGAAAACGAGGTAAATCGCTTCAGTACTTCGGGATCATGAGGAGCCTAGCGACAAAGTCAAGAAACTGGGCTTACAAAATTTAAAGTCCACGCTACTGGAATTACCATCTACACAAGCTAACGAAGAAATAACCTTCGTATAAACCCATAGAAAAGGTCAGCACAGCTACCAAAAAGTTGAAGAAAAGTAAAGCCTCTCCGGTCTAATGGATATGCAGCGGAACTCTTCATATACGAAGGTGATAACTTAAAAGTTTACGTGCACCAAACTAACAATCAAGTTAGAATGATCGAAATCTTGTATCATGACTGGTCTATCAGCTCTATTTGTTCTATCTACAAGAAATGGAATCCCATGTCATGTTTTAACTAACGAGACATATCCCCGCTAAATATTGCCTTTACAACGTCTTGATTGAAAGCCTGAAGCATTTCTGTAACACATCTATTCGCACGTATGGCTTCCAGTCTTTTTAAGTTGGAACTTCTCGTCTTCTCTTCGCATATGATAGTACTTTCCACCAAAAGTTTTAAACAGCAATGACAGATTTTGTATTCCCGTTTTAATTTTGGTATCCTTCGTTAAGTTGGGGAGAAGCTGATCACAACTTATTACACCATTAAGTGGATTTCGACAAAAAGATGAAATAATATGCGATTCCTTTATTCTATGCAAGGAAGGATAGTTCGTATTACAGATGTAAATATATGGAAGGTTCTATCTTCGTTCAGCTATTGGAATATGCAGACAACATCGGCATTACTCAAAAAAAATGGGTAACATTCAGACGGACACGCGGGTATATCTAGATATAGTCTCTAAAAACAAACCGTTTATGGGACGCGATAAAAACAGACTTCCTGAAGGTATTTAATAAAAAGTTCACATAGGGTACCACAAAGTATGAACATTTGTCAAAATCTGAATTCTCAATTCACAATACCCCTAAGCTTCATAAACTGGGGAACTATACAAATTTTAATCGTTGGCGCTTTGTGAATCATTCATCGGAATATGCAATCAATGTCGTTGCGCGACATCAAGTCTCCGCAATTGCGATAATTTTACCGGCCGGCGTTTCTTCTTATCGCAGTTCTCTAAGCGAGTGAGTCTGTATTATACCCCCCGATAAGAATTTTTCAAATGAAATGTATTCTAACGATTCTGTCCACTGCTATCGCAAGTAGGTGAAGAAGGCTAAGAGCCCCGAAGACGTTGATCTACATTTTACCGTAGGTCAACCATTGAGGTTATCAAGATGCTGGATGATGGATGCTGGAGTAAAACATAAACATTGGATTTATTTGTATGTGTCTAAAAGAATTGATTTGTTTTCCCGGAATGTTTGGTATGAACATTAGTGCTGTAGTAATTGGTTTAAAAAAGTAAAAAAATGTCATTCAATGGAAAAATGTTTAAAATAGGAAATGAAACGATATAATCCGAAACTTTATTGGACAATCAAATAAAATACTGTCAAGACAAATATTAAGTGAGTCAAACTCGTGTGAAGATGATACAATATTTCTAGGTGTGATCCTTGTTACCAATTTTATCGCAGTATGTATGAAGCTCAATATGACGTATTTTTTAAAGGAGGTTTTTAGGACAGCTTTGAACCATTGACCCTTGCCATCGAGGTGGCTTATGCGTCTGTCATAATATAACGAGAGATATGAGATTGCAGAATAGACCATCCATTTCGATGGGTTTGAAGTTGTGTAGCAAGGTACACATCATCCGATAAGAAGTGCACTCATTTCTAGGCCAAATCAACAATGACGCAGTGACTTAAGGTCAAGCATTCATAACGTCAAATCTCAAAAGTTCTAACAAATTCTAGCAGTTTAAATAACGGCACTTTGATAAAGCAAAATAAGTCCAAATCAAGAAGTGTAATAAAGCCAAATGGCACTCAAACCACTCTATACATATTTCACATTACAGTGCTACATGACAACGGTGAATTTATGGATTTGGATGCACACTTGGTGTGCAGTCTTCTTATTTTCAATATACAAATTACCTAGATTCATGATTACAAACATTGTAAGTAAAATGTTTAAAAAAAACTTTATTAGCTAAATTGTAAACCTTTTAAACATCTTAAAAAGCATTCTTGCTCTTCTATAAACACACACAAAACAAAAAGTTTGACTCTCTATTCGATGAAGGAGAACAAATGCAAGGATTTTCAAAATCCTCCCACTGCCACGCACATATTTTAGAAAAAACGTTATTTTTGGTCAAACCGTATTTTCGCTCTTCTATGTTTTTTTAATTGCCCTATCATTTATCAATAAATTTTCAATGAAATTTAAAGACGAATTGACGTTTTGTTTGTCAATTCAACTATTTCAACTTGTCATCAAAACTTATTGCCAACCAATGACATTTCGTCTTTTATTTTGAATACCTACATCTTTCGTAAATTAAAAATAGACAACTATAACAATTGCCTTAAACTTACCACTTTAGTGTGCGAACTGAAGGTTATCAATGCGATACGTGTGTAATTGAAACTTAAGTCAAAATGGCCCAGTAGCTTCTTCACAAAATTGATTTCACTGTGAAAATTCACTTTTCCGATACTTGAACTCGAGTCGATTAGGAATACGATGTCGACTTTTTTGCTTTTCATTTTTATTGTGTCGACACTGTGCCGGAAGACATCTTTCAAATTATTATTCGCACTCGCCTTGAATATTGAATTTTCTAAGCTTTTCCATGGAACACCATCGAGCACGGGACGTTGGAATTTATTTCCCACCGACGGATATGACGTCAAGTCGACATCGTCTTTAAAAAAAACTTTATTGGAACTGCAGCTCAAGTCAATTTGAAATAAAACACTTGTACAAATCAATTGAAACACCGTAACGAAATTCATTTTTAAATTGTCATACTTAGAAAGTTGAAGACGTTTTCGAATGATATGTGATTTTTGACAGCGATTAGAAAAAGATTTTACCGTTCGATTGAAATGCGAACTTAATAACGATCTGATCACAGGCAGTGCTCGGTTCAAACTGAGTTAAGATTTAAAAAACATTGGAGAATTTTGTTAAACATGTGGTATGTAGTATGTTGCGTCGCGCTACAGATTGAAGCTAAGTCAATGGATTTTTGATAACAGCAGCGTTGAGAAAAATGTAGTTCTCTTAAATAATTGTATCGGTTGGTTTGAGTGGAATTAGTACACTCGTACAACTAAAAGAGCAATTTATGAACTTTTAAGATTAATCAAGTACAGAACTCTGTTAAAAGAAATACGTTATCGGAAATAAATGCTTAGGGAATTTTGGCGTTGAGTATATTAATTTTCTGTTTTTTTTTTAATTACAATTAATGATGAATCATCGAAAAATTATATCATAATATCATTATATATACAAAATAACGTAATATTATAAAATTTAGTTTTAATGATTGTTTAATCAAATATTGACCACGCCATAACAAATGCGAAGCACTATGAATGTCGAAAGACTGCGCCATCGGAAGAGACCGCTTAGCCTTTGTATATATGTCGATATATCGATTTTACTATCTGTATCACCAGCAAACTAGCAAGAAAGAGCTGGTTTGATGAATAATCCCCCAAAGGATCTTAGCAGCCAAAAATTAGGCCTACAAGACAGAGCTGCCATTAAAGATGGAAAGAACACCTCTTTTTATGATAGAAGAAAACTACCAATGTTAATGCCTTAGCTTAACAAGGTTGACACAAATGTTAAATGACGGACTTCCTGTCGAGTTCTAGCCGGTGTAAATCATTTGGTAATAAACATACACCCACTCATTCACAAAATTTAATCTGATGAAAGTATGCCTGCAAACGGAACCTCAGCATCGTTACATACATAGTTTGTAATATGTATAGAAAAATATGGATTGACTCAGAATCATTAGCTGAGTCGATTGAGATATGTCTGTCTGTCCCCCCGCCCGTCTGTATGTCTCCGAATTTTGGGCATTCAATTTTGAGCTAGAATGATGAAATTTGGAAGCAGAATAAGTGTAAACATTTTCAAAATCCCATTTTCAGAAAAAAACGTTATGTTTGGCCAGTTATGAATTTGTAAAAGGTATCTGAATAGCGTGCCCGGGATCCTAGAAGATGGAAGGCTGCAGGGTCTCAGGCAGAGACTCTTTACGAGTCGGCAGCCCGATAAGTAAGTAAGTATCTGAATAGCATATATAGACAATCTCAATATCTATATTACGTCCATATAAAGTTTTTAACCTCAACCCACTTTTTGAGGGCATTTTCTTAACAAAATTGTTTCAGTATAATTTACTGAAAAATTGAAAAAAACTTTCAATGAAAATATTTCCAAAATAATATTATGAACATTTCGTCTAAGATCAACTTTTTTGTGCCTTATTCTAAACAAAATATTTGTAAAGCCTGTCCATAGAAAAACGTCGATTTTTGTCGAACCATAAAGGATTTAGATAAACCGTCTAAACAAGATTTATTATTAGGATAGTATGGGATAGGCTATTCAACGATTCGCACAGTGGATAGTAGCTTTCTCATATGTTTTATTTATCACTTGATTAAAGCTTGGAGATAATGAATCCAAGAAAATGTACTCTCTGAAATCTAGTGAAAGTCTCCCTTATGCAGGCATAGTGTTGCATTTTTATATGTTGAAATAGTTCAGCACTTTTACAGGATTTTTATAGGAAAATACGGGATTTTTCATGCGAAATACAACATATAACTCTGCTTGTATTGCACGTTTGACATGTTTTGTCAACCGCGACTCAAATCGATTTTTTTGAAAAAAATAAGTCTCGTTAATTAACAGTCGTAACCGTCTCAACTTGCTTGATGATCAATGTCGGTTGGTAAATGCTATCAGGTATGGCAACAGCATGTAGCAAAAACGCATGCAAATATGACAATAATCTTAAGCTAGGAAGAGCTAGACACCTGGTTATGACTTTCATGGTAAACTATGTTTGATTTTCCATGGCATATTTTGTCTGAGGTTAACGGCAATGGTTAGTAAGAGAGCTGCTTTAAAGAGTCAGAGAATTCGGAAGTGTTCAATTTTTGCTGATGTAGTCCTAAAACTAATCTGAGTCACCATTATGTGGGTACGTAAATCGATTAGACTCATAGAAAGGTAATTGCATAGAAAAGGAGTTGTAGATCGAGCAAGTACTATGTACCGAAGGCGAGCTAATTCTGTAACTAGGATATGTGAAGTTCGATCTCAGTCTTCTGTATGTAAAACAAGTTATTAGGGTGGCAGAGTAAGGATGTTCCCTGACTTGTCCAATGTCCGTGCGTTAACGTTTCCCTGAATATGTACGGTATACTAGGGTACCGAATTTTTACCGACGTTTGTTTTCAATGCATTTGTTTGTTTTAACAATGTTCGCACTTAAGCTACGGTGAAGGAACCATCAGAAACAAGAACCATGTGAAATATGTCATCTACAGAAAGTTTCAGTTTCTCCAAGGTTGAAGAGAAAATACGGGCTTCCGACCAGTTGAGGGTCTCTGCTTGCTGAATTGTAAGCCTTCTACCCTTTTGATCCTGAGGACGTTGATTTCCGTCAGTCCATTTTATAGGTTTGAGTCCATTCTACAGGTTTGGGCAATGATGTCCAGGTTTTGGAAGAATTCATATTTTTTGCATATTATTCGTTATTTGCCTTCGTTTGTTAGTTATTATCTCATTACTATTGTTAATCACCCTTTAATTTAAGTTACTGCGCATGTACTTCCCTTTTTGTAAACAGTTTGTCATTTTTTATTATTGTGACCTTCTTGTCAATTTAAAATAAAACGTGGAAATCGAGGTTAAACTTGAGCCGGTGCAGATGTTTCAACTTGTTTGACTTGGTTATTTTTTCTCGTACATTCACAACCATAATGAATTTCTTAAAGGCAAATTGTGCCGTAATAAAAGGCACCATAACGCGAGTGACAAACTTTCTCAGTTCTATGACAGAAAATGCAAGCAGCATTTGAAGAGACTTTAGACTAGGTACTTGACTCTAATACCAAGATATATAAGAGGCAATCCTGGAGAAATCTGATGACCCGGAAAGCAAATACTTTGAGTTGAAGGCAATCCTAATGGGTAAGATCAAAACAAATGACTTCAATAGGAGTCTCAAGCAATTAGCGGATCAGCATACAGAACTTATGGGAAAGAAGAAGAAGATCAAAATCTGCCAAGTATCGTCTAAGTGATTATATCACATTTAACGATCTATTTGTAAGAAGTATTCATAATAATGCTCATTTGACACAATCTTAAAAGTCCCATTAACTGAAAAGTTTTCTGGATGGAGAGGCTACAGGATTTTTAATCATCTACAGTTGTGCTTCTCTGGACGTTTACCAAGACTCGACAAAGCTCAAATCTAACTCTAAGCCCCATCTCTTGAAAAGTGCCCTTTGTCAATTGTGGAAAGTTTGGAACAACGTCGACTGTCCGTTAAAGAAAGTCAAATCTGTTGTAATTGCCTTCGCTCTGGTCATATTGGACAGCGGGTCCCAGGCTTCGTTTATTTCGGAATCGTGTGTTCGCAGCTTAGGACTCACTCGTCGTTATCGTTTTTTTCTCAACGGAGTCTGTGGATCAATTGATGTGTGCACTCGTGGAAAAATCTCAACTTCTTCCTGTTCTCGTTTTAATCATAAATCTATACATATCAATGCATACATTTGTCGACGGAGCCTTTATCTACGCTCTCTTTTAATTGTTCATTGGATAGCGACGCTGGTCACATGCGTGAAATAGGAGACCCTGGATTTAATATTAGAGCTCCCGTTGATATTGCTGCAAGAGTTGGAAATACATCATCGAATCTGGCTTAGTGACTCTGTAGAGTACCATGGGTTTTGCGAAGCATCTATAAAAGCTTATTCTGCAGTTTTTTATTCGAGAAGTAAGATGACAGATGGATTCTTTGTTACTTCATTGGTTGCTGCAAAAAGTATAGTGGCACCGATAAAGGAGTTGACGATTGAAGATACTCCTCTCTATACTATTTGCTAAATTGAAATCATAAGATGAATCGCTAGATATACAATATACATGCATGGGCCGATTCTCAAAAAGTCCTTCATTGGTTGCTTGGTCATTCCAGTCGTTGGGCAACTTTTATTGCAAACAGAGTTATCAATAATCCCCACTTCCTCTTGGAACTATATTCCTTCGAAGTCAAATCAAGCTGACTGCGCTTCTCGAGGTATACGCCAGGAACGGAATCACATTCGACACGGATTTTCCAGAACCGGTATTAGAACTATGGAAGAGTACATCAATTAATATGTAACACTAGCCTTTGGATGATGCCCTCATCGATAGAGTCGCTTCACGCTCTTCTCCTTATATAAGGATTATTCCCATAATCTCGCCCTGCTTTCGTTTTGTTTGCAACTGTCGTTTACCTTCAACTCAGCGAAATTCTAATTCATTGTCAACAATTGAGATACAATCTGATAAAGCGAATACAATATGTTTATACGAATACAAAAAATATTCTTTTAGATAGAAGTAAATAATATCATCAGACACCAGCCAATTTGTTCCAAGTCAATGATAGTACAACTGACACCATTTATAGATACTAGTGGATTATTGCGTGTAGGAGGCAGAATTCAGCAGTCTTTATTAATGACAAATGCAAAACACCCTATTATTCTACCCAACAATCATGTAATTGTGTTTTTTCTTATACGCTATTATCATGAAATGTATCTTCATGTAGGATCTGCAGAATTATTCAGCATCCTGCGACGTCAATATTTATGGATGTGTCGTATGTGCTAAACAATGGAAAACTGCATGTTCCCAATTAATGGGAAGCCTTCCAGAAGAGCATGTGAAATTTACCATCCATTTGATCGTGTTGGTGTTGATTTTGCAGGTCAAATAACTCTGCGGGTAGCTTGTGGTCGGCTCCCTACATACATCAGAGCATACATTTCGCTGTTCGTGTGTTTCACAACGCACCGAAAGTAAGTTAACCAAAATGCTCTTCGAATATAAGGAGCAGTTATTTATTGCTGATCATTCCAAAGATGGCATATCGTGGCAGTTTATTCGGGTGTGAGGTCAGTGAAACTTCACCTCAAACACTTTATTGGTGGCCACATTCTTATCTACAAGGAGTTCTACATATTATTAACCAGTATTGAAGCCTTACTCAACTCACGGCCTTTATGTGCTCGTTCGGAGGATGATATTGACGCACTAACCCCTGCTTATATTTTAATTGACAGACTTTTTACTTCTATTTCAGAATCCACCTTGACTGACATAAATCCAAATTTGCTTTCTGATTGGCAGAAAATTCAACATCTGGCGCAGGGGTTTTGTAAGCGTTGGCATTCGGAGTATCTTACTTACTTCAAAAATCGATCCAAATGGAACCAACAAAAACGCAACATTGAAGTCGGGGATGTTGTAATTCTCATAGAACAACATCTGCCACAATCTAAATGGATTATGGGAATAGTGAAGCAGTTTATCTAGGGGAAGGATCACTGTACTAGAGTTGTTTCTGTAAAAACAGCTCATGGAGAAGTTCTACGGCCGATTACAAAGGTGGTCCTGTTCTAAAAGACTAAGGGTCTTTCAGTCGGCACGCGGTAGAATGATTTGGATAAGAATTTATATATTTTTATGTTATTCGTAATTTGCATTCGTTTGTTACATATTATCTCATTACTTATATTAATCACCACTTAATTTAAGTTACTGCGCATATACTTCCCTTTTTGTAAACAGTTTGTAGTTTTCTATCACTGTGATCTTCTTGGCAATTTAAAATAAAACGTGGAGATCGAGGAGCATGTGCGGTTGTTTCAACTTTTTTGGCTTGGTTAATTTTTCTCGTACATTCACAAACAGTCCATTTGCTCGATATGAGTGAGCCAATATAGTCGACATGTTTTAACTTCTTTTCTACATCCACATCTTGGAACAGCTTATTAAGTTCACGGTTGTATCTTGTTCTTCATTTGTTGATAGTATATATAATATATGTTGTATTTTTATCCGTTAACTACAAGAACAATCCGTTTTGTGATAAATACGGCCAATAAGTCGACGAAAAGATGATGTGTCCCGACTTGAAATTCGTTGTTTTTTGCCTAAGCGTATGAAAATATGATAATATTCCAGTCATCGGACATGTTCTTATCCATCTAGACTTTGTAGGTTTTATATTTGTGGAGTTCTGCTCCATCAGAACCACCTGCCTTGTTGTTTTTTACTTGTTGATAGCTGTGTTTAATTCTTTACTAGAGGGTTCATTACCTCTTCGTTGACTGTAGGTGGGTCGGTTTCATGTCTCATCACTCTCTCGACGTTTTTCTCCATTTAGCCACTGCTGGAAATGCTGCCTTAATACATCTTCAATCCCTACGAGTCTGGTTCTAGGTTGCCATTATTAGTCTGTACACAATGCATAAGAGGCAGTAATTTGCCTTTCCTGATTCGGAGGCTGCCTGTTTCCCTTTTTGCCTACGCCGAATTTTCTTTTTTTTTCACTTCTTCTCGATTCTCTTTAGACGAGGTACGAGTTTTGTGGCACCCTAATATGTGGCTCTTTTGTCACCTCTTTTAGGTACTTGCAAAAATGATCATAGGTAGCACAGACATCATTTCACAGTGGTAAATAATAAAAATGTATGTTGTCAGTGGGCATACAGAGGGATTTTTTAAATTAGAGTTTTGTCGCCGAAATTAATGGTGTAAATAGATATTTAGAAAAGATCTATTACATTTTTTAATTTATCAAAAACATCTTAGAGCATTTACTTGAAATGTTGGACGGATGTGTATATTTGGCTTCATTTTGTATGCTTTTTTTAATTAGTTTTTGTGTGTAGTAACTCTATAACGGTTTTGGAAAAACAAAATTTAATTACAATAAAAAACACCTCAACCGATTTGTACTTTATATTCACTAGGATATATAATTTGTATTATTTCTAACAATATAAATAAATTTACATTCTAATTTTATACATTTGTAACAGCACTAGCAACATAGGCTTTCAGCTGGAGACTAGGATATAGGATTTATTGAAATATCTGAAATATACTTGCATTCTCTGAAAGTTGGTTTTGGGGTGTATCAAAATATGGAAATTTACTCGGTATAATCATCAGAAAACGCATAACGGTACAAACGATTTTGATTTAAATAGATAGAAATGGCATGTGGGTTATACAATTTTATTTTTTAAAAAATTCTCAAAACAATTCTAACATTAACAAAAAAAATACTTTTATCGTTTAGATTATTTTTACAATTATAATCTAATCATATGTAATATGTCCTATATTAAAAAGAGGCAATCCCACGTCTTGCACCAACTACCGAGACATATCCTTGGGTTATATAAAATCGTATCTAACGTACTGTTTGATCCAAGTAGATCATCCATACACCAAAGCAAATACTAGAAAAGATTAACGAATTTCAAGTCGAGACTCAGCATCTTTTCATCGACTTCAATGCCGCTTTTAATAGTATCCATCGTCAGTGCTTAATAAACCTATGGCGGAATTTGGAATACCATAAAAACTGATACAGCTGTGTCGCCTAACATTAGAGGACACGCGATGCAACGTTCAATTTGGAAACAACTCACATCAAGTTTTCCAAACACGTACTATATGTTGACAAGAGGACGCGATTTCTTCAATCTAGTGCTGGTACAAATAATGCGTAGGGCTGGGGTAAATACGGATGGCACTCCCTTGCACAAATCCGTTCAGTTTCTGGGGTACGCAAGGATATCGACATCATTGGTCGAAGGAAACCGATGCTATTTCAGTTGAGCGAAACAAATGGGATCAAAATCTTAACCCGAAAATTCGAATACGGGATACCTACCGGACCCTAACCATACCAGTAGTAAGCAGGAAAGTTCAGCAAATATTAGGCACTTTCGAAAGAATACTTCGTCGAATTTTTGTTCTTCTATGTGAGGAAGCCGAATGCAGGAGAAAATACAACCGCAAAATTTATGAGCAGCACTAAGATGTGGATGGAGCAAAAAAAAAAAATGTAAAAACACGTAGGCTATATTGTCTCGGCCAGATCAAACATAATAAAAAATGCAAATACAAAATTTTGGTTCAAGGGGCTCGTTAGTACCTCGGTTTCTACGACCATTCATGCACGATGGCAGGACCTCCTTTTTTGGGTGGTGTTGCTAGGGTGTTGACACGGCTAGAAATGGAACCCAGACCTTCTGCGTGCCAGTTCATCACACTAACCATCACTACTGAGCCCGTCATCAAACATAATACTCTTCCAAATATCTGGGTAAAATTTCCAAATTGTATCGGAGTTTTAACTTTCCGTATCAATACTGGCCACAGTCAAGGAGCAATCAATGGATGCACAAAAATGTTACAATAAAACAAATAACTTTAATTTGGTGTACGAAATAACAATATATTTGTTTTGTCATTATGTTTTTTTGTTTGTTTTGCTTTTATTACATCAAAAGTGCAGATTATACATATTAATTACGTTTACTTATGTACTAAATTTACAGTAATTTGTGATATCTCGCAGGCATTTCTTCTTTAAAAACATATTAAAACAAATTCAACAGATTAACAAAATTAGATTTATTAGGTTTTTTATTTAACACTGATTTTTTAATAATTAACACAGAAAGAGTAAAGGACAATATGCGTTAGTAAAACTTTATTAATAACTTCTGATATAAAGAAAATAAATAACCTGTGTAGTATATTTTTACATAACCTTCAATAGGAAACATCATACCATCTTGCGCTCTATTTAATAGCAGCATTTGTTCGTATTTTAAAGAAACAAAAAATAACATACAAATTAGGCTTCTTTTGTAGCAACATTTAAAATGAAAAAATTTATATGGAATGTGACTGAAGGTTAAAGGCGTATTTTTTCATAATTATATTTCATGAAAAAATTCTACTTATATAGATCAGTAAAAATAAAAAAAAACATATGAGTCTACCATCCGCTGTGTGGATCTTTTAATACCCTATCCCATTCCATCCCTAAAATTGTTATACCCAAAATGTGGGCTTTATGGTGATGAAATATAGAAAATGACATTGTCACACAATATTGTTCAGACACTTTAAAAAAATCTTTTATTGTTCGAAAAAAAACAACGTTTTTCTATTGCTTTGGTTAAAATAACTTATATACGAAAAGTTCATTTTGATATTACCGACTTTTTGCATCAAAAGTTTTTCTTTCAAATTTCCTCAAAATTTTACCGAATACCGGTTTGGCCAAAAACTACGTTTTTCTATAAAGGTGGGGTGGCAGTAGGCGGATTTCAAAATAATTGTACACTTGTTCTTCTGAGAGCAATTAAGACTATGTTACCAATTTTGTCATTCTAGCTCAAAATTTAAGGCTCACAAACTGGTGACGTACGGAGTCGATCCATATACTTTAATGTATATCCAGCTAAATTATTTCTCTATAGATATTACAAACTATCTATCAAAACTAATATAACCCCTATGGGATAGGGTATAAATTGAGATATGAGTATTATTATATTATTCTGAGCTCATTGGTCTAATCTACATCGAAACCGGTGACAGTTACAGATCAACGATAAGCAATTTCTTTTGCCCGATTTGAAACATATGGACGTGGACGACTTGTGGTGACACACTGCCACGCAGCGATCACAAAAGTGTGAATTCTGTGTGGTTTTTTGTTTTCTGAAGTCGGAGCACTATTCCAATAAGCCGCAATATACCGATAATATACCGATCTATGTGACAAAGTCGTTAAAAATTGGACCTTTCGGATGCGTGCCACCGTGCAAAGCGTCATCGAACGTTTGAAAGATGTCATATTCCAAACATAATACCATACATGAGCCTTTCAAATGAAAAAGGATTTTCATTAATAACTCCCATAGCAGCTTATTTTATTCCATTTCAACATGGACCCGCCTTCTTAGAAAAACGTTTATATAGACTAATAGTACATCCTCACTGAGGAAACGTGATATATCACGAAATCCCTTTTCTCATTTCTCACATAAAAGAAAATTGTTTATCCAATCTGGATAATGGATTGAGTTTCTTAAACATATTTCTTTATCCGCTACTCTTTTTTTATTTACTAAAAACTCCGCGTTTAATAATGTCTCGCATTTAGGCTAAAATCACGCATTACGGCCTCACGAAAATGTACTTTAGTTACTGTTGTATTTTCATTTTGTGATTTTGGATCTACATAACTTAGCCGTGTTTTTTTCTCCTTATTCCAAATCTATATAGGCTAAGAAAACAATTTACTTAAAAAAAAAACAAAAACACCTAAGTCTATATAGATTTTGTGAAGCCTGGATAATTATCCAGTCTTACACCTTTAGCTTGGATAGAAAATGTGCTACCAAACATGTTTTTAGTTCAATAGTTATCGAAAACGTTTGTCGAAAATGCTAAAATTGCAAAAATAGCATCTGATACCACAACCGGTAATTGTACGATACAAAATAGGTGGGAAATCAATATTTATGAAATAATTTGATGTGAATATATTTTATATTTGCTTTGAATCTAAAATCAACACATTACAGTAAGTGTGGAAGTGGATAATTTTTGTATGTACAAACAAAAAAATGAAACAGCAAAAATTAAAACCCCAAAATGCCATCTGTTGGCGTTTACCGATTAGCGATTTTTTTCTCATTTTTATCTAAGCCTATAGATTAAGAAAAAAAACACGTCTTATATAGATTTTCAAAAAACAAAATAAAAACAATTTGGCATTACTGATTATGACAACATTTGTCATCTCATCTGTTGTCTATTATCTGTTGTCATTTTTGTTTTAATGGAACTATTAAGAACTCAATAAAAAAAACAAAAATAAAAATGTTGAGAAATGAACTAGATGTCACATGTAAACAAATTTGTCGTCTAAATCCACTCAAACCAAAATGTACACAAATAGATGTCAAAACGTATCTTTTCTATGTGCCCACTTAATGCCATTTTACATACAATTCCGCTATCATCCAAATCGAAAAGTATCTTACTTAAATTTAAAATGAGTTACGGAAAATCAGTATTTGCCTTTTCTTACAACACATTTACGAACGTAAAGCAACACAACATAACACAAGATGTATATATTTCCACCATATTTGTCAAAAGGAATGCACAGGTTTTTTCGGGTGCAGCGCTGCGTCCCTACATAATGTTTTGGCCCTCAATTTACATCAGATTAATTTAAATAAACATTTAACTCAGAACTAAAAAGACTCTAAAGAATTAATTTAATTGAACGCAAATGTTTCAGTTCGCTGAAACTGTTCAATGACATTATTGCTATGCTATCGTAGTGGTAAAGATTACTTCCGGTTGCATCTTGGCATGTAATTTCCTGTTGGTGATAATAGTCCTTCATGTGCACAGGTGCATGTGGAAATTAAATAATTCCATCAATTATTGTTCACTGATAGACGAGGATAACGAGGTTATATATCATTGCAAGACATTTCTTCTTCACTGCAAGGAGAGGGTTATAACGCCGTTCTCTGGACGAAGTAACGTTAGATGTTGAAGGCGTTCATAAGACTTCTGGCAAAGAAGTACGAATTAAATATTGATATATCAGATTTAGCCCATTTACGCCGATTTAGGCAATTACTGAAAAGGAGACCAATCTTGAGAAGTTTCGAATGAGCATCGTTTGCGATCAGTATCCGATTCAAACGAAATAAAATGAGTCTGCTCTGGAAAGATAGGCGTTGAAATGGCCTATATCTTAATTTGACGAACTTTATCAAACTAAAGAAGAAAACGTTAAAGAGGAGTTGACCATAAGTAACCATCCACCGCCCAAAAGATACCATTGGCATTTGTAGATTTGCATGTACCAAAAAGTGGTGACCGAAGACGCAGACAACGTGGCGGTACAACGCAAAGCTAATATACCCTTATAGGGATAGGATATACAAAACAAGCTAGTTCAGGAAGCATTTCCAAAAGTTGCTAAAGGGGCATAATGTTGAGACACTGATATGGCAAGTTAGAAGATCCCAGTGAATGAAAAGTGTTGAAGAAGTTAGCGTAGCCAACACAAGACTAAAGAACAACAAGGCAGCCAGTTCTAATGAATTGCAAGTAAAACTTTTCAAATATAGAAGTGATGCCATGGAAGAGTTCCGCAACATGTATCCACATCATATCATAAAATATAGACCAAATTTTCAAACTAAGGTAAATATTGGAACAATGAATTTCAATTCGAGGAGCATTATATTTTTAAATAATTTAAGGCAGCGTACGATAGCATCCATCGCCAGGAATCCGGTTTCATTAATCTCGTGCTTGTACAGATACCCTTTATTAATAAACGCTGATTAGCTAATCACTAATTAAGTTAACAGTTTTTCCCATAAGAAATACTCAGACAAATGTCAAAAGTAAGTCAGTGATTAGCTACTCAGCGTTTCTTAATAAGGGAGATAGTGTAGGGCAGGCGTAAAAGAATTAACCACAATTGATCAGCAGGCGAAATGCGTTAGTCTTGTAGCTAACGAGCACAATTCAACGTACATGGTGCAAAGAAAGTACTGTCGATTACTTCAACTTTGGGGTAGTTAAAGATAGTTGCAAACATCAACCTCGGAGTATATCTTCAAATGCAAGCCTTCAGGTTCTAGACGACAAAAGGACAAACCTGTCAAACAGGATCGAAGATAATGGAATTCTGCCATAGGCTCAATGCTTCGGGAGCTCCTTAAGCCAAAATAATAGATAGTTGAAAAATTGGTAAAAACAGAACGAGGTTTCTTTGATTTTGAATTTATAAGAGCAGCTGGCGATCTATTGAGGGTAGAAACGATGTGCTCATAGATGCAGGTCACGTTTTCAGCATCTTAGATATTCGTATGTTCAGTCTGGCAAACGTAGAATCTTATAATTTTATAAGAAGGAGGTCCGAATGACACAGAAAATGAGACTTAACATTTGCCGCTGCAGAATAGCGGTTATAACCAGAGATTTCAAAGTACAGGGATGAGACAGTACAGGCAGAGACCTTCAACTGGTTTGGGAGCTCAATAATTAAAGTTATTATGAGAAATATAAACAAGTAACGACACAAAGAAGTAAAGGCAAAATCATTTTCAAAATATATACACAATTACGAAACGGTAATTTTCATTGAAAAAAAAAATATTATAAAAATTCAAAATAAAATATTTATTTACGAACAAAATAAAAAAAAACAATCAAAACGAAATTACTAATTAAAATTAAATAAAACTTAAGCATAAATTACAAAAAACAAACCGAAGCCTCAAACTTTGAGTTATAGGAAACAGTATTAAATTATAGTTTTACTGTAAATTTTTATGGGTAAATTCATCTACATATGCATATACCCGAAATGTTTACTTAAAAGCCGTATTTATATTTTTTCTTCTTTTTATATAAGCGCCCACAATAAAACTTAATTAACTATTTTTTGCAATACCTATCCTTGTATAAAATAGAGCACACTATACATAGATACATATCTCGTCGGTCATACAGTTACAAAAATGTTCACACTAGCTCGCTTTTTTTAAATGTGTTACTTTACTCTTGAGCTCATCTAAAATATACATTACATTATACATTACCAATATACATTACCTACTAATATTTATAATTTTGTTGGGTTTACTATAATAATTACTGTTATATATTTATATTTTTGTTTGTTATTTTGTTTTTTGTCATTTCTAGTAAGGCTCTGTGATTTGTTTTTATTTTCAAAAAATATTTTTTTCTCTTTATATTCCTCTCGCTTAAAATGTAAGGTTTTGGTTTTTATTTAGGTCATGTCTTTACTTCCCAAGGGGTGTATCTCCAGATTAGTTGTGGCTGAATCTGTCGTTATAGTAAAATCTATGAAAGAAGCATTTTGTTTTTTTTACTATTTGATCGCATAGTAGGTTTTAGCTTGCGTGGCAATAGTGGCATATAAGAGGCGGAACTGCTGCTGCGGCGTTGGCGGCGACTGTACCGGTATTCACATATAGAATTCCTGTTCGATGAGTAGAAACTCCCGAGTGTAAGCCGAATGCTAGCACTTCGGGATGAATGACTTGCGGCTGGGTAGCAGGCAGAGAATGCTGAGTGCCATCACGACGTGCCATATTGAGTGAACGATGTGGTAGTTTTGTTTCGTTTGCAGGAAGGCGTAGCATACAAGGCCCACCATTACGAGGACTGCGCCGAGGGGCATGAATACGCTGAGATACCTCTTGGCGGGAAATAGTTTCCGCGACTTATGACAGCGCAGGCCCCAGCTGGCTGAAATGATGCAGATGCCGGTGAGTGCTGGTGCGAGGAACACCCATAGGCTCTGTTTGTTGAGTTCTGTACCGAACGCCAGCAGGATGGCACCGAGCATGTGCAGAAGTGAGACGAACTGCGGCCGAATGTGTGCCATGGCGACTAAGGTGACCCATATCGCAAGTAGACCGCAATAAAAGTCGCAGAACTGAAGGACACCTATTTTGACGAGACAGAAGCTGTACTCGTCCTCTCCAGAGTCGCAGGCATGGTAGAATGTCGAGAAGAACATGGCGAAGAAATATATTACAGATTCAGTGTAGTACTTGCGACGGACTCCCATATAGATGCTGGGTATAAAGAGGAGATTACTGAGGGTAAGTAGCAGCGATGCGACTAAGATCGAGATGCTTGATGGCACCTGGGTATCCTCTGTGCAGTCCCAACCACGGTAGCCTTTCATACAAACACAGGTGGAGAACACGAAACCACCCGACATGTAGTGATAGCATCGTCCGAAACGGCCACAGCGTCCTGCAACACATGGACTAGAGGATATTGTGAACACGACCGATGTGTTGCAGTTATCCAGCGCAAAGTGCTGTTCAGTGGCAAACTTGTGGTGACTCTCGAACTTTTTGGTCATCTCGACAAAGTCATCCGAGCACTTCGAGTCCATCATGCACTCTTTAATCTTTAGCGTTTCGGTCTCATTCATTTGTGCAAGGCACTTTCTATCATTAACGCAGGTCTGGTAAAACTTGGCAGCATTTGCGCAGGCGCACGGAGGCTTCATTGTCTCTAACATGTCGGAGTACTTCTTCACAAACTCCTTGACGCTGTCTATAATCGTTACACGGGCAGCAGTTTCCGCGCCATGGCAATACAACCCCATGGTCACGTACCACTGACCACTCTCAGGGAAGGGTACATGAATCAGTCCCGTACTGGTATTGGAGTCGGTGTTGTTCACTATGCTGGAGGCTGGCAACACCTTCCTTCCATACCGACACTTGTCCGGCCATGTTGGTTCACCAGGCTCTCCCATGCGCATGCAAACGATGATTGTTTGATTACTTCGCGGTAATGCTTGATCATCCTCCTCTTTTTCAGCGCTCAAATCCTTTCCGACGGATGGCCTACCAATGAGTTTCTCTGCCAAAATACCACTGCGTTCTGTCGAAGGCAGTGGAGTGCCCTTAAGATCCAAACCCTTGAGACCGTGCTTCATAGATACGGCAAAACTCAAAGTCCCACCGATGTCGTAGACATCACCAACACCAAAGCTGAATCCTGCCGGAGTACCTGCAGTCAGATTCAGAACAAGCGGAACCGTGCCATTGACGTCCGGTATCAGATCGTAATCGAACATGAAGAACTCTCTGTAGGTCTGCCGCAGCACTGGATAAAACTCCATGTCACGGTAAGTAATTGGTTTCCAGGGTCCACTTTCACCAGTGTCAGTCTCTTCAGTGTCGTCCTGGACACTATGGAAATCAATTTGCAGCGAGAAATTCAACTCGTACCAACTGGTGTTGGACAGGTCCTCTTCTGCCGACTCGGGGGCAACGGTGGTGCCAACTCCACTGCCGCTATCCACCCACCGCAGGTACTCATCACCAGCATACAAATGTCGAATCCTGTGATTATTGCTGTAGCCCTCAAGATGCATTGGTGATGATGCTCTTGACGACCTGCTAACCGATGATGCAGCAGTATATGCTGAAGCAGTCGACATTGTTCCCTCGGCCGATGTAGCTGCTCCCCCACCTGCTCCTGCTGTTGACGTTGCACCCGAGAACTCCGGGTACTGTTCGAACCTCAGTCGGATAAAGTGCCATGCACTCGAGTGCACATAGAACTCGATGGATATCTCGCCGGTTTGGTTTGGTTTTATGATTGTGCTCTGAATGTAATTTGTGTCGGTGGGTAGTGCATTTGCCTGTGCATAGAAACCGACATCCGGACATGTCAGGCAGCCATTGCCAATTGTTATCCTTGCGGTGGCAACACCAACATTTTCGGGCACATAGAATTTATAAATGATTTCACTGTTTGTGGCGAGTGTGGCATTCGGTGATGTCGTCGTCGACGTTGATGTAGCTGCTGACGATATCGGTGGTTGTGGTGATGGTGATGATGATGTTGTTTCCACCGATGGTGATGGCGATTCAGTGCTTGATGATGTTGCATTTGGTCGATTTGGAGCCGCCGCTGAGCTTGTGGCAGTGGCATTGCTCGGAAACGCTGACGATGTTCCGTTGTTATTGTTTTGATCGGTACTCGTTAGGGTGCCATTATGCACTTGTCCACTATTTAAAATAATTGGATGAAAACGTGACACGGACATTTCGGCCAATAGGAGCGTTTCACATGAAGCAGCCAAACCTGGGAATGACATTAAGAACGGGTATCGGGTTAAAATGATTCACAAATTACAAGGAGTAGAGATGTATAATGGGGTAGGTATATTGGGTGGGCTTTAGGATGGATTTTATGGGATTTATTTTCGAAAATGAACACAGTTAGTCATATGTATTTAAACGTTTGGCATGGTAAATTGGAGATGCATTGTTACCATAAATGCAGTAAATAAATTCAGCAATTCGCTCAACCCATAGACTGTAGTAAAGTTGGTTTTACGATTTATACGACTGATTATTTCAATCAACGAATCCAACAGTAGTATACCTGTAGAGATGGGCTATGGTTAATAATCATTGGCAATGTAGGACGTTTTACTAACACGAATTTTTATTAATTTCTGTTGTGAAACTTTTATTTTTTAAACCCTTACAAGGTGTTTATTGCAAATCCTTTTTTGTGTAACGAATGTTTCGGTGAGGTCGTTGTCAACCCTGATGGGATAGCGACAATTCTCCATCGTTAGAGACGATATTGAGGAGACTATGCCTCAAAAGTTGGGGCTGTGCAATGTGTCTCTTTTTGTGTGAATATCTTTACAGTTGATGATGTTTTATAAATTTCCTAATGATATTTTGAACGAAATATCCTCTACGGTACTGTTTAACAACCTCGCCGACAACTAAGAAATAAATTATATTAAAGATAATAGCTGGATAAGTTTTTCAAATTCAATGAGTTTGGAAAATTTAATCAGAAACATCCTTTCTGTTTCTAATCGGCTATATGTAGCCAAGGATACCGCAGTTGGGAAATATAAAACTGAATTTTTTAGAAAAACAGACTCTTTGACAATGAAAAGGAGTCCTTTTGGGTTCAAAACTCAACGCATAATTGTAGCATCCTTAAAAAGCATAAAATTCCATTTATTTTTGTCAGCGAATGGGGAATTCGAGAAGTCTTTTGTACGAAAATTGATAGCTCTTAAAAGTTTGTCAGACTCCCGCAATAGGTGCAGTGGTACAAAATACTGTAGGTGCTATCATTTTCCAGATTTGAACAAGGGACCCCTCGCTTAGTAGTCCAACGTACTGAGCCACTGCAGCTACACCCACAAAGAATTTCTATTTTAAAACAAATATTTAAAATTCGAATATCTTATTAAAGTTCACACTTTTCCTTTGTGTTCATTAAGCATTGAAAAATACGTTCAGTCTCAGTAAATGAAAGTCCTTTCAGAAACCAGACCATGTGCCTGTACTCAGACCTACAAGTTTCCAATATTATGGAATTTGCATATCAAGCATGCCACAAAAAAGTCACAGCCACTTTGCCCAAACACAAATGAACTGCAGCTCTCATAAGTATATCCTTCGAAGGAAGAATGACAACGCCTAGTGCATTTGGAAGAATCAATACAGACATGGCGATTTCTATCTATGTGCACTAGTATACAAAGTAAATTACATGCATGTGCCTGTTCTTGTCTTTGTCCCGGTGTCTAGTACTTAGTCAAGCAAGTAACTACTCAACAGACCATCCTTCAGACAAACATATACTCGAACTATTCGATGGTCGCATGGACTAAGTTACCTACTCGGTCTGTGCACTTCACACAAAAAGGACCCTCTTGCAAAATGCATACGAGCACATCTGCCCCCATAGCTCAAGGATTACTACTTATGTTATTAAGAGTTATTGTAGATACTCCACACACTCTATGCTACAAGCACTTCACCCAATGCACGCAAGGACACAATATTTCTATCATGCATCGGAGTTGTGATTTCGTTTTCGAATTGCAATAGGGTTTCTATATCACAGATGCAGCACACAGATATCCAGAAGGAGAGAGTTTTCGTCTTCTGCTTTCCGATTCAAATTGGATTTGTTTTGGTGCTTTGCACTTTCCTTTGAGACGACAGAGATATAGTACTCGCACGAATGTCTAAAGTCCAGGAGGTTTCACACTGGATACTTGAATACTGGAACTGTATGACAAGTTGCAGCAAGATCCTATTTCATGAGTGGAATTCATTTATTCTAAATTGAAATTGGAATTCGCATTTAATGCATTCTGTGAAGGTGTTAATTTGCAAGCAAATTGAATTTTAAATCTGAACGTAAAGGCATATCCTTACACTGTTGTACATGCTCGTACATACCGGAAAAGGTGTCGAGGTGATTTTGAGTAAAGGCTTCCATTTGGTTAACATTATATAAAACATTGCAAATTGGATGCAGAAAATGATACTCTGACTAGTCCCATATAGTCATGCATGTTGAGATATAGCAAATCATCAAAAAGGATAAGAGAAATATACATTTTAACTGAAAATGTTTCATCACAAATTACTAAGATATCCAATGTTACTAGGATAGGAATTTAATCTTCCAAAATTTGCATAAAAAATTTCATCCTGCATTTTTATTTTCCTCAAGTTAATAATAACTTTCGAATGTACTTTAAAGGTATTGTAAATGCAATGATGTCAATAAAATTCAGATCTTTTTGTAGTTCTACATTTATGCTTAAAATGCTTAAAGTAAATTACAAATACTTTATTTACGTAGCTGAATGGCTTACCCTTTTAAGCTGATAGAAATCGGAATATAGGAAGACTACGTCACTGTTATACGTATTTGTTTTCTGATCACGAAGAAGAATAATGACCGCATTATTCAGCCTCTTTCGAATAGTTAATATAAACGCTCACTTTGCCTTCAGACCCACTCTCGAAAATTCTTAGTCCGTTTAAGGTAAAAGCTTGTTGACACCAGATTGTCAGAATTTACAAACAACAACTGAATGAAAAACTACCTGCTGTGCCCAAAGTTGATACAGTATCGAAAAACCAAAAGATGTACATCAGTACAACAAAAGAAGAAAATTATTCGAAGGAAAAACATATGAGAGGCTACAATCCGCTATGCGGATCGTTGAATACCCTATCCCATCCCGTCCTTTAAATTAATATCCTCAAAATATAGGCCTTATGGCAATGTGACATTGTCACAATATATTGCTCAGACAGTTTCTCAAAATCTTTTGTGGTTCGACAAAAAAACAACGTATTTCTATTGCTAATGCCTTGGGATGGGGTATACAAATGGTTTTTATAAGAAAACGCCCCCAAAATGTGGGCGTAGGTGAAAATGATCTATTGACAAAATGTTTATATTAATATTGCGGAAGTATTTGCATCAAAATTTTTTTCGAAAGTTTTAAAATTGGACAAAAAAAGTTTTTTACTAAAAACTAAATTATTTCTCTATGTTACAAACTAAGTATCAAAACTTATATACCCCTATGGGATAGGGTATAAAAAGAACACTAGAACACAGACAAGAATATCAGCTGTATATGTCTCATCTACAAAAAGGCGATCCCATGTATTGTACCAATTACCCAAGCATATCCCTGCTAAATGTCGCATAAAGGATCATATCCAACGTACACTGTGCGAAAGCCTTAAGCCTTTCTGCAACACACTTATCGGCACTTACCAGTGCGGCTCGCAGATCGACCATAGACCAATTTTTTTAAACTAAGGCAAATCCCGGAAAAGATAAACGAAGACACATCATCTTTTAATTTTTAATCGACTTCAAGGCAGCTTATGATAGCATCCATCTCCTATAGCAATTGATGAATATGGCGAAAATAGTTGTAGTTATCGAGGACAATCAAAGTACTGTCGACCTACAACCTTGCACAAAATGTCATTGTTGATAGCAACATTTTTAAGGTAGTTAATCTACTTCGAATGACAGCTTAGTGGAAATACCATGAAGACTAAATCTAGAAAACCGATGTTAATATGGTTTAGCGAAATAAATGGAATCGAAAGTCTTAATCCAAAAGTCCAATTGTTAACTCTACCGGACACTTATCCTACCAGCCCTATTTAGGAACCGAATGCTGGACATTAAGCAGAAAAGCGGAGCAAATATTCGCCACTTTTAAAAGGAAATTTATATGTCGAATTCTTGGTGCTGTATACAAGGAAGGGGAATAGAGAAGAAGATATTACCGCGAACTTTATGAGCTGTACCAAGATGTGGATATAGTACAAAAGGTAAAAACACGTAGGCTACTTTGGCTCGGCAACATCGAACGAATGAACAATACCTAATGACAAGGAAGACCGAACATCCGGTTTAACTGGTAGCAACGTCCCTCGATGAAAATTGAAGACTGCCTTGCCACAGACCTAAGTTAAAATGCATTGGCTTGATTATAACTTGATAACACGACGAAAAACAGCAACACTATAAACACCCTGGTGAGAATGGCACGGATGAATACCCGGCCTGCTGTCCCAGGCGAACCTAGATGAGCTGCTCTGACATATTCGGACAACGGGTTGACTAGGAATTTCAAGGGTTAGTCAGGCCCCTTGAACAGAGATGGTGGCGTATGAACCGAAAGGCCAACGGCAGCGCTCAATCCCGTAGTGGATACTGATAGCCCCGTGTCCTAGGGGTATCTAATAAATTGGAACTGGCCCTCCAGGTTGGGGGTTGTGCTTTGGGTTAACTACCCACCCACAGAAAAAAAACATGGTTACGAAGCAACCAATAGCCTCGGAAAGGACTGATTTTATTGTTGACGACCCTGCTAAACGAAAAAAGGACAACGACGTTCGTATCTGCACCTGGAATGTGAGAACATTAAACAGGAGAGGTGCAGGCGAACAACTAGCGGAAGCCCTAAACTGCTACAAAGCAGACATTACTGCCATCCAGGAAATACGATGGGATGGGCCGGGCAAAAAGAGGATGAAAAACTGTGACATATACTACGGACCGTGTTATAGTGAGCAGAAACAGCGACTATTCGGATACGGATTTGTTATAAGTGCCAGACTTAGGCAAGAAGTCTTATGTTTCCAAGACATTAGCGAACGCATAGTAACAATCCGCATCAAGGCCAAATTCGCCAACATAAGCCTTATATGCGCTCACGCTCCGACGGAAGAAAAAGATGATATAGCTAAGGATTGCTTCTACGAGCTCCTCGACAAAACCTATGAGCGACTACCGAAGTACGATGTTAAAATCGTGCTGGGAGATTTTAACGCAAAGGTAGGAAGAGAAGACATCTTTAGAAGTATTGTCGGAAAACATAGCCTACACGACATCACGTCTGCTAACGGACTTAGGCTAATTGATTTCGCTACGGAACGAAATGCCACTATAGCCAGCACACGGTTTCCTCACCTCGATATCCATAAGGGGACATGGCGGTCTCCAGATCAACGAACGGTAAACCAAATTGATCACATTGCGATAGATAAGAGGCACGCATCCAGTATTTTGGATGTCCGAACATTCCGAGGAGCTAACATCGACTCGGATCACTACCTTGTAGCAGCCAAGGTAAGAATGCGGATATCCACCACGCCACAACAATCCAGAAATACTGTGAAAAAATTTAATGTCGGAAGACTGCAATCGCAAGAGACCGCCAAGACCTTCGCACAACGCGTATCCCTTAACCTCTCGATTAACACCATACCACCAGCATCGAATGTCGAAGAGCAATGGCAACGATGCCAACAGGCCATTAGATCAGCCGCAACTGATGTGCTAGGTTTCTCTCGGCCACCAGCAAGAAACCCCTGGTTTGATGAGGAATGCCGACAGATGCTCGCAGCCAAGAACGAGGCCTACAAGGCTAAGCTGCAGGTGAAGACGAGAGCTGCCATTGAGCTCTATAGGCAAAGAAGAAGGGAAGAACATCGGCTTTCCAGCAAGAAGAAAAAAGAGCAAGAAAAGCGCGCGATCGAGGATATAGAGAGGTGCCACTCCAGGAACGATGTTCGCAAGTTTTACCAAAGTGTAAAACGTCAAAGCCAAGGATACAAGGCTCGAACAGAATCCTGTCGAGATGAACAAGGAAATATTGTAGTTGAGACACAGTCGATGCTGAGGATATGGAAGAACCACTTCTGCAGACTGTTAAACGGCGATGACGAACAACATTCCGCTGTCAGGCAGAACGAACCATTGAATATTGGCAACGACAGCGAAGACTGCCAACCACCCGACCTGAGTGAAGTGAGGATAGCAATATCTAAACTCAAGCTTAATAAGGCTGCCGGAAATGACGGCCTTCCCGCTGAGCTCTATAAGGCCGGCGGAGATGACTTGGTAAGTAACATCCACCAACTCATAAGCCAAATCTGGTCGGATGAAAATATGCCTGAAGAATGGAACCTCAGCATCGTTTGCCCGATCCACAAAAAAGGAGACCCTCTGAACTGCGCCAACTACAGAGGCATAAGTCTCCTCAACATCGCCTACAAGATCCTATCTGCCGTAATATGTGAACGCCTGAAACCGTTTACCAACAACCTGATTGGCCCTTATCAGTGTGGTTTTAGGCCAGGAAAGTCCACAACCGATCAAATTTTCACACTTCGGCAGATCCTGGAAAAAACTCAAGAAGTCCAAATCGATACCCACCACCTATTCATCGATTTCAAAGCCGCATATGACAGCATTTATAGAGACGAACTGTACAGAGCCATGTCTAGTTTTGGTATACCGCCCAAACTCGTCCGTTTGTGTAGGATGACGATAGAGAATTCTCGCTGCTCCATCAGGGTCGGAAACGACCTCACCGACACATTCGATACCAAAAAAGGATTTAGGCAAGGCGATGCGCTGTCATGTGACTTCTTTAATCTGATTCTTGAGAGAATTGTGCAAAACTCCAAAGCCAACACCAGAGGCACAATTTTCCAAAAGTCGGTGCAACTACTGGCATACGCTGACGATATTGACATCATTGGTAGGACTCAACGTGATGTCATAGCCACGTTTGCTAGTATAGAGAAGGAAGCGGCGAAAATGGGTTTAGCAGTAAATGAGGGCAAGACTAAGTATATGCTGTCAACACGAAAGGACACACAACATCGACGAATTGGACCAAACGTCACTATTGACAGATATAATTTTGAGGTAGTACGGGACTTTGTCTACCTCGGCTCCGCTATTAACTCTGACAACAACATCTCGTCAGAAATTAAACGAAGAATTACTCTTGCCAACCGCTGTTTCTTCGGGCTAAGAAGGCAATTTAGTAGTAAAGCCCTCACTCGAACTACTAAGGAGACCCTATACAAGACCCTGATCATCCCAGTCCTGCTCTACGGCGCTGAAGCATGGACCGTATCAAAAGCGGATGAAGAAATCCTTGGTAGATTCGAGAGGAAAATTCTTCGGAAAATCTTCGGTCCCGTTTGCGTTGACGGGCTATGGAGACGAAGATTCAACCAAGAACTATACGAGCTGTACAGCGACATGCCCCTGGTCAAAAAACTCCGCATTGGACGTTTAAGATGGCTAGGACATGTAGAACGAATGGACACCAATACTCCGGCTCGCAGAGTCTTCGATTCCCAGCCAGACGTCGGACGCAGTAGAGGAAGACCTCGCCTTAAGTGGCGCGCACAAGTGGATACCGACCTCAACCAACTTGGAGTGCGCAACTGGAGGCAGTTAGCTAAGGACCGGGCTAATTGGAGAGGCATGTTGGTTGAGGCCCAGGTTCATTCCGGACTGTAGCGCCACTTAAGTAATAAGTTGATTATAACTTCCGAAATACGTTTGAATGGTTTAACTTTCAGATTAAACTGACCTGGGGTGAATAGAGTTGTTCAGGACAACGTCAGTGTCAATGACAAACTGACAGCATCTGTAGGAAAACAAATACATTTGACATTTGTATGATGGCAAATTCATTGGCAAGGGACAGGGGTTTTTTTTTAAACATTTTTTAAAATTGCTTGAAAATTGTGTAAAAGTGCTAAATGAGAACCGAACAATTTTTAAACAAAATAAAAATATTCAGAGTTGTTGTTGTTTGTGAAAATAAGAACATAATAATCTTTACTACACGAAAACTAATCAACTTCGTTTGCACTCGGATTTATGTTCATGCTATGCAATGGCACTGGTTATCAATTTCACTCTTTTTATTTCTATTTTATAATTATACAAACTCTCTTAGTATGGTTGTGTATTTATAATTTGAGTTTCACTTTGAACAACTTATATTTTCATTATTCAAAGCAAATTATCCAAAAATTAGTACATTAGTAAAATATCACATTGTTTTCCTCCAATTGATTTTGACGTTTTAAAAAAAGAGACAACGCACTTGGAAGGGAGATAGTCTCATGAACAACTCTATTATGTCGTAGTATCTACAAATCTCTATATTAATGCGAAAACAACGCAAGTTTGCAGTGGCGAAATGATGGATTGTTTCGCCTATTTGCCGTTAAACTTACCGCCTTATTCTTTATTTTTTTATTTTTTATACCCTATCCCATAGGGGTATATTAGTTTCGATGCATAGTTTGTAACATAGAGAAATAATTTAACTAGATATACCTTAAAGTATATCGATCGACTCAGAATCGATAGCTGAGTCGATTTAGCCATGTCTGTACGTCAGTCCGTCCGTCACCAGTTTTTGGGCCTTAAATTTTGAGCTAGAATGATGAATTTTGGTAAACGTGTTCTTTGTTGCCCCCAGCAGAATAAGTGTAAACATTTTTGAAATCCGCAAACTGCCACGCCCCTTTTCAAAAAACGTAGTTTTTGGCCAAACCGTAAGGAAATTTGAAAAAAGTCTGAACACAATATTTAGAATTCTTAATATCTATATTTTGTTCATACAAAGTTTTTGGGGGCGTTTTCATAAAAATAAGTTTTTTGATACATTTTAAGAATATTTTTAAAAAATGTCGATGCAAAATCATTGGCTCATCATATTTTGTCTATACATCATTTTTTTGGTGGCGTTTTCTTACAAAAACCATTTGTATACCCAACCCCATAGTGTATGCAATAGACAACGTTTTTTGTGAACCATAAAATATTTTTATAAACTTTCTGAACCATATCTTGTGACAACGTCATTTTCTATATTTCATTACGATAAAGTCCACAATTTGGGGATAATACCCAATTTTAAGGATGGGATGGGATAGGGTATTAAACGATACGCACAGTGGATTATAGCCTTCTCATATGTTTGTATTTGTATTGCAACTAAGTATTCGACTTATCTAGCAAATTTTGTATCACGAGTATATAATATGAAGGCTTGGCAGGTAACTTTCTTTTGAGAGTTCTTGCTTTTTCTGCAATTTATGCCGCGGTTTGTTATTATCGAGCCAAATCCAAGGCGCATAGAAGAATGATCTTAACATTTGGTTTTCAAAAGTTTGTAAAATGTTTAGATTCGTACAACCCCATAGTTTTATACCATTATGTCCAAACCGGTTTTCGCACTTGCTTGTATAGTAGCAGCTTGTTATCAAGGTTAAGCTTCGAACATTTTCAAAGCAACCAGTACAGTTCTCTGTGATTATTTTTAAGTTCTTCGCATTTCTTTTTTACATGCGACTTCCATTTTTATTTTGCATCGAGTGTCATTCCGAGATACTTCGTTTCATTTGCAAACGGGACTCGAGCTGTATTTAAAAATACATTCAAATTGATTTTCCGTTTATACGAAAAGTCTATATAAATCGATTTTTTGCCAGGATTTTGTCCATTCATTAACCTCGTTAACAGCGTTTTGTAATTTCATATTTGTTTCCTCTATTGGTGTGCCAACTGCAAGTATAGCAGTATCGTCAGCAATCGTTGCAACTATTGTGCTGTTTGTTTGTGGGATATCAAGTGTAAATAGCTGAGCAAATTTTCTTTTAAAGCTAAAGCTTTCTCAATTACATCAGTAATTCGATGTACTTCGTATTTTTATAGATTTTTTTTCGAATTTCGTCACAATAGATGTAGTTCAAAACGTCAACGTTACCAAAACTTGGGCGTGGCTAAAAAACCTTATACAGATTAAATATAAAGATGAAATATAGGTTTTGATTATTATCTAAATGTCTTGTTCAGATACATTTTCAAAAACAATTATTTTTTTTTACCAAAAACGAGGTTTTTCTGATAAAAATGTAATTTTAAATCTTTTAAACTTGTTCTGCTGCGAGCAACAAAGACTACGTATACCGAATTTCATCATTCTAGCTCAAAATTTAAGGCCCAAAAACTGGTAACGTATGGACGGACTGACGGACAAATTATCATTCATGGGAAGAATGCCATGCAGTTATTTTACTATATTTGTTGGCATCTATTGTCATAGAGATAAGCCCGTAAGGATATAGCCCACAAACTGACACAACAGATCATGATGAAGTATTTCAAACTGTCATAGCAAAGCTTTCCAATCCCAGGGAGCGATGCAAATAAAAACTTAAATCAGGTGGAGGTCACTTAGTTTACCTGTGACACACCAGGTATTCTCTGGTAGGAAATCGTCAAAAACCATAACAAAGAACTTATACGGTATGAAAGAACCTTGCCACCTAAGGTTGGTAGAAGCCCCCACTAGTCATAGCGTCATTACAAATCAAATTGTATGATGCTAGCGCAAACATTTTTAGATAATATATTCTAAAATTCTTAAGCAACATTACCATTGTATTAGGCTGAAACGGAGCCCTTTTACTTCCCCAGTATACGTATCATAGTGAACGAAAATAATTGAAAGACTAGAAGTTTCATTTAATATAGCTTTCGATGCTTAAGTTGTTCTGCAAAAATTTAGTTACTTTTCTTCTAATATATATTAATGGGTAATAGTGCTTTTTAAATTCAGTGTCCTATTTTTTTTTTAAATCGTCAGATTTATTAATTACGGCATTCTGCATTCTTACTCACATCTATGTGTACTTCTTGCACGATCGCTCTCACCATCGCGCCACTGAACCCAATCTAAGTTTTAACATTAAAAAAAAAACTTGCTAAATCTACTTCTAATTAAAGAAATAAAATATATGGTGTTAACGGCCCATATAGTCCCTTCATTTCTGTCTGTCACAAAGAACTGGATCTCCCATTTGATGCTTAATCCGAACAGCAAATTTGAAAGAGTTCTCATGACAGTGTTACACTTGGATATTAGTCAGATTTTTGCAGGAGGTGGAGTAGTGAATTAAACTTAGGCATTGTCACTTTCGGGATTTGAACCAGGAACCCAGCGCTAATTAGTTTAACGCACTAACTACTAAGCCACTGCATAGTTAATTAACCGTTTTGATTATAAGAAACGGTTATGTGGGAGGTATCGTTAAATTAAGTGTTAGTGGCCCAATTCCAAAAGCCCCCTGTAGAACCACACATATATCCCAAATGTCAGTAAAATCGGGCAAGTAATTTGCTCTCTAGTACCAACAACAAACTCCAGATAACAGATCACAGACTCCGGAAGGCAGACTAAAATTACTTTTTTGGACTTCGGGTACCTCAAAACATAAGAATTTGTAAAATCTGAACTTCGAATTTTCGGGCCATCGAACGAAAATAATTTCCTTTACTACGTATACTGGGGAAGTAAAATTTCGGTACTGATTTTCCATTAAATATGACCATGGTATTTATACCACAACAGCATAGTGAAAAACCACAGAAAAACCAACTAGGTGAATATTTAATAATTAAATGCACTTAACTAATATCCCGCAAACAGAAAAAAGGACAAAGCATACAAAATTCATTCTCATGATAGAAATTCTGCCCTAAAAGCTGCCCAAGGTTTTTTTACCTATAGTTAAATTTTCAACATTCACAAACCGTCAGGACATTCATTTTTTTCTGCTACAGTTGCAGCATTTTGTTGTTGTTCTGCTCTTTGGGTAGGTATATAATATTCATTTTGTTGAAGGACACATTTCATTGTAAACACAAACAAAAAGCACAGCAAATATGTACCGCAAATGCTAAAAGCGATATTCGTCCTTGGTTTTAAATCCAACAAGCACCGGCAGTCACCAACTGCCACCACTACCACCCAAGACCAAGAATCTGCCAGCAACTGCAAGCCAAGCCAAGCCCTGCTTTTGGTATGCAACAAAATTCTACTTATTTTCCGCTCATGAGTAAATAGAATGTGGAAACTCCATGACACAGCCACCTACGTTTGCAATAACCGACAGTGTACAGCCAATCCTCAATAGGGCATTTGGATCCTGGGCGCATAGTGTTCCACATTTCGCACACTTGGCTCCGTACCAATAATGAGGCCTCCTTCATATTTACTCAGAGCTTTGGCATTATGTTTAAAGATTATTATTTTGAAATGACATGTGTGCTCACATGCACGCACGAATTACATTCTAAGCACACACACTGTGAACTAAGGGCACCACTGATGCACTGCTGCTGGTTGCAATAGCCTATATACACTAGTGTGCGACAGGACATCATGAACGTATAATTTGAAGACAAAGTGCTGTGGTTTTCCTGTTCTGCATAATTGTGTTTATGATGCAATGTGTCAATGCGACCTAGACCGGCTTGTAGGATTGCAATATGCCTGGAAAATCAACATAGCTGTACAGTGTACATGGCCCGACCGGATTATAGATTAATATTGAGTGACTTCGGTTAAGTGTACACGAGTATTGAGGGGAGTTGCTTGGCCAGGATCTTCAAGATAACTAAACACTAATGAGGTTATTGCAATTAAATGCAGTAGTCCTTGCTAAGGCTGCCGCAATATCCAGAATTGATTAATGTGGTAAAGTAAATAGAATCGAAGATTGATATTAAGGACAAAGGAAGGACTCAGTGCCGACAATTCTAACAACGGAGTTTATATTTATCAGCACAGAACGCTAACGAGATCTTTGTTGAAGATTGTAGTTGCAAGGATATTGCAAGCCATGGTTTTGAAACCCTGAAGTGTTTGTTGGTAGTGTAAGACTAATATCAAGAGTTGTTCCTGGTTATACAATGAGAATGATTAGTAAATATCCGTGGCTTTGTATCGCTGTGGTTAGTACTATGAAATGCAGCGCAGATAACGGTAGCAACACAATTCAATGATTTTACGTTATGGGTTATAGACTGCCCAAAATTTCTTTTTAAAAATTCATAAAAATGGACAAAATTAATTTTTTTATTATGGCTTTATTAGTAAGAGAATACATTCCCATTAAATAAGGAACACAACGTCGTTCAAGTGGCTGCCTCGGCTTCGCAGTAGCGCATACTGTCACTCCAATTTTCCAAGACCTTGTTGATGGTTTCGGGCTTTAGCTTACGGATTGCTTGGATGATATTGGCCTTTAGTGCTTGAGTAGTTTCCGGATTGTTGGCATAACATCTGTCCTTCACGGTTCCCCACAAAAAAAAGTCGAAAGGGGTTAAATTGCAGCTCCGAGGCGGCCAATTGACATCGCCAAGACGGCTGACAATACGATTTGGGAAGTTGGTGCGCAAAAGATCGATTGTGGCATGGGCTGTGTGACATGGTGCGCCATCCTGCATGAACTAGAGGTCGTCCAAAATCATATCTTTAGTTTCAGTAAAAAAAAGTCGGTTAACATCGTTCTTAATGCCCTCGGTTGACCAAAACGTTGTTTCCAGGCTCATTTTCGAAGAAAAATGGTCAAATGATGCCACAACTCCACAATTCGCTCCAAACTATCACTCTCTGTGGATGCATTGGCTTCTCGACTATAAAAGATGTTTTTTTTTTCGCCCAAAATCGTTGCCCAATTCAAGCTGCTCTAAGGTCCAAACTGCCAAGCGATAACGAAGCGGATGGTCGTCCGCCTTCAATTGCTGAGTCAATTGGACCTTGTAAGCGAATAATTCAAAATCTTTGTGTAGAATTCTCCTCAGGCTATTGCGTGAAATGTTCAGCTGCTGATGGCGAGTTCATGTTCGTGAATTAAGTTTCACACTCTCGGCTACAGCAGCCAATTCTCGTCCGTGCGTGCGACGACGGAGACAAAGTTGCGTACAGCAGACGAGGTGGGTGGTTCATTCTTAATCTTAATTTTAAAATCGTACATATTGTCGGAGTAGTAACAATTGCCATGTAAAGTTTATCTCAACTCAGCCGTTCGAATTCGACATAAAATAAAACGCTCCGCCATCGTAAAAGAAGTACAAGCAAGAATGAATGGTTATGAGAACAAACCTGGATCCGGGGTACTTCCGAACATTAAACTTTTACCACATATAATATAGTTTAGTGTGCTTTTTAAACCATGGCGGCAGAGAGGAGTGTCGTAGCGGAATGGAAACAAGAAATCATACGAACATATTACGGAAAAATTAATAAGCGCCGCCTTCAAGTAAGTGCTATTCACGCCTCTGAGATGGCTTCAAATTGCAAGTAACTAAGAAAATGTCGAAGTTGAGGAATACTTGCGTATTCCGGTGCCATGTGCCGTACACAAACTATGTATTTACCCACAACATACTTTCTTACATTTGAGACAAGAGTTGAACATGTAGAAATGCGAGCAGATGAGTCCAAATGAGAGTGATAGTAAAAGACACCCAAGTTCCAATTCTGTTTGTCATAACCCAACTTAGGTTTTTATGGAAAGAAAATTGACCACGCCCACTTTTTTTGATTTATCTAAAATCGGAGAACGGCTGGACCGATTTGTCTATTTTTATTTAAAATGTTCGTTGTAATTCAATTTAAGTTTTTAGAGAAAAAAAATTGACCGCGATACTTTTTTTGATACATATATCTAAAGTCAATGAACTCCTTGACCGATCTGATAATTTTGTTTAAATGTTTGTAATAGTCCCTAAAAATTTTTTACGGAAAGAAAAATTATCCACGTCCACTTTTTTTAAATCCACGGGAAAATTCATGTACAACTTTAACTATCCACACGAAATAGGGAAAGAAAAATAAAAGTGTCCCGGAAAATTTCTTTTGTGTGAACTCAAGCGCAGTTCTTATCCATTGAAGAAGTTTCAAATTTAAACAGTTTGCAAAAATATTAATTTTTTTATGAACTCTCCCGATAACTGACAATAGGAAATACATATTTTGTTAATTCTTTTTGTTTTGTTCGTTATACTCTCATGATGTAAATAACTGATTTATCATTGCTTTGGTATTGTTTCGCCATTTAGCGAAGGTGTGTGTCTGACGTCTGGAATTTCTGATTAAAGCTTGAATCCAAACAGGCATATTTGATTGAGGTTATATGTGTATGTGATTCTGATTAGTAATAATGAAGATGTATTTTTGGAATTTTAATGTTGCCTTCAGCAAGGACGTTGTTTTTCATATGACGACATTTTTATAACACTTCTTACGTTTGTGGGTGTAAATACAAATTGCGGTACTTTGAAAAGGACAGATTGGACGAGAGAGGCTGCAAGATGAAGATGAAAACTGGGATGTGGTCTGATTCGGGTCGGATGACGTATTCAGATTTGATGTATGAGTTGTATAACGGTACTTTTGACTAAGATTGTCTTTTTCATGTTTGACGTTGGGAGTCTACAATGAAAAGAGAATATCTTCACACTGGAGATCTTGCAGAAGGGACTAATGGCGACAATTGTATGATTGTCTTTTTGAAGTAAAACTTCTTTTGGGAAGTTGTGAATTTGATTTTATGAAACGGAAAAGTGTAACGAAAAAGAGGTCAAACAAAATATCGGTTGTCGTCTGATCACCGAAACCAAGAAGCGTGCGTCGGTCGCGCTTAGTACTTAAATATGGGAACGCTTGGGAACACAGCGTGTTGTTGGTTATTGTAAGAGAATGAGGTGAGTACAACTTTCATAAAACCTTTTTTGGAGGAAAGAGAACTGAGTTTCGCGGTAAGAAATAGTTGAAAACTAATCAAAACATTTTCTGCGACAACTATAATTAGAAATTAAGATATTTGTGGGTAATCATGTTCTAAAATTCATAGGCTTTGTATTGACACCAACTAGCCAATGGTTGAATTTGGTTGTGTAGGTGTTATATGCAACTACTGTTAAGTACTAGTCGCTCACGATGCTGCATGATTTCGGTGATATGACACCAACTAGCCAATGGTTGAATTTGGTTGTGTAGGTGTTATATGCAACTACTGTTAAGTACTAGTCGCTCCCGATGCTTCATGATTTCGGTGATATGACTGCTATTTCTCTTTTTGTTACATAAAATGCAATTCATACCATTCCAAAATAAGTTTCGTTTCAAAAAAAGTTTTTAACTTAATGTTAACAGATGCTACTTAACTTAAGTGCAAAAATAAATCACAGTGATATTAATAATGTGTTTGCTTTTAGCTTTAGTCACTTTCACTTTTCTATATAACAGGACTACTTCAGAAAATACTTTGATATAGGCTCTGGAATACAGCACGAAAGTGACAATTGACATACAAAATGTTGGGGAACATTGAAGTTAGGAAAGGCTATGTGAAGTGAACTTCTATCTTACAGAATTCCTTTCGCGGGATACTGGAGCTTACGGGAATAATTCTAAAAAAAAGGAGTGTACATAAACCATTCCGTAGACATTTTAGGCGCAACGTCCAAAAACGCCGTGAATGTGCTGCTGGAATACATAATGTATAATAGTTTAATAACCACAGGAAGTGTCATATCGTGTATGCAATCCACAAATGTAACGTGAAACACCACCAACATCATCATTGCCAATACCTATAGTTGCAGATCTGTAAGCAGATCCTAAACCATAAGAGGAGAAAAACGTGATGCCAAACCCTGCCCTTACTAAGAAATGTTTTGCTGGTATAGTAGATAATAAACGAAGCTTTAACCACCAAGGTGTACAGCCGTAGCCGTACATAAATCGTAGCATCAGCAACTGTGTATCCATAAATTAGTTCACTTTTTAAATACTTAATTAATCGCTAGTGAACTAACACTACTCCAACCAGCAACCTCTAAGTATCTACTTCATTTATCGATCTCCAGCTACAACCCCATGGTATTTGGAACACAATGATAGGGTAAAAATTTAAAGAGGATTAAGAAGTGCCAAGTGCATTAGAAAATGCCAATATGTATACTTCCTTACCTTGCTGCTCAATGCGATCGTTATTCGGATCAGTCCAACTGATAAATGCCACCCCAAACCAATTGCCCATCTGTGGTCCTTCGACAATAATGCGCTGTTGCTTGCTATCTGATTTGAATTGCAGATCATATATCTTGAATCTAAAGAGAGAGGACGAAAATAAAAAGAATGAATTGAGTGTGAATTTAAGTAAAATAAGGTAGTATAAAATTACAGCAAAATGGAGGAGGTGGAAAAATCGGCTTAAGTGCAAATAAGGGAATAAAACAAACAACCACTTCCTTGCTGACATTCCTACTAGATTTTGCATTTTTTTGTTCTATCAGTGGCCTTGTGCAGACGACGACGCGACGGAGCGCGACCCACCGAAAGGACAAACTTTTCCAAAGGCAATTTCAATTTTCCCGAATTAAAAATGCATTTGTTGTGCTTCGTTTGTTGTTCGAAGGATATTTTCCTTAAACGGATTTATTTGTTCTTGATTGTTGTGCCTTTGCTACACGTAAGAAAATGAGGGAGTGATTCAGAGAATCAGACATGCGGCATAGTGCACAGCCTAGCAAGGAGGACCGAAAGTATTGAAAACTTTTCCTGTACTTTTTGTGTCCTTATAGAATTGTTTGAACTTTTATGCTGTTGCTTCTTTCATAGGGGTGACCCGCTGCGGCGGGGTGTGCAGAGTGTTTTGAGTTTTTTTTTCCTTCATTCACACTTTTGACCTTGTGTATACACCCTGCTTAAGAATACTTTGTGACTGTTGGTGTGTAGCACAACGATGCTGCCTGCTGACGCTCTGCTGCTAAGTGACTGTGAAGCTGAAGAAATGGAGGAAATATGTACGAGGATTAAAAGTGGTGTGAAAAGTTGGCAGGGTATTCGAGGCGAGAAATGGTTTCAGGCGGAAGTGTATGTTAATGGGAAATACATTTCCTGCACTTTTGCTTAAGGAGATGTTTTTGTCGCGCCTTGACATCGCGGTGTGGTAGAGTGGGTGCGAGGAAAGAGAGCAATCGTATTTGGGTGGCGCAAACGGGATATTATCGAATTATACACCTGAGGCGGTAAGTAGATCGGATGGCGGTGGTGGCCGTAGAGTGGTTAATGTGAGGATTTTTTTTACACCATAATCTGTGGGCTGTCGACGCAAAGCGAAAAGTTTTGCATCTATGGTAATGCAATGGGTGTAACAACCTTTTTGTTAACGTTTAGAAGAAGAGGCCACAGAATGCGAAGGGAAAGGAACGAAACCAGGATTATGCAAAAGTTGAATACAAATGTTTATTTTGTGAATATTATACATTTTGTATGATACCATATATTTTGCACTGGGTCGTTCTAGGTGACAAATTCTTTGTAAAATCTTTGATCCTAAGATTCAATGAAGAAATTTAACCGCACGAGTATTTGGCATCAAAACAGCGCAATATCAAACAAAATAGGATTTAATACCGTTTCCTATAGCTCCACGATTGAGGCTTCTTTTATTTTTTGTAATTAAGCTTAAGGTTTGTTTAATTTTATTTTTTTTTCGATAGTAAATATTTTATTCTGAATGTTTATTATATTTTTTAATGAAAATTTTCAAGTTATTTGTTTGTGTCGTTGCTAGTTTATATTTCCCATAATCACTTTAGGAGCTCATTGATAGCTCGTAATCCAGTTGAAAGTCTCTGCTAACATCTTTACTAATATGTAAAACTTCACACTCAAGGGTGCAAGTCCTGAACAGAATCTTGCAGAGATGAACAAACACGGCCGTCTGTGCAGGTGATGATTTGTCATGTGAATTTAAAATAGTTCTTGTGGGATTCTGAAAAACTCTCGAGCCAACACCAGAACCACAAATCTGTAGAACAGCGATCATATGTCGACAATGTTTAATCTTTAGTCGGACTTACTTACTTACTTAGGTGGGGCTACAGTCCGGGATGAACCTGGGCCTCAACCAACATGCCTCTCCAATTAGCCCGGTCCTTAGCTAACTGCCTCCAGTTGCGCACTCCAAGTTGGTTGAGGTCGGTTTCTACATGTGCGGTTTCTACGTCTGGCTGGAAATCGAAGACTCTGCGAGCCGGAGAATGGGTGTCCATTCGTTCTACATGTTTTTTTACTAGGGGTATGTCACTTTACAGCTCGTATAGTTCGTGGTTGAATCTTCGTCTCCATAGCCCGTCAACGCAAACGGGATCAAAGATTTTTGGAAGAATTTTTCTCTCGAATCGAACAAGGACTTCTTCATCCGCTTTTGATACGGTCCATGCTTCAGCGCCGTAGAGCAGGACTGGGATAATCAGGGTCTTATATAGGATCTCCTTAGTAGTTCGAGTGAGGGCTTTACTACTAAATTGCCTTCTTAGCCTGAAGAAACAGCGATTGGCAAGAGTAATTCTTCGTTTGATTTCTGACGAGATGTTGCTGTCAGAGTTAATAGCGGAGCCGAGGTAGACAAAGCCCCGTACTACCTCAAAGTTATATCTGTCAATGGTGACGTTCTGTCCAATTCGTCGATGTTGTGTGTCCTTTCGTGTTGACAGCATATACTTAGTCTTACCCTCATTTACTGCTAAACCCATTTTTGCCGCTTCCTTCTCTATACTAGCAAACGTGGCTATGACATCACGTTGAGTCCTACCAATGATGTCAATATCGTCGGCGTATGCTAGTAGTTGCACCGATTTATGGAGATTTGTGCCTCTGGTGTTGGCTCGGGAGTTTTGCACAATCCTCTCAAGAATCAAATTGAAAAAGTCACGTCATGACAGCGCATCGCCTTGCCTAAACCCTTTTATGGTATCGAATGTATCGGTGAGGTCATTTCCGACCCTGATGATGCAGCGATAATTCTCCATCGTCATCCTACACAAACGGACGAGTTTGGGCGGTATACCAAAACTAGACATGGCTCTGTATAGTCCGTCTTTATCAATGCTGTCGTATGCGGCTTTAATATCGATAAATAGGTGGTGGGTATCGATTTGGACTTCTTGGGTTTTTTCAAGGATCTGCCGAAGTGTGAAAATTTGATCGATTGTGGACTTTCCTGGCCTAAAACCACACTGATAAGGGCCGATCAGGTTGTTGGTAAACGGTTTCAGGTGTTCACATATTACGGCAGATAGGATCTTGTAGGCGATGTTGAGTAGACTTATGCCTCTGTAGTTGGCGTAGTTTAGAGGGTCTCATTTTTTGTGGATCGGGCAATAGATGCTGAGGTTCCATTCTTCAGGCATGCTTTCAACCGACCAGATTTGGCTTATGAGTTGGTGGATGTTGCTTACCAAGTCATCTCCGCCAGCTTTATAAAGCTCAGCGGGAAGGCCGTCATTTCCGGTGGCCTTATTAAGCTTGAGTTTAGATATAGCTATCCTCAATGCACTTAGGTCGGGTGGTTGGCAGTTTTCGCTGTCGTTGCCAATATGAAATGCTTCGTTCTGCCTGACAGCGGAATGTTGTTCGTCATCGCCGTTTAACAGTCTGCAGAAGTGGTTCTTCCATATCCTCAACATAGTCTCAACTACGATATTTCCTTGTTCATCTCGACAGGATTCTGTTTGAGCCTTGTATCCCTGGCTTTGACGTTTTACACTTTGGTAAAACTTGCGAACATCGTTCCTGGAGTGGCACCTCTCTATATCCTCATTTGCGCGCTTTTCTTGCTTTTTTTCTTCTTCCTGAAAAGCCGATGTTATTCCCTTCTTCTTTGCCTATAGAGATCAATGGCAGCTCTCGTCTTCACCTGCAGCTTAGCCTTGTAGGCCTCGCTCTTGCTGCTGAATCATTAGTCGGACTAAACGAAATAATGTGGGTTAAGAAATAAATAAAGAGTAGACCAAGTATATGTAATCAACAAGACATGGACAAATAGCATCTGCAAATCGAACAGAACTCTGTCGAAAAAGCTCCGCATTGGGCGTTTGTTCTTGTTAGCACATATAGACCGAATGAACACCAATTATGCAGTCCGAAGGCAGATTGTACACGTTGTTAAGGAAGAGCCCGCCTAAGGTGGCACGCACATGTAGAAACCAACCTTAACCAACTGGTGGAAGCTAGCTAAAAATCGAGGTAATTGGGATAGCATGTTGCGTGATCCATGACGAAAGTAACAACACATAAGTTTGAAGGTCCCAATCTTGGTGGCAAAAATAAAATTTTCAACACACAAATGGATGGAAAAGCTTGGCTGAAGGCCTTGTATATGTTGTTAATGCCAGATATTTCATGTCATTTTAGGAAAAGGCTTGGGTCAAACCGAGTACATGCTATCTGAGATAGATAACATTTGATCTTTTATTAAAAGATATTTTCTTCATTTTAAATTAGAGTGGTCAAAGTGTGTTAATTAAACCTTTCCATTTAACATTTTAATATTTTATAGTGCACCTATGGATACTCAACACCTCAAGAATAGCATCCCTTGTAAATAATTCTCTAAGTTCAACTATTACAACATAAAGCTTAATATTAATCTTTCCTTCAGCTTTTACTTGTATCGATCGAAAATGGACTCAAGGCATATTCAAATAACTTGCAAATATTTGCCAACTTAATCCATAAGTCGTCACTTTTGTTTAGAATTAATTTGATATTGCTAAAGGCATGCTCTCATATAACATTTCTTCCTTTTCTAATAGTCATACGCTTTCTAATTTCATCTCAACATGAGTTTTCAAACAGATAAGGAGTACAATCACCCCTTACGCCCTTACTTATACGCACATTACGCATTCAATAAAATGCCATTTCTCAAGCTGGTAGCTGTGTAGTTACCAACGAACCCCAATTGTGTACAATAAACGATGGAATCGAATTTTATTTGAGAGACACTGGACGTTACGATGCGTACAGAATTCGCCTTCCAATAGCCCTAAGTTCTATTTTCGAGTATTCATGCAATGACCCTTTTACGAGGAGAAAATTGATTTTGATTACATTCCTTGCAAACGAAATCACCGTTCACTATAAACTTTTCATCCGATCTCTGTCCATCTTAATCATCATCATGGTCTAGGACGAACCTATACCCATGATTAAAGACTTGTGTTCATTTCCCTTTTCCTGTTGGAAGGCATTCCATCCGGACACACTCTTGCTGTGTCTTACAACCTTTTTCGATTGTGAGTTATAATTAAAATCCTTTAGATAAACATTCTCGCTTCATAGTACTTTAGTATCTCGTTGTTGATGGTGATTTAGTTTTCTTCTCATAGTAACCCGATTTCTGGATCTGTATGCGTTTGTCCAACAAAGGGGAAGCAACTATACGGAGTTCTGTTGTAAGGGTAGACAAAACTTTTTCATCATGGTGTGGCATGGGGTGGCAGGAGGATAAGGAAATATTTATAATTACTAAAAGTTCATGTCAATGTCGAATATTTAATTTATCAAGGATAGCACACAAACTTATAGCAGTGTTTACAGTATACACAACATGTTGTACCACAAGGAGCGTACTTATCATGCACACTAAAGGTTAAGATATTGTTGCTCATAAGTTTTTTGTCGCTTTCAAAATAATATCTATTTGGCACCGTATTATCCAACAATGGAATCAGGGATGGGCTTAATCTATTTTATAAATTTTATGTTCTGCTGTTAAAGTTCAGTCAGTCCAAGCGCCATGGCATTAGCGATCGCTTGATCCTAAACCGGAGGTTCAGACTTCCTTTTCGTTTTTAATCTGTAGGCTGTGAATCGGAGATTCACTTGGCTGGAGCATTATTGTCTTTTCTACCGTTTATGCTACATCTACATTTTGATATAGCTCAAAGAGCTCGCGGTTGTGTCTTCTTATCCATTCGCCTTTCCCTCATAAGGGACAAGCAATTCGACGAAGATCCCTTATATTTGCTCTGCTCTTATGTATATTGTCCAGCACTGGGTGCTCGATAAGAAAAGAATCAGGTAGAGCTGTATCAATTTTTGATTTTCCTTATCGCTTTGTAGGAGCTTCAGGCGATGGATGCTAATACGGGATCAATGAAACGATGACAAGTCTCGATTTGAAATTGGTTTGTCTTTCCAGAATTTACCTTAGTGTGAAATCTTGGACTGGATGGTGTCTATAAGCGTGTTGCAGAAGGGCCTCAGACGATCATTTGTATTTGGAGCAAGACACGGGCTCGCCTTTCTTGTAGATGGGACATATGGAGCTGATATTCTAGTCATCGGATGCTTATATCCAGTTAATGGGTTTGTGCATCCATACTTCCATGGCAACTCCTCCGTAACAGACGTGAAGATGGCAGAGCTTAAAAGTTACATTAACGAAGCAGTTAATGAGCTAGCTGCACTGCATATCGCACGACGAGGTAACGTCGTTACGGTGGCCACAAAATTCCGATTTGCTTATCATTTCTGCACAAAACGCCAAATAGATGTAGGAAACCAAAAAAAAATTAGTGGTTGGTGTACGAATTGTTCGTACGCAACTTTATGTATTTTAAATTACATTTTGGCACCAAGCAATCCTGTATGGTATCAACGCTGGATATAAAATACTTCATTCTACGAATAATCGGGTGAGATGATGGAGTAAAATATTATGTTTCCGCAGAAGTGCCACAAGGCTCAGTTCTCGGCCTGTTCCTTTGGAATATGAAGAAGTCATATTTACCAAGTGGTGTAAAAATAACAAGTTTCGTGGACGGTATAGGGCTGAACGAAGCAATAATCTGGATAAAGAATTGGCTAGCTACAGCATGTCTAGAACTGACCGACAATAAAGCGGAAGCGGTTCTTAATAATAGCAAAAAAGCTTTAGATCATGTTAATATACAGATTCGATCCAGCACAATGGGCCTAAGGAAATATGTACAAATAATAAACCATTATTAACTCAAGCAGCCCTCTCCTCTCCAAATATCGACGGACTTGGCTACGCCAGGCAAATTTTACTGTCAAAAATAATCAAATCAGTCCTTCAGTAGTTTGGGCAAGTGCACACTGACAATCAATGCGACTACCAAGCAATAATCTCATCGATATATAGACTTTGTGCACTGAGAACTATAAGTGGGTTTCGAATCAACTCGGACAGATTGACAAATAGCATAAGCTAACCAACCGCGGGATGTAGTATCTAAAGGCAGTACCTGAGTTTGCAGGACCATACGAATGATTAAGAACATGAGGATAAGGTATGTGATTCGAATATACTATAAACGCGTGCAAATGATATATTGATAAGATTTCCCACCTCCTTGGTCTAATTTAAAAAAAAAAAACTTTCGTATTTGAAGTGTACTGCTGGTAATCCATCAAAACCGGCTATGCTGCCTGAATACTTCTAACGGGTCCGCAATTTAACTTTTTATTTTCAACTAGTGCTTATTTCGTGAATTGTAACACTTAGCATATGTCTGATTTGACATATAATTAGTTTTATCCTTCCGCTGAACGAATATGGTTGTGTATACGCTTGAACAACGCTGGGAAATATTGCGACATTACTTTGAAAATCATGGTAATGTTGAAGAATGTGTGCGAAAATTGCGTACGGATTTTGGAAGAAGAGAAGCACCGTCAGCTCCGTATGTTCGTTATCTTGTGAAAAAAGTGAAAGAAACTGGCATCGATAAACCAAAGCGTGAAAAGCCAAAAGCAGTGCGTACACCCGAGAATATTGCTGCTGTGGCAGAAAGTGTGCGTGAAGCGCCATCAACATCAATTCACCGTCGTTCTCAACAATTGAACATTTCGGAGACATCATTGAGACGAATTTTGCATAAAGACGTTGGTATGACGCCATACAAAGTCCAGTTGGTTCAGGAGTTCAAGCCAACTGACCATCCAATGCGTTTTCGCTTCGCTAAGTGGGCCTGCGATCGACTAAGAGAATATGCCGATTTTGCCAAAAAAAATCATCTTTTCAGATGAAGCTCATTTTAATCTTGGCGGGTATGTAAACAAGCAAAATTCTCGCATTTGGGGCACAGAAAACCCGCACGCATATTTTGAAAAGCCGATACACCCAAAACGAGTCACTGCTTGATGCGGATTTTGGTCCAGAGGCATAATTGGGCCATTTTTCTTCGAAAATGAGCAAGGAGTGGCCGTTCCAGTCAATGGCGATCGTTTTCGGGCCATGTTGAACGAATTTTTGTTCACAAAAATTTATGAGGAGGATATTGGCAACATTTGGTTTCAACAGGACGGCGCTACGTGCCACACAGCCGAAGATACACTCGATGTTTTGCGCCCTGTTTTTGAAGATCACATTATCAGCCGCAGAGCTGATGTTGTTTGGCCACCTCGGAGCTGCGATTTGACACCGTTGGACTGTTATTTGTGAGGTGCCATAAAAGATAAGTGTTACGCAGACAAGCCAGAGACAATTGACGCTTTTAAGGACAATATTCGTGAAGCCATTGGTGAAATACAGCTGCACACAATCAATAATGTGTTTAAAAATTGAACCGATCGTGTAGGCTACTGCATGGCCAGCCGAGGCAGCCATTTGAATGAAATTATTTTCCATTATTAACCGGAAGGATTGTACTTTTAAATAAAAAAAAGAAATTTGCGAAAATATTCAGCAGTTTTTTTTTATAGCATTTTCAAAAAAAAAAAAAAATATTTGGCGGACCCTTTACAATTCACTGCGCGTCTCTGACTAGAATATTATCATTATGTACTTTGAAGCCAGTTTTTTTTTGTAAAAAAAACCTCCTTCTGTAAAAACTTCCGTTTACATTCTATTTTATCATATTGGCGGGTGCAGTAGACTACTCGGTACATATTGCGTTGGGCTACTTAACGCGGGTGCCCTGGATCAAATCCCGAAATTGCGAATGTCTGATCAACATCTTAGAGTTACACTTGAGAATCATCCCTAATTTGCCGTTCAGGCGATATAATAACATTGCACAGATAAATGAAAGAAGATTCTACGTTTGAGGGCATTTATGTATCTTAAATGCCAGATGCTTCATTTTTTAATATTATGTGTTTCCTATTGTCACTATAACGTCCTACAGTCCTCTTCCTCGACACTATATTCAACATCCATGTGGTATTTCTTATAGCACAGAGTGTATTAATCTTATCACCACACCCTAAACATAGTCTCACGCACCACATGTATTTGAAAAACAGACGTTTTCCCCAAAACTTCTATTCCTCATAGATCCCTTTGCCCCCAAACTATCCATCCATAACCATGGGTAGATATGACAACATACACAAAATTGGGAGCGTATATCAGACGACCGACAACATTAGGACGTCCGATATTTTTGGCACCCACTTCAACATAGCCACTCGTATATCCACCACCAGACAACAGCTTTATACCCAGACCCAGCGAATTGTACAACTCACAAGTCAAAGAGTGTTTAAGGGTAGGTGTCCCATGCAAAAATAGGTTGGAGTTTTGCGCTAAATTGTGTAGCGCTCACAATTTTCCGAATATTTAAATGAAATAAACGGTGATCGATTGGAAATATGTTAAGCAAAGTACTTGTTTAGCATTTAAAAAACATTAAAATATCTTTGAGCCTCAAAACCGCCTGACATGTAGAAAAACCATACAAATAAGTTAGATGCTAATTGCGTTCCATTTTTATCTCTTTATATACATATTTTTTATTTTTTTTATATTTTTTTTCTACAGACAATAGATTTGCGCAGATAACACCGGTTGTTTTTTGTTGTGAATTTTAGTATTTATCCCGAAAAAAATGCACAAAACTATGAAAAATAAGGTAAATTTACAAAGTTTAACTAGATATAACTTCTAAAGTATAAAAGGTAACGAAGTCAAATTAGCTTTTTTACAAAGCTAATAGATATGTGCAGATACCGTTTTTTTTTTTTTTTTTTTTTGTATTTTGTACAGTAATTTTTTGGTGACAAAATGGAAAAAAGGTGTTTTTTTTTAAACGTTTTGGGTTTTTTGGCTGGGAAATCGATAGTTATATTTCCTAATTTTTGGAAATAATTTTTTAACCAAGCGACAATATATAGGGCACAACGTACCGGTCTTAAAAACATGTTTTTTTTCTTCTAACATATTTAAATATGCAATTCAATATGACATTATTTGCAATGCCGCTGTGAAAAAAGGACAACCAAAATGATTCCGACATATTTTTTTTATTTTTTTTTGGTATTTGTATTATTTAATTCAAAATACAAAATAGTTTTTTTCCACACGGTTTTTCAAATTTTGATGTTAGAAAAGTGGTCTATTTTACGTTTTTTACATAAAAAAAGATCGAATTCACGCACACAAAGAAGTTTGTTTCAAAATAATGTCACTAGGTGGTGAGTTGGTGACATTCTCTTTTCATTATTCTCTTCTGTAAATACAGGCACTAGGCAGGCGAGATTGTTATTATGTATGTATCTTTTGTTTACCTTTTCGGGTAGACTTGATGAAAGTTCGTGTGGACTTCACGTGGACATGGTACAGATCGTTACATTATTGAAATGTTTGCTATCGCTGCTGATGAATTGTTTTGTATGCGTATGTTTGCACGTGACAGAAAGGGTTGAGTGGGAAGTAAGTCAAAGTGTAGGTACTTGTGTGTATAATTTTGATAATTTTTGTGAATAGTAAAGTGTTGTTTACTGTGTTATTTTTTTTCATTTGTGACACAACTTAAAAAAAAAATTTAATTGTTTATGTTATTTTTTATATTGTATATACATATGTATATTATATGTATATTATATGTATATATATATAATGTCTGAACAACATTTTTACAGAATATCAATATCTATATTTCATACATATAAAGTTTTTTGACACGCCCACTTTTTGGGGGCGTTTTTAGTAAAAAAACGTTTTTCGGTAGGTACATTTTTTAAAATAACGGGTCTGCCATTGGTGAAATACAGCTGCACATAATCGATAATGTGCTTAAAAATTGGACCGATCGTGTAGGCTACTGCATGGCCAGCCGAGGCAGCCATTTGAATGAAATTATTTTCCATTATTAACCGGAAGGATTGTACTTTCAAATAAAAAAAGAAATTTGAGAAAATATTCAGTAGTTTTTTTATAGCATTTTCAAAAAAAAAAAAGTTATTTGGCGGACCCCTTATTTGAAAAAAACTTTTGATGCAGGATTATTGGTTATGATTATATAAACATTTCATACCCTACCCCATAGCATATGAAGGAGAAAAACGTTGTTTTTTGTCGAACAACAAAAGATTCTGATAAACTGTTTGAACTATGTCATTTTCTATATTATATTTATTAAATTTATTTGATTTTTTATTTACTAATTTAATTTTCCGAAACTTTACAATTTACATATTGATTGAAGGTATGTTGTAAAAAATCGTGTTTCGGAAGATCTTCCTTCAACGTCAACAACATTGACGAACGTTGAAGTTGAAAGTGATCACGTAAAACATCAGGGTCAGGAATTTGAAATTCCTATGGAGGTGGACATTACAGTGAAGGACAACTGTAGTTTTGTTCCGGAGGGCAGGCGTATAATTGATTTAAATACATTTCTCAATAGTTTAAAAAACATTTCGCTGCACGGAAAAACGTTTTCGTTTTTTTTTTAAAATTCGACTCAAATAGTATTTGTTTGGTGAATTTGACACCTTGAACCTACAAAAATTAATTATAGCGGTTAAATTAACTTTCGTAAACTTCTTTTTTTATATATGGTGCTTAGGTACCTTCATAACGAGCATTGATAGAAGATGGGGTGACAATTACCTAGATAAATATCTATCATTTTTTGTTATTTGATTTGAAAAATTTCATCCTACTATTGTTGCGACGAGAATCAGTAGCACTATTGTCTACCGTCCTATTATTTGAGTAATCGAATTTTCATCCAAACAAGTGTTTTCCTACATCTCATAAATTAAGAAAAAAGTTAACCTAGGTAAGGTTTACACATTTTTTTATAAGATATACAATGAAAACCTCAAAAACTGCTTTTACACCTCGCTGCGCGGCAGCCAGCAACAATTTTATCATTTTATCACCAAATCTTGAAGAAAATTACAACACAAAATATGTACACCAAACCAACCCTCAACTTAATTTTTTTCCTTCTCTTTCCATTTTTGTTTTCAAGTTATTTGCTTGGTGTCTGTATATTGCATATGTAGGTAGGTAGGTATATGTAATATTAGTCTGCGCTTGCTACTTTTTGTCTTTTCCTTCAGTTTTCGTTTGCGTTGAAGCAAAGAGCACATGAGTAAAATTAAAGAGAGCTTACCAACACATTCAAATGCATTTACATGAAATTTGAGTTGGTCGGTCTGGGACACCTACCCTTAAAAGGGGATATTATACGAGTATATATTCGACAGGGAGCTTTCATGTTACATGCTCGTAAAACAATGAAACATTTGCACTGCCAGGACATGCTAATAAATTATGAAATTCCTCCATCTCTCTCTCTGTCGATCTCTCGCACCATGTCCAGTGGCATTCTGAACTTCAACAACAACAACACCAGCCGCACCAATTGCCTGGAGTAACCAAAAATTCTATTAACATTAGACAAACTTTTGTGTATACGTACACATGCGAGTGTGTTTGTTTATTTGTTCATGCGATGATTCTCATTTTGTTGTTTTGCTAACAGTACGAGGGTTGTCTTGTCCGTGCGGCAAAGGCAACAAGGTAGATTATTAACTAACACTCTGGACATTTTTTGCGTGTCATTGTCTTGTATCATGTCGTGTCGTCTCCTAATCGAATTCCTTCATAAATATATATATATATATATTACCCGATCCTGAGTGACGAACAAAAAAGGAAAACCTAACCACAGGCGAGTGGATTGCATAAGAAAAGTTATAAAGTTCCAATTCCTTGCAGTGTTATTAATACAGCCCAGCAGGATCAAATGAATTGTTAAATTAAATCCGATTGGCAATTAAACATGCACATATGTGGGCATGTCCTGTGTTCTCGTGTACACGATGAGGATGTCGTATCCAAATGATTGGTTGGATGTGTTCAATGTTCCTCTCTGGGATGATGGTTTTTGTATAATTATGTCATTAGTGTAGAAATGCAGGACATTTGGTCGATGCGTATAATGTTTTGTGGCTGCGGCGGACTTGTGTAACCATTTTGGATGTCAGCTTAATTAACACATCTCCAAGACCATACATTTGAATAAGCAGGACAATTCGCAATAATGCACAACAGTTTATCATAATTAAAATACAAATATATGTACGAATGCAGGATGCGCCTTAGAAGTGGAATCCTTTGGACAAGCCGCATTTTAATGAAGTACATATACACAGTCGGGTGCTTATGCTGCTGGTTGAATTTGCATGTTTAGTTGGGATTTATATGTGTGGGTGATCATTAAACAACTAGCTTGCGATTTTGTCGAAGAGGTTAGGCATGGGTGAGGGTGTCCTTCCGTCACCCTTTTGAGTACTAATATATGTAGGGCTCCCAGCTATGGTTCTATGATTCAATTTGTAGTATTGTGTGAAATTGTCTAAAGCTGCAAGTACCTATAGCTTAGATATGACGTGTTGGTGATTGCCATATTAATTATGAGGTCTGGGTGAATCCTTGCGAATGGTTGATGTAATCATATTCTAAGATGGGAACCGCTATGGGAATTTACATTAGTAGTACACCAGTAACAGCAAAATTAATTTTCATCCTGGGAATATGTGTGTGCGTTTTAGCTAAATTATTCCTAGGTGATTGGTGTTAAAGGGTTGATGGTGGTGGTGTTAGCCGTCATGGTACGATGGAAATCTCGTGAATTGAATTAATGACAAATTAGGTTATTATAGATGAAGAGAGAATTTCAAATTGAATGGAGATGGAAATTTTTCATTGTCACCTTCAGCAGTTGGTATATGCAAAGGATTCCTGAATGAATTGATTATGGTGAAGTGGTTGGGGAAATTTCAACAAGATTGCACATGACATTAAGTCTAATTGCAAAGTATTTATTGCGAGTTACTTGATTTTGAATGCTGTTGTATGTGTGAGACTTAAAACGTAAGTCTGATGGAATCACTCGAATAAAAATAGTAATTCTTAGAGCATATTCTATGTTAACCTTTCAGGGACTTCTTGCATAAATTCGGGAACTCTAGTTTTATGCTGAATCCAAACGGGTGAGTTAATATGTGAGATAATCGTATCTGCAACTAGAATATGTGAACATTAAATAGAAAACGTGCAGCCGAAAAACTAGCAGAAGCTATAAGCTGCTACAAAACAGACATTACTGTCATCTAGGAAATACGAAAGGCCAAAAGAAGGATTCAAAATTGTGACATATACTATGGTCCGTGTTACAGGGCACTGAAATAGTGACTATTTGGATGCTGATTCATTATAAACTACAAACTTTGCCAAGAAGTTTATGCTTCGACTTCGAAAGACTGCAATCGATAGACACTGCCAAGACGTTCACAGAACGCGTATCCCATAATATCTCGTTCCATGGAAACGTTGTCAAAACAATATAAGAACGGGCGCAACTCCTGTGACAGGTTTTTTCATCACACCAGAAACCTTAGATTTAACAAACAATGCTGATAAATGCCCACAGGCAAAATGGAGGCTCATATTCCAATAATGCAGGAAAAGATGAGAGATGCTATAACAATTACCACTAAGCAATGAATAATTGAAGAATATCGGATTTTCAGGTCCTCAAAGGGCTCATCGCAACATTCGATACTAAACAGCTTTAACATAATTTTTCTGAGGATTTTGTTCTGTGAATTGGAAAAATCTTCCATACAAGAGTATGCCGATAATATAGGTCTGACTTAATGAGATGCTATACCGCAACGTTTCCCAGTACGGAGAAGAAAATGCCTTAAGCGAGGGGAAATCCAAGTAACCAACCAACTTGACATAACGTCATAATCGACAGCTTAGACTTTGAGGTGAAGCATGGGCCTAATCAATAGCAGATAACGGAATCATTCGAAAAATTATCGATCCCGGTTGCGTTGATGGACCATAGAGACGAGGATTTAATCACGAAATTAACTAGATATACAGCGTAAAAACCTGGTCGAAAAACTTCGCATTGGACGTTTATGATGAGAATGATATGTAGAGCGAGATGATGGACGCAGTAGACATGGATTTGAAGAGCCCCTTTAATGGATCACTAACAACATAAAAAAAGTCAAATCGACCCATTAGTTTGGGATCCAGGGCACAGATTATTTTTTGTACTTAAAGTATTCAATTTTGTCAAAATCTATTCTTCGAATCCCTCGTTAATAAGACAAACACAATAATAACTGAGCCACTGCGGTCACAACAGAAGAGAAAATGACCTTCGACATTAATAATCAATAATACCGTCGGCCTTCCATATTCTATGTTAACCTTTCAGCTCCCAAATCCTAATTAATGAATTTCTATGACAAATGCCACAGTTTCCCAAGTAGTCATCCAATCGTATGCGAAAGTATCTAATGAAAACCCAAGATAATCTTTCACAATGGTTGACTAAATTATAGAACATAAGCCAACTGAAGTGCAAACATGTGGCACTCTATATGTCAGAACAATCACTCATGTCGCTTGCGCACCAGTAATTGATGGAACCGCCCCTAACCACCAGCGCCCTTCAAAAACAAAGAAAGCTAATAAATCCCCCATGGCGTTGTGCGTGTTCTATATCCTCTTGTCATACATCTCTAACCCATGTCACAAAAAAGAAACCGGACAATCAGCCAACCCCAAATATGTTTCATCCATCGATTTTCACACAGGCACACACATACGTCTATTTAAGAAGGGAATAAATAGCCATCTGATGCTTGAACGCACACACTAATTTGCCGATGACAAATTGTCGAACTGAAGAGTGATCTTCCTTTCCGTTGTCATCAAATCAACTTGAGTGTATGTATATGTGTGTTGGTGTGTTCCTTTCAACTCGTTTCAACAATTCTACGCTCAATGACTTTGTATGTATCTCTTCCATTCATTTTACCCGAATACACTAAAAAAAATGTAATAACAAAAAAAATCCTTGCAAAATCAGGACTTTCTTTAGAAATAAAATTGTTTTGCACAAAAAAAAATATTTATTTGCTCAACATTTAGTGAAGGTACACCATATCCTTGTGGCTTTCTTGTTGATAAATAAAAACAAAAAAAAACTCCCTAAATTGTAAACATCCTTTTCGAAGCCATTGTTTGCTATTTCGTGTTTAGCTAAATGGATCCCAGTATCCCGTTGTTAATACAAAATAATATTTGGCCAATTTATTTTCACATCCACCATCCTTTCCCACATCTATGTTTATGTACATGTGATCCTCTATAACAAGCTGGAACAACGATGTAATAATATATAATATGTTTTCGCCCACACATACGACTGCAACATGGCAACAGAAGCATAAGGGCCAAATGAAAACACAAAAAAAAAGGACCAACGAACTAACAGAAAACACAAGACTAAGTGGATTATTATACAAAAATATAACCGTTTTAGGTAAGGATTTTTTTTGTAGGTGTATGTGAACATCCTCTATCCATCCATAAACCCCTATGTTATGTTTTTCACATCGTTATTGCTGTCAATTTACGAGGAAAGATGTGTTTAGTTTCAGGTATAACGAAGCCAGTTGGGTCAGTTTATCTTGATGCACTGCTTTAAGGCTGAAAGCAGTGCAAAGTAAAACTAGCCCAAAGGAAGAGATACCCTTACGTTATCCATGCACTGCTTCAAATGATAGATGGATATGGAGGTGTGTGTTACATACAAGTATGATAGACTCGAGTATTAGTATATGTTTTTTTTTTTTTTGACTTTCGAAATTGGAATATTCCTGCAGGATATTTTTACACTTAAGACAGAAGTTCCTTTCTGCCTTTCTGGATCTCTGTCACTTCGGGCGATGTCATAAATTTATAATCAATGAAAGAAGGCTAAGAGGAGGAGAGGAGAAGATGCTTGCATATTATACGAGTGTAGAAAATTTAAATAATTTATTTACCGAAGTGCACTCAGAGCCGGCACTGCATACAAGCGCTGTTTACAACACAACAACAAAACAAAATATAGGTTTAGGTTAAGAAGATGAATACTGTTGTGTGCACTGGCAGGACACAGTAATCATGCATTTTCAGTCTTTGCATGTGGGCATTGTCAATGTTTGATATGGAAATTCTGTACATACACTTAGATAGGTATGTCACCAGGAATTTTGTTTATCTATATTGGTATTGTTTGGGATTTGTGACACCGAAAACACGTAAGGAATAAATAAAAATAAATAAAAAATGGTCAAACATATCAAAAAGCATATTTACCTTTGGTCTGCGTTCAAGAAATTCCTTGGGAATGTTATATTTTCCGGACTTATCACAGGATAACTGCCAGCTTTTAAATAAAGGGTTACATCACGAGGCTTACAAACTCTATCTGCAATTAAGATAACGGAAATAGATTATTTGATTAATGAAAAAAGCGATTTGCAAACCTTAAAATAAAATGTTCAAAAAACGTTAAAGCCTGCTGTGTAAAAAAATGGGAGTTACTATAAACTGCACTAACTTGAGAGGCAAAACTCGATTCAAATAGTTAACTGCCGTAATATGTGAACGTCTAAAATTGATCAGCAACAACCATTACGGTCTCTAGGGTCCATGATGCCCAAATCGACACCCACCATCTTTTTACCGATTTAAAGGACTTATAGAGGATTTATAGAGATGAATTATTATATTTATAGAGATGAATTATACAGAGAAATGTTTCGGTATACCGTTCAAACGTCTGTCTGTACATAATTTGTGAGAGAATTTCAGAATTCAGAATTTGAACCAGCCGCGCTTTATTGTATCGAACTAAAATAATATTATTTATTATAGTTAAATAAAAACATGAGGACGCTGTGCGGATCGTTGAATACAATATCGCACCCCACCCTTAAAATAAATATCCCAAAAAATTAGGCGTGACTAAAATCTGAATGAGAATGAAATATAGAAAATTACATTGTCACCACATCCTGTTCAGATAGTATTTAATTCTTTTTTGTTATGACCAAAAACGGCGTTTTTCTATGGCATATGCTTTGGGTAGGTTATACAAATGGTAAATGCCTCCAAAAAGTGGGTGTTGATTAAAATGATCTTAATAAGAAATGTTTATATTGACATTATTGAGGTATGTGCTTCGAATTTTATATCAAAATTGTTTAAAATTAGATCAAAAAAAGTTTTTGTCTGAATTATTAAAAAGGTATTCAGGCACTTTTTCAAAATTCCCTAACGTTTGGCCAAAAAAACGTTTTTCAATATTAATAACTATATTACGTCTATACAAAGTTTTTTGCCAAGCCCACTTTTTGGAAATTTTTCATAAAAGTGGGCGTGGTAGTGGGCGGTTTTTGAAAAAATGTATGCCTGTTCTGTATAGACAATAGACAATGGTCCTATATACCAAATATCATTATCTTAGCTCAAAATTTAAGGCCCAAAAGATCGGTGACGAACAGACAGACAGACGGACGGACGGACAGACACACATGGCTAAATCGACTCAGCTAGTGATTATTAAAGTAAATTATTTCTCTATGTTACAACCTATGTATTAAAACAGTGTATAACATTGGGTTTTCGGTCAATTGCCTAATGCAAGATGCCAAAACAATTATTACATGAGCAGTGCCTTTTTAAAACGCTTTCCCATATATTTAAAATAGTTCTTCAATACTGGGCAAGTGATATTACTGACTTTTAATTAATTTGCTATACTTATTTTATATGAAATGAATTACCGCGGCAATAGTCTGAAAGGTAAAATCACCAAGATTCGGTGTGGTTGCAAGATATTTCGCTATTGCTTGAAATTCAAACGATATAACATGCTCGTCTAAAACCAATTGATTCCTTAGAGATGACACCGCATCGCCATCATCATCATGGACCTGATGGACACAAACCTACCACTCGCAGATACTCTGTGGTGTTGTAGGTTGCTTCACTAGCTTCAGAATATTGAATGCACGTTGGCAAGCAGCAATTGGTTTTGTAGGGTGATGATAACCGTCACGGTGAGAGTTGAAAATTATGTCGAAACTCCTATAGCATGGAGATGTTCCTCATGTGGATGAATGCTTTATTGTGATACTTGCTATGGTGGTGTTTTGATGGACGATGAAAATGTTTTACTGACAATAGTTGACAAATGTGATAAAGGTTTTGGTGAGATGGTGGTGTTTTGAAAATTGCAAATAAATTGGTGGAATGGATGGACTTTAAAAAACTGAAGTGTTTTCACATTTTTGGTTTTATGATGACAAATTTAATATTTTTGAAAAGTTTTCCTTCCCGATTATCTATATGGACATTCTTTAGCCTTGAAGAAAAAGTGTCTGAATTTATAGAGCAAAGGGGCTGTTGTTCTTGTTGCTACTTAGAAAATATTGTTTTCAAGGTTTTTGAATAGTTCCCCAGGTGATATTGCACCATATAAGTGTGCAAAATTGCTCAAAATCCCAGTTAAACAAGACCCAAAGGATCCCCAACGACATAGAAAACATTCAGAAGATAAAACAAAGTTTATCTTCAAATCTAAAAATCTAAGTGCTGAAAAGAGTGGCTGCATTCAGACTCCCAAAAACAATTGTACAGAAATTTAAGAGAATATTATAAATTGTTTGATATTTTTCCATCTAGTTTCGTAGGAATTTTTTTTTGTTGGGAACATTTTCCTAGCTTATTCGAAATAAAATGTCACTATCCAACGCTTTAAAAAATCGTTAATACTTACTAAAGGCACTCTTGGACTCCTCCAATGCTTTGAATGTAAAATATGCTGTTCGCGAATCTGGCGGTATACGAAAGTGTAATATCGACACATCCTTGTACGCAGTATACTTCAGCAGAGTATTTGATGGCAGTCGCACAACGAGTGTTTGATCCTTTGGCAGTGGTACTTCATCCATCTTATCCACTGGAATGTCATTCAATACATGCTGTGACTGATGATTCACCTGAACACTGGCATAACTGTCGCTGGTGATTATTACTAAGAGTATTCCAAAAGTGACTAGAACTTGTCTGTACATAGTGGTGGTTGGTGGTTTGTTTGCTTTGTATATCAGAAGACAAACGTCAAAATAAAGCAACACAAATCGAATTTTAACTAAACTAACGCAATTGGGTCGTTTGTCGTATATCCTTCAAAAGGATCTCGGTATGTAAAAAATATCCTATGTTAGTCAATAGTTTTTATAATTTTGTACATTGTGGTGTCCATAAATGTGGATGCGAATGTTAGTTTATCTGAAAAAGACAAAAGTACGAGCGTTAGTGAAATATTTCAATTATAAGGTTAATGTAATATTTTGAGCAAATATATTGCATGATAATTGTATTTATGTCAACCTTTGAACAAGTACATGTTTTTATTTTAATGGACAGCAATTAACAATTTCAAAGGATAATCTTAAAATAAATAATTCTCCAACCCTCTTCTCCAAGCTAATTAAGCAATTTAGCAAAATGTATGAACACGCCATCTTACGGCCAAACCTTTGCTTTTCCTAACTCTCCTCCCTCCGTATTCAACCGACTTGTTAGGCCATGGGTCGTGAGACTTTCAAAATATCAATAACAAAAAACCAATGATCTGTACCGCGACCAGAAGTAAATTGAAGGATATCATCTGACCAAGTATGGAAGGGTTCCTGGAATACAGTAAAGATAACATAGAATAGTTGAAGATTAAGCTGCGATCAGGCTCAACGTCGCCTACAACATTACCTGATCGGCCGTTATCAGTTCCGTTTTAATCCAGGAAAGTCCACAGCAAAATAGCATTCAAATTGCGCCCTGCGTTCTTACAAAAACATTATGAAATATCTGGCATTAACGGTGCATACAAGGCCTTAAACCGAGCTTCTTCAATCATTGTATTTGAATTTTTATTTTTGACACAAAGTATGGGATCCCCGATTCCGAGCGGCCAATTTGAGAAGCCTCTCATACCTATTTTATACTCATTTATTTATGTTTGTCAGAATTTTGCAAAAGATATAAGCATCTTCTCGGAAATCCAAGCGGCCATCAAATCCCTGGAATTAGTTTCATCTAACTCAAAAACAACCCTATATTGCAGCTCATCTCTTCAAGAGGTGGCAGGCCAGTTCAACATTCACCAGTCGCTTCCGATTGGTGAATATTGGCTATTAGCATTAGCTATTAGCATTAGCGCAGCATGCTAATAGCAAATCAAATCTTAGATGGAGTCTTGGCACGTGGCACGTGTCAAACAAATTTGCCCAAAAGATGGATTTTAGAAGATCAAAGGGACTGATCTCGCTCGCTAGATCATACATAAGCGTCACCATAGATGTCTTGCTTCTTTTATTGGTGTGGGAAGTCTCCTCCGTTTCATTGACAGCTAAGATTAGTTTTCCTACAGGTAACCTGGAGAATGCATAAAGTCCACGTGGTATCACAAAAACTGTGTAGGTGTGCTGGCAAATCGCTGGAAGCCAGTCTAACATTGCTGAGCTATATCTGGCTTTTTAATAGTGTCTTCATGGTTTATTTGTAGCTTGTTGTCTTAAGGCAAGTAAATAACTTCGCTAAAATGTGCCAAAAAGGTTTCCATGAGAATATACATATTTGAATGATGCTAAAAACGGCGTAGGTTAGGTCATCATCTTATACAAAAGGGCTTGGACTTTTTCCTACCCACTATGGTAGCCTTATTAAGGTTTAGTTTCAATTGGAGCTACATACCACAAACCTGGAGGGAGGTAAACGTGGTATTTATCCCCAAACCAGGCAAACCAATAGAACTATCTAAATCATACCGTCCAATAAGCTTAACATCGTTTTTCCTGAAAACAATGGAAAGAATACTTGACGTACACATTAGAGAGTGCTTAAATAAAAGCACTCCTCTGCACCCATGTCAATTCGCCTACCAAAAAGGTAAATCCACGGAAGGAGCACTTCTAAGTTTAACATTACAAATAAAAAGTGCATACGAAAACAAAGAAGTAGCTTTATGTGCCTTCCTAGACATAGAGGGCGCTTTTGACAACACTGGATATGACTCCATATCAAATGCTTTGACTCATAGAAGAATAGATCATCCAACCATCAAATGGATCAAAGCGATGCTTGAAAGTCGGAAAATAACTGCTTCATCAGCACAGACCTCAGTATCAGTAACAGCCGTTAAAGGCTGCCCTCAGGGAGGAGTACTCTCACCCCTACTATGGTCTCTGGTTATCGATAACCTACTTCAAGACCTAAGTAATGCAGGTTTCAATATAACTGGATACGCCGATGACCTAGTCATCATAATAAAGGGCAAAGAACCAAACGAAGTTACAACACGTTTGCAAAACGCCCTTAAGATAGTCATAGACTGGTGCAATAAAGAAAGTCTCTCTATAAACCACAGCAAGGCTATCATCGTCCCTTTTACAAAAAGGAGGAAATTAGATCTTACCCAAATTTCAATTAATGGTACATACATTGAGTATTCCAACGAAGTAAAATATCTTGGAGTGATCCTCGATAAAAAAACTAAGCTGGAACTCCCACATCAACAACAAAATTCAAAAAGCAACCAAAGCTTTCTGGGCTTGCCGAAGCATGTATGGTAAAACCTGGGGAATCTATCCAAAGACCACACACTGGATCTACACGATCATGGTCAGGCCCATTATAACATACGCTTCAATAGTATGGTGGAACAAAGTCACCCAAAAACAACTATAAATAAATTACACAAGGTACAACGGCTTGCCTGTCTGGGCATTACCGGAGCTATGCGTACCTGTCCCACGGCGGCTATGGAAGCCTTAATAGGACTAACACCCCTCCACATTTATATAAAAAAAGTGGCAATTCGCAGCTCAGCAAGTCTGACACAAGCGGAAGAATTAAACATTAGTGAACATCTAAAACTAATTGAAATTCTATCCGAACTTCCAGAACGTGACATGATCTGTGCGGTTACAGACCGCTTACCAAAGACACTATGCTTCGACAAAAGATTCTCAACGGAGATCACAACCAGAGAAGCATGGTGTAGCAACAACCCACCAAACTGCCTAAACGGCCATCTCAATACCTATGGGAAAAAGCCCTAGTGTATTCCAAGCTGAGCTCTTTGCCATAAAAGAATGCGCAAACCTAATACACAACTCAGGTATTAAAGGCGCAAACATCCATATATTCACGGACAGTCAAGCAGCTATAAAAGCCCTTAGCTCACACATCATTGACTCCAAATCAGTACTACACTGCTTCAACTCCCTCCAAACACTCAGTTCCAGGAACAAAACCAAACTATGGTGGGTCCCCGGACATAAGGGAGTTGAAGGTAACGAAAAAGCTGATGAACTAGCCAGAAAAGGTTCGGAAACCCCCTTCATTTGACCTGAACCCTTCTGTGCAATCCCCAAATCAGCCATAAATCTAGTCATAAAAAACTGGGAACAAAACAGATGTGTTTCATACTGGGGAAACATCCCAGGCCTAAGACAGGCCAAAAGAGCTATTCAGCCCTTCAAACCAGATGCCAACAAGATACTAAATCTTCGCAGGCACGATATCAAAAACTTAGTAGGCTACCTAACTGGTCATCACGGTCTGCGATATCACCTAAACAAAATGCGTCTAGTCGACTCACCGGAGTGCAGACTATGTCTAGAAGAAGACGAAACAGCCGAGCATATCATATCTGAATGCCCGGCCCTTTACGGTATGAGAAGAGAATCTTTCTTCAGGGAATTCTTAAGTCCCGAAGAATTGAGGAAATCTTCGGCTGAAAGTATTATCAGCTACATAACGAAAGTAGAAGCGCTACTAACCTAAAAAGCATCTGACGGCAAGCACAATAGATCTTTTAGGTCGATGTGTATATTACTGCTTAGGCAGGTCAGAATTTAAAAAAAAAAAAGGTCATCAATCCAATTGTATTGAAATTAGCTCAGATTTTAGATATCTGACTTCTAGCTCACTTCATGATGATTAGGTTTGGTTTCTACAAGTGTGCTCTACTTGAGACGAGGGTACTGTGTCGACATTTAGTTACATTTGGAATAGAATTATTAGTGCCCATTAGATCCATATGTCTCATTCATCCTACTCGTAGCATGCGTAGTTTTTTTTCAGCAGGGTTACTTAGCTACAGTTCATACAGTTCATACTGATTGTTCACTAGAAACGAACAAAGACTTCTTTTTTGGCTTAGAACTGAAACATCAAATGTTTATTACTTCTATGAAATTATTACTTATCCTGAAATAAGAGCGGTCTATCTGTATTTATATTTATATATTAGTTGTTGTTTTGTTTTTTCTCTTGATGACAGTATATATGTACACTTATGTACATATCCTTCCTCCTGATTACTGCAAAACCCATTTTGCAATATCATCAATGAGCCCCACAGATTTGTGGAAGATCGTGATCACGGCTCTGGAGTTTTGTACAATTCTCTCAAGAACTAAAGAAGGCACATGACAATGAATAACCCTGTCTTAATCCTTTTTTGGTATCGAAAGTTTCATTGAGAACTTTGCGGCCTTTGTGTAGCAGCGAGAATGTTTCATCGTCAGCCTGCACAGACGGACGAGTTTGGGAGGTGTACCCAAAGTAGACATGGTTCTGTATAGTTCGTCTCTATAAACAGTTTAAATCGATGAATAGGTGGTCGGTATCGACTTGTACTCTTGTAAAGTATCAAGATATGATCAGATTTCGTGGCCTAAAAAAACACTGATAGCGTCCGACCGAACGATGCTGCTGTTCGATTCTTCAAGTACAATTTTATCCGACGTTAGGACCTCGTAAAATATTAATATGGAAACCAAATATACCCTCATAAAAATTAAATTAAACCAAAAAAACTGATTACAGTGCCAACCATTAAACCTAACTAACCTCAACGTAATGAGATGAATGTTGAGGCAAATGCGGACATATTGATGCATATGTTTGATTTCTTTTGAAAGTACTATTTGATTTATTGATAATGAGATCAAAATTAGTTTTCCAATTACCAGGCAAATGGAAATAAAGTGGGTGCTCATTATTTTGACGAGTTCAATTTTGTTTGTTAGGTTTAACCCGAAAACTCAAATCGATCATTTGACAAATGCGTACAACAAATCATGGTTCAGTTATTAGGTGACTAATTTGCCTTCACTTGATTAGTGCGTATATTTTTGTGAAATAAACAATTTTCATGTAGAATATTCACAAACCTGAAGCTGAACTGAAACAAATTGAATTGAAATTATTTTGCTGACTGCTCCCCCATCAGAGAGTGCAATAATTTATGATTTTGCATTCATCGGGGATATGAATTGAAAACTAATTGCATAGAGTGGAATTGGTAATTGGATTCTATGTGGGAATTGCGGTAAATGGATGTGGTGACGGTTTTGGGATATTCATGTGGTTATGAGCATCGCAGTGAGGGTTAAACGAAATTCAAATCGGATTAGAATTAACTTTTTGAATTGAACATTAAATTATGGTTCTGGGGATTTCAATCTTGTAGATTTATCATTTCAATGTCATTGCATAACTGTTGTCCTACTTTAATGTGGTGTAATTGACTTGAATCTTCTTAAATGTTGTGTGACCAATATCTCTCGGGCGTATACGTACTATTTTTTTTTATTATGAAGAAGTTGGGTCCTCGAGAAAGGGAAAAGATTTGATTGCTGCCATCTACTTGTGTACGTCTAGTTTCTCAACTACGACCAGATATCAGTTGTATTATTTTATAAATTAACATGCTAAACGAAAAAAAGGATAATGCCGTTCGAATCTACATATGGACGGTTGGTATGGGTGGTACAAAAGGTGAATCAAAAACCTACTTAAATTATTTTTTATGAGGTTATGTAGGCCTTGATTACATTTACATTTTGTTTGCGTTTATGTAGTTGGCAGTATTTGCCAAGTTCACTATGGTTAATTTTTAAGTTGGTGTAAGCCTAATTCATCACAACGCGTTCTGATTATATATTTGTGTTATATATTGAATTGAACTAATTAAATGTGGTTGCATACACATTATGGCAAATTTTGCATACGGGTCTTGGCCTACACCGCATAAGCTTAAATTAAGTCAAGAACTGATATGGTTATGCAAGAGTCTTAATGAAATCCTGAATTTATTCAAAATATAATGTTCCGCGAAGAAATTCGTTAAGCAACATATTCGTTATTTGACAGTATTAACAAAGAGTGGCCGTGTGGGTTTTTGTTATGGTTAACAATTTTCACAAGTGCTCAAACAGTTGATCTATTAAGGATTAAATTCAGTAATAGTGTAATCTCGAGAAATGGTCCGGGCAAATGGCTACCTCACTCATAGGTTTTAACGCGCGCTGTTAGATTTATATTTATAGGATTTCGCTAGAAAATCTTAGGACTAAAGATTTTTTTTAATGTGAAAATGAAAACTATGCGTTCGATGTAAGTGGAAGAGTGGTGGAAAATTAGCTCAAAAAAATCAAAAGCTGCAAACGTCATAGCGTCATATTAACGATATAGAAATCCATAACTAAAATAAACATATGTATTAAATCTGGATTACATTTAAGCCCGATATCCTTATTATTCTGTGTTTTATTTATGTTTAGTAAAACTGTTAATTCCTTATGGAAAATCCCGATACTTGTCTACCACAGCTCTAAAGGGATCACCAAGCAATCAACATGGCAAGGGTGAAAGTGATTCGTCAAACATCTTTCTTTGTGGTTCAAGCTCTATCCGTCATGGCAAAGATAAGGACTGTGTCTCCATTCTTGCCTTGGATTGTTTCAAGCACCAGAATCTGAGTACATAAAATACTATCGAAACAAGATTGATTTATTTATGCAATTGACAATTTTTAAATTAAGGTAATGCAAATGCATGCTACTCAAAAATGCAATTGTTTTAATTTGTTTTCACTTCTCAAGAAGATAATCCAATTCCATAATAGACTTTTCGCGGTTGAGTATAACGTTACTCCCTTTTGTATGCTAAAAATCCTCTAAAATATCTTTGCATTGCCAGCCTTACTTTGCGGCAATTAGCTACTCATCTTCAGCATTCATCCCCTCGAAGCCAACTATTACCTATTGTTTTAAGAAACAAAAACCTATACAGGCTGGATATAAATCACTAACGAGCTAAATAGTTATTCGGAAATTTGAATGCAGACAGTCACAGACATTTCAACCCAGTATCCTTTTTTCGAAAATCAACGTTGGAATATTTAATTGCAGAGTCCAGAAATCTCATTTATATCGCCATTTTCTTTCGAAAAAAGGAATGCCAACAGAAAAACGAGAAGGACGCCCCAGAAAGTTCGTGTATTTTTTTTTCGCCTCAACTGAAACTACTTAGCAAGTGCAATTAATTGAATTTCGTCCAGGGAAGTTAACTCGCTTAGCGGTGTGCATGTTTCAAAGAAGCTAGGGATATGCCAACAACCAAATAGTTATCTAGCCATCTAGTCATCATGGTGCCCAACCCTTGGCACAGCTAATTGTACACCCAACGACTTGTATACAATCGCACAATGGAAGCTTCTGGGCATAATTTTCATGATGGCCCTTCTCTGGGTGCTACTGCTGCTGCTTTATTTAGAAGGATGATAGGAGGCTCTAAATCTCCACTGAACCATTCTGCCTGCATAGTTGACGCCAAAGTAATCGTTCCCCAAGCGTGATAAGATTACAAACAGAGAACAAAAAAAGTCCAACACGCATATCTACAGACATATTTATACAGCTGCGACTATCCTTATTTGGAGACAACTTTAATACTGGAAATGGAGAACGGAAAGATGACAACGACAAAGAGGACGAATATGGTGAACCCACATAATAAATTGTCAACTTTTACGGAAAACTTTTGGCTTTTCATGACTTTTTCAGTGTGTGTAGTTGTATACACTGTGCGAAATATTTTGATGCAGTTAGTTCTTAAAAAATATGAATAGTTCCTGAAATTAAAGGGTGTTTTGCTCTTTTTTTAAAAGATCGAAATGAAATATACCAAAACAAGGACTAGTTTATCCGTTAAGACGAACACTTAGAAAGCTTTAGGAAAGAAAAGAAACAATAATATTTAACCGTGAAGGAAGCAGTTGATTACAATCGATTTTCTAAAACACTATATGGTAAGCTGTAAGCACTATTCAACCGCAATAGAAAAATCTCCCTATCGTATTCTTCCTCGACATTGAGGTAGCCTTCAACAACATGGTAAGCCTTGCCAGGATAAGCACTTTAAGGGACTATCATTACTATTATAGAGGAATACAAGAAAGTAGGGTAGAATAGTAGAGGTATAATAAGACAACACTCTGGCCTAGCAATTAATTTGTGGGATTTTTTTTTAATTATTCGATTATGGTTGCGACGACAAAAAATCTCAGTGCATGTCTTGTGGCAAGATCGCCGTCATTGAGCTATCGAGCGGATGACCATGTCTGTGCCTCAAGATGGCTGGACCCCTTCTGCTAACCTACTCGGATTGGCCCAAGGGTCCTGTGACCATGTGTCAAAAAGGTGGATGACATCAGCCAAGATTTAAACTGTTTAAATGTAGAGTTTGTATGTGTATGAGTACTTTTCAATGCTCTCAGCAACAATTTTAACGTTGCCTCCAAGAGTAGGCAAAAAAAGTCACCAACTAATTAACTAATTTCTTTCAAATGAAGGCCAAAAAACTTAGTGAGCCCTCTTTTAATTTGGAGTAGTTTACAAAAATTAAAAAAAAATAGCACTAAAATAACACCTGCTTTTGGTCAACATTTTTAAAGGATTATATTTTCTTAAGAACTTTTCAAACGATATTTATTAAATTTCATAGCAATGCTTATGTGAATGAATTTTAATTCGTTCCTTAAAATTATCGCTATGTAATGGTAGGTGCCCATTATTATATACTAGATGTAAAATAACTAAATTTATTCACTAAAGTTATTCAAACTCCATGTTTATCGAAGTCGTGTCGAACCTTTTATTCAAAAAAGAAATCCAATGATTTAAAATGTTGCTATTTAATTTAGCCTTTTCAATTTCCCGCAAGAAGCATATATACAAATTTATAGCATTCTTGTGACACATTTACATATTTCAATATTTGGGAAGGAACAATGAAGCGCTTAGAAGATGAAGCTACTTTTTTTTTTTAAATTTACCGGCAAATAAATATTACTTTAAGTAAATATTTCCTAAATCCGGTCCTGAGTTTTATTTACTTCAAAATATCTTTTTTATCAAAAGAGTTATAGGTAAACCACTTTAAGCACTGATTACTCAAATGTTTGAAAATATCGCTTATGCCCTTCATCTTCCAAACTCTTGAATTGCATTCCTATTAACCAGTTTAACATATATTAGTTTCAAAAATTACCAAAGAATATACAGATTTTTTTTTGCACAGTGTACTCGCAAATTATAAAGGAAAACAAAGAAGCAGTACTAGTCTCTTTCAAGCTATATACAAACAGCTTTCTTTTTAGTTCTGGTCGCTGTTATCTTTAAAAGTATACTTATCATATTTTTTGACCATTTTGGAGAGTTGTAAGCCGTGCTTGTGAGGGCGATGTCATGATGTACTCTTCAGTTAAGGAAAAAATATAACGAAAAACTTTTCTGCCGGATAGTAAATGAGCAAAGACAACAACGGCAACAATAAATAAAAAGAAAAAAGAAAATAACTTTTAAGCATTGTTATAGCCTCGGACAGCGTTGAGGCGTCTTCCTGGAGAGGTCCTTCATTTAGATAGTTTACGTTGTTGGTGAATTTTTGCTGTACAAGTTGATGGAGATTTTTTTTCTATTGCTTTTGAACAGCGATGGAGATGGTGACTTTTGGTAAAAATATAATTAAATATTTTCACAAAACTTGGAGAAAACTTTTTATACTCTATCCCTTAGGGGTATATTAGTTTTGATACATAGTTTGTTACATAGAGAAATAATATAGATATACCATAAAGTATATGGATCGACTCAGAATCGCTAGCGGAATCGATTTAGCCATGTCTATCCGTCCGTTGTACGCCACCAGTTTTTGGGATTTAAATTTTGAGCTATAAAAATGAGATTTGGTACACCTGCTCTTTGTTGCTCCCAGCAGAAGAAGTGTAGACATTTTTGAAATCCACCCACTGCCACGCCCCATTTTTAGAAAAACGTAGTTTTTGGCCAAACCGTAAGGACTTTCGAAAAAGTTTCTGTACAATATATTTAAGGAATCTCAATATCTATATTTCGTTTATATAAAGTTTTTTGCCACGCCCAGTTTTTGGGGCGTTTTCAGTAAAAAAACGTTTTTCGGTACCCTTTTTAAAATATTCGAAGAAACTTGCAGGATCATATACTCTACCCCATTGCATATGCAATAGAAAAACGTCGTTTTATGTCGAAACATAAAAGATTTTGATAATCTGTCTGAACAGTATGTTGTGACAATGTCATTTTCTAATTTCATTCCCATAAAGTTTTTAACCACGCCCACTTTTTGGTGATATAAATTTTAAAAATAGGATGGGAAGGGATAGGGTATTCCACGATCCGCACAACGGATTGTAGCTTTCTCATATGTTTAAATGTTAATTGTTTGCAGTACACTAGTTCGTAAACTTTAAATAAATATATATATTGATGAAAATCAAATGCAAAAATTCTGTTTAGTCATTTCATATCTGTCTACAACAATTGACAATAATTATATCCTATAGGGGTATGTTAGTTTTTATATATAGTTTATAACATAGAGGAATAATTTAGGTAAATAAACCTTAAGGTATATGGATCAACTCAGAATCGCTAACCGAGTCGATTAAGCCATGTCTGTCTGCCAGTCTGAATGATGAATGATGACTCATTCAAGTAATATTGAAAAGTAACTTTAATTTTGTGTAGGGCGCTTTTAATTAATATGCTTTTGCAATTGGGAGATAAGACTACAGGTTCACTCTGTTCACTCTACTATAACCTTTAGGATACTGGTGCTGGCCAACCAGACGCAATCTGACAAACCTATAAGCGCGAGAATTAAACCGAAAGTAAATAGCCCAACCAAAATCCACCGTAATATGCAAAGTCCGGAACCTCCATATTTGGCTTATGCATTGGGTTAACTACCTACTCAAGTTAAAAGAAAAACTATATTTTTACTAAATAAAAAGTAAGGGGGCAAACAAAAAATATTTTTTTTTTTAAATTTCCTACCGTTTGGCCAAAAACAACGTTTTCCTGAAAAGAGGGTGTGGCAGCGGGCGGATTTCAAAATGTTTACATTTGTTCTGAAGCAATTCACAAGGATCATATATATCAAATTTCATTCTCCTAGTACAAAATTTAAGGAATAAGAATCGGTGACATACAGACGGACGAATAGATATAACTAAATCGACTCAGCAACTATCTACCTAAATTATTTCTCTATGTGATAAACTAAATATGTATCAAAATTAATATATATACCTTTAACAACTTATTTCTAGCTAATTTCATACAACTCTACTCGAACAACATTAACATTGGCTCTGCTACATTTTGCAAATGTTGATGTCAGAAAGCTTAGCCTGAATGTCTGGAAGCATCGTGACTACGATCGAAGAGGATGTAAGACTGTTTTTGTAGTGTGAACTAACTGATGTACAAAATCAGAATATTTTTATTTTATTTTAATATTTTTGTAGTTTGTGCATAAGTGTGATGAGGCCTTAACATCGAAATATTGACTTCACCCATAGATGTCGTTTTATAAATTCAGGGCTATGTGAACATACCCATACGTTGCATGAGCTATAGGGCATACGAAAGGCATCTACGTCTTTCTTTTGCTTATCATCTTCAGAGCTAAGAAGACAAAATTAACTTAGTAAAATAAAGTAAACCAAGTAAAAATAAAGAAACTACGTTACTCATAAAATTATAGTGCCTTAACTAAAACCTAAAATTAAATTAACATATCAGTAGTAAATAGTGCTAAAACAAGAAAAAATAAAATAAAATAGAAGGTAAGGTCACATGGTTCTACACTTGCGTATATATGTAACTCATATAAATAAAAATCTCGTAGGAAATAGGTGAGACAATTTCGGAGATTAGGACGTGGAATTTCTCTAGTAGGCAAATAGCTCAGCAACATAAAGCAGAGAAACCACCAACATTTCCGAAGTCTCATCTTCCTACCAAATCACCAGGCGAAGGCTTCTTGGCAGACTCATCACGACAAGAAGACAAGCAAGCGGTTTACGCCAGGCTTCAATCGATGCATGTTATCGTCGCGATCAGATTCATGCTGTTCTGTGCGGAAAACTGCGAGCGAACGTCACATTGTGCACGAGTTAAAAAAAATAAATAAATACCAAAAGTGCCTAATCTTAGTTATCAATTTTAACAGTTCGATCTAACATTAATCTTGAGTTAAAGGGACATTTTCCTAAACATAAAATATCATATAAAACTAAAACAAAATCCATAATTTTAATTGTTTCAATACCTACATATATTATGTATATTGTATATAAACACTAAGTAAAAGAGAACTGTATATAAATAATTTGCTCAACGAATATGTACATATGAATAATGCGAATTAGTTTTGCCATTAAAATCATAAAACTTCATCTAAACTAACCTAAGAAATTAATATTGTCTAAAAACTAAAAGTGTGAGATAGTGGATAGTGGCATTATATTTAATAATCATTTTATAAGTGAGGTACGAAACGGTATCCAGAGGCAGCGAATACAGATCATCGAGACATGTCCCGAGTATCAGCGTCCGGATAAAAGGTAACATTCTCATTTTAATTATTACACGCTATATCACACAGTTTAAATAGACCTACTTAAATCTATTTAAAATTATAATACACTATACATATACATAAATACAATTAATTAGCAGTAAACATATTTACATATTTACATACATATTCTTATATATATATATATATATATATATATATGTATATATATATATATATATATATACATATTATGCCATATCAGAAATGTACATACCTTATTATATACCTATATATTATTTGAAGTTCCTATATTTATATTAATTTTTTTTTACCCTACCTACTCTTCGATCTAAATTCAATTAACCTATCAATATAATACATATAAGTAAAAAAAATATATATATTTTTTTAGGTATAAAAATACTATACATCCAAATTAAGTCATGAGTCGTTAAAAATCCCTCGGTCATCTTCATCAACCTCATCGTCATCATCGTCAATTTGCAGCTTTTGCATGTACAAAACCCATCATGCAAGCTTTATCATACTTTATCATACATATGTATTCATTAGTTTACTGCAACATAAATCTCGACAGCTGATTGTCTGTCAGTACTGTAGGGAATCCCCAGTCCAGCTATGACAAGTGTTAATCTTAGACACAGTGCAGAATATGACATCAGTTACGGTGATCTACTCTCGATCGTTGCTTGTATTTTTTTTTTGTATGTGCACACTCGTTTTTTTTTTCATTCATCCCACACCCAGCCCTGAGCAGCCGAAAAAAAAAAAAAAAAAGTTAGTAAGGAGGCATATTGGAGAAAAAAAATGAGTAGAGTGATAATGCTTTTGCGTAATATTAGGTATAAGGTATCACAGTTTGTGGTTTAGTTTGAGATCTTGCTTCCTTCATTTAATTTTAGTGGTGGGTTGGAGATGGTGCAGTACACTGACCATCGCAAATACGCTACATTTTGCCTTATATAAAGACGCCCTAATGGATAAGAGCCCGTTAAGTTAGTATGCATTAGCAACATTAACATCTATATCCATATAAGAGCTATTCCTAAAATAAATTTTGCAGTTGATGTTGATATGGACACAGCTAAGTCATTGTGAAAAAGAAAGTGACATGCGACCCATTGAAGTGCTGTAATATTATCGTTAACCTCAACTAAAATTTTGCATTTAACTGTAATTACATTTCCATAAATCTGCTTTCGAAAAGTACTCCGAGGTTTCGATGAAATGAAATCCGTTCGTTTGGGACCATCTCATTCCGGATAGTCACAGCTATAATGACAGTACTGGGAGCTTCCATTTAGTCTTCACCGTTACGCATAATTCAATGAGAGCATTGAATTAATTTGTTTGCCGCTTTGTAAAGCGTCACAATCATCACTCATGGACTGCGAACTTTTCCCGCATACGTTAGTATAATCCTCTTACGTTTAAGTATGCTTTTTCTCTATAGGCCCTGCCACTCACAGAGCTCAATGAAATACCTCATCCTGCCATATAAAAAAACGTTGTTTTTTGTGCAAACATCTGTGTACAGTGGGATATAATGTGTTCTATTTACAATGAAAATTGCCCATACTACCCATGTGGACTCTTAAGCGTGAATAAAATATGCAGTGTGTTGTCGAAAAAGTTGACATAGGGCTTCCGCAGATTTCAGATTCGAGTGTGTGTTTATATTCAGTTTATAGCCAGGTCCCCACCGACCGTACTCCTAAAAGCAATGAGTACTATACTTGAATATAGAAGCATTTTAGGGGCAACATGACAGAATCAGAACGAACGGGAGAGGAAAATGTGAAATAGTTCTGGCCCGTTTCAAAGGTATAACTGACAATAAGGACACAGCTATATAGAGGCCATAACGATAGTTAAGTCCTGGATGGATGTTGTTAGGTCGGTAGTCTCCTCAGCTGCCGTACAATGAATGCTTTACGACCATTTCGAATATATTCAAATATTATACGACGAGTTTCCGTTGTTTGTTGGTTTTGTGCCTGTGTATGTGTCAATTTTTTTTGTCGTCCTTAGTTATGTATTTTATTCAGTCTACTTAGATCCTTGGGTTGTTCGACTACCAACTGCCTACTCATGAAAATTTCATTGGAAAAGTAAACCAAACTAGTGCCTAGTCCATACTCCAGCAGGTGATGAGAATGACAACTGAAAGCAGAGAAAAAAACGGTCTGTTGGGATCGTAAAAACGTTCTCGACTCTCTATGTTATAAGAGGCATTATGCGAGTATGTGGGAGGGATCCATTATCCTGATTAAATAAAAGCGAAAGAAAACAAAAGAATATCCATACTCTTTGTTTACATTGACAGAGAGTGAATATGCGTACACAGGCTCATCATACGTGATAATTTGTGTGATTGTGTATCGCCCCATGAAACATATATCGGAATAGCATGACAACTAAATGCATACATACTTAAGAGCTTATCCCGTGAGGAGGTGTTCAATGTTTTATACATAAGACGGCATTCGTATGCATTGAAATCGTTTTGTATAATTTTGCGATTACCGAGGCTATCGTAAAGGAGGCATGAGCTCTAGCCTGACAGTCTTGGATGCGCTGTACTCAACAAGAGGATCATGGCTGCTTATTGGGAATCGGAAGAGAAATGCGCGGGACGGTTAATTTATTCATTCCAATGAATATTTATATTGTCTAAAGAGGTTTTGATTTTGTACACACAACACACTTCGACTATCAACGAAGCAGAAGAATAAAGGTATCTCGACTTGTTCAAAGCTAGATAGATACATTTCTATGGAATTTTTTTTTTAGGAAATACAAAACGAATATGAGGTCATTTGTACTGTAGCAGATGTAAGTTGTTATGATGATTGCAAAAATTATTTTGACTTGCTTTCGATGCATTAGCGTAATGAAAAGAGAATTTCATAAATGAAGGGAATGAGTGTTTATATGGTAGAAATTAAAAATTGTTTCTTTGGAAGTTGCAAAATTTGATTTTGAATAGGATAGGTTAGCAAATAATAAAGAAGAATTATGAAAGCCTGCCTAAAATTATTTTTAGCATACCAAAATATGCGTCTTAAAAAAAAACTATGTATGAATCGAAATCAATAAAAAAAATCTTTGTACAATAGCAAAATGGCCGACATGATTCATGTAATGTGTTTGATAAGAAAACTTAAATTCGTTATTGAAAAACGAATTTAAGTTTGTAGATTCATTTAATTCACTCATACTAGCTTAGGTAAATGAAATTCAATAAAAATCGCTCGAGGAGTTCTTGAGAAAATAAAATCTTTGAAAAATGTTGAACAAAAGCATCCGTTATATAAATATTATTATTTTTTTAAATTGTAAACGTATTCCTAATTAATATGTTTTTTTCTCTTGTTTTTTTTTTAGTTTTTTTTATGTTTTTTATGTTTTTTATTTCCCTTGAGAGTCTTGAGGCCGGTACACAAATTGATGTAATTTTTACTGATTTCTCTAAAGCATTCGAAAGGTTGGATCACAAAAAACTTGTGGTAAAATTGAATGCTTTAGGTATTCACTCAAGACTCAATAAGTGGTTGTCCTCTTATTTAGCAAATCGGAAACAAATAGTCAAACTGGGTAATTCAACATCTATACCCTTCAGTGTAAACAGTGGTGTACCTCAAGGAAGTCATTTGGGTCCTCATCTCTTTATTTTGTTCACTTATGACATACCTTCTTTCATGCTTAGGATATGCCGACGATTGGAAGCTCTACATTCAAATAAAATCTGTTAGCGACTGTGAAAATCTTCAATCTGATTTTCAAAATTTATTTCGCTGGTGTAACCAAAATTCTTTAACATTGAACGTAGAAAAGTGCAAAATGTTTACTGCTTCACCGCAGATAGATGATATTATGTTCACTTATGCAGGCAAAGAAAAATGTTTTGGAACGAGTTAATGAAATATTCGATTTCGGCATTCGATTTGATAAAAAAATTACCTTCACTTCACATTATGATGTAACAATATCAAGGGCGAATTCATTACTAGGTTTCATAAAAAAAATTCCTTTGATTTCAAGGACCCTTATACATTAAAATCAATTTATAGTTCTTTAGTTATGTCAATTATGGGATTTGCTTCGATTGCTACTCTTAGAAAAGGTTTTTTTTTAATTATTTTTTTCTCTATGATAAAGAGTTTTTTTTAAAGAATTATATATATTTTTTCTTCTACTTAGAAGTTTTTTTTTTTTATCAATTTTTAAGTTTAATTCTTTTTTTTTCATAATTGAACAATTTTTTAGTATTATATAATAAGAATATCTAACGAACATATTTTCATCGAAAGTTTTTTCGAGTTTGCCTAAAATTGTACCGACATTTTTTTTTTTAAGAAAACGCCTCAAAAACTGGGCGTGGCAAAAAACTTTATATGGAAAAAATATAGATACATATTAATATTATCTAAATATTTTCATATACAACATTTAACTGAAAAGGGAGCGTGCCAGTGAGCGGATTTTAATTTTTTTGACACAGCAGCGCAAAGCGCAGCACGCTTAAAATAAGCTGGCAACCTATGTATCAAAACATTTGGCTACAGCACAATACTGAAATTAGTAGACTATGGGACATCTGACTACACCATCCCATATCACGACTTTGATACTAAATTCTCAATCAGAATACCTAGTAGAGACAAATGGTCATCTAACAATGTGGTATCCAATAACGAAATAGCTATCTATACAGATGGATCTTAAATGGAAATAGGAGTGGTCTCTGGGGTCTACTCCGATAGAATCGGGTTAAACACATCCCTTCGATTGGCAAACTCATGCAGTGTTTTCTAAGCAGAGATCCTAGCCATACTCGAAGCTGCCAAATCGGCTAGAGTATTGGACATATCACAAGAGGATATCTCCATTTACGTAGATAGCCAAGCGGCCATAAAAGCTCTGGCATCCAACATAATAAAATCATGAGTAGTTGGACTCTGCCGCTCAGAGCTAAAGGCTCTTTGTAACCACAACAAAGTCCAAATAATCAGTGTGCCAGGACATAATAACATCCCAGGAAACGAAAAAGCAGACGAGCTAGTCAGACTAGGATCGTCCACCTCCATCTCCTTATGTCACAATAGGGTTAGACCCCCACTTGCTTTAAAAAAAAGAGAAAATAACCAGACTAACGCAAAGTGAAATAAAATCTAGGTAGCAAAACATTAACACCTGCAGACACACTAAAGACCTTTGACCAAATCTAACAAGCGTATAGCTCTGAACAGTGCTTCTATTGCCATAGCGGTAAGAGTTATAACAGGTCACAATCTGCTGGGTAAACATTCCAATAGGATTAACCTTGCTACAACTTTGCAGGAAGTGAGGAGACCCAGACGTCGAGGAGGACATCGTCCACCTATTGTGTCACTGCCCCGCGATCGGCAACAGCCATAACAAACTCCTACTACGAGGACTTGACCGAACTACAACACCTACCGAACGGATCGTCAGCTAATGCTGCAAGTAGGTTTGGAGCAACTACCTCTTTGAAGCTAATGGGGCAGCACAAATCACCAAAGTATCACTCCCTTCACTAACGCAGCTTTATTTTCATGTACAATAAAGGGTATCGCTATATGGGCCCAACGTAGGCCTATGCGAGTTTGACGACTCAACAGCCCATCAAACCTAAAAATTGTTTACACTTGTTCTGCTTCGTCAGACAGAGAGCCTATATACCAAAATTCATCACTCTAGCTCAAAATTTAAAGCCCAGAAATCTGTGACACACAGACGTACAGACGGACAAACAGACAGACAGACATGGGTAGATCGAGTTGGATAGCGATTCTGAGTCGATCCATATACTTTGAGGTATTTCTATTGAAATTAATTACCTATGTTACAAACTGAATGTCAAAACTAATATATCCCTATGGGATAGGGTATAAAAATTGATCCTTGTTTGTTTGGATGCTTTTTGAAAACGACTGGATCAAATTGGATACTCCCTCCCGCGGGTGTGTTCGTAATTGCTACGCAAAGGTTAAGGAAAAAAGAAAAATTATTTTTTTCAGTGCAATTCAATTACCATTCAACAGGTGGTGCTGTATGCGGTCATTCCATTTGAACGCTAAGCACTTACAGTTCGATATTTATTACGATGCCAGAAAGAGGTCATGGTAACTTTGTTCGACGTTCTCAGAAGGCAACGGAAATGTCACAGCACGTCGAACGGAAGAGGAACGTTCTATTGAGAGGGCTCGACAAAAAACAACGTTTTTCTCTTGCATATGCTGGAGCGTGGGCGTGGGTTAAAATAATCTAGAGACCAAAAGTACTTCTTATCATAGCAAATGATCTTGCACCAAAAGTTTTTTTCAAATATTTAAAAATGTAGCAGAAAACGTTTTTTTAATGAAAACGCCCCAAAAAGTGGGCGTGGCAAAAACCTTTATATAGACGTTGAGATTCTCTAAATATATTGTTCAGACACTTTTTCAATATTCTCTACGCTTGGCCAAAAACTACGTTTTTCTAAAAAGGGGTCGTGGCATTAAGTCCAATCTAGCTTAATTATTTCTCTATGTTAATTATTTCTCTATGTATCAAAACTATACGATAGGGTATAATGACTGAAAACTCGTGCGCGGCAGTGAGAAGAGATCAACAAGCTTAAAATGAGCAAGAACGATTGAGAAGAAGAGATGTTCGTGCTCGACAAAGTGGTGAAGCAATATCACACCGTGCGACTATTAAACGACAAGGTCGACAACAACAAATTCTTCCGGTGCACATTGAATGCGCAGAATATCGATATGAGCGAAACATTGAATATAGTGCGCACGCATCAGTTCAATTCGGCTAGACGTCTGTCGTCAATTTACGATACATCATGATAAAACACAAACTAACACTTATAAAGGGTGATCCATTTCGAGGTTCCCTACTTTTTTAAAGAAAAAAACATAGAAAATTCAAATTTAATGGAGAATGTTTATTATCATTTCAAAGAACATTCCTTGGCATTTATTTTTTGAAGATTATGTCTATCAAATGTTGGCCGTTGCTACGTCGCAGATGGTCCATCCGTTGAGTCCAATTTTCGATCACTCGTTCGAGCATTTCGATTGGTAACTGGCGAATGACACGCGTGATGTTTTCCTCCAAGGCCTGAATCGAAGCGGGTTTGTCGGCATAAGCTTTTGACTTAACATATCCCCACAGGAAAAAGTCTAACGGTGTGATATCACATGATCTTGGTGGCCAATCGACCGGCCCAAAACGTGAAATTATGGGCTCGCCGAAATGTTCTCTCAATAAGTCCATTGATTGATGCGATGTGGCGCCGTCTTGCTGAAACCAAATGTCGCCGAGATCACGAGCTTCAATTTCAGGCATCAAATAGTCGGTTATCATGGTCCGAGTTGCTGCGAACGGCGCCGAATCGACTCTCCACGGTCTTCGTGTACACTCTCAGCTACGGCCGCTATATTTTCTTCACAGCGTGCTGGACGTGGTCTATTCGGTCGAATATTATCCAATAATGAATGCTGGGTCTCAAAATGGGTGATGGTGTTGCGAATAGTACGCTCAGTAGGCCGATTATGTTGATCATAAGTTGAGCGAAGTGCACGAAACACATTCCTCACAGAACTTGAATTTTCATAATAAAGTTGAACAATTTGTAAACGTTGTTCACGCGTAAGTCTTTCCATTATGAAATGCCAAACAAAACTAAATAAAAATAACATGACAGCATGACACGACTCACACGTGATCTGTCAAAAAAGCTATTGAAAAAAGTATCTCTACTTGGATCACCCGTTACAAACAAAATACAAAAATTACAGAATTTTCTCCAGGTATACAGATTCATGGGCAAATTTTTCATCTTGCTGGATCGCTGATGCCGCATCCAGATCAAGAACACAATTATCTCCAAATATACTTTCTTAGAGATTCAAATTCAACGAAAAGAAAATAGTCCAGCTATTGCAGCGAATGTTACACTATTGAGCTCATACTGTTTATGACTTCAATGAAACAGATGCCATCCGATGATCACAGCATTGTCATAATTTGACAAAGTCATGAACGACCTACACCGTCAGATCGTGAAATTGTTGTTATTGGTGAAAATTTGGAATCGCGTGATATAGTCAAAACGCCGAACTGAAAACGCGCTAGAGCGATTAAGTGACACATACCGATCGTATGACGCACAGCAATATCCGCTTATGTTCTGCCGTGGCCGTGGTTGTGTAGACGGATGTCACTTGAGATACAACATGATAAATCCAGCTACTGATTAGTACAAACAAAACCAACTTTTGACTTTGTGTCTTCAGAAATTGTACATTTTTAGGGGTCGGGACAAATAAAAATGTACGGATGAATTTGCAATGAACTTTTACTGTTTCCCTTGATTCACCAAAACATTGACAACCACCTACTGAGATATCGCCGATTGTTTCAACAATATGCGGTTGATATGTAGGTTAAGGTTGAAACAGAACGACTCGATTACATTCGATTCTATCAGGCTAAATTGCGATCTGAAGTGTATATTGAATTGTGAGATGCGGTCAATAGCGATGCAGATATTACAGATGTTGGTCGACTTATAATACATCAACATACATTTGCAGTCAGAGACACATGCATGATTACTCCGAGGACGCAATTATGAACGGTCGAATTTATTTGTGAGGTTTACTTGGAATCCAAAATTACGCAGTTATTGCACCCCGGTCAGTGCAATAACTGCAATAACAGATGTTTGATGGACTTCATTACGAAACAACGTGAGCACCGTACTGTTCGATACTGGATGTATTCAGTTGAGTGGCAGAAAAGGGGTTTGTCGCATGCACACATTCTTCTTTAGATGGTGGACAAAACTACACAAGACCAATTTGATAACATCATTTCCGCCGAAATTTATGATCCTGAGATAGATCCAGAGATGCATTAAACGATATCCACGTGCTTTTATTTCGGAAAGTCAAACTCAAAACCATGACTATCCACTCTATCGCCCGGAGTCGCTCACTAGATGATAATGGTTGAACATTCATCAGTCAATAAAATGGAAAGGATATTGTGGTTGACAACACATGGATCGTGCCATATTGGCCAATATTGTGTAAGGCATTTAAAGCACATATCAATGTTTAGTATTGCAATTCGGTGAAATCGATTAAGTTTGTTTACAAATATGTCATGAAAGGAAGCGATATGGCGGTTGTTGACGTTGATCGAGATAAAATCAGAGTATGTTTCAAATGAACCGATATGTGAACTGCAACGAAACACTCTGGAGAATATTTTTATTTGCGATTCATAAAAGTCACCCGACTGTTGTGCATCTGGCAGTTAATTTCGAGAATGGCCAGAGAGTATATGTATTTCAATGCAGAGGACACAGCACAGCGAGTGGAAAGACCACCAGCAACAACATTGACGGTGTCTTTTCAACTTGCCTAGTGATACGGTTGCGAAAATATTGTTTTATTCGAAGATGCCTCGATGTGGTTACGCAGGCCAACCAGTAGACGAATATCAACTTATGCATCGATACGAAATTAAAAAATCCATCTAAAGAACGACTATGCTTTAATCTTCGGTTGCTTTTTGTTAATGTGCGCAATTCATAATCATTTGAATTATTAAGGACTGTGGTGATTGCAACTTTTCGAGAAGCATGTCAACAGTTACAATTGTTTGAAGACGACAATCATTGGAATCAAACGCTAGACGATGCAATAGCTTCTTTGCCTGACAATTAAGTTAGTACACGACTTGTCAGGCTTCAAACCCACAAAAATTATGCGAATGTTGACTTCCAAATCGTCCAACGTCTCTGGTTTATCGGCATTTCACATGGCTCAGAACTGAGCCATGATTTAAAAATATATTTCTACAATTTGCACGCGTTGTTATGGCGTTAATCTATTCATCGTAATATGGCAAATCGTACTAATCAGAAACCTTCTTTCAACTGTCAAATTTACAATCTGTAGAAACAGGGTTGCCAGTTTGAAAACAAAGCTTTAAAAAACATCCTTTACTATCAATGTCGCAATATCATAAATTCGCTGACGGGCAGATTAAGCTAACCATTTAAAAATATCAATCACTTTAAATCCGAATTATACATAAAATTGAAGCCAACTTCTATCATTTAACAGTATGATTTATTCAGTCAAAACTATACCAACCCTCTGTTCTTTTACTCGTAATAGTCCAAGATATCAGCTGGAACGCATTCAAATGGCAAAAAAAATAAGAGTGAATAACAATTTCCAAGTAACCAAAAGCATCCTAGAGTTTTATTTTTTTTAAATTTTTGTCTGCCCCTGAAGTTGTAACCCATTTCACATGAACACAGAAATGAACTTATGAAAAGTAAGGCAGGCCAAAAAAGAGTACGATTCAACATCTAACAGCACGTAGCAACCCTTTTAAGTCTCATCCTTCATTTAAGGCATTAATTACAATTTACAATTTTCAACCCTTTTGTAAGGGCGTCCAGTTTTTTTTCCAAAGCCGTCCATTTGTGTCCCTAATGGGTGCGCCATCGAGGACAGGCTGTGAACGAAAAAATGTAAAGAAATGGAAAAGGGAAAAAGACAACTCAAGCATTTTTGCACAAAGAAGTTCAGCATGCGCCAAAGGAACAAAATACTCGAAAGTCCTTAGCTTTTTAGCTACTTAAGAAAATGACCAAGCAGGGACAGTCAACATAAAAAAGTTTAAGTCTGCGTAGCTCGATTTTTTTCTTCCTATGGAAGATAGCTTCTGCCGGGTGAATCATATTTTGTTTTTTGTCCAAAAATGCATCATTTGCTGCCCTCCGTCTTGTTGTTGTTCCGAGAAAATCTTTGCAGCACATCCTGCTATCAAACAACAAAGTGCACATTGTTTACATGCCGAGGAAACTAAATACAGACCCTCTGTGTACTATGAATACTACTAAGAATATTTGCGTTCAGTTTTTAGAGAGCTTCCTCTATGCAGTGTGTATACAATCTTTGACCCATTAGTCCTGACACCATCACCGTCACTGGTAGGTCATCATCATTGTTTTTGAGAAAATCAAATCATTTCCGTTTTTTATTTCATCCTTTGTGTCATGATTTTTTTTGCACTTAATGGAGTTTTTTTTTGTTACGGTAAAGATACGAAAGGAATAAATATAAATAAAAAAAACCCTTAGAGTAGCCTCCAGGGAAAAGTAACAACAAAAAATGAAAACCAAATGTAAACCAAACCAGCTTAACAGTGTCCTGTGTGAAAATAAATTGAAATGATAGTCAGTGTCCTTTCCGAGTATACTGTGCTACATCGTTAACTCATTGTGGAAAATGGTGATGATAGGTGGTTCCATTTTCATTGGCAAGGACATCAGCCCCCATCTGGCGGTAGAGTCTCCTCGTGGGTGTATTTGCCATAAGTTCATCGGTTCGGAAAATGGAGAAAATTACAATTTATTGCCGCTTGGGTAGGTCGGTTGTTTGGTCGGACGGGAGGTGGGCTTGATTTTGTCTCTGCTTTAAATTGGAACAGCCAAAGGCTCTTTTAGGGTTTTCCGAACCCGGCAAGTCACTTAATGTTTTTATTTTTTTCTGTTTCGATTTGTATCCGTCCTTCCTGCATTTCATCTTGTTGTTTTTAGACAACATAAATAAAAAGTGAAACCAGGACCAGTGCACGCAGAATTCGATTCTGTTGAATGTGTCCTTGGGACGCGGGTAGAAAAAAAAACAATGTTGTTGGTAGTGGGTGATAATTTCAATTTGTGGAAGGGAAGATTTTTTGATGGCCGCTTTGACTTTCAGTTGATTCCGCGTCAGAATGGTGGTGGTAGGGCTGATTGTGGCATATTGGTCCTGTTTAGTCGAATTTTAATGTAAAAATAAAGCGGCCAGTATGATTACCGGATTTATTACGCAGCTATGTGTTTTGTTGTTTCCTTTGTTTTTCTTCCTGTGATTGCTCTTTTAATTTACTTCCGCTTTCTTTGTTTGCGTGACATTAAGGCAGCACAAAAATATGTCACCAACAATGGGTGGGTAATGAATTTTGATGTTTGAAATATTTTCACGACTCATTGGTGTGGAAAAATGTTTTTCGCTTAAGGTACTTTAATGGAATTCGGGTCATCAAATTGACAGATTGTAAATTGTCTGTGGCAGATTTATTTAAGTTGTAGCTTGTGTCCACATTTCTTGTTTATTTGAGGGATGATGTGGTTTGACATTTGTGAAGTGTGTAGTTGGGAGTTTTTATTTTATGTATTTACAAATAAAGTTTGGGGCTTGTAGGTGGTTGTACATCAATAATGTAAATAGGATTTCTCTTGTTAACCCTCGGTTCATAGCTCTAGCTCTAGCTCTAGCTCTACCTTTGCTATATAATGAGATTTAACTCTTCCAAATGTTTTTTTGAGTTTTTGGTTTCTTCTCAACAGATAAGATTCTTTTCGTGTTCCTCAAATGGGTCTGTAATCAAAGAATTAATTCTTTACAGAAGGAAGGAAAAAGTAGCATTCAAAATCATTGTAGCATTTTCGAAAAGAAAATGACGGCAAATAAAAGAAGCCTTGTCTTAGCCGAAGTGTAGATAACGTACTATCCACAAAGAATATCTGTATCTTCAGGGAATTGATAGGTATTGTACTCACAGGGCACCTTCACATACACCTTTCTGCGAATAGACTAAACTACGTCAACTTCACCCAAAAAAAAAAACTTCAAAAACTACAAAATAGTGCGATGAGAACAAAACTTAAATGTTGTAGACAGACTTCAATATTGAAACTTATAAACTCAATAAACTGGTTAAACATCCAAAAACGACTTTAAGCGATGGCAAAAATGTTTGTCTTTAAAATTAAAAACGACCTGTATCCTGAGTACCTGAAATTTAACGCACTGCAGTGCATGCAGTGCAGAAAAATAAATTTAGAGCTACGAAACCAAACAGAATTAAACATCCGAAGAACAAGGACAATACGAGCGCAGAGAAGTATCTTCTATAACGGCCTACAACCATTGCTACTAGAAAATATAAGACACATAAACGATCTTAATATATTTAAAATAACAATTTCTTACTATTCTAGAACTAATGTTAATTAATTAATCATCAGCATTTATAGTTATTTTTAAATATAAAATTATTGTAAAAACAACGCTCTAAATGGCTTTTTGTTTTAGCCAAATTAAATAAATAAACTAAACTGGGCCAAACTTTTCTTTGACATACGTGGACAATACTGACATTGGTTCGAAACAACATGTCAGTCTCATCCTGCAAGGAAGGGGCTAAACATTTTTTGGGGAAAACTATCAAAGTACTTTGCTTATATTGCATTTAACAGCACTTAGTTGGCTGTACTTTACTCTGATCAAGGAAGTATCATCAGCGGTACTATCGCATCGGTGTAGTTTTCATTTAAATGACTGCGATTATAAACTTCGGATTGCCTCATAATTGCATAAATGCAAATCCACATTTTTGTAATCGCGAGATATGCCCTCAAATCCTCTCTCAAATCGCTAGCGCAGAGACGGTATCCGCCTCTTCTAGTTTGAGCTATAAAATGTTGCTTATCAACGACCTATAGTATTAGCCTTTGATGGTTTTATCAATGCAACTTTCGTATTATAAGAATCCAAAATCCAAAATGATTTTCCTTCACAATATTCTTGCATTCCTGTTGAAAGACACACAAATTATTATGTGATGGATTTTTGACATATGTTCAGTTGAGTGTAGTCTTTCAGAACTTTATGAAAACGTTCTTGAAAAAATGTTTTTTTTTTCATAGGAAAAAAACTCATATTCATAATCAAAGCTGCAATCATATATTATGACCCCTGCAGACAGCATGACAAAAGAAACACTCTCTCCCTCTCTTCGATATAAATTGACTTAACTTGTTATCCTTGTTGCAAATCCCATGCTCATTTCCACCGCTATTCGCATGATAATGGAAAAAATGATAAATCAGCTTTCATTACAACTCCATTCGAGTCGACATGAAACTAACATCTCCACATTTCACAGTCATCAATCGTTCGCATATAGAGCCTTCGCATATAGAGCCATACGCCTTCGGTTATCCTTAAATCGAACATGCACTTGTGCAACGTATGTACCACGAACTCATGAACTTCACTAATCAGGACATTTGTTTGCACTGCGAAACATGCTCTCCATTTATCTTCCATTAAGTGAGCTCGCGCTCAAGTTAACACAGACGACTCCTCGGCTCCAATCCTTTATATATGTTGGAAGCAAAAATTCTCTTGGCTTCACTTTGCGGTGAGGCGGCATCAGCGGCGCCAGTGCACCATAAATTCTCGCCATTATCTTTTCCTGATTTCCCAACTCCCTCATGAATGCTGGGGTTATCCTTATTTGAACACATATATAGCGCACCCCAATGGCACAGTACTTCCTCCGCCTGAACTATTATTCCTCATTCAAGTTAAATGTTATCCTAAAATTCTTTCTTGCTTCCATAATTCATTCATCCTTACTAGCGTCGGCCTGCCTTCCGTCCTTTGCCATCACTCTAGTGAAGAGTTAGCTAAAACTACTTGTGCAATTTTTTTCCAATTCGTATTACCACCCGAAGGAAACCTCGAGAGTGTTTTCGCTGCTTTAAGGACGTCGCAGTACTGGGGTATCATAGTGCAGTTGGTGCAATACAAAAATCTAACTCATATGGAATGAAGAATAAAAATTAAAAAAAAAGAAGAGAACAAAAAACAAAAGTAAAACCAAACATATGTTCACTCGTTTAAATCCTGGTTTTTTTTAGCTGAAATCCTCATACTCACGAGCTACTGGTGCTGGTTAGGATTCGTAGTCTGTAGATATATATCCGCGACTACAAATGTGAGCGATTCATGTAAAATAGTTTTATTTTGCGCTATCCATGGAGGGAATAAGGATATGCGAACAGGGGCGGACTTAGAGTCAACTGTCATGGAATGTGTTTTATGCTTATATGTATAAGCACTTCCATATAGAATAAAAATATATTCTTAGATGCTGTGGGATAGTAATTTGACCACATTTATGTCAATCACGGAGTAAGAGAAGTCCAAAGAATGCAATCAAAATATATCATGAGCCTACGAAAACAGTTGTGGCGCAGGGAAATAAGTCCCGAAGACATAAGTCCTGAATTGATTTTTCGGGACTAATGTCCCATTAAAGTGGGAAATAAGTCCCGAATTTAGTTGGGGACTTATGTCTCACTAAAGTGGGACATTAGTCCCGAGTTTTTGTTGTTGAAAATGGGACACAAGTCCCGAAAAAAATTAAACAGTGAGCGGAGCAACGAAGTTGTGTGAGCGTGGACTTTTCCCAGAAAGAGAGTTGAAATAGTGCCGTGACATAAGGCCGAGCGACATAAGGCCAAATCTCAGAATTTGGTCTTATGTCGCTTTAAGAAAGTATCATAAGCCCTTTGGCATTTGGCAATATGACACTTTTGCAAAGCGATATAAGGCCAAATCGGGAAGGTGACATCTCGCCAAATTCGCCCATTCGGCAAGCTACGAAGGCAACTCATACGCATAAGAAACCAGGCATTTACAAAAGTTCCCGTTACCCCATAAGATGTGTCGGATATATTTAAAATTAAAAATGTCATGAGTAAATTTTGTATGTCTCGAAACCGAAGTAGCGAGGAGGAAAAAGTAAAAATACCCATAACGTTTTCAAGTTCTATATTGAAAAAAAATTGACTGTTATTTGCTCAAAGAAAAAATCAAAATATTTGAGAAAAAAAATTCTCGCTATTTTTACATTTTGTTTATGAGTTTCAATTTGTGAAAACAAAACGCCTAAACATTCTAGTAGATATATATTTTTGTATAATTTAAAAAAAAACAATTTTCAGACAAATTGTTAAAAACAGCACAAGAATATTTTGTTTAATATAAAACCTATATATGTACACATCAGCTACGCAACATCGCATATGCAATCAAAAGTGTCATAAAGCCAAATCGACCTTATGTCGCTTTGCCAAATGCCAAAATTTGGCCTTACTAAAAAAAAACAGAATGTCAACCTACACACAATTTGTATGGCAATTTGAATATTTGTTAAAGCAGATGGGGAGGTCTTCTTAGTTTTTCTCAAGGCGTATATTTTCTAAAATATTTATGTGGGACATAAGTCCCGAATTAATTTTTCGGGACTAATGTCCCACTCAAGTGGGCTTATGTCCCACCTTAATGGGACATTAGTCCGGAAAAATCAATTCAGGACTTATGTCTTCGGGACTTATGACCCTGCGCCAACAGTTGTACGATTTTAGCTTAAATAGATTTCGTTAAGGCGGGATAATTATCTAATCCTACACACATTAGCCTATATAGAAACTATGCTACCTAACTTTATCTATTTTCAATTATTATCGAAAACGGTTGTCTAAAAATATAAAAATAGCTGTCAGCACCACATAAAATAATTTAATGTGAATTTTTTTTTTTAGATTTGCTTACTTACAACATTACAAATTACAATTAATTTCGATTTTTAATTATAAAAAAAAGATGTAATGCCTACAGGAAAATCTGGGCAGATTACCGATGAGCGTTTTTTTCTTATTTTTATTTAAGCCTATATATAATAAGAAACAACACCGCTATTGTCAGGCACTCACAATAAAATACTATGCGTTCAGGAAATTAAAATCAGATACGTATATTGTCTACCTAATATTCCCATTTCAACTAATTTATATAAATAATTGCAACGGTATTAGGTAGAGCCATAAGAGCTTTGCAAAGATGTTACTGACTCAGTTATAGCTATCATTGAACAACTTCATTGGAACACAAAACATGATGGAATTGAAAATTTACCTCCATAGTTGCTTATAGGAATCGGTGGAACGACAAACATTACTTCACAAAAATAAATCATGATCAGTGAAAAATAAAAAGTGATTTTCTGCGATAACTACAATTAAAAATTTAAATATGTTTGGATAATCATGTTCTAAAAATCATAAGCTTTGTTTTGACACCAACTCGCCAATGATTGAATTTATAAAAAAAACGCAAGAAGTAAAAGAAAATTTCCAATGATGTTTTTTCAATGATAGGTATAACTGCGCCCTAAGCGAAACTCTAGCCTTATTTTTTTCACTTACTATTTAATCCCGAGGTACCTGAAGCAATTATCATAATTCTCGATTCCCAGCCAGACGTCGGATGCAGTAGAGAAAGACCTCGCCTTAAGTGCGGCGCACAAGTAGAAACCGATCTCAACCAACTTTAAGTGCGCAACTGGAGGCAGTTAGCTAAAGTCCCAGGTTCATTCCTGGCAGTAGAGTTTTAATTAGTAAGTATGTTTCTTAAAATAGCTGCGTTGATCGATTAATATAGAAATTATTAATTTGAACCATCTTTTTACTACATTTCCTTTTTGGCTTTAAGTCAACATAAATATTATAGCACATATAAGTGTTGTTAAATACCGTAACCGATTTTCCGTCCCCCTTACCCTCTGTCAGCCATTCCATCATTAACATAAGCATCTACAAAAAGTGTGCGTGGCACAAAATATTCTACAGAAATGTACACAACCTAACATACTTTTTTTTTAGACAAATTTTATGAATGAAGTCATTGTATATAGTCATTCGAACTATTTACATATTTTTTTCAAAAACTTTGTCGAACAAATATATGCTCTGACAAAAAGCTATGTTTTTATAAAAATCGGCGTGTCAGTGGTCAGATTTTAAAATTTGAACAATCGATACATTTTTTTCTATTTCTCTGTGTAAAAAACTATGTAGAAGAACTATTATTCCCTATATTAAAACATATATAAATAAAAATGAAAATGGAACTGAAAAACCATTTTGAAAAATTTTAATAATGAGTTAATAATAGTGAGGGTATTAATTTCAGAAAGAAACGCCAATATTTTCATAAAATATAGGTACTACTTACGATATACTGAACAAATAGTTGAAATGCTTCATTCATATTTTCATAATGATGGTAAAAACGTGCAACTGAAAAAAAAAAGAAAAAGAAACTATTAAATTTTAAATATATTTACTGAGAAGTAGAACAGAAAAAAGTTTAACTACAGACATAATTAACAAAACGTTGTGACTTTCGCATTTTGTAATGTTGCCGTGCTACTCACACATTGTTGGTTAACGACTTAACGAAATATCATAAAACGTAATCTAATAGTGGTATATCGCATTAGGAACGTAGCCATTCTATCGTACCATTTATTATCGATTACCGATTAATATCTTATTGGAAACACTTGTAAAAAGTAGTCTTCAATATCCCACAACAGCGAACTTCAGTGACCCAACCTAAAGATCCTTTTCATCCCTACAAATGGAATAAATGAATTGAGAATTTTCTTCAAACTTTTTCAGAGCACAATTAGAGAAGTTTCGTCACTTCAAATATCAAGAGGGTACAGTTCTTCAGTTAGTTTGATCTTTGGTTTGGAAGCACATTTTTACTTGCTCCTAAAAAAGTTAAATCGAACTCGATATTTTAATCACACCTAACATAATTAACACAACCCAATGTCAACATTTAAGACCCGGTTGTCCCAAAAAAATCTAAATAACTGAAGTATTCAAGCAAAGTTTTCAAAATGTTCCAAATCTTGGAAACTACATTGTCTAGTCAAATCAAACTGAATACCTGCGTTTCTTAATGTCTCTTAACGGAATGTTTAGTTTTAGCCAATAACAAAAAGTCACTATTTTCTGTCGTATCAACGATTTCACTGAATATCATCAAATTCATTCTTAAGATAATAGTTGCACAACAAGTTTTTTAGTTATATCCTCAATATTTACGGTAAAGTATTTTTAAGACCGCCCAAAAAGCATGTTCGTAAAACCCAGTTAGGCACTAACCTAACAATGTCCAAATAAATTATTCGGAACATTTTTCGATTTGTTTAGCTTAATAAAAGCTTAAGAGCTTTAATAAGGACGGGCTCAGTGGCGCGTTGTTTAGTACGATGAACTGCCGCGCAGAAGGTCTGGGTTCGATTCTCAGATGTAGCAAATGATTTTTCACTGTCCCTCCTCTCGTGGTGATCTGACAAATCATCCGAACAGTATCAATTGTCAAGAAAAACTTATCTCAACATAGCCGTTCGATGTCGGCATAAAATAGGAGGTCCCACGATCGTGCAAAAAGTACACACGCACACATGAATGGTTGTGAGAAAGCTCGGCCCTGGGTACTAACGAGCCTGTTGCGCCAAAAAAATTGTATTCATAGGATACCAGCTTCAATGTTATCAGTGGAATGTATTTATTCTTTACATTAATAAATAGCTGGTGTCACATCGTAAAATATTCAGAATACTTACATAAAAGGAATAATAAGTTGGATAACAAATTACTTGCACACATTCTGAACCTACTAATAGATTAATCTCAAAATACTACCAACATATTACCAAACGTTTCCTCGAAACGAATAAAATTTCTCTGGAAAACCAAACGTTTTTTCAAGAACATGCTTTAAAAGTAAAACTAATATTCCCAAAAAGAGAGGGTGGCTTAAAACTTTATAGGGATAAAATAATGAAAATGGCATTGTCACAAAAAGTTATTAAGACAGTTTATACATTTTTTTTATGATTCGACAAGAAAAATGTTTTCTGTAGCAAATGGTATGGGGTAGCGTTCTATTAGAAAACTCCCTTAAAAAGTAGGCGGGTTAAAACGATCTATAGACATTTATATATATATATATACACATTACCAATGATGCATTAAACGTTCTTTCAAAGAGGTTTAAGATTTTCGAAAATCGTTTTTTTACTAAAAAAAAGCCGGCCGTGTACCAAATATCATAATTCTAGCTCAAAATTTAAGACCCAAAAAGTGGTGATATAGGTACGGAAGTAATGACAGACGAACAGACATGTCTTAATAGACTCAGCTAGCGATTCTGAGTTTTAAAGTATATCTAGCTTAATTACTAATTTTGTGGTGGATGCGTGGATGGCCGTGGTGTAGTGGATATGTGTTCGCCCGTTGAGTAGAAGGTTGTGCGTTTAATACCAACCAAAATCTATGAAACTTTTATTCAAAGAAATAAAAAAGGTCGGTAGTTACTCCTAATAGTATTCACCATCTTGAAAGCTCTGCGAATTTAACGAACACAAAAAACAGTGACTCTCCGAAGTTAGTCCGGAATCCACCCATGGGGTAAGTCTCCACTACACCCAAAATCTTTCCTATCACACTTTTTCTTCCCCTTTAACGCTAGAACTGTGGTAAAACATTTTAAGGGTATTCATAACCGCTTGGGTGCACGTAAATTATAAAAAAAAGTATCAAAACTTTTATAATAATGGAAATTTGTAAACTTGTTCTGCTTCGTCTGGGGCTCATTGGCGCGATAGTTAGTGCGATGAACTGCCGCGCAGGAGGTCTGGGTTCGATTCCCAGCCGTTGCAACACCTAAATGATTTTTCACTGGCCCTCCTCTCGTGATGATCTGACAAATCATCCGAGTAGTATCAATTGTCAAGAATAGCTTATCTCAACTTAGCCGTTCGGAATCGGCATAAAACAGGAGGTCCCGCCATCGTGCAAGAAGTACACACGCACACATGAATGGCCCTGTTGCGCCAAAAATTTGTATTTTTTTTGTTCTGCTTCGTCTATATATACCAAATTTTATCACTCTAGTTCAAAATGTTAGGCCCAAAAATCGGTGACACACAGTCGGACGGACATACAGACATGATCGACTCAGCCAGCGATTCCGAGTCGATCCATATACTTTAAGGTAATCTATCCAAAGCGTTACTTTTATATAGAGCTATTTATAGTTAAACAACATGGCCTTGCAATAATAACTGTTAAATTTTAAATATGTAAAAATGTCAATAGTTTCTGAATTTTCTATTGCGCCTAGATTCAAGTTTCATTCAGAAAACGGTCTTTGTCAAATTCCTGCCTATATGCAAAACGAATAGATTTGACAAAATTATTAGTCATTTCGGTAAACAGCGTAGAGCGCAATGAGTATTCCAGATATCCTTTGCACCATAGACTAGATAAACTCGCCGTAGATGGGAAATGGTGGCATGGAATCTATGATGTTCTTTTCAGTCGTAACATTTTTGAAATTGTTTCCCTCGGTTGATATTTACAAATAAGGGAACCTTTTATGTGTGTTTATAATACAGCGAAGTAACAAACGGACCCTGTCTTACTGAGGAAGAACGAGGTGAAAAGTATTTTGCTAATTCACAACTATGCTATACCTACATAATGTTCTTGAGTTTTTACTGGTGCACTAGTGCCACTACACTACTTTTTGAAGGATATGTGTGCTGCTGGTGCGATATTATTATATTCATCATGGATAAGCCAAGTGCTTGTTTCTGCTCTTTTGAACTTTCTATTGCAGTGCAGAATACTAGTATACATGTACGTTTTTTCTTTGTCGTGCTGTTCCTGTTTTTGTTGCTACATTTCTGCATTTCTATTACATCCTTCGGATAACTACTAAACTACTCGACTTTTTCTTGCTCTAAATGTGAAGAAGTCTAATTTGGAAAATCCATGTGGTCGGTGGAAACTAATGCAGGAGTTTCGTCAAGTATGTGTGGGTGTGTTGTGTATGGTTCAACAACATGTCGTTTAAAATGCAATATCATTTACATTAAATTTCTAGATTTTTTTTGTTGGCGAACTTTGTTTTTGTAAATCACTTTGTATGGTATGTTTTATGGCTATGAAACACACGCTAAATTAGTAGACGTACAGGGGTTAATATCCCTGTAACAGCTGGGTTAATATCCCATTTTGGAATAATTAATCAAAGCGAATTTGACGTTAGTCCCATGAGTGTATCGCAATTTTTCAAAGTGAATGCTATAATTTATTGCAACCGCGTAAAGCTAACAAAATTATATGTGCTACTGCTCACCAGTGGCGTGGGGTAAAATTTTTGTTAACAGGGAGCCGAAACTAATTTGTATTATTTCCCATTGACTTAATACCCAATGGAGGTTTGGTATTTTTGTTTAAAATAATAAACATACAGGCATTCTGAATTGCAATTGTATCGCATTGATAATAATGGAATCAAAACTTCCAAACAATTGGAAGATCTTATAGATTTCTATCTCTTTGATAATTTTTTTAATACCCTGTGTTACTCACATTGTTATGTTATGCAGATCTAAATTTACTGAAACTAGGCTGCCACTCGGTCCATCTTTTCTTTGGTCAAAACTCAAGAATGAATGAAGTAGGGGGTAAACATAGTCCCTTTGGTCCACGGCCCTCAATCCTTGAAACTGCACTGGCCCATAAGATACGAGTTTAAATGTTCAGTTCGATGGAGAAGATAAAACAGTATATTTTACCCAAAGATGGAGCAACGGAGGTGTTTAGGTGCACGCCTGGTTGCGACAACATATCTTCCTCACATGTGTTCTTTGAGAATTGAAGTGTTGGTAGAGTTCCTGGTAATGATGTGTATAGTGAAGAATTTGCTTCAATTTGCGCTCAGAATGCTATGAGGATTGTAATATTGATGCTCTAACTGCCTCAACGTTCTCCAGTAATCTAATGAGCCAAAAGACTCTAGTTCTTCGTCTTGTCACACTCGTGGTTTGTCTGAACGTAGTGATCTGTTTAACATTTATTTCTTGTCTGCCCGAACAGGGCTACATCGAAGGTATTTCTGGAATCGCGCTGGGTTAAAATAGAACAGCCTTTTGAAAAAGTGGGCTCGATCAAAAACGCACTATTTCAACGCTTGAATGACACCTATCCAGGCAGCAACGAACTTAACTGCCTATTGGTGTTCATTTAAAAAAAGATTCATTAATAAAATATTTCTGTAACATGGAAGACATAAGATAATTACGCGACGAGTAAGTGTTTAAGTAAGTTCCAAGTGTTCATGACCTTTCTAAGTGATCAACAGCTGTTTACGAAGAAGTTACAATCTGTCCTGATGGGGTGGTTAAAAACAACCAAGCCACCAACAAAAACAGTAAAGTCCCGCGTCCATTCTATATATTAATGTTACTTTAAAGGATGACGCTCGAATGGCACATCCCCTCCCAAAACCTGCTTCGAGACCCTTTAATAAATTCGAGAAAATTGGTTAAAATATTTAACGCTTCTCTTTCTCGGAATCTATAGAACAAAAAAAAAACTTAAGACTATAGATAATTTGTTCAAATTATTGATTTCAATAAGTTGAAAAAAAAAACAATTGAACAATTTGAGGGTAGTAATTGGTTTTTTTTTTTTCAAACATTTTCGAGAAAAAAATATATTTATATTAGGAAATAATAAATAAATCCCTTATCGAATTTCCATAGTCATCATTCGAAATCGGGTGACAAAAACGCCACGCCACTGCTAACACATTAGTAAATAAATAAAAAAAAAACATTATCCCGATTTTTTTCATCGGCTTGTGGAAACGCGTTAACTGAAAAATGCTTTTGCATTAGATAAACTGCCATAAAATCCACGCAATTTGCAACGTGAAATTAAAAGACCTTAATCACTTCGGCATTCAAAATAAAAAAAAAACTACATTCGCGATGTCTTTTTACTCCGAAAGTGTTTGGGGTAATTTTTCATCGTCCACCCTCGAACGACGAATGGACGAGAATCGGTCAGGAAGCAAGCGTAATTTCGTTTTAATGTTTCTCCAACTGACATCCCAAATTGCATTTCCGCTTTTTTTCATTGTGTCGTATTCAAATAATTTCGTTGGGAGTTTTTGTTTTATTGCATTTATTTGACTATGTGCATGTATTTAGTCAAAGGATAGCTTGTTATCCTGATAGCGTTGGAGTATCTGCAAGTTGACGGAACACAAGAGCAAACAATACAGTCAGACCCTTGTACTCCTTGCAGATGATGGTGTATCCTGCGATAACAAATTGCAGTCATTAATCAAGAAGCTATTTAATTTTGGTTTTTTTTATTCCCTGCTTTTTGTGCTCTTTGTTTGGCTTCGGGCGTGGGGTAAGCATGAAAGTAAGCATTGGCTTAAGGTAAAAACGGAAATACTTTGCAGCGATAAATGAGTATCCTTACATAGGAGTGTATAAATTGTTGTTATTAGTTGGGGCAAAGTGCAAAACAAATTATGTCCATGTGAAGGGATACTTTGTGAGGTCACCCGAAGGAATAAATTCCCCTTATTTCACAGTAACTTCGACCTGCAGTAAGACGAATATACTTTTTGATGAGTATGGGGGTGGATGTGTAAACGAAGGCTCACCGATGTGGTAATGAATTAATTGAGTGGTTAACTAATAGCAACTAAGTAAATAGGCTTAATGAAACACGTGCAAAATGTAGCAAAGGAAAGAAATATGATGCTTTAATAAATTATGTAATGCTTTCGTAATGCTTTGCACATACAACAGCCAATGGATTAGGGTAGATTTGGTATCGTTGTCTTATTCGTCTCAAGTTGAGAGATAAATAACTTTTGTGCGATAGGTATATATCATCAATTAAAGAACTATGTTGGGGTAAGATACAAATTTACAGCAATTAATTAATTTAATAAAACTAAATGATGTATAATTGTCTCGTATGGAGATAGAAAGTTAAAATGTATGAAGTAATCACCAATTGTGAACCAGATATTTTGTGAGCTACAATTCAAAATGCTATAAAAGAGCACAAATGTAGATTTCCTAAAGTCGGTATTATAATGATCAAAATCAGCGATTATTATTCAAATTTTCATCCGCGATTGCTGTAGAGAAGTACCTTTGCTTAAGTGGTGGTCATATATAGAAAATTACCTCAAATAAAATAAAGTGCGCCACTTCTAAAAACAAATTTTTTGGCGTAAAAGGCTCGTCCTCAAGCTTTTCCTAACAACCATTCATAAGTGAGTGACGGGCTCAGTGGGCGATAACGATGGTTAGTGCGACGAACTGCCGCGCAGTAGGTCTGGGTTTAATCCCCAGCCTCACTAACACCTAAAATGAATTTTCACTGGCCCTCCCCTCGTGATGATCTGACAAATCATCCGAGTATTGTCAATGTCAAAAATAGAGTATCTCAACTTAGCCGTTCAGAGTCGGCATAAAACAGGAGGTCCCGCCATCGTGCAAGAAGTACACACGCACACATAAATGGTTGTAAGAAAGCTAAGTCCCCAGCCTCACTAACACCTAAAATGAATTTTCACTGGCCCTCCCCTCGTGATGATCTGACAAATCATCCGAGTATTATCAATGTCAAAAATAGAGTATCTCAACTTAGCCCTTCATAGTCGGCATAAAACAGGAGGTCCCGCCATCGAGCTAAGTCCTGGTTACTAACGAGCCTATTGCCTAAAAAAAATAAAATAAAAGGGTGGGTGTGTAATTCTTGTACGATAGTAGGATCTCATGACAAATCCTAACGCCTGAGTTGGGATAAAAAAAATAACACTTGATACTACTCGCAAGATTTGTTAGATCATTGCGAGAGAAGGGCCATTGAAAATCATTTAGTTGTAGCTACGGCTGGGAATCGAACCCGTCCCAGACCTTTTGCGCTACTATATCTTCTACATGTCGAAGAAAAATGTTAGGCCATTTATCTATAGGGAACATATTTTTGGAAAATGTTTAAAAAATTTAACAAACTATGACGACAGTGTTGTCTTTTAATTAGCTTTTAGAAATGCTATAAGACGACCTTCATAGCCAATTGCAGCCTTCTCATATTTATATTTTTCGTTGATTCTGAAATCTAGTCCAAGCTCAAGATGCTCCGCCTACTTTCTGATATATAATTTAGATTGAATGGGATAGGGTTTAAGACAATATTTTTATTTTTTGTTGCTTATAAAACCGAGCTTTTATTATGAGATCTTGTTCTTCAGATTGTATTACCTATTAACAATCTCGACGGTTTATTCGCACAAAAAGCCTTAGCTTAATCTCTTTAGTTCGACACAAGACAAACTAGTTTGTATTGCTTTTTTTTTAATTGTAGCCTCCTTTTGAATCTCTACTTACATAAATGACTTCACTTCTTATAAACGCAATATCTTGGTTTTTTTCGTATGATCCCACAGTTTACACTACCACCAAACATATGCTGTCAGAAATGCCTCAAACTGCGATACTTCTTTGCCTGTATCCCTTTCTGTCAGCCTAACTGTACACCACAAACAGATTCGCGTTGAACATATAATCGACATTTACAAAAAGGAGACAAAATGCCATAAGAAACTTCCGTCCAAAGACTTGTTAGGGGGCTTATGCATAACGATGTCTCCATTCGACACATTCTGCTTCTAAGTTGTTTCTTGCACTCCTGCACTCACCCTCATATTGACTCCAGCTCGGGTGTCAATCCGATTCTTGTGAACAAAAGTTCTGTCTATTGGAATTGTATTTCAAACACAAAAAAATGGGGAAAAAGGATACGAGCATTTGAAATTGATTTTATGGCAATAAATTTGTTTCTCGTTTTAACCCTTCCTCCCACATCCAGCCCTGGCAATCTACTCGTATGATTTTCACTCAATGCTAGTGGGTGCTCAGGGTGGAGAGCAGGTGGCATCCCACATCATCTCCAATACAGAATAGTCGTCGTCGTCATCTAAGTCGATTCCATTTTTTCTCCATTTCCTTTTCATTGTTTTTTTTTTTTTTCAATTTACTTTTGGTGTGATTTACTTCAGCTCGTGTCGTGTATGAGAGCCGGATTGCCAATGTCGCTGAGGGTGAACAATGAATCCGATCCTCATCGCATCTATACCCACTCGGTGTATGAATTTCAATTGAATTCTTTTCCCACCAATTCAATATTTTTGTCGGGGTTAAAACAATAAATCTATTCCCCCACTCCCATCCTGTTTCACTAAATCCCACCCGACCAAGTATCAACTTGTAACTGGGTAGGGTGTACAAAGCAACCAATAGTTTGAGTTTTTTCATATTTTTCTTTTTTTTGAAAACCAATTTTTATTTTTCGCCGTATCCAGGATGTGTGTTGGATTTTTTTTTCCTGATTCTTTTTTAGTGGAAGTTGGAGTATTTTTGGCAGTAAACCACCACATCGGCTATCCACTTGGAAGCTAAAAAAGTTAACTTTGGAATAGTGGCTATACATGCGAGACTGCAAAAGGATAGAAGGGGATCCAAAGGATGGGTTAGCATAGCAGACATTAAATATCAGTCAGTGCGGTTTTTATCGGAAACAGAAACCATAGACGAAAAAAAAGAAGCTCCGAAAAATCCACTCAGTGGCCTAGAAAGTGTTGTTTGGTTTAACTGAATCCCGACCACGACCGAAAGACTGATTGCTGCTGAAGTTGAGACATCAATATTGAATGCGGATAGAAGCGGCTCTGTGCAGGGTGCATCAGCATATGATATTCATCTGACATGGAGCTGAATTGGGTCAAGAAGTGCAATAAAAAACCGATGATTCCGGCTTAATAGCATAGATCTGTTATTTATGAAGGAAAATGGAAACGCTGTGTTTGCTCGAATTTAATGAATTGCTGGAGACTTAATTTTAGTGGAAATATGTTTAGTTGAATTTCATATAGTTATTGTAACATTCAGTACCAGAACTGATTTAATAATGTCTAAGTGGAGAGCGGTCAAATGGTAGTTAATACGATTATATGACAACACAAGCGTTTTCACCACCCAGTGGATACAGTATCGCAACATCATTAAATATGCAGCCGAATGGTATGATGATGTTTGTAGGCACCTATCCAGGGGCTATACAAAACCCGGGCGGCACGGAAAGTATCCAAGCAGAAGAAGAGAATAAGAAAAAATTGACGCGAAGAGGTACTTGCGCTAAGACAGTAACAGAGATCATGCTTCTGGGTATGGAACTATTCTGTCCTAACTTTATAAAAAGCATGATCCAACAAACCATGGTTCAATAAGCAATGAAAGCAAGTATTTGCAAAAACAAAAACTTTTAGACAATGGTGGGCAGATCCAGCAGAAGAGAAATGATCAACCATTGAATCATAGCCAACCAAACAATAAAAACCGCAAATAATGCCTCCAACGAAAGAGTAACTAACAAACTTTTGGACATTTTGGTCATTGGCATAAGTAATCAGTAATAATTTTAGCCATTCTTCATTACCTCCTTTAATTAAAACAGAAGGATCGCTAGCAACTACAAAAACAAAAATCCGCATTATTCGGTAGAATAATTTCAGTAAATTTAACATTAAATCCGGATCAAGCGGTAAAACACATGAAACCAAGTTTTTTTTAAAAATGTCTCTTGGTCAAGAAAAAAAAAAAGAAAAAAAAAATAGTAAAATAATTAAATTAGATTTTAGGCCGAAAGGCATTAGTTTTTTAAGTTGTTATTGTTTAATTTAGGATATCCGCAGAGGATAAGTAAGTTAGTTAAGTTAGTAGATAAGTAGGCTAGTTTTTACTAATTTTTGTCTAGCATGTAAGTTAGTTATAAGCTGATGGAAAATAAAAATGAATTAAAAAAAAAAAAAAAAAAAAAAAAAAAAAAAAAAAAAAAAGCGGTACCACCATTAGTAGAGCTTATATCCTGTAGGATATATGTAGCCACTGGACCGTTGTTTGCAGATTATTTTCTATATCATATTATCAACAGGTTTTCCCCAAGTGGTGGAAAAATGCTCAGATCCAACCTATTCACAAAAAAGAAGAAAATACATTCCTGTAATGGAAAAAAAAAACAATTACCACCGAGATCAGCGATATGGGTTCCGATATAAATGCTCAACTGGAGACCTGCTATGTTAAATATCGATGGGAATCTGGGATAGAAAGCAATGGAGAATAGAGAGCTGTTACCCTGGATGTCTCCAATACGTTCGATTGAGTTTGGCACAGGGATTCGCTAGCCATATTGACAGCATACGGACTTTTTCGAATACAATCCGGTTGGATGTGAAATTTTTTAAAGGCAGATCTTTGCAAGTGGTGGTAGATGGCGTTTTTTAAGATAGATTCTCTATAAACGCTAGGGTTCTGCACATTAATGATCTTTTGAGGACAAATAATAATCGAATTTTTAGTTTTGCAGATGATATTACTCTGATAGCTACTAACTCGAACGAGACGCCTATTACTGCAATTGCTGAACACCAGCAGAGATGAGAACATAAATGAAGAATACAAAATATACAATGGGAAAATGGAAAACCTAGTCCAATTAAACTCAAAGAAAACGAACTATACAACATTTACAAGAAAGAACAAGTTCACAGTTCCACAAATCGAAATGAAGAATACAGTCCTCAAATTTGAAGAATTCATGCATCTGCTAGGCATCACAATTGGGGCAGATGTGTCATGGTAACAACATGTAATCTCTATTGCCAAATCATCAGCGTCCAAGCTAAGACATTTTTTTCACCAGCTACTACTTCCCTTCAAAGAAAAAGTACGACCATTACTTGAATACTGTTATCATGTTTAGAGTTTGGGCCCGAAATATACATTGAAGATACTGGATTCTATCCAATCCAATCCACTTTATATAGACGAATCTACTTCAAAGCTGCAACAGCACAGCGAAAACATAAGAGCGCTTCTGGTGCGCTGCAGGTTCGCCCCACCTCAGAAAATTTTACAAAAAGACATATGAGAAGTCTAAAATCCTCTATGCGAATCGTTTAATACCCTGTCCAATCAAATCCTTTAAATTAATTTCGATAAAATGCGGGCTTTATGAACAACATATTTCAGCCAATTTATCAAAATCTGTTATGGTTCGACAAAAAAGACGTTTTTAAATATACAAATCGTTTTTTTTTTTTAATAAAACGCTTCCAAAAAGTGGGAGTGTGTTAAAAATATATATTGACGAAATGCATCTTACATTATTTTCGATATTTTTGCGTTTTTTTTAAACTTTTGCCGAAAATCGTTTTTTTTAACAAAACGCCCACAGAAAGTGAGCGTGGCTAAAAACTTTATATCGATGAATTATAGATATTGGGATATCTATATCTTGTTTAACAGTTTTTCAAAATTTGTTACAATTTGGCCAAAAACAACAATTTTGACAATGTTTACACTTGTTCTGCTTGGTTGGATACCAAATTTCATCAATCTAGATCAAAATATAAGGCCCAAAAATCTTAGAACTTGAGTCGTCAGTGTCGAGCAAACCAGCGCAGACAGACTTGGCTTTATCTTTCATGTCGGTATTTGCTTCTGCGGGCATGTGCACTACAATATTCGACTCCATACTTTTTTGCAACAGGTTATCGATTCGTTCCTCTAGATCTTTGTTTTGATTTTCCAAGCACAAAACAAAATGTCCTCGTACTTGGTTTTCAAGTCAGAGATTTCTGCATGCAGTACTTGGAAGTAGGCTTTTGAGGGCAGTGCGTTGATGAGTTGTTTGTTGCTTTCGAGTAATTGTTTTAGTACATCGACAGTGATTGTTGTAGTTGAACCCATTTTATAAACAGGAGGATCTGATCGTGACGAATTTGATGTCGGTAAAAAGGTTCTACGTTTTTCTTTTCTCAGATGTTCGGGTGAGGTTACAACCAAATTCCTTTTATTCATGAGTTGAAGTTATGTACTCAAGATTAAAACCAAAGGAGCAGATTTTTCTTAATTTCTAAGACTTACCCAGAACTGGGTTTGCTTTGAAGAAATTTTCAATTTTGCAGGTTTTTAATCAAACTATTACAATTTTTTGTGCACTTTTTCTCTAATTTAGAGACTTTTGTTAGGAGCTTTTTCAAAAACAAGTATAACCACTTTGACAGATGAAATTTCAAGGTAATAGCATTGATTGCCTGGAAGTCGGGAATTCGGGATTCCATTAACGTTTAATTTGGAAGCTGGACATTTGAACTTTCAAAACATGTACCGTATTCTGCAAGGAGATGGTCTATTATTATATTTTTTTTTCAACTTCATGCTGGAACAGAATGTATTTACTTCGGGCAGGTGTAGACACAGAAGGCACTGTCGTTAAGAAATCTGGCCAAATTCTGGGATATTAATAAAATGTAGACATCATTGGTCGCTCCTATCGTTTCGTTGTAGAAGCATTTACGGCAACTGATGAACAGGCGAAACGCGTTGGTATTGTATTAAATGAGTCCAGGACAAAGTATAAAAAAAAGTACTCTCGACGGACAACCTTGGGTAAAGGAGTTCATCTACTTCGGAGTTAAAACTAATCTCTCGAATGATACTTAAGTGGATATATGAAGAAGACTGACTGACTGAAACCGATACATGGAATCAAAACTCATAACCCGAAAGTCCAAATACTTGCTCTACCTTTTCCTGATTAGGGAAAGTCTTAGCACCTACTTACTACGAAGGGGGTGTTAAAATCCTTTCACCCTGAAAAGTGGAATGAATGGTCAGGTAAAGTTGATGAGAAAAATGTTAACAAAGAGTCCTGTCAGATGACTGGAAATGCCCTAAGTGGAGCAATGAAGTTGTGTAGGGGGGCTGACTAGAGAAAGAGGGGTCAAAAGCCTTCTAATGAATTCAAATCAAATTTATTACGAAAGTTATTTCTTTCCGAAGTGATTCCCATTTTATTTATTTTTTTAAAATAAGGTGTAATTTCACTGAAGTAATCTTTGCGGATATTGACCGAGACTTAGATATGGTCAAAGAAACACTTTCTCAATTTTTTTTCGTTATTCGAGGAATGGTTGGCTCGAAAAAACGTCACTACGACCTTAAATCGGTCGAACTCAACAGAATATGCATACAGAACTTCATGGTAAAAAAGTTACTGCAACTGAACATACAAAATATTTTCAAATATTTCCCTTCCGTAGTCGTTTGAAAATACCCATCAACGCAACTAAATAATCCATTACGATAAAGAGCTACACAAACCATTTTTATATGGACTTTTCCCCACTGCCACATTGTTACATGAACTTTTCCCAGTCGTTCCAATCCCATACCGAACCAGAAAGAAATTCTTTTAAAATTCAATATTCGTTACGTTTGTGTTTCGAAAATTTCGAAATGGTAATGGATTATTTATCATCTCAACCCCTCTTTCACTTTGAGTTATCTCTGAAAGAGAAAACATTTTTCGATATGATTTCCTATTTAAACGACTGACGTGACGACTACAATTTACGACAGAGCACTAGACCGAAAGATGATTTACATTCCTTGCTTGAATTCAAAGCCTGAATGATTCCAAGTAAGGATCACATACAGTACTAACCTCTACCGGTTACCATCACAAACTACTTTGAAACCAGCTACCTCCGCTTTGAGGTCCACAAATCAAAGAAATTGCTGGCATTTTCTAATATGAATACGAGGACAAAGCCAATGTCCTTCCATCATAAATCATGGAAAAAATTCCAATTTAATGCTGAAATCGTAGAACGGAGCCACTTCCTCTTGGTTTTTTTTTTGTTTTGTTTGGATATTCCGCTTATTTTTCGAGATTTTTTCAAAAAGGTGCTTTGTATGCAAATTTCTCCCAGCATCAAGCTTGTAAACCAGCCAGGGATAAGAGGATGAGATAAAGGTCTCTATTTTTTTGTTTGTACGGGTGTGTGTAGATATACACATGGCATTTAGTGTACTTATAAAGCATAATGCTCTGGGTTCAACGATTTTCCTCTTTTTTCCGCTTACCGAGGACTGTGCAGCAATTTGGGAAATCCTGAAAGAGAGTGCGACATCCAAATGGTATAAAGCTCACCTGAATGGACGATTTGATGGATGAGAGAGATTTAGGAAATCTCATGACATTTTTTGCACGTGGTCATCCGTGGTATGGAGTGGCATCATATGTTGGATATGGGATTTTGATTTGAATTTCGCTTATATCCTTCACACACACAAACTCATCAAAACAGATGACAAAAATGGATGCGGGATGAAAAATGAGTTGAAGAATTTTTCGGATGTACGGTTGGATCGAATTCTTTAATTTAGTGTGCATGTGGTGTGGGAATATGGAATTTAATAGTTAGAATGTACGCATAATGGTATTTGACAATTTTTATTAAAAATTTATATATGCATATAATTTAAATATTGTTAGTCCTTTCTATATTTATCTATTTGTCTGATGTTTAAGATTCACACTAGCGAAATACAGGTCCATTGGTAAAAAGAATTTCATTTTCATGCCAAAGGCTAGTCCTAATGACTTTCTTTATCTCTTAAGACTCCTAAATTATATCTAAGGATGATTTACATTCACAAGGATTAAAGGAAAGTAGAAGTGGCATTAATATCTCAATCTACTGCACGTCAATAATTTACTTACTACATACCAAATATAGTCCGGCCTTAACCAACATGTCTCTGCAATTAGACCGTTCCCTAGCTAACAATTAACGGTTGTTCACTTCAAGTTGGTTCAGGTCGGTTTCTACTTCTGCGCGCCACTTTAGGCAAGGTCTTTTTCTGCTGCGTTTGTCGCCTGGATGGGAATCGACGATTCTGCGAGCCGAAGTGTTAGCTTCCATTTACACTATATGTTCCAGCCATCTTGAACTTGCAATGCGTTTTTTGATCAGGTCTATTTTGCTTTACAACCGATAAAGTATTTGGTTGAATATTCAGCACCATAGCTTGTTAACGCAAGAGAGACTGAAGATTTTCTGAAGAATTTTTCGCTAACAGCGACAGCGACCAAGGATTTCTTTATCCGCTTTTGATACGTTGATTTCAGTTATCAGAACTATTAATTGCAACTTAAGAGCGGGAAATGGCTGGCCCTTACGCAATTAAAGAATTTGCATATTCCATGATTTCCCTGTTGTCGCAAAACTTGTATCAGCCATCGACAAATTCCATTAAAATAATCTAATTAAAAAACTAATCAACTCGGTGTCTACATACAAAATACACTCCTTGACCTATATACCCACTGATATGGAAATATAATTTCCACTTAACTTAAAAGCCTATCAACCCACTCGCAAAAAACAGGCCTTCTATTTGTTATATGAGTAATTTTACCAATTCCCCAACTCCCTTAAGTAGCAACAGCAGTTCATCATACTCGTATCCGATAGTGACACTTAGGATGAATTTTTCACATCATTTCATCACAAAATTTCCCCATCCGGAAATTTCACTTATTTCGCTCACTGAACCGGGAATACGATAAAAATTTAATTGCATCCTTCTAACGCGGCACCATGTCATCCTATTTGCGTTCAGTACTCACGGGTTCCCAGTGAAATAATAGTGTCCCCATTTCCTCGTCATCAAGTGTATTCTGCAGGCGCACACTTCTCTCTTCCTGTCGCACACACATCAGCCGTAAATGATGCAAAATAAAAACTCAAGCCTCCTCCCTCGGGCCATATATAAATTTTGAATAATAAACCCAACACGAGCGCACACGCCACGTCACAGGTGCGTGAAGCATCCTCCATTCGAAGCGAGGATTTCTTTAAACCATTGCGTATATTCTTTGAATAACGGTATATAAAGCTCCACCTGAAAAAAAGTAAACCTGCGGAATTAAGTGGAAACTAAACGCTTGTCGACCTCGCCCTATTCACCTGTGTGCAATATTTATAGCAACACATCCCCCGGTGTCGCGTCCTTCCACTCACCGGATAATATTCGAGAGGGAAAAACTCGAATGTGACATAAAGAACAGTGGTAGTGGATGTGAGCACACTCGCCCACCCCATTTAAGAGTGGATCATTTTTCACACTGATATACACTACAGAGGGAGAATATTGAGGCAATTTCACAGTCCCCCAAACCACGCGCCGCAATCCTTCTCATACTCGTAGTCGGGCTTTGTTCAAACAATGGGGGTACGGGTTTTGAACGAGACAGATTGAAGTAAACCCTTGTTTCGTGCTTTCACTTCTTGACTCACCTTCGTAATTCATATATGCGAGAGTTAAGCAAATATTTTCTACTTCCAACGCCCGCCGTTTCAACACAACGTTTTACCTTTTGTGTTCAAAAAGGTTATTACACGAGTTGCACGATATGGCTGACGATAACGACGTCGGTTGGAGTATGAGCCCTGCACTGGTTGTGGAATATAAGCAGTCGATAAATTCGATATTAAAGTCCTAACCGAGAGCGGGACAATAACGTGTGTGCCCAAATGAAGATCGACTTGCACCAATATTATACAATATTGCGGGTCTACATGTGGGCATGCCGACAGAGATGAATGTGGAGCTTGCAATTCATGGCTGGAGCCTTTGCGGAATTCTCTGTTATACATGATATCCGAGTAGATATTTTATTTTCCTTTTGGATGTCGGTAAAGAATATTGGGGTAGGTCGTCCCCATGTGAGTCAAATAGTGGTTCGAATACTTGTAAATTGTAAAGCTGTCAGTTATTAATGATTTTGGTACTGGTAAGATGTAACATTTGTCCCTTGACTTAATATCAGGTAGGAACACTCAAAAGGTGATATAAGTCAATTTCCATTAAAGTCTAAAAAATAAACTTTCCAAATGGGCGGTCAGCTGTGGACTGGGTGTCAACCCACATAAGACTAAACTGGTCCTATTCACTATAAAATATAAAATTCCTCACATTGACCCCCCGTCACTAAACGAAACCGAACTAGTCTTCTCAGACAAAGCAAAATATCTGGGACTTATTCTGGACAGGAAGCTTAACTGGAAGCTAAACATAACAGAAAGAGTAAAGAAAGCGACGGTAGCACTTTATTCCTGCAAGAAAGCCATAGGCTTGAAATGGGGAATAAAACCTCGTATCACGCATTGGCTCTATATAGCGGTTATAAGACCAATACTTCTTTATGGAGTAGTAGTATGGTGGACAGCACTAGAAATAGCTTTAAACAGCAAAAAACTAGCCAAAGTGCAGAGAACTGCGTGTCTGTGCATTGGTGGAACACTCCGTACGACATCCTCAGCGGCATTAGACATTCTTTTTCACCTACTACCCCTAGATATTTTCGGCAAACAAATGGCAGCTAACTCAGCCATACGTCTTAAAGCCATCCAACAGTGGTCAAATATTATATATGGCCACTCAAAAATTCTAAACGAATATACAAATGTTTCTGAAAACACCGATTACACCCTCACCAGATTAAACTTTGATAAGAGTTTCCGGGTCACAATCCCAAACAGAACGTCATGGGAGGGCAACGAACCTGTGTTAAATGACTCGATACACTTTTACACCGATGGTTCCAAAACAAATGACGGATGCTGGTGTCTTCTCCGACAGGCTAAATCTCAGCCTATCTTTCCGTCTTCCTGATCATTGCAGCGTGTTCCAGGCGGAACTCATGGCGATCAAAGAAGCCTTATCCTGGTTGAAAGAGTATGTAATATCTGCTAAGGATATTAGCATTTTCTCGGACAGCCAAGCGGCAATAAAATCCCTGGAATCAGTCTCAACAAATTCAAAGACAACCCTAGATTGTCAATCATCTCTGCAGGAGATGTCAAAGCATTTTAACATTCACCTATGCTGGGTGCCTGGGCATAGTGACATTCCAGGGAACTGCTAGCCTGATGAACTCGCCAGAAATGGAACCAAATTACCAATTTTACCCGACACGGGTGCACTAGGTATTCCTATCGCTACATGCAAAAGCTTATTAGCGCAACATGCTAACAGCAAATCAAACCTCAGATGGAGTCTTGGCACGACGTTTCAAACAACCAAACAAATTTGGCCAAGGCTAGATTTGAGAAGATCAAAGGGACTGATTCCGCTCGATAGACCGCATATTTGCGATACCATAGGTGTCATCACGGGACACTGCTTAATAGGTAGGCACGCAGAAAGGCTAGGCCTTTTCTCAAACAACTTCTGTAGGAGCTGCATGGACGAGGATTAGGAGGAAACAATACTTCATCTCCTTTGTACTGCCCGGCCATATCAAACAAAAGGAAACTACATCTCGGAGCTTACTATTTTCAAAGTGTCAGTGATTTGGCAAAAACGGAAGTGAAAAGCCTCCTCCACTTCATCAAAAGCTCAAAACGGTTTTCACACGGATAGTAAGGAGATTGGACAAGATCCATGTGGTATCACAACGGACCAAAGTGGTATAAGTGTGCTGGCGAACGCCGGCAGCCACTCTTACCTAACCTTACCTAACCTACATTTTTCCCAAGACAAAATTTGAATGAAATAGAATTTCTTTGAATTTGTTTTAAGAAAACGTAGGCTTGCATCAAAGTTTTTATATGTAGTTACTTTCTGCATAAGCAACCAATCCCTTTTTTCTTAAATGAGACACGAATTTGTACTGTAGGTAGTCGGAGTTTTGCTTGTTTTTCGGGTCACGATTGGCGACACGTCATGAGTCCATGAACTTTAATGCGGCAGGTAAACTCTAGGTTGCATCCCTTCAACGGGACTCTTTGGTGTGTTTTTTGCAGTGAAAAACTGATTGGCCCTTATTTGTCCAGATTATGACATTACTTTTGCCATTTTGATATTGATTTTTATAGTGCTTAATTTAAACGAATTTCTTTAAACTTTTACCAAAAAGTCAATATTTTATACCGAACACCACAAACAAGTGGGAATGTATTAATCTGCATTAATTGCGTTGATCATTTGGCTGGGAATCAATGACTTTGCAGACCAGAGAATTGCTTTAAAAGTGCCAGCTATTTTAAACTCAATTGATACCGATTCATTTCAAGCCAAAAATTTAAAGCTTTCTCGTTTTGTGTATGATGCTTAGAGTCAAATCAATAAAACATGATTGTACAACAGTTGGAATTGGACTGTAACTATATCCAACTTTAGTTACTTAGCTTCTAGATAATAGTCGTCTAGACAATTAATTATGTATGCGGAAATCTTCAACTTCATATTTTGCTAAGCAGATTCGCGACACTAAGTAAATATTAACAAATATTTGGATAATCTTTAATTACTGACTACGGAAGCCGTCTCTGTAATCAACGAACAAAAAGCTAAAAGTAAACAATTTACTCACAGATCGATGTTTTTATATATGAATGAGGTAACAACAGGTGTACTGCAGCCTTATCATTGAACTGATAATAAAAAAATATCAACGTGAATTGCAGATAAGATAAATGACGAAAGTAGAGAAGTAGTCTTATTATACAATTGAAACGTATGACGAACTATGAATGATTACATTGTATATGGTAGGTAATCTTCTATCTATAAAGCTAACTTAGCTAGCTAGCAAACAGCTATATAAATTATTTCTAGTGAATATTTTGGTTGCGTAAAAAAACATATCAGAAGGCTACAATCCACTGTGCGAATTGTCGAATTCTCTATCCCATTCCATTCTAAAATTAAACTTGCCCAAAAAGTGGGTGTGGCTAAAATTTTTAGGAAGATGGTACAAAGCAAATGCCATTATCATTTTATATTCCTCAGAGGCTTTATCAGACTCTTTTTATAGTTTGATAAAAACAAAAACGTTTTTGTATCGCATATGCTATAGGGTAGGGTATACTTATCTTACGAAGCCAACTTTTTTTTTGAAATGTTTCTTGGTCAAGAAAAAAGATATATGTTTGTTTAACAAAATAATTGAATTAGATCATAGGCCGAAAGGCATTAGATTTAAGTCGTTTGTATCTAATTGAGGGCGCCCGCAGAGGACCAGGCTAGTTTTCATTAATTTTTGTCTAGCATGTAAGTTAGTTCTTAGTGGAATTAAAAACAAAAATGAATTAAAAAAAGGGTTTACTAATCGATTTTAAAAGAAAACGTCCTCAAAAAAGTAGGTGTGGGTTAAAATGTTTTATAGATAAAATCCTCACTCACATTAATATAACCAATTTTATGAAATCGAACGTTTTTTCGAATATTTTTTTTTTAATAAAAACGTCCAAAAAAGTGGGCGTGGCAAAAACTTCATGTAATCGAAATATGTTATTCAGACAATTTTTCATAAACAACGTTTTAGTTGGCGTGTCAGTGAGCGGATTTAAAAAAATGTTTACACTTGTTCTGCTGATAACAACGAAGAGTACATGTTCCAGATTTCAACTTTTTTACTCAAAATTTAAGACTCAAAAACTGGTGACATACGGACGGACGGACTGGCGAACGGATGGATAGAAATGGCTAAATCGACTCAGCTAGCGATTCTGAGTCGATCCATATACTTTAAGCTATATCTAGCTTAATTATTTGTAAATTTGTTTGAATGTTTTAACGATCGATAAACTAGATCGAATGTGAACGAGAAATCGAACGTAAGTATACAAAAATCAAAAGTGAAATCTTAAATTTGAAACTGAATGTGTTCTGTTATTGTGTGTCGCAGTTCTGTTCTAAGAATTTCCTGGAACCGATTTCGGATGCAGCTGTACCGGGCCGGTTACCTCAAGTACGACGACAGTGGAGACAAGTTATTAGCCTTTGAGATTAGATTTCACGTGGATATCGGGCAGGCATATACGTGAAGGTTGACCTTAGTTGGCGTTACAAAGCGGGAAAAATGTCTTCCATAACTCGAGTATGATGAAGGTCCATTCTTTAATTAAGATCAAACGTGAAGTGACCGTCGTGAAACATATAATTATCCGTGTGAAAAATATGGCGTGCCTTAATCTTAGCCGCAAACGGACATCGTTTGTCAAATTGGCACGTCTGTGGTAATCATTGGAATTCGTATCAGCAAAATATTTTCGGCTCGGAATTCGCCATTCAAAATAGGGGCTTCGATAATGTTTCTCATTAATTTTTTAATGACCAATGTTCAAATTAAAAAGTAAAATAACCGGAGATCCAACTTTCAAATTGTTGGGCAATGAGAGCATTTTGCGTGTGCAGAAATTAGTGGGCAATTTTATCTTATCAGTATTTTCATGGACAGCAACTTTTCATGGACGATATCTAACAATTGCTTAGAGAATATGACAGCGGATGCATCTTGTAGCATTTTTACGCCCAAGTTAAGCTGAACCCATGTTAGCTGAACTTTTTCGACATTGTTGAACATGAAATGTCGGAAAGTGTTTATCTCAAATCACCTGAGTACCGCTGAATAGTTTGTTGTTGTTTTTTATACCATATCCCATAGGGGTTTATTAGTTTTGATACATAGTTTGTAACATAGAGAAATAATTTAGCTACATATACCTGAAAGCATATGGATCGACTCAGAATCACTAGCTGAGTCAATTAAGCCATGTCTGTCTGTTCGTCCGTCCATTTCTTCCTTAGATCATTTTAACCCACGCCCACTTTTTGGGGGCAAAAACCATTTTTATACCCTACCCAAGGCATATGGAAAAGAAAAACTTTGTTTTTTGTCGAACCATAAAAGATTTTGATAAACCGTCTGAACAATATTTTGTGACAACGTCATTTTTAATATTATATGCTCATAAAGCCCACTTGTTGGGGATATTAATTTTAAGGATGGGATGGGATAGGGTATTCAACGATCCGCACAGCGGATTGTTGCCTTCTCATATGTTTTTTTATATCATTGACTAATCTGTTCAACACCTCAATGGAATGTTTGTGCTCCATAGTGCATTCATCCCAGTTAATAATTTTGCATTTTTTCAGCACTTTCTCCCTCGACAATGGTTTTTTTAATGTTGCAAGCTTCATCTGGGTTACTTCGAATATCCAGAGGCAGCTGAAATGTTGAACTAGCTGTTCTGGCTCCATCCAATAGAGCTGCAATGCCAGATGATACATCGGCCAATGTGATGCCATTATTTGATCATATTTCAGAGAGAATGAGTGAAAAGAGAAATTTGGCCAGTTTTACCTGATGCTTCCAAAAAAAATATAACACCTTATCAATCCAAAACTGTCAGCATAATGCGGTTGCTTTTTTAGAAAAAAACATCCCCAAAAAATGGGAGTGGGTTAAAGTGATCTTTAGACGAAATGTTCATAGTATTATTCTTAAAATACTTTCTTTTGTGCCAAAAACAGTTTTTTTTCGAATAACGCCCTTAAAAAGTGGGGGGTGGCAAAAAACTTTGTGTCCACGATATTTAGATATTCAAAATTTCTTACGGTTTAATCAAATACAAAGTTTTTTTTTTGAAAAGTGGGAGTGGTAGTGGGCGGATTTTAAAAAAATAGAGCCTACCTCCTTCTCATTATTTTCTTTATATTTGAAGAGAAAAACTAATTTAAATATACCAAAATATACTGAAATTCATGAGCTTTTTCACGTACGCACAAACTTCACAAAAACCATATATAGATTAATATCAAAGCTGTCTGAATGTTTGGTTAAAATCGGTATATGCGTTAAGGCGTGAATCGGCGACAATTTTTTATATATATATAGCATATATACATACAAATTTTTACATACAATTTTTCGTAATATATTTTTAACTTTCCCTTACAAAGAGAAATATATTATTTTCGTGAACATTTTTGACCTCGAAATTTTGATTTGATCCTAATAATACGATGATAGGAAAACTCAAAAATGTGTTTTTTTTTTTCAAACCCGACGGACGGTACGTACCTCCGTAATAAACCTCTCCAGTCTCTTGACCGATTTTCTTTTGGTCACCAGTCACAATCAGAGGCCATTTTTTTACTCTTACAAATACAAATACACATTTTTGGCGCAATAAGCTTGTTAGTACCCAGGGTCTACCTTTTTCTCACAACTATTCATGTGTGCGTGTGTACTTCTTGCACGATGATGGGACCTCCTGTTTAATGCCAAATCCGAACGGCTTAGTTGAGATAAGCTTTACTTGAAAATTGAGACTACCCGGATGATTTGTCAGATCTTCACTCTTAGTAATTTTATTTACTGTACTTCCCATATACAATGTACATTTTTTCGAAAACTGTATTAGTTTCGACAAAACTGCAACGCATTTTTTTTCCATATAACGGATTTTTGGATTTTGGCAAACTATTTGCTCAAATTGAACGAAATTTAATATTTATCAATGTTTGCAGAAATTCCACAAAATTAGTTTTCAATTTTGGTCAATAACGAAAAATCATTAATATTCACATGGGCACCAATTTCCTTAAAATTCGGGAATAGAAGTTATTATTATTGTAGTTCCTCACAATGTTTATCTTATAAGTTTTAACATCAATGCTTGGTATTTGATCTTACGCCTACCTCGCATAGTGAATTAGAAGGTGCATCTACGACTCGTTTATATGTTTTTTTTTGTGAAAGTTTACATTATTTTTTGTGCTTGTACTGAAATCAGTAAAACTTGTAAAGTCACTAAGTCTGAACCAGATAGGTAATGCATTAGTCGTTTAAAGAGGAAAAGGCTGGATGGGAAACTGTACTAATCAGAGCCTTTTATATAAGAGATGCTGAAACATCTGAAGAGCAAGAGACACGGGTTTAAAATCTGCAAATGCAAGTTTCTAGTTTCATTACTGCTGCAGTACTCAAGGAGCAAGATACATGACGCTTACAACTCACAGCTGACAGTCTATTAAAAACGGGATAAAACATTTTAAGTGTTGCTACGCCTGGGTTTCAAGGCCAGACTTACTGTCCTTCAGTTCATCGCACTAACCACTAACGCACCACTGAGCTCGTCATTGATTTTACAACTTACTTACTTAAACACAAATGTAGTGCAATTAAGAATTCCACCACATTAGATGAAAATTCGTGAATACGTATATGATCAAGAAAAAAACCTCAAAACTAGCTTCTCCATTCAATTTTGTGTGCGATGTTGTGATTTTGCCACAAAGAGTTGGACCTGCTGTTTAACACCTACTCCAAACGTAAAATTTGTGAAGCTTCTCATAACAGTTTTATACTCTTAAATGTTTGTCAGACTTTCGCAAGAGGTATGTTCACTTTCTGAATTTAAATCAGGGACCCGACGCTAAGTACCAAGGTGCTGTTAATCAATAAACATTTTGATAGAGGAGACAGCCGACTTGAAAAACCCTAAGCGGAATAAAAAACTAAGCAGTCTAAGCATTTATAAATCACCCCCTTTAAGTTATACCTAAATAAAGCTTCAGCTAATATTTAAGACAAATTGGACTTAAATTTGTGTAGATAAACCGATGCATACTTACCAAAAGTTTGCAGCGTTTATTTAAGTACACTTTTCAATATGGGTCTGCTACATTTACAAACTTTACCTTTGTTACCTGTGGATACCCCAAAATTAGGGGAAAAACCACTGCCCTTCTGGCTACTACTGCATTTTTCTTAAGAAATTCTTTGAAATACCTTTTTGTGAAAAGAAACACCAACAAGTTTTTTTTTTAAATTCCCTTCAAGCGTACAGCTACAAAAATTATGCAAAGATAGTTCGTTTTTACCCCCGAAAACATAAATATTTGAGTCTCAGCCCCTTGTTCAGACCACTTTAATAAATTTTGAAATTCCATAGACAACACCCACCCGTTAAGCATTTACTTTGCATTAATTACAGAGCAGAGATAAAGTACTCGTTGACATGGTCTTGCGTTCAAGTACTTCTTCTCGTTTGATACCCCTCGCCCAATATGCGCAATATCTAGCCACAAGATTCTCCTGCACTTCAATGTCTCGCTGTGTGCATTAATTAAGATAAAATATCCGCAAATTCTTGTAAAATACTATATTATTCTGTCGAATGACTTGAGTTCACAAGACAGAGGATCAAACCACCACCGCTGAGGGTGCTTCTGATACTGGATGGCTGCGTTCGTGTCCCAGCTCCTTCGAAGTGAATTTTGATTTAGTGGTAAATAAAGGGCTGATATCCAGCTTATATACCATACAAAGATTCATGCAATGATGGAAGTTTTCCACGCAAGGTGATTTATTATTTAAATTCCGTGCTCTAAAATATCCGCACAACAACAAAAGGAAGACAGGGACTAGGTAAAAAGTTACCATCATTACTTGGCAAAGTTCGCACTCCGTTTATTATGGGTAGAAGGAAGCCGGTTAACTTCCCATCATGAAATGGAATATATATCTGAGGAGATGAAGAAGCCGTTAAAGAATTTCGAAAAATTTAAATCCTTGCTGGGAGAATTTATGACTTGACGAAGCGCCGCGCCGGCTGGGTGTAGTGATGTAGGCTGAATTCCCCTTCTTGCGTAATTTATTTTATCTTCATCTGAAGTGTGTATTTTTTGCATAAGATATAATGTGTATTTTTTTGGTTGGGTTTATAAGAGGGGGTGAAAACGAGCGTAAGTCAAATATTTCACTCATACAGGTTTCTATACGAAGTAATGCATGAGCGCACTTAGAAATGTTGTATCCAGGCGAAGTTATATGAAGACTGTATTATTTATTCATGCCTTGGTAACGCGACCTGTACGATAATTAAGAAGTAAGAATACTTATTTGAGCTGGGGTTCAAATGATTGCAATTTTTTCGTTGTTTATTAATTTAAACTCATTTAGCTAAACTTCCTTTTGACAAACCTGTATTTCTTTTATCCATGAGGGATGATCTTAAAACATATCTTAGTGCAACCTTGATGGACCGTATCTCTTAGCTCTCATAGGCTGCGGTTTGTACGTATTCTTGCGCGACAGAAGGACCTACTAGGTATAAGCCGACTAAAAAAATCAGAGAAAACAATAATTGGTGTTGCTGCGTTGCAAACTCAAAATGTTCACGGCTTACATTCTAAAAATGAAAAAGATAATTATGCACAGTGTCATAAGCCCAAAATCGCTTTTAGCCCAAAATTAAACGAATACATATAGCATTATATATACTTATATATCCTAGTAAAATGTTACCGTTATATGTGAATGTCTGAAGCCTTTCTCCAAATTCTATGCAAATTCTGAAAACGGGTAAGGCTGGAAAGCACGAGATTTAAATTTCTTGAAAGCAGCTAACTTTTCCCGACATGTACCGGATTCTGACAAGGAGACGCGCTATTATGCGAATCGCGTGCTTAAACAGGTATAACTTTCGGTTTAGTGAAGGAAAATCAAAATTTCTTACTAGAAAGCCGAAATATTTGCTCTATCAGACACTATTTTTACCAATACTTCTTTATATCGTGGTTTATAAGGCACTTTCGAACAAAACATTTTTCATCGCGGAAGGCGAATGGTGGAAAAGATACAACCGCGAACTTTGTAAGCTTTACCAAGATGCTGATTTAGTACACACGTCGACTAATTGAACATTAATGCTCCGCCCAAGAGAATCTTCTCTTTTCAGCGTCCAGGTTCTACATGACAAGGAACACCGAACTTCCAATTTAATGACTAAGCCATCGTGGATGACTGGGCACTTATACTGGAAGCAACGTTCTAAGGATCGAAGAGAACTGATCTCTGCCTTGTCTCACACAAAACGACTGATACTATCTGGAAAAATGTGTGCGAGTGATGTCGGACATTTTATTTGTTTATTAATCAGAGCTGCAATTGGTGCATTATTTAGACTGATTTTTTATTCCAAGTGCATTAGTTTCGGCAACACGACATCCACTTTGGGGATGACGACTAATGTTCAAACGTAAATAGATCCATTACCGTACCGTGAAAATACAATAGAAAGTTTCTGTAAATTTATGGATCAAATAAGACCTGTCAGTGTCAATAAACCATATGAGTAAATAAGACAAAGATGGCCTACCCTTAACGATATTTTTCGAAGAGAATAAAGCTGCTTACAAATAATATGAATTATTTCAGAAAAGAAATGGGGTCATATTTTCACCACTTTTCCCAACCTAATTAATTGTTATTATACTAAATTGTATGTAACTTGTACTCAAAAACTCAATATTAAAAATAAATTTTATTCCAAACACTATCCCAACAATGTCATCCCCTTCAAAAAAAAATAAATCACTGCCATTACTCCCCCACCGGTGGAAGAATTATGTCAAATGCTTTTGAAACTCCACTTATCCTACCCCCTCATTGCATCCATTCAAATTCAAGTAAACATACGATTTAATTTAAATTTTAATTATCATATGAATGCCTTCTATACATTAAATATGAATTATAACGCACTAATTAAAAAAAAGAATGTATCGCTTTTTTTTCTTTAAAAATAAAAATAAACGAAACCAACCATAAAGCAACTCTAACCATCGCCATTACCTCACCCCTTACTGGGGGGTTCACAGGAGAACAAAACACAAAAATACGGCTTGGGGTTGGTGAGCGGAATCACAGCACAAAACCAACCCGAGAGTTCTTTGAAATGGAAATATGCTTGTTTAAACATTCGACAGACATGCGACACATAACGCTTGACATAATTTAATAAAGGACGTGTATCCATGCTAGCCTTGTATACATTCATTTGCATAGGCATAACAGTTTCAGTCGCGTGTAGGTGGGGTGTTTTATACCCGTGTACTATTCGTTCTTGTATAGGAATGTGTAGGCTAAAGGACGACACATATTTATATTCAAGGCGAAGGATTCGCAAGTCTATTCTCGTATATTTCTCGTTCGCGACACACTTCTACAACATGTTGTCAAGTTTAATCCGACGCGATACAAGGAATGAAAAATAGTCTTTGACAGGTGTCGCGCAAATTCAGGATGACATTGTGTTTGTCAAAGAGTATTCAACGAAGGGAGTATGTCACATTTGACTGTTGGCGACATGACATCACACGAGAGCTATAGGTACAAGTATTTTAAACGTGATCTTGTTTCCCAGAAGCACCATTTCAGATATGCACAATAGATTAACTCAATCAATCTTGTATTGCCTGCTATAAACTGGCTGGTGTCAGTTTGTTTTTATTGTAAATTGAAAATATACACATAAACAAAAAAAAGTTAGGTACGAAGTATGCCAACATACGATAAGGGAAATTGAAATGGAATTATATTAGAGCTTACATCGATACACTTCGGTGGGTATTAAATGTCACTAGACTACATGTAGTTGACTTAATCACTGCCTTTTTTAATAGATATTAGCACTGTATCATAATTGACGATTTATTTTTTTTTTTAACTAATTTCAAGAATTTACGTGGTCTTACAATCGCGGAGTTTCGCTTACAGGCAAATGCAAGTTTTATGTCTGATGACGAACAGCGCACTACTAAATTAGGAATACTTGAATGAAGCGTTTGCATTGTTATCAATATGCGAGAGCGTTCTTATCTATAAGAGAATGTTTGTATATATAGTTGTAAAATATATATTTGTATATACATATATTGATTATCATTTTTTAAGCACATTCTTAAACATTTGCTTAGGGGAATCACCTTGTAAGGGTGAAAAGAAATCTGCATTACATCTGTATGTGCGTGACTTTCAACATAAAGACTGTGTGATAGCAATGCTGTTAAGCCTGATTGGACTAAATGAGGTTCCTTTAACCGTCACAAATTTAAATATGTTCTAATCTTCATTTTAAAGATACTGATTCCAATAAATTTGCTATAGCGGGTTATATATATATTTACTACTTAAATCAAAATAAGACCAACCTAAGATTGAAACGTAGAATTTTATTGTAGAGTTTGCATGTGTATTAGTCCATTTCAATGCTTTGATCAATAATTTATCCGTTGCATATAAGTGAGTTGTCAAACTAAGTGGGCCCTATTTTGTTTTATGAGAGCAATTTAACTTTGCATCAATTTGATGCGCTTTCTGACTTAATCTTAAGAATTGTTTCTCTACATTCTGACACTGAAATCGTCGTCAATTTTAATATACACAACTCAACATGTATTCCAAATTCTGTACAGACAATACCCGCAGTCAGATATGTTGATATCTTTGCTGGAAAGAATTGAAAATAAGCTATTGTATGAGAGATTTAAGCTTTTAGTATTAGAAGACTAACCCATCAGAGGACCTTAAACTATCCAAAATAGATTATAATACCAAAGAATATACAACTACAAGAGTGCGCATCTCACACAACGAAAATTTACTATGTGAGGTACTGATGTTGATACCCCAGTGTTCACATTGCTACCCCAGCACCAAACACCAACACCAACAATTTTAGCTGTGATACGTACTTTTGTAATTATATACCTCTTTGATAATACTCATATTAAGCGTTCCAAGTTGAGGCAAGACATTCGACAAATGTAATAAAAACAAAAATAAAAAAAATGTGATCTTCATTTATTATGACATTCCAACTGTCGGCTCTTTGGACAATATAAATCTACTTGCAACGCTTTTCGCAGCCAGTTCCATGGTTGTGCTCAGTATCTTCTTATAGGCAAATGCAAAAACATGTCAGTAAAGGGACGCCGCAGGGTGGAGTCCTATCCCCTCTTCTCTGGAACCTAGTGGTAAATGAGCTTTTACTCATCCTGAAAGCAGAGGGATGCCACTGGATTGCCTACACTGATGACGTTACTATCGCAGTTTCAGGGAAGCACCTGAATATACTCAAGGAGCTTCTCCAAAACGCACTTTCCAAATGGGCAGTCAGTTGTGGACTAGGAAACATAAAATTCCTCACAGTCCCCGTCACTAAACGGAATAACTAGTCTTCTCAGACAAAGGGAAATACCTGCGGCTTATTTTGGACAGGAAGCTTAACTGGAAGCTGAACACAACAGAAAGAGTAAGGAAAGAGGCAGTCGCACTTTATTACGGCAAGAAAGCCATAGGCAGGAAATGAGGAATAACCCGTCGTTGCACGCATTGGCCCTATACCTCGGTTATAAGACTGATACTTCTTTATGGAATAGTATGGTGTACAGCGCTAGAGATTAAACAGCAAAAACTAGCAAAGGTGCAAAGAACTGTGTGTCAAATAAGCAACAGTGGTCAAATATGCAATCTGGCCATTCAAAAAAAAAAAAACACATATTCCTGAAAACACCGATTCCATCCTTGCCATGTTAAACTTTGATAAGAGTTTAAAGGTCACAATCCCAGACAGATTGACATGGGAGAGTAACGAACCGGTGCTAAATGACTTGATCCATTTTTAAACCGATGGCTCCAAAACAAATGACGGAGCGGGTGCTGTTGTCTTCTCCGATATGCTAAATCTCAACCTATCTTTCCGTCATCCTGATTATTCCAGCGTGCTCCAGGCGGAACTCATGGCGATCAAAGAAGTCTTATCTTGGCTGAAAGAGAATGTAATATCTGCCAAGGATATTAACATTTTCTCGGACAGCCAAGCAGCCATTAAATCACTGGAATCAGTTTCAACAAATTCAAAGTTAATCAGCTTTGCCAGACGTGTTGTCGTGTAGGCTGTGTTTTCCGACAATTTTGTTTAGGATCTTCGGAACTTCGGTAGTCGCTCATAGGTTTTGTCTACGATCTCGTTTCGCTATATCATTTTTTTCTCAGTCGGATCGTGAGTGCATATAAGGGTTATGTTGGCGAATTTCGCCTTAATGCGGATTGTTAAAATGCGTTCGCTAATGTATTGGAAACATAAGACTTCTTTCCTAACGGAATGCGAGTTGTTTTTGCTCACTATAACACAATCCGTAGCAGATACTACAGTTTTTCATACTCTTTTTGCCATACTATCGTATTTCCTGAATGATAGTAATGTCTGCTTTTAAGCAGCTAAGGGCTTCCGCTAGTTGTTCGGCTGCACCTCATTTGTTAAATGTTCTCATATTCCAGGTGTAGATACGAACGATGTTGTTTGGCAATAAAACAATAAAACCAGTCCTTCCCAAGCCTCTTGATTTTTTCGAAAAAACATTTTTTTCCGTCAGTAGGTAGTTAGCGCAACGCACAACCAATAATCTGGAGGACCAGCTCTAATTTATTAGATACCCCTAGGACACGGGGTCATCAGTATAAACTGTGGGATTGAACACATTGGGTTCTTGGCTTTTCCGCCAGTAAGGTTGTTTACCATGTCCATCCTAACTGGATCTTTAGACGCCACCGTTGACCAAATGGAATAGAAACTACCTCTCAAAACTTTCAATCCAAGTTGTTTTGGACGGATTCAAGTCCAATTAAATACTTTTGTTTCCCAAGGCTCCGTTTTGTCGCCGACAATAATTATTATTTTTATTAAAGAACTCTTGTGTGCACAACTAATCTCAGATTCTCGTATTCGTTCACAAACCCACGCTCTGCCTTCTGTCATCAAAGCGTAACCAAAATCTACAGCCACTATCTATGAATGGCACTTGCATTGTCAAAACCGAAGAACTTTCCATGCTCGGTATGAGTGTAACGACCTTCGTTGGAAAGACCAGAAGTCAAAATCGCTAAAAACGAAATGTATAGGTTTCGCTAATCGATGCAAGAAATATTTTAATTGCAATTTACAGAAATTTAAAACTAACGCACATCGGTATAAATGTCGAGCTGTGCTCAAACACTATAAGGGTCCCTGGGTCCTTTACACCGAAGTTAGTTTTTAAACTGCTCCGCCTCTTGCGAAAGTTTGGCAAACATCCAAGAGTATTAAACTGTTTCTCAAATCTGAAATCTTTTCGCACACTAAAATGAATGGAGAACCTATATTTATATCAAATATATAATTTTTACATACATGGAGAGCACTTCTTTATTCTATAAGAGGCATTTGTTGTTTATCCGCGACGAGTACATTGAAAATGCTCTATAGCCATCCTCCGCTTTAGCACGGAGCACAGTCAGCCATTTATTTCACGTGTGCTTAAAATCCAAATTTAATATGTTTACTGGATTAGGAAATATTGCATTCGGCAGATACAGATAGGCAAAATTCTCTTGTTTTTAAAATCTAAGAAAAATATTTTTTTTTATGAACATTTTTAGAGTTTTGGCGTAAAAATCTAAAAACCTAGTTTTAAAATTATAGCATTTTTGTATTACAATTGTGATCCAATTTTTTATATTGCAAAATTTCAAGATTTTGTCAACATTTTATCTAAAAGCTCGTCAAGATGGAATGCAGCCAATAAAACGAAACTATTTTTAAAGAAAAAGAATGGTTTGTTGTCAAATATTCTTTGGATTGATTTTGAAAGGACAAATGAAACGGATAATGTACCAAGTACATCAAATAATTTTAGAGGATGTCCAAGAATATCAATAACTGAGTCTCATTACTAACCAATATCAGGGTTGTTTATTTTTTAACAGCTTTGGCAAATAAATATAATAAGGACCATGAAAAATTTTAGGCCATTATTAGCAAAGCAGTATCAGATGCTAGTCGTATAAGAATTAAAAGGATAAAATAGTGCATTCCTACCCCTCAAAAGGATCCCATCAAATATAAAGAACCAAATGCAGTAGCCCAATCTTGATCAATTGAAAATCTCGAGGTCAAACTTTTTCACAAATCAATACCTTTCTTTTTGTAAGAGAAAGTTAAAAATACCGCATACTAAGACGCTTCCTAAAGAAACATAACGTCAATGTTCTGCCTATTCATGTTGAATGGTTTTTGATGTAACAAATGTATAAATGATGTGGAACTGTGAATTAAAGAACTTTTAATTCGGAATTTGCAGAAATCGGCATCCATGTGAATTATAATGATTTCTGTTATTGGTCAAAACTAAAAAAATACGTTAAGATTCAAGCTAAAAATAATTATGTTGAATTGTTACAAAGAGTAATTTTTATATAGATATTCAATTTCATTAAATTTGACCAGATAGTTTGCGAGAAAATGACAATTTTTCTTACAAGGATTAAATCCAAAAATCCGTTATATAAATTTTCTCCGGGTAATCCCCTTTGGGGATGGAATATAGAAAATGACATTGTTACTACATCTGTTCAGAAAGTTCATATTAATCTTTTATGGTTCGACAAATAATAGGTTTTCAAATAGATTTTTAAATGGGGTAAATGACCTATGGAAAAATAGTTCATAGTAATAATCTCAAAATATTTTTATAAAAAGTTTTTTCGATTTTTTTTAAATAGTACCTATATGAAAATCTTTTTTTTTTTTTGGAAAACGCCCCAAAAAAGTGGGCGTGGTTAAAAACGGTATATGGACGAAATATAGATATTTAGATTGTCTAAATATATAATTTGGACACCTTTTTTGACAAGATGGTGTTTCAAATTTCATCATTCTAGTTCAAAATGTAAGGCCCAAAAAACGGTGACGTACAGACGAAAGGACAGAAGAAAAGATATGGCTATATCGACTCAGCTAGCGATTCTGAGTCGACATATACTTTAAGGTATCCATTAATATTATTTCTCTATGTTACAAACTTAATATCTAGAGTATAATGAGTGCTACTTTGAGCACTAATCTTATTTGGCATTTAAAACCCTAATATAAATACTTACTTACTTTTATCAATACAAAAGAACTCCCTTATTCAAACACTCTCCCAAAAAAGTTATTTTACTTTAAACTCATCGATGACCCCGATAAAATTCATTGCTCCTCCGCATTTCAGCAGCACGTACCCGAAACGTACGTGCTAAAAAGAATCGTAAAACCCTGAATTTCCAAACTACCAACTTTTGTGCTCGCACAGAAGTATTTCAAATACTTCAACGGAATCTGATCATCATTCATTTGAAATATTCACAAACTTGCTTCTACATCCTGCATCAATAATTCACTGCCTTCGAGACAGGATGACACAAAAATATCGAAACGATACATTTTCTAATAAATGACGCAAAGTATGTATCTGTTCGCCTAGTCATGACAATCAAAAAATAAGTCTAATCGAAGTAAATCGGGTGACGCAATATGTCCTTCATCCGATAAATACAACTTTGGCTTGCATAAATGCCTACCCTCGGCTGGTTTATAAAGACTTGTATCAACACGTGTACTCACAATATAGTTTCCTGATTTATTTCCTTCACTCCTCAGTAACAGTAATCGGCTTCATCATTCTTGGCATGTGTCTAGAAAGAAAAGGAAACTCGTATTAAAAATCGCATAAGTGTACAAGTTCAAGTAGAAAAATAAAAGACTTCCGTCCAAGGCCAAAAGCACTGACAAGGGTTCCGAAATCGAAGCACTACAAAATAAGCTGCCAAAATGAAAGCGAGCAAATATTAACAATCTCGAATTTCATTTAATTTCTTTATGATGAATTACTTTTGGCACAGCCTTGAGATCAAAAAGGCGTTCCTGAAGTTTCCACCCTATTATCTAATTTTGTTTTTCTAATGCTATATAACGCAATCAATCAAGGAACTGACACAGATTCGACGAAGAATACCCAAAAAAACATGCACAAAGACTTCCGGTGGTAAAAGAAAGATGAATCCTTTTACGGCGAAAAGGAAAAAAAAAACTGAAAACCATCCTAGTCCGAGAGTCGAAAACGAATGAACAAAAAATTTAAAGCAAAATGGAGGAACAACTTAGAGCCACAAAGGAAATAGCACCAGAGCAACACACAAAATGCTATGGCAACGGGGATTCAATGTACATATACGAGTAAAATGATTGAGATGCAAAGATCCTGAAGGACTGCAATCATTTGTGTGCGCCCGCACATGTTTGTCAGCATAAATTTGCTGGATCGGGAAACTGCAACTAGGGAATTTAACACTGGGATGTAGAAGTTGAAGCAGAAATGGTAGATGGGGAGTGTCCTGTAGGGATAGAGGGGAGTTTATCTCTGTAGAAAAGTAGATAGTCGGTATTTTTGCATATTCTTTTTTTTATGGTTTCAGGAAACGAATATGGATGTGGGATTTGAAAGATTCGCTAGCATTAAGCATGTCTGGTAGTATTGTTTTGTTTTTTTTTCTTGCAAACATATGATGTAGCTATCCTGTTGCTTCAGTGGGAATAGCTTTATGTTTGATGTCTCATTTTTCTCCAGACTTTTCAGTCAGTTGGATTCACTTCAAGAAGGAAAACGAAACAAATTGCAATGTTGTCGAGGGATTACTATGCATAAGCAGCCATCGTATTGGTAATGGGTGTAGGCATATACATATAAGCATGCAGATGCATTTTATTAATGCAAACACGTTGGGATATACTTATATGATGACTGTAGGCAGAGGCAGTCTACAATGTACTTCAAAAGGGAATTCGTTTATTGCTTTAAGGTGTCAGTAAGTGAAAGCTTGATTTAATAACTCGTACCTAATGTCGAACTAATGATAGATATTCGTATTTCTGTGGCTTTATTTAGTAATATATTGACGTTCTAATAAGTCGTCAAATTTGTAATTCCGTTATGTTAGGTTGAATTTCAGGTATTTTAAAACTGGCTAAAGACCGAGCTCATAATAGAGACATGTTGGTAGAGGCAAAGATTATGAATTCTATACAGATGACGCATTGAGAATTAAAAACAGAAACTTTTGCTCAGTAGCTTCATGGTACGGGCGGGCGGTGTGCATGAAAACACATGAAAAACAAGAACAAAAAAATTTGGCGGGCTGTGCCAGCACGACCCGCCATAGAACAATTTTTCTTATATGGAGTGCGTCATCTGTATAGAATTCATAATCTTCCGATAAATAGCGGTTCATGTTAAGGGTAATTCAATAAGAGCTTCCTGACTTCATTTTTTTTAAACAAAATACAAAAAAATGAATCTCTAGCTATTGGATTTGACCATAAATGAGCTTCGTCGCAAAAACAATTTTTCGAGATTGATCAATTTGGTTCGGAATTTGGTGATAGCAAATAGTTGTCGAAGAACTCTATAACAATTTTTAACTGAGCACTGATTTAGGAAATAAGTTTCCACAATTTTCTAGTAAGCATTGTTCCGGAATGAATATATTCTTCATAAAATCGCAATGTATATTGAACACAAATGTCATACAGACAATGCAGTTAACAAATAATAACTGTTAAAAAACGCTATTGAAAAAAGTACCTCCTTTTGGATCAACCATAAGAAGGCATTGGTTGCCTTCTTCACAACTGGGTAAAATAGCATACATTTACGGTATAAAAGCCAATAAGTATATCCCGTGGGTTGACATGATTTGTGCGACACCTTGTCGAAGGGTTGAGTGACAAAAAAGCAAATATAAGCACGATGGAAGAATAAGTTGGTCGTGTATTTTAGTACCAGATAAGGGAAAGTGAGGAAACACAGGAAGCAAGTGGAACAAAACTCATATACTTTGCACAGATTATGATATTCTAAATTTAAAATTCTTCAGATATGGCCAGTTTGCTGGATGCATTGAGCTATAGAATATTTCAGAAGAATTCAGTTTAAAAAAATCTTTAGATGTACAATGTACTATCTCACCATGTGGAATGAATTGGAATCACTGCAGATTAAAAAAAATGAGGTCATCACATTTCAACGAAGAGGACGATTTAAAACGATTGGATGATTAAGTGAATTAAAATATATGGGAAGGCCAATCATCGATACGATCTTTACCTGAAAGCACATCGGTGCACCAAGTTAGGAAGAAAATTCGGATCCTGAACCTCTAATGGTAAGTTCTTTGTAACGCCGCTTATACTTCCAAAATCGATGGGAGTCAACGATGGCTTACTATATAGCCAGCGGCCATTTTGTGAAACATTAAGAACAGGCAACGCTTCTATTTGGTGAATACAGCAATAGACAAGTGTAAAATATCAAAATAAAACTAAAAGAAACTCACCAAGCATTCGAACAACGTTGGGCCCGTATTCGAAAGAAAAGGGTGGATATTGCATAGATATTGCAGGTATGTTTCCAGAATCTTCGAAAGGAAATCGTGACCTATAAGTTGTTATGAACTACTTCAACCATTTGGAGAGGTACATTATGACGTATTAAGATTTAGAGCAGATTCGGACTATACTTTAATCACTCTTCGATTCCGGTAGCTTACCAGTGGCTATGTATCAGTAAAAGCAGAAGGATACCACTTTAAACGCAGGGACGTTTTAAACAAACATTGATGGTATATTATAGACGATACATAGTTCTGCTGGACACTTATGAAGGGCTATTTGTCGATGACTGTATTTGCCTAGTGATATGATGTTCACCACCATGCCCAATCCTGTTTATGGAAATGGAAAGAAAGCAGCCATTTGGTAAACAAATTACCTTTTGTTAACAAAATGTTTCTACTGTTCCTAATGGAACTGAAATGTACTTAAGTCTTCTGATATCCATAAAATTCGTCTCTGACTATCCCCCGCTCATTTATTATTCACCTCAATTCCCCAACTGCACCGCATTACTGTACTTTCAAAGCAATTTGACTGAAATTTGTTTTAATTTATGCCGTTTTTTTTTTAAATCTTTCCAATTCCTTTGCGGAATTTGGAGAGCATAATCAAAGTTTTCAATTGTTTTGGATTCCTTTAGGCTGTTGGTGGAGGTATGCTCCTATACAGACACGAGTCAACTCGTGCAGATGAAAATATTCAAAGTTGGTCCCCAAGCATAGGTCTAGGTATTCACGTTAAAATAAATTGCAAAAGTTCTCCACTCACGCCTATACAGCATCATAATGGATGAACGACACAACCGACAACAAGAACAATGATAACAATAACCGCTCACTTAAATTCTCTGAATCACCTGATCCCAAAGCGGGAATAATTGCAGGGCTCTTGTCTTCCATAAATTTAATTAAATTGCAAAAAATTGTATTACGCCAATGGGAAAACTACCAACTGTGTATGGGGGTGGGGTTATGACTAGCCGGGGTGGGTGCGAGTATAAAAGTGTCGCTCTAATTATGTCCCTTTGCAAGGCACGAACGAACAAAAATAAAAGTTGCTCCTGCAATATGTGGGTGGGAAAAGTTTTCTCACATCCCTGATTCACCTTTAGTTTAGGCGGTGCGAGTACAAAAATAACGACACCGGATTTGTGGTTGGAACCGTTGAGGACACACAACAGTAATTCGGTTTAAGTGATTATTTGTCGAGTGGTTGGAAAGAAACTAGAGGAAGAACTTGGGGAGCATGTTGAGAATGGTTTTTTTTTGTCCTTTGTCTGCGACTACACACAATATTTCTCCCATCTGGCATGGTTGAAAGAAATTCGGACTTATATTATTATACGTTAATTAGATTTTGGTTTTAGAAAATAAGGACGCTTTCGGAGGGCTGTGTGGGATGTATTAGAGATAAAAAGATATAATGTGGGAAAGGGATGAAATTACTGGGAAATCGGTAGGGTATTTTTAAGGATTAGTTTCGTTAAAAAATTTACAAACGAATTTTTAATTAGTTTACAATTTGTCCACATCTTGGAAAAGCTCATAAATTCGCGGTTGTGTTTTCTTCTCTATTCGCCTTCCTCGCATACTACTTACTTACTTAAGTGGCGATTCAGTGCAGAATTAACTTGCGCCTCAACCAACATGACTCAACAATTAGTATTTAGCTAGCCATGTCTGTCTGTCCGTCCTCTGTCCGACGAAGAAGAGCAAGTGTGAAAATTTTTGAAATCCGCCTATGGCCACGCTTCCATTTTAGAAAAACGTAGTTTTTATCCAAATCGTAAAGAAATTTCAAAATGTGTCTGAACAACATATTTTGACAATCTTAATACGTACCTATATTTCTTTTATATAATGTTTTTTACCGCGCCCATTTTTGGGGGCGTTTTCAATAAAAAAACGTTTTTCGGTAAAAATTTAAAACATTCGAAAAAATTATTAATGATTGATTGGTTATGATAATATAAACATTTCGTCCATATAAAGTTTAAACCCACGCCACTTTTGGGGCATTCTTCTATAAAAGCCATTTTTATTCCCTACCCCATAGCATATGCAATAGAAAAACGTTGTTTTTTTGTCGAATCATAAAATATTTAGATAAAATGTCTGAACAAGATGTGTCGACAATGTCATTTTCTATATTTCATCCCCATTCAGTTTTTAGCCCCGCCCACATTTTGGGTACAGAGGATTGAATCCTTCTCATATGTCTTATAAGTAGGATTGATAGGATTAGGGTAAGCGAGAGCAAACATTTTATCTTTCGAGTTAAGAATTTTTATCCTATTTGTTTGTGGACGGAATCAATTGTTGGAGTTCAATACTTCTCCGTTTGGTCGTCAATCAAATCGAATTGTCTTTTTACACGAATCTGGCGAAGCGCAACCAGCTTGAGCTCCGATACTCAAAAGAATGAACTTTGTCGAGTACGAAGTGCTCCATATCGTACCCAAATGACCGTTAACATTTCCGCGTGTGTTCGTTGTTTGTCAGTACTAGTATTGGGTCCATAAGCGCTTAGCCCAAGAAAGAATTTTTTCTCGGATAAGACAAACTAAGTGTGTACTCAATAATATTGTCATCTCTCCAAATTCGAAGCTGTCAGCCTCTAGTATTCGAGATTGTATAACCCCAAGCTTCGTACTTAGCGTTAAGATATCCGGCTTAAAAGTAATAAATTTCGGGCTATTGAAGTTGTGGACTGGTTGTGTTGCTTCAGTTTTTAAAGCGACACCTAAGCCATTTTTTCCCGCTATGGAGAGAAATACATACTATGCATGCTTGCAGCACTTGGCCTCTACGTACCACAAACAGGATATATGAGATATATGAGCCATTAATGATGTTATGGCCAAATTCCTTACGTAATAAGACAGCGACTTCACCGCTTTGGGAGGAGTCGGTCTCATTACTTCATGGAAGTTACTTTGTGTCTGGTGTTGATTAATATTTTTGAACCTTTTTTTTAAAAAAAAGGTTTTTCTCCCAAACCTGACTAGTAAATTAACATTTACATCAAGGATCTTAAAGTTTGGCCCATAAACATCAAATAGATAAAGTTTATTCGTGCTTATTGCTCATTCAATATTGTTTGACATTCACAAGAGGAACTTCTTCAAATCCACATCAGCTTCAGATGCTTTTTCAGCAACCCGGTCCATCTGTCTATTGGGCAAAATACAAATTTGATGAAAACCAGTTGAAAACATATGAGAAGGCTACAATCCACTGCGCGAATCGTTGATATCCCATGGGGGGTGACTAAAAACCTAATAAGAAATATAGGAATTGACATTGTTATAACTTATAACATATTATTCAGGCAGTATATCAAAATAATTTATGGTTAAAAAAAAAACGTTTTTCTATTGCATATACCTTGGGATTGGTTATAAATATGTTTTTTTTTTGTAGGAAAACGCCCCCAAAAAGTAGGCGTAGCAAAAAGCTTTGTATGGACAGAATATAGCTATTCAAATTGTCTTAATATCTTGTTCAGACACTTTTTCAAAATTCCTTACAGCTTGGCCAATAACTTCGGTTTTCTAAAAAGGGGAGTATAATTATCGATATTCTTTCTCTATGTTACAAACTTAATGTCAAAACTAATATACCCCGACAGGTTAGGGTATAAAAAGAGCTACACCTAAGTTGCCTTTTACTTTGGCAGGTTGTTTCTAAGTTAACCCAGTCATAAAACATAAAATATTCCCTATCCCTGTTTGCTCATTTTCTCAACCTAATCGTTTCCCGGAACGCATTTCTTTATTATATCGTCAATAATACACCTCACACATTTAGTCTGCAAGTTCCAGTTAGATTGAAGTATGCGGTCTGTCCTATATAATTTTTATTTAATAGTGATAGTATCGGAATTTTAATTTCCTGGGCTTCAGATATATCAAAACGAATGGTTATTTTTTGTTAACATCCTACAAGTGGCTAAAAATAAATTATAGAAATAGCAAAAATAGTTATTTATTTTTCTTAACGTAGTAATATTCATCACCCTGCATTTATGTACTTTTCCGCAGTTTGCTTTTTCTCGAAAACAGTTAAAAAAAATTGTTAACAATTATGTTCCATTATAGAACACATAGTTGCACAGCGTTTCACAAAAATCCGAACAGATGATTTTTGTACGTAAGTAAACTTTGCTAAATCCTCAGGTCCAGCAAACTAATAAATGAACAGTTTATGCAAATAAATATGGCAAGCCTGCTTGAACGAGGTGTAAATACGCTTTAAAACCAAGATAACGCTTCAAAGTAAGCCACAACGCTCGATAAGAGATGCCCTAACCTTGAAATGGGGGCCCCGAATTGGTTGATCACAGTCTTCACCAAAAGTGTAACTACTGCAGCAACATTCTCTAAGCACTCTGGTTGTTAGATGAATGTAAAATAGTGTAAAATTAGTTCGGAATTTGATGATGGTTTTATTAATAGTGCTTTCAATTGGACGATTATGAAGTCCAAAATGTGTTGAACTCTATAGCAATTATTACCTAAACATTGATTTTGGAAATAAGTGTCCATAATTAGTAAGCTTTGTTTCAGCTTAATTCTATGCATGATGAAATGGCAATGCATACAGAATACAGTCGTCATAGACCAGTCAATTGATATGTAATAACTTTTCCTTTTGTATCATTCATTATAATCACATAGATCCATGTTAAGTTTTTCTGAAAAAATCGCTCTGGCCTTCGCCGGGATATCAAAAATCTCATAATCATAGTTTTAACAAGTTCAAAATATAACCAAAAATTAATTTTCAAGTTAATCTTTTCGAGAAAAAGACTCCACTTGTCGCCATTTTGACAAAAAAACTTGGTATTTTCGAGAAATTTGTGATAATTATTTATATATAAAATTTAAGAATTACTGTTATATTTACACACGTCTACACCACCTAAGTTTTAAAATCTAATCAAAATCGCCAGAGTGATTTACGTGAAAATCCACATTTAAGAAAACTTGCATCAAAATTTTAAGTGAATTTCTTGTTTTTTGAAAGATCAGAGTATCCAGTCATATTCAGAATATCCTTATTCTACTACATACTAATTTTCATTGAAATGAACGTGATTATTCTTGAAAAATCAGTTATTTTCAAAAGTATTAGTATGTACTACAAGTAAATTAGATAAAGTGTAGAATTTTAAATAACATCAAAGATTATGAATTCTATACAGATGACGCACTCCATATTAGAAAAATTGTTCTATGGCGGGTTTTTGTTCTTGTTTTTCATGTGTTTTCATGCACACCGCCCGCCCGTACCATGAAGCTACTGAGCAAAAGTTTCTGTTTTTTGTTCTCAATGCGTCATCTGTATAGTATTCATAATCTTTGATAATATGTACTTGTAGAAGCATATAATTTCATTTTTATCAACATTGTTCGAGATGTAACTGAAACAATCGTGTTTAAAAAAAAACATTTATTAGGGGGGTAGGTACAGTCCCAATTCTTCGGTAGGACCACCAACAACACATATACCCAAAATGTCGGTCAAAGCGACTGAATATTTTGGGATCCAATACCAATAACAGACTAGGTATAGAATACAGACTACGCAAGCAAACATACATTTAAAAAAAAAACTACTTTTTTGAACTCAGTGTACCGCAAAACATAAAAAAACATTAATATCTCAACTTCGAATTTTCAGATCATCAGAATATACTTCGTATACTGGGAAAGTAAACAAAATACAAAGATACTTAGGGCCGGTTTGTTCACCGTCGGTCGGTTAACTTTAACGGACGGTTATTCCAGCCGATAACCGACGAATGCGTGTGTTCACCAAAAATTTAACCGGAGAATCCACGGTTAGGTTAGTTAACCGGATAATTCTGTAACTGCCTGATTTTATTCGGTTAATGGCATCTAACCGATGTGTTTCTGGAATTTTGTTTGTTCATGATTGGTTTCGAGAGTGTGTATTACATTTGACGTGTCATTTACAGAACAACATTCCGTGCAAAATCAAAAAATTACAAAAAAAAATAATTAAATAATAATAAATATTACTATTAATATGGAGTGAGTAAATTTGTATTTTTGTGTATTCAAACTCTTTATTTATATATTAATTACAAATTTAGATCATTTGGAAATTGCATTTGGAATTCGTAGAGTCGTGATGAGAGTGAGTGGTTGAACGGCGGCAGTATCACCTATATAAAGGATTAGATCACTTTAATAAATGCGGTGATGTCGATTTCTTCAGCCGAAGAAATTTTCGATTTAAGTCTAGCCTGCCGGAGCCAACTAGGAAACATATATTTCAATCCCATCCCTAGTTCTTACAAAAATAAACACAATAACACAGCACAGACAATAAAAAAGATAACCCACAGAATGAGTTTGACAGAAAACTGGAAAACACGGTTAGGTAACCGAAGCGAAAAATCTAGTGAACAAACACTCTTCGGTAACCGCAGATTCTTAATCGTGGGTTAAATCAAATCTTCGGTAACCTAAACGTTGATTTAACCGGCAGTGAACAAACCGGGCTTTATTGGGTCAGGAGTCTAGAGTCTGGCGTTCTATATCGCTCATACTGTGGTGAAACATTTAAAAGGGTATTCATAACCCCTTGAATGCCCGCAAATCATACAAAAATTAAAAAAAAGACTCGGATATTCCCATTGTTGTGTATGTGTTGCTCTTATTTAACAACAAAACATACTTGTCAAGGCAACCCAAGAATATGAAGTGCAACCATTTGGAAGAAGATCGGACGGACATTTTCATTATATTTCTAATATCAGAATGGAGAATGGAGACATTTAAATTTTAAATCCGAACAAGAACATCCGACTTCTGATGGAAAGTCAAACAAACTGTTCGGATTTAAAATTAGGATAAGAAAAAAATAGATCGTACGATCAATTCATTTTTAATGTAAGCATGTGTTTGATTTAATGTTTCCATATGAATTCACTTGCACTGTGAGATCAGCATTCGAGTGTAATGAGGTTATTATGATTGAGATGGCGTACTCATTTTTTTATTTTTCACAACCTTTCACTGAATAGAACATTTTACTTTCACAAAGAAAATAGATTATATTTCATAGTATTTTCCCTCTTCAGAGAACAATCAAAGGATGAAGAAATATTTGTATTCACTTAAATCTTTTGTGAAAATAGAGGAACAGGGAAAAATTATAGTCGATACTGAGAACGTAGAAGAAGCACTGAAGGCTGCTAAACGGCGATGTTGAACAATCTTCTCAGTCAGGCACAACGAACTATTATCCCATTCCGGCTTTACATCGCCGAAGCATGAACTGAGACGTTTTGAACAAAAAATTCTTCGGAAAAACTTTGGTCGCGTTGACGGGCTATGGAGATTATGATTCAACCAAGAACTTGGTTTTGGTAAGCACATGTAGAGCAAATACCAACACACCGATACTTCGATTGCCAGCCAGACTTCAGAAGATGTATATATATATAACTTGCAGTTGAACACATTTGGCTAAGGACCGGTCTAGAGAGGCATGTTGGTTCAGACCTAGGCTCATTCCGGACATTTAAGCAATTACGTACTCAATTTAAGTTCTATAAGATGGGGCAATTTTGTGTTTAAATAAAATGTCGAAACATTGGTCAATGTTTATATTTTTACCATGCTCAAGAAGGAGCATCTTTTAAAAATTGGAGGTCACAACTTTGGGAGCACTTTTTTTTTATTTGTATGTGTAATAATCGTCCCAAATGGCAGGTTGAGCCGAAAACGTCACAACTTCGATTGCTTCAGTTTTCAAGCAGCCGATTCTGTAAAAGTTGATTCTCGAATTTCATCAAAAAATCATCAGTGATAAAGATCATTTTTGGACAGTAAACAACTCACATGTGTTTCAAGTGACTTCATTGCATCCCCAAAAAGTGACCTTTTGGTGAGGATTTCATGCCGGAGTACCATACTTTTCGTCGATGAAAATGATGGCCATGCTACGGTCATTAGAGTTCGTAATTGTCCATCTCAGGAGACTATTTTCAGGCAGAATTTGATATTCTCGTCGTCAGTGATATGAGATTCTAACAAGATGGTACCACATAGCATTTAGCTAGTCAAATAACTTATCTGTTCAAATGAAGTTCGGTAATCTAGAGAGAACGGCCATCTCACTGCTTCGAATTAAAGCTATTGGAAGCCAAAAATGTTAGAGGAGCTCAGAAACAATGTCGAACGCGAAATTTTTTAACGTATGTGTGGTAGAGTGGTAGAAAATTACATCTTAAGAATCGATCACTCGCGAAATAAATTTCAGCTCCATATGTCAATTATTGCAAACATTTTTTTTTATTTTAATTTATTATTTTGTACATGGTTTTGGTTTATTCATAAAGTTTTCTGAAACCAATATTTCTATTCAACCTTACAATCAAATATCAATACTTGAGGTCTCTAGTTTTAGAAACGCCTCCTGGGATTTGGATTGAATCGTCCTGTGCTGGGTGGTGGAAACCCACGCTGACTTCCACGGCCACCAAGATTCCGCTGCAAATGACTTCCTTGGACACCAGTTGAGAGCGCAGCAATCAAAGCGAAAATAAGCATCAGTACCAGTTTTACGTTCATGATTAGATTTGTCAGTCGCTTTACGAGTTCAATTGACTTGTGATGTTTATTTCGATTCAGAGATGAGTATTTATACATTCCGTTAATATTCACTCACTGTTTTAGAGATAAGAACAATGGAGAGGGGAATTCATTTGGTAGATTGTCGTTATCTCCAACTGTAGGATGGGTAAGTACCCACAAATTATGGGATTTTTTTTTCATTATTTCTGGGAAATTTTTGGATCTCTCATTAATGGGACGTTTTTTTTTAAACGACATTTTTAAAATGAGGAAACAAATGGGTATGACACAATAATTGATTGATGATGTAAAATACCTAGAATTTGAATTTTAAAAAAACCTCGAAGGTCCATAAGTATTGTGTTGAACAACATCAGAACATGTTGACTATATTAATATATAGTCACAATACAAATTTCCAAAATAGTGACTTGTGCGAATGTCTACTATGTAGGAAGATCAAATTTAGGTATGAGAGTCTAATGGCACATATGTTATCATAAAACTCTTCAATAAGGGTGTATCAAATCGATTACCGGTGTCGTAAAGAAACGATTAAAAGTAAAATTGTATCGTAATAGTGGTACAGTTCAGAGTATTGCATTACAAAGCCAACGCTAATATTAATGCATGTAAATTTTATATTGAGCAGAAATTATTTATAATTCACACACCAACTTCTGGCTCTACAGGGAGCTACGACATTAATTTATTTTCATCAAAAGCAACAAAAAACATATGAGAAGGCTACAATCCACTGTGCGGATCCTTTAATACCATATCCCATCCCATCCTTAAAACTAATATCCCCAAAATGTGGGCCTTATGGCGATGAAATATAGAAAATGCATTGTTACAACATATTATTCAGACTGTTTATCAAAATATTTTATGGTTCGACAAATAACAACGTTTTTCTATTGCATATGCCTTGGGGTGAGTATACAAATGGTTTTTGTAGGAAAACGTCCCGAAAAAGTGGGCGTGGGTTAAAATGGTCTAAGAACGAAATGTTCATATTAATATTATTAACGTTTTTGCATCAAACATTTTCGAATATTTGAAAATTTGACCAAAAAACATTCTTTACTAAAAAAGGGATAGGGTATAAAAATACAAATGCGTTTACACTTATCGACTGGAAACTCCGGAAACCACCTGAAAACAAACTAATACCTTTTTTTATAGAAAATTATCATATTACCAACAAACTTAGTTTCGTATGTAACATTCAGAGTACCTACCATTTACAATAATCATGAGTGGGAGTTGGAAATGACAACAAGATTTTACTTATACTAGGATAGGTTATAGACTGACTTTGGGTAGATGAGTCTTCTCCGAGATGCTCAACTAGAGCATATATTTGCACGTCAATGAAAAAAAAAACATTTGTCTGGCTGATGAAGAATATGAACATATTCAGAGTCCTCTAAACTTTGCCTGGATACTGGGACAAAGAATTACCAGGGAACAGTAAATGGGCTACGCGCAGAGCCGACGAACGCTCTGCATGAAATTTGGCAGTAAAATAAACTATTGCGTTTATTTGACAGTGTCAATACATACTGTCTTACTTAATTACTAAGGTGACGCTACAGTCCGTAATGAACCTGGTCCTCAACCAACATGCCTCCCCAATAATTCCTTAGATAACTGCACCCAGTTGCGCCCTGAAGTTGGTTGAGGATTTGGTTGATTGAAGATTTCTCGAAGACTTTTGCTCCCAAAACTTCCAATGATTTCTCCATCCGCTTATGATATGGTCCATGCTTCAGCATGGACTGGGGTGATCCTGGTCTTATACAGGATCTCCTTAGTAGATCGAGTGAGAGCTGTGTTTTAACTATGATATTTCCTTGTTTTTCTAGTCAATATTTTAAACTGTGATAAGGCTTACCAACATCATGGTCATCAATAATTAAATCAGTCCTTTTCGAGGCGCTTGGTTGCTTGAGTGAGTAGGTATCCCCAAGTAGTTAACCCTCTGTTGAAGCGGCCTGACTAATCCTTGAGATTCCTACAAGACCTGTTGTCCGAATATGTCGGAGAAGCTCAAATAGGAAAAAAGTAAAGCGGAAAGCGTATTGTTTACTTGGGTAATTGAAACAGAACAGATGTCCAAATGAAAAACGAAACGTTTGCACCTATGACCACACAATACCAAAAAACAGAAGCCCGAGTGAAACCCTCAGATTATAAAGTACAACTCCTGCTACTCACCGAAATGTGGTAGCAAAGGGTAAATACTTGGTGATGACTGTAATTGCATATAAGAGGCGAAGGCAGTACCCTTGACCGAGGTAACTCTCGGTAAACCAGATCCTCTTATCTAGAGTTCACTCACCAACGTTGTTGCATTAGCCAGTCAACTCAAACGAGGAGGAGGATGAAACAAAATATCACAACTCAAGAGCAGAGTCAATTAACATCTTCAAGCTTCATCTCGGGGCGCTCTTCGAGACCTAGATCTTCTACAGTGAAAGTTAACTAAATACCATTTGTTAATTTTAAAATTTTCAAGGTTGTAAAACGTTCATTGAATATTTTTGGAAATTTGGTCTAACAGCTAGGCTGCCCATCTAATACCCATTTAAAAAAACACTATCTTCATGTTAATAGCTTCAAAACTTTAGCTTCAACTGTCTTCTGATACTCTAAAATAGTCCTTCATGATCCGACCCTGGATATCCTTGAACGCCCAACTGAAGGTACCCGAACAAGTATACTCCCGTTATATTTTCTCATTTTCTACGCCTTGCTAAGAACCTAGTGCAATAAACAAGACACTCTGCAACCAAGTTAAATATTTGCTTACGAACACCGCATACCCGCAGGGCACATATCCTTGGCAGCTAGCGACTCTCCACCTTCAACGCGTTGTTGACATCACCAGCGCTCTCCTATTTTGTATGCACTTTCTCTGGTGCTGGTTGTGCACACTGAATTGAATCCTGAAAAGTTCCACCGACAACAACTACACCACTGACAACGTGAAACTTTGTCCTCCCAACTTTTTAGCATATTCTTTAAAAAAATAATGAGCTGTTATCCTGCACTAGAGTTTTAGCAGAAAGGCACTAAGGACAACAACAAAACTGACACCCACGTGGGGTTTTCTTTTTTTTTTGTTCTCATCCTTCTCTGCTGCTGGTCATGTTTGCATTAGACTATAGAATAATACTGCAGTCAAGCGTGGGATTTGAGTGCCAGCAAACCGACCAAAAAAGAAAGAACCCCAAAAATATAAATAAAACCAGATGGGGCGTAGCAATTGCACCAAGAGGATTGGGCTGCTGGCCCAGCGTTTCTCGCACTCCTATTATTCTGTGGGATTCTCATCTTTCTTTGATATGTTAACAATAAAATGTCTGCCATAGAAAATGCACATTGGAGCATGCCGCTCACCTACAGTAAAGCTATGCTTTCGTCCTTGCTGGTGTCATAAAAGAGGCAAGGGGATGCCGCAACAAATCAGGCGAACGTGGTTATGTGAGACGTTTTTGCATAACAAGCACCACATAGAGAGTAGGTAATCCCAGCTCCCTACATAACTTATGACTTAATTTCGGAAAAGTTTTCCATATTTCCAAGTTTTTGGTGTTTGCCGGTTGGCTTTTTAGTATCCACACCCACACTTACCTGGCGAAACGAAATTAGGCGCCATAGTCATTAGAGCTGAGTCCTTATATTGCGTGTTGCAATGCCTTGTTCGCGCAATGCGGTTCTGAAGATTCATAACCTATGACAAAAGTGTAGGAACACTTTCGTCATTATATCGTTATAATGGAGCTATACCGTTGTAGGTACTTCGGAAGTTGTTATTTACAAAACTGTTGATTTTACGAAATTCATTTAGCTCTTTAAAGTGCCTGCAGTACGAAAAGGGAACTCAAAAAGCAAGATTGATGTATACATACTGTTGGTGCAGCCGTGCGATAACTCGTAGGGATAGCAAACTTCCATTAAGAACAGTTATTACAATATAAGTGAGTTTTGGAAGAGACTGTTTTAAGATAATGCAGTTTTAATTAAAGTATGTGGCTGAACAGGAATATGGAAGGTACTGAGCGGTTCACCTGAAGGTATTCACCGATAAACAGAGTACATACTAACAATTTTAAAGATAACCTGATAGTTGTGGTGCAGTTAAGCAGTGTGGTATGTTGCGCACGGTTTTTCATTAAATACTATACAAGGACAAACTTCCTACCAATTTTAACTTTAGTATTGGGTCTGACCACGTATTTTTTTTTTGTTAATTGGCTTATCCTAACAGATGTGTACCACTTACGGATCCTTTAGGGATTTTCCTCTGCTATATCAGTTTAGATTTTCTGATTTAGTGTAACAACAACGATAATAATAATAATGAATTTCCTTCATGATAAATACAAAGTAACCAGCTTACTCTTTAAGCAGAATAGATTAGGAGACGAACCCATCAAATTTTACTCTTACTTACTTTCTTAAGTGGCGCTACAGTCCGGAATGACCCTGGGATTCAACCAACATGCCTCTCCAATAAGCCCGGTCATTAGCTAACTGCCTTCAATTGCGCACTCTATGTTGGTTGAGGTCGGTTTCTACTTGTGCGCGCCACTTAAGGCGAGGTCTTCCGCTACTGCTACTGACGTCTAGTTGGGAATATCGAAGCCTCTGGGAGCCGGAGTATCGATGTCCATTCGTTCTACATGCCCTAGCTATCTTAAACGTCCAATGCGTAGTTTTTTGTCTAGGGCATGTCGATGTGCAGCTTGTATAGTTCTTGATTGAATCTTCGTCTGCATAGCCAATCAACGCAAACGAGACCGAAGATCTTTCGAAGAATTTTCCTCTCAAATCTACCAAGGATTTTTTCATCCATTTTTGAAATGGTCCATGCTTCGGCGTCGTAGAGAAGGACTGGGATGAACAGGGTCTTATATAGGATCTCCTTAGTATAGTTCGAGTGAGGGCTTTACTACTACATTGCCTTCTTAGCCTAAAGAAACAGCGTTTGGCAGGACTAAATCTTCGTTTAATTTCTAAAGAGATGTTGTTGTCGAGGTAGACAAAGTACCGTACTACCTCAAAGTGATATCTGTCAATAGTGACGTTCTGACCAAATTCGTCGATCTTGTGTGTCATTTCTTGTTGACCGCATATAAATACTTAGTCTTAAGCTCATTTAAACTCATTGACTTCAGGAGCTAAAATATTAAGCCTTCTGTTAGGGTAGGTAAAAACATTTACTCGGTAATCCATCTAATTATAAGAGACAAACAGCCACAACCAGACCCGGATTTATTATAGAATAATTGGCAGACGAGTATGCACCTGGAACCTTTGCAAGCTGTAACTTCCGAGTGGTACTCAAAAACGTTAATCAGTTCTCAATATAGGGTAGCTAGTAATACCAAAAAATGGCTGTACTTGTATGATCATGTTTATGGAGTGCTGACTCTGGTCAAATGTGATTGAATTGAAGTGGGTTAGCCGACACCTTTATGTGATCCGATTGAAAAAAAATATTTTTGCAATATTAGTTCCGCATGTGTATTATTATGTGATGATTTTGCTAGGTCGATATTTATCAGTATACGACATACTTATCGAACAATAAATCCTCTATTACAGACACTAGCTAAATTCAATTTCAATTTAACCTTGCGCACTAATTTTAGCATCATAGTTCGTAGAATTTTTTTGTTCATCTGTATGCGAACTTTTCCTATCCTGTTGTTGAGCTATGGAGGAGAAAACCTTTATAACTATGCGCCGCACAGGAAATAGACTTTTAATTGGTTTAGTCGTTCAGCTTTTACCCTCTAACTTCTACCGACAATTTATCTATATATAAACTGTTGACTCTTCTCAATTATATCAACAACACAATTTAAAGTTTGAAAACTTTTCCCGCGAGTGGATGGTTCTCAAAACAGTTTTTATTTAATGTTTTTTTCTTTTAATTTTGTTGCAAAAAAAGCTGCAGAATATTTTCACTTTCAACTGAGAGAGAGGCAACATTTCGACAGAGTTCTCCTGCACTTTTTCTGTTTTTCGTTTTGTAAGATTTCCTCAAAAGCCTTATGCTTAAGCTTACCCCCGGCTCATATTCAAGTCTGTCGATATTCCTAAAAAAATATCAGAATTTAATTTTCAAATATTCACAGAGGGGGTGTACTTCAACACTCGTATATGAGTAGACTGAAAGTCTTGTCGAAAAAGTCATGGTATGAGGAATTTCGGGCTATGGGTTAACGAATGCTTAAATACGAATGGTTGCGTTGTGGGAAGGGTATAAACTTGCTCCGGCAAAGTATCGATATTCTTGCAAATCAGAACGGTATAGCTATAGGTTTTATGGATTTGTTAAAAAAGGTTAAAGGGGTTATTTGGAAGTTGAAGTTTAGCAAGTGTACGAACTTACGTTTTCTTGTTGGACAAATTAATTTTGAAATTGCCAAGCAACCGGAAAGGGGCATTTAGTAATGGAAATGGATTATTTTCGAGGAAACTGAGGAGGTCATATATTCTAGGGCACATGTCTTGTTTCCATGTTCTGCAAGTAGAGTAATTAAATATTGACTTTGTCGTATTAAGGAATGTGATTTGGAAGTTTTTTGTGTTGTGTGCCACATGAAGTCATGAGATGTTTGGAATAAGTTGTGACAAACCTCGTCTGGTCAAACGTCATTTTTGAATTGAGGATATTTGCAATGGCTTCTTTCTTGCCGGATGCAAATTATTATAGGAAATTTATGGATACTAATGGGTTCGGCGAACTAATATCCGCCATGGGTTTTGATTCTCGCTGAGTTTACAGCGAAATTTTTTAATCCATCTAGCTCGATAGATATTATTCAAATATAAAAAATTACGAGCGGGGGGTATTTGAAAATACTATATCAGACAAGTCATAGGAGCAAGCGAGACCGCTTGGACTAATTGAGAGTGAGAGACACAAACCTAGCAGTTGGTCAGATGGTAAAAATTTGACATTTGTTAGCGGTTTTGTTTCCTTCTAGACGTGATGCAGTTCGGACGTGAGTTTGAGTAAACGAAATTAAGTAGAAAATCGAGAACCAAATGTGGTTGCAGTAGAATATTACTAAAAAGTGTCTACAAGTACTTTCTCCGGGAATTATATACTCTCATCATTCTTGCGCGAAGTCCAATTACATTACATTCTTGAAAACAAAAAAACCCTTTGGACGATCGTGCGCCAACGTCTTCCACGTGTACTGCGTACACCGGGATACAAACCACAAGTCACAGGGAAGACTTGACCACAACCCGGATTTGCTAGTCTACTTAGCATTTTACATAAATACAGGGCCCTCTGGTGATGACCACAACCCGGATTTGCTAGTCATCACCAGAGGGCCCTGTATTTATGTAAAAAGTTAAGTAGTGGTCAATTTCAAATTGTTTGATTGTAAACCTATTTGTATCAAATTTACTTCCCGATTTAATAGTCTAGCTTCATCGAAAAAGAATACGATATACGCAAAGCTATATCTGGAATCAAGGACGGAACGCGGTGCACCCTTGTCCCCAGCCTTGCCGAACTGGTTGGAGAAAATGATAACCCTTATAAAGGGGTAAGTCTGTTTTTTTATATTGTTTTTTAATTATTATACATGAAGTGCATTTATTTATCAAAAACGGTGTAAAAGTAGTGAAATTGGCGTAAGAAGTAGATACAAAGAAAAAAAAAAATCGAATACGCAAAGCCCAAAGAAAAAAAAATAACTCATAAGTAGTAGTCTTATACTTGAAGTAGTCGACAAGCTATAATAAAGAAACAAAAACGAAAAGAGAACCAAATAATTAAAACCAAAGTTACTATGGTGGCGAAACTGGTGATGAAGTAGTTAACATTCACGATATTAACTCGACTATCGAATAAGATAAAAAAACGAAAACAAAAATAATTTGTAGAATTTTAAGATATAATAAAATAAAGATAGAATTTTTAGCGTAGGTATAAAACAAAAAACAGTATTTATTTGCAGAATGTTTCGTTTCTAATGACTTCAGTAACGGTCTTGAATGGTTAAAGATACGATGGTTTTAACTTGCGTCTGTTTCGGTAACTTTCTGTATTTCGCGATAAACACGACATCGGGTTAAGAAAGCAATTTCGAGGATTTGTGGGATGGTGAATAGGTCAAGTAGTAGGAGATAAAAAACCAGTGGTATGTAACCTTTTCAGTTGGGTAAGATACCACTCTTTAGTTAGGGGCCATTGTAAGAAGAGCGGAGCAATAGCCAAGGTCGCTAATATTTATTTTTAGTAAGGGTAGGTTCAGCTCTTGGAGAGAACTTCCACCCACATCTCTCCACCTATCATCCCTTATGGAGAAACATCTAGAGACAAAGTGAATCTAACAAAAACTCGGGCCTCGCCCGATTGATGCATGGGGATTTTGGTTACGGTTACTGTGACGTAAGACCTCTTCAACAGTATCTCCCTCAGGCATGAAAATTCATTCCAGAAATTCATTTCAGAGTTTAGCAATGTAATGATTGCCTATATGGAAATACGGTATAAACCTATAAAGTATAGTGGAACAAATAACATCATTTAATTAGTTCAATTGGAATAAATTTGTCTACTTAGACCCGGTTTTTCAGTTCTGAATGAACTCTGTGATTTAACCAGATTAACATATCTAGATCGACGAAAATCTATTCAAATAACTCCTGGATGTTAAAGAAACTCCGTTTTGCAGAGCCTTTGTTTCTCAGCCAGATGTCGGGCTTCCTAGTGGAAGACCTCGACTTCAGTGGTCCGCACAAGTAGAAACCGACCTCTATCAAAATAAAATGCGCAACTAGCTAGAAACCGGGCTAATTTAAGGTTCATGTTGATTGAGGAGCAGATTCACACGGAATATATCGCCACTTGAATATGTATTCAATTTAAAGTTAACTTAGCAAAATTGTTAGATTAACTCAAGATTATAATGGACAGAAAAACATGTTTCTCGATTTGAATCGAGGTTAAATCTGAAACTATAGGTGGAAATATCTCATCAGGTCATTTTCTTTTTGGCTTTAATTTAAGAAAAAAATTTCATAGCACTGAAATAGCAAACGTCAAATTTGGAAAGAATCTCATGACGGTTTTATACACTTGGATATGTGTCAGACTTTCGAAAGAGTTGGGGGAGTAGACAAAACATAGGGAATTTAAAAGCGTTTATCCCATTTTTTGGTTCAGATAGGGTGAACGCTGCCTTTTATAAACCGCAGAACTACGGCTTCTACGCTGCAGAATCATGCAGAATTAGCAAGAAGTTCGACACATTTAAATTTATAAAGCCACTGCAATGCTCTACAAAAAGAAAGTAAGGCTACAATACACTGTGCGCATCGTAGCAAATATTTAAATTAAATATCCCCTTAAAATGGGCGAGCTTGGGGATGTGTTTTGAATATTTATTCCATCCATGAACAAAGGAATAATATACCAAATTTCATTATCCTAGCTCAACCTTTTCGGACATATAGATATATCTATAATAAGCTATGGCACATGCTATACAATTCGTTTTATAAAAAATATATCTATATTGGCAAAGTGTTTAATCGAATGTTTTACGAATTAGCTTTAAAAGTGGACGTGGAAAAAATTTAGATATAAAGATTTTCTAAATAGACTTTTTCTAAATTTCTTCAGTTTGGCAAAAAACTAGGTTTTTCTGCGCTTTTTCTGGTTGGTACTTGTACCAAATTTCATCATGCTAGCTTAACAGTTAAGTTCCAAAAACTGGTGACGAATCGTGCGCTGTGTGAATCGTTTAATACCCTATCCCATCCAATCCTTAAAATAAATGCTTCCAAAACATAAGAAAATTCAAAAATAGTTTTGATGAGAACAGTTCGCTAATGTTCGTACAAACATTTTGTTCATTGATCATTTTAACCTACGCCCTTTTTTGTGGGCATTTAAAAAAAAAAAAATCTTGTGCCACGTTCACCTTCTCAGATATTAGTTTTACAAATGAGATGGGATGGAATAGAGTATTAATTGGAAAAAACTTTCGATGGAAATATTTCAAGAATAATACTATGAACATTTCGTCTATAGATCATTTTGACATAGGTTAGGAATGGGACAGGATAGAGTCTAAAAACACGATTTGTTAAGCCTATCCCATAGCATATCCATAGAAAAACTTCGTTTTTTGTCGAAACATAAAAGATTTGATACACCGTCTTAACTAGATTCATTCAGTTTTTAGCACCGCCCACTGAGACACTTATAATTAGGATAGGATGGGATAGGGTATTCAACGATTCGCATAGCGGATTGTAGCCGGTTAGGACGTTTTTCTGTGGATATGCTATAGGATAAGTTTAACGCCCCCAACAAGTGGATGTGGGTCAAAATGATCAATAGACAAAATGTTCATAGGATTATTCTCGAAATATTTTCCTCAAATTGTACCGAATAATGTTCTTTAAAGAAAACGCCCCATAAAAGTGGGTGTGGCAAAAAAAAATGTATATGAACAAAATATAGATATTGAGAATGTCTAAATATGCTATTGGTTTTTCAAAATGTTTAACGTTTGGTTAAAAACAATGTTACACTGAAAACGGGGCGTTGCAGTGGGTGGATTTTAAAAATGTTTACACTTGTTCTGAAGCCTCGGACAAGAATCCTCCAAATTTCATTATCCTAGCTCAAAATAAATTGCATTACATGGATAAATCGACTCAGCTAGCTATTCTGAGTCGATCCATATACTTTAAAGTATATCTTCCTAAAAGATTTCAAACTAAAGTAAAAACTAATATACCCCTATGGGATAGGGTATAAACAAGTGGTCTTAATGAGGCACCCTTACATCACTATATAAAACGTAAGTAATGAAGAGTCTTCAGTTATATATATAATGGTATCCGCTAATTTAAACAAAATTTCAGACCCTTACCATGCCTTGATAAAATGAATACCCTTTCTGGTAGGTCAGTAGATATCTAATCTGTACAATGTACATGTACCATATCGAAACGTGCGATAATACAGTTCTATGGATATGCCGTATGCACTTTGCTACTTACACATTCGGCTGGAGCACAAAGCGATCCGCACATAGCTGTGTAGTTCGGCACTGCACAAAATTCAGATTCAAACGGAATAGCTAAAATACATTTTAACTATACACCGAGGCACGCACAACACCAAACTCTGAATGACTGAATTAAAGTCGACAAGTAAACAATATACACATAATGCGACTATCACAGACAGACGAGGAGAAATTGCATGGTACCATGATAGTAGTGGTGTCTTGCATTGTACTACCCTCGCAAAGATACACACTATAGTTTTAAAACTGCACTAAGTTGTTTATACACTGGAAACAGCTCCCTGCCGGTAGCAATGAACTCACTGATGGAGTAAGTAGCACGTTCGTTAAGTGGATGATGGGGATGACACAAAATGCCCCTACACCACTCGTTCCACACCATAGAAAGGCACAGTCATTCCGCCAACGCGACACTACTTGATGCTCAGACTCAGATGCGGTGCTTATCCGTAAATTAAGCATTAGATCAACCAGTGCATCGATATTACAACTACCCTGTGCTCGTTGTTTATCCATATAAGCTTGCTCGTGCTTATTTGAATTGTTCATTGTTTGCGGCAAGAGATAATTGAGTGGAATTACCTACACCCACTCACATGCACATGATTTATATTTAAATTCTTTTTTTTTACAATTATTGAAACTACAATGCGCAACATATGCAAGCTATGTAAGCTCGAATTACTACAATTTGATATAGCTACGAACATTCCGAAATACTGGATTGAGCATGAGGCAATATGATTAGTGCTGTGCGCTGGAAATGAGATACCATATGACGGCATTAATTATTCCCCGAATGACGGTGCATAAAGAATTTTAAATGGAACTACGTGTGTAGTGTAGAATTTTGTTTACCTTCAGGTGTAGTTAAATCAGCAGTCCTAGATCCGAGGAGTTTATTTAATAATATACTCGAACAAAACGTATGCCATAGACGAAGTTATTTTGGATAGACGTGGATAATGATCTCATAGTATTTTGCAATTAAACCAGAACGGTATATTGAAAAACAAAACTCTCAACGTAGACTTAACAATGACATGGTTTTCTTACACCAATTATTATCAGGACAAATTGATGCTCCTGATCTTTTAAGTGCCATTGGTTTTAATACCCGGGGAGGTTCCTACAACCTGCGTAGATTAAATATATTACATATACCTAATCATAAACAGAACTATGGTATGGATGAGGCCATTAGTCGTATGAGTAGGGTATATAATAAAAATAATGATGTAGTTGAACTACATGTTAGTAAATGTAGTTTAAAAAATACTCTGCGAAATTGTATGCTAGAGTCATAATAAGTGTATGTAAAATTGTTATATAGCTAAATTTTAATTTCATCGTTTACTGACTTTGTTAGTGTTGTCAAACTTAATAACTTCTATGTTCTGTTATGTCCCACTAACAAATGCACTAAATGATGAGCCTGTGGATGCATATTATATGCTGTGGCAAATCTCTGCTCGTAGATGCTGCTTGTATTAAGCTCGCTACGACACAGATCTGATAGTGTTAAAAAAAAAACTTATTTTTGAAAGCAGGTGTTTCAATCTATATTCTGAACCAGCGTCTCGGAACAATTGTACATGTCTGTTAGCTCGTCGTTTAAATTACAGTAGTATATTCATCGAAATGTCTGCTTGACAGTTCATTAGATTGACTATGTTTGTTCGACAACAAAAAGAGTTTTGTTATTGCAACTACAAGGTAGGTGTCATTGTTTGTCGAAGTATTCCTCTATGGGTTGCAACTCCCTGACCTATGACTGCGTGTCATCTAAATTACGTCTATTAGGGATGGTTTTGTAAAGCTCTTCTAAATATCCGTAATACTATCTGTAATATGGAGAAGGATTAATGGCAATGAAATTGCAACTCCGACTCATAGGATCTATGTGGCCACCACAAGGTATCTAATGCATTGACCGCATATTGGTTTCATTTTAACACCTTTGCAAAGGTGAGATCTGATAGGAATGTGTCCTTTTATAAAGGCATATAGTCCTTTCTCACAAATTTCAGCGGAATTTCTATGAATGAGTTGTATATATTCCCAGCTGGCAGGGACATAGTGAAGTATCTACATTAAAAACAGGTCATCTAAAAGTTTCTTCGGTTACTCAGGCACATCGCGATGGTCAACAGCAGCGCTCAATACGGTAATGGATACTGATCCTTATCCAATGGGTAACTAATGATGCGAAACTGGGCCTCTAGATTAGAAAATCGGCTTTGAATAACTTCAAAATACAATACTATTGACACAACGGCTCATTAGTTTTTTCTGCACGATGGCGATACTCCCAATTTTATGCCGAATCCGAACGGTCGAGTCGAGATAAGTTTCTGTTGATAATTGATATTGTTCGGATTATTTTTCATATCTTAGCAAGAGGTGGGCGAGTGTTGCTACGGCTGGGAATCGAACTCAGGCCTTCTGCTTTAACTTGCAATTTAAAACATAGAAAATTAATGATCTCAATGTTACCAGCTAAGACAAACAATAAAAGAACAAAGGCGTTTGTATCCAAATGGGATATTAAAACCTAAAAGAGCAACCTAACAAACAGCAGAGACCTTAATCTTTCCAACAATATGTGTATATCTATATCTGCAGGCAACATCTCGGGTTGCTCTTCGACAGTTATAAGTTCGCTTCTCCTGAAAAAAAAGTAAAAACAAAAAGCGGCAACAAATCCCACATCACTCCCATCTAAGAAATACTATTGGCAGGCCAGGCAACAGAAAGATTATACGAATGATGATTTGTCATAAGCGACTGACTTATGCTTCAACAACATCAGATAACGTATTTTAAAAATGTGCTGAGTTTGTCGAGGCTACTATTTTACAAGTAATGATGAGCCAATAAATGAAGCCTATAAACCAGCTCTGTCGACTACGATGGGAACTGCTGAAAAAGCTGCCTTTGAGTTTTATTAGCTAAGGAAAATGAAAGAAAAACTTATGACTAGGCTACAATCCGCTGTGCGAATCTGTTAATACTCTATCCCATCCCGCATCATTTAAATAAATGTCCCCAGAAGGTGGGAGGCTAAAATATGAAAAGGGATGAAATATAGAAAATGAAATTGTCATAACATCTTGTTTAGTTTATCTAAATATTTTATGGTTCGACAAAAACAACGTTTAATTATTGCATTTGATATGGGGTAGGGTATACAAGTCAATATCGTAAGGAAAACGCCCCCAAACAATAGGTTTTATTTTCAAAATATTACCATCGAATGTTTTTTTTAATTTTCCTTGAATTGTACCGAACCAGTTTTTTTAACAAAAAACACCCATTAAATATGGTCGTGGCGAAAAACTTTAAATTGATGAAGTATAGATATTGAGAATGGCTAAATATCTTGTTTAGACACTTTTTCAAAACTTTTACGGCTTAGTAAAAAAAAGTTTTTTATGGAAAGTGGGCGTGGCAGTGTTGTTTGTTCTGCTTCGTTTATATACAAAATATCATTATTATAGTTCAAAATGTAAGAATACAAAATCAGTGACAGACGGACGGGCGGACAATCAGATATGACTAGATTTTTTATAAGCAAATACCTTCAAGAATTTGACGTATTTTCGAATTACTTTATGATTTTACCAAAAACCGTATTTTACTTAAATCACCTCCAAAACTTCATATATACGAAATATAGAAAAAACATTGTCTAAATATCCTGCTCAGACACTTTTCTGAAATGCCTTAACATTTAAATAAAAACAAAGTTTTTTGTTATGAAAATTGGACGTGGCAATGGGCCGATCTTAAAATTATTTAAACTTGTTCTGCTGAGAACAACAAAGACTACCTGTACCAAATTTTATCATACTAGCTCAAAATATAAGGGCGGACGGGAGGACGGACATTGCTAAAACGACTCAGCTAATGATTCTGTGTCGATCCGTGTACTTTAAGGTGGGTACCTACCTATATCTAGCTTAATTATTTCTATATGTTACAAACTATGTATCAAAACTAATATACCTGCTCCTATGGGATATAGTATAAAAAGGGATACTATGAAAAGACAGTTATAGAGAATATATAAAAATGTAACTCCAGAAATGACGTTTAGAAAATTTGAGTAAACACGGCCTGCAAAGAATCTCTTCGCCAATTACAGAGGCGTTAGGGCCCGTTCACCATTTTATATTGATCCTCAACTGATTAAATCTTCACACATAAGTCGATCATGAAAAAAAACCCATTATTCGATTTTAAGGATCTGGTATATAGCACAAACTATATAATACCATGGCATGTTTTACTTTGCCGCAAAACTTGTCCATATAAATGACGAAAGAAATTGAACCTCTTTCATCTAAATTAAACAAGGCTTTGTACAATTTACTAGATTTATCGAGTATCCTGAAATAGTAATGAATTATCATGACCTCATATTTTATTTCTTTAATACGAAACTACTATTGACAGCCCACTGACTCAAAACAACTTACATTCGCCGCACATTCGCACATAAAGTCCTGTTAATGCATCCATAATCTAAGCACAATAAACAACCAAAATTGTAAATCTCTTATGTCGCAGCCAAACACACCCTTACCAAACAAACGAACAACTGTACGACCAAAAATCTTCAATTCACAATCATCTTTCTTGTTTATGTTGAACACGTAACAAACAACAATCCCTCCTGAGGATTACACCAAAAAGGATACAATGCCATTCATAACAATTTCAGTTTCCACCACATCGAATGTCGCCATCGCACAAACGACCGCAAATTTGTGCAATATACAACAAGCTGCGCGCTTAGGTCACCCCGCCCATCCCACCAAAGAGCAGAAGCAGCACTTTATCTTTCCACTTTGTAGCCATTATGAGACGTTTTGCCCCAAAATGTCCTTCGATTTGTTGCCATAGCTCTACACAGGGTTTGCTACTTGCTACATCTGGGTATAGTATCGTTCTCCAGAGCGATAGGGAAGAAAATTTATTATTGAACGACATTCTGTCTATAATTGCACATAGTATCTTTATACATATACACTCTGTATTAGGGACTGTGAGGCGCTTTTACCATAATGACTCCTGCTCGTTTCGCCATTAAATTAACCTCAACTACACAGAAATAGCCAACTGTGTAAAGTGCACATAGCGTGTGCATCAGCGTAGAAGCACTTTTCGCCCTCAAAACAGCACACAACGCGACGACAGCTACTACGACTACGCTTTATTGCTCCTATCCGGCCGTCGAGCATTGCCATATAAACGCATAACAGAAAAACCCCAAACAACCGCTATCTGCAACCAATTCCATAATACTGTATTAAATACATCGCGGTAGCAGTCTGGAGACTGGAGAGCCCGATCTAAAGAGTGTGTGCTATGGCTTGTCATAACATGTGTTCGGATACACCAACGCCATCGTCGAGTGTCGTTGCAAAGGCCATTATCAAGTCGCCCACGGGTACCGAAAAGCAACATCTAGCATCATCAGCTAGCTACATCTAATGCCACCACCTCTTGTGCTCCCTAGTGCACAACACATATAAACTTAAATGTATATACAAAATCTCCTAGCAAAGAGCTTGTGGCGTAGTCGACGTTGCCGTCATTGTTTAGAAGGTAACCTACCCCCACCTTGCAGCGGGGCAAATTAGGTGTAAATTGTTACGCGCCCGTGCACATACGTGTTTCAAGGATGCGCCCATCATCTCTTGCCAATTATATTAGCAGCGTTAGTAACGCTGGGAAGTAAAAATTCTGCCAAAGAGCCCACAGCAGCAGAAGATGGTTTAAGTGGTTTCGTTTGTATCTTTGTGTAGCTAAGTGTCATTTGTAAAATTGAGGTTTAATTAAATTTTATTTTCACACTCACCGGGTGACACTAGGTGAGTATCAATTACAAGACAGAGCAAACAAATTGCATAAAGACCACTATATCGCGTACCGATTACGACCCGAAACACAACAAGTCAACAAAGCAACCTTGCGCTTAGGCTGCTGAGGAAACTGACTCATTGGGTATAAATATGAGCAAGCCATTGCCCTGGCTTGGTATGGTTTTAGATACTTTTTTTGTTTGCATTGGAATAAGTTATTTGCTAGTTGTAAAAACAAAAGCTCTCTTTGTATATTCAGAGCTTTTTATTGTACCGTGAGTGTGACACTTAAGTGGGGCTATGACTATGACTGAAAATGAACTGGGTACCACACAAGAGAACGATCGAAGCAAAAGATAAACTACAGCAATTTAATTAGCCCGGTGACGTCGCAGCTATTATGCTCTCGGCTGGTATTTAAAAGACCAGCAGGTGTAACAAAACGGCCTTCATGGAATAATTGTAATGGTGCGTCCGGGAACAGGCTTTTCCGTATGCATGTAGACTAATGTAGTTGAAGAGAAACAGTACAATCCACTTTGGCATGTATATGAAGACTGTAAGTTACCTGAATCAAAATTCTGTTAATATATGGAAGAGGTTTAGCTCATATTTATTTAATTAATTTGTACCTATTAAGAGTTTTTTTTTTTGTGTTTATTACTCATTTGATCAAAAGAAGAAGAAGGCTGAAGTCTGACTTTTAAAAATATATTTACATATGAGTTTAAACGTTTTAGTTATAGAGTTGCTATATGAGAGATGGTTAGGTGTTGGAGAACAAGACTAGGCACTAAGCGGCGACACTTGTGCAACGGACAGTGATTGTAACTTTGATGTGTTATCAAAGTTTGGCTTTATGTTACCTTCCCGTGGTAAGTATCGGATATTATTGTCTCATCCAAACTTTTAAGTGAGAGTGTTGACCACAGCAAATAAGTATCAACACTTTAGCCCTTTTAGAATTTCTGGCGTGGAATATCCGCAATACTGTCCATTAGGTCTCCACATTGTACCTACTTGGAAAGCTTTTCTATGTTTGCCGAAGAATGTCGACTTGTCGAATAGCACTGAAAAAGTTCCTATTTATCTTTATAGGTGAAAAGGAAGAGAAGAATAATAAAAAGAACACCATCTTATAAGAAAGAAAAAAAAACTTGAAAAGCATACAATCAAATATAAGGAGAGGTGTCTCTTAAAGATTTTGGGATGGTGGGTACATTGTTCTAGCGGTTAGTGCGTTGGATTACTAAGCAATCCCAAAAGTTACAACACCATTTTTTCACTAGCCCACCTCTTGCAAATGCCGACAAAGAACCAGTATAAAACTCTCGTGAGAACATCCTCGAATTGGCCTTTTAGAATCAGCTATAAACTGGATAAATATTACTTTGCACAAACAAACGAATCAAAGCGCTAAGTTTGAGACCCTATTTATATATTCGTCGATTTCAAAGCCGCGTATGATAGCGTTTATACAGGAAATAACTGTATTTCTAGTTTTAGTATTGTGCCCAAACTCGTCGATCTGAGCAGGATGACGATGGAGAATTATTGCTACTCCATTAGAGCAATGACGTCACCGAAACATTCTAAACTAAAAAAGGGTTCAGAAAATTTATATTTTATGAGTATCATACCTTTGACATAGTTAGGATGATATGTAATCTGTGCTTACCTGAAAAAAAGATATATTATTATTTTTTTTTAAATAAATACAAGATTTTGTTTATAGTATTACAAGTGCTCCAAGAAAAATCTGAGAATATTGGGCAATAAATATGTATGTTGATATTTGCATTTGAAATGTTTTATATATTTCAATCACAAAAATATTTAAATATAATAAAATATTTGCTTCTTGCGCGCTTATATTTAAATTCTGATTGTAAGAATTATTTATATTAAATTAAAAGAAAATCATCCCTTATGCTGCAGAAGATAGTGGTTTTTCGTAATTGGCCAAAACTGAAAATTCCGTTAAGAGTCGTTAGACCTAAACTAATTATATTGCATTGTTCATTCAACATTCAACTACAAAATATAGTTTACTAGAAGTTGATGATTTTTCAAATTTGGCCCAAATACAAAAATCTGTTATTCGAGTTCTTAAGAAAGAAATGGGTACGCGAATTATTTTCTTAAGCATGAACGATAATAAAAGTATTAAGTGCAATCAAAATCGTTAGATCTTCTTTTTAAGTGATTTCGATATAAGCAATGTCGTTATATGGGAGCTACGATTAGTTTTTGCCCTAAAACGAAATTATATAACATGAACGGCCCATGCACTGCCTTAAATTTAGACTCTCCCATCATTTGTGTGTGCAATGTTATTGTCTTTGCGAAAAAGAAGAGAACCTCCCGTTTAACGCTAAGCCCTTACGCAAATTTGAGAGGCTCTTCATTACAGTGTTATTCTTGGATATTTTACTGACTTTCGCAAGATGTGGTGCCGTGAAAAAACGCGCGCTTAGCAGTCAACGCATTAAGCACTAGCCCACTGCAGTCACATTGCCTATATAAAGCCAATTCCATAAACTCTGCACCGACAAATGAACATAATTGCGAGACCAACATTTTCAGGATGATTAAAGTTTAAAGTTCGATTTTTTTTTCGCTAAAAGGCAAACTTAGAAGTTTGTCAGACTTTCGGAAGAGGTGGTTAAGCATGGGGTGACTCGTCAGTTTATAAGCACCCATAACTCACGAATTTAGATCGAAAACTTGTGCTCATGTATAGATGGCACTATAATAAAACTTCCTGTTAAGAACATTTCTGCTTCCTTCTGTTTTCCCTTTATAGACTCGGTCGTTACAATAAAAGCACAAGTTAAAATACAAGTGCCTTCAGTGAAAATAAACTAAATTTAGGAAAATAGTTTAAGACAATTTTTTTAGGAAAATATTTAACACTTAATAAAAGTAAGCAAAAAAATGTGTTCTTAAGAAGAGGTTGTATTCTAATTAAGTGAATTCCTAGATAAAGATCCCTTAAACATTCGTAGCAAATAAGTAGCTAATACTACACAAGAAATATCACCAAACATGTGCGAAAACATACAGTTGATATTAAAAAGCTACTCAACAACGATCAAACAACAAAAACGATAATTCCACAAAACACCTACACACTAAGAAATACGTGTAAAATGACTACGAAAATGTATGTAATTTTTAGTGTAACATTAGGCAAGTTGCGTTTTTATACACATGGTTTAAAAATAATGTGTTAGTGTTCGATATTATACACATGTTCTGTATATTTTACCGTTTCTGTACCTTTCAATAACTTCTGTTCAATAATAATCTAATATTGTGGAAATATAACTCTTAGAATGTTTTTAAATAAACAAATATGGTTTTAATACAAACACTTTATGTAATTTACTCATACAAAAAGATTTGAGATTTACGTGTTAAATATTTAAAATTAATACGTGCGTAAAAATACTGCAATTATAGTAGGCAATCTGTTCGCTCGCTTTTTGATCGTAATTTTTTTTTAGAGTGTAAACACTGTAAAAAAGTGTTTAAAATGACTACGAAAATGTTTGTAATTTTTAGCGTAAAATAAAGGAAGTTGCGTTTTTATACACATGACAGTAGATAAAAATTCAAACACATAATCAACAACTATTGCTCAATAATAATCTAACTTTGCTGAAATTTACTCATACAGTGTTTGAAGATAAAATTCAGCACGATCGTCCTGAAGAAATTACCACAAAGAGGAAATGCAAATTCTCAGAGTAAGATTCACACACTAAGTAAACAGAAACACATCAGCTGTTACTGGATAGGATACCCATAGATGTAACTGCGTAGCATTCCCAAAAAGAAATGGTGCACATAATTGTAGAGAAATTCTGTTTGAACAATGTCCAAATGAACATGTGGCATATTGTATTAATATAATGTAAGTCACACAAAATTTTTGTACATTTGCAATCCTATTGTGACGATGCATCGTCAATGTCATCCTGTATCTGCGATTTCATTCGTGATTAGAACTTCAACTTCGGCTATAACAGTCTCCTTTTGCTCTCCTTTGTTTAAACAAAATTGTTTGTGCATGTGTGTATACAATAAATTGAATTAAAAAAATTAATAAATAATTGAAATAATTTTAGATTGTTGTATTTAGCTTATTGTTGTTTTTTACTTTTCTTGAATAATTCAGGATTTCCGATCGGCTATTTTGAAATAAAACGAGTGGTGGGTGCACGACTGGGTCGTACGCAACTTTCTCTTTCACAGCAAGTTGGGCGTTAGATCTAATCATAAGCATTTTGATTATTGATGCTAAAATGATATAAATAATGTCGAAATGTATTTATACGAATTTTTACTCCAAAATTTAAAGGAATCGATGTCAATGTGAAAAATAATGATTTTCCGTTTTTGGCCAAAACTGAAAATTCCGTTTAGTAATAGTTGAAAAAAAAAACTAATTATGTGGAATTGCTTCAAGCTGTAATAGTAGTATATGTATTAAATTTCATTCAATTTGACACAATAGTTTGCGAGATATTAACAATTTTCTTTATATGGCCTAAATGACAAAATCCGTTATATGGATTTTCTCGAAAAAACTGGGTATGCAGTTTTGTTGGAACTAATATGGTTATAGTATATATAAAGTTTAATCAAAATCGTTAGAGCCGTTTTCGAGAAAATTGAGGTTATGTGTAATTTTTATATGGCAGGTACCAGTTTTAACATGGCTAAAAGCAAACAAAAAAAATGGCCTAGAATTATGACCAAAACAAGCTTGGATACGAAGTTTGAAGAAAATCGGTCAAGCCGTTTAGGCTGGGGAGACCGTCACGGACAGACGGACCGACGGACCGACGGACGGAATTCCAAAAACCACTTTTTTAGGCTCCGCTATCATCGTAATGTTAGAATCAATCAAAATCTCGAGGTCGAAAATTTTCACGAAAACAATATCTTTCTCTTTGTAAGAGAAAGTTAAAAATATCGAGCAATTAATTCCATTCGGTGGAGCTTTTCAACTTCTTTAGCTGATTTTTTATTGCAGCATTTATTTTCATGGTTGATATTAGAAATTTATCAAAATTATATTTTTATTTTTAATTTTTTATTAAATTTAAAAAAAAAAATAAATAATTATATAATTTTAGTTATTAATGAATAAATATAGTTATTTTTTTATAAATTATTTAAAATTTTTAAAAAAATTATATAATAATAATTAATTTTAGATATTAACAAGTTACTATATTTATTTTCATTATATTATATTTGTGGATATATTTATATAAATAAAGTGTGATATCCAGGAAATACTAACTTTACTTATTTATAAATAAATTTCTAATGTTTATTAAATATAATTTTTAAAAATTATATAATAATATTTAATTTTAAGTATTAACGAGTTATTATATTTATTTTTATAAACTTTTAATAATTTAAAAAAAAATACTATAAATATAATTATATTTGGGGATATATTTATACAGTAGTCCCTCGATAATGTGAACTAATTAAAACAATGCGTTTTCGGATTTTAGAGGGATTCACATTACTGGAACATTTTTTCAGTGCTTACTAAACTGATTGAAACGATTTTCAAATCCATTAAAAACAACACAAAATGATTTTTAAAATTACAGTTTCAATATTTATTATTTTAGAAGAAAAACTAAAATAAAAAATTTTATTCATTTAAAAAAAAACAAAAGTAAAAACATTCCGATATTGGTATTCTTAATGTTTGGTAAAATATTTTGTTATTTTGGACTGACAAATAGCTTGAGTTGATCTTTCTATTGCTTTTGCCCTTAATTCCAGCAAACTGGAAATCGTTTCTGCGTCCAATTCATTTTGATCGGCGTACTCAAGAAGCGTATTTGTACACTGGATTGCTTGCGAGTTAGCTATTTTGGGAGCAGCTGGAGTGACTTCGTAAATGCAAAAATGCAAATCCAGGATGTCCAGCATCTAGTTCGCGTAAAATTTTGCACTTATCTTTAATCGATAAAAATCGATGCAATTTCTGTTTAGGTGCCATTATGTAGATACGAACTGTACTTATTTTACACACAAAACGAAATAAGAAACACGAATCACACAAGACACAACTAACTGAACCAATATAAACACAACTGATCATAAAATATCCATATCCACACAAATGGCAGTTGTTGTCTCCTTATACCCTGCAGCTGCGTTTACAATTTAGAGACAAATAACAGTTATTTAGTCCCTAATATCGCACGCAAAACGAGCAAGAGAAACAAAAGAAATATAAAAACGTTTACAAACAAAATTCACATTTTAGAGGTTGAAAATTTCGGAAGTTCACATTATAGAGATGACAATGTAAAGTTTTGCCGATTCACATTTTGGAGAAATTCACATTATCGGTAATTCACATTATCGAGGGACTACTGTATAAATAAAGTATGATATTCAGGAAATACATACTTTAATTATTTATAAATAAATTTCTATTATTTATTAAATATAATTTTTAAAAATTATATAATAATAATTAATTTTAAGTATTAATAGTTAATTATGTTTATTTTAATAAAAATTAAAAATATAATTTTGATAATTTTTATTATAAACTAATTTTAGTTATTATTAAATATATTTATATATGTTGATTATAATAATTTTAATAAATCTATAAAGTTTTATTTTGGCTTAAAAAATTAATTATTAATTTATATTATATGTAAATTTTTGTGTGATTATTTATTTACTTAAAAAGTTTTTATTATATTTAATAAATTTATATTTATGTTTGCAGTAATTAATATTATTAATTAAAGAAATTTAGAAATAGAAATATTAGTTAATTTTAACTTAATTTGTGCCAGCAGTTGCGGCTAAACAAATAATATAAGTAAATTTTATCAATCAAAGTTAAATATTTTTATGAAATGAAAAATATAAATTATTTATATTATATTATTAAGTGAAATTTTTATTTTTTTTTGTAATTTTTTAAATAAAAAATGATTGAAGATGAAAAAAAATGTTGACATAACAAATTAACACTTTAACTAATAGATTCTGAAGAGACTACTGGAGCTACATAATTTTATCAGAAACACAATTCACAGTAGTTTTATTATATTACCGAAAAAAAAAATATATATATAAAAGCACATATGATATACGTGTTTCATATAAACTTATGTGTAGTATCATAGTCTCTTAAGAATCTATTTTTTATGTTTTGATTTTTACACCTATTTAAGAATCACATTTAGACAATTAACGTAAATTTTGTTTAATTGTACGCATTATATATTGAATATCTACACACATTTTTAGCTTTCTTGGCTTTGGCAGTGGGCGGATTTTGAAAAACTTTACACTTGCACGTACAAGGATCACATGTACCAAATTTCGTCATCCTAACTATGAATGTAAGGCATAAAAACCTTTGACCTACAGACGGACGGAAGGACGAACGGACAGACAGACATGGCTAAATCGACTCAGCTATCGATTCTGAGTCGATCCATATACTTTGAGGTATATATAGCTAAATTATTTCTCTATGTTACAAACTATGTATCAAAACTTATATACCCCTATGGGATAGGGTATAAAAATGGGTTTAGCAGTAAATGAGGGTAAGACTAAGTATATGCTGTTAATACGAAAGGACACACAACTTTGACGATTTAGGCAGAACGTCAGCATTGGCTGAAATAACTTTGAGGTAGTACAGGACTTTATCTACCTAGGCTCCGCTATTAACTCTAACAACAATATCTCATCAGAAATCAAATGACGAATTACTCTTGCCAACCGCTGTTTCTTTTGGCCCTTACTCGATTTACTAAGGAGATCCTATATAAGACCCTGATCATCCCAGTTCTGCTCTAGGCCGCTGAAGCATGGACCGTATCAAAAGCGGATGAAGAAATCCTTGGTCGATTCGAGAGAAAAATTCTTCGAAAAATCTTCGGTCCCGTTTGTGTTGACGGGCTATGGAGACGAAGATTCAACCAGGAACTATACGAGCTGTACAGCGACATACCCCTGGACACCAATACTCCGGCTCGCAGAGTCTTTGATTCCCAGCCACCCGTCGGACGCAGTAGAGAAACACCTCGCCTTAAGTGGCGCTCACAAGTGTAAACCGACCTCAACCAACTTGGAGTGCGCAACTGGAGGCAGTTAGCTAAGGACCTGGCCAATTGGAGAGGCATGTAGTGTGTCTACTTGCAATGAAATGTCACACTAAGTTTTTAATTAGGAATTAGAGTAACGGAAATACACCAAATTGACTACTACAAGAGAATATGTAAACCTTATCAGGCTCTTTTCTATTTTGTTGGATGAAATTTGGATTTGCCTTTTTATGGGGTGCAGTAACTCATTAGTAAGTCTGATGAACTGCTTTCAAAATGGCCTCCCCAATCATAGCCAAGTATTGCAATAGTTGTGAAACCTCTTATATGGCAAAAGTAGGGATATAATTTCATTTTTGCAAATATTTGCTGAATAACATAACAATTTCATTGTTTCACATTACAGCTCTTCTTCTCTTTTGCATTAAATACAAAATTGGTTCTATAAATATTCGCATTAGTCATTAATACGAGTTTTAAACTAAATTTTTTTGAAGCGAACTGACATACTTCCATTAATTTATTAAGAGTTGATACAATTCTGATCTCAGGTATATTTCCATAATTCGCCATAGTAATAAATATGCCAGCAATTCATAATCCATACACACATACCGCTCAAAACACTCGAGTTGTTTACTGCTAAGTACCACTTTACCCTGAAGATCAATCCATTCATTCAACTTAATATAATCCAGCAAAAAAAGGCAAGGTAACACCCAAACAACATACATATGCACGCATATACCTAATGTAAACAAACGACAAACGTCAAAATTTCAAAACAACTTTTTGTTTACCAACTCAAAACTTAACATCCACAAACTAACCGATCTCTCTCTTTCTCAGTTTTATATGCTCCACTGCTACCATCCAATCGACTCCACATTCAGCTAAACTGAAAGTTCGTTGTTTCTCGCCGTTCGCTGGACAACTCTTTCGTTTCACGTTCGACTCAATTGTTGACGGTATAGCTACGTCAGTAGTTATATAGTCGCGCGGGAGTGTGCAACGAATCGTGTTTTAGTTTTCCACAAATTTGGTGTTAATCTCTAATTTTTCGTATAATTTCCATTGGCTATTGGACCTATAATCCGACAGCAAACCGTGATTAGATCAAATTAAGTATTTTTTCTCAAATTTTGTGCGAAACACGTCCTAAAACCTAACCTCACGGATGTGCGAAATTCCCGCAATTCGCATATCGCATACCAATGTGAGACTCGTTAAAATTCACTTAGATTGAGTTAGTGTTTATAGTATACACACTCATGCGCTTATCCAACAAATAAGGTATTTGTACAGTTTTATCATCGTCATGGCAAAGACTGATGATCAATTTACTTGATTTGAACTTTTCTTTTCGTGTGTGCTACTCGCTAGTACGATTGTCTGTGTGTTAAAGGTGAAAAAAGAGAAATCGCTTTCGTGGTTCACGTACGTATTGTCGTTGCTACTGTCTATGTTGTCGAAGTTATTCTTGTGTGTTTCTTTCTGCAATCGGTGCACATAGAGCAGAGGGAATAGTAAACGGGAAGAAGTGAAATTCTGAAAGAAAAATATCCAACAGATACAAGTGTCCAACGGTTGTCAATTTGTTTTGTGAAAAAGTCAATGGTGAAATTGATATTACAAAAAAAGGTGAACATCGAGTGGTGAATTAAAACAAAAGTCAGTGTCATCTGCATAAATGTGAATATGTGATAAGAAGTAGTGAAAGAAAAACAAGTTTAATATAAAAGTATATCGATGATAATTCTACCTCATATTTTCAAGTGTTGTGTTTAAACTGCTTCCTATATATTGATAATCAAACAAGCTTAAAAACGTATCCAATTATAAATTTCTGCGGCAAAAAAATTCTGCTCCATAATCACATCGAATTATTTACAGCGGAACCGGACCAGAAACCACCACACCATCACGAGCACATCAATCTACCACCAAAAATCAAGTGTAAATTAAATTTTCAGTGCTCTGCTTAAAAAAAGTGATAAAAAATCATCCAAATCCGTTGTTTTTTATTTTGTCCAACAGTTCAACCAAAAGTGTCAACAATTTTATTTAAATTTTATTAAATCGTGCGTGCTCGTTGACCTGTATCTACCAATTGAAAAGTGTAATTCAACAACAACAAAAAAAGTTAAACCATACTCCAGATTGAAAAAAAGTCGACAAGTGTGGGTAACCACCTGAATTTTGGATAGCCCTAAACTGCAATCCAATCGCTTTTTTTGGTTTTATATCTGGTTTAAGTGAAAGTTTTATGTGCGTTAAAGAGGTGTGTGCAACCGCGAGTTGTTGTTTTTGTTGTTTTTAGCATGACACATGACGTTGCTCAGGACATCTAATTAATTTAAATTAATCAAAAAACAAGTCAAAATATTGTTTTCCTCTGATATATACCTACACATTTATACTGTGACTGCGGTTTAATGGATGTGCCGACCAACTGCAACTGCTGTTACTCCTGTCTTTCTCTCCTCAATTAAATGCGATTATAACCACAAATGAAATACAGATAACATACACATCCTCTGCGTTTTGTTTGCCTCGTAATTAATTAGTTTTTATGCGCGTACCGTGTTACACAATTCAATTTAGTGCAGGATAAGCACTCTTCAGCCGTGGATTCCGGAACATATGCGCATCCGTGTACACGAAAACAAAATCAAAATTTTAAATAATTTTGTTCATTGTTGTTGTTTAGGAAGTTAATTTTTTTTAATTCAATTTTATTATGATTACTATGGATACGAAAGGTAGAGCGGAATGGAATTTATTTGCGATTACATTTGTGGCGGTGCTATTTGGAGCTGTGGTCAAACCAGGTGAGTGTTTTCATAAAATCTTTCCGTAGATATAACTAGTATCCACTACTACATGCGATGACTTTCGCCTCGACATAGTTTTAGTGAAAGGGGTAAATTTGTAGAGGGTTGGTGAGTTTATTTTTAATGCAGACCAGTTGCGTAATGTTGTCTCTGGATACTAGAGGTTTTCCAGAGCATTTATTTGTTTTTCAATTAACTGATTTAGAGGCGGATTAGATAATTATCCCTTGTGGCCATGTTCGAAGCCAGTTTTAATTACCTAATACTGGCAATAGGCGATGTCTGTTAAAGTGATACCGGACCATCGGATCCTGGTGTGTAGAGAGTGATATTATCATAGAAGGGGGTTTAAGAGCGATTCAGTAGGAAAGCCTGTAATGCAGGTACTGTTTGGAATTGTATAAATATAATCCTTTGTATTACGAAAAATTATATTTTAAAAAAATAAGTTGACAATTTAAGCTGACGCCTAATTTATAATATTTCGACATTGAACTTTTTTACATACATCCGAAATTAATTATTAAGGTTACTACATAACATCTCTTTAGTTTTGATGCGACAGTGATTGTGAGAAAGGATCAGGTTCATCGATAACAAACACAGCACATTTGCAAATATGTAATATGTATAAAATAAAATATATGACATAAGTTTGTATGTATATACTTTTGTCATAGAGAAGGTGACCTCATGCACGAACGGCACATTTGAGAAGCTTCTGTTAACAGTTTTAGAATATATTTTAGACTTTCGAACGAGGTGGGCGGTAAATTAAAAACATAGGAGATGTTACTATCAGGATTTGACGCTGATACCCCATAATACTTTATTCATCTGGAGCTATTCCCTGATGAGATTGATACAGATCATGGATTTGGTCCAGCCAGCATTCATGACAAATTTCGGTAGTCTTCATGGTAGCTATGAAAAAAATGTTGATGTTTGTAGCGTAGTCCCCCTGAACTGAAAACATCGTTTTCGATAAAACAACCGAAACGCTCGACCCTGGGGTGCCAGCACGTAACTTGATAGAATTGAGTTTTATCGAAACAATCGATGGTTGACAGCACACAATCTTGAAAATGACGTTTGAAACGAAAAAAAAAACACTCGATAGAAAATAGTCACCGTCTGTAGGAATTTTATTCGAATGAAATGGACCCTAAACAAAATATGACCATTTAAAAAAACGGATTGAAGTGTTGACAATTTTTGTGAGTTATCAAGATTTAGCTACAGGGATACTTAAAACTACTCAAGAAGGAAAAATTTAATAGTGCGCCGGCCAGGAAACAGCAGTTGAGGGAGTTCCAACATCAAAATCCTTAAACTTTAAAATTGTTGTCTGTGCCATACTCGGCAATACATTAGTACCGACATTACTATCGTTACCCCCACTGGCTAGGAACTGATGTTGAGTTTTTTTAAGAAACATAAGATCTTGGAAAACTTATTGAGTTTAGTATTATCAGGAAACATTCTTTGATGACCCTAAACTGCTGCACAAAGCTGAGGAAAATGATTTACGAATTCAAAAATACTCATTTGACACTTGACATTATATTTTATAATGCAATGACATTTTTAAGTAAAAATCACAATCAAACTCGTTTCAAGTTACGTGCTGCAAGTTGCAGGTCGATCAAAAATCCTCCATTATATCAATACGTGCTGGCACCCCTGAAGTTTTTTTTATACAATTTCGATTTTCAAAATAATTGTAACGTAACCGTCTCGAAACCTCTTCGCAGGCGTCATTTTGCTGAAGGTTTTTAAAACGGACTCATCTGTTGATATGTTGCACACATCCTACAGAAGAGTTGTATAGTTATTAAACGAATAAATATGGAACGGAATACGGAAAAATGTATAAAAATGAACATAACACATCAACTAAACAAAGAAAACTACACAAATTCGATTTTGTTTTTTTTTTAACTGTCGATTTAAAGTCATTTTTATACAGCAGGACAAGGGCTGAAATGATAAAAGTGCTACATGGAAAAGGAAAAAGCATTGTCTTACTGAAAGATGAGCCACGTTATTTACACAAAATTCCTCTTCGACCATACTGGGTCCTTTCTGAAAGTTCTCTTATATGCTACGGAATAATGGGCTTAAAAAATGTTTGGTATAAAAGTGGTTTTGTTTGAAATACATTTCTGAAATATATCTGAAACTTTTCAAACAAATCCAATCTTAGTCAATGCCTGACATTCCTTTAATATATCTACACGCAAAAATATATACCATCTATTCCATTTGAATTTCTTTTTGGACAATTAAAATTAACAAACTGCTGGCTTTCGATTTTGTTGTTGGTATGTTTGAAAAGAGGACACACAACGCACTATGATTCTAAATACAATCAGTAACATGACTGTGTGCAGAAAATTTACTATGCAAATTTTCTCCCTCTGCTTTAGGAGTCATGGATATTGACTAAATGATAATGATAAGGGATGGTACCTGTTATTTCCGCCATAATAGGAATGTCAAAATGTCAGTCCTTACGGTCCAGCAGTTTGATCACCAAAGAACCTTCAATTTTTTAGAAGATGTAATGTTCTTCTCACCTCTCTGCATTAACAAAAAGCTAGAAAATCAATCTTCATAAACTCAACCAGGTTCCTTATAATAAAACATTCCTTCAATAAAACATCTATAACGAATAAAATTTCATATCCTTTTCTATTATTATTCTCTAAGCTCACATTCTCATCAATAAAATTGTCATCGAACGGCCGTGCCATGCATGGACCACTTTTCAATAACCACACTGACAAACGACTCCTTTAGGTGTCCTTAAATGATTTCCCAATTGTCTGTCGACATTCAGCGTTCTTCTATTTTGGAGAATCCTTTCCTTTTTTAGCCCACAAAAATGGTCGAGGACATAATAAAAGAAAGGGCTCTTCACTTTGTGTCTATTTTACATATACCGACGTGTATTTTTATCTGCCATCTTTTATTCATGAATAAGGTGTGCTATAGTTTTTTTTTTCCTGGTTCGCTTCTCTTCCGCTTTCGTCAACCTGAATGACTTTTGTCGGAATGATAATGTTTGTTTCGGTTAAGGTTGGTATGCCCCTTTGGGAAAGATTCTTGTGGAAGTAGACTTAAACAAATGGGCACACATAAGCTTAGTCCGTAAAAGTTTATACACGTTGTCATCGGTGCAAAGAAAAAAAAGGACAACTTAAGAGTTATGAAAAATAAAAATTATTATTCCAGCGACTGTGACTGTCTTTTTATTCCTTTTGCTTCTTTCAGGGCTTTTTAAATATTTTTTTCTCTTCTCATATGTGTCCTTTTCATTACGTGGTAAGGGGGTGGTAAGGGGTGGGGAAACTTAATATAAATGTTGTGGCAAGGGTGATGAGAATAAAATGGCATAAAGTTGTTTATATTTTTTTGAATCGTATTTTTCTGAATGTTGTTTAGTCTAAGATTGTATTTAAAAATCCGATGTTTGAAGGGGTTTTAAATGGTAGGTCAACTAAATGGAGGGAGGGTTGGAATTGAAGGAGGTAAATAAGCTTATTTAAGAATCACTGTCATGGAATTGGTATTATAAGAAGGAAATGCTTTGTATTCGGACTGGTGTCATTGCTTACATCTTTATGAATTTGAATAATGTTATTGTGAATACGCTTGAAATTTATTTTGGTTTAAAGTATACATGACGGGCTCAGTGTAGTGTAGATTGATGCGATGACTTACCTCGCAGAAAGTCTGAGTTCGATTGCCAACAGTAGCATTTCTTTATCATAGTTCCTCATAACGATTTTCTCTTAGCTTTTAACATCATTACCCAAACTGAATTTTAGGGTTTTTATTGGGCTAACTATGAAAATTGACCAATTTTCGCAAGTTTGGTATTTGATATTACGCCCACCTCATGGTGAAAGAGAAAGTTGCATACGACCCAGCCGTGCACCAACCACTCGTTTAATAAAGTATACCTAACAATTTTAAATATGACGCTTCAAATATTAGATATCAACATTTTTAGCATTTTCGGCTAAAGCTGAAGTACTGCTTATCATTTTCTTGGCCATCAACAAATGGTTTGATCTTGAATGTTTTATGGCTGAGCCTAGGTCAATAAGTCTTTTCAGTTAGTCCTGTCATTTTCTAACTAATATTAAGTTTTCAAAACTCCTAGCACTATGTGACTGTAGTACATAAGCAACTGGCTAGATTTTCAGATAGTTCGTGCAGATTTACGATGTTCCAAATTTAACGCTGACAGACATTTCAAGGTATAGTTTAACTAAACTGTCATATTTTTAGTATTTTTCTAAAATAAAAATCTATCTTCTCAATTCATTTGTGTGCGAAAAAACTTTCCAAAAGTTTGAGTTACTATTGGGCAAGAATTATACGAGCTTTTTTTTATATTCATTTCTTTTAGTCCAGCTTTGGGCTATCAGCACGTAAATTGATATCATAATAATCCCCTTATAAGGCGATCAATTACTTTTTACATTCAAATCATTTAATGGGCCAAACAATTTAGGACAATTTGATTAAGTTAATAGCAATCAAATGAGCAACGGTTGTTCCGATCGTAAAATACCAAAGGCCAATGGCACACGCAAAGATAGGACCATGACCATATTCTGGCTCGACGAAAAAGTCTGAAACCAATCACCATATAAGAGCATGAGCAACCTTAGAAGTTTAAGTTAAACATTCATTCAGAGCATATGATACTTACCAATTGCCAATCATCCAGTACGGATCTACTCATTTATCACTTTAGATACATAAATTAAATTTAAGGAGTGATTTCATATTTTATTTATTTTCGAGGACAAGCTATTCGAACGAATATAGTGAGTGGCCTTAGTTCTCTAAAATATATATACAGACAGTTTAATATTTTATTAATTATAACAAATCGATGAAAGAAATACCGACAGAAAAGTTCCAAGTAAAATCAAATGTTCATTTGAGAATTCAATTGGTAATTGCAAAAGTTGTTCTGGAAGGTGTCGATAAAGGTACCAATAACTATCTGTGGATTCTATATTAGGTGGTCATCCCACTTTTGGAATGTTTGTTGTATTGGGATTTGGAGTGACGATTGTCGTATGTTAAATACGTATTTGCAAAGTTGTTGTACGCCATAGAAGAACAATTTTTTTAAATTTATTTGCGTTTTGTGCAAGTTTTTGTACGTTAAAAAATAATTCAGTTATTTGAAAAAAAAAATTAAACTATTTTCTTTTATTTTTATAGGTGATGATGTTTTTTATAGATTTATACCTTTGTATTGTTTTAACGCAGAAAGGGAGATTTAGGTTAAATTCGCAGAATATTTTTCGAAAGTTGGTCTGACTTATAGACTAGTAGGTATCTCCTGAACATTATTTTTGCTTCCCTAAATTATGGTTTTATTAACTTTGAGAATCTGAAAGAGCTTAGCAATTAGAAGAGGAATGTACCTATTTTTATACCTTACCTTGCAAAACAAAGGCAAGCTGTTTAAGTAGGCGATTGGATTTATACCGAACACAACCGAAGTTCTCGTAGGATCTATAAGTGGTCCGCTATTATTTTCGATATGAAAATGAGTAAGTTGCTTATCTCATATTTGTGCAGACGAGGTGAAACTTTATTTTAACTGTCCTCTTGCGCTGATTGAGAACAGGGTCTTAAGTGTTAACGAAATTTGAAAAAAAGGTGGTACTGGACTCTTCAAAATGGTCTTATATTAAATCTAATAAAATCAAAATGTCTGGTAATCAATATTCGCTTTCATCAGCTTTTTTTTTTGGGAAGATTATATATGCACTTGTAGCAATAGTTTATGGCGTATTTATGGTTAACCAAGTCGTTTACCTTCCAAAGACGCGGTTATTACTTCCAAAAATCTTGTTATTTCATAACATTATGTAGGTGCGAAATTTATTGCAATTACATCTATGTAAGCAAAATAAAAACTAAATATCGCGTCTTTGGGTTAAAAACATATAAACGATTGTCTGGTTTTACAATTCGCCTGTCTTGTATGTAGCATATTACACAAGATTTGTATTTTCAACACATAGGTATATATTAAATTAATAAGGACAAGATTTGTTACAGAAGAAGGAAACAATGCAAAGAACTTAAAGGAAACACCAATATACAATCTATACAGCAATTCATGATCTGAGAAATATAACGTTTACAAGCTTCATCTCGAGGAACGGTTTGAGCGTTATAAGTTCGCCTCTTCTGGAAGAAGAGAGTATAAAAAAAAAGAGTAAAACAAAGTCAATTACTTTTGATTATATGATTATATGATTATATGATTATGATTATGATTTTTCTTAAAACATCAACATAAAATACCTAGCCCTAAATTTATAAATATAAATATAACTAACTATGGAACCGCAAGACTGTTTATAATGATGAAAAACGAACAGTTTAAGATCGGGATCCAATAACAATTTCTCGATTCTAAAGTCTATAAAAGAGAAATGTGTAACAGTGCCTTTATACCCTATCCCATCATAAGAGTATATTCGTTTTGATATATACTTTGTAACATAGAGTATTTATTTGGCTACATATACCTTAAATTATATGAATAGACTATAGACTTTTTGGCGGTAAATTTGGAGCTAGAATGATGCAATCTGGTACACGTAGTCATCACAACAAGTGTAAACAATTTCAAAATCCACCCACTGCCACGGTCACCTTTTCTAAAGAAAAAAAACGTTGGTTTGGGTCAAACGGTAAGGTGCGTTTAAAAAAAAACGGTTTTCAATGCAAAAATGTTGGTAATATTTATATGAACATTTGTCTATAGATCATTTTAACCCACGCACGCTTTTTGGGGGCGTTTTCTATAAAAAACTATTTGTTTACCCTACCCCATAGCATATGCAATAGAAAAATGTTATTCTTTGTCGAACCATAAATGATTTTGATAAACTGAACAATATGTTGTGACAATGTTCACCAGCATTAGAAGGGTCTTCAACGTATCCTACTTTATTTATTGTTACAACTCATCCCCTGTAGTGTGCGTACACAGTAAAATCATGAATACATGCTTACTGTAACACCCGGTGTCGTATATCTTGAGTATGAGTAAAAATACCAAAAACGAAAAAAAAAACTAAACCAATAAACAAACCTGTAAAACTTCTTCTATGGATTAGACATTATCTTTCGAAACGTTCAATTCAAGTTGTTTTGGATGGTTTCAAGTCTGTAACTCACCAAATAAATGCTGGTGTCCCTCAAGGCTCAGTTTTGTCTCCGACTCTCTTTCTCATTTTTATAAATGATCTCCTGTCTGCAACTTCTAATCCAATTCATTCCTTCGCTGATGACAGTACCCTCAGCTTCTCATATTCGTTTACAGGTCCTCGTCCCTCATCTTCGAACGTGGACTCTAAACGCCAAAATATGTTAAGCTCATTGAATTCCGACCTTGACAGCATTATCAAATGGGGTAAATCTAATAGAGTGGAATTCAATGCGTCCAAAACACAATGCTGTCTTCTGTCATTAAAGCGTAACCAAAATCTTGAGCCATTATCCATGAATGGCACTTACGTCGAAGAAACCGAAAAGCTTTCCATGCTAGGTATGTGTGTTAGTAACGACTTACGTTGGAACGACCACATATTTGAAGTCGCTAAAAACGCAGCGAAATGTCTAGGTTTTCTAAATCGATGTAAGAAATATTTCACCCCCTCTGATCTGGCCACAATATATAAAGCGTTTATACGCCCAAAACTTGAATTCAACGCCCACGTCTGGTCAGGTGCACCAAAATCAACATTGCACCTACTAGATAGGATTCAAACGCGTGCGAAAAAACTTATAGGAGACATAAGAATAGCGAACTCCTTAGATTCGCTCGAACACCGTCGAAACATCTCCTGCCTTACCTTGTTTTATCGCTATTTTAACAACCAATGTTCAAATGAAATAGCCAGCTGCATTCCTCCCATTCAACAATTCAGCCGCAATACTCGTTACGCAATGAATGCAAATCAGTTTACCCTCAAGCCTATCTTCGGACGTACACTGAAATACAGAGATTCGTACATAAACCGAACAACACGAATGTGGAATGCTCTACCAAACTCTGTTTTTCCTTTCCATTATAACTTACAGACATTTAAAACCAATGTGCATCGGTATCTCCTTTCTTCTTATCCCTAATTTCCTTAACGCCCGCACTGTGCTAAAACATATAAAGGGTATTCATAACCCCTTGAGTGCGCGCAAATTATAAAAAAAAAAAAAAAAAAAAAAAAAAAAACCTGTAGATTTCACGGACTACTGCTATAACTTTATTCACAGAGGTATAGAGCACAACTGAAGTTCGCCGTGACAGGAGCAGGATGTTTACATTGGAGTTCGGTTGGAGTTGGAGTAGTAGTATTTTTCCATTTGACGCGGCTCTTATTTGTTTTCTCCATTTCTGTTGTATTTACTACAACCTACCCCTGTATTTTGTGTGCCCATCATCCCTTATATTTTGTAAAATATTTACTCCCACATTATAGGCGTTGCATAGAGAATTATTAGATTCAATGAAACTCGTTTTATTTAATGTTGATTTTACTTATATGACGTTAAGAAATAGGATTATTTAGCTTCTTTCCCGGTTTACTATTATATTATTGCATGTTGTCGCATAGAAATGAAAAACAAGTTCGTTTCGTATAATTTAGTTAAACAAAAAATTAAATCTCCGTTATCTGGACAGAATTATTTTATTTGAAAAAAAAGAACGCACTCGCTTTCGCAAGTGAAAGTGAAATAAAAGATTCGACACTGTTGGGCCAACTTTATCAGAAATTTAGAAGAGTGTTTTGTTTGGTATAAAGTTTGAACAAAAATACTTTCACTTTATGGTGTATTCCCATTATATTTATTTTTATAAATATCGACACTAAAGCCCTTTTGATAAAATTGAGTTTTTTAACATAATTTATTGAACTCATAGTTTTACCATGTCTATGAAATTTGATAAAAAGTTGTTTGAAGTGATTTTGATAAAACCAAATCTTTCTAAAAAATATAAAAACTATAATCCGCTACATGAGTATTTTACTTCAAATTCCATACTAATTGTAACAACCACTTAGGTCTGAGTGATCTTTCTACACAATCGCAAGGACCATTCGTAAAAGATACATAATTTTAAAGAAATGGGTACTTAATAAAATTGTTTTGGAAACAACTACTACAATAAATCTATTCAGTCCTTTTTTGAAAAATAATTATAATAAAATTATTTCAAGTGCCGTTATTTGCTATTTGAAAAAAAAAACTTTGGCAGATATTAGGTTGCTTGTTACACCGCTATGCAACCTAAAAAACTCCGTTAAAATGCTATGTTTTACTTTCGAAAAGTCATAAAATTTATGAACTACTTTTATAAAAATCTTAAGGGAAAAAATGATTATACAGTATTTTTACACACTTCAACACTAGCTTAGCTGTAGATTTTAATAGAAATCGTTGGACCCGCTTTTGAGAAAAGCAAAAAATCTACGTATTCAGCTATAGGTATTCGGAATATCCATATTACTCTACTTATTAATTATCATTTTAATCAGCACGGCCGTTCTTGAGAAATCAGCGAAAGCTTAGTTATGCATTTTTTTCAGCACCATAAACACGTTATCGAGATAATCGTGTTTAATGAAAATCGTAATAGTGGAGGTACCGTTCATTTTAGTGCTAGGACACCAATTTCATATACCCCTCTGATAACCACCAACAACTCCGAACGGAGACATGCATATTTTAAAAATATTTTTTTAGAATTGTGTTCCAAAGGATGACCATGACATACTAAATGTTTGGACACTAAACTTACACTGAACTTACTTAACTTTATTCAAAGATGATCGGTCCGCGATATGTACGCTTATTTTCTTCTTCAAATCACTGAATCATTTAAGACTTGTTGCAGATCGTACAGTTGCTATTGTAGCTGATGTTTATTACAGCTTACGTACATTACCCATAGACTTCAGACATTTGAAATATCCGCTAAGCGGCTAGTTGCATCATATACCTAAACATACAGTTATTTATTTTTAGTTATTCTAAGCTCCTTTTATTTCAAAAATAGCAGTCAGTCCAAAAAGTCCAAATCAATGAACAGTAACAAACAAATGTTCAAGAAATTGAGGAGGAAAAGCTATCGATAGCTCAATTAAAACAAATAATCAATAAAGCTGATTTTGCTAACAAACTTTCGAGGGCCTTCTCAAGTTGAAAAAAAAACGAAAATATTCACTTTCCACAACTGCAATAAATAACACGCAACCATTGTTATTGGTTTTTAATTGAATGGTGTACTAAACATTCTTAAAAGACGCACATATGCGACACATTGATTGCATGTTTTAAAATAAAAATGGTTCAACAGTTTAGGCAGAACCCAAAATGTATGAAAGTATGAGCTGCAGTGCGTTAGCACTGGAATTTGAAACTGATTGGTTATCGATCAAGTGTTTTAAAAATTCATCACTTAATGTATCCCGAAAATTGCGATATATTTTTAACCCCTAACTGAATCCTCTTGAATCTCAATTTCCAACGACGCTACGCGACGTAGCAACTCCTTTTAACAACCTGTAGGTAAATGTTATAAATGTCCTAAATACATCTACTCGGCATCTATTCTCAATTTTAATTACATTGCACAGGCACTCCCTGACAATTTGCTCTCGATCCATTTTTAACGACAAATCCGGACTACTTAACGTCTTATATTGCTTAAGCATCTAGGTACATCATCCCAAGTGACCTACCTTTGAAATCAATAAATGATGACCCTGAACTAAATAGCATCGGCGTTTACGATGGAATGTCTTCCTACACATGCAAATGCACTTCGTAAGTGTATGAACATAGTACTTCAATTTTTTATAACATTTCACTTAATGATCCACTATGACCCGAATAGACTGCTGCAATTTACTTAAAGAATACTATACCCGCATGTATGTATGCCTCTTAACTAAATTGAGTGCAACCTTCTGCCAAATCGTTTCCATCATTACTTTCACTCAAAAAAACCTTCGTCGCCATTAATCAAATTGAAATAAAGTTCTCCTGCTAGCAAATACCTATACAAGTACAAGTTCGCAAACTCTTCAAACTTTTCCTTTTTTTTTCATTAATTCGATGTCGTAGTACATTTTGAAACTTGAAATCGATATATGGATATACGAGTGAACTTAATCCACAACCATTTATCGTCCCTCCTCGCCAACTTCATTCGAAGTCCGTCCACTTTAAGAAAGATTAATTGCGCCCCATACACGTAATCGTAGAGAGATCTTATATTGTTAACAAAATGACCAATCAATGTCTCGGCGCCAACCAACCAAGCAACCCCAGCGAGGCTTCCAGGCAAGATTCGCTTATAACCAACCAGGCAGTTGGAGTGACCCCACCTGACTTTCGAACAAAACCGAACCACTTTTCACTTTCATTTCTTAAATTCCGTCGAAAAGAATTGGAGAACTTGAGTTCCCAACTCCTTCGGTGTCGACATTCTTCTTCACCATTTCTTTTTTTTTTTTTCGTTCGTTTTGGTCATTTTCTACTACTTTCGCCTTCGACTTGGCGTGGATCTCCTTAGTTTACGTTAAACAGGGCACACTTTTCTCTTCACCCACCAGCGCACAATTCTCATCATGACAAATTCTTGAAGGGAGATTTTTTCTGTCTTTGCTTTCCTCTTACATCGGTCTCAAAAATGGAAGGGAGACTTACTAAAAGTCACTCCATTTAAAGGGCAATAAAGAATACCAACAATAGTTTCCCAAGAACCCACTCTCTTTCATATGTATATGCCCACCAGACAAAGCTTATTCTTGTGACATCGAAGCCCCAACATGAGGACTTAGCCGAGAAATCAGAAAGGTAGATTGCCATATCTAATAAATTTACAATAATCTCTTTATGGGAGAAAAATGTTCATTCCAAAACATAAATCTGTAAAACTGTCTGAGAGACTTCTGGTGATTCCGCTCGTTGGGCTGCTGGGAGGGTGTGGATGGTGCGTCCACACAATTTGAGGTGACATTTGAAAACACTTTGTGATTTTGCCGTTTTCATCGCTTGACACTTTCCGAGTAAAGTTGACTATTCAAGTCATGGTGATGGCCGGGATAAGAAAGAGATATTTACGTAGATCTTCTGTATCCAAATAGGATGAAAAGTTGCTTTAAGGATTATCATCGTTTGATTATTGAAGGTAGCAGGGATTGCTCCATTACAGGGCATTGTCTGCGATTGTGATAGGAAAGTTTTTTTAACAACTCGCTGGCAGGGATGATTTTGTGGATATCCTTCCGTGTGCAGAGATAATTTATAGCAACTAAAAATGTCATTTGCATTTGTTGTCGCAAGGAGAACGATCTCACCTTTGTCACTGTCATTTGGTCAATGAAGAATACCCATGCCCCGTCCAACTAGGGCATTGGTTGGGAATTCTTATTCATATGTGTTTGATGGGCATTTTGATTTTGAAATTTAATACGTGACATGAAATTGATGTTCGGAAGAAATTCATGTTTGCACTGGATATATACAATTGGAAATATTTTTTAGTACCAAGTGGGTGAATGTATGTATTGGCGTGAGGTATTTTTCTTAAGAAGACTCAGTTACTGTGAATTTAATTACGAGATTTTGTGAATCTATTTGGAGGCATTTGTTTGGTATTTAATTGGAGGATATGCTGTTGAAAACGTCTTAATCTATTAAGAATGCGCTATAATGTATGGCCCTGTCAAAAATTGCTATCGATAAGAAAATGTCATAGAATATCAATTTGTTTTTTAAGTGTCTATTACAAAGAGAAAGGTAAGTAATGTGTATTTTTTTGATATGTAAAATAAAAAAATTGGTTTTCCACATTCTATTAGTCCGTCTTTCCGTAATGCTTCCGCATCATAAATGACTAAATTGATTTGCTTTTCAAACTTTGTATTGACAGTTTTTTTTAGTCACAATTCTAAGCCCTTTTTTTACTCCTAGCCATTCATTTTTTTAACGGTACCTCCCATATAAAATTTACACATAACGTCAATTCGCTCGAAAACGACCGTATTGGATTTATTCCATTTCAGGCAAATTGTCAATTTCTCGCAAGCTATTTAGTCAATTTTAATGAAATTTAATACATATTTTAGCATTAACTGTTTGGCACAATATCTCTACCACAGAATTCGATATTCTTCTTAAATCTGAACTAGTCACATAAACAATCCTCAATCATAAACATCTGCACCTCCGTTTTTCATAAATTTAATTCGTCAATGGAACGATTTGCCACGACATATTAAAAGAATAGTACCCACACTGTCTTATAAGAAAACATTACAAAATCATTTTTCTAATATGTTATTGTAAATTTCATAAATTTTATATACAACACTTGTTTGTATATAGAAATATAGAAATATTTATCGATCAACTGCTCAGCTTAACTATTACTTGTTAATTATTGTCAATTAAAATTCTGTAATGTTATATCAAGTATTTGCCTATTATTAATTAATAAGATATTGTATCTTACAGTACATAGGCATACAATGAAATAAAATAAATAAATAAATTACTTAAATTACATGCACGCGAATTCCAACATGAATCTAAAGGTTTTCTACAATTTGGAAAAACTACAAAAATAGTCAAATTCTCGCATTCTTGGTATTTGATCATACCTCGACTACCTCTCAGTGCAACAGAAAGTTACGTACCCAGTTGTGATTCCGCCACTAAATTTCTTTGCTAAACCAAGCCAAATCGGTTTCCAAGGATTAGGGCCGGTTTGTTCACTGTCGGTTAACTTTAACGAACAGTTATTCCAGCCGATAACCCATTTATAAGGTTAGTTGACTTTATAAATCTGTAACCGCCCGATTTTGATGGGTTATCGCCATTTAACCCATTTTTTCTGGAATTTTGTTTGTTCCGTGCAAATTCAGTGAATTATTCGTGATTTATAAAGTCAAAACCATTTACGTAATAATAAATATTACTCAAAATGGAGTGAGTAAATTTGGGAAGCGTACGAATGGTCGACAAAAAAATGTCGACTGGACAAATATAAACTTCATCGACTGTTGAAATGTCGACTGAACTTTGATCGAAATCTCGACTTTTATCTTAAATATAAAACAGGAATGATTAAAATAATAATGTTAATGTAAACATTAACAATTATCCGAGAGTGGCTTGTTGATCGACAGTGGCAATGTTCACATGCACGCGGCGCCGAATCGACTTTATTAGAGTCGACACTTTCACCAGTCGGTGTTTTAACCAATCGACTTTTTGAAAGTCGACATTATGACGGTCGATCTTTATAAATCGACATTTTAAAAATCCGCAAATCGTACCCAATCCAGTAAATTTGTTTTTATTTTTTGTACTCAAGCGGTTTTTTTATATATTCATTACAAATTCAGTTCATTTGGAAATTGTATTTGGGATTCGTTGAGTAGTGGCGAGAGTGAAGACGAGCCATTAATTTCATTTTTTTTAGAACCGTGCTGATTGTTCTTTTTGCACTTTTTTGTTTTCCAAAATTTGTTTTCTTCGAAGCACCGATTTTGTTAATTTTTCTTACTCACTTTTTGAAAAAAATTGTCGTTAGGTACTAACAAAAAAATACATCTAACTTTTAACAACAAAGTTAACCCACAGAATGAGTTTGACAGATAAACTGGAAAACTGGAACAATTTATCGCATTAGTGAAAAATCTACTGAACACTCTTCAGTGAACGCAGATTCATAATCGTGGGTTAAGTCAAAACTGCGGTAACCTAAACGTCGATTTAACCGGCAGTGAACAAACCGACCATCGTATCACCATTAAGGTGTCATTATTGGTGTTGAGTTTGAGGTTTATGAAACCAAAGTTATGACTATCAACAGTGATATTTGGTTGTGGGTCGATTGCAATTTGATTGTTGGTCAATACCAATGTTTGGTTAACCCTCAATTGCCGTAGCAGCACGATGGAAGCGGCCAATAACATCGATATTGTCTGGGTATAACAATAACTGAACAGATTTGTTAAATATATTGCTGTCCTATGCAGTATCTATCGAAATCGCATGATAGTGCATCATGTTTGGAAAAGTTCAGCTGACCTTTAGTGTTACGCCACATAGCTGTATCAGTTTGTACGGTATCCCAAAATCCGTAGTCGATCTATAGAGCTTAAGGCGATTTATACTCTTATACGCAGCCTATAAGTCGATAAGAAGATGATGTGTCTCGACTTGAAATTGGTAGGTCTTTTCCAGGATTTGCCTAAGTATGCAAATTAGCTGTATGATCGATCTGCAGGGCCGAAAGGCTTAAGACATTCATACAGTACGTTGGATAGGTTTTGATATGCGAGCTTTGGCAGGGATATGCCTCGGTAGTTGGTTGACATTGGATCGCTTTTTTTTGTAAACAGGACATATAGTAATTCCAGAAATCGGCCATAGCTGGCAGCCTTTGGTGGATTTATTTGACCACATTACGATACTATGTATCAATTAGATGGTGAAATTTGTGGAGGATGAAACACACCGGGGAGTCTCTCCCTCAGCGGTTCAATATAGATTCTGAATTTCTCGGTTCTCTAATGCGATCAGCGTGTGGTCTCATTTTTTGTGCCATTCGTAGCTATTTCTTGTTTTACAAATTGAGCGCTGTCGTTAACCATTCTACTCATCCGGCACTATCTCTTTTCCAGAAGGCTATCTCTTTTGTTGTTGGCATCTTTTCCACCTAGATGGGTATGTTATTTGTTGAACCCCTTCACGAAAGGTAATAGTGACCAATGATATGAAAATGAAGATGTACCTTAAGTAAATAATCAACAAGTAGTTCGGTCTAAGTGAAACTAGGATCATAGGGGGATTCCTTAAAAAAAATTCCTCTTCCAAATTGTTGTATAAATAGACACTTTAAGAACCGTGCAAGTTCCAGATAAAGCCTTTGTTCGTTTTTAAGGGTTCACGTCAGAAATATGTCAAAACTTCATCTCATAAGAGTCGCACGACTTTTCTGCTAAGAAGGAACACACATATTTATTTATCTTCTTAAAAAGAAAGCTTCATGAGTGAAGCAAGTATCTACACGTGTATAACTCCAGAGGGAGGATATTATTTTATCCATAATCAAATAACACAGCACAACGCCAACAATATTCGTATGTGTCAAAAGTTAACTCCCACCATATACTCTACACTCTTCGTGACGTTTGTCAAAACTTCCGCAAGCCAAGTAGGAAGTTTCGTAATAATAATTTTATAAATCACTTTTATGCAAATTGTTTGAATTTTTGTGAATATTAAGCTACATTATGAAATCATTTGCTGTGTCGCCCCACTCCACTGTTAACGACAATGTCTTCATCAGTGTCGTCACTATGGAAGTGACAATGAATAAGCATAACAAGAAACAGTATTTTTGGTATCAAAAACCGCATGGCAGTGTGTCGCTTCATAGTTGGTGGATGCAGAAAAAAACTAAAACTTCACTTGATGAAAGTTTTATTATACCGTCAGTAACCATCCTGTTGTGTTTTATCTTTTGTCCAGGAGCTGAAATACTCCAAAATAGTGCGTTCCACACGGCAGCGTTTTTGGCCAAGTATATGACTCATCCATGAAATTCCGCCTTGCGCGGTCTCTTCGTATACACAAATTACGAAAGTTTATCCTAACAACATCGTTAGTGCTGGAACAGCTGTTTCCATCTGCTTCCGTACATCACGCACGAACGTGACATTTCGTGTCAAAAGTTCATAAAGTCAAAAAGTCATCTCCGCAAGGTATCTCACACAACGATGCCGGAAGATACGCCAACAACCAGCAATACATAGCCGAAGCACTTTCGATTAATTCTATCTACGAAAGCCTGGAAACGGGGTATAAAAGTTTTCGGGTTTATAGTGTAACTGTGGTATAAAGTTCCTTAACATGTCGCAAAACTCTAATGAATCCTTCAGCTGGTGGATGCATCCTTGTTGGGAATTTTAATAAATTATTATTATTATCATTTTAGCCTAAAGTCATGAAACTGGATACCTAAATTGAGGATGTCACCTGTCCTGTGGGAATGTCAAGGTATATCCTGATTATGTAGTTATATCAATACCTAATAAATAAAAATGTCTTACTTCTTGGGCTGGCAGGGTGTGCATTTCGTCAAATATTTCTCAAGAAATGACACCACATTGTAATATAATATTCTGGGAAATTAGACAATAATCAAAATATGTATTGTTATGGTGACCAGCTGTCATGTTTTTTCGGCGAAAGTTTTGTAGGTCAGCAACAAGTCTAGAAAAAACGTTTGCGAAACAAACAACAGCTGGAGCGATAACTTTTTGAATTTCTAAAAATTCAGTATTCCAAAGTATAGTTATATATAGAGCATCCTGCAGTCAATAGACGCCTGGTTTTTCGCCATCACATTTCTTTCTTTGATAAAGACAATTGGTTTCCGAAAAGTAATATTTTACAATGCGGCCAATCGTGCCCAAGCTAGCTTTTATTTCCTTCATTGTAATCGAAAGTGATGATTTTCAAAATGTAGTATTGAGCTTTGTCATTCTGAATGATTGCAACAGATTTCACTAAATGCCAAACTGATACCAAAATCTAAATCATTGAGCTGTCAGATAGAAAGTTGTATTTAAACACAAACTGACGAATTGAACTTCTTAACTTATAAATTCTAACTTTTTGAATGAATCAAATGTATATAGGTGTAAGGTTCTCAGGTTGGCCCGCAAATAAGTGATTCTTCATTCGACAATATGATAGGAGAATATTAATTGTTGTTAGTTATGTAATAGTTGCATTCAGACACAATATTTTGATATATATTTTGCACATTGAACGATTTTTAAAAAAGATACCGGACATAGCCCCAATGTGTCTTATTTCCTTTTCTAAATTGAAATAAGGTCCACACCCGCGGCTGCTGTTGCCATTTTAAATTGGCATTCTATTCAAAACCATCAAAGAAAGCTAATTATAAACCCAGCAATTCTGGGGAAAAAAAGTTAATACAAAGTTTAGCATACATCCAACAGGGGGATTCATACTTTAGGGGGGGTTCATACTTTGCATACATCCGAGTGCGAGTTTGGGTGTATGAAAATTTTAAATATAAGTGGGGGGCATGCTGCCCCTTGCAACCCTCCTGCTTGGGCTCACTTTTGGATTTGGGTCTCGTGCGAGTTTGTTATTACACTGCACCCTCAAGAATATTGTACGTTTGTCATAGATAAGTTGGATTTTTGTTAAAAATGATGGTTAGTCATCTAAAGATACCCAATCGAGTTATAATATTTTGCAATGATAATTCTAGACAGTGCAACGATTAAATATGTTGAAAAGACAAAACTGGTTTTTATTTTTTATTCTGATATTTAACCGCACTCTGACTTTGGACAAGCACATAATGTTGCGACAAGAAAACCTCACGACACGCTTCGAACTTTATGAGCAACTGAATAATTTACTTTTAAAGCTCGCCATATGCTGGTAAGTACTTTGGTGATATCTATTTCAATCTCTGGCCATGGAAAACCGTTTTTGATATCATTGATTTTGGCAACGGTTTGATCACAACATGGAATTGCACTTGCTTCTTCAGGATTTGCAGCTACGATAATAGAAGGTGGTCGAACAGCTCATTCGTTGCCGTTGAACATGCAAATGAATGAAACTTGAACTTGTAACAATTCGAAGAATTCTGCAATGGCCAAAGTGTTAAAGAAATGCAAATTAATCGTTTGAGATGAATATACGACGACATGACGGGTGTTTTTTTTTTAAAAGGTTGGTTTTTCGAATAGATATAAATATTGATATATTGACATTTTGTGGTCAAATCGGGCAACTCAGTTTGGTTTGCCATTTCATCATTAACAACGCTTGCAAATCGTGCAAATTTATTTCGAAAATAATGGTTCAGTTCGCGAAGTTTATCGCAAGCTCCGTCCATTTTATGGTCGACATAATCGTCCATCAGAGCAATTAATTCGGTTAACCATGAATCGTTTTCGCACTACGTTTACTCTATGTTATAATACGCATCCGCAGAGACGTCGAACAGTGCTCACCGAAGAAACAATTGCCGCTGTAGAGGAAAGTGTTGATGAGGACCAACGTGCACAGCAATTGGAGCTTTGCTCAAAGATCTTGGCTTACGACCTTACAAGATACAAGCTGGCAAGAATTAAAGCCGCGAGACCATGCCATGCGTCGTGATTTTAATGTATGGGCCGAAAATGAGATTGATCTCGATGCTGATTTTCATCGTAAAATTTTGTTTAGTGATGAGGCCCATTTTTGGCTACGTCAACAAGCTAAATTGCCGCATTTGGAGTAAAGAGAATCCACATGAGACCCTTGAGATGCCATTACATCCACAAAAACTGACTGTTTGGTGTGCCCTATGGGCTGCTGGAGTCATTGGGCCATACGTCTTCCGAAATGATGCTGGAGTCAGTTACCGTTAATGGAGACCGGTATAGAGCCATGATAACCATCTATTTTGTTCCCGAATTGGATGGCATGAATGTGGATGAGATATGGTTCCAACAAGACGGCGGTACATGGCACACAGCGCACGTCACAATCGATTTATTGAAGGAAACATTCGATGAGCGCATAATTTCGCGGAATGGACTTGTCAATTGGCTACCAAGATCGAGTGATTTGACACTATTGGATTATTTTCATTGAGGATATGTTAAGTCGCTCGTCTACGCCAACAAACCAGAAACGTTAGGGGACTTGGTAGCCAACATTCGTGGCGTTATTGCCGACAAACGGCCCCAAATGCTCGAAAAAATGGTTGAAAATTGGACCTCTAGACTTGGCTTTATTCGAACCAGCCTCGGCGGCCACATGCCATGCGGCAATCTTATTTAAACATTAATGGCATAACATTATCCTTCCTATGAGGAAATCAATGGAAATTAAAACGATTTTCTTGTGTTTTATTTCAATTCGTAATTTTATACCTCTAAAAAAACACCCTTTACAAAATTCTTTGAAGGCATTAGACTGCACGATGCAAGATTAACGATTAACGGTTTGGTGGTGCGATGGTTTTACTGGTAGATGATTTCTTTCAAATCGGTGATGCCGGCAGTGATTCCTAACTTAATGCCAGATGATACATGTTTGATATCGTCTAATTATGAACATGCGAATTGCGTTGCAGAACGACCAATCTGGAGAAGTTTATTCAAAGCAATTGCTGGACATTGGCAATGACAAAATCCATGTTGACGCTTTGTACGTTCACCTAATCAAAATAAAAAACCGAACTCATCGAGGTGTTCCCAAACATTGTTCAAAATTTGTTAGGCTGAAGAACGTGCTGGCTGCAAAGAACAGATAGAATTCCCAAATTAAAAATAAAATTGCTGACGAATTGATGATGTCGTTTGCTATCTAAACAGATTTTTTAAAACCCGGATTTCTGCCTTATAAACTACAACTAAAACTCGGATTATGTTGCGAAATATATCAGCAACAACCCACCAAACTGCCTAAACGGCCTAAAGTGGTATACGGATGGTTCTAAAATGGACTCAGGGGTAGGAGCTGGCATACATGGATCAAATAAAAACATCTCAATACCTATGGGAAAAAACCCTAGTGTATTCCAAGCTGAGCTCCATGCCATAACTGATCATCACGGTCTGCGATATCACCTAAATAAAATGCGTCTAGTCGACTCACCGGAGTGCAGACTATGTCTAGAAGAAGACGAAACAGCCGAGCATATCATATGTGAATGCCCGGCCCTCTACGGTATGAGAAGGGAATCTTTCTTCAGGGAATTTTTAAGTCCCGAAGAACTGAGGAAATCTTCGGCTGAAAGTATTATCAGCTACATTAGGAAAGTAGAAGCGCTACTAACCTAAAAAACATCTGACGGCAAGCACAATAGATCTTTTAGGTCGATGTGTATATTACTGCGGCAGGTCAGAATTTAAAAAAAAAAAAATATATCAACCAACCACGCCTTTGTAATGGTACAACGCATCCGATACTCATTCCATGCGACGTGTTTTATGGTGTTTAATTGAAAAGATCCGCTATACTTTTAATGCAACTTCTTATTGATGAATTCAATACTTGAAACGTATTTGCCGTTAAGTGAGTCATGCTCGAAACTCTTAAATTTTTGAAAACCCATTTTCGATGGAAACTCATTTTTTAAATAACAAAAGCTCACCTCTTGATTTTCCCAACCCATTTACCTGCCATGCTCACAGATTTTTACTCATTTTTAATCGAGTTTAAGAACACACAACAAAAACAAAGGTTCTGTTTTTGTGATTTTCTTAAATTATTTTTTTTCTTTATTTCTGAATTGCACAGAGTTTGTCCATTGCCATTGTTTCTCGAACACCGTCCCCATATCCCCGGTCAGGGCTCCAGGCCACCATTCAAATACAATGTATGAATGGAAACAACAAATTAATATCCACAAAATTGGCACAATACGAAAACCAAACAATGGAACAGTTGGAATCACACACTTGCCCATTCCCCAACCAAAGCAGAAAAAAAGAAAACCCTAGAAAATAAAACAATATACGAGTACAATGAAAGAAATCCCTGCTTTTCCCTGGGGAGCAATACCAGAGCAACATATGGGATATGTTGGAGCAGTCTGCAGAGATCTGGAGAAAAAAGGAATGAAGCAAGCTTTGATTGTACTAGGTTCTCATAATCATACTCATACTCATACAACCATACACCAACAACGGATGGTGAGTTGCCTGATGCTATCGAAATCACTCGAGGGGTGAATATGTTTCAGGAAATTAATTGAAACAAAATTCCAAGTCTCTAGTCTAGAGTTACCACATAATAATTATATCGTTACGCTTTGCAGAAGCACACCATGGCTCCGTGAGACATTTCTGCTTTGTCTGGGAGGACACTGCGGGAAGGACTTCATTTTATTTCCGCATATGATTCGCTCTCGAGAAAGCAAAATACACACAGTGCGCATTCAAATCGGGCGCTCATTATATTTGTGGAAGTGGTGGGTACAACGATAACGAGACACACGCGAAGGGATGAGTTTGATCTGGGTCTTGATGAAAATCCTGGAATAACAGTTTTCCTTCCTTCCTTGTGAGCAATTTGAAAAAAAAGTTGTCATTTTATATTCGTTCTTCGCCATTTCTGTGTGCCAAAACAGAAACGGGACAAAGACAATGGCTTTGTGTTATTCGACGTCTTATTGTTAATTTTTGGCGGAGACAGTTCCCCGAACCCAAGTCGAACTGGAGCCTGATTATTATTTTTTTTTTCAGTTGGCACCAAATCATGAAAAGTTTTTCGTCCTCTTTTTTTATTAAGACTCGGCGGAACGCCAAACGAGCACAATTGTCATTCTCATAAGGTTCCTTCGTAATCATTGAACCATGTGTCGCTCCGTGTATATTCCTAACCACCAAATTGGGACTTTTATGAGCGATTTGGGCCGATAGTAGAAATCCCTTTGGCTGCTGATATAGAAGCATAAATGATTTCAGCCGAAAGGACTATAAAGATTCACTCTATTCCATTTTATATCCTTTCTTTCTTCTTCTTGGGATATTTGTTTTTTTTTTCTAGATGTTTTTTTGTTATAGTTTCACATGTGGGATTGGCACTGGAATAGGCGATCCAAATTTCCAAATCCTTTTCGGTTAATTTCATTTCGTCTATTGTGTCAGTATTGTAGCCGAAAAGAGCGAGGACATAGTCAACAAGATGCTTTTGGTTTACTATCTTCTTGATATGCCAATTGAATGCAGACTGCTTGGCTGATGGTAGTAAATGCAGGCAAAACTCTAACTACGAGGGTTTGAGTTCGTTGCTCATCATCTTTACACGAAGGACACTAGAACTGTGGAGTGTTATGAAGTATGTGTGCTGCCGTCATTTTATGGAGAGCTCATGCCCTGTCTCTCGGTCTCCGCGCTTTGTACAAACGAATGTATTTTAATGGACCCCAAACGACCCCCAGCTGGATGCTTACTGAAGATTTACCCTCTCGTTGCACCCTCCATCATAATTCTTTCCCGTCCTTACGACGGCGAGAGTTGGTTGCTATTCCTGGCTGCAATTTCCATACGAGCATTGTGATGATGTCCGCCGCTTGGTGTGCTAAATGAAAATTTCCACTCATGCATGAAAACGATCTGAACTTTAATGCAGGGGTAGAGCGAAAAAAGGACGACCGAACGAACACAGCAAAAAAATATTATGAAAGTTTTTCATCTTGAAACTTTGTTAGCATTTCTGTGTGCTGCTTACTGCTACCAAGCTCGCTATACGACTAACATGATGACTAGGTACCTCTATACGACTACTATTACAGGCATGGAAAATTAATGCTCAGGACAGGACGACGGTCGTCGACAAGCAAGCAAAGAATGTCGAGTACGGGAGCCAAGTGCATTATGAATGACTCACAAGGATTGCTGGTCGGTGGGGTTTGGAGGCGACTTGGCGAATATCCTTGCATTAGAGGGCGAAGTTTATCCTAAAGTTAAACGCATACACATATTATAGATGTATATGGAGCGGAAAATATGAATTCACTCACGCCCGTGAGCGGGCGTTTCGAAAATAATATTGACTGAAGGACCCTACCCGTTAAGAAGAGGTATGAGGATGCGACACGATGATGACACTTGGCTCTACCGGGAGATTGGCATCGAGTAATGCCAAGTGAGCTTACCGAGTCCTTCAATATGAAGGCGATTAATATTCAGCAAAGAATAAAAAAATGCCAACGTGATGAATCAATGGGAAAAGTCATACTTTAATCCTTGAACTATTCAAGCTTCAGTGATTGGATTTTCATTCGAGAGTACCAAAGGGATTGGCTGTCTTTTTTTGTGAAATTTAACCAAACTTAAGCTATTTGGAATATAATGGTGAAAATTCAAACAAATAGAAGGTTTTAAAAGAGGATTTAAGTAAATGGAGTCTTTGAAGTTCCATTACATTAAACTTATCAAAACAAGTTAGGTCAGTTATTTGTTGATGAAGTTTAACTAAGGATGTGGGAACTTTTGCAAAGGATTCTTTTCAGTTTTTGAAATATCTGCAAGAGATTTTTCCTGGCAACTGATCGGCAATTGGAGACATTCGACTTATGGGTATTCTAGGGAGTTAGACCATTTTGTCAGTAGCACTCTCTTAGCATGTTAACTTATTTTGGATGAGGTTTTAGTTGCTAACAACTTGATTAGTGCTTCAGACCGACGATTTGCAAGAAAAAAAGCCCCTCTAAGGCATACAAAATGGTTTCCTGCTTGAATGCTTTCAGTTGTGCACTTTGGGTTATGTTGGGCATGAAGTCTGGCTGGGAAGCGAAGACTATGCAGGCCAGAGTATTCGTTTCATTTGCTTATGCAACTGTATGTCTATGGAACTGTATGACTCAAAGTTATTGGTTGAATCTTAGTCTCTCTAGCCCGTCAATGTATGTAAATGATAGTAGTTGTACAGATTTGTGGAATTCTGCAGAATGGTCTTTAAGTAGTCACCTGACAATGCATAACCTTGCATCGAGAGTTCATCCTCCACAGACAGGCGAGTTTTGGGCGGTATACCCAAACTAGACATGGGTCTGTATCGTTGATCTCTATTCCTAATTCTAATTCCTGTCAAATTCGACTTTGAAATTGATGAATAGATACTGAAGATCGATTGGGTTTTATTTATGATCTGTCAAAGCGTGAAGAATGAATCAGTTGTGCCCTTTGGACAGCTAAAAGTAAGTTCCTTTCACATCCCAAAAAGTGACAATATTCCTAATGTCAAAAATATATTTTGCACATATAAATTAATGGAGATTCTTTTTTTGAATCTCTTGATATTCGGTTAATGTCCATTATTCATTTATTTATTTATTCGAATACACTCAGTTAAAAGATTTCTTTTTATTTGCAAAAGACACAACAGGGTGCATTCTATAGCATTTAAAGCCCTAGGACAATTTTTAGGACAATGATGACTGGGGCGTGACTGACTGGGCCAATTTTTATTTATGCTTCCCATCTATCTATATTTCGTTCATATAAAGTTTTTTGCCACGCCCACTTTTTGTGGGCGTTTTTAATTAAAAACGTTTTTCGGTCATATTTTAGAATTTTCGAAAAAAAATTAGTTCATTAGTAATATTAATATGAACATTTCGTCTATAGACCATTTCAACCCACGCCCACTTTTTGAGGGCGTTTTTATATAAAAAACATTTTTATACACTACCCCTACCTCATAGCATATGCAGTAGAAAAACTTTGTATTTTGTAGAACCCTGTCTTTTGTTGTCACTATATCATTTTTTTCTATTTTATATACATCGTGTTTTTAGCCATGCCCAATTTGTTGGGGATTTTCGTTTTAGAAACACCAATTTGTTGGGTGTTGTAGAACGAGGGTAGACTCTGATTGGCGTTAACTTGGCAATGCCCAGTGTTGCAACTCTGACTACACATCAAATGTGCTTATCTTTACCTCCAAGTGGTAACCATCGGGTACTGGTCTCATCCAACCGGATTTGACTTGCTAAACGATAAGTGCGAGTGTTGATAACACGACGAAAAACAGCAACACTATAAACACCCTGGTGAGAATGGCACGGATGAATACCCGGCCTGCTGTCCCAGGCGAACCTAGATGAGCTGCTCTGACATATTCGGACAACAGGTTGTCTAGGAATTTCAAGGGTTAGTCAGGCCCCTTGAACAGAGATGGTGGCGGATGAACCGAAAGGCCAACGGCAGCGCTCAATCCCGTAGTGGATACTGATGGCCCCGTGTCCTAGGGGTATCTAATAAATTGGAACTGGCCCTCCAGGTTGGGGGTTGTGCTTTGGGTTAACTACCCACCCACAGAAAAAAATCATGGTTACGAAGCAACCAATAGCCTCGGAAAGGACTGATTTTATTGTTGACGACCCTGCTAAACGAAAAAAGGACAACGACGTTCGTATCTGCACCTGGAATGTGAGAACATTAAACAGGAGAGGTGCAGGCGAACAACTAGCGGAAGCCCTAAACTGCTACAAAGCAGACATTACTGCCATCCAGGAAATACGATGGGATGGGCCGGGCAAAAAGAGGATGAAAAACTGTGACATATACTACGGACCGTGTTATAGTGAGCAGAAACAGCGACTATTCGGATGCGGATTTGTTATAAGTGCCAGACTTAGGCAAGAAGTCTTATGTTTCCAAGACATTAGCGAACGCATAGTAACAATCCGCATCAAGGCCAAATTCGCCAACATAAGCCTTATATGCGCTCACGCTCCGACGGAAGAAAAAGATGATATAGCTAAGGATTGCTTCTACGAGCTCCTCGACAAAACCTATGAGCGACTACCGAAGTACGATGTTAAAATTGTGCTGGGAGATTTTAACGCAAAGGTAGGAAGAGAAGACATCTTTAGAAGTATTGTCGGAAAACATAGCCTACACGACAACACGTCTGGTAACGGACTTAGGCTAATTGATTTCGCTACGGAACGAAATGCCACTATAGCCAGCACACGGTTTCCTCACCTCGATATCCATAAGGGGACATGGCGGTCTCCAGATCAACGAACGGTCAACCAAATTGATCACATTGCGATAGATAAGAGGCACGCATCCAGTATTTTGGATGTCCGAACATTCCGAGGAGCTAACATCGACTCGGATCACTACCTTGTAGCAGCCAAGGTAAGAATGCGGATATCCACCACGCCACAACAATCCAGAAATACTGTGAAAAAATTTAATGTCGGAAGACTGCAATCGCAAGAGACCGCCAAGACCTTCGCACAACGCGTATCCCTTAACCTCTCGATTAACACCATACCACCAGCATCGAATGTCGAAGAGCAATGGCAACGATGCCAACAGGCCATTAGATCAGCCGCAACTGATGTGCTAGGTTTCTCGCGCCCACCAGCGAGAAACCCCTGGTTTGATGAGGAATGCCGACAGATGCTCGCAGCCAAGAACGAGGCCTACAAGGCTAAGCTGCAGGTGAAGACGAGAGCTGCCATTGAGCTCTATAGGCAAAGAAGAAGGGAAGAGCATCGGCTTTTCAGCAAGAAGAAAAAAGAGCAAGAAAAGCGCGCGATCGAGGATATAGAGAGGTGCCACTCCAGGAACGATGTTCGCAAGTTTTACCAAAGTGTAAAACGTCAAAGCCAAGGATACAAGGCTCGAACAGAATCCTGTCGAGATGAACAAGGAAATATTGTAGTTGAGACACAGTCGATGCTGAGGATATGGAAGAACCACTTCTGCAGACTGTTAAACGGCGATGACGAACAACATTCCGCTGTCAGGCAGAACGAACCATTCAATATTGGCAACGACAGCGAAGACTGCCAACCACCCGACCTGAGTGAAGTGAGGATAGCAATATCTAAACTCAAGCTTAATAAGGCTGCCGGAAATGACGGCCTTCCCGCTGAGCTCTATAAGGCCGGCGGAGATGACTTGGTAAGTAACATCCACCAACTCATAAGCCAAATCTGGTCGGATGAAAATATGCCTGAAGAATGGAACCTCAGCATCGTTTGCCCGATCCACAAAAAAGGAGACCCTCTGAACTGCGCCAACTACAGAGGCATAAGTCTCCTCAACATCGCCTACAAGATCCTATCTGCCGTAATATGTGAACGCCTGAAACCGTTTACCAACAACCTGATTGGCCCTTATCAGTGTGGTTTTAGGCCAGGAAAGTCCACAACCGATCAAATTTTCACACTTCGGCAGATCCTGGAAAAAACTCAAGAAGTCCAAATCGATACCCACCACCTATTCATCGATTTCAAAGCCGCATATGACAGCATTTATAGAGACGAACTGTACAGAGCCATGTCTAGTTTTGGTATACCGCCCAAACTCGTCCGTTTGTGTAGGATGACGATAGAGAATTCTCGCTGCTCCATCAGGGTCGGAAATGACCTCACCGACACATTCGATACCAAAAAAGGATTTAGGCAAGGCGATGCGCTGTCATGTGACTTCTTTAATCTGATTCTTGAGAGAATTGTGCAAAACTCCAAAGCCAACACCAGAGGCACAATTTTCCAAAAGTCGGTGCAACTACTAGCATACGCTGACGATATTGACATCATTGGTAGGACTCAACGTGATGTCATAGCCACGTTTGCTAGTATAGAGAAGGAAGCGGCGAAAATGGGTTTAGCAGTAAATGAGGGTAAGACTAAGTATATGCTGTCAACACGAAAGGACACACAACATCGACGAATTGGACAGAACGTCACCATTGACAGATACAACTTTGAGGTAGTACGGGACTTTGTCTACCTCGGCTCCGCTATTAACTCTGACAACAACATCTCGTCAGAAATTAAACGAAGAATTACTCTTGCCAACCGCTGTTTCTTCGGGCTAAGAAGGCAATTTAGTAGTAAAGCCCTCACTCGAACTACTAAGGAAACCCTATATAAGACCCTGATCATCCCAGTCCTGCTCTACGGCGCTGAAGCATGGACTGTATCAAAAGCGGATGAAGAAATCCTTGGTAGATTCGAGAGGAAAATTCTTCGAAAAATCTTCGGTCCCGTTTGCGTTGACGGGCTATGGAGACGAAGATTCAACCAAGAACTATACGAGCTGTACAGCGACATGCCCCTGGTCAAAAAACTCCGCATTGGACGTTTAAGATGGCTAGGACATGTAGAACGAATGGACACCAATACTCCGGCTCGCAGAGTCTTCGATTCCCAGCCAGACGTCGGACGCAGTAGAGGAAGACCTCGCCTTAAGTGGCGCGCACAAGTGGAAACCGACCTCAACCAACTTGGAGTGCGCAACTGGAGGCAGTTAGCTAAGGACCGGGCTAATTGGAGAGGCATGTTGGTTGAGGCCCAGGTTCATTCCGGACTGTAGCGCCACTTAAGTAAGTAAGTAAGATAGGATGGGATAGGGTATTCAACGATCCGCACAGCGGATTGTAGCATTCTCGTATGTTTTTTTATCGGAAATAATGTACCTATATCATAGATGTATAGATTACTTGGACATTATGTGATTATATTAATAGGGCTTATGTTAAAAAAATGTAAAAAATATAACACTAATATAACGACTGCTTTCGCCAGAATTTTTAAAAGATTTTATTTCCTCCAAAACGCCTCAAACAATTTTTATTAAATTTAATAGCTAAGCTAGTGTGAATGAATTTAATAAATCTTTTTAAAAAATATTGTTATGACGTAGTGGGTGGGTCCAAACTTATATAATATTACAAATCCAATATTTCATTTAAATTTTTAATAATTTCAAAATATACTATAGATAAGTAAATGTTCAAACTCTACATATATCAAACCAATACAACTTCTACATTTCTGACGAAATTTGTTCGAGTCGTGTCGGACCTTTTATGTATTTGCACAAATACCCTTACAAGTATGATTGTTATTTATACTCGATTTAGACACGTTTAAGACCAATGCATATGTAATCTCTCCTTAAAAAATATAAAAAAAATGTTTAGCAATGTTTATGAGTGGCTTAGGGGGGTCAATAGAAAGATATCTGCATACCAAGTATATTTTTGGCAAAAGGCGTTTCGCGATACCTCCGAAAGTGTAGGATAGATTTATTTGAAATTTTGTTATAAAGCTTGTTTTGGTCTTCTTGTAGAACAAAATTTTCTATGAATGGGTTAAGGATTTGAATTTATAAACAAGTATCTTACAAACTGCTCAGCAATTCTTTTGATGAACGTTTTTTGGTTATTGAAAACTAATTACTCAATAATGCGTTTGTATTATCGGGACTAAAAACAAAGTAATAGATACATTTAAGTAATCTTTCTCAATGATTTATTTGTATGAACAACCACCCACATACCTTCTGCTGAAGCTTAGCAATGCTCTAATGAATTTATCGATTAATCCCTACAAATATTAAATATAATGTATACTATGAATATGATAGTTCCAACCAAACTACATACCAAGTTTTTTCGACAAAATCCTATTTTCTATTAAACTATTAATGTTTATATTTTTTTTTAATTTTATACATCAATAACCAAAATGAATGTAAAGGGTTTTCTATAATGTGGCCAAACTATGAAAATCGGCAAGTTCATGCATTCTAGGTATTTGGTGCACCCACTTCTCGTTTGCTTTTCAATTAAATTTTATTAATTCTTCAAATAACAACCTAATAAAGGGTGTTCGAAAATATATTTTAAATTAAATATGAAACACCGTTTTGTATATTTGTTTTGTAAATAAATAAATATGGCTGAATTTCGTTGATGCAGCGTTGAATTTCATCCACTTAGAAACTTTGATTATTTTTAACTTTCTCTAATAAGAGAAATGTATTATTTTTTGCTGTTTTCTTTTTCTCCATTGTTTCTAATCCTTTACTGTCAGATGTCTAACTGTTTGTTTTTTACTTACCTACATTTTGCAAAAACGTATCGAAAACCCATGGTATTATAAAATTGTAATAATGTACATTTGAAATGTGCGGTTATATTCGTATAGATGCAGGTCTCTAACATTCGTATCAAAAATAATTGTAGAAAAAAAGGTCCAACTTTTGTCTCGCAATAAGTTATGATTGCGTTTGTACTTTGTCCAACAATATAGGATTGATAATTCTACAATTTGTCACAATTTGATATGAAGAGCCACTAAAGAAATACAAATTGGAATATCTGAAGATAGGAGTCGAATCAAGACCTTCTTTTAACGCAATACATAACCTGTGACCCATACTGAAGCTTTTGGGCATCAATTAGTAAATTGTCCGAAACGTAACTCCCTTCCATTTAAGTAATCTTAAGCAATCGATAAATTCAAACCTATATTGACTTAAAAAAAATCGTAGTTTACAAAATCACCCAATCGTTTCCTTAGTTCACCCGCATGCAGATAGCTGTGCTTGTATCCGTACTTGAAGGACTAAGTCTCCTCCTCTTAAAACTTTGCAAAAAAATGATCTTTCGTGCGTTCATTCGATAAACGAAGTGGAACACATTTTGGATGGAGAATGGAAATTGAAAAGGCGTACATCCACCCCCATAGAGATGCAAAAAATAAAGCGAACAATACCTTTTTCCCCGAAACGTTACCACCACCATTTGGCTTCACTCCCTGGCAGTCTAATTGAATTTCTCGCCAGAAATCCACCTAGGTAAACGTATTCCTTCCTGTAAAACTGTGTGATTGCTAATCGAATTTTCAATGTATGTAGGTATTCTTTCCGAGTCTGTTTTTCAAGTTTTCTTCATTTTCCTCCTTTTGTATATTTTTCCACTTTTTCGCATTTCAAAGAAAAAATTTTCTAATTGAAAATCCAATTTGAGTACCGAGTCTGATTGAACAAAGCGAATCAACAGCGTATGGGAAGACCTACTCAAACACAGTCCCAATTGGGAGCGGCAGGTGAAGCCGAATTCTTAAAAAAGGAAATTCGTTCAATCATCCGGTACTTGAAATAAAAAAAAAAGTTTTATTGTAAAATTATTATATCTGATTATTAACGAGCAATTTTCAAGTGATCAGGTGGCTCAACACGATGTTATAGATAAGAGGACATATACTCCTACTCACTCAATTATTTATGCAAATTCGTATTTTGGTTTCTATAGTATCATGCGATTGTTATCCACTCGAAAAGCATGTGAAATATGTCCATGCATCTATATAATTTGTATGCATTGGCTTTATTTTTAAAACAGGTTATTACACAGATTGGCGACGCTTATAAAATGTTGATAAAAATCGATGTGATAGTTAAAATTTAAAAATAAAAAAAACTGTATTACATATGTAATTGTGTCGATATCCTGCAAATGTGTGAAAAATTATCTGAATGGCTTGGGATGCAATAAATCCGTAATAACATATTACCTTTACGTGCATATTTTTAGATATTTTTTTGATTATAATATTGAGCCATTTCCAATAAAATGTAAACATTTTGGTTGTAATGAACTTCAATAATTATTTGATATACTTCCACTGATAATAAATGGAAAAAAAAATAATAATTTAACTTCCAGTTAGCGCTTTCCTTTAAAAAAAAAAGCGAGATATTCAGCCCTATCGAGGTCTCCGCCGGAGCGGAAAATTTTCCGCAACGCATAGTTCAAATTCCATTCGACGGCTTCACTTCACTATAATTCGTAAATAAATTCCGAAGAATTTGTGTCAGAGGAAATCGGAAAAAGAATGACACTTCTGTCAAAAATTGCACAAAAAATGCACCTGAACGCAATTCGCCGGGATGCTTTACAAAATGTCGGAGAAATATTCCGAACAGCTTTTCGGAAGAATACCTCGAAGCAAAAAACCTCCGAATCGTATAAAATCGGAGAATTTTCCGCTCCGACGGATACCTTGATGGGACCGATTACATCCACAGAGCAGTTATATAAAAGTTGATAAATAATAAGACCAATGTTTCTGATGGATTATAATAATATGGAAATATGAAATTACGCCGAATGAATATATCCCTTGCTATTTATTGGTTTTTATATCTTATCCACAAAAAAGGAGACCCTCTGAACTGCGCCAACTACAGAGGCATAAGTCTCCTCAACATCGCCTACAAGATCCTATCTGCCGTAATATGTGAACGCCTGAAACCGTTTACCAACAACCTGATTGGCCCTTATCAGTGTGGTTTTAGGCCAGGAAAGTCCACAACCGATCAAATTTTCACACTTCGGCAGATCCTGGAAAAAACTCAAGAAGTCCAAATCGATACCCACCACCTATTCATCGATTTCAAAGCCGCATATGACAGCATTTATAGAGACGAACTGTACAGATCCATGTCTAGCCCAAACTCGTCCGTTTGTGTAGGATGACGATGGAGAATTCTCGGTGCTCCATCAGGGTCGGAAACGACCTCACCGACACATTCGATACCAAAAAAGGATTTAGGCAAGGCGATGCGCTGTCATGTGACTTCTTTAATCTGATTCTTGAGAGAATTGTGCAAAACTCCAAAGCCAACACCAGAGGCACAATCTTCCAAAAGTCGGTGCAACTACTAGCATACGCTGACGATATTGACATCATTGGTAGGACTCAACGTGATGTCATAGCCACGTTTGCTAGTATAGAGAAGGAAGCGGCGAAAATGGGTTTAGCAGTAAATGAGGGTAAGACTAAGTATATGCTGTCAACACGAAAGGACACACAACATCGACGAATTGGACAGAACGTCACCATTGACAGATATAACTTTGAGGTAGTACGGGACTTTGTCTACCTCGGCTCCGCTATTAACTCTGACAACAACATCTCGTCAGAAATTAAACGAAGAATTACTCTTGCCAACCGCTGTTTCTTCGGGCTAAGAAGGCAATTTAGTAGTAAAGCCCTCACTCGAACTACTAAGGAGATCCTATATAAGACCCTGATCATCCCAGTCCTGCTCTACGGCGCTGAAGCATGGACCGTATCAAAAGCGGATGAAGAAATCCTTGGTAGATTCGAGAGGAAAATTCTTCGGAAAATCTTCGGTCCCGTTTGCGTTGACGGGCTATGGAGACGAAGATTCAACCAAGAACTATACGAGCTGTACAGCGACATGCCCCTGGTCAAAAAACTCCGCATTGGACGTTTAAGATGGCTAGGACATGTAGAACGAATGGACACCAATACTCCGGCTCGCAGAGTCTTCGATTCCCAGCCAGACGTCGGACGCAGTAGAGGAAGACCTCGCCTTAAGTGGCGCGCACAAGTGGAAACCGACCTCAACCAACTTGGAGTGCGCAACTGGAGGCAGTAAGCTAAGGACCGGGCTAATTGGAGAGGCATGTTGGTTGAGGCCCAGGTTCATTCCGGACTGTAGCGCCACTTAACTCAACTCAACGTTCATTGTTTTCGAAAAGTCAAATGAATTCAAAGTCGGGACGCATCATTCTTTTTATCGTATTTTAAGCTTGTGTCTGATAGCATCCATCACCTGAAGTTATATGGAACAATGACAGAATTCGGGATTCCATCAATTTGATATATCCGTTTCGCCTAACACAGGAGGACAACCCATGCAACCTTCAATTTGGAAACAGATCACCTGAACTCTTCCAAGCATGAACAGGATTCCGAAAACGAGTTCTGTTATCACGCGATTTCGCAAATCTGTTCATCAACTGGGTTACGCAATCGAGATCACAGGTCGTTCGCAGCAGGCCACTGTAACGTCACTTTAATACTACAGATTGGAGTCAACATCAAACCCACGAATATCACCGCAATAGAGGTCCGAACGAAGATGGACTCTTAGTAACTGGTGCTTCTGTAGTTTGGCAAAAGAAATGGTATCAACACTCCAAACCTGAAAGTCCACATTCAGTCTTACTTTACGCAGCATGAATGGATAGTAGATACAACTGCGAGCGTTATAAGCAGTAGCAAAAACTAAAAATAGCTTTGTGTGGGCTTTAAGTTGGCATCATTGACTTGAATTGAATGACTCAGAACCAAGTTTCACAGGATGGAATAGGATGGTTAAGGTTGCGTTGTCACAGTCAGAGACTCTTAACGGGTTTAGAGCCCGTTAAGTAAAGTTTATTTGTTTAATTGTCGCTAGAGTGCGGAATGAACCTGATCACCAACCAAGTAAGTAAAGCTACAAAGAAAGCTAAAATAAAACGCACAGTCTTAGAACATTAGAAGAGCCATATATAATATCTATTCTAGAAGAAATCATTTAGTACGTCAATAAATAAGAGATCATCCATCGGTATGGATGGAAACATCAACAACAACAATGAGGACCCCAAAAATCAAAGAGCTCATACTACATTTATACCATGCAGTAGGCAGACTCGAGCTATACCTTGAGAAGTCAAATAAAGTACTACTTAACGAACTCTGAGACAAGCGCTACTTTATGAATCTCTTGAATTCAGAAGATATAAAAACCAATATAAACAAATACGGTGACGTGAAATAAGGCCCAACGAAATAAGATCAAATGTAAAATTTGGCATTATTCCGCTTTAAAAATTGTAAGAAGACCAAATTGGTTTTATTTTCATTTCCAAATTGAAATAAAGCCAAATTGGGCTTATTTCGTTTTCTAAAACGAAATAAAGCCAAATCGGAAATTCGTAGTTATTTCCAGATTTAAAACGAAATCAAGCGACATTTTTTTTTGCTTTATTTCGTTCGGTTTTATTTCACGTCACCGTATATATATAATATCTACACTATGGCGATCCAAGTGTCTTATAATATCTTTAACATCCCAAGACACGTTGTGCAATGTAAAACACCCGTAATGAGGTTTAAATCCTTCTTTATTTTTATATCATAACTACATTTAAAGGTAATTACAGTAAGCACCGGTAATTAAAATTACAGAGACATCTGAGAAAAGTTAATGGATGTATAAGCGATATACAACATGGATTCTAAACGAAGCAGAGAAGAATACAGAGCTGCTGCCTTTAAAGCATTCAATAGAGTTTGGTAAACATCTTTTTTAGGCAACAGCATACGGACTACCCTAACTTCTCAGCGGCTGAAGAGATCCAAATAAAACAGACATCATTCAAAAACACATTTCCAAAACAACAATCGAATAGCCGCACTTAGTTCACACGAACACCCTGGTCCGATAACAAATATAACGCCCAACGTGTTCCTACAGCACCATCAACCATTCCATATTAATCCCTCAAAACATTGATGCATTATCCTTGCCTTACTTCTAATCCGCTGAGCTTAGGTCTTATGACCAGCAAATGGAAGTTCATACTAAATTAACATGTATTTACCGAATTGCATGCGTATGCGAGAGCAATTGCATGCAATATCCAACAAGCCTCCTTGATCAGCCAAAACCGCATGGCCAGAAATAACAACACAAGCAAATCGGCTGACCGACCGACACCAAAATGCCCAAAAGCTCTTCTAAGCTGCCACATGACTCCTAACCATGATTACAGACGGACAATCCGTTTCCAACCAGCGGAACTGCAAAAGATCCTGCTGCTGTACATAGTTACAATGCCTTTTCACCATTTACATACGAATTGCTGAGGAGGGGGATAGGATGTCTTTATTAAAAACCAGCATTTTGCCATTTTCCAATGAAGACCATAAGGCAATCAAACCGTCGACAACCTACTATGGGGCGCTATTCCCAACACTGACTTTGAATACAAAATTCTGTAGCAAGGGGCCACCGCCTATCCCATCAGAATGTCTGTAACCGGCAGTAGCACCTAGCAGCACTGAGTAGGTTAGGTATACTCTCTGCCTTTACGTACCGAACTAACCAACCGACCACCTATGGCAGCAATTTGCTTGATTAAGTTCGAGATGCAGGAGAGAGTTTCAAATGCGAATATTGTGGGACAATTTATGGACTAAAATGCGCATTGTTGCGAACTGCAAGTGCCACTGGTATATCGTGCTTGGCAGTAGTTTCAGCAGTATCCGTCTAGTGTTGACATGGTTCGTTTGGTGGTCTCAGGTTTTGATTTTTGTTGTTATTTTTTCTTCGTAGCTTCATACTTCATATACAGAGGAGAGATACTGTAATGCAACGAATGAAAAAGTACGAGTTTTTAATACTCTACACGTACCGAGGATATGGGCATATCAAGCGATTCAGAAATTCCGCATGAGTAGTTGTTCCACGGTGTTAGATAACTGACAACAAGCAAAGCATTCGTAAAGGAAACTATATGCAAAAAAATACTAAAGAGATGGAATAACTAATTGGAAAGACAGTTTTTATTTTCTTTTGTGAAACTAATTTGTAGATGAGGATTGGTACCAAATTCTGAAGCTACGGGTAGGTATATAGATAAGACATTCGATCACCAATCACAGCGCGACTACTATAGTCTTGTTCTTCCACACGGTCAAGATATAGTTATGCTCGTTCAGAACAGTATTTGTAATTATTTTATTTGAGAAAATACCGACTGTTTCCGATTACTTTTTCACTGATGACAATCAATTATCTGATTTGGTTGTGCATTTGTAAATATTAAACTCAGACAACATTACCTTCTAATTTGGGAAACTCAACATTATTAATAGATACTGCAGTTTTGGGAAACATACAACGCACATACAATGGAATTATTGATTTCCGTTGGTCACCCAAATAAGTGGTGGATGACAGGCTGGATGGAGCGACAATTTTGAGTCGTCCAAATGACCGTTCAGATGACCGTCTATCATTTCTATTTGAACTGTGTGAAATTTATGTTCGGAAAGCATGGATGGTATCTTCGGATTTATGCTAGTAACATGTTTAAATTCAACAAATTCAATTTCATAAGAAAGCCTTTCTGTGATTCTGCCTTAAGTATGTCGTTAAAATTATGGTTTGGTAATCTCGTTTTGTTATTTAAATGTTTTTTTTATTAAATACAAAATCTTATTGAGGTTTCATTTAGTTTACTTGATTAGCTCATAAGCACGTGTCAAATTCTGGTTGAAAATGTAACCGGAGCGTCACTGTTATCAGTTATCAGTTTAATCGCTTCTAATTTTCGTACATTCATGAAGAAAAACTATGTCATCTTAACATGACCAAGAAAAACCTTGGTCATCTGGATGATACACCCGACAATATAATCTAGATGAGTAGGGGAACATTATTAATCCCGGAATTTATCGTGTTGATTTTGGAAGGTTTCAATCTTTAAATCTTAAATATCCGTGAATAATACTTGACGGAAACCGATCTGTTAATATCAAAAAATGGAATAAACAAGTGGTCGGTGCACGGCTCAACTTTCTCTTTCACTGTGAGTAATATCAAATTGGCGTAGTATCAAAACTCTTATATTAATTTTGGTTACTGATATTAAAAGTTAAAAGAAATATATGAGAAGATTACAATCTGCTGTGCTGATCATTGAAAACCCTATCCCACCCCATCCTAAAACAACAATATCCCCAAAAGGTGGCGAAAATGACATAGTCACAACATATTGTTCAAACAGTTTATCAGAATATTTTGTTGTTCGACAAAAACAACGTTTTTCTCCTGCGTATATGTTATGAGGTAGGGTATACAAATGGTTTTTATAGGAAAACGCCTCAAAAAAATGGGCGGGGGTTACAATGATATATAGACGAAATTGTTATATTATCATAACCAATGATTTTGCATCAAAAGTTTTTTAATTTTTACCGAAAAATGTTTTTTTTTTTACTGAAAACGCCCCAAAAATAGTGGGCGCTGCAAAACATTTTTCATGGGTGAAATATAGATATTGGGATTGTCCAAATAAAAATTCTTTACGATTTGGCAAAAAACAGCATTTTTTTTAAAAGGGCAGTAGGCGGATTTAAAAAAAATTACACTTGTTCTGCTTCGTCTGACAGGGAGTCTATATCTATAACAAATTTCAGCACTCTAGCTCAAAATGGCTTAATCGACTCAGATAGTGATTCTGATTCGATTTATATACTTTGAGGTAGGTATATCTGTCGAAATTATTCCTTTTTGTTACAAACTTAATGTCAAAACTAATATACCCCTATGGGATAGGGTATAAACATATGAGAATGTTAGAATCCGCTTTGAGAATCGTTAAATACCCTATCTTAATCCATCCTTAAAATAAACATCCCCCAAAAATGGTCGTGGCTAAAGACTTTATACGGGTGAAATATTTTAAATGTCTGAATATCTTGATAATACATATTTTATCAAAATTTCTTTTCGTTTGACCAAAATCGTCGATTTTTTACTGATGACAAGAGCCATGCGTAGCAGTCCAACGCCAGGTTTAGTAAGAGGCCTAAATCCAATTGATCTAAATGTCTTTGAAATATTTAGCATATAAAATCGCCGTACGACTCAGAAAAGCTGGGAACCTTTGTATTAAACCTGTTGACCAGAGCACCATATTGAAATCATCGCAATGTGAGGATGGAATATCTGAATACATCAACCCTCACCAATTTGATATCAAATTTTTAGATCGAGTAAAGTGGTAACCAGTTTATAAGTAGTAATCTATATATATCTATATCTACATATGGTTTGGAAATTGATTTCGGATTAGGGTCTGTAGTTTACTCTAAACAGTAGCAACATCCATTCATGTAATATAATCCAAGCAGAGACAATAGTAATACTCGTACACGAATGGACTCGAAATATCATAATATTTCTTTATTTAAATCAATAGTCTTGGCATTAGATCTCGTGTTGTTGTTTAAATTTTAAAATCCCTTCTGTGCAATACTTAAATAAACCAGAATTATTAAATTGTTTCTTGCCGTGTTCTGAAGGGTCCGCCAAATAACTATTGAATATTTTCTCATATTTCTTTTTTATTTGAAAGTACAATCCTTCCGGTTAATAATGGAAAATAATTTCATTCAGATGGCTGCCTCGGCTGGCCATGCAGTAGCCTACACGATCGGTCCAATTTTTTAAGCACATTATCGATTGTGTGCAGCTGTATTTCACCAATGGCTTCACGAATATTGTCCTTTAAAGCGTCAATTGTCTCTGGCTTGTCGGCGTAATACTTATCTTTTACGGCACCCTACAAATAATAGTCCAACGGTGTCAAATCGCAGCTCCGAGGTGGCCAAACGACATCAGCTCTGCGGCTGATAATGCGATCTTCAAAAACAGGGCGGAAAACATCGAGTGTAGCTTCGGCTGTGTGGCACGTCGCGCCGTCCTGTTGAAACCAAATGTTGCCAATATCCTCCTCTTCAATTTTTGTGAACAAAAATTCGGTCAACATGGCCCGATAACGATCGCCATTGACTGTAACGGCCACTCCTTGCTCATTTTCGAAGAAAAATGGCCCAATTATGCCTCTAGACCGAAATCCGCACCAAACAGTGCTTCGTTTTGGTGTATCGGCTTTTCGATGTATGCGTGCTGGTTTTCTGTGCCCCAACAAATGCGATAATTTTGCTTGTTTACATACCCGCCAAGATCAAATGAGCTTCATCTGAAAAGATGATTTTTTTGGCAAAATCGGCGTCGATCGCAGGCCCACTTAGCGAAGCGAAAACGCATTGGATGGTCAGTTGGCTTCAACTCCTGAACCAATTGGACTTTGTATGGCGTCATTCCAAGGTCTTTATGCAAAATTCGTCTCAATGATGTCTCCGAAATGTTCAATTGTTGAGAACAACGGTGAATTGATGTTGATGGCGCTTCACGCACACTTTCTGCCACAGCAGCAATATTCTCGGGTGTACGCACTGTTTTAGGCTTTTCACGCTTTGGTTTATCGATGAGGATGCCAGTTTCTTTCACCTTTTTTCACAAGATAACAAACATACGGAGCTGACGGTGCTTCTCTTCTTCCAAAATCCATGATTTTCAAAGTAATGTCGCAATATTTCCCAGCGTTGTTCGAGCGTATACAGAACCATATTCGTTTAGCGGAAGAATAAAACTCATTATCTGTCAAATCAGACATGAGCTAAGTGTTACCATTCACGAAATAAGCACTAGTTGAAAAAAAAAACCCTTTGATGGCGGACCCGTTATATTAATTTTTAATTTATTTTTGTGCAGCTTAGAACAACTAAGATTTGAATAAATTGCATTCAATGTGAAAAGAAATAATGATTTAAACTTAATTTTATTTATCTGGATTTAGAATTTCATGATTCATCATATCTGCGGATAATCAAATATATACGCTACTTAGCTTATAACGACGCTATTGCCGGCAACAATATACGTGCTATTCATACAGTAATTATGATGGAAATCATTCAAATACTTAAAGCATCAAATTATTTTATTTTTTTTTCAGTTTTGTTCTTATAATCATATTAAAAATTAAAAAAAAAATTACCACGCTATTAAAAACTTACTTTTTAATTGTTTTACGTCATTGCATTTGTCGCTCTGGAAATACAAAACAAACCACATTAATAAGATACTTTTGCAGGTAAAAAATATGTATGAATATTTTATAGAGGTACGAATCGTCCGATACTTTGTAGCTTTTAACAAAAGCGTGATCATATATGTTTAGAAAAGATGATTGTGCTGCCGAGTAAGTAGAGAATACATTTCAGTATAAAACACTCAGAAAGCTGCTCATTTAGGTTGTAGCTATGTGCTGACACCGCCCTTATACAATATGGTTTGGCGGATCGTCATGCAAAGACTAACTGTCCAATAACATGAACAAATAGTGAATATTAATTTCCAATAGCAGTTATTGATAAAAAAATATGTTCATATTATGCTCCACCAAATTTTACATATCGGAACACAATATATCAGAGTTGGAATTAATTTACTCTTCTGGACTCCTATGAACTGACAAGAGGATACAGAGTGCGCACAGATAAAAATATAGACACCATGCCTAAGAATCTGGTTATTTTCCATAGACTTTCAAGATTTAACCACAGCTAGATTTGAAGCAAGCAACCATCATTTGCGTTTAAACTTTAATGATTCGCCGCTACCACAGTATGATATCAGTTTACTATTTTACTGTCAGTGTTAAGCAAACAAAAAGGCCGATGTTGATTTTGAATAAAACAGAAATTATTTACGAAATTATTGTCATTTCAATTTTGTATGGAACAAAATATCGCTCAAATGGCCAAATGGTCCAAATTTTCGATGACGCTGAGCCATAATGTGCCGAATTATCTCATCCATTAGCTCTTGAATTGTTGCTGGCTTATCGACGTACACATTTTCTTTCAAATAACCCCAAAGAAAGAAATCAAATCACATTATCTTGACGGCCAATTGACATCTCACCACGTGAGATAACACGGCCATTGAATTTGTCGCGCAAAAGAGCCATTGTTTCGTTAGCTGTGTGGCAAGTGGCATCTTCCAATTCGGGGCATAAAAAGTTCTTTATCATCTCACGATAGCGACCACCATTCACAGTAACTGCCTGACCGGCCTCATTTTGGAAAAAATACGGCCCAATGATGCCGCCAGCCCATAAACCGCATTGGTTTTTCGACAATCACTCTTGGATTATCATTCGCCCAAATGCGGAAATTCTGCTTATTGACGAATCCACTGAGGTGAAAATGTGCCTCATCAATGAAGATGATTTTCTTCGAAAATTGATCATGCACTGTTGCCATTTCATGCCACCATTCTGACCATTGACGACACTTGAAATGGTCAAGAGGATTTAGTTCTTGAGTCAATTGCACCTTGTAAGCGTGTAAATGCAAGTCTTAATGCATAATGTTCATCACCGACGAGCCTAAGAGTGCAATTGTTGGGCACGACGACGAGTTGGGGTGGACGGCTCTTCAGCCACACTATCGCAAACAGCAGCAATATTTTCTGCAGTACGAGCTGTACGAGCTGTACGAGCATGCACTGGTGTTTTCGCATCTCCTACAGACCCGATTTGCTCAAATTTTTGCACAATTTTTCCGATTGTACACACATTTGGACGATTAAATTGACCGAAAAAATCACGAAGTGTTCGTAAACTTGACGTTTAGGTGTGGTTCACATTCAACATCGGCCGTTAAAATTAAACCACGCGTTAGATCATTTAAACCACGCCCACAATTTGGGTACGTTTTTATAAGAAAAAACAAGTTTTCTATACCCTACATATAAGCATATTAGTTCATCCGAAAACATTGATAGTGAGATAATTAAATTCGTGAGATATTTTGAATGGCAATGTCATTTTCCCACTTCTTGGGGATTCTTAATTTAAGAATGGATATTAAACTTTCCGAATATAGCAGTTTGATGCCTTCTCATATTTTTCAGGCTACTATTTTATTTAATGCGGAAAACTTCAAGTTTCCGAAATTACCAAAAGATATTACCTCGACGGTTTAAAAATGATAAAAATTGTATATCATTTTCTTCTTCTGACAACAATAATCATTTATAGAATGGTACCCAATGATCATTTTGACAGAATGTTATGCCAAATTATGCACAATTTATGCCATGATGTTTTTTTCTCGATTTAGGAATTGTCTTGGGTTTGTGACATACATTTTTTATTTCAAATCGCATGAATATGATAGTCTGACTAAATCGTCGGCTCAAATGCGACAATTTCATAAATATCACGCTGAAAAAGTCGGTCTAAAATTCGGTCTTCGGTTAGACATATTTTCTTTAAATTGCTCAAACGTTTCTTGCATTATCTAATAATCGTGGTTTTTAAGGAAAGGCATTTTTTATTAATTTAATATTTTTCCAAAAATAAATCGCTTTTTTTTTAATAAAACTATTCAAAACACCCGTTTGATGAAATACGGCCTTCCCTATTGTCTTGAACTAAGACAACAGGAAATAGCTCATAAAATATGACACTATCGGAAAGTGAAAGTGTCTCCCGTGGTCCCAATGAATCTAATTCCACATGAATTTCAATTTTGTTCTGTTTTTCGACTGTTAAATGTTTTGTGGATGCATTGGGTTAGTCTTACTTCATTGGACTACTAAAGCAGGATTCCTGGTCAAAATCCCGAAAGTATCAAAACCTAATTTTGTTTTACTGTCCCATGTCTTGTGAAAGTCTGACAAATGTCCAAGATTATAAATTGTAATAAGAAACTTCTCAAATTTTCCGTTCTGGATCGAGGTTAAAATATATCTATGCACACCAATAAGTCTATCTATAAAAATTCTCAACGTTATAAACTGTGTATTAAATTTTATATATGTGCCACGATGAAATAAAGTATGCAGATATGTATAAAAAAAAACAGCTTAAAGGTCCATAATATTATAACTTTAAAATTTATATCCCAAGCGAATTAAACTCGCTTATTCGAAATATGTAAACTTATGAAAAAAACACACTAACACTAATAACAGTTTCTCCCCATCGTGCTAGCAAAAATGCTGATTCATATTTTGGATTCCGTCCAAACATCTAAACCGTCGTCCTTTGCCAAGGACATTAGACACCCTAGTGCACTCACTGCACTCACTGCACTCATGCATATTCAGTTTCAATTCGAATTGCTGGTATATAAACAAAAACCAAAAATCCCCCGAACACAATTCCTGTTCACAAATCAACTCTTAGTAAGCAATGCACAGCCAATATCCCAATATCCAATGATATGCTAACTCCGCAGACCTTTTGTAATAGTGAATCCTACACACACTCACCCATCCATTGATTTTACAACAAAATCTCTCAAAACTGATCTCATGTGCTCACATTGCAAAGGCTAAAGCATCATCATTCTGGTATACAAGTAGGTATGGTATCTACGTAATAGCATATCAAGCATCACATGTGACATGCATGCATACACATTGCACTGTAGGCCTCTTCTCAACTCTCCAGAGCAAATCGTTTTACGTTCTACTAAAGGTACCCACTGCCATAGAGCCCGGGGAGTAATTATATATGGAAGGTAGACAAGGCCATAACCTTGAACCAATTTCAAGAAGCCACACCATTCCAATCTCGTCGTCCGTCCATTGCAGTATACACGTCGTCGTATCCGTATGCTGGTGCACCGTGTTTTGCAAAAGCGAAATCAATTCCAAACAGAAGGTCGCTCAAACCGTATAGGAGTTCGGGTTAATTTGGCTGAGGCCTTGGGGCGACCCCCTTTCCTCTGTGCATACAATAAGCAATTGCATACGAAATATATCTCAAAGCATGAGTGCAATTGTTATCCTTTGACTGGTTCTGACTTTTGCAATTTAGAAGAGGAAATTATTTTGTAATGTTGCATACACAGAGGCAATTGATATCCTTTGACATCTTTTAGATACTATTTTGTTCGTTATTTTAATTACCGCCTTGATATACATAGCCATTAGTCTAGGAAACGTTGTGATCCCTAAAAGTTATAACCTATAAAACTTATAACTGATATAAAACTTATAAACATCGATTACACCAAAGAATATCTGGGACAATGTCAAATCAAACTCATCGCATGTCGCAAAAGTGATCTGTCATCATGGGGAATGTCGGATCTTTATTGTGGGTGAGCAATTCACCTGTGCGTTGTGTGTTCTTTTTTTTGCATGCTCCTTGTGTATCTATAACACAATTTGGAAGTACAATTCAATTAATCATAATCTTGGCATCTTTATCATCATCGTTAGCGTTGGTGGTGGAACGGCCTGGCGGTCGTTGTTCCCGTCATTGTTGTCAGCGTCAACAGCATAGTCATTGAACCATTACGCCACCTGCCTTTTGGAATTGTACCACTTTATCGCGGCAGCTTTTTCGAGGGTGAGCAATCGGAGGCATTAGACCTGACAACTTTGTGTCGAGTTAACAATGACATTGAATTTTGTTTCGCGAAGGTTCAGCCCACGTTCAATTGATTTGTTTTGATATATTTTTCCTACATCGATACTCCTACACTTGTGAAAAAATGTGAATTAGCTAGGCATTTGGGGCTACTTTAGCAATAGATGTCAAGTTCATAGTTTCATAATATAAGTTTACTCATAAGAGATGTACTTGTCATTGAGTTGGGATAATCATAACATTTCTTTTGGGAATAGGTTTTGACATGAGAGTCAGGTTCATTGAAAGTTGGCAATTTATGTTTCTGTATCTGACATTGATAATTTTGTGAGTTCAATGACAGGCAATCAATATTAGCTGCAGGGCGAGATAGGATTGCAAAATTTTGGCAAATATAAAATACACTGTAATAATAAGATGATGATGTGTGAGGAGGACGTTTGGAACTATTGAGATCTTAACGATATTACGTGCAATACAGCGTATGCTATACATTTCTGTTGATTTGCGGTGCAGCTGTTGCAGATCGTGTATACACCACGCATTCATACTGTATTCAAACACGTTCATGCAGCTCATGTAGATGCAGTAAGTTGTACTACTAACGGAGTGGTGCAAACAGAAATAAAAATCGCCGCTATTGATGACCTATGCGAATTTGAAAATCTTCGCCCGAGTGGCTACACCTCTGCGTGGTCAGGGGGATGACATGTGCTGTATAGATTTACTCTTCGATTCCGTGCATTTTTCACGAGGCAAATTTGTTTCATCGGCACTCACCTCGACGTGGCAAGATGTGTAATAAATAGTCTTTGATAGTCGTGGAGAGGGTACGAAATTGTTTTATTACCCTATTCTTAGAGATACATAAGTATCAAAAGGTTTCCTTAAAATTTAATAGAATATATCAATAATAAAGATGAACTTATTGTTAAGTGTCTGAAATGATTTTGAATATCGATATCTACATTTTACCTTTAAATTTTGAGTCACGTCCACATTTTTTTCCTTTTTAAAAAATAAAATCAGTTATATGAAATGTGATTCGCATACCTGTTTCTTAGGATGACAGATTTTACAAATGGCGTCAAATGTCAATTCAGTTTTGATATTAATAAAGCAAACAGAAATAAAATTATTTTAATAGAACGATATACTTCTTATGAATGAGTAGTAGTAGTAGTAGTAGATTTATTGAGACTTCAAGATTTTTACAGTAAATATTTTTGTCTTACATAAATTAGTATTTATAAAGCCGACTTGGAATTTGTCTGGCTGTCACAGAGAGATTTCAAATTTTACATGGTTTGACGATTAAGAAAGGTAATAAAACTAGACAGTGTTCAATGAAGTTAAATGAGGAATATTCATCAAAATGTTTTTGAAAAATAATATGTCATTGACATTTGACAGTACTACAATAAAATCAATCAATCAAATCAATAAACTATTCATTCTCCAAATACAATAATTGTGAATGGAGGATATGTGGTTCCAATTGGATGGAGCAACGGTAGCTACTACACCAACCAAACCCACATTGAGAAAGACATTTCGGGTAAGGTTTTAGCTATTTGCACAGGCCCGGGAGATGACCCGATTTACCAGCCGTAGATTGGGTTTATTTTGAATGTTATGGATTTTTATGAACACTTTAGGAAAACATCAGACCAGAATTATAGAATCTTTCACTAAATGATTTCTAAAAATAATTACAGAGATTCCTAGGGTGAGCTGCGGTTGTTGCATTCAGTTTGAAATTTTACGTGTTGATTTTCGACATATTTTACTGCTTTTCTGGTGTCAGTTAAGTAGTTTTGAAAACAAAAACTAATGTCTAAATACTTCCTTTATAAAAATATTAAACTTATTCTAACATTTTTTAAACGTTTTTACTTTCTCTTACAAAATTGAGATGTTGATTGATTATATCATTAAGATGGAAGAGGAATACAAAAAAATGGTTTATCGGATTCCGTCGCGTCGGTTCGTCCATCCGTAATAGTCTCTCCAGCTTAAACGGCTTGACCGATTTTTTTTTTTCAAACTTCGTGTTTAGTTCATAATTCTCGGCCATTTTTTTTAATCTTACTAATAAATAGTACGTCCCATATGAAAATTCCACATAACGTAAATTATATCGAAAACGGCTCTTACGATTATGATCAAATTTAGCATACACTATAAATATAAAAGTTTCAACAAAATTCCATACCCATTTTTTCGAGAAAATACATATAACGGATGTTTGGATTTAAGCCATGTAAGAAAAACTGTCAATTACTCGCAAACTTTTTAGTCAACTGTTTGCAACAATTTCACATAGTAATTCGATTTAGCCCAGTGATTTTTTGACCGAATTTTCAGTATTGGCCAATAACAGAAAATCAATTTTATTGACATAGACATCAATTTCCTTTAAATTCCGGAAGAAAAGTTGTTATAATCATAGCTACTCATACTGTTTTTCTTTTATGTTTTAACATTAGTAGCCAAAATGAATGTAATGGTTTTTATATCGATTAAACCGACCAATTTTCGCATGCTTGGTATTTGATATTACCTACGTCAACCTCACAGTAAAAGAGAGAATTGCCAACGAGCCAGTCTTGCAACCACCACTCGCTTAATCATGGTTTTTGGAAAAATTAGGATTAAGTTCAGCATGACACCTGCCTACTGTTTGTGGGGCAATATCATTGTCTACCCAGATGAATTCAATTTTAGCAGCTAAGATAAGCTGACTCTAAAACATCTGGGTATGGACCTAAGGTATGCTCTATTTGTATTCCCAGTTGGCTCTTTCATCAGTCTCTTCATTGATCCATTAACCAAATAAAATGCCTTTGCATGAATAAAAACACACGACAACTTTGATTCTGCATACATACCTTACATGTATAGGTATGCATAATTATGCCTAATCAATGAACAGTGAGCATGCTTATAAATTTACACTTTTGAGTAAATACAACATTCTTGAGCATAAATATCGACCATTTACCACTTAATTATGACCATTCCATGACACCGACTATGGGCTCTCTAATTGTGCAATCTTTGTTTAGATTACGCGAGAATATGTTTCGTAACTGCTCTTAATCTGAGTCATTCGGCATTTTGCCCATCCCATTTGTCCATCTTTTGTGAAAGCGATGACGAGGAGTGTGTTGCCATATGTGGTGTTGCGCAATAGGGTATCGGGTCCGACGGACCGAACCATTAATATGCGAAATGTATCTTCGGCGAAACTCTTTTCGCTTTTATTTCTTTAAATAACTGTACAAATCCGTTAATATTCCAATTTAAGAACAACACCAATGTATCTACAATAATACGGCTCACGCATTAAATATTCATTACCATACCCAACCAGTTCTGAAAGTCGGGGGATATGTGCGTACCATGCACCACTCCTACATCCGTACGCGAAAACAAATTTTGTTGTTGTTATCCAATAGACAAAAAAAAGAATCCATACACACACAGAAAAAACCGGATTCTTGTCATCTTTCAGCCTGTATTTTATTTCACTTTTAGTCTTTAACAACCTTCAACTTTCGTTTGCCCTGCGTTGGTAGTGCGTGCTGCGCGGCCCCATCCGACTCGTCATCGTCATATATACCAGCACGAGTACATCTCGATACAGCGCGTAATCTCCGCGCTTTAGCTTACGTCAAGGAAACAGTATAAGCTCTGTCGTATGTCAAATTGACAGCCAAGCGGCGTACTGCTACCGAGACGAGACTGCAGATATCGGCTGGAACAGTTCACGCGCAATCAATTTGAAGGCGTCGCATGAGAGGAAAATCCAAATCCGTGAAATCGAATTAAGTGAGCTTTTGTGTTGTGAGAGGGGTTTTCGTTTGCCTTTGCTGACGATGCCGCGCTGGGTAGGATTTGCCGGGAAAATATGATGCAAATCCTGGTTTAAGCAGCAAAAAGAAAAGACGATGACGAATTTTCAGTCTGCTGGAGGGAAAACCGGTTGGATTTACACATTTCCGTCATTGAAATTAAGAAGTAGGTTTTGCTTTTTTTGTCAGAAGAATGACGAAGTTTTTTCAGTGTTCAAGGTCATTTTTTTGTGAGCGGCGACTTTCAACGATTTATTGTTAACAGACACATGGTATCAGACTTTCAAGTTTTCTGTTGTGATTCTGTTTTGTTGTTTTGATGATGTTCAATCTATGAAGTTGGTTTCTTTATTCAAACGTTGGAAAATGCTTCCGCAAAACTTGTAAAGAGAGTCTGTAGAGCACAATGTCCGTCAAATGAATGTCAATAAAAAATGCATACAGCGGTTCTTTGTTTTTTAGCGTTTTTATATAATATTTTAACCTTACTTATTTACTTGAGTAGGGCTTAAGTCTAAATGATCTTGCAACTCAACCAAACTGCATCTCCTAGTATCTCTTAAGGAGAGGTTTTCCTCTACTGCGTCAGTAGTCTGGCTGGGAATTGAAGACTCTGTGAGCCAGAGTATTGGTATCCATTTGTCCTACATGTCAAAGCCATCATAAAAGTCAATTGCGTAGTTTTCAGACCAATGTCGCTGTACAGTTTGTAAAGTTCTTGACTGAATCCTTGTTTCCATAGCCCATCAACGCAAACGTGACCGAAGAATTTTTCGCTCAAATTGACCAAGGATTTCTTCATCCGCTTTGGATACAGCCCATGCTTCACCGCTGTAGAGCAGGACTTTGATGATCTGGGTCTTGTATAGGATTTCGATAGTAAATCGAGTGAGTACTTAACTACTAAATTCCCTTCTTAGCCCAAAAAAAACAGCGGTTGACAAGAGAACTTCGTTTATTTCTGATGAGACGTTTCAGAGTTCACAGCTGAGTCGTGGTAGAGAAAGTCATTTACTACCTCAAAGTTTTATCTGTCAATGATGACGTTCTGTCATTTTAGTCGATTTTGTGTGTCTTTTCGTGTTGATTAGAAAAAAGTCACATGACAGTGACTTGCCTTGACTGAATCCTTTTTGGTATCGGATGTTTCGGTGAGGTCGTTCCCGATACTAATGAAGCAGTTAAGTTTATCTGTCGAGTTTCTTCATCAAGATTCTTCATTTGAGATTTCTTGCTGCTGGGAAACGCAAGAGATCTATCACATAAGATTTAAATGTTCTAATGGTTTGATGACAACGTCGCGATTGTTTTGCAATATTAAATGTTAGTGGTACGAGGTTCGATGTTAATTTATACACGGTCTGTAAAATACTTAGCGGCCTCTTGAGATTGCAGTTGAGATTTTTTTCACAGTATTTCTCATTTTTTGTGGAATGTACGGACATTCAATTCGATTGGCATTTCGATAATCTGGAAACCGCCCTGCCCCTTATAGATATCGAGGTGCTGGCTATAGTGCCGTTTCTATATTTATGGAAATAAGGGTGATGTTCTGAATGCTCCTTCTATATATAGCTAAAGTGTAGTCTTTACATTAGCGAACGCATTGTAACAATCCGCATCAAGGCCAAATTCGCCAACATAAGCCTTATATGCGCTCATGCTCCGACGGAGGAAAAGGATGATATAACTAAGGATTGCTTCTACGAGCTCCTCGACAAAACCTATGAGCGACTACCAAAGTACGATGTTAAAATCGTGCTGGGAGATTTTAACGCAAAGGTAGGAAGAGAAGACATCTTTAGCAGTACTGTCGGAAAATATAGCCTAAACGACAACACGCCTGGTAACGGACTTAGGCTAATTGACTTCGCTACGGAACGAAATGCCACTATAGCCAGCACACGGTTTCCTCACCTCGATATCCATAAGGGGACATGGCGGTCCCTGGTTCCGAGGGGCCACTACCTTGTTGTAGCCAAAGTAAGGATGCGGATATCCACCACGCCACAAAAAAACAGAAATACTGTGAAAAAATTTAATGTCGAAAGGCTGCAATCGCCAGAGACCGCCAAGACCTTCGCGCAACGCGTATCCCTTAACCTCTGGACTCATAACATACCACCAGCATCTAATGTCGAAGAACGATGGCAACGATACCAAAGAGCCATTAGATCAGCCGCAACTGATGTGCTAGGTTTCTCGCGGCCATCAGCAAGAAACCCCTGGTTTGATAAGGAATGCCGACAGATGCTCGCAGCCAAGAACGAGGCCTACAAGGCTAAGCTGCAGGTGAAGACGAGCTGCCATTGAGCTCTGTAGGCAAAGAAGAAGGGAAGAACATCGGCTTTTCAGAAAGAAGAAAAAGGAGCAAGAAAAGCGCGCGATCGAGGATACAGAGAGGTGCCACTCCGGAACGATGTTCGCGAGTTTTACAGAAGTGTAAAACGTCAAAGCCAGCGCTACAAGGCTCGAACAGAATCCTGTCGAGATGAACAAGGAAATATCGTAGTTGAGACACAGTCGATGCTGAGGATATGGAAGAACCACTTCTGCAGACTGTTAAACGGCGATGACGAACAACATTCCTCTGTCAGGCAGAACGAACCATTTAATATTGGGAACGATAGCGAAAACTGCCAACCACCTGGCCTAAGTGAAGTGATGATAGCTATATCTAAACTCAAGCTTAATAAGGCCGCCGGAAATGACGGCCTTCCCGCTGAGCTTTATAAAGCTGGCGGAGATGACTTGGTAAGCAACATCCACCAACTCATAAGCCAAATCTGGTCGGTTGAAAGCATGTCTGAAGAATGGACCCTCAGCATCGTTTGCCCGATCCACAAAAAAGGAGACCCTCTGAACTGCGCCAACTACAGAGGCATAAGTCTACTCAACATCGCTTACAAGATCCTATCTGCCGTAATATGTGAACGCATGAAACCGTTTACCAACAACCTGATCGGCCCTTGTCAGTGTGGTTTTAGGCCAGGAAAGTCCACAATCGATCAAATCTTCACACTTCGGCAGATCCTGGAAAAACCCAAGAAGTCCAAATCGATACCCACCACCTATTTATCGATTTCAAAGCCGCATACGACAGCATTAATAGAGACGAACTATACAGAGCCATGTCTAGTTTTGGTATACCGCCCAAACTCGTCCGTTTGTGTAGGATGACGATGGAGAATTCTCGCTGCACCATCAGGGTCGGAAACGACTTCACCGACACATTCGATACCAAAAAAGGATTTAGGCAAGGCGATGCGCTGTCATGTGACTTTTTCAATTTGATTCTTGCAAAATTCCCGAACCAACACCAGAGGCACAATTCTCCAAAAATCGGTGCAACCACTAGCATACGCCGGCGATATTGACATCATTGGTAGGACTCAACGTGATGTCATAGCCACGTTTGCTAGTATAGAGAAGGAAGCCCAAGGAAGCAATTTAGTAGTAAAGCCCTCACTCGAACTACTAAGGAGATCCTATATAAGACCCTGATCATCCCAGTCCTGCTTTACGGCGCTGAAGCATGGACCGTATCAAAGGCGGATGAAGGAATCCTTGGTCGTTTCGAGAGAAAAATTCTTCGAAAAATCTTCGGTTCCGTTTGCGTTGACGGGCTATGGAGACGAAGATTCAACCACGAATTATACGAGTTGTACAGCGACATGCCCCTGGTCAAAGAACTCCGCATTGGACGTTTAAGATGGCTAGGACATGTAGAAAGAATGGACACCAATACTCCGGCTCGCAGAGTCTTCGATTCCCAGGCAGACGTCGGACGCAGTAGAGGAAGACCTCGCTTTAAGTGGCGCGCACAAGTAGAAACCGACCTCAATTAACTTAGAGTGCGCAACTGGAGGCAGTTAGCTAAGGACCGGGCTAATTGGAGAGGCTTGTTGGTTCAGACCCAGGTTCATCCCGGACTGTAGCGCCACTTAAGTAAGTTAAGTAAGTAGTCTTTATTGTACATTTTTCGATAGTCTCAATCAGTTGACTAAGAGGTATGTGTACTGTGATAGCACCAATTCATTTAGAATGCTGCGCAGTGCACATATGAATAAGGATCCGAGGTATTTAATATAATTGAAGTAAGGCTTATGGGCCCTTAATCTTTAGCCTATTCACGTATACTTCCTTTTGGAATAAAAACTGTCCCGACGCATCCCTCCGATGTTGGAATAGTGTCCTTTTTTTAATACAGCTTCTACACATCTCAGTTTATTTTCCTGAGTTTTCCATAATCCTCGCCCCACCACGGAGGGAGTCTTTTCATATTGAACCTGGCTGTACATGAATCTTAACATATGGTATCCAATCCAGCTGTGATCAGAAAAGGATATCAGGATATAGGCTCTCCTGTTTTTGTCTTTTAAGTTGTCGTTATATGTGGTTATATATTTGTACTTGGAATGTATAAAGCCTTAACTTAGTATGTACCTACAGCTTTTCGTATTTTATTGAAAGATGAAAATGAATAGATTATTACAGTGAATGATGAACGTGTCTGAAACGTTGACCTACTTTTTCTTTAAATTGGCATTAAAAGTATTTCTTTGTAATTAGTTGCCATTTGAAAAATTTAAAGAGTACTAAGCGTGCAAGTTTTTAAAAAATACGAGCTTCTTTCGCAAGACGAACACAAAAAAATTCATATGAAAGTCTTAATCAGCTCCGACAAACTTTACTGTCTAACTTCCAAAGAAAACTAATTTAAAACTCACATGAAGTACTTTAAATTTCCTTTTAATTAAGTCGCTTTATCTCTAAATAAATTGCAATGAAAATGCAGTGCAACCACCCGCAACGCTCCCCACTACACAGAGACACATACTCATCCCTAATTCCTACACATAGACTGCTCGATCCTATAACACGCGAGCTGAATAAAATAGCGCACTTCTTAAGCAGCCATACATACCGGGTCACTCAGGACTCCCACGAAAGGAGGAGAATTTAAAAAAAAAATACACCATTGAAATGACATCGTTGCAACTTGCTAGTTGCAAGTGTAACTACTGTTCATTTTGGGTTTTGCTAGTTTTTTTTTCTCGAACACACATACGTACATCCTAGAAGTAAATATCGTAAATTCACATAGCACTCTCTGTGCTCTGTTTACAGCTAAAGATCTGGAAACAGTTTTGCTTTCTATTTTTTCTCTCCCATTCAATCTTCACTTTGTCGAAACTATTACCCGCACATATAAGCGCGCCGATGGTTGCACTGGGATAGGAATCGCGTAGTACCAGTAACTCAAGGAAACAAGTTACACTGACTTCGTTTAACAAAAAAAAAAGGGTTTTCATATCTCAAACACGCATACACATATTGCACATTGCACATTCAATGTAACGTAAAAATTCACATTTTTCCTACAAAAGTCGTGTGTAACGATGAACATGGTAGCGGCATTAAATTCGTGCACTCAAGTCAACAGGTTATATCGCATACAGGTAATTCACTCACGTATCCTGCACTGCAATGATACTGTGGTATCACCCGTTTCAAACCTAACACACATGCCCTTTGTACAATAATTCCTTCAACCTGCACATTAAAATGCGCACTAGGTGAGTGCAACTCACTAACATGCCTCCATATAATATATTATTCCTGGCTATTCCCATGTCCTGGTTCTGCCACTTTTGCTGGGTACTTTCTGTCCCATATGAGGGACGCGACTGGGGATAAACTAAGCATACACGATTGGAGAGAAAAGCTGATATAGTGAAATGAATCATAGAGTGAAGAATAAAAATAGCCTGCAAAGATTTCCCTCACTGTTTTTGTCTATATTGGTATATGTGATGCCGTTCGTTTGCCACATTGATGGAGAATCATCAATCAAGTGTTTAAATAAATAAGTTGTCTTCCTTTGCAACAGTCTACGTGGAAATTTCCTAAAATTTATTGAAGCATGCCATTGCCAGATACAAACTGTGGCTTTTTAGAGGAATTTGCTGACTCATTTAAAATAGGTACAAGATCTTATGTATAAAAAATATGTGCTCAAACTACTTTTCTTCGAATTATTTTGCTATGTCAAAACATTACATACAAAATTAAAATTGCATTGTTGACCTCATGTTTTAAATTATTTTTAAAATTAATGAGACTGTTTTAAAATTGATAATGGGTTGATTTAAAGCCAATCTCATTATCCTAAAAAAATTGCTCTGTATTCTAGAATGACATTTCACAAATTATAATTTTCTGGGTAAGCGTCATTGCCAAATAAGTTATATGTTCAATGGGTGAGTATTTCTCATAATAGTGGAGGGACTTACATTTATATGCCATACCTGAACGCCTGAGTTATGATGAGATGACATATTGTGGGGCCAGTGAATAAAGTTTATATAGTTTGCAATGATTGGTATCTTTCAGTCGTCAGTTAAAAATGATGTTCTATTATGCTGTGTTCAAATGATTGTCAGATCATTCATTATTACCAGGTCACGACTGTCTTTCAATCATGTGAACTGCAGATTTTGGTCTAATAATATTTTCAGAAAAGTGATGGTTATACTATAATCTGACAACTAAATTGTTAGGCACTCATTTGCATTGGCAAAGCTTTCAATTTTCTCCCATATATAATTCTAAGCTTCCGAGAATTTCAATTAGACAGTGAGCAGATTTATCTGAGTTAAAGTCTAATGCCCAATCCAATACTATCTTTTATATTAACGTCCAGAAGAGTGGGCGTTGTAGACGTTGTGCCGAATTTTGTTGGCCTATTTACGTGTTCTCTTTGCGTGTTCAGAAATAAGTAAAGAGATTATTTTAGTCATATTTCACAAGGGTTCACTTGATCTCTTATATATCTGCTTTAAGGCCTGATCCATGGCTTATTTTATTAAACACTACAAGATGCTTTCTTACAAGTTTCTCTACTTCCGCATTTTTTGAAGTTTTTTTTTACGACTGAAGTTTGATCGAACATAAAGTTGACAGTTGAAAATCCAGACAATTAAAATGTCAATTTAAAAGTTGTCGCAAAAATGTCAATTTTTATTTAAAATAAAACAAGAATTGCAGGTTGATTTGTGATTTGATTAAAATAATACTATTAATGTCACTTTGCCACTGTCGCCCATTTCCGAGTCAATATTTTCAAAATCGAATTTATAAGAGTCGACATTTTGATCAGTCGGTATTTTTACCCATCGATTTTCTTAAAACGACTTTTTAAAAATCGGCAAATCGTACCCAACCTGACTGGAACGCTAACGACTTGCTGGATTGTAATGAAGATTCCGGTATGTATTGTTGGGGCTTTTGGTATTAAACTCTTAGCTCCAAAATTAACGATACTTCCCATAAAAAGGAATTTTTTTACATTATTAGTCGAAAACCTCTGTCGTGTTTAAAAATACAAATTGTATGTAGAAATATACCAAATACATTCGGATAATATTAATGTGTTTTCTACATACTTGTGATTGTCCTAAAAATACTTATACATCAATACTATCCAAGACCCAATGCTTACTACCTTACTATAAAGAAGTACGTAACATTATAATCGATAGAGAAATGCGAAAAGCTTTTGGATCAGGCAAGGTACGCCTGAAATTATAAAAAGACATATCAGAAGGTTTTTATATGGTGGATCAATCGTTTAATACCCTATATCATCCCATCTTCAAAACAAAATTGGAAAAAACTGTGTGTGGTTGAAAATGTTAGAGGGCTCAGTGGCGCGATGGTTAGTGCGATGAACTGCCGCGCAGAAGTTCTGGGTTCGATTCCCAGCCGTAGCAACACCTAAAATGATTTTTCACTGGCCCTCCTCTCGTGATGATCTGACAAATCGTCCGAGTAGTATCAATTGTCAAGAATAGCTTATCTCAACTTAGCCGTTCGGAGTCGGCATAAAACAGGAGGTCCCGCCATCGTGCAAGAAGTACACACGCACACATGAATGGTGTGAGAAAGCTAGGCCCTGGGTACTAACGAGCCTGTTGCGCCAAAAATTTGTATTTTTTTTATTTTGGTTGAAAATGTTTCACATACAAAGAAAAATTCCCCAAAAATGCTTAAAGTATTATAAACTCTATATAGGTGAAATATAGAAAATGAAATTGCATAAATATATTATTCAAATACTTTTTCAAAATTCCTTTCAGTATTCTAAAAAGTGGGCGTGGCAGTGGGAGGTTTTTAAAAAGAACAAACAGCATATATAAAATCAATCATTATCATAGCGAAACATTTAAGGGCGGACTTACATACGACATACCCCTATGGTAATGGCAATTGTTATGGGATGGGCTGTAAAAATCGTTTATTAGAATAACGCCCTGAAAGACTGGGCGTTGGTCAAAATGATCTAAAGACGAAATGTATATAACAACATTACCGAAATATTTTCAGGAACATTTATTTCGACTAAACGCCACCAAAAATTAGGAAAAAAACATTGAATGGATGTAAATAGACAATAACATTGTTTAAATAAGTTGTTTAAACAATTTTCAAAATTCCTTACAGTTTGACCAAAAATAATGTTTTTCTGAAAAGTGGGTGTTGAAGCGAGCTAGTGTAATAAAATATAAACATCGGGACCAAATGATTCATGCATTTCATCTTAGATCTTATGAGCAGCAATCGCATGCCTCTTTAATAGAAAAAACGTAATCTTTTAAGGGACAGTTTTTCGGAGCGAAATCATCCTCTTTTTGTCTAGAAAAAAATGTCCGCTATCTTTTTATAAAACAAAAAAAAACATATGAGAAGGCTAGAATTCGCTGTGCGGATCGTTTAATACCCTATCCCATCCCATCCTTGAAATTTATATCTACAAATTGTGGGCTATGACGATGAAATATCGAAAATGCATTGTTACAACATATTGTTCAGACAGTTTATCAAAATATTTTATGGTTCGACAAATAACAACGTTTTTCTATTGCATATGCCTTTGGGTAGGGTATACAAATCGTTTTTGAAGGAAACCGTCCCCAAAAAGTAGACGTGGGTTAAAATGGTCGAACAGCACGTACCAGGATCACATATACCAAATTTCATCATCCTAGCTAACAAATTAAGGCATAAAAAAAATGTGACCTACAGACGGAAAGACAGACAGACATTAATCGACTCAGCAAGCGATTTTGAGTCGATTCATATACTTCAAAGTAGATCTAGCTTCATTATTTCTCTAAGTACAAACTATGTATAAAAAATAATATACTATATAATATAATATAAATAATATACATTTAATTTGTCCACTTGTTTTTTTAACAAAACGGTACAACATTTTGAAAAAGCACATAGAATTTACTTAATTAATTTTATTTATTTAACTTGAATTTCGAAGATATATATTATATTTTTTTTTATTTTGGTTGCTATTTTTTGTTCTTTAATTTTTTATTTGAGATTTTTGAAGGTGTAGATACTCTTTTTCGTGGGCATGTATCTGGTCACCCTAGCTTCAATCCCAAGTTTAAATAAAAACCATTGGTGTGTTAACTCTAGATTAAATGTTCTGGTTTAACTTAGAGTTAACACTAAGCAAAATATGGACATATTGTCGATATGTTCTAGGGAAACGATTTTCATCTCCATTTTTGTTCAGTCTTCAGACATATTTCCATTCAACCACATTTTGAGTAAAAAGTTGGATTATGCTCACTACAAATCATCTTCTCTGCTTTAAATAGCTCGAAAGTAAGGTAGTCATTTCCAGTAGCCCTATTAAGCTTGATTGTAACTCGCCTTATCAAGGGCAAGTGGATAGTGGATATCCTTTTTTCTGCCTTTGAAATCACCTAGCACCATTTCAGCATCGTTCTTTACCCATCTATAGTCATTGATTCTCTGCTAAGTAAAAAAAAAGTCCAAACTACACATCAGTCTTGAGTCAAGATCAAACGTCTTTTTAACGACCGTTTGATCTATAAATATTTAATGGGAATGATTGCATAATATGCTGCCCGGTCTTTGGTTCACTTCGAAATACATATTTTCGAATGAAAAGTCAGTCGTATAAGCGTCTCTAGTGACATTCAAGCTTTCACTAATGCTGTCATTCATCCATAGTCATAAAACGACTTCAGATCATTCTAAACTGCGGACTTTTTTTTGCTTCCGGGAGGAAACTACTTCAAACAACTTAGGCCTGATTTTTCAGTGGATAGTTAACAGTTAGTTTGAATAAATAGTTTAGTCTAGAGTTTGCTCACCCAAATTGTTAGATTAATTAAGATTAAAAATGACTGAAAAATATGGTTCTCGAGTTGATTTGAGGTTAATCCTGAAACTAGAATGATCTTGCACTGAAAAACTAGCCCTTAAAGATAGTCTCAAAGACCTTTTCTTTTTCGCTACACAATCCGTGATTGCCGTGGCAATAACAATGTTTATGTTTTAAGTTCGAAAAAATGGCAGATTGATAGTGTTGATCAAATGGCAAATGTTGAAAGTTCTTACTTTGTATCGGTAAACCACTGACTTCATAAAGAAATTTGAATAAAATTCAGTAAAACGACTTTTCTTTATATAAAAAAACATTCCTAGATGATATTTGTTCAATTTGAATGAACTTCTAAGTTATAACGCTTAAATTAAAGCTATCAGTAAACGAGTACCTGCACAAAATAACCAGGGTCCTTATTCCGTAAAGTGATTATCGTTTGACGATAACATTTCGACGGTACATCTTGCATCACGTAGGACAATAGTGGTTTTTGCTGTCGGCGATATCATTTTATTTGCTTCACTTAAAACAATAATCGTCAAATCACAGACGATTATTGAGCGATGGATCATGAGGTCTCGCTAACCCTAAGCATTTGAAGTCCTTAAAGGCCTAAAAAAAATTTAAAACAAAAAATCATCCGTTTCTTATACACGAAATTCGGTGAGTAAAGTTATCGGTTCCAACAAATGTTTTTTTGATAAGAAATACAAGTTAACTGATGTGTTGGTGCTAACTCACCGTTATTCGTTGTTTGTTAGTAGGAGCAGTAGTGGTAGGGTTTCATAACCGTTGTATTACCATAAATATTGAGGATATAATACGACTTGTCAACTTTTGAACAATATAAGCAACTATAACTCCCTGCAGAATATACCAACATGGTATTAAACATATGAAGGGAAATACCTTCTCACCACTCACCTTTCCAACATAACGTGTGCTGACTGAATTCAAGAAGCCGACGAAAACTGTTTGGAGAACAAAAGAAATGCATTCTGCATCCACCTAAGAGACGTATCTACACATGCATGTTTTGCGGATATTTGTGTCAGCAGACTGACTGATCCACTAAAATGTTGGAAGAGGCTCCCTGCTGCCGTCTTACTGACTCCGAAGAATCCCTTTTGTTCTTTACTTATTTTTTATCTTGTTCACCTATTTCAATGAAAAGTGAATCCCGGGTGGCAGAGCGGTGTTTGTCGCTGCACAAATGCAAAGGAGTGAAAGTGTGCGCATTATATTATGCGAAGCCAGAGTTGTTGTGAAGAACACGACAATGCCAACAACTAGTATTCCGAAAAATGTAGGTGTATGTGATTTCCATGTAATATCATATCATATGCAGCTGGAGCACCTGAGTATCTTCCTTTACATACTCATTCAGTCAATGAAAGAAAAAGGTATTCTTAAGATGCACTCATTAGGAACGCGCATTAATCTGTCACTTTTCATTAAGGTTCGTTGTAGAACTTGATTTTTGTTTTTGCTGTTGGACATTCCTTTATAATTTATAAGTAGATATACGAGTGTTTGGAATCTTTTTTTCTGATTTTTTTTTACTATATTATGTATAATAAAGTGGCACATACACATACACATGATGATTTCAAAAAGTTTTCCTAACAAAATTGTTAGCGGTATCATTAAAAAAAAAGTTGAGTTTAGCCATTTGGATGCTGGTTAGATCGAATTCACTGATCGTGTTTGCTCGAATTCACTTATCTTGTTTGATCAAAATTAATAACTTTTTTGAGATTAAAATATTAGTTACTTTTTACTAATAATTTGTTTTCTTAACTTTTACCATATGCCATATTCTACGCCTGTAATTGTAAAGAGTAAATGATCTCTGTACTCGTACGCAAGGCCTTTATATACATGGTTCGGGAATAGAGGCTTTGGTGAATTATTGTAGAAAGTAAAATTAAATCGCTACAGCGGACCGATAAACGATACGTAAGTGCTTTCAGTGCGTTGATACAATTTATGAGAATTCATGTTTCAAATATTATTGTTTGATTGTTTTCATATAGAAAAATGTATCCGGGAATTTTAACTTAGTTGACATGTACAGCCTTCGCGAAATGAAACAAACAAGTGTTTCCAAATAACTGCCTTAGTTTAAATTTGTAATACGATGATTAGTAGTACTATGTTTCCTGAACTTAAATAAATCACACAAGCACCAATATGATTTCTAGTTTGCAACAAACAAGTAGACTTTGTACTTAATAATGTCAGTATAGCATAGCCTTCACGAAACGACAACAGATAATGGCTTCCGATTAACAGACTTCACGGCAGCATGTAATTCGGTTATCAGCAGTACTATGTTCCCACGACTTTTGATTAACAAAGAAAACTGGCGATCTCCACATAGTCGAACCGCCAACCAAATCGATTATGTGATGAGCACAGTACTATGCGAAACACGCAAGACAGACAATAAAAACAAGAAGAACATACAATGTCCAATATAAGATCCTATCCAATGTACTATGTAACGATTTAAACCTTTCTGCTTCACCCTTATCCGCACGTACCAGTGTGGCTTTCGGTCCGGGAGATCGCCTATACACCTAATGTTCACACTGAGGCAAATCCTTAAAAGACCAACGAATTTCAGGTCCAAACAGACTATCTCCAAGGCCGTGTATGATACGATCCATCGCCGAGAGCTTAAAGCGATAGTGGAATAATACAGCTGTATCGCCTAACATTAGAGGACATGCGATGTAACTTTCAGTATGGAAACAGCTTATCTTCTCAATTTCTTGCTAGAGACTGCGTAAGAGCCAACACGAAATTGACTATCTTCAACAAATCCGTCCAGCTACTGAAGTACACAGATGACATCGACATCATTGGTCGCTCCCACCGTGCCGTTGTGGAGGCATTTACGGCTATTGAGGAAGAGGCGAAACGCGTTGGTCTTGTAGTAAACGATGACAAAACAATTTATTGTATATGCTATTAACAAACAATGTACTGTCGACGCACAACCTTGGACAAAATGTCACTGTTGATAGCAACAATTTTAAGGAAGTCGACTTCAACCCTACGAATGACACCTTAGTGGAGATACGACGAAGCCTATCCCTAGGAAACCGATGCTATTTCGGTTTAGATAAACAAATGGGATCAAAACTCTAAACCCGAAAGTCAGAATGGAGGAGAAGATATAACCGGGAACTTTATGAGATGTACCAAGATGTGAATGTAATGTTTAATGGCCACATCGAGCGAATGAACAATAATGCTCCAGCCAAAAGAGTCTTCGAATCCCATCCTTCAGGTTCGAGGTGACAAGGAACACCGAACCTCAGGCAGATGCCAGAGCACTTGGAAGCCTGCCTTGTCTCAGATATAGTAAATAAGTAAGAAGAAGAAAGGACATGTAGATTCCCATCTTAGAATTATAGAAGAGCCTCGCTACAAGAAATACAACCGAAAATTCCACAATAAATACAAGATGGGCTGACTTCAGGAATTCGTCCTTGTTGAAAATAGCTCTATTGTGATAACTCAAATAATAACACAAAAATTAAGATGATTGTTGAACAAAAAAATTGTTTATGTTGGAATTTATACGCTTATAAAGATCGCATCAGAAATAGGAAACAAGGATGGCTTCTATGATTTTTAAATCTGCAGATAATGTGTTCAACTATCGGTCTTATTCTTATCACAGGTTCTGTATAAATCTAATCTAAGACAACCCCTGTTTTAGAGTATGCCTACTTACGATGCAGTGCCCCAAAAAGTCGGCGTGTCAAAAAATCTTATAAAGACGAAATATAGATATTCTGATTCTCTAAATATGTTGCTCAGATACTTTTTTTAAAATTCCTTACGGTTTGGCCAAAAACTACGTTTTTCGAAAAAAGGGGGCGTGGCAGTGGGCGGATTTCAAAAATTTTTATAAATAATTTCTTTATGTTACAAACTATGTATCAAAACTAATATACCCCTATGGGATAGGGTATACTAATGTCAGACCTTATAAAACTTACGTCACATGTTTGAAACAAAGTCAAAAGTCAACCCATATCCGCTGAGAATGTTGACTCATACAGAAGAAAAATACCTCCACCCCAGTGTGTAATCTATCAGCGTCAATTAAATGTTAATTACACTCATACCAACATCGCATTAAAATCCTTTAATAATTTAATAAGATTAAGAATCAAAACTCCTTTCATTTGCACCCTCTTTTGCCTGACAAATTTAAATCAATTTCTTAAAGGCACACCAGCCTAAGCCTAACCCAGCCCCGCACCAGTAATTTCCAATGAATTTTCCAATCATCATACTGCTATATCCATACAAACATACTCAAACAAGCAAGTTGTGTTCTTTCTCAACCAAACGAGACCCATTGAAATGATGTTACCCCTTCGCAGGCCGCTCCAAACGATAAGCAGCAAAAAAAAGAATGAAAAAGAAATGAAAACTTAGGAACTCTGCGGATAAAATAAAAACGAATCCACCCTAAAATTAGCTTGGGCACGTTCCGAGCCATTCCGCCGACTGTTACTCATTAAAGGCAAAACGAAAGGACCAACCGAATGGAAATTAGGTACACTCTTCTCCATAATATGCGGTTTACTCTCTCAATGTCCTCATAGCAGAAAGGGCGAAGGAAGAAAAATGCTCCACTGGCAAAGTACCAGCAAAATCAAACAGGCGAAGGATGAGACCCAAACTCGATCTCGGTCGACAAACGAAAAAACGAGAAAGACAGCTTCACCACCTCATTCTTAAATTATAAATGCCTTTTGCCAGATTGCCGGAATGAATACGGATTAAAGGGCTTTACAAGGATTCTGGAATAAATTGAGGTGTTTTGTATTCAGTTTCTTTGTATTGTAAAATCCGTATTGTACTGGGTGGTGGTAGTGGTTGTTGTCAAGTCGACCTAGCTTTAGGGGTAGCATAAAAAATTACCTTTAATCAGCATTTTTCCCTTTTCGGGTAGAAAACACTTCTGTCCTGAACACACCGTCCAAATTAACCAATTTCTGGCGCACAACTACCGCCAGCTGCACTCTTTCTAAGTCCTCTCTGGGTATCCTGGTCAGCAATAAAAATGGACTAATTTTTATTTTTTCATCCTGTAAGCATGTACATATCTTTGAACTCTATGTGTATGTGTGTGAGCTTTTTTTTTGTTCGCCCTTTGTTTTATTAACATTCTCTCTCTTCTCTGGTTCTTTGCAGCAACAAGTCAGAATTCATTATTGAACACACCTCCAGTTATGTACGTGGACCGGAACTGGCGCATCTCAGAGTCGGAACAAGTTGGCTCGGTGATAGCCAGGGTGCGGGCAGAAGATGCGGAAAATGATCTGCTGCAATTTGGCCTCGAGCCACTGTTCCATGGAAACTATGCTAATCCGGGCAGTGGTGGTACGACCAATGATAAATTACCATTTCGCATTGACCCGGACAGTGGAGTTGTTTACCTTAACGAGAGTCTAGCTGGACGAGTGAGTATTCTTTTTGTGTATGGGTGCTGCCCATAGATTTATGCTAATTGCTTTGCCCGTGTGGGTATTACGCCCGAGGTAAAAAAATATCCTCCAACTGAATGTTTTCCTCTCTTGCAGGGTGGTGAAAACTTCTTCCTCTACATCACCTTATCGGACGGGCAATTAACGGCCAAAAACGAAGTCTACGTCAATATTTTTGCCCGAAATGATAATAAAATTTACGGCTCACGACCGCCTTCAATAACACAGGCCGCGCACAATATATCGCAGTTTCTACCACCGTTCCATATGCTGCCCGGAGTGCAATCAATTAGGGATCAGCCAGGCATTAGGTATCCGACAAACAACCTACCACCCGGCTTTGGCTTGAACAATGTGTATCAACCAATTCCGCAGTCTGGACCCTCGTCGTACGGTGGTGGGCAACAGCAACAACAACGGCCGTCTAGCGCAGAAGATGATGATTCCGCATCCGCGTCAATGTCAAAACAGCCAAATCCTGTGGAGTCAAGTACAACGCGAACAAAACTAACGCCAGTTGGTGGTGGCAGCACAAAGACGAATAGCAGCGATGGAGGAGGTGGACCCAACAAGAACACTCACGCAGCTAAAAAGGATGAAAGTGACAGCGGCAACAGCAACGATGAGAATGGTTCGTCGTCTTCCTCGCATGCGATTAAAGCCATTATCCCTGTCATAATCACAGTTTGTGGAATGTTTGTGGCAGCTGGGCTCATCGTTCTATTTATTTATCGCAAACATCTGTGCGCCATTAGCAAGACACTGAAGAAGAAGAGCAAAGAGGAAATGGCTAAGAAGTCGAATCAAAGCAATTTAAGCAGCAATCTGACTGATGACAGTCGCAATTCAATGGTGCTCCAACATTGGAATGGTCCGACAGCATTCAGCAATAGATACGTGCCCTGGGAGAGGGATCAGCAGCAACAGCAACAAATGCCAATGGTAAGTTGAAAATAATTTCAAAAAAAAAAAATCGCTCTTTCCTTCCTTTTTTACTTGGATTTGGCAATGAGTTGGAGGATACACTAATTTGGTGGATTTGATGAAGGATTTCGTGAAGTTTTCTAGTGGTCCATTAATTTTGAGCATTCAAGGACCAACAATTTTAGAGTAGCTTATACGGCGTGCTATTATAAGAGGAGCAGAGAGATTACCTGTGACCTGAGTGGGTCGAATCTCAACGTATATGGGCATAATAGATACAATGCCGAACAATGAAAAGGAGGAATTGCATCTGGATCTGATATTTGAGATATTGTAGGACTCGAGCCACTGAATGGATTTTGAAAAGTATCGTCCCCAAAGATTATAGTTAAAACCGAATTCAGTATTGGTACTGAATCAAATTAATGACTATTTTATTGTATAGCTGAATATATGGTGGTTTATCCCTAAAAATTACAGTAGATAAGTACATCGTAAAAATAAAAGAACATATGATTATTAATTAAGAAATAACTAACCCGTTCGGTTTCGCTGTGAAGACTTTTTACACAAATTTATCAACATAGAAAATCAAATTCGAAAAATGTTAATCATAGCGGTTATCTATGTCATTAAAGGAATATATACCCTCAAATGTCAGTTTTTTATAAAACGAATTCTTAATCCTCAGCTGCGTAGAGAAATGCTTTTACTAAGGAGGCTCGCACAAGTGGAACTGGCCTTTATCAACTTCATCACACTTTAACTGGAGACTTGATTCGAGTCCTACGTTTACCACAATCAAACACATTTCTCCAAAAAAGCAAAGTGTCTACCCCTATATATTTAACATCATAAAATATCCACACTTGGGAAAAATGCAACAACCTTCTTTAAGTCCCAATATTTCATTACCACCCTGATGTAGAATTATAAATTAAAATATACCTTCATTATCTGGCTACCTACTCATACCAAAGCCGAAGCCCTGATGAATTCGGTGGTAATAACCTTAATTAATTTGGATTATTTGCCATGTCCTTTAAAGTGAATCAACCCCACAAATATGATCGTCCATGGAATTTCCAATTATTAAAAGAACATGTATCAATATACGAATTTGCCCATCTCCAATAAGCAACTAATGAAATTGGGATCACAATCACAAAGGACAATATTCCGGTGGAATTTTCCAATTTTCCACAATGACGGCGTTTTAATTAGATTTTTTCAATTATTGATTTTCCTGTTATTACTGCAAAGGCAGCCCGACAATTCGTATTCGCATTTGTAATCGTACATCGACCGCCTTTTGGAAAAATGAGAAAATGAGATTGTCATCTGCTGTCACATTATCTCTAATAGGAAAATAAACATATGAGAAGGCTACAATCCACTGTGCGGATTGTTGAATACCCTATCCCATCCTATCTGTAAAACTAAAATCACCAAAAAGTGGACATGGCTAAAAACACGATGTGAATAAAATAAAGAAAATGACATGGTGACAACAAATTCTTCAGACTGCTTATAAAAAACTTTTACGGTTCTACAAAAAGCAAGGTTTTCTCCTGCATATGTTATGGGGTAGTGTATAAAAATCGTTTTTATATAAAAAACGCCCCCAAAAAGTGGGCGTTGGTTAAAATGGTCTATGGACGAAATGTTCATATTTATATTACTAATGATTCTGCATCAAAAGTTTTTTCGAAAATTTGAAAATTTGACCGAAAACATTTTTTATTAAAAACGCCCCCAAAAAGTGGGCGTGGCAAAAAACTTTATATTAACGAAATACAGATATTCAGATTGTCTAAATATGTTGTTCAGAAAGTTTTTCAAAATTCCTTATGGTTTAGCCAAAATATACGTTTTTCTAAAAAGGGGGCGTGGCAGTTGGTGGATTTCAAAAAATTTTACACTTGTTCTGCTGGGAGCAACAAAGAGCACGTGTACCAAATTTCATCCTTCTAGCTCAAAATTTAAGGCCCAAAAACTGGTGACGTACGGACGGACGGACGGACAGACATGGCTTAATCGACTCAGCTATCGATTCTGAGTCGATCCATATACTTTGAGGTATATGTAGCTAAATTATTTCTCTATGTTACAAACTATGTAACAAAACTAATATACCCTCCTATGGGATAGGGTATAAAAACCTTTCTTTAGGCTAACGAATAAACACTTTAAAATCACACCCTAAGAGGGACCGAGAAAGAGCGATTCAATTGTTTGGCTCACATAAGTCTACGTTCTACCTACTGTATATATTGTGAATCTTCTGTCTTTTCATAATTTTTAACAAACGAAACACCAACGGTTTGACTATGGCAATAAATAGCTTTATATATTTAGGTAGCATATCCTTGTCAAAGATATAACATCATTTCACCACGCAGAGAGAACGATAGCATCCAAACTAGTCCCCAAAACATAATATCCTGATGAAACGAAAGGACTATATAAATTGTGCGTGTACGATTACATGGCATGCATCTGAGTAGTGAGGCAAGGCACGCCTAAAGCCATACCAATAAAGATTTAATTTGTCAACAAATCATAAAGGATGTGCCAGCAAAACGAATGCCTGGTGTACATCTGTGCATATTTACTGGCGCCTTGCGTGCTTTTTGTATAATACATAGCATTTTATTATCTCCTAAAAATAGGCTATGTTTTTTATTTAATTCATAAATATTTATACCCTATCCCATAGGGGAAAATTAGTTTTGATATATAGTTCGTAACAAAAAGAAATAATTTAGCTACCTGAAAGTATATGGATCGACCCAGAATCACTAGCTGAGTCGATTTAGCAAAGTCTGTTCGTCCGTCCGTCCGTTCATACGTCACCAGTTTTTAGGTCTTAAATTTAGAGCTAGAATGATTTTTTTGTGCCGTTGGCAGGTGTAAATTTTCATAGACACGATGAGAACGTGTCCAAAGTAGTGTGAGGTTTTTACTCACTAAAACCAAGTTTTTCGTTTCATCTTTCACCGCGGGAATACTCAGATCTCTGCGTAGATCCTCGTTCCTTATGTACTACGGCGCGTTGACGAATGATCTTAATATTTTGTTTTCATAAGTTTGTAAAATGTTTACATTCGTTTCACTGGTACAGCCCCATACTTGTAAACCATATGTCCAAATCGGTTTTAGCACTTGCTTGTATAATAGCAGCTTGTTATCAAGGTTAAGCTTCGAATATTTTCCGAGCAACCAGTACAGTTCTCTGTATTTATTTTTAAATTCTTCGCCTTTCTTTTTTAAATGCGACTTCAATTTTAATTTTGCATCGAGTGTCATTCCGAGATATTTCGCTTCATTTGCAAACGGGTCTCGAACCGTATTTAGAAATACAGGCAAATTGTTTGTCCGTTTATACGAAAAATCTACATAAATCGATTTGTTCCCGTTAAGTGCAATCCGCCAGGATTTAGTCCATTCATTAACCTCGTTAAGAGCGTTTTGTAATTTGATGTTTGGTTCCTCTAATGTTTTGCCAACTGCCAGTATAGCAGTATCGTAAGCATACGTTGCAACTATTGTATCGTTTGTATGTGGGATATCACGTGTAAATAGGAGGTACAAGACTGGTCCAAGGACGCTTGCTTGGGGTACTCCTGCCATTATTTCTTTGAACTCATAATTTTCGTTTCCAAGTTTCACATAGAAAAGTCTATGCTCAAGATATGACACGAGGATTATATATAATTTTTCAGGCTGAACTTGTCTTAATTTGTATTGAAGGCCTCTATGCCAATCCTTGTCAAAAGCTTGCGACACGTGAAGAAATACGGCTGAGAGAATTTTCTTTTCTTCAAAAGCCTTCTCAATTACATCGGTAATTCGATGTAATTGGTACACAGTCGAATGTTTACTTCTAAATTCAAACTGATGGTTAGGCATGTCTGTTCGTCCGTCCGTTCATACATCATCAGTTTTTGGGACTTAAATTTAGAGCTAGAATGAAATTTGGTACACGTGCTCTTCATTGCTCCCAGCTAAACAAGTGTAAATACGCTCACTGTCACGCCCCCTTTTACGAAAAATGAAGTTTTTGGTCAAAACTTAAGGAATTTTGACAAAGTGTCTGAATATCATATTTAGACAATATCTTTATATCTATACTAGCGGACCTAACAAACGTTGTCCTGCATACACAAAAAAATGCATTCAAGTATCCAGCCGTTTAGTTGCAGAATAGATAAATAACTTATATACCGACTGATTTGTGAATCTAAACCACCCAGGGCGTCACGAAATTGTATACAAAAAAATTCATTCAAATCGGTCATGCCGTTTAGGAGGAGTTCAGTGACATACATAAGTATGGTGTATTTATATATATATAAAGAATTCGACTATATAAAGTTCTTAACGACCCCCACTTTTTTGGGGCGTTTCAGAAAAAAAAAAACCGTTTTTGTTACAATTTAAAAAAAAAAAACAAATTGAATAAAAATGTTGATAAAAATATTTCCAGAATAATATGATTTTTTCGACTATAGATCATTTTAACCCACTTTAAAATGATCCTAATTTTTTGGGGCGTTTTCCTTAAAACAATATTTGTAAACCACAAGAAATTAAGATAAACTTCCTGAACAGGATGTGGTGACAATGTTTATTTTAAGGATGGATTGGGATGGAGTATTTAACGATTCGCACAGCGGATTGTAGTTTTTTATTCAAATTGTGCATAATTTAATATTATGGTTTAAGCCTCAAATGATGTTTTGTTGTAAAGATTTCAGTGACTTTAAAAAAAAAAGTTGAATAAAAGTCCTACGGGTAACTACGTTTTTTTTCTATTTCATAGAAATCCTTGTATGAATGTAATTTTTATATCCGATCCCGGGGTGGCAATTTAAATACATTTTTGTATCCCCTTCCCCATAGGGGTAGATATATAAGTTTTGACATTAAGTTTGTAACATATAGAAATAATTTCGATAGATATCAAAGTATATGGATTGACTCAGAATCGCTAACTAAGTCGATTTAGCCATATCTGTCCATTCGACCCCCGTCCCCCCGTCTGTGTGGCATTTATTTTTGGGCTTTAGATTTGATCAAGAAGCAGAAAAAGTGTAAAAAATTTCAAACTCCGTCCACTGCCACGCCAACTTTTTAAATAAATGTCTTATTTGATCATAACATAAGAAATTTTAAAAAAGTGTCTGCGCAATATATTTGGACTATGTCATTGTCTATATTGCATCGATATAAAGTTTTAAGCCACGCCCACGCCACGATTTTCTGCAAAAGTTTAGTAAATTTAGTAAAATGGTAATACCAATACTTTACATTTTGATTCACGTCTACTTTTTGGCGTTTTCCTACAAAATAAAAACGAGTGGTGGGTGCACGACTGGGTCGTACCCACCTTTCTCTTTCACAGCGAGTTGGAGTTAGGCGTTAGATCAAATAGTACGCATTTTGATTATTAATGCTTAAAGTGATATAAATAATATCGAAATGTGATTATACGAACGTTTACTCCCATAATGATTTTTCGTTATTGGCCAAAATTGAAAATTTTGTTTAGTGATAGTTGGGCTAAAACTAATTATGTGGAATTGTTTAAAACTATAAAAGTAGTATATGTATAAAATTTCATTCAATTTGACATAGTAGTTTGCGAGAAATTAACAATTTTCTTTATATTCAACAAAATGACAAAATCCGTTATATGGATTTTCTCGAAAAAACTGGGTATGCAGTTTTGTTGAAGCTAATATGGTTATAGTATATATAAAGTTTAATCAAAATCGTTAGAGCCGTTTTCGAGAAAATTGAGGTTATGTGTAATTTTTATGGCAGGTACCATTATTAACATGGCTAAAAGCAAACAAAAAAATGGCCTAGAATTATGACTAAAACTAGCTTGTATACGAAGTTTGAAGAAAATCGGTCTAGCCGTTTAGGCTGGGGAGACCATCACGGACAGACGGACCGACGGACGGAATTCCAAAAACCACATTTTTAGGCTCCGGTATCATCGTAATGTTAGAATCAATCAAAATCACGAGGTCGAAAATTTTCACGAAAACAATATCTTTCTCTTTGTAAGAGAAAGTTAAAAAATGGCATAGAATTATGACCAAAAGAAACTTGGATACGAAATTTGAAGAAAATCGGTCAAGCCGTTTAGGCTGGGGAGACCATTACGGACAGACGGACCGACGAATCGCAGTCACCTAAAGGTTAGATGAAATAATTTTTGATAAGATAATATTAAATTCATAAACTGAGGGATTTTTATTATTGCCGCCCTTTATGCGTATAACAGAAAACTAATTTTCTAAAACGTCTTGGTAAATTCATTAATTACGCCTGGGGAAATTACCTATTAGCTATATCCTTGATTAGAAAGAAATCCCTCAACCAACATGCCTCTCCAATTAGCCAGGTCCTTAGCTAACTGCCTCCAGTTGAGCACTCCAAGTTGGTTGAGGTCGGTTTCTACTTGTGCGCGCTACTTAAGGCGAGGTCTTCCTCTACTGCGTCCGACGTCTGGCAGGGAATCGAAGACTCTGTGAGCCGGAGTATTGGTGTCCATTCTTTCTACATGTCCTAGCCATCTAAAACGTCCAATGCGGAGTTTTTTGACTAGGGGTTTGTGGCTGTACAGCTCGTATAGTTCGTGGTTGAAGATTTTCCGAAGAATTTTTCGCTCGAATCGACCAAGGATTTCTTCATCCGCTTTTGATACGGTCCATGCTTCAGCGCCGTAGAGCAGAACTGGGATGATCAGGGTCTTATATAGGATCTCCTTAGTAGTTCGAGTGAGGGCTTTACTACTAAATTGCCTTCTTAGCCCGAAGAAACAGCGATTGGCAAGAGAAAATCTTGGAAAATTGTGCCTCTGGTGTTGGCTCGGGAGGTTTGCACAATACTCTCTAGAATCAAATTGAAGAAGTCACATGACAGCGCATCGCCTTGCCTACATCCTTTTTTGGTATTGAATGTGTCGGTTAGGTCGTTTCCGACCCTGATGGTGCAGCGAGAATTCTCCATCGTCATCCTACACAAACGGACGAGTTTGGGCGGTATACGAAAACAAAACATGGCTCTGTATAGTTCGTCTCTATAAATGCTGTCGTATGCGGCTTTGAAATCGATAAATAGGTGGTGGGTATCGATTTGGACTTCTTGGGTTTTTTCCAGGATCCGCCGAAGTGTGAAGATTTGATCGATTGTGGAATTTCCTGGCCTAAAACCACACTGATAAGGGCCGATCAGGTTGTTGGTAAACGGTTTCAAGCGTTCACATATTACGGCAGATAGGATCTTGTAAGCGATGTTGAGTAGACTTATGCCTCTGTACTTGGCGCAGTTCAGAGGGTCTCCTTTTTTGTGGATCGGGCAAACGATGCTGAGGGTCCATTCTTCAGGCATGCTTTCAACCGACCAGATTTGGCTTATGAGTTGGTGGATGTTGCTTACCAAGTCATCTCCGCCACTTTTATAAAGCTCAGCGGGAAGGCCGTCATTTCCGGTGGCCTTATTAAGCTTGAGTTTAGATATAGCTATCCTCACTTCACTTAGGTCGGGTGGTTGGCAGTTTTCGCTGTCGTTCCCAATATTAAATGGTTCGTTCTGCCTGACAGCGGAATGTTGTTTGTTATCGCCGTTTAACAGTCTGCAGAAGTGGTTCTTCCATATCCTCAGCATCGACTGTGTCTCAACTACGATATTTCCTTGTTCATCTCGACAGGATTCTGTTCGATCCTTATAGCCTTGGCTTTGACGTTTTACACTTTGGTAAAACTTGCGAACATCGTTCCTGGAGTGGTATCTCTCTATATCCTCGATCGCGCGCTTTTCTTGCTCTTTTATCTTCTTTCTGAAAAGCCGATGTTCTTCCCTTCTTCTTTGCCTATAGAGCTCAGTGGCAGCTCTCGTCTTCACCTGCAGCTTAGCCTTGTAGGCCTCTTATAGCCTTTACCTATAATCGGCATGAGGGCAGACCCACAAAACTGGAAGGTCAGTTACAGTTTATTAGATAGAATAATTCATTCTTCCTGATAGAACAAGATTGCTTGTCTTATGGATTTAATAGTCTATATGAGGGGTTCATCCATGTTCCCAGCAACGACTGTGTCTTAATATAAATAACTGTCATCAATGGACCATACAGGACATCATTTTTTATTTTATTTTTTCCCACAAAGAACAGATATTAAATTATTTTTCACAGTATTTCACCTTTTTAGCATTTTTAATATCTGAATTCTCACCTTGGATCCAATAAAGTAGCCCGATTCTATACTGTGTATACTGCGTGCGTACCTCCTTATTAATTTTGTCGAGGAGTTCTTGGAAACCATTCTATAATTAATTTCATGTTATTTCCTTCGCCGAAGGGTGATCCTCGTCAAATTAAAAAGTGTCTCTGGACTGTGTCCCATTTCTCATCTAGAGACTGAACTATAATAATGATCTTAAAAGAAAGATGTCAAGATCGTATTTTCACCGCTACATTCAAGCCCATTTCAGAGATGGAATAGCGGTGACAAGTACATACTTATTGGGAAATGGTCTAATAATTAGACCTTAGATAGGTGTCAATGCTGAATACTCTTAAACCGTAAGCAGTGTAAGTGATAGCAGTAGATGTATTTATAAACATTTAAGCGAAAATTTTAAAAATAATCCGCATTAATCCCGGCTTCTGGAGGCGATGTATGGTCTAGAGACAGCTCTTCATATCATATACCTTTCGGATCTTTTTTAATAAAAAAGGCTTCACTTACCATGTAAAACACTGACGTCAACTCGAAATGACCTCAATAAGCATGAATCTATAAACTCCCAACGACCAAATATTATCAGAATGGGGCGAATGTTGCTTTAAGTGTGCTGTGTTTGCAAATTACCGAGAAACATTCCTTCACCAATAACCAGTAAAAGAAAAGAATATTCCCCAGGTATGTATGTCATTCTCTTGCACTTTTCACCAGTTCCAAATCCAGTTCAGTTCCGGGTCCGGGTCTATCTGTCTCAAAACAAATTCCCATCCTCACCTACCCCTTCAAATATTTTTAAATATTTCACTCAGAGGTTTTTATGAGGTAACCATATTTCCTCCTCAAATTTGCATTCCCGATGTTCGAATGCATCCGACACTAATCCAAACATTTGACAGTTATCCTTTTTGCAGCATCGCTACCGAGCTGATATACTCGTATTCGCTTTGTTATCCTGCAAGCGGACCTAACAAAGCAACAACAAAAAAAAAATGAAAATAAAAACAAACAAACTCTATACCTAGTCCATATGCAAAATATCTCGCCGAGGATTCAATTCACTTTTCACGATGTCATTTTTTCGTCCTGTTGCTATTTATCTTTCTGTCCCTATGCAACTCATCGCTTTTATTATTCTCCTGTTGCCAGTTTAGCGAGTATACGAGGCGGAAGCGTGTGTATTGGGAAAAAATCTTTCCTTGGATATTCTGTATAGTCTTTGCCATTAGCCAAATATTCCGTATTCATTTCTATTGCACACAATGGACTGGGACGACAACATCACATACAGGTCCTTGTCCTGGTCGTCCTCGATATTTTTTTTTAATGTATTTTTTTTTTGTTTCTATACGTATAGAAATATCTAAAGTTTCACCTATATACATTATTTCTAGGCAACGTCGCAGCTATCAACAAGTGCAGCAGGAGTTGTCGGGGATGGTGGCTTGCCCAACCAGAATGGAGCCGTGGGCGGATTCACTAACAACGGTGGTGCTGGTGTCGGTGGTGCTGGTGGACTAACCGGCAAGAATGGCGTCAATGGCTCAGCAGGCGATCGATGGGAATTCCCAAGGCATCGATTGAAGTTCTTCAACATATTGGGTGAAGGTGCCTTCGGCCAGGTATGGCGTTGTGAAGCAACGGATATTGATGGTAAGTTTGGGCTTAGTCTACAACAGGTTGTTCCTCGCTCAAAGGGGCGAGGGCGAGAATGTTAATAAATAAAGTGTGTGTCTCATGTAGAGACTTCTGAGGATCGATTTTGAAGGGGGTGGAATATATTATTTATATTCGTTTGTGTTTACAAGTGTGTGTGTTATCCTTTGTTTTTATCGTCACATACTTATCGTCAACGGAGTTGTTATGCGTCAATAATGGGGTGGCCAATCTGTTGGTGATGACTAACAGTGGTAAATAAACTCAGTCCTTATCGAATCTGTATTCTGCTGCATAAAACGATTACAACCAAACCAACTATGGATGTCCCAAATGTGGGGATGGTGATAAAGTAAATATTTCCTTTTTTTATTCCTCGTTATCTCGGCTGAATTGTACTGAGGGCTTATAATGGTGTATTAGGCGTTGTGATGTGGCTTATTATGAGGGGTCACTTTTGTGGGATAATTATTACCAGGCTCAGGGGTTTGCTTAAGGGATTGTGTTTCCTTGGAGTCACATTTGCTTAGATATATTTTTTTCGCATCTGTTTGTCTTACCCAAGCTATAAGTGCGTTAAAAGGTGGATTTCCTAATGCCGGGGAGATATACTTATCAGCGAAGGGTTGATATGGATCAAGGAAAACATGCGCAGTCCTTTTTGATTTTTTATTGTTTGTATTTGCGAAGTGAGATAATTAATTATGTATGTTTATACAAGTCCTGTAAAGGAGTTAATTTGTGTGGTAATAGGTGGTTGATTATTGGGGATACATTTGGGAAGGGTGGATTGTTTTATAAACGATATGATCTGCTTGAACTTAGCAATTAAATGACAGTGTGTATAATTTTCGACGGTATTAATGAACAGTTAAAGGGATTTGTTTTGGAAATTTAGACAGGCACTTGTATTAAGTGATTAATTTACACAAAGAATTGACAAGAAGTTTGCATTTATATGATAGTCTAACGTACTTCCTTCGTTTTGGCTGTAAGTTCGGTTATGTACTTATGTTGTTAATAGTCTGAGGGTTTATGGACTTGGGGTCCTAGCACTGACATTAAAAGTACTTCCCAAATAATTGTTTTTATAAAACGTAATTACATATATAAAAAAGGCTGTAATGTTTTTTTGAGGAAGATGAATAACTGAGCTTATATAAGTAATATTAGTAAGAGTGGGTAAGCTCTTTTTCACCAAAAATGCACTTTTAAATATAACTATTTTCTACACAATTATCGGATTAATTTATAAGCAAATAAGTACGGAGGTTAATATGGGTACATAAGAAGACATCATACTCGAATTATAAAATCTCACTTATTTTTAAAAACGAATACAACAAGTTTGTTTAAATTGTGTAGCTGAGTTGGTGTAGATTTCTCCGAAAATTCAGTATACTTAGTTTTTAACAAAAAATGAACAGAAAATTCAACCAAATTTTGTAAGTAAGAATCTATAAAAACATATCTGCGTACAAAGTTTTTTGTTAAAAAAACAAAAAAACGAGATTTAAAATAATAAAAGCGGTGAATAGATTTGTTATTTGAGATTCTTAAATATATTACGTACGTAATCAGTTTTTTTATTGACAAAAAACAAAAAAACAATTTGGTAACAAACGGAAAATTATTGTTAGAGTTAAGTGTTTTACTTTTGTCCAAACTATGAAAATTGTCAAATTCTCGCATGCTTGGTTCTCTCTCCTCGCAGTGAAAGACAAAATTACGAACGACTCAGTGGTGCACTACCACTCGTATTTACTCATTAACTTATTTTATTTTGTTACTAAAATACTCTTACAGAATGTTTAGTCTTAGGAAGTAACGGAAAAGCACTATTTTCTGGCACATAAATACCTTAATTTATTGTCATCAAATTTATAATAAAGAGTTATTATTTCTTCTTAAACATTAATTTAAATTTTAACATCACAAACAAAATCAATACACGATGAAATTACAATCAAGCTATAGATATTGTTAAACATCATCCCATGGAAGTCCTCTTAACGCAAATCTTATGAATTTAAGTTGGACTGATTCAGTTATATTCAAATGAACTACATAGAAGGGTGTCCAAACGCGTCAGGCATACCGCATACTCCAAGTGAGAAGTGAGGGGTAAGTAGACAGTTATAGAGCGAAAGAGTAACATAAGGGTCATTCAAATCTTTTGACAATCTTTTAATAAATCTTAACAAAGAGTTGGTTTTATTGACGATGACGTTAATGTCTTTATTAAACTCTATTTTAGGATCAAAATAAACACCAAGATCTTTAAAACTGTCTACACGACAGAGAATGTGCCCTGAAAGAGTATAATAAAAATTACATGGAGTACATTTTCGTAATAATGACATATACTGGCATTTTATAGGGTTCAGATTCAAAACGTTTTTAAGACACGATATGGTAAAACAATTTAAATCGGTTTGTAGTGAAAGCGAATCGTATAGAACTCTTTAACATTTGATAATTTCATATCATCAGCATATATCAATATTTTGCTATCTCTAATACATGCTTGTGCATCGTTAATTGCAAGTATAAATAAAATTGATCCCAAATGACTTCCTTGAGGTACTCCAGATTAAGCAACAAAATGGTTGGACTTGGAACCTCTAAATTTTACTTGGTATGTTCTCAATGAGAGATATGATTTAATCCAATTTATGAATCCTTGAGGGAATCCATCCGCTTTTCGACTACTGCTGGGATTCCATCGGGCCCCGCAGAGTAGTCATTATTTATTAAATAGTGTCTCATCGTCAAATATAACGTTGCTGACACTAACATGACGACAGTCATTGAGATAACTGAAATAATGTTCGTCTAAAACAACAGTGGTATCGATAAATGATTTATTGAAATTCTTTGCGAATAAGTTAGATAAAATTAGAGAGCTCGATGTGTTTGAATTATTGTAAGAGAAGTTGGCTGGATATCCATTCGTTTTTCTCTTCGAACTGACAAATCCCCAAAAGCGTTTAGGGTCATTTTTAAGAGCGTTCTCCATATTGACTATATAGCCATTATATAAACTACTGGACATCGCAGAGAATTCATTAAAATAATTGAGGTTCTTATGATAGTCGCAATGATTATTCCGGGCCCGTTTACGTATATTTCGAAGAGATTTATGCTCTTTCGTGTACCAAGGATGCTGGATTAGAGCATTTTTAGAATGCTTGACTGGGATTGTTCTATCCATGCAATCTTTTTTTAGAAAATAGAATTATGTAACAGCTTTTTCTGTCAATATTTTCTGTCATTTGAAAGAATAATTTCTTCTGACAGCCTTTGAAAGTTCGCTTTCCGAAAGTCAAAAGAGTAAGAACGATCATACGAGTCAGAATTTACGTACAGTTGTCCGCATATGTCAATGAAAATATCCAGTGGAAGATGATTTTTGTCTACTAAATGCTGGTGGTACTAGATTTTAATACTGCAGTACTAACAGAGTCAGAAGAAAAAAACTAAATCGAGAATTCGATTATTATGATTTTTTATACAGCTTGTTTGCTTTAAGTCAAATGATAAAATTTTGTCAAGTTATAATAGCTTCTGTTGTGCAGAATTTTCAGATGGTATAAAATGAGGTTCTCCCTCAGAAGGCACCCAGTCTTTGTGCGGCAAGTTGAAATCATCCAGCAACAAAATAGTACTGTCACAAAAAGATAAGTCAAAGATATATTGTCAAGCCTTTGAGAGCTCAGAATAGAGAGTGCAAATATGGTATGAAGGAATGTACGCATTTGCAACATAAAGATATCTTTTTCCAAGAGATATCTTAACACAGATTAAGAGGGAATGGAAATTCTATTTTCTCAGAGCTAAGATGACTGCGGACTGCAGTAAGAACACCTCCACCAGGCCCTTTTAGGTCCTTTATATGGCGGTCACTACTATATACTGAGAACTCGTGATTAAAGAGTTCCGAGTCAAGTATACTGGCGTTAAGCCACGTTTCTGTCAAGGAGAATACGTCATGATAAAAAGCCTTTGGAGTTTAGAAAAAATGTTTTTGTTTTTATTCGGAGCCCTCTTGCATTTCGGTAGTAATGTAGTTTTTTGAAGTAGGACTGTTTTCTTTGCGGAATCGATTGAATCGTGGATATATTTTCGGTAACGGTAAGAATTGTATCAGATGTTGCGAAAACGGTAACAGGAGAAGAATCACTTATCTTTTCAGTTTTATCTAACAAGGTTTATAAAGACTCTATAGATGTGGAGGCATTACATGACTCACATGGGTATGAGAGGGACGACACACTGGATAATGTGTAATTAAAACTCCCAAACAGTCTTTAAAGTCTTTCGAGAGCTTGGCAATGTCAGATTTGAATATAGACACTTTTAAGGCGAGACTGGACAAAGATTATTTTCGGCAAGCAATGCAATACCAAAAAGTGCCCTCTGTTGAGTTTACCTTGTCAATAAATGCGTCGGTAGATTCAACGAACATGAAACATTTTACGAAAAGGGGCATAACAGGCGAAGAGACCGGTAGTAAGGCTCTTTGATTCGGTGCATTTATAAGCCCCGCAATCCATAATTTTATAAATATAATAGTTTTATTATGGACCGAATAGAAAAGCTTTGAACCAAAGAAAAAAAAAATGCCTGTTGTGCAATTCAGTACCTATGATCTTAGAGTCTGTGACAAATGTCTTACTAGCTAAACTAATAAGATAATGAACAACGATGTTGAAAACGAAAACTAACATGTAACTGTGGTTGTTTTATGTTACAACCAAAGAAAAAAAAACACCGCACTTACCACTGAATAATCACTTAACAAATTGATACAACGAAATAATTTTTTAAATTAATTTAAATTACTTCTGTTTACAACGAAAACTGGAATCCATTGTTATGAGTTGATAAGAACTACTCTTCAAACTGATCAATTATTAAAGAAGTACACGTAAATGTTAAACAATAATTACAAAAGTAAACAAAAAAGAAATAAAAACCAAACACAAAACACGTCTACACTCCATCTATTATGTTACAAACCAAAATTAGTGAAATAACTCACATACAGGACCATCATAGGTTTAAAACAGCTGTTTGCCGCTCGAAATCTTGACCGAAAGTCAGTATCATACCTCCGCTGAACGAAATGAGTCGCTTTACGCTTCAACAACGTTGGGAAGTATTGAAAACTTATTACTAAAGTGAGTGCTATGTAGCCCAAACAATGTATTTCAAAAGATGTTTTGGCCGAAATAAAGCACCCACCGCTTTCATTCACGAGCATCGACTCGCAGTCGATGTCAACAGCTCAACATTTCAGGCACTAGCCTAAAGAGAATTCTGCACAAAGATCTAGGATTATTCGCTTACAAGGTCCAATTGACTTACAAATTGAAGGCGCGACAATCCGCTTCGTTATCGCTTCGCAGCTTGAATCATCATCTACGTTAACAAACAAAATTGCCGCACCTGGGGCTCCAAAAACCCGCACGTTATTGTCAGGAAGCCGATGCATCCGCAGAGAGTGACAGTTTGGTGCAGTTGGACCATTTCATTTTTCGAAAATGAAGCTGGGAATAACGTTTCGGTCAACGGTGGGCATTACAAAGCCATGTTAACCAACTTTTTATACCCTATCCCATAGGGGTACATATATTAGCTTTGATACGTAGTTTGTAACACAGAGAAATAATTTAGGTAGATATACCTTAAAGTATATGGATCTCAGCATTGCTAGCTGAGTCGATTTAGCCATGTCTGTCCCCAGTTTTTGGGCCTTACAATTTGAGTTAGAATGAGGAAATTTGGTATTTGAGCTCTTTGTTGCTCCCAGCAGAACAAGTGTTAACATTTTTTTAAATCCGCCCACTACCACACCCCCTTTTTGGAAAAACTTAGTTTTTTTAGCCAAACCGTAAGGAATTTTGAAAGATGGTCTGAACAACATATTTAGAGAAATAGTTAAGCTAGATATACCTTAAAGTATATGGATCGACTTAGAATCGATAGTTTAGTCGATTTAGTCATGTCTGTCGTCCGTCCGTCCGTCAACAGTTTTTGGGCCTTTAATTTTGTGCAAGAATGATGAAATTTTGTACACGTGCTATTTGTTGCTCGCAGCAGAACAAGTGTAAACATTTTTTTAAATCCGCCCACTGCCACGCCAATTTTTCAGAAAAAACGTTGTTTTTAGCCAAACCGTAAGAAATTTTGCAATAGTGCCTGCAAATTATATTTAGAAAATTCCAATACCTATATTTTGTCTGTACAAACATTTTCTGCCACGCCCACATGTTGGGCGTGTTTTCATTGGTAATATTAATATGTTTATTTCGTCTATAGATATCTGAACAAGATATAATAACACTGTTATTTTCTATATTTCATTCCCATTCAATTTGTAGCCCAGCACACTTTATGGGTACATTCATTTTAAGGACGAGATGGGATAGAGTATTCAACGATTCGCACGGAGGATTGTAGGCTTCTTATATGTTTTTTAAACTATTTAGAGAAAACGTTGACAAATATGTATATATAGTTAGTTGAACTTTTTTAAATTAATAACAAAATTTTAATAAGAGTTACCACGTATGCCTGACTAATTTTTACGCAAATAGCTTGGTCTATTTGTGTGAATTAGCATAATAGGAACCTTTTTATCAATAACTGTGTGCGCAAAAGATTTAAGAAGTCCAAAATATGCCTAACTACAAAGCACATTCCTGAAACTGCAGACTACAGGCGGCAAAACTACTATTTTGATCACAGGGTACCACAAAACATAACAACTTGTAAAAAATCTGGATTTTGAATTTTCGTGCCATTAAAAGATTGGTAATGTTCCCAAACTAAGTTTTAGTTGGACGCCCAAGATTACAGTCGTTCACCTTATTTATTATAATACTATAAGAACTCTGTTTATTTTAGTGCGTCTTATTAAATTTAAATTAATTTAGTACACAATTTAGCCACTTAATCAGATAGCAGGTTTTAATATCAGCAATTTTACTTTATATTTTTGATATCAAAAATGCATTTTTATTGTCATAAGCACTTTGAATTAGTAAACAAATTAAAATTAACCGACCAAACACGTGATCATTTGCAAACACATTTTTGCGCTCACCATTGCAAGTATCTGTGGACACTAATCCAATAATTTACAAATCAATAACCTTTGAGAATATTTGCATTCCCTATGTAGTTTACACTCCCAGCCCCATCGTCAACTAATTACAATTCATTCAATCCACTGATTAGCTGAAAAGTCAACATTAACGGACGCGTAAGTGCATTGGCAGGGAAAAACAACACACTCTGTTGCGGCTAACGCGACGCGATGTCATGCCACCAACTTCTAAACTCAAATCACGTATCATAGCTAATATTTGCATAAAATCATCATGAAACAATGTGTCAACAAGGAATATAAATCCATTCGCCATGCAACTCATTAAAAACTAGTAGAGTCTAGCTAGCCTATCGATAGCGGCCATTAATCGAACAATTTTCAACAAAACACAAATTGCCCAAAAGCTGTTATAGCGTGCGTGTTAGGTTAGATACTTAGATACAAAAAAAAAATAGCTATTCTATTTTTGGGTGCCAATTTAATCAGTGGCACAATTATTTTTGTGGTTAGCTTTTTGTGCCACGCATTCAGAACCAATATCATCCACCAACGGGTATAACTATCATCATAAGTCCTTTATACGGAAATCCGCTAAACGTTTCGCTCTAACACAACATTATATTGGACGCGTATATTTACTCCGGATACGCGCTTCTGGGTGCACATAATACTTTATCTCGACGCTCTGCACAGTCTATTGCGGAAACCGTTTATTTATCCTGTCGTCGGGTTATCTGAAAAGTTATTCCGTGTGTTTTGCTGTGAAAACTTTAAAGCGATTTAGCACAATTTTTGCGTGATGGAGTACAACCGCACAGCGTTCTACATGCAAATCGTTGCCTCTTTCCGCTTGCTTTAACAATTTTCAAGTTTTGAATGCCTCGGTTTCTTTTTGGCATACCATGAGAATGACAATACATATTTAATAAAAAAAACATATGTGAATGCTACAATCCACTGTGCAAATCGTTTATTACCCTATCCCTTCTATTCTTAAATTAAACATCCCCAAAAAGTGGGCGTGTCTTAATGAAGATGAAGATGCTACATAGAAAATGAAATTGTCACAATGGTTGACAAAAAACGTATGAGCGGATTGTAGCCTTCAATCCGCTGTGCGGATCGTTGAATACCCTATCCCATCCCATCTGTAAAACTAATATCCCCAAAATGTGAACATGGCTTAAAACACTATGGGGATTAAATAAAGAAAATGACATTGTCACAACAAATTTTACGGTTCTACAAAAGACAAGGTTTTTCTCCTGCATATGTTATGGGGTAGTGTATAAAAATCGTTTTTATATAAAAACGCCCCCAAAATGTGGGCGTGGGTTAAAATGGTCTGTAGACGAAATGTTCATATTAATATTAATAATGATTTCGATAATTTTAAAATTTGACCGAAAAACGTTTTATATTAAAAACGCCCCAAAAAGTGGGCGTGGCAAAAAAACTTTATATGAACGAAATATAGATTGCATATTCACTTGGTTGCTTAAAAAGAAGAGGTAAAAAGCGTCGGTATTTTTGAAAAAATAATAAGCCTACATATTATTATTACCGGTACCTTCCATATAAAAATTATACATATACGAGAACGGCTGTAACGATTTTGATTAAACTTTACTATAAGCATTAAGCATATTAGTTCCAACAAAACTGCATACCCAATAAATACCCGAGAAATTTAATTTGTTTAGGCCATATAATGAAAATCGTCAACATCTCGCGAATTGTTTTGTCAAATTGAATGAAATTTTATTTGTATACTACTATTGCAATTTACAACAATTCCACGTAATTAGTTTTGGCCATATTATTTTTTCAGTTTTGGCCAATAACAGAAAATCACGAAAACATCACATCACGCAAACAATACCTAACTCTTTGTAAGAGAATGTTAGAAAGCATAGAGAGTTCAATATGTTTTTTTTAACTCCTATATTTAACTATGAAAATTAATAAATCGACATCCATCACATTAGTTGTTATTTTCATTGTTCCATAAAGCATTAAAAATTTCAGGATATCTGGCAAACGAAAAACTCTGTAAATTTTTATGGCCAACATGATACAAATTCTCTGTATTTTGTTGTACGATTTCCACATAATATAGTCCAAACAATAATAAAATATGAAATAAGAACAACTCAATCGGATTACACAAAAAAACAGGACTATCCTGTACCCTCTTTTGTCGCAGTGAAAAATTGTGGATAGGTTAAAAAAAATTGATTTAATTTTTTCATGAAAAAATAGAAGAAGAAAATATGCAAATCCGTTATGTCCCGATGGATATCTTTAGTGTTTCTGTTCCGTGTCGGGATCGGGACCGACAACAATTGCCTTCCGACCAAAGCGCCTCACGCCCATTTCTCAATAATGCTCGCGCCCCCATCATTCTTCATCCGGCTTCCGGCAGCCGCCTATTCACTTCACTCCCGGCCAATTGAGTTGTGGCCAAACTAAAAGGCTATGTGTGTGGCTGGCTCTCAATTTTCCACTAATACGATGCGGTTTATTGGCTTTTCAGCTACGACTACCAAGACCGACGAGAGGCAGGCCCTACCCTGTTCCACTGAATGAATGTACAATCGACCATAATTCCATATTCACATCAACAATTTTTATGATGGCAATTTGTCAAGGATTTGCGTTAGGGTTTTATGTATGCATTTTGTCAAAGAAAAAAAAGTAAAACATATATGCAGACTCTTTGCATCCGGTTCCGGTGACCGGGTGGAGGACAATCGGTTCGAACTTAACGACATTGATTTGAATTTCTGCAAGCCTGCCTCATATGGCCGCCACATTATCTTAGCTTCTTTTCCTCTTAAGGAATACAACACTCGCTCACAAGTTGTATTCATGTTTTTAGGGCGAGGATTATGTGGGCGGAGCATATTACGACGACACAATGCCCAAGTACAATATTGTTTCTTGTTTGGGCGTATGTTGGAATCTAAAGTCCTGTTGTGAATTTTCGATTGTTGTTGTTGTTAGTATTATTATTTTTTTTTTCTGCCCCATTCGTATTCCTATATGTGTTCATCCCAGCAATGTGTTATGCGCTTTTGTACAGGAAATTGAGTGCAGATAATGTCCTTGTGGCCGGAAACACTCGTATTTCGGATCGATGGCCCGAGTGCATGGACTCGTAGTAACGTGCTTATTGGCGACATACGGAATGGTGAAAGAAACCAAGCGAGGATAAAATTAAGTGTTGTTCCATGAGGTGGAGTGTAATGTGCGGCAACCATTTCAAAGGATATAGATTGTAAACAGAGAGAAGATGGTCACTGAATCCGATACAATGACTGTCCTGCCACGGAGAATTCGATCGCCAAAACTCTTGCAGAAACGCTTTGAAAGTGAACAGAGTTGCGAAGAACAACGACAATAAAGTCGACGACGACGACATATTCTAGGATATTCAACGAGTGGCAGTGACACTGACAGTAGTGGCTTCGTCCTCGATGGTCATTGTATTTAATGGTAACTGAATTTTGAGAAAAGTACTTCTATGTCGACATGCTCTTGGTATAGAAGGTACCATCGTATCGGAAGGATTATAAAACGCTTCGATACGTACGACTGTGGACAATGCAATCAAGTGCAAAGCTGAGATGAAAATATTTGTACAAGAGTCATTGCGAGAAATTCTTTTAGAGGAAGCGTTTCTTTAGAATGCGTTCGGCTATGTGAGCAATGCGCTTTATTATGTTCTGAGAATTTATACGGAACAAAAAGTTCACAGCCGGGTAAAAGAAAAATGTTAGTTTGAACTTTTTATCACTGTCTGCAATTTTCTTACGTGTGTTTTATAAATCGCTGAAAAATGGAGGAGAGTTTGTCCTTTCCGTTTGCTTTGTTGTGCTCTTAAATGATATTGCCGGATCAGTTTTATCAAAAATCAGCGTTAGCAATACAGCGTAAAATGTGCACACGCCCATAAGATTTAAATTGCTTTGGCTCAAGTGCATCACCAATTTTGGGTGCCAAAATTCGTAATTTATACCAATTTGGTATAAGAATTATCTGTATAAATACATACATAGGTATTAAAAGGCTTTGGCTCAAGTGCATCACCAATTTTTGGAAGCCAAATTTCGTTATTTATACCAATTTGGTTTAAGAACAATCTGTTGCACAAAGCAGGGCAAGCACAAAAATATTAATATATACCAATTATTAGAAAATCCTTTATTATCAAACCCCCAGGAATTTCCTAGCCAGTCTTAGCCACACCAACTTTTAGGGAGCGTTTTCGCACAAAAAAAAGGATTTTTTAACATTATAGCTTTTTATTTTATAAATATCTACATGTGGCTGATTTATGGTTTCAAAAGTGAATAAAACTTAAAAATATGAAATGTGTTTTTTATTGTTTAGTTTGTTATTAACAAAAAGAATGCCTTTTTTTTAAATTATGTGGTCCAAATGCCGACCATTTAGTTGCACACACTGTTGTAGGAATCGGGCTATCGTGTTTTATGCCACGCGCTGCAGTAGGCTTGGCTAGATGTCATGAATTTCAATGCGGATATTTTCCTCCAGCTCCGTGACAGACCGCGGGTTATTACCATAAACTTGAGGTTCCCCATACAAACAAGTCCATTTTTGTTATGTCTGGTATCCTTGGGGGCCATGGGACGTCCCCAAAGCGGCTGATATATAGAGGCGGTCCATCTTGCTGAAACCACGTGTGTGACTAGTAAAATGGATGTGCTTCCAAAATTTAGTAAGAAGAAATCGGTGATCCATAATTTTCACTGTTCACATTTATATCGTCCCCTGCAATTTTCCAAATTATATGGCCGATGATTCCGTTCATCGATAAAGCACACCAAACAGTAATTCTTGGCCAATGTAGGGGTCGTTGGTGTTTCAGTCGCTGATTACATGTTCGTCGCTCCAAAATAAGTTTTTGTGTATATTAATGTAATTTTCTTTGACTTCTTGCAATAATTGAATCCCTTAAATGCATTGTGACCCATATCTGGCACAAACCGGTTTCTTGCCGATATATTGGCATAGGAACAAAAAATGATGTAAACGCATCGAGTACCACATATGGCACATTCAATTAATACATTGATGCTATTTTTTTTTGTCCCGTTAAATTATTCAAAGGAAAACGCATTTGCGTAACAGTGATATCAGGTTCAGTCTGTCAGTAGAAATCGATTCAGTGAAATACATCATGTGCACTTAATATTATCATTTGGTGAATTTAAAAATAGTTTTCAACTAAAATAATACTGTTTAAATCAGTAGAAAGAATAAAATATTGCACAGTAAGTGTGCAATTAGTTATAAAAAGAACAAAATTGTATGGCACACCATTCAATAATATATACAGACTTACAAGAAATTGTTTTGACAAAGAAAAATATTGGTAAAATAGACATTTTCTTTATAAAAAAATAATTCTTTTGATGTCTAACTTGTTCTTTTTTAATTCATTTTATGTTATTCATATATTTACTAACTAACTGTAATAAAAAATTGAACATTTAAAAAGGAATTAAACAAAAATTACAAGAAAAACAAAAAAATACTCAGAAATGAGTCTGTCAAGAAATTGATTTTACAATTCATTGTTTTTTTAATTAAAGAGAAAACAATTTTAAAGATTTTTAAGGTTTTTTTTTAAATTTAATTCTGCACATCATAATCGCCTGGAATTTTATTCTATTCCTCCTGTATTGCTATTTTTAGCTCTGCTCTGCTTTTTGGGTGTCTTTTGGCAATTTTTTTTTCAAATAGACCAACAAATTCTTAATAGGGTTTAAGTCTGGACTCTGGGAAGGTGTATCCAATACTTTACTGCAGTTAAAAAGCAGCCACATCCTCACCATATATGTGCCTTATGTATAGGATCATTGTCTTGGTAAAAATTGAACTGCGGTTTGCTGTCACTATTGAACCCAAATTTAGTTACACTATTTAACAAATGACCCTTTAAAATATTTATTTTGAAGTCTATACCGGACTCGAAAATAATAATGCGGAACGTTTATCATTCAAAGAGCCAGACTTGGGAGCAAGTAGCAATGTTGTTGTGCGATTATGCCGAAAAACCCCACAAGGATCGAACTTCAAAATTTATTTTGATAATTACTACACTTCCATTCAACTTGAGCATTACTTAGCAAAACTTGGCATCTATTCATTAGGAACGGTGAGGCAAAACCGAATACCTGCTTTTTGGGTGTCTTTTGGCAATTTTTTTTTTCAAATAGACCAACAAATTCTTAATAGGGTTTAAGTATGGACTCTGGGCAGGTGTATCCAATACTTTACTGCAGTTAAAAAGCAGCCACATCCTCACCATATATGTGCCTTATGTATAGGATCATTGTCTTGGTAAAAATTGAACTGCGGTTTGTTGTCACTATTGAACCCAAATTTAGTTACACTATTTAACAAATGACCCTTTAAAATATTTAAACTTTGCTGCTCATCCATGGTGTTTTCACTCCCACACCATGACTAATAATTTGCCAAATTTGACAGTTGGAATAATGTTGCGATTTTCAAATAATGCTGTTAACGGCTTTCGCCACACTCTATTGGGGCCATCATAGTAATAGAGCATAATTTTGGTCTCATCGCAGAATATATGACATCATCCCAGTAGTCATCAGACTTGGCAATATGTGTACTGGCAAAAGACAATCGCTTTTCTCGCTCTGTTGAAAGCATCGGCTTTTGGCGAGCGACTCTTGAGTGGTACTGTTTTTTTTTTTAAAACCTGATTACCTGCCTTATTGTAAGGTGGGGAACCGCAACATCACGCTCTTCTTTGAGTTCACTCGCAAGGGTCCTCGTCGAAATCTGTGGATTTTTTGCTACTTTTCTTAGCAAAATACGTTCGGTCTGTTCTGATATTTTGCGTGGACGACCGTTTGAAGATTTTAACTCCAGTCTTTTTTCTGTTTTTTGCACGATTTAAAATATTATAAACTGTTTTGTCTGGTCTAAGGAAACATCTGGGACGAATCTTACACACTTTTTCCGATGTTTTGATTATAATAAGCCAACTGCGAGCCACTTCACATGATGTTCTTTTGCCAGGCATCTTGAATTTAAAATAAATTAACCACGACTGTTATATTAGATGAGCAAACGGCAAATAAAAAGCTCTCATTTGCAATAAAAACGTGCACGTGCATTGAAAACATCAAAATCATAACAGTAAACCGGTAAATGCATACCGCAGCCCGAAAGAAGAATTGTAAAAACAATTTCTTGAGAGACTCATTTCTGTGTATTTTTTTGTTTTTCTTGTAATTTTTGTTTAATTCCTTTTAAAATGCACTATTTTTTATTAGAGTTAAGCCCAGTACGCAGCTCGCGCTAAATTTTATCTCCCATACAAAAGTCTCTACAGAGGTAAAATTTAGCGAGCAAATTTAGATATCAGTGCAGTTCTCAGCTCGCGAGATAAATTCTTAACTTCGCATAATGATGGGACACATAAAATGTAGGTAGGGTATAACAATATTATGTGTTATACGAAAAGTGTTATACTCGGCGGATGACTGGTCTCCACTTATTTATCTCGCGAAATTAATGTGCGAGGCATTTAGATCGGCGAAATTTTAATAAAAAATAAAAACAAAATGGAAGAAAATGAAGAAGAATGATAAACAAATTGTATCAACGCGACTGATTATCTGACATTTACTGACATCTGCGAATGTATGACATTTCCCTGACTCATCTATATGCTGTGTACGAATATAGCGAGCATTTATCTTTGGATTGGAGAAAACAAGTGGACAGTAGCAAACATAAAATTTAACGCGAGCTGCGTACTAAGCTTTAGTTAGTAAATATATTAATAACATAAATCGAATTAAAAAAGAACAAGTTAGACATCAAAAGAATTATTTTTTTTATGAAGAAAATGTCTATTTTTCCAATATTATTCTTTGTCAAAACAATTTCTTGACAGACTGTACATTATACATACTACCATATGATTTTAGATGTTCGGTGTTTGTAAGGCTTCTGGAGTTCTGGTAGTAGGAAAACCGTTTCTGAGGAAGAAGTTCTGCAAATTCTAGCAGAAATACCTAGCGGCAGTGAAGATGATTTTGAAAGCGATGAGTGTGAAGAAGTTGAACCTTTGGGAAGTGCGGGTGATGTTTTTAACGAGGGATTGCTAGGAACACTTCTGAAAGATGAAGATTTTATGGAAATAGAATGCCCGTTATTAGTGAATGAGCCTAATGCTGCTACATCCAAAGCATCGGATGATAATGAAAATGAATAAAAAATCACTTTGCTGGAGCAAGAAAAACATAAATATGCCTGCTGAACAGTTAAAATTTTTTGGCTTAGCTGAGTTTTTTTTAGATATTTTTTTGGACGATGAAGCAATATCCAAAATTGTTGAAGAAACAAATCTATACACAATCAAAAAATATAGGTGACTCATTCTCCGTTACGAAATATGATATCCTAAAATATCTCGGGATTCTTATCCTATCATCAGTCGGTAAGTTTTCAAACATAAGACTTTATTGGGACACAGACATCAGAATAGAATTAGTGAAAAACACAATGACAGTAAATCAGTTTGAAAAACTTCGATCTGTACTGCATTTTAATGATAATTCAAAGATGATAATAGACAAAACTGCACCTCAATTCGACAAGCTCTTCAAAATTCGCCCAATCGTTGAAGGTTCCAGAAGGAAGTGTTGGTCTATTCCGATGGAAGAACATCTCTCTATTGATGAAAAAATTTGTGCAACGAAGGTCAAGCACCATTTGAAACATTACTTGCCACTTAAGCCCCATAAATGGGGCTACAAGCTTTTTGTGTTATGTTGAGTTTCTGGCTTTGCATATAATTTTGAAGTCTATACCGGACTCGAAAATAATAATGCGGAACGTTTATCATTCAAAGAGCCTGACTTGGGAGCAAGTAGCAATGTTGTTGTGCGATTATGCCGAAAAACCCCACGAGGATCGAACTTCAAAATTTATTTTGATAATTACTACACTTCCATTCAACTTGAGCATTACTTAGCAAAACTTGGCATCTATTCATTAGGAACGGTGAGGCAAAACCGAATACCAAATTGCAAACTCCCGAGTGATGTAGAAATAAAAAAATAGCTAGGGGTGCATCTGTTGAATACGTGGCCGATTTCCAAGGTGTCGACATGTCAAATTTAATGAGGAAATGCAACAAGAGTGTCAACATGCTATCGACCTTTGTAGGTTCTGAACCGGAGACAGTTATAAACAGGTTCGATCGGAAAGCGAAAAAAATAATTCAGGAAAGTGTCCAGCTGCCAGAAAGGTGTATAATCGTCATATGGGAGGAGTCGATTTAATGGACAGCTACATTGGAAGATCAACAATTTCAATAAAAAAAATGGTTCATGCTCCTATTCCATCACTTAATCGAATTAGCCGTCATCAATGCTTGGCTTATGTATAAAAAAACAAACGGTCAAAAAAATGCACATGAATAGTTGAGCGAATTGAATTTTTGGTAATCTTTGTGTAATATAGGAACGAGCTCTAGCATCCCAACCAAACGTGGAAGGCCTTCAGGAAGTCCATCTGTTTCAATTTTACACACTGCAAAGAAAAGACAAGGACCTGCTAATTCCATACCAAGTAAGGATGTAAGACATGACGGAATCAATCATGTGCCCATTTGCAACACTGTTAGACAAAGATGCAAATTACCAAGTTGCACGTCAAAACATAATAAATCTATGTTCAAAATCACTATATTTTTAACCTATTTGAGGTGTTATGGTTATTGTTAAATGCATTTACGTTTTATTAAAATTAATTATTTATGTAACAATAAACGTAAATTTCGCAATTTAAATTTAAAATACGTTTTATCAATAACAATTGATAATTACAAAATTAATTATTGTTAATAACGCATGGTGTGCCATATATGGCATAAACTTTAATGACTTTCTTAAGAATTTAATGAACACTAATTTTTAGGGGTGTCAAACTACACTAGCTGACGTGGTTTTTTTTCCACGCAAACTTCTTTCCACCGCCTGAATGTTTTTGGTGGTCCTTGATGTTCTCCTAGGCCCTGGTTGAGAAGTGTTCAGTGCTGAAGAAATTTCGTGGAATCTTTGCTCTCACGACCAATTCAAATTTACACTTTTTCCAGCGCCCAAATGTCAAATATTGTAATGTGAACACAATTATTAGCGCGCACCCACGTTACGACAGCCACTTTAAAAAAAAACGCCCTGATAGCGAACGCACGACGCACGCTCTCCTGGCCACAACTGCGGCATTGTAATAACTAACCCGCACGCTCTGTCATTGAAATGGCATCACCCTCCTTCCACACCATTTTCAAGATTTTGAGATATTCGCATTTGAAAACCTAAATCTGCCACTGGACACCATGTATATAAATGATAACTATTTCTTGGAAGCAAAACTATTTTCATATCTTGTTCTAGAAAGTTATTTTAATTAGTTCATAAAGTTTGAAAGTAGACTTTGTGACAATATCTTTGGAACACTAGTGAAAATAGTGTCTGAAAAAATATTCGGAAAATCCTCGATCCCGTTTGCGTTGACGGGCTGTGGAGACAATGCTTCAATCAATTACATTACCAGACTTGCTCCAAAATAGACCTATATAAAAGTTTAAGAAAACAAAGTAATGTACAGCGGATAGACACTAACACTCCGACCTGCAGCCAGGCTTCAAACGCATTAGAGAAAACATCGCCATGAGTGACGCGCACAATTAAACTTTCGCGCGTCACCGACTTTAATTAACTTGAAGTCCGAAACTAAAATCAGTTAACTAAATATCGGGCTTATTGGACAGGTATGATGTTCTGTTATAAGTAACAGCGCACGCAAAAAATATTATTTTATAGAAGATAGGTGTTTGCTGGTTGCATTCTTTCTTAATAAATTTTCTACAACTAGATAATATAATTTGCAAAATATTGAAGTTTTTCAAAATTTGGTACAGTACAGTAAGTAAAAAAATGTATGTTAATTTTAAAATTGATAGTTGTTTTAAATGTAATCAAAATCGTTAGACCCATATTTGAGCAATTTTAATTTGACCAAAACCATTAGTATGAATATTTTTTGACGGACAATTCCAAAAATCCCTAGGGGCAATATTACATTTTTTTCATGAAACCAATGCTTAATATATAAGGAGCAAGTAAAATGACTGTACCGTAACTACATGTAGTCTTGGAAGTCTTTACTGTTAACTTATAAAAAAAAAACAGAATAAAATCTACACAACTCATAAATTTTGATGAATAACTGAAAGTCTTGTTTCAAAAATTATGTCCCACGAAATGGTCAGATTGATATAAAAGTTTCTTAATAACTTTTTCCTTTCAAATAGTTTTTAACCAGTTTTTCCTTCAACCAAAGTTACTCCACGCATATATTCATATTTAATTAAGTTCTTCTCTGTTTCCTTGCAGGTTATGATGGAGTTACTACTGTAGCTGTAAAGACGCTCAAAGAAAACGCTGCCGAAATTGAAAAGCACGATCTAGTCTCAGAACTACAAGTAAGTATAAAATGATTTTTTTTTTAATTTTATCACAAACTTCTCCATAAATGTCTGCTTAATTAAAATTCAACGTTATGTTAATGTAACCGATATTACATCGTCTTGGTCAAGGTATTTTTTGTGACCGTATTCATGCAAAAAGTATCAAGTGAGCGCTTTCTCATTTAAATATTTATTCACTGTCTCCTCTACCCATCGACTTGTCTGCGAAATAGTGCAGAGCGAGAGCATACACAATACTTTAGAGGAAAAACTTTGTTCAGGTTATTTTTTTTAGTTTAAATTAAAAATTCAATCTTTGCCATTAACTAGATACCCTTGTTGGAAAACCAAAAAAAAAAAAAGTAATTAAAAGAATTCTGAAATGATTCAATCCCCACTGCACATAGGGAATAAAATCGTTGTGACAGTCGATGTGGTGTTTCTAAGAAAAATTGTTCTGAGGGTATCTTGAAATGGTCTGCAAACTGTAATCCTCGACCATAGTCCTGTCGTCCTCATCTAACTCCCTGCCGATACAAAGGAAATCGACAACCAGCACTTTTGTATTTAAATTTAAACACGGGAAAGTTTTTACTGATTTTTTCCAATTCGCTATCTTTTAGATATAGATTTTTTGTTTTATTTCCCAAATGATTTTTCGTCGATATTGTTTGTTACTTTCGTCGCAGTTTGCGTGATGAAAAGTTTTCTTTAATTGGAGAAATTTTCAGATGTACCTAGATACTTTTAAATATCATCTCTGTGCATTTGTGTGAACGACGAATGAAAGAGGAACACCACCAGCACCATGGGAGAAATCCTGGATTTTCTTTAACATGAGGGATTTTTGTTGATCTGCAAAATTTCTTTGACTGTAGCAGTGGCGGACTGCAAAAAAGAGGTTAAAAATTATAAAGGAAAAATGAAGTAGTGAAACTATCTACCAGACTGTCATTAGCACTTTCGTCTCAAAAGGCGAGCACAAAAAATTTAAACCGAGTGAAGTACGAGTTGAATAAAAAAATCATGTTTTTATTTGCGTCTTTTTCTTTTGTAGTGGGAAGGCAAAGATAACGTTCCCACTCTTTGGAGATTTCATATTCTGAGTGGGGAAATTCAATTATATTTAGAAAATAGTTTTTCTTTTCAAGAGGAAGGATACCATAGAAATGATATTAAAATAAGCAGTTAAAATCAAAAATATGTATAAAGGTAACGAATTCCGGAATCCTTTTAATATAACACTGAATGTGAGAAAAGGATTAGGTTAGTAGGATTGAGTTAAGAGCACCAATTTAATATCTCAGAAATTAACAAAAGCAAAGAATATGTTAGTAAGAAACATTGTTTTAAAATGTTAATGGTGCTCCAGGTACCGTAAGTGTCTCTAGCCATACGGAATGATTTCGAAAAAAAACTACCAAGCATTTAAGTTCCATATTAGACTCTGTCATCTTTGCTTTCAATGGAGTGGATACAAATACAAATGTCATCATGATGATGACTCATCATCATCTACTACTATTTCAAAGTTAGACTGACTAATTCGCAGAGCGCAGATAAGTCCCTCATATGGTAAAATAGGTCTCACAAATACAAAAGCATCAATATTGTTATTTTTTACGTTTTCTTTGGTTCATAAATATTTAGTTTCCAGCTAAGTTTTCTTTCGGGTATGACTGCCAATAAATTCGTGCTATCGGATAATGTGAGGCTTTTTCCATCGATACCCGAATGTTCAATAGTGAAATTGTTCTCTTTTTGGCAAACAAACTCCGTTTTCTTTAGTATTGTTGCCCAACCAAAATTGTTTTGTTTACTTGTTTAGAGTTTTTAGTTGTCGAGCAATTTATTGATAGTAATTTTCAATTTAAATATATGAGGCCCCGAAATAAGCAAGTAAAGTATTCGTATAATGAAAGTTACTTCTGGTGATCACCTGCGTTGATAAAGCTAAAGACCAAATAAATACATCGACGATCCCCACATGCACAGCAAAAGGGATATAGTAAAGTCGATAGTTATTAAAATCGATAAAAACCAAATCATGATTCCGTCGATAAAAGGATACAAAATATTATCATGAAAAGCCTTTGCACACTGAAATTAATCGGATCAGGCTAAACAAAATATCCTTTTCCTACACGAACAGCAAAAAGAGTCCATTCAGTCTGATTTAATCCCATTCATGTAACTAATTACGAAGAAAATCGAATACATCAGCTGAACACTACTATGGCAGCTTTGTGTTAGCACATTGGTACCTTTACCCGTATAACCAAGCAAAAAAAAGTTAATAAACGTAATCACTACACGATTAATCTAAATCTCTTCAGCATTGAACACATGCAAAACTTAACAGCACTTTAATCCTACGTAGTTTGCAAATCCAATTTTCAGGCACGTTTTCCTACCTTTATATCCTCTTTCACTACATTGATGTGAATAGAAAAACCTCACTGCTGATTGTCTCTCCCCTACCCATATATCCATATTTCATTCCAGTTCACATTAAAACCATCCCTCAGACTTTTCCCCGATTGCAAATGAATTAAACTGATTATCATTTCAATAGGGACACCTGTTGAATCATTAGCAAATAATGCACAAGAGACCAAAGCAAACTCAAACAATCTTTTCATTTGCCACAATAAAGGCAAAAAAATTGAACCCAAACAAAAAGGATCAACTTGAAAGAACGTAAAAAGAAACAAGTCCATACGTGCCAACCCGTCGTCGTCCTTAATTAGGTGAGTTTATAACCAAGTTATGCAGTTGGCAGGCTTTCCATCTAGCACGACCGCAACTGTAGAAAATTAACAAAAACCCTGTATTAACTCGGGAAATGAAATTCGGCCAAAATAACCAACAGCAGCAAGAAAATGAGAGAATGTAGCGCCAAACCAACCCCACGTCAACCTTCGAAGCGAGAAAATAACTTTTATAATTAAATTCCATTACAAGGAAACACAAAAAGCAAACAATAAAACAAAATAAGTGTGCGAGTGGAGAAAATCCTTAAAGTTGATTTGTGTGTAGAAAACAGGTATCGTTGTATACATTGACCATTGACCGAACAAAATCCTTATGATTTTTTAAGCAGTTCCGCAGTTGTGGGGATAACCACCCCATTGGGAGAACCCGTCCAGACAAAATTTTATATCATGGAAAATAAACCTATACCATCTGTCAGTGGCCCCTCGTGTTCCATATATACGACATAGACGAAGGAGAGTTTAATAACCTTTTCTATCGATAAGGAACAAAATGAGGTTGCTGGTACCGCGTGGCACTAACCACATACGTCGACCACCACGAGTCGTTCGAAGACGACGACGACTATAGAAACGGGGTGTTGGGTATAATAATCGCAAATCGAATTGCCATTTATATTGACATGGCAGTTCATTTCGAATTGTCTGGAATTGAGGTCGATTTTGTGCCAAGTTAACCAATCAACCCCTTCCGGTCGTTCAGCCAAAATGGCCAAGCATCGTCAACTAACCGCAGCAATTTCTATTCAACCCTCCTCAGCATGAAACACGTGTGCTTGTATGGATGTTAGTATATTGACTGAATGGCGATTAAATAAGATAGCCGATGTTTTGTCAGAGTGTGCAAGTTATAAGCTCTTAGATTAAGATGTGACCTTTTCCTAGTTATAAATGGAAAATAGGGGAAAAGTTTGATTGCCATCAATGTGGTTATTTGTTGCCATAATTCCGTTGTTGCACTCGAGAGTGACATGGGCAAAGGTAATTTAACCCACCAAATAAACGCTGGGGTACCTTAAGGATGAATTCGCTCACCCACTTTATTTCTGCTGTTTAATGATCTTTTGAGGCCACCAAATAATCGCATTTTTAGTTTTGTGGATGATAGTGCTCTAATAGAGACAAATTCAAACGACACGCCTATTACCGCTATTCCTAAATACAAAAAGAGATGCAAACAAATCAGCTTTATAAAAGAAAAACAACAAAATATTATACAATGGGGAAAGGAAAACCTAATCCAATTCGACTCAAAGAAAACACAGCGTACGTACAGCATTTACAAGAATAAACTCGTCCACAGTTTCAAGAGACGTAATTATACAACAGTAACATAACATAACTACTGTATAATGTAACATTATACATTAGTAACATAACAGTTTAAAAGCACTTAGTATTTTAATTTAAAAAAGATTTCATAATAAACTTTCATTAACGTATTAACGACCAACTGACGATGAAAGCAAAAATTAGAAATACAATGAGGAAATGCTAATGTATTCGAAATTCTAAAGATATTCATTTATTTCTAGGTAGACCCCGAAGCAAATATAAATCACAATTATCTGATGCTGAAACAAAGAGTATCGTTATACCACAAACTGCATTAATAAATAATTAGGTCGACCATATGACATGAAATTTTTGAGTTCAAACTTTTGACGTCGAAGCGTATATTGAGTGAAATGTTAAAATTTCTGACATTGAAGATTACTAAGATCTAGTGTGAACGAAATTGTCACTGCATACATGAATGCATTCATAGACATATGCTCACTGTTCAAGGATAAGAGCATAAAGAAACATAATCAGTGGTGGTCTAAGGAACTCTTGAATTCGCAAAAAGGACAAACCATGCAACTGTTCAACAAACCATAAAATTGCTCATATACAATCACTTTCTAAATTTTAAAAATGTGTGAGAATGTCATTGTCCTTAAATGAAAAATATACAAAGAAAACATATGAAAAGGTTACAATCTGATATACTAATCGCTTAATATCTTTACCCATTACATTCTATTGTTAAAATATTATTCTACCCTTGCATTATTCATTCATTAGTCATGGTTCAAATTTATTTATAGACAAAATGTTAATTTTAATATTGTCTAAATACTATAATTTTTAAGTTTTAATATAAAATGCCCCAAAAAATGGGCTTGGCTGAAAAATATCAGTATAGCTAAAATGTAAATTCTTTAACTTTTAATTCTTTTAATTCTCTTAATTCTTATTTGATCCACATACTTTACAATGGGCTTATCATTATTATTTTTCTATGTATACAAGTTCTATATACAATAAACACCTACTACAAAAGCAATAAATAATAACATAATAGCACTGCTAATCATCCCACGTGGCTGCCTGAGACTATATTACCTTCCGACAGCTGCCTTCTTAGACTAAGAAGGAACCTTCTCACTTACTTGCTTTCTTTAGTGACGCTACAGTCTGAATATTAATATGATAGCCGAGTTAATCATTCCACGTGGCTGTCTAAGACTGTGTTACATTTCGACAATTGCCTGCCTAGATACAGAAGGAACCTTCTCACTAACTTACTTACTTATTTGCCGCTCCAGTCTGGATGAACCTCAACCAACATGTCTTCCTAATTTCCCCTGCCCTAACTAACTGGCTCCAGTTGCGTACTTCAAGTTGGTTAAGGTCGGTTTCTAATTGTGTGATCCTCTTTAGCCGAAGTATCCCCTACTAATGGCTTGCTAGAATTCAAAGACTCGGGAAGAGCTTTGGTGTACATTTGCTCTTTCTCCTTGTCATCTTAAAGGCCCAATGAGAAGTTTTTTTTTTACCGTAAATATCGCTGTAAGACTCTATGGAATCTTCTTGCCTATAGCCCGTCAACGCAAACGGGATATAAGGTTTTCCAAAGAGTTTTTCACTCGAAAAATGGAAGATCTTCTTAGCAGTTTACACGTGGGCTGCCACCCGACTGGTACCCTGGGTGGGTTTTGATGTGACATTTCTGTATCATTTATTTTATACTGACTTCCCAGGCCATACACCAGTCTCTGATAATAAGGCTTCCTCATAATAATGCTTCCAGAAGAATTTTTCTTTTGAAAGTGCATAATATTTGCTCCGCTTTCCTGTTTATATTCCAGCACCCGCGCGCGGTAAAGTAGGACTGGTGAGTTAAGGGGCGGGTAGAGCAAATATTTAGACTTTTGGGTTAAGAGTTTTTAACTCATTTGTTTCGATTAACGAAAATCGCATCCCTTTCCTTGGGTCAGTCTTCGCCACATCTCCACTAAGGTGTCATTCGTGGGGTTAATGTTGACTCCAAGGTAGATTAACTTTTTAACTTCCTCCTCATTGTTACTATCAACAGTGACATTTCGTCCAAGTTTGTGCGTTGATAGTGCTTTGCTTTAGCGATTTAGCGAAAATGTGAGTTTAGCCATCGCTAGCGACTGTCAGCGACGTGAGCGACGAGAATCTACAGTTCAAATAACTTGAACTTTTTGAGCGAATCGCTCATAAACAATGGAGACATTTATTGAAGTTTATTGAAATTGTAGCATGCGGGTGTGAAATTAAGGTGATTGACTGTGTAAATAACTGTTTAAATGCATTTACTTACTTACTTAAGTGGCGCTACAGTCCGGAATGAACCTGAGCCTCAACCAACATGCCTCTCCAATTAGCCCGGTCCTTAGCTAACTGCCTCCAGTTGCGCACTACAAGTGTGTTGAGGTCGGTTTCTACCTGTGCGAGCCACTTACTACGGGATATTCCTCTACTGCGTCCGATGTCTGGCTGGGAATCAAAGGCTCTGCGAGCCGGAGTATTGGTGTCCATTAGTTCGACATGTCCTAGCCATCTTAAACGTCCAATGCAGAGTTTTTGGACTAGGGGTATGTCGCTGTATAGCTCGTATAGTTCTTGGTTGAATCTTCGTCTCCATAGCCAGTGAACGCAAACGGGACCGAAGATTTTTCTCTCGAATCGACCAAAGATTTCTTCGTCCATGCCTCGGCGCCGTAGAGCAGGACTGGGATAATCAGGGTCTTATATAGGATCTTCTTAGTAGTTCGTTAAAGGGATTTACTACTAAATTGCTTTCTTAGCCCGAAGAAACAGCGGTTGGCAAGAGTAATTCTTCGTTTGATTTCTGATGATATGTTGTTGTCAGAATTAATAGCAGAGCCTCAAAGTTATATCTGTCAATGGTGACGTTCTGTAAAATTCGTCGATGTTGTGTGTCCCTTCGTGTTGACAGTATATACATAGTCTTACCCTCATTTACTGCTAAACCCATTTTTCCCGCTTCCTTCTCTAAACTATCAAACGTGGCTATGACATCACTTTGAGTCCTACCAATGATGTCAATATCGTCGGCGTATGCTAGTAGTTGCACCGATTTTTGGAAAATTATGCCTCTGGTGTTGGCTCGGGAGTTTTGCACAATCCTCTCAAGAAACAAATTAAAGAAATCACGTGACAGCGCATCGTCTTGCCTAAATCATATTTTGGTACACAAACGGACGAGTTTACAAAACTAGACATGGCTCTGTATATTTCGTCTATATAAACGCTGTCGTATGCGGCTTTGAAATCGATAAATAGGTGGTGGGTATCGATTTGGACTTCTTGCGTTTTTTTCCAGGATCTGCCAAAGTGTGAAAATTTGATCGGTTGCAGACTTTCCTGGTCTAAAACCACACTGATAAGGGCCGATCAGGTTGTTGGTAAACGGTTTCAAGCGATCACATATTACGGCAAATAGGATCTTGTAAGCGATGTTGAGTAGACTTATGCCTCTGTAGTTGGCACAGTTCAGAGGGTCCTTTAAAAATGTTTAAATGCATTTCACGTAGTAAATAACTGCTTTCTAATAATAAAACGCGTTTTACTTTAGCGCGCATGTTGTTTAATATATCACTGTTGAAATGAATTAAAGTAGGCGAAATAACAAGCTTATAAACAGAAAAATCTTACAAAAAGTAGCAATAAAATATTGTAGAGATAATCAATAGCCACTAAATGCTGAGTCATAGGCAAACTGAATATAAAAGAGGAGCACGAAGACACATCACAATTTTTTTTCACTCATCGGGTGTATGAGTTTTAAGATTTCAAATGTTTCTCGTAGGACATAAAAACAACTTTCCATCAATCAAGTCCATGAACAAATTTCATACGCGCGTTTATGCTTCACATGTTATGGCTTTATAAATAAGAGATTTACGCACCCCAAATGCATCGCAATGGATCGAGATTGATATTAGGCCGACTACTAGAAGCTTATTGTCAACCTATCAAACCTATCATTCTGTAATGGAATGTGTAGCGATTACTAACATTATTCAGCGGCAACACTCAACCTCGCAGCTACCGTACCATTCGAGACATCACCTCATTGCATAAACAGTATGCCCAACGTATATAATATGTACATACACATCGACTGGTGTGTTTCGACACCGTTTAAACGGTTAACATCATGCTTCCAGAGGTAGTTGTCTTCAGTGACATTATAATAATTTCATTTTTAGTTTTTTGGCCACCACGAACCTTCACACCTCGTTTTCCTTAGTAGTAAACTAGCGTCGTCGAAGACTATTTTTGAAATAAAAAGTTAAATTTATAACGAAAGAAAATTTTCTCTTAATTCGCTAAAAATGTTATTTTTCTGCATTTTGAAAGATTTATTTAAAAGGAAAGCTAAGTCCCCGCACAAATTACAAAATACATATCTACATATATTATATTATTTACTCATAATTTCATAAGACACAATATATCGTGTATACATTTCATACACAATTTGATAAAATTATAAAAAAAACATTTCTTTCATTACGATCAATTACTCTATAGATAACACACAAAAACAAACCAAATGCTGAACTTTATTCGAAAACATTTTCCAAACTATATCGCTGCAGTTGAGTAAAAAAAATCTCGGCACCACATCGCCAGACTCTCTAATCAAAGTGAATTTTTGTCGCACTCTTTTACAATATTAAAACTGGCTACCACTATGTACAACGTGTATAACACAAAACATACATTACCCGATCTACAGTGGGAGGCAAAAGTTAAAATTTGTTTTTTTTTTGCTAACGGGATAAGTATTTTGCACACATATACGACCTAAATTATTGGTACACTTTGGGCACGAATTGCAGAAAACGTATTTTACATATCGCACAAAATGTGAGTCACAAAACATGAATATATTCGGTGTACAGGTGGTGCAAACGTAATGTCATTTATGAGTAACAAGTAAAAAAGGGCTGCGTTTTCACGGAAAATTGATGTCAAATTAATGAAATTAAGTTAAAAATATGAAATCGGTGAAATGACTTCCTCCTGCGTTGATGTACATTAGCGCTTGCTTTATTTTGCGGCATTTTGAACTTCTACTTATGTCGAAATTAAAGACTTGCAAGGCTTGTTCTGGATTTTTGTGGTAAACGCGAGATTTTAAAAACCCCCAATAAAGATTTCATTGCGAAATTTGCGCTTCGTTAATACAACATAACTTAAATTAGTCAAATAAGCTGAAACAATAATTCCGTGTTCCTCAGGTACTTACATAAGTATCGCTCCATTGGTTGTTGTCAACTTAACTCTCTATCTGTGTAAAACAAAAACGTCAAGCACAATAATATGTGATGCTATTTGCAAAAGATTTGACATAGTTGAGTGCGCGGCTCGCTACGTTCATGCTTAGAAGTTTCGTCGCGGGCTTTGATTCTGTCAGCTAATCTGTAAGTAGTTCACCAAGTTGTATCCTTAGATTTAGATTAAAACAAATAAAGAGTGCAGCTAGGAAATGCATCGTAAGTACTTGCTTTCTCCATGCTCGACTTCATATAATTAATTCTTAATTATGAATCTTTAAGTCTTTCATACAAATTGACATTGATATTTGATAGTTGGAATGTCAGATAGCCAATTTAAATCAAATCCGTCCAGCCCCCAGGTTTGTGTATAGACCGACAGACATAAAGACTGCAATCAGTTGCAGAGTTCAAGTTTGTTGAGGTCGGTTTCTACTTTTAATCGCCACTTGCGGGATGCGGGATTGTTCTCTACTGCGTTGTAGATGCAGTAGAGAAGTAAGTTTGTGTGCAAGTCTTTTTATTTAACTTTCTCCAAACAAAATTATTTTTGTGTTTAAGAAAACGCATTCAAAAAGTGAGTATACGATTTGTGTGGCTCAAACTATATATAAATTGAATGTTGATAAAGATATTGTCAATATATGTTATATTGCAAACGTCAATACGGTTTGACCGTTTTGTTGTTCCTAGTTTAACAAAAAAAAAACTACCCAATTTTTTGACTAAAATTAAACCTTTTTTTGCTGTGACAATGGGTACAGTATTTAACTGCTAGATTGTCAAAAATGTAATTAATATACCAAATTTCACCTTTCTAGGGTTAAAATAGGTAATTTGAATAGACAAACAGCTTTTTATTCTGAGTAGATCCATATACTCCACGTAATGTCTCTCTCTTTATTATATTTATATGGTAGAAACTATAGTGTATAAAAGTAAACCATTTGCCAAACTATATCGCTGAACATTTCACAAAAAATAGTGATCGCATATTTTTCAACCCTACTGTAGCTTTTCTCATTTCTATCAGTAAAATTACCCTAACCAATTTTTTTTCAGTCGGAGTTAAAAGTTTTATTCTAGGGAATAACAAATTTGTTCGACGGTTTATTTTTGTTTTGTCGTGTTCCCTATTATGACAGTTGTCATCGGGGGAAGTGACATTCCCCTGGTGTGTAGTGTAGCATTTTTTCTCTGCATTCTCTTTACCTTATTTTCCTGGTTTAGCTCTGTATGGCGAAATTTTAAAACTTTGTTAGGAGATGCGGATGAAACTGAATAGAAATAAAAAAAAAATACCACTGTATGCAATCAAATACGATGCATCCAATTCCATGGTACCCAAGGACATGACGCTATTTCCAACTGAGGGAAACTGAGGGAAAAATTTCCAGAGGTAGATACACTGCTAGGATAATAATTTTCATAAAACGTTAATGAACATGTCGTCGCATTATTTTTGTTTCACACACACAAAAATAAAACCACACTCGAAAAAAAAAGAATGGTTAGCCGCATCGGATATCCTCACAGGCGCTTTGTGACCGCAGTTCGCCCTTGTGATATGTCAGTGTGGGACCTCAGTGTCCGGAGTACACGACGATGGGGTAAAGAGGTGGGTAAGCATTTTAGTTTTATTGTTCTGTGCCATATCATAAGCGAATAAGGTTTACCCACACAATTAACGGTTATTGTTTCTTTTCACACAGTGACATCTATGCGTCCTTTTTGCTATAGAATACCAACAGAGTGACCTTTCCATTCTTAAACCGGACACATAGGGTTATTGCATGACACCCCTATTTTGTGGTAGATAGTGGTGAATGTGATAGGGATAAAGTGATGGTGGATTAACCTCTGGACGATCAATCCAAGTGTGATATTGGACGCAAGTTGCATTTGTTCAAATAGCGTATTATTACGCGTGTTATGGATTGATGATGGCTTTGTTTCAACTAGTGCAGACGATATTATATAAACATCCTAATAAATCCAAGCGGTGATAGCCAAAAAAGGATAGAGTAAAAAAATAATAATTTGAAAACAGAAAACCTCAGAAATTGTTGCGGTTCATAGCGTGAGATGGAAATGGTGGTCCTGCTGATGGCGAAGGATGGCTGTGTGCGTGGTTTATGGTATCGCTGGTTGCAACCGAATAAACCAACAAATTGAGCGGGCGAATTTCGGTCGGTCTTAATGTTACCCTTAACCGATGTCTGACCTCCAATACAGCAATAACAACAACAACTATCGAATGCTGATTTTATTTGTTTTCCTGCATTGCAGTGCAGCGGTTGGCGGAAGGTTGAAGGTGGAAGAGGGATTGTTGAGCGGATGTTGGGTTGAATTTATTATATCTGCTGCATGTTGGCCATATGAATTATAGTTTGGTTGTCGTCGTGTCGGTAGGAAACTGGTCGATAAATGTGACGCGTTGCAGGTCACAAAGGCCGGGCGGTGAATTACTTTCCATGAGTGGAATGCATTTTAGAATATCCAATTATTGTGTGTTTATGGCTGTTGATTTATCTATTTGTTCTACTCTGCGCCACTAATCAACACTTCATCGAAAATCACCACAATCAGGTGCTGACCCCTGATGATGAGTTGTCTGTGGTCATTGTTGTCGAAGAGGGAGTTTATTCGAGTGGATAAAATGCACATGTCCAATTTTACTGACACTGATTTGTGTTATATAATTATTGCACCTGTTTTTTGTTGATTTAATAAATATTAATTATAATATATATATATATATATATCATTTCTTCATGGGTTTATCTTGACCATTTTTTGATGAGTTAAACACTTACCAGAGAATCCTGTTATTGGACGATTCCCATATGAATTTTATCTGAAATGAAAAATCATGAGAGAGAATTTTAATTACATATCAGTGAACCACATGAGAACAATATAAAAACTGATTTTCAATGCATTAGCTATAAATATGTAGTACACAGGGCAACATTTAATTACAATTTAAACAAAGTATTATTCCGATACTTTAAAGCTTTAAGTGAACAGATGGCTGCGGTATTTAAATTTAAATTTAATAATCTGCATTAACATTAACCAAAAATGCAAACATTTGAGTTCAATGATAAATGTTAATAATTGATGAGTAAATATAAAGTATGAAGTTAAAATTCATTGCATAGTAAAATAACATTATAACAGGGATTGGGTTTTCGTGTATAATATTTATTCATTAGTTCATATGAATCACTAACACAAACTATATAGATACATAAAGGACAGTACAAGACTATTGCAAGGCCACCACAGGATATGAACTACTTCAAATACAAAAATACATGCTACATTTGCTACAGCTCCCACCCAAGGCTTGATATAAAAAGATGCTGATTCGTTGTTGGAATCCGACTTAGGTCAAGAGCAATCGACTTTGATCCGGATCGCCTGGCTGTGATCCGCATCAGAGCAACATTTTGCAACATCAGCCTTATATGTGCACACGACCCTATCGATAATACTGACGACCCCGTCAAGGAGGTATTTAGCGACCTCCTGGACGGAGCCCACGGAGTGGAAGAAACCTTCCTCAAGTCAACATTATTCGAAGAGGTAAATCTCCCTTCCAGTAATGAAAAAGTTAGCATAGCGATATAAAAAAACTGAAAAACAACAAGGCAGCTAGTTCTGATAGATTAAAAGCAGAACTCTTCAAAATGTAGTTGTTATTTCGGTTTAGTAAGCAAGTGGGATCCAAAAGTCTAAATGTTTTTTTACCAGATCTTATACAACCGCGAACTTTATGAACTGTAACAATATATGTATGTAGTTAGTATGGTAAAAACACTTAGACTACATTGGATCGGCCACATCGAGATAATGAAAATTAATGCAAAAGACAAGTGAATATTCGAATCCTAGTTTTCAGGTTGGAGGCAAAAGGGAATACCTCCGTTTAATGATCAATTGTATGCCAGAGCGTTTGGACTGAATAACTGAAATCAACGCGCCTAGGATCGAAGATTATAGCTGTCTCTCAGACAGAGACATAACCGATGGCTTCTACAGTCCCAGTTAGGCTACACGAAATGAACAACCTATATGAGCTGGTAGGAACAATTCATACGGGTCATAACATAGTATCAAGTGTTAGACAGGTGGAAGAGCCGAAAGGCCAACGGTGGGGATCATCCAATAATGGTAACTACTTCCTATAAGGTCATCTGATAATTGGACACCTCAGGTTGGATATTGTGCTTTGAGTTCATTGCGCAATCATGTAATAAAATAATTTTTATCAATACTTGTGCACTTAAGTCAGCTAATCTTTACATCCATGAAGAGATATGGTGCCTTCCAGATTCACAGCATTGTAATAGGCAAGAGACACGCATCCAGCAATCGAGGATATGGGAGATACCAGATAGGTTCGGAAGTTTTACCAAAAGTAAAGTGTCAAACCTGCCGATAGAGGGCCTGAATAGAATCCTACTGGGATGAATGAGTAGAAATAGTACGTGTAGTGAAATAACGCCTAGCGAAATAAAGCCGAATACTAAATTTCGTATCATGGAATTTGGCGTTGTCACGGTCGATGCTGAAAATATTGAAAAACTACTCCCGCAGACTTTTAAACGAACAATAGTCCACTACTGCAAAACAACCACCTAACCTAAATAAAGTAAAAATATCAACATCTAAACTAAAACCCAACAAGGCTAGCGATAAATCTGTATAAATCCGGTGGAGATCTTCTGACAGTCAAAAAACACTTAAGCAACATTTGGTCGAACTCCTTTTCCTGATCCACAAAAAAATACGGCCAATAGATCTGTGCTAAACACAGAGGTATTTTCACACATCGGCAGATCAAGAAAAAATCTCTAGAAGTCTAAATCGGTACCCAACTTATTCCTGAATTCAAAACCCGTACCGGCAGCATTAATAGAGATGAACTCCGGAATGACAATATGGAAAATTCACGCTGCTTCATCAGCAACATTTCTTCAAAGCTCTAGAAAGGATTCCAAAATCGTAAACATTTTTTCAATGATATCCTTTTCTGGATCACAATGGTATTCTTCGATTGACAGGTCATTTTTGTTTTTTGGAGGGCTTACATGATGAAAAACACCCTATCACTTCAGCTTTGGATTCATATCTGGTAAATCTCATCATTGATTTTTATCATCTGAGGACTCTTCATGGAGATACGATCGTTGTTTTATTCCAGATGCGGGAGCGTTTTCAGATATTTAATGAGCGTCCGTTAATTAAAAGAAAAACAAATATGTGTGTCACCTGTAGAAAAGATTTCGGAAGGCCTGCTTCGCAACAATTTGGTCGACTTTTCATAGTCTGAAGGCCATTTGACCATTTTCTTCTTAGTGTACCAATGAATTCTTTTATATTCGTAAATCTCACTCTTTCTGATATTATACGAAATGTTGGTTTCAGTTTAGCTCATCGTGGAATCAGACCAACAAAGTTTTCTTGCGTTTTTAAGTCCCGTCATTTTTTTTATTACTAAAATTTGTTACTGATTTTATATATTCGAAATATTAAATATCAACAAATAAATTAAGCAGGATGATATATTGTATTGTGACTTCTTTAACATCATTCTTGGGAGGACAGAATAAGCACATGGTCGATTTGTAAGTCTTGCGGCTCATTGGGCACGACTAACCTAGATGACTTGTTGTCAAAAAATGCCGAAACTGCTCATATAAGTTGTTCACTTTGTTAACCCTAACTAAGACTGTAGAAACACCATTGGACTTAATCTTGGAAATTCTTCCATTGTCGGTTAAAAAAATAACAAAGAGGTTTAAACAAAATATACACTCCACGAGTTAGTAGTCATCAGCTGAGTGAAATACTTGTATATTTATATATTCGCATCATCATATCAGTTACGTAATTTAATCGGATAATTATCCGGTGTACAAACATCTTCAATTATCAGCGACGACCGTCATTTACAATTCCGTGCCCATACATCATTCACTTACAAGAACATCCTCCATTCGATACAAAGTTCCAATTATTTCAACATTATCCTTCAGTTTCTTGTAAAATTAATTAACGAAACCAATAATCATCAATCAGTTATATCCTATTGATTGCTTATAGATACCTCCAGGTATGCGCAATTATGTCCATCGCACGTTATATCCTTATAACGCCAGCTGCCTAGAGAATATCACTCGAATGTATACAATTAAACTTAATTTGCCTTTAATCCGACGCGACGCTACTGCCCGACAGTGCTATAAAATGAAATCATAACGAATTAAAGGCAGTTGGTTGTATGTGCGTTTAATCCTTATGAAATATGGCATATGTCACACACTGTACACGCACTTACCATACCAGTCAGGATGCTGGCTCACGCAAGGCGGTCAGGAGTAATTAAACGCTGACTAGGTTAAAAATGCATTAAAAGCTATTTATGTCAATTAATAATAAGCGCTAGCGTAAAGCTGTCAAACTTAATGTGGGGCTGTTTCGTCATGGTTTTTGTACTCTATTTTTTTTTAAATGAAACAAATTGATTGCCGGGAAGAGGATTTAACTTGCACTATGTAGCCTATATCGTGTACACACATTTAAGGAGATATTTTAATTATGTGGAATTATTTTCGAATAAGGGTCAGTGGTTTTGGCAATTGCCAGCCACCACAAAATAGTATCTGTAGATATCCCAATTTAATATAATCGATCAATTACCATAAGACGGTTGTTTATTTTATCCAATTATCAGGATGTGTCCAGTTAAGTGGATAAATTAACTTGCATATGCAAATAAGCAATTAGCTTTGAAAAGACCATAACTTCCTTGCATATTATGTGGAATGGTTTACGGTATGGGTGTAGGTTTTGTGGTTTAAGAAGTGGTACTTTATGTGGTAACAATGTCAACGTGCTTATAGGTTTGGTTTGAGCACTTCGTAGACAGGTTCGAAATCAGATAATATTTTCTTTGTTAAAATACACAGCTAACAGATTTTCAACCGACAAAAATATAACGGTAAAATGTATCGAAAGAATGCATGACCATATAGTAATATGCTGCAGACGCAAATATTTAAAATATCATAGGTATATAAATAGGATAAAAAAAAGTGCAGAACGACATCTAATCTCATTTGATAACAGTATTAAGCCATTAAATACATTATCTAGGCAAAAGAGTCCAACATACAAGCACTAAAGCAGTCCAACATACAAGCACTAAAGCATAACCTTCCGATGTTTTTTGGCTGTAATTTAAAAAAAAAAATGAAAAATTTTGATTCTTCTTGTGGATTATTTTTATTTGGTCTTTTAATTTTTTTTACATCAAGTCGAGAATATGATGTCATGTAAATGGCATATATATATATGATGTCATGTAAATGTCATATATATATATATGATGTCATGTAAATGGCATATATATATATATATGGCATATCGCATTATCATTTTCATAGCAATCATTTTCTAAAATCTGTCCGACAGTAGGATAATATTATACACATCCTTTTGCCTTCTTATCATCCCTATATCTCGATTTCTGACGTGATATCGTTATCAGAATTAAAAGCAATGCGGAGACAAAATCTCTTAAAAATTCAAAGTTCAAGCTGTAAGGTGCGCAATTCGTCAATGTCGTGTGTCCTTTTGTTGACTTCATAAACTTGCGTTTCCTTCTCAATTACCTTAAACGCGGCAATGGCATCACTTTAGGTTTAATCAATAATGATTATATCGTCTGCATATGCAAGCAGTTGCACAGCTTTAGAGAATATTGAATGATGTCAAAGAAGTCCCATCACATTGAGGCCCCTTGCCTAAGTTTTTCATTGTTAACTTTTACATACAAATGCGTTTGGTGGTATAACAAAACTAGACATTGTGGACTTTGTAACCTTTAAAATTGACATATTACGGAAGATAGGATATTGTAGACGATGTTGAGAAGACATATGCCTTTGCAGTTGGTGGAATTCATATGGTTTCTCTTTTTGTGGATAGCGCAAACGGTGCTGAAGTTACTTTTAACGGTTTTTTTGAAAATGAGTTAATATGTCTGATATCAGAATTATTTGATTGGACTTTACAAGAAATGTAAAGAAAATTGTTTTAACCCCTCTGTATTTTCGGACATCCAAAATATTTGGCCCATCACAATGTTTTCAATTCGATTGACCGTTTGTTGGTGTGGAATCTGCAATTACAATTCAAGGTGATTAGGTATCAAGGTGAGAAAACAATGTGTTGCCTATAGTGGTGTTTCGTTTCAACGTGAAATTACCTCATCCCGTTAACAAATTTGGTATTGTATAGGCTGTGTTTTTCGGCAATTATAAAAATATCTCAACTTTCACCCTGATCAACTTCAACATCGTACTTTATTTGTCACTCATAAATATTATCCTTAAGCCGTAGAAACATCCCTCAATTATATCGTTCTGTGCTAGGTTTCTCGCGCTCACGCAAGAAACCCTTGGTTTGATGCAGAATGCCGACACACGAACCAAGAACGGGGCCCATAAGGCTAAGCTGCAGGTGAAGACGAGAGCTGCCTGAGCTCTGGAAGGAGAAAAGAAAGTAAACATAAAGATAGGTGCCACTCCAGGAAAGATGTCTGCAAGTTATACCAATGTGTAAATCGTCAAAGCCAGGGATACAAGGCTCGAACAGAATCCTGTCGAGATGAACAAGGAAAGATCGTAGTTTAAACACAGTCGATGCGATTGCAGTCTTTCGACATTAAATTTCTTCACAGTATTTCTGATTTGTTGTGGCGTGGTGGATATCCGCATTCTAACACAGGCTCTAACAAGGTAGTGGTTCGAATCTATGTTAACCCCTCTTGTTCGTTGTCAAGGTTGTGTTTTGAGATAGAGTAATGAAATTTGGAATATGGACTCACTGGCTGATGAAGCAGAACTTGTGTAAACATTTTCAAAAATCCGACTACTTTTCATTAAAATGTAGTTTTTGAACAAATATTTCAGAATTTTGAAAAAATCTCTGAATAACATATTTAGACAATTTCAATATCTATATTTCCTCCATATAAAGTTTTTTGCCACTCAGACTTTTTGGGACCCAACTGGAGGCAGTTATCTAAGAACCAGTCTAATTAAAGAGGCATATTATTTGAGATTCAAGTTGATTCCGGATTGTAGTGTCACCTAAGTAAGTAAGTTTTCTCGGTTCCTAGGGATAGTTTTTATACATATATTTTTTATTTATTTGTCAGTGCGTATACACATATTAAGGCCCTCAAGCGATTAAAATGCCTTCCCAATTATATTGCTATTACCCCTTCTTGTGCATACATTTTACGAACTTAAAGCCAAACCGTATAATTAAGTTGCAAGTCGTCATATTAACTTAAACCACTTTAAATGCATATCCTCCTAATGCGGTTCTTATCAATTCACCACTAGACGCAATTTAATTGCCTCCATCTTGCCGAAGAGCAATAAAATCCATCGCCCACACGTAGGCCCCCTACTTTATCTCTGAGATAAGCAAATTCGCAGTGCCTCTGCAATTTCTACTCACTTAAGCTCACTTAATGAGCATCACTGGTGTACACTCGTACTATCTCTGCTATCTGTCTGTTTCTTTCATTCGCATTCAGCCAGCCTCCAGCATTCAGCTCATCCCCTTACGGCCACCCAACTGAACACAGAGACAAAAACGACTTCGAAAAATGTTTTATTGCGTAATTTGATTGCGATTTATTCATTTCACTTTGGAAATTTAATAGCATCTGACATTTATTTTCATTTGCTACAAATGAAATCGTATCCAGCCGTAAACACCCGCTCTCATTTTGCTTCCTTATGAATGTATTGTGTGATTGCGGTGCTGCAATGGTGTTGGGAGTGCTGATGATGTTGAGGGTGCTGAATCTTCAAAAGTGATTGTCTTGTACCTATTCAACCAACAATGGTTGATTTCTCTCCTCTAAGTGAAGCCAATTTTTGCAAGATTCAGGCTTCTTGTCTAGGTTGGTGTAGGTATACGCACTTGTTCACTTACCGGGAAAAGTTTTCTCTTCTAATAAAATTATACTACCCCCCATGGTGGTCGACCATAAATAATAACGAGGATTTTTTTCTTTTTCTTTCTTCACCGACTTTTCCTTCATTGCCCTTTTGTGCTTCTACACCATATCCGCACAACTCACCCATAACCCGGCGGGGGAAATTGGAGAATGAGCAAGTGCAAAAGTGTACCGGAAAGCAGGGTAAATTTGATAACTGATGATAAGAGTGTAGCCTCTTAGTCTTTAGTGGCAGATAAATCATGGCACTTGATGGTCGGGAATACCTACCTACAGCATCCTGTTTCCTTATGTTATTTCTAGAACAACAAAAAATGAAGGCCACAATATATCCCATTTATCCTCCCGAGTGTATAAATTGAATTCATTTATTCCAATTTGCCTTTAAGGAAGATCATTAATTCTGATAAAAAAGGTTGTAGTGGTTTTCTTAGAAAAAAAGAATTACTTTAGTTGTTCCTGGGGGTTAGTTAGCTTTGAAACTCAACGCGAACAACGCAGAAGCCATTGGCCATTGCATTGAAAAATGAAGCCTTCACTGATAGTTCTCACAATTTACTTACTTACAAGATCGAATCTGCATGTTGAAAAGACATTGCTGATTACTTTTCGTGCTTGCTCGCCTTTATCTTTCTGTCGTCTATTCGAATACCCATCCTTTTATCGTGTTGTGTTTAACTTTTGGCATCTTATATTCAATTTATTGAATTTCAAACTTAGTAGTTCTGAGTGCAGTTACCTAGTAGTTATTGAGTTGGACTGGCAAATATGTCCAATCATCGCTTACGGCTACCGTGGTTCCATATAGGACCATCCTTAAGCGAAAAGATACAAGTGTTTGATAGACGATTAAACGAATTCTGCCTGGGGTTGTATCAAACGCCAAAAGCCAAGTACATACTATACTATTGCATAAAACTTTTTTAGTTAAGGAGATTCGAAAAGGAAAAAAACCCTGACTGCCTTGATCTTTTAAGCTTCCTATCCCAATGCTAAATACATACGTAGTGAACCGGCTTTATTACACCAGAGGAATTTAATTACATCGATTTTCTAAAAATTAAATAATAGCTGAATTTTATCATCACCACAGTGGTGCGCGGGACAAGCGACTGATCAGCGCGCGTACGACGACAATAGTCATATCCCAATAAAATCGTGTGCAGGTCTTTTTGGACTAGTAATCTACTCCTGTGTCTTATACTAGGTAAGTCAGTTTGAGTTTAGCTAGAAGGTTCTTATGAGACTCGAGATGTGCCTTATGCTGCTAATCGTCGGTCAAAATCGGGAGAGTGATAGACTTTCACGTGGTCGCTAATCGCTCGCTATGATGAATTAGTTTGGCGACCACTAAATGTAAGTTACCATTAAATAGTTGAGGTTATTTTTTTTATTTTGCATTAAGTTTAATATAAACAAAATAAATGTCGCTATCAAAGTATTTTTTTAATTTTTTTTTTTTGAAAATATATTAAGAAATAAAAGTTAGGGTAGTATGTATTCTCAGTTAAAGACGAAAAGGCAAGGTTAAATTTAAACTTTTTTATTCAACAAATAACAGTTACACTTTAATTTGGAACATATTTATGTCATGTACCGTTAGTTTGTTTTTATACTTTTAAATAACGGGTGATTTTTTAAGAGGTTTAGAACTTTTTTAAAAAAAAAAAAACAAAAAATTCGAAAAAATGAATGAAATATTTATTTGAGTCGATAGTTTGAACCTTGCAATTTAATGTTTAAAGATAATTTCATGCAAATGTTGACCGCGACTGCGTCTCAGGTAGCCCATCCGCTGAGTCCAATTTTGGCATACTCTTTCACACATATCGGCCGGTATCTCACGAATGAATGCATGGATGTTGGCTTCCAGTGCGTCAATCGAAGCGGGCTTGTCCCTATAGACATTAGCCTTGACATACCCCCACAAAAAATAATCTAATGGTGTCAAATCGCACGATCTAGGCGGCCAATTGACCGGCCCGAAACGTGAAATTAACTGTTCACCAAACTCGCCTCGCAATTGCGCCATTGTTTCGCGTGCTGTGTGGCATGTGGCACCGTCTTGTTGAAACCACATATCATGCAAGTCAAGAACTTCCATTTCGGGCAAAAAAAAGTTTGTTATCATCGCTCGGTAGCGTTCACCATTGACAGTAACGCTGCGATTCGCATCATCTTTGAAGAAATATGGCCCAATAATGCCGCCGGCCCATAAACCGCACCAAACAGTGGCTTTTTCGGGATGCATTGGTAGCTGTTGCAATGCTTCTGGCTGATCTTCACTCCAAATGCGGCAATTTTGCTTATTTACGTACCCATTCAACCAAAAATGAGTCTCATCGCTGAACACAATTTTTCGATAAAAAAGCGGATCCTCGGCCAGCTTTCCAAGAGCCCATTCACCAAAAATTCGGCGTTGTGGTAGGTCGGCTGGCTTTAGTTCTTGCACCAGATGTATCTTAAAAGGCTTTACGCCCAAATCCTTCCGCAAAATTTTCCACGTAGTGCTGTAACAAAGGCCTAACTGCTGGGAACGGCGCCGAATCGACATTTCGCGGTCTTCTGTCACACTAGCTAATACGGCCGCAATATTTTCTTCACTACGCACAGTACGTAAACGTGTTGGTGGTTTAATGTCCAACAAAGTAAATTTGGTGCGAAATTTGGTCACAATCTTCCGAATAAACTGCTCAGAAGGTCGAGAATGCCGATCATAAAATGGAAGCAGCGCGCGATGAACATTTCGAACCGAGCACGAATTTTGATAGTAAAATTCAATAATTTGCAAGCGTTATTCATTTATAAGACGATCCATGGTTAAATTGCAAACCAAACTGAAGCTGTTTGACAGTGACACAAGGTACTAAACACACGTCAGCTGTCAAAACCAGTGTTGCCAAAACCAAACCAGCTAAAAAATCACCCGTTATAAGGCATTAGCGGACTCTATATATAGCTTCTACATTCCTTTGTGTAGTTTAATGCACTAACTCCTGATTCACATTTCCCGCTTACAAGAGTTTTAGTTTCTAAATATGTCCTCCTCTATAAACATGATATCATAAAATATCAACTTTCGACATGGCTGTCATATGAAAAGTGTTTCAAAACTATTTACTTTTTTCATAACATATTTTCAAATACGTTTTTCTTCTAAACCTATTGATTTCCACACACAAGTTGTCACAACTCACCAAGTATTTTGAAATTCAAATTTAATTTCATATCGCAAAATGTTGAAAGGATATTTTTTGTCCCTTGCCAATACTATACTAGAGTATCACTTTATATGGCTTTGTTACAAAAAACACATACCGCACAAATAGAGGAGGGGGTGAATGTCTATAAATGAAAAAAAAAAACTTATCTCCACTCATACAACAAGTGGAGCAGCATCATTTCCACTCTGCAAATGTGGCATCAATGTTGTTCCCCCTCTCTTGTTTGTGTCGGGCATAGTTTTCAATTTCAATAAGTGAATAATATTTACGTATATCATTTTGGAATGTCCTTGGCGACGTAGGTGGTTGCAGGAACAAAAAAAAATGGTATACATACCTTCATACCGCAGACAGTGTACCGTGCGGTTAGTTTGGAACTATAAGTTGGAATGACTATGGCGGAGCATATCCCGCAGTTTAAGGAATGGCAAAGTTTTTTTTGGTTAGCATTGGTATTGAAGAATTTATATTTGCAAGGATTCCAATTGAGACCCGTTCAATATTGCTACGTCGTTCTTCGCTGGTATTGGTGGAGATGGTACATAGCTATGTTGGGACATATCCAGGATGGCATATTTGCATTTGAAAATATTCAACATCATTTGTGTTTATTTTACGTTTTATTTGCGTGAAGCATGCGTGACAATATTTGAAAGTCCTTTCTCTGGTATTTTATACTTTTGCCCTTCGAGGTTCTATTGTATTCCAGGTTTAAATACACATTTTGCTTGGATCATTTCAAGTGCTGGGTATACCATGGTTGTGTGTATTTCAGTATTCATTAGTTGGTTACTGAATTATGGCATTCCAAGGAACTTGTCTTTAAGGAAACTCTTAGATAAGAGAAGAATTATATGTTTGTCAGTTTAATGGATATATTTTGGTAGGAATATCTAGTCTAGATATTCCATTTAATCCATTTTAAAGTTCAGAAGTTTGACAGTAAAAATAATGGCGAGCTGAATTAAGAAATTTAAGTGTACCAAAGATATTTAAATGTGAAAATAGTTTGTGTCGGAACTCGTACGTACAATTGCCGTTAAAGTCTGCTGGATTAGGGTTACATCGGAAGATGTATTGTTATTTTGAACAAATTCCATTTAAATTACTTACAGAAATGATACATCCTTTTTAGAGTGATTTTTTTTTAATTAATGATGTATATATAAACTAAGAATTTTTAAATATAAATCGTGTTACAAAAGATATGGCCGATTTTAAAATCTAAGTTGAAAACATATGAGAGTGTTACGATCCGCTTTGCGCAACGTTGAATACCCTATCCCATCTCATCCTTTAAATTAATATCCCCAAAGTTTTGGCGTTTTTAGGCAATGAAATATAGAAAATTACATTGTCACAACATAGTGTTCATACAGTTTATCAAAATCGTTTAAGTTTCGACAAAAAACAATATTTTTCTCTTGCATATCCTATAGGTTAGGGTACACAAATGGTTTTTGTAAGAAAACGCCTCTAAAATTGGGTGTGGGTTATTATTATTTATATTATCATATTCATTACCAACGATTCTGCATCAAAAGTTTATTTCGAATATTTTAAAATTTTACCGCAAAATGTTTTTTTACCAAAAACGCCCCCAAAAAGTAGGCTTGGCAAAAACATTGTATGGACGAAATATAGATATTAGGATTGTCTAAATATTATATTCAGATACTTTAAAAAATTTGGGAAAAAATAACTTTTTAATAAAAAGGGGGCGTGGCAGTGGGCGGATTTTGAAAATGTGTACAACTTTTCTGGTTGCACGGACAAGGATCCTATATACCAAAATTTCAATATCATAGCTTACAATTTAAGGCCTAAAACTCGGTGACGAACAGACGGACGGACAGACAGACATGTCTTAGTCGACTCAGCTAGCGATTCTGAGTCGATCCATATACTTTGATGTATATCTAGCTAAATTATTTCTCTATGTTACAAACTATGTATTAAAACTAATATACCCCTATGGGATAGGGTATAAACATATAAGAAGGCTATAATCCGCTGTGCGAATCGTTGGATACCCTATCCCATCTTATCCTAATAATAAATGCCCCTTAAAATTGGGCGTTGTTAAAAACTGAATGAATCTTGTTTAGACGGTTTATTTAAATCTTTGATGGTTCAACAAAAAACGACGTTATGAATATGGATATGCTATGGGACAGGATTTACAAATATTTTTTCCAGAATAATGCCCCCAAAAAGTGGAATTGGGTTTAAATGTTATATAGACGAAATGATTATAGCATTATTCTCCAATTATGTCCATTGAAAGTTTTTTTGAGTTTTCCTAAAAATGTTGAAAAACGTTTTATTTAGAAAAAAAGAGGCGTGTCAAAAAACGTTACGCATATAGACGATATATAGATATTGCAATTGTCTAACTATCCTATTAAGACACTTTCAAAATTCTCTCACATTTGGCCAAAAATAACGATTTACTGAAAAAGGGGCTTGGCAGTGTGCTGATTTTAATTTTTTTTACCTTTTACTGCTTCGCCGGACAGAGAGTCCATATACCAAATTTCACCACTCTACCTTAAAATTTAAAGCCCAAAAATCGGTGACATACAGACGGACGGACAGGCAGACATGGCTAGATCGACTCTACTAATATTCCAATTTTTTGGTATTTGTCATATTGCATTTTGGCCTTATTTCGAGTGACCGGGACAGTGGCCTAAGTTAGTGCTTTAAACAGCTAAGCGTGGTGTGTCTGGTTAAAATTGCGAAATTGACAACACCTTAATTTATTTCACTGCCTCATCTCACCATAAGCAGTTTCCCATTTTTGTGTCAAAAGTAAAACTTTGCAAATATAAGTCTATGAATAAACTAGGTTTGAGGCCCAGCACCCATCTATTTTTGTATACAAAGGGCAACTTGCTTAAACATTTTAATTCAACTAAAACGAGCTAATGAGAAGTTTAACCCAGTGGATAGCCATTAGAAAATGCATGTATAGCTAAAAAAATAATTTGGTGAAAGTCAAGTAGGTCGTTCTACCGCAAACATTTCTGTAAAATTTACAGAATTATATTAATTTAAAAAAAAATGCCGACATTCACACGATGTAATTTATTAGCTGATTTTCTCTGCAAACTACCCAAAGGCACAGCAGCACCCTCTTTAAGCCACACACCAATTCAGTTTGTCTATGACCATCTATACAAGCACATTTTCAAAATACCCATTATCCCCTATAAGTATTCTTTTATCAGGTAATATCCCCAAAACACCAAATGAGTATTACAACCACATAATGCTATCATATAAAGCTAAAGCTACCCCATAAAGTCCCAGCTTAGGACGACCGAATTAAATGATTGTTGAAAAATTATGCAAACGGGACAAAGCTTACATAGCAACTCTCCGATTAGTATTCAAGCACCTTTCACAATCTCATTTGAAAAACATTGTCATCTTCATATCCTACCCACATAGAGCTATTGAAAGACTTCCCGTTGCATGAATAACACATCCTATATATCCAGCTTGAGTATACTTGTAGGCGTATTAAAAATTCACCTATCTTTGGATCCAGTGTTGTGCGGGATTCTTTTTTTCCTTGGATAAAATTTGATGAGGTTTGTTGGGGGATATCCAACACCAATACCCATGTAAACTACAATTTACGCTCCCAAGGAAATGGTGAACAAAATAACGCTTTCGAAAATGAGAATGCGGAGGTAACTTCACAACATCCGCAACTTGTTTCTTTTTTTGCTGGGAAATACCAAATGAATGTACCTAACGTGCAGTAAGGGTGTAATAATATGTTCAACAGCTATAAAACGTTTCGAGGATGTAATATCGGAAATTTGAATAAATTTTCACATTCCCACGCGTATGCTTGTAGTATCCTTGTACAAGCGCCCCCTTAGTTTGTCTATATATTTTGTTGTGTTAATTCTTGTTATTTTTTCCATTTTTTACTTTCTCTACACATAGGTAATGAAGACACTGGAGCCCCATATAAATGTTGTGCGCCTGCTGGGATGTTGTACTGATAAGGATCCAATTTTTGTGATAATCGAATATGTAAATAGGGGAAAACTTCAAACGTACTTGCGGAATTCGCGTGCTGAGAGGTAAGGATTTTTCGTAATTTATTTTGTTTCGGCTTTTGTTTTCAGGACTTTTGCTGCGAACAATGGAAATTGCGAGTGCTGTTGAGAATGCAAAATGTGGTTAGAGTAGAGTGTGTATTGTTGCATATTTTGTTTAACAAATAAATGATTAAGGCACGCACAATCTGAAAATTGGAATGACCGCCCATGTGCGATTAATAGCATTGGAACAATGAAGTCTTGGTGTTGGCTTTAAGTTAATCCAAATGGATATAAATAACTCACAAAGCTGCTGGTATGAGAAGCTCAGCCAAACGCTTAATTGGTACCACAGAACGATCAGGAAAACGACAAAGAAATTCACTCTTTGTTAAAACAACAGACTTCAAATTGATCAAAAAGGAATAATAATTCAGTGTATTATTGTTATAAAATAATTATAACAATAAACAACAATATAAGCAATGTCAAAGTATAATGACATTTAATTTCAAAAAACTATGACATATTCGCATTACAACTTACAAATTGACTTGTGGGTCTAGTGGTCTAGTTTAAATTCCAGCTTTGCTTGGCAAAAAACACAGCAGCGGGACTGCAAGTATAATGGCCTTTAAAGAATCTTGTGAATAACTCAAGGAAATGTTCAAGTTAAAAAATATAAAATTTTTTGGACAACAGCTCGTTACGTCGCTTGTCCTAGAATTTTTGTGTACGTGTGTATTTTTTACACTGAAGAGAGACTTCCGGTTTTATGTCGAATCTGTATGGCTGAATTCAGATAAGCTTTCCTTAACAATTGATATTACTCGGATTATTTCTCAGATCATTATGAAAGGGATTTTAGTTGCAAGTATTTCTTGAGGTCTTTATATAAAGACCTCAAGAAAAGTATTGGAAAAAATGTTAGTGTGTCACATTGTCTAAATCCATTTTTTTAATATCGGATGTTTTTGTGAGATAGGTCATTGTCAACTTTGATGAAGAACCGAGATAACTGCATCGTCATCCTGCACAGACGGAATACAAACGCTATTGTATACAACTTTAAAATCGATCATAAGTAATGGATATTGAAATGGACATTTTCGATATTTTTCAGGATATGCCAAAGCTAAAAGATTTCATCAGCTGTGGGTTTTTTAAACATAAAACCATACTGATAGGGGTCGGTAGGTGTTGATATACGGTTTTATGTGTTAAAAATACGGGATCTTGCAGGCGATGGTAAGGAGTTTTATGCGTATGCCTCTATAATTGGCACAGTTGAATGGGTTTCCTTTTTCATCCGAATTTTACGTGTTTTAAGCATATATCATTTTCGCAGCCTTGTTAGCGTTATTAAGATATTGCTATCCTCATTCCTCACTTCATTTCATTAAGTCGACTTTCGTCTTTTATCCGAAATGTTTGTATTGCTTGGCCCTTACTTGGTTATTAAGCTTAAAATCAAGTCTCTTAGCAGCTCCCGTCGTTTTTTTTTTTTCATAATATGACTGTAAAATAAAATCAGTACTTTACGAGGCCCTTGTTTGCTTCATAACTGTCTTCAGGAATTGTAGGGTCCACGCAGTAGACATACACGTGGGATTGAATCAAAACCTCACAAAAAGAAAATTGTGTGATTGGGCTAGCTACTCAAAATCGAACTTTATTGTAATGTCGTATATGTATTACCCATTGCCTTGTCCTGCCCTTTAAGTCGAAATCATCAAGTCGTTAAATAAACAAAAAATGAGTCAAACATCTTAAAACCAGAGGCCCAACAATCCCAGCTAGGGAAAAGGAGCTGGTGTTGCCACACCCCATATTATTCTTCAGTACCTAATAATATCATAAATGTATATCTCTTCTTTGACTTTTTTCTCGGAGTAAGTTATACCGCTATGATAAGAAGGTCTCGTAATATTATTTTTAAGAGACTTGGAAGCCTTCTCAAATGATTGTTGTTAGAGAAGATTTACTTTAAATGGACTTTTTTTCGTGAATAATATTTTAAAAATTTTAGGAGAAATTTTCAGTTTCAAGTTTTAATCATATATTAGATATCATATTGATACCTTAAGACAAACATTTATCCTAACTTGATCACAAACGGGTTGCACGGATAGTCTACCCAATTTATTATCAAAATGCAACACTGCTACTTTAAAAAGAAATACAAGCTATTCCTAGAATCCACCCGGTTGGAAAGTGGAAGCCAAACTATGTTTAATCAGCGCTTAACCGTTGCCACACGACGGTGACCTAAATACTCACTGTCATATCAACTGCCACATAAACTTGCTTCTTTATTTACCTTAAGAATTTTTAATAAAAATGCAGTAAGCCCGCACCATAAAAGGTTACCAGAGCGAATCTTGGTCTACTTACTTATTTTCATTTTTATTTTCCTTAATATCAGCCATGAAGAGGAGTCATGTTCAAACGGCCATGCTATTTGCATTCACCATATTGAAAAATACTCTCTCGCTCTACTTGAAACTCCGCATCGACTACAACAACGTCATCCTCATCCTTGTTGTAGTCGTCGTCTTCGTCGTCGTCAACATCATTCTCATCATACGGCTTAGCAGCATCAGCGGCAGTTTACCCTGAACATACAGCTTGCTGCCGCGCCTCAGATGCCATAGAAAGCGCGAATACACCCACTACCACTAGTACTTCTCCAGAGTCCTCCCTTCTATATTATCTAGTGTATGATGTGCATGTGCGCCGTACTCATAACCATTTTCCTTTATTGCAGGCATTACGGCAATACACACGGAAAATCGAATATCCTGACGTCAGGCGATTTAACATCATTCATGTATCAGGTTGCCAAGGGTATGGATTACCTAACATCCCGAGGGGTGAGTATACACCAAGCACACGCAGCCTACACCACTTTTACTTATACCATGTAGTTTTTTTTTACGTATCGTTTAAGTGCATGAGAATAAGGAAGCACAACAACCCTCACAAAAATAAAATAACAGAAAAGTAAAGCAAAAGATAAATAAACGTAGAATGAAAATATAAATCGAGGACGAGTAAGGATCACGCAAAAAATCAAGAAACTCACCGTGGGAGTAAAACAAAAACAAGACCTGTGTTTACTTTTATGTTGTATTGCACACTGGTTGGGTGGGTCCTGTTCATTTTTTTGTCCTGCTCCCCCTTTGCGCGAACGACGAGAGATAAATTTTTTGAAATTCGCTGGTTTTAAAGCACACTACTACCTGCCGTCATCGTCTGACTAAGTATGCACACATAAAGTGTATATCCTGCACAAAGGAAAAGTGCAAACTCAATTTTTTTTTCGGGATGCAGGCAGGCCTTTACTGTGTAAGAGAAGCGGAACACACTCGTGAACCCAGAGATAGCACGATTTGCTTCACTCTATTGTCGGTCGATGTGCATAGGAATGGGGGTTTATGAGGGTTCCGAATATATAGAATTAAAGCGTATATATGTAGGTATATAATCTCGAGGGTGCAATCCGTTATGGTTTGTGAAATGCATTTGAAAGTTTTATTTTCAACAAGAGCTCAATTCTCGTAGTGGCACATCTGTGGAAGCAAAGAGACGACTTTAGGATGCAATCCTGCAACAGTCTTCTAGTGTGGTGTGCTTGCTATAACCATCACCTGTTGAATCAATTTGCGCAAAAGGATAAACAACAAGCGGTCGGGGACTAACGATGATTTCTCTGCTCGTTTCGAGTAAATCGGATTAACTTGAAGTACATTAACCTTGCTATGAGTTAGTATAACGCGTTAGGTAGGTATGTACTTATTTCGTTTCACCCTGTCCAAAGTGTGAGAGTTATATCAAACAGATTTAAACATGATAAATTTCCTTACGTTTGTCTCCGGGGATTTTTGCGGATTTAGGTGGATATGTGAATGGCTCAGTGAGATTTTTAAAATTGAAAATAGAGAATGGGATAGAAGTTAAGAAGTTTTTTGTTTTCATCTTTTTGTTGTTTCTAGGGATAGTATACAGATTCCTACGTAGGTATTGGTCTTGTGGATGTTTGATGATGTTTCTAGAAAACAAGAAGTTGATTAAATTGTTTAAGAATCTTCATCTTTTGAGGTGTAAATTACGTTAGATTTAACATTTAAGTACACATGTCCTTTGATAGTACCAACATATTAATAATTTTTTTAATAGTTCAACCTTTCCCAAAGCGACTTATTTTTTCTTATTCCTTTGGGGGTTTTCAAATCAAATAAACTACAAATATTTTTTATCTTAAAAGTAAACGTGAGTTGAGCCAAAGTCAACATTTAAGAACCAACTCGTTTGCAACAATTCAAAAATGCCGTGAATTGAGCAAGAATGTGCATAAACTCAGGGGATTTGATATCATTTTTCCAACCTAAAATTATACATACTTTCCCTCAAAAAGAGCTCAAGAGTTTTTCCATTTCAAACAAGGAGCCAACTAACGTTATGACATTATTTTCGAAATCCTTGTAAAGAATTTTAGCAAATCGGACAACACCGTTCAAATTGTTACTCAATTACTTAAAAATATTTTTAGATAACCATAAAATGCTTTTTGTAAATTACCCCGTTACTTTTGTTACTTTTATTCACCAAATCGCATTAATATGCCGAACAAAACGAACCATAAATACGGATGAACAACGCAGAACTCTGCTATACGAGTGGATTTTGTCTTCTATTCTAATCAATAAAACTATACTTCCAGCCTCTGACGAATAACGAATTTGTATGGTTCAGTAACCTATTGTTAGCGTAGCAGAAAATTTAATTAATTTTTATCCTTTTTGTATATTATCTATTGTCAAAAAAATAATTAATCTATCTATAAGGATTCAGCAGCAAAACCCACCATTAAGGATTAAAAATATGAATATCAGTCAGCGGATAAAATTTTATTTTTTAATTACGGAAAAAACACTGCAGGTGATATTCAGCTTATTAAAATGGACCATTGTTATAAATTTACAAATATATGAATATAGATATGTATATAAGAGGGTGTCGCACATGAACGGCAGTGCGCTATAATCATAATAAGTGGATAATTTCAAATTTAATACACTATTAATTGGCGACGTAAAAGTGTGAAATGCTTGACTATTGATGTATTTAAATTATTTAAATATGTAGTTTGTTTTGATATTGCAAAACATAAAGGTAAACAATCGTTGGAAATGAAATCCGTTGATATTTAAAAGCTTAAAATAAATCGAATACAACTCTTTAAGCAAAAAAAAAGTCCTGGAATTGTGAACAAAAAAACTGTGTATACGAAGTTTGAAGAAAGTCGGTCAAGTCGTTTAGGCTGGAGAGACTGGAGGACCGACACGGACGGAATTCTAAAAACCATTTTTTGGGGTAATCTATCATCGTAATGTTAGCATCAATCAAAATCTCGAGGTCGAAATATTTCATGAATACAATATCTTTGCCCATAATCTGACAAATTTCACAGAGCTCAAAAATAAAAATTAACGCAAAACCGCCAATAGTGAAAAATATCAAATGACCCAAAAAATGTAGGCGATTTAACATTTAAATGTTCGTCCTACTATGTTTTCAGTTAAAAATGCAACTGGTATTGGGGTAAGCAAATGCTCAAAATAGAAAGTAGCTTACAAGATAGTAATACTACTTATGATTTTGCAAGTGAATCTTTCTTGCTATAAGTGAACTATGCCCCGCATTGTCCGAGGATAGGGTTTTCAACACTCGACATTACCACTCGACTTTTACCAGACTCAGTCGGGTTTATATTGAGGAATATTAATAGCAGCATTTGTATGTGTAAGTGTATCCTTACGAGAGAGCTCTTACTTGCAATTTCAATGTCAAGGTTTTTGGTAACGAGTTGGCAGAGAATGAAAGTAAATTTGATTTTAGGTGTGTTTTTTTTGTGAACACTAGTGTATTCTGCAATTTTCACTAATGACATCTATTTTGATGCCAGGAGTTAGAAGCCACCACCACTTGAACGCTCACAAAACTAATAAAATGATGAAAATTGTGCTAGTAATACCCCTCAGTATATACCCTGGGGTTTAGGGTGTATAGTTATTCTATTAGCAAACCCCTCTCGCTTTAACCACATGGCATGCACCTTTGAGCTTAGGTTCAATTTTACATTTTTAATTCTAGTCGATCTTTTATAATGTTAAATCGCCCAAAATTATTTGACATTTTTGTTTTGACAGTGTATCACAGCTATCCACTCTACTTTCTGGGCTTTACTTGGCTTACTTTTTGTGTTCTCTGTAATCAAAAGCCTATTTTTATTTTTTGCTGGTTGTACTGGTGGCTTATACGATAAAATTACTTTTGTGACATAGTAGTCTTAATATGTGAATTGAAAAGTTTATTAATAAATTAATTATAACGTTTAACGAAACTATTAAACTTTGTTTGTGTCGTACATCTGATGCCCTTAGAAGTCTGTGCCAAACGATCATGGATTTCTTCATCCGCTTTTGATATGGTTCATAATTTAGAGTAGAAGTAGAAGGTTCAAGAACTTTAGTAATTCGAGAAATGGCTTGACTACGTGCTTAACTATTTGGTGGCGAATACTTATTATATTTCTTATCAAATATTTTTAAAATATTGCAAAACAGTAATAAATATTTCAATAATTCTAATATTTTCAGATAATTCATAGGGATTTGGCAGCGAGAAACATCCTTATTACCGATGATAACACATGTAAAGTGGCAGATTTTGGATTCGCGCGTGATATTGTGACGTCGAAAGTTTACGAACGAAAAAGCGAGGGAAAGCTTCCCATTAGGTAAGATAAGGCACATAAAATATGGACTTATTGTCTCTTTAGTAGTGTTATAATATAACTATCCAATAGGTCTTCGTCTTAATTTATTACTTTTTCGAAACAGGCATGCACTTTTAATATATGTGCTTGATTTTTCTTATATGATGCCAATGATATCTAGCCGTGCTAACCATTTTACATTTTACATGCAGGAAAGTACATTTTTGCTATCAAATGTAAATAGCAAAGCACTGCGTAAGAGTATTGGTTAAAGTCCAATATCATCAATTCTGCGTAATGGACAAATATTGCAAATTCCATGAAGCTCTCTATACACAATAAACTAAAGCCCTATGATCATGCGCAGCGAAGAGTGATCGTTGAATTGATTACTATACATCAACAAGTGATGCTGATTTTCAACCAAAATTTAGCAGAGAATCCACATTTGATTTTCAAAGAACAAATGCATCCATAACGCGTGGTGTGGATTTAAGACTGGAAGCATCACTCTACCATAATTCTTCGAAATTAATAATGCTATTGTGTACATTTTTAGTCATTAATTTTTTTAATTAAAAACCTATAAACACAAGGCTAGACTTTCCAAGGCTTAGTACACACATTTCGAAGACTTTATTTTCGTTCTAGAGATTCGAAAAAGTAAAACAAAAAAATTAATTTCCACAACCACAAAAGTGACAGAGAGCCATCCTTTCAAAAGAGCAGTTCAGAATTTTTGATTATGCTACCTATCCCCCTTTCTCTATTCCATATGACACACAACATTAAAAAAAAACGTCTTCTTGAAACTTTTACAACCCATGAATGGTTACTTTGAAACCATTCTTCCTTCGAAATAAAATATCTTATTGCCCAAGAAATATGCAAGGAATTCCATAAGAGAATTTTGAATCCTATGAAGTATATATGTAAGAAGTATATAAAAATGTGTGATATTTGTATGACTTTAAATAATCTGCCAGCAGTTTTCAAATTGTATTGTAAGTTGAATGCTTATATTCGGAAAAAAATAAACTAGTTTCCCCTGGCTTCTTCCTTTAAGGACGTTATCAAGTTATCCAGTGAATAGAAATTGAATCAGTACCTCTGAAAGGAGGTCAACGCAGTCGAGCAATAAAGTCAAACATTTTATAAACACCGTCATTCTGTTATGGCTCTCTAGTTTCTACTTCTGGCAAGCCCTCGACGTCGATAAATCAACAAAGAAAGCGAAGCGAATGCATAGCACAAACACAAAAAAAGAAGAAACAAAATGAAATAAAAAAGAAATTTCTAATTTTGCAGGACCTACATAAGTAATGCAGTATACTTATGAATATAAAATTACCCCGAGTTCTGTGTACCATCACGTATCTAATAAAAGAAATGCCAATGAGCGGCATTCGCACGCTCGACACAGTTCTAGCCGGAGTCAGAGGTTGTCATAAGCCAAATGAAACATCGAATTTATTTGTGAATTTTTCATAGCATTGGCGCACCCTCATGAAAACCTAATTTAAATCCTGCCACTTTATAGGAGCTGGCTGTAGAAGAGTCAACCAACCCTCCGCATTTCAGCCATTGGCGCTATTTTAAGTCATGGCCGAAAGCGTGTTGATGGTGACTGCCTTTGGATATATATATTAATGTGGTGTAAGGGTACGTTTTATGAAATTTAACACTTATTATGCAAAAAAGTGTTGGGGCTATTTGTGTCGGATAATCAATCATATGGCATCTTAATAAGTCATACTAGGTGAAAAATATAGTCTGAAGAATGCATTGTGGGCTACTACTACTTGAAAATTTCTTTCTTTTTGTTGAAAAAGGTACAAAAAGCTAAATTTTCAGATTAAATTCATTCTAATTTAAATATAAATCTCTTAGTAGTATAACAAACTGATGAGCTTTGAAATAAGTTAAAAAAATACTTTTGGTAGGTACATTACTAACAAGCGACAAGTTTCTAGTCAATAGTTTTTGAACTCGTCCCGCTAGGGGACCGCAGTCCTCCTTTTTAAGTTAATTTCCATCGTCGGCGTTACATTAAAAGAAAATGCACCAAAAGTTATTTCGCTACCACAATTAGATATCAACCCGTTATCCTTTAAGTGGAATACTCCTCCTTTATAAAAGGATAAAGGCCGGTCAATTACTTCTTCTTCTTAAGTGATTATAGAGTATAGTTAATCCGATTTTTAGCTAACTACTACAGTTGAGCGGTTTCTACTTCTGCGTGCTATTTAAGGCGAAGTCTTTCTCTGGCTTGGATTCGAAAACTCTTCTGACTGGAGTATTAGCGTTCAATTGCTCTACATTTCTTACACATGTTAAACGTCTAATGCGGAAATGTATGGATAAAGTTTCGCCTGCATAGTCCATAAACGAAAGCGGGTCCGACGATATTTCACTCGAAATGACTAAGGTCTTCTTCATCTAATATGGTCCATGCTTCAGAGCGGTAAACTAGGACTGAATGAGCGAGATCTTAAATAGTAGTTTTTAATGGTTTTATTACTAAATTACATTCCTTGCAAAAGGTGGTCATTTGCTTAACAATGCGATTGTATGAGAACACTCTGATTCTGAGGTTTCACGTAGCGATCACCAGTGTACTAAAGTGAAGGTCCCTTTATCCGTGGTAAAATATACCTTCACTCACAGAAACTACTGGAGAGGCTAGGTATTAGGTCATGGTTAGGCCTAAGATTTATTTTTAAAATTGCAAACATCTGTCATTATAAATTGAGCAACACCAACTTACTGTGAGAAGCATGTTTTTTCTTAGCCTGGTTTGTCGACAGCCACCTTGAGAATTTATGACGACATCAATAAAAAGGTTTGGTAGCACATTTTCTATCCAGGATAAGACTGATGTTGTTGTATTTTGCATGTTAATTCTGCATACCTTTTTATTCGTCTGTCCAAATCGCTGCTGTTTTTGTTAGAGCTTTCCTAAAAACGGCACCGGTGTACACCACTTATCATTCAGTAGTTACTCCGATACCGATTCTTTGATTCTATTCTGCCTTAATTAGATTAAAGGCTTTTGGAACTTCTCATTGTCTTATTGCTTGATCAACGGGGAGTCACAGGTCTTTGGGACCCCTCTTTGACGGATAATATAAGAAGCGAGAGCAATATTTATTTATGTCGATATTAAGTCATATATTTTGCGAGCAACAATTTAAAACAAGCACAAATGTGCATCAACTCATGTGGTTGTCATTCGACCGATATCATATTTTTGACTGAATGTTACGAACTTCACCTTCGACTTAAGTTAAAGTGAAATCAAAACCCAAATCGACAGTCATTTCAAATTAGTAAATTATTTTGCCTAACCTTGTGAATAAAATAATATTCAAATGTGAAATTTAAAGAGTGACTCATTCGGCGGTGGGCGTATACGTAACATTTTTAATTAAAAATTGAATCCATGAATATATATAAAGGATCTTTCGAATATAAAAAGCATTATTTCGTTACAAACCGGTCCATGGACTTTTTGACTAAATGACATGATATGTATGTCCCAATTTAAAACAATCTAGAACCTCTTCTTTGTAAGTTTTTTTCTATGTTATATACGTAGATATATCTAAACAAATATTTTTTTGCGAATTGTTGGTGGTTAGATTTTTAGTTAAATAGTTTTATTATATATTATTTGTTATAGTTATATCACTTCAGTATTCTAGTATAAAAATCACTTTATCATGTTATATATTCCAAAGTGCAAATAGTTTTATGGTCCTTCTCAATTTTCTCCATAAATAATGCTTACCACTACGCTCTCTATATATTCTATTCAACCATTCATTGGCCCTTGAATGTACCAAACAGATCATAGAGATAAGCCTTGTTCAAGTCATGTCAACTGTTCACTGTTCACCCCACGTAAACATTTTTTGCATTATGCTATTCCATGACTTTCATGCAGGCGAATTGACTTTACCCTAGATCCAAATTAAACTCAGCTCCCAATTGGAAGATAAATTCCGTTTGAACATCCACATACCCAAACATTAGACGTTGAGCGCAATATAACATTTCCTGGATTCACTCCAGATGTTGTACAATTACCTAATTACATCCTGTACCATAGCATTTCAAATGAAATCCATATGCACATCGCATCCTCGAGACAATCATCAATTTTCCTCTACTTGATGGACATCCATCGTGTCCTCGACATTTTCAATATCATCAAGCACATAGAACTACCAGCAACCAAACCAACCAGCTGCCAAACGAACATTTTGCCGGAAAATCACAAGGATACCCCGTTCGTAAATTCATTTTCTTTCGTTTGTTCTTTTTTTTTGTGTCTACCCGGACAACATCGTCGTCGACTACATATTGAAGTACATTCCTACACATTAGGTAATGTCCTTGTCTATTCTGATGCTGTACTCTATATATTTGGCATCTGTTTGCTATCCGAATCGTGCAAATGGTAGGCGAACCGACGGCAAAAGGATGTGGGTGACCCAATCCCGCTGTCGTCAGTGAGAAATGTGTACATTCCGGGATCCTACTTTGAATGCTGAACCCAAACAACCTGTTTGGCATTTGGCAATGAAGAAGGAAAATATAAAACGATATAACAATTCAACTGAAAATTCTACAAGAAAAAAAAACACACAAATACATTCTCAAAGGATGCCAGAACGACGCGGCGAATAGCGGGTGAAATGAATTCATAAATTTCCAAGCGATATCGTGTGCACAGCACTCTTTCCATCTGCTTGTGTATATAAGGAGTTCCTCCGTGCAACTCCAAGTTCAAACGATAAAATGTGTAATTTTATTTTTTCTTTTCTTTTATTCACAATTTTGTATTTTATGCTTGTTCTATTTTCAGGTGGATGGCAATCGAATCACTCTATGATAATATATTCTCAGTGAAATCGGACATTTGGAGCTTCGGAATACTAATGTGGGAAATAGTTACACTGGGATCAACACCATATCCTGGGGTATCAGCTGCTGATGTTATGCGAAAGGTAATGTAACAGACTCCCGGCTTATCGTCCTTTGTACTACAAAGGCCGGCAATCGTATGTATATATGTATAGACAAATATGTGATTGTTTGTGTCAATGATGAAGACTGACTATATATGGTAGTGACGATGGCATCTAAGTGCCACAATCTTTCTATGAAAGTAACAGGGTGCTTAGTGGCACTCAGGATGCCATTCAGTAATACCAATTTTATTTGTCCGCCATCGTTTAATTCTCTTCCTTTTCGGTATACCTACACTCGGAGAGTAGATTTAATTGCAGTCATTCGGCTTTTATTATTCTTCCACTCCACTCCACCTAACTGTGTAAAAACACAAGTGCCATCGTATTCGTTCACTTAAATGCTTGTATCTATTCCATTGCTATCCCACTATCCTATTCCATCCTATATCTACATCCTGCATTCATATAAAATCGAATCTGAGTGTACCTTTATCCCTTGTATTTATTTTTTTTCCTCCTTTTTAATTTTTGTTTTTCTTTTTTTTTATTCTGTCTATTTTGTGTGTGTGATTATAAATAGGTGAGGGATGGCTATCGATTGGAAAAACCAGAGCATTGTCGTCGTGAGCTGTACAACATCATGTACTATTGTTGGGCGCAGGACGCCATTGAACGACCAACATTCTCGGAGATAGTACAAATGCTCGATAAACTTTTACACACGGAAATGGACTACATTGAGTTGGAGCGATTCCCCGATCACAACTACTACAATATACTCAATTTAAGTGGTGAGAAGTTGTAATGTTTAAGAGCGAGTGAGAAAGAGGATGAGGGCGATGGCGGCGGAAACACTGGTTCCAAAGGTCAACAACGGAAGGCAATGGGTTCTGATGCGATATACGTACTATGTTCGATATATGCAACATGGAGTCGTTAGCATTTTATTGGGTTATTGTTGAATGCCCTTAATGCGGATATATTTCTTTAGTTTTAAGTTAAAAAAAACGCGTTTTTAATTGTTATATCTTTGTGAATCTGTTTTTCTATGAATTGTATTTTATTATTTTATTTCATGAAAGGCGAATGGACCTTTAAAAAAAAGACTTATTTTGTAATACTTCAGCTTATTTATTTTTATATACATATGATAGATTAAAATTAAAAGTGTAATATATCAAAAAATATTTAAAAATAAAATAAATTTAAGTTCATACCAAAATAATTGTTTTGTAGTTAGATCTAAAATAACAAGTTCCTTTTATACCGTGTTTTGAATCAATAGAGGTAATATATTATTTATCTATAAAAATCTTATAATTATTTTTATAATGGTTTATAATTTATTTATGAACCAAAATGATTACTTTTAGTTTATTGTTCTTTTCCTGAAGTTGTAGTTGAAAATTAATCATCAAAACAATCTTACCGCAACTGATTTGATAGTATACAGGGTCTGCTTCTTTTTCAAACTCATTTGCAGAACGCGAATTCCTTAATCTGTCGAAGATTATGTCAAGAAGCCATAAGATAGGCCGCTAGGGTTTTCCTTCCCAGCAGCAAGAAACGAAGAATGCGGAAAGATACTCGTAGTCAAAAAATGAGGGCCAAAGTGTAAAACATCAAAAGGAGGAATACAAGGTTATGAGGGAGAAACCTGTCGAAATGAACAAGTGGAAATGGTTGCTAAATCAGATAAGACCCTATCTGCCGTAATATGTTAACACCTGAAACTGTTTACCAACAAACAGATCGCCCTTTAACAGTGTGGTTTTAGGACAGGTAAGACCACAACTGATGAAAATTTCACACTTCTCCATATCCCGGGAAAAACCAAATCGTTACCCACCACCAATCCATAAATTTCAAAGTAGCATATGACAGCATTTATTGAGAATTTTAGATAAATCTAATATCCAAAGCCTAACTTCAGAACATTCAAATGACAGTTTGATTTTCTTAAAATTTTATCAGATTTTCGTAAGGGGTGGGGAAGTAACAAAACGCAGTTGTTCTTATAAAATTCGAACTAACCACAAGGCCACTGCATCAGCCTAAAATCACCCATCTGTGCTGGACGACAGTGGAGAATGATCGTTGTCGAAATATATGTTAACCAAATGGGAATTAGGTGTCGCATTGTGGTTGGACATCATTAACATAATTTTTGAGAGGATTGTTCAAAACTCTCGAGCCAATTCCAGGAAACAATGTCATCAATACATATATACAACTGCTAGCATTCGCATCAACGTGATGTCACGACCATGCTCGCTAGTATAAAGACGAAAGCGACTAAAATGAGTTCAGCATTAAATTAAAGGAAGACCACGTATGCTGTCAATAAAAAAAACCATACAAAATCGACGACATCGACAGAACATTATGAATTTATGATCAATAGCTACAACTTTAAGGTATTGACGGACTTTGTCTACCTCGGCTTCGCTATTAACAACAACATCTTATCTGAAAACAATCAAAGAATTACTCTTTTCAATCGCTGTTTGTACGGGCTTAGAAGGGAGATTAGAAATAAAACCTTTACTTGAACTGCTAAGTAGATCCTATATAAGACTCTGACCAGACCAGTAGTGCTCTACTGATAAAAAATCTGTGTTCGTTTTGAGCAAACAATTTTTTGGAATTTTTTTTAAGGTTGGTGCATCAATTAAACTATAAGATATATATCGTAGAGATCATAATACAAGTAGCATCTACGAGCAGAGATTTGCCAAAACATATACATACACAGGCTCATCATTTAGTGCATTTATTGGAATGGCATACGAGAATAGAAGTTATTTAGTTTCAAATCTCTAACTGAAGCAATAAACAATGAAATTATATTCTAGCTATATACATCTATTATTGAAAAACAATTTAACATACACTTATTGAGAACACAGATACATAGAGAACTCTTTAAACTTCTTTTACTAAAATGCAGTTCAACTAGATCGTTATTTTTTTATTGTTAATCATTAGGTATATGGAATATGTTTAAACTACGCAGGTTATAGAAACCACCCGGGTAAAAAAACAATAACACTTAAAAGATCTGGGGTATCAATTTTTGTCGAATAATAATGGGTGTAAGAAAACCACGCTACTAAGTCTACGCTGGGACAAAGGCAACATCTGCACCATTAACTCGACACGGCAAATTGTGTAGATCATCCCATGGAAGCCATCTCAAAGAAAATCTATTAAATTTACATTGGCCTGCTCCAATTCTATTTGGATGAACTACATAGAAAGTTATCCAAATCTGTAAGACATAATATAAATGGGGCCGAACTAGGTAATTATAAAGGGAAAGAGTGACATTAAACTCTTTTGATCACCTTGTCTTATAAATCCTAACATAGTATTGTTGGATTTATTGACTATAACGCTAATGTGTTTATTAAACTCAAAATAAATACCGAGATCTTTAAAACTGTCTACACAGTTTGGATCACTTTTTCGTAAAAATGTTGACTTGGGCTTCTTCCATCCGATTTTTGAGAGGATTGTGCAAAACTCCCGAGCAAACCCTAGAGGCACAATCTTTAATAAAGCGGTGCAACTACTTGCATATACGCCGACGATATTGACATCATTGGCGGACTTGATGTGATGTATAAAACAACATCTCTTCAGAATTAAACGAACCGCTGGCTTTTCTCAGTAAGAAGTCTTAAATTTTGAGCTAGAAGGATGAAATTTGGTACACGTGCTCTTTCTTTCTCCCAGCAGAACAAGTGTACAATTTTTTTAAATCCGCCCACTGCCACGCCCACTTTTTATACAAACGTATTTTTTGGCCAAACCGTAAAGAATTTTAAAAAAAGTGTCTGAGCAGCATATTTAGAGAATCGGAATATCTATATTTCGTCAATATAAATTTTTTTTTATAAAAAAACGTTTTTGGGCCAAATTTTAAATTTTCGAAAAAAAAATTGATGCACAATCATTGGTAGTATTAATATGAACATTTCTTCAATAGACCATTTTAACCCACGCCCACTTTTTGGGGGCGTTTTCCTACAAAAATCGTTTGTATGCCCTACCCCAAGGCAATACAAAAACGTTGTTTTTTGTCGAACTACAAAAGGTTTTGATAAACTGTCTGAGCAATATATTGTGACAATGTCATTTTCTGTAATGTATCGCCATAAAGCCCACCTTTTGTGGATATTATTTTAAAGATGGGATGGGATAGGGTATTCAACGATCCGCACAGCGGATTGTAGCCTTCTCATATGTTTTATATTTTTTTAACGTAAATGCTTGGGCACCGTATAGCAGGACTGGCATGATTAGAGTTATATATAGAATCTTCTATTTAACTAATTTGTTTTCTAATCCCGTATAAACAGCGATTAGGAAGAGTTTGATATCAGACGAGATTTCGTTGTCAGGAGCCGAGGTACACAAAGTTATTTACTACATTAATAGTTGTAGCTATTGATCGTAACGTTCTTTCGAATTCGTTGGTGTTGTTTTGTGCATTCACTTATTGACAGCATACTTTCTTGAAATTCTCACTCTTTTCGAATAATTTAATCATTCCCGACCTAAAAAGGCAATAATAAAATAATTAAATAACAACACAAATCCAAATAAATTTATAATATGTTTGAAGAATATTATTATTATTATTATTTTCTTTATTATTAAGTAAGTACAATTATAATTAACAATTTCATTTTTTATAGCACTAGCTACCAGGGCATTCGGATAGTGTTTAAAGAATAAAATATTTTGTTGGAATACGTGACTAACATTTTTTTAGATTGAGTTTGAGCTTATTACAGAGGTTCGGTAACGATGAATTCAGTCAATCCAAGTAGGTAAACCAAGCTTAACCCTTAAACGCTGTTAGAAATAAATAAAAGAATCTTCTACCTTCTTATCAAAAAAATCGATTCCATTTTTATCCTTCCTGGCACTTAACTGATTGCGACTTGAAAATACTTCCATTCCAACTGTTGGACTAGTCCAGTATTTTTGTTCACTTACATGCGAATGATTTTTCGCTTATCTCCCTCGTAAAGGTTATGCGAACTGTTTGCGTTTTTGATCCGTTTTTCTTCCTGAACCCTTGAGTACCGAGGAAAGGAAAAACACACCGATGATGTTTTAACAGCGCTAGAATATCACAGAACTCCAGAGCATACAAATCGGTAGATGGAAGAGCTCCTTATATTATTTGCATATTGTTCTCAATTTTTTTCCCCAATTTAAAATTTTTGTTTTTACTTACTTTGACTGTGCAGTGCACATAGTGGGTAGTGATTGAATTTTCTTGTTTCCGCCTTTTAGCAGTTTTTTTTGCATTGCATTCTATGAGTTAAAAATTGAAGGGAAAAATTGAAGATTTTCATTTCTACTCGGTTGAATTCGATTTGTTATCCATTTGGAATTGCTAATATTTGTGTTTTGCCCACTTCAAGCGGAAGTTTTCAAATCGGTTCTTGTCAAGTTGTATACTAAGTTGCGGGAAAGTGGCTCCTCGTTATGGTATAGGTAGTTCTTCTTCTTTAGTAGATATCCGCGTAATGCAATTTATTATTCAGTTCGGAAGAAGAAGAAAGGGCAGACTATGAACACAAGTTGGAAAATAATTCCTTAGAAAAAGTTCTTTTTTTCTGACAACTGCTGAGTGGTAGTATTGTATTATGCAATGTTGGCTAATCTTTCTGAAAGTTTAATTCAATTATAGTTATCATAATGGGGTACTTTTCTCTAATGAAACTTGACGTTGAAAATGCTAATGCGAGAGAGCAATTTATCGTTTTATGATAATTGCAATGATTATATGAACCTATTCAAGTTTTAGTTCTTATAAAGGCCAATTAAAAATGTAACGGGGGTAGTTGAAGTGTTCTGTTTTTAATGCAGTTAGCAGGAATAAAAACATAATTTATTATGTTAATCGAGTAAACAAGTCTAAAGGTATCTTACATTTGTTAAATACATTTTCAAAAATGAAATCCATTTTCACTAACTTAAAATATAATTTAACAAATAGAAGATATAAGGAACATTACCATAACTTACGAGCCACATATTATCATAGAATGATTATACACTAACGCAAACTCACACACGCATCTTTGTATGTACGAAAAACTTTATATGGATGGAATATATATATTTAGATTGTCTAAATATCTTTTTAAGACATTTTATCGAAATTCTTTACCGTTTAACCAAAAACCATGTTTTTCTAAAAAGTGGGCGTGCATTGGGCGGATTTTGAAAATGTTTACACTTGTTCAAACAGCATGGGGAAGCATCGCTAATACCAAATTTCATTATCTTAGCTCAAAATTTAAGGCCTAAAAACTGGTGATCTACAGACAGGCTCAGCTAGACTCAGCTAGAGATTCTTTATTAATCAATCCAAAACCATAAAAATAGGATTCGATTCAGTCTCCATGAAAGTAAACCATTTTCGGATCTAGTAACCTCACACCGTGATGTAGACTGGTTGACGACGACCCCGACCGCCGTGACTCACTCGAGTCTAATTTTACCATTGGTGGGGATTTAAATACAAACACATTTTCTTGGATTCAACATGCAATTCAACGAAACGAAGACTATCTACTTTACAAAGACTGAATGAAGGGAGGGGTCCACTTTCTTCCAATGAAATTAAAATCCCTGACCTCGTCGACTTTTTATCGCAAAATGGCTAGCTAATATCTTATGGAAGGCGAAGAATGCTATGATCTATGCTCAGACTAAATGGCTGAAAGTCAAGAAAAAAAGAAGGACTGCCTAGGTTAACAAGTAACAGAACCAACTGGGACGTTTTCAGAAAATACTGCAATGAAAACGTTGCTTTAATGTGCCACTGAAGACACCACGCGAAATAGAAGACGAACTTGACAATCTCTTGGAAGCCATTCAGAGCACAGCGTGGAAAAACACTCCCTTCCGGAAGACACACGTAACAGTAAAGTCAAATACCAAAATCAAAGACCTGATACTAGAAAAGAGGCGGCAAAAGTCCCGGGCACCCCTGAAAAACTTACATTACATAAAAAAAAATGTACATACCTCGAGTGGTTGACTGCTGATAAGAGTTCAAACTACTCACTACGGAAAGCCTTGAAGTCCATAAAGAAACCCAAAATGCACTCGCCACCAATAAGAAACGCTAAAGGTGAATGGACAGAAGGAGAAAAAGAAGAAGCGGATTTATTGGGCGAGCAATTAGAAAAAAAGTTAAAGCTGTTCGATGAACAATTTTTAAACGAAGAACCGAGTTCGCATCTCTGCTAGTCTGCAGCAATAGCGGTGATAAGCTTGATTTTTTAAGTTATATACTTTTAGAGGACAATCATCTGCAAACCTAAAAATCTGATTATTAGTTTTCCTCTAAAAATCAATAATGTGCAGCAGAAATAGAATGGGTGAAAGAATTGATCCTTGAGGTAACCCAGCGTTAATAAAGATTTTGTGTGAGGAAACGGAATCCACCACTACTTGCAAAAAGAGTCTTCCATCCAGCTGCATAGTATTTGATGAAGTTCGTATGCTGTCAATTTGGCTGGCAAAGACCTGACCAAAAGTCGATCGAAAGCCTTGGAAATATCAAGGGCAGCAGTTATCATTCCTCCACAATTTGCCATAGCAGATGTCAATAAGTCTCCTGTTAAGCTTTTATTTCGGAGCCCATATTAGTGATAAACTAGGTATTAAATAATATCGATGTTACCATTATCTTTGAAATTATCGATTGATTAAAGCAATGGGTCTCTAATTTCCAGGAATGCATATTCTTCCTTTTTTGGGAATCGGTTGAATTAAAATTATTTTCCAGCAGTAGGTGCAGTTAATTATATCTGACCAGTCATTACTGGTCTGTTTTTAGAAGAGTTTAAACACCAACCTAAAAAAAACGATTTAAGATTTCTGCGATTCCAAAATTGCTTGAAATCATTGTTAAGTAGAAGCCTTCTTCATAGTGAAAGAAGAAATCTCGAATAAGCAACATGAGTTTATTCGAAGTCGTACCAATTCAAATTTGCTAAGTAATTTTGTATTTTACAACATTTAATAATGTATTTAGCAGCAAAACTAAAATTGTTGGGTTTCATTGTTTAATGATTAAATAAATATAATTTAAAAAAAAACTGAAAGCAAATGGTAAAGTTCGATAAATGATTATTATTTGAAAGATTTTATACTTTAGCTTACGAAGAGGTTTAAATCAATTTAAATGAAATAAATAAAAAAAATAAATCAAACTCGTATTTAGCCAGGACGCAGTTGGAATGAACGTTCACCATAAAGAATTGCCATATTTTATGTATGCACATAGATTAAAAATAGTTTGGAGATATGTTTACGAGGTATGCATTCCGTAAATTATTAACGTTTTAATAATTGCCTAGTATGAATAATGATTTCACAAATGATACAGACGAAGATAGAATATTGGAAACTGCTAGTACCTCCTTACTCGAAGGTCTAGATGATTTTCTAAAATACCATCGGGCGGCCCGATGCCTCACAGTTGTTGCGGTTGGCTACATTCCGTTAACCTAATTGTGGCATGATCGGTGGAGGAATACCCCCTGGTCGGTAGTAGCAAGTGTGTTTCGACTCAAAGACGAAACATAAACAAAATCAAGAAAACAGATGTTAAGATTAGTTTAAGCACAATAAAAAAATCATGCAAAAAATCATGCGAAATGTGTTCTGCGGGAAGCAAGTAATATTATCTCCAATACTACGTACTTTCAATTAAAACAAATCTACGTTGAATATTTGCGTTGATGGAAGCCAGCCGAATAAGGACGAAGAAACAATCACTGGCTTTGTAAGTTATATCAAGATGTGCATATAGTCTGAAAGGTAAATATACTCGTCTATAACATGGGTTACTCCATATTAAGCGAATGATCAGTAATGTTTCAGCAGAGCATTTTTAATTCGCAGAATCAATAATCAAGGTGATTTCGATGATTGAATATCTATGTTAAAGATCGATTTAATGTGGATGCGCGATCAAGTCTGAGGCATAGACTTCAACAGTTTCCAGATACGAAAATCTATTGGATCTAGCTGTAATGAACTGAGAAGCAATTTGTGATAACGACAATATTTTTCGCGAAGGTCCACTCTACGTCCATTGGGGTAATTTCCAGTACCAAAATATGTCCCTTAATCTAAAAAGCCTACAGTAGACTGTTAGTACTCAAAGTAGGTACACATACACAATGTATGAGAACAAGCCAGGAGTAACACAAAATTAATATAGACTATATATATCGATTAAAACTTACTTTAAAAACAAATTCGTTAAACTTGAAGGTGAATTTCATAAGAAGTGCAGAATGTTATTATTTTTCCTGAATTGTGGACAAATTTTTCTCGGTGGGTTTTTTTGTTTTGTAATTAATATGCTATTTGGTCGATATTTTTATGAATTTCACCCATCAACAAGTTCATTATTCACGAATAAAAAAAAATAATTCCCAACGACATCTGAGTACTCTTACCAAATCCTTCTTTCTCCTTTCTTAAGACATATTGACAATTTTGCCCGTCGACAATAAGAGGGGTTTTCGAAATACGTGATCGCCGCATTGAAATCCCCTCACGTCCACAATCAACTTCAGTACACAAAAGACCCATCGAATCAGTAAATCTCCAGACGGATTAACAGTCAGACAGGACATTCATTCCAACACAAAACAAACGAAAGGAGAAAAAAACGTATTTACATTTTTCCAATGAAGGATGTTATATGAGTTAAGTTTTCGCCTGGCATTTGTATTTCAAAGTCGATTTTGGTAGAGCACGAGGACACATTTGGGTGAAAAACTTTCTCAATTAGTAATTTATTTGTAAAGAGGAGATGGCAACCATTAACCCAGTAGATGCCATCCTCAGATCCTAGTGTCATTAGTATTTTGAACACACACTGGCAATGAACCTTGGCGAAGGTTACTTGGTTGGTCGAAAATGTTTGTATAATTGCATGATTTTCTCGGAGGGAAAAAGGTGGAAACCATCATTTTGACCGACACCATTTAAACCTGCTGCTGCTGGATTTCACTGTTTGCAAGGATTGTAGTCTCTTTAACGATTTATCATATAATGAGAGAGTATCGTGGCGCACGTTTCACTCTAAACGCCATCCTGACACAATCGTGCAAATCATTAAGGAAATTTATTTTGACAATTTGCGTTTTATTGTGGCATTGCTATGTCGTCCTTCCGTACTGTTCACCATGGCATTTACGATTGGACTAAGAAACAGCGGCGGGTGAGGAAGCACGAGCATAGATATAAGCGAATGAGCTAGGTAAGTGTTGGTGATGGTATCTAAGTAGCAGATATGCTGTGTTCACCCTCCAGCTAGAATGGCTGTATCTCTTGTTAATTAACTGTTGAAAGGAGCAATTTCAAGGAGTGAAGATAAATTATTTGCTTTTGGCAAATTCGTTTCATTTTGTCACCCCCGTGGCAGGTGAGTTATTGCTATGAATATAAAGGTGAGCTTACGAAGAAGTAAGGCACGCTCCAAACTGGAGGTGGTTAGAATTTTATATTTCAGATAAAAATGCCAAGCAAGCGAGATGGAAGAAAATACCAACCCTCGAAATGTGTACAAGATAAGCGAGCGACGATAAAGACAATGGAACTTTGTAAAAATACAATTGTGTACAATATCTGGGTTTTAATTTACAGAATGATAATATAATGGCTGGGGAGGTAAGTTGGTATCATTAACCGCAGCATGTTTCTGTTGGTATACTTTTTGGCTAGGTATGAGCAATTTGTTAATAATACAGACGAGCTAAACTTTTGTAAATACAATTAAAAGTTTGAATCTACAAAGAATTCCTTTAGCATCCTTTTGCAAATGCGAATCGAAAATAAATATGTAAACATATGACATTGTATGTTATTTTGGTAGATCTGAACCCAAGTTTTGTAACTATGAAAGAAGTTCTCGAAATAAAATAGAACTCACAAGTTGTTAGACTCGCTATAGGGCCAAGATGCCTGTGAACATTTTCAAATTAGATTCGGTCAAGGTCATTTTCATTTGACTTTTAAGGAAAACAAAAGTCGTATGATAACTCTTAAAATGTTATTTTGTTTTATGTCGTCTTATGTCCCTATAATTGGGTGACTAGGACTGGGAATAATACAGATGGGCTTATGCTTGGAGTGTTTAATTGTGACTACAGATCAGTGACTGCTAAGCATTGGTTCCCTGATTCAAATTCCGAAAGTAACAACACTTATGATTTTTTTACTGCTCCACCTCTTGCGAAAGTATAACAATCAATCAATCTAAGTAGGTAAGAGTGGCTGCCAGCGAGTTCGCCAGAACACTTGGACCATTTTTGTTCCATTGTGATACAACGTGTATGAGCGGCAATCTAGAGTTGTCATTGAATTTGTTGAGACTGATTCCAGGGATTTGAGAATTTTTGAGTGTCCAGTTCTATATTTGACCACTATTGGGTGGCTTTAGGACGTATGGCTGAGTTAGCTGCCATTTGCTTGCCGAAAATATCTAGGTGTAGCAGGTTAAAAAGAATGTCTAGTGCTGCTAGAATGTCTAGGTGCAATTCTTCGCACCTTGGCTTTTTTTGCTGTTTATAGCTATCTCCAGCGCTGTCCACCATACTACTACTTCATAAAGAATTATCGGTCTCATAACCGAGATATAGAGCCAATGCGTGATACGAGGTTTTATTACCCATTTCATGACTAGTGCGACTCTCACTTTCTTTGCTCTTTCTGTTATGTTGCTTATAGTTAGGCTAGTTCGATTCCGTTTAGTGGCGGGTGGTCAATGTGAAGAATTTTTATATTTCCTAATGAACAGAACCAGTTAAGTCTTATGTGGGTTGACACCCAGACCACAATTAACTGCGCATTTGGAAAGTTTGTGTGGTGTATTTCGGAGAAGTTCATTGAGTATATTCAGGTGCTTCCCTAAAACTGTGATAGCAACGGCATCCACAATCAAATGGCATCCATCTGCTTTCAGGATGAATAAAAGATCATTTACCACTAAGTTCCAGAGAACAGGACTCCACCTTGCGGGGTCCCTCTACTGACATATCTTCTGGTTGAATCACCACCCAGTCTTGTGTTGATAATCCAGCTATTTGTTGGCAAATTATTCAACATTCCAAGTGAATGATCGACTTTCAGACATGTTGGCCGACTTAATGATTGCTCCCGAATTAACGTTTTTAAAAGCAGCACAACGATTTTACGATAATACGTACTAACGTGTGTAGGGCATTTTCTACTGATTTGCCCTTGCAGAAAGCATGTTGGGATGCAGATAGCTGACATACATCAATACTGCTTTCCTGGGTCAGGTCTCAGGTCTTTCGGATTGAAGTGAGAACTTTTACAAGATTTGGGTATGAATATTAACTTCACCTTCCTCCAGACCTTGGAAATGTAAATCTGTTCAATGCAGCCCTTAAGATAGCTTCCATCCATGTTAGGATGAGATCCAAAAGGTGCTATATCTTGGCTGGTGCAATGCTATAAAGGGTTTGGAGCTGTGTATTTGTATTTTATCTTTTGTGATAAGAACTTGAAAGTTATTGGTCAAGAGATTGGTTCTATTGATGTCGTCTTGAAAACCTTCTGTAAGCTACAAGAGAAATGGGTGTCATTAGTAGCTCTAAGGATTCTTTCCTTGAAGTAGTTTAAGTGCCATCGGTTTTTTTTTTTTTTTTTTTTTTTTGAGATAGGTTGGAACAGGTAGACTAGTGGATAGGATTTTTCGGAGTCTAGATGCCTCGGAAGTCTCTTCTATTTTATAATAGAAAAGTCTCAAGGATTCGCGCTTGGACTTCCTCAATTCCTTTCAATTCAATCTAAAGGTATAAAAAGCTATCATAAGATGCTTCTTCAAGTGCATTTTGAAATCAGCGCTGGTTTCATTCATGGCATACACAAATAAATGAAGAAGCTCGGTTTTATGCACATATTTTATATTTTAAGAGATTTCGATATTCCTGGGTATCTATGTTATAAACGCTAATAGAAAACAGAAAATGAAATGGGAAATAAAATCTTGACACCGCTGTTTCAGCATTCTTGGTTCCCCCTAACTTAAAAAAAATTTATAAAAAAAAATCGAGTGTGAGTTCACATGCGGTAGAAGTGAAACTGTATTCTGCTTACTTTCTCGCTCTCTGTTTACCACCTCCATAGTCTATTCATTTCATTTGCGGTGAGTTAAACTCACATATTGACAATTAATTGACTTAATTGGTGAAAATTGTGTTTTGATTAGTTTTCTACCGCACAAACTCGGTTGAAGGATTCAACTGTTTCTTACCCCAAAACTCAGTTCCCTCGCCAACAAAACTTTTATGAAAGTTAAACTCATCTCATTTTATAACAATAACCACAACACGCGGTGTTCCCAAACGTTCACATATCTAGATAAGCACTAACCGCGATCGACGCTGCTTGGTTTCGGTGATCAGATGACAACCGATATTTTGTTTGATCTCTTTTTCATTACACTTTTTCGTTTCATTAAATCAAATTCACAAGTTTCACTTTAAAAAGACAATCATATAAATATCTCCATTAGTCCCTTCTGCAAGATCTGCAGTGTGAAGATATTCTCTTTTCATTGTAAGCACAAATTCCAACCAAAATCCAACGCTCCACCTTTCGGGAAGATTCCCAAATATCGATAAAACCGTCAAACATTCAAAGGAGATATTAGGGTGCAGTTAAAGCTATCATTGAAGAACTTCATTGGAACAATATAACATGATGGAATTAAAATTTTGCATCCATAGGAATCATTGGAAAATTCCGTTTCATTTCGGTGGAACGACAAACATTACTTCACAAAAATAACTCTTATCAGTGAAAAATAAAATATTATTATCTGCGAAAATTATAATTTAAAATTAAAATTAAAATATTGGATAATCATGTTCTAAAATTCATAAGCTTTGTTTTGACATCAACTCGCCAATGGTTGAATTTCTAAATAAGCCGCAATGAGTAAAAGAATATTTCAAAGTATACAATTCATACATCAAATCTGAATACGTCATCCCTCCCCAATCTTGCATCTCTTTTTAAAAATGTCGTCAAATGAAAAACACCGTCCTTCCTGAAGTCAACGCACTACAATTCCAAAAATACATCTTCATCTAATCACATACACATCTAAAACTCAATCAAATCTACCTATTTCAATTAGAAACTCCAGACGTAAGACACACACCTTCGCTAAAACACATTTATGACACCAAATCAGCTGTCATTTCAGCATTCAGAGGGAAATAACCGTTTAGGCCACATACATGTTACCAAATGTCGCATCCATATATGTAGCAACTTTCGTTTGATTTCTTACAACAATGGATATTACTTTCCTGGACTCACCGATGAGTTTCATAATTTGATCTTGCTCACACACAATCGTGGGATTGTACCCAAATTTACTTATTGACAGACAACACACTTTCTTGGTGCATACCGGTACACCAACGTCCGTTCTCCAACCATTATGTCAACAAGAAACCATCCTATTTATGCACATCAACGTACGTGTTAAATGAGATACAAGTCCATACATCCGTTCATTACAAACGATCAAACAGTCACAACAAAAGCCGTCCAAATATAAGTTTCACTTCAAACAAACCTACTAAACCAACAACAGATGATCACCGATATCAAGCAGCGTCGGTTGTAGTTAGTAATTGGATGAATTGGATGGAGGACGGGATCGAAATCGTGATGTTTTTATGTTTCATAAAATCCAATTCACATCGTCGCGTCGCGTCCCAAAAGAAGTTTCACTTCAAAAAAATTACACTATACAATTTACAACCCTTAAAATGACTATGGCGTGTAAAGTGTATAAATACAAAAGGTTTTCAAATGTACACTACAGACGTGTTTTTCGTTTTATAAATACATTACCTGTAGGTTTCAAAACAATTGTAGTTAACAATGCAGAAATTAGCAATTTACAATGGAGTATGACTAACAGCCTGTTAGTTGAATCTTTGATTCACTTTAATCTGTAGTGTCACAAAACTTGGTTTTTTATATAGTTTTCTCAGTTGAGTCGAACCTCTGTGTAGATTGCTGTAGATTGAATATTGGTAAAAATACGACTTCTAAAGGTTTTTTTCATTGTTTGCTTGTTTTGTAACATAGAATATCAGGTCTTCAGTAGTGCGTTTCTTTTAGAAGCAATAGATATTGTCGATCAGAAAAGTTGGTTTTCCTTATAAATGTCCGCCATGACATATATATTGCTAATCTTTCGATATTCTATATACATCTAACCAGATAAATTCCCCAATAAATGGATCCGATATGTCTATTTCGTAGGACCGTTTCCCTTTCCGTTTCACCAACAAAGGCCATGAATTTTCTCCGTGCCTACATCGTTTGTGTGGGTGAAAATAAACTACGTGCGTGCTAATGTGAGATACGTGAAAGTTTACTATAGAGTGTGTGCACCGAACAAACCTGGAGTTAACACATTAGCATATCAAACACGAATTTGAATCCATATTCATGCCGTGTTATTCGTCAAACATGGAAATCCACATCATCATCATCATCATCACCGATAAAACACGAATATCGGAACTCTTTAATACCGTCCGTTTCTACCCAACCCTATCCAACCCTATACAACGCAACGACTGCTACTCCTCTATCATAAAATAAAAGGTACTTATAGATTTGGCATGTGATTCGATTTCTGATCGATTACTTCTTCCAGAATTTTTGGCGTCAGAGAGTTTGATATAGTTCCGCATGTCCTAACAGATGATACACAGCAACAAAGTAGAGTTTCAATGTGTTCCTTTTGAATTTTTTTCGTCCTTTTTTCTTCGCCTTCTGGTTTTGTTTTGTTCATTTAATATGCCAACGGAATTTATTGTAAAAAAAAAAACGAAACGAAAAAGGAAAGGACGTGAGGGATTATTTTCGTCGAAATAGTATCATATCTTGAGCGCGTTCATGACTCTGTATGTCAGCATGTTAGTGTGTTCATAACTTGTTCGTTCGTTTTTTTGTTAAACAGTTGAGCGTGCTTGGCTTTTGTAATGAGTGACGAAATGGAGAAAACGCTTTGGGATGTTTTTTGGGGGTTGGCAGTCATTGTAAATGGATGGGGGAGTGTTATTTACAAAATGAAATGATATTTGCCAGCGAGGACGAGTTTTGTTTTACTAATTTCTGTCCATTGCCTGCACGGAAACTGTAAGACTAAGTGTAGTATAGTATGCCTAACATGATAAGGAACATGAATAAATTTTCGTTTCGGTGAAAGGTATAAATTTACATTATTTTGACCCTTAATCTACATTTGGTAGCGTAAGCTCGTGCTCGTGGGATAGTTTTACTTAGATACTGGTTGGGTTGACCCATGTCGCTTGGTACCTATATTAGAATGAATGGCATGTGGATACGAAACCGAAGATAATAAACGTGCTGATTGGGCGATTAATAGCATCAGGATGTGGTGTTAATTGTCCATTATTGTGTATATATGTATATGTTTTTGAAAAAAAGCTTTTCAGCAAGCGAGTCCCATATTATTTATGTTGAAAAGCTATGAATTTGAATCAAATTTTGAAATAAATGTTTGGAAGGTCCATCTCGTAAGCTGATTTATTGATATACTATACAAATTGGTCGTTATGCAACGCAATACGCATTAGTTTAATTGTTTCAACATATTTCCAGCCAATCGACAAATTCAAATATACATTATGTTTATCGTTGACGTGGAATCACTGGCGGATTCACTAGTTTGACAGAAAGAAAATTAGTCACATCGTTCCAGCTAATTTCAACTCATGGCAAAAACAATACACATTTTTGGCACAACAACCATTCACGTGGGTGTGTATATTTCTTGCACGATGGCAGGACTCCGACCGGCGAAGTTAAGATAAACTTTTCTTGACAATTGATACTACTCGGATGATTCGTAAGATCATTACGATAGGAGAGCCAGTGATAAATTATTTGGGTGTTGCTACAGCTGCGCGGTAGTTAATCCCTATAACCATTGAAAAACTTGTTTGATCGAATTGATTTTGGCAACGATATTGCACTTGCACTTGCTTCTTCAGGAATTGGATCTAGATTTTTGGATGGCAGTCGAACTATTAATTCAGAACTCATGTTTATATTGAATATGCAAATCAATGAAAATGTAAGATTTTCAAGAACAGTGCGATGGCCAAAGTTTTGCAGTAAAGCAAACTGATCCTTTGTGACGAGTGTGCAATGGCGCATAAAAAGTCTTTGGAGGCATTAGACAAAACGATGCAAGATTTACGATAAAATGCTAGACGGTTTGGTGGTGCGATAATTCTGTTGGCAGGAAATTTTAGGCAAACATTTTCCATTTTGTGGAAACTTTTCAAGAAACTCAAACTAACTACGAACATGAGTGTCGATCTGCAGAACGACCAATCGGGAGAAGTATTTTCAAAGTAATTGCTGGACATTACTTACTTACTTAAGTGGCGCTACAGTCCGGAATGAACCTGGGCCTCAACCAACATGCCTCTCCAATTAGCCCGGTCCTTAGCTAACTTCCTCCAGTTGCGCACTCCAAGTTGGTTGAGGTCGGTTTCCACTTGTGCGCGCCACTTAAGGCGAGGTCTTCCTCTACTGCGTCCGACGTCTGGCTGGGAATCGAAGACTCTGCGAGCCGGAGTATTGGTGTCCATTCGTTCTACATGTCCTAGCCATCTTAATCGTCCAATGCGGAGTTTTTTTACCAGGGGCATGTCGCTGTACAGCTCGTATAGTTCTTGGTTGAATCTTCGTCTCCATAGCCCGTCAACGCAAACGGGACCGAAGATTTTCCGAAGAATTTTCCTCTCGAATCTACCAAGGATTTCTTCATCCGCTTTTGATACGGTCCATGCTTCAGCGCCGTAGAGCAGGACTGGGATGATCAGGGTCTTATATAGGATCTCCTTAGTAGTTCGAGTGAGGTCTTTACTACTAAATTGCCTTCTTAGCCCGAAGAAACAGCGGTTGGCAAGAGTAACCAACAGGTTTTTACGAAATGAAAAATTTACCACGCCCACTTCTTTGGTTTATATATAATCCGAGAACGGCTTCACCGATTTTGTTAGTTTTTTTTTAATGTGTTGTCCATAACACAACTTAGGTTTTAACGAAAAGAAAAATTGAACACGCCAACTTTTATGTCCCACTTATTTTGATTTATATAAAATCGGAGAACGGCTGACCAGGGGCATGTCGCTGTACAGCTCGTATAGTTCTTGGTTGAATCTTCGTCTCCATAGCCCGTCAACGCAAACGGGACCGAAGATTTTTCGAAGAATTTTCCTCTCGAATCTACCAAGGATTTCTTCATCCGCTTTTGATACGGTCCATGCTTCAGCGCCGTAGAGCAGGACTGGGATGATCAGGGTCTTATATAGGATCTCCTTAGTAGTTCGAGTGAGGGCTTTACTACTAAATTGCCTTCTTAGCCCGAAGAAACAGCGGTTGGCAAGAGTAATTCTTCGTTTAATTTCTGACGAGATGTTGTTGTCAGAGTTAATAGCGGAGCCGAGGTAGACAAAGTCCCGTACTACCTCAAAGTTATATCTGTCAATGGTGACGTTCTGTCCAATTCGTCGATGTTGTGTGTCCTTTCGTGTTGACAGCATATACTTAGTCTTACCCTCATTTACTGCTAAACCCATTTTCGCCGCTTCCTTCTCTATACTAGCAATGCTGGACATTAGCAATGGCAAAATCCTTGTTGATGTTTCTGTCGGCTGTATTCTGTCAGCTTACCGAATCAAAATCCAAACTCATCCGAAAAGTGCCCAAAATTTCAAAAAATCCTGATTGGTTGAGCGAACGTGCTATATTGGCGCAATGACAATTTACAAATCTCAAAAGCAGTCATTGCGTGTTTGCGGCATTAAAATTTAAAAATCCATGCTTTTCGCATGATCGATTGTATGTCGCCGGTTCCCGTGTAGGAACACCATCAGCATTATTTGTTAAAGCATTGCATTGAACGAAATTATATCAAAGCAATGCAATTGAAAAAAGGATTTATTTATTTTAATTTTTATTTATATAGGTTGGTTACCAGAATGTCGATTTATTATTGCATCCATTTATGAATGACAGATGCATTTGCTTACGATTTTATAAAGCGCCAAAAAATATGTGATATGGCTTCAAAATAATATAATTATTGCCAATAATTTAAATAAGCGAAGAACGGCTGCACTGATTTGCTTTTTTTTTAATTATTAGTCATAACCCAACAGGTTTTTACGAAATGAAAAATTTACCACGCCCACTTCTTTGGTTTATATATAATCCGAGAACGGCTTCAACGATTTTGTTAGTTTTTTTTTAATGTGTTGTCCATAACACAACTTAGGTTTTAACGAAAAGAAAAATTGAACACGCCAACTTTTATGTCCCACTTATTTTGATTTATATAAAATCGGAGAACGGCTGGACCGATTTTTTTATAAATGTTCGTACTAATCCAATTTAAATTTGTAGGGAAAATAAATTTACCACGCACATTTGTACGCCTATATTGATATATCTAAAATCGATTTGGCAATTTTTTTAATTTTTTAATAGTCTAGGTACATGAAACGACGAGTGCTTCTATTTGCGTTAACTATTAGCAAAGAGGTATATAGCTATAGAGTACGCATCACAGCTAAAAATGTTGATACTGACAGACGCGGGCGGTAAGTGCGAAGGGGAATTTTCGTCGTTCGTATGCATCTTGATGCTGGCATGACAATGTGCACACTGGGGTATCAATGTCAGTACCCCACATAATAAATTTTCGTTGTATGAGATGCGCACTCTATGTAGTTCTATACTCTTTGCTATTAGTCAACTTTCGTGACCAAACATCATTCCAAGAAGCGTGCCAATGCCAACGTTTCAATTGTTAGAGAATGACACTCATTGACAGTCATCAAATACAAACATTGTTTTCAATAATTATCTAAACATGCTTCTCATCCAAGCCAACTAATTTGTGGAGCAAATTTGTATTTTGCATCAGACGCGTATTACAACTTTAAATCCAAATTTATAACTGAGCGAATAAATTCACAAGAAGGCTTTGATATTAATTTAGGACATGTCGCACAAGGTATTATTCGACTTAGCAAGACAGATCTCAATCCTCCGATGCACGACGCATTTAATCAAGAGTTGTGAGGAGAAAAATAAAATGATTGCGATGCTTTGAGGGAATCAGTTCGAACGAACGTTCCACTGTTAAATCGACAACAGCAATATGCGTACGTAAACTGATCGTTTGGGATGGGGTTAAAATGACTCATAAAAAGTCTTTGGAGGCATTTTACAAAACGAAGCAAGATTTACGAAATAAGGGCAGTCATTGCGGATTCGCGACATTAGGGTCCAACTATAGCTATCTTTCAGAAGCCTTAAATTATTGGCAAGTTGGTGTCAAAATAAAGCTTATGCATTTTAAAACAAAAAAAATATTTAAATTTTTGTTTTCAATGATCAAGAATAACTTTTCTGAAGTAATGTTTTTGATTCCAGCCCAATGAAACATAATTTTCCAATGATTCCTATAACTAGATACCTAAGAAAAATGTCAATTCTATCATGTATGGTGTTCCAATGAATTTGTTCAATGATGATATAACTGGACCGTCAACCTTGAAAATCCATGCTTCTCACATGGTCAATTGTATGTCGCCTGTTCCCGCGTCGGGAACAAAAACAGACAACAAAATAAAAAATTCGTGTATCATAAAGCATTGCAAAGCATTTAATAGAAGCAAAGCAATCGAAAAAAAACTATTTATTTAGTTTAATTTTTATTTATACAAAGTGGTTACCTGAATATCGATTTTCCAATCAGAATGTAAATAATGCACCTTAAGATTCATTGTTATTTCAAATGTAAATAAAACATACCCCATACCTTTAAAAATAAAAAAATTATCATTCAAAAATACGTTTTAAAAATATGAAGGCAAAACAACGTTTGCCGGGTCAGCTAGTTGTTAATATTTGCAAATTGTTGTTTATAAAAATTTTGGTTTTGCTAACTTAAGTATAAATATTATTAATTTCTCGTACGAAGTTCTTATATATATTTTGTTGGTTAATATGTTTAACCTTGACCTCATCAGATGTTCTCTTAATATTTTTCTTGTTTTCTTTGATAATTGTTTTTATCTTATCAATGACCCTTGCAACATTAATGCCCGGTCTCACAGTGAGAGCTTAAGTCGTTGCTTAGCTAAGCAAAATGCAAAGCTTAAGTTTGGGCTTAAGTTTTTCGGGTTTCGCAGTCATTTAAAAGTGTGGTTTACCTAAACTAAGTAAATTAAAAATTTGTGAATTTATTAGTTAGTTGCGCGCCTAAAACTATACACCAAACGGGAATATTCTCCACGAAATTAGTTCGGACACCACCCATAGAGCAAGTCTCTAGTACATTCAACATCCAAAAAAATGTTGTTCTGACAGAAGTTAAGCCAACAATTAAACCACCAAAATCGGGAGCTTAAGTTTTGTTAACATTTAAGTGTGGTTACCTCTGCACACTGTGAAACACAAAGTTATGTTAAAACGTAGGTTAAGCTCCACATGAAGCTTAAGCTCTCACTGTGAAACTAGGCATAAGACTTGGTCTCAACTTTATGAGTGTTTTATAGGTGATACCATCTTAATTATTTGGTTTCCTGTGATTATTGTTTTGAATATAAATTGCTATATGTTTTAAATCAATATCGACAAATACATGCCAATAAATAAACAATAAATTCCTCTTCCATGAGAAAGTTAAAAATCAATTAGGTCATTATTTTTTTTAAATAAGTTAAAAGTTTGGAAAATTTGGGTATGCAATATAAGTTGGGCTATCTTAATTGGCGCCAAAGTGCTCAATCTACAACCCAGAAAAATATTTTTCATATAAATGTTGGATTTTTAATTTCATGAAGCAATTATTTCTTAAAGAGCTTTTTTAGTGGTAGTAGCCTGTTTAAGATATTTTACAGGTAAATCCACCACTTTTGTTCTTGCCAAAGAGAATATAATAGAAGAAAGTAGATGTGTTTAGACTTTAAATAGGTAAGAAGAAAGACAGATGAAAGCATGAGAAGGCTACAATCCTTAACATCCCCAAAATATTGCCTGTATTGGTATGGAATATAGAAAAAAAATTGTCACAGCATATAGTTCAGAAAGTTTATCAAAAATTAGTCTTGGATTAAAATTATCTATAGGCGAAGAGTTTCTGTATAGAAAGCCTTTTCGAAGTTCATTAAAATTACCGAAGACCGTCTTTTACTGAAAACGCCCCCAAAAAGTGGGAGTGGCAAAACACTTTATAAAAACAAAATATAGATATTAAGGTTGTCTAATTATTTTGTTCAGGCCCTTTATAAAAATTCTTTACGGTTTGGCAGTAAGCAGATTTCAAATTTATTTATAGTTGTTCTGCTGGGAGCAACAACGAGTACGTGTAGCAAATTTCAACATTCTAGCTTAAAATTGGAGCTCCAAAAAATGTTCACTTGCGGTCGGACGGACAGACAGACTAGCTATGCAAGTATGTAAATAAATCTAATAACACGACTGACTTAAATACGTTCCTAAACATTATCGCTTTCTTTATATTATTACTTCCAGTTTTTCACTTAAAAAGCAAAGTAAGCGTAAGATCAAATACCAAGCATTCGAGGATTTGACAATGTTCATATTTTGGTGAAATTTTGGTTATTGATGATGTTAAAACTTTAAAGAAACACAACACAAATAAGAACTTTTATTCGGGAATTTGAGGGAAATTGGTGTCCATGTACTATCGTATAATAATTTTCTGTTATTGGTCAAAACTGAAAATACCATTAAGGAATAATTGGGTCAATATTAATGACGTACAATTGTTGAAAATGGTAATAGTTGTATATATGTATATTAAATTTCTTTCAAAAACCAAATAGTTTGCGAGAAATTGACAATTTTCCTTAAATGCCTGAATCCAAAAATCCGTTATCTCTTTGCAAGAGGAAGTTAAAAAAAAAGTTGTGTATGCCGAATTTCCACCGCACTATTTCATTATAACGTGCAGAGTTCTATAAATCTATAAAAAAAATTTACCCTGTGAATTTTTTTGTTAGCTACAATACACAGCTCCATGCTTATCCTGCAATTAATGTGAGCCCTTTAATATTTTACACAAAATTAAAATCAAAATGTTTTATTTTTAACTTTATGATTTTACCAAATAAGACTAAAAAAAGAAGAACATTAAATTATTTACTTAGTTTCATTACAGTGTTATCGGCGAGTTTTGCTTTTTACCAACGCTCCAATCTCCATACACAATAAAGCACCCATCATTCCTCTGTTATATTCCTTAAAAAAACTGAATGAAAAAGGATATTCAAGGATGCACCTTCAGGCCATCAACTCTTTTAAATTTTAATTCTCTTTCTCTCGTTATCCTTCTCAATGGTGCTATCCTATTGCTCGACTGCTGGTGCATTGTTCATAGGGTGACATGCGACTGCTTTTGACTTCGCATTGAAAAGTAATATAATGTGGGTGTGCTCCCAAGGATAACTGCAAATGACAGCAAAGAGTGTGGGTTTATAGCGGTGAATGGCCACCAACCCCCGGACGTGATATGCATTATTAAGCAATAAATATTAAAAGGATCGATCGTGTATGGTAAGTTCGGCAATGTTTTATCCCTTTATTGGAAAAGTTTAAATTAAAAGTTTTCGTTTTTGCAACTTCAGTGATGGCGCCCTCGTCCTTCGACTATTTGCCTTCGTCGTATAGATGTCGTAGTCCTGCTGTCACTTTGTGTTTCAGGGTGTTTTTTTGGGTACAAATGTGGGTGGTTGTTGAGCATAGGAGCATAGACGAATAGTGTACCAGTACGTGGGTGTTGGCCAACAACTTCTAAGAGTGACAGTTTCGTTTAAGGATTATGGGCTTTGGAGTGAGCCGTGTTGTAAAATGCCTTCGGTAATTGTTGGAAATTTTCTTACAGTTTGTGTGGCGATAGAAGTGAATAGTTTTTGATTGTCTTTAGACGGTAGCAAGTAGGTGAGTTCCGTCTTTAGCGTTCTCTTTTTTATCGGTGCGGTGACATGGACATTATGGTGCACTGAAATTCGGTTACATTTATTTTTAGATTAAGGACTTTTCATGGAGAATCGTTTTCGACTAAATTTTTATATTCATGTTAAGTTTTACCAAAATAATATTATTTATTAATATTAATAATTAATTGCTTCAACGCTTCGGTGACAAAATGTTACCATAGGTGAAAATATACCAGAAATATGTTTTATTATGAAATCTTTAGAATAAATTTAATGTTAAATTTCAATGTGTTTGTGTGCAGGTGATAGAAAAATATTTTACGAAATTCAAATAATATGCTTTGTTAAAATGTGTGTGACTTTATTCAGTGGTAGCAAAAGTCACGCAATGAAAAATGTGCGCTGTACATTTGCAGTCTCAGTGTGTTGAAATGTACCAAATTTTAGAGATTTAATCATTTGGCCGCGTCAGTTTTATATTAATAACAAGAATAAATGTCAATTTACAATTTATAGATTGCAAGTGAATCTAATTATAACGCAACCATTTGAAGAATATAAATTATTAAGAAGACTCAAACTTTCACCAGGTCTGTAATATGATTTCTAAAAAGTACAGCATAAGCATAAGAGAATGGCCTAGAACTGTGATAAAAAAAACTGTCAATACTAAGTTTGAATATAATCGGTCGTGTCGTTTAGACTGGAGAAGCCCTTACGAAAATTTTATTCGAACTTTTTAAATTTTAACCAAAAAAAGAAAAACTCATTCGAAAAGCGGGAATAGCTAAAATCTTTGAATTGATTAAATACAGGTAATAATATAGTCTAAATATATTGCTCAGACATTTTTTCTTATGGTTTGACCAAAAACAAAAACAGTAGGTATCGAATAAAGTTTTTTTTTTATAAGTTTAGATTTTCAGAAAAAAAATTCACTATGCGATTATAGGTAATAAATTAATAGACATATTTGCTCTGTGGATTATAATAATTTAATAGACATATTTGCTCAGTCCGTTATCTTTTTTCAGGTCCATTTGCGATCTTACATGCCTTAAAGATGATTGGCTTTTAGTAGATCGAGAGAGTTTTTTGTATAGTCAGTCAATTTATCCACATTCATTGATGCCTTAGATGACGGTACATTTACAATTACATGCAGTTTCTCAGCATATAATTGTATGTTGGCTCGGGTTATAGCTGAGGTTACTTCTGACTTTCAGCTTCACCTAAATTGGCTTCTTCTCTATTTTTTGTTCTCTTATTGTATTCTATTTTTTGCGCGCTAAATGCAGTCGGACTTAGACTTTTGATTTGGTTGCAGACAGTTGTCTGATTATATCACTAGACTCTTTTGCGTATTTAAATAGATTGGGTCTGCAAAAATCAACAGATTTGTACTGTTCGCTTTAATTTTTAGTTGACGTTGAGCTAGAGATGTCATATCATTTGAATGAAATTTTCTAGCTTATATTATGAGATTATATCTTGGAAACACTACAACTATATGGCTTCTGAATATTGTTCTATGTCTATTAACTTTATTCCACTAAGAACTAATTTGCGTTTAAATAAAAACAGGCGTACAAGTGGGAGAATTTTCAGTAACCAACAAAAGATTCATGTTCTACGCTTCTTTGAGAAAAAGAATAATTCAAATATACAGAAAGTTCTATCAATATCTTTTTATCCATATTCAAGACATACAAACTGGTAAATAAAGTTTTTTTTGTTTTATTCAATGAAAGTATTACGGTTTTTTCTAATTTGAATTTATTTACAGACAAAACCACTCCATAATTTGATTATTTTAATTTTTTTTTTCATAAAATTGACCAAAATTGCAAAACTTTTTGATTTTGTTTTGTGGTTATTTTTTACTTTAGAACAAAACTCTTGTATTAATTTAAACTCTATAAATCTAATGATTTTTATTTGCTTCGAATATTGCCACAACTTTTGCTTTCAGCGGACTGAAGAAGACTTATAACTCTCCCAGTAGTTTGCGATTGAGAAACTATAATTTCACATTTTGTCTGATGTTGGTATACAATGAAACTCCAACTGTGCAATTCAGGTCCAGATATATATATAAAATTTGAATTTAATATTTCAGTAAAAGCCGAATCCATAAAAATATAAATTTCCACGCACAAAGTTTTGTTAGATGAACAATAAATAATGTTCCACAATTCTAGCTCAATCGTCAATCCTAATATAATTTTTATTTTAAAGACTCAGCAGTAAAACAGTTTTAGAACACTAACATTAAATTTCACTATATCCAACAAAACGTGAATGCTTGATGATGAACGGATAAAAGTAGTCATAAGTCTGGTTATCTCTGCGTGATCCATAATACCATGTTTTCCAATTAAAAAGCCCGCAAAATATAAAACCAACACCATTCATTTCGCGTCAAATTCATACGAAGGGTAAACCATTCTCAAAGTCCTTCCGCCAGAACGACCAAACCGACATACAAACTTTTAAATTGGCATATCTTCACCAGCGGCAATCCCATTATTGTCTTAGTTTCAACATGTGTTTCAGCAGCGATAGCAAACTCATTTTTTATATGTTAATTAAAGTGGCTAATTGTTATGGGTTCACGGTGCTACGAGGCGCAAATATACGCATCCACATTCGCTTCATATGGGGCACGGCATGGCGAGGTGTATCCTGGCTGCGTCGTTTGCATGATCAGCACTTAAAGTTTATTATTTCACGGGATAATTAGACATGTGTAGCACACCGGTTTGCGTACGGTTTGTGGGAGGGTTCAATTTCATTACGGCTGGGGCACTCAAATAATTACGTGGGCTTTAAGCATTTTACGATACAGCTGGTGTTGCGGGACATAATGATTGTCCAATGCGCCAGAAAGTGCCGACGACGCAATGTAAAACACGCGAATAATTGCTGTGGACTCTGAATGTTGGATTTTTGTGCTTGCAGAATTTTGAACAAATGTGCGGCAGAATTTGAGGATATCACATTTTGAAATCTTTATTGCGCTGTCATAATAGGAAAGATTTACACGCGACAAGGATATAAACAAACAACAAGGATACGTATTCGTAAAATTGTATGAGCGTATAAACGAGGTTTGGTCGCAATTTTAAATGTTTTAAAGTGGGTTTAGATACTTACTTCAATATTTAAATTGGCTTTGTGTAAGGACATTTTTATGGTGGTTATTAAGTGAATGATCCATTTAAGTACTCGTAGTTAAAAGAAAATGGTTCAGTAAGAAGGACGTGGAGGTATTCGTTGCGGGCAATGTAATAAAAATCGTCCAAATATTACGTCTTTCCTTGGCCGAACTAGAACCTAAGATTTTAATCTATTGTCTCTAGGAGTTTCTGCAGTGAGTTTTCATATTGGTCAACTGTCCTTTAAAAAAATATGATGGTAGGTGTAGTAGCTTAGTGATTACTTTTCTGGATACTAAGCGCGGGACCCCAATACTGTCTTACTTTTGACAAATATCCAAGAGTAACTTCGCACGTACAAATGAATGATTTGTGTTCGGAATCGTCGTTAAACTGGTAGTTCCATTCTCCGTGGAAGAATATAACTTTGCACGCACATATGAATGATTTGAGGCCTTGTATAGACCATAAATACCTCATTTTTATACCCTATTCCATAGGGGTATATTAGTTTTGACATTAAGTTTATAACATAGAGAAAAAATTTCGAAGTATATGGATCGACTCGAAATCGCTAGCTAAGTCGATCTAGCTGTCGATCTGTCTGTCTGTCCGTCGTCCGTCCGTCTGTCTGTGTGTCACCGATTTTTGGGCCTTACATTTTGAGCTAGAGTGATGAAATTTGGAATATAGACTCTCTGTCCAACGAAGCAGAACAAGTGTACACATTTTCAAAATCCGCCACGCCCACATTTCAGAAAAACGTTTTTTTTGGTCAAACGGTAAGAAATTTTGATAAAGTGTCTGAACAATATATTTAGACAATCCCAATCCCTACATTTTGTCTATACAAATTTTTTTGCCACTCCCACTTTTTAGGGGCGGTTTCATTAAAAAAAAAACCTTTTCAGTCAAATTTTAAAATATTTCAAAAAACTTTTGATGCAAAATCATTGGTAAAATTTACATGAATATTTCGTTCAATTTAGCCCACGCCCACTTTTTGGGGACATTTTCTTAACAAAACGATTTTTATGCCCTACCCCATAGCATAGACTATAGAAAAACGTAATTTTATGTTGATCAACTGCGTGAACAGTATATTGTCACAATGTCATTGTATAATTTTATCCCCATAAAGTACATAACAGTACATGTTTGATATTCTGCAAATATCGAGTACCACATAGGGACATAAACATATCAGTGCCGTCTTAAGGGAGTTGTGTCATTGTAGTTTAGTTTTTGTGTGTACGCATAAGGAATCGAACACAAATCAACACGGTAGTTTTATGTTCGTTTCCTCACTTCTATTTTAAATGAAAAATAAAGAGCACGCTTAGCAAAATTAAAACATTTCGTGTTTTAATTTTTTTTCTTTGTAAATTTACCCCCGTATTAATAAACGCTGAGTAGGTAATCAGTGACTAACTTTTGACATTTGCGCGAGTATTTTCTATGAGAAAAGCAGTCATGTTAGTCATTGATTAGCTTATCAGCGTTTTTTAGTACGGGGGTTACAGTCCACTGGTATACCAGAGAAAAGCATTACATATTGTATTGGAATAAGCGTGTGTTTTTATATAATATGTTTTTAAATGCATATTTGGATGTATGTATCGCTTTACACAACTGGTCACTGGTCATTTACCGATTTTGCTTTTTTTCAATTTGCACACAAGCTTTGCTTCACCTCGAAAATTTTTTTGGTGGTCATTAACCCATCGCTTAGTTGCCCAATATGGTATACTGAAGAAGTTTATTGGTAAGCAATTATGTGAGAATCGCCACTTAAAATAAACGAATCGAGAGCAAACGCACGATGCTCTTTCGATCCAAAATCCTGATATTGCACACCATTTTCAACTGTATGAGATATTCGAATTTTTAAACAAAACTTTATAAAGTGACACCCTCTATGTTAGATCAAATTTTATAAAAACCCAAATATGATTACCTTTCATCTTTTATGATGGATGTAGCTCCGGTCCAGCTTAATCTGAATCCTAATTCAAATCACAAACCGAATTAATCTGTATTCACATTTTAGTCGTAAAATCGTTCAATGCCTGTCCGTATTTACACATACCGATACATGCATACACCTATCATACCAACTCGTTAAATTTAAAAACCCATACTGCCCGCAGATTCGCTATAAAAAAAGGCACACAGCTAACATAAAATTTACTGCTACACCATAAGGGAGAGAATGAAAACAGATAAACGTCAGATGTGAACGCTCATCAAATGTCAATTTTAAAAACCTGCTCCTTCGGTCCAGGCCTGTAGGTACGATTATTTCTACAAAACAAACGTGCTACCCCTTGATTTATTCCTAATCTCATGAAAAACATTCCATCAAATTCGAATTAAAGAATAATTTCCTCAGGCCTACCAGCTTCTACAAGGATACAATAATAAAGTATAGATAAAAAATATCTGGCAGTGTGGTGCTATACCCATGGATAATGTGCACAGAAGATGGTAGCATTGAACAGGTTTTATACGCAGTTATCGTGATTATTCCAAAAAAGAAAGTTAAGACGATACTGAAGCAAAACTTTTAATGATTCATGTCCTTCCGATGAAGGCACACATAGAAGCCATGCAGTCCGCGTGGGTTGACTGGTGTTCAATATGTCGGGATGCGAAAAGTTTGCCTTTTTACCGCGCCCTCCCACACAGCAACTCCATGGGAAACCACTTTGAATAAAGGTTATGTGTTTTTCTTTTTTTTATTGAATAGGCTGTATGATTGACAAAGAGTAGATAGAAACTGTTGTTGTATCACTGGCACATCTTCTACACTTACATCCTATTTTCACATACATGTAGCCTTGTGGGGTGTATGTCTTTCGCGAATATGTTACATATTCGGTTCAATTGGGAGCAAACCTTTTTCCTGTTCAACTGCTATCAACAACGACGATGTAGCCCTATGGGGCTAAATTTCATCTGGTTGTGTGTGTATGTTATCCACTCATGTGTGTAATATATCATTGATACGGTTCCGGTCTACATGTCAGCTGTCGTCGTTCTTGTTGTGCCTGTCTCGCATAACTCGTCTCATTGCTCTCTAAGGTATACACATCTTTTTTCTTTCATTTTGCTGGTGAAAAGGTAGACAATCGATTTTTTGTTTCGTTACCCTATCGAAAGGACTATCTTACGCACCCTTCTTAAAGGGGGTCTACACACTTTCTTAGAACCAACCTCCAATATATCACAAATGAAAGGAGGTCTTAGAGTGATTTTTAGTATCACATCCTTGATTTGATTTTCATCATATCCCACATATCCTAGGCAGTGGAGGAAGGATGTTGTCGTCTAAAATAAAAGAGGATGGCAGCATCCTTCCTCTTACCTTTCTTCTATCCATCTTGTGAACAAAGAAAACTTCGACAATTTCAAGGATATCAAACGGATATATCCAATTAAACTTAACTCGGATGCACATTAATTCCAGCAGGAATTTTCATTAAGCTTAAGTTAGTCTATCCAGACATAAGTATACGTACGACCGACGTGCGTTGGTTCGGTGTCCTGTGTACTTCCCCACCATATAACGTAGTCGTCGTCGAAGTGAAAATTGACAGTTGATATATCAGAAGATCAACACATGGTGGAGTATTGTGTCTGCGTTGTATTTGCATTTGTTTTCTACACCTCACGTAAAGACTATGTACTGTGTAAGATTGTTCAAAGCGTAATCAAGTTTCTTACGTGAAAGAAGAATGTGTGTAGCAGGCAATATAATAAACAGAAGAATTATTAAATAAAGCGGCAAAAGGATGTATGTACCCCCGGTTATGAATATGGAGTGGGCGGCTCCAAAAGTGTAATGACTGTACGAGTTATGGTCGTATCCTGAAATTTATTACAACGAGAGCAATCGAAATATATTTACTTTGTGAATTTTAATTTGTCAAAGATTGGATGAATGACGGGACGCAAGGGTTAGGATGAGCCGATAGAGAAGCGAATCGTCAGGTATGGAAGTAGGAAGGCCACCAAGCATGGTATTCTTACACCCTAACATTAACGGTGTAAGGACTTTATTCATTTTTTTTGTTCGTTAAATTGTTGAGTGTCATGACGACCGACGTCGTCTTCGACGATGACGATGACAACGAAGAGGATAGAGAAGGAGTAGATATAAATGAATTCTAAGGATTGTTTCTGATGGTTATCTGGATTATGCGGGTTTGGATTAAATAAATGGAATAATGATAAAATTGAAGGCCTTTACGGAGCAGGATCGCTGGCGACAGGAATAAAATCTAAATGAAGAATGAAGTTCTATGAAGAACGCTATGAGAACTTCCAGCGTGAAAAAGTTGATTATAATGACGATGATGATGAACTTTTTTTTGTGAATTATCTTTCAGTATACACCAGAGTTGTTACTCGAAATAAGTAGATGACTGGAGAGAATTTCGTTTAATTTTGTTTATTCAGAATTAGAATTACCATTTAGATTGGAGAGCAGTGTTATAAACATCGCATACAAGTTGGATGTTATCAATTAATTATAAACTTTCGTAGGATAAAGAGGTGGGTAAGTTAAAGATCAAAAAACTAAAATATCTAACCTATAAACTGCGTTTTAATATGATTATAATATTGATATTGGTTTTTTATATAAACAAATCGAACTCGGGATTGTAATCAAACCTATCATTTGATTTAGTGGGTTAGGCAATTCTGACTATCTGTCCGTATGTAACATTTTTGTAGGGACTATGTTAAGATCTCATAATCTAATGACTTGTGGTCCATTTTGGTTGTGATTAAAAGCACATACATTGAATTTTGAAAATCAATATTCTTAAACAATTCTGATAGTAATTAACATAAGTTATCAAATTAAAATATTAAAATTGATACATCGATACGTAGTAAATTCCCCGATATAAGCCTTTATGCTATTACCCTCGTACGGAGCGAGCAAAATTATATCAATTTATGGAGTTGTTTGCACGCGTATGAGGCGTCAGTAAAACAAAATGGCGTCAGTCTCAAATTGTAAAATCTACCAAGTATCTAGTTCTGGTCAAGTACCTACTATTGAACTGGAAGAGCCCGTTAAAAAGCACCTTAGACCTTTGTATGCTTGCTTAAATTCAGTATATCATTTTTTCTTAATCATTGTAGCATTTTTCAGTCGGATATAATGGAAATTGAAGAAGCCTTCCTTTGGCTGAAGTTAAGCGTTTGGCTACATGTAAGTTGTTACTTAAATTAATTGCGATTAAGAAAGCTTACTGCCAGAGAAAGCAAAATCAAGTCTATGCTGCCAACAAGAAAGGCTGTGTATTCTTTCAACGAAATGGACATAACATTACAGCTGTACAACTTAAGAAATTAAAAGAATTTATCTACCTCGTCTCCGCTTCTAACAAACTCCAACGATGAATTGCCAACCGCTTTTTCTTCGGAATTAGAAGATAATTTAGTTACAAAGCCCTCCCTAGAACTGCTAAGGAGATCTCATGTAAGCGGTAAGCCTTGATCATCCCGATCTGCGGCGCTGAGCCATTGAGCCAAAATCTGGTGAAGAAATCCTTGGTCGATGACGGGCTATACATACGAACTATTCACTTTACGAGCTGCATAGTGAAATAGACCTAGTCAAAAACACTGCATTAGATGTTTATGATGGCCCAGCTGAGTTTTTGATTCCCAGCGTCAGGAAACCGACCTTAAATAAGGTCGCAAATGGAGGCACTTAGATATGATCAGGCTAATTGAAAGAACATTCCCGGATTTACGCGGGACTATACCGTCACTTAGGTAAGTAAGAAAGTAGTCTAAGAACAAAAAACTATCATAAGAGGATTCTTCTTTAAAAACTTTAAGGTTCCTTAATTTTCTAAATACTTTATTTCTTATTTCCTACACACAATAATTAGACAACTTAGGGTATGATTTTTTAAAGTTTTTAATACATACAAAAATATAGCTCTATACAGTCATTCTCATTAACGTAATTAGGTGTACCCGATATTACTTGCGATTTTCCCCAAATAGTTCTCCTGTCAGCGTTAAAAAAAATCACATTATATACGTCAACAACATCCTCTAGAACGAAGAATCTTAATACCTCCCCATACCAAACACATCATCTCTGGGACGGCCAATGAAAGTTAATAGCGAAATAATTGACAACGCTACATGTATGTATGTATTAATCGTTTGTTCCCGATGGGACATTTAAATGTTTCATACTGCGCTTAAGTTTCTTTATTTCAACACTCCCAACCCAATAAAATGTCCCTTACCAAACTAACGTCCTACATTACGGGCCACTAACACAATACATATACCATTCACATACAATCAAAGCAGCAGGCGGTATAGTATTATATATGAAGTTAGCTATTGTATGCAACAGAGGAATCCATTTATCCCAGATATGGGGTTGGTGTCCTTTTCGTAATGAGTTTTAGCCCGTCCTTTTGTTCCACCCCCATGACCTCCATACAAACCACTGGTGGTGGTGGTGCCCCAAAACTGCCAAAAACTTAATGAACCTTTCCGGAGTGACAAATGACTTGAGCAGCAATATAACCAAACAATTCGCACAATATTCGAACGTTTTAACGAGCTGACAAATGTCCTCTTTTGACGCAGTTAGCCCTGGCCGCCGGTGAACAATTTGCTTATCTGCGTGAGTGTGAGTGAGTGTGTACCTATGTGTCCTTTAAAATGTGCTTATCAAATGAATCTATCTAAATCAGGTATTTGTTCCGTTGCGATCATTTCAACGAGTTAGATGCCATCGGTTATTTGATATAGATGGGGATTAATAAAATAAAATATTAGCTAGATGTGTTCGAATTCGGATCGCCGTGATTGGGAAAGGATAATATATGCATGGAGGGCATCATAACAAGCAAAACAAATTAATTAGCATCAACTGAGATCAATGACAATAGATTGGTATTATCCAGATGAAGGATTCTCAGAATTATATTCAATTTAGCATCGCGTACATGCAAAGGCTTATTGTCATCCTGACCAAAGGATGTTTTATAATGCCACGGGCAAGTATTGAATGTACGTCAGTTCAATTAATTTAAGCCAAGTTAATTAGTCGCAGCAGTGGTATGTGAGCAAAGCTTATCCTTTGAATTGGTCTCGGGATATGCATTCCCTCCTCGCTCCCCATACACAGTATTTGACCGATGCATGAGTCTGTCATGCTTTAAGCCTCTTTAAGCGAAACCATCGTACTTGTTCGTCAATTTTTGTCTTCCTCCTATACCCCCAAGGACATCATGTCACTAGCCATATATGCACGATAGTGTATCAAACAGCTACCTAAGCTTAGTCGGGCATTTCGAACTTAACGTTGCTTGTAAAGTTCATGTTTGCTTGATTAAGAACGCCCGCGGGGCAGCCGGCAAGGGACAAGGAGAAGTGAAGAGCAATTGGCACGTATCCTTAATCAAGACAAAATGCTTGGGTAGTAGAATCCTGGCGGGCATATATATTTCACAGGCGACATCATTTCCACACTAAATCAATAACCCCTACTACCAACCGTATGTGTGGTTGTAATAAAAACAAGTAGATACGGAATATCCACATGGGGAGATATCAATTAACAGCGACATTATTTCTAGTATTCTAGTATTTTTATGGACGACAGGATGACCTATTCCTGGGTGTGCATTAGAGTAAAGGACATCCGTAGGTATGTATTTGTTCACGTAATCATGAATTTTCGGTTTTATGAAGTCGTGCGTTCCTGAAATTCCACTACAGGAAGAGGGAGCGACACAAAACAATTCAACGTCACTGGTCGAAAGGAATGTCCTTGCCGAGGGAGAGCTCTTAAGTGGAATATTAATACTGACCTGTTGCGTGTACGGTGTACATTTCAATTATATGATTATGAAGACATCAAGATTCCGATGAAAACGGAAAAGGACTTGTGAAAAAATGTGGTATTTGAATATATCTGAATGTTATTAACCGTTACAGGAACGTTGATATTTTGCGATTTCAATGCTCATTCTATGGACAGTATGCTATATGTATGTATTGCATGTAGACGATATGTATATAACTATATAAAGCGAATGGTACTTTGGGGATGTCCTTAAATGTAAATGGTAGTAAAAAGGAAATTACTGATAACGAAAGAATATTACTCGCAATGGCTTGACAAAAGTTTTACGATCGTCCTTGATAGCAGTGATAGATGCTAGGCGAGGCGTAGTATTTCTTCTTCTTTTTTTCCTCGATAAGAGAATAGGGACATTGGTCGTAAAACGGTACTATCTGGTGGGGTTTTTATGTGGGCACATACAATTAAACTGCTTAACTACTGCAAAAAGAAAAACAATAACTCTGCAAACTGTAACCTCATCTGTATGGAGGTATAGGGTGTGTACTATGTACAACATATTGCACGAGGTGGTGAGTTATTGAGCTGGCTCATCTCTTTTTGACTTCCAGTCCATAGATTTTAATAGTTTCCCCGTATGCCATTTTTATTTGGGTACAAACACTTTTGGAGGTTAGCTGATACAGGATACTGGATACATGTAATTCTAGTTATGGAAGGCTATTCGGAAAGAACAAGATGATTCAATTATTAGACTTGACGGTAAAGGTCTGCAGATTAGGTAATTTATAAAGGCTTTTTGATTATGATCTTCAAAGGCTTCCAGTAAACATTTTACGAACATGATATAAAGGTGAAAAAATACTTACGATTTGATAGGCTAGTAGAAAACTAGTCACGCGATGAGCTGCAAAAAAAGAAGGAAATAATTTTAAAAAAATTATAAGCGCTATATTTTAATAAAACTTTCAAAAGTGATAGTTCAATACCAGATGTATAGAAATGTACATAAACAATTGGCAAAAAGGGTTCGGAAGGCCAATCTTTTCCGACATCATTTAGCATTTTTCAGGTTATTGATGATGTTGGTAATTATTGCTAATCAAGAAATATAAAAGAACGATTTCATCATAAGATGAATATATTAAGGTTAATTTTTATATAGATAAGGGTGTTTAATAGAGTTTCTTTTTAGTTTTAGTTTGATGTTAGAAATGGTGTATCAAAATTAACCCACTATATATACCTAGAGGAAGATGTCAAATTTTAATTTTCTTTGTACACTTAATGCCAGTTTTACAACACAATTTTTTTTTAACATCCAACCCAAAAAGAATTTATAACGATTCACTAAAAATCAATACTCGCGTTTTATTACTACACATTTAATAGAGTATATCTACAGTTATAATTGACATTTAAAACAATCATTTTATAATCAATTTTAGTCCAAAATTCTCTTAGCTGAATTTTTAGTTTTGGCCAATAACTACTAAAAACGGGATACAGTATAGCACGCACACGCACCGCTCACAGCTCATATTCCCACCCTATAATGCTTATTCGTGGGAAACAGCATAAAGAACCTGGTGAGATCGCACACCGCACCGTGAGAAATTCCTACAGCCACAAATCCGGGGGGCACCATTACATGTGGATTGAACATTCACACAACGCGCTACTTTGCACATAAGATATCTTGATAAAGTCGGGTCAAAAGAAGACATTTGCAATTAAAGCTCATGTTGACACCAATGTTAAACTGATTATGCAATAGATTCAAGAACTCTAAAATATGCCTAAATAGAAAATTTAAAGTAAATATTAAGAAATTGAAAATTGTTTTAATTCCCATTATTAGCCCTATTTTTTCCTATCGTTAGCAAAGTTATAGAGATAAATTTTAGGCCTTCGCGCAACGCGTATCAATTAACCTCTCTATTCACACCATACCACCAGCATCTAATGTCGAAGAACAACGGCAACGATGGCGGTGCCAACAAGCCATTAGATCAGCCGCAACTGATTTGCTAGGTTTCTAGCGGCCACCAGCATAAGAAACACCTGGTTTGAATAGGAATGCCGACAGATCCTTGCAGTCAAGAACGAGGCCTACAAGGCTAAGTTACAGGTGAAGAGGTGAGCTCTACAAGCAGAGAAGAAGGGAAGAACACCGGCATTTCAGAAAGAAGAAAAAAGAGCAAGAAAAGCGCGCCATCGAGGATAGAGAGGTGCCACTCCAGGAGGGATGTTCGCAAGTTTTACCAAAGTGTAAAACGTCAAAGCCAAGGATACAAGACTCGAACAGAATCCTGTCGAGAGATCATAGTTGAGACACAGTCGATGCTGAGGATATGGAATAACTACTTCTTCGGCCTGTTAAACGGATATGACGAACAACATTCCGCTCCCAGACAGAACGAACCATTTAATATTGGAAACGGCAGCGAAAACTGTCAACCACCCGACCTAAGTGAAGTGAGGAGCGCAATATCTAAACTCAAACTTAATAAGGCCACCTGATATGACGGCCTTCCCACAAAAAAAATAAATTTTTTTGGCGCAACAGGCTCGTTAGTACCCAGGGCCTAGCTTTCTCACAACCATTCATGTGTGCGTGTGTACTTCTTGCACGATGGCGGGACTTCCTGTTTTATGCCAACTCCGAACGGCTCAGTTGAGATAAGCTATTCTTGACAATTGATACTACTCGGATGATTAGTCAGTTCATCACGAGAGGAGGGCCAATGAAAAATCTTTCAGGTGTTGCTACGGCTGGGAATCGAACCCAGACCTTCTGCACGGCAGTTCATCGCACTAACCATCGCGCCACAGAGCCCTCACGGCCTTCCCACTGAGCTTTAAAAAGCTGGCGGAAATGACTTGGTAAGTAACATCTACCAACTCATAAGCCAAATCTGGTGCGATGACAGTGTGCCTGAAGAATGGAACCTCAGCATCGCTTTTCCGATCTACAAAAAAGGAGACCCTCTGAATTGCGCCAACTACAGAGGCATAAGTCTCCTCAACATCGCCTTCAAGATCCTTTTGGTCTTAATATGTATGAACCTGAAACCATTTACCAATAACATCATCGGCCCTTATCAGTGTGGTTTTAGTCCAGGAAAGTCCACAACCAATCAAATTCCCAGACCTCAGCCGATCCTGAAAAAATCCCAAGATGTCCAAATCGATACCCACCACCTTTGTATCGATTTCAAAGCCGCATATGACAGAATTTATAGAGACGAGCTATACAAAGCCATGTCTTGTTTTGGTATACCGCCAAAACTCGTCCGTTTATGTAGAGAAAATTTTTCCGAAAAATCTTCGTTGCCGTGTGCGTTGACGGGCGATGGAGAAAAAGATTCAACTACGAATTGTACGAGCTGTACAGCGACATACCCCTGTATTGGACCTTTAAGATGGCTAGGACATGTACAACGAATGGACACCAATACTCCGGCTAGCAGAGTCTTCGACTCCCAGCCAGACGTCGGACGCAGTAGAGGAAGACCTCACCTTAAGTGGCGCGCGCACAAGTAGAAACCGACCTCAACCAACTTGGACTGTGCAACTGGAGGCAATTTGCTATGGACCGTTCTAATTGGAGAGGCACGTTGGTTGGGGCCAAGTTTCATCCCGGAAGCGCCAATTAAGTTAGTAAAAAACTCGCAAGTGCAACAAATTGGTTTTGCGAAGTTATATGTTACAGCGGAATAAATTTTATAAGATCGAGCAAAGTTTATAAAATTTAATTCTAAAATTAAAGCTTATCTGTTTTTTTGGAACGAATATTTTCACACGAATTATCGACGACCGATTTATTGATTTTAATGAAATTTTAAAATTAATAAATCGCATTTTTATTAAATCAGTGGCTTTTATCCAATTTAACACATGCCACTTGAGAAAGACGACTACAAGTTTCTGTGATATAATATGTATATTCTATAACCAGCGGCATGCAATTCGTTTCGCGATGTAGCGGTTATATGAATACCTATAATGGGCCTTTTTTGTGCACTTTTTTTATATTTTGTTTTTGTTTCCCCACACTTTGCTCCATTCTTAGGTGTTTCCGGCGGCATTTATAATGTTTTCCGACACTATTGAATTTATTGGTACATCCTATGTATTTTGCAAAACCGCAAAATATTTAAAAGAATATTGGTTTGCATGTCACTGGACTTCGCGAACAACACTTTATTTCACTAATTTCCATGTTTAAACCACTGAGCTCTTTAGCTTTAGAACTCAGTTGTGAAAAACGTATAGCAAAGTCTCAAAGTTGCATTTATGAGCAATGGGTGTGTAATTTTCAACAACGTATCCCACCACAACCAACAAAACAGCAGCCATTGACAGTATTGCATTGGAAACCATGGAAAGGAGATATCCTTTTTTGGTCAGACTTTGATGCAAAGAACACAAAATAGATCGCACAAGATTTATTAGCTTTACAATATACTAGGCTTAAAAATCAATATTGTTGTCTGAATTATTTATCTTCAAGTTCTTGGTTTGTACATTTTTTGGTCTCGTTACAATTTTCGTTTATTGAAAATCACCACACAAAAACTCAAAATAAATTTCAAATGATTAACAGATGGAAATGCTCATATGTATGTCCAAATTAATCTTAAAATGACTCTAGGCAGCCTTTAGGCAGGTTTCGTTCGCGTTTAAGTTAGCGAACTTTTAGCAACGTTGGCTTAATGTGACAATCGATTATAGACACCGATTGTGGATGGAATTTTTAAAACGCGATTATCTTGATGACGGCTCTAACGATGTTGGTAATGAACTTTTGTCTGTACTATTATATGGATATTCTGAATATGAATGGGTACTTATATTGTTTAAAAACAGGTACATAGTGGTACATTTTGATGCATTTTTTTAATGTGGATTTTATCAAAAAGTAATGAATAAATTTAGTTGACATTTTTTTTGGGCAAATGTCGTGATTGTAAAAATTATGATTTAAAAAGGGAAATAACGGTTCTTAATGATATAAGGTTTATCTCACGAAGGGTTGGAGCGATTTGTGCAGAAATAGATTATTAATTAGGATTACGTTCACAATTTTACCAAACAAAAAATATTTTATAAAATTACACTTCCAGTGGTTCACTTAAAATTACGCAAATCTTTAATCTGAAAATTGAGTTTTTAGCGAAAGTGGATTTGTTCAATGTTTCAAGTTTGTATGAGTCGTGTCGGACCTTTTATTTTTATTCCACAAATTCAACGTAAAAGTACACTTACACACTAACTCGTACAATATCGTGCTTCTAGTTGAACAGACCAAACTACTACAAATTGGGTATGTAGGTCACGAGATGGATATAAAGTAGGGGCATGAGATCATGATGAACCTTATTAAGAGCCAAGTTTGACCAGAAAGGCCATATGGATGCCGGAGAAGAGTGCTTTCCTGAAAAGTGCTTTCAGAAAACGTCAAGCGGGCGTGAGTTTGAATGATCTATAAATGATATGATCATATTAATGTGTTTCAGATCGACTTAGCTAGTGATTCTGAGTCGATCCATATACTTTAAGCTATTCGTCAGGCAGAGAGTCTATTTACCGAATTTCATCACTCTAGCTCAAACTTTAATGCCCATTAAAACATGGGGTTCCTAGGTTCTGATACTCCGTTTTATCGTGCACTCTAAAACCTTACTTTACAAACATTTATATCGTGCAATTCCAAAAGGACAAAAAATAAAAAGAATGATAGAAGAAATAATCAGTGACATATGCTACTACTGCTAAAAAGATTAGAAATTGTCCGTAAGACTAATCTTAAAATGGACAAAATAAATAAATCTAAAAATTTAAATAAAATGTAGTTTTACGTCTTTCTTTTTCTTTCAAAGTGATATGAAAAGGGAGACGATACTAAAACCTACACGAAATAGGGCAAAAGTGATAAGTGGAGCTACAGTAACATTTCCACACTAAATGGAAGTAATTTTTAAACCAAAACTCATTACATAAGTGAAGTTTATCGAACATTCCTTTTCTTGCTACGTGCAGGTAGCAGTTGACTACGAACTAGCATTACTGACCCATCACACAATTTGACAGTTTTACAAATTGAACTCATCAATACCAGAACAGTAGATACGAGTTTATCTTATCGATCGTTTGAAAACCACTCTCGTAAAAACGGAATACAACAATAAACCATAAAAGCTCCCCTGACGAATGTGTCAAAAGAGTCCTGTCACAATCGCCACTCTAGAAATGTCGTTGACGGTTGTCAGTAAAAAAAAAAAACAACAACAACCACACAATAGGGGTACATAGTCATAAACATTTCAACATTTTGCGAAAACATGACAAATTCAGCAACGTAATGACAGCACAAGTGATACGTCCCGGACTAGGTGAATGTGGGTTAAAGGACAAATACAACATCCAACGAATTTCAATATTCCGCAGTTTGAACGTTGTCCGCATTTTTTTTGTTGTTGTTCTCGGTGTGATGTGAGTTGTTCAGTTGTTTATACATTGTGGGACATATCTAGTTGATAGCATACCACACGCAACATAGACAATTTGTCAGCAACAGTGACATTTATCTATTCTTCTCGGTTGTCTATTTCATTAAAGAGCAAAAGAATACATTTTTAATTTAACATAGTGCCTAGATACGTATATGTTGGCATATTTTTTAAAAGTGTAATTTCATCCCTGTCCGGACTTGACATTCGTGTTGAGTATTATGGCACTGGGCTCTAGAGCATATGGGCATTTAACTCAGTCTGCAACTAAATCTAAATCTATTTATTGCAAAAAGTGCACTTCTGTTGTCAGCACTTATTACGTCTATTAAACACTCCTACAGCAGTTTTCTATATAATTAATGTTTCATATCCGTTATATTGAGGATACAGCTAAACAAATGAATCTTATACAACTGTGATTATAAAAACTTTGAGTATAGAATTCGGAGAAAATCAGTAAACAGTGGAAACAAATTATTGCCCGTTAATATGATCAATACCAGCTCAATTATTTTCTTACCTCCAGCATCTAATGTGCAAAATTAGTGTCGACATTGTCAATAAACCATAAGAATAGTTGTCGGTATCAAGGCCTTTCTTCGCCTGTCCACTGCTGGTTGTCCGACAGATGTTCCCAGTCGGAAATGGAACCTACAAGATAACGCTGCAGGCGAAGACGAGAGCTACTGCGAAAGTTGACGTCGTATTTTATAGGTCAAGGATCAAGCAAGAACAACACCTAAAAATAAGAATAACGAACAAGTCAAGCGTGATATTTACGATAGCTTAGACCTAAGACCGGAGATTCGGTCTTTCTGTGATTTCCAGTGCAGGATTATATTTGAGTCCATGTGTGGTGATATAATTTGGTAGCACTCATTTATCGATTTTGCTGCCAAAAAGTTATCGCAATGTATAAAAACATCTCAATTATCAGCTGTTTGGTTTCTTTTCCTTAAACAAATAAAATTGATTTTGTCGCGATCTTACAAGACTTTTTCTTCTTGAAACTGATACACTCAATATTTAAAAAAATATCGAGTCGTTGAGATCTGAATCTGAATATATCGTACACGTATTCAGTTTCAAAAATTTAATAAAATATCCACATACATAGGATTGAAAATAATTGTTTGCTTGTAATTTTATCATCTGCTAAAAACATCTCACCAAACATGCTGGGTTAACTCAAAATTAACTCAGAATATAAATTGACTGACTGACTGTAATTATAAAACTAGGATGATTTTGCAATGAAAAACTGGGTCATAGAAGACCCTATATAAAATTTTAAGCATCGTCGTCATAATATGCACGCGAAGAAAAGGACCATATTTAAAGCAGAATAAAATAAGATACACGAATCGTTTAATACCCTATCCCATCCGATTCTTAAATAAATTGGGCATGGCGTGGGGATGATATACAAAAAATTAAATGTTGCGATGGTTTATCTAATTATTTATGGCTCGGCAAAATACAACGTTATTCAACTGCATATGCTATATGGACTGATGGACGGATGGGCGGACAGACAAACATGGCTAGATCGACTTATGGATAGTAATTCTGACTAGTTCCATGTTCTTTAAGGTATATGCATCGACAATTTCTGACAGTTTATCATAATTTTTTATGATTTGACAAAAAAACCAAAGTTTTTCTATTGTATATGCTATGGTGTTTTGTAGGAAAGCGCTTAAAATGATCTATGGACGAAATGTTTTTTTTTTTTTCAAATTTTCTTAAAATTTTACAGAAAACGCACCCAAAAACGTTAAAATATTTATTTTTCAAACATCCTGACCGCTTGACCAAAAACAACGTTTTTTAAATAGCGGGCATGGCAATGGGCGGATTTTGAAATAATTTAGTTAGATATACCTTAAAGTACAAGGTGGCGCAAAAGTAATCCTCCTATCAGAAAATGCTATAAATTTTGCGATTGGCCCCTAATGTCAGTTCAAATAAGTTCTGGAGCAGTGTAGCGTAACATTGTTTATTAACGTGTATTTCGCATGTGTTTACTACACAAATGTCAAAACAGAACTGACATTAGGGGCCAGTCGCAAAATTTATAGCATTTTCTGATAGGAGGACTACTTTTGCGCCACCTGTTATATGGATCAACTCAGAATCACCAGCTGAATATTATTATGAATATTAAGTTATGACTCCGCCCGTATGTAATTTAGAAAATGGGAATGTCTAAATATCTTGCTCAGACACTTTAGTAAAATTTCCTATGACTTAGTAATAAACTAGGTTTATTTAAAAAGTGTGCGTGGCAGTGGTCGAAATTTAAAACTATGTAAACTTGTTTTGGAGCAATGAACAAACACTTATACGAAATTTCATTATCTTAGCTCAACACTTTGAGGCTGAGTTATATACATCTATGCCTATGGCATATGCTATGGGATAAGGCATAAGAATCGATTTCTTTTATAAAAACAAACACAATAATTAGGCTAATTAGACGAAATGAATAAACGAACAATTAGAAAAACTGTTCTCATCAAAACCTTATTGAAATTTCCTAAAATTTTTACCAAAAATAGCTTTTTAAGAACACGCCCATAAAAAAGTTGGCTAAAAACTTTATATGTATCAAATATAAGTAGTCACATTGTGTAAATATCTATCTATATCTATATATCTTCCATTGTGTTGTCGAAGTCTGGAGATTGAAAATAAATATTTAACGACATTGTCCAAGAACTACGCATTGGTGTACCTTTGATTCTCAGCCAGATGGTTGACTAACTAGAGATAGACCTCGCCTTAAGTAGGACGAACAAGAAATGCCGCCTAGTCGTCGTTCGTCGTAAGATTGCTACAGTACTGTTGATCTATTTTACACATATATATCACTAATATATCACAACTAAAGAGCAGAGTCCATAAACATATTCAAGCATCATCTCAAGTCGCTCTTTGTGTGTTGAAGGTACGCATCCAATGAGGACAATTTATAGATAAAATGCAACCAGTTTTCAAAATTTAAACTTTAAAGTTAATTTTTCGCACTCATCTATACAATGGATACTCGTAAATCACAGAGCGGAGAAGAAACCTCACTAAGTTTTCGGTCAATAACCATTAAGCAGCCTACATCTTATAGCCCACCTATCCGCCTTCCACCCAACTCCAAATACCAACAGAGTATAAAAGGAAGGCAAAGAAGAACGGATGAAATTTAATAAAATGAGGTCATCAGATAGCACCGACTTCCTGCTGATGTCTATGAGCTTTCCAATGAATCCCTCGGCATTCCCAACAACACTTTGTCCGCCCTTTATATTGCAGCAAAATCCCAGAACCTAGATACCACCTATACTTACAAACACATAGTATACCACCACCTGAAACACTAAAGCCTCGGCAACTTGACATGTTCTACCCAATTGCATGAGCATAATGCCCTCTAAGGACTCCACAGCAGCGCGACAACATTGTGTGCAACACTACTACTGAAAGGTAACTGGGTGCAATCATATGAATATGAATGTACACGTTCACTGTTATTAGGAGAAAAACGAACAAAAAACGATAAATGGCAAAAGAAAGGAAAAAAAACAACGGAAAAAATCTTTGTGGTATAAGAAGAGGGTGTACACTGTGCAGCCAACAGAGGCCGAGGCAAAAATAGTACAGTCAAGAGTATGACCTCAATTGAATTTTAATGCCTGCCACGCAAACGGATCTCTGATGAGCACGCGGATCCCTTTTCAATGAATTGCGGGATGAAAAGCCAACTTCTTTCGTTTGGGGTTCCATCATGAAATCGTAACCAAATCTGATGTATTTCCGTAATTAGGCACATATCAGTTGGCAATGCAGTGAAGGACATACCACCATCAAGGGAATATCTAAAAGGGAAGCTTCAGTGAGCTGCATTTCTATCTACTTCCATTCGGTATAAGTGTTTGGTGCGCAAACATTTTGTGATGGAAATTCTGCAACAAAATTTGTATGTGAGCGCAATTTAAATGGATATCCACTTCAAGAAAATGAATTTAGGCTAAAAGCTACTCGAGGACGAAGCGAAACGAAATAACACACAATAGTCGCACTGGGGAAGCAAACATTTTTATTCACTGACATATGACGAGGACGTTCGTATTTCGTTTTCGAGATAGGATAGTCATAGACATGTACAAATGCATTAAATCTGTCGTTATAAATTGTGTGTAGATATGAACTGAAAAGGGATGTGAACAATGCAGTAAATGATCATTAAATATCTATGTTGGTTAATTTTTAAGTAGCTCTGCAAAATTAGGGCAACTAGTTGGTTATATTCACGGCCTTGGCGCTGTGGTTTGGATGGAAGTTTTATCACAGCCAAAAATCATAAAAAAACATATGAGAAAGCTATACAATCCGCTGTGCGGATCGTTGTATACCCTATCCCATCCCATTTGTAAAACAAAACTAATATCCCCAAAATGTGGACATGTCTTAAGACACGATGGGGATTAAATATAGAAAATGACAATGTCACTACAAATTGTACGGTTCTACAAAAGACAAGGTTTTTCTCCTGCATATGTTATGAGGTAGTGTATAAAAATGGTTTTTATATAAAAACGCCCCCCTAAAAGTGGGCTTGGGTTAAAATGGTCTATAGATGAGATGTTTTTATTAATATTACTAATGATTTGACCGACAAACGTTTTTTATTAAAAATGCCCCAAAAAAGTGGGCGTGGCAAAAAACTTTATATGAACAAAATATAGATATGACGATTGTCTAACTTCGCTTTTCAGACACTTTTTTTAAATTTCTTACGGTTTGGCCAAAAAATACGTTTTTCTGAAAAGGGGGCGTGGCAGTGGGCGAATTTCAAACATTTTTACACTTGTTCTGCTGGGAGAAACAAACACCATGTGTACCAAATTTCATCATTCTAGCTCAAAATTTAAGGCCCAAAAACGGGTGACGTACGGACGGACGGACAGACATGGCTAAATCGGCTCAGCTATCGATTCTGAGTCGATCCATATACTTTGAGGTATATGTAGCTAAATTATTTCGCTATGTTACAAACTATGTATCAAAACTAATATAGGGGTATAGGGTATAAAAACTCATAACAATAAACACATCTTTGATGGTGCACTTGAGGATTCGATAGAGCCTCGATGTTGTATGCGAAATTCGAATTCTGTATTTACCGATACCCAAATGATGATTTGCCGGCAAGAATATATCCACATGTTTTTTTTTTTGCGCAACAGGCTCGTTAGTACCCAGGGTCGAGAATTCTCACAACCATTCATGTGTGCGTGTGTAATTCTTGCACGATGGCGGGGCCTCCTGTTTTACGCCGAATTCGAAGGCTTAGTTGACAATTGATATTACTCGGAGGATTTGTCAGATCATCACGAGAGGAGGGCCAGTGAAAAATAAAATAGGTGTTGCTTCGGCTGGGAATCGCACCCAGACCTTCTGCGCGGCAGTTCATCGCACTAACCAGCCACATGTAGCTGAAGCTAAAAAAAATTAGCTGGATGTAAAATCATGACCCTACAGCTGAAGTCATAATCCTTGGGAACATTCTGCAACGCCAAAAGAAAATATGAAGACAAACTGAAATATTTGTCATTAAAAGCAGGCCGCTTGACTCAACCTATACGCGAACCATAACATATCCCAGAAAAGGAATGGAAGATATTTAGAAATATCTGTGAGATCTATCTAAATTAAAGCACGATTATATACTTACTTATTTACTTAAGTGGCGCTACAGCCCGGGATGAACCTGGGCCTCAACCAACATGCCTCTCCAATTAGCCCGGTCCTTAGCTAACTGCCTCCAGTCAGTCCTCACACGACTGTTTAAAAGCAGTACATTGTGTGGCTACATTCCAAGGGCTTGGCGAGAAGTAAGGGTCGTCTTCATTCCCAAAGTAGGTAAATCTAGCCATACAACTGCAAAAGATTTTAGGCCTATAAGTCTGACGTCCTTCATTCTGAAGACTTTTGAAAAACTAATGAACATATACATTCGTGAAAAACGTAATTACAATGATATCTCCCCAGCCCAACATGCTTATACAAAGGGCAAAGGGGTTGAAACAGCACTGCATGACGTTGTTAGTGCTATAGAAAAGTCACTAAAAGACAAAGAATACACAATCGCAGCATTCCTAGATATTGAAATAGCTTTCAACAATGTCAAAACATGCGCAGTGGAAAGGGCATTGCAGAATTCCAACGTTGACCAGGCACTCACTAACGTGATTGTAAGTCTTCTCAAAGAAAGGAATATCAAGACAAAACTGGGCGACACTGAACTAAAAGTAAACGCCTCAAGGGGCACACCACAAGGGGGAGTCATCTCCCCTCTACTATGGATTCTTGTCGTTAATGAAATACTAATGAAATTCAAAAACAGGGGGGTTAAAGTAATTGCGTACGCAGACGATGTAGTATTGCTTGCGACAGGCAAATTCTTACCAACCATAAGCGAGCTGTTTGAAAACTCGCTTCGGACACTTAACACGTGGGCAAAGCAATGCGGCCTTGGGGTCAACCCCCAAAAAACCGAGCTTGTGCTGTTCACAAATAGAAGAACAATACCACACTTCGAACCACCAGCTATAGAGGGAATACCCCTTATAATAGCTGAAAGTGCGAAATATCTGGGAATAATTCTAGACAGGAAGCTCAATTGGAAACTTAATGTCAATGAAAGAGTTAAGAAAACAGCAAATGCTTTCTACGTATGTAACCGAATATTCGGCAGAAAGTGGGGACCCCAAAATAATCCTGTGGATGTATACGGCTATCGTGCGACGAATACTCACATATGGCAGTATAGTCTGGTGGCAAGCCACAGACAGGGCAACCAACTGGAAGCAAATGACAAAAATAGAAAGACTAGCGTGTATAGGGACAACCAGTGCGATGGGAACAACTCCAACCTCTGGATTGGAGGTGATTCTGAATCTGCTGCCCTTAGATCTATACATGCAGGAATCAGCTGCCAAAAGCTCCTCAAGGATCAGCCAAACGAACAGCTGGATCCCGAGCCTCGCTGGGCATGCGCAGGTCCTAAAGAAATACCTAGGGAGCGTAGTAAACTCTGACTATCTATTTCCCTATCTAGACTTCGATCGACCCTTCACCTGCTCGTTTCCGAGCAGAGACGAATGGGACAAGAATGAACCCACAAAAAGGAAATCGATATTCGTCTTCACAGATGGATCAAAGATGGACTGTGGAACAGGTGCTGGCATATTCTCAGAGGAATTAGTAATACACAAATCAATCAGGATTCCTGATCATAGTAGTGTGTTCCAGGCTGAGGTGCTAGCAATCGCTGAAGCGGCTCATTTGGTGTCAATAATGGAAATACCACACAGTGATATCACCATATTTATTGACAGTCAAGCGGCTATAAAAGCAGTATCTGCTATCGAAATTAAATCAAAGCTAGTTCGCCGCTGTCGCGAAGAGCTCAAGGTTCTCTGCTCACAGCATAATGCTGAACTCTGCTGGGTTCCTGGTCACAGGGATATAGACGGCAACGAGATGGCCGACGAACTGGCAAGAAATGGATCTACTACAGATCATGATCAGGCACTACAAACGGTCGAACCACCACTCTGTAAACTCAGAAAGAGTGGAATACAAAACCCGAATGAGAGCCAATACCAGGTGGAAGTCATTGACTACCTGCGAAATATCTCGGAAGCTCTGGCCAGAATACAACGGAAGCCGGACCAAAAAACTTTTGCGGTACGACAGAAGCTCCTTATCTAAACTGGTAGGGGCTCTCACTGGTCACAACTTTCTCAGAACCCATATAATAAAATTAAATCTCATGATATCTGTAGAGGCAGCGGCGATGAGGAAACACAAGAGGATACACCTCATTTCCTCTGTCACTGCCCGAGTCTCTGTCACCTGAGGAACAGAACACTTGGAAGCTACTACTTCCAAGACATCCAAGAGCTTTCCGATATTCCATTACCCTATCTTTACAGGTTCCTACGAACATCAAGATGGCTGGATAGAGTGGAGTAACCCGTAGTAACGATAAGGAAGGACGTAATTCCACCAAGGGTATCACAATGGGTCCACCAACCCGTAAACCTAACCTAACCAAACCTAACTGCCTCCAGTTGCGCACTCGAAGTTGGTTGAGGTCGGTTTCTACTTGTGCGCGCCACTTAAGGCGAGGTCTTCCTCTACTGCGTCCGACGTCTGGCTGGGAATCGAAGACTCTGCGAGCCGGAATATTGGTGTCCATTCGTTCTACATGTCCTAGCCATCTTAAACTCAAATGCGGAGTTTTTTGACTATGGATATGTCGCTGTACAGCTCGTATAGTTCGTGGTTGAATCTTCGTCTTCATAGCCCGTCAACGCATACGGGACCGAAGGTTTTCGAAGAATTTTTCTCTCGAAACGACCAAGGATTTCTTCATCCGCTTTTGATACGGTCCATGCTTCAGCGCCGTAGAGCAGGACTGGGGTGATCAGGGTCTTATATAGGATCTCATTAGTAGTTCGAGTGAGGGCTTTACTACTAAATTGGCTTTTTAGCCCGAAGAAACAGCGATTGGCAGGAGTAATTCTTCGTTTGATTTCTATCAGAGCTAATAGCGGAGCCGAGGTAGACAAAGTCCCGTACTTCCTCAAAATTATATCTGTCAATCGTGACGTTCTGTCCAATTCGTCGATGTTGTGCGTCCTTTCGTGTTGACAGCATATACTTAGTCTTACCCTCATTTACGATTATATACTAAGGATTTTTTTATTTAGGTCAAAAATCATCAATATCTCTCAAACTACATTGTCTACTTAAATGAAATTTAATATCTTAGTTCCTCTTGAATTTTGAAAGAATGGCTAATATCTATTTTGACCCTAAAGCCCAGTACGCAGCTCGCGCTAAATTTTATCTCCCATACAAAAATCTCTACAGAGATAAAATTTAGCGAGCAAATTTATCAGTGCAGTACGCAGCTCGCGAAATAAATTCTTAACTTCATAAAGATGGGACACACAAAATGTAGGTAGAGTATAACAATATTAAGTGTTATACGAAAAGGGTTATACTCAGCGGATGAAAGGTCTCCACTTATTTATCTCGCGAAATTAATGTGCGAGGCATGTGATGGTTGCTGATGTTACCAATTGAACACGTTCATACGGAATTCCATACGACATTTTCTTAACATTATTGTTCAGTGTACTCGGAAGTTGGAAGGCCATCTTTTGCTTCCTAGGTGAACCTTTTTCCTGCAGAAGTAAAATGATTAGCTCTCTTCTGTTTCAACCTTTGAGGTAACAAGACCTATCCTCCGAAAACTAGTCGTGACTATGTAACTTATAGTGCATTGTAAGCTTAATTATAACAAACAAGTAAATACCTACTTACAAACTAATTAAATTAAAAGTGCTTAAAACTAGTTTTACTAAATGGACTAAATTGATAAATATTAAAACATCTTAATAATTAACAAGAAGATCGAATTTTAAAACCTAAAATTGCAACACCCCAAGAAAATATAAATTGCTTCGGTTAATTATAATTGGAATCACCCTATCACATAATACCTGATCCAATTATTATCCAAAAATCAAATTCTTCTATGGAAAAAAAAGAGTAAACAACGAAGCTGTAATTGTGCATGCTAGACAAGTCATTGAGAGCGACGTCAAGGTTACAAAACTGTCCCGCTACCTATATACATAATTCGATGTGCAGCCTGCAGTACATATTAACTTTGCGATTGCATGAAAAAAACCCAGTTATCAATATCACCAGTCATCTCTTCATTACCGAATCAGCAGTATCGTGGCTTTTGTGTTGTCTAGTGGAATCGTAAGTAAGTAGTATGTTTAGTGTGTGTTTCATGTTTTTTTTATAATTGAAAATTGATAAAATGTAATGAATCCAAAATTAGAAGAAGAAAAGTTCAATTCGATAAATTATTAGTGAAAAGAAAAAAAAATTGAAAAAGAAAATAAGTTTAATTATATACAAATATATACATAAATAGGTAAAATATACAAATAATTCAGAAGTGATTTGTACATAAATCAGAAGCTGTTACACGACATCGTCAGGCCTGAGGAACGTAAGATTTGTTGTTATACATATAGCTATTAAATAACTACTATATTTCTGAAGTATTACTAAACCTACTTATCTATGTATATCGCGTTATTAAGGAATTTTTATGCTACTTTCATATGAACATCTTTAAGTTGAAATTGTTTGCAAAACTACAAAATGGTAAAAAGAATTGAACTGAATTTACTAATAATAAAAGTATGAAATTTATAATGATTAATATGTCATAAAAACGTGTTTGATTTGGCCGATAGAGTGAGTAAATAGGATTAGAGGAGGTTACTTCACAAGGGTGCTGGTAAAATTCCTAAGCACATGGTAGGGAGGGCAAGGCGGGGAACAAACATCATCACAGTTCTCAGAGCAGAGTTTCTTTCATTCCCTTTTGATTATTTATTTTATTTTTTTTTGTCGGGTTAGTTAATTTGTTCCAATTTTTAAGATTTTTTTTTGTGCATGCAAAATAATTAATGTAGCCTGGGATACATTTAATGATGCAAAAACCCACCCCATTACGACGAGCTAAGCAAGAGCATCGCTAGGCATGCACCCCGCATCACAGTGTATGTCCCGATAATATTATGGCCTTTACATTAATTTGGCGCCCAACGTGGGGCTTATGACCACAGGTTATTAGCTTCCGATAATACTTTTTTTAATAGTGTTTCTTCAAGTCATTTTATTTAATCTTGGAACTACATGTCTCTTAATCATTTCTTATTGATTACATGTCCAGATTGTTATATCTTGATTTTTAATTTTTATAGTTGCATGGAACTTTAGTTGATTATTACATATTATATCCTAACCATGTTAACTGCTTACTTTCAAATAATTTTAGATTCAGATTGATATGATATATGGATTTATACATTAGGATTGCTTTTGATGTATACCTATACCATTCATTATTTTCCAAATTTATTTTTTTAACATTTTATTTTAAATTCAATTCTGATTAAACTCTTGCTTATAAATATTCATATTTAGTAACCTCCAAACCTTATTATCTTTCTTTTATCGGCCGAACAAATCAAACTACATAATTACTAACACTTTGAACATATTTTCAACATACAAATTTTGAATTATTATACATACATATTTATACACATTTTGCTTTTACATACATTTCATTATTGAATTAACTATTTAATTTAACAATTTTTACTAACATTGCCCAATTGTTGAAATTTTTCGGTAACATTTTTTTTCTATTCCCTGATTATCATTTTTTTTTAACATGCCATTAACTCATAGTAATGAGAATATTGCTCAGGCAGTAATAAATGAAGAATTGTGCAGTATTTGCAACAATATTATTCCTGATAAAAATAATATGTCTATTACTCCTTGTAACCATAAGTTTCATAATGAATGCATGTCTTTATGGTTTAAAAACAAACCAAATTGCCCATCCTGTAATGCACCTTGTCAGATTAGTAATTTAGGACAAGAACTTGTTGACAACTTAAACGAATCGAATAATTTGTTAGCTCATGGCATTTCAACTTCACAAAATTCAGTTAGAGGTCGTGGTGCTATACAAAAAGGAAGACCTAATACTCGATCAAAAACAGCTCAGTTCAATGCACACAATAGTTCAATTCGTGGTTCTAATGAAATTGGTACACCCAGTCTTCGACAACAACATAGATCTGAAAACAGAGCTAGTAATACATTGTCGAATGCATTTTTACATTTAGATCAGAGTCGTGTTCAGACAATGATTGATAATTCTCTACATACGATTCAAACACAAACATTAAATAGCATGAAAAACACAGTAGGAGAAATGGTAACGGAATCTTTAGATCGATATTTTCACAATTTAAGCTTAAATAATCCTGTGCTTGATCAACCTGTGAATTCTGCGGAAATTCCACACAGATCCGAACAAGAACGAAATATTTCAATCAACAATCCATCTAATAGAGATAGTAATGATTCCATTCAATCTAACTCAATCAAACCTGAGAAAGTTTCTAATATTATTCTTAATTGGCGAATTAAATTTGACGGTTCAGTTGATACAATGCCAGTCGATGAGTTTATATACAGAATCAACGCTTTAACTACTCAATCATTAAATGGAAACTTTAATGCATTATGTCAAAATTCCCATATTTTATTTGAAGGAAAAGCTAAAACCTGGTTCTGGCGTTACCACCGAAGTGTTGTATCCTTAGATTGGTTTGCTTTATGCACCGAACTTAAACGTAACTTCAAAGATTATAGAACTGACTTTGACATTAAAGAATTGGTCCGAAACAGAAAACAGAAAGAAAAAGAATCATTTGACCAGTACTTAGATGAAGTCTTGGTACTAGCAGATAGATTACGATCCCCTATGTCAGATGAGGAACTAGTTGAAACAGTTGTCCGTAACCTTCAACCTAACGTTCGTTTAGGATTGTTACACCTTGATATTACTTCTATTTCGCAATTGCGTAAAGAATGTCGCAAGCGTGAAAACTTTTACCAACAAATTTATTTGAATTCTACTTCAAGTAGAAATGTTCAACCTCGACGTTTTATTTCTGAAATTGAAAATCCGTTTGTGTCAGAATTGCATGCAGTTGATGAAATTTCACATTCACGAGAAAGTACTATTCCAAATATACCAAAAGATTTTAGATGCTGGAATTGTGATGCTACAGATCACAAATATCAAGATTGCACTAAAGATAGACGAGTTTTTTGTTATGGATGTGGAGCAATTGGTATTTTTAGACCAAACTGCCAAGTATGTTTACATTCGGGAAACTCCAAAAGGGATGCCGCCAACAACACCAGGAGACATCCAAATCCCAATTATCGAAACAATCACCTACCATAATTGCAAATATTGATCAATCAGATCCTACGAAATCGGATAAACCACAAACTTTTAACATAATTCCATATCACATTAGATTACAACGTTATAATGAAATAAGATCTAGAATTTTTAATCAAAAACAAACAGTTAAGCGTTCTACTAGGCGTATACGTAACTTTTGGAATAAGGTAAAATTAAGTCGTAAAAATATAATGTCATCAATAATTTCTTCTGGCACTGATCTTCGACCGTATGCTTCAGTTTCTATTCTCGGCAAAACCTATTTGGGATTGTTGGACAGTGGAGCTACGATTAGTTGCATGGGTTCATCTGCAGCAAATCAAATTTTTGATTCTGATGTTGAAATTAAAAATATAAAAAGTTTTGTTAAGACAGCTGATGGGAATTCTCAGAATATAGTTGGAAGTATAAAAGTTAATGTCACATTCCGTGATACGACACATCCATTAGAGATTTACATTGTTCCCACTCTTTCACAAAACTTGTACCTGGGAATTAATTTCTGGAATGTTTTTAAAATTGCGCCAGAAATTATCAGTACTATCGATGTTGTTTCTGTTGATTCGAATACACACGTTTTGAATCCAGGCCAAAATCTAAAACTTCAAAATGCAATACAATCGTTTCCATCTTTTGATTTAGAAGGCTTAGGTAAAACTTCACTTATTGAGCATTTTATAGATGTTAAAGATGCCAAACCGGTAAAACAACGGCATTTCCCTATATCGCCAGCTATAGAAAAACTAGTATGCGAGGAAATTGACAGAATGTTATCTTTGGGTGTAATAGAAGAGTCGCATAGTTCATGGTCATCTCCTGTTGTACTAGTACGTAAACCAGGAAAGGTGCGAATGTGTTTAGATTCACGAAAGGTGAATTCTCTTACTGTGAAGGATGCTTATCCATTGCCTCACATTGAAGGGATATTAAGCAGGCTGCCTAGAGCGGAGTTCATTTCTAGCTTGGATTTAAAGGATGCATTCTGGCAAATTCCGTTGGAAGTGAACTCTCGTGAAAAGACGGCATTTACGGTACCAAACCGACCCTTGTATCAGTTTACTGTAATGCCGTTTGGGCTTTGCAATGCGCCTCAGTCAATGTGTAGGTTGATGGATAAGGTTATTCCACCCAATTTAAGAGAAAGAGTTTTCGTGTATCTTGACGATCTTTTGCTCGTGTCTGAAGATTTCGAATCGCATATTAGTCTTCTATATGAAGTGGCATTTCATATTCGTAAAGCTGGTCTTACAATCAATATAGGAAAAAGTAAGTTTTGTCTTAAGCAAGTGAATTACCTGGGTTATGTTGTTGGAAATGGTTCCCTGAAAACAAATCCCGATAAAATCTCAGCGATTACAGAGTACCCAGTTCCTAAATCCATGCGTCAGCTAAGGCGATTTCTTGGAATGGCGGGATGGTACCGCAGATTTATTGCTAATTTTGCCACAGTTTCATCTCCACTTACCGATCTGTTAAAAACATCAAAAAGTTTCTCTTGGACTTGTGAGGCAGAAAATGCATTCCAGGAACTTAAGGAAAAATTAACATCGGCTCCTTTTCTTACCAACCCGAATTTCGACAAACCATTTATTGTCCAATGTGACGCAAGTCAGTACGGAGTAGGTAGTGTTCTTGCTCAAAAAGATGATTCTGGTGACGAAATGCCTATTGCATTTATGTCCCAAAAACTAAATAAAGCACAGCGCAACTACTCCGTTACTGAATTAGAATGTCTCGCGGCCGTGTTGGCAATAAAAAAGTTTCGACCCTATATCGAAGGACAAAAATTTACAGTGATCACAGATCACGCAAGTTTACGCTGGCTTATGCGTCAAACGGATTTAAGCGGTCGTTTAGCTCGATGGGCTTTAAAACTGCAATCCTTTGATTTTGATATACAGCATAGAAGAGGAAGTGCTAATATTGTACCTGATGCGTTGTCTAGAGTATTTTCCGAAAATCTAGATGAAATATGTTGTTTAAGTTTAGGAAAAGAACAACAAATAGACCTCACATCTCCAGAATTCAGTTCGGAAGAATATGCTACTTTAAGGAAACGTATATCAAATAATCAAACGAAATTCCCAGATTATAAGATGCTGGATAACTTTATTTATCATCGTACAGAATTTTCGTCTGGAAACGCTGAACAAGATCATGTTATTTGGAAATTGTATATTCCCGTAAATCTAAGACCTAAATTAATAAGCAATGCTCACGATGCCCCATCATCTGCTCACGGAGGCATTGCCAAAACCGTAGAAAGATTGAGAAGATATTTTTATTGGCCAGGTTTAGTAAAGGATGTCCGAAAACATATCCTATCTTGCGAACTTTGCAAAATGACGAAACATCCTACAAACGTGTTGAGACCTCCAATGGGTAAACGACAAGATATTGATCGTATATTCCAAAAACTTTACCTGGATTTTATTGGTCCTTTTCCAATATCCAAAAAGGGAAATATTGGAATTTTCATTGTCTTAGATGGTCTATCTAAATTTACATTTCTGCACCCAGTAAAGAAATTTACATCAAATGTTGTAATTTCATTTTTAAAAGAGCATGTTTTCGACGTTTTTGGAACTCCAGAAATTGTTTTAACTGATAATGGAAGCCAGTTTAAATCTAATTTGTTTGAGTCATTTCTTACCCAATACGGTGTTAAACATTTATGTACTGCAGTTCACTCCCCACAGTCAAACGCTAGCGAACGAGTTAATCGATCTTTAAATGCTGCTCTAAGAGCGTATATAAAAGACGACCAACGGAATTGGGACGAGAGCCTCAGTAGCATAAACAGCGCTTTGAGAAATTCAATTCACCAGACCATAAAAGAAAGTCCTTATTTCGTGGTTTTCGGTCAATACATGCTAACTCATGGCTCAGATTATGACTTAATAAGAAACTTACAATCTTTAGAAGATCCTTCTGCAAGGTTAGAAAAACAAGACAAATTAGCACAAGTACGTCAATCTATAAAGAATCATATAAAGAAAGCATTTGAAGTTAATCAAAAGTCGTATAACTTGAGATCGAAACCAGTGACTTATAGAGTTGGACAAGAAATCTTTTATAGGAACTTCTCACAGAGTGATGCATCAAAGAGATTTAATGCGAAGTTATCACCAACGTTTAATAAAGGAAGAGTTAAAGAAAAAGTTGGTTCCTCTTACTATGTTTTAGAAAAGTTAGATGGTAAAATTATTGGCACTTATCATGCTAAAGATATCCGCCAGTGATAGAACCATTTTTCAGTTTTCATTCTTTGATGGAAGAATATCAGAATGAAATCTGCTTTGTGATGGTTGCTGATGTTACCAATTGAACACGTTCATACGGAATTCCATACGACATTTTCTTAACATTATTGTTCAGTGTACTCGGAAGTTGGAAGGCCATCTTTTGCTTCCTAGGTGAACCTTTTTCCTGCAGAAGTAAAATGATTAGCTCTCTTCTGTTTCAACCTTTGAGGTAACAAGACCTATCCTCCGAAAACTAGTCGTGACTATGTAACTTATAGTGCATTGTAAGCTTAATTATAACAAACAAGTAAATACCTACTTACAAACTAATTAAATTAAAAGTGCTTAAAACTAGTTTTACTAAATGGACTAAATTGATAAATATTAAAACATCTTAATAATTAACAAGAAGATCGAATTTTAAAACCTAAAATTGCAACACCCCAAGAAAATATAAATTGCTTCGGTTAATTATAATTGGAATCACCCTATCACATAATACCTGATCCAATTATTATCCAAAAATCAAATTCTTCTATGGAAAAAAAAGAGTAAACAACGAAGCTGTAATTGTGCATGCTAGACAAGTCATTGAGAGCGACGTCAAGGTTACAAAACTGTCCCGCTACCTATATACATAATTCGATGTGCAGCCTGCAGTACATATTAACTTTGCGATTGCATGAAAAAAACCCTGTTATCAATATCACCAGTCATCTCTTCATTACCGAATCAGCAGTATCGTGGCTTTTGTGTTGTCTAGTGGAATCGTAAGTAAGTAGTATGTTTAGTGTGTGTTTCATGTTTTTTTTATAATTGAAAATTGATAAAATGTAATGAATCCAAAATTAGAAAAATAAAAGTTCAATTCGATAAATTATTAGTGAAAAGAAAAAAAAATTGAAAAAGAAAATAAGTTTAATTATATACAAATATATACATAAATAGGTAAAATATACAAATAATTCAGAAGTGATTTGTACATAAATCAGAAGCTGTTACACGACATCGTCAGGCCTGAGGAACGTAAGATTTGTTGTTATACATATAGCTATTAAATAACTACTATATTTCTGAAGTATTACTAAACCTACTTATCTATGTATATCGCGTTATTAAGGAATTTTTATGCTACTTTCATATGAACATCTTTAAGTTGAAATTGTTTGCAAAACTACAAAATGGTAAAAAGAATTGAACTGAATTTACTAATAATAAAAGTATGAAATTTATAATGATTAATATGTCATAAAAACGTGTTTGATTTGGCCGATAGAGTGAGTAAATAGGATTAGAGGAGGTTACTTCACAAGGGTGCTGGTAAAATTCCTAAGCACATGGTAGGGAGGGCAAGGCGGGGAACAAACATCATCACAGTTCTCAGAGCAGAGTTTCTTTCATTCCCTTTTGATTATTTATTTTATTTTTTTTTGTCGGGTTAGTTAATTTGTTCCAATTTTTAAGATTTTTTTTTGTGCATGCAAAATAATTAATGTAGCCTGGGATACATTTAATGATGCAAAAACCCACCCCATTACGACGAGCTAAGCAAGAGCCTCGCTAGGCATGCACCCCGCATCACAGTGTATGTCCCGATAATATTATGGCCTTTACAGGCATTTAAATCGGCGAAATTTTAATAAAAAATAAAAACAAAATGGAAGAAAATGAAGAAGAATACTTTATGGACGAATTTCTCGAGGAAGACGACATCTTTATTAACAAAGAAAATATTAATATTACTGACATTTGCGAATGCATGACATTTCCCTGACTCATCTATACGCTGTGTTCGAATTTAGCGAGCATTTATCTTTGGATTGGAGAAAACAAGTGGAGAGTAGTAAAGATAAAATTTAGCGCGAGCTGCGTACTAAGCTTAATATAATGTCTAATGTTTCCTAATAGAATTTTTAATTTTGGACAATTACATAACATTTGCATCTTCAGAACCACCGACATCTTGACTGATTTTCATTAAATTCATTAATAAGAGCTTATATAATCACAGTTTTCATAAACGTTACTTGTATTTTTAAACATTTAAAGTAGCTGCTTTTTTAGGAATTCTAAAAAGTTCAACAAATTCTAACAAATAAAAAAAAGAAAGCCACAATCCGCAATGCGGATCGTTTTATTTATTCCATCTTATCCTAAAACTTAATACCGCCAAAATGTAGGCTTTATGGGGATGAATTATAGAAAATTACATTATCACAACATATTGTTCAGCCAGTTTATCAAAATATTTTACGGTTCAACAAAAAAATGACGTTTTTCTATTGCATATGCTATGGGGTTGGATATACAAATAGTTAATATATGTATGTATATACATTACAGGGACCGCTTAAAAAAAGTGGGAATGGGATAAAATACTCTATGGACGAATAATTGATATTAACATTACCGTCGTTTTTGCTTCAAACTTTTTTTTTTAAATTCTACCGAAAACTGTTTTTTTAATTAAAAGCCTCCAAAAATTATGCGTGGCAAAAAAGTTTATATAGCAAAAAATACATATTAAAATTGTCTAAATATCTTGTTCAGACACTTTTCCAAAATTCTTTACAGTTTGGCCAAAAACTACGTTATTTTGAAAAGGGGCGTGGCAGTGAGGCGGATTTCAAAAATGTTTATACGTCTTTTGTTGGGAACAACAAAGAGTTCATGTACCAAATTTCATCATTCTAGCTCAAAATTTAAGGGTCAAAAACTAGTGACGTACGGAGTACAAACGGATGGCTATATCGACTCAGCTAGCGATTCTAAGTAGTTCAATATACATTAAGGTATATCTATCTAAATTATTTCTCTATGTTAAAAACTATGTATCAAAACTAATATACCCTATGGGAAACGATTCTATCTAGGTATCTTGTTAAGCCACTTTACCAAGCTTCTAATGGTTTGATGCAAAACGATTTTTTTTTGTGTTGAAAACATAATTGCCTTTGGGTCAGAAATATATTTAAAATTACGTACATCTTTAATGCATACTTAGTTTCGGCTTAAAACTCTCATAAGGAATGCGATTCTGAATGCGTTTGGTCGTAATTAACAAGAGAACAACCTTGCCGTCACGTTCATGGTAATTTCATATTAATTTAAAGTATGTTCACGCAATCCATAAAATTAACGAATTTGGTTTTAACGAGTTCTTTTGACCAATTTTTCTTTGACCAAACATGCATTAACACTTTTTTTTATAATTGTGAACCCAGTTCACTTACCATATTTCTGGGAATATGTCGTTGAATTTTTATTTTACTATTCAGAATGAAAAAGCACAATATTTTACAAAGGACTTTTTTATGGAATGAAAATTACGCTGGTAATAAATTGCATTGAAGCATAGGTTTCCATGTGACAGGTTGGTAATATGAATTTTTATTTCTTTGATATTCACACAATCACCTCATAGACTTGAATCCAAAGTTTATGTCCACTGAATGTCCTGACCAACATTCAGATTGCTCGTTTAAGGAATTTTCATTTTTTGGAGTGGTTTTGTGTTGTTGATATGGATATGGTATTTGTTTGACTGACATTTTGTTATCCTGCTGAACAATCAGAACCACGCCATACAAGTACACATGCATTAACACAGAAGAACAACAGCCGGGCCAGCAAAAATTGTATAAAATAAACTTCATACATAAAAGCCATTGTAGTGCTGAGAGCTCCCCTGCAATGCAACGCTATTAAAAACAAAGCTCCGTTAAGTTGACCAGACCTATACGTGTATAGTATGGGGTAGTGGAAAAACAGTGCGATAATAACGGATAAAAACATCCTTTCACTGTCATTATACTCTTCAAAATTTAAATTATTTTTCCCAGTCATACAGTTATTGTTGTGTGGGTGTCGTGTACAAATATGGCAGTCCTTGTGACCAGTTATTTTGTAAAATGCATTTCATCAGGCCAGTACTTAACCCGTCGGCCTGGTATAAGATCCTTGAAGCTCATACTGGCAAATATTTTAATCTGATTTTTTTTTACATAGATGTCGCAATTTAAGTGGTACGTTTCTTGATGAGAACTACTGTACACCTAACCACTTATGACCATGTCCTTCAAAGCAAAAATCCATTATAAACAGAAATAACTATCAGTGATATGTAATGTTAATGGTGTTTTCTCTCTCTCTCTCTCTCTCACTCTCTCTCTCTCTCTCTCTATCTCTATCTCTCTCTCTGTTAATGTAACTCGATAAACAAATATATACGATTACCAAACATGTATTATTTATTATTATTCGCATACCATGTCACATACATAAAATTTACTAAAGACTGTGATGAAAAAAAAAGTTTTTTCAGTAACTTTTGTCATCTCACTCTTGTCAGTCTGACATGCAGTTTTCTCTTTTATCTTTCTTTTTCATTGCACACATTCATTCTAATCTTATTCCGCTTAGGAAGATCTCTTGTTTTTTACTCCGCTTATTTAAATTAATTAAAATTGTATTTCCATCGCCAAAATAAAAGGTTTTTTTTTTAATTATTTCTCGTGTTCTTAAGGATAAAGACTTACATGACCAAACACTGATTTTGGTCAAACGACAAGGAATCTTGATAAAGTATCTGAACAAGGATGGGATAGAATAGGGTACTAAACCATTCGCACACCGGAATGTATCCTTCTCATATGTTTAATTTAACGCTATGACAACATTTTACGAAATCTACTACTATACTGAGTAAAAGTTCAAAGATCCGAATAATCATCAACATTATAAAACTTGTTCAGAGAAGTTAAGGAGTTAGGAGTTAAGAATTTCAGGTTGTCGGCACTGATTAGTAATGGCGTCGAAACGTCATCTGTCAAAGTGAAATGTTTTCAGTATACTCTGCCATTTAATCATGGAAAGACTTACAAACGAGCAACGATTGCAAATTATTGAAATTTATTATCAATATTCGTGCTCTGTGAAAAATGTGCAAATCCGCTGTTTTATAGAAAAATTGTGTCCAGCGATGAGGCTCATTTCTGGCTAGCGGATAAGTAAATAAGCAAAACTTTCGAATCTGGAGTGATGAACAGCCACATGCCATACAAGAATTACAGATGCATCCCGAAAAAAACGACAGTTTGGTGTGGTTTATGGCTGGTGGCATCATCGGTCCATTTTTCTTCAAAGACGACCGTGCAAGAAACGTTACCGTAAAGGGTATTTTTTTTTTCCTCCAGTTGGCTGAGTTGAACTTGTTTGACATGTGGTTTCATGAAGACGGTGCCACATCGCTCTTGAAACAATGGAAATGTTGAAGGATGAATTTGGTGAGCAGCTTATCTCTCGAAATGGCCCTGTGAGTTGGCCGCCAAGATCATGCGATTAAAATTTTTGTCAATAACATAAGATCAAATACATTCATTTAATTTTAATTTCGGAATAAAAGTGCTTATAATCACAGTTCCACATAATAATAGTGAGCCGGGGTCACATTAACTACTGCGTTACTCAGGCTTCAAGTAGTTTCATAATCCAGACATTAATAGCATATATATGTATGTTTAACAACCCAGCTCCTATATTCATTTGTGTGTGTGAAAAAATGAAACCTAAAATGTAACCCCGCTTTCAAAAAGCAAATTTTAGTAGCTTCGTATGACAGTTAGTAAAAAAAACACTTCATGTGCTGTTACTTTCGAGGTAAAAGCACCAGGCTGCGGGACAAAAATCGCTATATGCATCTACTAAAACCACCTTTCTGTAAACCGATCAGCGTAGTAAAACAATAGAAATAAAATAGGAACACCACCTAAATCTCTCTGGATTGCAGTCCTTGTGACCAGTTATTTTGTAAAATGCATTTCATCAGGCCAGTACTTAACCCGTCGGCCTGGTATAAGATCCTTGAAGCTCATACTGGCAAATATTTTAATCTGATTTTTTTTTACCTAGATGTCGCAATTTAAGTGGTACGTTTCTTGATGAGAACTACTGTACACCCAACCACTTATGACCATGTCCTTCAAAGCAAAAATCCATTATAAACAGAAATAACTATCAGTGATATGTAATGTTAATGGTGTTTTCTCTCTCTCTCTCTCTCTCACTCTCTCTCTCTCTCTATCTCTATCTCTCTCTGTTAATGTAACTCGATAAACAAATATATAAGATTACCAAACATGTATTATTTATTATTATTCGCATACCATGTCACATACATAAAATTTACTAAAGACTGTGATGAAAAAAAAAGTTTTTTCAGTAACTTTTGTCATCTCACTCTTGTCAGTCTGACATGCAGTTTTCTCTTTTATCTTTCTTTTTCATTGCACACATTCATTCTAATCTTATTCCGCTTAGGAAGATCTCTTGTTTTTTACTCCGCTTATTTAAATTAATTAAAATTGTATTTCCATCGCCAAAATAAAAGGTTTTTTTTTTTAATTATTTCTCGTGTTCTTAAGGATAAAGACTTACATGACCAAACACTGATTTTGGTCAAACGACAAGGAATCTTGATAAAGTATCTGAACAAGGATGGGATAGAATAGGGTACTAAACCATTCGCACACCGGAATGTATCCTTCTCATATGTTTAATTTAACGCTATGACAACATTTTACAAAATCTACTACTATACTGAGTAAAAGTTCAAAGATCCGAATAATCATCAACATTATAAAACTTGTTCAGAGAAGTTAAGGAGTTAGGAGTTAAGAATTTCAGGTTGTCGGCACTGATTAGTAATGGCGTCGAAACGTCATCTGTCAAAGTGAAACGTTTTCAGTATACTCTGCCATTTAATCATGGAAAGACTTACAAACGAGCAACGATTGCAAATTATTGAAATTTATTATCAATATTCGTGCTCTGTGAAAAATGTGCAAATCCGCTGTTTTATAGAAAAATTGTGTCCAGCGATGAGGCTCATTTCTGGCTAGCGGATAAGTAAATAAGCAAAACTTTCGAATCTGGAGTGATGAACAGCCACATGCCATACAATAATTACAGATGCATCCCGAAAAAAACGACAGTTTGGTGTGGTTTATGGCTGGTGGCATCATCGGTCCATTTTTCTTCAAAGACGACCGTGCAAGAAACGTTACCGTAAAGGGTATTTTTTTTTTCCTCCAGTTGGCTGAGTTGAACTTGTTTGACATGTGGTTTCATGAAGACGGTGCCACATCGCTCTTGAAACAATGGAAATGTTGAAGGATGAATTTGGTGAGCAGCTTATCTCATGAAGACGGTGCCACATCGCTCTTGAAACAATGGAAATGTTGAAGGATGAATTTGGTGAGCAGCTTATCTCTCGAAATGGCCCTGTGAGTTGGCCGCCAAGATCATGCGATTAAAATTTTTGTCAATAACATAAGATCAAATACATTCATTTAATTTTAATTTCGGAATAAAAGTGCTTATAATCACAGTTCCACATAATAATAGTGAGCCGGGGTCACATTAACTACTGCGTTACTCAGGCTTCAAGTAGTTTCATAATCCAGACATTAATAGCATATATATGTATGTTTAACAACCCAGCTCCTATATTCATTTGTGTGTGTGAAAAAATGAAACCTAAAATGTAACCCCGCTTTCAAAAAGCAAATTTTAGTAGCTTCGTATGACAGTTAGTAAAAAAAACACTTCATGTGCTGTTACTTTCGAGGTAAAAGCACCAGGCTGCGGGACAAAAATCGCTATATGCATCTACTAAAACCACCTTTCTGTAAACCGATCAGCGTAGTAAAACAATAGAAATAAAATAGGAACACCACCTAAATCTCTCTGGATTAGGGCCAACACAACATCGCTGTATAGGCTCTATGTGAATTCACACAAACACAGCTATGCACATAAATGCTTGCTTACAAGTCGAGTTGATCTGATTGGTGTGATGGTGGCATGCTGCAGACTCGCACCAGAACCCTCATGTAACTCGAATCGTTATGTCACATACGTGCTATGAAAATCAATAGGATCAGGCATTTCCATCGACAGCGTATACAGCTGCAGGACCGTCCAGCAGGGTGACTATGTTATCCATTATGCAGCAGGACAAAATCGTAGACATTCTCAAACATAACACTGTTGCAGTGGCAAAGAGCCAATTTAATCAGATTATAGGGACACAAAAAAACTAAAAATAAAGGACATACAGAAAAAAGCATGTATTAACAATCATTCCGTGGGTATGTCCAACCTGGTTCGCTAAGTTAATCCTTACTGTTGAACAATGTCGGTTCGAATGTTTTTTTTTTGCATATTTTATTTGTTTGCTCCCCCAATAACACCCTCTAAATCAGGTTCACACTTAATTTTTTTTCCAAGATTGTCGCTCATTGTCCTGTTTTAATGTTGTAAATAATAATTACAACATTAAAACGGAGTGTCCTTTTGAATAATCCACCGAGTTCTACGAGTCAGTTCTACTCAATCTCAATCTAAATGAGTATTCGACCGACTTCGTATGCAGTGATTTTTGTTGTTGCTGTTGTTCATCCTGTTTGAGGATTAAATGTGACAGAACAGATAGTGGTGCTGGGATGGGGAGAAGAGAGACAGAGAAAGAGTAAGTCCAGAAAAAAAAACGTAGAATAGAAAATATCTTAGATAATCCCTTATTGAGTGATGTAACGTGGTGGAGTCGTTAAAAAATTATCCCACCCCATTCCCAATATTAAGCGGCATATCAGTTCCTTTGTAGCGATTTGTTTTGTTTTATGGAAATGTCCTTTGGGTATTATAGATTTTTTTCCCTAAAGGCTGTCAATTAGAACACTTTCAGTTGTCGAAGTTTTTGAGGTGATTTATCCACTTAGGGGAATTCAATGTGCCAAAGCAGTGGAGAAATGGAAATCTGTGGATGATAGCGACATGATGGACCGACATCATTGGGGTGGCGCTGATGATGGTGGTGGTGTTATACACTCGTGAACTGGGTAAATCGCTTTTCTTCTTCCGATTAAATTGCAAGCAAATCGCTTGGAATTGAGATCGTAAGCTTCGTTGAAGCCGTTTCTGATGATGATGTTGATGGTGCTGGTGGTGTAGTATCTACAAGTGACAGAGTCCTTGGCGATGAATGATATTTAATGACACTGTTCTTCAATTATTCTGGTTCGTTGCGAGTTGTTTGACGTTTGTTCTTAATATCAAAATACACAGGCGAGGCGACGAGAAAACGTACAGTGCTATTTCGAGCTAGTCATTAATTCATTCATCCAATCAGTCGATTGACAAAATGGAGTGATCTCTTGACTTTCATTCGATAACTAGGTCGATGTTGAATTATTGAGAGCGTCTGTGGTAATTGATGTTGGATTCTATTTGAGCACAAAGGACCCTTTCTGATTTAATTGCATAAGTCAATTTGCATGAGGGATATCAATATGTTTTTGTGGCTTATGCAAGTGGTGGCCATGACCAGTATTATGGTACTGATTAGAGCGGATTTAATTAAGGAGTTTTGTGAAATATTTTCCGAAATTCTCCAAGGTACATGTACACGTGTGAAGAACCAAGATAATAGGAGTTTACAGTGTATTCTTTACTTATTAAAATACTAAATTTCAAAAACTACCAAAGAAAGATCTTTGTAATTGGCATATTGATCAAATGATTATTGCTTTCCCATATATCACCATTTTTTTACAATTTACCTCACAGGAAGATGATGCATGCCTTAAAACTACTGACTCATTGTTAAACTAATTTAATTTAGTCTTAAGTCCAGCTTGTACTAAACGTAAATAAATTAAATAGTCAGTTTTTACTTTTAACGAACAGAACAAAAAATGAATTACTATCTATACTTCTAAAGGTAATGAGAAAAATAATAACACAGATTTTGTTAATTTCCTAGAAAGGATTGAATTAATAATTGATCAGTAATATGATGTTATGTTACCCATTTATGTATATCTGCGATAAAAATCATAGAGAATCCGGAACTATTGCCCTATATGTTTCCAAGACTTTCCGATTGAATTCGGCATAGGGCTTTGCTATCCAAATTGACAGCATAGAAAGTTCCTCAAATATCGTGCGGCTGGGTGGGAAAGTTTCTTAAAGTCAAATTTTTAAAAGTAGTGGTAGATGGAGTTTTATCATATATATTCTTTAAAAACGCTGTGTTACCTCAAGGATCAGTTCTACCACCAATTTTTACTGCACATTAATGATCTTTTGGGGACAACTTATAAACGTATTTTAAGTTTTGCAGATCATAGTACTCTGACTGGGTGTACTTCAGCAGAGATGCTAACAAATTCGCTCTTTAAGCGAAGACTAGCAAACGATTATACAGTGGGGTGGGGATAATATAGTTCAATTAAACTAAATTGAAATACAGTAAACAGCATTTACGAGAATGAACAAGTCTACTTTTCCAAAAATCGAAATGGAAAATACATTCGTAATCAGAAGAATCTATGCATCTGGTAGGGATCCCAATAGGGTCAGACGTATCATGGAAACAACATGTACCAACTCACCAGCGTTCAAACAAAATTACCTTTTTAGAGCTAAGTGATATTTTATACAATCCCAGACTCTCATTATCAATTTAGCCCAAAAACGGGCAGATCTTGAACACTGTTTAGTTTACTCTGATTTATGGAAAATTTGTTGGTATTGAATGTTTTGTTGAGTTTGTTTCCGACCCTGATGGAACAGCGAGAGTTTTCCATCGCATTACTGGACAGATGAACGAGTTTGGGCGGTAAACCAAAACTAGACATGGCTCTGTATAGTTCGTCTCTTTAAGTGCTGTCGTATCCTGCTTTGAAATCGATGAATAGGTGGAGGGTATCGATTTGGACTTCTTGGATCAGTGGAAGTGTGAAAATTTGAACAGCTGTGGACTTTTTTCGACTAAAATCACACTGATAAGGGTAGAAAAGGTTGTTGGTAAACGATTTCAGGCTTTCACATATTACGGCAATTAGGATCTTGTAGGCGATGTTAATGAAATGTATGCCTTTGTAGTTGGCCCATTTCAAAGGATCTTCTTTTTTGTGGGTCATAGGCACATAATCCATTAAACAATGATACGAAGAACGCAATACCGAAATTCCTGTTGTTACAGGACAAGCAATCAATGAAACTAACTTCTGTAAGACCGTTTCTAGCAGTATTCAATCTACAACAATTCAAGAGTAGGATCAATAAGCATCTGCAAGCATCATCCCAGGGAGTGCTTTGAGCGTTATAGGTTTTGCCTCACGTAATACAATTAAAAATATCGAGTGTGAGTTCACACTCTCTAGAAGTGAAACCGTGCCCTCAATCCGTAAAGTGATTATCGTTTGACGATAACATTTCGAGGGCACTTCTTGCATCACGTAAGATCAATAGTCGTTCTTGTCGTCGCCGACATCACATGGTGCAGTTTTAGGGTCGTTCATGATACGTCGTCGTAATATTACAATCTTTCGCACGTAGTAAAATTACGACGTTGCAGAATACCCTTAGTATAAAGGGTGATTTTTTTAAGAGTTAAGAATTTCAGGTTGCCGGCACTGATTAGTAATGGCGTCCAAACGTCATCTGTCAAAGTGAAACGTTTTCAGTATACTCTGCCATTTAATCATGGAAAGACTTACAAACGAGCAACGATTGCAAATTTTTGAAATTTATTATCAATATTCGTGCTCTGAAAAATGTGCAAATCCGCTGTTCAGCGATGAGGCTCATTTCTGGCTAACGGATACGTAAATAAGTAAAACTGTCGAATCGGGAGTGATGAACAGCCACATGCCATACAAGAATTACAGATGCATCCCGAAAAAAACGACAGTTTGGTGTGGTTTATTGCTGGTGGCATCATCGGTCCATTTTTTTTTTCAAAGACGACCGTGCAAGAAACGTTACCGTCAAGGGCATTTTTTTTCCTCCAGTTGGCTGAGTTGAACTTGTTTGACATGTGGTTTCATGAAGACGGTGCCACATCGCTCTTGAAACAATGGAAATATTGAAGGATGAATTTGGTGAGCAGCTTATCTCTCGAAATGGCCCTGTGAGTTGGCCGCCAAGATCATGCGATTAAAATTTTGGTCAATAACGTAAGATCAAAGACATTCATTTCATTTTAATTTCGGAATAAAAGTGCTTATAATCACAGTTCCACATAATAATAGTGAGCCCTCGTCACATTAACTACTGCGTTACTCAGGCTCCAAGTAGTTTCATAATCAAGACATTAATAGCATATATATATATGTTTAACAACCCAGCTCCTATATTCATTTGTGTGTATTCAATCTTCAACAATTGAGCGTTATAGGTTTTGCCTCACGTAATACAATTAAAAAAAAATCGAGTGTGAGTTCACACTCTGTAGAAGTGAAACCGGCCCCTCAATTCGTAAAGTGATTATCGTTTGACGATAACATTTCGAGGGCACTTCTTGCATCACGTGAGATCAATAGTCGTTTTTGTCGTCGCCGAAATCACATTATTTGCTTCACTTTAAACAATAATCGTTAAATCACAGAAGATTATTGAGCGATTTCTCATGAGGTCGCGACTTCCGTCAGAGTGATAATCGTTTTTAAAGTTACGGAATGACCCCCATGTACTCTGCTTAATTTAACTCTCTCTCTCTGTTTAACACCTCCATAGTGTATTCATTTCATTCCAGATGAAAAATGTGTATTTGATTAGTTTTTTACCTTGTTCTACCGCACAAACTTGGTTGAAGAATTTCAACTATTTCTTACTCTGAAACTCAGTTCCCTCGCCTAAAAAACTGGTTTTATGAAAGTTGAACTCATCTCATTCTCTGACAATAACCAACAACACGCGGTGTTCCCAAGCATTCCCATATCAAAGTAATAACCGCTACCGACGCTGCTTGGTTTCGGTCTTTAGACGACAACCGATATTTTGTTTGATCTATTTTCGTTGCACTTTTTCGTTCCATTAAATCGAATTCACAACGTCACAAAAGAAGTCTCACTTTTAAATGGCATTCATCGTCGCCATTAGTCCCTTCTGCAAGATATTCATTCTCCGATATGAAGATATTCTCTTTTCATCGTAAGCACAAAATCCAACCAAAATACAAAATCCAAGGCTACACCTTTCGGGCAGACTCCCAAATATCGATAAAACCGTCAAACATTCAAAAGGCAACCTTAGTCAAAAGTAACCTTATAAAACTAATAAACCAAATCTGAGTACGTTATCCCACCCGAATCAGACCACATACCAATTATCATCTTCCTCTTGCAGCCTCTCTCGTCTAATATGTCCTTTCCAAAGTACCGCAATTTGTTTTTACACCCACAAACGATATCTAGCATCTCGTTTTGAAAATGTCGCAATATGAAAAGCGCCGTCCTTCCTGAAAACAACACTCCAATTCTAAGAATACATCTTCATTATCACTAATCACATACACAGCTAGTACTCAATCAAATCTACCTGTTTGGATCCAATACAATTACAAACTCCAGACGTCAGACAAATACCTTCGCTAAAACACATTTATGACACCAAAATTAGCTGTAATTTCAAAATTCAGAGGGAAATAACCACCTTCATGTTACCAAATGTCGCATCCATACATGTAGCAACTTTCGTTTGATTTCTTACTACAGTGGATATTGCTTTCCTGGACTCACCGATGAGTTTCATAATTTGATTTTGCTCACACACAAACGCACGTACCCAAATTCACTTATTGACAACACACTTTCTTGGTGCCTACTGATGCAACACAGGTGTACGTGTTGCCTGAGATTCAAATCCATGCGCGATCTAACAGCCACAACAACAGCCGTCCAAAAATAAGTTTCACTTCAAAGAAACCTGGTAAGCCAACAACAGGCGATCACCGAAATGGTTGAGATAAGAAAAAGGATATAACAAAAAAAAAATGATGATGACCCGTAGGATGGAGAATTTTGTGCGGGAAGTGTCAGTGAAGCCTGAACAGCGAGGTAAAAAGGTTCCCGAGTAGATAATGTTTTTTTTTTTAACTTACCCAGAAGATTTTTAAAGATCATTGCTGATTATTATCTCGATCATAAGGTCATGATCATGAGCATTAGCGAATATTGCAATGTATAAATAATTTTGCCAGTAAATGTATATAGTTTTGAGGAACTCAGTGGCGCGATGGTTAGTGCCATGAAGCTCAAAGGGACGTAAGATCGCATTGGGCGGACATATTATAGGTTAATATACTGAAAGTAGACATTTCAGAGATCGTTTGGAACGGGAAGGCTACAAATAAAAAAAAAATCGAAGAAAATTCAATTCGTAGCAAATTAAAATACATTCATAGAACAACAATTATGGTCAAACTTAGAAAGTGTTTTAATTAGAGGGCCTACTTTATAAATCAATGCTTTTCAATTTATTATTAAGTTGCTATGGCGCTATATTTGTAAAAAGATATATTTCTCTTCATTTATATATAAACAAGGTTGCTTATGAAACGTGCTGTAAAAATAATTAATAACATTTTTTTCTGAATAAGTAAGTTTAATTATCTGGTCCAATCTCTTAAAAATATTATTGGAAGTATGCTCAGCCTCCGAAATATAAATATGAAGCTGGGAGTCACACATTTCAAAGTAATAGCATCAAGAGGCACACCACAAGGAGGCGTTATCTCACATCTGATCCTCGTCATTAATGAGATACTCAATAAGCTCGATTCGCCAGTTTTCGTCGATGAAATAATGTCCTTTGGGAGCCAACATAGAGGAAGCGGCATAAGTATTTATCGCGAACAGTCCTTAATGTCTCGACAAAAAAGGCAAACACTGATCGAATATAAAAATAAACTTTTGCAAATCAGCCCAGTAGCAAAAATTATTTTCAATGGTGATAAATTACAAATAAATAACTTCACGTTTGTTTTCAAATACGCGCGAGGACTAGTTAGTAGTTGTCAAATCTTCGACTGAGATGACTTTTGTAAACAGCATGTTTGGTGACAGAGCATTTGATTATTTTTACTGCAGCGAGGGAGCGAATCTAGCCGTGGTAGATGATCAACAAGTGCCATCGGGATCTCAACTGACGGCAGCGCCACCTGTGCGGTAATCAGGGCACAAAACGTTAACAGCAAAAAAAAAAACAATGGCGAATCATTGCCGTCTGCCATAAAATAACTAATTTTACAAATTTATCAGTTTTAAGTTTTAAAAGCAAACTATTGTAATATGACTTTTTCAAGTACATATATAATTTTGATATCATAATTCTTTTAGAAGATTTGAGATTACAAAATATTTTTTTATAAGATTGTAGAAATCTCCGAAAGCTCTCTTTCACATATTTGAAATTATTCAGATATGTACGTGCGTGCCAACAAAGAGTTTAAGCAGTTATATTCCGTCAAAAAAATACAGCATCAAAAAAGTCTGGCAACCAAATTACTACTCTCTAAAAACTCGAAGGACTTCTTGTGAAATATTCGTGAACTCGGAGGGCGTTACCGAAGTATAAAGGTTACTCTTGATGCTGGAACTCTTGCTGCTCATTTTAAAACTCTATTGTCAGCGGAGGAGAATCTTAATACTTTTAGTTACGCATTACAACAATGCCGGTGTGCCTTCTAGTTTTACAAAAGCCCTTAGCTGTGCCATATTTAAAAAAGTTGATGCAAGAATGGCGGACAATTACAGGGAAATTTCTATTTTAAATTCACTTAGAAAGATCTTTGCTTCAAAACTATACAAAAGACTCTCCAATTGGATAGAAGACAGCAATCGCCTCAGCATATTTCAAGCTGGTTTGCGCTCAGAATTTTCAACCATGGATCAAATTTTCGCTCTGACTAATATTTCCAGAAGGCATATTGAAAAGAACAAGAAGTTATATGTGTGTTTTGTTTATTTCAAAGCAGCGTTTGATACAGTCAACAGACAGGCCTTGATTTATAAACTGGAATCGCTCGGAGTATCTATCTATGTTCTTAATGCTGTATCTTAAATTTCTGGCTTGATCGTCGCTAACGTTGATGACAAAATTTATAACCAGCACCTACTAAGATCATCATCAGCTTCCAGATTACTTTACAAAAACTTAAACCGCCAGTTGTTAACTGCAGAAAGCTACTTCAATACAAAATACACGCCTGAAGTTTTAAGCACAATTTTTAGAGGCAGGGTTGAAATATTAAACTTAAACTGTATTCCACAGGGAGGTAACCAACAGAAATTTGTAATCTTTGCAATAGACGAAAATTAGAAAATACTTACCATTTCATTGCGGTATGCCCAATTTACAAGTTTATATTTCCAAGAATTTTTCTGATTTTAGATTTAAGATCCTTTTGTTTGTTTCAAAATATTTAAAAATGTTACCTTTTATGTTTTAAATTATTCAAAATTACAAATCATTAAAGTGCACCTAAAATATCTCAGGTTTCTCGCTTCTCCATTCGATAAACCAAAAGCTCAATAAGGCTCAATATTCTTTTTTTAACCAATTGTCTTACTCGTTGTATAACTATAATTTGTTTATATGATTTTCTTTTTTATGTTCTTTTAACGAAATGTCAAAACCGTCAGACGCCAGATTTGTCATGTCCGTATTCTTAATCAAAAACATTGTACATACTACTTTAAATGAAAAAATAAAGAAATCTATCTATATATCTATCTCTATCTATCTACTCAATAAGCTACATCGCAATGGGGTAACCGTCATAGGCTACACAGACGATAAAGCGATATTAGATAAAGGGAGATTTCCACCCACTATTAGTGAACTGCTCGAGCATGTGAAAAATCTCAAGGAGTGGACAAACAATGTGGGCTTGGCATCAACCCCCAAAAAAACAGAACTCATTCTCTTTACTAATAAGAGAAAAATATCAATATTTGACCTACCGATTATCGACGGGACTACCCTCAGACTGCAACCTGAACTGCAACCTTAATGTTAGGGAACCCATAAGAAAGGTACCAATAGCTTTTTATATATGTAACCGAATATTCAGAAAAAACTGTGGTCCGAACCCCAGGATTATCCTATGGATGTATACGGCTATTGTAAGACCTATATTAACATATGGAGGACTTGCCTGGTGGCAATTCACCCATTTGACAAATGTATAAAGGATAGCATGTGTGAACGCTATTAGCGCAATGCGAACTACGCCAACAGCGAGACCGGAAACCATAATCAATCGGCTACCGTTAGACATTTACATGGAAGAATCTGCAGCCAAAAGTGCACTAAGGATTATACAGCTCAACTGCTGGAAAATGAGCTTATTAGGACACGTTCAAATTTAAACATATTCAAAAGGATGTGACCTGACAAAGTTAAAACCCACAATCTATTTCAAAGAAACAGGAAATAGCTATGTTTCGACACTATTAGGGATTCTTACTGGACACAACTTACAACTTATTACTTAAAGCCACAAATTACCTCACAACCCTAACCAAGCTTCTAAAAATGCGGTTAACACAATGCCAATACATAGACGGTATCAGAATCAATATATTCCTTCGCTTATTAGCATCACGTGCCCATCTACTCCCATCTCAAGACAAAAAATCAATAAACTCGCTCGGCTTAAGTCATGTTGTGCTGTCAATTAAGCAGAAAAAGGAAAACAGAAAGAATCCGTTGGCTTGTTAACAAAGCCAATCGTGGGCTTTAACCTTCAGATGCCATCGCAAATCCCCGTTAATAGCAGAGTTTGACATAAACGTCCTTAAACTGCGCCGATATTGACAACCATAAGCCCATTAATCATCCTTCACGGTTGTATAGAGCAATAACGAGTTTCACCACAGCAAACATTTCCATCCCCTCGTAAGCCCTTTCCACGACAACCTTCAATGCTGTACTCCCCATATACTCGCATACTTCGCAAGGATGCTTTTGCGAATTCTCCCTCGCAATTAAATATTCAACGACAACGATATTACTATAAGAGGTACCACCGACACAACTTTTCGGCATCTCATTAGATTGGAAATTTCATCCGATAATTGAATACACAACTGGCACCATCATGCATACGATTCGAAGATATATTGCGCTACACCGTAGTCGCACAGTATGTGCGTAACCTCTGATGGCAGACCACAACACCATAGGATGAAATTCCTACTCGTTTACGACTGACATGCAACCTGCTACGCGGTAACGAATTTCTTAACGGATTTTAAAATTAATTAAGATCCACAGAGGGAAATTAATATTTTGAAATGTTAAAGCATAACATCCTAGTCGAGTCAGCAAGCGTCTCCCGCAGTTGGTACTACTCCCACATACTCGTATGCGACAAGGATATACCCGAATTGCAACAATTCAAATTTAATAGTCATTCCATTTAATTAGGCTGGGAACGATAATAACGTGCGGTAAATCAACTGCAAGGGGAATGTAAAATGAGGATAGTGCGACGGTTGTGAGTTAGACCTTATAAATAAACGGGGTTTTCTCCGAGATTTATGGACCAGTCAGTGGTGGTAATTGCTGAACGAAGGCGGCAAGAAACTTTCATTAAGGGCTGTTAAATATTTACAATTATTTGTACAAATAATTCATTTTATGCTACGCCTACATCTAGATCCAATCGGGTTCCGTCATCCTTCACCAGTCTTCTGTTGGGTAACATGAGAAGGGTTCTTTGTGATTTAAATTCATTTGAAGGGAGATATACCAAACTTAGAATGTATATACGTTGCGTTGTACTTAATTATTTATTTGCGCCAGCAGTCCTGTCAGTCACTTGCAAAAGGAGTTTTCTTTTTTGTTAGTGATTATCTTTTTGTGTGTACGTTCATAGGAGAATTGCTTTAACAGTGTTGCCTAACTAACTAACAATTTTGTGAATGCTGATCAAATAAACTTATTTAAATCCAGTTCTTCATGCTTATATCGAAAATTGTCAACTTGGCTAATGATTAATATTAGGCGTGTTTTTATACCCATTACTTTGTATGGATATGTATAGTTTGCAGCATTGAGAAATAATTTACTTATAGTTTTTTTTTGACATGCCCACTTTTTGGTAAAAATCGTTTTTCGCTAAAATTTTAAAATATTCGATAAAACTTTCGATACAATATCATTTGTTTTGATAATAAACAAATTTCGCCTACAGATCATTTTAACCAACGCCCAGTTTTTGCCGGCCTTTTTCTATAAAAATATATTAGTATAAACTCTACCCCATAGCATTTGCAATAGAAAACGTTGTTTTTTGTCAAACGATAGAAGATTTAGTTAAATGGACTTTACAAGATGTTGTGACAATGTCATTTTCTATATTTCATCCCCATTCAGTTTTTAGCCCTGCCTACTTTTGGTACAATAATTTTTTTTAATGGTATGGGATAGGGTATTCAATGATGAGATGCGCACTCTTGTAGTTGTATACTCTTTGCTCATACTTAGTCTTAGACTAAAACGTTCGTAACGAAATTAAAATTTTGGTAAAAAATTAAAAATTACAAATTTATTAGCGGCTAGACAAGCCCCCTGTTTAGAAATACGTAGTTTTTGGTCAAACCGTAACGAATTTTAAAAAAAGGATCTGAGCAACATATTTGGAGAATCTGAATATCTATATTTGGTCAATATTAAGTTTTTTGCCACGCCCACTTTTTTGGGGCGTTTTCAGTAAAAAAAACTTATTTCGGTACCTTTTTTAAAATATTCGAAAAAATGGTTGATGCAGGATGATTGGTTTTAATAATATAAATATTTCGCTCTTTGATCATTTCAACCCGCGCCCACTTGTATACCCTACCACAAGGCATATGCAATAGAAAATCGTTATTTTTTTGTCGAACCATAAGAGATTTTTATAAACTGTCTGAACAGTATGTTCTAACAAAGTAAAGCCCCGAAATGTAGGCTTTACATTTCGGGGATATTAATTTTAAGGATGGGATGGGATACGGTATTTAACGATCCGCACAGCGGATTGTAGCCTTCTCATATGTTTATTTATGCACCTTATATTAACAGCACACCTCCCATATTTTTATACATTCAATTTTTCATATCTGTTTTGAAACATTGAGTGTATAAAAATCGATGTAGAATTTTCAAGTCGAACACCCAATAACCAAGTTCGTACAACCCAGTGCACAAATCACTAGTTTTTTTTTTTAAATATATTTTCTTTTGTTCTGTTGTTTACAATACGTTTAGATTTGCATTACAGTGTAATGTGGCTGCTGATAAAAAAGAAGAGTTTCTTAATCAGCGTCGAACAGACCAGATTGAAACAGTCCGACAAACCTCCACTATTAGATAATAAATCACAGGTGAACAAAAACCAAACAAATATCATCAAGGACAAGTGAAATCCCCATTCCACCTATAAAACATCTATGGATATGTAGCCAGATTATAAGACAAATCAAGAATTTACACTCTCTTTCAGAGAATCAGGAAATGCTTTTCGAAGAACTATTGGAAAATTCTTGAGGAATAAATAGAAAGTAACTAAATGGGCGGGATCAACAAACCGCACGGATATCACTTTACTTTGAAAATAAGTTTTAATGTAACCAGACTAACCACATACCACCGTCACATTTCCTAGTATAGAGAACGAAGCGACAAAAATGGATTCAACTTCAAGCAAGGATAATACCAAGTATATACAATTACCAAGAAGGAATATACATCATTGACGAATCAGACAGAACGTCACAATCGACAACTTTAATTTTGAGGTAGTAAAGGAGATAAAATGACACCTCATCAAAAATCAAGCTATGCCAACCACTGTTTCTTAAGGTTAGAAAAACTCCGCATTGGAAGTTTAAGATGGGTTGTACATCAGAGCTAAATAACACCAATGTTGCAGCCGGAAAATGGTAAACGCAGTAGAGGAAGACCTCACCTTAGATAGAAAAGAAAAAAACTGACCTAAACCAACTTGAATTGCGCCACTGAATCCAGCTAGCTTAAAATAAAGCTTATGTGGATAGACTTTATGTTTAAGGCTCGGGTTCATCTTATCTAAAGCACCATCTTAAGTAAGTAAATAAGAATACTTAAAATCTACCAATATCTATAGTTTTAAGCGATAGATAAAGTTATAATTAAATTTTATTAAGATGAAGTTCAGTATTCTTTACGTAAATATTCCTCAATATATACACACACTTTTTAATTTCAATTCCATTAAAAACTACAATATCTATTTGTCAAAGTTTATCAAAAAAATTGGTATAGCATGTCTTGCAAGAGCCTTCTTTCAATTTTCAATCCTTATCAAAGAGAATTATTTATACCAACATCCCACACGAGGAAAATGTCATTCCTTTCACTAAAGATGCAGTCATCTATCCACTTTACTTGTATCAGATATGACATACAAAAATAACACCACAACAGCACTTTTTCGTTTGAAACGTGAACCCACAATGTTTAAGGATAACACGTCTAAAGAAAATATCACACAATCAAAATTTCAGAGAGCACACGTACACTTATCTGCCCCAATAAATCGTCACGAAATATTTAATCGGATGTTTGACCCAAATCCTGTAGTGGATGGTAGTTTTAGGTCAACAAGAGGAACTCCAAGTTCGACGAAAATGCACGTGTTGCAAGAAAAACATCACACTACCCCAATCTTAATACACCCTCACACAACCACATCACTTATCTATGAGAGGGAGAGGAAAAGGAAGCAACCAAAGACCATCAGCACGATAACTAACAGGCGGCGCGGCGGCTGGAGCTGAAAAAATAAACTTGGTACAAGTTTCTGACATTTGGAACGTCCGACTTTCATACTTTGCTACTTCTTAGTCTAAAAAGTATCTGCAAAGACACGAATGCAATCAAAAATAAAATGGAACAGCTTTTTTTTTAAATAAAATATCAAAAGCCGAAGAGTCCAAGTTGTATATTGAAAGCTTGTTAACTATTTTATTTTTATGATGAGACAACTTTTTCGTGTTCCATTAAAAATATGGGAAGTAATTTAATTATGGGGAAAAAACACGAGAATTGAATTGATCTATTAGTCTGGGGGCAAATACTGTCAGATGACAAACCGAGAGTATTCGGTCTTGCCCAGTGGGAAACTCAATTATTTACATTATGATTTCTTTAAATAAACATAAGGAGGACGACTTCATGCTGGCAAGTTGGTCAATCTGTTAGTGTCGAATTATTAGGTAATTGAGCTAGAGAGAGTACATGTCACATCAGCAAGGGTGGGAACAATAAACCAAAGGTAAACCTGACATGAAATATCAACATAAAGAGGATGACTACGGAAAGCAATAGCTTTCATTGGAGTTCTTTTACTTCTTGCGTTTTTTTTTATAAATTCAATCTTGGCGAGTTGGTGTCAAAACAAAGCTTATGAATTTTAGAACATGATTATTGAAACATATTTTAACTTTCAATTGTAGTTATCGCAGAAAATCACTGATCATGATTTATTTTTGTGAAGTAATGTTTGTTGTTCCACCGAAATGAAACGGAATTTTCCTACATTTCAATTCCATCATGTTTTGTGTTCCAATGAGAACTTAGGTTTATAAACAATGTGATGCACCATGATTAATTCTTGTGTCGATGAAATAAGAACACCCCAACGTCAGAGAGGGGAAAACCATAAAAAAGGAAAGCTTATTGATATCAGTATTATCAAATGGGATAAATCCAACAGAGTAGAATTCAATGCTTGTAAAACACAAAGCGAAACCAAAATCTACAGCCATTATCTATGAATAGCACTTACGTCAAAGAAACGGAAAAGCTTTCCATGCTAGGTATGTGTGTTAGTAACGACTTCACCCCTTCTGATATGGCCAGTATATATAAAGCGTTTATACGTCCTAAACTTCAGTTCAACGCGCAAGTCTTGTCGGGTGCGCAAAAGTAAATATTGCACCTACTAGATAGGATTCAAACGCGCGCTTATATGAGACATTGGAATAGCGAAATATTTAGTTTCTCTCGAACATGGTCGAAATATCTCCTGTCTTACATTGTTTTATCGCTATTTTAACAACCAATGCTCAAACGAAATAGCCAGCTATCTTTGGAAGAATATAGATATTCGTAAATAAACCGAACACCACGAATGTGGAATGTTTTACCTAACTCCGTATTTCCTTTCCATTACAACTTACAGGCATTTGAAACCAATGTGCATCGGTAACTCCTTTATTCTTATCCAGAATTTGCTTAACGCCCGTACAGTGCTAAAACATATAAAGGGTATTCATAACCCCTTGAGTGCTCGTAAATTATAAAAAATATATCAAGAAGCTGGCATCTCAACTTAACTTTCATCCAGATGGTTAAGATTTAGTGCATGTGCTATTGGGTCAAAAGAAATAAACAATAAAATGATTACTTTTACTTAGGTTGATTTCATGGTCTATTAATTTACGACGGGTAAAAGATCAGCAGCGCCAATGTCCTGATAATAATTGAAAACCATGTCAAGTCTACGCTGAGACAAAAATATTAGTTGCAGCAGTTGAATTCGGCACATATGGGAACGGAGACGGTGGCGAATAAGCACAAAGCCGAAAAGCTTGCTTCGTTTTGCAACATCTGAACTATAAATGTACATTCTTCCACCGATGAGACTGAAAATCCTATCAAGGTAGAATTTTATCCTATCCTATCCTACGAAGCCTGTCCGGAAGACGAGGTGAAAATCATACTTGCGGTTAGTTCGAAAGCACAGCCTTAAGAAAAAGAAAACAAATAATGGTTTTTGACATAAAGCCTTTGCTCAGCAGCACTAGGTTTCCAAGACTTCCAATCCCTCAAGCAACCTGGCGATCATCAGATGGTCTAACCACCAACAAATTCAACCATGTGTTCATAGATGAGAGGAACGCATCCAACATTCTGGATGTATACACACTCAGACGGGAAACGTCGACTCTGACCATTTGCTCGTCTTAACTCAATACAGAACTCGACTGCCCAACGAGAAAATGGTGAAAATAATGCCTTCACGATGTTCACCTAAGTGAATCAAAGATTAACAAAGTCAACAATGAATAACTGAGTTAGAGACTCCCTGCTGTGTCCTCACTCCCTACCAATTTTAACAACCAGTGCATGCAGTATCGCAATATCATCAAGTGGCCGAATCCAATAAAGTCTACCAGCCACGCCTGAAAGGCTGGTATGATGATAAAGCGATTTATGTTAAACTCTAATCGATCTAATATCATTGCCATTTTATGTATGAATTAAATCTGTCATTTGGCACTTGACAGTCGTAGAGAGTGGAAATTTATCATGGATCATCTAACGCAGCAACAACGTGTTAAAATTGTTAAAACATTAAATATCCAATAGTAATTATTTTGGTGTTAATCATGACCCGAGAAAGCATAGCACGTAAATACACCTCAATTGACAACTAACATGTGAGTGATTTTGCAACAACATCAAACTGCAATTGTGTTTTCGAAGCAGTTGTTAGACATTGTAAATGGTAAAATCGTCATTGTCACTTCACAAAATCAAAAGAGGAGCTTATTCAGCGTGTTGTTTTTCAAGACATAGTGCAACAGTTCAATAACCTAATCGATGATCTCAATGCGACCATTCAGAATTTTTCAATGTCTTCATTCAAATCAGTCAACTATCCATCAGAGTTTTTGAATTCTTTGGAATTGCCTGGACTCCCACCTTACAATTTACAATTAAAAGTAGGATCAGTTGTCATTATACTATTTATACTGCGTAACATTAATCAACCTGTGGAACGGCACTAGACTGACTGTGAAAAAGCTAATGAATAACGTCATCGACGCAACGATCATTAAGGTAAAATACAAAGGAGAGGGTGTCTTGATCCCGCGTAGACCGATGATTCCAATGTATTTGCCATTCGATTTTAAACGTCTACAACGTTCCGTGAGCTTGACCTTTGCGATGACCATAAATAAATCCCAATACCAGCGGTTGGAAGTTAGCGGAATCAACTTGGAGTGTCCATGTTTCGCGCATGATTCTAAAATGTATTATTCTTGAATATAATACGTATAAGAGTTTAAATTTAATATTACGTGTTTTTTTTCTATCTAACTATATAGGTGTTATGGTCATGGACTAACGAAGACGATCACAGCAGAAACCGTTTTTGATAAACTTCTTATTTCTATTTTAATAATTTTACTGTGCTTTTGTTTATTAACAATAGAGTAAGTTTATTTTTTTCATTTGTTTGCTTCGTTTTTGATGAGACTTCACACTTGTTTGCCGTCTTATGTGCGGGTGTTACACATAACATACCGATCATTTTATTATGCTTATATTGATTTTAACGATAGAAAAGTTGATTTCTTATCCAAGTTTGTTTTGGTCACAATTCTAGTCCATTTTTTTGCTCTTAGCCATGTTATTAACGGTACCAGCCATATAAAAATCACACATAACCTCAATGTTCCATATTAGTTCCAAGAAATCTGCATACCCAGTTTTTTGAGAAATATCAATAATCAAAAGGAATATTATTGTGTATTTTGGCCAAACTATATGCAAATCGTCAAATTCTCACATGCTTGGCATTTATTCTAACGCCGTGCACTCACCACTCGTTTTAAATAATTTTAGCATGTTCGAAATTCATTTTTGATAACAATTGAAAAAAATAGTTTTGGTAGCACATTTTCTATCCAGACTAAGGGTGTAAGACTGGATAATTATCCAGGCTTCACGAAATCTATATAGGCTAATGTGTTGTTGTATTGTACTCTTAAATTGTTTTCTAAGCCTATATAGATATCGAAAAATATTAAAAAAGAAACACGCCTATTGTTCAACGTCAACACACAGAATAATAATCGTTTATGAAGAAACATAATCAATTCTTTACTTCATATGCCCGATTAGGAATTGCAAGTGAGATGTCCTTTTCGAGTTCATTCTCTCCATAAATATAAATCAGGATGCGCATACAAAGACAAAGGGTAAAAAATGAAATAAGAATTCCAAAATAAAAAATATTATCCCTATGTGAGAAGCCTTCTACCGAGAGTCCAACGCTCCAATCTGTTTCTCCCTACTCTCGCACCAAGCCACAACTTCAGCCGTTGTCTCAATTTCCTTGTGAAAGGATAACACAACAAGCTGTGAGGCGCGTATAAGAGGACACCTTGCCCCAGATCTATCCTTCATACCCTAGTTTCATTTCATCTTTTCGTTGCCTCTTTTACTTCTTATATTTATTTATTTTCCCTTTTACATTTTATTGTTATACATCCATACATACATATATAGGTAAAGCATGGTTGTTGTGTATTTAATGTTAAAACATCCTCACAGGAAATAATAATAAAGTTGATGGTCGCCTGTGGCAAGTCGTTAAAGAGCTGGGGAAGGGGGGTGGCTGCGCCAACATAGCGCATACACTAAGACTACAGGACGACCAGGGATTGTGTTACACCTTCTTCCAGTAGAAGTCGCGATTCTTTGGGCTTAAAGCATCAGAGACTAGTTGACAATAAAACAAGAAATCGCGATGTTGTTGTTATTAGCATCCTGGCGGCGCGCGGATAGGTGTAGAACACACCCTTCTCATGACTATGTATCGTTGACTGTAGAAAATACTTAGACTGAAACAGATAAACTACTACTACTGCAGCCACCGCAAAGCAATGAAGAAAAATGTATGACGATGTCACTGACAATAGTGTCGACGAGGACGACGGACAAGGACACGTCTAAATATTATAAAATGTGCATAAAAAGCAAATGCGATGTTTCTGACTTGAGTGAGTGACTTCAAGGATTTTTTTGTTTTCTCTTTTCCTTCTTCGCAACATATTTTTTAGAGCCTCCATCCCCAATCCTTATATAAATAGTATGAAAATTTAAATGAATAACTGTATTTTTTAATGTTTTGCGTTAGGTACGAGGGGTTGCTGTTTTATGAAAGGATTTTTCCGTTGTTTTTTGGACCTTTTTTGTGAGAGAAAATTGTCAACAGCGATGGTGGTGTAATACCTTTTTTTATTTCCTAAGGCGATGATGATCATGGTTGCCTGGGTTTCCTGTTATAAAATGTAGGGTTGTATGAATGAAGTAGAGAATGATGATGATCATTGTGGGTATTGTGGTAGTGGCAAGTGAGGGTGACAGCTCGGGCGGTAGGAATGCCAGTAAAATGGCAATCTTGACATTTTATTATTATTTTATTTTTTGCTTTTACTGAAGGAACGGAAATATAGGCGTCAGCGACTTTTAACAGATATTTATTCATAAATATACATATAAATAGGGGTACGAATTTTTTGTACAGTATTAATTTGCTTATACAAGTATTTTTCTCTACAGAAGTCAGTCGACGGTAGGCACTGTTGAATGTTTGACACTGCTTTGATGTAATATGAAAGATGAAAGATATATTTCGGTTTTGAGTGATTTTTATTGCTACATGATAACTATAACGATGTTAAGGAGTGAAGCGGGAGAGCCATTAAAGAGAAATGGAATTTTTTTGTCGAGACAATTAACTTTTTGAATTCGGGGTTAATCAGCGGGCGAACATTGCTTATTTAAACGCTTATATTGCGGGCTGGATGACTTCTTGTTACACGAATTGACATTGTCTCAAATAAGGCTATAAAGAATTATATTATAGCTAAATGACCTTCACTGGTATGTTAAAAGACAGCATTGGTTGGTGACCTCAAATATTAAGACTTCTGCCGTATGCATTGCCATTTCATCATGAATAGACTTACGCGGGAGCCGGGAACAATACGTTTTTTAATGGAAATTTATTTTGAAATCGACCATTTCTGTAGTCCAACTAAACGTACTATTCATCATTTTCACCAATTTTACAATATAGGACATTCATCCAACAACCAGAGTGCGTAGAACCCGTAATAATGAGAATGTTTCTGAAATAGCATAAGAGAGTATTCTTGAATGTTGATATTGATGCAATGGCTTATAAAATAGAGTTCGTCCAAGAATTGAAGCCGACTGAATTTGGTTTACTTTTTATATTTGGTTTATCGGCCTTGAAACAGCTACAAACTGATCCATTTTCCATTATTGAAAAATTGTTTTTAGTGACGGTTACGTTAATAAGAAAATTCAAGATATTGGTATAGCTGAGTTGTGGTTTCAACAGGATTTCATTACATACCATACAGCTTACGAATCAATCGCTTTATTGATGGAAGAGTTCGATGAAATCATCGTCCCAAGAAATGGCCTGTCAATTTGCTACCAAGGTCTTGTGACTTAACACCATTGGATTACTTTATATGGGAATATGTGAATTTTCGTCGATATACCCGAAACGATTGAAGATTTGGAAGCCAACATAACTCGTGTTATTCATGGAATACCGATATGCTTTTTGCAGTGTTTAGAGTGTTTGAAAATAAGAATAGTTATGAAGGGTGAGTTTACAGTTGTGATGAGTTTTAGGGCCTAATTTTGCATTGCTTAAGGACACTCTGTGTTGAGCAGTACCCTAAATATACTAGACCATAAAGAGCACTTTTAAGTCAAACTGTAAGTTGGCGATATGTTTATAACGGGTGGTTAAATTTTAAGGGCCGATGTTCAATGTGAACCACACCTCAACGTCAAGTTTTTTTCTGCATTTCATTTGACATTTCTCAATTTCAGACTAATTTCTAATTTCAACCATGGAAAGATACACTATCGAGCAACGCGTTAAAGTTATTCAGGCTTATTATGAAAATGGGCGTTCAAATCAAAATGCATATCGTACACCTCGGTCAATTTAATTTTTCGGTCAATTTAATCGTCCAAATGTGCGTACAATCGGAAAAATCGTGCAAACATTTGAGCAAACCGGGTCTGTAGGAGATGTGAAAACACCAGTGCATGCTCGTACAGCTCGTTCTGCAGAAAATATTGCAGGTGTTCCCGATAGTGTGGTCGAAAAACCAATGCACCCACAAAGAGTGACTGTTTGGTACGGGTTATGGGCTGGCGGCATCATCGGGCCGTATTTTTTTCCAAAATGAGGCCGGTCAGGCAGTTACTGTGAATGGTGTTCGCTATCGTGAGATCATAACGAACTTTTTATGGCCCGAATTGGAAGATATGGATGTGGACGATATGTGGTGTCAACAGGACTGTGCCACTTGCCGCACAGCTAACGAAACAATGGCACTTTTGCGCTATAAATTCAATAGCCATGTTATCTCATGTGGTGGCGATGTCGATAGGCCGCCAAGATCATGTGAGTTGACACCGTTGGACTTCTTTCTTTGGGGTTTTTTGAAAGAAAAGGTGTAGATAGAACCTTAATTATGCCTCAGCGTCATCGAAAAATTGGACCATCGGATGGAGGTGTGCCACCGAGGTCGCGGCGGCCATTTGGCCGATATTTTTTTCCATACATAATTGAACCATACAAATATTATCATAATACAAATAAATGACACTAATTTCCTAAATAATTTATGTTTTATTCAAAATCAACATCGGCCCTTAAAATTTAACCACCCTATACATATGGAATGGCTGTAAATTATTACTGCCGCAGGTTTTTAACAATTTCTTTAGGTTGACTTGAGGCTGAACTTGTATATGTAATCCGCATAAGGAATGCTTTTTTCGAGTTCTTGCAGTAGTTCATTGGTGTAGAGAATATAGAGTATTGGGGCCAATTTGGATCCCTGAGATACTCCATATTTGACTGTCCTTTTAATGTTAGTTCAAGTTTGTTGGGAACCACATCACTTGAGAACGGCTTTTTTAATTTTTTACGGAAAGAATAATTTACCACGCCCACTCTTATGCTCACTTTTTCGGGTTTATCTAAAATCAAAGGACAGCTTCTCCGATTTGATTTTTTTTTAAGTTTTTTGGGAAATGAAATTAACCACGCCCACTTTTTTTGATATTTCTAAAATCGATGTACTCCGATTTTAATGTTTGTAATTGTACACAGGAAACGATGCATGCTTCTTTTTGCGTAAACTACTAGTCAACGTTCGTGGGATAAACATCATTCCAAGATTTACGAACTATAAATAGTGAATTGTGTAGCACGTATAGAGAAGCGTGCCAACGCTTCTATTGTAAGAAAATGACACTCATTGGGATTACACCCTCGGAGATGCTGTTTTTAGTCAAATGCACATATGAACATTATTTTCGATAATTATCTCAACATACTACCCATCCAAACCGACTGATTTAAGGAACAAATACAAAGGTGCCATATGTAATTATGTAATTCATCAGGAATTGCATCTACATTGTAGGAAGGCGGTCGAACTGCTCATTCAGGACTCAAGTTTCCATTGAATATGAAAATCAATGAAAATCCAACGTGTTAAATTTCCAAGAACAGTGCGATGACCAACGTTTTGCACCAAAGCAAACTGATCGTTTGAGATGAGTGTACAATGACGCATAAAAAGTCTTTGGATACATTAGACAAAACGATGAATGATTTGCGAATAAATCAAACAATAAAGTAGTCCGTTTTGTGGAAACACTTAAAAAAACTCAAACTGACTACGAACATGCTTGTTGATCTGCAGAACTACCAATCTGGAGAAGTATTTCAAAGCAATAGTTGAACATTAGAAACAGCAAACTCGGCTTGCGGCGAAAAACCTGATGAACAACGTTATCGAAGCAACAATACTTAAAGGTAAGTACAAGTAAGTAAGTAAGCAAGAAGATTTAATACCACGAATCCCAATGGTTCCGACTGACTTCCCATTTCGTTTTAAAAACTTGCAATTCCCGGTGCGAAATAACAAATACAATACAATACAATATATATATATATATATATATATAAAGGGTGATCCATTTCGAGGTTCCCTACTTATAGATAGATTGTTTTTATTTCGTTAAATATACATTTGGTTTGTTATCGCACATTTTACAGAGATTTGATAAGATATATCTTTCTACTGAAACATTATTTATTCAATTGAAAATATAAAGGAGACAAAAATTGATAGTTTGAAGGAAACACGAAAAAAAAACCTCCAATTTAAATACAAAAAAAAAATTAATAAATAAATAAATAAAATAAAATAAAAAAAGAATAAATAAATAAACAAATAAATAAATTAACAAATAAACAAATAAACAATTAAACAAATAAATAAATAAATAAAAAAATAAATAAATAAATAAATAAACAAATAAATAAATAAACAAATAAATAAATAACTAAAAAAAAAGTAAATAAATTAATTAAAAAAAAAATAATTAAATAAATAACAAATAAATAAATAGAAAATTTCAAAATATGGATATACATACATATAGAAATGTATAAACAAAATAATAAATAAATCAAAAAAAATCAGTCAAGTGATATCACATATTTTGGTTTTGTTTTAATTCCAGAAGGGAATAAATATTTCACTCAAAGAGTAAATATATAAACAAGACATGTAGATAAAAAAAAAATATATATATATATAAGACATACCATAAATAACAATTAAATAATTTAATAGGCATTTATATGCTTAAACAAACAAAAATTGAGAATAAAATTATGATTTTGGTGACTTAGCGTGTATTTAATGCATTAACAAGAGGATTCTCAGCAAAACTACATCGTTCTAAAAATTGATTTGTTAGTTTATTGATTCTAGTGGATATCAATTCAACATTCGCTTTTTTATGTAAATCTAGAGTTGAGTGATGCCATGGATAATTTAACATCATCTTTAATAATTTATTTTGCGATACTTGTAATTTTTTCGTATGACATTTTGCACATTTTCCCCAGACTTGGCACCCATAAAGCATTTTAGATTGAAAAATAACTTTGTGTATAATCATTTTGTTTTCAATTGAAAGCAAAGATTTTCGATTTATGAAAGGATACAAAGTCTTGATGGCAATACCGATTTTTTTTATAGTCCTACTTATATGTTCGTTAAATGTAAGTTTCTTATCTAGGTATATACCTAGATATCTTACGGCTGGTTGCCAATTAATACTTAATCCATTTATCTGTAAATGACTCCTGGGAAGAAAACAAGGCTTTCTTTTCCGACTGAAAAAGATGGCTTGCGTCTTCCCTTCGTTTACTTTTATTTTCCACTTTGTATAGAAAATTTCTAATATTTTCATAGCATCTTTTAGATTACTCTCAATATTAAGAGCGAATTCATGAGATGAAAATATTGCAGTATCAACTGCGAAAATTCCTGTATCACAATTCGGCAAATCCGGAAAATCCGATTATTTGAACCAGTGGGAGGTTCTAAAAAAGTATTTTTTTGAAGGAAGTAAATTCGAATCCTGTAACTTCCATTTCGAGGTTCCCTACTTTTTTAAAGAAAAAAACACAGAAAATTAAAATTTAATGGAGAATGTTTATTATCATTTGAAAGAACATTCTTTGGCATTTATTTTTTGAAGATTATGTCTATCAAATGTGCGCCGTTGCTACGTTGCAGATGGTCCATCCGTTGCGTCCAATTTTCGATCACTCGTTCGAGCATTTCGACTGGTAACTGGCGAATGACACGCGTGATGTTTTCCTCCAAGGCCTGAATCGAAGCGGGTTTGTCGGCATAAGCTTTTGACTTTACATATCCCCACAGGAAAAAGTCTAACGGTGTGATATCACACGATCTTGGTGGCCAATCGACCGGCCCAAAACGTGAAATTATGTGCTCACCGAAATGTTCTCTCAATAAGTCCATTAATTGATGCGATGTGTGGGAAGTGGCGCCGTCTTGCTGAAACCAAATGTAGCCGATATCACGAGCTTCAATTTCAGGCATCAAATAGTCGGTTATCATGGCACGATAACGGTCGCCATTGACGGTTACGTTACTCTCTACGGTCTTCGTGTACACTCTCAGCTACGGCCGCTATACTTTGAAAAAAGTATCTCTACTTGGATCACCCGTTATATATCTAAATATAGACTAGAGCTTAATAAGGTGAGAATATCAACTTCCAAACTAAATCCTGAAATAACAGCCTTTTTCTGAGCTATATAAATCCGCTGAGTATGACTTGAAAATGAACGTATACCTAACCATTTTCAAAATTCAGTCAGCTGAAAGAATGTCTTCAAAATTAAATTTTGACTGATCTAAAAGAGAGGAGAAGAACTAACGAGTTATAAGTGTTCTCAATTTCAGCGAAGAAACAGTAATGCTCTAGTCACAAAAATTAAAATCGAAGCCTTCAGGTATGGTATGCAAGCCATCGCGGATTCAAATTCAAGGGATCGACTAAAAGCAATATGCACAGGATCGGAGAATTTGGAAGGTTGCTTGCCTCAGGCAAAGACAATCAACAGGTCGGAAACCCTTTAGGTAACAAAAATAGTATAAATAGAATTCGTTCTCTAATAATCGGATCCAATCCTTTTTAATACCAGGAAAGTACAAAACAGATAAAATCATTACTCAAAGAAGTCGACACCCGTTAACCATTCAAACGTTTTTAATTCACATACGAGCACGATATCACCGAAACTTTCGATACTAGAAAAAGCTTTAGACAAGTTTACACATTGGTATGTGATTTCTCCAACCAACTTTTTGTGCAGATTATAATCAATACCGACGAATTGCAACGATTTTCATAATCAACAATTACAACCTAGGATAAAACGCAAACTTGTCAGAGAATAAACGGAGAATTGCTCTTACGTATCACTTTTTCTTTGGGTTTCGATAGTAATTTAGTAATAAATACATCCCTTACTTGAACTACTATGACATCCCTATTCTAACTATTCCTAATTCACGGCGCTGAATGATGGACCTTATCAAAATCGGTTGAAGAAATCTCTAGTCGCAGAGAGAAAGAGAGACGTGCAGCTACATAAAGCTGATGAAAGAACTACGAATGATAGCACCTGAAAAGAAACCAATCTGAAACAACTTGAAGTGCGCATCTGAAGGTTGCTAGCAAAGGATCGGACTAAAGCATAAGACATGTTTTATACCGGGCCGAAGCAATTCTTAGTTCGTTGTCATAAACCTTGTCAAAACCTCATACATCTTAGACATATAGACGGAATAAAAAACAAAACAACAAAGCTCTTTAGTGTTTGAGGTAGAGATCAACAAGTCCATTATTAAAAGATGTGGGAGAGAGAGAAAGAGAGACATGTCTTATTTGACACCCAGGTTCATCACGCCTTTTAGCCTCAGATAAAAGTAAGCAAGTAATTACTGATAATTATCAATAAATTAAATATATTGCCGATATATGCTTTTATCTAGGTCAGTATTTAAAAATTGGTTGAAAATCGTGCACATTTTCAAACATCAAAGTTTAGTATTTAACCGCATTTTTTTCATTTCATTAGGACTTCGTCATCCAAAGGGGTTATAGGTATGAAAAATATGTCTGTTAATGGGAGTGACTCTCATCCAATTATAACGTTCATCATCGCTTCTATAAGCAGACTCTTATAACCAGCATACAACTTTAGCCAGCAATAACAGAGGCATCCTTTGCCTTTGCTTCGTTTTTTTAACCATCATCAGTCCCTCTAATGTTTATGTTTCTACTTCCACTACAATTCTTGTTAGCTCCTGTTTCTATATTTCTACAATTCTCCTTTTCTCCCAGCCAGAGGGAGGATTCAACATTTTACGCTTACCCAAGCAAATAATGTCCTTTGTAGAGGTATCTTTAAGGCGAGTAACAGAGGTTCGCCCTATGTATAACGCCACCCGACTGACTGTCTAATAACCTTGCAATAGCAAAAGATGATACATAAAACAGACGAATCAGCAAAAGATATACGACTCTTCCATTTTTTGGATGTCCTGGTATGTAACATTCTATTGCCCTCTGGACCTGTGTGTGCACTTTGGACACGGAAGAAAGGAGAATAACAACAAAAAAGGATAAAAAAAGGAAATTGTGATTGAAATGATTTTTCTCTTGTTCGGCTTTTTATCCTTTCAGGATACTAAACAAGGCTTTAATCCTGTCGAGCCTTTTGTCCATGACAACGTCAGATCTTATCCTTTCATAATCTTAGCTCGCGGCCAAACGCGCCCTCCACAAAGTACATAATTTGGTTTTGCGTTCCGTCCTGATATCCTTCCGATAAAAAATAAACTTAAAAAACAAACTCAAACGGGACCTTGGTGCAGTAGATGTGACAAAAAAGATAACAACAAAGTATAAGGATGACAAAGTTGCAGAAATCTTCCTCTAAAATATCAATTCATTTTATCACAGGTGAGTTGGTTGATTTCGCTAGCAAGTTCGGACCGATTTGTTACATCAAAACAAGCTTTTAATGTAATTGCGTTCCAGATTTACGTTTAGATTTCTTTTTTTGGTCGTGTTTTTTTGTTGCTGTAACGGTCTATAAAAATATATTCGTTTTTTTCGGACCAGCGCGTTTCAGTCAGATAGTAACTCGGCTGAGGAATAGGGTGGTTGTTGGTAAACCGAAATGGTGATGTTGAAAAAATGAGAAAAGTTACAATCCGCGCGGAAGTATCCTTGTAGATGGAGCAGGGATGGTGGAACTGTTATGCCTTTGAGACAAAAGATGATAGTCGATAAGTAAGAAAATGTTAACCTACACCATCATGGATTCGATGGAAAAAGGGATGAGAGCGTGCTTCTCATTTTTTAAAAAAAAAAAAAAAAACTGGGGTTGGAAGGTAGTAAAGGTAAGTGCGTTTGCTGGAATGCCGGTATACCAGTGTACTGGTGGCCATTGAAGAGGTTCCAGCACATTTTTCTACTTAAGCAAATGTTTTCTTTTTACTAAATGGGGTGGATCCATCCTATACATCTCACCCTTGTTATAGGTCATCTCCGCCCATACCGATGTGTTGTGAGTTTGAAAAGTTTTCAGTTAGAGTGTTTTTCGTTTCGTTAACTTTCACCATCATTTACATCGAGAGTTTCCTTTTTTGTGTCCTCTCACTTAGCTTTGTTCGTCGGTCGTAGGTAGTTAGGTTTGAGGTGAAACTTTTGTGTTAAGGCTCCGAGAGTGAACGTGTGAGTTGGAGTTTTTTTTTAAAAGCAAATTGAAACATGTGATGTACTTGACCTTGTTGGTGCTAACGTTGGTCGTGGCTGCAGGGTGGTTGGGAAAGCTAATGCAAATTAAAGAGTGGAATGCCTAATGAAAATTGACTTAGTTGAGCCTAATGGAAGGAAATCTTTGCCGTGGGTAGGTTTTAACGAGGGTTTCGAATTAGAAATTTATATTGCTTGGGATTTTTTTTGATGGCCCTATGACTTGGAAAAGTTTTTTTCTTGTTGGGCTGAGTTTCCTATCATTTTGGCATATTTAGCACTTTTTTCTTTGAAACATTCATGACAGCATTACGGAAGGATTTTTCCTAACTTTTTGTATGCGAGTAATAATGCTGACAAACGAGGTCGGATGATAAGGCCCTTTCTCGAGTTTGCTAAGTATTTGTATTTCGTTATGATTTGGGGTGAATAGTACATTTTTTTGTGCTTACGCTTTCAAAAGATTTGAGATTTTTGATTGAAAGTGAAGGTGAAAGAAGAGAATTTTCATTGCATTGAAGGAAACATTAGGAAAGAGGGGAAATTAACGACTTTTGTAGAGGGTTTCTATTTTGAGATTTTCTTTTAGATTAGAGATTAACGATTTTATATTTAATTCAAAATGCGTGTACATTAAGCAGCTTTATGTTAAATCTTTTAATATATGATGGATTTTTAGGCCGACGGTGGTGAAGCTCTTAGGTCTCTCGTTTTAACATCGATTTACAAAATTTTCCAAACTTTAGTTCCCATGGAGCGTTTGCTTATTGATTTTAGAAAATATAAAAATTGGGAGAACTAAATGGTTAACATACATCCACTACTTTTGATATATTCGATTATTCGAAGCAGCAATCATCGACTCAAAGCATTTTCTCTTTGCGATCGCTGAAAGATTTTGAACAGTTTATTTTCACAGAATGTGAAAAACGCACATGGCATGTCTTGAATAATCTCTAACTGCCAGTATTAAATGTCGAAATCTAGTAGCAAATGGTTCTACAAGTCATAAGGATAGCCGCAAGTTATATGCTGTAATAGGCTTATGATATGTAAATTTGAGCTTACCAAGTCTCTCGGAATGACGGCGTTTCTACTGAGCAATCTGAGTAGTGAAAAAAATCTAAAACTAACCATGAGATATTGATTTACTAATCTAAACATGAATTGCTCTTTCCATATTCTGTTTTGTCATAGGGTATGAATTTCTGAAGGGTAGAACATGGAGGGCGAAAGTACAACAATATTTCAAAACCAAATGATAGACGCTAGCTTAGGACCAGGCTAATTGAAGGGACATGCTGGTTCCATCCAACGTTCACTAGAGTAATTAGTACCTCTTAAGTATTTAATTATAGTGACGTTGTTTACATCATTTAAATAGCACCGTGGCAAATTTAAAAAAAAAGCAAAAAAAAATTTAAACATTTAAAAACAGTCCAATTGTCCAAAAAAAGTTATGTCATCAGAATTCATTTATGGCTCTGTTTCAAATTGATTCAATTTAAAGAAATAAAGCCAAACATTTTTTTCGCGATTTAAATTTTTGTTGTTCGTTTTGGCAAAATAGCATAATGAATAATCACCCAAAAATGTAATAACTTATGGGGTTTATTATGGGGAAAGGAAATGTTCAAAATAGATAGCTCCGCATAGCTCAGTAATCAGGCAACCAAATAGTACCTGTGTTTTTAGCTGTGGGAAGCGAGGCTAGGGGTAAAACTTTTCAATCTTCGATTTGACTTCACAAAATGCACCAAAAGTCTTCGGCCTCACATGGAAGTTAAGTATAGTTTAGTAGTCAGCAAACCAAATATAACACATGTTTTTAACAATCACAAGCTTGCCTAGCTTGCTCGCGTTTAGCGGTTTCAACCTTCGATTTGAACTCTCAACTTAATTGCCCAATATTCCATTTTTCGGCATTCCAACATCATATTAAATACCACCAATTATTTTTGACTAGCCAGTGTGAATATACAGCGTACGTACATGCCCTCCTTTGGTGCAGCGTCGCGTGACTTACTTACTTTACTTAATGGCGTCCCTACCCGTTGAGGGTATCTGCCTGAGAAAAGGCAGCCTTCCATCCTGGACATGTTGCTGCCAGTAATTTAGTCCAAGCACTCTGTATCTGGCCTCGAACCTGATGGCTGGGATACGAAAATGCTGTTGGCTGGAGCATTACTATTCATTAGGTCTATAAGGCCGAGCCAATGTAGTCTACGTGTTTTTTTTTCCTTTTGTACTACATCAAGATCTTGGTAAAGATCATAAAGTTCGCGGTTGCATCTTTTCCTCTATTCGATTTCTTCGCATACAGGACCAAAAATTCAACAAAGAATTTTACTTTAAAAAGTGCTTGATATTTGCTCTTACCAGAAGGACTGATACGAACAGTTTTGCTAAACCAAAATAGCATCGGTTTCATAGGAAAAGTCTTTGTCGTAAGCTGTTATTCGAGTTGTTAATGTTGATTCCGATGAATCAACTCTTTAACTACCTTAAAATTGTTACTATCAACAGTGACATTCTGTCCAAGATTGTGTATCGACAGTATATTGGATCTTATATGCAACATTTAGCAGGTATATGGTTTGTTATTTTGTAGATTGGACATATGGAGCTGATATTCCACTTATCGGGAATGCTCTCATCCATATTTTAAGAGTTCTGCCGGTAATCTATCAGAACTAGCTGCCTTGTTTGATGGCTGCTCTAACAATTTCCACACTGCGTGGGAGCGTTACCTCTTCGTTGACAGGAGGTGGGCTGATTGCTTGACCTATCATTCTCTTGACATTATGCCCATTAAACAGCTACTGGAAATACTGCCTGAATACATTTTCAATACCCTGCGCGTCAGTGTCTAGGTTACCATTCTTATTTAGAAAAGCCTGCGTTCCTACTTTAAAGTAAAAAACGTTTTTCGGAAAAAAATATTAAATATTCGAAAAAAAAACTTCCGATGCAAAAACATTGGTTATGATAATGAAAACATTTCTTCTAAAAAAAGATATTTGTATACCCTTTAGGCCTCAACCATACCTTATAGCATATTCAATAGAAAAACGTTGTTTTTTTGTCGGTCCATAAAAGATTTAGATAAACAGTCTGAACAAGTTGTGGTAACAGTGTCCTTTTCTATATTTCATCCCCACTATTTGGGTACATTCATGTTAACTCTAGAAAGTTAATCTACGTCTACCAGACGTATCAACCGCAAAAATAAAAGTAATATTATTTTAACTGTAAAGCGCATCGGGTTGGCTGTCTAGATATACTCAATCGGTGATCGGAGCTTGCCCGTACCGATAGTGGTGAGTACCTGTGGTGACAAGTCAATGGTGACGTTCTGTCTAATTCGTTGATGTTGTGTGTCCTTTCGTGTAGTTGCTTAGCCTTACCCTCATGTACTGCTAAACCCGTGGCTACCCAACTATTCTTTGATAAGGCACAACAATTTAATTTCCACAAGCAATTATTTCTATAGGCCTTATATTGTACTTGTGTGCGGAGTTTGAGAATTCTGGCAGTAGATTGTTTGGGTAGAAGCTTGTTTAACACATAATGAAGGAAAATTCACAAGTAAAACCGAAATTATAGAACAAACTGCTAGTCCGACTTGATCGGGATAGGATTAAGGCAGTGGCCTATGCGGATGACGTAGTGATCTTAGTGCCAGGAAAATTACTTCCAGTGATTAGCGAAATCGTGGAGTACGCTCTGGATACTGTGAGCACGTGGGCTACTAGCTGTGGGCTACAAGGTCGGGTTAATCCGAGCAAAACGGAAATGATGCTTTTCACCACGAAGACCAATATACCAGCCTTTAATCTCCCCCGAATTAATGGGCAAGCGCTCTCACTCTCACCCAATGTCAAATATCTAGGGACTTTCCTGGATACCAAGCTTAATTGGAAAACCAACATAGAACAAAGGGTCAAGAAAGCATGTATAGCTTTCTATGCCTGTAGAAAAACATTTGGCAAAAGATGGAGCCTACAACCAAAGATGACACTTTGGATGTACGTGGCTGTTGTTCGGCCGATAATCACCTACGGGGCACTAGTCTGGTGGCCTTCTGTGAGTAAAGGGTACATCATTGACAAACTTAAGAGGGTACAACGAACAGCATACACCGGCACAACTGGGGCCCTGAGATCATGTAACACTGATGCTCTAACGGTACTTCTTCATCTTCTCCCTCTAGACATCCATATCAAAGGTATTACAATGTGCAGTGCAGTCAGACTCAAAGAATCCGGCTGCTGGTTCAATAAGCCCTTTGGGCATAGCAATATCCTAGATTCAATGCCAGCAGGTCTAGCTGACCATCATACCGACTACATGATACCAAAGATTAGGAAGTCTATACAGATGACGCACTCCATATAAGAAAAATTGTTCTATGGCGGGTCGTGCTGACACAGGCCGCCATATGTTTTTGTTTTTGTTTTTCGTGTGTTTTCATGCACTCCGGCGGCCCGTACCTTCAAGTTATTGAGCAAAGGTTTCTGTTTTTTGTTCTCAATGCGTCATCTGTATAGACTTCATAATCTTTGATGATACCCAAACTGACCTTCCACAAACACTTCACCGCTGGTTTTCAAACTAGAGAGGATTGGAAAAACGCAGTGGTTGAAAAAGATTTCGAAACACTTATAAACACCGACGGCTCCAAAATGGACTGCGGAGTGGGCGCAGGTGTCTACTCGGACACACTAAAAATAAAAAAATCGTTTCGCCTCCCTGATTCCTCCAGCGTATTCCAGGCGGCATCGCTGGCTATTAGGGAGGCTTGTCATACGCATTGTGCCTCTGGTGTTGGCACATGAAATCACATGACAGTACAACGCCTAAATCCTTTTTTGGTATCGAATGTGTCGGTGAGGTCGTATTCGACCATGATGGAGCAGCGAGAATTTTCCATCGTCATCCTGCATAGACGGACGAGTTTGGGCCGCATACCAAAACAAGACATGGGTCTATATCGTTCGTCTCTATAAATTCTGTCATATGCGGCTTTGAAATAGATGAATTTTGAATTCTTGGGTTATTTCCAGGATCTGCATATGCGTGAATATTTAATCAGTTGTGGACTTTCCTGGCTCAATACCACACTGATAATGGCCGACCTGGTTGTTGGTGAATGGTTTCAGTCGTTCTCATATTACGGCAGATATGATCTTATAGGTAGTGTTAAGAAGACACATGCCTTTGTAGTTAGCTAGTTCAGAAGATCTCATTTTTTATGGATCGGGCAAAGGGACAACCTAATTAACACTAACAAACGGTAATAATTAGTATATCAAAGTGATAGATATTGTCCCCATAGACATGTACAATATAATCGCCTTGAATTTAATGTATAAGCAGGCTTATTCCCGAAGCTAATTTTACCACATCATGTTATGGAGAGCATTATTTTCCATATTATGTCAGCAGCTACTTAGCAAAAGGTTTAAATATTATTCCCCAATGTGATGTTCCTGTGTTCGGATGCCAAAAGCGATGTACAAATACTTTTATATGTGTCAGCATCAAAAGGATGCTAACAATTCCTTGTAGTGCGTTGAGCTAATTTTTAATACAATGCCCTTACGTCCACAGGTTTAGCTTTAGGAGATATATTGGAAAGAAATAAGGGTAGGCTCTTCTGCAAATCCAAATAATTTCAGACGTCCTTTTTTATCTTTGATGCCGCTGCACCCTTTCCGAATAACCCGGATAAAGTGAAAGAACACACACACAAAAAAAGAGGGTAAAAAACCTACATCATTATTTCATTAGAGTCCCAAAAGGATATTCGAATTTATCGACCTATTTGCAGGGGCGCACATAACCTTTCGCTTGACAAAAGCGGACACACAGCTACTGAAAAGCAATTCGCTTGTACCACCTAGTCCCTGACAGGACGCAAGAAATGATGAAGGCAAGGAAATACGGATTTGTCTGTGAACTTTGTGCGGGTAGTTATTTTTTTTTTTTGCGCTATTGAGCTTTGTCAGTGTGCGTTATCCCTTTTTGGGTATTTGAAAGAAGGGATATTTGTTCTGTTGTTATCAGAGTTAATCCCCGATTACATATCTCAATCCTCATGCTCACCGTTTTTATTTTTTTTTTTTTTCATTTTTTCTAATGATTTGCTCTTCAATAGAGAATTGATGAAGGATATAAAAACGGTTTCCCTGGTTACCGTTTGTTGCTGCCAGAGCGGGAGATTGACCTTTTAAAGGGTTGAAGTTTATAAATCGAAAAATAAAACTTGATCTATATTTAAGATATTGAAAGAATGGTACCGATTTTTCAATATGAGAGTTTGTGTTCTTCAGATCCAATTATTTAATATGTACTTATCATGTTTTTTTTATTTTTTGTCGGTGGCGCCAGGATGTAAGTCAAAACTTTTTTAGGCCATGAATGCTAACTTTTGCGCCCTGAAGTTGATGAAAATGTGCTTAGTCTTGACTCGAATTTGCCTTTTTCAGGATTCGTCTTAGTGTGAAGCATTGGTCTCGGGTCGATCTGGTTGGCCGGTAGCCATACTGCTATATGGTAACTGGTGTATTCTAAACATAATTCAGACATAGTCACAGTTGTACAAAGTGTTTTACAAAAAGGCTTCAAAAAAAGTAAGTTGTGTAGAATCTGAGGGAAGTATGCAGTGGTATACCTCGATAGTTGTAGCTTTTCCTTGTATAGCCTTTCTGAAAAGAGTTTAATGATCCTTATGTCACTCTCTCCCTTTATAATTGTCTAGTTCGCCCTCATTTGGAGTATGCCTCACAAGTTTGGACGCCCTTCTATGCAGTTCATTCAAATAGAATTGAAGCAGTCCAACGTAAATTCATAAGATTTGCTTTGAGAGGACTACCATGGGATGATCTACACAATTTGCCTCCATATAGGTGTCGAATTAAACTACTACAGCTGTTGCCTTTGTCTCAACGTAGACTTAACAGCGACATGGTTTTCTAACACCAATTATTTTCAGGAGAAATTGATGCCCCTGATCTTTTAAGTGCTATTGGTTTTAATACCCGGGGAGGTACCTACAACCTACGTAGAGTAAATATATTACATTTACCTAACCATAAACATAACTATAGTATGCATGAGGCTATTAGTCGCATGAGAAGAGTTTACAACAAAAATAGCAATGTAGTCGAACTGCATGTTAGTAAAAGTAGTTTGAAAAACACTCTGCGAAACTGTTTGCTAGAGCCGTAATTATATATTTGTTGAATTCATGGTTTATTGATTTTGGTAGTGATGTCAGACTTAATAACTTCTATGTTCTGTTATGTCCCACTAACGAATGCACTGAATGATGAGCCTGTGGGTGCATATTATATGCTCTGCTCGTAGAAAAAAAATAAAGATGGATCAAATGAAGCTACTTTTCTAAATATCGGGCATGGTTTCGTTCATTTAGACTTTTTTGATATGTTTGAGTGTGCACACTTCCGGGAAATCTCCGCAGTAGCTTTCTCTACATCTTAAAAATATATACAGTTCCTTTATCGTTGTTGTCTAAAGGTTGCCGTAATTTTTCCTAAAACTTTGCGTACCTGTTTCGAACGCTGATAGTTGTTTAGCACTCTTATAACATTACCGAATATGTTCCAACATGATTTTGGTATTTGAAATATCATTACATCATGAGCTAAATCATCACTCGTAACTTGGATTCGGCTACCTTTCGGATAATATTGCGACACGTGCTCCTCTTAGTACTAAGGTTGGAGGATGTTTCTTTCTTTGGCTTTCTTATGCTTTCGTGTACCATTTATTGCTTTCTAGAGAATCTAATAGGACTCAATGGTCCTCTTGCATTTTTGTTTTTTATGTAGAGGATATGAAAATAATCAACATTAATATTGGTGAGAACAGCGAAAACTTCTAGCCACTGGACCTAAACTCTGGTAAGGGTAGCAATATTTTTGGTAAACAATACACATTAACTCAGTAGCAAACTTTGGTAGGAAGAAATAACGTCGACATAAGTCTCCTTATTATCGCCTAAAGGATCGCACTTAGCATAAAAATTAGATTTTTATTTTGAATATTCGATACAAACAAAATTTAGAAAAGTTGACGCATTATCGTGCAAATTCAAAGATGAGAGGCTTGTCGAAAACTTTCGAGCCAACACCAGAGATACAATCTTTAATAAATCTGTGAAACTTCTAGATATTTCGATTATATTGACATTAGGCGTCCAAACTCTAACAAAATGTCATCGCCGCACTTAGAGAAGAAATCGCTTAGCAGTAAACGAGGACAACAGCATGTATATGACGTCAACAAGAAAGGTCACACAGCATAGACGAATTGGCCTCCATTGACAGATACATCTTTGAGGTCGTAAGGGACATCATCAACTACCTCAACTGTGCTATCAACTCGAACTACGACATATTGTAAGAAATAGAAAGCAGAATTATTCTGTGGCAGTATGACAGAGTAGCTTAAGTCGACATAAACAATTTTTTTGTTTTGCAAGTGGTAGTAATCTTGAGTATAAGAGCTTCCTTTCTATCTTACCGCCCTTTTAAAGGATGTTCTGTTATAGAAATAAAACTGTTTTCATAATCACTTATGTTTCATTGAAAAATATGCATTCGATAAAACGGCTTATGTTAGATGATTTTCTTAAATCTCAAAAATTTAAATTGTACGTTTTAACAGAAACACTTATGTTGAAATTATTCGCGCGTTTTTTTTTAATTTTTTTACTTTTGTTGAGTATTCTTCCAAACCGCTGTTCATTTAGGCTAAGAAGGCAAGTTAGTTAAACGTATATTAAGAAATCCCTAGCTTTTTGAGTGAAATATCCTTCGATAAATCTTCGGTCCAATTTGCGTTGATAGGTTTGGATTTTATTTTTACTCTTAACAACTCCAGTTATCTTTACATCACTTGGCGTTCGGTCGCAATATCAGACAAGTCATCTTTTCTATACTGTAATAATCTGTCGCTAAAATTGACTGTTCTGAATTTATTAAAGCACGTTTATGATTTTTATTTACCAAAACTTCAACAATTTAAAGGCATACCTCTTAAATTAAGCTCAAAAATTTGATAGTTGATAAAAAAAACAATCTACCAAATGGCATATGCAGGTCACATTCAAATCTAATCATCAGATATGTCAAACTAAATGGTTACGTTGAGGACAAACGAACAAAAAAAATCAATAAAACATGCTATAACATGACTGCTGGCTAGTAAAAAAAGGAAAGAATAGCTCACAAATTGGACGATTAGCGGCACGCAACATTGTCACAGAAAAAATCTTCGTTCACGAAGCGTATATTCATTAGTTACAGCCAGTAACCAAATTGCTAAATGATTCTTCTTTGCCGCCCTTTTTATTTACATATATACATATTTTTTTGGTGTCCTTATATACTAATACACAAACAGCACAATTAATTTCAAATACAAGTGTAACACAAGCTCGCGAATAGCCGACAGATAGGAGGGAGCATACCACATGCCCACACTCTAACTAATTGTGTTTACATTTAGAAAACACTCAGTGAATTGAAAATTAAACACAGGATTTAGTTGATGAGAAAGGTCAAAGTGTTTTTCCCCAAAGCGGACGGAAAATAGTAGCAAACAGGACAATGGTGTATCTCCTAAAACGCAAATACCACTTAGCCTCAAGGATGTAGACGAACAGACTTGGATTGTTGGATTATGTATGCGTGTGTCCATTATGATTCGCTTCATTACTTGCGCCCCTTGGGCCAGCCCCTACGAGTTAATAATTAAGCATATCATGTTCCTTAGAATGATTGTGAAATTGCTGTTAATTTACTCACCTTTGAGACGAATATGTGCACGAACAATTGTTCTGTATGTCAATTGTTTTGCAATTTGCATAATATGAGGGATTCTATTTCCTAAAGGTGCGCTCTACTGCGAGATTCATCGAAGGAGTATCAACATAAATGGATATTGCGATTGAAGGATCGCACTTCATTTGATTACAATTAATGACGCCAAAGCAGTATGCCAGCAGTATGAAAACCATCGTAACTGTTACCTATTGCAATGCGAAATGGACAGCGGAAAGTTGCAATCAAAAAATTGATATGGTCAAGTGTCCCGACAAGCACAGTTTAATATACTAACGAACGGGTACAAAGGATTGCACTGAAATTTTTTAATTCATTTTTAATTTTTTATCTTTGAGGTTGGAAAATTGTAAGCTTTCACCACTACATGCTTGTTGGGTTTGGTAGGTACATCTAAAGGACGCGCACACTACTCCCTTCTCTATCTGTTTGCTGGGAGTGCAAATAGTAGCAGGGTGACCATTTTGTTTTTTCATTTTGCGTTAAGTTTATATTTGTTTTTACCTTTTGGGTTTCTCCCTCAATAAATCTTGTGCACAGTTACGCCATGGTCGATCATCCATCCCGCTGAGTATATTAATATCGAGCTATGTGCTGCACTTGGGGTTGAACGCTGGGGTTGGTGAAAATTGTATTCCTGTTTTGTCCCGTGATTTAGTATGAAATTGGTTAGCAGTGGTGGCAGCAATACATCATGATGGTGGGTGGAAGTGTTTGCATAGGATTCGTTGGAAGTATATGTTGATAGGGTTGATTGCTCAGGTACCTTACTTATGTTTGTTTATCTTAAAGGAGTATAAATGCATATCAATACTTTGTGCATGCACATTTTTAACTACGATGGAAAATATTTTACCATGTGGTGATAGTTGTGCTTTTTTGGATTGTACGAGAGTTGAGAATAATTTATATTTTTCACATAAATTATTCTCAACTCTTATATTAATTATTTATTTGGACGCCTGCTGTCTACGGAACAGATAATAATGCTGTCTATAAAGAGACGTTAAATATGATTGCACGGACTAAATCCAAAGTTAGTAGAGCGTTTTAAAGCTGCATTATACTAAACAGGATACAACAACTAATGGTTGTGGGTAGATCGTACATAGTCTCCCGGTAGATGTAGTTATTTGGCCAGCTATTAGCTAGTTGTCAAGTTGTGAAGGTTTTAAGTGAAGACGTAGTGAAGTGGCTCTCTTGTATAATAAGTATAATCTGGTGAAACATCTAACTCGTTCATTATAAAGCGTGATACCTCTAATTATTTATTTTTTAATAGGCACTAACGGAGTTATGAATTGTACTAGAGTATTTTGCAACGACGCAGTCAATAGTCAAATCAAATATAAATAAAACAGGTGATCCCAAGTGTGTTAGTTTCAAATATCTATCATTCGAATGGGGCATACATATGCCCTATATATTGTCGCCAAATTAGATGTGTGAAATATTTCCATTTTTTAAACCTAGATATTTCACTGTATTTTAGACGACTTTAAATATTGCGATCGATCCAATAAACATTATGAGCATGTTACAACTATTGGTTTCGAGAATGCAAGCGCCATTCATGGTTAAGGTAATCAATTATAGGATTTATCTGTTTTAAGTTACTCCGGACAAGTCTTTGTCAATATCCAGGAACAGCATAGTTAAGTCCCCAGACATTTTGCGCAACAGTTCATCGCACTAAGAATCCCGCCACTGAGCCCAGAAGTATAGAAAGCCTGTATATAATTATTATGTTAATTTTAAAAAGGCATTCGATCGAAAACGAACGATTCTTAATATACAATCTGTCCTAAAAGGAAGTTTATATTTGGTTAGCTTACTGAGTGAAGGAAACAAACCCATAGAGCACTGGGGGTCAAGTTCAAGAGAACTCAGGTTGTGCAATTTTTCCTGGCAAATTTTATTTCCAGGAGAAATACAGGGCCAAACCTAGCTTCTTCCTTTATTTGAGTGAGCGAAGTTTATATTTCTGTCACAATGAAGAGGAAAATAATTATGTTTATGTACAATCACCTGCAGATAAGCACTTAGCTTCGCTGGCAAAAATTATTGTAATGTTTATCACTGAAATTAAATAAAAATAATAATAATAACCTCCCTCCTATATCCACATTAGCCAGGAAAGGTGATATACATTGGCTTCCGCGCAATTCTGATTTTAACACCTATATGGACTTTTTCCTGTGGCGTTATTTCAAATCTAAAAATGACGTCAATAAACCGACTTCCCTGCCGTATGAAAGATAATATATATCACGAAATGGCAGCCACCTCGGATCTACCTGCCGCGTCGTAAAAATCAATTTTACTGTTTGACTAAGTGCATCCCGCGAACAATAGAGTTTACATTTGGACGATATTATTTATAAGAAATAAATGTCCAAATTGTGAACTTTTATAATTAATAACAAAATTGTCAGGAGATGATTTACTTTTTTCGATCCGCTAGACATAAATTTACTTTTGAGACACCTTGTATAACAAGATTATCTCGGAAATGACGTTAATGGGAAAGACTTTTACATGTTCTACAGATAAATTTTTTTTGTTCCAAAAATGCACATTGTAGAACTTTCAAAAATGTTTGGTTTAATAGGTGTATTTCTAATACGACATTATGCTTTATTTATTTGTTTTTGTAAATTCTGATCTTTAAAAAAACGATTCTTAAGAATGTTTTTAAAATTGGTTATTAGATAATATACAATTGTACATATGTGTTAAACGAGTGGATGTACAACGGGATCATATCTACTTGCTCATTGTGAGCTCGACTTCATTATATGTATCGGATTATAGATACAACAAAAAATATACACATATTGTGCAACTGTAGTTATAAGAACTTAAAATAATGAATTTGAATAAAATATGTGAATTCAGATGAGTGCACAGACCACCAGACAGACACAAAGCTCAGACCCACTTTATTGGATTTTTCCATCATCGTTAATTGAAATTTTATTAAAATCTCGAATACGAATTTTTTCTCAAGAAATCCATTACTTATTCTACTAGGAACAAATGCAAATGACTGCTTACTCAGCTTTACTTAGAAAATGTTGTTATGTGTGTTTTGTGAGTTTCGTTGCAATTTGCCTATCTATCAAAAAGTACTAAATAAATCTACGGTAAAAAAAATTGTCAGATAAGTCAGCCCATATGACGTTTGTGTTCAGTATTTCATCATGAATAGACTTCCGCCGGAACAACGCTTATTAAATGTGGAAAATTATTTCCAAAATCAGTGTTATAGAGTTCTTCGACCACATTGTTGTCTTCATAATTATTGTCCAACTGAACGCATTATTCATAAAACTATACCAAATTCCGAACCATAATAAATTACACTATTGGACGTTCATCCAACAATTAGAGTGCGTAGAGCTCGTAATAATGAGAATATTGTTGCAGTAGCAGAAGTGCATTCGTGAAGACCATGATCAATCAATTCGTCGCTGTTCTCAAGGTTTGGACATCTCTTATAGAAAGTTGTGGCGTATTTTGAAGCCTGATCTTGTTTTAAAATACAGCTCGTTCAAAAATTTAAGTCGACTGACATTGATTTACGTTATAATTTCGGTTTGTGGGCTTTGGAATAGCTTAAAATTGATCCATTTTTATCGAAAAATTGTTTTCAGCGACGAAGCTCATTTTTGGGTAATGAGCTAAATTTCGTATTCGGGTCGAAGAACAGCCATAGGCAATACAACAACTACCAATGCCACCCAAAAAATGCACTGTTTGGTGCGGTTTATGGACAGGTGGCATCATCATTTTAAAAACAAAATGCGGAAGGAGTGCATGTTACTGTCAATGGAAATCGCTTCAGAACAATGATCAATGAATTAATGTTGCCGAAAATTCAAGATATTGGTTTAGATGACTTGCACGAAATACTCACCCATCAATTTGACAATAAAAACTTGTGATTTGACACCATTGGATTACTTTCTATAGGTATATGTGAAATCTCATTGGAAGATGCATAACTCGTGTCACTCATGGAATACCTGCCGATATACTTGGAAGAGTTTTCGAACTTTGTACTCACGTAATGGACTATTTTAGAGTTAGTCGCAGGCAACATTTGATGGAAATTATCTTTATATATTAAAAAGCATGAACCAATCTAACACCTTAAATAAAGATTTTCCTCAGTACATTGATTTTTTTTGTATTTAATTTAAAAAATAAGTCAGGCAACTTTTATTGGTTCACCTTTTATAAGAAGTTATGTCGTGCCTATTTAAATAAATTAGTATACTGTTAACAATTGTCGGATTTATTCAAACAATAACTTTATCTATATATAGGTACATAGTAGCTATCGCGACATACGTTGTCTTGTCTTGGCCATGAATGCCTAATTGGATGAGGAATAAATTTATATACATAGAAATGTATCAATATTTTGTTGATGAACACATGCCGAAATCGTAATCACCAATGAAGAAGCTGGTTTCTGATGTTTTGTCCTCAAACAATTGCCAACCTGTCCAGCCATTTTCAAGTTACAGCGTCACAATCAAAATATCGAATAATTGTTATATACATATTCACAACCCTTTTTCATAAAAAAAACTTTTAATTTCCAATTACAAATTTTTCGATTTTTTGACGGTGTAAACGAGCTCCAAATATTTTACACCGGTCATGGTGTGACAGTGCATAATGCATCTAAAGTATAAGGAACAGTTCCACTTAATTCATTAACTCTAAATATAAAGGTTTGGAAACTTGAACACTATTTGAAACGATTACCATTCTTCCCCATGCACCACTCGTTTCTTATATTAGATAGATAAAAGTGTATATTATCTATCTAATATAAGAAACGAGTGGTGCATAGGTGCACGACTGAGTTTCAATGTGATGTGAGGTTAACGAAATATTATATACCAACTATGCGAGTATTGACGATGACGTATTGCATAGTTTGGCCAAAATACACAATAACATTAATTTTGTTTATTGATGTTAAAAATATATTAATATTGTGGAACTGTGACTATAAGAATTTTTATAAAGGCATTTGAAGGATTCGATGACCATGTGAATTACAGTAGTAACCGTTTAAAGCAAACCCGGTTAAAGCGAAGCTTCGGTTATAACGAACCATTTCATATAGTCCCAGTGAATGGCACATAAGAACTATGCGTTAAAATTTCGCATATAACCATTTTAGCGTGTAAAATAAAGAAAATGTCCGGTAATAACGAACCGAATATCTTTCAATTTATATTTTTACGTATAGGTTTCCAACTTTTTCGTACTTCCCCGAGAACGTTCGTACTAACAATTCTCAAACACTTTTATGAAAACCTTATTATTGTAGAACTTCTGGATGATGATGCAGTTGTGGATTTTGTAGTGGAGATGTTGAAAAGAACAAAGACGACGAAGAAAGTTAGACTGATGAACTTGTAGCAGCGCTAGTACCCATGTCGGAAGCGTTACGCTTTGCTGAGCAAGTTCGTTCTTTTCTTCAATCACAAAACACTCCCCAAAGAATTTTCAACGGTCTTGCAGACGTCAAATTGTTTTTTTAATGAATTTAAATCTTCTCAAACAAAACAATCTAAAATTCATGACTTTTTTAAATAAAAAATTTAATAAAAAAAACAATGCTCTGTACTGAAATACAGTTTGCTTATGTGTTCAAAGATTGTTTTACCCTCTTTTTATACCCTATCCCATAGGGGTATATTAGTTTTGATACATAGTTTTTGTAACATAGAGAAATAATTTTGCTACATATACCTCAAGGTATATGGATCAATTCAGAATCGCTAGCTGAGTCGCATTAGCCATGTCTGTCTGTCCGTACGTCCGTCGGTCTGTTCGTCACCGATTTTTGGGCCTTAAATTTTGAGTTAGGATAATGAAATTTGGTATATAGGATCCTTGTCCGTGCCACCAGAACAAGTGTAAACGTTATTGAAATCCGCCCACTTTTTAGGAAAACGTATTTTTTGGCCAAACCGTAAAGAATTTTAAAAAAGTGTCTGAGCAGCATATTTAGAGAATCGTAATATCTATATTTCGTTAATAAGTTTTTTGCCACGCCCACTGTTTGGGGGCGTTTTTTTTTATAAAAAACGTTTTCTGGTCAAATTTTAAAATTTTCGAAAAAAAAATTTGATGCACAATCATTGGTAGTATTAATATGAACATTTCGTCAATAGACCATTTTAATTCCCGCCCACTTTTTGGGGGCGTTTTCTTACAAAAACAATTTGTAAGCCCTACCCCAAGGTACCTATATGCAATAGAAAAACGTTGTTTTTGTCGAACCATAAAAGAATTTGATAAACCTTCTCAACAATATGTTGTGGCAACCTCATTTTCAATACTTTATGACCATAAAGACCACATTTTGGGGATATATTTTTAAGGATGGGATGGGATAGGGTAATAAACGATCCCCACAGCGGATTGTAGCCTTCTCATATGTTTCTTTTCTTTTTTGATTTTCGAACCAAACGTTGGTGATTTTTGTTAGAGTGTCACTTACAACGAACTTTGGTTCGGATCCCTTCGAGTTCGTTTTAACCGGACACTACTGTATAATGACTTTATTGGCGTTATTGACCAAAACGGAAAAGAACGTTAAGAACTATTTTGGCTAAAACTAAATATGTGGAATTGTAAAATCAACACTAGTAACGCAGTATGCAAGTAACGTTTAGGCTAGAGAGACCATTACGGACAAACAGACCGGTGGATATTATGTCGAAAACTACTTTTTTGTGTTCCGTAATGTTAGACTGAATCAAAATCTGAAAGTCGAAAATTTTCACGAAAATAATATTTACTATATGTACAATAACATTTACTTTTTGAGTTATATTGCTTCTGACAGAAAATAAACAATATCTAAGATTAAGACTCACATGTATTAAATCCGTGTTTGCAGCAGCCACCTGTTGACGAATGGACCTTTCTTTACCCACAGTGAAGCCGCACAAAGATTTTTCCTGATGTTATATTATAATTATGTTTTCACCAATTTAAACCAAACTTTATGCAATCACTTTATACTCGCATATTATTTTTTATATATTTCCGCTAAATAAAATAATAACAACATACATTTTCAAACCACTTATCAACTAAAATTAACAACATCACCAGTGAAAGGATAACAGCTTAACAAAGCTTACCACAACTACTTATAGGCATGTATGTGAAAGAGAATATTCCTTACTGTGGGCATTGGCATTGCCTCATTATCAATTCTATGGATGAGAATAAAAAGAGGATAAATAAATAATAAATCCCCTACAACTTCTTAATGAAGTATGAAATTGAACTGCATAAGGGTAATGTTTATATTTTATAATTATCTGTATGGATTAGCCAGATCTATACTTTTCTATCTGTTTGATGTCATGAAATTAATAATGTGATTGCACTTATTTTGCATGAAAATAAAATCATACAAAATTTTTTTGGGAAAGAATAATAATCAAGCTTTCATGTAGGAAAATATCTTCGGTCACATGAAAACGGGTAGAAACAGGAAAGAAAGATAGGTAATAACAATGTACAAAAGGATAATCGATTTTATATGCATGTGTTTATAAAACCGTCATACTGGCGCCATTGGTTGGAGTTTTTTCTATGCTAAATGTTGACACATCGTGTTTGTTTGACGTAGAATTTCTCTTTTATATATGAAAAGGAAAATATCCCTTTTGAATTTCCTTGAAAACCGGAGAGTCCGTTCCTTTTCCCCTTTTTCAAATCACCTCTTAAAATTTCAACGAATTCGAAGAGAATTTTATGAAACGGTGTGACACATTCTTCATATTGCAACGTGCTTTTTTCGAAGGATGGTGATGGTCGATGTGCTAGCAATTTACTGCATAATGTAAATCGTTTCTGCTTTTAAAAAAAATCAAGAAGGATAATACAAATGTTTTATGTTATGCTGAAATTAAAACAATTCAGTATTTTTTTTTCATTTTGATGTCAACCATAGATTTTCGGTTTGTTCTCACAACAAATTAAAACTAAACATAACAAAAAACTCCCAGAATTTACACAATATAAAGTGAAATTTTGTTTCTATTATTGTATATGTATATGTGCTTATACAAAAATAGTTATAACAAATAAATAAAATAACCAAACGGTATATTTATTTTGTTTTGCCACACAATGCTGTTGCTTGGATACAATACAACTTCTATTGTAAGTGTTAACCTTTCACATTGGCAATTCTTTAAGAAAACACACACGCACAAATCTAAAATATACCGTATTTTATCTATAATCACTTTGTATCGGATAAAACGTGGACGGACTAATTTTTGTTTACAATAGTATATTGTAAAATTTTCCCTCGTCACATTAGAACCACTTCACGAGAGGATGCAAGTAGTTGAATCAATTTGATAAACTAAATATTTTTACTTTTTCTCGCTATAACACTTTTCAAGTGATAAGTGACACACAAGCACAGAACACTTATTTAATTTTGATGCCGTTATTACGGTAGAGTGTAACTAAATCGTGACGAAATTAACTACGGATGGTTTACGAGAGGGAAGAAAATTCGACGCGCGCCCTTGTTGCACGAGAATTCAATACCAACTGACACTGACAGTTGCCGTCAAGTGAGTCAATATGTTTTTATTCGAGGGGATTTTTTGTTTTGTTTTTGTTTGGGGAAAATTCGCTCTGTTATGTGTGCTACTGCTATACTGCTATTTAATAATAGGAGGATAGGCATAGGACTATTCTTGTCTCTTGTGTTGCTTGGGGGATGGAATTGGAAAACTCTCTTCATTGGGGGTAAAATTCCATTTGTAAGGTTCATGGTAAAAGAGTAACAGTTTTTTCTCTTTGAATAAAGAAGAGGTTATGAATTTAATACACATTTTTGGAAAATCAGTGTGGCTGAGTAAGTGCCGAAATGTAAATAAATATTAATTTTCGAAACACGTTTAGACTATTTAGAGTTTGGGAGTTATTTCCCCAAAAGAAGATTATTAAAAGTTCAAAGATTAAAGTAATGTCTTTAACCATTTTCAAAAACAATGCAATTGTGAATCAAACCAACAAAATTTTGAATTTTAAATTCTAAACAGTATTGTCAAGACAATTCTTGAAGCTCTATAACATTGCCTACTATTGCTATACCTAATGGAAAACCTTAGAGGTCCAAATCGATATCCTCCTGATAGTCATCGATTCAAAGCCGCATAGAACATAGGTTTATAAAGAAATATTATACAGAGCCATGTATTACTGTGTATACCACCCAAACTAGCCTGTCTGTGCAGTATAACGATAAAATATTTTTGCTGCTTTAACAATGTCGGGAAATATCTCAGCAAACCATTCGATAACGAAAAGATTCATGGTGATGTATTTTCATGTGACTTCTTTAAGGTATTGTAAGTGTCTGAGAATTCAACCAATCGAAAGACATAATCTCTAGTCGTTTCATGGAGGCTGTAATTTCCAACTAACCCACCGAACTGATTTGTCATTCCGTTTTTATACCCTATCCCATAGGGGTATATTAATTTTGATACATAGTTTGTAACATAGAGAATTAATTTAGCTACATATACCTCAAAGTATATTGATCGACTCAGAATCGCTAGCTGAGTCGATTTAGCCATGACTGTCCGTCCGTACGTCACCGATTTTTAGGCCTTCAATTTTGAGCTAGAAGGTGCTCTTTGTTGCTCCCAGCAGAACAAGTGTAAACATTTTTGAAATCCGTGGCAAAAGCCACCCCCCCTTTTTGGAAAAACGTATTTTTTGGCCAAACCGTAAAGAATTTTAAAAAAAGTGTCTGAGCAGCATATTTGGAGAATCGTAATATCTATATTTTGTTCACATAAAGGTTTTTGCCACGCCCACTTTTTGGGGGCGTTTTTAATAAAAAACGTTTTTCGGTCAAATTTTATATATTTCGAAAAAAAATTTGATGCAGAATCATTAGTAATATTAATATAAACATTTCGTCAATAGATTATTTTAACCCACGCTCATTTTTGGGGGCGTTTTCTTACAAAAGCCGTTTGTATACCCTACCCCATAGCATATGCAGGAGAAAAATGATGTTTTTTGTCAAACAACAATAGATTCTGATAAACTGTTTGAACAATATGTTGTGACAATGTCATTTTCAATATTATAGGCCCATAAAGCCCACTTTTGGAGATATTAATTTTAAGGATGGGATAGGATCCGTACAGCGGATTGTAGCCTTCTATATGTTTGTCTTTGAAATCCTCAAGTAGGTTTTTTTCTCAGGACATGCTCTGGACAGACTCTGTAGATATAGTTCACCCAGGTGGTCATAAAATTCTCCATTGATATGGTCCACATGTAAGATTTGCAACATGTGCAGGCAGCTATTATAAATCTGCATTTCTGCAATTATACGCCTATCCTTCTCATTTCACGAACCCCAATAAACCCAACCATATGCCAAGCGGTAATAGGTATAGGTTCCAGCTACATACTGTGTTAGGTCTTTTTGAATGGGGGTTACGGGCCTATTTGTCATTAGAGCAAACAAGGTAGGAGGCTGTCTCTCTCTTTCTAAACTATTGGAACAAATTCCAATTCACTTTATAGAACTTAACAGAGACTGTAGGCCTTACCATTGACTCCGTATGGAAAAAGTAATGCATAAATAAAAGGACTTAAACAGCAGATGTCAAAATACAGTTTTATTATATTGTAGGTCTAATTGCAGTTGATCTCGTCACGGCTCTGGCCAAAAACTCACATTTATGGTCAAAATTCTGTCGATGAATAGCACATTCTTAAACCAACTTTTCTGACAATGATACACATTCTGTAACCTTTAAAATGATATTCATTTGAAAGAGACTTTCCAGGTCTCTTAGGACTACAAAGGTTTTCGTAGAAGAGGATGGTGTAGTTTCTTAATATTGGCTACAAATTGAAATCCATTCCATATCACATTTCTAATTCATTTTTTAAGTTTAAAGAGCATTCACCCCAGATTCTTGCATTTCTCTTATTCCGAGTTCCTCCGTAAATGGCACCTGCGCATCAAGCATTGCTCTCTAAAGATTCGGAATGCTGTGAAATCAGAACTCAATTTATATACGAAATGCCCTCTTAGTGATGTCATACCAAGGCAGACTTGTCTGGTCCTTTTTATTCTATTTATTCTTCAATAACTTTTCTTTGCTATACGAGTGGGTAAATAGATATACAAGCATGTCTGCGACATCCCTTAAGTGAATATTATATTCGGATTAGACAAACTAATGTGTTCTCTTCGTCCTCGCTGCTATGCCAATGTTACAATAAAATCAAGTTCCTTTAGAATAACCCTCCTAGACCAATAGCAAACGAACACAATTTATTTTCTGAGTAGCTGTAGCATGGTGTTTACGGTTTACAAATACTAATCCTCCAATTTAGTAAGTTCCATTTATTTACACTTCAGCCTGAAGGAGAAATGGATACAGACTAGAGCATCCGCGTTAATTCAATATTTTGACATTTTCTCTTGAATTCGAAAAAAAAACATCCGTGCACCAATATATTATGAAAGAAATTGGCAGGATCGATTCCGTGGTACACTCACTTCCGCCTGACACACACATGAAATGATAGCTGTAACCATAATTTGGTACAACAAGTTGCGTGTATGCATCCAGGCTATTACATCCCTTTTTACATTTGTGCACAGCGTACAAATTTTCGGATTAGAAAAGTTTAAACATCAACTTCAGTCACAGGAGTAATGTGAAGACTGTAGCAGAGAAGCAACAACCCAGTGACATCATTTCCCCATAACTATGCGAAACAAAAAGGATATTCAAAAGTCCTTGTGTATAGGTGCCATGGGCACACATACCTCGCATCTGAGTTGGAAGAATGTAACGCATCATATCTCCTTGTGGAACTGTAAAGAACCAAGGCTTACCAAAAGATATTGTGCGAAGCTAAAAAGGATCTTGGTCTCAAAAGTCATAATTTGACATTGTATCATCGGATGGGATGATGATGATGGCACCGTCGAAGGGATTTTCACATTCAGGCTCTCGCAATTGTGCAGGCTCATATTGTGGACCACACACAAGGACTTCTTACAATAAAACGTATGCATTGCGTTGGCGGGGCACATACCAATCCTCTTCCAAGCATATAACTTGCATAGCTATAGGTCGACTCTGGGACTGAGGAGGGCGCCACCCAAACAATGACGACGTTAACAACGAAGGTCCTTTTTATCATTCTCAAATATCATTTGCCAGAATTAAGCGAGCATTTTTCATAGATGAGCTGTCTTATTCAACAGGATGAATTACGTAGAGAAATTAGCATTTGAGAGTTTATGATGTGTGTGGGAACTTTGCGGACGTGTGTACATAACTCGTACAATATACAGCTGCTCCACCCGATGGATGGGGTCTGGGGGATGCTAGGAGCTGCGGCTCTCGTCATGAATGATGGTGGTGCTGCTTGTGTTGATGTTGTTGGTTGGTTGGGCTTCATTGGTGCAGTTGTTGTTTCTGGTCTCTTTTCTTTTGCTTTTCATGTGCACTGCAGTTGTCAGAATTATTCATTCAAAATTGAGGATGAGTACAAGAGTAGTGACGGCAATAGGTGGTTGGTGTTGTGTTGCAAGGCGAATACGCTGCTTTCCGGAGTCAGTTCATGTTCTGTTGTGGATGTACTGATGCTGATTCGCATTCTAATTTGTTTCTGTTTGCGGTGCAGCCACACATAAAATGGAACAGACAGTTCCATTCCACCGTCATTGAGTTGGGTGCTATGAGAGCTGGGTGATAATGTGATTTGGCACCTTTTCCCCCCTCGTTCTTTGGTACATACTCGTTTTTTTCTTCATCATTTTTTCTTTTAAATCGGAAGGACCGTATTGCTGGGATTTCCTTTTGATGTCAATGATCAATGTGATTGTGTGTCTGGGTGATTATTGAGTTGGAAGTGTAAACGAAGTTTTTGTTCGAAGGAATAATTGGAAAAGTAGAGAGAATAATAAGTGTGTGTGTGGGAAGTTACTGTTGAGGATGATATTGTTAAGGACACAAATAAGTGTCAACGTGGTTTTCACAGACCATTCGTTAAAGAACGTTAACGACAAATATAAAAATGGAGACTTTGCTATATACGTATTCAGAGGAGATAATCACAGTCTTAGAAGAAAAATACGATATTGGTTACTTGAGCACGGGTTTAATATTAAAAGAATATACAAGAATATACCGACTATGTAAATATGGAAAATCATATTGAAAGTGATATCTACCTCAAGTTCCAGGCAAAAATGGTGCTTCCAATGCTTTTCATTTGTTTTTTGGATTCTGACTTCAAGGTTTTCATTTAATTTTCAAACAAAAAAATTGATTTTATTTTTTTGTTTTTTATTTTTTTTATTTTTAGTAAAGAAATTCGATCAGAAATCAAACCAAGGATTGCCCTTGCTAGGCGCTGTTTCTATGGATTAAGTATGCAATCTAGATTAAGACCTTACCATACACCATATTAAATGCGTATTAAAATATTAAAGAAATCCTTGGGCGTTTAGAGCGATCGATGTTAAGTGGTACAGATACATGCCAATAAGGGAAAATAATTATTTTCTGATGCATGAACGTGGTAACGGATTTTCATCAAATTTAATATTATAAGTTTTTGTAGTCGTTTAAAATAAATCTTCATGTTAACTATACCTTCAATATAACAGATATCATTTAAAGTCAAGCTTGTAAGGAGCAAGAACGTATGACGCAGTCGTGCACCCACCACTCGTCTTACTTAACAGAATAATTTGTGCTACAAAAACATGGAATTTTTGGGAAACCAGTATTGGTTTTCCATTCCCAACCACACTCCAAAAAGACTTTCCCTTACAATTTAGGATGAAATTTTCTTCTCAAGTACCGCAAATTTTCTTAATTACACGCGTTTTGTGTATAAAGTGCCTTATTCCATGCTCATAGTCGCCGCACTTAAATGCAGAGTCACTTGTGCGTTCATAGGACCACTTCGGGCAGCGGGGTTGCGTTGTTATGATTGCCTCTTTTAATTCCCGTTTTCTGGGAATTCTGCAAAAACTCATTAAACTTGGAAAACAGTTAATTAAGTCTAAGGATGTCATTTCTACGAACCGCCCCCCATCCAGAGTCCCCACTCGAGTAGTATACACTTTGCAGCACAATCGTACGAAGATACATATATACAAACCTTAATTGTATATACATTTATACAAAACAGTGAGTGATAAAAAATAAATTGTCGAATGGAAATTTTCCATTTTCCGTTCATTATTATTGGACTGTACTGCGATGCGCGAAGAAAACTCCTCCAAGACAGACCCAAGATTTTGCTTGCTAATTTAATTTATCCTTTTTAATTGCGTTCGGTGTGCTAGGGTGAACAGGGGACAGGGTAACGCAGATGTTAAAAAGCGGGGGGGTCATGATCCTATTGGGTATTCCTTCGGTTGATGCTTCAAATTGGAAATTATTTTCGAAATTGTCAGCGAATTTCCTGTATATACGAGCTTTATAATGAAATTATTTTTATTTCATTAAGTGAAGTCGCGCGTACCAAATTAAGCGCATAGCAGACAGGCCTATGGCAGACTGCAGGTGCTGTTGCCGATACCAGCAGGAGGCTACTTTAAGGATGGTTACGAGGAGAAGATCATTCGTGCGAAAATTTTATCGTCAAGTATGTGCAATTTATTTGACGTAATTTCGCTAATTTAATTAAGAGATTTCTATAATTGCAAATATTTTTAATGGGACAGCGTCTGGGGTTTTTTTGGGGTGACACAGGTAAGGAATGGTACATGGTTGCGTACTACCTGATGATGGATGGAATTTTCTCATATCCTACAATCCCAAAAATAAATTAATTTTTTGTTGGGAATTTAGTTTTTCAAAATTGAGGCAAATAAGTGTTTTAAACTAACACTTTAGGATTTTATAAGATTCTATTAAGATTGTGTAGTATGGCTTAAAAACTGACTTCATATAATTCCTAAGATCTTTTTTATATCTAATCATAGTTTTTTTTCCTATAAAATCTTACCAAAATGACCTAAAATATCGATCACAAATAACATTACAGCATTAACTGTAAAGGCAATCAGCCGGAAAATTATCGCGGCTGCGAAGTAGCTAAAGAGGTGCAAACAAGACGGACGAAATTTAATAGTAAGCCTAAAATTCCGATTAAAAATATGTGGAAGACAAAGCAGGCCGTAATCGAAAAACCCAAATGTTCACAAACTACGTGGCCATCAGATATCCGTTCGGATCTTGTACATCCAAAACCAAATGTACAAACGTATGCTCAAGCTGCAGTATACGATAACGCCCAAGAAAATATATCTCCTGACCCAGTTTCAAATGTATATTCGATTATTCTTTCAAAACTTGAGGAACAAAGCAAAACGAATAAACTTATTTTTGGAGAACTTGGAGAACTTGAATTATTTATACAGGAAAAAGATATAGACATCAATATAGACAGCAAAAAGTAATTTGAACTTAAAGATGAAAGGTTACCTCGACTATCATTCTCTACATCCATCGAATAAGGCTAGAGGTGGAGCCTAACTATATATACAAGGTGGCGCAAAAGTTGTCACCCAATGTTTTTTGGCCGCCATTTTTTTAAGTGTTTTGCAAAAAAATCGAAACAATTATTATAGAAGGCGCATAAGACACGAATCATGGAATAATTATTTCTACTTTTTTTGCTGAAGAATTTAAATATTGACAGCTTTTGCGACGGGTGACAACTTTTGCGCCACCTTGTAAAAGAGTGTATCAAACATTCGATTGAACTTGAATTAGAAATCGAAACAATGCAACTTAGCTCTATACAAGTCAAAAGCAGACAAGCCTTTCTGAAGATATCGTCTATTTACTGCCCACCACGATGTAAGGTTGAGAAAATTGACTTTGAAAACTTGCCTAATTCCCTTGGACAACGTTTTGTCATCGAAGGGGACTTTAATGCAAAACATACATTCTTGGGATCTAGATGCATATCACAGAAAGGTAGGATGCTTTATGATGTAGGTAGAAAGTACAATACCGAATTTCATTCTACGGGAAAACCAACTCACTGGCCAACTGATGTTAGAAAAATACCGGATTTGATCGATTTTTTTCATTGTAAAAGGTCTGCTGTCCAATCGAATCAAAGTTGAAGAATGCTTTGATCTTTCCTCTGATCATTGTCCAGTCATTTTAACAACGAGCGAGTCACTCATTATAAATGAAAAACCACCCAGATTAACAAACGGGAAAACCAACTGGGAAGGTTTCAAAAACGATATTGAAAATAATATCCGACTGGGTGTATCGCTTATAACCCCATTGGAACTCGAAGTCGCTGTTGACTCATTTATCAATACCATCCAAAAAGCAGCATGGAATAATACTATTCAACAAAACAAAATTGTGAGCTATAGTAAAATTAAGTACCCCCGAGAAATACAAGATTTAGTAAGACGAAAAAGAAAAGCTCGTAAAAGATGGCACCAAACTCGTGCCCCGCAAGATAAAACACATCTCAATCGGTTGAGTAATTTGCTATCAAATTCGATTAAAAATTTTAAAAACCATGCAGTAGAAACTTATCTGCAAAGCCTAACCGCTGGAAAGGAATCGAATTATTCGCTCTGGAAAGCAATTAGAGTCATAAAACGGCCAAAAATCGCTGTGCCGCCAATTAGGGTAACTCAAGGCGTTTGGGCAAAAAGCGATAAGGAAAAAGCTGACGTTTTTGCCTCACATCTTGAGGAAACATTTAAGCCATTTGATGGTCCAGCGAAAAATGAAAACATTAATATATTCGAGAGTACAACCAATAATAATATAGTCAGATATGCAAGTATTGCCGAGCTTAAACGGGAAATACAGAAACTAAAGCCTAAAAAATTTCCGGGTTATGACCTGATTACAGGAGAACTTCTTAAAATGTTGCGTCGGAAAGCATTAACTATGCTCCTTTTTATTATAAATGCAGCAATCAGATTAGAATACATACCAAGACAGTGGAAAGTCGCGGAAGTGATTATAATTCTAAAACCAGGAAAATTACCGAATGAAATAAAATCTTACAGGCCTATTTCACTTCTTCTAATAATTTCAAAAGTTTTTGAACGGATTTTACTCGGTCGCTTACTTACACCCCATAATTGAACAAAAACGTCTATTACCTGACCATCAATTTGGGTTTAGAAGTAAACATTCAACGGTGGACCAAGTACATCGAATTACAGATGTAATTGAGAAAGCTTTGAAAGAAAAGAAAATTTGTTCATCCGTATTTCTTGACGTGTCGCAAGCTTTTGACAAGTTGTGGCACAAAGGCCTTACTTATAAACTAAGTCAAGTTCTGCCAGAACAATTATATAAAATCCTCGTGTCGTATCTTGAGCATAGACTCTTCCGTGTGAAACTTGGAAGCGAATATTCCGAGTTCAAAGAAATAATGGCAGGTTACCGCAAGGAAGCGTCCTTGGACCAACCCTGTAGCTCATATTCACTCGTGATATCCCACAAACAAACGATACAATAGTTGCAACGTTTGCTGACGATACTGCTATACTAGCAGCTGGCACAACAATAGAGGAAACAAATATAAAATTACAAAACGCTCTTAACGAGGTTAATGAATGGACTAAATCCTGGCGGATTGCACTTAATGAGAGCAAATCGATCCATGTAGATTTTTCGTATAAACGGACAAACAATTTGCCTGTATTTATAAATACGGTTCGAGTCCCGTTTGCAAATGAAGCGAAATATCTCGGTATGACACTCGATGCAAAATTAAAATGGAAGTCGCATGTAAAAAAGATGTGCGAAGAACTTAAGAATAAATACAGAGAACTGTTCAGGTTGCTCGGAAAATATTCGAAGCTTAACCTTGATAACAAGCTGCTATTATACAAGCAAGTGCTAAAAGTTTTATCTTAGTTTTAATTTTTCGATTTTGGTGTGTGATGTTTTGGGAAGCCCGTCTCTTTTCAGGTAGACTATGACTTAACGCGACTTAAACAAACGACGACGACATGACTTGACGACTTCTATACATAAAAGGATGTGACTGGAAGGGGCTTCAAGGGGCTATCACCCGTAGTATCGGTCAGGGTGATAGCGACGGTCGTGTTTCGTCAGGAGGGTTGGGCATGCCAATTTTTGCCATAACATCTGACGGAGGAAAAATCTTTTAGCGTATTAGGGTATTTAAGCATAGTTTTATTTTTAGATATAGGGTTTATTTTTCAGATTTAAGTTTAGTTTAGGTCTAGTTTAGCTTAGGTTTAGTTTCGCGTGGTTTTCCCAAGCTCTGTCCTGCATAGGTGGTCAAGGTCATTGAGCAGTTCTTCTTTTCCTCTTTTCTTCCTTCTACTTCTTTCTATTTCTCGTCCCTTAGTTCGTCTGAGATTAAGTTAACGTAGCTTTCTTTCCTCTTACTTCTTCATTTAGTGGATTTAGGCACGATATAAAAAGTTTGTTGAGCAGGTGGTGCATGGTGGGATGGCAAGAACTTCCCCGTCCGACGAGCTTAGCCGAGCAACCGCTAGCGTGCCGCGCCTACCTCACCTGCACTGAAGATGCCTCTGTGGCCCATCCTAAGCTCACAACAAAATATATCACTTAATTAAGAAACAAATAAACAAATCTAAGCTGTTTTGCCTTATTGTACGTTATAATTTAAGAACAACCTCAGGCGAGTTAAGTCAATTAAAAAACGAACTATCGTTGCCATAACAACCTATGTCATGTTAAGAAAATGAAATATTTTTTTAACGGAAAGGATAAATTACAAAAATACGGTTGTCAATAATTAAAATGCAATGAATGTCTTATTTCGACTTACGATTTTATTGGAAATTGATATTCATTTCAAATAAAAGTATATTATCTTTTAACTCAAGACAAGTTAGTATGATAAAATAATTACTTCTGTGCTAAAAAAACCTAACATAAGTTAAGTTGTTTTGGCAAAACATTTTTAAGAATGGGCCTTAAGCTATGTGGTTTCTTGGTTATAACTTCCGTTTTACAGATGATACAAACGTAAAAATTGAGTGAACTCAGATTTGAATGAAAATAACAAAAAAATTAAAATTATAACAAAAAAACAATTTTGCCATAACTCAAGTTAAGCGGTAATGGTTTGTGGCCACAGTTATATGCTAACCATACACTTAGAACCTTATGTTAAGGAAATCAAAAATAATAATCACTTCAATATAGTTTTGTTAATTATAGATCCAACAGAAATACTAATTACATTATATATTTTACACTTAGGTACCCTAATTATGACTTTTCAGCTTATCGTATGTTCAACATAAGAATGCTCTCAAAATGTTCATACTACAAACAAACATAAGACATAACTCAGTAGCCTTGAATTTAATTACCACAATGGCACGTCTCAGCAAATTATCCATTTTATAGAATTTGAGACTTTTCACCGTATCCAATTTTGTGATCATTATTCTATTAGGTTTAGTATAAGTTTTTTTTGTTTGAGGTAATTGTCCTCACCGGAAGGCGAATATTCAAACACCCATTTTTTATATCAAACTTTTGAGTCGAAAATTGCATTACTGTGATTCACCACGTTTTCAAAAGATCACTTATCACATATATAAAAGGCAAATCAGATTTGATGTATATATGTATCTGCCACGACATTTCCGAAACTTCTCAACGGATTTGAGTGGAATTTTCTACTGTACATTCAGAATTCTTCTTCTCTACCACATATTTCGTTTAATTTAACAAAAATATTTTAATAAACAAAAGAAGTATTAAATTTGATTTTTTTTCTCATTTTTCGGCCATTTTCGGTGGTTTATCTCAATTTTTCTTAAATCTTACCAAACAGACTTAAATTAATTTACATATCTTTGTAGAACTTTTATTACCAAATCTATTAGTATATAATCTCTGTACGTTATCATAGAGAAGTTATAAGTTATATCATAAAACATATTTTATTTGGATCATATTGCAAATACGATCAGCGGAGACCATTGTCACTGTCGATGTCGGTGAGTTCATGTTTATTCATGTTCATACTTTAAGTATGTATGTATAATGTATGTATATATGTATAATTGTATACATATATGAACGAGTGCGTTCATACTACTTGTGCTACGTTATTATTATTTTTGATGCATTACAGCACGGTAGTGAAAACTTTGTGCATATAAGAATACAAATTACTAATTAAAACACGTTTTATTCAACACAGGATACGAACATAAATGTGGATGTGGTTACTGTAGATATAGGTATTATTTTTGTATGTAGGTTTGCCTTTTATTCAAATTCGATTAGCCTAATTGTAATGAAATTTTGCAAACTAACAGTTCAACACATGAGAAAAATCGAAGTCTACATTAAAAACGTGTGTTGGGTGCACGACTGGGTCGTATGCAACTTTTTCTTTCACTATGAGGTTAGCGTTATATAAAATACCAAACATGCGAAAATGGATCCATTTTTATAGTTTCCTTATAAAAACCCTTGCATTCATATGTCAGTTGTTAAAAAGTAAACAAAAAGCGTTATAAGGAACTGTAATTATCTATAAGAACTTTAATTCCGGAATTTGATGGAAATCAGTAGTAGATTTTTAACAATTTTTCTGTTATTGGCCAAAACTGAAAATTCCGGTAACGAATAATGAATTTCATAAATTTCAATGTCAAATGGATCAGATACCTTACACATTTATTTAAACTGCAAAGGGCGGGCCAAGCAAGGCGAGCATGGGTCAGCTAGTTTTAATATAAAATACAAAACAACTAAAAATTTTCAACCCAAAATAAAAAAGTCTTCTTAATTCTATACCAAAACTGCTCCCAAAATTGGCCTTCATAAATTGGTCTGGGTCATAACTCCGAAACCTTAGAATCCAGAAAATTCTGAAAAATTATATCAAATTTCAGCAAATTTTTCATTTTATATAATTTTTCGAGTTTTCGTTTTCGAGATTTTTTAATTAATTTTGAATATAAGATTGACAAGTGATTGTTCATTTCCGTTAGCGTTAGTGTTGTTATCCTTTAAAATTCTCAATATGTTGATTGTTACCAGTCAATGTGAGAGTGAATTCAAATTAGTCATATATCGTCTTATATATGCTTTTTGTCAACCCTAGAAGTACATGCTTCGTCTAATCGACGAAGATCGTTCAGATTTTTCCGTTTTTCTCCCTTACCTTGGTTTGTTTGGTCTTCGTTTATCTTATAGCGCTAGTCGTGATCAAGTTGTTAGTGAGTGCTGATTCGCAGTTGAATATAAATTGTGTAAGTATGATATTTAATTTAATGAAATAGTATTGTATTCTCGTATTCTGGGTTTTTCGGGATTTCGTATTTTCGGAATTTTGGATTCTGTCCGACTCCCTTCATAAATCTATTGCATAGTGTTTGCTAATCTATTGTTTAAATAAAAGCAAACAACAAATTAAAATTACCTACACATTTCTCACGAACGATTGTGCAAAATTATTAATTGGTCTCATGTAGTTATTCCAATTACATCAGTTTTTAAAATAAATTTGATTTTTAAGATTTTCTTAATGGCTGTAACATTGATCTGAAGGAACATCATTGAGAATCGAGAGCCGTTGCCCTGAATATTTGGAAGGCTTTCGATTGAGTTTGGCACAGGGTTAAGGTATCCAAATTGAAGGGATACGAACTTGAGTTTTAATATATTTTAATATATATATATCAATTTTATTTGAGTTTTTAAGAAATTGTAAAAAATAGAATTTCTTCCTATTCTCATCAAGAGAGAACAGGGTCTTCAATAAAACAACGTTTTAATTTTTGTATATTATTTATTAAGAGCTTTAGATCCCTTACCGTGGGTCGGGGGAAATCTTCGGCTATACGAAGTGAATGAAGATAAAAACTAAACTTGACTTTGTCAAGTGATCGATATTTATACTGGTTTTATGCTTATGTAGCAAATCTGTATATTGTATAAAGTATGTCATCATAATGGGCCATTGTATCTAATAACAAAGAACGGATGCATTATTTGATGATCTAAACATAATTTGTTTATCTTTGATTGAATTTGAAGTCATGAATTTGAGTGTGTCTTGATATGTGTGAGGGCGCACAAGTAGGCTTTGATATAACACCTCCCCCTTTAGAGTCTTCTAAGGGTCGAAAAGTGACCGTTGGAAGATTTACATTATTTATTGTCTTTTTGTTTTTAATTATCTTCAGATAGATATAAAGGATTACAATGATTAAAATTGTTACAATGATAAAATATATAGTTAAACTTGACTTCTTGTGATTAAATTTAAGTTCTTGAATTTCTTTTGAGTTATTTATATTTTGATATTTTAATTTTTGTAAAGTTAAATCTTCTATTTTAGTATAATTAATATTTAAAATTGTATTGGGAATTAGTGGTTCGTGTTTATAATTTTTCCTTTCATATAATTTATTATTTATTTTGATTTTACAATTTTCAAATTTAATAATATAATTACCTTTTATAATAATCTTTTGATTGTTACATGTTTGATTCATTTCTTGTAATTTTACATTAATTAATACAAGATTATTGTTTCCTATTTCTAATATTTCTTCTTTTGTTTTTTGTACAAGTTTACAGTGCATTGATTTTTTAAGTATATTTTCAATACAATCGTCATTTATATTACTTAAATTGTGCATGTATTTAGTGTTTTCATAAATAATTTGATCTTTAGTTAAATATATATTATTATTTTTTTGTATTTGAGAATTGTTCTCTTTATTTGGAATGGGTTGAACATATATCTTTTTGTATAATTCATCTGTAAATGTTGGTACTTTAATTATGAATATGATATTGGCTTTGTATAGAGCCAGACTGAGGCTTAGTTCTTCTAAGTTCTGAATGTTAATTTTGTACTTGTCTATTTCTTCTACAGTTAAAATATCTCTACTAAGTACACCTAATCTTGAAGTCATTATTATTTCTTTTATTTTGTCTATGTCTTCATGTAAATAATCGAGGTTTTCTCTCAATTTAATTTCGTATTGTATTTTAGCTATATCTTTTTCGTAGTCATAACTTCCTATAAATGTGTTAATTCTGTTTATTATGTCATTAGTTTCGTTATTTAATGTTTCCGTAAGTATTTTTATTTGTTTATTAAATTTTTCATTAATTATTATTTGATTATTTAGATTTTCAATTTCATTATGGCTGTTTGTTTCAATTATATTTAAATGTTCTTCAATCTCTTTACGATCATTGTCGTCCATAGTACCATATAAGAATTTCATTCCTGTTCCTATAATATTAAAAAGTCCTCTTTTCTGTCTATTTGGTTTTGGATGGGGTAAAAGAACTTCAAACTCTTTACGTATTTTTGTCATTTTCCTAATAATACTATCATTTTCTTCGGGCATTCTTTTAACATTTCTTTCATTTCAATTTTCTTCTCGTATTCTGTTAAATTTATTATGTGGAGAATTGTATCATAACTATGAATTAATGGGAGTTCTTCTAATTGTATTAAAGTAAGTCCATTTCCTTTGTTTAAGTCAATGACTTCTAACTCGGCTTGTGCTTGGTTGATTGTCGTCATAATCATCCAAATCAGAATTATTTTTTGGATTATCACCATTTGTTGCAATATTCGATTCGATATCTTTGGGTGATCTGGAATGTAATGATTTTATTTGCTGGTATTTTTTTCTTTTCCTAAATTGATCTTTATGGAGAATACGATTAGGATTTTTCTTAAATCTACTTCCTTCTTCTAATATGTATTTTTTATTAGATTTATTAATAACCTTTACCTTTTTATGTTTTGGGGCTATTTTATTTTTTATTTTCTCTTGTTCTGTTATTTTTGCATAGTTTTCATCTATGTCAACATCTTTCCTGTTTATATTTAATTTATTTAATATTTTGAGTTTCGGTTTTTTCGTATGGTAGCTTAATCGGATTTCTCTCGATTTTGGTCATACATAGATGACAATTATTTATTTGTTTATATATTAAGGTTTTGAAATTAGGTATATAATATTTTCGATTAAGATCCAGATAGACTTTTTCTATCCCTATATGGTTATTATTTTTATGCGTTCTTAATACTATTTCATTTGCGTCATCTATTTTCAAATCTTGCAAGAGTTTTAAATTCCTATGTAATATCTTATTACTTATTGTATTTTCTTTCTTCCATATATCTTGAAAGTTATTAAATACTTCGTCATTTATTACGTATATACAATTTAACATTGTTGTATCTACTTCTTTTATTATATTTTTAAAATCTTCTTCTTTAAATTCTTTGCGTGTGAATGTAATTCTTCTTTTTCCAACATGTGGGTAAATAATTTCTTGATGGTCATTTTCATTGATTTCAAGAACTATTTGTCGATTAAAAAAGTTAATCGGCTTTTCACTAATATGAATTAAGCTTGAATTATCTGATTCGGCACCAAATCATCGTCGTTATCTAACACGTAAACTTTATTGTTTTCAATTTTTGTTCTGGAAAGGGCATCTGCTACCTTATTTTCTTTTCCTTGAATGTATTCAATTTTGAAGTCGTACTCTTCTAATTTGATTTTCCAACGTTGAAGTTTGGAATTTGGTTCCTTTAAATTTTGTAACCACACTAAAGGTCTGTGATCTGTTTTTATTACAAATCTTCTACCGTAAAGGTAATGTCTGAATTGTTTAGTTGCCCAAACTATTGCGAGGAGTTCTTTTTCGATAGTTCTATAATTGCATTCATGTTTATTAGGTTTCTAGAGGAAAAGCTGAGGGGTCCATGAGTTTGACTTAACACGGCTCCAATAGCATAATTACTTGCGTCAGTAGTTAAGGTAAATTCTTTTGAGAAGTCGGGGTGTCTATTTATAAGATCATTTGTCATTAAGGTTTTTAATTTATAAAAAGATTCTTTGTAGCTTTCGTCTTTTGTATTTATTTTGCTATCCTTTTTAAGGCATAAAGTAATTGGTTTTATAATTGCTGCGTAATCAGAGATGAACTTGCGGTAATATCCGGTTAGTCCCAGAAAAGATTGAATTTCTTTTACTGTCTTTGGGATAGGGAAATTCTTTATTGTTTCGATCTTTTTTGGATTTGGTTTAATACCATTTGGTGTAACTACGTGTCCTAAAAATTTTTTTTCTTTGCGTAAAATTCAGATTTGTTTAGTGATACTTTAAGATTTGCGTTCTTAAGTGTCATTAAAATTTTATGGAGTGAATCCATATGTTCTTGTAGACTTGAAGAGAAAATAATTATGTCATCTAAATAAACATAGCATATTTTTCCTATGTAGTTTTTTAAAATTTCATTCATTAGTCTCTGGAAAGTTGCGGGTGCATTCTTTAATCCGAATGGCATTCGCGCAAACTCATAATGTCCAGTTAATGTACTAAATGCTGTTTTTTCTCTATCTTTAGGTTCTATTTCTATTTGATAGCATCCTTTTGTAAGATCCAGTGTAGAGAAATACAGTGCATGTCCTAATTTGTCTAATATGGCGTCCATATTTGGAATAGGATATTTGTCTTCTTTTGTTACGTTATTTAATTTTCTATAATCAATAACGATTCGCCACTCTTTATTACCTGCGTGGTCTTCTTTTTTAGGAACTACCCATATTGGGGCGTTATAAGGCGAAGTAGAATGCTGAATTATTTTTGATTCAAGCATCTCTTTTATTTGCCTGTCCACTTCTTTTTTGTGGATTTCAGGATATCTGTATATCCTGGTATATATAGGAGAATTGTCTTCCGTATGGATGTTGTGTTTGACATGGTTCGTAAAAGACAAATCATCACCGTTTTTGTAAAATGGTCCATCGCATTCTTTTATTAATCTAAATAATATTCTTTTTTCTTCTTTATTTAAGTGATCTGTTCGCAGATCATTTTTAATTGTGTTATTTATAATAGAGTCTATAGGATTTATTTCATTAAAATAATTGATTGACTCTTCATACTCTAGTTCTTCATTTTCATTGAGGAACAATGGTATGATTTGGTCATTCAATTTCAATGTTTTATTCCTATAACTTATTTCTCCATCATTTGGAATTAAAATGTTGTTTCCAAGTATTCCATTATACTCTTCATTAAAATTATATACTTGAAATTCGCCATCGTATCTAAGAGGTAGTGCAAATTTATTTTTTGGAATTTTAACGTCTTTTGTGGCGACAATTGGTTTTCCTGCTGTGCGTATTGTCATAGGTTTGATACGCAATTGGGTGTATTCTTTTGGTGAATCTTCTTCACGTAGAAGACTATTGGTCGCTCCTGTGTCAATTAGAAGTCTTATAGATACATTTTCTTTTTTTAGTTTAATATAGGGAAGTGATGTTCCGAGGCTGAATGCCGAAAATTTGCATCAGTTCCTGAATCTTCGTTTTCAACGTAATTTGCGTTGGGTACACGTCTCATTTGCGATGATGATGGATCGATGTCCATAGGTTCAATTTGTTGATTGTTATTTTGATTGTAATTATTGTTGGTTATGGGGCATATATTTTGTTGGCTGCCAATTTGGGTTTCTATTATTATTTCTGTTATTGTTATTATGTTTATTATTTTTATTATAATTATTATTATTATAATTATTATTTTTCCTATTGTTATTAAAGTTACTATTGTTCGTTTCTTTAATATTATGTCTTTGTCTGTCATTATTGTCTGCATTCTGGTTTTGTCTAGTTACAAATCCTGCGATACTGAGCTCGTGAAGAGCTAACTCCATGGTAGTGGGTTTTAAGGCATAAAGGATTCTCCTCATATGTGTTGGTAATTTTTCTTTGAAAATGTTTAATGCTGTATCGTTATTTCTAGGAATATTTAGTTGATTTGCTTCTTGAAGGCATTTCTGATTTAGTAGTGAAAGTGTTCGCTGTATGTGATTATAGAATTTAAGTACATCACCTCTAAATTGAGATGCTCTTAAATCCTCATACAATTGGTACGAATTTTTAAATCCGCCGAAATTTTCTAGTAACATATTTTTTATATCCATCCACCTTATTAGGTGTGTATGGATTTCTATCGCCTGCCTAGCTCTGCCAATAAACTTACTTTTTAAAATATTGATGCACATTTTTTGTGATTGTTCATTATATGTTAGTAATGTTGGAATTATGTCGTCTACATTCGATTTAAATATTGGAAGATCTTCTGTCTTGCCATCGAAACATTGTAGGCGTTCAATATATTTTAAGGGGTTTAATTCAAGACATCTTAGATTATTACTTGGTGCCTCTGCTGCTGCTGGTACTGCTGCTTGTTGCTGTGGTCCTGCTTGTGGATTCATGCTTTCTTCTTGGAAATTTCGATGTTGGTTGAAGTTTTCTTCTCTTTGCTTAGCTCGTCTGATTTGCTTCATCAAGTTTCGAACACGTTGGGGCTTTAGATCGTGCCACTTTAATCTTCCTTCAGAATTGCAATGTTTTCAATTGGATATATATATATATTTTTTTTTCATATGATTTGAACCATCAATTTTTTATTTTTATATATTTTAAACTGTACTGTTCATTTAACGTTTTCACTTTTTATTATCTTTGTTAAATAATTTTTGTATTGTTGCTGTTCTCCTTTCACTTTACTTCACTTTTTCTTACTTTACTTCACTTCACTTGAAATTATTTCCTCTCTATGAGATTTCGTAGCATTAACCATATGCGTTGGCTTTGGCTACTAAATAATTTCATTTGTTTAAAATAATTTCGATTTGCGTTCGAAAATTATTATTATTTGTTCACTGAATTTGATTAAGTATAGATTATTAATATTCATTTAATAATCTATAACTTTTCACTTTTCAATGTCACTGAGTTTGTCAAATGAAACCATCGATATGCGTTCGACAGTTTATCACTCTTCACTTTTTTTCAGTGTAACGCGGTTTGCAGATTTTCGCGTTCGTTTCACGGATCGACTTTTTGTTAAATAGATTTCCGTTCTATTATAGTCAATCCTACCGACTGCGCCAATTTTATTTGAGTTTTTAAGAAATTGTTAAAAATAGAATTTCTTCCTATTCTCATCAAGAGAGAACAGGGTCTTCAATAAAACAACGTTTTAATTTTTGTATATTATTTATTAAGAGCTTTAGATCCCTTACCGTGGGTCGGGGGAAATCTTCGGCTATACGAAGTGAATAAAGATAAAAACTAAACTTGACTTTGTCAAGTGATCGATATTTATACTGATTTTATGCTTATGTAGCAAATCTGTATATTGTTTAAAGTATGTCATCATAATGGGCCATCGTATCTCATAACAAAGAACGGATGCATTATTTGATGATCTAAACATAATTTGTTTATCTTTGATTGAATTTGAAGTCAAGAATTTGAGTGTGTCGGGCGCACAAGTAGGCTTTGATATAACATATCTTTAGCTACATAGGTCCAGAGGTTTGACATGGCTGAGAAGCTTAGCTCTGTGTCTTACAGCTACTTTCTGAGCTTCATCTTCAACCATTTCAATATATAGATGTCAATGTAGATCGGCGTTTCGTATGTATCATGGTACTTTGTTTTGAAAAGATGGGAGCACATAGGTCCATATTGGTTTCAGAATTTTCTTAGCTATATAGCAATTATTTATTGCAATTGTATAGGGATGAGTATATCCCAATAAGCCAATTCCTTTTACATCATTTTTAAATTAAAATTATTTTAAAACAGCAAATAGACTTTATAAAACGAGTGATGTGTGCATGACTAGGTCGTACGCAAACTTTCTCTTTCACTGCCAAATACTAGACATGCGATAATTGTTCAATTTTCATTGTTTGGTCAAATAAAACCCTTACATTCATTGTGGTTATTGATGTTAAAGCTTAAAATAAACATTTGAAAAAGCTTCAACCCGCTGTGTGAATCGTTCAATATACTATCCAATACGTAATATGAATGTACCCAAAAAGTGGGAAGGGGTAAAAACTGAATGTTAATGAAATATAGATAAAAAACATTGTCCATAACTTTTTTTTATTACGCATGTTATGTGGTAGGGTATACACGACGAAATTTTTATATTATCATGCATAACTAATGCTTTTGCGTCGAAGGTTTTTTCGATGTTTTTAAAATTTTACCGAAAAACGTTTTTTTACTGAAAAAACCTGTAAAGAAGGTAGTGGTTAAAATCTATAGAAAGACGCGTTGGTGGGAGGATTTAAAAAACACTTTGTCATGGATTAATCGACTCAGCTAGCGATTCTGAGTCGATCCATATACTTTAAGGTTATTACAAGCTATGTATCAAAACTAATATACCCCTATATGAGATAGGGTATATACATACATTATGAGGAACTATTATTTTAAGAACTTTTAATCCGGAATTTGAGTGAAAAGTAAAGTGAATGTACCGTTAATAAAATCGCTAATAGGTAAAAGGAATGTCCAAGAATTGTGACCAACAATTTATTAGCAAATATTTTATTAGCAAACTCATGGAAGGACTAATGTGTTTAGTATGTAGAAAGATAGAAATCTAAACTTTGTCCTATAGCCTCTAATTTTACTCTTGAAAATTTCTTATAGGCATCTTTGTACAAACATGTAAAATAAAATTTGCCAGGATCGCATTCTCATAGCTATTATCTACTATCAAATCGCTAAATATAGTCCGTACCAAATCAGTTGGCCAATGGTCGATTGCGCAGAGAGAGGATTTAAGGGAAATTTAAGATATTTTACAATAAATTTTAAGAGACCTGCGCAGTAGAATGCCCAACTGGTTTGGTTTGCACTAGTTTGCCAACGGTCGAATGCGCAGAGAGAGGATTTAAGAGCAATTTAAGATATTTTACAATAAATTTTAAGAGACCTGCGCAGTAGATTGGCCAACTGATTTGGTACGGAGTATAGGCTTGTAGCTGTGGGTTGACAACGTCCATCAATGATCGTAAAATGTCTGACCTTAACTTGATGCTATCTTTTTATTTGAAAAATCTAAATTTTTTATTTTTGAATAGAGCTGATTTTGAATAGGGGCTCTGTGCTAGTAGCAGGCTCAGGCTAGATCTGTTACCGAAAGCTAGATAAATAATTATGATATTATAAACGAATAAATATTTGTTTCCGTGTAAAGAGTGTGTTCTAATATTATTTGTGTATATGTTGTGCAACAAAATCATTTGAAATGCTTACAGGATTTGCAGTAAAACCTTAAATACTTTCAAGTGCAAATAATACAACTCCTGTATGCGAACATGTGTCAAATAGACCTGCTTTACATTTGCAATGTGCACATTCAATTTCGCTAACTTTACGGGTTTTCATTAAGACGGCTTTTTATTAAGACGTTGGAAGTGAAGCACCTTTAACATAAGAACATGATTCACTTAAAAATTAACGTAATTAAATTCGAGAATATATATAAACATACTTTTCCTTTAATGTCTTTAAGCCATTCAGCCTGTCCTGGTCTTTGGTGATAATTTGGCTGTTGTTGCACTTATTCCAAGTGTAAACTGATTCTATATTAATTAAATAATTATAAATGGAAGCAACATTCACATTTGTTGGTAGATCATGGGAGTAACACGTTATATAAGGGTCTCTTATATCTCTTTGCCATTTAGCATAGTTTAATCAAGGGCTCAATGCGTTTAGCATATGATGTTAACTCCATTTCTATTAATTTGAAAAAATAATTAGGAAGTTCAATGCACTTAAAGATATGATATTAAATTTTGGTCACCTATCTTTTAAACACTGAATCAAAATCTGATAACTCTACCGTCGAAGTGTAAACAACTTTATACAAATTATTTAATTTGTTAATTAATTATTATTATGCAGAAAAGAGAAAGGCTAGAAAACGTTGGCAACATACAAGGGCACCAATTGACAAAAACAAACTAAACAGGCTAAATAGTAAACTCAGAAAATCAATAATTGAATTCCATAATGAGTCATTAAAAAAATACCTTACAGGCCTAACAAATGATGCAAGTACTGACTACTCGCTCTGGAAGGCAACAAAGAAAATGAACAGGCCAACAGCTCACATCCCACCAGTGAAAACCAGAGAAGGAAACTGGGCAAAAAGCAGTCAAGAAAAAGCAAATACTTTTGCTGAGCATCTTGAAGGCGTCTTCCAACCGTATGAAGATAAATACTATCAAGGAATGGAAGAAACGTGCCAGAAAGATGTACCAATTAGACCGGTTAAATCTAAAGAACTTGCCAAAGAAATAAAAGAAGGTATAAACGTCTAGCGCTGATCATAAACGCTGTATTTATATTATGATATGTGCCAAGCATATGGAAGGTCGAGGGGGTTATAATGATTCCAAAACCAGGTAAACCACCTAGCGAAGTAATCTCATATAGGCCAATATCGATACTACCAATGTTGTACAAGCTATTCGAAAAACGCCTGCAAGATATTATTGTAGAAAAATCAATTTGGGTTCAGGAATAAACACTCAACAATTGACCAAGTGCATAGAATTACTGATAAAATTGAAAATGTTTTTGAAGAGAAAAAAGTATGCTCTACGTATTTCTTGATATATTACAAGCTTTCGACAAAGTATGGCACAAAGGATTGATCCATAAATTACAAAAGCAACTGTCGTATATTCTACAGCGATTTTTCAGAATTAAACAAGAAACAACGTACTCAACATTAAGAAAAATTAATGCTGGTGTACCTCAAGGCAGTGTTCTAGGTCCAGTACTATATCTCCTATTTACTAGTGATCTACCAGAAAATGACGAAACCACTCTAGCTACCTTTGCAAATGATACTGCTATACTTTCTGTAGGAGAAACTGTCGAAATAGCTGCAAAAAAGCTACAAAAGGCAGTAAACAACATCTCAGAATGGACTAAAAATTGGCAGATCAGATTAAATGACCTGAAGTCAGTTCATACAAATTTTACGTTCAAAAATGTACCACACATTCCAGTATACATATATAGTAATATAGTGGAATATTCAAATACAGCTAAATATTTAGGGATGACTCTAGACGCCAAAATGAGTTAATTTAGAAATACCACAGCTTTTAAGAACCGACAATATAGTCAGGAGATTAAGACAGGTAAACCCCTGGATCTATGTAGCTAAAGATATATATATATATATATCTTTTCTTATATATATATATATATATAAGAAAAAAATACTGAAACTAAAGTACATTTTCAAACAAAACACATATAGAAAGCCGACCAACGTCGGAATTTCTTTTAAATTTTATATTTTTATAAAATATAATACTTATGAAAAATAAATTGCTGATTAGTCTAACGACTAGGTGCGATTCCTTGAAGACATACAAAAGTCAGTCTTCGGGAGGTTTTTTTAGATCGGGTTAACGTCCCTAACTATTGCAGAAGGTTCCCTCGCGATAAAACCTCTGCAATGTCATTCGATGATTTTTCCTACCAGCGAAAAAAAAATATTATTATGTAAATTAATATAAAACAATTATGTACATTGTTAAGAACCCCTTGCCTTTTATTGTTTATTTATAAACAGAATAATTTTCCTTTTTAACTTTCTCTTACAAAGAGAAAGATATTGTTTTCGTGAAAATTTTCGACCTCGAGATTTTGATTGATTCTAACATTACGATGATAGCGGAGCCTAAAAAAGTGGTTTTTGGAATTCCGTCCGTCGGTCCGTCGGTCCGTCGGTCCGTCGGTCCGTCTGTCCGTAATGGTCTCCCCAGCCTAAACGGCTTGACCGATTTTCTTCAAACTTCGTAGCCAAGCTTGTTTTGGTCATAATTCTAGGCCATTTTTTTTGTTTGCTTTTAGCCATGTTAATACTGGTACCTGCCATATAAAAATTACACATAACCTCAATTTTCTCGAAAACGGCTCTAACGATTTTGATTAAACTTTATATATACTATAAGCATATTAGTTCCAACAAAACTGCATACCCAGTTTTTGCGAGAAAATCCATATAACGGATTTTGTCATTCAGGCCATATAAAGAAAATTGTTAATTTCTCGCAAACTACTATGCCAAATTGAATGAAATTTAATATATATACTACTATTATAGTTTTAAACAATTCCACATAATTAGTTTTAGCCCAACTTTCACTTAACGGAATTTTCAGTTTTGGCCAATAACGAAAAATCATTACTATTCACATAGACACCGATTCCTTCAAATTTCGGAGTAAACGTTCGTATAATCACATTTCGACATTTTATATAATTTTTAGCATTAATAATCAAAATGCGCACTATTTGATCTAACGCCCAACTCGCTGTGAAGAGAAAGTTGCGTACGACCCAGTCGTGCACCCACCACTCGTTCTCTTTGAAATTGCATTTATATTCGCGCTTTGCAATGATAACTACTGGTCATCAATTCCAATATATTTATATCAATTTTATAATTTAACTTACTCACTTTTTTGGTATATATGTTAGCAATTTGTGTTTCACAGTAAACACTTTATATATTTATGTTGTTAACGCAATAAACCAATAAAACAGCACTCCCGCCATATAAAATATCACATTTTTTTTCTACATATCGTATTGTCGTTTAATGAAAGAGACAATGCACTTGTGATTATCCGTTAAGTGATTATCAGTTGATGATAATATTTCGACGTTACATCTTGCAGCACATAAGATCAATAGTCGTTTTTTTCTGTCGGCGATATCACTTTATTTGCTTCACCTCAAACAATAACCGTCAAATCACAGACGATTATTTAGAGATTGCTCATGAGCTCTCGACTACCGTCGAAGTGATAATCGTTTTCAATGTTACGGAATGACCCCCCTGAAGTACTCTTTATACAAAAATGCAATAGCAGATTCAATAAACATGTGCAATCAGCATCTCAAGGAGTTCCCACCTTAGGTTCGCTCACCTGAGAAAAGTTTAATAAAAAAACGTATAAAAATGTTCAATTGTTTTGTAATTGTTAAATTGTCGGTATGTATACATATAATAATAAAGGTAATGCACCAAATTGCCCATATAGCTTATTTTATTTGATTTGTAGTAACAGTGGACTCACAAAACCAAGAGTTACTTATTGTTTGTCAAAAATCGTATAACAAAGTTGAACAACTTCTGTTTTCCATTTAAGAAGTTAGATTGCGCAACAAATTCACAGTCAGAACAGACCGAGCTCATACTAGCAAGCGAATTTTTCAAGTTATTCTCGCCACATCTTATTGATATAAAAATTGTTTTATCATACTAAATTTCTCATTCCCAGACTAGTTGGTGCACAAATCATCCGTGAAATAGAATTTTCTTACTAATACTCAGGTAATGGCGTTTTCCATTGGTAAAAGAATCAATCTTTTTTTTATCTAGATCTGTCAAAAGACTGATTTTGACAGTTGCAGATTCTATTATAAATCAATAAAACTGTGTCAGTTCAATGTGATTTTATGTTTTTATTTAATGACCAACAAACAACCTGTGTGACTTGAAACTTGACAGCTACACCGACACTGACTTCACATACAAGAAATTACAACAATACAGAGGCAAGCTAAAATCAATCTGAAATCGATTTACCAATGGAAAACGCCATAAGAGTCTTTAATCAGAGTAGAATATTTGTTTGAATTCAGTATTAATGTATCTTTAAGTCAAACATTTTTTTGACCCTTAGTATTCTGGTGTGGCAAGTGCCAAATGTATATTCGTATAGAAATATAATATGTCGCGATAAGTAATGCTGTTGAAAAGCCTTCTGAATTCATATACGAATCTATGTAGCTTTGGTAGACTAGAAGAGCTTTAATACCCACCGACTGGAATGCCAACCCAAGCAGTGTATGTTTAATAATTTTTAAATCGTGTTATCGTGTGTGTTTCTTTTTATTTATTTTGTTTTTATCAGCCTCTTCTTTAATCTCTTCAAAAGCTTTTATTTTCGTTTTTATTTTTGTTTGTGTCGATAATAAATGAAAACAAGTGATCTGATCAGACAGTTGCCGGGTGCCAGCAGACGTGAGTTGTCTGATTAAGCTACAGTGCTAAATATTTGTATTTGTTGTTTTTGATTTATATTGTTCGTTGGTTCTTGTCGATATTTTTGATAGATTTCATAAGAAAACTTTAAACCACATCAAGATGGTTAAAGGAAAAAGTGAGTACATTGATGAAAGAGTAGAACCGGTTGTTATCGAACTACAATTTGTTTTTATACCTATAGCTTCGCGAAAGACGAATGGAAAATTATTTCTGGACAGTAATATATAATAGTTAATATATAATAGTTAATTATGAACATTTTGGAAAAGCTAAATTTTTCAATGCAGACAATGTCTGTATTAATGTGCTAACCCCTTGTTAGTTGAATAAATGCGTTGGTGCAAGTGACCCTTAGTAAATATGTTAATTCACGTCCTGACGTATCTTTGATTGTAAAATATTTTTTTCGCACTTATAAATGAGCTTTATAATGGTGGCTGAATTTTTGATACGAGTTTTTTTTATCTCTATTTATGCAAGTAAGCAATGCACTAACCTAACAGTGCGCAAATAAAATGCTTGATAAGAAGATTATTTTAGTGGTTTCTAGTATTTTAATGACTTACGTGCGCTGAATAAATATTTTGTTGATTTAATCGTAGACCACATTTTAAATGTTGGTATGTATATGCTTATATATGCGATTTATCTATATAGATTATTTACTTAATATATTTGGATTATTTTGAGCTATTAAATGCAAGAATCCCTCCGTTAAAGCGGTAGTGGAAAAATTCTATAAAAAAAATAATTCTTAAAATGAAAAAAAAAAAAAATTATGCACGACTGTGTCGTACGTAACTTTCACTTTCACTGAGAGGTAGGCGTAAGAACAAATATCAAGCATTCGATGAAGATTTTATAATTTGGGCAAGTTATATTTATCCTATGCATTCATTTTGGTTATTGACGTTATTAGTGTCAATATGAATTGTCATTGTAATTCTGTAATTCCCCAAAAGTAAAAGTCATATTCCTATATATTTCATATAATTTGTCCAAATAGTTTGCGAGAAATTAACAATTTTCCTTATATGGCCTCCTAAACAATATGCTTTATAGATTCTTTTCGAAATAAAACTAGGTATGCAGTTTTGTTGGAACTACTATATGCATAAAATATATTACCTACGTTTAATCAAAAACGTTAGAGCTTTATTCGAGAAAACGTACTTTATGTGTAAATTTCATATAGGATTTACCTTTAATCAAATTGCTAAGAGTAAAAAAATGTACTAGAATTATGACAAACAAGACTGTATATGAAGTTTCAAAAAAATTATCTAGCCGTTTAGGCTAGAGAGACCATTACAGGCAGACAGACCGACGCGACGGACGGAACTCCATTTTTTTGCGTTCCTCTATCATCGTAATGTTAGAAATACTAAAAAATGTTTTTACGAAAACAATATTGAAAATGAAAATTTTGCCAGACGCTTAGCAATTGTAAACTTTTCTAACCTCAAATAGTAATACGATAGTCCAAATATTTTAGATGTTTACTTATCTTATATCCAATCAATTAAACAAACCATCATTAAAATGTCTACCGAAGTGTTTCGCCAATACTGTTAGCACCGACTGCGCATCTAATACACCCTCAAATTTATGATGTACATATATGCTAATCTTACACTACGAAGCTTATGTTTAGAATTACACTTATTGCCAGACAGTTTTGTTAATTATGGTGCAACACAAATACATTAATATTTTACACTAACCCTATTTATTACTTTTCAGCTTATATACCCCAAACAAGCATAAGACATTATTCTTTAGCCTTGAATTCAATTAACACAATGGCACGTCCCAGCAAATTACTAATTTTATATAATTTGAGACTATACCCCGTACCCATTATATGGTGTTTATTTATTTGGTTTAGTATAAGGCTTAGGTATTAAGTTCTGATTATTTTCATTCGGATCAACAAGCTAGCACCATCCTCACTGGAAGGCGAATATTCAAGCGTTCAATCGGGAATCTTTGCAGATTTTTGTCTATTTTATACTATCAATGGGTTCTGTGGCGCGATGGTTATCGCGATGAACTGCCACGCAAAATGTCTGATTTCGATTCCCAGCCGTAGAAACACCTAAATGATTTTTCACGGGCTCTCCTTTCGTGATGATCTGGCAAATCATTCGAGTAATACCAATTGTCATGAAAAGCGTATCTCAACTTACCCGTTCAGATTCGGCATAAAACAGGAAGTGCCGCCATGATGCAAGAAGAATTAATAGTTGTGAGAAAATGCTAGGCCCCGGGTAGTAACGAGCCTATTGCGCCAAAAACTTGTATTTAAATTTGTTATATTATGATCAACAAGTTTTCTCCAATCGCCTGAAAATTGATCTAGTCCATCCAAAAAAGGATGAAATTTCATATCTGAAAACTCAGTGCGTAGTTATTGATTTTTAAAGTGATAAATATGATGTTTTTTTTATTTCTCTTTAGATTTTCGTGAAAATGTTCATCCTCGAGATTTTGATTAATTACGATGATAGCGAAAACAAAAAAAGTAGTTTTTCTAAATTCCGTCCATGCGTCGAATTGATAATCTTTTTGTTCACAATTTTAGGCCATTTAATATACCAATCTTACAAAAATTATACATAACGACAATTTTTGAGAAAACGGATCTAACGATTTTGATTAAATTTTACATATACTATAAACATAGTAGTTCCAACAAAATTGCGTAGCCAGTTATTTCGTTTTGCAACGGATTTCTGATTTAAGTGAGAAAAAAGTTTTGAACTAGTGAAACCGGTTGTTATCAAACTATAAATTGTTTTTATACCTTTAGCTTAGCGAAAGATAAATGGAAATTTATTTTTGGGCAATATAATTCTTCGGAATTGCTAAAATTTTAGTTTACTATGAACCAATTGTACGAACGCATTCATTAACTCAACCAATAGTCCAAAATTCACCAGAGAATGGTCAGTATAAATGAGCTCACTGGTTGTTAGTTGAGTGTCCCTTAGTAAACATCTTAATTCACGTCCTGACGTTTGTTTCATTGTATAACATTTTCCCGCATTGATTAATGAGCTTTATTTTTATGTTGGCTGAACTTGTGATACGAATTTTTAAAATCTGATTACTTGCACAGTAATGCACAGTGCGCAAATTAAATAATGCTTGATAAGTAGATTATTTTATTGCTATGTGTATGATTTCTGGTATTTCAATGACTTCATGGACAACATTTGAATGTATCTATATATATGCAAATAATAATATATACCTACTAGCTGTAACCCAGTGCGCTTCGCGTAACATTTTATGATATTGGTACTACAGGTCATTAAAAACAAACAATACTTATTAGAAGGACCACCATCCAATCCCATCCACCTTTAAACCTGATGTCCCAAAAAAGTGGGGTTGTCAAACAATTTTATGGGATTGAAATATAGAAATATAGTATATGATTTTTCTATTGCATATGCTATGGGGTACGGTTTATATTGGAATATGCAGCAAAAAAGGCCATGAGTTAAAATGATCTATAGACGAAATATTCGCGTTAACTTAATCAATTTTTTTCCAAAAATGATTCCAAAAAAGTGGACGTGGTAAAAAACGTTAACATAGAGTAAGTCGACCACCGGTTACAAAATTATTATTATATAATCACCAGATATTTATGAACAATAACTTATGAATCAACAACAGGTCAAGAAAATCAGTGGAATCCTTTTCGGGTTTTCGGTATTTCGGGACTTTCAAGACATTCACAATATTAGTGATACACATATGATTTGTATCTGGCATTAAATATTTACTTTGTATGGGAGGTACCACGACTAGTTATGCCACCACGCCCGTTTTCTAATTTACAACTTAGATTAGCAGTTCATATGCTCAAACTAAGTTTCAAGACTTTGGCTTTAAAGGTACTCCAGATACTTTGTTATTATATAGGAGGTGCCATGCCCACTTTTCCGATCCCCCCATTTTTTGTACGACGGCTCAAAACCACAACCAATATGCCTAGACACAATTTCAAGACTCTCACTATTATAGTGATCCAGGTATATGACATTAAATATTTACTTAATATTGAAGGTTCTATGACCAGTTGGCCGGAAATGTCAAGCCCCTTTGAGATATCGAAAAAAAACTGTAGCCTATTGCTCCTTCGAGATATGCAGCTAGGGTCTTGTGAAAAGTTTGAGTAAATCGGTCTAGTGGTTTAGCCAGCTTTAGAATTCAAACAAACATATAGTCCATTTTTTATACAAGATATATAATTATTTATTTAATATATATATATATATATATATAAATGTAAATATTTCAATATCAATATATATATTAAGCGCATTTCTAATAATTTGGATTTTCGGAGTCCCACAATCTACAGTATTGCTTGTTGACAGACCTCTTAATTAGAAATGCGCTTCATCGTTGTTGGTGGTCATGCGGTAGCAGTGTTTGCAGAATTTGAATCCTATGTGGGCACATCTTAAGATCCAGCTAACAAAATCTCTTCAATGTTGTTATGTGCAGACCCAATTGGCCCAGCCGACGACGAATTAAGAGAAGTAGAGTGTCCACATTGTCTTTAGTGGTAGAAGAGGGTCGACTAATCTGCTAATCATGAAGACTGTGGGAGCTGTTATTAGCGATATTTTTTTTTAGCGTCCTAAAAATAAATCTTTCAAAAGAATATAAAAAATCAATAATTTTAAAGAGTACTGTTCTGTACCGTACTGTATGCATTCACTTTAAATTTCAAGAACTCAATTTTAACCTGCAAAAGAAAAAAACAATTATATTGAAAAACAAAAAAGTAAATCGTGTTTAACGCTGGTTAAATTTTTGACAAAAAAAATAGGCGTGGCAGTGGAAGGATTGTCACAGGTAGTCACAGAATTTGTATACCAAATTTCATAGATCAAAATGTAAGGACAAATTTATTTACACCGCTTTGAATCCATATGTTATGAGATATGGTATAAGAATCAGAGAATAATAATAGCGAACTATTTTCATTATAACTTTTTTCGAATTTCCCTAGACTTTCACCGAAAATCGTTTCTTATATTGATGAAATGTAAGTAAAATCTAAATATCTTTCTCAGGCACTTTTTTTTCTAATTGTGGGCGTTGCTATGGGTGGATTTTAAACATTTTTCCACTTTTACTGTTGCTTATACATTAAATATCATTATTATACAGACGGACGAAAGACTCAGCTAACGATTCTAATTCGATCCATAAACTTTTCGATATTTCTATTTCAACGATTTCGCTGAGTTACAAACCATGTATCAAAACTAATACAGTCCCAGGTGATAGGGTATAAAAACATATAAGAAGGCTACAATCCGATGTACGAATTGTTAATAAATTATTATTATTGTACCAAATTTCATATTCCTAGCTCGAAATTAACTAGTTTTTATTATGATAAATAAATAATCATACGTTTGTCATGTCATGTTTGTCAGTCAGGTAGAATGATGATATTTAGTATATATGGTCTTTCTTCGTGCCCATTGATGCAGTGTACAAAAAATTCAAAAACCGCCCACTGCCCACTTTTCAGAAAATCGTTGTAATTGGTCAAACCTTAAGGAGTTTGGACAAAATTGATTTTTTCAGTAAAAATCGGTTTTGGTAACATTTTATAGGAATTTGAAAAAAAAACGTTCGACCCAAAACCATCGATTATATTGGTATGAACATTTTTTTTAGAGACAATTTTAACAAACCTCCACTATTTGGGGAGTTTTTTTTTTCTAAAAAAAAACGTGTTGTAACCGACAAGGACTCAGTGGTGCGATGGTTAGTGCGACGAACTGCATCGCAGAAGGTCTGAGTTCGATTCCCAGCCGTATAGCAACACGTTAATGATTTTTCACTGGCCCTCCTCTCGTGATGATCTCACAAATCATCCGAGTTGTATAAATTTTCAAGAAAAGCTTATCTCAACTAACCCGTTCGGAGTCGGTATAAGATAGGAGATCCTGCCATCGTGCAAGAAGTACACATGAATGGTTGTGAGAAATCTTGGCCCTGGGTACTAAAGAGCCTGTTGCGCCAAAAATTCGTATTTTGTTTGTATACCCTTCCCCATAGCATATGCAATAAAATTCTGATAAACTGCCTGAACAATATATTGTGACATTGTCATTTTCTATTGTGTTTAGCCACACCGACTTTTGGGGATGTTTAATTTAAGGATGGAATGGGATAGGGTAGTCACCCATTCGCACAGCGGATTGTAGCCTTCTCATATCTTTTTTTATAATAATTAATTCTAATTACGGCATAAACTTTATAAGGGTGAAATATAGACAAAGGCATCATCCAAATATCCTGTTTAGACACTTTTTTCAAAAATCCGCACAAAAACCGACCATATATCGGACAGATATGGCTAGATTTATTTAGATTGCGATTCTGATCCGATCCATGTAGTTTACAATGTCTATCTTTATTATTTATTTATGTTAAAAATTATGTCTTATAACTAATGAATCCATATGGGATATGTTATAAAGAAACCAGCAGATGACCCACCAGCGCAAACGCAAGTACTGAAAAAGAACATATTGAGCAAATGGATATGCTCAATATGTTATTCTATCTTAGAGATATCCATCAGCTACAAACTGCTCATGATTCCGATAAGCTGGACTATCAAGATTAAATGTTTTTTAACGTACCCGATTAATCACACGCTTGAGTTAATTGATAAAAGCTTATTATAATCTGGTTTGACCAATGTTATTACGAAAAGTTTATTATTGATAAAAATTATGAGATAATACAGAGTTTCATCGCATGTTATGAGATAATAGAATGTGAAATCGGTATTGGAGTATTTCCTACCCTTTCATTGAAAATATTCACTAAACAAGTAGTTTTTTTTTGTATATTTAAGAATGTTGCGGTGGTCCTGGATATGCATCTCCCCTTGATGCCATGAAGACAGGTACGCGCGAGAAGCTGCTCTATGTAATTACTGTTCAACCCAACTTAGACGAACCACATGGCGATTATTTATCCACTGTTGATGTCGATCCAGAAAGTCCAACATATAGCCAGGTAAGAGACTTTTTGTTTCTGCAAAATATTTTTTTTCTCGAAAAAAGCGAGTGACTTGGTCGTACGTACGCGACTTGGTCATACGCAATTGCTCATTCCGAAGTTCGAATATAAACACTCTTAATAAAAAATATAAATAAAAATAATTTAAAAAAAATTAATGAAGGTGTTAATGCGACAGGAAAAGGTCACGGAAAATTCGCTGAGGAGACATTTATGCTAAAACTAATTATACGACTTTGTTACAAATATGAAAAGTAACATTGATTTTCAATTTCATTAAACTACAGAGCATATTTATGCATTTTTTATCGTTAGAACCGTATTTAATTTCGATTTTACCAAAACCGTTTTATGGAAATTAACATTGGTTTTGGACTTATAATCAGAAATGATTTCATAAGTACATACCTTGTATTAAAAATAAATTAAATTCTGTTTTTTTTGTTCATATATATGCCATTTGTCCCGTGAACTTACTTACCAACAAGCCTGTCCAATTAGTCCGGTCCTTAGCTAACTGCCTCCAGTTGCGCACTTCTACTTGATCGAGGTCAGTTTCAAATTAAGCGAGCCACTTAAGGCAAGGTCTTCCTCTACTACGTCCGACCGCGACGTTTGGCTAGGAATAGAAAACTTTGCGAGCCGGCCCTAGCCATATTAAACGTCCAATGCGGAGTTTTTTTTGACTAGGGGTATGTCGTTGTATACCTCGATTAATTTTTTGGTTGAATCTTTATCTCCATTACTGACAACGCAAACGGGACCGAATATTTTTCAAAGAAGTTTTCTCTCAAAACGACCAAGGATTTCTTTATCTATAATACTTAAGATACAGTCCATGCTTTAGCGTCGTAGAGCAGGATTGGGATGATCAGAATCTTGTATACAATTTACTTAGGAGTTCGAGCGGTTGGCAAAAGGAAATCTTTAATTAATTTCTGACAAGATGTTGTTGTCAGAGTTAATAGCCAACCCAAGCAGTTTTCTATACTAGCAAACGTGGCTGTGACATCACGTCCCCCAATGATGTCTATATCGTCGGCGTAGATTCGTAATTGAACCGATTTATGAAAGATTGTGCCTTTGGTGTTGGCAAATGTTTCGATATTTCTGTGGTGGATATACGCGTTCTTACCTCGGCTGCGTCAACATAGTAGTCCGAGTCGATGTTAGCCTCTCGAAATGTTCGGTAATTCAAAATACTGAATGCGTGAATGTAGTCTATTGGAGACCGCCATGTCCCCTATGAACATCGAAGTGAGAAAACCGCGTGCTGACTATAGTGTCATTGCGTTTCGCAGCGAAGTTAAATAGCCTAACTCGTGCCATCGTGTAGACTGTGTTTTCCGACAATACTGCTAAAGATGTTTTTCCTACTTTTGCCTTAAAATCTCCCAGCACGATTTTAACATCGTGCTTTATTTTTACTATATCATATTTTTCGTTCGTCAGAGCGTGAGCTTATTTTGACGAATTTGGCCTTGATGCGTATTGTTACCACATATCCGTTTGCTAATGTCTTGAAACCATAAGACTTCGGGTCTAAGTCTCCTCAAGATCGCCTATACGATTTTGTCTGCTTTAATAATATGTAAACGATCAAAACATCAAATCCGAAAAGTGAATAAGAAAATATTAAGACGACTGGGGATGTGCTTATTAACTCATTTCGCTAAAATAAAAATTCATTATCGCAGTGCTTAGTGGTGGTTATCAAAATGTTGAACAAGTTCAAAACTTCCTGTGTTATGATTGTCTAATGGCGATATCGCTTATTAACGTCAGCACCTGGAAAGTCAAGTGCAATATCACAAAGAAGATTCAATAAAATTTTGTTTGGTGCTATAGATTCGAATGTTTGATTTGCTCAAACAGTAACTCAAATTTCGAAAATGCTCATAAATAAGTCATGGTCTTAAAAAGGTCAAGAAATATTCATCAAAACCAGATTAAATGATATTAATTGTATTGCTATTTATACATTGAAGCTAGATAATGTAACTACATATAAACTTTTATTGCATGTTATTTTCCTTAGTTAATAGTGACTTACAGTTTCAATACAATCCAATACAATTTCCACTTAAATGTCATAATTGTACAGCATAAAAAGAGTGGCTGAGAGAATTTGAGGCACTTGATATTGACGTTCATATATCTAAGATCTAAATAAAAAAGATATTGGTAATATATAGTTTTCTTGCATGTTTTGTACCCTAAAATAGTCTTCTCGGAAATTCGAATAAAGAACGAATTTACCTATAAAAACCTTTCTTCCAAGATATATCGTAATGAATGTCAGTTTTCAAACTCTCTGGACATCGGGTAGCCTAAAGCATAATGTAGTAGTATATCACCCGGCAAAAAAGAGGTTGAGCCTTGTTTTCCACCAGTATATTTTTACTTTAAAAACGTTCCAGTAGATAATTTTTGTATGCATTTACATTTTTGCAGTAAAAACAATATTGTGCAGAAAAATGCCGAAAAAATTCATAAATTCATAAATGCTCTTGTCAAAAATGACTCTCATCAAATGAATCCATTTCTTTCTTAGGTTATTCATCGCACCTTTACTAATCGAAAGGGCAATGAGCTACATCACACTGGATGGAATGCATGTTCCAGCTGTTACTACGTGGATGAAAATGCTAAAGTCATCCCGAAACGTGATAAGCTTGTCATGCCATGTCTGATATCTGACAACATATACATCGTCGATACCGCTGCTAATCCTCGAAAACCCGAAATTATAAAAGAAATCAGTGGCGATGTCCTTAAAGAGAACAATGTCACCGGTCCACATACGTCCCACTGCTTAGCTAATGGAAACATCATGATCTCAACAATGGGCGATAAGGATGGCAACGCCAAGGGTGACTTCATTCTCTTTGATTCGGAATTTAATTGTTTGGGAACCTGGACGAAGGGTGATCGCAAAGCAATTTGTGGGTATGATTTCTGGTATCAGCCGTATTTCGACGCAATGGTGTCTACGGAGTGGGGTGCTCCGAAATTGTGGAGGCGGTAAGCACATATTGATGTTAGCTAACTTTATACCATTGAATTTGCATTTCTTTACAGAGGATGGAAGGACAGTGATATCGAAGACTTTTCCCAATACGGATGCCGATTGAACTTTTATAAATGGTCGACTCAAACTCTTATGCAGACAATTGACTTAGGTTTGGAAGGTGCAACACCATTAGAAGTGCGTTTTCTGCATGATCCCAAACAACCACAAGGCTTTGTTGGTTGCTGTTTGAAGTCGAAAGTGTTCCACTTTAAGAAAAAACCCGATTCAGACGAATTCACTGCTAAGCTTGTAATTGATATACCACAGAAGAAGGTAGAAGGTTACGATTCTGAATATATTGGTGGAATGATGTCAGATATCCTTTTATCATTGGATGACCATTATTTGTATGTAAACAATTGGCTGCATGGCGATGTGCGTCAGTATGATGTCAGAGATCCAGAAAATCCCAAATTGGTAGGTCAAGTCTTTTTAGGTGGAGCTGTATGCAGTGATTCAAAGGTTAAAGTTATTGAAGATAAGGAGTTAAAGGTAATAAAAGGAGTTTTGTTTTGTAATAATGATTTTGATTTTATATTTCATTATATTTTAAGGAACAACCTGCACCACGGATCATCAAAGGTCGCCGACTAGAGGGCGGACCGCAGATGATGCAACTCTCTTTAGATGGAATGCGTCTCTACGTCTCGACATCTTTGTGCTCACCATGGGATAAACAAGTATAGCTGGTGTCAAAAAATGTTGTCTTCTAATCAAAAACTTTTTGTGTTTTCAGTTTTATCCAGAAATGGTAGCTGCTGGCGGAACTATCACATTGCTGGATATCGATCACGAAAACGGTGGTATGACAGTGAATGAAGACTTTTTGGTGGACTTTGGTAAAGAGCCTTATGGTCCGTCATTACCTCATGAGATTCGCTATCCTGGTGGTGATTGTACCTCAGATATCTGGTTGGCCGATAACTAAGCACAGACCATTTTAGATCTAAAAATAAATATCAATATGCTTTGAGTTTGAATACGTAAAACCTTTTTTTTTTTGTTAATTTCCTAGATACAACCAGTGCAATACCACAAATGAATTTCTTCCACACTTGTGAGCTATTTAATTACACAAAAGTGAAAGCAATTCAAAACAGTCTTGCAACTGAACGGGTGCTAATTTAATACCAGCTCGTTAACAGAGCAATATAGCAGCGAATAGCAAAATACCAAAACGGAAATTACAGTCGAATAGTGCAGCCGTACACCAGTATAATAACTCCACTATTCGCCGGAAATTGTCTAATTTACTCCCGCGTTGGACCCATTTCACTGCTTGCATAATCGCAATACTCGCTGTGCACAGTGCTCGTTCGGAAGTCCATATTTACCGGCAGAATTTATGATGAAATTTCTGGAATCGGAGTTACATTTTACTTGTATGCTGTAAAACGTCCACTATCATTTCGGGTTGTTTCAGTTAGGATTCCATTTTCGCATCCAATGAACGCTGACATTTGGAATTGATTGGGACGCGCTGTTGGTTAAGTTCATGTAGTTCGTTGAATCCAGTATTTCAATTTGTTTCGATTGCATTCTTCGAGTTACGCAAATCGACGAAATTAGAAAGGAGGTAAATGAAGGAAAGCAGTAATAACACTCAAATAATGTTATCAAAATCAACACTAAACAACTTAAGGAACTGTTTAGTGCAACATTATATGACAGGGTCCGGAATAAGGGTTAGGTGTTATAGAATCAAAATTTGGGAATGGCAGTCCAAGTGGGGAGTTGGTCTTTGGTAAAGTACTCGCTCATGGAAAAAACTATCGTTTCGAAGCAACCAGCAACCAGAAAGGAAAGATTTTATTGTTGACAACCATGCCAAACGAAAAAGTACAATGACGTTCGTATATGCACCAATAATTTTAGAGCACTTAATAGTAAAGGTGTATAATAATTCGTATAACTAGGATTCGCACTAAGCTGCTATAAACGGGGTTCTTAGTTCAGAACAGAACCTGATATTTCAAAAACTATTTGTGTTTCTTTTTTAGATCACACTATCAGTGTTTAAAGTGTGTATTTGCTTTTTCCGTTCGGGGCATGGTCATAGCGCGCTCTATTGACGACTAAAGCCTGGCATTTTTATATAGCTCTAAAAAATGAATTTCTCTCTACTATTCGCTTTTTGGGTAAAAAAAACAGCTACAAAGTAAAATCACATTTTCTAAACAAAACGAGTGGTGGGTGCACGACTGGGTTGTACGCAACTTTCCCTTTCATTGGGCTAAGAGGTAGGCGTAAGATCAAATACGAACCATTCGACAATTTCACGATTTGCAAAGTTTGGTCAAAATACGCAATAACATTTATTTTGGTTATGAATGTTGAAAATATATAAATAACATATGAGAGGCTAAAATCCGCTATGCGGATCGTTGAAAACCCTATCCCATCCCATCCTTAAAATTTATATCCTCAAAATATAGGCCTTATGGCGATGAAATACAGAAAATGACATTGTCACAATATATTGCTCAGACAGTTTATCAAAATCTTTTGTGGTTCGACAAAAAACAACGGTTTTCTATTGCTAATGCCTTGGGATGGGGTATACAAATGGTTTTTGTAAGAAAACGCCCCCAAATGGAGGCGTAGGTGAAAATGATCTATAGACAAAATGTTTATATTACCATTGTGGAAGTATTTGCATCAAAATTTTTTTCAAAAGTTTTAAAATTTGGACAAAAAACGTTTTTTACTAAAAAATCCCCCAAAAAGTGGGCGTGGCAAAAAACTTTGTATGGACGAAATATAGATATTAGGATTGTCTAAATATGTTGCTAACACACTTTTTTGAAATTCCTACGGTTTGGCTTAAAACTACGTTTTTTCTAAAAGGGGGCGTGGCAGTGGGCGGATTTTAAAAATGTTTACACTTGTTCTGGTGACTCGGCCAAGGATCCTATTTACCAAATTTCATTATCCTAGCTCAAAATTTAAGGCCCAAAAATCGGTGACGAACAGACAGACGTACGGACGGACACACGGACGGACGGACGGACGGACGGACGGGCGGACAGACAGACATGGCTAATTCGACTCAGCTAGCGATTCTTAGTCGATCCATATACTTTGAGGTACATGTAGCTAAATTATTTCTCTATGTTACAAACTAAGTATCAAAACTAATATACCCCTATGGGATAGGGTATAAATATGGAGCTGTGATTATAAAAATATTCAGAATTTGAAGGAATCGGTGTCCATGTGAATTATAATGATTTTCCAATTTTGGCCATAACTGAAATATAAGTTCAGAACTATTTGGGCCAAAACTAATTACGCGCATTTCTTACAAACAATAATAGTAGATAATAAAGATATTCAGTTTCATTCGATTTCACCAAATAGTTTGCGAGAAATTAGCAATTTCCGTTATAGATATGTATTTTCTGAAAAACGCCCCCTAATAGTGGGCGTGGCAAAAAACTTTATATTGACGAAATATAGATAATTCGATTCTCTAAATATGCTGCTCCGACACGTTTTTAAAATTCTTTACGGTTTGGCCAAAAAAAACGTTTTCCTAAAAAGGGGGCGTGGCAGTGGGCGGATTTTAAAAATTGTTACACTTGTTCTGGTGACACGTACAAGGATCCTATATACCAAATTTCATTATCCTAGCTCAAAATTTAAAGCCCAAAAATCGGTGACGAACAGACATACGGACGGACGGACGGACAGACAGGCATGGCTAATTGGACTCAGCTAGCGATTCTGAGTCGATCCATATACTTTGAGGTATATGTAGCAAAATTATTTCTCTATGTTACAAGCTATGTATCACAACTAATATACCCCTATGGGATAGGGTACAAACATATGAGAAGGCTACAATCCGTTGTATTCCCTATCCAGTCCCATCCCTAAAATTAATATCCTCAAAATTTAGGCTTTACTTACTTAAGTGGCGCTACATTCCGGGATGAACCTGGGCCTCAACCAATATGCCTCTCCAATTAGCAAGGTCCTTAGCTAACTGCCTCCAGTTGCGCACTCCATGTTGGTTGAGGTCGGTTTCTACTTGTTCGCGCCACTTAAGGCGAGGTCTTCCTCTACTGCGTCCGACGTCTGGCTGGGAATCGAAGACTCTTCGAGCCGGAGTATTGGTGTCCATTCTTTCTACATGTCCTAGCCATCTTAAACGTCCAATGCGGAGTTTTTTGACTAGGGGTATGTCGCTGTACAGCTCGTATAGTTCGTGGTTGAATCTTCGTCTCCATAGCCCGTCAACGCAAACGTGACCGAAGAATTTTTCTCTCGAATGGACCAAGCTTTAGATACGGTCCATGCTTCAGAGCCCTAGACTAGGACTGGGATAATCAGGGTCTTATATAGGATCTCCTTAGTAGTTCGAGGGGTGGCTTTACAACTAAATTGCCTTCATAGCCCGAAGAAACAGCGATTGGCAAGAGGAATTCTTCGTTTGATTTCACACGAGATGTTGCGCGCCACTTAAGGCGAGGTCTTCCTCTACTGCGTCCGACGTCTGGCTGAGAATCGAAGACTCTTCGAGCCGGAGTATTGGTGTCCATTCTTTCTACATGTCCTAGCCATCTTAAACGTCCAATGCGGAGTTTTTTTTGACTAGGGGTATGTTGCTGTACAGCTCGTATAGTTCGTGGTTAAATCTTCGTCTCCATAGCCTGTCAACGCAAACGTGACCGAAGAATTTTTCTCTCGAATGGACCAAGCCTAAGATACGGTCCATGCTTCAGCGCCCTAGACTAGGACTGGGATAATCAGGGTCTTATATAGGATCTCCTTAGTAGTTCGAGGGGTGGCTTTACAACTATATTGCCTTCATAGCCCGAAGAAACAGCGATTGGCAAGATTAATTCTTCGTTTGATTTCACACGAGATGTTGTTGTCAGAGTTAATAGCGGAGCCGAGGTAGACAAAGTCCCGTACTACCTCAAAGTTATATCTGTCAATGGTGACGTTCTGTCCAATTCGTCGATGTTGTGTGCTCTTTCGTGTTGACAGCATATCCTTAGTCTTACCCTCATTCACTGCAAAACCCATTTTTTCCGCTTCCTTTCTCTATACTAGACATGGCTCTGTATAGTTCGTCTCTATAAATGCTGTCGTATGTGGCTTTGAAATCGATAAATACGTGGTGGGTATCGATTTGGACTTCTTGGGTTTTTTCCAGGATCTGCCGAAGTGTGAAGATTTGATTGATTGTGGACTTCCCTGGCCTAAAGCCACACTGATAAGGGCCGATCAGGTTGTTGGTAAACGGTTTCAGGCATTCACATATTGCGGCAGATAGGATCTTGTAAGCGATGTTGAGCAGACTTATGCCTCTGTAGTTGATGCAGCTCAGAGGGTCTCCTTTTTTGTGGATCGGGCAAACGATGCTGAGGTTCCATTCTTCAGGCATGCTTTCTACCGACAAGATTTGGCTTATGAGTTGGTGGATGTTACTTACCAAGTCATCTCCGCCAGCTTTATAAAACTCAGCGGGAAGGCCGTCATTTCCGGCGGCTTTATTTAGCTTGAGTTTAGATATTGCTATCCTCACTTCACTTAGGTCGGGTGGTTGGCAGTTTTCGCTGTCGTTGCCAATATTAAATGGTTCGTTCTGCCTGACAGCGGAATGTTGTTCGTCATCGCCGTTTAACAGTCTGCAGAAGTGGTTCTTCCATATCCTCAGCATCGACTGTGTCTCAACTACGATATATCCTTGTTCATCTCGACAGGATTCTGTTCGAGCCTTGTATCCTTGGCTTTGACGTTTTACACTTTGGTAAAACTTGTGAACATCATTCCTGGAGTGGCACCTCTCTATATCCTCGAAAAACGAAAATTTAGGCTTTATGGCTGTGAAATACGGAAAATGACATTGTCGCAACATAGCTATTGTTCAGACAGTTTATCATAACCTTTTGTGGTTCGACAAAAAACAACGTATTTCTATTGCTAATGCCTTGGGATGGGGTATACAAATGGTTTTTGTAAGAAAACGCCCCCAAAATGTTGGCGTAGGTAAAAATGATCTTTCGACAAAATGTTTTTATTACCAATACGGAAGTATTTGCATCAAAAGTGTTTTCGAAAGTGTTAAAATTTGGACAAAAAGCGATTTTTACTAAAAACGCCCCCAAAAAGTGGGCATGGCAAAAAACTTCGTATGGACGAAATATAGATATTAGGATTGGCTAAATATGCTGGCTACAAAACCGGAACGCAGCCTCTTCGGGACAGCGAAGGAAACCTAGTCACCGAAGCGCAGGGAATAGTAGATGTCAGACTTGTGAGTGAAGCTCAACCATACAACCTACGAAACGCGAATGATTTCCGACTGAATTTGCAGTTATCAACAGATGGTCAGAAGACGTTACTCTACAAGGGGATAAGGCTTTTCAACATGTTACCAACATATATAAAAAATGAAGAGAATTTTAGAATTTTTAAAACTAAATGTATCAAACATGTAAAAAGAGATATTTAAAATTACTGTAAAATGAACTGATTTAGAAAAATTTTTATTATAAATGTAATTATAAAGTATTTAAAATACTAATAAATATATATACTACTACATGTGTTTAAGCAGCATTTCCAACAGCTGCTATATGGGCATCATTTAGAGAGAGTGCTATGGCAAGAATGAAACTCACGTCTATTAAACAAGTTGGCCTAGCTATAAAAAAGCTTAAGAACAACAAGGCCGCAGGTTCTGATGGCTTACCAGCGGAGCTTTTTAAATACGGTGGTGAAGTTTTGGTAGGGAGCAGCACCGAATCATCAACCAAGTGTGGGTGGAAGAAAACATGATCGATGACTGAACTATTATATTATATTATATTATATGCCCCATAAACAAAAAAGGCGATCCTATGTCTTGCAAGAACTATTGAGGCATATCCCTGCTTAATGTCGCATACAAGATCCTATCCAACGTACTGTGTGAACGTCTAAAACCGTTCTGCAACACACTAATCGGCATGTACCAGTGTGGCCCGGCAGAACGACTATAGTCCAAATTTTCACGCTGAGGCAAATCCTGGAAAAGACCAACGAATTTCAAGTCGAAACTCACCACCTATTCATCGACTTCAAAGCCTCGTATGATAGAATACATCGTCAAGAGCTCTATATGGCGATGGCCGAATTCGGAATCCCGGAAAAACTTATTCAGTTGTGTCGCGTGAAGCTGGAAAACACACGCTGACACGTGCAGTTTGGAAGTAGCTCCTCCGAACTATTCCAAACGAGCACCGGATTTCGGCAAGGTGACGCGCTATCATGTGACCTCTTCAATTTCGTACTGGAGCTGATAGTGCGCAGTGCAGGTGTTAATACGGAAGACACTATTTTCAACAGTCCGTTCAGCTGCTGGGCTATGCGGACGATATTGACATCATCGGTCGCTCCCAACATGCCGTGATAAAAACGTTCACGGAAATTGAAGAACAGGCGAAATCCGTTGGCCTCGAAGTAAATGAGTTCAAGATTAAGTACATTATATCAACAAATAAACAAGCATTTGTCCACCGCCTAGGACAAAACGTTACTATTGATAGCAGCAATTTCGTGGTAGTTAAGGAGTTCACCTACCTCGGAGTTAACATAAACTCCACGAATGACATCCTAGTGGAGATCCGTTGAAGAATTACCCTAGGAAACCGTTGCTACTTCGGTTTGGCGAAACAAACAAATTCCTAACTCGAAGGACGAAATGTGTGCTCTACAAAACCATTATCCTGCCAGTTCTGCTTTATAGTCCCGAGTGCTGGACGATAAGCAAGAAGGGAGAGCTTTTACTGGACTCCTTCGAAAGAAAAATACTTCAACGGATTTTTGGTCCTGCGCACGAGGAGGGCGAATGGGGGAGAAGATACAACCGCTAACTCTATGAGCTGTACCAAGATGTGGATGTAGTCCAAAAAGCCAAAACACGTCGACTACATTGGCTTGGCCACATCGAGCGAATGGACAATAATGCTCCAGCTAAGAGGATCTTCGAATCCCAGCCCCCAGGTTCGAGAAGTCAAGGAAGACCGAACCTCCGTTTCAATGACCAAGCCATCGCGGATGCCAGAGCGCTTGGTCTAGACAACTGGAAGCAGCAAGATAGGGATCGTAGAGGAGGGAAGTCTGTAGTGTCTCAGGCAGAGACTCAGCTAGCGATTCTGAATCGATCCATATATGTACTTTTAGGTATATCTATCGAAATAATTTCTCTATGTTACAAACTTAATGTCAAAACTAATATACCCCTATGGGGTAGGGTAAGAAACTAAAAATAAATAGCCTAGAAATTTGACTAAAACTAACGTGGATACGAAGTTCGAAGAAATTTGGTCAAGCGATTTACGGAATTTCAAAAACTACTTTTTCGGGGTCAAACATTTTTACGAAAACAATACCTTTCACTTCGTATGAGAAAGTTAAAAGAGCAAATTGATTTAAATGTTTGCGACCGTTTGTTGAGTATTAAAAATATCAAACAAGTTTTGAAAATTCATGCTGCATCTTTTCATGTTTACCGAACGTGCGGAAATTAGTAAAAAAACATATGAGAGGCTACAATCCGCTATGCGGATCGTTGAAAACCCTATCCCTATCCCATCCCATCCTTAAAATTAATATCCTCAAAATATACGCCTTATGGCGATGAAATACAGAAATTGACATTGTCACAATATATTGCTCAGACAGTTTATCAAAATCTTTTGTGGTTCGACAAAAAACAACGGTTTTCTATTGCTAATGCTTTGGGATGGGGTATACAAATGGTTTTTGTAAGAAAACGCCCCCCAAATGTGGGCGTAGGTGAAAATGATCTATTGGCAAAATGTTTATATTACCATTGCGGAAGTATTTAAAGTTTTAAAATTTGGACAAAAAACGTTTTTTACTTAAAATGCCCCCAAAAAGTGGGCGTGGCAAAAAACTTTGTATGGATGAAATTTAGATATTAGGATTGTCTAAATATGCTGCTAACACACTTTTTTGAAATTCCTTACGGTTTGGCTTGAAACTACGTTTTTCTAAAAAGGGGGCGTGGTAGTGGGCGGATTTCAAAAATGTTTACACTTGTTCTGGTGACTCGGACAAGGATCCTATATACCAAATTTCATTATCCTAGCTCAAAATTTAAGGCCCAAAAATCGAACAGACAGACGGACGGACGGACGGCGTGGGCTAAAATGATCTAAGGACAAAATGTTCATATTATCATACATAACATATGACCTTGCATCGAAATGTTTTTCGAATATTTTACCAATGTACCGAAATACGTTTTTTTACTGAAAACCCCCCCAAAAACTGGGCGTGGCAAAAAACATTATGTAGACGATATAAGGATTCATTAAATATGTTGTTCTTACACTTTTTCAAAATTCTTTACGGTTTGGCCAAAAACTACGTTTTTTTTTTTAAAGCGGGCGTGGCAGTGGGCGGATTTTAAATTTGTTTACACTCATTCATTTGGGAGCGACACGTGTTTTAAATTTCATCATTCTTGCTCAAAATTTAAGGCCCAAAAACTCGTGACTTGCAGACGGACGGACTGACAGACACGGCTAAATCGACTCAGCTATTAATTCTGAGTCGATCCATAGGTATACTTTAAGGTATATCTAACTAAATTATTTCTCTATGTTACAAACTATGGACTGACAGACACGGCTAAATCGACTCAGCTATTAATTCTGAGTCGATCCATAGGTATACTTTAAGGTATATCTAACTAAATTATTTCTCTATGTTACAAACTATGTATCAAAACACTTTTTGGGGTCGTGTTTATAACTATAAACCCGTTTTTATACACTACCCCATAACATATGCAGGATAAAAACCTTTTTTTTTGTAGAACCATAAAAGTGTTCTATAAACTGTCTGATCAATTTGTTGTAAAAATTCCATTTTCTATATTTAATCCTCATCGTGTTTAAAGTTTTACAGATGGCACAGCGCACTGTAGCCTTCTCATATGTTTCTATTGCATATGCCTTGGGGTAGGGTATACAATTTTTTTGTAAGAAAACGCACCCAAAGTGGGCGTGGGTTAAAATGATCTAGGGACGAAATTATCACATTATCATAATTAATGATCTTGCATCGAAAGTTTTTTCAAATATTTTAAAAAAATGTACCAAAAAAGTTAAGATTCTCTAAATATGTTTCTCAGACACTTTTTTAAAATACCTTACGGTTTTCTAAAAAAAGGGGCGTGGCAGTGGGCGGATTTCAAAAATGTTAACACTTGTTTTGCTCCGTCGGCCAGAGAGCCTACATTCCAAATTTTAACTTTCTGGCTCAAAATTTAAGGCCCAAAAATCGGTGACACACAGACGAACGGACAGACAGACATGGCTAGATCGACTCAGCCAGAGATGCTGAATCGATCCAAATACTTTGAGGCATATCTATCGAAATTATTTCTCTATGTTACAAACTTATTGTCAAAACTAATATACCCCTATGGGATAGGGTATAATGAACAAATAATAAAAATTGGTATTTTACACAAGGTTTTACTTTATTTTTATTTAACACAAGGTATGTACATTATATAAATGTTAATGGTTATTGTAGGAGTATTATCGTTGTGTGTATGTTTGCCTATTATTCAAAACCGTTTTAGCCTAATTGTAATGAAATTTTGCACACTAAAGCCTAATTTATGCGATCAATTTAGTTTCAGTTTCAGTTGAGCTGTGTAAACGTAAAAGATAAAGTGTTTAACAGACTAAAATTTAAAACTTCAATACATGAGAAACATTTGGAACGGCTCAGCGGCAATTTCAGCAAGCTAAATTGCCATTATTGGAGAACACACAATCCGAGAGTGTTCGACGAAGCATCAATGCATTTCCAAAGATTGACTGTTTGTTGCTGTTTTGGCATGGACCTTCGAAACGGGAAAGGAGATACCGTTATCGTCAATAGTTTCAGGTAAAAAGCGATATTAGATGACTATCTGTGGCCGGAGCTCGACAACATCGGTATATTCGAGCATTGGTTCTAACAAGACAGCCGGCATTACATCGCATAATTGATTGGCCGACACGATCATGCGACTTGACAGCACTCGATTATTTTCTCCGAGGCTAGCTCAAGTACTTAGTCTTCGCTTACCAGCCAACCACTTTGGGCGAGCTCGAGGCCAACATTTGAAACGCTATTGATTGAATAACCCCGTACATATTTGACTAAGTCATCAAAAATCATCGGAAATTCCGAGTAGCTAACATGTTGTTTAGCTGATAAACCAAAATTAGATATGGATCTGCATAATTCTGTTGAGTATGTTTAACTTTACTTCGTACTGTTATTCCCTTTAATCACATACGTATTGATATAAATATATATATGAAATATTTCTTAGTATGAAGTCAGTCAATAAATGGAGTTCAAAGCATAAGCTTGTGTTTAGCACCATGTCGAATCTGAATAATCAGTTCCAAGATATCAAATACCCCTAGGACCCAAGGCAGAAAGGTGATTGAGCCCTGCCGTTAGTCTTCTTTTGGTTCATGCTCTACCATCTCATTTCGAGGTGCCTGAATAACGCTTGGAATATCCGTATGCCTTGCTTTCCAAATATGTCGCAGCAGTCATGTAGGTTTTTCACTTCGTCTAGCTTGACTCGAACTATAGATTCACTGTTGATACCATCTTGCGAATTCGTCCGCTGCCGTTTGGAAATAATTATGTATTTTGTAAAAGATTCCCAGCTGTAAGAACAGCAAATAATATTTTATCTATAGTGATGACTTTACAAATCATCCGATTAATATCAATGGTCCAGCAAAGCTTACATCATCTCTAGTCCCGTTACTATGCAAGAAGTACCAACGCACACCTTACCTTTGTATCTTCGACTAACGCCAGAATGTAAATAATAAATTTGACTGAATAAACCATTTGACACTTTAAGGCAGCAGCATACTTTTTAAAATTAATTTCAATTTTCCAATGACCATGATGCTCAACAGAATGTGGCATGCAAAATGCATGAAAACGTTTTTGTTCTACATATATAATGCCACCAGAACGAATTTCCACCTCATTAACTGGATAGGACGTTACTTACAGCTTCAAGCGCGGCATAGAACCCATTCAATTAGAACACAATAATTCACTTGGGCAATTATCGAAGAGTGCACAACCACCGACGACTATATCGGACCAGTGGCATTCAACGACAATGAAGATATTTAACGAATCCTCCAAGGACAACGATGGTTATAAATGTTTTACGCTTGTCTTAGTTTCTCGCTTGCTTAATTTTTAGAATTCGCCCAGCAATTTGAATGGCACACCGATGGGACGCATTGCGCCAGAGAAATAGCGAAGTCGGAGAGAATGGGAACCATTCTGCCCAATCTAGCCGTGGGCGGTGGATGGGGTGGCATGGGAAGGGTGATACGCTTAGTGCCAAGTGAAACAATAAAATTGCAGCTGATTGAAAAAGTTTTGTCTGTCTTCACCATTTTTCGGGGGAAAGTTTGGCGCACCCGTACAAATACTTGCAATTTGCGCACGGTACACGTACAAACGTACAATATGTCGAAGTGGGTACATTTCAATTTCCGGTTTCATCGCCAATTCAATATGGTCCCTGCTCTTCACCCCATATACTTGCTGCATTCTAACACTATCGCTGGCGTTTTTACACCAGCCAACGCGATGGGTGCAATACTTGTGTGCTCCGACCTATGTGTACATGTGTATGCCGACACCATTGCTTCCTCGTTCTATCTTTCTGCGAGACTGAAATTTCATCCTATTAACGGTAGACCAGATTTAGTTTTTCAGTCTTCCCACAGAACAAGTAGCAGCACCATCCCTATTTCCACTGCATGCCGCCCCAACCCCTTGAACAATTTTATCTGCTTTTGACTTGAGGGCGTGCAAGGTGGTTTGGTGGTGCAACAGTGGAATTTCGTATTTTTGTTTGTCCTTTTCCTGGATTTTTTTCCAAATTTTCCTCGGAGCGTGAAATTGAGTGCATCAGGAGTAGCAGGCAGCACTGAGCTGGAGGTAGTCGTTGTATTGGTTGATTTGTTTTGCGTACTGAACGAGTGGTGATAAACGAAATAAAATGCGTGGAACTTAAATTGAAATTGAATTCGAATTTAATTGCTTGGAAAGATTAGTGGTGCAATTTAAAATTGTTTACATAGCTAACTAGATCAGATATCAATCACAAACCTTTAACAGAAACTTTGAACAGTTCTAAACGATATGAAATCAGAGAGTACTTAAGTGCGTTGCAGGGGGAATGTGAATATGTGAATATGAGTAGTTAATTAAAATAGAGTGTGTACTTGATGCCCCTTTCGACATTCTGAAGTATGCAGAATACAGACACGCATATGACCCTTTATCAATTTGTATTTGCAATGGATAGCTTTGATCTTTTGTTGCATTTGACACATGAATTATCTGAAGTGCAAATTATTTTAACAATAAAAAATAATTGGTTGTGTTGACAATACGGATTTTTATTAAATTAAATTGAATTGCTATGACAACATTTTCATCTGAATATTGAGAGGCGAATATTTGTTTCGTTTTTAACGCTTTCAACAATTTAAATTAAGTACACTTTGCAGGCAAATATTGTCAACTTGTAAGCAGTTTGAACGAACAACAATCAATGTAATTCAAAAAGAAAGTGATTCTAAAAGATTGTTTCCTACTCCGGTCAGTCTCCATAATCCTTTGATAACAACCCAGGGCGCCATCCAATATCGCGTCAATGTACCCCTTGGATTCCTATCTCGAACTGGAAATCAATCATTACATGTACATTAACACAAATCGCTAGTGTGACCAGACAAAGCACTAGAGTCCCTCTTAACATCAGATCACCTGAGAGCATGACACCAATCCCTGAAAATGCTGTATTTTTTTAAGAAAATGAGGCCATAGTGACACTTGAGTGTATTCAGACCGGTATGTTTTTTCACGACTTGAAAAATTCGACTTGGAGGACATTTGGTTGCAACAGTAAACACCAATTTTCAGAAACTAGATAAATCTTGTTAATCCGTCAAGTTCATATGCTTTCCTACAGTCAAAAAGAAAGGTGAAGCGAGCTGATACTAACGGGTGGTTATATTTTAAGGGCCGAAAAATGAGGCCGGTCAGGCAGTTACTGTGAATAAGGTTCGCTATCGTGAGATGATAACGAACTTTTTATGGCCCGAATTGCAAGATATGGATGTGAACAATATGTGGTTTCAACAGGACGGCGCCACTTGCCACACAGCTAACGAAACAATGGCTCTTTTGCGCGTTGTGGCGATGTCAATTGGCCGCCAAGATCATGTGATTTGATACCGTTGAACTTCTTTCTTTGGGGTTATTTAAAATAAAATGTGTACGTCGCAATTCAAGAGCTAAAGGATACAATAACTCTGCACATTAACGGCAAAGAACCTCAATTATACCTCAGCTCCCTCGAAAATTTTGACCTTCGGATGGAGGTGTGCCGCCAAGGTCTCGGCGGCCATTTGGCCGATATTTTGTTCCATACATAATTTAACCATACCAATATTATCATTATAAAAAGAAATGGCAATAATTTCCTAAATAATTTGTTGTATTCAAAATCAACATCGGTTCAGTGAAAAATCATTTAGGTGTTGCTACGGCTGGGAATCGAACCTAGACCTTCTGCGCGGCAGTTCATCGCACTAACCATCGCGCCACTGAGCCTATAAGCATATCAGTTGGGTAATAACTAATAAGTCATAAATACTAGGATGGTGTCACCAGAAATCGCCCTTGTAACATGCTTTCGTATCACCTTAATTAGGATATGTTCAATTCTATTCAACTGAGCCCTATTATAAACGACCTTTTTTCTTGTTGCTTAGTACAATCCTAGACAGAATCGGAGGAGAATCAAAACACCGGTTGACGAAAAACGCAACGCTTTTTTAAAAAGTTCACGAGTGGTGGGCGGTTTTTTGAAAATGTTCACACGTGTTCTGTTGGGAGCAACAATGAGTAGGTACGTGTACCAAGTTATCATTGTAGCTCAAAAATTAAGGTCAAACAAATTTTTACGTACGGACGGACGCCTCGCCAGAACATTTTTTATTTCGTTAAATTTTGAAAAAAAGGTAAAATATTTTTGTTTATACAATAGTGTAAATCAAAATGTGTGATACAGCCTTTCAGACAAATGCAAGAAATTTGACTCCAACTAAGAAGCATTAACGGTTATATTCGCAAATGAGGGAAGGAACAATTCTGGTCTTATTTTGTTGTAGAATAGTTGCCAGCTACAATATATAACCTACATAACCTCAAAAAATTGATTTAAAGAAAATCTTATTTGAGGTCAGATGTTTTGCGAAGTAAAAAAATATTTATAAATTATTAGAACATTTTTTGAATATAACTGAAGAATACACCATGAAATCGCCTTTTCGTATGTCCACAGAACTTGTTACTTCATGTTGTTTTTGTACCCATATCACACTCAATCGAAACTATATCATAATGGCAGAACTCTCAAAATTCAATCAGGGATTAATTATATCTATTAATAGTTTCTGGGAATAGCCCTTTGGGATACCCTAGCAAAATTAATTATATGGTGCACTTCAAGAGATATTATGATTACGAATACAATTATAGCATCAATTTAATTAAAAATACAATACAAAAGCTTGACGTTCTTAAAATGATTTTTGTATACTTCTCTATCTGAAACATGGATGTAAAAAAATTCTTCTATGGTAAAATCACTTGGATAAATATAAAATGAAAAGTCTATTAATTCTGAGATGTTAAATCATAAAAAAGAATGAATCATTCCAGAAGATCGAATTGAACCATTCTGAGCTAACGATGTAGCGTAGGAGGTTTCTGACATTGATATTAGCCAGCTCACCAAGGTTATCGAAGAAGAAGCTTCCTTTTTTCCGAGAGAGCTTGACAAGAATATAGGAGGTGAGTAATACTTTCTTCCTCTTCCTCGTCTAAGCAGCTTCTTCAGAAGTCATTGCCGAAAGGGCCTAATCCTTTTGCGTTTAGGCCTATAGGCCAGTGTCCTGTGAGGAATTGAACCATTTGGAGCTAACGATGTAGCGTAGGAGGTCTCTGACATTGATACTAGCCAGCTCACCAAGATTATCGAAGAAGTAGTCTCTCACATGAAAATTCCTTTTTTTCTGAGAGAGCTTGACAAGAGTATAGGAGGTAAGTTATACTTTCCTCCTCTTCCTCGTCTAAGCAGCTTCTTCAGAAGTCATTGCTGAAAAGGCCTAGTCTTTTTGCGTGTAGGCCTATAGGGCAGTGTCCTGTGAGGACATCGATTGTGGTGCTGATGTTTGATCTGTTCAGTATTGTTAAGCAGATGGAGCGCTTCTGGTTAAAGTTAATCCAGAGTTGCTTTGGTATTTGACACGTTGTGCCGTTTATCCATCTACGGTTTGCTTTAATTTATACGTAGCAAGATGCATACCTAACATATCTATTGGCGGTATAATGCCAAGGGTAGTGCCCTATCTGGCAAGCTCATCTGTCTTTCAATTCCCTGGTATGTCATTGTGGCCCGGCACCGGTAAAATGCTCCGCCATCTCGTTAAGATACAGTCGGCATTCGTGGGCTGAATTCGAATTGAATGAGATCCCTTCTAGAAATTTGAGTGCCGCTTGGCTATCGCGGAAGATGCTAATATACTTCGTGGATACCTTTTACATTTCTTTTCAGCCAAGAAAAGGCTTTTTGATTGCCATGATTTCCGCCTGCAAAACGATACAATGATCGGGAAGGCGAATAGATATGCTTTGTTTAAGCATCTTGGAGAGAACACCTCCACCCATTCCAGATGCTGTTTCCGACCCATACGTGTAAATCTGAATCGAGTTATTGGTTCCGATCGAATCCGACTCCAATTTAAGGCGACTGGGAATGGTTGTTCTGAAGTTATTAATGTTATTGCATCGAAAGATTTCTTCGAATTTTCTTAAAATTATACCGAAATCCGTTTTTACAGAAAACGCCCAAAAAAATTGTCGTTCAAAATTCTTAACCGTTTAACCAGAAATAATGTTATTCTAAAAAGCGAGCGTGACAATGGACGGATTTTGAATAGTGTAACAGTTGTTCTTTAGACACGGACAACCTAACTAACAACTTCATTTCGATAAATCACTTTCGGAACTATTTCCCCTCCAGCGACTGGGAATCGAACACAAACCTTATGCGTGGTTTTATCGCACACTTATAAATTGCCCGTAATGAAATGACGATTTAAATGTGAGGATACAGGGATACAATCTGTATTTGGGCTTCTGTAAATAAAACTGATATGGAATTTTTTGCCCATATTGTTGTTGAATTTGGTTGGTTACATCACTATGTATGTACAATTGTACACTGAACATAAGTTTTTATATGATTTTTATGAACGGCGTTCATATACCTAAATTCATTAATGTTTATGCAGTATTTATGGGGATAATGTAAGATTTCTTAAGATTTTTTTTCCGATTATTTGATCAAACTATTAAGTATATGAAACCGCATTCATAAAAATGTTTACCTTGTCGTTGTTGTTCGGAAATTCAAAATCATCATACAAGTATAAACACATTTCATTGAGATTTTTGGCATTATTTGCATGAATATCATATCGTATGAATGAGAATTCATAAACTTTATGAACGCGTACAATGGCAAAATGTATGAAAATTTTAATTTTTTACAAGAAGTTTTTCATGTGAATCATGTAGATTTTTGGTTCAGTGTAAATGGCAAGACCACGGTGAGAGATAAAGTTCTGAAATATCATAACTTACGCCCACATTTGTTACACAAAGTGCCAAAAACAGCTGGTTTATATTTAGATATGTGGGGATGTGCCGATGTGGTCATATGTCGAAAAGAGATTTGTCCTCAACAAACGAATATTGCTTTTACGATTTTCAAACACAAAAAATTAAGACTCCGACGCCAACTAGGCAAAGCCGTAAAGTGAAGATATAATAGTAGTAGTCTGCTTTTTGATCTACAAAGTCTAAAAACTCGTGGATACATTTTTGCGATTATCTATGTTTATAAGAAATGTTATGAATTATCAATGTAATTGTACATTCTTGCTCAATATTATCGGTTTTAACTGTCCGTCTTATTCTTTTCGATAGTATAATACATTTCATGTAACACATCATACAGTTAACAATGTGCTTAATGATCCAATTTCGGGATACTTATGGTAAGCAAACTTGGTATCTAAGCAAACAATAGAACGAACTTTCAAAAGACGTATTTCCATTAGTGTACAATCCACAACAATTCAAGATCAAAGTAAATAAATATCCACCCTATCTTATTCGGAGCCAATGGAACTCTTCCTAATGATATTAATCTCTTCGTCTATTCGTCGATGGAACCTCTACGATCTACATTAGTCTCTTTGAGGTAAGCGTGTAAACTTTTGTTGTTCCTGACCAAATAGCTTAAGATGGCCACGATATCTATTCTATTCATCATCTGTTTACTTCGAAAATATCAAAAGCAAACTGACAAAACAAACATTTACAAAAGTTTTAGCGTCTTTAAATAGAATGATTCATTTTGGACCACCCTGTATATACCCCTATATGGTATAAAAGTAATGAGTTGAATGATTACTCTAGGTAATTATTCACTGGGAGCTATAGTGAAAAATATTCGATTCCAAAATGTATTTGCATACCAATCCCACTCCAATAAGGGAATGTTAGTGGTAGCGCTAACAATCCACCGAGATTTAACCACAAAACGACAACATTTTTCTGGTTTTGTTTGCGTGTAAAATTTGAGTGTTTCATTTTTTTCTTTTAGTTGTTTGGTATTTTTGTCTATTCGTTCAATCAAACGACTACTGTAAGCATAATATTTTGGTGTAGTGTGTGTATTTTTCCTGCAATTGCAGTTCATGTTCCGATTGCTTAAATCAGACACCCGACCCACCCACTCGGAGCACAGACTCCGAATTGACAACTGAACTACAAGCTGAGTTCTAGCTATATATATGTATAAGTGGTGTGCATCATACCAGAATGGGTATACCCAGAGGGAGAGCGTTTATTTTTCGCTCATTGAATTCCGCTTCCCGGGAATCAATGGCAAATGAAAATGAGAAATTCCCAATTCCACAGGCAAGGACTGATTTTTTGATTGAATGTTTTTAAATGTAATTATTAATGTGAGTTTTTACTACGATCCTTTGCTGGGAGCTGCGTCAGGAGGTGTGCAATTCTCTTTCGAATACGAAGCGATTTGTCGGAATTCTCTAGCTGTCGGAGGCGATGCTGGTTTGGTGGTTCAATGGTGGGTGTGAAGGTTGATTTATTCAATTGTTTGATTTTGGGATGCTGATGGAAAATCGCAATCGTTTTTTTTTTAATTTTTACACTGTTGCACTTAACCGCATTGGGAATGTCTATTTGCCTGCGGAGCTGTTGGATCGGTTTGGAAAAAATTTCACGAAATGGGTGGAAAATTTTCAATCGGAACTTGTAGTCCTATATTATTTTTTCTTTTGCGTTTATATTTCTTTTTTTTTTAAGGGGGAGAGCTGAGTTTTTCCGCATACCAATGTAAAGATAATTGGGATTGGAATCTGATTTTTTACAGTTAACACTGCGCATCATTTGTCTGACTGGTGTATGATAAGGAATTTAATTATATGTTGAAGAATAATTTGAAAAATTACAGACTGATTTTATTTCTGATGAGGTAGTGTTCAATCCTTATCGATCCTGGGCACGTTGCTTTAGTCACTACGTCTAAGCGCTCTGACATCTGTGGACCGTGATTAAATTTTAAACGGGAGGTACGCCTTCCTTGTCATCTCAAAATATTTAATTTTTTACTTTTTATTTCCACAACTTGGCCGGGGCATTTTCTGATCAGTATCCAGCACTTCTTGCCGTTATTCAGGATTGGTCAAATAGAGATCCGTCAGACCTACCATTTTGACTTTCTAGTTGATTCTATTGTTTCGCCCAACTAAAGTAGCATCAAATGTTCCATCGTATCTCTAGTAAGCTGTCTAAAGTAAATGTTGACTTTGAGTTAGTTAAGAACCCATATTGAATATACTTCTGAAACCTTTGTTATTCATTTTATCAACATTGTTAGAGGCGTAATCGAGAAAATCGTTTTAAAGATAACAGTTATATGGGAAGTATAGTTAATACTAGTGCTATTACAATTCCTAAAACTCTTCTGTAGGACCACAAAAAACACACATAGCTAAAATTTTATTCAAATCGTAAGAGTTTCAGTATCACTATTTCAATAATAGACTCCATAAAGACCACAAAGACCACAACCAACAGACTCTAGATGAGAGACTTCACACGGCAAATATATATTTTTGAAAATTTCCTGCTTTTAATAATTCACTAAAGTTGGATTCTTCACGACATCAGAATACTTCCCTGTTTTAATATATTTCTGCTAACCAGAGTATAGCTGGTATAGCTAATTTATCCTCTTTAAAAATACTGCATACTCGGTTTTTACCAAAAAATAATTATGAATGTAATTCGTAAATTTATTGTTTTCTCACAAATATTACACAAAATTTCAACAACATTTTCTAAGTTGCATATGAATAGTTGAATAGATTAGCTTAAATCTTTTGATTTCATATTTTATGTTCTATTATTGAATAAATAAGATTACCCCTATGAGATTATACTAATTAAGATTACGATTACAATTTCCCAACAAAAACATAATATGTACAAAACAAAGTTTTTGTTTTCTCGAATACGCTTTTTATTTAACCTCAAAGCTAAACTAGTCTACTAAATTCTACTTCACAAAACGTTTTAATATAAAATACTAGGTAAAAAGTCGTCTTAGCGCCATCTCACTGAGAATCTTGTACAAAGCTGTTTTTCAATTTTCTTGGGCTGCATTGCTTGGCCATCGGTATTACCGGCCCGCTGTCCTAGGGTCAAAACAAGGGCCTGGCCCTCCAGGTTGGGGGTTGTGCTTTGGGTTAACTACCCATCCATGGAAAAAAGCTTGTGTTACGAAGCAACCAATAGCCTCGGAAAGGACTGATATTATTCTTGACGACCCTGCTAAACGAAAAAAGGACAGCGAAGTTTGTATCTGCACCTGGAATGTGAGAACATTAAACCCGAGAAGTGCAGGCGAACAATAACCGGAAGCATTAAACTCCTACAAATCAGACATTACTGCCATCCAGGAAATTAGATGGGATGGGCCGGGCAAAAAGAGGATGAAAAACTGTGACATCTACTATGGACCGTGTTATAGTGAGCAGAAACAGCGACTATTCGGATGTGGATTTGTTATATCTAAGTGCCAGACCTAGGCCAGAAGTCTTATGTTTCCATGACTTTAGCGAACGCATTGTAACAATCCGCATCAAGCCAAATTCGCCAACTTAAGCCTTCTATGCGGTCATGCTCCGACGGAGGAAAAAGATGATATAACTAAGGATTGCTTCTCCGAGCTCCTCGACAAAACGTATGAGCGACTACCAAAGTACGGTGTTAAAATCGTGTTGGGAGATTTTAACGCAAAGGTAGGAAGAGAAGACATCTTTAGCAGTACTGTCGGAAAATATAGCCTACACGACAACACGTCTGGTAACGGACAAATTGACTTCGCTACGGAACGAAATGCCACTATAGCCAGCACGCGGTTTCCTCACCTCCAAATCCATAAGGAGATATAAGGGGATATCCATAAGACCTTCGCGCAACGCGTATCCCATAACCTCTCGATTCACAACATACCAACAGCATATAATGTCGAAGAACAATGGCAACGATGCCAAAAAGCTTTAAGATCAGCCGCAACCGATGTGCTAGGTTTCTCCTGACCACCAGCAAGAAACCCCTGGTTTGATGAGGAATGCCGACAGATGCTCGCAGCCAAGAAAGAGGCCTATAAGGCTAAGGTGCAGGTGAAGACGAGAGCTGCCATTGAGCTCTGTAGGCAAAGAAGAAGGGAAGAACATTGGCTTTTCAGAAAGAAGAAAAAAGAGAGAATAAAGCGCGCGCCCAAGGATATAGAGAGGTGCCACTCCAGGAACGATGTTCGCAAGTTTTACCAAAGTGTAAAATGTCAAAGCCAAGGATACGGCTCGAACAGAATCCTATCGAGATGAACAAGCAAATATCGTAGTTGAGACACAGTCGATGCTGAGTATATGGAAGAACCACTTCTGTAGACTGTTAAACGGCGATGACGAACAACATTCCGCTGTCAGGCAGAACGATCCATTTAATAATGGCAACAACAGCGAAAACTGCCAACCACCCGACCTAAGTGAAGTGAGGATAGCAATATCTAAACTCAAGCTTAAGCTTTATAAAGCTGGCGGAGATGACTTGGTAAGTAACATCCACCAACGTGTAAGCCAAATCTGGTCGGATGAAAGTATGCCTGAAGAATTGAACTGATCAGCATCGTTTTGCCAGATCCACAAAAAAGGAGACCCTCTGAACTGCGCCAACTACAGAGGCATAAGTCTGCTCAACATCGCCTACAAGATCCTATCTGCCGTAATATGTGAATGCCTGAAACCGTTTACCAACAGCCTGATCAGCCCTTATCAGTATGGTTTTAGGGAAAATCCACAACCGATCAAATTTTCACACTTCGGTAGATCCTGGAAAAAACCCAAGAAGTCCAAATCGATACCCACCACCTATTTATCGATGCCAAAGCCGCATACGACAGCATTTATAGAGACGAACTACACAGAGCCATGTCTAGTTTTGGTATACCGCCCAAACTCGTCCGTTTGTCTAGGATGGCGATGGAGAATTCTCGCTGCACCATCAGGGTCGGAAACAACCTCACCGACACATTCGATACCAAAAAAGGATTTAGGTAAGGCGATGCGCTGTCATGTGACTTTTTCAATTTGATTCTTGAGAGGATTGTGCAAAACTCCCGAGCAAACACCAGAGGCACAATTTGCCAAAAATCGGTGCAACTACTAGCATACGCCGACGACATTGACATCATTGGTAGGACTCAACTTGATGTCATAGCCACGTTTGCTAGTATAGAGAAGAGTAAGACTAAGTATATGCTGTCAACACGAAAGGCCACACAACATCGACGAATTATACAGAACGGCACCATTAACAGATATAACTTTTAGGAGGTGCGAGAGTTTGTCTACCTCGGCTCCGCTATTAACTCTGCCAACAACATCTCGTCAGAAATCAAACGAAGAATTACTCTTGCCAATCGCTGTTTCTTCGGGCTAAGAAGGCAATTTAATAGTAAAGCCCTCACTTGAACTACTAAGGAGATCCTATATAGGACCCTGATTATCCCAGTGCTGCTCTAGGGCGCTGAAGCATGGACCGTATCAAAAGCGGATGAAGAAATCCTTGGTCGATTCGAGAGAAAAATTCTTCGAAAAATCTTCGGTTCCGTTTGCGTTGGCGGGCTATGGAGACGAAGATTCAACCACGAAATATACGAGCTGTACAGCGACATACCCCTGGTCAAAAAACTCCGCATTGGACGTTTAAGATGGCTAGGGCATGTCGAAAGAATGGACACCAATACTCCGGCTCGCAGAGTCTTCGATTCCCAGCCAGACGTCGGACGCAGTAGAGAAAGACCTCGCCTTAAGTGGCGCACACAAGTAGAAACCGACCTCAACCAACTTGGAGTGCGCAACTGGAGGCAGTTAGCTAAGGACCGGGCTAATTGGAGAGGCATGTTGGTTGAAGCCCAGGTTCATCCCGCACTGTAGCGCCACTTAATTAAGTAAGTAATTTATATTTTATTGAGGTTGTAATGGGTTTAATGATATACTGTACTGCAATAAAAATATATGTAACGAAAATTTAATGCCCCTCTCGATGTTTCACGGAGTAATGATGCCACGTCAAGGGCTCTTGTCATCTGTTGGCAAGACTTTTTCGATACAATCAACTGTATTGGTGAAAGTCCGAAATGTTGAAGTAAAAAAAATTGGGTACACTGAGGCTGAGCCGTCCTAACGACTGTAAGGTCCTAACAACCTCTTGCAGCTACGGCATGCACACTTCCCAGCGCCAGCTCAACGAAAGACGATATATATGTATTGAGATATGTATATATGTATGGTATATGGGATAGAGTATAAACATATGAGAAGGCTATAATCCGCTATGCGGATCGTTGAATACCTTATCCCATCCTACTCTATCTTTAAAACTATTATCCTCAAAAGTGATCAAAATGTTTTATGGTTCGACATAAAACGACGTTTTTCTATTGCATTTACATACTATGGGGTATTATAAACAAATAATTTTGTTAAGAAAACGGCCCCAAAAAGTAGGCGTGGGCTAACGTTATCTGTAGACGAAATATTCATGTTAATATTATCAATAATTGCATCAAAATTTGACTGAAAATTGTTTTTTTTTACTAAAAACGCCCCGCAAAAGTGGGCATGGCAAAAAACTGTGTATAGACAAAATATAGGTATTGGGATTGTATAAATATGTTGTTCAGGCACTTTTTAAAATTTCCTACCGTTCGGCCAAAAACGAAGTTTTTCTGAAAAATAGCGTTTTCGATTTGTATGTACTACTCCGTGCGCTAAGGCGTCAGGAGCAAACGTTGTAGGTTTGACGAATTTAGCTGATCGGTCACTAGTTCACTTTAATAGATAAATCGATTCTTGATCTTCTTGACTGAGAGATTAAATAAATTCGAACTCAGAGAATCATGTAGAGCACTATATTGAACTTTTCATGTTCGATGTTTATTCCATGAGTCCATAAACACTGCTTGACGACATTGCTTAGAAATAGAAAACGGCATGAGCCGTTTATCGCCAAATAAAGAATGCTTTTGTCTCACTCGTACGCTTTCATTACAGCTTTCCGTCACGCGTTTTTTTAATACAAACCTTAAATTCAGCTCATAGGATTTTCTTCACAAAAATCCATATTTTGTGTTAATTCGTTTATTATTTCGACATCTAACAAAACAGTAATTCAATTATTTTGTATAAAATCACAAGATCTAGATGAATTATAAAATCTTCTATAAGATGAGAAAAAAAAAGAGTAATTGCACTATATCATTTATTTCTAGTACCGAAAACCGAATTCAACAGCAAATTCTTAATCCACCATTCAATATATTTTTTATACACACTGCCCAAAATAAAATAAAATTCGACTTGTTAGAACCACATGTTTTGTATGCCTAATTGATCCGATTCGGGCACAAGAAAGTGCCATATTTTCACAATGGAATATGGCACAATGACTTTGCTGGCTTTGTTTTAATTGAAGAATTATTTAAATAAAATGATTTAATAATTTCAACACGTTGTTGCTGCGTAAAATGCTCTCTACGACTGTCAAATGCCCACTGACAAATTTCATTCAAACAAAAATGGCAACCAAATAAAATCGACCTGGAATATAAAACGCAGCTTGTAGTATGGCTATAATATGTAGATAACCTCTATTGCCAAATCAGCAGCGTCTTAATTAAGTTACCTTTTTAGAATATAAAGATATTTTACTCCAGCATTTTCTTCATTCCAAAGCCATAGTACGGTCAGGTCTTGAATATGGTTCTCATGTTTAGGGTTCCGCGCACAAACAAGCACTAAAAAAAGTTTACCAATTAATGATTTAAAGACAAAAACCTGTCTACTTAAGAGAAACTTTCCTTTCGATGTTAAGAACGGGAAATAATTACTTACCGCAGTTATTCATTATTTCGCTTATCTGGCTTTAAATTCTAGTATCAACTACTTGTCATCACTCAAATATCTCTAAAAAGCAATCCGATAGCAGAGCACAAAGCACAATACATCTCCACAAATGATAACCCTCATCCAAATACCGAAATAACATAAATGTGAAATAAATCAACCCCTGCTAAAACCAGAACAAATCAATCCGTCCGGCGTAATCTTCTGAATAGTATAGTTGTTCGTATTTCTGTGGATTTTGCTGTCATCCGCAGAAATTCAAATTCGAATAAACACCCACCGAAAACGATGAGGCAAATTTAAAGCCCCATTTGCACATTTTTCCTAGCTCTTGGGCTTCACATTGACGACGACTAAACCCAACTAAGATGCTAAAAAATAAACAAATGTGAACCTTCACCAGCTGGAATAGCACTGCTGGCTTGCTCCTTTACAATCGCAACGTTACAGATGAAGCCTTTGTAAACGGTATACCTGAACTCCCCGCAGGATTACCATGATTTATTTCAAATAATCAAGATTTGCGCCTACGCGTAAATGAAGTATTTTCAACCCCATTAATTCACTTTAAAAGGTGTATTGGGGGATTTTTTGCGAGCTCCTCAGGAGAACTTATCTAATGAAAGCTTGTTGAAAGGTTATAAATATTACTTTGAAAAATTTCCTGACATTGAACTGTGCTAAGAATATAATTTAATTTATCACTATCTAAGCTGACAAATCGGGGGATATAAGTACTCACAGGTTTTACCCTTTTTAGGATATATTTATTTGATTGTAAATTCTTGGCAAGCACACAAACGCTGCAAATAAATCTAGGAAATCGAAAAGATTTAACATTAATTCTCGAATCCGACAGCCAACATAATAATTCACTTCATCGCTAGTGTAATCCCATGTATCTACTTAACATATTCGAACCACATATACAAACGTACAGCAGTTTGGCATACGATCAGTGTCTCTGTTTACATTATATAAACATCAACGGATCCATATTATTAATTACCCCAACTACGACTTTTGGGACAGAAATTAAAACATGTCCGCATGATTGAGGACAAACCCGACCACCGTTAATTGAATAATACAAAAACCAACAAGAATTTCCATTAAAATTGCATGCGGCCCCCTCCTGAGTCAGCATTACGCAAACCCACACACACATCTACATTGTACACCATTGTGCATGTTTCTTCGCTTGTCCGTAGGACTACCAATCTCATTTCAATTACTCCGCATACAGAATTAAATTTAAAAAAAAAAATACAAAAACAAGGACCTCACACAGTCACAGTCACACGCGTACGTATGAACACATAATTTAAATTAAAATCATATAATAACGCGCACAACAAAATAATTGCATTTGGTTATCCACTGCGTTGTTTGGTCCTCCACAGGGGGGTGGCATCAAAAATTAAATAACAGAAAAAAACTGTACCGAGAGGAAAACAATGCCAAATCAAAGTGTGCATATAAATCTCTTGCAAACAGATCCTTGTCGGGAGAAGGCTACATATATCCCTTTACTCAGGAAATATATGTTTGGTTTTCTTGATTTTTTTTAGTTTTAATTTATTTTGTTGGTCGTTAAAATATACGTGTTCTCGAGATAACAGTATATCCTGCAGGATCGGAGTGGTACACATGATATTAATATTTTGTCGACACAAATGTTCTTTATGTTTATCAGTAAGTTCTATTTTAGAAAACTGAATTATTGTGGCGCTTTGGATCTATGACAACCCTCTTTAGAATTGGACAAAACTTCCCCATTGACAGGTATAATAAGACATTTTAGAACAACTGAAATCGAGATATAAATATCATTAATATCAAGAGCCGAAAGCCGTTGCTCTAGTTTGCTATTTCTAATATATTTGTAACAATTTTAAATTGTATATTAATATTTCAATAATAATAATAATAACTTTTAGGTAGTACGGGACTTTGTCTACCTCGGATCAGCTGTTAAATCTTACAAACAACATTAAACGAAGAATTACTCTTACAACCGCAGTTTCTTCGGGCAAAGAAGGCAATTCAGTAGTAAAGCCCTGACTAGAAACAACTTAGGAGATCATATATAAGACCCTGATCATCCCAGTCCTGCTCTACGGCGATGAAGCATGGACCGTATCAAAAGGGGATGAAGAAATCCTTGGTCGATTCCAGAGGAAAATTCTTCGAAAAATCTTCGCTCCCGTTTGCGTTGACGGGCTATTGCGGCGAAGATTCAACAAAGAACTATACTTTACGAGCTGCACAGCGACATGTCCCTAGTAAAAAAAACTTCGCATAAGACGTTAAAGATGGCTAGGACATGTAGAACGAATGGACACCAATACGCAGGCTCCCAGAGTCATTGATTCCCAGCCGGATGCAGTAAAGAAAGACCTCGCCTGAAGTGGCGCACTCAAGTAGAAACCGACCTCAACCACTGGGGGAGTCAGTTACCGTTAATGGAGACTGGTATAGAGCCATGATAACCGACTATTTTGTTCACGAATTGGATGGCATGAATGTGGATGAGATGTGGTTCCAACAAGAAGGCGCTACATGTTACCCAGCGCAAGTCACAATCGATTTATTGAAGAAAACATTCGATGAGCGCATAATTTCGCGAAATGGACCTGTCAATTGTCCAAGATCGTGTGATTTGACACCATTGGATTTTTTTCTTTGTGGATATGTGAAGTCGTTCATCTACGCCAACAAACCAGGAACGTTATGGGACTCGGAAGCCAGTATTCGTGGAGTTATTGCCGACATACGGCCCCAAATGCTCGAAAAAGTGGTTGAAAATTGGACCTCTAGACTTGGCTTTATTGGAACCAGGCGCGGCAGCTACATGCCCCAAATCATATTTAAACATTAAAGGTATAAAATTATCCTTCCAATAAAGCTTAATTGATGGACATTAAAACGATTTTCTCATGTCCTATTTCAATTCGAAGTTCTATACCTCTAATGATACAAAATATGAAAAATTATTTTTTTTATTTGCATACCTATTATTAAAAATTTATAAAACTTTTATTAGTTGCATTATAATGCTAATTTTGACACAAATTTTTAACTATGTAAAAAAAGTTAGCTAACAAAAATAAACAAAAGTTGTTTCAGAAAACTGCAAGAATATTTGTAGGAGAAAAGAAAAAATCAACTAAAAGAATGTTTTTTCCTTCAAATATTAAAGTTTTGTTTAATAATACATTCATTTAAAAACTGGTTTGTTTATAGAATTGATGTTAAAAATTGTTAACCAAATTAAGTTAATGCCACATTTCAACATTTACTGCAGTTATCCGAGTTATCAGGGTACTTTCTTCGAAGGGTATCGCTATGGGTCCACGTAGGCCCATGCGAGCTTGACGATTCACTCGAGCGTCCATAGCCCATCTAACCTAACCTAACCTATCCGAGATGTTACTTCTTCTTCTGCAAATAATCTTCTCGATGTACTTCCATCGTAAGTGATCCCAAATCCTTTTTTTTATTTATCAACGTAGAGTCCAAGATCTTCACGAAATTTTGTTTGCATTTCTTGTTTTCTTCTTTTTCTGCTTCTTTAGTTCCAGTATTTTCGGCTATATCTTCTGTATCTTGTTTTTTGTAAAATGAATTGAGATTTTTCATATTCGTAATGGTGTTCATCATTTATTGATTCTGACTCAATGGCGAAGTGTTTTGTGTAAGCTTACAAATCGGACATGACCGGGTCAACTTTGTTTTAATTATTTCATTTAAAACTTTTCCATCGATCATAGTTAAACAAAATTCGTGGTTGACAACAATAACTTTTTGTCATCTACTTTAAATTCAGTCGGTAGAAGATTAACAATTTGTCTTTTCATCTCATTTACTGTACTTTTAGTGAGTTTTTCAGTTTGCTTTGCAATCTACAACATTATCCATCACAACCCCATTTGCTAAGTAGTATATGACTCGGAAGTCCAATTATTTCTGTTCGCTCTTGTTTTTCAAAATTCGTCTTGTTGTGTGATCATCATGCAAATTGTCTCTGGCAGTTTCTGTCATTTCAACGTGATCCGGAAGTATTGCTTTCTCGGCAATTGTTATAGCTTTGTAAGAAGGCAGAACATTCATGTTATGATTCTTTACGGACCATCATAACATGCTGTACTTTTTCCTATGTAAGTCCCAGATCCATAAATATGGCCAATGCGTTTGCTTCTTAATATTTGATGGGATCCTTTTGAGGAGAAGAAATTTACCATTTAGTTCATAGGATAAGCGGTAATACCGGCCTTACCTTTTTTTCATGATCCTTATTCTATTTAATAGTCAAAGTTGTTGAAAGATCAACTTTAGACAATTTCTGTTTTTATTTTTGTCAAATGATGATCATTATCCTGTCCCGAAATTTTCGCCGTTTTACTTTCTAATTTAATGCAAATTTTTTCTAAAACTTATGCCAACAAGCCCACATCTTGAAAAAGCCACAACCATACTATCATGCCAAACGGTAATAAAAGATTACATAATATTTGCCATGCTTTATATGATGTATACTTTATATGAATATATAAACAAAATTAAACTTTAAAGATAAGTTGGTTTTTTTTTTATTCAGAGAAATTTTATTTGAAAAATATTTTTTTTTACAATAATTTGATAGTCTTAAGTTTAATATGGTTTGGCCAATGGTCTACTAGATTGACAATTTGCTTAAGCTTAATTATATAATGAAGTTAGTCTCCTTCGCAAATACGTTGTCTATATAAAAGTGCGCGTGTCGTATATTTATATAATATTTCCCAGCCTAATTTTCCATTAAGGACTTCCAAAGAACTTCGAAGCAACTCCAAAGTACCTCACACGAAACTCCCTTAAAAATAGGACATATGGCAATAAAGTGATATACATCCTCCCTTTCCTTGAGGTTGCATAGGTCACATAGGTCACATAGGATCGGCAGATCCGGTCGATGTGGAATGTAGTTTACATTTATAATTCGCCTCTAACTTTAAATATTACATTTATCATACTTATGGGGCAGCGTTGAGTAAGTATATTTGTTCTCGAAGTTTGAGTTGATTGTAAGTCTATATTGAGAAAATTTTGCTTCATGTTTAAAATTTGGTACTGGTCTCATCCAACCGGATTTGACTTGCTAAACGATAAGTGCGAGTGTTGATAACACGACGAAAAACAGCAACACTATAAACACCCTGGTGAGAATGGCACGGATGAATACCCGGCCTGCTGTCCCAGGCGAACCTAGATGAGCTGCTCTGACATATTCGGACAACAGGTTGTCTAGGAATTTCAAGGGTTAGTCAGCCCCTTGAACAGAGATGGTGGCGGATGAACCGAAAGGCCAACGGCAGCGCTCAATCCCGTAGTGGATACTGATGGCCCCGTGTCCTAGGGGTATCTAATAAATTGGAACTGGCCCTCCAGGTTGGGGGTTGTGCTTTGGGTTAACTACCCACCCACAGAAAAAAAACATGGTTACGAAGCAACCAATAGCCTCGGAAAGGACTGATTTTATTGTTGACGACCCTGCTAAACGAAAAAAGGACAACGACGTTCGTATCTGCACCTGGAATGTGAGAAAATTAAACAGGAGAGGTGCAGGCGAACAACTAGCGGAAGCCCTAAACTGCTACAAAGCAGACATTACTGCCATCCAGGAAATACGATGGGATGGGCCGGGCAAAAAGAGGATGAAAAACTGTGACATATACTACGGACCGTGTTATAGTGAGCAGAAACAGCGACTATTCGGATGCGGATTTGTTATAAGTGCCAGACTTAGGCAAGAAGTCTTATGTTTCCAAGACATTAGCGAACGCATAGTAACAATCCGCATCAAGGCCAAATTCGCCAACATAAGCCTTATATGCGCTCACGCTCCGACGGAAGAAAAAGATGATATATCTAAGGATTGCTTCTACGAGCTCCTCGACAAAACCTATGAGCGACTACCGAAGTACGATGTTAAAATCGTGCTGGGAGATTTTAACGCAAAGGTAGGAAGAGAAGACATCTTTAGAAGTATTGTCGGAAAACATAGCCTACACGACAACACGTCTGGTAACGGACTTAGGCTAATTGATTTCGCTACGGAACGAAATGCCACTATAGCCAGCACACGGTTTCCTCACCTCGATATCCATAAGGGGACATGGCGGTCTCCAGATCAACGAACGGTCAACCAAATTGATCACATTGCGATAGATAAGAGGCACGCATCCAGTATTTTGGATGTCCGAACATTCCGAGGAGCTAACATCGACTCGGATCACTACCTTGTAGCAGCCAAGGTAAGAATGCGGATATCCACCACGCCACAACAATCCAGAAATACTGTGAAAAAATGTAATGTCGGAAGACTGCAATCGCAAGAGACCGCCAAGACCTTCGCACAACGCGTATCCCTTAACATCTCGATTAACACCATACCACCAGCATCGAATGTCGAAGAGCAATGGCAACGATGCCAACAGGCCATTAGATCAGCCGCAACTGATGTGCTAGGTTTCTCGCGGCCACCAGCAAGAAACCCCTGGTTTGATGAGGAATGCCGACAGATGCTCGCAGCCAAGAACGAGGCCTACAAGGCTAAGCTGCAGGTGAAGACGAGAGCTGCCATTGAGCTCTATAGACAAAGAAGAAGGGAAGAACATCGGCTTTTCAGCAAGAAGAAAAAAGAGCAAGAAAAGCGCGCGATCGAGGATATAGAGAGGTGCCACTCCAGGAACGATGTTCGCAAGTTTTACCAAAGTGTAAAACGTCAAAGCCAAGGATACAAGGCTCGAACAGAATCCTGTCGAGATGAACAAGGAAATATTGTAGTTGAGACACAGTCGATGCTGAGGATATGGAAGAACCACTTCTGCAGACTGCAGAACAACATTCCGCTGTCAGGCAGAACGAACCATTCAATATTGGCAACGACAGCGAAAACTGCCAACCACCCGACCTGAGTGGTTGGCAGCTTAATAAGGCTGCCGGAAATGACGGCCTTCCCGCTGAGCTCTATAAGGCCGGCGGAGATGACTTGGTAAGTAACATCCACCAACTCATAAGCCAAATCTGGTCGGATGAAAATATGCCTGAAGAATGGAACCTCAGCATCGTTTGCCCGATCCACAAAAAAGGAGACCCTCTGAACTGCGCCAACTACAGAGGCATAAGTCTCCTCAACATCGCCTACAAGATCCTATCTGCCGTAATATGTGAACGCCTGAAACCGTTTACCAACAACCTGATTGGCCCTTATCAGTGTGGTTTTAGGCCAGGAAAGTCCACAACCGATCAAATTTTCACACTACGGCAGATCCTGGAAAAAACTCAAGAAGTCCAAATCGATACCCACCACCTATTCATCGATTTCAAAGCCGCATATGACAGCATTTATAGAGACGAACTGTACAGAGCCATGTCTAGTTTTGGTATACCGCCCAAACTCGTCCGTTTGTGTAGGATGACGATAGAGAATTCTCGCTGCTCCATCAGGGTCGGAAACGACCTCACCGACACATTCGATACCAAAAAAGGATTTAGGCAAGGCGATGCGCTGTCATGTGACTTCTTTAATCTGATTCTTGAGAGAACTGTGCAAAACTCGAAAGCCAACACCAGAGGCACAATTTTCCAAAAGTCGGTGCAACTACTGGCATACGCTGACGATATTGACATCATTGGTAGGACTCAACGTGATGTCATAGCCACGTTTGCTAGTATATAGAAGGAAGCGGCGAAAATGGGTTTAGCAGTAAATGAGGGCAAGACTAAGTATATGCTGTCAACACGAAAGGACACACAACATCGACGAATTGGACCAAACGTCACTATTGACAGATATAATTTTGAGGTAGTACGGGACTTTGTCTACCTCGGCTCCGCTATTAACTCTGACAACAACATCTCGTCAGAAATTAAACGAAGAATTACTCTTGCCAACCGCTGTTTCTTCGGGCTAAGAAGGCAATTTAGTAGTAAAGCCCTCACTCGAACTACTAAGGAGACCCTATATAAGACCCTGATCATCCCAGTCCTGCTCTACTGAAGCATGGACCGTATCAAAAGCGGATGAAGAAATCCTTGGTAGATTCGAGAGGAAAATTCTTCGAAAAATCTTCGGTCCCGTTTGCGTTGACGGGCTATAGAGACGAAGATTCAACCAAGAACTATACGAGCTGTACAGCGACATGCCCCTGGTCAAAAAACTCCGCATTGGACGTTTAAGATGGCTAGGACATGTAGAACGAATGGACACCAATACTCCGGCTCGCAGAGTCTTCGATTCCCAGCCAGACGTCGGACGCAGTAGAGGAAGACCTCGCCTTAAGTGGCGCGCACAAGTGGAAACCGACCTCAACCAACTTGGAGTGCGCAACTGGAGGCAGTTAGCTAAGGACCGGGCTAATTGGAGAGGCATGTTGGTTGAGGCCCAGGTTCATTCCGGACTGTAGCGCCACTTAAGTAAGTAAGTAAGTAAGTAAGTTTAAAATTTGCATATGCAAAGTGGCTTACTTTCTTTAAAATTGAATTGAATTTGTCTTTCAAATCTGGAATGCTTATATCAGGTATAAACTGTACGCTTTCACCTAAACACAGAGCTAGCTCCTCCCACCTCTCGACTAAATTACCCCTTGTTGACAACATTTTCTTAACCATCACCTTCATAATGTAATCAAAATGCTGTTTTAGGGTCCTTAAAAACAATGGAGGCTCAGTTGTTTCCAAATGCAGCATATAGTTTGGCGTGCAGAGTGGCAGCCGAAAAATGCGTCTAAAAAAATATCTAAGGAACCTTTCCACCTCATCGTATTGGCAAAATCCCCAAACTTGCGCATCATAAAGCATTATAGAAGTTGCAGTCGCATGAACATTTTAAGCTTTGAGCTATTTTCAAGGTATTTGTTGCCGATACAACGTGCCTAAACTGAAGAAACAGCTCTTTTCGCTTCTCATAGCTTGGGTTCAAAATGTTTTCTTATATTGAGGTTTGATGTAACTATTACGCCTAAGTATTTGTACTCTGGAACAATTGCAACATATTCTGCAATTAAGATCCTTTATAGATCAATTTTTCGTTGTTTGCATATCTGCAGCCTCCATCTCTAAATATCATAATTTTAGACTTCTGCAAATTAAAGGACAGGTACCAATTTTCGCAGTTTTCATTCGCTGCATTCCTTCTAACGATTCAGATCGGAAAACAATATTATCTGAGAATAAAGGGCCAGCTATCTGGTTATTTCCAGAATGGATTCCTCCTCCTATCTCACCCACGATGTCATTGATGAACAGAATGAACAGTAATGTACTCGAGACACAAACTTGCTTCACTCCCTTCGTGTTGAAAACTCTTCAGATATTGACTCCCCATCCCATACATAGGTAACGTTATTTTCATACAACACTTTCAGTAATACAACAATTTTACCTGATATACGCAATTTATAGACCTTATAGAAAAGTGCTTCTCGAGCGATCGAATCGAGTGCTCGAAAATCAAATAACAATGCGTAAAGTTTCTTTTTTCTTCTTTAAAAGCCCTCCGCAATGCTTAAAAAGTTTCTCCTAAATCCTGCCTGAAATTCATTAAGAATTTTCTTCTCTTCAATCCAATGTGTAAGCCTTTTAAAAATCAGAGTGCTAAAAAGCTTCACGGGCAAATTAAAAAAGGAAATACCCCGATAATTTCCCGGTACATCATAGGAGCCTTTTTTGTGTAGGGGGAATATTATTGTTCTTTTAACGCTTTCCGGGACGTCTGTACTTTCGAAAATTCTATTAAACTCCTCTGTCAATACGAACAAAAATTACGTTGAACAATTTATGAAAAAAACTCTACTGGGGCACGATCATCTCCCGGAGCCTTTCCAATTTTGGATCTTTCTTTTGTCATAACAAAGTTGTTTAAATTTTTTATTGGCATCTGCGTACATCATTTTGAAAAATTTATGTGTTATAATATTTCCTTAACAGCTTTAAGATTGAGAACGATTTCTCTCTAGCTTTTTCACAATCCTCGTCAAACCATCTCTGTTTCAAAATATCGTTACTAGTTCTCGCTTTAGCACTTACTGGAACAGCTTTAATTATAATTTGGGTAAGGTCCTTCATTTGTAACTGATTTTGCGTAATACACTCCAAGTTTAAGTTGTTTTGTTAAGAAGTATGTTGACTATCTCTCCACTTCAACTTGGGAGGCTGCCCCACATGTTTTGCATTGGAGGTAAAATCATCACCCGATATTACGCACACCACTTCCAATGGCATGTGGTCGGAAAGAGTCTGCTCAGCTATCCTAAAATCACTCACAATCGAATTACACTTTCCTGACATAAAACAGTAATCTATGACTGAGCACGATGTTCCACGAATAAACGTATACTCGCCATTTTGGTCACCTTTGCAGCTCCCATTTAGCATCCTTGCATCCAGAGTATCGGCAATATCCAATATTTTAACACCTTTTCCATCACATGTTTCGTCTTTTGATCTGCGAGTAGGGCTGATGATTGTAGATGCATGTACCGCTAACGAAGTTGTTTTGCGACAGACCAACCCTAGCATTGAAATCACCAATAAGAAGAACATCCACAGAGCCTAGATTCTGCAAGGTCTCACAGAGTCGATTACTTTAAGAAAAGAAGTTTTAAATTTTATCGAAATACCTTACTCCGTAAATTTTAGAATATGTACTCTTTACTCACTATTCACTGCGTAAATTTTAGAACACTCTTTACTAACTACATAAGCAAATAAACAACAAATAAAAAGTAAAATTAGAAGTTTAAGAGTGTTTTATTTTCTTTGTATTCTTTCTTTGAAACCATACTGTACATTATAAATATATCATTATACACATAAAGTTTGTCTGTACAAATTAAAAGTTATATCCTGCCCAACATCCATCATGTAGTTGAATTATTATCTTCGGCTGTATGAATGAAAACGAAAAAAAAAATGTCAAAACCATTTACGAAAATTGGCTTCGACATGCTAAAAGGAATCAAGGAAGAGCTGTGTTCTGTCACGTTGCAATGACCAGTGCTATAATTTGTAGATGTGCAGAAGTAGATATAACCACTGAATTGCTGGTCTTTACTCAATATATCAACCACCACGAACAAAAGTCCGAAATGCGTAGGCATTCAAGATAATGACAACGGTCGATATTCGTATTTATGTTGAACTGATGTTTTGGCATGTTGAAGATAATGGGTATGTATAGGAGCCCGGCAATCCTATCAGCTCAGGAGAATCGGTTGCGTAAGGCATGGCGTGGAGTAGGTGGCAGGGAATTGAATTCAAAGCAAACGTCTAATTAAAATTCCCAGGATGATAGCCATTTTAGGCCGTGCATTGTTGAATTGGACTCATTAGCCATTGGGCCCGTTGCTCCATATGCCAGAGGTGAAAACAGCATGAAGCTGTAGACCAATACTGACAATAGCATCCCCAGAAGTATGTGCTGCGTCCATCTCGATAAGCGGCTCGTTAGGTAGTTGAACATTATTCCTGTAAAAAAGAGACAAAAATAGAATGATTTCCTTTCTTTTTGTAGTTTTTGGTAATTAAATTTACACATACATAAGTATATGTGTTGTGCGAATGTAGTTTAGTGAGCTTGTTCAGTGTTAGTAGGTACATTGATTTAGAGAAGAAATAGTATGTATTAGACTGTTAAGAGCCCCTTTTGAGTGGTGATTCACAAAACCGTTCGGAAGCTCGACTAAAGCCGAATGTATTTGTATGTACATGTATATAGCTATACATGGAATTCTAGATATTCAATTTACAGGTGACGATGAAGTTTGGTTTTGTAATTAATGGCTTTTAAACTTGATGAAATATTGGATAGCAGACAAATGAATAGGATACGTAATGCGGGGCATGTTTCATCGAATTTTGGAAATCTGTACAAAATACCCTAAGAGGTAAAGTGCTGTTTTTGAAATGCACAAAGTAAAGTGCTTATATACTTTCGTGATATGCATGTTTATTTAACTTGTCGATAATCAGAGTCCCTGATTCTAAAACTCAATTTTGCATCAGACGCCTGTCAAAGTTCTCTCCGACATATAATTCCCAATAGAAGGTGATAAATCATTTTGATAGTCATGAACTAAAAGCAGTAAAGCTCATCGATATAGTACGTCAAAATATTCATCAATCACAAAAAGATACATTTTTCATAAGCAGCTTAAAAAAAGGAAAAAAACGGTTAGCTTTTTCAAAGTATCTTAATGTTGAGTACCTTCTCTATTGAATAAGTAGAGCTCCAGTCTTAGCTATCATTGAAAAAAATAATTGGACATTCTGTTGTTGAATTTTAAGAAAATTTAATTAACAATCCTGTTTGAGAATTTGCGTCATATTTTTTTGAACACAAATATCTTTGAGGTCTATAGCTTTAACTATTTGCAGTTACTTTCTTTCTTTCATCGCCTTGCCCTAGTTTGCTGCTAAATCACCTTTATTTTACTTTATCTCTACAGTCGCAAACCTATGAGGTTAATACTGTATGAGTATCCTAGTAGTTGCACAGATTTACGGATGACTGTGCACCTGGTGTTGACTGGAAATTGTTGCACAATCCACTCAACAATGAATGAATTGTCGCATGACAATACATCACCTTGTTTCAATCCTTTATTGGTAACAAATGGTTCGGCACCGACCTTGATGAAGCAGTAAAACTTCTCAATTTCAATTCTGTAGAAACTGGCGAGTTTAAAAGTATATGAAACCAAGTCAAAGTTCTGTATAGTTCACCTGTATAAAGGCTGTCATATCCGGCTTTAAAGTTGATGGCTAGGTGCTGGTGTCGATTTTGCGTGTTCATTTGTTTTTATACCCTATATATGGATTGGTATTGATATAGGTATTGATTGGTATTGATACATAGTTTGTAACATAGAGAAGCTATATATACCGTCAAGTATATGGATCGACTCAGAATCGCTAACTGAGTCGATTAAGCCATGTCTGTCCGTCCGTAGGTCACAAGTTTTTTGGCCTTATATTTTGAGCTATAGGTAATGATGGAATTTGGTACATGTGCTTTTAAAAAGAATCTGAACAACATATTTAGAGAATCTTAATATCTAAATTTCGTCTACATAAAGTTTTTTGCCAAGTCCACATTTTTGGGGGCGTTTTCAGGGAAAAACCTTTTTTCAATTTTAAAATATTGGAAAAAAACTTCCGATGCAAGATCATTGGTTATGATAATATGAACATTTCGTCCTAAGAACATTTTAACACAGAGAAAAACGTTTTATACCCTATCCCATAGGGGTATATTAGTTTTAATACATAGTTTGTAACATACAGAAATAATTTAGTAGATATACATCAACACATATGGATCGACTCAGAATTGCTAGCTGAGTCGATTTAGCCATGTTTGTCTGTCCGTCCTTCTGTAGGTCACCGGTTTTTAGGCCTTAAATTTTGAGCTAGGATAATGAAATTTTGTATATGTGATCTTTGTACGTGCTGTTCGAAGAATTGCTAAAATTTTCAAAATCCGCCTACTGCCACGGCCACTTTTTAGAAAAATCTTATTTTCAGTCAAACCGTTAGGTTTAGGTTTTGAAAAGGCATATGCAATAGAAAAACGTTGTTTTTTGTCGAACCATAAAATATTTCGATAAACTGTCTGAACTGTTATTTATGTTGTGACAACGTCATTTTTAACTTTCTCTTACAAAGAGAAAGGTATTGTTTTCGTGAACAAATTTGACCTCGAGATTTTGATTGATTCTAACATTACGATATTTGCAGAATCCACAAAAATGGTTTTCGTTATTCCGTTCCTCTGTCCGTAATGGTCTCCCCAGCCTAAACAGCCGATTTTTTTCAAACCTCGTATCCAAGTTTGTTTTGGTCATTATTCTATAATGGATAATAATATAACGGATTTTTGCATATATGCCATATAAAAAAATTGTCATTTTCTTGTAGTTTTGGCCAATAAGGGAGAATCGTTATTATTCACATAGACAACGGAATAAACGTTCCCATAATCTCATGCTTGTTCCAACTCGCTGTGAAAGAGAAAGTTGCTCATGACCCAGTCGTGCACCCACCACTCGTTTATATTTCATCGATATAAAGCACACATGTCGGAGATATCTATTTCTATCTATTTATCTATAAGGATGGGATGGAATAGTCGCCTTCTCACATGTTTTTTTTTTTCAGTTAGATATTGTTATCCATACTGTATTTACCCCCAAAAAGCGGGTGCGGTTATTTATGTTCTATAGACAAAATACAGATAACAATATTGTGTCAATATTTTGTTTGAAATTATTTAAACCTTATACTGAACATATTTTTTTAAAGAAAGCTCTCCCAAAGGGCGCTGGTCAAAACTACATATTGACAAAATATAAAAAAGCGCATATACTAAATCTTAAATGTGGGTGGATTTTGAAAATGTTTATACTCATTCCGCTACTAACAACAGAAAGATCGTTTACATAATTGCATCAGTCTGACTCGAAATTTAATGTTCCAAAAATGGAAACATACGGCAGACGAAACGGACATACATGACTAGATTGAGTCAGCTTTCGATAAATCAACCTTTATTATGTTTATTATGTTAAAAACTATCTGCTAAAATGAATAATCCCTAAAATTGATAAATCTAAAATGTTAATCTAAATGTATCATCCCATTATATCCCGATTTGTGTTTTTAATCTAAATAGTTCCAATAGTCCATAGTACCATTACTTATCATTTTAAATGGCATACGACTTCACCATAATAAATATCTGGATCTTGATATAGATGACTTAACATTGCCAGACGTTGAGATCTTCATAAAAGTTTAAGACCGCGTTTGTATTTAAATACAAAAATGTAATGTTCCTATTGAAAAATGATATTATCTTCTCTGTCATCGCTGCCAAATTCAACCATATTCAATTACAGCCGCTTATCTGCTGATTGCCATCCTCTACAACATTATTCGATTACAAATCTACCCACAGTTTATGAAAAATGTAAAATGCCAAGATCAACCGTAACCACAACAAGAAGGAGACAGCAACCATTATCCTGCCGCAATGAAATTTGAAGATTGAAAAATTGTTCATCGATTGTCATTTTATGTCAGTGCATGCTATGCACAGCCACCGTGCAAGAAAATAATCGTTTTGCATAAATTTTATTTCATAAAAAAGCATGCAGGGGTAGGTGCGTTGGAAACTGTTATTCCCCCAACAAACCCAATATACAAAACGAAGCCGATGGCGACGCCAAGCTATGCTTCCTGGCCAATTGGAAAATGGATTTTCACTAGATTCAATTTACTTAATATCCTTCCATGCATCGGGAGAGAAAGGAAATGTTTTTCATCACCGAAATTAAATTTGCACCGTCTGAGTGGCAAGATTCTACCATTTTTTGCAAGCAGGTTTAGGAATTCGTCATCGTGTACAAATTGGTAATTTTAATATTTCAGGGTTGAAGTAAAGCTTTACAACTACCTTTTGGGGGAAGGATTACCCTCTTATAAAGCTTTATTTTTCCAATCCCTTTATATAATAAAATTTTAAATCTAATAATAATCTAATCTAATAATAAATTCTTTCCATTACAAAAAGGCTTTGCAAATTAAGGAACTTTTTGTAGGTAAATTTTAAACTATTATACGTCCTTACATTAATTTCGAAATAATAATCTTATAACTTCTAATACTGAATATGAAAAAAACGTATTTTTCGTTATTCGCCAAAACTTAAAATTCCGTTATGCGATTTTAGACTGATTATAAGTCATTGTTACAAATGTCAATAGTAACATACATTTTCAATTTTATTCAGCTAGACAACATAGTTTACGAGAACTTAATCATTTATAAAATAAGGCCTTAAAACAAAAACACTTATACCGTCAGTTTTCGCCCTACAATGCCAATTCTAAAAACTTCTCGTATTTTTAATATTAGAACGCTTAATAGAAAATACACAGCAAATGATGAATCATTACTGCTATCCACGAAATACGATACGAATACTAAATACAACGATTAGAAAATGACATTGTCACAACATGTTATTAAGACAGTTTAAAAAATCTTTAATGGTACAACAAAAAAAAAAAACGTTTTTCAATTGCATTGCTTCGGGGTTCGATATACAAATATTTTTATTTCTGTTGACTCATTTATCAATACCATCCAAAAAGCAGCATGGAATAATACTCCTCAACAGAACAAAATAGTGAGCTATAGTAAAATTAAGTACCCCCGTGAAATACAAGATTTAGTAAGACAAAAAAGAAAAGCTCGTAAAAGATGGCACCAAACTCGTGCCCCGCAAGATAAAACACATCTCAATCGGTTGAGTAATTTGCTATCAAATTCGATTAAATACTTTAAAAACCATTCAGTAGAAACTTATCTGCAAAGCCTAACCGCTGGAAAGGAATCGAATTATTCGCTCTGGAAAGCAATTAGAGTCATAAAACGGCCAAAAATCGCTGTGCCGCCCATTAGGGTAACTCAAGACGTTTGGGCAAAGAGCGATAAGGAAAAAGCTGACGTTTTTGCCTCACATCTTGAGGAAACATTTAAGCCATTTGATGGTCCGGCGCAAAATGAAAACATTAATATATTCGAGAGTACAACCGATAATAACATAGTAAGATATGCAAGTATTGCCGAGCTTAAACGGGAAATACAGAAACTAAAGCCTAAAAAAGCTCCGGGTTATGACCTGATTACAGGAGAACTTCTTAAAATGTTGCCTCGGAAAGCATTAACTAAGCTTCTTTTTATTATAAATGCAGCAATCAGATTAGAATACATACCAAGACAGTGGAAAGTCGCGGAAGTGATTATGGTTCTAAAACCAGGAAAATCACCGAATGAAATAAAATCTTACAGGCCTATTTCACTTCTTCCAATCATTTCAAAAGTTTTTGAACGGATATTACTCGGTCGCTTACACCCCATAATTGATCAGAAACGTCTTTTACCTGACCATCAATTTGGGTTTAGAAGTAAACATTCAACGGTGGACCAAGTACATCGAATTACAGATGTAATTGAGAAAGCTTTCGAAGAAAAGAAAATTTTTTCAGCCGTATTTCTTGACGTGTCGCAAGCTTTTGACAAGGTGTGGCACAAAGGCCTTACTTATAAACTAAGTCAAGTTTTGCCAGAACAATTATATAAAATCCTCGTGTCGTATCTTGAGCATAGACTCTTCCGTGTGAAACTTGGAAGCGAATATTCCGAGTTCAAAGAAATAATGGCAGGTGTACCGCAAGGAAGCGTCCTTGGACCAATCCTGTACCTCATATTCACTCGTGATATCCCACAAACAAACGATACAATAGTTGCAACGTTTGCTGACGATACTGCTATACTAGCAGTTGCCACAACAATAGAGGAAACAAATATTAAATTACAAAACGCTCTTAACGAGGTTAATGAATGGACTAAATCCTGGCGGATTGCACTTAATGAGAGCAAATCGATCCATGTAGATTTTTCGTATAAACGGACAAACAATTTGCCTGTATTTCTAAATACGGTTCGAGTCCCGTTTGCAAATGAAGCGAAATATCTCGGTATGACACTCGATGCAAAATTAAAATGGAAGTCGCATGTAAAAAAGAAATGCGAAGAACTTAAGAATAAATACAGAGAACTGTACTGGTTGCTCGGAAAATATTCGAAGCTTAACCTTGATAACAAGCTGCTATTATACAAGCAAGTGCTAAAACCGGTTTGGACATATGGTATACAACTATGGGGTTGTACCAGTGAAACGAATCTAAACATTTTACAAACTTTTGAAAACAAAATGTTAAGATCATTCGTCAATGCGCCGTGGTACATAAGGAACGAAGATCTACGCAGAGATCTGGGTATTCCCGCGGTTAAAGATGAAACAAAAAATTTTGCACGAAAACATAAAAAACGTTTATTAGGACACGTTAACACAACAGTCCTCCAAATTCTGGACGAAACAAATATATTGCGGCGTCTTCAAAGAACTAAACCCTTAGATATGGCCCGATAATAACAAACCGCGCTATAATTGCGGAAAAGCAGGAACTCTCAAAGGAAAGTTACCTGCCAAACATATTATATAATCGTGATAAAAAAATTGCTGGATAAGTCGAATACTTAGTTGCAATAGAAATACCAAATGGGTGGTGGTTTTAGTGAGTAAAAATCTCACACTACTTTGGGCACGTGCTCATCGTGTCTATGAAGATTTCCACCAGCCCACGGAAAAAAAAAAAAAAAAAAAAAAAAAAAAAAATATTTTTATAAAAAAAAACACTCACAAATGATCCATAAATGAAATATTCATAATATTATTATAACCAATGTTTTTGCTTCAATTTCCTAAATATTTAAGTAACATACTATTAGGTATGCTGGTAATACTTCATGCTCTGGAGAAGTAAAGAAATTATGAAAATCTCGCTCAGTATGCACTAAGCGAGAATAATACTTAAACATATATTTATTTAATGCGAACCAGATTTGCCTTCGCTATATATTAAGCTTTCACTAAGAACCCACTTTCCCACGTCCAATGAATTCATGTTTATCATCAATTTTATGGCCGCCGCAATTTTGAATTTTATTGTACCTCTCCTCATATGAATATGTACACAAACACGTCGAATTAAATGACGAAATAGTTTCACAGGATGCAGAAAATCCCCCTTGCAAAACGGAATTGTGGCTAGACCCTGGACCGCACACAATAACCGAATATGCCCGTTCATCTAAAATTCAATTAGTTTTTTTATGTACACGTATGTATGCCAAAACAAATCGCGAAAAATTCTAATTCACCAGACGTCCATCCATTTCAGCGTTTGCACCGCAAAATCACGCGTATCTGCATCATGGTTGGTGTTGGTCTATGAGTTATTGCCCCCACATGAAGCAATCCGTGCGGTACCACGTCAAATCCCCGTTTAACTGGACGCTTACCAAGAACCATACGGTAGAGTAGGACCACTTGCAGTCGAAAAATTGAATTCCATCACTTCATTGAAAATATTTGTAGCATTAGTGAGGCCATGGTCAGACATAGCAAATGAGAGCACACATCTGCGTCTGGCCGAGCAACGGGGAAAATTATTAATTTTCATGTACCAATCCTTTTCGCATAGTGATAGGTACCTATTGTTTTTGGAATAGGATTTAAAATGCTAGCCATCATGTTGAGAAAGACCTGAAAGCTATAACCCTGATTGCGGCTGTGGATTTTGGAATACCGTAGGGAATTGCATGATACAAAATTTAGGCAAACAAATTTAAGAATCTTCTCATAAAAGTGTTAGATACTCTTGGTTGTTTGTCAGACTTTGGCAAGGGATAAAGCAGTGGAAACAACTTAGTAGGCCACTGCATCCATATGCTTGAAAACGCAATTTATTAAAATTAAGACCAAATAGAAGACGTATTTTTGTTTTCTTTTTGGAAACTATTATTGATATCGTTGATTTATTATTATATAAAGGGTGGTTAAATTTTAAGGGCCGATATTGATTTTGAATAAAACAGAAATTATTTAGAAATTATTGTCATTTCGTTTTATTATGATAATATTGGTATGGTTCAATTATGTATGGAAAAAAATATCGACCAATCCGATGGTCCAAATTTTCGATGACACTGAGGCATAATTGTGGTTCAATGCCGTTAATGTAACGAATTATCTCATCCTTTAGCTCTTGAATTGTTACTGGCTTATCGACGTACACCTTTTCTTTCAAATAACCCCAAAGAAAGAAGTTCAACGGTTTCAAATCACATGATATTGGCGGCCAATTGACATCGCCAAATAAAATACAAATACAAATTTTTGGCGCAACAGGCTCGTTAGTACCCAGGGCCTAGCTTTCTCACAACCATTCATGTGTGCGTGTGTACTTCTTGCACGATGGCGGGACCTCCTGTTTTATGCCGACTCCGAACGGCTAAGTTGAGATAAGCTATTCTTGACAATTGATACTACTCGGACGATTTGTCAGATCATCACGAGAGGAGGGCCAGTGAAAAATCATTTAGGTGTTGCTATGGCTGGGAATTGAACCCAGACCTTCTGCGCGGCAGTTCATCGCACTAACCATCGCGCCACTGAGCCCTCGCCACCACATCGACATCGCCACCACATGAAATAAAACGGCCATTGAATTTGTCGCGCAAAAGAGCCATTGTTTCGTTAGCTGTGTGGCAAGTGGCACCTGTTGAAACCACATATCGTCCACATCCATATCTTCCAATTCGGGGCATAAAAAGTTCGTTTTGATCTCACGATAGGGATCACCATTCACAGTAACTGCCTGACCGGCCTTATTTTGAAAAAAAAAAAAAAACGGCCCGATGATGCCGCCAGCCAATAAACCGCACCAAACAGTCACTCTTTGTGGGTGCATTGGTTTTTCGACAATCACTCTTGGATTATCATTCGCCCAAATCTGGCAATTCTGCTTATTGACGAATCCACTGAGGTGAAAATGTGCCTCATTACTGAAGATGATTTTCTTCGAAAATTGATCATCCACTGCTGCCATTTCTTGCCACCATTCTGACCATTGACGACGCTTGATGATGACGCAATGTTCATCAACGATGAGCGTAAGAGGTGCAATTGTTGGGCACGACGACGAGTTGAGGTGGACTGCTCTGCAGTACGAGCTGTACGAGCATGCACTGGTATTTTCACATCTCTTTCAGACCCGGTTTGCTAAAATTTTTGCACGATTTTTCAGATTGTACGCACATTTGGACGATTAAATTGACCGAAAAAAATCACTAAGTTCACGATATGCATTTTGATTTGAACGCCCATTTGCATAATAAGCCTTAATAACTTTAAGGCGTTGCTCGATTGTGTATCTTTCCATGGTTCATATTGAGTTAGTCTGAAATTGAGAAACGTCAAATGAAATGTTGAGAAAACATGATGTTTAGGGCCGATGTTGAATGTGTGTGGTGCACATTCAACATGCAGTGCACATTCACATTAAAATATAACCATCCGTTACTAGCAACCTGGCCTGACTTAGCCCGAGTACAATTCGATTTTTAATAATATAAGTAAACACGATGTTAGCACGATGGCCCACGAGATAAATACATGCCAGCGAACCCTACCAGATTTACTGAGACATCATTTTCATGTTTCAACCTGTTCCCAAGGTCCAGGTACATAGGGATCGTGTTGCATATATGCCGTCGCCACCGGAGAAGCGTGGTGCGAGCTATTTAGACGTGTCAGCATTTCGCATCGTGGGAGTTGTCAACAAGAAAGTGATGAAATCACTTCAGCTCTGTTTTCAGATATGATACTGATATACTTTTTGTTTAGAAATTTCGAAATAGCGACAAAAATAGCTTCAAAAGTCAGTAAACGATATTTCAGAGTGGACTAAAAATTGGCAGATGAGATTAAATGAGCTGAATTCAGTCCATAAAAATTTTATGTTAAAAGAATACACCACACAGCCAAATATCTAGGTATAACTCTAGGCATCAACTGCGTTGGAAAGCAAATTCTGAAACCAGTATGGACCTATGGGCTCCAGTTGTGGACATGCATATGCAAGACAAATTTACTAAGAATAAAAAGCTTCCAAAACAAAGTATTACGGAGCAAAGTTAACAGAACCTGGTACATAAGAAACGCCGATCTACATAGAGATCTATATATTCAAATGGTAGAAGATGAAGCTAAAAAGTAGCCTAAGACACAGAACTAGTCTTCTCAGCCGTGTTAATTTAGAAATATCACATATATCTTAAGAACCGACAATATAGTTCGGAGATTAAGATCAGACGGGTCAGACCTCTGAACCCATGTAGTTAAAGATATATAGTGGTGAGTGCACGACTGGGTCGTACGTCTTTTACAGCGAGTTGGTCGGTTGATCAAATACCAAGCATGCGAGAATCGTAAAATTGTGGCTTTCGCAGATTAACCATAGACAAACGATAGTACAACAAATCTTAGAAAAAACTAAGAAATTTGAAATGTGATCCATCACCTTTTCATCGACTTTAAGGCAGTATGATTAAATTCAAAGCCATTAGCTCCAGATTCCATCCAAAATAAAAGAATAAATGATATAAAAACAGAAAAAAACGAAGCAACGTTTAGAAAGAAAACTCATCTGAACTTCTGCTGGAGAAGATAGTGCGTAAGGCAGGTGTAAAAAGGAAATGTAAGGCATGTTACAAAGTTATTTAAGTACCTACGGGATCAGTGGCGTGATCGTAAGTGCGAGTGCGATGAACTGCCGCGCAGAAGGTCTGAGTTCTAATCCCAGCCGTAGCAACACCAAAATGATTTGTTACTGACCCTCCTCTCGTGATGATCTGATAAACCAATCTAGTAGTGTCAATTGCCAGACTGCCAGACGTATTGCCCGCAAAAAATGTAATATTCTTTTAACTGTTTACCGCATCGGGTTGGCTGCCTATATATGCTCAATTGGTGGTCAGAAACACTGAAAATAGTAGCGATCGCTGATCCTTTGGAGCTTGAATTGAATGATTGGAAGCAGCTTTCGCTCGCATAATAACCATAAAATAATTTACTGAGATACACTATTGAAGTGTTCATTCCTGGATAAGAAATGTTAAAACAGAAAGCAAAACACAAAGATGGGTTTCTCGGAAGATCCCATATCGAGTAGACAAGGTAATGTGAGTAGAATACTATTCTATTTTACCACAAACTAATTTGTTTTAATTAAATTACTAGAACAACATATTTACCTACATAAATCTAATAATTCATAAAACGACAAAGAAAAAGTCGGAAGATTAGAAGAAGGCTTTCGAGCCTCAAATCAATGTGATATTGTAACTTCGTCAAGCCAGGTCAAACAATATGGACTTGCTTGACAGTCAAAATATTTTTGGTGGAGATTCTGTTGGCCGTTGATTTTACACATTCGTGCTTAAAATCAAAACATTTGTTACGGAATGTGAAGATTCTTTCAGCCTAACATGCGATTTAGGAAATACGAAAATCGGAGTTCAGATTCTGACAATCGGCGTTAGGAAATAACGCCCAAGGAAATATCGCCCAAACTGATTTAGAAATAACGCCCAAAAATATTATCAACCGAATCATGTCATCAAATTCTGAGGGATTTCTGGCAGTTGACCAAATCAAAGGAAGTGCGTCATAATACAAAAGAAAAACCAGTCAACTCATTTGAATTACGAATTAGGATTCATGATCACTTATAAAGAGTTATGATCATATCAATTTTTTGTCGTACAAAGTTCAACAGGTCATCTAACTAAATCTACTCCTGTAAATTAAAAAAAAATAGAATACATAATTTATGCAAACAAAACTTATTACATTTGTTTGGTAGCGCGTATCATCAACCACTTTGTGCTCTCGTAACTAACAAGATTTAATATTGAATTTAAATCGATAGCATAATATGTATACATGCGGTGATACATATTTAGTTTCAACACACATCGTGATGTTGTATTATCAGCACATTGTTTACGTAATCTAATCATGTCTAACATTTAATTGAGTTTTGTTATGCTTTTAATTAATGCATTAATTTGTAATGTCACCCTCTCAACTACACGGACAAATACAATCTGCTTATTGTCACAACGAAATTAATTAAAAATCCCACAATTATTTTTTGCTTATAGCTAACAAAATTAAACAACATAATACGATGCAAAAAATCCAATTAAATTCTCTATATTTGCACAAAATTAAGTGCAGATTTTACGTAATAATTAAATTATATCTAAGTATACATTAGTTGGAAACCTCATTATAAATGTGTCTCCTTTCCATTAACACAAATGTAAAATTCTGTGTCCATTAAGTTATTTCTCTAAAAAGGTCATTCATAGGCAAACTCAAGTCCAAAGTTTTAGAAACCCTCATTCGATGTCAATTCCTCCCTAAACACTCACACAATCACAGGTAAAAAGCGAGCACAATGGGTTCCATCAAATTCAATATCAAAAATTCTGCACAAAATGTTCATTCAACCGGGAAAAACTTTTTACTCCCATCGCTGCTCCGCTTTTCATTTCGTTGGTTTAGTGTTAGGAGAAGAAAATTAACTCGGGCATATTTAAGTGAGCAACATTTCCATAGTATCGGGAGCCGTCGAGCGTTTGTAGACCTTAGTCCAGCAGAGACGGGTACCGAAACAACATCATCCGAAAAGGACTTAACTTTTAAATCAACTTTGTGAACTTGTGACAAATTTTCGCAATAGAACTTTCATAAAAGTCGCTTAAACCAATCCGGCTTAAAATCAAGCAAAACAGAAACGGTAAAAACGTGCATTGCCCTCACGGCGACGATCTGAAATAGGAAAAGTTATTCGCTTTCGGCGAGCTCTCCACATGGGATATTGGAATGTACACCCTTGTCACATAGTGGATGATGAGAAGGATGAACTTTGTTTTAGAAGACGCACATCTCTTAGTTAGTCGAAAAGTGTCTATGTAGAAAGTACGTACCTGTAAGCATTGAATTGAATATCAGAGCAGGAAAGTAGTGATGAAAATATAGGACTCTCCCCATTGCCCAAAATGGCAGATAATGTAAAATCCATCCAAAGAAGAGCCACGTAGCGCCCTGGAGTGATCTCTTGTGAAAGTCTGTAAAGGTAAAATGAATAAGTTAGTGTGAAGTTCTGCCACGTGCGTCGAGTTTTGTCATAGACTATATACATTTTATTATAAGTTTTATCAAGGATATCTTTTTATGTGTTTTTTTATCTGCGAACTTTTTTTTTTAGTTACTAGCGGTTTTCATTCGTTTAGGGTTTGGGCTTTACAACGCAATGATGGAGGAAAGGATAAAGGTTGGGTAGGTGGGAAAAATCGAGTAAATGTGCGCATTAAATGTGAATATCCAGAGATTGAAGTCATTCAAAAATATAAAGGAAGGCAAGTGCCTTAAAGCAAGAATAAATGTGTGGATGATCCCGCGACAGTTTTCAAATTAACGGGATGTGACTAAGCATTTCTTTGGAGCATTTGGGAAGCGCGTATTTGTCTCTAAACTGATCGGTTATCAAATATTGATTTGGTATAAGTGATCAATTGTGCTAACTGGACAAAGCCCAGTCATTACAAATTTAACCACACAAAAAATGTGCTTATTTAGCACACTGGTCTCATCGAACATGATTTGACTTGCCAAACGTATAAGCGAGAAAGTTGGGCATAGGAAGACATTTGAGAGCTTCCCAGTTGGCTTTCTCGTATATGGTTCTTTTAGGAACTTGGCCGTATTGTTGTAGATTTCGCGATTTCGTGCGCGGGAGAATTTTAAATTATTATTATTGATATAATACATTTGTGACTGGCTATTAAATATACCAATGGCAGCTGAGAAAATAACGTTCTATTTTTCCTAAGAAATGAAGACATGTGGTGGGTGCTGTGGCCTAGTTATTGCATTGAACTACTTAGCGCGTGATACCTTGTTCAAACCCCGAAATTGATAACACCTAATTTATTTTTACTGGTCCATCTCTTGCGAAAGCCTGACAAACATCAAAGACGTTGCTTTATGTCAAAAATAATAATTTTGCACGCACAAATGAAGGGAGAAGCAAGGTTTGAGGCGCTAATCTATAGGTTGTTAATACCAGATATTTCATATTTCATTTCATGAAAATATATGACATTCATATAAAAAACATATGTCAAAAATTCAACTTTGATTTAGAGATTTCCATTAAGATTTGGGGACATTTTCAGTCCAATATGCATTGTATTCCCTGAGCAATGCTACTGTTCGTTCATAACAGTGGTGATCACTTGGAATAAGGTAATACATTTTGCATCGATTTTCACTCTTTATACATGTTGGAAATGTTGGTCCCCGAAACGTTTATTACCTGTAAACAGGTACAGATTTTCCCAACAGGAAGTCATAAAATTAATGGGTAAATAGAAAAGATCATTGGAATTTTCTATGATCAAACAAAGAACTAATTGAAAATCATTTAAAAAGATGAGCAACTAGGATCAGGCTATAGCGAATATTTCGTCACATCAGCTGGTTGGATGCTGTAGAACGAGGGTAGACTCTGATTGGTTTTAACTTAGCAATGCCCAGTGGTTGTAACTCTGACTACACATCAACTGTGCTTATTTTTACCTCCAAGTGGTAACCATTGGGTACTGGTCTCAAACAACCGGATTTGACTTGCTAAAGGATAAGTGCGAGTGTGATAACAAGACGAAAAACAGCAACACTGTAAACAGCCTGGTCAGAATAGCACGGAATATCCGACCTATTGTCCCACGTGAACCTAGATGAGCTGCTTCGACAAATTCGGACATCAGGTTATTTAGGAATCTCAAGGGTAAGTCAGACCCCTTGACAAGAGATGATGGCGGATGAATCGAAATACCAACGGCAGCGCTCAATCCAGTAGTGGATACTGATGGCTCCGTGTCCTAGGGGTACCTAATAAATTGAAACTGGCCCTCCAGGTTGGGGGTTGTGCTTTGGGTTAACTACCCACCCATGGAAAAAAACATTGTTACGAAGCGAGCAATAGCCTCGGAAAGGACTGATTTTATTGTTGACGACCCTGCTAAATGAAAAAAGGTCAACGACGTTCGTATCTGCACCTAAAATGTGAGAACATTAAACAGGAGAGGTGCAGGCGAACAACTAGCGGAAGCCCTAAGTTGCTACATAGCAGATATTACTGCCATCCAGGAAAAACAATGGGATTGGCCGGGCAAAAAGGGAATGAAAAACTGTGACATCTACTACGGGCTGTGTTACAGTTATCAGAAACAGCGACTATTCGGATGCGGATTTGTTATAAGTGCCCGACTTAGGTAAGAAGTCTTATGTTTCCAAGACATTAGCGCATTGTAACAATTCACATTAATGTCAAATTCGCCAACATAAGACTTATATGCGCTCACGCCCCGACAGAGGAAAAAGATGTACCGAAGTATGATGTTAAAATCGTGCTGGGAGATTTTAACGCAAATGTAAAAGAGAAGACATCTTAAGCAGTATTATCGGAAAACACAGCCTACATGACAACACGTCTGGTAACGGACTTAGGCTAATTGACTTAGCAACGGAACGAAATGCCACAATAGCCAGCACACGGTTTCCTCACCTCGATATCCATAAGGGGAAATGACGGTCTCCACATCAACGAACAGTCAACCAAATTGATCACATTGCCGATAGACATGAAGCACGCATCCAGGGCTAACATAGACAAGAAGGGAATAACACCAGCTTTTTAGAAAGAAGACAAATAGCAAGGAAAGCTCGTGATCGAGGATATAGAGTTCCACACCAGGAACTATGTTCGCATGTTTTACCAAAGTGTAAAACGTAAAAGTGAAGGATACAATGGCTCGAAATGAATCCTGTCGAGATAAACAAGGAATAAAGCCGGTGGAGATGACTTGATAAGTAACATCCACCAACTGGTAAGCCAAATATGGTCGGATGAAAGTATGCTGAAGAATGGAACCGCAGCATCGATTGCCCGATCCACAAAATAGGAGACCCTCTGAACTGCGCCAACTACAAAGGCATAAGTATTCTCAACAACGACTACAAGATCCTATCTGTCGTAATATGTGAACGCCTGAAACCGTTTACCAACAACTTGATCAGTCCTTATCAGTGTGATTTTAGGCCAGGAAAATCCACAACTGATCAAATCTTCACACTTAGGCAGATCCTGGAAAAACCAAGTCAAAATCGGAACCACCACCTATGCCTTTTGCTGACCATAGCAGGCGACGATTTAGCTTCCAATATTGGCCGGACTTATCGTACTTATCCGACTGAATTATTAATTAATAATTTGATAAATAATTCAAATAATTAGATATATTATGATTATTTATGTATAGAATAGAATAGGTAAATAAAATTTTCTTCAGAAGAACAAAAATTATTCAAGTTCAATGTCAAATAACAGCCCACCATCGGCAACTCACTTTAACCACAATAACTTACCATCTAACGACCATCACTGGCTCTTTCAAGCGGCCATTTTCTACGGTGCCAAATTCATACAAAAAAAACACCCACCCTCAGATAACGAATGAATGCGAGAGATTTAAAATTAAAATGTAAAATTCAACAAAAAGGCTCAACAAGCGCTTAAACTTATGGCTAAGAACTACAGCGAAGCACACGATTTCAAGGATGTGCACGTCTCTGGCAAAACATTAAATGTGAATAAAATTACCATTCTCCTCTCCGACATTTCCATTGTTGTTATTAGCAGAAGCAGGAGTAGAAGTACCACCAGGACCAGGAGTCGGTATAGTTCCAACAGGAGTAACAATCTCGCTACTACTGCCACCATGAGCGGCAGTGTTGCTAGTAGCATTTGCACCACCATTTAAATAGTACGTGTTGGTGTGTCCCTGTACTTGTTTATTTTGTTGCTTCTGCTGTTGCTGGTGCTGTTGTCCTTCTTGTCGGCGTTCCTTAACGGCAGTAATAAAGAAAACGATTAAGAACAGCGCCAGGAAAATGAGATTGCTCCACCAGATTATTGGATTTCCTAATAAGTATATACGATAAGCAGTGCCTGAAAAGAATTGCCCCTGTTTTCGTTGTTTGTGTTTTTGAAGGGTGTTCCAAAGAAAAGATAGAACAAAAATTAGAATATTATAAAAAAAAGAAACAAAATATATACATGCAAACAAAAGTGAAACGGAAAGATTGCGGCACTGGCTGCTGAAGGTAAGGAAAAGAAGACCCAACCAGATGAGGAAAGAAGACTGGATATCACCATAATTAGTTGAAAGTACCCGTAGTGCTCTTAATTTATATTATTTGCCAGTGAAATTAGGAAGTTAAACTGAAGCGAGAATTTAATTGCATTTCATTTGAAGAGTAAGCATAGGAATAAACTAAGAGGACTATTCGTTACCTTAATGTTATCTACCTATCTACTCATACAGGGTAATGAGCGTTTGATTTATTGCAGCCTGTTAAAATGTAAATGAAAAAAGACGCTGATAAGAATATCTAATTGTGATGTGCTTTCGCATTATAAGTTAAGATTTAAAAGATCCAGCTGTATTTTCATGTTTGGATTATAAAGACGTTACATTAAAAAAATAAAATTTTAATAGTTTAACGGAAATAGCTAAACATCATGTCTCTCCTCCCTGACCATGGTAGTGTATTTCAGGAGGAGGAAGATAGAGATTGAGCAGCAGCAGTGGCAGCCGAAGCAAGGAAAATGTTGAGAATACCAGATGATGGTATTACCATTTTATTCGATACTAGCTAACCCATTCTCGCCTTGCTTTGCTCGCCCTTAGCAGTTTAAATAAATATGTAACTTATATCTGATCAATTTGGCATTGAAAACAACAATAACATAGCTTAAGTAGATGAATGCAATCGTAGATATATGTATAGTGTATACATACATAACTACATAATGAACACGAATAAAAACGTACGACGCTTGGTCACCGATAGTGGCAATGGTCTCCACTGATCGTATTTCCAATACAATACAAATAACATACGTTTTATGTTATAACTTTCCTCTATAAATGGGGAAATGGAACTGGCAAGAAGAGGCTCTGCCAACAGCATCGAACTTGTAGACCAGTCAGTCAATACTTCGTGACAGGGAAAGGTGGAATTCTCTCCCCACCTATGAAATATTGAAAAGATGTCGACGGAGTATGACAAAGCCAGAACCCACAATTTTTTTTTTATTTCAGATCAATTTTGCGGTTTGAGGACCTATATAGGCCCTTAATCCAGATAGGTATTTAATTTTTTTCAAAGTCATAAATTGAATATTTATCTTATTTGAAGCACACATGCGGGTACCTACGATCCACGTTCTGTGGCCCAGCACATGCCTACGTCAATGAAAAAAAAAAAAACAATTAGAAAATAATTGAAGGAAAATACTCGAATGTCGTTTTTCTTTCTTTTCAGGTTTGCAATAGCATTCCAATGGGTATATAAAGACTAAATTGACATCATTCACACTAAGGAATGAACTACACATACAAACGTGAGCCCCACAAAGGGCATCACAATAGGTCTACAATGGCTGTGGTCCGATGGGGAAGGACGAAAACTATCTACATCAGCAACCCACCAACCTAACATAAAATAGATTTCAATGAATATAGCATGATGCAGTTACAAAACATAATGGAGTGTTTTGAAAAAACACTTAAGCTAAACAGCACCTTTCGTCACCCTGAGCACAGCAGTGTCTTCCAAGCCGAAATATTGGCAGTAGCAGAGGCAGCCAAAGCGACCTCAATGCTGGCGATACCACCAGATGATATCACCATCTTTATTGACAGTCAGGCTGCAATAAAGCTATATCTGCTGTCAAAATAAAATCTCGGCTTGTGAAACGTTGTCGTGAAGAGCTAAAGGTTCTTGGCGTCCAACATAATGTTAAGCTCTGCTGGGTCCCCGGACACAGAGGCATACAGGGCAATGAAATTGCTGACGAACTGGCAAGAAAAGGATCTGCCTCCAGCATTGACCAAGCAGACCAGTCTGTCAAACCACCACTATGTGACCTCAAATCTCGGGTGGGACAGAAAACACTGATCACTGCCAAAAACAGGTGGAACTCCCTTCCCACCTGTGAAACTTCCAAAAGGATGTGGCCTGAGTATGGCAAAGCCAGAACCCATAAACCACTTCGTAGAAACAGGAAATCTGTCTCTACTATAGTTGGGATTCTTACTGGACACAACTTACTAAAAAGCCACAAACTGAAAATGCATCTCATAGATGATGATCTCTGTAGAGGATACCCTCAACTTTCTGTGCCACTGCCCAGGCCTCAGCCAATTAAGAATGAGAACCTTAGGAAAATACTTTGTCCATGACCTCACGGATCTATCCGAAATCCCTCTCCCTAATCTTTTCAGGTTTGCAACAACATCTGGATGGCTGGAAAGAGGCTAACAACAATGGACAGTAACGGGACAATGAATGAACCAACCACACAAGTGGACCCCCAACGGGCATCACAATGGGTCTATATTGACCTGAGTGCGATGAGGGAAGACACACACCGTCTGCCTCATCAACCTACCAACCTAACCTAAAAATCGTTTTGAAACGCTTACATAGAACAAAGACGCTTAATTTCTGACCACCAATTTTAGCTTTAGAAACAACCATACAATTAATCAGGTATATTAGAATAACAATTGAAATAAAAATACTTTAACAAAAAAAAAATACGCTGCATAGTTGCTCTTGAAGTATTACAAGCCTTTGTTAAATTTTGACACAAAGTACTTATACTTTAGCAGTTCTTCCGCAACAACTTCGTACGATACTAGAATCCTATCTTGAGGATAGAATATTTCGTGTTACACACAGAACCGAATATTGCATATAATAAAGGCTAGGGTTCTCCGAGAAATCGTCTTTGGCCCTATACTATTCCTCTTATAACTATAATCGCGATATACCGCTAGAAAAAGACACCATTATACAAGGTGCATATTATGTGCTAGGTCGATATATTTGGTTATCATTTTTAATGATGTAAATGAAATTTGTCAGTTGGAATTTGATAGTCGTAGAGAGGGGTCGATAATAATTTATTATGGAGCACATATCGGCGAGATTGGAGTTCTCGAGTTTTACAACTTTCTATAGACGACTGGCATTTTTGGCACAAAATCATTATGAAAAACGAATCGAATTTCTAATTGGCCAGCTTTGTTAACAAACGGAATAGCACTTATGTGACCACTGAAAACTTTCTATTAACAAAAACCACTACACCCTCGTAAAGTGTAGAGTGAGGATGCCAAAGACAATGCTGTAATAATTATTGTCTTTAGAGATTTTCACCTTCGTTGAAGTGATTTTGTAGAACTTGAATGAACTTGAAGTCCTATACGGCGAGTTACTGTAATACAAAGTTGCCTCAAATCTAAAATAACATTGCAATTGCTCCAAACTAACCAACTATGATCTTATACTAGTTATTACATGCAAAAAATGTTAGCGGAATCTCTAGAAAAGAGGAAGGTGAAGAAACATCTGCATGCTTTAGGGCTTAGTCTCTAAAGCTTATCAAATCCATTATGGATGAATGAACATTTTTTCCACGATAGTTAGAAATTATGAATAGTTGGAAAATGAATAGTTTGCAGTACATCTCTGTGAATCTCTGTGGTTTTGCTATACATCTTGAAGTACCCCAACCAAGAACCCAAACTATATTGTTTTCATATTTAGCTTGAGCAATTAATCCTTTCATCACCAAAACTTACTTCTGGTCATAATTTATTAAGGACAACACCAATTAAGCAAAATATAAAACTTTGTCAGTAGTCTTTAAGTAATAAACGATAATTTACTCTAATTTCACCTCTACACATATAGCGCCTATTATTTAATATGATACTTGCTACTTAATGAAGTAACTTTTTTGTTAATTTTATGCATTCCTCGGCAATCGATATCTTCATTACTTTCCAATATTCTCAGGTTCATCCGAAAGATCGATCAATAACCAAAAAAAAAACATGTACCAATAAAAACGTCCCACTTAAACGTAAACGAATTAAAATCGATAGCCGAAATAAATTTAACCTAATTGAACGAAACGACCAAAAAAGCATCTATTCGTAGGACTAACATACCTAATCGTTTCAGTAAATTCAAATAATGCCACATCATTTGTTATCCCCCTTCGATGTAGTCATGTTAAGCCAATAACATCCGTCTTGCCATCACACACCTTCGTATTCTGTCCGTTCTCGACACAGAGCACCTTTTGTTTTCCATCATGAGCCTTCACACACCTACCGCATAAAGCAACAATAAATAACCGCACACTTTTAACAGTGTTAAAAAATCCCCAATAATAAAGTTCAATGGACACCCTAACGACAAGCACAAATTGCAATCGTTACTATGATAAAAAAAGATCCATCCGGAAATTCTTGCACGGAGCGACACCAAACCGACCCAACTTCAGAGCCACCCCATGCCCACTTTTGTGGAAGGACAAATTTAACAACCCAAGTATAGTACAAAAGGAAAAACAAAACCATCAATTTCAATATACACGAAAATCCCCATTAACCATGAGCAGGATTGTGGTACATACATCTCCACTCTCAGAAGCTCGTTTCAAGGAAACGCATATCTAGTCTACCAGCGAAAGAAGATGAATAGAAAGGACAGTGAATGAAAATAGAAAAAATAAGGAGCAACCAAAGCCATTTTCTCGCACACTATGCTTAACTTAAGACAAGTGCTGTTTGTGTGCGGTACATACACGGTAATTAATAGGCCATTGCCATGGTCTGCTGGTGACTTCTCCCTCCTTGGGCTTTAATCCAGAATTCCCTTGGAACATCACAGCGTGTGATTCAATGAATCTGGACAAGAATCCCGGGGCATAAACATGAAAACTCACGCTGGGCACTGTAAATTGAAAATTACTCATAATTTCATTGGGTGCCCGTCTAACGCAGTACTAGACCTAATAAAGGACGATACTCACACTTTTTATTCACATTGTCTTCGACATTCCAATATGCATTTCTGTCGCGCAAATTTGGATTGCATGACACCTCTTGCTGCTCGAAACCCCATTTTGGCAATTGGGAGCCCGTTGAAGTGAGAGCACAATTCTGCATATAGTGGACGAGTAAGATTTTCGTGGAGACCGTTTGTACAACGTCTACATCACGTCCGCCAACAATTACCACCCGCCACACATCATTTGCGTCGCCGATACCATCCTGGAATAGAAATTTAATAGTGATAGATTTTATTTATAATTTTTATTAAAAACGTACAGTATGTGTTGCAAAGATTGGTTTCATAATAACAGGAACATTAAATTGCAAAATTGTATCTATCGTGAGTGATGTCTGAGTGAACAAGAATGCCAGCATAATGTACAAAACAATGTCTAAATGAATTGGTAGCGTTTATGTTGGAGCTATAATAAGCGACAATAAAAGCAATACTGCTCTCTACTTTGATGTGGTCATTATGGGCTATCATTGAACAACATCATTTGAACACGAAGTACTGTCGGAATACATAGCCTACACGACAACACGTCTGGTAACGGACTTAGGCTAATTGATTTCGCTACGGAACGAAATGCCACTATAGCCAGCACACGGTTTCCTCACCTCGATATCCATAAGGGGACATGGCGGTCTCCAGATCAACGAACGGTCAACCAAATTGATCACATTGCGATAGATAAGAGGCACGCATCCAGTATTTTGGATGTCCGAACATTCCGAGGAGCTAACATAGACTCGGATCACTACCTTGTAGCAGCCAAGGTAAGAATGCGGATATCCACCACGCCACAACAATCCAGAAATACTGTGAAAAAATTTAATGTCGGAAGACTGCAATCGCAAGAGACCGCCATGACCTTCGCACAACGCGTATCCCTTAACCTCTCGATTAACACCATACCACCAGCATCGAATGTCGAAGAGCAATGGCAACGATGCCAACAGGCCATTAGATCAGCCGCAACTGATGTGCTAGGTTTCTCGCGCCCACCAGCAGGAAACCCCTGGTTTGATGAGGAATGCCGACAGATGCTCGCAGCCAAGAACGAGGCCTACAAGGCTAAGCTGCAGGTGAAGACGAGAGCTGCCATTGAGCTCTATAGGCAAAGAAGAAGGGAAGAACATCGGTTTTTCAGCAAGAAGAAAAAAGAGCAAGAAAAGCGCGCGATCGAGGATATAGAGAGGTGCCACTCCAGGAACGATGTTCGCAAGTTTTACCAAAGTGTAAAACGTCAAAGCCAAGGATACAAGGCTCGTACAGAATCCTGTCGAGATGAACAAGGAAATATTGTAGTTGAGACACAGTCGATGCTGAGGATATGGAAGAACCACTTCTGCAGACTGTTAAACGGCGATGACGAACAACATTCCGCTGTCAGGCAGAACGAACCATTCAATATTGGCAACGACAGCGAAAACTGCCAACCACCCGACCCGATTGAAGTGAGGATAGCAATATCTAAACTCAAGCTTAATAAGGCTGCCGGAAATGACGGCCTTCCCGCTGAGCTCTATAAGGCCGGCGGAGATGACTTGGTAAGTAACATCCACCAACTCATAAGCCAAATCTGGTCGGATGAAAATATGCCTGAAGATTGGAACCTGAGCATCGTTTGCCCGATCCACAAAAAAGGAGACCCTCTGAACTGCGCCAACAACAGAGGCATAAGTCTCCTCAACATCGCCTACAAGATCCTATCTGCCGTAATATGTGAACGCCTGAAACCGTTTACCAATAACCTAATTGGCCCTTATCAATGTGGTTTTAGGCCAGGAAAGTCCACAACCGATCAAATTTTCACACTTCGGCAGATCCTGGAAAAAACTCAAGAAGTCCAAATCGATACCCACCGCCTATTCATCGATTTCAAAGCCGCATATGACAGCATTTATAGAGACGAACTGTACAGAGCCATGTCTAGTTTTGGTATACCGCCCAAATTCGTCCGTTTGTGTAGGATGACGATAGAGAATTCTCACTGCTCCATCAGGGTCGGAAACGACCTCACCAACACATTCAATACCAAAAAAGGATTTAGGCAAGGCGATGCGCTGTCATGTGACTTCTTTAATCTGATTCTTGAGAGGATTGTGCAAAACTCCAAAGCCAACACCAGAGGCACAATTTTCCAAAAGGCGGTGCAACTGCTAGCTGACGACATTGACACCATTGGTAGGACTCAACGTGATGTCACAGCCACGTTTGCTAGTATAGAGAAGGAAGCGGCGAAAATGGGTTTAGCAATAAATGAGAGTAAGACTAAGTATATGCTGTCATCACGAAAGGACTCATAACATCGACGAATTGGACAGAACGTCACCATTGACAGATATAAATTTGAGGTAGTACGGGACTTTGTCTACCTCAGCTCCGCTATTAGCTCTGACAACAACATCTCGGCAGAAATTAAACGAAGAATTACTCTTGCCAACCGCTGTTTCTTCGGGCTAAGAAGGCAATTTAGTAGTAAAGCCCTCACTCGAACTACTAAGGAGATCCTATATAAGACCCTGATCATCCCAGTCCTGCTCTACGGCGCTGAAGCATGGACCGTATCAAAAGCGGATGAAGAAATCCTTGGTAGATTCGAGAGGAAAATTCTTCGAAAAATCTTCGGTCCCGTTTGCGTTGACGGGCTATGGAGACGAAGATTCAACCAAGAACTATACGAGCTGTACAGCGACATGCCCCTGGTCAAAAAACTCCGCATTGGACGTTTAAGATGGCTAGGACATGTAGAACGAATGGACAACAATACTCCGGCTCGCAGAGTCTTCGATTCCCAGCCAGACGTCGGACGCAGTAGAGGAAGACCTCGCCTTAAGTGGCGCACACAAGTGGAAACCGACCTCAACCAACTTGGAGTGCGCAACTGGAGGCAGTTAGCTAAGGATCGGGCTAATTGGAGAGGCATGTTGGTTGAGGCCCAGGTTCATTCCGGTCTGTAGCGCCACTTAAGTAAGTAATCCTCAAAAAAGCTATAGCAAACTAGCCACCGCAATAATTTTATGAGAGTGATTGATTTGGAAAAACGGTTATCAACGGGCACTGATAAAATAACAATCCTTTTCATTTGTTTGAACCTCTCTACAACATATTTATCTTTACCAATCATTGTGGTTGTAGCTCGGCAGGTTGCATTTAGATTTTGACAATAAGAAATATCTAACGAATAATCGTCATAATTCCCATCGATACTTTAGTTTGCAAAACAAACATACAAAAGGATTTCTTAAAAAGATAGATATCGCTTTCCCAATTTCTGAATCTACAAAACTGTAAACATTTTTGTAGAAAGCATTACATAGACTTTGCAAATCTAGGAGACTTAGAATAGAGAAGAGATTGGACATAGAGGACAATTGGTTACAACAGCCCAGACTTCAATCATCGATGGCGTTTTGAAGGTACACTTCTCGGAGCGCTTCATCTCGATAAGGGACGGCTTGGAGCGGCCACCACGCCTACCTTATTTGGCCTATTTCGAAATTGTGTGATCTTGAAATACTGCGTTTATTTCGGCTGTCTAATCTGGACAAAGATGCAAAGGTAAGACAAAGCAGTGTTGCACCGTGGTGACAGTCAACATTAAAAATGCCTTAATGTCAGAAAACCCCAACTATTCCAATCCGGAGGTGTTGCCATGGAAGTAAACATGCACCAAATCATAAACCAAATCTGAATAGACGATAGCATGCCCGAGACTCTAATATCAGCTACACATGTCATTCAGGTCTTGCTCCAACTACAAATCATGTATTTAAAATCATATCCAGATTGTCCAACGATTCTCAAGCCCCCCTTCTTTTTATCGACTTTTAAAGTCGCGTATGATATAGCATTCATCGCTTGCAACTCTATAAATAGATGTAAGAATTCTAGATTTCATTAAAATGTATGCAGCTGTGTCCCCTTACAAAGGAGGACACGAAATTCTAACCTTCAAAGCAGCTCATCAGAACTTTTTCAAACATGAACCGGATTCCTACAAAGAGATGCGTTATCACACTATTTCTTTAATCTAATGCTGAAACTGATAGTGAGTTAGACAGGTGCAACCCCTGGAGCACTGTACGCAGAAGATATCGAAATCATTGATTCCTCCAATCATGCTGTTGATAACTACCTCGATGTCAACATCAATACCACGAATAACACCTAAGTCGATACGAAAATGGACCCTTCAAAACTCATGCTACTTAAGTTTGGCGAAACAGATGGGATAAAAACTCCTAACTCAGAATTTCAAATGTTTTCTCTATGATACCCTAATCGATAGCCCGTTAAGTAAACGAGCGGTGGGTACACGACTGGGCCTACGTAACTTTGTCTTTCACTGTGAGGTAGGCGTAATATCAAATACCAACAATGCGAGAATTTGACGATTTAAATAGTTTGGCCAAAATACACAATAACATTCATTTTGGTTATTGATGTTAAACAAAAAAAAATTCTCTTACTTAAAGAGTTTTTTATATAGTCTGTAAGTTGTAATAATAATGGTAGACTTAAATAAATATTAAATAAATAAACAAATAAACAAAAAAAAATATATGAATAATGTGGAACTGAAATTATAAGTTATTATTATCGATGACCATGTGAATTATAGTGATTTTCACTTGTTGGCCAAAACTGAAAAATATGTTAAGAACTATTTGGTCTAAAACTAATTATGTGGATTATTTACAACCAATAATAGTAATACAGGTAACAAACTTCATTTAATTTATTTATTTCTGGCCTAAATCTAAAAATCCGTTTTATGGATTTTCTCGAAAAAATGGGCATGCAGTTTTATTGGAACCACACAAATCGTCAGAGCCGTTTTCGAGAAAATGAAAGTTATGTGTAATTTTTATATGGTAGGTACCGTTATAAAATTGCTAAGAGTAAACAAAAATGGACTAGGATTATGACCAAAGAAATTGTCAATACGAAGTTTGAAAAGAATCGGTTTAGCCGTTTAGGCTGGAGAGACCATTACAGACAGACATTACAAAGACAACTTAATGTTAGAATCAATTAAAATCTCGGGGTCCACAATTTTCACAAAAACAATATATTTCTCTTTGTTAAGGAAAGTTAAAAAGAAAACGTATGTATCAACACTATGAGCTCATTATTTCGAAGCCGAAATTTTTGTATGATGAAAGGTGAAACTCCGAAGAATACGATTAATTTTAAGCATATTTCATTCAAGTGTATTTGTTCTTGGAAAACATAGTTTATACCCCTGTATATTTTATATTTAAATTTAAAACGAGACAGGAAACAGAGGAACTATTCAATGAGCAGGGAAATTAATTTTATGAAAGTGATCCGCCCCAAAACAAAAAAAAATTGTGTCCCCATACTATCAACTCATGAATGTGAAACCCTGAAATGCTGCCAAAAGTTCAAAACATACATGTACCTACATACCTCTCCGTAGCCGGTCACTTGGTGGTGTTTCTTTGTCAATGGCGCCGGAGCTGCATGCGAGTGTAGATTTCGTTTAGTTGGAATGTGCTCCAGACGTACCAAATCGCCGTTCTTAAGCATTCGGACATTGGGATAGGATTCTTCGTTATACGGTTTTATAAGCCATTTGTTATTCTCATCCTTGTGTGTGTATGTGGTAATCTATGAAAAGAAAAGAAATAATAAAAAAGAATTAATTAAATCGTCTGCAAGGTTCCTGGGAAAATCTACACGTAAAAAGTTTAGGACAGAAAAAAAACAGCTTTAAGTGGACAGGAGTTAAAAATGATCAAAGCTCAGTTGACCAGTGCAACTGGGGTTAATTGAATGAGAAAGTTCTGCTTCGTCCACTTGGGATTTTGTTGTCGTGCTGCATTTTTCTACTTGTATTCACTGCGAAGTGAATAATCCGTTGTCCGGGCACTTTTGGAATTCTGTCATTAGTGTAAATCTAAATAGGATTTTATTTACTGGGTGTTGGCATCCATTCCTTTGAAGGAATATAGACAGTGGTTTTGGTAAGAGTGTATTTTAATTAAATCCGTTTTGTGGTTGAAAGTCTGATGGGCTATCACAGAATACAGAATAAAAGCAAATTTTACTTAGCTGAAACATAACGCTGGAGAGTGGATTTTTTAAAATGAAAGGTCATCGAGAGTATTGTGTATGTCCTCAGTATTTCGACGTATTTGTCTTAAGTTTTTAATGTTATATGAATCTTATATTCAATCGGTAAACTTATAAATGTAAGAATAATCGATAAACTGCTGGAAAATGGATATTGAATGTTGGTGGAGAAATTCTGATTCATGTAAAAAAAATATTTTTTTTTCAATAAGCGAAATATTAAAAGTCAAGCAAGCGAATCAACAATTAGTTCTTGAAACAAAACCGTAAATATAACAAATTTCTGACATGCTTTGGACTATGGTATGATATATATATTAAAAAAACGAAATTCAAAACATCGATCGGTCCCAAAACATATACTAAACTAACAACAACGACTACACTCAAAGACGTGATTTTAAACCTTTGACACAGCGACGGCTCACCGAAAATATAATTATTCAGAAGACCTCAATAAAAATCCTTCCTAGACGTGTAACATTTGAACTGCCCACAAGACACAAAACTCTTTTGGTTCTAGCTAAATAAAATTAAAAGAATTATAAGAAGATATGTTAACAATCTCCAGAAATTGAAGAGCATAGTCAACTAACATGACAGAACACTTCTTCATCGTTTAATGTTTGCCTAACCTGAAAGAATAAACCTAAGTAAACCATTTAAAATTAAAGCATAAAATGGTATTCTTAGCAGAATTTTTAAATCCTGCTTAAATAATCCCGCACCGTTTATAGGTATCAAATATACAGGTTATATACACCCACTAAATAATCTCTCTGTACTTTTATAGGATTTCAATCCGTAATAAAAAAAACAGCTCTGTGACAAAAATAATATACTCATCGTCTACCGCAATAAAAAAAAAAAAATTGCTCGATGCAAACATATGGGATCCGTTGAGAACGAACCCATCTATTGCTAAGGTAACAAAAACAGGTCCCGCTATTCTCAGCCGTAAATCGTCAAACTTCGATATCCTGCTAGTGAAAATATTAAATAAAATCGTTTGCCTTGACATTTTTAATGGTCTCTTCCATACCACGTTAACTCATCCTACACCCATTCGCCAACATATTGCTTGGGCAGGATACATACATCCGTCTATCCCCACACCATGACAGTTCTTCTTTTATGTTGGTCGCATCCCCAACTTTTGTGGGGGTTTGGGTCATTAAATGAATTTAAAAAACGATGCGAACAAAAACAACCAAAAAAATTCATTCATTCATTCACTCCCATTCACACACGTGCTCACAACGACATTCTGCAGGATCAAAATATGCTCCTCTCGCTCACTTACCTGCTGCTGTCGAGCTCCTACATTCTTCGGATATAAATGGTAATGCGAATGTAAATATCCTCCTCCAGTTTTATGGTTTTTAATGGTAACGACAGCTCCATATGCCACCTCGCGCGGCATGCTCACATTATACAATGAATTGCCAATGAGGCGGGACTGGAATGCGGAGCTATAAAACCCGTCGCCATTGCCGCTGCGATTCAGCACCGACAAGTGGATGAAGAAAAACAGCATGTACAAGAAAATTGGCCATAAAATTAATGCAAGAGCACGACAGAATGTTTGCTTTATAGTTTCCACCTGATAAATAGTATCCCCATGCGGTGTCATTGCACCAGGATCGCAGCACATCCGCAAGCACATCGTGGGTGAACAGAAGGTGAAATCAGAACCAAACATGAAATGGATAATGAATGTCAAACATCGGAGACCCTCTTGCATTAAATAGACACTGGAACATGCTACTTACGAGAGGCTTCTGTAGGTCGCCCAGGATAACCCAAAGTTCATTGATAGTGTGGAAGCCTACCAGCAAGACTATAAAAAGGCCCACAAATTTTACACTAATCGTACAGGCGAGCATGGTTCCCGTGAAATATAACCACAACCACCATCGTCGCGTATATGATTCACCACGTTTTGTCACCGTCGAGATCTTGACCATGCCCCAGACCGAGGCAACCATAAAGCACAATAGAATCGGATCCAAGAGTATGTACTGGTTGATGGTGATGAGACCAACATCTGCGGTTGAACAGAACGAAAGAATTATGCATCGAACAAGTCAAATGTCGGTATCTTACCAAAAATCAAATAGGCTGTCGCCACAAGGGCTGCTCCATTGGATCCCGTTAGGTCATGTACTGTGTCGAAGGCCATCGGTATGATAAGGGCGCCCAGGGTTGTGCAAAACTGCAAATTGATGTTTATGAATATGAAAATGAGTACAACTGCGCTCGCTCCCACACCCTTAAACATTGGGGGTCGTGTTTGGGGGCACAATCTAAAATGAAATCTTACGTAACGCATCCCCTCGTAACGAGTGTTGTTGTACTTATCGCCAGGTTTATCGAATGGATACGTTCCATTGTATCCGGTCAGGTAGCCAGATAGGCCAATTAGCATCTAAAATGGTACGAGTTGGGGTTTCGTTTGTGTTTATATTAAATTTTTGAAGGGCAAATATTTGCTGGGCTTTGGACTGAAAGAGAAATATTATTATTTACTTACCTTGCCCAGGGGTGGGTGCACATCGAAAAAAAACGTCCGGTTGATGTACCAACTGCCCATTTTACCAAAATGAGTTTCATCCCAACTGCAAGATGTTAGCAATGAGATAAACTAATGAGAAATCGATTTTGCTACTTTTATGAGATGTGGATTTAATAGGAAATGGTTTTATGATTGAGGTCGACTTGAAGCGGCCGGAAATAATGATAACATTAACTACTAAGGGGTGCCTGAGATGTTTCCAAAAAATGAAAAAAGGTAAAGATGCCTGGTTCAGTTAAATAGGGGAGTGAAAATATTATAAAACGAAAATAAGCCTCAAAGCTAAAAGGAAAGTTCTACAATGCAGATGAAAATGGTCCACAATGTTGGACTATGTATTTACAAAAAGCAAAAAGTAGAAGAACAAACTAACGGCAGATAAGAGGAAGATGCTTGAGAAACATTGATCAAATTAAAAGTAGAAAGATCCGAAGAAGCCTTTATGTCATAAAACGCGTCCCAAGAAAATGGAGCGCATCTGAGTCACTTAGTCCTGGGAAGAAGAATCAGGTCTTGTTGACAAATGCCGAAAAATAACTTCACGGGCAGTAATTTCACATGAGAAATAATTTCACTTTTTTATGTAAAGTGAAAGTGGGCCATAATTTCCTTTTCCATTAAAGACTATTTGGGCCAAAACTAATTATGTGGAATTGTAATGTGGAAAAGTAATAACGGGTGATTTTTTAAGAGTTATGTTTTTCAGGTTGGCAGCATTGGTTAGTAATGGCGTCCAAAAGTCATCTGTCAAAGTGAAAGGTTTTCAGTATACTCTGCCATTAAATCATGGAAAGACTTACAAACGAGCAACGATTGCAATTATTGAAATTCGTGTTCTGTAAAAAAAAATGTGAAAATCCGATGTTTTATTGAAAAATGGCCCTGTGAGTTGGCCGCCAAGATCATGTGATTTAACGCCTCTTGATTATTTCTTGTCGGGTTGTGTAAATTCGTTAGTCTATGTGGATAAGCCGAACACAATTGAAGCCTTACAGCATAACATAACACGCGTAATTCGTGGAAGACAGGCCGAAATGCTCGAAAAAGTGACGCAAAATTGGACCTTCCGAATGGATTTGAGGCTCCGTTTCAAATCCATTCGGAACAATACAGACAATATTTACATAAAGTTGTCTTTAAAACGTAAATATCAAAGGCCTATTTATCGATTACAATAAAAAATTTAAATATTTGATGCAAATTTGAGTGTTTTATTCGACTTACAAAAAAAACTACCCTTAAAAAATCACCCGTTATTAGTATATTTTTTTACAATTTGAGTAAATAGTTTGCGCAAAATTGACAATGTTACTCACATGTGGCCTAAATTTAAAAAAAAACGTTATATGCGTTTCTCCAAAAAACTGGGTATGCAGTTTTGTTGGAACTATACTATATTTATAGTATGTAGATGTTAAATTTAACCAAAATCAGTAGAGCCGTTTTTGAGAAAATTGACGTTATGGATAATTTTTGTATGGGAGGTACCATTAAGTTTCGCTGTCCTTATTGTTTAATATCCTAACTTATCTCATCCATCTTTAAAACTAATGTACGCAAAAAGTTGGCGTGGCTAAAAAGGTTATGGGGATGAAATGTTAGAAATGGAATTGTCACAGTTTATAAAAATCAATTATGGTTGTTCTATGGCATATGCTATGGAATATTATATACAAATAGTTTTTGATGTAAAATGCCCCCAAAAAGTGGGCTTGGGTTAAAATGATCAATGGACCAAATGTTTAAATTAATATTACCGAAGTATATCATCAAACGGTTTTTTTTTATTGAATTTCCTTTAAATTGTACCGAAATGCGTTTCTGACTAAAAACGAAACCAAAAAATGGGCTTGGGAAACAACTTTATACAGACGAAATATAGATACTAAGAATGTCTAAATATTTTGTTCAGACACTTTTTTAAAATTCATTATGGTTTGACCAAAAACAACGTTTTTTTCTGAAAAGGGGGCGTGATTTTAATTGTGCGGATTTAAAAAAGGTTTAAACTTGTATTAGAGGCATGGACAAAAAGAATATTTACCAAATTTCGTTATCTGCTCATCATTTTAGGACGGACTTATTAACCTCTATGCCAATGGCATATATATGTTATGGGATGGGGTACAAGAATCGATTTTTTAAAGAAAAACGCCGGAGCTAAAAAATCTATAAACGAAAAGTTTGTTCGAACATTTGCGAACTATTCTCATCAAAACTTTTTTCGAATTTTATTATATTTTTTTGCAAATATCGTTTTTTAGAGAAAACTATTAACTCTATATGTATCAAATATAGGTAATCATCACATTGTCTAAATATCTTGCTCAGACCCATTTTCAAAGCTCTTTACCGTTTGATTAAAAACAACGTCTGTTTTAAAGATTAAGTATGGAATTTATTTGTCTATGTTACAAACATAATGCCAAAATTAATATACCCCTATGAGAAAGGGGATAAAAACTGTGGGTACGATGTTTTAAAAATCAGTTAAGCTTTTACGAAGTTTCTTTAACAAAAAGACATAATTATTTTCAAAAATCACGATTTATATTATTGGCACGTGAATTTCAACAAACATTACTTGTTATTTTCTGATTTACCTTTGAAAAACAATACTCGATAACTCTGTGCATAACATTATGAATCAAGATACTGTGGTAATTTGATTGATTTCCCGGTATTGTCAGCATACTATCTACAATTGCAAGTTTGAGCACCGTAATTTTAATCAACATCGACGACATTGGTACCAGTTTTCAATAAAAGAGCTAATGGAAGCAACTATTTAGAAAGAAAAGTACAAAGACGAAGAAGTTTGCCATTTGATATAAAGCGTCTTTTCTTTCCTGTGCGTATAGCTTTTGCTTCATTCGTCAATTAGGCATGATAATTGTCTTTGGAAGCCTTATATTGTTGCTCAAAATGATAAACCATAACTTATTTTTCTGTTGGTCACTTTTTTTTTTTATTAAATAATTGATTTTGTTCCATATTTTTTAATCTTCTATTATTAGTTTCAATGGCAATTGAACACACAACATATTTATTTCAAAGTTCATTTCATCAACTACATAACCGGCAAAGGAGCCAAATGCAGTTAAATATAAATAATTTTAAAACAATTACTTCTACTTATCATTTAAGAAGTATTCCGAAATTACTATTACAATATTTATTATTTTTAGAAACAAAAAAAAATGTTAAGAAAAACAAAATTGACGAAATAGCTACGTTGATACAAAAAAAATAACTGAATCCTAATTACCGGTCAACTAGTTATCTAACGACTTGTTAATGATTTTCCGATACATTGCACATCAATCGTGGAATATATATAAAAAATTAAACATTTCATAGAACCAACGAAGTAGGTCTATCATATCCGTATAAAACCACCTCAAAATGAATTTCTAAAACTCAAATATAATACATACCACACATGTTCGGGTTCAGTGACTTTATAATATCTCGTCGCAACTGTAAGTACCAGAACTGCACCAAATATAACCCACCAATTTCTGAAAATTAAGCAAAATTAAATATCTGAACAAAAGAAGCACATAAACTAAACATAAATAAAATATTTCTTTAATAGAGAAACGCCGCTCAGTTTGCATCACAACTCTTTTGTCTGGCCTAGGAACTCTTACAATTTCTCGATGTCATTCTTTTTTGTCAAAGCAGACTTTTCACAATCACGACGTTTGTTGGCATTTTCAGCCTTTGTATCACTTTTATTAGCCATTTAATGTTTGTACCAATAAACAAACAAATATGTGTATATAAATCAATTAAATTAAACTATTGCATTGCATTAAAAAATAAATTAAACAAATTCCACTAGGTACCGCGATGTAAACAAAATCAAATCATATTCTCAACTGACGACGTGTCGCCTTTTCAACGTTCGTAATATGGTAGACTGCACTTAACACACATTAAAGACACACGCAAAGTCAAACGAAGAAATACCAAATGAATGATTTAACATGGGATGGAGAGAAAAAACTTGTTCTTGTCTCGGCGCTCCGTAAAAAGAAGAATGTCGTGAGAGAGAAATTGGAAAAGTTTGCCGTCTTCGAGAATAAATAATCAAGCAACACGTGAAATCTAGAAGCTAATTGCTGTTGAGTAGGTTCTTGTTTACTTTTTTACTTGACACCTCACTGCCGCAGAACTCTCAGCTGATTTGCTAACCAGGTTTCTTTTTCTAAAACCCTTGTTATTACATGCACAAACCTAATAGGAATATCAATGCGTCCATATTGGTTCCTACATACGATTATTATTAGTCCGAAATTTCGGAATCATCTCATTAAAGGCAACAACCTTTGTTATGTATAGGTATAAATTTGATTTTTAGGTAGAGCCACCTGTCTTTCGAATTTGGGCATTGTGATTTCTGCAACAGTCAACAGCTGTTCGAAATAGGGAGAATTGAGTTGTTGATTTGAGACACTGGAGCGTGTGTGTTAGCTAGAAGTTATTTTGAATTCCAACGATGGTTTCGAGGAGATACATACGAATTGCAATCGCGAATGGACGTATCTATTAACTTTACCTCACAATTCATTTATTGCTAATTGTTTTGGATTAATTTATTCATTAAATAATAAAGTACCTATTTTTGTATTACTACGTTTTTGACTAAGATTGTTCATAATAAGTAGTGGCTTTAAAAACAAACCTGCTACAGGAAGGTAAAACAAATTCAAAACTATCAGGAAAATTGTTCAATTATACAGAATTCAAACAAAATTGAAAATACAAATGTGATTATTGATGATTCGATGATTCAGTGAGTTCTCCTACAATCAAAAAATGTCTCTAGAAATAAAAAAAAAACTAGAAATGAATATAAAGCAAAGTCGAGCACAGAAGATATGATAACTGTGAAAAAATAAAGTGAAATCTAAATTGCTGAAATGTTTAAAGTGACATACCTTTTTCCAACAGTAATCACTGTGAAATGTGTGTTATAGATAACCTCCAGCTTGGTGGGGTGCTATCGCCAAGTGTAAATAATGTTAAAACAAAGAATACTGTCAGTCAGCCCTAACAATCTTAAAGCAACAACTTCTACAACTTAATGTGGCGACATTAAACCCTAACAGGAAGAAGAAGTATATTCCTGCAAAGACAAACGTGATGCCGACGATATCAATGTTGTCGACGCCATCAACGTCGTCGTCCAAATACGTATATTCAACCAAATACCAAATGCTGACTCGACGTTCTTTGTTTGGTCATTTAGTGTCCAGCTATCTTTGAAAACCAACCCTCATTGGAAATTATCTTTTACTTCTTGTGGCTTTTATATAAATTCGGTTGTTGGTGAGTTGGTATCAATGTCTCTACTGTCTTAATAAAGCTCGGCGGGAAGGCCTTCATTTCCAGCAGCCTGGTTAAGCTTAAATTTATATATTGATATCCTTACTTTACTTAGTCCTCGCCAATATTGAATGGTTCGTTCTGCCTGACAGCGGAATATTATTTGTCATCTTCGTTTAACAGTCTACAAAAGTGGTTCTTCCATATTCTTAGCATCGACTGGGTCTCAGCTTCTATATTTCCTTGTTCATCCCTACAGGATTCTCTTCGCGCCTTGCATCCCTGGTTTTGACGTTTTACAATTTGGTATAATTTATTAACATCTTTCCAGTAGTGGAACCTCTCTATAGGTTCGATCGCGAGTTTTTGTTTCTCTTATTTTTCTTTCTAAAGATGTCTACCCTCCCTACCTTTGTCAAGAAGCTCGTGTGCACAAAGGGTTATATTTTGGAATTTCGCATTGATGCGGATTTTTAAAATGCATTCGCTAATATCTTCAAATCATAAGACTTCTTGCTTAAGTCTGGTCCAGCTCATCCTATCGTATTTCCTAGATGACAGTAATGTCTGGTTTGTAGCAGCTTAGAACTTCGCTGGTTGTTCGACTGCACCTCTCCTGTTTAATGTTATTACATTACAAATGAATATTTTAATTTATCATGTCCAACAATAAAATCAGCCTTTCCAAGGCTGGTGGTTGCCTTTCGGCTCTTCCGACACATCTCTTTTCAATGGGTATCGCATATGATTGCTTATTTATTTTAATGTTTCCTTCAGTCCTCCATTCTTACACCCTTACCCCCAAGGCAATCTCGACGCAACGGACGGTATCGACGCAGACGGTTTCGCGTTGAAATGTCAAAAACTCATCGAGCTTATGGGAACATGTATAAGTGGGCAATCTGAACGCCGACGCGACGCAATGGACGTTAGCTACACAGAAAAGTTGATTCAACTTCAACTTTCTTGCGCATCGACGCATTGGAATGTCAGTTTGAAAGCTGTCAGATGGTATGCTTGTGAGAATCTTGAGATTACTGTCAAAATAAATTAAAAGTACTGAATTAATAATTGTGTTGTGTGATGAATTTCGAAGAAAAACTTATTGAGTTGGTTAAGGCGCAGAAAATTCTGTATGACAAGTCGTCAAGTGGGTACAAAAATGTACATTTGAAAGCAGAGAAGTGGAGGGAGATTTCGGAAGCATTGCATACAGATGGTAACCAAAATTAGAAATTTTACATTAACAAATAATGAGAACCAACTATTATATATATTTGTTATAATTTATATTTGCAGAGAAAGAGTGCATTGCCCGGTGGAAGAGCCTCCTTTTCTTCTGTGAGAATTGAAAAACAAACAAAATCTTCGACGGCTAATGGTGAACTGTCAATCAAGTGACATCGCATCGCGTCGCGTCGTGAGCGTCGAGATTGCCACCACCATTCAAATCCTCACCATTTTTGACACTTCAATGCGAAACCGTCTGCGTCGCGTTCGTCGCGTGCGTCGAGATTGCCACCACCATAAGCCTGGGAAGAAAATGTACTACCAAACCTATTTCAATTATTATTGAAAACGGTTGTCGAAAATGCTAAAATTGCAAAAAAAAAATAGCAGCTGTTACCACAACCGGTATGCGTATGAATGCAAGCATTTTGGTATACATTGTAATATTCCTTTTTTCTCTACTAGTCCAAAAAGTGGCGCTATTCGTATGGAAAAATAGCGCCAAATTAAAATTACATTTTTCTATTAATATGATAGATAATTTAATCGCACAGCATTTCATATATTTAAAAAGTCAATTATAACATGTTCTTTTTTTTACATTTAGAGGCGCTTTTCAAACTTTTCCACTCGTCAATAACCCATTACATCAACAGATACATATTTTGGCGTATAGATGTCGGTCTGCTTAGCTTTCACTGGTTTTCACCAATAATAACACCAATTTATCTATGACAATTACCTTTAGTTGAAGTGTCGGTCAGTATATGAAAATGACCGCGTTCAGATACTCAAACTACAGTTGCGTAATAAGATAAGGTAGTTTGGAATGCAAATATTACTGAGGTACACATCAAAAAACACCAAACCTTATTTTGCAATTACATTTTCCCACATTTCATTTATAATTTTTCTTCATTAGAAAAGCAAACAAAAACTTAAGTGAAAAAAAAATATTTTCTTCTATTAAAACAAAAAAAAATTATTAATTCAATAAAAACAAATAACACTAATTATAAAAGAGTTAAAAAAAATATGAAACATGTATATGCTTGTAAAGCATAGCAATCCGAACATTCAATAAAATTCTTCCTCGAGACAAAAATATTTTTTGCATTTCATGCAGTTATATAATACAACGATTCGATTTTTTTTGACGAGCAAAATAAACAGCTGCCTGTTTGATTATTTCCAGATGATCCAGGTTCAGTTTGATCAAGTTTTCATATTTCTTGAATCCTCATTCTCTTTCTCCATTGTCATTACCGTCATCATAATTGGAGTCCAAATCTTCACTTTCTAACAGCAGCGCACTTATTGTTTGTTGTTCCTTTTACATTGGCTGACAAAAACGTAATATGTAAAACTCAGTAAAATACAAAACACCCCTGAAGTAAAATATTATATTTGCTTAACCAAAAATTGTTACACTTATACTCGCGTCGGTCTCAGGGACCAAAACTCACAAAAATAAAACATGTCTTTACTCGGCACGTGCGCCTGCGCCCAACTAAACGATGGATAACGCTTATTAAGGAAGCTAGTGAAAACTTCAAAGAAGTAAGGATGATATTTTACAAGTAATAAAAGAATTAATGATTTGTCGGTCTGAGACCGATGCGCAAGTATAGGAAGGATAGCCTACTCCCATTTTTAGGAATGTTCCGTGCCAAGTTACAACTTTAACTTTATATTTCCCATGAAATAGTGAAGTTTTTGCCTGCCTGCAGTGTTTTTTTGGTTTATACAATCTTGAAAAACCTTGATATATATGCAACCCTTTTTCTATTAAAAAAAAATCTTGTAATGTGCAATAATAAATATTGAAGATCACTTATCAAGGTAAAAACTATCCTATCTTTAGTTAGAACAAACAATACATATTTCCAAAATTTCATCGAAATTAGTTTAGCGGCTTCGGAGATTAGCTTAAACGGACATCGGGATACAAGATTTTTATTTTATATATTTTTTATATATTTTTTAAAGCGAAGCTCAACAAAAGAAAATTATGAATACTAGCTCAAAATATTTGGACGGACTAATAAACACCTATGTAGTTTTTGATAGAGATCTTATGTCCAATTCCTCTATATTGTGTTTCCCCTAAACATGGTTTTGGACTCCATTAATACCAACAACCACTTTAGACCCATCTTTTTTATAATCGCGAAGGTGGAGAGATATCTCACTTAGTTCGACCTATAATGTCAAAAATATCAGCTTAAGCTAGTACTTACCCTCTTATATGGGGCTACTGTCTGGAGTACACCAGATCCTCAATAAAGCAATTCTTTATTTTTTAAGACGCAGTGTAAGAATTACCAAGATGGAATTATAGACTTGACAAAGTCTAAAAACCCACATGAACTACTGGCACATACTCTTAACCAATCACGTAAACTACTATTTTGTTGAATAAAATCATGAGCATAGGAGAGGACTGATTTTATGGTTGACATCCATTCGAAACGAAAAAAAATACAATAACGTTTTGAATGTTAGAATGCTTAGCAGAAAAGGTGAAGCCGAATAAGTAGCGGAAACTCTAAGCAGACCATATTGCAACCCAGGGAATCTTATAGGATGAAACCATCCGCATTAACTTTAAACTCGCCAGCATATGCCTAATACACTTGGACAAAGGAAAAGGATGACATTCCAAAGATTGTTTTACGAGCTATTGGACAAAACGAATAAGCAACTAACAAAATACGATGTTACAATCGTGCTGGGAGATTTTGACGCAAAGGAAGAAAAAATAAACTTTATAATCCAATCCAAAACCACGTCCGAAAACTGAATTTACTAATGGATTATGCTGGCAAATAAAATGAAACTATATCCGCTACATAAGACAGTTCATTGCGGTGTTTCTCCCAAACACCAGCAAGGTACTCCTGGTTTGACGAATATTGTCAACATATGGTAGCTGCGAGCCTCTGTGTTGCTTCACACTGTTTACTTACTGTTTCTTACAAAGTTCTCATACACAAGAAAAGTGCGGAATCGAAAAATATAGAGAGGAACCACTCCAGGAATGATGTTTGCAAGTTTTACCAAAGTGCAAAAGTAAAAAACAGGCATACAATGCGCGAACAGAATCCTGTCGAGAAGAAAAAAGGAAATCGTAGTTGACGAATAGTAGATGCTGAAAATATGGAAATGTCGATGACAAACAATCTTTCACTGTCAGGCGAAACAAACCATTCAATATTGGCAACGATAGTTTAAGCTACCAGCCACCTGACATACAGGGTGGCGCATCAATTGTGCTACAATAAGAAATTCAAATAACTTTTTTTTTAATCGATGTATTTCATTTATTTTTTTTTTATTGGTTAGAAAATTAAATTTTATTTTAAATAGTTAGTTGTTTTTAAAGATTATAGATCGCAAATGACCTCCACGCTCTCCCACGCATATGCGGCACCTGGTCAAAAAATTATTCATTGCGGCCTGAAGAGTTGAAGTTGGGATCGCCTCAATTATTGTCGTTATGGACTGCTTTAATTCAGTTAAATTCCTGGGCTTCGTTTTATACACCTCTTGCTTGACATAACCCCATAAAAAGAAGTCTGGTGCAGTCAGGTCAGGTGACCTTGGGGGCCAGCGAAGAGTGTTTGTTTAGCTCCGCCATAACTGGTCTGGCTATATGTCCAGTTGCTCCATCTTGCTGAAACCAAACGCTGTTGAATGGTATACGTCTTCGGCGCAGTTCTGGGTAAAAAAAACTCCTTCAACATCTTTAAATAACGGTCCCCATTGACAGTAACGGTTACACCGTTTTCTTCAAAGAAGTACGGCCCGACAATACACCTTGATGAAACTGCGCACCACACAGTGACTCGTTCTGGGTGCAGTTCCGTCTCATGGAGCATTTCTGGATTAGACTCTTTCCATATAAGGCAATTTTGTTTGTTTACATTGCCGTTAAGATCAAAATGGGCCTCTTCAGACATGAACAAACAATTGATCAATGTGTTGTCTTCTTCGGCCAATGATATCATTTTTTGGCAAAATTCCAGGCGAACAGGCAAATCCTGAGGGTTTAACTTGCTAGTAATTTGGACTTGCTTCCAGATTCGGCAAACATGTTTACAAACCTCATAATGGTCCATCTACTCGGGGGATTACCGCCAAACTAGTAACCTACAAAATAAAAAAAAAATAAGCCGATTACTCACACAGAATAAAAGTTATTACGTTTTATTTTTGTAGCACGATTCGTGCGCCACCCTGTATATGAAGTTATAAAATATTATATAATTAAATTTAAGCTTACGAAAGGTGTCGTAAATAACGGCCTTCCTAACGAGCGCTATATAAAGCCGGTAAAGAGTTACCAACACAAACTCAAAACCAAAATTTGGTAGGATGATAGGATTTCTGAAAATGGAATCCCAGCTTCGTTTGCGCGATCCACAAAAAAGTGAATAATCTGAAGTGTGACAACTTACGAGACAAAAGTCTCCTCAACAACGACATGTGAACCCCTGAAACCTGGTTGAGGTTTTAGGCCAGAACCGGTATATCTTGACATTTTTAAGATCCTGAAAAAAAAACCAAAATGATCAAATCGATACCCACCATACATTCATCGATTTCAAATCCGCATATGACAACATTTATAGAGACTAAGTATGCAGTGCCATCTCTAGTTTTGGTATATTCCCCTACCACGTCCTCTGTGCAGGATTACGATGCAGAATTCTCCCTTTCATCAATGTCAGCAACGACCTCTCAGAAACATTCGTTACCAAAAAATGCATTTACAGAGGTAAATAAAATCTTCCAAATTTGTGCAACTACTAGCATACACCGACGATATTGACATCATTGGTCGTACTCAATGAGTTGCTAGAATTGAAAACCAAGCGGTAAAAATGGGTAGCTATAACAGTAAATAAAGGTTAGGCCAGGAATATGCTGTCAAGACGAAATCACACACAACATCGATGAATTGGACAGAACGGCACCATTGACAAATAAAACACACAAAATATAACAGAAAATGTTGTTAGTTTTGTAAGTGTGAAGATTTGATCAGTTGATAACTTTCCTGGCCCAAAACCAAACCGATAAGTGCCGATCAGGTTGTTGGTAAACGGTTTCAGACGTTCACATATTACGGTAGATGGATGGATGTAACTTATCAAGTCATCCCCGCCGGCTTTATAAAGTTCGATTCCGACAGCCTTGTTGAGCTTTAGTTTATATATTGCTATCCTCACTTCACTTAGGACAGGTGGTTGGTAGTTTTCGCTGTCGTCGTCAATAATGAATGTTTCGTTCTCGACAGGATTTTGTTCGAAACTTATATCCCTGGCTTCGACTTTTAACACTTTTGTAAAAATTCTGAAAATCATTCCTGGAGTGGAACCTCTCTACATTTTTCACTCATCAATCAATGTTATTCCCCTTTTTTTTTCTTTCTAAAATGCCTGTGTTCTTCCCTGTTAATTGAGAGGCTAACGGATAATGCCTTGAAATCATAAGACTTCTTGCCTTAATCTGGCACGTATAACAAATCCACATCCGAATAGTCCTGTACACGGTCCGTATTATATGCCACAGTTTTTATACCCTATCCCATAGGAGTCTTTATACTCTATCCCATAGGGGTATATAAGTTTTGACATTAAGTTTGTAACATAGAGAAATAATTTCGATAGATATACCTCAATGTATATGGATCGACTCAGAATCGCTAGCTGAGTCGATCTAACCATGTCTGTCTGTCTGTGTGTCACCGATTTTTGGGCCTTACAATTTGGTATATGGACTCTCTGGCCGACGAAGCAAACCAAGTGTAAAAAAATTTGAAATCCGCCCACTGCCACGGCCTCGTTTTTGAAAAACGCAGTTTTTGGCCAAACAGAAAGGAATTTTAAAAAAAATGTCTGAGGAACATATTTAGAGAATCTCAATATCTATATTTCGCCTATACGAAGTTTAATTTTACCGTAAGGTCATATAAACACTTTGTTCATAGACCATTTTAACCTAAGCCCACTTTTTGGATTCGTTTATCTACAAAAACAATTTGTATATGTACCCCATCCCAAGGCATTAGCAATAGAAATACGTTGTTTTTTGACGAAACACAAAAGGTTTTAATAAATTGTCTGAAAATATGTTGTGACAATTTCATTTTCTGTATTTCATCGCCATAAATCCCACATTTTGAGGATGTTAGTTTTAAGGATGGGATGGGATAGGATATTCAACGATCCGCACAGGGGATTGTTATCTTCTCATATGTTTTATCCTCATTTTGCCCGGTCCATCACATCAAATTTCCTGGATGACTGTAATGTCTATAGCAGTATTGTCTGTAGCAGCTGATGTCTTCCGCTAGTCGTTCGCTTGCACCGCTTCTGTTTAATGTTTTCACATTCTAGGTACAGATACGAACGTCGTTGTTTTTTTTTTTCATTCTGCATGGTCGTCCCCAATAAGATCAGTCTTTTCCGAGGGTCTTGGTTGCTACGTTACAATTTTTTTTTTTTTCGTGAGTGGGTAGTTAAACCAAGGCACAACCCCTCACCTGGAGGGCAAGTTAACATTAATTCGATACCTCTAGGAGATGGGCGCATCCAGTATCACCTACGGGATTGAGCGCTGCCGTTGGCTTTATGGCTCATCCTCCACCATTTCTGTTTAAAGGGCCTGACTTACCCTTGAGATTGCTAAATGACCTGTTGTCCGAATATGTCGAATCATCTCATCTAGGTTACATCCTAACTGTGACTGTAGACGCCACCGTTGACTCCATCTTGGGAGTTCTCTCGCTTCCGCCTGGAAATAGAATATGCACATTAGTGTTAGTACACGTCGTCCCCTTGCTCTCATCTGCTGACGTCAAGACTCTACACAGGGGTTGAGACCCTATCTACGATGAAGGTACTCAGCGGTTGCCACGTGAAGGCTGAGAATCGGAGTTAGTAAAATCATATAATCTAATTGGGACCATTATATTTTATTAATATCCTTATATAATATCATTTCTTAATTTTTTTTACAACGTTCCCGTAATACTTTGTGAATTCTATTTCTGTGTGAGAATGTTTACCAGCCGTTTAATAATTTTTATTTAATATCAAAATATGTATGGGCAAAGTAACCGAGATTCATTTGCAAATTGAAAATATATATTCGTATGTCATTTGTGTTTGACAAGAAGGGTTATTATAAAATACATAATTATTAAATACAAAATGTTTCAGAACGAAATTAAAAAACAAACTCGAGTTACGCTATATCAGAACAAGGGTGTGCACGTTGACAAGGACACGAATGAAGTTATCGATAAAACCGAAATACACGATGCGGAACCAAGTCTTTCTAATAATAGCGAACACAAGACTCAGTCTCGAATGAAACAAGCATTCAAAGTTTACAACGAAACAATGACAGAAGAATCCATCAGAAAACTAAAACAATTAACAGTCGAAGAATTTGCCGAATGCCACGATGCCGGCGCTGTAGATTTGGCATTTCCCGAAAATTTACAATACGAATCGTCAATAGAATGCTATCCTCGGAGCTATTATACGCTAACGGGAAAAGAACGACTCCTGCTATTGTTTGCGGAGAATTTTCGCAAGCAATTTATTAATCTGTATCCTGAAAGAAGGCCTCTCGTGCTTTCTGTTAAAAATGAATGTGATGTTCAGGTATGTATTTTGGAAAACGTGCTACAATCTATGTTTGTTAACAAATTTTTTTATTTATTCATGTGATTAGAAACTTGTCTGCACAACCATCCGGCCAACATCATTTGTATATCAACCACTGATCGCCAGCTTAGAAGGATGTGCCAGTTTTGTTGCAGATTTTATTGAATATGAACCTTTGGAGAAACCAAGCGCACTGGTAAGTTTTATCAGTTCATATTGATATTGTTTTTTTTTTGCAAATGCACTGGACAATTAAATTGGAGATGCATTAAGGCCTGTTTGCTAAAACGAGTTAGGGCGACTTAGGTTCCACAAAAATATCTATGTCCCACTTTTTGGGTTGATTGTAGTGGGTGTCAAATTAACGACAGAATATTTGTATAGCTTCGATGAAATAGTAGTAGTAGTAATAGTAGAATTATTGAGACAAGATTTTTACAATAAATATTTTTGTCTTACATAAATTAGTATTTATAAAGCCGACTTGGAATTGGTCTGACTGTCACAGAGAGATTTAAAATTTGACATGGTTTGACGATAAAGAAGGTAATAAAACTAGACAGTGTTCAATGCAGTTAAACATGTTCGCTCAATAAAAACATGACAGATCGTATGGGACTTAGAACTTAGAACTAGGTAACAATATAACAGAGAGAAAAGAAAAAATAAAAAAAATTAATAAATAAATAATCTGTAGTCAGTCATACCAAACTGCATGAAAGGTGAAACAGAAGATTTATGTTTTAAATTTATGTTTAAAAGAACTAATGCTTAATGAATATGATAAATCAATTAATAAATCTATTTTGCAAATGCTATTGGATAGTTATTATTTATAGAGGTGATAAAAGAAAATATTAGGAATCCATTTACAATGTAGCGGTATGGATAGAAATTAGGATATGATTTATTAGTAGTGTTATATATGCTTTTAAAAAAAAAATATATAATAAAATAAAATAAAATATGTACATTTCTGGATTATGACAATCATTTAAAAAGATATAAAATTTTAAGATAATCTTACATTAATAAATAATTTAAATGTATTTAATATCTTTTACTCTTGTTTACATTATTTATATAAAAGTTAGTTTAAAGTAGGTTATTGGTTTGGGTGTTATTTAAATGTGATCTTAAACTTTTTAGTTATCCTTTTGCGAAATGAGGGTTTCATCCTTTATAGGTTAGGACATTACTTTTCTTGTAGAAGTTGGGTAAGAAATGACAGTCATCATTTATCTCGAAGAGAGGTGTGGACCGTTCATTGAGGATGCTAATCGGGGAAATATAGTCCAGTATCGAAAAACGAATGCTATCATTATAGATATCTGGATAATGTTATTATTGTGATGTCTAAGGTTAGGAAGTCTTGATTCTGCTAAGTTTGTAAGGTAGGATAATAGTGGTACAACACCAGCGTTCTCATATATGACCTTATTTCTAAACCATTTGCCAGAAGGTCTTCTAAATTTCATCATGCATTTTCTTAGTATGGATCTTTCAAAACGTTGTAACTCATGGGCTACTGTTGGGGAAATTTGAAACCATAAAGCAAAGCCATAGACGAGTATTGGGCGGATGAGTGTTTTAAACATCAGAAGTTTTGTTTTGGATTCAACCTCAAAGGAATTCAGGAGAACTTTTAGTTTTGCTTAGTTTTGCACTTGCTGCCTTACTCCTGTTCAGGACCTTCCTGGCATGGGGATTCATTTTCCATCTTTCATGTAAGAAAATACCGAGGTATTTTATGAGAGGTTTTATAATTAGTATGTTTCCCTCCAAGGTAAGAGTGAGTTGCTTGCTTTCTCTGACAGCGAGATGATGCCCTCTCGGAGAAGCATTTCTGAAACAGATAAGTTCACATTTGGTGGCATTAATCTTGATGCCCCAAGTTGTATAGTAAGGGAGTATTACCTCGAGGTGTTTTTTTAATGCCATTAAGTTGAACACAAAAATTAAATAAACTTATTTCAAAAATTCAATTCAAACACAAATAACCGTTGCAGCGGCTAACATGGTCCATTTTAAAGTTTCAACTTTCAATAACGCATTGGCGCAGTTTTAGTTGTATTTGTTGTTTAATGTGAGTAACGTATAGTATTAGTAATATACATAGATTTCAGACTTTGCAATCGCAATCGGAAAGAGTTCAAAGCTTTAGTATCGCATGGAATTATCACTTCACCGAATTGTTCTTGCAACAAAGCAATGGTTTCGCGTTCTCTGTTCCATGTAGTGCCGTTATATTGGAATCAAATTTCAATTTCAATGGCGATGACACGATAACGTGTGACATTCACAGTTAAGTAACAGACAAAATTTGGTTCTAAAACAGTCAAAAACCGAAAGACAAAAGTAGTGATGTCGACTTCTTATGCCTTTAAACAAAGACCCTTATATAGAATACGCCATATTGTTACATAAGATAAGCCAAGCTGCTAAGAAATACAACTCATGGTCCTCACTTACAATCATAGCTACTACCGCTTTATTTTCTTAAATGTGCTGGGTGTGTTCCTTTTGTAAGAAATCGGCAACAAAAAGTGGGCGTAGGTTATAATGATCTATGGACTAAATGTTTATCTTACCATTACGGAAGTATTCGCATCGAACGTTTTTTTTTTTTCAAATTTCCTTAAAATTTTGCCGAAAACCGTTTTTTTACATAAAACGCCTACAAAAAGTGGGAAACAACTTTATATGGAAGAAATATAGATATTGAGATGGTCTAAATATGTTATTCAGACACTTTTTTAAAAATCTTTACCATTTGACCAAAAACAACCTTTTTCTAAAAAGTGGGCTATGAAGCCTCGGACAAGGATCCTATATATCAAATTTCATTATCCTAGCTAACAATTTAAGGACAAAAAATCGGTGACATAAAGACAGACGGAGGGATGGCCTTTAATGGTCTTTATGTCGCTCTTTCGCTATATAATTGCTTCGATAGCCCTGATCTGGAGTTTGCTTCACAAGCCTGGACACCCTATGTAGTTCATTTAAATGGAATTGAAGCAGTCCAACGTTAATTCATAAGATTTACTTTGAAAGGACATCCATGGGGTGATTCACCCATTTTGTCTCCGTATATATGTCGAATTAAACTATTGCAGCTGTTGCGAAACAGTTGTATTAGTTTTGACTTTGTTGATTGTTTGGTTCATGCACACTTCTAAAGCAACTCCTTCGTTCTTGAGTTTTTTTATGGCTGCTCTAACTTCCTCAAGCGACAGTCAAGCGGCAATCAAATCCCTGGAAGCAATATCGTTCAATTCAAAATCAGTCCACGAATGCCGGCTGTCTCTTAACAAGATGGTGAAGCATTTTACCATTCCCCTCTTTTGGGTGCCGGGCCTCAGAGACATACCAGGGAGTTGCAAGGCAGATGAGCTTGACAGACAGGGCACTACCCTTGACATTCTACCACCTGTGGACATGTTAGGTATGCCTCTTGCTACATGTAAATTACTGATCAAGCAAGATGCGATCAAGAAAGCAAACCGCAGATGGATAAATGGCACAACATGCCAAATATCCAAGCAGCTCTGGCCTAGCTTTAACCAGAAGCGCTCCATTTGCTTAATAATGCTGAACAGATCATACATCAGCACTATAATCGGTGTCCTCACAGGACACTTTCCTATAGGCCTACATGCAAAAAGACTAGGCCTTTTCAGACTTCTGAAGAAGCTGCCTGGACGAGGAACAGAAGGAGAGTATCACTCACCTTCTTTGCTGTCCGGCTCTCTCGTTAAAAATGAAACTTCCTCTGGGAGACTACTTCTTCCATAATCTAGGCGATCTGGCTTATATCAGTGTCAGAAACCTCCTACGCTACATAGTAAGCTCCGAATGGTTCAATTAGGCGTACGAATATAGGGTAATCGAAGGATGCACGTGGTACCACAACGGACCTTTTTGGTCTAAGTGTGCACGCGCATCGCGTGCAGCCACTTCAGCCTAACCTAACCTAACCTAACTTCCTCAATACTATGAGGGAGCGTTACCTCTTCATAGACTGAAGGTGAGCTAGTCCTTTGGCATTTTACTGACATTATTGACATTATTTCGACATTATTACATCTACAATTCCATTCGCGTCAGTGACATTATTATCCCGTAGTGCATGCGTTCCTACTTTAAAGCCACCTGCCAGTTGTTTGGCTTTCTTGTAGAATTGACGGATATTCTTCTTGTCGCGAGACTCAGGATCAGGGGAAGACCCCTCCCTTCTCTGGTTCAGTAAACGATATGTGCCTCTTTTCTCTCTCTTTTCTGGGGTGCATGGTATCCTATAGTTGTTTCGTCTGCATCTTTGATGATATTGCGATATTGTATAAACTGCGTGTTGCCATTGGTGGAGGATGAGGGCACAGCGGGAAGTTTCTCACCTGACCACCTGAACATCGCCAGGTTGCTTTGTGGATTTGAACTTGTGGGATTCTACTGCTGCTGATAACCGTATCACATGCTACAGCGCTGTTCGTCGGAAGCCATTATTTGTTGTTGTTTCGTAAAGGGTGTACTTTCGGACTAACCCATCAAAGTTGTTTTCCTTACGGATTTTCGCATTTAAGTCCAATAGTACGATTTATACATCGTATTCAGGTCAGGCTCCGTCCAGGAGGTCGTAAAATCCCTCTTTAATAGAGCCGGTCTCATCGGTAGAGACGTGGCTGATGTTGCAAATCGGTTCTCTTATGCGCATCACTAACCGGCTTAATGTCGTTAATCTTGAATAAAGTTCTGCTAACTTTATTTTCAAAATCGACTGTGACTCGACTATGTAGCGTTCCGCGTCGGAGTTAATAAGCCTAAATTATTCCAGCATCGAACTTTAGCAGCAGCTGCTATGTTTTCTCGAAGAGTTCTTAGAAATAGCCCTTCGTGTTTTTGGGGAATTTGACGTTGATACCGATTGTAACAGTATCTTCGATTCATAAGTTTACTTCCCTAAATTTCTCGCTTTTTAATATTACCAGTAAGCTTTTAAATATCTGAATTTGCTCACTATGGCATACCATATTTACGTCCTTACTTACTTACTTACTTAATTTAGTGGCGCTACAGTCCGGAATGAACCTGGGCCTCAACCAACATGCCTCTCCAATTTGCCCGGTCCTTAGCTAACAATCTCCAGTTGCGCACTCCAAGTTGGTTTCTACATATGCGCGCCACTTAACGCGAGATCTTCCTCTACTTAATCGAAGACTCTGCAAGCCGGAGTATTGGTGTCCATTCATTCTACATGTCCTAAACATCTTAAACGTCCAATGCGGAGTTTTTTTTAACTAAAGGCATGTCGTTGAAAGCTCCTATAGTTCTCGGCTGAATCTTCGTCTCGATAGCCCGTCAACCCAAACATCATAGGATCTTTCAAAGTAACCAAGGATTTCTTCATCCACGTTTGATACGGTCCATGCTTCAAGGCCGATCAAGGGGATGATCAGTGTCTTATACAATTTGCTACTGAATTGCCTTCTTAGCCCGAAGAAACAGAGCCGGTGGGCAAGAGTAATTCTTCGTTTAATTTCTAACGAAATATTGTTGCCAGAGTTAATAGCGGAGCCGAGGTAGACAAAGTCTCGTACTACCTCAAAGTTACATCTGTCATTGGTGCCATTCTGTTCAATTCGTCGATATTGTGTGTCCTTTCGTATTGACATCATAACCTTAGTTTTACCCTCATTTACTGCTAAACACATTTTCACTTCTTCCTGCTCTATATTAGCAAACGTTGAGTCCTACCAATGATGTCAATATCGTCGGCGTATTCTAGGAGTTGCACCGATTTTTGGAAGATGGTGCTTCTGGGGGGTATCGATTTAGACTTCTTGGGTTTTTTCTAGGATCTGCCGAAGTGTAAAGAGTTTATCAGTTGTGGACTTCCTGGCCCTAAACCACACTGATAAGGGCCGATCAGGTTGTTGGTGAACGGTTTCAGGAGTTCACATATTACGGCAGATAGGATCTTGTAGACGATGCTGAGGATACATATGCCTCTGTAGTTGGTGCAGTTCAGAGGGTCTCCATTTTGGTGGATCATGCAAACGATGCTGGGGTTCCATTCTTCAGGCATACTTTCTTCCGACCAGATATGGCTTATAAGTGATTGATGTTACAAGTCATCTCAACATTAAATCATGTGTTAGATTCGTTATACGATATACAAACGAGCGTTACCTTATTATTAGGTAAAACAGAAGTTCTGCTGAGTACAATTCTCCGGCAGGACAATTAACATCCCAAGGTTTTCAATTTAAAATGCTATAAATGCATTTTTTTATTAAAAAATGTAATGAATGTACTTTTTTGAAAACACTGTAAACGAGAGGTAAGTAAGTATTTGACTGGGTCTTACGTTCTGGCGTACTTGATAAAATAAAAGAAAATATTTTATTTGTGCACCTACAATTTTCGATTTTTTTTATATGTATTATGGCATAGAGATGTTAGAGCCGTTTAAGAATGTTTTTTTAAATGGTAATTATGAATTAGTAAAGTAGGTACCGTTTTCAAAATAATTATCAAAAAAACTAAGTACACAATTGTGATACACAAAATAATAATTTATGCTTTCAAGATATGAACAATAATGTTTTATGTTAAATTAAAACAAAATCGTTCCTAGCACGTATATTGATGGAAACGAAAATTCTGGACCAATGTTTTTTTAATATTCTTAATTTGTTGGGGCTTAATTTCTGAAGGTTCAAAGCTTAGTGCGATAAAGGGAAATACAAGACTTTATGAAAAAGTTACATGCTTGATAATAGGTAGGAAAGAGTGACCAAACTGCATGCGTTGATTTTATGTCTCTGCAGAATTTACCCATCAGGAAATATTGAAGAAGGCTTACACTTCTACTTTGATGTAGTGTGGAAAAATCCGATATTCTAAATGTTACTATATATGCATGAAAATTATACTTAAACAAAGTGGATCTCAGAGTTGCGCTGTTTGCAATAATTAAACACGTTGTCTTGAATACGAATTAAACAAAATTAACTTTATTTCAATGTAAGAATATCCAATCGTTGAGAAAGAAAAATGGAAGGAATGAATAAGGTAAAAAGGAAGAAAGACAGATGCAGCTGCAGAGCATTATTTTAGTAGTATGAGGAAGAGATTAAAGATGTCGCGTTGGTCGTATGGAAGGGCACTAAGTGTTGCCATCCAACACCCCCTCTCAATTAGTGGCCTGGAGATCATGAAGTCCAAGTCCTTGTAGACATCTTTCGTGGGTCAATCTTGGCAAAGCCTTCGTCAGGATATCTGCAACCATATTCTCCGTCGGAAGATATTCAAGAGATATCGGCTTGCTCTTCAGCACATCACGGATGTAATGATACCTGATGTCGATGTGTTTGGATCTTGCGTGGTAAACAGGATTTTCGGCCAACTTCCCTGCTCCTTGATTATCGTTGAACATTTTAATTTCGCATAAATTTTCAAAGCCTAGCTCCGTGAGAAATTTAAGTAGAAATACCGCTTCCCTGCTTGCGTCGCTAACCGCCATATACTCTGCCTCAGTCGAAGATAATGCGACTGTTTTCTGTTTCCGAGATTCCCAGGAAATTGCTGCTTCACCGAGGATGAATGTTGATCCTGTATAAGACCGGCGATCTATAGTGCAGTTTCCCCAATCTGCGTCAACAAAGCATTTCAAGGCCTGTGTTTCATCAGTTCGGAATTCAAGCCCGAACTGAGATGTACCTTTTAGATAACGAAGAACTCGTTTAGCCGCAATCCAGTGCTGATTGTTGTAACAATTGTTAAATTGGCTGAGAGCGCTTGCCGAATATGCAATGTCAGGTCGCGTTGCTACGGCAAGGTACATTAGAGCCCCAGTAAGCTCCCGATAAGGTACGTCACATCGCTGGTCCTCGGGTTCTTCACGTCCTTTAGATAGTTTACAATCCGACAACATTGGAGTGGCTGCTGGCTTACAATCCTCCATGCGGAATCTCGCCAATATGTCCTTTATATAACCACTTTGCGACAACTGAATTTTGTTTTTGAATCTTTTGATTTGAACCCCTAAACAGTAATTCGCTTCTCCAAGATATCTCACTTTGAATGAGTTGGCGAGTTCACTTTTTATACGATGCACCATGCCTTGGTTGCTTGAAAAAATCAAAATGTCATCCACATAAAGTAATATAAAAACCTTTTTGCATTTGTCGGTATATATACAGGGGTCGCAAACCGTCGGGGTCAATCCAATTTTTCTGAGTGCATGGTCGATTTCAATGTTCCACTGACGTCCGGCTTGGCGCAATCCATAAAGGGCCTTTTTTAGCTTACACACTTTTTCACCGCTTCTTTGAAGTTGCTTCAGCATTTCAGTAGCTTTCCTTCGCAAACATTCGTCACCTTCTTTGACAGACATTCTATTCAACATTTCTTCTAGTAGTAAGGGTTTGTCCATGTAAATATCCTCGTTGATTGTTCCATTCAGGTATGCCGATGTAATGTCTATTTGATAAATACCCATGTTATTCTTTGCAGCAAGAGCCACTAACATCCTCAATGAACTAAGTCTGGCTACAGGAGAAAAAGTATCGTGAAAGTCAACTCCAGGCTTTTGCGTGAAACCCTTTGCTACAAGCCTGGCCTTACGTCTCTCTAGGGATCCGTCAGCATTCCATTTGTTTCGTAATACCATTCTACAACCAACTGTCCTTGCATGATCAGGCATATTCTCAATAGTCCACGTGTCATTTTCGATTAGATTACGAATCTCTTCGTAAATAGCGGTCTCCCAATCCGACTTTTCATTTCCAGAGAAAGCTGCCGTTAGAGGTACTTCAGAAGCATTCATCGAAAATTCCTCTTCTTGTCGCTCTTTACCGCGCCAGAATTCATCACTGGTGTTTTCTTGGACTTGAATCTCATTTTGTAATTTTCTTGGACGTCCTCGCTTTCCAGTTTTTAATTTTGATGGTCTCCCTGGTGCATATTTGATTATTCTTGAGGATTTCGGGGACGCATTTTCGTTGAGTGATTCCATTTGTTCGTTATTGTCTTGGAAAAGGATTTCACTCATTTCCTCCTGCTTTTCGACATTCTGCTTGACGTCGGCGTCCTTCTTTGATGATTTGTTTGGACTCATGGGGATAATGGTAGTATTTTCAAAATTTTCAATTTTGTAGCGCCCGTTTATGGTTTCCTCATCTATGATGTCTTCAAAGTTTCCTTGATTACCGACATCAGTTAAAAATTTTACGTCCCTCGATACGTGGATCTTTCTTTGAGGTGTAACCCAAACTCTGTAACCCTTTTGTGTGTCCGGATAACCAACGAAAATTCCTTCTATAGCCCTATCATCGAATTTTCCTTTGCGAGGAGTCTTGTCCAAGATGTAGACTTTACTACCGAATGGATGAAGATGATTTAGGCTCGGTGATTTTCCTGTCCATTTCGTAAAAGGAATATTACCCTCCAGACTTTTTGTAACACAGCGATTACGTAGGTAATTTGCAGCAGCTATGGCCTCAGCCCAAAAGGAGGGGGGGAGACCCGACTCCTTCAGCATGCATCTGGCTGACTCAACTAACGTTCTGTTTTTCCTCTCAGCCACGCCATTTTGTTCGGGTGTATATACCGTCGTCAAACGGCGCTGTATTCCAAATTGCTTTAATATTTTGTCCATGCTTGAATTGCAGTATTCGGTACCATTATCCGATTGCAGAGCTTTGATTTTTTGTCCCGTTTGTGCTTCTGCAAAGTTTTTAAATTCATTAAACTTTGAAATAACTTCATTCTTACAACGAATAAAATATGTCATGCAGAATCTACTATAATCGTCAATGAAAGTTACGAAGTACCGTGATCCACCTTTCGATTCTGTTCTCATTGGTCCGCATACGTCACTGTGCACGATATTGAGCAATCCTTTAGATCTTTCCATTCGATTATAAAAAGGTGCTCTTGTTAATTTGCTTACTATGCACGTTTCACATGGTTTCATACCATCTTTCAATTTTGGTATCAATCCCCTTTTGGCCATAAGCGACATGTCATTCGCGTTCAAATGACCAAGCTTTCGATGCCATATGTTTGCGTCATCAGCTCCGTTGGTTGATGCAAGTTGACTTTCTTGATTTTCTCCGCGCAAGTAAAATAAGTCTCCACTGCGATCTGCTACGATTATAGCTTTTCCGTTTTGATTTTGTACTATTGCTTTGCTCTTGGTGAATAGCACTTGATCGCCTTTGTCGACAATTTTAGCGATAGAGATCAGATTAGTACGTAGATCTGGAACGTGAAGCGTATTGTAGAGCTTTATTGACATATTTGTTTGTCCATTCCAGGTTGATATTGTGGCATCTCCTTTCGCAGTCACGCCGGAGGATACGTTAGTTGCTAGCTTTAAACTGGATTGTGTCGGTTTGGTGTTTTCGAGTAAAGTTTCATTTTTACAGAGATGTGAGGTACATCCGCTGTCCAAACACCATCTTTCATCTACACCATCATTTGCAGATGGGCTGGCAAAGTATGTGGCATCTGTCTGCTCTACCTTCAATTTGTATCCCTTTTTCTTGAAGCAGTCTGCAGCCTTATGTCCCTTCTTCCCACAGAAATTGCAGTTATACTTGAACGATTGGTTGCCTGGTTTGTTAGGGGTGTTCCTGCTTTTATCTTGATGTTCGTTGTATTTCACTTTCAAGTTTCGTGGTGAACTGTTGTGTTTGGCATACAATGCTCCAGACGACTCTTCGTTCGACTTCCGAATTCGTGCATCGTATTCCTCGACTATTTTTATTTTGAGTGTTTCAATGTCTGGAAGATTGTCGCGGGACTCGATTGCACATCTGAAATTTTCAAAGGAATTAGGAAGGCTATATAATAACATCACAGCTAACAAATCGTCATTTATATTGACTTCCATGTTTTGTAATTTGTCGACTGTGTCAAAGAATTTGGAAAGATACTCCCTTATGTCGTCTGTTTCGGCCATTTTGTTTTGTGTCAATCGTTTCAATAATGTCGCCTTTCGGGCAGGACCTTTCGATGCATATATGGCTTCCAGTTTCACCCAAATATCCTTCGAAGTCACACATCCACGAATTTGACTTAGTTCCGATGGGTTAATTGCCAAGATGAGGTCGGATTTGGCCTTTCGATCCTCCAACATCCATGCGTCCAGAACTTGTTGCGTATCTGCACGCGCCTCATCATTTTCGTCAATTTTCGGTTTTGGCTTCTCTCCACTGACATATGCCCATGTTTCGTTTTTCACCAGTACAGCCTCAATCTGAATTTTCCATGTCTCGTAGTTGTGTTTTGATAGAGTTTCAATCCGAATGGAATTGCCATGTGCCATTATTTCGTTCGTGTTGAAAATCTTATCTCGTGAAAAGAGTTTTACTTATTGGACCCTGGGCCCATAACCTCTCAGAGTTGCGCTGTTTGCAATAATTAAACACGTTGTCTTGAATACGAATTAAACAAAATTAACTTTATTTCAATGTAAGAATATCCAATCGTTGAGAAAGAAAAATGGAAGGAATGAATAAGGTAAAAAGGAAGAAAGACAGATGCAGCTGCAGAGCATTATTTTAGTAGTATGAGGAAGAGATTAAAGATGTCGCGTTGGTCGTATGGAAGGGCACTAAGTGTTGCCATCCAACAGTGGATGTTCGGATTAAGCCTCGAGAGTATTTTGATTAAACAATAATATACAGCAATATATTTTGACGGGACTATTATGGTGGAAGTATTGATAAAGGAGCACAAAGCATCCAATATTCCGCCGGTGTTTGAGCAAAGGTATTTTAAATAGGTTAATAGGTTGTCAATTTGTTTTATAAGATAGTGCTAGACTTGATCAATTAAGCTCAATCATATTATACAGAAACTCGCTCAAATGTGTATGTTGTGAAAAACCGATTGCAGCATCTATTAAAACTAGCGCTACTTTTGCAGCATATATGATTTACTTACTTATTTACTTAAGTGGTGCTACAGTCCGGGATGAACCTGGGCCTCAACCAACATGCCTCTCCAATTAGCCCGGTCCTTAGCAAACTGCCTCCAGTTGCGCACTCCAAGTTGGTTGAGGTCGGTTTCTACTTGTAAGCGCCACTTATGGCGAGGTCTTCCTCTACTGCGTCCGACATCTGGCTGGGAATCGAAGACTCTGCGAGCCGGAGTATTGGTGTCCATTCGTTCTACATGTCCTAGCCGTCTTAAACGTCCAATGCGGAGTTTTTTTGACTAGGGGTATGTCGCTGTACAGCTCGTATAGTTCGTGGTTGAATTTTCGTCTCCGTCGACGCAAACGGGACCGAAGATTTTTCGAAGTATTTTTCTATCGAATCGACCAAGGATTTCTTCATCCGCTTTTGATACGGTCCATGCTTCATGGCCGTAGAGCAGGACTGGGATGATAAGGGTCTTATACAGGATCGCCTTAGTAGTTCGAGTGAGGGCTTTACTACTAAATTGCCTTCTTAGCCCGAAGAAACAGCGATTTGCAAGAGTAATTCTTCGTTTGATTTCTGACGAGATGTTGTTGTCAGAGTTAATAGCGGAGCCGAGGTAGACAAAGTCCCGTACTACCTCAATGTTATATCTGTCAATGGTGACGTTCTGTCCAATTCTTCGATGTTGTGTGTCCTTTCGTGTTGACAGCATATACTTAGTATTACCCTCATTTACTGCTTAACCCATTTTGCCGCTTCTTTCTCTACACTAGCAAACGTGGCTATGACACTATCTTGAGTCCTACCAATGATGTCAATATCGTCGGCGTATGCTAGTAGTTGCACCGGTTTTTGGAAAATTGTGTCTCTGGTGTTGGCTCGGGTGTTTTGCACAATCCTCTCAAGAATCAAATGGAAAAAGTCACATGACAGCGCATCGCCTTGCCTAAATCCTTTTTTGGTATCGAATGTGTCGGTGAGGTCGTTTCCGACCCTGATGGTGCAGCGAGAATTCTCCATCGTCATCCTACACAAACGGATGAGTTTGGGCGGTATACTAAAACTAGACATGGCTCTGTTTAGTTCGTCTCTATAAATGCTGTCGTATGCGGCTTTGAAATCGATAAATAGGTGGTGGGTATCGATTTGGACTTCTTGGGTTTTTTCCAGGATCTGCAGAAGTGTGAAAATTTGATCGATTGTGGACTTTCCTGGCCTAAAACCACACTGATAAGGACCGATTAGGTTGTTGGTAAACGGTTTCAGGCGTTCACATATTACGGCAGATAGGATCTTGTAGGCGATGTTGAGCAGACTTATGCCTTTGTAGTTGGCGCAGTTCAGAGGGTCTCTTTTTTGTGGATCATATATAATTGCTGGTTCTAATATATATATCGTGAATAGCCAAGCCATTGAATTCCTCAACTTCAACTACTTCCAATTTAAGTTGAACTATAACTTCGTATCCTCCAGTTTTTTGGTTATAATTCTAAGCATTCTTTTTTAATCCATGTTATTAACGGTACCTGCTATTTAAAAATTACACAAAACTTCAATTTTATCGAAAACAACTCTAACGATTTTGATTAAACACACATACTATGAGTATATTAGCTCCAACAAAACTGCTGGATAGGCCATATAAGGAAAATTGTTACTTTTTTTGAAAACTATTTAGTCAGTTTTTATGAGTAAATTACATTAGGTGTTTGTATTAAAACAATATTTGATTATTTATAAACATTCTAACAGTAATATTTCAACAATATTAGATTATTATTAAACAAAAGTTGTTGAAAGGTACACAAACGGTGAAATATGCAGAAAATGTGTGTAATAGCTATCTAATTTGAAAATTTTGTTTACTATTATGATGTGTATAATAACGCACGGCCTAATGTTACACTAGAAATTACATACATTGCGTAGTCATTTTACACGGATATTTGCTTTTCGTTATGTCTTGTGTGGGGTTTTTGATGAGACACAACCCTTTTCCCTTAATATATTAATACGATGGACCAACTATTTTCTAAGAGCGCTGCTGGTCCACTCTGATTTAGGACATTATTATAATATGTTGCCTCACAATTTGGTCACGCAAGAATTTAGAACGTCTTTGTATTATGATCTCAATCAATTCTAGGCCACCTGTAGAGACTGTTCCTGAAAAGGATTTTGTCGTCATACGGAAAAGATTCTTTCTTTTGCAAAACTCTTTTGCTCTTTTCGTTTTTTAATGGTTACTAAATTTGCTTTTGACAATGTTGTTCATCCTAAACATATTTATGTCTATTTTCATGTCAACAGTGTCTTTTTCTTAGATATTTCTTGAGAAAACATAGAGAGTGGTAAGAAACTCAAACAAAAAAAGTAGTAAAATAGTTTTGGTAATACTAGAGAGTGATCGGGCACTTCTAAAGGAGATGTGGCTCTCAATATTACGAATCCGCATTGTTTTTTTCCAAAATTTCGAAAACACTGATGTCTATTTATCCTACAAAATCGTATAACAAATTTATATCCGGTAAGATTCACCTTTTCGGTCTTCTTCATAATCTCAGGTTAAAAAAAATGGTATACCAATTGTTTTTTTTTACCAAACCTACCATATGTTGCCTTAGCAAATTTACCTGTTAATTTCCAATTTCAAAAAGAAATATAAAATGAAAACATTAATGTATTTTTTTTTAAATTTTTTTATAATTTATTATTTTAGATTTCCTGTTTAGTTTTGGTTTTAACATTTTCGTCAGAAAACAAATATACACTCATGTCATTCATTAAATTATATATATTTATGTAAAATTATAAAATAAACTAAATTTGTATTATAAAAAAAATCCTGTACAACAAAGAAAATTAAAAATAGTTAAACAAAAATAACATTTTTCATATAAGTAACCCATATAACAAATTCAAATGGGCACGTGTTAAATACCTAGTTCTTTATAACAAAATGCATTTTCCATTTGAGTTGAAAAAAATAAATAAACAATACTCTACTATCAACACCTAGGAAGTTTGCTTTTTCATTGTTATAATGTATTTTTACATGTAGAACTTTTTAGTGTTTTTTTATTTTGTTAAAAGATCTATCGACTTATGGAATATGTAATTCGATATATTAATGAGATTCTCTTTTATATTTTATTTCGACTAAATTAACTTAGTTCTTATAGATTGAATTTGTTTTTTTTTTTTAGTTTCCTTTCTTTGTACACATTAAATGAATTGCTTATTAGATTTATTAATTTTTAACATTTAGATGATGATTTATTTTCTTAAGAGGGAATCAGTATTTTTTTTTTACACAGCTATTATTAGATTTATTATGGTTGTGTTTTTACAAAAAGGATATTCAAAATTGTAGAAAAGTCGTTAATGTTTTTTTTTCAATTTAGTTTTTTTATTGTTATTTTTATAACTATATAATAATTTAACTAACGATAACATTTTTCTAGGGTCTTTTTTATATTTATTTATATTAATTAAAATACTACTTCTACGAGGAGAATGAGTTAAGAGAATAAAATCGATATATACAAATTCATCATGTTTATATATAATTTTGGTATTTTGTTGATGTTTTTTATGAAATAAAGACCTATTTGTGTTTGTCAATAGCATTAGATCAGAAATTCAATAATTTTTTTTATTAAAAATTTAACTACAGAAAATTTACATGAAATTAAACAAAAACAATTGTTTAACACAACGGATCAGTTGTTACAGATGGTTCTGGGGTGCCGGTGGAGGAAGATTCTTCTAGCGGCAGTTCATCATCGTCATCTTCATCAGCTTCGGGTCGAAAGGGGCTACAACTATCGATGATTGGTTCAACGACAGCACAATAGGGATAAATGTTATAAGTGCTTAGGAGAGTTGCCGGAGGCGAAAACGTATAGCGATGGTAGTCTTGGTGCCACGCTAATAACTGTTGGTCTTGATCTCGATACCGATCACCGTAGTCTGTGCAGAGTTCATCATCGATATTGTCGTCCTCTTCCCATCCTTCAGGTGTTACCGTTGTCACTCCAACATCTAGCGCCAATTTCGGTTGCTCCTATTTGCGGCGACGTATCTTTGCCACCTTGTTTTCCTCATCACTATCCTTGGCGTGTTGCTTTTCGTTTCCGGACTTTATCGCTGAGATAAGGAAACGCAATTGCATCAGTTGGACAGACGTTACTCTTGGATTACTGCAGTTTTCAAGCCATTTAAGGAACTTCTCGCCGTGCTCGATAGCTTCGATATCCTCGCTATCGGAAGCATATTTGGCGCGCTCTTCCTCATCGGTTTTGTTTGAATTATTATTGTTGTTGTTGTGGGTATTGTTGTTATTATGGTTGTCATTATTGTTGAGACTGTCACTATTGTAACTGGCATCACTATCACTGCCCACATGCATATTATGACTACTACTGGCGCTGCTGTTGTTCTCCATTTCGCGGTCAGCATCCACGTTATTGTCGGTGGAAGGATGGCTGTTGTTTGGAGTTTCATGGCTGCTGCCGGTGTTGTTGTGATTCATCTTATACAACAAATTATCCAGGGCATCCTTGGAAGTATTTGTCGATGCTGTGTCGGCTTCAGACTTAATAATAGGACTATGTGCCGGGCTGGGCGTTTTGGTAGACTTTGCCGAAAGATCCTCTGGCTTGGAGTTGCTAGTGACTTCGTTGATGTTGTTATTGTTCATGGCGTCCGTACTATGTGGAGAGCTAGATTCTTTGGTCAGGTGTGAATAGAGAATGTTTTCGAATTGTGGCTTCAGGCTGCCTCCGTCCATGGTGGTCGACGTTGGATGGAGAGCACTATGTGGGGCAAGGGAATTCAAACTGGCACCGAATGCTTTGCACCAGTTGAACCAAGCCGAGTTCTTGTCGTCAAGGCTTCCCGATGGAGTAGAGGATGGGGTCTGAGGGGTGGAGGAAATTGGTGGTGTTGAGGTATGCGCATGATGCTGGGGTGTAGACGAACGAATTGGTGGACTAGACGAACTAGGTGGGTTTGGTGGGTACAAGCTATTCAGTCCTAACATAGCCTGTTGGGACTTCAACCAGTAAAGGAGAGGATCATCCATGGCTGGAATTCCGGTACCCAATGATGGTGCGAGTGAAGGTGATGGACATTTCATCTTGTTCTTCTCATTTGAGCTGAGATTCAGACCGTAATTGTCGTTAGAGTTCTTCTGTTTTGCCCAATTTTTTACCGACAAACCCTGTGGTACACGATCACCGTCATTACTCCGGGGGCTATGCATCGACTGACCCTTTGGCTTGCAGTTTCGCAGTGAATTCGCTGTTAGACCGTTGAGGCTCGACATTGTAGCTGCTAGACTGGGATTTAACTGGGCGATCAAATTTAAATTCGAAGTCAGTTCATTGAAGCTGATCGCCAACGGACTATGACCGAGCCCGGTCAATCCGGACAGGTGACTCAAGCTTGAAAGTGGACTAATGGCAGCCAAGGAAGGGTCATTCTGTCGTGACAAATCTGCGCCGTAGCCTTTGTTCTTTGCTCCATTCATTGCTGCTAGTTCTGCATTTTTGTACGCATTATAATCTGGACCCAAACCATTGAAACTAAGATCGGAGAGTGCTTTGTTTGTACTGAAATCCAGTCCGTTCAAAGGACTGCGTTTGTATGCTAAGTCCTCATACTTCATTTTGCTGGAGAAGTTAAGTGGCATTGATGGATCCATCTTTTGACGTTTCTCTGGAGGTCCGCCAAGAAGTGCTGCAGCACCATCCACCAATTTATCTGACAGCGAGTCAGCTGCCATCTTGTCTGACGCTGATTGACGCGACATAAACCGCAATTTGTCCTCATTCTTACACCATCCACGAAGTGTTGACTCTGGCACACCGATGTCGCGGGCAACAGATGCCTTCGACTCACCATCGTGAATCCTTTGTATGGCATGTATTTTGTCGCTTGGGGTCAAGCTCCGCAAGGGGCGCTTGCCCTTCGTCGTCATCCGGATATTCATTTGTTGATATGTGGAAATATCCAACTTCAGGCCGTTCAGTTTAGCAGTTCTATTGTAAATATCTGCAAGAGAAAACAAAAAATACACATAAGAAAGTATTCGACACTAAAACAGGACATCGTCCTACCCCCAAAAGAGCAAATGAGAAATTTGCACGAATCAGAACGATTCGCGTCGCGATTTAAAATTCTATTGCCCCTCAACAACGAAAAACGAAAAACAGCTTCAACATAAAAGGATACGCCTGCTAGATGATTTAATATACACACAGTTTGACGAGTAAAACGCACACAGGAAACAGGATGCCGTACTATAGGTGGTACGTGTATACGCACTTGAAAGCCTAAAATGCAAAATCGGTATACCAGGGATACTTCGACCAAAACGACACGAAGGCGAGTGCAACTACGCGCCGCAACCACGGATGCACGAATGAATAACACGGATCGAAAAGGAGCACGTGGTTGGCTATAGCGGCGGATTCTTCTGTGATTTATGTTTTGTTTACCTGGCTGTGCTTTAGTAGTGGTAGTGGTGACGGGGACAGCCCTAAAAACAAAAGAGAAAAAAGCACCCGAGAAGGATGCAGGTTTAGATGATTTACGCAAACACACATACACACGGATATTGTGTACTTGAGGATGGATGCGTGTATGCCGAGAGTGGGTACCGTGTAACTCCGCCCAAAAACTGGAATGAGGAGGTATGACCAGTAGAGGAGGCGAATGCGATTGTGGTAGTATTAAGAACCTGTTTTACCATGCGCTGGGTTTCCTTCTTTTTTTGCCAGGGTTTTCATTATTTTTTGTGGGTGAAATTAAGAGAGACTACTCTTTGGTAGAATTTCTCTTTATTGGAAGGATTTGCCAAAACAGAAAGATACTCATCGAATGCGTTCTCAATACTGGAATATGACAGTTGCACATGGTGGAAGGATTTTGTTTATTTGCTCTAGAGCCGAATCTATGAATGAAAATTTTCTTTTCTTTATGGCGAACAAAGGATGACGCGGTGGAATAAAATGGGGGAAACGGATTTTATGGAAGATGTGTGATGTTTGCAACTAGGAACAGTCAAATTGAGTTAAAACGATTGAATTACAATTATATTATTGACTATTTATAAAACACAAAGAGTAAGACAATTTAGAAACATAATATTTTTACGTAGATAAAGATATCTAAATAGGATTTAAGAACACACAGTTTTGACTTCATTTTGTTGATATCAATAGCTTTCACAATCCATTAGTAAAAAATTAAGACAGTAAATTCCAAATTATAAACCATAAATACGTGTACCCTAATTTTAGTACCTACATACCTACTAAATTTTAATTTAATGGTATCAAGTAATTAGATTTAATATATTTTCTAGCAATATCTTTTTATACCCAAAAAAAGACACCCTTAATATTGACTCCAATCAAGATATTTTTACCATCGAAGGCAAAAAAAAAACATGTTTTTTAAGAAACATTAAATCCATCACTATGCCACGTGGATAATATCCCTCTTTACAATATAAAAATATTTTCCTTTGTTTTGATTACAATTTATTCATTTTTTTTGTGTGTCTTTACCCTCCTCACAAAGGATGACACCTCTTAACATCATTATGAAAAAAATTGGGTAAAAATGTAACTAAACTCTCTTCTCAAATTCACGAATTTTTTTTTCTCTTATTTTGTCCAGTCTACATCTCCACATATCCTGCAGTACTTTATTTCTTCTTGTTCTGATCCGTTATTCGTCCTAGATTATAAAAACAACAAAAAAGAAATCGTCACAAAGGCAAAGAAAAAGGAAAACAGGAAAATTCAGTTACTTGTATGGGATTCCAAGTTATATGAACAAAATTACAGAATGAAATTTGATAATGATGTTATGTCTCTGTTCACGTTAACTTGGTGCTGTTGCTTTGTAGATACACTGCTGCACAACCATCTATACATTTGTATACGCCGGCGAGAGTATACTTTATGTGTGGACATAAAACTGTTTATGCGATTTTTATGTTAATAATCAGCTGATTTTTGTACGTGTACGTTTTGACATTCATTGCTTGTTCGAAGGAACAAATAAAAACCATCGCATCCCCCTTTCAACCAACTTATCCTGTTGACCTATCCGACTATATGCAGACTTTTGTCTGGAAGTGTGAAAATTCTGCAATGCATGGTATGCATTAGTGTACATGTAAAGTTTGTGCGTTTGATTATTTGGTGATTTTGTTGTTGTTGCTTTTTTCAGGAGGTTGAAACTCCAGTGCAAAATTCATTTGCGGCTATATAACGTACTCGCTTTTGAGTGGTTCCTCTTTACCCGCATTAACTTTTTACCCTGAGAGCAGTCAACTGGTGTCACCCCCCTTTTTGTTTTGATAAGAGATATGGAGTAGGTGGTGCAAGTGGCATTGATGATGTTTTGTAAGCTTCCTACAAGTGGAACGTTAAGTGTGTGCAAATATAACCAATAGCGAATTAGGTATTTTATCGTTGGTGGATAGATTTTTCGATTGAACGTTTTCCACTGCATGTATTGAGAGATTTTATTTATATTTATTTTATTGTTCAATTATTGCTCCTAAGCAATGTTGAGTTTGTTTTAATAATATTGTTTCAATGTTGGTTTATCTTCGTGGAAAATGGAATTCGAAATATGATTTGATGCGAATTTATTGAGATGGGATCAGGTGATGGTTTTCGTTATTTTTTTGTTTTACAAATTACATTTATTGTAGATTCATTCTAAGTAAATTCACATCAAATGTACGTTTTAAAGATTATGCTTTCAGTTTTTTGATCGAAATCGAAATAAACCAACGCATAAGGATCTTTTATGATTCAATTACTTTAACCCTGGTAACTAGGTAGTCAAAGTAACAATTTTCTACCAAATTTGCTCAAAAGGTGATCTGAGTAAAGAACAAAAATCAAAAGGATTAAGGCATTTTCTAAAGGTAAATGATCACAAATGGATTAAAACAAATTTAAAATAATTCCATTACAGTGATACTTTTTTTTTGTAAAAAGATCAACAATGATCAACATTGTGTTATTGAACAATTTTATTTAAGTAAGTACATATTAAGAAAGTACAATTAGGTAGTAGTGTGTACTTCAAGAAAAATTAAATAATTATAATCGTTTATTGAAGCTGTCGGTTATTATGAGATGTGCAATGAAGGTGTAGATACCTGTGTATAATCATTTAGAATGGTTCAAAGTTTAAACTATTTATTAATTATTAAAAGATTTATCAGTGGTATCCTATGTATATGTATATACATAAATTAAACCACAAATTTAATTTTATTTAATTTCATAGAAATTTTATAATCCACTTTAGTGGATTAACACCGCAAAAATGTTTATTTTAAAAAAAGTTCAATAAATATGGATGCACCTGCTATTCTAGTTTTCTAAGAATTTTCAAAGTACGCCAAATTGTAAAACAATTTAAGGGATTAACGAAATGTAGAGCATCTACCTACGGTAATAGGTAAATTTAACTGCTAGTAAATTTCCTTGAATTGAAGGACAATCTGACCACAAGATAATGGTATTAAGAGGAAATAGTTTTCAAGGACTAAACGATATATGAAATAGCTATTTCGAAGAATGAATCGCATGATAAGTTATGTAATTGATATTGAAGGACAATCTGACCACAAGATAATGGTATTAAGAGGAAATAATTTTCAAGGACTAAACGATATATGAAATAGGTATTTCGAAGAATGAATCGCATGATAAGTTATGTAATTGATATTTTGATAAAATTGGCATGCACATCATCTATATCAATCAAAGTGTAGAAAATTAAAAGCTTCTATTTCCTTGTTTAAATATTAATATTTTCTAAGTGATGTACTATTCCAAAAAGGTTGAGTCATTTTTCAAATGATTTTTTTATAGAATCTTATTCTAATGTACGTGTTATTTTTACCTTGTATATCTCATAGGTGAATAAAAGTTTTGATATTAAGTTTGTAAAATAGAAATATATGACTTCGCATCAAGATATTTATACAACGATTTCATGCATATAAAGTTTTTAATCACGCCAACTTTTTGTGTGTATTTCCCTAAAAATACAATTTTGATACATTCTCATAGTATATGCCATAGAGCTAGAATAATGAAGTTCGGTATATAAGCTCTTTCTACATATCCCCAGAAAAAAAAAATGTTTTTAAAATTTAAAAAAAAAAAAACGTTTTGCATTTGATCAATTCCTAGCCTAATTGTTTTTGTTCCTTTAATTGAAACATTGGAGACATATGTTGGTCTAGTTGAAAGGGACTAACTTAAAAAGCATGATCATTAATTGATCCTACCGATAAACAGACTAATTTCTTGCTGATGAATATAGATACATATCATTACTAAATACTTGAAATTTATTTTATTTGATCATTTTTGCAGTTTAAAATTACAAACGAACTATAATTGTTTTTATGGTACCTAGGTAGCAATTATATAGTTTAATTAAAAATCTTTAAAAGAAATACAGTTTCGCAGCAAATAACAAATTATAAAAATTCTTTTTGTTTTTCAAATTGGCTTAAGAAATTAAGTCGTTGTGATCATGTGCTAGTTTATGTTTGCGAACTTCATTTATAAGTGATAAACATTTTTAATTTGGATTTTTATGAATGAAATTTTCTAATAGCTACAACTCACACACATTAGCTACTACTGTTTAGGCCCTATTTCCAGTTTTGAAATATGACACATATTTTGTACCTGTATGGTGATGTCAAAAATTGCTGTAAGACTATCTTATTGGCTCTATGCAACTTACCTGCCTAAATAATCGATGTATATACCTTTGTATAAGTTTTGTATACGATTCTCAGCTGTTGATGTGATCTGTTTATATATTATATTCCTTTGTATTATATTTTTTTATTGATAGTTTATTTTCTTGAAACCAAGCATATCTATTTTTTTTTAAACATGTACCAATACTTTTCAAACTTGAAGTCCGGTTTTCTCAATCCAAGTTAACTTTAACCGAAGGTTATTTTAGATTAATTCAAATGCAAAAAAACATCAGTGGATTTAAACAAAGAGTATTGAATAATCAAAAAATTGGGTTTCGATGTAATGTGTCAGTGCGTTGGACTAGGTACTAGGCGAAGGTCACCTAAAATTGGTTCACTGCCCCACTTTTTGAGACCGTTTGACAGCTAATATTATAAAACTGACATAAGAAGTTTTTCGAATTTGACTATTGGAATCGGAGTTTAATTTATGGTTTCACTTGTTGCAATATAAACTCCACAATTTTCTATTTCTAATGGAAAAACTATCTTTTAAGCCCTGTCATATTATGTCTCTTAATGCCGAATAATATTTTAATTTTCCAATAGCTACCTTTAAATTACTAAACATTTTAGTACAACTACATCGGTGGCAACTTTAATTGGTTTTTTCCACTGTCATTTGATTTGATATGAATCCGTTATCGTATCAACCAGAATCGTACGTATTACGAAAAATTATTAATAAAGTCCAAAAATTTGGCTAAACTGATATATGTAATATCTTTGACAGTCAAAACCAGACTATCGTTCTCGCATCAACCAGAATCATACTAGGATAAAGGAAGTAAAGATTCCAATTTGACAATTGAAAATGAGCTTTAATCGTTATTTTTTGTTTCAAATCAAGCCCAATAAATTCATCGAACTGATATCATTTTTGCAATACTAATAAAACAAAGGAAATAAGATAACACTCAAATATCTGACCACAAATCCCATTCCCTTAATCATAAGACCAATAAAAGCCGACTTGTCCTTATTTAGAACTGATCACTTTCAATCGAATTTCAAAAACACCTATCACAAACAAACAACAAGTGTTAAAAATCCCACCAAGCTATAAAAACAATGTCGATATAATAAAACATCTACACTTCCCCATTCATATTTGATTCTGAACAGATCACTTACCTAGATCACCAAAAATCCTTTGGTGTCCGCAAAGATTGTTTGTTGATGAAGACTGATAGTAGAGAGTATCCACAACAGAACAGCAATTAAACTTTTTTTTAATTTTACACACTTGTTGAGTATATAACAAAATTAATGATGCACGATCTTTACAAATTCCTTTTTTTTATTGTTACACAAAATTCAAGCAGATACAGATCACTTAATTCCTCGATGGAGAGGAGACAACAAACACTTAAACTTTCTCAAAACAACACAAACCCAAAGGAGACAACAAAATTATCATAAAGCATCCGTCAAAAAATCACCGCGATGTCATTGAAAGTGTCGCGTGTTTTACGAGTTTTTTTTTATTTGGATTTTTTTGGTAACTTATTTAGTGTTGTAGTAGTTAGGTTGATGCTTATATTTTAGCCTTTCGCTGTGTTAATTGAACTAATTAATTGCTCCAAGTCTGCTGCGATAGTGTGTTGTGTTTGTTGATTAATCACTGATAATAAAATTCAGAGGTAGGTAATTTTTTAATTTAATTATTTTTGTTGCACATCCTTTTTTATTAGTTTGGCTCACAGGGAGTTATTTTATGCACAGTTTTTTTTTGTATCCTTTGATGTATACGACACTTAAACACTTTGTAATCCTTTTGTATTTTTTTTTTTCAATTAACTTAATGCGTATAATATTCTTGTTAAATATTCCAATTCGCGAGAGATTTGCACGAGTTGAGAATGAAAACGAAAATTAATAAAAAAAAATTATATCCTTTCTATTGACTGTTGAAGGTTGATAGTGTGGCAGTTGCCGGATAACTCATGAGTATTATAAGTGTTGTAAGTAGCGCACACCGCCTTTTCGTGTCGGCAGCCAAATGTACAATGATTAATAGCGATAACTTGGTGCCGGATTGAAGGCATCTAAAAAGGAGGAAGGCAAGCAAGGCGATGGCGATGACGACCAACCACCAAAACACACTAAGAACTCCTTTTTGCGCCGCTATTGTTGTGTGGTACTTGTGTGTGACCGTTTTTGTTGTTGGCTGTTGGTGTTTTGTTTCACTCCGTTTGCTATTCTCGCGTTGCTGACTTGACTGATCGACGAACAAGTCACGTATGGATGATGAGACGACGGCGAGCAAATCTACTACCATACGGCAACAAAACGGCGGCAACGGTGGATATAGGGACGAGGACAATAACAACACAACGACGACAACGATGCTGCTGCTGATGATGATGATACGGCCAGCACAACACACAGGCCAAAGAAGAAGAGAGAAGTACGAAAGTATGTGCACGAAAAGAGGACCTACTAATACTGCTGTATATCAGTTGGTGTGAGGATATGTGAGGATGACTACTAAGAAGACAACGAAGATGATGATGATGATGGTGGTGGTGGATGACGACGACGATGATAATGATGATGATTTTGGTCGATGCGATGTGTGCGCGACACAACCGTCCAGTCAGCGACAGAAATTCCAACCGTGTGGCGTTTTTCCGTTATTGTCCTGTAGCGGTGATACTGTGCTGTGTGTTCTTACGGTGTGGTGGTGTGTGCTGTGGGATTTGATATCTTGTTTGGCTTCTCGCGACAATAGTATTATTATTGCTGCTGCTATGTCTCCTTTCTGCTATTTTATATTCGCCTTGGCATACACATGTATGGATGTCCGTACGATGAATTTTTGGCAACACCAAGGTGATGAGGGCACTCATTTGTCGCGACATTGGCGGCGGGGAATCACAGCAGTATAATAAATTGAGATAGAGAGTGTACAATATCTTGCTTCTCTTCTTATTCGCAATCCTCTCTGCTTCTTATTCATATCCTTCCGATATTCTTGTGTGTTTGACCACTGTCCATTTGAATCGCAAATACACACTAAAACTTTTCGCAAACACAAACGCATTATTTATGGCTGTGTGTGTGTTCTCATATGAACATAGGGGAGAACATATGCGGCGGGATGAAGTTATCGGTCAGCAAATTCTGTATTTCGCTGTGTTTTCTATTCCTCTCTTCTACTGTGAGCGGCGAGCATAAGATGTTGCCCGATGCTGGGTGGATGGAGCATGGAGGCTTGAGGCATTGGGAAGCCAAAGCATCCTTTATCCACGTCTCATGGCACGCTTTGGCGCTGGTCAGTTAGAGACTAGAAGGTGGGTGGCACATATACGAGAGTAGCGTTTTCTTGGATTGCTTTGCCTCCTTGGATGTGTTTAGCACTTTAAAGTTCGCAAATGTATACACTATCGTCGTGTGTGCGTGTATAGAGCAAAATGTTCGGCCGCAAGTGTCCTGTCGTCTTCTTGTTCTTCTCCTTGGAGGGTTCGCTCGCGAGTCGTGTGTGTTATTATGTAAATTGTCCACCAAATAAGGTGGGGTGGTTTATTGCTCTGATTTGGGGGTGGTTTTCGAATCAAAACTGTTACACATACATTCAAGAATAATTCAGTCCAGTTTTGGGCTATCCGCCCCTTTGTCCGCGCCTGTGAAGGACATCAGTGACGATGTTGTTGGTGGTGGTGCTGCTGCTGATGATAAAACTTATTCTTGCGTCGAGTGACCATTCAATTTAAAGTCGCACACACAATGCGAGTGCGTATACGCATGAGAGCTTACCGGAACGAATACCAAGACAGTATGTGTGTGATATTGTTTTATGTGTTTTGATTTCTATATTCCTTGCGTACCCATCCTTAGCACTATGGTCAAGTAGAAAGTATTCCCATGTTTATCTTGGACTGTCCTATGGCCCATGCCCAGACTCAGACCAATAGTTCTTTTATGTTTTTCCTTCGCTTGTAATGCGATTTGCGCTCACAATAGTGTGTATGTCCTTTCACCTTAGGTATATCTTTGTTGTTGTGGAATTGTTTGTTATTTTTTTGTGTTTGCTTTAAAATTAGACATTTTAACCCCTCACCGCTTCGTACCGATCACGGTAGGTCCTTTCATTGTTTGAATTGTCCCTTCTCGGGCTAGTTGGATAATTACTGTTTAGAAGCTGCGGATGACCGCTGAATGTTGACCGACATTCCATGCATCGGTGTGTGCGCGTTCGTGTGAACGAATATAACGGAAGATTTTTTCAAATTTCAAATCAAAGGAATTTTTATTTTTACCGGTACTGTAAAGGTTATTATTTTTTTCACGAATTCCTGTTGGTTGTCTATTTGTTTAATTTTTTTTTCTCACCCGTTGTAGTAACGCAACTATAACAACTCCACACGTAAAAGAAAGTCACAGAAACTAGCGCAGATCCTTTCGCAACAAAGTTTGGCGGATATCTGAATAAAAGAATTCGCCCCATTCATGTTGTATAGAAAAAGGGATCCTATCGTCCTGCTGCAAGCACACACAGTCGTGTGCAGAGTCCGTGTATAGTAGCGACGAGTACACTATTTTCGCTATCGTCGTCGTTGTCGTCATTGCCATATGTGGAGAGTCTCTTCAAAATCATACGCTTGCGGATATAGGTACATTGACTGACTGTAGGGTTAGAATCTAGAGAATGGCGCTTTTTCAAAAAAAAAATGTTTTTCTTGTGTTCAAGTCGACGAAGGCGAACTCACGTTAATGCAGAATAGGTGAACGTGGGTATACGTTTGTATATGCCATGCATGTTTCCGTCTAGTCATGTGTCCAGATCCAGAGCGCACGTTACCCCCTCGTCCTGGTAAGCACCCATACCCACCCGCGCGCGAACATTTCTTCACAATCCCCTTACAGCTAGAGCTCACTTGTGTAGATTTTCCTTTCTTAAAAAAAAAGTTTCTGCTATTTTTCTTGTTTTTCTCAGGCATACAGAATGGCAGTGTTTTTGTTTTGCTGGTGGTGGGATTTGATGTGTTGCGCTGCTGCTTTTGGTGCTGCTCAGCATACATATAAAGTTTCAAGAGTCCATTTTTTGCGTTTATTGTTTTGTCCTTTCTTTGAATAAATATGCAGCCTGTCGGTATATCGCCGGAATAGTGTATAAGATTATATTTATATCCTGATGCTTAAACACATATACTAATAAGCATAGCTACATTGAGTATGCTGCAGGAGCAACCTACTTGTAGTCTGCAATTCGCCTATCACACAGGAGGTTTTCTTTCGCGTAATTTAGTGTTGCCGTTGTGTAACTGTATTTGAAATTCGAATACAGTTGATTGATTAATTACGACGCAATTTATCTGAGAGCAAACATTGCCTGCATTATCAGGTCTTCTTCATATTGCTATTACCGCTATAACAATTGATTAACAGATATATGGAATAATATATGTTAATCACATTTTATGTTATCTAAAAATTATGCTCTGTGCTTAGTGCGTTGGACTGCTAGGAGTATGGGCCTAGTTCAAATCCAGAATGTTACAACACTTTAAGTTTTTTTTCACTGCCTCTTGAGAAAGCCTGACAAACATCCAAGGGTATACAACTGTCATTAGAATGGTCTCAAAATTGACATTCAAAGACGTTGTTAAGTTATATGTTACATTCTTTGTGCGAAAAATATATACATATATGCTAATCCTCAAACTAAATATATATAGCTTACACTCCCATTCTTAATGTTTATGCAAAGTAAAGGCTTATCTATAGGTTGGCCCAAGTTAATCGAAAAATGTGGAATTCATTGCCTCCGAAACACAATTCTTCTGTCATTATAGCGAAACGAAAATCTACAGGCACAACAAAACTAAAATAATTCCTCTGCTAGGTATGTGTGTTAGTAAAAATTCAGCGAAATGACGAAATGGAAAAAAATAGTTCAACCCTTCTGATCTGACCACAAAATATAAAGGGTATATGAGAAGTACAATCCGCTGTGCGGATCGATAAATATCCTATCCCATCCCATCCTTAAAATTAATATGTATCCCCAAAATGTGGCGTTTATGGCGATGAAATCTAGAAAATGACATAGTCACAACATATTGCTCAAACAGTTTATCAGAATCCTTTGGCGGGGGTTAAATTGATATAAATATAAATGTTTATATTATCATAACCGAAAAACGGCTTTTTACTGAAATCGCCCCCAAAAAATGGGCGTGGCCAATAACTATATCAGAGCGAAATGTAGACATTTAGATTATCTAAATATGTTGTTCAGAAACCTTTACAAAATTCCAGTTTGGTCAGTGTGCGGATTTTAAAAATGTTTACACTTGTTTTGCTCCAACGCAAAAGAATACTATATACCAAATTTTCTTTCATTATCATTATCTTTCAATCATTAGTAATATTAATATGAACATTTCGTCTATAGACCATTTTAATTCACGCCCACTTTTTGGGGGCGTTTTCTTACAAAAACCCATAGCATATGCAGGAGAAAAACGATGTTTTTTGTCAAACAACAGAAGATTCTGATAAACTGTTTGAACAATATGTTCTGACAATGTCATATTCTATAGTATAGGCTAATAAAGCCCACTTTATGGAGATATTCATTTTAAGGATGGGATGGGATAGGGTATTCAACGATCCGCGCAGCGGATTGTAGCCTTTTCATATGTTTTTTTACCAATGTTCAAAACGTCAAAACAAGGTATACATGACGTGAATTTAATCCTGTTGAAATAAAAGGAAACGACCGTAGTTGAGTTTCAGAAAAGATCATGAACTCTATACAGATGACGCACTCTATATAAGAAAAATTGTTCTATGGCGGGTCGTGCTAGCACAGCCCGCCATATGTTTTTGTTCTTGTTTTTCATGTGTTTTCATGCACACCGCCCACCCGTACCATGAAGCTATGGAGCAAAAGTTTCTGTTTTTTGTTCTCAATGCGTCATCATTCATAATCTTTAGTTTCAGTCGATCCTGAGATTATGGAAGAACCTACTGTAGACTCTTAAACGGAGCGCGTTGGCGATGACGAACAATCTTTCGCTATTAGGATAAACGGACCATTCAATAGTACAACTACCAGCAATATTACCCAAATGAAGCTAGGATAACAATTCCTACAATTCCTTTATCTACACAATAAGATGCTACTAGATATGATAGCCTTTCTGCCAAGCTAATATAGCCGGTGTTGGTGTTTTGAATAACATACTACAACTTATTAATAAAATTTGGTCGGATTAGAGAATGTCTGAAGGAAGGAACCTCAGCATCGTTTGCCCCGATCCTCAAAAAAGGAGACATTTGAATTGCGTCACCATTATCGCCTACAAGATCCTATCTGGCGTAATATGTGAAGGTCTGAAACAAGTTCATTAACAATATTGTAGAGTGTAGACCCTAATGAGTGTGGTTTTAGGCCATGCCTGTCCACAACTGATCAAATATTCACACTTCGACAAATCCTGGATAAATCCAAGAAGCGCAAATCGATACCCACCACCAACTTTTATAGTGATCCTACTCCAATTTTTAACAATCAGTATCGATGCTTTTTGTTTATATAAAAAATAAGGTAAAGTTTGTTCTAGCTTCGGCTAAAGACACTGTTAGGCCTTTTGAGAAAATGATGCCACTATAAAGCTTCTAAAAAAAGATGGTATAGCACGATACCAAGTTTGTAACATAGAGAAACAATTTTGATAGATATACCTCAAAGTATATGGATCGACTTAGCTGAGTCGATCTGGCCATGTATGACTGTCTATCCGTCTGTGTGGTATCGATTTTTGTGCCTTAAATTTTGAGCTAGAGTGATAAAATTTGGTATATAGACTTTCACCCAAAAGTTTTTGGCCAAACGGTAAGGAGTTTTGAAAATGTGTCGGAATAACATACTTAGACAGTCTTAATAAATTTTTAAGAAATTCCAAAAAAAACGTTCGAAGTTAAAACATTGGTAATATTAATTGAAATATTTGATTTATATATCCTTTTAATCCATTCCCAATTTTTTGGAGCATTTAAAAAAAAATTATATACCCAACCACATAGCATGTGATATTGAAAAACGTAGTTTTTGTCGAACCATAAAAGATTTAGATAAACTGTGCTGGTCACATGGTCACTTGTTGGGGACATTTATTTTATGGATGAGAAGGCCGATTGTAGCCTTCTATTAGCAATGTTTTTTTTCTAAAATGATAATTTACCAATTTCAATGGCAAGCAAGGACAGGTGCTGACAAGCAAAATTATCTATAAAAACCGGGACGTCTGGCAACGCTATTACTGGGAGACTAGGTTCACTACATAATTGAGAATAAAAATCTCACGTGCCGTAGCATGAGGATCGGTGAAGTCAAATCGTCTTTACCAGATGCTCAAAGTTCATCCAATATGAGAAAATTATTTGTTGTGTTCTTAATTATTTGATATATTTTATTTGACTTATTGAAAGGTATTCAGGTCAAGCTTGGTATTACACGCAGGCAGCATTTATATGATTTTGTTTAAACCTTTAGAAATTAATAGTAATGCCCCTGATGATGTTTTTTCAAATTTGATTCATTATATCTACCTATAGAAATTTTATCATAAAATTAGGGAAAATAATTACCACTAAAACGGCAACATTCTTCCAAAAGGTACTATTCTTCATACAAGAGAATTAAGTTCCACGAGCAAGGAACCAAACAAAAACAACATCAATTTTCATCTCTTACCAGGCCACCCGACTCTTCTCAGTCCACCTTCGTAGATCCCACTCATTGCACGGTGGCTAGATAGCCACCCCAACCCCGCTAACAAATACTTTCTACTCAAATCACACATGGTCAAGAGAGTGAGACGGAACGAAAGCCGTATAGCGACGACTAAAAGGACTACGTCGACGACGACGACGACGATGACGGTCGTGCTATCTAAGCACATCGCTAGTTTACCGTCCAGCGGTGGATATCCCGTTTGCTTTCTTTTAAATTGCCAAAGGACAAGTATCCCCCTTCCAACCCTTTACACCGATGTGTGTGATGGTCCCCTAATACAGGCAAACATTAAGTGTGCTGTACACGGCTAGCTCAAAAAGGTTGCCGCTCCAGCATATTGGACGTTGTATGGCCGCATATTCGTCTTTGGACCCGCACACATATCGCGTTTGTGTGATTGTATATGTGCGAAGGAGATTATAACGGGCAAAAACGTTCACGTGTAAGGACGAATGTCCGCAAGCATCCATCTTTTTATCTTTTGCATGAGAAACTCAAAGTTGTTCGGATACTCGCTCGGATACGTAGGGGTTGACGATGTATGAGTGGAGCGCGCGGAGGTGGTAGGTGGCTAGGTGGCACATATGAGTGTATGAAAGCTACCGCCGAATCCTAGCCGGCCATCATTAGATATGTGAAAGGAGAAGATGACGATATGGAAGAGAATAGCCAGCAGCGGTTGTGGGATTCCAACAGAGCAGAGGCATCGGCATCGGCATCGTCGTCGTAGTTGTTCTCGCGCGACTATCCTCGCGTATTATTCGCGTCTTTCGTCTGCTGCGGCAATACATGGAGAGTGGAGGCAGGGGTGTCCATTTCTAAGGCCACTTGTGCCTATCAGCCGCCACATGGATACATTATGTGCCGATAGGATTTTTCGGTGGGATGGTGGACACGGGTGTAGAGTAGGATGTTGGCTTGGTTTCATCGGGTGAGATGGGCCCGCAAATGGAGTGTATATTCTATTCTTTCGCTGGCTAGTGAAGGCAAATGGTATCCTTTGATTCTACATCGCAACGATATCCCCTAGATCTCAGCGAATGGGTACATACATATATCTACTACTTACGTGGACGAAATGTACCTAGCATCCCCTTCGGGTTTCCTTTCAAAATTCTTGCACTGTGTGTACATTTGCTTCGATGGGTTGGTTAGGTGGTTGGGTGGTTGGGTGGTTGCAAAGGAGGACATTTTCGATGCTAATACCGTTACCCTATACGAAACGTTGGCCGGACACACATCTGTGCAGCAGAGGGGGCGACCGGGGAGACTAACGCTATGCGAAACCTGGTATGAGGTAGTGGAATCGGACGCTTGTCAGAGTTGGGTCAAGCGAAGGAACATGCAAAAGACGAAGAAGGAGAAGATTGGGAAAATTAACGTAACGTTTTCGGGATACGAAGGATGAGAGGGATGTACTGGTACAAATACGTGGTCAGCGAATGGAGAACCCGCCGGTTGAGGACTAAGGACGGCCGAAAGAGAAGCAACTGCCGTAGAGTGCTGTGTGGTGGGGTGGTGTCAGATGTTGACGAACGAAACACTCGTGAATCCTGGTAGTTGGGGTGGATTCGGTGGTAATGGTATTTCTATTTGATATGGGTCGAATGTCCAGTCAGTTCCGACGAAGAATTTCGCTTTGCAAATGTCCTGTTGAAGCGAACCAGCAATGAGGTCGGGAGACGGGAAAGAGGTAGCGACTAACGAACGGTCGGGGATATTTCGAAAGCTGATGTGGGTACTTGTGTGTGTGTGTGTAGAGAAAACGTCGTCTTAGCATCCAAGTTCATTTCAGCAGGGGCATACACACGTACTCTCGCTCCGACACATGAGGCAACACCGAACAAACGTCCACTTGAAATTAGCCTCTGTGGATGACATCCTTTGTGCTTGTGAGTTCCTTACGTTCGGGCTTAAGTCCTCCTCAGGTTGTGCACCATAAGAAATGAGTCGAAAATAAATTAGAGTAGGTGATGCAGATGCTGGGGTTGCTAGGCTAGGAGCGCTTGACAATGGTGCGTTTTAAGGTGAAAAGGCAGATGACGGACGAGAACTACGTTGTATAGGTGCATTGTTTTACTTACTATTTGCTATATACAATGCGGACGAACATGTGATCCATTGTCGTGTGCGGTGCTAGTGGTCCAGTTCGTTATACTTATGGTAAGAACACACTGCTGGTGCTGCGACTAGCTTAAGGATTCGTTAAAATTAAATACATTGCTTTGTTCGTATGCAAGAGGTCACATGCATGCTGTGAAGGGATTTACGTTTTTAATTATTTTTACTTAAAATATTTACGATATTAGATGGATTATTGTTTTTAATCATAATTTTGTCAGACTTGTCGAATGGCCAGAGGCCAAGAACAAAATGGTATGCTTCGTTTAAGTTTCGACATGATCATATAAATCTTTGTGTTTTTAAATTTATTTATGTATTTATCTTGTGATAGCAAAATGTACCGTTAAATAATTTTTCTTAAATCTGGGCATCCACTCATCCAGTCATATGTCAGTAACGCGTGTATTACATTAAACACTACTTCTTATTTACATTAATCAGGTCGTCCTCAAGAAATATTAACCCTATATAACTACATTTATCATTCTTTGGGTAGAGCTTGTTATTCAGTTTTATTTTTAGAGACGTCCTGTCAGAAGTAAAGCGTTATATAAGACCAAAACTCTGGTTCCCAGAGTCGTTGATTCTGTCCCTATGTCCCACGTAGGTAGGGAAAACATACTTGAGTCCTGAGTCCAACTGAAAGCAGTTAGCTAGGGCCGCGTTAATTGGTGAGTCATATTGATTGATACTCATTCTGGAATTGCTACATATCATATCCATGTTAAACGTCAAATGCGGTTGAATCTACCGGGCAACACAAACAGGACCGAATATTTGTTTGCTCAAAACTACCAAGGATTACTTTCTTAGCCGGAAGAAACGGCGGTTGGCATGAGCATTTTTCGTTTGATTTCTGAAAAGATTCGTTGTCAGCGTTAATAGCGGAGCCGAGAAATACAAAGTCCCGTACTACCAGCAAGTTGTAGTTGTCGATGATACAGTTCTGTCCAATTCGTCGTGTCATATCTTGTTGACAGCATATATTATTTGGTCTTAGTCTCATTTACTTTTAAACTCAGTATAACCGCTTCCTTCTCTATACTTGGCTGTGCCATCACGTTGAGTCCGACTAATGATGCCAATGTCGTCGGCCTATGTTAGTAACTGCAAAGATTTATTGCATATTGTGCCTGTGGTGTTGGCTCTGGAGTTTTGCGCAACCCCATCAAGAATGATGTTTAAGAACTCACATGACGATGCGTCATCTTGGCTAAATCCTTCTTTGGTATCGAATGTTTCGGTGAGGTCGTTGATAGCCCGAATGGAGCAGAAATAATTCACTATCGTCATCCAGCGCAGAAGGACGAGTTTATGTAAATTCTTAGTAATTCGGCTTTATAAATACAGTCATATGCTAATTTGAAATCCATATATAAGTGTGAATATTTGATCAGTCGTTGACTTTACTGGCCTAAGAGTAGCGATCAGGTTGTTGTGGGATGGTTTCAGACATTTATACACGGCAGATAGATTCTTATAGTTAATGTGAAGGACACATACACTCCAGTACTTTGGGCAACTTAGAGTCCTTTTTTGTGGATCGTGCAAATTATCCTGAGATGCTCATTTTGCTAATGAATTGGTTTATGTTACTTACCAAATCAACTCCACCTTAGAGCTAGAACTCCAATTAGAAAAAGATCCTGTAGAAGCTCAATTAACATGTGATTGGAACGTTTAACGTCAATTCGTGCAGTGACTCCTAGTGCTATATACCAGTGTAAGGAATACAAGGGCAAGATACAATTATAAATTCTTATTTTCGCCTTCGACAACCTCAATACCAATAAATAACTAAACACATAAATACAACACTTACTTGAATTAGCCCGGTCCTTAGCTAACTGCCTCCAGTTGCGCACTCCAAGTTAGTTGAGGTCGGTTTCTACTTGTGCGCGCCATTAAACGGTAGGTCTCACGCAAAAAATACTGCGTCCGACGTCTGACTGGGAATCAAAGACTCTGCTACCCGGAGTATTTATATCTATTCGTTCTACGGGTTTCTCCATCCACTTTTGATACATCAGAGCAGGACTTGAATGATCAGGGTCTTTGGAGAGTTCATATTGAGGATCTCCTAAGTAGTTCGAGTGAGGGATTTACTACTTAATTGCCTTCTAAGCCCAAAGAAACAGCGGTTGGCAAGAGTAATTCTTCGTTTAATTTCTGAGATGTTGTTGTCAGTGTTAATAGCGGAGCCGAGGTAAAAAAAAGTCCCGTTTTCAAAGTTATATCAGTCATTGGTGACGTTCTGTCCAATTCGTCGATGTAGTGTATCCTTTCGTGTTGAAAGCATATTCTTAGTCTTACCCTCATTAACTGCCCATTTTTGCCTCTCCTTCAGACATACCTAAGTTGGTGGATGTTACTTACCAAGTCATCTCTAAAAACATGCTAACATCGATCCTGAGTGGCACATCTCTGTATTCTCAATCGCGCGCTTTCTTGCTCTTTTTCTTCTTTCTGGAAAGCCGGTGTTCTTCCCTTCTTCTTTGCCTATAGCGCTCAATGGCAGCTCTCGTCTGCACCTGCAGCTTAGCCGTGTACGCCTTGTTCTTGGCTGCGAGCATCTGTCGGCATTCCTCATTAAACCAAGGGTTTCTTGCTGGTGGCCCCGAGAAACCTAGCACATCAGTTGCGGCCGATATAGTGGCTTGTTGACACTGTTGCCATTGTTCTTCGACATTCGATGCTCGTGGTATGGTGTGAATCGATAGGTTAAGCGATACGCGTTGCGCGAAGGCCTTGGCGGTCTCTTGCCCGAGTCGATGTTAGCCCCTCGAAATGTTCGGACATCCTCAATACTGGATGCGTACATCTTGTCTATCGTAATGTGATCAATTTGGTTGACCGTTCGTTGATCTTGAGACCCCCAGGACCCCTTGTTCCCTAGCGAAGTCAATTAGCCTAAATCCGTTGCCAGACGTGTTGCCGTGTAGCCCGACAATACTTCTGAAGAAGTCTTCTCTTCCTACCTTTTCGTTAAAATCTCCATCCAACCAATGGTATGCAGAAATATTATAGCTCCTTTTTATTTATTTTGTATAGTAGTGCTAAGATGAACACATGGGGCTACAGAACTTAAACTATACTAAAAATATACTTCTTATACTGGGGAAGTAAAACTTACTTTCAAAAAAATCTGCGAAAGTCTAAATAACTGTCGTGAGAAGCTTTTCAAATTTGTCTTTTAAAATCGACTTTAAACTATTGGCTCTAACTAACTATTGAAAAGCTAACGGCTCAAACTTAATATTAATGTTATCATTACCAAAGAAAAACTTCGTTGAGAGGTAAAAAGCTTCAGACCATTCAAATCCTCTGGACCAAATGTATCATACCTGCAGAGCTTTAATACAAGATATACTGCTACCATGGCTACTAACCATCGTGACCAGTTGTCTAGGGTTAATTCATTTCCCAAAGACATGGACGTATCCTAAAGAAATGGACGGAAGTCCGGAGATCCTTTTACCCTCTTCTCTTTTAAAAACTTTGGAGATAGTAATTGATCTACACCTCCGGACTAGTATAAAACCTACTGTGATCTTCAACTGTCAACGCATGCATACTGCTACGGAGAAGTCGGTTGAGACAGCGCCGCGTACTCCCTCGTACGCACAATCGAAAACACACTAAGAACAAAGAGTATACTGTGGTTGCTTTTCTTCATATCGAATGAGCATTTAAAAATGTCAAAGCGGACACAATCACTACTGCACTTGCAGATTTAAATTTGGATAATTCGTTGAGAGTGCTAATAAATTAGCTAATTACGGGCAAAGTTATTATTAACACAAATCTTGGTGTCTCATCCACACGGGACGTCCTGTCTCCTCTTCTCTGGAACCTCATGGCAAACGAGCTACTAATAAATCTAGAATAAGTAGGATGTAAGGATATTGCCTATACAGATGAAGTGGAAATAGCTGTATCATGGAAGTACCTCAATAAACTTAAAGAACTACTACAAAATGGCCTCTTTGTACTCTCAAAAAGTAGATAGGTACACATACGTAGAAGAAAATCTTACAAAGATGGTATTCTTACGTAGGAAAAAACAAACACACATACTCCTAACGTTGGGAAATCGTAGAGTCTCGGAACAAAACAAATTATACACTCTACGAAATAGCAAACCAACACGCAGTCACAGACACGCAGGGCATCATTTCATAAAGACTATATAGATGAAGTCAGTGCTGCTATCAAAAAGATAAAGGCCGGCCCGTCTGATGGAATACCAGCCCTACTTTTCAAATATGTCGGTGAAGCCTATTCAAAGCGGGCATCCAACAAACCATCAACCAAGTTTGGATAAACAAACCTATTATCGAAGACTGAAACAGCATATCTCCCAACTAAAAGAAAGGAATCCCATTTTTGTACCAAATACCGAGGCATAGCTCTGCTAACTGTTACTGTGAACTGTGTTCATCAAAAGTTTTATTAATTTTTTTTTCTGTACCAACAACGGATTTTTACTGAAAACGCGTGGGCATGCCTTATTAGCTATAGACAAAGTATAGATATTGAGATTGTCTAAATATGTTATTCAGATACTTTTTCAAAATTCTAAACCGTTTGGCCAAAAACAACGTTTTACTGAAAAGTGGGTGGATTTTTAAATTTTAAATCGGAGACACACAGATTGATGGACGGACAGGCAGATATGTCTAGATAAATAAATAAATAAAAAAATTGATATGAAAATGCAAAAAATGAATTTTTAGCTACATTTTGCATCCTACTTTGTGCCTAACATCATCAGTATAATCTAGAGTCTTATTACTACCTATAGGAAGTTTTCTGTTACTTCCACAAAAGAACACCAGGCATGTTTATACCATAACCCCATAAGGGTATATAAGTTTTGATGCATAGTTTGCAACATAAGGGAATAATTCAGATATACCTTTAAGTATATGGATCTACTCAGAACCGCTATGTGAGTCGATTTAGGCATGTCTGTCCGTCCGTACGTCACCAGTTTTTGGGCCTTAAAATTTGAGCTAGAATGATGAAATTTGGTAGAAGTATTTTTCGTTGCTCCCAGCAGAACAAGTGTATTTTTTTTAAATTTTTGAATTTTGAAAACGTTTCTGAACAACATATTTAGAGGATCTCAATATCTATATTTCGTCTATATACATTTTTTTGCCTTTTCATTAAAAAACGTTTTTCTGTACATTTTTAAAATATTCAAAAAACTTTTGATGCAGGATCGTTGTGTTGTTATGATAATATGAACATTTCATCTTTAAATCATATTAACCCACACCCACTTTTTGGGGACATTTTCCTACAAAAACAATTTATATACTCTACTCCAAGGCATTTTCAATAGAAACATATGAGAAGGCTACAATCCGCTATACGGATCGTTTAATAATGTCGGATTTATGGCGATGATATATAGAAAATGATGTTGTCACAACATTTTGTTCAGACAGTTTATCAAAATGCCTTGCGGTTTGGCCAAAAATACGTTTTTTCGAAAGAGGTGATAAGTCAGTGGGCGGATTTCAAAAATGTTTGCACTTGTTCTGCTGGGAGCATTCGATAAATCGACTCAGTTAGTGACTTTGAGTCCATTCCCTACTTTAAGGTATATCTATCTAAATTATGTCTCTATGTTTCAAACTATGTCACAAAAAATGAATATACCCCTATGGAATAGGGTATACAAATAATTTTATGTGCAAAGTCGATTTTAAATATTAGAAACCTCAGCCATTCCACTGTTTACTTTTTACTATTACTTTATCTAAAACCAAAATATTCGAAAGATTTTCAAGTTCTAGGTGGGAAATATCTTAACAAAATTTGCGGTGAAATTATTGGACACATTCAGTGGATAAAAACTTCACAGAAAAATAGTGAAATTATTTCCCTATGGAGTTGAAGTTACTTCCTATGTGAGTTATTGGCCTGCATGGATGAACAGTCAAAAACTTCAGAACTAAGATGAGACAGAGTACATGATCAAAAGACAAGGCATTGACTATCACAACATGTTAACTTTGAGGTACATCATCCGTACGAGTAAAAGCATAGTGAATATACCATGTAATGATCCTTGTCAACCATTGCGAAGGGGTTTAAGACTTCTAACTAAAAAAATTAAAGTACTGAAGTCTAGTCTTATATTACAGCGCAGAGGTCTAAACAGGAACCCAAATTAAAAAAAATACTTCGTTATAAGCGAATAGAGAAGAAGAAACAACCACACATTAAAACACGTCGACTAATTTTGCTCCGAAAGTTTGACAAAATCAATCTTCGTTTGCTATGTTTCATTCATCAATGAAGACGTTCAAGCGGCAGAAAACACTAATTGTTCGCTATCGACAATAAATAAAATTTTCAAACGTTTGGCTAAATTTATTTATTTATCATTCAAGACGCTCAAGATGCAGAAAATAGTAATTTTCCGTTATCGTCAATAGTTAAAACATTTAAGCTAAATCTAGCTGTGAACCACTTTTAGAATGTCAATAGTAACTCAGATATAAAATTTTTTTTATAATCATAGTTAACGAGATATGGAAGATTTTCTAAATTTGCTTTAAACTATTGGGGTATATCCTAAAAGTATATGACAAAGGTAATGCGTAAATAAGGTTATGATAACTCGAAGTGCAGAATTTCATGAAAATAAGGCGGATTATAAAAAAAATATTTATGAACGAAAAAAAAAAAACTGAATAAAAATTGTTATACTGATTCTTTTTAAAACTGTGAAATAAGAAACTCAATTTGCTTTAGTTAAAAAAAAAAATACAAAAGTATTTTGTATACTTGCCTTTCATATTCATTAATTGTTACAAAAAAAACTAGAATATACATAACCATCTATTTTTAAGCGTTCGATTTATAGTTAATTGGCACAGCAAACACTACTAAGTAAATGTACTTCCTATCAATCAAAAATATAAAACTTTTGCTCATAATATATTTTTTTTTTAATTTTTTTGATTTTAAGTTCAAAAGTATTTTGTGTTGCCACCAGACTATCCAATTCTGTTTTGTTTTTTGTGCTACTAAAGTGTCAGAGTTAATTTTATTGGCTGAAATGTCTCTATATAGTGACCAGTTTTCTTAGAGTTCCTAAAAACCGTCAAGTCTGTATCTGTGATCTGAGGAGGAGTGCTCGTTGGAGACTCTTCAGTTCCTAATCAGGTTGAGTATGTTATAGGAGGCAAGTGTAATGTCTTACACTTCTTGCCTAGTTGTGTTTATGAAGGTTGGGACGGAGCCCAAGTTACAGAAGATGAGATTCGTTTCTAAAATATAATCAAATATAATCGTTCGTTAATGGTGGAGCTACTCCAAATAGTATGATGTGCGTTAGCATCACAGACAATGATGAGGACAGATTTGCCCCTCTCTGCTTCCGCAATCAGGTTCCTGAGGTTGGCCTGAGGTATTGGTCCCTCATTGTCGTGAGCCAATAATGCCGAGACCAGCCAATAGCTACTGTCTTTTGTTTCAATATTGGCTGCAATAGTATTGCTGTAATTATAGAGTAGAAAGATATTTAAGGAGTTCTTAACGAGAATGCAAGATCTTGGTTTACCTTCGTTTCTCATGTAAAGTAGTTCATAGTTTAGAGTTCTGAGTTCGCACATGGTTCTTGAAACATAATTATACCTTGTTTTGTAAGTCGGAGAAGAAGGGTGGAGGAAGCCGCTTTGGAGTGTTAGAGGTTAATATGTATGAGTTCCATCATCATCATCCATCATCACCATTGTGTTGTTGGCGTCGCCAGTATCAGAAGCTAGGAGGTCCTTTTCTGCTACCCATAAGTAAAACTAAAAAAAACTTTAGGGCCGTTGACTTAATGCTAAGCCCACAGTTTTGGGTAAAACTAACCAACTCTATTTCTGTTGACTAGTGTCAACCACAATGAAGGTAGCGTTATGGGGTTCTGGATGTATACCCATGTTTGATGGAGTTTCGTCGGCTTGGAGTCAACTCCTGGTAGAGATGACGGAAAACTGTGTCTTGTAGGAGGTGCACGTACCATCTCAATGTCCGCCAATGTGTCGTCGACGTCCGGTTGAGGTGGTGCAGTGCTAGGGTGCAGTGCTGTAAACATTAAGCAGAATATAGCTGAATGCAGCAGCTAGATCAGCAAGGGATTTCTCATTTAGAATTATGCAAACGTTTCTGGAATCTCCCTTAGCCTCTTCAACCTTGCCAATTCGCCAGTTATGTGTTGGATGAAGTGGATTACTTAACTTTATAATGTCCAGAATATCCCATCTGTTCCATTTCCACTACCTCCAGTTGTAATCCTTGCCAAAGTTCCCTGCCCTGAGCTTTGCAATTATGTACAGATCTTTTGACCTATGGTCTACGCAAGAAATCCTCTTAATATGTCACTGGTAGAGACCTAGGTCACGGCAAGTGGGGGCAGAGTCTGGGTGGTCACAAACGATTTGTAGGAAGCTGGAGGCAAGTTTCACTTATACCTTCTTCCATGTTTCCGGTGTTATGCTTCGATCATAGTCACTACGGTCAACTACCGTTAATTCCAGATGTTCTTTCAACATGTGGCCTTTTTTTTGGCGCTCCTAGTGGTGTCTTTGACCGACCTCTGCCTTTTGGACGCGATGTCCTCGGAGTAGCTTTCGAGTCTGATCTACGGTCGGGTTATGTTAAATACGGGCAATTATTTTGGTAACCTTGTATGTAGCTTTATCATGGTGGACCTGTTCGGTCTACCATGTTGGACCAGAGTAAGGATGAGAGTGTACTCCTTGCATCTCTTGGCCATGAATCAGACCAGGTCCCAAAACTTGCTCGGATGCGCCATAGAAGCCAAAGAAGTATGACCTTCCTGGGCACATACATCCAGATCGTTTGGTCTTTGTTTTCCCAAAGTCTTTATGTTAGCGGTACTATGCGGAGGAGGATACTAGTATGCTGAATCAGGATGTGAGTCGGAGAAGTGGATGAACCATTCTCAGCGAACTGGGCATCAATGTGCTGCGAGCTGAAAGCCGAACACCGGGTTAGGGTGGTTGGGAGAGAATTCCGTTGCAACACTCGTGTAGGGTTTGGGTTGAAACTAGGTTTTAGATCCGTTTTCTGTGGAACAGATGCGCTTTCCTACCTACCTACCTACCTTTCCACAGTCGCATACTTAGCTCTGACCAGGTTTTCCCAGTCATTTTAATTTTAACCCACTTTTTAGAAAAACGTTATTTATTTGGTTAACGGTTAGTAATTTTATAAAAGTGTCTGAATAAAATACCTATTGATACCATCTCAATATTTATATTTTCTCTATATAAGTTTTTTGCCACTTCCAAGTGGAAACTTCGCATACTTATTCGTGTGTTTATCGTGTGGTTTTATCCTGTAACTGCGCAATTTCACACACACTTCAGATTCAGATACGACTGGGTCGTACGCAATTTTCGCTTTCACAGTATGTGAGAATTTGACGATATTTATTGTTTGGCCTGGATACACAATAATATTCACGGGATATATGTGAATAAAATTATTTTTTCGTCAGTGGTTAAAAATTTAAAAATCCGTTAAAAAAACGGCCAAGCGGTTAAGGCTATACAGACTATTACGGAGAGACGGAATGATACACGGACCGACGCGACGGACAGTATTCCAAAAAACACTTTTTTGGGTTCCTCTATCATTGTAACGTTAGAATCAATCAAAATCTCGAGGTCACAAAATTTCATGAAAACAACATCTGTGCGTATGTTGTTCTTGCACGATGTCGTAACTTCCCGATTTATCCCGAATCCGAACTGATAAGTTAGTTGAGATAAGCTTTTCTTGACAATTGATACTACTCGGATGAATTGTTAGATCATTTAGTTGTTGCCACGGTTGGGGATCGAACCCAGACCTTCTGCACGGCAGGTTATCGCACTAACCATCGCGGCACTGAGCCATTAATAGACACACATTTTATGAATGACCTGTAAACATAATAATTGCATCAGCATTGTTGTTTAAAATTAATATTTATATACATACCTGCCACCTTTTCCTTTCTGATGTGAGCCAGAGCTGAGTATGTAATGCTTTAAGATCACAATTTTAAGATCAAACATATCCACTCTAACACTCTGCCCCGTGGGATAGAAGTTGGATACTCATTTCAATCTAATATTGAAGACATTATCTATCTTTAGATGGGAAGCTTCAGATCAACAGCTTCTTCCCCTTCAAAACGTCAAGTAGGATAACCATTCGACTACATAGCACGGGGTCACTGGTTCTAAACCTAAAACTAAAACACCTAAGATTTATTCACTGCCCCACTTCGTGACAAAGTCTGACATCTAAAGGTATAAGACTGTTATAAAAAAGCTTTAACATTTTTCTTTTGGAAGGACCCGTTCGGTTTTGGCTACAATTCTAGCGCACCAATATAACGTTTACGTCAATTTTCTCAAAACTTCTGTAATGATTTTGAATAAATGTAATAACCCCCGTATTCATTAGAACTCACTAAATAGTTATACAGTACAAAAGTATTTATACAGCTTTTATTCAGGGTCGCACAAATTCTTATTCATAAAAAATGCCCCATCCATAATAGTTATACAGGGTTTGTGTCAAATAAATTACCAAAAATTGGGAAATCTATTACAATTGGCTGTTCCACTACTCGGCAGAGTTACCAAGGGATAATTTTTATGGTTGCGAAATCCATGGAGACAACTTAGTTTTCAACACTTTAATAACATTTTGTTGATTTATTTTGACTCAATAACATCGTTTACAATGTTAAGTCTGTATAGGTAAAGAAGAACTACCATTTCAATAAATTAAACCGTGAAACACAACTGCTGAAATACAAAAATACCCACGACGTCAGTGTATACAGAAATAAAATCAACATAATACCCTTATACAGGCACTATTTAACCATCAGACGCGTTTAGGATATGAAGCCTCTATTCAACGTTGTATAAGTTTTATGAATACGATTTTTGCTTTTAGAGACATTTTTAAGAATGCATAACTTTATACACTCCTTATAATGAGTTTATGAATAAGGCTGTATGCATATAGTGGTTCCAACAAAACTGCATACCCAGTTTTTTTTTCATTTAATCCCTGTAAGGAACATCGTTAACTTCTCGCTAATTATTTGGTCAATTGGAATACATTTTATTACTCATGCTACTGTTTATAACAATTTCACGTAATTAGCTTTGGCCCAAATGGTTCATAACGGCGTTTTTTCGGCGTTCGCCTCTTACACAAAATCATTATGGGCAAGAATTCCTTCAAAGTCGAAATTAAATCAGGACATAGTTCCACATTATTAACATATTTATGCTTTCACATTGGTAACCAAAATAAATTTCTATATTTTGGCTAAAATATGAAAATCGTCAAATTCCCACTTGCTTGCTATTTTATTATACGCTTACCTCGTATTGAAAGAGAATGTTATGTAGGTTTGACCCATTCGTGCATCCACCGCTCATTTTTAGGTTATCCAATCACAAGGATACGGGATATCCTGTCTTACTCATCAACATTTGCATGTACCTATCCTATATATTATTTAAATGTATCTTAGTATATCTGTACCAAGTCAAAAAGTATAAAAGCAAAACATGCATAGCTAACGAGACAGGAATTAACATTTCATCAAGATTATTCGATTATAGAAGAAATCTTTTAGTTCCTAGTATTCTACCTTCCAAGGTAAGCTTCATATGTAGTACATCGCATCGGTTGGGTTGTGTTGTATCTACCTATCTTTGGAAAATATATTGCATTAATCTATTCATCCATATAATGGAGACATCTTCACATACTGCTGTCATTACCATAACCGGGAAGAAAAAAATAAAATGCCAGACATATCCTTCATGGTATAAACCAAGGATATGTGATTTTATATTTATTTTTGTATAGAGCTATAATGGTACTGCAATACACTAAAAGCGGTGGCCAACAAATTACGCGATTCAACTGAAAATCGGCCAAGGGGTGAAAATTAAGAATACCCTCATCACATCTCATCCCGCGCTATTCAATGTACATGTGTGGATGTGTGTAGGTACATTTCTTCTGTCCTTTCGCTACACACAATGCCGAAAGTCCTAAAAGCGTATAGATAGATACAACTATCTGAACATAAATAAACCTGTTATTTCAGCTACTACCGTCGCGTCGACCGCCACCAAAGCCGCTATTGCTTTCAGGACACTACCCTTATGTGACGTTTTGGCGATTTTCTTTCCACCACATCGCCCACCCTGCCCGTTTATCCCTTTTCCATAGAATGTCCTTCGCGACACAGAACACACATAATCTCTACCCTTCTCCATCGCCCACCCACCATCATCCGCGCGCCTGCCACCAAAAAACTAAAGCAATCAATATATGTATAGAAAATAATAGAGAGAAAGGAATAAATATATCGTGCTCTGGGAAAATGTACGTATGTCCCCTGTGTATGGCCTGGCCATGTGCATGTTCGGGTTCGCTAAGCCGATAGCCCACCCATACATATACTTGACATTAAATCGCGTTCCGCGAACTCTTTGCAAACTGTCCGTTCACATGCGGAGAAGAAATAAATACAACCACGACGACAACGATGAGAATGCTCAAGGATATGAAGAATACGGAGAAGCAGCCGTAGAGCAGAAGATGTGTGGAAATAGGGGGAAAATGAGAACATAAATGCAAAAAAAAAAAAGAAAAACACAAAAACAGCCAAACGGAACTGAGAGGACATGGGATGAAAAGATAGAAAATCGCTTTTGGGATCAGATCCTTTTTTCCGTGGATAGAGCTGCTGCCACTACTCTTCGAAGGACAAAGGATAAGAGGAGATTTCGCATTACTACAACTGTTCGTTGGTGGTAGTTCGATGTACATGTATTGTATATGTATAAAGGCGACTTTTGCATGTTTCAGTTTTTTTTTTGGATAATAGCCAAAGATTGAAGAAGGGACAATGATTAGAATACAAACACAGACAAAAAAAAACGTACGAGGAGATAACGATAAAGGTACAAAATAGTTGTCAATTAATCCTGTTTAAGGAGAAAGCCAAAGAAAAGATTTATGTTTAAGGCTTTGTGTCATGCAGACCAATAAAAAAGAAGTTAACACTTGACACACTCAGGATAACGCAGCAAACAAATATCAGATACCGAACAATGAAGTATAAGACCAAAGAGTTAATAGAGCCATCGAATAATATATTTTCTAATTCATTGTCGAAGGCATTAATGTCCTTGTGATAGCCATGCAACATTATCAAAGTTTCTATGGAAAATACTTTGATGACCATATATTGGATAATTTAGTTTTTTTCTAAACGTAAGTAATCTCTTTTTATTCGACTGTGACATGCATTTGAATATATTTCCATCACTGACCACGTTTGGAAGTGCGCTTGAAGTTTGGTTCCCCATTCTGTAAAACTTCTCTGTCACCGTGAAGTCATGGGGATTAGATTTTGATATCTTCGTACTCGATTCTGTTGGCTGGATTTGACTTGAGATTCTGCTATTATCGATCCTTAGGATCTCTTCTGCGAGGATATCAATACTGAACATACCGTCTTAGAAGATTTGTCCGAAACCTTTCGAAAAACACTAAACTGGGGCAGCGTATACTAAGACGGAGCTTACTACTCTACATGACTGAATCCTGTGAAGGCTTTTTGCCCGAGAAGACCGCATGCACCGTCGATCATTACTTGTATGTATGTATTTTATTAGTTCATTTGATATAATAATTTTGCTTCCAATTCTTATATTCAATAATTCTACTGACTGGCTATCAAAACAACCTTGTTATCCAAATTCAGGTCCCACTATTTGTACAAGAAGTGCATATACATACATCAATGGCTTGTGAAGAAATTAAACTGGACCCTGGCTAGGTGTGCAAACCAGGTCGAATTCTCCTCACCCATTCATAATAAGAAAATAACAATGAAATCATAGTAATCATGCACCAGATTTTAACAAGTTTTACAGGTAGCTTTATCTAGAAATCCTTTTCATATCTTCATATTTTCTTCATGAAACCCATATTATTCAAATGGTTTCCTTCTACAAGTCTCAATCATCTCAATTATACTACCCCCACTCCCATTACTCTGTCGAGAGTAAAGACATTTCTTCAACTTTCGCTTACTTACACTTCCTGGTGACTAAGAATTAATAACATGCCTCTCTAATAATTCCAGTCCTTAGTAAACCAGTTGATCCTGTTGAGCATTTCAACTTGGGCAGTTTGTAGTTGTGCGCTTAAGGAATTCTTCGATACAAACGAATAAGAATTTCTTCATCTGCTTTTGATACGATCCATGCTTCAGCGCCGTAGAGCAGGACTACGATGAAAGGATCTTATAAAGGATCTCATAAGTGTTTGAGTGAGAGGGCGGAAATATGGAAATATTAATTCTTCGCAGAGCCGAGGTACAAAGTCAATTACTACCTCAAATGTTTATATGTCAATGGTGACGTTCCACACAATTCGTGGATTTTATGTGTCCTTTCGTCTTGACAGTGGTCTTACCCTCATATTCTGATAACCCATTTTGAACCTTCTATATACTAGCAAACGTGGCTTTAACATCACGTGTCCTAAAACCATGATAATAAGGGCTGATTACGGCATTTACGATGTTATAGGCTTATGGCATTTGTTGTTGGCGAAATTCAAAAGGATTCCTTTCTTGTGGATCGGTCAAACGATGCTGAGGGTTCATTCTTCAGTCATACTGTCATCCGACAAATTTATGCTCATGAGTTGGTGTATGTTACTTAGTATAACATCTCTACCGTCTTTATGTATCAGGATGACCGTCCTTTCCGACAGCCTTGACGTTTTTATTTTTTACACTTGCGAACTTCATTCCTGGAGTGGCACCCCTCTTTATCTTCGCTAGCCTCTTCGGCTTTTATTTCTTCTTTCTAAAAAGCAGGTGTTCGTCCACTTTCTTTGCCTATAAAGCTCAAAGCAGATATCGTCTTCACCTGCAGTTTTTGGTTGCGAGCATTTGTCAGCATTCTTCGTCAAATTTGGGGTTTCTTGCTTGTGGTCACGATAAACCTAGAATATCAGTTGATTATGGATTTGCCATTTGTCTTCGACATTAGATGCTTGCGGTATGGTGTTAGTTGAGAGATTAAGTTATATGCATTCTACAAAGAACTGGGCGGTCTTTTGCGATTGTAGTCTTTCGACATATATTTTTTTGCAGTATTTCGCATTTGCTGTATCGTGGTGGATTTCCGCAGCATTACCTTTGCTGCAACACGATAGTGGTACAAGTCGATGTAAGCCCCTCGGAATGTTAGGATTGGGACATCCAAAATACTGGATGTGAGTTTTTTGGTTATCGCATGACGCATTGTAATATATTTTTTGACGGTTCGATAATATTGAGACCGCCAAGTCCCTGTTTTGGATATCGAGATAAAAAAATCATATGCTAGATATAATGGGATTTCTCTCCGCAGCGAATTCAATTAGCACAAGTCAGTTGCCAGACAAGGTATCTTGTAATAAGCGTTGTTTTCCGACATTACTGCTTAGGTTGCCCTCTCTTCCTATGTATGTGTTAAAATCTCACAGCCCGATTTTAACATCGTACTTTGGTAGTAGCTCATAATTTTTGTCCAAAAGCTCATAGAAACATTTCTCCGCAATATCATATTTTTCCTGCACCCAAAGCACAGACCCCAACCTGAAAGAGCAAAAAATAAATAAAAAAATGGTTGCGCAACAGACTGCTTAGTACCCAGGCCCCAGCTTTTAGTAACAACCATTCATGTTTGTTTTATGAGAATCCGAAGGGCTAAGTTGAGATAAGCTTTTTCTGACAATTGATACTACATGGGGTTATTTGAAAAATAATGTAGGTGTTGCTACGGCTTGGAATCGAACTCAAACCTTCTGCGCGGTATATCATCGCACTAACCATCGCACCACCGAGCGCGTCAGGTCAGCTACATTTTCTTAGATAGCACTAGGACACCGGGCCATCAGTACCTATCCACTTTCGACTGCCGTTTGGGTGGGTGTTTGATAGAGGGACTTACCTCTAGCCACTCTAGCGAGTGGTGTTTTATTTCCCGGATTACTCCTAGTCTAGATAAGCTATATTTAATCCTAGTCTTCTATGCATATTAGTGAACTAAATCTTAAGTCATTCTTCACACTGAGTCAGAGCTTCGTGTTGAGCACGCTACGTACTTATAGATTATCTTAAAAATACACAGTTAAGGGGTAACACAAATTAATCTCCTGTATACTGCGGGATATCAATCCTTACCGTTTTCGTCATAAGACCGTATCATTCTTAGGCTTTTTCTTGGCTTCCATTTCAATTATTTCGAGTCTTAGTTTGTACGTCAAAGTTTTAAAGTCTTAACATGACACTTATATTTTTTATTTATTTTAGTGCTAACACTAAACTTTTTTAATGATCTATCAACGTCAAAACGTCAGTCAAGGCTCACCATGCAGTAACTTTCGGAAATTATAAAAAAATACTATCAAATTATTTCAACTTCGATTGCAACCATCTTGCTACCAGGCTGTGCGGATAAATTCGAGTCACATATTTACTATGTAATGTTTCAGTGCCAGTGAAATAACGCTTCGTTCATTAGTCGATTTTACGTCGTTCATAACAATTTGGAATCTCTCAGCCTACGTTATGAAGAGTTTTGCATAAAGATCATGGCCTACAATCTTACAAGATCAAGAACTTATTTATTTTTGATCATTTGAAGCTCCAAAACTTCTCCGATTGGGTTTTGCAAAAGCTAATTTTTGGCTTAATGGACTTGCTAATGCAGAAAATGCATTGCTACAAACCCACATGTATTTAATACTGGAGGAGGTGTGATTGAACCGTATAATTTTATGTTCTATGACATAAGCCAACATATGAGAGGAGCTTTGGACAAGATTTTAGGGTCAAGGTCGGAAACGGCCTCACCGACACTTTCAATACCAAAAAAGGATTTAGGCAAGGCGATGCGCTGTCATGTGACTTCTTTAATTTGATTCTTGAGAAGATTGTGCAAAACTGAGGAGCCAACACCAGAGTTCCAACAATCATCCAATAATCGGTGCAACTACTAGCATACGCCGACGATATTGACATCATTGGTAGGAGTCAACGTGATGTCATAGCCGCGTTTGATAGTAAAGAGAAGGATATAAAGAAGGAAGCGGCAGAAATGGGTTAAGCAGTAAATGAGGGTAAAACTAATTATATGCTGTCAACACACAACGTCGACGAATTGGACAGAACCTCACCATTGCAAGACAATTTTAATTCTGACAACAACATCTTGTCAGAAATTAAACGAAAAATTACTCTTGCCAACCGCTGTTTCTTCCGACTAAGAAGGCAATTTAGTAGTAAAGTCCTTACTCGAACTACTAAGGAGATCCTATAAAAGACCCTGATCATCCCAGTCCTGCTCTTTGGCGCTGAAGCATGGACCGTATCAAAAATGGATGAAGAAATCCTTGGTCGAATCGAGAGGAAAATTCTTCGAAGAATCTTCGGTCCCGTATACGTTGACGGGCTATGAAGATGAAGATCTAACCAAGAACTAAACGAGCTGTACATCGAGATGCCCCTAGTCAAAAAAAACTCCGCATTGGACATTAAAGATGGCTAGGACATGTAGAACGAACGGACACCAATACTCCGGCTCATGGAGTCTTCGATTCCCAGCCAGACGTCGGACGCATTAGAGGAAGACCTCGCCTTAAGTAGCGTGCACAAGTAGAAACCGACTTGGAGTGCGCGACTGGAGGCAGTTAGCTAAGGACCGGGCTATTTGGAGAAACATGTTGGTTGAGGCCCAGATTCATTTCGGACGTAAGTAAGTAACTAGCGTTCCTGGTTAATATTTGGTAAGTACTGACTTTATGATCTACTTGTAGAGAGAGGTATTCCCAAATGCCTACTTGTGTGAGACTTGCGGATGGCATTCCTTAAATGTCTACTTGTGGTAGAATGCATATAGCGTTGTGCTCATTCTGACAAGCCTTACAGTTCCTTGCAATATCTCTATGGTCCGATAGCTAGAAAATAGTAATGTTGAAGTGCTCTGCGATCTCGTTAGGGGAAGTCACAGCATTTGTGGGATGTTTGTGATGTAAAAGGTATATTTTTTAGGGATTTGATTTGCCTTTTGATGTCGCTGAAGATATAGATATTCATCGTTACACGTTTGACTTTTCCTTGGAAAATAATGCTTTAATTACTATGATTTCTGTGCGGAAATCGCTGCAATAACAGACGCGATATGATGTGTTTAAGTTTATCATCATAAAGAAGACGCCTCCACTCAGACCTGTTACATCTGCACAGGTGTTACAACTGTGTCCGAATCCAATTTGAGATGAATGGGAATGGTAGTCTGAAATGTGATGTCAACGGTGATCGGTGTGATGTCAAGTTTATGTAGAAATCTATGTGTGTCCACTCGTAGTGGGTTTCCATTGTTATAATGCTAATAGTCTTGAACTTTTTTCAGACTGTTGCTGTTTGAGACTATATCTAAAGCGGTCGTCCAGAAGATTACCCCATACAAGAGTATGGGTCTTATGATTGCCAAGTATAGCCTAAATATGGTGTATAGTAGTTTTGATACATAGTTTGTAACATAGAGAAATAATTTAGCTACATATACCTCAAAGTATTTGGATCGACTCAAAATCACTAGCTGAGTCTATTAAGCCATGCCTGTCTGTCCATCCGTCCGTCCGTCTGTGTGTAACCGATTTTTAGGTCTTAAATTTTGAGCGAGGATAATAAAATTTGGTACAAAGGATTCATGTGCAGTGGAGCAAAACAAGTGTAAACATTTTTGAAATCCGCCCACAGTCACGACTCCTTTTTATAAAAGCTTTGTTTTTGACTAAACCGTAAGGAATTTTGAAAAAGTGGCTGGACAACATATTTACAGAATTTCAATATCTATATTTCGTCTTTATAAAGTTTTTTGCCATGCCTACTTTTTGGAGGCGTTTTTAGTAATAAACTTTTTTGGTACATTTTTAAAATGTTTGAAAAAACTTTCGATGCAAGATCATTGGTTATGATAATATAAACATTTCGTCCTTAGATCATTTTAACCCACGCCCACTTTTTAGGAGCGTTTTCCTACAAAAACCGATGCATACCCTAACCTATATAGTATATGCAGGAGAAAAACGTTATTTTTTGTCGAACAACAAAAGTTTCTGATAAACTGTTTGAACAATATTTAATGAACAAAATTAATATCCCCACGTTTTGGGGATATTAATTTTAAGAATGGGATTGGATAAGTTATTCAACGATCTGCACAGCGGATTGTAGCCTTCTCATATGTTTACATGTGAAATGGTCTATGATGGTTTTTATGCGTTTCATGCGGTTTAATAAACAATGACCTGCCTCTCAAATAGCTCGATATTTAGCAGGCCTGTTACAGTTGCGCTTTTGAAGTTGGTTGACTTCGATATATACTTGTGGGCACAACTTAGGACGAAGTCTTTTTCTACTGCGCCTACTATATGCCTGGAAAGCTATTAACTTCGGTCTCTATGCGACTGTCCTACCCAATGCTGTGTTTTTATTTTGACCAGGTCGCTGTTTAGTTCGCAAAGTTCGTGTTTAATATTTTCCTCCACTTGGTCTTGACTTAGGCAGCATATGTTAGTAGCTGCACAGATTTATAGTTGTGCCACTGGTGTTGGCTCGAAAGTTTTGAACAATCAGAACCAGAAGATTTTGTCAGTTTTGGACTTTACTGGCATAAAACCACACAAAAGTGGACAGATCACTTGTTGCTGCACGGTTAAAGATTTTCACCTATTTGGGAAGATTGGATCTCATAAGCAATATTGCGAATACGTGTGCCTCTGTCCATTTTTATGAAATCGGGCAAATAATCCAGAGATTCCATTCTTTAGGGTTACCTTATCAAACATCTATTTATCAAAAAATGCCTCGTCGGATGTTAGATGGAACCTGTTATTTTGTGTTTTTCGATCTTACCTTTATATAAATTCGGTGATTTTAAGTCCGGTCAACGCACTTCTATAAGTGGTCTTTCGACAACCATATGAGTCACAACAAGACTTACCTAACGCATTGAATAAGCAGAGCTTAATAACAATAGTTATTATAAGATATTATTTAATTCCAATGGGTTTTATTCAAAATGTAACGCGTTATCCCAGATTGAGCTATATATGTTTTTTTTTTTCGTTTCTGATTTGCAGTTTGAGAGATTTCCTCGTAGCATCTTTTAACCACTTTTTTCAGTGAGGTCTTATAGTGTTATTAAATAGTTTTTGGCCCTATTTGCAAGGCTACTTTGTAGAAATTTATTTACTTTAAGCGCTTGCCTAAGAACATTACCTAGAGGTTCAATGGCAACTCATATGCAAAAAGTATCTTTCTACATCTACCTATTAATCCTCTAAAAGGTTCATGAATATTTACTTTATACAAGAAGTCTACAATTAGTTTGTGTATGTCTAGCATTAGTTGAATGATTGTTAAGAGAATTTATGTATATGATTCCGATTATGCTCATATAACCCTAAGATCGTCTCATATATTTTTCCGCGTTTGCTGGGGTTAGCTTCTAACAAAGGGTATTTATATGACCGCATACCAACTATGGTCCCAACCAAGTCTGATATGCGCCTAAGCTAGTGGTTAGTAAGTCTACCCATCGGACGAACACACACCTTACACGTAATGCTTAATCGGTGGAAATTGTTAGGGTTGATTAAACATTTCCAACCGTGGAGCAAGAAGCGTTAAACCGCATTCAAATTTTCTACTTTGATGCACAACTATACTTTTTTTCTTCATAAGACAAAAAAAAAACTATTTCATCCCATCGTATGATGTTCTTACTCCTTATGTCCTCATCAGAAGATGGACGTGTGTCACATAATCATCTAAACCGTATATAAAATCTCACAGTAGGTCTCTCAGATTTGAATGCAGATTCTTTTTTGTTGTTGTTTTGTATCTATGGCCCGCACACAATAAAGACGACGGGCGACAATCATTAGAAGATGGAGAAGAAGGTGGAATTAAAAAAGGACTGAAGAAGCACAGTCTGTCTGGGTGATGATTACAGCAGACTTGGCGTGCATGTGCACATTACTACTCCGCCGACATGGTGCATATGGCACCACGGTGAGACTCAAAAAAATGGTAGTACCACCGACTACTACATACCTATAGAAGACATACGAAAAACGCCAGTGGCGTTTAGTTGTTTCTTTGTTTGTGTTGTAGACGAAATGTGCATAGATGACATTTCCTTACACCCTCTGGTCCACCACCTTGCCTCGGATGTTATGTAGAATGTCCTAAAAAGAACTAGACTATGACGAAGGGGATAATTCTGCGGAATTTTTGTTACCATTGTTTTTGTCATGATTTTGGTTTTTGTTGTTGTCTGGTATATAGCACAAGTCGCGAATAATGAGACAAAGTCAAACAATTTAACAAGTTGAGAGTAGGTGGTAGGTAGGTATATAGGTACGTGCGTCGTGCATGTGTACTTAGAGACAAACGGCGATGATGCTGCTGCATGATAAGATACCTAAACCGGATACGTTTGCCATCGATGACTACATTTCGAAAAAAAGTTCAGTAATTGCAACCCAGCGCCTCTTGCGAAATCGGTTATTAGTAGCCCCTTAGGGCATGCCCCCGATCAGAAATCAATTGCAAATTTATATGTTCTGGTGTTCTGCGCGCAAGTATGGGTAACCCTTGGACTTTCCGACAAGTTGGCGATTGTGCAGGAACACTACGAACGCATGAGATGTTATGATGAAGAACATTTTCAAATGAGTGGATGAGTCAACAAACAGGGCATGCAAGACTGGTCTATCACCAATCCCCGCGAATGACATCAAAGCCCTTTGCATTCTTCTAAAGTCACAATTTTCTCAGAAGGGACTATTGATTCCTTTTTTTTTAATTAATCACAGTGAAATTGAATTTAATCAGGTATGTGAGTATCTTGGAGGATTTTTTTCACGATTTCAGGAATTTGAATTAGGGGAAATTTGAACCAAGCAGGACCCAGCATAACTGTTAATTTTTAAAGAAATCGATGACTGTGTTTCAATAAGTGCCTATTTGGAGTTGCCAACGCGCTCTCCCGCCACCCTTTTCGTTTTTTTTGAGTATTTTGAATTATTTGAAAAGTCCTACATGAACTGACGTCCAACATACGGGCAGAAATTGCCAATAATATTGTTAACCAACGACATTTTCCATATATGGACAATGGGAATAGTGTAAGACCTGTATAAAAAAAAATATTTAGATATGTAGCTGCATTGTTAAAAAATCGGATTCATAAAATGGGTTCAATAGTAATCGAGTTTGCTTACAGCTTTTTTTCATGGGGAGTTGAATCGATGTTGGCTACTTAAAATCTTGGGGACATTCAGAATAGTTTTGTATATGACGACAGTCTTTAAATGATAACGCTAATGAGATCCTCTATTGTCACCTTGGCATTGCGAGACAGAGGCATTCTATTATACAAAAAAAAAAAAAAACAAATATCTGCAATTTTAATTCTTTCTTCATATTTGGCATTAATTAGAAAACTGAATTCATCAATATTCAGGTACTGCACCCTCCCGAGGGAAACGAATAATAACACATTTGTTTCGCATTCATAAACCCCACAACGGTCTCTTTTCAAAACTCCGAGCACTACACAGTTCAAGCAGGAGTCAGGAATGTGAATCGCAGACTCTTACATGTTTGAACTTCGCATAGGGTCGACTCAATGAGAATGGTTTCTTCTTATTTTTTTTACAATCTTTAACAAGAATCCTTCAGAATTCAAATTCTTGGTTTTTTTTGTGAATCTGATATTCAAGAAAATTAAAGAAAAACAAACCATCCCAAAAAAAGTATACATACAAACATTAGAACAACATCAAAACGAGGACTGTGTTGAGAAAAAGGACGTATGCATATGTTACCTGTCCTGTCTGCAATGAATCTCCTATCATCAGCACCTTTTCCTTCCAAAAACCAACTCAAATCACCAGCAGTAGTGCAAAATCAACAAACACAGATTATTTTTTTTTGTGAAAAAAGGTATCACGTCACTAGGCGTATCCTTTTCGCTCGCTAATACTCATCTAAGCCGGCGAAAGGAAATAATCTGCACACACCATAGTAGTGGGGTGTTGTTGACTTGCTGGCCAGAAACTCTAGAATGCTCACTCTTTAAATAGAAGTGCTCTTAAGCAAAAACAAAAATGATTAGGGTTCCTTAGTCCTAGTGCATCATCCAAAGCATATAAATACAAAAGTTATACTCTTCGTCGCGAAATTATTCGTGTGTGTGCTTCTGTTATTTTGCGGAATGTACGGTGTGCACCTTTATCGTCAACTTGATGTTTTGGCTGCGATATCCAGGATGCTTTCATCTCTTCAAAATCTGAGCCAACAAAAAATATAATATGCGAAGAACAGGGACATAACAAATCATCCCACTGATGCGATTTAGCACATGGAGTAGCAGACAAAATGAAAAAAATGCACATGCAGGAACATTGTCCTGGGCGTTAGATTATTATCAGTCTGAATAAGTAGTGAAAATAGAAAATAAGATGAAAGTAGGAAAAGTTATTGCGGCTGGTCCTCGGCTTGAACCCATTCAAATTATTTCCACGTCATTAAATAGAGTCTACCTTGTTGCTTAGAAGTGGCCGAGTGTATTTATGTGTGTTGTAGTGGTAAAACATGGTTGGTAGAGGAGATTATGCATTTATGCCCACACTTAGACGTTTGATGGTGTTTATTATATTTTTTTTTTCGTGCCTTATGTTGTTGCAGAGAATATCTATTAAGATTACTTACCTGTAGGTGTAATGAGATGAGAATGAGAACAGTATTCTTTGCTTTTAACTTCCAGATTCATTTATATTCAAGAACACTCATGAATGAAGTCACTTTATCTGTCGTTTCGAGAATTCCGGTCTTATGGTATATATTTGGTCTTATCTTCTTTTACTGCTAACATACTTTATCTGCTGTCTTCTCTATATTTTTTCAACCTGTGAAATTGGAAATTATCTTGTGAATATAGTTGGTGTTTACTAGGGTTTGCACAGATTTATTATATTATGAAGATATCGAGACACCTTGATTGTATTGATATCATAACCCTTAATGGACACGACTCAGATTTAAAAGTCTTGAAGCATTCTGCTGCATTCATAGATCGGTAAATTACTAGCCATATAAGTGAAGGAACACATGAAATTAATTTCATATTTGAGGGTTCCTTAATTATGGTAGGGGTGAAATCAAAACCACCTAAAGAATATGTTAATAGTGTGCACTTCAGAAAACAGGTAACCCGTAGCTTAATTATGCTAGAAACACATTGAAACAGCAACGTTAATAGCAGCCGGTATATTTGCATTATACTTACTTACTTAAGTGGCGCTACAGTCCTGCATGAACCTAGGCCTCAACCAACATGCCTCTCCAATTGGCCCGGTCCTTACCTAACTGCCTCCAGTTGCGCACTCTAAGTTAGTTGAGTATTGGTGTCCATTCGTTCTACATGTCCTAGCCATCTTAAACGTCCAATGAGGAGTTTTTTGACCAGGGGTATGTCGCTGTACAGCTCGTATAGTTCTTGGTTGAATAACCCGTCAACGCAAACGGGACCGAAGATTTTCCGAAGAATTTTTCTCTCGAATCGACCAAGGATTTCTTCATCCGCTTTTGATACGGTCCATGCTTCAGCGCCGTAGAGCAGGACTGGGATAATCAGGGTCTTATATAGGATCTCCTTAGTAGTTCGAGTGAGGGCTTTACTACTTAATAGCATTTATAGCCCGAAGAAACATCGGTTGGCAAGAGATCTTCGTTTGATTTCTGACGAGATGTTGCTGTCAGAGTTGTCCCGTACTATCTCAATCTGTCAATGGTGACGTTCCGTCCAATTCGTCGATGTTGTGTGTAATTTCGTGTTGACAGCATATACTTAGTCTTACCCTCATTTACTGCTAAACCCATTTTTGCCGCTTCCTTCTCTATACTAGCAAACGTGGATATGACATCACGTTGAGTCCTACCAATGATGTCAATATCGTCGGCATATGCTAGTAATTGCACCGATTTTTGGAGAATTGTGCAAATTGTTTTTTTTTGTTCATGGGTAGGTAGTTTACCCAAAGTACAGCAAAAACTAAAACCGTGGGCAGTTGCGCTTGATGTGATGTGCCAATGAATTTCTAGCATTAGAAGGAAGAACTTCTTTCCGAATCAATTTCGTAGCGAAATGGCTTAATATTTTGCTGACCCACATGGCACAAACGATTGTATAGGCCGAAGAGTATTTCATAATATAAGCGAGTCAGATCCTTGAGTTCAACCACTATTGTAGGTGTCAATCGTTTTTCAACTTGCTACATAAGTTGTGCATATGTATGTTACCTAAGTATAACCAATCAGGAATAAATTACTCCTTCAGCAGCGGTTCTCGATAGGTTCCCTCCTTAACGTGCCTTAAACAAAACCCCCACTTTCAAGCTAGTGTAATAAATTTTCAAAATCAACGCCCAAAACATCATAAATTTTGCCCTAAAATCACATGCAAAATCGCTCTATTCACGCGCTTCTCACCGCCATTACTTTCATTATTCCTTCTTCAACTCATTACCGGGAATTCCTCCTTTCATCGTGGCTTCGTCAATAAATAACAACCACTTCCGTCCTCACTTAGGAATTATTTATTTATGCCTCCGACAAACATTGAAACATCCTCAAATTTCACCGGCTGGAAAAAAATCGCATTGTGTACACTGCAGCAAAGAAGGACATTCGAATGAAAAAATGGATGTTTGAGAAAAACGCGCGAAAATATTTTCTGTGCAGACTAAAATACGGCAACAACACACGGTAAAAGGTAAAAAAAAATACAATAGGGTGATCCTTTCAAGGAATTACAACGATCAAACCTTCGCATTAAAGGCGATCGGTGTGTGCTGCTTGGGCGATCAATGTTCGCTCTACCTGCAAGACGACACTTCTGGATCAATTATTTGCAAGGATTCGATATTTTTGCTTTGGTTCTATTCCTTGTGCTCTTATTTGGTGTGTAATGTATCACTGACAGGACCCCGCGTCATTGGCATTAAATAATTCATAACAGCAAAAAGAGAACTCGTCAATGGAGGGCTCTGTGCGAACTGAAACGGATCGAACACCAATTAAATGAAAATAATGGTAAAGTATGAAGATAGGGTTGTGCATTCGCGTATTTTTTTTTAACATTTTCAAATCCCCTATAAATGTTGTTGGTAGCTAGATAATGAATACTTTTACGAATTGAGACATTTTCTTAGTAGAAAGGAAGGATACATTCCCGCGCTTTAAAAAAAAATGTTCCACTTCCGCTAGATTTTCGCAACTGAATTTCTTTTAACATTCTTCGCCCTCGGTTTTTTTTCTGTAATTTTTCCAATGGGTTTGGTTGGTTTGATGTTGATGTGTGCCATTTTCAATATAAATACCATCCCTCGCATTATCCTTGATAAATTTTGCGCGCTATTCCCATGACTGTTGGATAAATTATCAGAAAACCGCCAAAATTAGAAGATTCATCGGGAAAAGGGACACCCCAAGTTAGGGCGATAAAAGGGAACAAGTATGATTTTGTCTTGTGTTGGTGTTGGTGGCCCATCAACGCATAACGTATAGAAAAGGTGCGGGTAATTGTAGGACACGCCATATACTGTTATTGTTGGACTATGCGTTGCCTAAATTGACAACGCAAGCGGAAAGTAAGCGGTCCTTTCTTGGCAATCACAGCAGGATGTCCTGGATCGCCTAGGGTTTGCGTATACTATATACGGTGGATGAGAAACGTAGATAATTCCATTAGCACTGCGCCACATAGTGCAGTGCATTTAAATGTGTATATACAGTAGTGTTCTGTACATAGGAGTATATTCAAAATGAAAATCCATTTACCGCCTTTTCTGCATTTTTCGCGGTGATTTTCAACATTTTCCAATTGAATTGGTGTTTTCTTTTTGTGTATTGATTAGCCGTTACTTTCGAGAATCCTGTCAGAAGAACGGATGATGGATGATTTGCAGGAACGTAGGAAAACAAAATAATTATTTTGCGGGGTGTGCATAGACGAGTTGAGGGTGAGTTGGTGTAGAAAATTACTTTGCTAATAGCTGGGATTTGCACGATTGCAGGTAGGTGATTTGAAATTGAATTTTGCATACAGCATACCACATGGACCTACATAAATGCACGGATTTGAAGTAATTGTGTGGACAGTTTTTGGAAATAGATTGCTATCTTAATTCTATATGGTGAGGGTTTTTTTCATGAATTGAATCTTGGGCAACACCTTGCAAGTGTAACTTTAAAGCCAATAGAAATTGCCTTCTGTTAAACCCTTAGGGTGGTGCAACTATTTCTGGTATCATTTTGTCGTTCTATTTAATCTCGTTTGATTCGAGATTTGTTTCCTTTTCAGATTCATTTTGCGTATTATGGAGCAATGCAAAACAGCTACAATCCACTTTGGCACCAAAATACTAATAGATTCTTGTAAATGAAAAGAAAGATTGCCAATCTTTGGTTGCAGCGTTACTGTTCATTCGAGAATACAGGATTTTAGTTCGGTAGAGTAAGCATTTAGACTGTTCTAGAAGATGTTTTTTTTTCCAAACTAAAGAACAACGGATTTCAAGGTCAATCGTCTTCTGATTTCCACGTTGTTATTCGTGAGTTTAATAAAGACTCCAATGTAGATGAAATCTAGTTAGGGATTTCATCTACCTTAGACCGTTGTTGTTATCAACAGTGACAATTTTTCCAATTGTTTCTTTGCTCATAACATTTATATACCACAGAACCAAACCTCTCCGTAAATGGTTTTACAACAGTGCGTTGGGATCGACTGCCTGAAGTCGATATTTTCTGCGTACCCCAGATTTTCTAAAGATATAGGATACCGACTTTATACAGTTTAATATATTCTATCACCCAATTGAAGACAGCGCATCTCTCTGCTAAACATCGGTACATGTTTAAAAGCGAATGACCTGAATGTTGTAGCATGCCCTCTAATTTAAGGTGACAGAGCTGGGTAAATTTTGGCGGAAACCCGAATTCTATCATTGCTTCGTTGGCCCCAGGTCCTTGATGATATTATACCGCCTGGAGTAGATGATGAATTAGGACTTACGTCAATGTGGAATATTGATTGCTGGGCCTAAAGCTACACTTGAAGTTGTCGAAAAGTGTTTTTTTAGAATAACTTCAACAGCTTAAGAATGATGATTAAAAACAGAATATTCTGAACAGAATTTCGCACCTGCCTGAGTTTGTTGTTCTTTATTATACTGGGAATCGATATCGGTAGATGGTGGCTCTTTATGCCTGCCCACAAATATGTGGAAAAGTTCTGGGTGGTTTTTGATTTCAACAAGACGGTACGAACAAAATTTCCCTAAACGTGTGCTGTCAAAAATGGCGACATTGATTGACCAGCCAGATCTCCAAATTTGACCCCCTTTGCCGGGTCAGTTAGTGATGAATTGATTCAACGATGATAGTATGGCTTGTAGAAGTCACCAACCACTCCTTCCAGAAGATATGTATCATCCTTCTTTATACCTATTTTGTAATTTTTATTTCAATAATTCTAACATCTCGGACTTAATTAAATTTGATTCTAAAAAAGCAAACTATATAATTATATTTTTAATGATTATATTAATAAAAGGCACCCCACAACTAACAATTATTCCTCTATAAGGTAATGCAATTTAATTTCCACAAGCAATTATTTCTGTAGGCCTTATATAGTACTTGTGCGCAGAGGTTGAGATATTATGCAGGAAAATTCACAAGCATTACCGAAGTTATGATGGTATAACCTCTGTAAGGTTGTTTTTGTGCTTCCGGAGACGTGTGTACATATACCATACGTTTAGATGTTTCGGTAGACTTTGTACGATGTTAATCCGAAGCATAGCATGTATGTAAAGCTATGGTTACAAGATCAGGAAAAAGGTGACAAGATCGGAAAAAGGTGAAAAGATCGAGAACCTACCGGATATGAGTCAACACGATTCAAGTACTTCGTTGTCCTTACTCGTCTTTCATGTTCCATAGCTCAGCCTAGTGGATATCGTGGTGGACTACCGTGCGAGAGAACGCGAGTTCGAATCCCAGTCAGATGAGAGTTTTTATATAATTATCATAATAACGAATTGGGTTTTAATAATTATTATAAGAGATTGAAATTGAAATTAATAAAAGTTAATAATATAAGAAAATATAAAAACAAAAAGAAAATAATAAAAAATAACAACTTCGAGAAGGCTTGCAAATATTTTCGGAAATACTTTTTGCGAAGCCTATAATTTGTTTCTGTAAGGCCCCTGATAAGAGGCCTTTTAGAAGTATTTAAAGAAATCTTTTAAAATTATATAGCTTCCTAAAAGTGCGTTAAAAGTTTTTCAATAGGACTTCATACAGGTAATATTGCTGGAGGGGAAATAGCTTCGATAGTGCTTTATCGAAGCGAAATTGTTAGTTGGGCCTTATCTAACTTTAGAAGTTAACTTACTTTGCGTGAGCCGATAGTTTTATGTTGCTAGTGCTCTTATTTACAATTTATTTATAGTATATTTAATATATGCTAATGATAAGAAAAAAAATAAATAAATAAATAACTTACTTTGTTACGAGTTTTATCGGGTTATTATAAATCTATAAATCTAAAGCATGTTCCAATAGTTAGTTAGCGATCAAAACACTTTGGCTGACTCCTGTCGATTTAGTAACGAAACTACGTGATACTTAAATTCTCAAAAACCGAGCCTATAGGAAATTGCTTAGGACCTGAAGGGTTGATGAGTACCTACACTTTGTATAGAAAACTGAAATCTGAATTCAAAATTGCTTTACATCAGGCATATCTTATTTATATAAATGATATTAAGAATAATATTAAAACTAGGCCTAATGACTTATAAATACAACGTTGAATGGTCAAATTACCCACTCGACCTCTATTAAACAGCCGTATTAAACAGCTTTGGCTTATTTTTCCAAAATTTCTATTCTGATCGAGTTTCAAAGATTGATCAAGAATTATTCAGCTATCTCAAGAAGTCTCCGAAGGAGAAAATCTCTGAAGGAAGTACATTAGAGAATTAAATTTTAATGGAATCGAATTTTAATCCTGTCCACGATGGCGTACCCTCGAGTTTTCTTAAAAACTGTGCCCAATCACTTTATAAAATTATTTATGCTATTTACACAGAAAGCATTCGATTCGATCACAGAATTCTATTCTACGCACTAAAACGCTTAAGCTTCCAATTTGTTAAAGAAAGCCATATAGGTCCTTTATTGTTTATTTTCTTTGTAATAGATGTTGTTAAGTTTTTGCGTCAATGTAATATTCTGATGTTTGCTGACGATTGTATGCATTGGGTAAAGATACTCACAGCTTTCAAACATTAATTTGCAATCTACACAAATTTGATCTGTAGTGTACCAAAAATAATCTGTCCTTTAATGTTGAAGATGATTTTTCCAGAGGAAAATCTCCTTTAATGAACACCTACACTTTTGGCGGTCTAACAATTCCCCGTGTACAATAATTAAAGATTTAGAAGTTTTATTAATCACAATATTATCGTATGTTAGACATATTAAATATATATATCAAATAAAGCCAATAGAACATGAGGTATGTTAAGATGCTATTCGTGCGAATTCTCTGCCCCATATACTAAAAAAAATTATATATATCATTTGTTCGTCCCATTTTAGAATACGAATCCATTGTTTGGTATCCATACTATAATTTACACATTGTCAAAATTGAATCCATTCAAAGAGATTTCTTATTATACACTTAGAGGACTTCCCCGGGTTAACTCCATTAGTTTACAATCTTATCAATTAACACTAAAATTAATTAGTTTAGAATCTCTAGAGGTTAGAAGAATTGTTTCCAAAGCTATTTTGATCCATAGGCTACACATCGGTGATTAGATTTTTCAATATAATACATCATTCGCGTACTTACTATAGACTTTCATCGTCAATTAATGGTCTCATACAGATTTATAAGAATAACATTAATGAAATCGATTTCAATGTTCCAATTAATAGTTTAAAAAGGAACTTGCTCAATGCCCTTACATATAGTCATGATTCAATCTAAAACAACTATAATTGTAAATCTCATATGTCTAAGAAAGCCATGCAATGAGCTTTGGTAATAATAATTAAAAAAAAAAATAATAAATAAAAAAAAATTAATTTATATTGAATTAAAATATTTGGCATTTGTTTCTTCATACTTCCAAGAGTTTGATTTTTGATTTTCATAAGCTGCTGCGTGTTATCTTTTTTTAAATACGATTTTCTAGGGATATACGTTGCAGTTGTATACTTTCCTTCCCAAAGGTAATGAAGATTCAACTTCAATTGAGACAAATGATCATATGACGTTCTTTGTTAGTATTTGAGATTATCCATTGTCTAGACTTATTTTTCAAGTATATTCAACTTACTAATATCGTTTGTTCACTTTGTCCTTAATAAGCATCGGGAAGCATCCATCATTGATGCTCTCGTTTTCTTTTCGAATGTTTCTTGTACTCCAGGTTTTATACACATAGTTTTATTCTTATCTGCTACCATCACGTCCTAAAAGTTGCTTTGCAAATGGTATGCCCTTAAACTTCATATAAATAATAATTCTGAAATTGTTCCATCCTTAACAAAAGTCCTGTTGACTGTTTCAATTTTCAAAAAAAAACTCTTGGACAAAACCACATAAGTTCCGTTCCTTCTTCTTGTTCTTCTACTTCCTCAGCATCATCGAAAATCCCTAATTTTTTTTTAAATGCCGTAAAGTACAAACGAATAAACTACCCCATATATTAAAAATTTCACATCCTTACCGCTTTCTCAGCCATATTTTCATTATAATACTGTCAATGCTAGCGATTTAACTCGTCATTCGTTTTAAATCAATGAAATATAACACACATTCACATTGATTTGCAGATCAAACATCTGCAGCCTTATTTATTTTTCCTTCGATAAACGAAATGAATGAATAAATTCAATAAATTCTACAACTTTTCCCCCAGAAAAAAAAAACGGACATTTGCGCGACTTGCTTTCTAATCCCTAGGGACAAAGCGCATCCCAATTGTAAAATTGCCCTAGCATTAGGCTGCAGTGATGTGTCTCTTACATGGACAGCAAAACGAAAAATAAAACACATACCAACCACACAGCCACGTCTAATCCTTTCACCCCCAGTCAGTATTCGCTTTCTATACCTATTCACATCTCTCAGCAAGGATCAATAAATTTTTATTGCTAATCGAATAGGTATACGACAACGACGCGACGGTCACGCAGTAGGGCTAATAAAATAAGATCCTAATTTTTGAAGAATCACCAGGAAAGTAAAAAAGGACGCTATCGTTGAACTCGCGCAACGCGCACATGCCCTTTGTTCGCAAATCTCAATAAGAATTGTTTTGGCTCGGGGTTTTGGGAAACCCGCTGTGTGAGTACTAAAACTGCTGCGAAGGTACAAACTTCCTGCCTTCGCAGAACATGTCAAGCGGAGAGTTTAGTTGTCTCACTAGGACGACTCCTTATTTTGTATTTGTTTGAAGACAGTTTTCATCGAATTTAGAACAAACAACAATGCGATGGGTGTAACAACTTTACGAATGGAAGCGTGACGAAGAAAATAACTCCAAATGAATGTATGCGCACACAATTCGCCTAATGCAAGCTATTGTGCAAAAGGAAATTTTTATGGGATGCGATTTGAACGGTTTGGCATTTAATTGCAGGCGAACGTCAAAAAGGCATACATAACATCCGCGTGTTCGCAGTGTGCATATGATGGTGGTTGTGGTGTTTACGTAAGACGTGTGCATGAATATATCCTTAAACCCATGTCTGCCCATAAAAATGGACGATCAATGGTGTGGGGGCGGGTATGAAGTAAGCCTTAGTGGGCATATAGTCGCTACCAGATATATATCCTTGAAATTGACAGAATGTCAGGGATGTTCGCGGCGATTTTATGACAGACATTACCGCTTGATTTTATAGTCGTTTGAAGGAATTTTTATTTCTATCTCCAGAGTCCTTGTAAATCAATCGCTGCATTGGTTTTAGGACGGGTCGCGTTTATTGCGGGCACTTAAACGCGGGAAGTATGTGTCCCAGATTTTATGGTCCGTAAGTGTGATTTACTACATACTACCTGTGTGATTTATGGTTTACATATTTGAATGGATATTTAAAGTCAAGTAAAGTAAGGTGACTATGCGGTGATTTCTCTTCCGCGAAAATTTGACATTTTACCTGAGGCTATTCTGGATGACTCCTTTTATGGGTAGTCTATTGTGCAATTCTTATTTACTCAGTTGGTTCGGTATTTGTTTTACCTGAATAGAACGTGCCCACCTTGAGATTGAAAGCGTTTAATTTTTCATGTGAAGTTCATTGTATCTGGGGTTTGGAGGATTGAGTTGTGATATACGATCGTCAAGATACTCAGTTTAGATCCTAAAGCCTTAATTTCAGCCTTAGAACAAACGGGATCGGGAGGAAAAAAATTGTGTTTACAGTTTATAGTTACCCGACACTGACTTTGCATGAAAATGAGTACCAATACCACTTGTTGTTAAGTCTATAACCTGAAGCTAGAAAAACCCAAGTTTTATTATTGTTCAGTTTCTTTGCCCGTAAGTACATTTAAAGGAAGCAAATGGATATCATTTGCACCTGGAATGTGTGTTAGTCGACTGGAGAAAAATGATTGTTGCCCACGAAAACCAAAATACAAATCGTTAAACCTTCATAGAATACGAATTAATTATATGTACATATTCGTAGGCTTAGAAAAATGACATAAGCCTGGGTACCCTGGTTAAGAAACCGCATAGTTCTGTATTACCAGGGTCTAGGTCACACTATTCAGATACCACCAACATTATATAGTCTGGATAGTGGTCCACCAAGAACGATCACTTAAATATTGTTGATTCAATTAGGCATGCTCGTACACTGCCAAAGCTTACCTATGATGTTCCTAGGAACTAGTTGTTCCTAGTTGATTAATAAGTGACCATGCCTTAATCATTTTTTGATATCGACAAGCAAGGATTCTATATCGTCTTCCTTCACATATGCATGCGTTTGGGCAGTACATCAAAACTTCAAATGGTTCTGTATAGTTCGTCTCTATAAAAGTTACTCACAACAAATCCGCACAATAACAGGTGGAGCCAATGGTGGAAGCTGTATATAAAAAAATTCGCATGTTTTTTTTTTGCATTCTTGATCCTTTCCATCGTATTTCCTGCAACGCAGTAATGTCTGCCCTATATCTCGCGAGGACAAAGGAGCACTTTATGCAGGTTTTTTACTTGGCCCACCTACCTGTCATTGTAGATACTACCGTTGTTGACTCTATTTTGATAATTCATTTGATACAGTATATTCGACTACTTTGAACAAACAAATGTAAATATGTCACAAACTAGTTATCAAAACTAAGATACCCTCTGGGCTAGGGTATAACCAATATGAAAAGGTATGAACCTAAGTCGTTTTCATAAAAAAATCTGTTTTTAAAGATTTTTAAAAAATTTATTAAATATATTTATATGGAAGACCGGAGAATACACCTCGGCGCCACCAGAAATTACAAATACCTATACCCTCAGTTCCAATCAATACCCAAGTAAAGTAAAAAAAACGTTCGCCAACCCAATCCTTAGGGGACGTCGCGAAATATGAGACTTCAAGTCGCACTCGCAACGTGTCAAATTAGGGCAGAGAAAAGAAAATCTTAAATTACGCGAGTGTCTATGTATACCTACGACTCGCAAGGATATCTCCTCGTGTAACTGCTGTGTGCTCACAAGTCTCGTCACTAAATCGGCAAAAAAGGACAAAGTAAAAAAGCAGAGCAACAAAGAAATATAATTCAAAAAAAAAAAATAATAATAATCGGAAAGAAAAACGTGAAAAAGATTTTCGCATGGCAAAAACACGGGACATCGAGTTCGCAGTTACTTATAATGATACATAATAAGCGCGATATACACACAATACCAACTCGCAGGCTCTCATGCACATGATTTCCTCCAGCGATTTAACCACCCGACAGATAGCCGTGCGTTGCCTTGGTAGTCGCTGCCACCAAGGGTTGCCACAATTGAGACGCTTCCATACAAAATTGAAGGGGGTGACCGAAGGACATAGAGAAAAAAAAACTAAAGGAATCACATCATATGTATTGCTTTTGCTACCCCCTTTGGCGTACGGTATCACATTCCATGGATCTGCATGTACCGAGGCCCGTGTCCCAAAGCAGTGTAAGCAGCAGTTTCCATGTGTGCGTGTAGAACAATAAAACTCGCGCTAAATAAGCGTAATAAGAAGAAAGACAGGAACGCGCAACGCGAAGAAATTCGAGGAAAACTTTGTGCAAATCCCTTATGCAAGACCATACGTGATGTAAGGATATGTCGCGCGGGCACAAAGCATACGTATATTATTCACCCCCGCTCACCCATACTCCGGACCGTATCCTACAATCGGATGTACAGGGGATTTTACTTTAAATTCTCTACAAGGGTTGAAGAATACTGAAAACACCATATCCTGTGCCGGACTGTGTATTACGTATAGCGGGTGGATGTCCCTGAAGGTTGGCGTTTTTGTGTGTTTCTATTTTTTCTATTCATTCTTGAAATGGGATAAGGACTATATGTTATGTCCTGTTCCATATTATTGTTGTATGTGTAATCTATGCATATACGCACTTTGGGAACCCATACACAGCCAATCACACATGTGTGTGCAAACAATAGTTTCCCATGTGAGTTGAGTCTAATTAGTTAAGTTGCGTTGTAACGCGCGTCGCCCGTGGCCATTTTTCACCCAAAAAAGTTGTTTTTTCCTCTCTACAAGCAACTATTTTTTTTTAGATTCTATTCAGCTTCGGCCTCGCTGTACCATGCGTACAGTTTAGTACGCACATACATACATATGTGCGTTTATGGGGGATGGCGGCAAAAGAGTCCTTGGTAGTGGACGGGGTGGTTCATGTGTCATTTGGGATAGAAGTTTAGATGAGTGAAGGGGTGGGGGTTGCGATGCTTATCCGTGGAGAAGGTTTTCCACTTTCACTTTACGGCAAATGGAATTAGGAGCGGATGTGGGTGAGTCTTTTTTTTTGGAAAATGTAATATACGCATATTTGTATAGGCGCGTAAACGTTGTGCCGTTATTTTTAATTTTAGTAAGCTGCTAGGGTTTATTTAAAAGCATACAACTTATGTAATATGGCTATGCTGTAAGGTCCTTTTTTTACATTGGTTTGGTAATTAGTTTTTAAATCATAGTCCTATGCACTTATACTGCCATATATAAATACGAGTAGAGGACAATCGACTCTACTTACGGTAGAAATACTTTCGTTAGAGTAGTTCGTTAAAAAAACACGTTCGCATTAAAAAGAATTAAAGAAAATCCGTCCAGCTGTTTAGTATTCAGCTGAAATCAGAGATTGACAGACGAACAGAATTGCCAGATCCATATTTTCGGGTTTCTCAATCATTGTAATGTTGTTTGATTAAAATCTATAGTTTGATTTTTTTTCACGAAACAATTACTCTATTCTGAGTAAGTAATAATACAGAATTGTTTTTAAAGACTCACTAATTCTTACTAAAATAGAAATCATTGTAAATATTTAGATAGCACTGGCTGCCGTCACTGAAGTTTGCAAGCTCAAGCCAGAGTACGGATTAACCTTATGAAAGAAAAATCTCAGACCCCTCTTCGAGTGTTATAGGTTCCACCTATTTAAAAAAAAAATACGATACAACGAGAACGTCAGCAATGTTTTTTTTTGTATGGATGCTGCAAAACGAGGAATGTGAAAATCATTAGTTTTGATTAAGTAGATTGATTCGGCTGTCTACCGCCTTTAAAATTGGATTTATTTTTAGGCATACTTTTGTCAGATTCCTAACTAAGTCTTCAGCCGCATCTTGATATAGTTGGGCAAGAAGGCTTCTCACTTTACTTTACAGAATGGTTTATTTATCCTTAAAGCGGAGGGTGCTCTTCTTCTCCGTTAAGCAATCTGCAAAAGAGATTTCTCCATATTAGTAGCACAAATTACATTATTTGTTTATTTGTTAGAATGTTCATTAATGAAATGATACACTTAGACTATAAAAGGTTAATTGTGATACCACCAGTGTGAATTACGGTCACACCTTTACAGCTATTCTAAACCCTATTTTATAACATAACAAGTCGAAAAGCATGATTGCCAAGGATTTATAGATCTCAGCGTAGCTAAGGTGTATCGGATTATTCGCAACCATAAGAGACTTTTTATGCGTTTATCTGTTATGCAAATGCATGAAACAAATTTTTTTGATTGCACTAATGCTATTCTTCTTCTCCTGCATAGGCCACCATACATACCTGAATTTTGGCTGAAAGCCCTACTTCAGATTCACAGGCTTTCTCCACAATCAGTTAATTTTGGCACATGAATAGCTAGAGTTTGCCAGGCATCTGATGTCTTGGATACACACGTGAAGACTCAGATTTTTCCAGCTGGTCCGATTTATTTCATCGATGTGGAAAGTGAACCATATCTTATACTCTGTCACTCAGCGGAGCTTTAAAGCTGTTTGACGTAGATACTTATTTTCATACATAGTAATTTCATCGATAGGACACTTAGTGTTGCTTTCTTAAGTGCGTGGATCTTACCTCGAAAGACACTGCATTAGTCTGTCACTTGAAAGGACTGGTTAAAAGTTCTTCCTTTCTTATTAATTGTGGCTATAGTAATTACGTTTCTACTATTCGCTCAGCTTGGCTACAGATGAAAATAAGAAAGGAAGAGATGATCGCTCGATTCCCTTTTAGTATTCGAGACTCAGATTAGATATCCAAGCGTGTGTGGGAGTTCTGCATTAGAAATTAGCTTGTGCATGATCCCACAAAAAGTCTGCCTTATTCATCTCAACAAAAGGGTTTTCAGAATTTATACACCTAGCTTATACGTTTTAAATGTTTGTGAAACTTTCAAACAACTTTACTAGAGTTGCACTCTATATACTTTATTTTTTGTTAGCTACTAAGGTCAAAAACAACTACCTCCGCAGCTTTCAGCTACGTCAGCAGGCCTTAATAATTGCCTCGTGCATTCGACGTCATAGTCATCGTATTAGGATTTTTTCAGTCTTAATGGGTTGTTGGTTACAACACATTCGAGAAGTCTCCTCAATACAACATGTTTCACAACTAAGAAGTCTAAACCTGTACTAAGCACCTACTCATCGATTTCAAAGCCATTTACGACAGCATTTATAAAGACGAACTATAAAGAACTATGTCTGGAATTGATAAACCGCCCAAACTCGACCATATGTGGATAATGACGATGGAGAACAAGATCCTTTTCACGAAATTGGCAACATTTAAGTTTGTTGAATTTAAAATTCTTGACATTTTTTTTTACATCAGATCAACTTAGTCCATTATTAGCATCTCATCCCTAAGTGACATTACTTCCCCTAAATTTGAATTTGAACGAGATATCATAAATAATCCAAAGCGTATCCTTAATTCAATTTAAAAGTTCCGACGTTAATTCGGCCACATCAGCGCAGCGCGACAATTAACTTCCATTCTTACAATCTACCAAGTCACGGACTTACATGCACACAGACATCGCATTACTCGTATATACATATGTGTATGAGTATGTTATTAAATTATGTACACCGCAGCAAAGTGGACAGTCTGAAATTGCAAGAAACTCCTTACGCTGGGGTTAACATCAACGTCGTCGTCGTTGTAGTCATCGTTGCCGTTATCGTCGTCTCCGCAGTCGTAGCCATTGCCAAGCAATATTGAGCAATGTCCTAGTGATGTCGTTCATTCCTGCGGTCGCAATATGTGTGCGTCGTCTGCCCACAAACCGAACGCACATATTAATTTAGCCTCAGCATCAAACTAAATTTCATCCTTGGAAGTGGCTGCGGATGCCATCTTGGATGCAAAGAATCCAATCCACTGTGTAGCAATTTAGAGCAGCTAAATCTAATCTGTGAAGGTGGCCACAGTGGGTGGGTTGCTGGGTGACACTATGTGTTGGTAATGGCATGGAGGATATGGCATTCATGCGGTGTGGTGGCATAGCGGTCGTGGCATCTGTGGTGGTCAAATGGCTGTCCATTGTGTTTATTTATAAGTTGGGGCTGGAATTCGTTGTCCTTCGTTGGCATCGGTATCCTTTACTTGAAATAATGCTTCGGTGCGAATGTGTCCGCAGATGTGGAGCCATCGACGGCGACAATGAAAGTGGAAGCCCACAGGGAAATGAGTTTGAAGAGAATATGGTCATCTTAGAGGGAAATTGCGATGTCAGATGCAGGAGTTGACCGAAGGACAACATAAAAAGGACACCTAATGTGGGTGGTGTTTTTTTTTAACACAATCATATAACTATGGGTGTATTCATTTTTAGCAATAGGTTACAATATAGAAAAATTATAAAAACTCAGTTAAAATTTGTTTGTAAACTTTATAAACTGTTCTCAGGTGAGGCGAACCTATAACCCTCCAGGAACCACCTGAGATGATTCTAGCAGATTTTAGATTGTAAATTGGTGTATTGTCTATGCAATACTGCAATTAAGCCCCATAGATAACTGATAATTCATATCACTGTCTTTATCAGTTCAAATCAGCCAACCTAGCTTGATCAGTACTGCACTACGACATGGTATATTGGTTGCATGGCTTGTGAATACAATCCTAGGATATTTTGAAATCTCAACATAATTTAATGGCATTTACACGCAGAAACTATATGATAGTCACCGTAACAGACGAAATAAGAAACTTTGCCAGAAAAAAGAAACCTAGATCTCAACCAATAGGCCTATCTAATTAGTCTGCTCACCAAATTAGCAGTTCAACTTGATTGATGTCGGCTTTTATTTGTTAATTTCAGGTGAGATCTACTGCGTCTAATATCTACCTGTAAAATGGGAATCGACTACTCTGCTGTCAAACGGTAATTAGGTTTATGCTGCTCCACAGCTCGTAATCGCATCGTCTTCTCAATAGCCCTTCAACTCAAACGGGACCGCTCAAATGGAACAACGATTTTTTATCAGCTTTTGATACAATCTTAGCTTACCGCCATAGAGCTGGACTTGATTTCTCAGGGTCTTAAATTGGGTCTTCTTAGTGGTTTGATGAGGGCTTTATTATTAAATTGCCTTAGTAGACCAACGAGACACCAATTTTCCTTTTTTTTTAAGTGGCGTTACAGTCAGGAATGAAACTGGACCTCAACCAATATGACTCTACAATTAGTCCGGTCCATAGATAACTGCCTCCAGTTGCACACACTTCAAGCTGGTTGAGCTCGTTTCTACTTTTGCGCGTAACTTAATGCGAGGTCTTCCTCTACTGCGCCGACCGCGACGTCTGGCTGGGTATGAAGGCTCTGAGCCGGACTATTGATGTCCATTCGCTCAGCATGTTCTAGCCATATTAAATGTCCAAAGCGGAGTATTTTAACTAGGGGTATGTCCCTGGTTGGTTGAATCGTTTTCTCCACAGCCCGTCAACGCCAACGGGACCTAAAATTTTCGATGAATTTTTCTCTAAAAATGGCCAAGGATTTCTTCATCCGATATGGTCCATTCCTCAGCGCCGTAGAGCAGGATTGGGATGATTACATCTTATACAGGAACTCCCTAGTAGTTCGAATGAGTTCTTTACTACCAAATTGCCTTCTTAACCCGAAAATGAGTAATTCTTCGTTTAAAATCTGATGAGATGGAGTTGTTAGAGTTAATAGTGGAGCCGAGGTAGACAAAGTCCCGCACTATCTCAAAGTTATATTAGTCAATGGTGACGTTCTTTCCAATTCTTCTATATTGTTTATCCTTTCATGTTGACAGCATAAACTTGGTCTTACTCTTGTTTATAAGTAAACCAATTTTTTGTGGCTTCCTTCTCTATACGATTAATGGAAGATTGTGCCTCTTATGTTGGCTCGGGAGTTTTTACAACCCTTCAAAAATGAGATTTAAGAAGTCACGTGACAGTAAGTCGCCTTGCTTACATCCTTTTTTTAGTACCGAATGTGTCGATGAGGTCGTTTTGGGGTTTTCTATAGTATCAGCAGAATGTGAAGATGTGATCATCTGTGGACTTTACTGGTCTAAAACAACACCGATAAGTGCCAATCAGGTTGTCGGTAAACTTTCGCTTTTGTCACCAATATTGTTCGTCCTGCCTCGCAGCGGTAGGATATTCATCATCGTCGTTTAAAAGTCTGCAGAAGCGGTGGCTCATCTTGACAGAATTTTTGCCCGGCCCATCCCATTGTATTTTCTGGATGGCAGTAATGTCTGCTTGTTAGCAGCTTAGGGCTTCTGCTAGTTGTTCGCCTTCAACTCTCCTGTTTAATGTTCTCACATTTCAGGTGCAGATACGAACATTGTTGTCCGTTTTTCGTTTAGCATGGTTGTCAACAATAAAATCAGTCCTTTCCGAGGCTCTTGATTGCTTGGTTACAAGAATTGTTTTCCGTGAGTAGTCACTCAAAGCACAACCTCCAACCTTGAAGGTCATTTCCAATGTATTGGATACCCCTATGATATGGTGCCACCAGTGTCTACTGCGGAATTGAGGGCTGCCTTTGTCATTTCGGCTCATCCGCCACCATCTCAGTTTAAGGGGCTTGACTTATCCTTGTAGATGACCCGTTGTCTGGATATGTCGAAGCAGCTCATTTTGGTTATTCACTTTTTCATCCTAACTGGGACTGTAGACGCCACCGTTCCTCCGCTACAGTCTGGAAATGGAATATGTGCATTAGTGTGAGTACATGCCTTCCCTCCGCTCCATCTTCTGCCGTCAAGACTTTACGCAGGGATTAAGAGCCTATCTACGGCCAAGGTACTAGGCACTCAGCGGTCGCCACGGGACGGTTGAAAGTCGGAGTTGGTAGGCATCACCTAGGTGAAAACTCAAGGTTTCATGTAATCGAATTGCCTACCTTGACCCCCCGCAATTTGTCATTGTCAGTAAATTTGGAGTAAATATAAATTAATAAATTAATTATGATAATATAGTTAAGCACATGGATCGAATTTGTCTATCCGTGCATTTGTCTGTGTATCACCGATGTTTCAGTATACTTTGAACTAGGATGATGCAATTTGGTATACGAACTTTCTGTTGAGCAAAATGATATTCGCCCAATTTAAACAAATCGTTTGTAAAAAATGAAAGAAAGCATTAAGACATTATACAAGTTTAAAGTCAGAAAAAAGAACTTAAAGCAATGTAAAAAGTTTTATAGTTTTTCTTTCCATGATCCGCCGAAGTGTGATGATTTGATGCGTTGTGAACTTTCTTGGGCTAAAACCATACTGATAAGTAGCGATCAGGTCGTTGGTGAACGGTTTCATGTATTTACATTTTATGGCAGATAGTATCTGGTTGTTGAGGATATTTCTTTCTACTATTTTGTTAATAGGCAAATGCTGATGTTCCATTCTTCGGGTATGGTACTAACCAAATCTTCTCCAGGGTTTGTAGAGCTCGGGTCCTTCCTCCCGAGCATCAGGCATCGTTGTTAAGCTTATGTTTAGATATTGCTATCCTCACTGCATTGAGGTCGGATGGCTGGTAGTTTTCGCTGGCATCACCAATCTACACCAGTAGATTGTTCGTTCTCCCCGTCAGTTCTTCCATATTCTTAGCATCAAGATAGACTCAAATGTTTTTATCTCGACAGGATTCTGTTCTTGATTTATTTGCCTGGTTTTAATTCTATCTACACCTTCACACCAAAAAGCGTGAAGGGACTCGATACCGATAAGCGCTTCCGACTTAGCGCTTATTGACACTAGACTAGAGCTGACAAACAACGAACTGTATACCAGCATTCGAGTACGATGGTGACAACTTCGGACTCGCTGCCGTATTCAGGATCCCCAACGAGCAAACTCAGCTGGAGGAGTGCAACCAAGTGCGTTATAACGACTATCGGAGGACGAACTAGCCGCGCTTTGCCAGAGTTATACAGCGAGAATTACGTTTGAGCGAAATAAATCCACCGACAAAACAAACGACGAAATTGACAGAGAATTATCAAATGACTGACATCATCACGTGGTCAATGGATCTAACATTCACTAAGTAAGCTACCTTTTCCGACGAACAGACGGAGAAGTATCGAACGCCAACCATCGATGCACTCCACAAACATAAAAGTACACTGATCTCGAGGCTTAAACGGCTACACAGGCAATTTACTGACAGACACGACTCAGAGATAAGGACATTGAATTAGGCGCTTTTTTCAAGTCCGTGTATACGGTGAACAACCCAGTTAATCCTAAAACGACATTGAAGAAAGAGTCAATCTGAATCTGCGCACGAAACTCCAAATATGCCGATCTAAGAATCACAGTTTTACCGTGAAAAAAAAATATTTTCACCACCCTATTTAACAATGCAATGAATAATGCACATTAACCGGAGCAGTGAAAAACAGCGCTGGTACATTCTATCCTTAAAAGGACAAGACAAAACAAACACTGCTAATCTTCGGTCAAGAAGTCTCGGATGTCAATCGAGCTCTGTTGAAGCGGGTTGAGGAAAACAAAATTATTCCGGAAAATCAGTTTGGTTTTCGAGCCAGGCTTGACACTATCTATGCCGCGTCGAAACTAGTTGTCTGGTGTCCGACATTCAATGAATAAGTCAAAAAAAAAAAAAAAACAGTGCACGGACGACTGTCTGTTTGACTTCGAAAAGGCTTTCGACACCGAATGGTTAGAGGGACTTTTCTATAAGCTAACCGGACTGGTTATGCCTAAACCCATGCTGTTTATGATTTATGAAATGCTTATGTTAAAGAAGTTCGCTGTCAAACGTTGCAACGTAACTTGAAGTAAATTATTTGAAATACAAAACGGTTTACAACTGGGGGCGGTGAACTCCCCGATATTATTTAATAGTTATGCAAGTGATACTGTAGGTTCCCTCAGAGACGCAATAGTGAACGGAGATGATCTAGTGGTGTACATATCAGGGCCGAAAATCGAGGTCATCAACATACTTTTGCAGCGTGACTTCTATCACATTAAGAGATATTACGATGATTGGAAATTGAAGATCAATTTTCAATAAATAGAAAATTAATTGTTTAGAACTTTATTGCTTAGGGCTTCTAGCGATACCAGAAAAAAATGAAAAAAATTGTGTATTAATGGACAGCACGGAACAGCCGTTCGCCGTGAGAAGTGAATGTAAATATCTTGGTATCTGCCTTCACAAGTTTCTATATTTTAATAAAAATTTAGGTGCTTGTCTGGCCAGGGCTAGGGGTACTTTTGCTCGGACAAAAAGACTGTTCAAAGCAGATTCAAGTGTTATATGGCTCTTCATTGCCAATCATTGCTTATGGTTAGCACCATCCTACTTGGAAAAGATACGGCTATTTGAGAGGTGGTGTCTTCCATCCTGCTTAGGATTGTACCAAACGCCAGACTCCGAGCACATACAATATTATCGCATCGAGGTCCTATACGATGGGGCTCAGTTAAATAGAATTGACAATTTCCTCATTAAGGTGATTCGAAGGCATGTCTTAAGGGCGATGACTACCGAGCTTTATCTCCCCAGAGGCAATTGTTTATATTGATTCTTTTGGATTAGTTCAAGAAAGGAATGGTATCCCGGTATTATACCACCGCCACCGTGGAGCGCAAGACAAGTTGCTCAACCGCGGCGGGTACGTCGGGAATACTCAAGAACTCCTCCGATTTAGCACGGCGATAAAGGATCGTTATAAAATCGATATAGAAAGGGAGAACACCGAACTCTGGTGGCTGAATAATGAGGAAAGTGACCTAGCGCTTTCCCAGATATTTGCGGACTAGTATAGTCTACTCCTTAGTTTTAATTTATTATTGATAGATTAAGTTAATTAAGGGGTTATTAAAGCCTGTCATCATGGAACACCGCCAAAAGTCTCCCGATCCTTAAGCATCGGACGAATCTAGGCAACGTATGATTGCTGACGTAGTTGGGATGGCGACCATTTTGGGATATGGCAATGAATACTTGCCACCACATTTAAGTTATGTTAGTTTTTAACTAAGTTAAGTTTAATATAAAAAACATACATACAATACGTTGTTCAGACACTTTTTCAAAATTCTCTAACGTTTGGCTAAAAACAACATTTTTATAAAAAGGATGCGTGGCAGTGGGCGAATATTGAAAATTTGTACACTAGTTCTGGTGACACAGACAAGGATCCGATATAACAACTTTCATTATCCTATAGCTCAAAACTTAAGGCCCAACAAACGGTGACGAACAGACATGGCTAAATCGACTCAGCTAGCGATTCTGAGTCGATCCATATACTTTAAGGTATATCTAGCTAAAATATTTATTTATGTTACAAGCTATGTTACAAGCTATGTATCAAAACTATCCCCAAGGGATAGGGTATAAAAAAGTAACAATTCAGCTCCTTCCTAGGTTCTTGCGGTGCTATAGTATCCTCCTTATTTCTTACTTCTAAGTTCTACTAGGTACAATATCCTTTCAAAAACCTTTGAAATTATTGGAAGAAGTGAAATGGGTCTTACTTACTTACTTACTTAAGTGGCGCTACAGTCCGGAATGAACCTGGGCCTCAACCAACATGCCTCTCCAATTAGCCCGGTCCTTAGCTAACTGCCTCCAGTTGCGCACTCCAAGTTGGTTGAGGTCGGTTTCCACTTGTGCGCGCCACTTAAGGCGAGGTCTTCCTCTACTGCGTCCGACGTCTGGCTGGGAATCGAAGACTCTGCGAGCCGGAGTATTGGTGTCCATTCGTTCTACATGTCCTAGCCATCTTAAACGTCCAATGCGGAGTTTTTTGACCAGGGGCATGTCGCTGTACAGCTCGTATAGTTCTTGGTTGAATGTTCGTCTCCATAGCCCGTCAACGCAAACGGGACCGAAGATTTTTCGAAGAATTTTCCTCTCGAATCTACCAAGGATTTCTTCATCCGCTTTTGATACGGTCCATGCTTCAGCGCCGTAGAGCAGGACTGGGATGATCAGGGTCTTATACAGGATCTCCTTAGTAGTTCGAGTGAAGGCTTTACTACTAAATTGCCTTCTTAGCCCGAAGAAACAGCGGTTGGCAAGAGTAATTCTTCGTTTAATTTCTGACGAGATGTTGTTGTCAGAGCTAATAGCGGAGCCGAGGTAGACAAAGTCCCGTACTACCTCAAAGTTATATCTGTCAATGGTGACGTTCTGTCCAATTCGTCGATGTTGTGAGTCCTTTCGTGATGACAGCATATACTTAGTCTTACCCTCATTTACTGCTAAACCCATTTTCGCCGCTTCCTTCTCTATACTAGCAAACGTGGCTATGACATCACGTTGAGTCCTACCAATGATGTCAATATCGTCAGCGTATGCTAGTAGTTGCACCGACTTTTGGAAAATTGTGCCTCTGGTGTTGGCTTTGGAGTTTTGCACAATTCTCTCAAGAATCAGATTAAAGAAGTCACATGACAGCGCATCGCCTTGCCTAAATCCTTTTTTGGTATCGAATGTGTCGGTGAGGTCGTTTCCGACCCTGATGGAGCAGCGAGAATTCTCTATCGTCATCCTACACAAACGGACGAGTTTGGGCGGTATACCAAAACTAGACATGGCTCTATACAGTTCGTCTCTATAAATGCTATATAAATCAGAGTCTACCCTCGTTCTACAACACCCAGGGTCGAAAAAAGGACAACGACGTTCGTATCTGCACCTGGAATGTGAGAACATTAAACAGGAGAGGTGCAGGCGAACAACTAGCGGAAGCCCTAAACTACTACAAAGCAGACATTACTGCCATCCAGGAAATACGATGGGATGGGCCGGGCAAAAAGAGGATGAAAAACTGTGACATATACTACGGACCGTGTTATAGTGAGCAGAAACAGCGACTATTCGGATGCGGATTTGTGATAAGTGCCAGACTTAGGCAAGAAGTCTTATGTTTCCAAGACATTAGCGAACGCATAGTAACAATCCGCATCAAGGCCAAATTCGCCAACATAAGCCTTATATGCGCTCACGCTCCGACGGAAGAAAAAGATGATATAGCTAAGGATTGCTTCTACGAGCTCCTCGACAAAACCTATGAGCGACTACCGAAGTACGATGTTAAAATCGTGCTGGGAGATTTTAACGCAAAGGTAGGAAGAGAAGACATCTTTACAAGTATTGTCGGAAAACATAGCCTACACGACAACACGTCTGGTAATGGACTTAGGCTAATTGATTTCGCTACGGAACGAAATGCCACTATAGCCAGCACACGGTTTCCTCACCTCGATATCCATAAGGGGACATGGCGGTCTCCAGATCAACGAACGGTCAACCAAATTGATCACATTGCGATAGATAAGAGGCACGCATCCAGTATTTTGGATGTCCGAACATTCCGAGGAGCTAACATCGACTCGGATCACTACCTTGTAGCAGCCAAGGTAAGAATGCGGATATCCACCACGCCACAACAATCCAGAAATACTGTAAAAAAATTTAATGTCGGAAGACTGCAATCGCAAGAGACCGCCAAGACCTTCGCACAACGCGTATCCCTTAACCTCTCGATTAACACCATACCACCAGCATCGAATGTCGAAGAGCAATGGCAACGATGCCAACAGGCCATTAGATCAGCCGCAACTGATGTGCTAGGTTTCTCGCGCCCACCAGCAAGAAACCCCTGGTTTGATGAGGAATGCCGACAGATGCTCGCAGCCAAGAACGAGGCCTACAAGGCTAAGCTGCAGGTGAAGACGAGAGCTGCCATTGAGCTCTATAGGCAAAGAAGAAGGGAAGAACATCGGCTTTTCAGCAAGAAGAAAAAAGAGCAAGAAAAGCGCGCGATCGAGGATATAGAGAGGTGCCACTCCAGGAACGATGTTCGCAAGTTTTACCAAAGTGTAAAACGTCAAAGCCAAGGATACAAGGCTCGAACAGAATCCTGTCGAGATGAACAAGGAAATATTGTAGTTGAGACACAGTCGATGCTGAGGATATGGAAGAACCACTTCTGCAGACTGTTAAACGGCGATGACGAACAACATTCCGCTGTCAGGCAGAACGAACAATTCAATATTGGCAACGACAGCGAAAACTGCCAACCACCCGACCTGAGTGAAGTGAGGATAGCAATATCTAAACTCAAGCTTAATAAGGCTGCCGGAAATGACGGCCTTCCCGCTGAGCTCTATAAGGCCGGCGGAGATGACTTGGTAAGTAACATCCACCAACTCATAAGCCAAATCTGGTCGGATGAAAATATGCCTGAAGAATGGAACCTCAGCATCGTTTGCCCGATCCACAAAAAAGGAGACCCTCTGAACTGCGCCAACTACAGAGGCATAAGTCTCCTCAACATCGCCTACAAGATCCTATCTGCCATAATATGTGAACGCCTGAAACCGTTTACCAACAACCTGATTGGCCCTTATCAGTGTGGTTTTAGGCCAGGAAAGTCCACAACCGATCAAATTTTCACACTTCGGCAGATCCTGGAAAAATCTCAAGAAGTCCAAATCGATACCCACCACCTATTCATCGATTTCAAAGCCGCATATGACAGCATTTATAGAGACGAACTGTACAGAGCCATGTCTAGTTTTGGTATACCGCCCAAACTCGTCCGTTTGTGTAGGATGACGATGGAGAATTCTCGCTGCTCCATCAGGGTCGGAAACGACCTCACCGACACATTCGATACCAAAAAAGGATTTAGGCAAGGCGATGCGCTGTCATGTGACTTCTTTAATCTGATTCTTGAGAGAATTGTGCAAAACTCCAAAGCCAACACCAGAGGCACAATTTTCCAAAAGTCGGTGCAACTACTAGCATACGCTGACGATATTGACATCATTAGTAGGACTCAACGTGATGTCATAGCCACGTTTGCTAGTATAGAGAAGGAAGCGGCGAAAATGGGTTTAGCAGTAAATGAGGGTAAGACTAAGTATATGCTGTCAACACGAAAGGACACACAACATCGACGAATTGGACAGAACGTCACCATTGACAGATATAACTTTGAGGTAGTACGGGACTTTGTCTACCTCGGCTCCGCTATTAACTCTGACAACAACATCTCGTCAGAAATTAAACGAAGAATTACTCTTGCCAACCGCTGTTTCTTCGGGCTAAGAAGGCAATTTAGTAGTAAAGCCCTCACTCGAACTACTAAGGAGGTCCTATATAAGACCCTGATCATCCCAGTCCTGCTCTACGGCGCTGAAGCATGGACCGTATCAAAAGCGGATGAAGAAATCCTTGGTAGATTCGAGAGGAAAATTCTTCGAAAAATCTTCGGTCCCGTTTGCGTTGACGGGCTATGGAGACGAAGATTCAACCAAGAACTATACGAGCTGTACAGCGACATGCCCCTGGTCAAAAAACTCCGCATTGGACGTTTAAGATGGCTAGGACATGTAGAATGAATGGACACCAATACTCCGGCTCGCAGAGTCTTCGATTCCCAGCCAGACGTCGGACGCAGTAGAGGAAGACCTCGCCTTAAGTGGCGCGCACAAGTGGAAACCGACCTCAACCAACTTGGAGTGCGCAACTGGAGGCAGTTAGCTAAGGACCGGGCTAATTGGAGAGGCATGTTGGTTGAGGCCCAGGTTCATTCCGGACTGTAGCGCCACTTAAGTAAGTAAGTATAACCATAAGTCTGTGTATGTATTGTAATCTAATTGCCGCATTTATAATGTAGAGAAGCTTAGTTAATGCTTTTTAAGGCAACATTTTAAGAACTACTCCCATAATGAGCGACTACTTACACTACTTAGTGTCTGTGAACTCTTCATCTACCCATCGACGAATATATTTTTAAATTCCTATTTATAAATAACCGTAATCAATTTTTTTTTATTATTTTTTACTCCACCATCATATGGAACAATAAATACATATTATTATGTACACATGTATTGCATATAAACTGTTATAAACTTTTACTTTCCTTGCAATAGGAATGTGTTGGCATCAGTTGCCCCATTCGCATCACATTTTTTCCTCCAACTAACGTCCTTGAAAGTATTTTCTTTTTTTCTGTTTTAGATTTGTAACAGAATATGTATAATTTTTTTTATTTTGCTCCATTCCCTTTCATTGAAGGTTAATTCAGTAATTTCTGGTTGCATTCACCCTTCGTCTGCGGCCCCACAATAAACTTGTTAGTGGGTATGGTGTTAGTAATAATAGCTGTAGTGTGGGTGCGACACACTAAAAATGAATGAAATTCCACTACGAAAGAGAGTCTAGGACAGAATCGACAAAAAAAAAAAAAATAATAAACCTTACTGCACTACTCTCTCGAAGCTGAATAGAAACCGAAAGGACATAATAATGTATAATTTTTTGTTCGAGCCACCTCGCTTCCAAACCCATATCCTAGTCCTTATTATGTGTATATTTTTTCTCTTCGGATATATATTTTTATCGTTTCTATATAGCCATTGTATCTATATGGGTATCATCATTATCAACATCATCAGGGATAACGATGTGATTGTGAATGTGTGTGCATTGGAAACGTTTTGTGTAAGTTTCTCTCTTAAGAAGTTTTCCTTACAACCGAAGCAAACCAAACTAAGGCACTTTCAATGTCAGACCCCGTTTACATTCCGCACGTGGAAAGGGTACAGAGGACATGAAATAAGAAGGAAGTATTAACACACAGAAAAAAAAAAGTAATAAAATAAAAGTAAACTTTTATATGTAAGACGGAATGGGTATTGGGGAAGCGCTGGTTGGATGCGTCTGGCAAAGAGTCTATAAGGTCTTTGGCCCTTTTTAATGTTGCAACACACTTATGTGGTATACCAACAACCCCGTGCTTAAGGAACTCTGTACATATACGAATGAATAAAAAATTTATTGCAGAACTCTGAATGAGTAGAAGGTCGATCTTCTTTTCCAACAACCCTATAGTCCGCCCTTTGGGTAGATTTCTTTTTACTCTCAAGAATAGTCTTTGTATGTCTGCAGACAGACAGACAGATATACTACAAAAGAAATGGGAAGGGGCTAGGGAAAAGAAGAAGAAGAAGAAGAAGGAAAAAAAACTGGAAAAATTCTATAGCCACATAAAACAGCAGGCATATGGGGTTGCGGGTGTCTGCGGGTGTGCAGGGCTATGCAGCAAGCAAAGTTCAACATAGATATCATTATATTAAAAAAGGATAAAAACTAACCTAGGACAATAAAATTCTGGTTAGAGATGCCAGAATATATATTCATAATGGCTTCGGATACATGAGTATCTGTGTGTGAAGTGCAAAACGGGCAGACGTAGTAGTTGTAGAGTAGTAAGACAGACTATAGCTCGACATATAGTAGTGTGTAATATGCAAGAAAAATTGGTTTTATGATTCAAGGGCATAAATCTCATTATGACTGGTTCCTGTGTGTAGTTCTTTTTTATTTTGCTTCCTTCTTCCTCTTTTTCTGTTTGTCTTCCTTTTTATTGTTTTTTTTTTTACAGCTTTTAGCAGAAAGTAGAACAACTTTCTCCGCTTTGGAAGAAGTTATTGTCCTTTATCGCCAGAGAAAGTTATTCTGGTGCATTTAGGTTCTTTTGCAGCAGTCCATGGTTTGCTAAGGCTAAAGCAAAGCAGTCTGCAGTCTGGATCTGGAGTGGTACCCTTCCTTTGCCGGTTGGCCCAGTGTTTATCTTTTGCTATTGTTTAAGTGCTGCCTGACATTGAAAGAGAGTTTCTTCGGGTCTTTTTTTCTCTAGAGCTTCTATTCATTTGTATGGGATTTTCTTTTATTATGGGTTGAGTTTTAGTACTTTTACATGTGTAGTGATAAATGTGTGTCATGTTAAGGAATGAAAAAAGGTGTAAATAGGATATTGAGGAGCAATTAATTGATATGGATTGGACCTGTTGTATATAAAGCATGGATTTAACGTTTTTTGTGGTTGGTCCGATCATATTTATAAAATGGTAACTTGAGGGATATGCGAGGTAGTTGTAATTTGCTAGATCTAGTGCTTTATTCAAAATGCCATTATGCAGGTAAATCTAAAAAAGTAAAAGCAAAAAGGCCCCAAGTGACTTCCTTAGAAAACATTAGATAAAATAAAACTATTGGGATTTGAAAAAAAAAATATTTTTAACGGTAACCAACTAAGTTTGTTATGAAAGACAGGAATAAATTGATTTCAAAAAAATATTTATGAAATCCAATCTTAGAAATTCCTAAAACTAGCTTTTCTAATAATTTGTTTTGTGGAGGTTCAATGGAAGGACCAATCGTTACTGAGGTGTTATTGCGAGGAAATATCCTGCAGTAGTGAGGTAATTTAACCTGATCTAATTAACCTCCCAAAGACGGACTTTTGTGTGTCTTCAAGGAACCGCACCTTGTCGTTAGACTAATCAGCAATTTTTTTCTGTTTTTTTATAAATTTTAAAAGTTAACCGTAGTTCGGATATATATACGTTTTTTCGAGTTTCAGTTTTGTTTTATATAACTTTGGCTATACATAGGTCCAGAAGTTTGACTTATCTTAATCTCCTGACTATATTGCCCGTCCTTAATAGCTGCAATATTTCTTAACAATATGGCTTGGAATCTAGTTCTGTGACTTATAACTACTTTTTTTAACTGCATCTTTAACCATTTCCATATATAGATCGAATGGTAGATGACTAGTAAATAAGAGATATAGTACTGGACCTAGTAAACTACCTTGAGGCACACCAGATTAAATTTCTCTTAGTGTGGAATACGCTGTTCCTTATTTCCTTCTTAAAAATCTCTGTAGAATATAAGACTCTAGATTTGAATCTACTGCTTTTGTTGTGTGATACAGTTGCTTTTGTAATTTACCGATCAATCCTTTGTACCATACGTTGTCGAAAGCTTGTGATATGTCAAGAAATAAATTACTTTTTTCTCTTCAAAAGCTTTTTCATTTTCATCAGTAATTCTATGCACCTGATTAGTTGTGAGTGTTTATTCCTGAATAATCATTAATTTGTGGCATATATTGCAAATTTCTTCTATGTATTAACTCAAGAACATCGAATATCAAATTTAAAGTTAATCCGTCCAAAAAAATAAAATCTTTTAAAAATTTTGACCAAAATCAGCAGTACCAAGTTTTTTTTTAATGTTCCTTAAAAGCAAATTTAAAAAAGGAATCGTTTGTAACTATAAATATATAGCTAGTCGTATTATTTTTAATTAAATCACTTTATTTTATCTGTTAAAAGTGCAAATAACGATTATTTAAAAAAAAAACAAAAAAAAAACTAGTGGGGGTGACTGGGTCGTACGCAGCTTACTCTTTTTTTTTAAAATATTGGGCGTTAATTTAACGATTTGCAGAGTTTGGCCAATATATACAGTTATATTCATTTTGGTTATTAATGAAGTTGAGAACGTTTATTCCGGATTTTGAAAGAATCAGGTTATCATATCTCAGAAAAAAATGTCCATTCCCTCTTACTTAGAAATAATTTGCGTTAAGATTATTCTTGAAGTGAAATACCTGTATGTCACAAATGCATTCATTCCTTCGTTTCGTCTTTCCTCTTTGATTCTGAGCATTAAAATACATATTGATTTATCCTGTTGTAGCAGTACTATTGCCTGGCGATTCAATCTGTCACATATAAAGTGGCTGCGTATTCTGGAGAAGATTCTTATTTTTTTTTTATAATTTGCGCGCACTCAAGGGGTTATGAAAACCCTTTATATGTTTTAACACAGTGTGGCCGTTAATGAAATTGGGGATAAGAAGAAAGGAGATACCGATGCACATTGGTTTTAAATGTCTGTAAGTTATAATGGAAAGGAAAAACAGAGTTTGGTAGAGCATTCCATATTCGTGTTGTTCGGTTTTTGTACGAATCTCTGTATTTCAGCGTTCGTCCGAAGATAGGCTTGAGGGAAAACTGATTTCCATTCATAACGTAACGAGTATTGCGGCTGAATTGTTGAATGGGAGGAATGCAGCTGGCTATTTCTTTTGAACATTAGTTGTTAAAATAGCGATTAAATAAGGTAAGACAGGAGATATTTCGACGGTGTTCGAGCGAAACTAAGGAGTTCGCTTTTCTTATGTCTCCTATAAGTTTTTTTCGCACGCGTTTGAATCCTATCTAGTAGGTGCAATGTTGATTTTGGTGCACCTGACCAGACGTGGGCGTTGAATTTATGTTTAGGGCGCATAAACGCTTTATATATTGTGGCCAGATGAGAGGAGGTGAAATATTTCTTACATCGATTTAGGAAACCTAGACATTTCGCTGCGTTTTTAGCGTCTTCAGTTATGTGGTCGTTCCAACGTAAGTCGTTACTAAGACACATACCTAGCATGGAAAGCTTTTCAGTTTCTTCGATGTAAGTGCCATTCATGGATAATGGCTCTAGATGTTGGTTTCACTTTAATGACAGAAGAGAGCATTGTGTTTTGGACGCATTGAATTCCACTCTGTTGGATTTACCCCATTTGATAATGCGGTCAAGGTCGGAATTCAATGAGCTTAACATATTTTGACGTTTTGAGTCCACGTTCGAAGTTGAGGGACGAGGACCTGAAAACGAATATGAGAAGCTGAGGATGCTGTCACCAGCGAAGGAATGAATTGGATTAGAAGCAGACAGGAGATCATAAATAAAAATGAGAAAGAGAGTCGGAGACAAAACTGAGCCTTGAGGGACACCAGCATTTATTTGGTGAGTTGCAAATGCACGCATTTTCGAAAAAAGGGCTTGATGCCAAACCCTGTCAAATGCCTTTGAAATATCAAGCGCAACAATCTTGCTTTCGCCACCATGGTGGATTGATTGGTTCCACTTTTCGGTGAGATATGTCATCAAATCACCAGTAGACCTGTTGCTGCGAAAACCATACTGCCGGTCATTGAGAAGTTTTCGTGTTTCGAGATATTTCATAAGCTGAAGATTTATCAGCGTTTCCATGACCTTGAAAAGAAGGGATGTAAGTGCAATTGGTCGGTAGTTGAAGAGAGAAGATGATTCGCCTTTTGTTGGTACAGGCTGGACAAATGCTGTTTTCCATCTTGAAAGAGTCTTGATGAGTAGGATAGATAGAAAAGCTTACGCAGTGGTTTTGCTAGCGTAGAAGAACACCTCTTCAGAATGATGGGGGATATTCGCTGGTCCAGAGAATTTGTGAATGGCAAGATCAAATAAAACTCTTGCAACTGTACGAGTAAGAAAGTGAATTTGTCCGATAGAATGATCTACGTTCTCAAATACAGGAGGAGACTGAACACAATCTGGCAATGTAGAATTGGCTGCCAAATGCGCAGCAAGAAGATTGGCTTTGTCTAAAGAGCTGGCAGCTGGAATGTTATTGTGAATGAGCGGCGGAACTGATGATGAGGCCGATTTTTTTTAACAAATGACCAAACGTTTTTATAACCTCTGGGACATTGTAGAATTTTTGCCTCAACTTTTGGTCATAGAGGAATTTGACACTCTTTAAATGGGCATTACCGTCATTTCTGACTTGTTTGAACTTTGTTCGGTTTTCTTTGATACCATCAGAAGGATCTGTACAATACGAGCTATTGTCATTTGACTTACATGAAACCAGCTGTATACAAAAACCACAACAATGGAATTCTCGATTTTATAATTTTTTTCTTGTGACTCTGTTAGTAGATAAAATGTTGAATCGTATTATTTTAACTTTCGGAAACCGAACTTTTAAAGGCTATTCAAAAAAATTATTCATTAAAATGTGAATATTGACGGATGCTTCAATTTAGAAGAAGCAGTTATTAATTATTTCTTCTAAAAAAAATTGTATGGATAGAAGTATCCCTGTCAAGGATTTGATGCTAAATCAAGCATCAATGGTATACTAATGAGCTTAAATCTCTCCGAAACAGATAGTACTTAATTTGTTTTTATTAATTGCCTGCGATATGTAATCTTATTTATAAGAAATGGTGTGAAATATGTATAGTCATCAATTGAGAACAATTTTTTCAGTTGTTCGTAATTGTTACGAGAAAACCCTCCGGAAAAGTCAGGAAATTGAAAAAAATCGAAAATTGATCTTTTGTATGGAGTTTTGTGTGCAATTGTTCCAAAATGACTTTTCGAATGGAAAAAAAAGAAAAATTTTAGTAAATTTTTTTCAATGAAATTTTAATATTTTTGAACGATGTAAATGTGGAAAATTCGTTACAATCTTGGAAAATTTCAGATAATTGTGAAATTCATTGTGATAAAAGACGCGTTTTGCTGGACTTAGGCTGTGCGCAATTTGATAGGTGTCCTTTTCCCATTGTAATTTTGTATTGAGCCAATGTGTTATTTTTCTTGCTGCAATTGATTCGAGTTTTGCGTATTATTACACTGATTCCGGATAGTCTTATATCGCATGTACGGTACAAGCATTACGATCAATTGAAATCAATGCGATATTTATCAATTCGTTAATTTTTTTTAGAAAATAAGTTCGCGTGTAAAAAGAGAGGTAATCCAATTGAACTGCGGGCATTCATTGCGAAACTTTCATTCCGTAAGTTTTTTTTAGAATAGAAATGACTTTGTTGTTTTTTAGGTAGAGTTATTTACTTGACTAATTTTTTTTTCCGTGGGCTGGTTAAAATCTTCATAGACACGATGAGCACGTGCCCAAAGTAGTGTGAGATTTTTACTCACTAAAACCACCACCCATTTTGTATTTCTATTGCAACTAAGTATTCGACTTATCCAGCATTTTTTTTATCACGAGTATATAATATGTTTGGCAGATAACTTTCCTTTGAGAGTTCCTGCTTTTCCGCAATTTATAGCGCGGTTTCTTATTATCGGGCCAAATCTAAGGGTTTAGTTCTTTGAAGACGCCCCAATATATTTGTTTCGTCAAGAATTTGGAGGACTGTTGTGTTAACGTGTCCTAAAAAACTTTTTTATGTTTTCATGCAAAATTTTTTGTTTCATCTTTAACCTCGGGAATACCCTGATCTCTGCGTAGATCTTCGTTCCTTACGTACCACGGCGCATTGACGAATGATCTTAACATTTTGTTTTCAAAAGTTTGTAAAATGTTTGGATTCGTTTCACTGGTACAACCCCATACTTGTATACCATATGTCCAAACCGGTTTTATCACTTGCTTGTATAATAGCAGCTTGTTATCAAGGTTATGCTTCGAATATTTTCCGAGCAACCAGTACAGTTCTCTGTATTTATTCTTAAGTTCTTCGCATTTCTTTTGTACATGCGACTTCCATTTTAATTTTGCATCGAGTGTCATACCGAGATATTTCGCTTCATTTGCAAACGGGACTCGAACCGTATTCATAAATACAGGCAAATTGTTTGTCCGTTTATACGAAAAATCTACATGGATCGATTTGCTCTCATTAAGTGCAATCCGCCAGGATTTAGTCCATTCATTAACCTGGTTAAGAGCGTTTTGTAATTTGATATTTGTTTCCTCTATTGTTGTGCCAACTGCTAGTATAGCAGTATCGTCAGCAAACGTTGCAACTATTGTATCGTTTGTTTGTGGGATATCACGAGTGAATATGAGCTACAGGGTTGGTCCAAGGACGCTTCCTTGCGGTAACCTGCCATTATTTCTTTGAACTCGGAATATTCGCTTCCAAGTTTCACACGGAAGAGTCTATGCTCAAGATACGACACGAGGATTTTATATAATTGTTCTGGCAGAACTTGACTTAGTTTATAAGTAAGGCCTTTGTGCCACACCTTGTCAAAAGCTTGCGACACGTCAAGAAATACGGCTGAACAAATTCTCTTTTCTTCGAAAGCTTTCTCTATTACATCTGTAATTCGATGTACTTGGTCCACCGTTGAATGTTTACTTTTAAGCCCAAATTGATGGTCAGGTAGAAGACGTTTCTGTTCAATTATGGGGTGTAAGCGACCGATTAATATCCATTCAAAAACTTTTGAAATTATTAGAAGAAGTGAAATAGGCCTGTAAGATTTTATTTCATTCGGTGATTTTCCTGGTTTTAGAACCATAATCACTTCCGCGACTTTCCACTGTCTTGGTATGTATTCTAATCTGATTGCTGCATTTATAATAAAAAGGAGCATAGTTAATGCTTTCCGAGGCAACATTTTAAGAAGTTCTCCTGTAATCAGGTCATAACCCGGAACTTTTTTAGGCTTTAGTTTCTGTTTTTCCCGTTTAAGCTCGGCAATACTTGCATATCTTACAATATTATTATCGGTTGTACTCTCGAATATATTAATGTTTTCATTTTGCGCTGGACCATCAAATGGCTTAAATGTTTCCTCAAGATGTGAGGTAAAAACGTCAGCTTTTTCCTTATCACTTTTTACCCAAATGTCTAGAGTTAACCTAATTGGCGGCACAGCGATTTTTGGCCGTTTTATGACTCTAATTGCTTTCCAGAGCGAATAATTCGATTCCTTTCCAGCGGTTAGGCTTTGCAGATAAGTTTCTACTGCAAGGTTTTTAAAATTTTTAATCGAATTTGATAGCAAATTACTCAACCGATTGAGATGTGTTTTATCTTGCGGGGCACGAGTTTGGTGCCATCTTTTACGAGCTTTTCTTTTTTGTTTTACTAAATTTTGTATTTCTCGGGGGTAATTAATTTTACTATAGCTCACAATTTTGTTCTGTTGAGGAGTATTATTCCATGCTGCTTTTTGGATGGTATTGATAAATGTGTCAACAGCGACTTCGAGTTCCAATGTTGTTCTAAGCGATACACCCAGTCGGATATTATTTTCAATATCGTTTTTGAAACCTTCCCAGTTGGTATTCCCGTTTGTTAATCTGGGCGGTTTTTCATTTGTAATCAGTGACTCGCTCGTTGTTAAAATGACTGGAGAATGATCAGAGAAAAGATCAAAGCATTCTTCAACTTTGATTCGATTGGACGGCAGACCTTTTACAATGAAAAAATCGATCAAATCCGGTATTTTTCTAACATCAGTTGGGTAGTAAGTTGGTTTTCCCGTAGAATGAAATTCGGTATTGTACTTTCTACTTACATCATAAAGCATCCTACCTTTCTGTGATATGCATCTAGATCCCCAGAATGTATGTTTTTAAGCAAGTTTTCAAAGTCAATTTTCTCAACCTTGCATGGTGGTGGGCAGTAAATAGAATAGAATAAATATCTTCAGAAAGGATTGTCTGCTTTTGACTTGTATAGAGCTAACTTGCAATGTTTCGATTTCTAGTTTAAGATCAATCGAATGTTCGATACACTCTTTTATATATAGTGAGGCTCCACCTCTAGCTTTATTTGATGGATGTAGAGCATAATAGTCGAGATAACCTTTAATTTTTAAGTTCGAAATAATCTTTGCGTGAGTTTCGGATTTTAAACAGATGTCTATATCTTTTTCCTGCATAAATAATTCAAGTTCTCCAAGTTTTTGCCAAAGGCCATTCGCATTCCACGTAAGAATTTTAAGCAATCTATTCATGTTAAAGGTGGGGTACTTCTATTGCGAATACTATTTTCGAGCTTAACGAGCCTGTCAAAAATAAGTTTATTCATTTTGCTTTGTTCCTCAAGTTTTGAAAGAATAATCGAAAATACATTTGAAACTGCGTCAGGTGAGATATTTTTTTGGGCGTTATTGGATACTGTAGCTTGAGCATACGTTTGTACATTTGGTTTTGGATGTACAAGATCCGAACGGATATCTGATGGCCGCGTAGTTTGTGAAAATTTAGGTTTTTCGATTATGGCCTGCTTTGTCTTCGACATATTTTTAATCGGAATTTTAGGCTTTTGCTTGTTTACATTTAATTTCTGTGAATTAATACTAATAAATTTCGTCCGTCTTTTTTGCAACTCTTTAGCTACTTCGCAGCCGCGATAATTTGCGGGATGATTGCCTTTACCGTTAATGCAGATAGCAAGAGTTTTCTTATCTGACATACAATCTACTGTCTGATGATTTCCGGCACATTTTACACACCGCGGTTCTTTTTGACAATAGCTTTGCGTATGATTGTATCCTTGGCAGCGCTTGCACTGGGGAACTAGTTTGGAATCCTTACGCATAGGTTCTATTTTTACAACAATATTAAGTATTGTTTTTATTTCATAAATTTTGTTCAAACTTTCTGTTCTATCGAAAGTGAGTATAAATAAAGGAAGACCGCGTTTTATCACATTTCCTTCGCCATCTTTTTGCTTTTGGTCTCGCTTGACAATGTTAACGGCATCTATGACTTTAAATTGCCTGTTTTTCAGATCATTTACAATGTCATCCTTTAAGCACGACGCATGTTACCCTCTAGCTACAACGCGTAAAGGCCTTTCAGATTTATTTTCAAAAGAATACCATTCTATTTTATCGGTATTAAGCTTGCGAGATAATAGACGGTAACTTTCAGGGTCTTTAACGCAGACTTTCCATGTATTTTTTCTTAGCGAAGTTACTTGGTAGCCCGATAATGGCAACGATTTTAGCAAGGTATGCAACTTGTTAAAGTCGTCAATACAGATCACATTAATTGGCGGTGGGGGACGTTGTTTTAGCTGTTTCGCTTTGTTAATAATCTCTTTGTCGCGGTTTATTATTTCAGGAGAGGATACAGCTTTCCTCTTTTTTACTAGTCTTTTCTTTAAGATCCAGTCAGTTTCGCGACTGAGTTCTTCTTCATCAGTGTGGTATTCCGTTTGAACTTAGTTTTGGCTCATTAGGTATTTTAAATGAACTCTTCAGAGTTATATTTTCTTCCTTTAGATGGAGAATTTCTTTACGAAGCTCTTCGCAGAGCAGTTCGACATTGTTAAGCCTTGTTCGAAGAACGTCGTTTTCTTCCTTTAGGCTCTTATTTTTCATTGAGTCTCGTTTTTCGTGGGCTGACACTTCTGGTGTTGTCGAGCTCCTTGAGACACATATATTTTTTTGAGATCCAGATGTAGGTGACCTCGTTACCCTTGAACCTTTCCCGAAAGGGTTACACATTTGCAATAATTGGCTCTCCCCAGAATCCGTAGAGCCGACCTCCGTAGTGGGTGGATTTTCCAGTGAAACTGAATTGCCACCTGGGGTATTAAATCTTTTCGTTGTACTCATTGCATTTTTGTTGTTTGTATACGCTTTACACTCGGTATACGGGGAGTGGATTTTAGTCGCCTTCTACGACAGACATGCCTTACCTTGGGTATATTCTGACCCCTAACCCGAAGGGGGGGGTCTTGACTAGTGACTCTTATTAGACGATCAAATCTTGGACGACGTACACGTCGGGCAATAATTAGTCAGAATGTCCGTGATATAATCAAAAGCAAGAGGAACGTGCAGAAGAAAATTAATGAACAATCACCACCTCAAATTTGACAAAATGTTACTAGAAGAAGACAAGTCGTAAATGTAGACTTGAATCGCTCTGCTTTCGAATACGATTCCTCAATAGCTTACAAAGATATTCATTGCGTTGATATCGGTTCATTGTCTGGCTGCATTGCAATTCATTTAAGTTTCAATCGGAAACCCCCGGCTTATGCTGCGCTGATGATAAGTTAAAATTTCCCGTTTTGTTCATAAATGTCAATATTTAATGTGTCTATACTGTTGAAATCATTTTTCAGATGAAAGATATAAATGTATCATAACTCTGTACCTTATGCTGTGCGATTACTAAATTATGTTAAAAAGATATGTTAATACGAAATACAGAAATCTATCTATCTATCTATCTATCTTCCCGTTTTGACTTAACTGCCATTGTATTTGCTTCTCTATAAAAATACAATCCAGTTAAAATATTTCCTGTCGAATACACAAAAATATAATAGATGTTTTCAAATGACGTCATTTGGCGTCGAAGTTATTGGTCTACAATCCGAGATATAAGGTAATGGGGTCTCCTTATTATCAAAATGAACAATTCTTTCTTTTTTTGGAAATTGCTTCCAAACATTCAGATCCAAAGCAAATTCACCATCGACCGGGCGCTTTGTTACTTACGCTTTGTTACCAAACGAAGATCTTACGTTTCTTCAGATCTATTTCGTTGATGATTCGGCAATTGAACTAGATCAGGGTTATGCCATTTTTACTGCGACTAAACGTACAATTGTAAAATCTTCTGCATGAGCATGATGAATTGGTCAGATTGTTCAAACCGCATTGGATACAATGCCTTCTGACGACCGAAAAATCATTATCAGAGCAGACAAAAGACCCGCTGAAGGCCATGCAAGACATTTGGATATTGCTCTGCGGAGATGTTCGTCAAACTCTTATACCGAAATCTAGTACTGCCGATGAACTTAATTCATGCCTGAATTCGTTGTCTTTGTGGCGGCATGCCAAGAATTTTAAATTGACCACGAACATCAAGAGTCACGTAGCAGAACGGCCCATCGGCTGCTGAATTCTCGAGACAACTGCTGGCGATTGGCAATGGCCAAATTCCAGTTGATGTTTCGACTGGATTGATGATTCAAGCAATGACCATCAAGGAGACTAGTTCTATTATTCCAAGTGATCTTCCATTCCAATAAATAGCAAGGCCAATCGTTGGAATTCTGTGGGATTAATCTCGAATTTCCCTGTTTTTCGCACGGTCAGATGTGCGTTGCCTATTCGCGTGTTGGCAAACAGTCTTCGTTGTTTGTTTTTGGTCTGACAAACAAATTGAAAAAAACATTGTTTATCATATCGCTCTTTACTGATTTTGATTCCGTTCAATTAAATCACATTGAAATTTGAACTCTGGGGTTAAATCACATTGCAATTTGAACTCTGGGGTTAATCTGAAGGCGTTAAATTCGGGCGAACCAAAGTCCGCCGGGTCCGCTAGTAGATTATAGTTATAATGACTTTTTATTCATTATATAATCTATTGCTCTTAAAAGAGACCCTAAGGAAAAAACACGAGTGAATATATATGAGCAGCGAATCAGCGATAACATAACATGGTTTTAAACTTAAGTTATATGGTCTCCTTCCAGGATTTATTTATTGGTTTGAAACATATTTATCCCTGAACACAAAATGAAATTATAATTTTCTCGAGTACCTAGGATCCCATAATCTTCGTATATTAAATATTGTGTATAGATCTAAGCATTAGGGTTACTATGATATGCATAAGCCTATTAGTCGTATGAGAAGACTTTACAACAAAAATGATGATATACATAGTTGAATTGCATGTAACTAAAATTTGCATTGAAAGTACCTTGTGAACCTATATTTTAGAACTATAGTCATACAAACTTATAATTTTTTTCCAACGTAATTGATATTTGTTTAGGCTTAGATCATTTTATAAATAAATGTATTGTAAATGTCATTGTTACTGATATATATGTTTTGGTTTGTCCTACTATCACTTGCACTAAATAATGGGCCTGTGGATGCGTATCATATGTAAAGGAAAATATATTAAGTACGCTGCGACACAGATCTGATAGCGTATAAAAAAAATTATTTCTTCGGTCCTCTCTTAAATGTTATTTTTTAACTAAACATTGCTTGGCATAGCTCCAATTTTTCTATGGAAGAATGTTTATATAACACTGCACAATATGTAAGGGACTCTCGAGAGACTTGCTGAAGGTCCACTGTTTTCGACCAAAATTTTGTTCAGCGATGAGGCCCATTTCTGGCTTAATGGATACGTCAATAAGCAAAATTGCCATATATGAGTCGAAGAACAAGGGGAAGAGGTTCAAGAGCTGCAGTTGCATCCACTCAAAACAACCATGGTTTATGCGGCGGTGGAATCATCGGTCCTTATTTCTTAAAAAAATGACGTTACTTTAAATGGAGCTCGTTATCGTGCCATGATATTGGACTATTTTTTGCATGAAATTAAAGCCCGAGATCTCAACAACATTTGGTTCCAACTTCTTGCCACCCAGACCGTGAAATAATGGACATATCGAGAGACCGCTTCGTTGAACAATTAATTTCGCTCTTCGGACCAGTGAATTGGCCAGCAAGATCATGATATATCACACCGTTAGACTACGTAAAGTCCAAGTTGTTTGTGGATAAGCCAGCTACGATTAAAGCATTGGAGGCCTTTGCGAGATACCGATGAAAATGCTTGAACGCGTCACGCGTCATCGAAAATTAGAACGTCCGCATGGAATTGCTACGGCGTAGTTGCGGCCAACATTTGAAGGGGGTTATCTTTAAAAAGTGAATTTCAAATATGTTTCTTTAGATTAATAGTAAAGATTTAACGATATATTTGAATTTGTTATGTTATTTTGTATTTTAAAAACTTCATATAACTTAATCTTTCGGTTTCGTGAGAAAATTAAAAATAAAAAAATTGGGTTAATACCCAGACATGTTTTTGGAATTATCATAATATAACGCCCTTGTCTTGCAGTCTGAATAATCTGAATATGACTGGATACCTTATTTTTCAACATTTAGCTGCAAGTTATTTTAGATGGTGCAGACTTGTGTCGGAACGCTGCATAGTCAGTGTTTCTCTGAAAATGATTATAACGGTAATCTATAAGTTTATTTATTTCTCCAAAGTAGAACGTAGAATTATACCAAAGCTTTGTGAATTTCTTAAATGGATCCTTAGAAAAGATATCTGCTTAACAAGATGTTTATACCCTATCCCATAGGGGTATATTAATTTTGATACATAGTTTGTAACATAGAGAAATAATTTAGCTACATATATCTCAAAGTATATGGATCGACTCAGAATCACTAGCTGAGTCGATTAAGCCATGTCTGTCTGTCCGTCCGTCCGTCTGTATGTCACCGGTTTTTAGGCCTTAAATTTTGAGCTAGGAGAATGAAATTTGTTATATAGGATTCTTGTGCAGTGGAGCAAAACATATGTAAAAATTTTTGAAATCCTCCCACTGCCACGCCCCCATTTTAGAATAACGCAGTTTTTGGCTTAGCCGTAAAGAATTTTGAAGTGTCTGCACAACATATTTACAGAATCTCAATATCTATATTTCGTCGATATAAAGTTTTTTTAGGCGCTCATTTTTTGGGGCGTTTTTAGTAAAAAAACGTGGTACATTTTTAAAACATTTGAAAAACTTTAGATTCGGGATCATTGGTTATGTTAAATATACGATTTTGATAAACCGTCTGAATAATAAGTTGGGACAACTTCATTTTCAATATTATATGCTCATAAAGCCCACTTGTTATAGATATTAATTTTAAGGATGGGATGGGATAGGGTATTCAACGATCCGCACAGCTGATTGTAGCCTTCTCATATGTTTTTCTTATTCATTTCTTGGGAAGTTTGTCCGATTCTCGTCGGACCTTTTATTTGTGTTCTTCTAACAGGTGAGGTGAATCTATCACGTTTGAAGAGGGCCTGGGAATATACTCGTATATATTTATTGACTCTGATCTCGAATTGTTGTCGATTATACGTTGGTAAAAATACGTCTTCTGGAAATCATTACCATTGCTTGCTTGTTCTGTACAAAAAAGGGTTTTGGTATTGCATTTGTTGTGTCGTTATTAAGATGGACTGTGTGATTTTTGGTTGCACGGGTCGTTGGATTGTAAATGAGCCAAATTTAAAAAAAAAAATGCAATAAAATGAACTAAATTAATTTTTTTCCATGTATTATGGTTTTATTACTAAGAGCAAACATTCTCATTAATTATGGAACACAAGGTCGTTCAAGTGGATGCCTCGGCTGGCTTCGCCGTAGCATTCTGTCACTCCAATTTTCAAAGACCTTGGAGTTGGTTTCGGGCTGTAGCTCACGGATTGCATAACATCGCGGTCCTTCTTTTGTTAATTTTTTTTCATGACCATTTTGCATAAATTTGACATTTCTTTAATGGATGTTGAATCTCCTGCTTAAGTTGACTTCAAGTAACCAAATATTTAGAAAACAATTAAGTGGTGTTAAATGACATGATCTAAAAAGCAAGTTCTGATCACCGAAACGGGAGAGTGCATGACCAAGAATAAATATTTTTCACGGGCTATATGGATAGCACCGTTCTGTTCAAACCACAAGTCGTCCATAGCAATATCGTGCAATTAAGGCAGAAAGAATTCGCCCACTGGTGCCAATAATTCCTGCTGCCCAAATTCCGTAAACAGTGAAACTGTATTGATGTATTTGTTGTTTAACAACAACCCGTATTTGGTACAAAATTCTAGATTGCGGCAGATGTATCGCTGCAACAACAGTTTCACGCAATATTTCTGTCAATCATAAGAAATCTTGTTTAATGAAACGTACAAAAAAAAATCAGTTGTTGCAATTGATCTGTTTTTTTTTTGGCAGTATCGGCAGTTTTTTGCGATTTCAGTTTTCGACATTGAATTTGTTTACAGTACTACGCCATTGTTATGACATCTTGGATATCCGCATTCTTACCTTTCCTGGCGCAAGGAAATGGTCCAAATCGAGTCGACGTAGCTCGAAAAGTTCATTGAACGTGAGTTCGTTGGGAGACTGCCATACACTTACATGGATATTAAGGTGAGAATTCGTGTGATGGCTAAAGTTGTGTATTATAGCCTGTATTTTTCGATAGTACTAGAGATTTCACAATGCGTTCGCTGATATTTTTGAAGCATAAGATTTCTTTACTATAGTTCAGCATCCGAATGGTTGAGTATCAGCTCACTTTAACATGGACCGAAGAAAGTGTTAATAGTTTTAACATTCCAGGTTCAGAATTTCGGTATACTGAGCATTGTAATCAACGTGGAATCATTCATTTTCAAGGTTTTGTTTCTTTTCGTAAACATTGTTTTTTTCGGTGATTGAAGTGAAGAAGAACAACTTTTAGGGCCAGGCCCATGTTTTTACATGAGGACAGTGGGGCGGATATTAAGTTGCAGTCAGGGTTTTAATAGTGTTTATTTTTTTTGGTTTGTTTTTAACACTCACACTTATAAGTAAGTTTAGCAAGTTAAACTGGTTGGATGAAACCATTACCACTAAAAAGCAAACTAAGCTCTAATTATATGTTTAATTTTTTTTTTTCAAACTATACCAATTAGCTCTAGTAAAACACATCCATTTGAGAGCGTAAGCCTTGATACCTGTTGGCAATTCCTGGCATTATTTTGTGGATTAAATTATTACCATAGCAACGCAACCATATACGTGTACGTGACCATTTCCTTCAATGTTTCATTTAAAATGTTATTGAAATTTATTGACACAAGTCCTCAACTTGTCAAAAAGTCCATCAGAACCTTTTAATTATTTTCTTTTAAACCATAGCAAAAATCATAAGGTTTTATTAAAATTTCCCACAATCCTTTTAAGTGCACTGTTGCTTTGCAAATTCTAGTACACTTGACCATTGTGATATTGCAGAAGTTAGATCCCCTCATGTTGGTCTTTGTTAAATACAAGTCTCGTGGATTTGATTTAATAATTTACATGCACACACAAGCTGCAACATTACTTCACCCTTCTCCACCGGGTACAAATGCTGGTCAACCTCGATGGGAATAGTAAAGCATGAAGTCATCGGCGAAACACGGTCACTAACATAAAATCTACTAAAATCAGAAAAAGCACCACTACCCAGAAGCCTTTAAGCAATCGTTTTTCAATATTCATAAATGCACCATCGTGATAAGAGGTAGGGGTGGTTTGTGGATGCTTGAGAGCTTAAAGTTTTCGGTAGCTCGAACTCATTTAATTCTTGTTCGGTTTTGGTAAAATGCTGTTTTTTTAAAAGAATAATGAATACATGCAAATAACGAAATATATAGACATACGTAGAAACATAAAGTCGATGTAAATATGGGATAAATATCGAAAATTTTAACATATACGCAATACGGAGACAATGAAACCAAGACACATACACACATACACATTCACTATTGTTGCTACACCATTCTTATCCACAACGTCCATCCACCTTTGTCCAGTGTGTGTGGTTTTAGATTGGTTGTTCGCCTTCTTCTTGTTTTTCATCATCATACCTCTTGGCTCACACCCCGAACCACCGAGAACTGAATCTGTATATTCCTTCCCATCCTTTGAATGACGGGAACTTTGGAAAATTTCCATCGTCCTAGTCATAGTCGTCGTGGTACACATCCTTTTAAGTTTCCATATCGGAAGGAAGATGGGGAGAACTTAGGAGTTGGGACGATGGCCAGCCAACAGCAGCACATATACGTGTACACGTCTTACCTTATTCAAATTTTCGGTCCGCAAAATCTGCACACCGCCGTTGAGCAAGTGGAATCATCATTAGCATTTCTCTGAATTTCCATCCGCATGGTAAAGTCTTCCCCCGCGTCGTATTTTCCTATGGTCGTACCGTCCCAGGAAAGTTGACTCCCTAAACTCGCCAACCAACTGACCATTTCACTCACACTCCTACCCTTTTATCGAGGGGCCAACATTCGTGCGGTCCCGGTCCCGGTCCTTGCCCCACGCTATAGAATGGTTTCTCTTCGAATTGCGTGTGCCCACTTCAGTAGCTCTTATCTTCGTTGTCGTCGTCGTCGTCGCCGTCGTCGTAAGTGGGTCGGTTGGTGGTGCTACTGTTTCTTCTGCCGCTCTGTATCATAAAGCATTCGCATTCTGTACCCCACATTAAATTTATACAACACACTAAAAGGGGGTGGGGGATGCTGTCTGATGCCTGCGTATGAGCTAAATGGGGTATGTGTAGAATCGAATCGAATTCGTAAACGTAAACCGAGTGCTGAACCACCCGAGAATCTAAATTTGTAATGGACATACACATGACGTGTGCACGAGCACAACAACAACGGGGTTGAAGAAGCAAAAGATGATGAAGAGAAAGGAACCGACTACTTATGATCCACTAAGGCAATACCTGGCACACCAGTTCTAGTATCACTCCTATGACTGCTGACCATCCAGCCACTGCCATCTCTCTCTGCCGGTATTGTCCCGTTCGAGAGCAGCTGGTTTTAAATCTTCACCCTGCAGCTCTCACCGATGAAAATCTCGGACTCGACGGTTCTGGCTTCTCATCCCGGTGCGACCTAATCACACAAAAGTGGGTGGTCGTGGCGACGCGGTATCACCGTAGTAGCAAGGAGTAAAAACAAGCAGTAGGTAACAGCGGCGATTCTTCTTGTTCTTGACGGAATAGAAGGAATAGTATGATTGGTGTGTGTATCCTTTGGGATATACTAGCACATTCGTTCGCACTCACACAAGCATGAGTACTTGGAAAATCCAGTGGGCCAGAGAACAACTGCTGATGGTGATTCGTGCATATTCGATATACTCTAACATATATTGTAGGTAGCCGTTAACTGGACATTGGTCTTTGCTGCACATACACCCGCACTCGAGATGGTCTAAGCCCTGTCGTAGTCCAGCTTTACGGTTTTGGATGTTGGCAAAATGTGAAATTTTGAATGCGCGCGCTCACACCATCCTTCCTACATACATAAGAATCCTTGGTACTGGATTCTACTTCTTGTTCTTGTTCTTGTTCTTCATCGTTTACTATTTCTGTGTGTCGTCCATCGGTTGGAGGGTAGTATGGGTTGTTCGGTTTCATGTACTCTCATATCCTTTGCCAATATCATCTCTACCTGTGTGCTGCACACTTCCCGATTTCTAATTTATACACATGGCGCTGCCAGTAGAGTGTGTACGTTCGAAGAAAGGACACAGCATAAAAAAGGAAATCCAAATGCATCATCCCCCTGCTGGATTCGGCGGGTGGAAAAAGCCCACCCTAAGCTCAGCTAAGTCGCTGTGTGTGCTCTGACGATGGGGGCCAGATGCCGCACGAGCAATGCTCCAGTGGTTGGGACTCTTGGTCTGTTCTAGAATCTATACTTCCATTCTTCTTAGACGTGCACATAATGATTTTATAAATATACACAAATACACACACGTGTGTGTATACTATATTGGATGCTGGACATGTAGCACTCGCAATGCGGATAAGGAACGAACATGGTCATAGGTGGACAGCATCTACATACGTTAGCCGTTGATATTAGGAATTGCTTTTGCCGCGCCGTTGCCGGTCACCGCCACCATCGCCGCCGCTACTTCTGGATCTCTGCTGATGGTTTCGATGAATTTCCTATTTCGCATGACAACGCTGATTATGGTGCTGAGGTGCACAGTGCGGTTGAAACTGAACAGGAGTAACCAATAAAGGTTAATGTTATCTAAGACGAGTCTTGGCTTCCTATTTGTTATCATTATAATATCATGATCATCATCATTATTATTATCAATGTTAACAATAAAACTTACTTGATACCTTCTCGATTTTTAGTTTTTCACATCACAGTCATACAATTTAATCGGTAAGCTCAACATCCAGACAATATAAATAGGATCACAACGATTTTACTGCATACATACTGGTCATCATCCTTGGTTTTACAACAACGTTAAAAATTTTCGACGGGTCTCTCCTATGGATTTGATATTACCTACAAAGTTATAGTCGCGTCCATTGACGTAAGTGCTCCCTCGAATCATTGAACTCGTTTTTTTATTAAATTTTGTTACTCTTGCTGTCATAAATTTGCTCAGATACATAAATTTTCTTTGAATTAAGGAGTTACAAATATACTTAGGTTTTTCGCCACTTGGTCCGCCAGACGATTTTCTATTAAATATCGTCAGCACCATATCTTGTTTACCTATTCTTCATAGATTTTGGCTATTTTAACTTTTGGAATAGTTTGGAATTGATCAGACAAGTAGAGCAAACCTAATCCTAATCGCCTTAAAAACATTTACTCATTCATGAAGCTTAAGAACGATTAATCCTCGCACAATAAAGTAAGGTGTGGGGCTCTTTAGGAAATTTAATGTAAGTACCGAGCCGACTTTATTTGTTGTATGAACTTTCTGATAGTTCATAAAATTGTTCGACTGTGATAGATCACTGACTTTCAGTTTTCTTCGATAGTTCGTAGCTTAATCAAACGAAATGATACTGATAATTGATTTTGACTTTTTCTTACCATTGACTGATTATAGGTCTTTTGCGTGTGGATCTGCGTAAAACCAAATGGATCCAATATATTTTTTAATACACACGCTCACGTTATTAATTTGCTTTGGTGTGCTTAGGCGTTCCCTACAAGTTTGATATTTTTTGATTACCTTGGATATCAGCTTTGCCAGACGCCCAACAGAGGGATCCTGTTATTTTGGGTTATATGACATTTTAATACATCTTTACAAAGTTGAATTAGCTTTGAGTTAGGTAAATCTAGCGCCTTGCTCTTAAAGGTTTAACAAATAGCCATAGGGCCATTACTTTTCAATAGTATTACGTTTCTTCATTAGTCTTGCCGATTCAGTTTTTGCTGCGAAATTGCCGTAAAAAGAATCGGGCGAATCGGGTTTTTATGGCCGGGATACCATCCCTTTCATGTACTCACCCTAATTAGTTGATGTCAAACGTTTTTTGCACACGAGTAGCGAAACAACTGCTATGAAAGTAAATTTTGAGTATCAATGTTTTATCTTTTACACAAGTACATTCGCTTTTCAGTGAATTAACGCCGGGTTATGACATTTGACTAGTAGTGTCAGGTGATTTCCTGCCAGCATTTACAACCAATCATCACTTGAATTTGGACATACACTCACAAAACTAACACCATGATCTCTGTTATTTCATGTATGAATATTCAAGGTGTGAATACATTATGTTGCAGAACGTCATTCTGAGAGGTGTCATACACGCTTTGTCGCTAAAGTAGAAATCAAAGGATAAGAAGTCTAGCATTGCCTCCAAAGTGGGTACAAATATCTCTTAACCTGTTATCCTGATGCATGCTGCGCTTTGGATTTTGACTAGCCTTGAAAGTCTGATATGTTAGTAAGTACTAAAATGAAATCGCATGAAACCGGGATACCTAGATCGTTAAGTTGAAGACATTCGCATTGATCTGCGCTTGAGCTTCGGGTTCAAGCGTTCTCGAGGTTTAGACGGTGTTTCGTAGAAATACCAACCATAACTTTTTAAACATGGAGCGAATTTAAGAATCAATGGATCGCGAACGCTATATCGCATGGGCTTAATAACTGAATAAGGTGACAAGGATCGAAGAAGATGGAAGGCTACCTTGTCTAAGGCAGAGACCCTCAACGGGTCGGGAACTCATTAAGTAAGTAAAGTTGACCAAACGTTTATATGAAAAATGGATGTTTCAGTCGGCGGATTTTTATAAAAAGGTTTACAGTTTTTCTTCCGACAGCAGCAATAATTTCTTGTACCAAATTTCATCAATCTAACTCTAAATTCAAGGCCCAAAAACTGGTGATAGACTGACAGACAAGGCTAAATCGACTCAGCAATCTATTCTGCTTGAAGTAATAATTTAAAATGTCTATATAAATTATTTCTCTATGTTACTAACTGTATATCAAAAAGATTGGTTTAAGAACTTTGAAGAGATCATCAGAGCACAAGTATACGCCCCCGGTCTAAAAAAATATTATTGATGAAATATTATTGTCAAAACATAGACTGTGAAGAAGAGGTTCCAAGTTTAACCCTTTTGTTTCCCATTCTGGAGTTCCCCACGGAAGTCATTTAGACCCTATCTCATTTACAGTTGGTATCCGCTTTCACTATTAACTAATTTAAATAGTCTTAGCATATAGTGCCTAAGAAACGGTTTGAATCTGAATCCTACAAAGTGTCAACATATGACATTTTCACTGAATTGCACTCTTTCCGAGCGCAATTGCTGTTGTGCAGACAGTTCTAAAGACCTTGTTGTTTATTTTAATCCTAAAATGATGTTTAATAAACACATTAACGCTTTCATCAATAAATCCAACTTTATGTTAGGATCAAAAAAGGTAAATGACCCTTATGTCACTTTTTCATTATATTATAATTCTGTCCTTCGCCCTTATTTGGAGTATGCCACATAAGTTTGGACACCCTTCTAAGTAGTTTATTCAAATACAATTAAAGCAGTCCAACGTGAATTCATAATATTTGCTTTGAGAGGACTTCCATGTTATGATCTACACAATTGCCTTTGTCTCGGCGTTGAGTTAACAGTGCCATGGTTTCCTTACACCAATTAGTGTCATGACAAATTTATGCTCATGATCTATTAAGTGCTTTTGGTTTTAACACCCGGGAAGGTTCTTATAACATACGTAGATCTTACAATAAAAATATCAATGACGTTGAAAGTTAGTAAAAGTAGTTTAAAGAGTACTCCGCGCAATTGTATGCTAAAACCATAATAAGTTAAAATATAATTTCATCATTTATTGGTTTTGTTTGTGATGTCAAACTTAATAACCTCTATTTTTTGTTATGTCCCACTAACAAATGCACTGAATGATGAGCCTGTGGATGCATAATGATATGCTTTGGCAAATATCTGCTCGTGGATGCTTTTGGTGTAAACTCAAAAGCTCCCATAAACATCAAAAGTCATAAAACTAGAGGACCCGTGACTAAGATTTCTATCATTTTAAAAATATTACAACGAAATTGAAATAGACGGCGGGGCGTATCGGGAATACTCCCAAATAGATCTATGTATATATATTTATATACAAATTGAACCTTTAAATTGTGTTCGTTTGTCGCCGATTCACGCCTTAACGCAATTACCGATTTTAGCCAAACATTCACACATCTTTGGTATTGCTCTACATAATGGTTTTTGTAAAGTTTGGTTGAAATCTAAAAATGTAATTGTCTTTTGGGCGTGCGTCAAAAAACACATGAATTTCAGTACATTTTGGCTTTTTTTCCACAAATCAATATACATATATAAAACTAAGTTGATATTTAGTGCTTTTTTTTATAACTCACGTAGTTTTTAACCAATTTACTTGGTTTTTCTTTTAAATTATTCAGAAAACGATGAGAAGGACATAGGTCCTATTTATACCCTATCCCATAAAAGTATATTAGTTTTGATACATAGTTTGTAACAAAGAGAAATAACTTAGCTAGATATACCTTAAAGTATATGGATCAATTCACAATTGCTAGCTGAGTCGATTTAGCTACGTCTGGCCGTCCGACCGTACGTCACCAGTTTTTTGGCCTTTAATTTTGAGCTAGAATGATGAAATTTGGTGCACGTGCTCTTTGTTACTCTGAGCAGAACAAGTGTAAATTTTTTTTAAACCCGCCCACTGCCACGACCCTTTTTACGACCGTAAGGACTTTAAAAAAAAGTATCTGAGAAACAAATTTGTGTACAACGTTTTTTGCATCTTTTTAATATATGTGAAAAAAACTTTTAATGCAGGATCATTAGTTATGATTAACTAAACATTTCGTTCTTAAATAATTTAACCCACGCCCACTTTTTGGGGCGTTTTTTACAATCACCATTTGTTTACCATATCCTAAATATGCTTACATACTTACTTAAGTGGCGCTGCAGTCCGGAATGAACCTGGGCCTCAACCAACATGCCTCTCCAATTAGCCCAGTCCTTAGCTAACTGCCTCCAGTTGGGCACTCCAAGTTGGTTGATGTCGGTTTCCACTTGTGCGCGCCACTTAAGGCGAGGTCTTCCTCCACTGCGTCCGACGTCTGGCTGGGAATCGAGCCGGAGTATTGGTGTCCATTCGTTCTACATGTTCTAGCCATCTTAAACGTCCAATGCGGAGTTTTTTGACCAGAGGCATGTCGCTGTACAGCTCGTATAGTTCTTGGTTGAATCTTCGTCTCCATAGCCCGTCAACGCAAACGGGACCGAAGATTTTTCGAAGAACTTTCCTCTCGAATCTACCAAGGATTTCTTCATCCGCTTTTGATACGGTCCATGCTTCAGCGCCGTAGAGCAGGACTGGGATGTTCAGAGTCTTATATAGGATCTCCTTAGTAGTTCGAGTGAGGGCTTTACTACTAAATTGCCTTCTTAGCCCGAAGAAACAGCGGTTGGCAAGAGTAATTCTTCGGTTAATTTCTGACGAGATGTTGTTGTCAGAGTTAATAGCGGAGCCGAGGTAGACAAAGTCTCGTACTACCTCAAAGTTATATTTGTCAATGGCGACGTTCTGTCCATTTCGTCGATGTTGTGAGTCCTTTCGTGATGAAAGCATATACTTAGTCTTACCCTCATTTACTACTAAACCCATTTTCGCCGCTTCCTTCTATATACTAGCAAACGTGGCTATGACATCACGTTGAGTCCTACCAATGATGTCAATATCGTCAGCGTATGCTAGTAGTTGCACCGACTTTTGGAAAATTGTGCCTCTGGCGTTGGCTTTGGAGTTTTGCACAATCCTCTCAAGAATCAGATTAAAGAAGTCACATGACAGCGCATCGCCTTGCCTAAATCCTTTTTTGGTATCGAATGTGTCGGTGAGGTCGTTTCCGACCCTGGTGGAGCAGCGAGAATTCTCTATCGTCATCCTACACAAACGGACGAGTTTGGGCGGTATACCAAAACTAGACATGGCTCTGTACAGTTCGTGTCTATAAATGCTGTCATATGTGGCTTTGAAATCGATGAACAGGTGGTGGGTATCGATTTGGACTTCTTGAGTTTTTTCCAGGATCTGCCGAAGTGTGAAAATTTGATCGGTTGCGGACTTTCCTGGCCTAAAACCACACTGATAAGGGCCAATCAGGTTGTTGGTTAACGGTTTCAGGTGTTCACATATTACGGCAGATAGGATCTTGTAGGCGATGTTGAGGAGACTTATGCCTCTGTAGTTGGCGCAGTTCAGAGGGTCTCCTTTTTTGTGGATCGGGCAAACGATGCTGAGGTTCCATTCTTCAGGCATATTTTCATCCGACCAGATTTGGCTTATGAGGTGGTGGATGTTACTTACCAAGTCATCTCCGCCGGCCTTATAAAGCTCAGCGGGAAGGCCGTCATTTCCGGCAGCCTTATTAAGCTTGAGTTAAGATATTGCTATCCTCACTTCACTCAGGTCGGGTGGCTGGCAGTTTTCGATGTCGTTGCCAATATTGAATGGTTCGTTCTGCCTGACAGCGGAATGTTGTTCGTCATCGCCGTTTAACAGTCTGCAGAAGTGGTTCTTCCATATCCTCAGCATCGACTGTGTCTCAACTACAATATTTCCTTATTCATCTCGACAGGATTCTGTTCGAGCCTTGTATCCTTGGCTTTGACGTTTTACACTTTGGTAAAACTTGCGAACATCGTTCCTGGAGTGGCACCTCTCTATATCCTCGATCGCGCGCTTTTCTTGCTCTTTTTTCTTCTTGCTGAAAAGCCGATGTTCTTCCCTTCTTCTTTGCTTATAGAGCTCAATGGCAGCTCTCGTCTTCACCTGCAGCTTAGCCTTGTAGGCCTCGTTCTTGGCTGCGAGCATCTGTCGGCATTCCTCATCAAACCAGGGGTTTCTTGCTGGTGGGCGCGAGAAACCTAGCACATCAGTTGCTGCTTATCTAATGGCGTGTTGGCATCGTTGCCATTACTCTTCGACATTCGATGCTGGTGGTATGGTGTTAATCGAGAGGTTAAGGGATAAGCGTTGTGCGAAGGTCTTGGCGGTCTCTTTCGATTGCAGGCTTCCGACATTAAATTTGTTCACATTGTGGATTGTTGTGGCGTGGCGGATATCCGCATTCTTACCTTGGCTGCTACAAGGTAGTGATCCGAGTCGATGTTAGCTCCTCGGAATGTTCGGACATCCAAAATACTGGATGCCTGCCTCTTATCTATCGCAATGTGATCAATTTGGTTGACCGTTCGTTGATCTGGAGACCGCCATGTATCCTTATGGATATCGAGGTGAGGAAACCGTGTGCTGGCTATAGTGGCATTTCGTTCCGTAGCGAAATAAATTAGCCTAAGTCCGTTACCAGACGTGTTGTCGTGTAGGCTATGTTTTCCGACAATACTTCTAAAGATGTCTTCTCTTCCTACCTTTGCGTTAAAATCTAAATATGCTCTAAAAATAAATTATATGGCAAAACAACGTCTGCCGGGTCAGCTAGTATCTATACAAAATAATTTGTATACCCTATCCCATAGGGGTATATTAGTTTTGATACATAGTTTGTAACATAGAGAAATAATTTAGCTTCATATACCTCAAAGTACATGGATCGACTCAGAAACACTAGTTGAGTCGATTAAGCCATGTCTGTCTTTCCGTCCGTTCGTCCGTCTATATGTCACCGAATTTTGGGCCTTACATTTTAAGTTATGAGAATGAAAATTGTTATGTAGGGTTCCTGTGCAGTGGAGCAAAACAAGTGAAAACATTTTTGAAATCCGCCCAGACTCTAAAAAAAAAATTACGATCAAAAAGCGAGCGAACGGGTTGCCTACTATAATTTCAGTATTTTTACGTTATTAATTTTATATATTTTATGTTTAAATCTCAAACATTTTTGTATGAGTAAATTAATTATTAATATTTTGTAATAATATATTGTATATTTATAAACATTTTAAGAGTAATATTTCAACAATATTAGATTATTACTGAACAAAAGTTGTTGAAATGTACACAAACGGTAAAATATAGAGAAAATGTGAGTAATATCTAACACTATGTGTTTGAATTTTTTTGGCATGTGTATAAAAACTAAACTAATTGGCATGTGTATAAAAACTAAACTTGCCTAATGTTACACTAAAAATTACATACATTTTTGTAGTCATTTTTAGAAAAAACGTTCTTTTTTGGTTAAACGGTTAAGAATTTAAAGAAACTTTAAAAACAAGATATTAAGCCAATCTTAATAGCTATATTTCGTTCATATAAAGTTTTTTGCCACGCCCCCTTTTTGGGGCCGTTTTTAGTAAAACACGCTTTTTGTCCAAATTTAAAAAAGTTCGAAAAAACTTTTGATGCAAATTCATCCGTAACGGTAATCTTAACATTTATGTTTGTAGATCGCATTCACCCACGCCCACTACAATGGGGTGTTTTCCTACAAAATATATTTGTATACCCCATCCCAAGGCATTAGCAATAGAAATACGTTGTTTTTTGGAACCACAAAATGTTTTGATAAACTGTCTGAACAATATGTTGTGACAATGGCATTTTCTATATTTCATTGCCATAAAGCACGCAATTTGGGGATATAAATTTTAAGGATGGGATGGGATAGGGTATTCAACGATCTGCACAGCGAATTGTAGCCTTCGCATATGTTTATATGGCAAAACAACATTTGCCGGCTCAGCTAGTATCTATACAAAATAATTATAGTATGCCACTGATAACGGATTAGGTCGCACTGTACGCCAACGATTTCTTGCTGGCGTTGACGATTGGTCAGAGAAGGTGGAGAATATACGAAGGCTATCCAAGCAGGCATAAGAAGAAGGATGTAGACCCATGGCTCCTTTGGCTTAATGCATTTGATGCGCTCTTGTCCTTTCCTGCATCGGATGCCGAGGATTATATCGAGTGTGGGTGGTCTTACGAAATCAGACGTGGACATGAAAACTGCGGCAAACAGTCACGAGTGCTACCATCGAAACGACGACGACTAGGACGATGAAAATAGCGAATACTGGACATATGCACATCGAAATATTCGTCTAAATAGCAAAAGGAGTGAGTATTCTACCTAGTGAGTAGGTAAGGGTGAGTAGGTGGTACTGTCCGATTGTCAAATACGACGATGTTCACGGTATACGTGTATGTACAGCAATTTCAAGGAAGTTGAACAGCTAGTGGTATGAATGCAATCCTCCTTTTGGCAAGCGGACAACGGAAGGCGATTGCGATGGCGATGCTGATGTAGATGCTGGTGCCATGAGATTCTCTCTTGAATGCATCCGCTCTAAAGTTTGCATAAGAGAATGAAATAGAACAGAACTCCTTGCTGCTGGAGGTACAGGAGGATAACAAAGACGACAACGACAACGACAACAAGAACGAGGACTACGAATAGGATGATGAGGACGAACGATATGAGTAATACAATACTCCTTCTTCTCCTGTTTGCTCCTCTAGATGAGTCGTCTCTAGGGGCGACCAAAGTTGGGGGACAAAAAACCTCAAACTGTTTTGAATACAGGATCACCGCGTGGTACCTTGACAGAATCCAATCCAGGTATACTGTAGCAACCAGATACAGTATAGTACTGATTCTTTACTATAGCCAGTACTCCCCCTTCAGCAGCAGTTCTGCTGCTCATCTTCATCTCAAGATAGTGTACAACATTAGTTCTGACCAACGAACGGTTAGAGCACTGATGGTAATATGCATTCCATGCGAAGTAGTATCGTATGCAACCAGCTTTTGCCTGGTCAACATTGCTTCCCCTAATGTCCTTATCAATGCTGCAGCTGGTGTTCCTTATTCTTCTTCTTCACAGTCTCCTTACTATGTCCGCTTGAACTCCCATCTCAGTGTAGGTATCTAAGAGTATAGCTATACTGTGTATGTGATGCAATAATTTCCCATGCACATCCTTGCGATATCGTATGTAAATAAAACGGTCTCTAGCTCTGTCTTGTTTCATGTGTGAGTGGAGACTTCGGATGTATAAAGAAATTTAAGCTGAATTGCATGTATTTTACAGGAAATTCTACTGTAGCCCCACTTAGTGCGTATACCAACTAAAGCTGGAAGGAATGACCGTTCCGTTGCTGGGTGAAAGCAATTCATGCGGCTATGGCAACCTTACTTCGAGATTCGTTTTGTTTCTCTGTACATATACGAACACAACAAGGAGGACAGAAAATGGATACAGAGTACACTCGAAGGAATATGAGCAATCCATGTGAGATAGTGGCGGGTTAACCGGTGTGAGTACATCTACATACATACGAAAGTTGTGATCTTGTCTTTAAGGGAAACAAGGGATGGATTTTCCTCCATCGTTTTGAATTAAACAGTTGAACTTAACTATTTGAACAAAAATTGATTTTTGATTAACTTTATTCAAAAACAAAAATGAACATTAAGATCCTTCATATAGCTTACAAAGTCATGGTAAATGTTTTTTTCAATTCCGAGCCAAACGTTAGATAAAGTAATTCCACAAAAATTTTTTCCGTTCGATATTTGCAAAAAAAAGTGTTCAGTTAAGATGGCAAAATGAAATCGGTTACCTCCTCTGCTCTTTTTACGGCATTTTGAATTGTTTCTCGTGAAACATCTGGCTTCAAGTTCTTGATTACTTATATTGACTTTTAAGACTTTGAAGGTTCTTGGCTTGTTGTGGTAGAAGCAATATTGCAATCAGTTCTCAAACAAAGAATTCTGAAGCCGTCAGATCTGACCGGCCAGTTCAAATATCCCACGGCCCTTCTGAAGTCAACATCAACAATGCTTTAAACCCGATACACGAACATTTGTCTGTAGTGCTTAACAGTTACGGTGGTGCTTCGGCGTCCTCAAAAATGTACGGCCTTGTAACATTTGCGCCCCAAATTCCGTACCAAGCTGTCGCATGAAAGGGATGCAATGGATCTCAGTGAATTTCATGTTGGTTCTCCGTTCCCCAGAAATGTAAATTTTTTTTATTCACTCTGTGGCGCGATGAACTGCCGCGCAGACGGTCTGGGGTCGATTCCCAGCCGTAGCAACACATGAATGGTTGTGAGAAAAAAGCTAGGGCCTGGGAACTAACGAGCGTGTTGCGCCAAAAATTTGTATTTGTTTTTGTATATAACCACTTCAGTGAATATTAATTGCTTATTATTATTGTTTATACCACATCACTCCCTGTTACACTAGATTTGATAGAATATATGTGGAAGTTCAGCAGCCAGTAATGGTATTCTCTGCGACATTTCTAGTGGGCCAAGTTTGAACGAAACGTTCACCCAAACACTTCATTTTATACAAATGGTGCAGACCTAAGAAAAAAACGACGATGAAGTTCACGTTGCGTTAAAACTACAGACCAGAAATTGGTCAAATATGCAATAAGATAGGAGTGTTCAACTCATGGATCTCTTAGACATTCTACTCCGACGTCTAAGCTGAGATTTTTTTGATTAAAACTACTGACCAGAAATTGGTCAAATATGCATTAAGATAGGAGTGTTCAACTTATGGATCCCTTAGACATTCTAATACGACGTCTAAGCTGAGATTTTTTAACTTTCTCTTACAAAGAGAACTTATTTTGATTTAAGTGCATGTAAAATCTAAAGCAAATATAGAGACGAACTATACAGAGCCATGTCTAGTTTTGGTATACCGTCCAAACTCGTCCGTTTGTGTAGGATGACGATGGAGAATTCTCGCTGCACCAACAGGGTCGGAAACGACCTAACCGACACATTCGATACCAACAAAGGATTTAGGCAAGGCGATGCGCTGTCATGTGACTTCTTGAATTTGATTCTTGAGAGGATTGTGCAAAACTCCCGAACCAATACCAGAGGCACAATTTTCTCCGCATTGGACGTCTAAGATGGCTAGGACATGTAGAACAAATGGACACCAATACTCCGGTTCGCAGAGTCTTCGATTCCCAGCCAGACATCGGATGCAGTAGAGGAAGACCTCGCCTTAAGTGGCGCGCACTTGGGGTGCGCAACTGGAGGCAGTTAGCTAAGGTCCGGGCTAATTGAAGAGGCATGTTGGTTGAGGCCCAGACCACTTAAGTATGCATGTCTGAAATGTGTGAAATGACAGATGATCCAGAAAGATCTATCTCTACGTTCGATCATGTTAAGTCTAAAACTTCCGGACTACGCCTTCATGATCGGTCATATGAATGGTAGTTAAAACGCGATCCATATGAGAAACATGGTTGGTAACCACAGTTATTCCTGAAATTCCCGATAAATATTTTTATTTCATTCTGTTTATCGTCTATTCAGCTTCTGCACAATTTGTTGTCGAAATGTGTTTGCAGTGCAAACTTTGCACCAATATGTGACAATATCGTCGCATAGACACTGCCAAGATGTCTGCTATTTAGATTCAGATGCGTGAGCACACAATGTCCAAGCCCTACTCCGAATAGCTAGGAGTAATCCTGGACCACCGTCTTTACCTTAAGACACAATAATACGACAGCTAGGAGAGCAGTTGCACAAAGAAAGGACTAATACTACCTATAAGAAATTCACTTTCAATAGTTAGCATCTTAATACTTGAGTTTACTGCCCGCATATAGCCACCGCACAGTGGGTATCGCCATAGATTAAAATTCAAAAATACAAGTATCACTTATTCAGGATTCAATGAGTAAATAACGTTCTTCAAACTCCTGTTAAACAAAATCCGAAAAAAAGTTTGAGCGTACATTATTTTTTTATTCCTTAACAGCATTCAAAGTGTTTACGCGTGAACTTGTGATAATGACAACTTGTGTTAAAAAAGTGTGAGCAGTATTAAATTGTTATGGATATTAAACGATAAGGTAAATACTTTCTAATAACATCGATTTTATCGTTAAATAGCTTAAAGCCTTATTGTAAATGGACCCCTACGAGAACCATGTTTCTTTTTTAATTTTTTTAGCTTTGTTTTCAGTAAGTAAGAGTTTTAGTTGGTTTGCCTCAGAGTGCCCTCTACAAATTAGGTAAAAAACTGACTTTGATTTTTTTATCTTTATTAGGTACTAGTTATCAATGCATAATTACAAGCAATCTTTTAATTGATAAATGGCTTGAAAGTCGAGAAAAAAATGGAAAATGGGAAACGCATGCCCACCAAATCCTAGAATGCATCAAAAGCAGTTGGCATGTTCAAGGCGTAGAGAATGTTGAATTCTATCGCTCTATGACAGAATTCATCCCGTTTGAAAGTAGCCGACAGAGGTTTGGAAAAACTATAATGCTGGAGAAAAAATAACTATTGGAAATCATTCTTAGTAAATTATGTTGTGCAAGTGGAGAAATCATTTTTAGTAAATTATGTTGTGCAAGTGCTTCACAACAATGAGGTCGTCTCAGAAAGGGACGATGTGGTTTTTCATATACAATACAATTCATATGCAATACAGTCAGGGATTTTTTTCGATTTCGAAATTTCATCAGCAATAATCTGAATCTACAAAACATTATTCGACATATGTGCCACCATTTTTTTGGGTTATAAGATCGACGCAGATAAGTTCAGAGTTTTTGCCTGAGCAGATAACTAAAACTAAAAAGGTATAGAAATACATAGAGTGCGCATCACAGCTAAAAATGTTGTAACCGTTTCCGACTCGGACGGTAAGTGCGAAGGGGAATTTTCGTCTTTCGTATGCATCGGCTGTGCTGTTGCTTGATGCTGGCATGGCAATGTGAACACTGGGGTATCAATATCAGTACCCCACTTAGTAAATTTTCGTTGTATGCGATGCGCTCTAAGTAGTTCTATACTCTTTGCTTAAACCTATCCATGCTACTTTTTACCCGCCTCAGTATACAAGGCATTGTTGCATGGTGCATCAGTAATTGTGAATCATGGCTTTATTTCTGTAGGCGAATTCAGTGAGGAAGCCGTAGAATCAAGGAGTAAGGACATACAAAATTACCTTCTGCATTACACAAGAAAAATGTCTCCTGTCGACGCTAATAGATTCATTAGACTTTAATTAAGTATCAACCAAATTAAAAAAAAAATATTTATTAAAAAATGCATGATTTTTTTCAAGTATATTTTATTTCGTTCGAATTTTGTTACCTTTTTTTATTATTTTGTAAGAATATTTTGTAAGAACAAACAAATTATCCTGATAATATAAGCGCGTTAAATAAAAACCAAGAATTATATTTTTAATCGCACTATGTATGGGTGGGTACCCACTGTGCACCGGTAAGATGTACTGGGTCGTACATGAAGGTATAGAGTTGACACAGGAGAAAACGTTTTATATGTCCGAACAATTATGAGGCTCGCTAAAATTTGAAGATTGTCCGTCTGTAGATTACTACCACTTGCAAAACAGAAAATTCGTTTATGTCGACTTAAGCTACTTTTTTTATACTGCCGCCGATTTTATGATAAGTTTTACTTACTTACTTACATAGCGTTACAGCGCAGAATGAACCTGGGCCTCAAGCAATATCTCTCTCAAAATTGCCCAGTCCTAATCTAACTGCCTTCAGTTGCGAACTTCAAGTTGTTTGAGGTCGGTTTCTGTGAAACTCTGTGAGCCGGAGTATTGGTGTCCATTCGTTCTATATGCACAAGCCATGTTAAGGAGGTTGAATCTTCGTTTCCATCTCAAAGTGACCAAGGATTCCTTCATTTTATTTTTGATACGGTCCATGCTTCAGCGCCGCAGAGCAGGACTGGGATGATCAGGGTTTTGCATACGACCTCCTTAGTAGTTCTACTGAGAGCTTAACTACTAAATTGCCTTCTAAGCCCGAAAAACAGCGTTTAGCAAGAGTAATTCTTCCTTTAATTTCTGATAAAACTGGGTACGCAGTTGTTTTTTAATTTGAACGTTAATATTCCTGTTAAGTTTATTTAAAATCGTTGTATCTGTTCTTGAGAAATTTTGATTTTACATAGTTTTTTAGTTTTGGCCATATAATGCCAATACCAAAAAAAACATAAATACTGTCCGAAGAACATTGTATATCAAATTTGAAGAGAATACATTCATCAGGGTTTCCTCCAGATACATGCACAGATTGCCCGACCAGCAAAATGACAGAATTGCCGGATTAACTTTTTCGGGCTTCTTCATCTTCGTAGTGGTTTGATCAAAATCTTTAGTTCGATTTTTTCACGAAACCAATACTTGGTCTATTAGGATCGAATGAAAATTAATGCTCCAGCCAAGAGAATCTTCATATCCAAGCCTTCAGGTCGAGTGAAAAGAAGACTGAATCTATGGTTTAAGGTTAAAGCGCTTGGACTGCATAACTGGAAGAAACATACCCATGATCGAAGTTTATATCAAAATACAACGGAAGGTATCAATATTATTACACCGAAAATTTGGGATTCCTTCTTCGGCAAAATAAATTTTTTATGTCTAATTTTGTTGCGAAAAGAAAGACCAACATTAGAGCTTATGTACCTGTGTTATGTTGGGCTGTTATTCCTTTTGTAGAACCTGCAGATAAACTGATGTTGTAAATCTTTTAGTGTTAAGGCACTCCGCCTGACACATTCATCGCTAAGCCCATATTTCCATACATCTTGGAATTAAACTCGTTGGAGAAAATTAAGTAGTAATTCGTAGTTGAAAATCTTGCTTCTGTACTGGAATCGCAGTCTTTAAGTCTCCTTCTCATCCATTTTCTAAAATTTGATTTCTTGTCGCCAGTTGAATACATTTCCTTGGTGTTTGATTTGATGCCGACGGCTTTTTAATACTAAACAACAATCTTCAATTTTTGCCACCGGTTTTTCTATTATTTAAAATGGCTAGCACATATTGAGCTCGGCTTCCTCCATCTTATATACACTCAGTATAGCATGCATAATTATACCCCTTTTTAAGTATACGCATGTAATGAGAATTTAAGATCTATCCACCCAAAATCGAGGTTTTGAACAAAAGAAAAAAAATATAAATCCGCACAAATATCCTTCCATCATATCACATACTAAGTCATTGAACGTAAATACTTTTATCTTAAATCTGATTAATTTAACTACTTATTAAGTTCACTCGCCGTCGAACCCTAATCAGTGTAGGTACTTTCCGTAAGTTTCGTCCTTTTGCACGTTATTTGCGCGGGGTATCCAACTATATTGGTACAAAAAGGATGGATCTACTCCCAGTCCAACCCTTAATTTAGTTGGTACACATGAGGCAAATTAAATAGCACAATACACTCACATGAAGAAAATCCAAAAAGTAAAAGGAAATCGGAGCGACTGCAAGAGGAAGAACTACAAAATAAAAAAGAAACCAGAAATGCTCGACTAACGACTAATACCAAAAATTCTAAAAAAGTTTTTTTTACATCTACCAGTCCTCGAAATAATAAAACCAACAGCAAATGGGGCAGCAGCAGGATGATGGGTATTCAGTTGCCAAAGTACAAAGTCCGGTTTTGAGTTGGCCCTTGGGCTAAATAGCGCTCATGAGGAGCCACCATCACCCCGGCTGCTCCAGCTACTCCTGGCTTGTATAATTACAATCAAGCTAAAGGCTGAACATAGGGTACGAGTATTTAATACTTTGCATGTGCACCTGAAAAACTCTCAAGTTCCCCACACGGGAACTAGAAGATGTGTAAGTCGGACGTCGTCGTTCGAATCGTCGCCGTCCATTTTTCACCCACGCCATGTCCGCTAACTACGACGTCGGCCCCTAAGAGGATGTTGGAAAACGTTCGTAGGAAAGAGTGAAGCTGGCCGGACCCTGTGAGTTACTTATTTCTTGCTTTATTTACGTCATCCACATCCCTTCCACATTGCTTTGTTCTTCGCAAAGGGAATGAAAATTATTTGATAGTGAAAATGCAGAAAATGCACGTTGGATTTTGCAGTTGATAAGTATCCTTCAGGGATAATTTTTTTGAAATGATTTTTGTTCTATTTTACATCGATGCTCATTCTAAAATCTCTGTCATCACACATACATTTAGGTTAAATGGAAACGGGTATGGGGTAGTATGGGTCTTTCGAATTAGAAATACATTTTTGGCAGTGATCCGCTTGAATTAATCTCAAGCGCTTACGTACTGAAAATGACAAAAAAAAATCTGCGAATTTGAGTATGCAGTCAATCCGTTGTAATTGTCATACTGCGGTATTCTTTCATCACAATTTTTGTTTGATTCATGTGCAGATATATTTTTTGTTGTTGTGACATTGCTGCATTTTTATTTTCTAAGTTTTTTTGTTTTGTTTTTGGCAACGTTGTTCTGTGGGATGCAAAGTGGATATGGGCGGACGCTGACGACAAAACTCAAAAGAAATGATTACTCAAACGGAAATGTACGCTGCGCTCTTTCTCTTTGGAGGACGATGATGCTTTAGATGGACCTTGTTTCTTTTTTCCATCCATTCATTTTGTGTTAGTTGTTTTAATTTTAATTTGTTTTTATTTTATGTTTTGTTGTCCTTGTGCAGCCTACTGAAATGCAATGTGCAGATTTAAAAAGGAACTATGGGGGGAAGAGCGCAACTCCTTTACACCGTCGTGCGCTATTATTAATGCGAGCTTTGAATGGTACAGTTGGGAGATGCACTTCTTAAAGTACACGTTTAAAAATTGTGGATAGTCTATCTAAGACGAAAAAGTAGCTAATTATGCATTCCAATAGTTGGCAAGTCATTAGCAGTTTTTAACACAATTTTGGCATTTCTTTACCATTTGTTAAAATTAAATCTATTAATTCAATATTTTGCATGTGTACAATATATTAATTAATTAATATAATATAAAATTTTAAATTCAAGTTGAGCAGATATTAGTTTCATACTTTATAAACAGCGCCCAACACTTTCACTGTAATTTTAAAACAAAGATTATGAATTTAAATACAAAATTATTCAAAAACATTTTAATTTTTTAATTAAACTTTGCGCAGACAATCAATTTTTGTTTCTTAATGATCAAAATTTAGTTTTCTGGAGCAATTTTTGTCATTCCACCCAAATGAAACACATTCGTTCGAATGATGGTTCTTAACTTCATTGTTTGTTTCAAGCTTTCCTAAGCTCAAGAATGGTTGTTCGCCCATAGTGGTGATTTGAATGACTGAATTTTCAATTATTAATTTGAGTTTCATCTGTTATGTTTTCTAATGATGATTTCAAAAGATAGCTGTAACTAGACCCATAGTCACAACTCATGAATCGTTAGCTACAACTCAAAACATTTTTTTACCTTTAGTTTAGGTCCTATATTGCCAATTCTGAAAACCCCTCTGGGTATTGACTTACTTCAAATTTTATATACTATATACAATTTGAAGTAAATCCGTTCGCTGATTTGGATAAGATGAAATCCGACGGAAAGCCACCACATTAATTTTTACTACTTAGTATGCTATACATATTTTATGATAAAAATCTTACTAAAATACAAATCGGTCGTCGGACATTTACACACTGTCCCGCTTAAGTAGAGAAAGCTTTATTTATTTGTGGAGAGAAAATATGATGCGCTTAGCTCTGAAGTCGACTTCTTTTATAGGAACTCGTCACGAAGTGTTCATTTATATAGCATAACCCCATTTTCTGAAGACACTTCGATAAGGCTTAATAGTAATCCACCATACTTCTGTTATTGATGAATTTGTAATGTCTGTTAGATGAACATAGAATATATGGAGATGGGAATAGAAATGATTTTGCATATACACCTAACCACATTTTTAAATATAATAAAAAACTATTTGTATTAATCATCAAAAGTAAAGGTAAGTCCTTTAAATTTGATCATAAAAATGTATGACTTACTTAAATGTCTTCTTAAGCTCAAACGAATAACAGTTCACCTTATTGCATCTATGTGTTTATATCCACTCCAATTTTAATTGAATAAAGAAGTTATGCGATCCTTCTCGCAATGTTATTAGTCAATGAATACTTTAACTTTTTTTCTATTAAGCCGAGCACCATCTTGCTGATTTAGGATGCAGCACAGACATCTTAGCTGCCCGTATTGTAGTTAGCTGGAAATGCAACAAATGTTTTTAAATGTAAAAACAACTTTTTTTTTTTAAATCAGCAACTATAAAGTAAAGTTCAGCTGTCGTCGTAGTATTCTGCGGTTAAAACAAACGACACTCATTTAACTTTGTTCACAAACAGATAACTCTTACAACAATAATAGAGACTAACAAAAAGAAACAACAAGCTAAATTAAAATGAAACAAACCTCTAAATGCAAAGTAGTTGGAGATGCTTTATGGCGGTGCATGAAAATATGTTCCATCAAAGTGCACTGTGTAGACTCATTATAATGCTGAGTGCTTGGGCTTAGGTGAATCCTTGCCTGCCTGCGAATATTTGAATGTTTACACTAGGAGATAGGGAGGTTATATTTTACCATTGGACTATTGGAGTCCCAAAGAAAAAAAATCCTAAACTCTGTTGTTGAACATTGTGTTTGCTTCGTGGACATTTTTTGTATCATCAGTTTCTTTCTGGCGTTGTCGTTTTTTGACAAGACAACTAAAGGCGAACGAACACTTCTTAACACACATCCCTGTTGTGGTATTTGCAAAGGCAAACATTTAGACTTCTGCCCAAGCCAAGAACTATACGAATGATTTATCGATTTTGAAAGACAACGCGAAAAGGATATGAAACCGGCTTGTCTTTTATTTAATTTTTGATTAAAGATATTTGGGTCATGAGGATTATAATGATTTTGATTTCTCTTTTCATAGCCTCCCAGATTGGTGTCACCAGCAACGTTACTCCGACGTCGCCATGGGAACAGTTTTGAAATGGCCACTCTCCTGTGCAGCATGTTGACTGGGGCGGGATTCCCGGCAATGGTAGTATCTGGATCCGCAAATTCGGTGACAATCAATAACGATCAGCGAAATGTCGAATTTCCTCTGCCAAAAGATAGTGATCCTTCAGCTGATGATGAAGATAGGCGTGTAGAAGTGGATACTCCGCCAACTAATAACAAGTATAATATTAAGTTGAAACCAGATTTGACTAGCCATTTGATAGAGAAACTAGAAGCAATTAAGCTTGCGAAAGAACAGCGCGAAAGGTTGGCAAAAAACGAAGCAGATCGAATTGAACGTGAAGTAAGACCTTCTTTGAAATATGACTTACAAAGGAACTTTTCAATAGTTTTCTTTTTCAGACTTTGGAAGATGAAATTTCATTCAATGACCCACATCGTTTGTCACACGCTTGGGTTGTTGTTGTGAACAATGCTCCTTGGACTATAAAACCGAGGGTTAAAACTCTCAACGAGGATGGTGAAGAAGTCGATGAGGCGCCAACTGCGATCTTTATTGAACCTTCTACAGGTTTCAAGCATGACACCTCCACCAAGGCTTACATCCATATCGAGAGCGTATGGAATCATATGAACTACTATGTAAACTTGCAACAATGTCGAATATGCGATATGAAATGGGATCTACGAGATACTTCGCAATGGGAACACCTCCTCCCCGGAGAACCAGAAGAAATGCGAGTTGTCGCCGAAATATCTGACGAAAATCTGCCCATAGATGATGCAAATAAGGCGTTGGTAGAAAAGCATTTGGATATGAGTCGATCATGGGTGGAGAAGCTGCATATCAGTCAAAAAGAGTTCGATGAACGTTTTCCCAATCTTTACAAGGCAATTAAATATAGGCGTGTGCTGCATGAGCGGTTTTCTCCACATATGCAAGCAGATGGGAAAACATTGCAAGTAACACTTTTTGCGGATGATATGTATAAAGTACCGGAGGTGCGTTGGGATTGGTATGAGAACCGCTCTGATTTGATGGCAAAGGTTAAGTTTGTGTTTTCAACTGGGCAGACTGAAGAATATTTTTTAAAAGGACGACCAGATGCACTTAAGCGTACGTGTTGATGGGAGCCCAATGTATAATAATATATCTAAGACATTATTCATTTTTAGATTTCATACATAACGTCGATGACAAGAAACCAAAGTTTATGCATTTCTTCTCGGTGGCACGATTGGATGCATTGCAGTTCGCGGAAATACATGTAAAAAGAGTCATTTTGGGTTTCGAAAAATCACCTGGATCGTAAGTATGGATTTGGATCGTAATAAGCATAAAAAAATTACAGAAACACGACACGTGCATAGTAAAAATTAGTAGCTTTATGCAAAAAAAAAATATTAAAAGGATATTTTTTAATTGCTCCGGCACAATAGGACATTGCTTGCATTCGAGTTTACCTGTCCCCAGAAATGGCTCTTCCACATTCTCAGGACAGACTGTGTTCGTCTCGAAAGAATTCTGTATTCCTGATTTTGCAATTCTACATTTGATAAAAATGTAGAATATCTTTTCTGGAGTATTAACGCTCATAGTTACTCATTAGTTCCAGCCCCTTAACCCAAAGACATTGTCAGTGAGACTATAAACACTTTATTGACAATGTCGTTAAGCGAAGTAGCCTACTGGTTAGTGCGTTGGACTAGTAAGAGCGGGGTCTCTGGGTGAATCCTCGAACCTAAGTTTTTTTCACTGTTCAACCTCTTGCAAAATTTGAAAAACATACAAGAATATTAAAATGTTATCAGAATCTTTTTAAATTTAACGTCTGAGTAGGCGTTGAACAGGAAATCTAATAGTATTCGAGATATGAGATTAATAGAGATGAAGCCGAATACGCAGTCTGTACAAATCCGAGCGGTCTCTGGCTAATTCCGTCATCGACATTAAAGCATATCCACAGTCGAGATTTTAATAATAATATAAGAGAAGCGTCGGAAAAAAATCCTTTACAACTGGCAACGCACTTAGGCTAATAGACTACGCTGCGGAACGATGCTGGTGGTATCGTTTTTATCGAGAGATTAAAGAAATACGCATTCAACATAGTTCTGGGTGGTTTCTTCTGATTGCAGTCTTTCAATATTAAACTAAATGCAAAGGAAACCGATCACAACAGTTGCAGTCCATATTACGGCCCGTTGACATAGTCGCAATTGGGCTTTGATATAAGAAGCAGGTTGTGTGGTCTTATATGAGATATTAAGGGATACGCTTTTCCCTCAACCAGGAAAAACTCCTGGTTTAGGCGAATAATGCTGACAAATGCTAGCAGAAATAATGAGGCATACATCGAACTTGCGGATAAAGCTGAGATCTTCGAAAATTTGTATCGATGTAAAGAAACGATGTATGACTTGGTGGTATTAATTGCAACACTCTTTGCAATTAATTTTGTTGCTATGATATTGTGTAAACATAGAATGGTTCGATATTTTAAAAAGACTGTTAGAGAACAGTCCATAATTTGTTTGGCACAGGCAGACATGTGCTTATGACTATTTATATCAAATATGTATTTAATATTGCAACCGATATTTAACTTTTGTTTATACACAGATTCCATATTTAAAATAATCTCATAGCCACACAATAAAATATATGTCAGAATAGATGCCGAAATTAGCTTTAGTTTGATTACGTTTTTGTTTGGCTAAGTCCAGGAAGTTCGTGATGATCTGACAAATCGTCCGAGTAGTATCAATTGTCAAGAATAGCTTATCTCAACTTTGCCGTTCGGAGTCGGCATAAAACAGGAGATCCCGCCATCGTGCAAGAAGTACACACGCACACATGAATGGTTGTGAGAAAGCTAGGCCCTGGGTACTAACGAGCCTGTTGCGCCAAAAATTTGTATTTTGTAAGTCCAGGAAGTACCCCGTTAATTTTTGCGACAGTCTTATTTAAATGAAACTTCCATGAGAGATTATGTGTAATATGGACTCCTACGTTTTTTATACTTTCAACACACTCAATGGATGGTTGTACAGGCATATTTGAATTTATTTTCATAGAAACCATTTAATTCATGTATCAAAAGGAGATAAAGAAATCCTCATTTTCGTTTTTAGCAAAAATTTCTTTGATAATTCAGTCCCGTTTGCGTTCATAATCTGTGAAGACTAGCAATCAACTAATAATTTTACGAGCTATAAAGTGACATAGATCTACTTAAAAAAACTTTGAATTTGACGCTTTAGATGGATAAGGCATGTACAGCCAATGGACACCAATTATACTGCCCCCAGTCTTCGACTTCCGACGCAGTAGAGGAATGCATCATATCGATTGTTAGAAAGAGGCCTTAACCAACTGGAGGCAGTTTGCTACGAACCGGCTAATTAGAGAGTCCTGTTAGTTGAGGTAGAGGACAGTAGCACCACTTAGATAAGTAAATTTTACTTAAATTATCTGACATTTACGGCCCAAACAGGGCCACAAACTTAGCTTCTCCCTTTATTTGTGTGTGCGAAGTTAGTATTTTTGCGACAAAGAAAATTACCTTGGGTTTAACGCCGACTCTGAACGTCAAATTTGAGAAATTTCCCATGATAGTGATATTCTTGAATGTTTGTCAAAATTTGGCAAGAGGTGGGGCAGTCACAAAGCCGTCGGTATTTAGGGATTTGAATACGATACCCCTCGCTTAGTGATCCAACGCACATTTTTTTCTATAACTTCTAACAATTTCTAATGCTAGACAAAAAAATCATGAACAACTAATCTAATTAACTAACTTAAAGGGCCAAAGCGGGTGCTCTAAATTAAATGTAAGTAAACGTTTAATTAAGAATCATTTAAACTTAGAGCACAAAATCTATATTTTATCCAAGAAACATTTTAAAATCATGTTTTGTTTATATTTAAACTTACTAATTAAAGCTTCTTAAAGACTAATTAAAACAACTTAGGAAACAATTAAAAGTACAAACATATAACTTAAGAACCAAAACTTTATATATAGTTTTTGATAAAATATAGATAATTTTATTTATATATTTAAAATTACTGTTGCACCTAGCTTATACCTTAAACAATCTGAGTTGGCCATTTAGTTTTTAAAGCAAACTATCTTTAACTAATTTAGCCACCACAACAGATTCTCCTGTTGGAAGCTACTACGACGGTCCCAATCGGACACAATCCTGTTAAAGACTTGAGCGTTGACATCTCGATCCTTTAGGAGCCGCCTATCCACAGTGGACATAATAGAAAAGCGGCTGCTATAAAACAATCGTCTTGTCAGTGCAAACGCTCCCTCCAGAGCCGCATCTACATGTCTACCGAAATGTAGATATTGATCAAGGTGCCTTACTACACATTGGTCAAATGCACTAACCACTAGGCTACTGCACCCACAATATCTATTATACAACCAATCATACATCATACAATGCATGCATTCCATTCGCAGGTGTTTCTACAAGGAATTCGTGACAAGAAATGACATGACCAAATTAAAGGTATCACCAATATATTATCCTCACTCCCAACGTAATGACATACCTAGAAATCATAAATGATATTTTTTCCAGGAAATCACTGAGAAATTTGAACGAAATCCCACCCAACTAGCTGATAAGGATATCGCAATTCGTTCATTCCTACTCGCACAGAATAAAATCGTCTTGAAATTTCACTATAAACGTGGTGCACTAACAGCTTCAACAAGGGAGTTTATTAAACCACCAAAGCCGGATTACGGGCAAGAGATTATCTTTGATCCAGAACTAACAATAGGTTACAAGGTGCGCACTCATAAATCCTTTTCCACAAAAACTGAAATGCCGTCGGCATTGCGATATATGCATGCATACAATCATATCCCTAGGTAGTTTTCTTGTATCTATAATAAAACAAACATTTGTGTGTAATTTCAGTCCGGCGGCAGTTCAGTACCAGATCCCACGCAATTACAACTCTATTTGCTATTATTGGAACAGCTGAAGGCTGAAGAACGCGCCAAAAAATCCTTTGAAAAACACACCGAGGAATTGAATAGTATCTTTGAGTTGCGACAAAACGAAAGGAAACATACGATCTTGAAGTTCCGATGCTTTGACCCATTGCGAAACACGGCTGCAAGAAATATAAGACTAGAATTGGTAATACTGAAACACTTATACTTATATCTATATGTATATACAAATATACAAACTTTAAATATCCTTGAAAATGACCTAATTAACTGGTGGTAATGAACTCGTATCTGGTTTGCTTAGTCCGATAAATGCATTAATTGCAGTAATTGGGATTACTTACATATTTGAGACAGGGCTTCTATGTATCATGAGCATCCTTTCGCCCAATACCACCCCCTACTCATAATATATGTTAATTTCGGTTTGTTTACCAAATAGGAGGGACAGGGAGAGTGTGTCTGAGTTTGGCATGCGACGAGGATATAACTCCCAAGGTGGTGGCAATTCATATTAATGCATTTGTATTACTAACTTGTGAATAGATAGTGTCACTCCATTGCTTGTTGTCCCACTTCTTAATGCATAATTGAAAGCATCAATACTCGGCACTTAATTGAGTTGAACAAACGTGTGTTTGTGTGTGTGTGCAGCGGTCAGGCTTTGTCCTCAGTTGCATTGTTGAAGGACCTTGAACTTAATCAGATCAATTAAATTCCTAACATTGAACTTTAAAGCCGATGAAGATTAAAGGTGTATCAATTTAATATCTTGCAGGATCAAATGGAGGAACAAGCGAAAAAGGATAGGCGAGATAATCAACCGGATTATTTGGCGCCCTACTTAATACGATACGGTGATCATACCTTAACACCTCAAGAATCCTGGGCAGCATATAACGAGTGTTTGACTGATATAAAAACCCGATACATTTCTCTGTTAAATAAGTTGCAGCGACGATATGAAGATGTAAGTTAAATTGTGTGACATGTCCGACAGCCTTGCAACGAGAGATTTTTTGTTTCAGTTGACAGCAGAAGCGCAATCTCTGAAAAAGTTTCTTAACAAATTCCAAGTTAAATTTGATGATTTCGATTACGAACGTCTGAAGGGAGAATCCAAGGATCTGGAGTTGAACAAAAGAGTGGTGCAGAAACGTTTGACAATGGCTCACGAAGAGGGACAGAAGAAGTACGATATGGTAAAACAGACCCTATTGAAGGATAAGCGATTGAATTTGAAGCGGGTTTCAATTATTCAGTGATGATTTTATTAATCAATGAGGACATAACATGTTTATATTTTTTATAAATAAATTTTTATCTTTTTATTAATTTGTGTTGTGATTGAGTCTGTGAATAAATGAGTATACACAGAATAATATACATTTGCATGCAGATTTTGACGCATTAATCGAAAATCGTTTACAGCATAAATTGCTATCTCAATTGGCTTATTAGGATAATATATATATTTAATAGTGAATCCGAAAATAGGCTTGAGGGTATATTAAGGAGCGCTCATGGCAACGCGATATAATGATACAACTGTTAAAGGAACGGAATGCAACTAGTTATATCATTTGAGCAACGCCAGAAGTGTCGGCTCATGAAAGACGAGACTCAGTGAAAAATAAAAGCCTTAAGTATGAAAACGACGTTCTTCGAACAAGGCTACGAAGAAGGCTAAACAAAGTCGAATTGCTCTGCGAATAGCTTCGTAAAAAAATTCTTCACCTTAATGATGAAAATATGACCCTAAAGAGATTATTAAAATTAACTTATGAACCAAAACCGAGTGCGTACTGCCCATTGATACAGAATACCATACGGATGAAGAAGAACTCAGAACACGAAACCGACTGTATTCTAAACAAAAGACCGGTGAAGAAAAGGAAAGCCGTATCCTCCCCTGAAGTTATTATTCACGATAAAGAGAATATTTATAAAGGGAAACAGCTTAAACAAGGGCTAAAAACTTCGCTCGAAAAAAAAAATACATGGAAAGTCTGCGTTAAAGACCCTGAAAGTTACCGTCTATTATTTCGCAAGCTTAATACCGATAAATAAGAATGGTATTCATTTTAAAATAAATCTGAAAGGCCTTTACGCGTTGTAGCTAGAGGGTTACATGCGTCGTGCTTAAAGGATGACATAGTAAACAATCTTAAAAACAGGCAATAAAAAGTTATAGGTGTCGTTTACATTATCAAGTGAGACAAATAGTAAAAAGAGGGCGAAGAAAATGCGATAAAACGCGGTATTCCTTTATTTATTTATACTCACGATAAACAGAAAGTTTGAACACAATTTACGAAATACAACATTACTTAATATTGTTGTAAAAATTGAATTTATGCGTAGGGATTCTAACTTAGTTCTTAAGTGCAAGCGGAAATCATCTGACGGTAGATTGTAGGCCAGATAAGAAAACTCAAGTTATCTGCATTAACTGTAAAGGCAATCATCCAGTTACAAAAAAGACGGACGAAATTTAAGAGTATTAATTTAAAGAAATTAAATTTAAATTAAAAGCCTAAAATTCCGATTAAAAATATGCCGAAGCCAAAGCATGGTACAATCGAAAAGCCTAGATTTCCGATCGGATCTTGTACATCCAAAACCATATGTACAAACGTATGCCCAAGTATCCGATAACGCTTAAAAAAAATAGCTCACCTGACCTAGTTGCAAATGTATTCTCGATTATACTTTCAAAACTTGAGGAACAAAGGGAAACGAATAAACTTATTTTTGATAGGCTAGTTAAGCTCGAAAATAGTATTCGCAACAGACGTAATCCACATTCAACATGCATAGATTTCTTTAAATTCTTACGTGGAATGGAATGGAATGGAGAACTTGAATTGTTTACTCAAGAAAAAGAAATCGACGTCTATTTAATATCCGAAACTCACGCAAAGAGTAATTCGAACTTAAGCCTTATTCGAAGCCTTATTCGAGGTGGAGCCTCACTATATATAAAAGAGTGTATCGAACATTCGATTGATCTTAAATTAGAAATCGAAACAATCTATACAAGTCAAAAGCAGACAATCCTTTCTGAAAATATCTTCTATTTACTGCTCACCACGATGCAAGGTTGAGAAAATTGACTTTGAAATCTTGCTTAATTCCCTTGGATAGCGTTTTGTTGACTGGATAAGAAATCATCGAACAGCTGTAGTTATCATCCATTTGAGCGTGTACATCTCCAATTGGCTTTGGTACTCGAACAGAACGAATAAGGCAGAAAGACAGGCCGAAATATTTGACCCAACTTGTCGAGGAACCAACATATATTCCTGACATCTATTTACGCTACATAGAACATCGATGCAAAGAATACAAGACCATTAACGGGTTAATGGAACTACCAAATATCTATAACTGGGATAATGTGCGTGTCTCTTACGGTTTTTTTTCTTCTCTCTGTTCAAGACGAAATTATGTTAATACATACTATCGCAGAGATACAGAGATCATTTTTCGGGTATTCGTTCGTTACTTACTTACCTTTGACCAAAGATTATGATTTCTATACAGATGACGCACTCCATATAAGAAAAATTGTTCTATGGCGGGTCGTGCTGGCACAGCCCGCCATATGTTTTTGTTCTTGTTTTTCATGTGTTTTCATTCTCAATGCGTCATCTGTATAGAATTCATAATCTTTGCTTTTACTTAACGGGTTCCCGACCAGTTGAGGGTCTCCGTCTGAGACAATGAGAAGCCTTTCATCCTCTTCGATCCTGGGCACGTTTCTGCCAGTTATGCTCGTAGTGTAGATTGATTCTAACATTACAATGATAGCGGAACCAATAAAAGTGTTTTATGGAATTCCGTCCGTCTGTCTGTAATGGTCTCTCCAAACTTCGGCTTTAACGATTTTGATTAAACTTAACATATACTATAAGTATATTAGTCACAACAAAACTGCATACACACTTTTTTGCGAAAATCCATATAACGAGTTTTTGTACTTAGGCCATATAAGACAATTGTTAGTTATATTAATTTTTTTTGTTTATTCGTTTTATTGAATAAGTACAATGAAAGATACAATATCTTTTTTTATAATATTAGGTTTACATTCGATATAAGAATAACATGATGATATTCAAATGGAAATAGCTGCAGAGTATTTGGAAATGATAGTTTTACATAACAAATATTCAAGTATATATAAGAAACATATTAGAAGGCTACAATCCGCTGTGCGGATCTATCATACCCCATCCTTAAAATTAATATCCCCGAAATATGGGCTTTATGGGGATAAATTATAGGTAATGATGTTGTCACAACATACTGTGCAGACAGTTTATCAAAATATTCTTTGGTTCGACAAAAAAAACAACGTTTTTCTATTGCATATGCCTTGGGGTAGAGTATACAAATGGTTTTTGTAGGAAAACGACCCCAAAAAGTGGGCGTGGATTTAAATGATCTACAGATGAAATGTTTATATTATCATAACCAATGATCTGGCATAGAAAGTTTTTTCAAAAATTTTAAAAATGGACCAAAAAACGATTTTTTATAGAAAACTCCCCCAAAAAGTGGGCGCGGGAAAAAACTTTGTATAGACAAAATATATATATTGATACGTTTCTTAGACACTTTTTTTTAAAAATTTCTTACGGTTTGGCCAAAAACTATGTTTTTCTAAAAAGGGGACGTGGCAGTTGGCGGATTTTAAAAATTTTTACACTTGTTCTGCTTCGTCGGCCAGAGAGTCTATACAGAATTTCAACACTCTAGCTCAAAATTTAAGGCCCATAAATCGGTGTCACACAGACACACAGACGGACGGACGGACGGACAGACAGACAGACAGACAGACATGGCTAGATCGACTAAGCTAGCGATTCTGAATCGATCCATATACTTTGAGGTATATGTATCGAAATTATTTCTCTATGTTACAAACTTAATGTCAAAACTAATATACCCCTATGAGATAAGGTATAAAGGCTGAACTATAATAGACTGAAGCAATCGGAAGCTAATGTCAAAATTTTAAGTTAAGTTTTCTTCAGTACTCTCAATTACTCAAGTTGCCCATAAAAGACTTTTGAGAATGGAATTGCAAACAATAAAAACAAAATTTTGTTGCTTAGGAACTTACAAATTTAAATGTACACAGCTGTTGAAGTGAAATGTAAAATTTGTGTATGAAAGAACAAAAGAAAGAGCGAATCAATTCGCTTTTTCGTAAGTGAGCAAAAGTGAACGAAAACTGAACGAATCGAAGCGAAAAGCTATTATGGTCGTACAATACAAATTGCATGTGTTCGCAGTTCGCACAGTTACGGAAGTGGTCGTCTCGTCCGCAACCAGCTTCTATTATAGTTCAGCCTTAAGAGCGAATGTTTGCTTTTCATGTTTAGTTTATCGTATTATTATTAGAATAGGAGGTTGTATTTTCTATTCTTTTTATTTGATTTGGTAAGTTTTTCCGTAGACGAATGAAATTTATAAAAAACTGACGTTCAGATGTTTTAGCGATGAGTGGAGGGGATGACATAATAGATTGGATCTGCTTGATGATGAGAATTGGATTCTTCTGTATAGATATTCGGGTTGTTGGGATTTTTATGGTATCAGCAAGAAGGCAAGAAGGATGGTTGGGTGCTGTAGAACGAGGGTAGACTCTGATTGACGTTAACTTGGCAATGCCCAGTGTTGCAACTCTGACTACACATCAAATGTGCTTATCTCTACCTCCAAGTGGTAACCATCGGGTACTGGTCTCATCCAACCGGATTTGACTTGCTAAACGATAAGTGCGAGTGTTGATAACACGACGAAAAACAGCAACACTATAAACACCCTGGTGAGAATGGCACGGATGAATACCCGGCCTGCTGTCCCAGGCGAACCTAGATGAGCTGCTCTGACATATTCGGACAACAGGTTGTCTAGGAATTTCAAGGGTTAGTCAGGCCCCTTGAACAGAGATGGTGGCGGATGAACCGAAAGGCCAACGGCAGCGCTCAATCCCGTAGTGGATACTGATGGCCCCGTGTCCTAGGGGTATCTAATAAATTGGAACTGGCCCTCCAGGTTGGGGGTTGTGCTTTGGGCTAACTACCCACCCACAGAAAAAAAAAACATGGTTACGAAGCAACCAATAGCCTCGGAAAGGACGGATTTTATTGTTGACGACCCTGCTAAACGAAAAAAGGACAACGACGTTCGTATCTGCACCTGGAATGTGAGAACATTAAACAGGAGAGGTGCAGGCGAACAACTAGCGGAAGCCCTAAACTGCTACAAAGCAGACATTACTGCCATCCAGGAAATACGATGGGATGGGCCGGGCAAAAAGAGGATGAAAAACTGTGACATATACTACGGACCGTGTTATAGTGAGCAGAAACAGCGACTATTCGGATGCGGATTTGTTATAAGTGCCAGACTTAGGCAAGAAGTCTTATGTTTCCAAGACATTAGCGAACGCATAGTAACAATCCGCATCAAGGCCAAATTCGCCAACATAAGCCTTATATGCGCTCACGCTCCGACGGAAGAAAAAGATGATATAGCTAAGGATTGCTTCTACGAGCTCCTCGACAAAACCTATGAGCGACTACCGAAGTACGATGTTAAAATCGTGCTGGGAGATTTTAACGCAAAGGTAGGAAGAGAAGACATCTTTAGAAGTATTGTCGGAAAACATAGCCTACACGACAACACGTCTGGTAACGGACTTAGGCTAATTGATTTCGCTACGGAACGAAATGCCACTATAGCCAGCACACGGTTTCCTCACCTCGATATCCATAAGGGGACATGGCGGTCTCCAGATCAACGAACGGTCAACCAAATTGATCACATTGCGATAGATAAGAGGCACGCATCCAGTATTTTGGATGTCCGAACATTCCGAGGAGCTAACATCGACTCGGATCACTACCTTGTAGCAGCCAAGGTAAGAATGCGGATATCCACCACGCCACAACAATCCAGAAATACTGTGAAAAAATTTAATGTCGGAAGACTGCAATCGCAAGAGACCGCCAAGACCTTCGCACAACGCGTATCCCTTAACCTCTCGATTAACACCATACCACCAGCATCGAATGTCGAAGAGCAATGGCAACGATGCCAACAGGCCATTAGATCAGCCGCAACTGATGTGCTAGGTTTCTCGCGCCCACCAGCCAGAAACCCCTGGTTTGATGAGGAATGCCGACAGATGCTCGCAGCCAAGAACGAGGCCTACAAGGCTAAGCTGCAGGTGAAGACGAGAGCTGCCATTGAGCTCTATAGGCAAAGAAGAAGGGAAGAACATCGGCTTTTCAGCAAGAAGAAAAAAGAGCAAGAAAAGCGCGCGATCGAGGATATAGAGAGGTGCCACTCCAGGAACGATGTTCGCAAGTTTTACCAAAGTGTAAAACGTCAAAGCCAAGGATACAAGGCTCGAACAGAATCCTGTCGAGATGAACAAGGAAATATTGTAGTTGAGACACAGTCGATGCTGAGGATATGGAAGAACCACTTCTGCAGACTGTTAAACGGCGATGACGAACAACATTCCGCTGTCAGGCAGAACGAACCATTCAATATTGGCAACGACAGCGAAAACTGCCAACCACCCGACCTGAGTGAAGTGAGGATAGCAATATCTAAACTCAAGCTTAATAAGGCTGCCGGAAATGACGGCCTTCCCGCTGAGCTCTATAAGGCCGGCGGAGATGACTTGGTAAGTAACATCCACCAACTCATAAGCCAAATCTGGTCGGATGAAAATATGCCTGAAGAATGGAACCTCAGCATCGTTTGCCCGATCCACAAAAAAGGAGACCCTCTGAACTGCGCCAACTACAGAGGCATAAGTCTCCTCAACATCGCCTACAAGATCCTATCTGCCGTAATATGTGAACGCCTGAAACCGTTTACTAACAACCTGATTGGCCCTTATCAGTGTGGTTTTAGGCCAGCAAAGTCCACAACCGATCAAATTTTCACACTTCGGCAGATCCTGGAAAAAACTCAAGAAGTCCAAATCGATACCCACCACCTATTCATCGATTTCAAAGCCGCATATGACAGCATTTATAGAGACGAACTGTACAGAGCCATGTCTAGTTTTGGTATACCGCCCAAACTCGTCCGTTTGTGTAGGATGACGATGGAGAATTCTCGCTGCTCCATCAGGGTCGGAAACGACCTCACCGACACATTCGATACCAAAAAAGGATTTAGACAAGGCGATGCGCTGTCATGTGACTTCTTTAATCTGATTCTTGAGAGAATTGTGCAAAACTCCAAAGCCAACACCAGAGGCACAATTTTCCAAAAGTCGGTGCAACTACTAGCATACGCTGACGATATTGACATCATTGGTAGGACTCAACGTGATGTCATAGCCACGTTTGCTAGTATAGAGAAGGAAGCGGCGAAAATGGGTTTAGCAGTAAATGAGGGTAAGACTAAGTATATGCTGTCAACACGAAAGGACACACAACATCGACGAATTGGACAGAACGTCACCATTGACAGATATAACTTTGAGGTAGTACGGGACTTTGTCTACCTCGGCTCCGCTATTAACTCTGACAACAACATCTCGTCAGAAATTAAACGAAGAATTACTCTTGCCAACCGCTGTTTCTTTGGGCTAAGAAGGCAATTTAGTAGTAAAGCCCTCACTCGAACTACTAAGGAGATCCTATATAAGACCCTGATCATCCCAGTCCTGCTCTACGGCGCTGAAGCATGGACCGTATCAAAAGCGGATGAAGAAATCCTTGGTAGATTCGAGAGGAAAATTCTTCGAAAAATCTTCGGTCCCGTTTGCGTTGACGGGCTATGGAGACGAAGATTCAACCAAGAACTATACGAGCTGTACAGCGACATGCCCCTGGTCAAAAAACTCCGCATTGGACGTTTAAGATGGCTAGGACATGTAGAACGAATGGACACCAATACTCCGGCTCGCAGAGTCTTCGATTCCCAGCCAGACGTCGGACGCAGTAGAGGAAGACCTCGCCTTAAGTGGCGCGCACAAGTGGAAACCGACCTCAACCAACTTGGAGTGCGCAACTGGAGGCAGTTAGCTAAGGACCGGGCTAATTGGAGAGGCATGTTGGTTGAGGCCCAGGTTCATTCCGGACTGTAGCGCCACTTAAGTAAGTAAGTAAGCAAGAAGGTTTAAGGTACGAACTTGAAGAAGGCTCTCAAATGGCATATTGAAGTTACGACGAGAGTAGTAAGACACATGGTCGAATCTTCGTAGTCCATAAACATATCGTGTTATGCAATTAAAAGCGACATTGAACTTCCTTCTACTTGCATATAGTCACAGTTGCAAATGATTGTTTAGATGTAAGCATACTATTGTTTTGAATGTATCAACTAATTTGCACTTGGATAATTTTTTCAAAGACTTCAAAGACTTTAGATATAAAGGGAAGAATAGATATTGGTCGGAAATCGTCGTTTTTGATTTGGGGATGGGTATTACTTTGGCTAGTTTCTACTGTGAGGAAAATTTACCAGACGTTCCCACAGTCCCACAGCATTGGACTTGATGGAAAGAAGACTCTCAACTGAATCGTCACTGTCTATATAGTTTAAATAGAGAAATTAGTAGTAATAATGTTTGTTATCTGCGGGGATCGTCAGCAACAATTAACATAAAAGATGTCTGTGATGAGGCGACAATTTGGTTTGCGTACATTATTCCATAGCTGTTTTTTGCTTCGAGACGGAACTATTTTGCTAGAATAAAATCGAGTTTTCTTAGTGCGTATTGCTAAAACAACTTGATTTCGTAGAAAACTATAAAGCCACCGACTTTCCTCTAGGCGGAATCGCTTCCAGCGCTTATAGAGACCATCGCGTTGTCCCATTAGCACCCGAATTTGGTCAGTAAGCCGAGGGGCAGCTTGTGGGGTGATTAATCTATTTCTATCAGCCCAAACCAAATATTTTCCGAGAAAATTTAATGCAAATTAATGTCTGTGTTAATTTATTATTTGTAAAAGTTCCACATAATTAGTAATATCCCGAATATTTCTAAAAGTAGTTTTCAGTTTAAGCCGCAAGGGAAAAACATTTTTATTCACATGGACAACGATTACTGCAAATTCCAGAACTTTTATTCCGGAATTTGAAGTAATCAATATAATATATATTTATATATTTAACATCAATAACAATGTTATTGTGCATTTTGGTCAAACCATGAAAGAAACAATTCAGCTCCAATATGTCCAATTCAAAATCCATGTAACTCATACACTAACTACTGACAGCTATTACTTAATAATTAACTAAATCGCTTACTCCACACACATTTATGTAAGCATTAACAACGAAACACTCACTTTCATCATATCAAAATGCATACATATGCATTTATAAATAAACAAACAACAACTCCCATCACCATCTCCAGCAACACCACCACCACCGCCACCACCATCATCATCATCATCATCACGGTGAATACATCTTTAATAGATCGTAAACAACCAAACGAACTAACAAACCAACACGTAAGGACATAAAAAGAAGGAGATTCCATAAAACCCCAACCAAGGACGACGACGACCACTCATTCGTTCGGGGTAAATCATGCTCTATTAACAAATTACCGAACGATAAATCAAACCATCCAACAAACACTTAACTTTATTTTCAATCATATAAATTTTATTATCGTTTTATTGGATCCTGCTAGAACTGTGGGTGGGTGTCTATTTGCGGGCGCAGAACGATGCTGGATACCTTCTTTGCAAGAGCGCCGGCCGGCTAATATGACCCTGTATCCTTTGCTGGGACAAGCTGTGTGTTAGCTACTAAACCATGTCCCAGAAAAAATTTCAAGAAGTTACACAACTAACTAGAAGGACGACGACAACAAGGATGACGACAAATGCCGGTGTACGAATAGCCATTAAAAAGAAAGTCTAACTTCATCTTCGTCACCCATCGCACCCTTCTTCAACCAGACATACAGTCACAATAAAAACGAAAAAGTCCTTAGGAATAATTTTTATAGCTCGTTCGTCTTGTGTGTGTGCAGTGTGCCTTTTGCAAAGAAGCAGAGTGTAGCGATGTAGCATAAAAAGGACCACCACCCCCAAACCATATATACCACACCCCTCATGTTCCCTTACCCAACGAGTATTCACAGACAAAACATAAAAAAAAACAACAACGAAAATACAAATAGACTTTGGGAAAGCCAGAGACTACCAGGATCAGAAGCGAGAAGAAGAACGTAATCGTTACATAAAAATTTTATGAGATTCGATAAAAACATGGAAACAACCTGTTGTCTGTCTGCTTCTGTATCGTATCTCTCTCAGAGCTTTTAGATTAAGGACAAAATACGTTTAACATATAGCCCACATATATAAAAACTGAATCAGGTCCCACTCTGTCATGTTGCAATTCGTGTGGATTCCTTTTTGCGTTTAAATAAAGAGTTTGCACAGCTCTAAAAACAACATAAATAGGGAAGTGGAGATTTTATTTGTATTTAATTTTTGTATTTTTTATTTGAAATGGGATGTATGAATTGTGAAATGTATGAGGTGCAGTATTAAGAATGTCATGGTGATATCCTATTAAATTTAATTTTTCATTCAGAAAACCTTATCAAAAGTTTAAGCGTTAAATTTTTTTTTATAAAAATGTTTTTTATCTATAATTAAATATAGGTATTGTATCTAGGTATATTTTAATATAAAAATATAATAATGATTTCACCATTAAAAATAATAAGTGTCAGCCATACAATCACTTACTTATATAAAATGCAAATCAGATTCGATGTATATATGTATCTGCCACGAAATTTCCGAAACAACCTAACCGATTTGAGTGGAGTTTTCTCCTGTAGATTCATAACTCTCTTTTTTACCACATACTTAGATTCCTTTAATGAAAACATTTTTTTAAAAGTGGCGCGATGGTTAGTGCGATGAACTACCGCGCAGGAGGTCTGGGTTCGATTCCCAGTCGTATCAACACCTAACTGATTTTTCACTGGCCCTCCTCTCGTGATGATCTGCCAAATCATCCGAGTAGTATCAAATGTCAGGAATAGCTTATCTCAACTTAGCTGTTCCGCCATCGTGCAAGAAGTACACACGCACACATGAATGGTTGTGAGAAAGCTCGGCCCTGGGTACTAACGAGCCTGTTGCGCCAAAAATTTGTATTTTTGTATATAATATGTTTGGCAGGTAACTTTCCTTTGAGAGTTCCTGCTTTTTCCGCAATTTATAGCGCGGTTTGTTATTATCGGGCCAAATCTAAGGGTTTAGTTCTTTTAAGAGGCCACAATATATTTGTTTCGTCAAAATTGTGGAGGACTGTTGTGTTAACGTGTCCCAATAAACGTTTTTTATGTTTTCGTGCAAAATTTTTTGTTTCATCTTTAACCGCGGGAATACCCAGATCTCTGCGTAGATCTTCGTTCCTTATGTACCACGGCGCATCGACGAATGATCTTAATATTTTGTTTTCAAAAGTTTGTAAAACGTTTAGATTCGTTTCACTGCTACAACCCTATAGTTGTATACCATATGTCCAAACCGGTTTTAGCACTTGCTTGTTTAATAGCAGCTTGTTATCAAGGTTAAGCTTCGAATATTTTCCGAGCAACCAGTACAGTTCTCTGTATTTATTTTTAAGTTCTTCGCATTTCTTTTTTACATGCGACTTCCATTTTAATTTTGCATCGAGTGTCATTCCGAGATATTTCGCTGCATTTGCAAAAGGGACACGAAGCGTTTGTCCGTTTATACGAAAAATCTACATGAATCGATTTGCTCTCAATAAGTGCAATCCGCCAGGGTTTTGACCATTCATTAACCTCGTTAAGAGTTTTTTTGTGGGATATCACGAGTGAATAGGAAGTACAGGATTGGTCCAAGGACGCTTCCTTGCTTTGAACTCTGAATATTGGTTTCTAAACTTCACACGGAAGAATCTATGCTCAAGATACGACATGAGGATTTTATAAAATTTTTCAGGCAGAACTTGTCTTAATTTGTATTGAAGACCTCTATGCCAAACCTTGTCAAAAGATTGCTACACGTCAAGAAATTTCTTTGAAAGCTTTCTCAATTACATCTGTAATTCGATATAATTGGTCCACCGTCGAATGTTTACTTCTAAACCCAAATTGATGGTCGGGTAAAATTATCGGGTGTAAGTGACCGAGTAATATACGTTCAAAAACTTTTGAAATTTTTGAAAGAAGTGAAATAGGCCTGTAATTGCCTAGAATTATGAACAAAATAAACTACGAAATGTGAAGAAAATCGATCAAGGGATTTAGGCTTGAGAGACCGTTAAGGAAAGTCGGACCAACGGATGCCACGAACGTTAATTCAAAAAACACCATTTTTGGTTCCACTATCACCGTAAAATGTTTACAAAAACAGTACCTTTCTATTTAAAGAGAAAGTTAATAAATTTTCAATTCCAAATGGATCAGATATAAGTTAGTTTAAATAAATAAAACTTCAAAGGGAGGGCGAAGCAAGGCGAGCATCCGTCAGCTTGTTAATAATACAGTGACACCTAATAATTTACTGAATATTACTAAATTCCCCAGAATACAATGTCTAGGCGAGTAAAGTGATGGTGCAAAAATTCGAAGTTAAGCTTTTTACAAATTCGTATGTTTTGAGGTACCCGAGTCCATAAATGTAGTTTTAAAATATGTATGTCTGTATAGCTTCATACTGTATAGCTATCATCGTATAATGATAGAGAAACCCAAAAATTGTTAGAAATAATAAAATTTTCACGAAAACAATATCTTTCCTTTTGTGAGAGAAAATTAAGAATAGCTTAGAATTGTGATTGTGACCAAAATAACTGTGTATACGAAGTTTGAGGAATATCGGTCAAACCGTTTTGGTTCCGGACAGACCGGAATTCCAATAACCACTCTTTTGGGTTACGTTAGAATCAATCAAAATCTCTAGTTTTCAGACATTAATATTACCCAGGTCTTTTAGATTGTTTAAAAGTAGTTTTCTAGGTTAGGTTAGGTTGGTGGGTTGATGAGGCAGACGGTGTGTGTCTTCCCTCATCGCACTCAGGTCAATATAGACCCATTGTGATGCTCGTTGGGGGTCCACATGTGTGGTTGGTTCATTCATTGTCCCGTTACTGTCCATTGTTGTTAGCCTCTTTCCAGCCATCCAGATGTTGTTGCAAACCTGAAAAGATTAGGGAGAGGGATTTCGGATAGATCCGTGAGGTCATTGAAAAAGTATTTTCCTAAGGTTCTCATTCTTAATTGGCTGAGGCTTGGGCAGTGGCACAGAAAGTGGAGGGTCTACTCGTGTATTTCTTCATCACCGCAGCCTCTACAGAGGTCATCATCTATGAGATGCATTTTCAGTTTGTGGCTTTTTAGTAAGTTGTGTCCAGTAAGAATCCCAACTAAAGTAGAGACAGATTTCCTGTTTCTACGAAGTAGTTTATGGGTTCTTGCTTTGTCATACTCAGGCCACATCCTTTTGGAAGTTTCACAGGTGGGAAGGGAGTTCCACCTGTTTTTGGCAGTGATCAGTGTTTTCTGTCCCACCCGAGATTTGAGGTCTCATAGTGGTGGTTTGACAGACTGGTCTGCTTGGTCAATGAAAGTAGTTTCTTAGGTGGAATTTTCGTTTGTTATGGAGCGCTGGGCAATAGAAGAGAAGGTGAGGAATACACTCCTTCTCTGCCTCGTACAAGGCAAAATGTCCTATAAAGACATCGATGATGGTACTGATGTTTGATCTGTTCAGTATTATTAGGCAAAGAGAGCGTTTCTGGTTATAGTTTAGCTAGGCTTGTTTGGATATTAGAAACGTTGTACCGTTTATTCATCTGTGGTTTAGTTTCTTGATCGGATCTTGTTTAATTATAATGATCCACTTATAGCGATTGCATGCTAATAATTCTGCTGGCATTGGAATATTAAAGGTAGTGACAAGTCTGGCAAGCTTATATCCGCCTCACAATTCCCTGGAATATCTCTGAAGCCCTTGGTATTGGTATTCGTGGGTTGATTTCGATGTGAATGAGATGAATCCCAATTTATTGGTTTTTGTTGTAGATTTTGGGTGTTTAGAGAGAACTCAGTTTTCGGTGAAGGTAACTCACGGTGTTCATTCCTGATATTACTGCTGATTTGTAGTTGTCCAATTAGAGTATTAATATATTTAGTTTCTAAAGGGGTGCTGCCAAATTCATAATCCTAAAAATCAATTTACGAATGTATTCCAATATCAGATAATCTGAGTCATATTCATACAAGTATATATTTCTCTTATAAATAAATTAATTTCGATATGCATTCTAATGTTGTCAACTGATTCGTGATATCATTTCCTTTCCAAATTACGCTTTACGTCGAAGGATTTAGAGCTCCTACCAAGCGGACGATGGAAGGAACCAGCGGAAATTACATTTTTTCTGCTGGTCTTTTGTTCTTCCATCTCCATCTGTTATATGACCAGTAGCCACAGATAATAAAACCACCAAATGATCTTGAAATTAGAAATTGGAACTGCTTCACAAGGGGTCCCCATCAAGACTCCATCAACATACAAAAAATTGACTGTCTTCTTTGATCCCTCATTCCACGGTAATGGATCAAATTTCTTTCTGCCGGCTGGCGACAGGTAGACATTAAATTACGCATCAGTCATTTTCGCGCATTTTCCAGTTCGCGGCGTAAATTCATCCTTCCATAATGTTACCAACTTCAGAAGATACTCCATCATGTAGACAAAAATCTCCACCAGAAAAAAAATCACTTGTCTGTGAAATTTCAATTGACGCCTGTTGACTTACTCTGCTGTTGGTCCTCATCAGTCTTTGCCCCCATACGCCACGTCATGCCATACTACCGGCACCTGTTGCACTCGCAACCGGCCTGGGCGCCGATCCTGTCTGCCTACTGAATATTAACCGTATGTGTATGCAATGAAAAAAAATCATTAAAACAAGGATGTGACATTTTGTGCGAACCAAATAGTGCGGAGTGCAGTCAGCAGTATATGCGAATAAAAAATGGTCCAGGTTACAGTACAGGATACGGAAAAAACCGCTCCATCAAAGCTGTTTGCTCCTGCTACTGTATTGTGTAGTAGATGATACTCCGTGCATTACACGGTGCTGGAGGACTGCGTTTGGAGGAACTTTGGTGCCATAAAGACCGCACCAATTAAACGCTGTTGCTGACCTATGCGTTGATGTTGATCGGTGAAGGTGGTGTCGTTGTTCTGTCGGCTCGTGGTGGTGGTGAAGTTGATAGAGATGATGGGGTTGGCATGTAGTTAACTCCACACTCCACACTTTTCACACTGTGTAGTTGGTCCTTTGATGGAAGAATTCAGAATTCACAGGTTGTTGTTGAAAGAGTGTATGTGGCATGGTAACATACACCGAATAGGGGGAGACATTTGGAGTGATAAAAAAATACGGTCTATCCTAATGGGTGGCAGCGCGGCAGGACTCTATGCAATTTGCATGGCTTCGCACGAAATTGCACTTTTATTCACTTTGTCGTTGTGGCATGCTTTTGTGTTGGGCTGCATCATATATACGGCGATGATGGACAAACGATATCTGCTGGTTCTGACTGCCATGTACAACAGTGCAGATGAACTGACGTGCATCCTGTTTTTGGTACACACGTGCGAAAACATGCATAACTTGGAACAGGTGTTGTTTGACAACCAGGTGATGGCAGTAATTAAGGTATTTAAACGGATGAATCGGTTTTTTTTTTCACCACCGGATAACATGCTAATCGGCTGATGTTGTTATTCATGGACGTGTGGGGGCTGATGTGCGGTTGAAAGTTTGTATGCAAATTTTCAGTGGAATGAGGTACACGTGGAGTTTTAATGGCGTGTTAAAAGGTAAAGGTTTAAGGGTTCCTTCCCTTGGGGTTATCTTTGTTTTAGGCTAAGAGATATCAATACTTGATATAGTGCTATTCGTCCCTCACTCTATACAATAAACGATGAAAACAAGTAGCACCTTCATTTGATTTGATTTGATGAGTGTAATAATTTGATCAGTTTTTGACTTTTCTGGCCTAAAATCACACTGCTAAATACCAAGCAAGTTGTTGGTAAACGGTTTTAGGTGTTCACATATAACACCAGGTAGTAGGCTATGTTAATGAGACTTATCCCTCTGTTGTTTACGCAGCTCAATGGTCTGGTTCCATTCTTCAGACATGCATCCAGACGACCAAATTAAACTAATGGGTTGATTAATCATACTTACCAAATCATCTCCCCGAGTTTTTATAGCTCGGTAGGAAGACCGTCATTTCCGGCATCCTTAAGATATTGCTATCCTGACTTCATATAGGTGGGATGGTAGGTCATTTTGGTTACCCCTGCCAATATTGAATGGTTGGTTTTATCTGATACCGGGATATTATTGTTCATCTCTGTTATACAGTTACCAGAAGAAGATTTTTCCTCACTCTTTTTCTCTCGCGCCTTGTTCCCCGGCATTGGTGTTTCACTAGTTGGCCCCAGTTTTGGATGCGATCATCTGTCGACCCTATTTGTCAAATTGCGGTTTTCTGGTTGATGGAAGAAACCTAGGACATCAGTTGGGATCGATCATAAAGCTTTTATCTAAATATTTCGATCAGACACTTTTTCAAAATTCTTTACCGTTTGATAAACAACAACGTTTGAAAAAGAAAGGAGTATTTTTGACTAAATCCAAAAGCTCAGAAATTATATAAAGCAAATTCATTCAAGAAGTTGTCCCAACAGTTAAACTGTAAAGAAAAATGAACTAATTGGGACATTTCTTTAAGATACATGAAACAAAAAAACTTTGGCTGGTTAGTGCAATTGTCAAAATGGTAGATTATTAAATTTTATTATAAACCTTAAGGTCTTTAAATAGGCTCTTGTTTTTTTTAAACTTGTGGTGAACTTAAATTTACTAAGCTCTTGTTATTACAAGTACACTTTTGTGTACAGAAAGATTCTTGTTGTAATGGTGTTAGCTGAGTTATATGCCCGGTAAGAGTTTGTGAAGATTGGGCTTGGTAGCGATAGGACGAACAACAAATTTCATTCCCTTTTTCAACTTTTTATGAAGAGTAAAAGATTGTTAAAGCCGTAAGGGGTATTTTATTAAGGACTTGACAACTTTTTTAAATAAAATGCAAACTAATTAAGATATCTAAAAAAAACTTGTATTGGTTTGAATTACAATCAAAACATTTATTAATGAAATTCGACTTCGTTCATATGTCCACCTCGGGAACGTATGCAGCGGTCAATACGTTAAATCTAATTTTCGATGACTCTGACGCACATTTCGACCGATACGTCCTCTATTTCTCATTCAATATTGGCTCTGAGCTCCTGTTACGTCGTCGGCTTGTTGGCATATACCAATGATAGCCCCAATGTCTAGGGTGTTTCATTTTGTGTTGTGAGCAAACAATTTTTTTTGAATGTTTGCAGACTTAGCTTACGCCCTGAGTCTCAGTGATGTAGAAGGTATATATTCCAAATTTCAAGAAAATTAGATAATATTTAAAGGTTGCTAAGATTAATAGGTAGTAAGATGGACAACACATGAATGTACGATTGCAGTATATCCTTATAAAATGATAGGAACACAACCATTTTCCTAAATATTAGTTTTGGTTGTACCTTTTCCAAAGAAACAACTGTATACCATATCTCCTTTTCTGTTGCTAATGGTAGCCCTTCTGTTTGTTTAATTAAATTATATAAAGCATGTGCGATGTTCTAAATCCTAATTTGTACATATTTGCTGCATCCCGCAGTTGTCCAACTATTTCGACATTTAACTCATATGTACCTAGGAAACACCCACAATAGTCCCAACATATACAAATTCTTCTTCTACTGCTGCAGTTGCATTGACCAAAAGGGAATCCCAAAAAATCAAGTAGAGAAATTCCAAGAAAAAAATTAATAAATATTATGTACATATATATATATATGTAAAGTAAACCTAATTCCACATTGTGCATGAGCAGGAGACAAAGACAGAATACAACGATTATGATCTCATTGCAGTAAGTGTGCACCATGCAGTCTACTACACAATTAAGCAAGCATTCGCAACTATGAAAGAAACACGAGGAAGAATCCTTCCTTACTCGGTTAGATTTCTTCCTTTATGATGAATTTGTTTTGGTCATATATTTGACGTAGATATACCCACCCCCTCATTTGGTTTGATCCCCCATATGGTTGGCTTTTACAAAATACTTATGGCAAACCAATTTTGGTTTAGATTTTCACAAAGGCGCACAAGGTAAATTCGAAACTAGGATGCGGATTTAGGGAGACTCAGGCCACGATATAGAATTTCCATTTATATGTGAGGTCAAGCTCTTTAGACAACAAAATTATTCCACAGCAACAGCCCAGGGAATGAGACATTGTAATCGCCATTGCCTTCTTGTAATATCTTCTTGTGCTGTCAACTATATGCATCTTTCAATCGTTCCTGCAAGAACTAATGCTAAATATATTATACTTCACTTACCATATATGTTTCGTAGATATATCTACCTGTACAAGCGAATGGTGTCCAACGCATGTTGCTGAGAAAATAGAATCGAAACTATTGCTGCATGCATTAAAGTAAATATCCCTAGATGTAATATTATTCTAATACATCTTTACTTCAGAAGACAATTATTTAACTTAAATTGTTTTTTTTTATAACTAAATTACGCTGACAATTAAACTCCTTTTGATCCATGGTATTGACTGTCCGTGCCGAAACTTAAGGCGCGTTTTTGTTTTGGCTGTTTGGTTAAGAAGCCTATTTAATAAACATAATCAGCCGTATTTATTAGATTTCCTCAGAGTTTGCCTATTTAGGCATGCCTAGATATTTAAGTTATTTCTAGACAACGTTGGCTTAATTCTTATCTATAATCTATTGACGATTGCTTCTTAACTAAGCAATGGTTATGTCAAAAGACGTAGTAGAATTTACAAATCTATATATTTATTAATATTTAGCCTTAAATTTACGGCGCGGATTCACGCCTCAACGCATCTACAGATTTTAACCAAACTTTCACATATCTTGGTATTGGTCTATATATATGGTTTTTGTGATGTTTCGTTGAAATCGGGGAACGTATGTGAGTGTTGTGTGTACGTGAATTTCAGTAAATTTTGGGTTTTTTCCACAAAAGTTGTTGTTATAACTAAGTTGTTATTTTGTGCGTTCACTTATAACTCAAGTAATTTCCAACTAATTTACCTACTCAGTTTTTCTTTTAAACTATTCAGAAAAACAATAAGAAGAACATAGGGCCTTTTTTTCAGAAAAACGTTGTTTTTGGTTAAACTGCAAGGAATTTTGAAAAAACCTGGGCAAGATATTTAGACATTCTTAATATTTATATTTCGTCAAGAAACAAGAAACGCCCAACATTTGATCTTCCTCTCAATAACCCTGACTATAGTGCTGAAACAATGCAAAATCATCATATGACTGCACTATGGCACACAAACTTTCTCTTGAGGCGTTGTAAAGAACACTCAATGATAAAAAAAATAACGAAAAAGTAATCGGGGCAGTTTGTTACTCCTTTCAGGTAATTTCAGACAAACTATTTCCGTCATTCCACGCTCAACGGTGTTGTCTAAAGTTTAGCTAAAAATAAATATACGCGTCAAAATACTACAAGATCCATCTACTGACATATTCTCGAAACAATTATTAGACATCGGTGATAGAAAAGTTGCTGTCCATGAAAATACTGGGGGTCATTCCGTAACTATGAAAACGATTATTACTCAGACGGTAGTCGAGACCTTATGAGCAATCGCTCAATAATCGTCTGTGATTTGACGATGTACCCCTATGGGATAGGGTATAAACATCTGATGTAAACAAAGTACAAGAATCTTATTTGTTTATACTAGACTAGCTGACCCAGCCATCATTGCCATACAAATTATTTCTAGTGAATATTTTGGTTGCTAAATAACATATGAGAAGACTACAATCCGCTGTACGAATTGTTTAATATTGGATCTATGTATATACTTTAAGGTATATCTAGCTTATTATACCCTATCCCATAGGGGTATATTAGTTTTGATACATAGTTTGTAACATAGAAAAATAATTTAGCTACATATATCTCAAAGTATATGGATCGACTCAGAATCGAAAACTGAGTCGATTTAGCCATGTCTGTCCGTCCGTCTGTCCGTCCGTCCGTCACCAGTTTTTGGGCCTTAAACCTAATGTCACCAAAATGTGGATATGGCTTAAGACATGATGGAGATTAAACATAGAGAATGCCATTGTCACAACAAATTTTACGGTTCTACAGAAGACAAGGTTTTTCTCCTGCATATGTTATGGGGTAGTGTATAAAAATGGTTTTTATATAAAAACACCCTCTAAAAGTGGGCGTGGGTTAAAATGGTCTATAGACGAAATGTTCATATTAATATGACTAATGAATCTGCATCAATTTTTTTTTTGAAAATTTTAAAATTTGACCGAAAAACGATTTTTATTTAAAACGCCCCCAAAAAGTGGGCGTGGCAAAAAACTTTATATGAACGAAATATAGATATTATGATTGTCTAACTACGCTTCTCAGACACTTTTTTAAAATTCCTTATGGTTTGGCCATTACAAAAATTTGTACACTTATTCTGCTGGGAGCAACAAAGAGCACGTGTACCAAATTTCATCCTTCTAGCTCAAAATTTAAGGCCCAAAAATTGGTGACGTACGGACGGACAGACATGGCTAAATCGACTCAGCTATCGATTCGGAGTCGATCCATATACTTTGAGGTATATGTAGCTCAATTATTTCTCTATGTTACAAACTATGTATCAAAACTAATATACCCCCCTATGGGATAGGGTATAAAAAGACTGGATCGTACGCAACTTTCTCTTTAAGTGCGGGGCAGGCATCAGATCAAATATGCAAACATTTAAGGATTTTTATAGTTCGGACAAATACACAATAATATTAATTTTGGTTACTGATGTTAAAAATATATATACAATGTAAAACTGGGATTATAAGAACTTTTATTGCGGAATTTGAAAGAATTGGTGTCCATGTGAGTTATAATGATCGGGTTATCGGCGTATAACAAACATAGAGGAGCAACTGGTCTTTGATCACCACATAAATCACCGGATCCTATGGATACTCGTTTGATGCCTCCCTGATGAATTCCCTGTAGACCTCAACGATTATGAATGTTATGCCCCTGATATAAGTATTAAAACATATGAGAAGGCTACAATCCACTGTGCGGATCGTTGAATACCCTATACCATCCTATCTGTAAAACTAAAACCCCCAAAAAGTGGACATGGCTAAAAACACGATGTGGATAAAATAAAGAAAATGACATGGTGACAACAAATTGTTCAGACTGTTTACAAAAAACTTTGACGGTTCTACAAAAGACAAGGTTTTCTACTGCATATGTTATGGGGTAGTGTATAAAAATGGTTTTTATATAAAAACGCCCCCAAAATGGGCGTGGGTTGAAATAGTCTATGGACGAAATGTTGATATTTATACTACTAATGATTCTGCATCAAAAGTTTTTTCGAAAATTTTAAAATTTGACCGAAAAACGTTTTTTATTAAAAACGCCCCCAAAAAGTGGGCGTAGCAAAAGACTTTATATAAACGAAATACAGATATTCAGATTGTCTAAATATGTTGTTAAGAAAGTTTTTCAAAATTCCTTATGGTTTGGTAAAAAAATAAGTTTTTCTAAAAAGGGGGCGTGGCAGTGGGCGGATTTCAAAAATTGTTACACTTGTTCTGCTGGGAGCAACAAAGAGCTCGTGTACCAAATTTCATCCTTCTAGCTCAAAATTTAAGGCCCAAAAACTGGTGACGTACGGACGGACGGACGGACGGACAGACATGGCTAAATCGACTCAGCTATCGATTCTGAGTCGATCCATATACTTTGAGGTATATGTAGCTAAATTATTTCTCTATGTTACAAACTATGTATCAAAACTAATATACCCCTATGGGATAGGATATAAAAAAAAACATTGGTATGAACATATCTTGTAATATATCTTGGAAAAGTATCAATTACTATTAGTCCCCAAAGCAATGATTGAGTTTTTGAACGCCCATTATGTCTGATATACAAATGTTTATTCAGAAATGATGTATGTTAACTTTACAGTTAATTTGTATATATGTTTAGAATGGGAAATGAAAACGAGGAGTATCTGGATGAGAAATTTAAGGACGCTGTTTTACTATCGGATGATGTACCCACAATGATCTTAGTAACATAACAGATATTTTCAAAATATGTTGTACATATATGAAATTTTGTGTTTTACATTTTTTGTTAAGAAGGATCGTAGCAACACTCAAGCATCAAGCACGCACTATCCAAAGCAGTTAACAACAACACAAAAAAATGCCAAAAGTAGTTAAGCATATTTTTACACCCTTTTTAATTTTCCTTTTTTTTAAACTATTATTTTGTTCCTTTCTAAAGTCCAAAACAGTATTTGTTAATTGTTATGACTGAATTTATATTTTTGTTATTGTTGTTTTTTTATTTTTATGTAAATAAAATATTCGTTAAGCGGCCCTTACATGGTCAATAAATTGACACCAGTCAATGTATGAGTCACACACATTTGGTGAAGTCTGATTGACAAAAATCAAAGCAAGTTGATTTTGCATGATGAAGGTCATGCTGATTGATGTGTGTAAGGGTAGGATTGACGAAATTAAATTACTTCATTGTCTATTGTGTCGCGGAAGAGAAAACACAACTGGGACTAGCGAAAAACTGAAAGAAGATGAAGACCGATCACACACCGCACATCCCTACACTACGAAAACTCACAAAAACTAAAAATTTCACGTCAATCGATTGAACTGTTTAAGAGGTAGCATCAGTCCACACATTTACGATGCATGATGTCAATTGACTGACCGTGTAAGAGCCGCTTTAATTGATGCCTACCCTTATCATACTCATAATTATTTTATTATAACAATTTTTAGCTAAAATATTGCTAAATGAATACTCTATTGGATACGTATCAATCACTGTGTAATTACTGGATTTCAGAAACGTTATTCTTCTATACCTTCATATTCATTACTTTCATCTTAAAAAAAATATTATTTGGGTTAGGCTAGCTCAACGGTTTGATTTTCTATTCTTACCAGAGATAATGTTATCCTAAAAATGAATTGCTAAATTGTGCGGGAAAGCTAGCGCGATAACTGTTGTTTTTATATTTTGAAGAGAGCATCGAAACCCGAATTTGAAATCGACTTTTCCAGACATAAAATCATTCCTTCGAGATCAGCTGAAATGTGACCAGCTCGGATCGCGCTTTACCATATTGGGTTTAGAAAATCTACACTTTTGCCTAAAATATATTTCGTCACTGGGTGGTTGCTAACAGCCCAAGATCAAGATATTAAATTTACTATAGTTTACAAAAAGCGAATCAACGCTAGCTTTTTAATTTTTAACAAGCTAAACCTTGCCCGTTTCACGAAAAAAAAAAATCTTTTTCACGTGCTTACATATGTGGCGCTACGATCAGGTGTGAAACTGGGCTACAATCAAGATGCCTCTGCAATTCGCATGGTCTTTAGCTCACTGCCTCAGGCTGGTAGAGGTCAGTTTCCACTTGTACGCTCCACTTAGTGTGATGTCATCCTCTACTGGGTCTAATGTCTGTTTAGGGAATCGAAGACTCTGGGAGTTGGAATATAAGTGTCAATTCCAGCTACATTTTAAAAATACAAGGATTTTCCGAAGAATATTGTCGTACAAAACGACCAATGATTTTTTCTTCCTCTTGATCAGTATATTATATATGATCTCCTACGCAGTTGAATTGGCAATTTTATGTAGAAAATGCGGTTCGCAAGTGCTATTTCTGTTTGATGACTGCTAGGATGTTGTTGTGAGAATTAATAGCAAACAAATTCCCTTACTACCTCAAAGTTGTAGCTTTCAATATTAACCTTCTGTCCAATTCGTCGACGTTGTGTGTTCTATCCTTTTGATAGAATATAATTGGTTTTGACCTCATTCGCTGTTCATTTTAATTATTAATGCGGATTCTGATCCTGTCAAGATCGTTGGTGTATGCTAATAGTTGTACAGATATATGGAAGATTGTCCCCTTAGTGCTGGCTGGCGAATTTTGCACAATCCTCTCAAGAATGATATATATGATATAGGATATATCACATGACAATGGCTTCCCTTGCCTATAAACTTTTTTGGTGTCGAATGTGTCGGAGAGGCTGTTTTCATATTGGATGAGCGGGAATTCTTCATCGTCAGCCGTCAAACTAGTTTGGGAGGCATACCTAAACTGAGCATGGCTTTGTATAGTTCGCCCCTATAATTGCCTTATGGGGCTTTATATATCTGGATCTTTCTACGATCTGGCGAACAAATGATGCTGAGGTGTACGTTATTTTCGAAATCATATAGCTCGGCTAGAAGGCCATCGAGTCATTTCCGGCAGCCTTGTTGAGGTTAAAATAGATATTTGTATCCACACTTCATTCATGTTACTGGTAGTATTCGCTGTCGTCACTTTTAATGAAAAAGTGGTTCTTTCTTTCGATTCTCAGTACCGCTTATGACTCAGCCTTTATTTATCCTTTTTAATTTCGAGAGGATTCTATTATTTCCTTGTATCCCTGGCTTTGGCATAGACACTCGTCCCAACCCAACGTAATATTTGAACGTCTGTATCCTTTTTGCTCATCTGCAGTTTTTTTGACCCAACGGAAGCGATGCTAAGCAAATAGGATCAAAGCTCCTAGCTCGAAAGTCCAAAAGCGTGCTTTACTGCTGGATACCAATCCTTGGCGCTCATTATCAAAACACCCTTTTGGGCATTATTGCAACAAATACAATATCAAAACGCGCGCAGCAATACATTATATAGAAGAAATTCCTTATGCGGCGGACCCAAACTTTTTTCTGAAGATCTCGGAAGCCCATCGAGCGTGTTTTTGAATCTGATGCAAGTTTCAGTGACAGAAATATGGACACATAAATATACATCGGAATATAGCATGTGTACAGGCTTGGTTTTGTAACTTGTTGTGTATTGTTTTGTTGAGGTGCGAGCAAGCAGAAGGATATTTTACTCCATGATAACTATATTCTATTTTTATATATACAAAAGATATTGGGTCCTATACTTGGAATCTTACTCCTTTTCGTCAAGAAGTAAATGGGGAAGTAGTAGGCATCTACACGATACAGCTTGACCAACTAGGATATACAGCCATATATAAAGATATAACATTTGATGTGTGTTTTGTATCTATACTGTAAAATTTACCAAGCGGTAGGATATGCAAAGACGTACCGAAATATTTTGTACCTCTGACTTTCGGATAACTTCAAGTCGAAGGAGATGTGTGAGCAGCGCACAGTTTTCGATATTCATACAATCCACCATTGCCACCCTTACTCCATAGAATGGTGGTTGCCTAGTTGGGTAGTTGAAATGTGCTAGGCAGCAACAGCAGCGGTAATAGCATCCCTGCGAACAAGGAATAAATTGACCATTCTCTCAGTGCCATTCCTCCCCGTTGGCAAAAAGGGTACCAAACCTAAGCACACAAATACACATGCAAACTTCGTCTCCTGGTCAGTTTTCCATTTTGAAAGACATGAGTTCACTTCACATCGCCTACACACCACCATCGTTGTCGAAGTCGTCGTCCTGCGACTAAGAACCACCATCTCGACCAACTGCCCACAGAAAAACATAAAAGGAATTGTTGGTGTATATCTTCGTATCTTCGTATGTCCAAGTGTGTATCCTTGCGAAATTCATCGTCGAGAACATTTGCTTATATTTGGAGAAGCTATGCTACACGCTCGTGTGTTATTTTCTTGTCGTAGCTTTTTTTTATTTGTCGTCGTCCTGTGCATTGTGAGTGAGAGGATATCTTTAAAGAGGCAGTGAAGGGTTCGGGCCTGAAGAAATATCCAGTTCGCTGCCATGGCAGCAAGGATAATGGAGAAGCGAATGGGAAAGTATAGGGTGCGGGGGATAACTGAAAATGTTCTTCTGAGCTACGGTAACATTTGCTGACCAAAAACCGAGAGTTCCACATCAAATAGCCAACAGCAGCAGCATCAGCTGCCCAATATTTAGAAGTGGGATTTGGTGATAGGTAGAAGGAAGGTTGGGTCGCCGCTGCGCTGCTTTGCTTTTGCTTGTCCACCTTCACGACAACGATGAACGTGGTGGACTCTACGACGACTATGACCACGAAGCTGATGTTGTGTCTCCCGTTCCATCTTACTGTGCCGGACGCCGCCGACATCGTAGTCGTCGTCGTCGTCGTTGCTGATGATGATGATGACGACGACGAAATTTCGTACGTAAATTGAAAGGATATTACGTTCACACACATCCAGAGGAACGACACATATATATTCTATGCGAAATACCGAGTTATCCAAAGGACTCGCAAGGAGAGTGGGTGAGATGTGAAAAGTGAAGGTTGAGGATTTTCATAGAAACACTGGAGATGTTGGAATCCTTACATATCGTATCCGTGGCCGATATGAGTGGTAGTTGGGGAATGGGTAGAGTAGGCAACGGATGGAAGAAGGACTCTTTGAAATGGACAGAATGGAAATGACTTGGTTTGCTATTGGGCTTGACCCTTTGAAAACCTTTTAAAACCTCAAAGTGTGTATATGTATATACCTATTCGCTCTATGCTCCAGATATCAATATATATCTACTCCAGCCTCATAGGGATACTGTGTGTACCTATGTAGGAGAGTAAAATTTTGCCGCGGCAGCCATTTTGATTTTATACTTTAGATAAATTCAACTCCTTAAGCATGCACCGTGTATTGTATATACATAGAACATTGATGGAGGGGGCGGTTTTGTAATTTGCACCCCCAAAAAGGTCTTGATGCTGTTTTTGGTTCCGATGGTCAGTCTTTTAAAGTGGCCTTCGTCGTCTCGGATTTGCTTGACCACTTTGAATTTGGGTTCTGTGTCGCTGGGCCAGTGGGGTTGATAATTAATTTGAATTGCTTTGAGTCATAGTCAGCATAAGTACCCACAGCCAAAGTCACTAGAACGATGTCATCCGGTTGGGTGTGGTGGAGCAGAAGGATAATTAAAAATTTACTTCGCTTGACAGATGGTGTGCGGTTGCAGCAAAAACTATCGCTTCCATAAACTCGCTTGAGATTGATTCACCTTTTAAAGTATCGAGTTCGGTGTACCCGCCTTTCTTGTTCGCTTTTTAAGTGATGCCCTTTTCAATGTTTCATCGCATGCATGATGGCGTCGTCGCCTGTTTACTGGAAGTAGCTGGACATGCCACCGTGTTTCTGGTGGATTGAATTTCAGCCACCGTTACTTTGTTCAAACGCTGTTTTTTTATAATTTTTTTTTCGCTGATCTAAATTTGAGATGATTCTCTTTTTTGCGTTCGGCTTACAATTACAATTTGCTGCTTATTTTGCTTGATTACCACGCGAAGAAGGTGAATGCATATGTACGTGTACATAGGGTTATAAAGACCATGTGGCTTCTTAAACCTTGCAAACTGCGTATGACATGGAAAAGTTGACCAATATGATAAACGATAATTCCTGGATAGGAGATGGAAACATTATATACAGTTGTGGTAAATAAAAGTAAAAATAGATCGTAGTAACAGCAACTATTCTCAAGCTTATTGCAATTATTTATATCAACTTCAGGCAAACTATATTACAAGATTTCGCCTTACCCTGGGTCATGCTGGTAATCAAAGATTCTGCAGGCCCAAGCCTTCTTAGCCAGATGAAACTCTTTATTTCTGACCAGAAGTTTTCCGAGTTAACAGCCGAGCCGAGGTACCTCATTATTACCTTAAAGTTATATCTGTTAATGGTGAAGTTCTGTCCAATTCGTATTCATGGCATATTCTAAGACTTACCCTTAATTACTGCTAAACCCATTTTTGTCGCTTCCCTCTCTTTACTATCAAAAGGGTCTATGATATCGCGTTTAGCCCGACCAATGATGACAACAACGTCGGCGTATTCTTGTTGATGCACTGATTTTTAAAAAGTATGTTGGCCCGAGAGTTTTTCACAATCCTCTCAAGAATTAAGTAAGAGAATCACATGACAGTCTGACGGTCGTCTTTTCTATATCGTATAACAGTCTGGGGTTCTTTCATATTCTCAGCATTGACAGAGCTTTCCTTGTTTATCTCAAAAAGATTCTATTCGCGTATTTTGTACTTGGTTTTGTCGTTGTACACTTTTGGAAAACTGGGGAATACCTTTTCTGGAATGGCTCCTCTCTTTATCTTCGATCGCGTTCTTTTGTGGTTTTATGGTGTTAATAGAGGAGCTGAGGGAAACGCGTTTTGCAAAGGTGATGTGATGTGATGGTCTTAATCCTTTTCCCAGCATATTTCGAATTTGTTGTGGCGTGGTGGATATCTGTTCTCTTACCTTGGTCCGAGTCGATTTTATCGATCCAAAATCCTGGGTGCGTGCCTCTTGTCGATCGCCATGTGATCATTGACAGTTCGCAAATGCATATAAGGATTATGTTGGCAAATTTGGCCTTGATGCGGATTGTTTTAATGCATTCGATAATATATCTTATAATCCAAATAGTCCAAATAGTATTCGCACGGACCGTTGTAGATTTCACGGTTGTTCATATTCCTTTTCTCCGGCCCATCCCATAGCATATCCTGGGTGGCAGTAATATCTGCTTATTAGCTTCAAATCTTCTATTTTATGTTTTCACCTACCAGTAGAAAACACGTACGTCGTTGTCCTTTTTATACCCTTTCCTTTAGTTTTGATTGATACATAGTTTGTAACATAGAGAAATAATTTAGATAGATATACCTCAACGTATATGGATCGACTCAGAATCGCTAGCTGAGACGATTTAGCCTTTTCTGTCCGCCTGTCAGTATTTCACCAGTTTTTGGGCCTTAAATGTTGAGCTAAAAAAAATACAAATTTTTGGCGCAACAGACTCGTTAGTACCCAGGGCCTAGCTTTCTCACAACCATTCATGTGTGCGTGTGTACTTCTTGCACGATGGCGGGACCTCCTGTTTTATGCCGCCTCCGAACGGCTAAGTTGAGATAAGCTATTCTTGACAATTGATACTTCTCAGATGATTTGTCATCACGAGAGGAGGGCCAGTGAAAAATCATGAAGGTGTTGCAACGGCTGGGAATCGAACCCAGACCTCCTCCGCGGCAGTTCATCGCACTAAACATCGCGCCACTGAGCCCCTCTAGATTGATGAAATTTGGTATACGTGCTCTTTGTTGCTCCCAGCAGAACAAGTGTAAACATTTTGAAATTCGCCCACAGCCACGCCCCCTTTTAAGAAAAACGTAGTTTTTAGCAAAACCGTATGGATTTTTGAAAAACTGTCTTAACAATATATTTAGACAATCTCAATATCTTTTTATGTAGACAAACATAAAAATGTTTGCCACGACCACTTTTTGGGGGCGTTTTCCGTAAAAAAACCCTTTTCGGTAAAATGTTTAAATATTTGAAAAAACTTTTGATGCAAAATAATTTATTATGATAAAATAAACATTTCGTCTATTTGTATACGTTGTTTTTTGTCAAGCCATAAAAGATTCTGATAAACTGTTTGAACAATAATTTATAACAATGTCATTTTCTATACTTTATCGCCATAAAGCCCACATTTCAATGCAATCAATCTTATGTCGGTTTTCGGCCTTAGAATAATGAAATTTGGTACACAAACTCTTGCTTCCAGCAGAATAAGTGTAAGGAATTTTGAAAAGTGTCTAAATAAGATATTTACAAAATACTAATATCTGTATTTCGATTATACAGGGTTTTTCAACAGGGACGCTACAAAAATAGAGCGACAGGGACAGCAAACGACGCCATATTTCTTGCCGCTCTTTTGTCATTTCTCTTCAGTAAGGTTTGCTATTTCATGGTGGAAAGATATACGAGCCAAAAAAGAGTCGAAATCATTAAAATTTACTACCGAAATTCGGAGTCAGTGGCCTCAACGTTAAGAGCGCTACGTCCAATTTATGGTCGTCATAATCGTTCTAGCAGATCAACAATTGAGCGTCTAGTGGAAAAATTTGAATCCACAGGCACAGTACAAAATGTTCCCGTGCCAGTGAGACAAAATAGTGCCATAGTGTCGAGAATATTGCTGCCGCTGAGGCTTCAGTTGAAGAAAGCCCAAAAGTGTCTCTCACACGTCGTTCTCAAGCGTTGGGCATCTCTATGACGTCATTTCGGCGAATTTTGCGAAAAGTTCTTGGCCTACATCCTTACAAGATTAAATTGACGCAAGAACTGAAGCCGCTTGACTACCAGAAGCGTCGTATATTCATGAATTGGGCTGAGCAACAACTTGAAAATGATTCGGATTTTCACCGAAAAATCTTCAGCGATGAGGCTCATTTCTGGCTGAATGGCTTCCTCAATAAACAAAATATGCGGTATTGGTAAGGCAGTAATCCACTCGTACTCAAATGAGTCATCATTGCATCCCGAAAAAAATTACGGTTTGGTGTGGTTTATGGGCCGGCGGCGTTATTGGGCCGTACTTCTTCCGTAATGATCAAGACCGGCACGTTACTGTGAATGGGAATCGCTACCGTTCAATGATAACCGAATATTTTTGGCCCCTATTGGATGATATGGACTTGGAGGACATGTGGTTCCAACAGGACGGCGCCACAAGCCACACAGCGAATGTCACAATCAATTTATTGGAAACCAAGTTTGGAGAACGTGTTATCTCACGAAATGGTCCAGTCGCTTGGCCGCCTCGGTCGTGCGATTTGACGCCGTTAGACTATTTCCTGTGATGAACTTCGTACGAATATCGAACGTGAAATTGCAGCAGTATCGGCCGATTTATGCTTGAAAACCGTCAAAAATTGGGTTCAGCGTCTGGACTTCTGCAAGCGTGCCCGTGGTGGCCATGCAAAAGAAATCGAGTTCCATACATAATGGCATCGAACGTACTTTCACAGGAATAAAGAATTTCATTGATATCCAAAACCGTTTTTGTTTTATTTAAACGCTCTTATTGAAAAACCCGATATAAAGTTATTTTTGCATCTGTTTCAGTAAAAACGGTCTTCAATTTAATTTTAAAGAAATTCGAAAAAAATCTTTGGACAAAAAAACTTTGGTAATACTAACATCTATAGATTATTTAAACTAATGTCGAATTTTAAGTAGCGTTTTCCTATACAAACTGTTTTTATTACACTTGCCATAGCTTATGACATATGTCATAGCATATATTGGTCAATCCGAATATGTTGATCTAGAAAAATGACATTTGGAATAAACTCTTTAAAATGTTGTTATCTGCCATGAAGGGACGGCCTTTGTAAATTTAGATATCTTTTAAAAGCATTTTTGCTTGATAGCTAAATTTAGTTTTGACTTTAATTGCTTTAAAAAAACCTCAATCGTATCGTAAAATATTTATTTACTTACTTAAGTGGCGCTACAGTCCGAAATAAACCTGGGCCTCAACCAATATGCCTCCCCAATTAGACCTTCAGTTGCGCACTAACGCACTCCAAGATGGTTGAGGACGGTTTCTACTTGTGCGCGTCACTAAAGGCGAGGTCTTCCTCTACTGCGTCCGACGCACAGTGGGCAGCTCCATACAACACCAACTTATAAATGGTTTCTACGACAGTAGGGTTCCCCGAATTATTTTGATGCAAATCGATAGTTAAGTAACCTACATGTAGTTTCGAAATTAATATTTTTTTTATTTATAAAAAAATTAGTAAAATCGGTCGCCAAAGTACAGTGCTGATATTCGAACAGATATTTGAGGGTTAGCCAAGTTTGGCTATGCCTTGTTACTTTTCTCATTAAAATATTTAATTAGCCTAAATTCTTAGGGGATAAAATGTTTCTGCTCCATTTTGCCTTTTTTGTCAGACAAGAAAATATGTCGCAAAGTCAACATAAACCAATAATAAAAGGAATAGTTAATATGAATTTGCTTAATAATTGGTCATTAACAAAATTACTTTAAACTATGAATATAGTGATATCAACTGTGAGTAACAACCCTATTGGTAGGTTAAAAATATATATGGATACACTGACGATTACATTGATGAGGCCATATATTTTGCAAACGAATTTGTTTCTTCATAGCCGTTGGAAATTTCCGAAACGTTGATCACTCTATCTCATTCCACCCTTAAATTAAAATTTGAACAAAAACGCCCACAAAAAACAAAGGTGGGCGTGGCAAAAAAAAATTATATGCCCGAAATATAGATATTCATATTGTCTAATTATCATGTTCAGGCAGTATATCGAAATTCTGTACCGATTTACCCAAAACAACGTTTTTTTGGATTGATTTGGTGGATTTTGATCTGCATGGGTGGATTTGGGTGGATTTTGATCTGCATGGAAATTAATAATCATTATATTATACTTTTTCGAGGACCTATATATCAACTTCAAACTTCAATCTTTCAATATTAAAATTTCTTCAATTTTTTTATGCATTATAAAATACTTTTATACTACTGTAAGCTAAAATATTTGCTCAAAACTTGATTACTCATTGTTCGTTAATTAACTACTAATTTTAACTTGCTATCACTGGCAATTTATTGTCAATTACTTTACCTAGATGTAAAATAACATACTAAAATCAAGTGAGACTCTTAATAAAAACATACATCAACCAATATTTTTTGATGTATGTTGTCTTTTGTTCGTTATCACTTAAAACTGATTTCATTTAAAAGTATATATATTCAATAATTTGTGTATGAATTATCAAGTTACTGTCACTTAAAACATAATAGATACAGACTTTTGAGGCGGTAAACTCGTTTTCGTCCCACTGTGCGACGTCTGGCTGGGAATCGAAGACTGCGAGCCGGAGTATTGGTGCCCATTCGTTCTACATTTCTTAGCAATCATAAACATCGAATGCGGTGTTTTTTTTTTACAAGCACATGTTGCTGTACAGCTCGTATAGTTCTTGGTTGAATATTCTTCTTCATAAACCGTCAACGCAAACGGGACCAAAGATTTTTCGAAGAATTTTCCTCTCAAATCGACCAAGGGTTTCTTCATTCACTTTTGACACGTTTCATGCTTCAGCCCCGTAGATCAGGATCTTATACAAGATCTCCTTAGTAGTTCCAGTAAGAGCTTTAGTACTGAATTGCATTCTTAGCCCGAAAAAACGGCGATTGGCAAGAGTAATTCTTAGTTTAATTTCTGAGATGTTGGGTGTTAATAGCGGGTGTTAATAGCGGAGCCGAGGTAGAAATAGTCCCGTACTACCTCAAAGTTATATCTGTCAATGGTGATGTTCTGTCTTACCCTCATTTACTGCAAAACCCACTTTTGCCACTTTCTTCTCTATACTAGCAAACATCACGTTGAGTCCTACCAATGATGTCAATATCGTCGGCATATGCTAGTAGTTGCACAGATTTTTGGAAAAATGTGCCTCTATAATCAAACTATCTATCAAACTAAAGAAGTCACATGACTGCGCATCGCCTTGCCTAAATCCTTGTTGGTATCGAATGTGTCGGTGAGGTCGTTCCGACCCTGACAGAATTCTTCATCGTTATCCTGCACAGACGGACGAGTTTGGGCGATATATCAAAACTATACAGTTCCTCTCTATAAATACTGTCGTATGCGGTTTGAAATCGATAAATAGGTGTCGGCATCTATGGTGGGCGCGAGAAACCTAGCACATTAGTTGGCTTGTAGGCATCGTTGCCATTGTTCTTCGACATTTCATACTGGTGCTATGGTGTTAATTGAAATGTTAAGGTATACACGTTCCGCGAAGGCCTTAACGGTCTCTTGTGATTACAATTAAGATTCGACATTAATTTTTACCTTGGCTTCATCAAGGTAGTGGTCCGAGATAATGTTAGCTCTTCGGAATGTACGGACATCTAAAATACTGGATGCGTGCCTCTTGTTTATCTCAATATGATCAATTTGGTTGACCGCACGTTGATCTGGATACCGCCATGTCCCTTTTTAGCAGTTTATGGCTTCCGCTAGTTGTTTGCCTGCACCTCTTCACTGAGCATGTGTACACATAGACATCTTAATAAATTAAATAACCTTATAAATTTAGAACCTCAAATAATCAAGCATTAGAAACACAGATACTTAAGAGATGAAGAAGATAGAAATGTAATTAATCGACAAAAGCTACATTAATTGAATTCATTTAAATACACAGTCATATTCAAAACTATAAACAAAATATTTCTAAAATAAAGTTATAAGTTAACTATTACTTAATAAAACATGACATTAAAGTAACTTCAGATTGTCATGGTAATTGGGAAGTCTATGACAAAATACTAAACAAAGATACTAAACAAAGGCCTACAGATCCAAATTATATAGCGGCTTTTGAGAAACTTAAAAGCCTTATGTGCTCATATTCTATTCTAAAGTTTCCTGATTAAAAAAAAGCCATTTCCCTTTACAACAGACGCATCAATTTATTTATTAGGTGCAGTTTAGTTGCAGGGATTTGCTTTTACATTTGACCGTGTTCAATTTGGACGTAAAATCAATTTCAATTTCTCTTTCCGTAAAAACCTATGTTGACTTATGATAAAGATCTATTAAAATAATTATATTTAAAAATTAGCCGAATCAATGCTGAATTTCAACATTTTTATCTATATATATAAAAATGAAACCCGTTTTCCGTTGTCACGACATAACATGAAAACGGCTTGACCGATTTGGCTGATTTTTTTTTTGTAGTTTTCTAATACTCTGTACAAGGTTCTGACGGAAAAAAATATTGAGAAAATCTCTCAGGTCAGCTTTGAGAAAATAAATACTACTAACACTAAAATACTATTACGTACCCTAAAACGAAACAGTACCCGAGCGAGGCAGCTAGTATTTAATAAAAATATATGTTATCATACGCTTTGTCTTCCAATATATATTTTATCCTTTTAAGATAAATTAAAAATTTAACATATGTAAAAATATGTAATATTATGAATAGCTTATCTCAACTCAGCTGTTCCAATTCGGCATAAAACCGGCGATCCCGCCAATATTCAGAAGTGCACATACACAAATACATGATTTTAATAAAAACCTAGGCCCTGGGTAGTGGGTGCATGTTGCTACAAAAATTAGATTTTTTTTTAGAATACTGATTGAAACACCTCTCTGTAGCAGCTAATACAAAATAAGCGCATACAATGATTCAAGTAACATCTAGTATAAATACTTGGGAAGTAGATAAATAAATTCAAATCCGTAACATTTGTGACCATTGAATATTAAACAGAAACATAAATTAAAAATCGTGCCAAAACTGCAAATACCTGACCTAAAAAGATCAATTTTTTTTAAAATAATTTTGGTCCAGCCTTCAGATAGAATAAGTAAGGAGTGAATGTTGGTACACTACAAGATGTATTACTGTATACCAACATACCATACTCAAGTATTTTGTTGATCCTCTATACTATATTTATTGTTAATATGGGTGGCCACAATATATGATCCAAATTTCTTGGTCATACATTGATAAGAAGATCAATTCAGCATTCGGTTTGTCTGTTTTTAGAACGCAATTGGTTTGAGGTTAATTTAGGTAATCAAAAAAGAATCAAAATATTCTGTGTATATTTCCCTGGCGGGAATGTATTAGAAGAGAAAATAATTGCATATTAAAATTACCTTAAGAACTAGTTTTCTGTTAGTGATGATTTTTAAGTTGGAAGAGATTTAAACTGCAAACACAGGGATTGGGGTTGAGGGAAATACTCGCTCTAGTCTAAATGTCGTAATGTCAATTTCTGTATTTTCTATTTACACCAAGTCTTACTTTTTTCCCATGTGGTTCTCGTGGTAGACCCTCTGTACTTGATCTGTTCGTGACTAATGTTTCTTGCATTATAATACAACCTATAGCTATAAACGATCTGAGCTCAGATCACAATTCAGTTTTTTGTCAATTTATTTTGTCAGGACAAAAAAGGATGCAATATGTTGGATTGGAAAAATTCCAATTGGACACGTTTTCATTCAAAAATTAATTTTATTTTTATGAACCCTCAAACATTGAGAGTGTTATATGTAAATATAACGTTGACTATATTATAACAAACTTTTCAGCACACACTTGAATGCAGTAGAAGTTGGTGTTCCAAAAATTCGCAAAACTTTATCTTCGACAAAACTTCCTTCTCATATCTTGTAAATGATTAAGATCAGAAATAAGTACAGAAGAGATTGGCAAAGATATCGGAATTCAATATACAAATAATAGGTCACATTAATATTATTTTATTTTTATTGTTCGTTATAAAAAATTGATATAATAGGCTATCGCACAATTTATAAATTACAGAGATGTGATTTACAATAGTATATCTTTCAACTGAATAATTTTAATAACTATTTTAAATAACTTATTTATAACACAAATTAATATATTAATATTTTGAGGAAACAACGACAAAAACCTCAAATCCAAAAAAATAAATAAATAAATAATTAAATAAAATGATTTAATTAATACATATTTTTAAATTAATGTATTAATAAACTAATGACTAAAATAATAAATAAATAAATAAATATATAAATTAATAAATAAATAAATAAATTGAGTATAAATAATTAATTAACAAAAATTAATAAATCAACATAGAAATAATAAATTAACAGAATTAAATAAATTAACATATAAATACAATATCACATAATATAAATTAACATAGGTATAACAATTAACACATAATATAAATTAACATAGGTATAACAATTAACACATATTTATTATAAAAGGAGGCTTGCTTATATATCAGAATGTCATGTCTGAAAGTCTATGTTTAGTTGGGTGATCAAAGGGTTGTCAGAATTGTCGCATCTGATTGCAAAAGAATTATTCCGTAATTGTATTTTATTCGAGATCAACTCAACATTAGCTTTAAGATGAAGGCCTGACGTGGAATGGTGCCAGGGCAAGTTCAACATCATTTTTAATATTTTATTTTGCACATTTGCTGCACATTTACCCCAAACCTGGCATCCATGTAACATAATTGCTTGGAAGATGGTTTTATATATTATTATTTTATTTTCTTTTGAAAGAAATGCTTTTCTATTAATAAATGGATGCAACATTTTGATGGCAAGATTAATTTTTTTAAGTGTTTGCGTATTATGTTCTTTAAAAAGTTTTTTTTTTTTGTCAAGATATATGCCCAGATATTTTACAGAAGACTCCTACCTTATAGGGTGCCCATTGATATCAAGCTGATTAGCCGGAAGGAAACAAGGTTTTCTTTTATAAGAGGTCACATATTTTAATAAATTTATTTCTAAGCATATTGCAGACCATCTTAGTAAGTTATGGATTTAAAAATTGCATGGACTTGACAAGAATGGAAAACCATTTTGGAACATTGTGAAAATAGTAAAATTTAAAAAAGACAAGTACCTGTACTAAAGACCACGGGAAAACCTTTTTCTCACTGATACTGAGAAGGTAACTGCATTTGCATTGAATTTTGAAAACTATCATGTTGTTTCAAAGAACTTGGGTGATAATGAAACAACTAATTTAGTAAACACGACAATTCAAACATTTTTTTAAGCAGTTCAAATCAACCAACTTCTGTGAATCACGGTAATGAAGAAGTCATCGAATTCTATGTCAATTCTATACGCTAAAGGTTTCGATCAAATAAAAAATATCTACCTTAAGTATTTGCCAAAACCTGGAAACAGACATATAACATTCCTGTATAAGGCTTATCTGAAAATAGAATATTTCCCTGATGGATGGAAACTAGCAAAAGTTATGCCAATTATAAAAACTGGTAAGCCCAGCGATAATCCTGAGAGTTATAGGCCTATCAGTTTACTTAGTAACCTAAGTGGTGTATATAAGTAAAATTACTAAAGGAAAAATTAACAAAATTTATATGTGATAATAACATTTATCCAATAGAAAATTTGGATTTAGGAGATACAGATGTCTCAGTACTACCCACCAAGTGCGTATTAAGTGTAGGTTAGATGGGCTGTTGACGCTCGGGCGAGTCGTCAAACACGCATAGGCCTACGTGGGCCCATAGCGATACCCTTCGAAGAAGTATCCTGAAAAAGAGAAAGAGGATACCTGGTTAAGTTCGCTTGTGATACTTATGCGGTGCTGGTCTGTGTTGCTCCTTCAGCCTCAAAGAGGTAGTTGCTCCATCCTGATCTGCAACAAAAACGGACTATCAGCGCTATTGGGATAGTCGTTAGGTCACTAAGATCATCGAAGTAAAGTCTGCCTAGTAATTTTAATCGACTGTGTGAGACATCTTCTTCGACGTCAGGGTCGCTGCATTTCCTGCAAAGTTGGTTCGCACCAGTCAGTTTTATCTTATTAGAGTTCTTACCCAACAGATTGTGACCTGTTATCACTCTCACCGCTAAAGAAATGGAAGCTCTATTCAAAGCTAATAGCTTGTTTGATTTGCTGCCGCTTAATTCTGGCCAGAGAGCTTTTTTGTGTGTACAAGTTATTGTATTTGATGGTTGGGTGCTGTAGAACGAGGGTAGACTCTGATTGGCGTTAACTTGGCAATGCCCAGTGTTGCAACTCTGACTACACATCAAATGTGCTTATCTCTACCTCCAAGTGGTAACCATCGGGTACTGGTCTCATCCAACCGGATTTGACTTGCTAAACGATAAGTGCGAGTGTTGATAACACGACGAAAAACAGCAACACTATAAACACCCTGGTGAGAATGGCACGGATGAATACCCGGCCTGCTGTCCCAGGCGAACCTAGATGAGCTGCTCTGACATATTCGGACAACAGGTTGTCTAGGAATTTCAAGGGTTAGTCAGGCCCCTTGAACAGAGATGGTGGCGGATGAACCGAAAGGCCAACGGCAGCGCTCAATCCCGTAGTGGATACTGATGGCCCCGTGTCCTAGGGGTATCTAATAAATTGGAACTGGCCCTCCAGGTTGGGGGTTGTGCTTTGGGCTAACTACCCACCCACAGAAAAAAAACATGGTTACGAAGCAACCAATAGCCTCGGAAAGGACGGATTTTATTGTTTGACGACCCTGCTAAACGAAAAAAGGACAACGACGGATGGGCCGGGCAAAAAGAGGATGAAAAACTGTGACATATACTACGGACCGTGTTATAGTGAGCAGAAACAGCGACTATTCGGATGCGGATTTGTTATAAGTGCCAGACTTAGGCAAGAAGTCTTATGTTTCCAAGACATTAGCGAACGCATAGTAACAATCCGCATCAAGGCCAAATTCGCCAACATAAGCCTTATATGCGCTCACGCTCCGACGGAAGAAAAAGATGATATAGCTAAGGATTGCTTCTACGAGCTCCTCGACAAAACCTATGAGCGACTACCGAAGTACGATGTTAAAATCGTGCTGGGAGATTTTAACGCAAAGGTAGGAAGAGAAGACATCTTTAGAAGTATTGTCGGGAAACATAGCCTACACGACAACACGTCTGGTAACGGACTTAGGCTAATTGATTTCGCTACGGAACGAAATGCCACTATAGCCAGCACACGGTTTCCTCACCTCGATATCCATAAGGGGACATGGCGGTCTCCAGATCAACGAACGGTCAACCAAATTGATCACATTGCGATAGATAAGAGGCACGCATCCAGTATTTTGGATGTCCGAACATTCCGAGGAGCTAACATCGACTCGGATCACTACCTTGTAGCAGCCAAGGTAAGAATGCGGATATCCACCACGCCACAACAATCCAGAAATACTGTGAAAAAATGTAATGTCGGAAGACTGCAATCGCAAGAGACCGCCAAGACCTTCGCACAACGCGTATCCCTTAACCTCTCGATTAACACCATACCACCAGCATCGAATATCGAAGAGCAATGGCAACGATGCCAACAGGCCATTAGATCAGCCGCAACTGATGTGCTAGGTTTCTCGCGCCCACCAGCAAGAAACCCCTGGTTTGATGAGGAATGCCGACAGATGCTCGCAGCCAAGAACGAGGCCTACAAGGCTAAGCTGCAGGTGAAGACGAGAGCTGCCATTGAGATCTATAGGCAAAGAAGAAGGGAAGAACATCGGCTTTTCAGCAAGAAGAAAAAAGAGCAAGAAAAGCGCGCGATCGAGGATATAGAGAGGTGCCACTCCAGGAACGATGTTCGCAAGTTTTACCAAAGTGTAAAACGTCAAAGCCAAGGATACAAGGCTCGAACAGAATCCTGTCGAGATGAACAAGGAAATATTGTAGTTGAGACACAGTCGATGCTGAGGATATGGAAGAACCACTTCTGCAGACTGTTAAACGGCGATGACGAACAACATTCCGCTGTCAGGCAGAACGAACCATTCAATATTGGCAACGACAGCGAAAACTGCCAACCACCCGACCTGAGTGAAGTGAGGATAGCAATATCTAAACTCAAGCTTAATAAGGCTGCCGGAAATGACGGCCTTCCCGCTGAGCTCTATAAGGCCGGCGGAGATGACTTGGTAAGTAACATCCACCAACTCATAAGCCAAATCTGGTCGGATGAAAATATGCCTGAAGAATGGAACCTCAGCATCGTTTGCCCGATCCACAAAAAAGGAGACCCTCTGAACTGCGCCAACTACAGAGGCATAAGTCTCCTCAACATCGCCTACAAGATCCTATCTGCCGTAATATGTGAACGCCTGAAACCGTTTACCAACAACCTGATTGGCCCTTATCAGTGTGGTTTTAGGCCAGGAAAGTCCACAACCGATCAAATTTTCACACTTCGGCAGATCCTGGAAAAAACTCAAGAAGTCCAAATCGATACCCACCACCTATTCATCGATTTCAAAGCCGCATATGACAGCATTTATAGAGACGAACTGTATAGAGCCATGTCTAGTTTTGGTATACCGCCCAAACTCGTCCGTTTGTGTAGGATGACGATGGAGAATTCTCGCTGCTCCATCAGGGTCGGAAACGACCTCACCGACACATTCGATACCAAAAAAGGATTTAGGCAAGGCGATGCGCTGTCATGTGACTTCTTTAATCTGATTCTTGAGAGAATTGTGCAAAACTCCAAAGCCAACACCAGAGGCACAATTTTCCAAAAGTCGGTGCAACTACTAGCATACGCTGACGATATTGACATCATTGGTAGGACTCAACGTGATGTCATAGCTACGTTTGCTAGTATAGAGAAGGAAGCGGCGAAAATGGGTTTAGCAGTAAATGAGGGTAAGACTAAGTATATGCTGTCAACACGAAAGGACACACAACATCGACGAATTGGACAGAACGTCACCATTGACAGATATAACTTTGAGGTAGTACGGGACTTTGTCTAACTCGGCTCCGCTATTAACTCTGACAACAACATCTCGTCAGAAATTAAACGAAGAATTACTCTTGCCAACCGCTGTTTCTTCGGGCTAAGAAGGCAATTTAGTAGTAAAGCCCTCACTCGAACTACTAAGGAGATCCTATATAAGACCCTGATCATCCCAGTCCTGCTCTACGGCGCTGAAGCATGGACCGTATCAAAAGCGGATGAAGAAATCCTTGGTAGATTCGAGAGGAAAATTCTTCGAAAAATCTTCGGTCCCGTTTGCGTTGACGGGCTATGGAGACGAAGATTCAACCAAGAACTATACGAGCTGTACAGCGACATGCCCCTGGTCAAAAAACTCCGCATTGGACGTTTAAGATGGCTAGGACATGTAGAACGAATGGACACCAATACTCCGGCTCGCAGAGTCTTCGATTCCCAGCCAGACGTCGGACGCAGTAGAGGAAGACCTCGCCTTAAGTGGCGCGCACAAGTGGAAACCGACCTCAACCAACTTGGAGTGCGCAACTGGAGGCAGTTAGCTAAGGACCGGGCTAATTGGAGAGGCATGTTGGTTGAGGCCCAGGTTCATTCCGGACTGTAGCGCCACTTAAGTAAGTAAGTATGGCCAAAAGGCTTCGTAAGTAGATTTCCCGTTTCTTTGAGTCTTGCTGCGCTTTTTGCTGCTGTGTCAATGATTTGTAAGTCAATTGGTGTTATGTTTAGTATTGTTTCTAACCCTACTGTGGGGCTAGTGCGCATGGCTTCTGTCGTGAGTATGCAAGCTGTCCTTTGAACTTTCGTAAGCTTGGTCATATGTTTTGCTTTTTTCATAGCATTCCACTAGACCAAGCAGCCATATGTTAGGACTGGTCTGACAATGGCTGTGTATAGCCATTTTGTGACCTTCGGGGATGGGCCCCATTTTTTGCCGCAGATTCTGTTGCAGCTATAGAGGGCAATATTTGCTTTCTTTACTCTTTCTTCGACGTTTAGATTCCAGTTCAGTTTACTATCGAGTATCACCCCCAGATATTTCGCGCTTGCTGACAATGAGAGAGTCGAATCTTCCAAAGACGGTGCCGGAAATGCTGGGATCGATCTCCTGTTAGTAAAGAGAACCAGTTCTGTTTTGTTTGGATTTACACCCAGCCCGCAAGACTTTGCCCACTTGCTGAGTATATTGAGACTACTTTGCATAATTTCATTCAGTGTCGGTGGGAATTTACCGCACGCCATGAGGACTACGTCATTAGCGTATTCCACTGTTTTTATTGCAGTGATATCTACCTTCTTAAGTGCCTCGTTGACTACTAATAGCCAGAGGAGTGGGGATAGTACGCCTCCCTGGGGGGTACCTCTTGACGTTGTGATCCTTTTGGTACAATCGCCTGGTGTTGACAAAATGATCCGGTTATTGAGCGTGGTTAAGATCCAATTGCTAGAAACCGTACCTATTTCAGCTTTGGTAAGTGCCTCATCAATTGCTTCAGTTGTAACGTTGTTGAAGGCTCCTTCTATATCTAGAAAGGCTGCTAGCGTATATTCTTTGGAGTGTAGTGAATTTTCTACTGTGCGAACTACTTCGTGTAGAGCCGTTTCCACCGATTTACCCTTTATATAAGCGTGATAGGGGTTATGCCGTCAGGGCCGGCTGATTTATGGGGCTTGAATGAATTAATGGCCCATGCAATTTTTTGCTTGCACACTATCGTATTAATGAGAGAGAGAGAGAGTTGTCACCCATGTTGTCCGTTGTGTGGTCTGTTTTTGTATTTACGATGACATTTTCCTCTACCGTTTTGCAGTTCGGAAAGTGTGTGTTTAAGAGAAGGTTTAGGGTATCAGCGGTTGATTCCGTCCATTCATTTGCTGAATTTTTTAGAAAACCTGGGCTGCTTGCTTCTTTCGATAGTATCTTTCTCAATCTGGCAGATTCATTGTTATCCTCGATATTGCTGCAGAATTCTTTCCAAGCCTTTCTTTTGGCCGTTCTGGTCTCTTTTTTGAATTTACAAAGGCTGGTTCTGTAAGAGTGCCAGTCTGCTTCTGCGTTTGATCTTTTTGCTATTTTGAAGAGTTCTCTCGTTACTCTGTGTTGTCTGGCCAGTTCCCCAGACCACCAGTGGCTTTGTTTCTTTTTCTTTTTTGTAACTTTGCTTAGTGGGCACGCTTTTGAAAAAGCATTCTTAAACACCGAGACGAGTTCGTTAACGTTTTTATCAACATCTGATGGGTTTCGTGCGACACTGCTAAAGGTATGCTCGGAGACTGCGGAGATGAAGGTGTCCCAGTTTGTCTTTCTCGGATTGCGAAACGGAGCGATGTTAGCTAGCGTTTCAAGTAGTGAGAACTGTATAATACTGTGATCTGAAAAGCTAGGTTGGTTTGATACCCTCCAGTCAGAGACTGACAGAGTTAGAGGAAAGTGTTAGGTCTAAGACTTCCCTACGATTTTTAGTGATGAAAGTGGGTTCATTACCCCGATTATGAATTAATAAGCTATGTTTGATAATATATTGGAATAGGGACTCACCTCTAGTATTTGTATCACTACTGCCCCAGCTGGTGTTATGAGCGTTAGCGTCGCATCCTATAAGTAGGTCCCAATCTCTCGCTTTACTATGTCGGACGAAGTCTTTGATAGCAATGGGAGGAGGTGGATCTTCCGAGTTGTATGGCATGTAAGCAGAGGAGAGAATCAATGGCTTTGAATCTTTCCTTTCCCACATGACTGCTGCTAGGTCATCGTTGCTGAGTTGGGGTAGAAAAATTACATTAATACTTTTCCTAGCCATGACGCAGCTACGAAAATTGCCGTTGGTGGTTTTATTATAATAAATGTGATAATCATCGGATTTTAGTCCGCAAATTACCCTGTTTGAGATCCAGGGTTCTCAGGATGTAAGGACAATCGTACATTTATAGAAGTTCGACTGGTATTATCTTACTTGACATAGAAAATGCTTTTGGTACTGTCTGACATGCTTGCCCTATAAAAAAGATGATACGTTTCAAGTTTCCTTCGTAAAATTCCTTGTAAAATAGTCCAAAGCTTCTTATCGTGTCGATGTTTTAAATTTCATGTAAGCAGTGATGTACCTAATTAAGTATCGTTTGATTATGGTGTTCCGCATGATTCTGTTCTTGATCCAGTGTTGTATAATATTTTTACATCAGACTTTCCAAATCTAACTAATTGAATTTGCAATATTTGTAGATGATACTGCCATATTTTCATCTCATGAGTTTGCTCATTCAATTGATACAAATACAAATACACATTTTTGGCGCAACAGGCTCGTTAGTACCCAGGGCCGAGTTTTGTGTGCGTGTGTACTTCTTGCACGATTGCGGGACCTCCTGTTTTATGCCAACTCCGAACGGCTATGTTGAGATAAGCTTTTCTTGACAATTGATACTACTAGGGTGATTCGTCAGATCGTCACGAGAGAAGGGCCAGTGAAAAATCATTTAGGTGTTGCTACGGCTGGAAATCGAACCCAGACCTTCTGTGCGGCAATTCATAGCACTAACCGCACTAACCATCGAGCCAATGACGCCTCTCTTTCAATTGCTAGTAATTTAAATAATGCAATGAAAATAATTAAAAACAATTACAAAAAAAATGGAAATTAAATAAAAATTCACGCGAAAAAGAAAGGCTTTTTTCCTACAATTCCGATAAATGGAAAATATTTTCAATGGGAACATTTAATGATCACGTTAAGAAAATATCAATCGCTACTAGATAATCATTAAAGAAATGCTTTGAACACAAATTAAAAAATAAATTTGTCCTGTTGAGGAGTATTATTCCATGCTGCTTTTTGGATGGTATTGATAAATGTGTCAACAGCGACTTCGAGTTCCAATGGGGTTCTAAGCGATACACCCAGTCGGATATTATTTTCAATATCGTTTTTGAAACCTTCCCAGTTGGTATTCCCGTTTGTTAATCTGGGCGGTTTTTCATTTATAATCAGTGACTCGCTCGTTGTTAAAATGACTGGAGAATGATCAGAGGAAAGATCAAAGCATTCTTCAACTTTGATTCGATTGGACGGCAGACCTTTTACAATGAAAAAATCGACCAAATCCGGTATTTTTCTAACATCAGTTGGCCAGTAAGTTGGTTTTCCCGTAGAATGAAATTCGGTATTGTAATTTCTACCTACATCATAAAGCATCCTACCTTTCTGTGATATGCATCTAGATCCCCAGAATGTATGCTTTGCATTAAAGTCCCCTCCGATGACAAAACGTTATCCAAGGGAATTAAGCAAGTTTTCAAAGTTAATTTTCTCAACCTTGCATCGTGGTGGGCAGTAAATAGACAATATCTTCAGAAAGGATTGTCTGCTTTTGACTTGTATAGAGCTAACTTGCATTGTTTCGATTTCTAGTTTAAGATCAATCGAATGTTCGATACACTCTTTTATATATAGTGAGGCTCCACCTCTAGCTTTATTTGATGGATGTAGAGCATAAAAGTCGAGATAACCTTTAATTTTTAAGTTCGAATTAATCTTTGCGTGAGTTTCGGATAACAGATGTCTATATCTTTTTCCTGCATAAATAATTCAAGCTCTCCAAGTTTTTGCCAAAGGCCATTGGCATTCCTCGTAACAATTTAAAGCAATCTATTCATGTTAAAGGTGGGGTACTTCTATTGCAAATACTATTTTCGAGCTTAACGAGCCTGTCAAAAATAAGTTTATTCATTTTGCTTTGTTCCTCGAGTTTTGAAAGAATAATCGAAAATACATTTGAAACTGGGTCAGGTGAGATATTTTTTTGGGCGTTATTGGATACTGTAGCTTGAGCATACGTTTGTACATTTGGTTTTGGATGTACAAGATCCGAACGGATATCTGATGGCCGCGTAGTTTGTGAAAATTTAGGTTTTTCGATTATGGCCTGCTTTGTCTTCGACATATTTTTAATCGGAATTTTAGGCTTTTGCTTGTTTACATTTAATTTCTGTGAATTAATACTAATAAATTTCGTCCGTCTTTTTTGCAACTCTTTAGCTACTTCGCAGCCGCGATAATTTGCCGGATGATTGCTTTTACCGTTAATGCTGATAGCAAGAGTTTTCTTATCTGACATACAATCTACCGTCAGATGATTTCCGGCACATTTTACACACCGCGGTTCTTTTTGACAATAGCTTTGCGTATGATTGTATCCTTGGCAGCGCTTGCACTGGGGAACTAGTTTGGAATCCTTACGCATAGGTTCTATTTTTACAACAATATTAAGTATTGTTTTTATTTCATAAATTTTGTTCAAACTTTCTGTTCTATCGAAAGTGAATACATATAAATAAAGGAAGACCGCGTTTTATCACATTTCCTTCGCCATCTTTTTGCTTTTGGTCTCGCTTGACAATGTTAACGGCATCTATGACTTTAAATTGCCTATTTTTCAGATCATTTACAATGTCATCCTTTAAGCACGACGCATGTTACCCTCTAGCTACAACGCGTAAAGGCCTTTCAGATTTATTTTCAAAAGAATACCATTCTATTTTATCGGTATTAAGCTTGCGATATAATAGAAGTAACTTTCAGGGTCTTTAACGCAGACTTTCCATGTTTTTTTTCTTAGAGAAGTTACTTGGTAGACCGATAATGGCAACGATCTTATCAAGTTATGCAACTTGTTAAAGTCGTCAATACCGATCACATTAATTGGCGGTGGGGGACGTTGTTTTAGCTGTTTCGCTTTATTAATAATCTCTTTGTCGCGGTTTATTATTTCAGGAGAGGATACAGCTTTCCTCTTTTTTACTGGTCTTTTCTTTAAGATCCAGTCAGTTTCGCGACTGAGTTCTTCTTCATCCGTGTGGTATTCCGAATTCACGGGGCCGTTTGAACTTGGTTTTGGCTCATTAGGTATTTTAAATGAACTCCTCAGAGTCATATTTTCTTCCTTTAGATGGAGAATTTCCTTACGAAGCTCTTCGCAGAGTAGTTCGACATTGTAAAGCCTGTGCGAAGAACGTCGTTTTCTTCCTTTAGGCTCTTATTTTTCATTGAGTCTCGTTTTTCGTGGGCTGACACTTCTGGTGTTGTCGAGCTCCTTGAGACACATATATTTTTTTGAGATCCAGATGTAGGTGACCTTGTTACCCTTGAACCTTTCCCGAAAGGGTTACACATTTGCAATAATTGGCTCTCCCCAGAATCCGTAGAGCCGACCTCCGTCGAGGGTGGATTTTCCAGTGAAACTGAATTGCCACCTGGGGTATTGAATCTTTTCGTTGTACTCATTGCATTTCTGTTGTTTGTATACGCTTTACACTCGGTATACGGGGAGTGGATTTTAGTCGCCTTCTACGACAGGCATCCCTTACCTCGGGTATATTCTGACCCTTAACCCGAAGGGGGTAAATAAACATATATACTTTTTTTTTTAATTTTATTTAAATTTTTTCTATTGTTTTTATTGAATAATTTGCCATATGTTTATTTAATTGTTATTTATTTATTTGTCATTTATGATATTGGTTTTTATTTTATTGTTATTCATTTATTATATTGTTATTTATTTATTAAATTGTTATTAAGTTAATTAAATTAATTAATAATATAATATACAATTATTCAGAAAAAAATTACTTGTTATCAAATCTATGTGTAAAATGTGTTGTGACAAACCCAATGTTAAATTAAACACAAAATAAACTATTTATCTATCATGCAAAAATTATATAAGCGTTTGTTTCTATCATGGTTTGAAACATTGTTGCATATTTTCAAATATTGTCTCGTATGCCCAATTGTAATGTCTTGTTAATGTCTAAGTAACATTCATTTACGTAAAAGTAAACACATACAATTTAGCAATCCGTTTTAATATAGGTACTTCGAGATATTTCACAAATCAAGGCATTTAAATTCAATTTTACAATCTCCAGATAGCTAATCAATTACTCCTACCCTTTCAAATATCACAGCGACTACCGCTGTTTGTTGCAATCAACGATTCTTTATCGATTTAATTAAAAGCGTTCTCACCTTAAACCAGATCCTAATTTATGGCCAAGTTCATCAAAGGACCTCGACTCGACTTTTCTCGCACCATCTGATTGAAGAAATTCAATGAAAAACGGAATCTAGGATACAAAGCTTCTTGGACGGACGTCACACAGCGATATACTGTACACTGAAAACCTAATCAATTGGTATTTCAAACCATGTTTCCCCTGTCCATTCCGACAAGCTTAGAAAAAGCATAGATAGAGGAAGAGGGAATAGTGATGCTGTTGTTGATCACAAAAAAAGACAGGGTGGCAAAAATAAATACCTTATACCGGCTAACCCAACGGGCGGTAAATTGATTTTCAAAAATGTCCCCGTGCGAAATATCGAAGCAAGACTTCGTCGTTTACCATCGTTGTCGTCGTTCATCCAACTCCACTTATTCTATAGGTCCTTCAATACCGACGCCTTCATCGCCGTCATTGTCCATGTTATAAGAGTATTTTGTTGCCGACATCGGCGACATAGACGTGTCGCTTTAGTCATTGTCGTTCGCCGTCAGAAAAGCGATTTAGTTCGCTTTCTCCTAACGATCTTCCTCCTGCCGAGAAACACGATTTACTCACTAACGTCCATGGCTCCTTGCATCGTGTCGTTATTGAATTCAATTGAGTATTTGTCGCCTTTTAAGCCACCTACCCAAACGGTCCGCGTTCCATGAATGGCGTCGCCCTATATATACTGTCTTGTCAGTAGTTTGGTTTCATTTAGTTCAGCTCGACGATGTCCGTATTAAGCAGGACAAATAAAGGAAAAAAATTACCGAGTGTCAGGAAACACGTAGTCTGGATACACTCGTTCTCTAAACTTAAGCAAACTCGCTCTTTCGCTATATCTGTGTTTGTGATTCTGATAGCAAAATGTCCTTTGCGCGCCTTGCTAACAATCTAATTTCTTCGTGTATCCACGAACGCGAGACACGCCAAACAACATGCTATCCTCGTACGGCCACCCACAGTAGTATTAAGCCATCTGCGAAAAAGATCCTTGCAAGGGTGTTCAATGCTCATATAGAAGCATCAAGGGATATGTCGATGGTATTTACCCGTCGAGATAAAGCGAATTTAATTAAAATTCTGATTATCCCGTGGGTTGGCTTCAAATTGGAAATAAACGCGCGAATACTGAATACATGCTGTGCTCCATATAAAGGATATGTTGGGGATATGCTGGTGAATAATTCAATTCCAAAGGTATAACTGGTGTGAGGAGGGGGTCAATGCGCGGTCAAGCTTCAAATTATTGATCGCAAAATATCCATCCACCAAGCAGCCAAATACATCCAACTCCTTCGCGTTCGTTGTTTTTTGTAGTATTCACGTCCATCGAGGGCATCTGGCATCTTCTTGTAGTCCATTCCACCCCATCTGCTAAAATGTACATTCATGTGTATATGTCCGTATCCTTCTTAGATGTTATTAGAAATCTATGTGAGTCCGTATGCTGACATTTTGCCATACCTAGCCGTATCTATACGGCCAAAAAGGACATTTTAGCGAAGGCGGTTTTTCTCATGGAAGGGGGATGCTAAATTTGGAGGATGGAGGCATACATTTGTCCTTCCATCCATCCGGTTGTCGTTTTTCGACAACCCAAGTTGATACACATACACAAAAACAAATTCAACAAGGACCATAACCTCATATGGCTGAAGAAAAGGATAAGAGTGCGCAGTGTGTGTTGTCCTTTTTTGCCAATTTTCGTCGTTCGGCCGTTGTCCGTGTGTTTCCGCGAGAAAACTAGGGGACGAAATACCCTTCTTATATCACATTTGTCGAGAAAAGGGTCCTTCCACATTGATGGGCTCCCAAGGCTATTTCGCCCTTTGGCCGCAAAAACTGGAAATTCAAAAAAAAAAATCCACCCCACAAGATAGAGCAGCAGTGGGACTCTAATACTCCGTGTGTGTCCACCACATTCGCTGTAGTCTTTGTTGTTGTTGTTGCTGCCAACGCTGATGGCAATTTCACATATCCTTAAAACCATTCTGAAAACTCGCAACCATTCCTTTCGTCGTCTTTGTACAAGAACACGCACCATTCCGCTCTACCTCTATACGTTGATCCTACACATGCGAGCTCGTCCATTTGGGACAGCGAAGATTTGACACGGGAACACACATTTTCGGACAACGCAACGACGCGCACAAGGCGATTTTCCATAATATCCTTGTGCATTGTGTACGAAATAAGATATTCTACCCCCACCATCCAGACAGGATACACGTTGGCGTGGCTGGCTGTATGTTGGCAAGTGTGTGTTGTGTTTCTTCAAGGACCGAAGGCAGGCGATTTTTTCTTCATTTCGCAAAAAAGGACCTTTTGACATCCTTCTCCCATATTTCGTTCGGTTTTTTTGCACGCGTGTGATGGGCTGCGCGTTATTTATTTTCCTTTAGCGATTTTTTTGCTGGCCACCGTTGGGCTTAGGTTGGATATTTAAGTTTTTTTCTGTTTGGTCCTTTTTTCTACTCGGCCATTGCTGTTGCTGATGGTTTTTCACATGTGAGTATTTTTTTTGTGTGCCCTTTTTTTTGTTAACAATGAACCATACATAAGATGTGGAATAAATTGGAAAAAAAGAAAGAAAAGTTGCGGAGAAGGAGAAAATGTAAAGATGAAAGAAGGCACACCAAGTCACCACTGCATGATGATGATTACGAATAGTGCGGGTCCGGGTGGTGGAGATGAATTTTCTTTTTACCCTTTTGGGAATTCTTAAAACGTTTTTTTTTTTTTCGTATGTGGGCTTTAACGTGGAGCTGACTAAAAATGAAAACGGACAACGGCTACAAAAAAAAATATTTTTCATCTTTTCCTCCTGGAGATAGGGTGGTTGGCATGTAGATCTGGTCATTGCTTGCGTGTGTTGTTTTCATCATCTTCGTTGTTGTTGTTGTTTTTTTTTTACTTTCTAGTGTGTCCTGCAATGGTCGCCTTTTTGTTGGTATGATGGCGGAGATTGTACAAAACAGTCTATGACTACTTAGAAGGTCTCACTATGGTGTGCATACCGCATTGAATAATTCATAATGTGCGTTCATCCTTTTTGGTTCTTATTTTGTGGGATGGTGGGTGGCGCGTCGCTCGGGTGGTGGTGACTGAGCGGTAATTTCCGACCGTTTTAGTTAAATGAAGACTTAAACGTATCGAATTGTGGCAATTTTTCAGTGCTACACATATGTGTGTGGGGTTTTGCTACCCCCAGGATTGATTTGGCCTTCTTGACCGTTTGGTAGGGGTCGCAATATGGATAGGTAGAGCAAAAACGAAATTACGAAGAATGATTCGGGGTTTTCGCATGTACATACATATATGTATTTGTGGTTTATATTTAAAAAGAGAATCCTTTTATATTCAGTGGGCTTATGTAACACAAGTAGTTTATTTGAAAGTGGAAATTATTTAGGTTCTCTTGGGAACAAGTTCTAAATACATTTTGTCTTATTCTGCTAAGATTATGACGGCCATTAGGAATTTTAATACTTTTAAATAGCTACTAGATGAATGTACACCTAAAAATTTATTATTAGAAAAAAACATTATTACCACCCCATCATTAAATATTGGGCTTAAAAACATCTGTCAGGTAAGGCGAACCTTTAATGATAAAAGAGATCTCCGAGATGATGCTTGCAAATGATTATTCTGGAAGTTCGTTCTATTGATCGTTAGTTCTGTAACAACGGAATTACATATTTATTTATCATCATATTTTTGCGCAAATTATAGAAACTTATAACAGTTTTATACTATTGGATATCAGAATTGGGTCGTGAAAACATCTGAGGTGTGTGTTTAGGAATGAAAGTTAAAAATTAATTTTGCATGATCTCTCATGAATTTATTTTTTTTATTTTCATTTATGTATAGTAGCACGATATGTTTTTTTTGTTAATTGTTACATCTCCCTAACAGGGTATATTTTTTTTTGCATTGTTGAGAGAGAGTTATTATTTGTCGTTAAACGTAACATAGTTGAAATTATCTTACGCTCGCTATTTTGTAAATTGCTGTTACTCGTCCAGTTGGATTTCGGACACAGCTTGGTAAACACCTTAAAAATACAATTGTAATGATATGAGTTTTTTTCCATCTCGTTTTTTTTCTTCGCTCGATTTTCTACTAGCGGTCGATTGTTCGGTACATTTGTTCATCCCGTTGATTATTGAACATTTTTGTGGTCCTTCGAGCCGGATTTGAACGTGACTGCTTCGTTTAAAGTAAACTTTATTGAGAAAAATCAAATCTGCATGTGTGCGTGAAATATCGAACAATTTTATGATATCATTATATTTAAAGAGTTTAATCCATTGTGTATATGCATTACACGCAAGTGCATTTGACATTGTGCTGAAAATTGAACCTGTGTTTTGAGGTAAAATTTCGAAAGGTAATATCCATTTCGTTGTGACAATAGACTACATTTTTTATTGAAATGAGTTCACCGGTCTCGCTATCCGCGCTTCGTCTGACACGTGGTCACATCAAGGGTTCCTTTACAAAGCTTTCCAACTTTACAGAATCCATTAACGAATCTTATTCGTTGGTAGAACTCGAAGTAAAATTAACCAGAGCAGAGGATTTGTGGAAAGAATTTAATGCTTCTCAGAAATTAATATATGAGTTTGCGAATGATCAAGGTTACATAGATCCTGTACCGGAGTTCGAGGAAATTGAAGCAAAGTTTTTAATGCTTGAGTCCATTTTAGTATCAGCAATTAGAGAACGGCAAATAGTGGAAAAAAATAAAGATGCCGTCAGTCGTCTAGCCGAACAACAGAAGACTTTAGTTGAATCCCTGGATAAATCCAAATCGGTTAAAAGCTTAGATTGTTTCCTTCCTTCAATTCGTATTGAACCTTTCTCGGGCACTTATCAAGAATGGCCCGCTTTTCGCGATATGTTTGTTACCACGGTACATGAAAATATAAATTTAATACCCATTCAAAAGTTTCATTTTTTAAAATCTTGCCTTCGTAATGGAGCTCTTAGTCTGCTTAATGACATTACCATTTCTAATGCAACATATGAGCAGGCGTGGAAACGATTAGAGAAACGGTACGATAGGCCCCGATATGTAATTAATGACTACATAAAATCTTTCATGGAGATTCCATCAGCACCAAATTCGAACGTTACCCATCTTCGCAAAATATCAGATGTAGCAGATGAAATAGTAAGAGGATTAACTTCTATTAATTCGCTCAATAGGGATCCATGGCTTATTTACATCCTTATAAATAAAGTGGACCCCGACACCCGTCAAGCGTGATCCGAAGAAAGCGTTTCAGAAAATTACCCTACTATAACAAAATTCATAACATTTTTAGAACATCGTTGTGAGGCACTAGAAAGTTGTAAGGTTACCGTTCGTGAAACTAAGAGTAGAACCCAGCCAGCCAGAAGTATGCATGCCTCGTCGTCTGTTATTTGTCCTAAATGTAATTCTCCGCATGGTCTGTCTCAATGTTTGGATTTCTTATCCATGACCGTGCAATCCAGAAGAGAATTCGTAAAGTCTAATAGACTTTGTTTTAACTGTCTGCGTAATGGTCATTCATCTGCGCGTTGTCAGTCCAAATTTCGCTGCAGGACCTGTAACACACGTCACCATAGTTCGGTCCACGACGATTCCATACGCAGCAACCTCAACCCTTCGGCTAATACATTTGTTAGTAACTCGCCACACAATACCGGTGCACCTACACAAAATGCTTCAACCAATTCGACCAACCCTAACATCGCTTCAACTTCGGGAACAACCAATTTTGTAGTTAACAACCATTCAGTCAACATCGCGCATCACGTTCCACAAACATTACTTCCTACAGCTATAGGAAAGGTTCTGGATATCAACGGTAGATATCAACAAGTTCGCATCCTAATAGATTCAGGCTCGCAGGTTTCGTTCGTAACTGAGTCAAAAAGCTTGGACTAAAGCGACGAAATGCTCGCATACCGATAAGCGGTATTGGGTTCACCAGTGCCGGTAGATCCAGAGGCCTAATTTCGCTAAATATATTGTCACGCTGTGATCAATACAGTATCCTAGTCGATACATATATTTTATCGCACGTTACTTCGAACCTTCCAACTTTTTCATTTAGCGTCAACGATTGGAATCACCTGACCAAACTCCAATTAGCTTCGTTTAATGAATCTAAATCTGTTGATATCTTGTTAGGAGCTGACAAGGCGTGGGAAATCCTACAGGGAAGTATAGCCCAAAATACACAAGGACATCCTATAGCTCACAAAACTATCTTCGGTTGGGTCTTAGCCGGAATCTTACCATTCCCAGATGAGTCCCGCGTTCTTTCTTTTCACTCTAGCCTAGACATCGATGCCATTCTTCAATCATTCTGGACGATTGAAGAAGTCTCCAAATCAAACCTGTCTATTGAAAATAAACAAATTGAGGAACATTTTCTAAATACCTATCGACGTGATTCAACCGGAAAATATATTGTGGAACTTCCTTTCAAACAATTGCCACAGTTTTCTGATACACTAAGGGGATCTGTTTCTCGTCTTAAAGGAATGGAGAGGATATTCTTTAAAAACAAAAAACTTTTCGAAAGTTACTCCAAATTCCTCGATGAGTATCTGGAACTGGGTCATATGTCTTGAGTGCCTGCTGCAGCCATAGCAAATCCAAACGTGTTCTACCTTCCTCACCACGCGGTTCTTAGACCAGATAGCACAACTACAAAGTTGCGTGTTGTTTTCGACGGGTCTTATAAGGACACAAAGGGAAATTCGCTTAATGACTCGCTAATGGTAGGACCACCTATTCAACATAATCTGCTTTCGGTCTGTTTACGATTTCGCCGGCATCAATTTGTTTTTACCGCAGACATCATCAAAATGTTTCGTCAAATCCTTGTCGCAGAAAAGGATTGCGATTTTCAACGAATAGTTTGGCGAAATTCCCCTTTAGAACCTCTACAACACTTTCGACTTCGGACGGTTACGTACGGCACCTCGTGTGCTCCCTTTTTATCGGTACGTGCATTGGAACAACTCGCGAGAGACTATAAAGATGAATTTCCTATCGCTAGTGAAATAGTGTTAAACGATTTTTATGTAGATGATGTCGTCTCAGGTGGAGATACTTTATCTGACGCAATTTCTAAGAAACAATCGCTAATCAAACTCCTATCGAAATGTGGTATGAATTTAAGTAAATGGCAAAGCAACTGCGAACAACTACTTGAAAATTCGAACAATACTTCGGACAAAACCATCTCGTTAGATACTAGTGCAGACTCGTGGACTAAAGTGCTTGGCCTACATTGGAATTCTCAGAGTGACATTTTTAGTTTTCGCATAAACTCGCTTTCAAATGAACCCATTACCAAACGTCAGATTCTTAAAGACGTGGCCCGTATATTCGACCCCCTCGGCTTTCTCGCACCCTCGGTAGTGCCACTAAAAATCGTCTTCCAAGAACTCTGGCACTTAAAACTCGACTGGGATGATGAAATCCCTGCTTCAATCGCTACGAAATGGAGTCGTTTTCGCGAAGAACTATCAATTTTTTCCAAAATCGAAATTCCTCGAATTTTAGGGTTATCGCAATCTAATTTCCAAATACACGGATTTTCTGATGCCTCTGCATCAGCATACGCGGCTGTGATATATTCTCGATATGAGCTTCCAAATGGAACATTCAAAACAACTATTGTCGCCGCTAAGTCTCGTGTTTCGCCCTTAAAACAATTAAGCATCCCTCGCTTAGAGCTCTGCGCGGCTCTTTTACTCGCACGATTGCTTGATGCCGTACAAAAAGCGCTAAATATCACCTTCAACAATGTCTTCGCTTGGTCAGACTCGAAGGTAGTTCTATCGTGACTGTCGTCTCCCCCGAGACGTTGGAATGTGTTCGTCGGAAATCGTACTTCGGAAATCCTCGAAACGATCCCAAGAGAAAAATGGTTTCACGTTCGATCTGAAAGCAATCCCGCCGATTGCGCCTCTCGCGGTATTCTTCCTTCACAACTACTTGTTCAATTTGGTGGACAGGTCCTACCTGACTACAACTGGATTCAGAAAGCTGGCCAATTCTAGATCAACTTGAGGAAGACCCTAGTTGTATTTTGTATTTGTATTTATTGAAATATGAATTTTCTGTACAATAAGAAATACTTTCTTTTTGAGTGCACAGTTTACAGAGATTATTTTGAACACATTAGAAATAGAACTAACAATTAAGATATAATATATAAAATTAACAGAAAAAGAAAAGAACAATTTTAAAGAAGAATTTAAAAGAAGAACAAATAAAATTAAAATAAAAGTACATAGTAATTGAAAATGATGACTACAAATTTTACATTAAGCGGGGAAACATCAATGAATCGTGCAAAGGTGGGAAAAGACTAAAGATAAAAAACTTCTGAGCTTGACATTGGCTCTTATACTAAGGGGAAGTTCATTATAAAGGCGAATGGCATGAATGAAAAATTGCCTACATGATATCGTGCAAGTGTAAACATTTGGTCGGATAGCATGAGAACGAAGGGACTGTGAAAAGGCTACTTTATTAAACAAGTAAATAGGCTGTTTTTTTATTTATGATTTTATAAACCATGGCGCAAGCTCTAAAATTTAAAAATTGGTCAAGACTGCATCCTAATAGTTGTCGAGAGTAGTTGGAGACATGATCGTATCTACGCAGATTGTATACGAATCTTGCTATTGAATTAAAGGCAACATTCAATTTACGCAATGATTTAGCATCAGCGCAACCGAACAATTCACAACCATACATTATTATAGGTATGACAATAGCCTTTACCAATTTGAGTTTTACATTGGTTGGCAAGCTACCTCTGCATATTGACAGACCGCGTAAAGCACCATAAATTTTAGATACCACTGAGTTGATGTGGTCGCTCCAAGTAAGGTTTCTATTAACGATAATGCCAAGGTTTTTAATTTTGGAAACCATTTCGACTTCGACACCATTTAATAAAACAGGAGGCATGTGGGACATTAACAAGTGTTTATATATTATTATCGATTTAGTTTTTCAATAAAAGTCCATTATTAACAGACCAGTTGGTCAGTGATTTGAGGTCATCATTCATTCTTTCCACTGCATCATCCATCAAACCAATGGGGAAATGAATGTAGATTTGCACATCGTCAGCATAAATATGAGAATGACAGTTACGTAAAACAAGTGGAAGATCATTAATAAACAAAGAGAATAACAAAGGACCAATTATTGAGCCTTGAGGCACACCACAGTTAACAGGTAACGCAGATGATGAGGACTGATTGTGAAAGACAGATTGGGCTCTTTTCGTTAAGTATGACATAATTAAATTTGCAGAAAGGTGAGAAAAATTGAAGTGAGACACAAGTTTACTATAAAGAATATCAGGACAAACAGAATCGAAAGCTTTTGAAAAGTCAACTAAAGTAACTAAAGTTACTTCATCTCGGTCGATAGCCTCCCGAATATCATCGGTCACTTTTATCATGGCAGTAACGCAGCTGTGTCCGGAACGGAAGCCTGACTGCATAGGCGTTAACAAATTTTTTGAATAAACATATACTTTGATTTGATCACATATAATTGATTCGAACGCTTTATATAGAAAAGGAAGGATGGCGATTGGACGATATTCGTTTTTATTTTTGGGGATCGGAATAATTTTTGAGTGTTTCCACTTTAGTGGGTAGGACGAAGACATTATGATGGAATTGAAAATGAACGTTACATACTTAAGGATATACGGTAGAATTATTTTTATGAACTTAGGGTGAATGCAGTCCATGCCCATGCTTTCAGACTTTATAGACAAAATTGCCTTACCAACAGTAAACGAATCAACAATATCAAACAAAAATGCGTCGTCAGATGTGTTTATAAAAATATTTGTGGACAAAGGACGAGACACAATAGGTACAAGCGACACTCTAGTGAACGTTCTGTTTAGTTCCTCAACGTCAATATCATTATCAGTCTTTATATTGTTTTTATTGCACACCCCTATTTTTTTAATCTGATTCCACATAAAAGATGAAGAACGGTTAGAATTAAATTTGTTAGTGTAATATAGTAACTTAGCCCTTTTAATCATTGAATTTACTTTGTTTTTTAACCTTTTGAATTCAATAAAGATTTCAGGGATTTGAAATCTCCTCCATCGACGATACACGTGATCTCTTTCACGCATAGAGCTTTTGATTGCATTAGAAATCCAAGGACAAGAACCATGTTTTGCAACAAATGTTTTCTTTGGTACATATTTATCAAACAGATGTGTCGTAAATTTATTGAAAATCTCTACTTGATCATTAACATCAGGGGTAAACAAAATACGGTCCCATTCTAGGGAAAAACATTCATTTAGAAGATACAAGTAGTTAATTCTCTTGAAATCGTAGAATTGTATAATTTGTGAAGTATTGGCAAATTGTGTTGCTATATCTAGGGTTACAAATAAAAGATCATGGTGGGAAAAAACAGGAAAAGACAGTTGGGAATAATGCTTAAGTATATTTTTATCACTAAGAAGGACGACATCTATCAACGAAGGGGTTTTATTAGGCATGTAGTGGGTCGCATAAGACATATTTGCAAGAGACATATTAAAAGAAGAAACAGTATCAATCAAATTCGAACATGACACATTATTAAGTAAATTTATATTTATATCACCACAAAGAATTACTTTGGGGGCTAATACGCAAATGTCCTCCAACACATCCCCAACGATTCTGCAGTGAGAGACATTCGGAGGGATGTAAATTGAGCCAATAATAAATTTATTATTACCATTTAAAACATCCAGAAAAATATATTCATAATTATCAGTAGAAAGAGAACATTTAACGACCTTCGCTTTCAATGATTTCCTTAAATAAATTGCAACGCCCCCACCAACCCTATTAAGACGATCAGCTCTAAATAAGTTGTAACCACAAACATTAAAAAAGTCATTGCTATGGTTTGTATTAATCCATGTTTCAGATACGCAAATAGCATCCAATTTGCTGTTTTCAAATACAAACCTAAATTCATCAATTTTATTAACCATACTTTGTGCGTTAATATGACACATATGAAGACCATGGCTTTGTTTACATAAAACATTTAACATCGAACGCATGTTTTCATTCCTACCATTCGTATCCCCATTATTATAAGCTGTGTTCATAGCATAACAAAAAAGAGAGGAACAAGATCAAGCACAGCAACAGATTATCAGACAGTGAATTAGCATAGTAAAAACAATAAAAACAATAAACGATCATAGATGTTTTGAGGTTGAATGGGGTTCAACTTCACGCTTCAGATTCACGTTTGACGTTTCACTCAGCTACAGATACCAGCTACAGATATGCATTCTGAGCAGGCCTTTAGTCGTAGCAGCAGCAGCTACAAATTTTCGACGGTCTCAATTTTAATTCCTCTTTCGGTTGCGTTTCGCTTAACATAAAGAGAGCCAGAAATCGTAAACACAGAGAACAGTTTATGTTTTTTCTTTAACTGCACCGCTTGTTGTAGGAGAGAACGATTTTTAGAAGTTAAGCTCTCATTAAGGTATACCGCACTTGTTGATGTTGAATTAGGTAGAATGTCTTTCAATAAAAGAGATTTCTTTCTAGCGTTGCGAAAAAGAGAGGTGGCCTTCAGTAATTGATTTCTATCATGTGGCGAGTTGAATTTAATAATGATAGGTGCATTATCAGGTCGCGGGTGTTTGGGACGAAAAATTTCTTTTAAAGCAGGAACATTACAGTTGATATTTTGGCATAGATGGTTGAATAATTCAATAAGGTTTTCGTTTGGTAGTATTGGTACCCCAAATAGAACAGCATCAGCGGCAATCTCCTTTCGCTCCATTAGATCGAGTCGTTGTTGCAGAGCGTTAACTTCCAAATCAACATTAGGCGTTTTATTTTTAGTTTCCTCGATAGTATTGACTCTAGCTGAAACGTTATTTAGTTGCTTTTGGAGATCGTCAAAGCGCTCAGTCCATACTCTTTCCAATGTGTCCATTTTTACTGAGAGATCACTACGGATGCCAGTTATTTCAGCACTTAACTTTTCGTAAAATTTTTCTAGGCGCTCTTCAAGCATTGCCACAGTTAAAATACGTGGACTTCGACTAGTGATCGGGGTCAGGCATGGGGTACTCGGTTTAAGTCTCTTATTAGACGGGATTTGACTATTGGACATGATTTAAGAGGGAGTAAACAGTATAATAGGAGAGCACAGAACAAAAAAAAAAACGAAAATGTCTATATGGCAGAAGTTACAGAGATTATTATTTAAAAGTTAACACTTTGCACTAAATATTTGGATATGAAAGGTTTACTGGCCAACAAGTGATGTATAGGCTATTCCAATATATTTTTTTTTATGGCGATTGGTCAATAAAAGACTCGACAATTTAAATGTTTTGCTGGACGACTTAACAACACGTCTTATTCGCACTTACACATTCTTTCAATGTTCATGTTGCTTTGATGAGGCAAGAAAACTTGCGCCAAAATCATTTTTTGTAAGCTACGACGACCATCCATTCGAAATACTGGCATCACGGATTTCAACGTGGAATATACTGCTTCGAACAGTGGCTCGAATGTATCGGTTTGTATCCAGATGTCGCAAAATCAAAGCAATAAATCAGCTACAGCCTCAGGAGATAATCTATGCCAAAAGAAAAATCATTCAATGGCTACAAAATCGATACTTCGGTGACTCCATTAAATCTCTAAACAGATCTTGTTCTCTTAACAAAAATAACAAATTAATAAACTTATCTCCGTTTTTAGATGCTGAGAAGATTCTACGCGTTGGAGGGCGAATACATCATGCTAACATTGCATACAATGCTAAGCACCCAATTATTATTCCGAAGGGACATGCCATAACCAGACTAATCGTACTTGACGCTCACCATCGATTTTTGCATCCAGGAATTTCAACTCTTTTCGCACTTATCCGCCAAGAATTTTGGATAATCGGTTGCCGCAATTTAATTCGCAAAATAACTCATTGCTGTATTCGGTGTTTTCGACAGCGAAAGGCTACCATCTCTCAACTCATGGGTAACCTTCCACCCCAGCGAATACAACAAACCAGACCGTTTGCACATTGCGGTTGTGACTATGCCGGACCAATAGTTCTTAAAATAAAAGCGGGACGTAAGTCAGTGTTTTCTAAAGGCTACATATCACTTTTCGTTTGCCTTGTGTCTAAAGCAATACACTTAGAGCTTGTGAGTGACTTAACCACAGACGCATTTCTCGCTGCATTTCGTCGTTTCGTTGCGCGTCGTGGAAAGCCATCACATCTTTACTCGGACAATGGCACAAACTTTCGTGGAGCAGCTCACAACTATCCGAAATGCATGAACTAGTTCTGTCGGAAAATCACAACTCAATAGTTGCAGAGTCGCTAGCTCGTGACGGTATCTTCTGGCATTTCATCCCCCCTTCGGCACCACATTTCGGCGGTTTGTGTGAGGCGGGAGTAAAGTCCGTTAAACAGCACCTTCGCCGTGTTATAGGAACAGACATTCTAACGTTCGAACAGTTTTATACATTGTTGACGCAGATTAAAGCCATTCTTAATTCGCGACCGTTATGCCAAATTTCCGATCATGACCTAGATCCATTAACACCTTCACATTTCATTCTAGGTGAATCGTATGCAGCTATTCCAGAGCCAACGTTAGATATTCCACTCAACAGATTGTCATGCTGGCAAAATATACAATCGAAGGTGCAGGGTTATTGGAAACGCTGGCAAATGGAATATGTAACATCACTTCAAAATCGACCTCGCTGGCAACAAACGCAGCCAAACATAAAGATCAACGACCTGGTGGTTATAAAGGATGCCGATTTACCCCCTGGAAAATGGGCGATGGGACGTGTTATCAACATTCATCCGGGAAATGATGGCCTTGTTCGAGTCATAACTGTGAGAACTGCGAGTGGCAACCTAACCCGGCCAATCCATAAGGTTGCAGTTCTTCCTATATGCTGAAACGTTGTTCAGGGGCGGCGGAATGTTTAGGAATGAAAGTTAAAAATTAATTTTGCATGATCTCTCATGAATTTATTTTTTTTATTTTCATTTATGTATAGTAGCACGATGTGTTTTTTTGTTAATTGTTACATCTCCCTAACAGGGTATATTTTTTTTGCGTTGTTGAGAGAGAGTCATTATTTGTCGTTAAACGTAACATAGTTGAAATTATCTTACGCTCGCTATTATGTAAATTGCTGTTACTCGTCCAGTTGGATTTCGGACACAGCTTGGTAAACACCTTAAAAATACAATTGTAATGATATGAGTTTTTTTCCATCTCGTTTTTTTTTTCGCTCGATTTTCTACTAGCGGTCGATTGTTCGGTACGTTTGTTCATCCCGTTGATTATTGAACAGTGTGTTTACTGTTGGAATTTGAACCAGGGACCACGCGCTTAGCATTTCAACTCATAAACTACTAGGTAACTGCATGTTTTGTGCGTCATTCAATGTCGCAAGTCATGATTTGATTTTACTTTTATTTTTGGAGAAGAAAATGATTAAATGTCTGTAAAAGGCAGGTTTTGTTGTTCATTTTTAAATAGCGAATCCATGAACAGTTTTCGGTCTACTTACTCTTAACTTAAGGTAACACAAAATGCAAAGAGTGTGACATTTGAGAAATTATTAATGAACTTAGAAATTATTTTTACTTTTACTTTTTTTTTTAGTTTTGGTCCTTTTATTAACGATACCTCCCATATCAAGGTTTTGCGTAACGCCGATTTTAACATATCCAAAACTATGACATCATTAATTTCAACAACCCTGTTTGGAGATAATCCAAATGCGGATTTTTTTGGAAACTAATCTTTTCTGAATTAACTAAATTTAGTTTAAGAATACTATATGTATAATTAGTTTTGGAAAATCGTTACGGAATAAAAAATCTTCAAAAATTAATCTGAGGGTATACTTTGTTTTTTTAATTTTTTACTTTGTTTTTAATTAATTTAGCAATTAATTATAACACGGCGTAAAGAGTGTTAACCTATTTATGTATATGTGTACTTCTACTGAGAAATTTAAAGAAGAGTCAATTTGCAATTACTGTTAGAAGTTAATGAAATGATGTAGAAGTTGACTTTGCATTTCAATTTTTTTGTTTATTTTGTTTTATGTATAGGGATTTATTAGTTCACCATATCCCATAGGGGTATATTAGTTCTACCATAACCCATAGGGGTATATTAGTTTGACCTTAAGTTTGTAACATAGAGGAATTATTTTGATCCATCTAGCCATGTCTGTTAATCCGCCTGTGTCGAAGATCGAATGTCGAAGAACAATGACAACGATTCCAACTAGCCATTAGATCAGACGCAACTGATGTGCTAGGATTCTTGCCCCCACCAGGAAGAAACCCTTGGTTTGATGAGGAATGCCAACAGATGCTCGCAGCTAAGAACGAGGCCTACAAGGCTAAGCTGTAGCTGAAGACGAAAACAAGGAAATATCGTAGTTGAGACACAGTCGATGCTTGCTGAGGATATGGAAGAACCACAGACTGTTAAATGGCGATGATGAACAACATTCCGCTGTCCGACAGAACAAACCATTCCATATTGGCGACGACTGGGAAAACTACCAACCACCCGACCTAAGTGAGGTGCGGATAGCAATATCTAAACTCAAGCTTAACAATGCTGGATATGACTTGGTAAGTAACATCCACAAACTCTTAAACCAAATCTGGTCGTATGAAAGAGTACCTGAAAAATGGAACCTTAGGATCGCCCGATCCACAAAAAAGGATGCCCTCCGAATTGCGCCAACTACAGATTCATAAGTCTAGTCAACATCGCCTACAAGATCATATCTGCCGTAATATGTAAGCGCCTGAAACTGTTTACAAAGAACTTGATCGGCTCTTATCAGTGTGGTTTTAGGCCAGCAAAGTCCACAACTGATCAAACCTTCACACGTCGGCAGATCCTGGAAAAAACACAAAAATTCCAAATTGATACCCACCACCTATTCAAAATGGCTAGGACATGTAGAACGAATGGACACCAATACTCCGGCTCACAGAGTCTTCGATTACCGCAGCCAGACGTCGGACGCAGTAGAGGAAGACCTCGCCTTTAGTGGCGCGAACAAGTAGAAACCGACTTCAAACAGCTTGGAGTACGCAACTGGAGGAAGTTAGCTAAGCACCGGGCTGATTGGAGTGACATGTTGGTTGAGGCCCAGCTTCATTCTGGACTGTAGCGCCACTTAAGTAAGTTATGTAATTTTTTAAAAAAAAAATTTAATTCGCCCACTGCCATGTTCACTTTTTTTTTTGAATAAACCTTGATTATGGTAAAACTGTAGGTAATTTTAAGATATTTAGACAATGTGACTACCTATATTTGATATATACAATGTCGAACTATTAAAGATTAAGATAAAGTGTCTTAACAAGATGTGGTGACAGTTTCAGTTTTCTATATTTAATCCCCATTCAGTTTAAGGCACGCAAACTTTTTGGGAATGTAGAATTTATATAATAATGGAATGGGATATTTAACATAAATTTTGTTTTTTTTTTCATAAAAAAAACACATGAAAAGTAAATCACTCAATTTTTCTTTATATCCTTTATATTGATAAAATATAGAATGACAGTGACATTGTATAAATATCTTATTCAAACACCTTTCTAAAATTGCGCGTGCCCGTAAATAGCTTTCAAAAATAACGGGTATTATTCTTAGAGGTATAGAACTTTAAGTAGGCAACACTAATATAACTGTCAGCTGTCAAGTGATTTGTTTTTAGTTTGGTTTGGCATTTCACCTTGAATTGACTGGCGTCTGAATAACGCTTCCAAATTGTGCAAATTTATTTTGAAAATCATGGTTCTGTTCGAAATACGTACTACGTCCATTTCGCGGTCAACATGGTCGTCCATCAGAGTAATTATTTCGCACCACGTTTACTCTAAATGATAATACGCATCCACGGAGACGTCGTACAGTGCGTATAGAAGAAGTCATTGCTGCTGTAGAGCGTAGCGTAGAGGAAGACCCGAATAAGTCTATCATCATCGTCCATCATCGTGGACAAGAATTGGATAGATATGTGTATCCACTTAATGGAAGATTTTGCGGAAAGATCTTGGTTTGCGTGCTTACAAAATCCAACTCGTGTAAGAATTGAAGCCAAATGATCACCCAGCAAGGCGTAGATTCGGTGAATGGGTCCAAAACAAGATTGCCGTTGATCCCAATGTTCATAAGTGAATTTTGTTTAACGGTGAAGCTCGCTTTTGGTTGAATGGATACGTCAATAAACAAAACTGACGTATTTGAAGTGATGATAATCCTCAAGTATGCTAAGACACCATTACATCCACAAAATCTGACTGTTTGGTCTGCTTTATTGATTTGTTGAAGGAAACGTTTGATGAGCGAATAATTTTGCGTTTTGGTCCTGTGAATTGGCCTCCAAGATCGTGCGATTTAACACCGCTTGACTAATTTCTGTTGGGATATGTGAATTCGGTAGTCTACGCCGATAACTCCGAAACGATTAACCACTTGGAGGACAACGTTCGCCACTTTATTGCCGATATACGGCCACAAAGTCATCGAAAATTGAACCTCCAGACTGTACGACGTCCGAGCCAGCGGTGGCGGTCATATGACCAGAAATAATATATATAAATTATAATGCCAGAAGATTATCTTTCGAATAAGGTAAATTTAATGTCCATTTAAAGAAATCGTCTTTGTTTTTATTTCAAAGTTCTATACCTCAAAAAACCCTTAATTTACACTTGTTCTGCTTCGTGAAACAGAAAGTATATATCCCCATTTTCGTTATACTAATTAGCTAAATCGACTCAGCTGTCCATTTGAAAGTGGAATGTGTCTTCAATTCATTTATTCTAGAAATTCAGTTTGAGTGTCATGTGGTCAACATGTTAAATGCGCTTAGGCTCCCAAGAAAGAAAAGGTTGATATCGCTAAAGATCAATTCTATGAGCTTTTCGCCAAAATATATGATACGATGTTAAAGTTGTGTTCAGTGATTTTTACGCCAGTATATGACAAAACCTTTAAAAGTATTACTTTAAAACATTTGAATAGGCAAGGGGTTGGCAACGTCTTCACCGAAATATTTGACACCAAAAAAAAACATTTATTTTTCAATATCATTCTTAGGAGGATTGCGTAAAAGTCCCGAGCCACCACCAGAAGCAAAATCTTCCATTAATATATGTAAACACAAATATATATTGATATCACTATACAAACCAAACGAGATATCACCGTCGCGTTTGCGATTATAGAAAAGGAAGCGTCTTATTTGTGCATAGCGAGGAAATCAAGATATGTTGTCCACAAGAAGGGACACACAGCTTTGACGTATGGAACAGAATGACACGAACGACAGCCATAACTTTGAGGTGAATGGTTTTGTCTATCTCGGCACCACTATTATCTTTGACAACGGCGCCTTGTTAGAAATCCAACGGAATAAAAAGTCGATTTGGTATAAAAGACCTTACTCGAACTACTAAGGATATATTTTATAAGACCCTCGTCAGTAAAGGCACTCAATGAAGAATTGTTCGTTTCGAGTACAAAATTCGTCGTACCATTGGCGATGATAAGCTTTGGAGTCGAAGAGTTAACCACAACCTTTATGAGGTCCAAAACTCCGTATTGGACGTTTATAATATGTAGTTGGATATGTTGGGCATGTGGACACCAATACTCCAGCTTGAACGGACTTCGATTTCCAACCAGATTTTTGTCCCAAGTGCAAATATTGTCTTAAAGTGGTGCACACAAGTAGAAACCAGCATAAAGTAAGTAAATATATGCAGTTAACTAAACTAACTATCTGGGTATATGTTCGGCCGAAGTTCTCCCCGAACTGTAAGTATGTACGAAGATGTTTGTGATTGAGGGTCGTAAAATCGCTTCCCAAGTACCAGTATATGAAATATAAACAGATTAGATTTACATTAGCGAGTCCAAAAGAATAGCACAATATCCACTCTCAATGATTGCTCATAAAATGGGCGCTACATATCAAAATCGCATGATCCGCCGGACATTATTCTTAATATAAGCATTACATCCATTAATGCCACAACTTGAATCCTCCATATAACTCAGGTAAAATTCCATGTACCTACAAGCACACTTTCCCATGAAGCAAATCTATTTTAATAGACCACTTCAAGCCATGGAACATATTTACAAACTGTAATAGTAACACCACGACCACAATACAATGCCAATAAAACCCGTATTTACCAGAGCTCATTCGTTCGCAATGAAAAACCAAAACATAAACGAAATGACAAAACACTTACCCACCGTTACAGTACACACATTCATCCATGAATTCCCGAGTAGTCCAAGAGCCCAGATATCACATACTCCAATAGTTACCAGCCCTACGAAGCTAGGATGACACTCTTTTACCGACGAAAAGTAAAAACCCAAACAAAAAGTGAATAAAATTTTGCAAAAGACGCAGCAGCAGCAATGGCTAAAAAGAAAATGCGCATACACTGAAACAGAATCAAACAAACCGGAAGAAGGAGAGGAAGAGAATAAAAGAAACAACACAAAAACACATAAATGAATTGATTTAAATTTTATGAGCCACTTGTTGAGCTTGTCCCGTTCCGGCTTTCTGTGTAACTATACTACAACAGTCGTCTAGCACTCCGCTTACAAGTGCACAGAGAACGAAAGTAATTTTATGGCTCCAGCGTAGTGTGGCAGGAGCAGCAGTAGCAGCACTGCGTCGTAGTACAACCCCACATCGAATAGAGATAAAGAGATTCATATCCTGGTGGAACATAGATCCGGTGGGTGGTAATCATACTTTTTGGTCTTTTTCTACTACGACGATGACGTAGACGAGTGCTCGTACTACACTCTACAAATGGATCGTTTTCTTTTTGGTTTATGCTGTTGTTGTTGCTGTATATTTATGCACACACTTCCTCTCCGAGCATTAAATAAATTATCCTTAAACTCTATCGACATTATACTCTTGGTCTTCTTGTTGTCTAGCTATAGGTCCCTCCCCACCGTGTTCGGTTTCTTAAGAATAACTTTCGATTTCTGCTAGGGAATGTAAGTCGAAGAAAAGAAGACAACACAAATACCTCAACCTCAAGGGAAAAGGACCAAACCTCGGGAACCATGTTTACGGAGCCAAAAGAATGAACTTTAATGGCACCCCTCACTCAACAGTCGCAGGCAGCCATTGGATTTTTGTGGCTCACTTTTATAGCTCTTTGATGCTTGATGTGTGTACGCTCTCAGGACAAATGGACTCTTCTTCGGAGCGCATCTTCGCTCGGTTTCACTCGGTGAAACTTTCGTTTGTCCTTACTCCTTCGTCTTCTTTTCTACTTTTATTTATGTTTTATGAGTGCGAATTTTATGTTAACTACGCTCATTTATTGATGATGTGTTTATCGTCACTAAATTCTTTTACGATTGCGTTTATTCCAAGAGAGAGAGGTAATACATCCGATGAGGAGTTGCTTCACTCCCAGGCAGACAGAGGAACAATTTCGATTGATGAGAGGGCGGCAGGCGAAAAAAAGCGATAAAAACGAGATTACTTTTGGCAGAGAGACCGTCCGACGATTGGGAGGTTTGTAGGAGTATGTCTAAGATGGATAATAAAATCATGAGGAGTTAATTAAATAAAATCCTTGGATTTATTGCCCGTTTATGGTTTTGTAATCGGGATAATTTGTTGTTGATGGATATGTGTACGTTTATTTATAAGATGTCTTCAGTGATATTGGTGTGCGTATGTTCGCAGGTATTGGCAATTTCATTTTTTCGTCTATTAAAGATTAGACGTGGTGAGTCCCCAGTTTTTATTGTTATGTTATGGACCTGTTTGTTGTTATATTGTAACATGTTTGATGATAAGGAGGTGTTGAGTAAGGTCGTCTTATATATTGAGTCGTTGAAGTGGGGAAGGTAGTTCTTGAAAGTGGGATTATTCAAAATATCAGTTATTACTTGATGTTAGAAAGCTGCAGTGGCCTATTGTTTAGTTTGCTGGGCTACTAAGCGGGGGTCCCTAGTTCAAATAAAATATTATAAAACTGTCATGAGAAGTTTCTCAAAGTTGCAGTTCGAAATTATCGTTAAATTGTAGGTCTAATTTTTTGTGGAAAAAAAACTTGAAATCCAATATATTTCGGCTTAGACATTGGTGGTTATATGCTATATACGTCCTATCCATCTTTAACATCCATTGGGGATTTTGTTTTGACTAGTGCTATGTCGAAGGACAGCTCTTAAGGTTCATGGTTATATGTCTGTTTACATTTCTAATTAAAGCAAAAACTATTAAAAGTTCTTATAGCCACAGTTTCACATTATTTATATATTTTTTTTAGCATTAATAACCAAAATGAAACTACCAAATCGTCAAATTCTCGCATGCTTGGCATTCGATCTAACGCCCAACTAGCTGTAAAAGAAAAAGTTGCGTAAGACCCAGTCTAGCACCCAACACTTGTTTCTTTACTATTACCGATTTTATTGACGTAGGTACCAGTATATAAAAATTACAAATAACGTTAATTTACTCGAAAACGGCTGTAACGATTTTGATTAAAATTAATATGTACTATAAGTTCCAACAAAACTGCATATCCAGTTTCTTTTTTCGATCCATGTAACGGATTTTTAATTTAGGCCACATAAGAGAAAAATTGTTATAGTTTCTCGCAAACTTTTTCGTCAAATTGAATGAACTTTAATATATATGTCACTATTACCGTTTGTAATAATTTCAATTAATTATTTCTGAACCGAATGGATCTTTACGTATTTTTGAGTAATGTCCAATAACGAGAACTCATTATTATTCACATAGAAACCGATTCCTTCAAATTCCTGAATAAACGTTCTTATAATCACTCTTCGACATTATTGACATATATTTTTAACATCAATTACCAAAAAGAATAATGTTGTGTATTTTGGCCAAACTAGGAAAATCGTCAAATTCTCGCATGCTTGATATTTGATCTAACGTCAAGCTCACTTGTTTTGCTGTAACATTCTAGGTGCACGATTTTTAAATGATAATTTAAAAAAATAATTTAAAATTATAAAATATGAAAAAAAAACTATAAACAAGGAAAGAATTAAATTAATTTCAAAGTGAAGAGACAAATTTATTAATTTGCATTCATGGATTAAGTCGCGTTCAAGTGTTTTCTTTATGAATTTCGATCCTCCCTCATCGGATACTAAATATTCATAGATGAGCTTGGCAAATGTAATGTAATTGGTTGTTGAGCAATTGCTTTTAAAATAGCGAAAATTCATTTTTCGTCCCACTTCTCCACTTAATGCAGTATTTCGCAAGGAGACTTAAGTAGTTGGTCTGAGAAACATTGTGTTAATTGATTTAACGATAGACATTTTTATTATTATTCTTAATAATGTCGATATTTCTTTTAATATTAGTCATATTCATATTAGTATAGATATATATGTACCTACAATTTTCATGACATTGTAAATTGTCTCCCATTTGTCAACATTATTATGAAGCAACACGATCATCTTCTGCAAATGCACCTCAAAATAAATTACCAACTACCAAGAACTGCCAATTACGCAATCACATCACAGATCAATCAATCGACATATAAACTGACGGGTTCTGTGATGATTAAAGATACCCATGATCGTTGGCGGTTATCCAACGATTCTACACGTTACCTTCAGGTGTAACAGTACAAATTGGTTGGGTATTCCTTTCCGCTTCTGCGTGCGAGTCCTTTTTTACACTTTATATGCACGCAATAACTATTATTAAGATAATTACCAACCTACTGTGGACCATGGGGCTCACCGTCCAAAAACCGCGGGATTACTTAAGCGAATTATAATAATCATCATGCGGAATTTTAAAAAAAGTTTAGCTTTTGGTAAGTAAGGAAATTTTCTTTTAAGGCTTTAGAATTATGCAAAAGACTCTAAAGTGTGGAAATTCACTTGAAAGTTTTACATTTTGACTCAAAAATGTTTGTTTTATTTTTAAAGTTTTACTGATCCGACAAGGTCGGTAATTACCTTATGTTACCTCTGATGTTAATTGTATTTTAAGCAATTCTCGGGTATTGGTGTCAGCCCAGTAGTGCAAGTTATCTTTGTTGACGCGGTCTTGATACTTCTTATTAAATAGTCGATCATCAATATGTTTAAAAATAAAAATATTTTTTTATAATGGTAATTCTTACGAGAAAGAGCCCACCTTAAGTGGCTTTGTTTGTACAAGTAGAAACTAAAATGAACAAACTTGAAAAGAGCAATTGGGAGTACTGCTCTACGGCTTTTTAACATGGACCCTATTAAAAGTGGATAAAAAAACAATTGATCGTTTTGAGCGAAAAATTCCTCTAAAAATCTTCATTCATGTTGCTTTGATCACGAACCTTACGAGCTGTGCAGAAATATATTCTCCGCATTAGACAATTAAGATAGCTAGTCGTCCGTCTTTTATTACAAGTACTTTAAGGCACCAACAGGCCATTAGATCAGCCGCAACTGATGTGCTAGGTTTCTCGCGGCCACCAGCAAGAAACCCCTGGTTTGATGAGGAATGCCGACAGATGCTCGCAGCCAAGAACGAGGCCTACAAGGCTAAGCTGCAGGTGAAGACGAGAGCTGCCATTGAGCTCTATAGGCAAAGAAGAAGGGAAGAACATCGGCTTTTCAGCAAGAAGAAAAAAGAGCAAGAAAAGCGCGCGATCGAGGATATAGAGAGGTGCCACTCCAGGAACGATGTTCGCAAGTTTTACCAAAGTGTAAAACGTCAAAGCCAAGGATACAAGGCTCGAACAGAATCCTGTCGAGATGAACAAGGAAATATTGTAGTTGAGACACATACGATGCTGAGGATATGGAAGAACCACTTCTGCAGACTGTTAAACGGCGATGACGAACAACATTCCGCTGTCAGGCAGAACGAACCATTCAATATTGGCAACGACAGCGAAAACTGCCAACCACCCGACCTGAGTGAAGTGAAGATAGCAATATCTAAACTCAAGCTTAATAAGGCTGCCGGAAATGACGGCCTTCCCGCTGAGCTCTATAAGGCCGGCGGAGATGACTTGGTAAGTAACATCCACCAACTCATAAGCCAAATCCGGTCGGGTGAAAATATGCCTGAAGAATGGAACCTCAGCATCGTTTGCCCGATCCACAAAAAAGGAGACCCTCTGAACTGCGCCAACTACAGAGGCATAAGTCTCCTCAACATCGCCTACAAGATCCTATCTGCCGTAATATGTGAACGCCTGAAACCGTTTACCAACAACCTGATTGGCCCTTATCAGTGTGGTTTTAGGCCAGGAAAGTCCACAACCGATCAAATTTTCACACTTCGGCAGATCCTGGAAAAAACTCAAGAAGTCCAAATCGATACCCACCACCTATTCATCGATTTCAAAGCCGCATATGACAGCATTTATAGAGACGAACTGTACAGAGCCATGTCTAGTTTTGGTATACCGCCCAAACTCGTCCGTTTGTGTAGGATGACGATAGAGAATTCTCGCTGCTCCATCAGGGTCGGAACCGACCTCACCGACACATTCGATACCAAAAAAGGATTTAGACAAGGCGATGCGCTCTCATGTGACTTCTTTAATCTGATTCTTGAGAGAATTGTGCAAAACTCCAAAGCCAACACCAGAGGCACAATTTTCCAAAAGTCGGTGCAACTACTAGCATACGCTGACGATATTGACATCATTGGTAGGACTCAACGTGATGTCATAGCCACGTTTGCTTGTATAGAGAAGGAAGCGGCGAAAATGGGTTTAGCAGTAAATGAGGGTAAGACTAAGTATATGCTGTCATCACGAAAGGACTCACAACATCGACGAATTGGACAGAACGTCACCATTGACAGATATAACTTTGAGGTAGTACGGGACTTTGTCTACCTCGGCTCCGCTATTAGCTCTGACAACAACATCTCGTCAGAAATTAAACGAAGAATTACTCTTGCCAACCGCTGTTTCTTCGGGCTAAGAAGGCAATTTAGTAGTAAAGCCCTCACTCGAACTACTAAGGAGACCCTATATAAGACCCTGATCATCCCAGTCCTGCTCTACGGCGCTGAAGCATGGACCGTATCAAAAGCGGATGAAGAAATCCTTGGTAGATTCGAGAGGAAAATTCTTCGAAAAATCTTCGGTCCCGTTTGCGTTGACGGGCTATGGAGACGAAGATTCAACCAAGAACTATACGAGCTGTACAGCGACATGCCCCTGGTCAAAAAACTCCGCATTGGACGTTTAAGATGGCTAGGACATGTAGAACGAATGGACACCAATACTCCGGCTCGCAGAGTCTTCGATTCCCAGCCAGACGTCGGACGCAGTAGAGGAAGACCTCGCCTTAAGTGGCGCGCACAAGTGGAAACCGACCTCAACCAACTTGGAGTGCGCAACTGGAGGCAGTTAGCTAAGGACCGGGCTAATTGGAGAGGCATGTTGGTTGAGGCCCAGGTTCATTCCGGACTGTAGCGCCACTTAAGTAAGTAAGTAAGTACTTTAAGGCACCATGCTAATTGCAGATGAGAATACACACGAAGTAGGTAAACTATTCGCAATATTTTCAAAACTTAAGTTGTGTAATAAGATAGATTTGCCTATTTACCTGTAACCTTCACATAACTAAAACCAACAACCTTTCTTCTTAGACTTTTCTTAGGATTGTTCAGATTGTTTACTCTGCGCCAAAACAGAGAAATATATTTAAGTGTTTCTTTACTTCCTAATAGAGAAAGTATTGGTTTCGTGACCAAAAATCGAACTCAAGATTTTAATAAAACGGTTACGATAGAACATTAAACGATTTTAAGCGTAAGCGTTTTGTATTTAGGTCATATTAAAAAAAATCACGAAAATTAATATCTGAGTTGTCCTTAACGGATTTTAGTCACTTACGAAAAATTACTAATCTCTGCCTTATATACACCTTTACTGACTTTCACCAAATTCAATAATAAGAGTTATTATTATTGGAATTGTTCAAAATGTTACCCTCAATATTAATGGGACTTAAGCATAATAAAAACGTCTATAGGCATTTCTAACTCGGTCGATGTAATTGAAATTTGGAGTTTTGGTTGTTTTTGGTGGCCCCACACAGGGGTTTTTGGATTTGTACTACTAAATTCAACATGAACCAAAATTCCAAAATTATCCAAATGGTGGGCGCAAAATGAGTGGTAGAAATATCGGGAACAGGAAAGAGTTGGAGAAAGCTAAACCACATTCACAGTAAACATTCGATATAGCGCTTTGGCGTAGTAAAGCTGGAAAATGTAAGGCTCAACGTCTTATAAGTAATTAATACAAATTGAAGTTTAACAAATTCGTTATGTTTACATAAATCTACAAAAGCAAACAAAATGGCCATGTCACATCATGTTATTTATATTCAAAGTTATATAAAAACTTTAGAGGCTCTAAATCCAACCCTTTTGTTGCCCAATCTGGAGTACCCCAAGGTAGTCATTTAGGCCCTATCTTATTTATTCTTGCTATTAACGATCCAAAAACTTGTATTCGAGAGAGCAAAATACTGATATATGCTGATGACATGAAAATTTTCAAATGTGTAGGAGATCTTAGCGATTCGCTTTCACTTCAAACTGATTTAAATAGCTTTACAACATGGTGTTTTAAAAACGGTTTGAATCTGAACCCCACTAAGTGCCAGCATATGTCATTTTCACGAAAACGTATTCCGTCCAATTTTAGTTATACTCTGTCGGGGCACACTCTCTGTCGTATAGACAGTTTTAAAGATCTTGGTGTTTATTTTGATCCTAAATTGGAGTTTAATAAACACATAAACGTTATTGTGAATAAATCCAACTCTATGTTGGGATTTATAAAAAGGTGGTCAAAAGAGTTCAATGATCCTTATGTCACCCTTTCGTTATATAATTGTCTAGTTCGCCCTCACATGGAGTATGCCTCACAGGTGTGGACACCCTTCTATGTCGTTCATTCAAATAGAATTGAGGCAGTCCAACGTAAATTTATAAGATTTGCTTTGAGAGGACTTCCATGGGATGATGTACACAATTTGCCTCCGTATAGGTGTCGAATTAAACTTCTGCAGTTGTTGCCTTTGTCTCAACGTAGACTTAACAATGACATGGTCTTCTTACACCAAATATTATCAGGACAAATAGATGCTCCTGATCTTTTAAGTGCTATTGGTTTTAATACCCGTGGAGGTTCCTATAACCTTCGTAGACTTAATATTTTACATATACCTAATAATAAATACAACTATGGTATGCATGAGGCTATAAGTCGCATGAGTAGAGTTTACAATAAAAATAGCGATGTTGTTGAACTGCATGTTAGTAAAAGTAGTTTAAAAAACACTTTGCGTAATTGTATTCTAGAGTCGTAATAAGTGTATGTTTATTTTTTTTTTTGTTTTGTTAATAATACAAAAATAAAGTTTAATTTCATCGTTTATTGATTTTGTTTTGACGTCAAACTAACTTCAGTGTTTTGTTATGTCCCACTAACAAATGCACTAAATGATGAGCCTGTGGATGCATTTTATATACAAATACAAATACAAATTTTTGGCGCAACAGGCTCGTTAGTACCCAGGGCCTAGCTTTCTCACAACCATTCATGTGTGCGTGTGTACTTCTTGCACGATGGCGGGACCTCCTGTTTTATGCCGACTCCGAACGGCTAAGTTGAGATAAGCTATTCTTGACAATTGATACTACTCGGATGATTTGTCAGATCATCACGAGAGGAGGGCCAGTGAAAAATCATTTAGGTGTTGCTACGGCTGGGAATCGAACCCAGACCTCCTGCGCGGTAGTTCATCGCACTAACCATCGCGCCACTGAGCCCTCATTTGCATTTTATATGCTGTGGCAAATCTCTGCTCGTAGATGCGCTTGTATTAAGCTCGCTACAACACAGATCTGATAGTGTTATACCTAGATAGAAGTTAAAAATAAAACTTAATTTATATTTCATTGGTACATTTGAATTATATAACTTTTGTACGACTGTTTAAAAATGTAAAAAATACTTTTTAATATTTAACCTTATCCGTCATATTTAGGTTCTCTAAAATGATGAAAAGTGCCACTGACTGACGTTTTTCATCCATCACTGTGTGATGGACACATTTCTCCTTTCACATGCAAACGCGATCCGCCGATACGCAAAATACTTGCCAAAGGGCACTTTGCCGCCAATGCATGGCTTTGAAAAACACATCTCAAAGCAGTAGTAGTTATATTGCCTTGCTATCCTCAATTGTTATCCGGTAATACTCGCGAATTCCCTTAAGAAGACAAGTGCCCCACTTCCATGTATAGCCGAACTCGGACAGAACTTCTGGCACGAGATGAACACGAACATGAGATGCATAATGAACACAGCCACCGCTCTGCTTCCTATCCTTTTGCCTTCCTGATGCCCTTTACATAGTGTGCTCCCTGGAGCTCACCCCCTGTGCCGTCATGCTACTAAACTGTTCGCAACAATGATCATGAGAAATTTCGCGATAATGAGTGTTGTGGATGCGTGGAACCGGTGAAGCCTTAGTGTGGTCGACTTGGCGGCGGTCGATGGTGTGGCCTGAGATTGCTGGCACTAGCAACGACAGCAGCAATGTGGTGTAGTTTTCTTGGTGCGCTAACCGCCAACCACGATATTTTAGCCTCTTCCTGTCATCTCAATTGGAGCGGTGGCTTCATGTCCATCCTCTAGTGGTGCATTTGGTTTAGTTTTTATTTCGCTTCAGTTTTCAGGTGAATTGACGGATTAACGAAAAGAGAGCAAAAATGGTAAACAGAAGAAAAAAAAATTGTCAGAGGATAAGGTAAAAAAACGGATGAGTATCGACATGTCCAGAGGCTCCCAAGGTTTTTTCTCTCTGCGATTCCCTGTGCAATTCAATCTCTCGGCGCTGCCACAATAATTCGTTCGGCGGAAATTACGAACACGCGATTTTAAATTTTCGCATCGCACTCGTTCGCTTGCAGGGTGTTTTTGCATGGCTCTGCATGTAGCCTGTGGTGGTAGCCAGCGATGAGTGAATTTCGTGAAAGAATAAGCAATGACACAGCGGATTTTTTTTTAAAAAACATATGTGTGTACGTTGAGGATCAAATTGCTCCGATTGTAGTGTTCATGGTCATTGTCCTAGGATTCAGTATGCTTTTAAGGCAGTTCTACTTACGCAAACTCTACCAAACACATTCAGTTATTATGACATAATCGTATGTTTAACAGTAAAAAATGTGAAATTATAGTGTTGCACTTGCACGAACGGTGCTGGTTAGCTGCCCAACATCCACCAGAATATGTTTAGATATATGATTTATCGACTCATCGTTCAAGTAAGTGAAGCTTATTGATAAATAATTACCTGACACATTTTCCTTGAGGTTATGAAAGATTAGATTGTCAAGGTTAACGGGTTGGTGAAGTAGAGTATATACCGCCATACTAAGATACTTGTAGTCTTATGGTGTTGCCCTTTAGTTGAAGTTAGTTCTCATCGTAACTTCTTTCTTAATGGATAATTTAACAATATCTATCTATCTTGAAATTCGTAGCTCCACAAGTGACAGAGACGCGCTCAGGGGCGGAGGAATTAAGGGGTGTTCCCGCGTGTCTCTTCGTCACCGCAGTTCCTGCAGACATCATTATCAATTAAATTAATTTTAATTGTTGTGTGCTTGTTATTGGCTTTAATTTGGATCTTGTACTCCACTTTATTTTTTTGAGGATTACACAGTAGTGGATAGACCGTTTGAAGTGTGTTTTTGCAGACCCATTTCATTCTACAGAAGTACACAACTTGATGCACGTATTTGGAGAAGCATGTTGGTTAAGGCCCTAGTTCATTCCGGAATGCAGCGGAACTTGCGTATAAGAAAATTGCATTGCATGATCTGATTAAGAGCGGAAAAGCTAGCATGTAAATTAATTTATACGCAGATTTTTGTTTTAAACCTCTTCACTACTGGCACCATTATTGCAGCTATCGCGACTGTATGGAACCTTCAATATGTGGCATTTTATTTATTTTTATTTCACATTCGAAAATTAATATGGGTATAATTAATAAAAGTACCTTCACAGGTGTGTAATCGATTGAGTTACCAACGAGTGCATTGATATGGTTATCCCAAGTCAGAAACCAATTGAAAGTCACCAAAAGATTTTTTGCTGTTTCAACAAATTCGATGCTCAACACGATCGAAGGAAAGTAAGAGAGATCTAAATTATTTCTTGAAATGACCAGACATTTAGACTTCCTGGGGTTTAAAATAAGGCCATTCAGATTGGACGAATGCACTATTTACTCCAAATCTTCGTTGACACATAAGGCACCATGACCAATAGCCCAAGAGGACAGCTGAAGTACAATTGTACATCATCAGCATACATATGCATACGCCGGTAGCATTAGGTAGAAAATTGGATAACTTGTCCCCAACTAGAACAGCCTGTTTTCTATTAGTTAAGTAGGAAAAAAGTAATTTAGCAGCGCATGACGAAACGTTTTATTGCTGCATAAGCTTTTCACATAAATTGACATGGTTTACAGTGTCGAAAGCCTTTGAAAAATAAAGCCACACTAGAAAAGTTACTTCATTCCTATTCAACGCCTGCCTTATATCGTCAGTAACACTCAACAATGCTGTGATACAGCTGTGTTTTTCACGAAATCCGGATTGCTTTGGAGTGAGCATGTTATTTGCAGTTAGATAAGCATTGATTTGTTTTTGAAGAATTCTTTCAAAAGCTTTCGATAAAAAGGCTAAAATTGAGATCGGTCTAAACTCATTACCTTTCGCGTTTTTAGGGATAGGTACAACTTTTGCCAATTTCCACTGATTTGGAAACTCGCCCGATATTAAAATTGTATTAAACAAGAATACGATGTATGGTATAGAATGATTGGTAAAATAATTTTTAGGACCGAGGGGTGAATTTCATCCAGCCCAACAGCATTAGAAAGCACACTTTCAACAATATCAGCACTATACACAGATCGAAAACCAAAACCATCTTGGCGATTCAACTGATCCGCAAGCGAAAAAAAAGATTCTCTACTCAACGGAAGTGGCAATGATGAGAAAACAATTTGAATGTTAAGCATATTACCATCGACATTCCAGTACGTTCACCTCTTGATTTACCTATGCCTATATTTCGTATAAATATAGTATAAATGGGATTTTACCTTGCGAATTTACGCTACCACTTTATTACGAAGTGAACAATACGTCCTTCTTAACGCATCAAACCGGTAGCGTTTCCAGAGATTGCATGCTTCGTCACGTAAACCAAGACTTATCACTCGTTTTATGATTTTTGTTTTTAAGGGCACATGCGTGTTAAACAAGGTTTTATTATATTCAGTTAAAAACTGCAACTGCTCATTTGACGATGGGAAATAAAAAAATGTTATCTCAATTTTTACATCTTTTGTGTACTTCTGAACTCTCAAGATCAATACAGTGAGAATCACAAAATGAAACCGTTTTACTAAAGTATTCAATATTGAAATTCAGTGTTAAGAAAAAAATGTCGTGTTTCGAAAACGCAGGCGCAGACAGATGGTCGTACAAAACTACTTTACTCATATCACTGACGAAGAACAAGTCTAAAAGTGTAGCGTCACCGCCAAAAAAGTGGGTTGGAGTGCTAGTATTAACTGGTCAAAAATTAAGAGTAAGCATGTTTTCGTTGATAAAATTACCCTTGATAAATCACATCACAGCTCCTTTTCGCGCCTACTTTGAGACTGAACCTATATGACGTACAAATGTATAGTAAAGGGTGATCCAAGTAGAGATACTTTTTTCAATAGCCTTTTTTGACAGATCACGTGTGAGTCGTGTCATTCTGTCATGTTATTTTTGTTTAGTATTGTTTGGCATTTCATAATGGAAAGACTTACGCGTGAACAACGTTTACAAATTGTTCAACTTTATTATGAAAATTCACGTTCTGTGGGGAATGTGTTTCGTGCACTTCGCTCAACTTATGGTCAACGTAATCGGCCTACTGAGCCTATTCGCAACACCATCACCCATTTTGAGACCCAGCATCAGCGTTACCAGATTTAGCAGTTTCCTGCGATTTTAGCAGTTTTTGATCATGAAAATGACCTGCAGCAGTTTTTTTAGCATTTTCTTAAAATTTAGCAGTTTTTGGCAGTTTTTAAACCAAAATAAATTATACATGTTTTTAATTGTTTGGGCGACAGTAAACACGAATACACGATCTTCTTCAAGAAAAATGATCCCAAAGAAGAAATGCAAATACGCAAAGTTAGGGTCAGAAATTAAACAAAGCTGTTTATGGGTGGTGTCGGTGTGGTGGATACCTATTGATTTAACTTTTGTGTAGCATTTTTAAAAGGAAAGGGTGCAGATAGTTATTATATTATTTACATAGGCATTGCTTGCACAACGACACTCAATCCAAATTGTGTATTTATTAAATGCGTACGTCAGTCGGTTGCTCTAGCTGTCAGTCAAGCCAGTTAGAAATTGCCAAGATCCATTGAGCAATTGGTCAAATCATACTTTTCTCAAAGTAGTAAAAGACAACGAGAATTTTTAGATTTCCAAGAGTTACTTTTGAAACAGAAAAGCATAGGATTAGATGGCTATCGCTACATGATTGCGTCAATAAAATTATAGAATAATATAGTGCATTAAAACTGTATTTTCAATGTGAATATTTAACAACAATTTCTGTCCCAAACGAATTTATTTTTAATAGTTTGAATGATATGGATTACATTTTAACAATGGTTAACAAATTAATCATTATAGGTATTTCAAAGCGATTATGCCAATATTCACTATTTTGATAAAAAAAAATAAAAGGAAATGTCAGTAAACAGCCATAAGTATCCAACAATAACTAAATTTGCAATATTTATGCTTACTGACATCTAATACTGCTTGTGAAACAATATTTTCGCATTTAAATTCGTTAAAAAAATGTTGTTTTGCAAGTAAAGCAGTGGGTTTCTTAAGGTGAAAGCTGTTAGAACTTTGTTCCAACAAATAAAATGGTAACTTCAATAAATTTTAGTATTCTCTATAAAGATTCCGAATGATTTAAATGAATAAGTTTGGACATATGTTAATTTAAAAATGATCATCTTTTATAAATTATCATCTTATATAATAACAAATGTTACTGTATATGTATTTTTTGAACTAAAAAAAAAAAAACGTGTTTCTCAAGGAAAAGCTTATGCCGATAAACCCGCTTCGATTCAGGCCTTGGAGGAAAACATCACGCGTGTCATTCGCCAGTTACCAGTCGAAATGCTCGATCGAAAATTGGACTCAACGGATGGACCATCTGCGACGTAGCAACGGCCAACATTTGATAGACATAATCTTCAAAAAATAAATGCCAAAGAATGTTCTTTCAAATGATAATAAACATTCTCCATTTAATTTGAATTTTCTGTGTTTTTTTCTTTAAAAAAGTAGGGAACCTCGAAATGGATCACCCATTATAAGGTAAAAACCAGCAGCCAGATACCCAATGTTATGGTAGCCTACCCTGATGGTGACTGTCCTTTTTTATCTTTTTGAAGCGAATGTAGCTTTTTACGGACGGTTGGTGGGTCACGTATAAAACGTATTCGAAAAGATGGAAGTGAACCGAAAAAAATTGAAATCGTGACCGTCACCGTACCGTTAACTTATCTTATACCCACTTTTCAGAAAAACGTTGTTTTTGCCCAAACGGTATGAAATTTTGAAAAAGTGTCTGAGACAATCTCAATACCTATATTTTGTCTTTGCAAGTTTATGCCACGCGCACTTTTTGGGGCGTTTTGATCAAAATATATATCAAAAATATTTTCAGTCAAATTTTAAAATATTTGAAAATGATTGGTGATATCATCATAAATATTTTGCCTATAGATCATTTTAGCCCACGCCTAGTTTTTGGGGGCATTTTCTTATCAAAACTATTTGTATTCCGTATTATTATTATCCCGTAACATATGCAACAGAAAAACGTCGTTTTATGTCGAACAATGAAAGATTTTGATCAACTGCGTGAACACAGTGACAATGCCATTTTCTTATTTCATCCGCATAAATTTTTCAGTCACGCTTGGGGTTATAAGCTTCAAAGATAGAATGGGATGGGATAGGGTATTCAACGATCCGCACAACGAATTGTAGCCTTCTCATATGTTTTTTTCTTACGATTGCTTTTTTATACTGCATTTTAATTTTCGTATGTTAGATGGGCGTTAGTTATGCGTTTTTTGTGTAGGTGACACATCAAGTCATGCGAATGTTGTTGAAAAGATCAAGAATATGGAGGGGTTAATAGATAGTTCTGTAACTGATGGATGCCTAAACAGTGGTACAGAAAAAGGAAAATATTCTGGTGTGTTTCTCCATCCAGGCAATCTCTACAATAGTAGAGTAAAAAACAGTCGTAATGGCACAAAAAAATGTTCAAAAAAATACAAAAATGCTTGCTGTGGCTGTTCTAGTTTTTAAGTTATTTTCTAGGTAGTTTTAATTAGTTTCTAAGTAGTTTTAGTTAGTTCATAGTAAGTAAGTTTAAAAATAAATAAAAAAAAATATATACGAAACGAAAATGTTTCTTGGTAAACAAAAAGATATATACACAATAAAATTATTAAATTAGACTATGGGCCGAAAAGCATTAGATTTAAGTTGTTATTATTTAATTTAGGGTGCCCGCAGAGGACCAGTAAGTTAGTTAAGTTAGTAGATAAGTAGGTTAGTTTTTCATTAATTTTTGTCGAGTATGAAAGTTACTTCTAAGTTGTATTAAAATAAAAATGAATTTAAAAAAAAAATCTCTACAAAGGTCGATGATGCATTTTCAATTTCCATATTTTAATGAGTAAGTTGAGTAGTGTGTTGTAACCAATTGTCTATATACTCATTTCTCATTTACGACAACAAAAAGAAGATTCTTACGGAGCACTAGGTTCGGACAGAACGGATTTGATTGACAGAGCTAATAAAAAAAGAAAAAAGGCGTAAGACTGCCGTCTAACTGACCTTAAGAAAATTAAGATAGAATAAGAAGCATGTTCCAACCCATTGGCAAACTCTGGTGGGATAAATGTGCGAAATGTTGGAAATGAAGCAAACCTTCTAAATTAATCTGATTGTATAAATGTAAAATTGAATTGTGAAGTCGCTGGCAATGAGCTGCAGACAGGGAAAACTGAATTTTTTTCTTCACATTCACTTACATTTTCTTTGCTACTGCTTCAGAAATAAGCTGATAAGCAGTCTTCGTAATATACTTTCGATCATATCATGGCAAGCGGTTTCTGTAAATCTACGTTTGAGATATGCGTGATGTGAATACCGAACATTTCTATAGAATACTGCACAGGTGAATGTCAGTGAATATGCTTTTAAGTGCTTCTATACTATTAACAACAAGCCTTTCCAGCAAAAACATTAGATTTGGAATCTTAAAGGAGGCCCTTAAATTATTAGATGGAAGTTTAGTTCTAGTTGTATTTTAATGATAAGGTCTTGGAATTTATCAGAACAAACAATCATATCCCCAAACATCGTAACAGCAGTCGTAATTGGACATGATAGTTCTCTTAATGAGCCAATGTTTATGAATTTTCAACGTTTCAAAACATCTACTGTTTTTAAACTATGTTCAGGGTCTTTTAAGAACTTTAAATTTCAGGTAAATAGGTACCAACAACCTTCAAGTCATGCTTACGGCATTCCCAAGTAAACCGTATAAATTGCACATTACTCCTGCATGACCAACACTTATATGACTACACACACGATACTCATGGTCATGCACATCCCCATGCGAGCAAACTAATAAAAAAATGCATTTACATGCAGTGGCAATTTCGCCATCGTTGCTTCTTGGCCTCGTGTTGACATGACCGTCGCCGTCTCGCAGACACTTGTCCACCACGAGTCCACACTACGGCAAACGTCAGCAGTAGGCGCCATATGTCAAATGGAAATGAATAAGCGCAGCAGCATCAGCGCTGGCGACTGGCGCGGTGGACCGAACCCTTTTGCCATTTGCCACCCAGTTGTCCTGCAGTGTAGCGGGGTATTCTGCAATGGTGGACGTGGATTCCCGCAAAATCAATGATCGGACGACGAAACGGACGGATGAACCAGAAGAGATAATTCCACTTGAAGGCGCACAACAAACATACCCACATATACCAACTTAGTCATATAGCCTATAATACGAAGGAGGCAGCGTACATATCCTGCAACTACACCACCCAGCGAAATCTCCTTCTTAAGATGCTGGAAGGATGCAGAATTCGTGTGGCAGAATGTCTATATTGTACACCAGGATGAGGGCAGGCAGCCAGAGAATTGTGGTGGCACAACGACACATGGACACCCGAATGGCGTACTCGTATGCACGTCGACAAACGGCGCGGCGGAATAAAAAGATAAAGGAGGTGAGGTTGCGGTACATTGAAACTTCATATCTCAGCAGAACAGTTGCTGCAGTAGTGGCACCGACACTTGCAACAGCAGCAGGACCATATGAAAAACCCGCATCATCGTGGAGGACATGCATGGAGGAGTCGCCCTATTCAAGAGTAAAACTGGGACGACGACAGAGGATGAAGTAAGAAAAAGCTGGTAGACGCGAGCGTTATTTTTGCCTTTTCTTTTTTGGTTGTTGAGGCTTTTTTATTCATTAGTTATATTCTGCTTTGAGTAGGACGATTTTGAGGAAAACGACGTGGTACCAAGGACGAAAATGGAAATTCCCTGGTGACGGGGATGAGTCCTTTCTTTTGTTTAAAAAAAGGATGATGGTATTTTCATTCTCCAAAGAATTGGCAACCAATATAAGGTCATCTGTCGAGAAGTATAAATGCGGAATGGTCACTACGGCAGGATATTTATGAAGGTATCCACACTTGGTGTCTCAAAACGGGAAAGGATGTTATGTGCGAGGTTTGCAGTTTGTCAGTAGTTGGGATTGCGGAATAAAACTATAGTGTGGAAGTTATATTGTTTATTTGCGATTCCGGTTGACGTTATAGATGGGCCCATATGTATTCTTTGAGCGATAGTGGATACAATTTCTAATGAGTTGAAACCATTTTGATGACCAGTTATCTTGCTCTATTATTTGAATCCATCATTAACTAAAACGATTCGATTTCTGTTCTCTGTATAGATATTTCATTGTAGACATAACCATGTAATGGTTTGTAATCAAAACCTACCTTTTATTCCGAAAAGGTTAAGACAGCGTACCTATCGGTTAATGAAAATAATAAAGTTTCCTGTTAATCAAATATACAATTAAAAGCGATGAAGACAAAAAAAAATCGAATGTTGACTAATTTTCTGATGTAAACAATAACTGCATTGATGTAAGACTGCATTCGGTGTTGGTTATCAACAATTTAGATGTTATGCCCAGAATCGAAAAATGTTACTTGAACTCCGAATCGATGCTTTATATTGACAGCATATACTTAGTCTTACCCTCATATAATTCTAAACCCATTTTTGCCATTTCCTTAACTATACTAGCAGACGTGGCTAGGATATCACGTTGAGTAGTGATAATAATGTCAATATCGTCGGCGTATGCTGGTAGTTGCACCTATTTATGGAAGATTGTGCCTCTGGTGTTAGCTCAGGAGATTTGCACAATCCTCTCAAGAATCAACTTAAAATAATCACAGAACAAAGCATCGCCCCGCCTAAATCTTCTTTTGGTATCGAAAGTGTCGGTGAGGTCATTTCTTACCCTAATGGAGCAGCGAGAATTCTCCATCGTTATCCTGCACAGACGGACGAGTTTGGGCGGTATACCAAAACTAGACATGGTTCTGTATAGTTCGTCTCTATAAATGAAATCGATGATTTGGTGTTTGGTATCAATTTTGACTACTTTTTTTCAGGATCTGCCTAGTGTGAACATTTGATCAGTTGTGGACTTTTCAGGCCTAAAACCACACTGATAAGGTCCAGTCAGGTTGTTGGTATGCGGTTTCAGGCTTTCACATATTACGGCAGATAGGATCTTGTATGCGATGTTGAGGAGACTTATGCCTATGTAGTTTGCGCAGTGCAGAGGGTCACTTTTTTGTGGATCGGGCAAATGATGCTGAGGTTCCATTCTTCAGGCATACTTTCATTCGACCAGATATGACTTATGAGTTGGTGGATGTTTCTTATCAAGTCATCTATGCCGGCTTTATAACGCTCGTCGGGAAGGCCATCATTTTCGGCCTTGTTAAGCTTGAGTTTAGATGTTGCTATCCTCACTTCACCTAGGTCGGGTGGTTGGTAGTTTTCGCTGTCTTCGCCAATATTGAATGGTTCGTTTTGCCTGACAGTGGAATGTTGTTCGTCGTCGCCGTTTAACAGTCTGCAGAAGTGGTTCTTTGATATCCTCAGCATCGACAGTGTCTCAACTATGATATTTCCTTGTTCATATCGACAGGATTCTGTTTGAGCCTTGTATCATTGGATTTTAGGTTTTACACTTTTGTAAAACTTGCGAACATCATTCCTTGAGCATTGCCTCTTAATATCTTTCATAGCGCGCTTTTCTTGCTCTTTTTCTACGCTCTAAATAGCCAGTGTTCGGCCCTTCTTCTTTGCCTATAGAGCTCAATGACAGCTTAGCTTTGTAAACCTTGTTCTTGGCTGCAAGCGTCTGTCGGTATTCCTCATCAAACCAGGGGTTTCATGCTGGTGGACGCGAGAAACCTAGCACTTCATCGTTGGCATTGTTACCATTGTTCTCTACATTCGATGCTGGTGGTAAAAGATTTAAAGTCGAAAGGCTGGAATTACAAGAGACCTTCGCGGAACGCGTATCTCTTAACCACTTGATTGGATTTAATTAATTAATCAATTAATATGTTTTCACAGTATTTCTGGATTCTTGTAGAGTGGCGGATTTCCGCATTCTTACCTTGCCTGCAACAAGGTAGTAGTCCGAGCCGATGTTAGCCCCTTGGAATTAATTCGTACCACTTGTTTATCGCGATATGAACAACTTGATCGGCTGTTCGTGGGTCTGGAGACCGCCATGTACCCTTTGCATGCCTTATATGCAAATTTGTTCACTAATTTGGAACTAAATTTGGTTTTGGTATCCTCCTGCCACTATTAATTGTTCACTAAAAAAGAATGGTTTTATGTATTTGTTCAGAAAATTATTAAGGAAATTAACAGCTTTATTATACAAGTTTTTCTTTTAGGGTTATTAATACTATCGCTTTAAACAGAAGGTCAATCAATTTAAAATTCACATTTATATCTTTAACAATCACAAAATTCGTTCCTTTGATGTGATGCCTGGTAAGTGTCTGCCTCCTGTCAGTCAACGAACCTCACAGTGCATATGTTGGTACGAAAATTGATATTAAAACACACATAAATTCATATCCGACTGCTTGGTTTTCAACCGCTTTGTTCACTGAAACGAATATCGTTGAAATCAAATTTTTAAATCTAAAAATGTGTTTGTTTAATTCGTGGGGAGTCTTATGTTAATTCGTATTCTTTTTATACCCTATCCCATAGGGGGGTATATTAGTTTTGATACATAGTTTGTAACATAGAGAAATAATTTTGCTACATATACCTCAAAGTATATGGATCGACTCAGAATCGCTAGCTGAGTCGAATTAGCCATGTCTGTCTGTCCGTCCGTCCGTCCGTCCGTCCGTCCGTCCGTCCGTCTGTTCGTCACCGATTTTTGGGCCTTAAATTTTGAGCTAGGATAATGAAATTTGGTATATAGGATCCTTGTCCGAGTCACCAGAACAAGTGTAAAAATTTTTGAAATCCGCCCACTGCCACGCCCCCTTTTTAGAAAAACGTAATTTTTGGCAAAACCGTAAAGAATTTTAAAAAAGTGTCTGAACAGCATATTTACAGAATCGTAATATCTATATTTCGTTCATATAAAGTTTTTTGCCACGCCCACCTTTTGGGGGCGTTTTCAATAAAAAACTGTTTTCGGTCAAATTTTAAATTTTTCGAAAAAATTTTTGATGCAGAATCATTAACATTATTAATATGAACATTTCGTCTTTATACCATTTTAACCCACGCCTACTTTTTGGGGGCGTTTTTATATAAAAACCATTTTTATACACTACCCCATAACATATACAGGAGAAAACCTTGTCTTTTGTAGAACCGTAAAAGTGTTTTGTAAGCAGCCTGAAGAATTTGTTGTCACTAGCTATATCATTTTTTTTATTTTATCCACATCGTGTTTTTAGCCATGCCCACTTTTTTGGGGATTCTAGTTTTATGGATAGGATGGGATAGGGTATTCAACGATCCGCACAGCGGATTGTAGCCTTCTCATATGTTTCTTAATTAAATGCTTCCATATCATTTTTTCGGACGAAATATTTAGATTTAAATCTGAAAATATATTTTGTCAGATATATGATAAATATTTGGTCTGATTCGGGTGTGTAATCGGCCTTGATCAACAGAGTCCGCGTTGCCAGCTCCATGGGTTCAGAAGACCTTAAGCACCTTTTGATTTAAAAAAAAATAATATGAGAAGGCTACATTGCTACTCAGACCCTATTCCATGCCAATAAATGCTATAGTACAAAATATTTAAAATATAAGAACAAATAATTTAATCCCAAAAACTGGTGACACTAGTAATAACACCAATTAGTTTATTCAAATGGTCTTCCACATTCTTGCAGTGGACCTAACTTCCTTTTAAAAATCTCGTGGTTATTTGGGAAATAAAGCCCACAGGCTATTTCCCATTGATCCATTCCGTTATGGCTCTGCAAATAAAAATAAATATGAGTTCCGTTTTGACTACTTACCCGTTTCACTCCAACTGTCAAAAATTGTTCAACGGAATTTCAATAGAAATTAACATATGAATTTCAATCTGATTGAATCAAAACCAAAATAAGTCAGATCACAATTGGATAATATCCTTCCAGACGTAGGATTACAAAAGTTTTACTGATTGACCGAAAATAAATCCCACGATAGTATCAAAATGTTTTTGTAATCATCCCAACATGCAAAGCATTTCTAAAACAGTTTGTGCTATGCGCCAAAATGGTCGCAGAATTCAATTTGCCCAATTCTTTCGTCACGTTGATCAATCACAAAACGATTTGATTGCTCAATTGCCGAAGGAATAACACTGCGTAATATTCTCGCCTTCTCTCGAAGCTAATTTTATTAATCGGAGTTCAATTATTTCGCAACCAAAACATTCTCAAGAAAATGTAAATTCGGTGATAAATTCTACCTCATTGGTTACGAATGATCCGTTCAAGGATCGGTTTCATGGTTGTCAAAAAATTAATCCTTTTATGAGTCACAGCTACCATAATATAGGTATGCGTAAATTGCATGTCAAACAGAAGGGGGTATCGATTACATGCATTATTTGATTGAGTGACACGTTGTATCCTTCGGTGAAGAATCCTTCACGAAGGCAAATAGGCAAATATATTAGCATCTTCGCACGGTTTCGCACAGCTATTGTTCTATTCAGAGGGGTGTACTTGTTCAAGTGATGTTTTACTTAAGTCACAGCGCATCGTATCCGTATGCCAACTGTTTCATTGGCTGTATAGTTTTTGGAAAAAATGTCCTTTATCGATAGGGGCAATCAAAATGTATGCATTTTTTTTTTTGCAATGTCACCTTGCCTTCTTTTATGAGGCTCTCATAGCCATTATGTAACCCCTGCAGTTTACTTTCAATTTCTACTGCCCTTGTTCGTTTTTGTCAATCAAATGGTGGTATGTCCTTTTTGCGTATCTTTGTAAGGTACGCGACTTTCGATTTTACAAATGAAGCGGAAAGGAAAACAATAGCAATGGAAGGGAATGTCGTGAAATTTACTTAAGTGTGGATGACAATGTAATGATGTTCCTGAGAATGGAACACAATAGAAAACAGCAAAACGGACATGCGATAGTGAAATCAACTCGACTTCATCGGTATGAAGTCATATGTAGCCATATAAGTTTTTATTTTCGCGTAGATATTCAATGAATAAAGAACCAGAGATCGAGAATGTATGAATTTAAAGTAACGCACGCAAGGACACTACGAAGAACAGCTGGAGGCATTTAAATGATCTTTACTCATTATATATGCCATGAGCAGGCAGCAAATCTTGGGAGTGATACATATCCAAAAGATATGAATGTCTGTTTGGGCTTTTCCTCTATATGATGTTTAGGGCCCATATTGATATTGTTCTTTTCAGACAGATAGTTGTCTCTTAAATAAAGCTTAAAATACCTATTCCATATACTAATGTTGGTATAATCACATATAGATTTTTTTGGGTTCTACTATCATCGTGATGTTATGAATTATTATAACATTACGATGATAGCAGAACCCAAAAAAAGTGGTTTCTGAAAAATCTCGAGGTCAAAAATGTTCACGAAAACAATATCTTTCTCTTTGTAAGAGAACGTTAAAATCGCAATTGCATTTTTAACTACTTGTAGAAGCTGAAAAACTAGGTTGTTTAATAGGGGCACAATAACTTTGATTTTTAAAACAATCGCACAATTAGACTTTTTTTATGATCTTTATACGATCAGCCAATGTTTTTATCATTGTAGAGTTCATAAACGAGCAGCGTTTGGAAATTTTATACAAATTAGAACCGAAATTCTATGTCAGTGGTCACAGTTGAGGAATATGGGTGCTTTATTTGATAAATTCGAGTTAACATATTCGCTATTAAATATTTTTATATAATTTAATTTCACATTGTGACTAATTTTGGGTAAAGATCTTGGGCTTACACCTCACATTCTTACAAAATCAAATTAACTCAATCAGTGAAGTCTCCCGAAACATCCTGAATTTTATGTTCTTCAGTAATAAAATTTAAAGGCTTTTTCAATGAGAAAAATATGCATCAACAAATCCATCGGGTACTTTCGATGTGTAACTTTGTATCGATGTATTTCATTTGATGTATCAAACTCTATAGTGTTACTCAAAACAATTATATAAGCAGTAAAGTCATTTCCTTGGTATGTATGATTTCAAAGCTAAAATCGATTGTGATTGATGAGGCGCTAACTATCCATTAGCTATCGCAACCTTGTTGGATCCCCGGTTCAAGAAATGTTTGAAGACACGATATCTTGTGCACATACAATTGATAAAATCAAAGATATGATGGAAGATGAACCTTCTTAATGAAAAACGTTAGAATCAGATTCAGATAATTCGGATAAAGTGTCGTATCGGACGATTTCAGCCTTTGGAACGACCATCATAAACTAGTTCACGAAACTGAAAAGCAAATAAAAATGAAGATAGTATTTGTGATGGCCTGTTGGCCGCCTCATTGAAAATCCGTTGAAAATATGGTCGCAATTTAGAGAAACATTTAGAAAAGTATAAAAAATGCATACAAATATTAAACTTTGGTAACCAGTCCAGTGATATCAGAATTCTTTTTTTCCAAAACTTCGCAAGTCCTCAATCAATAACGCAAAGAAATCCAAGAAAAACGAGTTAATTAAATACTACTCCTGCAAGTATTGGGATGTCTAATTTCAACAGGTTTTCTGAATAAAACATCGATGTTTTTTTGAATGGACATCCCTTGGACCCCATTGTTGAAGAATCTCCATCAATTATTTAGTGTTTTAAATACATGGACATCGCTCATTGGTTAAGATCCTTAGATCTTATAACCAGTTTCGCATTTGGAGGATGAGAGATAGATAAAAGCGACATATTACTAGAAGTAGATTTACTATCAATTATTCTGAAGCAGTTTTGTAGATAAATATATACTGCGTCCAAAATTACAACAAATGCAACAAATTACAACAAATGCTTGACAGGATTCCCTGTTGCTAGTTGGATACAAGAGTTCAGTTTATAAGCAAAATAAATGGAACCAAATTTGGTATTATTGTAGTTCCAACATATATAATTTTTTTAGCGCAAAAAGCTCGCTAGCTTCAACTTTTTCTCACAACCATTCATGTATTTGTGTAATTCTTCCAAGATGTCAGGACCTAAAGTTTTATGTGAATAAGTTGAGATAAGCTTTCCTTAACAGTTAATAACACTCTGATTATTTAGTCAGAAGTGTGGATGAGTAAGTGAAATATTGAATGTATAATTTTATAGTAGTACTATTTTCAATTTTCATTTGAATCAAAATGGTCGTTCTTAAGAAATCAGTTATTTTCAAATATAGCTTGTACATCAGTCTCAATAACCGAATCCAGATTTTATATCACTAATATCAGACTCCTGACTAGATTGCAGAATTTTTTTTAAAACTCAAAACATTCCAGATAATCAAAATCTCAACTTCGTATTTCAATGCCATCCTAATGCTTTCGTATACTAGGCATTCTTCACTGAGACCTTTATTGATATATACAAAAAGATTAATGAAATATTGGATAAAGCGAGAAGTGAACATGTTACACTGATTAAGGGATCTTAACGATTAGTCAACGTTAGTAACGTTAACTCGATTTACGGATACTCTCGAATTACAATCACAACCGGGACAACCGTGTATCGGCAGTACATACAAGAATGTATCGCCAGCAATTGGGTGAGCGCTCGACCCTTAACAGAAATAAGGATATTTAAATGGTTTATCATGTTTAAAATCTGTTTTAAAATTTCGTGTGACCTTTCCTAGTATAAAATGTACATATTAATAATATCTAAGTTTTTGTTCAAAATGTTTTCCTTTTTTTTACCAAACAAATATTTTTACACTTGTTCTGTTGGGAGAAATAAAGAGTTCGTGTACCAAATTTCAGCAGTCTATCTAAACAGTGAAGGCCTTAAATCTGGTGACATACTTACGGATAGTCAGAGATGGTGACTTGTGAGTCTGATTCAAACCATATGCTTATGTTTCAAAACTAACGTAATCCTATCGATACTGCGTAAAATGAATGTACCCTTACGAAATGGGGACAAAAAGGCGATTAAACTGTAAGCATCAAAGCAAATTAAAAGTGCCCGTCACCATTAAACATATTCAACTTCAATAATTTTTTTAATATCTCTATTGATTGCTTTTTTATACCAATATCAAAACACTATCTAATATTTCTACTAAACCTCTGCTAATCCATATGGGAAAATAGCGAATTTCACACGAAAACACTTAAAATTTATTCAACCCCCGTATTCTACCAAATCACTGCAGGGCAATTACCACCAAACAATGCATGAGGGAAAGGATGCGTTATTGCATTCTATTTTCTTTTCAAAAATAGCACCGTGAATGCATCCTCACTGCCCACACACTGTCAGATTAATCGGAGGATATTGCCATTTCTTTTATTTACAAAAGGATCCGTTTACCACGATGGCGAATCGCTACCAATGCAAAAAAAAAATCGAGTATAGAAGAGCTAGTGATTTGTAAAAGTAATCGTTTGTTATGTGTTAGTCCTTTTCTCCTGATCCTTTATGCGGCAATAGCTGTGCGTAGGTGCATCTGACGACCTTGTTGTCGGCAGTTTCATACTCATTCCATCCACTATTGTTTCTCTAAATGTTTTTTTTTTCTTTTCCATTATCGTTTTTTTCTCGGAGAACCGGCCAATCGTCAGCGATCAATCCTAAGTATGGATTACAATTCCACAGGGGCATACCTACACACGGTGAGGTGATTGAAAAGCGCGCATTTTCCGAATGCATCCCGCTATTTTGTTTGAGTCCTTTTTCCTGATTACTGTGCCTGCCGATGTTGATGGATGTCATGTTGAGGACGAGAGAGCGTCGCGTTATATCCCATTGCCACGGTGTGCATGCGATTTTGCACTCTCGCTCTGTGCACCATTGTTACTTTTCAGCTTTCTACACGTTTTTTTGTTGCCTGTCGTTTTTCCTCACTGCGTTTGTTTTTGTTAGCATTGTTGGTGGTAGGTATAACCGTGTAGAACAATAATAATACCAGCACCATGGGCACGAAATCACATTGCAACAAACGCGCAACGAAAAAGTCGAAAAAGGAATGCGTTTCTATTCTTTTTTTCTCCTTTTTTGCATTTGAGGACATTTTACGCTATATGTTCATAGTCAGTTGCAACAACAAATTATGCAGACAGATGTCATGGAGATTAGTGGCAAAACATTTTACAAGGATCCTGGTATGTGGCGACCTTGTTTTACGGCCCATTTGATGAAGGACGACGATGTTTTTTTTTTTTGTTGGGTTTACTGCGATTTTTCGTACGAATTCATTGAAAGATAACCACAGATCGCATAAATCAATGGAATAGGAAGACGACAAGGAAGAGAAAATACATTGTTTCATTGTGGTTAGTATAGGGTTATTACCGAAGCAATTGCTTACTCTCATATATGAAAGGATGTGAGTGAGTTTAAGGTTTATAATGCCTTGAGGACATAGATGACACTTATATCTTGCAGTTGGAAAATATATGAATAAGTTATATCTATTAAAAAGGTTGATGCAAGAAATTCCAACTAAAGTATTTTTTTTATGTATTGATATGTATTTGAAATATTATGTTACGGACGTTACGAGTGTAGTTGAATTTGATAGCTAGATTGCTAAGACAACTATGCAGAGCGATGCCAAGCTTGTTTTAGATAAAAAAATGTTCAAAGGTGTTGTTATAAGTGTTTACATAAGCCGATGTCATTTAGATACATTTGTGGTGGGACATACCCTGCTATCAGACCATTTAAGAATCTAAAAGGTTGAACAGAGATGATTTAAGCATTCATTAGACATTCTGTCAAATACGCCAACAAAGCCCATTTTTGTTGTCAGCTCAATAATCGATGGTTAGGGTGGAGTGGCATAGTGGTTACTGCGTTGAACTACTTGCGAACTCCCTTACCAAATCCCAAAAACACCTACGTTTTTTACCATACCTCTTCCGAAAGTTTGTCAAACAACCAAGAGTACAATATTATCATAAGGAGCTTCTCAAACTTCAGTGAAATAAAGACGGACGGACAGAGACATGGCTAGACCAACTCCGGTAGCGATTCTGAATTACGATATGTCTATCGAAATTGTGTGTTTATGTTAGAAACTACCTTGTTGCAGTCAAGGTAAGAATACGGATATCCAACAAGCCACAACAAACCAGAAATACTGTGAAAAAATTTAATGTCGAAAGACTGCAATCGCAAGAAACCTTCGCAAGGCCTTCGCGCAACGCATATCCCTTAACCAGCATCGAATGTCAAAGAACAATAGCAACGATGACAACAAGCCTTTAGATCAGCCGCAACTGATGTGTAGGTTTCTCGCGCCCCAAGAAATCAAGAAACCCTTGGTTTGATGAGGAATGCCGACAGATGCTTGCAGCCAAGAACGAGGCCTAAAAGGCTAAGCTACAGGTGATGACGGGAGCTGCCATTGAGCTCTGTAGGCAAAGAGGAAGGGAAGAACTCTGACTTCTCAGAAAGAAGCTCAGCATTGTTTGCCCGATTCACCAAAAAGGATACTCTCTGATCTGCGCCAACTACAGGGGCATAAGTCTCCTCAACATCGCCTACAAGATCCTCTCTGGCAATAATTTGTAAACGCCTGAAACCGTTTACCAACAACCTGATCGACCCTTACCAGTGTGGTTTTAGGCCAGCAAAGTTCACAATCGAACAAAGGTTCACACTTCGGCAGATACTGAAAAAAAAACCCAAGAAGTCCAAATCGATACCCACCACCTATTTATCGATTTCAAAGCATCATACGACAGCATTTATACCATGTCTAGTTTTGGTATACCGCCCAAAGTCGTCCGTTTGTGTAGGATGACTATGGAGAATTCTCGCTGCTCCAACAGGGTCAGAAACGACCTCACCGACACATTCGATACCAAAAAAGGATTTAGGCAAGGCGATGCGCTGTCATGTGACTTCTTTAATTTGATTTTTGAGAGGATTGTGCAAAACTCACGAGCCAACACCAGAGGCAAAATCTTCAAAAAATCGGTGCAACTACTAGCATACGCCAACGATATTGACATAACTGGTAGGACTCAATGTGATGTCATAATCACGTTTGCTAGTATAGAGAAGGAAGCGGCAGAAATGGGTTTAGCAGTAGCAGTTTAGCAGACACACAACATCGACGAATTGAACAGAACATCACCATTGACAAATATAACTTTGAGGTAGTACGGGACTTTGTCTACCTCGTCTCCGCTATTAACTCTGACAACAACATCTCGTCAGTAATTAAACGAAGAATTACTCTTTCCAACCGCTGTTTATCCGCCTAAGAAGGCAATTTAGTAGTAAAGCCCTCACTCGAACTACTAAGCAGATCCTACATAAGACCCTGATCATCAAAGTCCTGTTCTACGGCGCTTAAGTATGGAACGTATCAAACGCGTATACAGAAATCGTTGTTCGATTCGAGAGGAAAATGCTTCGAGAAATCTTCGGTCCCGTTTGAGTTGTTGGCTGATGGAGACTAAGATTCAACCAAGAACTATACGAGCTGTACATACCTCTGGTCAAAAGACTCCCCATTGGACATTTAAGATGGTTAGGTCATGTAGAGCGAATGGACACCAATACTCCGGCTCGCAGTGTCTTCGTTTCCCAGCCAGATGCCGAACGCAGTAGAGGAAGACCTTGCCTTGTGGCGTGCACAAGTAGAAACCGACCTCAATCAACTTGGATTGGGCAACTGGAGAAAGTTAGCTAAGGACCGGGCTAATTGGAGAGGCATGTTGGTTGAGGCCCAGGTTAATTCCGGACTGTAGCGCCACTTAAGAAGGTAGTTAGTATTTTTATTATAATATACAATATGTTATCGCACAATTTCAATAATTCGATATACAGAGACTTGAGACACATATATTCCTAATCAAACAAATATTACAAAAAACAGATATTTAGGAAACAACGATAAAAAACGCAAAAAAATACAATAATAAAATATATATAAACTAATAATAATTAGGTACATATGTGGAACAATTAAATATATAAAGGATTAAATAAGTAAATAAAACATATGAGAAGACTACAATCCGCTCTGCGGATCGTTGAATACCCTATCCCACGCATAATTAAAATTAATATCCCCAAATATGTGGGCTTTATGGCAATGAAATATAAAAAATTACATTTTCACAACATAATGTTCATACAGTCTTTCAAAATCGTTTATGTTTCGACAAAAAACAATGTTTTTCTCCTGCATATCCTATGTATACAAATGGTTTTTGTAAGAAAACCCCCCCAAAAAGTAGGCATGGATTAAAATGATCTAAAGACAAAGGCACAGCGTATTGTAGCCTTCTCATATGTCAACTTAATAGTTTTGTATATTTATTTTAAATGTATACAATGTCTCTTATGAACTATATGGATTTGGAAGTGAACACCTACAAGTTTCTTTTACTAACTGCCTTTGCAGAGGCTATCGTCTAATGAGGATAAGCAGGTCGGTACCTCTTCGGAAGAGGAGTTACTAGCCTCCTCTCAAGAGACGGTTACAGGCGTTGTGAAGGATACAAGTAGTATTCCCACGACGTCTGTGGTATCTCTAGAGACCTCTTCAGGCGACGCGCATTGTATAGTTAGTACACTCGCGGAGTCTCAGCCAATTAACACCCAACAAAACGCAGGCGATGGGCAGTGTATAGTTAGTACACTCGCTTCATCTAATGTCTTGCTTAAAACAACCGACTTAGACGTTGGAACATGTGCAGTCAGTACACCGACAGCGTCTAAGCCATTAAATACCAAAGCGATTCCGGCTAAGGTCGCTTGTGATGGCCAACAACCGAGTGTATCGAACATCACCAAAAGTCAGTACAGTAGAGCCTGCTTCATTCTCAGTAAGATAGCTAAGAATGAAGCGGCTGGTATTGCACATACCAAAGACAGCGACAAACACATATACCTTAAGATTGTTGAAGACTACAACAAACTCAAGGAAAAGCGGCTAGAGTCTGAAACCGCGAAGCGCAGTAGGTCTCATGATGAGCCAACTAACGCCTCAAAGCGGGGGAAGTTTTCAGCCTCCGGTAACTCATCTAGGCATGCGGAGGCCAAAGTCAAACCTAAACCGAAGCGCTCCAATACCCGGGTCGTAAGAGACGACCTGCAAGTTGCAATTATCGACGAGCAGCCGACTAATTGCAGCAAGGTGGCGGACGCTTGGGGTGAGATTGAGGCCAAGCTATCTGAGATGGTTATGGACTTTCTGCTGGACAATCCGGGTGGCCCTCTGCCTTGCTTCGATTCCGAAGAAGTGGTTAGGGGTATTAGGGTGGTTAAATGTGCGGACAAATTTTCGAGGGATTTCCTCGAAAATTGTGTTGCCAAGATTCGGAACAACTGGACGGGTTTTAGTTTGAAGCTCGTTCCAGCCGATGACATTCCTTGGCGACCGCGAGCCCGCATTTGGCTACCCAATATGCACTTGGACAGGGTCAAACTGATCCAGGTCCTACAGCTGCACAACCCCGGAATTCCCATGACTGACTGGTCCGTCCTTAAGGTAGAGACACCAACCCCTCACACTAAGCCCTTCCTCCTACTCATCAACGAGGAGTCTCTAGAAGCCCTAGAGAAGGCCGATAACAGATTGAGGTTTGGCATCAGACATGCCAAACTCAAAATATTCAGGTCAGCGCGTCCAGGTGAAGACCCGGACGAAGTCGATGACGCCAACAATTTGTTGGAAGTCCTGCGACTAGATGCCACATCCACACGAGATGCTCAGAGTTCTGCAGATTAACCTGCAGCACTCTAGGTGCGCTAGTGAAAACCTCCTAGTCTTTCTGAAAGAGGAAGACATCGACATCAGCCTAATTCAAGAACCCTGGGTGAGAGGTTCCACTATCAAAGGGCTCAATGACAAGGACTACAACCTTTTCTACAACATCGACAAACATAACGGTAAGCCAAGATCCTGTATTTTAGTTAAAAAACATATCAAAGCTTTCTTTTGTCCCAACCTCAGCTGCAACGACCTTGCTGTTATACGGATTGAAGCTGGTAAGCAGGAGTGTCTGTATGCTGCTTCGGCCTATATGGCACATAACCAGAATGCTCCGCCGAAGGAGGTAGAGTTTCTCTCAGCCACCTTATCAAAAAGGAATACCCACTTGATTCTGGGCTGCGATGCCAATGCCAGGCATACCCTGTGGGGTAGCTCAGAGATCAATGAACGAGGTGAGTCTCTTTTTGATTTTATAATTCATAACAACCTGTCAATCTGCAACAAGGGTTGCACCCCAACCTTCACTTTCCCGAGCACGGTGAGTTTTAGGGGCTGGGAAGATGTCATTGACATCACACTAGCTACAAACAACGACAACCTTAAGGTGAATAACTGGAGAGTATCCAACCTGAAATCCTTCTCTGATCACAGCTGGATACTCTTTGATGTCAATATTCGGATTGATGCACCAATCCCCTTTAGAAATCCCAAAAGAATCAACTGGCCAAAGTTTGACCAAATAGTTAATTCTAGACTTCAAGCAATACCAAAATCTAAGTTCACTTCGACAGACGAACTGAATGCAGCTATCGTTACCTTTGAGAAGGCAATGAGTACTGCTTTCAAGGTCTCGTGTCCAGCCAGTTACGGTAGGAAAAAACTACCTCCCTGGTGGAGTGAGGACCTTAGTAAACTGAGGAATATGACCAGGGTCATTTTTAACATATGCCATAAATACAACTTTTGGCAGCCCTATAAAGATTGCCTTAGAATATACAAAGCGGCTATTCGTAGCGCCAAGAAAGAATCCTGGCAGGAATACTGCGAATCCATCAACACCCTTAAAGACTCTTCCAGACTGAGCAAAATCTTAGCGAAGGACCATTCTAACCCGTCCTTAATAAGAAAGTCGGATGGTAGCTGGGCAGAGACCTCATCCGAATCTCTGTCTATCCTAATTAACACACACTTCCCGGGTTGTAAAGAGGTGCCGCCAGCATCTGCTGACTCTCGGCCCGCTGACCATACAACTTGGGAAAATATCAAATCCATTATAACCAAAGAAAAGACATCCTGGGCAATAAATAGCTTCTCACCCTATAAATCACCTGGCCTTGATGGCATCTTGCCGATCATGCTACAAAACTCACTGGATACTGTATTACCGTGGTTGTTGCCAATTTATAGAAGTTGCATTTTACTAAACTTTATTCCACACTCATGGAGACGTGTCAGGGTAGTTTTTATACCAAAGGCGGGCAGACGTGGACATGAATCTGCAAAAGATTTTAGGCCCATCAGCCTTGCTTCCTTTATACTAAAGACCCTGGAGCGGATCCTTGACATCCATGTGCGAAGCATTCTTAATGAATCACCGCTATCCACATCACAACACGCTTATCTCAAAGGCAGATCGACTGAAACCGCTCTGCATGAGGTGATTGGGACCATCGAAAAGTCCCTCTACTACAAAGAGTATACCCTAGCCACTTTCCTTGATATAGAAGGGGCTTTCAATAATGTACAAACTGACAGCATACTAGAAGCCCTAACCGTAACTGGTGTAGAGGAGCATTTTAGCCAATGGATTATATCCATGCTAAGGTCTAGAATCATTCAATCAACACTAGGCAACAGCAGCTTAACGCGATATGCTGACAGAGGTACACCACAGGGCGGTGTGATATCTCCTCTGCTGTGGCTTATTGTTATGAACAAACTGTTAGTCCGACTTGATCGGGATAGGATTAAGGCAGTGGCATACGCGGACGACGTGGTGATCCTAGTGTCAGGAAAGTTTCTCCCAGTGATTAGCGAAATCATGGAGCACGCTCTGGGTTCTGTGAGCACGTGGGCTACAAGCTGTGGCCTGGGTGTTAATCCGAGCAAGACGGAAATGATGCTTTTCACCACGAAGACCAAAATACCAGCCTTTAACCTCCCCCGACTTAATGGACGAACGCTCTCACTCTCATCCAATGCCAAATATCTAGGGACTATCCTAGATACTAAGCTTAATTGGAAAACCAACATAGAACAAAGGGTCAAGAAAGCATGTATAGCTTTCTATGCCTGTAGAAAAACATTCGGCAAAAGATGGGGCCTACAACCAAAGATGACACTTTGGATGTACACTGCTGTTGTTCGGCCGATACTCACCTATGGGGCACTAGTCTGGTGGCCTTCTGTGGGTAAAGGGTATATCATTGACAAACTTAAGAGGGTACAAAGAACTGCTTGTATCGGCACAACTGGGGCCATGAGATCTTGTCCTACTGATGCCTTAACGGTTCTTCTCCACCTTCTCCCTCTAGATATCCATATCAAAGATATTGCAATGTGTAGTGCAGTCAGGCTCAAAGAATCTGGCTGCTGGTTCAATAAGCCCTATGGGCACAGCAATATCCTAGATTCATTGCCAGCAGGTCTAGCTGACCATCATACCGACTACATGATACCCAAACTGAACTTCCACAATCACTTCACCGCTGGCTTTCCAACTAGAGAGGATTGGAAAAACGCATTGGTTGAAAAAGATTTTGACACACTTATTTACACCGACGGCTCCAAAATGGACTGCGGAGTGGGCGCCGGTGTCTACTCGGACACACTAAAAATAAAAAAATCGTTTCGCCTCCCTGATTCCTCCAGCGTATTCCAAGCGGAATTGTTGGCTATTAGGGAGGCATGTCACGCGATTAAACACGATAGTACTCCCAAGCAAAATATCGCTATTTTTGTCGACAGTCAAGCCGCTATTAAGGCGATTATTTCGGTATCGACGTCATCAAAACTAGTACTTCAATGCCAAAACGAACTGGCCTCCATTGGGAGTCGATACAGTATCACTCTCATATGGGTTCCAGGCCATAGTGACATAGATGGAAATGAACAGGCTGATGCCCTTGCCAGGTTGGGCTCGTCCCTTCCCAGCTCACGTGCAATCGGCATTCTCACTCCTTTAAAAACTATCATGAATAATATCAACACACACTCTCTTAAAACAGCTGAACATAGGTGGCGTAACCTCAGTGGGTGCGCCATTTCAAGAGATATGTGGCCTCGCTACAACAAGACTAAAACACGGGACCTCTTAAGCAGATCCCGTAAGGAAGTCTCCAGGGTGATAGCAATTACCACTGGACACTGGCCCATCGGTGACCATGCTGTTAGAATGGGTATACCCAACAACACCAACTGTCGCAGTTGCAAGGAGGTGGGGGAGAAGGAAACTCTAACTCACTTTCTGTGCAAATGCCCGGCTCTGTCAAGAGCAAGACAACGAACCCTAGGCAAACCTTTCTTTGACAATATCCGCGACCTCTCTGATAAACACATCAAAGAACTGATCGCCTTCCTTAATGCCACTGGTTGGATTTAGTACACGCCAACTAACAACAAGACATAACATTTAACCGCACGAGTTTTTGGCATCAAAACGGCGCACCTCAGCGCTAATTGTGTTTCGTCTTGTACGAACAGCCAATCAAACTAACTAACTATCGTCTAATGCCAAATTCCTTTGTAATACTATGACTAGTCAATGTCTACTGAGCCTCCAAAGCAGCTTTAGCTACGTTCTTGCGCCAAAATTACTGACGAATTATCAATTTTGAAGCTTGGACTCTCAAATCGATGGAGTAGCTTAAGTCCATTATCAGTGAGAGACAAATTCCAAATCATAAATTGAGATTCCTGACGGCAGGATATATATTTTCAGAAAATTTTCCAAAATCTTAAATTTCATGATATTACAAAACGTCACTAATAATACTATATAAACTGAACAAACAAAAAAGATTAAATTATATATTATCATTTGACTTCATTAGCATTGTTCTTAGGAAAAACGTCCGAGCCAAGACCAGGGCACAATTTTGTATAAATCTGTACAACTACTACCATACGCTGACGATATTGATATTGTGGGTCGAAATCATCGAGATGTCACATGTACAAGTAGATAGACGGAAGAAGAGAGTTTAGAGCGACGCATAACATCAACAAATTGAATTTAACATGAGATCTATAACTTTGAGGTAGTAAGATACTTTGTCTACCTCTGCTCCGCTATTGTTTCTGACAACGACACCAGTAAGAAATCAAGCGAATAATTATACTCTTTCCAATAGTAACATTCTCGGTTTGAAAAGGTAATCTGGTACTTATCAAACTACTTAGAACATCTAATATATAAGTCCTTGATCATTCCAGTACGACTTTGTGGCGTTGAAGCATCGACCGGAAAAAAATCCTCGGTCGCTTCAAGGAATAAATCTTCAGCATGGTGATCCTTTTCGTAAAGCTTTGCTGCGTTTGAGCACGCATTTGCAGCTTCGATTTTGTTGTGCATTCCAAATATGCAAAGGTATAATAATTTTGGGTTGTTTTATAATAACGAATAAATACGAATCATATACGATCAAAGTAGCTGACTTAGAAACCATTTAGCGCGGTATATACTAGATCTGGCAGTTTTATCAAAAATGAACTGCATGCGTGTAACCCGAAGTGTATACCTAGTTAGATGTTGGATTCTATTTATATGACAACAATTGGGACGCTGTAACATGTTTTACAATTTAACTATCCATTGAAACTAACAGCTCTACATTTGACACTGTTCATATCTATCAGTCAGAAACCTGTTCATCAAAATTCTGAATAAAATGCAGTGTTTGTCTACAAAAAAAATACTAAGTACTTTATCCTGTAACTATGATCCCCTTTAGAAATTTAAAGTAAAAAATAAAATTTTTACTAAAAAGGCAAATTGACCAGATTTTTTTCCTGTTTGAAACCAACTTACCCCTAACCAAGTAGGTATAGCAAAACCCACCCCTCATTTACCCAGTATACTTACACACTCCTCGCTCATCCATAAAGGGTAAAAAATAGTGTTTGAGTTAATAGTTTCGTCCTGATCCGGTATTCGGTCCCTTCTAAGTTCTAACCCCATGTTTTCCTTATTTAAACAAAATTAAATAGCTAGCGTGAAACGGACATTGGCAATAAGGGGTTGCCGGGGTTAGATAGTCTCTGGCACAGCATACGTGTATGTACATCCATATTATGTTCGTTAGTGCGCGTCCTGCAAAAGAATAACATATACATATTCGCATGTCCACTCATATACATATACGCGCGACAGTCAAATCAACCCTTCGCCGACTTTGTCGTGTTGTTCCCGCTCGGTGTGTTATCCTTTGCCTTTTGCCAAAGCAGCAGAAATGGCAAAAGCAGCAGCGACAGCATAGCAGTAGTATGTCCCAGCATCCAGAGCACACCAGTAGCACCCCACGGACATGGGGCGTTCATTTGATGAAAAATCTACTTACAAACAAAACCAATTTCTTATGCTGTCCACTCTACGTGCCATATCCGGAACAGAAGACCACCTTCCACGGCATCCCTCACCCCGGTTCTTACCACCCCCTAGGCATGTGCGCAAATATCTGCCATACACATAGGTATGACATATACACATCCTTGGTCACACATGAGACACGCGAAAACGTGTGTAGGTGGCATTTTCTTGCTATTTCGCAAGATGAAAACGGAAAAATTGCAGAGAAGAAAAAAATTAAATAAACCCGTGTATGTGATGTTTCGTGTTGTAGAAAAGAACGAAGTCTTTTGTGTTCACAAAAGCGCGATGGTCGCTGTCACCAGCAATTTGTGCGCGTCCGTCAGTCCGTCCGTCAAACACAAATAGATATGCTTGGAGCCATACAATACGATGACGACGACGACGGTTTTTCACTTACCTACTCCGTTGTGCACACCGTATGCGATCATTATTAGTACGTGTACGTACGTGCACACAAGTGCCAGCGGCCAGCGGGCGGCAATGGGTATATGGTGTATTGCTAGTACGTCTGTCCACTAAAATATCCTTGAAAGTGGAAAATAGAAAATAGCTATACGGTCCTAGGGACTATCCTTAGGTTTTTATGTCAAATCCCCCACCATCCACTATGACTTCTTCTCCATTATCCTTCAATCAACATCCTATATGCATAGAGGATGTGTGTCCTGTGTATATGCTCATATACACACATCCTTAAGAGAGAAGCTGATGCTGAAAAACATTCTCGCGTGTCCAACATACACGACAAGGATACTGATGCGGCATATTCCTGATTGAGTGGTGGAGGGGGATGGGAGACAGAGAAAGGCATTAAGGGGGGCTATTGGAATGAAATGTAAAGTAGAAGACGGCTCTGGCCATTTCAGAAGAAGAAGGCAACATAGGAAACTGTACAAAAAAATAAATCCCATGGACATCAAGATGACTGTAAAAAGGGTCGCTCGCGGCAAAATTTTCCTGGCAATAGATCACATGCGAATGCTGAATGTTTTCAAAGGACCCGTCCATCGAAGTCTTCTTTCAACCGCGCTCCTTTTACACATACGACAGAGCGAGCAAGAAAAAGCAGAGCGTTCACTCCCTTCGCATATGGGTTATTTGAAAGATGATATTTGATGCGAACAGCTATGCACTACAAATGACGTAGAAAGCCGGCCACGAACTGGACTTTCCACCGATGTATGCTAGGCTTATGTTACACAAAATTGAAATACAAAATAACCGCGCGCACACATCCACCGACGTTGCTGTAGATGTAGTAGGTACCATCACACATGATAGCAAAGAAAAATAGGAAAAAAAATGCTTTATAAGGGGTGGTGGCGCGGTACGCCACCCGATGATGTGAAGAGGAAGTCCATCCGCTGTCAGGATAATAGCGAAAGATTTCTGGACCGTTGCCGATGACTTTCAAGCAAGAGCATCAAAGAAAATGCGGCTAAAGGATGTGCGCTAGGGATGAGAATGAGGACTGAGTTGTTTTAGGCCGATGCGGATGATGGTGCTAGAGATATGGATACCGCTAGTAGAACACACACACACACATAAACACACACACAAAATAAAAGTACAAGGCAAGGAACAAATTTAAACTTTGAGAGCTATCAGGATGAGACAGCGTGTTTTGTTCGACTTGAATTCCGCATTTTTTTAGAAAAGTAGAAATTGAAGAAGAAGAAGAGGAGAAAGATTAGAAAACTGAAAAAAGGACCCTTGAAGCGAAATTGGATTTTTTTATTTTATTTTTTGTTTATAGTTGAACCTATAGATTTTTTTTTCGTATTTGGACGTTTGGCGATACATATGCCTGGTCCAGCGAAGGATACGTGTGAAGATGGATGAGTGGGGCATTATTTGTTTGATTCCATCCTTAATATGTAGTTCATATACTAGTCGAAGGATCAATACAGTCATGGTAAAAATTGTGGAAAAAATAACTTTAAAATTCTATTGGAATTGGCGTCTGTTATTGAAAACCAAATTTCTATATGTGCGGTTCACGTTTGACTGGTCCAATAATATAAACAATTTTTTACCGCAACATGTTCGTAAGAAGCTAGCTTCTTTCTTCCAATCATTCATACGCAATTGTTTACTTCTTGCACAATGGCGGAATCAACAGTTTATAGCATAATCCGAATTACGATTACGACTAGGACTTTCGAAATGCCCATAGCAGTTTTTCAAAAACAAAATATGTAAGAAAATATAATATAATAAATATATATATTATGAATAATATAATAATTTGTTAAAAGACGAACCCCATACTGAATGGGGAAGGAAAACATATTTAGCAATATTGTCGCACTAGGTCTAGCAAAGTCCTTGCGCTAGTATCCCTTCGGGCTCGTCTTCGGGTGGCGGATAAAGGAATTCACTGCAGATATGCGGGGAAGGTCGACCAAAACCCCAGACGGCACGAAGTGGAAGAACTCCCAATATGGAGTTAACAGTGGCTTCTACCGTCCCAGTTAGGATGGAAAAACTTGAGATGCTCCGATATATTCGGACAACAGGTCATCTAGTAATCTCAAGGGTAAGTCAAGCCTCTTGAACAGATAATAGTGCCGAAAGCACCCAATCTAGTGGTAGATACTAATGGCCCCATGTCCTAGAGGTATCTAATAAATTAATTCGTGGTTGTGCTTTGGGTAAACTACACATTCTCGGAAAAGACTGATTTTATTGTTGACAACCATGCTAAACGAAAAAAGGACAATGACGTTCGTATCTGCACCTGGAATTTTAGAACATATAACAGTAGAGGTGCAGTTGAACACCTAGCGGAAGCCCTAAGCTGCTATAAAATAGACATTACTGTCATCCAGGAAAATTAAATGGGCCGAGCAAAAAGATGATGAAAAACTGTCACTATATTACGAAACTTATTAGAGTTATCAAAAACAGCGACTATTCGGATTTGGATTTGTAATAAGTGACAGACTTAGGCACGTTCTTTCAAAACATTAGCGAATGACTTGCAAAAAATGGCATTAAGGCTAAATTCGACAATATAAACCTTATATGTAATTACGCTCGTACGGAATCGAAAGACTGCTTCTACGAACTTATTAGCGACTATTGAAGTACGATGTTAAAATCGCCCTGGGAGATTTGAATGCAAAGGTAGGAAGAGAAGACTTCTTTAGAAGGACATATTATCGCAAAATACAGCCTAAACGGTAACACGTCTAAAAACTAACTAAGGCTAATTGACTTTACTGCGTAACAAAATGCTACTATAGACAGCAAATCTTCGGAGACGAAGACTCAATTGCGAACTATACTTCGAGCTGCAGCGATATAAACATAGTCAAAAAAATCCGCATTAGACGTTTAAGATGGCCATGACATCGAATGCAGTAGAAGAAGACCTCGCATTAAGTAGCGTACATAAGATGCTGACCTCAACCAACTTGAAGCGTGGAACTGGAGGCAGTTAGTTAAGTTTTCGAATTTCCCCATGATTTGCTAGTTAGTTCTGCGCATGCAATGGCCTAGCGATTAGTGAGTTTAACTTTTAAGCATACAGCTCCTATTTCAGTGTCTCGGGTCAGACCCCAAAAGTATCTAACAACTCTTAAGTTTTTTCACTGCTCCACCACTTTCAAAATTCTGACAAACATCCAAGAGTATCACTATTATGAGAAGCTTCTCTAATTTGACGTTGGGATCCGCCTTAAACTGGAGGTTCTCTTCTTTGTGGCAGAAATAATAACTTCGCACACATAATAAAAAAGGAATCAAGGTTTGAAGCCCTACATTGGTCATAAATGCCAGATATTTCACATTTATTTCATTTCTTCAGCTTGAAAATATTATTTACTAAAATATTACCATATCATTAAGCCTAAAGCTTGAACATAAGGCTTATAGCTAATCTTTTAAAACAACACCTTTCTCTTTAACGAGAAAATAATAAAGTTTAAGTCTTATTCCAAACGTTAAAAGGTTTTACTTTTAAGGCGTATGCTTAACGATAAAGTTTCTGAAGTTGAAGCGGAAAAAGCAAATGATGCCAAGAACAATACGAAAATAGTAAAAGCTGTTTAATGAACAACATTAGCAGTGGCAGTGGTAAAACCATGAACGAAGTCAGACGCCAACAACGAAGTCAGTCGCCAAAGACGCTGAGAATGCTGTTTAACCTCTTTGTTTAAAAGATGGCAATCGCGATTAACTGCCGATGAGAACATTGTCACCGACCTCGAAAACTCTAATTACTCAGAGAATAATTGGGAGAGCCGGCAGATTGGAAAGTGAGTTCTTTTTAAGACCTTTCATCATCCATTCCCAATATTGGGGAAGAAGAAGCTATAAACAAGCTGATTAAGGAAAGTCTCAACATAAAATGGGTAAAAAACAGCTGAAACTTACACAACACAAAGAATCTCACTTGCGGATTCAAATTCGCTGAGATTATGTTCACTGGTCCACAAATTTCAAAGTATGGCGTGGCCCCTTGATAAGAGATGGTGGCGTGAATAGTTAATGCTAACGGCCCTGTTTCCAAGTTGTATCTGAAAAACTATTTAAATGTTTTGCGATGTTAATAAGTTATAAGATCGACCCAAACTGATGTAATAGGTTTCTCCCGCCCATCAGCTAGAAACCGCTGGTTCGACGAATAATGCTGACAGATGCTCGAAGCTGAGATATAGAAAGTTGCCACTTCAGGAATTATGTTAATAAGTTTCACCAAAGTGGCCCGAACAGGGTCCTGTCGAGACGAACCAGAAAAATTCGTAGTTTAGTCACAGTGGATACTAAGAATATGAAAGAACAACTATCTGATATAGATAGTTTGATGCATTGTCACGTTATTTCTTAAACATAATTTTTAATACTATTACGGCATCCATCGACAACTACAAATACGAGGTAGCCAGAGACTTTGGCTTTCTCGGCTCCGCTGTTAACTCTGACAACAACATCACTTCAAAAAATAAAACGAAGAATTACTCTTGCCAATTGATGTTTCTTTGGTCTAGGATGAAATTCAGTGAACGGATTTTTACATATTTAAAAACTTTGTTACAAGTCTTAGCCTAAATTTCACTTAACGGTATTTTCGGTTTTGACCAATAACGAAAAATCACTATTTTCTGCCCTATCTATAAGCTGAAAGGAGGTATTCAGTTTAATTAAAAAAATATAAACTTTTTAAGAATTAGATAAAATCACAACTAATCGGCTAAAACAAAGAAAATTCCATTCTTAAACAAGTATATTCAGTGAAAATGATGCCATCAAATATCAGCAGTAGGATGTGAGCTCAATCTCCATATGTACCTACAGAAAATCGGGACAAAAATCTTACATCTACATCTGTTTTATATCGACTGGTCAACTCCTAGAAAAAGGAATCGATAATCTTCGATATATGCGCGATATACCGAAATGGCAAAAAAAAACAAAACGACATTTGACGAGTACGTTCTTTAAAAAAAAAAGTACCACCACCATCATCCGAACAACAAAAGACTTTCGTGCTTGGTTGTTGGCGTATACACCCCGGGCTGACACATCATCCCGACTCTAATGTATCTTGAAACCATCATCCCCCATATATGTAGAATGGAGAATCCAACCACCACCCCTCGCCTTCGTTTATGTGCGCAGATTGACATGGCACACAAGCATTCTAATCTAAAGTGGAAGACCCTCATGCCTCCACCTGCCACTCGGCATCAACTGTCCAACATTGAGAAAACGGGAATTTTCACCCGAAAAAAAATAAACGTAGAGAAATCCACTCAATCTCCCACCACCCCCAAATAGACCATTCAGATGAAAACTGCCCAAGTTTTCCCTCCTGGTGATGTATGCACACATGTGCTATAATCGGACATACACACATACACATGCGAGGACATGTGTGTGGATGAAGGCAGCGAACCCACGACGAAATATACACTTTCATCTTATTCACGTCTCCCGCTAAGGGATGCCACGTATTAGGACTACCAACGAATTCGACGACCACCACCACGTTGGCATCGTCGACGACGACGACGACGACGACGACGGCGGCGGTTCTGCTGGCGACTGCGACGATGGCCAAATGGATCCCTGAAGTTTGCACTCGACTGTCCGGGGTGGGACAGGTAGAACTTTCCTGGAATGGTCTAACGTGGGTGGTGGAGATTGAACGTGTGAGTATGTGCAAGAGGTTTGTTCAGCCCCACCCACCACTTTTGTATTTCGCGAAAATTGACAGGCCATCCCCTTCCCAGTCCCCTCCACGGAATGAAATGGAGACGACGTTTTCAGGACAACAGAGAGGCAGTCTACACGATACACAGATAGATGTTGGTTAGTGACGGGCACCGCGGCACAAGTGTCCTTGCAGGCCATCAGCATCGGTAGCGGCGGCAAGGCAACAAAAACAGCTAAGCACACATTCACATAACAACGTATACATATGTGAGTCAAAGAAGAAAAGCGAAGAGCATTTCGAGGAGGTAACAGCACCACAAGGCGGGTGATTTAGAGGAGCGAAAAATATTCGAAAGGACGACCACGGCTACGACGACTTTAGCGTTGGCGACGACGACGACAACGACGCGAGATGGGTTTGACAGCGCCAGGACTTGGTCCATTATCCCCGCAAGGGTTATTCATTGTGGCGCGCGGTGGTCGTTGAATTTTATCCTCAGTGATGCGAATGACTTTTGTGATGTGAAGAGGCCAAAGTCTATCTATTCATCCATCGATGGTGGTAGTTGTTCCGGATGTTCCCACCACCCTTCTCCTCTGTATGCTTTTTGGAGTGTGCTTATGGTGTTTATGGGAAGAAGGGACGATGGCAGACTTTTGTGAAACCCAACAAAGTTCAGCAATAATAATTGGAGGGCGAGTTTTGGCGTCACCGACCTTATCTACATCCCCATCCTAACAGCCACATCGTTGGTATTGACAATTCACCCCGCAGCGCGAATGGCGAAATTTTCTTCTCGCTAGCAACAATCGATTCCGAAATCAATTTCACTTTGCAGCCGCACTGAGGAGAGTCAGGGTCTTGTAATTAATCGCGAGCTGTAATGCATAGTCGAAGTCTTTGTGTAGTAGTGTATTTGGAATTTTCTTGAATGAGGGTGTTGGTTTCACCACAATGTTGATTAAAATGAAAAAAAAAAAAGAGTCTAAAGCACGGAAATGATGAGGATTAAATCAATCTTGTATTATGTCCTTAACGAGTGGATTTCGTATTTTATTCATAAAAGCTGATGACAAATGTTTGAGAGATATAAGATATAAGAAACCAACTTGAACTGGATATTTGATAAGACTATCACTGTTTAAGCCAGCTAAGGTTCAAAAGCGAGACCACTAAACAACATTTCGAACATAATTCATCTATGTATTCTGAGTATCTACAAATGCGGGTATCAAACACTTCACTAAGAAGAAATATAGTGCGATATGGTTAAACGCTAAAAGGATGCAATTGAAACAAACCGCCACAATACATATTCCTCCATTAGGAACGATGAGCTCCGTACTGAGCTCACACAATCTCGAAAAACTGTGGCGACAAGCCAAAGGAAATGGATATGTTGGATGTCTCAAGAAACGTGAAAGAACATTCTGAGTACTATTACTCGCTCCAAAGAATGACGCCAGCAAGATCTACAGTGATGGAGCCGATGCGATGATGAGGCTTAAACACAAGAGTACCAGAAAAAACAATGTGGCACAAGAACATCCCGCTTTCGGTAGTATTGATATTTTATTTCTATCTGTTGCCCAATAAGCAGGTTTCCCCCTATGTGATTTTTGCCGAAACATTCTTTTTGTTCCAATAATGCTCTGCCTCAAGTATTCTCATCAAACCAGGGGTTTCTTGCTGGTGGCCGCGAGAAACCTAGCACATCAGTTGCGGCTGATCTAATGGCTTGTTGGCATTGTTCTTCGACATTAGATGCTGGTGGTGTGTTTTGAGTCGAGAGGTTAAGGGATACGCGTTGCGCGAAGGTCTTGGCGGTCCCTTGCGATTGCATTCTTTCGACATTAAATTTTTTTCACAGTATTTCTGTTTTTTTTTTGTGGCGTGGAGAATATCCGCGATGGTTGGGTGCTGTAGAACGAGGGTAGACTCTGATTGGCGTTAACTTGGCAATGCCCAGTGTTGCAACTCTGACTACACATCAAATGTACTTATCTTTACCTCCAAGTGGTAACCATCGGGTACTGGTCTCATCCAACCGGATTTGACTTGCTAAACGATAAGTGCGAGTGTTGATAACACGACGAAAAACAGCAACACTATAAACACTCTGGTGAGAATGGCACGGAAGAATACCCGGCCTGCTGTCCCAGGCGAACCTAGATGAGCTGCTCTGACATATTCGGACAACAGGTTGTCTAGGAATTTCAAGGGTTAGTCAGGCCCCTTGAACAGAGATGGTGGCGGATGAACCGAAAGGCCAACGGCAGCGCTCAATCCCGTAGTGGATACTGATGGCCCCGTGTCCTAGGGGTATCTAATAAACTGGAACTGGCCCTCCAAGTTGGGGGTTGTGCTTTGGGTTAACTACCCACCCACAGAAAAAAAACATGGTTACGAAGCAACCAATAGCCTCGGAAAGGACGGATTTTATTGTTGACGACCCTGCTAAACGAAAAAAGGACAACGACGTTCGTATCTGCACCTGGAATGTGAGAACATTAAACAGGAGAGGTGCAGGCGAACAACTAGCGGAAGCCCTAAACTGCTACAAAGCAGACATTACTGCCATCCAGGAAATACGATGGGATGGGCCGGGCAAAAAGAGGATGAAAAACTGTGACATATACTACGGACCGTGTTATAGTGAGCAGAAACAGCGACTATTCGGATGCGGATTTGTTATAAGTGCCAGACTTAGGCAAGACGTCTTATGTTTCCAAGACATTAGCGAACGCATAGTAACAATCCGCATCAAGGCCAAATTCGCCAACATAAGCCTTATATGCGCTCACGCTCCGACGGAATAAAAAGATGATATAGCTAAGGATTGCTTCTACGAGCTCCTCGACAAAACCTATGAGCGACTACCTAAGTACGATGTTAAAATCGTGCTGGGAGATTTTAACGCAAAGGTAGGAAGAGAAGACATCTTTAGAAGTATTGTCGGAAAACAAAGCCTACACGACAACACGTCTGGTAACGGACTTAGGCTAATTGATTTCGCTACGGAACGAAATGCCACTATAGCCAGCACACGGTTTCCTCACCTCGATATCCATAAGGGGACATGGCGGTCTCCAGATCAACGAACGGTCAACCAAATTGATCACATTGCGATAGATAAGAGGCACGCATCCAGTATTTTGGATGTCCGAACATTCCGAGGAGCTAACATCGACTCGGATCACTACCTTGTAGCAGCCAAGGTAAGAATGGGGATATCCACCACGCCACAACAATCCAGAAATACTGTGAAAAAATTTAATGTCGGAAGACTGCAATCGCAAGAGACCGCCAAGACCTTCGCACAACGCGTATCCCTTAACCTCTCGATTAACACCATACCACCAGCATCGAATGTCGAAGAGCAATGGCAACGATGCCAACAGGCCATTAGATCAGCCGCAACTGATGTGCTAGGTTTCTCGCGCCCACCAGCAAGAAACCCCTGGTTTGATGAGGAATGCCGACAGATGCTCGCAGCCAAGAACGAGGCCTACAAGGCTAAGCTGCAGGTGAAGACGAGAGCTGCCATTGAGCTCTATAGGCTAAGAAGAAGGGAAGAACATCGGCTTTTCAGCAAGAAGAAAAAAGAGCAAGAAAAGCGCGCGATCGAGGATATAGATAGGTGCCACTCCAGAAACGATGTTCGCAAGTTTTACCAAAGTGTAAAACGTCAAAGCCAAGGATACAAGGCTCGAACAGAATCCTGTCGAGATGAACAAGGAAATATTGTAGTTGAGACACAGTCGATGCTGAGGATATGGAAGAACCACTTCTGCAGACTGTTAAACGGCGATGACGAACAACATTCCGCTGTCAGGCAGAACGAACCATTCAATATTGGCAACGACAGCGAAAACTGCCAACCACCCGACCTGAGTGAAGTGAAGATAGCAATATCTAAACTCAAGCTTAATAAGGCTGCCGGAAATGACGGCCTTCCCGCTGAGCTCTATAAGGCCGGCGGAGATGACTTGGTAAGTAACATCCACCAACTCATAAGCCAAATCTGGTCGGATGAAAATATGCCTGAAGAATGGAACCTCAGCATCGTTTGCCCGATCCACAAAAAAGACCCTCTGAACTGCGCCAACTATAGAGGCATAAGTCTCCTCAACATCGCCTACAAGATCCTATCTGCCGTAATATGTGAACGCCTGAAACCGCTTACCAACAACCTGATTGGCCCTTATCAGTGTGGTTTTAGGCCAGGAAAGTCCACAACCGATCAAATTTCACACTTCGGCAGATCCTGGAAAAAACTCAAGAAGTCCAAATCGATACCCACCACCTATTCATCGATTTCAAAGCCGCATATGACAGCATTTATAGAGACGGTATACCATGTCTAGTTTTGGTATACCGCCCAAACTCGTCCGTTTGTGTAGGATGACGATAGAGAATTCTCGCTGCTCCATCAGGGTCGGAAACGACCTCACCGACACATTCGATACCAAAAAAGGATTTAGGCAAGGCGATGCGCTGTCATGTGACTTCTTTAATCTGATTCTTGAAAGAATTGTGCAAAACTCCAAAGCCAACACCAGAGGCACAATTTTCCAAAAGTCGGTGCAACTACTAGCATACGCTGACGATATTGACATCATTGGTAGGACTCGACGCGATGTCATAGCCACGTTTGCTAGTATAGAGAAGGAAGCGGCGAAAATGGGTTTAGCAGTAAATGAGGGTAAGACTAAGTATATGCTGTCAACACGAAAGGACACACAACATCGACGAATTGGACAGAACGTCACCATTGACAGATATAACTTTGAGGTAGTACGGGACTTTGTCTACCTCGGCTCCGCTATTAACTCTGACAACAACATCTCGTCAGAAATTAAACGAAGAATTACTCTTGCCAACCGCTGTTTCTTCGGGCTAAAAAGGCAATTTAGTAGTAAAGCCCTCACTCGAACTACTAAGGAGATCCTATATAAGACCCTGATCATCCCAGTCCTGCTCTACGCCGCTGAAGCATGGACCGTATCAAAAGCGGATGAAGAAATCCTTGGTAGATTCGAGAGGAAAATTCTTCGAAAAATCTTCGGTCCCGTTTGCGTTGACGGGCTATGGAGACGAAGATTCAACCAAGAACTATACGAGCTGTACAGCGACATGCCCCTGGTCAAAAAAACTCCGCATTGGACGTTTAAGATGGCTAGGACATGTAGAACGAATGGACACCAATACTCCGGCTCGCAGAGTCTTCGATTCCCAGCCAGACGTCGGACGCAGTAGAGGAAGACCTCGCCTTAAGTGGCGCGCACAAGTGGAAACCGACCTCAACCAACTTGGAGTGCGCAACTGGAGGCAGTTAGCTAAGGACCGGGCTAATTGGAGAGGCATGTTGGTTGAGGCCCAGGTTCATTCCGGACTGTAGCGCCACTTAAGTAAGTAAGGTGGATATCCGCATCCTTACCTTGGCTATAACAAGGCAGTGGTCCGAGTCGATATTAGCCCCTTGGAATGTTCGGACATCCAAAATACTGGATGCGTGCCTCTTGTCTATCGCAATGTGATCAATTTGGTTGACTGTTCGTTGCTCTGCGGACCGCCAAGTCCCCTTATGGATATCGAGGTGAGGAAACCGTGTGCTGGCTATAGTGGCATTTCGTTCCGTAGCGAAGTCAATTAGCCTAAGTCCGTTACCAGACGTGTTGTCGTTTAGGCTATATTTTCCGACAGTACTGCTAAAGATGTCTTCTCTTCCTACCTTTGCGTTAAAATCTCCCAGCACGATTTTAACATCGTACTTTGGTAGTCGCTCACAGGTTTTGTCGAGAAGCTCGTAGAAGCAATCCTTAGTTATATCATCTTTTTCCTCCGTCGGAGCATGAGCGCATATAAGGCTTATGTTGGCGAATTTGGCCTTGATGCGGATTGTTACAATGCGTTCGCTAATGTCTTGAAAACATAAGACTTCTTGCCTAAGCCTGACACTTACAACAAATCCGCATCCAAATAGTCGCTGTTTCTGCTCACTATAACACGGTCCATAGTAGATGTCACAGTTTTTCATCCTCTTTTGCCCGGCCCATCCCATCGTATTTCCTGGATGGCAGTAATGTCTGCTTTGTAGCAGTTTAGGGCTTCCGCTAGTTGTTCGCCTGCACCTCTCCTGTTTAATGTTCTCACATTCCAGGTGCAGATACGAACGTCGTTGTCCTTTTGTCGTTTGGCATGGTCGTCAACAATAATATCAGTCCTATCCGAGGCTATTGGTTGCTTCGTAACATAATCTCTTTTCCGTGGATGGATAGTTAACCCAAAGCACAACCCCCAACCTGGAGGGCCAGGCCCTTGTTTTGACCCTAGGACAGCGGGCCGGAAAAAATACCGATTTCAGTACCAAAATAGGTATATGAGCGCTGCCGTTGACCCATTGAGGGCTCCTCCGCCACCAACTCTTTTCCAATACCCTGGCTCAATATTGGAAATCCCTATAGACCTGGTGTTCAAATATGTCGAAGCAGCTCATATAGGGATTTCACTACCAGTTCGATAAAACTGGAGCTGTAGGCGCCACAGTTGACTCCATCTAGGGAATTCCTCCGCTGCCGCCTGAGAGTGAGAGCCTTAGTGAGAGAACACTCCTCCCCCCTCTCTCGTTTGCTGCCACCAACGACTTTCCACAGGGGTTAAATACCCCATCTCAAGTCGAGGTACTAGTCACCCACCAGCCACCAGCGTGGAGGTGAGAGTAGGAGTTGATAGTGAGAGGCTAGAGTGAGAACGCTTGTGTCCTAATATAATCGCATTACTAGTATTGTTAAGCACCGGCGTCAACCAACAAGCCTCTCCAATTAGCCCGGTCCTTAGCTAACTGCCTCCAATTGCGCACACCAAATTGGTTGTGGTGGGTTTCTACTTAAGGTGAGGTCTTCCTCTACTGCGTCCGACGTCTGCCTGGGAATCGAAGACTCTCCGAGCCGGAGTTGGCAGAGAAATTCTTCGTTTAATTTCTGACGAGATGTTATTGTCAGAGTTAGTCTTACCCTCATTTACTGCTTAACCCATTTTGTCTATACTATTAAACGTGGCTATGACATCTCGATGACTCCTGCCAATGATGTCAATATCGTCGGCGTATGTTAGTAGTTGCACAGATTTTTGAAAGATTGTGTCTCTAGTTTTGGCTCGGGATTTTTGCACAATCCTCTCAAGAATCAAATTTAAGAAGTCACATGACAGCTCGTAGCCTTGATTAATTCCTTTTTTGGTATCGAATGTGTTTGTGAGGTTGTTTCCGACCCAGATGGAGTAGCGAGAATTTTCCATCGTCATCCTACGCAGACAGACGAGTTTGGGCCTGACAGCGGAATATTGTTAGTCATCGCTGTTTAACAGTCTGCAGGAGTGGTTCTTCCATATCCTCTGCATCGACTGTGTCTCAACTACAATATTTCCTTGTACATCTCGAAAGGATTCTGTTCGAGCCTTGTATCCTTAACTTTTAATTTCCTGGAGTTGCAACTCTCTATATCCTCGACCGCGAGCTTTTCTAGCTCTTATTTTCTTCTTTATGAAAATCCGGTGTTCTTCCACTCTTCTTTGCCTATAGAGCTCAATCGGAGCTCTCGTGTTAACCTGCAGCTTATTATTGTAGGCCTCGTTCTTGGCTGCGAGCATATGTCTGCTTTCCACATTAAACCTGGGTTCCTCGCTGCGCGAGAAACCTAGCACATCAGTTGCGGCTGATCAAATTGGCTTGTTGGCATCCTTTCCATTATTCTTCGACATTCGATGCTGGTGGTATGGTGTTAATCGGCAGGTTAAGGTATACGCGTTGCGTAAAGGCATTGTGATTGCAGTCTTTCTACATTAATTTTTTTCACATTCTTTCTGGTTTGTTGTGGCGTGGTAGATATCCGCATTCTTACCTTGGTTCCAACAAGGTAGCGGCCCGAGTCGATGTTAGACCCTTGGAATGTTCGGACATCCAAAATACTGGATGCGTGCCAGTATCTGCCAGCTCGATTTTAACATCGTACTTCTGTAGTCGCTCATAGGTTTTGTCAAGGAGCTCGTAGAAGCAATTTTTAGCATTTCCTCCGTCGGGCGTGAGCGCATATAAGGCTTATATTAGCGAATCTGGCCTTGATGTGAATTGTTACAACTCTGGCACTTATGAAAAATCAGAGTCCGAATAGTTGCTGTTTCTCCTCACTTTAACACGGTCCGTAGTTTTTCATCCTCTTTTTGCTCTTCCCATCTTATCGCATTTCCTGGTCTGATTTGTAGCAGTTTAGGGATTCCGCCTACACCTCTCCTATTTAATGTTCTCACATTCCAGGTGGAGATACGAACGTCGTATCTTGGCCTTCGGGGCTTACTACCGCAATTATATATATATATGGAGAGCACGGTTATGTCAGCCTTTATTCCTTCAGAGGCATTCATTTATACGACTCGCGAAGGTTAGTTCAGGAAAGGAATGGTATCCCAGTATTACCACTGCCACCGTGGCGCGGGGAGAAGCGGCTGTTCCGCGACGGATATGTCGACAATGCTGGAGCTCCTCCCTTTAGTACGGCGATTTCAGATCGCGATAAAATTGGCTAAATGAGGAATGTGTTTCCCTCAGAACTTTGCGGACTTTTAGTTTACTCCTTAGTTTAAAAAAAAATATTTACTTTAGGTACAAGGTCTGAGGCGGTGCTTACTCAGCATATTATTCGTGTTTCATGAATGCTGGCCTGGCACCCAAGGACTTATTTTACTTATTTTGGCGGGGCATATGGAAACGAGAGCTTACCACCATGGTTATATTTAAGTTTTATTTAATTAGATTTAGTAAGTTTTAAGCAATTTTAAGTTCTTTATATAAAATAAAAAAAGACCTGTTAAAAAGATTTATTTTTTCTTAAAAAAATAAAAAAAATAAAAATTAAGTAATACACAGATTCATTTAAGCCGAAATGGGGTAGCAAAAAATGTTGAAGATAATCTTAGGGTGCCCGCCAAGGCCCAGTAAATGAGATTAGGTAAACCCGTTAATTATAATTTAGATATAAGCATTTTTGTCTAATAAGTTAATATTTTAAGAGAATAATAAAAATTCAAAAGTAAAAAAATGTCCCTACCCTTAAGTTCCACTACAAGCCATTGTACATCTGCGTCTTAATCGACATGCCTCTGTAGCAGATAGCTAGGGCTTAAATGCCATTATTTGCATGTTTCAAAGTAATGGAGGTCAGCTTCTACTTTAGCGCGCAACTTAGGGTGTGGTCTTCCTCCACTGCGTAAAACACCCAGATGGAAATCGAAGACTTCAAATGGTAAATCATTTGTAGCCATTCGTTCTACACATTTTCTATAGGGATCGTAAAGGTTGTCTAGATGGTATTTGCTCTGAGCTTTGTAAGAGTCGTCGTTCGATTTTCATATCGACCAATCGTCTAATACCCTATACCAATCCCAAAAAGTGGGCCTGTCTAAATAAAATTACCGTTTCTGAATATCTTGACTAGACGGTAGACGATTTATCAAAATATCTTGTCGTCTCACCAAAACCTAAGTTTTTTTTTAAAGTTGGAGTGCTTGTGGGCGGATTTTTTATTTATGCCTAAAGTTTGACTATTGTTGCGGCTTTTGTTGTTTTGAAGTCGGCAATATGAGGAAACCATGTGCTGGCTATAGTGGCATTTCGTTATGCAGCGAATACAATTAGTCTTCACAGATAGATGTTGGTTGTGACGGGAACCGTGGCACAAGTATCATTGATGACCATCGGCATTAAGAGGAGGGAACGGCATCACAAGGCGGATGATTTAGAGTTAAGTCCGCTCCAAGACATTGTGTGGTGTAGTCTGTATTTTCCGAAATCAATGTCCTCTCCCATAAGTTTTGTCGAGTAAAAAAAAAAATAAAAAAAAATAAGTTTTGTCGAGAAGCTCCGGGATGTCGTTGCATGAAGACATAATAGACTTAAGTTTATGTCGAGGTATTCCTATACATTTGTGTTTCGGTTTTAAACGACGAATATAAAGACTTCCAGTATTTTACGTAATACGAACCTAAGACATTGAGAAATTCAGTGACCCTTATGTTTTCCAAAAGGTACTTAATAAGGTATCAAGAAAAAGTAAATCAATTTCATAAGGTACATAAATAAGAACAAAAGCATGAAACTAATTTTTTGAATTAATTGAATTTACATGCATTCACAGTTCACATCAACATCAACATCAAAAAATATATAATTGTAGGAACATTGCAGTCAACTCATAATATGTATTATCCTTTTCAAAACTCTTCGTAGCCATAAACATAAACAACATCGAACACCCAAATTAAACAACAAACGATAAGATAATATCGCTGCGTGCATACCTCTATCACCCTTACCCGAGAAACATCATATTATGTATACGCTCTTGTCAAACAACTCTGCGAAGCAAATGGACACACGCGCCGCGGATTCTGCATCACACTCGCATTCAAAAAAGATGAATGGACATCAAGCTGCGAAAAAGGATATTTTCCCCAACCAAATGTCATATGCAAATGTGAGATCATATTATACACGAGTGACCTTTACCTGTCATCGTTATCCTCGTTGTTTTCAGTTGTAGTTGGCATCGTTTTCATCCTTGATTCATGGTCCTTGGCTGACGAGTATACAGTCTACCTATAATGCCTTCTTTTCGGTGAAAAAAAACGTCTGCTCTAAAATTGGGGTGCCGCTACGCGCTCTAATTTATGCGAACAATTCGAATTCCTGTTGTGCAACACGTGGCCGTTGGTTGCCATAAACAACACAGGAGGTGATAAATCGGAACGCGAGGCGAATTTTTTTATTTTTTGTTTTAAATATGGAAGCTGGATTTTTGGAGCGTTGTTTGCGAACATCCGTAATTGATGTGTACACGCGATATGGACTGGTTTAAATTAACACAGTGTAGGGTACTCTGGAGGATGTTCAGACTGTAATTGAGCTGTAAATGATTTCGTAAAAGTGTGAAGTGGTTGTGTATTTTTTTTTTTTTTATTAATAAGGCATTTATCCCTTTTTAACAGCGAAATTTATTTTAACCTTTGAAGAGGTGTAAATAAAGTGCTTATATATGAATTGGTGATTTAACAGTGATATAGGTGTTGGTACATATTCTGATTTATCTTTATTATCCTGAGTTTTAGAACTGTTTCCGACTGCATGTACATTTTAAGAACATTTTAATTCTATTGATTTTATTTCTTTTAGTTTGTCTAACTTTGTATTTTTATAATGTATTTGCCACTATTTTGCAATCTTTGAATGTTTTCTTATCGTTGTCTTGCTCTTTATTATGTATTTTGCATTTACAAGTATGTACCATAGAGACAATTGACATACACTTTGTAAATCCACCCATTGCCACAAATAACTTTCACAAATTTTCGTCTTCGGTCAAACCGAAACTGGAAACATGCCTTCTTTTCATTTTCTACATTTGGTGCGTTTTCATTTAAAAAAATCGATAATGGTAAATGGGTATGTATTGAAATTAAAAAATAAAATAAAAATAATACTTAGGCTCCAGTTATAGCTATTGTTCTATCAAAATGTTGTTTTGAATATCCACACATTTTATTGGAATGAAATTGGAAAATCGGGCTGGTCAGGCAGTAACAATTAATGGTGTTCGTGATGATAACTCTGTTTTGAGTGCTTAAATTACAAGATATGGATGTGACAAACATGTGGTTTCAACAAGACAGTGTCCATGCCATACAGCCAGGGAAAAATTAATTACTGCATGAGTCATTTCCTAATTGTGTAATCGGCCGTTTTTGCGATCAAAATTGTCTATCTAGATCTTGCGATTTAACGCCATTGGATTTTTTCTTTGGTTTTGAAGTGAAACTTTTGAATGGTGTGAATTGGATTTTATGAAACATAAAAACATCACGATGGTGGTTGTTTTGATCTGGTTATCCATCCAAGTACTAACCACAATCGACGCTTCTTGATGTCGGTGATCGCTTGTTGTAGGCATACTAGGTTTCTTTGATGTGAAACTTATTTTTGGACGGCTGTTGTTGTGGCTGTTTGATCGTGTGTAATGAACGGCTGTATGGACTTGTATCTCAAGCAACACGTACGTTGGTGTGGAAGAAAAGGGATGGTTTCTTTTTGGCATGTTGGTTGGAGAAAGGACGTTGGTGCACTGGTATGCACCAAGAAAATGTGTTGTCAGTCAATAAGTAAATTTGGGTACGTGGGATTGTGTGTGATCAAGATCAAAAATTAAGAAACTCATCGGTGAGTCCAGGAAAGTAATATCCATTGTTTTAAGGAATCAAACGAAAATTGCTACATATATGGATCCGACATTTGGTAACATGTAGGTGGCCAAAATGGTTATTCTCCTCTGAATGTTGAAATGACAGCTAATTTTGGTGTCATAAATGTGTTTTAGCGAAGGTGTGTGTCTGAAGTCTGGAGTTTGTAATTGAAGCTTGAATCCAAATAGGTGGATCTTATTGAGTTTTAGATCTGTATGTGATTAATGATACTGAAAATGAATTTTTGTAATTAGAGTTTTGCCTTCAGGAAGAAAGGATGACATTTTTAAAACGAGATGCTATATATCGGGAACGCCTCTTACGTTTGTGGGTGTAAATTCAAAATGCGGTACATTGAAAAGGACAGATTGGACGAGAGAGGCTGCAAGATGAAGATTAAAATGAGTATGTGGTCTGATTCGAGTGGGGTGAACTACTCAGATTTGATGTATGAGCTGTATAACGATACTTTTAACTAAGATTGTTTTATCGATATTTGGGAGTCTTCTTGAAAGGTGGAGCGTTGGATTTTGGATTTTGGTTGACTTTTGTGCTTACAATGAAAAGAGAATATCTTCACACTGGAGATCTTGCAGAAAGGACTAATAACGGTATTTGTACGATTGTCTTTTGAAATGAAACTTCTTTTGGGACGTTGTGAATTTGATCTAATGAAACGAAAAGGAGATCAAACAAAATATCGGTTGTCATCTGATCACCGAAACCAAGCAGCGTTGGTCGCGTTTAGTACTTAGGTATGGGAACGCTTGGGAAAACCGCGTGTTGTTGGTTATTGTAAGAGAATGAGATGAGTTCAACATTCATGAATCCGGTTTTGTAGGCGAGAGAACTGAGTTTCGGGGTAAGAAATATTTGAAATTCTTCAACCGAGTTTGTGCGGTAGAACAAGGTTGAAAACTAATCAAAACACATTTTTCACCAATTAAATCAATTAATTGTTAATATATCAGTTCAAGTAATCGCGAATGAAATTAATACACTACGGAGGTGGGGTCGAATTGCCACATCAGTTATCGAGTGAGTGAATGATGTTGTAACTACATTGGGATGATCACATACGAATGGTCACGTATCGAATGCAAATTTAAAATTGTACCAACTGTACTAGCAAAATGCTGGTACATTGTTTGATGGCTGACAATCGGCCCTATCGAGGTAACCGTCGGAGCGGAACTTTCTTCGTCGGAGATTCAATTTCGGTTCGAAGTAGCTGTCATCGGAAGAAATATTGCAGAAATGCGACGACGCATTGCGATGGCTATAAATTTCAGGCAGAGATGTGCAAATTAACTGATATATCGATAATGCGATATATTTTCGATATTTTGTTATAAAATAAACACCCTAAGCGTTTTAAACCATGAAAAATTGGTGAGAGAGCGTCATTTATTTTTTGTAAAAGTATTTTTTTCAATTATAATGCGCACACGCTTTTAAGAAATGAAATTAGATACACCGATTTTTGAATCAAAACTATCGAAAAAAGTCCCCTCCCTATTTCTAAACATATGTATTTTGTTTCCATTTGAAGTGTCAAAAAAAGAATAAATAGAAAAAAAAGCTTCGATACACAATTATTTATTTATTTGACTTCATAAAAGCAATAAGAATAATAGAAATGGCTAGTGTAGGATTATTTTTGGACGCTGAATCCAAGGAGCTAAGGGCACGACATAAAGAAAATAGGAGAACATTGCGAAACAAAAGCAATATACACAAACTATCTGACGCGGCGTAAGTAAACTTATCTTTTAATCTTATTCTTCTCTTCTAATTTTATAATTCTCTTCCAGATTCAAGAAAAACGTTCGCCTGAATAAAAATGCGTTTGCTTTTGTTTTGGAGCAGATTAAACACAAATATAAAACAAATCATCGGTCTGATTGTGTCACTCCTGAACATAAATTAGTAGCTTGCCTTAGATTTTTTGCCGAAGGAAACTACCAACATGGAGTTGGAAAAGATTTTGAATGTACAATTGGCCAGTCGACTTTTTCAAATATTTTAAAGGAAACTTTAGATATAATGGAAGAGGCCTTGTGCAGCAACTGGATATCTTTACAGATGTCAGATGAAGAATGTCAACTGTCCAAAACACATTTCTTCGAAAAAACTGGCTTCCCTGGAGTGATTGGGTGTGTGGATGGAACTCACGTCCAAATTAATGCACCAGTAGAAAACAAACATCTGTTTTTGAATCGCAAGGGACATTTTAGTCTTAACGTTATGATTGTAAGATGTATGTTTTGTACCTGTACTACTTTTTTTTAAATTTTCTTTATTTTGATTTTAGATTTCCGACTACAAAATGAGAATAAGAGCAGTTAATGCTAACTATCAGGGAGCAAATCACGACTCTCATGTTTGGGCTTTGAGTCCTGAACGACGATTTTTTGAAAAAAAATCATTTAAGTGGTTCAAGAAGTAGCTGGTTGTTAGGTAAAAATATTCTTTTACAACAATACCATTCAGACCATCTGCATTTGTTTTTTAGGTGATTCAGGATATCCGTTGGAGCCCTGGCTTATGACACCATACAGGACTCCTACACCTCAAAGCGCAGAGAGCCGTTTTAATACATGTCACAGAAGAGCTCGTAACATAGTTGAACGTTCCATAGGATTATTGAAAAGCAGATTTCGTTGCTTGTTAGGTGCAAGACAGTTGCACTATGCACCATTGAAAGCTGCGCAAATTGTTAATGTTTGTTGTGCTTTACACAACATATGTTTACATTTTGATTCAAGTTATGAAATTTTCGAACATGACGATTTAAACAATATGGAAGAGGACCTGGAAATTCATGAAATTCAGACAAATTTGCTTAGAAGCCAGGCAGTTATAATTCGAAATGAAATAGTTCAACTCAACTTTAATACATAAACATTTATTGAAAATAAATTTATTTACTTAAAAACAAATATCACAAAAAATTCACCTGCCTCCATGGCTATGTTTTTGTTTCTTAGAAAAAAAAAATAACAAATAAAATTAATTAAAAGTAAGTAAACAAAATTATTCCATCAACATTATTCCATCAACATGTTGTTCTTTTCAATTTCGAACTCCAATTTTTTTTTTTAATTCGAGCTTCTGCACAGCTATTCGCCTCATTTCGGTGTTGTGCGTTTGTGTATCTTTAAATTTTTCCTTTTCAAGTTTAAGGGCATCGTCGAGTGAGCGATAAACCCTTTTTAAGGTTTTAGTTGTGTCCTTATAAAAGTTTTCCTGACTTCTAATTTGTTTTGTCAACAACTGAATCGACGACATAGGTCTTCGGCGCCTAGTTCTATTCTCCGCTGCGTTTTGATGATGCATAGTTGTTGCGCGATTTTCTTCACCAACGTCAGCGGTATTTGACATTGACGATTCCGCAAGGGGCACTTGGAGTGATATATTTCCCGCTCCAAATGATTCGGCTTCAATGCCACTTATAGAGCTGGCAATATTTGTCAAAACTATGACAGCGTCCTCTAAAGGGGTGAAAGACTTTTGCCTGTATGACCCTCCACCAGTTGCCACAGTTTCTTTCTTGTTTGCCGAAAGTTTTTTCTTTATGTAGGACTTGTGGTCACTCCAAACCTTTAAAAATAAATGAAATATACATCTTTAATAACAATGGAAATGGATTAATGCACAAAACAAAAGATCACGAACATACTTTTTTCCATCCAATAACATCCCTTTGTCTTGGTCCCAATGAATTTAACTGATTGGCCAGATCTTCCCAAAACGCAGCAACAATTTCTGGTGACCTTTTGGTAAAGTTTTGTGCAATATCGGGATATTCGGTCAGCAGATTGACCATCCGCTCGTATTGCTGTGGGCTTGTTTTTTCGTTCTGCCTAAAAACAAAAAGTCCATTATAAATAACACAAGTAATATTAACGTTTACTTGTGTTATTTATAATGGACTTTTTGTTTCATTATTACTTTCATTATAAACTTTCATTATTATTTCATTATTACTTACATTTTGATTAATTATTTTTTTTTTGTAAAGAAAATACTTTCCGCATCAAGAACTTGTCGGAGAACTTCGGAGAAAATTTTGTTTTTATCTGTCAAGAATAAACCCATTAGAAGTACTTCATCGCATGCAAATGGCATGCGTTGACTTTCGTCGGAGAGAATTTCCGATCAGCTAATCGGAAAACTACCTCGAAGCAAAAACCCTCCGAATCGTACAAAATCGGAGAATTTTCCGCTCCGACGGTTACCTCGATAGGGCCGAATGTCAAATGTAGATATTGTTTTTCTGTGAATGTTATAAAATAAATTGGTACTCTTAAAAATTCTTAAATTTTAAATGAACTATGTAAATATACTCGATCACTGATTACAGAATAGGTACCAATAATCCGATACTCTATTGATACTTGAAAGAGGAAATGGGTCTGTGTATATTAATGAAATTCAGCCACATTTATACGAAATGGTTATAGAAAATTTCAATAAAATAGTACATACTTTGCAGCAAAGCTGTGGCGGCCATTTATCCCTTAAGCTATTCCATACCATCAATAAAAACTTTAAGCATTATAAATAAAAATCTGTACTTTCTATTAAAATTTCCTTTTGCGTGAATTATCGGACACGCTTTATAATATAAGTAGTGAGATACATTTTTTTATTAAGAAAAAAAAAACCAATTCAAATATGTATCACAAAATAAATATCACAAATTAAATACTTTAAAGTACTCAAACGATAACGAAAAATTTTAATCTGGGATAAACCAAATAATGAAAGTCGCAAAAATAGCGATTAACTCTGTCCCAAGATTGTAGGATACCCTCCAACGGAAATAGTATAATGCTATTGGAAAAAGTTGTAAGTTTTATATGGCTGTTTTTTGTATCATAGAATAATTTGAAACAAATGGAAAAAATATCCCCAGACATCCTACATTTGCACGACCTACAAGACATGCAGTAGGAGTTCATAGTCACAAAGTCCATCTAACAACGATACAAATCTCTAAACTATGTCCACCAGCAAAATGTTTACCTAAGTTACTCACAGGCATTTCAGACTACCAGGCTGATGAACTGACAAGATAAGCTTTTCAAACCATATATAGCATATAGAACTTCCGGGGAGTATACTTGTTAAGGGTGTTTTTTTAGAGGTATAGAACTTTAAGTTGGCAACACTATTTGTACTTGCGGGCTTGCGTCCATTTTCTCAGCCGTCAAGTGATTTATTATTAGTGTGGTTTGGCATTTCAGCATGAATAGACTGACGTTTGAACAACGCTTCCAAATTGTGCGCATTTATTTGAAAATCATGGTTGTGTTCTAAATACGTATCGCGCACTATGTCCTCTTTACGGTCAACATAATCGTCCGTCAGAGCAATTAATTCGAGTAAGTATGGCACGTTTTCGTACCACGTTTACTCTAAATGATAAAACGTCGTACAGTACAGAAGAAGTCATTGCTGCTTTAGAGCGTAGCGTAGAGGAAAACACGAATCAGTCTTTCCGCCATCGTGCACAGGTATTTCATAACAGAATCACCTAGCAAAGCGTAGATTCGGTGAATGGGCCCAAAACAAGATTGCCGTTGATCTAATTTTCATAAGCGAATTTTGTATAGCGATGAAGCTCACTTTTGGTTGAATAGATACATCAATAAACAAAACTGCTGTATTTGGAGTGATAATAATCCTCAAGTGTATGTTGAGACACCGTTATATCCACAAAAACTGACTGTTTGGTGTGCTTTATGTGTTAATGGAATAATTGGACCGTACTTCTTCAATACGATGCTGGCCAAAACGATACAGTCATTGTTGACCGCTAAAGAACCATGATTACTGACTTCTTCGTTCATCAATTGAACAACCATGATTTGCAGCTGTGGTTTCAACAAAACGGTGCAACATGTCACACAGACCGCCTTCCTGCTGAGCTTTATTTCACACTTCGGCAGATCCTGTAAAAAAACGAAGAAGTCCAAATCGATACCCACCACCTATTTATCGATTTCAAAGCCGCATACGACAGCATTTATAGAAACGAACTATACAGAGCCATGTCTAGTTTAGGTATACCGCCCAAACTCGTCCGTTTATGTACGATGACGATGGAAAATTCTCGCTGCTCCATCGGGTTCGGAAACGACCTCACCGACACATTCAATACCAAAAAAGGATTTAGGCAAGGCGATGCGCTGTCATGTGATTTCTTTAATTTGATTCTTGAGAGAGGCACGTGATATCATAGCCACGTTTGCTAGTATAAAGAAGAAAGCGGCAAAAATGGGTTTAGCAGTAAATGAGGGTAAGACTCAATATCGACGAATTGGACAGAACGTCACCATTGACAGATATAACTTTCAGGTAGTACGGGACTTTGTCTACCTCGGCTCCGCTATTTACTCTGACAACAACATCTCGTCAGAAATCAAACGAAGAATTACTCTTGCCAACCGTTGTTTCTTCGGGCTATGAAGGCAATTTAGTAGTAAAGCCCTCACTCGAACTACTAAGGAGATCCTATATAAGAACCTGATCATCCCAGTTCTGCTCTACGGCGCTGAAGCATTCATCGTATCAAGAGCGGATGAAGAAATCCTTGGTCGAATCGAGAGAAAAATTCATCGAAAAATCTTCGGTACCATTTGCGTTGACGGGCTATGGAGACGAAGATTCAACCAAGAACTATACGAGCTGTACAGCGACATACCTCTGGTCAAAAAACTCCGCATTGGACGTTTAAGATGGCTAGGACATGAAGAACGAATGGACACCAATACTCCGGCTCGCAGAGTCTTCGATTCCCAGCCAGACGTCAGACGCAGTAGAGGCAACTTAAGTAAGTAGCGGAACTTAAGTAAGTAAGTAGGTAAACTTTTTAAAGAACAACTCTAATTTAATAACTAATATGCATAGCGTTGGACTACCAAGCGTGGTGTTCCGAAAGTGACAACACCTACATTTTTTCACTGTTCCACCACTGGCGAAAGTCTAGAAAACTATTATTATAATCTTCTAAAATTTGCCGTTCCTTTATGAAAAGCATCCACTTGTACCTAAGAATTTATGAAAACTCCCGTCAATTCATCTGAATGTTGTACAAAATCTGGAAATTCTATGTAAATATCCCGTTGACTTGGCAACCATATCATCATACACATACTTCACTCGTCCATATGCCGACATTTACCTTTTGACAATGCCCTGTGAGCTTTTATCCGTATCTGATGATGATAAAACGTTATACGCTATTAGGTTCACTTGAAATGACCAACCGCGGAAACATCCTACAAGTACACAGCTCATTGTATCCCGTAATCGAACAAGTATGCCCCTATTGTTACCATCGAGTCCACCATCCCTACATATGCTTAAGTGCTTTAGCGATAGCAGAAAACCTACACGTCCTCCTAGAGAATAGAAGACAATATCTCATCTCGGGATCTGCAACTCAATTGCAACTGCATAAACTACCGCAGCTGCAGTGTACCACCAACAGCATCATCGGCATCCTTACGACGACGAAGCCAATTCAGCGCATTCTGCAGTATACACACTAACAGGCTAACTCACACCACCATCATTTTCATTGTCGTTGGCGTTGTCGTCGTCGTCGTCGTATTCGCGACCTTATTTTCCTATTTAAACTATTTCCATCATCAGCAGGATTCTAAGGAGTTTCCGCAGCAACTACAACTGCTGTATATCATAGTCTCATCCCTTCGTCCTTGTAAGCATCATCATCATAATCATCATCATCATCGTCATCTTCATCAGCAGTGCCAGCACCGGCACTGTAGCTGCAGCCGTGTCGGTAGTATGAGCTTAAATCAATAAAACACAATCGCGCGCGATTTTTCCCTATAGCCCCCCAAGTTGCTGCGAGTTTCCTCAATCTCATACGAGCAGGAGGCATTTTCCTTGGAACAAGTGCACAAAGCGTATATAACCGAGTGGATTTCCGCTCAACATATTGCGGAGGATACCACAAGAGCCTACTACAACAGTATGTACAGCTGCCAAGCGGTAAGAGTAGCAACCGCGATGGCTACTTCAGTTGCGATACTATTAGGACAGGCGGGTTCCGGGGATTGGGGTGCGATCGCCATTGAATGAAACAGCGCACCTAAGAAACGAACAAAAACCTGCAAACTAAAAAAAACCCACAGAGGAAGGGGTTAGAAGAAAAAGAAGAAAAAATGAAAACTTGGCCATTATAAGTGGATGTGCACACATGATAAAAAGAAAGAAACCATGCATACCACCCTCCGTCTAACTGGCCTTTCAAAGAATTTCCTCCGTTTGCGGATTCACTCACAGGGAAAAGCGCGACTTTCTTCTTTTCCCTTCCTTAGATCGTTCCCCATACACTAGAGCACATATAGATACAGCATAGCTACATCCTTTGCCTTCATTGAGCACGGAATCCGCAACGCAGTGTGAGCTACAAAGCATCACATATCCTCGCGGTGGGCTGATGGATGTCAAGAACCGTAGGCGAGTAGGTGCTTGGTAAAGTCATGGGTGGTGGTTCTGTGTTTGGGAATCCTGTATTAGTTGGAATCTTTAGTTGCAGAAGGAGGGAGTTTATTCTCTCCACTGTTTTGCTTTTTTTCCTCGAACTTCCGCTGGACTTTTTGTAGGTTTAGCTGGCTCGCAGTTGATGTGATGTACATGTGGACTTGTGTTCTTCTTTTTTTATATTGTTTTCCCCCTTTACTCACCTCTATGTCCCTGGTGCTTTGTGTATTCTTTTCTGTTCTTACTGTTGATGTAATTGGTGATGGTGGTAGTGGTGGTGGTACTGCTGCTGCTGTTGGGTGCTTTTGTTTCGTCGCTGGGATGTGATATCAATGGCTCTTAACCCAAATACAATTACTCATCTAAAGAACCGGTAAAGACTACTAGCGAAAACGAAGGATAACAAAAGAACGAGAAGGGAAAAAGCGCAAAAAACGAATGAAAATATATACACGATACGTATGTGTGGCAAAACTACGAGTAGGATGCGATCTGACATGGAAATTTCATTAGAAAAAGGCGGCCAGGCAACTTGGAATGGGCGTTCAAAGACATAACGCTATTGCATGCGACTTTTTTTTCGCTCTCTGTCCGCTAAGAATGGCCTTACGAATAAGAAAAAAATCTTTTTTTTTTTTTGCTAAGGATTTTATTAAAGAGCTGTGTGGAAAAAGCGTCCACTTCGCAGCAAGGATACACGAACAGAAGATGAACGAAAAAAAAAACGATTCACATCCTACATATAGAAATGTATATATATTCACCACGGTGATGTGTCCTTGTGAATATACAATCTGGCACACATATCAGACACAACCACTACACACATCGTAGACACTTATATGACACAGAATTTCTAAATTTTCGTTCGTGTTTTTTTTCGAATTTTTTTATTTAGTTTTCCGTCAGTAGTGCCTCGCGGGAGGGAAACATCACTTCGGGCAGAAGGACAAGCAAAATAACGTAGATGGACGACGCAAGTAAAAAAAAAAGTGAGTCCTTTTTCTGCGATGTCAAGTACATTTTCTTCTATGGCCGAGTTGGTGAAAATCTTTATTTTCCACTACGTATATCTCAAGTATACACCGCCTGGACGTCTTATCTTGATGTGATTGTGAAGTGGGATGGGGAACTTAACTCGCACCCCAACCAACATGGGGATCTATTGAGTTTTGAGATAAATTCTTTCATGTATTTCGGTTCGTGGATTATTTGCAGGGGGTGGGGAGAAATAGCCAATGTCCTTACGGTGCAAAATAGAGCGCGATTCTTGTGTGCTTGGATGAATATTGTATTTACACAGAATGGCGGGGATGAAGTATTTTTTTAATCAGTAAAACATCCCGTGGAGTACTCCATTAGTGCTGACCTCACGAATTTCAAATGAATTGGTATCGGTAAGACTTGAATGATTTATTGATCGCATTGAAGAAGAGAAACGGGATATTGAACATATGTTAAGCAAGTTATAAAATTGCATTATTATATTGTGTTATTATATCTACCAATAGACATTTATTGTAGGGTGAGTATTATTTGGTATTATTTTTATTTAAGTAAAAGGTCAAAGAATATAATGAGCGACCCCCCAAAAAGTATATAAAAATCACAAACAAACTGATTACGTATTAATTATCTTTTTTACTTCCCAGTAGAGTATATGAAAGTATTGCGATGGCTCAAAAATTCAAAGTTGAGATTTTTACAATTTTTTTTATATTTTGAGGTAGGTACCTACCCCAAGCATAAAAGTAGTTTCTTTTTTAAATGTATGTCTGCCATCAAGAGCCCGTATTCTGTGATCTGGATTGTGTTATTGTTACTGGAGCCTAAACTACTCGTCCGATATTTAGTGTAATATGGATACATATTCTCAAGATACTCATATATAAAAACAGTAGTTCCAACAAAACTGCGTACCCATTTTTTTTTAGAAAATCCATATAACAAAATTTAGATTTAATTTTGTATGACTTCTTAGACATAGAGAGTTCCAATTTTTTTTATATTGAGCATTCAAGCATGACTGCATGTAAGGGCATTGAGCAAGTTCCTTTTTAAACTAGTAATGGGCAAATTGAAATCGATTACATTAATGCTATCATTATAAATCTGCGTGAGAACATTAATTGACGAGAAATGTCCGTATTTAGTACGCAAATGCATTATATTGAAATATCTACGAACTCTGAAGCCAAAGACCGGTACGTTGAGAATGTTTATGACTTCAATGGAATCAATGATGTAGCATATGGATGAAAATAGCTCTAGAGACAGTCATTCTTACCTCTAGAGATTCTAAAGATGGCAAAGAATCTAGAATATGGCATAAATGGATAAGATGGCAAGCTAATATAAATATCCAGCTAAGTTTTTCACAGAATTGATTCATAACAATTTGTCTACATACTCCTGATATTCAGTTCCTGGAAGATAAGTTTAAAAACCTGTCTCTTTCATTATTATTGGTAAGGAGACGAATAATTGTTGTTGATGTTATTTTATTATTGAAAACTTTACTCAGGTGAACCTATAACAATCAAGGAGCGGCCTGAAATGATGCTTGTAGATGTTTTTTTTTTTGATCGAAATAGTAAATATCTGTCTATTTTTCAGAAACCGCTAAAAGAAAGAAAATAATCTGCAAAGAAGGAGTGTAAGTGTTGGTGGAGTGTAGGTAGAAATCAATTAGGTCACTTACGACGAGGTGCTTAATAGAAGACGAATAATTGTTGTTCGTGTTATTTTATTATTGAAAACTTTACTCAGGTGAACATAACCTATAACCATCAAGGAGCAGCCTGAAATGATGCTTGTAGTTGTTTTTTTTTTTGATTCTGCTCTTGAGTTGTTCGAAATAGTAAATATCTGTCTATTTTTCAGAAACCGCTAAAAGAAAGAAAATAATCTGCAAAGAAGGAGTGTAAGTGTTGGTATAGTGTAGGCAGAAATCAATTAGGTCCTGTGACTTTTTAACAGGTCAAATTGTTTCGAATGAGTATTTTCGATGTAAATATTTTACTTCAACCATCCTTGAGGGTTCAATCTATATCGTTGGTTGCACCGCTTGTTCCGAGTTTAATGTTGAATTTCCTGAAAAGTTTCTAGCGAATAAGTCCGCCTTTTTCTTTTTTGTTGTAACAAGCGATCCATAAGGGAGGAAATGAAAAGTTGCTTAAACTATTACTGATAGTTTTTGCCATTAACCAAAATGTCAGTGAGCCTCCGGGACATGCCAAAAGTTGGTCAGTTACTTAGTTGTAGACATTCTTTGCGGCTTCCATTATTTGGTTGGCTATGTTTCGCTGGTTGATGGCAACTAATAAATATTATCCATTTGTTACTACAAATTACTCGCAATGCAGAACTTACAGCTTAAATACTTAATTAGACATTTTTATACCCTATTACATAGGTGTATATTAGTTTTGATACATAGCTTGTAACATAGAGAAATAATTTAGTTAAATATACCTCAAAGTATATTGATGGTTGGGTGTTGTAGAACGAGGGTAGATTCTGCTTGACTTTATCTTGCCAATACCCAGTGCTTTGCAACTCTGACCAGTGAAAGTATTCTTAACAAGATTTAAAACAGCAACACTATAATCACCCTGGTCAGAATGAGTACCCGGTCTGCCGTCCCAAGCGAAACAAGATGAGCTGCTTCGACATATTTGGAAAACAGGTTATCTAGGAATTTCAAGGGTAAGTCAGGCCTCTTCAACAGAGATGGTGGCGGATGAACCGAAAGTTCAACGGCAGCGCTCAATCCCGTAGTGGATACTGATGGCCCCGTGTCCTAGGTATATCAAATAAATTGGAACTGATAAACTAATAAATTGTTACGAAGCAACAAGACCTTCGCGCAAGGCGTATCCCTTAACCTCTTGATTCACACAATATCACCGCAGCATCTAATCTCGAAGAACAATGGTATCGATGCCAACAAGCCAATAGATCAAACGCAACTGATGTGCTATTGTGCTACGTTTCTCGCAGCCACCAGCAAGAAACCCCTGGTTTGATGAGGAATGCCGACAGATGCTCGCAGCCAAGAACGAGGCCTACAAGGTTAAGCTGCAGGTGAAGAAGAGAACTGCCACTGAGCTCTATAGGAAGAGAAGAAGGGAAGAACATCGGATATTCAGCAAGAACAAAAAAGAGCAAAAAAGCGCGTGGTCCAGGATATAGGTGGTGGAGGTGCCACTCCAGGAACGATGTTCGCAAATTTTTCCAAAGTGTAATACGTCAAAGCCAAGGATACAAGGTTCGAACAGAATCCTGTCGAGAAGAACAAGGAAGTATCGTAGTTGAGACATAGTCGATGCTGAGGATATGAATGAACCATTTCTGCAGACTCTTAAACGGTGATGACGAACAACATTCCGCTGTCAGGCAGAACGAACCATTTTATAATGACAACGGCAGGAAAACTGCCAACCACCCGACCTAAGCAAAGTTAAGATAGCAATATTTAAACTCCAGCTTAATAAGGCCGCCGAAAATGACGGCCTGTCCGCTGAGCTTTATAAAGCTGTCGGAGATGACTTGGTAAGCAACATTCACCAACTCATAAACCAAATCTGGTCGGATGAAAGTATGCCTGGAGAATGGAAACTCAGCATCTTTTGCCCGATCCACAAATAAGGAGACCCTCTGAACTTCGAGGCATAAGTGTAATCAACATCGCCTACAAGATCCTATCTGCCGTAATATGCGAACGCCTGAAACCATTTACCAACAACCTGGTCGGCCTTATCAGTGTGGTTTTAAGCCAGGAAAATCCACAACCGATCAAATTTTCACACTTCGGCAAATCCTGGAAAAAAACCTAAGAAGTCCAAATCGATACCCACCACCAATTTATCGACGAACTATACAGAGCCATGTCTACGGCGCTGAAACATGGACTGTATCAAAATCGGATGAAGAAATCCTTGGTCGATTCGAGAGAAGAATTCTTCGAAAAATCTTCGGTCCCGTTTGCGTTGATGGGCTATGGAGACGAACATTCAACCACGAACTATGCGAGCTACAAAAATGAAATTTGGTACACGTGCTCCTTGTAGCTCCCACTGTATCCGTCCACTGTCAATGAATTTTGAAAAAGTCTCTGAACAACATATTTAGAGAATATAAATATCTATATTTCGTCTATATAAAGTTTATTGCCACGCTCACTTTTTTGGGGCGTTTTCAGTAAAAAAAAGTTGGTAGGTACATTTTTAAAATATTCCAAAAAACTTTTGACGCAGGATCTTTGGTTATGATATGAACATTTCGTCCTTCGATCATTTTAAACCTACGCCTACTTTTTGTGGGCGTTTTCCTACAAAAACCCTACCCCACAGCATAAACAGGAGAAAAACGTTGTTTCTGTCGAACCATAAAATATTTTGATAAATTGTGTGAACAATATGTGGTGACAACGTCATTATCTATATTTTATCGCCATAAGCCCACGTTCCGTTTGAAATATAATTTTTTTTACAGTCCAATTGTGTTTTAAAAATATTAGCATTTTTAAGTAAACATGTTATCAAATTTAAATTAAATTTATGGTAGCATCTAATGCAAAGTAGAATAAAAAAGTTTAGTTTATAAATATTAGTCCAGGTGATCTTTATTGGATTAATACCTATTAATATAGTTCTTGTTCGATATCTATAAAATGTTGAATGTTGCACCATATCTAGTATTAGTTCTGGTTATAGTCCCCGGTTTTAACTTTGCCAATAAGCAAAATATACGTTATTGATTAGCAACTAAACCACATAGGATCTAAGAGACTCCATTGAATACAAAAAAAGTAAGATGGATTTAATGGCGGGGTATGTATATTTTTGGACAATGAAAATGGAGCTCGATGTATTGCCATGTTGAAAGGCTATTTTTGTCGGAATAGGATTGACTACTACTGATGTGTTGTTCCAAGAATTTTTTGTCTCATGCCACACTTTTTGGTTTATGCTAACAAGGTTAAAGGAACTCAAAAACCATATCGAAAGCGTTCCAACTGATAAGTTTCAAAAATCATTGACTTTTTTATATGGTTATCTTCGAGCGCGATCTTCCTCTCTATGGACTGATATAAATCAACATATATCCTATTATTAATCTATTCGCAAACAATGTGTTTTATATAAGTTGGTTTTAATACCGCCAATGATTTAACCAACGTAGACACCAGGTTTGCATAAAGCAGGAACTTAACGCACCCCCAAATAAAAATTAAATCGCATAATTTAAATTGACAATTTTATTAAATGGCCTAAATCTAAAAATCCGTTATTTGGATCTTCTCGAAAAAATGGGTACCCAGTTTTGTGTTAATGTTATAAATTTAGTTTATATGGTGCAATGATAATGGTTATGACAGTAGTTATTTTTAAACGGGTACCGTAGGCCAAAATCGGAAATCTTCGATTACACTTTTGGAACAAATTCGGGAATCACTGTACATCTGTTCTGCTGCGCCATGTAGATTGAGAAGTGGTGTCATATATCAAATAATTTTTTTAGGAATACGCTGAATCACCTAATATTTAAAAAAAAAACAGTATTGCTATTAATACGAAATCTGTAGGACGTACCCAAAATAAAGCAATCTGAGTTTGGGCTAGACTGCCTTTCCAAATCATTTTTTTTTATTTTGCAACTATTGAAAATCGTTGCATCATGACTTGATTCAGGCTACTTTGCTACCACATTGTATTGTGAATATCATTTTAACATTTCAAATCGCTTGAACGTTCTTAGAGAAATAACTTTTTCGGTTTCGAAAAATGTCTGCGTCAAACCTTACTTACAATGCATATTCCAAAACCATTTTAAAATAAAACGAAAAAAAAGAAGATATGAGCGCAGTCAATCGCACCAATAACATTTCGAAACATTGCTATTGAAAAAAAATCCCTTTAAGTAATTAAATTATCAGTTGTGTTTTCCGGGAATTCGATGAAGTTATTTCTAAGTCTAGATATTGCAAAAAAATATTTTTACGAGTGTCATTTTTATACATATTTTATGTGTTACTTTTTCTAAAACATAAACTTCTTTAATGTTTAGATTTGAGTTTGGTGCAAAGCAATATGTTTTACTAAATGGGCTTTAATCTATCTTACTGGACTTAACCGGACACTCTAAGTGTGCACGCACGAAGGAACCGCTGGTTTTCTCTTTGCAATGTGAACAATCTTAAATGATAAGCGACACAATTATATAGTTTTAAATTCACTTTATTCATTTATTAAATAACTTATTAATTACTATTAATATGCAAGACTGAATTTCAGTCTTGTTACGGGTAACGTGAAGTAGTTTGAACAAATCCTTTAATTCGCCTTTAGCACCAACAAAATTGGTTGCATTATCGCTGTAAATTCGGGAGCAGCGGCTGCGACGTGATATGAATCTCCTCAATGCGGCGAGGAATGCCGCTGTTGTTAGCTCGCTCACAAGCTCAAGATGGATCGCTTTTGTCGTTAGGCAAACAAAAAACGCAATATAGGCCTCTTCGTTTTTGCACCTCTTCCCTTTGACTGTAGAATGGTGATAGGACCACCATAATCAATTCCACAAATTTGAAAGGCTCTGTTTTGCCTTATTCTATCTTCGGGCAGCTCCGATATTAACTGCGTAAGTGAGGATGGTTTTACTTGGAAACACTCAATGCAGCTACGAGTTGTTTTTCGGGCATAGTCTCTTCCATTAAGAGGCCAGAACTTCAAGCGTATCGATGCAAGTAACGACTGTGGTCCTCCATGAAGCAGCCTCCTATGTTCTGCCTCAAAAAGTAGTTGTGTAAATTTATCCTTTGAAGGAAGTAGGATTGGATTACGTCCAGAAACTCTACCGCCCACCCTGAGAACATCATGGGCATCGATATATAAACTGAGTGACTGATATTGTTTGTTAATGCTGCGTTTTGATTTTAACGCGTCGATTTCGGATAGAAAATATTTAGATTGAATGTGTTTTACGAGGATGAGTTCTGCAGAGTTTAATTCCAACGAGAGACGAATTTGACATCCTTTTCGAGTTTGTACAATGAAGCGAAGACAATAGGCGAGAACGTGAATAAGTCGTGAATAGCGAGAATATTTATTGATTAACGAGTCGAGAATCGATGATTTATCATCTAGTGCTATAGAAGATGAATTCTTTGTTGGTCTAAGTTCGAGATTGACTAATTTCATATCGCCATCAGAAATATTAGCCACATTAGTTGAAAAAAACTAAGGTCGAGTCGAGAAGAAAGGAAGATCCGTGCCACCACAACGAGTTTTTTTTGGGAGATTTGATGTATCATTCGATCGAGTAAGCAGATCAGCAGGGTTCAGTACTGTTGAAACGTGATTCCAAATAGAAGGATTGCAAATGGTGACGATTTCATTAAACCTGTTTGAGACAAATGTTTTCCAACGATTAATATCTCCCGAAATCCAAGCAAGTACGATTGTTCAATCGGACCAATATATTATGTTATCGAAGCTAAGATTTATGGATTCCGTTATTTGTTTTACGAGTAATGCGAGTAAATGAGCACCGCACAATTCGAGTCGTGGTAGCGAAACACGTTTAATAGGTGATACACGTGGTTTTGAGCACAACAAGTGGGACGATACTAGGCCACTATTTCCAAATGCACGAATATAAATGCATGCCCCATACGCCTGCTCTCTAGCATCGCTGAAGCCATGAAGTGAGTCCCACTGGTACGCCAAATCCTCTGGTAAACAATCATCCCAAGAGCATTTCCTTTTCCAGAGTTCCTGCATCAATAGTTTCGCGGTAATAATTGTAGGTCCGAGCAGCCCTAACGTAAGTTATATCCTTCTTTTATGAGAAGCTCCTTCAACTCACGCCGCAACTCCCTAGCCTCTACTACCGTTTGACACCCGGTAAGTACATCATCAATGTAGACATCTGAAACTAGTGTTCGTTTAGCTAACGGATAGGATTCAGTATCTTCTGCCAGTTTAAGTAGGCAGCGCGTTGACAAATGCGGGGAGCAACTTAATCCGTATGTGATTGTGTTCATTTCGTAAACACCTACTGTATCTGACGACATAAATCGCCACAAAATTCTTTGAAAACGCCTGTCTTCATTCTTCACCCACACTTGGCGAAACATTTTTTCGATTTCCGCCATTAAAACGATGTTATGGGTTCGAAAGCTAATGATAATACTGAAGAGAAGATCTTGACAAGGGCGACCTACCATCAAAGTCTCGTTCAACGAAATTCCTGTTGTAGTTTTCGAAGAACCATCAAAAACCACCCTTAGTTTGGTTGTGGAGCTAGATAACTTCCACACTCCGTGATGCGGTAAATAGTAACAGCTTTCTTCAATATTGTCCTGAAGAGTTCCTATTGACGTCATATGTCCGAGAGTGATATATTCGTGAATAAATTTAAGATTCGAGTCGCGAGCCAATCTTGCCTCCATATTATGCAAACGTTTTAAGGCATGTTCCTTGGAGCATCCCAACAGATGGATCCTTTCGTTGAAAGGAAGTGATACTATAAACCTACCATCCGAGTCACGGGTCGTGTTTTGAATGAAGTGTTGTTCACAAGATGCTTCTTCCATTGATAACGATTTTTTGTTATCAAGACTATAGTCTACTTCCCAAAATGTTAAAAGTCGCTTATCGAGATCCTCATTGGAGACTAACATACAGCTCTGTGTAACATGTTTTCCTTGTGTTTGATTAAAGTTGCATTTACCTGTCATCAGCCAGCCAAAGAACGAGTTTTGTAAGATTGGATTGTCGACTCCAAGATCTAAGCGTTCAGGTTTTAGGATCATATAGAAGTATTCCGCACCTATTATTAAGTCGATGGTATTTGGAACGTTATAAAATGGATCTGCTATCGTTCTAGCAGATCCATTTTTTAACGTTCCAAATACCATCGATTTGGAATGTCTAGCTGCTTGATGTTTACTTCAAATTGAGGTACTTAACTAGTTATGTGATCTATAACGAGAAATTCTATGTTATTACTGAAACTGATTTAACGCGACTGGATTAATATGTCAGATTTCTTAGTAATGGGCTGCGAACACTGGCCAATTCCTTATATCGTGAACGTGATATCTTTGGTGGGTAACCCTAATTTCGTGATAAGTGACTTAGTTGCGAAGTTAGAATGCGAGGCAGAGTCCAGTAAGGCTCAATGAGCATGTGGCGAGCCTTGACTATCATAAACTAGAACAATCGTCGTGGATAGAAATACGTGAGCTCGAGAAACAGTAGAAAGCGTACTAGTAGCTGTGATAGTGCTGGAGTAATCATCCTTTATGGTACTCACAGGAGAGCTGTTGCTTACAGATGTGCTTGATTTTGAAGAGGGTGTAAGTTTTTGCGAAAAGCATAAAAGACTACTATGTTTCTGACTGCAATACTTGCAAGTTCGCGACCTACATATGCTTACACCATGCCCCTCCCTGAGACAAATGAGACACAAGTTAAGTTTCTTAATGTATTGAATGCGTTCCTCGACCGTCGATTATAAGAACTTTGAACAATGAAATATTCCGTGAGATTCCGTGCATCCAAGTTTACATTTATCTGGTTGTGTTAGCAATGTTTTAGAAAATGCAGGTCTCTGACTACTGCCTTCAGCACTGGAATGGTTACTAGAAAAAACCCTTTTACTACTAACTTGTTGACAAGATTCTAAAGTAATACAATGTTTTTCCAAAAATGCTAAGAAAGATTTCCAGTCGTAATCCTTGCCTCCGTTTTCATGAGCCCAGAGACGCTTCGTGTCGCTGTTGAGTTTTTGTAATGCAATGTGGACCAATCACGGATCGCGTCCTTCTGCCCTCAATGATTTCAGCGCCCTAATGACTTCGTCGGAAGTATCGTACAAGCGTCGGATTGCAATCGCGTCATTTGGTTCCTGGTTGATCTAAGAAGCGTTGAATTTGTTTTGTGACGGTTGGAATTTTCATACTAAAGCGCTGTTTTAGTTTCTCCCACGCTTCTTCGTAGTTCGCATCAGTAACTAATGTATGTTTCAATAAACCTTCCGCGTTGTCCTTAACAAGTGTCTTTAAATACTGAAACTTCTTTATGTTGGATAACCTCTCATTTTCGTGAACCAAACTAACGTATAAATCGTGAAACGAGACCCAATCTTCAGATTTACCGATGAAGCTGGGAATATGTAGCGCGGGTAATTTATGCTCTAATTCCGATGGAGAATTATTTGTCATATGTAAAACCGAGTCGTTGAACTTTTCGAGAATCTTATTTTGTTGTTTTATGATACGAGAAAACTGAGGGTGATCGGTGAGATGGGGACGAGGGATGTATCGAATTAAATGCGTTTAATCGGGTTAGTAAATTCGATTTTAATTCAAAAAACTAAGCCCCAAAGTTGTGTTCGTGGGTAAAATCATCTGGATTGTCAATTGTGCTTACAATTTTAACTTGAATATCTTCATATTTTGCTTTATTCTCCGCGAATTGTTCTAAGTGAACTTGAATTTCTTCTAAGGAAATAGAACGAGAGTCTTTGTCTGCTTGCGCGAGTGTATTCATTAATATCGTAAGCTTTCGTAAGATTCGGCCACGTTGTTGACGGAGATTAGGTAGCGCATCCATGGTTATATAAGGATGATATGTACTTACATGTACTTAACGTAATACTAACGCTCGTTTTCACCGGTATGTTGTAAAAATTAGCACACGAAAATAATACACTTGTCTCTTTCACACGTGACGCTTTAAAAACGTTCCTATAACAAATCTTCCACGCTATGAAAATCCAACTGTTAACACATTTGTAAATAATGTAAATGCATTACTGTTTTGCATCCGTTATTTGATTATTGGAAATGCTGATGAATTATGTCTAAGATTCAATACAGTAATCTTATTTACAAAGCTAACCCACGCACTTTAACCGTTCCGACAATTACATCGCCGACACCGCCGACACCGCCAGACAATACCGCACACCACCGATAATACAGTAGGTAAACCGAATGTTGACCACGGAATGTCCTTTTGCTCCACTGATAACAGGGAAATATTGTTTTGTTGTTTATTTTTTTTTTTCAGAAACCGCAATAGTAATTAATAAATATATCACTGAGTTCTATGCAGAAATCCGTGAGAAGTGACCAAAAAATGTGCACGCACGAAGGAACCGCAGGTTTTCTCTCTGCAATGTGAACAATCTCAAATGATAAGCGAAACAATTATATAGTTTTAAAGTCACTTTATTCATTTATTAAACTTAAATAACTTATTAATTACTAATAATATGCATAATATAATGGTATCAAAAGGAAGACGTTTTAACTGTTCGAGGGCGCGAAATGGACTGTGTCGTCGGTCAAGTATATAGTACTTATGTTAGGTAGTAGATTATTTTAATTTGAGTTAGGATATTAGTAATAGATTATTATGAATAGGGTTACCGCCAGAACACTAAGCTAATTCTATACATTGTTTTGTCTGTCTTACAGCATTAAACTAACAATCAACATTTATGTTCATTTATTATTTTTTGTTTTATAAATTAAAAATTTTAGAACTCTGAGAAGTGACATGTTTACTTACCAATATACCCCTATGACCTATGTTAATCTATACATTCACATTTATAGCCTTCTACCCTTCTAAAGATCAGTAACCCCATAACGCAGATGGAAATTAACAGTCAGACCCAGTAGCAATTGATTTAATTTGTTAAGTTGATTTTTTTTACAACGGTACCTCTCTTACAGTCATTGTATAGATTCGCTCCCTGTACTACCTTTGCACCAAATGAGTTTACGATATCATATTGAAAGTGCCAACATAACAACAAAATATATAAATCCACCAACGGCTCATTAACTTAATCCCTTCGCACCTCTCCGCCACCCACTTCTGATCGTCTGCAACTAGATAGGACACGGTTCGCTGATTTTTTTTTTTTATTTTTACAATTCGTTTTATTTTTTAAATTATTACATCTTCAGCATTATTTACTGTTATTTTATTTAAATGCCCAACAATTTTTATCACCTACATCGATTATCCCTGCAAATAAACGACAGGGAGCTTCGTTTTATCCTCATGATTGCCTGTAGGTATATACACTTTACACATTCAACCGTTGAATATTCAATGCTTTTGACCCCCTTCAAGGCAAGCGAGTAACAGTCACACAATTCCACCCCCGAAAACACACATATTTCCCTACACCCACCCCACACCAGTCAACGCAAATTGAGAGATCTTAAGTGAACGTGAAAAATTCCAGCTGAGTTAGGAACTTTGTCCTTAGAATGGAACTTGAATGTGTATGTAGTTGCTGACGGCCAGGTATAAGCAATGTACAGCCCCCCTTCCCACCAACGCATCCTTGTGTCACCCGCAATGACCAATTGACCAAAGTATGGGGAGGTGGTGGTTGAAAGATGGCGAACTACCGAGGGTGTGCGGTGGCAAGTTTTAGAAAATAATCAGCCGTTGTCGCAGCCTTTTCGTTGTCGGCCATCATCTAACATGACCATTGCGGCGAAAATTCCTATACTCACATCATTGGCATACGTACGAGAATACATAGTGGTCACGGCCGCCAAGCCGGGCCGACAACCGACCAACGTCACGACGACGACAACTACGACGACGATGACCGGTAAGGAGAATATCCTTTGCCTCAGAATAAGAACAATATGCGGATGTACGCTACGAAATATAATTGGTGGAGGGAGAGAAGGCCGAAAAACTACAAGAAGTAGAGAGCGCTGTACACTGACCAGTGGTTTAGGATATGGACCGGGGTAAGTGGTGGTGGTAACATCGGCGGCAGCGACCATTATCTATGTGCCTAATGTATGTCTTGTATAGATAAATTATTCTCAACCCATTTCGCTGTAGAGTTTTCTCTCTCTCTAGCATCCTAAGGGTAAGTATGTATCTGCTGCGATGCGAAAGGACATCCGAGGAGCGAAATAGTTTCTGAAGTTATTTGATGTTGGTCCGCCTTACAGAGGAACCCCCTTTCTACGAATGTTTTGCTATACCGTGCTGATACTGGTACTGGTGGTACTACTGTTTCTGCCGCTTGGACCCTGATTTACCCCCGTTGGGTTGACTCGGCGAACTGTAAATACCTACACTTGCTGCTAAAACATGCACGGGTATGTATGTATGTATATGCATGTCAATGTATATTTTTATATTGGTGTGTATATGTGTCGATAAACGATAAACGAACTAGTTTCGTTAGTCCTTCTACTTCTACTTGTGACATCCTTCGAAGGATAATAATAAAGGGAATAGAGGTACACGAAGAGGTAGCAACGCCAGTCACCGAGGACGATATGCACGATATACAAGCATTCGTCGTCCTCGGACTCATCCAAACCATGGTCCAGCATGCCGCATGGAATGATTGTGCTCGTGCATCTCCACCGCCTCACACTGTTCGGTGAGTACTTGATAAAGAAGTAAAAAAAAGACTTCACGTGCAGGCATTTTCCATTATAATGGTCCAGTCCAGGGTGGCTGCGATATGAGGGTGTAGATACGACTTTCGGGTTTTCTTCCCTTGGTCTTAGTATTTCGGTGGACAGTTGCGGTGGCAGCCAGCACCATTTCGTGCCCTGTCGCCGTTGTTACCGTTGCCATCGCTAATGTTGGCTCCTTCTCTATCGGCATGTGCGCTGCGGTAATGGTGCTGTCATTTGGTATAGTATTGCCAAACCCAGAGCTGGTGATAGTGGTAGGGCATACGTTCTGATGGTTCAAATGTTTTTCTCCACTTTGCGGAGACAGCAGAACGTCTATTCAAGGGACGGTATATATACCTTTTTTGGCAACAGCTAGTAGTGGTGCGGTGGTTGTAGTTTAGGGTGATGTCCGTCGACCTGTAACTCCCACTTTTTGGATTTTGACCATTTTTTTCATATAGGCACTTGATATACTTTTAGATTGTTGTTGTCGTCGTCGTCATTGATGATTATGGTGGTAGGAAGGATTTGGTTCCATTTTCATCAGGGTTTTACTGACACTAAGGTCCACCCAAATTTGGTTACGTTTGCCACGACAATATAGGGGTTTGTTTCCTCGAAGTGATTTATGGTCATCACAGATGTCCGAAATGTGCGGAATAGTTAGTTTGAATTGAGGTTAGCCAGGTTTTTTTTTTAGAGTGCTTAACATTGCTGCTATCCAAATAAATTGACTTATAGCTGCTGGCAACCAACAACAAAATAACAAAACCCCTTTCCTTGATTTAAAAATATTAAGTACCTTTACCATAATATTTTTAGGAACAAATTTATACATGAAATACGAAAAGATATTTTGAATGTTAAGTTAGGCATTTATTTATATTATTTTCTTATCATATATTAATTTACATTTCTAAAAGTGGGTTTTTCTATTTGGTTTTGTTCAAAACTTCTAGTGGTAGGTTATCTCCTTTTTCACAAATGTTCTACTTGAGGGCTGTCGGAATAGCGATCAAATCAGGTTATTTTGCAATCCAGTGCGAATCGCCAAATCGCGATATTGGACGGCACGGACCTTCAAAAACATCCGGACGATGTTTCAACATTCATTCTTCAGGTGTATCCAATTTTATTGCTAATACTACTACTAATATATTGGCTTTTTAACCAGAAAAACAGCAGTTGGCATGAGTAATATTTCGTTTAATTTCTGACGAGATGTTGTTGCCAAAGTTAATAGCATTGCCCAGGTTATTGGTGACGTTGTTGCTAATTCGTCGATGTTGTGGCTATTTCATCACGTTCAGTCCAACCAATAATGTCAACATCGTCGGCGTATGCCAGTAGTTGCACCGATTTATGGAAGATTGTACGTCTAGTGTTGGCTCGGGAGTTTTGCACAACTATCTCAAGAATCAGATTAAAGAAGTCACATGACAGTGCGTCGCCTTGCCTAAATCCTTTTTTGGTATCGATTGTCTCGCCAAGTCGTTTGCGAACCTGATGGATCAGCAAGAACTGCCCAGACGGACAAGTTTGGGCGGTATACCAAAACTAAACAAGGCTCTGTATAGCTCCTATCTATAAATGCCGTCTTATGCGGCTTTGGATTATCGATTTTGACTTCTTGTTTTTTTTCCAGGATACACATTTATAAGTCACGTTCTCTTTTTGGGGTGTTATATAAAGATTTTTTGGTAATGTAGGCATTTTTTTGTACACTACTGTAAGTATTCTCGTATAACACATACTTAAGATTGTCAGAAGTAAATATTAACCGGAAGTAAGAAACGATTGTCATAAGAAACTATTGTCATATCGTATGATGCTCACACTGTCTCATTTCTTTTACATAAGCGTACCGCTTCATATGAAAGTATAAATACAACCCGTCATGTCAATTTTGGTTCTTCTCAATAAACTGTCGTAAGTAGCACATCTCCTCTCAAGTTGTTTCATTTGACTCGCTCGCCTATCCTACAAAATTCAGAAGTGGGATACCGTTTAACTTTATCTGAGTTCAAAGTATTTTTTTAATGCTTCAAAAATGTCAGAATTGTTTAAACAATTAGTTGATAAAGCGACCGACGGTACCCATCCTTAAAAATATTTTACGATCGCTGGGTTTGAAAGCTGATGGAACTAAAACGGTGTTAAAACTACGGGTCGAGAAAGCAGTCGAATCCTATACGGACAAGAATCTGGAAAAACTCGCGCAGGATTTTATGGCCGATGGTGAGCAAGATAACGCAGATTCATCCACCGAACACGAGTCAGAGGAAGAAACGCGGGACGAATCACCTGTCCATGCACTACGCAACGACGTTGATGAGGAGCTTAATAAGCTACGAGAAGCATGCAGAAAGAGGGAGGAAATCATTTCACTGAAGCGACGACTGAAAGAGCTGCAAATGGAGGATAATGAAGAAAATCACAGTCAGAGATCACATGTTTCGCAAAACTTCAAGGACATGGAAGACTTATTGTGTCTATTTACTGGGAATGACAACTTTCCCATTGTTCATTGGGTAGAACAGTTCGAGGAGAACGCCGAAAGCCTTCAACTCAACGATCGAACCAAGTTCATTTTCGGAAAGAGGCTCCTTGGTGGAACAGCAAGGCTTTTCGTAAGATCTTTGAAAACACGAAATTGGACAGATCTCAGAGATGCACTTTTGGGTGAGTTTAAGCGCACTGTTATGAAAGCGGATATTTTTAGTGAGCTAAGTGCAAGGAAAAGACGGCGTGAGGAGACATTGCAGCAATATGTGCTCAGCATGCAGGAAATCGCACCCCATAACCCCATAGAAGAAGAAGATTTGATTCAATTTATAATCAAGGGCATTCCAGATTCCGAACTCAATAAGAGCATGCTGTATAACGCAAACAACATCGATCAGCTAAAACTAGCACTAAGAAAATACGAAAAGTACAAACTCAACAGTCGCGATCATTTCCCGCTTAAATCAAGCACATCCCAGTTTCACAACAGCAGCCGAAATAATCAAAAGAATAATGCATTCAAGAAAAAAGGTTACACCAGTAATGCACCCGCCAATGTGTCATGTGCAAAAAAAGAGTTCACGTGTTTTAAATGTGGTGTTCGAGGGCACATAGCCAAAAATTGCTCCAGCAATAAACCAGTTTTGATTGTCAGTGAAAGCAACAACAACAGTCATCACCCACAGCTAAGCAGCGCTGATAACAACGAAGACGTTTTAAATGTAAACAACATCCATGCAGAAAACATCAACAACGTGTCTAAGCGCAGTACCGGTCGCATCATGCCAAAGTGTAGCCCAATTTCTAATCACTTTGAAAAAGAAATTTCCTACATATTCACCGATGGACATTCCGAATGTGCGTGTACTTTGACGTCGCTCTTGGACTCAGGGAGTCCGATAAGCTTTGTGCAAGAAAAGTTCCTGCCGCAGACTATGATTTCACCTTTGGATAAAGACAGTCATACATACTGTGGAGTAAACAACATCCCGCTTCAAGTGTTGGGAAGTGTCAATTCACGTATATTTTTTGATAACAATAAAACTAATTTATGTTTACTTGTAGTGAAAAAACAGTCAATGAGTTATCCAATCGTTTTGGGGAGAAATTTCATTGACAGGATTGGCATGGTTTTAAAGAAAGCAGACAAGAGTGATGAAAAACAAGATCGTATTTTGCCAGTGACAAGCAGCGACAGGTGTAATCGTTCTTCAAGTTCATTGTTGCCGTCATCAAGTAGTTCTGCAGAAACGCTTCCAAATGGAAAGGATTTGTCGTCATTATCTTTAAATCAGTGTCGCAGTTCGCAAGTTGATTATGTAAGTACGTCTTGTGAAGAATCTTTGTTTGTAGAACAAATTTTGAACATTAATGTTTATGAAAACAACGATTTTGATATAAAAGTAAATCCAAACATTCCAATAAATATTCAAGAAAGTGTGAAAAGAATAGTCAAACCAGCTTTTTGTAAATCTGTTAGAAAAAATATTCCTGTAGAGAGTCAGTTCAAAATGAAGATAGTGTTGTGTAAGGATGCTCCATTTCATAGTTCACCGCGAAGGTTGCCATATTCGCATAAAATCGAGTTAGAGAAGATTCTTAATGATTTACTAAGCCAAGGTATAATACGTGAGTCTAATTCAGAATATGCTTCACCTATTGTTCTCGTCGAGAAGAAAAATAAGGAGCTTAGGCTATGCGCAGACTTCAGGGATCTTAACAAAATTACTCTTCGCGATAACTATCCCCTGCTTTTAATCGAGGATAACATAGACCGGTTAAAAGATAAGAAATATTACACCACGATGGATTTAAAAAACGAAGCGAGCTAGTGAAGCTGAAAATAAATTCCATAGCTATGAACTTGAGACCTTATCCATAGTCTATGCTTTGAGGCGGTTTCGTATATATTTGCTAGGTATTCCATTTAAGATCGTCACGGATTGCCAAGCTCTTGTCCTGACGCTTAACAAAAAAACATTGAATCCGCGAATATCAAGATGGGCGTTGGAGTTACAATCATATGATTATTCAGTTGAGCACAGGAAAAGCGATCGGATGTCACACGTTGATTCTTTAAGTCGATCTTTCAACATTTTGTATGTGGAGGACGAATCGTTTGAATTTGTTCTAGCCGCCGCACAAAAACATGATCCAAAGATAGTTGCAATTGCGGAAGGGTTGAGTACTTCCGAAAGTCCACACTATGAAATGGTTGATGGACTAATTTATCGAAAAGTTAAAAACAAGATTGTTTTTTATGTCCCATTTAACATGGAAGATCAGGTTGTTAGATCTCATCATGAGTCACTTTGTCATCTGGGTGTAGACAAATGCTTTGAACATTTATCCGGGACTTACTGGTTTCCAAACATGAAGGAGAAGATTAGAAAAGTTATTAAAGACTGTCTTAAATGCATTTATTTTTCACCGGACTCTGGTAAATCAGAAGGAATCTTACATCCAATTCCAAAAGGAAAGATCCCATTCAATACGCTTCATGTCGACCATCTAGGCCCTTTTCCTTCATCCCATTGCAACAAAAAGCACATTTTAGTGGTTGTAGATGGTTTCACCAAATTTTCCAAGCTGTATCCAACTAAAACCACTTCGAGTAAGGAAGCTATAGAATGTTTGAAAACCTATTTCGCAAATCACTCTAGACCTAACCGAATAGTTTCTGACCGTGGATCTTGTTACACGTCAAACGAGTTTGCAGAGTTTTTAAAGGACAACAACATACAGCACGTCAAGGTAGCAACACACTCACCGCAATCTAATGGTCAAGTTGAGCGGCTGAATAGAGTGATAACACCAATGCTTGCAAAACAATGCGAGTCGTTTACCACAAGTAATTGGGACAAAAACTTAATAAAAGTTGAGTTTGCTATAAACAAGAGTGTGAATCGTAGCACAGGTTTTACACCCAGTAGTTTGCTATTTGGTAGGGATCAGAAGGGAAAATTCTGCGACAAGGTGAAAGAGTTTTTAGCGAACAACGTTAATTCTGAAGAAGTTAGTCTAGATAAAATTAGGGAAGAAGCTCAGGGAAAAATTGAGAAAGAGCAACTGAAGAATAAAAGATATTATGACAGCCGTCATAAAAATCCAACAGCTTATAAACCAGGAGACTATGTCATGATCAAAAACGTAGATACAACACCAGGCGTAGACAAAAAACTTTTGGCTAAGTTTCGTGGGCCATACGAGGTGAAAAAGGTCTTGAGGAATGACAGGTATATTATAGGGGATATTGACGGATTGCAATTAACAAGATTGCCATACAAAGGTGTATATTCTCCGAACAATATGAGGTTATATGCGATGCTAGAAGCTGATTTAAAGACTTGTGAAAACGACAAAGGAATAAATAATACTTATAGAACTGACGACAACAATCACTCTTGAATAACGATCACCTGAAAGAACAGCTGTTTAATTAAAAAAAAATTTATGTTTGTTTGTACCTGCCAAAATGTCGATAGATATTTCTTTCAATGTTGGAAACGATATAATTAATAATGTATCTTAACTTTATTTGTTTTGTATTTCAAAGATATTCCACTTAAAATTTCTAAATTTCAAAAAATTCATGAGATGACAAATTCAGTAAGAACGATTAACTGTTTTCAATGTAATAGTTATATAACTTTTCATATGTATCAACAATCATTTGTAATATTAAAAATATCAACTAAATGTTTACCTTTAAAGTTTCAATAAGAAATTACTCTTTGGTAAAGAAGATTATTGTAAAATAAGTACTATACAAAATGTAATGTATCTTAAGAAAAAAAGTTTTATGAAAATTATGTATAGAAAAGATATTGTAATCGGGTCGATTATGCGGTCAGAATGGCCGAGTTGTAGGCATTTTTTTGTACACTACTGTAAGTGTTCTCGTATAACACATACAAGATTGTCAGAAGTAAATATTAACCGAAAGTAAGAAACGATTGTCATAAGAAACTATTGTCATATCGTATGATGCTCACACTATCTCATTTCTTTTACATAAGCGTACCGCTTCATATGAAAGTATAAATACAACCCGTCATGTCAATTTTGGTTCTTCTCAATAAACTGTCGTAAGTAGCACATCTCCTCTCAAGTTGTTTCATTTGACTCGCTCGCCTATCCTACAGTAAAAGTTTAAAATGCGAAAAAAATTAATGAAAACACTTCAAAAATAATGCGTCTATAGATCAAATTTTGGAGACATTTTCATTAAAACACGATTTTGATACCCTATATCATTGTATATGATATTATTCATAATCCGTCCAAAAATTCTAGTAGAAGTATAAATATTTTTGAAATCCACCCACATAAACGTTCAAAACAAAACGACGGTTTTGGTAAAATTACATATGTTTTTGTCATCGACTTACTGGTCTAAAATTGTTTGCTGAGATGAATACAATTGAACAGTACAAGTGTGAACAATTTCACTTTCCAATTTCACAAAAAAATATTGTTTGATCTTGGTACAAGGAAATTAAGTTCCAAAACGATCGCATCCATATGTGTTTTGTCATCTTACGAAAAATTTAATCATCCTCCAAATTTGGGTGGAGTTTCTCATAACGCGTAAACGTTGTTAAGCAATGTTTATAAAATTCTAACGGAATTCTGTTCACACATTTTTGTATTTAGTTAATCATATTTTATAAACAACAACAAGAATAAATATTTGTGAAATAACATACATACAATGTTATTATTGTATTTCATTTATATTAGGAACTACCTAATAAAATATTCCTAAAGATACCCAAATCTAAATCTGGTTTCGTCTTTTTTTGATTTCAAGAAAAAGAATAGATAATTTAAAAAATTGTAAAAACATTGCAGCCCTCTGACCCGGTCGCTTTGTTCAACCCTTTTAATAAGGCGAATCCCATTTGAAGGCAAGTTAACCATGTATATCCAAATCCAAAGAAAATATCACTACACACTTAATTACATCCGAAACGATTTAGTTCCTACTTTACCAACAGAAATGCACTGATGCGTTCGAAATCCTTGCATCAATTTACTCTCAATTTATGATTGTCATTGTTTTGATCGTCCTGATTGTGCGGATCAGCCTCTAAATATGCCAAGACATGGGTCGGCCCATATCCCATGTCCCGTGGAATGTTTTCACAACGTATAAATCAAGCTTCTAAATTAACTTGCACTCTTTGACAGGGCCCTCTTGGTATCTATATGAAAAGACAACAAAGTGGTCTTACAGCGCGAGCGGAAAAGTCGCATCAACTGTCATAAGTTTAAGAAAAGGGTCGTCGCGATCCTCTCCCGTTCATCGGGCAGTCCCTGCACCTTTAATCCGTTCTTCGGCGCATCGCGGGAAAAATATTGTTTAGCTCACGTACACGAAGGATACAAATATTTTTCTAATCACACATTTAATTGCTGGATGTCCTTAAATGACAGGGTTGTTCGTTTCGCAGAAAAGTCCCCTTCACGTTGTCGTATAAAATGCCGCGTCGTGTGGTAAGGAAACAGAGCAGGTAAGCGTATTTGTTATGCCATGGGCGGTGGGGTGCACTAAGTGACGGCGAAATGAACATAATACTGCATAAACATGCTAATGAATATGTCAAAACGAAAGGATAAAATATCCTTTTTTATCGTCCTCAATTGTTCGGTGATGTAGCTGCAGATACTTTCTTTTGTTGGGTGACATGTTTTTTTTTACCTCGATCTACACACGACGACGACGTCATCTACGTGACATGATTTCTAACTTCGCGGTTTATAGACAGGATTTCAAATCCTTTTCTCATCATTTGTACGTGTATCCATATGGGTTAGCTGTGTGTCCGGCGGCGATTGAATGGAGGTAAAAACTGGAGAGTGTAGGTACTTTGAGATTGTTTAGCGCCATTGTTCCCAGCGAATCAGACATCATTTTCATAATGGACAGACATTAGTTTTTTAATCCTTTACGAAATAATTTATTTGTGTTCTTCTTTGCCTTTATCCTTGTTCCCTTTAGGTTGCTTTTTTTTATTGTCTGTTATATGTTTGCCTTGGGATGAGATTTGTTTTAGCTAGGATGCGTGCCGCGGAATTCATTGGCGGGCATTATTAAAGTGTCATGTTAATTTCGTGTTCATTTGATGCAATCATACAGATAGACATAGGTCTATTTATGTATCGGTATTTTGAGGGGTTAACCATTGCCCATAATTATGTTTGATAAGGTTTTAGGGATTAAAGGCAGTTGAATATGTAAAAGTTTTGCTAAGAACCTATAGATACTGAATGCATTAAGGAATTGTTGTTACTCGTAAGCTCTGAAAACAAACAAATTCGTCCTTTCCAAAAATCTGCAAGGCTAGCGATTGAGTACCTATTTGTGTGGTCAAATAGGTACTCGGCAAGAGTAATGTTTCGTCTTCAGAATCTAAAAAAAATTTAAATTTAAAAAAAAATTAATTTTAAATCCTGACCTGACAAATGCCGATTTCGTTGTTTGTAACGGTTTCAGGTGTTCACATGTTTGGAAAGATATGATCTCTTAGGCGATGTGTAGAAGACTAATGCCTCTGTCGTTAGTGTAATTCAGTGCGTCTTCTTTTTTTTTGTGGATCAGCAAAATGATCCTGAGGTTTCATTCATCAGACATACCCACATCCGAGCAATTTTTATATATTTCGGTAGCCTATAAAGATTCATTTTAGATATTTCTATTCTAAGGTTCGGTAGCTGGTAGTTTTGCTGTCATCGCTTATATCGTTATTGTTCGCCATCGCAATTTACCATTCTGGTGAAGTACTTCTTCCATATTCTCAAACAAGATTTATACTTGTTCAACTCGATAGAATTCTGTTTCGGCCTTGTATTCCTGGCTTTGACGTTTTATACTTCAAAATTTTGTGTCTTAATGGCGGGATATCAACGCAATAGAATACCAACGATCGGTGATAACTTTTAGGAAGTTTTTCGGTTCCTTAAATTCATCTTCCGTCAGAATATTACACTGATGTATTTCATACATAATTCAGTATTTGGTCTACTTTCTATAAAATTTGCTAATGCGCCTGGTTTCGCTCATTTTGTGACTGAACTTCATCCATATACATATGTGTAAACAATTCGTAGTCGATGATGTGTGGTAAACGAGTATGTTGTTTCAATCGGATTAACAGTTACCAAATCACATAAATCCATATCACCACTTAAATAATGCGACAAATTGCACCAAATTACTCACAGAACGAAGGAACAAAATCATCAACAGGAAACCAAATAAAAATGTAACGGAATCAGTTTTACTACATTTTTATTCGTTTTTCTCAGTTAATACAAAAACAAATAAAAGTGAACGACGAACATTGTCCTTTTTTTGGTTTATTACATTTTGTCGTGGAATGACTCTCTACAAAAGCTATCGCACTCCAATTGAATGTATCCGTGTATCATCGGATGTTACGTGTATGAGTGTAGCAGACTCATGGATAAAAGTAGATATACTCCCCCAGCAATATTTATTTTATTACTTTCACAGGAGTAAAATTCGAGAGTTATTTCACAAACTTAAACTTTGGAAGGATAAGTGTATCAGTATCGTATACGAATAGGTACATCGTCTGTCAATGAAAATATACCAATATGATATAATACTGCATTCATTAACCGTTTATATTTTTTGAGGTCAAGAACACAAATGTTAGTCTGTCATCAAAGTTATTTATTTATGATGGTCCGTGGTGTAAGCGAATATGTTAGTTAGTTTGGCTGAATGTGTCAGACGAAACACAATTAGCGCAAATGTGCGCCGTTTTGTTTGTTGTAACTTGTTGTGTTATCATTTGTTAAATCCATCCAGTGACATTAAAGAAGGCGATCAAATCTTTGATGTGTAAATCAGAGAGCTGACCAAAATTTTAAAATAGGGGTTTCCCTAGAATTCGATGTCTTGCCCCTGTCAGAGCTAGATAGTAAGTAAAGTTGGTGTTCGGGGGTACCCCCAGCCGCGCAGCCTGACTACCAATTGGCCAGTAATGACCGTTTATACCCTTGATTACTTCTTACGGGATCTGCATAAGAGATCGCATGTCCTTGTCAAGGTAAAGTTTCTTCGTATTTGTTGTTGCAAATATGTTGCATGTCAATTTCGCTAAAATCATCAGTGTATTTTTTGACATTATCGTGCTAAGTCATCGATTCCAAGCCAGACGTCGCATTCAGCAGAGGAAGACTTTATTTTGAAAACCATGGATCGGGTCGCCAAACTTATCGTTTCGCACCACTTACACTTTAAAGGATAATACGGATCCCCGAAGACCACAAACAGTGCGAACCAGAAAAAGCTATTACTGTCGTGGAGCACAGTGTTCAGTAGAACCCGAATGTGTCGATTCTCCATGTTGCATAGCAATTGGAGCTATGCCCTTATGCTATCTTTGTAGAAGATAGAAAGATGTTGTTTTAATAGCTTATAAGATCCACCTTGTGAAAGAGTTGAATCATAATTTCTGACTACTTCGTCCCTCAGTTTAACAAAATAACGCAATATGCCACACGGCGCGCAACACCATCAATTTATTGATAAAACATTTGCTGAGCCTATCATTTCGCATAATGGACGATAGAACTGGCCTCCACGATCCTGTGATCTCACACCTTTAAATTTATTTCATTGTGTATATGTGAAGTCACCAGATAAACTAGATACGTTGGATGATTTGGAAGTCAACATTTGCCGTGTTATTGACAGAGATAGTCGCTGATTTCCCTGTCTACTCCACACATATCGTGGAGATTATAAAACGAGTGGCCTTTGCACTGGATCGTACGTTCTTCCTTATACGCGCTCGACTTTAAATTATGATTTTAGCTAGCTGACCTATGTTCGACTTTGTAGCGAGCCTGTGGACTAGCTATCGATAGATAGCTGGTGTTTTGTCCTGTTCGATGCAGCAGGTTGGCACGCTTGCATAAGCACGGCTTAGCTCGTCGAAATGGTCGGGGATCTTGCTGCAAATGTCTCTCACTCAAAAAAAAATCGTGCCATTGTAGGAAGAAGTAGATGGATAAAAAAAATTAAAATAAATAGAGAAAAAGATAAAATGTTGGAAAAAGATGGAATATTGCATGCCTTTACAGATAGTTTCAGAACCATTATATGCAGTATCGGATGTCGTTGTACCACGTAGATAACTTATTATGAATATGGTTTTAAAACCACATTATACCCTAGGAAGTTGATGTTGTCAATGTTATAACATCATTTGGGATACCCTCCTCAATATGCCTATCATTTATAGACACACCTTGTCATCTGCTTCCCAAAGCAGCTTTGCAGACGACCCTAAATTCACACTTGTTTCACCTTTTTTAATTCACATTGATCTCACCTTCTCTCTTTTTTACTCAACTCATTTCAATAACTTATAAAATAAAAGATTGGACTTAAGATTCATTACAAGATATAACTTCATAATTTTATTTACTTAAGATGTTTCATTTCTTATTGGTGTACTTATTCTTGTGTGCATGGTGTAAATGCATGATTGTATGCATGTATATAAATGTTGAACAAAAATTAAAGCTACTTCCTCAATGTCTAAATGCGCACCTAAACTTCATCGGATTACAGATTCTATCAAAGTTACCTTATTTTAATAAATGCATACCTATGTATGTTCTATTCATACATGAATAATCAATCTTAAATGTATATATGTATAATAAATCAAGATTTTTTTCATGTATGTATAATGTATATATGTATCTTAGTATTCTTCAGTTTTAAAATGTAATTGTAAGTTATCTTAGGTTTTATATTTATGAATGTTTTTTGTAATTAATTAGTTATTAATTTAGTTATTAATTTAGTTATTAATTTAGTTATTAATTTTTAAATAGTTCAATATGTAGTGAAGCTTTAAGTATGTAGATTTATGTAGCAAATTTTATATTAATAAATGTAGGTTTAAGTTGTTTAAATATGTCTTTCTAGGTTATCAAATTCACTCTAGTCAATATAAGTATGTATAATTTAAATGAGCTTTTCTGATTAGCACTTTTATGCCCACGATCGGTGCATTGATAAACACTTTGTTAACAACAAAAAAATATATATTGTTTTGGTACCTGTGATCCCGGCTTAAGCAGTGCACTTGCTTATTTGATGATGCGGGTGGTGAGGTGGAGTATTCAAAGTTTAAGCGGAAATTTAGGCAACTGCATGAAGGTGTGTGTGGGGTAAGCGGTTGGTTATGATGTTGGCTACGTACAGATCAAGCACATGTGGTATGTTGATGGACTTTCTGCGGGTGATCGTAAATTTCTTGATCGGGGTGGAGTGAGGTAGCTACAGTGGTACAGTTGTTGTTTTATTTTGGTCAATGCCGATTTCACACGATCACATATATTGGTGGCGCTTGAGATAATCTCGACTCGCCAAAAATGCAGCAAAATGTCTAGGTTTCCTCAATCGATGTAAGAAATACTTCACCCCTTCTGATCAGGCCTGAATATATAAAGCGTACATACGCCCCAAACTTGAGTTCAACGCCCACATATGGTCAGGTGCAGCTAAAACATCATTGCACCTACTAGATAGGATACAAAAGCGTGCGATAAAATTGATAGGAGATCCAACCATAGCGAACTCCATAGTTTCGCTCGAACATCGTAGGAATGTCTCCTGCCTTACACTCTTTTACCGCTATTACAACAACAAATGCTCTAACGAAATAGCCAGCTGCATTCCACCCCTTCAACAATTCAACCGTAATACTCGCCGTACCACGAATGCTAATCAGTTCACCCTAAAGCCTATCTTCGGACGTACTATGAAATATAGAGATTCATTCCTTAACCGAACAACACGAATGTGGAATGCTTTACCCAACTCAGTTTTTCCTCTCCATTACAATTTACAGAAATTCAAAACCAACGCACATCGGTATCTCCTCTTCTCTACTTCTCTATTTCCTTAATGCCCGCGCTGTGCTTAAACACCATAAGGGTATTAATAATCCCTTTAGCGCGCGCCAATTATAAAAAAAACTCAAGATCGCAGATTGAGTGATCGTGCCTACTAAAATATTAAAAATAATATTCATTGCGCACAGTTTAGTTTCAAAGGGAAAAGAAATTACCTTTTTTGTTTTTGTATGCACTTGTCATAAAAATGTATGACAATTGTGGAAAACTATATCAGTGATTGCGATATATAAAGCTATAAAAAAATGTAGAAGTTTACGTGCACTCGATGTGAAAAAAGAAATTGTGTACGGGCAGTCGTGTACCCACCACTCGTTTTTAATGTAGACAGTGATTTTTTTTTTCATGTTTTGAACTATTGAGCCCAATAATTGAGACGATCAGTTCAGTTTCCGTTGAGCTTTCAGTTGAGCTACTGAGGGGAATTCCATAAGTTTCAGTTAAACGCATATCTTTTACGTTTACTCATCTCAACTGAAACTGAAACTGAACTGATCATATAAATGGGGCTTCAGTGTGTAAAATTTCATTACATTTAGGCTAAAATGGATTTGAATAAAAAGCAAACATACATACAACGATAATACACCTACAATAACCACATTTATGTACATATCTTGTGTTAAATATCAATTTTTATTATTTACTAATTTCTTTTATATGAACAACGTGTTTACTAGCGTGCTGTAGTGCATGAAAACCCAGAATAATATACCTCAAGTAGTATGAATGCACTCGTACATATATGTATCCATACATAACACTACAGAATGAACACGCATAAACACGTGCGCCGCACACTGGGGCAGAACACCACTAATGTTGGCATTTATTCAAGTTGAGCTTTGACTTAAACTACTGTTTTGTTTGTATTGTAAATAGGATAGTCGCACGTGGTCTTTGCAATTCGCCGGGAATGGAGAATTTGATAATATTGTTCATCGAAGTCAAATGTGAATTTTTTTGTTTTGATTGACATCAGTTAATTGTGTGTAACTTCTGTGTTGATATTCTTGTTTTTGTAAGGAGAAAAGATAAAAAAGAATCTGTTAATTTTAGCATTTCTTCAAATATCTAAGCGTTTTAAATATGATGACCGTGACATGACGTTAAGTGTTATATCTATTTGTGCCAAGTGGTTTGTCTAGTTTTAGAAAATGTATATTTTTTTCCTACTTTTCGTACAGTTGACTTTTTTTTTGGTGACGTCATTCTAGAAAAAAATATTGATTTTTTTCAATTTCTTCAATTTGAATTACTTCAAACCGAACAACTTACAAAACATTGGGTCACGATGCTTTCGAAAATGATATTAATGAAAAAGTAACGGAGTTCAAATCGAAATTTAAATCACGTTGGAAAAAACAAACAATGCGTGGTTCAAAACACCTATACTCTTTCATTATTCGGTAGACTCTAAACGTGGTCGTCCAAAGGTTGAATATGAAGATTTTCAGAAAGATCAAAACATCATAAAACAGAACACTTGAGGAAATCCACGTTTACTGCTGAGTTGACTTACGCAGCCGAAATGGGTTTGAGAGCTTCTTTGAAGGACTCATTTAAACTTGCTTCAATGACGGGAGAAGATGCTTTTCCAGTATAACTCTCACGACACAAAGTTATGAGATATGAGTTGAATACCCTATCCCTTCCCATCCTTAAAATGAATTACCCCCAAAAATTTGGGGTGTATAAAAACTGGATGGGAATGTTAGTTCAGATAGTATATTAATTAAACGTTTTTCTGTTGCATACCATATAAAGGGTAGTGTTAAGTCTTCTACTTAAATACTTTGTACACACTATCAAGTCAAAGCATATTCTTTTATCTACTTTATTTATCTAGTACTAACAACTTTTCTTAATTTATAATATGTGTTACGTTGCACATCTCTAGTACATAATTTGACAGCTTACATTCTCTGTAAGTCATAGCTATTAGTGTAAGAACAATAAAATTCACTCTTTGTCAAACCACCAACGCGTGTAGACCATTAATTTTAAACCCTCAACAGAAGGCAAACATTTTTTGAAGTAATTCGATCCAAACTCAATTGGCGAATTAACAGGTAGGATACACAAATGGTTTTTGGAAGAAAACGCCTTCAAAAAGGGGGCGTTGGTTAAAATGATCTAAATACGAAATGTTTATGTTGACGTTATAGGAGTATTTGCACCGAATTTGTTTCGAATCTGTTCGCCGCTTGGGCACCAACAATGGCAATTGTCTCCACTGATCATATTCGCAATACAATCAAAATAATATATGTTTTAAGTTATAACTTTTCTCTAGCATAATGTACAGAAAAAGTTAAGGAAAATTGAGATAAACGACCGACGGTACTTAGTAAGTACCACAATGTTTTTCTTCAAATAAAAACTCAATATCACTAAAATACGGTGTTCACTCCCAAAATGTGTACGATTTTTTTTAGTTTTAGCTACGTTTACAACGGTTCTTTTTTTTTAAATTTGATGTTTGTTGAATTAAGTAGCCATTGCAAATTCCTCCTTTTTTTAAGTATTTAATTGATTTGTATATCGAACTATAAAAAAATCAAGATTTTTCATATATTTTCACAAAAAAAAAACAAAGTACCATGATGCTGTGCGACAATTATATTTTTTTATTTCGTGTGGTCGAATAGTGATTTTTTTGTGCATAATGTCGGGTGTTCGGAATGTTTTATTAATGGATGATGAGATTTTGGCTCTGGTTGAGGAATTACCATTGGACAATAATGAAGATACCGACCTTGAATCCGAAGATAAATTGGATGGAATAAGATATGCTTTACTTCAAGAAGAGCTTGAACAGTTGTTGGAAGATGGCGATAAAATTTCGGATAATCGTCCAGGATGCACTCATTCAAGGAAAAAAATACCCGATGAGGAACCAAATCAGTTCATCAGAAATCCCTGAATTTTTATTGCTTGAGGGCCCTGTTGAACGTTTGATTGAGAGCTGCGTTAGTAAAACAGATTTTATTGTCTCATTTGTTGAAGGTGTGCTCGATAACATTGTATAGATTGATAAACAATGTTATCGAGGACACGCGTTTCAAAAAAGTAAGGTATTGGACTTGAAGAAGGGTGAGCTTCTAGCTTTTACAGTAATCAACTTTCTTATGGGATATCATACACTTCTCAGCTGGAGCCACTTTTGGAGTGAAAGTGAGGATTTAGGAGTTTCGTTGGTGGGTAAAACGATGAGCCGTAATAGATTTGATGCAATTTTGAGCAGCTTACACTTAAATGACAATAGCCTTATTCCAAAAGATAACAAAGATCGGCTATTCAAACTTCGGCCAGTGATCGATTCTTTGAATGATAAATTCAGCACTAGTTGCCATGGAACGAGACATCTTTCTGTTGACGAGCCAATGATACTTTTCGAGGGTAGAAACTGAAGCAATACAATCCCATGAAACCTATAAAGAGAGTGTACAAATTATGGTGCTTAGCAGATCAACATGGCTACATCAAAAAGTTTTCAATTTACCACGGAAAGGACGAGCAGCTGGAAAATAAATATGAAAATTACGGTCTCGGTGAAAGAGTAGTCTTATCAATGACTGAAAAGAAGTGGGGAAAGCAAAAATTTCGATTTTCTTCGACAATTATTTTACTTCAGTAAGACTGCTAGGGAAGCTAAAAACCCAAAAAAAAACTCTAGCTTGTGTTACGATTCGAGCAAATAGAAAAGGCAACCCGAAAAATTTGAAAGACGATAAAAAAATGGAAAGACGAGATTTCGACTCTCGACCTTTAAAAGATGGGATTAGTTTTTATAAATGGAAAGACACGAGAACAGTACTATTGGCATCAAACTACCATGGCAACAAGCTTTCAACTGTTACCAGAAGGGATAAATCGGGAGTTGTTAAAGATTATAATGCATTAATGGGAGGAGTAGACCATGCTGATCAACTTTGGTCCGCATATGGATTAGACCGCAGATCAAAGAGAAGTTGTGGCATCGTATTTTTTGGGGAATGCTCTAAATATGTTTTGTAAACTCGTTCATCGTCTACTGTCAAATGAATGAAAAGGTATCCCTTCTAGAATACAAAAGATGTGTAACCTTTGGACTCATGTCACAAAAGGACCTACCTGTTGACAGACGTGGTCTAAAAATGAAATTACCGAATGGAGATCCTCCACAGTTCAGTAAAAAACGAAGGGGTAAAGTTGAAGGACGTGCGACTGGGTAATCTGGGTGTTCATTGGCCAAAGTTTGTTAAAGCACGGGGAAGGTGTGAGAATTAAAGTATCAACAAAGTACAGGCAAAGGCGTTTTCAAAATGCATCCATTGTAGTGTATATCTTTGCTGCAATGACAAAAAGAACTGTTTTTCCATGTACCACGGGATACAATTTCACAAAAACAAATGAATGTAATCATTAAAATGTTGATCCTTTTTTAAAATATTCCATTTGCAATAATTTTAGTATCATATTCAAATAAACAAAAAACATATGAGAAAGCTACAATCCACTTTTGCGGATCGTTTCATACCCTATCCCATCCCATCCTTAAAATTAATCTCCCCAAAATGTGGTCTGTATTGTTCATATTGTTCAGGCGGTTTATCAAAATCTTTTATGGTTCGATAAAAAAAAACAACGTTTTTCTATTGCATATGCCTTGCGAAGGTTTTTTGTAGGAAAACGCCCCCAAAAAATGGGCGTGATATAAAATGGTCTAAGGACGAAATGTTCATATTAGTATTATTAACGTTTTTGTATCAAACGTTTTTTCGAGTATTTGCAAATTTGATCGAAAAATGTTTTTTACTAAAAATGCTTTTTAAGTGTGCTTGCCAAAAAAACTTTATACAGACGAAATATAGATATAACGAATCTCTAAATATGCTTCTCAGACAATTTTTTTTTAAATTTCCTTACGGTTTGGCTAAAAACTACGTTGTTCTAAAATGAGGGCATGGCAGTGGTGGGATTTCAAAAATGTGTACACTTGTTCTGGGAGCTACAAAGAACACGTGTACCAAATTTTATCATTCTAGTTCAAAATTTAAGGCCCAAAAACTGGTGACGGACGGACAGACATGGCTAAATCGACTCATCTATCGATTCTGAGTCGATCCAAATACTTTAAGGTATATCTAACTAAATAATTTCTCTATGTTACAAACTATGTATCAACACTAGTATACCCCTATGGGATAGAGTATAATGAAGGTGGTAAAAATATATTTAATATTTTTTAAGTTGTTTTTTCTTTCTGCATGTGGAAATCTTAATAGATCTCGGTATCAAGCATCGTGACTTCATCGCAACCTGGGAATCTGGTCCGATCTATGAATACATGTCAATTGATTTTATTTTCTCGTAGCGTTAAGGAAAATTTATAGTTATACTATTTACCTATATCATTAGGTTAATAGCACGTGAGGTTTAATTTTTCTTAACTTCATAATGTTGTTCCGTACGTTTAAGACCCTCTTCATCTCACAGTTTACACGACGCTGATTGTGTGATATTGGGTGTTTTCTAATATCTTCTCTATACATATTTATTTGATGATCATGGTGCAAATAGGTATGCGTTATTTACCAATTGCTACTTACTCTTCCTTGAAGGACCAGCTACGTTTTGGAAATTTACTATTTTTAAGTCACAACTGTATTACTTGTTCAGACCGACACAACTGTGAGATGCACTTTTTGGAACTTCTCCATCATCTTAATGTTAACCTCGAGATAGATTTTTTTTTCACGAAACGAATACGTGAATTTAAATCATCTATGAGCGACAAACGTTTTGTTCTCTAAATATCGTTTCATTACATTTAGATCTGGTTTGTTAAGACATCGCGTTGTTAAATCATAATATAAAACCTCTTATTTCTCTTCCATATTTTCATCCGTAGGTATACTTTCAGTCTTTGATCAAATTCACATCATCTTCAAGTTGATCTAATACGACCAGAACGTTATTCAAGGAATATTTTAGAGACGACTTGAAGGAATCCATGTACAAGGATAGGAATGGATACATATAGATTCGATACATATGCATTCCATGTACCACATTGCAAATCAGGAACCACCACATAAAGAACACTCAGAAACCATGCTGTTCTGGTTCCTGGGAAATCCTTCAGAAACTCCTTTTTGCCTTTCGCATCGTTAAGGCCAAGAAATATGCGATGATCCACTCTGTCTACTGTATCTGCTGTGATGGGTGTCGCCTCTATCCCGAGCTTATACCATGCAATTTTGGTTTTCGGTATATGTGTGTGTATATATATTTTTTTATTATTATTTTGTATATCGCTTCTCTCCTTCGTGTATGTCCTTCCATATGTTAGGTGTCCTGTTGGTATAAATGACATGCGGACATTTGCAGTTGCACGTCCATCCTTAAACTCACTCCCTGGTGCATGCTCCTGCTGTTGCTAGACCATTTCAATTATAATTTCTTAGCTGATGCAAAATTTCCTCCAGAGATGGTCAAAATAATTCGCGTTGGTCGGCCATCTTTGTAGAGCTGCTGAAGCAATAGTGCCAAGTGAAACTAACCAACATTGCAATGTCGGTGGTTGTTGGCGTTGGCGTCGTCGTCATCGTCATCATAGTCATCATCATCGTTGTCCTTGTCGTCGTCGTCGTATAGTCCTAGTCGTTGCACTACATCTTATGGTCAATTCCTAAGGAAATATGAACGCAAAGGATAGGATAGGATATAGGTATGCCAGTTGGTTTATTGGTACTTCGTACGATGAGAATATCCCATGTGGTCGATGCTGGTGTCCAGGACTCTATATTCGTGAATTTCTACTAGACGCCTGCACTTTCCGGACAATAATTTCATTTCCCTATGCATGGAGGCGTGGCACGAGACTGCCCCCATCTAAGATGAAGGCAAAGAACTGTGCTAGGATGCGATAGCAGAGATTAAACATTGAATGAAGATCTCTCAGGCTGTATGTACGAATAGGAAATTGAATTTATGTTCTCTCAAGAAGATGACACATCCAAACGAGCACCCCTACATGTGCTGCCACCGCAACACACCACCGCCACTCCATATAGTTACACATAAACACACAGGAGTTGTGTAGGTTGCAGCAGAATGCTGAAGTCTAAGCAAATGCAAATAATTCTGCGTGCAACATAACGAAGACGATGAAAATAACCAAGATGGGTGGCCAGAGATGGCCGGCCGAGCTACCACATGCCGGCAAGGCGATCCTTGTGAGTGCGGTGAAGAAGAAGAAAACGTGAAATAAACGGATTGCTAAGACCATTCATGCAAGGATATGGTCATCAAGTCGCATAAATTGTATAGCAAATTGCGTGAGTGCACGTGTATCCCATGTGCCCATCCATACAAACGTATTTTTATGTAGACTTGTGTGTGTGTGTGTTGTACAACCGCCGCCGCCCACTTCACCAACCCAGTGGACATCATGCACACTGATTGGGTTTTCTAAAAGACCTGAAAACCATTAAGATGGACTTTAATTACGAACGAGAGAAAACTGAGTTAGGAATTCCTTTTGCCGAAGTCTTTACAGTTGCGTTCTCCATATTCCTGCCTTTACCACCACTGCTTGTTGTCATCGTCGTCGTATTCGTTTTCCTAAAGGTCCGACCGTCTATAGTCAGTTGGTACTCCTTAGGAGGAGGCACTTGCACAATTTGCATGTAGATGCATGTGCAACACAACACAATACGTTTATGGGTGGCTTTAGCATCGCAAGGGCATAAAGGACGAATAAATCGTAATGAGTATACCAAATTCTCCCGCTTTGTTTCAGAATGTACAAATATGATCTTAAGGGTTTGAGTTTGGTTGAGCTTGGCCGAATGTCTCAATCCTTTTGGGTCACATGCGGATGTGAGAATCTATTTTCAATTTGTCAGCTTTAATTTGGATACGAATAGAATTTGGCCCTCACATATATAGGCATCGGAGGCAGAATTCCGGATAAGTGGTGCAAGTGCAACAAGAAATTTATGAGCATTTGGCTGGCTTAAATTTGATATTCAAAGTGGTATCCTTTAGATATATTTATACATATATATTGAAAAGTTCAGTCTTACCTTATAAGGAATATCATCTTTGATGTATTGAGTCAAATCAAAGCACACATTATGTTAAATGAATTTCTGAACCTATCAAATATTGATACTTTACATGTTAATGCCGATCGCTATATACTTCTTATTATGGAACCGTTTGTATATAATTGTTGAAATGAATGTCTTTGATTTAAAAGACCCTTTACTATGTGGACGTTTAAATATTTACATCAAATATTTTTATTGCAACTGATTTGTCAGATGAGATAGAAGATCAATGTCCATGTTCAAACATAGATAAGAAATTTGTTGGACTTAGACTAACATCTTTCATCAGTTTTGTAAGACATTTCGAGACATATAAGTAAATGTTATACACTCGAAATCTAGTTCATAAGCTGTGTGTACGCACAGCTTAACACATGTACAATTTTGCATGAGAAATTCAATGTAAGTTCAGAAAGCTCAGGGTCGCCTTATATTAAAAAAGGGGAGATCCGTGGAAAATGACAAGTAAAACCTTTTATTGTTAAATTTTATTACTACCGAAAATTCAAAGGTGTGTACGGCTTTAGATTATAATTGCAACTAAAAAGGAAATTCATTGTACAGTGCATTTATATAAACGTGTATGTTAAGAAAAAAAGAGATAAGTATATAATAAGGCGAACAACTACCAGTTGTTCTAAAAAAAATACAGGGTGACTGTTATTTTTTAACATCCTCCGCCGGGCAAGACGTAAGTTCAAGCGGATACAGCAACTGAATCGGTCTCCTGAATTGTTTTCCATCAGCTAGTCTTATCAAACAAGATCGGACTCTTTTATCCCTGCCAATGAATGCCTCCTCCACAATGGCCAACTTCCAGTTGATTCGCGATACTGATGGATCAGAGACCAATACAACATCTCCCGCTTGCAAATTAACTGAAGGAGCATCTGGTCGAAAGTGAAAAGAACGGAGCAGCTGAAGGTACTCCGAATGCCACCTCCTTTTAATCTGAGTTAGGTACTTCATACGCTGTTTCCAGGTATCTCGAAGCAAGTCTGCGTCCGACTGTCCCGGTGATGTCTCTAGAACCGATGGTCGAGGATCGATCAAAAAGTTCGATGGTGTTAGAGGTGATAAATCCAACGGATCGGAGCTTTGATATGTTAGAGGACGACTGTTAACGACCTCTTCGACTTCCACCAGTATGGTCCGCAATTGCTCGTAACTCAGCTTTGCCTTTCCAATTGTCACCTTCATAAGATTTTTCATCGTTCGAATCATTCTCTCCCAAAACCCGCCCCACCATGGAGCACGCTCCACAGTAAAACGCCACTCGATTCTTCGCTGCGACAGAAACCCTTGGACAACTTCCTCATCCCAAAAACAATCTGAACTCTTTAGCTCTATTGCGGCTCTCCGAAATGTCTTCGCGTTGTCAGATAACATCAAGGATGGCACACCTCTTCTTCCAATGAATCGCCGTAAAGCCATTAAAAAATGTTCCGTGGAGAGACTGGGCACGAGCTCCAAATAAACGGCACGTACGGCAGCACAAGTAAAAATGGCAACGTATACCTTGGCAGCGTCATGTTTGTTGTCGTAAAAATGAAGAGGGCCAGCGAAATCTACACCTACGTTGTCGAATGGCCGTGACAGAACTATTCTTTCCAAAGGTAGCGGTGCAAAGGGTTGAGAAGCATGAGGGGTCCAGAGCTTCTTACAAGGTACACATTTCTTAATGCACCTTTTGATGATTTGACGACCTCGAATAATCCAAAACCGTTTACGAATCTCCGCCAGTACAATATTAACGCCGGCATGTAAAACGCGCTGATGAAAGTCGTTGACAATTAAGTCAACGATGTACGAATCTGATGGAAGTATGACTGGGTGTTTGGTATCCATAGGAACGTCCAGCGCTTGCAGGCGACCGCCTAATCTCAGAATTCCATCAACATCTAGGAATGGTGTTAGCTCTTGTAATTTTGACGCTTTTATGATTTTTCCTTTCTGTAATAGCGAGATTTCATTAGCAAAATGATGTTGTTGGACGTACCTGAACCAGAAGTTTTCTGAAGACTGGATCTCTGTAGCTGTCAAAGGATCCCTAGCACAGTGTTCATGTTGAGTGCGCCTTGAAATGACTTCCCTTTTCTTAGTATTCCGTACAAAACGCTGTACGAATGATGTAACCCTAAGCAAGCGTTTCCAGGTACTATATTTCCAGTAAGGCAGCAGAGGATTCTCATCGATTTGGACTGCAGGCTGTATTTCGGCTAGAAGTGCGGTAGCTACAACCGGTGACTCGCTTTGATGGTTAGTCTCCCAAAAGGCATCGCCGCCCTGAAGCCACTGTGGTCCATGAGCCCATATTGTAGACTTTATAAGAACCGAACCAGAAACTCCTCTTGTAAGTAGATCCGAAGGATTCTCCTTTCCCTTACAGTGCCTCCACTCCGATACCTTTGTAAGTCGTCTGATTTCGTCCGCTCTGTTCTGGACATAGGGCTTCCATTTCTGCAAATCACCTTGGATCCAATTCAATGTTATCATAGAATCCGTCCAAAAAAAGTATTTCACATTAGTTAGCTTGATGGACTTTTTCAAATAACAATGAAGTCGTGAAGCTATGAGAGCAGCTGTCAACTCTAATTTTGGTAATGTCAGTTCGCTTTCGCCATCTCCTTTTAGAGGCGCTATTCGATTTTTGGCACACAAGAACCTGACTTGGATCTGGTCATTAGACTCGCTTCTCAGGAACGCTACAGTACCATAGGCTTTAGTGCTGGCGTCTGAGAAAACGTGAATCTGAATTGGCGTGTCACTAGAAGAACATGATAAAGCTGCCCTAGGAAACGTCAGATGTCTTAGCTCCAAAACACTTTTTACGCAATCTTCCCACTCGGTTAACAAGTCGTTGGGTAGTATTTGGTCCCATTGAAACTTCTTTTTCCACAAGATCTGAAAAAGAATCTTTAATTTAACAATGGTAGGACCAAGAATACCTAAGGGATCAAAAATCCTTGCAATTGCTTGCAAAACATTGCGCTTTGTTCCCTTTGCTTCTTTTGAACCAAGCATGGCTTCTATGGACTCCATAGGTACGGATAATTCATCGCTGTATACGAACCAAGAAACTCCTAGGACTTTTTGTACCGCGGGCTGATCTATGGATCTCATGACATCTCGAACCTTTGTGCTATTAGAATTCCACTTATGCAAATTCATCGATGCTCTTCTAAATATATTAGTGGCTTCAGTACAAATCCGCAACGCTTCGTCTTCCGTATTAGTGCTGATGGCTAAATCGTCCATATAAATGTTTTTCAAAGCAGCACAGGTTTGAGCAAACTGATGTCTTTCGTTCTCTAAATGATTTTGAATTGTAGCACACAAGAGAAAAGGGCTGCTATTCACACCAAATGTAACCCTGGTCATTCTGAATTCACAGCACTTAGGCATATTGGCGGTCGACGTCACTCCATTCTCAAACCATAAGAAACGATGGCTATCACGGTCATCTACATGCAAACTAATTTGAAGGAAAGCCTTTTCAATGTCCGCAACTACACCATAGGGACCCAAGCGGAAATTAAGCAACACCATCATTACGTCCGGCAACAAATTGGCTCCAGTCCAAGCAGATCATTAAGGGACCGCGAATCCTCTTCATGCGCAGAGGCATCAAATACCACGCGTAACTTCGTTGAAACACTTCCCTCTTTATACACGGGTCTATGTGGTAAATAAAATACTCGCTGTTTATAGTGCCGCTCTAACTTCTGCGCAGGTTCCGCAACACCATCGTTGACCAGCTTTTGTATAGCATCGTCGTATTCCAACAATTTAGAGGGGTCTCTAGATAAGCGACGATAAAGTGATTCGAGACGCTTGAATGCTTGAGCTTTGTTGGTCCGCAGAAGGGAGTCATCATCCTTCCAAGGCAGTTTAGCAACATAGCGGGAACCTTCCCTCATTATGCATTTGTCGATTAGACTCCTTGTAAGCGTAGAGTTCTCCTGTTCGTTGTTCATAATGCCAATTGTTTCAAGGGACCAGAAATCGTGCGAAGGCTTCGGTACATACGCTAAGCTCAGAAGATTACTGGAAGAGAATGGATTTTTATTATGTGTATACATGCGTTCACTTACGGAGGGGTGAATCCCCTGTAGTGCCCAGCCGAATACTGTATCGATTGCTCTTAATCGATCTGTAAGACGACGTTGCTTTCCTGTTATGACAGACCAGTAGAAATCCGAGCCGACTAGGAGACTCAAACCATCTTCAACCTCAATGTCATTTGGTCGAACGTCAGCTAGTTGAATGCCTCTGAAAAGTGCACATTCTTCTTGGGGTACCTCCAACACATCGACACAAATTTCTGGTACCACAACAGCTTCCAAGGAAATAGTGCCGCCATTTTTCAGTCCACTACGTAGATTAATCTTTACTTTGTTAAAATTCTCCAAAGAGTTTACCTTTTTGCTTCCAAATGGTATGACAGACAGATTTATCTTACCCAAACATTTTAGGTTTAATTTCTTGACAATGCTTTCGCGAATATAGGTGTACTGACTGCCACCATCTATAATCGCACGAATAGAAATAGCTCGATTATTCTTTTGAGCAATGCACCTCACAGTTTTCAAAAAAATATTAGATTTGATATTTTGAGTGTATGTGCACAAATTCAGTGTATTATTTTTCGCTATTTTTTCACTGTCTTCACGATTTCTATCCGCTGTCACTTGTGAAGCGCCTACGAAATTGGGATCGCACATGGTTGTCATATGCTTACCTTGACATTTGTTGCATGAGAGAAATTTACTACTTCTACATTTCTTTGACGAGTGACCGAGCTTTGCACAACGGAAACATCGCCCAGTTGTGCGTAGTGTGTTTCTTTTTTCTGAGAGAGATATATTGCTGTCACACTCCCTCGTCTTGTGACCTTTAGATTTGCAAAAGAGACAAGTGGTATCTTCGCTTACTGCGATTAAGCTCGACGCCGTGTTTAGGGGACTTGTTCTTGGCTTTGCGTTGGTATGTGAAACACCGCTTCTCTCCAACGATTCAACTTCCCGTTTAAGAAACCGCAAAATATTTTTGACGTCGTCGCCGCCAATTTGAGAAAGAGAAGATGACTCGCTTTTGTTGGAAGATGGTTCTACTTCATCCAGTTCTCCCCCCTGCTCCACTTGTCGGTGATAATCGATTCGCAAGTCGGTTGGAAGACAGCGTAGAAGAATGGAGCGAAGCATGACGTAATAATGAGTATTGGGCACTTGCAATGCGGTAAGGGAACGAGTGCACGCTATGACTTTCCCATAGAGGCTGCGAAGGCCAGCAACATCAGCACGATCTCGAACAACACTAAGATTTATTAGCTGCTGAATATGTTTGTCTATGAGCTTGTCGATATCTCCATACTGCTCCTGCAATAAGGATACAGCCGCCTCGTAGCATTTTTCTGAAGGCGTAAACCCAGCAATAGATCTTTTAGCTTCTCCTGTCAATAACGACTCTAAGTAATTAAATTTTTCAGGTGGAGACAGGTTTACATTTTCGTGTACTGCAGACCGAAATTGTTCCCAGAATGGCAACCAATTATCGAAACAGCCATCAAATCGCTTCAGAGGAAGATTGGGCAACTTAGATCCACTGCTGTGTGATTTCGTATTAATAGAAATTTCACCTGGTTCGACGATAGAAATAGCTGCATTCTGTTTCTGGCGCAATTTAGTCAAGCGCATATTTAGACGAGCGAGTACACCGACAGCCTGGTCTTGATATTCGACGATTTTCTCAGCAGAATCTTCAGCCTTGATTAATTCCTTTCGCTTGAGATCTTCGTTAATCGTATTCAAACTATCATTGACAGCCGTTAGTCTTTGTATTAGCGAAACGAGCTCCTCTTCGATTTCATCGAATTTAGTCATGTTATCTTCCGTAAGTTGTGAGCTTTCATCTTTTAAATAATCTGCGGCGGTTTTGGCAATTCTCGTAACTTGCCCTCTATATGCCGCACGTGCTGAAAACTCCATTTTGAAAAGCGAGTAGGCAACTAGAAAAAAAACACGAGCGCGATACAACCTTGAATTCTTTTATTTTACCGATTTTCTCTGTTCCCGGGTTTCGGCACCAAATATTAAAAAAGGGGAGATCCGTGGAAAATGACAAGTAAAACCTTTTATTGTTAAATTTTTTTACTACCGAAAATTCAAAGGTGTGTACGGCTTTAGATTATAATTGCAACTAAAAAGGAAATTCATTGTACAGTGCATTTATATAAACGTGTATGTTAAGAAAAAAAGAGATAAGTATATAATAAGGCGAACAACTACCAGTTGTTCTAAAAAAAATACAGGGTGACTGTTATTTTTTAACACCTTACGAGCGGTCTGCAGAAGTGTGAGTTAGTTTACCTACGACGAGTTAGTAAGTTACACTCCCATTTCACCGAAGGCGCTGCTGCTACTTATTGTATACTTTATTTTACGGGCTGCTGACTCGTTGACGGTTTCTGCATGAGCCTAGGCAGCATTCCGTCCTAAGAATTCTGTTCAGTTTAAGCGCCCTGACATCCATGATGAGATAACTTTTTAACCGATGGTTCGGCCATCCTTGTCTTCTAAAATCTGGGGACTGTACAAAACGGACAGCAAGTTTCGAAATGTGAATTTTGTTACATTCTTGGCGATCGACAGTATGTTTTCAGTTTTCATATCGTTAAGCCGATCGGTCATTATTTAATTCTTTAAAGATTTCTTCCCATGCATTTGTTGTGGCATTTCGGTCACTTGAAAGCTTTTGTCCTAAATCACGGGCCTTGTCAATAAAATAAAGTAAATATTACCAAATTCTTAAAAAGAAAACATGTACACCATAAAAATAAACCCCTATCTTGTCCACATCAGATGGAAAACTGAAAACACAACTACGGCAACCGAGCATGTGTGAAGGCGCGCATGCGTTATGTATCCACTACCTACTTGAGAACCGATTACCCGGGTATGTTTGAAATGGCTTTAAGACTACAACAAGCTGTACAGAAATGTAGCTTATAACAAAATTCCTTCTCCAATCGCTTTGCTTTCATACGGGAAAAATGGCGAGCATCCATAATCCTCCTAGTCCTATTTAGAGTCCGGTAGAGCAAACATTTGGACTTTTGGTTAAAAGTTAATAGCCGGAGAAGCATAGGTTTCCTAGGGTCAGTTGATATTGACTCTATCAACCAGTCGCAGGTTGTACATCGACAGTACTCTGTTTCTTAATAACATATACTCTTTGGCTTGTTCTCGTATATTAATAGACCAACGCGTGTCGCTTCTTCATCAATTGCATTTCTTCTGGTTCGAACCACTTCGCACCCGTCGCGTGTTTTGCGCCTTGATATGTGTCTCCTCAGACATCTCTTTTTTGGTACTCGGAAATATCATCATACCACTGACATCTTGTGTGAAGTGGCTGGTAACCTATTTTGTATATTGTGGATTGGATAACATAATTTACGATATTACGATACTATATCCACTAGATGTTGATATTAGTGGTGTATGAGGGAACAGCGGGAAGTCTCTCACGCAACTGTTATACCCTATCCTATAGGTTTTGATACATAGTTTGTAAGTTAGATATACCTCAACGACCAACGTATATGGATTGACTCAGAATCGCTAGCTGAGTAGATTGAGCCATGTCTGTCTGTCTGTATGTCACCGATTCTTATTCCTTGTAAGAAGCTTCAGAACAAGTGTAAACATTTTCATAATTGTTCCACTGACATGACCTCTGTTTACAAAAATGTTCTTTTTGGTTAAAAATCTTGAAAAGTGTCTGCATAACATGTTTAAACCATAATATCTATATTTCGTCCATATACATTTTTTTCCAAGCCAACCTTTTGTGGGCGTTTAATGTAAAAAAACAGTTTTCGGCCAAATTTTAAGGAAATTTGAAAAAAAAAAAACGGATTAAAAACAGTGATAATTTTATTGTGAACATTTCGTCTATATGATATTTTTACCCACGCCTACTTTTTGGGGACGTTTTTTGATAAAACCATATGTATGCCCTAACCCATAGCATATGCAGGAGACAAGCGTTGTTTTTGTCGAACCATTAAATAACGGGTCCGCCAGCTAACGTTTTTTTCAACTAGTGCTTATTTCGTGAATGGTAACACTTAGCTCATGTCTGATTCGACAGATAATTAGTTTTATCCTTCCGCTGAACGAATATGGTTGTGTGTACGCTTGAACAACGCTGGGAAATATTGCAACATTACTTTGAAAATCATGGTAATGTTGCAGAATGTGTGCAAAAATTGCGTACGGATTTTGGAAGAAGAGAAGTACCGTCAGCTCCGTATGTTCGTTATCTTGTGAAAAAAGTGAAAGAAACTGGCATCCTTATCGTTAAACCAAAGCGTGAAAAGCCAAAAAAGTGCATACACCCGAGAATATTGCTGCTGTGGCAGAAAGTGTGCGTGAAGCGCCATCAACATCAATTCACCGTCGTTCTCAACAATTGAACATTTCGGAGACATCATTGAGACGAATTTTGCATAAAGACCTTGGTATGACGCCATTCAAAGTCCAATTGGTTCAGGAGTTGAAGCCAACTGACCATCCAATGCGTTTTCGCTTCGCTAAGTGGGCCTGCGATCGACTTAGAGAAGATGTCGATTTTGCCAAAAAAATCATCTTTTCAGATGAAGCTCATTTTTATCTTGGCGGGTATGTAAACAAGCAAAATTGTCGCATTTGGGGCACATAAAACCCGCACGCATACATTGAAAAGCCGATACACCCAAAACGAGTCACTGTTTGGTGCGGATTTCGGTCCAGAGGCATAATTGGGCCATTTTTCTTCGAAATTGAGCAAGGAGTGGCCGTTACAGATAATGGCGATCGTTATCGGGCCATGTTTTGAAGAGGAGGGTATTGGCAACATTTGGTTTCAACAGGACGGCGCTACGTGCCACACAGCCGAAGCTACACTCGATGTTTTGCGCCCTGTTTTTGAAGATCGCATTATCAGCCGAAGAGCTGATGTCGTTTGGCCACCTCGGAGCTGCGATTTGACACCGTTGGACTATTATTTGTGGGGTGCCGTAAAAGATAAGTATTACGCCGACAAGGCCGACAAGCCAGAGACAATTGACGCTTTAAAGGACAATATTCGTGAAGCCATTGGTGAAATACAGCTGCACACAATCGATAATGTGCTTAAAAATTGGAACGACCGTGTAGGCTACTGCATGGCCAGCCGAGGCAGCCATTTGAATGAAATTATTTTCCATTATTAACCGGAAGGATTGTACTTTCAAATAAAAAAAGAAATTTGAGAAAATATTCAGTAGTTTTTTTTATAGCATTTTCAAAAAAAAAGTTATTTGCGGACCCTTTATATTGTGACAATGTCATGACCACTTTTTAGAGACGTTTAATTTGAGGATGGAATAGGATAGGGTATTCAATGATTAGCACCGCGGATTATGTCCTTCTCATATTTTTTTTAGACTCGGACAGACAATGTGAAGTCACTCTTCGTAGTTTCTTCTCATTTTACGATGGAGTCCCGAATTTGGATGTGCTTATATCCATGATGTTGGATGCGTTTTCACAACGTATATTGGACGGGCTTTGTAATGGGTGTCGTAAATCTCTTTCTTGGAAAGGTCTTCAGGCCTGATCGGTTGTGTGCTCAACGAATCCACGTTCGTGCAGCCTTTAATAAATGTATCTACCTTAAGGCACAACTCTCTACCAGGAAGAACAGCTCCAATTTATTAGATAACACAAGGACGCAGGGCTATCAACATCCACTAACTGATTGATCCCCCACAATCTCTGTTCAAAGGTCACAACCAACCCTGGAGAAACCTTAAATGAGTTGTTGTATGTTGTTCACCTTTTCCATCCTCACAGAGACTATGGACTCCACAGTTGAAACATTGATGGAAATTCTACCGCTGCCGCCTTGGCAAAAGAATATGGACAAAACTATGTTTTTTTTGTTGAACTGGATACCCAGTTTTATTTGAAATATGATCGTTAATTAAAGTGTCAAGTTTCACCAAAATCGTTAGTCCCATTTTTGAGAAATGATGATTTTACCAATACCGTTATACCAGTTTTTGACAATTCCATAAAAACCTCTTGGTATAATTCCAAGAACATCGTATACTAATTTGTTTAGAAAATCTTTCCATCTATCCATCCATATACTTCAGATGAGTGCACAGGCTGATAAAATGGATTGACCAGTGGCTTACAAACTATAAATTGAACTATCGTTCCAAACTCGAACTACTACAGATTTGTCGTAACCCTGATTCGTCGTAAAACGTATAGTCGGTCAAGAAAGTGGTGTTATTTTTTTAAGAATCTCTACTTAATAAGGATTCCGTACCCAAAGAGTGCTCTGCTATCTGTGTGTCTAGCACAGGACTGTATTTTTTAACAGGCAGATATTTTATTTTATTTAAATAAAATAGTTTATTAAAATAAGTGACAATTTGTATATGGTTTTTAATATTATTATGGAGTCGACTGTATAACGACGAATCTGGATTACAACAAATCTGGAGTACTTCGAATTCGAACCACAACGAATTCGGAACAAACGATTTTAAGTAGTTCAGTTGGGGCACTAGTTTATTTTTTTACCCCAGAGCCTTTGGTTACCTAGCTACGCCACTGCGACAGATCCAAAGTGTTAGGTTAAAATCTCGTATTCGAGTTGTCTTTTCAAGAAACCATTTCCTAACAGATAAAATTTTACGGGTCCTAAGTTATCGTGCTAGTGCTCGGGTAATTTCTAGGTCAATGGAAAAAAACCTAGCGCCAACTCCTTCGTCACTTTTAGATCGATTTTTGAAGATAGATAGACATTCAATGTTTATGACTTCCAGCTGTTTTCAATCACTTCTATCTGGAATTCAAAATATGTATACCCAGTTTAAGCCCGTATCGAGAAGTAGAATATTTTAAAGGAAAATACTTCCTGGCCACAAAGATCGTCTAGGTCATTGAATAAGTATTTTCCTAGAATTGAAAAAAAAAACTGTTTTTCTGTATTCATTGGTTTTATTATACCCTATCCCATAGGGGTATATTAGTTTTGATAAATAGTTTGTAAAATAGAGAAATAATTAAGCTAGATATACCTAGCCATGTGTGCCCGTCCGTCCGTACGTCATCAACTTTTGGGCCTTAAATTTTGAAATCCGCTCACTGCCACGACCGCTTTTAAGAAAAAAGAAGTTTTTGGCCAAACCGTAAGGAATTTTGGAAAAGTGTCTGAATAACATATTAATCAATATCTATATTTCGCCAATATAAAGTTCTTGGCCACTCCCACTTTGGGTGCGTTTTCCTACAAAAACCATTTGTATACCCTACTCCATAACATATGCAAGAGAAAAACGTTGTTTTTTGCCGAACCATAAAAGATTTTGATCACCACAATTTACGAACATTAATTTTAAGCATGGGATGGGATATGGTGTTAAACGATCTGCACAGGGGTTTGTAACCATCTCATATGTTTTATTTTTTTTTAAATTATTTGCACATTATTATCAATCAATTAAAAAAATATTTTAGTTTACAACAATAGTTATTCAGTGTACAATATGTAGAACTAACAACGAAAGAATATTGTTCTTATGTGGTGAAGGTTATCAATAGGGTGGTAGAAATATTTATTATTATAGTTATTTGATATCTGATATTGTTTTGCAAAATACAATTCTGTTGCTTATGGTTCTAAGATAAACTTTTGTAGATCTTTCAGACAAACACAACACGATGATATTTGGAAAACCCCTTTTGTTTCGAAGGCGTTACCCATATCTGCAAATCTAGTGCAATTTTATTTAACATATATTTTTTTAAGAAAATCATTTTGGAGTATACTCCTTTCTAATGTCCAAGCCACCTTGCAAAGGCACGAATCCTTCGTCTCCGCATTAAGTTATTTGGTTGGATAGAATGCTGGATACAATTGAGATTGCGATTGGCAAATAAAATGAGACTGTGGTCCTCGTCATCTTGACCAGTGTTTCCTTGCAACAACGGCTCTACTGCAGATGTATTTGCACTTCTACCAGCAGTATCGCCTTTCTACGCGCCATCATCCTCGTTGTTCACTTCCGTTGCATTTTCTTCGAAATCAGTATCTGCAATAACCACCATGAACCACCACCACCACCGTATCAACATCGTACCCGGTAACATCGAATCTACTGATGGACTACACATTGGAGTCCGAGAATCCTTTCTATACATCTCCTGGGTGCGCCACCCTTATATGTTCGGTGATGGTGCGAACGAGAAGTTTTCCTTTTTCTGCAATCCGGAGAAGGGGCTATGCAATGGAGATGTACGATTACGAAGTGTACGCTGTTCGAGGACACAAACTGCAGAGCTCAGATCCAGAACGTTATACCGTATGTACTCGTCCTCATGCCATGTACGGTGAGGCATAAGGAAGTAGTTGTATATCGAGTGCTATGTAGATTGCTACCGGGATTCTTTAGTAGTTGTTAGTCCTCGTCGTTGCCGTGGTCTATTGTGGCCATGCTCAGCAGCAGTGTCCACAGTCCACTATGATTATTCAGGAATACCATGCGGGAGAACTGATCCCAATTCGCATTTCTCCTTTGTGCGGCAAAAGCAAAAGCGGAGACGGGACAGACACCTTTCATGGAAGACGTGACCATCGGATCAGGTGAAACTGTTAGCGGAATGGTGTATAAGACGCATCGACATACAAAAGCTTTCTTATACCACGATGAGCGAGCGAGCGAGATGTAGACACAAGAGGGCATCGGGAATTGATGTTGGCGCTGCATAGCGATAGCTCATGCTCCACTACACTGCGTCTAGAAGGGAATGCTTCTGCTGACGAGAATTGCTATGATGAGGATGATGCGGCACTCTGTATAAATAGTGTTTTGTCCTAGTATTCAGCGAGCGCTGGGGAGTTTAGTGGTTTTTGTTTAATAAGGTAACCCCCAAAGAATGCAAAGTCTACGTGTATGTGTGCGCAAAATGAAAGGATACACATAGTGGTGGCCAGGGGTTTTGGTTTGGTTTAGACTGCGCTTCAATAAATGAACAGGGATAGTATACAGGAAACATCTCTGGTCTGCATCATAGATCTCTGCTTTATCATAATTAAAGCGCGCACATAGCGAAGCCCTATAAACAGATGGTTAACGTATTTACAACATAATGCGGGAACTATAACACAATAACGCTGGAGCAAATTTGTAGCAATCACGACGATGGAGCTATGATAACATACAGAAGAATGTTTAATTTGTCGGTTTGGAGTAACGGTTAGAAGGGAACTGAAAAAGTTAAATGCAAATAGTCGGTTCACCATGGACATGTACTTGAATGACATAATCACATTATCGAAGGGATAATTTATATGAAAATTGAGTCTTGAATATAAGCCTTATATGCGCTCACGCTTCGTCGGAAAAAAAAGATGATAACTATAACTTAGTATTACTTCTAAGAGCTCCTTGAAAAAATAATGTCGAAGAACAATGGCAACGATGCCAACAAGCCATTAGATCAGCCGCAACTGATGTGCTAGGTTTCTCGCGGCCACCAGCAAGAAACCCCTGGTTTGATGAGCAATGCCGACAGATGCTCGCAGCCAAGAACGATGCCTACAAGACTTAAGCTGCAGGTGAAGACGAGAGCTGCCATTGAGCTCTATAGGCAGAGAAGAAGGAATGAACACCGGAATTTCAGAGAGAAGACAAAAGAGCAAGAAAAGCGAGCGATCGAGGCTATATAGATGTGCCACTCCAGAGTCCAGGAAGGATGTTCGCAAGATTTACCAAAGTTTAAAACGTGTAAAGCCGGTGGAGATGACATGGTAATTAACAGCCACCAACTCATAAGCCAAATCTTATCAGATGAAAGTACCTATACCTGAAGAATGAAACCTCACCATCGTTTGCCCGATCCACAAAAAGGAGACCCTCATAACTGCGCCAACTACAGAGTCATAAATCTCCTCAATATCGGCTACAAGATCCTATCTGTCATAATGTGTAAATGCCTGAAACCGTTTACCAACAACCTGATCGGCGCTTATCAGGGTGGTTTTAGGTCAGGAAAGTCCACAACCGATCAAATATTCACACTTCGGCAGATCCTGGAAAAAAAACCCAAGAAGGCGATGTGCTGTTATGTGACTTCTTCAAATTGATTCTTGAGAGAATTGTGCAAAACTCCCTGTTAGGACTCAACGTGATGTCATAGCCACGTTTGCTAGTATAGAGAAGGAAGCGGCAAAAATGGGTTTAGCAGTAAATGAGGGTAAGACTAAGTATATGCTGACAACACGAAAGTACACATAACATCGACAAATTGGTCAGAACGTCACCGTTGACAAATATAACTTGAGGCTCCGCTATTAACTCTGACAACAACATCTCGTCAGAAATTAAACGAAGAATTACTCTTGCTAACCGCTGTTTCTTCGGGCTAAGAAGGCAATTTAGTAGTAAAGCCCTCACTAGAAATACTAAGCAGATCCTATATAAGACCCTGATCATCCCAGTCCTGCTCTACGGCGCTGAAACATGGACCGTATCCAAAGCGGATGTTGGCCTCAACCAACATGCCTCTCCAATTAGCCCGGTCCTTAGCTAACTGCCTCCAGTTGCGCACTCCAAGTTGGTTGAGGTCGGTTTCCACTTGTGCGCGCCACTTAAGGCGAGGTCTTCCTCTACTGCGTCCGACGTCTGGCTGGGAATCGAAGACTCTGCGAGCCGGAGTATTGGTGTCCATTCGTTCTACATGTCCTAGCCATCTTAAACGTCCAATGCGGAGGTTTTTGACCAGGGGCATGTCGCTGTACAGCTCGTATAGTTCTTGGTTGAATCTTCGTCTCCATAGCCCGTCAACGCAAACGGGACCGAAGATTTTTCGAAGAATTTTCCTCTCGAATCTACCAAGGATTTCTTCATCCGCTTTTGATACGGTCCATGCTTCAGCGCCGTAGAGCAGGACTGGGATGATCAGGGTCTTATATAGGGTCTCCTTAGTAGTTCGAGTGAGGGCTTTACTACTAAATTGCCTTCTTAGCCCGAAGAAACAGCGGTTGGCAAGAGTAATTCTTCGTTTAATTTCTGACGAGATGTTGTTGTCAGAGCTAATAGCGGAGCCGAGGTAGACAAAGTCCCGTACTACCTCAAAGTTATATCTGTCAATGGTGACGTTCTGTCCAATTCGTCGATGTTGTGAGTCCTTTCGTGATGACAGCATATACTTAGTCTTACCCTCATTTACTGCTAAACCCATTTTCGCCGCTTCCTTCTCTATACTAGCAAACGTGGCTATGACATCACGTTGAGTCCTACCAATGATGTCAATATCGTCAGCGTATGCTAGTAGTTGCACCGACTTTTGGAAAATTGTGCCTCTGGTGTTGGCTTTGGAGTTTTGCACAATTCTCTCAAGAATCAGATTAAAGAAGTCACATGACAGCGCATCGCCTTGCCTAAATCCTTTTTTGGTATCGAATGTGTCGGTGAGGTCGTTTCCGACCCTGATGGAGCAGCGAGAATTCTCTATCGTCATCCTACACAAACGGACGAGTTTGGGCGGTATACCAAAACTAGACATGGCTCTGTACAGTTCGTCTCTATAAATGCTGTCATATGCGGCTTTGAAATCGATGAATAGGTGGTGGGTATCGATTTGCTTCTATATTCAGTGGAATTTAAAGTCAAACCCGGCTGCTTTGCTTACGTCGATTTTATCTTCTGGGGAAGCACAAGTAGTGTTCGATATAATATATTATGTTGAAGTTTTGATAAATAGTTGAAACATAGAGAAATAGTATTACATCACAGATTTGTGAGGTTAAAATGGTAAGATAGACTGATATCATTCTCTACACGTACCGCCATAAATTAAGAGATTCAAACAAAATTCGTGGATCTAAAGTAGACAAAATATATAAATATACTTCATCTAAATAAAGTATTTTTTTAAGTGGGGCTCTCATACGAATGCGTTAAAATATAGCTTTTGGGGAAATTAATATATTATTAATAAATATAAAAAATGTATGTCAACAAATAGCTGACTTTAATTTTTCGCCTTCTTTTGTGTGTGTTTGAAAGTGGTCCGCATGAACATATAGCCTCAATGCCAATTCTTGTCATTTGCCAAGTTAAAAATCAATATCAATGTCATAAGATTAGCACTAAAACTTACACACCTCTATGACTATAATGATGTTCATTGATATATTTTGTTTCTCTGTCAGTGTTCTTAATTTAAGAAAATCTATAAACCTTGACAATATATTTGAAACTTTTAATCAAACTTGATTTCCCTTTCTTTAATTATTGATCAGTCATGACTGATAAACAACACTCATATTGATTGACTTTTCTACCTAGCGGATATATTAAATCTGCGATATTATGAAACTTAAATAACCGCGTTATTAGGCGCAAAATAATTTATCGAATCATCAAAAAGTTTTAAGGAGAATAACGACGGGGTATGGTTTATACCTAAAATGAATATTGATTGGGCCTTAAATTTTGAGCTTTCGCACACAACATGTGTGCGTGTTGCTACGGCTGGGAATCGAACCCAGCTAATCGTATACCTAGCTAAATTATTTCTCTATGTTACAAACTTTGTATCAAAACTAATATACCCCTATGGGATAGGGTATAAAAAAAGCAATTAAGCACATTATGTACATAAGTAATCAACCATAGGCCATTAGGAAGATAAGTTACCAAAGCGCTTGCAACTTAAACGATATCGCTTGAAGATTAAACGACTATTTTATGAATGATATTGATCTTCAGTGTACGGAAGAAGTTAACCAATTTCCTTTTCATTAATGTTACACTATAGAAAAGCCCAACTCAATTTTATGTTTTCATAATCAAAATTGCAAGGACTCACGGTTACTAGGTCTTTTAAGCCTTAAATCTATATACTGCTTGTTCGTCAGACTGCAGTCAATTTATGGGTTTCCCATATGTAATGTAGGACACTTCGATTAGGAAGAGTTCAGAGAAATTTGACGAGTTATGCATTCCGTAAATTATTCACGTTTATCCTGCTAACTAGGATAAAATATGTGAACAATTAGGCTTGCAAACTTGAAGTGTCAAGAATAAGGCATATTGTATCATGATTATACCTACGCGATATTCTGAATTATCGTATTGTTTCACCGGAATTGATTTCTCTTATGAATTTGTATGCTCCTTAAAAATCCCTTAGGGACCGCAATTTGTTAATGTCGAACTCTCATGAAACTAACTATGGCAGTTACACGATATATGCGCACTTTTAATTTGACAACCAGTAATAATGATTTTTGTTTATTCGGGTTTTAAATTTAAATATTTAATTTAAATATTGTTTATTTGAAGAAGTTCATAATGTTGCAAAATCTGTGGATGACCATCTAAATCGCGCAACAAAAAAGAGTTGTGAAAATCTGTACTTAGTGCTCTGTGATGTGAACAATAAAAAATGGTTGGAATCTACTTCGAATCAGAATGTTTATGTTTAATCAAACAATAAATTAAGCGAGTGAAACCATCATTCCAATTAATTTTTTGATTTATATTATGTTCTGCACAAATTTCATAAGCAAATTGGCCAACAATACCACAAAAGCGATATAAGTAAACCAATTTGCAAAGATCTAACCATCTAATAGCATCACTTAATATTCACACTCGAAGGTAATTAACTACCCAATAAACCCAAAAACACACATAAAATACCTGAAATCTATGAAGTCATGTATGTACATAGCCCTTACAACCCAACATCCCTGAGTATCATATTTGTTTGCAAAAGTGTCAATTTCATCCTCAATTCGAATACTACATATCAACTGAACTGGGAATGGAAACCATCCACTTTCATTATCGACCGACATTTCATCCCCGCGATTGTGCTCGCTGTCATGATTTACCCCCCCACTCCTCGCACGTTAAAGCCTATCCGTTAGACTTTCTCCAAATGATGTGTACACAAAGTAGCAATCGCATATTATATATCTCGGATTTGAAATAGTTCTTGCGCCGCTACAACCCCCGCTGTCATTTCAGTGACCCATTCGGATCTACTTTCTGACATTATCTTTTAAAATACATATACCGCATGCATACACATACAGAATACCGAGGAAAAGAAAAGCCTGCTAGTGTATTAACTAAGTCCGTCACAGCAGATCATCAAAATGATGAGAACCAAGCGCCTTCATAATAAAATGCCCCCAGCCATTAGAGTTTACGCCATCAAAACCCCGCCCGCCTTAAACCCTCAGGGTGGTCTTCGGCTCATTTAGCGATTCACACTACCCCGCACATTTAACGGAAATGTATCCTGCCAGCATGAAATTGCGTCTAGGAGGCCATATCCACACATCGCATACAGTACTTGTCTTATTTAAACAGAAATCTTTTGCCCGACGACTCGGGAATAGTATGGGACAATCTCAGAGTGATTCAATGACACCGCAACCGAAAAGAAATGGAAATTGTCAAAATCCTTTCCATTAGAGCCAAAAGCTCTTTCCCCGGCCGGGGAGAATGGCGGTCGCAGAGAATGACCCAACTCATTTGTGACAAAGGAAAGTCGCTCTCGTCGTCTTCGTCCCGGAGCAACAATTTCATATTTATGGACGATTTCGTGTACGGGTTATCATCTACGACCGCCATCACCACTAGAGCTGGAGTATCTCACCCTTTCGGTCAGTGGCCCACCACTGCCATCGGCAGCCACCTACCCCATGTCCCACTGCAGTAGTTTTAACATAGTGCGATGCCATTAATAACATAACCTGGGCATAATATCAACTTACTGCCTGATGCCTGTTGTGTGTTATCACAGTGTTTGTGCTTGTGTTGACTTATAGATGCGCGAGTGTTTGTCTAATGCTATGCTTTTATTATTGTAGTCCTTATCTATATGAATGTGTATATGTGTGTGAACAGTTTTTGTTAGTGAAAGGGGGGGACTGAGATGGGGGAGAGATTAGTTGAAAGTTTGTAATCGGACAAAAGTCTATTTTTGTGAAACGAGTGAAAGTCTCCGAAATTGAGGCCATTATCTCTTATGAATAACGCAAACATCCTTTTCAACTCTTTGGCTTGCCGTATGGCTGGATAGTTTTGAGAGTGAGGTAGATGTAGATGCTTATGATAGAAGCCGTGATAGTATGGAATACACAATGTGGGCTTGGACATTTCCCTGTACAAAAAATTTTTTTGTGTTGAAGTTTTGTGCAAGTGTTTGACACTTTCCATCCCTTCATATGTCAAAGTGTGTATGACAGAGGATGGTAGAGTTACCAATAATTTGTCCATTGTAATGTGCTGATGTGTAGTTAGCAGAAAAATATTTATTTATATTTTTTTTTGTATTATGATTTTTAATTTTGGTACATAAGAATGATATTTTTTTAAATATGATGGTAGTGGAACTGTCCGGATTCACTTGTCATACCTAAACAGCTAAAACGAATTACTTCAATGTCCAGTTTTCTGGTGGCAGGGAAATAAAAAGTAAAGATTTTGACAAATTTTCATATTTCGATGTGAGTAAAAGAAAAAAAAATGGACTTTAATTGGAGCATGGAATAAATTGAAATTTTGAATATGTGCGTTGTTGGTAGTGCAACAGAAGAGAGTTTGTTTAACTGCAATTTAATTTAAATCAATTCAATCAAGCAAAATAAAAAAAACATATGACAACGCTACAATCCTCTGAGCGGATCGTTTAATTAATACCCTATTCCATTCCATCCTTAAATTAATATCCCCAAATTGTGGGCAGATATTGTTCGGAAAAATAACGTTTTTCTTCTGCATATGGTATGGAGTAGGGTATAAAAATGTTTTTTTTTGTTAGGAAAACGCCTCCAAAAAATGGGCGCAGGTTAAACTGATATAGAGACGAAATGATTTTGCATCCAAATTTTACCGAAAAACGTTTTTTTACTGAAAACACCCCTTAAAAGTGGGCGTGGCGAAAAACTAAATCAAGATAAAATATAGACACTGAGATTGTCTAAATATGTTGTTTAGAAACTTTTTCAAAATTCCTAACGGTTTGGCCAAAAACTATACCCTATACCATATTGGTTAATGTACTAGTTTTGGTACATAGTTTGTAACATAGAGAAATAATTTAGCTAGTTATACCTTTAAGTATATGAATCGACTCAGAATCGATAGCTCAGTCGATTTAGCCATGCCTGTCCGTCCATCTGACCGACATAGTTAGAGAATCTCAATATTTATATTTCGTCTATATAAAGTTTTTTTTGCCACGTCCACTTTTTGGGGACGTTTTCTTAAAAAAAAACCTTTTTTGGTATATATTTAAAATATTCGAAAAAACTTTCGATGCAAAATCATTGGTTATGATAATATTAACATTTCGTCCTTAGATCATTTTAACCCACGCCCACCTTTTGGGTGCGTTTTCCTACAAAACTATTTGTATACCTTAGCATATTCGGGAGAATAACGATGTTTTTTGTCGAACAACAAAAGAATCTAATAAACTGTTTGAACAATATGTTGTTACTATGTCATTTTCTATATTTCATCGTCATAAAGGCCACATTTTGGGGATATTAATTTTAACTATGGAATGGGATAAGGTATTAAACGATCCGCACAGCGAATTGTAGCCTTCTCATTTGTTTTTTCTATTTTAAGGAGTGCCAACTGTAGAGTTTTATTTCAGATAGAACATCATTGTCCGTTTTATGAAAAAAAAGCGCTTATTTACCTAGAGCCCAACCAACATTCCAAATAGAAGTGCTCAACTGGAATTTAATGCAATTAGCTAAGAACCGGGCTAACTGGGGACCTTAGCTAATTTAATATTTTCCAGTTGAACACTTCTATTTTATTGACGCATTTTATGTGAGAGCCAGGAGATCTTTCTTTATTGAGTCTGACGTTAGGTTGTGAATATCTCCATCTGCTCTACTTCTTATGCAGACTTTTTCGACCAGATCATAGTTGAATTTTCGTTTACACAGCCCGTTAAGGTAAAACTAACGGTTTTCCTAATAAATGTTGGCTTATCTATAACGATCAAGGATTTCTTTACCCGCTTTTTATACGGTCCATAGGGAGTGGGAGTATCAGGTTCTTATATTGGATATGAATAAAGATTTAAAAAATCGAGTGTGAGTTCACACTCGGTAGAAGTGAAGCTGTATTCTGCTTAATTTCTTTCTCTGTCTTTCTCTGTTTACCACCTCCATAATGTGGTAAATCTCATTCAGCCTTTGCACACGAGGTCACGAGATGAGTTCAACTGGCATAAAACCGGTTTCATACCATACGCCAAGCGCGCACGAAATGGATTATACCGGCAGAGGCAAATTGTATACATGTCTCCTTTTTATTGTGTTAGTATTTCTATTGAAATTGACAATTGCCTTGAGTAATTTTTGACAATTTACAAGCTCATGGGGTTGTGTGAGAGTTATATGCAACTACATAAATGTTGACTATTCGACTCACAAAACGCGTATGAGAGCCGAATGACAAACAATTTTTTCAGACCTAAAATGCTCAAAAATGTGTTTGGATTGGTATTCAAACTTGTTCTACCGCACAACTCGTTTGAAGAATTAAAATTATTTCTTACGGCGAATCTCAGTCCATTCCCGTACAAATTAACCAAGAATACACGGTGTTCACATGAAGTCCCCATCGAAGTAGTTATCCCGTCTGATGCTGCGTGATTTCGGTGATCAGTTGAGTACTGATATGTCTCTTTTTCGTTACACTTTTTCGTTTTATAAAATCCAATTCACTCCGTCCCAAAAGAAGTTTCACTTTAAAGAAGACAAAAACACAAATTTCGTCATTATTACCTTCTGCAAGAACTCCAGTGTGAAGATGTGCACTCTTCATAAACAACTGACAAAATACAACCAAAGCTACAGAAATTTCGATAAAACCGTCAAAGCAATTCTTGAGATACTAAAACATTCAGGCAATCTAAGCCAAAAGTACCATTATACAATTGAATACATGATCAAATCTTCCTACATCCCCAATCCGAAATTACTTATTTGCATCTTCATCTTGCAGCCTCTCCCGTCCAAAATACACTTTTCAAAGTACCGTCATTTGAATTTACCACCACAAATGTCATAGGCTTTTCCGATTGCATCTCGTTGTCATCATATGTAAAATACCGTCATTCCTGGAGGCAGCACTCCAATTCCAAAAAAACATCTTCACTAACCATATACAAATCGAAAACTCAATCAAAACTACCAGTTTGGATTCACACACACACCTTCTCAAAAACTTCGTCCTTTATGTTATATAATAAACAATACATCTACCACCTTCCTAGTTCTCCAACCAACATGCGAACACGAAACCGTCAACGAGACGAGACGGCATACACCGTACACTTGGGTTAATGACATACCAGCACTTCCTACAATAGATCCCTTTTTTGCACACGTTTTGACTGAGATACAAGTACATCAAACAGCCATAATACTCCAGAACCAGCTGCGGAATTTCTGTTTTCCCTTTTTTGTGACGCTTTATCGTTTCAAAAAATCCAATTCACACAGTCCCAAAAGAAGTTTCACTTAAAAAAAAACATTAAACTTTTCGTGACGCTTTTTCTAAACTGATTTAAGCCAAAATATTTACCTGTGTTCATAGAAATTTCTAAAATAATATTGCACAGGTAGGTTTTGACTAGAAATGCGGTTGATTCCAAAATATAGAAATGGCTACAATGTTTGTCGTATTGCTAAGCTATAGGTGTTTGAGCTCCGTGTTTATCAATTGCAGCGCTAAATTTGACCATTTCAGCAATAAAAATTCTTTTTTTAAAAATTAGCTTTAAAGCAGATATTATCTACTGTAATCCAGGAAATATAGTTATAATCAGTGACTACTTTGGCACAGGACAGGAAAATACTTAACCTTAAAAGATCAGCGAACAAACTTGCGATCAAATTCGCAAACATTAGCCCTAGATATATCTATCCACAGAAGTATGATGTTAAAGTCGTAATGGGGGATTTCAACGTCAAGATAGGAAGAGAGGACGTCTGAAAATGGACTAAGGCTAATTTAATACGCTACGGCAATTAACACCACTGTAGCCATCACCAGGTTCCCTCACCTTGGTATCCATAATACGACGACGACGGCCTCTGGAATAAAAAAAACCCTAGAAGTCCAAGCCAACAACTATTTCTAAGACACAAAGTAAAGTAGTTATAGATACAGCTTAACAGATCTATGTTTAGTTTTGGTACTCGTGTACCACATTCCATCAGTCTAGCTCAATATTTACGGCCTAAAAACTAATGACGTATGAAAGGACGGACTAATGACGTATGAAGGCCAGATCGTCTCAACTTTCGATGTATCGAAAGTTGAGTCGATCTGGCCTTGTCTGTCCGTCCTTATGTACAATATGTCTACATTTATTATTTCTTTATATTACGAACGCTATGAAATAGGGTATGAATATAAACAGTGATAACAAAGTTAACGAATTCCATTAAAATGTTAACTATACCAATACGTTACTACAAGTACCCATTGAGCAGAAAAGAAAGTAGGCTCGTAACAAATCAATGCAAGCTGAAGTTACAATACTTTCAATGGCGATTGTTACTTTCACAAAAGTGTTCCTAGTCAATCGAAGTGAAATAGTTTATTTTTATATAACTTATCGATTATTATCCCGTATCCATATAAATGCATACCGGCCAATAAGCGGTTAAAGTTTTTGTTTGCACAGTATGTACCTACATAACCATGTTTTTCCTGAAGATGATTCAGCTTTTAATTCCACTAATTCACATAGCGCACCGAAAATATTCGAGTCAATTATCGAAAACTGAGTTCAAAAATAAAAAAACGTAAGTGAAACAGGTTTCTGGAAATGGGCATTCGTTTAAATTTATCTTTCATAGTGATGAATAGATTCTCCAGTCAACTGAGAACAATTGGAAGAATCATACGTTTAATTTTTACCAGATTATGTCTCTAAGCTAATGTTTTCATTTTCCCTAGTTTGAATCGATCCTAAATGGATTTTTTTAGCTATTTCAGTAGAAATGAAAATTATATGTTCCAAAAGCATATAGAAACCAGAATCAAAGAGTCTTTCATGCTTATGAAGTGCCTCAGCACATTGGGACTAGGAACATTCGAATTGTTTTATAAGAAGTTGGGAAATCCTCCACCGAATAAGTTGCATTAGATAACTAGGCAGGATTAGCTACGCAAACCATTGGATAAGTATCGTATATTAAACTGGAAATGGAATGGATTCTATTGCTGGCAGAGAAAGTACAAAATCTGGAATTCATATGCAAAGAACAACCAGATATGCAAGGTAATGTTCCAGTAAGGCAGGGGTCTGTAAACAGACTGAAGTAGAATAAAAAAAACTCAAATGAATAAACGAATACTCAGATCTCTGTATGTTATGAAAAGCAAATAGGGTCTTGACATTTATAAAGGATGTATTTTTCGTTACATTTAGGTGGTAATTCATCTGAGCTGATCCACAAAAAAAACAAATTTTTGGCGCAACAGGCTCGTTAGTACCCAGGGCCTAGCTTTCTCACAACCATTCATGTGTGCGTGTGTACTTCTTGCACGATGGCGGGACCTCCTGTTTTATGCCGACTCCGAACGGCTAAGTTGAGATAAGCTATTCTTGACAATTGATACTACTCGGATGATTTGTCAGATCATCACGAGAGGAGGGCCAGTGAAAAATCATTTAGGTGTTGCTACGGCTGGGAATCGAACCCAGACCTCCTGCGCGGCAGCTCATCGCACTAACCATCGCGCCACTGAACCCCCTGATCCACAAGATAACATAATAAATATTTATAATCATTTCAATTTGAATTCATTAATTTTTGAGGAAATGTTGTTGAAGGTCTAAATGCGACGCTTGAAATGTTTTTGATCTGGGATGTTACCCCAATATGATATGGGGTTTTGTTCCATAAGCTATTTCGCTATTTCGTTCGGCGTTATGTGATCATATACAAAAACAAGCGCTTACACCAAGCTGATGCTTATCCATTTAGCCTCCTTCTGGCAACCGTTGTATGTGGTAGTACCTTGACCGTATAGTTAGGGTGTAAACCATAATATAAAGTCTTAACGGCAGCAGATAAGAAAGAAGATGAAGATGTTTCTTCTTCCATTTTGAAGAAGGTAGCTGAAGATTTAATAGCCCCGGTTATGAAGTACAAAGTGATTAGCTTAACTAACTTAATTTAATGATTGAAATTACAACAACAATTATAATAATTGAAACAACTTATTCCCTAATTGGGGATTGAACTTGTAATTGAACTTACAAGAGAGCCGAATAGTTCAATTGAATGAACTTACTTATAACTCATCTAGGAATCTCAAGCGTTATTCAGACCCCTTGAATAAAGATAATGTCGGATGAGTCAAAACGCGGCTGCACGTTCAAACTAATAACTAATAAGTTCGAACTTGCCTTGGCGGGTTTCTTGTGGGAAGCCGACTCTGGTCAAGAGTAATTGACTTTAAAGCCAGTTAGTGATCTGCATCAGCGTTACGATGCAGGGGATGCTCCTATCGATGGAATTGAAAACACTATGATGGAGTCTAATGCAGAACTCGACTGTCCCACGAGAAGGACCTACGAATGGTATGGAAGAGACAGTTCATGTTGATCAATTTACTGACCGGGGATAGCCAGAGTATACAGGAAACAAATAAGAGAGACTCACCAATATCAATAACCAGTAGATAAAGCATCACAATATCAATCATTAAAGGGATTTTCGAATCTACAATAAGCTACAATAAGCACAGCCAAAAAGATGGTTTCAGAAGAGGCGCAGAGACGTTGCAATGAAAAACCAGCACCATCGTGACATTATAGAAGCACTTAGGACAATTGATGATTAAATAGAAACTCGTTGATTCAGCAGTAAACGAGGACAAGACAAAGTGTATGCTATCAACAAGGAAAGTACTGTCGACGCACAACCTTGGATAAAATATTTCTCTTGGTGTTGATAGCAAAACTTTCAGTAAGTTTAAGAGTCCATCTACTTCGGATTCAACATCAGTAACAATCCAACCTTAGTAGATATTTGATGCACACAGACTTTACAAAACTATCCTACTTCGGTAAAATAAATAGAATCCAAACTCTCAAAGCCCAAATGCTTGCTCTGCCGGACCATAATATTTCTTTAAGAAAAATTATTCGCCGAATTATTGGTCCTGATTAGAGGAAACGATACAACCACAAACTTAACGATTTGAATGTAGTAGAAATGGAAAAAACACGCCAACGAAATTGGCTCGCCCACTACTAGCCAATAACATTAAATGATCTAGCTAATAAAATCTTCGAATCCCAGCCTTCACGTTAGAGACGCCACCGAACCTTTGGTTTATTAATTAAGCAATCGTGGATAACACGACTAAATGACTGAAAGCAACGTGCTAAGAATCGAAGGGTATGGAAGGCTGCCTTGACTAAAGTAAAGAGTTTTAACGGGTAGGTATGTATGTATCTAATATGTTAATGACTTCAAATTTGATTACATAAACATTTATTTACACCGAACCTTTGGTTTATTAATTAAGCAATCGTGGATAACACGACTAAATGACTGAAAGCAACGTGCTAAGAATCGAAGGGTATGGAAGGCTGCCTTGACTAAAGTAAAGAGTTTTAACGGGTAGGTATGTATGTATCTAATATGTTAATGACTTCAAATTTGATTACATAAACATTTATTTACAAACTTGATGTACAGAGATAAGACGACAACTTCGTATAAAATCATCAATAAAACAGAAATTTAAAAAAAAAATATGAAAAATTGAATGCCAAGATCAATCCAATTCCTTTTCGGTTAAATATTATAATGATTTCAATTTGTTACGTAAGTATTATCTGACCCGCAACTGCCTGAACAATGGTGCGCACCAATCAATACCAAATAAGAAAAGAAATATACATATTACTCAATTTTTGCATTCTACAATTATACACACCGTTAATTTAATTAAATGCGAATTCCAAAAATATCAAATAGTCCCTCTCCCCCATCCACTAATATGGAAATGCCAAAACCAGGAGACAAATCAGGCACCAGACACATGAACAAAAAACAATCCACACCAGTCATAGGTTAGAAGCAAAACCCAATGGCTGCAGTTTTAAGAGAAATAATCCAAACTGAAACCTCGCAATCCGCGTAATTGGTATCAAAATCCAGCGCAGCGGGACACAGCAGGTCCATTATACAGCCGAGAGTAATTAAGCACCACTTACTTGCCAATGCTCACGACTATTTAACCGCAGACGGCCAGGCACACTACCGGCCGTCGCAGCCACTGCTACTAGGTACCGCAGCGAGCACAGTAAACCACATCTCGGAATCTAATTAAAATTGTTGTGCCTCCAATTCACGAAAAAAAAATCATGAGAAATTGCAAGGAGGTGAAAAACGCTGCTGGATTCAGATGGCGACCCAATGCACTGCAGCAGTAATATGGCAGTGTGCACCGCTAAAAACCCTTCATTAAATCTCAAATCCACCGGAGTTTTGCGGAGTTAAGTAGGTACGGGTACGAACGTTTTAATTTTTTGTTTATCGTCTTTTTAATTCCTTCTTCTTCCCTTGGCGAGACGCGGAATGTAGAATTTGATTAAGTGTCCCAAAAAAGGATTGTCTCCCCTCTGTCTGAGCAAAGACGACGATGGTTGACTAAAATAACGCTACCGAACTGAGGGCACAATGCTACCAGCCCTGCTAGGAAAACAATAAAGAAAAGCGGAAAAATCAACACAGAAATGGCATCCGCCGCGAAATGCAAACAATACGATGCTACTCTGCCACCGCTGCGGCTAATAATAAAACAATTAATCTTCTTAGCGGTTTACATACATCCGTAAGAATACGTGAAGGAAGGAAGGTTGACATACACATAGCATGCCTTGATTTATAAGGAAAACAAACGACCGGCCGGCCGGCCGGCGGCGCCCTTCGAAAAATGCACAATTTCAATGATAGCGTTCTTTTTGGTATACCTTCCACGGGGATAATAACCGCGACGCGATCCTTGCCAGGATCCTTCCCTTAACGATTGTTACAATTTTTGACATATCTGTTTCACGATCTTGTTTCGCTTTTCAACAATCATTAATCACAGGACCTCAGTGAAGTGAAAACTCACACAATAAGTCCTTTTATTTGTTGTGCTCTCGTTCGTTCTGTGATACAATTTCATCCTGCGTAATCCTAAATAATTAGTGAATCATTAATTATTGTCCCGCTATCGGATTTCGGAATTTAATGCTTGCAAAAAAAACGGAATATCATTCCGTGTGCACTTAAACATTCTACATCCTTACCTGAGGACAAGTTTTGAAACCATCCCATTACGGGTAAATATTTGTTTTGGTCGCACACATGGATTAAAACGCAAAGAAAATAATAAAAGAATGAGAAACGGCATTTGAAGAGGGGCATGTCCTGCAAATTAGAGGGTATTTCAAGTTAAGAAAGAAAAATTGATTCAACAGATTTAGGTGGACTAAGCAGGATTTCTGATGCTTAAACTGGTTTTAAATTTTATTTTCCCAGAATTTTTGCAAAGGCTTTGATACTTTTTATTTGGGATGGTAGGTGAGTATATTACATAATGATGCTTTAGTGGAAAAATTGTATGGTTGTATTGGGTACTCAGGTTAAATGTTCTTTCCCACAAAAAATTTGAAGTTAGGTTTAAGGAAATTCTCATAATTTAAAGTTAAAAAATTTTTCCAGAATGTAACGGGTGATCCAAGTAGAGATACTTTTTTCCATAGCCTTTTTTGACAGATCACGTGTGAGTCGTGTCATTCTGTCATGTTATTATACCCTATCCCATAGGGGGGTATATTAGTTTTGAGACTTAGTTTGTAACATAGAGAAATAATTTTGCTACATATACCTCAAAGTATATGGATCGACTCAGAATCGCTAGCTGAGTCGAATTAGCCATGTCTATCTGTCCGTCCGTCCGTCCGTCCATCCGTCTGTTCGTCACCGATTTTTGGGCCTTAAATTTTGAGCTAGGATAATGAAATTTGGTATATAGGATCCTCGTCCGTGCCACTAGAACAAGTGTAAAAATTTTTGAAATCCGACTACTGCCACGCCCCCTTTTTAGGAAAAATTATTTTTTTGCCAAACCGTAAGGAATTTCAAAAAAGTGTATGAGCAGCATATTTAGACAATCCTAATATCTATATTTCGTTCATACAAAGTTTTTTGCCACGCCCACTTTTTGGTAGCGTTTTTAGTAAAAAACGCTTTTTGTCCAAATTTTAAAATTTTCGAAAAAATGTTTGATGCAAATACTTCCGCAATGGTAGTATAAACATTTTGTCCATAGATCATTTTCACCTACGCCCACAGTTTGGGGGTGTTTTCTTACAAAAACCATCCCAAGGCATTAGCAATAGAAATATGTTGTTTTTTGTTGAACCACAAAAGATTTTGAGAAACTGTCTGAGCAATATATTGTGACAATATCTTTTCTGTTTTTCATCGCCATAAGGCCTATATTTTGAGGATATTAATTTAAAGGATGGGATGGGATAGGGTATTCAACGATCCGCATAGCGGATTGTAGCCTCTCATATGTTTTTTGTTTAGTATTGTTTGGCATTTCATAATGGAAAGACTTACGCGTGAACAACGTTTACGAATTGTTCAACTTTATTATGAAAATTCACGTTCTGTGAGGAATGTGTTTCGTGCACTTCGCTTATGGTCAACATAATAGGCCTACTGAGCGTACTATTCGCAACACCATCACCCATTTTGAGACCCAGCATTCAATATTGGATAATATTCGACCGAATAGACCACAAAACAACGGTTTGGTGTGGTTTGTGGGCCGGTGGAATCATCGATCCATATTTCTTTAAAAATTATGCCGGTGCGAACGTAACCGTCAATGGCGACCGTTATCGTGCCATGATAACCGACTATTTGATGCCTGAAATTGAAGCTCGTGATCTCGGCGACATTTGGTTTTAGCAAGACGGCGCCACTTCCCACACATCGCATCAATCAATGGACTTATTGAGAGAACATTTCGGTGAGCACAAATTTCACGTTTTGGGCCGGTCGATTGGCCACCAAGATCGTGTGATATCACACCGTTAGACTTTTTCCTGTAGGGATATGTAAAGTCAAAAGCTTATGCCGACAAACCCGCTTCGATTCAGGCCTTGGAGGAAAACATCACGCGTGTCATTCGCCAGTTACCAGTCGAAATGCTCGAACGAGTGATCGAAAATTGGACTCAACGGATGGACCATCTGCGACGTAGCAATGGCCAACATTTGATAGACATAATCTTCAAAAAATAAATGCCAAAGAATGTTCTTTCAAATGATAATAAACATTCTCCATTAAATTTGAATTTTCTGTGTTTTTTTCTTTAAAAAAGTAGGGAACCTCGAAATGGATCACCCGTTATTACACATCTAGTCTGCAGTCTGGAGTTTTGAGTTTCGAATCATTGGCCTTAGAGCATGTAATCTTACTTACTTACCAAAGAAGCGTCACATTCCGGAGTGAACCTAGACTTCAACCAACATGTTTCTCCAATTAGCCCGTCTCTAAGGTAACCGCGCGCATTTTTGCCCCGTAATGAGTTGGTATGTAATGTTTCTGTGAAGGCATTACCGACTTTGAAAGAGCAGTTAAAGTTTTACTTCTTTATTTTGCACAGACGGCGAGCTTGAGCACCATACAAATCCTAGAACAGTATGAAAAACGCTATTTTATGCGTCTTTAAAATCAAAGATTTATTTCGAAGTAGATTTTCCTGGCCTTAAATCAATTGATACAGCGAAGTCAATTAGTATGTCCGTTACAAGATGTTGTGTTTTATAGAGGGTATTATTTTCCACAGTACAAAAAATATGTTATCTTTTCGCACCTTGTCATTGAAATTATCCAAAACGAATTTTACTCCGGCAGTTCTTTCTACATTTTTCCAAATTCTCGTAAAAAACTATTCCAAAGTCGTTAATTTTCTACATTAGTGCATGGCCCATATAAGTGAAATATTGAGGAAAAATAATTATAAATGATTAGATATACATACTTAAATACAAAAAAAAAACATTTTAATTTATGTTATATTTGAGTTTCGGTAAGGGTTCGGTAAGGAAATCATAACCAGTCCTGTAGAGTGCGCCAAATGTGTTTCCATAAGACTTCGTACAGTCAATATTACTGGAGGGGATTAATTTCGAAAGTGCTTTATCGGGGCGAAATTGTTAGTTGCGACACCATAGTCACAATCTCCATAAATCGGTGCAACTACTGGCATTCATTCATGATCACGCGGCAAAAATGCGTTTAGCAGTGTAGCAAATGAGGGTAACACCAACTATATGCTGTCAACGCGCAATGACAAAAAACATAGACGAATAAGTTAGAATTTTACCATTGACAGCTATAACTTTGCGAGACTTTATCTATCTTAGACCCGTTATAAACTCTGACAACAACATCTCGTCAGGAATTAAACGAGCTGAAGAATGGACAGTATTAAAAGCTGGTGAAGAAATCCTTGATCTTTGAAAAATTCTTCGAAAAATCCAGTTTGATTCAACTACGAACTATACGAGCTGTACAGCGACATAATCCTAGTTAAGTTAAAGATTGCTAGGACATGTAGCAAATAGACACCAATACTCTGGCTCTCAGAGTCTTTGATTCCCAGTCAGACTTCGGTCGCGTTAGTGGAATACCTTGCCTACCTAACCGACCTCAACCAACTTGAAGTACGCAACTAGAGTCAGGTTTATTTTTAGACTGGGCTAATAAGAGAGTAATGTTGCGTGAGGTTCTTTCCGAACTGTAGCGCCACTTAAGTAAGTAGCAAGCTTTGCAAGAGTGTTCGAAATAGAGAATTCAAAATAGGTTTTTATAGAAATACTTCGTTTTAGATCATATTTTCTAACGCCCACTTTTTGCTCAAGTTTTCTAAAAATACAGTTTTATCCTATCCCATAGCTAAACAAATAAAAACAAATACAAGTTTTTGGCGCAACGTGGGCTAACCATTTCATTTAACCATTCATGTGTGCGTGTGTACTTCTTGAGATAAGATTTTCCTGACAATTGATACTACTCGGAAGATTTTTCAGAACATCACGAGAGCATGGCCTTTTAAAAAATCAATTAGATCTTGCTACGGCTTGGGCTCGAACCCTTCTGCGTGGCACTTCATGGCACTAACCATCGCGACACAGAGCCTATCAGCTTTTCAGCTGGAATCATACAATTTTGTTTATCTACTTTTAGTTTTAAAATCCCCTCACTGCCAAATCAATTTTTTTATTTGTATTTGTGCAAATAATTTATTTGTATAGCAATAAACACCAAGATTATTGGTTAAATTCTCTTAAAATTCAGAAATGAAATTCCCAATGATGTGTTTCAATAACACCTATAACTGGAGATTTAGACAACATTATAAAATACAATACAATTAAAGCTTAGACAATGTCATATTTTATATTTCATCCATTTTTTTGGTATATTTTATATAAGGATGGAATATCATAGCATGTTAAATGATCCACACAGCAGTACAATATCTTCTGTATAGTGTTAGGATTACATTTAATTTAATTTCATGAAATAATTAAAATTAGCTTTCATATATAATAGATGCTAGCTGAAACGGTATTTTCGTAACTGTTAAAGGAATTCGAAAAAGTGTGATAGATCGCATACAAAACCATTTTATCTATATGTATGTAGATCTAACTGTCCTCTCATAGGTCTGTGAAATGTTATTATTATTGTAAATTGTCGAATGGATGGCAAGGAACCAAAGATAGGACTCACTTCTGAACAGTGCTACTTATGATCGGAAGTAAAGAGTTGTATACTACTTACTTAAGTGGCCTCAACCAACATGCTCTCCAATTAGCCCGGTCCTTAGCTAACTGCCTTCAGTTGCGCACTCCAAGTTGGTTGAGGTCGGTTTCTACTAGTGCGCGCCACTTAAGGCGAGGTCTTCCTCTACTGCGTCCGACGTCTTCCTGGGAATCGAAGACTCTGCGAGCCGGAGTATTGGTGTCCATTCTTTCTACATGTCCCAGCCATCTTAAACGTCCAATGCCGAGTTTTTTGACTAGGGGAATGTCGCTGTACGTCAACGCAAACGGGACCGAAGATTTTCCGAAGAATTTTTCTCTCGAATCGAACAAGGATTGCTTCATCCGCTGTAGAGTTGTATCACACTCCATAATATTAATATTGTTTGAAGTCCAATAAGGATGAAATGACATTAAATGTGTTTGATGGATTTGACTTTGATCATTCAATTTTTTTTATATAGAAATATATATATTTACCTTTTTTCACATATGTTAACAAGACTAGATTTGTTATCTCTGGGAATAAAATAATTAGGTAGTTGAGTACTCAATTACACCTTTTTGCATCGCGAAACATGTTCGACAGCGTTGCGTGGCAGTAACAAAGGCATCCCTTTAACATTCCAAACCGTGAATGCCACTTGTCATGTAGATAATAGCCGGATTTTGTACTTTTCAGTTTTGACATGTCCTACATCTGTTCGCCGGAGGATTCATCCTGCCCGCAATATTTTCACGGTTCGACAAGCCATCGTGACGTGCATGCGAAAAATTAACCAAACTAATTGCCATCCTTTCGCTTTGTACGGCCTTTTCAGGTGAGGTGCTTCATGGTGGACTTTGTAATACAACAGCCAACCGTCGTGAGTTCGATCCTTCAAGGGCGATTAAAAACGCTGCAGCGTATTATGAGGAAAAACAGCACGCACATTACACTCATATCCCGGTTTAATGTTCCACCACGGCTCGGGCAAAAATCGCCAAACTGCGTGCAAGTGGTTTCCGTCCGTCTATCTGCTCCTTGATCGTTGATTGACAACTTGGACATTACTTATATTAACTGGGAATGCCAACATATATACTTTTCTGGTAGCGCCTGCAGGATGAGAAACCACAAAATATGATTAAGAAGCAATTACCATCCGGGAATTTCTTGTAAGTGCGACGGTTCCGACCGTCATGTGGTGTTTCTTTTCGTCATGCGTTTCCGTTGGAGTTGCAAAGAAGTAAAAACCGCAAAAGATTTTTTGGCTGTTTGTATCTATGTTAAGTGGTATTCATATATTTTTATTCATTGAAGTGAAAAATTCTTATTTATTTAAATTCTTTAAGAATATAATCTTTAACGTCATTTTCACTACACTACTCGACTCTGATAAACTTTTCTAAAGTTTTGTACGTCAATTCATCTTCATTGTCTTTTATTCAGTTGTGTCACCATAAAGGATAACCTTAAGACGGTTGCGCGTTGTAGGAATAGGGTAGATACCAATCGAAAATAGGCGAGTTCCATTTACGGATTCCTCAAAATTTGCCTCTGCTCCCTAAGCTGAGATTTTTTGATTAAGTGAAACAACATTTAAGTGACAGCAAAAACATTTCAACTTTATCTGTAAAGCAAAAGGTTTTCCTATTTTGTGTTTTAAGCCTAGGTAGGCCAAAACTGAAAATTTCGTTAAGAAATATTTAAGGCAAAACGAATTATGTTGAATTGTTGGAAATAGCACTGGTAACTCAGATAATAAATTTCATTCAATTAGAAATTTTGCGACAAAATTGACGATTTCCCTTATTTGGCCGTTTAATGGGAGGTACTGTTAATAAAATTTCTAAAACTAAAAAAATGACATAGAAATTTGTTCAAACAAAAAACTCTTAATATGAATTTTGAAAAAAATCGTTCTAGCCGTTCAAATACCATACCACTTTTGCAGACTTCTGCAGGTACGGATTAGCAATGTAGCTCTAATATATACTTCGGTTTATTGTTGATCTAATATTATCTGCTTAAGAATCTTTCTTGCTATTTAGATAATGCAAAATCATACAGACGTTTCGTTATTTATTTATACCTCTCTAATAAGCCCCGTCCCTAGCTTGCAGCTGACCACTTCAAGTTGGTTGTCAAAATCGTCGGCGTATGCTACAAGTTGGACAGAATTTTCGAAAATTTGCTCTGGTGTTTGTGGTGGAGTTTTGCACAATCCTCTCTAGAATTATTTTATTTCAAATATTTAAATGATGTGTCGCTTTCTCTAAATGTTGGTACCAAATGTTTCGGTAAGGTCGTTGCGGACTCTGATGGACCAGCAAGAATTCTCCATCGTCATCCAGCACCGAAAATCATAATGAACGGTTTCAGGCGTGCATATATTATGCCAGATAGATTTTTTTAGGCGATGCGATGTAGAGATGACTTCTACTTCTACTAGCAGTAGCAACCCAGCCCGACTTCGTCCGGGTACAGTTCGATTAGTACAGCAATACATAAATAAATTGGGGAAGACACATTTGTAATAATATGTTATGTATAGATAGAAATTCGTTTTCTTATACATATCTGTAACGCAGCGATCGCCATCTCGTCAGAAACTAAACGAAGAATTACTCTTGCCAACCGCTGTTTCTTCGGGCTAAGAAGGCAATTACTACTGAACTACTACGTAGATTCTATATAAGACCGTGATCATCCCAGTCCTGCTGAACGGTGGCGCTGACGCATGGACCATTTCAAAAGTGGATGAATAAATCCTTGATCGATTTGAGTGGAAAATTCTTCGAAAAATCTTCGGTCCTGTTTGCGTTGACGGGCTATGGAGACGAAGACCAAGAACGTTTAAGATGGCTGGGATATGTAGAACGAATGGACACTAATACTCCGGCTCGCTAGAGTCTTCGATTCCCAGCCAGACGTCGGACGCAGCAGAGAAAGGCATCGCCTTAAGTGGCGCGCAAAACTAGAAACCGACCTCAACTAACTTGGATTACGCAACTGGAGGTAGTTAGTTAAGGACCGGGCTAATTTGAGGGCATGTTGGTTGAGGCCCAGGATCATTCCAGACTGTAGCGCCACTTAATGATGAAGCCGTTGTTGTGTTAGGGGCTGTTATATGACGAAAAATTTGATTTCTGCCACTTAGACCTCGTATTCTCAGCTCATTTAAGTGATAGAGCATATAAACTATATCCTTCCCAGGGAAATGCCGATCATAACAGTGAAAACTACATCAAAATACATTCAGCAGTTCTCGAGATTAGGGCATTCATACACGTTTTGGGGACTTTATTTTATGCTATGAATTGATGGTAGTAATGCAGTTCAGAGGGTCTCCTTTTTGTATATCGGGAAAACGATTTTGTATATAGATCAATTTTTTTTTTATTTTTATTTTTAATTTGCAGACTGCAACATCCCCTGATGGAAATCCATGTGAAGAACCCGTCTTAGGTCTATAGTGGCATTTCATTCTGCAGCGAGGTCAATAACCGACATAGATGTCTTCTCGTCCTACCTTTGAGTATAAATCGCCCAAAACGATTTTAGCATCGTCCTTGGTAGTCGCTTATAAGTTATTTTCAGGAGCTCGTAGAAACGGCACTTAGCAATGTCATACCTTTGTAGTGGAAGCGGACTTGAGGCTTTTTTTTCTTTTTTTTTCTAACTCTGTCACTTGTAACAAATCCGCAGCATAGTTTAATCTGTTAATAGTTTCATTCATCCAACATTATCATATTCCATATTTCCTTAATTATTTTTATTTAGTAGTTGCATGTAGTTATAAACATTTTGTTGGTTAATATTTTTAAACTTAACTTCATCAGACGAATTTTGATTGTTATTAGCATTTTTGTTATATATAATACATGCCTTTCACACCGAACAGAGAACATTGTATAAATCTTAAAGTTGGCTTATGAAAGCAAAAATTAATTTAGTTTTTACTAACTTCATAAAATTTAATAAACATCAATTGCCCTAGTTATATAATAATGAATCGATAAGATTTTTTTTTATTTTACAAGGGTTGCCAATAGTTTAAACTTCACTTTTATGTGGACAATTTTTATATTGTGGGTATTTGAGTTGTAAAGGTCCTGCTGATAAGAAGGGTGGGCATAGTGTACACAATAAGACAAAACATATGTTATCTCAATGTTAAAGTATATGTTGATTGAATATATTTGTGTGTACTTTAATTAACGGTCTCCCGAAAACCGGAGGTTCGGTCTTCCTTGTCGCCTGGAACCTGAAGGACGAGATTCAAAGATTTTGTTGGTTGGAGCATTATTGTTCATTCGCTCGATGTGGCTGAGCCAATGTGTTCTAAGTATTTTTACCATTTGTACTAAATCCAGACCTTAGTACAGCTCATTAAGTTCGCGGATGTACCATCTCTTCCATTCGCCTTCCTCGCATACAGTTCCCAAAATACGACGAAGAATTTTTCTTTCGAAAGTGCCTAATATTTACTCTGCTTTCCTGCTTATTGTCCAGCACTCGGTGCCGTAAAGTAGAATTGTAGTTAGGGTCCGGTGGAGTGAAAAAGTTTTCACCTCTTTTGAACCTAAATATCATCGTTTCCTATAGGGTCAGCCTTCATTGTATCTCCACTAAGGTGTCGTTCGTGGAGTTGATGTTGAATCCGAGGTAACTTAACTCTTTAACTACCTCAAAATTATTGCTATCAACATAATGATCACAAATCCATCCTTAAAATGCAGATTATGAGGCGGTTATCCCGATAATTCCAGAGAATTTAAAAATTCTCGTGGGTGGACTACGAGATGGGAGGCTTGGTCACCGTGCGGGGTGAGTTCGAACTTGGAGCGCTTTAGCTTCCAATTGAACGATGAATTTTGGACTCCACGTAATTTTCGGGAAAATTACGAAACCTGATAATAAAAAAACTGAAAGAAAATAAAATAGAAAGCAAAACCGGTGGAGTGAAATAAAACCAGAATGTTTTATCCACGCTACAAAATGGGAGTGGTGCGCCCAATTAACTTTTATTCGTGACGATTTTTTTTGGATTGATACCAATGTATCAAAATGGCGGACCACGAAGATGTCACCCTAACGAATTTTTCCCGAAATTTAATTAAATAAAGGTTGCGTGTCCCGTCTTTTCTCGGAATTTTTCCGGCCGCGGAACAACCAATGATTTTTTTTGCACTTTTCTGCACTAATCGATTTGACACTATTAAAACTCTACTTATCGTTTCTCCCTTTGTTTTTTTTTTCTTCTCCTTCTTCCTCCGCTCTTCTGTTCTTTCCTGCTTTTTCTGCTCTTCTTCCTTCTTCCCTTCTTGATATCCCTGTTATTTTCCTCGTTTCCTTTCTCCCGACCAAGCTAGGATTTTTTCCTCAAATTTGCCGAAATCACAAAAATTTGTCCACGAAAATTTGCTGCTAAGAAAAACGCACCTCTGAAAGCTCCGCTTGATATCCAAGAAGTGGATTCTCTTTGTTTCAACGATCCCGTTGTCCAAACTCGATCCCGTTTATGCATTCACACACAAACATTCACACTTAGTACTCTCCACTCGTAAGCCCACTGCGACTTCTCACACTTTCTGCCCTTTGGCTGGAAAATGCGTTCGCGCTTACTAGTTTCGAGGTACCAACGTTCATACGTGACTGGTCTTACTGCGCATTTTAACGCATCGACGTCAGGTATTTCCTCAACGCGTGACACGCCATACATACACCAATTGGATTTTAACATTCACACCGGTTTTCAATAGGAAAATCCCGGTGTCAATCCTGAACAACTTTTTTTCTGTCAACGCCTATGCCCCGGATGCCTATGTTTGATTGACCGCGACCACTACGAAATCCGAAATACCCGAACTATGGTGGAGAATTGAATATCAGAAGGAAGGAAGAAGGGCACCGCACTTTCTCAGTAGCAGTGGGCTTTGAGGATGGAGGAAAAGATGAACTGTCAAAAAAACAACATTTTCGCGAACTATGTTGGTGGTTTCGCGTGAAGATTTTGGGGCCAGGGATTTCCATTCGGATGCCATCTTCACGTTATTTTTTTTTTCTAGGGGCTTATGGCCATTGATTTGAGTGTCCATTATGTTCGGACACGTTTCGCTGTCCCTTTGGACAGCCGTTTCCGTTTTGACAGCTGTCGGGTAACATGACAGCTTTTGAAGGTCGTGGGCCAGTGCTGATGGAACCATGGCTGCCCGCCACTTCCTCCTAATTCCGGTTTTGCGACCACAAAGAAAAGAGGGAACGAAGGGATTTTATGGGATAAGAGAGTGAGCCTAGTTGCGCTTTTCTTGCTCTTTTTTCTTCTCTCTGAAAAGCCGGTGTTCTTCCCTTCTTCTCTGCCTGTAGAGCTCATTGGCAGCTCTCGTCTTCACCTGTAGCTTAGCCTCGTAGGCCTCGTTCTTGGCTTCTATCGGCATTCCTCATCAAACCAAAAGTTTCTTGCTGGTGGGCGTGAGAAAAATAGCTCATCAGTTGCGGCTGATCTAATGGCTTGTTGGCATTGTTGCCATTGTTCTTCGACATTAGATGCTGTTGGTATGGTGTGAATCGAGAGGTTAAGGCATACGCGTTGCGCGAAGGTTTTGGCGATTGCAGTCTTTCGACATTAATTTTTTGCACAGTATTTCTGGTTTGTTGTGGCGTGGTGGATATCCGCATCCTTACCTTGGCGGCAACAAGGTAGTGGTCCGAGTCGATGTTAGCCCCTCGGATTGTTCGGACATCCAAAATACTGGATGTATGCCTCTTGTCTATCGTAATGTGATCAATTTGGTTGATTGTTCGTTGATATGGAGACCGCCATGTCCCCTTATGGATATCGTGGTGAGGAAACCGTGTTCAAGGGGCCTGACTTACCCTTAAGATTCCTAGATGACCTGTTGTCCGAATATGTCGAAGCAGCACATCTACGTTCGCGTGGGACGGCAGACCGGGACTCATTCCGCGCCATTCCGACCAGGCGAAAGACAGCAACACTATAATTGCTGTTTTTCGTCTTGTCATGAACACTCGCAGTTATCATTTAGGAAGTAAAATCCGGTTGGATGAGACCGGTACCCGATGGTTACCACTTGGAGTTTTTTGAAGTTGATTTGAATATTTCCTTATTTTTAAGCAACAATGACATTGTTGAATTCATACTTATTCAACAACAAACGTGTTTCATTCACAATTCAACTAATTATTATAAAAATAAATACGCTTGTGGTTGAAACAACATGTTTGTGGTTGAAATAGACAACGTTGCATTCAAATTCAACTCAACAAATCGTCATAGTTACATCTTTGGGTATACAGTAACAGCTGTGTTTAGGAAATTAACAATTTTTTTTAAGAAACACAAACGTTATTAAAGTATCACGAACATGTTCAATTTAATACTTTTCATTTTTAACGTATCACGAATTTCAAATTGAATGCTTTTCTTGTCCAACCATCAACAAACATTAATTCATGTGCTTATTCTGATGCGTTTCTTGGTTCAAAAGTTCAGTTTTCACTATATAATTCACATTCAGTTCTGGTAAAGTTTGTATAACATCTTGATTTCGAAAAAACAACGATCATTCAAGGCATTGGAATTTGTAAACAATCTAATTCTTTGAGATTTTTTTATCCATGAGGTTTTTATGGTTCCAAGGACCAATCTTTAAATAATTTTTATTTCTAAAGGAGAAAGAGGAGGAAATTAGCCTCAAGCCCTGTTAACAGTTCCCAGAACCAATTTTTGTTATTTTTTTTCCTTCTAAGGGAGAAAAAGGAGGAAGTATCTTCATGCTCTGTGGTACGGTAACCCGGAACATCACAAACGTTGTTGATTAACAACAATCGTGCTCAATTAACAAAATTTTCATGTTTCTAGCATCACAAAAGTTGTTGGTTAACAATGTTTATACTCATTTTACTATTATTTTGGTGAATGGTGATAGTTTAAGGGACGAAAGTGATAATGGCATTGTTGATATGAGCAATGAAAAGTGTATCATTTAAATGAAAAAAATTGAAAATGTTCAAATTAAGTATGTTCGTGTTCGACGCAAAAACAAACAAGGTTTATGCTTGATTTTACCTAGTTTTTTTTGTGTAGACAATATAGCAGGTTCGTTTAACCAAACATGATTTCATAATTCTATATTTTTGAGCAATGTTTTGGAACACCTTCTTTGTGAGTTTGGTCTTTGATTAAGCAATCTTTCAAAAATTGGAGGCGATGTAATGCATGAAGTGTCAACATGGATTTTGCCATTGCCAATGTCCTGCAATTGTTTTGAATAAAGTTCTCCAAATTGGTCGCTCTGAAGTGCAACATTCATGTTCAACTTAATTTGATTTTATTCATGTAGTTCCATAAAACCACTGATAATATTTTACGGAAATCACCTGCCAACAGAATCATTGCACCACGAAACCAGTGTTGATTGTTTCGTAAATCTTTTAATCTAATGCCTCCAAGTAATTTTTGTGTACCATCGTACATTCATCTCACATGATCAATTTCCATTGCTCTAACACTTTGGCCATCGAAGAGTTCTTTGACATTTTGCAAGTTGGAGCCGAATGAGCTGTTCGACCACCTTCCAGGAGCAATTTCTATACCAGCAAGTGCAATACCATTTTCCGATTGAATTGTTGCCGAAATCAATGATATTAAAAATATTTATCGAGTTCCATCGGGAGAATCCAAAATGGAAATTCCTCCAGTTCCATCGTTTACAGGGCAACTTTCCTATTGTTTTTCTTCGTAAAAACAATCCTTATAAACTAGTGACAACCTTTCAAAACCTGTTTATATATTTATTTATTTATGTTATATGTGTGTGGTAAATAAAAATGAGAGAAGAATTAATGCTGTAGAAAAATTATTAATAAAAATTAAAAGTTAAAGAAATAAAACTTTATGCAGGGCTTACGCCTGTCCTTGATTCACTTTATAAATATTTTTTTTCTTTTTTGCTGATATACTTTGGATATAGAAACAAAACCGATCACATCAAACGTTCACTCTAAAAAAAAATTCGTGTAATTTTACGATCAAAAAGCGAGGGTTACTTACTACTATAATTGCATTATTTTTACGCACGTATTCATTTTAAATATTAAATGCGTAAATCTCAAATCTTTGTTGTATGAGTAAGTTACATAAGGTGTTTGTATTAAAACAATATTTTTTTATTTATAAACCTTCTAAGAGTACTATCTCAACAATATTACATTATTATCGAACAAAAGTTGTTGAAAGGTACACAAACAATAAGTGTTTGAATTTTTTTACCTAATGCCACGTGTATAAAACCTAACTTGCCTAATGTTGCTCTAAAAATTAAATACATTTTCGTAGTCATCTTACACGGATTTTTTAGTGTGTTTACTAAAAACTAATTTTCTCTATCTTTCTTTTTGTCCCGGTTGCCTTGACAAGTTATCTAGCCGAAGATTCAACAACGAATTCTACGAGCTATACAGCGAAATAGACCTGGCCAAAAGCTTCGCAATTAACATATAGCTAAAACATTAAGAGCAAATGGATATTAGCACTCCGACTAGCAGAGTCTTTGATTCCCAGTCAGTGGTAGCAGTAGATCAAGACTTTGGCTTAAGTTGCGAAATCTAGCTTTGAACATATCTAATATATGGTGGGTATATGAACCCTATCGGATTAGTTTTTAACTTTTTGTTAAAAACAATTGCAGATGTTTGCTGATTTTATTATGTTTAAGTATTTTAGTTAATATTTTCGTCAATATGTGCATTGCATATAATTGCAATAAATCTCGACAACAACCTAACAAAATCTCATCTCTCCCATTTGATTGAATAGAAAATAAAAACCTATATACCATCCCTGTATTGAGGGAATCTCCAAAAATGTCGGTCGTCCTTCAGATGCAACAGTGCATTTTTGCTTCATCCTTCTTTTGTTTATAATTAATACGCAGCTATACGCAACGAAAAGTACGCCTCTCATAGGCCACACATCTACACGCAGATTCAATGAAAGGCCAACACTAACCTCAGCCCCAAATGCCATGGTAATGAGTGCGATAGCTGAGATCGTATCTCGCATATTGGCTGAGGTAAGAACATGCGTAGGACAATCCGCCAACAAACCCTCATGTAAATAAATCCACCCCCAATTTCGGTTTTTTTTGTCTTGTTTTCATCGCCATCAGAAGCCATGTGCTCGTCGTTATTCCATGCACCAGCACTACCGTATCTACAGCAGATAAAATAAAATTCTTCCAGGAAACTAAGAGCAAGCTCCATTCCAGTTGAAGAGAATGCTGCCATGGAATTCGGAGTATACCCCAACATAAAAGAGAAAAAGGGCAACAAAATGAAATGAAATCCAATACATTTGCAATGACATAAAAATATAGATTATGTACATATAAAAATCTGTGTGGGAGACAGGCTGGGTGGACGAAAAAAGAAACTGTTGCAACTTAAGAAAAAATGTTGCTGTATATGTGAAGGACTTTGAACCTACACAGAGGGAAAAAGTAAAAGTTGCACTCCTTGCAGTCACTATTGTCTATTTTCTGTATATACTATCCATACAATGGATGGTGGTGGGAGGCTTTACGTAGGGCAATTGCTGGTGGAATAGGGGGTACTTAGGGGTGGTGGGAGGAAGACATCGCGCCGCTGCTCTCTAGGTCAATGTCGTAAAAGTGTTGATTTACTGTGTCAAAAGTCCTCTCGTTTGGTGCTTTTATTTTCTGTTTTCTTTGGCATCCTGTGTGTGGTTCTGTTCTGAACAATTTTTTTTGTGCTCGCTTCTTTCTCCTATTTTGTGTATTTTTCATTTCTTTTCTCATGTGTAGGTGTTTCACTTTAGTTTTTTCTTTCCATGTTTGCCATGCTTAATGCCATTACAGTACCGGCAGGTCCCACTATATATATGTGTATTGGCGTAGATGTATTTATTTATGTTGAAACGAGTGCAGTGCATTATCCTTTTAGTTGGAGAAGATTAATGCGTCTATACACACACTTTGGACCATCAAAAGTTGTTTTCAATGTCCTTTTGGGTTTATTTTACTTTTCTTTTGTCTGTGTTGTGTGGATGCCCTATTTCTTTACGTTACGTGTGTGTATAAGGGTGGTTAGGGGACAGCGATGACTTGGTTGTTGTGATCAGGGTGGTGCAGTTTTTCTTTTACTAAAAATGTTCTTCCTTTGATTATACTTTATATATAATATTATAGTATTAGGGAATAGGATTTCTTTTTATTTTCCAGTCTGGGTTTTTCATTTTCCTTTTGACCTTCTTAAGTATGTAGGTAGGATACAGTCACTGTGACGTCGTTATGTTATTTTATATAAAATTGAAGGAAGCATGGATACTACCGGTATTTTTTCCAATCTCAGACTTAAACAGCTATCATACTTTCGTGCACGTTTTCTTCTTCGCATTCAGGCCCCCACAAATACTCTCGTACATATAGGATCAACTCAAGTCACGTGAAAGAGAAAGTTTTCACTTAATGTCATGACGAAAGTTACGTTCATGTGATTATTATACACGATTCACTTATGTGTAGGGGCGAAATGAGGGGGTGTTTCGTGGTGGGCTCGAATAGATAATGTTATGGTAATAATATATCCCCAATCATATGTTAGTTAACATGCACAGACTAATGTGGATATATAAACATACTTGTCAAGATGGGGTCGGTCGGGTGGACACCATGGTCGTCAGGTCATTAAACTTTCACCAGGACATAACATTATTGCCATTGACTTTTGTATTATTATTAAGTATCATTTCGTTTCGATTTCAAGTTCACGTGCAGCCAATGAACATATTCTGAAGACGCAGCCTTCACATGGTCGTCTGTACATATACAGGGATATTGTATATATATATATGTATGGTTGGGGTGCTTTTGTCATTACATTATTATAGTTTGTCTGGAGGTGGCTATAGGTGCTCAACTGTTTGTGTGTGTATATAATTAGGTGATGCAGCAACAATCTGTTGATTGTTGATTGAGGATAATGTTATGCAAATGAAATTAAAGTCCACCCTTAGTTGGGTGGAAGGTGAAATTAAGCTCTTTGTAAACATATGCGTTGAGATGATTTTGACTCATATATATATGGATATTGTGTTGATGAACTGTGGCATACTCGGATGACACTCTATAGAGTAGTTATGCATATCCAAGTGTTAAGCTAATAAATTTATTTAACTTAACCGGACAGGTGTCGATGTTTGTAGATACTAAGTGATGAGTCATATTATTATGATAGGTACCGCATATATACACATATACATAGTTTTTTGAAGGTTAAACCGAATACATTATTTAAAATGTATTCGTTAATTAATTCGGTAGAGTCAATTTATGGTATCGCGTTAAAAGCTTGAATTTCGACTGAAATATTCTGAGGAATGTGGTCGTTAAAACCGGATATCTTTATAAAATCACGTTGGCGCTAAGTTTTGATTTCTTTATAAACATTTCTGCCTTGTTTTGTTAGCCATTTTCCATCTAATGTCACGTGATTATATTGATTGAAAATTAATTGGTTAACCAATCAATCTAAAATAAGGCTAAAAATCTGGTGTGCGAATCATTTAATATCTTATCACTTTTTTAAAATGAATATCCGGACCGCCTTAACCGTCTTAACCGTCTTCACGTTTCCAAATATGTTTTTTTTTTTTTTGTTGAATCTCCTGCTGGTATTATGTCAACATGCTCAAACTAACGAGCCCCAATCAAAGGTAGTATACGCTTAATCGGGATTTGTCGCTTCTGAGTTCTAGGGTTTTATTTATATTGACTCTATAAAACGAGTGCAGGAATGAAATTTTGTTCCGAATGGTATACCAAAAAAATTGGGTTTGGGGTGATGTGATAATTCACCTCGTAGTGCTCGCCCAAACGATCATGTTTAAGTGCGTTTGAATTGATTGTTATTTAGACAGGTTTTTTATAGAGTGAATATAACAAAGCCTAAGCCTATGGCCCAGTTAGATAGATTAAATCATTTCACATTAGATGTAAGTAAGTTTGTCTAGTATAAAACTTATATTAAAAGAATTAATAAAAATCAATTTAAAAGTACCTTTAAGGAGACAAGATAAAAAAAGAAAATTCCGTTGCGAAAAATTTAGGCTAAAACTAAAACTAAAGTGTTAGATTCAACTAAACATAAATGGGATCATGGGATAGACAAATGAATTTTATATTTTACATATAAAATATGATTAAACAAAAACAGAAAATAATATTATTAACTAAAACCTCTCTTTCACAGGGAGTCTGCCAGTATTTGACAATTTTCATATTATTGGTCAAAACTGAAAAAAAAATCGTTAAGAACCATTTGAGCCAGAAATAATTACTTGGAATTGTTATACAAGAGGTAATAAGAATAGTTTGCGAGAAATTGAAAATGTGCATTATATGGCCTAGATCCAAAAATCCGTTATATGGAATAAAAAACAAGGAGAGCAGTTTTGTTGACAATAATATACTAATAGCATGAATGAAGTTTAATCAAAATCCGTAAAGCCGTTTTCGCGAAAATTCTTTTATATTGTTGCTTTATTGCATGATCAAAAACATTAACTTAAAAACATATGAGAAGGCTGCAATACACTATCCCATCCCATCCTTGAAATTAATACCCCCAAAATGTGGGCTTTATGAAGTTGAAATATAGAAAATGACGTTACCACAAAATATTGTTCAGACAGTTTATCAAAATATTATATTGTTCGACAAATAACAACGTTTTTCTATTGCATATGTCTTGGGGTAGGGTATACAAATGGTTTTTGTAGGAAAATGCCCCCAAAAATAGTCTAAGGACAAAATGTTCATATTAATTTTGTTAAAGATTTTGCATCAAATATTTTGAAATTTGACCAAAAAAAGGTTGTTTACTAAATATACCCCCAAAAAGTGGTTGTGGCAAAAAACTTCATACGATAGAAATATAGAGAGAACTGAATTCAGTCGCAATCTGACAAAACCGCAACTCAACACATTCTAATTCTCTACTCAAATTTGTTTATCAAATATAAGTGACGAGGAATGTGGCGATATCGGTGTTGAAACTGATCATTCCTCGTTTGAATTACATTAGGGGAATCATTTATTTGCTTATGTAACATCTCTCCCTTTCGGGTTTTGCAGTCCCTGCAAAAGGATCAGCTTTTTCAATTGTATGATTATCTTTAAGTTCTAATAGATACAGTTTGTAGCTCTTTTGTTTCAGAGACCTTTGTTTTTCAGAATCTAAAAAAAGGAAAAACTATTATCAAAAATAAAATTATGAATGTTAAACTGTAGTTTACTACGTTAGTTGTTTTCTGTTTGTAATTTCAGGTATTCAATTTTATTCTCCATTATCAATATTTCTTGTATGCAAGTTTTCCAAAGTTTAGCAAAATTTAAATATAAGGTTAGGATAATTAATTTATTGGTATAGTTTTTCAAGCTATTTTCAAATACATTTTCTCTTTTTTCTAACTTACAGATACTAATTTTAATTAAATTATTTTCCTTTAAAACAATTTTTTTGGATGATGAAATTTTGTTTTAGTTCAGATGTAGGAAGGTTTTTAGTTACAACCGTCGTCAATTATTTTTTCAACTAGAATTACATTATTAACATTCAACTTACATGTCGTATAGTTTTTTAAGTTATCTCAAATACATTTATTACTATGTGGTTTTAGACGTATCTTTAATACAATTTCTTCTTCATTAGCATAAACATTAATCCCATGCATTATTATTTTGTCTATATGTAATTTTTATTATTGGCAAATGGGATTACCAGGATTTTGGAGAGGCATGTTGGTTGGGGCTCAGGTTCATCCAGGACTGTAGCGCCACTTAACGTAACGTAAATGGGATTATTAGAACATTAAAAAACGTATCATCAGTAAAATTTGTTGGTTAACCAATCAATCTAAAATAAGGCTAAAAATCTGGTGTGCGAATCATTTAATATCTTATCACTTTTTTAAAATGAATATCCGGACCGCCTTAACCGTCTTAACCGTCTTCACGTTTCCAAATATGTTTTTTTTTTTTTTGTTGAATCTCCTGCTGGTATTATGTCAACATGCTCAAACTAACGAGCCCCAATCAAAGGTAGTATACGCTTAATCGGGATTTGTCGCTTCTGAGTTCTAGGGTTTTATTTATATTGACTCTATAAAACGAGTGCAGGAATGAAATTTTGTTCCGAATGGTATACCAAAAAAATTGGGTTTGGGGTGATGTGATAATTCACCTCGTAGTGCTCGCCCAAACGATCATGTTTAAGTGCGTTTGAATTGATTGTTATTTAGACAGGTTTTTTATAGAGTGAATATAACAAAGCCTAAGCCTATGGCCCAGTTAGATAGATTAAATCATTTCACATTAGATGTAAGTAAGTTTGTCTAGTATAAAACTTATATTAAAAGAATTAATAAAAATCAATTTAAAAGTACCTTTAAGGAGACAAGATAAAAAAAGAAAATTCCGTTGCGAAAAATTTAGGCTAAAACTAAAACTAAAGTGTTAGATTCAACTTACATGTCGTATAGTTTTTTAAGTTATCTCAAATACATTTATTACTATGTGGTTTTAGACGTATCTTTAATACAATTTCTTCTTCATTAGCATAAACATTAATCCCATGCATTATTATTTTGTCTATATGTAATTTTTATTATTGGCAAATGGGATTACCAGGATTTTGGAGAGGCATGTTGGTTGGGGCTCAGGTTCATCCAGGACTGTAGCGCCACTTAACGTAACGTAAATGGGATTATTAGAACATTAAAAAACGTATCATCAGTAAAATTAATTAATTTTATAACGAATTTTAAAGACTCATCTCTGTATTAATTATTGGATGTTCCTTTTTGTCAGTGACGTTTTTTATCATCTAATGAAATATACATTATTGCAACTATCAACATAACTTCATTGTCGTTGAATAAAATTTGAAACAGTGGATGTAACTTAATCGTTATTTATCCATACGTCACGAAAAAAACACTCCACATTGAATATAACACATATACTAACATCACCTTCCTTAAAAAATACGTCTAAGTTATCCACATCATTTTTATTTAAATGTCTGGCAAAACCATCAGCCGGCACATCGTTCGTGTAGAACTCATGACTAAAAACTTCAACTAAAAATCCTATCTCTATTTTTGGCGTAAAATTCTTCCTTTTCATTTAATTAAAATGGTATTATAACTGATCGTGTGCTTAGTAATCGTACTTTTTAATTGATTATCGCATCTAGAACAGAATATTATTTATTTTCCATTTAGGATAACAGATGGGAGGGTTTATTATGCTGTGTTCCTCTCCGCTGTCAATAATAAACTTTAGATCACATGTATTATTTTTTATTTTTATATACAGAAGTTGTTTTCGGGGTCGGTTTAAATATTTTGATTTTCAAAGCTTGGATTTGGATTTTCGTTAATGGAAATATCCATTGGATCTTGCATGGTATCCCGTGGCTCATGATATTTTTGCTCATTGTTGTTAAAGTAATTATAGCGATTATTGATTTACCGAATATTTTACCCCGAATGAGGCCTAATACTATTCTTTTAAACTTTATACCTAACGCTTCTACGATCGGTACTATTGCTTCAACCATTTCTATAAAATTTCCCAAATTTGAGCCATCGCGATCACCGTCGTACGGAGATATGGTACTTATACATTTCATTGCAAGGTTAAATTTGGCAATGATCTAATAATGCACAGTGTGATAAAAAACTTGTAAATAAATATATGTAAATAAAATGCACTTGTATTTAAATATTAGAGAATTTTGATTACAATCTTAGTATTAAACGCAAAATATATATATTGGGTACTTGATTCACAAGTATGTATTTTTATGTTGTCTGCTTCCTTCTGATGATGTTGGACGCTGGATTTCATATGACCTTTACTTCACTATATTGGTCCACTGAATGCTTTCTTCGATGATTATTTTTTGTTTAATGTGAAGTTTTTATGGTTGGCTTGTTTTAACAAATAATAAAAAAGTAACGTTGTTCCTTTTTTCTTTTTTTTTTTCCGTGGGGAGTTTTTTACGGACCGGGCGGCGCAATTATTTTTTTTGGTTCGAATACGAATTGATTTAGAACTAGGTACTCAAATCTTTATTGCGATCGAGGTTAATTAAATGTTTCCGACTGAACCTGTTTTTTCTAATATCGGGAGTTTCTAACGGGCGGCGCGGTTATATTTATACCCTATCCCATAGGGGTATATTAGTTTTGATACATAGTTTTTAACATAGAGAAATAATTTAGCTACATATACCTCAAAGTATATGGATCGACTTAGAATCGCTGGCTGAGTCGATTAAGCCATGTCTGTCCGTCCATCCGTCCATCCGTACGTCACCAGTTTTTGGGCCTTAAATTTTGAGCTAGAAGGATGAAATTTGGTACACGTGCTCTTTGTTGCTCCCAGCAGAACAAGTGTAAACATTTTTGAAATCCGTCCACTGGCACGCCCCCTTTTTAGAATAACGTATTTTTTTGGCCAAACCGTAAAGAATTTTAGAAAAATGTCTGAGCAGCATATTTAGAGAATCTTAATATCTATATTTCGTTCATATAAAGTTTTTTGCCACGCCCACTTTTTGTGGGCAAAAAAAATACAAATACAAATTTTTGGCGCAACAGACTCGTTAGTACCCAGGGCATAGCTTTCTCACAACCATTCATGTGTGCGTGTGTGTACTTCTTGCACGATGGCGGGACCTCCTGTTTTATGCCGACTCCGAACGGCATAAAGAGATAAGCTATTCTTGACAATTGATACTACTCGGATGATTTGTCAGATCATCACGAGAGGAGGGCCAGTGAAAAATCATTTAGGTGTTGCTACGGCTGGGAATCGAACCCAGACCTCCTGCGCGGCAGTTCATCGCACTAACCATGGCGCCACTGAGCCCTCTTTTTGTGGGCGTTTTTAATAAAAAACGTTTTTCGATCAAATTTTAAATATTTCGAAAAAAAAATTTTGATGCAGAATCATTAGTAATATTAATATAAACATTTCGTCTATAGACCACTTTTTGGGGGCGTTTTCTTACAAAAACCGTTTGTATACCCTACCTCATAGCATATGCTGGAGGAAAACGATGTTTTTTGTCAAACAACAAAAGATTCTGATAAACTGTTTGAACAATATGTTGTGACAATGCCATTTTCTATATTATAGGCCCATAAAGCCTATAATAAAACTTTTTGGAGACATTAATTTTAAGGATGGGATGGGATAGGGATAGGGTATTCAACGATCCGCACAGCGGATTGTAGCCTTCTCATATGTTTTGTTTTGGTTCGAATTCGAATTACTTAATTCGAAGTACCTAATTCTAGGTACGAAAATCTTTATTTCGATCGAGTTTTATAAAATATTTCCATAAAACGGATTTTTGCATTTAGGCCATATAAAGAAAATTGTCAATTTCTCGCAAACTATTTTGTCAAATTGAATGGCATTGATTTGGTTTTGGCCAATAACGGAAAATCATTATTATTGCCATATACACCGATTCCTTTAAATTCTGGAATAAACGTTCGTATAATCACATTTGTCGTGGTATATGTCGTGGTATATATTTCATCTATATATAGAAATTTAATCATAATGTGAGAAAGCTACAATCTCTCATCCTATCCTAATAATAAATGTCCCCATAAAGTGGGGTTCAGACGGTTTATCAAAATCTTTTATTCAACAAAAAAAAACACGTTTTTCTATGAATATTCCCACTCCCACGTTTTGGGTTGTTTAATTGAAGGAATGAATGGGATAGGGTATTCAACGATTCATACAGCGGATTGTAGCCTTCTCATATATTTTTATATTAGGTATAGGTTTGACATTTATAAGTTTGTAATATAGAGAAATAATTTAGACAGATATACCTTAAAGTATTTATTTTTTTCAAGAAAACGATTTTCGGCAAAAATTTGATCAGAGCAAGAAAAAAGTTTTAACGAAAATAGTTCGCAAAAAACATTTTCTCATTTTGGAAGCGAACATAACTCGAGTTATTCTTGGAATACCAGCCGATATGCTTCAAAGAGTGGTCGAACATTTATGCCACAATTGAACTATTGACGAAAGTTGATTTTTTCTATGTTTCTGGGGAACTTTATTTTATTTTATAATTTTCAAAGGGTTATGAATGTCTTTTGTAGGGTTTTTACTCTGCGCTGACATTTGAAGAAACGAGGGAGATAGGAAGGATATTGTGTGTATTGTAGACATAATTCATGGAGGTTGCTATTTTCTTGTCTTCGTTTTTAATTTGTAGAATCTCGAACGAATGTTGTGGGTATGTGAAACTGTTGAAGTTTTTTTGACTAGTGATGGAATTCGATTAAATTCTCCGTTCTCGAAAATCAATTAAATGTCAAGTTTTGGCATTATAGGCCCAAAAATAACATTAGGTATCTCGAAATTATTCCAAAAAAAAAAATCATTGTATTTTAATTCAACGAATAATAATTGTAAATATTGTTTAAGACAAAACTGCATACTCATTTTTTCAACAAAAAAAATTCGAATAACAGAGGGTAGAAAAGATCAATATCAACGCCGTTATTTAATGGTTCATTTTGCTCGGCAGTGGGAGATTGCCCATTGGCTAGTTCATTTTGAGCAAATGGACACTTAGCTTAAGCCAGCAGAAGCAGTCTCAGATTTCGCGCAAAAGTAAAAACAAACCAAAATCAGCTTAAAGTAATTAGTTGGGGATAAATTTTCACAGAATAAATTGAGAAAATATGAAAAAAGTCTTATTGTTATTGTTGTATTAGATACAAAAATTGGGAATTATTTGCTATTCTAATCTTTATAGAGGGTATCGGTTTGGGAACTGTTTCCTTTAGGTTTTTCGAAAATAGAAACGGCAATAGTTTTAGATCATTCAATACTGAATTTCTATTAAACTTCGATAAAAAATATTTATTGAAACCACCTTTTATTTAGTCTTTCATTAAGTTTTAATAACTTTTTCATCTCGTTTTTCTCGATATTCTCGCATTGGAATATCGAACGGTCGACGACGAACAAATGTAAATGTGTATTAATGGCCGTTGTCGCATGTTTAATGAATTGTATGTTCTTGTCTCCTAAATATACCAAAAAGGTATTACCGATGAAGAATGCATTACCTAGTAACATTGGTAGTGTAGTTACTCATCTTGTGGCCACTCAACTACCTTGTGGGATGGGCGACTTCAATATTAGTGATCATTTGAAGGAATGTGGATAGTGATACGAATTCAACTCCATTAAATATCAAACATGAATGTGAACATGTATTCGGTTAATTTATTTAAAATAATCTAGAGCCGAAATAGTAGATAGCACAATAGCATTTAACATATCCCTTTACTTTTATGATGTATCTACATTTTCTAAATGTTGCTCGATCAAATAAAAATAGTTCGGTGTTAACATAAAACCGAATTTTTTGCGCTTGAGAATTATGTATTTGGAAAATAATCATTTGGATATATTATTAATATAATTCAAATTGAAAGATAATTTTAATATATTTTTAGGAAAAAAAAATCAATCAAATCGGTTTAAAATTCAGTGTTCAAATAAAAAATTAACAAACTTGCGTGTCAATTGTTGTGATATTTTTGAATCAGTATATAACACATTTCGGGTACATTTAGTGCAAAACCATTATATAGGTCCTCCCGAGTTATTGAATGTTGGTGTATTGCAATTTTTGGAAGAAGACATAAAACAAGCGTTAAATCAAATAAATTTCAACAATAAAATGTGATATTTATCCAGTCATTATTTAATTATATAACTTTAAGTAAAACTAAAATCATCGAATTTGCATTTCTCAATGTTAAGGTAGTTTCAGATATATTTAGCAAACAGAAAGCAGATGGTAAAGTTCCATGGTTATACTTTTCATGAATTTGATGTAACATCCAATGTGCCGCAATGTAGCCATTTAGGCCTATTGCTTTTTATTTCTAAATAACTTTGACAATATTTTAACTATTGCGGATGATTTAAAGTTATATTCTCGTATTAGTAATGTAACAGATTGTATAATAACGCTATGGTCTTAACATCTCGAAATGTGAGATTATTACAGCATTTCGTATAAATATACCAGTAATAAATGATTATCTTATCTATTTGATCAATATTGATTAATAAATTTTAGACTTCTGCGTACGGAAGAAATTTTCTTCTCATTATGATTATTTTTATTGTTCCATCCGTTTTTCTCTTTGAATTGATAAATACCAAAACGGATTTAGGGTCACTAATACGAGTGTAAACTATATTGACTATATAATATTACATTGACTTTATTGATAGCGGTAATTCGTCTTAATCAAATTTTAAGAACAATACTACTCGAAAAAATACCCTAATAAGAACCGCTGTTGCTTGTTAAGTTTGAATGTTAAGTTTGATTCGACCATTAAAAAAATTAAGCAATAATGATAGGTTTAATGTGATTATGTAAAAAAGCTAGCTTTCAAAATTCAACATGCAGACGAAAATTTGCAACTTGAACCAGTATACGAGAACATCGGTGATGGTACGTGGGATAACAAATCACATTATGAGCATATTGAACCACTTCAACAATTAATATGTGCATCTACGTTCAATTGACACTTACTCATATTTGACTTTTGACTCACTGACACAGTGATCCGCATGCCATTCCGGAGAACTATAAGGCAAGGGTGCCCACAGAAAAAGTATGGCGACATGCTAGCTCCCGCACGTACCAACTCGTCGGAGGGGGTTCTTGATACTAAGCTTGTAAACTGTGTAACCATCCGTACTAGATAAGTTGAAATTACAATTTATTTAAATAACAGTAAAAAAAGAGCTCAAAATATAACCAGATTCTTGCCCGATTTACAGTTTATGTATTAAATCGCAGGGGCTAGAGAATCGCCAGTCGTAGATCTTTTAATTCGGCTTCAGTTACAATCCTTGCCTACCAGCGGGTAAAAGAATATTAATTTGGAGTCGGACAGAATCCTGAAAATCACAAATCCCGAAAATCTAAAATCCCAGAATTATATAAAATTAAAATTTGCGCAAGTTTTTCATTTCAAATAATTTTTTTTGGGATTTCGTTTTCCGGATTTTGGTTTTTGGTTTTTCGGGATTATGACTCTGAGCCAGTTAATGTAGCCCCTAAAATGTCCCTAAATTATATTTTAATTTGGATGACAGGCATCAGTATGCAAAAGGATATTTTGATGTACTAGGTGTTTTTGGAATCACATTTTAACAAGAATTTATTTATTTTAAACAATAAAAGACCATTACGTTTAACTGGGAAGTTTGGCAACGTCACAGTGCACAAAAAGATTAACAGTTATCCATATCAGAAATGTAATACATACCTATTAAAAATATGGTTATACCGATTTCATAAACAAATTTTAATTTGAAAACGAAATGTTATAGATAATGTCGTTGCCACAACATATTGTTCAGTTTATCAAAATCTGTTATGGTTCGACAAAAACCTATTGGGATATTCCTATTGCATATGCCTTGGGATAGGGTATAAAAATGGTTTTTGTAGGAAAACACCATCAAAAAGTCGGCGTGGCTTAGAAAGATCTAAAGACGAAATGTTTATATTAACTTTATTAAAGCTTTTGCATCAAAAGGTTTTTTCGAATATTTGAAAATTTAACTGAATTTTTGTTTACTGAAAACGCCCCCAAAAAGTGGGCGTGGCAAAAAAACTTTGTATGGAGGAAGTATTGGTATTGGGATTGTCTAAATATGTTGATATTTCAAATATTTTCAACCATTTGGTCAAAACCGACGTTTTTTTTAAAAGCGGGCGTTGCAGTGTGTGGATTTTCAAAAAAAATTACACTTGTTCTGAAGCAACGTACAAGGATCCTATGTCTTCATTCTCCTAGCTCAAAATTTAAGGAAATCAAAATCGGTGACATACAGACGGACGGACGGACAGTCGTGAGTCTGAGATTCTGAGTCGATCTATATACTTTGAGGTATATCTAGCTAAATTATTTCTCTATTTTACAAACTATGTATCAAAACTAATATATCCCTTTGGGATAGGGTATAAAAAATCTTGGTAAACGGTTAAAAACCGCCGATATGCATGCATATAAAAAAAATGCAAAATTGACCCTTTAATATTTTCAATTCCAAAATGTTTTTAATGTTACATGTACAGGTTACAGATGTAAAGCTTTGAATCATACCCTCCATCCACCCTCATATGAGAGTTCAAAAACAAGAAGGCAACATTGCCTACATCTGAATAGAAAACATTTCACAAAACTTCTACTTTCAAATACTGTGCGAGTAAATGATAATAATTAATATGAACCATAGCTTGTTTGAATAAAAGTTAGAAAAACTATTTCCTGATACGTACATGTTATCAAAACATAATGGTTAAAGTCAAGCATTCAACAACAACATCCAGATATCTAAACAATAGCTGATCCTTCAAAAAAAGTTCGCCGTCGATATACTCTTTAAGATATGTGTACAAACAAATACAAAGCAAACATCGTTACTGTTTTCTTATCCCATGTCTATGGGAGAATAAAATGTAAAATCACAGATCTGTTGTAAAACTGTCAAAAACTATCGCACATAACAGTTTTTCGTTGTTGTTTTGTTTTCTATTGTCCCGATTGTGTATATATTTTGCTTTACAATCCACTAATCGAACACTGGCCACATCAGAAGGATTTTTAGAAATAACGTCCACACTAATACTAACATCACATTCGGTCGATTATCTTTGAAGTACATGTATATAATTACTTGAAGAAAATTTAAAACACTGTTTTCCATACATATGCACAGAGGGGCCGAATTCATGAAAATATCAATGTGTGGCAACCGTTTTGGAATATCCTTTTGCAAACTCATCTTGCGATGTAGAACAAATGCAAAATGAAATTAAATAAAAGTACATTTTCTAGGCTATACACCCGCACTGTTTTTAATCCATATACATACGTATACATGCCCAATTGATACGCATACACACTGCCTTTTGCCCGGTCCTGGCATATACGATATCCTACTTCATCTTTAAAGTGGTCATCGTCGTCGTTGGCATTGTCGTCATCTTCGTTTTGGATACCCGTTTGACCATCTTCAGTGTGTGTATATAGAAAATTTCCTCGTTTATTTACATAACGGTCCGTTCGGTATGAACAGGAAGACGACCGCCGAGAAAGGGCTGAACGAGCAACCAAAAAACAGTCGAACAGTGTGCAGATGAATTTGAGTAACCTCTCTACCTCGTACTCCAGGGATTTTTGCATCATCTTCCCCATCTTCTTCGTCTTCTTCGGGTTCTAATTCTGATTTTTGTATGCAACTTGGTCCAGAGATACAATACCGAGTAGATGGTGAAAACTTGACCACCCGGCGATACTGTGGTGATGCTTTGGTCCAACTCTATACAAAATTATCGATCGTGTTGCCTTGCGGCGTTCTAGCAACAAAACAAAACGTCCTTCTCGTACGGTTGTACCAAAACAACAAATAAGAGGATTCCAAGTACCTAGAGATGCTTTAAACACGAAATTCTATTCTAATATTGGTGTTGTTGTTTTGGTGCGCTACTGCTCACAAGGAAGCGGCATTAGAATTTTAGTAGCTATGTCGTCCAAGTGATGGAGTACAGATTGGAGTGGAGTGCGGTGAAGTGGTGCGGGTAAACTACCTCACCCTTTTGTATGGACCAAAGGCTTTTGCCTACTTTCGGCTCGCGAAGAAGTTGCTATGCAACAGCAGTGGTTCTTGGCTCATGTGGGTCACTTTGAAAACTGACCACCTTTCTGTGTATTCGTTGTTCCATCTCGTTCTTGCATTCTCAGTCCATGGAGCACCAATCAAGAATTAGTCGTTGGCCGTCCCTAGCAATTGGAAAATTAAGGAAAATTGCTTATAGTTTCTCAACGCTATACGTATGGATGTGCATATGATGCATCTGCACGTGGAAATATGCTTAAATGTTTATGTGGTGCTGCTGAAAATGAATACAGGCGACGTCTTCTGGAAGAGAAGGATCTTTGGAGCATTGACTATTGGGTTTGGTCATGTTCAGGATGTATTTGTACCATTCTTACCACCAGCCCAGAGAGAGATTCAATGCGGGGCTGATATTTTATTATAGTTATACGATATGTAAGGACATTTAAATAGGGTGCGTATGTGATTGTGATAGTTAATGGAATAAGAAATCTCACCATTAGCTTGTTGAGCGATAACATTATAAATTGCTATTTCGAAACCAAACGAAACCAAAAATCTTTAATATCTCGCGAACTGTTTGTTGAATGGAAATGAATAGCTTAGTTATAATGACGTTTGAAAACAATGCCTTGTGCTTATTTTTGCCGAATTTTTTTAAATAGAATTTTAGTTTCAGGCTCACCATCAATATATTCTGATTTTCATCAAATTTATTATAAAGAGCTCTCATAATCACATTTGTACAAAATTATAGTATTTTCGTTTAATCCTCAATGCTTAAAAACGGCTATAGCCATTTTTTAAAAAAGTAATTTAATGTCGGAAGCCCATGTAGCAAGTACGTACGACGAAGGTCTGAAACCCACCACTCGTTTTAATTTGAAGCTCTTTATCTTGAAGCTATACATTGACACTTAGAGCTATGCAATTGCAGAATTTTATCATTGCCGAAAACCGCAAATAGTATACCAATTATTATTAATCAAAATAATTATCTTATTTACCCAGAAAGGTTTTCAATGCTCCTGCAGCAGGAGACAAATTGTTATTATAAATCAACGGTGTCCACAGTTCCAGTAAGTTTGTGCACATCTCATATTCGGATCAAAAGCCGAGAAGGAGGTCTAACAAAAGACCTGATCTTCCAGATATGGGCGGTTTTTGTTCACTACATATACTTCTTTTGCATAAATTCTTTTGCAAATCAGAAGCAACCAAGATCTTGGGAAAGATTGATTTTATTGGCTGAAAGGGAACAACGATGTCCGCATATGCACTTGGGATATTAGAACCTCTACTATTCTGACTATACGTTAACAAGTAGGGGATATCTTAAGCTGATACAAAGCAGATATCACCTCGTGTCCAGACAAGTGGCGACCTGCAACTTAAGGTATATCTAAGAATAAATAAAGAAATGACACCACAATTAATCATTTGTCTACGACTACATTTTCCCCATCATGCAACAGAATATGTGGCTGCTGTTAATTAAAAGAATTTTTATTTTATCAAATTTGATTACACCTTAGGTGGCCCCTATGATTCATTAAATCATGTTCTATTAATACTCATGCGGTACTACTAGGTACGTCACAAATATGGAGAAATTTAATGTAAAGGTTCAATGTCGAAAGCCTGTACTCGCAGCAGACTATGTTTATCTTAATTTCTACTGTGTGCAAGCTATCATAAAGTCCGAAAGGAGATGCTGGACTTCTTTCCACTATAGCAGGAACACTTTTCTACCATGCACCTAAGAATATGTCGAGCTTTCTACAAAATATCAATGGTGAGGATCTCTATATGTCCTCAATCATGGTACTTTCTTACTTGTGGAATTATTAATAAATACCAACAGATAAGACATTAAAGGAAAGAATACAAAGAAAGGACAGAACACTGTCCTGAAAAAAAAAATCGAAGTTAAGTCGTAGTCGGTGCAGAGATTATAAAAGGGCCTGCTGCAAAAAAAAACTTAAACTGAGCGTGACTGTTTAAAAAAATCCAACGATAAATCTGCTATCTGTATCTAAGCATGTTTATGTAGAGCTCTTTCTACAGTTTAGTTGCGGTACTAATCTTGAGATGCGCGATGTAACGGGTGATTTTTTAGCTGGTTTGGTTTTGGCAACACTGGTTTTGACAGCTGACGTGTTTAGTACCTTGTGTCACTGTCAAACAGCTTCAGTTTGGTTTGCAATTTAACCATGGATCGTCTTACAAATGAACAACGCTTGCAAATTATTGAATTTTACTACAACACTGGTTTTGACAGCTGACGTGTGTTTAGTACCTTGTGTCACTGTCAAACAGCTTCAGTTTGGTTTGCAATTTAACCATGGATCGTCTTACAAATGAACAACGCTTGCAAATTATTGAATTTTACTATCAAAATTCGTGCTCGGTTCGAAATGTTCATCGCGCCCTGCTTCCATTTTATGATCGGCATTCTCGACCTTCTGAGCAGTCTATTCGGAAGATTGTGACCAAATTTCGCACCAAATTTACTTTGGTGGACATTAAACCACCAACACGTTTACGTACTGTGCGTAGTGAAGAAAATATTGCGGCCGTATCAGCTAGTGTGACAGAAGACCGCGAAATGTCGATTCGGCGCCGTTCCCAGCAGTTAGGCCTTTGTTACAGCACTACGTGGAAAATTTTGCGGAAGGATTTGGGCGTAAAGCCTTTTAAGATACAGCTGGTGCAAGAACTAAAGCCAGCCGACCTACCACAACGCCGAATTTTTGGTGAATGGGCTCTTGGAAAGCTGGCCGAGGATCCGCTTTTTTATCGAAAAATTGTGATCAGCGATGAGGCTCATTTTTGGTTGAATGGGTACGTAAATAAGCAAAATTGCCGCATTTGGAGTGAAGATCAGCCAGAAGCATTGCAACAGCTACCAATGCATCCCGAAAAAGCCACTGTTTGGTGCGGTTTATGGGCCGGCGGCATTATTGGGCCATATTTCTTCAAAGATGATGCGAATCGCAGCGTTACTGTCAATGGTGAACGCTACCGAGCGATGATAACAAACTTTTTTTTGCCCGAAATGGAAGTTCTTGACTTGCATGATATGTGGTTTCAACAAGACGGTGCCACATGCCACACAGCACGCGAAACAATGGCGCAATTGCGAGGCGAGTTTGGTGAACAGTTAATTTCACGTTTCGGGCCGGTCAATTGGTCGCCTAGATCGTGCGATTTGACACCATTAGATTATTTTTTGTGGGGGTATGTCAAGGCTAATGTCTATAGGGACAAGCCCGCTTCGATTGACGCACTGGAAGCCAACATCCATGCATTCATTCGTGAGATACCGGCCGATATGTGTGAAAGAGTATGCCAAAATTGGACTCAGCGGATGGGCTACCTGAGACACAGCCGCGGTCAACATTTGCATGAAATTATCTTTAAACATTAAATTGCAAGGTTTAAGCTATCGATTCAAATAAATATTTCATTCATTTTTTGTGTTTTTTTGTTTAAAAAAGTTCTAAACCTCTTAAAAAATCACCCGTTATATAGATAATTATTTTTTTAATTTTTTTATAATTAATACTGATAAGCTAACTGGACACAATATTGACATCATTGGTCGGACTGAAAATGATGTAACACGTATACCACGTTTGCTTATATGGAGTAGAAAGCGACAAGAATCGATTTAGCAGCAAATGCGGGTAAGACCAACTATATGCTGTCAACTTGAAATGACACACATCGAAGAATTAGACAGAACTTTACTTACTTGGCAAAATATTTTCGACAAGGTTATTCCTCTCTAGAATTCATCAAAATGTTATCTTCTTTATTATTGAAATAGTAGTACATAGTGGTAAAAATATATTTTTGTAGATAAAAAGATTCCTTTATCATCATTCAGAAGTGTTATAGAAGTATTACGAGGCGCCGATTGGTAAATGAACATTGAGTGGCTAAGTTTAAAGTATGACAGTAAATGCCTTATTTTTTTTTGTCCCGTCAAAAGTGACTTTCACTTTAAGGTTCACTTTTCCAAAATGTATGTTTTGGTAAGAAAATTTTCCTAAGCTTTATTCAATTTTGAGCAACACTTACCTAATGACTTAAGTTTGACTTTCATTTCACGACTATCCTAAACGGATATAGCTAGAGGAACTATTATATCTTCAATGGACGATCTATACTCTATCGTGGCCAGGGCCCCCGACTCTTTGAGGTTCTCTACCTGAGAAAAGGAAGCTGTTCGACCAATGCAGTTGAACTAATTTAGTCGGAGTTTTAATATCTTTTGTACTACCTCCACATCTTGGTATAGCTCATAAAGTCTGAGGATATGTCTTCGCGTTCCTACATTCAAAACACAATAGTAGACTAAGAATTTTTCGTTTGAAAGTGTCTAATATTTGCTCCGCTATTCAGCTTATTGTCCAGGAGGGTCATTCCGTAACTTTGAAAACGATTATCACTCAGATGGTAGTCGAGACCTCAATAATAATCTGTGATTTGACTATTATTGTTTTAGGCGATATCGCCTTTCGCAAAAACTACTATTGATCTTACGTGATGCAAGATGTACCGTTCAAATTTGATCGTCAACCAATAATCACCTTACGGAATGAAGGCCCAGGACTTGGCGCTTAAAAGTAAGACCGATAGAATTATGGTCAGAAGAATAAACTTTTACTGAGTTTGGAGTATTGGTTCCATTTGTTTTACTAAACCAAAGTGGCTTCGGTTTCAAAGGGTCAATCTTCGACGTATCTTTACTAAGTTATCTTTCGTAGGGTTGATGTTTACTCTGAGGTAGTTGAATGCTAAATAGAGTGTTCTCCAGCTCTAGAGACAAAGCTGAATCCTGAATTCAGTCGATGAAAATTTGGTATATGGTCGATCTGCCGGTCCTTTCAACACCGAATCCGAATGGCGAATTGAAAAAGCTTCTGATGACTGTTTTATAATCTGGTATATTTGTCAGACTTCCGTAAGTTCGAGTGAGAAGTACAAAGTAGTATACATACATTCGGGGCATTATGAACAACCCTATTATTGTATATACTTGCTAAATTTTATATATTTTTTTTAATTTTAATAAGAAAACGATAATTTTTCAGTAAGGGTTATTAGGGCAATTTGCAGAAAAACTCTATTTGTTGGAAATAATTCTTGAATTTCCATGACTACTGCTCATTCAACTTGGCTATACTTATTCACTTTAAAATTGTAAGCATAATGCAAAGGCAGAATCGTCTTTAAAATAAAAAAAAATACACAATACAAATAAACATTTCAAACACGAAAACTTGGACACACTCATGTGTATACACATTTTCTGGTACGCAAGAATAAATCCCACTGCTTAAGGTGTCCTTTCCTTTTGCAGATAAGACGTAAACGTGGGTGGTAATGCTGAAGCATGTGGCAGCGTTGGCCGGACATTACTGCGAACAGCAGTAACAGCCTCACCACCAACAACGGAACATTGTATAAATGGATACTCCATCTTAGGATATGGAGGACACACAACAAAGTTCTTCGTACCTATGGAAATATTTATACGCACACACTGCAATATATAGAGATATAGTGAAGCGTATGTGTAAATGGCCTTTGTATCGTATGTATGTAGGCCGAAATGCCCATCGGTTAGCCAACGTCTCCCATATCCTGCCTCTTAATGGTTCATGCAAGGACTACAGCGACGACGACGAGAAGCTCGATGAGTATGGTATTGCACAGAACACAGTTAGCTGGAGAAAGATCTACGTAACAGGGTGTACGTTGGTCCGGCCTTCATTGACCATGTGATTGTGAGAGATGAAAATCCATTTATACCTTGGGATTGGGATTGGGATTGGGATTGGAATTGAGAATGGGAACGCGTTTGTCGAGAGCACTTTGTGTATCTTGGATACAACAAGCTTCAAGCGTTCGTCGTCGTCGTAGTCGTCATCATCGTGGTCGTCCAAGAAGTATACCGTACACAGCTAGTGGACAGCAGCTCATATGAGTACATTTGCTTCGTCCCTTAAAATCCTGCTTTGCCGCACTTACAAATGCTGTGAGTGATGGTCCTTGGGGATGGGACAAGGGGTGATGTGCGTTCGAGAGATGGGCGTGTATAATTTTTGAATGAGTGGCAGGCGAAGTGGTTTTTGATTAATTTTCGGACAAGAGGCATCGGGCAGGAGGCAATTTCTTGTGATTCTTCTCCTTTTCTTCATCTTGAGAGTTTAGTTTTCGGTTCAAAGTTTCCTTGGAGTTTCTTTGGTGATGATTTAAGCGATTTTCATTGTTCTGCTTGGAAGGACTTTATACAATCTCACTCCCATACTTACTCGACTCTCATGTTCTGTCTCTTTTATACGCTTAAAGTGGTCAATTGCCACCAACAACCCATAGTCACATTTTGATTTGTTTAAGTGTGTTGCGGATTTATGTGGGTGAAGTTTCTTGATTGTTGAGATGAAAATTAAATTTTAAAGAATACCTCAATACTTTTTTGTTGTTTTATTAAATCTTGGCTATGTAAAATTACATTGAAAATATTAGCTTTAGTTTATGTTTTCATAAGCCGGGATAATTGAAAAATAGGCAATGTAGGTCTAAGTCCTTGGATTCAAAGGAGAAGTGGAACATTTTAAATAGTGTAAACTTTTGTGGGTTCGGATGTGTGTAGGATTAGGTGTATTGATATACACTTCGGGAAAGTTCGTCATTAGTTAAGACAAACTGGGTAGTAACAGTTTGTCGGGTTGAATAAGAACTATTGATATTTTGTCCAATTCAATAAATGCTTGTTTGATAGTATCTGCTGGCCCATATTTTGTGTAAGGATTTGATCAAAATCGGTTTAAAGATTCTGAAAACCTGAAAATGAATATTCAAGAGGTAATGCGTCCGCTCTTTTTCAATTCAATTCAATTTAATTTATTAGCTACTTACTCTATGAGAGAAAACATACTGTTTAGACGTGTAGCCCAAATATCTATTTTGTTGAAACTTCTACAGAACGATTTTTGGATATAGAAATGAGAAAACAGCTTTAACTTTGTTAATACAAATAATTTTTTGGACTTTTACAAATAACTTGACTTAACTTAATATATAATAAGTATACAACGTTATTTTTGAATGTGACGAAATTTCCTAAAGTTGGCAATTGGTACTTACTTAAACATAAATATTGCAGTCAGGTCCCGCCGTGCGAGAATACACTCGCCCTATCCTATTCCATCCTTTAAATTAATATCCCCAAAATGTGAGCTTTATGGGGTTGAAATATGGCAATGGCAATATCACAACATATTGTTCAGCCAGTTTATCAAAATCTTTTATGGTTCGACAAGAATATATACGTAAATATATTGCATATGCTATGGGATAGAGTATACAAATAGTTATTATATGAAACCGCCCCCAAAAAGTGGGCGTAGGTTAATATTATGTATGGACGAAAAGTTCATATTAATTTAAGAAAAGTTCATATTATTTTTGCATCGAACATTTTTTGAATTTCTTTTAATTTTTATGAAAACCCCAGTAAAAAGTGGGCGTGGCTAAAACTCTATATTGATAAAATATAGATATTGAGTTTTACTAAATATCTTGATACATTTTCGTGGCAGTGAGAGGTTTCCAAAAATATTTACACTTGTTCTGCTAGGAGCAAAAAAGAGTATGTGTACCAAATTTCATTATTCTAGCTCTAAATTTAACGCCAAAAAACTGGTGAAGTACGAACGGACGGACGGACAGACATGGCTTAATCGACCCTATTAATCGAAAGGCGTTTAGCGTCATTCTTAAGAGCGTTCTCCATATTGACTATATAGTCATTATATAAACTACTAGACATTGCAGAGAATTCATTAAAATAATTCAGATACTTATCATGGCGTAACGATTCTGGCTTTTGACAAAATTATTCCATGCCCGGTTACGTCTATTTCGAAGAGATTTAAGCTCTTTCGGGTACCAAGCATGCTCATTTTTAGAGTGCTTGGCTGGAATAGTTCTATCCATGTAATGTCTTATTAGAAGGTAACAATTTTTAACAGATTCTTCTAAATTTCAGAAGTCATCAATATTCAAATTCGAAAGAATAATTTCTTCGGATAGCCTTTGAATGTTTGCTTTCCGAAAGTCAAAAGATCACGAACTAGCATACGAGTCGGAAATTTCGTAAAGATGTCCGCCTATGTCAATTAGTAATGGTGGTCAAGAAAAAAAACTAAATCGATAATTTTATTATTATTATTTTTTATGCAGCTTGTTTGCTGTAAATCAAATAAAATTTTATCAAGTAATAATAGCTCTTGTGGCCTTTGATAGCTCAGAATACAGAGTGGAAAGACGATATGAAGGGATGTACGCATTTACAACATTAAGATATATTTTTATTCAAGAGTTATCTTAACACCGATTATTTCAATGTTAAGTGGGAATTGGAATTCTATTAACAGAGGTGAGATGACTGCGAACTGGAATAAGAACACCTCCACCGAGGGCTTTTAAGTCATTTTCATGACGATAACTCCTATGTACTGAGAACCCGAGATTAATGATTTCCGTGTCAATTATACTAGCGTTAAGTCATGTTTCAGTTAACAAAATAATGTCATGAGAAAGTGCTTGTGATTTAAGAAAAAAATCGTTTGTTTTTTTTTGCGGAGCCCTCTTGCATTTTGGTATTTGCAGTTTTTTAAGAAGGATTGTTTTCTTTGCGGATCACTTTATGGGGCTTGAATTCATTAACAATAGTGTTAGAAGGCCATGCGTTAATATTGCATACCGTTTCAAAGAGACAAGTGTTCTAAATGAAACGAAACAAATCTGTCAGGTTTACTGAATTGAGGGCACTCTGGGAACGAGATTTGTTGATACCAAGTGATTTATAACATCGTCAACCGAAGTGCTTGGTTTCAATCGTGAAATAAACATATGAGAGGCTACAATCCGCTGTGCGGATCGTTGAATACCCTATCCCATCCCATTCGTAAAATGAATATCCTCAAAATATAGGCTTTATGGCGCTGAAATACAGAAAATGACATTGTCACAATATATTGCTCAGACAGTTTATCAAAATCATTTGTGGTTCGACAAAAAATTATTTCTCTATGTTACAAACTTAATGTCAAAACTAATATACCCCTATGGGATAGGGTATAAAAATCGATTTCGGTTTAGGAATCGATTCAATCGTTGATATATTTTCGGAAACTGTCCGAATTTGATGTGATGTTGAGGAAATGATAATAGGAGAAGAATCAGCCTGAGAAGACTCGAGTAGGAACGTCATTAATTCTGTCTTGATTTTTGGTTATTAGATTTGAGCGTTTAGCTCTCGAATTTGCCGATGATGAATTATTGACACGTTTCCGTTTTCCAATGACAACTTTCTCTTTAGATATTTTGCGAGGGGTAGACGGAATGGACGTGGTTACAGAGTCACTAATTTTTTTAGTGTTATCTTAAGAGCTTGGTAAAAATTCTGTAGATGTGGAGGCATCACTTGATACACATGGGTCTAAGAAGGAAGACACAGTCGATACTTTTTGATTAAAAGCCTCCAACAAATCTTTAAAGCTTTTGAGAGCTTAGCAATGTCAGATTTGAAAGTCGACATTCTAAAGGTTAGACTGGTCAAAGATAATTCACAGCAAGCAATGTAATACCAAAAAGTGCCCTCTGTTGCGTTTATTTTATCCAACGCACTTCGCATGTGTTATATCCAACGCACTTCGCATGAAACATTTTACCACAAGGACCATAACAAGCAAAGAGAGTGGTAGTGTGGGGTTCTTTGTTTCAGTGCATTTATGAGCCTCGCAATCCATAATTTTATTTTATTTATAAATAATTTAATAAATATTTTATTATGGTATTGAAAAATGCTTTTCTGGGATTTGAACCTACGACCTATGTTACTTGGACCAACGTCTTATTAGTTATGCTAATAAGATGTTGACAAACAAAGAAAGACGAACACTGATATGTAACTGTGGTTGTAAAGGGCTACAAAAGAAAACAACTGCTTACCACAAAATAACGACTTCATAAATTATTTCCACGATACAGTTTTTTATCCCCTTTACCATAGGGGTATATTAGTTTTGATACTTAGTTTGTAACATAGAGAAATAATTTTGCTACATATACCTCAAAGTATATGGATCGACTCAGAATCGCTAGCTGAGTCGATTGAGCCATGTCTGTCTGTCCGTCCTTCCGTCCGTCCGTCCGTCTGTACGTCACCGATTTTTAGGCCTTAAATTTTGAGCTAGGAAAATTAAATTTGGTATATAGGATCCTCGTCTCTGCCTACAGAACAAGTGTAAAATTTTTTTAAATCCGCATACTGCCACGCCCCTTTTTAAGAAAAACTCAGTTTTTGACCAAACCGTAAGGAATTTTGAAAAAGTTTCTGAACAACATATTTAGACAATATTAATATCTATATTTCGTCCATATAAAATTTTTTGCCACGCCCACTTTTTGGGGCGTTTTCAATTAAAAACTGTTTTCGGTCAAATTTTAAATTTTTCTGCATCATATACCTCAAAGTATATGGATCGACTCAGAATCGCTAGCTGAGTCGATTAAGCCATGTCTGTCTGTCCGTCCTTCCATCCGTCCGTCCGTCTGTACGTCACCGATTTTTAGGCCTTAAATTTTGAGCTAGGAAAATGAAATTTGGTATATAGGATCCTCGTCTCTGCCTACAGAACAAGTGTAAAATTTTTTTAAATCCGCATACTGCCACGCCCCTTTTTAAGAAAAACTCAGTTTTTGACCAAACCGTAAGGAATTTTGAAAAAGTTTCTGAACGTTATATTTAGACAATATTAATATCTATATTTCGTCTAAATAAAGTTTTTTGCCACGCCCACTTTTTGGGGCGTTTTCAATTAAAAACTGTTTTCGGTCAAATTTTAAATTTTTCGAAAAAAATTTTGATGCAGAATCATTAACATTATTAATATGAACATTTCGTCTATATACCATTTTAACCCACGCCCACTTTTTGGGGGCGTTTTTATATAAAAACAATTTTTATACACTACCCCATAACAGATGCAGGAGAAAACCTTGTCTTTTGTAGAACCGTAAAATTGTTTTGTAAGCAGTCTGAAGAATTTGTTGTCACTATATCATTTTTTCTATTTTATCCACATCGTGTTTTTAGCCATGCCCACTTTTTTGGGGATTTTAGTTTTATGGATAGGATGGGATAGGGTATTCAACGATCCGCACAGCGGATTGTAGCCTTCTCATATGTTTATACCCTATCCCATAGGGGGGTATATTAGTTTTGATACTTAGTTTGTAACATAGAGAAATAATTTTGCTACATATACCTCAAAGTATATGGATCGACTCAGAATCGCTAGCTGAGTCGAATTAGCCATGTCTGTCTGTCCGTCCGTCCGTCCGTCCGTCTGTCTGTTCGTCAGCGGTTTTTGGGCCTTAAATTTTGAGCTAGGATAATGAAATTTGGTATATAGGATCCTCGTCCGTGCCACCAGAACAAGTGTAAAAATTTTTGAAATCCGCCCACTGCCACGCCCCCTTTTTAGGAAAACTTATTTTTTGGCCAAACCGTAAGGAATTTCAAAAAAGTGTCTGAGTAGCATATTTAGACAATCCTAATATCTATATTTCGTTCATACAAAGTTTTTTGCCACGCCCACTTTTTGGGGGCGTTTTTAGTAAAAAACGTTTTTTGTCCAAATTTTAAAACTTTAAAAAAAAATTTTGATGCAAATACTTCCGCAATGGTAATATAAACATTTTGTCAATAGATCATTTTCACCTACGCCCACATTTTGGGGGCGTTTTCTTAAAAAACCATTTGTATACCCCATCCCAAGGCATTAGCAATAGAAATACGTTGTTTTTTGTCGAACCACACAAGATTTTGAGAAACTGTCTGAGCAATATATTTTGACAATGTCATTTTCTGTATTTCATCGCCATAAGGCCTATATTTTGAGGATATTAATTTAAAGGATGGGATGGGATAGGGTATTCAACGATCCGCATAGCGGATTGTAGCCTCTCATATGTTTTTAATTAATTTTGTTAACAAGACCACATACGCCTGCGATTAGCTACCTACTATATTTCATCCATACAAAGTAAGTTTTTGCCACGCCCACTTTTTGGGGGCATTTTAAATAAAAAAAACGTTTTCGGTAATATATTAAAATATTCTAAATAAAAAAAAATAAAATATTTATGGCAATGAAATATATAAAATAGCATTGTCACAACATATTGTTCATACAGTTTTTCAAAATCGTTTGTTTCGACAACAACAATGTTTTTCTCCTGCATATCCTATGGGGTAAGGTACACAAATGGTTTTGTAAGTAAACTCCTCCAAAAAGTGTGCGTTAGTTAAAATGATCTATAGACAAAATGTTAAGTTTTTTTTTAAGTTTTACCGAAAAAGGTTTGTTTACTGAAAATGCTCCCAACTTTTTCTTAAAAGTTGGCGTTGCAGTGGACGGATTTTAAAAATGTTTACACTTGGTCAAACAGCAAGTACAAGGATCGCCTATACGTACCAAATTTCATTAACTCACTTAATTTAATTAATTAAACTAAAAATTCAAGGCCTAAAAACCAGTGACATACAGTTACAGACAGACATGGTTCTCAATCGACTCAGCTAGCGATTCTGATTCGACCCATATCATATATATTGATATATTGATACCAGGATCCTCGTCTATGCCACAAGAACAGGTGTAAACATTTTCAAAATCTGACCACTGACACGCCCACTTTTAAAAAATCTTTCTTTTTGGTCAAACGGTAGGGAATTTTGAAAAAGTTTGTGAACAAGATATTTAGACAATCCTAATATGTATAATGTATAATATATATTTCGACCATATAACATTTTTTTGCAACGCCCACTTTTTGGGGACGTTTTCTATTAAAAATGGTTTTTGTTAAATTTTTAAGGAAATTTGAAAAAACGTTCGATGCAAAAACATTAAACATTTCGTCCATAGGAAATTTTAACCCACGCCCACTTTTTGGTGGCGTTTTCTTATAAAAACCATTTCTCAGAAATGATTTAAAAAAAATACATCTACATCTCTTATATAGAGTTTTAAGAATAATTTGTTGAAAACTATTGTTAGCGGAGTACAAAAAAATCAATGACTTCCTACAAAAAAATGCAAAAAAATGCTGTAATTGCGTTACTATTTATATTAAAATAATCGATCAATTCAATACCTAGAACACTTAATGGTAGCAATTAAAATCTTCATTCACAACATTCAAAAATCACTAACACAAACTTCTCACTGACACCTCATACAAAATTTCATTGCAATAATGTTAAAAAAGTTCAAATTGCTCAAAACGGACACCTACTACTGCAGAAAATACAAAACTAATAGCTGATTAAATATTTTAACGGTAATGACACGATTTTCATTTTTTTTTTTTTGTGGGTATCTCATACCCCAGTGAAAGGACGGAGGGCTTTGCAGTGGAACTATTACTATTAGTAAGGACGCAGTTTCCTCACTTATACATTTATAATGGGGTATGGTGGTCATCTGAGTAATCAAATTGTCCACAATATAATGTCAATGTGTAATCGATCTAAGAAAATTACGAGCAGCCAACATTGGGTAGGTTCACTTCCGTGTTTCAAGTAAGAATCCATCCAACACGTCACAACCACAAAAAAATATTGTAAGCAAATTCAATATCCAATGCAAAAAGAATATCCCTTAATATTATGAATGATTAATGACAATCGATGGAAGACTTATCAACATAAGAATGACATGTAACTTATGTGTTGGCTTTCTCCCACCAAAATGAATCCTACAAGTGAACGCCGCAAGTGAGTTCTACCATAGGTTAAGAGAAAAACGAAATCTTCACATTAAAATAAGGAATAAATGGAAAAGCGTGTGATATTGAGGCTATTGGGATATACGACTCCAAAATGGAATATACACACAAGGTGCGAGAATTGGAAATTTATAAATTTGTCCGGGTATACGCCGTCAATATTGCCATCATTCGTAGAATTAAACCACTGAATAAAAAAGGGTAAACCAAATATATTTTCGACATCGACTATTGAACAAAGTTAGTTAGTAAGGTACTAAGTTTACACAACTACTACTATTTCTGAAAAAGAAAAAGACACATCGCCAAAAATCAAACTAAGAATTCTATTCAGAAAATTCTATAATTATATACAGTTGTAGTTACCAACTATATATAATTATATATCTATGTATATTTTATATCATTCTGTAGGATTCAGATAATTTATTTTATGATTGCAACATCTAAAATTGACTTCGTCACTTATAAAATACGTTTTCGTTCCCGTTCCCATATCATCCAGGAATAGAAACCAATTAAACAACTGTAATAGTTCCTAAGTCGAGTTATCCATATACCATTGCCAAGTATCCAAATAGATACCGAATTTACTTCAAATAAGTTTTGCTTCAATAGTAATATACGTTTAAAATTATGAAGGATTTTGTACATATATTAAATTTCGTATATGAAATTGTAGGAAACATATTACTAAGCTTTTGATCGACCCAGGCTGTTTGGGAGTTTGGATAAAACAAATTGAGCAGTACTCACCAAATATAATTTCTCTCCAGTTTCTTTGGTCCAGAACTAACTACCTCCGGTTGCGTATTTCAACTAGATTGATGTCGGTTACTTCTGGCGAGGTCTTCGTTTACCGCATCTCGAAATATCAGTCCATGAATATTTAGCTTCGAATGAGTATTCGAAAAATTGTATGACTAAAAACGAATTTCTTCGACCACTTTGAGTACGATCAATGCTTCAGCGTTGTAAGGTAGGAGTCGCTTAATTAGGGTATTATACAGCTCCATTGAAAGTCGAATAAGAGCTTAAACACTAAATTCCCTATTGGCCAAAAGAAACAGCAATTGTCACGGGTAATTATTCGATTTTGCCTTTGTTTACTGTAACCCTATTTTATCTGCATGCGTCTTGGTGAAATCGCGATAATTCTCCGTCGTTATCCTGCTCAGAATGGCGAGTTTTAGCGGCTAAACGGTGAATCTTTTTATACAAATTGGGATTTTCTAGGATTTTTTTCAATTATGGGTTTATCAGGTCGGTGATAAGCGGTAGCATGCGAGCACAAAATACGATTTATTAGCTGTTGGACGATAAAGAAAAGACAAATTCATCAGTAATTGTTGAAGCTCATAGAGAAAATGATGCTGCGATTCCATGAGGTTTCTAAAAAGAAAACATCGACTACAATCTTTTCTTTATTACTAACAAGAGTGTGCCACAAAAAGAGGAGAAATATATACTTTGAGAAAGATCAATATAGAAAGGATGCAACTACAAAAGACCGCTTATGATTTGCACAATGTGAATCCCTTAATCGTTCGATAATTCCATATCTTAAGGATTTGTCATTCCAAGAAGTTAATCTTCAATTTGGCTATTACCACCCTCTCATCATTAAGATATGGTTAATGCTGTTGTCATTACAGCTTTCATGGTCGTCAATTAAAAATGGGGTTTCTCCTTAATTGGGGGATGTTTGGTCCTTATTACCTTTGATAAGTCTAAAGATTTTGAGGTAACCTCGAAGTAACCATTCTACTTCTTTTGTTTTATTTTTTTAAACATAGGTGACTTTCGTCCCTGTGTTTTATAGAGCTTGTAAGCATTACAAATTTCCATCAACAAACTAATGACCGTGGGCAATTCAAGTTTATTTAGGTCAATTTCGAGAAAATTGAGGTTATGTATAATTTGTATATGGCAAGTAGGTACCGTAAATATACTGGGTAAAAGTAAAAAAAATGGCCTAACATTATGACCAAAAAAAGATAGATACGAAGTTTGAAGAAAATCGGTCAAGGCGTTTAGGCTGAAGAGACTTACAGAGAATTACAAAACCACTTTTTGAGTTCCACTATCATCGTAATGTTGAATCAATCAAAATCTCGATATAGAAAATGTTGCGAAAACAATACAATTCTCTTTGTAAGAGCAAGTTAATAAATTTTGAATGCCAAATGCATCAGATATACAAGGCGAGCATGGGTCAGCTAGTATGTGATATAATGAATTGAACTCCGCTATTCATTTTGACAATATAGTTTACTATATATAGTGTGGGCTCTATATCAAAACTCTGTTATACATTGCTCTAAATACTTTTGTGTACGGCTTAGAAATTTATGAATTGGCGATGGGTATTGATTCGGACATCTTCTGATTTTACCAGGATCTGCTTAAGATAGTTTTCGCTACCGTCGTTATCAAAATAGTGCCGTATTGATAAAATAAATATAAATCAGAAGAAGTATCAAGATAATAATATTGCTGATAAAGTCGAAAAAAAAAACAAAAACATTCATCAGCTCACAAAATTTTAAGGTGTAGCGGACAATTTTATTTTTATTATTACATATGAGGGATAGCTAAAAATCAGAAATCACTTAAACAATGCTTGATAAGAAGCACCTTTCAAAATATTGCTTTAACCCACGTGCCACTACTTGCTTTATAGATATGTGGGTAAAAATAAACAATTTCTTATTTTTTCATGGGGTAAAAAAAATTCCAAAGAGATTACTTTAGCTTACCTTCCATTCTTTTGTTTAATCCCTAAAAGAAGTTCAATCTTATTTGTTTACCTTTTGAAAAAGGTATAACCGCAATTTATATTGTTAATTCTCTGTCCGGCAAATGGAACGCAAAGAGCTCATCTTCTAAATCGATAAATATCTTTGCGATAGATTGATCACGTCTACCTATCCTCGACGCTCACATATTGATAGCAGATATTCAAAATATTGATTCAGCTCCACAAAAAAAAAAAACAGAACTGCCAAACTGAAACTAAAAATGTAAATAATCATGCCAGAGATACTTTCAAAAGCGCCTAATATGACCTAAGCAAAAAAAATGCCCCAAAACACTCCGCAACTCTATCTCACTCCAGGCGACAGCAAGGAAATAAGCTTATGGTTCAGAGTTCTGCGAAATTGATGTCGCATTCGGGTTTATGTACTTACATATTTTCGTTGTGTAGAAAGTATTTGCTAGGCCTTTAGGAATACCTTTGGCATCCAAACCCCTCATCTCGGCTAAGAAGAACGGCAAGATGGAATAAAACGCAATCTCTCGAGTGTCCGAGGGATATAGCAGTGGGATAACTACAACAACAAATGATGTCCGTTTGGACGGTCCCGTTCGCCTCCAGCCACCACCAAATGGCAACAAAAATCTCATTGCCAATGTACTATATAAACATATGAAAATATTCGTTTAAGCCTGTTCCTTAATATAAACACACAAACAAACACACATGTTTGGGCGAGTGTGTGAGTGGAGGTATTTAGAGGGTAGTGACCCTTTTTTTACGGCTCTAAGCGGATGGCAAAAAAGGGTTGTGGATACCACATTTTTTCTTTTACCATGGTTATTGGCAGGAGGAAAGGTCCAGCAAAGAAAACTTAAGCCATTTAGACAGAGATATATGTACATGTTTATGGACATAGACAGGGGAGGATTTATTTTCTGTGTTCATATGAGGACCGCCTATGTTACAAGTTTAAAAGTGTTTTCAACTACGTTTTTCAATTATTTGGTATAGCGGATTGTGTTTTTCTGATTAACAACGATGACAAACCATCAGTTTGTCTACCAATCACTCCTAAGATCAGACTAAAAGTTACAAAAACGTATTCATGTGCCTTGTCTGAAACTTGGTAATTAAGTTTTGTGCAGATGTTGTTATCTAATTCTTAGTTTCCTGGATCGAAATGATGGAATATGTAAGCTTGAATGGAAGAAACTAAAACCGCCTTGAATAAAAATTAGAAATTCCTTCAACTGCAACGCTAATTCATACGGTATAGGATGGACACATTGTGAGAGAGCAATTTCCACATTTTACCATGAAACTAAGTCGCGGTTGCCAAACCAACAACAGTAAAGAGTTTTGTTGATTTTTGTTTCTCCAGTTGCGTATTATTTTCTGACTACCAAATGGAGATGTACCGAACGCTAACAAACAATACACTGCACAGACAGAAAAGCACATGGCTCTCGAGGTTTAACGATCATACAGACAGTTTAATGGCAGACACGACATAGACATCAGGACATTAATGTTACTTTATGTTCAGTAGTTAGTCTCGGAGAATTACATCAGTAAATTAAATCAGTAAGTTTTCACAGGGCCAGAAAGATTTACATATTTGGCTTTATTCCACCAAACGCATTTTATTATATCGACTCCCTAGCGATAGTTAATTAAGGAGCAGTATCCCGGTGTTGCAGTTATATGTTTTTTGTATTAATTTATATTGTAATGTCAATGAAATTTCTGAATTCTGTAATATAAACATAAACAAACCTAAATAATTGATTGCTGTCAATCACAAATGTAATTAGAAGAATAAAATGATTTTTATAACTATTTAAACCCTCAAAGAGTGTGGTCGAGCATTTTTATTAGATATCAAGCGATCTTAACAATATAGATCCAAACACCCGGTATTGTTCTAAGTGCAGGTCATTATCCCCGCGGGGCTAAATTCCGGAAAAAAAAGGAATAAGCTCCCACTGGGCTTATTTCCTTGTTGAAATGAAACCCTCTGTTTGGGTTCACTGTCGGATTTGGGTTGCGTGCGAGTTTGGATGCATACAAAGGAAATAAGCCCCACTGGTAAACGGTATTAACAGCCGCGGGACCTGTTTCCAAAAGAAATAAGACCGCGGGGTCTTTTTCCTTTTTACGCAGGGGTTATTGCACTCCAATATATCAGTGCCACAGTTACATGTAGCACAAGCGGTTGTTTAGTGGCTTAAATCATTTAGACAGTTAACCAAAATGATCAATGACTTGAAGATATGGATATCGATCAGGGTTGGATCTGTTGGAGCATTAAACGGATGTCGTCCATATTAAAAGAGAGCACCATGAATCTCAAGATTAGTAACTACATTGGAGTATCAAGGCATCTACTAAGAAATCAGCTTGCAACCATATACTAATGCCCGTTTTCAGTGCTGAGTCAACTCTGACTTAAGCCAGATCATTTCATTTAGAATTTAAAACCAACTCGTTAACTCGGGATTAAGTTGACTGAAAAACATGTTTTCTAGTTAACTCATGGTTGATCCTTAGACTAAGACTTTAAGTCCCATGGCCAAAAATACGCTGAAGGAATACTCAAACGTCAGTGGATGATATCATTTATTAAAATATTGCCTTCAGAGGTAAGGCACATTTTCACCTGGATGGATTCGTCAATTAGCAAAATTGTTGAATATGAGTTCATGAGAACCCAAGTTACATACATACAAGACTTTTTTATGCGTTCAAGCAGCTTTCGTGGACAGGCATGCCCCAAACTTCCAAAGAAACCATGGGTTTCTTCATCGTACATTATTGCGCCAAAAATAAAATCTTTTAAGGCCCTTTATAAATCAAATCCATCCCTGCTACTATCAGGTGCTGTACTACGCGTCACATCGCATGTATAGTGGGTCCAACTAATAGGTTTTGGGGTGGAATTGGTCACTACATTAAGTGGTGTTTTTGTTTAAACTTTAAGTTTTTTCTCTATACCTACACATTTTGCTTATCCCTTGAAAGACAAAAATCCGTGATTCCAGTTCCCTTTTTTTTGGTTTATGCTGTCCCCTGCCTAGTTATACGGTCAAATTATTGTAAACACCACCGACAAACTGGATGGCTACCGGATAGTCCGGCCGGTCCGCGCGGAGGTGAAGAGAAATGCGATAGGGTTGAGACGGAAATCCTCTTTTGGGATGAATTCGAAAAATTTATTCATAATGTGCGTTCCAAAGCGTACGTGCGTACATGAAATACTTTTTTTTTTGTATGGTCATTGGCTCAATGCGGGGATGAGGAGTATAACTAAAACAGGCTCTTAATCAAACATTAACGGGCTGGTCCATCATGATAGGGTTGAATTGGATACAAAAAGTTGTTTGTGAGTTTGCATCCAAATTTGCTACTTAAAATATGTCCTAGGTAAATTGTCACCTTTTCTATGTGTGTACTTGATGAACAGGATATGAGACAACAGCAGAAAAAAACGGTCCAATCAAATCTAATCCAAACAAATTGCACAAGGACACCACAGATGTAGATTCTTTCGTTACCACGAATGTCCTCTTCCATCAATAAAGCTAACACACAGACACCAAAATACCCGTTCCACTGCGGGATGTCCCAAATTTTCCTAATATCCTGACAGCACTATGACAACGTGATAAATCTACGAATCATTAATTTGAGGCTTAGCGACAACGGGGTGAGCGAACAGCGTATTCGTGTGTAGTATGTAAATGTGATTTCGTTCTGTTTTAAGGGAAAAAAATTAACTGTGCCAGGATAATTTTGTTGATGGCTGTGGTGTTTTGTTTGATTTGTTTTGTATTTTATGCTTTCTTCGTTTGATATCCTTTTGTTTATCCTTGTGCATGAGAAATTTATCGATGTCTCGAGGTTAATTCGTCGAATGGTCCTTTTTTCTCAAAAATCAAATTGCCAGACAAGTAGGTAACAACAAGAAAAGGATTTTTCTATTCAACAATAGGTTGGTTGTGTTCGGGTAGAGATGTCATCAAACCAGCTTACTTTTAAGCTTGACCGTTGGGAAATATTATTTTTTGTCCCATGTCTCATAGCCGGACAATAGCATATAGTGTTATGTTGTGCGAGTTGACATAATCGTTAAAGATCATTGGTCACTACGGGTTTTTGAATTTATGTCATCAAGCAACTTAAGACTGGGTTCTTGATGATAGGCGGACACACTATACTTATTGCATAAGAAATTAGACTGAAAAAAGAAAGAATGATAAATTATTCATAGCATCGAAATCGGATGCATATACATATAGTATATATACATTTACACACGTGGGATGCATTGGATGGCGGTTACTATATTGTTTACGACAAACGACACGAAGAGGATACGTCGCCCAAAGGAAGACGTAGTGCTTTATTGAAACTTCTGGGAATTTTACTGTTCTGTCATGCGAATATTAAGAGTGAGACGATGTTAGAGGTTGGCTGGTTTCACGATTTAAGCTGCACGCAATTTGAAATGTGCAAGAGGATACTACGTATATATTTGCTCGGACACTGGTTACAACAAATCTCTGACATGACTTTGCGTTTGAGATATATTGGTGTCGATGGTTAGAGTGTGAAACATATAAAGTATGAAATATTAGGAGTTACCAGTACTTTAGCATTGCTAGTACGCAATTCAGTTGACATCGATTAAAACTAAAAGCGATTCTTTGCAAATGAGTCACAGTAAATATAAGTTAAGATTTAAGAGATCCAAAAAACGTCTTCATAGTTTGTCGCAAAATTGTTTACTAAAATGTCAATTTACCTCGCCGTAACTGACCTATTAATAAAATTAGTATTTGCGTATGTTTTAAATCAATTACTTCTATTTTGCATTTTTATCAAAAATGGTTCTATTTGAAATTGTGCGGCACCAAACACAATAAAAAATATACAAAAATAGTGTTTATAATTTGACATATAATAGTAGGAGAACTACTTACTAAATAAATGGTTGACTATACCAAAGGTGTCGAGTTATGTGAAGCAAATTGATGACGATCTCGCTCATGCCTACCGTTTGGCGGTTTAGGTGATAATCGTTTTCAAAGTTACGGCATGACCCCCCTTTATAAATTTTGCGATCACATATAGAAATAACTCTACAAACATGTGGTACAGAGTTTCAAGATTTAGGACATCCCGTCCAGTGGTTAATAATCAAATTAATCAAAGTCTAATAATCCTTTAGCGACTTTACTACCGAAAAGTTGTTAATCAAAAATGCAAGCTTATGAAAAATATATTAAACCTCCTTTTTAACGTCTATACAAACTATAACAAACTAAGAATCGTTTAATGTTCAACCATTTTTTTAATAATTTAAAAATACAATCGTTTTCACTAAACTAATACCTACCATCTCCGACTGTCAGCCTTCAAGTGAACAACGCTGGGTGTCTAGTTCCGTGAACGTGGACTTTGTAATGTAAAGATGAGAGCGTAGGGAACTTATCCTTACATACTTCATTTTTGAAGACAACAGTGGCTTCGACATATTTGAACAACATGTTATCTCTATGTTTATTCAGGCCTCTAGAAATAGGATATTGGCGGATGAAATGGGACTAAAAACCAAAGAGGACTCTGACCATTTTCTTGTCGCAGACAAATTCAGAGCTTGACTGTCCATACAATACCATATTATATTTTAAAGCATCAAGAAAAGCTGACAAAAAAGAGAAATATCAACCCGCTACAACGGATATGGGGAAAAGTATCAAGCTAAAAGAATAAAAGAGAAGGTATTCCTAAGTAGGAAAAGTCATGGATGTGTGCATGCGCCAAACCATAAACCAAGTCTGAGTGGACGAAAGCATCCCTGAAATGTATTGCTGGAACTTCATATTATCTCGAGTCGAGACGCATCATCTATTCATCGACTTTAAAATCGCATATGATAGCATCATCAAAATTGATACCTCTGTATCGCCTTAAACTGGAATGCGATGCAATATTCAGTTTGGACGCAGCTCGTATGAACTTTTCTAAACATTTACAGGAATCTGACAAGAAGATGCGCTATAGTGCGAAATTTTCAATCTTGTGCTGGAACAGATAGTTAGGGCAAATGGAAGCACCATCACTGTAAGTACTATCTTTAAAAAAATATTTCAGGATTTTGGGTTACGCAGATGGTTTTGACATCATTGGTATCTCCCATGCTCCCGTTGTAGAAGCATTTATTTAAATTGTGAGCATTCGAAACAAGTTGGTAGTGTAGTTAACCCTAAACCTCTAAAACCATTATTTTAAGTATTGCCTTACATTTGTTACCTTTTCCAAGATACTATTCTACACTCACTAATCTGTTTCTAATAACTTTTCGAAAAGTAACAAATTTTGAGCTACATTTTCTCTTAGAGAGGTATTTTTCTGAACTGGCAACTCTCTTCCAATGCATATTCAAACTTATATCCCGCGATGTGCGATCGCACACACACCCAATACACTAAGATGCATATAATTGGCCAAAGGGCAGTATTCTCTCGCTTACGTGCGCCTAATCATATCCCGAAATCCTACTCGCGATAAATACCACCTCGCAATTTACGTTTTGAAAGATGGAAACTGAATTTGAACAACAGCAACAACACCTCCATCCCGCAAAAATGCGAATGAGCTCATTTAGAAGTAAATACAATTCTTCGGCCTTAGTCTCTGTCGTTAGTGTTTGGTCTTGCCAACTCCTTATACCCAATAGATATAGTTATTCGCGTGAATTACTCCTTGCATGATCGTCGTTTTGAGGAGTCAAATGAAAGGCGATCCATACCAGGGAGCAGAACACACATCACCCACTGGCTATACTATGGCTGCTGCGGATGCCACTTCGCGGCAAACGTTCGAGTGGCCAGTGTACGGATTTGATTGCGAGATGTCAGCAACTTTATGGCATGCGAATTGTGCGATCGCATGGTCCCAAAACAGCCTCCATCTCGAAATGTTTGTGTGTATTTTTGTGAGCCTACTGATCTTGATGACAATAATTTGCTGTGCAGGTTTCGCGTGTTCGCCATAGTAGTGTTACCTTATGCTGCTGCTGTATGTACATACTTCTATGATCGCATGCGGCTCGCATCCAATATTTCCGGTGATGGAGCGATGATAATGGAGACTCTGGATGATGGCACATGACATTGTTCAGAAAGAATCGTAACAAAGCGAGACCGTGATCCAATTTGCACTCTGCCAACGTCGAACATTGTGCAGATATTCTTGCAGTTGGTATGTGGCAAGCTTTAGTATCATCGTGATGCAGAGTCACTGATAGCTCATTTGTATACGCACAATTAGTTACATGTATTAGCCTATGCACGTGTTCCGATGAGTGTTGTAAAGAATTTACAAAACATGTGTAGCATAAGAGGATGCGTTTTGGTTCTAATATGATATACAAATAGAGGCAAAATAAAGCTAAATTTCGAGATACATTTCGTAGTTTTACTTGTCACCTTAAGAATGACAAAAATCAGCGGCTAATTATACAGTAAAGTGTTTGCACCAAAAAACGACTGTGTCGTGCTTTATGATGTTTCGTTATTGCCCAAAACTGAAAATCCAGAAATGTTAAGGCTAAAAGTAATTTTTACTTTTAATTTTATTCAGCTAGGAAATATAGTTTACGTGAAATTGATGATTCTTCAAATGTGGCATATATACAAATCCGTTATTCGACTTTTCTGGGAAAAACTGGATTGGCGTTTTTTTAATAATAACCTTTATAATCGTGTTTAGTTTAATCAAATTCGTTGGAGCCTTTTTTGAGAAATTTTGTTTTACCAAAACCGATATGTGGTAGGTACCACATTACTATAATATCAATTGAAAAAAAACATGTGGGTATTGAATCAAGAACCTTGTTTATCAGTTTAATCAGTTTATATGATCCTATGCAGCATTTATAATATTGGAAAGCTTAAATATTGCCTTCCTAGGTAGAGCTTTAAGAACTTCTCCGGTGATAAAATCATTACTAGGTGATTTCTTAGGCTTAAGATTCCCGATCTCGAGTTTTAGTTCTCTTAGCGTTGCTCTTCTTAGTGCTGAATCGCCAAATAGTAGTTTCGCGACGTGTTTCGATGATGTGAATCGCTTGCCCAACGAAGTGTTTAAAGGTTTCTTCAAGATGGACGACAAAAACGTCCGTTTTTTGCTTTATCTTCCCTTGCCCATTCAATTTTATTTAATATAATTGATGGCGCGGCAATTTTGAGCCTTTTGGTGCCTTTACAGCTTCCTAAAATTAATAATTTGACTCTTTCACGAATCTTATTTCTTAAGAGATTGCACATCGAATTGAAATGTGATTTATGTCGCGGAGAACGACTTTGTTGCTATTAGTACGCGCTTTCCTTTTTTTTCTTGACCAACTCATTTTTTTTTCGAAGAATATCATAAACCATATTTGTTCGGCACTTTCCGCGGTACGTAAGGAACGAAGATCTACGCAGAGATCTGGGTATTACCGCGGTTAAAGGTGGAACAAAAAATTTTGCACGAAAACATAAAAAAACGTTTATTGGGACACGTTTACACAACGGTCCTCCAAATTCTTGACGAAACAAATATATTGCGGCGACTTCAAAGAACTAAACCCTTGGATTTGGCCCGATAATAACAATAAATTGCGTTATAAATTACGGAAAAATCAGGAACTCTCAAAGGAAAGTTACCTGCAAATATTTCGTTACTCGTGATAAAAAAGTGCTAGATAAGTCAAACATTTAGTTGCAATAGAAATACGAAATGGGAGGTGGTTTTAGTGAGTAAAAATTTCACACTACTGTGGCCAGGTGCTCATCGTGTCTATAAAGATTTCAGGAGGCGAGTTGTACGATATTGAGGAAGCGGTCAACTTCAACCTCAAGTTCATGCGGTATCGTTAGTGGAACACTTAGTTCAACATTTTCTTCTATATCGTTCGAAAAGACTTCCCAGTTAGTTGATCTACTAATTTATCTCCCTGGCTCCAGGTTATGGAATATTTTTAGACTCAATCGGCCCTACTAATAATTAAATGCAAATGTCGACAGCTTTATTGAAAATCTACTAAATAATCAAAACCTATAACTAACTAAGTAAACTCGACTCTTCGATCTACATATTCAATCTACTACATTTTCAATCAAATAAACTGTGAAAAAATATTGTTTTCTCAATTTCTATTGTCAATACATTTTTTTTTTCAAATGTGCGCAAACAATACAAAAAATCACATGACATACCTACAAAATGACCCTTAATACACAACTTTATCACTACTAACTAGCTATACGACTTATGTTTACTTTCTGTACATTAAATAATAAAAGTATTTATTAGTAAAGGATTTTTGAAAAGAGTGGAGATTATCGTTAAAGTTATTGCTAGAAATGGTTATTATTAACGCCGAATGTCAAAATAACTGGGTTATGATCAGACAACAAATCGAAGTTATCTTCAACTTTTATACGATTGCTATATTTTTTCTTTTTGAATGGAATCAAAAAGAAAAAATTCTATCAACTCAGGTATTTTCAAAGTATCAGTTGGCAAGTAAGTTGGTTTGTCCATTGAGTGGAAATCACAACAGCACTCCTGCCTTATAGAGCATTTTCGCGAGATGTATCTTGAACCCCAGAACGTGGGTTCCGCCAATAATGAAATTTTCTGAGATTGAAGCAAGCCGGTAAAGCCCTTTTTTTCAAGTGCTGAACGTGGTGAGCTTGAGCTATTTTTAGTTCTTCGTAATGTTCGATGCAGTCTTGAATAAACAGGGAAGATCCTCCTCCCGCTCGTTACCGAAGGGTGATGGTAATCAGTATTGCCTTTTATTTTTGATCGAGATCCCTTTTTTAACTATTTTAAGAAATCAGGCAAATATATATATTTATTTCGAGCATGCAAATTTCCAATTCGTCGAGTTTTTTTCATTTTTGCATTTTCATTCCAAGTTCATAATTTTAGCATTCGTTTTTCTTTCATATTTTAGTTAAAGTACGCGTTTTAAGTGAAATACTTTCGAGCTTCATCAACCTCTAAAGAATAATTTTATTTATTTTAATTTATTCTTCAAATTTCTCCAGTATAACTAAGAATCAGGGTCGGTCGAAGTTTCAATCTTTTTTGGTTCTTGTAGTGCTGCGGTCTGAGCCTAAGTCTGTACTCCGGCTGTACGAGAGCCATTATTCATATATAATGCCTCTGCAATTAGCCCAGTCCTTAACTAACTGCTTCTAGTTGCGCACTCCAAGTTGGTTGAGGTCGGTTTCTACTTATGCGCGCCACTTAAGGCGAGGTCTTCTTCTACGTCGTCCGACGTCTGGCTGGGAATCAAGGACTAGCCATCTTAAACGCCCAATGCGGAGTTTTTTGACTAGGTGCGTGACGGTATACAGCTCGTGTAGTTCTTGGTTGCATCTTTGTCTCCATAGCCCGTCAACGCAAATGGGACCGAAGAATTTTAGAAGAAATTTCATCCATTTTTGATACGGTCCATACTATATATAGGATCCCCTTAGTAGTTCGAGTACGAGCGTTACTACTAAATTGCTTTCTTAGCCCGAAGAAACAGCGGTTTCTTCGTTTAATTTCTAACTTTGACGATATTGTTGTCAATGTTAATAGCGGAGCCTTGGTAGACAAAGTCCGTATTACCTCAAAGATATATCTGTCAATGGTGACGTTCTGTTTAATTCGTCGATGTTGTGTATCCTTTCGTGTTGACAGTATATACTTAGTATTATACTCATTTACTTTTAAACCGATTTTTGCCGCTTTCTTCTTTATACTAGCAAACGTGACTATGACATCGAGTTGAGTCCTACCGATGATGTCAATATCGTCGGCGTATGCTAGTATTTTGTTGCACCTCTTGGAAGATTGTGCCTCTGGTGTTGGCTCGGGAGTTTTGCACAATCCTCTAAAAAAATCAAAATAAGTTAGTCACATGACAGTGCACCACCTTGCCAAAATCGTTTTTTGGTTTCGAATATCTCGGTGGGGTCGTTTCCGACCCTGATAGAGCAGCGAGATTTCACCATCGTTATCATGCTCACGCAGACAAGTTTGAGCGGTATACCAAAACTAGACGTTCGTTTCTTTTTTATAAATACTGTCGAATGCGGCTTTAAAATCGATAAATAGATAGATAGATTCATTTATTTAGCTTTAAGCTATTTGTTTTACAAAATTTTGTATAACTGTTCTTAAAAAATAACTTAACTATAGTTTAATTAAATATAAGGTATTAACATACTTTTAAAAGATTTAATGTTGCGCTCATTCTTAAAATCATTTGGTAGTCTATTAAATATTTGTAATCCATTATAAAATAAAATATTTTGCGATCTATTAGTTGATTAGAATGTAAGTCTAAATAGGTGGTGGGTATCGAATTGGACTTCTTGGGTTTTTACAGGACCTGCCGAAGTGTGAAGATCTGATCAGTTGTGGATTTTCCTGGCCTAAAAGCAAACTGATAAGGGCCGATCAGGTTGTGGGCGTTCACATGTTGAGGCGATGTTGAGGTGTCTTATGTCTCTGTAGTCATTTTTTCGTAAAACTTGAGTTGAATCATGGCGACTAGTAGCAAATCTGAGTTAGGTATAGCTATCCTCATTTCACTCGGTCCTCAAGTGAATGGTTCGTTCTGCCTGACATCGGAATTTTGTTCGTCACCGCCGTTTAACAGTCTTCAGAAATGGTTCTTCCATATCCTTAGCATGGACTGTTTCTCAACTACGATATTTCCTTGTTCATCTCGACAGGATTCTGTTCGAGCCTTGTATCCTTGGCTTTGACGTTTTACACTTTGGTAAAACTTGCGAACATCGTTTCCGGAGTGGCACCTCTATATATCATCAATCGCGCTCTTTTTTATTCTGTCTGAAACGCCGGTATTCTTCCCCTCTTTTCTGCCTATAAAACAATGGCAGCTCTCGTCTTCACCTGGAGCTTAGTGGCTTAGCTTTGTAGGCCTCGTTTTTGGCTACGAGCATCTGTCGGCATTCCTCATCAAACCAAGTGTTTCTTGCTGGTGGGGCGAGAAACCTAGCACATCAGTTGCGGCTGATCTGATGGCTTGTTGGCATCGTTGCATTTGTTCTTCGACATTCGTTGCTATAGGGGTATGATGTTAATCGAGATGTTAAGGGATACGCGTTGCGCGAAAGTCTTGGAGGTCGCTTGCAATAGCCCTTCGACACTAAATTTGTTTACAGTATCTATTTATGGTATTTTGTGGCGCAGTGGATATCCACATTCTTATCTTGGCTGCAACAATCTGGTTATCCGAGTCGATGTTAGCCCCTCGGAATGTTCGGACATCAAAAATAATTGATGCGTGTCTATCGCAATGTGATCAATTTGGTTAGCCGTTCGTTGATCTGGAGACCGCCATGTCCTTTCATAGATATCAATTAGCCTAATTCTATTGCCAGACGTGTTGTCATGTAAGGTGTGTTTTCCAACAATACTGCTAAAGATGCCTTTTCTTCCTAAGTTTGCGTTAAAATCTCCGTACATTAACATCGTACTTTGGTAGTCGCTCATAGGTTTTGTCATGAAGCTCGAAGAAGCAATCTTTCACTGTATTATCTTTTTCCTCCGTCGATTCATGAGCCAATAAAGCCTTATGTTGGCGAATTTGGCCTTGATGCGAATTGTTACAATGCGTTCGCTAATGTCTTGGAAACATAAGACTTCTTGCCTAAGTCTGGCACTTATAACAAATACGCATCCGAATAGTCGTTGTTTCTGCTTACTATAACACGGACCATAGTAGATGTCATCGTGTTTTATCCTCTTTTTGCCCGGCTCATCCCATCGTATTTCCTGGATGGCAGTAATGTCTGCTTTGGAGTAGCTTAGGGTTTCCGCTAGTTGTTTGCCTGTACATCTCTCATGTTTACTGTTTTCACATTCCAGGTGCAGATACGAACGTCTTTGTCCTTTTTTCGTTTAGCAGGGTCGAGAACAATAAAATCCGTCCTTTCCGGATTGTACATTGTAACAATGTTTTTTTTTTTTTTGTTGGCTATTTAACCCACGCACAACCCCCAATTTGGAGTGCCAGTTCCATCAGTATCCACTACAAGATTGAGCGCTGCCGTTGGCCTTTCTGTTCATCCGCCACCATCTCTGTTCAAGGGGCCTGACCTACCCTTGATATTCCTAAATAACCTGTTGTCTGAATATGTCGAAGCAGCTCATCCAGGTTCACCTGGGACAGCAGGCCAGGTATTCCGTGCCATTTTGACCAGGCTGTTTATAGTGTTTGCTGTTGTTTGTCTTGTTTTCAACATTCGCACTTATCGTTTAGCAAGTCAAATCCTGTTGGAAGAGACCAGTACCCGATGGTTACCACTTGGAGGGAAGAATAAGCACAGTTGATGTGTAGTCAGGAACTGGGCATTGCCAAGTTAAATCCTATCAGAGTCTACCCTTGTCCTACAACATCCAACCTTCTTCTTCTTAACGGTTACGTTCATTTTCAAAATTGTCTAAATGTGATTGTGAAAAAAAAATGTTTTTCGGATTTTGAGCTGGAGACATCATTGGACCATACTTCTTTGAAATGAGCTAGTTAGCCAGTGGCAGTAACATGATATCCGAGTTTTTTCTGCCTACATTTGATGATATTGGAATAGACGTGGTTTCATATCCCATACAGCCCGTTGGTATGTTATTAGTATTGTTGATCAGAATTGGCCTTTTAAACGGTGTTGTTTTTATTCTATAAGTCAAATGTACATGCATTGCATTGAAGGAGATTCAATGCTGTGCTAATGAAATTTAGCATGGAAAATTTCGACAAAAGAGTGAAAGCACAACCATAGAGGATATTATTTTGATAAACTTTTCCATACACAAACCTTTTCAGTGTAGTTTCTGTATCAATAATAAAATTAGAACTTATTTTAAAACACCCTTTATATACTTTTCTGCGCTTCATCTAAAAAACCATTAAATAACAAAAGATGTTTTTTTTATTTAATAAAGAAAAAAGAAAATGGCCAAATGAATTTGACCCAAGGACCATAAAATATTCCTCAATTCGCCGATATTCGCCTTTTGACAAAAATAGGCATTATGATATACTGCTATTGACATTGCCAAACAGTTTACAACCTAACAATGGGAGATGCTATTATATAATTTGTTTTGAACAAAAACTGAGCATATATTACCAGCACCTTTAAAATCTTGACAAAAATTATATGACATTATTTTTTCCAATACTAGACCGCCCGCCACGCAGTCTTATTAATAGTAATTGTACTTTACTACATACCAACGTTCATCTTTCTGCTATCTTAGTGAAGATACTTGTAGAACCTAGTTATTAAATTTAATCAATATCGTTACAGTCATTAGTGAGATAATCGTGTAAAGAAAACGTCCTTTGGGAGGTATATTAATTTCAGTGCTAGGAGTCCAATTCAAAAAGCCATTCTTTGGAAGGACCTAAAACAGACATATCCGTAATTTCATTTAAATCTACTGAGTAGTTTGGGCTCCAGTATCAATAACAGATACCATAAAACAGATCAGAGACTCATACTCCAGACTCCAGCCGGCAGACATATATTTTTTAAAAACTCCATTTTTATACCCTATCCCATAGGGGTATATTAGTTTTGATACTTAGTTTGTAACATAGAGAAATAATTTTGCTACATATACCTCAAAGTATATGGATCGACTCAGAATCGCTAGCTGAGTCGATTAAGCCATGTCTGTCTGTCCGTCCGTCCGTCCGTCCGTCCGTCCGTCCGTCCGTCCGTCTGTACGTCACCGATTTTTAGGCCTTAAATTTTGAGCTAGGATAATGAAATTTGGTATATAGGATCCTCGTCTCTGCCTACAGAACAAGTGTAAAAATTTTTGAAATCCGCCCACTGCCACGCCCCCTTTTAAGAAAAACTCAGTTTTTGACCAAACCGTAAGGAATTTTAAAAAAGTTTCTGAACAACATATTTAGACAATATTAATATCTATATTTCGTCCATATAAAGTTTTTTGCCACGCCCACTTTTTGGGGGCGTTTTCAATTAAAAACTGTTTTCGGTCAAATTTTAAATTTTTCGAAAAAAATTTTGATGCAGAATCATTAACATTATTAATATGAACATTTCGTCTATATACCATTTTAACCCACGCCCACTTTTTGGGGGCGTTTTTATATAAAAACCATTTTTATACACTACCCCATAACATATGCAGCAGAAAACCATGTCTTTTGTAGAACCGTAAAAGTTTTTTATAAGCAGTCTGAAGAATTTGTTGTCACTATATCATTTTTTCTATTTTATCCACATCGTGTTTTCTGCCATGCCCACTTTTTTGGGGATTTTAGTTTTACAGACAGGATGGGATATGGTATTAAACGATCCGCACAGCGGATTGTAGCCTTATCATATGTTTTTACCTCAAAACACGAACATATGTCAAAATCTGAATTTCGAATGATGTATATATAATCTATATATTGTATATTCAGTCCCATAAATTTGCGCTTTAAATATTTTTGGAATTAAAAAAACCAATGCACTTCTCTCTTCTCCGTTTTTAAAAGACTCAATACTCTGCAGAGCTGTTTTTATAAAACACCAAGATACAAAATTTGAAAATATTTAATAGATTCACAGGTACGAATTCGAATTTAAAAAAAAACAAGAATATAACCTTTAAAACACAGGTCAACTGGACAACATACGAAAATGTGATATAAATGCAATATGACAATTAGTCTGTATTCATCTAAGCAAAACTATTGTCAAAGGAAATAAGATTACATCGTCCAGCGTCGGAATACATCTGCCTACCATCATGTCTTTTGAGAAATTATATCGTCCGTATATCCACAATCTTGAAGAAATTAATAAAAAAAATACAAATTATGCAAAAGAGTCCTTTTACCGGCCGGTCGACCAGTAAATCCTGTTATCACAACACAATCTCTCTTTAGCAAACAATGCAGGGTCCCACAAATCGCTCTAAAATAATTAAATCCTTTACTTGCACTCTCTTGATGTGGTCCTTTCTATCCCATCTGGGGATAACCATTGCATATATTCAACCCAAATGGCAGTTAACCGTGAAAAGGATATGCAGCGGGTAAATAAATTTAAAGTTTTCCTCCGAGAATATTCGTGTATGGGTCTGGTTAGATTTTAAAGGTCTTGGAGGTCTGTCACCTTTATGCATTGGCCCAGAAGAAAAAGGAGATGGAAATAATGGAAATGCAACAGAGTCTCTTGAGTGCATACGGGGGAATGGTATAAAAGTTTCCTGTTTATCCTTTTTTCCTGGCTTTATTGTTGTTATTATTATGATTATTTTTATCTACTTTTTCAATGATTTGTTGGGCGCTTTGTTTAGTTGTAGAACCTGCCTTGATTACAGTGTCATGCAAATATTTTCATAATCTTGAACTGTTGCCTTTGTCCTTTTTTGGGATATTTTCCTTTTTCTAATGATGCAACAGTCCCGATTATGGGATTTGCTATTCATATGATTATGAAAAGAGGTTTTACGGATGCGCGTGTTATATTGTGTTTGATTGTGTAGAGGAACATCTGTCGATCCCTGGTATGAAAGGAAATCGGCATTCGGACAAGAGTGAAAAGAAAACCTGTGATCTGTCATGTATCCCAATGTAACCACACTTGGAACGCAAAGAGAGTGACATGTTGTACGTGATAATTATCCCACGCGTTGCCCATTTTTAATACGGGATTCCAATTGAATAAGTATGAGTAATGATGTTTATATTTTTCTCTGCAGCTGCGATTTTTTTTTCTTAATTTCTTATTTTTTAGGTACTCAAACCATATCAAGTTTGATCAAACTATAAAATATGTAAAAAAAAATAGCGCGAAATGTAGCTTGGTCTAGCTCAAAAGTTATTATATATTCATAAAATATCTTTCTACTACAAGATTCATTTTTATTATTGTAATAATAATAGTCCTTATAAAATGAACGGATCTATTTTTCATATGGTGTATTCGTTTTCATTCATTTACATACTCCCTATCAATAAACACCGATGGCCGACATCAAATCGGTTAACTCTAATTCTTATTGTTAATTTTTGTCCTTAACTAATGCGTGATAAATAGGGGATAACTCAACCCATGGAATTTGGTGAATTTAAGGGAATTTCTAGCAAATATTGAGTACTATCAGGGCGCTGTTTTTTAGTAAATTTGTTTTTATAGTTTGTATTCTTAATTTTGGAACTAATATTTTGGTTTGTTAGCTTGAAGTAAATCTAGGACATACGAAGGGATGGGTTGAGCTAAAGCAGTATGAAACTTAAGAGAAGGCTATAACCTGCTGTGTGAATCGCCTAATACCTTATCCCGTCTCATCCCATCTTTAAAAGTAATATCCCCAAAAAGTGGGCTTGGCTAAAATCTTTATGGGGATGAAATATAGAAATGGCATTGTCACAACATATTTTCAATATCTAATGCATATCAATGCTATGAGGAAGGGTAATCGTTTTTATATGAAAGTGTCCCTAAAAAGTGGATGTGGTTAAGAGGATCTACAGACAAAATGTTTTTGCTTCAATGTTTTTTCGATTTTTCAATTTTTCGAAAAAAATAGTTTTTTTTTACATAGCGCCCAAAAAGTTGGCGATGAAAAAAAACTTCATATGGACGAAATATAGGTCTTAAGATTGTCTAAATATCTTTTTAAGATACTTTTTCAAAAATATATTACCATTTTACCAAAAACATAGTTTTTTTGGCAGTAGGCGGATTTTGAAAATTCCTTTATATCAAATTTAATTATCCTAGCTCAAAATTTAAAGATTAAAAGTCGGTGAAGTACAGAGAGACATGGCAATAACGACTCAGCTAGCGATTATGAGTCGATCCATATACTTTAATTTCTCTATGTTACAAACTAGGTGTCAAAACTAATATATCCCTATGAGATGGGGGAATACAAAAATGTGAGATTAATTTAATTTGATTTATTTAGCTTATTTACTTATTTACGTTGTCAATGGGAAGGCAATGCGATTATATGAAACCACTTACCTTGAGTTTTCCTATACGAACTTCGACACTCCGCCTTCCCGTGGCGACCACCGAGTACCTTAGTAGCTTGGCCGAAGATAGCTTTGTGTGTCCTCACACAAAGCCACGCACATAGTCCTTTTCCAATGAGTAGCTGATGCCTACCAACTTCGACTTCCAAAGCGGCTAAGAAAAATTCCTAAATTCCTAATCCCAGTTAGTATGGACTAAGATTAATACCACAATGAGCTGTTTCGACATATTCGGAGAACAGTTTATTTAGGAATCTCAAGGTCTAGTCAGGCCTCTTAAACAGAGATGGTGGCTGAAGGTCAGAAAGGCACACGTTAGCTCTCAATCCCGTAGTGGGTACTGATGGCCCTTTGTTCAATGGGCACCCGATAAATTGGAACTGGCCCTCCAGGTTTGTGGGTTGTGCTTTGGTTTTACTACCAACTAAAGTAAAAAAAAATATTGTTACGAAGCGAACAAGAGCCAAGGAAAAGATTGATTTTATTGTTGACGACCATTCTAAAAGAAAACATATGAGAAGGCTGTTGACGACCATTCTAAAAGAAAACATGTGAGAAGGCTACAATCCGCTGTGCGAATTGTTGAATACCCTATCCCATCCTATTTGTAAAACTAAAATCCCCAAAAAGTGGACATGGATTAAAATCACGATGTGGATTAACTATAGAAAATGACATTGTGGCAACAAAATTTTATATAGACGAAATATAGATATTAATATTGTCTAAATATGTTGTTCAGAAACTCCTTACGGTTTGTCCAAAAACTAAGTTCTTTTTAGGGGTGTGGCAGTTTGCGGATTTTAAATTTTTTTAACAATTGTTCTGTAGGCACGGAAGATGATTCTATATACTAAATTTCATTTTAGTAGCTCAAAATTTAAGGGCTAAAAATCGGTGACGTAAAGACAGACATATGTTAATCGACTCAGCTAGCGATATATTTGAGTCGAGCCATATGCTTTTAGATATATGTATCTAAATTATTTCTCCATATGTTACACTATATCAGAACTAATATACCCCTATATGATAGGGTATAAAAATTGAAAACGATAGTCTTATCTGGAATGTAGGAACATTAAAGAAACTTTAAGCTCCTACAAAGCAGACATTACTGCCATCCGTGAAATACGATGGGATGGACCGGGCAAAAATTTAATGAATACAACTACTACGGACCGTGTTATAGTGAGCAGAAGTATAGAATTTTCTGGTGTGGATTTATTAAAAGTGCCAGACTTAGGCAAGGAGGGTAATGCTTTCAAGACATTAGTGAACGTATTGTAGCGATTCGCATCAATGCCAAATTCGACACCATAAGCCTTTTATGCACTCACGCTATGACAGAGAAACAGATAACTTTGAGAAGGACTGCTAATACGTGCTCATTGACAAAACGTATAAGTGACTACCTAATACAATGTTAAAATCGTGCTGGGAGATTTTAACGCAAAAGTATTGGAAGAGAAGACATCTCTAGCAGTATTATCTGAAAAGCCTACACGACACCAAGTGAAATGAGAACAGCAATATCTAAACTTAAGCTTAACAAAGATGCCGGTAAATAAGGGTAAGACTAAGTCAACACGAAATTTGAGGTAGTACGGGACTTTTTCTACCTCGTCTCCGCCTTTAACTCTGACCGCAACTTCTCGTGAGAACCTCTATTTCTTCGGGCTAAGTAGGTAATTTAGTAGTAAAGCCCTCATTCGAACTACTAAGAGAATCCTATATAAGGCCCTGCATGTAAATCTGATTGTATTGCAAAGGAAGATCAATGTTTCAAATATGAGGGACCAAAAAATAAATTGTTAACTACTGAATGTATATCTTATATTTAAGTCATATCACGGGTAATAAAATATGGAGTTCATAGTTTGAAAATAGTGCTGCGAAACATGAACACGAGTCAAAAATGTTCAACACTTCCCAATGCTTTTAATATTGGGGAAGTTAGATAATTTGTCAAATACAACTCCATTAAAAGCTAATGTGGCACTCGCCGTGACAAAAAAAAAAGTGGTTCGTTTAAATAATTTATTTTTTATGTACATTATATTTTATATAAACATTATGCAAATGAATAAAATTTAATAACGGTTCTAAGTCTTATATTAGGTACAATGTTATTAAGTAGGTTTATACAAGTTATGTAAATTCTTCTAAAGTAACGTGAGAACCCTGCTTACATCCATTTTATTATTCTTTTAGCTGATTTAATGACGGTTCTAATTCTTACGTTAAGTACAATTTAATTAAGCTGGTTAATACAAGTAAAGTAAATTATTTTATAGTTACCCTGCTTATATCCAGTATTTTTTATTTTCATAATTTCACTACCCAATGGGGATTATAGTTTGCAATACGTTTTCCTAAAAAAAATTCCAACTCGACATACCATCTGTTTTTTGGACATTAAAAACAAACATGGATGCCAAAATTCGAAAATTGTCTAAACTAAATATCGGATACACAAACTGAAAACAACATTTCGTTTTTAGTGTACATCTCATCGATGCATAGTTTAAATACTTCCCTTGTTCGTGTCTTGTCTATGGGATATTTGACAAAATAGTCCCAAGCATTTGTTCCGAATTATCGAATACATAAACCGTTTGATTGCTTTCAAATCAACATTGATTCATTCCGACAGAGGCCACTTACAACACAAACGTAATAGATTCGCTTAGCCTATTATATATTACAATCCACTACAACTCATTACCACTTGAACTGTCCATTCCAGTACTGTTGCGTCGACTATTTGGCGTTTTATCCACTTTCGGCGGTACGTAGATTCTTTGCTCCATGTCTAAATTCTCCACTTCTGTCGTTGTAGATGCTTGACTAGTATTTGGCTCAGGGATACGCTTAGTTGATGTCACCGGTTGCTTTCGAAATCTATCACTAAATATGCCCTTATAAATCTTTTTAAATGATTCGCGAAAGCCAGTATGCCACCATGCATAAATTATTGGATTCATCAAGCTATTGCTTATACCAAGAATGGCCAGAGGGCTAGCAATAGCGACTCGGAGATTATCACAATAGTCTGGATCTGAATCCGGGCTGCACATGACGTAGAGTGTGGATGCGAAAAAGTACGGAAACCATGTTATGAAGAACGCACCTGTCGTGAAAAGTACCACTTTAATGGCTTTCCATTTGCTTGCACTATACACTGGCGATATTTGGAGTTTGTTCGTCCTTAAATTTCAATCTATATTATATAAATTTCGGTGCTTAAACTCTTTACTTACTTGCGACAACAATGGAAGATAGATCGCTTGGATTTAGGTGGTTCTATTACAGCTTCTTGAATGTAACTCACTCTATTGGGTTTGTCCACAGATCCAACCGACGTTCTTTGTACAGCAGTTCCACCACGGAAGAGACGCAAACCACCGATCTGAGTTCCTTGATTACCCACAGCTGCCCGCTGCATATGAGATATCCTGCCAAGGGCATGCTTCAATATAATGCTGTACAAAACGACGATCACAACCAACGGAATAATTCCAATAGTTGTTGTGAGGAGAACAATTTTGGGTGGAACCAAAACAATGAACCAGCATAGCTTGCCATTGTCCGTTGGATTCCGCACTCCGAATGTCGGCAAATGACCAATAAGTCCAGATAACATCCAAGTGGCTAGGACCATGACACGAGCTCGCTTTGAAGAGACGTACCTTTGGTACTGCATACCGTACAGGATGTAAAGATATCGATCAACGCCTATGAGTCCTATGCTAAACACAGACACCAGTGCAGCTGATACCGTCATACCTATCAGAAAATATTTTGAAGGGCGGTTTGCTATATTAAAACTGAAAACGGACTTACCAATGCTTAGGCAGCAGACCAGTTCATTCCGCAGCTCATGGGGATAGTACTGACCGAATAGTGTCACAACACCTATCGCCAGATCCGAGAGAGCGACATTACCCAGAAATATATACGTACTTCGTGGTTGTTGTTTTCCTGGAAGACAAGTTTTTGTTTTTGTTTTTCTTAGACAGACCAGCGAAAGCACTCCGGGTAACTTACTTTTGTGTAGGATTAGACCACTTGAAAGGACAATGAATAAGTTTAAAAATATGATTATGGAGCATAAAATCGGAATAAAGATGTCGTATAACTTTAATTGGATTTCCAATGATTGCGGGTGGGTGACATTAATTTCAGTCTCGAGACGTTCCACAATCGCTTCCTCCATTTGGATTTCATGCGAGAGATTCGTCATATTCGTCGCCATGGTTCAAATCTTTTCATAATAAACTTTGATGGTGCTATAAAATTTCGCCGCTCTTAGTTTTATAAATCGATTGTCGAGTTGAGGTTGGTTGATCCTGAAATACAAAAAGGAAAATGCGATTGTAATGTTTAGGTATAATTGATAGCAATTCGATTAGCATTGTATTCGTGAAAATCGCCCAAGTTGAGCATTTTAGGCGAAAAAATTTCGAAAGTACCAACACTAAACAATTTCACGCTTGTGTTTATTACAATTACATTTTTTTTAATTGATCGCAATAACTATATAATTTAAAAAGTTAAGTTTTTTACGTACGTATTAACCTATCAATTTGGAATAGGACATCGGGGAAATAGCCTCCAAGGCTTTATTGGGACCTACGCGCTCTTTTATCGAAATATGGAATGACCATTAATGTGTTTGAATTTCGTTGATGCTGGATTGCACGACAAGGTCCATGAGATAAAGAGCTTCTCGAAATTTGCAATTCTTTTTCACGACGGCGAATTTAAGTTATTTGACTCCTGTTTGTTGCCAATACTAGATATAGCACATGCATGTTGAACTGTTGGAACACCCTTTATAAAGTCGTAGTCATTACAGCTGTTTTAAAGAAAATGTAGGTTGTCAATAACCGTTAAATATCGTTAAATCTAAATTTGAAAAAAAAAAAAAAATTTAAAATTGCTTAAAATCCTATAAGTGGTTATAGCCGCAATTTTTCAACTTTAACAACACGTAAGCTCTTTTCAATGTCCAGCATCTTGCAAAAGTCTGAAAAACATCCAAGAGTATTAAACTATCATGACAAGCTTTTCAAATGACGTCAAACTGGGTATCCTATTCTTTTTGACAAATGAATGAAAAAGCAAGGTTTGACGCTGTGCCATTAATGCCAGATATATTATTTCATACTAGCGTTACCCCTTACGTTACGTCTAGCGAAGACGTTTCATTTATTTGATTGCGATATAAGTAAACATTTCTTTTTCCTTTCAAATGAAATTGCTGTAAGGCTCTGTAATAAACAAAATTTGATTTCTTTGCGAATATAATGAAATCAGCAGGTTTCCCTACACGTGAACAGGCTACATATGTACAATTGTCCATGCGAGAAACAATTACATATTTTCCAAATTCAAGCCACACGCTTGGTTGATATTACGAAGCATGATGGTCGGTGCTCCAACTTTCAATTGCAATATGTGCTATGGCAGGGCTGGTAAATCCAATAAATTTAAAAATTCTATTGGATAATTGACCACCTCATCTTCATTCATAATATGACTTGAAAGTGAACACTTCTCCCGCCAAACATTATGTTAACTACCCACCCACAGAAAAAAAACATGGTTACGAAGCAACCAATAGCCTCGGAAAGGACGGATTTTATTGTTGACGACCCTGCTAAACGAAAAAAGGACAACGACGTTCGTATCTGCACCTGGAATGTGAGAACATTAAACAGGAGAGGTGCAGGCGAACAACTAGCGGAAGCCCTAAACTGCTACAAAGCAGATTTTACTGCCATCCAGGAAATACGATGGGATGGGCCGGGCAAAAAGAGGATGAAAAACTGTGACATATACTACGGACCGTGTTATAGTGAGCAGAAACAGCGAATATTCGGATGCGGATTTGTTATAAGTGCTAGACTTAGGAAAGAAGTCTTATGTTTCCAAGACATTAGCAAACGCATAGTAACAATCCGCATCAAGGCCAAATTCGCCAACATAAGCCTTATATGCGCTCACGCTCCGACGGAAGAAAAAGTTGATATAACTAAGGATTGCTTCTCTACGAGGTCCTCGACAAAACCTATGAGCGACTACCGAAGTACGATGTTAAAATCGTGCTGGGAGATTTTAACGCAAAGGTAGGAAGAGAAGACATCTTTAGAAGTATTGTCGGAAAACAAAGCCTACACGACAACACGTCTGGTAACGGACTTAGGCTAATTGATTTCGCTACGGAACGAAATGCCACTATAGCCAGCACACGGTTTGCTCACCTCGATATCCATAAGGGGACATGGCGGTCTCCAGATCAACGAACGGTCAACCAAATTGACCACATTGCGATAGATAAGAGGCACGCATCCAGTATTTTGGATGTCCGAACATTCCGAGGAGCTAACATCGACTCGGATCACTACCTTGTAGCAGCCAAGATAAGAATGCGGATATCCACCACGCCACAACAATCCAGAAATACTGTGAAAAAAATTTAATGTCGGAAGACTGCAATCGCAAGAGACCGCCAAGACCTTCGCACAACGCGTATCCCTTAACCTCTCGATTAACACCATACCACCAGCATCGAATGTCGAAGAGCAATGGCAACGATGCCAACAGGCCATTAGATCAGATGCTAGGTTTCTCGCGCCCACCAGCAAGAAACCCCTGGTTTGATGAGGAATGCCGACAGATGCTCGCAGCCAAGAACGAGGCCTACAAGGCTAAGCTGCAGGTGAAGACGAGAGCTGCCATTGAGCTCTATAGGCAAAGAAGAAGGGAAGAACATCGGCATTTCAGCAAGAATAAAAAAGAGCAAGAAAAGCGCGCGATCGAGGATATAGAGAGGTGCCACTCCAGGAACGATGTTCGCAAGTTTTACCAAAGTGTAAAACGTCAAAGCCAAGGATACAAGGCTCGAACAGAATCCTGTCGAGATGAACAAGGAAATATTGTAGTTGAGACACAGTCGATGCTGAGGATATGGAAGAACCACTTCTGCAGACTGTTAAACGGCGATGACGAACAACATTCCGCTGTCAGGCAGAACGAACCATTCAATATTGGCAACGACAGCGAAAACTGCCAACCACCCGACCTGAGTGAAGTGAGGATAGCAATATCTAAACTCAAGCTTAATAAGGCTGCCGGAAATGACGGCCTTCCCGCTGAGCTCTATAAGGCCGGCGGAGATGACTTGGTAAGTAACATCCACCAACTCATAAGCCAAATCTGGTCGGATGAAAATATGCCTGAAGAATGGAACCTCAGCATCGTTTGCCCGATCCACAAAAAAGGAGACCCTCTGAACTGCGCCAACTACAGAGTCATAAGTCTCCTCAACATCGCCTACAAGATCCTATCTGCCGTAATATGTGAACGCCTGAAACCGTTTACCAACAACCTGAATGGCCCTTATCAGTGTGGTTTTAGGTCAGGAAAGTCCACAACCGATCAAATTTTCACACTTCGGCAGATCCTGGAAAAAACTCTAGAAATCCAAATCGATACCCACCACCTATTCATCGATTTCAAAGCCGCATATGACAGCATTTATAGAGACGAACTGTACAGAGCCATGTCTAGTTTTGGTATACCGCCCAAACTCGTCCGTTTGTGTAGGATGACGATGGAGAATTCTCGCTGCTCCATCAGGGTCGGAAACGACCTCACCGACACATTCGATACCAAAAAAGGATTTAGGCAAGGCGATGCGCTGTCATGTGACTTCTTTAATCTGATTCTTGAGAGAATTGTGCAAAACTCCAAAGCCAACACCAGAGGCACAATTTTCCAAAAGTCGGTGCAACTACTAGCATATTGGAATTGGACAGAACGTCGCCATTGACAGATATAACTTTGAGGTAGTACGGGACTTTGTCTACCTCGGCTCCGCTATTAACTCTGACAAGAACATCTCGTCAGAAATTAAACGAAGAATTACTCTTGCCAACCGCTGTTTCTTCGGGCTAAGAAGGCAATTTAGTAGTAAAGCCCTCACTCGAACTACTAAGGAGACCCTGATCATCCCAGTTCTTCTCTACGGCGCTGAAGCATGGTCCGTATCAAAAGCGGATGAAGAAATCCTTGGTAGATTCGAGAGGAAAATTCTTCGAAAAATCTTCGGTCCCGTTTGCGTTGACGGGCTATGGAGACGAAGATTCAACCAAGAACTATACGAGCTGTACAGCGACATGCCCCTGGTCAAAAAACTCCGCATTGGACGTTTAAGATGGCTAGGACATGTAGAACGAATGGACACCAATACTCCGGCTCGCAGAGTCTTCGATTCCCAGCCAGACGTCGGACGCAGTAGAGGAAGACCTCGCCTTAAGTGGCGCGCACAAGTGGAAACCGACCGACCTCAACCAACTTGGAGTGCGCAACTGGAGGCAGTTAGCTAAGGACCGGGCTAAGTGGAGAGGCATGTTGGTTGAGGCCCAGGTTCATTCCGGACTGTAGCGCCACTTAAAGAAAAAAAAAAGAACTTGAGCGCAGAATGTACATTTCTTGAACATTTTTTTTTGAAAAGGGGCCTGTATCCTTTTTATTGTTTTTCTGAATATTTTAAAAGAAAAAACCAAGTAAATTTGTTGAAAATTATGTGAGTTTTACGTAAACGCACAAAATATCAACTTAGTTATATATATGTGTATATACCAGGATTTTGCGATTTGCAACAGATATCCAAAATGTCTTTCAAATCGATAAAATAGTTTAGTTTCTAAATAATATTAATAACAAAGTCCAGACAGCATACCTTCCCGATGACTGGTATACACCTGTTGTAAAGCCAGAGGTCTGTACTTTTTAACTTTCTCTTACAAAGAGAAAGATATTGTTTTCGTGAAAATTTTCGACCTCGAGATTTTGATTGATTGTAACATTACGATGATAGCGGAGCCTAAAAATGTGGTTTTTGGAATTCCGTCCGTCGGTCCGTCGGTCCGTCGGTCCGTCGGTCCGTCTGTCCGTAATGGTCTCCCCAGCCTAAACGGCTCGACCGATTTTCTTCAAACTTCGTATCCAAGCTTATTTTAGTCATAATTCTAGGCCATTTTTTTTGTTTGCTTTTAGCCATGTTAATAAGGGTACCTGCCATATAAAAATTACACATAACCTCAATTTTCTCGAAAACGGCTCTAACGATTTTGATTAAACTTTATATATACTATAAGCATATTAGTTCCAACAAAACTGCATACCCAGTTTTTGCGAGAAAATCCATATAACGGATTTTGTCATTTAGGCCATATAAAGAAAATTGTTAATTTCTCGCAAACTGCTATGCCAAATTGAATGAAATTTAATATATATACTACTATTATAGTTTGAAACAATTCCACATAATTAGTTTTAGCCCAACAATCACTAAACGGAATTTTAAGTTTTGGCCAATAACGGAAAATCATTATTATTCACATAGACACCGATAACTTCAAATTTCGGAGTAAACGTTCGTATAATCACATTTCGACATTTTTTATATCATTTTAAGCATCAATAATCAAAATGCATACTTACTATTTGATCAAACACCCAACTCGCTGTGAAAGAGAAAGTTGCGTACGACCCAGTCGTGCACCCACCACTCGTTTTATTTTAAATTCAATGTCGTCTAAAAACGGGTTTTAAAAACAAAAATACGTGCTATGCGAATCGTTGAATACCCTGTTTTTGCATCGTTTAAAACTTATAGCAAAACGAGTGGTGGGTGCACGACTGGGTCGTACGCAACTTTCTCTTTCACAGCGAGTTGGGTTAATTAATGCTAAAAATTATAAAAAATGTCGAAATGTGATTATACGAACGTTTACTCCGAAATTTGAAGGAATCGGTGTCTATGTGAAAAATAATTAATTTTCGTTATTGGCCAAAACTGAAAATTCCGTTAAGTGATAGTTGGGCTAAAACTAATTATGTGGAATTGTTTAAAACTATTATAGTAGTATATATATTAAATTTCATTCAATTTGACATAATAGTTTGCGAGAAATTAACAATTTTCTTTATATGGCCTAAATGATAAAATCCGTTATATGGATTTTCTCGAAAAAACTGGGTATGCAGTTTTGTTGGAACTAATATGCTTATAGTATGTATAAAGTTTAATCAAAATCGTTAGAGCCGTTTTCGAGAAAATTGAGGTTATGTGTAATTTTTATATGGCAGGTACCGTTATTAACATGGCTAAAAGCAAACAAAAAAAATGGCCTAGAATTATGACCAAAATAAGCTTGGATACGAAGTTTTAAGAAAATCGGCCAAGCCGTTTAGGCTGGGGAGACCATTACGGACAGACGGACCGACGGACCGACGGACCGACGGACGGAATTCCAAAAACCACTTTTTTAGGCTCCGCTATCATCGTAATGTTAGAATCAATCAAAATCTCGAGGTCGAAAATTTTCACGAAAACAATATCTTTCTCTTTGGAAGAGAAAGTTAAAAATTGTTTTTAAGAAAACGCTCCCAAAGCGGCTAAGACTTACTATGCATGAAATGTTAGACGATGGTTGAGGATAATTTTTTCAATTTTTTTTTTAATAAATTGGAGTTGACTTACATACTATTGAATGTTACTGTTCAATTGAGACAAAGAAACAAATATATCACTGCAGTTAGTTCGCCGTTCATAGGAATTGGATATCTCTCAGTCCACATTGCGCCTGATTATGGATAAATATTTTCGTCGATGAAAATGGTCGGTTAATGGCGTTCGCTTACGTACCATGTTGGAAGACTATATTTGACCAAAACTGGATTGCTTGGTATAAGCAATGTTTGGTTCCCACAAGGTGGTGCCATATTCAACAAAGGTGGTCGAACAGTTGATATATTTAAGACGATAAAGCAGAACTGGGATGATCATGGTCTTTTAAAAGAATCTTCTTAGTAGTTCGAGTGAGGGCTTTACTACTAAATTGCATTCTTAGCCTGAAGAAACAGCGGTTGGCAAGAGTAATTCTTCGTTTAATTTCTGGCGAGATGTTGTCGTCAGAGTTAATAGCGGAGCCAAGGTAGAAAAAGTCTCGTACTATTTCAAAATTATATCTGTCAATGGTGACGTTCTGTCCAATGCGACGAACAATTCGTCGATGTTGTGTGTCCTATCGTGTTGACAGCATATAAATACTTAGTCCTACCCTCATTTACTGCTAAACCCATTTTTGCCCCTTCATTCTCTATATACTAGCAAAAGTGGCTTTGATATCACGTTGAGTCCTACCAATGATGTCAATATCGATGGCCTCTGGTGTTGGCTCGTCAGTTTTGAACAATCCTCTCAAGAATCATATTAAAGAATTCACATGACAGCGCTTCGCCTTGCCTAAATACTTTTTGATATCGAATGTGTCGGTGAGGTCGTTTCCCACCCTGATGGAGCAGCGAGAATTCTCCACGGTTATCCTACACAAGCGGACCAGTTTGTGCGGTATACCAAAACTATACATGGCTCTGTATAGTACGTCTCTATAAATGCTGTTGTATTCGGCTTTGAAATCGAAAATAGGTGGTGGGGCTGAGGTACCATTCATCAGGCATACTTTCATCCGACCAGATTTTCTGGCGGCCTTATTAAGCTTGGGTTTAGATATTGCTATCCTCACTTCACTTAGATCGGGTGCATGGCAGTTTTCGCTGCCGTTGCCAATATTAAATGGTTCGTTCTGCCTGACAGCAGAATGCTGTTCGTCATCGCCGTTTAACAGTCTGCAGAAGTTGATCTTCCATATCCTCAGCACGAAGGCCTTGACGTTCTCTTGCGATTGCAGTCTTTCGACATTAATTTTTTCACAGTATCTATTTCTGTTGTTTGTTGTGGCGTAAGGAAGTCAATTTGCCGAAGTCCGTTACCAGACGTGTTGTCGTGTAGGCTATACTTTCCGACAATACTGCGAAAGATGTCTTCTCTTCCTACCTATGCGTTAAAATCTCCCAGCACGATTATCACATCGTACTTTGGTAGTCGCTCATAGGTTTTGTCAAGGAGCTCGTAGAAGCTCCTCCGTCGGAGCGTAGCGCATATAAGGTTTATGTTCGCGAATATGGCCTTGATGTGGATTGTTACAATGCGTTCGCTAATATCTTGGAAACATAAGACTTCTTGCCTAAGTCTGGCACTTATAACAAATCCGCATCCGAATAATCGCTGTTTCTGCTCACTATAACACGGTCCATAGTAGATGTCACACATTTTCATCCTCTTTTTATCCGGCCCATCCCATAGTATTTCCTGGATGGTAGTAATGTCTGCTTTGTAGCAGTTCAGAGCTTCCGCTAGATGTTCGCCTGCACCTCTCCTGTTTATTGTTCTCACATTCCAGGTGCAGATACGAACGTCGTTGTCCTTTTTCGTTTAGCAAGGTCGTCAATTATAATATCAGTCCTTTCCGAGGCTATTGGTTGCTTCGTAATGTATGGTTTTTTCATTGGTGGGTTGTTAACCCAAAGCACAACCACCAACTTAGAGGGCCAGTTCCAATTTATTAGATACCCCTAGGACACGGGGCAGTATCCACTACAGGATTGAGCGCTGCCGTTGACCTTTCGGTTCATCCGCCACCATCTCTGTTTAAGGGGCCGAATATGTCGAAGCTGCTCATCTAGGTTCGCCTGGGACTGCAGAGTTGCAACCAATAGGCCGTTTCAGTTCAAAGACAGACTGTCCACATAGCAACGACACAAACAACGCAATACCAACATTCTTTTTGTCACAGAACAAGCAAGTAATGGAATGCTTTTGTAGTGTTATAGGTTCGCCTCACCAGAGAGAAGTTTATAAAAATATATACTTTTATAAATATGTTTATTTATATATTTGTTTATTTATCACACTAGAAACTTCAGTTTGATTAATTTGGAGAATCCTTGAAAACATTCAAGTATTTTGATGGGTGTACTTAAAGAGACTTAATGATTAAAATCAGGTCGCGTCGCAAAATATTTATGAGCAATTTCAAACACCTACACCCCACTTTAAATCGATTCTAGTCAATATAACTGGTTTTCAAATTATAATTTGGATTTTTTTGTTGTTACGACTTGTATATGTTTTTCGTGATAACATCAGCAAGAGACATTATACTAACAGGCAAAATACATATGACGTGACTTAACTCCTATATGAAGTTCATATAATTTATGCCAAAAATTCAAGTAGCAAATCCACTGATATGCTTTTCAAGTGGATTTGTACACGTCAATGACAATTGATTATTAATAATAGATGGGTTATTACCTCCATTATCTAAATAAATTATCACAACCACTTGATCCTGTTAGAGATAATAATTTATATGCTTGTCCTCATGCATAATCTTCAGCAGATGTATACATTACAATGGATTGTATGTTGGAAATAATATCAATATAAAATTATATACAATACCAAAACTTATTGACTCTAGGGTAGGTATTACAAATCCCAGGCTAAATGTGTCAACCTTTAGTAACGATGTCGGAATTTTGAAGTGGAACTCATATCGATACCTAATTAACGGAAAACAATTGATTCATAAGTGTATTGCATTACATTACGTGTGCTAGATTCATTTTTGAAATATAGGGGAAATCGAAAATCGTAATTAATATTCCAAATTAATCAGGAAACAACAGACGGATATTCTCTCTAAAGAGAATGGTTTTCAATACTTGAAAGTCAATAGACCAACTATGAGAAGATATAAAAGTTCCAAAGAATTAATTATATCCGACAAGCATAGTGTTTTTTATTGAAATAAAGATTTATTCCATATTAAGTTAAGAATGCCACCATAAAAAACAACTTTATAAACTTATGCCCAATCTACTGTATCCGATTATACTCATAAAAATATCTCACCTGAAAACAACCAATAAAACCAATAAACTTATTTCCCACAAGCTTGTTAAGCTTGAAAAAAATATTCGCAACAGACGTGCTTCACCTTCAACATGCTAGATTTCTTAAAATTCTTACATTGAATGCCAGGGGCCTATGGCAGAAACTTGGAGAACTTGAATTGTTGATGCAAGAAAAAGATATCGACGTCTGTTTAATATCCGAAACTCACGCAAAGAATAATTCCAACTTAAATATTAAAGGTTGCCTCGACTATCATGCTCTTCATCCATCAAATAAGGCTAGACGTGGAGCATCACTGTATATAAAACAGCGTTTCGAACATTCGTTTGATTTATTTTAAATTGGAAGTCAAAACAATGCAAGTTTTCTCTGAAGAAGTCAAAAGCAGACAATCCATTCTGAAGTTATCTTCTATTCACTACCTACCACGAAGCAAGGTTGGGAAATTTAAATTTGAAAACATGCTTAATTCCCTTGCACAGTGTTTTGTCATCGGAGGGGACTTTGAATCAAAACATACATTCTGGGGATTTAGATGCATATCACAGAAAGGTAGGATGCTTTACGATGTAGGCAGAAAGTATAATACCGAATTCTATACAACGGGAAGACCAAGTTACTGGCCAACTGATGTTATAAAAATACCGGATTTAATCGATTATTTCATCGTAAAAGGTCTTCCGTCCAATCGAATCAAAGGTAAATAATGGTTTTATCTTTTCTCTGATCATTCTCCGGTCATTCGAACAACGAGCGAATCACTCATTAGAAATGAAAGCCCACCACGGCTAAAAAACGAGAAAGCCAACTTGGAAGGCTTCAAAAACGATACTGAAAATAATATTCGACTGGGTGTAAAGCTTAGATCCCCATTAGAACTTGAATTCGCGGTTGACTGCTTTATTGATACCATTTAAAAAGCAGCATGGAATAATACTCCTCAATAAAGCAAAATAGTGAGCTATAGTAATATTAAGTACCAAAGGGAGATAAAAGATTTGGTTAGACAAAAATGAAACAAACAAGTGCTCCCCAAGATAAATAGATTTATCGTATAAACCGACAAACAATTTACCTGTATTTCTAAATACGGTTCGAGTCCCTTTTGCAAATGAAGCGAAATATCTTGGAAAGACATTTGATGCAAAATTAAAATGGAAGTCACATGTAAAAAAAGAAATGCGAAGAACTTAAAAATAAGGCCAGGCATTCTGCTTGCAAAAACATTTTTTTTTTCAGAAATCAGTGTATTTCCTTTTATCTGGCGCCCGAGCACGTACCGTTGCTTTGCACAGCTCAAGAACTTATTGCGCGAATAAAGTAACGAAAACCAAATTAGTATTTTCTGCTAATCAAACTGAGTATGGGAAGTCCAAACTAAGTGTGAAACAATCTTTTAAACAAATCGGTGACAACAAAGCACCATAAATAATAGATTTGTCGAAACTGTGGACACCAAGCCACAAGTGAACAGTGTTTGGTGAAAGGGAAACAATGTCCCTTAGTAGCCCTATAAACCGATGGAGAAAAAGGAGTTCAGCCTTCTGACAGCCGCCCTATCCAACTACCAGCATTTCTTGAACCCTACCTAAATTGTTATGGAAAGCAAAGCTGCAGTACTTATATTTTTGTAAGTCATATTTACCTTTGAAAAAGAAAACTTTGAATGCGGTCATTTACATAAAAGACACCTATATAAAAGTTCATCAGAAATGTTTTATCTAACGAAGCGTTAAATAGCGTAAATATTCGAACTTCTCATCTGGATGACGAAGATTCTAACTCTCTCAATAAAATTTTTGGTTTCTTCCCAAAACTCTTCTTCGATCCCGACGAGAAACTTACTTATGCGACAACTGTAAAAGGAGAAATCCGTACAATAAGTAATGAACCAGTCTATTCGAAATTCGAAAAACAAATCAACCAACTTCTAATAGATAACATTATCATACCATCCAAATCACCATATAATTTGCCAGTCTGTCAACAAAAAAATGGACGCTTCAGTCGAGAAGAAATATCGAATGGTGATTGACTACAGAAAGCTCAACTCTGTCATCATTGCCGATAAATACTCCATCCCGGAAATTAATGAGGTTCTAGCTAAACTAGCCCCAACAAGGTACAAAGTTGCTAGGTATGTCAGGATATTATCGCCGATTTATCCAAGACTACGCGAAAATAGCGAAACTCCTTACATCTCTTTTAAGAGGGAAGAAGGACGAGTGTCCAGATATCTTTCTAAAAATAAAGCAATAGATCTTGATGAAAATAGTATTAACTCTTTCAATCAAATTAAGGAATCTTTAATTTCAAAGGAAGGAACTCTCACTCACCCGACCTTTTATTGGTGCTGTGCTATCTCAAATTGGTAAGCCCATAACACTTCTTTCGAGAACTCTGACAAAGACGGAAGAAAGCTATGCCACTAACGAGAATGATATGCTCGCCATCATTTGGGCTCTCAACTAGTTTAGAAATTCCCTGTACGGATCAAAGAAGTGAAAATAATTACGAACCACAATATTATATTAACATATGCGCTAAGCAATCGTAACATTAACCATTAACATTATTAAAACGAGAGAACGCAATCCTGGAGGAGTACAATTTATAACTCATATATAAACCATTAAAGGAAAATTTAGTTGCCCACGCTTTATCTCCTCTCTCACAAAATACACAAATAAATTCAATGATCATGACGCATCATAGCGATGAGAGTTCTTATCATAACTTAATACCAGAAGTTGAAATACCTATTAACGTTTTTCGAAATCAATTGATTTTAAAAATCAGGGACCAAACTAGCCATCAATTCTCGATTCCATTTCCCACATATCACAGACACGTTTTTATTCACCCCAGTTACAGCACCTCCGATCTCATTCCATTATTAAATAATATTTGAATCCCAGCGTAATAAATGGCTTGCGAACGAAGGAAGAAATTATGGGCGGTATACAAAACATTTATCTCGAACATTTTTCCAAATATAAAGTTAGATACACCCAAACAATGAAAAAAGATTTGGCTAAGACACAGAACAGGAAGAAAAAATCTTAATTGTTATTTTCTAAAAATGGCATTAAAAATCAAAAAAAATTGTAGAACTTCCAAAGAAAACAAATATGAAGCACATTCAAATAAACCTTTTCTTGAACCAACTCCAGTCCCTAATTCTCCTATCCACACTTTGATTTAGATATCTATTCAACAGAAAAAAAAGTAGTGTTAACCGCGATATGTAAGCTCACTTAATTCGCCATAAATACAATTATCAAGTCAAGAGCGTTAACTGACCTCAGACAACCTCTTCGAGAAATCTTATTCTCTTTCTGCATTCCAGAGAATGTTGTCATAGACAACGAAAAAGCCCTTAATTCAATAACCATATTATCAATGATGGAGGATGAATATGGCATATGTATTTACAGAATTGAGAGGGACCACTCATAACCAAAACTCTCTCTGAGATCATGATATGCCTTAAGGCCTTTAGAACCACTAATGGGTACAACTTTACAGTTCATTCCACAACAGGAAAAAACCGGTTGACAATTTCTTTGGCCGATCTCCTCGGCCTAAGAACTGAATAAAAATAGACAGAAGAATATAGATACAATTATCCGAAACAAGCAAGAACAATATTTAAGGCATCATAAGTCAAAACCAAAGCAGGAAACCATGTAAGACATATCAGCCTGGAGATCTTATTTATATAAAGCATAACAAAAGAATTGGTTCCAAACATACCGTACGATACAAAAAGGAAGTAGTTCAAGAAAATAAAAACACTAACTTTTAAAAGCAATATTAGAAACTGATAAATATTTCTTATCTTTCTTATTTTCAGACATGTATTATGCATTGCAAAAGCAGAAATCCACATTTTGGATTTCTCTAACTCTTAATTCGTTTCAATACACACCGGACAAACAAAGATACATAACGGAAATTTAAAACTGATCTACGACATTGACCTTGATCAATAAGAACAACTTTTGACAAACATTTCTCCAGCAAAGGAAAATGAATGATTATTCCAAGAATCAAGTTATAATAAATAAATTGCATAATAAAAGAATTAATAACAAAACCAAAATAAAAAAAGAAATTGAATGATTGTTAAAAAAACAATAAAATTGTCAATAGAGATGTATTATTGAATATCCAATATAAATTTAAAATTTTAAAAGAAGAATTAATTAACATCAATTTAGCCATGCATTGGGTGAAGTAAGGAATTATTAATTCATTGTCAAAAGAAGAAATAACTTTAGCTGTAACATTAAATCAAGAAAATGTCCCATTCGCCACTATAGAAGAAGCACTAAATTTTGCCGAAATAAAAATAATAACTAACTAAGTTTCTATACTCGATATTGTTAACATTCCCATTACCGATCCTCCCATGTATGAAAGAATATTAATAAAACCTGAAAATGGAATAGCTATAGAAATCGATTATAACGAACTTGTAACAAATAAAAATGAAATGTTTGGGTTAACTAATGATTGTAAAAAAGTAAATATTGTTTCAATTTGTAACAAAAAGAACCTCGTTAACATTGTAAACTATACGCACGCATTCTAAATTTATTATATAGTAAGGGCCCAGCTATAGCTATCATTGAAAAACATCATTGGAAATTTTCTTTTACTTCTTGTGGTTTTTTTTATAAATTCAATCATTGGCGAGTTGGTGTCAAAGCAAAACTTATGCATTTTAGAACATGATTATCCAAACATATTTTAATTTTTAATTGTAGTTATCGCAGAAAATCACTTTTTATTTTTCACTGATCATGATTTATTTCTGTGAAGTAATGTTTGTCGTTCCACCGAAATGAAACGGAATTTTCCTACGATTGCTATAGGCAGCTATGGAGGTAAAATTTCAATTCCATCATGTTTTGTATTCCAATGAAGTTGTTCAATGATAGCTATAACTGAGCCCTAAAATAGCAAGATGCAACTTAATCAATAGTCAACATATCCCGGCTAACGAAGAGATAACAAGCGGTATGATCTTATTAAACGGTTTCATTGGAACTGTCCAAGTTGAATCTTCACCTCGGAATCTTACCGGCACCTTCCTTAGTGCCTGGCCACACGTTATTGGAATGATAGTCATCTCCAACGAGACAGGCAGATTTTGTGTGAGCCCAAAAGAGAAAGGAAGTTTACACCGAAAATCCACCCAGAATCCATTTAAAACTGAATTCTCGGTGTGGGCATGAACGTTTCACTTCCAAACATTTCATTTTGATAAAAATACTCATTTGAAATTTGCCTTCGAAGAGTGCAGCTGCAGACCTCAGTATCAATATCAGAGACACGAAAATATAATGGTGTTGTTTCAGATTTCACTGTGTTCCGGTGTAAAAGCCGACTTTATTCCAACTACCCTTTTGTGTGTGACCACGGTGTTGATAGTTGTGATAGTCGTTGATAGACGTGATAGTCGTTGGGATGAACGTGTGGCCAGGCACTTATTAAATATGGAAAAACTAACTTATATAACAATAAACAATCGAGTATTTACAGCATACGAAGCATCCACAGTCCACACACACCGTTCTCCCAGCAATACTACAGCCGACCTCCATAGAAAACAACATAATATTAAGATATTTGGCATCATTGAATTATGACGTTTAATCCGCATAAAAAAAAAACAAATAATGCCTGAAACACACGTGCAGTGGTTCTGCATGCAGTGCGGCACGCAGTGCAGCAAGCAAAACACACGTGCATTATTTTTTTGTTTGACATACATGCAGTGCAGTGGCTCCTGTCATTCACATTCATCCACATTCAGATTACTGTTGTGGTGTTTGGTGATATATAATTGCCTCATAGTGCTTCATTATATGAAATAAATAAAAAAATATGCATATGGTAGGAAGTTGGGTTTCAGTTGGTTGAAGCATTCATTCCAAATACACATTGAAAAAAAAACAAAAAAATGGATTTACTTTATGCTCTTAGGTCATAATAAGATTGAATAGGTATTCGCTCAGTAATTGCTTCCTTCATCAAGCCATTCAAATTGGAAAACATTTTCATGTACAAGGTGGCGCAAAAGTTGTCACCCGATGATTCTTGGCCGTCATTTTTTTATGCGGATTAAACGTCATAATTCAATGATGCCAAATAACTTAATATTACGTTTTTTTTTCTTTTGTGTTGTGGTGCCATTGATTTAGAAATAGAGACAACTTGCAGTATTCTGCACATGTGGTTCAGGCATAAATGCCATAACAAAACAAATGTATATACATGGAAATGTTTTCCGATTTGAATGTTTATTGCATAAAGTAAATCCAGTAAAGTACCAAAGATGAGATTGCTTTTTTTAATGTGTATTTGGAATGAATGCTTCAACCAACTGAAACCCAAGTTCCTACCATATGCATATTTTTTTATTTGTTTCATATAATGAAGCACTATGAGGCAATTATATATCACCAAACACCACCACAGATAGCTGAATGTAATGACAGAAGCCACTGCACTGCATGTATGTCAAACAAAAAAATAATGCACGCGTGTTTTGCTTGCTGCACTGCGTGCCGCACTGCATGCAGAACCACTGCACGTGTGTTTCAGGCATAACAATTCGTAAGTGGAGTACGTAAGGTCTTAACAAGTTTTCATTGAATCATAGGAGGTCAGGCATTCTGCATGGAAAAATATATTTTTTTATAAATCAGCGTATTTCCTTTTAACTTATACAACTATAGGGTTGTACCAGTGAAATGAATCTAAACATTTTACAAACAATTGAAAACAAAATCTTAAGATCATTCGTCAATGCGCCGTGCTACATAAGGGACGAAGATCTACGCAGAGATCTGGGTATTCCCGCGATTAAAGATGAAACGAAAAAATTTGCACGAAAACATAAAAAAACGTTTATAAGGACACGATAACACAACGGTCCTCAAAATTCTTGACGAAACATATTTATTCTTCAAAGAACTAAACTTCAAACCGCGCAACAAATTGCGGAAAAAGGAAAGTTACCTGCTTAACATTTATTTATACTCGTGATAAAAAAATTGTTGGATAATCAGCATACTTAGTTGCAATTGCAATACAAATACAAAAGGGTGGTGGTTTTAGTGAGTACAAATCACACTGCTGTGGACACGTGCTCATTGTGTCTATGAAGATTTCCACCAGCCCACGAAAAAAAATAGAACTTGGAACATACCAACTATTTTAGTATTTTAGAAATATGCAATTTTTTGGCGCAATATGTTCATTATGACCTAGGGCCTAACCATTTCATATAACCAGACGAACGTGTCGAATGTAAATCTGATAAAATGTTCCCTCAGATGTTCCGTTGTAATCTAAGATAATCCTTGTCCGAGTCGTGAAAAAATCTTATTGAATTGTTGATGATATAGAAGCTCTCCCTAAACCTTCTAATAAATATGAATAACTAATCGAAATTATTGCATTGTGGAATTGATTAGAATATTTACAATTCAACAATTCGCTGTTCAACCTGGATCTCACACTATTATATACATATTTTGCCAACTTTTGATTACAATTTTATGTTTCATTTTGGTGTTTAATCCTTTTAAAACATAACTTTTTCTATTTTATAGTAATTGTTACTATATATATTTCAAAAACCTTTCTCTGCATCCCCCAAAAACCATACGTAGGTACTACAGAGTTTATTTTTGACACATGAACAAAAACTGTGGTCTCGATTATTTCTTCCATCTGTCAAGATTCCAATGGGCTTAAGTGATTCTTAATAACTTAGTTTAGCAATGGTTAGGGAAACAAGGAAACTACTGAGATGAACAAGAGTCTAAATAAAGTTAAGATGCCAGTATCTAAGCTTTAGTTATAAAGCCGGTGGAGATGATTTAGTAAGCAACGTACACTAACTGAAGAATGAAACCTCAGCATTGTTCGCTCCTCAACATCATCTTCAAAATCCTATCTGGAACAATGTATGAACTCCTGAAACCGTTTACCAACAACCTGATCGGTCCTTATCAGTTTGGTTAATCCCAGGAAACTCTACAACTGATCAAATCTATACACTTAGGCAGATCCTAGAAAAAGCCTCAAAAGTCTAAATTGAATCCCACCACTTTTTTATTGATTTTAAACCGCATAGACAGAATTTATAGAGCCATATATAAGAGCAGGATCTATTAAGAGGATTGTGCGATACTCCCGAGTTAATACCAGAGGCACAAACTTCCATAAACTGCTACTAGTATACGCCGACGATATTGATATAATTGGTCGGGCCCTCACTCGAACTACTAAGCAGAGCCTAAATAAGACCTTGATCAACTCCTCTACGGCGCTGTTTTAGGAAAGGTTAGGCAGTATGTTGTCTCTTTCTCCTTTTATTAATATAATAATAATAATAACAAAACGAAGTTAAGTAGTTTGTCCTAACGAATTACTAATCTCCATATCATAAGACGCTCCATATCAATACTCGAAGTCTTGAATGTTAGAATCCTTAATAGAAAGGCCCGTGGAATCGTGTTATAGTGAACAAAATCAGCGACTTTTCGAATGCAAATTCAGAAAAGGCGATAGAATTATATAAGACGTCTTAGAAAAATCGTAGTATTGTCAAAGTCGCTGCTTATAACTTGAAGAAATAACTTCTGATTAATTGTAAAAAGCGTTAGTGAGTAAATAGGTGCTCTTATGCAAAGCGAACCGTTTCATATTGCCGAAAATAGTAAAAACTCCAATCCCCAGGACCTAAACGATGTAAAGATGATTTTTTCGACGATGCATTCCATATGTAATATCAGGCTTATCAGAGTAAAACAATGAAACGCGTTAATGTTGTTACTGTTGGTATTTATTCTCGCTGTGCTGCGTTCTCTGCGTCCAAATACACTCTTTGGCCATTCTCTAAATGAATTGCAAGAAGCACAGCAGTGGGATATCGTTCATAATTCGCAAATGAAAATATTCTCCAGAGTGCTTCGTTGCAGTTCACATATCGGCCCAATTATCTCGTTCAACGCTGCCGTAGAAAATATCGGTTAATATTGTCAACCACTTTATCCGCCATTATCAACTGGTGAGCGACGCGCGCCGGTAGAGTATATATCCATCGTTCCCAATTTGAATTTCCGCAATAAAAACACGTGGATAGCGTTTTATGCATTAATTGTTGGACAAACAAACCGAAGTGGAATTTAATGTCCGCATGGTCCGTTGAGCATATTGGTCTTCACAACTTCATGCAACTCTGTATTTACCTCAGGATCAAGTACTGTACATCCAGCATCGAACAGTATCGTTTGCATGTTGTTTCGCAATGAAGCCTATCAAACATCTGAGTTTGTCGCGTCGCGTCGTGACGATCGCTTGGTGATCGATCGGGATGCACATGCAATAACTGCATAATCTATGGCCATTTTGGGTTGCAAGTAAACGTCAAAAACAAATCGCGTCCTGAGTGTATGCACGAGTACTCTTGTCTTGGACTGCCAATGTACGTCCTTGAAAAAATTGTGAGTAGACTAACATTTTTAATATCTGCGTCGCTATTGAACGCATTTAGCAACTTAATATATATTCTTCAGATCACAACTTAGCCTGACTGAATAAATTGTAGTTGAGTCGTTCTGTCTCAACCTGAACGTACATATCAACTGCACATTTTGCAAACGATCGGCGATGTATCAGTAGATGATTGCCAATGTTTTGGCGAATCATCATTCGATATCCGTATGTTCATTGCACTGATCTGTTTTATTTGTCTGGAACCCTAAAAATTTACAATTTATAAAGAAGTGAGAATCAAAAGTGTTTTATTTGTTGTACTAACCAAACTCTCAAGTGATATCCGTCTTCACCACGGCAGAATGTTAGCGGATATTGGAGTGCTTTATACGATCTTATTTATTCGTTCTAGTATGTTCCCGATTCTGGACTATTTCTCTTTCCATTTTATTAAAGATAGCACAACGCAAGATATTTGTGTTCCTGATCTGGATGCGGCAGCAATGATCCAATTTGGCCATGAATCGTTATAGTTGCGGAGGCAATTAATTCTGTAATTTTTGTATTTTGTTAGCAAGATAAGTGTTAGTTTGTGTTATAGTGTATTGTGTGTGTTTTGTTAGTGTATTTTGTGGTGTTAATGTATTTTTTGGCGTTAGTGTTGGTGTATTAGCATTTATCGCTGATGTTGGTAAAATTACCTTGAATGTTTTATTGCAATTTCGTTCATTTACAATTTCACCAAGCGACGTCATTTGAAAACAATCGTTGGATATCTTGATGTTTTGTAAGAAATGATTCGAATCTGGAGATTCACCGTAAACATGGTGCACCTCTGGCAATTTTACCTTGCCGCTCGAGCAACACAATCCAGGCGGTTCTTTCTCAAATTTCACTGCATTGAAATGCTGACAAATGATAGACAACTAACCGAATTGAACTGATGCAAGTGCACTTTATTGAATATTTGACTCATATCGAAAGGCTGCACGTTCAATGTTCACCGGAAGAATTTGATGCTGTCGACGTTGTCATTCAATAGTCATACGTTGTGATCTTGCTTCATCAATTTGCCGAGCACGAACATCTCTTCTTCTCAATTGTTCTTGCTCATTGTAAGCTTCGTTGATCTCTTCTGACTGTCGCGCACGATTTTCAATTATTCTGATTCCAGCTGATTCCCTTACAATAGCACGTTTCTTCTCCGTTTGACGTGCTGCGACATTTCGGTGTCGCGATGCTTTCTGAGAAAGCTGACCAATGTTACCATGACCTCTTCTGGGCATCGTAAAATATATCGATCTGTAAATGATCATCACTATGTAAAAGTCGCACATATAGTTTTCACTAAATAATACTTTACCTTTGAAATAGCCAAAAAAAGCACATAAACGAAAAACATATGAAAAGTGGGCGTGGCAAAAAAAAAATTTATAAGAACGAAATGTAGGGATTCAGATTATCTATAAAGTTTTTCTGTAAAGTGGACTTGTTTTGTAGGTATTGACAATGATTCTATGTACCGAATATATCATAGCTCAAAATTTAAGGCCTAAAAATCGGTGACATACAGATAGATGGACGGACGGAAAGACGGACAGAAAGACATCGCTAAATCGACTAAACTAGGGATTCTGATTCCATATACTTTAAGGTATAGCTATCTAATTTTTTTCTTTATGTTATAAACTATGTATTAAAACTAATATACCCACATGGGATAGGGTATAAAGATGCAATTGAAATTCGGAAATCAACAGGAAGAACAAAATGAATCGATAATAGATCTATTCCAATGGAAATGGGGTTTATGATCGATATATCAATATCCCAAAAAGTTGGCGTGGCAAAAATTTCATATAGGCGAAATATAGATATAGGTATATTAAGATTGTCTAAATATGTTATTAAAACACTTTTTTTTTTAATTCTTAACCGTTTTTCTAAAAGTTTTACTGAAAAGTCCACGCCCACTTTTCAGTATTTAATTTTTTTTTTTACTTTTGCCTTGCTGTCTGACGAACAGAGAGTCTACATTCCAAATTTCATTACTCTAGCTCAAAATTTAAGGCTCAAAAATTGCTAACATACATACATACATAACATAACGACTAAGCTAGCAATTCTGCGTAGATCCATATACTTTTATATATCTATCGAAAATATTTTTATATGTTACAAACTATCAATCTAATATACTAATTTGGGATGGGGTATAAAAACTTTATTTTTTAATGAAAGTTTCCAGTGTTTTCGCGAAAACTAAGTTAATGGTTCGGTAATACCTTTCTGATAACATACACCGGATCATTTAAAACTATATGCTTTCACAACGGAATACAGAAGAGCTAAGGTCTAAAAACAGCAAATGAGTTCATTCCGTTGCACATTTCCATTGCTATTGGAAATTTCTTCATTTATTATATAGATTTGTATTTCCTAATAAGATTTGAACAGCTTCTCAGTGAAAATGTCAACTTAGGTAGTATGTATATAACTTCTATTGGAGACTTTGATTTCTTTTGAAACTGTCAAAACTTATATATAAAAAATATAGCCATCAAATTCGCAATTGTAAAAGAGATCACCTATGTAGGCGAATTTGCAAATAATCACATTAAAATGTAGAATAGGACATACCATTTTGAAGGTATATACGATAATCGAAAATTAAGAGAAATCAAATTAAATATATTAGGCTAAGCGCGCAAAGATCAACAGTGATATGAATATTGAAAGCCCAATTATGCACTTAAATCAAGACAAACCAAACAAAACCTTGTTAAATTGGTCGTATTTGTATGATAATTGAAATTACCAATTCGAAAACAGTGTTTGCCTAATTCATTCGCGGTGCAAACATGAAAGTGAGTTGGATTTATTTTGAAGTCATTTTTTCCGTGGACATGTCAACACTAATTGAAATATTTTTGCTACACCTCACGTTGTCGAACTTATAATTTGTGCTGTGAAAGTGAAATCATTTACATCTATGTGTGTGTTTTGATTTATTATTTATTTTAATCTTTGGTTGTCATTTCGTTTGATAAATGACAAATATTAGTTGCTGTTCAGAATGTGTAAAGAGTAAATCCCATAGAGATAACAATAATGCATATGACTAATTCTCGCGGAGCTTTCTTTATTTACTAATCAGAATCAGGGGCTCCCATAATTCACACAAAATGTAATTTTTATAGAAAATACACATTTTAATGAGAAAGCTTATTTCTTTTTATTAATTCAGACTGGAATTATGTGTGGAATAGCACATCTGATAAATGGCTGCCACGGCTTTGATGGCAAGTACGTACTCTTTTATCGAAATTTTTTATTACCGCTTCGTATAAATGTGCCTGAATTTCATTAATTAAACGCTCAACTTCCTCTTTCAAGGCGTTGATGGTTGTGAGCTTTTTAGCATAGACCTTTGACTGCAAAAACCCCCAAAAAAAGAGTCCAATGACGTTAAATCGCAAGATCTGTATGGTCAATTCTGATGGCGAAAACGGCCGATTACACGATTAGAAAATTACTCATGCAGTAATTAAAGTATTTCTCTGGCTATATAGTAGGTATGGGTACCGTCTTGTTGGTTACATCCTTATCTTGCAATTAAGGCAATAAAAACTGGGTTATCATGTCACGACAACGAACAAAATTAATTATTACTGCCTAACTAGCCGCATTTTCAGAGAATGCCCCCAACTCAAAATCCGCAACACAGTCACGAGTTGTGGATGCATTTGTTTCTGAACTATTACTCAAAGTTACTCAAATGCGACAATTTTGACGATTGACGAAGCCATCAAGATGAAAATGAGCTTCAGTACTGAAGATGATTTTGTTCGAAAAATCAGCATTCACATGTTGTTGTTGTTCCAAAATACATTCAACGCAGTTTTATTGGAACTAATGTACTTATAGTACATATGTGTTAAGTTTAATCAAAATCGTTAGAACCGTTTTGGTATAACGTCCAAAACGGTTCTAACCGTTTTACTTTATTTATGTAATTTTATTAGCAGGTACCGTTAATAAACTGGCTAAAAGTAAAAATGCTTGCAGCCAAGAACTATGCGTACAAGGCTAAGCTACAGGTGAAGACGAAAGCCGCAATAGATCTCTATTGGCAAAGAAGGAGGGAAAAACACCGGCTTTTAAAAAGAAAAAAAATAAGCAAGCGCCATTGAGGATATAGAGAGGTGCCACTCAAGGAAAAATGTTCGCATATCGCAGTTGAGATACAGTCGAAGAATATTTCGCTGTCAGCAGAACGAAGCATTTAATATTGGCTGCTGGAAATGACGGCCTTCCTGCCCAGATGTATAAAGCCGGCTGAGATGATTTGGTAATTAAAATTCACCAACTTAAGCAAAATTTGGTCGGATGAAAGTATGCCTGAAGAAAGGAACCTCAACATCGGTTGCCCGATATACCAAAAGGAGACCCTCTGAACTGCACCAACTACAGATGTATAAGTCACCTTCAACATCACAAACGGGATCCTATATGCCATAATATGTGTCCAGTTTGTGTTGATGGGCTATGAAGACGAAGTTTCAACCAAGAACTATACCAGCTATACAGCGACATACCCCTAGTCACAAAACTCCGCTTTAGACGTTTATGGACATGAAGAGCGATAAGAGACCAATACTCCAATACTACAAAGACGTAGGACGCAGCCCTGGTTCATTCCGGCCTGAAACTTAAGTAAGTAAGTAAGTTAATATGTTGTCCAGACACTTTATTAAAATTCTTTACCATTTTACCAATAACAACGATTTACTAAAAATTGGGCGTTGCAGTGGGCGGATTTTGATTTTTTTACACTTGTTCTGTCATGCAGAGAGTCTATAACCAAATTTAACTCTCCCTCAAAACTGAAGGCCCAAAAACCGTTGACATACGGACGGATCAACGCACGGACGGACATGGCCAAATCGACTCAGCTAGCGATTCTAGGTTAGGTTAGGTTAGAGTGGCTGCCAGCGTTCGCCAGCACACTTAGACCATTTTGGTCCATTTGATACCACGTGGATCTTGTTCATTCTCCTTACTATCCTTGGGAAAACCATTCTGAGCTTTTGATGAAGCAGAGGAGGCTTTTCACTTCCGTTTTTGCCAAATCACTGAGATTTAGAAAATAGTAAGCTCCAAGATGTAGCTTCCTTTTGTTTGATAGGGATGGTCAGTTACAAAGGAGATGAAGCATTGTTTCTTCTTCCTTTTCGAACATGCAGCTCCTACAAAAGTCGTTTGAGAAGAGGCCTAGCCTTTCTGCGTGACTACCTATTAAGCAGTGTCCCGTGATGACACCTATGACGTCGCAAATATACGGTCTATCAAGCGGTATAAGTCCCTTTGATTTTCTCAAATCTAACTTTGGCCAAATTTTTTTTGTTATTTGACACGTCGTTCCAATACTCCATCTGAGGTTTAATTTGCTGTTAGCATGTTGCGCTAATAAGCTTTTGCATGAAGCGATAGGAATACCTAGTACACGTGTTCATCAGCCTAACAGTTCCCTAAAATGTCACTATGCCCAGGCACCCAGCATAGGAGAATGTTAAAATGCGTTGACATCTCCTGTAGAGGTGATCGGCAATCTAGGGTTGTCTTTGAATTTGTTGAGATGGATTCCAGGGATTTAATGGCTGCTTTGCTGTCCGAGAAAAAAAAATGCTTGCCAGATATTACATTCTCCTTCAGCCAGGATAAAACTTCATTGATCACCATGAGTTCCGCCTGGAACACGCTGCAATGATCAGGAAGACGGAAAGATAGGCTGAGATTTAGCATGTCGGAGAAGACACCAGTACCCACTCCGTCGTTTGTTTTGGAGTCATCGGTATAAAAGTGGATCGAGTCGTTTAGCACAGGTTCGTTGCTCTCTCATGACGTTCAGTCTGGGATTGTGACCCGGAAACTCTTATCAAAGTTTAACCTGGTAAGGGTTTAATCGGTATTTTCAAATCGATTCTAAGTCGAGCCATATTTTTTAAGGTATCGATCTAGGTTACACAACTATATATCAAAACTAATATACCCCTATGGGATAGGGTATAAGAACCCGCCAAAAAATGGGCGTGAGTTAAAATTATCTATAGAAGAAATGTTCTCGAAATATTTCCATCGAAAGTTTTCTATATTTTTTAAAATTTTATCAAAAACCGTTTTTTACCGAAAACACTTCCAAAAAATGTGCTTAGCAAAATACGTTTTACTGTGGGCGTATTTCAAAAATGTTGACACTTGTTCGTTGGACAGGTCAAAAATCTCCGAACACACCTTCAGGAGTGCTGCAACTGACCAAAATGATATTGTCACAAACGTGCACGAAATCGTCACGGTGTTCACAAATCGCCAACCGGCACAAAGAATCTAGGGAACTGTTCAAGACAGCAAAGAGTACAAACAATGCAACAGATTTGAATCTAAACATACTCAGTAGATGGTCAGAACCATGTGAACTGGGTGTCAATCCGAAGAAAACAGAATCAGTACTCTTCATTAACAAAATATCAGTCACAGAGTTTGTGACACTGCCTCTGGGAGGGTCTACCCTCTCACCTCTCACTGATAGCACTAACAAAAGTTCGAAGAACACCATGCCTACTCATAATAGCTGGTTTTGAAACACTTCTAAATCTCCCACCAATCGACGTACAGCTGATTGACACAGCAGCGAAAAACTCAGCACGCCTCAAAGAAGCGGGCAGCCTATGTATCAAACCATTTGGTCACAGCAAAATATTGAAATTAGTAGAATATGAGAATGGGGCATCCGACTACACCATCCTATATCACGATTTCGACGTTAAATGACGAATGGTCTTCAAACAATGTGGTACTTAACAATGAAATAGCAATCTATATCGATGGATCTAAAATGGAAATAGGAGTGGGCTTTGGGGTCTACTCCGGCAGAATCGGGCTAAACACATCCATTCGTTTGGCGAACTCTTGCAGTGTTTTCCAAGCAGAGATCCTAGCCATAGTCGAAGCTGCCGAATCGGCTAGATGATTGGACATATCACATGATGATATCTCCATTTACATAGATAGCGGCCATAAAAGCTCTGGCATCCAACATAATAAAATCACGAGTAATTGGACGCTGCAGCTCAGAGCTAACCAGAAAAATGTCCAAATTATCTGGGTGCCAGGACATTATAATATTGCAGAAAATGAGAAAGCAGACGAGCTAGCCAGACTAGGATCGTCCAGCCGCATCTCCTTATGCGACAATAGAATTGCTTTCAAAAAAACAGAAAATAACCAGATTCATACATAATGAAACAAAATCAAGGTGGCTTGCAAACATACTAAAGAACTTTGGCTGAAATTAAGCGGTAGCAAATCTAACAAGCTTATAGCTGAACAGAGCTTCCAGCGGTGAGAGCTATAACAGGTCACAATCTGCTGGGTAAATACTCCCATAGAATTAACCTAACTAACTCTCACCAACTATGCAGGAAGTGTCACTGCCCCGAGATCAGCAACAGCCTTAATAAACTCCTCGGTAGCTTTTACTACGAGGACTTATCGGAGCAACAACCCCCATAGCACAGATCGTCAGCTTCTGCAGCAAGTCGGGATGGACTAACTACCTCTTTGAAGCTAATGGAGCAGCACAAACCACCTAAGTATCACACTTTTCATTAAAGCAGCTCCCTTTTCAGGCAAAATAAAGGGTATCGCTATGAGCCCACGTAGGCCTATGCCTAACCCATCAAACCTAACCTAATCTACAAAACGTTTTAAATCTCGGTTAATTTTGAAAGCTTTATTTTGTATCAATAAAATTGGCGAATAGTATAAAGGAAGGCGCCAGACTTAAATATTTATAGGAACGTTTTCTGCTCCATAAATATCCATCGAAATGATTACTCTGTCAAAAAATCTTAATGTCCAAACCCTATGTGAAAGGGTATAAATATGATCAAATGATTTTTTAAGTCGAATAGTTTTCTATTATCACAATAATGTCAACACACAATTGCAAGAACATTTACTATTAACATCGCTTTTCACGAGGAGTATTAATATCTTCCCTATCGCTTTTTTTCTTCATTCATTTTTACATTCCCTACTTCCACAAATTAGAGCACATTTAATTTTTGATGGAATATTTTCTATAAATTCCCGAAAACACAATAACGGTAGATAGTTTACTAAAGGCAAACAAATAGGAATTCACATTTTAAGCGTTAACTGTACCCTATTATGTTTAGGTATTTATGTACAACAATATATTCATTTAATTTAAAATATGCGCGAGAATTTCGAAGAATTAGAATCACAGAAAAATCACCAACACCACTTGCAATGCTAACATTTTATACTTCCCAATGTGAAAAATGTCCTTCAATCGTCAAGTAAATATCCTTTTATTATTTATTTTATGCGCAGCGAACGTTCGGCAGTCGGAAATGTGACCTTTTATGGATGTTCCTTCCGCAATTTGATCAACAAAAGACGCTACCAAATATTTGTCTCGTCAAAATGGCCAAAGGAAAATATTTGTGGACGATGAATCGATTTTCATGCTTTTGGAATTTCCAATATTATCTCACACCCACAAGGGGTCCATCGTCATTGTCAACCATTCCCTAGGTGTACAATCAATCGCATTTCTCATTCCAACTTTACACGAAAATATAGGAATAGCGGGTCCACGACAGGGTCGTACGTACATGCTTGCGCGAGTTACATATCCATAATCAACCTAAATTAGATAATACTTTCTCACACATTGTTAATCGTTTACAAGCATCCTAAGTAACCTGATTTAAGCGGCCCTTATAAGGTCATTCAATTGAAATCATGCATTGTGTATGTGTGGATTGACGCTACCCCTATCATCGATTGACGTGAAATTTTTAGTTTTTATGGTGTACGGATGTGCGATGAGTGCTCGATGTTCATCGTCTTTCAATTTCCTGATGATTTCTCTTCCGCGACAAAATGAAGTAATTACGTCAATTCAACCCTTACACACATCAATCAGCATGACGTTTATAATCCAAAACAAACTTGCTTTGATTTTCGTCAATCAGACTTCACCAAACACAAACACATGTTAAGTGATTGATGTCAAACGATTGACCATGTTAGGGCCGCTTTAGATACACTATATTTATCATATTAGTCTTTGCACAAATAAAATAAAAACATATCATGTTACATTAATTTTACCAAAAGCTTTTTGTAAAGTAAGCAATAGACTAGTATAAAAACCATGTTCAATCATTTATCATTAAAGAGTTGTAAATGAAGTTGTGTACAGCAGTTACTTTTTTCTCGACTTGCTCGACTTTAAATTATGATTATAAAAATTCTTCATACTGAAATTGAACGAAATCAGTAAAAAACTCAAAATTGCGTTGAGAGACAGACTCTTAGGCTAAAATTAACTATAAGACAATGTTACAAGAGTAACATTAATATTGAATTTCATTCAAATAGACAGTATGTATAGCTATATATTTAATGTTATTTAAATTTTTTCCGCAAATTCACAAATCCCGTATATCGATTTTTTTTCGGTAGGACCGTTTTATTCTACACATTAATGTTAATGTATTGTACACGTTCAGTTTTATCAAAATCATTAGATTTATTTTTGAGAGCTTTCGATTTTATCGAAACAGTTATATAATTGGTAATATTGATTCTGGCCCAATAATGCCAATCTCACATCTGTGTATTAATTCCAAAATCTCGTTTATTAAATTTTAAAAAAAAAAATGCGTTAAGCCCTTTAGCCACTAGCTGTGTGCACAAACCGACAGACGGAGATAATCTCCAGACCTACTATTAAAATCTCGCGAATATTTTCACGAAAGCAATACTTGCTTGCAAGTAAAAACATTTAGGAATACCTGTTATTTGACTGCTTTGACACAACAAATTCACCGGTGCAGGCGGGTGGGATGCAAATTCGAACAATTGGAATATCTAAACGACAATTCATTGAGTCTGTTTTGGAGAACTGGAATTTATTTTCTGTCAAAAGTAATTTGAGTTTTTTTTTTGGCGTTTTATTTGTCATGCACATACCTGGTAGCAATACAAAGTTCAGTGTGAGTTAAGCCACTAGGCGGGCGACGTTGCTTAATGTACTGTGGCATTTCAGAATTACTCCAGAAATTTGTCATTTGTAAATATTTTTGTTATGACTACAACGGTAAATTTATATATAAAAAAAAATAAACGTGTTTACAGAAACATTTCTAGAAAGTAGATTGATTTTGGAATTAATTTATTAACTGAACGCGCACTCTCATACGCCTGTCTTTGATATTGTTAAGTATTATCTATAGTTAAATATGAGGTCCGACACAGCTCGGATAATTTTCGGCAGGAATATAGAAGTGTATTGTGTTTGATAATGGGTTTCAAAATTTCAAAATAGTCTATTTGCTGCTTTAACATATTATAAGATTATCTCTTCAAGTGCAATTTTATATGAGTTCCGACGCTTATGTAGAAAATTTATTTATTTTACACCCAATATGTTATAATAACACTATTCCATAATATTAATTGTTTTAATAACAAATTTCAGTATGTAGATTTATTAAATTCATTCACATTGAAATCTTTTTAAAATTTTGTCAAAAAGCAGACGTTATTTTAGTGTACGTTTATTTTGTAAATTGTAAATTTAATTCTAATCAATATAACCACATAAGTCCGAATAAACTTCTTCCACACAAATCGCCTCTTCTCTTCGTGATATATACCTTAATTATTTACTTAAGTAGCGCCACAGTCCGGAATGAACCTGGCGCTCAAGCAACATGCCTTTCCAATTATCACGGTCCTTAGCTATCTGCCTCTAGTTGCGTATTTCAAGTTGGTTGACCCGGGGTTTATGAGGGATTGGTGAGTATGAAAATTAACTATCCTTAAAATACACTGTCAGATCTGTGTCGTAGGGAGCTTAATACAAGCAGCATCTACGAGCAGAGATTTGCCACAGCATATAATATGCATCCACAGGCTCATCATTTAGTGCCTTTGTTAGTGGGACATAACAGAACATAGAAGTTATTAAGTTTGACAACACTAACAAAATCAGTAAACGATGAAATTACAATTTAGCTATATAACAATTTTACATACACTTATTACGACTCTAGCATACAATTTCGCAGAGTATTTTTTAAACTACATTTAGTAACATGTAGTTCAACTACATCGTTATTTTTATTGTATACCCTACTCATACGACTAATGGCCTCATGCATACCATAGTTGTGTTTATGATTAGGTATATGATATATATTTAATCTACGCAGGTTGTAGGAACCTCCCCGGGTATTACAACCAATGGCACTTAATAGATCAGGAGCATCAATTTGTCCTGATAATAATTGGTGTAAGAAAACCATGTCATTGTTAAGTCTACGTTGAGACAAAGGCAATAGTTGCAGCAGTTTATTTCGACACTTATACGGAGGCAAATTGTGTAGATTATCCCATGGAAGTCCTCTCAAAGCAAATCTTATGAATTTACGTTGGACTGATTCAATTCTATTCGAATGAACTACATAGAAGGGTGTCCAAACTTGTGAGGCATACTCCAATTGAGGGCGAACTAGACAATTATAGAGTGAAAGAGTGACATATGGGTCATTAAACTCTTTTGACCAACTTTTTATAAATCCTAACATAGAGTTTGATTTATTGACGATAACGTTAATGTGTTTATTAAACTCCATTTTGGGATCAAAATAAACACCAAGATCTTTAAAACTGTCTACACGACAGAGAGTGTGCCCGGATAGAGTATATTTAAAATTGCATGGAGCGCGTTTTCGTGAAAATGACATATGATGGCACTTTGTAGGGTTCAGATTCAAACCGTTTTTAAGACACCATATGGTAAAACTATTTAAATCGGTTTGTAGTGAAAGCGAATCATTTAAATCTCCTACACATTTGAAAATTTTCATATCATCAGCATATATCAATATTTTGCTATCTCGAATACAGGCTTTTACATCGTTAATTGCAAGTATAAATAAAATTGGTCCCAAATGACTTCCTTGAGGTACTCCAGATTGAGCAACAAAGGGGTTGGACTTGGAACCTCTAAATTTTACTTGGTATGTTCTCAATGAGAGATATGATTTAACCCAATTTATGAAACCTGGAGGGAATCCATACGCCTTAATTTTAAAAATTATGGTGTGATGTGATAACTGGTCAAATGCTTTGGAGAAGTCAGTGTATATACAATCGACTTCTTTCTTATTTTCCAAACAATTGGAACAATGATGCATAAAAGTTAATAGATTTGTTACAGTCGATCGATGTTTAACAAAGCTATGCTGTTCTTCACAGATAATGTTTTCAACACAGAAATACCAATTTATCACAAATAATATGTTCAAATAACTTAGGAATGCAAGATAGTTTAGAGATAGGTCTATAATTAGAGATATCTCCTCGCTCGCCTTTTTTAAAAACAGTTATAAATGCACTTTTCCATTGGGTTGGGAATATTCCTGTGGCAAGGGAGCTTTCAAACATATACTTAAGGTACGGCAAAAGAGCATCTTTGCATTGCTTTACGACTATTGGTGGGATTCCATCGGGCCCCGCAGAATAATCATTGTTTAATGAAGATATATATTTAAGTAGTGTCTCATCGTCAAATGTAACATTGCTGAAACTAACTTGAGGACAGTCATTGAGATAACTGAAATAATCCTCGTCTAAGACTGGAGGGGTATCAATAAATGATTCACTGAAGCTCTCTGCGAATAAGTTTGACACAATTAGAGAGCTCGATGTTTTTGAATTATTGGAAGAGAAGTTGGCTGGGTATCCATCCGTTTTTCTCTTCGAATTGACGAATCCCCAAAAGCGATTTGGGTCACCTTTAAGAGCGTTCTCCATATTGACCATTATATAAACTACTAGACATCGCAGAGAATTCATTAAAGTAATTCAGGTACTTATCATAGTCGTAATGATTCTGGCTTTTAACAAAATTATTCCAGGCCCGGTTTCGTCTGTTTCGAAGAGATTTAAGCTCTTTCGTGTACCACGGGTGCTGGACTTGGGCATTTTTAGAATGTCTGACTGGGATAGTCTTATCCATGCAATCTTTTATTATAAAATAGAAATTTTTAACAGCTTCTTCTAAATTGGAGAAGCTGTCAATCGTCATATTAGAAATAATAATTTCTTCGGATAGCCATTGAAAGTTTGCTTTTTGAAAGGCAAAAGAGTACGAACGATCGTACGAGTCAGCGTTTTCGTACAGATGCCCGCCTATGTCAATGAAAATATCTAGTGGAGGATGATTTTTATCTATGTTAGTAATGCTGGTACTAGATTCTAATACTGCAGTACTAACAGAGTCAGAAGAAAAAACTAAATCGAGAATTCGATTATTATAATTTTTTATACAGCTAATTTGCTGTAAGTCAAATGATAAGATGTTGTCAAGTAATAATAGCTCTTGCTGTGCAGAAACTTCTGATGGTATAAAATGAGGTTCTCCCTCTGAAGGCACCCATTCAATGTGTGATAAGTTGAAATCGCCCAGCAACAAAATAATACTGTCACAACAAGATAAGTCAAAGATGTATTCTAAAGCCTTCGATAGCTCAGAATACAGAATGCATAGACGATATGAAGGAATGTACGCATTTGCAACATAAAGATATTTATTTCCAATTGTTATCTTAACACAGATTATATCAACGTTAAGAGGGAATGGAAATTCTATTTTCTCAGAGGTAAGATGACTGAGAACTGCAGTAAGAACACCTCCACCAAGCGCTTTTAGGTCATTTATATGGCGGTCACTCCTATATACTGGCGTTAAGCCACGTTTCTGTCAAGGAGAATATATCATGAGAAAAGGCTTGGGAATTAAGAAAAAATGTTTTAGTTTTTGTTCGGAGCCCTTATATTTATATGTGTTAGTGTGTCTGTACTCGCGAGCTGAATGTTGTAAGAATTTTGCAATTAAAGTTAATTTGTCTTTGGATATCTATTCTCTCTAACACTAGTGCACTCTGCGATCATCAACACTTTTCAGTGAATTTCCGCCGGGTATGACATTTGTATTGTAATGCCAGGTAATTTTGTGCCAGCAGTTAGAACCGCCACATGAAAGTTGCACATACACTCACAAAGAAGTAATAATTCACATACTAGCAAATATAAACCCCGGGATAGGTCAGTTTCTACTTGCGCGCGCCACTTAAGACCTTAATACCTCTACAGCGCAGCGTCCAGTACAATCGAACTCTCAGCAAGCCGGAGTATTGGTGCCCATTCGCTCTACATATCCTAGCCATCTTTAACGTCCAGTAATCAGTTTCGTTTTACCATTTCTATATCGCTGTACAGGTATTGATTGAATCTTCGTCTCCATAGAAGATTTGTACAAGGTCTCCATAGTAGTTCGAGTGAGGGCTTTACTACTAAATTGCCTTCTTAGCCCGAAGAAACAGTGGTTGACAGGAGTAATTCTTCGTTCTATTTCTGGCAAGTTGTTGTTGTCAGAGTTTATAGCGGAGCCGATGTAGACAAAGTACCGTACTACCTTGAGGTTATATCTTCCAATGTTGACATTCTGTCCAATTCTTCGATGTTATGTGTCCTTTCGTGTGGACAGCATATATTTACTTGGTCTAACCCTCGTTTACTGGCACCCTTGTTAAGTTTAGATATTGCTATTCTCCCTTTCTGCCTGATAACAGAAGATTGTTTTTCATCGCCGTTTGACAATCTCCAGAAGTGTTTGTTCCATATTCTCAGCATCGGCTGTGTCTACGAGTTTTCATTGTTCATCTCGAAGTTTTGATGTTTTACACCTTGGTAAAACTTATCTTCGGCGGTGCACTCTTTTTCTGTTTTGTTCTTCCCGAAAAGCTGGTGTTCTTCCCTGGTTCTTTGCGTATAGAGTTCAATGGCAGCTCTCGTCTGCACCTGTAGCTTTGTCCTGTAGGGCTCGTTTATGGCTGCGAGCATCTGTCGGCATCGTTGACATGGTCGCCATTGCACATCTACAGTAAGTATGGTGCTATGGGGTTAATCGAGTTATGGTCTTACGCGTTCTACATAGAACTTGATGGTCCCTTGCGTTTGCAGTCTTTTGACATTAAAATTTATCACAGTTTTTCGCATTTATTGTAGCACGGTAGATATCCTCATTATTACCTAGTCTTCAACAAGGTAGTGCTCGGGATTGAAAATACTGGATGCATGTGATGTGATCAATTAGATTGACCGTTCGTTGATATGGAGACCACCATGTCCCCTAATATCGAGGTGAAGAATACTTGTGCTGGCGGCTACAGTGGCTTTTCGTTCCGCAGTGAAATCAATAAGCCAAAGTACGTTGCCAGACGTGATATCGTGTAGTCTGTGTTTTCCAACAATACCGCTAATGATTTCCTCCCTTCCTTCCTCGTAGAAACAATCTTTCCAATATTATCTTTTTCCTTCGTTGGAGATACAGATATAAGTCTTATGTTGGGATATTTGGACTTGATGCGGTTTGTACCAATTTCCTGGATGGCAGTAATGTCTGCTTTGTAGCAGATTAGGGCTTAACATTTATATCTGTATGAAAATGTACCGTTATTTAACTGTTTTTGAGAATTCTGAATCTAATCTTGTTTAGAATATTTTTATGACTCTACAGCTACACACTAATTTTCATTTAAATCAACGTGGCCGCTCTTGAGAAGGCAGTCATTTTCATATTTTAAAGAGTCATTGTATCAGGTTTTTAAATAAGGACAAACCAATTTTGTGTTTAAATAAAACACAGAACAATTCAGATTTTGTAATGTATTAAAAATATATTAAATTTATGTAATGGATATAATTTTTTATCACTCTTCCGCACATATCGATCGGGACGTTGTTTTTTTCGCGCTCGATATTGTTGCTAAGCTCTTCTGTTGTTGGCTTGCTTGTAAAAGTCAACGACTTAACGTGTCTCCATAAAAAAAAAACAAATCCAACCATTTCTAGAGATTACGTCTATGAGTTTGTTGCTGCCCAATAACGGATATTTTGGTTATTAACAAATACATTAAGCCAAAATTTAGCTTTATCGCTGAAGATACTTTTTCGATTACATTCAGGATTCGCACCCCAACCGGGTGAGTTTCAAATGATCAAGAGTCTTAAGTTCTTGAGTTAATTGTTATTCTATATTCAAAAATAGATTCTTGATTCCTTTGAACGGACTGGATTTAATTTGAACTAAAATACTTACGGCTGCGATATCTCACTGGGAGAAAATTGTTAGGTAGAATCTGACTATGTTATTATATATAAAATTCATTTTATGACTGTTTCATTGACGTAAATGCATAATTATTCTAAATTATTGTCCAGTTCCCTACCAAGATTGTGATTTTTGAATAAATGTCCATCGATGGCAGACAGAGTTAACAAAACTAAGTTTTTTAAAAAAAAAAATAAGCAATAAAGAATGACCAATATAAAGAATGTCAGATTCACCTCGAAGTGAAGCCAAAGTTAGAAATCAGAATAGTGCAGTAATACTTCCCTATATATGTTTGGGGCCATATATAAATTTAAAATTGTTTGAAAACCATGATAGCATATAAATCGATTTATCTATAGATGATGACATTTAGCACAAAAGTATAAAAACAAATTATATAAGACGAGTATTTCTTGATATTTCGATAATATAAACCAAAGCAACAATGACTAAGATCAATAACCACATACAATTATGAAATAAATTCATTGAATATTAGGACCTAACAAAACTTTATCTGGAAAATCAACATCGCCAAAAACCTTGTCAAAGTTATTTTGAATCAATGGAGAGACCTACGTCAACAGTTTGGCAATGAATACCTCCATCTGTTTTGAGGTTTACTGACCCAGAATTTACATCTCAAATTCCAATTTATTATAATTTACAAACAAATACGTAACCATGTTCTATAAAATATTTCAAACGATTATATGAGATATTTTATGCAGTTCTATCAAAAATATGCAAACATAATAAATAAGTGTGAGTTTTTTGTTCGAAATAAAACGAATATTTTTTTGTGCGATGAACTTTACATCAAAGCAGGTTTAAAATATACAAATGATTGGATTCCAATTAATGTATAAATTTATCTCTGATACAGCACATCAGGTAAATACTTTTTGTAAATGTATTCCTACCTACTCTGGTTAGACACCACCTAATTCACGTTAAAATCCGTATCATTCAATGTACCTAAGGGTCTTAGGTTTGATGTTTATTTTCCAATCAATTGAAAATACCGTCAACGGTGTAATACCATATGCCCAAGCAATCGTCTTGAACATTTTATTATCACTTTCACTTTTTGTGTGTGTTTAGCAATGGCGCGTTTCTTGAATTCCACAAAACACTTTATTATCACACAATCGACAGATTTGGTATTTGTTAAAACAAGAAATATCTTTATTTCAAAATATCCGCATAAAACACATATTTTTGCACAACTAATTGATTGGCATTCTTCACTCGGAAATAAATCATGCAACACGACCGCACCTGAACCGCATTCAAAATACACTCGTCACCTTGACAATAGATATTGCTGTGGGACTATTAAATTTTTACTTGGCTATAACAACCGTTAAAGGGAATTACGATATGTTGCGTTATTGTCAATGATCCACCCGGCAGATTCAAATGACATAGAGTTGCGTTATCTTATCAGGTTGATAAATGTACACATCAAACCTCTGCAAAAACGAATTTGTGGGTGTCGAATATTTACCGCGAGTTGTGGTGTCAGCTTAAGTCGACGCGGAACGCTACTGATCGGCAAAGGCGAATGCATACAAATGCGGCAACCAGCCCAACATTTGTTGGTATGGGGTATGGAATGGAATGGGCTGGGTAAAAGCTTTCTTTATTTAGGGTAGACTGGGGTCGGAAGTATAGAGTATATCAAAACGTAGTCAGTGTGCATTTATTTATTTATAAAAGTATGTTCCTATAAGTGTTTTGTCCTATGCTCCCACAAAATTATATAGCTAAAGAAAAGTGAACTAATCATTTTTTTTTTCTTTTTTTTATTAAATTCTGACCTGCCTAAGCAGTAATATACACATCGACCTAAAAGATCTTTTGTGCCTGCCTTTTCTAACTTATGTTATTAAAAATATGTATTTTATATCAATATATGCTATCCGCTCTCTTACATACAAATCACGAGAGAACTAGGCAACACTCTACTAATGGTAAACTTAAATAAATGAACAAAATCACTTGAACCTTTTTCGGTTTTATAAGGCCAACTCTAAGAACGATTATGGTAATTAATGCAAACACATCGCATATCAAGTAAGTCAAGTATTTGAAGAAAATTCGTCCAGGAGTTTAGCACATATCGACAGGCTGAGAAAAGGTCAGAATAGCCAGATCAACTTTTTTGGCCTACTACATCATAGTAATGTTAGGTTTGATCTTTTAAGAGCAAGTAAAAACGATTATTATAACATATTTTATATAATAATTCTGTCTAAATATTTTGTTCGAAAGTTTTTTTAGAATTTCTTTAAATGAAAAGATTTTTTTCAAGAACGCCAATTTGGCCATGCCTCAAAACTTATTTTGTATTGAGGGAATGTTTAGAACTAGGTACATTGTCTAACAAACGAAGCAGAACAAATGATAAAATTTTAAAAATTCCATTTTCTGACACTCCCATTTTCGGGTAAACTTAGTTTTTGGTCAACCCATACCATATGTTATTAACAAAATACAAAATTGGTTGAACTTTTTAAATTGAACTTACAAATCTATTTACATATATATACTTTTTACTAAACTTTTTTTTTTAGTCTGCTCGCAGTTGCCGTCTTGCGTATGGGCAAATTTTATTTTTTGTGATTCTTGTTATTTGTTTCCGAAGTGAATATGTAAATTAAACATGTTTGGGGGAAATACATATTTCCGAACATGCATCATGAAAACAACACCCAGTGTGAGTTATGTGCAAAATGATAAGAGTGTACTTTTCAAAATTGACTGGTACTTTACAAGATTGATAATAATTATGAATACGTAACTACGTTTCCGTTTTTTTGAGATTTTATCAGAAGATATGTGAATCACTTTATATAATTTATATAACGAAATTGTAATGCAATTATAAATACAAGGTCCAAATTTTCTACAGGAGTATAGTGATGGGACATGATGTTTAAACAAATCCACTTTCGCTAAATATTAAAGTTACTGTTTTAAAGTGTTTGTAATTTTGTTCTGTAACAATTTTGTTAATTTATATCTAATATATGTATAATAATGTACCTGCCGTTTTCAATAATAATTTAAAGGATCAGAATACAAAATTAATAAATATGGTTTCGCCAAACAAAAAACTGATACTACTAAGTAATATTTTTTACATGGAAATCGCTCCATTTCTCCGTTTCTTCTTGTTTTTTTTTTATCAAAAGTCGTTGAATACCCTATCACATCCTACCCTAATAATAAATGTCTAAATCGGTCTATCAAATTATTTTATGGTTCAACAAAAAACGACGTTTTCCTATAGATATGCTTGGAATAGGCTTTACAAATTGTTTTCCTAGAATAACGCCCCCAAAAAGTGGGCGTTAGTTAAAATGATCTACGGATGAAATATTCCTGTTAATATTACCAATGATTTTGCATCAAACGTTTTTTCGAATATTTTAAAATTTGACTGAAATTTTTTTAATGAAAACGCCCCCGAAAAATTGTGTGTATACAAAGTATAGGTATTGGGATTGTCTAAACATGTTGTTAAGACATTTTTTTTTTAATTTCCAACCGTTTTAAAAAAAGCATGTTTTTTCTGAAAAGTGGGCGTGGCAGTTTGCAGATTTTAAAAATGTTTACAATTGTTCTGAAGCAACACACAAGGATACTATATGACAAATTTCATTCTTCCAGCTCAACATTTAAAGCCTAAAAATGCAGATGGACTGACGGAAGGACAGACAGACAGATATGGCATTATCGACTCATCTAGCGATTCTGAGTCGATCCATATACTTTAAGGTATATCTGCCTGACTTATTTATCTATGTAACAAACTATATATCAAAACTAATATACCCCTATGAGGTAGGGCATAAACCTATGAGGAGGCTACAATCCTTGTCTAAATATGTTGTTTAGACACCTTTTACAGTTTGGCCAAAAATAATGTTTTTTCTGAAATAATGGCGAGGCAGTGGGCGGATTTAAAAAAATTGAGACTTGTTCTGTAGCAACTCATTCTCCTTCCTCAAATTTTAGATTCTAAAATTTGCTACGAAAATTCCTTGTGAGCGAACTGTCAACCACAGATTACTAATACGAAGATTCGCAACTTTTCGTCGGTGGACTATGAGATGCTGTTCTCACCGCGCTGGGTGGGTTCGAACTAGGAGCGCCAAGTAATTTTCGGGAAAATTACGAAACCTGCAAAAAACGAGGGGTGGGTGCACGACTGGGTCGTACGCAACTTTCTCTTTCACAGCAAGTTGGACGTTAGATTAAATCATAAGCATTTTGATTATTGATGCTAAACTGATATAAATAATGTCGAAATGTATTTATACGAATTTTAATTCCGAAATTTGAAGGAATCGATGTCAATGTGAATAATAATGATTTTCCGTTATTGGCCAAAACTGAAATTTCCGTTTAGTGATAGTTGGGCTAAAACTAATTATGTGGAATTGCTTCAAACTGTAATTGTAGTATATGTATTAAATTTCATTCAATTTGACATAACAGTTTGCGAGAAATTAACAATTTTCTTTATGTGGCCTAAATGACAAAATCCGTAATATGGATTTTCTCGAAAAAAAAACTGGGTATGCAGTTTTGTTGGAATTAATATGGTTATAGTATATATAAAGTTTAATCAAAATCGTTAGAGCCGTTTTCGAGAAAATTAAGGTTATGTGTAATTTTTATATGACTTGGATACGAAGTTTGAAGAAAATCGGTCAAGTCGTTTAGGCTGGGGAGACCATTACGGACAGACGGACTGACGGATTGACGGACCGACGGATTGACGGACCGACGCACACTGGGGCAAAACACCACTAAAGTTGGCATTAAATCAACTATCAAATCTATGGACTTGAAATTATGCACGATTACTTCTAGCATGATAGTTGGCACATTTTAAAAAACATATTGATGACACGCCCACTAAAAACGCCTACTTTGAAAAAAATATAAAAAATAGTGCAAACGCTTTAACGTGATTCTTAGTTTCAAAAACAAAGTTGACAAAATATTTAACAATTGTAAAATTTTAATTATATTAATAATGATTAATGAGGAACATTTATATTTGTATTGACATTACGAAAAACAAGATAAATAATCACAAATAAAAATTTATTCTTCTTCGTCTTCATCACTCTCATTTACTACATCAATGTCACTTTGATTTGGTATTGGTGTGTTTGGGGATTTGAGCAAACTGATTGCTTCTTGGGGCAGATGTTGAATTTTTTTTTTTGGAACTCTTTGCAGACTTGTTAACACGGGGTCCGATGATAAAAGGAACAAATTAAAAATGTCTGCATTTGTATTTTTTCGGCTATTTTTTCGGGAGTGATGTTCTCTATAATTTTTGAAATCTTTATTACGTGCTTCTTGAGCTTCTTCACTGAGCTGTCCTATAGGCAATAAAGCTTTTGAAATAATTTCATTTCCATGAATGAGATACTTGTGGACTGTAGGAGGCATATAGTACCAAGGATACTTAGCAACGAAATATTTTGCAGTTTCATGGGCAAATTCTCGAAATTTTTCGCAATCGACCTCATGACCACAAGCAACCACTGTCATGATAATATGCATTTTTTTTATCAATTCGACATCTACTTTAGTAATATCAGCTGAAGTTTCAGCATGTTCAAAAAATCTCCTGGCTGTATTTCCGTCATTAGAATTTCCGAAGCCCGGCTTTGGCTTGTCAACGATCAAACCCAAACGCTCCCGAAACTGTTTTTGTATTTCTTTTTTTGTTTCAGCAACAATTTTTTTATGCTCCTCTTGTCTAGCTTGCCATTGTCTTATTTTTAATTTGTATGAAAGGTGGAGTAGACATTCGAAAAAACGGATCCACCCATGCAACACAGATAAACCAAATTGAAGATTATCCGTTTTTACTGGTCTTTTTATCATTGCATCAATGGAATTAAAATCTTTTGACGTGGCATTGCAAATAAAACACTTCTGTGTAGATGAATTTTCACTGATGGCGTTACAGACCTTTCCATCTATCATTGTGAATAATAAATTGTGTTCAACGTTGAAAGCATTTTCACCAACTCTAACGAAACTAGGCTGTAGCTCCTTGATTTGATTATCCACTCTTTGTTTTTCTGCCACTGATACGGATGCGGATTCCTTGAGAAACTCAATTTTAAGAGGCCTACAATATCTAGTTGAACTTGGGCGAGGATTCTGCCAGATTATTTTGTCACCAGATATCAAACGAAGAGGAACAACGCATGTAATGAAAACAGATGAGTCATCGGCGTCAAGTCCATGAAAAGCTTGCTTATACGAACTGTGGCCTGAACTTCCATCAAAACCCCACTTGGAGTATAAGCTTATAGTTTTGAGTTCTTCAGGCCTAAGAGTTTGGATTACATCTTTTTGAACAGTTACCAAACGAGCAACTGTAAGGTTTAGCAAGCTTTGTAAATTAGTACATACAGACATTTCTGATAGACTCATATTTTCAGGCTCCGGATAGCAACTTTTTTTGCACTCTTGAACTACTTTGTATGAAGGAAATACTTTGGGAGCTTTAGATCGTATAGTTTCATACTGAAAGCGTGACAGATTTGCTTCAATAATCATTGCTAAAGCTTCTTCCCCAGTCATTGAAGTAAGTTCAATTGAGTCCCTCAAAACTTTTCTGCATTTTTCAGCATGATTTGGGATTGTTGTCACGTCACGCATTAACTTTGCAGCATCTAACTGCCCAAAAGCTCTCAAACCCATTTCAGCTGCGTAAGTCAACTCAGCGATAGACGTTGATTTTCTCAAGAGTTCGGTTTTTTGACGTTTTGATCTTTCTGATGATTCTTCAAACGCAACCTTTGGACGACCACGTTTACAGTCTACAGAATATTTAAAAAGTATAGGTGTTTTCAGCCACACAATGTTTGCTTTCAAAAATGTTGCTTCTATCCGACAAGCTTTTTCCCAACGTGATTTAAATTTCGATTTGAACTCCGTTACTTTGTCATTAATATCGTTTTTGGAAGCATCGCTGCATCGGACCCGTTTTTGAATTTCTTCCCTTAAAAACGCAATTTGGCTGTCTAATCCCTTCAGATTTGAACTTTTCATAATAGTATACAGCTCTTCCCTTGTAATTGACAAAGTTTTGGAAGATTTTCGGTCTAAGAAGTAATTAAAATCAAATCAATAAAAAAAATCGATATTTTTCGAAAGTGACGTCACCAACAAGAAAGTCAACTGTACGAAAAGTAGCAAATAGTAGCAAAAAAACTTTACAGATTCTAAAACTAGACAAACCACTTGACACAAATATATATAACACTTAACGTCATGTCACGGCCAACACATCTAAAACGCTTAGATATTTGACTAAATACAAAAATTAACACATTGTTTTTATCTTTAACCACATATTAAAAGGACAAAAAGAAAAATTTCTTATAAAAAATAAATAAAAATCAACACACCTGAGCTTACTGATTCCATTGTAATAATTTTTTTTTGTATAATATAAAGCTGTAAGAAATTGCACACAGTTAACTGTTGTCACTCAAAACAAAAAACACGTCTGGCTTCGATGAAAAAAATTATCAAAGTCCCCATTCGTGACGATTTGGCAAAGACCACGTGCTCCCAATTAACTGTCGCATTCTCTTTTTGTATTCTCTATCCTATTTACAATGAAAATAAAACGGTAGTTTAAATCAAAGCTCAACTTCAGAATTTTATTAAATGCCAGCATTAGTGGTGTTCTGCCCCAATGTGCGACGGACGGAATTCCAAAAACCACTTTTTTAGGCTCCGCTATCATCGTAATGTTAGAATCAATCAAAATCTCGAGGTCGAAAATTTTCACGAAAACAACATCTTTCTCTTTGTAAGAGAAAGTTAAAAATGAAACCAAACGAAATGAAAATTCACCCTGATGTGGTATGAAATAAAAAGAACAATGTTATACAAGGGGGTGGTGCGCCCAATTTGACTTTTATTCTGACGAATCTTATTTTGTTTGAAGGGTATTTTACTTCCCTAAATTTATAAAAAAAAATTTTTTAAAAAAATCAACGAATCAACTTTAACAAAAAAAACCTAATTTATCTTTCCTTCTTCCTTCGCTCGTCTGTTCTTCCTACTCTTGAGTCCTTCTCCTAATTCCCTTCCTGATATCCCTGTTCTCCTCTTTTGATCCTTTCTTTTTTTTTTTTCAAAAAAAGGATTTTTTTGTCTCCAAAATTTCTACACTCCAAGTCAAAACTTTTTCCACGAAATTCAAACTCTCAAAACGCACGCCTAACCGTTTCGTTAGATATCCAAAAAGTGGATTCTCTTTGTTTCAACGATTCCGCTGTCCAGAATCGATCCCGTTTTGCGTTCCCACGCATACATTCACACTTTGTAATCTCCACTCGTAAGCCTACTGTTTATTTCGAATTTCTTTAAAATCTTACCGAAAATCTTTTATTACATATAGACGAATGCAGATATTGAGATCTTGTTTAGAACTTTTTCAGAATTATTTACATCTTGACCGAAAACAAAGTTTTTTCTGAAAAGTGGGTGGGTGGAAAGAGTACGTTTACCAAATTTCATCATTCTAGCTCAATATGTAAGGCAAAAAAAACTGGTGACTTAGGAACAGATGGACAGACATGGCTAGATCCACTCAGAAATCTTAATTATTTTTCGGTGTTAAAAGCTATGTATTCAAACTAATATACCATTGCAGTAAAATAAATAAAAATTATTGATTTTGGATCGGCATTATTTATAAAGATGATTGTTTTATTTTGTTCTTCCCAAGTAGTAAAGGGTGTCCCATAAATCACGTATAGTATAATTTTGATAGAAAATACACATTTTTAATGAAAAAGCTTTAATTTTGTATTGATTCAGATTTGGGTTATGTGTGGAATAGCTTTGATGGCAAGTACGTAATCTTTATCAAAAAAAATTATTACCGTTTCGTATAAATGTGCCTGAATTTCATTAATAAACCGCCCAACTTCCTCTTTCAAGGCGTTGATGGTTGTGAGCTTGTTTGCATAGACCTTTGAATGAGATACATTTATTGAATTGTTTTTTCTGGATGAATGGCAAGTGGAACCGTCTTGTTGAAACCACATATTGGTCACATCCCTGTCTCGTAACTTAGACACTAAAAGCCACTACTGGGTTATCATGTCATGATAACGAACTCTTTGTTACACATTAATTGTTACTGCCTGACCAGCCTAATTTTTGAAGAAGAATGGTCCGTTAATACCTCCAGTCCAAAATCCGCACAAAAAAGTCACGCTTTGCAAATGCATTTATTTCTCAAAATTTACACGTGAGTTTTGTGAACCACAAATGCGACAATTTTGACGATTAACGAAGCCATCATGGTGAAAATAAGCTTCATCACTCAAGATGATTTTGATCGAAAAATCAGCATCCACGTGTTGTTGTTTCAAAATCCATTAAACGAACTCTCAACTCGCTTCAGTTCTTGAGTCAATTGGACTTTTTAGCATGAAGTTTTAAGAATGTGAGAATTCGATGTAGAGAGCTTCTCGAAATGACGAATTCTTGTATACGTTATTGAATTGATTTTTCGAGACTGTCAGCAATACTCTCGTGAAGTGCTTCAATGTGTTCTGTTGAACGACTTATGACAGGATACCCAGAGTATCTATAATCACTAATTAATCAAGTCTCCCTGAATTTTACAATTATTGTCTGTACAGTTGATTGTTTTAAATCAATATGAAGGCCATATTTTGCCAAACCTTCATTGTTTTTAAAATAATGATCAACAATAAAAATGTGTTGTTCTTTCGGAGTATCCTCTCACTCTCGGGCGGCAGCGGAGGAATACCCTAGATGGAGTCAACGGTGGCGCCTACAGCTCCAGTTTGATCGAACTGGTAGTGTAATCCCTATATGAGCTGCTTCGACATATTTGAACACCAGGTCTATAGGGATTTCCAATACTGAGCCAGGGTATTGGAAAAGAGTTGGTGGCGGAGGAGCCCTCAATGGGTCAACGGCAGCGCTCATATCCCAAAATGGGCTACTGAAATCGGTATTTTTTCCGGCCCGCTGTCCTAGGGTCAAAACAAGGGCCTGGCCCTCCAGGTTGGGGGTTGTGCTTTGGGTTAACTACCCATCCACGGAAAAAAGGCTATGTTACGAAGCAACCAATAGGCTCGGAAAGAACAGATATTATTGTTGACGACCATGCTAAACGAAAAAAGGACAACGACGTTCGTATCTGCACCTGGAATGTGAGAACATTGAAAAGGAGAGGTGCAGGCGAATAACTAGCGAAAGCCCTAAACTGCTACAAAGCAGACATTACTGCCATCCAGGAAATACAATGGGATGGGCCGGGCAAAAAGTGGATGAAAAACTGTGACATCTACTATGGACCGTGTTATAGTGAGCAGAAACAGCGACTATTCGGATGCGGATTTGTGATAAGTGCCAGACTTAGTCTACTTAGAAGTCTTATGTTTCCTAGGCGTTAGCGAACGCATTGTAACAATCCGCATCAAGGCCAAATTCGCCAACATAAGCCTTATATGCGCTCATGCTCCGACGGAGGAAAAAGATGATATAACTAAGGATTGCTTCTACGAGCTCCTCGACAAAACCTATGAGGGACTACCAAAGTACGATGTTAAAATCGTGCTGGGAGAATTTAACGCAATCGTAGGAAGTGAAGACATCTTTAGCAGTACTGTCGAAAAATATAGCCTACACGACAACACGTCTGGTAACAGCACACGGATTCCTCATCTCGATATCCATAAGGGGACATGGCGGTCTTCAGATCAACGAACGATCAACCAAATTGCTCACATTGCGATTGAAAGAGGCACGCATTCAGAATTTTAGGTGTCCGAACATTCAGAGGGGCTAACATCGACTCGGACCACTACCTTGTTGTAGCCAAGATAAGGATGCGGATATCCACCACGCCACAACACACCAGAAATACTGTGAAAAAATTTAATGTCGAAAGACTGCAATCGCCAGAGACCGCCAAGACCTTCGCCCAACGCGTATCCCTTAACCTCTCGATTTACACCACACCACCAGCATCTAATGTCGATGAACAATGGCAACGATGCCAACAAGCCATTAGATCAGCCGCAACTGATGTGCTAGGTTTCTCGCGGCCACCAGCAAGTTTGATGAGGAATGCCGACAGATGCTCGCAGCCAAGAACGAGGCCTACAAGACTAAGCTGCAGGTGAAGACGAGAGCTGCCATTTAGCTCTATAGGCAAAGAAGAAAGAAGAAAAAAGAGCAAGAAAAGTGCGCTATCGAGGATATTGAGAGGTGCCACTCCAGGAACGATATTCGCAAGTTTTACCAAAGTGTAAAACGTCAAAGCCAAGGATACAAGGCTCGAACAGAATCCTGTTGAGATAAACAAGGAAATATTGTAGTAGAGATACAGTCGATGCTGAGGATATGGAAGAACCACTTCTGCAGACTGATAAACGACGATGACGAACAACATTCCGCTGTCAGGCAGAACGAACCATTTAATATTGGCAACGACAGCGAAAACTGCCAACCACCCGACCTAAGTGAAGTGAGGATAGCAATATCTAAACTCAAGCTTAGTTAGGCCACCGGATATGACGGCCTTCCCGCTCATAAGCCAAATCTTGTCGGATGAAAGCATGCCTGCAGAATGGAACCTCAGTATCGTTTGCCCGATCCACAAAAAAGGAGACCCTTTGAACTGCGCCAACTACATAGGTATAAGTCTGCTCAACATCGCCTACAAGATCCTATCTGCCGTAATATGTGAACACCTGAAACCATTTACCAACAACCTGATCGGCCCTTATCAGTGTGGTTTTAGGCCAGGAAAGTCCACAACCGGCAGATCATGGAAAAAACCCAAAATTTATAGAGACGAACTATACAGAGCCATGTCTAGTTTTGGTATACCGCCCAAACTCGTCCGTTTGTGTAGGATGGCGATGGAGAATTCTCGCTGCACCATCAGGGTCGGAAACGACCTCACCGACACATTCGATACCAAAAAAGGATTAAGGCAAGGCGATGCGCTATCATGTGACTTCTTCAATTTGATTCTTGAGAGAATTGTGCAAAACTCCCGAGCCCACACCAGAGGCATAATTTTCCAAAAATCGGTACAACTACTAGCATATGCTGACGAAATTGACATCATTGGTAGGACTCAACGTGATGTCATAGCCACGTTTGCTAGTATAGAGAAGGAAGCTGCAAAAATGGGTTTAGCAGTAAATGAGGGTAAGACTAAGTATATGCTGCCAACACGAAAGGACACACAACATCGACGAATTGGAAAGAACGTCACCATCGACAGATATAACTTTGATGTAGTACGAGACTTTGTCTACCTCGGCTCCGCTATTAACTCTGACAACAACATCTCGTCAGAAATCAAACGAAGAATTACTCTTGCCAATCGCTGTTTCTTCGGGGTAAGAAAGCAATTTAGTAGTAAAGCCCTCACTCGAACTACTATAAAGATACTATATAAGACCCTGATTATCCCAGTCCTGCTCTACAGCGCTGAAGCATGAACCGTTTCAAAAGCGGATGAAGAAATCCTTGGTCAATCCGAGAGAAAAATTCTTCGAAAAATCTTCGGTCCCGTTTGCGTTGACGGACTATGGAGACGAAGATTCAACCACGAACTATACGAGCTATACAGCGACATACCCCTAGTCAAAAAAAACACCGCATTGGACGTTTAAGATGGCTAGGACATGTAGAACGAATGGACACCAATACTCCGGCTCGCTGAGTCTTCGATTCCCAGCCAGACGTCGGATGCAGTAGAACCTGTAACAGACTACGATCACATACAAGGCTTTAGAAGAAGAAACCAAATTTTAAATTCATTAAGAAACTAGTTTCTTAAAAAAGCAAAATTACACAGTAGGACTATACAATAACATGTATAGAACAAAACAAAAAACTAAAAAATAAACAAAAAACAAATTTATGTGCACAGTCACAATTCTTTTGCTGACATTGTACTTTTAATACACCAAATCAAAAAAAAATTATACAATGCAAACATTCTATGAAATAACTCATATGAAAAAAAAGCGAATATAGCTTTTGCCATTCCTTTCCTTCGCGAAAAGGTGGCCTAAGTGTATTTAACTCCACTCCAAACAGTTCCCACAGCTCTTTGTTACTTTTGTTGGTTGATTTATTCGCTCCATCAGCTCCACCAGCTTTTGGAATTGGTTGCCATTGGTTCTCTTCATTCTACAATTAACTTTCGTTACGTACACAAGTTATATGTTATTAGTTTACTTACATTTTTATAGTTGGTTCACACATTTTTCTCTATAAAATCGTTTTCTATAAAATGGTTCGCAATTATAATTTCAAATAATTTGTTCGCTCACAGGCACCGATTATTTTCATTCGAAATATTTTACCACTATAGGCGAATAAGACCTGTTCGACTCGAAAACTATAATAACCAAGCATTTACATTCGCCTGGTTATTGACATTCAAGGCGACGTACATTTGCTCGACTCGCAAACAGTAATACCAATTAGTCACATTCGCGCAATGTTAAGTTCGACTCGCAATTGGTAATAGGGCCCTTAAAGTCGCAAAATACAAATTTTGGGTGAATTATGGTACATCCTTTATAACGAAGTATAGTGATGGCGTAAAAAAAACAACAGGTAGGAATATTGAGGTATATTGAGCTCTCGTGAGACCAGAATGTTAGAATTGTTTTTCGTAATCCGGGTGTTGGAAAGTAATGTGAAATCAAGAATTCAAGCTTAAGTTTAGATTTTAATAAGGTTTTATGTTTTGAGGTGCCCTGAATTAAATTTTTTAAAAAATAGACGGTGTACACGTGTTTTATTTTTGCCACAAAGAAGAAGATCTTCTGTTTACCACCGAATAAAAAAAGCAAAATTGAGAAGATAGATATATAATTTATTTCTAAAATAAATCAATACAAAATTCAAAATTCCGAAATAAGAAAAGTGTTCATAAATAAATAAATCGGCAGCGACTTTGTTGGAATATGTTGTGTAAATTGATGCCGTTCCAAATCCGACAATGTAACTTGTTATATCATCTATTCATCCTTAAATTGGAATCATCGCTAAAGTATTTTTTTGTATAATGTTTATCAAACACTGATAATAATAGATTGTGAATATAAAATTGGATAAACTTCAAAGATTGTTCAAAGCTTTAATTATACAAAATAGTTTACTACAGAATATTTTACATTACATTTCACAGATGTTGCTTTATGTGCTATGACCTAACAAAATTCGTCAAAACTTCTGTGTAACGAGGGGTGGGTCATTAACGTTCGCGTAAAGTTAAATCAAAGTTAAATAAAATAAAAGCATTTATATGAGAAGTAAAATTGACAAAACATCGTATATCAAATGTGTGTTAAATACATATGTTGTGATTCGCAGATTAAAACACGTTCGATCTATTTTATAAGTTTTTTTGGAATAATGTTTAAGTATAAATCAAAAGGGTTTATACCAGAGAAGGTGCACTAACATATATTTGAACAATGGACAAATGTGAATATAGTGAATATAAGTATTTTTAAATTCTCTATAACAAAATCTGTTAATCCGTTCTACAATCGATATTGTAGTATATAAGTTATTGTGTAGGAGAGGAAATCGTTTGGTCGCTCACCTACTCTGCGAAAGTCAGTTGAAGTCGAAGAAATACGCCATTTTCTCCTCTTAAATTACATAAACTTAAAAGCAGACTTTCTATCGGCCGATAGTTTAGTCGGATTGGGCTGCTATGCTAGCGCGCAAGTTACAAAGGTACCCCAATCAAATGGAACATTACTAAATAAACATAGGATGTCACCACACTATACCATAAACCGAATCAGCACAACATCCACAGTTACATAAACATATCCAATCAGCAAAACCATTTCGTAGATAAACAATATCATTGCTCGATCGTATGATCAACATCCACAGTAACATAAACATATCCAATCAGCAAACCAATTTCGTTAATAAACAATATTATTGCTCGGTCACATGAATTAGTCACACCACCACACCTTACCATAAGCTGAATCAGCACAACCCCATCATTGTACGATCCCATGAGATACATCGGCATCGGAACCATAGAGTTAAGTATTGATTTGATTTAAGTTACTCTTAAGCATTCATCCGAGAAATAAAGTTCTCTTCATTTAAGCTTGAGTTCAGTGTTTCATTTGATCCTCCAAGTAGGCGAAGAAATATATTTTTTTAGTTTCTTTCAAAACATCCTAAATATAACTCGCACACTGCACCGATTAAACAGTAGGATAAAAATACACATGAACCATATTTTGTTCTATCGTTGGGACTAGGCTGGTTCCAATCAGGAACAACTGCTTCGGAAACTTCCTCTCACAGTTTTTTCTTTACCGCGCCAAATTCCGGAACAAAATGAAGAATCGGCCGACTAAATAATCGGTAGTGTTCGCGCGTTGCTATAACGCCATACTGATTAAGCAATAGGCCGTGAGTTTGCAGGCAATAGAGTAGCCTATCAATCGAATCGTTGTAGTGTGCGCACTGATTAATTGCCCGACCAAACTATCGGCCGATAGAAAGTCTGTAAAGCCTAATAGAAATAAATATCCAAAAACGAATAAAAGTAAAAAAATGTGTCCCAAAATTTCGATAATTTTTCATGAAACCCATACTTGCCCTTTAGGAGCAAGTCGAATGTTCCTTTTTTCTAAATAAAAGACGAATTCACTTCGATTTGTTGTGTTTTTATTGAAAAAATGTATTTATTTTAAAATATGTATTTTTATATACGCACTATATTTTCCTTAGTCTGTTTTTTTATCTTTTACATTTTTGTTAAATATATACGGTTTCCGAAAAATTATTCACCTTTTTTTCTTCTATCTCGTATCAGTTAATAATATGCGTACTCTGATCCTTTTTTTAATACGAGAAAACAATTATTCCATTTTTTGTTGTTTTATATATATATATATATATATATATATTTATGTATAATAATTATAATAACTAATTATTACATGATAAAATAATACCTAAATATTTTTGGTTTGTTTAATTTAATTTTTACAATATGCGAATATCCTTATTAATAATGTTAATATATATATTTAAGTTTTATCATCATTAAAAATATTTAATGGTTCACTTAAAGTTGAAATTTATTGATTTATTTATTATTTTATATTATTTCTTTTTCATTTTTATTTATTTTTTTTTTTGGATTTGGTATATGTTCTTGTTTCATTTCGGGGGATGGGAAAATTTGCTTATATACTTTTTTAATTATTACTTTTCTGTTTTGTTGTATTTTTTTTATAAATATTTTGTTTCATTTTGTTAATTATGAAATCACGTGGTGGTACAAGATACGAAGTGTATTATTAATATTTTTATTTTGTTCACTTTTAAATTATTTATTCTATTTTCTGTTTTTTTTTTACATTTTTACAAGTATTTCTATTTTTTTAGTTTTTTGTAGAAATATATTATTTGTTTAATTATTTTTCACCAGTCAGTCGGAAGGCTTTATTTCAATTTGATTTTTTTGAATAGTTCGCGAGATAAAAATATGCGAAGTTTTTATTTGTTTTTTGTTTCTGGTTGAGGATTTTTTTGAATTAAATAATACATTTTTTGAATATTTCGAAGTAGGCGGAGAAAAATAAAAAATGAGCAGTGTTCAAAGAGAGAGGACAAGAAATCTGATGAAAATATGAAAAGAGAGATTGTACCAGCAAGAAATTGGTGGAGTAATACACAAAGCAAATAAGCAATATGTATAAAATTTTAATAGAAAGAGAATGTATGCATAGGAGATTGGAGTGGACTTCCTTTTGTTCATCACTTATTAACTGGAAGAATGGCAGTTCATTACATAACTATATTACTCATTTATCAATAATAAATAATAAAAACTTAACCGTTAATAACCAAAACTTAAAAATAAAAAAAAAAATAAAAAAGAAACTCAACATTTCAAATGTACAAACATATTTTTGTTATCCTGCGTTCTAGTGAATGAAAATAATTATTTTCAACAGATTTCACCTATCCAAACACAATTGAAGCGTTATTAATGAGAAGGTTTTAAGTGACTTTTCATTTTATATCATATTTATATCTTTATGCTGACATATGCGATTCTTCCCACTCCTCCTTTTAAAGAAAATTCAAAAGAAGGAGTTTGACACACACACTCGCAAATTTTCATGCCTAGGTAAACTAAAACCTTCTCACTTAAAATGTTTAATTTTTCACTTACCACCTGATCAAACATAAAATCATAAGGCTTCAATTAGTTAACACTATGAATGGTAAGAAATTTATTGCAAACATTCAATTTATTTTAATGAAATTTTCGTTGGTAAATTTGTAATTACAACTATATTTATACTCGTAAGTTCCATGTCCATAATATATATCATATTTCTATTTTCCTTTTTTTCCATTGCTTTGAATGGAGTTTCTTCGTCTCTCGTTTAAAATTTAATATGTATAATTAATTTGTTTACAGATATACAACTACTAAAAGTAAAAACATAATGTAATAATAAAATGTAATTGTAAAAAAATACGCATAAAATGGAAATTGTAAAAAAAAATTATTTTTTTTAACGAGAACTATTTGTGATAAGTTTTCTCCTAAATTTGTGTAATATAATATAACAACTACTAAGAACCAAATTAACTAAATAAACTGTTAATAACTTATTGATAATGATCCCATTTGTCCTATACATCGTCCCTCGTCATCGAATGTGGCTAAAGTCAGGCGGGACAGTTTATTGCACAGTACCCCATTGCCATTGTTTTGGATTGGATTTGGTTCTAAAATGGAAGTAAGATAGTTAGTTTTGTTAAATAGTAAAAGTTTAAATAAAGTTCAAAATCAAATGTAATGAACGAATCTAAATATCCAGTTAAGTTATAATTCAATGATATAGTCCACCATGTACTTTCTGAATCACACAGTAATGTTGGATGATAAGCAGTACCCAATATGATTTATAGAACATTTTTTCATTTTCTTTGTTCTGATCGTTGATAATGTTCAACCAGGTATTTTAAAATCAAGACATTTTTATTATTTTTAAATAACTTAATGAAATGTAAATATTTTAAAATTAGCTTTAAGTTTTGTAGTTTTCAATTTAAAGAGGGTCGCGGAATACTGAGTAGATTTTAAAATTGTTGTAGTTGAATGTTTCCAGTTACAAAATGAGTGATGAGTGCACGACTCGATCATACCAACATGCTTCTTGCGGGTTCGACTTGAAATTATATATGAATTTAATGCTTCTTATCTTCAAATTAAAATTAAACAAAGTTTGTATGATATATTACCGCCTTTTTTTATTCGTTGAAGGTCTATTGATGCCTTAATGGCGCGCATCCGAAATGTCAAATGTTCAATGACACTGGCGCATAAATAAGGCTGATTTTAACTGATGGCATGGGTTATGTCGGCTTTGATGGCCTCTGTGGTTTGTGGCTCATTCGCAAAGACCTGCGACTGCAGAAAATCATACAGATTGCACGATTTCGGTGAGCAGTTCACATCACCTCCACGTGAGATAACCACGCCCTTGAGTCGCACGTAGCGCCGTCATTTTGAAACCACATGTCGTTGATGTCCATATCGTCCAATTCATCAAATTACTGTACGCCGTTGACGGTGATGGCTTGACCAACGTCTTTTTCAATGAAATATGGACCCATGACTAGTCAGTTCTCGCATTCGCTCGATAATCGATTTAAATGGTTTATTGCATACCTCTCGACGTGAGCTTTCCTCTGCCGAGCATATTTACGAAGAGATTCAATTTTTAATTTATTATAATGTTAAATTAATTATAGATTTTCACATATATTACAGAAAATATATTTTTTTCTTAATCATTTGTTATCCTTGTAATATTTTGTGAACCTTTTACAGCGACGCCGGAATTAACATGTCGAATAAAATCAAATTGCCCAGCTATTACCATGGATAGATGGAAAGAATTGCCAAATAATATAGGATTCACATTGGTATGCATTTTTTACATTCTACGAATTTACGTTCTTTTGGTCCCATGAACTAGAGGGAAACGAGTGTTCGGGAGAATTTGCCCGGAAAGAGAGGGGAGCTGCACTAAATAAGTACAGAACTTAATAAAAAAAATAAAATAAAACCTGTGAATATCAAAAATCAAATTTCAAATCAAATTTCCGTAAGCTTTTATGAAAAATATTTTTAAAAACTATCTAAAGGTGAGATTTTTCCAAAAAAAAAGTAGGGGCTTTTGTAAAATCTTTGAATTATATGACATTGTCTAAACATGCTCTTTCATTATTAAATGACCTTAATGTATGATCAAAGCCAACGCTATTCCAGGTGTGAATTTTAAAATTTACTGCATTTATGCTGCTATTGACAACACGTAGTCGGCGTCGGTCCAAATATTGGTGAAAACCATATGGACAAACCGACAAGTCTTGATCGTCTTAGTTTTCGAATCTGATTCCGAGCATAAACCACGATATATCTATCGTTACTATTTCTCTATGTTACAAACTATGAGTCTGAACTTATACATCCCTATGGGATAGAGAATACAAAATTGTTTTCTTGATCTTAAAAGATTCTAAGTAAAATAGATGCAGTATTTCTTTTATAGCCTTGTTCAATCAAAACAGGTGACTAAAATGAGTTATGACTATGAGTATCGAGGTTTATCTAAAAGATTCCGAGCATAAACCACGATATGTCTATCGTTACTATATCTCTATGTTACAAACTATGAGTCTGAACGTATACAGCCCTATGGGATAGGGAATACAAAAATGTTTTCTTGATCTTAAAAGATTCTAAGTAAAATAGATAGATGTTCAATCAAAACAGGTGACTAAAATGAGTTATGACTATGAATATCGAGGTTTATCTCCAAAAAAAAAAAAAAAAACGACGCTATATATAACAACTATTGCTTATAATATTATAAAACTAAGTCGAAGAACAACAGTAACCAATCACCACCTCATTGTCCTAAAAAAGGCACATCAATATCAAATTTTCACCCCAATATTAAAATATAACAGAAAGAAAACATCAATCGAAAATAAACTATCTAACTATCTGTAATAATATTTTGACATGTTTTATCTCTGGACTTGTACGTTCAGATTCTTGAATTCAGCATAGATTATTTATGGTGCCCCCCAATGTGTATATAAAGAATACCGCCGGCTTCATAAGATCAATGTTATTCTACTCCCTAGATTCCTTTGCTCAAGCACAACCAAACATTTATTAATAATTATACCCCAACTGGTATTCCCAGCGTAATCCCGTGATTACTTGAGACACCTGCACCTCTATCTTAAAGGTCAACGATGGTGAAATAAGCATTTACTCGTATAAAGCTATAAAAATGAAATATGCCATAAAACAACAGTTCCAACGAATTTGTGAAAACGTCCTTGGGCATTGACAGTACCTACCCTTAAGATAACAGTGTCATATCTGACAATTCCATTTATCGAATATATCCCTTTGAAAAAAAACAAACTTGCTTTCCCCCATACTTCGATGAAACATGGAAGCCTTAGGAATTACTTCGATTAAAATTTATCAATAAATTCAAATTACGACAAAGGAGCACTGTTATAACGTCAATGTCACCTACAAAATCCACGTGACTTATTGTTAACTACTTTTCAGCAGTACAGCAACAATATACAAGCAAATTAATTATCCTTACAAAGTAGCAACCAATAAAAAAAATTTCACACAGAAAATAACAAGGAAAAACGGTTGCAAACATTTTAGGTAACTTTGTAGCAACATCCTTGCTGGGGTATCCCATGAATAGCAAATAATGAGTGATGCCGGTGAGACGGTACCAACTCCACATTTTCTGGCTCAGCACATCCTTATCCTATTAAGATCCTATGTTAGAATAATAATTACTTCCACTGAATTTGTTAATTCCTCCGGATATGTGTCGGAAGTTATAAATAAATGACATCGAAAGAGATTACGCCTTCTGCCAGGGTGTAAGGATCTAGTGTGTTGCATTAATTACACTCGTTCCAAGAACACCGCTGTCGCGTTCGCACAGTATCCAAATACCCATATATACGAAACCACACGATGCCGGCACACAATGCTCCCAAAGGATCCAAAATAAAAGGTTGTGTCGTTGTTGGTGGAGCATACGATTACATGAACGAACACAATGCCTCCGTCTATGTGTAGCCAAAGATGTTGGTATTCGTTCATAAGCATTGCTTAAATGGCTTAAAGCAACCAACACAAATCGTTGAATAAACTTTCGTTGTGACACTGTCCCTGTAGACTGGTCGGTGAGTCGAAGTACAACCAAACGGAAGAGTTTCAAGAGCGCTCGCGTCTGTACGAGAGATAATGATAGTACATCCCATTAAGGATGTGCCCCAATCCGACAACGCCGGAACGGACTGGGGTGCAGGGTAAAATGCTTTAACAGAGAATAACTCTTTAACACCAAATTTGCTTTTTGTGCAGTGTCAAACAAGCAGGACACATTGAAGGAATTCCTTGGGGCAGCGTTAAAATTTTGCACAAAACTTGGTCCCTAGACGCACACCAGTACAACACGAAACCTAACAGATTGATGAAAATCTGGAATGGGTACCTTGTTTCGGTGAAGGTCCGGTAAAACTTTACACACCCACTCGAAAGGGAAATGAAAAGGATATTCTCATTAAGCAACAAGGAGTAGTGTGTTTGGGATGTTTTTTTTTTTTTATTTATTTATATGTGACTTTGTTCTTTCTAACACTTACCATCGTGGATATGCTCGGCCGCATTTCCCTCGCTACCTTCTCGTCGACGTCTCATTTGTTCCGCAAAATGAGCGATTAAGGCATCCATCATAGCTGCTTGTCGTGAGAATATCTGCATCAGTTTTGATATCTGTATTCCGTTTTCCACCGCATCGAACTGGAAAATAATTTAGAAACAAAAAGAAAGGAAATGTCAGTCGGGCTTATTAAACTTTGGAAACTATGTAAATGGCATGAGATGAGTTGATGGACTATCTGAGATTATGAAACTTTTCGAGAAGATTACATAAAGTTATTCGAAAATCATGGACTGTAATTGCAAAACGATAGATAGCATAGACGGGGTAACGATGGTTTGATGGAAAAAGTTGGTCACGCGGGCTATAGCTTGGTGAGTTAAATATATAGATTGCTGAACATATTTTTTGTGGACCAATCAATCAATTTAAAGCACGTTCAATTATATAAGTCTTGGCTGTTCTTTAAATCTGTGTACATCACAACCGATTTTATAATAGGATTTAAAAACAAAACCTCGTAAAGTTTGGATGAATGTATGTTCTCAAACCTAGCTTCTTCCCTTATTTGTGTGTGCCATGTTATTATTTCTGCCACAAAGTAGAGGACCTCCTGCTTTACACCTTATTCGAAAGGCACATTTGTGAAGCTTCTTATAACAGTGTTACTCTTGGATGTTTGTGAGACTTTCGCAAGAGGTGGAGTAGTATAAAACAAAATAAAAGTTACAGAACCGCAAGAAATGCTGTAATGATAAAATTGAAGCTAGGTTTTTTACCCACAACATAAAGTAAAACTATGCGGGCTCCCATGCCACCTTGTAAAATTAATCAAGAGATTGGGAAACAGTTAGTAAGTAAAGGTACATTTGTGGGTACGATAAGGACGGTAAATCGGAAGCTATGGCCACGGTCCATGCAGGACTGGGATGACCAGGGTCTTATATAGGATCTTCTTAGTAGTTCGAGTGAGGGCTTTACTACTAAATTGCCTTCTTAGCCCGAAGAAACAGCGGTTGGCAAGAGTAATTCTTCGTTTAATTTCTGACGAGATGTTGTTGTCAGAGTTAATAGCGGAGGCGAGGTAGACAAAGTCCCGTACTACCTCAAAGTTATATCTATCAATGGTGACGTTCTGTCCAATTCGTCGATGTTGTGAGTCCTTTCGTGAAGACAGCATATACTTAGTCTTACCCTCATTTACTGCTAAACCCATTTTCGCCGCTTCCTTCTCTTTACTTGCAAACGTGGCTATGACATCACGTTGAGTCCTACCAATGATGTCAATATCGTCAGCGTATGCTAGTAGTTGCACCGACTTTTGGAAAATTGTGCCTCTGGTGTTGGCTTTGGAGTTTTGGATTATCCTCTCAAGAATCAGATTAAAGAAGTCACATGACAGCGCATCGCCTTGCCTAAATCCTTTTTTGGTATCGAATGTGTCGGTGAGGTCGTTTCCGACCCTGATGGAGCAGCGAGAATTCTCTATCGTCATCCTACACAAACGGACGAGTTTGGGCGGTACATACACCAAAACTAGACATGGCTCTGTACAGTTCGTCTCTATAAATGCTGTCATATGCGGCTTTGAAATCGATGAATAGGTGGTGGGTATCGATTTGGACTTCTTGAGTTTTTTCCAGGATCTGCCGAAGTGTGAAATTTTGATCGGTTGTGGACTTTCCTGGCCTTAAACCACACTGATAAGGGCCAATCAGGTTGTTGGTAAACGGTTTCAGGTGTTCACATATTACGGCAGATAGGATCTTGTAGGCGATGTTGAGGAGACTTATGCCTCTGTAGTTGGCGCAGTTCAGAGGGTCTCCTTTTTTGTGGATCGGGCAAACGATGCTGAGGTTCCATTCTTCAGGCATATTTTCATCCGACCAAATTTGGCTTATGAGTTGGTGGATGTTACTTACCAAGTCATCTCCGCCGGCCTTATAAAGCTCAGCGGGAAGGCCGTCATTTCCGGCAGCCTTATTAAGCTTGAGTTTGGATATTGCTATCCTCACTTCATTCAGGTCGGGTGGTTGGCAGTTTTCGCTGTCGTTGCCAATATTGAATGGTTCGTTCTGCCTGACAGCGGAATGTTGTTCGTCATCGCCGTTTAACAGTCTGCAGAAGTGGTTCTTCCATATCCTCAGCATCGACTGTGTCTCAACTACAATATTTCCTTGTTCAAATCGACAGATTCTGTTCGAGCCTTGTATCCTTGGCTTTGACGTTTTACACTTTGGTAAAACTTGCGAACATCGTTCCTGGAGTGGCACCTCTCTATATCCTCGATCGCAGCTTAGCCTTGTAGGCCTCGTTCTTGGCTGCGAGCATCTGTCGGCATCCCTCATCAAACCAGGGGTTTCTTGCTGGTGGGCGCGAGAAACCTAGCACATCAGTTGCGGCTGATCTAATGGCCTGTTGGCATCGTTGCCATTGCTCTTCGACATTCGATGCTGGTGGTATGGTGTTAATCGAGAGGTTAAGGGATACGCGTTGTGCGAAGGTCTTGGCGGTCTCTTGCGATTGCAGTCTTCCGACATTTTTCACAGTATTTCTGGATTGTTGTGGCGTGGTGGATATCCGCATTCTTACCTTGGCTGCTACAAGGTAGTGATCCGAGTCGATGTTATCTCCTCGGAATGTTCGGACATCCAAAATATTGGATGCGTGCCTCTTATCTATCGCAATGTGATCGATTTGGTTGACCGTTCGTTGATCTGGAGACCGCCATGTCCCCTTATGGATATCGAGGTGAGAAAACCGTGTGCTGGCTATAGTGGCATTTCGTTCCGTAGCGAAATCAATTAGCCTAAGTCCGTTACCAGACGTGTTGTCGTGTAGGCTATGTTTTTCGACAAAACTTCTAAAGATGTCTTCTCTTCCTACCTTTGCGTTAAAATCTCCCAGCACGATTTTAACATCGTACTTTGGTAGTCGCTCATAGGTTTTGTCGAGGAGCTCGTAGAAGCAATCCTTGGTTATATCATCTTTTTCCTCCGTCGGAGCATGAGCGCATATAAGGCTTATGTTGGCGAATTTGGCCTTGATGCGGATTGTTACAATGCGTTCGCTAATGTCTTGGAAACATAAGACTTCTTGGCTAAGTCTGGCACTTATAACAAATCCGCATCCGAATAGTCGCTGTTTCTGCTCACTATAACACGGTCCGAAGTAGATGTCACAGTTTTTCATCCTCTTTTTGCCCGGCCCATCCCATCGTATTTCCTGGATGGCAGTAATGTCTGCTTTGTAGCAGTTTAGGGCTTCCGCTAGTTGTTCGCCTGCACCTCTCCTGTTTAATGTTCTCACATTCCAGGTGCAGATACGAACGTCGTTGTCCTTTTTTCGTTTAGCAGGGTCGTCAACAATAAAATCAGTCCTTTCCGAGGCTATTGGTTGCTTCGTAACAATATTTTTTTCTGTGGGTGGGTAGTTAACCCAAGGCACAACCCCCAACCTGGAGGGCCAGTTCCAATTTATTAGATACCCCTAGGACACGGGCCACCAGTATCCACTACGGGATTGAGCGCTGCCGTTGGCCTTTCGGTTCATCCGCCACCATCTCTGTTCAAGGGGCCTGACTAACCCTTGAAATTCCTAGACAACCTGTTGTCCGAATATGTCAGAGCAGCTCATCAACGTTCGCCTGGGACAGCAGGCCGGGTATTCACCCGTGCCATTCTCAACAGGGTGTTTATAGTGTTGCTGTTTTTCGTCGTGTTATCAACACTCGCACTTATCGTTTAGCAAGTCAAATCCGGTTGGATGAGACCAGTACCCGATGGTTACCACTTGGAGGTAAAAATAAGCACATTTGATGTGTAGTCAGAGTTACAACACTGGGCATTGCCAAGTTAACGCCAATCAGAGTCTACCCTCGTTCTACAACACCCAACCCAACTGGGACACATAAAGAGGAAATATAAATACGTCCACTTCCTTGTATCTGCAGATCATGCGGAAGTAGTACCTAATCTTAGAATTCACCTAGCTAAAAATCAATGTTATATACATATGTAAGTTAGTTTTGAGTTAATAAGTCGCTATATCTGGATAAGCAACTAGGATCCGTTGGACTTAAACACAAATATGCAATGGCAATGGGGCGCAATGTAGTCGAGCCGCACTATTTCTAAAACTAACACACCTATAGAGCCCAAGATAAATCATTGGGCTCTACTTGAGTAGAGAAAACACACTAAACAACCGATGGTGGCATATAGCGAATTCCCATCGTCCCTGAAATAAATCTTGCAGTTTAACCTTAAAATAAAGTTAATCAGAATCATTTAGACTGGAACTAAAAACACAGATACCAGAGCTTAACTAATAGCCGATCGATCCACGTATATAGCACCGTCTTTCTGAGGGTTCGCTCTCTAGATTTAAGCAAAGGCAGAATATTTGGTGGTGTTAATTGATATTGGTAGCGTATTATCAAAAAAGTAAATAATCAAAGATACAGCGCAGCAAGACTTACAACACAATTAAATAGAACCATTTAAATCAGCGCCACATAAGAATCGCTACCTCACTCAATTGCAAAGTTTATTTTCCAGGTACAAGATTTTAATCCAAGCGATATTTCTATACGCCATGGTGGGTCCTTTCATGTGGGGCTAATTAATCGACGAAGAAATTTTACTTTTAAAGTACCTTATATATGCTCCTCTTCCCAGCCAAACAGAATTTGGCCCTAAGAACACCTGCACATATTCATTGCAGGTTGGGTGATGTAGAACTAGGGAAGCCGTTTTAGCTTGGACAATACACAGACATCGGATATTGACTCGATAAACTAATAATCGCGATTATTGATCCATGTCAGAATGACCTGCGTTGAAGATTTGGGCTACAGTCCTCAGATATAATGATCGGGCAGCCCTTCCAGGTTATAGGTTATGCTTTGGTTAACTACTCATTTACGGAATAAACTATTGTTATAAGGCATTCAAGAGCTCTATAAATAGTAATTTCAATGCCGAAGACTATGCTAAACGAAAAAAGAACAACGACAAGGGACCGACCAGACTTTGCAGAACGCGTTTCTTTTATATCTTTATTAAGACCATACCACCAGAATCTCATGCTCGATGGCAATGATGACGATATCAACAAGGTATGAGAGCGTTCGTTACTGATGTGTTTTTTCCGCCTACCAACAAAAACCTTGGAGCCAAAAATTAGTCATCATGGGTCACGCTGCAAATGAAGACGAGAGCTTCAAAAGAATCAGCTTTTGAGTAAAGGTTCTTTTCTTTTCAGAAATGAAAAAAAAACAAGAACAGCGCACAGAGAGTGGTGCCACTCGAACAATTACGTTAATAAGATTTACCAAAGTGAAAAACGTCCAAGCCAGGGATACAAGGTCCTAACAGAATATTGTCGAGAAAAACTTTAAAAGGAGAGTCACAGTCGATGCCGACAGAATGAAAAACGAAGATCTCCTTAACATCGCAGACAACATCCCTATCTGCAATAATTAATGCCTGAAACATTTCACCAAGAACTTGATCGATGTGGTTTTATGTCAGACTTCGCAAGATCCTGAAAAAAAAACCCAAAAAGTCCAAATTGTTACCTACCCAACCCACCATGACCACCTATCATGGGTTTCAAACTCGCATTCGACAGAATTTATAAAAAACGATCTTTACAGACATAGAGACAATGTAGTAACAAAGCCTTAACTTGAACTACTAACGACATCCAATATAAGGCTCTGACCATCCTTTACTGCGCTAAATCATGGACCCTATTAAAAGCTAATGAATAAATCGTTGATGTACACTAAGTAGGTAAGTAAGTATTCACAAATCTTTTCTTTTTTTTATTTCTATGAATAAATAGTGCTATGGCTATTAATAAAAGCACGACCGAAAATAATTTCACACCGAATAAATGAATAATTTAGCATATTAATTTATTTATTTTTGTATTGCACATCTTTTGTTTAAAAAAAAAAAAACAACAAAAAAATTGAAAACAATTGAAAACATTTTATAATTGAAATTATAAATAAATTGGGGCATAAATATTCATTTAATTCAAATAAATGCATGAACGCCTAAATTCTGTTTCAGTTGACGCTTGTAATTCCAGTTTATGCCATACACTAGCAATTTCAATACATTTTTTGTTGCTTCTCAGTTTTCAGGTTTATTAGTGGCACGGTTCACATGCTATAATATTATTAAAAATTCACACTAAATACCAAACATGCAGGTTTTTATAGTTTTGATTGTGTGCTGATAAAACAACTAATGAGCATTTTCAACACATGTACATAATCAACATTTTTTATTTTTATGCTATTGTTTGGAATTATCTGCGGGAAGATTTCACACAAAATGGGACATCACTCAATACTTATAAAAATGTTCGATCTGTTATTTTATTTATATTATCACATTAAACAGATTAAGGCATATTTCAGCTCAATGGTTTTAGAGAAAGATGCCTTAATCTGTTTAATGTGATAATATAAATAAAATCCGTAAATATTTATGAGATACTTAAATTATTTGAATTTTTTACAACATCGAATAGGTGAATACAATTTGCATCTCCGGAGTTCAACGATTTCAAAAATAAAAAATTTTCAAATTTTAATCTTTTCCATTCACTTATTTTGACATCACTTCATTATACTGGAGGCGGGGGTAGTGCAGTTAGGTGTTATTAACATGAATTGCAATCCTCCGTCATCGAATTCAAAACATTTAGTGTTATTCCCAGGCGAGATTGAAGTGGATATTTCTAAAAACGCAACCTTTAAATATATTTCTGATGTATAAATGTCAAATCGACGGCGACGGTCAAAGTTGAATATTATTTAAATTGCCTATCGAAGATCTGAACGCTTACTCCAAAGTCGTAATAATCGTCTACCAAGAGGGTTAAGCGTGCTTTAGTAGATACATTCGTGCCAACATAATCATTATTGAATGTTCGTTGTGACGAATGTTGCGTAAAAAGCTTAGTCTCTAAAAAAACTAAAGCCTTGTGATAAATTGGTGTGCAGAAACTTTTTCGTTTTGGCTCTGCAAAAGTTTAAATTACAAATACAAATCCTGAATTTTGTCAAAAAAATGTTTGCCTTAATGGCATATTCGCTAAGTACACTAAGTTGTAAAATTACTTACTCTATTGAATTCAGGTGGTGTGGATTTCATGCCAAAGGTGTGAATGATCTACATTTGAATGTCACTGGAGCTGGAGTTCACTATCGTAAAATGCTGGAAAACTTTTTTCAGCCAGAGTTGGATGGACTTTACATCGATGATATGTGGTTTCAACCAAATGGTGAAAAATCGGTAATCGTATAATCTCAAGAAATGGTTCGTTCGAATGACCACTTAGTTAATGTGATTTAACGCAGTTGAAAGTCTTTTTATAATGCTATGTTAAGTCGTTGGTTTGTAATAACAAGCCAACAGCGTTAGAAGATCTCAAACTTTTTTTCGAATCATACAGAAATTTAAAAAAAAATCTTCAGTGATACTATCTATTTCCATTCGTATACATAATTTTGAACAACAACCACCTTAATTTTCAATCACATTCCAGCTGCTGCTCATTTAGCAGATAGTCAGATTGTGTCTACTTCTGAAATTGTGAATGTTGAACTTTCTATGTGACCGATTCATTTCCGTATTCATACCGTCACAAGAGTAGATCTTGATATACACAAAACCGTCATGATATTATCTCCCCATAATTTTGAAGATGTGTTCTTCCACTCAAAAACCCCTTTGTGAGCTTTTTTATCTATGCTATTCCACAGTTAACTCACTCTGATTATATTTATTTTTTCAACTACAATTGTTCTTCCAACTACCGACCAATTGAACTTATTTAACCGCTTTCTACGGTCATGGAAACTATCAGCTCATGAAATATCTTGAACCATAAACATTCCTCAATTACCGGCAATACGGTTTTTGTAGGAAAAGGTCCACTGATGATTTGATGTCATATCTCCTCAAAAAGTGGAAACAACCAATTCACCTTGGAAACGATACCAGAATTGTTGCACTTGATATTTCACATGATTTTGGCAGAGTTTGTCGGAAATGCATGCTTTTAAGATCGATGAACACTTTCTTAGAAGGGATTAGAAAACACTTTTCGAAACGTTCAATTCAAGTTTTTATTGGTCTGTTTAATTTCTGTTACTTCCCAAATAAATTCCTGTGCTCTCAATGCTCCATTTTTTCTCCGATACTATTTCTCATTATCATACCCTATCCCATAGGTACCTATATTAGTTTTGATACATAGTTTCTAGCATAGAAAAATAATTTAGCTAGATATATCTTAAAGTATATGTATCGATATAGCCATGCCATAAAATTTGGTACACGTACTCTTTGTTGCTCCCAGCAGAACAAGTGTAAACATTTTCAAAATTAGCCTACTGCCACAATCGGTTTAAAAAAAAGGGAACATATTTACTTTAGCTGCCAATCACTTTTTGCACTTTTTTTATTTTATTCCACTCATTAAATTAAGCTAAAAATTTAGCAAATTTTTTATTTTTGTCGCTCTCAATTATTTAAAAAGTTATTAAACAATAAAAATTCCAAAAATCCCTATGGAAATCAACCATCTTTTGACAGTCCATACAATGTTCAGTGATAAGCAGCATTGCCATATACACTACATATTCCCCAAAATGGTAAAAAAAATAAAAATAAAAATCAAAGAATTTTAAATCTCCACGCTCCACAGTCCACGCTCACGTAATTTCGTTTGTTTGTAAAGTCGTCAGGCAGGCGCCTAAGTCAACAGTTTTTTTTTGTTAAACAGTACCCTGGGTGGCCCGCTTCGCGGGAACAAAGGGTTTCAACTCTCTTTCTGGGGACAGTCCACGCTCACGCAACTTCGTTGCTCCGCTCAGGGTATGTAAAGTCGTCAGGCAGGCGCCTTAGTCAACAGTTTTTTTGTTAAAATATTTTTATTTGTTATGTTTTTTTCAACATGGCAATGCTGCGTTCACCACAGCAGAAATAAAAAAAAAAGTTTCAAACTACATACAATTTGTATGGAATTATAAACCAAAAAGTGCAATTTTGTTTTATGAATAACTTTTAAACTAAATGTGAGCGACAATTTTTAAAAACATATAAATGATCAGTGCGCAGAGACGAATCGATTAGTAAAAAAAAGCGCAAAAAGTGAAAGGCAGCTAAAGTAAATTTATGCCAAAAAAAGTAAAAGGAATAAATATTTTTAAAATCCGCCCACGAGCACTTTCAGAAAAAAAGCCTAGATTTTGGTCAAACGAAATGAAATTTTGATAAAGTCTCTGATCAAGATATTTAGACAATTTTGTTTGCTATATTTCACCCATATAATGCCTTTAGTCATTTTAGGGGATGTTTAATTTAAATATATAAGTGAACGATTCGCACAGCGGGTTGAAGCGTTCTCATAAAAAATAAATTTTTAGCGTAATAGGCTCGATAGTACCTAGTGCCTATCATTCTCACAACCATTCATGTGTGTGTGTACTTCTTCCATGATGGCGGGACCTCCTGTTTTTTGACGACTCCGAACGGCTAATTTAAGAAAGCTATTCTTGACAATTGATGCTACTACTCGAATGTTTTGTCAGATCATCACTAGAGGAGGGCCAGTGAAAAATAATTTTGGTGTTGCTATGGCTAGGAATCGAACCCAGACCTTCTGCGCGGCAGTTCATCGGATTAACCATCGCGGCACTAAGCCCTCATATGTTTAATAAAGATCTTCTTGTGGTGTTATCGAATCCATTCATTTTCTGAAAAAAGTATCCTCAGCCTTTCCTATTCGTTCTCAAATCCACGCCAGTTATCTTCGAACGTGGAACAAAAAGGACAAAATATATTAAGTTCAAAAAAAATAGAGTAAGTCAAATAGTGTAAAACTTCCGAAATCAAAGTGAAGTCGAAATCATCACTTTTGTTGGAAAGTTACCAAAAATGCTGTGACATTACTAGGTTTCCTTAAATGATGCAAGAAATATTTCACCCCATCAGGACTTAATATATCAAATGCATATTCGCCCTAGATAAGGTTTCAAAGGTCATAGGTTACAGTAAAAAAAATTGCCCACTGGATAGGATATAAAATCGATTACAAAAACTAATAGGATATTCAACCATAGTAAAATCCAAAGTTTCTCCTATATATAACTATATAACTAATGCTTAAACCAAGTAGCCAGTGGCATTACGCCCATTTAACAATTAAACCGTATTCGTCTAGCCATTTATATAACTATATCCTAAACCAAAATTGACTCGAGCTATTCTCAAAGTCAGAGATGTAAGGTCCCAACAAAATCTTGTGAATATGAGCATGGGAAGATCGTAAATAGGTCACATTCAATACTAAACATAAACATAAAATATTCGATTTCAAAGCAATTGTATACATGAGCTATACGGAGCCATATTTAGATTTGATTACTGCAAAAACCCTTACATCTGTGCAGGATGGTGATGAATGATGATGAATTCTTGCTATACTATTAAAGTCGTTAACGACCGGTCAAAAACATTAGGTACCGAAAAAGAATGCAACTGGGGCTACCACTCGGTAGTGTACAGTATTCAATAATCCTACTAGTATTAGCATACCTAAAAGTTTCTTATAGAAACTATGAAGCATATCTGTTATATTCATAATCTTCTTAGACTTATATTAATATTTTTTAAATTGATTTTCATTAGAAATAAATAATAGGATTGAAGGACTACACTTGTGATGTCTTAACTTCTGTGCACCACTCCATTTTCGAATTTATATCACACAGCCTGCAGAAAGACGCAATCAATCCTCTTACCTAATACACGAAATGCGCCTAGGTTATATTCTCTTTTTCCCTCGGTCTCTTAGTATTCTGAAAACACTTAAACCGCAAAGTGAAGCATTCAAATACCCTGAAAAGATGATTAATCTATACACATCTATCTCGTACTTGTGGTCTGACATCGAGTAATCTTATAAGACGCAGATCCTTTCAGTTCATAGCTAAACTCAATCAATATACCTCTGAAACAAGTACATGGTAGGTAGTGTGGTGAACTCCACATATGTCTTTCCTTACCATATTCTGCACTTGTGGTGATGAGGAAATATCTAAACCGAAATAGAAATACTACCGACATTCCTCTATTGGCACAACTGCAAGAACCTGGCATGACCTACTTGTAAGCGTAACGCCCAGGCACAGGCACAAGGGATTAAATGCAGCGAATTCAGGTTGAAGAGATGAATAACTATTAAATAACTATGGCTGGTAAACATTGTTGTACGAGCATCCTTCAGCATCATTACCGCTATGGTGGTTTTGTAGTTTGTCTGTCTAAAAACTGAAAACAAAAAATTCAACTACACTTTCAATTAGCACATGTTTTCTCAACTAGGCGCCACCCACAATCCTCGTGGCAGCCTTTATTCTCGAAAAGCCTTTCATCCGATGAACCAAAGGATATATGGATATATCTACGTGAATCCAATATACACAATTGAACAAGTTGTTACTCACCTGTAGAAATATACACGTCTGGCACTCGGGATCATCACTCGCACTCGGTTTGGCAAAGTCCCAGGATAGGTCTTCATATCGGAGTCCCAGCAACAGCGTCTGCAATAGAGGTCACATCAATAGTATTCTCACGCCCAACAATCATCAATTACTTACGTATTCCACAGGATCAATGATGAAGATACCACGCTCGTTTATCGCAACAATCACCGAAACATCCTTGTGATTCACTAAGCTCATAAGACCACGAACTGGCTGTTCCACTTGACCATGAAAAAATGCAGCACTGCATATGGTTTGACATATAAAGAAGATGGAAGGCGAAAAATTAGTGGGCGGTGATAAAAGATACATAGATACTATGCAGTATAGTTTGAAAAAAAAAACAATTGATAGGTAGGTAGCAACGAGAACAAAAGAATGTGCGGCGCGCAATTAATTGCCACTGGGACACGTTCCCATTTCGCATGTATTCACTTCATCTGACAGGAGAGCGAGAGCCCAGGCCGTTGCTAACATGAACGTGCTTTTATTTCTGCATTTTATTGCCGGATAAGGATAACAACTGCACACAAGTCGTACTATTGAAGTGATGCTCTTAAAAGCTTCCTATTGTTGTGCCATGGATACTTTGTACATGGACTAGAAATCGGGAGGCGGAAGGCAGTCCTTCTCGTCTTCCTGTAGCCCTTCCCTTGCTGATGCTCTTTCATTCATTGAGTGACTCTTTTGCTGCAACAAACAGTGTCATATGGCCTGCCTTATGTAGCTGTGGAACGTGCTTTTTTAAGGATAACATTTTGCTGAGCTGCTTGTAATCCCCGTGTATTTTGTTTACATTTGAAAGTGATAGTGTTTAAAATTATAAAAGGACACATACGTGCTGTGCACATGTTGTTCCAAACGCAAACAACAGGAGGTCCCTTGTTTTTTGTAGAGTGGAAGATCTTAATCCATTTTATGTTGCAACAATATTATTGGAGATTCCGGTTACAGAATCCTGGATCTGACGATGGAGAATTGGCCAACAAAGATTGCACGCGGTACGAGAATGTGTGTAGGTTTATCTTTTACGACCAACAACGAGGAGATGTGAACATCCAAGGATTTCTCTATGATACGCAATATTCCACAAAATTAGTCTGTGTAGGTAATTACTAGAACTTCAATCAAACTGTATAATTCGACAATAAAGTTACTGTCCGGTTGAGATAAGTGTGGTGTAGTGTCTGAAAAAGATTATTTACCAAGAAACTATTAAAGATATGTATTATTTACGGAAGCTTTGTATGTATTACATGGAAATATGGATTGCAATCCACATTTTTCCACATCCGAGCGAATGATAGAACCTATTTCAAAATGTTAAAATCCATTTTTTTTCGAAGCTGAATATTGGAGATGCATTATGAAATGCGAATGAAATTAGATTGTTTCGCTACTATTGACAATGTAACTGAATTTTAGCAATATTTAAGCAGACTCTTTGGTATAAAGTTTTCAATTATTGTTTGGGTAAAGGCTCAGAATCACTAGCTGAGTCGAATTAGCCATGTCTGTCTGTCCGTCCGTCCGTCCGTCTGTACGTCACCGATTTTTAGACCTTAAATTTTGAGCTAGGATAATGAAATTTGGTATATCGGATCCTCGTCTCTGCCTACAGAACAAGTGTAAACATTTTTGAAATCCGCCCACTGCCACGCCCCCTTTTAAGAAAAACTCAGTTTTTGACCAAACCGTAAGGAATTTTAAAAAAGTTTCTGAACAACATATTTAGACAATATTATTATCTATATTTCGTCTATATAAAGTTTTTTGCCACGCCCACTTTTTGGGGGCGTTTTCAATTAAAAACTGTTTTCGGTCAAATTTTAAATTTTTCGAAGAAAATTTTGATGCAGAATCATTAACATTATTAATATGAACATTTCGTCTATATACCATTTTAACCCACGCCCACTTTTTGGGGGCGTTTTTATATAAAAACCATTTTTATACACTACCCCATTACATAAGCAGGAGAAAACCTTGTCTTTAGTAGAACCGTTTTTTGTATTGTTTTGTAAGCAGTCTGAAGAATTTGTTGTCACTATATCATTTTTTCTATTTTATCCACATCGTGTTTTTAGCCATGCCCCCTTTTTTGGGGATTTTAATTTTATGGATAGGATGGGATAGGGTATTCAACGATCCGCACAGCGGATTGTAGCCTTCTCATATATTTTTGATTTACATTGCTGATCATTTGGAGACAATCGTTGTGGCATTCCGCTAAAACTCGTCCATCTGCACAGGTTAATAGAGGATAATTCTCGCTACTCAATCAAGGTCGGCAATAATATTTCCAAAACATCCTATTCAAAATAAGGATTAAGGCAATTTGACGCATTGTCATGTAACATACAACGTTATTATTCAAGAATGGATTGTGTAACACTCCCAAACCCAATATCATAAATTTGTACAACTACTAGTTTTCGTCGACGATATCCACATTATTATTCAGAATTAACAAGAAGTCGCATTGCCACGGCAGTAAACGATGGCTAACACGTTTTGGACAAAACGTCACAATTTATCTTTGAGATAGTAAATGATCCGTTATTAAATCTATCAACTACATATAGTCAGAAATCAAATGAAGAATTAATGTTGACAACTGATCGCTGTTTCTTCGGGCTAAGAAGCAAATTAGTAATATGGCTTCTATATACTTGAACAACTAAGGAGATCCTTTACGGCGCTAAACATTGGTTCCATATATAGCGCTCCACCTGATCGTTTGTTGTACCTTATAACTTGTATCTTGTTTAATATAATAAAGTGTTTATTATAATAAAGTCTAAGTATATAATATTCATTTTCCGTTATTAGCCAAAACTGAATATTCCGTTTAGTGATAGTTGAGCTAAAACTAATTATGTGGAATTGTTACAAACAGTAATAGTAGTATATAAATTAAATTGCATTCAAATTTGACCTAAATGACTAAATCCGTTATATGGATTTTCTCGAAAAAAAACTGGATACGCAATTTTGTAAGCTGCAGGTGAAGACGAGAGCTGCCATTGAGCTCTATAGGCAAAGGAGAAGGGAAGAATACCGGCTTTTCAGAAAGAAAGAGCAAGAAAAGCGCGCGATCGAGGATATAGAGAGGTGCCACTCCGGGAACGATGTTCGCAAGTTTTATCAAAGTGTAAAACGTCAATGCCAAGATAAAAGGCTCGAACGGAATCCTGTCGAGATGAACAAGGAAGTATCGTAGTTGAGACACAATCGATGCTGAGGATATGGAAGAACCACTTCTGCAGACTGTTAAACGGCGATGAAGAACAACAAGAACATTTTCCGCTGTCAGGCAGAACTAACGATTTAATATTGGCAACGGCAGCGAAAACTGCCAACCACCCGACCTAAGTGAAGTGAGGATAGCAATATCTAAACTCAAGCTTAATAAGGCCGCCGGAAATGACGGCCTTCCCGCTGAGCTTTATAAAGCTGGCGGAGATGACTTGGTAAGTAATATCCACCAACTCATAAGCCAAATCTGGTCGGATGAAAGTATGCCTGAAGAATGGAACCTCAGAATCGTTTGCCCGATCCACAAAAAAGGAGACCCTCTAAACTGCGCCAACTACAGAGGCATAAGTCTTCTCAACATCGCCTACAAGAACCTATCTGCCGTAATATGTGAACGCCTGAAACCGTTTACCAACAACCTAATCGGCCCTTATCAGTGTGGTTTTAGGCCATGAAAGCCATATCTAGTTTTGATATACCGCCCAAACTCGTCCGTTTGTGTAGGATGACGATGGAGAATTCTCGCTGCACCATCAGGTTCGGAAACGACCTCACCGACACATTCGATACCAAAAAAGAATTTAGGCAAGGCGATGCGCTGTCATGTGACTTTTTCAATTCGATTCTTGAGAGGATTGTGCAAAACTCTCAAGCCAACACCAGAGGCACAATTTTCCAAAAACCGGTGCAACTACAAGCAACCGCCGACGATATTAACATCATTGGTAAGACTCAACGTGATGTCATAACCACGTTTGCTAGTATAGATAAGGAAGCGGTAAAAATGGGTTTAGCAGTAAATGAGGGTAAGACTAAGTATAGGCTGTCACCACGAAAGGGCACACAACATCGACGAATTGGACAGAACGTCACCATTGACAGATATAACTTTGAGGTAGTACGGGACTTTGTCTACCTCGGCTCCGCTATTAACTCTGACAACAACATCTCGTCAGAAATCAAACGAAGAATTTCTCTTGCCAATCGCTGTTTCTTCGGGCTAAGAAGGCAATTTAGTAGTCAAAAACCTCCACACTGGACGTTTAAAATGGCTAGGACATGTAGAACGAATGGACACCAATACTCCGGCTCACAGAGTCGTCCATTCCCAGCCATACGTCGGACGCAGTAGAGGAAGACCTCGCCTTAAGTGGCGCGCACAAGTAGAAACCAACCTCAACAACTTGGAGTGCGCAACTGGAGGCAGTTAGCTAAGGACAGGGCTAAATGGAGAGGCATGTTGGGTTAGGCCCAGGTTCATCCCGGACTGTAGCGCCACTTAAGTAAGTAAGTAAGCAATTTTGTTGGTACTAATATGCTTATAGTATATATAAAGTTTAATCAAAATCGTTAGAGCCTTTTTCGAGAAATTTGAGTTAATGTGTAATTTTTATATGGCAGGTACCGTTAATAACATGGCTAAAAGCAAACAAAAAATTATGACCAAACAAACTTGGATACAAAGTTTGAAGAAAATCGGTGATGCCGTTTAGGCTGGGGACCATTACGGACAGACGGACCGACGCACGGATAGCATCGAAATGTTAGAATCAATCAAAATCTCGAGGTCGAAAATGTTCACGAAAACAATACGTTTCTTTTTGTAAGAAAAAGTTAAAAATAAATAAAACATACGAGAAGAGAAGACTACAATATGCTGTGCGGATCGGATATAGAAATGATGGTGTCACAACATATTGTTCAGGTAGTTTATAAAAATCTTTTATAGTTCGACAAAAAACAAAGTTTTCCTACTACATATGCCTTGGGGTAGGGTATACAAATGGTTTTTGTAGGAAAACGCCCCCAAAAAGTGGGCGTGGGTTAAAATGGCCTAAGGAATCTTCATATTAATTTTATGGATTTTTTGCATCAAAAGTTTTTTTTTCGAATATTTTAAAATTTGAGATAGCGCGATAATTCGTAGTAGAGATTTTTTTACAAGTTCTTATGTTTTGAGGTATCCTGAGTTCAAAAAAGTTGTTTTTAAACAAATGTATGTCTACCGTGTGGGTCTGTGTTCTGTAATCTGGAGTTAGTTTTATTGATACTGGAGCATGAACTACTCGACCGATTTGACTAAAATTTTGAGTATGTGTGTTGTTGGAGGTTTTTGAAATTTAACTTTATATATTCTAAATATGATAAGGTACTCAGATTTTTTTTAAAAACAGTTAATAAATGGTACATTTTAATCCAATTTTCATTAAATTATAATTTTCTCGTAAACGTCTCTAACCACTTTGATTTAACTTAATATACACTATAAATACAGTAGTTCCAACAAATCTGCTTACACATTTCTTCGAGGAAATCCACATAACGAATTTGTAGATTCAGGCCATGTAAGAAAAATCCTCAATTTTTCGATAGGTGTTACTTTTATTCTTTTTAATAATTCCACATATGGTTCCCAAATAGCTCTTAACCTATATTTCAGTTTTGGCCAATAACGGAAAGTCATTATAATTCACATGGACATCTTGATGGATTCCTTTCAAATCCGAAATTAAAGTTCTTATAATCATTGTTTCACATTATTTATGTATTTTTAACATCAATAACCAAAATGATTGTTATTCTGTATCGTCAAATTCCGCATGATTGGTATTTGAATGTGAGTGAAATAGGAAGTTGCTAATGACCCATTCGGGTACCCACCAATCATTTTACCTAATCGTCGATTGTGATATAATTATAAAAGATAAGGTGGATATGAATTTTAATTTTTGATTGCTCTTAGGTACAACTATAGAGCATCTCTCTTGCGTATTTCAAATCTCACAGCTTGTGATACATCTTTTGTTGAGACAATTTAAATTTTCTGATATTTGCTTTTAATTATTTTGTTCATTCGCCAAAAACTGTTTTCGTAATAAAATAAGAAGAGCTCTTTTCGATGTCTATAGCAAATGTTGTTTTCATTAAACCATCTAGGATATCTTAAATTTTTTTGTCTAATGCATTCCAAAGCAATCGTTTTCCTTATATTTTTTTTTGTGAGGACGCTGTTTAAAAATAACATGAAATATTTTGAAATGATACTTACACATGCTGAAAAACTCATCAGTAGGTGCCAAAATACTACCAAAATAACTATTTTGAGAAAAGTTTTTCGTGAATTTAAAAACTCAGACGGTCATGTTATTTTTTTTACTATTTTGGAAGCTTTGCGAACAGTTTGATCAGGTTTGCTTTGATAAAATTTTATGAGCTTGATATCCTGCGAAATATCGTATTGCTGTTGTTTCCAAAGAAACGTGAGCTTAGTCTAATATTGTGGTTTGAACAAGCTCTTGTAAAAATTCAGCGCAACTGAATTCTTTACATTCTTTGGTGTGTGCGGTATCGGTTTATTCGGGTTTTAAAGGGTTTACAATTAAAAATTCAACATCATTATCATTGCAGTAACCCAATAATGATGTTAAAGTAATAAAGTTAGATGAAAGAATTTTCGACAACATTAAATTCATATGCTGAGGGATTTTTATTATTGCCGCCTTTTTATGCGTATAACAGAAAAAAAATGTTCTAAGACGTCTTGGTGAATTCTCTTAGTAAGTAAGTAATCTGCCTAGGGAAACAACCCATTAGCTATATTATTGCATATCCTTGCTTAGCATTTAATATCTATATATATTTTAATCTCTTCAGAAAAAAGTTTCTTGGTGTGTTCGGGGAAATTTGTATTGCAGTCAAATACTTCAAAATATTTTTTATCTAATTATATGCAGCATTTCCAACATTCACTCCAAGTTTTAAAATATTTTTGTCATATTGTGAACCACTATTCAAGTTGTCAAAAAGATCATTAAAGGATTCCTTTCTGATCCCAGATCATCGTATCCATCAACAACATCGTTTTTTATATTGTAGGTCAGGTCTGGACGAATTCGAATTTCATCAAACATTAAAAATTCGTTTTTTCACGCTAGCTTAATTTAGCATTTTCGATTTTAAAGAATTATGAACATTATTTATGAACCCTGGCTGCAATCTCTTAACAGGAGCCCAACGATATAAAGTGGATATGTGTGGAATCCGAAAGCCTAGCCCTTCGCGGAGAAATTTGTAGGCGCTCTGTGAGCGATAAAAAATATTTTGGGAGAGTTCTTTTTTTTGATTAGCAAACCACAAAATAATTTTGAATTTTCTGATATCTTAACGTTTCGAATTTGAGGTAACAAATTGTTCTGTTTTCTGCTAATTTGTTGACTTATTTTTTTTCTTATTTCTTTGTTTGAAAATGGAAATCGTGTTTTTGAGCTGAGAAATATGTATTTTATATTTCACACATTTTTCTAATAATTTGTCACAATTAACGCATGAAAAGAATATCTTCTATGTTTAGGGGAAATAAGATTTTCCAAATCTAAAAATGAAGGTATAGCATCCGTTTTTAACAGTTTTCTTCCAATAAATTCAGATAAAAAGCGATTTTGGCATACGGAATATCTTCCTCACTCTCAAAGCCACATGTCAGTCTCCACAAACGGCTAAAAATTCATTTGACGTGCATGCAAATATTTTCATATTAGGGACATTTCGTTTCGTTTTCTTGCATACTGAACTAGAAACTCCTGACTTCCTATTACTAGACATTTTGATTTTTTTTTTAATTTATCTGTTTTCAAATTCAAATATTTGTTAATAAAAAAAATGAATACTTATACAATCACATATGTATATATTATAGTATATGTTTTGTTCGAAAGAGTTTAAATTCGCATTCATCAGACTAGCAACCAACGTCTACCAATAGTGGATGACGAATTGACGAATAATCATGAAAAAATGCAAAAATAAATCAACAAATTGCTCAAAAAGTTTGCAATTGTAACCACTTATCCATTAGTTTTCCACGCATACCTACAGAACGAAGAAATCGACATAGAAAGGTTTGGTCATGTTTCTAATATTTGGTCCACTTTCGTTCTTATTGATAAGGTATCGGCGCCGTGAAGTAGGACTGATGGGATTATGGCTCAGTAAAGCCAACATGTAGATTATCACTTAAAGAATTTTAATCCCATTTCTTTCGCTTAACCAAAAAAGCATCGGTTTCCTAGGGTAAATCTTTATCGTATCTAAACTTTAACTTCGAAGTAGATGAACTCTTTAAGAATTTAAAAAAGTTTGCGCGTCGACTGTACCTTGTTATTTGTTTGTACAAAAAGATTTTTTTGTTTCTAATGCTCTTGTAAGGCCTGCTCAGAATGCATATCTGTAGCTGGTATCTTGTATCTTGCATGAAGTTGCCCTCTATTCAACTTCAAGCTTCATATTCACGAAGATACACATTGTGTAAGCGCTTATGAGTTGCCTTGTTTTTAACTTTTCACTCAGCTACAGATACCAGCTACAAATATGCATTCTGAGCAGGCCTGTAGTATTAATACATTCTTTGAAAATATTGACGGTCTTGAACTCTTGAGCGTTGCTTGTCAATAAACTTACTTTGCCAGCATAGATAATTACTGTTCTAACTAATGAAGTGTTGATTCATAGGGTAAATTCTGGAAAATACACTCGTATTGAGGCTTGAGTTTAACTTTGACTTAAGCACAATTCCACAATTTTGTTTGTTTTATTTTAGCTTTACTCCAATGTTTATAATTTATTTTAAGTTAACCGAGAATAAAACAACTGGTCTAACAAGCGTACAAACTTCGTTCAAAAACACCAAATTTCAATTATGATCGATTTAGAAACGCTTTAAAATGTAGTGGTGGTCGTTGCCAAACAGAACTGAAACTCTCCAACGTACTCTAGTCAATCACTATAAGCCATTTGAGTTTCTCTTTTGCTTTACAATTTTAATAATTAAATTCACTTTTCACGTTTGTTCCATAGCTCCCATCTGCATTGTTAACAACTTTCCACGAACCGACTTTTAGGTGCAACCGAGCACAACAAATGCAAATCAATGCACCCACTTAAATGCTAATTGGAGGTTTTTACCCCTACTTACCAACTCTTATGGCAACAACCCATTTATATACAGCCGTCTTGAATCGTTCGTGATTCCGTGTGGTCTAAATTTAAAATCATACCCCGCTCCTGCTCAAGAACAATTATAAACTTGAAACTTGTCTTAAAGAATAATGGCACACCCCTTCCCAGCAACAGCAATTACAAATCCAAACTTGTTCAAATCCGACACTTTTATACACATTCGCGGTATAACCAACAACTTTCATTCTAGCCTGGGCGGGCACTCTCTCTCTCATGAGCTAAAATGATGGGTTAAGAACTTGCATCTCGCAAATTTCCCCCGAATCTGCTTCGGTTACAAAATGCAAAAGCAGTCTTATTGCAATTTAGCTCCAAAAATGTATTAGTTTTCGTTTTCGACATAGCCCACTTCCATCACCCCATGGTAGTAAACTTCTTCGGGGCGAAAACTTCTTATCGAGTATATACCTCCGGTACACATTCTCATTACTGTCTGATTTGTTTGTCGTCGGATGGATTTTGGTTTTAATTAATTCCAAAAGATTTCTTGCCAGAAATAATTAAATGAGACCATAGGGTTCAGGAAGTGGGTTTAAAACAACACAGACAAAGAAAAACCAAAAAAAGGAAAAGAAAACCACTTTAAGGACTTACCCGTAGAAAGGAAGCGCCCAACAAAATTCCAAGTATTTCCTCATGAGTTTCCTCGTCGTTGCTGTCTGTGGCACTCGCTTGTATTGTTCTAAAAGTTTGACTTCCGCCGAATTCTTACGACTAACTGGCAACCAGGACCAACTGGAGTTTTTGGCAACGTGTTGTGGCAGAAATCGTGATTGATTCTCTCTGTGAGTGTGAAAGGATGTGTTCGAGGTGACAACGTGAATGACAATCAATTCGCCAGCAGTCCAACACTTACCTAAAAAAACTGATTGTGTGGGTGTGCGAATTGTAGGGACCCAATTCTATTCGCGCTTGAATTCCGCCCAACATGACCGAATGCACAGGCTCCATGATGTATCGACCCGTTAGCACATTGTGTTTCGCCTCCTCGTATAGTAGCTCTAATATCCGATGGTCTCTGTTAAAAGTCACACGAAGAAAAATAGGACACGTATTGATGGTTACAAATTAATAAAAAAATACAACTTACTTGATTTTCTCTTCATCCTTTTTTGAAAAGAATACGTTTCGCTTGAGCATTATCATCGGTTCGTCGTATTTCTTTTCAATCGGATTGCCATGGCTGAACTTCTCGAGAAGACTCTGCCACGCTATTCTAACTACATAAGGTCGATGATGGGATTTCAATTGGATTTCTAAAAGTGCACTGGTCATCCAAAGACCGAATATACTTTGCGCTAGTAATTTGTTAGCTATTCCTAATTCTTCACAGCCCAGAGCAGCAGCCAGCATCACTTGCGATGGACACTGGGCCGTTCCTTCGATTTCCATATGTACAGCGATGCGTGACATTAGGTACACGCATGTGGGTATCACCTATAAACAAAAATACAGTATATATTTCAAAAAAAATCCAAATAAGTAGTAAGTTTAGCCCGGTGGTCGAGATTCGAGCATTTCATATGGTATATTGATAAATCCGCTAATCAAAAACAATTTTGATTCGTGAATTGAGTAATGCAAACACATGAAAATTATATACTGCACTTTATTGTGATATTTCTAACAGTATACCATTCATGTACATAGATACATTATGTTTAAGGTAGGTAGAAAGGGATCGATCGATATAGTTTACTCATGAATATAATACTGAATTTGTTTGAATAATTTTTATTTTTCGAATATATATTTTTTTTAAATTAGAAATTACTAATTTAATTTGACCGGATTTGGCTTTTTAAACTTGTGCTGACAACAGGAAGAGATATTTATTTATTTAGCAACACTTTTACAAACATATGAGAAGGCTACAATTCGCTATGCGGATTAGTCCAGAAAAGTGCATAAGAAGTAAAATCTTCGTGAGAAAAAACCCAGAGCCGCAGCATCAACGTTTATTGGGATTTATGAAAAACCATGTCTAGTTTTGGAATATCTATCAAACAAAGAATTTGGCCTATGAAATAATAAACTAATCATTAGAACTACTAAGAAGATTCTACATAGGACTGATCATCCAGTCCTGCTACTTTTGAGCGAAAAATTCTTCGGTCCCGTTTGTGGAAACGCAGATAAAACCAAGACTTTTACGAGCTGTACAGCGGCATTCCTAAAAAACTACGTATTGGACGTCTTCGATTCCCAGCCACCACTAGAGGAAGATCTTGTCTTCCAGGTCTACCCAATCCCAATCTTAGCTCAGACGACATAACAGTGTCAAAGAAGAAGCTGCGACCAAATCCACTTACGTGATTTCAACGTTCATCGCTCATGACAGTTCAGCACCGCCAGAGGAGGTGCAGTATTGGATGCCACAACAACGAGAGCGGATAATATGCTGATGGGCAGCGACATCAACGCAAGGCATACAGTATAGAGAAGCTCAGAAGATAATGAAAGAGGCGAGACACTTTTTCATTTTCTTCTGACTACCAATTTGTCAGTCTGCAAAAGGGCAGGACCCAAACCTTTATCATTACGAGTATGGAAACACACAGGGGGTGGGAAGAAGTCCTAGATATCACATTAAAAACAAACAATGATAGTTTTAGGATTGATAACTGGAGAGTTTCTAATGTGAAGTCAGTTTCAGACCACAGATGGATCCTCTATGACTTTTATCTAGAAATCCCAAGAGAAAAAAGTGGACCAAGTTTAGCCAAGTCCTTCGGACATAACTCAAAACCACGAAAGAATCAAACATCCTTGCAATCGAAGAACTGGATGCAAAAGTACAGACTTTTGAGAATCCGATGATCATTGGATACAAAGTCTCGTTTCCAGTTAAGTGAAGTAAAAAAACACTTCCCCCGTGGTGGAATGAAGATCTCTCCAATCTCAGACAGATGACCAGATCGATCTTCAATATCTGTCACAAAAACACAACTTCTGGCAGACTTATAAGGACTGTTTAAGTCCTGGATGGATTATTGCCATTCTTTTGAAACCCTCAAGAACTCCACCAAGTATGTCTCAGGAACACTCCAACCCTACTTTTCTGAGATCTTGGCAAGTACAATATTTCCGAGAAAAAGATTTCCTGGGCTATTAACAGATTCTCTCCGTTTAAGTCTCCGGGACCTGACGACATATTGCCAGTTACGCTACAGAAAACGCGAAACCTATCAGTGCCATGACTGGCGTCAATTTTTAGAAGCTGCTTAATACTAAACCACGTACATTACTCGTGGAAACGCGATCGAGTGGTTCTTATACCGAAGGTAGGCAAACTCACCGCGAGACCGCGAAGAACTTCAGACCGATCAGTCTAACATCCTTTGTACAAAAAACCCTGGAGCGTGTTCTAGACATCCACATGCGAAGTTTTCTAGAAGAATCTTCGCTATACAAATCGCAGCACGCAAGGGCAGATCAACGGTAACAGCTTTCCTCGAGGTAGGGCGGACAATCGAAAAATCCTTACACTATAAGGAATTAACTCTAGCCTCCTTCTAAGATATAGAGGGAGCTTTCAACAACGTCCGCCCTGGAGCTATTCTTGAGTCTTTGATCGAGCTATGTTTAGAGGAATCTTTTAGCCAATGGATAAAATTCTAATTAAATTAGACAAGGAACGGGTCAAAGTTATCGCGTATGCGGATGACGTCGTGAAACCAGTGTCAGGAAAATTCCCCTATGGTGGCCCGCATTGAGTATTGGCTACAGCCTCACAAAACTAAAATGGGCTCCAAAGAACAGCCAGTATAGGTACCACGAGAGCGCTTAGGTCGGCGCCAACGACTGCTATTGCATCTCTTGCCTCTCGACCTATACATTAAAGATACTGCTTTATGCAGCTATGTAAGACTTAAGGAGTCAGGATGCTGGACTGCAAGGCAGTATGGCCACAGTAATATCCTGAACTCGTTACCAAATGGCATGGTCACGTTTCCAACAGACTACATCACACCTGCACTAAGCTTTAAGAAAGGCTTCCACGTTTTCTTTCCTACCAGAGCTCAGTGGAAGAGGAACGAAGTAGTAACAGATTTCGACACGGTCGTTTACACAGACGGATCTAAATGAACTGTGGTGTGGGAGCGGAATCTACTCGGAATCACCGAAAATATCGGTATCATACCGTCTACCGGATTTTGCCATCGTATTCAAGGCGGAACAACTGGTTATCCGAGAGGCTTGCACGCTACTGTGACAATACGAAAAAGCAAAATATTGCTATCCTCATAGATAGTCAAGCGGCCATTAAGTACATCAACTCGGCTACCATATCCTCAAAGCTGGTAGAGGAATGCCGAAACACACTTGCCCATCTGGGCGAACGCTTCAGGGTGACACTTCTTTGTGTTCCAGGGCACAGTGACATTGAATGAAATGAACTTGTAGACGGCTCACTTGCGGCAAGGATCCATATCCCGCTAGGTGCGGTTAAGGGACAAATCAACTCATACTTCCTGAAGAAGGCCTACACCAAATGGAGAATGTTAACAAACTGCGTAATATCTAGAAAGATATGCCCTTCCTATGACAAGGACAGAAGAAACGACCTACTAAATAGAACCCGTCCAGTTATCGCAAGAATTACGGGCACTGGCCCATTGGAGATCATGCAGCCAAACTAGGGATCCCATACAATCCCGCAACAGCGGGAACACACATGACAGAGGAACCCTCTCCCATTTCATCTGCAAATGTCCGGCATTAGCAAGAGCCAGATTACATGTATTTAACCAATAATTCTTCGACAACCTTAGCTATATATTGGGTAAAAAGATACAAGATCTTATACATTTTCTAAATCTCACAGGCTGCATCTAGAGACCGCCTGTATCACATCCACAACAATCATAATAAAGGTCACACGAGTCGTGGTATCAAAAAGGCACAAAAGTGCTACTTGGGTTCATGCTGAACCGCCACCTCTACTTACCTACCTACCTTGCATCAATTATTTTGCACATTTATTATGGCGTTAAAATAACAATATACATAGAACTTTTACAACTTTCTAAATATAGATAATAGAATATAACATAAATGATGGGATAAAAGGATAAAATCGCCATCGCAAGTTCTAGTCTACGTTTGTGACTCTAATACCATTTTTCGAGTTCATTTTGGCAATAGTATTTATCTATAGTGCGCTTTTGCATTTATTAACACGAACACTTTATTGAGACCTAGATATTCCAAATTCAACCTCAAACTGTCTAAAAAGAAAAACATCGCCGGATAGTTGTAAAAAGAAACACATTTTGTATTATCTGTTTTAAATATTTTAATATCAATTATGAATTAAAGTCTAAAATTATAAGCCAATACCTCTAACAAATACTGGTTTTCAATATAAATACACGAATACAACAAAGACTGGACCTTTTAGTTGTTCATTGTACATAAATATATAATATTGCACAAACATGCTCATTTCCTGTATACAAGTCGGTTAGCCAGAACAGAAGACTCAGCTGCACATTAAATAATTATTATTCACAGTAAATTAATCTGATGTCACACATTCACACTGAGTCGAATTTATATTACTGCCAAGATATAATTGGAATGGAATTACTGATTTAAATTGCCTTCAGCCCACAACACAAACCCAATTTGAAAACCATACAATTGATTTCACTTAGTGGTGTTCACATATTATAGATAAATTGATAACCCCTTCCTGCAATTCGGATACCGAATTGAGTGCAAAAAAAAACTCAATAAAACCTCCTATATCCGAGGTTAGAGGGATCATAACTATCATACTTTTCTGCATTCTTAATCCGATAAACCAGCTCGTGAAGTTCCCCTGTTTTTACAATCGGCATTTTGAAATATATGTCAAATAAATAGATTTAAATTACTTTAAGGTATATGTATATTAACTACGCTTACGTTAAAAAGCCTATAGAGGGAAGTGATATTTCCTAGGCTCGTGATTGTGTGCTAAAGCGTTTTTAAAAATGAAAAAAAAAAATGTCTCAGATTTTGTCTGATACTATATTTAACAGAGAACTATACAGGTTGCTCGGAAAATATTCACAGCTTAACCTTGATAGCAAGCTGCTGTTATACAAGCAAGTGCTACAACCGATTTCGATATATGGTATACAAGCTTTTGAAAACAAAATGTTAAGAACATTCGTCAATGAGCCGTAATACACAAAAAATTCCCAAGGAGATGAAATTAATGATTTTACACAATTACATACAAATCTATAAGGAAACGCGTTAGAATCAGGGTACTCTAAATCCTTGACGAAACTAACTTATTGCGACGCCTTCAAATAACTAAACGCTTGAATTTAGCTAGATGACTAGATTAACTACATTAACTACGCAAAAAAATGCGGAAAAGACAGGAAAGCTACCTGCCAAATGTTCTTAATACCTCTTGATAAAGAAATTGCTAAGATAAGTCGCATACTTAGTTGTAATACAAATAGAAAAGTATAAAATATACTCCTGACAACGTTACGCTTGGATGTTTGTCAGGCTTTCGCACAGAAAAAAAACTTTAGAGATTTGGATCAGGGACCCCGCGCTTAGTAGTCCAACTAACCAACTAACTAACTAACTACCAGGCCACTGAACCCACGCAAAAAGAAAAAGGGTATTGGTTTTAGTAAGTAAAAATCGCACACTGCTCTGAGCACGCTTCGACTGCCCTCATAGTAATAGATTTCCACCAATCCGCGGAAAAAACATTTTTCTTCTATGCTTGGTTTTGAGTGCTAAAGCGCTTTTTAACGAGTGGTGGGTGCACGACTGGGTCGTACGCAACTTTCTCTTTCACAGCGAGTTCGGCGTTAGATCAAATAGTGCGCATATTGATTATTAATGCTAAAAATTATATAAAATGTCGAAATTTGATTATACGAACGTTTACTCCGAAATTTGAAGGAATCGGTGTCTATGTGAAAAATAACTAATTTTCGTTATTGGCCAAAACTGAAAATTCCATGCAGTGATAGTTGGGCTAAAACTAATTATGTGGAATTGTTCAAAACTATTATAGTAGTATATGTATTAAATTTTATTCAATTTGACATAGTAGTTTGCGAGATATTAACAATTTTCTTTATATGGCCTGAATGACAAAATCCGTTATATGGATTTTCTCGAAAAAACTGGGTATGCAGTTTTGTTGGAACTAATATGCCTATAGTATGTATAAAGTTTTATCAAAATCGTTAGAGCCGTTTTCGAGAAAATTGAGGTTATGTGTAATTTTTATATGGCAGGTACCGTTAATAACATGGCTAAAAGGAAACAAAACACATGGCCTAGAATTATGACCAAAACAAGCTTGTATACGAAGTTTGAAGAAAATCGGCCAAGCCGTTTAGGCTGGGGAGACCATTACGGACAGACGGACCGACGGACGGAATTCCAAAAACCACTTTTTTAGGCTCCGCTATCATCGTAATGTTAGAATCAATCAAAATCTCGAGGTCGAAAATTTTCACGAAAACAATATCTTTCTCTTTGTAAGAGAAAGTTAAAAATGAAATGTATGTATCTTGCCCCTGAAAAGGTCTTACAACAAAGACATTTCACAATTTTCCTATTTTTCTGATACTTAATATAGCGAAGACATTTTTTTTAAAAACAACAAATTTTCTACGTCAAAAGGGGTCTGATATAAATGTTGATATACTCTCTTTCATTTAGGATCTTAGCGGACTAACGACGGCTATTAAATATTATCCCTGACATAGAGAAATTTCTGATAAATGTTAAACTTCCAGGAAGTGTTATTGCCTGTATCCTTACGAGTCATTGATTAACCCTTTTCTATTTGCATATCTTCAAAGATAATTCCTAGACCGATAGACAGACAACGTATAGGTCAAACAGGTAAATGGATGGAGGTTAAAAACAAAGGACTCCCCTAATTGTGATAGTAACTTATAGAACTTAGAGAAGTGAGTAAGTAAGTAGTTAAAGAAATAAAATCGGACTATATCGAAGAACACTGCACTTTATAGATGGACAATGAGGTCATGAAATGGGTCGTGGGATACATTTACAAGAGGGGAAGTCGAAAGAGTTTACATATTACAAATCTCATAAGTCTAAACTAAGAATTAAACAATATTAAAATGCTTAACATATACACAAAATAAATGAATATGCGTTTATAGGATTGGGTATTAAGTTAATTTAATTTTGGTAAAGCGAATTTTAATTTTATAACGGAAGCCGGCAGAAATCGACTGACATAAACGCTACGTTACTGAATGTCATTACACACTGTAGTTAGATCAATAGATGCGTATCATTTGGTAAATTAAAAAAAGCCATACATAATACTGGACAAACAAAAGTGAAGAAAGAAATTATAATCATAACAGGCTCATTAGTACCCAGGACCTATCTTTTTCTCACAACCATTTATGTGTACTTCTGCACGAAAAGAAAGTCAGTGAAAGACATCTTAGGTGGGAATTGAACACAGACCTTTTGGGCGGTATTTCGTCAATGCTTCACTTAACGCCAATTGAAATGTAGATCATGACTCAAAGAACTGTGTAATCTAAGTTAGTATCCAGTTATAGCTTTCTTAGAACAACTTCATTGGAACACGAAACATGACGTTATTGAAATTTTAACACCATTGCTTGTTATAGCAATCATTAAAAAAATATTTTTTTCACTTTGGTGGAATGACAAACATTACTTCAGAAAAATAAATCTTGATCATTGAAAAAGAAAATTTATTTTGTGCGAAAACTTTAATTGAATAATTTAAACTTAATTGCATAATTAAAACTTTGATAAATTATTTTTTTTTTTGATAATCATGTTATAAAATTAACAAGCTTTGTTTTGACACCAACTCGGCGATGATTGAATTTATAAAAAAAGATGCAAGAAGTAACAGAAAAATTCTAATGAAGATTTTTAATGATAGCTATAACTGGATCCTTACGGTAGAATGTAAAAAAGACATCAGTGTCATATTAGTATGAAACGTCTATTACAACTTTCATATAAATTATTCATTTAAAGTACTGAACAGATAAGAATAGATGATATACATAAACCTGAAAGAAGCATATGATACTTATGGATCTGAAATATATACCGGAGTAAGCTCTGAAGTCTACGCAAAAATTTTCGGGTATTAGTAAAAGTCACATACTTGAGATTATTAAACTCAAGAAAATAATTTCAATCAGAAATGAGTATATAACTAAGACACGTTTTGCACAACAAATTTGTACGCAGATACAAAAGAAAGACACTTGTGAGTCTTTCAGACGTCTAGTCAGTAGTACTCAACTCACCATCTATATCCCTGTTATCGAAGAAGAAAAATCGAAGAAAAAAAATGAAATCTACTTTTTAACTTTCTCTTAGAAGTAGAAAGATATTGTTTTCGTGCAAATTGTTGACATCAAGATTTTGATAGAATCTAACATTACCATGATTGGGGAACCCTAAAAAAGTGTTTTGTGTAATTCCGTTCGTCGGTCTGTCTGTGACCATTTTGCCAACGGTACTTGCCATATAAAAATTATAAAAAGCGTCGAAAAGGGCTCTAGTAATTTTGATTAAATAACTTGAACTATGACGATATGATTTCTAACAAAACTGCGTATCCAGAAAACATCTATATAACGCATTTTTGAATTTAGGCCATATAAAAAAAACTTTCAATTTCTCGCAAACTATTTGGTCATATTGAATGAAATTTAATATATATTGCTATTACAGTTTGTAACAATTCCATATAATAAGTTTTGGCCCAACTATTCCTTAACTGATTTTTTAGTTTTGATCGGGAAATTTTTATCCTTCACAATGGACACCAATTTCCTTAAAATTTCGGAACGGATGTTATTAACGGGTGATTTTTTAAGAGGTCTAGAACTTTTTTAAAAAAAAAACACAAAAAAATCGAAAAAATGAATGAAATATTTATTTGAATCGATAGTTTGAACCTTGCAATTTAATGTTTAAAGATAATTTCATGCAAATGTTTATATCGTTTATATGTTTATATTTATTTGAATCGATAGTTTGAACCTTGCAATTTAATGTTTAAAGATAATTTCATGCAAATGTTGACCGCGGCTGCGTCTCAGGTAGCCCATCCGCTGAGTCCAATTTTGGCATACTCTTTCACACATATCGGCCGGTATCTCACGAATGAATGCATGGATGTTGGCTTCCAGTGCGTCAATCGAAGCGGGCTTGTCCCTATAGACATTAGCCTTGACATACCCCCACAAAAAATAATCTAATGGTGTCAAATCGCACGATCTAGGCGGCCAATTGACCGGCCCGAAACGTGAAATTAACTGTTCACCAAACTCGCCTCGCAATTGCGCCATTGTTTCGCGTGCTGTGTGGCATGTGGCACCGTCTTGTTGAAACTTCCTTTTCGGGCAAAAAAAAGTTTGTTATCATCGCTCGGTAGCGTTCACCATTGACAGTAACGCTGCGATTCGCATCATCTTTGAAGAAATATGGCCCAATAATGCCGCCGGCCCATAAACCACACCAAACAGTGGCTTTTTCGGGATGCATTGGTAGCTGTTGCAATGCTTCTGGCTGATCTTCACTCCAAATGCGGCAATTTTGCTTATTTACGTACCCATTCAACCAAAAATGAGCCTCATCGCTGAACACAATTTTTCGATAAAAAAGCGGATCCTCGGCCAGCTTTCCAAGAGCCCATTCACCAAAAATTCGGCGTTGTGGTAGGTCGGCTGGCTTTAGTTCTTGCACCAGCTGTATCTTAAAAGGCTTTACGCCCAAATCCTTCCGCAAAATTTTCCACGTAGTGCTGTAACAAAGGCCTAACTGCTGGGAACGGCGCCGAATCGACATTTCGCGGTCTTCTGTCACACTAGCTGATACGGCCGCAATATTTTCTTCACTACGCACAGTACGTAAACGTGTTGGTGGTTTAATGTCCAACAAAGTAAATTTGGTGCGAAATTTGGTCACAATCTTCCGAATAGACTGCTCAGAAGGTCGAGAATGCCGTTCATAAAATGGAAGCAGCGCGCGATGAACATTTCGAACCGAGCACGAATTTTGATAGTAAAATTCAATAATTTGCAAGCGTTGTTCATTTGTAAGACGATCCATGGTTAAATTGCAAACCAAACTGAAGCTGTTTGACAGTGACACAAGGTACTAAACACACGTCAGCTGTCAAAACCAGTGTTGCCAAAACCAAACCAGCTAAAAAATCACCCGTTATAATCATATTACTACATATTGTATGTCTTTCAAGTTTAGGCAAACCAAAATAACCTAAAATATTTGGCCAAACTATGAAAATCGTCCATTTCTCCCATGCCTGGTATTTGATCTTACTGCTACCTCACAGTGAAAAAGGAAGTTATACGACCCAGTCGTTTACCCACCACTCTTTTTTTTTCATTTTACAATAAGCTTTTTATAGACTTTTATAATAATTATAAATGGCAAGCATCTAGACATAATATACAAATGCACGTTGTGGTATCTGTACTTACATTTTGCAGAGGCCTTGGTATCGACGTCGACGATTTAGCACCACTTGAGTAATTTGTGTTTGATGATGAGGTGGTTGAATTAAAATTATTTGATATCCTTGATGATGAGTGTTGTTGTTGTTGATGTTGAACTTCTGAACTGCATGGTTGCTGATGTGGCTGATAATTTGAATTTGTACTTATTCCTACAAAAAAAGAACAAATCAAACGATTTTATATTAAAATATCTTTTGTGGATATTTTATTGAGAATTTATTATGATAAAACTTTTAAATTTGTTGGAAACATAATTTCGAATCATTTGAGGGATATTTTTATAGTTTTTAATATTATCATTGAAACATTCCGAAATAAGTTAAAAACCGTATTTTTTTGTATTTCGTATCGAATTTTTTAAAATTATATTTCCCGATATAGGTCGGGACTCTTAAACCGAACTCAAAATGATAATGAATTCCAAATTTATTTTCTGCTAAATGTATCTCTCCCTAAAATGTAACCATCCACTTCACAAGCAGATGAATTGAAAAAATGTAATAATAGAAAAACACCTTCAAAAGATTAACTTTAAAATAGATAGGTAGTTCGATGGAATTTGTTAATTTAGGAATTAATTTAGAAATATAGTCACCTGCACAATCATATCCTTAAAATTCAATTCAATAACATTATCTTATTTATTGTGCAGCTGTTTCAAAATACATATAGTTCTATGAAATATAAACTAGTTGAAAGTCAAAATTTAATAGAGGTAATGTAATTATTGTATATTCTGAAATCTTTTTCCCTACAACAAAAATCAACAAATTTGACCGCTTGAGTTTCACTGATATTACTTAATCGACAAGACTTAAGTAACTGCTGCATCATAAGAGATCACTTTATTCCGCTCTTTAAATTATTTTATACTTATTTAAACACAACTAATAAATGTTCTTTAGTCCTAGATTAAAAGTGACCAAATAGACCACATCCAGTACGTTATGGAGAAAAATAGCGAGGATAGCTCAGACCACGTACCGCTTTGAATTGATTACGCTTTAGTACCAACAGGTTGTAATATGCAGCAACTTAGCGTATTTTACGAAGGATATTAGTTAAAAAGAGAGTGAAACCATGACTTAAATGATAGAAATCTTCAGTTAAAGCTTAATTTCATCCTTTGCCGCCAACATCATGTAATAAAAACTACTTTCCCATTCGTACGACCCATTCGCCTGAGTTTGACTAAACAAAAAATGTAAATAAAATCCTTTGGGTATATGTAAAAAAAAATATTGCATATAATATTTTGACGAGGCTCATAATTTTAATAAGAACATATTCTATAAAAAAACAATCCAAACAATTTGCTAATTCAGTTTTTTTCATTAGCATTGATTTTATCAATGTCAATGTAAACTCAATGCTAATGAATTACTCCCATGTCTGATATCCAATCCATTTGCTATAAAAAAACCTTTAAATTTGCAATAAAAAATTGACGGTCACTTATCAAGGTTAAAACTATCTTACCTTTTAAGTTTAACCAAACAAAACACATTTACAAAATTTCATTAAAATTGGTTCAGCGGTTTCGGAGGTTAACGTAAATGAACATCGTGATTCGTGACACAAAATTTGTATATATAACTAGCTGTATCCCAGTGCGCCTCGCTACACACCCAAGCAGGGGTGAAAAATACATTATTAAAAATAATAATAATTTCATAGCTCTTGATATCTGAACCCGCCCATTTTTTAAAATACTTCTCACAAAAACAGTCAAATATATACTTTTTATAGGAGATACCACCCCTACTTGTTCCACCACGTCCACCCAACTACTCGGATAAGCAATTCATATGCTCACACAAAGTTTTAAGACTATGACATAGAACTCCAGATATTATGTTTTTGTATTGGAAGTGCCATGCCCGCTAATCGGATCCCACCATTCGTAGGACCACTCAAAAATTCGTAAAACCACTATACTATACAAAGTTTGAAGAATCTGGCTACTATGGAACTCGAGATGATAAATATTTTTCATACCACGCCCACTTTTTCGATTCCACCCATTTTATGTATTTCTACTGACACTAAACTAATGGCTTATATACTCACATAAAGTTTCAAGACACTCACTAGTTAGTGATTCAGATATATGACATTAAATATTTACTTTGTATGGGAAGTGCTACATTTGTTAATAAACTACTCAGATTTGCAATGCATATACTCACACTTTGTTTCAAGAATCTGACTTTGGTAGTACCTACTCCAGATATTTTGTTTATTGTATAGGAGGTGCCATGACTACTTATCAACTCCTGTCCATTTTTTGGTATGACGACTCAAACCCACTACCGATAGATATGGCTGGACGAAATTTCAAGTCTCTCACTATTGTAGTTTTCCAAATAAATTACATTAAATATTTACTTAATATAATATGTTCTATGACCACATAGCCGGAAAAGCCACGCCCCCTTGAGATATCTTAAAAAAATATATCCTATATTTTATCTTTTAGATGTGGTGGTTGGATGTTGTAGAACGAGGGTAGACTCTGATTGGCATTATCTTGGCAATGCCCAGTGGCTGTAACAAGTCGATGGTTACTGGTCTCATCGAACCGAATTTGAAATGCTAAACGATAAGTGCGGGTGTTGATAACAATACAAAAAACAGCAGCACTATAAACAGCCTGGTCATACTGGCACGGAATACCCGTCCCGCTGTCCCAGGCGAACCTAGATGAGCAGCTTCCACATATTCAAACAACAGGTTATCTAGGAATCTCAGGGTAAGGCAGGCCCCTTGAACAGAGATGGTGGCGGATGAACCGAAAGGCCAATGGCAGCGCTCAATCCCGTAGTAGATATACTGATGGCCCCGTGTCCTAGGAACGCAAAGGTAGAAAGAGAAGACATATTTAGCCGTATTGTCGGAAAACACAGCCTATACACGACAACTCGTCTGGCAACGGACTTAGGCTAATTGACTTCGCAATGGAACAAAATGCCACTACAGCCAGCACATAGTTTCCTCACCTCGATATCCATAAAGGGACATGGCGGTGACCAAATCAACGAACGGTCAATCAAATTGATCACTTTGCGATAGACAAGAGGCAAGCATCCAGTATTTTGAATGTCGGAACATTCCGAGGGTCTAACATCGACTCGGATTAATACCTTGTTGCAGCCAAGGTAAGAATGCGGATATCTACCATGCTACAACAAATCAGAAATACTGTGAAAAAATTTAATGTCAAAAGACTGCAATCGCAAGAGACCGCCAAGTCCTTCGCGCAACGCGTATCCCTTAAACTCTCAAAATGAGGATATGGAAAAACCACTTCTGCAGACTGTTAAACGGCCAAGAAGAACAACATTCCGCTGTCAGACAGAACGAACCATTCAATATTGGCAACGACAGCGAAATATGCCAATCACCCGACCTAAGTGAAGTGAGAATAGCAATATCTAAACTCAAGCTGCCGGAAACGACGACCTTCTTACCGAGCTTTATAAAACCGGTGGAGATGATTTGGTAAGTATCATTCACCAACTCATAAGCCAAATTTGGTGGGACGAAAGTATGCCTGAAGAATTAAACCTCTGCATCGTTTGCCCGATCCACAAAAAATGAGACCCTGTGAACTGCGCCAACTACAGAGGCCATTATCAGTCTGGTTTTAGGCCTGGAAAATCCACAACTGATCAAATCGTCACACTTCGGCAGATTCTGGAAAAAAACCCAAGTAGTACAAATGGACACCCACCACCTATTCATCGATTTCAAAGCCGCATATGGCAGCATTTTAAATGCATCGAACGTTTATGATGGCTAAGACATGTAGAACGAATGGACACTAATACTCCCGCTCGCAAAGTCTTCGAATACCAGTCAAGATGAAGACCTCGCTTTAAGTGGCGCGCACAAGTAGACATGACCAACATGCCTCTCTAATTAGCCCGGTCCTTAGCTTACTACCTCCAGTTGCGCACTCCAAGTTGGTTGGGATCAGTTGATCCCAACCAACTTGGAGTGCGCAACTGGAGGTAGTAAGCTAAGGACCGGGCTAATTAGAGAGGCATGTTGGTTGAGGCCCAGGTTCATCCCTGACTGTAGCGCCTCAGATTCCTTCTATATATAGAGCGTGAAAATTATATTTGTCTCAAACTAAATGGTTGATGTAGAAGAATAACATCAAGTGTCGACCACCATGAGTAGAAAACGCTACTAACCAACATGAACTGCGTTTTTGGATGCAGTTTGCCAAGACTGGACTAACCGAACAGTTATTTAATTTAATCTAGGGCAAAGAAGAAGGATGAATAAAATTTAATAATTTTGTTTGTTAAGGTCCACCAACCTACAAACATGGCAAGACGAATTCATTACTTTAATTTATCCAAAAAATACAGACAAATATATTAGCAATATAATAATTACAAATCCAATGGTTACCATAGATCAATTTTTCTTCTGGGTACATTTATTACTCCTCCATAATTAATATTCAAGAGGAGATCCAAACAAATACACACAAACAATAAAATCAAATCCGCGTATCTCTTCATCCCTCTTAAAGTGAGCTTTCCAGTATATAGTTACTTTTGCTATGCTGTGTTCTGTCATCAGACCCCCAATACGAAAGCCCAACATCCAGTCAAAGTGTAATCCCAATGGCGAAGAAACTCCTCTTAGTTCGCCGCCAATTCCATTTCGAATGTCATGACAATGATAAAAAGGAAGAAACTCATTATTGGCAGACATTTAATTGAAATTGTGTGGTGGCGCGAACAGAAGAAGCTCAAGAAATTTATTTAAGATTCATTGTAACGAGCACCTAAGTTCGACGATGGGAGGCGTTAAAAGTCCCTTTGACGATGCAATGCTCAAGTGAAAACAGCTAAAAACGCTAATGAATTGATTTTTACTTCGAGGAGTGTTTTTTTTTGTTGCTTGGTTTTATCCGTAATAGAAGACAGTGTCATTAGATTCAATGAATGCACAATTTCATTGTTGGTAATAGGAGATAGGGGGACGTCATTTTGTTGCTGATATTATCTGGGTATTATATTTCATGTGATGGTATTATTTCAATATTTGTCAAATATTTTAGATTAATGAAATCATTTTCCATGGTTGTATTACCTTTTAACAGGTTGATATTAAATATAAAAAGTATTACTTTAGCACTTTCTTGAGTGGGATGTATTATCTCTTTAAAAAATATATTTTTGAAGTGAATTAAACTTGTTTAAATTTTTAGTAACTGTATTTAAATATAAAATAAAATAAATAATTTTTTAAACCCCGAATACCAAAATTTCAATATGACAATCTCGAATGTCAATATCCCAATTTTGAAATATTCCAAATTCTTTTTGAACTTATTAGGAATTCCGTACTTTGTTAGTGCAATGGTGCAACTTTCAAATCACTTGGAACTGAGTAAAAAAGCTTGTTTCTGTTGATTCTTGATTAAATTTTCGTATTATCATACTATAGTGGTATATTAGTTTTGACATTAAGTTTGTAACATTTGTAACAGAGAATTAATTTCGACACATATATCTTAAAGTATATAGATCGACTCAAAAACTCTAGTTGAGTCGATTGAGTCATGCCTGTCTGAGCGTCTGTCCTTGAGCCATCAAATTTTGGGCCCTGAATTTTGAGCTTAAATGATAAAATTTTAGACGAAGCAGAATAAGTGTAGGTACACAATTTTTAAATCCTCCCACTGCTATGCCCACAGTGTTTTTCGTTAAACCGTGAAATTTTTAAAAAGTATCTGAGGAAGATTTAGACATTCTCAATATAGTTTCTAAATAAAGTTTTGTGCCACGTCCAGTTTTGTGGGCGTTTTCCGCAAAACGCAAAATTTGTCAGTTAGTCCTCAAAGAGACTTTGAAATAACAATCCAAAACTCCACAAAAGTATTTTTTTATACGAAAAAAATTAAAAAGTTATCTTCTTACAACTTTTTTGGAGAATAGTCCAAAAGCAGGGTTTTGGTCAAAATGAACCATTCAATCTTTAAATGAGAATGTTAAAATGAAGAGGTTAAGACTTATTTTGTGGCACTATATGAATGTTTTTAACATAATGAGAAATTTGTTTGTCAAATGGGTAAAGGACAATTATATATGCAGCAAGCCACCACACTTCTTGGCAAAATATTCTCACGAATTGTGAGCCACTGCGGTTGACACGCAGTCAAAGACTTGAGTGTATTTAAAAAATGTGGAATTACTATTTGTATTAAAAGCAAAAGTTAAAATCAATGAGGTAGATTTAAAATAAAAGTTCAGAAACGACTCACATTCCTCACAGAACGTGAATTTTCATAATAAAGTTGAACAATTTGTAAACGTTGTTCACGCGTAAGTCTTTCCATTATGAAATGCCAAACAATACTAAAGAAAAATAACATGACAGCATGACACGACTCACTCGTGATCTGTCAAAAAAGGCTATTGAAAAAAGTATCTCTACTTGGATCACCCGTTATTATTATTATTGTTTCTAATAATTCCACTTACTCAATTTTACCCCAAATGATTCCTAACGTATTTTCCAATTTTGGCCAATAACGGAAAATCATTATTATTCACTTGGAAACCGATTCCTTTAAATTCCGTAATAAAATTTCTTATAATCACAGTTGCACACTATTTATATATTTTTAACATCAATACCAGAATAAATGTTATTGTGTATATTGGCCAAACTATGGAAAGCGTAACATTTTCGCATGGTTGGTATTTGATCTTAGGCCTACCTCGCACTGAACGAAAAAGTTTCTTTCGGACCAATCGTTTTTTTATGTGGTGAAAAAAATGAATAATTTGTAAACAAGAATTAATTATTTTTTATATCGCTATACATATTCCTATTTTAAAAGACGAAGATATCAATAGAAACGAACTTTTCACTACATACTGAATGCCAAAATATCGTATGACTTTTTTGGTATTGAAAATCGCGGAGTTCGGCATCCGGGATTTCGTTCCCAACCCAAACCCACTATTTGATATCAATAAATTTATTATTGTCTTACAAATTCGTTTAATGAATAATAAAATTCAAATTCAATGTTTAGCCGGCAGACTTTTTAAAAACAACTTATTCGAAAGCTATATGTTTAGAATTTTTATGACTTCTTTAGAGGTTGCTGTTTTTTTTTTTGAAAATCATAGAGAAAAATAGTATTCAGCAGGTAGGTACAACAAACAAATATTCAGTCCTGATTCAAAATTCTTAGCGGTAGTTTTACTCTGCTTTTGCTATAAAATTTAAATCAACTGCATGTTTTCGGTTCATTGATTAGACGCTCCTGCAAAAAAAAAAGATAAAAAAACAATAATTTTTGTTGTTATTTATTTATTTTTTTTTTATTATTCCAAGCAATTTTGCGTTAATTAAATAATTTGTACTCCACTACCATTAGATATAATTTAAAAAACTTTATTCTTCAAAGTAATATAAACGTTTAAACTTAATTTAAGTAAATCCTTGTTCAAGAAGTTTTATCTTGATACTGATTGTCCTCTTTATAATTTTTGCTGTTTAAGTTCTTTAATACCGCTGACCACATGTGATATCATCTAAAACCTAAGGCGGTAAAAGTTTGCATGGATTAAGGAATTTTTTTTGTATATATATATATATGTGGTTCTAGTAAGCCTCATTCATAATAACAGGATAGAAAACGGATTTCCTACAGGAAACCACAGCTAATTAACTATTTTTTTTTTAGATGAGCGGGAGCTGACTTTGTATCTTTTGTTTCATGTACTGATACAATTATTCCGATATTTCCCTTGTATTTTGTTTTTTTTTTGGATATATTTATTATTAACCTAGTTGACAAACGTTGTTTTGCCTCATAATCTCAAAACGTATTTTCGAAGAAGTAACATGATCCAACGATTTGTACGTCACCAGTTCGCGAGCAATTTCACTTTGAATCTTAAAATGCAATTCTTCGACATCAACGTTTTTGCAACTAATATAGCACCGTTCGCTTAACCAATCATAATTTTTGTAATGTTGGAAACCTTGCAGATGAGTTCGGATTTTGATTCGGCAAGCTGACAGAAAGCGACTGAAAATTAAATGCAGCCAGTCGAAACGTCAACAGGAATTTGGCCGTTGCTATTGTTCAGCAATTGCTTTGAAAATACTTCTACAGATTGGTCGTTTTGCAGATCGACACGCATGTCCCTAGTCAGTTTGAGTTTCTTGTGGAAACACAAAACGGATGACTTCAAACATGCATTAAGTTCACCTACTGGCTTTGACCGTTGATTCACTGGCAATGTTTGCCGAAAATTACCTGCGAAAAGATTTATCGCATCACCAAACCGTCGTAAATCTTGCATCGCTTTGTCTAATGCCTCCAAAGATTTTTATGCGCCATTGTACACTCATACCAAACGATCAGTTTGCTTTGCTGCAAAACTTTGGCCATCGCACTGTTCTTGGAAATGTTACACGTTGAATTTTTATTAATTGATTTGCATATTCAATGGCAACTTGAGTGCTGAATGAGCTGTTCGACCGCCTTTCAACAATGTAGATGAAATTCCTGATGAAGCAAGTGCAATATCAGTATATCGTTGCCAAAATCAACGATTGGGAGTTGTCATTCCAAAGTCAGATAATACCTTGTTCGACATCATCAAGCACATATCCTCAATGAATATAAAAGCCCCGTTGTGAATTTCCTTGCTTAGTTGTAAATTGGATGTTATGTTGTAATATGCAAGTAGCATCACACATGGCACCTTTGTAACTATATTTGCTCCACAAATCAGTCGGTTTGTATGGGAAGCATGTTCGTATTTGACGAGCATTTGACAAAAGCACAGCATTTCCGAGAGTGTAATCTCAATGAGTGTCATTCTCTAATAATTGCAAACGTTGGCACACTTCTAGATATGTGCTACACAAATCACTATCTATAGTTCGCAAATCTTGGAATGATGTTGCGCCACATACATTTCATTTTCCTGTTCAAAAAGTGGGCGTAAAAATGGGTGTGGTCAATTTGTTTCCCTAAAGACATAAATTGGATTTCTATAACATTTAATAAAAAAAATCCCAATCGGTGCAGCCAGTCTACAATTTAAGATAAATCAATAAAAGTGGGCGTGGTAAATTTTTCTTTCCGTAAAAACTTAATTTGGGTTACGACGAAGATTTAAAAAAACAATCGGCCCTAGCGAGGTATCCGTCGGAGCGGAAAATTCTCCGATTTTGTACGATTCCGATGATTTTTGCTTCGAGGTATTCTTCCGAAAAGCTGTTCGGAATATTTCTCCGACATTTCGTAACGCATCCCAGCGAATTGCGTTGAAGTGCGTTCAGGTGCATTTTTTGTTCAATTTTTGACAGCTAAGTGCAATCCTTTTTCCGATTTCCTCCGACACAAATTCGTCGCGGAATTTGTTTACGAAGTGAAGTGGAGTGATAGAAAAATGTATGTAATTATATAAAACTATTTATTTAAGTAATTTTCGTACTAATGGTTTGAATTTGTGTTTCCAGGGCGAGCTCAAAGGAAAAAACCACCCCTGAACAGTACGAGCTTCGTCGTCGCATTTGTGTAGTATTTCTTTCCGATGGCAAATACCTCGAATGGAATTTGAATCTCCGACGAATTATGCGTTGCGGAAAATTTTCCGCTCCGACGGATACCTCGCTAGGGCAGAATATCTTTCTCTTTGTAAGAGAAAGTTAAAAAAAATTAGCCAAATCGGTGCAGCTGTTCTCATGTGCTGCTGTTCCCAACGAACGACATTTGATTTTAATTTATATAGATAGAAGACGAAGCAAATAATTTCACGGTTTGAAAAATCTTTTGAAAGCTAGTCTTCCACTTTAATACATACTTTCTTAACATTTATTTTGTCTATTTTTAATCAAATGAACCGAAAAATGTATACATTTCTAAGAGATATTAATTAATATTTAATGATTGTATATTGTATTTAGCGTGTTTTTTTCTGTAAAATAATGTTTTTTCCTTTGATTGTGAAAATTACAAAAAAAAATCTACTCATATTTCATACAACCTTCCTCGCGGTTAGTCAACATCTTCCATATCTTGTTCGTTCTTTCTCACCCTTTCGAAGTAGCAACAGCATCAAAAGAAAAGAGTAAATAAACTGATAAATAAAACCTTCTCAACAACTTAGAGCCAGTTCAAAGAAAATGGCAATAATATTCCAGAATCATTAGGTACTCCAAATTAACATATTCTATGAAAAAGTGTATCACAAGCTGTGGTTGCGAATATACCTATTCTGACTGAAAAAAAAACTGACTGACATTCAACATACTAAAAATTCACAATAGCGAATAATTTTACGAGTTCAACAGCATAAACGTAAACTTAGCACTGTATTTCAAACCGACCCTAGTAAAACCATCCAACGATTGAAGTGCTCAAACTTTAACGATGCTATAGTTAAGCTTTTTGAGGGCAAAATGTCAAGTCAGACTTACATTTCAAATCGTATCTTTGTATGTTTAAACCCGAACAAATTAACAAACAAACAAAAAACGAAATGAATGTAGGGGTGATAAAAAAAAACTTGTAAACTTTTCCATAAAAAAATGAAAATCTGTTTAAATCCTCAAAGCGAAAAACATATGTAGAGCCGAGCCCACTACATGTTTGCTTGTGTGCTGTGTGCACCCTCTTTATATGCGTCGTCGTTGTTGAAACACACATCCATTCAAATTAAAATGTCCAACTAACGCTTAAACATTGAAACAAAAAAATACAGATATACACTCATACACACGAATAGACTCTTATCTGAGTACGAGTATTCTTCACTCACAAAAAGAGGATGAGCAAAAAAAAAACTGAACTTTTATTCTAATTTTATCATTTGAAATTCTAGTACGTAAAGTTTTCCTTCTGCTACGCAAAACCACTTCACATCTATTACTTGCACTCATACTGGTGGGAGGACTGGCGCTGGATACCACTGTGTGCTGACGAAAGTGACGAGAGGGCTGCTAGAGCCGAAAGGATATGGAATACTAAGTTGGATAGGATGAAAGTAGTAGGTACACAAACTTTTTGCGTAGTTTTTGCCTTGTTTCTGGACGGAATTCTTTTTCGTTTTACCCCAGAACGACTGAAAAAAAAGCTTCGAAAACTATGTTGAATCCGATGACTGGTGACGAGGTGGATAGGGTAAGGTTAATTCATTTTTTCGCGGAAATTTTCATATTTTGTCTGCAGGAAGGGAGGTACTGCGGTTGTAGTTGAGTTGTGCTACAAGCAGCACATTAAATTGGGCTGCATATAACAACAAGGACAACGATTTTCTAAGAAGTGGCTAACATTATAAGTTTTCCTTGGTCTTTCCTTTTTCTTTTCTTCTTTTATTTTGTTTCCTCATACCGTACCTATTCAAAGAATATTCCCAGGTTTTTTTCTATCCTAACTGAGGAACATGAGGCAAAAAGTTGCTCTAGTGGGTTTAATAGGCCTTTTAGGTATTTATTCGAGTTTCCGCATTTTTAACATGAAGGAGGTTTTTTTTTGTGGTCAAGTATGCAATCGCATTTACTCTTACTTCAAGCAGCCAGGCAGCAGATAGGAGGTTCGAAGAAATAACTTAGGTTTGTGTCTGGACAAATTTGCCTTTTAAATCGGTACACAATGCACAATTGCTAGGGGAGATTCACTAGGTTCATAAATTTATTGATGAAATTTCAAGTTGATGGTAATTTGATTTGAGTTTAAGATGAGTCAGTGCACTCAAATTATAAACAACAAAAAAACGTTCAACTATTTTCCTTTGTTTTAATCAATTTCATTCAATTCGTTTATGTCTGTAATAAAAAAAATTGTTGTGATCCATTGGTACAAAGTTCTGACATACTATTATAAGATTTAATATTTGATTAACACTTTTATAGTAAAATGGGCCGGGCAAAAAGAGGCTGAAAAACTATGACATCTACTTTGGACCGTGTTATAGTGAGCAGAAATAGTGAACATTCGCATTTGGGTTTGTGCACCCATAGTCAAGAAGTCATATGCTCACAGATATTAGCTAACGCAAATAATCCCCATCAAGGCTAAATTCGCCAACATACGCCATATATGTGTTCACGCCTAGACAGAGAAAAAATATTACTCCGATAAGGGCTGTTTCTACGAGCTCCTGGAGGAAACTTATGAGTAGGGATCGGATTTCCATGCATATGCATGTTTTTTTTATGAACACCTTGGATGCAAGGCAACTTATTATATATACGAATCATGAAATTTCCTTTAAAATGGCATTTAACCGTTAGTGCATATTTTTGCATATTTTACTATAAATGCACATTTTGCATATTTTACTATAAATGCATAGTAAATTTTCGTTGTATGAGATGCGCACTCTATGTAGTTGTATACTCTTTGGTAGTACGTAGCACTGTCAAAGCACTTCATTTCATACTACCGCTGCACCAACACCATTGTGTGCAGGCATAGTAACACGTTTACATGTACAACAGGCAACCGGTTTTGTTTGTCTGTGGTGGTGGCATAAACTGGCATAAACTGTTACTGTTAGTTGTTTTCCACAGCCCACTTCTGGCAAAAAATTAAGGATTTGCAACAATGCAAACTATAAGTAAGACCTTCACATTGGACTGCAATAACGAAAATTACCAAAAAAAACTTCACAGTCGATGAGATTTCTTCTTTTAAAAATGCTCCACCAACTTCAGTTGACATCGAAAGATCTTTTTCGTTATATTAGGCATTGACCTAATCGGCAACGATTTGATTTCGAAAACTTTAAGGAAAATTGTATGGTTTATGCAACTAAAACTTTACAAAATCAGAAAAATTAAGGAATTAGAGATTTTATGTTATTTTGAGTTATTTATTTTAAACTAATGAAGTTGTTTATGTTCACGTTAACTGTTTTTTGTTTCTTTTTTATATATTAAATGTTAATATTGTTGTAAGGTTTTATTCTATTAAATAATAAAAATAAAAAATTAAACTTATTCTTAAAGACTAAAGAAAATGTGTTTTTAAATTGAACCGAAATTAAGTTAAATTAATTTTAAGCTCATATTTTTAATGCATATTCTGTACTTTAAGCGCATATTTTGAGATTTTTAGTGCATGAAAATCCCAACCCTACTTATGAGTAACCATCAAAGACGATGTAAACATAATGCTGGGAGATTTAAGCTCAAAAGTGGAAAAACAGAGCATACATGACACCACGTCAAGCAACGGACTTAGGCTTATTGGTCTGCCATTGAGGTTTTTAGCCAATGAAAAATGACACCTGCTTTTCAGAAAAAAGAAAAAAACAAATTGACTTAATTTTTATATTAACGTTACCAAAGATACTGCATCAAAAGATTTTTCGGATATTTTAAAATTTGATCGAAAAAAGTTTTTTTTACTAAAAACCACCCCAAAAAGTGGGATTGGAAAAAAATTTATACTGACGAAGTATACAAAATTCTTAACCGATTGAACAAAAATAACGTTTTTCCAAAAAGTGGGCGTGGCAGTGGGTGGATTTTCAAAATGTTTACACTTGTTCGAACAGCACGGACGGGCGGGCGGACAGACAGACATGGCTTACCTAGCGATTCTGAGTCGACTCATATACTTTAAGGTACATATATCTAGCTAAATTATTTCTCAATGATACAAACGGGAGAGGTGACACTTCAGGAATGATGTTCGTAAGTTGTAGCGAAGTGCTAAACGTCAAACAAGAGACAGAGTCCTGTCTAGATAAACAATGAATAATTATAGTTGAGTCACAATCGATGCTCAAATTATGAAAGACCCACTTCTATATACTATTAAGCGGATATTCAAAACTAAATGAAGTGAGAATGGCAATATCTAAACTAAAGCAACAAATCATTAGGAAAATTTGGTCTGACAAAACCCCTTCAAAAAATGGTCTCCTTAACATCATGATATGTGAACGCCTGAAACCCTTCACCAACAACTTGATCGCCCCTTATCAGTGTGCTTTTAGGGCTGAAAAGTCCACAACTGATCAAATCTTTACACATCGACAGATCCTGGAAACGATTCACCGTTTTAAGAACGATTTCATTTGTAGAGTCAGAATATCCAGAGCCATGGCTAATTTCGGTATAGCATCTAAACTATTCTGTCTGAGCAGGATGACGATGGAGACACAGATACATGCGACTTCTTTAACATTATTTTTGAGAGAATTCTGCAAAACCCCCGAGCTGATAATAGTAGTTTAATCATCCATAAATTTGTTCAATTACTTGCCTGACGATATTGACATCATTCGTCGAACTCAGCGATGTATCACAGTAACTTTTGTCAGTAAAAAAAAAGAAAGCGACAAAATCGATTTAATAGTAAATCAAGCAAGATCAAGTATATGCTGTCAACAAGAGAGGACACACAACATCGACGAATTGGACTGTACATCATCAAGTTGCAACGTTGAGGTAATTACTCCGAAAACGAAATATCACTAGAAATAACACGAATAATTACGTTTGCTCAACCCTGTTTCTAAAATGGCAATTAAGTAAGCTGTTTCTTTGTACTTTTTTTTTATATAATTTGCGCGCACTCAAGGGGTTATGAATACCCTTTATATGTTTTATGAAGGGTATGCTGTTTTCCATCTACTCGGAAAGAGTCCTGATGATTAGGATAGATAGAAAAGCTTACGCAGTGGTTTTGCTAGCGTAGAAGAACACCTCTTCAGAATGATGGGGGATATACCATCTGGACCAGCGGATTTGTGTATGTCAAGATCAAATAAAACTCTTGCAACTGTACGAGTACGAAAGTGAATTTGTCCCATAGAATGATCTATGTTCTCAAGTACAGGAGGAGACTGAACACAATCTGGCAATGTAGAACTGGCTGCGAAATGCGCAGTAAGCAGATTGGCTTTGTCTAAAGAGCTGACAGCTGGAATGTCATTGTGAATTTTTAACAAATGACCAAAAGTTTTTACTACCTCTGGGACATTGTAGAATTTTTCGCCTCAACTTTTGGTAGAGGAATTTGACACGCTTTAAATGGGCATTACAGTCATTTCTGGCTTGTTTGAACTTTGCTCGGTTTTCCTCTGTTGGGTGGGTCTTGTACAACCGAAAGTTTGTCTCTCTCAACCTGATAGCTTCCTTGCAGCTCAAGTCATACCACTCTTTTGCCTTTGGTCTGATACTCTTAATTCTGTTGGGAATAAAAGATCTCATACCAAAGAGAATGATATTTGATATCATATCAGCAGCAGCATCCACGTCACTATCGAGGAAACATAGTGACCAGTTAAAAACTACTAAAAAGGCAATTTAGAAAAAAAACCCTCACTCGTAATACTAAGGAGATCCTTTATAATGCCCCGATAATTGAAGTCCTTCTCTACGGCACCGGAGTATGGACCGTTTTAAAAGCGGATGAAGAAATCCTTGTTATAACCCCCTTCGGGTTAGGGGTCAGAATATACCCGAGGTAAGGCATGCCTGTCGTAGAAGGCGACTAAAATCCACTCCCCGTATACCGAGTGTAAAGCGTATACAAACAACAAAAATGCAATGAGTACAACGAAAAGATTTACTACCCCAGGTGGCAATTCAGTTTCACTGGAAAATCCACCCTCTACGGAGGTCGGCTCTACGGATTCTGGGGAGAGCCAATTATTGCAAATGTGTAACCCTTTCGGGAAAAGTTCAAGGGTAACGAGGTCACCTACATCAGGATCTCAAAAAAATATACGTGTCTCAAGGAGCTCGACAACACCAGAAGTGTCAGCCCACGAAAAACGAGACTCAGTGAAAAATAAGAGCCTAAAGGAAGAAAACGACGTTCTTCGAACAAGGCTTAATAATGTCGAACTGCTCTGCGAAGAGCTTCGTAAAGAAATTCTCCATCTAAAGGAAGAAAATATGACTCTGAAGAGTTCATTTAAAATACCAAAAACAAGTTCAAACGGCCCCGTGAATTCGGAATACCACACGGATGAAGAAGAACTCAGTCGCGAAACTGACTGGATCTTAAAGAAAAGACCAGTTAAAAAGAGGAAAGCTGTATCCTCTCCTGAAATAATAAACCGCGACAAAGAGATTATTAACAAAGCGAAACAGCTAAAACAACGTCCCCCACCGCCAATTAATGTGATCGGTATTGACGACTTTAACAAGTTGCATACCTTGCTAAAATCGTTGCCATTATCGGGCTACCAAGTAACTTCGCTAAGAAAAAATACATGGAAAGTCTGCGTTAAAGACCCTGAAAGTTACCGTCTATTATCTCGCAAGCTTAATATCGATAAAATAGAATGGTATTCTTTTGAAAATAAATCTGAAAGGCCTTTACGCGTTGTAGCTAGAGGGTTACATGCGTCGTGCTTAAAGGATGACATTGTAAATGATCTGAAAAACAGGCAATATAAAGTCATAGATGCCGTTAACATTGTCAAACGAGACCAAAAGCAAAAAGATGGCGAAGGAAATGTAATAAAACGCGGCCTTCCTTTATTTATACTCACTTTCGATAAAACAGAAAGTTTGAACAAAATTTATGAAATAAAAACAATACTTAATATTGTTGTAAAAATAGAGCCTATGCGTAAGGATTCCAAACTAGTTCCCCAGTGCAAGCGCTGCCAAGGATACAATCATACGCAAAGCTATTGTCAAAAAGAACCGCGGTGTGTAAAATGTGCCGGCAATCACCTGACGGTAGATTGTATGTCAGATAAGAAAGCTCTTGCTATCTGCATTAACTGTAAAGGCAATCATCCGGCAAATTATCGCGGCTGCGAAGTAGCTAAAGAGTTGCAAAAAAGACGGACGAAATTTAATAGTATTAATTCACAGAAATTAAATTTAAACAAGCAACAGCCTAAAATTCCGATTAAAAATATGTCGAAGAAAAAGCAGGCCATAATCGAAGAACCTAAATGTCCACAAACTACGCGGCCATCAGATATCCGTTCGGATCTTGTACATCCAAAACTGTCAGTTTTTCTCGCACGATCTAAAAAGTGCAAAAGCATTTAAAGTTATACTTAATGGTATGGAAGATATTAACGTGGACTCGCTAAAAGCCGAACTTATTAAACTTGGGTTAAAGTGCACGGAAGTTAAACAAATTTTAAAGAAATATGAACACTATAGTGACATAATTTACATTGTTTCTTTTGAAAATGGTTCTATTAAGTTAATAGAATTAAAAAAACACTATCGCTCTATTTTCCACACTCAAGTGAAATGGAGCTACCAACGAAAACTTAAAGGTAAGCTTACGCAGTGCCACAACTGTCAAATGTTTGGCCATGGGGAGCGAAATTGTCATGTAAAAACCTATTGTTCAATTTGCGCTGGTCCACATAAGACTGTCGAATGCGAAGGTTCTGCTCCACCAAAATGTGCAAATTGTGGAAAAGCACATAAATCCACTGATCCCTCATGCGAAAACAGAGCGGAATATATGCAGCTGATGGATAAATCAGTAAAGGCCAAATCATATGTTTCAGCAAACAGCTATTCCCAGATCACATGTTTCTGCTCACTCTCTGCAAAAACCGGTTTCAATCGCTTCTCTGACCGAATTTCCATCGCTGGGGCAACACAACCGCCATCGTCCACAGGGACCACAGGGTCCACAGGTAGCCAATAACGTGGAGAGTATAAATAATGATAGCTCTCGACTGCAAACATCAAACGCTTGGCTGAACACCTCTCTCGCAAATTCTAATACGCAATTCAGCAGTGCGCCTAGCAACATTCCAAGCAACATCTCCACCAACATTCCAAGCAACATATATGGCAACATAAATTCGAATACACTTTTTTCAGCGGAGGAACTATACTCTCTAGCCATGGAAATGATTACAAAATTATCTGTTTGTAAAACTAAAATTGATCAGTTCAATGTTATCGCACATTTAGCGACCAAATTTTTATATTCTGATGTTAAGTAATATGATAGATAGAAATGTTAATATTGTAACTTGGAATGCGAGGGGAATTCGCTGCAAAACTATAGAGTTTTTAAATTTCTTACATAGTAACAACATTCATATTGCCCTAGTCACTGAAACTTTGCTTAAAAACGATTTTAATTTATCCACACCTGATTTTAAATGTTATAGGAATGATAGAATCGTAGGAAGAGGTGGAGGTGTCGCGATCCTTGTAAAACGATCAATTCAACATTTGCTCTTACCTATTGTAAGAACTCAGTACGTAGAAAATGTGGGCATTGAGGTAAAACTGAGAAATCAGAAGAGTATCAAGATTTGTTGTGTTTATTTCCCTGGTGGAAATGCATCAGATGCAAAAAGATTAGGCCTTAAAAATGACTTCATCAGATTGTTTGCCCAGAGAGATGATTTCTTGATTGGAGGCGATCTAAATTGTAGGCATCGAGTTTGGGGATGCCAAAAAGCAAATTCTTGGGGAAATGTTCTTCATCCTCTTTCTGTTACGTTGCCAATCTCTGTTTTGTATCCTCCTAGTCCAACTTATGTCCCAGCTAGTTCTCGTGGAAGTCCTTCTGTACTTGATATTTTTGTAACTAATGTGTCTAGTCATAATATAACGCAACCGATTTCATTGAACGACCTTAGTTCTGACCACAACCCAGTGCTTTGCAGTCTTCTCTGGTCAGGGGATAACAAATTGGAATATGTTCAAGATTTTAAAAAAGCAAATTGGACTCGTTATCGAAGTGAAATAAATGTAAGACTGAGAAATGTCCCAACTAATTTAGATAATATTTCTGCTAAACAAGATGTCGACTCTATCGTAAATGACTTTACAACACGCATTTTGAACGCAGTTGATAAATCTGTACCACAAGTAGCTGTAAGACCATTATCTTCAAAACTTCCCATCCAAGTTTTGGAACTTATTAAACAAAGAAACAAGTGTAGACGAGATTGGCAGAGATATCGCCAGCCCTATTTCAGATATCAAGTCCTGCATCTAAATACCCAAATAAGTAAGCTTATCTCAGAATATCGCAATAAGAAATGGAATACTAAACTCAACACCTTAGAGAAAAATGGAAAGCCATTTTGGAACATAGTTAAGGTAGTTAGGAATAAAAACAGAAAGTTACCGTTTCTCAAAAATTCTGTCAACACCTTTTTTACAGATATAGACAAAGCTAATGCACTTGCATCAACTTTTTCAAATAATCATGTTGTGTCAAGTAGCCTAGGTGACCAAGTCACGAACAACGAAGTAAACAATACCATTCAAAACTTTCTAGCGGAAAGTTCTAACCAAATACCTTCTTCTATGTATGTAACTGAAGATGATATTGAATTCTATATTAATAATTTAAAAATTCGAAAAACTGGAGGTATTGATTTGATAAAAAATATCTACATCAAGCAGCTCCCCAAAATTGGAATTAAATTTATAACATTTCTTATAAACGCATGCCTTAAAATGGAATATTTTCCAGAAACCTGGAAACTGGCAAAGGTAATTCCAATAATAAAAGCGGGCAAGGCCGTCGAAAATCCTGAAAGCTACAGACCAATAAGCTTACTTAGCAACCTGAGCAAAATTTATGAAAAAGTCCTTAAAGAGGCTATCTCAAAACATATCTGTGATAATAATATATATCCAAATGAACAATTCGGATTCAGGCCTCACCACAGCTCCTCCCACCAGGTGCTTAGAATATGTAATCATATCAAGAAAAATCGTGCAGTGGGGAGATCTACTGGAATGGTACTACTTGATATAGAGAAAGCATTTGATACTGTTTGGCATGACGGCCTCTTATATAAATTGATAAATTTCCGCTTCCCCCCATACATTTGTAAAATTGTTCAAAGTTTCCTAACTCGTCGTTCTTTTAGAGTCCATGTTAACAGTGGTGTATCTGACTTAATATATTTTCACTCGGGTGTACCGCAAGGTTCAGTTCTTGGTCCAATTTTATACAATCTGTATACATCCGACTTTCCAAATTTGCCTGAATGTCATACTGCAATTTTTGCCGATGACACTGCCATATTTTCTTCCCATTTATTCGCTCTCAATATTGAGAGGAATCTTACAAATGCGATAAAAATATTGGAAATATATTATAGCAAATGGAAGATTAAATTGAATGAAGGAAAAATGCAGGCTATCTTTTTCACGAGAAAAAGAAAGCCCTGCTTTCTTCCCAATAGCCAATTACAGATTAATGGATCTTTTTTGAATTGGGAGAAATCCGTTCGTTATTTGGGAATGCATCTAGACACAAAATTAACATTCAATGAACATATCTGCAGGACAGTTAAAAAGGTTGGGATTGCAATGAAAATGTTATACCCTTTTATAAATAGGAAATCATTTCTATCAATTGAAAATAAAATGATCATTCATAAAGTAATTTTTCAGGCTATTTTGCTATATGGGTGTCAGGTATGGGGTAATTGTTCAAAGTGCCACATTAAAAAATTGCAAGTATCTCAAAACAAGCTACTGAAAATGATGTTGAATTTGCCATGGTATCATTCAACCCTTGATGTTCACAGTAAAGCAAATGTTGAATTGATTTCTCATAGGATACATAAACTTAGATTAAAATTTTTAGAACGCTGTAGTTTTACTGAAAATCCCCTTATTAGTGACCTAATCACGATTAACATGTAATTCAATTAATCTATTTATTTACTTGTTTGGTTGTTTTTTTTTTATTTTTATTTATTTATTTATGTAGTTATTTATATATTTAGTTATTTATTTATTTATTTATTTATTTATTTATTTATTTATTTTTTATTTATATATTTATTGTGTTAATTTGTTATTTATTTATCTTTTTATTTATTTATTTTGTTATTTATTTATTTTGCTATTTATTTATTTTGTTATTTATTTATTTTGTTATTTATTTTTTTTTTGTTTATATTTATTTTGTTAATTTGTTAAATTTGATGAATATTTAATTTTATTTATTTATTTAATGTGAATATATTGTTAAAAAAAAACAATGCATTCACCGCTGCATGATCTAGTCAACTTTTTTTTTTTTTTTTCTATTTACACTGGAGGTTTTTGTCGTATTTTCCTTCAAAACTTTAAATTCTTAAAAAAAAAAACAAATTATACATACTTTAAATAATGTTTTAGAAGAAAGATAATAAGCTATCAAATCTCTAAATTGTAAAATGTGCGGTAACAAAACTAATGTAAACACTTTTATACGAAAATAAATACATATCTATCTATCTATCTAAACAGAAAGTTTGAACAAAATTTATGAAATAAAAACAATACTTAATATTGTTGTAAAAATAGAGCCTATGCGTAAGGATTCCAAACTAGTTCCCCAGTGCAAGCGCTGCCAAGGATACAATCATACGCAAAGCTATTGTCAAAAAGAACCGCGGTGTGTAAAATGTGCCGGCAATCACCTGACGGTAGATTGTATGTCAGATAAGAAAGCTCTTGCTATCTGCATTAACTGTAAAGGCAATCATCCGGCAAATTATCGCGGCTGCGAAGTAGCTAAAGAGTTGCAAAAAAGACGGACGAAATTTAATAGTATTAATTCACAGAAATTAAATTTAAACAAGCAACAGCCTAAAATTCCGATTAAAAATATGTCGAAGAAAAAGCAGGCCATAATCGAAGAACCTAAATGTCCACAAACTACGCGGCCATCAGATATCCGTTCGGATCTTGTACATCCAAAACCAAATGTACAAACGTATGCTCAAGCTACAGTATCCAATAACGCCCAAAAAAATATCTCACCTGACCCAGTTTCAAATGTATTTTCGATTATTCTTTCAAAACTTGAGGAACAAAGCAAAACGAATAAACTTATTTTTGACAGGCTCGTTAAGCTCGAAAATAGTATTCGCAATAGAAGTACCCCACCTTTAACATGAATAGATTGCTTAAAATTCTTACGTGGAATGCCAATGGCCTTTGGCAAAAACTTGGAGAACTTGAATTATTTATGCAGGAAAAAGATATAGACATCTGTTTAATATCCGAAACTCACGCAAAGAGTAATTCGAACTTAAAAATAAAAGGTTACCTCGACTATCATGCTCTACATCCATCGAATAAGGCTAGAGGTGGAGCCTCACTATATATAAAAGAGTGTATCGAACATTCGATTGATCTTAAACTAGAAATCGAAACAATGCAAGTTAGCTCTATACAAGTCAAAAGCAGACAATCCTTTCTGAAGATATCGTCTATTTACTGCCCACCACGATGCAAGGTTGAGAAAATTGACTTTGAAAACTTGCTTAATTCCCTTGGACAACGTTTTGTCATCGGAGGGGACTTTAATGCAAAACATACATTCTGGGGATCTAGATGCATATCACAGAAAGGTAGGATGCTTTATGATATAGGTAGAAAGTACAATACCGAATTTCATTCTACGGGAAAACCAACTTACTGGCCAACTGATGCTAGAAAAATACCGGATTTGATCGATTTTTTCATTGTAAAAGGTCTGCCGTCCAATCGAATCAAAGTTGAAGAATGCTTTGATCTTTCCTCTGATCATTCTCCAGTCATTTTAACAATGAGCGAGTCACTGATTATAAATGAAAAACCACCCAGATTAACAAACGCGAAAACCAACTGGGAAGGTTTCAAAAACGATATTGAAAATAATATCCGACTGGGTGTATCGCTTAGAACCCCATTGGAACTCGAAGTCGCTGTTGACTCATTTATCAATACCATCCAAAAAGCAGCATGGAATAATACTCCTCAACAGAACAAAATAGTGAGCTATAGTAAAATTAAGTACCCCCGTGAAATACAAGATTTAGTAAGACAAAAAAGAAAAGCTCGTAAAAGATGGCACCAAACTCGTGCCCCGCAAGATAAAACACATCTCAATCGGTTGAGTAATTTGCTATCAAATTCGATTAAATACTTTAAAAACCATTCAGTAGAAACTTATCTGCAAAGCCTAACCGCTGGAAAGGAATCGAATTATTCGCTCTGGAAAGCAATTAGAGTCATAAAACGGCCAAAAATCGCTGTGCCGCCCATTAGGGTAACTCAAGACGTTTGGGCAAAGAGCGATAAGGAAAAAGCTGACGTTTTTGCCTCACATCTTGAGGAAACATTTAAACCATTTGATGGTCCGGCGCAAAATGAAAACATTAATATATTCGAGAGTACAACCGATAATAACATAGTAAGATATGCAAGTATTGCCGAGCTTAAACGGGAAATACAGAAACTAAAGCCTAAAAAAGCTCCGGGTTATGACCTGATTACAGGAGAACTTCTTAAAATGTTGCCTCGGAAAGCATTAACTAAGCTTCTTTTTATTATAAATGCAGCAATCAGATTAGAATACATACCAAGACAGTGGTTCTAAAACCAGGAAAATCACCGAATGAAATAAAATCTTACAGGCCTATTTCACTTCTTCCAATCATTTCAAAAGTTTTTGAACGGATATTACTCGGTCGCTTACACCCCATAATTGAACAGAAACGTCTTTTACCTGACCATCAATTTGGGTTTAGAAGTAAACATCCAACGGTGGACCAAGTACATCGAATTACAGATGTAATTGAGAAAGCTTTCGAAGAAAAGAAAATTTGTTCAGCCGTATTTCTTGACGTGTCGCAAGCTTTTGACAAGGTGTGGCACAAAGGCCTTACTTATAAACTAAGTCAAGTTTTGCCAGAACAATTATATAAAATCCTCGTGTCGTATCTTGAGCATAGACTCTTCCGTGTGAAACTTGGAAGCGAATATTCCGAGTTCAAAGAAATAATGGCAGGTGTACCGCAAGGAAGCGTCCTTGGACCAATCCTGTACCTCATATTCACTCGTGATATCCCACAAACAAACGATACAATAGTTGCAACGTTTGCTGACGATACTGCTATACTAGCAGTTGCCACAACAATAGAGGAAACAAATATTAAATTACAAAACGCTCTTAACGAGGTTAATGAATGGACTAAATCCTGGCGGATTGCACTTAATGAGAGCAAATCGATCCATGTAGATTTTTCGTATAAACGGACAAACAATTTGCCTGTATTTCTAAATACGGTTCGAGTCCCGTTTGCAAATGAAGCGAAATATCTCGGTATGACACTCGATGCAAAATTAAAATGGAAGTCGCATGTAAAAAAGAAATGCGAAGAACTTAAGAATAAATACAGAGAACTGTACTGGTTGCTCGGAAAATATTCGAAGCTTAACCTTGATAACAAGCTGCTATTATACAAGCAAGTGCTAAAACCGGTTTGGACATATGGTATACAACTATGGGGTTGTACCAGTGAAACGAATCTAAACATTTTACAAACTTTTGAAAACAAAATGTTAAGATCATTCGTCAATGCGCCGTGGTACATAAGGAACGAAGATCTACGCAGAGATCTGGGTATTCCCGCGGTTAAAGATGAAACAAAAAATTTTGCACAAAAACATAAAAAACGTTTATTAGGACACGTTAACACAACAGTCCTCCAAATTCTGGACGAAACAAATATATTGCGGCGTCTTCAAAGAACTAAACCCTTAGATTTGGCCCGATAATAACAAACCGCGCTATAATTGCGGAAAGCAGGAACTCTCAAAGGAAAGTTACCTGCCAAACATATTATATAATCGTGATAAAAAAATTGCTGGATAAGTCGAATACTTAGTTGCAATAGAAATACCAAATGGGTGGTGGTTTTAGTGAGTAAAATTCTCACACTACTTTGGGCACGTGCTCATCGTGTCTATGAAGATTTCCACCAGCCCACGGAAAAAAAAAAAAAAAAAATTTATCAGCGAAAATCGCTTCGGAAAATCGTTTGTCCCGCTTCAAAGTTGGAATATGGAGGCGTAGATTTAACCAAGAATTTTACGAGCATTTTGCAAAAAAAAACGCGAACTCGTTCGACTTACAATAAAACACAGTTTAACACGAATACACGTTTATTTTACCTGGCTATTAAGAAGAGCAACACTACTGTTGTAATAACTAACTCTAACTACATAACTAACTCCAATAATCATTGTTTCCAGTTAGGAAAACTCTGGCGTAGGCATATATGCAACACAATCCCAATGCACCTGGACTGTGGAACAGGTTGAAACATGAAAATGATGTGTCAGCGAATCTGGTAAGGTTGGCTGGCATGTACTTATCGCCAAATGTATCGTGTTAACTTCCATTTATCAGTAAAAAATAAATAATATTGCCGGAAGAAAATAGTTGCGATAGTGCTATATCAAAGCGAAATTGCTAGTTGTGCGATTCTTCCCCTACTTCCAATAACAGATTGCATTCTCGAAGTATTATTATGCCTTACATTCAGAAGTACTAAGAAAAATCATCCTATTAGTGGATGACCACGGTGTAGTGGTAATGTGTTCGCCTGTTAGGTAGTTGAGCGTTCAATTCCAACCAAAATCCATTAAACCATAACTTAAAGGAATAAAAATAAAATGTTCAGTACCTAGTTACTCCTGTAAAAGTATACACCAACTTCAAATATTCTGCAAATATAACGAACACACAAAACAGTAGTTTCCTATAGTTAGTTCGGAACCACTCATCACTCAATTTCTTCCCCTTCTCCAAAGCTCGCATTGTGGTTACACATATAAAGGGTATTCATAGCCCCTTGAGTGCACGCAAATTATAAAGACAACCTCTTACTTGTAACATTTGAACAATTCACAAGAACAATTAAAAACATTCAGTACAACTAACAATGATACGTACATCACAATACCAAAATAAATCTGTTACTGAACAATGCACAATCTATACAGTTTTATGAACAGAGTTATATAACATCAGCATTCATTTTGTAGCTCTGTTGCTGCGTTATGTGTCAACACACCTAAAAATTTTATAAGCAAAATCATTTAAAATAATAAAACATCTGCTTCGTAAAACAGCATCTCACAATAATTTCATATCGTCATTTTTGTTAGTTCCGCTTCAACATTTCAACATTACGACCAACTTAACTCTTAAGGTAAACTGAACTTATTGTTCTAAAAAATGACTTTACTTTATGTACTTCATTGCTACATCAGCAAATTCCTTTTTGCCAAAAGTTGAGTAAATATCAAACAACTTGCTCTGCCTTTGTTTCATTGAAAGTCGGCTAGTAAGGATACTCGTGAAGTCCATAGTATAAATTCGTTATTTTGGGTAGTACATTCAATAGCACAAGTCTTCACTGGATTGACCTATTCATGACAAAGCATACCTGCTCTAATATATATATTGTCTGGCTGCAAAGCAGCTCTTTAACTCCTCCTGGAGCATGTGACCACGATTGAATACCTTAGGACTGAGCGTCCTTTAAGGCATATGACCTCCAAGCTGTTTTTGTTTTTCCAATACGTCTATTACCCTGAGGATTCCATTCGAAAGATTGTTTCGCTATATTTTCATTAGGTTTCCTCAGAGTATGCCCTATCCAACGGCACTTCCGTTGCATGATGTCGGCATCCAATTTTTTCTGTCTGGCCCTATTCCATAGTTCATCGTTCGATATGCTTTGCGGCCACCGGATCTTCACAATGTTGCGCAGACAACGGTTAACGAAGGCTTGCAGCCTGCTCGAGATGTTTGCAGAGCATTTCCATGTTTCTGAAGATTTAACATTCGATTGGATGAGTCTGAACTTGGTGCGTAGCGATATTTGCTGGAATTACACACATTAGAAAGGATTCCAAATACACTACGGGCTTTGTTTATTTTATTGTTAAGATCCAGGGCCGTTCCGCCATAGAGTGCTATGAAACTGCCCAGATAATTAAACTCCATTGGAAACCATGTCTTTCAGTTTCACCCACCGTGGCATTCAGCACATCGACAATTACCAGCAAAAACAAGATTGGTGATAAGACATCTCCTAGTCTCACTCCCTGACGCATATCAAAGGAGTCGGAAAGCTGTCCATTGTGCAAAACGAAACACCTTGCGTTGTTGTAAGATACTATTCTCTAATGCAGACCCAATTAAGTTGTTATAAAAGCAGCGAATGATGAAAAAAAGATATTATTCGGTTTACTCTCAATAATCATTAGAATGAAAATGAACACATCTGCCCTGTCAATTGCATAATACGCGTACAATTTTGACTCAAAAACGATTTCTAAGACAAGGGCATTTATGCATTACCGGGTAAGTAAATGAGGTTTATGCCAAGGATGCGTGAAATTAACTCATGATATTTGCTTTTCGTTTATTTTTAACACTATCAGATCTGTGTCGTAGCGAGCTTATTACAAGCAGCATCTACGAGCAGAGATTTACCACAGCATATAATATGCATCCACAGGCTCATCATTAGTGCATTTGTTAATGGGACATAACAGAACATAGAAGTTATTAAGTTTGACAACACTAACAAAATCAGTAAACGATGAAATTAAAATTTAGCTATATAACAATTTTACATACACTTATTACGACTCTAGCATACAATTTCGCAGAGTATTTTTTAAACTACATTTACTAACATGTAGCTCAACTACATCGCTATTTTTATTGTAAACTCTACTCATGCGACTAATGGCCTCATGCATACCATAGTTCCGTTTATGATTAGGTATATGTAATATATTTAACCTACGCAGGTATTAGGAACCTCCCCGGGTATTTAAACCAATGGCACTTGAAAGATCAGGAGCATCAATTTGTCCTGATAATAATTGGTGTAAGAAAACCATGTCATTGTTAAGTCTACGTTGAGACAAAGGCAATAGTTGCATCAGTTTAATTCGACACCTATACGGAGGCAAATTGTGTAGATCATCCCATGGAAGTCCTCTCAAAGCAAATCTTATGAATTTACGTTGGACTGATTCAATTCTATTCGAATGAACTACATCGAAAGGTGTCCAAACTTGTGAGGCATACTCCAAGTGAGGGCGAACTAGACCATGATAGAGTGAAAGAGTGACATATGGGTCAGTAAACTCTTTTGACCACCTTTTTATAAATCCTAACATAGAGTTGGATTTATTGACGATAACGTTAATGTGTTTATTAAACTCCATTTTGGGATCAAAATAAACACCAAGATCTTTAAAACTGTCTACACGACAATGAGTGTGCCCGGATAGAGTAAATTTAAAATTACATGGAGCGCGTTTTCGTGAAAATGACATATGCTGGCACTTTGTAGAATGTTCTCGCCAATGTTGCTGAACGCCTTACCACTTGGGCTAATACGGTTGCTGTTAATTTGTGTTATTTGTTATTGGTGACAGGATGACTATGGGAGAAGTCAAAAATTTTAAAGCAAAATTTAACACGCAAATAACTGTGGAACTAGGGAGAGCACAACACAAGAGATGATACAACGAGAATACCGCTTACCACGAGAATATGACAATTTTAATTTTTTTTCACATGAAATATTAAATTTTTGTTAAATAAGTACTGCTATAAAATGTTTTAATTAATAATGTTAAACACTTATTCGACACAATGCACTGACCGAATTCAAAACTAAATAGATTAATAGACAAACAAAATATAATAAAAACAGAAACAAAAATTGCATAAGCACTGGAAACACGTCTACTCGCTATGACTTTCACTGACATCGATCTGTTTATGAGCGTGAGTGTCTATTACTCTATTCATAGGTATAAACGATGGTAGATTCCAGCACTCTTAGATGGCTTGCAAAAGTTGGCCAAACTTATATATTTCTGACTTCGACTAGATAATTATCAAACTTGGATAAGAAACTCTCATATGGCAATACCTAAGAAAACGCATGCCACACGAAGCAGGCATACTAGCAGTATGCCTTTTGATAGATAAAAACAAACAAATTTTAAGTTCTCTGGCCAAAATACACATAACGAGAAAATGTAAAATGGAAGCCAAGAGAGGACTGTGTATTGTTGCACAAACTCGAATAGCACAAAGCTCTCAAGGCATACAAAGGCCATAGTTGGAAATGAGTATCCATACATATATATATACTGAGTGCTGACTAACTATGTCTGTTTCGGCTTTGTTTTCCTAAGAGAAGTATATTCCAAGTATAGACGTTTAATTGCAAAAAGACATAAATTACTTGAGTGCAGTTGCAAAGGTATGTAAAAGCAAAGAATAGCTCTGCCTGCAAGTTGTAAATGGAAGCCCTTTATTCAGATATTTGATGGAAACTTTTTGTGGGCACAAATGTTTTGTTTTTTCTGCTAACAGAGTTTTCCTCGAAGGAGTGTTTTGGTTTTTTTAAGACTTGTATGCTTAAATCAGAGTAAGTACTTTTTAATGCGAAGTAGAAGACAAGACTGCAAATAAAAGACTGTAAATGTGGTATAAAAAAGGATGTCTCATGGGTGTCGGATAATTATATTACATTTACCACCTAACAGGATATAATTTTTTTTATTTTTTAACTAAGCAATTTTCATAGTATCTATACCTTAAAGTGTATTTATATTGTTGTTGCTTTTTTACTACCACAAAAAAATCACGGTCTCATTTGTAAATTAAAAAGAGTCTCTTGAAACACACGTGTATTTGTTGCTATCCAAATATTCATATTTTGTTTATTGGCAAAGACATTAAGCCACAAATAAGCTTCATGGCTGAATCCCAATCGGAAATGTCTTGACGCTTTAAATGATCAAGAATCAAGAGTTCTTATATTAATATGACCCTAGAAGATCTTTTGAAAAGAATCGACTGATTTGTTTAATTTTGAAATGAAATATTTACGGCTGCAATATGTTTAATACCGTGAGGTGTACGTAGTCTAACTGGCACAGGATCATTCAATAATGAATATTTTATTTCGAATTTATCCACTATAGCATAACAACCGTACAACATAACAACGACTCAGAATTTCGATATTTACTTTAAAAAAATTCCAAAAAATTCAAAAAATTCAAAAATTCTTTAGTACGATAAAAATAAAAACATTGGCTGACGCTTTGACATTGACAGATCATAATACAATTCTTAACGGTTCGAGGGCAATGTGTTGAAGTATATTTACAATGAGTATCCTTTGCTTAATGCCGTATTGAATGGGGTCATTTATTAGAACTAGCCGTTCACGCTTAGGATTGAATTTTGGATACCTTTCCAAATTTGTAAAAAAATATCTGAAAAGCCGGATTTTAATATTTATTTATTTTTGAACCTCGTCGGAAATCAAATAACGAATCACTCTTGGCAATCGCATTTCTTTGGGTTCGGAAAATGATTTAATAATAATGATTTTCCACGAACTATTAAAAACGAATGGTGGGTGCACGACTGGGCCGTACGTAACTTTCTCTTTCACAGCGAGTTGGGCGTTAGATCAAATAGTACGCATTTTGATTATTGATGCTAAAAATGATATGAATAATGTCGAAATGTGTTTATACGAACGTTTACTCTGAAATTTGAAAATATTGATGTCAATGTGAATAATAATGATATTCCGTTATTGGCCAAAAATGAAAATTCCGTTTATTGATAGTTGGGCCAAAACTAATTATGTGGAATTACTTCAAGCTGTAATAGTAGTATATATATTAAATTTCATTCAATTTTACATAATAGTTTGCGAGAAAGTATCAATTTCCCTTATATGGCCTTAATGACAAAATCCGTTATATGGATTTTCTCGAAAAAACTGGGTACGCAGTTTTGTCGAAGCTAATATGGTTATAGTTTAATAAAGTTTAATCAAAATCGTTAGAGCCGTTTTCGAGAAAACTGAGGTTATGTGTAATTTTTATATGGCAGGTACCGTTAATAACATGGCTAAACGCGAACAAAAAAAATGGCCTAGAATTATGACTAAAACAAGCTTGGATACGAAGTTTGAAGAAAATCGGTCTAGCCGTTTAGGCTGGGGAGACCATTACGGACAGACGGACCGACGGACGGAATTCCAAAAACCACTTTTTTAGGCTCCGCTATCATCGTAATGATAGAATCAATCAAAATCTCGAGGTCGAAAATTTTCACGAAAACAATATCTTTCTCTTTGTAAGAGAAAGTTAAAAATCCCAATCTTACTTAAAGAGGATGAAACATTGCTGTATCAAAAACGGATGAAGAAATACCTGATCGTTTTAAGTGTGTAATAATTTTTTACTCAAAAGGGAAATAAAAACAGTTTATCAGGTAAGTATTTCGTTAAAGCTTTTTTATCTTCTTGGTTTCATTAAAAGTAAAAGCAAGCAAGCATATAAGATATAAGGTTCATATTCATCGAAATGAAAGTCTTTTTCAAGATATTGCCATGGTCAGTTTGATTCGGCAGTAGAAATGCCCAAATATGAAGAAAGATGACAGATGATAAACTTCAATTCAACCTTTCTTTATAAGCATTTTGCTTTTTTTGTTTACGTAGTAAATGGAAGTAGTAATGGCGCGTAAATTCTGGAGTCTCGAGTCAGAAATCTGGGGTTTCAAGAGCTGCTGCGTGATGACTCAGTTTTTTTTTTAAAATACCTAAAACAAATTTAAAAATGTTCAACAAAAATTAGCATATAGGTACATATACAAATATAAAGAAAAAATTTGAAAACTCAGTTTTGCCTTAAAATAAAATACTCTACAAAATTATAATTTTTTTTCATGTAGAGCTTTAGATTATCATTTAACTAAAATAGATTAATCCTGACTTCAAACTCTGCATTTCTTTTAAAAAAAACATGCAAAAACTAGTTAATATGAAAAAAAACAGTGATATTTAATTTTGAATTTCACAGATTTGGCAAATTTATCTCCGATTAAAACGTACTATTAAATTCTAGAATTGATTTTTACTTAATTTACTTAATGGGCTCCCGACCCGTTAAGTGTCTCTGTTTGAGACGAGGCAGCCTTAGAGTCCGTTATTTATTTCAAGCGCTCTGACATCCCCGATCGCTTGATCCTCAAAACGAAGGTTCGGTCTTCCTTGTCCCCTCGAACCTAGAGGCTGGGATTCGGATATTCTCTTGTCTAAAGAATTATTGTACATTCGCTAGATGTTACTAAGCCACAGTAATCTACAATTTTTACCTTTTATACTACATCCTCATTTGTTGTTAAGAGACACTTGCAATCTCCGCGGGTCACTAAGGCGACCAACGTGAAGTCACTTTTTGCACCATTCGTAGCTTCGGGTTCTGAATTTGGCTGCGACGAAAAAAGGGTCAGAGTCGTGTTTTGCCCCTCAAATTGTGCGTTTATCCAGGATGTTGGTTGTGTGCCTCGCATCTAGGAGCACATAGTCGATTTCGTTGGCGATTTGACCATCGCTGCTGATCACAGTATTATATGATGCTGCGAAGTCTGTTAGTCGAAAGCCATTATCTGTATTATTTCGTAGAGGCTGTGCTTTCCAACTAACCCGCAGAAGATGTTTTCCTTAACTATTTTCGCATTGAAAATCGTTGTAATCCAGGCAGGATTTGTAGACTCCGTCCAGAAAATCGTAAAATTCGTCCTTGATAGCGTATATTCGGTCTCTTTGGCAAGGGAATGTGCACATATTAAGGCTGATGTTGCAAAACGTTGCTCTGATGCGAATCACATGCAGGCGATCATTAACCGGCATAAAGTCCATTTCTCTTGACCTATGTCTACTTTTTTTATAATTAACAAGCGCTAAAGGGTTTATGAATACCCTTGTAGTGTTTGGCACAGCGCGGGCATTAAGGAAATTGGGGAGAAGAAAAGAGGAGATACCGATGTGCGTTGGTTTTAAATTTTTGTAAATTGTAATGGGGAGGAAAAACTGAGGTAGGTTTTTGGTAAAGCGTTCCATGTTCATGTTGTTCGTTTTAGGAATGAATGTCTATATTTCATAGTACCTCCGAAAATAGGCTTGAGGGTGAATTGATTAGCATTCATGGCAAGGCGAGTATTACGGTTGAATATTTGAAGGGGCGGAATGCAGCTGGCTATTTGGATTGAGCATTTCCTGTTAAAAAAGTGGTAAAAAATTGTTAGGCAGGCGATATTCCTGCGATGGTCAAGCGAGACTATAGAATTTGCTACGGTTGGATCTCCTTTCAATTTTCTGACTCGCTTTTGTATCCTTTCCAGTAGGTGCAATCATTTTTTTTGCTGAAACTGACCAGATGTGGGCGTTGAACATTGCCGCATATATATATCAGATCAGAAGGGGTAAAATATTTTTTGCATCGATTAAGGAAACCTAGACATTTCGCTGCATTTTTAGCGACTTCGAATGTGTGTCGCTTAGAAGACAGCATTGTGTTTTGGAAGCATTAAATTCCATTCTATTGGATTTACCCCATTTAATTATGCTGTCAAGTTCGGAATTTAATGAGCTTAACATATTTTGCCGTTTTTAATCCACTTCCGAATATGAAAGGGGTGGATTAAAGAACGAATATGAAAAGCTGAGAGTGCTCTCATCAGCAAAAAATAAAAATAAAAATGCGAAAGAGTGTCGGAGACAGAACGGAGCGTCCAAAACAACTTGAATTGAACGTTTCGAGAGATAGTTGCTAATCCATAGAAGAAGAGTTTCATCTATTCCAAAAATACGCATTTTCGACAAAAGGGATTAATGCCAAGCCCTGTCAAATGCCTTTGAAATATCAAGTGCAAATATCTTGTTTTCGAAACCGAGGTGAATAGATTGGTTCCACTTTTTGGTGAGATATGGACCTGTTGCTACGTAAATCTTATTGTCGGTTGTTTAGGAGTTTTCGTGATTAAAGATATTTCATAAGCTCACGGTTTATCAGCATTTCCACAACCTTAGAAAGAAGGGATGTAAGAGCAGGTGGTTGGCGAGAGAAGATTCGCCTTTTTAGGTGCGGTTTGGACAAAGGCTGTTTTCCATATACTCGGGAAGAGTCCTGATAGGACAGTTAGAAAATTTTACGCAGTGATTTTGCCAGCGAGGAAGAACACCTTTTCAGAATTTTGGGATCCAGACCAGACGATTTGTGAATGTTAAAATCTAATAATAATCTTGCGACTGTACGAGTACGGAAGTGGATTGATCACATAGAATGTTCTACGTTCTCAAGTACAGGAGGAACTGCGGCTGCAAAATGGGCAGCCAGCAGATTGGCTTTTCCTATACAGGTGACAACTGGAATGTCATTGTAAATGAGCGTTGGAATGGAAGATGAGGTCGAATTCTTCATGTAAACTTTAAACCAAAAGTTTTTACTACTTTTGAGACATAGTAGAATCTTTTGCCTCAGTTTTTGGTCGTAGGAGAATTTGACACGCTTGATGCGTGCAATACAGTCGTTTCTGGCTCGTTTGAACTTAAGTCGGTTTTCCTCAGGAGGATTGGTTTTATATAACACACAAATAAGATATATGTGCATTGTGCAGCCTTGGGTGTCAGCTGTAAGAAATGACACATGTTTATCTTGTTTGTACATCTGACCCTATCTAACGTATTGCCCGAATCGCAGTAATGTATGTCATATACCTCGCGAGGACAGATTCAATTTTTTGAGTTGCCCAGGAGTGTACAATGTTCGTACATTTCAGGACTCTATTTTGGGATTTGAATGTATTCATTAGTTAATTTTGTAATCGGTATTGATCTCCTCATTAGTACCCATTACAAAATTAACAACATCATTTAAATACATTCCACTTGGAATAAATCTAGATTACCATTTACCACTTCTTTAGACAACTAATTTCACACGCCTTTTTGATCCCAAAATAAAAGTATTTTCTTTCACGCCTCTCAAATACGATTATTCCATATCCTTCCTACTCGCAATTTCATATCACGGCTTTTTAGATGCAAGGGCAAAACAAAAAAGCCTTGATAACAAAAACATATGCATACCAATCACACTGACATAAGGAAAGGATTTACCAACAGAAAAGAAAAGCCCCCAAGGGGATACACCAACATTTCTGATTTATAGGATATCCGTTTCCACAACGCAATCCTCACAGTCCTGCAAGGGGAAGCTGCTAAATATGATGAGCACATCATTTTCCATTCCCATCGTAAATTTCGATTTTATATTATTTTTTTTTCACCCCCGTATATTCATTCTCCAAGTGCATTCTTCCTGCGAAAGGGATCACGTAGGGTATATGCTTCGCTTTGAGCAAGTTTCTCTCGTGTCATAATATTTAAAGCTTTTAAAAGGAATTTTATGACACCCATAAGAAAATCAACGAACGGAAAAAAGCGAAAAAAAAGAACAGGCATTAAAGTAGACGACGTGATTTACAACCAATGTACTAGATGTACATGTGGTGCAACTCAAGGACAAGATATCACCTTTTTTTTGCGCCGCTTACCATAAGAAAGGGGAAAATTAATAACGAGGTCACAATATCGTCCAATTTGGGACCGTTTTATAACCATTTATGGTGTATCAGCACTTCATTGTATCCGTTTTGTCCCATTTCAGAGAGTTTACGCCATTTCTTAAGACTGGAAGGGGTGTTTTGAAGGAGATGTAAAAACTTAGCATGCAATTTTTGTATGTAATTGTTCTATCTTTTGCATAATTTTCTCGCACTCTAAGCTTTTCTCAATTTTGTAGCACTACCCATTAAGTAGATGAGATTGGTTTGCATGCATCTTTTTTCTTTGGGACTCCAACTGCCCATTGAAGGTATCATAGCATTCTATATTTTTACCATCTGCACATGATATCATTTTGTGCACGAATAAAGAAGAATAAAAGTTAACAATTATATAATAAATAAGTTAGTTAAATTTATAATAATCGTAGAAATACTAAGAACGAAACTTTTCAAAAATAATCGTGATGTAGATATATGTGGAATGCCAGCAGAACGGCTCGCGGAAGCATCACTTTTTATACCCTATCCCATAGGGGTATATTAGTTTTGATACATAGTTTATAACATAGAGAAATAATTTTGATACATATACCTCAATGTATATGGATTGTAGAACCGTACAATTTGTTGTGACATTGTCATTTTCTATATTTAATCCCCATCGTGTTTTAAGCCATGTCCACATTTTGGAGATATTCGTTTTACAAATGGGATGGGATAGGGTATACAACGATCCGCACCGCGGATTGTAGCCCTCTGATATGTTTTAATAATAAAATAAGATAAAGTTAAAAACGGATTGCTTGCAGTGAAGAACCAACATATTGGTTTGCGTGCACGACGAGTTTTTTCTCAGAAAGTGAATTTCTTTGTGTTAAGTTTACATGTATTAAGTATCAAACCGAACCTGTACCTCAGTCCAATGACAGCGCACCAATAAATATACCCGCCATGCGAACGCTCTAGGAGCACCCTCAGATGATTCTTGAAGATGATTATTGAACCTGGTCTTGAATTTTAGTAAATTTTTGATTGGTGAAAATACGTCTTCTAGAAGTTCGTTCCATTGTTTGCTTGTTCTGTAAAAAAAAGAAATGCTGCGTTGTTCATGTCATTGTTAGATGGAAAGTATGTCCGTGAGGGTACATGTCTAGTTGATTTAGTGAAGGCGACAGCGTATGGTCAAAGGGCCTCTATCTAAAGCTGACCAGACTATGCCATATATGCTTCATGACATGTTGACTAGTAGAACGTTTCTTATCAAAAATCGCAATGTAACTTCTATGACTGAATTTTTCATTAAAAATGGTTCAACGTTGGCCCATCTCAAATGGAAAAGATACGGGTGTTTGAGAGGCACTGTTTGAGAAGCTGCCTTGGACTATACAGAAAACGAGTATTTGACAACACAAAATATTGTTCTAACCAGGTCTTATACAATGGAGCCAACATAAACAGAATAGACAATTTTGTGATAAAACTCATTCGATTTCACGCGGCAAGAGCGATGGCCTCGAGCAATAGTCTCATCTTTGGGCTATCTTTCCACCCAAAGCTTTCCTATATTTGGATAGTCGAGGGCTGATACAGGACAGATTGGCATCTTTCGACGATCTGTGGATAGGCGGCTCCTATACGACCAAGACGTCGTCGCTCAAGGGAGGAGAGACTCTGCGGTGCTGCAGGACTGTGTCCGGTTGGGACCGTCGGAGTATGTCGGAATATGTCGGAGAAAAATTGATTGCTATGGCTGTTCTAGTTCTTAAGTTATTCGTAGGTAGTTTTAATTAATTTTTAAGTTGTTTTTATTAGTTAATTCATAAGTAGTTTTATTCAGTATATAAAATGAAATACAATAAAAAAAAACATATGAGAAGGCTACAATATGCTGTGTGGATAGCTTAATACCCAATCCCATCCCTTCATTAAAATGAATATCCCCAAAATGTATGCTTTACGGCGATGAAATATTGAAAATGACATTGTCACAACATATTGTGCAGACAGTTTATCAAAATCTTTTATGGCTCGACAAAAAACAACGCTTTTCTATTGCATTTCCCTTTGGGGTAGGATAACAAAAGGTTTCTGGAGGAAAACGCCCCCAAAAAGTGGGCGTGGGTTAAAATGAATTAGAAGCAAAATGTCCATATTATCATAACGAATGATCTTGCATTGAGTGTTTTTTCGAATATTTTAAAATTATACCGAAAAATGTTTTTATTTACTGAAACTAACCCCAAAAAGTAGGCGTAAAAAATCTTTGTATGGACGAAATATATATCCTGTATAAATTTGTTACCCAGACACTTTTTCAAAATGTTTAATAGTTTGGCCAAAAAAAGATTTACTGAAAAAGGGGCGTGGCAGTGGGCGGATTTTGAAAATATGTACACTTGTTCTGCTTGGCCAGAGAATCTATACGCCAAATTTCAATACTCTAGCTCAAAATTACACACTGACGTAAGGTTAAGGACAGACAGACCCGACTAAATCGACTCAGGTAGCGATTCTGAATGGATACATATACTTTGAGGTACATCTATCTAAATTATTTCTTTATGTTACAAACTTAATGTCAAAACTAATACATGGGATAGGTTATAAACATATGAGAAGGCTACAATCCACTGTGCGAATCGTTGAATATCCTACCCTATTCCTTCCTCAAATTTAACATCCCCAAAAAGTGGGCATTACCAAAAAGTCACAATATTTTGCTCAGACAGTTTATCAAAATCGTAAATGGTTCGACAAAAAACAACGCTTGTCTCCTGGATATGCTATGGAGTAGGGTATCCAAATGTTTTTTGTAAGGGGATTTAAAATTATTCTGGTGGGAGCACCAAGAAGCACGTGTACAAATTTCATCATTCTAACTCAAAATTTAAGGCCCAAATCTGGTGACATACGGACGGACGGATAGACAGATATGGCTTAATCGACTCAGCTAGCGATTCTGAGTCGATCCATATACTTTTAGGTATATGTAGCTTAATTATTTCTCTATGTTACAAACTACGTATCAAATCTTATATACCCCTATACCCTATCCCAGGCATAAAAAAACCTTTCTTGGTTGAAAAATAAAGATATAAAGATAAAGAATAACCACATTAGATAATAGGCCGAAAGGCATTATAATTAAGTTGTCATTGTTTAATTTAGAGCACCCGCATAGGGCCAGTTAGTTAATTAATTAGTTGTATGCGAAGTAGGCTAGGCTGTTTAGGCTGTAGGCTGTTTCATTATTTTGTCTAACATCTAAGTTAGTTTTAAGATACAAATTAATAAAAATGAAAAATAAAAGTGTAAAACTGCGTGTCTTGAAGGTCGTTGAAATGCAACGAGTCTAGGAATGATTTCTCTAAGATCTTTCGAACAACTGCCATTTTAATATTTCTAATAAAGAGACAATTCTCCTTCAAATCTTCGCTGTACCAAAGGTTGCAGATTTGAAGTAAGGTTGCAGACAGAAGACGATCCGACCCAATTGTGATGCTTGAAATTTCCTGATTTGCGACTGTATTCTCCATTCCGATTTGCAGAACTATGAACTTGTTCTTTCTTGTAAATGCTTTATAATGCCTTTTTTCGAGTTGGATTGAATTAGGTTTCCATATTCTTATTTATATTATTTTGTATGCCTTTGTTTAGAGACTAGATTTATTCCTATCTCAGGTAGTGTGCAGTAATCGCTGTAATAGACGTGTCGTTTGAGTTAGTCTTAATTAGTTATCAGTTTTTCTGAAAAGTTAATTAATGTGCTGCAGACATAGAGTGGGTGAGAGAATTGATCCTTGAGGTATCCCAGCGTTTATGGAGAATCTTTCTGAGCCTGTCAAACATGGAAACACTGATGCAAAGTCATATTATGAAATTATTTTAATCACTAACGCTTCTCAATGTGTGAGAATACTCTTGTCATAGCACCAGGTCCACAGGTGATTTGATGTCATATCTCACCAAAACGTGGAAACATGCAATTCACATTTATCGCAGAGTTATTGTACTTGATAATTCTAAAGCCCTTTTGTCAAAACTGGGTGATTTTAGAATCAATCAAACTTGTCTTTTAGGTTTTAAAAACTAACTCTAGAAACTTTCCATGATCGTTATGTGCTTAGGTAAAAAAGCACATACTGGCCCCCATTTGGGATTCGCCATTATATGTATTCGCCGCATCCAACACAGCTGGGTTGCGTTAATCAGAAAAGTACTGATACTTATTACTCATGGCTTAGTATAGCCGGGTGCGAACATGTAAATTAATATTGGCGCCTTATATTATAAGCCCAGTTAGAGAATTAACTTTTATGAAAAGAAATGTGATGAGAACACTTGATTATGTCCGAAGTAACTATAGTTATAAACACAAACATATGAGAAGCCTACAATCCGATGTGCGAATCTTATAATATACTATCGCATCCCATATCCGAAAATATAGTGTTATTCAAAATGTTCTACCAACGAAATGTACATGCTTTTTCGAATTTCTTTTAGATATTTATAAAACCATTTTTTAAAGAATATGCACGTTAATTTAAAATGTATCCTTTTGTTCTTAAAAAGTTTTCTAAAATAATCCGTTGAACATGAAATCGTAAAGCACTACTAAATGTTGTGTACCCCAGAACCATCCCGTGCCATGAGCGTTATCAAAGAGGAATCGTATATAAACATCACCAAATGACAATACTATTCGAAAAAGGTTGTGTAATCAGAGAAGTTTTCAGATATTACTTATCCCCAAATCATCCTTGACAAATCGAAAATAAATATCAATTGTCATCTCTTCAAAATTTATCGAATTGTTCCTATTGCCATGACTACACAGAGAAATACATTTAAATCCTTATATAGAACTTAACAACTTCTTCTTGAAAAGGTTTTATCAGGACTTCATCCCAAAATTGATTAACTATACTCCTACTTGAAACGCCAAACCTTGAAATCCCAAATCATTTGTCACATCATTTACATTCACCAAGCCCATGACCTCTACTATAACAACACATAAACCAGCACTCATGTACACACATATATGTGTATCCCAATTTTAACAACTTGATCAGAGTAATTGCTTGGTTCTATGGCAAATGAAATGACCAACAAATCAAAGCAAACCATAATTAAAGGCCAACGAATCACCACCGCCATAGAAAAACCCTTCCCTCAGAGGAGCCTTCATGCGAAATCTCTACAGAATTTCTGAAACAGTTTTAACATTTTACAATGTGCCAAATACGTGCTCCGCTAAGCTTTTAATTTACCAAGTATTCACCGCATCAAGCGTTTCCCCCCGCCCTTTACAAGAGTTCAGTTTAATCTTCCTTCTCCTCTTTACAACCAGCTCTACTCGCATCCTTGTGATTCTGGGACAAAGTGTACGAAGCGGTCTATTCCACCTCTTTCGTGGCAAGCAAGCAAAACGGCGATAACGTTTTTATTGGAAAATTTATTTTGAATTTATCTCAGGATGCGAATAACGTAAACAAAGACATTTCGACTTCTAGGCTCCGTTTCTGTCGGTGAAGGTTGATGGTGGGGTGGCTAGGAATTGAGAACATAATCTCGATGCTGCTTTTGATGCGCGCAACTATTAAACGCTTCCTAGAATTTCAATACGTGCGATAGCACCCTTGTTTGTATTGAAGTTTTTTTTTAATCCGCTTAAATTTTCGGACAAAACGGGTCTCATCGACCATGAGCTGAAGGTGTCCTTTAGCGAGTAATTTTTGGTGAATCTCAGTGCATGCAGCGCTGAAGGTGGTGGTGCTCTTGCTTCAGATTATTGAGTTCCATGCAGCTTGGTTATATAAAGCTATACGCCTTAAATCATGTCGTATTACATTTTGAAAGGGAAGGTTCATTTTAAGCTCTTGACCGCTTTTATTTGGTTGGAAGCTGTTAATCTTGCTTTGTTTACGAATAGCCCAAAGCATATCTACATATACATGAATGGGGTTGCTAAAGTAAGTGTGCTACATTTCCACGGCAAAGAATGTTGGTAAAATAAATGAAATAAAATCGATATAAAAGTTCAAAGCAATGTACTTAAAAAGGAGTAAACTAAAATCTCAACAAATGTGTAACTGTCAACTGACTGATATACAAATCCATTGAAGGGCAGTAATGTAAAAGAGCATTTGTAATGTTTTGACAGATAGATAGAACGACTGCTGTTACGTTTTTGTAAAAAGAGATTAAGGCCGGTTTAAACGAATAATATATAAGTTTATAAATTTATAAGTTCCAAATCCTTTTCAAGCTTGGTATTCTCTTTTCTTTGGAAACCCCATCTTTCTCCTCATATTGGCTCTCTTTTTCCAGCAAAACATACCCATTACAGACTGAAATGTAATTGTCTATATTTAATCCGTACAAAATTGTAAGGCACGTTCCGTCAGCCCTAAAGTTTTGAGGGACTTGCTTACTTAAGTGGCGGTACAGCCCGGAATGAGCCTCGGCCAACATGCCTCTCCAATTAGCCCAGTCCTTAGCTAACTGCCTCCAGTTTCACACTTCAAGTTGGTTGAGGTTTTTACTTGTGAGCGCCACTTAAAGCGAGGTCTTCCTCTACTGCGTGCGACGTTTGGCAGGGAATCGAAGATTCAGCGAGCCGGAGTATTGGTGTCCATTCATTCTTCATGTCATAGGCATCTTAACCGTCCAATTCGGAAGTTTTTCAGCTCGTTTTTGAATGTTCGGTCCTGTTTGCTTTCACGGCTATGGAGACGTCAACGCAAACAGGACCGAAGAATTTTTCTCTCAAAAGGTTTTTTTAAGGATCTGCGTATGTATGAAGATTCTTGTCACTGATGGCCGATCAGGTTGTTGGTAAACGGTTTCAGATGTTTACATATTACGGCTGATGGGATCTTGTAGGCGGTGTTGAATAGAACTATGAATCTGTAGTTGGCGCAGTTCAGAGTCTCTTTTTTTTGTGGATCGGGCAAACGACGCTGAGATTTCATTCTTGAGTGGATGCGAGAAACTCAGCACATCATCAATTGAGTCTGATCCAATGACATCGTTGCCATTGTTCTTCCACATTAGATAATTGGTATGGTGCTAATCGGGAGGTTGAGAGATCTCTTGTCTTTCGACATTAAATTTTTGCACAGTATTTCTGATTTGTTGTGGCGTGGTGGATATAATAGTTTCGAAAGTGCTTTATCGAAGCGAAATTGTCAGTTGGGATGTAAAACGAATAGACTAGGGCTCGAAGATTCTTTGATTTCCAGCACGACATCAGACATAGTATAAGCAGTATGAGAAAACATCGGCTAAAGTGGCGTGCACAAGTAGAAACTGACCTAAACCAACTTTAAGTGCGAAGCTGTAGAGATTTAGCTAGCGAGCGAGCTATTTAGAGTGACGTGAAATAAGTCCAAATTCGATGTTTGGCTTTATTTCGGTGTTTAAAAATCTTCGAACAATTTTCAGCACTTTCAAACAATATGAAGTTGGCGTAGTTCCTAAACTAAGCATCAGGCGCCAAAATTTTAAGAGAATGAATAAATAGGGTGGATCTATGACTATAAACTTTTACCCTTTGGGTTTAATTAATTGTAATAGTTGAACATCTTATAGGTGATGTATACCAAAATCAACCCTATTGAGTGTGAAGCTTGAGATTAAATATGTAATTCGGCAAACTGGAGAAGCGTTTCAACTTCATTGTTTACGTGTGAAAGTCGCAGCTGTCCTATAAGTTCTCGTTGTAAAAAGCCAAGTTTCCGTAAACCCTATTTCCTATACAGCAGTTTGGTCCAACAAAGGGAACTCTCAGAGAGTGTTTAAATCCTCATTAGGAATTTTGATTATCAAACCTAAGAGGGCGTTAAAAATTATGGGCCGGGTCGTGAAAAATGCGAAAAGTCAATAGGTTAATACAATTAAAAGTTTCACAACATTATTCTCGCATAAACTGAATTAAGAGGACTAATGGCAGCAGATATCATTTGGGGCGCTGTTGTTCGTATAATTTTTTTTACCCTATCCCATAGGGGGGTATATTAGTTTTGATACTTAGTTTGTAACATAGAGAAATAATTTTGCTGCATATACCTCAAAGTATATGGATCGATTCCGAATCGCTAGCTGAGTCGAATTAGCCATGTCTGTCTGTCCGTCCGTCCGTCCGTCCGTCCGTCCGTCTGTCTGTTCGTCACCGATTTTTGGGCCTTAAATTTTGAGCTAGGATAATGAAATTTGGTATATAGGATCCTTGGCCGAGTCACCAGAACAAGTGTAAAAATTTTTAAAATCCGCCCACTGCCACGCCCCCTTTTAGAAAAAACGTAGTTTTAAGCCAAACCGTAAGGAATTTCAAAAAAGTGTGTTTCCAACATATTTAGACAATCCTAATATCTATATTTCGTCCATACAAAGTTTTTTGCCACGCCCACTTTTTGGGGGCTTTTTAGTAAAAAACGTTTTTTGTCCAAATTTTAAAACTTTCGAAAAAATGATGATTTGATGCAAATACTTCCACAATGGTAATATAAACATTTTGTCCATAGATCATTTTTACCTACGCCCACATTTTGGGGGCGTTTTCTTACAAAAACCATTTGTATACCCCATCCCAAGGCATTAGCAATAGAAATACGTTGTTTTTTGTCGAACCACAAAAGATTTTGAGAAACTGTCTGAGCAATATATTGTGACAATGTCATTTTCTGTTTTTCATCGCCATAAGGCCTATATTTTGAGGATATTAATTTAAAGGATGGGATGGGATAGGGTATTCAACGATCCGCATAGCGGATTGTAGCCTCTCATATGTTTTTATTCCTTATTATTTTACACTCTGAAACGAATTTTCGTTCGCCATTTGGAAATGAAACACTCAATATGCTTGAAATGAAAGATTCCCATAATCCACTGATATCGTTGACTGAACTGCTAACACCATGGAAAGTTAAGAATTGAAATGGGAACAAGGGGATTTAATAAAACATCGCAAATGTCGATTCGGTTACTACGAACTATCTCCGACCTGGGAATGTTTCTATCGGCCATGGCCATCCCCTTAGTTACTGGGACGATGGAATTTCCATTGTGCACAACCACCATAGTGAAGTTCATTTTGATTCATTCATCTTTTAATGTGCACTGTCATCATTTCGATTTCATTCTGACTTTTACTGGTTTATGCTTTTGTTTTCAATTTATTTACTTTTATTCATTCAGCATTATCTTTTTTTTATTTGTGGAGACAATTCAAAGGAAATTGACAATGACAGGAAATGGGTGGATGAAGATCCTTGACACAGTTGGAATGCTTTGACCGAAGGGAATTTTAAGAGGCCACATATAGCATCATCGCACACGGTCGTGTTTTCCTTGAATGGAGTATTGTAGTTGTTTTGTTTTTTGTTTTTTTTTTTACTTTCATTCTACCGACCACGGTTGCGCTGGAAGCTATAGAGTCCCAAAATGCCAGCTAAATAAATAGGGATAGAACATGCTCTTTCGCCTCAAAAACTTTTAATGAAGGTCATAGAGACGATTGGACCTAAATTGCGGTATTTCTGAGAAAAGGAAAATCAAATATGAGGGAAACGTACGCAAATAGGAAATTAAAAGGAAATGTTGCAGCGTTCTAAGGGGATTTAAAAAATTGCGTAACGTTGTTGATGTTGCTGAAAAGATATACTGCAAATAGGACGTTGATACAGGAGTGATCGGGATGATGGTGGGTGCAGTGGCCTTTTTGGATAATAATAAAAAAATGTGTGTTGGCTGTGTAACGTGTCAAATGGTAGGCAATGCGATTACAAGAAACCCAAGCCTTTTCACAAAAATTCAGCTTTCATATGGCGATCATGAGTTGAATCAATTTTGTAAAGCCTTTGCGGTAGCAGAAGATATGTAGCGGATCTATTTCATGTTTATTTCACACATTTTCATTTTAATAAGCATGATAAATGATTTTAATAGATCTCGATTTCGTTGTGGTTTTCCAACACAGGGAAGAAAGTAACGAAACGTGTTACACTCTCATTATACTTTAACTACATACATACAAAAATCTAAGGTGCCACTTTATCTAACCAAGGAATACCTCCCACAAATGTTGGTCGGGTGAAGGTATGCCTGTAGTATGGAACCTCAGCATTATTTGTCCGATCCACAAAACAGTGGACCCATTGAACTGTCCCAACTACTACTACAGTCTCTTAAAAATCGCCAACAAGATCCTATCTGCCGATATTGACAATATTGGTCTGAATCAACGTGATGTCATAGCCACGTTTGGTATGTAGCGGCAAAAATGGGTTAAGCTGTAAATGGGGTAAGAGTTAATCTGCCAACAAGAAAGGACACACAACATCTACGAATTGGACATTACATCACCATTGACAGATATTGCTTTGAGGTAGTACTGGACTTTAAATACATCGAATTCTATATTAACTATGAGAACAAAATCTCGTTGTTGTCAGTGGACACGTCGTCGCACTCAAGGTAACTGGCCCAGTACAGCTGCATCCAAAATCGGGTCCAGGAATTTTTTAGAACAGAACTGCGACACACAACAACATCACACTTCCAGTTTTAAATTTCATATCTCATTTTTAATATATGTATCCGTCCGCCCGTACGTACGTCACCAGTTTTTGGACCTTAAATGTTGAGCTTGAATGTTGAAATTTGTTACACGTTGCATAAATATTGTTAAAATCCGCTCACTGCCACGCACACTTTTAACAAAAACCGTGTTTTTGGCCAAACGGCTAAGAATTTTGAAAAAGTGTCTGAATAACATTATTTCGTTTGCATAAAGTTTTTGCCAACCCCACTACTCGGGACGCTTTTATTAAAAATAACATATCTCGATCAAATTTTAAAGAAATTCGAAAAAACCTTCGTCGCAAAAACATTGGTAATATGAATATGAGTATTTTATAAATAGATCATTATAAACCAAGCCCACTTTTTGGGCTTTTTAAACAATAAAAAGTTTTTGATAAACTCTCTCAGCAATATATCAAGGCAATGGCATTTTCTAAGGATGGAATGGGATAGGGTATTCAACGATTCGTACAGTGGATATAATATAATTCATATAGCAAAACAACGTTTGCCGGGTCAGCTAGGAGGGTATAGAAATTGAAAAAAATACTTCGCAAATAGTGTAGTATACATTTACACTTTAGATAGTCTTTACCCATGAGCACATTTCTTATAAAAACGGTTCTTATATCCATAGTTTATGACATAGTTCATATACTGGGATATAGGTCAGTCAGAAATGGTTAAGCCAGGAGAATTAAATTTTGGTATATATTAGAGCTTTGTTGGTGAATTCAGTGCAGTAAAAAATATTTTTAAAATCAGCCCATATTTTATCCATCTAAGGCTTTTGCGGATGTTAAATTTATGACTGGAATGGGATAGGATATCAAACGATTCGTACAGCGAATTTTAGCTTTCTCATATCTTTTTTTTACCTTTTGGCTAAGCAGGCTACGGGTAACCTCAATATATTTTATGGATGTGATGTAAGAAATACTATACAAAAATTTAATGTCAAAAGACTGCAATCGCAAGAGACCTCCAAAGGCCTTCGCGCAACGCGTATCCCTTAACCTCCTGAGTCACACCATACCACCAGCATCTAATGTCAAAGAACAATTTCAACGATGCCAACAAGCCTTTAAATCAGCCGCAACTGATGTTCTTAGTTTCTCGCGGCCACCAGCAAGTAACCCCTGGTTTGATGAGGAATGCCGCAGAAGAGAAGAACTGACGATGCTGATGATGTGGAAGAACCACTTCTGCAGACTGTTAAACGGCGATGACGAATAACATTCCACTATCTAAACTCTTGCTTAATAAGGCCGCCGGAAATGACGGCCTTCCCGCTGAGCTTTAAAAGCTGTCGGAGATGACTTGGTAAGTAACATCCACCACCTCAGCATCGTTTGCCCGATCCACAAAAACGGAGACGCTCTGAACTGCGCCAACTACAGAGCCATAAGTCTCCCCAACACCGCCTACAAGATCCTATTTGCCGTAATATGTGAACACCTGAAACCATTTACCAACAACCTGATCGGCCCTTATCAGTGTGGTTTTAGGCCAGGAAGTCCACAATCGATCAAATTTATACACTTCGGCAGATCCTGGAAAAAACCCAAGAAGTCCAAATCGATACCCACCACCTATTTATCGATTTCAAAGCCGCATACGACAGCATTTATAGAGACGAACTATACAGAACCATGTCTAGTTTTGGTATACCGCCCAAACTCGTGGGATGACGATGGAGAATTCTCGCTGCTCCATCAGGGTCGTAAACGACCTCACCGACACATTCGATACCAAAAAATGATTTAAACAAGGCGATGCGCTGTCATGTGATTTCTTTAATTTGATTCTTAAGAGGATTGTGCAAAACTCCCGAGCCAACACCAGAGGCATAATTTTCCAAAAATCGGTGCAACTACTAGCATACGACGACGATGATGATGTCAATCATTTTTAGGACCCAACGGGATGTCATAGCCACGTTTGCTAGTATAGAGAAGGAAGCTGCAAAAATGGGTTCAGCAGTAAATGAGGGTAAGACTAAGTATATGCTGTCAACACGAAAGGACACACAATATCGACGATTGGACAGAACGTAACCATCGACAAATATAACTTTGAGGTAGTATGGGACTTTGCAGACCTCGGCTCCGCCATCAACTCTGACAACAACATCTCGTCAGAAATCAAACGAAGAATTACTCTTGCCAATCGCTGTTTCTTCAGGCTAAGAAGGCAATTTAGTAGTAAAGCCCTCACTCGAACTACTAAGGAGATCCTTTTTAAAACCCTGATTATCCCAGTCCTGCTCTACGGCGCTGAAGCATGGACCGTATCAAAAGCGGATAAAGAAATCCTATTAGAGAGAAAAATTCTTGAAAAAATCTTCGGTCCCGTTTGCGTTGACATGCTATGGAGACGAAGATTCAATCACGAACTATACGAGCTGTACAGCGACATACCCCTGGTCAAAAAACTCCGCATTGGACGTTCAAGATGGCTATAGGACATGTAGAACGAATGGACACCAATACTCCGGCTCGCAGAGTCTTCGATTCCCAGCCAGACGTCGGACGCAGTAGAGGAAGACCTCGCCTTAAGTGGCGCGCACAAGTAGAAACCGACCTCAACCAACTTGGAGTGCGCAACTGGAGGCAGTTAGCTAAGGACCGGGCTAATTAGAGAGGCATGTTGTGAGGCCCAGGTTCATCCCGGACTGTAGTGTCACTTAAGTAAGTAAGTATATAACATGTCCTCTCTCTCGTTTGGGCATGTTATATGCGACAGTATTAAAGACTGCCGAAAATGCGTATTTTTATCTTAAGCTTATACATAAATGTCAATCTGTCAAAAGTTAAGAACAAAGCCAACCTTACGCGTTAATACAATGCGTAATGTGTCCGTAAATCTTTGTCGTGTAGTTGAACACTAGGAAACTTTTCGCTTTTAAAATTTAGACTTGCTTTTGTTTGTTTTCAATTAAGCTAATAACAAAATTAATATGAAATGATTTTTTCGTTATTTTTAAAATTTGAATTTGTTCTCGAACAATGGATTCTAAACTAAGGATTGATTTTGTTCAAACACATTTAGATGTACATAGTATCTTGGGTTGACAGGATATCAAGGCATGTCATTTGAATGCTATAGTATTCCTTAATTAGTCTAAAGGTATATATTTTCCCTGTCCCTGTCCCTGTTAATTTGTTTAATATTCCAATTTCCTTTCAGAAATGCTCAACCTACCTACATCTAAGAAAAAAACACTTGATCCTGGTAATGTACTTTTATTTCAAACAAATGGAAAAATTATTAACAAAAATCTCCTTAGCAAAATAAAACAGGTTATCTTCCATCCTTTAAAATTACACCAGATATATACAATGTACATACATTGTACATATCTGGTGTTTGGATGTGTGTACCAAACACAATAATATATCATTCCCCAACTTTTCATTACTGGGGACTCGCAAACACGAGTAGCTTTCTACATTGGTATCATGAAAATGCAAAACCAATGTACCTATCGGTATGAGAGGAAGAGTATCTACGAATGAGTTCTGTGAATTTTTCTTTTGTACAACCATAAAATGAGTAAACAACTCTTAGGTCTTAGATAAGAGGTTTCTGTGTTTTTTTTTTTTGCAAATGAAGAATAATTCCACTTTTTTTTTGAAATGTGCAAGAGAAATGTATTGTTTTCATTAAAAAAAATTAGATTTTAATTAAAAAATGTTCGGAGTTCAAAAAATGGTTTAATTTTTGTTTTAAACTTGTACTTAGAGTTTGTGTGACAACATTTTATTTTATTGTTGTTATATTCAATCCCATAGAGGATATAAGCTTTGAAACATAGTTTGTGACATAAGGCAATATTTTGTTTATAGAAATATCTTAATTAAGACTCAGCTGAGTTGATCTAGCCATTTCTGTCTGTCTATCCGTTCATCTGTCTTCAATTTTTACGCGGCGTTATATGTTGAGCTAGGATAATGAAATTCGGTAAATACGGTTGTACGTGCCCCTTAAACAATTGACAAATTCAAAATCCACCCACATCACACCCACTTTTCAGAAAAATGTTGTTTTTGGTCAAACAATATGATTTTTGAAAAAGTGTCTAAACAGAATATTCTGCCAATATTTTTCATCCATACTAAGTTTTTAGCCAGTTCACTTTTTGATTTTTGGTACAATTTTAAAAACATTAGAAATTTCGATGAAAACGCCTAGATAATATTGCCATGTACATTTTCTCTACGCCCACATTTAGGTGTATGTTTATAAAAATATAAACATATGGAATTTATAAATTTCCATACTCTACTCCATACTTTTTTTTTCGTAATCCCCCTAAAGTTAATAGACACGCCCATTTTTTGGGGATATACATTTTAAAGACTATGTATTCGCACACTGGATTATAGCCTTCTGAAATATTTTTTTTAGCTGTAGTTTAAGTACTTCTATTAACAGTATTAAAAAACGTCAATTTACAACGCATACGATAGCTGCCGAAAATCAGAAAGAAACGAGTGGTGGCGGTGTTTGCACGACTGGATCGTACGAAACTCTTCTCTTTCACAGCAAGTTGGGCGTTAGAGCAAATACTAAGCATGAGAAAATTTGACGATTGTCATAGTTCAACCAAATTATAGATTTATAATTATTATCTGTTATTGGCAATAAATAAAAATTCCCTTATGGAATAGTTGGACCGTAATTAAATATATAGAATTGTTGAAACAGTAATATGTAGTAATAAATATTTTAAATTTCATACAAATTGACCAAATATGCAGTTTTGCTGGAACTAATATATTAGTATCATGTGTAGTAAATATAAAGATTCGTCAAAATCGATTTTTATATGGCAGTTACCGTTAAAAAATGGCTAAACCCCAGACCATATCAAATTTTTACATCTCGGGAGATCTTGGAAGAAAATCCAAGAAGTCTAAATCGATACCCATTACCTGTTCATCGGTTGGTAAACTCCATGCGACATCAGTAATAGAGACGAATTATGCAGACTCGTCCATTCCGAAACTAAGATCGGCAGAGAACTCATCGGAACAAAAAAAGAATTAAAGTAAGGTAATGCATTGTCATGTTATTTCCTCAATCCTATTCTCGAAAGGATTGGGGCACAACCATCTATAAATCCGTACAAGTCCGCAGTCGATATTGTTATCATTTAATATACTCAACGGGATGTTGCCCAGCGCAGCGTTTGCTAGTATATTAAGAGGGAAGTTGAAAGATGGGTTAGAACAGCAAATGAGGCCAAACCAAGTATTTGATGTTTAACAAGAAGGGAACAATAACATTGGACAGAACGTTGCAATCGACAGCTGTGACTTTGAGGAAGCAAAGGACCTTGTAAACCTCTGCTCCTTCAGAATCTAATCGAAGTTTTACTTCTTCCAACTGTTGGTTCTTTAGAGTAAGAATGCATTTCAGTATTGAACCTCTTACTCTATTCACAGAGGAGACACCAATGGACCGTATCAAAAACGAATGAACAAATACTTTGTGGTTTCGAGCGTAAATCCTTCAAAAGATAAACATATTCTCCTCACCTGGTAGTGAAGGAAAATCGTATGCACAACCCAGTCATGCACTTTATTTTTTTTACGTTCTATCTGCACATAAGTGTTGTTCCTATATAATTTATATGTATATTGTTGTTATGTTTTTTTTTTCTTTACTACTTTGATATCACAGAGAAATGGAAAAAGCCTTTGTTCTTATTTGAAGCACTTTTCCAATGATAAGTGCCAAACACTAACATGCACAAAAAACCTGATATCAGAAAAAAAGGTTTTTGGGCTAAGGCCGGCATATAAAGGAATGGGACACTCAACATACTACTCGTATTGCATGATTTAAGTGTATCAAGGAAATAAAGTAAAAGTAATACGAATACATATACACATACACACTTAAGTGGTATTGCATAAGTCACATAAGAATCCTCTCAACAACATGTGCCCCAATGAAGAAATCTCTACTGATTTGAAAATATACCCATTCCTATAAATTAATGGAAAGGTCGTGGCTTATGTAAGGTGTCCTGTTCTAAGGGATGTTATGTTATGATGTTTACAGATTTTCAAAAGATTTGCTCATATCTGTAAGCTTACACTAGGCCAAGAGCAGGATTTGTTCTGCTGTGTGAAGTGTAAAGAATTTCGCTGAATCAAGCAACGAAATCCCATAAACAAATCGACTGAGCACAGAGGAAACACGAAGATATATGAGATGATGAGGCTTTGTATTATATCACCCTCCATACTCATACCGACAATCGTAGGAATCTGCCATAAGCATTCATCTAGATATCTTTTTATTCAATCTGTTTCCTCCTTTTTCTGATTTTTTTGACCCAGAAACAAGAACCAATGCGTGAGAATACTGCTACTCTGTGGGATGCGAGGAGTCTTGGGGGCTTTATATCATGCCAATAGCAGTGGGGTGGATTGTACAAATTACGGAAAATTCTGGAATCATTTAGTACACGAGTCCAGTGATGTGTGCGTATATATTGAGAATTCCTCTTGGCTAGATTTGCACATACTGGTAGGTAGGTAGGTATTCTGAAATTCATGAAGTAGTTTGAGGAAAAAAAAACGACGACAACGATGACGATGAAAGAAATGAATCTGTTTTAATTAATATTTATTTCCTTCGGCAATGTGTATTGACTTCGGGCTCATTGGAGCATTAAGTAAGCAAAAATGATGTTGAAATGAAATGCTGACGACAAGCTTCTAGGTAAATGTGGAACTTTGTGTCCCAAAGGCAACAACATATGGAGACATATATACTTAAAAGGTGGATGTGACTTGATTTTTTTGTTTTCTTTTTCTTGGAATTATTATTAGAGGACTCCTAATAGCTTAGGGCTCATTTCCCATAATTATATGAAGTTATGTCCCGAGATGCCCACTGAAGTAAATTGAACTCTTTAAGTATATGTACAATGCAATAATGAATTCTGCCATCAGAAGGGAAGGGAAAAAACGATCTCGTGCAGTAGCAGGATATACGAATTATCACTGCCCTGCTAGCCAATAAGTAGCGATTGTCTTAAAAGGTGACGAAGGAAAGAAATCACATCTACGTTTTTTTAATTGGCCCGTAAATAAACATGCTATCAAAATTATCGGTACGCCTCTATATAAATCACTTTGTCACTGACGCTAATTAAAAGCTTGTGCTGTTACTTATATGCGATCTAGAGAAGTTAATATAGGACGACTTCTCTTTTACTATATTGAGTAATAATGCTTTGTAAGACCTTTCATTTAAACATGAAAAAACAATTGAGCCGGTTAATTGAGATAGGTTCTTTGGCGTAAAGGCTTCCTCAAACTTTTTTATTATTCAAACTTAGAGAACTATTTGCACGATAGCAGGACGTACAGTTTTCTGCCAGCTTCGGATGCACAACTTTGATGAGCTTTACATTCAAGGCATCTTTCGCTCATGTTTAGTTGATGACGGATTTCTTCCGAAACGCTACCATATTTGTGTCTTAGCATACTTAATATGTTCAGGATTAATCAACCTAAATTCTCAACCGAAAACATTAAAATCATACACTATGTTTTGCTTTAACTCAATAGCTGAAATCCATGCAGTTATATATAGATATGTTGTTAGTATTATGCCTAGTATAAACCTATTGTTAACACAGTTACCAATTTTCACTCGTGTTTTTTGCCATTCCTTTTTGTGCTCACTTTCGTTACGCTTGCTACTAAATTTTTTTGCTAACGCTGTTCTCTTGAAATTGAATCGTTAAGCAGTACACATCTCAAGTAACAATTGGTAACAAATCATTGTACTACTTTTATATCATTATATATCATTAAAAAGTAATTGCCTTTTTTACCTTGGTGCTTAACCATTTGAAAATAAATACAACCCTTTATTCTGAAACATTCATGGTCCTTCGAGCCGGATTTCAAAAGACAAAATCGTAGAGAGTTTAATAAAAGAGAGTTGGAATTATACATATGTACGTATATTGGTTTTAGGAATTCTATAACTGGCACCTCATGTGAAATAGTGAATTTCAACATCTCGAGCGTGATTTAGATTTAATCAAATACTTTAATCAAAACTTATTTGTTAAATACAATTTTTTAACTTTCTCTTACAAAGAGAAAGATATTGTTTTCGTGAAAATTTTCGACCTCGAGATTTTGATTGATTCTAACATTACGATGATAGCGGAGCCTAAAAAAGTGGTTTTTGGAATTCCGTCCGTCGGTCCGTCTGTCCGTGATGGTCTCCCCAGCCTAAACGGCTAGACCGATTTTCTTCAAACTTCGTATACAAGCTAGTTTTAGTCATAATTCTAGGCCATTTTTTTTTGTTTGATTTTAGCCATGTTAATAATGGTACCTGCCATATAAAAATTACACATAACCTCAATTTTCTCGAAAACGGCTCTAACGATTTTGATTAAACTTTATATATACTATAACCATATTAGCTTCAACAAAACTGCATACCCAGTTTTTTCGAGAAAATCCATATAACGGATTTTGTCATTTAGGCCATATAAGGAAAATTGATAATTTCTCGCAAACTATTATGTCAAATTGAATGAAATTCAATATATATACTACTATTACAGCTTGAAGCAATTCCACATAATTAGTTTTAGCCCAAATATCACTAAACGATGAAATCGAAAATGAATTTTCGGCATACGAAACAAAAATATTTTGTGACCAATGCCCAGATAGTAAAAGCTATCCGCGATAAAATTACTTCTAATGAACATTCCGGTAAAACATCAGCTATAGATCGCTTAGCGGAACAGCAATCAGTTTTTCTTGAGAGACTAAATTCATCTCTGTCGTCGTCTAGTAATACGATTACTACTCAAATTCCGTCTATCGTTGTGCCACACTTTAGTGGATGTTATAAAGATTGGCCCTCCTTTCGGGATTTGTTTCTGGGATCAGTTGAAACTAAGAAGAATCTCAGTCCAACTTATTTGCGTGGTGATGCGGCTAATCTTATAAAACACTTTAAAATAAGCGATGCAAACTATCCAGAAGCGTGGAATCGCTTGGAGAAGCAGTACGATCGTAGCCAATTTATCGTTCAATCGTTTATTGAAACTTTTTGTCGCTTCCTACTTATAGTAGCCGCAATGTACAAACTTTAAGAAAGATTTCCGATGGTGCTGATGAAGTTGTGCGTGGACTTAGTGCTTTGGACAAATCGGGCCGCGACCCGTGGCTCATTTATTTATTATTTAATAAACTTGATTCGAATTCAAATCAATCTTGGGCAGAGCATATCGGTTCTCGGGAAGATTGCACAATATTGGAATTTTTGGAATTTTTAGAAGAACGATGCGATTCACTTGAGGCGTGTCAATTTTTAGGCAGTCGTTCGATCACATCGCGTACAAAACAACCAAGCAACATTCGGGCTCATGTAGCTAGGCCATCAGATACAACTTCGCCATCGAAATGCCCAATGTGTCAAGAAAATCATAATCTTTCCCAGTGTACAAAATTCGTCGAATTTGATATTGAATCTCGTCAAAGTTTTGCGAAAACAAATTCGCTATATTTTAACTGTCTTCGGGCTGGGCATTCATCGCAAAAATGTTATTCCTCCTTTCGTTGTCGGGTGTGCAAATCACGCCATCATTCGCTCGTGCATTCCGAAGATGCAATCAAACAACCTAAATCTTCGTCGGTTTCTTCAAACCAATCTCAATCTTCGTCATCAAACCTCAACACATCTACAGTTTCGCTCGTGAGTAACCATTCGCTTGATTTTAATTGTCGAAAGAAAATTCTTCTACCAACCATATTATCTAAAATTCAAGACATTCAAGGAAATCATTTAGACTGTCGAGTGCTTCTAGATTCGGGGTCACAATCTACATTCATAGTTGAAGCGTTTGCTCAAAGACTCGGTTATAATCGAAAAAATTCAAGAATTCCTATCCTTGGTCTATCGTCGACTCAAATTGGATATACAAAAGAACGCATGTCGTTAAATCTTCGTTCTCGTGTCAACTCTTCTCATTTGTTCGTTGATGCCTTTATACTCGATAAATTAACGTCAAATTTACCCTCTACTTCTATTGACGTTACTTCCTGGTCTCATATTCAAAATCTCGCTGATCCAAATTTCAACATCGCTGCTCCTATTGATGTCCTTCTTGGTGGTGATAAGCTTTGGAGCATTCGTAAGGACGGACAAATTCGAGCTCCAGATGTGTGCCCTATCGCTCAAAGCACTTCCTTTTGTTTGGGTCATAACTGGGCAATTCTTTGTACCAGAAGAATCGACTCATTTTATTTCGTTCCACTCTATAGTCGATATAGATGCATCGTTACAACGGTTCTGGGAACTCGAGGAGATTGCCCCAGCAAGCAATACACTTGTGGTGGACCAGGCTGAGGAACACTCGGGCTCCTGGCAGGAAGTATATTGTTCAACTTCCTTTTAAAACTACAAATCCATCCTTCGAAAATACATTTTCTCTAGCTGTGTCTCGTCTATTTGCAATGGAACGTCGGTTTTCTCATTATTCGAAACCGCGAGAGCTGTATTCCAGATTCATGCAAGAATATATTGACTTGGGCCACATGACTCGAATTCCTCGTAAAGAGATTGGAGTTCCTAACGGTAGGTGCTTTTACATTCCACGTCACGCAGTGTTAAAGCCGGACAGCTCATCTACAAAGCTGCGTGTGGTTTTTGATGGTTCAGCTAAGGATTTCACAGGAAGGTCCTTAAATTGGGCCCCCTATTCAAAGAGATCTAGTAGGAGTGTGCTTACGTTTTCGACAACATCCTTTCGTTTTTGCTGCGGATGTTGTCAAAATGTTCCGGCAAATTTGGATAGTGGATTCTCATACTGATTACCAACGTATTGTCTGGCGCGACTCTGCTTCGATAGAAATCGAACACTATCGTTTGCGTGCTGTAGCGTACGGAACAGCACCCGCTCCTTTTTTGTCAGTTCGTGTTCTTAAGAAACTTGCAGAAGACTACAAATCAGAATACCCCAGTGCAGCCCGTGTTTTATTGGAAGATGTCTACGTGGATGATGTGATGACAGGCGCAAAGTCAACCAAGGAAATCATCGAATTGTAGCCGGAATTGGTTACTCTTCTTTCCATGGCCAAACTAGAGCTGAGAAAATGGAGTTCGAATTGTTGGCCCCTTATCGCTTCTCTTCTAAAGGAAGAATGTGAGTGTTCGTTTTTTGATACAGAACGCTCAAAGTCATTTGTAAAGGTGCTCGGTATGCATTGGAATCCTTCAAATGCTGAATATTCGTTTCGCGTGTCCAAGTGTCTTCCAACCTCTTCGTTAACGAGGCGTTCGTTGTTGTCGGAAGTGTCGCGGATATTTGATACATTAGGACTTTTAGCACCATCTGTCGTACTTTTCAAAATCCTCTTTCAGGAACTCTGGTCATCGAACTAAAATTTAGGATAGGACGACCCATTACCTTTGGCGTTAGCTTATCGATGTGCAAGGTAAAGGCAGGAGCTGTTGTTTTTTGAACAGGTTCGAATACCAAGAAACTGTTTTGCATCTTCGTTCGACGGCGCTGAGCTCCACGGATTTTGCGATGCATCCGCTCTCGCTTATGCTGCCGTACCAAAGACTACTTATACTCACAGTCAATTCACCTACATCGTGGTTCTTGATTTTAAATTTTACTAATGTATAACACATAGTTCCCAGCCGTAGCAACACCTGAATGATTTTTCACTGGCCCTCCTCTCGTGATGAACTGACAAATCATCCGAGTAGTATCAATTGTCAAGAATAGCTTATCTCAACTTAGCCGTTCGGAGTCGGCATAAAACAGGAGGTCCCGCCATCGTGCAAGAAGTACACACGCGCACATGAATGGTTGTGAGAAAGCTAGGCCCTGGGTACTAACGAGCCTGTTGCGCCAAAAATTTGTATTTGTATTTGTATAACACATAGTTACTTTTATGATTAGCGCTATGCAAACCTTAAAGCCAATAGAACTTGAAAGATATGTACCTACCATTAATTTGTCCTGGTTGTAATTGGTGTAAGAAAACCATATCACTGTTAAATCTAGACTGATTTGAAATTTGCACGAAAGCAGATTGTATATATCGTATTAATTTAGGTCGAACAGGTTCTATTCTATTCGAATGAGCTTCATAGAATGGTGACCAGACTTGTGGGGCATACTCTAAAGCGCCCTACACACGATCAATGTTACTTTTCAATATTACTTGAATGAGTCACCATGTCTGATGTCTGAAAAGTGGGCGCGACAATGGGCGGATTTTAAAAATATTTACACTTGTTCTTAAGCAACGCATAAGGATCCTTTGTACCGAATTTCATTCTCCTAGCTCAAAATTTAAGGCCTAAAAACCGGTGACATACAGAAGGGCGGATGGACGGACGGACTGGGACACAGGCATGGCTTAATCGGCTCAGTTAGCAATTCTGAGTGGATCCATATACTTTAAGGTATCAAAATTATTTCTCTTTGTTACAAACTATGTATAAAAACTAATATACTGCTATGGAATAGGGTATAATTATTGTCCATTCTTGTAGACAGATATGAAACGACTAAACAGCATTTTCGCAAAAATATTGTCAATGTTCATTGATACGTGTAGTGGTGATTTTCCATCAATGACAAAAAAAGGTGTCAATTATACTTGTTAATAAACGTTGACCGTGTGAAGGGCTCTTAAATGAGGGCGAACGAAACAATTGTATAGCAAAACAGTGGCATAAGGGTAATTTGACTCTTTTGATCCCTTTTTTAAATCTTTACTTAGACTTAGATTTATTGAAAAATGTGTAAGTGTGTTTTTTTAAACTCTTTTGTAGGAACAAATAAAATGTACGACTAGGTCGCACGTACTTTATAATTACTTTGTCCACCTTTGATTAATATTTATAAAAACTGTTAACACTGAATTTAAAGAAAGTCAGTGATGGCGTTCATTCCGCAGAAAATAATGACTTTCCGTTATTGGCTGAAACGAAAACTTCTGATGGGAGACTTTAGGCTAAAACTAGTTAAAAGGCATTGCTACATATAGAAAAAGCAACGTTGATTTTCAGTTTTATCCAACTAGATCATATTTATAGCAAGATATTAAAGATTTTACAATTTTGGCGTAAATAAAAAACTGGGTAAGTAATTTTTTCCAAACCTAACTGTTAATGTAGACGCTAAATGCCTCGCACATCAAACCAAAAACGAAGTTTTCATCAAAAACTGAAATTTTCACATACAATTTTAGTTTATAAAAACTAAGTTGTGACTTAACCGCACAAGAAACCACTTCGCAGACGTTAATTTCTTGGGGCTTATTAGAATGACCACATCTATTGATACATTCAATACGTCCCACACAACATCTGACAAACGCTGTGACGATTTCTATAATTTTGAAATAATAATGTTACGTTTACTTACCATCATAAATAAAATATATCATGATACAGTATTTTTTACGATATGACTTACCTGGAAAGAAAACAGAAAAAATTTTAAATTAGTATTAATTATAAATGCTTGATATTTAGAAATGACTGTTACGTATAATTTTTTTTTCAGCGGGCTGGTGGAAATCTTCTATGAGGACCGTCGACGCGTGTGAGATTTTTACTCACTCGAACCACCACCCTATTTGTATTGCAACTATTAGTATTCGACTTATCTACGTTAATTTCTTTCAAAGAGAAAGGGGTTGGGTACGATTTGCTGATTTTTAAAATGTCGATTTAAAAAGATCGACCGTCATCATGTCGACTTTCAAAAGCGGCTCGCATGCATCTGAACATCGGATAATTGTTTATGTTTAGATTAAAAATATTATTTTAATCATTTAAAAAGGGCATTCCTGTTTTATTTTAGATAAAAGTCGATATTTTTACCGACAACTTTTCAGTTGACATTTTATTGGTCTGGATTTTAAACTGTCAACTTTTTTTTGTAGATTAAACTTCAGTCGACATTTTAACAGTCGATGATGTTTATATTTGTCCAGTCGACATTTTTTTTGTCGACCATTCGTACGCTTCCCAAGAGAAAGATGTTATTTTCACCAAATGTTCGAACTATGAATTTTGATTGATTTTAGCATAACGATAATAGAGGAATCCAAAAAAGTTTTTTGAATTCCGCCAGTCTGGTCGTCTGACCACGGCGCATAATAAATGATCATTTTGCTTTCAAGAGTTTATAAAACGTTTAAATTGGTTTCACTGGACTAACCCCATAGTTGTATACCATATGTCTTAATCGGTTTTTACACTTAGGTACTTGTTAGGCTTCAAATATATCCAAAGCAACCTTTTTTACATGCGACTTCCATTTTAATTTTCCGTCGAGAGTCATAAATACGAAAAATCTACATAAATCGATTTGACCTTGTTAAATGCAATCCGACAGGATTTTTTTCATTCATTAACCTCGTTAAGAGCCATTTGTAACCTCTCATCTTGTGTCAACTGCTAGTATAGCAGTATCGTCAGCAAACGTGTCTACTATTGTCTCGTTTCTTTGTGGTAAATCACATGTAAATAGCAAGTATAAGAGTGGTCCAAGTACACTTCTTGTGGTACTTCATTATTTCTTTGAACTTCCAATATTCATTTCCAAGTTTCACACGAAAGAGTCTATACTCGTACCTTGAGATAATTTTATATAATTGTTCAGGCAGAACTTTTATTAATTTTTATTTAAGGCCTTTATGCCACACAATGCGCTGGACTATCAATGGGATTAAATGTTGTCTTTTAATTTATATATAAATAACATTGTCATAATACGCATTATTTGGTTTACGTTTGTCCATCATAAAGTATTAAACATAAAATTTATTGATGTATATCTATTGCACTTAAGTATGATTCACCTTGCTTTAATTTGTAATATTTGCAGTCTTTGTTTTTGATTGTCCAAACATATAAATACAGAATACTTGCACAATAATCAACATAGGGACATGTTACATCTAGATTTTCTTAACACCCCAAGTTTTTTTTGACACTTTTTTACAAATATAATTGGTATGATAGTTCAAATTTAGAAACAGGAGAGGTGCAGGCGAACAACTAGCGGAAGCCCTAAACTGCTACAAAGCAGACATTACTGCCATCCAGGAAATACGATGGGATGGGCCGGGCAAAAAGAGGATGAAAAACTGTGACATATACTACGGACCGTGTTATAGTGAGCAGAAACATCGACTATTCGGATGCGGATTTGTTATAAGTGCCAGACTTAGGCAAGAAGTCTTATGTTTCCAAGACAATAGCGAACGCATAGTAACAATCCGCATCAAGGCCAAATTCGCCAACATAAGCCTTATATGCGCTCACGCTCCGACGGAAGAAAAAGATGATATAGCTAAGGATTGCTTCTACGAGCTCCTCGACAAAACCTATGAACGACTACCGAAGTACGATGTTAAAATCGTGCTGGGAGATTTTAACGCCAAGGTAGGAAGAGAAGACATCTTTAGAAGTATTGTCGGAAAACATAGCCTACACGACAACACGTCTGATAACGGACTTAGGCTAATTGATTTTGCTACGGAACGAAATGCCACTATAGCCAGCACACGGTTTCCTCACCTCGATATCCATAAGGGGACATGGCGGTCTCCAGATCAACGAACGGTCAACCAAATTGATCACATTGCGATAGATAAGAGGCACGCGTCCAGTATTTTGGATGTCCGAACATACCGAGGAGCTAACATCGACTCGGATCACTACCTTGTAGCAGCCAAGGTAAGAATGCGGATATCCACCACGCCACAACAATCCAGAAATACTGTGAAAAAATTTAATGTCGGAAGACTGCAATCGCAAGAGACCGCCAAGACCTTCACACAACGCGTATCCCTTAGCCTCTCGATTAACACCATACCACCAGCATCGAATGTCGAAGAGCAATGGCAACGATGCCAACAGGCCATTAGATCAGTCGCAACTGATGTGCTAGGTTTCTCGCGCCCACCAGCAAGAAACCCCTGGTTTGATGAGGAATGCCGACAGATGCTCGCAGCCAAGAACGAGGCCTACAAGGCTAAGCTGCAGGTGAAGACGAGAGCTGCCATTGAGCTCTATAGGCAAAGAAGAAGGGAAGAACATCGGCTTTTCAGCAAGAAGAAAAAAGAGCAAGAAAAGCGCGCGATCGAGGATATAGAGAGGTGCCACTCCTGGAACGATGTTCGCAAGTTTTACCAAAGTGTAAAACGTCAAAGCCAAGGACACAAGGCTCGAACAGAATCCTGTCGAGATGAACAAGGAAATATTGTAGTTGAGACACAGTCGATGCTGAGGATATGGAAGAACCACTTCTGCAGACTGTTAAACGGCGATGACGAACAACATTCCGCTGTCAGGCAGAACGAACCATTCAATATTGGCAACGACAGCGAAAACTGCCAACCAACCGACCTGAGTGAAGTGAGAATAGCAATATCTAAACTCAAGGTTAATAAGGCTGCCGGAAATGACGGCCTTCCCGCTGAGCTTTATAAGGCCGGTGGAGATGACTTGGTAAGTAACATCCACCAACTCAAAAGCCAAATCTGGTCGGATGAAAATATGCCTGAAGAATGGAACCTCAGCATCGTTTGCCCGATCCACAAAAAGGAGACCCTCTGAACTGCGCCAACTACAGAGGCATAAGTCTCCTCAACATCGCCTACAAGATCCTATCTGCCGTAATATGTGAACGCCTGAAACCGTTTACCAACAACCTGATTGGCCCTTATCAGTGTGGTTTTAGGCCAGGAAAGTCCACAACCGATCAAATTTTCACACTTCAGCAGATCCTGGAAAAAACTCAAGAAGTCCAAATCGATACCCACCACCTATTCATCGATTTCAAAGCCGCATATGACAGCATTTATAGAGACGAACTGTACAGAGCCATGTCTAGTTTTGGTATACCGTGTAGGAAGACGATAGAGAATTCTCGCTGCTCCATCAGGGTCGGAAACGACCTCACCGACACATTCGATACCAAAAAAGGATTTAGGCAAGGCGATGCGCTGTCATGTGACTTCTTTAATCTGATTCTTGAGAGGATTGTGCAAAACTCCAAAGCCAACACCAGAGGCACAATTTTCTAAAAGTCGGTGCAACTACTAGCTTACACTGACGATGTTGACATCATTGGTAGGACTCAACGTGATGTCATACCAATACTCCGGCTCGCAGAGTTTTCGATTCCCAGCCAGACGTCGGACGCAGTAGAGGAAGACCTCGTCTTAAGTGGCGCGCACAAGTGGAAACCGACCTCAACCAACTTGGAGTGCGCAACTGGAGGCAGTTAGATAAGGACCGGGCTAATTGGAGAGGCATGTTGGTTGAGGTCCAGGTTCATTCCGGACTGTAGCGCCACTTAAGTAAGTAAGTAAGTACTATTCAGTTTTAACCACATGTTTATATTTTTGAGCTCATTATATATGTTTCTTACACATGTTTTTGTATCACTTCCAGAACAATAAAGAAGACCATCATCAGCAAATAGCATTAATTTTGACCATTGGACCACCTTTGTCATATCATTTATATAAAGTAGAAATAATTTAACTCCCAAAATGGTGCCCTGCGGTATTCCCACATTAATTTCGATTTCATGTGATATTGTATTTTTTATTAAGGTCCTTTAAACCAATTCAGTTCGGTTGATTTGATACCATACTTATTAAGTTTTTTAATTAAAATATCATGATTTACAGTTTCAAATGCTCTTTTTAAGTCTATAAATACTGCAACTATTACATTCTGTTTATCAATTTCACTTTTCCAATCATTTATAACATAGTTGATGCATGTTTCGCAAGAATGTTTTGTTCGAAATCCTGACTGGTAACGATCAATTATATATTGGTCATTTAAATGTTCTTGTAATTGTATTGAAACAGATTTTCCAAAAATGTTGTCATATATTGGCATCATACATATCTATAGGTCGGTAGTTACTGAATGCTTTAGCATTTTGAATCTTTTTTACTGGTATTATCAATGATTCTTTCCACGAATCTGGATATATACCTGATGTTAATGATGTATTTATTATTCTTATTAATACTGGTCCGATTATATGTAATGTATTTAAAAATTTTAGTTACTTTTTATATTTAAAGCTTTTATTGCACATTTAAGGGTTTCTATATCAATGTTTCTAAACTTAAATTCTATATTGCACTCTTCAATTATATTTTCGTATTCACAAAATATCACAGATCGAGTAATGTCATTTATGCTTTGTATAAAGAAATTATTGAATTTATCACTGTGTATTATTATTTATTGCACGTCCATTATTATCATAACCTTTTATTATTGCGTCAGTTCTTTGGTTAAGTACATATTTTTTTTAATTTGTCTCACATATCTTTTTGATTTTTAGATGAATTTATTTTTCTTTATATAAACATTGATTTGGCTTTTTAAATTGATTTCTATATAGACGATACGTTCACCAATCATCGATATTGTTCGAAAAGATATCTTTTTGGTAAACTTTTTTTTGTCCGCTTTAGTATTTCAAGTTCACGATTGAACCATTCCGCATTTTTGTATAAAACGTGTTTTTCTTTAACCATTGGATAAATTGTTTAAGTTATTTGGCTGATTTTCGTCAAAAAGCATAAACACAGAATTATCGCATAGATTTGCTATAAAACAATTTTTATTATATACACAATATGTTATATGTTTTGTATTATTGCACAATTTGGGTCTTTTTATAATTATTTCTATTGTTTCATGGTCACTAATTTTTAAATGGGTATTTATTTTAGCACTCAATATATCTTTGCAATTTGATAGTGCATAGTCAATTAATGTTACAGATGTTGCAGTTATTCTTGTTGTTTTGTATTTATCATCTGTATGCTGTTGTTAATGATATATGAAATTTTTTGTATGTATGAATCTGTGATATCTCAAACCAATTTATATTGAAGTCACCCAATATTATAAAGTAATTATTGCACTGAAGTAAAAAATCTATTAAATGCTCCATTTCGTCACAAAATTCTCTTTTAGAAGACAGGTGGGATCTGTATATTGCACTTATATATATCACAGGGTAGTTTTCATATTGAACTTTTCTTATTAAAAACCAATATTGCATACTGACAAAAAATTCTTTAACGAGACTACACTTTAGAATAATAATATTTCTCACAACCGTTCATGAGTGTGTACTTCTTACATTATGGCGGGACCTCCTGTTTTAAGCCGAATCTGAACGTTGAGATCACAACAGGATGGTCAGTAAAAACTCATTTAGGTGTTCCTACGACTTGGAACCGAACCCAGGCCTTCTGCGCGGCAGTTCATCGCACTAACGAAAGCGCCACTGAGCCCGTAATAAATGATGATAGCTTCGTTACTCTGTTACAATTCCAACAATCACAAAGGTCAAGACTAAAAACTTTACATTAAAGTTTCATAATTATGAATGTTTACAACAGTTAATTTGTATTCTAAAGCGCTGCTCAAAATACAGTAAAATTCACACAGGAATACTCCAATTATATTGGTAAATGTTCGATACAAAACATTATTTTCGTGTATTAGAATCATAGAAGTGAACACGATATGAAACGAGTGGTGGGTGCACGACTGAGTCGAACACAACTTTCTCTTTCACTGTTATAAATATGTTCAAATACCAACCATGCGAGAATTTGGTAATTTTCATAGTTTGGGCCCAATATAACATTCGTTTTGGTCATTAGTTATTGTTAAAATTATATAAATAATATGGAACAATGTTCATAAGAACTTCTATTCCGGATTTTGAAGAAAATTGGTGCCCATGTGTATTATAATAGTTTTCCATTATTAGCCAAAACTGAAAATTCCATTAAGGAATATATATGTGCCAACCTAATTGTGTGGAATATTTATATATATGTAAAATTTCATTCAATTCGACTAAAGATTTGACGAGTAATTGCCAATTTTTCTTATATGGCCTAAATCCAAAATATATTATATGGATTTTCTCGAAAACAATCTGGGCAATGTAGTTTAGTTGGAACTTAAATATGGTAGTTCCGACTAAACTACATACATACATAACATATATTTATATTATTAAAAATCTTCAGAGCCTTTTTTGAGAAAATTGACGTTATCTACAATTTTCATATGGGAGGTACCGTTAACAAAATGGCCAAGAGTAAAAAATGCCTAACATTTTTGGGTCACATTTCTGCGTATACGAAGTTTGAGTAAAATCAGTCAAGCCGTTTAGGCTGGAGAGACAGAGAACGGGCAGACGGACGAGACTCGAAAACCACTTTTTTTGGTTCCACTATCATAGTAATGTTAGAATTCATTAAAATATTGAGGTCAAAAATTTTCGGGAAAACACTGTCTTTCTCTTTTTAAGAGAAAGTTTAAAATGGACATAAACGCACATGCCTCTCCAACTAAGGTAACTGTCTCCAGTTGTGAACTTTGAGTTGGTTAAGGTCAGTATCTAGTTGTAAGCGGTAAGTGGGACCTTTTCTTTACAACTCCAAAATGTTTTTTAATGACAGATTATTGCAAATAATGGTGGATGGCGTTTCCTCATATATATATATTCTCCATATACGGTCGGGTACCTCAAGGATAAATTATCAAACCCAATCTATTTTTAGTTTTAGCAACTTGCTCTTACACAGCGAGTTATGCGTTAGATGAAGAACGTTTATTCCGGAATTTGAAGGAATGGAAGTCTATGTGAAATTGATTTTTCGTTATTGATCGAAACTGAAAAATGCGTTAAGAGCATTTTGGACCAGAAATAATTACATAGATATTAAATTGCATTCAATTTGACCAAATAGTTTTGCGAGAAATTGAAAAAAAATTCTTATATGACCTATATCCACTCAGTTTTGTTGGAATTTATATATATCTATATATATATATTATAGTATGTGTTAGGTTAAAGATGCTACCAGCAAGTTCGCCAACACACTTAGACCAGTGTTTGGTCCATTGTGATACCACATATCCATTCTCCTTGTTACCTGTATGAAATTTATGAAACGGAGGAGACTTTTACTTCCGGTTTTGTCGAATCGCTCAGTTTTTGAAAGTAGTAAGTTCCAAGATGAAGCTTCCTTTTGTTTGATAGGGCCGGTCAGTTACAAAGAAAATGAAGTATTGTTTCGTCTTCCTCTTCGTCCATGCAGCTCCTGTGGAAGTCGTTTGAGTGAAGTCCTAGCCTTTCTGCGTGCCTTCTTATTAAACAGTGTCCAGTGATCACACCTATTGTGGTGTCGCTAATGTATGTTCTAGCGGTCGAAATCATAGTCCCTAGGATCTTCTTAATTCCAGCTTTGGCCTTTTTTTTGAAAAGTCGTGCCCACACTCCATCTGATATTTGATTTGCTGTTAGCATGCTGCGCTAGTAAGCTTTTGCATGTAGTGATAGGAATATGTTGTGCACCCGTGTCGGTTAAGGCTGTTAATTTAGTCCCTTATCTGGCGAGTTCATCAGCCTTACAGTTCACTGGAATGCCACAATGCCTAGGCACCCAGCATAGGTGAATGTAAAACTGACGTTATATCTTTTGAATAGATGAGTGGCAAAGCAATCTAGGGTTTTTTTTGATTTTGTTTTATATGACAGGTACCGTTAATAAAATAGTAAAAAATAAAAAAAGGGACTTGAATTATGACCAAAAAAAAACAATGATAGGCTAGAGATACCATTACGGACAGACGGACGGAATTCCAAAAAATATTTCTTTGGGTTCTGCTATTATTGTTATGTTAGGATCAATCAAAATCTCTAGGTCGAATATTTTCATGAAAACAATATCCTTTTCTTTGTAAGAGAAAGTTATAGATGTAAAGGAAAACCTGTTAAAGAGAGTCCTGGTAGAATAATATACATAAAATTTCTATCCAAAGCAAAGATTTCACCTACTTGACCAAATTGAAGGAAAGAAATACCTAAGATAAAGTATTGTTAAAGTTGGTGGTCGTAACACTCGAATTACCGGGGTTAATTTTCCTGGTTACTGCCAAAACCAATATAATTTCTCAGCATTTCTGCTTAATTTGATAATATCATTGCTATGGTAATATAAAAGGTGTTTTTTTTTAGAGGCATAGAACTTTGAAATAGATTAAAACAAAAATGATTTTTTTTTAAATTGACATGAAATTTACTTCATTCGAAAGATAATCTTCTGGCATTACAATGTAAACATGATTTCTGGCATATGAGCCATGGCAGGATCGGACGTCTAATCTAGAGGTTCAATTTTCCAATATTTGTGGTCATATATCGGCAATAACACGGTGAATGTTGTCCTCCAAGTGGTCAATCAAACAGCGTTAAATCGCGCGATCTCGGAGGCCAATTCACAGGACCAAAACGAGAAATTATGCGCTCGCCAAATGTTTCAACAAATCAGTTGTGGCACAAGCTGTGTGACATGTTGCGCCGTCTTATTGAAACCACAGCTCCTGCACATCATGAATGTTCAATCGATGAACGAAAAAATCCAGTAATCATGGCTCTAAGCGGTCACCATTGACTGGAACGTTCTGGCCAGCATCGTTTTTAAAGAAGTACGGACCATTTATTCCACCAACCCATAAAGCACACCAAACAGTCAGTTTTTGTGGATGTAACGGTGTCTCAACATGAGGATTATCATCACTCCAAATACGGCAGTTTTGTTTATTGACGTATCCATTCAACCAAAAGTGTTGACCGTAAAATGGACGTAGTGCGCGATACGTATTTCGAACAGAACCATCATTTTCAAAATAAATTTACACGATTTGGAACGTTTTTCAGTCGTCAGTCTATTCATGTTTAAATGCTGACAAAATGGCCGCCAGTAAAAAAAGTGTTGCAAACTTAAAGTTCTATACCTCAAAAAGAACATGCTTATCTTTTCTGATTTGTAAGAGTACAGGAGAAATACAATGAAAGTAACTAATTTGGTACCCATTCATTGCAACTAAAAGTCAAGCCAAAAGTTTCGTAAAACGATTAAGAGCTCTTCTAGTTGTACAATATATACTAATAGTTACCATTTCATTTTAAATATACTCCTTAAACTACGGCATTTGTATAGTTATGCCGACCCTGGTAAGACTCTGCAAATAAACTGCCAATTCATGGGAGAAATAATCTCTTTGTTTTAGGGACGAAAATCGAGAAAGATTGTAAAATTTGTTCCTCAATTTCCATTACACGTTCCCAAAGTGTATACCAATAGCAATTTAAAGTTTTCAATTAACTTTCGTTCCCATTCCATCTTCAGTCTACTGGAGCTCAAGTAATAGACACCACCAAGAGGCAACACCGCCAATCCACCCTATCTTCCCTTCACATTATAAAAACCTCCCAAATGTTCAAGTTTCTCAGTAACAATATACGGTGCCTGAACTTTGATTGAAGGAATTAATTTTTTGCTTGTCGCCGTCCATGTTGTTTTAAGAGAATAGTATTTCTTGCAAAACAAATCGAAAAAAGTGAATAAAAATTAATTAAAAAAATAATTGTATGTGTTTATGGGTTGACATGCCCACAATTTGACATTAATATGCCACGTATGGAAGAAAAATGGTTACGCATACGCCCCGTCACCCAGCCAATTCCAAAATAGCGTGGAATAGCAGAAGCCTGACGCAAAGTTTGCAGATGCAAATCAAGGATATACGGTGCAATGAATTCTAAATAAATTGAAACGAAAGCTCTCATCGTACGTAGTATAATACGCAACGAATGTCAATGCGGCCCCTAATTTCCGCCACCAGGCAACGTAAATCACACAAAAAGCTGAGAGCTACGTGACTTTGCTTGCTAATTTTCTCATAGTTATATCCCATGGAGGAGGCATTCATTTCAATGCGACTCTGTGTGTGAGAATGTATCTAAAGAGGGCCGACGCGGCCGCGGTAGTAATAGAGATTTGGGTGGTAATTATTTTTAATTCATTCACACTCTCTTGTACTTGCCGAGAGTGTAGTCGTAGCCATGCTCTATTTTTGAGTTGTATTCAGATCAAGGACAAAATTGGAAGATTATGAATTTGTCAGCACAATACCCAGTGACACTCGGTTAATGCGGTTGGAGAAATAGCAGCAGTAGTAGTCAGCGCTGCCGTGGCGCTCGGGGGAATATTCCATTGTTGGCATCTATACTCGTACTCTGGCAAGTATTTCTATCTATTTTGAAACGTGTTAAAGTGTGTGTGGGATTTTTCTGCTGCAGGAATGTTTGAAAAGTGGTTTTGCTATTGGTCCATTTACCATGCAGATGGAAATCCATTGACCCAAAACCGACTGTTAACTTAACCATTTGAATGCTTGAATAGAAAATTTAAATGTTCGCTCGGTTGTTGACATGTTTGCTCCTCTGCCGGTTGAATAATTGCTCTATTTTTGGTTTTGTTTCTGACGAACTTATATTCAGATAGTGGTATAATTAGTAAAGTCGGTGATGGGGCAGTTTCAAACAAAAATGTGATAAGACTGTTGGTTTAGGTAAGCTATGACTTTGACATTGTGTGTTATACTCACATACATTCATTGGGATTTTAAAAGTTTTCTAATTTAGGAGCAAGAAGTTTTGTATTACATTTCTTACAAAATGATTTGAAAGATGGATAGTTTTATCAAATTAGATCTAATATAAATTCATGAAATAGAAGTTGTGTGAATACAAAACACACAATGTTTGAAAAGCCTTGAGTTAATTTTTTTTTTTCTATTTATAAATGAAGGAAAACCCTTGAAGCAGTTGTACATAATCTTTGTAACTAGAATCTCAGCCAAGAAGTTTTTGTGTTAAAGGAAGTTTCATCTTTCAACTGAAACAACGAGACATGCGTATATATATGAATGTGCAAAGTTTGTCTGTGATCTAAGGTGATGTAGAAAGTACTATCAGATTCACTCTATCAAAATACATTTTATAATAATTTCCAAACTTCTTGTCTAAGCCTAACAAATGCAAATTAACTTACGGAAAATTCTATTGAAAGATTTTACAACTTGAGAACAACTTATAAAATAATTGCAATAAGTATAATTTGGTGTACAAAGTTCAGACTTTAAAACCAGCTGCAACTGTTGTGATTAGTATCGCTCCCACAAAATAAGTGATATCAGTTCTAAGAGAAGTGCTTAAAGGTCTGCGCCTAGGGTTTGGCTTAACAAATTGTTTGCTAGGATATATAATAATTGCTTTATGAATAGAGCATGATTTTTTTTCAGCTTTTGAAATACATATAACGATTTTTGAAAAAATAGTTTTGTTACAAGAGGGAGATTTTTTTTAATGAACATTTTCAAACTCGAGATTTACATTATTTCTAACGTTACAATGATCAGGACTATAATAGATCATTCCCGCTGTTCTATTCGTCGGTCCATCATTCTATCTGTCTAAAGGCTAAATGGCTGCACCAATATTTTGAGTACTGTTATATACTGAGCAGAATCAGCGAATATTTAGATGCAAATTCGTCATAAGTGACAGACTTAAACAATAAAAGTCATCTGTATCGAAGGAATTAGCTAACTTATTGTAATAACCTGCTTAAAACTTGGTGGCCGATTTCAATGACAAGGCAGGAAAAGATGACATTTCTTCAGCGTTATCAGAAAATACAGACTTCACAACACCACATCTGGCAACGGGCTTAGACTAATGGACTCGACTATAGCCAGCCATTACTAGGTATCCAAAAATTGATATCCATAGTAAGGCATGACGGTCTAGATCAACGAACGGTACACTAAATTGGATACATTGTGTTAAACAGGAGGAATTGCTTCGAATATTTTGAAAGTCCGATAATTCTCAGGAGTTGATATGGACTATTACTTTGTTACAGCCAAGATAAGAATGCTTTTATATGCGGTGGAATAAGCACTAAATTGAATCATATATGAAAGACTCCTTACCGTAGCAGAAGAGAAAGGTGCTCTATCCGACAGTAGACGTTATAAAAGCGGTAGTTGACTTGATTGATTGTTTATTATGCTAGTAATGGCCGTGGGAGTATTTAAAAAAAATGTATTCCTATACTGAATCTATGAACAAAGAGCTAATACATCATATTTCATAATACTAGCTCAACATTTTCAGACAGTCCAAGCGCATTCACACGCTCCGTTACTGATGTGAGGCAAATCAGTTTTTATATTTTTGTCGTTCGGTAAACATGGCATCTACCATCTACGGTCTACATTTTAAACGAAAACCGTATGCGTATTTATTCAACGATTTGCACAACGTATTGTAGCCTTCACATATGTTTTATTTTAGATCCGACAAATCATTATTGTACTCCTTGAAATGACGGAAATTACTTTTTTCTTTCATTCTACTTCGAATTTCATTTCTTATCCCACATTTGCAGATGTAACGGTAATGAGTTGCTATATGAAAAACTTTAATTTTCCATTGTGGAGTCTTAATATATCCATTTGCAGTTGAATAAGAAGAAGTAATAGTAGGTGTCTTTGCTCATAGAACAAATTTAAAGTAATGGTAACATTTCAGTTTTCAATTATCCGAGTAAGATAACAGTATACGTGTACACATTCGCTATAAAGTAAAATACATACTTTAGCACTCAGTTGCTAAAGTAGAATTATTGATGTAACATTCCAAGTGTTACATACATCCCCAGATAGACATCCTTTTACCAAAGTCAAAGTCAAAATGTCACCAATGAATTTTTCCGTTGTCCTACATCAATATGCTCTTAAACGAGCAGCAGCCTGAGTTATAAATACTATCAAGCGGAAGAAGCACGGATATTCACAAATAGGTTGTTGCTTACAGAAGTTGGAACACTTTCTAAGAGCGTACTATGCGCGCCATTAGCGCCCTTGAAGTGGATCCAAAAAGGGCACATTATTTAGAGACAACCTCATTAGAGGTGTGCTCAATTTAATTTACTTGATCAATGTTTTAAGTGTGAGGCGGCACCATATCTTTGTGCACTCGGTTTCCTCCAATCATTTAGCTTCCCTTACCGAGAACTGGTAAACGTGTTAATACGTCGCGTCTGCACGAGTACAGCGTATATGTAAACATGCTCATGTGTTTCAGTGAACTTCACATTCGTAATTAGGAACTGAAACAACCTGGCAGGAATAATTTAATACTTGAAGTTGAAATCATCAAAATAGCAATGAACGCTATTACATAGCGCTGATGAAATATTGTGCTATGGTAAATGAATAGGTGCGAAAAAGTCAGCGGAAAATTACACCTATCCATATACATTTGCATTACATATATAAAAAGGTTTAGGAGGGTTAGTATGTATAAGGACAAAAATATATACTATGCGACAAATGCGACATTGGAGCGCCCTCATTGGCATAAATTAATTAAAGTAGATGGTGACAGAAAGGCAGTTGACTCTATGTGGGTGTGTACATTGCAGACATATTATGTCGACATGACCTGGCATGAGTCAGGTGGACTTATTATTCCTGTGTAATGACATTATTAGGCAAATAAACACACTCCGTAGGAGAGATTCTCAGTATTAACTAACGTATTTCGCTTTCATGAAAATAATTCTTAACCCCATCCAAGACACAGTGAGTATCGCAAGTACAACAAGGAGGCGAAGTATTATAAGTACATGTATTATACAAACACATGTGTTGGTAATTCAAATTCCCAAGGGCACCGCGTGTATCAATATTATTACAAACAGTGTGTCTTACAGATTTACTGAATTAATCTACAGCGTTATTCATGCCAAATTGCAAATATTGTATTTGTTTGAATAACTTATACAAAACGGTTTTTGGTTGAAGTAACAAAGACACTTGAAATTGATTCTATAAGGATAACCAATCGGAAGTTCATACTGAAGAACGCAGCCATTATAACACTATTCAATACACTTGTTACGAAGCAACCATTAGCGTCTGAAAGGGCTGATTTTATTGTTGACGACCATGCTAAACGAAAAACTGATAACGACGTTCGTATCTGCACCTGCAATGTGAGAATATTAAACAAGAGAGGTGCAGCAGAATAAAATGCGGAACCCTTAAGCAGCTTAAAAGCAGACATTACTGCCATCCCTGAAATACGATCGGATGAAACGGGGAAAAATGGGATGAAAAACTGTGACATCTACTACGGACCGTGTTATAGTGAGCAGAAACAGCGACTATTCGGATGCGGATTTGTTATAAGTGCCAGACTTAGGCAAGAAGTCTTATGTTTCCAAGACATTAGCGAACGCATAGTAACAATCCGCATCAAGGCCAAATTCGCCAACATAAGCCTTATATGCGCTCTCGCTCCGACGGAAGAAAAAGATGATATAGCTAAGGATTGCTTCTACGAGCTCCTCGACAAAACCTATGAGCGACTACCGAAGTACGATGTTAAAATCGTGCTGGGAGATTTTAACGCAAAGTTAGGAAGAGAAGACATCTTTAGAAGTATTGTCGGAAAACAAAGCCTACACGACATCACGTCTGGTAACGGACTTAGGCTAATTGATTTCGCTTAAAAGCAGACATTACTGCCATCCCTGAAATACGATCGGATGAAACGGGGAAAAAAGGGGATGAAAAACTGTGACATCTACTATGGACAGTGTTATACTGAGTAGAAACAGCGACTATTCGGATGTGGATTTGTTATAAGCGCCAGACTTAGGGAAGACGTCTTATGTTTTCAAGACATTAGCGAGCGCATTATAACAATCCGCATCAGGGTGAAATTCGCAAACTCATATGCGCTCACGCTCCGATGGAGGACGAAATAGACGATATTACGAAAGACTGCTTATACTCCTAGACAGAACTTATGAGCGAATACCAAAGTAGGATGTTAGAATCGTGCCTAAAACATAGTCTACATGACAACTCCTCTGGCAACAGCCTTAGGCTAATTGGTTTCGCTGTGTCACGATATGCCACTATAGCCAACACATGATTTCATCATCTCGATATTGATATATGCGTTCTTCAGATCAACGAACGGTCAATCAAATTGATCACATTGCGAAAGACAAAAATACTGTAAAGAAAATTTTAAGGTCGAAAGACTGCAATCGCAAGAGTCCTCCAAGGCCTTCCCGTAACGCATTTCCCTTAACCCCAAGAACAATGATAACGATTTCAACAAGCCATTAGAGATGCCTACAGATTCTCGCAGCCAAGAACGAGGCCTACAAGGGTAAGGTGCAGGTGAAGATAAGAGCTGCCATTGAGTTCTATATGCAATGAAGGAGGGAAGAACAGTGGGTTTTCAGAAAGAAGAAAAAGAGCAAGAAATGCGCACTACCGACAATATAGAGTGCTGCCACCAGGAATGATGTTCGCAAGTTTTAACAAAGTGTAAAACGTCAAAGAGATTCCTGTCGAGATAAACAAGGAAATATAGTAGTTGAGATTGTTAGCACAAGTAGAAACTTTCCTCAACTAAATTGAATTGCGCAACTAGAGGTAGTTAGCTATGGACCGGGCTAATTGGGGAGGCAATTTGTTTGTTGCCCATATTCATGCAGCACCATTTTAGTAAGTAAGTAAGACTTCGAAAACAACAGCAAAACTGTATATAGAAATAAATCATAACAGAAAAAATGTATTAAATGCAAGTCGAATATGGAAGAAATACTTTTGCAAATTGATATTCGCCAATGGCCACCAAAGTCATACTGATAGATCAAAAAAATTTCCTACATGGACGATTTCATGACAGCATCCATAACTGCCGACCAAAGTCCAACCGTCAGTATTTTCAAATTCAAATAACAGAGTACTGAGTACAAATAATGAGAAAGTTCCTTTTTTTGCGTTCTGGTTTTACTTGTGCAACCCAATTGAAATAAGTTTATTCTCAGCTGTGCCCATTTGTTTGGAAAGTGTCAGCTTTCCGGGCCAGGGATTTCGCCATCTTAAACGCTAGGATATTGATTAAGCATATGTAGCCCTTTAAAGCCTATTAACACAACCAGGTGGGACTAGTACTATACTATCTATCTACACTATCTTAATGAACTTAAATATTAAAAAAATAAGTAAACTCGTTGTGTTTTTTCATAATCCATTATACACGATTCTTGCCTTAAACCTGATCAGAATGTTGATAAACGTTTTTGGGCGCTCAAACATTACGACAGATAAGATATTATGTTGGGTCGTCTCCTTTTCTATATATCATCCATCTAAATACATATATTCTTGCGATGTAAAAAGGAAAGCTAATAGCAACATTGTTACTAGGTCCCATATTCAGCAAACAATCATGTTCATGTTCAATGTCTATATGTTATATGCCTTTGTAACTCCAAACTTATTTTCCATGAATGAGTTTACGTTTGCGTATACCACATAAAGGACCTACGGTTTATTTTAACGAGATAGATATATATCTACCCTTAATCTGGTATTCATTAGAAGACAATGATTTGAGATTGGATTTCTGAATATGCCCAACGGCCTCTGGACGGGGAATATCCGTTCCATCAATATGAACTGTCATCCCTTGACCCAATTTGAGTGTGTTCGTGTGTGTACCTTAACCGGAAATGAATTTTCTATAGAAAACTACTGACATGCACGTAAATACACTATTATAGCACCCGAATAGATCTCCTCCCAATGTCCTGGCATCTCATCAATCTTATTTTAATTTCCTAAAACAATTTAGGAAAAAACCTCCCCCAAAAATAACACGTAAAAACCAAATTGAAAATGAAATCGAAAAACCGCTTGTTTTTAGCTCAATAAGGACAAAAAAAAAAACAAAAAACGTTTTGGAATGTAGTTGTGGGGTTGCAAGTGCTTTAATCTGCTTTGGTCGCTCAATACACTATATCTTCCGAGTAAACTATGGGCTCACAAGGATATTTTATTAAATAAATCAAAGTTTAGGCTAAAGTTTTGCGTCTTTACTTCTGAAAACTGCAATGAAGTTTATACACAACATCCATTGAAATCCTTAGGGTATGCGAAAGTTTTCTTTCTTTCTTGACTTCAACTTGGACTAGTTTTTAATTTCAGAGGGCTTTGGATGAATAAGAAATGGAAGTTGTGAGTGTGTTTTTCACAAATAGTTTTTTTTTTGAAAAATAGGAAATCATGCAGTCCTTTCTATTGAAGAGATGGAAGCTGTAATGCATTAAAGATAGGTGTCGTTTGCTGGCGAATTAATTAAAAAGGACACTTCTAAGTCATTAAGAAGTTTTCTTTATTCAGTGCTGAGATGCATACTGAAAGTGACTCGTAGAGGTATTGTTGGATATAGCTTCGGAGCTCAATGCCGAGGCCAAAATTCAATTTGTTGTTTCTGTTTTCAACAGTCTATAGTCAACGTAACTACGAAATCAATTTACTTCACCTTGAAGTTAGTTAGTCATTTGTAATAAGACTACAGGAATTGCCAGACAAGAGATTTGTTCAGTTGGAAAGATCTTGTGTAGCTATTCGGGAGCCCTCTGGAAAATGAATGTTCATAAGTTGTTCTATTGATTATTTGCAAAATCTCTCCAAAGTGCAGTTGGTCGTTTTGAGATATGAACATTTCGGTTAGTGCACAATATTTTTCATGCTCTACACCCTTTAGTGGCCTTTTATTTGTGTTAACAGCAGAAGAGCCTCCAAAATTTACATTTAGATTTTTTCAGTTCCTTTTTTTATAGAGCTCGGGTATTATTGTGAAAGATGAATTCAGTCACTTTATTTAAACTTGTTGGTTTATTGAAAAGTTATATTATGTAAGTTAAACTCTTTGATAATATCAATGAGAAAAAAAAGAGAAAATCCAATTTTACTTTTTTTTTATTTTATTTTTCTTTTTTTTTTTAAATGTAATGATTTTTTCAAAATCCGTCCACTTTTCAAAAAAAAGAAATTGTTTTTGGTTAAACCGTAAGAAATTTTGAAAAAGTGTCTGAACAAGATATTTAGACATTCTGAATATCTATATATCGTCAACACAAAGTTTTTAGCCACGCCCACTTTAATTTTAAATAAATTGGAAAAAAACTTTTGATAAAAATATTTTGAGAATATTACTGTGAACATTTCGTCTATAGATCATTAGAGATAAGATAAAAAAATGGCATCACATTCGCCGTTGCATCATCTGGCATTGCAGCAACTTTATTGAATGGAGCCAGAACAGTTCATTTAACATTTCAGCTGAATCTGAATATTCAAAATAAATCAGATAAAGTGCGCAACATTAAAGAAAAAAAACATATGAGAAGGCTACAATCAGCTGTGCGGATCATTTAATACACTATCCCATCCCATCCTTAAAATTAATATCCTCAAAATGTGGTCTTTATGGTCATAAAGTATTAAAAATGACGTTGTCATAACATATTGTTCCGAAAGTTTATCAAATTCTTTTATGGTTCGACAAAAAATAACATTTTTCTATTGCATATGCCTTGGCGTAGAGCATACAAATGGTTTTTGTAAGAAAACACCCTCAAAAAGTGGGCGTGGGTTAAAATAGTCTATTGACGAAATGTTCATGTTAATACTACCAATGATTGTGCATCAACATTTTTTTCGAAAATTTTAAAATTTGACCAGAAAACGTTTTTTTATAAACGTTTTTTTATATTGACGAAATATAGATATTACGATTCTCTAAATATGCTGCTCAGACACTTTTTTTAAAATTCTTTACGGTTTGGCCAAAAAATACGTTTTCTTAAAAAGGGGCGTGGCAGTGGGCGGATTTAAAAAATGTTTACACTTGTTCTGGTGGCACGGACAAGGATCCTATATACCAAATTTCACTATCCTAGCTCAAAATTTAAGGCCCAAAAATCGATGACGAACAGACAGACGGACGGACAGACAGACATGGCTTATTCGACTCAGCTAGCGATTCTGAGTCGATCCATATACTTTGAGGTATATGTAGCTAAATTATTTCTCTATGTTACAAAATGTATGTATCAATACTAATATACCCCTATGGGATAGGGTATAAACATTGTCGAGGGGCAACGTGCTGAGAAAATGCAATGTTATCATCTGGGATGAATGCACTTTAGCACACAAACATTCTCTTGAGGAGTTGAACAGAACACTCACTGATATAAAAAAAAACAACGACAAACTATTCAGCGGTACTCAGGTGATTTTAGGCAAACACTTTCCGACAGTTCACGTTCAACAATGTTGAAAACGTCCAGCTAAAAACATGCGCGTCAAAATTCAAAGATCCATCCGCTGACACATTCTCGAAACAATTGTTAGATATCGGGTATGGGAATGTTGCTGTCCATGAAAATACTGATTGCATAAAGTTGACCGCACATTTAATGATGTACGCACACAGAAATGCAGAAAGAGCCATTTTGACAGCAAATGTTGCGATGCCAACGAAGCTGTAAATTATAAAGCAGAGTTTTTAAACTCACTGGAAAGCCTAAGGCCGTTACCAGACGTGTTGTCGTGTAGACTATATTTTCGGACAATACTGCTAGCACGATTTTAACATCGTACTTTGGTAGTCGCTCATAGGTTTTGTCAAGGAGCTCGTAGAAGTAATCCTTAGTTATATCATATTTTCCTCCGTCGGAGTGTGAGCTCTTGCAGGTGCAGATACGAACGTCATTGTCCTTTGTTCTTAGCAACAATAATATCAGTCCTTTCTGAGGCTATTGGTAGCTTCGTAACATATGGTTTTAGTTACGAAGTAGTTAACCCAAAGCACAACCACCAATCTGGGGGGCCAGTTCCAATTTATTAGATACTAGATACTATTGAGATTCCTAGATAACATGTTGTCCGAATATGTCGAAGCAGCTCATCTTGATTCGCCTGGGACGGCAGGCCGGGTATTCATTCCGTGCTATTCTGACCAGGGTGATTATAGTGTTGCTGTTTTGCACGACTCAAATAAGTAAGTATAAGTTGCGCTCACACGTTGCAAACACGTATGGCCACCACTTCATATAAACTATTTTTTCATTGTTTCTTCAAGACAAAAGTATTTCCCAATTATCTACATCTTGATTTTTAACTACTTAACATTTGTGATACTTAAGCTTCAAAGTAAAACCCAAACGATGCAAGATTAATAAGGTCATTGGACAAACAATCCCACGTGCAGTGTTCTCGTATGGATTAAAATTACTTCAACAAACTTTTCCTTTGCCACATACAAATTATTACCAAAGTTACATCCTTTCATCCTACAGAAACTTTATAGCTTAACACATTATTCAGGATCAAAACATTCCCATGTACTCATCAACTTTTTAGAGCAAACGAATATCGAACTTGCATTGCAAAAATAAGCGACGACCAACTGCATCGTAGAATTATGAAAATTTATGCCAGCATACATGCCAGACAATATCCATTCAAGAATAATTCCCATTATCCTTGCTACAGAATCGTAATTTTTATGCACCAGAACTTTCAGATTATTACCTGACACAGTTGTGTATGGAAAGGTAGTGGCACCTTTTACCCCAGAAGTGACAAACAATTCCCCTTCAAAATACCGGATCCCGCTTTATGGTATATCCTGCAAAAAAAACCTATATTCATATACACACCGTGCATAGAAAATGTTTTAAACATCTTTATTCTTTATTCCTGCGAAGCTGTATATACATCTCTAGAGCTTGTCCATTTTTCTAACAGAGACACAGACCTCATTCTTCTTTATTTTCCGTTATCTGTGTAAATATATAAAGGTAAATACTCATGCAAAAACTATGTTAATGGTGTTAACCTCCCAGTGCAAGCGGCTTAAGACAGATGCTATGGTGTTGCTGCGGAAGGAAAGCCGTTTGCAAAAGGGGATCTCCGCTCTATGAATCCGCAGCGAATTAAGTATATTCGTCATATTTTACTTATATGGGTATATTTGTTTTGATACATAGTTTGTAACATAGAGAAATAATATAACTAAATATACCTTAAAGTATATGGATCGACTTAGATCGGTAAGCTGAGCCATTTAGCCATATCTGCACATCCGTCCGTTAGTGAAATTTGGTGTACTCTTGTTGCTCCCAGCAGAACAAGTTTACAAATGTTCAAAATTCGCCCACTGCCACTCGCACTTTTCAGAGAAATTTTATTTTTGGTCAAACGGTAAGAAATTTGAAAAATGTTTTTGAACGCGATGGTTAGACATTTGTACAATTTAAAGGAAATGAAAAAAAAATTCGATGCAAATACTTTGGCTATATTAATATGAACATTTCATCTATAGATCATTTTAACCCACGCCCATTTTTTGGGGCCTTTTTCATACATAACACAAACATTTTGAACAAGGATTCAAAAAGTAACTAAACATTATACTCCCACGCAATTTTAAGTAATGTTTATTTTAACTATAAGATGGGAATACCGTAGGATTCTTACAGCGGATTGTAGCCTTCTCATATGTCCTTTTAATATGAGAAGAACTTCTTTTTTGATTTTATCCGTTTAATAATGACCGAACTGGGTTTTACCGACGAGTCATTTAGAAAAATTCGGTTTTCTATCATGGAGTCCTTTTGTGTCACTTGGTGGACTCCTTCAACAACCTTTATTTACTTTTTTTTGCCAGTCCCAGTGAGTTAAATTAGTTTGAAGCTATCCAAATATAAGGGATCCAAAAAGGGGAAACAGCTATAGGAGTCACCAAAAGATGACATTGTATTGATTTGCAAGCTCCTTTTGTATTTGCGTTCGTGGGGCAAGTAAGGATAAGGATAGGGGGTCGGATGACACGACGGCAGAGTATGTTTTTAAATAATACATGAAATAAAAGAGAAATCAAATAAATTGAAAGTTGTCCTTTTGAGTTTTCTTTTTTTTTTACATTTTAGTCTGTTTTCATTTGAAAGGATATTGTAGATGGACGATTTTAATAGTGAATGCTGGTCGAGGGAATATTATTGATTTCCTGTTCCGGACTGTTATTTGTATTTATTTTGCATAGCATTTGTTTTCTTTTCAATTAGATGGAAGGTTCATTGGGAATTGGGATATATTAGAGAAAAATAACATTTTTGACATAAAAACAAAGGAAGATTTCTTTTCTTTGAACATTATATGGTCGATAAATGGAATGGGAGCAATGAAAGTCGATGACATTTTGATGACTGCCCCCACTTATATTTGATCCGCATATGGTAAGGAACATCTATTGTTTGAAGATGTTTTTCGATAAAGTTCACAAATTGTTATTCGTGGATATTGTTTTTATACGCTATCCCATAGGGGTATATTGTTTTTACAATACATTTGTAACATAGAGAAATAATTTCGATAGTTAAACCTCGTAGTACATATATGGATCGATTTAGAATCGCTAGCTGAGTCGATCTAGCTATGTCTGTCTGTCCGCCCGTCCGTTCGCCCGTCGTATGTCACCGATTTTTGGGCCTTAAATTTTGAGCTAGAGTGTTGAAATTTGGTATATAGACTCTCTGGCCGACGAAGCAGAAATAGCGTAAACATTTTTGAAATCCGCCAACTGCCACGCTTCATTTTTAGAAAAACGTAGTTTTTGGCTAAACCGTAAGGAATTTTAAAAAAAAATTCCGAATAACATATTTAGAGAATCTCAATATCTATATTTCGTCTATACAAATTTTGTTGCGACGCCCACATTTTGGTGGCGTTTACTATAAAAAAAAACTTTTTTGGTACATTTTTAAAATATTTGAAAACAACTTTCGATGCACGATCATTGGTTATGAATTATGATAATATGACCATTTCGTTCCTAAATCATTTTAACCCACGCCCACTTTTTGGGGTCGTTTTCCTACAAAAACCATTTGTATACCCTACCCCAAGGCATATGCAATAGAAAAACGGTGTTTTTTGTAGAACCACAACAGATTTTGATAAACTGTCTGAAATATACGTTGTGACAACGTCAAACAAGCAACGATTGCAGATTATTGCAATTTATTATCAAAATTCGTGCTCTGTGAAAAATGTGCAAATCCACTGTTTTATCGAAAAATTGTGTTCAGCGATGAGGCTCATTTCTGGCTCAATGGATACGTAACTCTCTCGAAATGGCCCTGTGAGTTGGCCGCCAAGATCATGCGATTTAACGCCTCTTGATTATTTTTTGTGGGGTTATGAAAAGTCGTTAGTCTATGTGGACAAGCCGAACACAATTGAATCCTCACATGATACCACAACACAGCCTGCTCTTTGGGGCTTGCAAATCTATTGACATATACAAGAGAACACTGTTATGTCGGGATTTATTCTAACAGAAACATTCATTTATATTTTGCTAAGGTTAGTTTTAGAAAAGAATGGTATCCCGGTATTATAAACCACCGAAGCGCTTGGGACAAGCGGATGATTCGTGATTGGTTTAGCACAACGATATCAGATCGCGATAAAACTGATGCCAAAAAGCAACTTACCGAAGCAACGCTACCGAAAGTTACAATGAGAAAAGAATGTCTGCATTAGCTCAAGACTTTGTGGACTTTGATTCCACTCCATAGTTTTAAGAAAATTGCATTTAGTTAGAGAACATGGGAAGGGGCTTGACCAGCATTTCGGAGGAATTCCATGAAGGCTGGCCCGGTACCAAATTTTAGTTAAGTTAGGCTTAAGAAGTTTTAAGTAGTTAGTTTTAGGATAATAACTGAGTATCGGATTCTAAGTATAAATCCAATTACCGCATTTGATGAGTTATCATTTTTTTAAGCCAATTGGCTTTATCTGCAGCTATAGCAGATAAAGCATATGGGAAGCCCACAATTCACTGTGCGAATCGTTTAATACCCTTAAGTTCTAATTAAGGGGTGTGGTCGGCACATATATCCACATATCCGAAGGGCTGAGTTGAGAGGAGTTTTTCCATCTATATAATTAACAGTCGGGTGGTGATCAGCAATCATCTACATATAACATACTAATCACGTTTAAAAGAAACTAATTTCAACGATTCTATGTTATTGGTGCACACATATGTTGATCGTATCACTGAGCGTGATAACGTGATGTTTACTACAAATGATGGCAAACAACAGTCATACTGTAGACCCTTAATGCATGCAATTAGACCGATTAAATCGTTTTCCATTAAAAACATATTGCCCCCTTGCATATCGCACAACAACGTTAACATATTTTCCCCTGTGTTCAGCCAACCGAATAGTAATAACGAAAAATACACAAATTTGTTTTGTAGATAGGCACACACATACACTTGTAAAGTAACAAATTTCAGTGATAAGCTCGCCAGGACTAAACAATCCAGAAAATTTGCAAATATTTCCACCGGAAATTGACTGAAGTTGATTTGTGTGATGTTATAACTGGGACACACAAAAAATACACACACTTATAGGTTAACGGATAAATATACACGAATAGGAATAACAAGCACAATGTCATGGCCATGCAAATTCATTTCGTCTCACAATAAACGTGGGTGGTTGGGGTGCTATGGTAGTTATAGGGTTTCCTACACCTACAGCATTATTTTTAAGCGGTTGAATGGAAGCCTCCCAATTGAAGAATGCGCATCCTTACCAGTTTAATGTTGAAGGTTTTCGTCGTTGCCGTCGTTGTTGCTGTCGTGCTTAACGAACTAACGACAGCAGAAATAACGAAAATACAAGATAAATTGTTCCAAAAGTAAATGTATCGAAAAGTAAATACATTATGTATTTATATATATGTGTGTGTGTGTGTTTATATATCATAACTACAAACAAAAAAAGAAAAACCAGGACATGAGGATTAAGGACATCCACTGATGTTTGCGTGGCATTAGGCGAGAGGTACACTGAGTTGACTGTGAACAAAAAAAAAAATTCTATCCAGCCATGTGAGTGGTGTGGTAAAATAAAGGATAATTGGAATGTGACGACAAATTCATGTGTCTGGCATAGTTCCACAATTTAGATTTGGATTCTCATTTGAATTTTTCTACTGCCAGGGTGCTGTGGTTTATTGTTCCTAACATCCTTCCATAATTGGATTAATTCAAATTTTTATACACATTCAAATGCAAGTGATCCGGTTTTAAGCCGCTTTTCCGGGACGTATCGTTTTTGGGGCACCTGCTGTTGGTTGGTGATAGAAGACCAGATTCATGTATGAATGCTGCAAGACTATGAAGATTAATGATGCAACAGTAACCTTAAACTCTTTTAAATTCAAATAGTTTAGTTATACAGCAGACATTCTTTCGTTTGTGATTTTTACTTTACTTTAAAACCTCATACGCTTTGAATCTGTTGTCAACTTAGCTTGGCTTTTTTTAAAATACTTCCTTCAATTACAACCAGCGTTGCCGATTTGTGGGGAATTCCCCAAACTGTGGGGATTTTTAACTCGTTTGGGGATTTTGTGGGGATTGGCACTTTGTGGGGAAAATGAGGGGATTTTAACATTTTAACAATTAGTGGTTTATTGATGAACGAGACATTAACAATTTGGTGATTATTGATGAAAAAGTCGATTACGATGAACGAAATGTAGATGCTTCAGACAAGCCATTTGCCATAGCAGAATTCTTAAATTATAAATAGACACAGGAGCGTTGTGTTCACTCATTGGCCTTGAAGAAACAAACCGCCTTGCACACCTACAACAAAAATTCTAAGAGCTTACGGTGGCAGTATCTTGCCTTTTAAAGGCACAATATCAGTTGAGGTGACGTTAGGTACCAATAATGAAAGCATGAATTTACTTGTAGTTGATAGTCAATATGCAACTAATATTCTTGGCATGGTGGCCGAGGGAAGGCTTTGTATAAATATTTGATCAGATTTCGGGCAACATCTACCCAATCATCAAAAAAGTTACAAATTGAATTGTTGCACGGCCGTCAACCTTGTGCTATATTTTCAGCTAAGTTTCCAGAAGTCCAACTAAGTTAGCATTACCCTACGAAATTTGAAATCGGACAAAAAGTCTATGCTAGATCCTATATACTAGAGGGAATCGTTGGACTGGATTTATCACTATGGTTCAAGGACGTGTAACCTATATCGTAAAAACATCTAGAGCATTATTAAACGACATTAAAATCTACTTCTAGCATGACAGAATAAAGAAACCACAAGACGATGTAGCCACTGAAGATTTCGACATGAACATATATGCAGCTCCATCATCATCACATGACCCTGCTTTAAATTATAATGCTGAAATACTTTCGACCTCGGACACGCAAGTAAAAAGAAAGGAGACTAGTCCTACGGCATTTCAGAGCCAGTTACCAGAACCACAGTGCTGATAACACCCATGCAAAGAATGAAATCGACAGCATAACCAAATTCTAGACAAACTGAAAGAATAAGAAAGCACCGTGTTTTCTTTCAAGCGACGTAGGATAAATAAGGTCAGAGGGAATGATGCAACAGCAACCTTAAACTCTTTTAAATTCAAAAATTCAAATTCAAAATCCAAATTTCGTAAAAAATGTTTGGCCCGAAAACGAATCTTACAAACAGTAATAGTAATATAGATATTAAATTTCATAAAATTTGACTTATTTTTTTGCGATAAATTGACAATTTTATTTATATGGACTAAATCGAAAATTCCGTTACATGGATTTTCTAGAAAAAAAACTACGTTTGCAGTTTTTTGAAACATAGTATATGTTGGACTAGAATTGTGACCAAAAAACTATTAATAAGGTGTTTGAAGAAAATCGTAATGTTATTAAGGTAAGAGTAATGTTCGACGCAAGGCATACAGGGAACATCTTTAAAGTATGTGCGACATATATGACAGTCCAATGTTTTTCGGCAGCAATATGGGATAGCACAATGACAATTGAGTTCTTCGCAATAAGGATAAAATGCGTAAACCGACGTTGTGCTCTGAGATTGTGCTTTTGGGACTGTGTCAGATGATTATAATTTATAAATATAAATATATATATTTATATATCATCGACAACAAAAGCCAGGAAAAGAAACAATGCGATGCAGAAGAGTATGACAGGAGAGATCGAAGCCATCTTCAAAGGGAATATGGTATGAACCCATAGACTTATACCGGACATTAAACGGAGAAGTTTGTTTCTACCTAAGCCAGTTACTAACACGGCCCAAGGAATCTCCTGACGACTATTTAAACTACGGAGAGGTCTGAAAAGATGTACAGCACGTATTCGGTATTTTGTCAGTGCCCTCTGTCATGTGCAGCGAAGACTACTTAAGTGGCGCTACAGTCCGGGATGAACCTGGGCCTCAACCAACATGCCTCTCCAATTAGCCCGGTCCTTAGCTAACTGCTTCCAGTTGCGCACTCCAAGTTGGTTGAGGTCGGTTTCTACTTGTGCGCGCCACTTAAGGCGAGGTCTTCCTCTACTGCGTTCGACGTCTGGCTGGGAATCGAAGACTCTGCGAGCCGGAGTATTGGTGTCCATTCTTTCTACATATCCCAGCCATCTTAAACGTCCAATGCGGAGTTTTTTGACTAGGGGTATGTCGCTGTACAGCTCGTATAGTTCGTGGTTGAATCTTCGTCTCCATAGCCCGTCAACGCAAACGGGACCGAAGATTTTCCGAAGAATTTTCCGCTCGAATCGACCAAGGATTTCTTCATCCGCTTTTGATACGGTCCATGCTTCAGCGCCGTATAGCAGAAGTGGGATGATCAGGGTCTTATATAGGATCTCCTTAGTATTTCGAGTGGGGGCTTTACTACTAAATTGCCTTCTTAGCCCGCAGAAACAACGATTGGCAAGAGTAATTCTTCGTTTGATTTCTGACGAGATGTTGTTGTCAGAATTAATAGCGGAGCCGAGGTAGACAAAGTCCCGTACTACTTCAAAGTTATATCTGTCAATGTTGACGTTCTGTCCAATTCGTCGATGTTGTGTGTCCTTTCGTGTTGACAGCATATACTTAGTCTTACCCTCATTTACTGCTAAACCCATTTTTGCCGCTTCCTTCTCTATACTAGCAAACGTGGCTATGACATCACGTTGAGTCCTACCAATGATGTCAATATTGTCGGCGTATGCTAATAGTTGCACCGATTTTTGGAAAATTGTACCTCTGGTTTTGTCTCGGGAGTTTTGCACAATCCTCTCAAGAATCAAATTGAAGAAGTCACATGACAGCGCATCGCCTTGCCTAAATCCTTTTTTGGTATCTAATGTGTCGGTGAGGTCGTTTCCTACCCTGATGGTGCAGCGAGAATTCTCCATCGTCATCCTACACAAACGGACGAGTTTGGGCGGTATACCAAAACTAGACATGGCTCTGTATAGTTCGTCTCTATAAATGCTGTCATATGCGGCTTTGAAATCGATAAATAGGTGGTGGGTATCGATTCTTGGGGTTTTTCCAGGATCTGCCGAAGTGTGAAAATTTGATCGATTGTGGACTTTCTTGGCCTAAAACCACACTGATAAGGGCCGATCAGGTTGTTGGTAAACGGTTTAAAGCGTTCACATATTACGGCAGATAGGATCTTGTAAGCGATGTTGAGTAGACTTATGCCTCTGTAGTTGGCGCAGTTCAGAGGGTCTCCTTTTTTGTGGAGCGAAGACTACTAGAGTCAAAAATCGAGTAACAAGTTGAAGCAATAACCTTGATTTAATTGAGATGGCTGGAAAGGATCTAAAGAGCAACCGAAAACCCTTGACGGCCTTTTTGGAATAAGATGGAAAAAAGAGTCTAAATGGCTTACCAGTCTAATGAAGAAATACCTAACGGTAATTACTCGGGGAGATTACACACTCCATGCCAATTTTTGATCCATCGATTTAGTTTGATGCTCCAAGATATATACCATATTATTTGACAACCGTTCGGTTGGTATTCTGATTCAGTATTTAATTGCGAAATCGTAATACGGTATGATGTACGGTATGATGCAGTCGGAGTTTGCTATTAAGTGAAATGCGGTTTCCTCATCTTGATATTCATAAGGAGACGTGGCCATTAGAGAAGCCGCAACTTGTATGCTAGGTTACTCGTGCCTAACAGCAAGAAACCCCTGGTTTGATGGATGCCGACAGAAAAGCGCTCCATCGAGGATATAGAGAGGTCCCGCTCCAGGAACCATGTTCGCAAGTTTTTCCAAAGTGTAAAACGTCAAAAGCCAAGGATATAAGGCTCAAACAGAATCCTGTCGAGATGAACAAGGACATATCGTAGCTGAGAACCGGTCGATGCTAAGGATAGAAGAACCACTGTAGATAGTGTGGATAGCAATATCTACGCTAAACAAGTCTGCCGGAAATGACTGCCTTTATAAAGCCGGCGGAGATGACTTGGTGAGTAGCACTCACCAACTTATAAGCAAAATTTGGACGCCAAAATCATCCGTATGTGCGTGATGACGAAGGAAAACGCTCGCTTCTCTATCAGGTTCGGAAACGACCTCATCTCACATTCTTTTTTTTTTTTAATTCTGACCTGCCTAAGCAGTAATATATACATCGACCTAAAAGATCTATTGTGCTTGCCGTCAGATGTTTTTTAGATTAGTAGCGCTTCTACTTTCCTAATGTAGCTGATAATACGTTCAGCCGAAGATTTCCTCAGTTCTTCGGGACTTAAAAAGTCGCTGAAGAAAGATTACCTTCTCATACCGTAAAAACTGTTCCCAGTTTTTTATGACCAGATTTATGGCTGATTTGGGGATTGCACAGAAGGGTTCAGGTCTAATGAAGGGGGTTTCCGAACCTTTTCTGGCTAGTTCATCAGCTTTTTCGTTACCTTCAACTCCCTTTTGTCCGGGGACCCACCGTAGTCTGGTATTGTTCCTGGAACTGAGTGTTTGGAGGGAGTTGAAGCAGTGTAGTACTGATTTGGAGTCAATGATGTGTGAGCTAAGGGCTTTTATAGCTGCTTGACTGTCCGTAAAATATGGGTGTTTTCGCCTTTAAAACCTGAGTTGTGTATTAGGTTTGAGCATTCTTTTATGGCATGGAGCTCAGCTTGGAATACACTAGGGTTTTTTCCCATAGGTATTGAGATGTTTTTATTTGGTGCATGTATGCCAGCTCCTACCCTCAGGGGTATTTTAGAACCATCCGTATACCGGTATACCACTTTACGCCGTTTAGGCAGTTTGGTGGGTTGTTGCTACACCATGCTTCTCTGGTTGTGATCTCCGTTGAGAATCTTTTGTCGAAGCATAGAGTCTTTGGTAAGCGGTCTGTAACCGCACAGATCATGTCAAGTTCTCGAAGCATTACTTCCAACTCGCATTTCTCCTTCAGTCTGAGGAAGTTGGTTTTCATCCACTCTGAAGTGGTGATGTCCGCACATACAAACATGAGCCATCCGGCTTTGAAAGTTGTCCCGCGGAAAGCTGGCTTTGCATCCCCGTCGCGCAGTTCGATCGTGATGTCCATAATCCTCTCTTGTATCTGAACCATTTGTTCATTTGTGAGAGGATTGCGATCGATATCGACTGGTATGACACCCAATCTGACATAGCTCGCTATATCTCTATAGGTTGTTTTCCCAGTGCGAGCTCGTTTCGCTTCGGACTGAGGTGGTGTGTTGTCCACAGATCTCATGCGTTTGGCTTCTGGAGCATCATCTTTTGTTTTTGCAAAGATGCGGGCTTGTTTTCCCAGTGCGAGCTCGTTTCGCTTCGGACTGAGGTGGTGTGTTGTCCACAGATCTCATGCGTTTGGCTTCTGGAGCATCATCTTTTGTTTTTGCAAAGATGCGGGCTTGCTCTATGCTGCTACCCTGTTTCAGCGCTCTGTTGAAACGACGCTGTTCCGCTGGCGTGAACCTGATGCGCTTGGAATCAGTTTGAGCCGATTTTCCAGGGGTCCCTGGCGCTTCTGTATATTCCGGATGCAATTCATCCGAGAGTATACTGATGCTGTATACAGTACTTGATTCCGAGGCTGAGTCGCTCAGATGAGATAATTTCTCTTCTACGCTCATCATCTCGAAATCACTGATTTGTGACCCTTCCCGATTGGTAGGTGTCGTGTCGGTATCGACAGGGTGTTTTAAAATAGAGAGCTGCATGAATGCACTCAAAACGGCTTTTGAGTGATTCACGGCGAAAACGAATGAGTTGGCTTGCCCCATTCTCGATTATGAATTGAATGAATGTGAATGTTGGCATCAGTGAGACATTCATACCATTCAAACGAAAACGAAACGAATTGAATGAATGTTAATATGAGTGAAATGAATTGGAATGCAACGAAGAACGCGTTTGTATATATATTCTGGTAGCTCAGTGTTAATTAACAGATTTATCGTATTCTCGTATACAATTAAGTATGTAATGTATTGTTGGAGATATGACATATTTAATAACTTATACAATACTCAAAGTAACTTCGGGAATACATTTTTTTTATATAATTAAATTTTAAGGAAACATTTTTTCTCTATAACATACTTTCTTAAAATCAAAACGCTGTTTTCACGGCGTCAAATTCACGTAAATCAAATGCAAATAAATTATTTTGCTATTGCAACAAACGAACACCCTGATTACATTAAATTGTTGTTTGCTTTACCTTGTCCTCTCTTGAAAATTCATTCATTCAAACCGATCGCCACATTCACTCACATTCATTCATTTAGCTTTGAATGTTCAAAACATTCATACACTCCTCACTCAAAATATGATGTACTCACTATTCATTGTATATTGTACATGAATGTTCGGGTATAATTCATGAGTATACTGAGTGCCGAAATATTTGAGTGCATTCATGCAGCTCTCTATTTTAAAACATCCCTAGTTGTTGATGCATTTGTAGAGGCATTATTCTCTATGTTTTTTTTTTTTTTGGTACTTCAATTTTTTTCCCACGAGTAGGCGGGATTTATTGGTCGCCCGTGGTCTACCCGTCTAACCACAGGAGGGCTATCTTGAGATCGGAGGTAGCCCGGTATCCGAAATTCGCAAACTAGCGGCTTAATACTCCCTTTTTAGCCATGCATCCTTCGGCGTTTGCTGTTCCACCATGGATTTGGGTTTACGGGTTTTCTCCCACCTCAAACTTATGGTTCCCGCTTGTACATTGATCGTGCGTTGCAACGTGTTGGCTGACACTAAACAGGCATGCTGTTTAGTCATTTTCAGGTGGGCCCCCGCGAGAAGGACTGAAAGATGAGGATTTTGCCCAACTCACATTCGATACCAAAAACATATTTAGGCAAGGCGATGCACTGTCATGTGAATTTTTGATCTCATTCTTGTGAGGCACAATCTTCCCTAAATCGGTGCAACTACTAGTATACGCCGACGATATTGACATTTGTTAACGCCACTTACTAAATCGGCAACTCTTAAATTAATAAGTAAACATGAAGTTGAATTGTCAATCAGATTTAACGAACTTAAAAACGTCAGGTAGCGTCCCTAAGCAAACCACATTGTTTTATATTCTGAATTAACAAAATTTGGCGCGGTATATATTGAAAAATTAAAAAATTGTGAAAATATCCTTGTGGTTTCCATATCAAAAAGTATGTCATAATCAATACCTACTATTTTTATATTTTCTTTAAGATATAATTATCTTTTTTATTAAATAGGAATTTTAATATAAGTACATCTTTGTGAAATAAATCAATCATTTTTATAATCGGAGAGTACTTTACTGAGATCCCCATGGAAGTCATCAAGGCGGCCTTTTTGCCTTTTCAATATTTTAAAATTCTTTTTGTCGCACATATACTCTTCTCCTGGATCACGTATATATCGTCAACACCTGCCGTGCCATACTCGCAGTAAGTAGTAATTGGAGATGCCAAATTCAGAGGGTCAACAACAAAATGATCAAATTAGCTCATTTTGCCCGAATCCCCTTGACAAAAATATAACTACCTGCACAGAATGCGAAAAAATAATGCACTCCACCTGTGGAAATGTCAATAATGACATAGTATTAAAGTGCACACAATGTTTAGCCAAAAAACCAAATTCACCTGCACCAAGTTCCGCAAGTCGCTGTTCAAATCGATCACGCCAGTCTCAGTCGCGTAAAATTCAATCACAACTTCAGCGACTTGAAGAAGAACGCAAACTAAGCCTCGAACACCTCGACAAAAAGTATAAACTTCTAGAAGACACGGAAGCCTTTAGTGAATCTTCGTCCAACAAGTCTCAGTCGGTTCATAATTGGGTAAGGAAATGTCGGATCAACATGAACCACCAGCGCACCACCCTGTTACTAGCCATCAACCTGTGGCTAAAAAACAAATAAATTACAAAGATCAGCAAGCCTCCTACTTGCCTGACGAAACACTTTATTGTAATATGCTGCCAAGGCTAATTAACTCAGCAACTAACAATAACAACAGTTCGACAATAATATGAAGCGAAACAAATCAAATTTCTCAAAATCCGAACGTTGTATTCCCGCCGACGACGGTCGGCATCGCTGCGATAAATTCGTATGTAGTACCAAATTGTTTTAATGTTTCTGCTGTTATGCAAGTACTTCGCATTCTACATGGTCAACCCGAAAAGATTATAAGTATAATTAAAAATAAAATTGAATCATCATCAACAGTTGATGAGAATAACTTAGAAACACTCACATCCTTTGCCATGAACGTTCGCAGCTTAATTGATACAATAAATGCAAGCAAGTTATATGATGAACTTAACAATTCTTCTCTACTCAACGAATTATTAGAGAAACTTCCACATTCATATCAAATGCAATGGGCAACAAACAAAATGCACCTGATGAACCAAAACACAAAACCCAATTTGTCCGAATTTGACAATTGGATCTTTAACATTGGCATCACAGCAAGCAGTATAACAGTTGCTCACTGTTCGAACAAAAGCTTTAAAGAAAGATCAATTCAAAATAAAAGAGTATACGTCCAATCTCACAACCACAATGAACGTAACTGCCTTGCGTGCAACAACAACTGTTGCTTGGCTAGTTGTCGAACATATCAGATTTCGATCGTGGAGAGAAATGGAGTTTGGTAAGAAAACACCAATTATTGCTTGTGTAAGCACAAAGGAGAGTGCAAAAGAAAGAAAAAGTGGAGTGAAAAGGGTTGCGAATACTTTCACCACCCCTCATTACACCGATACACGGAACAGGCTTTAGAACGAAGAAATGAAATGTCAAATGCAAACGTAAACAAACCAAATACTTCAGAAGAAGTTGTACGTAACGCACATACATACATACATAGCTCATAGTGGCGAAAAAATTGGTATTTTATTTAAAATAATCCCGATAATAATATATGGAAAGGACAAAATATTAGAAACATTTGCCTTTATTCATGAAGGATCGTCAATCAGCTTAATGGATGAATCATTAGCACATTCATTGGAAGTAAAAGGAATTCCTAATCCCTTGTGTTTACGTTGGACTGGAGGTTTGAAAGAAATGAACAAAGTTCACAAAAACTAACAATCGAAATTTCATAGGCGTATGGCTATGAGTGTTTGCACAGTTAAATCGTTAAAACTGCCCACACAGTCGCTGGACTATGATATGTTGTCGCAACGCTATAGCCATCACGAAATATTCCTGTAAGAAGCTACACTGGTTCTGTACCACAAATATTAATTGGACTTAATCATTTCGACTTAGGAATTTCAAGCAAGGTCCGTGAAGGATATCCACCCAAGTTTACAAAACTTGGGTGGCTTATTTACGGTGCTATTTCAGAAAATAAAACAAACTTAAAGCATTTCAATTTTCATGTATGCGATTGTTCTAATTCTGATAATGAGTTGGATAAGTTGGTTAGGAGTTTTTATTCCCTGGATAGTGTTCGAATTAGCCTTTAAGACCCTCTTATTGCTGAAAATTATAAACGAGCATTGAATCTACTTAAAACTTTGACCACACAAAAGGAAAACGGCCATTTTGAAGTTCCTTTGCTATGGAAGTTTGATGAAGCGGCTGATCTGTTTAGAACGAAAACTACAAAAAAAAATATCGAACTTTTTAATATCTTTAAAGAAACAATTTCAAAGTATTCCTCAAAAGGCTATGTTCGAATGTTGAGCAGTGACGAGATTCACAGAACCAATAGAAAAATCTGGTATAGTCCGTACCAAATCAGTTGGCCATTCTTCTGCGCAGGGCTCTTAAAATTTATTTTACAATATCTTAAATTTCTCTTAAATCCTCTCTCTGCGCATTCGACCGTTGAAAAACTAGTGCAAACCAAACCTGTTGGGCATTCCACTGCGCAGGTCTCTTAACATTTATTGTAAAATATCTTATATTTCTCTTAAATCCTCTCTCTGCGCAATCGACCGTTGGCCAACTGATTTGGTACGGACTATATCAACCTATTTTTGCTGTTTTTAATAAAAACAAACCCGGTAAATCGCGTATCGTTTGGGATGCGGCCGCCAAATCGGGTGGGTTGTCTTTGAATTCATTTTTGTTAAAAGGCCCCGACCTTTTGACTTCATTGCCATCAATTTTATTTGCATTTCGTCAAAAGAATGTAGCTGTTTGTGGCGACATCGAGGAGATGTTCCACCAAATTTATATACGGTCCGAAGATCGCGAAGTTCAACGATTTCTTTGGCATGATTGTCTACAGAATAAGGACCCAGATATTTACGTAATGGACGTGATGATATTCGGAGCCACATGCGCTCCCAGCATTTCTCAATACATTAAGACGACGTAAACCGACATAAAGAAAAACGCTACGGATGTCTTTTTACTTGTTTGACTATAAGGGCAGTTCACATCGAGGTGGCCCACTCTCTGACAACGAGTTCCTGTATCTTAGCCATTCGTTAGTTTATGTCACGTAGAGGAATTCCTCTAGAATTCTACAGCGACAATGGAACTAATTTCGTCGGTGCAGAGAGGGAGCTACGTGAGGCTTTGGAAGATGTGGACAGAAATGAGTTAGTCCAAACATTTACAGCTACGAAGACAAAATGGAATTCCATCCCTTCGGCCTCACCCCATATGGGTGCTGCATGGGAGCGATTAAACGGTCTATTAAAACCATTTTATATCAAATAATGTCATCAAGGTCTCCTAGTGATGAGCTTCTATTGAGTATGTCAATAGAAGTTGAAAATATCATTTACTCAAGACCACTGGCTTACGTTCCTGTGGATGAAGATACTGAAGAAGCTTTAACACCAAATCACTTCCTGGTTGGAAGTTCCAGTGGATTAAAGCCGATGTCACATTGCAGCGATAATGGAATATTATTAAAACAAAGCTGGTTGACTTCACAACAATATGCAAACATATTTTGGAAGAAGTGGCTGGCTGAGTATTTGCCTTCTCTAACTTGTAGGTCGAAATGGCATTTTTTCATATTCTGAATTAACAAAATTTGGCGCGGTATAGATTAAAAAATTAAAAAAATTGTGAAAATATCCTTGTGGTTTCCATACCAAAAAGTATGTCATAATCAATACCTACTATTTTTATATTTTCTTTAAGATATAATTATCTTTTTTATTAAGTAGGAATTTTAATATAAGTACATCTTTGTGAAATAAATCAATCATTTTTATAATCGGAGAGTACTTTATTGAGATCCCCGTGGAATTCATCAAGGCGGCCTTTTTGCCTTTTCAACAACATCATTGGTAAGACTCAACGTGATGTCATAGCCACGTCTGCTAGTATAGAGAAGGAAGAGGCAGAAATGGGCTTAGCAGTAAATGAAGGTAAGACGAAGTATATGCTGCCTACTCGAAAGGACACACAACGACGAATTATACAGAACGTCGCCATTTACAGATAGCGCCACTTAAGTATGTATCTATAAGTATGTATTTGCAAAGAAAATTCCGCGTATGGATTATTGCCTTATTTAATGCAAAGAAATGTTATAACCGTCAATCGTCAATATTACAAACGTGTTTTAACCTAAGTCTATGAAACATTCTGAAGATCTTCTATCAAACCCGTATCCCTAACGAAGGTCACTATGAAAAACGATCGTAAAATCTGACAAAGCCATCAGCAACGCTGGTTTCAAATATGAATTAAAAATGGAGAACTTGCAATTTTTATTTATTTAACATTTTCATGATGATGATGAAATTATCCGCCTACGATTCGCTAATCAGATTTAGTCCCATTATTTTTTAAATAAAACAGATCCCAACAAATTGGCGTGGTTGCACTTTCCTTTGGAATATATTCTGAGCTATTGTGTCAAATTTGTTTGAACTATTGAAAAAAAGTAGAAGTGCCTTCAAATTATCTTCAGATGATCATTTTGTTTTTTTTTGACGGATTTGTCAGAATTTTATTTCACGACATAAATTCGCAATATAACAGGTAATGCATACAGCTTTGATAATATATTAAAAATGATCTTTTCTCATACCTGAGAGCATCCTAAGGCTGCAGCTTATTTAATTAAATAGCCCTTTATCCAATTTTGTATTAATTGTTTTGTTAAATTATTTTAAAAATGATTTTTTAAGATCCTTCTAATATTGGGTAATTAAACTTAAACTATTTAATATTATTTGAATAAGTCCACATAATTCACATACGTTAAGCGTTTAATGTCATATCCATGTTGACTTTTCTACAACCAGAAAGCACTTACATTTCCGACGTTGTCAACAGAATATTCCCATCGACTGACTTGTTTCTTCTTAACCATCATATAAGTGCGTTTTCACACAAAATGTCATTCTACCTTGGAGCCTGATTGATTGCAAACTCTGCAAAACCATAAACCCTTTCCTCTGTTAGCCGCCCGCCTTCCAGTACCAACGTGCATTGTAGTGCATTGTTATCGAAAATCTTGTGTTTTGTTCTTTGTCAGAGTTTATGAGCCATCAAAATTGTCAGCAAAGGACATAGCCATTATCCGACTTATGTTCGGAAGAGACGCCCTCTGCACAAGTCAATTAAAGAGAAGAATGGAAAGACTAACAAAGCAAAAACAAACTAAATAAAAATAAACGAACAAAAAAATGAAATAATCATTTTGTAAAACAACAGGCAAATACGATAGGGATCTATGCAGGATTTGTTTGATTGCATGAGCCCTTTTGTCTGATGACTGCCATCTCCACCACCCATACTGGAGAGTAAAAATTCATCTTGCAAACTATTTAACGCTAGACTGCCATTTCATATCCTTGAACGTACCACCAAGAGAGCCCACAAGGCTCACCCACACTAACAATACCCCCGCACACAAGCTGGTAGTTACAATTCCCTAGTCATGCACCAATGAACTGTAATCAATTTCTTTTTGACTCACTCCCAGCCACCCTAAACATATATGCAAATGTAGCACAACACATAACTATCTGTGTTCATAAAGGAGCTAGACTAACTAGATGTTGAGACGAGAGACCCTGTATTCAGCTCTCGTTCTATGCCACACAGTAACGGAAGTCAGAATAAAGTCCTTTATCTAATCTTCATTTTGAAATTGAACACTTGATAGCGAGGGAAAGGGGGCCACAACATATCGCCTCTCAAACTGCACGATACTTATGCATCGTAAATAGTGAAACCAATACCAACCTAAAAGGCAGATGCTTTAGCCTCGAACACAAGAGCATGGTTAAGGAGCATGTTGGCGGCCTGGTTGCTTGAAAGTACCAAAAGTTGATATTAGTTCGGATAGTGAATGAGTGTGAATCCTCTTTTTGTCTACTGTACTTCGTCCTTTGAGTGCAAATTTCCATCAAAAGTATGAGGTTTTCTTGTATGGTGCTTTGCTTCCTATACTGGTAGGACGAACATCAAGTTAGTCCTGTTTGGCATGTGCCACGCCCATTGGTCTGCGTGAAAATTTCGTATCCAATTTGAGTTGGAAGTTTAAATTGAGTTTCTTACAGAGGTGTTTTGTTCTCTTTTGGATGAATTCCTTTTTTTTTTTTTTTGATCGATTTCGGGCAGTTTGCACTCTCGTCTGGTTTGTGTGTGCATAATAATTGGCTTTGATGGGGGAAGGACAATTAGTCATTGTAATAAGAGATGTGCGGGAGTTGGTCAATATTGGATGTCACGTCTGGCAAAATCGATTTTCATTTTTTATCTTCGGTATTCTGTTTACCAAGCAGTTATACTGCACTGATTGCAGAAAGAGGGTAGAGAATGATTGTGTGTATGGTGAATGTGAAAGGATTTCGGTGTTCGGAATTATTTTGTTTGGAACGAGAATTTCATCGGGTTGATGGGCATACGGTACTAGTGGAAAATAGTTTCAAATTCACATCTGTGAATACCGCCACACAATCAAAGACAAATCAGGGGATATGAACAACTATGCGAGGCAAACCGTATGGGAATATCTGTAGTGGTTTCTCGAAATTTCATCTTGTTGACTATGAGTAAGTTTGTTTGCAAGGTATTTTTAGTGAATTTTGTGTAGAAATGTATTTGCTTACGATTTGATTGTAGTGTGTGTAGTTTTACCCGAAATTCCCTTGAAGTTGAAAGCTCTCAATGTTTAAACATTCTCTGGTACGAGTACACCATCGAATATTTCCTCGAACGTTTGCGTACAGCTCTCGACAGGAATACGCCTCATATTTGTTGATTTTTGCGATAAATTTTGAACTTCTGAATTGTATCTTGAATAAATTTTTGATAACTGACCGTTAAGTTGTACGTTATGGTAGGTATAACATTTTAAACAACACCTGGAGTGCTACTTCTTCTCTGACTTTTCTTGTTATATCATCGTGGTACAAAAGTTTTGATATTCAATTCGTAACATAGAGAATTATGGATCAAATTAGAATCAAAATCTGAGTCTTTTCTGTCCTTTCGTCAATATGAATCCGATTTTTTTTACCTTTTTTTAATAAAAGGGATATTAGAAACGAAAAGTGGGTCCAATGTAACTTGTTCTTTCACTGTGAGGTAGGCGTAAGAACAAATACCAAGCAAGCGAGAATTTGACGATTCCCAAAGTTTGGGCAAAATAGACAATAAAATTTATTTTGGTTTTTATGATAAAAATATATAAATAATGTGGAACTGTCATTATAGGGGTATTTTTGTGAGAATTATGCTAAGCAATAAAAGATTCTCAACAAGACAATCCAAACTCAACCTGCTGATATATGAAAATTGGTTCGCTACTCGCAGTCAGATGATGTTAGTCGTCAAAATACCCAATGGATCTGTTTCAATTTTTGGTTTTTGAACGAGTTTAGATATTTTAATATACATATATTATTAAATAAACGGGTAAACCCACAGCTACCAATTTCGTGAGTTTTACAAAAATATTGGTACACCGTTTTTGTTGAAATTATCTTTACTATCAATTGATTTTGTGTGGTGGGTGCACGACTGGGTCGTACGCAACTTTCTCTTTCACAGACAGTTTGGAGTTAGATCAAATCATAAGCATTTTGATAATTGATGCTAAAAATGATATATATAATGTCGAAATGTGATTATACGAACGTTTACTCCGATATATTCCTTCAAATATCGGAGTAAACGTTCGTATTATTCGGTGTTTATGTGAATAATAATGATTTTACGTTATTGGCCAAAACTGAAAATTCCATTTAGTGCTAGAATCAATCAAAATCTGGAGGTAGAAAATTTTCACGAAAACAATATCTTTCTCTTTGTAAGAGAAAGTTAAAAAGTTAACGACCAAACTTTTTCAAAAACTGCAAGAAAAGATCAACTGAAAGAATGTTTTTTATTCAAATATTTATACTTTTATAATACTTTTAATACTTTTAATGAAGGATATTTTTGTTTAAAAACTGGTTTGTTTAAAGATTTGAGATTAAAAACATTAACTAAAGTTAAAGAAAAAATAATTAATATTAACTAGATTTATCATTGTTGGAGAGTATCGTTCTATAGGCGATATTCCGTAAAATCTGTCCAAAACGCAAATGGGCAAAAGGTTGCAACTGGTTTTCTTAGTAAATGTTTCTGAAATAGTCAAAAATTAAGTTTCCGTTGAGTTTAGACTTAAGACTCTGAAAGGTTTTTTTATAACTCATCAAAAACAGCTTTCCCAATATCTAAAATTTTTGCAATATTAAAAAAATGGATAGTATTTATAATAAAAATCCTTTTTTATATCAAAGAAAAACAGATATAAACTAGGTTTCTCGATATTTACTCAAAAACTTTGAAATGTTCTTATTTGATTTTAAAAATAAGGAAACTTTGACTACCGATATCAGCTTAATCTTTTGACTGATTTTAAAATTTCTTTCGGCATTTAGAGCATCTAATATTTCCCAATCCAGTTAGTAAATTAGTTTTAGAATTTAAGCACACGCGAAACATAATTTTTGCAACGGATTTTAAAAAGTTAGCCCACTGTGGCCATCCATTTTATTTCAACCAAACACAAGAAATGTCAATCTCTGGCAGGGGTATCAAAATCAGAAATTCAAAAATTTGTTTTCAGCGACCCCTAATGTTGAATAGGATGTATTGTCTAACCCAACTCAATCATGTTCTACATAAAAAGGTAAAGTAATTCCCAGTCATCTGTTGTATTTGAACCGATTCCTTCAAATTGTGAATTATAATGATCTTCCGTTTATTGGCCAACACTAAAAACTTTTTATATGGAATTGTTTCGAATAGTAAAAGTAGTATATAAATATATTAATTTCATTCAATTTGACCAAAAAGTTTACGAGAAATTCAGAATTTTCTTTACATGGCCAAAATCCAAAAAAAATTCTCGAAACTGGGTACCTATGCAGTTTTGATGAAACTACTCTATATATAGTATATGTTATGTGTAATTTTAATGTATGATGTACCGTTAATTAAATGGCTAAGAGTCATTTTGTTTATTGCCTAGAATTTTAATCAAAAAAACTGTACGTTAAATTGTTTTCAAACTTCGTAAAATTTTGCCACTTTACGAAGTGTGAAAACAATTTAGTCTGGAGAGACAATTAAAGACAGACGTTCCGACGGACGGAATTGAAAACAAAAAACTATTTTTGGTTTCCCCTATCGTCTTAATCCTAGAAGCAATCCAAATCATTAGGTCAAAAACGTTTACGAAAACAATATTTTTCGCTTTGCAAGAGAAATTTCCAAAACTAGCTATTCTTTGTCAATCCATAAACTTTACGGAATATCTACTAAATTATTTTTCTTTGTTATAAACTATGCACCAAAACTAATATACCCCTATGAGATACAATGATAATAAAAGGATATCAATAAAAATAACTCACAGCCCCAAAAACCCATAGCCCATAACCCCAGATTTCCGAAAACTCACAATCCCGAAAATCCAAAATTCCGAAAACCTAAAATGCTTAAAATAGTTTAAGCAGAAAAATTATATGACAAATGTACGCAAATCAGGGATGTTTATCATTTTAACAATTTGGCTAAGTACAACTGTTATTGTTTTCAAAAAGTTACAATAATATGTTGAATTGAATTTTACAGAGAGAATCGCTTTCAAAGTATATAAATATACTCAACCAACTTACCATTTTGGCTTCATCCCATGTCAAAATCCTCGTCAACATTGCTCAGCTGCTTCAATGATGACATATTTAATAGATACGTTGGAGTACTTTTTTGTGAAGAAAAATTATAACTATCAACTCTTCAATATCGAAAGACAATCCTCGCAGTTGGAAAAAAAACTATCAAACGGGTAGTAGCATTTTGAAACAAAAATTTACCCTTTCACTTTAGTTTCTTGCCTATCAAACCTTCTAAGAATATTTTTTTTGATTTCCACCCATATTGTGAATAAAACAAAGAATAATTTTGTTGGTTTCTGTCAAACTACTGGGCTGTTATCCTTTGACAGTTTTTATTTTCTTGTCAGCCAAATTTCAGAGTGAAGAAAATAGGAAAAAAAATAACGAAACCAAATTTTTGCAACTTTCCCAGTATGCAATTAGTTTGGCGAAGTTTCACATTCAGGTTTATTAAAATGTACGCTTGAAGATAAGCACGTAAATAGGTAAGGTTTTTAGTGCTGAGGAATAGGGTATTCCACGATTAAAGGATAGATAATGCATGAGTAATACAACGCTTACCCTTAAAAAAATTTTATAGGATATCTATATACATATAGAAAACTAACTTGATATTTTTCCGAATAACTCACGTAATTTTCAACCAATTAACTTTTAAACTATTCAGAAAAGCAATGAGCATAGGCCCTATTTTTTCAAAATCCTCTCAATGCCACGCACACTTTTAAAAAAACCCTTATTTTTGGTTAAACCGTAAGGAATTTTTAAAAAAGTGTCTGTTGAAAACTTTTTTCGGTTCAATTTTAAGTAAATTCGAAAAAAACTTTCGATGAAAAAATCGTGAGAATAATATTATAAAAATTTCGTCTTTCGAATTATGCTGGCAGTTTCGGCTGAATACTTGGATTCTTTAATTTAAATACACCAGGTGAAACTGGCAAAATATTTCTCTTTCGCTAATTCTCGCCGAAATACGATCAAATATATACATATGCAAATATACACACCGAACACAAAAACACACGCTTAAAATAAAAAAAAATAAAAGACAATTCATTTATATATGAATTGATAAAAAACATTTCTCTTGATTCATGTCAACTTTTTTTGTTAATGATGAAATCCAACATGTAATATTGCCAAAACTTCAGGAATAGCCGCAAAGAAATTGCCGTGTGGGATGAATGTCATATGACCCACTACAGATCATTGGAGGCATTCAATCGTACAATGCCGTACTTTGCCAGTAATTCTACGATCCACCACTGCTGATGAACTTTATGAATTTTTAAAGTCATCAATTCTATGGAGATATGTGAGAACACTCACATTAACCACAAATGTGCGTGTTCAATTACAAAATGATCCATCAGCCAATGAATTTTCAAACCAGTGGTTGAAAGTTGGAGATAGAAAATCACGATAGACGATAAAAACTGACTTAATAACGATACCAACTAATTTTTGCAATGTAGTTAAATCAAAAGAAGAATTGATTCGAAAACATTTTCCAAACATCGTACAACAATTCAAGACACATGTTTGGCTGAGCAAAAGAGCAAAAAACAAAGACGTTACAGAAATTAATGAGGCCATATCAAAAGATATACCATCAGGAGAAGTGTTCACATTCAAGTCAGTCGATACGATTCTGAATGAAGATGAGATGAGGTGGTCAATTATCCCACAGAATTTTTTAATTCATTGAATTTATCAGGCCTGCCAGTGCACATATTGTAATAATTGAAAGTTGGGGCCCTAATCACCATGGTTCGTTATATTAACCAACCAGTTGTGCAATGGCACAAGACTTGCAGTTAAGAAACTACGGATCAACGTTATTAAAGTCACTTTTTATACCCTATCCCATAGGGGTTTATTAGTTTTGATGCATAGTTTGTAACATAGAGAAATAATTTAGCTAAATATACCTCAAAGTATATGGATCGACTCAGAATCGATAGCTGAGTCGATTTAGCCATGTATGTCCGTCCGTTCGTACGTCCGTACGTCACCAGTTTTTTTTGTTTTTTTTTCCACGCCCACTTTTGGGGGCGTTTTTAATAAAAAACGTTTTTTGGCCAAATTTTAAAATTTTCGAAAAAAATTTTGATGCACAATCATTGGTAGTATTAATTTGAACATTTCGTCAACAGACCATTTTAACCCACGCCCACTTTTTGGGGGCATTTTCCTACAAAAACCATTTGTATGCCCTACCCAAGGCATATGCAATACAAAAACGTTGTTTTTTGTCGAACCACTAAAGGTTTTGATAAACTGTCTAAGCAAAATATTGTGTAAATGTCATTTTCTGTATTTTATCGCCAAAAAGCCAACATTTTGAGGATATAATTTTAAAGATGGGATGGGATAGGGTATTCAACGATCCGCACAGCGGATTGTAGCCGTCTCATATGTTTTAAATAGGAAATTCAAAGGTGAAGACGTTTTAATTTTACGTATCCCGATGGTATCAACAGACATGCCAGTACAACAGTGCGACTGGCTTTTGCATTGACCATCAATAAAGCGCAGGGATAAGATTTACAAGCGTGTGTTTTGAAAATAATTGTTTCTCACATGGACAATTGTTTGTAGGCTGTTCACGTTTAGAGAACCCCGCTGATTTTTTTGTGTTTGCACATGAAGGAAAAACCAAAAAAATATTGGTTATCACTGCAGAACCTTATAATAAATTCATTTGAAAAAAAAAATTAATATTTTCTAATTTAGCAAACAAATAAAGGAAACGTCTAGCGACGCGTACGGGGTAACGCTAGTTCTATACAAAATTCTGGTCATTCCAGTCCTTCTTTACCTGAAGCATGAAGTAAATCATGGTTTCCAAACGCCAATTTTTAATTTATGTTATTGAACTGTGCAATTCCCTACCTCTAACTGTTCTAACGAGTGTTAAAATTTAAGGGCCGATGCTGAATGTGAACCACACCTAAACGTCAAGTTTTTTTCTGCATTTTATTCGAAATTTCTCAATTTCAGACTAACTCAATTTAAACCATGGAAAGATATACAACCGAGCAGGTTAAAGTTATTCAGGCTTATTATGAAAATGGGCATTCAAATCAAAATGCATGTCGTGCACTTCGTGATTTTTTCGGTCAATTTTATCGTCCAAATGTGCGTACAATATGAAAAATCGTGCAAAAATTTGAGCAAACCGGGTCTGTAGGAGATGTGAAAACACCAGTGCATGCTATTTCTCGTACATTATGCATTAAGACTTGCATTTACACGCTTGCAAGTTGCAATAGACTCAAGAACTAAAGCCTCTTGACCATTTCAAGCGTAGTCAATGGTCAGAATGGTGGCAAGAAATGGCAACAGTGGATGATTAATTTTTGAAGAAAGTCATCTTCAGTGATGAGGCACATTTTCACCTCAGTAGTTTCCTCATCGTCAATAAGCAGAATTGCCGCATTTGGGCGAATCTCGAATCGAATAATCCAAGAGTGATTGTCAAAAAACCAATGGTGGTTTTTATGGCCCGAATTGGAAGATATGGATGTGGACGATGCCACTTGCCACACAGCTACCGAAACAAGGGCTCTTTTGGCCGAAAAATTCAATGGCCGTGTTATCTCATGTGGTGGCGATGTCAATTGGCCGCCAAGATTATGTGATTTGACACCGTTAAACTTCTTTCTTTTGGGTTGTTTTAAAGAAAAGGTGTACGTCGATAAGCCAGCAACAATTCAAGAGCTAAAGGATGAGATAATTCAGTGTCATCGAAAATTTGGACCATCGGATGGAGGTGTGCCGCCGAGTTCGCGGCGGCCATTTGGCCGATATTTTGTTCCATAAATAATTGAACCACACCAATATTATCATAATAACAAGAAATGACAATAATTTCCTAAATAATTTTATTCAAAACCCCTTTATTAATGAGTCGCACAATCCAATTTAGTAAAACGCTATGGCAACACTTCGCGTCACTTTAATAAAATCCATTTTTCATTTTTTAATTTTTATCTTCATATTATTTTCTTAAACACATTCTTTTTATTTAATCCCTACATCTATTCTTCTTTATTGTATAAATTTATATTAAGCTTGAATTATTTGTACCACAATTAATAAAATTATAATTTTATTTTGACTTCGAAGATTCTCTACTTAATGTAATACCTAAATTTAAAAATGTCCGATTTTTCACTAATTTATAAGATATTGTATCTTAAAGTGCTAGACTTTACAAATGAATAAATCTTAATCTACTTAGACCATGTGCCAATTGCGTTAAAATGTTATCAAATACCTATTTTTTACATTTCTGTAGCGGTAAAGCAATGTTCATGTCTTAAGATATGCATCGTACTTTATTTAAGTTTAATGTATGTTACATGCAAAATACAGCGAAACAAATAGAATAATAACAAACTCGTAACCAACGCAATTTAAGTTGATTTTACACCTCGCGTTATATTTTCTTATACAAAATATAAGTTATCTTCATTTTGTTTGATAATTTCCACGATGTGTTGTTTTCCCGGTAATAAGAAATAATGCTCTCAAACAAACCATCCACTTCGAAAGTGGTTTCCATCTTTTCCAATCCTCATTCAAAATTGTTTTATCGAGCTCCAGAACAAGTAAAACGATTTAAGTTTATATTTACAACAAATGGCAGAATTATTAACTGGTTGTCAAGTGACATTGTTATAAACAAAAATATTGTATATATATACGAAGGACGCTTTCAAATTAAATTGCAATAATATCTTATTTCCACTATATACTAAACTCAATTATAAAATATTAATATATATCCGCTTGTATACGTATATGCCATGCCTGTATTATACAATTAACATTCGTTAGTATGTCTATTGTTATTCTGATGATTTTTAATTTCATATTGCTGCAATTGTCAATAAAGATTTCATTTGAAAATATTAATTCTGGCATGCTTGGCATGCTTTTATCTTTTTCGAAATCCTTTTCCATATGGATGCACTGTATTTATTCCATTTCAATGGCCGTGGTCCAACTGTTTGGTCCCGATAAAATAAATTGAAAAACAAGCTCGGGATAGCGTTTTCCCCATACATACATATTTCAGTTAGTAAAAAAAAATGTTTGCTGTTGTGTTAATGAAATTGTATGAGGCGGATTACGAACGAACGAGGGACTTTTTTTTGATAAGCTAATATTTTATTCTATTAAATAAATAACAATTGAATATTAAGCTGTATTGTGCAACGCTGCGAATAAACTGCTTGCTGTTAGCTAAAAGTGGATTAGTTTGCTATCGCGTAGTACATTGTGCGGCTGAGACCGTCAATAATTAATAAAAGACCAATGCAACGGTTGGATGTAAATATATGGCCCTTGTCTAATCCTTGGATTTATATATGTTTCCACAATAATTTAACTGTTTTTATATTTTTTTTTTGTTCCATTGTATGAATGAATTAACTAAACAAATAAAATAGTATCGAGTTAGTTCATTTGGATGAAACCTCTCAACTATAGTCATTATTATATATATGTTGAAAGCAATTTATATAACCACCTTGACTAGTATGAGGAACTCATGTTTACCATGCATGATATTTGTACAAGTGCGTCCTTGAACATGTCGTTTCATCTTCAATTTATGACTTCAAGTTGCACAAATTAGATGAACGTGCTCGAAATAGTTATATCTTTGAAAATATATGTCATATCCCTTTCCGCACAGAGTTCATTTTAATTAAGCCATTTAAAAGTATGTCAAAATGTAGAAAACAAATTTCTTCATGACAGACAATTTCTTCACAGTGTCATACGAATATTATTTATGACAGTTGACTTGGGAGACAGTGTAGGCATTCAAAATGTATCTTGAGCTTGGGAATAGAAATGATTGTCGTAATGTCTGTCAGTATATCGTTGGTTTTCTGAATAAATCAGATGCTTTTGTTAATATCAAAGGCTTTGAAATGGTACAGTATAAGGTCAGAGATTATTTTAAAAAAAATAATAGCTTAAAACAAAATACCTATATATACCTATTTTTTATTTAATAATGTTTAGATTAGGAACTTACCACCATACCAACATCGAATGTTAAATGATAGTTGTGATAATGTCAAAAAACTAACAGAAATGATGAGTAGCGATTTTCCCTTCCACCAACACTTGGTTTGACTTGGTGCAACAAAATATATGGTAGATATACAAGTAGCGCTCATATTTTGTACATTTGTACCATTTTTGTGTAACCCAATTTTGGAGTGTGGTACAATGAAATAGTGCGGGCAGTGAACTAGAGGGTATGGGGTTGGACTTTATGACATACATCAAGAGACTTAATTCCTCCTTTTATATCGACTCATTTGGGTAAGTTCAAGAAATAAATGGTATCCCAGTATTCTAATACGGTCACCATGATGCGCGACAAACGACTAATTCGCAACGCATACGTCGCTTTAGCGCGGCGATATCAGAATTTGGTGACTTAATAATATGGAGAAAGTGTTTCTCAACTCCCTTACCGATATGTAGTCTACTATTCAGTTTTAAATTGTGCGAGATAGATAAAGTTCAGGCGCCCTTGGGAGAGGCTTGGGCACCCATCATGGAACACTACCGAGAGGCACCGGATGCTGACCGGGAGCCCAAAAACACAATAGGGGCATGTGGATACAAGTGCTTGCCACCACGATTATTGTTTAGATACGTTTAGGCTTAGATTTTATGGTACGTCAAGTTTTTACTTAAAAACAAACTTACACAACTTTTCTATGAAAGTAAAATTAATATATATAAATTTAATTTTTTTTTCTGTGAAAAAGCGCAAAATTATAAAAAGAATATAGTCGCGAAAAACCGCAACATTTTTAAAAATAAAAAAATTTAAGGACCTTGTATAATTTTATAAAACATACAAAAAACAAGCCAAATTTCCACGAGTTACAAAACAGAAAATTAACATTTAATATTATGAACTTTTTAAATATGTAATCCTTTTCAGTGGAGCGATGATTAGTGCGATGAACTACCGCGCAGAAGATCTGGGTTCGATTCCCAGCCGTAGCAACACCTAAATGATTTTTCAATGGCCCTCCTCTCGTTATGATCTGTCAAATCATCCGAGTAGTATCCATTGTTAAAAAAAAAGCTTATCTCAACTAAGCCGTTCGGATTCGGCATAAAACAGGGGGTCCCGCCATCATGCAAGAAGTACACACGTACACGTGAATGGTAAAGACAAAGCTCGGCCATTTAGCCTGTTGCGCTAAAAATTTGTGTTTGTATTTGTAGTACTTTTCTTGTTTTAGCCAGAAAAGTCAATAACTGATCAAATCTCCACACTTCGCAGATCGTGGAAAAAACGCTAGAAGTCCAAATCGATACCCACCACATATTCATCAATTTCAGAGCCACATACCACAGCATTTATAGAGCCGTACTATACAGAGTCATGTCTAGTTTTGGTATACCGCTCAAACTCGTCCGTCTGTTTGGGATGACGATGGAGAATGCTCGCTGTTCTATCAGGGTCGGAACCGAACTCAGCGACACATTCTTCACCAAAAAAGAATTTATGCAAGGCGATGCACAGTCATGTGACTTCTTTAATTAAATTATTGTGCAAAACTTCCAAGCCAACACCAGAGGCACAATCGACGATATTGATATCATTGGTAGGACTCAACGTGATATCATAGCCACGTCTGCTAGTGTAGAGAAGGAAGCGGAAGATATGGGTTAAGCAGTAAATAAGGATAAGACCACGTATATGCTGTCAACTCGAAAGGACAGAACGAATGACGAATCGGACAGAACGTCACCATTGACTTATATAACTTTAAGCTAGTTAGGAATTTTTTTCTACCTCGGCTCTTCTATTAATTCTGACAACTACATCTTTTCAGAAATAAAGTCGCGGTTTCTTCGGCCTATGAAGACAATTTAGTAGTAAAGTAGTGAAAAAATCTTTGGTCATTTCGAGAGGAAAATCTTCGGTCCCGTTTGCGTTGATTAGCTATGGAGACGAAGATTTAACCAAGAACTATACGAACTGTACAACAACATACCGCTAGTTAAAATCCGTATTGGACGTTTGATATGGCTAAAACACGTAGAGCGAATGTACACCAATTATCTGGCTCTCAGAGTCTTCAATTCCCAGCGTCGGACGCAACAGAGCAAAACCTTGCTTTAACTAAGCGCACAAGTAGAAATCGATCTCATCAATCAACTTCAACTGTGCAAAACGTTTGTTTCAACTAAGCCATTTAGTTTCGGCATAAAACTGGAGGTCTCGCCATCGTGCAAGAGGTTGCGAACGGATATGAATGGCTGTAAGAAATAAATTCGCTTAGTCAGAGAAAAGTAGAACCTCAGTTCATTCTGCCTGATCCAGAGGCAATAGCCTTTTAAACATCAACTGTTTGTTGACAATATAGTCAATCTTTAGCAATGTGGCTACAGGTCAGAAAGGTCTGCTAATGATAAAATTTATAAATTACAGATCCTGAAGAATAAGAATCTATTATCGATGTCCACTACCTAATAATTGGCGTTTATCACTATGTGAGTATAGTAAAGTTTCATCGTATAAATTTCAACATTGGCAGCTCACCCCCGCTTCAAATTAAAAAAAAAATTAGATTAAATTCATTGATATTATGGAATAGACCAATCGAGCACTAACTTAAGATTGAACTACAAACGTGTCCCTGGCTAGCAGTATAGGGATGGCTAAAAACGAAGACAAGACTTAGTAAGGTGGTTTTTAGAAGAGACATAGCAATCTTTTATTTAAAACAAACGCCCCTTAGACTTTTTTTATTATCTCTTAATGTAAAAATGTAGTTAATCGTTATAAGTTTTCCTTTATTAAGTTCACGAACTAAAATTATTACCGAAATTCCGATTCCATGGTCTCAACTGAAGGTTTGCTTCAGTTCTTGCTCTCAATACTCGTCCCACCAGAAATAGTGTAGTAGATAAATTCAAGTTGACAAAAAAATATTGCAGCCGTAAGTATGGTTCAATACAAAATGAGTCAAAGCTGTCTGTTCCACTCCATTTACTTGAATTTGTAATCTCTAAGCACATTACATAAGTAACTCAAGCATTGAAGGATTGTTGATTATTTGAAATGCCAAAACTCGTCCAATCGGGCTGAGAAATCATATGCAGCGATGAAGATCTAATGATTGATGTGCTTCAAGAGACTCCATTGAATCCACAAAAAGTGATCGATTTTGTGATTGCAATTTTGTCGACGAAAATGATTGCTAAAATGATTGTTAGAATGCTAAACTTGTAGGATGGTGTTACATGGTCCGGTAAATCTCGCTCTTGCGATTTAAGGCTATGTAAGCAATAGAAAAGTTAAGCCCTAGCGAGTAGAACGAAGAATATTTTGTACAACACACTTATCCTCGCGTTCATGCTATATATGGTGCAGAAGCATGCGGAAGAATTAACATTTGAAAGTATCCTAGCATATTCGAGAGGAAATTCGTACAAACTAATGTCTAACGGAAACGATAAGCTAAATATGCTGTTCAATGACATTAGTCTTAACAGAAAACTTCGTATCCGAAACCAAGGTAGACTTCATCTTTGATGGTGTGATCCGCTAAAAGCAGATTTCGGACTAGAGACAACAAACAAGGACGATGGCCAGGAGCACAGCGCTTTGTATCCCAAGCAAAAATAAAGGTTAAGTATTCATAATTCCACAATCCATAGAAAATTCCTTCATTCAATTGAATGTAACTATGTAATCTCACTGAGTGAACACGTTCCATTAAGCTAACACAAATTTAAGTATCTCTTATGTCGTCTTAAATGGCTGGCATTGAGATAAATCCTCAAGTTGTAGGATAAAAACTCAAACGTAATGATGTCCTAAACATATTCATTAATGATGACCAAAATCGAGAAATATACAAAAATGACCCTCTTTACAATTGTAGCCCACCCATTTGGCATGGTTTCTACGAAATAACACTAATTACCGCAAAAACGAACAACAAAATAAGTATATACCAGCGGGTTTTCATTTCATTAAAATTGAACGACAAATTTTGTGTCACAAATGCAAAAAAAATCATTACTGTCAACATTGTAGTGAGATTAAACAAATTTCACTGCGACATTTCTCCGTACACATCCCTACTATAAGCTTATCTGCTAGGTATTTTGAGATTTTGGTTTTACCGTGTCAACCTGCATCAAAACAAGCCGTATTTTCAGTACATGTGTGTATCTGTGGTTGCCGGTGGCGTATAACCCAAAAATAAAGTGTATTTCTGGAATCATTATTTCATGGAGAGGATTATTTTCAGATTCAGTTTCCCCATTTCATGTTGGTTTGTCAATTTGAATCAAAGATAAATGCAAAGTTGGTATGAAGTTTGCAAATAATTATGACAATACACAAATATAAATGGATGTATTTTTATTAAAAGTATTTAAAGTTATATTTCAGGAAATTCTGTTAAACAGAAAGACTATTCGGTTTCAGTCTGAAATGCAGAGATATTAATTTTAAGTCATCTAATTAACTACTTGTGCATCTGCATTATTCGTAAGATTAAAGTAAAATATATTTTGAGCACTCTAATCAACTAATCGGATGGAGCTAGGGTTTTTCGCTCTATTTTTGTCAAGCTAAAATAGTTCGACGTTAAATCTCCTTGTTAATAGCGCTTCAAGAGTGACCAAATACATAAGGAATACTTTTTCTCCCAAAAGACCCAAAACAACTGAATTACATCTCAAGTTGAAAAAACAGCGATTAGTATATGTTATTCGTTGATTTATTGTGTGATTAGAGGTACCTATTACTCCGGAATTTAAAGGAAATTGGTGAACCGTAAGAACATTCCCGTATTGGACAAAATTAAAAATTCCGTTAAAAAACATTCTGGCTAAAACTAATTATGAGAAATCTCATAAACAGTAACAGTGATTTTGCATTTAATGATTTGAAAACAGGTCTTCTGAACAAATCGTCACAGATTGCAAAAAAAATACGATATCATGCGATTGCTCGAATCTTCTAATACGGAAGGCACACATCGTGTCATTGTAGAACACTTTACCCCAATTGATAAAGACAAGGACAAGACAAAAAAAAGCTTTAAAAAAAAACAAAGTACTGTTTTTTTGAGGTAGCTATAAAGTAGCTATAAAGTTCACCTACTTCGGAGTCAACATGAAAACAACGAATGACACCTTAGAGGAGATATGACGAAGATAGAACCTTGGAAACTGATGCTGCTTCGGTTTAGCAAAACAAATGGGGTGAAAACACCTAACTCAAAAATCCAAATGTTTGCTATACTTGAAAGTAATAATACCAAAATTCAGAGAAAATATTAGGCACATTGAAATGTTTGGTCCTTTTTGCGAAGAAGGCGAATGGAGAAAAAGAACTGTATGAGCTATAACAAGATGTGGACGGAATACAAAAGGTAAAAACACCTTTTTACCTTTTACCATAGAGCGAATGAACAATAATGCTAAAGCCAAGAGAATCATTGACACATCCTTCAAGTTCATGTAGCCAAGGAAAACCGAACCTGCGGCAAAAGAAGCAAGCGATTGCGGATGCCAAAGCCGATGGACTTAATAACTGGAAGCAGCGTCCCCAGGATCAAAGGAATAAAGCAGCACTAAGTTGGATTAGTGATTTTAAATTTTGTTCAACTAGACAGATAAGTTTGCGATATTTTCCTTATTGGACCTAATTGCAAAAAATGGATATGCTTTTTTGTTATTTTTTTTTAATTAATATCGTCAGAGTTTATGCTAATTTTAATAAAAATCGTCATAGCCGCTTTCAACCAAATTTACGTAATATAAAACTGTTATATAGATGAAACAAAAAAAAACTGTGAGAAGGCTACAATCCGCTGTGTGAATCGTTGAATACACTATCCCATTCTATCCTACCTTTAAAACTAATATCCCCAAAAAGTTGGCTTGCTTAAAAACTTTATGGGGATGAAATTAGAAAATAGCATTGTCACAACATATTGTTCAGACAGTTAATCAAAATGTTTTATGGTTCGACAAGAAAATAATGTGTTTCTGTCGCATATGCCGTGGGGTAGGGTAAACAAATGGTTTCTATAGGAAAAGGCCCCTGCAAAGTGGGCTAGGCAAAAAACTTAATATAGGCACATTATAGATATTAATATAGTCTTTATATCATTTTCAGACACTTTTTCAAAATTCTTAACAGTTTCCCAAAAAAACGTTTTTCTAAATAGTGGCAGTGGGCGGATTTTGAAAATTTTGTACATCACGGAGAAGGATCGCATATATCAAATTACATTATCTTAGCTTAAAATTTAAAGCCTAGAAAACCGGTGATCTACAGACGGACGGACAGTCAGACATGGCTAAATAGAATCAGCTAGCGATTCTGAGGCGATCCATATACTTTAAGGTATATGTAGATAAATATTATATGAAACTATGATTATAAGAACCTTTTTTCCGGAATTTGAAGGAAATCGGTGTCCAACTGAAAATTCTCTGAAGTAATATTTAAGCAAAAACTAATTATGTTTGGTGCAGTGTGGTTGGAACTACTATATTCTTAAGATATCTTAACTTTAATAAAAATTATTAAAGCCATTTTCATAAAAAATTGACGTTATGTGTAATTCGTATATGCGTAAGAGTAAAAAAATGGCTTAGAATCGTGACCAAAAAAGCTGTGCGTACGAAGTTTGAAAAAATGGTCAGGCCGGTTAGGCTGCAGACACCATTACGGACAGACGGGCGGAATTTAAAAAATAAACTTTTTTGGGTTCCCCTATCATCTTAATGTTAGAATCAATCGACATCGCGATGTCGACAATTTTCACGAAAACAATATCGTCCGTTTTAAGAGAGAGTTAAAAAGATAATCCAATAAAATTGATTGCCAATAGACAAGATAGACAAAATTAGTTTCTTGAATAGAAGGTAATGTGTACATATATTAATAAAATTGAAATCTATAGTAAAATAGCTACATACTACCGGAAATAGAATTGTATGGTATTTATGTGTAGGTATTAATGGACTTGCTATAATTAATATCTACATTCTATTGCGCCTTTCTTTTTCTATTCATTTATGTAGCATAAGAGTTAATTAGGATAAAAAATTGTTTGTTTTACATTTACTTCTCGTATACAGATTCACTCTTAGCTACATGCTCTATAGGGTAATGGAATTCATTTTTAGTTGGGTAGTTTCAAGTATCACGTGCATACTATTCATCACGCAGCGTCAATAAATATTCGTTGTTTCCTTTTATGCACAATTAACTAAGGCATTTTACGACTAGAACATACATCGTTTAGATAACCCTTGGGTATGCGTCGTGAGTCAATTTATAGTCATGTATCCAAACAGCACACAGCACGTGGGCTTAAGCACACGCATTTAACTTGATTGTCTTAGAAGCTTATCATGTAATAATTGCTTACAAAATTCGTAACACACTTATGCCTTATTCAACAAAAGTAAACAAAAATACGTTATTCCTTCGATTCTAAAGAGATAATAATTAACAACAGATATACCAACACACTGTAGATATACATATATAGATATATAGGCCCATAATATATTCCCACTTTGCAGCTGTTGCTATTTAGAATGGTCCTAAAAACTATTCTTCTTTATAAAACTGAAAAAGTTATTAAAATAAGAAAAAACTAAATACAAAGACCCAAAAATATTTTGTTTAAACAAATCCGTTTATTCATGAAATGCGTAATTAAATAAATGGTCCGAAACGACTCGGACAAACTTCTCCAGGAATGTAGATGAGTACTGTGTTCTCTTCCCTATCATTCTCTTTGTAAGAAGAAGTTAAAAAAACATATGAGGGGCTATAATCCACTATGCGGATCGTTGAATACCCTACCCCATCCCATCCTTAAAATTAATATCCTCAAAATATAGGCTTTATGGCGATGAAATACAGAAAATGATATGGTCACAATATATTGCTAAGACAGTTTATCAAAATCTTTTGTGGTTCGACAAAAAACCAACGTATTTCTATTGCTAATGCCTTGGGATGGAGTATACAAATGGTTTTTGTAAGAAAACGCCCCCAAAATGTGGGCGTAGGTGAAAATTATCAATTGACAAAATGTTTATATTACCATTGCAAAAGTATTTGCATCGAAATTTTTTTCGAAAGTGTTAAAATTTGGACAAAAAGCGTTTTTACTAAAAACGCCGCCAAAAAGTGGGCGTGGCAAAAAACTTTGTATAGACGAAATATAGATATTAGGATTGTCTAAATATGCTCCTCAGACACTTTTTTAAAATTCCTTACGGTTTGGCTGAAAACTGCGTTTTTCTAAAAGGGGGCGATTTCAAAAATGTTTACACTTATTCTGCTTCGTCGGCCAGAGAATCTATATACCAAATTTCAACACTCTAGCTCAAAATTTAAGGCCCAAAAATCGGTGACACACAGACGGACGGACAGACAGACATGGCTTAATAGAGTTGTTCATGAGACTATCTCCCTGTGCGTTGTCTCTTTTTTAAAACGTCAAAATCGCTTGGAGGAAAACAATGTGATATTTTATATGGCGGGAGTACTAATTTTTGGATAATTTGCTTTGAAATATGAAAATATAAGTTGTTCAAAGTGAAACTCAAATTATAAATACATAACGAAACTAAGAGAGTGTGTATAATTATAAAATAGAAATAAAATGAGTGAAATTGATAACCAGTGCCATTGCAAAGCGTGAACATAAATCCGAGTGCAAAAGAAGTTGATTAGTTTTCGTGTAAAAAAGATTATTATGTTCTTATTTTCACAAACAACAACAACTCTGAATATTTTTATTTTGTTTATAAATTGTTCTGTTCTCATTTAGCACTTTTACACAATTTTCAAGCAATTTTAAAAATGTTCAAAAAACAACCCCTGTCCCTTGCCAATGAAATTGCCGTCATAGAAATGTCAAATGTGTTTGTTTTCCTACAGATGCTGTCAGTTTGTCATTGACACTGACGTTGTCCTGAACAACTCTATCGACTCAGCTAGCGATTCTGAATCGATCCATATACTTTGAAGTATATGTATCGAAATTATTTCTCTACGTTACAAACTTAATGTCAAAACTAATATACCCCCCTATGGGATAGGGTATAAAAATGGGTTCAATTACAATCCCGTCGAGATGAACATTGCGAAATCGTAGTTCAGTTACGGTCGAAAGGTCTTGTGAAAATCGCAGGCATGGTTAGATAAGTTAGGTTGCAGTGGCTGCACGCGATGCGCATGCACACTTAGACCATAAAGGTTCGTTTTAGTACCACAGGGATCTGTCGACTTTCCTATATTCGTTCGCCTAATTGAAACATTCAGAGCTAAGTATGTATCGTCGGAGGTTTCTGACATTGATATTAGCCAACTCACCTAGATTGTCGAAGTAGTCTCCCAGATGAAGCTTCCTTTCTTCTGAGTGATCTGGACGAGAGCATAGAAGGTGAGTAATACTTTCCTCCTCTTCTTCGTCAAAGCAGCTTTTACAGTAGTCATTGCAGAAGAGGCCTAATCTTTTTGCGTATATGGCCTATAGGACAGTGTCCTGTAAGGATACCAATTTTGGTGCTGTCATTTGATCTGTTCAGCATTGTCAAGCAGATTGAGCGCTTCTGGTTAAAGTTTGGCTACAGCTGCCTGGATATTTGACAAGTTATGCCGTTTATTTATCTGCGGTTTGCTTTCTTGTTTGATCTGAGATTTACATGTGACGAGGGGCATACCTAAAATATCTACTGCCGGTAGAATATCAAGGATAGTGTCCTGCCAGCTCATCTGCCTTGCAAAAAGTTCAAAGGCATAAATCTTCTTAATATCATTTTCCATAATATAAGAATACCTTAAACCATTCGGTAACAATTTAGTTGGCTAGTCAGTTAGCAGCCTTTCTAGATATAGAAGGAGCCTTCAACAACGTTACAACTGAAGCAATTGCTGAGGCACTTACCAAAGCTGAAATAGGAACGGTTTCTAGCAATTGGATCTTAACCATGCTCAATAACCGGATCATTTCGTCAACACTAGGCAATTGTACCAAAAGGATCACAACGTGAAGAGGTACCCACAGGGAGGCGTACTATCCCCACTCCTCTGGCTATTAGTAGTCAACGAAGCACTTAAAAAGCTGGATATCACTGCAATAAAAACAGTGGCATACGCTGATGACGTAGTCCTAATGGCGTGCGGAAAATTCCCACCGACACTGAGTGAAATTATGCAAAGAAGTCTCAATATGCTCAGCAAGTGGGCAAAGTCTTGCGGGCTGGGTGTAAACCCAAACAAAACAGAACTGGTTCCCTTTACTAACAGGAGATCGATCCCAGCATTTCCGGCACCGTCTTTGGAAGATTCGACTCTCTCATTGTCAGCAAGCGCGAAATATCTGGGGGTGGTACTTGATAGTAAACTGAACTGGAATCTAAACGTTGAAGAAAGAGTAAAGAAAGCTAATATTGCCCTCTATAGCTGCAACAGAATCTGCGGCAAAAAATGGGGCCCATCTCCGAAGGTCACAAAATGGCTTTACACAGCCATTGTCAGGCCAATCCTAACATACGGTTGCTTGGTCTGCTTGGTCTGGCAAAACATATGACCAAGCTTACGAAAGTTCAAAGGACAGCATGCATACTCACGACAGGAGCCATGCGCACTAGCCCCACAGTAGGGTTAGAAACAATCCTAAACATAACATTAATTGACTTACAAATCAATGATACAGCAGCAAAAAGCGCAGCAACCTTCAAAGCCACTCAAAGAAACGGGCAATCTACTCACGAAGCCTTTTGGCCATAGCTCAATATTAAACTCAATGGCATATGCGGATGTAGCATCTGACTACATTATCCCATACCACGACTTTGATACTAATTACTCTATCAGAATACCAAGCAGAGACGAATGGTCTTCAAACAATGTGTTATGTAACATTGAAATAGCAATCTATACCGACGGATCCAAAATGGAAGTCGGAGTGGGCTCTGGTGTCTACTCTGAAAAGATCGGGCTAGCTACATCCTTGAGATTAGCAAACTCGTGTAGTGTATTCCAAGCTAAGATCCTGGCCATACTCGAAGCTGCCTAATCGGCTAGGGTATTGGACATATCACATGAGGATATTTCCATCTATGTGGATAGTCTAGCGGCCATTAAAGCTCTGGCATCCAATATAGTAAAATCACGGGTAGTTGGACGCTGCCGCGAAGAGCTGAAGGCTCTTTGTAACCAGAACAAAGTCCAAATTGTCTGGGTGCCAGGACATAATGACAATATAGGAAATGAGAAAGCAGACGAGCTAGCCAGACTAGGATCGTCCAGTTGCATTTCCCTAGCTGATAAAAGGGTCAATCCCCAGCTAGCATCTAAAAAACATGTAATAACCAAGCACAATCAAAAAGCAACCATAACAAGATGGCAAAATACAATAACATGTATACACACAAAATCTCTCTGGCCGGAGATTTGCGGCAGCAAATCAAACAAGCTTATAGCTTTGAATAGAGCATCCATTTCTATAGCGGTGAGAGTGATAACAGGTCACAACCTGTTGGGAAAGTACTCCAATAAGATAAAACTGACTGGTGCGAACCAACTTTGCAGGAAATGCAGCGACCCTGACGTCGAAGAAGAGGTCTCACACCTACTATGCCACTTCCCTGCGATCAGTGGCAGCCGTTTAAAAATACTAGGCAGCCTTTACTTCGATGACCTAACGACTATCCCAATAGCGCTGATAGTCAATTTTTGTAGCAGATCAGGATGGAGCAACTACCTCTTTGAGGCTGAAGGAGCAACACAGACCAGCACCGCATAAGTATCACAAGCGAACTTAACCAGGTATCCTCTTTCTCTATTTCAGGGTACTTTCTTCAAAGGGTATCGCTATGGACCCACGTAGGCCTATGCGAGCTTGACGACTCACCCGAGCGTCAACAGCCCATCTAACCTAACCTAACCTAACAGTGTGTTTAAGGCCAAAGAGTACAAATGTGTATCGACCGACTTCCCATTCGTCGATTTTAAAGCGGCATTTAAAACAGCATTTTAGTGTTTCTCACCGAAACAATTGAAAAAAAGGATTTAGGCATCGATTTAGGCATTGTCATGATTTATTATATATATCTGTAACATCATTAGTATACACCGACGATATTGAAATCGTAGGTCGGACCAAATGAGATGTCATAGCCACGATTCCGGGTATAGTGGAGCAAGCGCCTTAATTGGGTTTCGCAGTAAACGAGGCCAAGATCAAGTAAATGCTGTCACAAAGGGGGCTCAGTGACGCAACACCAAAACTATTTTTCACTCGCCCTCCTCTCGTGATGATCTGACAAATGATACAAGTATTATCATTTGTCAAGAATAACTTTTCTCAACTTTGCCGTTCGGATTCGCCATAAAAAGGAGGTCCCGCCATCGTACAAATTTGTATTTGTATTTGAAAAAACACAACTACGAATTTGACTGAATATTATCATCCATAGCTACAACGTTAAGTAAGGATGTTGGTTCCTTTTCAGATGAATCATGATAAACACTTTCCGACTATTCCTAGTTATATGAAACGAGATGATGTGTACTTGTCTTTATTATTCTTGAGGGTTTAACCAACATGTTGTACCCTGTTAGCACTCTTACCCCAATTGACATCGATTAAACATGTTTATAGATTTATATATAAGCAATATCCATGTTTATTTTTCGACCACTTAATTCCGGCAGACGAATCTAAATTGATGCATAAACTTCAAGTTTTTAAAGAAAATAAGAACTTTTAACACCTAGTAAGCGAATATCCCAAACTTTAGACCCTTCGACTCTACAGCATGGGGAGCAAAAGTTTTAAGAACTTTGAGATGAGCACAACACCAAAATAACGGCATATCTATGATGTAACAGGAATCTGATACGAATAAGGATAAAATATATTACAAACGAATTTTGTTCGCATCATCCTTGTTGGACACTTAAAAGCAACGCAAATGTTCATTATCAAATTACCATGCCATTAAATTGTCCACTTAAGTGTCCAACAGCGCTCTTATTTAAATTATTTCCAAGTAGTATACTTCTGTACGAAATTTTATCTGCTCACGTAATTTGCAAAATAATATTGAATGGTAGTTACTTCCAGGCCAGCAAAGATGTTTTAATTTAAAATGCGCACTTAAAACGTCATAATAGTCGAACATTTAATGACTTCTCCTGTGTCCTTATTTCTTGTGTTTGTCGTAAAAAATCAAGCTCGCTGACCCTCCGTTCCATCACCTTTTTTATACATTGGTATCCATTTCTAGGCGTTGATCGAAATTGCTGAAATACTGAACGCCCATAACATTTTAAATGACGTCCTTATCTGACAATATCAAAAACGGTCACCCTAACACTTGAATAGAATTTGACGTGCTTTGATCGTCATAAAAGGTATTACGTGCGTATTTATTGCGCATGAAATTTATTTTAATATCCCATGAAGGACCATCTCTAATATTTGGGTGTGTATTCATTCCTTAGACATAATTGTTCTTAAAAAGTACGTAGTTAATAAAACTATGGGTAGTTATGGTAGGTAGGTATTTTTAACCCTTGACCACGATTAGCAAACAAAAAAAACTAACAAGGATTCAATACAATCTGTACAAGGACATCAACAGTGTCGTTGAATATATTTATTCGTACTCACCAGGTGAACTTCGGAGGCCTCCCGCCGAGGCTATTGCCGCCGCACCACCAACCCCCACACCATTAGTCCCACTAACAGCTGCCGTTAAGCAGTCCGTCGCCTCCCCGCGCACCGCACTAACAACACTCGATACACTCGACGACGACGCGAACGTATTACCACCGGCCGTTTGAATTTGGGCCGTTGTCACTACTCTATGCACCGTGTACAGCACTGGTGGTGGGGGCAACGATGATGCACTACTACCCCCACCACTGCTGGTGGCACCACCAAAACCTGTCGACACTATTTGTTCACAATTACCATTGCTAGTTTGAGTGGCAACAACGCGACTACTGTTCAACACCTCATCAACAATATCCGTGTGATGTTGCTGTTGATGTTGATTCACTAATTGCTGTTGCTGCTGCTGTTGGTGTTGTTGATGTTGATGTTGGTGTTGTTGGTGGAGATGATGATGTTGGTGGTGATGTTGCTGCTGTGATTGATGATGCGTCTGATGCTGCTGGTGTTGCTGCTGGTGTAATGAAGGCGATGGGGATGCCGTACTCAGTCGACCACTCGCTGCTAGGTTGTAATAGTCCTCGCGACATCGATAGTCTGTGCCATTATAATACAATCGTGACCTACAAAAAAATAAACACATACAAACGCACACATTTTAGCAAGTATATAAATATGCATACATTAAAGATGGACTTAATACGTAATGGAACAGGGTAAAACCGAATGAGGTTGAGGTATTTGAAATTAAAACACATATGCAATTATTATCTAGTTACTTGAATTGTTTTATGCTGCAAGATCTGTGAATTGCGCAACAATATTGAGGTCTTACTGAGATAAGTTTTGGTTCAGGTTATACTGGACTTCAAACAAATGGAAATAATGAATCTCACAGAACCCAAAAAGGAAGGAAAAAAATGCAGTACATTCAAGGACACAGCATTCATTCTTATTCTTATTCGGACAAGAAGACCCACAATTTGGACTGCAAAAACGCCATAAGACTTGACGGGATCCAGGCGTTATCATACCATATCGATTAGAACTGTTTTTCTCGTGTTCCAAAGTTAATGTTTCTCATTGCCGATTATCCACCAAACTTTTAAACTTACTCCTGGTTTCTTGAAAAAAAATGAGACCGTAGAAGGGCTACGAGGTTGAAGTGAAACATCACGAATCGACGTTTCTCAAATAACAGAAGTCCTTTCTCATCAAAAGAACAAAATAAACTAAAGTAGTGATGGATAGTGATGTGCAAAAATTAGTTATCCGGTATTTAATATTCGATACTTGAAATGATTATCGTTGCTATCATTGAAAACCCTCATTGGAAATGTTCTTTTACTTCTTGAAGCAAAGGTTATGATTTTTAGAACATAATTATCCAAAAATATATTGATTTTTAATTATAGTTTTCGCAGAATATCACTTTTTGTTTTTCATTTATCACGATTTATTTCTGTGAAGTAATGATTGTCACTCCACCCAAATGAAACAGAATTTTCTAACGATTCCCATTGCCAGCTATTGACGACTGAAGGCTAGCATTTTGCTATACATTGACATATTCCTTTTTTCTCTACTAGCCGCAAAAGTGGCGCATTTCGTATGGAAAATAGTACCAAATTAAAATTACAGTATTGTATTAAAATGATAATTTAATCGCACAGCATTTCATATATTTAGAAAGTCTATTATTTATTCAATTAAATGCCATATCAACTTGTATATTGCCTAATAGTAAAATGTTTGGAAATACGCGTTTGCATTTTAGTCTTAAACACAGTTTTCTTATGGTAATCCTGTATAAATGAAAATTTCCCTTAATTCTATAGCACTTAACACGCTATATTTTTCACATGTAGAGGTGCTTTTCAAATGTTTCCACTCGCCAATGGAGGTAAAATTTCAATTGCATCATGTTTTTTGTTCCAATGATTGTTCAATGAGAGCTATAACTGGACCCAAAGCATTCGTACTGATTACTCATTTGCATGTTCACAATACACAAAACAAGCACTAACTCCAAAGAGGCAATGTAATGTATCTAAACCTAAGTATGCACATATTTAATATACACATACACAGCTCCTTCCTTCATTTTGCTCTTCTCTACAACTTTACATTATGCTGTGCTTGTATACCATATACTGTTTCGTTTTTCTCTTCTCCTGCACTCTCATAACTCTCGTCAAGTCGTCATCGTCAACATACGTCTCACGCTCACGCCCCACCTGTCCAATTTGATTACTTTTCTTTCTTCAATCTCCATCTACACACACACTTTAAACTAAACCCTTGTTCTTTGTGTCAGAAACTCAGAAATCAGTATTCAAGTAATCAAAGTAATAACTGAGTAGAGTATATTAATGTCTGTGCAATACTACTTAATACTCTGCTACTGGTTGCAGGAAATGAATTTTTACTGCGAGGCAAAGTACAAAGTATCGAATACCAAATACCGAATACTGAATTTGAAGTTATCAATACTCATTCGTTACTGAAAAGTAATGAAATTGCACACCACACCACTAGTGATGGGTACACCACACATGAGGCAATAGAAATGTCGCATACACAGCTCTGAAATGTCCCATCACCATACAAAGCAATGATATGTATTGCTTCACACCCATCAAAAGCAACACTCACAATAACACAAAACACATCTTTCATGTTTCGTCTCCACTTGTCCACTCCACCAAACTAACCAAGAACATTCACTACACAGCGCTCTCTTATGCTTACGCTCTTGCTTGTTTTTTGTCGTGTCGTTACATGTGAGTTTGGATTTACGCCGACGAGCCCAAAGAAGTTTCACTTCAAAAATGATATTTTTAAAATGTCGACTTTCGAAAAGTCGAATGGTACAAATACCGACTGATCAAAATGTTGACTCCTATACAGTCGATTTTGAAAATATCGACTCGTGAAATGATCCTTCACTTTGCCACTGTCGATCAGCAAGCCACTGTGTATGCAGTTTTGATCGAACTACTTTATTCATAGTATCTATATATTAAGTTGAATTAAGTTAAAAACGGCCTAGAATTGTGACCAAATAACAATTAATGCGAAGTTTAAAGAAGATCGCTCTAGCCGCATAGGTTGGAGAAGCCGTTATGGACCGACGCGACGTACGGAATTGCGAAAACCACTTTTTTGGGTTCTTCTATCATCGTAATGTTGGAATTAATCGAAATCTCGAGGTCAAACATTTTTACGAAAACAAGGATCCGTCGGAAATAAAAATCCGCTTGCTCATTCCGCGCTTTTTCCCCTGTAGGAAATCTAAACTACAGTCAATACTGTCAATCACATAGTTTATTTGTATGAATTGGAAAAGAAAAAAAAGAAAATGGTGTTTTCACTGGTAAAAAATCAATCATTTTTTTTATCTAGATCTTTCAAAAGACCGAATTTGACAGTTGTTGTGTTGTATTGGACAAAATTGATTTTTGAAGTTTCACTTCTTTGGGCTCGTCGGAGTAAATCCAAACTCACATGTAACGACATGTAACGACACGGCAAGCAACAGCGTAATCATAAGAGAGCACTCTGTAGTAAATGTTTTTTGTTAGTTTAGTGGAGCGGAGAGGAAACACGAAAGATGTGTTTTGTGTGCGTGTGTTGCTTTTGATGGGTGTGAAGCAATACATATCTTTGCTTTGTATGGTGAATTGGTGATGGGACATTTCAAAGCTGTGGATGCGAAATTTCTATTGCCTCATGTGTGATGTACCCATCACTAGTGGTGTGGTGTGCAATTTAATTACTGTTGAGTAACGAATGAGTATTGATTACTTCAAATTCAGTATTTCTTATTTGGTATTCGATACTTTGTACCGCACTCAAAACTCATTTCCTGGAATGAGTTTGGGTTGACTGTTAAATAGTGGTGAGCATAATGTTCCCATTGAAGTAGCTGTTTGTTGGGACATACTTGCTGTATGTGTTTCTTTAAATCTAGACGTGAGAAGGTGTACAAGGTGTGAAGGTGGGAGCCTGAAGCACGGAATTTGCTGCAGCATCTGCTCCCTTCCGCAATTAGTATCATCCTGCAATCTGGTAATAAGCTAAATATATCTTCCAAAAAATAGCCAAATACACCCCGACTCAACCACCATGGGCAATCCATATAGATTCAGTGGTACTACAATTACAAGAGTTTCGCCAGGACATTACCTGTAATGCAACGTATCAATCACGATTCCTCGAAATCTCAGCGGACATAAAATATAAAGGCTGGAACTTCATATACACAAATGGCTCGTAAGAATAATTTCTTCGGATAGCCTTTGAAAGTTAGCTTTCCGAAAGTCAAAAGTGTACGAACGATCTAACGAGTCATCATTTTCGTACAGATGTCCGCCTATGTCAGTAAAAATATCTAATGGACGATGATTTGTATCTATGTTAGTAATGCTGGTATGTACTAGATTCTAATACTGTAGTACAAACAGAGTCAGAAGAAAAAACTAACTAGAGAATTGGATTATTATGATTTTTTATACTGTTATACTGATTTTTTATGCTGTAAGTCAAATCATAAAATGGTATCAAGTAATGATAGCTCTTCTTGTGCAAAGACTTCTGAAGGTATAAAATGAGGTTCTCCCTCCAAAGGTGGGTGGTAAGTTGAAATCGCCCAGCAACAAAATTGTACTATCACAACAAGATAAGTCAAAGCCTTCTAAAGCCTTCGATAGCTCAGAATACAGAGTGTAAAGGATATGAGCAAATGTAAGCATTTGCAATATAAGGATATCTTTTTCCAATAGGTATCTTAACACAGATTCAATGCCCTGAAAGAAGGAAAATTCTTTTTTCTCAGAGATAAGATAATTGCGGACTGCAGTAGGAACACCTGCACCAAGCGCATTTATGCCATTTATATGGCGGTCACTCCTATATACTGAGAACTCATGATTAAAGAGTTCCGAGTCAAGTATATTGGCGTTAAGCCACGTTTCTGTCAAGGAGAATATGTTATGAGAAAATGCTTGGGAGTTAAGAAAAAATGATTTCGTTTATGTTCGGAGCCCTCTCACATTTTGGTAGTAGAGGGGCAGTCGGTACGTTTTTTGATGCTGAGTTAACTCCGCGTTTAGCTCTACGTGGCTTTAACTCATTGACTACAGTGTTTAAAGGACATGAGTTAGTGTCGCATACTTTCTCAAATGTACTTTGGAGGTACTGCTATTTTAAATGATGAAACGAAACCATCCGGTTTACTAATTTTAGTACATTTTTGAGACGAGATTTTTTGAAGCCACGTAACTCATAAAATCTTCGAAGGAAGTGCTTGATTTTAGGCGTGATATAAATAAAATATCGATTTAGGTTTTGGTATCGATTCAATTAAAGAAAAATTTGCAGTCACTGTTGGAACTACATTAAATGATGTATTTAGGTGAGTAGCAAAGGTATTGGTCGGATCCAACTGACAGGTTGGGAATTAAATTTGTCCTGACTTCTGAAATTAAAGCTTTTAGCTACCGCCCGTTTCCGTTGATGAGTTGGTGTTACGTTACGCTTTCCTATAAGGGATACAACTTTATCGTTGGCTGCATGGTACGGGACAGTATTTCAGTATACTTAATGCTATGAGTTTCTCCTTTGGAAGTATTATGGTAAAATGTTTATAAAGTTCTAAGTAATATATTAATTAAATAAAACCTGTATAACTGGAAACTTGACAGCTATACCAACCCGAGCTTTACGGACAGGAAATTTCAGCAATACAAAAATAAAAATCTGAAATCGTGTTCCATTGGCAACAACAAAGATCAAATTTCAAATCAAAATCTCAAATTACCAATGGAAAACATTATTAGAAAAAAAATAAAATGCCGAATGTAGAGAACATATTTTCAGCATAAAAAACATTTTTCACACATTAAGGTGGTTTTGGGTCTGAAAAATGTAATCCACAATGCTGCAGATAAAATATGTATGGGAGATTTTTTCCCTCATTTTCAATGATCCAATGAATGAATATTACGCTACCGACAAATGAAAAATTCCCTTTGCGAATTCTATGATGGCGAATATAACATTTTTGGCGAATACTCCGTCAGACGGATTTATGTAACAAAATTCTTTAATTAATATGTTTAGAATTTCTTTCTCGAATTCCATTAAACTTTTACGAAGAAAATGTATTCAATTTTATTCAAAACTATTTGTAGAAAAAATGATTACTTAAATATGTTTTTCATATACTTTTTTAAAACTCTAGCAATATTACAAAATATCTGAAAGACTCAATAAAGAGTTCCTAGCTCAAAAACTGTTAAAGAAGGGAGTCACATGCGGGAGCCACTCGCTAAAAAGGTATAAAGAAGACATATTTTTATATGTAAATTGTGTTTAACCGCAGATATGTCAAGGGGCTTACTGTAAATAACGTAAAATTGAATTTTGTCAATAAATAACACTATCCAATAAAACCTGTCATACGTCCAGTGTTTACAACTTCGCAACCATCGCTCCACCCTGTACTTGTGCATTATATATTAAACATTTAAATTAACAATCACAATTATTTATCGAACCGTGTACTGTACTTGTGGTATAAAACGTAACGCAATCCAATGGGAGGCTGTGAATATGGGTGGTAGATATTAATAACAATTTATTCTCTACAAATATGACATAAAAGGAATCCTCGTTATGAGATTGAGGGTGGGAAAATATGGCTGGTGGTTGGTGAAAATAAAAAAAAATGGCAATATAATTACATGTTGGGTAATCAACTTACTGGTATTCCTGTGGCGTTAATTTCCGCCGATGGTATTGTACTCCAATGGGTACCGGCACGACATTTATGTAATTTCCTGTATTGGTCCCCCGATTCAGTTGCTGGGATTTGCCTTTCGGTACAATATCTTGTCCAATATTCGATGACGCGGCTGTAGCTGCTGCTGCCGCAGCAGTTGCTGCAGCTATTGCTGCGGCCGCAGAAGATGATATAGAGGAAGAGGAAGAAGCCGCTGGTGATTGTGAGCCGTTGTTGTTATTGTTGCTGTTGTTACTGTTGGTGTTTATGTTGTTTCGACAATAGAATTTTTTTGGATCCATTTCTTGGCAACGAGTCGCGGCTTTGATTGGTGTTCTGCATTAAAATGGACAGACTCTTGGACATACAGAAAATGGATAGAAACGTAATAGCATATGCAGACACACACACGCACACACAATGTAATTGGACACTCGATTACCACTTTTTTGTCGTCTTCGTCCTCGTCAGCGTTGTCGTCCTCTTTGCCTTCAACCGCGACCTTATGGCACGCTCTCGTACGTCACGCACTCGCACACATAAAATCTTCGGTTGGCACTATTAGCTCAAAGTAACCATTTTCAATTTAATCCGACATTTTCATTTTTTTTTACTTAAGTTTTTTATTATTTTATATATTATTTTTTATAAGACTTTTTTCACTATGATAACATATTTATTGATTTATAGTTAACACTTTCGTCCTAATTCGATATATTTAACACAGAAAATTGATTTCGATTTTCCATTCACTTTTTTTTGACATTGGATGCAGATATTTTGTGTCGATAACTCATTTTGCTGTTAAAAGAAAACAAATCATTTTATAAATTCAAAGTTTGTTTTGATGTATGTAATTTAAAAATATTAAAAATATCTAAGCAATTCCTTAAATGTTGGGCATTTTTGCAATTGAAGCGGAGTTTGTCTTTTCTTTCACAGCGCACTTATATTCTGAAAATTAGAAATTAACTCTTTTTGACAGCTTTAATCGAAAAAAATAACAGTGTAAAAGTTTATATTATGATGGCAGCCTAGTAAAAAGAAAACTCGATGTGTTAAGAAAGTATTTGATAACTTGGCAAACAAGTTATATTAATAGCATATTAACATTTGTTTAGCTAACTGCATACATCCGAGTGCTTGAGGCATCCCAATTAGTACCTACCCTAACTTTTACAAAAACTGCTATTCGGTTCGCCAATAGTTCTCTTATGGGTCAACAAGGTTAAAGAGAATAGTATGAAAAAGTAAAATCCGGGCAACCAAGATGAAAAAGAACGGTACTAAGCAACACGAGTCATAGTGGCATTCGAGCCAGGTTTACCACTATTAACTGATAGCAACAGTGATCCAAATGTAAAATTATTTACATACCGCTTACTCATTTCTTATAGTACCCACCTTTCCATTCTGAGCCTTTCCCTTCTATAAACCATAATCACCTAAATATATGCTAAATAAATCGGGTGTGAGTTCACACGCGGTAGAAGTGAAACTGTATTCTGCTTAATTTCTTTGTCTCTCACGAGATGGATTATGTCGACAGCACAAATTGTATACATGTTCCCTGTGTTAGTATTAGTATAGAAATTGACAATTGTCTCAAGTGCTTTTTGACAATTCGCAAGCTCTTGGGTTTGTTTGAGAGTTATATGCAACTACATTGACGTTGACTGTTCTATTCACTAAACCATATGAGAGCCAATGACATACCATTTTTTCAGACCTAAAATGGTGAAAATTTCAACCTTGTTTTACAGCACAAACTCGGTTGAAGAATTTCAACTTTTTCTTACCGCGTACTTTAATCCCCTCGCCTAAAAAATCCTTTTTATGCCAGTTAACTCATCCCGTGTGCGGAGGCCCATTCTTCTTCATCTTCTTGCAGCCACTCTCGTTTAATATGTACTTTTTAAAGTAACTTAATTTGTATTTACAACCACAAACGTCAGAGGCGTTTCCGATAGCATCTCGATTTAAAAATATCACCATATGTAAAACACCGTCATTCCTGAAGGCAGTTTACTAATTCCGAAAATGCATCTTCATTATCACTAACTACATACACATCGAAAACTAATTAAAATCTACCTGAATAGATTCATGTTTCAATTACATAAAACAAACGTCAGACACACACCTTCTCCAAAACCACCCCACGCCCACGCCAAAACACATATATGACAGACCAAAAGAAAGCCTGGACCATCAATCAGCTGTCGTTTTAACATTCAGAGATAATAACCATTTTAGCCACTTCCCTCAAACCTCCTCGAGAACAGAATCTTTTTCAGAACAAATAGCGCATCCATATATCTAGCCACTTTCGTTTGATTCCTTACAACGAAGAATATTGGCCTTCCTGGACTCACCGATGAGTTTTATAAGTTTATCTTGCTCACACACATTCAAATTTACTTATTGACAGCCATTGTACCTGTCTACCTTCTTCCTCGTTTTCCAACCAACATGCCTACACGAATTCGTCAACGCGACGAGACGGCACCGCAAACATAGATTAAATGACATAGACACCAGCTGCGCACTTCCGACAATAGACCCTATTTTTCACACCAAAAATAATATAATAAAATAAAACAATACACACGATCGAACAGCCACATCACACCATAACCAGCTGCGGAATTTGACTTTCTCTTTTCGTGATGTTTTTTCGTTTCATAAAATCCAAATCACACCACCGCGCCCCAAAATAAGTTTCAGTTCAAAGATGTTATTGTTTTTTTCCATTGGTAAAAAAATCCATTTTTTTATCTTGAACTGTCAAAAGACCGATTTTGACAGTTGTTGTGTTCCATTGGGCAAAATAATTGATTTTTTTATCTCAGATCAATTTTGCAGTTCTGAATTTTTCGGCAGATTTACTACTTCTTGCAATAACACTAATACAAATTATAGCTGTCTATTTGACTATTGTTCATCATGAAATCTGTAGCAGTGTTATGTGAAATATTAATTAAATCAAAAACAAGCAACCTGTTTGACTGTAAACCCCAAATTACAAAAATACAAAGACAAGGAAAATCAATCTGAAATCGTGTTCCATTGGTAACAATCAAAATCTAGATTTATCAATGCAAAACACAATTGAATTGCCCATAATGATTTTTGGGTGATTTGATTCTTTGCATTTTAGACGATTTTAGACTGGGTCATTCATGAATCTTTACAAAACGCCTACATACAAATTTCTGGGGGCTTTGAAATATTTGTTTTGTGCAATCTGTTAGTGTAGAATCATCGCATATATAAAACGATTCCTAAAACCTTCAGCCAAAATAAGGGAAATTAGTTGAATCATCAAAAGTTATGATTTTCCACCACAAAGTTACGGTTTTCGAACTGCGCAACCGCAAGTCATTTTTACAATATTATTTTTTCATAATATTTTTGTTGGATGCACAAAATATTATGAAAACAGAAACTTTTACGGATACTTGACCTTTTGCCTGATAAAGAGATCAGCATATCTAATACGGGTTCACGTGTAACATAATCATTGTCGTCACCCTTTTTGTTTATACCCTATCCCATAGGGGTATATTAGTTTTGATACATAGTTCGTAACATAGAGAAATAATTTAGCTACATATACCTCAAAGTATATGGATCGACTCAGAATCGATAGCTGAGTCGATTAAACCATGTCTGTCCGTCCGTCCGTCCGTACGTACGTCACCAGTATTTGGGCCTTAAATTTTGAGCTAGAAGGATGAAATTTGGTACACGTGATCTTTGTCGCTCCCAGCAGAACAAGTGTAAAAATTTTTGAAATCCGCCCACTGCCACGCCCCCTTTTTAGAAAAACGTATTTTTTGGCCAAACCATAAGGAATTTTGAAAAACTTTCTGAACAACATATTTAGACAATCTGAATATCTGTATTTCGTTCATATAAAGTTTTTTGCAACGCCCACTTTTTGGGGGCGTTTTTAATAAAAAACGTTTTTCGGTCAAATTTTAAAATTTTCTAAAAAACTTTTGATGCAGAATCAGTAGTAATATAAATATGAACATTTCGTCAATAGTTCATTTTAACCCACGCCCACTTTTTGGGGGCGTTTTTATATAAAAACCATTTTTATACACTACCCCATACCATATGCAGGGGAAAACCTTGTCGTTTGTATAACCGTAAAAGTTTTTTATAAGCAGTCTGAAGAATTTGTTGTCACCATGTCATTTTCTTTATTTTATCCACATCGTGTTTTTAGCCATGTCCACTTTTTGGGGATTTTAGTTTTACAGATAGGATGGGATAGGGTATTCAACGATCCGCACAGCGGATTGTAGCCTTCCATATGTTTTTTTTTTCGAATACTACCGCCTCCACAGCTACCACCATTTTTCTGTAGCTTATTATTTTGCTCTTGATCAGACCAATTGAAATGTCAAAACAAAAATAAATCTACCACACTCCTAAACAGCTGTTAATGAAAGTGTACAAACTCAAAAATGTTGCTCTGCTGAGTTCTTTTAATCGAAAAAAACATGTATTCACAGACAGCAGTGCATTGGTGGTGGATTACTACAAAAACAAATAACTCTTGCGGGGAGGGTATTCAGGGTGAGAGAGGAAGAAGTTTGCCACCTCTTAACTTAGTTAATCTCTGCTAGAGGCCACGTATGGTGATTCAACAAAAATAAAGTCACAACTGCCATATTTTAATTATCACAAGCCCGCATTTGAATGTCCAACATGCACCTGCATAACCCCGGAATCTCCATGACCGATTTAACTGTGCTACAGGTACTGTACAAGCAAAGACTTTTCGCTTCAGTTTTGAACAGTGCATTCGCCAGAGTTCGAACCAGCTCCGTTTATGAATTCAGCAATCAGCCCACTTAAATCAAACAACGTTTATAGAATTCACGTATACATAGAATTCAAAATTCAAATTCAAATAGTCCTACGTAATGAAACAGAATCATAATCTATGTTCGCGGCACTGTAAAGACCATACCGGGTGTAATGAAGACATGTAGTATGGCACCCAAACGACAGCAGAAAACGATTTCTGACACATTGATATAATCAAAGTAGTAAAGCGATCCCCCACACGCTAAGCCACAGAACAATTTTGTACGAAATTAAAACCATCGCTGTTCATCATTCTCTTGACAGCTTATACGTACTTAAAACCAACAAGTAGGATGCAAAAAAAAGGAAAAACTTAATTCTTGAAAAATGTTTCCCCATATATTGTGGCGATTTCGTGCAAACACACCTTTTTATAACGCAACGACATTGGGCAATTAGCAAATATTGTGAGTAACTTGTCAATGTTTACCTTGCACCCATAACTGCATCAAACTACTTGCATAATAAACTGCACACTCAAACACATACACTTAGATTTAGACACACACCCACATATTGGTCATCACAGTAAGAAGATGTTAACAATTTTTTCGACAAATTATTAAAACAAGCGGTTGTTAAACACGTGCATGGTCTTTGGGGGCGCGCACCCCATAACCATTAGTTACCCACATTGACCTCATATGTCCAAACATGTTACTCCTACTCGCACTCTTTTCATACCTAACATTATGTATACACGTCTTGGAGCTACAATAGATTAATGGTGTAGGAGTTTTGTTTCCTTTGCATCCGTTGCCACCCTACTCCAGTTCATTTTTCACACAAAAGTTGAAAAGTTCCTGCGGTAAAAAATGTCAGAAAAATTACTAAAAGAAGAGCGAGTTAAAACAAATTCACATATAAACGCAACCGCACACATGTATGCAGGGAAACGTCCATTAATTTGGCTGTCCTGACTTAACCAACCCCGGAATGGCCTTTTGACAGAGTAACTCTGCGATCAAAATGCGAGCAAAACTTTGCTGCCACAATATTCCGAAACAAGTTAGCTGCCCCACTGCTATACTGTAAAACGGGCAAGTTTTTGTCTATTGAACTGTAAATTTGCAGTAGTGAAAATAAACCGAAACAGGATAACTAAGCCGAGGTCATCGCGGCAATAGGATGGAGAGATAGTGATAGTCGCTCCTTCTGTCCACTTCCATGTAATTAATCACGATGAAATAATATCCTCGTACACACATAAACGTTGTTTCGAGATGGCAAATTCCGGACCATGACTCTGGCCAGCGTAGTCCACACACACAAACACACTCCTCTATGAGCTTCGAAGTACAATTCGCAGGAAGTTATCCGTGTGCCAGAGCATATACAAACTACGACGAGTCAGTGTTGTTGCAATAACTTTGGATGAGTTGTTGTTATGTTTCGTGCTAACCCGGAGCCGGAGGTTACCTTCTACAAAGTGGTATACTTTCGGGGCGTGTATTTAATATGCAGCACTGTGGGCATTGGAGGGCGTGATTTTATCATAAATATATGTTGCTAACCCAGTCCAAAATGTAACTAAAGTGATTACAATAGCCACAGGATCTGCTCTAGTACTGCTGTATGGTCATTGTTTTGGCCAAAAATGGTGTATATTACACGCGTATAGATTTGGATTTTGATATTTTAATGTGAACATGACCGAGATTGCGAACAGCGCTACAAATTCCTGATCCGCTTCAGTTGCACGCTGCGTAAATTGAAAGCCAACAATCGTTAGCACTGGGAATGTTGCGCGAAACGACTTATACACACTAAAGAAAGCGGTTTTATATTTAGTACTTGAAATAGTAGCACAAAAACACACGTTTTCAAGATATTTGGAATAATATACCATACGAATGGGGTACGCAATTACAGGTTTGCATAGACTATAACGATATCAATTGTCTGGTTAATGAACACATCCGTTTGCCATCTGCATCAGAAATGTATGATATCCGAGTGGAAAAAACGGATCTAACTTATAAAATACCGGAGATGATTTCTCAATCCTTTTCTATTCAACATCTTATATGGGTGGCGTGGTTCGCATGTTCGAACGGGCAAAGAAAAAGGACCTAGATTGCTGGTAGAGATTGGTATATATTAAGTGCATTATATCTTAAGATTGATGTCTTTGTTCCGTCTTTGGTGAGTTCGGTCAGGCTCAATCCCATTAGGTCCAGTGGCATTCCTAACTCTGAAAAACATCCAAGAATATAAAACTGTCAGGAGAATCTTCTCAATTTTGAAGTTTGGAATCGACGTCAAACTGGATGTCCCATTCTTAGTGGTGAAAATATAACTTCACACACACATATGACTGAAGAAGTTAAGTTTTGGACCCTGGATGGGCCGTTACTAACAGATTTTTTTTTTTTTTACCATATCCCTTAGGCTTACCTTTATGCTGTTAACAAATGTTAATTGTTTTTATTGAGCAATAGCTTTATACGTTTCATTTGTATAAAATTAGACCAAATAAAAATTGCAAGTATTTACAGGATTGGCTACGGCTTGTTCATCCCGCCACTAAGCCACTGATTGAAGTAAAACCAGTAATTTGATGACGACATTTATTGGTACCAAGCCATAACATATTATTTAAAAAAAAAACGCTTCAATAGTTTTGATAATTCATCCAAAAAAATCGTTGAAGTGCAATTAACAATCATTGTCAGGCTGAAGGATATAAATTTCAGTCAATTTTAATGATTAAAACTTTATTGTATTTTATGTACATTATGAAGTTATATAGGTGTAATCGAATCTGTATGCACACTTTTGAGTTAATTGCATGCACTTTCAATTTGTTGGCTGCATGTAGAATTAAATAATATAAATCATCCAGATATATATGTACATACATATGTACTGCTGTATTGTTACATTAAGAAATATTTTCATAAAAACAGAATTCCATTGTAACCACAAAATGAAGCTAGTTATATAATGATAAGTGATATATTTATAATATGAGTTTTATACATGTATGTTTTTCTGTCGAATGGTTACATTTGGGTGAGGAATGTACTGTCCTTTCGTACCACGCAATTGAGCAAAGGAAAATTGTTGTGCAATCATTTGCAATCTACCACTTTTATTGGATCGCCTGGAATTGGCTCTTGGTATAACTATATATGGATGGAGAGATGGATGACTGGCAAATTGGCGTATTGTATCGCTTACTAAGTGGTGCTTTTGTTTCGTGAATGTATCGATTATTTTGATTAAATAGATTAGATGTGGTGTAACAATATACATTTCTTCACAGTTCAAATTGTTTTAAATATAGTTTTGGACCAATTATTCCGTAACGGAATTTTCTGTTTTTTTTTTAATTTTCATCAAATTTCGGAATAAAAGTTCTTATAACAGAGTCCAAAATTTTTTTTACATTTTTATATTATTTTATATGTAATATTATTGCGTATTTTGGCCAAAGTATGCTAATCGTCAAATTCTCACATGATTGGTATTTGAAAGAAAGAAAGAGAACGTTGCGTAGGACTTATTCTTGCGCCCCATTCGTTTTTTTCTTATACCCAGGGTATATTCGTTTTGATACATAGTTTGAGTAATAATTAAGCTAGATATACCTTAAGGTATATGGATTGACTGAGAACCGCTGACTTAGTCGATTTAGCCATGTCTGTCCGTTCATCCGTCAGTCACCGGTTTTTGGACCATCAGCTTGAATGATGAAATTCGGTACACATGCTCTTTATTGCTCCCAGCAGAACAAGTGTAAACATTTTTGAAATCCGTTCACCTCCACGCCCTTTTTTTTAAGAAAACGATGCTTTTGGCCAAATAACAAGGAATTGTAAAAGAGAATTGGAGGCGTTTTCCTACAAAAAACGAGTGGTGGGTGCACGACTGGGTCGTACGCAACTTTCTCTTTCACAGCGAGTTGGGCGTTAGATCAAATAGTACGCATTTTGATTATTGATGCTAAAAATGATATAAATAATGTCGAAATGTGTTTATACGAACGTTTACTCCGAAATTTGAAGGAATCGATGGCTATGTGAATAATAATGATTTTCCGTTATTGGCAAAAACTGAAAATTCCGTTTAGGGATGGTTGGGTTAAAACCTATTATGTGGAATTATTGCAAACTGTAATAGTAGAATACAAATTAAATTTCATTCAAAATATTTTGCGAGAAATTAAGAATTTTCATTATATGGCCTAAATGCAAAAATACGTTATATGGATTTTCTCGAAGAAACTGGATATGTAGTTTCGTTGAAACTAATATGCTTAGCTTATAGTATATGTAATGCTGAATAGACCATTACGGACCGACGGATGGAATTCCAAAAACCACTATTTTGGGTTCCGCTATCATTGTAATGTTGTATTCAATCAAAATCTCGAGGTCGAACATTTTTACGAAAAGAATACCTTTCTCTTTGGAAGAGAAAGTTAAAATTGGACAAATTTGTGTAACGGGGTTTTTCTTATTGTATGGCACGTAAACGTTTTTTAAACGGACCAAACATTTTAATTATCGACTAACGGGTGCCTACTGGATCGTTCAAATTTATTCCTTGGGCGTTCGGTCTTAAATTGTGATTTTAAAAACTCTTCAAAATAAATTGGTAGAAAAACTAAAAATGAAATATTTAAACGATTTTAAGGCCAAAACTAATTATATGGCTTTGATACAAATGTCAATGATATAATTGATTTTCAATTGCAAACAACTAGACCATAAATACAAAAATCTAAATCAAAAATATGTTATTTCAATTTTTTCGGTAAAAACTAGATATGCGGGTTTATTCAAAACATTTGTGTTTACGTACTTGTTAAGTTTAATCAAAATGTTTGCCGCATTTTTTGTCAAATGTGGATTTAACCGAAATCTTGGTATGGTAGGCCATATAATCTCAATTCCAAAAATCCCTCTGTGTATTAATGCTAGAACTTCATATATCAACTTCAAAGTAAATTCGTTCAGCCGCACAACTTTTTCGGGCTTCTCCATCATCGCAACGTTAGGTTTTATTAAAATCTTGATTTTTTTCAAGTTAAAATGAAAATAAAAAAAACTATATAACATAAATATGAATTACAAAAAAATGTTCGGGTTTCTTGATGTAGCAAAATTTATCAGTCACCCAGTATTACGTGTTGATTTCGGTCATACGCATACCAACCAATATGTCCTCTCCTTATCCCTAAACGGAGTGCACTCAATCATTCATACTGCATTGCACCGAACAATGCTCGCCTCGCCACATCACTGTTTGCTGATTGTTAAAATGATGATAGGATATAAATTACCAAAAGTTTCATTAAAATATCTCCAGCAATCCTTTTTAAAACCTCGTCGTTTTATTTTTTAAGAAATATATCCTCCGATGGATATATTTTTCAGCTTTTTCGCAAACACCATTACACTCTGCAGTGTCCATTCCTTGATGAACTTAATACTATAAAACTGTAAATATCCTTTTAATGTAATATCGTCGGAATTAATAACATTTAATCTACTCACCCTGACGTTTTTCTAGAAGAACATATCGTCAAAAAGGATACAAGGCATATCCGTTAAACAATTTCAATTCGCCATACCACAGCCGCGAAAAGAAACTATAGATTTTCAATTTATACCATGCTCAGGGAAAGGACATGCATATAATAGCTCCGGTACACATCCCTTAAGTATGAGAAAAGCGCGAAAAACAACATAAAATGAAAAGTACAAAACTTATCCCGGACCTCACTCATCCTTGTGCCCATTTAGTCCATGAAACAAGAAGAATGCATCTACCCTTCTTTTTTCTTCTCATTTTTTTCTCCTTGCAGGCCAACGTGACGAATAACCAGGAGAAGTAGTAGCAGAGCGGCTGTAGATGTGGAACTCTCTGAACTCTAGAGTATATTTGCATGTACCACATACATCCTTCCAACTATATCCTTCCACATCATCATCGTACATTATTCATATGCATCATGCCAACAGTGCTGGAGAAAAAACGAATCCACACATCCTTGTCCCAGAAGCGAAAGCAACTCTCACCAGCATCATCAGTTAAGCAAGCAACAGTGGTAACGATATACGAGTACTGCTATTGCTACTGCTGCTGCTGATATTCAACGGAGGCCACACACACTCGTGCACACATATCTTATTGTAAGGCGAGAGGCGCATCATTCTTAATTATTCAACAGACATATAAATTAAGGACACAACATTGAAAAGGACGTCGCTTTTGGTCAAATATTTTGCATTTATTTTGTTGGCCAAGAAAAACGTTCTCGCACGCAAAGCCTGTGAATTCGGTTAAGATCAGGGATTACACATTTCTACTGCAGTTGCGAATGCAGTACACTCGTAAAGTAACATCACGTTCTCGTACGAGGAATATTATATTCTGAATTTTCGTAGGAACGAACGAAGAAAAAAACTGAATGTCCTTGCAGAGATATAGATATTTATTTTGGAATATCTTCCAGTAAATAGCACACCAATTAGGCAGGCAGATACCAAATGCGATGAGTCACCTAACCGACATGATACACCGAAAATCAAGGTGAACTGTACCACCTCACTTCCCGTGAAAGGATCAACCTTTTTCTGTCAAAGTGAATTAAAGTAAAACAAAACAAAGAATTCTGTAACTTTTTGTCACAACCGTTAGGGTAGCCATGATGACAAGAAACAGGTTAGAAATCCTTTAAAATACACACTCTCTGTGTGTGCTATCTGACCCAGTTTTATACGAGTGAGTTTCAGATGTACACATTTTTATTTTATTTATTTTTCTGTTAAGGATGCAATTTATTCAATTATGTTTGACAACGTTGAAAGTTTCTCTGACTTTCGCTCAGAATGGCAATGGCATACATTTCTCGCCGCGCCAATTCCCACAACTGCTTGCAACTCTAAGTCAGTCACTTTTACTCTCTATCCCCTTTTCACTCGATAAACAGTTTTAATCATTCTTTCTCTTTCTACTGTTGAAAAAATGATGTAATGCATATATATCCAGCAGCAAGAGGACGATGAGGAAATTTTAATAGTTTTATGGGTGTTAAGTGCGCTATTTGAGTGATAACGATTCACATGCAGAGAGTAGAAAACGGGTGGCTGGAGGATACACAAATTTAAAAGTTTTTTTTTTGCCTACTCGGATCTAGCAAGGAATCAAGCAGAACATGCTATATGAAAACACACCAATACGTATACCTGAGAATGCGTGCCACATATTTTATGATGCCTTGCATTTGACTCCACCGAGAAATGTTTGCCAGTGTGTGTTCATATGAAGCCACCAGGACGGTGGATTGCACCTACCATGATGAAGTGGCTTTGACGATGGTGGTGGCGGGTGGATGTTAATGTTCAAAATGGTATAAAATTCTTAATAAATTTTAATTTAATTGAGTGTATGAGGTGCCGGTCGAGTAAGATTAGTTTAACGGTCAAAATTTGCATGTTATGAGTTATAATATACTAGCAAATTAAAGGAAATTAGTAGTCGTTATATAGATGCATAGTGGGTAACTATTTAGATAATTAAACATGAGCCTAGTTACGTAGAAAGTGATTTGTGTGGAGATGTAAATAATATAAAAAGAGAACATTTGTATTGAGTAAGATCTGCATCACTACGTAAGTAATATTCATACTGTTATGTCCGATAGGTAAAACTACGAACGGTTTCAGAACAACAATTATAATACTTTTATTTAACCAATTCGTGGTTTAAATTTAATTAGAAGGGTGTGCTAAGGTTGGAGGCTTATAAGAGAGCACATATACCCCCAAACGCTTGACGTTTACAAAATAGTTTTCGGCTAGGCCGTCTGTGTCGTGTATGTCAACAGATTATTGATTTTGATTGCTAACACATACCAAAAGCACATCACAGCGATCTTACACAATCCGACAAGTTATTATAGAAGCTACGACAATTTGTTCGTTTCGATAAACTACCTCGTAAAAGGCCCAGGTAGCAACACCAATATATATATTCTTTTAATACGATAAATGTTAATTCACCTATTATACACAAGAACACATTTTGTACTCTTTTCACTTTTGTTATTTTTTAGCTTCGGCAAGGCTTGCAAATATTTAGTTAATTATAAAGAATATATATATTGCATATGCATCAATTTATTGTATTCCCGTTTTAGATGATGAAACATTAGAAAACATTTAACTCAATAGGACAAATCTCATGGAGCATTAAAAACTACCATTTTGGTTGCGCATTTGGCTGACTTATATTAGACAAATGTTTGTATAAAAACAATTATATCTATCATTGGTCTTGCAAATTTAGGTTTACTAACTGAAATTTTCATTTGGTCAGCCAACAACCGACAACAACTTTGAGATGGGTTCACAACTTTCTTCTTCGTTATGTTACATTTGCAAATGCTCTTTTTAATTTGGCAATACTATTTCAATCAATATAATTGGCATGTTTTTTTTAATTCCAGCAACAGGTTTACTTCAAAATAATTTAATTTTCGATTTACACTTCATGGTCCAATAAACAGCTCGCACCATTCTATATTTATAGAAGAAGTTACAATGCGAGAAGTTAAAAATGTTCACTTAACGAACAAAAATCGGCAGGAATAAATGGCATAAGACCTAAACATTTAAAAAATCAATGCCAGCAAATTATGCCCGGTTATAACTGAAATAGTAAGAAAGAGCCTCGAGCAGTCAATAGTTCCATCTTCGCTGAAGACATTAGTTGTGCGCACAATACACAAATGTGGCAAAAAAATGATATACTGAACTATAGACCAATTTCCATTTTGCCATCGATAGATAAGGTACTTGAAGAAATTGTCACGAGGAGGCTATATACTTGTTTAGAAAAGTACAAACTACTATAGAGGGAAATCAATTTGGATGCCGAAAAAATAAAATCATAAACAGATTACTACGAGATTTCACGAATAGGTTATATTGTGGCTTGGATAAAAACCAAAACTCGAGTGTACTTCTCATAGATTTAAAAAAAAAAACGTTTCATACCCTGAGCCACAGAAACATTTTATGACAACTACAAAAAGTCGGTGTACGAGGACCAATTTTGAATTGGTTTGATAGCTATCTAAAAGAAGTAAACATCGGCGAACATGAGAACTCAATCTATGGATTTCCACAAGGATCAAAACTGGGTCCGCTTTTATTTATCATATATGCAAATGATTTGCTATCAGTACTCAAAAACAGTAAAGGATACGCATATGCCGACGATACGGCAATTATAGTGAGCCATAGACATATTGAAACAGCAGAGGCAATAATGCAAACGGAATTTGATGCAGTAACGGCGTGGTGCCATGACCACGGTTTAATTATCAATGCAAAAAGACTAAATTCATGCCCATTCGACCACCACATATTTTATAACACGAAATAAAAATAAAAATAAAATAAAAGCAGGAGATTACCTCAAATCTGGATAACAATGACAGCTGTTCGAAGATGATAGGAAATGTGTCAATATTCAAATACATCGGTGTCACTCTGGACTACAACTTAAAATGTAGTACCCACATAAGATAACTTTAACAAACAAATTAAGACATAGTGCTTAAACTTTGTTTTACCTCAGCTACCATTGTCCAGCAAATTTTCTACGACAGTGTTACTTTGGACTAGCGGAATCACATATTAGATATGACTTTCTCGCGTGGGGTAAGGCTCCCCAAATGTCCAGTCTTGAAAATATACATCGTAAACTGCAAAAGATTGTATACCGATCGAAATTAGGAAAACACGACGACGACGACGACGATACATACAAACTTCAAACACAACAAGCATACAACACCAGGAGAAGACAAAAAAATCAACTCACAATCCCGAGATACTGGAATGAATACGGCCGCAGGAAATATGAGGTTACAATCCCTACAATACTGAACGAGCTTCCAATATAGAAATAAGGAACTTAACAAAACCAGCATTAATTAAAAAAGCTTAATTTTTTTACTGAATAATGATGTATAAATAAAAAACATAATATATATATATATATATATATATATATATATATATATATATATATATATATATATATATATATATATATATATATATATATATTATGTATATAAAATAATAAAAATAATAAAAAAAATTTGAAGAGATCATTTTAAAACTCACTTGAAATTATATAAAATCATTTTTTTAAACAGTCTTCTGCAGACAAGCCAATTAGGCTTTGCAGATTTAAATTTAAATTTGTTAATTTTTTATGAAAAATCAATCAAAATCATAATCAAATCCAATCAAGTGAATGGAAATTGTAAGACACTTCAGAAAGACTATTGATAGATAAACGTGTCACATACAATATTGTCACTAGTCAGATTGAAAAATATTTTAGAAAACTATTAGGTTTTCATGACTAGAACTAGCAGTAACTCTGTCATTATTAAATATTTTTTTTAAAGTTCTACGTCAGAAGTTCTGCTAACAATCAGTTTCCCTTTTAAGTTTAAATGAGGGATAATGTAGTGACATGGTAATTGCATTAATCAGTTGTTTTCGAATCCCAGCCAAAATCCAAGAAACAATTGTTATTCACCCACCTCTAAGCAAAATGCTGAAAAATTACAAGGCCAGCGAAAGTCTAAAAATACGGAGATGGTGGCTTGGAATTATCTAATGTATGCGTGATGGGAGTGTAAAACAAAAGAAGATTGGGTTGGATAAGATTTGCCGATTTTTAAAATGTCGATTTAAAATGATCGACCATCATAATGTCGACTTTCAAAAAGTCGATTGGTTGAAATAGCGACTGATCAAAATGTCGACTCTAATAAAGTCGATTTTGAAAATATCGACACGTAAAAGGTCGCTGCATGCATGTGAACATCATTCACTTTGCCACTGTCGATCAACAAGCCACTCTCGCCTGTTTTTTTTTTTTTTTTTTTTTTTTAATAAAAGTCGACATTTTTACCGACAACTTTTCAATCGACATTTTAATGGTCTGGATTTTAAACTGTCAACTTTTTTTTGTCTATCAAACATTTCGACATTTTAACGGTCGATGAAGTTTATATTTGTTCAGTCGAAAGTTTTTTGTTGACCATTCGTACGCTTCCCAAGGAGATTTGATATTCGTTGTTAGTTGAAAATAACCAATGCCTATGTTGAACAAGACCGTATCTTGCGATTCGTTTAAATTTCAGGGATGGTTTCGTGAGGATCTTTTTACTTTTCTCTGCTTTTTGAGTACCTGTAATAAAGTGATAGATCTCTTACCAGTATTTACTGTACTAAAACTAGTAGATTTGAAGTAAACGAAGAAACGTTTATAAATATCTTCTTATATAAATATGAACCCAATACACGTCTATCATAAGCTTGATTACGATGGTGTATTCCTCTGAGTTAATTACTGTATTCTCCATCTCGATTCGCAGAAGGTCTTCCACTACTTCGTCGATCATATGGATGGGAAGCGATACATCATCAATGCAATCGGAAACAAAAAACCCACTTGCCCCTTTATCTTCTCTTTAATAGCAAGCGCGTCCTACCTATAAAGTCAATATCATCAGCAGATTTATCGAAGATTGTACTTTAAAAAAAAAAAGCTGCCCGTAAAGAAAAATGTATATCCAGCTGCACAGTATTTGAGGAAACGAGAAATTACTCTTGCCAACAAATGTCACATCTGACTAAAAAGCTAAATTAGTATAAAACCATGTCCTACTATACAGTTATGAAGTATGGACCGTACCAAAATCCGAGGACGAAATCCATAGTTGTTTTGGGGATACAATGCAACCACGAACATTACTAGCTGTCTAGCGACACAGACCTTGGACCGCATACGAGATTAGTGGCTATAACCAAAGAGTATACAACTACAAGAGTGCGCATCTCATACAACGAAAATTTACTATGAGGGGTACTGATGTTGATACCCCAGTGTGAACATTGCCATGCCAGCATCAAGCAACATCATAGCCGATACATACGAACGACGGAAATTCCCCTTCGCATTTACCGCCCGCGTCTAAAACAGCTACAATATTTTTAGCTGTGATGCGTACTCTATAGTTATATACCTCTTTGCTATAACTGAAAATTCTGTCAACTAAAACTAAAACTAATTAAAAAACGCATTATTTCAAATTTCAATAATAAAATTCATTTTCAGTTTTATTCACCTAGAGTCCTAGACTATATATATTGCTTGATATTGGAGATATCGATATTGCCTAAATACAAAAATTCGACATTTCGATATTATGTTAAAAACTGGGTATGCAGCTTTGTTCCAAACATTGGTGCTAATGAACATTTAGCCAAAATCGTTAGGGACATTTTTGAGATTTTTCGACTTTACCAAAACCATTCTAGTTTAGGCACATTAGGACCAATTCCATAAATCCCTCTAATCGGTATTAATCGAACAAAACAACAGACAAAAGCTTTGATTAAAGTTTGTTTTTTACCATTTTACGTTTATGACTACAATACATGAATACACCGGTCCACAGAGTGTGCGATTTCGAATACCAAAAGTATAAGTAGTAGAGAACTACATTGAATGAAGTGGCAAGGACAAGTAGAAACTGACTTCAACGAACTTGAAATACATGTGAAATATATGAACATGTTGGTTAAGGCCCAGATTACCAAGGGCTTTTAAATTGGTTTGATATATTTTGAACTAATTGCATAAAGTACGCGCCCATCAATTTTGCCCAAAAGAATACACCGTGCTCAAATAGAAATCTTTTCTACTGGCAAAAAAAATGAACAAATGTTTTGCAAAGGAAATATGTATATGTTTTCACTTTTTGAAACAAAATAAAGCTAACACTTTATCTGTCAGAAGGAAATACATTTGAACCAAAAATAAGTATTAGATATTATACCAGCTTTGCAACCTTCTGATGAACTCATCTGTGTTTTAAAATTTGTCGAAGGCACGTCTAATAGATTGTAAATTTTTCATTTTTTTTTGCAAAATGTTATAAATGGACACAGTCCAATTAAAAGCCTTCAATTTATTTGATTCACTTATTTCTTTGGTATAATTTTGATATCAAATTAAAACAAATGCCAACCTAAAAACGTGCCAATAAACGATTAGTCGAATATGAGCCAATAAACCCAAGCCAACATTCCTATAAAAACAACATAACATAACAACTTTCCGGAGTCTCGCATACCAAAATGTGTTTCCTCAAAAAAGGGACAATTTATTCGACAACCCCCGCTAAAGCTATCAGTCTTCCGCCTAATACACACAAATAGCATTTAAAATGGATTAATCTTCAAAAACGCCTCCGAAGCATGCAATAACAAACATAGTCGTTGGCAGATACAGATAACTATCCCTGCTCCTTCATTTTGAATATAATATACATATACACATACACATCTATTTAAAATTAAATATGACTTATATTTGGCAATTTCCATTCAACATTTATGCCCTTCAATGAGTATACGGTTGAGCCTGATCAAAGTTAAAATATTCGCCGTATAGGCAGAAACACGCAAAATCCCTACAAAGAAGCAGAGTGATAGAGCAAAGGTAATATTTATAAAGAATAAGACCAAAAATGTACCTACGTTCTATTCGATTTATACTATTACAATTCGTATGAATAAAATATGCTTTACTTGTATAATTTATTTGAAGATGGAACGCTCGCTCCACCTTCCGCACGACGGGATATCATAGTATGAAGCATAACGCTCTCATGTGTTCGACATTGATGATCGATTCATTTCACTACGCGTTCAAGGACTCAAAATATAATTTTTTGCCCTTGTTTATTTATTTTTCTTCCTCAAATCTCCATACCATCATATATCAGCTGTTTACAAAGTATTGGAAGGTATTTTATCATTTTGCTGAATCCTCTTTCATGGGGACCTAAAACCGTATTTAGGTAGAATGGTAAAAAATATATCGTGTGGTGTGGATTATATTCGTATGTTTCTACTTCAGAATATAATGCAAATTTTAAAATGATGCTCAAGTTTCTGAAAAATGATATGATAAGGTTTATAAGGACATTTTTTTTAAGGAATGATTGATATGGAATGTTGTCACTAATCCGTTGAGTGTTTTGAAGATAAACCTATCATTGTTGCAATATATTCTTGGGAAAAAAATATCAACACGATGAGATGGGGTCATGTAAAATATTTGAACTTCATTGAATTTATTTTTTATTTTTAGATGCACACAATTGAGAGAACTAATTTTTTATCAAGACAAATAAATTATTTTGTCTATATTGGAACCCAGAAATGTAGTTTTTGAAATTTTATCTGTCTGTCCGTCTGTCCAGCTATCCGTTATCGTCAGGAGAGAACTGTTTTAAAAGGAGAAATTATGAAGAATCCTACGTGTATTTCGGATTTATTCCTGTAGAAAATGCTGAACATCCTGCTGAAATTCTGTTAAACAGATCTTTGGTACCTGCAAAGCTTAAACGACTCTTTGAAACTCAAGCACCCGCTACTGAAAGATAAGAACTTAAGTTTCTTTGAAAGCCACAAAGAACTACATAAAACTGGTATGAATGCTTTTCAAAGATATGTAAAAACAGATGATGAAAACGGAACTGAAGCATCATTCCTAATAACCACACACGATTGAGGAAAATTGAATAAAACCATGCATGCCAGAATTCGTCAGCTGCGTACTTGGGGAAGAAAGTTTCAGAAGTCCAGTGTTTCAATTATATCATATCTGATCGAGTCCATACGATTTCAGATCATATTGAAGATGAAAGATTGTGTAGATTGAAAGACAGTGAGATGTTATCAATACTTATTGTTTTCATGAGATGCCCCTTCGAAGGATCTATTGAAGAAGATTTATTTCTCTGTGAACCTTTGGACACCAACACGACTGGGAAAGAAATTTTTAAAGTCATTGATAATTATATGAGTAAACACCATATTCAATGGACCAAATGTATTGACTTATGAAACGATGGAGCAGCAGCTATAACCGGCAAAATAAAAGGAACTGCGACAAGATAGAAAAATGTTGCACCGAAATGTAGTAGCAGTCACTGCGTTTTACATCGTCATGCCCTTGTCACGAAGCAAATTTTAAATTTAAGAAACTTCTGGATAAGAAACTTCTGGATCGAGAAATACAAAATAACGTCAAATCACATCCACTCCAGTCAAGACTTTTTAAAAAAGTGTCTTCTACACACGGAATTAAGATGGCTTTCGAGGGGAAACGCTTGTCGAACAGGCAATGATTGGTTAAATTACGATATTTAGCACAGTACCTACAGGGAAGAACCACATCCAAATTTACAGTTAAGAACAAAATATTTCCATTTAAATCCAAACTTGGTTTCTGGATAAAATGTGTTAACCAACAAAATCACGAAAGTTTTACTCTTTTAAACGGATTTTTGGAAGAAAATATGTTGGAGGTTATTTCTGTTGATGAAAGCAACATCAAGAGAAAATGGACGACATCGACTGGGTACAGAATCCCTTTACAAATTAAAGCATTCCATCAATGCTAATTGTGTCAGAGTATGAAAATATTCATCACTTATTAAAGAAAATTTTGAATCAGAAGATTCTAATTTTAAAACATTTTGGGTTGGACTGAAATATGAATACATACCTTGCAGTCGCAGAAAAAGCTCTTATGGTTCTTCTTCCATTTGTACAACTTATAAAAAAAAACAAATACAGAAAGAAGAATACATACTGGCAGCTCCAGACCTTCGCATTCAGCTGTCGGACATCCGCCAATAAAAGTTTGATCATTTAGGGTTCCGTGGCCGAAAGAAATTGGGAATCTCTGCTCTATAGCATAAACGACTTGACCGATTTCGTCACAATGATAAACCTACGAATGTTACTGTAGTGAAGATCCAACGAAGATTGACCCTATTCTACATTACGGTAATGAGTGCTAAGCAATAATCAGGAAGTTGGGGAAAATATTTATTAGCTACCTTCGAAAGGAATCAACATATCGTCGAATAATCGATTGCAATGCATCGATTTATGTTTGAATTAGAGAAATATTGAAATCTTTTTTTCAAAAAAAAAAGTGAACACGCAGTGAAAACGTATAAAACATGGTATATTTATTAATTTCAATAAAAATATTTGAGACAACAGGCTCGTAAGGACCCAAAGCCTTAATTTTTTCACAACCATTCATTTGTGAGGTTGTATTTCTTGCACTGTTATTGAACCTCCAGTTTAATGCCAAATTCAAATGGCTAAGTTGAGATATGCTTTTCACGACAGTTGATATTACTCGGATGATTTTTCTGATCATAGTTTCAGTTACATTTAGTATTTCGTTCACACCCGAGAAAAGTAAAACCAGAGAACTAGATGAAGATATGCATACAACGACGATTGTTTTGGATGATTTCTCTCATATCCTTTTAAAGCTCTCTGTCTGAATTTCACCACTCTTAGGTCAAAATTTAAGGACCAAATATCGGTGACACACAGACGGACGGCCGAACAGACAGAAATGACTAGATCGACTCAGCTAGTGATTCTAAGCCGATCCATATACTCTACGGTAGGTATAACTATCGAAATTATTTCTCTATGTTACAGGCTTATTGTCAAAACTTATATACCCCTATGGGATAGGGTATAAAACATTTTTTTTTTAACCCGAACATGGCAGTGGGCCACAGCGTAAACTCACTAAAGTTCTGCGCCTCTCAATATCTGTAAGTCGTTTATATCAAGTTTCTTTCCAAGTCCACTTGTTGGGTTCGTTTACAGTAAAAAAAAATGGTTTTCTGCAAAATGGTAATGAAATTCGAAAACAATTTGATGAAAATACCGTTTTGTATAATTGTGTTGCATATTGTGCTCCTGTTAAACGTATAACTCACACCAAAACTCAAATGCCATGGATAAATAATAATTTACGTCGCATAAAAAACCTTAAAAAAAGTTATTTTAAAAAGTGGAAACGAACGGGAAACTACTATTATTTTCACATTTTTGCTGAGTATAGAAGACATTTCTTAAAAAATTTATAAAATACCATATAATGATTACCTTCATAATGTAAAAGGTGATTCCAGAAAAAATCCTAAGTCATTCTGGAAATTTGTTAACTTAAAGCGAAAAAGTACAACGTTTCCATCTTCAATGCAATACTTTGATACAAACTCTAGCTGTGATAGTAAAATAAGTGATATGTTTGCCGAATTCTTTCTATCAACGTACTGTTCCTCGGAAAATGAATACTGTGATAATCAAACTTAAGTGATAATAATAACATCTGTGATATTCCATTTTTAAGACTGATATTTGGAAAACATCTTATTTAATTCCAATACATAAATGCGGAAATAAGAATCTAATTGAAAATTATAGAGGTATTGCAAAGCTGTCTTGTCTTCCAAAAATGTTTGAATTAATTGTTTGTAAATATATTCAATTTTATTGTCAACCCATCATTACCCAAGGGCAACATGGATTCTGTGTAAAAAAATCGACTACAACTAATCTTCTTGAGTTCACTTCCCAAACTAATAAAAATATGGTGAATGGCCTGCAAACGGATGTATTTTACGCAGACCTAAGTAAAGCATTTGACCGAGTCAATCACCGTACACTGCTTAGTAAATTGAAAGGGTTTGGTTTTCCAACCTGGTTATTGTCATGGATATATTCTTATTTAACGGAGCGAACTCAAAATGTATTCTTTAAAAATTGTGTGTCTAAAGTTGTCAACGTACTCTCTGGTGTTCCTCAAGGAAGTCATATTGGTCCTATCTTGTTTAATCTATTTATAAATGATCTATGTAAATGTATCCGTTACTCAAAAATTTTAATGTTTGCTGACGACTGTAAAATTTTCTACGGATACAACAACACAAATGGTTATCTATTTTTACAAGAAGATATTGACAATGTGTTTAAATGGTGCTCCATTAACGGTATGCAGCTAAACACCAGAAAATGTAAAGTTATGACTTTTTCTCGTAAAAGATTTGAAATTACTGCAACATATTTCATTGAGGATGACATTTTAGAAAGAATTCATACTTTTAAAGACTTAGGCGAATTATTTGACCCCAAGCTGTCATTTATTCATCATATCGACACTATAACATCCAAAGCAGGGAGCCGGATCAATTCATTCCCAATACTGTGTAAGTACTCTGAGTATAAATACTCCACTTAGATTCACGAGAAATCCTGTCTTTTTTTATACGTCAAGTACATCTGTAAATTATGGTAATAACGAGCCTATTAAAAAAATTTTGAAGGACGTTAATAAAAACTACAACTTCATCGATTTCAATATGAATCAAACCACATTAAAAAAAAGTATTGTTAGAAACTTAAGTTCTTATTGATATTATTTAATATTTGTAATTGTCAGCTGGGATGTATATATCTGTAGCTGAAATAAATAAATAAATGATTGTGCCACTTTTTACGGCGTTTTCCTATAATAACGATTTTTATAGCTTACGCCATAGATAGGAGTATAATAGTCAGTCCGAAAATGTTGAGCTAGAATAATGAATTTTGATATATATGATCAGGCATGGACAAAGACATAAGCTCATGGATTCAGTACAGGGATAGATATTTTTAAAACCCGACAAATTATATTACGCTTTATTATGGATGGTCCATTCTATACATCTTTGTTTCAAATTTTGCAATTTACTAGCCTTCGAAATATTGCTTATTAACAATAAACTGAAAACTACCTACGTCTTTTCTAATATTTCTCCATGAGACAACTTTTCTACAACCAAGGACCTATATTTTCCCATCCACAAGCTCAAACCCAATGGGCAGGGTACGCGTACGAGATGGGTACTGATATGTACGTATATACTCCAATTTACCTAATATAAGAAATACGAAAAATGAAATGATGACGAAAAGTAATAACATCGAATTTGATTCTGGTTATTTTCTGCATAAATTATGATACGAGGCAAGTAATATCACAAAAGTTACGACTCTAGAATATTGCAGAAGGCACCCACATAACCAGCCAAAGGCATGATCCACATATCAATATACATACTTGCATACAATATCGATTTATGTCTCGTTTCTTGTTTATTTTCTTTTATTCCTACTAGAAGTTTGCATGTTATATGCTTAGCGAAATTCGTTGGGTTCTTTCAAAATCAGAAGTAGGAGTTTCGTTCTTTTACATTTGTTTTCGTGCTTAGTAAAATTAAGCATAATTTTTATCCTTAAACTGAAATTACAAGCAACATATCGTTTGATCATAACCTCAATAATTGAAGTAAATAAACAATTTAAAATCGAGCATGAGATAGGCTAAGAGCCCGCAGCAATTTTCGGGTGTGAGAGGTCAAAATTAACCAGATGAGTTAAAAGCTGGTGTAAGCATTATGTAAAAAATTAAAGTCTTGCAGTAAATGGTCGCGGCTATAGTAAGCAATAATGTGCTGAAAACGCATTTTTTTTTAAAAAAAAATTTAAGATAATTGTTATAACCAGTTAATGCTTATTTCATTGCATAGTGCAATTCTATTTGATCGCAGAAACGTTGGTTCAAGACGTTTCGAGTGTGGCAGCTCTGTTGCCAGACCATTTTTAAATTAACAAAAAAATATTTTCTTAATATATGACATAACCAAGTATATATACCTTCTAAAGGTAGACACTCAATGCCTCATGAAAGATATGTAGGTCTAAGACAATTTCAAGGTTGACTACGCTCTCCCAGACGTTTTCGAAATTCCAAAAAAATCGATTACAAATTGGTGGGTACAAGACCATTTCAAGAAACCGAAATATTCGAGCACAAGGTCATTTAGGAATCTCAAGGATCATCATGCCCCTTGAAAAGAGATGCTGGCGGCCAATAGGCCAACTGCAGCGCTCAATCCCGTAGCGGATACTGATGGCCCCGTGTATTTAATAAATTGGAACTGGCTCTCCTGGTTGGGGATTTTACGTTGGGTTAACTATCCACTGATGGAAAAAAAAAAACATTGATTTTTTCGTATATGTGGTCAAAACCGAAAAAAAATGTTTTGTTTAGGCTTAAACTAATTATGAGGCACTTTTGTAAATGTTGATAGAAATTAAACTATTAAACTTCATCCAACTATGTAATAAAGTTATTGAGAAATCAAATTGAACCTAAATACAAAAATCAATATTTTCATTTTTTTTGAAAAATGTTAAAATGTTATTTTGAATAAAAGGTAACCTTAAAAATTTTGAGAAATTTAATCAAGACCGTTGGAGCTGTTTAACCAAAACCGTTACATAGTCGGAAACATTAGTTTTGAATCTATATTGCAAATTCCAAAGCTGCATTATGTCTTTGTTGCGTCCAAGCAAATCAAAACTGAAATATTAATTTGCTTATTTAAGAGTTTAAAAGGCTAAAATAGGAACTCTCTTTAAAATTGATTATCTGTCTTTATATTGTGCCACCACTCTGTTTGTATCATCATTTAGGTAATAAATCCTTCTAATGAAATTGCATAATTACCTGTAACCAGTTTACCCTGTTATGGGTGACTTTTTGTATCCTCAAATGAGGTCAAACCTATTAAATTTAATGTAAAAACTACCAACCAAGTTTGAGATACTAAAAGCAACCACATATTGTGCACTTTGAATATTTGGTCGTGTATTCAATCAGGGAAAATGGAGGAGAAGTCATAACCGCCAACTTTGGAACCGTTTCAACTACCAACTACACTATACGGCTTCTATATTGGTTCTTTTCTATTGAGCAAATGAGTATTAATCCTTTAACTAAGGAAATATTCGAATGACAAGGGAGGACGAACATTCGGTGTAAGGATTAAATGACCGGAGAAACCAGAGCGCTTTGGCTTAATAACTGAAAGCAGAGTGCTCAGGATCGAAGAGGCTCTCACCGAGTCGGGTGCCGTTTAGTAAAAACCTTTCTTATGTACCGTTGGTAAAAACCCAGCTGCACAATTGATTTTTATTATACCATCTTGACACTTTAAAAAGGAATTTATTTAAATAGTTAAAAAAAACGCAGAAGCATATGAAGCTATCAGCAGATAATTTGAAATTTCCCGCATCGGTTTTTCGAATAAATTCAATACAAAACTGAACTTTAAAGTTAAAATTCAAAAAAATATTCGTATGTGTATAGACGCAAATAAACCCATCCAACGTAAGGAGTGCCAAACGAGTTGCAGATAACACTGCTCATGATGGTTTAACAGATTAAAATAGCTTATGATTTAGTTGTGAAACATAATATTCTAATATGACGTATAAAAGCATTATAGTAATATTTTCTGGATTGTAGAAGATTAAGGACTTTTGAGGAATCATATGTACATCAAATGTACGCAAAGTTTAAATAATATTAAGAAACAATTGGTAGCATATCAAAAGAATGAGATAAAAACGAAACCTTTACTTTGGGCTTGCTCTATTGTGCAAGTGGCAAGTGGTAATGTGTGCTTTCTTTTTGTTTTTTTTTGTCCTAAACGACAACACAAACATTTTAAAACAGAGTCAACGATAAAGAAATTCAAGGGTTAGTAAGATCTATAAAAGTAAAAGAAAAAGTGGGTGGCCTGTGGCATACAATTTTCGTCCAAGTATGTTAAACAGTCATTTCTCCAATTGGTTCTTTTTTTGGAAAACACCTCCAAAAATTTAAACAACTTTTTCTAAGAAATAAATTCTTTTTAAATAAATTGGACTCAAAAAGTGGACGTGGTTTGAAATTATCTATAGGCTATATGAATATTATAATTGATGTCTTAATATAATGTTCAAATTTCTTTGAACTACCAAAACATTTTTTAAGTAAACCACCTGTAATTGACGTGGACCTTGTTCTCCACAGTCAGAAGTTATTGGATAGGTATTGATATTTTCAACACTGGGAATGAAAATCTTCAAGTCATTTAAAATGATTTTGATATTAAATATAAATATATAAAAATTCAAAAATACGTGGCAAAATTGAGAAATTTAGTTAACAAAAACCAACCAACCCAACATTTGCTGCCCTTATCTACTTGGCTGAATTGAATCCTTACGTTTACTCCTATTCAGTTTTGCTTTTATGAGAATGAAAATGTTAAATAGTTGAACAGTTTCAAGATGTAGAAAATGGAAACATCTGTGTTCATAAACTTAAAAGCTTGTAACGCCTTGTAACCTCATTAGAGAATATTGAAGTGGCTAAATGTATCCCTTGTTACATTAACTCGGTGTTTTAAACCATAGTTTCAGCGGTATTTCCTTTATGTTAACGATAAGGGGATGTTATTTAATGAATTTGATAGGCTTCAGCACAATAGAATAAATCTAAAAGTAATGAATTTCTGTTGATTTTCCCATAGGGTTATATTAGTCTTGATACATAGTTTGTAACATAGAGAAATAATTTAGCTAGATATACCTCAAAGTATGTGGATTGACTTAGAATCACTAGCTGAGTCGATTAAGCCATGTATGTCTGTCCGTCCGTCTGTAGGTCACCGTAGAGCTAGGATGATGAAATTTTGTATATGTGATCCTTGAGAGTGCTGTTCGAACAGGTGTACAAAATTTCAAAATCTCCCACTGCCACTCCCATTATTTAGAAAAAGCTTTTTTTTTTTAGTCAAACGGTTAAGAATTTTGAAAAAGTGTCTTAAGAGCATATTTAGACAATCTTCAGTCCAAATAAAGTTTTTTGCAAACGTTGATGCAAAAACTTTAATAAGTTTTTGGGTGCCCACTTTTTGGGTGCGTTTTCCTACAAAAACCATTTGTTTATCCTACCCCAAGGCATATGCAATAGAAAAACGTTGTTATTTGTCGAACCATAAAATATTTTGATAAACTATCTGAACAACATGTTGTGACAACGTCATTTTCTATAAAGCCCATTTTCTATAAACCCACATTTTGGGAATATTAATTTCAAGGATGGGATGGGATGGGATAGGGTATTCAACGATCCGCACAGCGGATTGTAGCTTTCTCATATGTTTTGATTTATTTTTTAAATGAAAAAAAAAAATCGTTTCTTTTATTTGAATAGAGTGTCCTAGGAGAATCGGATAAATTGGAAATGGCCCTTCAGTTTGGACGTTGCACTTTGGGTAGCAAAAATTGTTACGCAGTAACCAAGAGCCCCGTAAAGAAATGTTGACAATCATGATAAGCCAAAAAACGACAACGACAACCCTTAACAGAAAAGGTGCAACCTACAATGTACAAATTACCGTCATCCATGAAATACGACGATATGAGTCAATGAAAACTGTAATATTTACTACCGTCTGGGGTGTTGCGAGCGTAATCATCTTCTATATGAATACGGATTTGTAATGGGTGACAGAATCAGCCAAAAATTATCCAAGACATAAGCAAACACATTGTGAATATTTGCAAAAAGACGAATTCTTAAATATAAGCCTAATAAGCGCTAACGCCCCGATGGATGAATGTGATTTCACTAAAGATTACTTCTATAAAAGTATAATATACTTCTACTTCTATATACGGAATAAAAGTTTTTATAATCACAGTTCCACATTATTTATATATTTTAAATATGTTATTTTGTATTTTGGCCAAACTATTCAAATCTTCAATTTTTTTTTTCCTTAACTTAAAATACAAAGATATCCACCACAATTCATATACAAATGTTTTAATTGAATTTAAAGATGTAACGCACTTAATGAAGCTTCTTTCTTGGAACTGTGTTATTTATAACTATTGACAGAGATAAATTTAAAAGTTTAATGATCTCATTTAACTAATACTATACTTTTGCCTAATTTTTTTGAACAAACAATTATAGTGAAACCATTTCCCTTTGCAAAAACGAAATTGAAGTCAAGTTCCCTTGAAAATGGTATTTTTCACAAATTAACGATATTTCTGAAAAAAAAAAAACTGTCAAAGAATATAAGCGAATAAAAGTCTCCTTATTTGTGACACATTAGCATTGTGATTTCAATGTCATCAGCAACATTGATTTTGATTTTTTAACAAAATATCTATCCTGCCATCTTTTAATGAGTACACAATATTTATACATATTTCTTAACGTATATCTAACATTATTGCTGTACGTACGAAACTCACCGTTTTTCGACATCACTGTATATCAGTACAAAATATATTTGGTAGATATTACATTGGCTAACAAAAATAGACGTCAATTTAGACTCTTAACACGTCAGCAGCGTTAACGACATCAGGTGAATTAGGAAATAAAATCCAAATAAAACATAAATGATGACAGAAAAGTTTCAAATTACACCCTTTGTTTAAGAATATTTGTAGTTATGTCTTATCGTCAGAGTTACAGATTCATTTTATACATCTTTGTATGAATATTTAATAATGATGTATTTTGAGAAGTTCGATACTATCGACTTACAGCAAAATTTAGTAACCTATATGTCTTACCAGTGATTTAAATTGTCACATGAAAAAGTAAAAATAATTAGAGTTTTAATGACATGTGATGACTAATTGATGCGTAATGGGACTGTTTATACTGAACGGAGTCTACATTAATCAAAATCTTTGTCACACAGTTTTATGCCGAATCGAAACGGCCGAGTTGAGATAAGCATAGCATCTGTTTTGTTTTGTGCAATTCTTTTATGTTAGGAGTCTCAACTAAAACAAGGCCGCGAACATATAAAGTAGCCGTTTAGAAAAGTAGAACCTCTAAGAAATATCATACTTAAAAGTTAAAGTACAATTCTCAAGTACATGGTAATGTAGATAAAACTACCCACAGATGCCGATAGGAAAGACTTGAACGAACAGTTTCCCTTCAAAGCATTCGAGAAAGCTATCAAATACCCTATAAAGCGAAAGTCGGTAGAGCCAAACGAGAAACATTAGCGAAAACGTTATAAATACCAGTCTAGCAATGTCGAAATGGATGTTGATGTCACGCAACATGAATATTGAACAAACCAACCACAGATGCTATCCAAATAAGAATCGAAATGAAAAAACTTCGTATTTCCTTGCATGATTTACTAATGGTTTTGTTTTTTTTTTTCTCGAAAAATCATTCGACATTTAAACAATGGATCTGATATGGATTCATCTGAAGCGGTTGTAAAAACCTATAAATCATGCATTTATATAAACATACGAGGGAACTAAAGCTCGACTAATGGCGTTTTCCATTGGGGAAAAATCAATTTTTTTTTGATCTGAAGACCGATTTTGACAGTTGCTGTGTTCCATTGGGCGCAAAAATTGATTTTTTTTTTTGATCAGAGATCAATTTTGCAAATCTGAATTTTTCGGCAGATTTACCAATACCAATACAAATGATAGCTGTCAGTTTGACAAGAGTGATTTTCATTTTGATTTTTTACTTCGGTTGTGAAAAACAAGAGTGCTTTGGGTTTAATTAATAATGGATATAGACACAGAAAAGAAAGTTATACGTGAACTATTAAATTTATTGAATGAATTAAATGAATGTAATTTCTGTATTATCAAATGTTTGTTATGTTTTTAATGTTGGCAGCTACACCGACGCTAACTTCACAGACACGAAATGACACCAATACAATGACAAAAAAAATCTGAATCGTGTTCCATTGACACTCAAAAAGATCAAATTTCAGATCAAAATCAAGATTTCCCAATGGAAAACGCCATAAGATTAGCCGTCAGAATCACTGAACATTTCCCAAACAATTCGGTGCACACCATGAAATCGTTATTTGATTCTCCGCTTGAAGCGAAAGGATGAATTTCCAGCAGTTATTGATTTCTGAGAATTGAGCCATTATAACGCTTATGATGGCTCAATTCTAACGTCTTACTAACGAGCCAAAAAAGACGAAGTACATATGTTGCTCACTACCACCTGTTTCAGACATTTATTAAAACTATAAGGCGTATTCATGCAACGTCGTCATTTTACTACGTGCGAAAGATTGTAATTTTACAACGACGTTTCATGAACGTCCCTAAAACTGCATTACTAAATAATGCGCTAACCTACTGAATTCATTCTCATTTTAGTAATTTAATTATTGATAGAATTTTGTTCGTATTGTTCTCTTTCCGTTCTCAATATTTTTTCAGTTTAGCGCATACGTTTGATGTGTGAACGTGACTGATTAAATGTCAAAATATTATTTCCTAATTTCGTTAACAACGACATTAGGAATAACCCTAATGAAAACAAGTAAGTTTGGCGATTTTGAGGTAAGTATAGATACAGGCCAATTTGCACAAAAAAAAAAACAATTTTTCTGTCGAACCATCATACCTATAGCTCTTAAACAGCGTGAGGGTGTAAGTTTCGTTTTGAATTTAAGGAAGTAAACATCCTTTTTGTTTGTAAAACACTTCATTTATTTAAAAAAAGGGAGACTGTTATTTCTTTGATAAAATTTAACTTTTTTAAGTTATTAATAAAGCAATATATTTTTTGAATATCATCATTATCTACTGACTTTATAAAAACAAAAGACAATTTTTCTAACATTTTCCTTTTTTAATATCCCACTTGAAAGTAGAAAAAAAATACATTTTTACTCTACAACTTTTTTGTATTCATGGAAATTCAAAACTAAAATGATTTTTTAAGTAATGATAATCTTCAAATAGCTTTTCTGAAAATTCATGATTTTTGACTTTTTTCAGTTTGCTTATGTCAGAAAAACGACGCTTTTAGTCAAATAATAATTTATTTTGTAAACAATATATTTGGACACTATCATCGCCTACATATAACCAATACAGTCGACTCTCTTTAATTCAAACCTGCGATAATTCGAACCTCTCTATAATTCAAAGTTTTCACGAGTTCCCTACAAAATATCTTTATATTTCGACCCAAATCGATACATTTTAATGCACTTGGTAATTCGAACGAAAAAATCATTGCTTTATAATAAAACGACGCGTTAATTCGAACTCATCGGCGTCCAACACTCGACAATTCAAAGTTACAGAGAGAAGGAGGCGGAAATATTGTATGTAAGTAGGTACATTTTGCGACAAGTTTAAACTTGTATCAACAAACCTACATGTGCCTCAGCAGACATTATTCATTGATTACCATGTGGAATTTCATGCAGGAGTTTTGATTGGACCGTGCTTTTCCACGATGAAGAAATTGCCATTGAATTCTCTTTAGTGCCTAGTTCTAATTACTATATTTGGGCAGAATTGGATGAACAGTGATACATATGTGCATCCAAAAAATATCACCACATGCTGACCAAACAATCGATGGAAGTTTTTTTGTAATCAAAATTGTTTACCTTGGAGCCAGAATTTCGTAATAGTGGGTCTTGCAGATGTTTGAAAAACTAATTTAATACAAAGATAACCTCCAGGGCACACTGTCAAACTTTTGAATACAAAATAAACCGAATAAAAAAGAAACAATTTCAATAGAATGACAGGCCCTTTTGTTGTGAAAATCTAGAATCAACAGCAATATTCTTGGCACACCACATATACCTACGAGTTGAACTTTTTTCTCTTTAATTCACCTCATAATTTCGTAAACATCGTCGCATTTAATTGTTTTGCCTTGCTGATATAATTTTAAATATTTTCTTCTCTAATAGGCACACTTTTTCAATGGAGTGATTGTATTTTAAATATAATTTTAAATATTTTCTTCTCTAATAGGCACACTTTTTCAATGGAGTGATTGTTTAAAATGCCAAATAAATTAAAAGTAAAAGAACACAACACAAACAAAATACAAAGTAATTGAAGATAGTTGTCAAAACAAACTTACCACGATACCTTATTGATTATATCCACCTCGTATGGGAGTGTCAAACAGTACTTCAACTCCATGATAATAAAGCCAACAAAGACTGAAATCCTATCTACCCCATTAAAAAGACCAAGCATAGCAACAACACGAAAATCATAATAAACAATTCCTTCACCTTACAACTTCTGACATATCCAAACAGCCACACCATCTTAAAATTCAAGAAGCGCAAATTTAAATATTTCGCATACAGTGAACGTGGAATGTTTTTTTCTGTTGCCCCAGCTTTGTCAAAAACATCACACGACATACTTACTTACCTTTTGAAAACGACAAGGCAAAAGCACACCCCCTTTTAGATATATCGCAACTGAATGGCGGTTGTACTGTAGGGTGGAACAAATAAAATTCCGGGGGTGTGGTGGGTGAAATTGAATTAAAAAATAATGTTTAGGCTGTCCGTATGTGTGTTCACGTGCAGAAATATTGCGAAGGAACAACTTTTTTCATCTACAACAAAACACGGCAACCCCACTATTAACAACCCGACCAGAAGTATGGGGGTTGATACAGGATCATGAATTCATGACTGCCGAAGGAAATTCAAAATCGCTCATCTCATTGTGTTTATGACAACACGCGGTGTGCGACGGGGGAAAGGTTTGTGTATTCGTTTAGCAAACACACCACACATACACCTATCCAAATGGCATAAACATCACCAGCAAAGAAAAATGTTGATGCATGCGTGCGTGCCATACATCACATTCACATATCGTTTTCGTGCTTATGACATATTTTTGTGTTGAAATTTAAAAGGTGGTAAACTGGTGAGGGGACATTTATTTGTTCCCTCCTTGAGAAAAGAAAAAAAATCATTGATTCTTGCAATGGCAATGTGTGCGTTTTTACCATACCTACCATTGGGAGGAAACAGCGCGAAATGCTGTCCTGAAATAATGAGATGGCGCTGTGTGGTGAATTCGCCCACATATACACCATGAGCAAAAATAATGGTTGCACATTTCCTATGGTGGATGCGTTTATGTGTATGTTTTGGGGGTGAATTTAGCTTATGATGTCTCTACGTATAAAATAGATATAAGGAAGACGGTTCATCTTTTGATGAAGTACTGTCTCTTATTTAAGAAAAAGCATGCATTTTTCAATTGTCAGCTCCTTAGCAACGAGTCAGCTTTGACGTGTGAATATTTATTCTAATCCTATTCGAATTAAGGACACAAATATCCCTGTTCCGTTGTGTAGGTGTGTAGATGTGTTGGGTGGAGTGCAAATGTACTTAGATAAACTCCACTTCAATTGCGATGCCCTCTTTTCTTATTTAAAAATTATATCCGCAATAGTGCACAAACACAATGGTGCATTATTTTTGCAAATTTTATACACTTTTCTTCTGTTTTTTTTTTAAGAATGAACACTTTTCCCTTTTTTATATATTTCACTTAGAGAAATGCAAATTTTTATTTTATTTTTTATGCTTTTCAACACAAAAGGACACAAAAAGTCCTCCTTTTCACTTGTATAGCTTTTTTGTGATATTTATTTATTTTTATTTTTTTGCACATATCCTTATGTACCTATGTGGTATATTATATGTATTCCATTTTGATAATCGATTTGTTTTGTTTTAATTGTAATCCATTTCTACTTTCTTTTTTTTTAATTCCTTGTATCATATCAGCTGCGTATGTAGGTATTTCCTTTTAGAGGTTTTATTTTCCTTTTTCGTTGTTTTCCCATCTCCAAATGGCCATGATGGAAATGAGAAAAAAAACTGCGAAATAGGACAAATTTGCGAATAGAGGAATCTCGAAAATTACCATTCAGGTTGCGGAAAAACTTTAACTAACACTTGGAAGGATATCGCGATTAATAGAACTACCGAAAAAATAAAAGTTTGACTGCGCCCGTTTTGAGATAAATAAAATGATTGCCTGATTGATAGCTTTTTTCACTTTTTTTTTTTCGTTTTAAGGACATGCGAGCGTTTCCCGAGCAGTTGTCAAAACAGGCAGCCATTTACATCTAGATTGGTTTTGCTCGAATTGGCAAAAAAAATATAATAAATTCGAATTCCGATGCGCAGGACGCATGTCTGAAGCTCAGATGGTTGTATTATTGTACCTTTTGGGATAATGGCCGTTGCTAACGGAGTTCGAAAGTCCTTTATATGGAATTCCATATTGTGTTGTTTTGGGGTGGATTTTGTTAGCCGGGATATTTGAATGTAAGAGCAAGAGGTATGTGTACACTCTACAGTCGTTTTACTTTTTAACAACGAAAAAAGGTGTGAATAATATTGAATTTAGGAAAACTTTATAACTTTAAGATCCACATTATGTACATATTCATATAGTTTTGCATGATATCTACCCACACATATTTTTGCAAAAAATGGGAGACTCATTTGCTCATTTATTTGTAATTAATAAACAATTTCGATAGATATACCTCAAAGTATATGGATCGATTCAGAATCGCTAGCTGAGTCGATCTAGCCATGTCTGTCTGTCCGTCCGTCCGTCTGTGTGTCACCATTTTCTGGGCCTTAAATTTTGAGCTAGTGTTGAAATTTGGTATATAGACTCCCTGCCCGACGAAGCAGAACAAACAAATTTTGAAATCCGCCCACTGCCACGCCCCCATTTCAGAAAAAACGTAGTTTTTAGCAAAACCGTAAGGAATTTAAAAAAAAAGTGTCTGAACAGCATATTTAGAGAATCTCAATATCTATATTTCACCTATTTAATGTTTTTTTGCCACGCCCACTTTTTAGGTGTGTTTTCATTTAAAATATATATATATATCGATTTACATCGAACCATTGTCACAATGTCATTTTCTTATTTTATCCCCATTAAGTTGTTACTCAAGCCTACTTTTTGAGGATATTAGTTTTAAAGATAGGATATGATGGGATAGGGTATTCAACGATCCGCACAGCAGATTGTAGCCTTCTCATATGTTTTTGACTATACCTATGTTGCTGTTCGGCTTATAAAGTTCTTGGTGGAGTCTTCGTCTCCATAGTCCATCAACGCAAAGGGGTTTTTTTAAGAATCGAACAAAGATTTGTTTATCCGTTTTTGATAAGGTCCATGTTTGAGAAGCGATGTTGCGATATAGTTATTTTATTACTGAATTATCTCAATGGACTGAAGAAACAGCGGTAGGTAGGGTAGACCGGGGACAATAGTAACACTTTTCCTTTCAGCTCTTATAGAATCTATGATATAATATTTATCAGAAAGAAATTTACAGCAATAGATTACGAATATTCTTCCCAGTATTCTAACTTAATAATAACCGAAAGAGAGTGATAGGAAAAATTATATTATATGCTCTTTTTTTCAATGGGACAATTGTTATAACTGTCCCCGTACGCAGCCAGGACAGTTTTAACATAGGCAATAGCGCCAATATACCACACTATTCATGCAAACCATGCAGTAATCATTTATGTGTTATAGCGTCAACACACCACTCATGCTGATAGTGTGTGGTGCTAATTGTGTGGTTGTGCATGCGGCATGAGTGATTTCAAAATATTTTGATATTTTCTTGTTTGCGCATACAAGAATGCCTGGTGTGTGTGCGAAAGTGGTATCTATTCTGCACAGAAGCCTTAGGGAAACCGTCACATCAATGAGGATTTGCTGATTTGAGGGAAATATCGCGAGTGTTACAATTGTACACTGTTACTATTGTCCCTGGTCTAACCTAGATATACAAGAGTTAAGGATTAGAAGAGGCGAACCAAGACCATGCATAAACAAAGATATTCACGTTAAAACACGTACATTTTTTATTAATTTCATACGATTAATAAGGGCTCAGTGGTGCGATGGTTAGTGAGATGAACTGCCGCGCTGAAGGTCTGGGTTCGATTTCTAGCCGTAGCAACACCTAAATGATTTTTCGCTGGCCCACCTCTCGTGATGATCTGATAAATCGTCCGAGTAGTATCAATTGTCAAGAATAGCTTATCTCAACTTTGCCGTTCGGAGTCGGCATAAAACAGGAGGTCCCGCCATCGTGCCAGAAGTACACACGCACACATGAATGGTTGTGAGAAAGCTAGGCCCTGGCCTGTTGCGCCAAAAATTTGTATTTGTATTTTATACGATTAATAACTCTGAGATGCACAGACAATTACATAAAGAACACCAAAAGTGTTCTGTTTTTCGTTTCAGTAGCCTAAGTTGGACAATCTAGAACACGATTCTCTGTACCTACTTATGAGTAGGTAGAAAACACATAAGATTCAAATATCAAGTTATTTAAGTTGTTATTTGTCTAGTTTCGATTATATGTTGTTTTATGTTATTCAAAATTTAACATTTAAGAGCTTTGGGATTTGGAATTTTTACACATTATAAGAATTAATGGCGCCCATAGACTAGGCATGCAAACATGTATAGTCACAATTCCTGCAGTCTTTACATATTTGGAAACTGTGGGGTACCTACTCATTCGTGTATTTATCGCTAACTGATGATGGTCGTCATAGCCCGTGTTCCAGGTTTCAGTTTTAGTAAATTAACTTTGTTGAAGCTCTGGACCGTCATCTTGCATCACGTAAGATCAGAAGTTGTTTTTGCTGTCGACGATATCCTTTATTTTCTTCATTTAAAACAATAATCGTCAAATGCTCATGAGGTCTCCACTATCGTCTGAGTGATAATCGTTTTCAAAGTTACGGAATGACCCCCTGTTCTCATTGGTCAATCGACCATGACTGATAAAACAAGCTAAAAATTTACGCATGAGTAATCAGATATGACATATGAGTGAAACAATTGATTTGCTTCAACCTGCCATTAAAATGTTTTTAATTTCAGTAAAATTACCCGATAAAATTACCCGATATTATTTTTTGAAGTTATTTCTTACTTTTTGAATAAATAAAGAATAATTATTCTGAATAGATTAAACCAAAGATTATAAATTCTATACAGATGACGCATTGAGAACAAAAAAACAGAAACTTTTGCTCAGTAGCTTCATGGTACGGGCGGACGGTGTGCATGAAAACACATGAAAAACAAGAACAAAAACATATGGCGGGATGTGCCAGCACAACCCGCCATAGAACAATTTTTTTTATATGGCTGCGTCATCTGTATAGAATTCATAATCTTTGATAAAACCTAACAAATATCTATAAATATGGCAAAATGAAATTGCAAAATACGGGTTGACATAGTTTGACATATATTTCCATTCAGTAAGACTCTGGGTTCCACATCACCTTACCTTATTTTTCAGTCGTACCTAATCTAAAATTCGAAACACGGACATTTTTAATGTAAAAATATACTATCCGATTGATTTTTCCCGTAACTTTGAATACATTACACATTTATGCATGCACAAGCAAGAAAATATAAAAATTTTCTGAAATCACTCATGATACATGCGCAATTTCAATTACACAGTCAACACGATACGTTTTCAGTTTGTATGCCCAATCGCTATACTGCGCACGCGTGCATGTGTAATGTATGGACCCTATAATTATATATTAGTGCCAACACTAATATATATACGTTATAAAAAACGTTATAAATTCACAGGATTTTTGAATTGAACTTATTAAGTCTTGTTAATAGGTTACAATGGAATACAATTCTTTTTCTCTGACAATTGCTATATATAATGTATTGCCTGTTTTTTCTGGTTACAAATTCGAATGCCTCTTGGCTCTCAGTTAAAAAGTATTGATTGCTCTAGCTCAGGGCAGGAGCAATGTGTTTCATTTATACGAGTGTAATTCTTGGTCACGATCCAATAAAATATGATAAAATAACAATATAGTAGCTTGTACCTACCACATGAAATATCCAATTAAAAGTCAATATTTCTTCTTCATAAAATTATATTTATAAAAAATATTAACCATTGACATCTATAACCTTCTTTTAACACTATCAGATCTGTGTCGTAGCGAGCTTAATACAAGCAGCATCTACGAGCAGAGATTTGCCAGAGCATATAATATGCATCCACAGGCTCATCATTTAGTGCATTTGTTAGTGGGACATAACAGAACATAGAAGTTATTAAGTTTGACAACACTAACAAAATCAGTAAACGATGAAATTACAATTTAGCTATATAACAATTTTACATCCACTTATTATGACTCTAGCATACAATTTCGCAGAGTATTTTTTAAACTACATTTACTAACATGTAGTTCAACTACATCATTATTTTTATTATATACCCTACTCATACGACTAATGGCCTCATGCATACCATAGTTCTGTTTATGATTAGGTATATGTAATATATTTAATCTACGCAGGTTGTAGGAACCTCCCCGGGTATTAAAACCAATGGCACTTAAAAGATCATGAGCAACAATTTGTCCTGATAATAATTGGTGGAAGAAAACACCTATACGACACCTATACGGAGGCAAATTGTGTAGATCATCCCATGGAAGTCCTCTCAAAGCAAATCTTATGAATTTACGTTGGACTGAGGCATACTCCAAGTGAGGGCGAACTAGACAATTATAGAGTGAAAGAGTGACATATGGGTCAGTAAACTCTATTGACCACCTTTTTATAAATCCTAACATGGAGTTGGATTTATTGACGATAACGTTAATGTGTTTATTAATCTCCATTTTGGGATCAAAATAAACACCATGATCTTTAAAACTGTCTACACGACAGAGTGTGCCCGGACAGAGTATATTTAAAATTACATGGATCGCGTTTTCGTGAAAATGACATATGCTGGCACTTTGTAGGGTTCAGATTCAAACCGTTTTTAAGACACCATATGGTAAAACTATTTAAATCGGTTTGTAGTGAAAGCGAATCGTTTAAATCTCCTACACATTTGAAAATTTTCATATCATCAGCATATATCAATATTTTGCTATCTCGAATACAGGCTTTTACATCGTTAATTGCAAGTATAAAAAAAATTGGTCCCAAATGACTTCCTTGAGGTACTCCAGATTGAGCAACAAAAGGGTTGGACTTGGAACCTCTAAATTTTACTTGGTATGTTCTCAATGAGAGATATGATTTAACCCAATTTATGAAACCTGGAGGGAATCCATACGCCTTAAGTTTAAAAATTATGGTGTGATGTGATAACTGGTCAAATGCTTTGGAGAAGTTAGTGTATATACAATCGACTTCTTTTTTATTTTCTAAACTATTGGAACAATGATGCATAAGAGTTAATAGATTTGTTACAGTGGATCGATGTTTAACAAAGCTATGCTGTTCTTCACAGATAATGTTTCGACACAGGAATACTAATTTATCACAAATAATATGTTCAAATAACTTAGGAATGCAAGATAGTTTAGAGATAGGTCTATAATTAGAGATATCTCCTCGCTCGCCTTTTTTAAAATCAGGTGTAATAAATGCACTTTTCCATTGGGTTGGGAATACTCCTGTGGCAAGGGAGCTTTCAAACATATACTTAAGGTATGGCAAGAGAGCATCTTTGCATTGCTTTACGACTATTTGTGGGATTCCATCGGGCCCTGGGGCCCTATATAGATATACATTTAAGTAGTGTCTCATCGTCAAATGTAACATTGCTGAAACTAACTTGAGGACAGTCATTGAGATAACTGAAATAATCCTCGTCTAAGACTGGAGGGGTATCAATAAATGATTTACTGAAGCTCTCTGCGAATAAGTTTGACACAATTAGAGAGCTCGATGTTTTTGAATTATTGGAAGAGAAGTTGGCTGGGTATCCATCCGTTTTTCTCTTCGAATTGACAAATCCCCAAGCGTTTTGGGTCACTTTTAAGAGCGTTCTCCATATTGACTATATAGCCATTATACAGGGTGGCGCACCAATTGTGCTACAATAAGAAATTCAAATAACTTTTTTTTTTATCGATGTATTTCATTTATTTTTTTTTATTGGTTAGAAAATTAAATTTTATTTTAAATAGTTAGTTGTTTTTAAAGATTATAGATCGCAAATGACCTCCACGCTCTCCCACGCATATGCGGCACCTGATCAAAAAATTATTCATTGCGGCCTGAAGAGTTGAAGTTGGTATCGCCTCAATTATTGTCGTTATGGACTGCTTTAATTCAGTTAAATTCCTGGGCTTCGTTTTATACACCTCTTGCTTGACACAACCCCATAAAAAGAAGTCTGGTGCAGTCAGGTCAGGTGACCTTGGGGGCCAGCGAAGAGTGGAGTTCCTAGAAATTAATTTGTTTGCGAATTTTTTGTTTAGCTCCGCCATAACTGGTCTGGCTATATGTGCAGATGCTCCATCTTGCTGAAACCAAACGCTGTTGAATGGTATACGTCTTCGGCGCAGTTCTGGGTAAAAAAAACTCCTTCAACATCTTTAAATAACGGTCCCCATTGACAGTAACGGTTACACCGTTTTCTTCAAAGAAGTACGGCCCGACAATACACCTTGAAGAAACTGCGCACCACACAGTGACTCGTTCTGGGTGCAGTTCCGTCTCATGGAGCATTTCTGGATTAGACTCTTTCCATATACGGCAATTTTGCTTGTTTACATTGCCGTTAAGATCAAAATGGGCCTCATCAGACATGAACAAACAATTGATCAATGTGTTGTCTTCTTCGGCCATTGATATCATTTTTTGGCAAAATTCCAGGCGAACAGGCAAATCCTGAGGGTTTAACTTGCTAGTAATTTGGACTTTGTACGGAAACAAGTTTAAATCGTCATGAAGTATCCGTTGTAATGACCGTCTACTAACTCCAATTTGCCCCGATAAGTTTCGGGTCGAAACGCTCGGATTGGCCTGTATTGCAGATGCTACTGCTGCGATTGTATCCTGAACCCGAACATTGGCATCTCGATGGTACGGCCTTCGTGCGATGCTTCCAGATTCGGCAAACATTACCGATTACCGCCAAACTCCCGCCTAAATTCCCTTTGGACGGAAATGACGGACTGCAAATCATGGTACCGTTGCACTATCCAAATTCTTTTCTCTGAATCCCAAGCATCCATTTTTATAAATCTAAATAGTAACCTACAAAATAAAAAAAAATAAGCCGATTACTCACACAGAAAAAAAGTTATTACGTTTTATTTTTGTAGCACGATTCGTGCGCCACCCTGTATAAACTACTAGACATAGCAGAGAATTCATAAAAGTAATTCAGGTACTTATCATAGTCGTATTGATTCTGGCTTTTAACAAAATTATTCCAGGCCCGGTTTCGTCTGTTTCGAAGAGATTTAAGCTCTCTCCTGTACCACGGGTGCTGGACTTGGGCATTTTTAGAATGCCTGACTGGGATAGTTTTATCCATGCAATCTTTTATTATAAAATATAATTTTTTAACAGCTTCTTCTAAATTGGAGAAGCCGTCAATCTTCATATTAGAAATAATAATTTCTTCGGATAGCCTTTGAAAGTTTGCTTTCCGAAAGTCAAAAGAGTACGAACGCTCGTACGAGTCAGCGTTTTCGTACAGATGTCCGCCTATGTCAATGAAAATATAGTGGAGGATGATTTTTATCTATGTTAGTAATGCTGGTACTAGATTCTAATACTGCAGTACTAACAGAGTCAGAAGAAAAAACTAAATCGAGAATTCGATTATTATGATTTTTTATACAGCTTATTTGCTGTAAGTCAAATGATAAAATGTTATCAAGTAATAATAGCTCTTGCTGTGCAGAAACTTCTGATGGTATAAAATGAGGTTCTCCCTCTGAAGGCACCCATTCAATGTGTGGTAAGTTGAAATCGCCCAGCAACAAAATAGTACTGTCACAACAAGATAAGTCAAAGATGTATTCTAAAGCCTTCGATAGCTCAGAATACAGAATGCATAGACGATATGAAGGAATGTACGCATTTGCAACATTATGATATTTATTTCCGATTGTTATCTTAACACAGATTATTTCAATGTTAAGAGGGAATGGAAATACTATTTTCTCAGAGGTAAGATGACTGCGAACTGCAGTAAGAACACCTCCACCAAGCGCTTTTAGGTCATTTATATGGCGGTCACTCCTATATACTGAGAACTCATGATTAAAGAGTTCCGAGTCAAGTATACTGGCGTTAAGCCACGTTTCTGTCAAGGAGAATGTATCATGAGAAAGACTTGGGAATTAAGAAAAAATGTTTTAGTTTTTGTTCGGAGCCCTCTTACATTATGGTAGTAGAGGGACAGTCGGTAGAATTTTTTGATGCTGGGTTAATTCCGCGTTTAGCTCTACGTGGCCTAAACTCATTGACAATAGTGTTTAAAGGCCATGAGTCAGTGTCGCATACTTTATCAAATACATTTGGAGGTACTACTATTTTAAACGATGAAACAAAACTATTTTTCACCGTGATTCAAGGTACATTACTCCATTAATTCCTTTTTTATAGAAAGCTTGATGACGCTTAAACATTTTTCAAAGGCGTCTGCTAGGTTTCCGAAAAGCTTTTGCCGACAAAATGAGTCCAGATGCAGAAAAATTTTGAATCCCAACTGTAGCAGCTTTTGTACCGTTACGAGTGAGGTATTGGGTCTAGCATTGTCATGCAACAGAATCGGACCATACCTATTTTCTACCTATCAGCTAATTTGTTATGCATTATGTCGATTTCCTCACAATATTTGACTGCATTTTTATCGTTTCCCCTGGTTGAAGAAATGAAAAGTTGATTGGGCCTTTCGATGTCCACCAGATATTCACCATAGCCTTTTCTGATGGGTGAAGGCCAAGCTTGGGGCTTTGGGTTTTCGTCTGCATCCAACCACTGCCCATATCTTTTACGGTTGTCATAACAAATCCACTTTTCATCGTTTCTATCGTTCTAGATTTTACGATACTCGTAATTTATTACGACTGGCATTGGACAGTCGTGTAGCTTTCGTTTTTCGTTAAGCTGTCATAAATATTTCTCGTTTTACACAATCGCACTTTGTCGTGACTATCGTTTACTTCTGTTTCGGTTACTTGCCGCTCGTTTCGTTTTAGGTAATAAAGCCCCAGGTTTCTCAACGCCGCTGTAGTTTTTGGGCCTCTTTCAATTCATGCGGTACCCACTTGTCATGTTTTTTTTTTTTTTTCACTTTTATAGCAATGCCCCGCATCGTTTTTGTTGGGACTGCATCGACAGTTTCTCGTAAAATGACCAACACCGAGTAATGCGTCCTTTCACCGCTATATTCTCAAATGCGTCATTTATGTTTTTGGCTGCCAGAGAAGCATTATGTCACAGTTTTAACTCTTAGAGGAAAAGAGTACGAGTTACCACTTTATCTTTAAAAAAATCACTGTGTTATATAGATTTCACTCGACAGCTTTTAATTGAGAACTAAGTGAAAAATCGGACATTTCATGTGGTACAACCAATAATAATCTGAAAAGCCTAATCTAAGATACCTGCTATAAATATCTTGTTCAGACACTTTTCAAAGTTTCTTATAGTTCCACCAAAAACGACGTTTTTCTCATGTAGGCGAGCGACTTCTAAAATGCCTGTATACATTAACCTCAAGGATTTGCTAATATTAGCTAAAAACTAAACCCCAATATTCGGTGACACACAGATAGATGTCTCTAAACTAATACCGCAAAGGGAGAGGGATTATACACAGATTGTCCCTTGATAATTAAGAAAATCTTTTTGTAGAAACAATTTGTAAGTGATCAACACATTTATTAAAAAAAATTCAAACAAAAAGATATCTTCGCAAAAAGATTGCTTCTCTTAAGTATCAAAATAAAAATTTCTCACTGATTATAACGCGGTCCTTATAATTTTAGAAAAAAAGTTAAGCAATAACAATAGATAGAATATTTTATTTAAAACATTTAATTTTTGAAAATTCAATTTAATGCAAAAACTTACAACATTCAGAGAATCTATTTTTTAAATTTCTGCAATTGTGGCGCTGATAACTTAACCTTGCCGGGAATATTCCGAGCCAATGCCTCGTCCTTAATGCCCTTTAGCAGATCCTTTTCTCTAATCGAGCAGCTCTTGTCTTTTGAAAACATCATAAGTGCGGTCTTGGCAGCACGGCCACGCTTCCCTGTGCCTGGTGTTAATTTAACTTTGAATCTAAAGAAATAGGAAATATGAGATAGAGCAAAAGGAAAACAAAGGAAAGAAACTGACTTATAATTCTGCAATGATTGATATGGGGCAACCACTGGTATAGCAAACAATAATTCATCGTCTTCGAAAGGAATTCCCGTAAGCGAATCCAACATGTCTACGTCTGCATTGGCAGTTACATCTTCGCCATCGTCATCGGCCTCGACGTTCGGTTGTTTTGGGTCAAATTGACGCTTTGTCTTATTGAATTTCGCCGCAACTTCTTCGATTTTTTCCGAATCCGTCTTTAACTTGTCCTTTCCAGCCGACTTTAGAATATTCATACGCAATTCACGTTCCTCCTCGTCCTGGTCCTTGTACTTGGACTTGATTTTTTTCAATTTTCCACGCTGTCCTCGTTTCATTTGAGCATTGGACTGACCGTCCTCCTTCTGATTTTCGTGTTGCTGTTGCTGTTTTTGATGCTGTTGAATCTGCTTCTCCTCCTTACGCTTCTTAGCATTTTGCTGCTGTTTCTTTCTAGGTGCAACCGCTGGGATAATGTAAGGGGCTTCGTTGTCATCTGCTTTGATGTGAGGTGTGGTAACAGTGGGTTGGGACTCAGTTGTCGAATTGCTACGCACTGTAACTTTACCAGTGTCATGCTCAATTTTTATTTGAGTATCGGGAAACGTTATTTCATCCCCTTCCTCATCGGTGTTATCAGTGGATTTGCGTTCATCATCATTTTTCTTCGAATCCTCATTATCAGAAGCATCCAGTTCGATCTCAACATCTTCGGCAACGGGTTCCAGTTGTTCATTTTCAATTGTCAATTCCTTGAGCTTGGCTGTTGTAGTGCTATCATCGTCAAATGTACGCACTTTTCGTTCGCCTTTATGTTTCTCAATAAAACTATCTTCTAGCTTATAGAGAAGACTTAGGCCCAATATCAAATGACATGGTGGCAAAAAGTTTTTTTTGCCACGGATCATGAAGCTACCTGTGCCTAGATACTCACCAGTGGGGGCAGTTTTGCTAACTTGCTCGCTTTTCACCCAATACGCGTTGGTAACGACCTTTGCGTCCCAGGCAACACTGTATGAGATGGCCATAGTACCGGCTTCTAGAAGGGTTTTCGGAGGAATTTCTCCACCGGTTGGGTTACGAATTACTACGCTGGACGCACCCTGAATTTCAGCGTGAACATAGATGTCCGATGGGCGCATGTACCTGTAATGAATAGAGAACGGCATTTTTTATTTATAAAGACAACATTTAAATGGTAGCAATTACCTCTTAACAATCAATTCATTTTGCTGAGCATCTCGTCCGCCAATTACGAGATAGTTCTCTGAACTAATGAACCAATAGAACTTTTCAAACCAGTACACCTTCCTTGCCTTCGAAATTGTTGAAATTGTCCGGACATCTTTAAGTGTTTGCTGTGTCTTTCTTTCGGCTGATTTCAAGGCTTTCTGGGATGCATCTATGGTTTTTTGTTCCTTTTTTGCTGCGTTACGCTTTTGATCGTAAAACTTTCTTGCATTGGCCCAAGCTGAGAGGGCTAGATCGACATCTACCACCATAGTAGGTATTCCATCATCGTCTTCATCTTCCTCTTCATCGTACGGTTGAACACGGTATGGATCTGCAAGTGTCAGAGCGATGTGATTGATTTCTAACTTTAGTTGCTTGATAGTGTTTGCCACCGGGTCGCCGTTAGCTTGGGCTGCTTTCACTAGCTCGTGAATGTCAGGCCAAGACATTTGGTTGGCAATAGCACTGCGTATTGCAAGAATTGCATTATCTACTAGCACTTGATTGCGAGTAATTAACTCCGCCCGCTGTTTGTCCACCTCCTGAACTTTAGTAAGCTCCTCCAATCGTTTTGCGTGATCTTTCTTCACGTTGGATAGTTTCTTTAGAGCCTCGCGTTCTTGGTGCATCGTTTTCATGTCGATCTTCTGACCCTCTAGCGTTGAGTAGAACTCATCGACGGCCAGCATGAAGGATTCATACTCAGCACATGGTTGATCCTTGTACTGCAAAAACTGGTACGGATGATACTCTATGTTTTGATAGAAATACTCCTGAGTGTCGGCCAATTCTGACGGTTTTTCCTCCTTTTTCTGAATTAAGTAACCCTTAGGCACACATGTATGTCCTTGGACAAGGATATCGTTGACCTCATTCATTGCCAACATAAGCTTGGGAAAATCAGTCTCCATTTCAAAGGGTCGCGAATTTGCGCCACCTCCTTCTTTCTTCTTTTGTCTGCGCGATTTCTTCTGGTCCTGCTTCTCAGCAGCCTGTTCAAGCTCGTTAGCATCTATTGATGCTTTGATAGTACAATCGGCTATACCTTGCTTAAGAAGTACATGTTCTATTACCGTTGGCCCACAATCCAACACTGGCATGAGCAATTTTCTCAAATTATCACCAGGTTTACCATTGGAAATCAACTCCCTCATACTTTCTTCTGTAAGTTCTGCCGAAGCTTCCTTTGCTCGATTGGTAGGATACTTTTCACGTACCGCAAAACGCACCTCCTCGCCCTCGTAGTGGGGACGAAGAATATACAAAATCGTCAGTTCATGGTCAGTGAGTATTATGTTACCACGATCATACAACTCTAGGATAATGTGATAGGCAGCTTCTCCCATTCCAAACTGGAAATCAAGGATACGATCTACGCCAAGTTGTTGAAGTTTTTCCAGCCTTTTGTTTTTTAAATGCTTTCGAAGTTTCATGCTAAAGCCTGACGGTGCCATGTTCTTAGGCCATTCGAAAGCTGTTGTATGGAATCGAATGCCCGACTCCAGAAGGAGGACACATTTTGTTTCACCTTGTTGTAGGCGGATTAAATATGTCTTGTTGTCGATGTCGTAGATCTGATTGACACGAAGACCGACGAGTCTGCAATGGATATAGTATAGATATTTACAAAATAAGCAACTGAATTTACTTACTTTTGTAATTCGGTGACACCGCAAACGATGTCATATGTATTAAAACGAGTCTTCATATTTTTATTTTTAAATAACTACAGAAAAACGCAATTTGCAGAACATTGCCGAAATGCTTGCAAAACGAAATATGAAAATTAATGGTCCTGGTCCTGGATATATAGGGTTTATTCGCGAATGACGTTGGCGAATGTGTTGACTGTGACTGTTGACCTGTCAAAACAACAAAGAAACCGATTGGGAATGAAATATAGTGTGTTCAACAAAAAAAAGTCAAAATAGCGAATTTTATTATTACCCCCAAGGCAATCTCGACGCAACGGACGGTATCGACGCAGACGGTTTCGCGTTGAAATGTCAAAAACTCATCGAGCTTATGGGAACATGTATAAGTGGGCAATCTGAACGCCGACGCGACGCAATGGACGTTAGCTACACAGAAAAGTTGATTCAACTTCAACTTTCTTGCGCATCGACGCATTGGAATGTCAGTTTGAAAGCTGTCAGATGGTATGTTTGTGAGAATCTTGAGATTACTTTCATAGGTTATAAATAAACAAAATAAATTAAAAGTACTGAATTAATAATTGTGTTGTGTGACTAACAACTTATTATATTTTCTTCTGTGAGAATTGAAAAACAAACAAAATCTTCGACGGCTAATGGTGAACTGTCAATCAAGTGACATCGCATCGCGTCGCGTCGTGAGCGTCGAGATTGCCACCACCACTCAAATCCTCACCATTTTTGACACTTCAATGCGAAACCGTCTGCGTCGCGTTCGTCGCGTGCGTCGAGATTGCCTCCACCATTATTATTAACGAGAATCCATATCAAACTGAGTTCTCGGTGTGGGGATACGTTCCACCTCCAAAATATTTCGTTTTGACAAAAATACTCATTTCAAAATTGCCTTCGCACACCTCAATAACTGTATTGACGACTGAAGGCTAGCATTTTGGTATACATTGACATATTCCTTTTCTCTACTAGTCGCAAAAGTGGCGCTATTCGTATGAAAAAATAGCGCCAAATTTAAATTTAATATTTGTATTAATATGATAATTTAATCGAACAGCATTTCATATATTTAAAAATTCCATTTTTTATTCTATTAAATGGCATAGCCACTTGTATATTGCCTAATAGTTAAATGTTTGGAAATACGCGTTTAATCCTGTATAAATGAAAATTTCCTTTAATTCTATAGCACTTAACATGTTATTTTTTTACATGTATAGGCGCTTTTTAAACTTTTCCACTCGTCAATAGCTATCATTGAACAACTTCATTGGAACACAAAACATGATGGAATTGACATTTTACTTTTCCACTGCTGCTTATAGGAATCGTAGGAAAATTTCGTTTCATTTCGGTGGAACGACAAACATTACTTCACAAAAATAAATCATGATCAGTGAAAAATAAAAATGGATTTTCTGCGATTACTACAATTAAAAATTAAAATATGTTTGGATAGTCATGATCTAAAATTCATAAGTTTTGTTTTGACACCAACTCGCCAAAGATTGAATTTATAAAAAAAACGCAAGAAGTAAAAGAAAATGTCCAATGATGTTTTTCAATGATAGCTATAACTGGGCCCAAACATGATGGAATTGAAATTTTCCCCTCATAGATACCTATAGGATTAATTGGAAAATTCCGTTTCATTTCGGTGGAACGGCAAACATTAAGGGCATTCATGCAACGTCGTAATTTTATTACGTGCGAAAGATTATAATTTTACGACGACGTTTCATGAACGACCCTAAAACTGCACCACTAAATAATGCGTTAACCCACTGAATTCAATCTCATTTTAGTAATATATATATTGATAGAATTTGGTTCTTATTGTTCTCTTTTCGTTCTCGATAGTTTTTTTCAGTTAAGCGCATACGTTTGATGTGTGAATGTGACTGATTAAATGTCAAAATAGTATTTCAAAAGTTTACAACGTTTACCACCGCAGTTTACGCACCCAATTCCTGTGAGAAAATTCCGATATTGTTAGAAAAGATTTCCCATACAAATTTTGACAGTTCATTTATCACGTCGTGATTTTATCACGTTTACAACGTTTACGACGACTTTCCGACGTTGCATGAATACCCCTATTACTTCACAGAAATATATCTTGACACCAACACGCAAATGATCAAATTTATAAAAAAATCGCAAGAAGTAAAAGAAAATTTCCAATGACGTTTTTCAATTATAGCTATAACTGGGCCCTTAGTGCCTGGCCACACGTTCATTGGAATGAAAGTCATCTCCAACGAGACAGGTAGATTTTATGTGATCCAAGAAGAGAAGGGATGATTGCACCGAGAATCAATTTCAAACTGAATTCTCGGTTCATGCCCACAAATGTTTCACTTTCAAACCAAGAAAAAATCTTGTAATATCGTGTTCAAAACATTTTCATTTGTTTGGAAAACCAAACAACTAGAAAATGCTATTCTACGGATTATCTGTGGACTAACGAGTATGGAAATAAGCAACTGTAATAATGTTTCCAATTAGTAAGTTTAACAGAAACTATTATGCAAGTTGATGACGGAGTTGCCCAATGAAATTTGACAGATCAAGCTGATTTTCGGACATTTCGATAAAGCACGCGACTACTTTTATCGCAGATTGCGCAAGAGGTAGGGTGTTTGGTTAGAGGTCGGCTTAAAAAAGATTTTACTACTATATTCCAACTACATCGAAGATCATCTATCTCATCTATCTCGTAGCAACTTTGAACTTTTATCTCGACTTTTCTGTAAATTTGATATTTTCAGCAGCCAGAAGATGTCTTGTGCACTTATGGTACAGTTCGCAAAAGAAATAATGTGGAATAATTATGTTGAGTTTTTAAGTAAGTTGTTTCGTAATTCCGTAAAACCCTAGAATAGTAGTTATTAACAGAAATACAAATATGTGATCTATTCGCTGATGGCGCAAGTCATTGGGCTAAAATATTAGTATCAACAAACAAACGTCTGTCGACGCGCACAACCTCATGCAAAATGTCATTGTTTATAGGTTTATAGCAACAATTTTGAGGTAATAACCGATTTCATCTGCCATGGAGTCAACACTAAACTTATTAATTACAGTTTTGTTCGAAGAAGATTGACCATAGGAGGGCGATGCTACTTCGGCTTAGCGAAATATATGGGAGTACAAAGTGAAAAACTGCATAAGTCGACTAATGTCTGAATTATTGGCATCATATAAATCTCCTTTATGGAAGCTTATGTATATACTTTCGTCGAGACTTTTGTTAAACATGTATTATGATTTTTTCCTATTTTGTCAGTTTAAATTCTTTAATTTATACTAAACAATAGTTAAGTGGCAATAAAAATATCGATATTATATAAAAAGGTAATAATAAAACTATTTCTAACATTACGTTCTCACTGACCAAAAAACGTTCATTTCGGCATTAAATTTGCAAATACGATTAAATTTCCCAAACAAAATCAAATTTCACATTTGTGGCAAACCTTTTTTCATTGGAATGGAATAGCTAATCTGCCCTAGCGAGGTATCCGTCGGAGCGGAAAATTTTCCGCAACGCATACTTCGTCGGAGATTCAAATTCCATTCGAGGTATGTGTCATCGGAAACAAATACTACACAAATGCGACGACGAAGCTCGTACTGTTGAGGGGTGGTTTTTTCCTTTCTTTTTAATTTGAAACACAAATTCAAACGATAAGTACGAAAATTACTTAAATATATACTTTTATATAATTACTTACATTTTTCTATTACTCCACTTCGTAAACAAATTCCGCGAAGAATTTGTGTCGGAGGAAATTGGAAAAAGAATTTCACTTAGCTGTCAAAAATTGAACGAAAATGCACCTGAACGCACTTCAACGCAATTCGCTGGAATGCGTTACAAAATGTCGTAGAAATATTACGAACAGCTTTTCGGAAGAATACCTCGAAGCAAAAATCATCGGAATCGTACAAAATCGGAGAATTTTCCGCTCCGACGGATTCCTCGCTAGGGCCGAATATGTCAAATTGGAATTAATGTGAAAAAACGGTAATTGTAAAAATTGTATACGTACACATACTTTGAATTTGTGATCAATTAAAAAAGATTAATGAGTTGTGAGCTTTAATAAAATGTATCCTATTGAGTTGACCACAAATTAAGTAATTTAAATCGATTTTAAAGGATTTAGAATTATTGTAGGACTTGCTCTGTTTCTTTACAAGATATTTGTCATGTCAGAGGAAATTTGGAAATATGGCCAGTTGTCAAACGTAATTCGAAAACTTACTAGAACACCTTTTTGGTGAAATTACAAATAAGCTCATTTGAACCCTTATCTCTGATTTGAACCCTAGTGAGAACATATCCAAATGGCTCTGTCATGTGTGTCCAGCTTAAAATTTATAGGTATGTTCTACTTAAGAAAACAATTTCGTCCATTCCTAGTTCCAATTCCAATATATTCTCATCAAATGACAGCTGTCACTTCCACGTGCATGTGTATGTCAAAGTAAAAAATTCTCCTAGTCAGACCGGTCGATCCAAAAAGAACTTACGTAAAAATATCCGCAAAAATGTTGGGAGTATTCAAGGGAATTACAAGAGTCAGTGCTATTTCATACAACTCACTTAAAAATGTTTCATACCGCGAATTGAGGAATCTTAGCCTTTTGCCAAAGAACGCATCAAACTCATTCACACTCCATAGCCAAGTCAAATCCACTGGATCTAATATAACCGGCCCAAAGTTTGCTCACACTAAGAGTGGAAAGGAATTGGTCGAATTCTTGACTGAGGAAATTCTTGCCGAAAAGAAAGCACAGACAATCAAGACTGTTCCAACTTCTGTCGATGGATTCAATGTTAGCCTGAACGGTGCTGATGTCGAATTTATCAAGCAAATCGGAAACGAGAAAGTTGTCGTTAGCTTCAATGTCAATCACACCGTAGATGCTGAGGACGATAATGCTGAAGTCGATGTTGGCGGTTCGGAAAAGTCTGAAATGGCTGAGATGCGTAGCAAACCACAATTTGAAGTCGATATTATCAAGGGCAGCACTACATTATCCTTCACTTGCTCATTCTTGCCAGGAGTAGCTCAAGAAGGAGAGTACAACGATGTTTTTGGCATCGATGAAATGTGCATTTTCAGTGGTGAATGGAACGAAAAGGTGTATGCCGTCGCTGGTGACGTTCTCGATGGATATTTATACGACCTCTTGATGAACGTTCTCGAGGAAAAGGGCATCAGCAATGAGTTTGCCGAAAAATTGTCAGACTTTAGTACAGCATACGAGCATACATCATATATTGCTTTCTTGGAGAGCTTATCCAAGTTTACCACCGCCGAAAAGTAAACATTAATTGTTAAAACTGCAAATTTCATTCATCGTATTTACCATTATTAATAAAAGTCTGTACAGTTATAAGTAACAAAATATGTGTATATGATTTTTAATATTTTTTTAGGTTAACTTGTTGCGAAGTGTCTGGAATTACTTGTAATGGAAAGAAAAATACAGCACTATTGCATCACGTTTTGTGATTTCACCATACAATACAAAAGAGCAATCATATAAGAGTGTAGGCCCAAGTACAATGTCTACAATCTACAATTATATTCGTAAACCAATTATGATTTTGTCATTCTTAAGTAATTCCAACCTATATCTGTATATTGGCAAAAGCAATATGTAATGATTGAACAATTTCGCAAAAGCACAATTCATTTTATGATTTGGTCTAACTTGGATGTTGATGTTATAAGTATTTCTGTCATATATAACGCCTATAAGTATAGCCCGATAAAGATTGGTGATACAGATAAGTGACTAGATGTCTAGAGATTCTAACCTGGAGAAATATTTTTCTAATGAAATATTCCATTGTATTCGGCGATTTCCTTTATAATGTAGCAAAAGAGCCTTACTTTCAACGCTGGTTTTAGTTCTTTCAGCTAATTATTCACTATATATGGTCGCAAAACCACTGGTTCTGTTGACGTCCAATTAAGGTGGATATGTTTCAATGACAAAGTTAACGACCCCGAACACTGACATACAAACAGGCGATTGGACACCTATGCAGATGCCCGCAGTTAAGACATATCAGAGTTTCTACTTTCACAGACTACGTCCTCCCGCAGTGAACCAAGTAGAGGTAGCGCTCAAAGATGTTTACAGATGTGATACTTACATTTTTCCTGCCAATCAATTTTATTGCTTGAAGTGTGTGGTTAGAGACAATGAAAAGTGGGACATCGTAAATTTTCTGGAGGGACAAATATTTAAAAAGGGAGACAAAAGTTTAGTGAATTATTAATCCCCAAACTCAAAAAAAAGTTAAATGTTAAAGAAAAAAAAGGTTCATTAGGTACAAACAAATTTTATTGTTAATATTAGCAAAAAGAAAAACAAATTATTTCATTTGAGAAAAAAAGAGAACAATAATTTATTTTATTGCAATGAATAATAAAATACTTAGTTATCAACTAAACAAAAGAAAAACTCAAAACAATTTCATAAATGATAGGTACATTCAAACTACATAAGTACTCTAACGTATGTCTAAATAACATCTACAAAAATAAAATAAAAAATGAATTAAGAAATGAAGAAGGCACTTGAGTAGCAACATACAGGTATACGAATTCAGTAATTGTTAATTTAAATGAAAAATCCATATTATTCGTACTTATCGCTTGACTTAATCTTTTTTAACAAGCTTCTATTTTGAAGTATAAATTTAAAAAACTCCTAACAACTCATCAAATAATTTTATTTTACTCTCTACCAGCAAACGATTTCCATCTTTACGCCAAGCATTTAACATTAAACTGAAAATTCTTTCATTTTGACCGTTTGAGTGTGGAATCGAAAAAATGAAATTAATGTTTTTTTTTTTTTTCAAAATTAGGAACATTACACGATGTTAATGTCCATATAAATTAAAAAGAATTATCGTTTGCACCCATTAGGTCACAACTTTTATTTAAAGTTATATATTCTAGGAAAAGATTAACTGCATTGATATCAGCAATGTGGAAACAGGTAACTATATCTAAAAAAAATCTTTAAAGGCAGGAAATGTTGTCAATTTTAAAATATTTAATTTTTGAAGGTGGTTTTACTCCGAAAAGAATCGAATCTCAATATAGTTTATAAGTTTACTAAAAAAGCAATGGCTGTTTTTTTTAAATAGTATTTGTTGAACGTTATGACAAGATTTGATTTTTGCTGAGCGATTGAGCCAAACAATTTTTTAGATAGTCTTATTTTTATTTACAATTTAATTACAATCCACAATTAACGGCCCTTCAGATTCTAACTTACGAATAACAGCATTTACTTCTGAACCAATGCTAGATAATAATAGAAATAATTTTCTAAAAAAAAAATAAGTAACGGTGAACACATCTTCTTTTCTAAAAAGTATTCTTTAATCGGTTAAAACCCTTTGTAAAACCTATCGACAGCAGTTATTAAAGGTATTGATTTATTTCGAAAAAGGGGGCATGTTTTTCCCAATATTGATTTTTGTATTTCGGGGGACAAATACATTCCTGGAATGTAAAAAGACAAGCGAGTTGTCACTTTTAGATACCAACTGACAGTTTATTATTTTTAACCAACAGAAATTTCAGCAATAAATTTTTTTACAGATTTTTATGGAGGGGTAGTTTTTTGCTCTCTCGTGAGCTCTCTTTTACTTATTTTTGCGTATGGGAACGGCAATAAGTAAAAATCAGTAAGAATCAGTAAATATTATTTTGTACGGGAACAGACCAACTAATGTATCTTATGTCAACAAAAATTATAAGTTTGCTTATGGGTTTCAATGAATGTGGTGGATCTGTTTTTCTTTAAAAAAAGTTTCAGTCTACGTTTGGGAAAAGTTATTTTAGAAAAAAATTTATTTGGTTAGTAGTTTCAACTGTGCTTTTATGATATTAGTGCATTTATTTGTAATATTTCATGATGTTTTGCAAATTTAAATTGAAGTTAACTAGTGGTTTTGGACTGTTCGAGAAAAGGAACCTAATTTTTACCGAGTTTGCTAATCCGAACATAACTATTCGCAAATAGGCAACCGTGAAAAAATGCTTTTTGCCATAATACCTTAAATTATTGGAAAACATTATTTTTTTCTCTCTCTGTATAACAAACCACACATACAATAAGTGTACCTATTTTTGAACACCATATTCGTTGGTGTTCGAAATGAGGAAACTGACAGTTTTGTGGTTTCCTACACTCGATCACCCATTATTTTAACTTTTTTCATTTAATAGGTTGCAATAATGCCTTCTCAAAAACAAAAATATAGGTATATCGACAGCACAACCTATGAATCACATATCGACCAAATGAGAGAGGTTTTTAGATACGTTCATATCCAGAGTGGTCATGAGCATTCGCTCAATAATCGTCTTTGATTTGACGAGGCTGTTAACCGATTGAAGTAACATTTTATGAAAATAGTTTTAACTCTTGAACTCCTTTGTGATCCCCAAAAGGAAAATTTGGATACAATAGGGGGTTCAACTTTACTCTTATCTGCTGTATAAGAATTTACGTTTTGTGTTACCTTTCAGAAATACTTTCAAACACCCAAGCTCTCATTAGAAAAATCTGTAATAAAACTTAAGGCACTTGCGAGTTTTCTTCCTCCGCAGGACTGTTCTGTTGCACCTGCTACCCAATGATATTAAAGGCTATCAAATTGCAACTAGCTCGACCATTCGACTTTAGTTCGTCCAATAGTGAAAAAAAATACAGAATGGCCACTCCACATTGATACCATTACTAGGTAAAACTCCATAATTAATTTCCAGGCCCATATATTGTCTTGGCATAACAGCAAACTTGTAGTCTAAAACTTGCGATTATCAGATCAATCCTCAGTTGGATCTGGGGTATATTGTGCAAGGTTTTTAAAGAGATCTGGATTTATATTTGGATACAATAGCGCCCTAATAGTTCAGATTCGGCGTTAAACAGGAGGGCCCCTTCATTGTGATGGGAGAATGTCGGGAGAGGACCTGTTTTAGGACCTGTACGGGCCGTTGACATTAATGCAAATTACTTCTCCAGAAGTTGTGTTGATGAAAAAGAAGAAATTGACAATTCTTCAACTTCTTTGTAGTTATCCGGTCTACTGAAAGCTTCACCTTCGTATTTTCTGCTTTTGAAATCTCTGTGATTATTCATGGAGGTGAAAAAACATATTGTCCGAATATGTTCAAGAATAAATTTAAAGATAGAGTGACTGCCAGAGATTTGCCAGTATGATTTCAAGAAAATATCAAGAACTCAATATGCAGATCTTTTTGAAGTCATCATCCACTCGGACAACCGGAGCAATGCACATCTTTTGCAAAATTATTTCCAACTCCTACTTACCCACCTGGAGCAGTAAAATAACCCCTGCGGAAATAAGTCCCATGGGGCTTTATTCCTCCCCAAAGGAAATAGCACCACGGAGCTTATTTCCTTATCGAAATGGAACTAAGCCCTGCCAAAAAAAATCTTTAACACCCGCGGGCCATTTGAAATTGGCAATTCGTACTAAAACTTTGCATACATATCCAATTTCGCACCCATCATAAATACAACAGTGAGCCTACCCAGGAGGGTTCACGCTTTGCATACATGCAATTATGACTTGGGTGTATGCAAAGTTTGAATATGCTTTGGAGGGCATGCTGCTCCCCTGCAACCCCCTTGCTTGGGCTCACTGTTGGATTGGGGTTGCGTGCGAGGTTGATTGTATAAAGGAAACAAACCCTACCAGCAAAAGGAATTAACCCCTGCGGGGTTTATTTCCATTTCGAAAAGGAAACGAGTGGTGGGTACACGACTGGGTCGTACGCAACTTTCTCTTTCACAGCAAGTTGGGTGTTAGATTATATCATCAGCATTATGATTATTGATGCTAAAATAATATAAATAATGTCGAAATGTATTTATACGAATGTTTACTCCAAATTTTGAAGGAATCGATGTCAATGTGAATAATAATGATTTTCCGTTAGTGGCCAAAACTAACAATTCCGTTTAGTGATAGTTGGGCTAAAACTAATTATGTGGAATTGTTTCAAACTGTAATTGTAGTATATATATTAAATTTCATTCAATTTGACATAATGGCTTGCGAGAAATTAACAATTTTCTTTATATGGCCTAAATGACCAAATCCGTTATATGGATTTTCTCGAAAAAACTGGGTATGCAGTTTTGTTGGAACTAATATGAACATAGTATATATTAAGTTTAATCAAAATCGTTAGAGCCGTTTTCGAGAAAATTGAGGTTATGTGTAATTTTTATATGGCAGGTACCGTTATTAACATGGCTAAAAGCAAACAAAAAAATGGCCTAGAATTATGACCGAAACAAGCTTAAATACGAAGTTTGAAGAAAATCAGTCAATCCGTTTAGGCTGGGGAGACCATTACGGACAGACGGACCGACGGACCGACGGACGGAATTCCAAAACCACTTTTTTAGGCTCCGCTATCATCGTAATGTTAGAATCAATCAAAATCTCGAGGTCGAAAATTTTCACGAAAACAATATCTTTCTCTTTGTAAGAGAAAGTTAATAAGCCCCGTGGGGGCTTTTTTTTTTTTTTGTGAATTAACACCCATGAGACTTATTTCCGCGGGGTTATTGCACTGCATAGCTACCTACCTACCTATTTAAAATTAATATTTAGACAAACTTAAAGGTATGATAAAAGTGTTCGAAAAGAGGAAACCTGTTGTTCGGCTTTAGGAAACAAATGTTCAAAAATAGGAGAAATTGGTTGGTTTTCATATTTTTTTGATTTGTTAATAAATTGTTAATAAAATCAACTATATGAGGTTTAAGAATATTTGAATTCTTCATTAAAATAAAATTAAAACTCTATTTATAGGACTATTCTAAGCATTTTTTACAGACTATTCATTACTCAAAGTCTGTAAGCTGTTCGAGAATAGGCGACTTCTACCCTACGATATCTCCGAATTGAGTTGACCTACTCAGCGTTTCTTTCTTATAGTGCTTGCACGCCGAACCGAAAACTGAATTTTCTCAAAAATACCTGAAACTTACATCGAAAACCGGAGTTTTCCCATACATTTGCAGTTTTCAAAAACTTCGCAGACGTCATATCGTTGAAGTTTGTAAAATTTCATAAAGATTTCATAAAACAGCTTATAAACTCGCTGTCAAAACAAATGTATTTTTTCATTTCGTTTCAACTATGGCTCTGGCTTGTATAAAAAATGTAATATAATGAAAATGATTGAAAAGTCAAAAGAAACCTGGCCAGAGTTTGGCGTGAAAGCATCAAGTGGTTTTCGAAAACTTTTTGCCGAAAACTCAGTCACGATTCGGTGTGTAAGCACTATTAGCTGCGTTTTGAAACTACCCATCAATCTTCAGGTAACAGTGGCTACAGCTGCAGTAGCCTGTGGTTAGTTTGGATTCACAACTAACCCAGGTTCAGATTCCCTTGTAAAAATCTTCAAATTAAAATTACGCATATTTGTTACACTGCAAAAGTACTACAAACCCACAAAGTAATATAGATATAAGAAGCTTCTTAATTTTCCCTTTTTGGAATAGACGATAAAGCGTTACTTTGCTTTAATTGATTGCCTACGTTCGGAATCAGATTTTTACTCGTCCCAATAGAACATAAAAGAGATTGATCTGTTTGGCAGCTCATTGCTTATCTTCTTGCTGTGGAAGAATGAACTTATGAAAATGGATGAGAAAAATTTAAATGATAACATTGTTGTAAGCACTGAATGAGGAATTGTTTTTGTGGTTTAATAAGCTATCGCTTGATGTAGATGATGAGGAAGAATAATTTATTTTATGTTGATTCCATATTTCTTTAAATAGACTTATGTTATTCAACAAAAAACTATAAATAAAACACAAATGAAACTGCGAAATGCAAGCTTCAAACTGACATAAGTCGGGTGTCAAATGTTTTTGTGTTAGTGCATGTAAGGTGTAAATCTCATTTGAAATCTAGATTTTAGATCAAAAAAAGAGTGCTTTTTGTATTCCAATCGAAAACGATATTATTTTTTTTATATTACAATCGAAAACGATATTATTTTTTTTATATTTCTGTATACACAGATGGCTGAGCATCGGGGTTACCAAAGGTTCATAATTGTAAGTTGAAAAAAATCGTCCAGGGTATTTTTGTATTTTAGCTATTGTGTTTCACGGTTTAATTTATTCAAATGGTGGTTCTTCTTCACCTACAGACTCAACATTGTAAATGATGTTATTGAGTAAACATAAGTCAACAAAATGTTATAAAAGTGTTAAAAACAAACCCCCTTATTTATTAGATTTCACTAAAACACATCTCAACGGTTGTATAGTAATACAGTGCATAAGTATTTATACAGCCTCTATTCAGGTCGCACAATTTCTTAATCATAACATATTTCCCCATCCGTAATAGTTATACAGGGTTTGTGGCAAATAAAATACCAAGAAGCTCGTCAGAGTTACCAAGGGATCATTTTTATGGTTGCGAAACTCATGGTCACAATTTTATTTTCTACATATTTATAACATATTGATGACTTATGTTGATTCAATAACATCATTTACAATGTTGAGTGTGCAGGTAAAGAAGAATTACCATTTGAACAAATTAAACAGTGAAACACAACTGCTAAAATACATTTGATTTTTTTTTTCAACTTGCAATTGAACCTTTGGTAACCCTGATGCTCAGCCGTCTGTGTATACAGAAATAAAAAAATATATACCCTTATACAGGCACTAATTAACCATCAGGCGCGTTTAGGATGTGCAGCCTCTATTCAACGTTGTATAAGTTTTATGAATAAGGTTTTTGCGTTTAGAGGCATTTCAAGGAGTGCATAACTTTATACACACCTTATACCTTATGAGTTTATGAATAAGGCTGAAAGTGTACGCCATGAATTTCAAAACAATAAAAGTTATCCCTTGGTAGCTCTGCCGAGCTGCGGAACAGCTAATTGTAATAGATTTCTCTCTTTATGTTGATTTATTTGACACAACCCCTGTATAACTATTATGGGTGTGGAAATATTTTATGAATAAGAATTTATGCGACCATGAATAACATAATGTTTGTTGAGTTATTAATTAACTGTGTGAACCTAGTGGAATAAAATGGAATGTGTAGCAGCAACTGAAATCGTTGCTTCCAACTACAAACTCTTCATGGAACTAGAAAACAATAATTCCATTTTCCAAACAGAGGTCTATGCAGGGTTTGGGGTCGAATTGCAAAGTAAAAAATAAATGGAGGACAGCACAAACGATGTTTTTGGGTCGCAGTGCTCGGTTGGCCTTACATATGATTATGATATATCATCCCAATATCTTAAAAAAAAATTTAAAAAAATGGTGTACTTTATTTTTTCATACTTTTCATTAGCATTGCAAAATGGTAATGAAAATTGATTGCATTGAAATTTTTCAATGGTAATGAAAAAAAATGTCATTAGCATTGTGTTACTCAATGCTAATGAAATTGTTTTCATTGGCATTACTTTCACTCAATGCTAATGCTGTTTCAATTTCATTTGTGTAGTAATGCATTACTCCCATGTCTGGTTTTAGTGAATTCTAATGAATATGGTGGTAACACTTAAAGCAACACCAACAAAAAATCAAAACATGTGACTGTATTCTGCAACATACGAGGTCTGGGATACACCAACGTCAATGTCAACTCCGTACACCAACATCTCCAAAAATAAATACCACACATTCTGGTACTAGCAGAAGCACATGTTAATTAGACAGGTTGACTATATCTTCGGTGCCCTGACTACTGTAACCACGTTCCGTTTTATGGGTCGTCTATGCACCTGCTATGCACATCACTTATTATTTTCCATTTCATTTCGGTGGAACGACAAACATTACTTTACAAAATTAAATCATGATCAGTGAAAAATAAAAAGTGATTTTCTGTTAAAACTACAATTAAAAATCAAAATATGTTTGTATAATCATGTTCTAAAATTCATAAGCATAAAAACCGCAAGAAGTAAAAGAAAATTTCCAATGATGTTTTTCAATAATAGCTATAACTGGGCCCTTGATTCCTATAAGCAGCTATGGAGGTAAAATTTCAATTCCATCATGTGTTTTGTTCCAATGAAGTTGTTCAATGATAGCTATAACCGCAGCCTTGAAATTAACTTAAATAAACCTATAATAATTTTACTGAAATAAAAAACAGTTTCATGACAGGTCCAAGAAAAATGCAAACAGTTCTACCTATTTTTTCGTCAATCGTTTTCCCTCACATGGCACGTGATTGGTCGATATTGACCAATGAGAACAGAGCTTCATCTAAGATATCTAAAAAAAAACTAAACTCCGGAACACGTCCATTTTCAACTGGTTTCGTCAGTCATTTCCCCTCTAATGTCACGTGGCTTAAATGGTCGATTGACCAATAAGAACAAAGCTTCAGCAAAGTTAACTTACAAAATTGAAACCAAGAACACGGCCAATGTAACTGAACACGCTCTATCTACTTCCAAAACGTTTCTAAAATTCCACATTTCACTAGTTCCACGTATTATTATACAACTGTCGTCTGTCAGCTCTTATTTATCAAAACTGTCAGTCTCAAGTACTCCATTTCAGAATAAATTTTCTTGTGTAGTGCTGTTTATCTGCACCTTAATTTAAATGGACTCAAGTGCTCAATAATGAGCATATCAACAGTTAATGTCCGTTTGTTATTTTTTGCCAAAACTCGTGAACTCTCCGGTATTGGTGAAACTACTGCAGAACTTCCTTCGCAGGTAAAAGTATCTGAATTGTTGAATGCAATAAGTAAACAATACAATTTGGAGATTATTAAAAACCACGTTATTTTGGCTATAAACGAAGAGTATCGTGATAATTTAGAAGAAGTTGTATCACTTAATTCCGGTGACGAAATTGCTGTAATCCCGCCAATTAGTGGAGGATAAAAAAGGACGGGCACCTCACAATATTTTGATGATACTAAAGTTATCAATATGGAATTACCAATAAACCATTTGAAGCTAACGCCTGATAAATTAAACGTCGGCGAAATCAGTGACCTAGTCACAGATGAATCTTGTGGAGCAATTTCCCTCTTTGTTGGTACGACACGCGATAATTTCGAAGATAAACAGGTAAGTGGAATGAAATTGCTGTTTCATGAGTATGTACAATGATGATGCATAATACGTGTGTCGTGTAGTAAGTCATTAAATGAATGTTTTTTGTTACTTTAACTAAAATTTAATGCATTGTCTAATTATCTGGTTTGTTAATCAACTGAACAAACGATTTGAATTATAAAACGAATATGGTCAGAATGACAAATATAAAGTAGGTAATAAGAAATTTGAATAAAACATATTAAAACTGATGCAGTTCTTCATACTGCACCCGCACTGATTTGCCTGTGAGGTTGTTCGATTCGACCTCAACAAGTTTCGACGAGCTTCCTCCACTTGAAAATAATTTGCCCTTCATGATTTGGGTTTCAGTTTTCTTATCTACCAAATCATAAGTTTGTCTTATCAAATTTTAACAAATTATGTCCTATGTACTATCTCGTTATTTCATCTATCCCGTGCGGTAACATATAGTTCGTAGGGCTGCTATCAACAGAGTTAATATGATACGCCGAAGACGTCAAAGTCCGATATGTAGTGAAACGGAGCTTCAAGAGCTAGCGTTTTAAGATAGACAAATATTGGGCATGAAGGCAACAAATAAATAAAAAAATAAGTTATAGCTACTTGCAGAGTAGTTCCTACATTAACGAAGTGTTTAGCTTTAGCATTCGAAAAAATATTTTATGTATATTCTTGTTATATATAAATATCTTATATTTGATGAGTACATACACGATAGTAAATATTCGATTCAAAAATTAAACATAAACCAAAAAAATGTGATCGATAGAACGACATTTTACTGCTTTTTCGTATGGTTCTACTTCGTTGAGAAAATTGCAAATCATCGATGCTGCCTGTTTGTCACTTCTCTAAACACATACATATACCATTGAATGATCAAGTCATTCTCTTTAGCTTATTACCATATTACCAATAAATATTTATATTATTTTGTTTGTAATATTATTCTGTCCTTTTCTTACTTATTGTCGTCCCGTTTGCAACAAATTTTAAAACATAGAGCTTATGGGAGAGTAGGGGTTGTGCATACAAGTTAAAAGGAATAAAAGTAGATGAGACTATAATCCTCTGTGCGAATAGTTTACCAAAACCGATTGTTTAAATAAACATCAACAACATTTTACCCAAATTTTACATAAAACCGTTTTTATATGGATGAAATATAGGCAAAAGCTGGGTCGACTCTGCTTGCGGTACTGGGTACTTTTATATCACAACCTCGTGATGTTTTGCACCGCTCCCAATTGAAATTAGAGGCGACATGTGGCGAGCAAACAAATTGTGTCGGTTACAATGTGCGATATGATAGGCAATCATTTATGCTGACAACTCTAGTTTACAACATCACTCAAATCAACTTCAATATTGACCCACAATTAATTTATAGAAATTAACTATGCGGTCGTCATTAACGTAAACAACGTCCATATATTAATCAACAAATTTGAATAATTCCGAACAACAATAATGCAGCAGCTAGTGGTGATTAGAGTTAATAATTGTATTTCTTACACTATCACCGTCTCATATACACATCGTGTCAAAAAATACAAATTTTTGGGACAACGGGATCGTTGTATTTACCTATGGACTAGCTTTTTCTCACAACTATTTATGTATGCGTTTGTATTTCTTGTATGGTGGCATTATCTCCTCCTTTATGGCGAATCCAAATGGCTGAGTTGATATACGTCTTGTTTGACTGCTAGGATGATTTGTCAGATTATCACGAGCGATAATCTCGCAAATTATCGCGGTTGCAAAGTAGCTAAAGTGTTGCAAAAAAGACTGACGAAATTCACTAGCAACATTTCAAAGAAATTAAATTTAACCAAGCAAATACCTAAAATTCGACTTAAACTTATCTTAAAGCCAATGCAGGCAACAATCGAAATGCTATCAGATCTTATACATCCAAAACTAAAAGTTGACTATCATGCTTTACATCCATCGAATAAAGTTAGAGGTGGAGCATCACTATATATAAAAGAGTGTATTGAACATTCGATTGATTTTAAATAAGAAGTCAAAACAATGCAAGTTTGCTCTATACAAGTCAAAACAAGACAATCCTTTCATAAGATATCTTCCATTTACTGCCCACACGAAGCAAGGTTGAGAAAATTGACTTTGGAAACATGCTCAATTCCCCAGGACAGAGTTTTGTCATCGGAAGGGACTTTAATGCAAAACATAGGTAGGATGCTTTAAATAAAGGCATACCAAATTATTCAACGCGGAAATTAACTTACTGGCCAACTAATGTTACTAAAATACCGGATTTAATCGATTTTTTCATTGTGAAAGGTCTGCCATCTAATCGAATCAATGTTAAAGAATGCTTTGATCTTTTCTCTGATCATTCTCCGGTCATTCTAATAACGAGCGAGTCACTCATTAGAAATGAAAAACCACTCAGACTAAGAAAAGAAAAACCAACTGGGAAGGCTTCAAAAATATTATTGAAATTATTCGACTGGGCGTATCGCTTAGATCCCCATTGGAACTCGAAGTCAAAAAGCAGCATGGAATAATACCAGACATGGGAGTAATGCATTGGCATTGCGATTTCATTAGCATTGATTGAAAGTAATGCTAATGAAAAAAATTTCATTAGCATTGAAAATAATAATGCCAATGGAAAAAATTGCATTGGCATTGATTTTTTTAATGCCAATGAAAAGTAGTAATTTTGAATGAAATCTATTTTCATTGAGTAACAAGGCATTTTTTATTTATTTTTTTTTGAAAAACCTCATGCAACTTTAGAAGAAACACAATGTTTGTTGAGTTATTAATTAACTGTGTGAACCTAGTGGAATAAAATGGAATGTGCATGGTAGCAGCAACTGAAATCGTTGCTTCCAACTACAAACTCTCCATGGAACTAGAAAACAATAATTCCATTTTCCAAACAGAGGTCTATGCAGGGTTTGGGTCAAATTGCTAAGTAACAAATAAGAAGAGGACAGCACAAACGATTTTTTTGGGTCGCAGTGCTCTGTTGGGCTTACATATGATTATGGTATATCATCCCAATATCTTAAAAAAAAATTTTAAAAAAATGGTGTACTTTATTTTTTTCATACTTTTCATTAGCATTGCAAAATGGTAATGAAAATTGATTGCATTGAAAATTTTCAATGGTAATTAAAAAAAATGTCATTAGCATTGTATTACTCAATGCTAATGAAATTTTTTTCATTGGCATTACTTTCACTCAATGCTTATGCTGTTTCCAATTTCATTTGTGTAGTAATGCATTACTCCCATGTCTGAATAATACTAATCAACAAAGCAAAATAGTGAGCTATAGTAATATCAAGTACCCACGGGAAATAAAATATTTGGTTTGACAAAAAGAAAAAGCTCGTAAAAGACGGCAACAAACAAGAAAAAACATATTGAAATCGGTTGAGTAACTTGCTATCAAATTCGATTAAAAAATTTAAAAAAACCATGCAGTAGAAACTTATCTGCAAAGCCTAAGCGCTGGAAAGGATTCGAATTATTATTTGCTCTAGAAAGCAATTAGAGTCATAAAACACCCAAAGAACGCGGGTGTTAACTCAAAGTGCTTGGGCAAAAAGCGATAAAAAAAAAAGCTTACGTTTTTGCCGCACATCTCGAGGAAACATTTAAGCCATTTCATGGCCCAGCGCAAAATGAAAACATTAATGTATTCGAGACTACAACCGATAATAATATGGTAAAATATTCATGCATTGCCGAGCTTAAACGGTAAATAAAGAAAATAAAGCGCCAAAAAGCTCCGGAGGATTTCTTAAAATGTTTCCTCGGAAAGCATTAACTAAGCTTCTTTTCATTATAAACGCGAATATAATAAATCAATTAATAAATCTATTTTGCAAATGCTATTGGATAGTTATTATTTATAGAGGTGATAAAAGAAAAAATTAGGAATCCATTTACAATGTAGGGGTATGGATAGAAATTAGGATATGATTTGTTAGTAGTATTATATATGCTTTTAAAAAAAAAAATATAATAAAATAAAATAAAATATGTACATTTCTGGATTATTACAATCATTTAAAAAGATATAAAATTTTGAGATAATCTTACATTACTAAATAATTTAAATGTATTTAATATCTTTTACTCTTGTTTACATTATTTATATAAAAGTTAGTTTAAAGTAGGTTATTGGTTTGGGTGTTATTTAAATGTGATCTTAAACTTTTTAGTTATCCTTTTGCGAAATGAGGGTTTCATCCTCTATATGTTAGGACATTACTTTTCTTGTAGAAGTTGGCTAAGAAATGACAGTCATCATTTATCTCGAAGAGAGGTGTGGACCGTTCATTGAGGATGCTAATCGGGGAAATATAGTATCTGTCAAGTATCGAAAAACGAATGCTATCATTATAGATATCTTGGATAATGTTATTATTGTGATGTCTAAGGTTGGGAAGTCTTGATTTTGCTAAGTTTGTAAGGTAGGATAATAGTGGTACAATACCAGAGTTCTCATATATGACCTTATTTCTAAACCATTTGCCAGAAGGTCTTCTAATTTTCATCATGCATTTTCTTAGTATGGATCATTCAAAACGTTGTAACTCATGGGCTACTGTTGGGGAAATTTGAAACCATAAAGCAATGCCATAGACGAGTATTGAGCGGATGAGTGTTTTAAACATCAGAAGTTTAGTTTTAGATTCAACCTCAAAGGAATTCAGGAGAACTTTTAGTTTTGCACTGGCTGCCTTACTCCTGTTCAGGACCTTCCTGGCATGGGGATTCATTTTCCATCTTTCATGTAAGAAAATCCCGAGGTATTTTATGAGAGGTTTTATAATTAGTATGTTTCCCTCCAAGGTAAGAGTGAGTTGCTTGCTTTCTCTGACAGCGAGATGATGCCCTCTCGGAGAAGCATTTCTGAAACAGATAAGTTCACATTTGGCGGCGTTAATCTTGATGCCCCAAGTTTTATAGTAAGGGAGTATTACCTCGAGGTGTTTTTTAATGCCATTAAGTGCCATATGTGGTCTATTATACAAGCAGGTGATAAAACCGGTTTGGACGTAATGGTATATAACTATGGGTGAAACGATTTTTAAAAACTTTTGGAAACATTATTCAATGCCCCGTGGTACATACGGAATGAAGATCTACACAGAGATATGGGTATTCTCGCGGTTAAAGGGAACAAATTTGCACGAAAACCTAAAAAAACGTTTATTAAGACACGTTAACACAACAATCCAACAAAAACGAAATAAATTTATAGCGGCGTCTTCAAAGAAATAAACCCTTGGATTTAGCACGATAATCACAAACCGCGTTATATATTGGTATATAAAGCAGAAACACACAAAGGAAAATTACCTGCCAATCATTTATATATAATCGTGATAAAAAAAATTGCTAGGTAAATCGCATACTTTGTTGTAATACAAATACAAAACGGGTGGTGGTTTAAGTGATTAAAAATCAAACTAATGAAGATTTCCACCAGCCCACGAAAAAAAAAAACGGCTGGGAATCGAACTCAGGCGTTCATCGAACTTACCATCACGCCACTATGCTCGATAATATAAATTATAGTCACTACCAAATGGCGATGAACAATAATGTTTATCAAAAAAGGGTACAGGTACGTTTTTTTGTAATCTTTGTATAACAACACCTTAGTTTATACATATTCGAGCAGCAGTAAATCTTATTTTAAGAGGGAGTTCACTTTTAAAAAAAAGTTTGGTTCAATAATGCCTCCAGTCAAAAATCTACACAGAACGGAGACACGTTATGGTTGCATTCGTTTTTGACAATTACGTGTAGGCTATCTGAACAACAAATGCGAAAATTTTGACGATTTATTTATTGCTAGGACGATTTCTTTATGCCAAATAATCCCTTCAACGAACTCTTTTAGCTGTGCAGGTTCAGTAGGCTTCAGTTCTTGTGCAATTGCACTTTGAAAGCATTGATACGCAGATCTTTAGTGAGTATACGCTGCAGAGTACTTCTTGAAATTTTTAAATTTTGTCCATGTCGTTGAATTGATGATCCTATAGTATCACCAACACACAGCTTCTATATTAACATTTGAACGGGATGTTATTGATCCAGTCTTCGTGAATTGTTTAATAACTCTCTTAAATAAATTTGCGAACTGTGGTAGTCAAGTTTTGTTATTGTAAATGCTAAAAATATCTGCGGTGCTGAAAACAAGTTTTTTTTAAGTTTTCACGAAAATTTGCAATGATCGATCAAGAGTTTAACGCGATTTTTTGAGTGCCAATGTGCATTCATTCCAAACAATAAGATTCTCTGGAAATGTTGCACTTGGGAGTTTTAATGAATTGCACGTTCAATGAGGATTTTAAAGCGTAAATAGCAGTTCTTCACATGTAAGCAATGTCGCACCTATTCCGGATGACGCAACAGCTGACATTTTGGTATCGAATTGCTGGTAGAATCAATCGAACTCGTTTTACCAGTTTTCTTGGCGCATATTTGAAAAACACCCTTATTGACAGTCTATGCACTATTTGATTGTAATTTTGTTGTATTTTTGTTTTTAACATAGCGTTAGCTTAGGGATATCAGTATTGTTATTATGTTCTGAAACAATTCTATTTCTAACGTTAGAAAAATTGGAATTTGTTTTGTAAATGTTTTTTTTTTTTTAATGTTTGTCTAGTGTTTTCGAACAAAAATGCAAAAACATCTGTGTTCTCTTTATAGGTACGGGATCTTTGCTATGTTTGTAACGTTTGTCTCCAGTGTTGCCGTTGAGTGGAGTACTCTTTCAAAAAAATTGGCTCTGAAACATCAGCAGATCGATTCGCTGTTAGCATTTGTTTGGGAACTTTGTTCACAATTTCTAATCCCAAGCTTTAAGTTGTGAAATTAATTCTCATATTTTAATTTCCCTCGCCTTTTCGGCGAAAAATATTTTCAGCCATGTCCGATTTCTCTTACTTTTTTTAAGATGAAGAAGAGCAAGCGGCCAGTATGATAGCAGGCAATGCATGAATTAGATTGGGGCACGATACTGTAAGCGTCATTATGCATTTTACGTCCAATTCCTATCCAATTTTAGCTCCAAATCATTGAATGATTTATTATTTTAACAAACGAATATTTTTATTTAGAAAGAAAATTTTACACTCCCAATTTCTAATTCACAGGTTCTTACTCTGGATTATGTGGCCTACGAACCAATGGCATTGAAAATGATGACCAAGATCTGTGATGATATTCGCGACAAATGGGAAGGTGTATACAAAATAGCAATTTACCATCGCCTGGGCTTAGTTCCTGTAAAAGAAGCGAGTGTTGTTATTGCCATTTCATCACCACATCGTCAAGCTAGCCTAGAGGCTGTCCAGTATGCCATTGAGGAACTAAAAAAATCCGTTCCAATTTGGAAGAAAGAGAAATACACCTCAGATGAGTCTGCCTGGAAGGAGAACAAAGAATGTCAGTGGCTAAAGAATCTTCGCCAAAAAAGTTGATCATTTAGTTTGTAAATTTACCATACGATTTGTTGATTTTTTGTTTGAATAAACTGCTTTATACTTATTACTACACAAAGTGTTTCATTTAGTTTTCCTTTTACAGGTGCCGATGGAGGTGGAAAATTTAAACGCTGTAAATTGGATTTCGACGCGTGTCCAATAGAGAATCAGGTAATTGCACAAAATCTCGTTCAAATAGGTGCGGATGAGAGGGAAATCATGCGACGTATCCAATGCTTTGTTGAAAAGAAACGCGAAGAGATAGACCTGAACAATATCCGAGATTTTACGACGACAAAGCTGATAAAAGAAGAAGTGAAAACTGAAGACAGCGATGAGATTTCGTGTGCAAGAACGAATAGTATAGTTATTAAACAAGCCGACTCTATGGGCCACTTGAGGGGTAAATATGTATTTGCAAATACGTTTGCATTACTAAACGAAATTTTATTTTATAATAGTTCGTAGGGTAAAAAATCGCATGGGACCACAAATTAAACCCGATTATCTTCAGGCACTTGATAAACTTATGAAGAACGAACCAGATAGCGAAATGGAGATAAAACAAGAAGCCAGTGAGCAAGAAGATATTCCACATTCGGATGAATTACCATTGGGTCTGAAAGAGCGACTCCAAAACGTCGAATGTCACTTGAATATGAAAGTAAGAAATCCGAAACATGTGTATGAAAGAATCAAGGCGATCGAGAATAAGATTCTCTACTTGGAATCGATTTCACCAGAGTACAAACACTTTTTGGTACAAGTTTTTAGCTTTTAGCTTTCGGAGACCTTTTTATATCTTGTCAAATATTTTCTTTTCAGATGGACAAACCGGTTTATGTGCAGGAGATACCCAAACCTTTTAAGAAGAAAAAGATTTATTCAATTGAAGAAATTGATGCGCTAATTGAAGATGTAAAGGCTGACATTGAAAGAGAGGAGCAGTTAATGAGTTAGGTGTTAAACAAATTTTGGATATCTACTTTTAAATGTTTCAATAAATGATATAAGATATTTCAAAAACGATTATGATATTCAAGTAAAGATTTTAATTATTTCTAAAAGATTGATTATAGAGTAAAAACAAATAGTTGTTCCTGCAATTCTGAACGTCGGTCGTTGGTCTTTACATAAAGATTTATGCTTTTTATCGTCAACCTTTTTTGTTTTAGTTTTAGTAGTAATAACAATAATTTTACAAAAATTATTTTGATTAACATAATTTCGATTGATAATTAGTGAATAAGATTCATATATCGTGTATGTGAGTTGTCTTCTACCGTACTTGTTAGTTTCTGGAATATCCAGAATTATACACTGACTTCTCAAAAAGTCCAGTTATCACATTATATCATAATTTTTAAGCTTAAGGCGTATGGATTCCCTCTAGGATTCATAAATTGGGTTAAATCATATCTCTCATTGAGAACTTTCCAAGTGAAATTTAGAGGTTACAAGTCCAACCCTTTTGTTGCTCAATTTGGAGTACCTCAAGAAAGTCATTTAGGACCAATTTTATTTATACTTGCAATTAACGATGTAAAAGCTTGTATTCGAGATAGCAAAATATTGATATATGCTGGTGATATGAAAATTTTCAAATGTGTAGAAGATCTAAACGATTCGCTTTCACTACAAACCGATTTAAATAGTTTTACCATATGGTGTCTTAAAAACGGTTTGAATCTGAACCCTACAAAGTGCCAGCATATGTCATTTTCAGGAAAACGCGCTCCATGTAATTTTGAATATACTCTGTCCGGGCACACTCTCTGTCGTGTAAACAGTTTTAAAGATCTTGGTGTATATTTTGATCCCAAAATGGAGTTTAATAAACACATTAACGTTATCGTCAATAAATCAAACTCTATGTTAGGATTTATTAAAAGATGGTCAAAAGAGTTTAATGACCCTTATGTCATTCTTTCGCTCTATAACTGTCTAGTTCGGCCTCACTTGGAGTATGCTTCACAAGTTTGGACACTCTTCTATGTAGTTCATTCAAATAGAATTGAATCAGTCAAACGTAAATTCATAAGATTGGCTTTGAGAGGACTTCCATGGGATGATCGTAACGATTTACCTCCGGATAGGTGCAGAATTAAACTGCTTCAACTGTTGCCCTTGTCTCAACGTAGACTTAACAATGATATGTTTTTCTTACACCAATTATTATCAGGACAAATTGATGCTCCAGATCTTTTAAGTGCTATTGGTTTTAATACTCGGGGAGGTTCCTACAACCTGCGTAGATTCAATATATTACATATTGCCATAAACACAACTATGGTATGCATGAGGCTATTAGTCGCATGAGTAGAGTTTACAATAAAAATAACGATGTAGTTGAACTGCATGTTAGTAGAAGTAGTTTGAAAAACACTCTGCGAAATTGTATTCTAGAGCCGTAACAAGTATATTTAAAAATGGCTTTTGTTTAATAATATATATAGCTTCATTGTAATTTAATCGTTTATTGATTTTGCTAGTGATTTCAAACTTAGTTACATCTATGTTCTGTTTTGTAAAAAAAAAAATAATATGCCAACGATACGCTCATGAAAGTAGTAAACGAGGGAATTGGTGCCGAATTGTTTTCTAAGATGCTCCCGTTAGAACTGGAAAAACGTTTTTAATATCACTAATATTGACTCGAGTCTAAAAGCCTAACACAATACTTACATTAACTGGAGAAGTACAGAGTTTGAATAAATAGTCTTCGTTACCCATGCTACAAAGAAAATACTTCAAAAAAATCAACATTTTCGAAATCAATTTCAAATTTTCCTTTGTCGTTCTCCCAATACAGAACGCAGTATAAGCACATAAATTGGAAATACTACCAGATTTTAATTTGACTTAAATCAACTTGGAACTTAAACTACAAAAACAAAAAAAAAAACTGATTCCAAATCGGCTAGGATAATTAAGTTTTTGGGAGTGGACTGGGTACCCAACACAAACAGCAAACCAAAAGAGGTATTTGTTCATTAACGTTCATTCAAAGGTTGTCACTTTCAAATCACTGCATACTCTGGACCACATTTTGAATTTAGGTCTACGAATGCATAGTTTGAATGTCTGGCAGGACACATTTTAGAGAGTTTCTCGTGGTTGGCACATGTTTGTCAGAAAAGTCAGACTCAACTCAGTGTACTCTATGTATTTAAATACGAAAGCAAACTACATATCTACCGAGCTTCCAACACACATGATAAACAAAGTTAAAATTCTCTCTGTTTCGACAACAGTTTTCCAAAAAAAAGTCTGTATATATCCCTTCCCTTTGATGTGGCTCGACTCTGTTTGTAGGTAAACATTTAGAGCTTTCCAAAAGTTTGTGGCTTTGTGTGTTGTTTTACATTTAAATAAAATATCGTCAACCTCTTTCGGTTGACTCGTCACCAAACTGAAAATGTAGCTATCAGAAAATCGCCACTAGGACTTCTTATTGATGGCATCTATGACGGTAATTGTATGCCAGTCTTGCATCACCGTGCCATTGTTGGCAGACGCTGTGGTCTGTGTGCGCTCGTTAGGTGTTATTTGGCGAGCAGCGAGCTATTTTGAAATTATTCGCACCAGATGAGATGGTTTCACAGACATAAACGATAGGAATACGAAATTAAGAGGTATATTTCCGCACGGCGCGCGCACAGTCAGACGTGCTGAATGCATTGAATGTGTGACTTTTATAAGGCCTTTAGTGTATGCAAATTATATTTTAATGATGAATTACATTACAATATCAGATGAAATTGAAAGCAGCTTCATAAAGCATTTTTGATTAAAATATATTTTGCATTTTAGATGAATGATCTGATCTTGGGACGTTTTTATGATCAATGAAATTGGTCAATTAATAAATATATCTTAAATATAATCTGCCCCAAAAATAGTATTTGTATCCAGACATAAACAATACACTGTGCAAAACTTTTGATAACATATCCCATCCCATTCTTAAAATAAACATCTCCAAAAGGTTGGTACATTTAAACAAACGTAGTTTTTTGCCATGCCTTTTTTTGGGAGCAGTTTTTTAAAAAAATGTTTCTTGATAAAAGTTTACAATAATTCGAAAAAATAAAATCATCATTTTTAAATTTAATCCTCTTCTACAAGAATCGAAGAAAATATGTAAAGATGATAACATCGGATTATTTCATAGACCATTAATTATACCCTAAATATCCCATAGCGGTATATTAGTTTTGACATTAAGTTTGTAACGTTGAGAAATAATTTCGACAGATATACATACCTTAAAGTATATGGATCGACACAGAATCGCAAGCTGGGTCGATCTAGCCATGTCTGTCTGTCCGTCCGTCCGTCCGTCCGTCTGTATGTCACCGATTGTTGGGCCTTAAATTTTGAGCTATAGTGATGGAATTTGGTATATGGCACTCTATAGGACAAAGCAGAACAAGTGTATTTTTTTTAAAATATGCCCACTTCCACGTCACCTGTTCAGTAAAACATTGCTTTTGGCCCAACTAAACGGTTTGAAATCTCTATTTCGTCCATATAAAGATTTTTGCCACACCCACTTCTGGGGGTATGATATTTGCTATTTGCTGATGATAAAATGGCTTAAAAACAAAGCTTAATAACTATATTTCTGGAGTCCGTACTGTGTGTACAAAGAGGATTTCCGCACACGTCTATTAGTTCATACAACGCAAACAATTGCTGCTGAATAGCTGCTGCCATACAGGATACACCACGCGTTTAAACAAGAAATTTGTGTGCTCAAATGGGTATCAGCAGTTAGACATTACAGACAATAATTGATAAAGATTTGAATTCGTTTCTTTTCAAGGTTCAGATTGATTTTTCAGCAGTTGAGCTGGCTGATTCTTAGTGCACTTTTGGCTGTAGATTCTTTGATGTAAAGGTCTAGTGGTAGCAGGTTGTTGATGGTTTCCCGCTGTTGTAGTAGTGCCCCGTACTTGTGAATTTGTTTCTGATTTCGAGGTTTCTTGCAGCGCTCTAAAGTTTTATTTCTAATGCATTGAAACTCTTTCGTTCACCATGTTAGTGATTTTTGTGGTTTGATTGTCCTTAGGGGACAGACTTCTTCATAGGCTTTGACTAAAGTGCTACCTATCAATTCCGCTGCAGCATCAATTTCAGGTGGAGTTTCCATCGGATCGAAAGAAGGGCGTTACTGTTCTTTCCTATATCTACAACAAACCCCACTTTTGTTTCTTGCGTTTTCGGTATGATATGTTTGTATCGTCCTCTATTTCGAATTATATTATGTTTCTGATGAAACTTTCCAGTGACACGCAGCGAATTTCTCAGAATTATTGAAGAGGGTGATATCCCAGACATCAAGTAAGGATCTTTACCTGACCTCTGGTGATATCAAGAACCTCTTTTCTATTTGTAATGACGAAAGTGGGGTCCCCCTATGCGCCACCAATAGATTATTGTCTACTATGAATTGAAATAGATACTCATCTCGTGTGTTGGTATCAGAGATGTCACATTGTATGTGATAAGAGTTAGCATCGCATTCAACTTCTCACATTTAACCTTTTGCACAAGGGAGTATGTTAGGGCAGATGGAGGTCCTTCCATCGAGTCATACAGCATATGTAGGTGGCTGCCTTACTGTGAGGAAGATTTTTTTGCACTATCTTCATGGCATTCAGTTTTCCTTTCATTGTTACGTCTGACGTCTTCCATTGCACCATGACTTCAGTACCGGTTTCCGTGAGTTCTCCCGGCTCTATAACCTCCAAGTCCTTACTTAGGAATTCTGTGTTGAAATTTTGGAGGTTACGCTCAATCTTATGATTTGGGATACATGATACATTTGGATAAGCATGCGAAGTGATGTGTCTTATTCATAACATATTCCCCACCCATAATAGTTATACAGCGTTTGTGTCAAATAAATTACCAAACATATGAGAAGGCTACAATCCCCTGTGCGGATCGTTTAATAGCCTATCCCTTCCCACCCTTAAAATAAATATCCCCAAATTGTGGGCTTAATGATGTTTAACCTAGGAAATGAGGTTTTCACAAGATATTGTTCGGACAGTTTATCAAAATCTTTTATGGTTCGTCAAAAAAACAGCGGTTTTTCTATTGCATATACCTTGGGCCCAACTAACAATTATGCTTCTATAAGACACAAACATTTAATTTCCACAATAATTATTTCTATAGGCCTTATATAGTACTTGTGCGCGGAGGTTGAACATTTTGGCAGTCGATTGTTTGGGTAGAAGCTTGTTTAAGACATTATTTAAGAAAATTTTCAAGCATAACAGGAGTTATGATGGCGTAACTTCTGTAAGGTTGTTTTTAAGCTCCCGTACACTGTACATTTACCATACGTTAGGATGTTTCGGTAGAACTTCGCACGAAGTTAATCCGAAGCATAGCATGTATAGAGCTTACGAATAAAGGCTTAAAAAAGCTAATGTTAAAAGTTCGGAAAAAAGGTCAACACGATTTAAGTACTTCGTTGTACTTACTTATCTTTCATGTTCCAGAGTATAGTCGTGCGAGAGAACGCGAGTTCGAATCCCAGTAAGATATGATTTTTATATAATTAATTGCATTGAATTTCATACTTTGGTTTTTTGTATGAAAACGCCCCAAAAAGTGGGCATGGGTTAAAATGATCTAAGGACGAAAAGCTTATATTATCATAACCAATGATCCTGCATCAATCAAATATTTGAAAAATGTGCCAAAAAACTGTTTTTTTACTAAAGCGCCCCCAAAGACTTTCAAATATTTTCGGACAGACTCATTGCGAAGCCTATATATTACTTCTGTAAGGCCTTTTATAAGCAAACAAAGTTTTTTCTGTAAGGCCTATAAGAAGTATTTAAAGAAGTCTTATAGTAGTAAATAGTTTCCTAAAAGTGCGCCAAATGTTATTCAATAAGACTTCCTACAAGTAATATAACTGGAGATGAAATAACTTCGATAGTGAGTTTACTTACTTACTTAAGTGGCGCTACAGTCCGGAATGAACCTGGGCCTCAACCAACATGCCTCTCCAATTAGCCCGGTCCTTAGCTAACTGCCTCCAGTTGCGCACTCCAAGTTGGTTGAGGTCGGTTTCCACTTGTGCGCGCCACTCAAGGCGAGGTCTTCCTCTACTGCGTCCGACGTCTGGCTGGGAATCGAAGACTCTGCGAGCCGGAGTATTGGTGTCCATTCGTTCTACATGTCCTAGCCATCTTAAACGTCCAATGCGGAGTTTTTTGACCAGGGGCATGTCGCTGTACAGCTCGTATAGTTCTTGGTTGAATCTTCGTCTCCATAGCCCGTCAACGCAAACGGGACCGAAGATTTTTCGAAGAATTTTCCTCTCGAATCTACCAAGGATTTCTTCATCCGCTTTTGATACGGTCCATGCTTCAGCGCCGTAGAGCAGGACTGGGATGATCAGGGTCTTATATAGGGTTTCCTTAGTAGTTCGAGTGAGGGCTTTACTACTAAATTGCCTTCTTAGCCCGAAGAAACAGCGGTTGGCAAGAGTAATTCTTCGTTTAATTTCTGACGAGATGTTGTTGTCAGAGTTAATAGCGGAGCCGAGGTAGACAAAGTCCCGTACTACCTCAAAGTTATATCTGTCAATGGTGACGTTCTGTCCAATTCGTCGATGTTGTGAGTCCTTTCGTGATGACAGCATATACTTAGTCTTACCCTCATTTACTGCTAAACCCATTTTCGCCGCTTCCTTCTCTATACTAGCAAACGTGGCTATGACATCACGTTGAGTCCTGCCAATGATGTCAATATCGTCAGCGTATGCTAGTAGTTGCACCGACTTTTGGAAAATTGTGCCTCTGGTGTTGGCTTTGGAGTTTTGTACAATTCTCTCAAGAATCAGATTAAAGAAGTCACATGACAGCGCATCGCCTTGCCTAAATCCTTTTTTGGTATCGAATGTGTCGGTGAGGTCGTTTCCGACCCTGATGGAGCAGCGAGAATTCTCCATCGTCATCCTACACAAACGGACGAGTTTGGGCGGTATACCAAAACTAGACATGGCTCTATACAGTTCGTCTCTATAAATGCTGTCATATGCGGCTTTGAAATCGATGAATAGGTGGTGGGTATCGATTTGGACTTCTTGAGTTTTTTCCAGGATCTGCCGAAGTGTGAAAATTTGATCGGTTGTGGACTTTCCTGGCCTAAAACCACACTGATAAGGGCCAATCAGGTTGTTGGTAAACGGTTTCAGGCGTTCACATATTACGGCAGATAGGATCTTGTAGGCGATGTTGAGGAGACTTATGCCTCTGTAGTTGGCGCAGTTCAGAGGGTCTCCTTTTTTGTGGATCGGGCAAACGATGCTGAGGTTCCATTCTTCAGGCATATTTTCATCCGACCAGATTTGGCTTATGAGTTGGTGGATGTTACTTACCAAGTCATCTCCGCCGGCCTTATAGAGCTCAGCGGGAAGGCCGTCATTTCCGGCAGCCTTATTAAGCTTGAGTTTAGATATTGCTATCCTCACTTCACTCAGGTCGGGTGGTTGGCAGTTTTCGCTGTCGTTGCCAATATTGAATGGTTCGTTCTGCCTGACAGCGGAATGTTGTTCGTCATCGCCGTTTAACAGTCTGCAGAAGTGGTTCTTCCATATCCTCAGCATCGACTGTGTCTCAACTACAATATTTCCTTGTTCATCTCGACAGGATTCTGTTCGAGCCTTGTATCCTTGGCTTTGACGTTTTACACTTTGGTAAAACTTGCGAACATCGTTCCTGGAGTGGCACCTCTCTATATCCTCGATCGCGCGCTTTTCTTGCTCTTTTTTCTTCTTGCTGAAAAGCCGATGTTCTTCCCTTCTTCTTTGCCTATAGAGCTCAATGGCAGCTCTCGTCTTCACCTGCAGCTTAGCCTTGTAGGCCTCGTTCTTGGCTGCGAGCATCTGTCGAGTGAGTTATCGAAGCGAAATTGTTAGTTGGGGGGTAGGGTATAAAAATGGTTTTTGTAGGAAAACGCCCCCAAAAAGTGCGCGTGGGTTAAAATGGTGTATAAACGAAATGTTCGTATTATCATATCCAATAGTCTTGCATCAAAAGTTTTTGAAAATATTTTAAAAATATATCAAAAAACGTTTTTTTAATAAAAACGCCCCCAAAAAGTGGGGATTCTCTAAATATGTTGTTCAAACAGTTTTTCAGAATTCCATGCGTTTTGGCCAAAAACTACGTTTTTCTAAAAAGGGGGCGAGTTTCAAAATGTTTTCACTTGTTTTGCTGGGAGCAACAAAGAGCACGTGTACCAAATTTCATCATTCTAGCTCAAAATTTAACGCCCAAAAACTGGTGACGGACAGACAGACGTGGCTAAATCGACTCAGCTAGCAATTCTGAGTCGATCCATATACTTTAAGGTATATGTACCTCTATGTTACAAACTATGTATCGAAACTTAAATACCCCTATGGGATAGAGTATGGCAGAGTTACCGAGTGATAATTTTTATGATTGCGAAACTCATGGTGACAACTTTGTTTTCTACACTTATATAAGATTTTGGTGACTAATGTAGACTCAATAACATCGTTTACAATTTGAGTCTGTAGGTAAGGAAGAATTACCATTTGAAAATTAAACACAACCGCTAAAATACAAAAATATACCCTGGACGATTTTTTTCAACTTGCAATTGAACCTGATACTCAGCCGTCTGTGTATACATAAATAAAAAAAGAATACCCTTATACAGGCACTATTCAACCATCAGACGCGTTTAGTATATGCAGTCTCTATTCAACGTTGTGTAAGTTGTATGAATAATGTTTTTGCGTTTAGAGGCATTGCTGCATAACTTTATATATATAATGAGTTTATGAATAACGGCCCAGCTATAGCTATCATTGAAAAACATCATTGAAAATTTTTTTCTACTTCTTATAAATTTAATCATTTGCGAGTTGGTGTCAAAACAAAGCTTATGCATTTTAGAACATGATTATCCAAGCATATTTTAATTTTTAATTGTAGTTATCGCGGAAAATCACTTTTTATTTTTCACTGATCATGATTTATTTTGGTGAAGTAATGTTTGCCGTTCCACCGAAATGAAACAAAAATTTCCTACAATTCCTACAAGCAGCTTTGGAGGTAAAATTTCAATTCCATCATGTTTTGTGTTCCAATGAAGTTGTACAATGAACAAAAAAGGAACAAAAACATGATGGAATTGAAATTTTACCTTCATAGCTACTTATAGGAATCATTGGAAAATTCGGTTTCATTTCGGTGGAACAACAAGAGACAAAAATCATGATCAGTGAAAAATAAAAAGTGATTTTCTGCGATAACTATACATAATTAAAAATTAAAATATGTTTGGATAATCATGTTCTAAAATTAATTTTTTTTTTGACACCAACTCGCCAATGGTTGGTAAAAAAGCCGCAATGAGTAAAAGAAAATTTCAAATGATGGTTTTTAATGATAGCTATAACCGCAGCCTAAATGGCTGCCCAGAATGCTTTCTGTAGCTGAGTAAAAAGTTAAAAACAAGACAACCCGTAAGCGCTTACACAATGTGTATCTTCGTGAATCTGTAGCTTGAAGTTGAATAGAGGGCAACTTCATGCAAGAAATGTATCTCGTTTTGACAGCGATGCAAGATACATATAAGGTACAGATATGCATTCTGAGCAGGCCTTAAAGGCCTGAAAAGAAATGTATCTCTCTTTTGACAGCTATGCAAGATACATGCTACAGTTATGCATTCTGAGCAGGCATTAAGGCTGTATTATGCAACAGAAATATACCCCTATAGGATATGATAGAAAAATAAATCTACCTCTCACTACATACCTGCTCCGTTACTTTCCAATCCAAACATAACCTCGTTGTATAACACTTAGATCTGAAAGCAGCGAACCAAATTCGAAACGAAACACTACACAAAAACGAAAAACATCAAAATCGGTTCAGTATGATTTTTTAAGACCGGCAGGTTGGGTGCAAAAATTCTCTTCAACCTCGTGAATTCAACTTTCAACTTCAAGTTTCTGTGGGTTTCCGAAATAGTATTTTATAATTTTAAAAAGAAAAAAAGTTGTTTTTTGAAAACCATTTCGCATGACAAAAGCAATACTTCCTTTGATCGAAATTTCGCTAATATTTGTGATCCTTCATTATTTTGTTTTACCAAATTTTGCCGCGTGAGTGGATATGAAATAAGAGCCGATACCTGAATTAGCAAGTAAGTAAAAATCATTTTCCAAAAAATATCATATGTAGACCTTCATTGATTTCGTGATAGCGACCTCTTGTCACTCCACCCCATACCAACGGGTCACCCACCATATCATAATCATCCACTACATGCGACATGGTTCACTGCTGCAAGACTGCAGTTTCGACGGAAAAATCAATAAATTGTTGTTTCTTTTTTGTTTAGGGGGTTGACTGAGATAAAAAAAAAAACATGGGGCTGTGAGCAAGGGTTGTACTGAAGTGCATGCTCTAATACTCTGTTTTTTTTTTACTTGATGCAAATAATCGCCAAATGTATGATAAGAATCAAAGCAAACATCGGTGGACGGTAGAGCTTGCACATCCTGACATTGGATGTTGTATACTGATGCATGTTCAGTTCAAATTTAGGAACGTTTTTCCTTTTCAGCACTGCGTTTTCGCTTTCTTTGGGCCTAACATTGTTGCTCTGCGACATGAACTGTTGCGGGCTCGATAATAATGATGAGAGGTGAAACCGAGACATGCCTTGGCAATAGCTATATACCTAGGTATATGCGTGTCCTTGACTCTGCTGCATTGCTACGTGAATGTGGGGCGGGCGAATAATCTAAATCTACCCATAGGATGTTTTATGTTTAACAATACCAATGGAGGAACTACCTCCTGGAACTCATATCGCACCGGGACATCAGTTAAACTTATGAAAAGCACGCAAGTTTTCCTTTGCACTCCGCGTGGTAATTGTAAATTTTCACGGTTATAAATAACCTGCTAGCACTAGAAGGGGTCTTCTCCACAGAGGGTGTGGCACTGCTGAGAGGGACATTCTACAGAGCCTTAGTCATCCTGCGCTGAGTGTGCTTGTAGAATATTTCTGCCACAGATTCGATCTACTTTTAATATGTGTTTTCTAATCATGGGCTGCAAGTTTTAAGCAAATCTAACTGAGAGTTTCCAAAAACATAGAACATTCAACGTATGGATGATATGCACTCAAGTGACATGCGAAATGATTGAGCGTGTCGACAAATGATCATGCCCCTTATACACTTGCTACTCTCACTCTCATCTATTGGCATCTCTTCCGGTAAAGCTATTTCTGTCGCATATTTGAAAAGCGAAGTTTCATGAACTCTCATCAATCATATTGAAATTAGAAATCTATGCCACCATCAAAGTTCAAAAAGACGTGTTTGATTGTCTTCCCTTATCCTATTTATGTTATATTTCATTCGTTTCCGAGTTCGTTTCATAATATATATTAGGAGTGAGTATGTATAAACAAAGTGTTCGAATTGATTTTTGTATGACTAACGGATGTGTTCGTGGTGATTTGAATTTCACTTTCAGTCTCTATTGCAATGAGATATCTCCTCAAAGTCAGCGTGTTTATAGTTTATTTCCGTTGCTCTTATGTTTCATTTATTGCTGATGTTTCCATTTATCATGGGATTGCAAAGACAATGAATATATAAAGTGAACAAATAAATGGCTTTAACTACGTATTTTATATTTCCCTCGAAATCACAATTTGTAGACGTTATATATGGTATTGTCATAAACCTGTAGGTGTTGGTTATGCATACTCCATATTTCACTTTATCCACCGACGCTTCTAAATTTTGATTACCTATATCTAGATCATTACCATAAGCGGAAGTCAATCGATTTGTGGATTTAGTTTAGTGATGGGTTGACGTTAGCTAAATTTATTGGATAGATATTGGATTGACATCACATTCAGCAAAGAAACATACATTTTCTGTATCAAGTGCGTGATGTTTTATTGCACAATCAAAAGAAAAGAACAAAATAAATCACAGTACTGCTTAAACTTGCCTCTCAGCCAACACAACATGCCTCCCTAATTAGCTTGGCCTTTAGCTGCCTCCAGTTGCACAATTTAATATTTTTACAAAAAAGAACATACCTAAATAAAGAAATATGGTTATCATAACGAGTTTTGACCTAATTTTGAATAATTTGAAAATTTTTAATTGACTCATGGTATCCGGCTAGTTGAAGTTAAAAAGAAGAAGAGAAACATCCAATAATATAGTTTAACATATCAGAAGGCTACCATCCGCTGTGCGAATCGTTTCATAACCTAAAAAATAATACCTCCTAAAAGTAAGCGTGCCTAAAAACTTTTGTCACAAAATATTTTCAGACAGTTTATCTAAATCTTTTAAGTTCGACGAAAAACTTAGTTTTTCTATTGCGTATGGTATGAGATAGGGTATACAAATCGTTTTTTTTTTTATAAAATGACCCAAAAAAGTGGGCATAGCTAACAACTTTTTATGAATGGAGACAATGACCAAATATCTTGCCCAGATTCTTTTAAAAGTTTTTATATGATTTGCTCAAAAAAGACGTTTATTAAATGTATGTATCTAAAGGGTGGTTAAATTTTAAGGGCCGATGTTGATTTTAAATAAAACACAAATTATTTAGGAAATGATTGTCATTTGTTTTTATTATTTTATTATGAAATGATAATATTGGTATGGTTCAATTATGTATGGAACAAAATATCGGCCAAATGGCCGAACCTCCGATTGAGGTTCTATGCCGTTAATGTGCCGAATTATCTTTAGGTCTTAAATTGTTGCTAGCTTATCGACGTACACCTTTTCTTTTTAATAACCCCAAAGAAAGAAGTCCAACGGTGTCAAATCACATGATCTTAGCGGTTAATCGACATCGCCACCACGTGAGATAACACGGCCATTGAATTTGTCGCGCAAAAGAGCCATTGTTTTGTTAGCTGTGTGGCAAGTCGCACCGTCCTGTTGAAACCACATATCTTCCAATTCGGGCCATAAAAAGTTCGTTATCATCCCACGATAGCGAAAACCATTCACAGTAACTGCCTGACCGGCCTCATTTTGGAAAAAATATGGCCCGATGATGCCGCCAGCCCATAAACCGCACCAAACAGTCACTCATTCGCCCAAATGCGACATTTCTGCTTATTGACGAATCCATTGAGGTGAAAATGTGCCTCATCACTGAAGATGATTTTCGTCGAAAATTGATCATCCACTGTTGCCATTTCTTGCCACCATTCTGACAATTGACGACGCTTGAAATGGTCAAGAGGCTTTAGTTCTTGAGTAAATTGCACATTGTAAGCGTGTTAATGCAAGGCTTTATGCATAATGTTCATCAACGACGAGCGTGAGAGGTGCAATTGTTGCGCACGACGACGAGTTGAGGTGGACGGCTCTTCAGCCACACTATCGCGAACAGCAGCAATATTTTCTGCAGTGCGAGCATGCACTGGTGTTTTCAAATCTCCTACAGACCAGGTTTACTCAAATTTTTGCACGATTTTTCCGATTGTACGCACATTTGGACGATTAAATTGACCGAACAAATCACGAAGTTAATTAGTCTGAAATTGAGAAATGTCAATGAAATGCAGAAAAAACTTCACGTTTAGGTGTGGTTCACATTCAACATTCACATTCAACATCGGCCCTTAAAATTTAACCACCCGTTATATTTCATTTAGTTAATAATGTCGAAATGTAATTATACGAACGTTTACTCCGAATTTTGAAGGAATCGGTGTCTATGTGAATAATAATGATTTCCCGTTATTGGCCAAAACTAAAAATTCCGTTTAGTGATGGTTGGGCTAAAACTAATTATGTGGAATTGTTTTAAACTATAATAGTTGTATATATCTATATTAAATTTCATTCAATTTGGCATAGTAGTTTGCGAGAAATTAAAAAAATTCTTTATATGGCCTGAATGACAAAATCCGTTATATGGATTTTCTCGAAAAAACTGGGTATGCAGTTTTGTTGGAACTAATATGCTTATAATATATATAAAGTTTAATCAAAATCGTTAGAGCCGTCTTCGAGAAATTTGAGGTTATGTTTAATTTTTAAATGGCAGGTACCGTTAATAACATGGCTAGAATTATGCGAGCATGCACTGGTGTTTTCAAATCTCCTACAGACCAGGTTTACTCAAATTTTTGCACGATTTTTCCGATTGTACGCACATTTGGACGATTAAATTGACCGAACAAATCACGAAGTTAATTAGTCTGAAATTGAGAAATGTCAAATGAAATGCAGAAAAAAACTTCACGTTTAGGTGTGGTTCACATTCAACATTCACATTCAACATCGGCCCTTAAAATTTAACCACCCGTTATATTTCATTTAGTTAATAATGTCGAAATGTAATTATACGAACGTTTGCTCCGAATTTTGAAGGAATCGGTGTCTATGTGAATAATAATGATTTCCCGTTATTGGCCAAAACTAAAAATTCCGTTTAGTGATGGTTGGGCTAAAACTAATTATGTGGAATTGTTTTAAACTATAATAGTTGTATATATCTATATTAAATTTCATTCAATTTGGCATAGTAGTTTGCGAGAAATTAAAAAATTTCTTTATATGGCCTGAATGACAAAATCCGTTATATGGACTTTCTCGAAAAAACTGGGTATGCAGTTTTGTTGGAACTAATATGCTTATAATATATATAAAGTTTAATCAAAATCGTTAGAGCCGGTTTCGAGAAATTTGAGGTTATGTTTAATTTTTAAATGGCAGGTACCGTTAATAACATGGCTAGAATTATGACCAAAACAAACTCGGATACAAAATTTGAAGAAAATCAGTCAAGCCGTTTAGGTTGGGGTGACCATTACGGACGACGGACCGACGGACGTAATTCCAAAAAACACTTTTTTGGGTTCCGCTATCATCGTAATGTAAGAAGCAATCAAAATCTCGAGGTCAAAAATTTTCACGAAAACAATATCTTTCTCTTTGAAAGAGAGAGTTAAAAAAATTTAGTATTGTCATCATAAATATATAGTTTTATATAATTACTTACATTTTTCTATTACTCCACTTCACTTCGTAAACAAATTGCGCGAAGAATTTGTGTCGGAGGAAATAGGAAAAAGAATTGCACTTAGTTGTTAAAAATTGAACGAAAAATGCACTTCAACGCAATTCACTGGGATGCGTTACAAAATGTCGGAGAAATATTCCGAACAGCTTTTCGGAAGAATACCTCGAAGCAAAAATCATACGAATCGTACAAAATCGGAGAATTTTCCGCTCCGACGGATACCTCGCTAGGGCCGATTAATAGGCCTTAACTTTTCACAGTCCTTTCGCCTGCCTCTTTAGTTATTGGGATCACTGTAGATTATTTAAGGTTTTTAGGAAACTCGCCATGAGAAAAATACTCGTTAACTATTTTTATTATATATTATATCGAAACAGTAGAGGAATATGTTAATATTTAGATTCAAAGCATTTTTCAAATTAATACTTTTACATATTCTGCCCTAGCGAGGTATCCGTCGGAGCGGAGAATTTTCCGCAACGCATCCTTATTCGGAGATTCAAATTCCATTCGAGGTATGTGTCATCGGAAAGAAATACTACACAAATGCGACGACGAAGCTCGTACTGTTGAGGGGTGGTTTTTTCCTTTGAGCTCGCCCTGGAAATACAAATTCAAACGATTAGTACGAAAATTACTTAAATAAATATTTTTATATAATTACATACATTTTTCTTTTACTCCACTTCACTTCGTAAACAAATTCCGCGAAGAATTTGTGTCGGAGGAAATCGGAAAAATAATTGCACTTAGCTGTCAAAAATTGAACGATAAATGCACCTGAATGCACTTCAACGCAATTCGCTGGTATGCGTTACAAAAAAATGTCGAAGAAATATTCCGAACAGCTTTTCGGAAGAATACCTCGAAGCAAAAATTATCGGAATCGTTCATAATCAGAGAATTTTCCGCTCCGACGGATACCTCGCTAGGGCCGATTAATCTTAGCTCACTTAGTGATTTTCCAAAATCTAAATACGTTTTGCGTTTCGGGAATATTAACTCTTAATAACCCACTTTTATTCTTTCTATAAAACACAAATTGAACTTATTAGCAATACTAGAGTTCACGGATTCCAATTTGTCGCCAAACCGAACTTCACCGATTTCTACTTTTTCTTCCATTCAAACCAGTTTATTTATTTGTGCTCCACATGTTCTTTTGATTTTTACATGATTTAATTCTATTACAGATATAATTCCTTTGGTGAGGTATAATTTATTCTTATATGTATTCATGTCCATTGACATGAAATTTACTTTTTTCAAAAGATAATATTCTAAAGCTTTCAAACAAAATCCCTTGGTTTGCTTTCTCAGTCTGATCCGTTTCAAGGAAGTTTGACTTAAACCTCGGGTCTATAAGAGTTGCGGTCAAGTAATTTTGATCATCATTAAGGTCGACGAAACGATTCTTGAGTTCATTTTTAATGAAGTTCTCATATCTAATAAGCTGGGGGGTCATTCCGTAACTTTGAAAACGATTATCACCCAAACGGTAGTCGCGGGCGATATCGTCATCTATTTGCTTCACGTAACTCGACACCTTTGGTATCGTCAATCGTTTTTTTGAGATACTCTCAAACGGTAGTAACCAGATCTCAAACTATTTATTAGATGTTATATAAATTGTTATTAATGACATTTTTATGTAAGTAATTGATGATAACAAACGTATACAGATACTTTTTTTAATAGTAGCTCAGTTACGGCGCAGCAAATTGAGCAAATGATAGTGAAACATTTTTAAACTTTGGTAAATGTTCCAATTTGACATATACACAAAACATATGATCAAATTACAGTGACTTACATTTACTTTTAGAATCTTAAAATTACAGTGGGTTACAAATGGTTTCGTATGTTTTATATACAAAATCAATTTTAAATGCCGGAATTTGGTCTTAAACATATAAAAAGGCTATTGATATCTTTAAAAATCATGAAATATGCTTAAGTTGTCCTTACAACAACCAAATTGATGCAAGACGAGACCTCATGAGCACTCGCTAAATAATCGTCTGTGATTGGAAGATTATTGTTTTACGTGAAGCATATAAAGTGATATCGCCGACAGCAAAAACGATTATTGATCTTACGTGATGCAAGACTACCGTCGAAACGTTATCGTCAATCGATAATCACTTTACGGAATGAGGGCCCTGGTTGTTTTTCGTATAGTTTCTACTTTTTTTTAAGGTATCTTAACATGTGGCTTTACTTCTGAGATGCATCAAAGACCAGAACTTGTTATTTTAGTTATCTCTTAAAAGAAGTCTTATATAATGTTCTTGCAGAATGTATCATAGATCATCTCCATTACTTCAGGCTGGGAATTCAAAGATACATTCACATTGAAGAGAATGAATAAATAATCTAGCAGTTTGATATCCGGCGACTATTACACCGTTCACCATATTATCCCAAATATCATGAACAAGCATATGAAATTTTGATTCAGAAATATTCCATCGAGTCACGGTTGCATTAAACTCTTTTGCAATGTTTTCCCCTGTGTGAGATTCTGCAAAGAGTTTCATTGCCAGAACGACATGTCCAAGTTCAAATTCAGGATATATCCAATGCGCTTTGAAGCTGAGGAAGCTTTTTTTTATTGTTACAACAGGTCCACATATCTGAATTCACCAAAATCGAATAAGCTTCTGAAATGTTTGCTTCAATTCAGGAGTTAATTTAGGGATACACATATGTCCGGAATAATTTTATCAACTAATTAATTCCGTAACGGTGGTTTATTACATGGTAATGCTTTTGCCAATAGTTTGTAAAATATACACGTTCAAAACTAGATATCGGTTCATTGCCGAAAACAATCATTACTGCGATCAAATAATGGTATTCTTTCGATTTCGGATGATTAATTAATTTTCTGTCAAATGTCTGATATTTTTGCTTTGCACAGTAAACATTAAGAAAATTTTCGGTCATTAAAATATTTCCAAAGTGGAGATCTTTTGCGTAACGTTGGCATATATTTAATAAATTAGGTATTGTTTATAAATACTTACTAGCAAGTAAAAAATAGAAGTAAAATACAAAATAAAAAAGCGTTTATCAAATTATGTGCACTGAATTATTCATTCATCTACCGCACGTCCAATTAACAGGATGTCCGAGATATGACACGAATGTATGTGTATGCATTTCATCGACCAGATATCCGGCCTCATTACATACCAAATATCCGGTATCCCACTAAATTACTATCCCTAACATCTAATAAGGACTCTTGATACTGAATTTGATGAAAATCAGTTAAAATTCACCAATATAAAGGTTTTTTTTTTTAGAGGTATAGAATTTTGGAATGGAATAAAACAAGGATGATTTTTTTAAAACGAAATTTACTTTATTCGAAAGATAATCTTCTGGCATTATAATTTTAATATAATTTTTGACATATGACCGCCATGGCTGGCTCGGACGTATACTAATCTGATGGTAAAATTTAAAACGTTATCGTCAATCGATAATCACTTTACGGAATGAGGGCCCTGGTTGTTTTTCGTATAGTTTCTACTTTTTTTTAAGGTATCTTAACATGTGGCTTTACTTCTGAGATGCATCAAAGACCAGAACTTGTTATTTTAGTTATCTCTTAAAAGAAGTCTTATATAATGTTCTTGCAGAATGTATCATAGATCATCTCCATTACTTCAGGCTGGGAATTCAAAGATACATTCACATTGAAGAGAATGAATAAATAATCTAGCAGTTTGATATCCGGCGACTATTACACCGTTCACCATATTATCCCAAATATCATGAACAAGCATATGAAATTTTGATTCAGAAATATTCCATCGAGTCACGGTTGCATTAAACTCTTTTGCAATGTTTTCCCCTGTGTGAGATTCTGCAAAGAGTTTCATTGCCAGAACGACATGTCCAAGTTCAAATTCAGGATATATCCAATGCGCTTTGAAGCTGAGGAAGCTTTTTTTATTGTTACAACAGGTCCACATATCTGAATTCACCAAAATCGAATAAGCTTCTGAAATGTTTGCTTCAATTCAGGAGTTAATTTAGGGATACACATATGTCCGGAATAATTTTATCAACTAATTAATTCCGTAACGGTGGTTTATTACATGGTAATGCTTTTGCCAATAGTTTGTAAAATATACACGTTCAAAACTAGATATCGGTTCATTGCCGAAAACAATCATTACTGCGATCAAATAATGGTATTCTTTCGATTTCGGATGATTAATTAATTTTCTGTCAAATGTCTGATATTTTTGCTTTGCACAGTAAACATTAAGAAAATTTTCGGTCATTAAAATATTTCCAAAGTGGAGATCTTTTGCGTAACGTTGGCATATATTTAATAAATTAGGTATTGTTTATAAATACTTACTAGCAAGTAAAAAATAGAAGTAAAATACAAAATAAAAAAGCGTTTATCAAATTATGTGCACTGAATTATTCATTCATCTACCGCACGTCCAATTAACAGGATGTCCGAGATATGACACGAATGTATGTGTATGCATTTCATCGACCAGATATCCGGCCTCATTACATACCAAATATCCGGTATCCCACTAAATTACTATCCCTAACATCTAATAAGGACTCTTGATACTGAATTTGATGAAAATCAGTTAAAATTCACCAATATAAAGGTTTTTTTTTAGAGGTATAGAATTTTGGAATGGAATAAAACAAGGATGATTTTTTTAAAACGAAATTTATTCGAAAGATAATCTTCTGGCATTATAATTTTAATATAATTTTTGACATATGACCGCCATGGCTGGCTCGGACGTATACTAATCTGATGGTAAAATTTATTTTCTATGACTTTTTCCAACATTTATAGCCGTATATCGGCAATAACGCGGCGAATGTTGTCCTACAAATAGTCAATCGTTTCGGGCTTATCGGCGTAGACTAACCACTTCACATATCCCCACCGAAAATAGTCAAGCGGCATTAAATTTCACGATGTTGGAGGCCAATTCACAGGACAGAAACGCGAAATTATGTACTCACCGAATGTTTCCCTTAACAAATCAATTGTGGCACGAGCTGTGTAACATGTTGCGCCGTCTTGTTGAAACTTCAGCTCCTGCACATCATGGTTGTTCAATTGATGAACGAAAAAGTTAGTAATCATGGTTCTATGGCGGTCACCATTGATGGAACGTTATGGTCAGCATAGTTTTTTTTTAAGAAGTATGGACCAATTATTCCACCAATCCATAAAGCACACCAAGCAGTCAGTGTTTGTGGATGTAACACCCTTTACAATCAAACGAAAAAAAAATAAATTTTTGGCGCAACAGGCCATGGCGATGGCGGGACTCAGCGTTACCAGATAAATTTTTTTAAACCTGCTAAAGCTAGGACGAAAAACTGCAAAACCTGCTAGACGAAAATGTAAAAAAATGCTAAAAAAAAACTGCGATCGATTTTTCCTTGAGAAATACGTTTTTTAGTTCAAAAAATACATATACAGTTACATTTGTTATTATATAAGATGATAATTTTTAAAAGATGAAATTTTTTAAATTTAAATATGTACATAGTTATTAAATTAAATCGTTCGGAATCTTTATAGAGAATTTTTGAATTTATTAAAGTTACCATTTTATTTGTTAGAACAAAGTTATAACAGCCTTCACCTTAAGAAACCCCCTGCTTTACTTGTAAAGCAACATTTTCGTTACTGAAGCGATTACGGTTTTTAGTTTTTAACGAATTTACCTGCGAAAATATTAGGGGTATTCATGCAACATCGGAAAGTTGTCGTAAACGTTGTAAACGTGATAAAATTACGACGTGATAAATGAACTGTCAAATTTTGTATGGGAAATCTTTTCTAACAATATCGGAATTTTCTCACAGGAATTGGGTTCGTAAACTGAGGTGGTAAATGTTGTAAATTTTTGAATTGCTGTTTTGTCATTTAATCAGTCACTATCACACAACAAAAGTATGCGGTAAACTGAAACAAATTATCGAGAACGGAAAGACAACAATAAGAACAAAATTCTATCTATAAAAAGATTACTAAAATAAGATTAAATTCAATGGGTTACCGCATTATTAAGTGATGATGTTTTAGGGTCGTTCATGAAACGCCGTCGTAAAGTTATAATCTTTCGCACGTAATAAAATTACGATGTTGCATGAATACCCAAGCAGTATTAGATGCCAGTAAGCTTAAATATTGCAAATTTAGTTATTGTTGGATACATAAGCATACTCGCTTTGAGATATAAGGTTGAATTTGTTTACCATAGGAAATTGTAGTCCATAGCATAAAAAGTATTATTATACTGTCATTCAAACATTAAAAATAAATTCGTTTGGGACAGAATTTGTTGTTAAATATTCACAATTTTAATGCACTCCATTGTTCTTTAATTTGATTGACGCAAGAATGTAGCGATATGCATCCTATGTCTTAATGGCGCAAAATCCTATGCTTTTCTGTTTCAAAAAAACTCTTGGAATTCTAAAAATTCTCGTTGGCTTTTACTACTTTGAGAAAAGTATGTTTTGACCAATTGCTCAATGGATTTTGGCAATTTCTTACTGCCATGACTGAAAGCTGGAGCAACCGAGTGACGTACGTATTTAATAAATACACAATTTGGATTGAGTGTCGTTGTCCAAGCAATGCCTATGTAAATAATATAATAACTATCTGCACCCTTTCCATTTGGAAATGCTACACAGTTACATCAATAGGTATCCACCACAACGACACCACACATAAACAGCTGTGTTTACTTTGTTTGCTTTCTGACCCTAACTGCGTATTTCTTCTTTGGAATAATTTTTCTTGAAGTCGATCGTGTATTCGTGTTTACTGTCGCGCAAACAATTAAAAACATGTATAAATTTTTTTGTTTGAAAACTGCCAAAAAATGCTAAAATTTAAGGATATGCTAAAAAAACTACTGCAGGTCATTTTCATGATCAAAAACTGCTAAAATCGCAGGAAACTGCTAAATCTGGTAACGCTGGCGGGACTTCATGTTTTATGCCGACTCCGAACGGCTAAGCTGAGATAAGCTTTTCTTGACAATTGATACTGCTTGGATGATTTGGCAGATCATCACGAGAGGAGGGCCAGTGAAGGTGTTGTTAAATGCTAATGCTGGGAATCGAACTCAGCCCAGACCTTCTGCGCGGCAGTTAATCGCACTTAGCATCGCACCACTGAGCTCGCTTACAGCAATTCAAGAGCAGAGTCAATAAACATTTGCAAGCATCATCTCAGGGTACACCTTAAGCATTACAAGTTCGCCTTACCTGGGAAACGATTAATAAAAATACGATAAAAAATAGTGACATTTTGTTCCACAATGAAAATTCCGTTAACATACTTTTTGCTAAAACTAATTACAAGGCATTGTTACAAATGTCAGTAGCAACATTAATTTTCCATTTAAATTTTCAATACGACTATACAATAAAGTTCACGAGAAATACACAAATATCGCCGGAATAAAATAATTCACATTACCGTTTTTCTGAAAAAAAAAAAAATGAATACGCAATTTGGGTGTGCGATGTCCTCCTCGACTTCTGGGTCGCCGCATTTTCTGCATAGTTGGTATGAGTCAGCTAGTACGATTCTATGAGAGTACTTACCCAACAGGTTGTGACCTGTTATCACTCTTACCGCTATAGAAATGGAAGCTCTGTTTAGAGCTATAAGCTTATTTGATTTGCCAAAGGTCTTTGGTGTGTTTACAATTGTTAATGTTATGCCACCTAGATTTTGTTGCACTTTGCGTGTATCTAGTTGCTGCCTGTTTTTTAGAAGCAAGTGGGGGTCTAACCCTGCTGTCGCATAAGGAGATGCAGTTGGACGATTCTACTCTAGCTAACTCGCCTGCTTTCTCATTTCCTAGAATGTTATTATGTCCTGGCACCCAGATAATTTGGATAACACAGCCTTTAGCTCTGTGCGGCAGCGTTCAACTATTTGTGTTTTATAATGTTGGTTGCCATAGCTTTTATAGCCGCTTGACTTTCTACGTAAATGGAGATATCCTCTTGTGATATGTCCAATACTCTTGCCGATTCGGCAGCTTCGAGTATGGCTTATAGGATCTCTGCTTGGAATACACTGCACGAGTTTGCTAGTCGAAGGGATGTGGCTAACCCGATTTTATCGCAGTAGACCCCTGAGCCCACTCCTATTTCCAGTTTAGATCCATCAGTATAGATTGATATTTCAGTTTTGGATAACACAGTATTTCACGACCATTCGTCTGCTTGGTATTCTGCTTGAATATTTGATGGCGAAATCGTGATATGGGATGGTATAGTCAGATAGCATACGAGATGCTACTAATTTAAATATTGTGCTGTGACCAAAGGTTTGGTACATAGGTTACCCGCTTCTTTGAGGCGTGCTGCGCTTTTTGCTGCTGTGTCATTGATCTGTAAGTCAATTGGTGGAAGATTTAGAATTGCTTCCAAGCCTGCTGTGGGACTGGTGCGCATGGATCCTGTTATGACTACGCATACTGTTCTTTGAACTTTTGTAAATGCGGTCAAATGCTCTGGTATTTTTCATGGAATTCCACCAGACTAGGCAACCATAGGTAAGAATTGGTCTGACAACAGCTGTGTATAGCCATTTCCTGATGTGCCATTTTTCTTACCACAGATTCTATTGCAGCTATTCAGTGCAATGTTAGCTTTCGTAAGTAACCCTTTCGTTGATATTAAGGTTCCCATTTAGCTTGCTATCAAGTATCACCCCAAGGCATTTGGCACTTGAGGACAGTAAGAGGGTGGGCCCTCCAAAGGTCGGTGCCACAAACTCTGAGATTGATCTTTTGTTAGTGAAGGGTACTTATTCAGTTTTATTCGGATTTACATCTATGCCGCATGGTTCTGACCATCTGCTGAGTACGTTTAGGCTATTTTGCATGATTGTGCTTAAAGTCGATGGGAATTTCCCACATGCCATGAGAACAACATCGTCTGCATTAGCCACTGTTTTTGTAGCGGTGATCTCCAGCTTCTTTAATACTTCATTGACTACCAGTAGCCAAAGAAGCAGAGAAAGAACTCCCCCTTGTGGAGTACCTCTTGTCGTTGTTATTTTTTTGGTACAATCGCCCAACCAGGATGAAATGATACGCTTTTTCAGCATGGTTATGATCCATTTGCTAATGACCGTATCTATATCTGCTGTTTCGAGTACCATCCCGATGGATTTCGTTTTAACGCTGTTAAAGGCGCCTTCTATATCTAGGAAGGCTGCTAGTGTGTATTCTTTCTGATATACAGATTTCTCAATTGTTTGAACTACCTCATGCAGTTCAGTTTCTACCGATTTGCGTTTGATATAAGCATGCTGGTTTGGGGATAGATATCCTAGATTCAAGTTACTACATATTTGAATATCTAGTAGTCTTTCCAGAGTTTTCAATAGGAATGAGGATAAACTAATTGGTCTGTAATATTTCGCAGTAGTATGACTGCATTTCCCTGCTTTGGGTATGAATATCACGTTCACTTCACGCCACTCTTTGGGAAGATAGTTCAGCTTTAGACATTCACGGAAGGTGCTTACTAATCTTGGCATAATGTAGTTGACAGTCTTTTGTAGCATCATTGGTGTTATGCCGAAACTAGTATATCAAATCTAAAGTAGGTGATGTCTAGTAATGTTAGATTTGATTTAAATCTCGGATTTGAACTTTCGAAAATGCTTCTGATCGTTGTTTTTAGTCAGTTTAAAACTACTCCGTTAGTTCTAGGCCACGTTGAGCAGTATCATTGACTATTTTTAATTTTTTAATGATGCAGTTATTTCCTTTTCTCGCACATAATGTGGTTTGTCATTCCATAAATGATTTATGAACTTCTTTATTGTAATATCTGCTACAATTTTGTCATCTCCTTTGTACGAGTTAAGTGTTTTTACAAAATAAGCGTTTTTTCATTTAGAAGCGTTCGTAAAATGGTGGTGGCTAAAAACCTAAATTCGGCGTAGCATTTGACAATGAAACAGCAAATTGTGGACGTTGTATTTTTGTTTTTGGATGTGAGTTTAACTTGCTGCTGAAATAAAGGTGGCGCAAAAGTTGTCACCCGTCGCAAAAGTTGTCACCCGATGTTTTTTGGCCGCCATTTTTAAAGTGTTTTGCAAAAAAATGGAAACAATTATTATAGGTGGCGCATAAGACATGAATCATGGAATAATTTTTTCTACTTTTTTTGCTGAAGAATTTAAATATTTGCAACCAAAAAACATCGGGTGACAACTTTTGCGCCACCTGTTAGTATTTTAATTCTGTACTTTTCTGTGTAACTCAAACTCATTAAACGATTAAAAACTGAAGACTTTCTTCTTTTGCTCATTTGTACTTGCATACTGAACGATTGCCTAGTGTAGTTGTGACGTGCACAATGTGTTAATCAATTTTTTTTAAACATTTATCAGATTGTTAAAAGCTTATTTATGGAAATATGACTGCTGCTTGATACCAGCAAATCTGATACAGAAATTTATATCGTAGACATATGTCGATAAATAAAAGGCACAGTATTGACATTATGAAAAAAAAAATGTATGTATGTAAATGGAATTGTTGTGCAAGTGAATATATGCGCCTATTTTATCAGTATCGCAAAAAAGACTCATCAATTGGTTTGTAAAGTTCGAATGCGTTACCGTGCCGGGTTTTCGACGTTTACCATATTAGTTTATACTTTTACCCAATTCGTGTGCTAAATTCCATATATTGTTGTAAAAGATTTCCCAAAAATCCAAATTTTGACTGTTCTTTAAAACGTTCACAACGTTAACGTTCTTCTCTTTATATATATAATTCTACTGCACGTTTGTATGCCACTGAACTCCTCCTAAACGGCTTAACCGATTTTAATGATTTTTTTGTATGCGTTTGGGTGGCGCCCTGGATGGTTTAGATTCACAAATCAACCCGGTAGATGGCGTTGCATTCGGTATCCAAGTTATTTATCTATACTGCAACTAAACTAGTATTATTATATAAAATTCTTCATTTTCTTCCACCATGTCCAGAGCCCAATTCGAGAACGTACACCGCTTCATATGATCAAGTGGCTTTAGCTCATGAGTCAGCTTGATCATGTATGTGTATAGGCCAAGATCGTTACGCAAAATTCGTCATGATGTGGTCTGGGAGAGGCGCTGAGAACGCCGTGAAATTGACTGATTTGGCTCGATTGCAATGGACGCCTGTATGGCAGCAATATTCTCCACACTTCGGGCAAAACGTAGTCACACTGGCACGGCAACATCAAGCAGCGAATATTTTAACTCAAATTTGTTCACTATACCATGAATTGCTTGTCTACTGAGGCGAGAATTACTTTCTTATTTATTCGGAATTTCGGTAGTAAATTTTAATGATTTGTAAACGTTGTTCCTTAGTGTACTTCACCATTATTATCTTATGGCGTTTTCCATTGGGAAAAAAATCAATTTTTTTTTTTGATCTGAAGACCGATTTTGACAGTTGTTGTGTTCCATTGGGCGAAAAAATTGATTTTTTTTTTTATCAGAGATCAATATTGCAAATCTGAATTTTTCGGCATATTTACCAATACCAATACAAATGATAGCTGTCAGTTTGACAAGAGTGATTTTCATTTTGATTTTTTAGATATTAATAATGGATATAGACACAGAAAAGTAAGTTATACGTGAACTATTAAATTGATTGAATGAATTAAATGAAGATAATTTCTGTATTTTCAAATGTTTGTTATGTTTTAATGTTGGCAGCTACACCGACGCTTACTTCACAGACACGAAATGACACCAATACAATGACAAAAAATAAATTAATCTGAATCGTGTTCCATTGACACTCAAAAAGATCAAATTTCAGATCAAAATCAAGATTTCCCAATGGAAAACGCCATTAATCGACCATTTTAGTCACGTGACATTGGAGAGGAAATGACTGGCGAAACAAGTTAAAAATTTACGCATGGACACTCATATATGAATATGAGTAAAACAGCATGAGACATATGATTTTGCCTCGACATGTCATGAAGATGTTTTTGATTTCAGGAGCATTATCCAATATTATGAGATTACTTAGGTTATATATAATTATGAAAAAATGAAATTGCAAAATAAGGGTTGGCATATAGTTGACATTTACCTTGCCATTCAAAAAGATTTTGCGTTCCACAAAATCCCGAAGCGTTTTTTAATAGTTGTCTACATCCTAATTGAACGTTAATTTTTGAAATCGATACACGTTGTTGATCGACTCTGTCATAAGCGTAAAACTTAAAAGATTTTTTGGTCGTTCTGAGGCTGATTTACAACTCTTAATATATTTCGTTCTTGATGTAGGTGCTCTGATCCGTTCAGTTTCCCGGGGTGCGTCTTCTTCTTCAAAAATTGGGTATATATAAGTAAATACTCTGGGTTATACAGGTTCTTGCTATTTAGATGTTTTAGGAGCTCTACTGGTTGACAGTTGCGCGCATAATGTGGTTCCAATGTTTGATTTTTTTTGTTGTCATTTGGTGACCCAAAGGTATTCAATTTCATACCAATTACTAATTGTATTTCGATTTTGCGATCGATTGAAACATTGATATATAGTGAATTCATAAACTTCATACTAACAACGAAGGAACTACATTATCCAAGTTCATTAATGCAGATTTTCTATCGAACTAACTTTGACCAACTGCAGTACCTCCTGTTCATAAAAGCAATTAAATACCTGGCATTAACGGCCCATGTAGAGCCTCATGTGTTTGTTCGAAGTTAATAATTTTGGCCACAAAGAGTAGGACCTCCTGTTTGAGAGGCTTCTCATGACAGTGTTACTCTTGGATGTTCATCAAACATTCGCAAGAGGTGGAGCAGAGAAAAAACTTAGGTATTGTCACGTTTAGGATTTAATCCAGCGAACCCGCGCTTAGTAGTCCACCGCAGCGCACTAATCACGAGGCCACTGCACCCCATGTTCAAAAAAATCAGTTTAAAGTGGACATCGGACAGATTATGCAGCCATTTTTATTATGATTGCAGACTATATGCGATTTGACAAAATATTTTATTAATGTTTATACCCTATCCCATAGGGGTATATTAGTTTTGACATTAAGTTTGTAACATAGAGAAATAATTTCGATAGATATACCTCAAAGTATATGGATCGAATCAGAATCGCAAGCTGAGTCGATCTAGCCATGTCTGTCTGTCCGTCCGTCTGTCCGTCTGTGTGTTACCGATTGTTGGGCCTTAAATTTTGAGCTAGAAAGTTGAAATTTGGAATATAGACTCTCTGGCCGACGAAGCAGAACAAGTGTTAAAAATTTTGAAAAAATTAGACTGATTTACCTGTGTACAGAAGAACAATGTTGAATGTTTTCCAGTTTTACAGGAATTCTTGCAAGGAAACATGCTATCACTGAGAACAGATTTTGGTAATATGACCGCTAGACATTTGGTAAGTCTAGAAAGATATTTTTTTATTTCGGGTTGACTTGACGTTTTGTCACAACATATCGCAGCGAAGCAGGCTTTTTAGCGTATGCAGAGACACTAAATACAGCTTTCGGAGATAGAAGTCAATTGAAAAAAATTATTATATAAACATACCTTGAAAAAACTATCTCTTAAAATAACGGATTTTGAAATGTGTTGTTTTTCATTTTTTGTATCGTTAAAAGTTGGGGTTCCGAAATATATTTGGACCTTTTTTTAGGTTCCAAAGCTTAAAAAGTTTAAGAACCACTAACTAACGGTCTTTTTTTTAATACCGATTTTCTCGAAATCGAATTTGATTCGATTTTTAAGCTTATATGGAGTAGATGTGTGTAAAAATGATAAGTTATAAGTTATAAAATAATTATAACGGTAATTGATGAATTTAAGGATTTCTCAAAAATCGAACATAGAATTTCAATCAAATTTCGTAAATAAGTGGGGACTGCTTACCAACATTTTGCCAGAAGGGCAAATACGGGATTTAAAAAAAAATTTCTCGAAACGTAATGAATGGATTTAGTTGAAACATTGTTTTTGTGTATACTTTAGACTACTTAAATACACTGCCGCTCATCTGAACAGGATCGACTTTTTGTTCACCTTACTGTTAACCTCTCTTTTTATATACTGCATCAACATACACTTAGTTGGGGGAAACAAATTTAGTCTCAAAGCTTACCGATATTCTCACAGGTTAGGAAGATCAATTTCAATCGTAAAAAGAAGCATTTTTGTGGCTCTTCTGAATAGGTTCAATGCAAAAACTTTACTTGATGCGTAGCTGCACAGGTCATTAGTACTTAAAATTTGTTTTACCAATAAATCTGATTGTGTTTTCTCTATTAACGTCAAAATCTTCAACAAAGGAAGGATAGTGCAAAATAAAAGCGTTTAGAGAGTGAGGCTTAAACCATCGGCGGAAACGTAGAAACGTATGGAAGAAACATAAAAGGTGGAAGTTATAGAGCCACAACAAAAGCCGATAGACGTGCAATCATCCGTACTGCTTCCAATTCCCATGACTCTGTTTCAAAAATAAAGACAAAAACTCGTGTAAATTGTAATTTGGCTATGTACGGTAAAACGGTAAAACGGGTAATTAAAAGTGTTAAACATTTTTAGAGAAAAAAAATTCGCATCTATTTTTTTTTAAAAAAAACATTTTGTGGTAGTCTGAATGGAAACAAGCGATCTTTTCAGACAAAAAAGTTAAAAAGTAAGATGGCTATAATTATTATTTTCATGAATCATGACTTTCGAAAAGAGGAGCATTATTGAAGCCTATTTTGACCAGTAATGTAAGTGAGACATAGCTAGATCGACTCAGCTAGCGATTCTGAGTCGATCCATATATTTTGAGCTATATCTATCGAAATTATTTCTCTATGTTACAAACTTAATGCCAAAACTAATATACCCCTATCTGATAGGGTATAAAAATGGGGCAATATTCATTAGTAACTATTGATATTAGTTCGTATCTAAACACATGTGCAAAATAAATCATTATGTTACAATTACTTTTCTTATTTAACTCCTTTTTGTTTGTTGAACCTATTCAGATGACAAAAAAGATGCTACTTTTTATACCCTATTCCATGGGGGTATTAGTTTTGATACATAGTTTGTACATTAGAGAAATAATTAAGCTACATATACCTCAAAGTATATGGATCGACTCAGAATCGATAGCTGAGTCGATAAAGCCATGTCTGCTGTCTGAACATTATGTTGTGACACCGTCATTTTCTAAATTTCATCGCCATAAAGCCCACGTTTTGGGGATAATAATTTTAAGAATGGGATGGAATAAAGTATTAAACGATCCGCACAGCGGATTGTAGCTTTTTCACATGCTTAATATTATATTCGACACGTGTTTGCTCCTGTTATTTGTCTTAGTGTCTCTTTTAAAACTTCTCATCAATCAAAAGCTTAATTATTGATTCCACAAACCATATAAACTATCTGATACCTATTTTTAGCCTTCTAATTTGGTACCTAACTAAGAAATATGTAGTTACCAAAAACCATGTATTCTAATCGCTCCACACATGTATTTTTATGTTGTCGAGGATGTTAAGCAGCGGTTGCCAAATGAAGAAAGGAAACCCCAAAAAAAAAAATCGCGCGATCACACACAGCTACCGCGATTAGCATATTTTCACCCTTTCCACACGTACCTTCTGTTTAAATAGAGAATAACATGCGATAACATCTTTCTAATGTGGAGCAGTTAAAAATATAGTCCATCTAAATGACAAATAATCCGGACGTTAACAATTTATCACTAGTGTGCGCAAATTAGAATACTGGGGCATGTGGCTCTATGACAAAAACACAGGGAAACATGTCCACTCGTGGACTTTAAATTTAACTTTTAAGTTCAGCCATTATTCAATTTCATCTATGTTTGGAGTTTTGTCGTTGACGATACACCCGTTATAACCGTTTGCTTATTTGCAATTGCCAGGTCCGCAGAGTTTCATACGCTTTTATATTATTCTCAAAGAAAAAGGATTTTAATAACAAGAGATTTAGGGAAATCGATACTGGAATGCCAAGGATAAATTGTGAATTTTTAGTTGAGGGTGCAGAAGAGCTTAAATTAGGGATGTCAATTCCTTTTGACTTTCCCTAACCCGGTTGATTGGTGCGATTTAGTGCAAACAAAAAGACACCATCGTAAAGTTGCAATGCCCGGGTTCAATTAATTTTCCACTTTTTCTCTCAAAATAAATGGTTTATCTGAGAAGGGTAATGGGAATTGGAATATGAAAACAACACATTGAGTCATCGTTAACTCCGTGGTATTACGACTTTAGACACACACCCTGATGGTTGCTCTAGGGATGACATAACGGTAAAGCATTTTGTTTTAATGTCCTGAATGTATTTTTTTATTCGCACTTTAATGACATCATGTGTGAAGCATGCATAATGACAAATTGCTTAGTATGTATAAGTAAAAGTGAAATGATGTGCTGTAAGGGTTTTCAACAGTGTTAGGGATATTCTTAGAGCTTGCTATATAGGTATGCTATATTAGTTCTATGCCACGCGAATGTGTTATGAGAAATTTGCTCGATTAATTGATGTAACTTTCGAAACTATTTTCGTCATTACTGCCTAGAATTCTTTAAACTAAATATAATTGTGAAGTCTCGCAAATTTTTTATTCAGCTATAGATGAGAGAAGAAATGGCTCAAAAATTGGCTTATACCAGTAAATGCAATTTGAATTAGTCGCTAAATTGTGATTTTTTGCATGAACATTAATATTGCACTGTTCGTAAACACATAATATTGTTATACGTATATTTTGTGTGGCGAATCTGTATAAAGTCAAAAATTTAGCTCGTGATCAGGATACTGCGTTGCCAAACTACTTTGCTAAATTTTATTTTTGAAAAGAAATTTGTATTTGTAAATTTGTAAGAAATAAATTAGTTCGATTTAAAGTTACTTGATTATTTCCTAACTTAAGTGATGCTATAAACTGGAGTGAACCTGAATCTCAACCAACATGTCCCTCCAATTAACCCGGCGGTCTCTAGCTAACTGGAACCTGTGGCATTGTTCAATGTTTCGTTCTGTCTGATAGCGTCATCGCCGTTTTACATTCTGCAATGGAAGTGTTTCTTCCATGTTCTCAGCAGTACGGTTTGGACTTGTTTATATCGACAGGATTCTGTTCGAGCCTAGGCTTACACTTTGGTTAAACTTGCTGGTACACGTTCTGAATACGTTGTTTTGGCGTATTGTATATCCGCATACTTTCCTTGAACCACAAATAGTGGTCTGTCTGTCCGTAATCGTCCAGCCTTAGCGGCTTGGCCGCTTTTTGGTATCCAGGGTTTTTTGGTCATAATTCTAGGCCATTTGTTTGCTTTTAGCCATGTTATTAACGGTACCTTCTATATAAATATTATACATAATTATATTATTATACAATTTTCTTGAAAACGGCTCTAACGATTTTGATTAAACTTTATATATGCTATAAGTATAGTAGGTCCAACAACACTGCATACCCAGTTTTTCGAGAAAATCCATATAACGGGTTTTTGCATTAGTCCATATAGAGAAAATTGCAAATTTCTAGCTGCTGCTACTGCAGTTATATTCTCATTATTACGGGCTCTACGCACTCTAGTTATTGGTGATGTCCAGAATTGTTAAATTGTTTCGGAATTCAGGGATGGTTTAATGAATATTGCGTTCAATTGGACGATTTTGACGACCAAAATGTGTTAGAAAAACTCTACAACATTTTTTTTTACTGAACACTGATTTTTGAAATAACCCAAAATAGAGAGATTTTATAATCATAATTTAAAGTCGAGTCCGGAAGGAGTAAAGATTGGGGTTTCCAATATGTATAGGAAATCAAATTGCACTTAAAATATTTTTTTTTTGCTTTAAATGGGTTATTCTATCATTGTAAGTGAAAAAAAAATTAATTTTCGTTTGATTAGTAAAATAAATGGTTTCTTTCTTGTTAACTCAACTAACAGGTATTTAGTCGAATTAATGTGCTAAGTATACCAAATACATGGAACAATTCTTCATTTTTAGTCTTTTTATGTATTAGTATTTTCTGAGAATTTTGATATACATATATTAGGTTGGATCATTTATTTAAGTTTGGCCGACAAAGAACTAGTTGGTTGGAAAAAAAAATCAGCCAAATTTCATTGGACATAAATTAATTTTTGCATTCAAATAATTAAAGTAAAGTGATTCGTTTATAGCTATTAAAAAATAGAATAATAAATGAAAAAAAAGGTCGCATTTCGAAGATATCAATTCCGGTTAGATGAGGCCAGTATCCGATGGTTACCGATTGGAGGTAAAATAAGCACCATTGATGTGTACTGCATTCAAAGTTACAACGACTGGCCATTTCGGAATGCCGTTCATTGTCATCCTTATTTTACAACACCAAACCATAAGTTTGTGGATTGAAAAAAATCGTATGCGGTGGCGAATACACATTAATCCAACAGTGGCGCCACTCATTTTGCACCCAATACCCAATTCTTATAACAAAGGTATGTTGAGTTTTACGTTCAACAAGGCATTTTAGAATTGTTTTTACAAATGGTGTGTGTGTGTTATCATGATGCATGATCTAATTTGTCTACGAGTATTGCGTTCTTTGTTTTCTAACACGCGTCTACTATATGCAAATTGCCTTCAATCACCATTTTCTTGTCAACATTACTATTCTGAATGTTTATAACGAATAGCCATTAAGAATCAGAAATAGTATATCTAATGGTTTAATAATGATTACACAGAAGTGAACGACCGCCACTACATCGAAAATAGTAAATTATAGTTAATTGATCCAGATTATCTATCATATAAGAATGATTAACCTTTACATATACGTATTTGAAGCGAGGGTGCTAATTTAAATTTGTAAAATGTATGAGCTCCTTTGATTGATGTTCTTTTTACGTGCATGAATTGGCAACTATGAAATATTTTAATGAACATTTTCAAACTTGAGATTTGGATTGATTCTTAAGTTTTGATAATAGAGATTTCGTCCGTCCCGCCCATACTTGCTTACTGGATCGATTTCCCTCAAACTCTGTATTTAAAATTTGTATGACTACATTTCTAGGCATTTTTTTTAAGTTTTGAACCATCTTTTAACGGAAACTCCCATATAACGGTTTTACATAACGTCGATTTGCTCAAAATTGACTGAAATTAAAGAGAAATATTAACATTAACTTTCAACTTCTTAACGCTTGTAATTTTGTAGATGAAAACTCATTTGATTTTTATGTTTATTAGCTGTACGCATTTACTTCAAATTTTGCTAGGTTCTTGGGTCATTTGGAATTGGCATTAGGGCCAAATAGGGCCTTCTATAGAACGGTTTTTGTAAATCCGAAATTTACCAAAACGGGCTCTAATGATTTAAACTTATGAACTCATAACAAGATTATTGGCGTTAATATTTAAAAATATATATAAAGCTGACCAATGTTACTATTTGTAACAAGACCTGTGATCAGTTTTAGTCTAAAAGTATCTCAACTGAATTTCAGTATTGATCTGACATGTAGATACGTGTTTATTGATATTCTCCAAATTCAGTATTTTAATGAGAGTTCATCAGTAAATAAAGGCTGAGGTTGTTCCATGTGTAATGAAGTATTTCGTCATTTAGGTAAAGTGGAGGAGTTGAATGATATCCAAAAATCCCGAAACGATAATTCACAGAAATTTAATGATCATATACTTAAAACTAAGTGACATCATTTGAAAAATATATATCTAGTGAATTATAAACGAATACAATATGGGGAGTATACTTGTGGAGTAAATTAACGATACGCTGTGGAACAAAATAAAACCATAGTTGTACTAAACCCCTCGAGCGGGCATTAATTATAAAAAAATAATTTGGTCATGTAATATGCCATAAGACATCATTATTAATTTGCTTGTGACTGCAACCATTTACCATTAGTGACACTGACAACCCATTCGAGCGAAACGATAGCAAATTAGATTATTGTTACAATTTAAATTAGCAATTTCCCGCATTTAAATGCATTGGAAAACTCATTGAAAGAACATTGTTCATTGTTATGTGTGAAGAGAATCAGAAATGTCATGGTCCATTGGAATAATCTTGCAAAAGTTAAGACCAAATGTGTCCCAATTAAATGTATATATAGCGCAATAAAGCCAATTATATAGTTCAGATTTTTATAAAGGTTCATCAATGATTAACACGCGAAAACATAAAAATAAGTGGTTCGAAATGAAAAGGGCTAGGTATGCGCCTATGCACTCTCTGAACCTTCGTTAAAATAACTTAATAAAAGAAAACTCCAACACTTGCTTGAACATGAGTGTTTGGTAAGTGGATAAATAAAAATCATGAATGTATGTATGCCTCTATGTAAGGTATCTAGCTATATTATATGTAATACTATAAGTATTCCTTCCCCCCTTTTAATCTGTTTTTATGTACCAAATGCTTCACCTGAATGTAACTATGATGCTATGCAACAATTCATCATGTTTCTATGCATGGGTGATATGATGACAGACATTCAAGTTGATTTTGTAAAGATACTGTAGTTTTTGAAAATTCACTATTGATTTGTTTGAAAAAGTTCGAATGTGCTTCAGCGGGCAAATGTTGAAATACGTTAGCAATACGTTGGAACTTTAGTCTAGAATTATTTACAAAATTATCTCAATCTATATAAATACCTACATTAACTTAAAAATAATCGTGGTAGGGAATTGTTGCATATACAGCACCTGGCCAACCATTTTCCAGGTGTTCCCTGGGAAATATTGCCAGGTCACATGGACCAGTCACAAATTTTGTCTTTTTGTTTCTTTTCCGCCGGCAATCCTTCACCTATACATCTATTCTATTTGGGAATAAAAAAATATAAATACAAACCCCTATTGTCGATAGCTATCGACTTTAAATGTGCTTTCTCCTTTATTAATTTCCCATTAGCTGCAGGTATACAGGTATCTACATTTTTGTTAACATTAAGTAAATGGCTGGAGCCCGATACAAAGAATTCTAGCGATCGAAGTTACGCAAAAAGGGATAACATTGACGGACCATTTTTATAAACTTTTCTCAGGTTATGCGAACCTATAATGCTCTAAGAACACCCTGAGATGATTCCAGATATTTATTGAATCTGCTCTTGAAGTGTTGTAGATTATATATTGGCGGGATTCTAATATAGAGAGTAAATAATATTCTATTTCAGAAAACGTGTCTTCTGATTAAACGACTGTACTCTCCATTTTGAAGTGGGGACTGGGGACTTCCTGCGTGTAAATGCTGTTTAATGCTTTGTTTTTGAGTTAAATTGAATTAGATTTTTCTTTTCCCAGTTTATAATATTTTTAAGGTCTTTGTTTATAGATGAGGGTCCGGTTCGAGTTTTAAAACCAGAGTATCCAAAAATGTTTTAATTTTTAATTAAAGTCTTCGCAAAAAATCACATTTTATTTTTCACTGATCAGCTTTGTTTTCACACCAACTCGCCAATGATTTAATTTATAAAAAAACCGCAAGAAGTAAAAGAAAATTTCCAATGATGTTTTTCAATGATATTTGGAGTCAAAATAAAGCTTATGAATTTAAGAACATGATTATTCAAAAATATTTTAATTTTTAATTATAGTTTTCGCAGAAAATCACTTTTTAGTTTACACTGATCAAGATTTATTTTTGTGAACTAATGTTTGCGTCCACCGAAATGAAACGGAATTTTCCAATGATTCCTATAAGCAGCTATGGAGGTAGAAGTCAATTCCATCATGTTTTTTTGTTCCAATGAAGTTGTTCAATGATAGGGCCCAGTTGTAGCTGTCATTGGACAACTTCATTGGAACACAAAACATGGTGGAATTGAAATTTTCCCCTCATAGATACCTATAGGATTAATTGGAAAATTCCGTTTCATATCGGTGGTACGACAAACATTATTTCACAGAAATAAATCTTGATCAGTGAAAAATAAAAAGTGATTTTCTGCGATAACTAGAATTAAAAATTATAATATTTTTAGATAATCATGTTCTAAAATTCATAAGCTTTGTTTTGACACCAACGCGCAAATGATTGAATTTATAAAAAAAAATGGAAGAAGAAAACGAAAATTTCCAATGATGTTTTTCAATGATAGCTATAACTGGGCCCATAGCTATAACCGCGGCCATAAATAATGATTACTGTAAAATGGAACTATCCTAACTTCCATATCATTCCCATCCTCATGTAACTTGGCATCACTTTTTCTCCGTATAAAAGTCATAAAGAAAAGTGGTATAATTCTTTGCTTTGCTTCTGTCATTTCGATTTTCAGTATTTTTTCAACTTCTGTATATCTCTTCTCTTTGTCTTTCGCGTCTCTGTAGGAATACATAATTAAATATTTCTCATTGAATGGCGGCACTGCAAAATTGATAATATATACTTTTCAATTGGAAATAAAACTAATTATCGATGTGCTCTAATTAAATTCATACTGAGGTATGTGGTAAAGTTGGTTTTTTGTATTTCGATTTAGTATTCTCAAACAACTTGGTGTTTTTCCATTTTCAATGACGCGCGGTGATTTCCAAAATGTCGGATACATAAATTCGAAAATTAATTTGTGAAAACATTTTCTTATAAATTTGATTGTGTGTATAAAATTTGTTAAAATAAAAAGTTAAATTATCTTCAGTAGAATTTAATGGTATTTCTATTTGTCGGGTATTAACATGAATTGCAACATAAATTAGTGCGGCGTATATAAAGTTGTCGGGCCTTGTGAGGTTATGGCAATTCCTATTGGCACAAAGAAGTTGTCGGAGGGGTGTTGTTCTGCATCTTGCATAAATCCAGATGTAAAATATCATTTTGGTGAGAATAGTCAGAACTCAGAATGTAACAAAATCATACATTCACATGAGTTGTGTCTATTCCGAACGCTTCTTTTTGCACATTGGAAACGCCATTTTACTCGTTTGATGAAGGGGTGCTGAAAGGGTATTTTATTATTGCAAATTGTATTTTGTGATTATTACCTACTTAGTACCAAAGAGGTATAAAACTATAGAGTACGCATCACAGCTAAAAATGTTGTCGACGTTTCCGTCGCGGGCGGTAAGTGCGAAGGGAATTTGCGTCGTTCGTATGCATCGGCTATGCTGTTGCTTGATGCTGGAATGGCAATATGCACACTGGGGTATCAACATCAGTACCCCTCATAGTAAATTTTCGTTGTATGAAATGCGCACTCTTGTAGTTGTATACTCTTTGTTAGTACCCAACCGTAAAACAACATCTTAACTCATTTATCTTGTATAAGTGATGTTTAACTTCTTCAATGTTAAAAAGGATGAAGGGAAGCGTTCAACCGACACATTTACCATGCAACTTTCAAAGATCTTAATTTAATTAAGAAACGCGCAATCGGTTGTGTGTCAAAAACTTTGAAGATATGATGAAGAGACATGATTTTACAATTAGTCTTGAAGTTATGTTTAAACATAGGAGGAGTTGCAGATTCTTGGAATTAATGGCGCAAATTTATAGTCGTTTAAAGTACACTTTAAAATTATTTAATCGCGTACTAACGCGTTTTGGTAATTATAATCGTCAAAAAGTGTACTTTAGCGTTGCCACTCTGCATTAAAGTTAAAGCGACCGAAACCTCACTTTAAATATTTAATAAAGAATTAGCGTTCTGTCACTTTTTAGGTGAGTTTGATTTAGAGGCCTCAGAGGAATGTCCATTAGCATACACTAATTAGCGCCACGTTAAAAAAGTGTCTATTATTGAAAATATGTTAAAGCAGCCTTTTAATTTAAAGTACCTGATAACTAGTGTGGTGTTAAACCCTTAAACATCGATATATAAATTTGCGCCAATATGTTTTATAGAATATATCAAATTGATCTACACTCCAAACAGTAAAGTTTGTTGTATTAAACATTTAAACCTCTGATCAAGTTTTCGCTATGTTGTACTTGGCCAGTTGGTGACTATACCTAGTCATCCAGGCCAAACTTATTTTCTGGTACATTCAACAAATCCCATCATTTTCCGCGAAAAGTAGATTGGGAAACCTCTTCAGGGATTCCTCTTCAAGATTCGACAGCTTGTTATATTCCCCATTTTTTTCTAAACTGCAAGTATCGAATATAGCAAATGATATTTTTTTAATCCGTCGGGATACCCCTCAAGTCATTAGATTATAAGCAGATATGTTTGAAAAGCCACTAGATTTTGTAAAAAAAAAAATTATAATTCCGTAAGCTCAAAGCACATCACTAACAACAATATATGTTAGATATCGACTTCTTTTATTTATTTTTTTCAGAATGGGTTCAAGTGTAAGAATGTAATCAATTGTGGACCTCACTGAAGTAAAGCCAAACTCAAAGAACGATTTTTTGATAAATGGTTTCTGGCATATTTTAGGGTGTTTTTTTTAGAGGTAGATATAGAACTTTGAAATCAATATATAAATGAAAATGATTTTTTTTTAAATTGACATGAAATTTGGTTTATTCGAAAGATAATCTTCCGTCGCCACGGCTGGCTCAGACGTAGTCTAATCTGGAGTTCCAATTTTTGGTTATTTTTCCAACATTTCTGGTCATATATCGGCAATAACGCGGCGAATGTTGCCCTCCAAATAAACAAAACTGCCGTATTTGGAGTGATGATAATCTCAAATGTATGTTGAGACACCGTTACATCCACAAAACTCACTGTTTGGTGTCCTTAATGGTGGAACAATTGGTCCGTACTTCTTTAAAAACGATGCTGGCCAGAACGTTCTAGTCAATGGTGACTATAGAGTGGCTATAGAGCCACGATTACTGGCTTTTCGTTCATCAATTGAACAACCATGATGTGCAGAAGCTGTGGATTCAACAAGACGGCGCAACATGTCATACAGCTTGTGTCACAATTGATTTGTTCAAGGAAACGTTCGGTGAGTGCATAATTTCGCGTTTTGGTCCTGTGAATTGACCTCCAAGATCGTGTGATTTAACACCGCTTGACTATTTTCTGTGGGAAAGAAGTGTTGGAAAAAGTCATCGAAAATTGGAAAGAAAACTGGAAAATTGGAATTGAGACACCATTACATCCACAAAAACTCACTGTTTGGTGTGCCTTATGGTGGAATAATTGGTCCGTACTTCTTTAAAAATGATGCTGGCCAGAACGTTCCAGTCAGTGGTGACCGCTATAGAGCCACGATTACTGACTTTTTCGTTCATCAATTGAACAACCATGATATGCAGGAACGGTGGTTTCAACAAGACCGCCGTCTTGTTGTCACACAGCTTGTGCCACAATTGATTCATTATTTCGCGTTTTGGTCCTGTGAATTGGCCTCCAAGATCTTTCGAGTAAACTAAATTGCATGTCAATTAAAATAAAAACATCTTTATTTTATTCCATTTCGAAGTTGTATACCTCTAAAAAAACACCCTTTATAACAAACAAATGGTATTCTCAGCTGAAATGCCGATATTTTCGGTAGATTCAACTTTGGATGTCTGCTTTGCTTAGGTTAGGTCGCCGTCGACAATATTTCTTTCGTTCTACTTAAGAACTTAATTCTAGTTACCTAACTTTGTTACAGTCTGTAGAAGTGATTTTATATTCGCAGCACTAACTTAGAATGTCCACTTTAATTTTCGGCACCTTTCTATATTCATGATTATACACTACACTGTACTTTTTTTTTATCCTGAAAGGGTAGAGTTTTATGTTCCATACATTTTATGTATGTAATATAAAACTTACTACCCTCATCTTATGAAACATATTAAACCTACTAACCCGTCCGAGACACTTCCGAAATTAGTTTTGTAAAAGTCTTAAATGGTAGAGAATATTTTACGAAAAATCTGTTTTGTTTTAGTTTCTGCGATATTTTTGATTTATTTTTCTCAACCCTAGGTCTTTACAAATATTGTGACAAGAAAACCACAGCGATAACAATAACCATTTTGTAAAGATATTTGCTTTTGGTAATTATTGAAAGGCAAAACAATGTCTTGGTTATATAGGTGTGTGTCGGTTTGAGTGTGAAAATGCTACAAGCAGCACTCACAAAGTTTTCAAAAACAAACTAGCAAATGGACAGTTTTGAGACTGTTTAAAGTTGCGTGAAGACTCCAAGAATAACAATTGGTATTTTGCGCGATGATTTTGAGAGTCAACATGATACACGGTAGACATTGTAAGACAAATCAAATCGTAGAAATGTGAGATCGAGAGCTGTTTTATAAAATAGAAATGATTGCAATGGCCAATATTTTGGCTTTTTTAGCACGCAAAATTGATGACACTTAGTATAATATGGCAACAGCAGTTGCATCTTACAAAGGCCATCTTATAGGTCCAACTTTGTACAACTTTTTCCAACAAAGTCAGCCTTATTGATTTCTGCAATAAGGCTGACTTTGTTATTGTCAGCATACACAGTGACGACAGAAGTACTATTTCATACACCGACGCTGATCCACTGGCTATAAGTGTGGCGTACAGAAAATATCGAAAGCCTAGTTTCGTTTGGGATAAAGGATTAAGCTGGATTTAAATTTTGAGACTTATTTTTTGACATAAAAAGTTTTCTTGATTTGGAGAACTGTGTCCAGTCTAACAGTTTGTCTAGTATATAACCCTTATGCCATTTCTATTATATTAAAAAAAATCCAATGTGCATTACCATAATTAGTTTTGTGCGGTTCGGTTCTTCAGTGCACAATTAATGCACTGAAAAACCGAACCGCAACTCACCAAAATTCTTGTCTTAACTCGTGCTTCTCGAGTTAGCTTACAGTTAATTATGAAACCAGACCTCACACTAAGAACATGGTGGATGCCCATTTGAGAGTAAACATTCTGCGAGCAGCCCTCTAAAGAATTTCAAAACCAAAATGACAAATTACCCTCGACTACGAACATGGATAAATGTTTTGACGACTACAAGAGAATACAATATTTCGCTAACCCATTCCTAGCATTTTTCTCACAACCATTCCTGTGTGCTTGTGCACTTTTTCCACGATATGGCGAGGTGTATAGTTTTCTGCCCAATACGAACGGCTGTGTTGAGATAAGGTTTTCTTGACAATTTTTACTACTTGAATGGTTAGATGATTGCGCGAGGTAGATAAGTGAAAAACATTTACGTGTTGTTACTGTTAATGGGAATCAAATACAGTACTTCAGTTGTTTATCGCACTACCCACTGCACCAGTTCTAGTCCATATTTTTCGAATAGCTGTCGAGAGTCGACAGTTGATCGAATCAATGATCACTCAAGCAAATTAAAATAAAAAGTTAATTGTCTGCAACTTACTGCAAATAAACCCTTAAACAATTCAACCGTAATAAACCGCGTGCAATGAATGCTAACGTATTTACCCTCAAGCCGATCTTCGGACGAACATAAATTACAATTTTGCAGAAATTAAAACCAATGCACATGGGTATCTCTCTTTTCTTCTATTCAATTTCCTTAATTGCTGCACTGTACTCAAACACTATAAGGGTATTCATAATCCCTCGAGGGCGTACCAATTATAAAAAAAAAATTATGAGAGTTCTTTCAGGAAGTAAACTGTTAAAAATCGATCAAGAATTCGCGGTATCAAAATCTCCAAAAATATCTCTCAAATTGACAGCCACCTGAGAGTAGCCTTTGTGAGCCTACCAGCGAAAGAACTCTCAGATATGTTCAGCAGTCTGAAAGTCTCGAATTTTGGGTAAAGAATCATTTGTGTGTCACCTAGAACAAGACTTTTTTGTCTATTAACATAATTATCTAAATGACCATGCTCCTCACGGTGAATTACAATATTTTTGCGTTATAATAACAAACCGTATCATTCTTGACATTTGCCTAGATTGGCGTCGTGACTGTTATTGCTAAAAAGAAAATGCATTTTGTAAAGGAACAAATGCACATCAAGCCAATCGTTGCAGAAAACTATCGACAGAGGATTCGTTCAGGCTGCATGACACAACAGCAACATATTTATGGATCGCTGCACTTTATAGTATATCGGGTTCCTGCCTTTCATCAAATTCATCAACTATGTGGTGGTCCTGTTAGCACAGTATCTCCACTACGAAATTTTTTGCAATTTCGTTTCGTTAGAATTCGTATGCAATAGTACAGATTGACAGTTTGCAAAACCGTTCAAGATGACAACGACAATTCCCCTAAACGTAGATCGTCCTGTACTGTTCTTTTACATTTCATTTACAGCTAGCTTATAAGATATTTGTTTTAATATGTAGATGTACTTTTCTTCTCAAGCAAAATCCGCTTTACATAATCCATAAATATTTTCTTTCCATTCACTTCTAGTTGCAAAAAAAAAATAAATAAGCAAAAATAAAAACTGCATTTTTTACCACGGCGTAAACTAATGCACTCTCCGCACCTAAATCACGTAATTGTTCTGTAGGCCACGAAATCACATTCACAAGATTACGCTCATTTACCTTACCGGACAGAAAAATAAAAGCGACATGGCTGCGGTAACCAAAGCGCCACCATATCCCAAGCAAAAATACAATGATGCAAAATTTCGTGAGATAATACCCCAACTAACCCTGGTGGAATACTTAAAGATCGAGTACCTCTCGAAGGGAGTTTGGTTCAAAATGCTATCGAAACGAGGCATCATGTACAACTGTGAACGCTGTAGCATTGACAATGTTGGCCCAAAACCAATAATAGAACATATCCGTGGCAAGAAGCATCGTATCGCAATGCAATCTGCAGAAAAGCTTTTCCACCCCAACTATACGGTACCGAAGAATTCGAGCGCACCAGCATGTACGCCTATACTTGATGCATATAATGGTGCTGCGGGTGCACTTCCTCCAAAACAAGCGAAATCAGTAAATGATACAACGGCTCAAAAGACGTCTGCAACGCCAGCACAGAAGGCCACTACAACGGCTGCACAAAAGGCAGGGGTTCAGAAAAAGCCACAGACAGGACCTCAACAGTCAAAACCAGCTGTTAAAAAGCCAAATGAATCAGCTCAGGCTAATGCTGCAGCTAAAACGAATGCGCCAGCTATTGTGGCTGAAGAGAAACCATCAGCTAAAACTGATAGTGTATCTAAAGCAAATGCTCCAGGAAGCAACACTACAGAGTCGCCTTTAGCTCAGCCGCCAGCAAAAGATACTGCAAAGCCGGTGGAAAGCTCAGCTGAAAATGCTCAGAAACAGGACAATTCGGAAATCGTCATATTGGATGACGATGATGACGATGTGACTCAGGTGAAAGCCGAACCTGCCAAAGGTTTGCTTCCAGTTGTCATTAGCACACCTGAAACTGCAAAACCACAGAGGGTACCAAAGCGCCCAATCACTGGGCCGCAGCAAAACATTTCTCCTGAAACTGGAACTAATGGTAGCGAGGCTAATGCTGTTGCACCATCTAAAAAAGTCATTAATCCAGCTGCAGTTTTAGCCAAATCGTCAGAAAAAAATTTGGAAAACGTACCACGTTACCAACAGAATCGAGTTATCATACCCACCGCTGACAAAGGAAAAAAGAAACAATCACCGGTAGTCAAGTCACAACAGGAAAACAGTGCATCGACACCAACCTTTTCTACGAAAACTTTTTCGACGACATCAAACGATATCGAAGGCATTATTGGTGTAGAGTATGTTGTAAAGATCCTCAAGGTTTACAATGATCCCGAGCCATTCTACGAGTGCTGTCTTTGTGAGGTAGTCATGGACGGCATAGGAATGCAAACTCACTTGCTCGGCTACAATCACCGCTACAAATACATCGAGAAGCACTTTCCAACATGTTTCGGTCAGTATAAGGACCATATAGGCAACATTCAGGTGATGGGCATCATCCTGGATCGTATTGCCAAAGCAATTGAGTCACATCACGGACGAGAGTTGCCCTACGAGTGTTTGAGCGGAGAGTTTCGTTCGAATCGCCATGGTGTCATGACGACTGTCTATTCATTCAGGCATGCATCTGAATATTCTGGTCCATCGTTCACCAACGTTGTGGATACCAAACAAATCGATGAATTTTACAAGCAAAAGAATGTTTATCTTCCACCCAAGCCGGATCCAAAGCGCAAGCCAACATTTGACACGCGGGTCGGTTCATCAAAATCAAAGATCGATCCTAAGCGCAAGACGGAGCTTGAAGGGCGGGTCGGTGGTCCAGATACAAAACGATCAAGATTAGATCGTCGTGGCAATGGCGGTAGTAATGGTGCATCTTCTCGTCGTCCATATCGTGATGAAATGGAAACCAATATCGTTGACGATGCGGTCCACAAACAGATGGTCGAAGAATTCCTGCAGAAAAATCGGGGAAGATCGCGTTCACCAGGCAATCGAAGAAGGCGTCATCGCAGTCGATCGAAATCGCGCTCACCACATCGCTCAAGTCGGCGAAAAGAACAACGGCGATCTTTGTCACCACTGCGTGAGGGAGATATTTGGCAAGCTTACCGCCATATGGTCGATAGGTACAAGACAGAGTTGGATCAAACATATCGTGACTATCGCAAGGACCCGGAGAAACATCCATTGTACGATGAGGAATGGAGGAAATTTTGGAAACATCGTAAAGAACAGATGACCCGCGAGGGCTTGGATCATAGAAACTATGATTTCCAGCCCGAATGGGTTCGCTATTTTGCTGTTCGCATTGAGGAACTTTATGACGAACAAATGGAGGAAATCAAGGTTACCTCCCGTCGACGATTATTTTTGCCAATGACTAACGAAGATCTTGAAGACGAAAAGTACCATGTTACGATCCACGAACCAACCATAGAACAAGTTGAAATGAAGTCTGAACCAATATACTCTCAGACGAGAGACGATAAGACATCTGTCGTAAATGTTCTGCGCTTACTGACAGCTCTTGAGGATTACCTGGGCAGTTTGGGACCCAGAGTTGTTGATCTTCTCTCTAAAGCACTTTTGGTGGAGAAATCCAATCCAAGAGAAATCAATGAAATTCTCCTGACCGTGGAAAATTGCACAGTCTTAGAAACTGCAATGGAGAAACTAAGAGGTGTTCTTATTGCTGGGCTTCTGGAAGGTACCAAGGTCAGAGCTTTTAACAATGTAATCTTTGAAACTGAAAAAATTCTTAAGATTGCTTATAAAATGAAACCACGTAATCCACAGCCAGTGCAGCCTCCGCAGATTGTACCGGCACCGAGATCCCAACAAGACTATCTAAAGTCCTCATGGTTGACGGCGGGAGGCAGTGGAAACTCTTTTATTCCATCACCGCAATCTAACTTGATGGGAGCAGGCACCGCCAGTGCACCTTCTAGCGGTGCAGCTGCAACTTTCCTTTCGCAAATCGATAAAAAGGAATTAGCATCGAAATTGGCCGCAGCGCTCACCGCTCAAGGCAAAACCGACTTCAATCCCGAACAATTACAGCAACTGATTGCTGTCTACTCTCTCATTGACAAAAAGAAGAGAGATTCTGCCGCTGCTGCTGATAAGCATAAAATGACGCTATCAGACACATTGAAGGCACTACTCAAAGTCACAGAGAAGAGTGTTAGCGCGGATGTGGCACTGCCATCGTCGTCTGGTCGTTTTGGAGGTGGAAATTACTCCAATAGCAGTAATGAACGGATGACTGATAGATCGGGATCTCTAAGCAACTCATCGATTAGCAATTTTGTGAGCATGTTGAACCGAGATAATAGTTCGAGCAGTGGAGACTCACAGCTGTGGCAAAATTTACAAAACATTCAGAATTCACTGCGAACGCAGAATACCATGGGTGCTTCAAAGAACAGTGGAAGTCTTGGAGGTAACAGTGGTGGCTTTATGAATAACATGTCATCTGGTGGAAACTATAACAGAGGTGGTTATAGTGGAATTGAATCTGGAACTGGTGGTGGAGTAGGGAGCAGTAATTTTAATCTTGGGCAAAATAGTAGCAGCGGCATGAATTTTAACCGAGGTGGACAATCTGGGGGTGGAGGTGCTGGATACAATTCAAATTTCTCCAGCATGAACAGTGGCAGTAGCAGTGGATTATCTAGGGGTAACGGAGGAGGAGTTAGAGAGCTCGGAAACGAAGACGACATGCTTGAAAGTGGACGGGGCGGTGGAGGAATGGGGGGTAATTTCTCTAGTGGAGGAATGAGAAGTGGCAGTAACTTTTCAAGAAATAGCAGCGATATGGGAGGAGGAGGAGGAGGCAACAGTGGTTTTCCTACAAGTGGCAGTGATACTTTCCATAGTGGAGGAGGCAAAAGCGGAGGAAATAGCTCTGGATTTGGTGGAGGTTTTTCTGGAAATAGTGGCCTGAGCAATTATTCAGCTTTAGGAGGAGGTAATAACAATTACCAGAGAGGTGGTGGAAATGGAGGCGGCAACAGTGGCATGCTCATGGGAGGAGGGAACAACAATGGACTGGGAATGAATGGAGGCGGTGGAAATAATAACTTTTCACGTGGAGGGGCATCATCTAACCCCATGATGGGCAATTTCAACAAACCATTTGTTTCAGGTCAACGTAATGATGGGGGAAATCAAGGTTTTGGCTCAAATCAGCGTAACACTGGAGGAAATCAACCAAACCGAAATAGCAACATGCCGATGGGTTCCAATGGAAACAACTCACAAAACCAAGGGAACAACCGAGGAGGAGGCGGTTCAAATTGGCGCAACCAGTAGATCATAATGACACTTGCTGATAGACAGTAGCTCGTTTAATTATATATAAACATCTCTTTAAAATATGATTTAATTTAGTTTTAAGCTATTTTTCAACAACAACAAAATGCGTACCCTTTTTGTAAATTAAAAAAAAAATAACACAATACCTATCCAAGTGAGAGGATTAAAAATTAAATTTTACAAATCCATTTGTAGTCATGTACTATATGAAAATGTGTAAACAATTTTAAAATACAAATATTAAACTTAAAAAATCAAATAAAACAGAAAAATATGTAAAAGCAACATTCTTCACTTTAAATAAACAAAAATACCTTTACAAGTATATAATTTTAAAAATTCACATCGATGAATTGAAAATTAAAATGTTCTGATTGTGTGCATATATGAAATAATAAATATACCACAATAATAAGAAACTAATTTATTAACATAAAGTTACTTTTTAACAGCATTTGGAATCAGATTATTACACTTTAAGGTAAGATTAGGTCAGAAGTAATGCAGAATTAAAAATTGAGTCCCCTTTTGCTAGTTTCGATTAGCAATCGACTTTTCTCGACTGTAGATTGTCGATTGTGGCGTGTGGTATTGTGTATAACGCTGTGGTCGATATGTTCATGTGCAAAAACATTAGTTTCCAAAAATAATTCATTCCTTATTAACGATGCGGCCTTTGTGTATTTATTTACCTCTGTATATATAAAAATGGATAATCCGTGTGTAATCTATATTTCATTTGAGAAAATGTGAAAAAATGAAAAATAGCTTATATTGAAATTCAATGTTTGTATTGCTAAGATTTAATTGATGATGAAAAAGAAAGCTGATAAAAAACTTGTTCTTGAAATCTAAAAATGATGAAATTACCATATCTCAAAATATTCGTCGCTCCAAACGATATGATTTGGAAGCATGATTGATTTACTCTGTCACTTCGTGTGTTCTAGCAGTAGAAGCTCGTACCTGAATGCTTTCAACTTGTGTGTCTTGCTCTTCAGATATTTCAGCAGCACTAAAATAGAGGATCTAATCCGTTCAGTTGGCTTAAGGAGATTTAGCAGTTATACATGTTGACCAGATTGCCGCGCATATCTGCTATTTCATATTTCATATAATTTTCAGTACCTACTGTTAATTAACCGATGAGGATTACAATAACCAAACTAACGAAATCCAGTACCTAACAGTATTCTAATGAAGATGGTACTTCATTTTATGATCAATCACTAATTATTTATTTAAACTACAATAGCCACATTTTTGCGATCGATTGAAATTTTTTTTTTTTTTTTTAATTAAATTAAATTATATTACTCGCGCGTATTTGATTTGTAGCTCAAACAATGCGCTACCTATCGTTTGTTTATAATAGTTTGTTTTTTTTTTTACGTATCATTAAACAAATATAAGAAATCGGTGTTATTAAAAGTCTGTTCCCGTACAAAATAATATTTATTGATTTTTACTGCGGAAAATTATTTGCATGCAAAATTTGCGTACGGGAACGGTATTAAGTAAAAATCAATAAGAATCAGTAAATATTATTTTGTACGGGAACAGACCTAATAAAAATGTCTTCGTCTCAGCTGTAAACAGAAGACCAAAGTTCAAAATCGACGTCGTAACTATCGATAAATTCCCCTTGTCGATCAGCAAACGACAATCGCTATATGGGCCAATTATATGCATGAGTGGAAAAAATGGCAAAGAGTCAGTAACAAAATAAAATAAAATTTGGAGTGCTATAGGGAATTTTAACATTTATAGGGGACTGTGTTAAGCATGTAAAAGGGGATTTCTAAAAATGTTACCATTCTGCCATATAAACCTTTAAATGGTATATTATTGTATAAATTATAACCTCTCCATATATATGAAATTGATATGTCCACATTCCGTCGATTATGTTTTGCTATTCGGCTAGTGAATAGTGAAAACAATTGTCAAAAAAATATATAAATAGATTTTGATTCAATGCTTTGTAAGTTAATGTTATAAAATGTTACATAATATACAATATAGATGTACTTGCCCAGTATACCTTGTATAGGGAAGTGTTGTGATGGTGCGAAAATTGAAAGTTTTTTTTAACGAATTCTTATGAATAAAGGAGTACCCCGGGACCTTGTAAACGACGGTTATCTTGTAAACGACTCTTACGACATTGACAAGAAGACAAGAAAGAGGCCATATTTTATAAAACGGATATCGTTGAAATCACTTCGTTCTCGTTGAAATTCGATTACATAAAACGAGCATCGGTCTTGATTTTACGATACTCGTAATTCCTTACGACTGGCATTGGGCCGTCGTAGGTATAGCTTTCGTTTTCGTTGAGCTGTCAAAAATTTCTCGTTTTACACAATCGCGCTTTGTCGTGATTATCGTTTACTTCTGTTTCGTTTACTTGCCGTTCGTTTCGTTTGATGTAATAGAGCCACAGCCTCCATCCTCTTCGATCCTGGGCACGTTTCTGCCAAAGTCAATGTAATCCGCGATTGCTCGATCCTTAAATCGTTTCGGTTTTCGCCTTTCCCTTAATGGCCGTGAATGCATTACAACGGCACGGTGGGATGCTGGTAATCCATCAGAACCGGATGCCTTGTTCTTCTGTTTTTTTTTACTGCTGCCTAACTTTTTCAGTACTTTGAGAAAGAGGTATCTCTTCGTTGACTGGAGCAGGTTTCTTGCCCTATCACTCTCTGCGTTATGCGCGTCAGTGACTAGGTTATTGTTGTTATTTCGTAGAGCTTGCGTTCCCACTTTGAAGCCAGCTACCAGTGTTTGGCTTTCTTGTGAAATTGACGGATGTTCTTCTTGACGTGAGACTGTGCTCCATTTTTTTCATACGCAGGATTGTCCTTCCTTTCTACTGGTTCGGTACTCTTCCAGTGCTGCGCATGTTTTGCGTTGTATCGCCTTGAAAAGTGCATCTTCTGTATTCTCTGTTTGGTACTTGCAAACATCATCATACCACGAACATCTTTTCGGGGGTGGCTGGTAGCCTATGTTCCACCGTAGCCGAACTTCTTTGATGATACTGCGTTACATTGGTCGATTATGAGGGTACAGCGGAAAGTCTCTCACCTAATTTTTTTTTGTAGGCTCTGGCAATCTCCGTCTCACTAAGGCGTCCACGAGAAGTCTCAGGCGAATATTCTTGAACTAAGTTAGGGGTGTAGTCGTTGTCCGTGGACGTGCAGAGATGTCTGTATATAATGTTTACTTAGTATTTCCCTAAAAATAAACAAGCAAAATTGCCGAATTCGGAGTATAGACATATTGCCCTATCCCATCCCATCCTTTAAATTAATATCTCCAAAATGTGGGCTATTGTTCAGACAGTTTATCAAAATATTTTATGGCCCGACAAAAAACAAAGTTTTTCTATTGCATATGCCTTGGGTTAGGGTATACAAATGGTTTTCGTAGGAAAACGCCCCCAAAAAGTGGGCGTGGGCTTAAGAAGTTCAAGGACGAAATGTCGAGCGAAATGTTCATATTAATTTTATTAAAGTTCTTTTCGAATATTTGAAAATTTGACCGAAATTTTTTTTTTATTATTAAAAACGCCCCCAAATTTGGGCGTTGCTAAAACTTTATATGGACGAAATATAGATATTGAGATTGTCTAAATATGCTTTTTAGACACTTTTTCAAAATTCTTAACCTTTTGACCAAACATAAGTGGGCGTGGCAGTGTGTAGGATCACATATACCAAATTTCATTATCTTAGCTCAAATTTAAGGTCCTAAAAACCGGACGGACGGGCGGAAATATAGACAGACATGGCTAAATCTTATTTATTTCTCTATGTTACAAACTATGTATCAAAACTAATATTCCCTATGGGATAGGGTATATAACTATGATTTCTGACTTCTTCGTTCCTCAGTTAAATGGCATTCAACAAGATGGCGCAACAGGTCACACGGTGAGCGACACCATCAATTTATTGCGGGAAACATTTGCTCAGCGTATAATTTCGCGTAATAGACTGGCCTCCACGATCCTGTGATCTCACACCTTTAGATTACTCTCTTTGTGGGTATGTGAAGTCACTAGTCTATTTCGATAAACCAGAGACGTTGGACGATTAGGAATTCAACATTCGCTGTGTTATTGTTGATATATGGCCCCAGTTGCTTGATTAAGTTATTGAAAAATGGAAAATTGCGCTTCAATCTCTGGGGCTCTATTACATAAAACGAAACGAACGGCAAGTAAACGAAGCAGAAGTAAACGATAGTCACGACAAAGCGCGATTGTGTACAACGAGAAATTTATGACAGCTCAACGAAAACGAAAGCTATACGACTGCCCAATGCCAGTCGTAAGAAATTACGAGTATCGTAAAATAAAGAACGATACTAGTTTTATGTAATCGAATTTCAACGAGAACGAAGTGATTTCAACGAAATTCGTTTTATAAAATATGGCCCCTGCAATTAGCTCGGTCCATAGCTAACTTCCTCCAGTTACTACTTCAAGTTGGTTCAGATCATTTTCTACTTGCCTGAAGTATGACTAGGATTTGGAAACTGGCCCGTTTTGTGTCGATAGGTTATCGACTCGTTGTTTGTCGATTGGTTTGGTTTTGGGTAAGACAATCAACAGCGATCTTGATTATTGGGAATCAAAGTTGATTATGATAAACATTGCGATATAGATGCTTTTTGTGTCCCAATCGAAAACGCTTTGACAAATGGCAAAGATCTTGAATTTTGCGAATCGGATGACAATAATTGTGCAAATGCATTTAGCAATATCTGGATTTTCTTGTGTACTTTTTTTTTGCGCTCTTGCTTCGATATATTTTGAATTTTTCGTCAATACATATTTAAATGAATAACGTGCAGTAACGAATCGTTAAATGAAAAATATACACTTTGTGTATGAAATACACCTTCTGAGTGGGCCAGGAAAACATGAACGACAACGACCGATTGTGAAATCGATAGTTTTCGACCACAGCTGAATACACAATACCAAACTTAACAACGATTATCAATAAATGTCGATTATCGGCACTCACAATATGGGCTTCTATTGTCCATTCGATCGAGAGTACAAATTATTCATCATAATAATGCTACGTTTGAGCAAATAACCGTTTCAAAATCAAAAATATGAAAAACATTTTTCAGCAAAAAAGCAGATGAATAAAAAACAAAATTACTCATTCCACACACTCAATTCATAAGATCCTTGAGCAGTGTTGCCGTAAGCTTTAAACAAAAATCACTAACTCGACTCCAAAAATCCACTGGATATGCTTATTTAAAAAAAAAATCAATTTTAATAAAATTGTTATTTTGATCAATAAATGATATCAAAGTTTTCGTCGACATTTTATTTCTCAACATGTTTTTAACTATGTTCATCATACTAAAAATGCGTCCGAATTCGGAATTTGAATGTGGAAGTGACATTACAGTTTGAGCAAGTTAGAATAATTTTTCAGAAGTATTGACACCCGCTGCGTTTCTTTCTTAACGCGAAACTTCTTTCTCTAGAAAATCTGCAATATATTTCTATTCATATTTCAAAGAAAAGAAAACGAATTAAAAACGCAAACTTACTATGTAAAGCAAAAGTTTATAATTTCGCAAAGGCAAAATCTCCACCCAGACGAAATTTGTTTCCACTAGGTAAGCGACAAAATCACTAAAACGGCACCACTGTCCTTCAGCATAGAATCCCAACATTGTTGTCAGTGTAGTATAATAGGGACACATCTATTCTTTACGATTGTAAGACTATATATGATATTTGAAAAATGTTAAATCCTAACTAATGAAAAGTTTAAAAACACAATAAATTCGTACCAACACTCTTTCTCGAACTCAAAAGGATAAGAATCTCTTCATATTCCGTTATATTCGTCAAACCACAACTCAGGACAACTTATATTTTATATTTGGTTAGATAAATTGTTTAATGGTGCAATACAAATGAAGGTTATTATTATCATCCTCGAAGACTATCGACGAATGAAAAAAAAAATCAGCAAATTTACAAATTTATTATTGTGAATGCAAAAAAATAATAAATTTGTATTTACAATAATGAAGGCATATTAAAACCAAAATCGATCGACACGATCGCCAAATATCGTTTTGGCATTTTATTATGTTTGGGGATGTTTATTTTGTTATAAGTAAATACCTAATTAGCACAGCGTATTGTATTCTAGAATGCTTTCATCCGACAATTTTTTTTAATGTTACTTTACAAATCATCTCTCCTAACATTATACATAAAGGTCCGTAAGTTCCAGGAACAGATATATAAAAAATCTCCTTTTATTTTGTTCTAGGTTTCATAGCAGACGCATAAGCAAAACTGATAGTTCAATATATGAGTTAGTGCAAGTCAAGCTTAATATAAATTAGCAAAAAGGGTTTTGAATATCAAAAACAAAATTAGGGAATTACATTTATTCAATAAAAGCATCTCTTAATTACCTACCGTTCATTCGATCATCTACAAAAATAATTATATTCATGGCACTCCTTAACAAAAAATGATGTCACAAGAACATTACTACCCTTTCCGCACTTTATGTATGAATATGTTTATTTCTTTTTTTTCAGCAAATCGAGAACAAAATATGTTTAGGGAAAAATCCAGCTCGGAAACAAATGTCAACTGTCCAAAATCGTGTGAAAAATGTGAAAGGTATTTTACCTGCAATCGAGTTTTGTTGTTTGAATCTTAATTTTCGCGACTTGTATCTATCACTCATTGCTACAAGTTGTCATTCTCGTTTTGTCACATATTAGCACTCACCCTCTGGCTTTAAATTTTTTTTGCAAGTACTACTTATTTTTTTATGAAAAGCGCTGTGACATGTGCTGTAGTAACCCATTCGTGTCATGCTATTTTGCTTCTCATATTGAGAATTTTGTTTACATTAAAGGTTCTCCAAGGATTACAAAAGCGTAAGTTTTGGATAATGATTTCAAACTGAATTTGGTAAAGTGAGTTGACGTAAGTATGAGAATTCGATAACATGCAACTGTATCTAGTGTAGGCGGGGGCTGACTAAACGGTTTCTATTACGAAATCCTCATCAAAGAAAGTGATTTTGGTAGACATTCCCGACCTTAACTTCAATGCACATCTGCATTAGTTCTAAAAAAAGCGATAAATTCGTTCCTATATAGAGGTAGAGTGGGGTTAAATAATCGTGACTAGAATTGACGTGCATTGCTGTTAACTCTTTGGCCCCGTCTACATTACAGACAACCTAAGCCCTAAATGGAATATCAACGTGCAGTGAGGAATTGAATACTAATTCAGTGTATTTGGTGGCGTTAAGTGATTCTTTGCGCTCGCCAATTCTATTTCCACAGAGTTTGGCAGGGAATGAAATTTTTGGTTACGTGAGTTTTGGTAATGTTTTGGGCGAAGGTGGGCCGAGTATCGTTACTGGCTTTTTAATATTCTAATTTAGTTTTATTTTATTGATTGATTCCGTTTTATAGTATGAAAAAGCATTAGTAATTAACCTGTTGATGGTAGATATCCAAACACGTAAGTATGTATGAATTGAACTAAAGGATAAACACGACGGTGGTCTAAAACATTAAAAAGTTTAATTCGTTTCAATAATTATGAGAGCCAAACAAATTTCTTATATAATACGATGATTTGCGTCGCAGATATAGCAAGTACTATGCGGCTGATTTGGCACAGATGAGGTATATTACGATGGCCCTACCCGCATTATCAGAACCATCGAACAGTTTAGGTCCCTAGTCACACTACCAGGGTACAATTAGTGATCGTGATAAAGCATTACATACATTTTTTTTGCGAATCGAGGTTCATGTAACACCCTTGTACTTTAAAGACACAAAGACACATCACTCCTTAGACCTTGAGAGTACAATACGTTCCCACGATTTTGGGTAGCCACAACCACTAAGATACATCCACTAGGCGGCATACCTTCTACCAAAGATTATGAATTCTATACAGATGACGAATTGAGAACAAAAAAAACAGAAACTTTTGCTCAGTAGCTTCATGGTACGAGCGGGCGGTGTGCATGAAAACACATGAAAAACAAGAACAAAAACATATGGCGGGCTGTGCCAGCATGACCCGCCATAGAACAATTTTTCTTATATGGAGTGCGTCATCTGTATATATTTTATAATCTTTGCTTCTACACAGGCTAAGCCGCTCCTGTATCGAGTGGTACCAGAATATAGCCTGTGGTCCTACCAAGATTACTTCCTCAGCACAACCATGAACCGTTGTAAGAAATCGGTGATCACCTTTAATTTCATAAATGTGCATACCTTTCCAACGGTATTGGTAAAATTGTTTTATTATGAAATTACGAGATTTGATCAAGAATCTAAAATATAATTTTTACAGAGGAGCAAATATTTTCTTTCAAATAAAAGATGAACCAAATTTAATAAATTATGTTTCCGTAAACATATCGAAAATTTTGATAAAGTTCCGCAACGAGTTGTAAAAGTAAGAAAAATTGGACATACGCTCTAACTTAACAGCCAAATAAAGAATTGTTTCATTATAAACAAAACTGTACATACAATCCACAACGTTTTGGAAAGTGCCCTAGACCTGACGATTTTTGGGTTTGACATTTGTGAAGCAAATTAAATTAAGTAATGGCCCGGATCTCTCGGAAAATGCTGTAATTTAAGAAGCCCAATTAATGCAACTCAAAGTCAATAGATGGTCTGCTGTTTACGCAGGAGGAGTGATTGGGCCATATTTTAGAACCCATGATTATTGAATTATTCATCCATTGCTCTCTTAATGATCTGACAAATGAGGCATTGACACCAGTGGTGGTGCTACCTCAAATTGCAGCGATTAAATAAATTTTATAAAAATAATTTTGTATTATTTGTTCCGTAATTAGAGTAATAGTTACTAAACCCTTATTTATGTCAGAACAAGTATCATGTCTAACAATTTAGGTGTTGAACTTTCCCATAAAGACATAAAATACTGAATTTTATGTGGCTTATTTCGCTATTGTTCTCTGGATCCTGAAATGATCTGTAGAAAGTATGTTTGTTGCACCAATATTAAAAGATCAATTATTTTTATTAATACACCTTTAAAAACACGAGAACGCTACAATCTGCTGTGCGAATCGTTTAATATCCTATTCCAACCCATTCTAAAGGTTGAACCAGCAAGAGGAACCATTCTTGACAATCATTTTTTTTTTCGAGGAATCCCTTTCCAAATCTTGGCCGCAACTGCGCCGTAGCTCGTCCATGCGTACGTTCCGATTTTCGATGACGCACTCGAGCATATTTATTGGTATCTCGCGAATAACACGGGTAATGTTGGCATCCAATGCTTCAAACATAGCTGACTTATACTCAAACGCCTTAGACTTAACGTAGCCCCAAAGGAAAAATTCAATGGTTCGAAGCGTAAAATTAATTGTTCACCGAAGCGGTCTCTAAATATTTCCATTGCTTCAAGGGCTAGTAGTGCCAAGTAGCGCCGTCTTGTTGGAACCAAATATTGTCGAGATCTGTGGCTTCAATTTCAGGCAACAAATATTCCGTTATCAAGAAGTGATAACGAGTCCCATATACTGTAACGTTTGAGCCTAATTTTTTTTAAATAAATACGGACCGGTGATTCCACCGGCAAATAAACCACACCAGACGGTTGTTTTGAGTGGATGTAACTGCTGCTCTTGAATCTCTTCCGGTTATTCTTCGCTCCATATACGGCAATTTAGCTTATCGACGTATCCATTGAGCCAGAAATGGGCCCATCACTGATCATTAATGTTGGTCGAAAACAAGCGAAGCGCACAAGAAACGAATCACAGTACGTGGATTTTCGTAGTAAAGGGTGTTAGAGGTATAGAACTTTGAAATGGAATAAAACAAAGATGATTTTTTTTTAAATTGACATACAAATTTACTTTATTCGAAAGATAATCTTCTGGCATATTATAATTTAAATATGATTTCTGACATATGACCGCTACGGCTGGCTCGGACGTTGTCTTATCTGTAGGTCCGATTTTCGATTATATAATAACGTGGCGAATGTTGTCCTCCAAGTGGTCAATCGTTTCGGGCATATCGGCATTGACTACCGACTTCACATATCATAGTCAAGCCGCGTTAAATTGCACTGTCTTGGAAGCCAATTCATAGGACCAAAAAACGAAATTATGCGCTCACCGAACGTTTCCTTCAACAAATCAATTGTGGTACGAGCTTGTGACATGTTAGGCCGTCTTGTTGAAACCACAGCTCCTGCACATCATTGTTGTTCATGATGATGAACAAAACAGTCAGTAATCATGGCTCTATATAGCGGTCACAATTGACCGTAACGTTCTGGAATGCATCGTTTTTAAAGAAGTAGTAGTAGTTAAAGTAGTCAGTTTTTGGATTATAGGATTCGACTTAACAGGAAACCTCGCATTGGGCAAGAAATACAATGATTATAAAAAAAACTTGGCCCTAGGTCCCAACGAGGATGTTGGGTTTTTTTATTTAAATTATGTAATTGGATAAATTGGGACTTTATTGTTTCCAACAAAACGGAACATCGGCGAATACTGCAAAACCAACAACTGACATTCTGAAGCAGGATTTTCCCTGTTGTCTGATATTGAGTTTTGACGATTTGCCTGCATGATTACATGATTTGATCGCCTTACATTTCTTTGGTGTAATTTGAAATCACGAGTTTATGTGAACAAGCGATAAACTCTATCTGACGAAAACCTTGCCAATGCAAATGAAAATAGATTCATACCCATACATTATGGCCCATTATATACAAAAATGGTATGTTCCGCTTTACTACTTTGTTAAGCATGATTAAAAATGTTAAGCCCCCCGAATTAAAACACACCTTCTGCTTAAAGTCTTCATTTTTTAATTTCACCTTTGCCATTTGACAATTGGCTCATACATTTCTGTAGCTCTTCAGATTTTGGATAGAAAGTCAAAAGCCAACCTATGCTTTGGAGTTGTAAGACCAGGGCAGATGGAAGATTTTTGGTCGGCTCTCGTCAATTTCCTCTATTTTAGTTGACATCGTCAAGATACCCAATCATCAGACTCTCTTTAGAACGGCCGGTTTTCGCATTGCTTGATGATTTTCTTTGTAGTCCAGGGCCTTGGTAAGTGATCTTTCTTTAGCTCAGGGTATCCCGCCAGTCTTATCAAAAGGTTACCAGTGTTGATTTGGATTTCGTGATTTACTTTTTTCCTAGTTTCCGAGGGCGAAGACAAACAAGCAAGGTTAGTGTGCTCGCGAGTTTACGTCGTTTTTCTTTAGAAGTAGAGACTTTACACCCTTTTCATACATTTTTACACTCATGAAGTGACTGGAGATAAAACTATGGTTGTTTTTTTTAATTTATCATTCCGACCGCAGCACCATTCTCAGATTCTGGTCTGATCTTGGCGGATTCCAGTAGCCTACTGATGTTAAAGAGGATGGGTTACATGAACCAGACTAAATTTAAAATAGATGGGTGACTGTTAGTGGTAGATTGTTTGATGAAGTCACTACGAATGACGGAAGAGAAACGCGATCTCTTGAGCTCCATAGAAAGATAAAGCGATTCGGTTGCATTTTGTTTCACCTTCTGAATACCAAAACGATTGATGATTAACGACTCTCTTTCTAGGCAACACCCATTCAAGTGACAACCGCGCGCCGCATGTAGTAAATAGCTAGGTCTAAGGATATCATTTCTAGGATACATCCATCAATGGACAACCGTCGGAGGGTGTAAGTAAAGTAATAAGATCTAAACGGTAGCATTTTAAGATCTCAAGAAACCGATTAATTAAATCAATGTCTTTATTCGAAAATATATATAACCTACTATCTTTTGTAAGTAGATCAAAATTTGCATTTGTTTCCTTATAAACAAAATGAAATAACATGGTTGTAAACTCCTAATGTATTTTTGCTGAAGTAAAACTATGTCAACAACAATTTTTACCTTAAATAGGTTCCTCTTTTCTCAACGAATCCATACTAAGGGTTGAACATTCTCATAGAAAGTCGAAGAATGCCATCAACGATTTAACGAATTTATTCCAAAATTGCGTGCGTCTTTTTAATGGCGAAAGTTTTATATGATAAGATACCCTGCGAGTTCTGTTGGAATGCTTTAAATAATCTAGCGTAGCTACATACAAGCTGCTAATGCACATAGTCTACATATGTGATGGATAAAAGTAAGTTCTACTACCTTACTCGACAACAATTATGTTTAACTTCTATTGCAACCCTTTTGACATGCTCCTTCCTTCCTGTGCCTGTGTGTGGACTTATCGGAGTGTCAACTTGAATCTGCCGTGGGTAAGACTGTTTATGCAGGAGGCAACGTTGTTTACGTTTTTTTGGGGGAGTTTTCAGATAGCTCTAAATTACGTGTTTACCGCTGAAACCAATTCGGTTTGGTACGTCGGCATTTTTATAGCCCCGTACAACTTATGTGGAAGCACGCAGCAACTGCTGAAGGGGTTACATTTGCCTTTAGTCGTTCGCAAACAGACCTGCTCTATAGTGGCTAAGTTTTGTCATAATTTCCATGTTCGCGGGCTAACGTGACGATACAACGATAACATAAAGTATGAGTTATTTGCGTGCGGTTGCATATGATCTATTGGTGCGCTGCGGCGCCGGTGAGATGATGTTCCTTACCCCAAATGAGGCACGTACGATAGTTGTGACGCGACGGCAAGCGCCTCTATGGATTTGATTTCTATTCTTCTTTACTGGTTTTCGATTCTTCACTGGCATAGTGGCATTTGCTTATGCTTACTAGTAGTTACTGTGCTGCTGGTATGGTCGACGTTGCTGCTGTTCGTATGCTCAGTCACTTAGATTGCTTCCAAGTGTTGTGTTGAAATTGTATCCGTGCGATGAGAGTGCGGATGAGTAATCGACGGGTATATTCGGTTTTAGTTGGTGCCTTGTGTTTTGTTTGAACTCGTGTCGCGTTGTGGTTTTTTTGCACTTCCTCTTTTGTTCTTATTTTTGTGTGTATTTATGACCAAGTCATAATTATTTTAATTATTTTCCATTCCAAGATTTAATGGTGTAGCTGTAGAAGTGTCTTGAAAGGCAATTGAGTTGTGGAAACAGTGAAAGCAAGAATTCAAATTTCATTCAAATAATTGAATCACATTCGGAGTGAGACCTAGATCGTACCGAGGATTTATTTGCATAATATTGTGTTGGTTCTTTAAACAAGCTTCAAGATCCGCAAGTATGTGATTGTATTATTAATTTATTTTAATTTTAAATGCATTCATAGATTAGAAATTTTGTTTACTGTTCAAAGTGGTATGATTTTCGTGTATTTGTTTTTATACGTAAAAGTGTGAGAAATAAGAAATTTAAAGTATTTCAAAGAAATTTACAGTTGGTGAGCGGTACGCACACGTGCTATATCGAAGTGCTTGAATTGAGTTAGTTAATATGTAATTAGGTGTGATTTTAGATAACCTGATCATCACATTAGCCTATTGTTAAGAAAGGCAACCTAAAATTGGGCTAATGGCGTTGTGGATTTTTAATTTTATAGTTTAACATTAAACTTATGTTAACTCTAGCGGCACGAGAACGATAACTTAGCCACCAAAAAATAATAACGGATAAGTATAGAGAGATTTAATATAAGCACTATTGGTATATCGTATGGATCTCTCGATTAGGCGGGAGATGCAATAGCATCTAAAAAATATTTAAAAACAACGGTAGCACTTACAAAGTACAGGGTGCGTTTTATGTTTAGGTGATGATTTTTTTTAATAACATTTAAATTAAATACAATTTTATAATATATATTTTGTTGGTTGATTTTATGATCTTTAACATTATGGTCTTTAACATTTGTATGTATCATATCAGGGGATCGTAGGTGACAGTCAATACATATCACCAATTTTTGACATTATTCGGCCGCGAAATCTTTCTCACATCGTAGCACAAGCTGTGTGTGATGATGTGGCACCGTCTTGTTGAAACCACATGTTTTATAGACCTAATTGATCCAATTTCGCAATATCGGTCGCCACTCGCCAGTAATATTACAACATTGCCTACGGTATCTTCAAAGAAAGTTAAAGGTAGATCAACAACCACAAATTTAACAATTTTTACGAAATTTTGCCTGGATACAATCGAAAGTGGTGCACAAGTTGATGTTTTGTACACTGATTTTTCAAAGGCTTTTGACAGAATTAACCATGATATCTTAAAACGAAAATTGGCAAAACTTGGTTTTCATTCTAAAATACTTCAGTGGTTAAACTCATATCTAGCAGATAGGAAATTGTTGGTTAAAGTTGACAACTTCTACTCAGAAGTATTTACTGCAACTTCTGGAGTACCACAGGGTAGTCACCTAGGACCGTTGTTGTTTACTTTGTTTGTTAACGAAATCCCGTCACTTCTATCAATCAGTAAATGTCTTTTATACGCAGATGATATTAAGATATTTATGAAGATATCTAATAATAGGGATTGTATTCTTTTTCAAAATGAAATATCTATTCTCGAGCGCTGGTGTAAGGCAAATCAATTACAACTTAACCTGCCCAAATGTAATGTATTATCAGTATATAGATCGCGAACCCCTTTACAATACCAATACACTGCGAATCATGTTATTTTTACACGTGTAACAGAAGTTAAAGATTTAGGAATACTGCTCGATAATCAACTGAGTTTTAAACTGCACATTGATTACATTATTTGCAAGTCTTACTCAATGTTGGCGTTCATCAAACGAAATACCACAGATTTTCAAGATCCTTATACTCTAAAAACACTTTATTGTTCTTTAGTTCGTTCTTTAGTGGAATATTGTTGTGTAATTTGGGATCCTGCTTACGATGTTCACTCTAACAGAATCGAGAGAATACAAAAATCGTTCACTCGTTTTGCTTTACGAAGGTTTAACAGAAATGATGAGTTTCCACCATATAGATCTCGTTGCTTACTAATTAATCTCCAAACTCTTTTTGTTCGAAGAAAAATGCTATCATTAGTATTCCTAAGTGATGTGGTTAATAACCACGTAAATTGTGAAGAGTTGCTTTCTTCGTTACCTTTTAATGCTCCTTTGAGGTATCTAAGAGAACCAAGTTTATTTATTTCACCTTTACATAGGACAAACTATGGATCAGCTGAAACCATTACGCGTTGCGTTAATTTATACAATTCGGTAGTAACAATTGACCTAGATTTAACTTTAAATCGCGATTGCTTAAAACAAATTGCACTTGAAATTTTAAAAGCCAAATATTCTTAAATTAATACTGAATTTTGTTGAATTTTTTTTATCATATTAATGCATGAATGTAATATTATATAATAAGTATAATTAAGTTATTAAATCAATCTGTAAAGGTTTTACCTGGTAGATATATACATAAATAAATAAAAAAAAAAAAAAAATATGTCCCAGTGATGCCTCCGGCCCAAATTGCGCGGCGCAGCATATACTTAGGTACTCTACAAGTGTGTAGTGCGGTCTTTGGTGTATCAATCGAGGGTTTTTAGTGGGGGTACTCTATTTATTAAAAAATCAAGCCATGTGTTAATGTCCTTTGTCGTTCATAATTTTTTTTTCCAAAAATGGTTGTCGTCTATGGCGAGCTGAAAAGCTCGAGTTGCTCCATAACACATTGATATCGACCACTCTCTACAACTGACAAATTTAATTCACACAAAAAAATGGCAACTAAATAAATGGACCTGAAACATAAACCCCACGCTGTACTTTACCCATTTTAAAAAAAACAAGTTCCTTCTTATTATTAAATTAAAGTTTTAGGCAATATTTTTGAAAAAAAAAACCTTCAAACTAAAAATAATGAAAAAATACACTTGAAAAAAATTGTTTGTGTGGTAATCCCTCCCGCCCCATTCCATCTCGTTAGCTGTTGACTGTGCTTGGCTAATGCAAGTGCCGTATGATTCTATTTTCATGCGTGCACTTGCATTGGCGGAGCATAAGCATCATCAGGCGAATAGCGGGTCGTGAGTGAATATTTAGTTGGGTGACCAAAGCAAATTGTCATACGGGCATAACACCTATGACAAATTGTTATTGGAATCCAAACGTTACAATTTCACTTCACGGCTTTGCTTAGTTGGCGTCGGAGTTGTGTTTTATATATTTTTGAAAATTGTAATGGATAGGAATTTTAGAGTAGACGTTAGCAATATTCGTGGGTTAAGGTCGAATCTCTTTTCGGCTTACGTCCACATTTCAAAATATAAACCAGCTGTTTTGGCGCTTTGTGAAACACAGGTGGGCGAAAACTCTGATACTTCAGATCTTAGTCTACCTGGATATAACTTAGTACCATTATTCTTCTCTCATCGCGGCCTCGCCATTTATATACGTAGTGATGTAGCCTACCAACTTCAACAGCAATACGGCCAATGTTCCAATCCGGAATTTAATTTTATATGGCTGAAATTCCATGTTTAGACAATTAATTCACTACTGTTTCATTTATAGAAGCCCAAACTTGGATAGCAAATCAACCTTTAACGAGTTTGATGCGCTATCTGACTCCATCTCAAGAATTGTATCCCTACACCCTCGCACTGAAATCGTCATTACGGGCGATTTCAATGTACACAATTCTTCGTGGCTTCGACATTCTGGACAGTCAACACCCGAAGGAAGGTATGTCGAGATCTTTGCTGACATAAATAACTTAACTCAGCTTGTAAATGAGCCAACGCGCATTCCGGATATTGATAGTCAAGCCGCCAACACCCTGGACTTGTTCTTAACATCTCACCCTGACAAATACACCATAAATGTATTATCGCCTCTAGGCACGTCAGACCACTGTATCGTATCAGCTAATTTCTCGTACTCCAACCACATAGTTAAAGAACAAATTCCTAAAAGAACTGTATGGCATTACGAGAAAGCCAACTGGGAAGCTCTAAACGGTTTCTTTAAGAATTTTAACTGGTCATTATGCTTCCTCGATAATGACGTGGATGCTACGGCTGATGCGATAACTAACATCATTCTCCTGGGTATGAAAACCTATATCCCTCACCGGATAAAGAGTATCAAACCGAAGGTAAACGGGTGGTATGACTCGAGCTGTAAAGAGGTTGTTAGGGTGAAAGAGTTATGTTTTCGGTCATATAAAGCCAACCCAACTGAGGATAACCGTTTAAAATTCAAACAAGCCAGAAATGACTGCAATGCCCACATTAAGCGTGTCAAATTCTTCCACGACCAAAAGTTGAGGCAAAAAATTCTACTATGTCCCAAAGGTAGTAAAAACTTTTGGTCGTTTGTAAAAAACATTAAGAATTCGACCTCATCTTCCATCCCAACGCTCATTTACAATGACATTCCAGCTGTCACCTCTCTAGACAAAGCCAATCTGCTCGCTGCTCATTTTGCAGCCAATTCAACGCTGCCAGATTGTGCCCAGTCTCCCCCTGTACTAGAGAACGTAGAACATTCTATGGGACCAATCCACTTTCGTACTCGTACAGTCGCAAGAGTATTAATCGATCTTGACATACACAAATCGTCTGGTCCAGATGGTATCTCCCCCGTAATTCTGAAGAGGTGTTCTTCAACGCTGGCAAAACCACTGCGTAAGCTTTTCCATCTTTCCTATTCATCAGGACTCTTTCCGAGTCGATGGAAAACTGCATTTGTACAGCCCGTTCCCAAAAAAGGCGAATCTTCTTCTCTCTCCAACTACCGACCAATTGCACTCAGGGATGCCAATTTGACATAAGTTCGGTCAAATTTGACCGAATTCGAAGTGTTTGACCGAAGAAATTTTTCGAATTCGGTCAAATGCATTTTGACCGAAAATACAATTTTTTTGACCGAATTTGACCGAATCCCAATTTATTTTCAAATACCTTTTCATCAAATAAATGTATTGCACATCGAACAAGAAAATAACCGAACGAACATACATTTTTTTAATCGAAATCTAAAAACTCAATTGTGAATTATCTATGTGACAAGTTACTACTGTGACCTTTGCTGTAGCATTTGACACTTCGTCTGTCATTAATTTGTTAGCAACTTCTTTCGATTTTCTATATAGATACTTTTCTGTCGTTGAAAAAAAGTCAAACAAATGAAAATTTGGAAGGGAAAGAAAACACAAGATCCACTCGAATCTGACGAAGTAATGAATAGTAAAGATACGAGCGTACGTACATTAAGATACGTTCTTCATTTGAGTGTTTTTTTTTTTTTCAATGTTTCTCATGCTGAAACCCCATTGATTTCATCTACCTCATCATCAGATGAAGACAATGTTAATGCTCCAGTAATTAAAACAAAAAAAAAATACGCAAAAGCCGAGGAATTCTTGGCTGCAGGATCCATTGTTCAAAAACTGGGCCATGAAAAAGGAAAAAAATAATATTCACAATATCAGGGATGCCAATTTGACATAAGTTCGGTCAAATTTGACCGAATTCGAAGTGTTTGACCGAAGAAATTTTTCGAATTCGGTCAAATGCATTTTGACCGAAAATACAATTTTTTTGACCGAATTTGACCGAATCCCAATTTATTTTCAAATACCTTTTCATCAAATAAATGTATTGCACATCGAACAAGAAAATAACCGAACGAACATACATTTTTTTAATCGAAATCTAAAAACTCAATTGTGAATTATCTATGTGACAAGTTACTACTGTGACCTTTGCTGTAGCATTTGACACTTCGTCTGTCATTAATTTGTTAGCAACTTCTTTCGATTTTCTATATAGATACTTTTCTGTCGTTGAAAAAAAGTCAAACAAATGAAAATTTGGAAGGGAAAGAAAACACAAGATCCACTCGAATCTGACGAAGTAATGAATAGTAAAGATACGAGCGTACGTACATTAAGATACGTTCTTCATTTGAGTGTTTTTTTTTTTTCAATGTTTCTCATGCTGAAACCCCATTGATTTCATCTACCTCATCATCAGATGAAGACAATGTTAATGCTCCAGTAATTAAAACAAAAAAAAAATACGCAAAAGCCGAGGAATTCTTGGCTGCAGGATCCATTGTTCAAAAACTGGGCCATGAAAAAGGAAAAAAATAATATTCACTCAGGGATGCCAATTTGACATAAGTTCGGTCAAATTTGACCGAATTCGAAGTGTTTGACCGAAGAAATTTTTCGAATTCGGTCAAATGCATTTTGACCGAAAATACAATTTTTTTGACCGAATTTGACCGAATCCCAATTTATTTTCAAATACCTTTTCATCAAATAAATGTATTGCACATCGAACAAGAAAATAACCGAACGAACATACATTTTTTTAATCGAAATCTAAAAACTCAATTGTGAATTATCTATGTGACAAGTTACTACTGTGACCTTTGCTGTAGCATTTGACACTTCGTCTGTCATTAATTTGTTAGCAACTTCTTTCGATTTTCTATATAGATACTTTTCTGTCGTTGAAAAAAAGTCAAACAAATGAAAATTTGGAAGGGAAAGAAAACACAAGATCCACTCGAATCTGACGAAGTAATGAATAGTAAAGATACGAGCGTACGTACATTAAGATACGTTCTTCATTTGAGTGTTTTTTTTTTCAATGTTTCTCATGCTGAAACCCCATTGATTTCATCTACCTCATCATCAGATGAAGACAATGTTAATGCTCCAGTAATTAAAACAAAAAAAAAATACGCAAAAGCCGAGGAATTCTTGGCTGCAGGATCCATTGTTCAAAAACTGGGCCATGAAAAAGGAAAAAAATAATATTCAGTGCAAGTATTGTTACAAGGTTTTTAAAAATCCAAAACTATCCACATTAAAAGCTCACAGTCAAAGTGAAAAACATTTTGAAGCAGCATCACCCTTTTCAAATTATCACAACACGTGCGAAGCAGAAGCCGTAGTTGTTTATTTGTAGTGAAACATTCTGCCATAAAATCAATTGACCATTTAACAAAAAATTGTCAGGTTAGCTACTCCGATAGCAATACTGCTTTGCATACTAATCTCCAGAGAACGAAATGTGCTGCAGTTAATAAAAATGCATGGTACCCATATTTTAAGAAATATCTTAAAAGTGATGTCGGCAAAAGTCCATATACAGTTTGATTATAGATGAATCAACTTATATAAGTGCGGTTAAGTACCTAGGCCTTGTGATCAAATATTACAGCCAAGATGAAAATACCTACAATTAAAATTCGTTTACTCAAAGTGCAGCCGTTGCTTTCGTGTGATGCTAAGAGCATTGTAAAGGCTTTATTATCAGTCCTTAACGAGTATTCTCTTAATATAACACAAATGGTTGGATTTGGTACATATAACGCCAATGTGATGACTGCAGTAAGGAGATGTTTAGTTGTCATTTTTTGCTAATAAATATAATAATAAAATAAAATACATTTATAAGAGGATAAAGGTATTGGCTAACTTCTATAATGCTTTTGTGGTGATTTATTATATGTCTAGCTATTAGGTACCTTTTCAAATGATATTAGAAAGCTTAAATCTTTGACCGAAATTTTTGACCGAATTTAACAAAATGGAATTCGGTCAAATGTCAGATTTTGACCGCAAATCGATTTTTCAAGTGGCAACACTTTGCACTTACCTCCCTTCTTTCTAAGGTCATGGAAACGCTGATAAACCGTCAGCTTATGAAATATCTTGAATCACGAAAACTCCTCAATGACCGACAATACGGTTTTCGTAGCAACAGGTCCACTGGTGATTTGATGTCATATCTCACCGAAAAGTGGAACCAATCAATCCACCTTGGTGGCGAAAACAAGATCGTTGCACTTGATATTTCAAAGGCATTTGACAGGGTTTGGCATCAAGCCCTTTTGTCGAAAATGCGTGCTTTTGGTATCGATGATACTCTTCTTCAATGGATTAGAAACTACCTCTCGAAACGTTCAATTCAAGTAGTTTTGGACGGTTTAAAGTCTGCTACTCACCAAATAAATGCTGGTGTTCCCCAAGGCTCAGCTTTGTCTCCGACACTCTTCCTCATTTTTATTAATGACCTATTGTCTGCAACTTCTAATCCAATCCATTCCTTCGCTGATGACAGTACCCTCAGCTTTTCATATTCGTTCTCGATTTCACGCCCCTCACCTTCGGATGTGGAAGAAAAACAACAAAATATGTTAAGTTCATTAAATTCCGACCTTGACAGCATAATTAAATGGGGTAAATCTAATAGAGTGGAATTTAATGCTTCCAAAACGCAATGCTGTCTCCTGTCATCCAAGCGAAACCAAACTTTACAGCCACTATCCATGAGTGGCACTTGCATCGTCGAAACCGAAAAAACTTTCCATGCTCGGTATGTGTGTTAGTAACGACCTTCGTTGGAACGACCACATATTCGAAATCGCCAAAAATGCAGCAAAATGTCTAGGCTTCCTCAATCGATGTAAGAAACACTTCACCCCTTCTGATCTGGCCTCAATATATAAAGCGTACATACGCCCCAAACTTGAGTTCAACGCCCACATATGGTCAGGTGCAGCAAAACATCATTGCACCTACTAGATATGATACAAAAGCGTGCGATAAAACTGATAGGAGACCCAACCATAGCGAACTCCATAGTTTTGCTCGAACATCGTAGGAATGTCTCCTGCCTTACACTCTTTTACCGCTATTACTACAACAAATGCTCTAACGAAATAGCCAGCTGCATTCCGCCCCTTCAACAATTCAACCGTAATACTCGCCGTACCACGAATGCTAATCAGTTCACCCTAAAGCCTATCTTCGGACGTACTATGAAATATAGAGATTCATTCCTTAACCGAACAACACGAATGTGGAATGCTTTACCAAACTCAGTTTTTCCTCCCCATTACAATTTACAGAAATTCAAAACCAACGCACATCGGTATCTCCTCTTCTCTACTCCTCTATTTCCTTAATGCCCGCGCTGTGCTTAAACACCATAAGGGTATTAATAATCCCTTTAGCGCGCGCCAATTATAAAAAAAAAAAAAAAGTTCTCAAACCTTAGTAAGTAGTTCTGAAACTATTCATTAGATGTCATATAAATTGTCATTAATGACATTACATAAAAAGGAATGCAAAATGTAAGTAATTGATAATTACATACATATTGAGATATTTTTTTTATTAATAAGTCCGTTACGGCGAAGCTAATAGACATATACTAGAGAAACATTTTTCAAACTTTGGTAAATGTTCAAATTTAACATATACACAACACATACCTATGATCAAATTACAGTGATCGACATTCTACTTTTACAATCTTCAAATTACAGTGAGTTATAGATGGCTTTATATGTCTTAAATACAAAATCAATTTTAAATGCCGTAATTAAAAACATTAAAAAAGGCTATTGGAAGCTTTAAAAATCATGAAATATACTTTAGTTGCCTTTGCATATCCAAATTGACGCAAAACGAGATCTCATGAGCAATCGCTCAATAAACGTCTGTGATTCGACGATTATTGTTTTACGTGAAGCAAATAAAGTGATATCGCTGACAGCAAAAACGATTATTGATCTTACGTGATGAGACTACCGTCGAAACTTTTTCGTCAAACGATAATCACTTTACGGAATGAGGGCCGAGGTAAACAAACTTGGTTGTAGTCGGCAAACATTTCAACAGAAAAACTACATAGTGAAGATAGAAGGCAACTCGTTAACGTAAACTGTGCAGGTTCCCAAAATGTATCGCTATGGAGCTCCACAAGAATTAAACAGAAATTTTGACAATTTATTGTTCACAAACAGTGCCTGTTGACGAACAGGCATATACGAAGACGAAGACACGATACACGAATTTGTAGCAAGTTTATCCAATAGAATATAGTGATTGACAGTAACAAATGCCTTGGAGAAGTTAAGGAGCACAAGAACCGTGATGTGATCTTTGTCTAAGATCATCCGTTACCGTTAAAAATGCAACACTGTATGACTTATATAGAATGCTTTGAATGCCATGTTTTGAAAAAAGTAAAGTATGCAATATCTTCAAAAAGATGGGTTCTTAATGCATTCTTGCAGTTGCCAAAATGAATATTGAGGCTTTTTACAATTTTTTTTTTAGAGACATCAACTGAGTTATAACCAAAGATTATGAATTCTATACAGATGGCGCACTCCGTTTAAGAAAAATTGTTCTATGGCTGGTCGTGCTGGCACAGCCCGCCATATGTTTTTGTTCTTGTTTTTCATGTGTTTTCATGCACACCGCCCGCCCGTTCCGTGAAGCTACTGAGCAAAAGTTTCTGTTTTTTGTTCTCAATGCGTCATCTGTAAAGAATTCATAATCTTTGGTTATAACATGCATGTTGAGCATCTCTTAGATGATGCTTTTATTGAGTCTGCTATTGAATTGTTTTAGACTATATATTGGAGGAAATGCGTCTTTTGAAAGCTCGTTTCATTGTCTGTAACAAAACTAATTTTGGTACTGCGTTGTTAGATGGACACTGTGTCTGTGAGTTTAAACTATGTGTCTTGTAGGTTGTTGAAATGGAATAGTTTGATTTCTCTATGCTCCTCCGAACATCAACCTTTATAATATCTGTAACAAAGAGACAGAGATCCTACAAGTCTTCGCTATGCCAAAGCTTCCAGATTTGAATAGAGTCCAGTTAGTCCAGTATCTCTTATCTCTTTTCCATGGTGGGATTAAAAACTAAATTCGAGTTTATAATAATAGTTTATTCGTCTATTCGTCTATCTTTGTTTTAAATATGAAAAAAAAAAAACAATATTTACATTAAAAATGGGTTTATGGTTGTTAATAAATGTGTTAAATATGGCCTTAATTCTGTTTATTTATTCTTTGCTTAAATTGAAATAAAAGTTGTGTGGATACTTTTACTTGGTTTAATTATTTCCAATTGGTTTACACAATACTAGAACTAAAATCGATTGACTTTTCGAAAAGTACATGATCGATTCTCAATCGGCTGTCTCAATAGAAGCATATAATTATCTAAACGCAAATATTGTTTAAAACAATACGTTGTTCCCATAATTTTTGTTCTTTTATGATTTATGTATTCAACGATTTGCACAGCGGATTGTAGCCTTCTCATATGTTTTAATATAAATATCCCCGAAATGTGGGCTTTTTGGCGATAAAATATAGAAAATTACATTGTCACAACAAATTGCTCCGACAGTTTATCAACATCTTTTATGGTTCGACAAAAAACAACGTGTTTCTCCTGCATTAGCTATGGGGTAGGGTATACAAATGGTTTTTGTAAGAAAATATCCCAAAAAAGTTGGCGTGGGTTAAAATTATCTAATGATGAATTGTTTATATTATCATAAATTTTCTAAATATGTTGCTCAGATATTTTTTTTTAAATTCCTTACGGTTTGGCCAATAACTACGTTTTTCTAAAAAGGGGGTGTAGTAGTTTATAATATGTTTATACTTGTTCAGCTGGGAGCTTTAAAGAGCACGTTTACCAAATTTCATCATTCTAGCTCAAGGTATATCTAGCTACTATGTATCAAAACTATGGGATAGGGTATAAAGATAGCACAGAACGAAAACACTTACAAGTGGAATGGCAAATTTCACCCCGTATGAGTCGGGATTCTGGGATACAGAGCAGTATAGCTGGTAGTCGACCATACGCTAATGGATCCCTTTAAATATTTATAGATATGTGTAACTAAGAACATCTAAGAAACCATTTTAACGTCAGAATGATTTAAGTTGCACGTGCTCTTGCGATTCAATGCTCTCCAAGTTTGAAATACAAAACATAAGAATTAACTTTACAGCTACGTTGCTGGTCATATCACAATTGTTTTCCAATAAAGGAAACCAACCAACAGATGGGCAAGCCACTACAACAACTCTAGATGGTCATCACCGTATAGTCAACGTACTTATGTGATAAAAATCGTTAACAATCAGTTCTGATGACTTCCATAAATGGTTTGCACAAGTTCTATAATTCCAAAGAAAACATCTTAGCCAATATACTCAACGAATAAACGAGAAAAAAGTCTTCAAAGAACAACATTTTACAATTTATGGAACAAAAAAAGGAAAAGTTAGTCTCAACAAGTTACTGAGTTTCGCTGCATCTAAGGTATACGTATACTTCTGACGCAAAAAAAAATATTCAGCTTGAGTGACGACACGTTATAAGTGTGTTGCGGGGACATATGTAAGGTAGGTCACTACGACCATAATATACACTTTAGTGTAAGAGGAGGTTACACCTTCTGAACAATGTCAAAGACAAAAAAAAACATATGAGAGGCTACAATCCACTGTGCGGATCGTTGAATACCCTATCCCATCCCATCCTTAAAATTAATATCCTCAAAATATAAGCCTTATGGCGATGAAATACAGAAAATGACATTGTCACAATATATTGCTCAGACAGTTTATCAAAATCTTTTGTGGTTCGACAAAAAACAACGTATTTCTAGTGCTAATGCCTTGGGAAGGGGTATACAAATGGTTTTTGTAAGAAAACGCCCACAAAATGTGGGCGTAGGTGAACATGATCTATGGACAAAATGTTTATATTACCATTGCGGAAGTATTTGCATCAAATTTTTTTTCGAAAGTTTTAAAATTTGGACAAAAAACGTTTTTTACTAAAAACGCCCCCAAAAAGTGGGCGTGGCAAAAAACTTTGTATGCACGAAATATAGATATTAGGATTGTCTAAATATGTTGCTAACACATTTTTTTGAAATTCCTTACGGTTTGGCTTAAAACTACGTTTTTTCTAAAAGGGGGCGTGGCAGTGGGCGGATTTTAAAAATTTTTACACTTGTTCTGGTGACTCGGCCAAGGATGCTGTATACCAAATTTCATTAGCCTAGCTCAAAATTTAAGGCCCAAAAATCGGTGACGAACAGACAGACGGACGGACGGACGGACGGACGGACGGACGGACGGACGGACAGACAGACAGACATGGCTAATTCGACTCAGCTAGCGATTCTGAGTCGATCCATATACTTTGAGGTATATGTAGCAAAATTATTTATCTATGTTACAAACTAAGTATCAAAACTAATAATCCCCCCCTATGGGATAGGGTATAAATATGTCTAGACAAAGTTGTTTGTCAGGTGTTAATCGAAGTGCAAATGTATGTTTGTTATGGCAATTTTGTTTGTATGTTGATGGTAAATGAGGGTAAACTAAGCAAAACATTACCACGCTGCAGTTCTATCTATTAGCCAGGCTTTTCGCGAAGTTTCCTTCAACTACGGTTGACCTGGAATTTTTAAAATTATGTTGTGCACTTGTGCAGTAAAATACATGACATACTTTTGGAGTGAATCCAAAAACGACTGCAAAAATACAATCGCGATAATTAAACAAGTTGAATACCATGCAATTGGGATAGTCATCAATAAAAGCGCATAAATTATAGCCTACAGATATTTTACATAAAATAAGTTTGGTCAAACATAATTTCAAAATTATTTGAAAAATAATTTAGGGGGACACACCAACAGTGAGACAACTCTTACAGTGAGACACTCAATTTTACTCCGCAATGACTTGTCAAAACACGTGGCCCCCTGCATATACACGAAGTGTTACTGTGTGTAATCATTTGGCTCACTTCTCATCAAGTTCACCTGTAGTGTACCCTCGATTAAAGCTCACAAAGCACAAAAAATCTTTCTTTTTTTTCAATCTTCGGTGAAATACAAGATGTATTTGTATTATTAAGTTTGGTTTGTGTAATAAATATTAATAGGGCATTTAAGATGTTTCAATGTGTAGCTTTGGTGGTATTTGTTTTTTTTTTAATTTTTGAAGGATACGCAGTGAGACGGTTTACATCGACAAACAATGAGACAAGGTTTCACTGTTGGTAAATTGAATGTTTTTTTGTTATATGTGAGAAAAAAGTTAGCAACATACAACTCTGAGACATAATTGTGGTTCAATGTCTTTAATGTGCCGAATTATCTCATCCTTTAGCTCGTGAATTGTGCTTGGCTTATTGACGTACACTTTTTCTTTTAAAAAGAAAGAAGTCCAACGGTGTCAGATCACATGATCGTGGCGGCCAATTAACATCGAAACGACCGTGATGTGAAATAATACTGCCATTGAATTTCTCGCGCAAAAGAGCCATTGCTTCGATGGCTACGTGGAGTGGCACCATCCTGTTGGAAGCACATATTATCGTCCAGGTCCAAATCCTCAATTTCTGGCCACAAGAAGTCCGTTATCATCTCGCGAAAACCACTCACGGTTACTGCTTGGGACCGACCTCATTTTAGAAGTAAAGCCTGATGACGCCTCCATCACTCGTGGAATCTCGTTTGCTTATAAGTACCAATTCTACAATTCTATACTTCTATACACTGAGGTGAGTGTGCCTCGTCGCTGAAGATGATTTTCTTTGTAAAGTCACCATTCATTTCTGTCTGTTCAACCTACCATTCGGCGTATTGACGACGCTTGAAATGGTCAGTAGGCTTCAGATCTTTAGTCAATTGAACCTTGTAAGCGTGTAAATTTAAATCTTAATTCAAAATTCGCATCAGTGATGTTCGTGAGATGTTCAATTGTTGGGCACGACGACGAGTCAAGGTTGACGGCTGTTCTGCCACACTATCGCGAACAACAGCAATAGTTCCGCAGAACGAACTGGGCGAGCATGCACAGGTGTTTTCAAATTTCCTACAGACTCGATTTGCTGAATTTGGTCGATTATGCTGACCAAAAAAATCACGACGTGCACGAAATGCATTTTGATTTGAACGCCCATTTTCGTAAAAGGCTTCAACAATCTTAACGCGCTGCTCAATTGTGTACCTCTCCATGGTTGAATTTGTCAAACAATGAAATGTTAAATTAAGTTGGGCAAAAAACTTGACGTTAAGGTGTGACTCACAATTAACATCGTGTATTATGGTTGGGCTACCCTTTATGATCATTAACATTAGGTATGGAATATTATGTCGGCCAAGTGGGCGCATCTGGCTGTGGTGTAAAGGCGAGCTGATTTAAGCCCATTGTGCACAAGAATTTCCAAGACTTCTGGTATTAGTTAAGTAATTTCGTTTCTAATGTAACCATCGAGGTTGTGGTTGGTTGATTGATGTACACCTTTTCCTTCAAGTACCCCCATAAGGGAGATGTCAAATCAGGGAAACCCGGTAGCCAGGCGATATCACAACATTTTGATTTTAAGCGGCTGTAATATTCGCATCGTAGCCCGAGCTGTGTCTAAAAAGGCACCGTCTGTTGAAACCACATTTTCTGTACGCATAAAAGTTCCATTTCGGGACAAGAAAGTGGACTTGTTTCTATTTGAAAATGAAAATAAAACCAATTTAGCCTTCTTTCCATTTTCAAGGCTAAATAAGGCCTTATTTAACATATCGTCTTATTGGGCCTTATTTCACGCCGCCAAGGAATACCTGAAGAATGATATCGCATTTCTTGCCCGATCAACTATATATTGGCCGATGAAGCTGCATATGATAGGAACGAAATATATAGCTTCATGTCTACTTTTGGTATACATGCCTCCAAAACATGCCCGTCTAGGAAAATGAAAAGAGAAAACTTTCGCTACCACAGTTAGGTCGGCAACAAATTCGCATAAGCATTCGGTACCGAAAAGGATTTAGACAATGTAACAACGAGAGATGTTATATAGTTTTTTCGGTAGTAAAACGGTGCGGGGTGTTCCTCTGTTAGCGAGGGGACGGGGCTGTGTACTTAACCTGATTCGTCACGTCGCTTCGTCCGTATACTCGGGAGCTAGAGTTACAACCACAATGCAGAGGCTGAGGTAACTCTGCCGAATGCAATGGGGTGTTCGTGTGAGAGAGCGTGGAGGATCCGAGTGCCGGTACGTGGAATGTCGATGAAGAATCGCTTCCCTTGCGACACACTATGCAGAGGCTGAGGTGACTCTACCGAAATGCATGTGTGTGTGTGGTTGCGAGAGGAGGAGCGGAGGAGCGGTCTGCTGGGTTACCCAGAGTCTACGAGGAAAAGCAAATTTAATAAAATAAACACAGACAACGGCTTTTCTCAAAGTATTAGTCTTTCTTTATTTGTAATTCAGAGGCGGAGGTACTCCGTCGTGCTGTTTCACGCTTAAAGATCAACTGGTTTATTTTGACAACTGTATGGACTTAAATAGTAATGGTTTCTTGCAGTTTTCTTTTTTATGGCATTGCCAGCATATTTTAATTTATATTTTATTGCAGTTCTCATTTAAAAGAGTGTTGCCATAATAAGGCTTTATAATTCAATTTTATAATATTTTTTTAACAAAAATAGTAAAATTCAGCAAAAATAATTTAAATATAATGTTCTGTATTGATAACTGCTACAACAATATGTTGGTGCACTATCATGTAATTTCATAATATTATATTTATTTCAAAGGCGATAGTTACATTAATGTAATTGATGGATACTGCTAAAATGGGTTCATTAGGATTAATGCTATCAAGAAGCAAACTTAAGATGTTTCTAGACAAATCCAGTCTACCTCTAACTAGAAACGCTGTTTGATCATGTTAGAAAAATTACGCATCAGCACCTTTATATGTGTCCATTAGGACACTACCGTATACCCTACCTAGCTGACCGTATAACCATCGTCATTGACGGTTAAGAATCAATACTTTTTTTTAGGTTTACAATTGTTAATGTTTTGAAAAACTATGAGTACTATACCTCACTGACCTTTTATTACATAGATCACTTGTTATTATAGCAGCGCTTTATCCTAGTAAGCTGTTTCATTTTACCAAAATTTGGGCAAAGGGAAATATTGAGTGAATTTGGTTAAAATAATCTATTCGAAACTAAGGAACTAAGGAACTAAGGAACTTAAAGAAAGAAAGTAAGGTAATAATTGGAAAAAATCCATTTCATTCAAAACTACATTTATTCTATTTTCTGCAGTGATTTTATTTGAATCATCCAAAATTACATTTTGCCAATTTTTTGGTTTCAAAAAACCTTGAAATTATGCCTACCGCCTACTTACCGCAGTTGTTTAAGCTTTGATCAAGAGAAAAATGTCAGTTTGTGACGATTACGTCCGGCTGAATACTATAAATTTCGTTCTTCATCATGTGATCAAGTTACTTTAGAAATTATAGTATTTTGTAATAAATTTTATTGCTAGCACTATTTTTAATTATCTTCCTAAAATTTATTTGCTTCCATTTTGTATAAAATTTTTATAGTATTACGACTTGTTTTCAGGACCGGCATGCCTTCCTCAGACCGTAACACGGAGACATCGAATAGGATGTAAGTTTTTTATTGAATTTATAAAACCTTGCCGTCGGTAAGAGTTTTTTATTTGGTTTTGTGTTTTTATTTCAGTTTTTGTTTTTCTAAACAAATTTCTTTTTTTTTCTTATCATATCTACGATTTGTAAATATGGCGATGCTTTCTAACCCCAAAACTTCAGGGGGTCGTATGATGAACGCTTAAAAAATTCAAGAAACTCTTTCGATATATCACGGACAAAAGTCGAAATTTTAAAGAGAAAGAAAACTAAACGGTAATTTTGTGTGTATCATGATTTAGAAATAATGTAAAATGACCTGAATACTAAACAGATACTTTTTTTATACATAATATTGGAATACATACATGCAGTAGATATACGTTATATAAATCGGAATTTATTTACTCGATAGATTATTTGGTTAAGGAGATTTCAGTTTTCCAAATGACAGCTTGTTACCCTTCGTGAGTTTGTTTTGTTTTTTTAAAGTCAACTATAGCATTTGCTTCTTTTGTTTTATATTTTTTAACCGACAAGAGTGATGATCTTGTCAGTAGACAGAGTTCACGAGTTTGTGGAATTCCATAGAACTTAACAGCAATAACTTTATCTAGCAAGATCTTTAAATGTTAGATAATATGAATTTTACCATAAAAGATAACACAAACAGTAATTTAATTTGAATGACGTCATCGGACTATCTTTGTGATGAATAAAAAAAAAACTCTTAAATTGTCGATAGTACATAATACCTATTGGGGGGTAGGTCGCCTTTTACCTTATAAATAACCTTCCTTCCAAATCTCTTTCTAAAATAGCAAAACGAATCTGACTCATTTACCCCAAATATGTGTCTGCCGGCTATAGTCTATTCTAAACTCGGTTATGAGTCTTGAACCCAGTTGTTTTTTTTTTTGGGAACTAACACGGTACCTTCTCTAGCATATAACGGCAATGGCTCTTATGATATTGTTAAAAATTGATTATACCCTATCCCATAGGGGTATATTAGTTTTGATATTTAGTTTGTAACATAGAGAAATAATTTAGCTACATATACCTCAAAGTATATGGATCGACTCAGAATCGCTAGCTGAATCGATTAAGCCATGTCTGTCTGTCTGTCCGTCCGTCCGTCCGTCCGTCTGTACGTCACCGATTTTTAGGCCTTAAATTTTGAGCTAGGATAATGAAATTTGGTATATAGAATCCTCGTCCGTGCCTACAATCCGTGCCTATTAATATGAACATTTCGTCTGTATACCATTTTAACCCACGTCCACTTTTTGAAGACTTTTTATATAAAAACCATTTTTATACACTACCCCATAACATATGCAGGAGAAAACCTTGTCTTTTGTAGAACCGTAAAAGTGTTTTGTAAGCAGTCTGAAGAATTTGTTGTCACTATATCATTTTTTCTATTTTATCCACATCGTGTTTTTAGCCATGCCCACTTTTTTTGGGGATTTTAGTTTTATGGATAGGATGGGATAGGGTATTCAACGATCTGCACAGCGGATTGTAGCCTTCTCATATGTTTTTCTCTGAATTTGGGCTTAATAGGTACAACAAGTTTGAGTACCCGTTCTGGGCGGTCTCTTGGGATTGCTGGCTTTTGGTTATTAACTTTCTCCCAGTTTACGCTAGTATTGTGGCTGAGATATGGTGTGCATTAGCAATCCTTAGATGCTCGGAATATTCGGATTTGAATGTCCATTGCCTAAATATCGGCTGTTCCATAATTCACGCAAAACTTTAATTATAATTATTTAATAGTACTGCGTTGCCAAGAGAGCAATGTGACAGCTAACAGTTCGGGTTAAGTAAAAATGGAGCACTATACGAAGAAACAATACATTTTCATTGTTGAGTTTTGGTGGTTTCGCAAAAGTATCTAACGAGTGTCCCATAATTCACGCAAAATTTGAATTTTGCGCCATTTAATAGTATTGTGTTGCCAACGAAAAAAAAAGATAACATTGTGACGCATTTTTATTGTTGAGCAATATTTTAAAAATAATGGAACATTCTTCTTCGAAAATATGACTAGTCAGGCAGTAACGATTAATGGCGATAACTCAGTTTTTGGTGCCCAAATTACAAGATATGGATGTGACCGACATGTGGTATCAACAAGACGGAACCACATGCCATTCAGCCAGAGAAACACTTCAATTACTGCATGAGTCATTTTCTAATCGTGTAATAGGCCGTTTTTGCGATCAGAATTGGTCATCCAGATCTTGCGATTTAACTCCATTTGGTTTTTTTTTGGAGTCAAAGGTCTATGCAAATAAGCCCACGACCACCAACGCATTGAAAGAGGAAAATGGGTGGTGTTTTAAGTGACATTCAGCCACATTTATATAATAGAAAATTTCAATTAAATAGTATGTACGTACTTGCCAGCAACGCCGTGGCGGCCATTAACCCGATGTGCTATTCCATACGTAAACCCAATCTGTATACTCTATGAATCAATAAAAAATGGAAGCTTTCTAATTAAAATTCTGAACCAGCTAACATCAGTTTGGATTTAATTTTGACATACATGTTGACACACATGTTGACAAAAAATCCTTACAATATGTACGATAAAAAGCACGAATTTAATTAAGGCCTCATTAAAAGATTAATAGATAGTTGACGTATTCAGCAACGGCCCACTTCACCCAGTTTACACAAACAAACATCAAAAGTTCCCTTCAAGCATCGTCGGCAGTGGTCAACACTATATAGCCAGTGCACAACGCACTCTTCACACTCGATCGCCTCTACCACCAATTTCTCGAATTCTATACCACTATCGTGCCCACACGTTGCTTCGTTTGTCAGTTCATTGATGTCAATTACTATCTCGTGTAATTAGTCTCAGGCACCCAGCATGAGAACGATTTGTAAAGGCTGCCAAATATAATTAGCGTTTCGCCTCACTGACCAACCACTCACACACCATTCTGTCAATCATTTCCTTAGCACGTACCCAAAACCTGGCTTATTCACATTAGCGCATTGATTTGGTGTTACATTTTATATTCTACACGATAGTACCACACTACCATAGTGTTGTTTTTGTTTGCCGGAGTTTTATTAATTATATATTCTTCACTTCGTTTCAGTCTACAAACCTTTGAGAAACCTACGGAAAACTCATGGGTAACCAGCGGTCAAATCGGATCTCGTGACGCTGTTCTCGTCTTTCGTACCAGCATATTAAATACGAAAAGCGACGATGGCGACGATCAGGGAGTCTCTACCAGTAATACTAGTATCGACAACTGCAGTAGTGATGGCTCGTCCTCGCCTGATGTTACAACAAAAATCCCCTCGGAGGTATCCAATGTAACTCACAGTTCTAGCACTAAAGCCAAAGTTCTATTGTCACTGCCAAAAAACGTTAGTCATCAAAAGACTATTAGCAATTGTAGTAGTAGTCTAGGTAATAGAAACAATGTGAGAGAGTTAAAGCAGCAGCTGGGAGTTCACCAGAAGGAGCTCATTAAGTCGCCAAAGAAACGGATGCACGACTCTTTGTCGTCCAGTGAGGCGTCAATTTCCAGCGAATGCGATGATCCAATTGAGGTAGAAGAGGATATACGTCTCTCGCGCATGGAAACAAGTGCGGATCGATCGTCACTATTCAACCATAGTGATGATTCGGGCTGCAGTGGTGCTTTACAGAAGAGTGACTCCTTCGATAACAAGGAAAATGTCCATGACGAAGATCAACCTGAATCAAGTGACCTTCCCGCGGTAAAGCTGAAAATCACCTACAAGTTCATGAACACGGAGACCAAGCTGTTGAAGAAAATTTTTATTCGGCACGGTCTGACCGAAGCCGAAGGTGAGCAAACTTTCAATATTCTATGGACCGGGGTGCACATGAAGCCGGACATCTTGAGAAATCTTACACCCTACCAACGGGTAAATCACTTTCCGAGGTAAGTGCGAGCCGTGATTTGGTTGTTTTTGTACCTAGTTGAAGGTGTCGTTAATTTTCGTTAGCTCTATCCTAGGTCATATGAGTTGACGCGAAAGGATCGACTGTACAAGAATATCGAGAAGATGCAGCATTTGAGGGGATTCAAGCACTTTGACATTGTGCCGCAATCGTTCATACTGCCTATGGAGTATAGAGACTTGGTGTCTGCACATAATAAATACCGCGGACCGTGGATAGTAAAACCAGCAGCGTCAAGTCGAGGTAGAGGAATTTTCATTGTGAATTCGGTGAGTATACTTTTAAAAAATACCACGTGCTGATATATGTAGACGTTCGGCTATCAAACTCGTTTGTTTTTTTTTTAATTTTTCAGCCGGATCAAATTAGTCCCGACGAACAAGTGCTTGTCTCGAAGTATGTTGCCGATCCTCTTTGCATTGATGGTCATAAGTGTGATTTGCGTGTGTACGTGCTCGTCACATCATTCGATCCGCTCCTTATCTATGTATACGAGGAGGGTCTGGTTCGTTTAGCGACTGTAAAGTACGATCGGAATGCTGAAAACCTGTGGAACCCATGCATGCATCTGTGCAATTACAGCATTAATAAGTACCACTCGGATTATATTAAGTCGAGTGATGCTCAAGATGAAGACGTCGGGCATAAATGGACGCTAAGTGCCCTGCTCCGACACTTAAAGAGTCAAGGTTGTGATACTCGCCAGCTGATGGCGAATATTGAAGACCTTATAATCAAGTCCATTTTTGCGACGGCACAGTCCATCATTTCAGCATGTCGGATGTTTGTGCCGAACGGTAACAACTGCTTTGAGCTATACGGCTTCGATATCCTCATAGACGATACGTTAAAGCCATGGTTGCTGGAAATAAACTTATCACCGTCCATGGGTGTAGATAGCCCTATTGATACCAAAGTCAAGGCCGCACTTATAACCGATCTTCTTACATTGGTCGGAATTCCGGCTTATAGCCAGTTAATGCGTGCTCACTACGACACCACATGGTCACGGTATCGCAATGTTAGCTATGGTCGACGCACAAATTCTGCTGATCATATGGGAGTTGGCAAGAAAAGCGGTTCCGGCCAGCAGAAAGCTCCACTTACCGGGGAGGAGCTGCGGATAATTCGAAATGTACGTCTACAAAACGCCCGCCGTGGTGGATTCGTTCGTATCTTCCCAACGGAGGACAGTATGCAGAGGTATTCGGCGTTCCTTGATTCCACGACTGGCATTCCTATATCCACTAGTCCAGCTACGGGTCAAGGCACATATTCTATGATCATGCCTCACAATTTCAATCAGATGCTATTCGATCACTTGTATGGAAAGGAATCTAAAGGAAGCGGTTCCAAAGAGGAGAATAACTACGATGAGCGTATGAACCGTTATGAACGAGCTTTGGAGACAGCCATACCCATATCCTTTGGTGAAAAGAAGAAGGATGTCAAATGCATCGAGGAAGGTACACGCCTGCGAAAACAGATTCGCAAACTAATTGAGGGTGGCTCCGAGTTAACTCAGTTGCAAGCTCGACAAACGTTCGGTATGTATTTGGAAGCGATTTTGAGGCGATTGACACAAGAACCTCGTGACTACCATGAAAAGTTGATTTTAAAATTCATTAGCCGCGCGAATGGCGGTATAAAGGCGCCTGTATTTTTTAAAAATCCATTTAATTATCGTGTCATGAGCAAGGATCGTTCGGCTATGGTTGCAAAGCTACTTGGCGACTATCTCGAAACGTACAGCCGCGAAACAGAGGCCTACATCGACTCATTTGACAATTATGGAAAAATACCGATCGCGTTGTTTAACGACTTTATATCGCATGCGCAGGAAAATGATTTGGAATCGGTGCTAACATTGCATACTAATCTCACGCACTCCATGCCATTTCTGCACAATCGTTGTGGGTCTTCGGTGCCCCTAACGCCGCCAATTCCAACAGGAGCACATGGTTTTCTTAAGGCCCTTCCGGCGATGGTTGCCGGAGGCAACGTCGGCTCCAAGGAGATGAATCGTATCGATATATACTACAAAAATCCATCAGGAGCACCAACGCCAAAGGGTGATAAGCAGGAAACGGGACGAAAAACCGCAGACAAACGACCGAATTTGAATGTCAGCAACAAGGTGACTCCACTGAGAAGGTAATAGCTTGAAATTGCTTTAAACACAAAGGAAAAGGAGCGCAAGTGGTAGATATTTTTGTTTTAAATTTGTATCTTTTGATAATTTATTCATGAACATACTATTTTTTATTGTGATACATTTTTAACGCTCTTGTTAAGTGAAAAAGGATTTTTTTAGTATTCTGTCGTGCTTTTTGTTGCTTAAACAATAGAAAATGTTTTTTTTTTGTTATTTTAGTATTAATTGTGTGAAATAGTAAATGCGCACAAATTGTAATAAAATTGTTGGCATGCGTTTTGCAGCTCAGCGAAAGATATATTAACACGTAAGGCGAACTTAAAATATTTGTATTTATTTATTGTTTGTAAGGTTAATTTAAATTATTTGTTTTTTTATTTAATTTATTTGTTACTATTTAACGAAGACTTTTAGGATTATGCGAGAGTTAGTGAAATGTTGTTATTTTAGTGCTATTACAAGATAAGTGTAAACAAAACAAAATGGTAAAAAATGGTCAGACTGGTCTGATCTCTTACATCGTCAATATATAGCACAGCATCCTTGTTTAATTTGACATAACATGTGATAGAGGGCGTTGAATAGAGTAAGAGTCCACAATTGTTAGGCGGCACGCAAAGTTCTTATGAACAAACAAAAACTGATTTCTTTTTTATCGACGGGAGGAATCACAACACTTTCACTAAATTCCATCCCTACTGTATGATGTTTCGTAATTTTAATTATTAATTGGTTGTTCTATTCGATACTTGGGTGAAGTTTCTCACGACCAAACGTTTAAGCAAACAATTCTCATTATCAGCAATTCTGGTTATTTTTTTTAAATAATTGAAGGATTCATTCTCGTTATCTATTTAGACGCATATTTAAATCAAGAGTGTCCCCACTACAAACTGTGAAGGGAAGATCTATCCAACAATATATAGCGGTGGCTATAGACAACAAGTATACAACTACAAGAGTGCGCATCTCATACATCAAAAATTTACTACTGATGTTGATACCCCAGTGTGCACATTGCCATGCCAGCATCAAGCAACAGCATAGCCGATGCATACGAACGACGCGAATTCCCTTCGCACCTACCGCCCGTGTCTGAAACGTCGACAACATTTTTAGCTGTGATGCGTACTCTATAGTTATATACCTCTTTGCTATAGACCACCCGATCTTTATTATTCGATTTTGTCATATTCTGGTCCCCGGTGTCGTTTCACACTTTCAAGCAGCGTAAGGTTTTCCATCGATCCTACTTCCCAGGACGTTTTTATTTAATGGAAAATAACCCATCCGTAAACGGGGAATCCAATTACTTCTATTTCATAACTAAGTTGTTGCTACCAATAGTGGTATTTCGTCCAAGGATGTGGGCCGCCAATACTTTAAATGTTCTTGTCATCTTTAACTGCAAGACCAACACAGTTGGTTACAGATTACAACGTTGCATTACGTGTACTCCAGTGTTAGGTGACATAGCTGGATCAATATTAGTGGATTCGCAAATTCTGTCATCATATAGAGCTCCAGCCGATGGATTGTTTATGATTGTTGGAGATGATTGTTCTCGACATCAAATTCTTTAAACTCTTTCTGGATTTTCCAAAGCATGGTATCGCCTTTCTTGTAGCAAATGGAGCATATTTCAGTCATCAGGCATACTTTTGTACATGCAGACTTGATTCGTTCTTTCTGGATTTTCCAAAACATGGTATCGCCTTTTTTGTAGGTTTGTAGCATATGGAGCATATTCCAGTCATCAGGCATACTTTTGTATATCCAGACTTGATTGGTTCTTTGGTGCATGCGCACTTCCATGACGTCGCCTCGTATTTGAAGCGTTAAGCTGGTAATCCGTCAGAACCGGCTGGCTTGTTGTTCTTGTCAGCATTTTGATGACTTCTTCCATATTAAAAGGGGTCATTTACGATCACACACTTGTGACTAGGTTGCAAGCCCGGTTGTTTTGAAGCCAGCTTCCAGTTGTTCGGTTTTTTTGAATTGGGTTGTTAGTGTCGCTAGACTCTGCGATATACTGTAATAGGAGGCACCGTGTTGTCTTTTTATTTTATTTTCTTATTCTGTCTCGATAATCTTTCCGTGTGGCCAGGGTTTTGGGTTGTATGGCATTTATATGAACCTCTTCCGTCACATCTTGTTGGTACTGCAAGCATCATAATACAACTGGCATGACTGGTAGCATATGATGGATAAAAACATAATAAAGATAGACATATTGCAAACTATATGGATCGAGGTGAGCCGATCAAGCCATGCCTGTCCGCCCGTTCGTATGCCACTAGTTGTTGAGTCTTTAATTTTGGCTAAACTCATGAAATTTCTTACACAAACGCTTTGTTGCTTCCACCTGAAGATAAACATAAATGGTATATCGATCACGTAGATAGTAAATGTCGTCCAATGCCTGCTTGATTCTTTCGTGCATGCACCCAAATAATACATCTCCACGGCATCAGCCGAGACCGAGGACGTTTATTTTGTTTTTCTTTTTTTTCGCGGCTATGTCATGCTTTAAGTAATTGGAATTACTACTTAATTGTTGACCAGGTTATCAGCTGATGGAAATGCGCCTTGAACAAATTAAACATAGATCCTGCAGTTTAGTAGGTCTTGTGATCTGGGTTTTGGAGCAAGCTTGCAGTTATTTAACCTTATTAACAAGCTTAGTAATTAAGCTTGTTAATTAAGCTAATTAAGGGCACTTTGGAGAACCGATGAAAACATTGGTTAAATCGGACAACTGCTCGATGATTTTGTGTTATGTTTACGCCAGAGCTTTGTTTTTTCGCTTGCATATCATAGATAACGGTGAAGCTATAAGCACGTCTTTAACAACAATTTGTACCCAGCAAATGTATTGTGATGTTTTTGCGACCTTGACAAGAATTTTATTTCCATCCTCGACAAGAGCTAGGAAAATACAACTGTTGATTATAACTCGTTTTTTTAGGCGTTAAGCAGTTATCCGAAAATCGATGTTTAGTTTTCTTCGTTTTGAATCGTTGCCCAGATCGTTTATCGTTGCTTCAACATAAGCGCATCCTAAATCTCTAGTTATAGCAATCAGGGGCTTTTTTATAATTTGAATCATTGGCGTGTTGATGTTCAAGCGAAGCTTATGATAAATAAAAAGTTTATTCATAGATATTTCAATTTTTAAATCCAACTTTCCTATCATTTTTTATTTCCAATGATGGTTTTCAATGATTGCTATAACTAGATTCTAACCCTCCAAAATGTTTTCCTCGATTGTTTGTGAATACCCGAGTACGCTATTTTCATCATCTTTCGGACATGTTTCATGCAAAGGATGTAAACTTCTTCTTTGACTAAACAAAAGCGTCATCTTTAGTAGAGGAGTAACCCGAGCCTGAAAAAATAAGCTGATGTTGTAAAGTGTGTCTCTGATGCAGATCATTGTTGGCTAAAGTCAATGGCTTTTACTTTACCAATTTTATCATGGTGAAGACACACCCTGTTGCATATGCAACGTATTTTCCACTAAAATATGATAGTGCCTGAATGTTTTAGCACTTTTATTTAGCTAGACGAAAAACAAATTTTAACACTAAAGCTAGTCGTCCACATCCACATGTGAAAACAGTATCGTAAAGTATCATCTAAATTTATCTTTTTTCAAAGCAATGCCTTCCCAACTCACCCAGTCTTTAGGTAACTACCTACAGCTCTGCCCTCATCTATTTTTAAAAACTAATAAATCGATATAAACTTAAGAGTACTTTTGTTAGTGCCTAAGTATGGCATGTTATCATTTGTACTGATCTCTTCGAAGAATAGGTTTAAACAAATTTAAAGCTACTATTCAGACTTATTTCCAAAAGTCTATCACAGCATAGATGCTTATATAAACTTGTTGTTTTCCATTTGTCTTATAAAATAGTAAATGCTCTCTTTAATATATATAATATATAACTGTTTTTTGTATTATTTATTAATTTTTCTCTTTTTGATTTTGAATGTAAGAACCAAAGAATATTCTACCCGTTCCTTAGCCTAAATCCAACTATTTTAGTACTTCTAACATCTATCTCTTATATCCTATTAACTGTTACTGCCTTTAAATAAAGTAATAAAATCAAACATTGCATTTTGAATTATATAATTGTATTAACAAAATGCATTCCACATAAAGAAAAATATAATTAAAACTCGAACTACGCAAATTCATTGCATAAATTAAATTAAAATAAAGTGCATTTTAATATAACGCTGGTTTATCTAGTCATTTACCTAATTAATTGAAAATAAAGATTTATATTCGTTCAAGCTAACAAAAATAATATTTATATACAAAATTATTTATTTATCTAGGATTAATGAAAATACGTACACATAAATAAACAAAATAATTAAATTCACACACAAAAACTTAACGAATTAAACACACGTACACACAAACTATTTATAAAAATCTTAATAAAAATAAACTTATTTATTTCGATTTTCAAATACAACAAATATTGTGATAAAGAAATTGCTTATGCAACAGACTATTTTTGTTCGTTCAAATAAAAAGCTAATCGTAAAAAAATAAAAGCAAATCATAAACAAATAAACAAACATAAATAAAAAATATATAATTAATAGCAATAATTAACAAGCACCATTGTTGCTTTTTTTTTTCTTAATTTTCCATTTCAAATAGTATAATAAACACTTTTAAATCAAAAGTCAACAAATTAAATAATTATTAGTATTTTAAAATCTTAAGCTGTAGCGTTTTAAAACAAGAAATATTTATATATATTTATATAATACAAAAAAAAATGAGATCTAATATTTTTTATACTTGTATATTTTTTCTAAAATCACATACAAAAACCATTTATGAAAAATGAAAGCCATTTTAATGAAATTCGCTTGTAATGGATTTGAAATTGACAAAACAAAAAAAAAAAAATAAAATAACTCAATGCATTACATTAGATTAAAAAGAAGCTTATAACTTTATTAAAGAGTTGATTAGTAAATTCTTTAGTGCACAATCTTTTAATCACATAAGGAATTACATTTCTTTTGTGAGAAAATAAATTTAGTTCAGCGAAAAATATAATTATATTTATAGATACAAATGCACAATCAAAGCCATCTGCAAATGTCCAAAACGAAGCAAACCGAGTTATTTTAATTGATAGATAATATATTTTATGCTTGTGTGTCAATAGGGATGTGAGATATAAGTAAACGCGTTTTGTTTTAATCATTACGCCTAAGGCATAAACAAAAACGAAAGAAAATTATATTAAAATTTACAACAACTTTTGTGAAATCAATTACTTATAATAAATAAAGCAAAGATTTTTAACTGCAAGGTTGCATGGTGTTTTTTTGTCTGTTGTACATTGGATGTCGTTTTTAGCAGTTTATTTGTGATCAAACATTGAAATAATCTCCTCTTTGATTCTGTATATTCTGCTTCCAGTTATTGGCATATGCTTGGCCCTTAACCTTTATAAGGACCGCTATAGCCCAGATTCAAACTGGGGGGCCTCAAACATAATGCCTCTCCAATTAGCCCGGTCCTTAGCTAACTGCCTCCAGTTGCCCACTTCAAGTGCATTGAGGTCGATTTCTACTTGTGCGCTTCATTTCAGGCGAGGTCTTCCTCTGTTGCTACTGTAAAAGCTTTTTTAGAAGGATATAGTTTTAGCTTAACTTTAGACTGTCCGAATTGATCACAGTAAATGCGAAGTTGCTTCGTTATAGAATGCGTGGTTAAAATAAAAAATGCCGCGAAGCCGGGCATAGGTTAGGTTAGAGTGGTTCCGTTTCTGGCGAGTTCATTAGCCTTACAGTTCCCTGGAATGTCACTATGCCCAGGCACCCAGCATAGGTGAATGTTAAAATGCTTTGACATCTCCTGCAGAGATGATCGGCAATCTAGGGTTGTCTTTGAATTTGTTGAGACTGATTCCAGGGATTTGATTGCCGCTTGGCTGTCCGAGAAAATGCTAATATCCTTGGCGATATTACATTCTCTTTCAACCAGGATAAGGCTTCTTTGATCGCCATGAGTTCCGCCTGGAACACGCTGCAATGATCAGGAAGACGGAAAGATAGGCTGAAATTTAGCCTGCCGTAGAAGACATCAGCACCCACTCCGTCATTTGTTTTGGAACCATCGGTGTAAAAGTGGATCGAGTCAATTAGCACAGGTTCGTTGCTCTCCCATGACGTTCTGTTTGGGATTGTGACCCGGAAACTCTTATCAAAGTTTAATCTGGTGAGGGTGTAATCGGTGTTTTCAGGAACATTTGTATATTCGTTTAGAATTTTTGAGTGCCCATATTTAATATTCGACCACTGTCGGATGGCTTTAAGACGTATGGCTGAGTTAGCTGCCATTTGTTTGCCGAAAATATCTAGGGGTATTAGGTAAAAAAGGATGTCTAATGCCGGGTGTCGTTCACGCAGTTCTCTGCATTTTGGCTAGTGTTTTGCTGTTTAAAGCTATTTCTAGTGCTGCTCACCATACTACTACTCCATAAAGAAGTATCGGTCTTATAACCGATATATAGAGCCAATGCGTGATACGAAGTTTCATTCCCCATTTCAAGCCTATGGCTTTCTTGCGTCGCTTTCTTTACTCTTTCTGTTATGTTTAGCTTCCAGTTAAGCTTCCTGTCCATAATAATTCTCAGATATTTGGCTTTGTCTGAGAAGACTAGTTCGGTTCCGTTTAGTGACGGGGGTCAATGTGAGGAATTTTATATTTCCTAGTGAATAGGACCAGTTCAGTCTTATGTGGGTTCACACCCAGTCCACAACTGACCGCCATTTGGAAAGTTTATGTAGTGCGTTTTGGAGAAGATCCTTGAGTATATTCAGGTGTTTCCCTGCGACGTCATCCGCGTAGGCAATCACGTGACATCCCCCTGCTTCCAGGATAAGTAAAAGCTCGTTTACCACTAGGTTCCAGAGAAGAGGGGACAGGACCCCACCTTGCGGGGTCCCTCTACTTACATGTCTTCTGGTCGAAGCACCACCCAGTGTTGTGTTGATAATCCGTCTATTTAATAGCAAATTAATCAGCATTCCAAGTGAGTGATCGACTTTCAGACATGTTAGCGCCTTAATGATCGCTCCCGAATTAACGTTGTTAAAAGCGGGTGAGCTTTTCTGAGTGGGTCCCCAGTCAGGCTGATTATAGGCACGGGTCTTGTGACACCTTAATCCGACCCATTGGTGGTTCGAGGGGTAGGAAGAGGGAGAGGGTTATGGAAGGTGGAGGGGTAGGAGAGGATGACTTACTCTTGGCTTCGGATCTCAACTGAGGGTATACCCGAGTATCTTTGATCTTACTAAGCTCCCACACCGCGGCAAGGTAGAAAGTCTCGTAGAAGCCGGGCATGTATGGAATAAAATTCAGGTAGGTTTGCGAAGTTATGATTCAAACAGCATACCTCTTGACCTCAAGTCGTCGAAGAAACGGATTCGTTTGTCTGTTGAGTTCGGTTTTAGGGAAAATGCTGTCATGTGCTCTTATGTATCCATGTTATCTACTTTTCAACGTGATAAATCCGTTTCTGGTCCCAAACAGAAATCAGAGATTCTACACTACACCACTATATACTGGCTAAAAAACAAACAAATTTTCGGCGCAACAGGCTCGTTAGTACCCAGGGCCTAGCTTTCTCACAACCATTCATGTGTGCGTGTGTACTGAAGCACGATGGCGGGACCTCCTGTTTTATTCCGACTCCGAACGGCTAAGTTGAGATAAGCTATTCTTGACAATTGATACTACTCGGACGTTTTGTCAGATCATCACGAGAGGAGGGCCAGTGAAAAATCATTTAGGTGTTGCTACGGCTAGGAATCGAACCCAGACCTTCTGCGCGGCAGTTCATCGCACTATATATATATTGGCTATATTTTTTAATTTACTGAACATTTTTTATCCACCTATGTGTGCCACACACAACAGGTGTTTAGCTCAGATTTGCAGAGTGACTTGCATTTGTAAGGAGTGTGTTATGTTATGCACGTATGTATTTTCGTATCGAAACCAAACACTTTTCATGTAATATCAACGAAGACTAAGAAGACTAAAATACAGGAAAATAGTAAGAAAGAACAGTCTGAAAGTACCTTTTTTTCAATAAATCCAAAAATTTACTGATCCGAAACTGCAGGATAAGACATGCCTCTGCATAGTTCGTCTCTATAAATGCTGTCATAAACGGCTTTGAAGTCGATAAATTGGTGGATCTGTAAAAGTGTGGATTTTTGTTGCCAGTTTCAGGGGTTCAAATATATCGGCAAATGAGATACGTAGGTGGCGTAGTGCAGAGGGTCTTCTTTTATGGTAAATATTTCTTACCAAATCATCTTCGCCGGCTTTATAATGCTCGGCACAAAGGCCGCCATTTCCGGCAAGCTTGTTAAGCTTATGTTTAGGATTGCCCCATATTGCAAGTGTCGATTGATTATCGACAAGCTGTGTGTCATTGATTTTTGGTAAACATTTTTTTGAATACATTTTTTGATTTTGAGATACTTTTTCCATTTGTGGAAGGTATATTCAAGGATGATATTTTCATAATTATTAAATTAATACGCAATGTTTTTAACAAATATATAACATAAGTTGTGTTGAGTTGTGGTTTGACGAATGTTTCAGATGTTTCTTATCCCTTTGAGTAGTTTGTTTAAACAAATTGTTTATGTAGTTTTAAAATCTTTGAACAATCACGTGAGTTTGTCCGTGAACCTTTGGATCTCTATGAATTCCTTTGTCGAAAGTATAGAAAGATTCTGGTTGCTGTATCGCTATCGCTGCCAGTTTACGAGTGGGCTTCTGAACTCCCCTCGTGACATCGGCTACTCTAACCCGACTATTTGGACCCTTGATTATTTCGGCTATTCTCCCAGTTAACCATTTTTGTGGAGGCAAATTTGTCCTCGTGCACGATGACTAGGTACTTTGAAGTTCCTGCACGTCTTTTGTCCATCGCTTCCAGAAATGCTACTTAACTGCATTTATTCGCCGTCATCTTTTAATGAAGCTTATATCAGAAACCTCCACTGCTGGTCCACATACTGCCTTAAGCGATGACCCGATAAGCAGATGTGAGGACGTAAGGGCTGGATAGTCATTTTGATCTGTTGACGTCGAAGTAATTGGTCTGGAGTTCATGAGTGCTTCCTATCTCCACCAGTGCCGTAGATAACTCTTAAAATGTTAACTTAACACCTCCCAACTTACGGTATAGATTGCGTTTTGTCACTTTCACGGCGTGTCCCCCAAATTTCACCGAACTGGGTTGTCCAGGGGGTATAAAATAAGAATTTATTGTGGCATTAGAACAAACATTTAAAATAAATTGTTAGGGTACAGATATAGCTATCATTAAAAATGTTCTTTAACTTCTTGCGGCTTTTTTATAAATTCAATCATTCGCGTGTTGGTATCAAAACGAAGTTTATCAGTTTTAAAACATAATATTCAAATAAAATTTTCGCAGAAAATCACTTCTTGCTTTTCACCGATCAAGATTTATTTTTCTGAAGCAATGTTTGCCATTCCACTAATTCCTTTAACCAGCAATGGGGTAAAATTTCAATTATATCATGTTTTGTGTTCCAATAAAGTTGTTTAATGATAGCTATAACTGGACTCTTAGTTAGCTTTTTTAATTTTAAATTTAATTTAGAAATTCAAAAGAGTGTGCCAGCAAAAATGGTTGCGTTATCGCAATGGTTGTCTCTGGGGACTGGGGAGACCCCGACGATCTATCATCCTTTTAATGCTGCTATGAGCTTTTATCAATGGTTGTCTCTGGGGAGACCCCCCCCAACCTATCATCCTTTTTAATACTGCTATAAAGGCATCAGCTGAAAGATGCGATACAGCTTCCAAGTGAACTGTCTTCGATGAAAAGCATACAAAGACCGCAACACCTTTCCGCGTACTTTAAAATGTGTATATATGATACCATAAAAATACACCCCAAAAGCAAATAAATGGACATGATGTGGTTACTCTTTCAGCAGCAAACCTCCCGTTATCTGCTAAAAAAGTTTTGGTCGATATCCGACACCATGAGGACAGGACACTTTCAAATCGTATGGCTTCTCAACTCCCGAATGTTAGTTATCCAAAATCTTTGTCTCGTTAGTGCCACATGAGATTTTGGACCTGCATACTTACTTACTTAAGTGGCGCTACAGTCTAGGATGAACCTGGGCCTCAACCAACATGCCTCTCCAATTAGCCCGGTCATTAGCGGAGTCTCCATAGCCCGCCAACGCGAACGGGACCGTAGATTTTGAAGAATTTTTCTCTCAAATCGACCAATGATTTCTTCATCCGCTTTTGTTACGATCGGATGTGGACTTTCCTGGCCTAAAACCACACTGATAAGGGCCGATCAGGTTGTTGGTAAACGGTTTCAGGCGTTCACATATTACGGCAGATAGGATCTTGTAGGCGATGTTGAGGATGTTGCCTCTGTAGTTGGCGCAGTTCAGAGGGTCTCCTGTTTTGTGGATCGGGCAAACGATGCTGAGGTTCCATTCTTCAGGCATACTTTCGTCCGAGCAGATTTGGCTTATGAGTTGGTAGATGTTACTTACCAAGTCATCTCCGCCAGCTTTATAAAGCTCAGCGGGAAGGCCGTCATTTCCGGCGGCCTTATTAAGCTTGAGTTTAGATATTGCTATCCTCACTGCTGTTGTCAATATTAAATGGTTCGTTCTGCCTGACAGCGGAATATTGTTCGTCATCGCCGTTTCCATATTCATAGCTTGGTTTGTATTCCTAGCTTAGGTGTCATACACTTTGGTTACACTAACGAACACCTTTTATGGAATTGCACATCTCTTGTTAATGGATTTCGAAGATCCTACTTTCTTGGCTATTACTCTTCCTTAACTCAATTTGTACGAACCAATGCAGTTGTCCCGTTGGCGGGACAATCCCGCTTTGAAGCTTTGTATCCCGATGTCCCCAAAGAATACAAAATGCCCGCTTTGAAAAAAGGCTACCCCATATGGATGCATGTTTGGAGGCTATTGTTGTTAATGTGCAAGCGCCTATGGCACAAATAATTTAAAAGTCCACCTGCGTAAGGCTAACTATAACTTTATTAACTGATGTTTCAAACTTTCTTCAAATACTTCAAACAAAATTATTTCCTGTCTACGTTTTACCATACGAAGGTGTACAACACAAGTAATATTTTTCGAGTTCCAAGAACAACCAGTTGAAACATGGTTGATTATTCGAAACAAATGTTGTCATGCCTCTGACACAGAATATAAGCAACTTTTGGGATACAGTAAAACTAGGTGGCTTGCGCTGATGCCACCACAAATATTTTGAAAAATTATTTAACAAACCTAGCTCAGATTTATGGTTATTTTTATGCACGGTCAGTCAACTACGTTTCAGTTTTATGTTAAAGATCGAAAAAAAACATATCTGCAACTGAGGCCGTGAATGAATTATATCAGCTCGTAAGCAATTTAAGCCGAAAACATATGAGAAAGCTACAATCCGCTGTGCGGATCGTTGAATTCCCTATTCCATCCTATCCATAAAACTAAAATCCCCAAAAAAGTGGGCATGTCTAAAAACACGATGTGGATAAAATTGAAAAAATTATATAGTGACAACAAATTCTTAAGACTGCTTATAAAACACTTACGGATCTACAAAAGACAAGGTTTCTCCTGCATATGTTATGGGGCAGTGTATAAAAATGTTTTTTTTTTATATAAAAACGCCCCCAAAAAGTGGGCGTGGGTTAAAATGGTATATAGACGAAATGTTCATATTAATGTTATTAATGATTCTGCATCAACATTTTTTTTGAAAAATTTAAAATTTGACCTATAACAGTTTTTTATTAAAACGCCCCCAAAAAGTGTGCGTGGCAAAAAACTTTATATAGACGTAATATAGATATTAAGATTGTCTATATATCTTGTTCAGAAACTTTTTTTTAAATTTCTTACGGTTTGGCAAAAAACTGAGTTTTTCTTAAAAGGGGGCGTGGCAGTGGGCGGATTTTGAAATTTTTTACACTTGTTCTGTAGGCACGGACGTTGATCATATATACCAAATTTCATTATCCTAGCTCAAAGTTTAAGGCCTAAAAATCGGTGACGGATGGACAGACAGACATGGCTTAATCGACTCAGCTAGTGATTCTGAGTCGATCAATATACTTTGAGGTATATGTAGCTAAATGATTTCTCTATGTTACAAACTATGTATCAAAAATAATATACCCCTATGGGATAGGGTATAAAAAAATTATGTGTTTTTCCAAAAGATGTATGTATGCAGATGTCCCGCTTCGAAAGGAAAAATGTCTGGTCATCTTCTCCATTTGACCTCCTTGCACACTGGAATAACTACTTCATTTTAATGTTCGGAAGGGATTTATATTTGATTCGCTTTGGAATCGGCACCGTAGAGTAAAACTGGTAGGATAAGGGTCAGTTATGTTATAAATTTTAACTTTACCCAGTTATTACCATTTTCAAACTAAGTGGAGCAGTTGCGATGGTCGAATGATCCATAGGAAATAATTATCACCAGAAGCTTATCTTAATTCAGCCGTTGGTATTCGGTATAAAGTTGAAGGTCCAGCCTAAACGTAAGAAGTACACATGCTCATATGAATAGTAGGTAGTAAAAAAAACTAGGTGTCGAAAATGTGTATGTCCTTTTGTTCACATTACGATCTCTTCAGTCTGTGTCCTTTATGTATGAATGTGTGGCGTCGTGTACTAACTTCATTATCTTTGGGTCATCAGACACTCTTCATTCGATCTTTGAGGTTGCTTAATAATAATGCTCTGTTACAAATATTTTTGTTAACTTAGAACTAGTTTTGATTTTATTTTAGTAGAGGCTATTGCTCTTATGGCCGCTTGGCTGTAAATGAAAAAGATAGGAACTAAATAAAATGACAATAAAATAAAAGATCAGGAAGCTTGATAGATAGCACACCTTCTTGTTGTTTTTTTTACAAAAGTTGTACTGCATTACATCGAGCTAATAGGTCTCTTGCCGTACAATTTTATTTTTGGACAATTTACTAATATTTACTGCAAATGTTCGGGAATAGACCTAATTTATTTTATTCAAAAATAATGTTAATATTCTTAGGAACATATTCATATTTGTAGTGAAAATGTTTTACATTTGTTTGTGAATACAGTTTTAAAGAGTCTGGCAATAGTTCCTTCTGGTTAAAAAACTAGCTTAATAAATAATCAAAGATAGAAACCCTTCAAAATAAATCACCTCCAAATTACACCATAACATAAAGCTCACCGTGTGACTTGCTTCCAGAGAGCTTTTGTATCGACAACGTTTTCCATGCTTATCCTTCATTAGCGCAATCCGCCATTATCAGCTGAAAATGGTGAGTATGCGATTTACATCCATCCAAACAATATAACTGCCACTGCCACCCTTGAGAAATGTCAAATTCAGGCTCACGCATACATACGCTCTAGCACGCGATTCAGTAGCCAGTTTTATATTTTTCTAACCACTTTCACAAATGCAAAACTATTCGTCTCGGTCGGAACGGTACCCTTTGCTGCTCGCTGCACTGCATTTGTTTGGCATATTTTTTTCTTGAATAACCTATTTGGTGTGTGGAATATTTCTGTGATGTTAGTTAAGTGAAAATCTATCGCGACAATAAAAGGTTTCGAAAGCTTAAGTGAATTGAAAAAAAAAAATGAAAAAAATTGTTAACCCCCTGGGACTGATCTCTCGGTAAAATGTGTGTCTGTGTGTGTTAGAGTTTTTGTGCATCCGGGCGGAAGTTTTTTGTTCAAAAATCTAAACAAAAGATTCAATGCACTGGAGCTCATAGTCGGTGTCTATTCGATTGTTTTCTTGTTTTTGTGCTAAACATGACGGTGGACATAACATCAAGGAGCCTAATAGGAGGTGGCATTAGTGCCGCTACAAATGGTCGCAGCGGTGGAGGTGGTGTCGTCGGCAGCGGTGGTGCTGGGGGTGGACTAGGCGGTGGAACAGGAGTACCAAATCCGACTGGCGGCTGCAATACAGCACTGCTGCAGAAACAAATGTCCTTCAAGAGCAGTGTCGGTGCCGCTAGTCTACCATCGAAGGCTGATGAGATTGAAGTCATTGAAAGTGGCAATGCAGATGCAGCCCACACGCGATATCGTAAGGTGAGTAACCGTATTTCCAGTCCCTGTAAATAAATGAAACGATGCTATTCGATTCGCACAAGCTTCCCATTCCAAGGGCACTTATAAATAGCCTCACAGTGTAAACAAATCCCCCGAGTATGCAATAGGTTTGCCACATAATTAATTACGCATACGCCAGATGTTCCCTTAGAAGCCTCGAATAAATTTGAACTTCGCGCAGATGACTTCAGCGTCTGGCGCTTTGGTCATCCATTAACTATCTGTTAAATTACATTAAAGGAATTGGGTACTATCAATTCTAAGGTGTCATCGAACGTCCGTCATACCTATTCAATTAGTTGCGGTCAAGCGAATGAAATGGAAATTCAACTCTCTCGAGACTAACTAGTTAAAAACGTGTCCAACCACGACATAGTCGAAGTCTTTCCGTTATGTAACTTTTACCCCAAAGTATCGATCCGCAGCACACTATAAGGAACGTCTACGTTCCGTGGGATGTTCCACCTCTGTTCAACCTAAGCCACCACCTTTTGGTTGGGCGCTCTCTCTCTCTCTCTCTCTCTCTCTCTCTTTGTGTTTCCTTTTGAGTGAGAGGGGTATGTTTTACAGCACAACGACGTCCTGGATGTCAGTTGTAGGTAGGTACATCTCGTGTGGGACTGTATAGTGACATTGAAATCAAGATGATAACTGAAGGCGAACATGGAGGCTGTGAAAAGCAACTATTTGTTGTACATTTGGGTAGAGGTAGAGGTAGAGGTCAAGTGGAGTTGACTGGAAATTTGCGAAAACACTACGGGAGTGTGCTGGCTTAGTTATAATAGGCGTTGTGCTATTTAGGTTTATTTTTCTTGTGTTGTTGTTGATGTCTCTGCAATGAGCGGCGAAGGATTCAGATTTGTATGCCGGTAGGATGTATGAGATGGGTGCTTGTCTAAGGGATGTTGGCATAGGTTCTTCAAAAGGCGTATTTCGTTTGTATTTTGAGTAGATGTTAACCTTGGCGTATTCTTTTTTTTGTCGGTGGTTAAGAGGTTTAAGGCTTTAATAGAAAAAGGCAAATATAAACGTACCTGAGTTGTGAATTTTGTTTATGACTAAACGGGTACCTTTTCTAATATTCATTTCCTTTGCTTTTTTAATCGGCTAATGCGTTCTCTGTGTTAAACTGAGTTGTTCGTTTTTGTGCCGGATGAAAGGGTGTGCGACACAAAGTCATCCTGTGAAGGGTCGTTTTACAAATTTACTTGTCAATGGAATTAGGAAGATTATAATTTAGGTTCTAGTTACAGTGCTGCTTATGTTCATAGTTATTTACATGTCGAAAAAAGGCTTTTATGATTCTTATTATACCCTATCATATGGGGGTATATTAGTTTTGATATATAGTTTGTAACATAGAGAAATAATACAGCTAGATGTAACTTTAAGTATATGGATCGACTCAGCTCGATAGCTGAGTCGATTTAGCCATGTCTGTCCGTCCGTCTGTCCGTACGTCACTAGTTTTTGAGCTAGAATGATGAAATTTGGTACACGTGCTCTTTGTTGCTCCCAGCAGAAAAGTGTAAACATTTTTGAAATCCGCCCACTACCACGCCCCTTTTAAGAAAAACATTGTTTTTTGCCACACAGTAAGGAAATTTAAAAAGTTGTCTGAGCAGCATATTTAGGGATTCTTAATATCTATATTTCGTCTATATAAAGTTTTTTGCCACGCCCACTTTTTGGGGGCGTTTTTAGTAAAAAAAACCTTTTTCTGTCAAATTTTCAAATATTCGAAAAAACTTTTGATGCAAAAACTTTAATAAAATTAATATGAACATTTCGTCCTTAAATCATTTTTACCCACGCCCACCTTTTTGGGGGCGTTTTTCTACAAAAAACATTTTAATACCCTACCCCAAGGCATATGCAATAGATAAACCGTTGTTTATTTAACAAACCATCAAAGATTTTGATAAACTGTCCGAACAATATCTTGTGACAACGTCATTTTCTATATTTAATTACCATTAAGCCCTTAATTTGCGGATATTAATTTTAAGAATGGGATGGGAAAGGGTATTAAACGATCAGCACAGGGGATTGTAACCTTCTCATATGTTGTTTGTACTTGCTTCATGACAATTTTTCGGATGATCTAGGCAAAAAAAAAAATATTTAAAATATAAAGTCAAAAAGACAGTTACTTTGCGGTAAAATAACTCATAAATGCACTCACTATAGACTGCAAGTATCTGACATTAGGAAACACAATTTATGGTGCTATTTTTCATACCCAAAAATAGCTGAGCTATGTCACCATGTTCCTAAGGCAACTTCAAATCTTGTCCACAGGAAATTCCCAAGCAATGGAGAAATTTCTTTGTAATACCAATTTTTAAATAGGTTGAGTAAGAGAGATATCACTCTCTAATTATAGACCAAGAAGCTAATCGAACATATTATTATTTGTGATAAATTAGTCTTCGAACAGAGATGATGGTAGATGAACCCAAAGGCCGACGCGACGGCAGCGCTTAATCCCGTAGTGGATACTGATGGCCCCGTGTCACAGTGGTATTAAATAAATTCGAAGTATCCCTCCAGGTTGGGGGTTGTACTTTGGGTTAACTACCCACACATAAAACAAAACCTATAGTTACGAAGCAACCAATAGCATCGGAAAGAACTGATTTTATTGTTGACGACCCTAGCTAAACTAAAAAAGGACAACGACGTTTGTATCTGCACCTGGAATGTGAGAACATTAAACAGAAATGGTGCGGGCGAACAACTAGCGGAAGACCTAAAGCCGGACAAAAAGAGGATGAAAAACTGTGACATTTACTACGGACCGTGTTATAGTAAGCAGAAACAGCGACTATTCGTATGCGGATTTGTTGTAAGCGACAAACTAAAGCAAGAAATGTTATGTTGCCAAGAAAATAGCGAACACATTATAACAATACGCATCAAGGCCAAATTCGCCAACATAAGCCTTATGTGCAGTCACGCTCCGACGGAGGAAAAAGATGATAAAGCTAAAGATTGCTTCTACGAGCTCTTGGTCGATTCGAGAGGCCAAAATATTAACATATATGCTGATGATTTAAAAATTTATAAATGTTTAGAAGATAAAGCGACTCGATATCACTTCAAACCGGCTTAATTAATTAATACCTCTAAATTTAATAATAATCTCTCTGTCGCTTAGACAGATTTAAAGATAAAGGTGCCTATTCTGAACCCAAAATTAAGTTTAATAAATGCAGTAAGGAAACATCCCTATAATCCCCGTAGATTTAATTTACTATATAGACCTAATCATATAAGTAATTATTATGTTACAACCATAGTCACCCGAACCTATAATTTCTTGTTTCAAACTTTATTGATATTCCTATATCTTCTCTTTTATTTAAAAATGGACTGTATGTTTGTTTGTTTTTATGTTTATATGTTTGTTTGAAGTCTATAGCTAGCTTAAACACTAGACCGGTTTTCGTAAAAATTCACAGGACTATAGGCTATATTTTTGTTGGGATATCTCAAGGGGGCGTGGTATTTTCAGCAAAGTGGTCATAGTACCTCCAATATTAAGTAAATATTTATTGTCATATATCAGGAACACTATATTAGTGAGAGTCTTGAATTTTTGTCCAGGCATATTGGTTGTGGCATTGAGTTGTCATACAGAAAACGGGCGGGATCGGAAAAGTGGGAATAGCACCTCCTTTAAAAAAAAAACAAAATATCTGGAGTACTATATGAAAGACACAGTCTTAAAACTTAGTGTGAGCATGTGGATTGCTAATCTGAGTAGTTGAGTGAAAAATGGGCCTTGTAGAATAAGTAGGGCACCTGCCATACAAAGTAAATATATATTGTCAGATATTTGTATCACAAAAATAGTGAGTGCCTTGAAAGGGTCGGGGTCATAATCCCGAGATCCCGAAAACCCAAAAATCGAAATACCCGAAAACCTAAGATCCCGAAAATCTAAAATTCAAAAAAAACGAAAATTCCAATAACCCAAAATCCCGAAAAATTATATAAAAACAAGGAGAAGGGGAAGGCTACAATCCGCTGTGCGGATCGTTTAATACCCTATCCAATCCCATCCTTTAAATTAATATCCCCGAAATGTGGGCTTTATGCAGACATGGGAGTAATGCATTAGCATTGAGTTTTCATTGGCATAAGCATAATAAAATCAACACTAATGAAAAAAAAAAATTCATTAGCATTGAAAATAATAATGCTAATGAAAAAAAATTCTGTTTTCAACTACAAACTTTCCATAGAACTAGGAACACATAATTATATTTTCAAAATAGAAATCTATACAGGGAAAGGCTGAACTATAATAGACGGAAGCAATCGGAAGCTAATGTCAAAATTCTAAGTTAAGTTTTCTTCAGTACTCTCAATTACTCAAGTTGCCCATAATAGACTTTTGAGAATGGAATTGCTAACAATAAAAACAAAATTTCGTTGCTTAGGAACTTACAAATTTAAATGTACACAGCTGTTGAAATAAAAAATATAAAATTTGTGTATGAAAGAACAAAAGAAAGAGAAAGAGCGAATCAATTCGCTTTTTCGTAAGTGAGCAAAAGTGAACGAAAACTGAACGAATCGAAGCGAAAAGCTATTATGGTCGTACAATACAAATTGCATGTGTTCGCACAGTTACGGAAGTGGTCGTCCGCAACCAGCTTCTATTATAGTTCAGCCTTTATTGTCGTACAATACAAATTGCATGTGTTCGCACAGTTACGGAAGTGGTCGTCCGCAACCAGCTTCTTTTATAGTTCAGCCTTTATTAGAATTTTGACATTAGCTTCCGATTCTTCCGCCTTTTATAATTCAGTCTTTAGGGTCAAATTCCCAAATAAACAAATAAATAGAGGACAGCACAAAAGACGTTTTTTGATCGAAGTTCTCTCTTATGTTATGTTTATGGTAAATCATCCCAATACCTTAAAAAAATTATGTACTTTATTTTTTCCATACCCTTCATTAGCATTGCAAAATGGTAATGTAGATTGATTTCATTGAAAACTTTCATGGTAATGAAAAAAAATTTCACTGACATTACTTTCACTCAATGCTAATGCTGTTTCTAATTTCATTAGTGTAGTAATGCATTACTCACATGTCTGACTTAATGGCGATGAAATATAGAAAATGGCCTTTTCACAACATATTGTTCAGACAGTTTATCAAAATCTTTTATGTTTCGCAAAAAAACAAAGTTTTTCTCCTGCATGTAAATACTATAAAATTGGGTACACAAATTGTTTTTGTAGGAAAACGCCTCCAAAAAGGTGGGCGGGGATAAAATGTTTTAAGGACGAAATGTTCAAATTATCATTACCAATGATATTGCATCGAAAGTTATTTCTAATATTTTAAAATTGTACCAAAAACGTTGTTTACTGAAAGCGCCCCCAAAATATAGATATTGAGATTCTCTAAACATGTTGTCCAGACACTTTTTCAAAATTCTTTACAGTTTGGCCAAAAAATACTTTTTCCTAAAGTGGGCAGTGTGCGGTGTTCTACTTGGAGCAAAAATGAGCACGTGTACCAAATTTCATCATTCTAGCTTTAAATTTAAGCCATACAAACTGGTAACAGATGGACGGGCGGATAGACATGAATAAATCGACAGCGATTCAGAGCTAAATTATTTCTCTATGTTACAAACTATGTATCAAAACTAATATACCGCTATGGGATATGGTATAAAAAATAATTTGCGCAATTTTTTCAATTTATATAATTTGTTTACGGGATTTTTTATTTTATTTTGAATTTCAAATAGATGTGATTATCCATTCTCGTTAGCGTTGAAATGTTGAAATCTTTTGCAATTCGCAATTTGCATTCAGTTGTAATGATTGATTGATGAGATTTTTGTGCGAGTGGTTTAAAATTTGTTTGTTTGATCAGGGGGCATTACACCTGCTATACAAAAACAAAATATGTGAAATATTATAAAAGCCACAGTCTTGTGTGAGCATATGAATTACTAAGCTTAGTAGTTAAGTAAAAAATGGACATGGTGTAACAAGTAGGCGTAGTAACTCCCATACAAAGTATATATTTAATGTCATATATCTGGAACTCTATAATAGTGAGAGCCTTAACATTTTGCGTTAGTCCCTAGGCTATTAATTTTAGCATCGTAGCAGAAAATGGACGTGATAATTTCAGTGACCATATATCTAGGGTTAGACAGTCAGTGTTTTGTAAATTTGTGCGTAAACATACGTTTGTTTTTTGTGAGTGTCGTTAAAAAATTGGCTATGAAATTATTATTATAAATAAAATATATTTTACCCCTGCTTGGGTTACAGACAATAATCATCCATTGTTGATTCATTAATGGTTTTTTAGGCCAGCCATAGTCTTTTAACAAACAAACAACTGTCCATTTTTTTCTTTATATTTATATATTATATAGTATAAATATTTTAAAGTTTCAAACACATGTAGCTATTTTAAATTAATTCCTTTTGAAATGCATTCGTAAGATTAAACGATTGTTTTTCTCAATAACTTCTCATTTTGAAAAGCAAAGCAAATAGTTTTGTCCTTTTATTGTTACATAATACACCCACAACCGCATTCGATTGCAACCAACACAATTGCAAGTGGCATTGTTTCTTACCTATTCAAATCCTTATCGTAAACAATGGAAAATCGCTTCAGTGGAAAAACGGATTCTTATTGTATTGGATAAGGAAAATCGCAAATAATTCCCGTTATTGCAGTAAAAGGGAACTGTGTTTCTAGTCATATTCTTATATAAATCTATCGATAATAAATCGAGCACGTAAAATATGATTTCGCAAAAAATATTATTATTGTTAGCGATTGCATGACTGAGCTTTGTGTGCAGCACATAACATCAGAATAGAGCATTCGCGTGGTGTGGACAGTGACAACACCTCAGGCTTAACTTCTCATTAGACCATTTGCCATTACCTCGCCTCTTTTTGTTATGAAAATACAAAACTAACATCAGAAAAAGTTTCAACATGAATAAGTTACAATACAAATACACGCAACGGATTTGAACACGTTTACGTTACGTCAAGAACAGGCAGTGAACAAATTACGAATAGGAGTGCACGGTAATGAAATTCATTTGAAGTGCTCCAATTAGTATTAAAACGCTTAAGCCTCGTATAGCATGAATGTCGTGATAATTCAAATTCATTACGAAATAGGAGCTTAAGACTTTCGTAAAGGTTGAAGCTATCAAGGAAATATCCTGCGGGTAAATCATTTTAAAAGTGTTGGTTTGCTTATATTACCATTAGCTATTTGCATATGTAAATGTTTCCAATGGTAAGGATGATTATTTTCGTTTCCCCGCTAATATATGCGTGCAATGGACATTTTGCTATCGGGGGCATACTTGGTAGATATATCGCAGGTAAGGTTATATTGGCTGCTTGTGGTTCCCCAGCACGTTTAGAACAGATTTTGTCCGTTTTTTACTACTTGTGTCTTGGGAATTTGAAGAAGGATTTACACTTCTTTTTTCCCTCCAAGGTGGAACTTTTTTTATTTGAGTGGGCGAGGCTAACAGGTTATAAAGAGTTGTCACTTCCTCTTTTTGGATATACAGCTCCTGTAATAGCGAAGTCCTAATAGTTTTTTTTTATTGATACATCTCTGATTTTAGGCGACATTTGTACTCAATTTGGCGACACAATTGCGTGAAAGAGCGCCCTGGGATGATTCATGCATATGTTTATCGATTTTGTGTGTATGTTATTGCCTATAAGACAGTGCCCAGTGCTGATACACTGCAGTGCTAAAGTACAACCTGTATAGAGAAATTTATTTTTTAGGCCGCTCTTAAACCACATATACATATTACAGTTTCATCTGGAGTGGAGTGGTGTCATAATTGGACCATTTTTCATTGAAAATGAGGTTGGGAACAACGTGTCGGTCAACGGTGGGCGTTAGAGAGCTATGTTAACCGAGTTTTTTTTTTTTTACAGAAATTGAAGACATGGATTTGGACGACCTTAATTTCATCAGCCGTCTTGGCGACTTCTTGGAAACATACAGAAAAAAATACAGAAACGATTTAAGCACTTAAGGCCAATATCATCCAATCAATCAGTGAGCTACGGCCCAAACAAGGTCTTGGAAAATTGGAGTGATAGAATGCGCTAGTGCGAGGCAGCCACTTCAACGACGTTGTGTTCCATAATCAAATGCCAGATGTAGTCATCTGAGTGTAATCAGTGTTTTCTAGGACTTTTGTATGCTTGTATGTCAGTACTTAATGTGAGGTTGCATTCACCACATTGTACCTATGCATTTCTTGCAAAAGGAAAGAGGACCTGCCGCTTTCTTAACTATATATTGGTCTTTCAGCATAACGTTTTATACAAAATAAAGCCATTTAAGCAAAGTAAGTTTTTGCCTTTAATTACGGAATATAAGTGTATGAAATCATGTATTTCGGGCACCTCTCAAATGCGCTTCGATAATGATGAAAATGTTGTTGGGTTTTTAAAACGAAAATTGAATTGAACAATTTTTGGCTTCATTTAAAAAAAATAAAAATTCTAAAACGAACTTTAGGATCTGTAAAGCGGCAAATTATGATATTAAACATTTTTTTAAATCGCGGCCATAAAAATACGAATCGTATACAAATAAAAACCTGTTAATTTTAGTTTTATAAGGACTATTGCATGGCAAACTATGTTTCAGCTATCCTTTATAGCCAAGTCACAGCCGATAGTACTCAAGTAATTGACTGGAATGAAACCAAATCATCTGCGTAGCGAACCTGTTTAAAGACATAGGCCTACGTGGGTCAATAGAGAAGAATTTGTTACCTGCTCTGCCACCTTGTTATTGTTTTATTGTGTGTATGTCTATTTATTTTCAGTTTTTTTTTTTTAAATGCGAGTGGAGGGGTGTAACCCTACTATCACATAACAAGATGCAGCTAGACGGTCCTAGTCTGGCTAGCTCGTCTGCCGTCTTTTTTTCCTGGAATGTTATTATGTCCGGGCACCTAGATATATTATACTTTATTCTGCTTACATAGAACCTTTAGCTCTGTGCAGCAGCGTCCAACTACTCGTGATTTCACTATGTTGGATGCCAGAGCTTTTATGGCCGCTTGACTATCTACATATAGATATAAATACCCTCTTGTGATATGTCCAGTAACCTAGCTGATTCGGCAGCTTCGAGGATGGCTAGGATCTCTGCTTGTAATACACTGCACGAATTAGCTAGTCGAAGGGATGCGATTATTCGGATTTCATCGGAGTGGACCCCAGAGCCAACTCCTATTTCCATTTTAGAACCAAACAAATCAGCTAAGAAACTTTTAGGCTAAAACTAATTATAAAGCATCAGCTTACTGTCCACGAGAAATTGATGATTTTTGAGAATTGGTCTAAATACATAAATCCGTTATTCGAGTTTTTATGGAAAAAATTGGTACGTAATTATTTTATTTTTGAAATATAAACCTTCAAAATTAAATCAAAATTGTTAGAGCTGTTTTTAAGAAATTTTGGTTTTAACAAACCGTTGTTTGGCGATGGCCCTGTAATGTCAGTTCTAAAAATCCTTCTGGGAATTAAACCAAGAACATAATATATCAAATTTGAAATAAATTCGTTTAGCTGTTTAGCCTCCAGCTGCGATAACTTCGTTTTTTAACTTTCTCTTACAAAGAGAAAGATATTGTTTTCGTGAAAATTTTCGACCTCGAGATTTTGATTGATTCTAACATTACGATGATAGCGGAGCCTAAAAAAGTGGAATTCCGTCCGTCTGTCCGTAATGGTCTCCCCAGCTTAAACGGCTTGACCGATTTTCTTCAAACTTCGTATCCAAGCTTGTTTTGGTCATAATTCTAGGTCATTTTTTTTGTTTGCTTTTAGCCATGTTAATAACGGTACCTGCCATATAAAAATTTCACATAACCTCAATTTTCTCGAAAACGGCTCTAACGATTTTGATTAAACTTTATATATACTATAACCATATATAAACTGCATACCCAGTTTTTTCGAGAAAATCCATATAACGGATTTTGTATTGTATATATACTACTATTACAGCTTGAAGCAATTCCACTTAATTAGTTTTAGCCCAACTATCACTTAACGGAATTTTCAATTTTGGCCAATAACGGAAAATCATTATTTTTCACATTGACATCGATTCCTTCAAATTTCGGAGTAACCATTCGTATCAATAATCAAAATGCTTATGATTTGATCTAACGCCCAAGAAAGTTGCGTACGACCCAGTCGTGCACCCACCACTCGTTTATAATGGGCTTTGAGTGAAAATGTATAGGTAATTTTTTTATGTGAGCCAATGTGTAAGAGGAAAGGGGAAAGGTAAAAGATACTACTTATATATAAGAACTAGCTGTAACCCTGTGCGCTTCGCTGCACATTTTACAAAATTGGTCAATTTTTGGGATTTTGGCTTTGGAGATTTATTTTTTTGGGATTTTAAGTGTTTGGGTTTTCGGGATTTTTTATGTTTGGGATTTTGGATTTTCGGGATTTCGGATTAAAAAGATTTTGGGTTTTCGGGATTTTAAGTTTTGGGTTTTCGGAATTTCTGATTTTCCGGATTTTGGGTCTTGCTTACTTAATTACTTATTCCACCACGCCAATTTTCTACTCTACTAATCAGATAAGTTTCAAGACTGGCTTGATGGTACTCCAGATATTTTGTTTTTGTATGGGAGGTGCCATGCCCACTTTTCCGATCCCGCCAATTTTTGTACGACGACACAAAGCCACAACCAATATGCCTGGACATAAATTCAAGACCTTCACTATTATAGCGATCCAGATATATGACATTAAATATTTACTTTGCATGGGAGGTGCCACGCCTCCTTATTCTACCACACCCATTTTCTACTCTACTACTCACACGAAGTTTCATGACTGTGGCTTTCATGGTACCTAATCCATTTTTTTTTTGGATGGGAGGGGCCATGCTAACTTTTTTTTTGGTGGACGACGACTCAAATACACAACCATTATGCCTGGAAAAAAATTCAAGACTCTCACTATTATAATGTTCCAAATATATGACATGAAATATTTACTTAATATTGGAGGTTCTATGAGCATTTTGTGGGAAATTCCACGCCCCCTTGAGATATCGAAAAAAAACTATAGCCTATTGCTCCTTCAATATATGCAGCTAGGTCCTGTGAGAATTTTGAGAAAATCGGTCTAGTGGTTATAGACTTCAAACAAACATACAAACATACAGTTCATTTTTAACTTTCTCTTACAAAGAGAAAAATTTTCGACCTCGAGATTATGATTAATTCTAACATTACGATGATAGCGGAACCCAAAAAAGTGGTTTTTGGAATTCCGTCTGTCCGTAATAGCCTCCCCTGCCTAAACGGCTTGACCGTCTTCAATTTGTCTTCAAATTTTGTACCCAAGTTTCTTTTGGTCACAATTCTAGGCTATTTTATTTTGTTTGCTTTTAGCCATGTTATTAACGGTACCTGCCATATAAAAATTACACATAACCTCAATTTTCTCGAAAACGGCTCTAACGATTTTGATTAAACTTTATATATTCTATAAGCATATTAATTCCAACAAAACTGCATACTCAGTTTTTTTTTTTTGAGAAAATCCATATAACTGATTTTGTCATTCAGGCCATATAAAGAAAATTGTTAATTTCTCGCAAACTACTATGTCAAATTTAATGAAATTTAATATATATACTACTATTATAGTTTTAAACAATTCTACATAATTAGTTTTAGCCCAACTATCTCTTAACGGAATTTTCAGTTTTGGCCAATAACGAAAAATAATTATTTTTCACATTGACACCGATTCCTTCAAATTTCGAAGTAAACGTTCGTACAATCACATTTCGACATTTTATATAATTTTTAGCATTAATAATAAAACTGCGTACTATTTGATCTAGCGCCCAACTCGCTGTGAAAGAGAAAGTTGCGTACGACCCAGTCGTGCACCCACCACTCGTTATATATAAGAAGAAGCTGTACATATATCAGAATATCCCAAAACCTATTTGTTTCATTTTAACAAACATGTACTCTCTAAATGGTACCTAACACTGTATTTATTAAAAAAAAACATTAAATAACATTGATATCGTCATAAACCCATAAATTCGGGAAATCACGCTATAAATAGGAAATCCCTTATCCAATTACGAATAAAATCCACATTATGTGTGGCAATGTCAAACTGTCACAAAATGCGAGTGACAGATATGTTGTACTAAAATATCGTTATGATTATTATTCTCTGCTGTTATCAAGCCTTTGTTCACGTGGTTATGATAAGAGCTTTCCATAACACGTTAAACCACTAGCAGCTTGAGTTCTTCTATGTGCAGTTTATCATCTATCATCTATCGTGGGGAGGGTATAAATTCAGCTACCACTTTATTCTGGCAGTTGGGCAACTTTCTTTCTACGTGTGTGCAAGAGCCTATGCCAAAAGGCAAAATTGACAAAGAAAAAAAATGCACATCCACACCACACTTTCTGGCTCTAAATCGCATGTCCTATGACTACGAGAAGGTACGTCGTAGATTTGTATTTTGCATACAAGAGTAGAATGTGCTTTTACAGTTGAGCTCTTGTACCATGAAATGACAGGATGATAGTTCAACGTATGAATTTGTAAAATTCTTTTCAGCCATAACCGTCGACAACATGCAACTGTACTTATGTATGTTGTCGACGCTTGTTGTTTCTTGATGATGATGCCTCAAATGGAGTACTCGAGTGCAATGATGATTGTCTAACGGTACAAAAAATAAACATATGAGAAGGATATAATCAGCTATGCGAATCGTTTAATACCCTATCCCATCTCTTCCCATCTTTAAAACTAATATCCACAAAAAGTGGGCGTGTCTTAAAACTTCATGGGGATGAAATTAGATAATGACATTATCACAATATACTGTGTACACAGTTGATCAAATTTTGTATGGTTCGACGAAAAATAAGAACAGAAAATGCCCCAAAAAGTGGGCGTGGGTTAGGTTAGGTTAGGTTGTTGGGTTAATGAGGCAGACGTCGTGCGTCTTCCCTCATCGCACTCAGGTCAATATAGACCCATTGTGATGCCCGTTGGGGGTCCACGTGTGTGTTTGGTTCATTCATTGTCCCGTTACTGTCCATTGTTGTTAGTCCGTTTCCAGCCATCCAGATGTTGTTGTAAACCTGAAACCTAGGGAGAAGGATTTTGGATAGATTCTGGGGTTTTTTCCGAATAATTCGGTTACACGTATAGAAAGCGACCGTGGCCTTTTTAATGCGCTCGCGAACATTTAGGTTCCAGTTGAGTTTTCTATCAAGAATGACACCCAGACATTTTTTCACTCTTATTCGTAAAGAGAACGAGTTCAGTTTTCTGGGGGTTGATGCCAAGCCCACATTGCGTGGGCGTGGGTTAAAATGATCAAGGAACGAAGTGTTCATAATCTTAAAACCATACTCCTATAGGATAGGGTATAAAAACAAAGCGACTTTTAAATGGGATACATTCAAACCAAATTGTGTAAATTGGTTTTCTTGGCATGGATCTTTAAGAAACATGTTTTGTGTATTGACCAACAACTACCCAAGTTATTCTATTGCACTAATCTTGTTATTTTTTAGATATTACTAATGAAACGAATAGTGGGTGCACGACTGGGTGGTACGCAACTTCCTCTTTTACTGTGATGTAGACGTTCAAGTACTAATGCGAAAATTTGACGATTTTCATAGTTTGGCCAAAATACAATATAACATTCGTGTTGGTTATTAATGTTAAAAATATATACATAAATGTGGAACTGTGATTATAAAACGTTTATTCCGGAATTCGAAGGAATCGCTGTTCATTTGAATTGTACAAAATTTTTCCTTATTTAAAAAAATTGGAAATTACGTTAAGAACTATTTGAGCTAAAACCAATTATGCGGTATTGTTACAAACAATAACACACAGATATTCGGTTTCATTGAATATAATCAAATATTTTGCGAGAAGTTGGTAATTTTTGTTATATGACCTTAATCCAAAAATCCGTTATGTGGATTTTCTCAAAAAAAAAAACTGGCTATGCAGTTTTGTTGAACTACTATATTCATAAGATATATTAGGTTTAATCAAAATCGTTAGAGCCGTTTTCGAGAAAATTAACGTTATGGGTAATTATCATATGGTAGGTACGGTTAATAGAATGGCTAAACGTAAAGAAAATATGGCCTAGAATTTTGACCAAAAAAACGTGGATACGAAGTTTGAAGAAAATCGGTCAAGTCGTTTAGGCTGGAGAGACCATGACAAACCCAAATCTATATACTCTATGAATAAATAAAATAATTCTAATTCAAATCTGTATTATATAGATATCAAAATTACATTTTACGTGAATGTATTTTATTTATTTATTTATGGTGGCAAGAAAATTCGAAGTTAAGATTTTTAAAAATAGCCTGAATTCAAAATAGGAGGTTTAAAAAATGTATGTCTGGCGTCCGGAGTCTGGAGTCTGTTATTGATACCTACTGGCGTCCAAACTATTCGTCAGAATTGTCGAAATTTCACACAGCTCATATAACAGTTTTCTTTAAACACGATTATCTAGATAAATGCTCTAAAGATTTAGTTGAAAGGAATAACAAAGTTTCTACAAGTACATATCAAAAATACAAAGGAATACCAGTTTTTCGCTAACCGTTTTAAAATGACTAACCCAAGAACCACCGCGTTGATTTAAATCAAAATTGGTATGTAGTGCAGTATGGATATTATGAATATGACTTGATACTTAGATTATTAAAAAATAGTTAATTAACGGCACACCTTGCTGCAAGTATTTTTTTTTTATAATTTGTTTTTGCCGAAAACGGTTCTAACGAAATGATTATAACAGTGTGTCACATTAAATGATTTATCGAAAATAGAACATAGAATTTTAACCGAATTTTGTGAATCGCTTAGAAAGTGGTGTCTTTAGAAACACATCTGCTTACCAACTTTTTTTCTCAAAATTTAAAATAACAAAATTTAAAATAACAAGACTGTATTGCCTTTTTCTCGAAAAGTAATGAAATATTTATTCGAAACTTAAGGTATATTTCGAGCTTGTTAAAGCTACGATTTAACAGTTTTTAGCTATAAAACAAAAAAATTACTTCCACATATGTGATTACATATATTAATTGCGTGATTAGAAAAAAGTAACACACGTTTTGTTCAACACGTCTTTGGTACGTGTATGTTTCGGGCCGAACTCAAACATGAGAACAGTACTCAAACAGAACAGCACTTAGGCTTTATACAGAAGAAGAACCTGGGTTGGTGTAAAATGTCTCAGCATGTGTATCAATTTGGACTTCTTTGTTTTTTTCCAGGATATGCCGAAGTGTGATGATTTGATCATTTGCGGCCTTTCCTGGCCTAAAACCACACTGATAAGGGCCACATATTATGGCAGATAGGATTTTGTAGGCGATGTTAAGGGGACTTATGCCTCTGTAGTTCGCAGTTTAGCGGGTCTCCTTTTTTTTGGATCGGGCAAACGATGCTGAGGTTCCATTCCTCAGGCATTTTTTCATCCGACCAGAGTTGGGTCATAAGTTGGTGGATGTTACTTATCAAGCCGGTAGCCATGTTAAGCTTGAGTTTAAATATTGCTATCCTCACTTCACTTAGGTCGGGTGTTTAGTAGTTTTCGCTGTCATCACCAATATTGAATGGTTCGTTCTACCTGCCAGCGGAATGTTGTTCGTCATCGCTGTTTAACAGTTTGCAGAAGTGGTTCTTCCATATCCTCAGTATCGACCGTGTCTCAACTGCAATATCTCCTTGTTCATCTCGACAGGATTCTGTTCGTGCCTTGTATCCTTGACTTGGATGTTTTACATGTAGCGTTGGTAAAACTTGCGAACATCGTTCATGTGTTCGAGGATATAGAGTGAAACCACTCTATATCTTCGATCGCGCGCTTTTCTTGCTCTTTTCTTCTATCTGAAAAGCCGGTGTTCTTCCCTTCTTCTTTGCCTAAAGAGCTCAATGTTAGCTCTCGTCTTCACCTGCAGCTTATCCTTGTAAGGCTCGTTCTTGGCTGCGAGCATCTGTCAGCATTCCTCATCAAACTAAGGGTTTCTTGCTGAGAAAATACAATTGGTGTGCTTCACTTAATTATTTTAAGAACATAATGGTATCATCAATTATAAAACCTTTTATTTCAACAAAAAACAATATTACTTCAGAGATTGTGAAAATAAGTCCTCAAAATGGTACAGTGAATGTACGACTGCAATAAAGAAGCACTCAAATCTGTATCTCCAATCGATTTAAAGTGCTAACACACACTTAATAAAAACAACACAATAAAACACAACCCCAATCAGGAAGTTATTCGTTAATAATACACTAAACATAATCTGTGTACCTTTATGTTTAACAGCGAAAAAAAAAACATTAAAACTCCCCAGCTATAGCCAGCTCATGGTGTAATTTTTACACGTAAACCAGCTGAAGGATATCATGTCAAAGACATTTAGATCTAAATCACGGTTAGTGTAATCGCGTGTATAACAATCATTAACCGATTTCATCCAACTAGTTCAGCACACACGGGACAATGTTTCACAACGGTGACGAAGTACAAATCTGTGTCAAATGTCAATATACCCATTGGTCAAAGAAAGAAAGTATATGTCAAGATATATATTATTATTTAGAGTGTGTGAGTCAATTTGCAGAGCCTATGAAGGACTAGTAGAGGTTAATTAAATGTCTAACGCCTTACAAGAGGATAAAGAGTGTCATTTTGACACAATTTCTACTGTTCATCATAACGATACATTATGGCCATTCATTTGACTGAAATTGCTTTGTATTTTGATATAGATAATTCAGTATCTTTTGAATAAAAGAAGGATGAAATCTAGCACAAGTCTTATACGTATATTTAGGAAAAATGATTATGTAGCACACTGGTTGTGTTTTTTTATGTAATGACGCACAGTTGGAATTAGAAATGTCTAGGCGTGTTTATCTTCGCAAGCATTATTAAGCAAGTCTATGTCTAAAGCTATTCGGCGCGATTTATTCGCGACGCACGGTGACAGCGAAACTTTTGCGGCAACTGTGACAAAAAGAAATCTCGTGTTTGCCTACACCGTAGTGATAGCGAAAGTTTTGGAAACACATATGAAAGATGTACAAAGGTTACAAAAATGAAGCCAATGCAGTATCTAGTTTTTAATACACTAAAATAGTAGTTATGTTCTAATTTTTAATTCTACTCGACATTTTCTAATTCTCACGGCATAAAGAAGAATGAAGAATGAATTTTGGTCTTTCAGTTTAAAAAAAACATACGACCAACTTGTAACAGCAACAAAAATCGCTACAATTGTCGCGATTTTTTCGCCTTTTTATCGCCATGTATATTTGAGCCAGCGACAGTTTCGCCATTACCGCGAATTAATACGACCTTTTTGGGGATCGGTTAATAAACAATATTTCTATACTTCTCTGACGTTACTGATTAGTGACATTTATTATAGTGTGTGACAGGAATGTACCGACAAGTTAGGTCGTGTAAAGTTTCTACCTCGCTAAGTTTTTTATGACGTGCGTCCGTTAACAGTCAAAATAAAATCCGATTGTGCCTGTGGTTTATTCTTTACACTGAATAGTAAATTCGTTGGTAGAAAATAAACGTATATACCCAAGCCTTGGATAACGCCTGATGTAATTCAAATGTGTAAAAAAGAGATGCATTTTACAGGTGGAAAAACAAGCCATCAAACCAAGCCAACCAGAGCGAACACAAACATTTTAGAAACATTGTAAACAAAAACCTTAATGTAAGCCCATTTGTATGGCCATTAATTAAAACATTCAAAATGTTTTTATTTATTTAATTCTAAAAAAATAATTCATTTTTGGAACGGAGTCAAACTATTAAAAGATTCAAATTTTAAATGCCAAAGTGATCTCAGGAAAAAAGTTATCTCCAACAACATTGGCAATAATAAATAAAAATAGTGAATGAATTTGCAGACGAATTTTCAAGCAAGCCAACTAAAATGTACATTGATGCAATTAAAAAACATCAAATAACCAAAATGCCAATTTTCCAGTCCAGTTTTAGCTATCATTGAAAAACCTCATTGCAGCTTTTTAATAAATTGAATGATTATCGAGTTGGTGTCAAAACAAAGCAAACATTGGCAATAATAAATAAAAATAGTGAATGAATTTGCAGACGAATTTTCAAGCAAGCCAACTAAAATGTACACTGATGCAATTAAAAAACATCAAATAACCAAAATGCCAATTTTCCAGTCCAGTTTTAGCTATCATTGAAAAACCTCATTGCAGCTTTTTAATAAATTGAATGATTATCGAGTTGGTGTCAAAACAAAGCAAAACAAATCAAAAAAAATTTGTTCAATGATAGCTACATATAAATGGACCCTTAGACCCAATGCTATTCATTTTCTTAACCAATGAGCTTCTGCGTGTATTTGAAAAGTAGTACGGCATTTGCATTTGCAGATGACATAGCTATTAAGGTCAGACAGAGATGCCTTGACACTGCGACTTCAATAATGCAGGAGGAATTTGATAACGCTTCGATATGCTCCTATGATCACAGCTTGGTAATCAACTCAGACAAAACTAAAATGATGCATAACGCGTATACGAACTCTAAATATATCAACAGCCACAGTAAACGTACTTACTTAAGTGGCGCTACAGTCGAATGAACCTGGCCCTCAAGTAACTTGCTTCTCCCATTAGCCCGGTCCTTAGCTGCCAGCCTCTAGTTGCGCACTTCAAGTTGGTTGACGTCGGTTTCTATTTGTACGCGCCACTTAAGGCTAGGTCTTCCTCTACTGCGTTCGACGTCTAGCTGGTAATCGAAGACTCTGCTAGCAGGAGTATTGGTGATCATTCGCTCTACATGTCCTAGCCATCTTAAACGTCCAATGCGCAGTTTTTTTGACTGGGAATATGTCACTGTACAGCTCGTATAGTTCGTGCTTGAATTGCCTTCTTAGCCCTAAGAAACAGAGGTTGGCAGGAGTTCCGCGAATGCCGATTGCAGTCTTTCGATATTAAATTTTTTCACAGTATTTCTGATTTTATGTGGGGTGGTGGATATCCGCATCCTTACCTTTGTTGAAACAAGGTAGTGGTCCGAGTGAATGTTAGCTCCTCAGAATGTTTGAACATCCAAAATTCTGGATGCGTGCCTCTTGTCTATCGGAATGTGATCAATTTGATTGACCTTGTCCCCTTATAAATATCGAGGTGACGTCACAGTTTTTAATCCTCTTGTTGCCCGGCCCATTCCATTGTATTTCCTAGATGACAGTAAAGTCTGATTTTTAGCAGAATAGGGCTTCCGCTGGTTGTTCGGTTATTTAATGTTCTTACATTCCAGGTGCATATACGAACGTCGTTGTCCATTTTTCGTTTAGCATGGTCGTCAAAAACAAAAATCAGTCGTTTTCTTCTGTGAGGTAGTTTAATCCCACAACCACCAACCTGGAGGGCCAGCTATAATTTATTTATATTTATATAATACATATTATTTATAATTAATAATATGGCTATAGAACAAAAAGAAGCCTACAATTGTGACAAAAAAAAACTGTGTATCAACCCGATTGGGCTGGAGAAGCCATAACGGACAGACGGACCGACAAGGTCCATCATTATCATCACGTAACGTAATCATTCAAAATCTCGAGGTAGAACATTTTGACAAAAACAATACCTTTCCCTTTGTAATAAAAAGTTAAAAAAAATAAAAATAAAATGTCCAACAATATTTAATGTGACAATTCAACCAAACACTTTTACTTCGTTAGAAAGTACATCAAAGCGTGCAAACCCATAAAATAAATAATGTTATTATTCAATTCGAATTAGTGGTATAAAAAGTCGTAAGAGTCGCAACAAATGCGGTTCTTCAGTTCAAATAGACATGATTTCATTAGGTGAAAATAATATATTTTAATTCTAAAATGAAAATTAAAATGACTTACAAATATACAATGTTATATGATGCTAGTATGCCGCCGAAAGTATATCCTTTAGACGATTGAGTGCCCTTGCGTTTCGAGGTTGTATAGTTACATACATTAATAGTTCGGCATATGCTTACGAACGCATTCACTTAACTCAATTATTTATTCACAGAATAAATAATTTATATGATCGATAGCGGGTATCGATTATCTTCTTCGGTGTGAATGTGAAAGGATAACAATAGTTTCTTGAAAAAGTGTAATTTGAATTGCCAATAAAAACCAATCGATTGGTATTCAATTTCAAGAATAAAGGACATCTTTTGTATATGAAAACTTGTGCACTGTAGTGTGGCAATGAAAAAGGAAGTAGGAAAGAAGTAACTGTCAGTTGTTTAATGTCAGTTGTGCTATGTGAACAATTGTTTAAAGGGGAAGCGGATTTCAACTGTCCTTTTTATGACCTTGTAGACTCTGTCTGTAAGTCCATGAAAGTAAGACCTTGAATATGAAATCAATGCAACTCAAGAATGTGAATGCTGTAGAATGCTGTAGAATGCTACAGCACATACATTTTAGTTATTTTGAGTACCCTACTACAGCACTATTTTCCTATCAAAATTAAAGTGTTTTTTTTTCCGTGGGCTGGTGGAAATCTTCATAGACACGATGAGCACGTGCCCAAAGTAGTGTGAGATTTTTACTCACTAAAACCACCACCCATTTTGTATTTCTATTGCAACTAAGTATTCGAATTATCTAGCAATTTTTTTATCACGAGCATAAAATATGTTTGGCAGGTAACTTTCCTTTTTTCTTTGAAGACGCCGCAATATATTTGTCTTGTCAAGAATTTGGAGGACTGTTGTGTTAACGTGTCCTAATAAACGTTTTTTATGTTTTCGTGCAAATTTTTTGGTTCCATCTTTAACCGCGGGAATACCCAGATCTCTGCGTAGATCTTCATTCCTTACGTATCACGGCGCATTGACGAATGATCTTAACATTTTCTTTTCAAAAGTTTTTAAAATGTTTAGATTCGTTTCACTAGTACAACCAAATAGTTGTATACCATATGTCCAAACCGGTTTTAGCACTTGCTTGTATAATAGCAGCTTGTTATCAAGGTTAAGCTTCGAATATTTTCTGAGCAACCAGTACAGTTCTCTGTATTTATACTTCTTCGCATTTCTTTTTTACATGCGACTTCCATTTTAATTTTGCATCGAGTGTCATACCGAGATATATCGCTTCATTTGTTTTGATACAAAACGTTCCTGTTGAGGAATAGCTCCTAAAAGATTGAGGAATAGCTCCTAAAAGATAGCTCCTAAAAAGATTTCTATATTGCTTAATTTTACATCCAAGTGGTACCCATCGGATACTGGTCTCATCCAACCGGATTTGACTTGCTAAAAAATAAGTGCGAGTGTTCATAACAGCAACACTATAAACACCCTAGTCAGAATGGCACATAATACCCGGCGTGCTGCCCCAGGAGAACCTAGATGAGCTACTTCGACATATTCGGACAACAGGTTATTTAGGAAACTCAAGTGTAAGTTAGTCCCCTTGAACAGAGATTTTGGCGAATGAACCGAAAAGACGACGGCAGCGCTCAGTCCCGTAGTGGATACTGGTGACACCGTGTCCCATAGGGATATCTAATAAATTGGAACTGGCCCTCCAGGTTGAGGGTTGTGCTTTGGGTTAACTAGCCACCCATGGAGGCTGCTACAAAGCAGACATTACTGCCATCCAAGAAATACGATGGCATGGGCCGGGCAAAAACAGGACAAAAAACTATGACATCTACTACGGACCGTTTTATAGTTAGCAGAAACAGCGACTATTCGGCTGCGGATTTGTTATAAGTGCCAGACTTAGGCAAAAAGTCTTATGTTTCCAAGACATTAGCGAACGCATCATAACAACTCGCATCAAGAACAAATTCGCCAATATAAGCCTTATATCCGCTCACCCCCCTACGGATTAAAAAGATGATATACCTGAAAAGACATCTTTAGCAGTATTGTCGGAAAACACAGCCTACACGACAACACGTCTGGCAACGGTCTTAGGCTAATTGACTTCGGTACGGAACGAAATGTAACAATCCCCTATATCCATAAGGGGACATGGCGGTCTCCAGATCAACGAACGGTCAATCAAATTGATTGCATTATGATAGACAAGATGATGTCCGAACATTCCGAGGGGTTAACATCGACTCGGACCAATGTAAGAATGCGGGTATCCACCACGCCACTATAAACGAGAAATACTGTAAAAGAATGTTATGTCAAAAGACTACAATCGCAAGAGACCGTCATGTCCGCCTTCGCACAACGCAACTACAAGCATCGCCGACGATATTGACATCATTGGTAGGACTCAACGTGATGTCATAGCCACATTTGCTAGTATAGAGAAGGAAGCGGTAAAAATGGGTAATCAGTGCATAGGGGTAAGGCTAAGTATGACAGCATATACAAGGAAGACTAAACAACATCGACGAATTGGACAAAACGTCACCTTTGACAGATATAACTTTGAGGTACTACGGGACTTTGTCTACTTAGGTTCCGCTTTTTACTCTGACAACAACATGTCTCAGAAATTAAACAAAGAATTAATCATGCCACTGTTTCTTCGGGCTAATAAGGAAATTGAGTAGTAAAGCCCGTTCCTGTTGAGGAATAGCTCCTAAAAGATTGAGGAATAGCTCCTAAAAGATAGCTCCTAAAAAGATTTCTATATTGCTTAATTTTACATCCAAGTGGTACCCATCGGATACTGGTCTCATCCAACCGGATTTGACTTGCTAAAAAATAAGTGCGAGCGTTAATAACAGCAACACTATAAACACCCTAGTCAGAATGGCACATAATACCCGGCGTGCTGCCCCAGGAGAACCTAGATGAGCTACTTCGACATATTCGGACAACAGGTTATTTAGGAAACTCAAGTGTAAGTTAGTCCCCTTGAACAGAGATTTTGGCGAATGAACCGAAAAGACGACGGCAGCGCTCAATCCCGTAGTGGATACTGGTGACACCGTGTCCCATAGGGATATCTAATAAATTGGAACTGGCCCTCCAGGTTGAGGGTTGTGCTTTGGGTTAACTAGCCACCCATGGAGGCTGCTACAAAGCAGACATTACTGCCATTCAAGAAATACGATGGCATGGGCCGGGCAAAAACAGGACAAAAAACTATGACATCTACTACGGACCGTTTTATAGTTAGCAGAAACAGCGACTATTCGGCTGCGGATTTGTTATAAGTGCCAGACTTAGGCAAAAAGTCTTATGTTTCCAAGACATTAGCGAACGCATCATAACAACTCGCATCAAGAACAAATTCGCCAATATAAGCCTTATATCCGCTCACCCCCCTACGGATTAAAAAGATGATATACCTGAAAAGACATCTTTAGCAGTATTGTCGGAAAACACAGCCTACACGACAACACGTCTGGCAACGGTCTTAGGCTAATTGACTTCGGTACGGAACGAAATGTAACAATCCCCTATATCCATAAGGGGACATGGCGGTCTCCAGATCAACGAACGGTCAATCAAATTGATTGCATTATGATAGACAAGATGATGTCCGAACATTCCGAGGGGTTAACATCGACTCGGACCAATGTAAGAATGCGGGTATCCACCACGCCACTATAAACGAGAAATACTGTAAAAGAATGTTATGTCAAAAGACTACAATCGCAAGAGACCGTCATGTCCGCCTTCGCACAACGCAACTACAAGCATCGCCGACGATATTGACATCATTGGTAGGACTCAACGTGATGTCATAGCCACATATGCTAGTATAGAGAAGGAAGCGGTAAAAATGGGTAATCAGTGCATAGGGGTAAGGCTAAGTATGACAGCATATACAAGGAAGACTAAACAACATCGACGAATTGGACAAAACGTCACCTTTGACAGATATAACTTTGAGGTACTACGGGACTTTGTCTACTTAGGTTCCGCTTTTTACTCTGACAACAACATGTCTCAGAAATTAAACAAAGAATTAATCATGCCACTGTTTCTTCGGGCTAATAAGGAAATTGAGTAGTAAAGCCCTCACTCGAACTATACTAAGGCGATCCTATATAAGACCCTGAACACCCCAGACCTGCTCTTTGGCGCTGAGATTTGAGAGGAAAATTCTTCGAAACATTGAATCGCCATCGTGTTTTAAGCCATGTCCCTTTTTTGGGGGTATTAGTTTTTCAGATGGGATGTGATAGGGTATTCAACGATCCGCATAGCGGATTGTAGCTTTCTAATATGTTTTGGATTAACGTTCGTAGAATTTACCGAATTTTCGATGTTAACTCGACTCTTGTTTTAGGAATCTGAATGTTTATTTAACATTGAACCGCCATGCGCTCTTTTTACGGATTTTAAATATCAAATTTGGCTTTTAAGATTTGACAGGTTTATTGTTGTAAATGCGAGATTTCAAAGGATGTGGCAGATGTGGCAAAGTCAGCAGCCCGAGTTGTGTGAATGGTTGCTCCATCCTCCTGGAACCAATAATGCTCGAGACCCAATTCAGCAACTTGCAACAGCAAATTAGTTTCATTACGGTAAGGGTGGTGACGTCGCTCGACGTCCTCAAAATTATAAGGAGCAATAACTTTTTCATTGCAAATGCTGCAACAGTTTTTTTGTGAGGATGCAATGGCTCTTCGTGCACACTTTAGTGGAAATGAGCTTCGTCAATTTGGTCAAAAAAAGCAGTAACAATATTTCCTCGTTCCTCAGTTTTAGACCTCTTCATGTTAATTATAATTCTATAAGTCTATCTGTCTACAATATAAATGAATGTCAAAGAATAATGACATTTGACACCTACCAAAATAGAGTTACCCGCTTCGCATTAATGAAAAAAATTCTCAGAGATCAAATTTAAAGCAAATCTGACCAACCCTTAAATTGTTAACTCCCAGTACAGACTAACGGAAAGAATTACAGCCGCACTTGTGTGGATACACTGTGACTATTTGCATTCATAAATCTAAACCGATGTCTCTGCTGTCTTATCAATTCAGTTCGTTATAATTAAGACGGTTTGAATAATAATAAAAATATATTAACTCAATCCACGGGTATCTTTTTTTTTTTATAAAAGAGACACGTTCAGGAAAATTAACATAGTTGCATACCACGAATCATTTTTGGAAATTGGAAGATTAAGGTATACCACTTATGACTGTAGCTAATCTTATTGAATAACCAAGGGTTCACGATGAGAAGACTATGGAATATCGTTATACCTCATAAATATGTAAAGTACGTATAATTTATGATTCATTTCTTTCTTCCAGGGAAATGGATATTGATTCGAATCAAACACACATGTGGTATTTAATCTGAAATGACGACACATTAGGAAAATTATAATTTTGAACAGTTTATATAATTGGCGAATGGGGATTTAAGCAGACTAAGCCGAACCCATATCACAGGTCGTCGAACAACAATTTAAACTTTGGTACTTACATCATCTAACATAATGATGTCAACATACTTAAAATGATGTTTATAGCTCATTTAACAACTTTACATCGAGAGAATTCATGTACCTTGCTTTGACGTTGATCCGTATTAACGATATTTGGATAGCTTATATGCATAATTTTTTTATGACATTTAGTTGTTTCAAGATGTTGGTGAGGTGTCTAACTGTCTATTAAACAGCCGTTGGTATAAAATATCACCTATTGATTCAGAGTTATGGGTTATTGATGTTTGAGACATAAAGATAAATTACTTATTATGCCAACATAATAAATTGGACCATATGTTTATAATAAGAAGCTGTTTATTATAAGTAAAATTAAAAAAAGAGACATAACGCCTTTGATAACATGCAGAAGAGTGAAATTTTTGATTAGAGACAAAAATCTAACTTATGATTTAAAAATCCCAAAAAAACATTGGTAAAGCCATTTAATTTATTAAGTGAATTATGTATTAAGTTTTCGTTGATCATGCAAACGATGCTGAGTTTCCATACTTCAGATATACTTTCATCTGACCACATTTGGCTTATGAGTACATCCACGAACTCATAAGCCAAATCTGACTTAGCAAGTCGTCTCCGCTGGCTTTATAAAGCTCGGTGGGAAGGTGGTGATTTCCGGCAGCCTTATTAAGATTGAGTTTAGATATTGGTCCGAGTTGATGTTAGCCCTACGTTGTCGTGTAGGCTGTGTTTTCCGACAATACTGCTAAAGATGTGTTCTCTGCCTAAATTTGCGTTAAAATCTCCTAGCACGATTTTAACATAGTACTTTGGTAGCATCAAGCTTAATAAGGCCGCCGAAGATGACGGACTTCCCGCTGAGCTTTATAAAGCTTTGCAGAGATGACTTGGTAAGTAACATCCACCAACTCATAAGCCAATGGGTTAAGCAGTAAATGAGAGTAAGACTAAATATATTCTGTCTACACGAAAGGACACACAACATCGACGAATTGGACTGTTTCTGTTTCTTCGGGCTAAGAAGGCAATTTAGTAGTAAAGCCCTCACTCGAACTAATATGGCGATCCTATATAAGACCCTGATTATCCCAGTCCTGCTATACGGCGCTGAAGCATGGACCGTGTCAAAAGCGGATGAAGATATCCTTGGTCGATTCGAGAGAAAAATTCTTCGAAAAATCTTCGGTCCCGTTTGCGTTGACGGGCTATGGAGACGAAGATTCAACCACGAACTATACGAGTTGTTCAGCGACATACCCCTAGTCAAAAAACTCCGCATTGGACGTTTAAGATGGCTAGGACATGTAGAACGAATGGACACCAATACTCCAGCTCGCAGAGTCTTCGATTCCCAGCCAGACGTCCGACGTAGTAGAGGAACCCTCGCCTTAAGTGGTGCGCACAAGTAGAAACCGACCTCCACCAACTTGGAGTGCGCAACTGGAGGCAGTTAGCTAACCGGGTTAATTGGAGAGGCCCAGGTTCATCCCGGACTGTAGCGCCATTTAAAGAAGAAGAAGGGTCGTCAACAATAAAATTATTCCTATTGCTTGTTTCGTAACTATGGTTACTCAAAGCACAACCCCCACGCTTCCAATTTATTCGATATCCCTAAGACACGGGCCATCAGTATCCAGTGATCCTCTATGCGATTGACCACTGGCTGTTCAAGGGGCCTGACTTACCTACCCTTGAGATTCCTAAATAACCTGTTGTCCGAATATGTTGAGTCAGCTCGCCTTGAACAGCAGACTGGGTTTTCATTGCTGTTTTTAGTGTTGCTGTTTTTCGTCTTGTTATCAACACTCGCACTTATAGTTTAACAAGTCAAATCCGGTTGGATGAGATAAGTATTCTATGGTTACCACTTGGAGCTAAAATAAGCACTAAGTGTATTTAGAGTTACAACTACTGGACATTGCCAAGTTAAAGTCAATTAGAGTCTACCCTCGTTCTACAACATCCAACCATCATATAGGGCTGAGTAACCTTCTTAACATAAATATGTCGGAACATTCGCGACACAACAATTGTGGTTGGCTTTCATCAAACAACTTGTAGATTTCTTAAAATGTCTTTTTGTACGGACTCTGGAATTCTAAGACCATAAATACATAGTAGATATAGATATAGATATTTTTATTCAGATAATTTTGTAAGTTTACATGGTCTGAGTTACCGCACATTACCTTATACAGAGATTTGATACCTAATCGCATCTTTCTACTGAAATTGTTTAATATTTGTGGTAAAGAAAATAAATTAAATAAACATAATTTGAGGAAAAAAAAAATTAAGAAAAAACCTCATTTAAACAGCAAAAAAAAATTTATGAATAAATAAATGAATTAATAAATATGTAAAATAAATAATAAAACAAAATAAATAAATAAATATATTAATAAATAAATCAATAAAAATTAATAGATAAAAAATAAATAAGTAAATAAATAAATAATTAAATAAATAAATATATAACAAATAAATAAATTAACAAAAAAAATAAACAAATAAATATGTAATAAATAAATATATAACAAATAAATATATAACAAATAAATAAATAAATAAATAAATAAATAAATAAATAAATAAATAAATAAATAAATAAATAAATAAATAAATAAATAAATAAATAAATAAATAAATAAATAAATAAATAAATAAATAAATAAATAAATAAATAAATAAATAAATAAATAAATAAATAAATAAAGAAATAAATAAATAAATAAATAAATAAATAAATAAATAAATAAATAAATAAATAAATAAATAAATAAATAAATAAATAAATAAATAAATAAATAAATAAATAAATAAATAAATAAATAAATAAATAAATAAATAAATAAATAAATAAATAAATAAATAAATAAATAAATAAATAAATAAATAAATAAATAAATAAATAAGCAAATAACAAATAAATATACAAGTAATTTCTTATACATATAACTAGATTGAAAGAGCTTAGAGATATTGCAAGAATTACGACTAGGAAAAAAGATTTTTTACTAAAGTGTTATCAGAGTGACCGCATCGGGCCTTAAATTTTGCCATAAGAGTGTTTATTCTTTCAGAAATCAATTCAACATTCGCTCTTTTATGTAAAACTCTTGTAGAGAATACCATGGAAGATTTAGCATCATTTTTAAAAGTTTATTTTGTGCTATCTGTAGCTTCGCAATATGGCACTTGGCGCAATCACCCCAAACCTGGCATCCATACAGAATTATTGCTTGAAATATGACTTTATGTAATATCAATTTGTTTTCAGTTGATAACAATGACTTCCTGTTTATAAATGGATATAAAAGTTTTGTACTTGTACAACTTGTAGATTTCTTAAAATGTCTTTTTGTACGGACTCTGGAATTCTAAGACCATAAATACATAGTAAACAATTATTATTTACTATTTTATCTTACTGGAGTTGTTGATACGTACTGAGCTCATTATCCATTTGAGGATCTGGCGGTCCCCTAATAACCCAATTAAGAACTTGTTTACGAACTTTGTCTTTTGATGTCATCTAGGCAATGCAGGCTGATTGTAGAACAATGCCGTCGGATTTATCGATCATGGTAATGTGAATTTCACTCTCATCTTTTGTTATAGAAATCGGTTAAGTAGTCCTTTTCTACAATAGTAGTTTCTCCAGGTCGATGATGAATTTTAAAATCATGTCCGTTTAAAAAACAGTAATTGGGAGTAAGGCTGACAACGTTTTTTTTTTTTTGGATTGAACAACCAATTCCATTAAGAAAATTGCAGAACTTCTTAACACCAAGTAGTAGCACTTCAAACCACTTCTGAAATATCAATGGAAATGCACGTTAGTGCGAAATAAGTGTTAGAATATTTGATGACTCGTAGACCATGACCGGTTGCTGGTACGCCTCTGCTGAATGAATTTTAAGGAACGTTTTGGGATGAACGCCAAAATGTCTGTGATCGACGGTGTTTAAAAGCAGTATGGAAGTAAATGCCTTCACCACGGTATGTCCCACAGATGCAATTATAGTCACTCTACTCCGTAGTCTCTAGAATTCCATATCGGATTTGCTTGTTGACCTTGTGGTCAATCGCTGACCGGATGAACGGATGAAATTAAATTACGCAGGACCACCAATCTTCAAAAAAATTGCATTGGGTTGTCTTTATCAAAGGACTCGGCCCAACTAATTGAAAGAATCAGTTAGAATTTTAAACTTTTCCTTCCTTTCTTCATTCGGAAAGGCCGCTAGCTCTTCTTTGTCACATATAAAATATTACAGCAAAAGCATTTTATTAAATTAAATTCGAGTCTAAGTTACACACTACTAGCTGTTCCCTTGTGTCTAAAAAATGAACAAAAATGAAAATGAACAACTCCGCTCACTTATATATCAATTGCTAAAAAACTGATTCTGGTATGGGTAAAGGCATCTTTTCCGAGATGCTTTACTTAAGCAAAATATTTCGCCTTCAAAATATTTGTAGTATTTTGCAAGCGGTGGGAATTAAAGAAACCTTGTCCTGGTTGAAGTATAACGTGATACCAATAAAATAATATTTTCAGTGACAGCCAAACGGCTATCAAATCCCTTGGACCTATCTTTTTACATCAAAAACAGCCCACGAATGCCGATTATCTCGAGATGGTCAATTGACATAACGTGTCAATTATCCAAAGAATGCACACTCTCGGTTGGATTAAGCCGAAAAGATTCCTGATACTCATCATCGGTGTCTTATGGGGTCAATGACTTTTGTAAAAACGGTTTGCTCTTCAATTAAAGAAGATTTCAGCTCAGTAGCTTCTTAGGCAACCTATGTGCCCTAGTAAATATTAACACAATATGTACCTTTCTGGGCTTTATATGTATGTTAATTGGGGTTGTTCACATATGCAAACAAATTTGGGAAAGCTGATGAACCCATGTATTATTACAACGGACCCTCTCAACTTTGTGCGTGCGGATTAGTGTCTTTTCAAATGTGTACCTTATTTGATTGTTAAACTTGTCCCACTTATAACTTGTAATTCACAATAATTCGAATAACTGCCGATATACTGATCCCAGTTCTTCTATTTCCAGAACGCCACAATAGGATGGATTTGCTGTGCACCATGTATATGGCTTCGAACCTCTGCTACCGTGCACAAGATTGCAATTACAACGGCCACCCTTTTGGTGACATCACTTTTAGTTGCATCACCGATTCTCTTTTTAATTAGCACAGCGCCTTCCCAGCTACCGCGAGATTGTTACTCAGACGACGAAGACTGTATGCCAACAACGGCCCCACCGCCAGAATGCAATGAACCCGCCTGTCGACTAGCTGCCTCTAGTATACAAGCCAAACTTAACTGGAATTTAGATCCATGTCGTGATTTCAAAGAGTTCAGCTGCTCCACAACTCAGGTGGCCAGCTTAAGAGCCGCACGAAGTGCACAAGAATCCGTTGACATTCAAATGCAACGTAAGTACTATTGAAGTCGTATCGGTTGCCATTTTTATAAATCGACGGTATAAATATTTCTAGAGCTTCTTCAGCATAATACGACATCAGGTCCTTTCCGTAAACTAGGACGCCTCTATGGGAGCTGTCTTCGGCAGACAACAAACTCATCAACGATTCAAATTGTACTCGAACAACTGGGTGGATATCTACCGATTGGCGCCTTGGGTCCATCCAGTATAGCGCCTTTGATATCGAAGATCTACGAACTTGGCCCGACACCACTTATCGACATCTACTACGACTTAAGTTATGGACGTAGACCACACGTGCTTTTGATAATTGGAGATCCCAGTACAGCAGCTCCAATTCTAGAGGTATGCGCTGCAATATTTGTTATCTGTTGCTCTGTAATCAATTTGTTTGGAACTTTTCAGAATAAAATTCGATGGATGGGTCCGAAGGCACCACCTTACCGAATAAAACAGACTGCTCCCAAACTTTTGAACGACGTTCTGGACAGTTTCCTGCCATCGGGGCTTAGCTATGACCAGAAGATGTCGGAGAAGGAGGCGATATCAACCTTCATTGAACAATTAAATAAAGTAAGCCTGTAGGGAATTTGGGTGGTGGATGGTATATCCTTAGCCATTCACCTAAAGACGCATGTCAGAAATGGTTGAGGTTGCTCTCTATAAATAGATTCGTTGTTTCATTAATGACGCACAGAAGTGTGATGCATGTATATTGTATAGCTATCATATTCCTCATTATAGCCTCCAAGGGAAATTGCTTTGAAAATCAAAACAAGAAAGTGATGTGGGGTATTTTTGGAAACTCAATTGTCTATTGATTTGGGGTGGGTCTGGTATTGTTGTTTCACATTGCTATCTGGTCTAATCAATTATTTAGAACGTGTCACTTAGGAATGGTAAACTTTGAATATTTGCTTTGATATTTTATTTATTTGGGAAAGTTGGCCTGTACATTTTTGCCCTAGTAATGCCAATTGGGTCAATGAAGTGTTGAAGCATTTTCTTCTCAACATTGGGCTATTGTTGATGTATAGCCTTTAATGTGACATTTGTGATATCAATTTACAATAGAAAGTTTCTTGAAATTCATCCAATAAGACTGAGATTCGAAGAGCTTATTACATTCAACACTTCCTGAGAGAAAGAATAGTTTATTGGGACTTGTCAAGTTCAGTAAGTAAATAGGTTCCTTTCTTGTCGTCATAAATTATATTTCATGCATTTGTGATTGTCTATCAGTTTCGTTGAAAAATGTCCCTTTTATGGAGCATTATCCACTTCTAATCATTGATAAAATGTTGGCAAGAATTTTAACGTATTAGATATGACGGGTGAGTTTTATTATAATGCTCTCAGGTGAGGCGAAGATATAACTCTGAAATACTATCCCGGGATGATGTTAGGAGACTCTAATGCTTTTTGATGGAAATATTAATATTGCATTATTTGGATTGTGTTCCTATTATTTACAAATGTATGTCTTGTGACTTGTTCATCCCACTAGTCATGGGAAGATTTCGCTAAGCTCATCTACCGTTACACTACCTGTAATAAACACATATATCTCCAACAAGTCTTCCTTGAGTCAAAGGTTGTGAATTGAAGTTAGAAAACAATCCGACTCGCCTTTAGCCGACTCCAGTATTGCTTTTAGATCATTTCTCAATGAGTTGAATGGTGCTGTTGTTACATTTCTATTATTCTGGAGAGGATCTCTAGTTTGAACATGACATGTGTTCCTTATGATTAGTGAAATATATTAAGAATACAGCATCACTGGATGTAGTCAATAAAGCAAATTAAAAAGACTAAACCTCGTCAGCATGACAATTATTGAAGTTGTATGAATGAGTAGGAGAAGAGCATCTACCGCTTTCTCTGTTCATATTCAGCGCTCTCCAATATGCGAAGACTTAACTTTAGTAATTTCTCATTTGAAAACCAATGTGTAAACATAGATAACTAACGGCTCAGTTATAGCTATCATTGAAAAACATCATTGGAAATTTTCTTTTACTTCTTGCGGTGTTTTTATAAATCCAATCATTGGCGGGTTGGTGTCAAATCAAAGCTTATGAATTTTGGAACATGACTATCCAAACATATTTTAATTTTTAATTGTAGCTATCGCAGAAAATCACTTCATAATTTACACTGATCATGATTTATTTTTGTGAAGTATGTTTGTCGTTCCACCGATATGAAACGGAATTTTCCTACGATTCCTATAAGCAGCTATGGAGGTAAAATTCCAATTTCATCATGTTTTGTGTTCCAATGAAGTTGTTCAATGATAGCTATAACTGGGCCTTAAAAATTTCTGCATTTCGCCAACACCAAGTTTTTTATCACGACCATTTTTGGGAGCGTTTTTCCTAAAAATGCGGCAGCATTATGCTGGTAGTTTCGGCTGGACAAGGTGGATTTTTTTTGGGTGTACTATGTGGAACTGGCAAAACATTTCTCATTTCGCTAATTCTCTTCGAAATATAATCAAAAACTGACATTGCATTGGCCGTTGCATCATCTGGCATTCCAGCAACTTTATTGAATGTAGCCAGAACAGCTCATTTAATATTTGAGCTGCCTTTGAATATTCGAAGAGACCCAGATGAAATGTGCAACATTAAAATAATAATTATCGTAGACCAAAGTGCTGAAGCAATTCAAAATTATCATCTGGGATAAATACAAACACTTTCCGACATTTCACGTTCAACGATGTTGGGAAAATCCAAAAAAAAGTCAAAATGCTACGCTGAAACATTCTCGAAACAATTGTTAGATATCGGCGATGGAAATGTTGATTTCTATGCAAATACTGATTGCATAAAATTGCTGATTTCTGCACAATTGTTGATATGCAAAATGCTCTCATTTACCGCATATTCCCCGATGTACGCACACAGAAAGGCAGAAAGAGCTATCTTGGATGCAAAGAATGTGGACGTGTACGACTTGAACTTCAATGAAGCTGTAAATTATCCACCATAGTTTTTGAACTAACTGGATTTGTCAGGTATGCCACCGCACTTTCTACAAAATTCGAAAGTTGGATTTCCGGTTATTCTACTTCGGAATTTGAGCCCACCACAGGTTCATGTGCATTGGTCATTAAAAAGTAATGAAGAACACTATCGACAAGGAGAAAAGATGTCCGTTTGCGACTTAGATTTAGGCACACCATGATTTTCACACGGACAACTATACATACCATGTTCTTGCGTGGGCAAAACATCGAGCTTATTTGTGTTGGCTAAAGACGGACCAACTACGATATCCACCATTGTGCAGGTGGATATCGTATTTCGTATTAAGTGAAATCTAATCACAGCGGCTTAAAAGTTGTGTGTCGTCGTCGTACTTGAGGTAACCGGGCCGGTATAGCAGAATCCAAAATCGGTTTCAGGAAATTCTTAGAACAGAACTGCGATAAACAACAACATCATACTGTCAGGTTCAGGTTCAAATTTAATATTAAATTTTTGATTTATGTATACATACGTTTTCTTTTGATTTCTTTACGATTTTTTTTAAAATCGATATTAATCAATCACAGTCGAACTATTTTATCGATCGTTTAAAAATTTAAACCAATTTGTAATACATTCGTTATTATACCGCATTTACCATAGAGAAATAATTTATCTAAATATACCGTCTTAATGCTAGCTGATTTAGCCATGCCTGTCCGTTCGTGCGTCCGCCCTTACATCACCAGTTTTTGGGCCTTAGATTTTGAGCTAGAATGTTGAGATGTAGTACACGCACTCTTCCTTGCTCCCAGCAGAACAAGTGTAAACATTTTAAAATCCGCCCACTGACACGCCCACTGACACGCCCACTGACACGCCCACTTTTCATAAAAACTTTGTTTTTAGCCAAACGCTTAAGAATTTTAAAAAAGTGGCTGAATAACATATTTCGTTTACATAACGTTTTTTTTGCTACGCCTACTTTTTGGGATGTTTCGGTCAGATTTAAGAAAAAAATCGAAAAAAAACATTCAACGCAAAAACATAGGTAATACCATTGTATATGAAGCTTATACAATATATACAACATATACAATGGTAATACCTACTAATATGATATGCAATAGAAAAACGTTGTTTTTTTTTGTCAAACCATAAAAAGCTGTTGATAAACACTCTGAGCAATATATACTGACAATGGCATTTTCTATGTACCATCTTCGTAAAGATTTTAGCCACGCTCACTTTTTGGGTATGTTTAATTTAAGGATGAAATGGGATAGGGTATTCAACGATTGTATCCTTCTCAGCAAGCAAATGGCAGCTTACTCAGCCATACGTCTTAAAGCCATCCAACAGTGGTCAAATATTCAATATGGCCACTCAAAAATTCTAAACGAACATTCAAATGTTCCTGAAAACACCGAGTAAACTTTGATAAGAGTTTCCGTGTCAAAATCCCAGACAGAACGTCATGGGAGAGCAACAACCTGTGAAACCTGCTCAACGACTTGATCGACTTTTATACCGATGGCTCCAAAACAAATGACGGAGTGGGTGGTGGTGTCTTCTCCGACAGGCTAAATCTCAGCCTATCTTTCTGTCTCCCTGATCATTGCAGCGTGTTCCAGGCGGAACTTATGGCGATCAAAGAAGTCTTATCCTGGTTGAAAGATGAATGTAATGTCTCCATCAAATCCCTAGATTTTAAGGTGTCATCACCGGACAATGCTTAATAGGTAGGCACGCAGAAAAGCTAGGCCTTTTCTCAAACGACTTCTGTAGGAGCTGCATGGACAAAGAGGACGAAGAAACAATGCTTCATCTGCTTTGTAACTGCCCAGCCCTATCAAACAAAAGAAAGCTACATCTTGGAGCATACTATTTTCAAAATCTCAGAGATTTGGCAGAAATGGAACTGAAAAGCCTCCTCCGCTTCATCAAAAGCTCAGAATGGTTTTCCCACTAATAGTAAGGAGAATGGACAAGATCAACGTGGTATCACAATGGACCAAAATGGTCGAAGTGTGCTGGCGAACGCTGGAAGCCACTCTAACCTAACCTAACTGTACCTGTCATATAAAAGTTAAGCATAACCTCAATTTTCTTAAAAACGAATTTGATTAAACTTTATATCTAATTAGTTCCAACAAAACTCCATAACCAGTTGTTTTTTCGAGAAAACCCATGTAACGGGATTTTTGCATTTAGGTCATATAAAGAAAATTGTCAATTTCTCGCAAACTATTTTGTCAAATTGAATGAAATTTAATTTATATACTATTAATACTGTTTGCATCAATTCCTTATAATTAGTGTTGCCGCAACTGTCAATAAACGGAATTTTCAGTTACGGCCAATAACGAAAAATCATTACTATTCACATCCTTCAAATTCCGAAATAAACGTTCATATAATCACATTTCGACATTATTTATTTATATATATATATATTGCCCAAATTTTGAAAATCGTAAAATTCTCTCGAAGGCTACCCGTTAAATTGTATAAAACGCAGCATGATGTTTTTAGCACACCATAAACCGTTATGTGTAGCTTGAATAAGTAAAGACACAAAAATACACCTCGCGTCACTTTCATATATAACCAAGTTATCTCATGGTTTCTTATGTTTAGTGCTTGCATTGTATCATACTACATGCGTTGTTTTACGTGGGTTTTTTCGAATCTTTTAACTTTTTTTTCGATCTTTTAGCATATTATCCAACTTGTAACCACATACGATCGCCTTCTTTTAGCAAAGGAGACATTTCTCGGTCACACAGAACAGACGATTACTCGCCACTTTATCTATCCTTAGTAGATGTAAAAATAAAACTTTGAACATACAAATTAATGGAGAAACTAAGTTTGAGACCAGTGTTTTAAAACGCTGTTTGTCCAAATTTTAAAAAGTTCGAAAAAACTTTTGATGCAAATACTTCCGTAATGGTAATATAAAAATTTTGTTGACAGATCATATTCACCCAACGCCCACTTTTTGGGGGCGTATACCATTTGTATACCTCATCCCTAGGCATTCGCAACTTAAATACGTTGTTTTTTGTCGATCCACAAAAGGTTTTGATAAACTGTCTGAACAATATGTTGTGACAATGCCATTTTGGGGATATTAATTTTAAGGATGGGATGGGATGGGTATTCAACGAACCGCACAGCGGATTGTAGCCTTCTTATATGTTTTTTTAAAGCTTTCGTCAACACTATCCCTCGAGTTATGATCTCTTTAAAAATGCTGCCTGACAGCAATATTCCGCTGCACGTCTGTGACTCGATATTAATACCTATTTTGTAGAGGCTTTATTCCCTCTTTGAAGTCAGTTGGATTTTCTTGTAGAATAGCTGAAAGTTTTCACGCTGGATCTTTTGATTTGTGTGCTCTCATTATTAACTTCCTCTTTGTATCTTTTCACGCTGCCGTAGTTCTACGTTGAATAACTTTGACATGAGTCTCTATTGTCAAATCACTTCAGTATTTGGAAATATCATCACGAAACATCCATTATCATATCCAAGGCTGTTGTCGTCTCTCTCAAACGTAGGTCGTCTTCACGTTTTTACTTTTTCGACGTGCCTGATCCTATCCATCTTATTTCATTATTCTTGTTCAGCTAAAGTAACGGGTGATTTTTTAGCTGGTTTGGTTTTGGCAACACTGGTTTTGACAGCTGACGTGTGTTTAGTACCTTGTGTCACTGTCAAACAGCTTCAGTTTGGTTTGCAATTTAACCATGGATCGTCTTACAAATGAACAATGCTTGCAAATTATTGAATTTTACTATCAAAATTCGTGCTCGGTTCGAAATGTTCATCGCGCGCTGCTTCCATTTTATGATCGGCATTATCAACCTTCTGAGCAGTCTATTCGGAAGATTGTGACCAAATTTCGCACCAAATTTACTTTGTTGGACATTAAACCACAAACACGTTTACGTACTGTGCGTAGTGAAGAAAATATTGCGGCCGTATCAGCTAGTGTGACAGAAGACCGCGAAATGTCGATTCGGCGCCGTTCCCAGCAGTAAGGCCTTTGTTACAGCACTACGTGGAAAATTTTGCGGAAGGATTTGGGCGTAAAGCCTTTTAAGATACAGCTGGTGCAGGAACTAAAGCCAGCCGACCTACCACAACGCCGAATTTTTGGTGAATGGGCTCTTGGAAAGCTGGCCGAGGATCCGCTTTTTTATCGAAAAATTGTGTTCAGCGATGAGGCTCATTTTTGGTTGAATGGGTACGTAAATAAGCAAAATTGCCGCATTTGGAGTGAAGATCAGCCAGAAGCATTGCAACAGCTACCAATGCATCCCGAAAAAGCCACTGTTTGGTGCGGTTTATGGGCCGGCGGCATTATTGGGCCATATTTCTTCAAAGATGATGCGAATCGCAGCGTTACTGTCAATGGTGAACGCTACCGAGCGATGATAACAAACTTTTTTTAGCCCGAAATGGAAGTTCTTGACCTACATGATATGTGGTTTCAACAAGACGGTGCCACACGCAACACAGCACGCGAAACAATGGCGCAATTGCGAGGCGAGTTTGGTGAACAGTTAATTTCACGTTTCGGGCCGGTCAATTGGCCGCCTAGATCGTGCGATTTGACACCATTAGATTATTTTTTGTGGGGGTATGTCAAGTCTAATGTCTATAGGGACAAGCCCGCTTCGATTGACGCACTGGAAGCCAACATCCATGCATTCATTCGTGAGATACCGGCCGATATGTGTGAAAGAGTATGCCAAAATTGGACTCAGCGGATGGGCTACCTGAGACGCAGCCGCGGTCAACAATTGCATGAAATTATCTTTAAACAATAAATTGCAAGGTTCAAACTATCGATTCAAATAAATATTTTATTCATTTTTTCGAATTTATTGTGTTTTTTTTTTAAAAAAAGTTCTAAACCTCTTAAAAAATCACCCGTTATAACGGTAGACGTTACCATAAATAAGGATTAACTCCCTTCGAAGTAACATCCCTCCCTGCTCTGCTTTTGCCAAGACTTTATATAGCTGATAGTCAAGGTACTAAAATCTCATTGTTTGCCGCTTGTAGGTCAAAACTAGTAGGCAACAGCAAGGTCTCAATATGTAATAGTAATTTCATTTAATTTTCTTCTAACTAAAACGTTCCAATTATAGAACAGTACCTTAATAATAAGCTATTCTATAGATTGGTTCTGTTTCAATTATTATCAATTGAAAATCTGCTCGAATCTTAGATGTGCACATTTCACACCAAACAATGATTGGTTCAGCGTAGTAAAAACCGAAATTAAAAATAAATAGCGTTCCCTTGCAAACCAAATTTGTTTACAGCATTAAGAATGCTACTTTTACCTATTGTTTTATTTTCAGATTCGCGTCGAACATTCAAGACGGGGATTCTGGAACAGTTCTCTCTTGTATAATATTTCATCACTCCAAGAGAAGTACCCAATTGTACAAATTTCCCACTTAACAATTTGTTTCCAACATAATACTTTATCATTTGTTTACCATTTACAGCTCAACTGGACAGCTCTAATACCATGCAATTGGACTGGACCCATCATTGTCAGAAACTCGGATTACTTAAAAGCCGTTGAAGAACTGCTAACAAAATATCCCACAAGAGTTGCACACAATTCGATACTTCTACTGTTCGCACTAGGAATATTACCACAAGGATATCCAGACCCAGCAGTATGTACCAGAGCTACTATGTGGGCTCTACCGGAAATAACATCAGCATTGTTCATAGCGCAACATTCATCGGAAGACCTAAAGGAGGTGATACGAAGGGTAAATGTGACAAATTTGATTACAAGGGCATAAAAAGTAACGATTATTTACAGACGGAGGTTGTTTTCAAGTCACTTAAGGCTCATCTTAAACGGGCACCGTCTCTTAAGGGCGCAGCATTGGTAAAACTGTCCGCACTCAAGATTCAAACAAAGCCATGGGAAGGATTCACAAATTTTACCGCAATGATCAAGCAATTGGAATCTATTGAGATCACATCGGATAATTGGTTTGAGAATATCTTGAAGATCTACAAACGAAATAAGATAATTCCGGATTCGATAGCTCTCGATGTGGATTCTCATGATGCGTTAGTATATAATAAATGGTGTTAAATCGATATCTATCTAGATTAATATTTTAATTTTAAATTTTTAGATGGGCGTATCCTATTGTTGCCAAAATCTTCTATGATACATTGAGTCATTCTATTGGTGAGTATACTAAATTATGAGTCTAAGTCCATAGCGTAAGGGTTGTATCAAATATCTCACAGGTACTAAGTTGGTTGAGATCGGTTTTTGCTCATGGATGCTGCCTTAGGGAGAGGGAAATCTCTTCGATTAAATAGGGCGAGTATCTCGGAAACTCAACTAAGGATTTTCATTGGGCCTAGTTTTTGCATGCTAATGCCAAGAATACCAAATAATTTTATAGATATTTTGCTACTCTGTTCTACAAAATTATAATTAAAGAAATGATAAGAGCTTTAGGCTATTTGTGCTACAAATAAAATAAATTAACATTAAAGATAAAATATACAATAAAATCAAATGAGAAAACTACCTTACATAATTTTATGAATACATTTTGTTTGGTGATGTGAAACATGAAACTTTTAGTCAAAGAAATAAAAAAATGTCGGTAGTTACTCTTAAAAGTATACAATATCTTGAAAGTTCTGCGAATTTAACAAAAACAAAAAACAGTGACTCCCTGAAGTTAGTTCGTTGTGTCCGAGCAATTCTCCACTACATCCAACATTTTTCTTATCACTCTCTTTCTTAAGCTTCTCTCGATCTATGATAAAACATTTTAAGGGTATTCATTACCACTTGAGTGCTAGGAAATTATAAAATGCCCCTTTGGTATTCAAACTTGGCATACACCCAAACTCGGACTCGGATTTATGCAAAGTATGAACCCCCCTGATTTATTTCGCTTTTAAAAACGAAATAATACCAATTTTTTTAATAAGGCTTTATTTCATTTGGCCTTATTTCACGTCAATATTTGGTTATCAGTAGTTTCAAGAACGGACAAAATCCTAAAGCTTTCTGAAACAAATCACAGAAAAAGCCGAAACACATTCATGTACATTTGTGTACGTTTGGGGACAGTTATACAAAAATCCTGTGTTCCATAATTCATTGGTTGGATTTTTCTCTTACTTGAAATCCTAAACTAACAGTTCCTGCTTCAAGTAACCATACCTTGCGTTTTTCATCATACCTTACGTTTTTGCGAAAGCCTGGTAATCAAAAGCATTACCACCGTGACATTTTGATTTTTTGTTGAATTTGTAATCAAAAGTTGTTGCCGAGGTTTACACAGGGTGGGTCAAATAATACCTACTAATGTTAAACACAAGTTATACATGTTTAATATTGGTAGGTCACATCACATGTTTTGATTTATTTTGTTTATACAAATATGAAATAAATTTAATGGCAAATTTATATGAAATACGAGATCATACAACTGTCAACCATTTTCCTCGATACAGACATTGCCCGTTTTTCATTACACCATTTCATTTCGTATTGAAAATATTCTCCTTTAGCTGTCTAATAGTCCCGGGTTTATTAGCATACACTTTGTCTGCGTAGTTAATCCGTCTTGTTGGAACCACAAATAAGAATGCTGCTCCATCATTGGCCGCAACTATTTGTGAATCATTGTTCTTTTTATTATAATTCTCGAAGTTTTTCGTCCACTTTTTTCGTCCATAACAACTTACCAAGAGACAATTTTTAGATAGGATGATGAAATTGAATAGATCTTCTCTTTGTTCTTGTCTCTACTATTATAAGTGTAAACATTTTCCAAATCCACAGAGTGTCACACCGACTTTCAAAACGATGTAATTGTTCGAACCACGAAGAATTTCGAGAACAAGATATTTAGCCTCATTTAGAAGTTCGCGAAAAAATGCAATATTCCAATATATATTTCGTCTGTAAAATATTTTGGGCACATCCATTTTTCGGGGATTTCGGAGAAATGGCCGTCTTATTGAAGTCAAAAGTCTTATGTAAGTTAAGCAAAGCGAACTACATTTCTTATATTTAAACATCGGATACTGGTTGGTTCAGTAGATGTTGATTCCTATATCGATACCGTCTAAAAACCAGCATGGAATAATACTCCTCCACAAAGCACAATAGTGGGCGACAATAATATTAAGTACCCCCGGAAAATAAAAGATGGCGAAAACATCGAGCTCGACAATCAACAATCAATATGCAAACCGGTTGAGTAACTAACTATCAAATTCGATTCAATATTTTAAAAATCATGTAGTAGAAGCTTATCAGCAAAGTCTAACCACTGAAAAAGAATCAAATTAATATTATTATAAACGCTGTGCCACCATTTAGGGTAAAAAGACAAAAAGCGTTAAGGACAAAGCAGACGTTTTTGCCGCACACCTTGATAAGCCTTTAAGTTTTTTCATGGTCCAGCGCAAAATGAAAAAAATAAATAAATTCTTATAGGCCTGTTTCCCTTCTCCCAATAATTTCAGTTTTTGAAAGGATCCATTATTGATCAGAAACGCCTCTTACCTGATCATCAATTTAGGTTTAGAAGTAAACATTCAGCGGATGACCAAGCACATCGAATTACTTATGTAATTGAGAAAGCTTTCTAAGAAAAGAAAATTTGCTCAGCAGTATTTTATGACGTGCGCGAGCTTTTGACAAGGTTTGTCATAAAGGCCGTAAATACAAATTAACACAAGTTCTGTCTGAACAATTATATAAAAACCTGGTGTCGAATCTTTCGTGTGAAACTTGGAAACGAATATTCAGAGTTCAAAGAAATAACGGCAGGTGTAACGCAAGAAAGCATCCTTGACCACTATTCTACTTGCGTGAACAAACGACACAGTAGTGTCACCTTTGCTGACAATACTGTTATTATAGCACTTGGCACAACAATAGAGGAAATGAACATAAAATTGTAAGATGCTCTTAACGAGGTCAGTGAATGGACAAAATACTTGCGGATCACACGTCGATTCATATAGTTTTTTTTTTCATTTAAATGAACAAACAGCAGCCTGTATTTATAAATAAACATATGAGTGGCTACAATCCGCTATGCGGATCGTTGAATACCCTATCCCATCCCATCCTTTAAATTAATATCCTCAAAATATAGGCCTTATGGCGATGAAATACAGAAAATGACATTGTCACAATATATTGCTCAGACAGTTTCTCAAAATCTTGTGTGGTTCGACAAAAAACAACGTATTTCTATTGCTAATGCCTTGGGATGGGGTATACAAATGGTTTTTGTAAGAAAACGCCCCCAAAATGTGGGCGTAGGTGAAAATGATCTATGGACAAAATGTTTATATTACCATTGCGGAAGTATTTGCATCAAAAATTTTTTCGAAAGTTTTAAAATTTGGACAAAAAGCGTTTTTTAATAAAAACGCCCCCAAAAAGTGGGCGTGGCAAAAAACTTTGTATGAACGAAATATAGATATTAGGATTGTCTAAATATGTTGCAAAGACACTTTTTTGAAATTCCTTACGGTTTGGCCAAAAAATAAGTTTTTCTAAAAAGGGGGCGTGGCAGTGGGCGGATTTCAAAAATTTTTACACTTGTTCTGCTTCGTCGGCCAGAGAGTCTATATACCAAATTTCAACACTCTAGCTCAAAATTTAAGGCCCGAAAATCGGTGACACACAGACGGACGGACGGACGGACGGACGGACGGACAGACAGACAGACATGGCTTAATCGACTCAGCTAGCGATTCTGAATCGATCCATATACTTTGAGGTATATGTATCGAAATTATTTCTCTATGTTACAAACTTAATGTCAAAACTAATATACCCCCCTATGGGATAGGGTATAAAAACGGTTGTAGTGCCATTTGCAAACGAAGCGAAATATCTCGAAATTACTTTCCATGCAAATTTGAAATGGAAGTCGCATGTAAAGAAAAAATGCGGAGATATAAATGTAGCTGTACTATGGTGGCCTGAAAAATATTCCAATCTCTACTGTAAATAAAGCTGCTGTTATACGTCCTATTATAGAGCTAAAACCGGTTTGTACATACGGTATATAACTATTCATTCCCTTTAAAGATTTGTCTTCTCCAAAATCTATATATATAAAAATGGATCTTGGTTTGTTCGGATGCTTAAAACTCGAAAACGACTGGACCAAATTGAATACTTCCTTCTGCGGATTTGTTCGTAATTGCTCCGCGAAGGTTTAGGAAAAAAGAAAAATTGAAAAATTCTCAATAGGTTGCGCTGTAGGCGGTCATTCCATTTGATAATGGCAAAACAACGTTTGACGGGCCAGCTTGTTATTTATATATTTGAGTGATTTGACAGTATTGCTATTAGGGTTCGTATACTTACTTACTTAAGTGGCGCTACAGTCCGGAATGAACCTGGGCCTCAACCAACATGCCTCTCCAATTAGCCCGGTCCTTAGCTAACTGCCTCCAGTTGCGCACTCCAAGTTGGTTGAGGTCGGTTTCCACTTGTGCGCGCCACTTAAGGCGAGGTCTTCCTCTACTGCGTCCGACGTCTGGCTGGGAATCGAAGACTCTGCGAGCCGGAGTATTGGTGTCCATTCGTTCTACATGTCCTAGCCATCTTAAACGTCCAATGCGGAGTTTTTTGACCAGGGGCATGTCGCTGTACAGCTCGTATAGTTCTTGGTTGAATCTTCGTCTCCATAGCCCGTCAACGCAAACGGGACCGAAGATTTTTCGAAGAATTTTCCTCTCGAATCTACCAAGGATTTCTTCATCCGCTTTTGATACGGTCCATGCTTCAGCGCCGTAGAGCAGGACTGGGATGATCAGGGTCTTATATAGGATCTCCTTAGTAGTTCGAGTGAGGGCTTTACTACTAAATTGCCTTCTTAGCCCGAAGAAACAGCGGTTGGCAAGAGTAATTCTTCGTTTAATTTCTGACGAGATGTTGTTGTCAGAGTTAATAGCGGAGCCGAGGTAGACAAAGTCCCGTACTACCTCAAAGTTATATCTGTCAATGGTGACGTTCTGTCCAATTCGTCGATGTTGTGTGTCCTTTCGTGTTGACAGCATATACTTAGTCTTACCCTCATTTACTGCTAAACCCATTTTCGCCGCTTCCTTCTCTATACTAGCAAACGTAGCTATGACATCACGTTGAGTCCTACCAATGATGTCAATATCGTCAGCGTATGCTAGTAGTTGCACCGACTTTTGGAAAATTGTGCCTCTGGTGTTGGCTTTGGAGTTTTGCACAATTCTCTCAAGAATCAGATTAAAGAAGTCACATGACAGCGCATCGCCTTGCCTAAATCCTTTTTTGGTATCGAATGTGTCGGTGAGGTCGTTTCCGACCCTGATGGAGCAGCGAGAATTCTCCATCGTCATCCTACACAAACGGACGAGTTTGGGCGGTATACCAAAACTAGACATGGCTCTGTATAGTTCGTCTCTATAAATGCTGTCATATGCGGCTTTGAAATCGATGAATAGGTGGTGGGTATCAATTTGGACTTCTTGAGTTTTTTCCAGGATCTGCCGAAGTGTGAAAATTTGATCGGTTGTGGACTTTCCTGGCCTAAAACCACACTGATAAGGGCCAATCAGGTTGTTGGTAAACGGTTTCAGGCGTTCACATATTACGGCAGATAGGATCTTGTAGGCGATGTTGAGGAGACTTATGCCTCTGTAGTTGGCGCAGTTCAGAGGGTCTCCTTTTTTGTGGATCGGGCAAACGATGCTGAGGTTCCATTCTTCAGGCATATTTTCATCCGACCAGATTTGGCTTATGAGTTGGTGGATGTTACTTACCAAGTCATCTCCGCCGGCCTTATAAAGCTCAGCGGGAAGGCCGTCATTTCCGGCAGCCTTATTAAGCTTGAGTTTAGATATTGCTATCCTCACTTCACTCAGGTCGGGTGGTTGGCAGTTTTCGCTGTCGTTGCCAATATTGAATGGTTCGTTCTGCCTGACAGCGGAATGTTGTTCGTCATCGCCGTTAAACAGTCTGCAGAAGTGGTTCTTCCATATCCTCAGCATCGACTGTGTCTCAACTACAATATTTCCTTGTTCATCTCGACAGGATTCTGTTCGAGCCTTGTATCCTTGGCTTTGACGTTTTACACTTTGGTAAAACTTGCGAACATCGTTCCTGGAGTGGCACCTCTCTATATCCTCGATCGCGCGCTTTTCTTGCTCTTTTTTCTTCTTGCTGAAAAGCCGATGTTCTTCCCTTCTTCTTTGCCTATAGAGCTCAATGGCAGCTCTCGTCTTCACCTGCAGCTTAGCCTTGTAGGCCTCGTTCTTGGCTGCGAGCATCTGTCGGCATTCCTCATCAAACCAGGGGTTTCTTGCTGGTGGGCGCGAGAAACCTAGCACATCAGTTGCGGCTGATCTAATGGCCTGTTGGCATCGTTGCCATTGCTCTTCGACATTCGATGCTGGTGGTATGGTGTTAATCGAGAGGTTAAGGGATACGCGTTGTGCGAAGGTCTTGGCGGTCTCTTGCGATTGCAGTCTTCCGACATTAAATTTTTTCACAGTATTTCTGGTTTGTTGTGGCGTGGTGGATATCCGCATTCTTACCTTGGCTGCTACAAGGTAGTGATCCGAGTCGATGTTAGCTCCTCGGAATGTTCGGACATCCAAAATACTGGATGCGTGCCTCTTATCTATCGCAATGTGATCAATTTGGTTGACCGTTCGTTGATCTGGAGACCGCCATGTCCCCTTATGGATATCGAGGTGAGGAAACCGTGTGCTGGCTATAGTGGCATTTCGTTCCGTAGCGAAATCAATTAGCCTAAGTCCGTTACCAGACGTGTTGTCGTGTAGGCTATGTTTTCCGACAATACTTCTTAAGATGTCTTCTCTTCCTACCTTTGCGTTAAAATCTCCCAGCACGATTTTAACATCGTACTTCGGTAGTCGCTCATAGGTTTTGTCGAGGAGCTCGTAGAAGCAATCCTTAGCTATATCATCTTTTTCTTCCGTCGGAGCGTGAGCGCATATAAGGCTTATGTTGGCGAATTTGGCCTTGATGCGGATTGTTACTATGCGTTCGCTAATGTCTTGGAAACATAAGACTTCTTGCCTAAGTCTGGCACTTATAACAAATCCGCATCCGAATAGTCGCTGTTTCTGCTCACTATAACACGGTCCGTAGTATATGTCACAGTTTTTCATCCTCTTTTTGCCCGGCCCATCCCATCGTATTTCCTGGATGGCAGTAATGTCTGCTTTGTAGCAGTTTAGGGCTTCCGCTAGTTGTTCGCCTGCACCTCTCCTGTTTAATGTTCTCACATTCCAGGTGCAGATACGAACGTCGTTGTCCTTTTTTCGTTTAGCAGGGTCGTCAACAATAAAATCCGTCCTTTCCGAGGCTATTGGTTGCTTCGTAACCATGTTTTTTTTCTGTGGGTGGGTAGTTAGCCCAAAGCACAACCCCCAACCTGGAGGGCCAGTTCCAATTTATTAGATACCCCTAGGACACGGGGCCATCAGTATCCACTACGGGATTGAGCGCTGCCGTAACCTGACTAACCCTTGAAATTCCTAGACAACCTGTTGTCCGAATATGTCAGAGCAGCTCATCTAGGTTCGCCTGGGACAGCAGGCCGGGTATTCATCCGTGCCATTCTCACCAGGGTGTTTATAGTGTTGCTGTTTCGTCGTGTTATCAACACTCGCACTTATCGTTTAGCAAGTCAAATCCGGTTGGATGAGACCAGTACCCGATGGTTACCACTTGGAGGTAAAGATAAGCACATTTGATGTGTAGTCAGAGTTGCAACACTGGACATTGCCAAGTTAACGCCAATCAGAGTCTACCCTCGTTCTACAGCACCCAACCATTAGGGTTCGTATAAAACGCTCAAAATTTTTTAGGTACTTTGAAATTTATTTTTATTTTTGGCCAAATTTTTGGCAATATCCAAGGCAAGAAGCTCTATTTTCTCCATGTTGTTAAATTGCAGGTGTCTAAAGTGGATTACTTAACTTAGCATGTATCCATTTGATTTTTCTTAAGCCAGTATTTCTGATCGCTTATTGCAATGGTTCTGAAGTTTTGAACCATTATTATCCGTAAAAAAAAGTTGATCGAAAGACAAACAAAATAACCTGCAAAGGGCAGGTTTGAGGTTGAACTTTTACTTCAGACATCCGTTAGGATAGGTGATTTATCGTTAGTGGCAGTATATTTAAAAAAAAACATTTAAGCAAATAAATTGACGTTTTACTTTTGCTTGTTGCTAACTATCCATCTGTTCTTATAAAGGGACGTGAAGAAGACTATCTATTACATTACTAACTATATTTTCCTGTCCCTGTCCGGTAAGCCAGAAGTTTATTTGTTACACTTTCATTGTAAGCATTCTTATTGGTCCTATTGTTGTTACCTATGTATTTCGCTGGTTAATAAAAAAAATATTTTTTCATTTTTTTTTCAAAGATATAGTTCTCGTGAACATGACGATGAAAGCGGAACCCAAAAAAGTGGTTTTTGATATTCCGTCCGCTCGCCGTGCGTCGGTCCGCCTCTTCATAACAGTGGCGTAGCGTGGGTTGGGGCTGCCCCTTGTAATTTGTCCACACAAATTAAAAAAAACTTTGTCTACGGTTTCCAGTTATACCTACACATATTTTGTATATCAATAAACTTGGTAAAATTTCTCTTCAAAATTTCGTCAACTGTTGTTCGTAGATTCTACTTTTTACCAAGTGAAGCAAAAATGAAGCCATAAATTTAAAGATTTCCCATCTCTAAGCGTATACAAATTACTTACCCAAGGTTATCAAATAAATAACGGTAATTCCCATTAAACTTTAATAATTATCTAAATTAAAATTCTTCCTAAAAAGAGGGTTCGATTATTTTTTGTATGTAACTTATTTATGTTTTACTTTGAAAATGTTTAATTTAATTGCATTAAATTATATTTTTTAAATTAATAACATTAAATTATTTTTGTTTATTAACTAATTAAATTCATTAATAAATAAATAATTTCATAACTAAAATTTAAAAAAAAATTAAATAAAAGAATGAAAGTAAGTTTTAAGTAAAAGGGAAAAAAAGGGAAATATAGGTGGGTACATAATGTAGTCACATATTATGTAATTTTTTTTTTTTATTTACAAGAAACTTTTTTATTTGATTACAGAAAACTTCTTGAAAATTTTATTTTCCTATTTTGCATCAGGGCAAAATCTCTTATTATTCCTTTAGTATCGATGGTCACTGGGGTTTCCTGATCTATAGCCAGGATATTCAGATTAGATAGCCTTGATTGTTTATTTTGGATCTCAAATAATTTCGAATAAGCTTTAATTTTAAGAAACTCCTCTCACAGTCGGTATTAATTTTTTTTTGTTCTTGTTATTTTATGCAGACTAACTTGCTGTCTAAACTGTAATATATATTTTAATAGTTCGAGTGGGCTTTTATTGGCGAGTTCATTTGTTTTATCGGTAGAAGACATGATTGCTCTTAACCGTACGCGTTCGATATTAAATTCATCCTTATCAATGTCATCCTCATGAGGTGCAACATCTGAATTTCTTTCATAGTTTTTATCTAAGTGTTTGGCTGGTGTGAGAAATTCGAACTTTTTCGACAAATTTCGTATCTGTTGAAATGTTTGTTGTATTTCAGCACTGACCCTGTCTAAGGAAGAAAATAATTCTCGTCGCAGTGAATTTTCACCAAAAATATGTTGTTTTTTTTCTGCGACGTTTCATTACTTACAGTTTCAGCATAAGTAAAATAACCTTCTACAAATTCATCTCGTTTTTCTGTAAGGAAGAACGGTAATGCATTTTTTTAGCACATTGATGAAGGCAGAGTCCTTTTGTTTGCAAGTATATTTGGACATCATTAACTTCGTACAGTATTGGTTTCTAAAAGCCCAACAAACACACAGAAATGAACACGATTGGTATTAGTATTGGTATTAGTAATGCTCCTGCATCCGTCCGTATGATAAGGTTTTTGTCTGCCTCCGTCAGTTTTTCGAAGGTATTAAAAATGCCCTCATAATAGTTCTAGGCATTCTCGACTGGATTACCTCTTGCGCTCCATATTTTTTTTGCAACCTTTTCAATGATTTGATTTACACGGAAAAAAAATGAATATATGCGTTCTAAGGTACGGGCTGTGCCAGCACGACCCGCCATAGAACAATTTTTCTTATATGGAGTGCGTCATCTGTATAGAATTCATGTAGGGTTAATGCTGATGCAGATTTTGTTAAATAATTGGACCGAAAAAATAATCTATTTTGTAAATTTGATATATTTTAAACACTCCAAAGTGCAGTTCGAGGCCTGTGCCCACCTATGCCACTGGTCCGTAATGATCTCTCCGGCTTGACTGATTTTCTTCAAACTTCGTATTGACTATGCCATTTTTTTTTGTACTCTTAACGATACCAACCACATAAAAATTACACATAACGGCTCTAACGATTTTGATTAAACTTAACGATAAATACAGGAGTTACATAAAATTTCGTATCCAGTTTTCTTTTGAGAAAATCGATATAACGGATTTTTAGATTTAGCAAGCAAATTGTCAATTTTTCGCATACCATTGGTAAAATTGAATGTTAATGAATATATGTATTACTATTATTATTTGTAACCATTCCACATAGTTGTTTCTAGCCCAAATAGGCCTTAAATTATTTTTGTCTTTTGGCTAATACCGGTAGGTTGAATTAGAATGATCTCATGGGCCTTGATTCCTTCAAATTTCGGAATAAAAGTTCTTATAATCACAGTATATATTTTTAACAACAATTCCAGGATCTGCGGAAGTGCGAAGATTTGATCAGTTGTACAATCCTCTCAATTATTATTGCTATAATTGATTGTTTTAAATCATTAAATTAAATCTTGAAAAAAAATTGTTTCGTGAAAATGTGGTTGCAACTTATGCATACACATAAAATGAACTTGCTTACAACTAAACATTACCGGGTCATGTTTAAGTGTGAACTTGTTGAATAGTATTTTCTGTCGGCAATGTTCAGAAAATACTTAAAAAATACTTTTACATACTTAAAAACAGTTATCTAGTGATCGTTTTCGGTTTTTCCTTAAACAAATGATGGCCCTACAATGTAGCTTGATGAAACGGCACATCACACTGTGATACGAGACGGGTTCAATCGTTTCTCGGAGAGAATTTCGGGGTTAAAGGCACTTCTTATTTGATAATTTTGCTTATGTATATACTGCCATTTGGGACGAAATGGGATTCGTCTGACGTAAAAATGCAGCTGAGCATGAGTCTACCCTTAGCCACCATTCGGCGTTTAGTTTGCTCTATTTTGAACCCTACAGCAAACTAAATCAAATCTTTGGTTTTGAGTGGTAAAATTCCTCTCAGCAGTTATAGCAACGACCGAAATGTGAGATTTTCTTACGCTTACTTTATAGAGAAAATTGATTATGACCCAGTCGTGCACCCTCCACTTCTTTGCTCTTATTTGTTCGAAGGGAGTGTAATTGATTTGTGCTTTGCCGCCACTAGATTTAAGTAGCGGATTTATTAAAATAAAACCGCAGAATGTACACATTACATGTATTCCTTATTTATTTTTGAAAATATAGACAACATTTATATTTTTATTGTAAATCTTTTCAGTTGTGCCACTTTCCGTCATCTTGGTGCCATATTTCGATGCCAAGCTCCCACCGTATTTGCAATACGCGTCAGTTGGTGTTGCCATTGCCAAAGAGATCCTCCGTTCAATAACAAAAACCTTCGAAGACAAAGCAATGCGGTGTGTCCCGAAATCTGTAAACATCTTCTCGAACTACAGCCGCATGGACATACTCATTCATTCGGGTGGAATGCAAATATCCTATCATTCAATGCTATCGCTGACTGGACCTATTAAAGGGATGGCAAGGTTGCCAGGATTAAATCTAACACCCACCCAAATCTTCTTCTTGGTATCGGCTCAAGAACTATGTGCCGAGTCATTGTACGTAGGAATTGATACGGATGCTGGTGAATTTGGAAATATGTATGTATAAGATTTATTTCTAGATTTTCGTGAAAAAATAATTTAAAAAAAAATATTTCCAGCTTGGGGTGGTTAGTCGCACAAGGTGGCAGTGCAACGGAGGTCTTTAAATGTCCCAGTGGATCGATGATAAATGCTCAAAAAACATGCAACGTTCTATAGACAAGAACAACACCATGCACTTATGTTTGAAACAAAGGATACAACTATCTCCTCATTCTCAGACCCGTCTGCACATCAATATTCTTCTAAGTAGTAGACAAAACAAAAGAGTACTTTCCTACAATAGGCAACAATAATAATTGTAATCTATACCTAATTACTGTACTATACCAATTGAGACCAATCGTAGTAGATTAGACTATAAGGAACTACATATACATAAATATTTTTCTTTAGGCACTGATATACTTTAATGTATGAAATGTAGATACATTTTCCGACTCTAAGGAATTTCTAAAACAAAAAATGTTATCGTATCTGAAACATTTTCAATTGTCAATTAAGTAATATACATTCATTATGTACTACATGTACATATTGAATACTTAAAATGAAAGACTACATAAGTCTATATAGTTTTGGTTTTTACCTGCTAAATGTAGGCGTTCATCTGTTGATTATTATTTATATTTTTGTAGCATATATAATAGTTAAACTTTGGTTAATGCGGATTTTAGGTATTTTATATGCTCTCTATTTTTAGTTTCCTTTAGTGGAAACTTTTTTCTACTGCAGTTGATCTTGCACTCGTACTTCTTTTCGTATGCAAACTTTCTTTCTTCTACTGGTAGTTCAATTGGAGTTGATGGTTAGTTCACTGTTATTTAGGACATGGTGGTTTTCGTCTGTATTTGCGCGATCTTAATCCTGTATTTCTGTTAGAATATCGGCCCACATCTAACATCTGTATAAGAGAATGGGAAGTAGTAATGAGTAAGTAATTGTCGTTTACCTTCCAAATCAACCTGGTATCAAGGTTTTTCATAAGCTTGTTACTAGAAGTAGTTACTTTTTTTGTTCCCATTGATGCAGTTTTTATCTTTAGCAGAATGTGATGTATGAGCCAATTGTCCATTTTTGCCGACTTGTTGTTTACTACTTTTGATTCTACCGCTGACTTGTCAATAATCAATATTTACATTCTGTGCTCTTCTCCGAAGGTGAATTGATATTTTTTTCCGTTTCCATGTCACTATCGGCTACTCTGGCGTATACTTATTTAACGGAAGTCCCTACCCATTGATGGCTTGCCTGAGTCAAGGTGGCTTTCCACTATGTGCTCGGTACTCTTCGAGAGTTATAAGTTTGACTTAGGTACATGAGAAAAGTATAGATACAAATTCAAGTTCTCCTGAATCTTAAATACATTGATACCTAATCGAAGTCTTCAACTTCGTTAAATGATGCCGTAACATTGCAGTCGATGTATTTTAAAACTTGAACGACTAGTGACATCTTTGTACAGCTCATGACCCTCGCTGTTGTATGGTCTTTCATTCGCTTGCTTCGCAATTCCTTGCTAATCTAACTCTCGGCATCGTTAAGTAAACTGGTAGAATAAGTGTCCAGTAAAACAAGCATTTGGACTTTCGTTCGACTTTGGAGTTTTGATCCCATTTGTTTCAAAAAATTACAATAGGATTGGTTTCAAGCGTCAATCTTCACGAGATTTTTAATGCTGGCGCTGGTGTGATTAATATCGAAATATACATACAAGCTTCTGGACAAATTTTTTGTTCCGACGTCTGGTCGTGAATCGAAGACTCTGCGAGTTGGAGTTTTTGCTCTACATGCCTAAGTCGCTTAAAGTTTTTTTTTAGCAGGCTTATGTAGCTTGTAAAGTTCTTCGTTGCGTCTTTGTACCCTAAGTTTTTTCGAAGAATTGTTCACTCAAAATGACCAAGGATGGGGCTGACCAATAATGTTAATATCATCAGCGTATGCCTGTTAATAATTATTTATATAATTTAAAAAAAATGACTGTGCACCACATTGTCTTAATTCTTTCTTGTTATCGAATGTTTCATTGAGATCGTTGACGACCTTCGAGAATTTTCCATCATCATCATGCACCGAAGGACTAGTTTGGGATATGCTAATCGTATTAGGCTATGAAATTGATAAACAGCTATATTGCGTACCGATCTTTTTTTAGAATTTTGCTGTGAGTTGGTGTATGTTACTAAATCATTTCCCCTGCTTTATATTGCGTGGCAGGAAGGTCGTCATTCCCAACAGCCTTTGTTTACATATACCTCCATCTTATTGTTCGCCATCGCCGTGGAGTGTGACTTAACTACGATTTATATCGATTAGATTCTGTTCATAACATCTATCCCTAGCTTTGACATTTTGTACTTTTGTTAAACTAACAAACATAAATCCGGGAGTGCCACCTCTCTATATCTTTAATTGTGCGCTTCATGTGTTTTTTTTTGTTTATAGGGCTCATGGCAGCTTCCAATCAATTATGCCTCATTTTAAGCAGCAAGTATCAGTCGGAATTCTTCGTCATATCAGCGGTTTCTTGCAGGAGGAGCCCCACAGATCAGTTACGGTCGATTTTATGGCTTGTTGAGATTGTTAACAACTTCGACACAAGATGCTGGTAGTATGTTATTTATCTAGAGACTTAGGAATACGCGTTCTATAAAGGTCTCTTGCGACTGTCCTATATCCTATTAGTTCCTTATCTTCCTTGTCTATGCAATTTCTGCAGAAATCTTTGCATACAATGCTCCAGTCAAAAAACATACATATCTAATATGCAGTGTCCATTCTGATGTTAATTTGAATTAGGGAATTAGATCTGTTGGTGTCCAGTGTTGGCGCAATTGAAGAAGTCGATTGTGACGATTTGTTTAGGATGAAGCTAAGTTGCTATATCGTAGTTTCGAAAAGACTTTGCTGCAATGACATATTCAAGATATTCGTTATTCGCTATTTAGAAGACTCGAGTGCCAATTCATTCGTCAGTGAAGGTGGATAAATATACACCACATAAAGATGGGTAATAATTCACTGCCAAATGTTGTATTCTGTTTCGGTAAAAAGAACATCGAATGTAGTTGCAGTTAAAAACATTTTAGTTTTAGAATTTTAGCTTGCCCCATAATATTCTACTTCCATTTGAGAGTATCTCTCCGTGCAGCGGGATTATATTAGCGTGGCACGAGTGATTGCCGCATATCCTTTCATAGCGATTAGCATTAAAAATGTTATGTAAAGAATCAGACCGATATCCTTTATGTGATAAAACCAAGTGGCTAATATCTTCATCAGTGAGAAGTCCGTTATTTGAAAACATTGAGCAGAATGGATAAAGCATTGAGCGGATAAAGCATATCGGAGTATATAAAGCTTAGATAATATATATGATTAATTTACATCTATAACAATTTGAATGTATTCCTACAGGTAGTTGAATGAAAATACACCGCACATATTGGTGGTCATGTGTATTGACCATTTAGTTTCCCTATAAGGACTCAGTCTGAATCACTTATTCATTGTTGAAGTAGTGTAGTGGTTGAAGAATGGTTTAAGAGTAATATTTATTACCGCTGGAGCTCAAACCTATACTTATCGAGCCATGGTATATACACTATCCAGTAGATCACTAAATTGATAACACTCACTTACAATATAATAATAAATCAAAGTGAAATACTCTTTCTTTTCCCAATACATAATATTGCCTTACAATTAAAATAACGAATGCTTTATTATTTTTCAATTTCATATTTTTTAACTTATTTAAAAAAAAGTCATTACTTCCATTTTCCAGATTTTATTAACAAGCTTGTCTCAATTGTCTTTTAAAGAAAACGTTTACAATCACGATTTAATTAGAAATATATAATGTTACTTAGTTTTAATTAAAATAAAAAAAAAATGTAGTTATAAAAAAAAAGTTCAAATAGCTGCACTTATCTACGAGTAGGACCATTTATTTAATAAAACAATAATTTTATAAAATTGTTGATCATATATACCTACGATTATTTTTTTTAAGTAATATTATGCATGTGTGTGTGTATATAAGTTTAACTATTTAATTGATAAAAAAGTGAGTAGTGATATAATGGAATAAGTAATAAAAAATAAAATTATGGATAACATTTTAAGATAAAACCAAAAACACAACTAGACAAATGAATGAAAACAAAGGAGAATCGATAGTACATCTAAACAATTAAGATGGAATCCATCCCTAGTTAAAGGCCAAATCTTTGGTCCCTATATTGTTTCTGTGATAAAAAATTAATTAAATCAAGTTTTAAACAACAAAATGTAAATGGCATAAATAATAAAAAAAACATTGACTCAAAATGATTGCAATTGTTGGTATGTTCTATCGTATTTGATAGGAACAGATTGAGTGTCACCATTTAGAATAGATTAGGATCGTTGTTTTGAAAGTGACAGCTTTATTAAATGTGAACATCTTCTGCGTATGTACAATACAGGTTATTATATATCTAATAATGTCTTTTGACGTGAAAATGTCAATTCATCCATTACGCTGATAATCTGTTGTAATTTATTTTGTGACAAAATAGCGTCAGATCTTAAGAGCTTATAACTACAAGACTTATAACCCAAAAACAAAAATTGACTATACAGCAGATAGATAATGTGTTTATTTTTATTTTTTATTCGTATTTGTTTTTTATGTAAAGTCATCGCACTAATTTGAGAGGATCATGTAGGTAAAATCATTGCGAATTAGCATTGTGTACAATTTTAAGTTCGTGTATGTGGAAATGGTATGTAGATGCATATAGCAGTACTTGTGTGTTTGGGTATTTTGCACAAACCTCTCAAGAAAAATGTTCAACAATACACGACAGCGCTTGATCTGATCGAATTGTTTTTTTGATATTTCTCTATCGACATTCTGCACAGACGGACTAGTTTGAGCTAAATACGAAAATTAGATACGGCTCTGTGTTGTTTGTCTGCATAAATTCTAGGATAAGGATAAGGCCTGCCGCACATTGGACGCGTTTTTTTTACGAATTTGACTCGTGCGAACACGTACGGACACGCACAAACAATTCCGACCTTCCAGTTACTATAGGAAGGCGCATACTGTGTGCGAGTTAGTCGAACGTATACGTGCGTGTAGTTCCGACGTCCGAAAACAATCTGAACTTGTTGTGATTTTTCAATAGTTTCGTGCGTTGAAACCACTTAACAAATGCGATATCACCAGGACATTGCCGATTGCCTATACATTGACGCAGAAAAGCCTATACAGTATGCGCATTCAATTCGTACGACCAGTATTCATACGTTTACGTACGATTCAAATTCGTATCCAATGTGCGGCTGGCCTAAAGCGCCAAACCGACCGAGCAACCGAAACCGAAACTTCGTTTTATTTTTTCATTTTTCTGTTCAGTTCAAAACTGGACAGAAACATACAAAAAAATCATTTTGACAAAACGTGAGGCAAGTGATTTCTACAAAACTTCGGCAAACAGAAATTACAACGAAAGAAAAAAAAATGCCAGTTTCGTTATGAAGAAATGCAAAATTGCATAATGAAAAAGTAAAATTTCGGTACGAAAAACAAATAAAATCATTTTATATTAAAATAAAAATATTTTAAGAAATAAAAATAAGTGAAATTATTGTGGTTTATTGGTATCTCCTATTTAAGAAGTATTTTTAACTGAAAAAGATAGAAAATTGGAAGTAATTAGCAGTTTAAAAAAAAATAAAACAAAGTTTCGGTTTCGGTTGCTCGGTGGGTTTTGCCCTTAAGTCCTTAAAATTGATTAATCGGTGGTGGTTTCAGGTATTCGCAAATTTCGACAGACTAAACCTTATATCCAATAGAGCAATGGCTATTTAACTGGGGCTGTGTCTGTTTTGTAGATTGGTTCCGTTCATTGGGCATACTTTTATCTGACAAAATTTTGCTATTGAGTTGGTTTATGGATTTTACAAATAATCGCATTCGTATATATTTACCTTGGCAGTATTTCGCTATTGTTATGCCGTGTATGATAGTCGCATTATCAATTCTGCTTGTTGATCTGCAGACCTCCAAGTACCCTTATGAAGGTGAAGATACCTTTTGGTATAATGGTATTTTATTCCGAATAATCATTAATTAGTCTAAACCAAAAAATATTGATATCGATATTCAATTTCCCCTTAATATCTCGATTTTACCATCGTAAATGAAAGTCTCTTGTAAAGAGCTAAAAATTTAAGAGTTATTTTTTGACTCGTTCGGAACGTGAGCGCATATAAGGCTTATGTTGCTGAATTTAAATTGGATGCGTATTGTCACAATCCGTTCGCATACGACTTATTGTCGCTTCTTAAAAATCCGCATTATATTAATCACTGATTCTGTTCACTAATAACTATAACAAGAATCCTAGTAAGCTAAGGCCGGAGCCAATCAAACCTTCATTTACACTTACACTAGAAAAACAGACCGGCCGGCGCACGTTTCGTCATTAGTTGCAAAACTATGTGTGTGCTCATTTTTGTAGAAACGTTTGTTTTTGAAAAAATATCGCATTAAAATTTCAGCATAGCATATTTCAAGTACGAGTCTCACAAAATGTTATTATAGAGTCCGTGGGATAACTTTAACCTAAAATGACTTCGTTCTTCCATTTCTATCAAAGAGTGGTATCGAAATAAAAACATTTACTTTTACTGCGCTTTATAAACCCATCACCAAATGTAAACCCTCACATTTGCGGTAGACAGGTAAAGTTAGCGACAGCTGCCATTTTGTGATGAATATTTCATTTGAAATGAGTCAGCTTAGTCAGTTTTTTGCGTAACCTTTAGATTTTCGATAAAACCATATGAAAAAGTCCATAGGGGTTAAATCAGGGCTGCCTGGACTCCTGGAGTCCAATTTATATCACCTCTCCTGTAGATCAATTTGCCAGAGAAAATAGGCCACGATAAATGAAGAGTAATCAATCATTTCATTTAGCTGGTACTACCATCATACTGTACACTACAAAAATTATCAAAATCTTCTCCGCGTCACTTTCAAAGCACCAGTCATAAAAGTTAAGCAATTTTAATTGAATCTATTTGATATAAATGTAATTAAATGTACATTTTTTTGTAAAAAAAACAGAACTTTAATACATACGAGTATGTCATTTCAATGAAAAGAATGTTTAGTTTCTAGAGAAGAGAAAAATAAATTATTTATAAAAAAAACTTGTTGAAAGTTGTTGCAAATTTTGAAGTTTTATATGAACATTTATTGTTATTTTTTTTTATTTTTCCTAGCAGTGCACTTTGGAGGAGGGTCTGGATCATTATCAAATAATCTAATAGGCCTGTACGATGTTTTGCAAGCCTTTTTATAGTCAGTTTTGTCGTTGAGAAATTGAAAACATTTCTCACAGGTTCTCAAAAAGTATTATGTTTGAAAACAAATAACGGAAAAACTGAAAATTTTCCTTATATGGCCTAAATCATATAATCGTTTTCTCGAAAAATAACTGGGAACGCAGTTTTGTTGACACTAATATACTATAAAGTATGTGTTTAATATGTTTAATCAAAATTGTTAGTACCAGTTTTGAAAAAAATTGATTTTAAATATAATTTTGTATGGCAGGTAGCCTTACTAAAATGGCTAAATGTAAAAAAGCCCTAAAATGATGACCATACAGTTTTTTGGTTCATCTGTCATCGTAATGTTAGAATCAATCAAAATCTGGAGGTCGAAAATTTTCACGAAAACAATATTTAAGAGAAGGTTAAAAAAATCAATTGTAGCAAGATAGTAACTAGACGTTATTTTGATGTGAAAAATGAATTGGCACTATAATACGTACAACTATAATTTTGCAAAAGTCTAAGCCAGATTGATAAAATTTACTTACTTATAATCTGATTTAAAGGGTCTTTCATTAGTGACTTGACAACTTCAAACTTTCAGTGTGAACGCAAATTTAAACAAATTACCGAACTATCAATGACAAAATACTAACTAAAATCAACAACGTTTGTAAATAATTAAAATTTACTACCGAAATTCCGAGTCGGTGGTCGCAACTTTAAGAGCGGTAACACCTATTTTCTGCCGTAATTCTCGTCCCAGTAGACAAAAAATTCACAGTCAAGTGAAAAAATTAAGAAATCAAGAATTGTACCTCTCACAGACCACATTATGGCTAAATTGCGTAATGATCTTGGCTTACACCCTTACAAGATCAAACTGATACATGAACTAAAGCCGAACTTAGCAAAGTTTTTTGTTAAACGGCTTTGTCAATAAGCAAAATATGCGTTACTGGACTGGTGACAACCCTCATGTGCTTCATGAAACAGCACTTCATCCGCAAAGTCACTGTTTAGTAAGGTTTTCATGCCGTTGGCATGTGTGGTTGTCATTGTGTGGTTCTTTTTCGTCGATGAAAATGACCGTCACTTTACGGTAATTGGTGTTTGGTATAGATACATGTTGGAACGTTATTTCTTTAAGTAATTGCATGAATTGGACATCAGTGATATGTGCTTCCAACAAGACGGTAGCAGAAGCCAAACAGCGGGTGCAACAATCGAGTTATTAAAGTCTCAGTTCGGTTTACGTGTTATCTAGAGAAACGGACACGTCGATTGGTCGTCGAGATCGTGTGATTTGACCCCTCTAGACTTTTTTTTAATCATTGGTCTATACCAACAAGCTGACGACGAGGAAGTTAGAGGAGCTCAAAGCTAATATTGGAAGAGAAAGAGCGGCCGTATCGGTCGAATTCCATTCATAAATGTTTTGATGTTATGTAAGCCAATAAATTTTGTTTGAGATATCTCAAGTAGTTAGCATTTCATTTAAAAAAGAAGTTGTTAAGTCCTTAATGAAAACCCCTTCATAATGGACACCATTAAATTGCACAATAAATCCATTTGAAGGATCTCTAAAATGACGACGTGTTCAACATCATATGGTACGATTGGAGCGACCATTGATGTTAACATCGTTTGCGTATTCAGTCCCAAGTTTGGTTAACCATATTGCTCTCATGGATGATCGCGTGTCTCCTTGTCGGAATCCAGGAGATGATTTAAAAAGTTCAGATGAGCTGCGTGATGGTGATAGGGTACGAATCCAACTAACAAAGAGGAAACGCTAGGCTGTGGCTAGGCTATCAATATCAATTATATTTTTTAGCACAGTTTTTTTGGGTAAGTAATAAATAAAATATTTTACGAAAATTATTTCTGTTTATACTATTTTTCGTTCCGTTTTTGAATTGCCACTCAGAAATACTTTAGAAATGTAAACAACTATTACTTGGAACGAAATACGAAGTAGGACCCGTTGGGGTGTAATTATTCTAACATCGATTTAAGAAACCTAGACATTTCGCTACGTGACTTTGAATATGACGAAAGGTTTTTACTCAGTGGTTTTGCTGGTGTAGAAGAACACCTCTTTAGAACAACGAGTGATTTAACATCTGGACAAGCAGATTTGGAGACTGTCGATTTCAAGTTAATCTCTTTAAACTGTACCACTACGAAAGTTTTATGTTCTTATTTACAGGAGGACACTGGGGACAATCTGGCAACGTGGAACTAGCTGCAAAATGCGAAGAAAGAATATTGACTTTATCCAATGAGCTGACAGCTGGAATGCCATTGTGAGCGTTTCATATGTCCCATCTTTTAGCCAGACAAGATTACCTACTTCCTTCTTCAATTAGCCCGAATTCCTGCCTACAGTTACGCACTTCAAGTTGGTTGAGGTCGGTTTCTACTTGTCACTTCAGGCGAGATCTTCCTCTACTGCGTCCGAAGTCGAGCCGGACCACTGGTGTCCATTCGCTCTACATTTCCTAGTCATCTTAAACGTCTAATGCGTAGTTTTTTTTGGCCAGACTTATGTCGCTGTGAAGCTCGTATAGTTCGGGTTTTAATCTTCGTCTCCATAGCCCGTCAACGCAAACCGGACCACAGAATTTTTCTCTCACATAATCCGCATTACCAAATAAAATGTTGGGTTCAAAAATAATTTTCTTATGAAAATAGTGTGATCAAAATTCACTTGAGAATTGAAATACATACATTACAAATTAAACCAAAATCGAAAAACCTTAGCAATGATATTTACTTCAAAGCAATTATAGATAAAAGATTTAAAATATTTATATATTTTTTTGTAAAACGTTTATATTTTTCTATTGTAATGGCGTTGATACGTTTAATTTATTTGTACACCACACTTTTGTGTATTTTAATTAATTTCAAAGATGTAAGGTCCCGTAAAATAATCCGCGAATCAAGTAAGATGCCCTTTGTGGATGCAGTGCCTTCATCACCGTCAATAAGTGCTGTTCTACTCGAATGTCCAAAAGTTCAAAGACGGGCCGTTCCCAGACCAGACTGTGAACGTCAAATGATGGTTCACATTCGAGTGAGCCCCACGTTTCAAATCGAAACCTTAGACAAGTTCCTGCTGCTCGATGAAGTTTACGACCAAAGGAGACAAACCAGAGCAAAGCTGATGTCACCTTATTTGATTGAGATAAGTCGGGGTGAACCGGTTATAATGTATCCCCTGCAGTTTTCAAAGGTAAGTTGAAATATTTAAGGTGACTAGCACCAAAGAGGTATATAACTATTTGCTAGCACCAACTTATTTATTCAGCTGGTTAGTTGAATAAATGCGTTGGTGCAAGGGTTCCCTTTTAATGTTGTCGATTGAACTAAATTATATTTGTAATATTGCTTTTAATTTTCGTGATGGGTGGTAGGTCTGCCTTGCTGATCTATAGGGTTTATTGCGGACAAATTAAACGTGATTTTGTATATTTATGATGGTAGATCATAGATTGGTAAGAGGTACAATTAAGTTAGTCGATTACACAATGAGTGAATTTGATTCCAGCCCACCCTAGCATGCGACACAATACAGAAGCTATCTAAGTTTTGGTTTAATACAAAAGGCAATTACAATTTTTTTCATCCACGAAGCTAGTGGTGTTTTTGGTTGTTTTGTTTGTACTTATTTGTTGTTTATACTCACATTATATTTGGGTTCTCTTATGTCAGGTTTTCCCACCTTTTATCGTCAACTATTGGTGTTCTAATAAAAATCTAGTCTTTGAGTTCAGGGGCATTACGAAAGCTTAGGGGCAGCAAAATAATAAAGGATTCTTGTAGAGCGACTAAATACAAATTTTTTTACCTTGGAATGGGGTGTATCTCACATCGTTACTTACTACTTACTTAAGTGGCGCTACAGTCCGGAATAAACCTGGGCCTCAACCAACATGCCTCTCCAATTAGCCCGGTCCTTAGCTAACTGCCTCCAGTTGCGCACTCCAAGTTGGTTGAGGTCGGTTTCCACTTGTGCGCGCCACTTAAGGCGAGGTCTTCCTCTACTGCGTCCGACGTCTGGCTGGGAATCGAAGACTCTGTGAGCCGGAGTATTGTTGTCCATTCGTTCTATATGTCCTAGCCATCTTAAACGTCCAATGTGGAGTTTTATGACCAGGGGCATGTCGCTGTACAGCTCGTATAGTTCTTGGTTGAATCTTCGTCTCCATAGCCCGTCAACGCAAACGGGACCGAAGATTTTTCGAAGAATTTTCCTCTCGAATCTACCAAGGATTTCTTCATCCGCTTTTGATACGGTCCATGCTTCAGCGCCGTAGAGCAGGACTGGGATGATCAGGGTCATATATAGGGTCTCCTTAGTAGTTCGAGTGAGGGCTTTACTACAAAATTGCCTTCTTAGCCCGAAGAAACAGCGGTTGGCAATAGTAATTCTTCGTTTAATTTCTGACGAGATGTTGTTGTCAGAGCTAATAGCGGAGCCGAGGTAGACAAAGTCCCGTACTACCTCAAAGTTATATCTGTCAATGGTGACGTTCTGTCCAATTCGTCGATGTTGTGAGTCCTTTCATGATGACAGCATATACTTAGTCTAACCCTCATTTACTGCTAAACCCATTTTCGCAGCTTCCCTCTATACTAGCAAACGTGGCTATGACATCACGTTGAGTCCTACCAATGATGTCAATATCGTCAGCGTATGCTAGTAGTTGCACCGACTTTTGGAAAATTGTGCCTCTGGTGTTGGCTTTGGAGTTTTGCACAATCCTCTCAAGAATCAGATTAAAGAAGTCACATGACAGCGCATCACCTTGCCTAAATCCTTTTTTGGTATCGAATGTGTCGGTGAGGACGTTTCCGACCCTGATGGAGCAGCGAGAATTCTCTATCGTCATCCTACACAAACGGACGAGTTTGGGCGGTATACCAAAACTAGACATGGCTCTGTACAGTTCGTCTCTATAAATGCTGTCATATGCGGCTTTGAAATCGATGAATAGGTGGTGGGTATCGATTTGGACTTCTTGAGTTTTTTCCAGGATCTGCCGAAGTGTGAAAATTTGATCGGTTGTGGACTTTCCTGGCCTAAAACCAGACTGATAAGGGCCGATCAGGTTGTTGGTAAACGGTTTCAAGCGTTCACATATTACGGCAGATAGGATCTTGTAGGCGATGTTGAGGAGACTTATGCCTCTGTAGTTGGCGCAGTTCAGAGGGTCTCCTTTTTCGTGGATCACACCGTTAAGGGGAGAATAATGACTTTAACAACCAAACATATTTAAATACGACAGCTTTATTAAAAACATATCAAAACATAGGAGAAGGCTACAATCCGCTGTGCGGATCATTGAATACCCTATCCCATCCCATCTTCAAAATAATATCCTCAAAATGTGGGCTTTATGGCGATAAAATACAGAAAATGACATTGTCACAATATATTGCTCAGACAGTTTATCAAAACCTTTTATGATTCGACAAAAAACAACGTTTTTTATTGCATATGCCTTGGGGTAGGGCATAAAACTGTTTTCTGTAAGAAAATGCCCCCAAAATGTGGGCGTGAGTTAAAATGGTCTATTGACGAAATGTTCATATTAATACTACCAATAATTGTGCATTAAATTTTTTTTTTCGAAAATTTTAAAATTTGCTTCTCAGAAACTTTTTTGAAATTCCTTACGGTTTGGCTTAAAACTACGTATTTCTAAAAAGGGTGCGTGGCAGTGGGCGGATTTCAAAAATTTTTACACTTATTCTGCTTCGTCGGCAAGAGAGTCTGTATTTTCAAATTTCAACTCTCTAGCTCAAAATTTAAGGCCCAAAAATCGGTGACACACAGACGGACGGACGGACGATCAGACAGACATGGCTTAATCGACTCAGCTAGCGATTCTGAATCGATCCATATACTTTGAGGTATTTCTATCGAAATTATTTCTCTATGTTACAAACTTAATGTCAAAACTAATATACCCCTATGGGATAGGGTATAAATATATGAGAAGACTACATACCCTATCCCATCTCATCTGTAAAAGTAATATCCCTAAAATGTGGTCTATATGGCCATAAAGTATTGAAAATGACGTTATAACAACATATTGTTCAGACGGTTTATCAAAATCTTTAATGGTTCGACAAAAAACAACGTTTTTCTTTTGCATATGGCTTGGGGTAGGGCATACAAATGGTTTTTATAGGAAAATGCCTCAAGAAAGAAAAATACGTTTTTCTAAAAAAGGGGGCTAGCTCAAAATTTAAGGCCCAAAAACTGGTGACGTACGGACGGACGTACAGACATGGCTAAATCGACTCAGCTATCGATTCTGAGTCGATCCATATAATTTGAGGTATATGTAGCTAAATTATTTCTCCATGTTACAAACTAGCTATGTATCAAAACTAATATACCCCTATGGGATAGGGTATAAAGACTACAATCCGCTTTGCGGATAGTTTAATACCCTATCCCATCTCATCCTTAATATGTTTATACCTGAAATGTGGCCTTTATGTCGATGAAATATAGAAAATGACGTTGTCACAACATTATGGTTCGATAAGAAACAACGTTTTTCTCCTTATTATGCTATGGGATGAGGTATACAAATGGTTTTTGTACGAAAACGCCCACAAAAAGTGAAATGATCAAAGGATGAAATGTTCATATTATCAAAACAAATAATTCTAATATACCCCTATAGGATATATTATAAGTAAGACAACAGCCTCGGATATCAAGTAGACCCGGAAAGTCCACGGACAACGACTTACGAGTATGCACCTGAAACGTAAGCACGTTGTACAACCAGTTGTACTCAAAAACTTGAATCTGTCCTCGCGCTGTATAGGAAAGACAGTACAGGGGCGGTATCGGCTAAGGTGATAGTTGATAGTTGACAATCAAAATCATCGCTTTACCTCCACGTAAGGTGATTATCAAATTGACAATCGCTTTTTTGCTATCAATTTCATGCGACAGCTATTTAGGTGTCGCTTTCATACATTTGTGTCATTTTCATAGGTAGAAGCTGCAGGGAAATCTTCTACACCAAATAAATTAAATAATTTAGTGATAAAAGAAAATATTGAATAAATAAAAATAAAAAAACTTTAAGTGAAAGTGAAAATTCGTGAAGTGCAATGTTTACTTCATTGGAACTTTTCTACTCAAACATAGAGGAAAATGAAGACAATAATTACAAAGATTTCCAACTGATAAGAAGAAACCTGAGGAATAAAGCAAATGTCTTGAAACTTCAACAAGTTGGGGCTGATTGGACTGCACCAATGGGTCAAAGTACGGTGGCTGAAAATACTGCTGCAGTCATTAAAAAAATGCAAATTTATTGTATTTTGTTGACATTTTAGTATGCTGAGTTGACTTACATTTTTCACAATAAAAACACCGAATAAAATTGTACCTATCAGCTGCTCGGTATGACAGCGTCGGCAAGGAAGTGACGTTCCAAATCATTTTTTTGTGATCGCTTTACGCAGACAAAGAAGAGTTGATAATCAAAAACGACAATCAACAAAGCGACAATCAACTATCACCTTAGCCGATTCCACCCCAGGTTTAGGTATAGATAGACAGTCCAGGAAATACGTTGGACAGGATATGGAATACACGAACGAAAAACAAGAGGCATTTATTGCAGCAGCCACCCAAGGCTGCACATAATACGATGCGGATTCGTTGTGGGAGCCAACTTAGGTAAACAATAATCGACCTTAAGCCGGTAAGTTATCTCCCGGCTGTGATCCGCATCAGAGCAATGTTTCGTAACATCAGCCTTATATGTGCATACCTACCGATAAGACTGAAGACCTTAACAAGGAGGAATTTTACGACCTCCTGGACGGAGTCTACAAAGCCTGTCCTGCACACGATGTGAAAATCGTACTATTGGACTTCAATGCGAAAATCGGTAAGGAAAACATTTACGGTGGGTTAGTTGGAAAGCATAGCCCCTACGAAATGACAGCGGATAATGGCTTCTGACTAACAGACTTCGCGGCAGCATGTATTACAGTTGTCAGCAGCACTAGGTTCTCATGACTTCAAATCCACGAAGCAATTCGGCGATCTACTGATGGTAGAATCGAATCCACAGCCAAATTCAGAGCCCGAGAAGAAACTGCAAATAGTGTGAAAATAGAGACTTTACGTTGGACGCCTTAGTGACACAGAGATTGACAGAGTCTTTAAACAAAAACTGAGTGAGAGACTCCCCGATGTGCCTTATCCTCCATCAATGTCAACATTCAGTGGGTACACTATTGCAATAGCATTAAAGAAGTAGCAGAATAGGCTACCAGCCATTCCGAAAAGATGTCCGTGGTATGATGATATTTGCAAGTCCAACGGGTAGAGTACCGAACCATAGTTAGAGGGAGATGAAAATCCTGCGTAGGAAAAAAATGATAACAAGCAGAGATTGCAGGCAGCATTTCTGGCAGCTACTTGTGGAGAGATTGAAAGGTAAGAAAATAGTCTGGATGAATGAGAGCATGTCCGATGACTGGAATATGAGCTCAATATGTCCAATTTACAATAAAGGCAAACCCATATCTTGCACCAACTAACAAGGCATATCCCTGTTAAATGGCGCATATATATATCCAACGGCATGTACCTGTGTGGCTTCGGGTCATGTAGATCGACCATATACCAAATTTTCACGAATCCTGGAAAAGACAAACGAATTTCAAGTCGAAAACACCATCTTTTCATCAACTTCGAGGCCGCGTATGATAACATCATCGTCCAAATTGATACAGCTGTATAGCCCAACATTAGATGGCATGCGATGCAACGTTTAGTTTGAAAACAGCTCATCATGCGATTTCTTTAATCTCATGCTGAACAGATAGTGCGCAGGGCAGGAGTTAACATGGAAGGTACTAATCTTAAGAACTCCGTAAAGCTACTGGAGTACGCAGATGACATCAACATTATTGGTCGCCTTCACCGTGTCATTGTAGAAGCATTTACGGTCATTGAGCAAGAGGCAAAACGCCTTGATCTTGTGGTTAAGACAAAGTATATGCTATCAAAAAACAAAGTACATTTGACCCGCCGGCCGCCTTGGACCAAATGTCACTGTTTTAGCAACAATGTTGAGTTTATTAAAGTATTCATCTACTTTGGGATCAATATCAACCCCACAAATGACATCTGAGTGAGATGCGACTAAGGCTATCCCTATAGGAAACCCATGGTCTTTTGGTTTAGCAAAATAAATGGTATCAAAACTCTTAACCCGAAAGTCCAAATGTTTGCTTTACCGGTCCTTAATCCTACCATTAAGCAGGAAAGCGGAGAAAATATAAGGCACGTCCGAAAGAAAAAACTAACCGTCGATTTTTTGGTCATTTACGTGAGAAAGACAAATGGAGACTAAGATACAACCGCGAACTTAATGAGCTGTACCAAGATGTGGATGTATTACACATGGTAAAAACACTTAGGAGTGTCCTCTCACTAAGGCACTCACTCTCGGGCGGCAGCGGAGAAATTCCCTAGATGGAGTCAACGGTGGCGCCTACAGCTCCAGTTTGATCGAGCTGGTAGTGCAATCCCTATATGAGCTGCTTCGACATATTTGAACACCAGGTCTATAGGGATTTCCAATACTGAGCCAGGGTGTTGGAAAAGAGTTGGTGGCGGAGGATCCCTCAATGGGTCAACGGCAGCGCTCATATCCCAAAATGGGCTACTGACATCGGTATTTTCCGACCCGCTGTCCTAGGGTCAAAACAAGGGCCTGGCCCTCCAGGTTGGGGGTTGTGCTTTGGGTTAACTACCCATCCATATAAAAAAAAGCCTATGTTACGAAGCAACCAAAGCCTCGGAAAGGACTGATATTATTGTTGACAACGCTGCTAAACGAAAAAAGGACAACGACTTTCGTATCTGCACCTGGAATGTGAGAACATTAAACAGGAGAGATGCAGGCGAACAACTAGCGGAAGCCCTAAACTGCTACAAAGCAGACATTACTGCCATCGAGGAAATACGATGGGATGGGCACGGAAAAAAGAGGATGAAAAACTGTGATATCTAATATGGACCGTGTTATAGTGAGCAGAAACAGCGACTATTCGGATGCGGATTTATTATAAGTGCCAGACTTAGGCAAGAAGTCTAATGTTTTCAAGACATTAGCGAACGCATTGTAACAATCCGCATCAATGTTATAACTAAGGATTGCTTCTACGAGCTCCTCGACAAAACCTATGAGCGACCACCAAAGTAGGATGTTAAAATCGTGCTGGGAGATTTTAACGCAAAGGTAGGAAGAGAAGACATCTTTAGCAGTACTGTCGGAAAATATAGCCTACACGATAACACGTCTGGTAACGGACTTAGGCTAATTGACTTCGCTGCGGAACGAAATGCCACTATAGCCAGCACACGGTTTCCTCACCTCGATATCCATAAGGGAACATTACGGTCTCCAGATCAACGAACGGTCAACCAAATTGATCACATTGCGATAGACAAGAGGCACGCATCCAGTATTTTGGATATCCGAACATTCCGAGGGGCTAACATCGACTTGTTGTAGCCAAGGTAAGGATGCGGATATCCACCACGCCACAACAAACCAGAAATACTGTGAAAAAATTTAATGCCAAAGACTGCAATCGCCAGAGACCGCCAAGACCTTCGCGCAACGCGTATCCCTTAACCTCTCGATTCACACCACACACCAGCATTTAATGTCGAAGAACAATGGCAACGATGCCAGCAAGCCATTAGATCAGCCGCAACTGATGTGCTAGGTTTCTCACGGCCACCAGGAAGAAACTGGTGGTTTGATGAGGAATGCCGACAGATGCTCGCAGCCAAGAACGAGTCCTACAAGGCTAAGCTGCAGATGAAGACGAGAGCTGCCATTGAGCTCTATTGGCAAAGAAGAAGGGAAGAACATCGGCTTTTCAGAAAGAAGAAAAAAGAGCAAGAAAAGCGCGCGATCGAGGATATTAGGAGGTGCCACTCCAGGAAGGAAATTCGCTAGTGTAAAACATCAAAGCCAAGGATACAAGGCCGGAAATGACGGCCTTCCCGCTGAGCTTTATAAAGCTGGCGGAGATGACTTGGTTAATCATATCCGCCAAATCTGGTCGGATGAAAGCATGCCTGAAGAATGGAACCTCTGCATCGTTTGCCCGATCCACAAAAAAGGAGACCCTCTGAACTGCGCAAACTACAGAGTCATAAGTCTGCTCAACATCGCCTACGAGATCCTATCTGCCGTAATATGTGAACGCCTGAAACCGTTTACCAATAACCTGATCGGCCCTTATCAGTGTGGTTTTAGGCCACGAAAGTCCACAATCTTTCAAATTTCCACACTTCGTCAGATCCTGAAAAAAACCTAAGAAGTCCAAATCGATACCCACCACCTATTTATGGATTTCAAAGCCGCATACCACAGCATTTATAGAGACAAGCTATACAGAGCCATGTCTAGTTTTAGTACACCACCCAAACTCGTCCGTTTGTGTATGATGACGATGGAGAATTCTCGCTGCACCATCAGGGTCGGAAACGACCTCACCGACACATTCGATACCAAAAAAGGATTTAGGCAAGGCGATGCGCTGTCATGTGACTTTTTCAATTTGATTCTTAAGAGGATTGTGCAAAACACCAGCCAACACCAGAGGCACAATTCTCCAAAAATCGGTGCAACTACTAGCATACGACGACGATATTGACATCATTGGTAGGACTCAACGTGTCATAGCCACGTTTGCTAGTATAGAGAAGGAAGCGGGAAAAATGGGTTTAGCAGTAAATGAGGGTAAGACAAAGTATATGCTGTCAACACGAAAGGACACACAACATCGACGAATGGGAAAGAACGACACCATTGACAGATATAACTTTGAGGTAGTACGGGACTTTGTCTACCTCGGCTCCGCTATTAACTCTGACAACAACATCTCGTCAGAAATCAAACGAAGAATTACTCTTGCCAATTGCTGTTACTTCGGGCTAAGAAGGCAATTTAGTAGTACAGCCCTCACTCGAACTACTAAGGAGATCCTATATAAGACCCTGATCATCCCAGTCCTGCTCTACGGCGCTGAAGCATGGACCGTATCAAAAGCGGATGAAGAAATCCTTGGTCGATTTCTTCGAAAAATCTTCAGTCCCGTTTGCGTTGACGCGCTATGGAGACGAAGATTTAACCACGAACTATACGAGCTGTACAGCGACATACCCCGAGTCAAAAAACTTCGCATTGGACGTTTAAGATGGCTAGGACATGTAGAAAGAATGCACACCAATACTCCGGCTCGCAGTCTTCGATTCGCAGCCAGACGACGTCGGATGCAGTAGAGGAAGACATTGGCTTAAGTGGCGCGCACAAGTAGAAACCGACCTCAACCAACTTGGAGTGCGCACCTGGAGGCAGTTAGCTAAGGACCGGGCTAATTGGAGAGGTAGTTGGTTGAGGCCCAGGTTCATCTCGGACTGTAGCGCCACTTAAGAAAAACATATAGACCACATTACATTTTCTTTCCCGAGGCCATTAGTTTCTGTGCATCTTTGCAACTACGATATTGACATCATTATCGCGAGGCCATATGTAGTGAACAAGAAGGAATGTTGTGTATTGACTTACTCGACAAAATGTCATAATAGTGTGCCATTACTTTGAAGTGGTAAGTGACTTTGTCTACCTCGACTTGACTACGAAGTCTTAATTCAGAAATCAAATGAAGGGACAAAGATATATACAAAAACAGGATGTGCAGCCCTTGTCAAAAAGCTACGCATTAGGCTGTAATGTAAATGCTTATTATGAATAGAAATTATTATGTTGTTTTCTCATTGCTGATTGTGACTTTAAATTATCCATTATTGTGATTCCACCAACTTGTTTATGAATGTATATTGAATAGAGACATCTCAGAAATAAAACGTCAAACCAGTTGAGCTTCAACCACCATAGGCTAGACAGATCTATATTAAATCAAACAGCAATAAAATAAAGTTAACAGCAACATAAAACCACTGAAGTTTGTAAGTTATAATTTAACATGTGCACACTACACGTTACATCAGACCGCGGTTACTACCGACGCTAGTAATCTTTAGCGTAAGCAATTGTCCACGGTTTTTTTTTTACTGCGGACTATCAAGGACTAATTAAATCTTGGTTTAGTAAAGCTTCGTAAAACTTTAGATTTAGTGAAGTTTAAAAGTAAAGGTTGAAATGGTATTCGATAGTTTCCTGACTCGATTTTCTCATGTGCTAAAAAAGTTAAGCCCATACATCATTAATGTGACATATATTCTACCCGTACTTCCTTTAATTAAATCCTTTCTTGGTAGTTGTTACGTTTAGTTCTACTTTAATATTTTCAAGTGCTTTCTTCCGTAAAACCGCGAATGAAAAAAAAAATCAAAAGAAAAAAATAAATCCTTAGCAAAATATCACAAGAATCCTTCTCGTATGCTTCTAGTTATTTTAATAAAAATCCCCCTACCAAACTAACACACACATTTCGCAAAAGGATCTTATACCACTTTAAAACCAACTTCATCCAGTATGCAAGCTCACATGTTGCTCAAGGATGCAATCCAGTTAACTTATATCGTAGATAGCAAAATGCATACATATACTAACCAACTCCTGTCTCTAAGATATGCTCTTTTTTTCCTTCCTCAAGGATCTATTAAGTTATTTTGTTTCTATCCTTCACGCTCATCTTCTTGTACAACTACTTTCAGTTTGCCGTCCCACTTTCACCACCCTATTATATATTTTTTATGTTTTCTATCTCTTAGTCAATAAGATGTGACACATGCGGACACAAAAATCCGCCCAACAACATCACCACCAACATCAGCCGTGGCAGTAGCAGGCATGAACCCCTTCCCCCAAAGACCAACTTTTCAGCGGTTCGTAACGATATTGGATCAAATGCCCCAGCAATTCACATCTCCAATGCAGCGCCATCAGGACTTCATCCGCCTCGAAGTACTCCACGCGAAAGGGAGGAGCAGCAGCACAATGGCAATGAAGGTAATATACTCCTCGTATCAGGTAATTACTTCGGCAACTTGAAACAGGAACAGGTAAGTATCCGTGTTTGTCAAGTAATTGTCGCTTGGGATGTTTGGTGTTTTTGTATGGGTTCCCATCAAATTTTAAAGGATATAACTCCTGCCAGTGTCACCGTTGTTTGTTCGCTTGTTATCCTTGTGAAGTTTTTTCGTAATTTCAATTTAATATAATGTTTGGAAAACTATTTATCCTTTTTTTGAAAATGGGAGTCCTTGCACATTGAATCGCAACCTAATGGCTTTTTGTAGTGTGCAATGCTATTGTTCACCACTTTGAACAACTGTGTGTCTGTGTGCATATATCTTTTTGCCAACGAAATGTAGTCGGGTGTCACACTCTATAACGAGCTGAAATTTCCAAGTGATAATCCCAAGAGTGTCCTTATTATGAGTGGCGACATTCGAAGGGTGAGATGAAACCTTTTTCCCATATTTGATGAGGATGGGGCTGCCGTTGTAGTATTCCCTGTGTAACTATACCGACGAGGTGTATAATCAAACTGAGTGTATGTGTGTGTACTTGTAGGCAACGGGAGAACACAATTATTGTGGGTGTGGGTAGACCAACAAAAAGAAGAAGTGAAGAAAATAAAGGATTCTACATTTTATTGTAATATTATGTAGGTATAAAGGAGTATCAGCGGCGTAGTTATATTAGCTGCTGGGGGAATATTGTGTGTGTGTCGGTTCACTTCTATGATGTGTGCTCAATTGTTAATGATTTGATGGCGTGAAAACTTCACAGGAAACAGGGTAATGTGTTTTTCAGCGGCATTTTATCGTTTGACAAACAATGTTGTGGCAAATAACACTTAAGTGTTCGCACTACACATACAGTTGAAGATAGAAGATGGAGGGAATTTGCTTAGAGAAGAGTAGGCATGTGAAATATACTAGCAATTTTTTTTAATTCTGTTAGGTTAGGTTAGAGTATATAGACTGCCTACACACAGATAAGTCGTTTAGCACACATACCCTTTACGGATCTATTGCGATACCATTTAATTTTATTTAAGTACTTGGAAGATAAAATTGTAATTTAATAAGGGGGAGATGCTAATGCGATACTGATTCTATGGCCCCTTGTCTCACGAAGAGGTATTTGCTCTATCCCGAATTACTGCACAATCGAACGATATGTGATATCGGTCCTCATATCTTCGATTTAGAAGTTGCTTACTATTTGCCTACATTTTTATCGGAGTGTATAGTATTGGGTCGTGGAGCCTGCTGACTACCGATCCTGACATGCATGGAATTGAATATCACCTGTAGCTTAAAGGGCTGTAGTCTATGGTTTGTCAACTGATTGCTGAGCTATATTCGAATGCTTTGAATTTTTCTGTTATAACCAAGTCATCTTAAAAAAGTCAGGATTTTGGGGTCTAAGCATTTTCAATAGTATTCCTTTTAAAATAAGGATCTTTTAAATATCCGGCCCCTGGGAGAGGATGGAAACTTCTTAAGCTCAACTGGCATAAAGTCGGCACCTGGCCAGATATTTTTTCCACCTGGCTTTTGATCCATTGAAGGGTCCAGTTGTTGTCACTTTTTACGACTATAAAACACTTATGGTGTACCATTTACCCAATACAGGAGAACTCAACGTTTCGTTAGACATAGGATGCTGATTTGCTGAGGTATATCAGTCAATTACTCTGCACTAGCCTGCATTGCTCCTCGTTCTAACTGGACTGAAAAAAACCCGACGATGGTTCAGGGGCCGATCTAAATCTTGTTTTTTTTTACTTACTTACTTACTTACTTAAGTGGAGCTTCAGTCCGGGATGAACCTGGGCCTCAACCAACATGCCTCTCCAATTAGCCCGGTCCTTAGCTAACTGCCTCCAGTTGCGCACTCCAAGTTTGTTGAGGTCGGTTTCCACTTGTGCGCGCCACTTAAGGCGAGGTCTTCCTCTACTGCGTCCGACGTCTGGCTGGGAATCGAAGACTCTGCGAGCCGGAGTATTGGTGTCCATTCTTTCTACATGTCCTAGCCATCTTAAACGTCCAATGCGGAGTTTTTTGACTAGGGGTATGTCGCTGTACAGCTCGTATAGTTCGTGGTTGAATCTTCGTCTCCATAGCCCGTCAACGCAAACGGGGCCGAAGAATTTCCGAAGAATTTTTCTCTCGAATCGACCAAGGATTTCTTCATCCGGTTTTGATATGGTCCATGCTTCAGCGCCGTAGAGCAGGACTGGGATGATCAGGGTCTTATATAGGATCTCCTTAGTAGTTCGAGTGAGGGCTTTACTACTAAATTGCCTTCTTAGCCCTAAGAAACAGCAATTGGCAAGAGTAATTCTTCGTTTGATTTCTGACGAGATGTTGTTGTCAGAGTTAATAGCGGAGACGAGGTAGACAAAGCCCCGTACTACCTCAAAGTTATATCTGTCAATGGTGTCGTTCTTTCCCATTCGTCGATGTTATGTGTCCTTTCGTGTTGACAGCACATACTTTGTCTTACCCTCATTTACTGCTAAACCCATTTTTGCCACTTCCTTCTCTATACTAGCAAACGTGGCTATGACATCACATTGAATCCTACCAATGATGTCAATATCGTCGGCGTATGCTAGTAGTTGTACCGATTTTTGAAAAATTGTGCCTCTGTGTTGGCTCGGGAGTTTTGCACAATCCTCTCAAGAATCAAATTGAAGAAGTCACATGACAGCGCATCGCCTTAACTAAATCCTTTTTTGGTATTGAATGTGTCGGTAAGGTCGTTTCCGACCCTGATGGTGCAGCGAGAATTTTCCATCGTCATCATACACAAACGGACGAGTTTGGGCGGTATACCAAAACTAGACAAGGCTCTGTATAGTTCGTCTCTATAAATACTGTCGCATGCGGCTTTGAAATCGATAAATAGGTGGTTGGTATTGCTTTGGACTTCTTGATGTTTTTTCCAGGATCTGCCGAAGTGTGAAAATTTGATCGATTGTGGACTTTCCTGGCCTAAAACCACACTGATAAGGGCCGATCAGGTTGTTGGTAAACGGTTTAAGCGATCACATATTACGGCAAATAGGATCTTGTTAGCGATGTTGAGTAGACTTATGCCTCTGTAGTTGGCGCAATTCAGATGGTCTCCTTTTTTGTAGATCGGGCAAACGATGCAGAGGTTCCATTCTTCAGGTATGCTTTCAACCGACCAGATTTGGCTTATGAGATGGTGGATGTTGCTTACCAAGTCATCTCCGCCAGCTTTATAAAGCTCAGCGGGAAGGCCGTCATTTCCGGCGGCCTTATTAAGCTTGAGTTTAGGTCGGGTGGTTGGCAGTTTTCGCTGTCGTTGCCAATATTAAATGGTTCGTTCTGCCTGACAGCGGAATGTTGTTCGTCATCGCCGTTTAACAGTCTGCAGAAGTGGTTCTTCCATTTCCTCAGCATCGACTGTGTCTCAACTACGATATTTCCTTGTTCATCTCGACAGGATTCTGTTCGAGCCTTGTATCCTTGGCTTTGACGTTTTACACTTTGGTAAAACTTGCGAACATCGTTCCTGGAGTGGCACCTCTCTATATCCTCGATCGCGTGCTTTTCTCGCTCTTTTTTCTTCTTTCTAAAGAGCCGATGTTCTTCCCTTCTTCTTTGCCTATAGAGCTCAATGGCAGCTCTCGTCTTCACCTGCAGCTTAGCCTTGTAGGACTCGTTCTTGGCTGCGAGCATCTGTCGGCATTCCTCATCAAACCACCGGTTTCTTGCTGGTGGCCGCGAGAAACCTAGCACATCAGTTGCGGCTGATCTAATGGTTTGTTGGCATCGTTGCCATTGTTCTTCGACATTAGATGCTGGTGGTATGTTGTGAGGTTAAGGGATACGCGTTGCACGAAGGTCTTGGCGGTCTCTGGCGATTGCAGTCTTTCGACATTAAATTTTTTCACAGTATTTCTTTTTTTTTGTGGCGTGGTGGATATCCGCATCCTTACTTTGGCTACAACAAGGTAGTGGTCCGAGTCGATGTTACCCCCTCTGAATGTTCGGACTTGGATGCGTGCCTCTTGTCTATCGGAATGTGATCAATTTGGTTGACTGTTCGTTGATCTGGAGACCGCCATGTCTCCTTGTGGATATCGAGGTGTGGAAACCGTGTGCTGGCTATAGTGGCATTTCGTTCCGTAGCGAAGTCAATTAGCCTAAGTCCGTTACCAGACGTGTTGTCGTGTAGGCTATATTTTCCGACAGTACTGCTAAAGATGTCTTCTCTTTCTACCTTTGCGTTAAAATCTCCCAGCACGATTTTAACATCGTACTTTGGTAGTCGCTCATAGGTTTTGTCGAGGAGCTCGTAGAAACAATCCTTAGTTATATCATATTTTTCCTCCGTCGGAGCATGAGCGCATATAAGGCTTATGTTGGCGAATTTGGCCTTGATGTGAATTGTTACAATGCTTTCGCTAATGTCTTGAAAACATAAGGCTTCTTGCCTAAGGCTGGCACCTATAACAAATCCGCATCCAAATAGTCGCTGTTTCTGCTCACTATTACACGGTCCATAGTAGATGTCACAGTTTTTCATCCTCTTTTTGCCCGGCCCATCCCATCGTATTTCCTGGATGGCAGTAATGTCTGCTTTGTAGCAGTTTAGGGTTAGTTGTTCGCCTGCACCTCTCCTGTTTAATGTTCTCACATTCCAGGTGCAGATACGAATGTCGTTGTTCGTTACCTAAATAAAGCAAATCTAAAACTGCAGGGTGTCTAGTATTCAGAGCTCTATACTATGACTGCCTTTTTGTAGGTTTTGGTCTCCAGCCATACAGGTTCTTCACACACGGTATAAGAAAAACATTAGCTATCATTAGCCAAAATGGTTAACCCAACCATTTTGGTTGATCGCATGTTTTTGGCAGATTGCTTAAATATATTCCATCATTTAGTGTTGCTACAGTCCGGAATAAGCTTGGGCCTCAACAAACATGCCTCCATTATTACTCCAAGTCTAAGCCTACTGCCCTCAGTTGCGCACTTCATGTTAGTTGAAGTTGGTTTATACTTGTGTGCTCTACCTGGATAGCTTGTTATTTCTAATACCATTCTAACGGAACTTGATAAATGGCGTCCTGTTTGGGTATATTTATTCATATCTGTATGTATTTATGTATATAAATGACTAGCCGAAAGCCCTAGCAGCTAGCGCTATTAAACTGACAATTAATATTGTAATTGAATGCATATTAATAAAATTATAATAAAGGCAGGGTCTAGCTTTTTTTCGCAACCATTCATGTGTGGGTGTGTCCTTTTTGCACAACGGTGGGACCTCTTGTTTTATGCCGAATCTGCTGAGTCTAACTGTTGACATGTGTAAGTAATGGATTATTGGCTTGTGAACATGAATTTTGAGCCATACAATTTTGAGCAGTATAAACGAAATAATGACACCAGTCTAAGTCAATTCTGCAATTGGTAACCTCTCAGTCCATATTGGGGATCTTAGCTTTAAGTCTTGCAAGATCAAATTTACTAAAGAACTGACGCCTCCTGGTCATTTGTATCGCAAAAACCTTCTCCGAATGGTTTCTTTAATGGTTCGATAAAAATCATCAATTTCATTAAAAAAAAAATCATATTCAGAAATTAAACTTATTTTTGGCTAAGTTATTGGACAGCAATAAACCCATGTGTGCTTCAAGAGGCTCCACTGTATCCCCAAAAAGTTATCCTGTGGTGTGGACTTTATGCTTGCGGTAGGATTGAACCCTATTTAGTCATTGATGATGATGATGATGATGATGATGATGATGATGATCTTTAATGGAGTTCACTATCGAGCCATGTGAGAAGACTATTTTTGACCCCAATTGGAAGGACTTAACATCCGTGATATGCAGTTCCAACAAGATCGGGCTATATATAACACAGATAGTCACAGAAGAAGTGGGGGTATATATAACACAGATAGTCACAGAAGTTCGATAATTCCATAGCCTCAAGTCTTTAGTAAATGCCTCTGCACATATGTGCGAAATGTTAGTGAAATTGACCTTATTTTTGCTATATTATCAATTATAGACTATAGACTTCAGTTTTCATACTCCTAATTACTCTTTTTCGGACAGAGGTTATCTCGAACCTTTAAAAACCAGTCCAAATCTGAAGATAGCATTTGTGTGTTTTCAAAAAAACCTTCCTTTCTGTACCTCATGTACTGCGGATTAGTAAAAAAAAAAAAGTTACAAATAATTTTTATATATACGCCCTACTTGTTATTAGACACTTAAATTAAGAGAACATTTGTTGACGTCTTTCTCATATTATATTCTGGATTAGCACTTTTACTTTATGATAAATTATTGCAGAATTGTCTATACTATTGTATAATAGACCTGAATCATAGCTTACGATGTATCTTGTAATTTTATTAAAAGCCTCTCATCATCAAAAGTTTTCTCCGCTTTCGGTTGATTAGGACTTTCTCTTACCTCCATCAATTTTGATTTGCAAATGAGAAGCTGTAGTGGCGTAGGAGTAGGATAATGACAGCCAGTAGCAGCCACGTAGGATGGATAAAGTTGGATTGAGTAGAAAATTGATTTTTGTTGTTAGTATTGAGATCGGAATGGGTGAATGTATAGATAGTTGGTCGAGGATAAAAAGAAATTGGATAAGTTTTTCAATAATTCATTCGTATTTATGATGGTCCTGGCGGGCGAAATTTCACGGCACAGTGGAACACTGCCGGGGGAACCTATTCATCATACACAATGAAGAGGATTCGGAAATGAAAGTTCTTATATATACTTGCAAATGTAATCTCCTGACGGTTTAATATGAGCGCCAGGGGTGTGTATTGAAATATTGATGAAATTACATTGACATTTCGTGATATTTTGAAATGGTTAGAAAGATGTATTTTCACGGCATTGACGTCAGTTTATTTTAGGTCGGTGGGTTGATAAGGGACTGGTTATAGCAATAAAAAACAAAATAGAAAAATAGGGAATATGACTTTTCGTACACGTTCTTACACGTTCATACTTACTTAAATTTACTGAGAATAAGCAAATTAATTTTCTAGCTTATAATCTATTAATGTGTTTTATCGATCATTTTTATTAAATCGATTTGGAAAGCAAGGTAATTGGAAAAATATTTCCTTATATTATTTTTCATATTTGACTGAGGTTAATGTATTGCAAACAAGAGGACGCATATTTCTTCTTCATCATAAAGGTCATCTTCTATATGATTTAGTTAAATTTTTTGGTTTTGAATTAAGTTATGTTCAAGTAACTATTTCTACCGGCGAGATTTCCTTTTGTTTTAAAGGAACCCATAATTTCTAACTTTGTTATTTTTAGGTGTAAATTTTTAGGTGATTCACTGGTAGAAGGTATAGAAATTTCGCCTATTTTGGTTATATCTAATATGTAAGACTGATCAGCCTCTTCAATGATGGGGGTTGATCCGTTTTTTATTGACACTTTTTTACATTGTATTGGCTTAGCAGAACCTTACATCGTATTTGAAGTAGAGTACATTCAGATCTTCGCGACATTCCTTCAAACGTACATTTTTTGCTGGTCTACATTGTAATATCATCCTGCTGTATTGACAACAATGAGGATGCTTTGGCTACATCTACCTACATATTTAACCGAAATGAATCTCATTCTCAACCAAAAAGCCACTTCAAATATCCCGAACCTTAGCTAACTGCTTTCATTTGATTCAGGTCTTCCTTTACTGCATCTACGTCTTGACGGGGAATCAATGGCACTATTGTCCATTTGCTCTATATGAACTATGAATCTGGAACGTCAAAGGCGTAGCTTTTATTAGGAAGTCCATTTCGGTATATAGCTCGTTAAGTATTTAGTGTTTCAAATAACGGATACTCTATTTATTTCATTTAATTACGAATACTTTATTTCAATATAATTAATACTTAAATTAGGGATGCTTATCGGCGAAGTGCTTGTGCTAAACATAAACTATTTCTACTGGACCGAATATCACATAACATTTGTGTTTAACAATTGTGTTACACATAACGCGTATAATATTTTACATATGTTATTATGTGTTGTCTGACTAAGTCAGTCAGTCGGCGCTACAGCACCCCATCCTCAGTGAATCCTTACGATGATTTACGATATCTCGCAGGTGTTTTTTTACCCTTCCTGACCTCGATGTTTTGGGTAAGGATTTTGTCACAACGCAGGGTTCGAAAGAAACCTTTAAGTTTGCTTCCCTTTGACGGGTTCAAGGAACATTATAAGGTGTGTTTGCATTTCCTTGTTTCCCGTCGTGTGTGGTTTTAACGTCTGTCTATGCTGACATTAAACGCAGTCGATTTTATTAGTATTTTACGTTCTAGAACTTTGAACGGGCCTTTATATGGTGGTTGCAAAGATGCTCGGTTTGTGTCGTCCCTGACGAATACGTAGTCGCATACATTCAAAGCTTCAAAAACAAATGCTCTAATATCAACCAAAGGAATCGCCTCGGGTCAACGTGTGAAACGGTCAATTAGCGTAAGACAGTATCTTTAGCTTTTCGATGTCGGCATCGGGCCGATCAAGTCCATGTGTACAGTGTTAAAACGTTCACCCATTTGATTAAATTGACCAATTGGGCTTTTGACGTGGCGTGAAATTTTTGAACATTGGCAAGAAATACAACATTTCGCCCACGTGCGAACGTCTTTTTTTATAGATGGCCATACGTATCTAATAGCGTCCACATACCACTCATGCAGGCATGCGCAATATAGTGATTGCGAAACTGCGCAGTTACGAGAACGACATCGCTCGGAGAGTGCATTTTTACATTCGTAATGATGACCTGCCTCAGTCAGCGATTAACACACGAATGATTACTGCACGGTTTACATGAATAGTGTGTGGAGAAAGAGTGATTGCACATGCCTGTGATTGCGCATGCATGCATGTGTGGTATATTGGCACTATAAGACAGAAGCATCGACTGCTAGTGATAACTCTGCGTCAGGAGTTGGAAATGTTAGAATTGTGGCTTCTCTTAATTTATCTTTGCCGGAATTAAACGCCTGTAAAGATTTTGCGATGATCATTTTTTTGTTTGCTACCCTCAAAGTGCTTATTTAATTCGATTTGTGCCGCGGCTGCGTGAGGCAAAAATCATCGGTGGAAATTAAACATACCTAAGAACCTACGCATTTCGCCCACTGGTTCAGGCTTTTTGTAATTCATGATCGTTTCGACTTTGGTTTCCTGTGGCCGGATACCGCTTGCATCAATTTTGTGCCCGAGGAAATTTACAGTCGGTTGAGCAAAAGTACTCTTTTGTATGTTCACTACAAGGCCGTTTTCTTGCAGTTTGCAAAGTATTGCGTCTAAGTGTTTGATATGGTCACTTTCATTATGTGATGCTATCAATAGATCGTCTATAAAAACTCAAATTCCCTTACAACAGAGTGTATAAATCGCTGGAATGTTTGCGCAGCATTCCTCAGACCAAATGTCATACGTGTAAACTCGTACAAACCAAAATGGTGTGCATATTGCAGTTTTAAATATCCGCAGGCTCAACTGGAGCCTGACCAAATCTAATGTTGAGAAAACCGAACATCCGCTAAGATGTTGGGCGAAATCCTGAATGTGTGGTATCGGTCCGGTTGGGTGGCTGCATTTAGAGCGCGATAATCGCCGCAGAGTCTCCATTCCCCGTTCTTTTTGGGCACAATGTGCAATGGTGAAGCCCAGCTAATATCAGAGAGGCGGCAGATCCCCTGCTCTAAGATTGATTCAAACTCTTTCTTTGCTATTGAGAGCTTTTCAGTGGAAGTCTTCGTGGTCTTGCAGAGACAGGTGGGCCCCTATGCAATATGTGTTGTGTGACAGAATGCGATGGAACTTGCTTCAAGGAGTTTTCGGGCTGCACATTGCACAAAATTTTCAATAAAATTCGGATGTCAGGATTGTGTACGGAGTTCGAAACTACCGAAAGCGTTGAAGATCCGTCATGACTGATACCATGCGGTTTATGCTGCGGGGCTGTAAAGCAGAACAGAAATTTTAATTTCTTACAGGGTGTAGTTGTCCCATTTGATAACAGATCTGAGAAAATAAAGTCCCCCTATACCTAAAAGTTGTAGCTACCGATTATGACGTTCTATCCATTTACTAGATTTTGTGTGTCTTTACTTACTTTCTTTCGTATATAATGAAACCAACTTTAGCCTATCCCTTTTAAGGGGTGGTTAAATTTTAAGGGCCGATGTTGATTTTGAATAAAACACCAATTATTTAGGAAATTATTTTCATTTCTTTTTATTATGATAATATTGGTACGGTTCAATTATGTATGGAATAAAATATCAGCCAAATGGCCGCCGAGACCTCGGCGGCACATTTCCTTGCGATGCTCCAAATTTTCGATAACGCTGAGGCATAATTGAGGTTCTATGCCGTTGTGCTGAATTATCTCATCCTTTAGCTCTTCAATTGTTGCTGGCTTATCGACGTACACCTGTTCTTTCAAATAACCCCAAAGAAAGAAGTCCAACGGTGTCAAATCACATAATATTGGCGGCCAAAACATCGCCACCATGTGAGATAACACGGCTCAAAAGAGCCATTGTTTCGTTAGCTGTGTGACAAGTGGCACCGTCCTGTTGAAACCACATATCGTTATCATCTCACGATAGCGAAAACCATTCACATAACTGCCTGAACGGCCTCATTTTGGAAAAAATTATTATTGACGAATCCGCTGAGGTGAAAATGTGCCTCATCACTGAAGAGAATTTTCTTCGAAAATTGATCATCCACTGTTGCCATTTCTTGCCACCGTTCTGACAATTGACGAGTCAATTGCACCTTGTAAGCATGTAAACGCAAGTCTTTAGGTATGCATAATGTTCATCAACGATGAGCGTGAGAGGTGTACTTGTTGGGCACGACGACGAGTTGAGGTGGACGGCTTTTCAGCCACACTATCGTGAACAGCAGCAATATTTTCTGCAGTACAAGCTGTACACGCATGCATTGATGTTTTCAAATCTCCTACAGACCCGGTTTGCTCATTTTTTTGCACGATTTTTCGGATTGTACACACATTTGAACGATTAAATTGACCGATTTTCATAATAAGCCTGAATAACTTTAACGCGTTGGTCGATTGTGTATCTTTCCATGGTCCAAATTGAGTTAGTCTGAAATTGAGAAATGTCAAATGAAATGCAGAAAAAAACTTGATTTTTAGGTGTAATTGAACAATTTTTTGGATGACTGTCATGCATTGTATTTGCTCGGGAGTTATGCGCAATCCTTTTAAGAATGTTGTTAAAGATGTCACACGACCCTATTTAAATCACTTTTTGATATCGATTGTTTTGATAAGGTCATTGCATGTGTGGACGTTGGTATACCAAAAGTAGCTCGTTCGTCATTCGTCCCTATAAATGCAAGTGCATGTGGGTTTTAAGTCGATGGTGTGGGTATCGATTTAATCTTTTTTCAAAGATCTCCAGTTGTGGACGTTACGGTTAACGGTTTGAATCGTTTACATGTTACGGCAAATATAGGATCATGTAGGCGATGTAGGTACCGGCAAACGTAGGGATCAAGAAGAATTTATACTGCGAAGGAACATTAGACTAAACTTTTTTTTAACATTTATTTTCAGATTTCTCTAGAATTGTTCTTTTCTTTTTCAAGTCCGTGGTCAACAGAGAGTAACTTCCATCATCTTTAAAAGATTCTCCTAAAGGCATTGTTTTCATAAAAGTTTTCGAACTGATGATAGCGCAAACCCAAAATGGTTCCCGTAATTTTGTCCATCTGTTCGTCTGTCCTGCCTTATCGGCTTTTTTTTGGAGGTACTATTTACCTCCCATATAACGGTTTTACATAAACAAAATACATAAACCTTGTAACAAAGCCTCATTACTAGTTTTGTTTCTTAACGAATTGCTTAGTTTTGGCAAACAATGAACAATTATTATTCTTTGTCGCATAAACGCATTTATCAATTTTTTTAAGTTTAGTTTCAGTTTAAAGTTTCTCTAATATTTTATTCTTTAATTTAATTTAAAATTATGCAAATCGTAAAACATTTGTTTACGTAGTATTTGAAGATACCCTACGCAGTAGTTAACGAGAAAGTTATATACGAGCCAGTCGTGCACCGAACTATCGTTTTATTTTAATTTTATTCTATCAGGAAAAAATAGGTTGTTGACCTATAAGTTTTGATGAGAGGCAAAAACTCAACTCTTCCATCATCAAGGATTCCTCCGTGGTCTACCGAGACTCACAAAGATACGAGTTCTGCAAAAGTCTGGATGGTCTCTTGCAATTGCATTCTTTCTACATTAATTGATATTCACAATCATCCAAGGGGCCTGACTTACTTATGATATTCCTATATGACCACTTGCCCGAATGTGTTGAAGCAGCTTTGGCTTTTTTATTTCTTCCAGTCTAACTGGGACTGGGTAAAGCGTTCAGGAAAAGGGCATATTGACACAATTCTATTATGTACACAAGGAACAAAAAGTCACTTATCGCGTTAGTGAACTCGTAGTTCGTTTCCTCTAAAATGTCCTTCAAATTCCCTGAGCGAAGCACAAAGCTCCTTTTCAAAATTAAACATTGACTACAATTACATTTCTTGGAAGCAACATTATATGCCAGCGTTACAGTTTCGCGCCATTTCCTTCCCTAAACACTTTTATAGATATTACACGTTGGGGGCAAATAAAAATACCCCTCCTCACCATTAAGCATCAACCACACTTCCGTTTTCCCCACGTCCCAGTATTCCATTAAAAAACAATCCAAAAGTCCTTCCTAAGCCAACAAAAAAAGGGATTGTTAATTTTTACGATTATTTCTATTGCTCCCCGAACTCCGTTTGATGCTATTATGATACCCAACTACTTTAACGGAAGTATCCCTTTAATAGCCTCCATGGAAAAATTCACCAATCTAAGGCCGAGAGCATTTCAGAAGATGGAATCGAAGAAAATACAGTCGAACAGGATAATGGATGCACTTATTCCAGTTGAATCCAAAAATTCCACAAAGCGGGATAAAGAGTATATCCATTCTAGTGGCAAATTACTGAGACACAATATTTATGATAGTGGTGCTGCCAGCGGCACGAAGAACGACATTGATGAGTACGATGAACGCAGTTTAAATGACAACACCATCGCAACAAGAGAAGACATTCAGTATCGAAATGCGCTACATAACAAACGAGTGCAAACGCAACCACCCTATGCAAAGTTGGGTCATACATTAACCGAGGAGAATGAGCAACTTTTTCGTGAAGCCGAACGTCAAAGCGAAACAGCACGAATGGCTACGATTGGAGCTTTCAGAATGAAACATGCACACCCCTCAGGCGCCAATGTAGGTACAACAGCGCTCGACGTTAATGGTGCCGCTGAATATGGGTTCAGAAGTTGGTCTGATGCAGGAAAACCACATGTCGCCAGATTACAAGAAGATTGCATTAGACCAGAGGGTGAGTTTTTTACTGATGGAGTTGATTCGAATGTGGATGTTGGTGGGAGCCCAAATCAGCCAGGGAGACATTCCCGTTTGTTGGGCGATGATTATGAACATGAGTTAAAGAGCCTTATCAGCCGTAAGCCCCAAAAACCGCAAGTAGTTGGCGTCACCCAAAATGATGTCTCTAATGGGGTGAGTCAATTTTTCGAATTACAGGCGAATAGGAAGTGAATTAATTCGGCCTTTATTTCTTTTTCATTTTAGCCAGATGTTCAATTTCCGGAAAATGGGTTATATGGCCATCGTCAAGGTGATATTTCGATGTAAGAATATAACAAAATCAAGAACGCATTGTACAGTGGGGTCGTGTAAACGAATTAGAGCTAATTGCATGATTTGTTGTAATAGTGTGTTATACGGGTGAAGCGTACTATTTTAAATGTAGCAACACATTTATAATAGTACGCTATGTTTTTAAGAGAAAGCTGTCCCGTCATTTAGCAACCGTAACAAAGAAGTAGACGACGTTTCAAAGACGCTCTCTATACTATTCAAAGGTGTTAGTTTACCAGTTGGCAGACAGAGCAATTATTTTTGAACTGCTCTAAGTAGAGCAAGTATTGGAATGTCTATATTTCTTAAATCGATTAAAGAAATATTTCACCTCTTCTGATCTGGTCGCAGTATGTAAAACGCATGCGATAAAGAACATAGGAATAGCGAAATCCTTACTTTCGCTCGAATCGAACTTGAAGTTTTAATCAAACCTCTCATTACGATGATGGAGAAGTTCAAAAATGTGGGTCTTCCAATTCTATCCGTCTGTGCACCTAATTGGTGGCTAAGAGACAAGTGGATTTTTAACTTTCTCTTACAAAGAGAAAGATATTGTTTTCGTGAAAATTTTCGACCTCGAGATTTTGATTGATTCTAACATTACGATGATAGCGGAGCCTAAAAAAGTGGTTTTTGGAATTCCGTCCGTCAGTCCGTCGGTCCGTAATGGTCTCCCCAGCCTAAACGGCTCCACCGATTTTCTTCAAACTTCGTATCCAAGCTTGTTTTGGTCATAGTTCTAGGCCATTTTTTTTTTGTTTGCTTTTAGCCATGTTAATAACGGTACCTGCCATATAAAAATTACACATAACCTCAATTTTCTCGAAAACGGCTCTAACGATTTTGATTAAACTTTATATATACTATAAGCATATTAGTTCCAACAAAACTGCATACCCAGTTTTTTCGAGAAAATCCATATTACGGATTTTGTCATTCAGGCCATATAAAGAAAATTGTTAATTTATCGCAAACTACTATGCCAAATTGAATGAAATTTAATATATATACTACTATTATAGTTTTAAACAATTCCACATAATTAGTTTTAGCCCAACTATCATTTAACGGAATTTTCAGTTTTGGCCATAGACACCGATTCCCTCAAATTTCGGAGTAAACGTTCGTATAATCACATTTCGACATTTTATATAATTTTTAGCATTAATAATCAAAATGCGCACTATTTGATCTAACGCCCAACTCGCTGTGAAAGAGAAAGTTGCGTCAGACCCAGTCGTGCACCCACCACTCGTTTTGTTTTCAAATTTGATATACGAGATTCTTATTGTAGTACCCAGATAAATTTTTAGAACTGCCCAAAACCGAAATTTTGCAATAATGGTTCTGCAGATCAAACTTAGTACGATTATTAACGTTAATATTTGAAAAATAACTGCGTACCTAGTTTTTTTTCCTAAAATAACAGAATAACACCTTATTGTATTGAGTCGAATTTTGAAAAATCATCAATTTGCGAAAATTATTTGCTATTGACATTTGCAACAGTACCTTGTAATCAGTTTTAGCCAAAAAGTGTGTTAGTTGAATTTTTGGTTTTGACAAATATTGAAATTTCATTGAAAATGTCGTACGCTTTTAGTGACTTCCTGCTAATTCAGTATTCAGAGTTCGCGCACAACGAGCAAAAACGTACGACCCAGTCGTACATCCACTACATGTACATGTACATGTTTATATTTTTATAATGAGCTCTATCGAGGTATTCGTCGGAGCGGAAATTTTCCGCAACGCATACTTCGTCGGAGGTTTAAATTTCATTCGATCTGTCATCGGAAGAAAATACTATACAAATGCGACGTCTTCACTTCACTACAATTCGTAAATAAATCCCGCAAAGAATTTGTGTCGGAGGAAATCGGAAAAATAATGGCACTTAGCTGTCAAAAATTGCACGAAAAATTTTAACGTAAGTTCCGTTCATGGATATTGGATGTGGATTTCCATTTAATTCTATTCAATAGGACTTACTCCATTAATGTTAATGCTATCAAGGTCTCATTCATAGAATGGATTACAAGTTGCTGTCATTTATGAATATAAGAAAGATATTCGGTGACTTGGGTAACATCAGCATTTATTTGGTGAGTTGGAGCCACAAAACCATACAAAACAATTTGAATTTAACGTTTCAATAGATAATTGCTAGTTCATAGAAAAGGTTTTTTTCCTATTGTGCTGTAGCTAGCGATCTATCAGTTCTGTATTTCTGATTAAGTGAATGAAATTATTACCAACTACTTTTGCTATTTTGCTATTGACCAATATGTCTGTGAGACTCCCGGAGTTCGAAATTTGTTAGTTATTTAGATGTAGGTAAGCGTTCTATGTGACAAATTTATTGGGGGGTCCTATGATTCGCTCACTAACGGAAATCGATATTTTTGATCTTCATTCGCTCTACATTCTTGCCATCTTAAGCGTTTTTTTACTAGATACAAAGCTTTATTTTTACTAACAAAATTTAACAAACAGTATTATTAACTTTTACTTAAAGGGCTCAGAACCGTTGGGATCTGTGCTTGAGACAAGTGAGTCTTCCATTCTCTTCAATGCTGGGCACGCTCATTTTCTACTCGAACATAAAGACTGGGATTCGAAGATTCACTTGGCTCAATGTGGGCTAGATCTTATTATTACATGTGTACTATTGTGATACAGTTCATAGAGCTTGCGGTTGTATTTTCTCTTTGAATCCCCTTCCTCGCATACAGGACAACAAATCCGAAGAACAAATATTTGTTCGAATGCACCTAATATTTTCTTTCGCCGATTATGAGCATGTGGACTTTCTTTGGCGAGTATTGTAGTATCCGTTTCCAACTGCGATGACCAGGTCTTTGTTATTGCATTAGTCCTAAATTTTTTCACTAAATTTTCAAAAACGGGCCGATGATTATGATTATCGCTATCAGAAATAATATTGGAGGTAAAAAAAGGGTTCATGAGATCTTAAGCGTAGGTAGTAGCTTATGGACTGTCTGCACATTGATGGTAACGCCTTTAAGTCCTTAACTATAATCCGCTGCGTAATGGTCAATTGCGTGGCAAGTGGTATTATCAATGTCGATGAAGCCATCAAGACATCTTGAGCTACGTCAGGTGTCCCTTGGCGACACATGACCAAATGTCTTAGTTTTTGACCAGTTTTCGTATGACGTCACCCATTTCAATTCATATATAGAATCTCGAATTCGGTAAAGGCTCGATAGAGCCCCAAGCGGTAGATGATATCATACATGACCTTAAAGTCGATAGAAAAGATGATGGAGATTAAAATTCTTTGGTCCTTACCGCACAATTTTCTTACTGTGGTCGATCTGTATATCCATACCAAAACCATTTGTAGGTGCTTTAGATGAGTGTTGTAATCGTTTACCAACAAAGTAATTAAAGATTTCATTTCATTTAACTAACACTATGATTTTTGCGTTCATAAGGATTAAAAACAAAATCTTCCAATAAATGAAAATATTTTGTCCTTTTGTTATGCACTTCAATATTGCACCCTCCCTCACTGTGCGTACTGTGTTCAAAAGAAGTCGGTGTCAAAGAAGTCCCTCAATATTCTTTTTTTTTTGTTAGCACGAACGAAGGAAATGCATTTCCATTTGGAGGAAAAGGCACTGTACGCTCGTGGCACCATCATCAGCAACGGGGTGGTCTATCCGACAGAAATGAGGACTCGACAAAAAGCAAAGTATATCGTTTAGGAATCAATATAAAAGTACATCCTCCGTACTATATCCGCTTTGTAATTTTCTTTTCATATATATTCCCATATCCGTTGGCAAACATGTATGTGGCGTTCACTGCAGCTTTCCTCCTCGACTGAAGACTTTAACGCCCACAAAATCGATGCAAGTAGCGACGTTGGCGACGACAACAACGACGACGATGACTACGATTCAGAAGATGCATCTGTTCGCGACTCCCCCGTAATCGAATCGAAAAGTAATATTGCGAAAATTGATGAGATCGGAACTGTGGCTGGTGCAATGGGAGATGAGTTCCACTGGAATACCCTGAACTATCCACAAGCAAAATACTCGAACTCGATGCACGACAATAGGAAGAATCCAAAGTTTGGGCAAATCCGTACACCCCCCAGGCACAAGTATCCCAAAAGATTGAGCAGTAATAATAGGGATTTTGTACGCGGAGTGGTGTGGAATGGTAGAAGTGAACTAAGGCCACAAGTCGCTGTCGTCGCTACAGACCTCGCAAAAAACTTGTACAACGACCAACGATCAAGTTATGATAATTCCATACGCAGGACATTCTCCAAGAAAACACACGACAACGACGACGATAAGAACCAAACATCAAATAATGCCAAACGGGACGAAAGCCAGACAAACGAAAAGTTTTTCGATAAATCAACGAGAGCCAGGATGAAAATACGAAGTAGTGACGGTGCTGTAGATGACATAGGCGACGGACGCGAAGTGGGTGGCAAGGGCGCCGGCAGTGGTGGTGTTGTTGAAACTTCTGGCATGTATACAGGCAAGGATGGAGTTGTTCCGGCCTTTCCACTGAATGGCTATCCGGGTGAGTCTGAGTTGAGAAGTTTCAATTAAAAATATTTATCAGTGACTACTATCGATCGTTGTAGAATTTATTATCCTTTTTATTATTTTTTTGTTGGCTGTTGTGTATTATTCGGTCGTTGTGTATTTTTGTTGGTGCTTTCTGCTTCCCTTATTGATGTCATTTGTGTGGTGTGATTAATGATTTTTCATGGAATGCACTGGGGAGACCGCCAGATGGGGATGTGTCCCCGAGGCTGTTATCGAATGTCAAAAACGTATCCCTGTCACTGGGGATAAATTGTGAAGTTGTATATTGTTATTTTTGTTAAGTTTGTTTTCGGATTAATCGGTTATCGATTTTTGGATGTTTTGTATTTTGTGGTACTAAAATTAGGTCGGCGAGAAGTGTATTTTCCTGTATCTATGAACGGACTTTTCTCCTTTAAGGGTAGCTAAGTATTTATTTATAATTATTTTAAGTGGGGGCAATATAATTAAAACTTATGTATGTGTTCTATAGAGATTAGTATGTGTAAGTAATAAATATTATTGGGAAACTTGGAACCAACACTTTTTATAGGTACTGACTCCTAAGCATTACAAAACCATGACCCAATTCATAGATTTATTCACGGAAATCTATGAATTGGGATTGTGCTTGCAATAGGACTGTTCGACCTCATAATATCGCCTTCAACACAAAATAATTGACATTATTAAGGATGCTTTTCCTGATCGTCTAATAAACGCATTTGGCTATTTGCTCTGGAAGAAAAGGTAGCCCGATTTGACAGTTCCAGCCTTCATTCTTTTAGGTGGTGCTTAGAGCTCTTAATAATCAACTTGGGAAATCGGTAATGGCGATTATGCAGCAGAGAATAATGATTTTTGGTTGTTGATGAAAAATCCCTTAGTAAATATTAAGGCCATAACTATTTAAAGTGACTTCCCTATTACAAACCTTAATACTATAATTCAGATATAAAATCATCGTTATATAGCCTAAATAAAAATATCCGTTATTTGAGTTTTATAAAAAAAAATGTGTATGTAGCAGTGGCGTGGCGTGGAAAATTTTGAATGGTAAGTCGGCAAAAATATGCACCTACAAACGCTTTCTAGAATTATATTCTGTATTGCAAATCGCATATAAGTAAAGCAATTCAATCCAATTTTTTTTCAAGTCATTAAAGCTAAAATTTACAATGATACAATTTAAAAGTGTCTTAGAAAGAAACCTTCGATCGTTTTTGCCGGATTCTTACTTACTTACTTATCGGGCTCCCGATCCATGAAGAGTCTCTGTCTGAGACACTGCAGCCTTCCCTCCTCTACGATCACTGGCTCGCTGCTTCCAGTTGTCTAGACCAAGCGCTCTGACATCCGCCATGGCTTGGTCTTTGAAACGGAGGTTCGGTCTTCCTTGCCTTCTCAAACCTGGGGGCTGGGATTCGAAGATCCTATTAGCTGGAGCATTATTGTCCATTCGCTCGATGTGGGCGAGCTAATGTAGTCGACGTGTTTTGGCTTTTTGGACTACATCCTCACTTGGTACAGCTCATAGAGTTGGCGGTTGTATCTTTTCCTCCATTCGCCATCCTCATGCCCAGCTCTCCCTTCTTGTTTATCGTGTAGCAATCGGCACCATAAGGCAGAAATGGCAGGATAAGTGTTTTCTTGAGCACACATGTCGTCCTTCGAGTTAGGAGTTTTGAACCCAGTTGTTTCGCCAAACCGAAGTAGCAACGGTTTCCTAGGGTGATTCTTCGATGGATCTCCACTATGGTGTCATTCGTAGAGTTTATGTTAACTCCGAGGTAGGTAAACTCCTTAACTACCTCGAAATGGCTGGTATCAATAGTGAGTTATGATGCTTATTTGTTTGTTGATAGCATGAACTTAGTATTGTCCTCATTTACTTCAAGGCCAACGGATTTTGCCTGTTCTTCAATCGCCGTGAACGCTTTTATCACGGCACGTTGGGAGCGACCGATGATGTCAGTGTCGTCCGCATAGCCCAGCAGCTGAACGGACCTGTTAAAAATAGTGCCTGCCCTGCGCACTATCTGATCCAGTACGAAATTGAAGAAGTCACATGATAGCGTATTTCCTTGCCGAAATCCGGTGCATGTTTGGAATAGTTCGGAGGAGCTACTTCCAAACTGCACGTTGCAGCGCGTGTTTTCCAGCGTCACGCGACACAGCTGAATCAGTTTTGCCGGGATTTCGAATTCGGCCATCGGCATATAGAGCTCCTGACGATGTATGCTATTTGCCTCAGTGTGAAAATTTGGTCTATAGTTGATCTGCCGGGCCGATTAGTGTGTTGCAGAACGGTTTTAGACGTTCACACAGTACGTTGGATAAGATCTTGAATGCGACATTAAGCAGGGTTAAGCCTCGATAGTTCTTGCAAGACATAGGATCGCCTTTTTTGTAGATAAAATAAAATTTCGGTCATTGAAAGTGCGTCATTATCTCGTTCTTTTGAACTGGCTAATATTTGGTTAAAAATTTCAACTATATCGAATAACGTTAAATAATAAAAATAACTTTAATTATGGTAATGCCAGCGAGTTTCTGATACTCTCGCCGATTTGCTATTTGTTTTAAAATATTTGATTTATAAAAAAATACGTTACTTATTAAAATTAGGATTAAAATTAGATATTGGATATGCATCGAGGACTGTTTTTTTAACACCACCCACTTCCCAGGACATAACCATCGTAAGGTTGTCCAATTGACTTTTCCTTGCAAGAGTATACATCAACCCCCTCATTAATAAACGCCGATCAATATTTGCGCGAGTATTTCTTAAGGGAAAAACTGTCAAGTTAGCCATTGATTAGCTAATCAGCGTTTATTAATACATACGTGTACAAGTATATTAAAAAAATGCATTTCGACACTCAGTCACGTCAAAAAAAAAAAACAGGAAACCTTTCCTATATTCCTTCCTCCGATAAGTATCGCAGTACACTTAGTTGTTCCCTTTGGCTCACGTCTGGTATTTCATCGATCATAATGGACACAAATCGCGTTTCACTTATTTCTACTTTAATTTTATCATTAATCACTGCAGCAATACTTTGTATCAAATCGATTTTTATGTCATTTGAAAGACCTAAAAACTGGATTATGTTCACTTGAGCACTGTTCTAAATGGGAGTCTATAGTAATGTGTCATAACGGGTGATTTTTTAGCTGGTTTGGTTTTGGCAACACTGGTTTTGACAGCTGACGTGTGTTTAGTACCTTGTGTCACTGTCAAACAGCTTCAGTTTGGTTTGCAATTTAACCATGGATCGTCTTACAAATGAACAATGCTTGCAAATTATTCAATTTTACTATCAAAATTCGTGCTCGGTTCGAAATGTTCATCGCGCGCTGCTTCCATTTTATGATCGGCATTCTCGACCTTCTGAGCAGTCTATTCGGAAGATTGTGACCAAATTTCGCACCAAATTTACTTTGTTGGACATTAAACCACCAACACGTTTACGTACTGTGCGTAGTGAAGAAAATATTGCGGCCGTATCAGCTAGTGTGACAGAAGACCGCGAAATGTCGATTCGGCGCCGTTCCCAGCAGTTAGGCCTTTGTTACAGCACTACGTGGAAAATTTTGCGGAAGGATTTGGACGTAAAGCCTTTTAAGATACAGCTGGTGCAAGAACTAAAGCCAGCCGACCTACCACAACGCCGAATTTTTGGTGAATGGGCTCTTGGAAAGCTGGCCGAGGATCCGCTTTTTTATCGAAAAATTGTGTTCAGCGATGAGGCTCATTTTTGGTTGAATGGGTACGTAAATAAGCAAAATTGCCGCATTTGGAGTGAAGATCAGCCAGAAGCATTGCAACAGCTACCAATGCATCCCGAAAAAGCCACTGTTTGGTGCGGTTTATGGGGCGGCGGCATTAATGGGCCATATTTCTTCAAAGATGATGCGAATCGCAGCGTTACTGTCAATGGTGAACGCTACCGAGCGATGATAACAAACTTTTTTTTGCCCGAAATGGAAGTTCTTGACTTGCATGATATGTGGTTTTAACAAGACGGTGCCACATGCCACACAGCACGCGAAACAATGGCGCAATTGCGAGGCGAGTTTGGTGAACAGTTAATTTCACGTTTCGGGCCGGTCAATTGGCCGCCTAGATCGTGCGATTTGACACCATTAGATTATTTTTTGTGGGGGTATGTCAAGGCTAATGTCTATAGGGACAAGCCCGCTTCGATTGACGCACTGGAAGCCAACATCCATGCATTCATTCGTGAGATACCGGCCGATATGTGTGAAAGAGTATGCCAAAATTGGACTCAGCGGATGGGCTACCTGAGACGCAGCCGCGGTCAACATTTGCATGAAATTATCTTTAAACACAAAATTGCAAGGTTCAAACTATCGATTCAAATAAATATTTCATTCATTTTTTCGAATTTTTTGTGTTTGTTTTTTTAGAAAAAGTTCTAAACCTCTTAAAAAATCACCCGTTACTAGATAAGTATAAAATTGTTTCAACATGATTGCCACGATTATCTGACTTTTCATTGTAACCTCGAAATGCTTGTTCGTGTTTGCCTTAAAGAACTACTGTATCTATAAAATGTTCCATTAATCTAAGGTTTTTGTTGTGAGCTATGCGATTAGTGACCAATTCGTGCAAAGATAAACAGCTACGAATATGTTATTCTGTTTTGACATTTTTTTGCCGCATTAACTAAATTGTATCTGTCAGCGTAGCCCTTACGGCTCCAAACACTAGGGGAAATTGAAAAAGGAAGACAGGGAAAACAAACAACAACTAACAATCTACCAATTATATTTTTGGATCATAATTTTTTTCTGTCAAAGCTGGACACCTGCATACATACATCTTTTGTCAAAACAAATATTTTTTTTGTTCATTATTTTATTTTTTAAAATAAATTTAATTCAAAATATGAGAGGTGACGTTAATGTGTACATATTTCAAATGAATAAGATATCTTGTGTGCGGCTGAGAGAGCGCTGTTTAGTTAAAAAGTCCAATGCTTTTTGAACCTCCTCCCAAGAGAGTACCCTCGTTAGGTTCGCACAATAAAAAATTTCAACTTCAGCGTTAAAGTTGAAGCAGTTGTGTTGCTTCAAATATTCCTTAATCGTCTTGTAAAATTTAGCTGGTACAGTTTTACCGTTCCCATAATTTATAATGGGTGATCCAAGTAGAGATACTTTTTTCAATAGCCTTTTTTGACAGATCACGTGTGAGTCGTGTCATGCTGTCATGTTATTTTTGTTTAGTATTGTTTGGCATTTCATAATGGAAAGACTTACCGTGAACAACGTTTACAAATTGTTCAACTTTATGTGTTTCGTGCACTTCGCTCAACTTATGGTCAACTTAATCGGCCTACTGAGCGTACTATTCGCAACACCATCAACCATTTTGAGACCCAGCATTCATTATTGGATAATATTCGACCGAATAGACCACGTCCAGCACGCTGTGAAGAAAATATAGCGGCCGTAGCTGAGAGTGTACACGAAGACGGTAAATTATGCCGGTTCGAACGTAACCGTCAATGGCGACCGTTATCGTGCCATGATAACCGACTATTTGATGCCTGTAATTGAAGCTCGTGATCTCGGCGACATTTGGTTTCAGCAAGACGGCGCCACTTCCCACACATCGCATCAATCAATGGACTTATTTAGAGAACATTTCGGTGAGCACATAATTTCACGTTTTGGGCCGGTCGATTGGCCACCAAGATCGTGTGATATCACACCGTTAGACTTTTTCCTGTGGGGATATGTAAAGTCAAAAGCTTATGTCGACAAACCCGCTTTGATTCAGGCCTTGGAGGAAAACATCACGCGTGTCATTCGCCAGTTACCAGTCGAAATGCTCGAACGAGTGATCGAAAATTGGACTCAACGGATATACCATCTGCGACGTAGCAACGGCAAACATTTGATAGACATAAACTTCAAAAAATAAATGCCAAAGAATGTTCTTTCAAATGATAATAAACATTCTCCATTAAATTTGAATTTTCTGTGTTTTTTTTTTTTTTTAAAGTAGGGAACTTCGAAACGGATCACCCATTAGCACCAGTTTCCTGTAACTTCGCCATTATATTACGGGTGGCGTGGGAATGGAAGCATGAACTTTGTTTTTGGCTTAAATTGCTTACGAGCTGAATTATTTCATTCGCGGCTTCTGTAGCAGATACGTTCTTTTTCTCGATCTTTAACACAGCTTGCTGAAACGTAGCTGACTGACCGTGCATAAATCTGACCTAGGTTTGTTAAATTTTTTTTCAAAATAATTTGGCACTTATCAATGCTCAGAAAATATTTTTTTTTAAACTGTGAAACATTTACAATACTCTTTTCAGCGCCAGAATCAGCGCAAGCCACCTAGTTTTACTGTATCCCAGAAGTTCTTATATTCTGTGTCAGAGGCATGACAAAAAATGTCACAATTTTTTATTTTAGTTCATTTTATATCAATACTTGTTTCGAATAATCAAGCATGTTTCACCTGGTTGCTCTTAGAACTCGATAACTTTTACTTGTTTTGTACTCCTTCGTATGGTAAGACAGAGCGTACTAAGCCAGGAAATAATTTTGTTTGAAGTATCCGTTAATAAAGTTATAGTCAGCCTTACGAAGGTGTTCTTTTAAATTATTTGTGCCATAGGCGCCAGAACATTAACAACAAAAGCCTCGAAACATGCATCCATATGGGGTAGCCTTTTTCAAAGCGCGACATTTCGTGTTCTTTGGGGACATCGGGATACAAAGCTTCAAATAGGGACGTATGGTAACCTTATATATAGATGTATTAAAATGCGAAACAAAACCTTGCAAATCCTTGCTGCTATAATCTATTTTCGTAGAAGGCATAGAGCATCCTATCTCTACAACTTTTTTTTTTAAAGAAAATTAAACTTACAAAAATCATTTTCTTCCTCCAAAAGCCCATCTACCAAACAACAATTTACAGTTAATAATGCATTTTTTTCTAACAATTATTTGAATTTAACTAAATCTAACTGGAAATATCACAATTTAAACTTTTCACGCTATTCACTGTTTTTATACGCTATCCCATAGGGGTATATTAGTTTTGATACATAGGACTCTTCAAATTCATTACTTTTTATTTCATGATCAGATAGATGAAAGAGTTTTTCACTAATTGCTCACAGAAGTTCGCACACGTTTTCAAATTAAGAAAATCTTGGAAGCAAAAATACTCCCAGACATAAATCACGAACTAAAATCGATTATTCGCCGCATGAAAAACTTAGATATGACTTTTATCTTATCTGCATTTACCCTTGGAGTGCCAACATTATGCCATGCTAGTTTGCTATCCCAGCAATGTCCAAATACATTGTCCTATTAATCAACACGTACAAATACGACGCGACCAAGAGAACAAAAATGACTTCCATGAACGAAGACCAAGTTTTTGCATAATTTTCAAGGACTTTTGGGTTTCTCGTGCATCGCGCAATGTCACTTACAATGTTGACCAAGCTCATGGATGATGATGACATTCACTTTAATGTCCTTGATGGTGGGACGGACAAAAAAAAACAGAATCAAAAGTGACTACGTAAAAAAAATACCGAAACTTAATTTGGTAGCAATCAGAAAAGTTTTTCGGTCAATCAGGAGGAATGAATTTTTCAAAATGCAAATACAAATACTACGACAGGCCTCCGCTGCCTCGTTGAATTGAAAATTCGCGCGCAAAGATGATTGCAAAGAAGGCAAGATTTCCGGAACGCAGCTGCAAGATTGGAAAATCATCTGCTTAAGTCAACACTCCTCGGAATTTCATCGTAAGGACAAAGTTGGGCAAAGGATTAGTTAAGGCTTAGCTTTGGCCAGATGAAGGTGACGAGGAAGAAGGACATAGCGAGACTTTTACATAGCACTGTTATAGGCTTTATTTGCAGAATGGAACAAACTTGGTCCTTGTGCTACTGCTTTTGCTGTGGCGAACAATAGCGAAGAAATTGCAAATGGCGAGGATTTGTTGTTTTTCAATAAGGACCAAAGTTTGCAATCTTTTACGCGCAGCGCAAAGAAAAAAAAAACCTGAATAGAAACGATAGTAAATGGATGCATTAAATTATTCTTTTGTGTGTTTATGAACTGCAGAGAAGAGAAGAGCTACTCACCATTTGAATGTTCTGCGTTTGAGTAGCAAACTAAAATTTGTTAAGCTTGCCGGTGTATTCGGTAATCTTGCTAAGACTTAAACAATGGATTAGCGACAAAATTCTCTGTCGAAGATTTGATTGTTGACAAACTTGATTAAATCCAATAGTTGTAGTGATAGTAAATATAAAAAAGTAATTAATGTGATTTTAGGTAAACTTGCATAGTTAACAGTGAGATTCTTGATATTGAATGTTACTCCCAAATAAAAAAGTCTGAAAACTTCTCGGAGAAATTGCTTATATTTTTGATGTTTCGTTTATTTAATTCATTAAATCGAGCTAGTACATAATTGATGAGGTGCAATTTTTAAGCCTCGGGTATAAATAGAGTAAATACATTTAAAATATATACCCACAGTAAAAATAAAAGGTGCCACAGTACATGAACAAACTTCCCTTTTTTTTTTAAATTCTGACCTGCCTAAGCAGTAATATACACATCGACCTAAAAGAACTATTGTGCTTGCCGTCAGATGCATTTTAGGTTAGTGGCGCTTCTACTTTCCTACTTCTACTTCCTTCGGGACTTAAAAATTCCCTGAAGAAAGATTCCCTTCTCATACCGTAAAGGGCCGGGCATTCACATATGATATGCTCGGCTGTTTCGTCTTCTTCTAGACATAGTCTGCACTCCGGTGAGTCGACTAGACGCATTTTATTTAGGTGATATCGCAGACCGTGATGACCAGTTAGGTAGCCTACTAAGTTTTTGATATCGTGCCTGCGAAGATTTAGTATCTTATTGGCATCTGATATGAAGGGCTGAATAGCTCTTTTGGCCTGTCTTAGGCCTGGGATGTTTCCCCAGTATGAAACACATTTGTTTTGTTCCCAGTTTTTTATGACCAGATTTATGGCTGATTTGGGGATTGCACAGAAGGGTTCAGGTCCAATGAAGGGGGTTTCCGAACCTTTTCTGGCAAGTTCATCAGCTTTTTCGTTACCTTCAATTCCCTTATGTCCGGGGACCCACCATAGTCTGGTTTTGTTCCTGGAACTGAATTTTGTTGTTAATGTGGGAGTTCCAGCTTAGTTTTTTATCGAGGATCACTACAAGATATTTTACTTCGTTGGAATACTCAATGTTTGTACCATTAATTGAAATTTGGGTAAGATTTAATTTCCACCTTTTTGTAAAAGGGACGATGATAGCCTTGCCGGGGTTTATAGAACGACTTTCTTTATTTCACCAGTCTATGACTATCTTAAGGGCGTTTTGCAAACGTGTTGTAACCTCGTTTGGTTCTTTGCCCTTTATTATGATGACTAGGTCATCGGCGTATCCAATTATATTGAAACCTGCATTACTTAGTTCTTGAAGTAGGTTATCGATAACCAGAGACCATAGTAGGGGTGAGAGTACTCCTCCCTGAGGGCAGCCTTTAACGGCTGTTAATGATACTGAGGTCAGTGCTGGTGAAGCAGTTATTTTCCGACTTTCAAGCATCGCTTTGATCCATTTGATGGTGGGGTGATCTATTCTTCTATGAGTCAAAGCATTTGATATGGAGTCATATCCAGTTATAAACTTTCCTATGGCAAGTGTTAAAAGGTGGAGACACGAAGACCACGAATGCTTATCAGTTCACCCTAAAGCCTATCTTCGGACGTACTATGAAATATAGAGATTCATTCCTTAACCGAATAATACGAATGTGGAATGCTTTACCAAACTCAGTTTTTCCTCTCCATTACAATTTACAGAAATTCAAAACAAACGCACATCGGTATCTCCTCTTCTCTACTCCTCTATTTCCTTAATGCCCGCGCTGTGCTTAAACACCATAAGGGTACTAATAATCCCTTTAGCGCGCGCCAATTATAACAAAAAAAAACGACTTCCCCATTGAATGTAGAAGAGTATTGAGCTTGATATGAAGCTTGAAGAAATCAACTTTCACAGTAATCTATTTGCTGCTTTTTTTAATTTAATTTTTTTAATTTTTTATTAGTTCCAACATTTAAGGCGTTCTGAGAAAATGGACTCCTACTATTCCATAGCAATAATTTTTAGGGACGAATAAAAGTCAGTAGATTTATTAATATAATCAGATAGGTCCAAGTAATGTCTTTCCGCAAAAATCGGTTCGTTCCTTCATAAGATACACCTTATATTAAAAGGAATCCTTATTCTACAAACAAAAATCTTTTAGATATTAGTTTTAATAAGCTCGAAAAAAATGCTAAAATTCTATATTCAATTTTCAATAAATCATTAAATTTAGTTTTTATGATAAACTGTGTATGCATTTAAGTAAATGTTTTTGAAAAATCTGAGTATCCAGTCATATTCAGAATACACATATTACACTATATACTAATTTTCACTTAAATCAACACGGGCGTTCTGGAGATATGAGTCATTTTCAAAATTATAATTAGTGTTCAGTGTATTGGACTACTAAGCGCGGACTCCCTGGTTCAAACCCAGAATGTGACAACGCTTAATTTTTGTTCACTGCTTCACCACTTCTGGAAGTCTGTCAAACATCCAACAGTTACACTGTCATGAAAAACTTCTCAAGAAATTTTCCGTTTAGTTCAGCATTTAAGCAGAAGGTAGTCCACTTTTTTGTGACAAAATTAATAACTTCGCACATAAGTGAGGCTCTGTATGGGTCGTAAATGCAAGATATTTGTTTTTTTTTTTTTTACATGGAACTGTGATTTCATTTCTATTTGTAGGTTATTTGAAAGTCAGAACGTCTAATGAATATACAAAACCTACGCCGCCTGCATCTATTTACAACATTCTGGAAAACGAGCCACAGGAGTTCCTCCCCCACCAACCGCCATTTGCAAAGGAGCTTGGAGATCCAAATCTGACAGTCAATGATAAAATCCACTTGATCGAAGTATTGACACCACATGATGATGTGAATGATGCAACTTTGCAGAAACTTGAAAACAGTCATGATAGAATGCCGATGCCAGCTATAAGCTCTTCTATGAGCAAAAGGCCAAAAAATCTTAAAAAGCGAAGCTATCTAATGTATGACGATTTAACAATGCGGGACACTTACGATGACTACGATGACTTGTCGTACGAAAGTCCGCTCTCTGGTGAGAGACCAAATGAGGAGGTCACCTGTAAGTCATGTAACGGACAGAAGTGCCCAAGCAATGGTAAAAGTTGTGTATGCAATAGAGAAGATTCTCACTGCAAATGTATCCTAAAGGAGGAGAAAAAAATCCGTTCGGTATCCGACGCTTGGTACCTAAAAACGTTCTCGGTATTTTCTTCAAAAAAAAAACTGATTCACTTTACTTGTATCTAGGTATTCAGTGTTCAATATGAGTGCGCCCTTGCAGTTCCTCACAACCCGCGTTGGGATCTATCGAAAACGTCACGCAGCTTGGTGGCGGATTGCCCCATCAATAACGTGAGTTCATTCAGCGTTCACATGTGTGCATTTATTTTATGAAATTGGCTTTAATTTAACTGTAGTCTGACGAGCTTATCGGGAATCTATGCCAACGGGAATCTCTCGATTTTGTTCTCGTCCCATGTCGACATATTTCAGCTTAAACACCCACTCACTTTGAAAAATCAAAAGCTACTCATACCCCGGGATGGTGAAGATGTCAACAGAGTAAAACCGAGCGCATTCAAATCTGTAGATCCCAGCGAAATCCTTGCTATCGATACGACAAAATTCGATTTCAGTGCTATTCACGATGAGACTGGAATCCCCAGCGACAACAAAGAGGATGACCGAAACCCCACTAGTGCCAAGATACGCCTTTGTGGTGCTGCAATTAGTGCAGCAGAGCGTCGACGAAAGCGGCATAGTCACTCAACGTCCGATGAAGTCCTTAGCATTGGCGATTTGGGATATTTTCCTGGCAGTATGAATATTTTGGAACAATGCCCATCTGACAGCAAACATCTGTGTTTGAATATGCTTGACGAAGAGGTTCCAGGTCCGTTCCTATGTCACTTTATGACTTATTTCTCTAGTATTTTCATGTTCCTATTTTTGCCCAGCATTCACAGTGAAAATCAAGCAACCATTCCAGGAGAACGCTCTCATCTACAACGGCGAGTACAAAGTGCGAATTGCATCGGTAATTAGCGATGCGACAACTAAGGGCGCACTTCAAGTAGCCGTCGTAATTGTTAACGAGGATTGTGTTGCTCATGAATTCGCTATTTGCATATGTAATTGCCCAATGACCTGCGGTGCAAAAACGATGGTGAAGAAGGATTTGGCGCCACATGTCAGTGAGACGATAACCTTTTTGTTGCCTCTCGAAGAGACCAAGGATACGAAACGACATTGCGATGGTAAGTATGATGATAATACCAATTCCATATATCCTATAATACTCCAGCACATATTTCTATGGTTATGCAAGTTTTAATCCTTGAAAAAGTTTTTTTGTTGTTGCTTTTTGTTAAATACTTTAAGCCTTATAGTGCTTTGTGCATTTTTTATGCAAGTATGCATAAACTCCACCCGATAGAGGTTCATAGAATTTTCTGCATAATGACTTACCAGAGTAGGTATGTGATGTGTGCCCGTAAGGCCTTCGATGCATATACTGAATTGTAGATGGGGATTTGAGAGTACAAGAAAAAGTTTTTAATAACCATTGATGGGGGTCTAATGAGTTATAAAACTGAGTTAATTATAAAGTCAATGGGTAAAAGTATGATGTGCAACTTGTTAAATTGAAGAAGATGTGAATCTGAAATAGAAAAAGCACATACCTAAGCGATACATAAACACAAATTACCCACTAATCTTGAACGCATTATACTATATAAAAGTGAAGTCAAACGTTCTTTAGTAACATAAGATACACAATTTAATTGAATTGAGTCTCAGCATACGTAACAGTGGTTAACATAGTTTTCTTCCACCAATTACTATCAAGACAAATTGATGCTCCTGATATTTTAAGTGCTATTGGTTTTCACACCCTAGGAGGTTCCTATAACCTGCGTAGATTATATATTTTTCATATATGCTACTATGGTATGCATGAGGCTATTAATTGCATGAGTATAGAATTTACAATAAAAATAACGTTGTAGTTAAACTGCATGTTAGTAAAATTAGTCACCCTGCGGAATTGTATGCTAGAACAGTAGCCTACTGCATAAGACTATGTAAAATTGTTCTTTAAAAATAAACAAAGATAACATATAGTTTCATTGTTTTTTGCTTTTGTTAGTGATTGTAAACTCAATAACTTAGGTGTTAGTTTTTCATGTTAGTTTTTGTTTTGGTATAAAATACTTTGTTATTATATTTTACCTACCTGAGTATATCTTGCCCGGGTTCAGAAAACTATGAATCCGGGAAAGCTATCCGCAAATCACTGACAAATCACTACATCATAAACAATGCGCACTAGGTTCCTTTATTGACATAGAATGGGTATTTAACAATTAACAACCCAACTTTTTTTTAATGACGAAATTTAGAGGACTAGAGGACTATTCGTACGTACCTACTTAAGTGGCCCTGAAGCCCAGAATGTACCTGAGCCTAAACCAATATAGCTCCCAATTATCCCGGTCAGGTAACAAATCAGTTGCACACTTCAGGTTGGTTGAGATCAGTCTCTACTTGTGAGAGCCAATAAAGGCGAGGTCTTTCTCTACTGCGTCCGACGTTCGGCTGGGAATCGAAGACTCTGCGAACCGGAGTATATGTGTCCATTCGTTCTACATGTCCTAGCCATCTTAAACGTCCAATGCGGATTTTTTTTTGACCAGGGGCATGTCGCTGCACAGCTCGTATAGTTCTTGGTTGAATCTTCGTCTCCATAGCCCGTCAACGCAAACGGGACCGAAGATTTTTCGAAGAATTTCCTCTCGATTCTACCAAGGATTTCTTCATCCGCTTTTGATACGGTCCATGCTTCAGCGCCGTAGAGCAGGACTGGGATGATTAGGGTCTTATATAGGATCTCCTTAGTAGTTCGAGTGAGGGCTTTACTACAAAATTGCCTTCTTAGCCCGAAGAAACAGCGGTTGAAAAGAGTAATTCTTCGTTTAATTTCTGACGATATGTTGTTGTCAGAGTTAGTAGCGGAGCCGAAGTAGACAAAGTCCCGTACTACCTGTATGTCGGCAATAACGGAGCGAATGTTGGCTTCCAAGTGCCCTAACGTTTCTGGTTTGTTTGCGTAGACGAGCGACTTCACATATCCCCAAAGAAAATAATTCAATGGTGTCAAATCACACGATCTTGGTGGCAAATTGACAGGTCCATTCCGCGAAATTATGCACTCATCGAATGTTTTATGCGAATTATCTCATAGAGTAAACGTAGTGCCAAAACGATCCATGGTTAACCGAATTACTTGCTCTGATGTCGACCATAAAATGGACGGAGCTTGCGGTAAACTTCGGACTGAACCATTATTCGGACTGAAAGTAAATTTGCACGATTTGCAAGCGTTGTTCATTTGTCAACCTGTTCATGATGAAATTACAAAACAAACTGAACATAAATGACATTAGAGTTGCCCAACTTTGACCACAAAATCTCTAAAAAAACACCCTTTATAGGATCTATTTAGTAGGTACTTTGAGTGTCTTCTTAGGCTGGAGAAACATCGGTTGTAAAAATTAATTTATCGGTACAACATATACCCTTTCTATACCAGAACGTGGCTGTTACATGACGTTGATTCCGACCTATGATGTTAATATAGTTGCACAGATTTCTGGAAAATTGTGGCTGTGATGTTAGCTCTTTTTGAGGTATCGGATATTTCGCTGAGGTAAGAGCAGCGGAATAATAATAATAAAAAAAAAGGAGACCCTCTGAACTGCGCCAACTACAGAGGCATAAGTCTCCTCAACATCGCCTACAAGATCCTATCTGCCGTAATATGTGAACGCCTGAAACCGTTTACCAACAACCTGATTGGCCTTTATCAGTGTGGTTTTAGGCCAGGAAAGTCCACAACCACTGGAAAAAACTCAAGAAGTCCAAATCGATACCCACCACCTATTCATCGATTTCAAAGCCGCATATGACAGCATTTATAGAGACGAACTGTACAGAGCCATGTCTAGTTTTGGTATACCGCCCAAACTCGTCCGTTTGTGTAGGATGACGATAGAGAATTCTCGCTGCTCTATCAGGGTCGGAAACGACCTCACCGACACATTCGATACCAAAAAAGGATTTAGGCAAGGCGATGCGCTGTCATGTGACTTCTTTAATCTGATTCTTGAGAGGATTGTGCAAAACTCCAAAGCCAACACCAGAGGCACAATTTCCCAAAAGTCGGTGCAACTACTTGCATACGCTGACGATATTGGCATCATTGGTAGGACTCAACGTGATGTCATAGCCACGTTTGCTAGTATCGAGAAGGAAGCGGCGAAAATGGGTTTAGCAGTAAATGAGGGAAAGACTAAGGATATGCTGTCATCACGAAAGGCCTCTACCTCGGCTCCGCTATTAACTCTGACAACAACATCTCGTCAGAAATTAAACGAAGAATTACTCTTGTCAACCGCTGTTTCTTCGGGCTAAGAAGGCAATTTTGTAGTAAAGCCCTCACTCGAACTACTAAGGAGATCCTATATAAGACCCTGATCATCCCAGTCCTGCTCTACGGCGCTGAAGCATGGACCGTATCAAAAGCGGATGAAGAAATCCTTGGTAGATTCGAGAGGAAAATTCTTCGAAAAATCTTCGGTCCCGTTTGCGTTGAAGGGCTATGGAGACGAAGATTCAACCAAGAACAATACGTGCTGTACAGCGACATGGACGTTTAAAATGGCTAGGACATGTAGAACGAATGGACACCAATACTCCGGTTCGCAGAGTCTTCGATTCCCAGCCAGGCGTCGGACGCAGTAGAGGAAGACCTCGCCTTAAGTGGCGCGCACAAGTGGAAACCGACCTCAACCAACTTGGAGTGCGCAACTGGAGGCAGTTAGCTAAGGACCGGGCTTATTGGAGAGGCATGTTGGTTGAGGCCCAGGTTCATTCCGGACTGTAGCGCCACTTAAGTAATAGAGCAGCGACAATTCTCCATCGATTTCTTGCACATAAATAGACTGGACTGCAATGGACGTCATCTGCAACTGCGTGTTTTGATAGGTTATTGAAATGCAACAAGTCTAGAGACGATTTTTTGAAGATTTTCCGAACATGTGTAGTTATATAATACCTGTAACATAGAGAAATTTCTCCTACAAGTCTTCGCTGAGCTAAAGGTTGCAGATTTTTTTCTCTATGTTAACAACAAGTTGCACGAATGTACGATATTTTTTTGTCAGTCCATCTTTAGCCACCACAAATAAGCATGCCACCTATAAATGTTCGTATGAAAAACATGGTGTGTCCAAATCTAAGCCGCAAACGGACATCGTTTGTCATTGTCAATTTAATAGTAAATCGGACGCGTTTGAATTCAATTGGCTCGTCTGTGAGAATCATTAGAATGCGTGGCAGCAGAACATTTTCTGCTCGGAATTCGCCATTCAAAATGGTAGCTTCGATAATGTTTTTCATGAATGTTTATATGACCAATCGCGTGATAATATACACGCGGAATTTTCAGTTTTGGCCAATAACGGAAAATCATTATTATTTACATAGAAATCGATTCCTTCAAATTCCAGAATAAACGTTCGTATAATCTCATTTCGACATTATTTATATCATTTTTAGCATCAATAAAAACAATAATATTATTGTGTATCTAGGCCAAACTATGAAAATCCTCAAATTCCCGCATATTTGATCTAACCCCCAATTCACAACCCTGTTGTGCAGCCAGCACTCGTTTAATTTTAATTTCTTATTATTACTAATGTTGAACAATAGAGTACTGTCATCTGCAAAATTAAAAATGCGATTATTAGTTATCAACAAAAGATCTTTGATGTGTAGCAGATATAGAGTGGGTGAGAAAATTTATCCATGTGGCACCCCAGCCAGATGAAACGGTATCCACCGCTACTTGTAAATAAAGTGTGATTATCCACAATTCGTTAATATATATTCTTAACAATACTTTTTGATCAAAAAATATCTTGTTGGCAAATGTTTCCGGCAAATCGAAAAAAAAAAATGTTGATTAAAATATTCTCCGTATCGAAGCTTCTATTAGATATCAACATTAGTTGAGTTTTGGCAGCATTTAGTGTCTGTTTGCAATAGACCAGTCATATGTAGCCGAAAGATCATCGTTAATTCTGCAGTCTAAATACTTATTGAGACCAGGTGGTCGCGAAAAATAAAACTGTACACCATCTGCATACATATGAAGTCATTAACATACATGCAGAAAGTATAGGGCCCAAAATAGATCCGTGTGGTACCCCAGTTTCTAGATTTTTGAGACCTGATTTATTTCGTCCGATAACTACTTTCTGCATTCTATTACTCAAATAATCTTCTATCAAACTAACAGCGCGCTAACTGATGCCGAATCAGTGACGCAACTTGCAACATAAAATTTAATGGTCAACTTCGTCGAAGGCCTTTGAGAAGTCTAGCAAGCAACGTATGTCAGTATGGTTTTTACCATTGCAGTAGAACAGCTATGGTTTGCTCTAAAACCCGACACAGTAGGCTTTTTTCATCAACGTGTCTGACACGGTAAAATGCTTAGCGGACGGAAATCACTAGGAAGTGAAGAATGTGGCTTTTTAGCCACAGGTGTAATTTTTGCTATTTTCCAATCGCAAGGAAAAGATGATAAGGCAATACATAAAATTAATAACGTGTGTAAGGGAACTAAGAATATATGGTATTATTAATTTTTAAAGGCGAAGTGGCAAACCATCCTCACCTATAGCATTTGACTTTGATTTGAAAACAATATTTGCGATATCACTTTCATTCACTGTTTTAAAGTCAAATTCATAATTATTGAAAAGTTCTGGTCTAGGCTAAAAAATAGTGTTAGCTATATTATCCGGACCAAAGTAGTCATTGAGTATTGGGATCTACTTCATAGTTGAAATTACTAACCTTTCTTCACCCAACGCTACGTTGGGTTCGCTAGACGAATAATAATCCTTCTTAGCTCTTCTCGTTGTATATTTGGCTAAATTGCGGGCTTGGCAATATATTTCCCAATTTCTGTCACTTTGAATGCGTTTCCACATTAAATACTTTTTCCTTCGAGATTTAATTGAATCAAAGACTTCCGTAGTATACTAAGGGCATTTCTCATTACACACTCGAACATTTTTTAAAGGATCGTGTTTATTAAATAGATCTATAGCAGCTGGATACCATTTAATTTTTCGTTGGTCCATTAAATCTGAAATTGTTTCGTGCATACATCGAAGTTAGTGGTAAACAAGTTAAACGAATTTACTAGCAATTTGATATACGAGAATATTGAATTAATACACAGATGCATTTTTGAAATGGGCACTATTTAGGCCAAATTAAGAAAATTCAACATTTCACTCTATATGTCTAAAGGTCGTAAGCAAAAAGATGAGCATGATCTCAGAGTCAGCGCTGACGAGCTTGAACTCACATGATTGATAGTGTAAAGCTCAATTTCATAAGCAGAAGTAAGGAGACCATTCTCAACGGCTCTGACTCGGTAGAGTTGAGATCGAACTCAAAGACCTCTGTTGTATTAAGTTGTGATTAGGATTTGTTTGTGCAAGTAAAATAAAAGAAGATACAATTTCTACAGACATTGAAAACGAGAATGTTGTTTTAAACGACGAATTGGACCACTTGGTTTTTAGTTAAAGAAATTAGAGGAGAGTAGTAATTGCTGTGCAGAAAAAAAAACAATTTGGTGAAGATTTTAACGAAAAACAAATAAATAAAAATATTGCAAACATGAAGTCTATAGTAAAAACTAAAGCGTGTTTCTAAAAACGGTCCCAAAAAGTGTTCCGCTAACAATCATACACCCTATTCACTAAACCGATACAACCGACGAAAATCGTCACCAGATGGAAACCTTTTATATTAATAAACTCTACTTGTTACACAGATTTGCTGAAATTCGGCCGTCCTCGAGATTTCTATTTGTAAGATCGATCTCACACAATCAATCGTTTTTTCAACTTTTTGCATATCAAAACTAGCTTTGTCTCACGCCGATCGTTCAATTTGAGATCGGTTTCAGCAGTTTCTGATTGAACTCACAACGTGAGATCTAAGTCCGTCAGTGTGATTTTTTGCATACCATGTTAAGAAAGATCTCAGAAAAGTAAGTAAACAGCTTGAATTCATCTTCTTGCATACAACCCATTGTCTAGGAGAATGAATTTGGAAGTCAATGATAGCTACTTTTGACATTTGTAACACAGCCGTATATGTAAATAGTTGTACCTTCATGTAATGTAATTTCAAGTTTTGCCCAGTAACATAAAATATGGGATGATATTCTTTAAATTCAGTATTAAGAAATCTTATAATCATTATTTTAGGACGAGCAAGAAAGGAGAAATTACGTACGATTCAGTTCGAAAACGCACCACTCGTTTGTCAAACTTTACTAGATATTTAGACAGTCTGAACGTCTATATTCTATCAGGATGGAATATTTATCCACTTGCAGTTTTTTGTGGAAGTTTGGTTAAAAAAGTGTGATAAAATACAAAAATAAAAATGTATTTTGTAAAAAGAAAAATTGATACTGTTTTGTACATCTTGCCTTTAGGACATTTTGAGGCACATCCATTTTTTTTGATGATTATTTTAAGAATGGGATGAAATATATTATTAAACGATTCACAAAGAGGATTGTAGCCATCTCATATGTTTTTGTGCGTGTTTGTTTTTAAGGTGTTTATAAATGCAATTTACGTTAGCTAACCCTGTTATAGAATTAACCATAAATTTACACGGACTTTATCCTTTTACTGGAAATCAGTTTTACAACCATTTGCATTGGGTCGTGCGGTAAAATCCTTTTGTGGATCTTCAAACTGCACTTGTGTTTGACACATGTTTTGGTCGGTGTGACTTTTATGGAAACACCTGTTATTTTTTCGATTACAACGTACTTATAAGAGATAACCTATCTCTTATAACCCGGCGGCATCTGACACATCACTTCACAATGGACTTAGCATTTTATTACGTTCAGTGTTGTCATATCCTCTACATTGCACATTGTCACTTACATGGGCCTTCCAATCTTCCTTCACACGTACATCGTATACCGCCACACTGCACATATCCCTTCTAGTCACTTAGCATTCTCGCACCTTGTGTAACCTCGTTTTTTCGTTGTCACCCGTTATCCTTTCAGTTGAAGTAAAGTCGCCGGATCAAAAAGTAATTTCAAAACGAAAATTTATAGTCGAACCCACAGCACGCTGCCTGTGCATATGGGATTGCAACTGCCACTGCATCCAAGACCTGATATCACACGATGAGTACAACGTTTGTCATAAGCTCGACGACTATGCGGAGCATGCGGCCGGATTTATCGACGGCGACGGCAGGGGAGAACTCGACCAGGAACTGACAGGATGGCAATGGTTTTGGTGGCGAATCAGCCATCACGCCTTCAGTCTGCTGCTCTGCATGTTGTTTCTAGGTTGAGTACCCATCGATCTGGAGTTTATGGAGTGTCATCGATCCGGTATATAGAGTGGTTGCGATGCTCTACAATACATTATGTAGTGCAGAGCAACGCCCATGCTGCTGGCATCGTCGACATGACTCCAACCGAAGCTAAAAGATTTCAATTTATAAAGACTATCTCTTTTTGGCAGGATTCCTTAAGGCCATCCTAGGAGCGGTCGCTCTGCGGCGCATTGATAGATGCGGCTATGATTACGTGCAACCGTTACAGAAATATGACTACGCAAGCAGGTGGGTGAGTTATTTGCATGACAGTGTTCTGTGGCCTCCTAAGCTTGAATGGGTGCCGCACTAAACTGGGCCATTATGCAATGTGGTTCGATGAGGGCTTTTGTTTGAGTTCATCTTATTTGTCTCTCCATCTACATTCTTCATTTATAGATGCCGGCGATTTTTTATCAATATCGTGTTCTTCGTGGTCCTGCCATTTATTTTTTGCTGCCAGTGCTTCATTCCAACCGAGGAGGACTTATTGATTGCCAGCACTGAATGGCAGTGCTCCTTGGTGCAGCACGAAATATCAGAAGATAGTAGTGGTAATGGTGATGGCGGTCGGACTGATGGTGGTGGATGGAAGCCTTTTGAACGTTTTTGCAATGGTAACAATGCCAACATCGATGACGATGGTGACGAGGAAACTATTTTGAGTCAAGTATGGATGGAAGGAAATTATATTAAATAATTTTAAAAAGAAAAAAATAAATAATAAAATCGATTTCTATAGTACTTTGAAAGTGGTATGGGGTCAAAGGATGCAGGAGTCGAAGTCAGTCAATCAAAATTGAGTGAATATCTGACCAGATATAGCGAGGAGGAAGAAGAACGTGACACAAACTATGTACTACAGGCGTTGACAGAAAGTCGAGAGTACATAAATCAGCTGGTAAGTTTAAGTTCAATATCGGGTGCTTAAGTCAGTTGTTAAAGTCTTCAAATAAGCAGTTTATCCTAACGTAGGCGAACTAATGATACAATCATAGCGCCGTGATGACTGTATTTTTTTTTAAAACCTATTCTCGGGTGAGGCGAACCTATATACATACATATAAATGTGTATATGTCTTCCGAAAGTTCGTTCCATTGTTTGCTTGTTCTGTAACAAAACGAATGTTGGTATCGGTTTGTGTAGTTGAAAGGTGTACAGAGCTGAGACTGCAGGTCTTGTCTGTCGTTGAAGTGAAACGAGAGTATAAGCTTCTCCGAACATCTGCCGTTATAATATCTATAATAAAGAAACTGATATTTTTCAAGTCTTTGCTGTGCCAAAGGTTGGAGCCTGGAAGTAAGGGATTTCACGTCATTGGATGGAGACAAGTTAGTTCATGAAAACAGAATTCAAGACCATGGCTCTTGGGTTTTATACATAAGAAAAAGCTACTTACTTACTTAATTGGTGCTACAATCCGGATTGAACCTCAACCAACATGCCTCTCCAATTAGCCCGGTCCTTAGCTAACAGCCTCCTGTTGCGTACTCCACGATCGTTGAGGTCGGTTTCTACTTGTGCGCGAAACTGAAGGCGATGTCTTTCTCTACTCCGTCCGACGACAGGGTGGGAATCAAAGACTCGAAGAAACAGCGATTGGCAAGAGTAATTCTTCGTTTGATTTCTGACGAGATGTTGTTGTCAGAGTTAATAACGGAGCCGAGGTAGACAAACTCCCGTACTACTTCAAAGTTATATCTGTCAAATTCGTCAATGTTGTGTGTCCTTTCGTGTTGACAGCACATACTTAGTCTTACCCTCATTTACTGCTAAACCCATTTTTACCGCTTCCTTCTCTATATGTACTAGCAAACGTGGCTATGGCATTACGTTGAGTCCTACCAATGAGGTCAATAACGTCGGCGTATGCTTTTAGTTTCACCGATTTTTGGAAAATTGTGCTTCTGGTGATGACTAGGTAGTTTTGCACAATCCTCTCAAGAATTAAATTAAAGATGTCACATGACATCGCGTCGCCTTGCCTAAATCCTTTTTTGGTATCGAATGTGTCGGTGAGGTCGTTTCCGACCTTAATGGAGTAGCGAGAATACTCCATCGTCATCCTACACAAACGAACGAGTATGGGAGTTATACCAAAACTAGACATGTCTTTGTATAGTTCGACTCTATAAATGCTGCCGTATGCTACTTTGAAATCGATTAATAGGTGTTGATTGTCGATTTGGACATCCAGGGTTTTTCCAGGATCTGCCGAAGTGTGGAAATTTGATCTGTTGTGGACTTTCCTGGCCTAAAACCTCACTAATAACGGCCAATCAGGTTGTTGGTAAACGGTTTCAGGCGTTTACATATTACGGCAGATAGGATCCTCTAGACGATGTTGATAAGACTTATGCCTCTGTAGTTGGCGCAGTTCAGAGGACAGAGGCAAACATTTTTCAGGTATACTTTCATCCGATCTAGTTTTGCTTAGGAATGGTGAATGTTACTTACCAAATCATATCTACCGGCTTTATGAAGCTCGGCAGGAAGGCTGTCATTTCCGGCAGCATTGTTAGGCTTGAGTTCAGATATTAATATCCTCACTTTACTTAGGTCGAGTGGTTGGTAGTTTTTGCTGACGTTGCCAGTATTGAATGGGACTCTTCGATTGCGCGCTTTTCTTGCTCTTTTTTTCTAAATAGCCGGTATTATTACCTTCTTCTTTGCCTATAAAGCTCAATGGCAGCTCTCGACATCTCCTGCAGTTTTGCCTTATAGGCCTCGTTTTAACTGCAAATAACTTGGCGGTCTCTTGCGATTGGAATTTTTCGACAGTCATTTTTATACCCTATCCCATAGGGGTATATTAGTTTTGATACATAGTTTGTAACATAGAGAAATAATTTAGCTATATATACCTCAAAGTATATGGATCGACTCAGAATCGATAGCTGAGTCGATTTAGCCATGTCTGTCCGTCCGTCCGTCCGTCCGTCCGTCCGTCCGTACGTCACCAGTTTTTGGGCCTTAAATTTTGAGCTAGAAGGATGAAATTTGGTACACGTGCTCTTTGTTGCTCCCAGCAGAACAAGTGTAAACATTTTTGAAATCCGCCCACTGCCACGCCCCCTTTTTAGAAAAACGTATTTTTTGGCCAAACCATAAGGAATTTTGAAAAACTTTCTGAACAACATATTTAGACAATCTGAATATCTGTATTTCGTTCATATAAAGTTTTTTGCCACGCCCACTTTTTGGGGGCGTTTTTAATAAAAAACGTTTTTCGGTCAAATTTTAAAATTTTCTAAAAAAGTTTTGATGCAGAATCATTAGTAATATAAATATGAACATTTCGTCAATAGACCATTTTAACCCACGCCCACTTTTTGGGGGCGTTTTTATATAAAAACCATTTTTATACCCTACCCCATAACATATGCAGGAGAAAACCTTGTCTTTTGTAGAACCGTTAAAGTGTTTTGTAAGCAGTCTGAAGAATTTGTTGTCACTATATCATTTTTTCTATTTATCCACATCGTGTTTTTAGCCATGTCCCCTTTTTTGGGGATTTTAGTTTTATGGATAGGATGGGATAGGGTATTCAACGATCCGCACAGCGGATTGTAGCCTTCTCATATGTTTTTAACAGTATTTCTCATGTGCTTGGACGTGGTAGATATCCGCATTCTTACGTTAGCCGCAACAACGTAGTGGTCCGAGTCAATGTTACGCCTGGGATTGTTCGGACATCCAAAATACTGGATGCATACCTCTTTACTATGGCTGATCAATGATTGACCTTTCGTTGATCTGGAGACCACCATGTCCCCTTATTGATATCGAGGTGAGGGAACTGTGTACTGGCTATAGTGTAGTAGGTAGTCAACAATAAAATCAGTCCCTTCCGAGGCTCTTGGATCATGACTTGTTGTGCAAATATGTTAAAGCAGTTCATTAAAAAATGTTCATTGTCAATTCTTACTTTTTTTTAAATAGTGCCAGGAAGTGAGGAATCATCATACGATACCAATGGTCCGTACCATAAGTTGTGCCCGATTTAAATATTTTCCGGCCTGACAATGTCATCAGTGTCAGTTAATATATGCCTAGACGGGCTAAACCTCACCCCTCAGAGAGGCACTATTAGAACTGACGGCTTGCACTCGTTTCGGCCTTTTTTTATGACTACGACTAAGTTATATTAACATATGTAGCTTACGCTTCTGAAGTGTTTTTGTTTTTTTTTAACGTTTATTTATTCACAATTTCTTTAATATTAATTAATAGCCTAAATAAACGTAAAGACTAGACATTTTTAACTTTTGCCAAAGTAAAAGACCATTATGGTTCGCATTACATGATATATAATTTGTTTGTTTAATTCAATTTTTATATTTTTGTATTATTGTTATGTACTATATTTTTTTTTTTTTTTGAAAATAGGAAAATGTGAATCAAAACCTATTAGAAGACAGTCGCAACTTTTTTTTATATAAAACTAAAACCTACCAGACTAACTTAACCTATCTAAACCTATCTAGGCCCTGTCATGTGATCTCTATTCCATCGCCTAACAAGTCATCGTTAGATCAGAGATCATATGTCAGGGCCTAGTTTTACTTAACCTAAGTATCGGCTTCAGCCCAGTCTAGCCACCAGTAACGGTCTCTATTTAACCTGTTAGTGTTACTTTTGTCGCTCTCAGGTATGCTAATGCAGTATCTAATTTGATCAGTATTCCCGTCCCCCGACTCAAAAGGCTCATAAAGGATCCTATTATCTGTTGCTCTCCTTGGAGCATGGTATATTATTGGAACGTTCGTTGAATCCGATATGTAGCCATATGCATCCAGAAACAGAAATGTTTCTGGCGGAATGTATCCACTTTCCAAGTCATTTCTGAAATACCCAGGATTCGGATAGAATAATCCAGAGATTAATTCGTTTTCGCTAACACTTGCCGAACGAACAAAGTGATTCCTTACAAGATCTAGAATGACATTGTCAATTCTGGACACACCGGAAGCATCTAGAAGTCTTTTGTTTGAGACGTAATGCCTATAATCGGAATGTGCACTCCTATACATCTGTGCGCTCGAACACTCGAAGTTTTTCCATATACGATGGCTAATGGGGTCCACCACACTGGACTCACATAAGTCAGAATTGGACAACGAATGCTTTGTAACAAATGATCTTCACATCGGATCTAAGATAGTTTGAATAAAACAGGCTTTTCAGCGACATGAATGCCGCTCTTGCCTTATCTTATTGAATATTTATGTGCTCCTTGTAATACAGAAACTTGTCCAAATGAACACCTTAAAATTTGACCACTTTCCTCGACTCGATCCGAAGACCATTTGAACAATACATTTCTCTATGTCTGATTGCGAGCTTGTCGCGCTTTTTTTTAACGTGTGTCTTCCACTTAAGTTTTTCACTTAAGTTTTGCGCCATTCCTAGATATTTTGCATCGTTTGCGTATTTGTCCCCAGTTAATGAAAAGAGGTAAGTTGTTTCTTTTGTACGTGGAATTTACATTCACTTGGTCTCGTTAAGGGTGACTCGACAGGTCTTTGTACACTCACATATGTACTTTGTTAAGAGCCCGTTGGAGTTTTCCCGTTGACGATTCGACATACTCACCCTTTGCGAGGATAGCCGTATTGTCTGCGAACGTTTCTACGATGGTCACTTCATCTAGTGTAATATCTCTTTTGTAGACCAGGAATAGTATTGGGCCGAAAACGCTCCCTTGATATGAACACAGCGACCGGCTTGGATTTCTTTGAATTCTGGGTATTCAGTCTTAGTGTAACACAAAAGAGTCTGTTTTCAAGGTAGGATTCCAGTATTTTTTTCGTAAGGATTGTCGATTCTTTGGAAATTCCTATACCTTTACCTTTACATTTTAAGAATTTCTTTCATAACCAGGTCATAACCCAACGATTTTTAAGGCTGCAGTCTTTTTTATTTCCCGTTTAAGCTCGGTAATACCTGTGTGCCTTACGACATTATTCTTAGTAGAGGTGTCGGATAATTAAATGTTTTTTATTTTGCTCTGAAAGATCAAAGGCTTCAATTTTGTTCTTAAGATAGGCGGCAAAAACGTCTGGATATACCCTATCTCAAAGGGGTTTATCCATATATATGACATTAAGTTTGTAACATGGTTTTTAGCAACGCTTTTTGGGGACATTTAGGATGGGATAGGGTATTCAACGATCCGCACAGAGAATTGTAGTCTTCTTATATGTTTTTTGTATTATCTTGTTTTCATGTTTATTAAAATATTGCCAAGTCTGGATTTCACAATTGAAACAATATCAAAATGAGGTGGCGTTAGTATACCCTCAAAACTTTCAATCTCTTATGTTTCCTTTGTTAAAGGCAGCTCTCATGACACTGATGCCATAACCTTTTGTGCTTCATTTACGATGTGATGGGATTATTACAAAAAGTTGGTATTTTAACGTTTCAGGATTCCTCTTGTGAAACAAACAAAATGTTGTGTAATGCATCATATGGTTTTTCGTTTTAATACGATGTATAGATCAGACATCTCCTACCGAGGTGAAACAGTGCCATGGTTAACCCCCATCGATAGCAACAGTCGCCCGTGGATATGTGTACCATTGGTGCAACAATGGCCACATACTGATTACATTACATTTCGATTGGAAAATCAAATCCAATATTTGCATACGCATTTATCTTTCCAGCAGTTCTGAACTGTGTCTATGTATATTAACAATGTATTCATTGGAAAAGCGAAATATACTCGTTAATCAAATATGTTCACGCACAGATATAGATATTCAATATCGCAGGGTACGTTATTAAAGATTATTTGGCGAAATGTAAAATCAATAAACCCCGATGCATGAAATCGTGCAACCTATCATATTGAAAATAATTTATTGATGTTCGATTATATTTACTAGAGTTTTCAATGAATCGCTTTAATTAATTCTTGCGAAAATGTTATTAATTGGAAAATGAATTTTCAAATGGAGATGTGTTTTTGAAAAGCAAATTTGAATAATTATGGACAGCATTTATTCGCAACTTATCGTGTTTGACAAATACGCTTGTTTTTTTTTTTCGTTTCACTTTAATAGCTTGGGTAATAGTGTTGACTGCTGTTTGAAAGGTTAATTACATTTACAAACAGATAAAATGTTCATGTGCTAACTTTCCGTTTTCATAATGAAAATATGATTTTATATTATATCGCCGATTTGCAGATAAATATTTGGACTGTAATTCATTAAGTATGTTTGCTTATGGAGTTTTATATAATAATAGGGATAGTTATACTTATGGCTTTGAGTTTATCACTATGAATTGACATTTGAAAATGTTTTGCATTCCTTAGTTATTGGAACATATTATTTGTGATAAATTGGTCTTCCTTTATCGAATCATCATCTGTGAAGAACAGCATGTAACAAATCTATGAACTTTTATGCATCATTGCTCCAATAGTTTGGAAAATAAATAAAGAAGTTGATTGTATATACACTAACTTCTCCAAAGCCTTTGACCAGTTATCACATAACATCATAATTTTCAAACTTAAGGCGTATGGATTCCCTGCAGGAACCTCATTGAGAAAATACCAAATAAAATTTAGAGGTTCCACGTCCAACCCTTTTGTTGCTAAATTTGGAGTAGGTACCTCAAGGAAGTCGTTTAGGACCAATTTTATGTATACTTGCAATTAACGATGTTAAAACTTGTATTCGAGATAGCAAAATATTGATATATGCTGATGTTTTACCATTAGGTGTCTTAAAAAAGGTTTGAATTTGAACCCTACAAAGTGCCAGCATATGTCATTTTTACGGAAAGCGCCCCATCCAACTTTAAATATACTCTGTCCGGGCACACTCTCTGTTGTGTAGACAGTTTTATCGATCTTGGTGACATTAACGTTAATGTCAATAAATCCAATTTTATAAGATTTGCTTTGAGAGGAATTCCATGGGATGATTGTCACGATTTACCTCCATATAGGTGCAGAATTAAACTGCTGCAACTGTTGCCTTTGTCTCAACGTAGACTTAACAATGACATGGTTTTCTAACACCAATTATTATCAGGACAAATTGATGCTCCTGATCTTTTAAGTGCTATTGGTTTAATACGCTGGGAGGTTCCTACAACCTGCGTAGATTAAATATATTACATATACCTAATTATATTAGTCGCATGAGTAGAGTTTACAATAAAAATAACGATTTAGTTTAACTGCATGTTAGTAAAAGTAGTTTGAAAAACACTCTGCAAATTGTATTCTAGAGCAGTTATACGTGTATGTAAAATTGTCTTTTGTTTATTAATATAAAGGGTGGTTAAATTTTAAGGTCCCATGTTTAGCTCTTGAATTGTTGCTGGTTTATCGACGTACACCTTTCCTTTCAAATAACCCCAAAGAAAGAAGTCCAACGGTGTCAAATCGTATGATTTTGGCGGCCAATTGACATCGCCATCACGTGAGATAACACGGCCATTGAATTTGTCGCTCAAAAGAGCCATTGTTTCGTTAGCTGTGTGGAAAGTGGCACCGTCCTGTTAAAGCCACATATCGTTATCATCTCACGATAGCGAACGCCATTCACATAACTGCCTGACCGGCCTCATTTTGGAAAAAATGCGGCCCGATGATGTCACTTTTGTGGGTGCATTGGTTTTTCGGCAATAACTCTTGGATTATCATTCGCCCAAATGCAGCAAATCTGCTTATTGACGACTGAGGTGAAAATGTGCCTCATCACTGAAGATGATTTTCTTCGAAAATTGATCATCCACTGCTCACATTTCTTGCCACCATTCTGACCATTGACGACGCTTGACATGGTCAAGAGGCTGTAGTTCTTGAGTCAATAAGCTTGTAAATGCAAGTCTTTATGCATAATGTTCATCAACGACGAGCGTGAGAGGTGGAATTGTTTGGCATGGGTGCGAGTTGAGGTTGACGGCTCTTCAGCCACACTATCGCGAACAGCAGCAATATTTTCTGCAGTACGAGGTGTACGAGCATGCATTGGTGTTTTCACATCTCCTACAGACCCGGTTTGCTCAAATTTTTGCACGATTTTCCAGATTGCGCGCACATTTGGACGATCAAATTGACCGATTTTGATTTGAACGCCCATTTACTTAATAAGCCTGAATAACTTTAACGCGTTGTTCGATTGTGTATCTTTCCATGATTCAAATTAAGTTAGTCTGAAATTGTGAGATGTCATATGAAATGCAGAAAAAAACTTGACGTTTAGGTGTGGTTCACATTCAAGATCGGCCCTTAAAATTCAAACACCCGTTTTTTAGCTTGATTGTAATTTAATGGTTTATTAATTTTGTTGGTGATGTTTAACTTAATTACTGCTATGTTCTGTTATGTCCCACTAACAAATGCACTAAGGTCGTGTGCCAATTGCGTTAAAAAAGGGGTTAAATTTTATCCACCGGCTAATTTTTGACATTTCTGCTGGGGTAAACAAAAAATTGCTTTTTGCTGTGTCAGTTGGATTAAATGGGATATTATTTTAATACTATTTTCAATAATTTCCCAAAAGAATTAGGGAAATATATTTTCTTGTATTACAAAATTTTTTTATTATTAACTTTAAAACATAATTGTTGTACATATTGTGTTCATGATTAAGGATATCCATTTTACTTTCTTCAAGTAAATCATAATTTCGCATACAAAATATACCGAAATAAATGTAAAGTCATACCATTTTAGTAACCATCCTTTTTCAAAAATCCAATTTTAGTTTATGTTACAACTTTATAAATATTTTCTGATATGAAATACACAATCTTTGCTTTTTATTAAAATCTGAACGATGTGCTATTTTCCCACATATGTGAACACGGATGTGCTCTCCATCACTCTCACTCCCCAGTAGGTATACCAAATGTCAAAAATTAGCCACTGGTTAAATTTTAGCGAGAGTGAGCAGGGTAAAATTTTGAAGTTTCTATTCACCACACTAATGTCAAAAATTATCCATTGGCTTAAATTTTAAAACAATTGGCACACGGCCTAAATGATGATCTTGTGGATGCATATGCTGCTCGTAGATGCTGCTACTCGCTCGCTACTACGAAACTGTGATTATATGGACTTCTATTCTGGAATATGATGGCATCGGTGTTATTGTGAATTATAATGATTTTCTGTTATTAGCTAAAACTGACAGATACATTTGGGCTTAAAACGTTACACCCGTTTTCGAGAAAATTCACGTTATTTGTGATTTCATATGGTAGGTATGCTAGGTAGCATTAAAAAATGGCTATTAGTAAAACAAAATTGCCTAGAATTGTGACCAAGTGGTCTATACGAAGTTTGAATCAAATCGGTCAATCCATTTAGGACGGAGATACCATTACGGACAGGTTCATCTGTCGGAATACCAAAAACCACTTTATTGGGTTCTGCTATATTCATAATGTTAGAGTCAATCAAATTAAGGTCGTTTTCATAGTTTAGAGACATTTAATGAAATGTTTGACTTTTGTTCTCTTAATTTCGTTACTATATTGAAGGGAACAAATGGAGATAGTTATGATTTATGTTCTTTGAGTTTATTATTGCAATATTTTCCAATCCTTAGTATAAGGCTTTAGATTTCGGTGTCTGCCCTACTTACTTTTTCATTCATGTGTGAAGTAAAGCTTCACAGAACACACAGAACAACAGTTATTTTAAGTATTTTATTTTGTAGCTTCGATTTGATTGCATGCTCCCCTATCTTTGTTCTCAAGCGTTCAACGTTTTTGGGCTAGTAATAAGGACATCCTTTGCTTTATTGTCAACCTGTTTCAACCCTAATAGTCTGAAAAATATCTCCACGACCACCTCATGTATGTTATTTTTTTGTTTACACAATTTCGCCATTTTTTCCTGTAGTTTTGGCCGACATCGTATTTACTATTCTTGGCTTTTCTACACTCAGCACTCTGTCGTTCAATTGTTTCACGAATCACTTCTCACATATTTAGGCTTCATCAATCCAGAACTCGACCGTACCCTATCATAAAATTCCCATAAAACAACCTTGCTTTGTACGCCCAATTACACATTTTCCAAACATTTGCACTCAATTATCATGACTTGATTGTGTTGGCTCCGCATTATTAAGCATGTGATGAGTCAGTGACTTCTCCATGGCCGTCTAATCTTCCAACTGTCTTCCTAATCGTTCCACTTTCTTACCCGTGCGCACTCATCCACCCAACTTCAATATCCTTAATTCCAATTTGAAAATTAATTTCAATTCAAATTGCACCAACGGGGTTTAGAGGATTACAGCCGGTCTGTGGAAACTGCCAATGATAACGGGGAACAGTAAGGATTAACCCCTGCCAAAGGGATAGAGTTAAATATTCTTTTTTTGTCTGTCTGTGTCCTCGCTATACTGATCCTTAGAAAGTTTCTTTTTAAGTGAGGGAATTCTTTTCGTACATCTGCAAATCTTTATCTAATTTTAATTGGAATGGTGGAGTTATCGCCATTTCGTCCTTTCCTATTGCGAGGATAGGGAATTCGCGAACATTACTTTGAATTTCTCTATGCGATAAGTCCGATGTCTTAATTAATTCACATAGTCCCTTAAATCAAATTATCCTACAGTAAACGTGTACGAAAACCAATTTGCGACAAATATTAACCCTAAATCCCCGTCGATAACATCTAATTCCAATTATTTGCCTTTCACCCTTACAGCTGAACTCACACTGCAGCGACGACTTAGATCCGCAAAATCCATTAACAAAGGACGCTGAGCAGTTGGTAAGAAAACTTGTTGTTGCCAAAATTGTCTATCGTACGTTTGACGTGGCCCTGGAGAATGTGGATGTCCCTTTTGGTCAGAGATATTCAATTCGAGGGTATTTCGTACCCTCACTTGGTCCGGGCTACCAGTACTTCACACCAACTCCCTTGGTACAACATCGCCGAATCACAGTAAGTTGCAACATGTCGATAGAAATTTATTTCCCCAATGTAATCTGTGGCGTCTTCCGTTTCAAATATCCAGTCTAATAGAAGCGATGTCCTGCTGCCGCCAGTTATTCTCCGTGCCGAGGAATTCTCTCGGGCGTACACCAACAAATTGGATGTGTTGGATGCTGGCGATTTATCAGTAGATCCACCAAAGGATGCACCGTGTATTAACAGCTCGAACACCGCTAATGAGAGTCAATTGACGACAGTACCGACATTACCGGTATTCGGATTTTCATCACCACCTGTGGGTGGTTCGAGTTCAACAGCTAATGACGTCGTAACTGAACCCGAAGCTGTACCTGCTAATGACATCGCAGCAGCTAGGAGCCAGCATATAGCCGCTGCAAATATTGGAAGCAATTTGATGGCAAAACAAAAGGATTCACCTAAAGGCAGTGAATGAATCCATTGTGTCGAAGTAATTATCCTCTACCGCCTCCGCATGATCCCTTTGGACTTGTTACAGATAATCTCTGTTTAACGTGTGCAAGGGTCCAGTGTCACCTGGCGTTACTAGTGCGTATAATCGAGTTTTGCCACATACTATGATGTTTGTGTTTGTGTTAAATGTGCTAACATGTGAGGAGGCAAATTCGAATGTCATTTGGTGCGAAAATTTTGCGAGGATATTCTGTTGTTCAGTGCGCTGGATTTGCTCTGGACTAAAATGGGATTATGACCTGGATTGTTATGCATAAAACTATGTTGACATTAGTAGCTCTATGTCTTGTTATCAGTTTACACAATTAGTTTATATTAATTATTCATGAATATTATTAAAAATCGGTGTAAAAATCGAATATCATTTGGTGAGAAAATTTTGCGAGGATATTCTGTTGTTCAGTGCGCTGGATTTCGTGTGGACTAAAATGGGATTATGACCTGGATTGTTATGCATAAACCTATGCTGACAGAAGTAGCTCTATGTCTTTTTATCAGTTTAATATTTAGTTTATATTAATTATTCATAAATATTATTAAAAAATCGTTGTAAAAATGTTAGGAGATAAACGAAAAAGTTTTTTTTTTAAATTCCCGGTTATGCGAGTGACCATTCAAAAACCAATTTAAAAATAGCTATGCCATATTAATGTCTTTTTGAGACGACGTAACATTCAATTTCAATGATTTAAAAGCAGATAGAAAACATATGAGAATCGTTGAATACCCTATCCCGATTCATCCTTAAATTAAACATTCCCCAAAAAGTGGGCGTGTCTAAAACTGAATAGGGATGAAAATTATTATTCAGAAAGTTTATCTTAGTCTCGTATACCCGAAAAAAGGAGGGTTTTCTATGTTTTCTCTTTTTGGAAAACGGTCCCAAAAATTGGGAGTGGCAAAAAGCGTACTATGGATTAAATATAGATAGTAAGATTGTCTGAATATCTTGTTCAAACACTTTTTTCAAAATCTCTAACAGTTTGAAATTTTACACATGTTCGAACAGCACGGACAGAAATCGTATATACCAAATTTCATTATCATTGCTCAAAATTAAAGGCCTTAAAACCGGTAACCTACAGACAGGCTAAATAATTATTTCTCTATGTTACAAACTGTGTATCAAAACTAATATACCCCTACGGGATAGAGTATACAAAAACATTTGTAAGATAATTAGTTAACTAAATTCACGGTCACCTCACTACCACTATATTAAAGAAATGTCCAATGCGAGTGAAGGGGTCTATCTAAGTTTCCTCGAATTCCTATCGGTGTAGTATCAAATATTCTGTTTTTTGACACACCCACACAAGCTTCAGTTATATCGACAAAATGACAGACGAAATTTAAAAAATTACAAAAAATTTAACAAAAAAACTCAATTATTGTATTAGACTTACTAGTTTTAGAGTTTATGAAAAAAAGAACACAACAAAAACACAAATTTTGCAGGCACTGTTATGCAAGACCACCGACAACGGCTACAATACCCTATTCGTATATTATTTCTTAAATAATGTTTTGATGTCAGACGAAACACATTTCCATGCAAGTGGTTATGTCAACAAGCAAAACTGTAAATTGTGGAGCTCCGGAAATCCAAGAGATAGTAGATACATTTTAGTCAACATAATATTCACCAATAAATGATCCTGCAGCAGTGGGACAGCAAATTGAAGTACCGGAAATTTTGCCGTTCACAGAATTTGTCAGAATAATCTCTGTTTGAAGAAAATTCAAAAAAGTCATCGTAAAATCATTTTCAGCGGTGAAACGCATTTTTTCCTCAATGGCTTTATCAATAAGAAAAATATTCGTTGTTAAACACCACAAAAAGTGACAATGTTGTGTGGGTTTCGTGATGCTACTTGGATCCATGTTCTTTTCTTATCCGTTTACCGATCCGAATATCTCGATCTTCCTATAAAGCGGTGTTAGTTGTCAAAGAAAAACTCACCGTGGTAAAGCCTTCTTTTATTGAAGAGCACCGGACAGGAATATAGGAATTGGAAAATGCTTTCTTGAATGAGATGTAAAAGCTTTGCTCTTAGTCATACATCTGGATAAGATGCGGTCTGTTTGCTCAAGTTAGCTAGATGGGCTAGATCTAGGATAGCATCAAGCTGTCAAGTGGTTGCTTTACTGAACTTCGCTAATAAATACTTACTTACCTACTTAAGTTGCGCTACAGTCCGGGATGAACCTGGGCCTCAACCAACATGCCTCTGCAATTAGCCCGGTCCTTAGCTAACTGCCTCCAGTTGCGCACTCCAAATTGGTTGATGTCGGTTTCTACTTGTGCGCGCCACTTAAGGCGAGGTCTTTCTCTACAGAGTCCGAGGTCTGGCTGGGAATCGAAGACTCTGCTAGCCGGAGTGTTGGTGTCAATTGTTCTACATGTCCTAGCCACCTTAAACGTCCATTGTGGAGTTTTTTTTTGACTAGGGGTATGTCGCTGCACAGCTCGTATAGTTTGTGGTTGAATCTTCGACTCCATAACCCGTCAACGCAAACGGGCCGAAGATTTTTCGAAGAATTTTTCTCTCGAATCGACCAAAGATTTCTTCAACCGCTTTTGATACGGTCTATGCTTCAGCGCAGTAGAGCATGACTGGGATGATCAGGGTCTCATATAGGATCTCCTTGCACAATCCTCTCAAGAATCAAATTGAAGAAGTCACATGACAGCGCATCGCCTTGCCTAAATCCTTTTTTGGTATCGAATGTGTCGGTGAGGTCGTTTCCGAACCGGATGGAGCAGCGCGAATTCTCCATCATACCCCTACACAAACGGACGAGTTTGGGCGGTATACCAAAACTAGACATGGCTCGGTATAGTTCGTCTCTATAAATGCTGTCGTATGTGGCTTTGAAATCGATAAATAGGTGGTGGGTGTCGATTTGGATTTCTTGGGTTTTTTCCAAGATCTGCCGAAGTGTGAAGATTTGATTGGTTTTGGACTTTCCTGGCCTAAAACCTCACTGATAAGGGCCCATCAGGTTGTTATTAAACGGTTTCAGGCGTTCATATATTACGGCAGAAAGGATCTTGTAGGCGAAGTTGAGCAGACTTATGCCTCTGTAGTTGGCCCAGTTCAGATGGTCTCCTTTTTTGTGGATCCTGCAAACGATACTGAGGTTCCTCAGCATCGACTGTGTCTCAACTACGACATTTCCTTGTTCATCTCCACAAGATTCTGTTCGAGCCTTGTGTCCTTGGCTTTGACGTTTTACACTTTGGTAAAACTTGCGAAATTGATCACATTGCGATAGATAAAAGGCACGCATCCAGTATTTTGGATGTCCGAACATTCCGAGGAGCTAACATCGACTCGGATCACTACCTTGTAGCAGCCAAGGTAAGAATGCGGATATCCACCACGCCACAACAATCCAGAAATACTGTGAAAAAATTTAATGTCGGAAGACTGCAATCGCAAGAGACCGCCAAGACCTTCGCACAACGCGTATCCCTTAACCTCTCGATTAACACCATACCACCAGCATCGAATGTCGAAGAGCAATGGCAACGATGCCAACAGGCCATTAGATCAGCCGCAACTGATGTGCTAGGTTTCTCGCGCCCACCAGCAAGAAACCCCTGGTTTGATGAGGAATGCCGACAGATGCTCGCAGCCAAGAACGAGGCCTACAAGGCTAAGCTGCAGGTGAAGACGAGAGCTGCCATTGAGCTCTATAGGCAAAGAAGGAGGGAAGAACATCGGCTTTTCAGCAAGAAGAAAAAAGAGCAAGAAAAGCGCGCGATCGAGGATATAGAGAGGTGCCACTCCAGGAACGATGTTCGCAAGTTTTACCAAAGTGTAAAGCGTCAAAGCCAAGGATACAAGGCTCGAACAGAATCCTGTCGAGATGAACAAGGAAATATTGTAGTTGAGACACAGTCGATGCTGAGGATATGGAAGAACCACTTCTGCAGACTGTTAAACGGCGATGACGAACAACATTCCGCTGTCAGGCAGAACGAACCATTCAATATTGGCAACGACAGCGAAAACTGCCAACCACCCGACCTGAGTGAAGTGAGGATAGCAATATCTAAACTCAAGCTTAATAAGGCTGCCGGAAATGACGGCCTTCCCGCTGAGCTCTATAAGGCCGGCGGAGATGACTTGGTAAGTAACATCCACCAACTCATAAGCCAAATCTGGTCGGATGAAAATATGCCTGAAGAATGGAACCTCAGCATCGTTTGCCCGATCCACAAAAAAGGAGACCCTCTGAACTGCGCCAACTACAGAGGCATAAGTCTCCTCAACATCGCCTACAAGATCCTATCTGCCGTAATATGTGAACGCCTGAAACCGTTTACCAACAACCTGATTGGCCCTTATCAGTGTGGTTTTAGGCCAGGAAAGTCCACAACCGATCAAATTTTCACACTTCGGCAGATCCTGGAAAAAACTCAAGAAGTCCAAATCGATACCCACCACCTATTCATCGATTTCAAAGCCGCATATGACAGCATTTATAGAGACGAACTGTACAGAACCATGTCTAGTTTTGGTATACCGCCCAAACTCGTCCGTTTGTGTAGGATGACGATGGAGAATTCTCGGTGCTCCATCAGGGTCGGAAACGACCTCACCGACACATTCGATACCAAAAAAGGATTTAGGCAAGGCGATGCGCTGTCATGTGACTTCTTTAATCTGATTCTTGAGAGAATTGTGCAAAACTCCAAAGCCAACACCAGAGGCACAATTTTCCAAAAGTCGGTGCAACTACTAGCATACGCTGACGATATTGACATCATTGGTAGGACTCAACGTGATGTCATAGCCACGTTTGCTAGTATAGAGAAGGAAGCGGCGAAAATGGGTTTAGCAGTAAATGAGGGTAAGACTAAGTATATGCTGTCAACACGAAAGGACACACAACATCGACGAATTGGACAGAACGTCACCATTGACAGATATAACTTTGAGGTAGTACGGGACTTTGTCTACCTCGGCTCCGCTATTAACTCTGACAACAACATCTCGTCAGAAATTAAACGAAGAATTACTCTTGCCAACCGCTGTTTCTTCGGGCTAAGAAGGCAATTTAGTAGTAAAGCCCTCACTCGAACTACTAAGGAGATCCTATATAAGACCCTGATCATCCCAGTCCTGCTCTACGGCGCTGAAGCATGGACCGTATCAAAAGCGGATGAAGAAATCCTTGGTAGATTCGAGAGGAAAATTCTTCGGAAAATCTTCGGTCCCGTTTGCGTTGACGGGCTATGGAGACGAAGATTCAACCAAGAACTATACGAGCTGTACAGCGACATGCCCCTGGTCAAAAAACTCCGCATTGGACGTTTAAGATGGCTAGGACATGTAGAACGAATGGACACCAATACTCCGGCTCGCAGAGTCTTCGATTCCCAGCCAGACGTCGGACGCAGTAGAGGAAGACCTCGCCTTAAGTGGCGCGCACAAGTGGAAACCGACCTCAACCAACTTGGAGTGCGCAACTGGAGGCAGTTAGCTAAGGACCGGGCTAATTGGAGAGGCATGTTGGTTGAGGCCCAGGTTCATTCCGGACTGTAGCGCCACTTAAGTAAGTAAGTAAGTAAAACTTGCGAACATCGTTCCTGGAGTGGCACCTCTCTATATCCTCGATCGCGCGCTTTTTTTGTTCTTTTTCTTCTTTCTGAAAAGCCGATGTTCTTCCCTTCTTCTTTGCCTGCTTAATGGCAGCTCTCGTCTTCGCCTGCAGCTAAGCCTTGTAGGCCTTTTTCTTGCCTGCGAGCATCTGTCGGCATTCCTCATCAAACCAGGGGTTTCTTACTGGTGGCCGCGAGGTACCTAGCACATCACTTGCGGCTGATCTAATGGTTTGTTGGCATCGTTGCCATTGTTCTTCGACATTAGATGCTGATGGTGTGTTGTGAGTCGAGTGGTTAAGGGATACGCGTTGCGCGAAGTTCTTGGCGGTCTCTGGCGATTGCAGTCTTTCGACATTAAATTTTTTCACAGTACTTCCGTTTTTTTTTGTGGCGTGGTGGATATCCGCATCCTTAGCTTGGCTACAACAAGGTAGTGGTCCGAGTCGATGTTAGCCCCTCTGAATGTTCGGACATCCAAAATACTGGATGCGTGCCTCTGGTCTATCGCAATGTGATCAATTTGGTTGACTGTTCGTTGATCTGGAGACAGCCACATACCCTTATGGATATCGAGGTGAGGAAACCGTGTGCTGGCTATAGTGGCGTTTCGTTCCGTAGCGAAGTCAATTAGCCTAAGTCCGTTACCAGACGTGTTGTCGTGTTGGCTATATTTTCTGACAGTACTGCTAAAGATGTGTTCTCTTCCTACCTTTGCGTTCAAATCTCCCGGCACGATTTTAACATCGTTCTTTGGTAGTCGCTCATAGGTTTTGTCGAGGAGCTCGTAGAAGCAATTCTTAGTTATATCATCTTTTTGTCCTTTTTTTGTTTAGCATGGTCGTCCACAATAATATCAATGTTTTTTTCCATGGGTGGGTAGTTAATCCAAAGCACAACCCCTAACCTGGAGGGCTAGTTCCAATTTATTAAATACCCCTAGGACACGGGGCCTTCAGTATCCACTTAGGGATTGAGTGCCGCCATTCTCCTTTCGATTCATCATCATGACTTACCCTTGAAATTCCTAGATAACCTGTTGTCAGAATTTGTCGAAGCAGCTTAGAATTGGTAGAATCCAACCGATTCCCACAAAAGAAAGAAAATGGATGCATCAAAACTAATAGCTAAGAGATATTTTACGCCAGCCCAGATTCTTCATTTCTATAAAACCCAAGTAAGATAAGGTCTTGTTGGGTCATTTATGGGCCATCTAGTGGTTTCTTCTTAAATCATACGGAAACAGCTGTTTCCCGCTCGAAATATTGACAGAAAGTCAATACCATACCTCGGCAAATTGAGTAGCTTTACCCTTGAACAACGTGTGGAAATAATCAAAACTTGTTAATAAAGTGAGTGTTATTTGTACGCAAGTTTGTGCAAAAAGTTCGTGAAGCTGGTATGCTAGTGGGTAACACTCATGGACCCCTTCGTTATAATAATTTAGTTACAAAGTACATGGATCGACTCAGAATCACTAGCTGAGTCGATTAAGCCATGTCTGTCTGTTTGTCCGTCCGTCCGTCTGTATGTAACCGATTTTTAGGCCTTAAATTTTGGATAATGAAATTTGGTATATAGGATTTTGGATTTTCAAATCCGCCCACTGCCACGCCCCATTTTAGAAAAACGTAGTTTATGGCCAAACCGTTAGAAATTTTGAAAAAGTTTTTGAACAACATATTTAGACAATCTCAATATCAATATTTCGTCTTGATAAAATGTTTAGCCCCGCCCATATTTTAGGAGCGTTATCAGTAAAAATCGTTTTTCGGTAAAGATTTCAAATATTCGAAAAAAACTTGATGCAACAAGTTTAATAAAAGGAATATGAACATTTCGTCCTTAGACCAGTTCAACCCACTCCCACTTTTTGGGGGAGTGGGTTAAATTGTTTTTTTGTGTACCCTTCCCCGAGGCATATGCAATAGGAAAACATTGCGTTTTTGTCGAACCATGAAATATTTTATTCGAAAATTTTTGCCCTACATTTTCTTTCAACGATCCAACGTTTTGAAGGATCCGTATTATAAAACACACTATCGACTTGCACAATGCCATGGTAGTTCATTTCATTAATTTGACTTCAGTGAAACGCAGCTTTACTTCCTCATTAGTTTAACAAAATACTAAAAAATGTCAGACTAGAGAAAGTGAGAACAGTAAACAAATATCCAACTAAAGTCCCATTAACTTTGCGAACAGACACAAAAGATACAAAATGTTGACTGACTCATCCAGACGTGAGTGTGATGGCCAACACCACAATTGAAAATCAATGTCTTGTGGTTGGACACCATTGCAGACTTTGTGTCGTCACCACCATCTCTCGGTATAATATTTGCCAACCACCACAATCAAACAAGAGACGCATTCAAGTACGATTTCATTGAGAAGCATTACGCAACTCATGATAAATATTTATGCGGAATCCTTCGCGAGAATGTTTGCTCCGCTTAGCGATGTTTCGAGATGAAATTTGTTTCGAATGTTTGCGTTGCAAATGTAGGCATTTGCTGAGACTGCATTAAATGCATCAATGTTGATTCGTATTGGCAAACTGGTTAAAGTGTGCGCTTGGTTGAGTACCCTTGGATTCGTTTATTTTTTATGCGGTATTACATAAGGCGAATCAAAGCCAACACTGACTAGAGTAGGGAAATTATTAATGACCATTTGCAAAAATGTGCCTCATTGCTTGGTGGCTAGCTTGGAATGTAGCAGTCCGGTTGGATTGGTCAATACCTAGATATTGAATAAACTTTAATTAAGATTTTGTTGTAATCATTTTAAGATGAACGTGTGGCGGTATAATTTCATTCTATGAAATGACTTCGCGCACACTAGGTAGAGTTAATCAGATTTTATCCATATAGGGCTGACTTGAAAGCCACTTAAGAAGTCATGAGTTTGAATAACTTGAGGGATATTAAATCATCGACACTCAATGAAATTGAATATTTAAATTTGAATCTAGTCGAGTAGAGTTTAGAATTAGTAATGCAGGTCTGTGCAGGGGTGTAAGCTACGCAAATAGATTGCTACGAAAGGACCATTCAAAGATAAAGACAAATTTTCATTGACACTGAAAAACGAGTAGGTCATATGTAAATACTTGCTCGCCTTAAGATTACTTTGAAAAAAATTGCTGCAGCGGTTTTAAATATTCTCGATGTTTCATATGTTTATTCGGATTTTCTTTTGGAAAATACTCTGTGCACAAATTTTAAAGCTAACATTGTTCTTAAATTTAATACAAATCGTTAAGACCAATTACAAAAATCCAGCTTGGCTATCGATGCAAGAACCTCTAATATGAAATTTGATGTTCACGAGTTTAGATTTCAGATGCGTGCATAGACCGACTGACGATATAATCGCCAGAACCACTTATTCGGATTTTCCCATCATCGAAATGTTAATAAATTAAAAATATAAATGTTTGACTTTTTCTCAAAACCATTCATGTGTGCATGTTGACTTTATGCACGATGGCGAGACCACCTGTGAACAGAACGAATTCGAAGGCCTGAGTGGACGTTTAAGTAGTTCATCGCATTTACCATCGAGCCTGTCGGCCAATCGTAAGGTTAAGTATTATTAAAATATCGAGTTCGATTATTTTCACTTAGCCTCGTGAAAGTTGTTATTTTTTTGTATGTTTAAACTCGGAATCAATGTTGCCAAATTTCTTCTTTTGCGCCTTTTTGAAATCTCGCGTTAACCATAACAAACAGCAAGACTTGCAATTATTGAAAGCCAACAAGAAGTAATCACCAATTTGGGGCCACATGTTTAACGAGCAACAATTCAGAAAGTGCATCAACTCAGGGGGAGATCATTTGACTGATATTATTGTTCTAACTTACTTTTACACCTCCAAATAAAGTTTAAAAAAAAAAAGTGAATATTTATACCCTATCCCATACGGGTATATTAGTTTTGACTTTAAATTTGTAACATAGAGAAATAATTTCAATAGATATACCTCAAAGTATATGGATCGACTCAGAACGGCTAGCTGAGCCGATTAAGCCATGTCTGTCTGTCCGTCCGTCCGTCTGTCCGTCCGTGTGTCACCGATTTTTGGGCCTTAATTTTGAGCTAGAGTGTTGAAATTTGGTATATAGACTCTCTGGCCGACGAAGCAGAATAAGTGTAAACATTTTTGAAATCCGCCAAAAGCCAGCATTTTGAGGATATTCATTTCAAGGATGGGATGGGATAGGGTATTCATATGTTTTTTTTAGTTTTAACAAAATGGCAGCTTTTAAATTAATGTCCTGCAAGGATATAAGTTATATAAGTTGTATCAGTCCCTCCATTCTCCTTACTGTGAAAACAGTGATAACATTTTGTCATCAGAAATTTGGTTTGTTATAATTATGTTTGGAACTAAATGACACACAAATATTTACTATATCTCAGGCTGGCTATTGTTGGCTTAAATTTAAGTTTAAATTTCCTCAAAGGTCGGTAGGTAACAGCCATCAGTTGCGTACTATGAATTGGTTTAGGTCGATTTCTACATGCACGCTCAACTTAGAACGACGTTTTCCACTAATGCTTCTGTCTTCAGGAAATTGACGACTCTGCCAGATTATTAGGGTTTATTTACTATATAGTATTATGTATTATATATATATATATAAAAACGATTTATTAACTTTATTAAAAACGTTTGATGCCCACTTTTTGGGGATATTAGTATTAATGATAGGATGGTATGGGATAGGGTATTAAACAATTAAGGTATTGGAGTATTTTTGAGAATATTCTTGTTTCTTATTTCTTTTCTAAATATGAACTTTCATAGGTACACTCAAATGCAAAAAAGAAATTGCATTTGAAAACACGTGGTGGGTGTACGACAGAACGCTCGACATGTTTCATATTCGTTATATGAGAGGTATGCCGTTTATATTCAGGATACCTACAGCTTAAAATATACACACTTAAAATACACTTTAAAAATATTTAATCGCCTACTAACGCGTTTTGGTAATTATAATCGTCAAAAAGTGTACTTTAGCGTTGTCACTCTGCACTAAAGTTAAAGCGACCGAAACCTCACTTTAAATATTTAATAAAGAGTTAGCGTTATGTCACTTTTTAGGTGAGTTTGATTTAGAGTTCTTAGAGGAATGTCCATCAGCATACACTAATTAGCGCCACGTTAAAAAGTGTCTATTATTGAAAATTTGTTAAAGCAAGCTTTTAATTTAAAGTACCTCATAACTAGTGTGGAGTTAAATAAATCTATATATATAAAAATGAAACCCGTTTTCCGTTGTCACGACATAACATGAAAACGGCTTGACCGATTTGGCCGAAACAGTACCCGGGCGAAGCCGGGCCGGGCAGCTAGTAAATAATAAATAAATAAATTTTCACCAATATCTTTAATTTCCAATAGAAGCTTGCATACGTAAGCTTTACGCTTTATTCAGGAGCCATTTAACAAAACGTTTATGGCATAAATAAGTAAGAGGCTAGCATACAGTGCCATCGCAAAATAGCAAATGATGATTGCAGAGCGACTACAATACATTGTACTTAAGGATAGTCGGAACATTCAATTTAAATGTAGCTGAAATCTTTCAAATCCGTGAACTATTAACCCAGGTAGGTACCTACTATTGTTCATCAAAACGTTTGTTAAAAGTGGCTTTCAAACGATTTGACATAACCTAGTGGAAGCAACAAAATTGACTACAGAAAGAGATTTGAAACCAAATTAACTCTCGAAAATCGCCATTCAAGTAATGTGGATCAACAAAACTGTTGACAAGGTCGCCTTCTTTAAGCTGATTAGCGAAATTGCGTCAGCAGTTCTGACTCGGGGATCACCTTTATAAACCTTGCACACCAATTTCAGTTTCAACATCCTACACGATATAAGAATCGCATTTCAAATATCTTTACAGTTATCACAATTAATTATCTACCAAAAATGCAAAGCAAATCAATTCACCTCTTTCCATTTTAAGATCTAAAAGATACACGAACAAGAAAACTCAAACAAAAGTTCATGTTCAATTATACAGAATGAATACAGGCTCTTAACACGAACCTATCACTCTTCGTGACCACACAATAGCAGGGCAGAGCCAAAAAACTACCCACAAATAACACAAAAAATAAGATAAAAATGTATCTTCTCTCTTGTTACACGTAATTTAGAACTCAATTGAAGCACTTCCATATAAAAACCTCTATACCTACAAATGAATTGCGATTTCCTAAGATGCTGACCCATGATGCCTATTAAAGCCCCACATTCAGCAATAAGCAGTTAACGATACCACACATTACATAAGTGTGTATGCTTTCTTTTTTTGTCCACAGCAGCAATATCCGACAAGTAGGTGGTGCGCATTTCTCGAGGTACATCTCTAATAGTTATAGGTACGTACCTTTTACATATACATACTTGGTTTGAAAGCAAATTTAGGTACTACATTTATTGATGGAATGAGGAAACTCACTGGTATGGGAAGTAATAACCAAACGAAGAGGTTAAAAAACGACACGCACTTAACAAATATCGTATATATCGCGATTTGAAGTATGGATGAGAGTCCACTGGGAAGATACTCGTTTTCGAAATACAAGTGCATGACATCCAAATGTAAATAAGTGATACCATACTGATTTTTAATGTTTTTAAACGTAACAAAACGGATTTGGTGATAGTCTGGCTAACGATAGGGAGGTCAACAAAATGTATTTTCAGCTCCAATATATCTAGGTATTCGATAAAGTTATTTATTTTTATGTGATTGGTTTATAATGTGCTGAAGCTGATAAATTGCTAAAATGGGCATTATCAAATCTTAGTGTAAACGGTCAATGGGCGAACACGAAGATTTATACGCCAATTGCAGAATGATGTGGCATAACGAGTTGGCCTTAAAGAAAATAAGGTAACAACTCAGTGGAGGTTGTTACAAAATAACTTGTTCCCTTGAAAGAAGCATTAAATGTTTTTTTTCTCTCCTGTTTAAATTCTTCGCTTTCCCATAAAATATCGAAGAATAAACATTCATACAAAACACATTGCGGCTTTAAGCGAGTTATGTATTTTTGGCAATGCTCTTGATACTTAAGTCTCGCACTCATCTTACTCATGAAATGCTTCAAATTTAACGACGCTGCGGATAAATCCAAGAGCGCATTTTGAGACAATTTAAAAGATTCAATAATGGTAATACATTAAAGTTGTTAAAATCGATTTGATATATTCTTAGCGATGGGGAATAGGACTAAATCAAAAGATGCGATGGCTTAATCTCAAATAAATTTAAGCCTCCCTTTTCACATTCCTGATAATTGCTGGGTGTTGCGGGCTAAACTTATAAAAGAGTTCTTGGTTTTTCTGAAAGATAATATTATATATGCAAAGTATTTTAGAATATTTCCGGTCAGATAACCTTCTTTTGAATTAGTGGAATCGCTCTTAACAAACTCAAAAGTAGCGCTAAACTGTGATTTGGGACTACCAAGCAAATCACTTGGTAATAGTATCGCTACATGGCTCCATGTATAAATATTTATTTCATTCTTATCAGGTTACCCAACAGATTTGGGTAAAGCGAGTTGAAACGGTTCAGACGAGTAAATCTTGGCCTCCAAATTTTCATATACTCCATATAGCTTTCTAGCCCTGATTAATAAAAGAAAAAGAATTACCTTGAAAACTTACTTACTTACTTAAGTGGCGCTACAGTTGCGCACTCCAAGTTGGTTGAGGTCGGTTTCTACTTGTGCGCAACACTTAAGGTGAGGTCTTCCTCTATTGCGTCCGACGTCTGGCTGGGAATCGAAGACTCTGCGAATGGTGTCCATTCGTTCTATATGTCCTAGCCATCTTAAACGTCCAATGCGGAGTTTTTTGACCAGGGGTATGTCGCTGTACAGCTCGTATAGTTCTTGGTTGAATCATCTTCTCCATAGCCCGTCAACGCAAACGGGACCGAAGATTTTTCAAAGAATTGTTCTCTCGAATCGACCAAGGATTTCTTCATCTGCTTTTGATGCGGTGCATGCTTCATCGCCGTAGACCAGGACTGGGATGATCAGGGTCTTATATAGGATCGCCTTAGTAGTTCGAATGAGGGCTTTACTACTAAATTGCCTTCTTAGCCCGAAATAACAGCGGTTGGCAAGAATAATTCTTCATTTGATTTCTGACGAGATGTAGTTGTCAGAATTGATAGCGGAGCCGAGGTAGACAAATTCCCGTACTACCTCAAAGTTAAATCTGTCAATGGTGACATTCTGTCCAATTCGTCGATGTTGTGTGTCCTTTCGTGTTGACAGCATTGTTGCCGCTTCCTTCTCTATACTAGCAAACGTGGCTATGACATCACGTCGAGTCCTACCCATGATGTCTATATCGTCAGCATATGATAGTTGTTGCACCGATTTTTGAAAATTGTGCCTCTGGTGTTGGCTCTGGAGTTTTGCACAATTCTCTCAAGAATCAAATTAAAGAAGTCACATGACAGCGTCTAATGAAAACTAATGTTTCAAAAATCTGTTCAATATTATATTTTATATTGTAAAGTAAACTTACTTTTGCCATATAAATTATTTCTAGTGAATATTTTGGTTGCTAAATAAAAGAATCATATGGGAAGACTACAATCCGCTGTGCGACCCTATTCCATCCTTAAGTGGGCGTAGCTAACATCTTTAGAAAGATGGTACATAGAAAATGACATTGTCACAATAAATTGCTCAGACAGTTTGACAAAAAAAAGTTGTTCATTGCATATGCTATGGAGTTGGGTATACAAATAGTTTTTATAAGAAAAGATGGGCGTGGGATAAAATGTTATAAAGATAAAATTTTCATGTTAATATTATCAATGTTTTAACGGCGAAAGTTTTTTTGTCAAATGTCTTAATAGTTTAATAAAAAAGTATGCAGCCACGTATTATTTATGTACGTGTGCGTACATCGGGGTATATGCGGTCAATGAGAGCATTTTGGTATCAACGATTGTGCAGAAATCGGTGGGCAACTTCATGCAGCTAGTATTTTCATGGACAGCAACTTTTCCATCGCATATATCTAACAATTGTTTTTAGAACTCATCAACAGATGGATCTTGAAGCATTTTGACGCTCATGTTTATTTTTAGCTGGACTTTTCAACATCGTTGAACGTGGAATGACTGCAAGTGTTTGTCTGAAATCACCTAAAAGGAGTAACAGAATGCCGTAGAATAGTTTGTTGTTGTTTTTTTTGTGTTCTGTTCATCTCCTCGAGAGAATGTTTGTGTGCCATAGTGCATTCATCCAAGATGGTCAATTTGCTTTGTTTCAGCACCTTAACCATCGACAGCCAAAATGTTGAATGAGCTGTTCTACTTTCATCCAATAAAGTTGCTGCAATATCAGATGATGCAAAAGCCAATCCGAGCCATTATTTGATCCAGATAATGTCAGATCCACCTGGTGCATAAAAAAAAAGAATCCACCAAAACTGCCAGCTTATGCGGTCATTTTATTAGGAAAAAATGGGTGTGGGTAAAAGTGATCTATTGACAAAATGACATCGAATGTTTTTTTCGAATTAAATTAAAATTGTACCGAAAACAGTGTTATTTTTTACAAAAAAACACCCTCAAAAATGGGCGCGGCAAAAAAAATTTTTGTTGAAGAAGTGTAGGATATATGGCTCAGACAATTTTTTTTTAATTCCTTACGGTTTCTGAAAAGTGGGCGCCGTATTGAGTGGATTTTGAAAAAATAGGGCCTATGTGCTGTGTCCTTCTCATTGCCTTTCTAAACAGTTTAAAGAAAAATCAAGTACCTAAATTGGCTGAAAATTACGTTATTTCTTAGTTTTACATATATAGATATGAATCATCGAAATTTGGAATACTCAAAATCTTACAAATCTTTCGGAAAAAACATATGAAAAGTCTTCAATCCGCTGTGCGAATCGTTTAATACCCTTTAAATTAAAGATCCCCAAAAAGTGGGCGTTGCCAAAAACTTTATAGAGATGAAATATATAAAATGACATTGTCACAACACATTATTCACACAGTCTATCAAAATCTTTTAGGCGGCCATCCCACTGAGGCAACATGCAACTGGCAATAGCAAACATTCGATATTATCGCCTACAATAATTGTTTTACATTGAATCAAATAAAAGGTCTCACATTAAAGAAACTCAATATCGGTCAAACAAAAATGTTGCTGATTACGGCAACTTTATTGCCGCATATATCGCGTCGTAGTATCAATATTTCCGAGTTGTGACAGGTCGCTAAAAACTTTGAGCTTATTTTTTTTTTAAATTTGGGAAATATTTCGAATGAACCAGGTTATAAAACAAAAAAATCGTATCAGTGGAGTCGGCGGATGACATGATAGCTCAAAATTTCTAGCAACACTGTTGCTTCAATGTGAGAGAAAGTTAACATAAAAGTTGCGTATTGTTTATTGCTTAGTTAAAATCACTAATGGACGAAATGTTCATATTAATTTTATTAATGTTTTTACATCCAAAGTTTTTTTTTTCAAATTTTCTTAAAATTTTACCGAAAAACGTTTTTTTTTTTTACAGAAAATGACCCAAAGAAGTGGGTGTTGTAAAAAAATTAATATGAATGAAATATAGATTATTAATATCTATATATATAAAAATGGATCTTGGTTTGTTCGGATGCTTAAAACTCGAAAACGACTGGACCAAATTGGATACTTCCTTCTGCGGATTTGTTCGTAATTGCTCCGCGAAGGTTTAGGAAAAAAGAAAAATTGAAAAATTCTCAACAGGTGGCGCTGTAGGCGGTCATTCCATTTAATAATGGCAAAACAACGTTTGACGGGCCAGCTTGTTGTCTATATATCTGGTTCAGACAGTTTTTCCAAATTCTTAAGCGTTTGAACAAAAATAATGTTTTTCTAAAATGTTGGCGTGTCAGTGGGAGGATTTTAAAAATAATTACACTTTTTCGAACAGCATGAACAAGGATCGCATATACCAAATATCATTTTCTAAGCTCAACATTTAAGGCCTAAACATCGGTAACCTACAGACAGTCGGAGGGACAGACAGCCATAGCTATATCGACGCTAGCGATTCTGAGTCGATCCATATACTTTAATGTATACCTAGCTAAATTATTTCTCTATGCTACAAACTATTAAAACTGGGATAGGTATAAAAAATCATTTTTGGACTCAGGCTTATCGCGAATGAATTTTCCTGGGAAACTGTTAACATTCAGCAATTTGATTTACATTGTTGACGAGGGAAAAATATCGATGGAAATTTATTTGCGATAGGCCTGATAATACTTCCCCATGTAACGTGTACTGAGGATGTAAAAGAAGAGATAAAACATAATGCTTCCGATACTGTTTCAATGTCAAAGATACACCATGGTCTGAAAATGTCGATAAAATCATGGAAATCTGGACGTCATGTTCTGAACGTCAAGTTAACACACAAAAACCGTTTGAAACCATTTTCTTAAGGCTAGATACAAAAATAAGATCGATTTATGGGTGCTAGATAAGATAAAAGATTAATTAAAAGAAAACCTCATGGATCGAATTTCCATCCGCGAATCGCAGCTGAATCGGAACTATATCGTTCCATTTCTGTAGCGGATGGTAACTGGTGAAGAAAAGTGCATCACTTACGATAACTTCAAACAAAAACGGTCGTGGTCGAATGGCAGTGAGCCGGTTCAAAATGGTAGCGCAAAGCCAGGATTGACGGCCAGTAATGTTTTGCTTTGTGTTTGGTAGGATTGGTGCATTTCTAGAGCAAAACGCATTTCTAGAGCAAAACGCTTAATTTGGACCTTTACAATTAAACCATCTAAATTAAGTCAGGTCACTAGCATCGATAGTATCTTACCAGAAGCTTCGGGAGGTTGAGAGGTAGGTATGCAAACAACTTATAGTCAATTACAATGGCACCAAGTGATTAACATTGGTTTCTGTCCATGGTAAAAGATATTGCAACAAGGATGAGAGCTTCTATGAAAGAGGCATATTTGAAATCGGTCCGTATTTGACCCACATCGAATCATTCTAACTATGCTCAATAAAGCCTTCAATTGCATGCAAAAATTATGGATTTATTTTTACTACACCTATATAAATGACATATCTGAGGAAGTCTTTCCGAGACGTGTAGAATATTATTGAATGGTTTTTTTTCTTGGAATAATAAAAGTCATATTAATATGTATATTTACATCAGAGATCTACATTTTGTGTGATTGTTCACATGGGATTTTTGACTATGGGACCCTACTCAACCGACTCATTATTTTGAACTTTCACAATAAGGAAGTCGATTTCTTTTTGTCTCGATTTCGGTGACCTGAAAATTAGGTGTGTGCCAGCACATGTTATTGTTGTCTTACGGTTTTATTTATGTGTGATTGATTTATGATTACCAATGACAAAAATATTCAAATAATCCAATCGGGGTATATTTATCACATTAACAATTTTGCTTGTGCATAGAGGGTGTATTCTCAAATATACTCAAGAGCGTTTGGGTTTGGAGATTCATTTGAGTGATTATGAGACATATGGTATGTTGTCTCAATGGGGCATATCTAACAATGCTAAGCGCTAATTAATTAATCAAAATAAGTTGTAAATAGAAATTTGAAGTGGTGAAAACGAGCATTTTGACAGTTTGCCATTAAGCAAATGATTAGCATTTGGGCGTTAATTGATTTTAAATTAGTTGTGAGTTCATGCTTTGATGCGCCTTTCATTTTTTGCACTAGTAAAATTTAATATGATTTGATGATAATTGATATTACAATAGATAGATGTAAATAATTGTAATTTTATTTAAGACGGTTGGGTAGATTTTACAAAAAACTTAAACATAGACGGGTGATGGTTTGACATATCGGAAAATTGGCATCTTCTTATATTAAAGAATAAAAAAAAACATTTTTTATTTGTTTATTTTAATTTAGAAAATTTGAATAATTGATCAAATATATTTTAGTATAGCCAACGCCCATAAGCATTTTGCTGGTGATTGTGATTATAATTGGCAAATCTCTCAAAACGAATTAAGATTTCGCTAACATTGTACTTAAGAGGATTTAGCAAAACTTATGAGGCAATTCTTGGTTATCAAACCTTCACACATCAGGTGTACTACAAATGTTTAACATCAAGGTTGTGAGGGACTTAATTACCTCAGCTCGATAATCAATCATTGGCTTGGAATAAACTGGGCATATCGACATCAATAGTAGTTTCTTTTTAGAGGTGTTAACAGAAACCCCCAACTGCTTGGCAGCCCGTGAAACTTCGTAATCTAGCAGGTTGAATATGCTATCTAATTATTCGTGAAGATAATTTAAAATATTGGACAGTGGTGGTTGTACGACTGGGTTCTATGTAATTTGTCCTCTGGGTCTAGACTTTTAATTATATTGATACAATTTTTTTTTTTATATACTCGATGTTTCATATCCATGAACTCTTAACTCACAAATTGTGTTGTTCTAAGATTATGCGAACTCTTAGCACTGAATTTAAATAGGCGTTACCTAATATGTCAATAGTAACTTAAAACAACATTTTATTTCACTAGATAGTACAGTTTGAGAGGCATAATCTAATTACAAAAATCAGTTTTATTGATTTTTTGTAAGAACCCACAGACTGACAGAATTCTGAGACCCACTTTTTCGGACTTCTTCATCATCATTAGGTTTGCTTAAGATCTCGAGTTTGATTTATTTCATGAAATCAAAACTTGTTCTATAGAAGCAAGTAACCATATATGGACATAACATATGTAACCCTGTGTGAATCATCGAATACCCTATGCCTCCTGTCTTTAATATTAATATCCCCAAGAAGTGGGTGGGGTTGGATTTTCGATTTATCGATATAAATCCATTTTGAAGCTTTAATCATAGATGAACGCGATGAGATCTCGTTTTTTTGAACAATTAAGTTGTTTACTTTTCCAGTCTACGTTGTAAAGGGAAGTACTGTGATTGCGCGAAAATTCGGAGTTGAATTTTTCACAAATTGTTTTGAGTTAGGTAGAGCCACAGAGGAATCTTCGATGCTGGTGAGGTAGGCGCGGAACGCTCGCGGTTGCTAGACTAAGCTCGTTGGGCGGGGAAGTTCTTGCCTCCCAAGCAGGGGCACACTTTTGAATCGTGCAAAAAAGAAGTCAAAATAAAGATACGTTAAGAAAACTTTGAACGGACTAATGGACTCTAAAAAGAATCAATCGACCTTTACCTCTACGAAGGATAAAGATTTGGATAAACACGCGAATCTAGATACCTTAAGCTAAACTAAATCTAAGCTTAAACTATATTATAAAATAAACCTAAACTAAAATACGCTAAAACACAAAATGGCTTCCCAAAATCTATCCCTCATACGAGGTTCGCTGCTGCACGATCCGAATACACCGGTTGTTGTGGCGAACACTGACCCACCCCTCGTGTAAAAAAAAGTACACGACCATTGCAATCACTAGGGCCTACGTCATTAGTGAAAGCCCCTTGAGACACCTCCCAATAACATCAATTGGATCTGTGGTCAGTTACGTCAAGTCGTCATCGTCGGTTAAAGTTACGTTCCGTAAGGTCATCGTCCACCTGTAATGAGACGGCCTTCTCCAGAAATGTCGAAAAATTTACAAAACAAACTCGTAATTGGACACAAATGTAAAACAAATTAAGGTAAATAGTTTTCATTGTCATAAAATATTAATTTTTGTCTCAAAAAATTTTGTTTTTTTCTTGGTGCTGTGATGACTGACGAGTTGATGCAAGTATTTTTGTTAATTATGACAACAGGTGAGTAAATGGTATTAGGGTTGGAGTTGACGCACTTGGCATAGTCCAAAGGGCAAGGCTCTCACCATTTGTTTACATTTTTTTTTGTATGGACTTTTTCATTGTTTTTTTTTCTTTTTCAGCGTTAAAAGGTCCCATAACAAAATTTTTATGTTGTTTATATTTTGTGTCCAAAAAATACTTTTTAAAAGAATGTCTGTTTTCCTGAGTCTGGATTCTGTTGTTGATACTCGACCCAAACTATAAATTTTATATTATATTTCATATTTCCTCTTATTGAACTCATATATGAGTGATTGTATATGAGTTCAATAAACGATGCTTAAACGATTTTGTACTTCCAGTGTTTTCCTCAGATATGATAATTATTTTAATTTACCGCTTAGCTTTCACAGAATTTTTTATCAAATACAAAAATATTTTAAATTTCTAAGGAAGTTTGTCCGTGATGATCCGTAGCTATTATTTACAAAAATAGTACTTGTTTACCTTGTGAGTATTGATGTCCATTCGTTCTAAATGTCGTAGCCATCTTAAACTAGGGGCAAGTCACTATATAGCGCGTATTGTTCTTGGTTCTTTGTCTCCATAGCCCGTAGATTTTTCGAAAATTTTCCTCTCAAATCGACCAAGGATTTCTTGATTTCTTCATAAACTTTTTATATGGTACATGCTTATGCCTCTGTAGTTGACGCAGTTCAGAGGATATCCTTTTTTGTGGATCGGGCAATGTATCAGTTGCGATTGATCTAATGGCTATAGTGGCATTCCGTTCCGTGGCGAAGTCAATTAGTCTGTTGCCAGACGTGTTGTCGTGTAGGCTGTGTTTTCCGCAATACTGCTAAAGATATCTTCTCTTCCTACCTTTGCGTTAAAATCTCCCAGCACGATTTTAACATCGTACTTCGGTAGTTGCTCATAGGATTTGTCAAGGAGCTCGTAGAAGCAAAGAAGTTAACTCATCTTTTTCCTCCATCGCGGCGTGAGCGGATATAAGGCTTATGTTGTCGAATTTAGCCTTGATGCGAATTGTTACAATGCGTTCGCTAATGTCTTGAAAACATAAGACTTGTATAGGTCTGGCACTTATCACAAATCCGCATCCGAATAGCAGCTGTTTCTGCTCTCTATAGCATGGTCCGTAGTAGATGTCACAGTTTTTCATCCTCTTTTTCCCCGGCCTAGTCCATCATATTTCCTGGATGGCAGTAATGTCTGCTTTGTAGTTCGCTTACCCTCTTCTGTTTAATGTTCTCACATTCCATGGAATTTTCCATGGGTGGGTAGTTAACCCAAAGCACTACCCGCAACCTGGATGGCCAGTTCCAATTTATTAGATACCCCTAGGACACGGGTCCATCAGTATCCACTACGGGATTGAGCTCTGCCGTTGGCCTTTCGGTTTATCCGCCACCATCCCTGACTTAACCTTGAGGTTCCTAAATAACCTGTTGTCCGAATATGTCGAGGCAGCTCGCCTTGGACATCAGGTAGGTTTTTCCTGCTACTCTGACCTGGCTGTTTATAGTGTTGCTGTTTTTCGTCTTGCTATCATACTCGCACTTATTGTTAAGCAAGTTAAATCCGGTTGGATGAGACCAGTGCCCGATGGTTACCACTTGGAGATAAAAATAAGAACAATTGATGTGTAGTCAGAGTTACAACCACTGGGCATGGTTAATTTAAGGCCAATTAGAATGTACCCTCGTTCTACAATATCCGACGATCGCGCATTAATTATACTATCCAAGTTTTGTTGGATATGATCACTGTTGAAATTGTTCTCCTATACTACGCTGACTGTTACTCTGTTACGACTACGACTTTTTATTGTTTTACCTCTAATACTAAAATGTACAATTTTGGTAAAGTTTCCGAGCGGAATTTCTGATCATTCCAAAATAGTTTAGAAAATTTCAAAAAGTCAAAAACAAAAACAAATCTATAATTTAATAATACACACTAAAAAAGTTTGCTGTTCTCAAAACATTATTCAGCGAAAAAAATGCGTTTAGTCAAAACTAATAGACTAAAATAAATCCACATTCAAAATTTGTCCAATCAAATACACACACTCATGGTTGAAGAAGCAAAAAAGTTAAATAACCCATTTTTCTTATAAGTAACTACCTTAACCTTGGTCTCCGGGACTTGAACAGGTGGTTTGCTTTTTTGTATACCCATTGAAGTAGCGTATATTAACCGGAATAATTTCACACAACCTATAAGTGGTATGCACTTATCTGGACATGGCTAACTTGATGGACCTTATATTACATTCAACTGGATTAGGTTACTCTCATGATATGGCTTTAACAAAAACCCGAAGAATGTAACTTTAACAAGTAAGAAAACCCATAACAAGCTGCCACATGCTGTTAAAGATGCGAGCGCAATTACAATGGCTTGTATTACGTTATTTATTTAATTTACATGACATTAACATTTCACTTTTATTTTGTTAAACAAATTCCTTTTGTCAGTGACGGCAACACATACATGCAAATTATTACGAAATTTCGGAAATACGCTTAAAAAGTCGTATTCATGTTCACGTACGGCTGAGTACTTCGAGCCAAAAAAACGTGCTTTGTTTTTGGTCGGCTCATTATTATAAAGTGCTTCATCTTTTCAGATCCTCAGATATATCACAGAGTAATGCTAATGCTGCCGACAGCCGAGGGAAACGTCTAAAACGTAAGTAAATCATGATCATGGGCACTTGGTGCAAATATAAATGAATACCCCGAGCCCGAGACACTATGCGCCGCATCATCATGCTGCTTCGTATATAGTACCTATCTACCAGCAGATACTCTTTTCACCACATCATTGTGCAATTATTTTTGGCCATTTTCTTTCATCTTTTTTATTGGAAGTATCCATCGAAGATGGCGCAGCTCTTTTGCAGCAAGTTGAACTGAGTCATGTGCATGAAATCAATTTGCTTGCACTCACGAGATGAAAGAAGCAATTTTCTGCTTAACTCCGACAGCTACGACGAGTAGGTGTATGGTGTTGGATGGACGGACAGCGAGCGGGGGACCGTTGCAAAGTGATAAATAAGGATGCCAATTCGAAGAATAAATAAGGTTTTCTTTTTGTGAAATTATGAAATACATTATGGTGCTATGGGTTGTTATAGTTTATGGTCATGTATGTGGTAATTTATTGCAGACACGTGGTTATATAATTTTCGCAAAAAGACCGATTACTTGGCGAAGTCTGTTGATAACTGCATCAGCGGGGACGGTTCGCTGTGGCGGGGGATGAATGTTTAAGATATTTTTTTGTTGCAAAATATTTGATTAAAGGGTTAACACTTTTCGCCAGACAAGGAGGTTCCCAATGATGAGGGTTAAATGCGTGTGCGGTCTTTTATATCGATCGATTGGTTATGTAGGTCAATTTGTCGATAATCACAGATAAATTGTATAATCGAAAGTGTATTTGTCTTTAGCTCCCAGAGCGTTGTATCTGGTAGAGAAGAGATGCATTATGCATTTTTTTGTAAATATTTAAGTGTTGTAAAGATTCATAAATATGTAGTATATGTTTCATCATTCTAAAGAACTTTCATTGTATAAACAAAATACTTGCAAATATTTCGCGCTGTTTGTGCATATTGGATTTTAGTCCTGTGTTACCGCAAGTGTTTGTATAAAGGTATGTTTTAGTAGTGTGATGACCATATAAGCCAATTACCGGCTTACTACCTAAAATGTTATTCTGTAAATAATCAATTCGATAAAGGACTAATCTATCTACAAGAAAGGTCATTCCATATCTTGCAACAAGGCATATCCCGCCTGAATGTCGAATATAAGTTCCTATCGAAAATTCTGTGTATATATCTAAAACCTTCTTATAACACATTAAAAGACATGTAGCTACTAGTTTGGCAACCATTCTAGCGACTCATTCAATCGGTTGATAAATGTCAAAGTTATTCAATGTTTACATACTCAAACACAAGATCGGGCACCCGTACTTCGATAATAATGTTAAATACATTTCGTGGGTAGACCATTTCAACCCACGTCCACTTTTTTGAGGAGTATTGATAAATAAATGATTGTGATACCCTAATCCGCAGCATATGCTACAGGGGTACGATAGTTCGTCGGAAAATGTTGAACTTACTTACTTACTTAAGTCCGGGATGAACCTGGGCCTCGACCAACATACCTCACCAATTATATCGGTCTTTAGCTAACTGCCTCCAGTTGCGCACTCCAAGTTGGTTGAGCTCGGTTTCTACTTGTGCGCGGTTTCTACTTCCTCTACTGGTGTCCATTCGTTCTACGTGTTCTAGCCATCTTAAACGTCCAATGTTGATTTTTTTTTACCAGTAGTATGTCGCTGTACAGCTCGTATAGTTCGTGGTTGAATCTTCGTCTAGATAGCCCGTCAACGCAAACGGGACCGAAGATTTTTCGAAGAATTTTTCTCTCGAATCGACCCAGGATTTCTTTATCCGCTTTTGATACGGTCCATGCTTCAGCGCCGAAGAGCAGGACTGGGATGATCAGGGTCTTATACAGGATCTCCTTAGTATTTCGAGTTAGGGCTTAACTACAAAATTGGCTTCTTAGCCTGATGAAACAGCGATTGGCAAGAGTAATTCTTCGTTTGATTTCTGACGAGATGTTGTTGTCAGAACTAATAGCGGGGCCGAGGTAGTCAAAGTCCCGTATTACCTAAATGTCAATATTGAAAACTAAACCCATTTTTGCCACTTCCCTTTCTATACTAGCATACGTGACTATGACATCATGTTGAGTCCTACCAATGATGTCAATATCGTCGGCGTATGCTAGTAGTTGCACCGATTTTTGGAAAATTGTGCCTTTGGTGTTGGCTCGGGAGTTTTGCACAATCCTCTCAAGAATCAAATTGAAGAAGCCAGATGACAGCGCATCAGCTTGTCTAAATCCTTTTTTGGTATCGAATGTGTCGGTGAGGTCGTTTCCGACCCTGATGGAGCAGCGAGAATTCTCCATCGTCACCCTACATAAACGGACGAGTTTGGACGGTATACCAAAATTAGACATGGCTCTGTACAAATCGTCTCTATAAATGCTGTCGTATGCGGCTTTGAAATCGATAAATAGGTGGTGGGTATCGATTTGGACTTCTTGGGTTTTTTACAGGATCTGCCGAAGCGTGAAAATTTGATCGGTTGTGGACTTTCCTGGCCGAAAACCACACTGATAAGGGCCGATCAGGTTGTTGGTAAACGGTTTCAGGCGTTCATATATTACGGCAGATAGGATCTTGTAGGCGATGTTGAGGATACTTATGCCTCTGAAAATGTTGAGCTATAATAATAAAATTTTGTGTATAATTTTACATGAGTACATGAGTGTAAATATTTTCGAAATCTGCCTACAATGAAGTCCGCTTTCAGACATCGGTATATGCAAACGACAAGGAACTTAAGTAAAGGATCCAATTTAAGCATCTTTGAAAGGCATGATTGGAAAATTGGTTTTTAAATTTGAAGAGAAGTCCACCAATGATGTTGATACTTATTGGAATAAAAATGAAGCTAGCTAATTAATTATAAAACACTTTTATTCAAAAAAGATTTGATTTTGATTTCAAATTGCTTGGTACTTTACATATCATTCCATTATTGAAGCGATTATATAAGCAGGTTGGAAATCTTAATCCCTAATTATTGCGCATCCAATTTGGGGGTGATACTGCAATTTTTAATGTAGCTCAAGTGTGAATTAGGTTTATCAAGTCAATAAGAATGTAAGGGTATTTAGTTAGCAGAAAAACTCAGCGCAAATATCACAGCTGAGAGCTTCAACTTTGAATATGTTAAGACCATAATAAACCATCCGTTCAATGGCTTAGTATTCAATGAAGCCAAAAGTAATTTCGTACACCCTATCCCATAGGGGTATGTTAGTTTTGATACATAGAGAAATAATTTAGCAAGATAAACCTTAAAGTATATCAGGCCTTAAATTTTGAGCTAGAATAATTAAATTTGGTACCCGTGCTCTTAACTGTATACAGAAGAATATCTTTGAAATCCGACCACTGCAACCTTTTTTTATAAAAACGTATTTTTTGACCAAACTGTAACGAATTTTTAATTCTGAACAACGTATTTAGACAATCTGAATATTTGTATATCGTCTTTATAGTATTTTTTGCGACTCCCCTTTTTTAAGGGCGTTTTCAGTAAAAAAACGTTTTTCGGCAAAATTTTAAAATATTTGTTTTGGGTAGCCGCGGTGTAGTAGTAATGTGTTCGCCTCTTGAGTGGAAGAAAAAAAATCCATGAAACCTTAAATCAAAGAAATAAAAAAACATAAATACTCGCCTATAAGTAACAGCTACTTTCGAAAAAGATTTTGCGAATCTAACAAACACAAGAAAAATAACGACCTTTATTAAACCGCCCATGGAATAAGTCTCTATTATAGCAAAATATTTCCTATCTCTCTCATTGTCCTTTCTTCAAATGTCTACGCTGTGCAAAAGCCCGACAAAGCTATAACAGCACTATATAGTTATTCATAACCCTTTGTGTGCGTCTAAACAAAAAAATATTATCAGTAAGGCTATAAATTTTACATAATTATAATAGTTATCAACTTTTTTTGTTTTTAATATTTATATTTATTTTTGCGTTATAGTTAAATAAAAAGTGCTATTTCACTTTAATTTTAGTATCGCTGATTAGACAGTTTTTTTTATTTAGATGTAACAGTAAACAAACTGATCTTACACCATACTTTTTTTTGCTATCTGTGTCTATTATTTAATTGGAGGAATAAAAATGCAAGCTTTTAATATTAAGACCTGCAGATTATGTATGCATATAGTTACTTCAAGATTTTCTAATTGATTAAGAAAAAAAAATGTTGCCAGCAGTTGCTCTTTCATCTGAAATAAAATACGTATCTTACAACATCTTTTTTAGAAATTAGTAACCCTTTCATATCATCTGATGTAATTCCACTAATAATTACTGAATGCTCTTTGTATCTACTCAGGTCCTATGATTGAAATTGCGTATTTGCAAAATACATGCTATGAAGCTGCCGCTGATGACCTAAGTTCAAAGATGTCATTTGAAATATGAGATCTACTCATGCTGCTGACTTCGATGACCATTCCTCACTTCAGTAGGTTTTTTTCATTCCCACACATTTAGTACGTATAAAAACTTGGGTTGGATAAAAAATAGTAAAACAACAACTTTTTTTGCTATACGCTCAGATAAATCGATCTTTTTCTGGCCCTCGTCATAAATGTAAAGTAAATCAATCACTTTTATTGGTCGATTACAAGTAATTTTTTCGTACGACAGTGATTGTCTTTTGACAGATTTTTGAAATAGTTAATGACCAACTGCTAAGCTTATACAAACATAATCTTTAACGGCTTGCTCTGAACGATGTATTTTAAAATTCACCAGCAGATGCCCTTACATCATCGAAGAAATTTCAAAGTTATTCCATTCGTTGGTTAGCGTACAGCCCACCTGAAAACACCAATTTCGTAGTCATCCATCTCAGACATCCGCGGCGTTAATTTCGCATGGAATACGTGCAGATGTTGGGGATGCCTAGGTCGTTAAATATGCGTGAATGATGGTAATGGACACTTCTTCCGGATATACCTACGATGACAACAATGGCAAATAAACAATTCGTTCGAGGGAGAGGCCGGGGAGGCCAACAAACAACCTATGACGTATCAATAAAGCATACTACATCACTTTCACTGAATCTCAAGTGTGTTCGAGATTTGTTTACCACTCCAATCTCCAAGTGGTATATCTCGCTTGACTCTTTCTTCCAATTTTGTTTTGTTTCGACGTTGCGGATGTGTATGTGTATCATTCGGGCGGCTGCCGAAAAGTAGAAACTAAAAGTGATTTCGAGAAAATATGCAAATTCCTTTGATCCCGGGTGCGTTTATGATAATTCATGACAACTAACTAAGCCAACATAACCAACTAGGTTATGGTTGATTACAGCATGGTTGCAAATATAATTTGAAATGGTCTCCCAATTTGTGTTCCGTTTTTTTTTTGTTTTTTTTTTGGAAAGTTTGAAGCACATATGCAAATAGATATTTTTTTGTCAATGGTGAACTGTGGGAATGGTGATCGCATTATGTAGGTATATTGGTCTTTTGTTGGTGGCTATTTGGCTTTGAATTAGAATTGCTGATTGAAGCGGATATTTATGCAATAGGTCGGATAGGGTGCAGTGTGCGGAAAGCTGGTAACAATGGGTTAATTGGTTTATAATGTGGATTATAGTTACATAATCGAAATTATGAGCGAAACGCTTTTATTTTCATTAGGAACCCAGAGAGTTAATAATTGGAGAAGATTATTTGAATTTCCGCAGATCTTTTCATGACAGCTGTCTGCATACATCAAGTGTCGCAATGGGTTGGGTTTTTAAATGGATGGTTATCTACAGAATTTTACAAGTAGTTGTCTTGGAATTATTGCAGTTTTGTAGGTTTAATAGGTATATCTTGTGTGAAGTTGGAATATATGGACGAATGTAATGGATAATGCAGAATATCCAACTCCATGGAAATGCGAATGGTTGGATACATAAAGGATTCAAGAACTTATTATACTAAACGGGCTCCCGACCTGTTGAGCGACTCTACCACAGACAAGGAAGCCTTTCATCCTGGCACTGAGATCCGCGATTGCTTTATTCTTAAACCGAAGTTTCGGTCTTCTTTGTCCTCTCGAAACTGAAACCCTACTATAAAGCTGGCAATTGTATTTCCTTCTCCATATTTGCTTCGACGCAGAAGTTTTCGAACGCAAATCCCTTATATTTTCTCCTTTTCCTACTTTCTGGACTGGTGGTAGGATCTATTAGAATTGGACCAGGTATTTAGAATTTCAAGTTAGGATTTGTTTACCAAAACCAAAGTAGCATCGGTTTCCAAGGTTCGCATGGCATTTGAAGAGAAAAGGAAGGAAGAGGGATAGAAAAGATGTTGGGTGTAGTGGAGACTTGGTGACCGAACTCAACTTATGGCGAGGCGCTGTTTTTCTTGTGTTCAATTAAACTCTAAGAATCTTTTTCGAAGTGGTGTAACTTATGGGGGGGTTTCCACTAAACTCTGTTTTTATTTCTAGAATTGATCATTCAACCTTCCACTGAACAGATGTTCAAACAATACGTATGCTAAAGGCCAAGTTCCAATTTTGTTAATATCCATAGGACAAGGGACCAATATTTTGTACAGACTTGAGCACTGCCCTTAGACTTTTGGGTAATTTGTTACCAGATCTGTTCAAGGTGCCTGCTATGTTGTGTAGATTTAGTATGGTTAATGTGTGAAATAAAAACGAGTGCTACTTTTTCGATAAAAGTAAAAAGCTTTGCTATGCGAGGTATCCGATTGCATGTTAGCGAACTTGTGTCTAAAATGGCATTAAGTGTGCACATTGCAACGTTACATTTTGGCATCTCTTAGCTTACATTTTAGTTTTGAGTGGTTTTGTAGTAGACATTTGTTTACATGTGACATTGTGTTTATTTTATTTACTCATTAAATATGATTCATGCAAGAGTTTAAATTGATATGTTTAATGATCAGAATAATTATGGAAAATATCTACACCAAGTTGTTGCATACGACAAACCAAGATTTTAAGAACGGTCTCAAACTGATTAATCACGATCGTCGCACACACTCTTAGCTGATGCCAGTGTATTGTTTTCACCAACAGCTATAAACCAATCCTCAGAACTGGATGAATTTCGTAAAAATACCAAAAATACCACGATAGTTCGATTATGATCCATACGTGTAAATAGTAACGGGTGATTTTTTAAGAGTTAAGTCTTTCAGGTTGGCAGCACTGGTTAGTAATGGCGTCCAAACCTCATCTGTCAAAGTGAAACGTTTTCAGTATACTCTGCCATTTAATCATGGAAAGTCTAACAAACGAGCAACGATTGTAAATTTATGAAATTTCTGATCAAAATTTCTGCTCTTTGAAAAATGTGCACCGTTTGTTACGACCATATTATGGTCGTCTTGATCGACCTGGTGAATCAACAATTCGTGCTGTTATCACAAATTTCGCACCAAATTTACTTTGTTGGACATTAAACCATCGACTCGCATGCGTACAGTGCGTACCGAAGAGAATATTGCAGTCGTAGCGTCCAATGTTAATGAAGATCGTGATATGTCGTCGCCGTTCTCAGCAATTGGGCATGTGGAACTCAATCACATGGAACATTTTACGTGTCGATTTGGGTTTGAAATCCTATAAAATTCAACTTGTGCAAGAATTGAAGCCGAATGACCTACCACAACGTCTAATTTTTGGTAAATGGGCCGTATTCTCATGAAGCCGTTCTATTCCATGAAAATCCGCTGTTTTATCGAAAACTTGTGTTCAGCGATGAGGCTCATTTCTGGCTCAACAGATACGTAAATAAGAAAAACTGTTACATCTGGAGTGATGAACAGCCACATGCCATACATTTTACCGATGCCTCCCGAAAAAACGACAGTTGTTTATGGGCTGCTGGCATCATCGGTCCATTTTTCTTCAAAGACGACCGTGGAAAAAACGTTACCGTCAACGGCGAACGATATCGAGCCATGATACGCGATTTTGTTTACCCCAGTTGGCTGAGTTGAACTTGGTTGACATGAGGTTTCATCCAGTCGGTGCCACATGCCACACAGCGTGTGGAAATGTTGAAGGATGAATTTGGTGATCAGCTTATCTCTCGAAATGGCCATGTGAGTTGGCCTTGATTGTTCTTGTGGGGTTAGTCGTTAGTCTATGTGACAAGCCTAACAGGATGGCATAACACGCGTAATTCGTGGAATACAGGCCGAAATGCTCGAAAAAGTGACGCGAAATTCCGAATGGACCATTTGAAACGGAGCCGTGGACAACATTTACATAAAGTTGTATTTAAAACGTAAATGGCAAGAGCCTATTTATCGATTAAAATAAAAATTTTCAATATTTGATGCAAATTTGAGTGTTTTATTAGATTTTAAAAAAAACTACGCTTAAAAAATCGCCCGTTACCTCAGACACCCATTGCGTGTCTGATAAAAGAAGAATCTACATATCAAGGCATTGCTGTCCCATCGTTCTATACTTATAATAATCTAAGAGGTCCAAAGGTGAGTTATTTTTTTCGACCTGGTCTATTTATTTTATAACTGCAAAGGATTTCTTAATGCGTTTTTGATACGTGGTCCGTATCAGCACCGTAAAGAATTACCGGGTTGTTTTTGTTGTTGTTGTTTTTGTAAAGCATGAAGTCTATTCTTTGTATTTAATCTTATGCTTACTTCGAAGTGAAAGAGAAAGCTACGTACGACGAAAGAGTATAGAACTACATAGAGTGCGCATCTCATACTATGTGGGGTACTGATATTGATACCCCAGTGTTCACATTGGTACCACAGCATAAAACACGAGCAGAGTCGACGCATACGAACGACGAAAATTCCCCTTCGCACTTACCGACCGCGTCAGAAACGGCTACACAATTTTTAGCTGGGATGCGTTTTCTATGTAGTTCTATACTATTTGGTACGACCCACCAATCGTTTAATTTTCAAACTGTTTTTACATTCCCAGTATTCTTAAGATTTTTATAAATTCCTATGTACATCAACATTGAGTACAAAAAAGTAGTTTTTTAAAAATGTATGTCTGCCGTCCGGAGTATAGAGTCTGGAGTCTGAAGTCTGTGATCTGGAATCTGGAATCTGTTATTGATACTGGAGCCCAAATTACTGGGTCAATTCGATTGAAATTTTAGAAATGTGTGATGTTGGTGGTCCTACAGATCGTTTTTGCTATTGGACACCTAGCTCTATAGTTAACGGTACCCCTATAACTGTTTTCTTTAAACACGAATATTAAGAAAACATCTCTAACGATGTTTATAAAAACGAATAACTAAGCTTCTACAAATATATAGAGTAATATGGCATATACAGTTTTTTCGCGGATAATGCAAATAACAGTACTTTTACGATGACTGATTTCTCAAGAACGACCGCTTTGATTTTAATGACAATTAATATTTATGGTAATATGGATATTCTGAATATGTCTGGATACTCAGATTTTTCAAACTAACGGTAGATTTTTCTGCAAGTTTTTTTAAAGGTTAATTTTCTCAGTAAACGGATGAACGTTTTTGATTAAAGTTTAGATGGTGTAGACGTTTGTTAGAATGCAGTTTCTCACTAAAAATGATTATAATGCTAGTTCATAAATTTAATAATATCTCGAAAACTGAAAAAGAAGTTTAAAAAGAAGTAAAAAAAACTGTTCTTTTGCGATTTGTGCAGAACAAGATTACTTGGATCTGATTATATTAAGTGGGATTATATTTACAATTTTAGAAAAACATTAACAGGTGTTTTTGGGCCACACTTTATTTTCTCAAAAACGACTCGAACGGTTTTTATTAAATTCCAGATCTAAGCTAATGTGAATGAATTTAATAAATCGACTTTGTGATAGGTGCCCATTTTTATATATTAGAACATCCTTAACTATATACAAATATATATATATAAACCTATATATATTACATATATTCTTATAAGTAGAAAGAATCAGGAAAACGTATCCAAAAACAATTTCTATGCATATTTTGAGCATTTAAACTATATATCCTGTTGGAAATTATTCGAATAGCATACAAACAACATGAGTTGATTTTCATCCTCATCACAATCATTCAATCTTATATAATATTTGTCAATCAACCACATAGATATGTTAATGTCACTAACATACTTGCTAACAAATAGGGTCAAGATGTATAAAGTACCCGTGCGAAATCTATGTAGAGCAATTGAAATCCCATAGACAGATATCGCACAACCACTTGACATCCCGCAATTAATTCTATGAATCACAAATGTATCTTCTTGAAAAAAATAATCATCAGCATATATTACATCACTATCATTCGCATTTATACTTAATGGGGTTATTTACTTGCCAGAGGTTTACTTTACGTCTGTTTGACTTGTATGTATGTACTTGCAAAAAATAAATACATCGCGGTAGTCAGAAAACTTGTGCTATTCATCGCAATGTCAATATTGCGTTATAAAATAATCAAGTGAGAGATGACATTTGGGACACGTAAAGTGGGATAATCTTCGTTACCAAATACGCAGTTGATCGCAAGCACATAGGTACCCGTACATGAATCGACCCACTAATTGAAACTTGATCTATGCGTTAATCCCTTGCACGACGCACTTGTGTGAAGTAACAATTACATCAGCACAAGGAAATAAATGCCTATGGCAAACCCAACATCTGATTATTCGGTAACAGCACTCGATACAAATCACGAACTTTTATTTCTTTGCAGAGACGAAAATGACCAATTTGGCTTTTGGATATTACGAATTGTAACACAATACTGTTTAAGTATAGCTAATTCCGATAATTTGTTTTACTATTTATGTACTAAGATTTAGTGTAACAATGTATCTGCTTAAAAAGGAGTTAAGTATACGGTTTTGTTGACATAACTGGTCTTTGCGGATTTGCAATTTGATGCTGCACAGTGAAACCGTTAAACATTTTGGTTGCAGAAATAATAAATTGTTGGGTACAATTTACCCAACTATATTACCGATAAGTAAGTAAGTAAATAATTAACTATATTACCGCTAAGGACTACAGACATATGAATCTGACCTCCATTGTTTTAAAGATATCTGATATCAAAGAAGGAAAAGATGTCGAAATAGTACTACACAGCATAGTCTGGATAATAGAAAAAATATATTAAAGAGCAACGAATGTATCCTCATTCAGTTTTAGTTTTAGGGAGTGTATTCCTCACAGACTATTTTAATTTAGGACTAGAACCTTCAGAGGGCGCATGTATCTTTCATAATATGCATGCTAGCATCTATATATATATATATATATTCCTTCAGAACATCTTAGCTCCTGCGATGAATTCTAATAGTAAATTTAATTCTGGTCAAGCCTGAGCATAGTCAAGTCAAGACAAAAACGTTATAATTTCAATCGCAAAAAAAAATCTGAGTAAGACCAAAATTGACATATGGTAGCATAGATTGGTGGCAAACAAAACTTAAGATAAGTAATCATAAGATATTGGCCGTGTTCCGGATTTTAGATTTCAACTTGCGTTCCACATCGCCTTACCTCATTAAGGCGATGTGGAACGCAAAATCTTAATAAATAGCAAAGTAAATGTCAAATTATACCAACCCTTATTTTGCAATTTCGGTTTTCCACATTTATAGATTTTTATTTACTTTTATCTATTCAGAATAATTATTCTTCAACAAAAAAGTTAGAAATAACCTATATAAACCTATAATATTGGGTAATGCTACTGAAATCAAAAACATCTTCATGACACTTCAACGAAAATCAGCTGTTTAACTCAGGTCTGGGTGTCCATGTGTAAATTTTTAACTTGTTTCGCCAGTCATTTTCCCTCAAATGTCACGTGACTATAATGGTCGATTGACCAATGAGAGCAGTGCACCAGCAAAGTTAACTTGGTAAAACTGAAACCCGGAACGCACCCATTGATGAAGGTACACAGTGAGGCAAAAGTAATGCCATAAATGAAATTGGATTCCATTTTGTTTAGAAATGTACAATTTGACGGAAAGTTAATTTAAAGTATTAAATTAATGACATCCAGCTAAATTAATAACATCGGTCACATTTGTGCTCTTTTAACGGCATTTTGAATTTATGTTGGCAATACTTCCAGCATCCATCAGATCTAGCGGTTTTGGTCGGTTAGGTAAAATTTCCAAGACGAGAGATCATAAGGCCCTGCTAACCTGCGTGAGTGGTTGCTCCGTCTGCTGAAACTTGAGACAAAACATATGAGAAGGCAACAATCCGCTGTGCGTATCGTTGAATACCCTTTCCCATCCCATCTGTAAAACTAATATCCCCAAAATGTGGACATGGAATAAAACAGAATCGGGATTAAATATAGAAAATTACATTGTCACAACAAATTGTACAGACAGTTTATAAAACACTTATGGTTTTACAAGAAAAGGGTTTTCTCTTTCATATGTGGTAGTGTATAAAAATATTTTTTTTTTATAAAAACGCCCCCAAAAGTGGACGTTAGTTAAAATGGTCTATAGACGAAATGTTCATATTAATATTACCAACGATTATGCATCACCATTTTTCCAAAAAAATTCAAATTTGACCGGAAAAAGTTTTTTTTACTGAAAACGACCCCAACAAGTGGACGTGGCAAAAAACTTCATTTAGACGAAATATAGACATTGCGATTGTCTAAATATGTTGTTCAGAAACTTTTTCCATATTCTTTACGGTTTGGCCAAAAACTACCTTTTACTTAAAAGGGGGCTTGGCAGTAGGCGGACTTCAAAAATGTGTACAGCTGTTCTGCTGGGAGCAACAAAGAGCACGTGTACTAAATTTCATAATTCTAGCTCAACATTTAAGGCCCGAAACTTGTGACGTACTGACGGACGGACAGACAGACATGGCTAAATCGACTCAGCTAGCGATTCTGAGTCGATCCATATACTTTGAGGTATATCTAGCTAAATTAATTCTCTATGTTACAAACTATGTATCAAAACTAATATACCCCCCTATGGGATAGGGTATAAAAAGAAGGCGAGAAAAATAGCGCCGAAACTCATGCTGCGTTAAAACAACAGATCAAAAATTCGAAATTGGAAAAATATATTACTGCTTATTTTGTTAGTTTTTTCTCTATCCGTCTACAAAATTAGCGCCAAATCACATTGTATTTACAAAGAATAACATGTATATGCGCTAAGAGAGCATTAAGGAACACTCCCCATAGGAAAAATACATAACATATTGCTCTCGATATTTTTTATAAAAGTCATTTTTATAAAAAAACGGTTTTGTCGATTAAAATTAAAGAATTCTAGCAGTTACAGCTATTCACCAATAATATTATTGGACCTTATCCCGGTGTACCATAACAACATTTTCAGTTTTTGACAATATCTAACCAAAAAATCACAATTTTCTGTCCCACCAGCACCTTGTTCATAATTGCCAGCTCCTTGAGCTTTAAAATTTGCATTTTCATATAATAATACAAATAGAGGGCTTCCATCCGCTCGAGGATATGTTCATCAGCAGATGCTCGATGCTTCAATCTTGATAGAATGCAGTACACTGAGGACAATTTTTGCTAGCTATTTTAAGAATATATTCAAAGTCTTCCTATTTGAACTATATGATACTATCGGAAAACATGACATCTCATCAGAAATCAAAGTGTTAACTCTTGCCAACCGCTGTTTCTTGTGGCTAAGTTGACAATTTATTAACAAAAGCCTCACTCGAACTGGTAAGAAAATCCGAATGTGAAAATCCTTGGTCGTTAGTGCTGACGGCCTATATGTACGAAGATGGTAAAAAACATATATGAAAGCTACAATCCGCTGTACGAATCGTTGAATACGCTATCCCAATATATTCAGAAAATAAATGCCCACAAAATGTGACATTGTCACCACATCCTGTTCAGAAAGTTTATCCTAATCTCCGATACGGTTGGACAAAAAAAAAAGACGTTTTTTTATGGAATAGGTTTTACAAATTTTTTTTTAAGAAAACGCCCCAAAATATATTTGAAATGTTCATATTATTATTTTACAATGATTTTTATTAATTTTGTTTTTAAATTGAACCAAAAACGGTTTCTTACTGAAAACGCCGCCGAAATTTGGGCGTGGCTAAAAAATTTGTATAGATGAAATATAGATATTGAGATTGTCTAAATATATTGTTCAAATACATTTTCAAAATTCTTGACCGTTTGGCCCAAAACAACGTTTTACTGGAAAATGGGCGTGGCAGTGTACGGGTTTTAAAATGTTTTACATTTGTTCTGATTCGTCGGACAGAGAGTCTACATACCAAATTTCATCACTCTAGCTCAAAATTTAAGGCCAAAAATCGGTGACATACAGATGGACGGACAGAGAATTAGTGATACTGAGTTGATCTATATTAGACACATTGGACGTTTGTTGTTAAATCTTAAATTACAAATCTTCTGTCAAAGAAAAGGGCACCAAATAAATTTTCCAAGATATCTGGATTACAAACGATCAAGGATTTCTTCATCCGTTTGTGATGTGGCCACGACATAGCGCTGACTATGTTGATATTTCTTTCAGCAGAGTGCTCAATTAGCCTTAGTCCGTAGCCAGTCGCGGTGTAGTATAAGCGTGGGCTATATTTCTCTTCTTCAGTATTGATATTCTTTCCATTATTTAAAAACCTCACTTCAGAATTATCTCAAAAGTTTGTGGACGAGCTGGTAAAAACAGTTTTTGTCGGTAAGAGTGTGACCACATATAATGATTACATTGGAAAATGTTGTCTGACACTGAACCAAAAAGGCACATAATTCGTATGAATAAGTTCATGTATATTATGAAAAATTTCATACTTTTTGCACCATTGTACCCGTTCATACCGTTTATGAATCCGTTTCATAAAATCTATGAATATTTTTCAAAAACTGCGGAAACTTTCGCTTTAAGTATAAGTTCATAAAATATAAGAACCAATTCATATGGATTATGAACTCTTACATACGGTTTACGTTTCTCTTCATAGAATGTATGTACCTACCTATTTATATATTTTATGTAAGAGTTCATACAAATTATGTAAAAGTTCATAGTTTTGTATGTACATTTCATAGAATTTAAGATCCAATTTATGGTGAGTATGATAATAAATTTGTTTGCACCTAGTCAAATAATATATATAATATGTAAGGGTTCATAAAAAAACGATATTTTATATTATTTTTTTTTATTTGTATATAAGTATATTTTGTCATATTTTATGAGATTAGAAAGGTGCATTTCATTCAAATATAGACCAACACTCAAAAATTATTTTCCAGTGTGTACTTTGACAAAGCGGAAAAATGACAAATATCAGAGAAACACAAATCTCATACTTTATTTGCTCTGATGAGATACTATATCTATTATTGTCCTCATGTAATTTTTACAGAAAGTGAGTGTGGAGTATATGTTTGGTTATAAAAATTAGGTGTATAATATACAATGAGCACTTACAATGATTTTGTTCTTGCAAAGTATGAATAGTTTCATGCGTTTTATGTAGCAGTTCATAGATTTTATGAATTGTTCATACGCATATGAATGTATTCGTACATATTTTAAACGATTACGATAATATACATTTGGATTGTTGATTTTTCCCTTACAATGTCAGCCCAAAATATGTGTATGAATGCGGTTTCATACATTCTATGATTTATTCTTGCAGTATGAATTGTTCATACTCGTATGAAAAAATTCATAAATTTTCAATTTTGAATTTCCCAACAACAACTCCAATGTACAAATTTTTATGAATGCGATTTCATACACTTAATGATTTATTAATAAAATCGAAAAAAAATCCTATGAATTTTTACATTATCCGCATGAATACTTCAAAAAATTTAATGAATTTGGGTGTATGAGCGCCGTTCATAGAAAATATGTACAAAATTGTTTTCAGTGAATGCGGGTTGTTGCAATGCATTGGTCTGAGCATATGACTTTTCCGTAAGTCTTTCGCTTAGTTCCACATTAACATATGGTGTACACAAATCCTACTCTCTTTAACACGGATTGTAGTAGATGTCACCGTCTTATATCCACATTTAGCATGGACCATATATTTTCTGGATGAGCGTTATGTCTGCGCTGATCAGGTTATATTTTGTATAATATAAAATAATATATATATTTATATATATCAATGTTAATATATGAAACACAATTTTGTATGAACATAATTGTTCTTAATTAATTTAAACAGTAGATTTATTTTTCAAAACAGCCCTATTTTCTTAACATCAAATTTTTATTGTTATTTGCTTGAACCTTTAACATAATTTCGAGTCGAAAGTACCAACCTGCACTAAACTTTGTCTACTTCAATCTAGACATGAACTAGCAACTAACGTATTCACAGCCATCAGATGAAGGATATATTTTAGGCTGTAGAATAGCAAGACACATTGTACGTGAAATCATCAAATTACCACCATGACTTCAGTCATCACCACTTGAATGAATTGGAATTCAATTTGCAAACGATAAAGAGTCAACTGTAGGTGTATGGGAGACACTTGCACTTCCTGGGTGATCCCGCATACTCTATTTTCAGTAACTACACACTCCAACACACAAGCCGCAAAATTTGCATTTACAAGCACTCGTTGAATACGGCATATGGAGGCATGTAATAATGCCCGTGCGGTCGCACATACGACTTTGTCATACAAATTTTCCAAGAGATACTTCTAGTTTGAGATACATTTGCCGTCGTAGAGTAAGGTTTGACACATTGATTGATCGTAAAAAGAAATTTATAGGGAGGATAGGACTCAAGCGTTACGTTAGACACTCGACAACAAACCAAAGTACAATAAACACTAGGAAGATCACGAACCAAACACAACAAAAACAGACAAATCTGTTTTCAGCCCAGCGCATTACGATGTGACTATGGCTTTTGGCATCTTCTTCAAACTGACCAATACATACGCGTATACACGCATGCCCCTCTTCTCCCATTACTACCGCCCGCCACCTAATTGTATGAACCTTTTCGACCAAAAAAAAAAAAATTCGGAGAAATGCGGTAAAGCCAAACCTTAGACTGAGCGACGCATGTTTGGTAGTGGTAACTCGTAACACCGCGCGCGAAATTTCGTTACTCACACGGGGCCCGATGCCATGGAGAAAGAAGAAAGAAGAGATTAACACTATACACCTTTTTCGTGTTCGAGAGTAATTGATTCGTTAAACTTTCGAAGTATAAATAGTTTGTAAAGATTCCATATGACGGTCATTCGGTTAGATTCATTCACTAGCGTACAAGTTCCGTAAAATTGTACGACGTTCCTAAAAAGCGCCCGAAATAAAAAAAATGAAGTGGTTCGTGTTGATCGTGTGTTGTGTCGAATTGGCACTGTCATTGCCACAAGGATATAATTACAAGGATCCTGCGCCGGGTGTAGTGGACTCGAACTTGGGTGGATTTAGGCCGATTCAGGCGCCATGCAATCATGGACCAAACGCTGCCGCACTTGTCCAACAACAGTCAATTGGAAGGATTATAAATAATAATCACCAGGATGTTGTCGTTGCTGGTGGTGGACACGACTCACAGGCTGTCACCGTAAATAGTCACATTGTTGTCGGTGATGGTGGTCATTCGCAGGTTTTCCGCGAAGGACATGGATACGCCGAGCAGAACCGAGTTCAACCAGCACATGTACCATTGCCTTTGCCACTGGGACCATCTCTACCCGCATCAGGCCCAGCACATGCATTTGTTCAAACTGCACAACAGCAATTTGGATCTAATCAGAACTCATTTGCTAGTTCATTCAGTACCATTAATGGCGGAGGAGCTATTGTTAACGGAATTGGAAAAGTGCCACCTCCACCACAAGCACTGAGTGGAGGATATCAGTACGCTAGTGGTTTTGGAGGAAGCAAGCACTCAGTCGGTGCAGGATTTGGTGGACCAATTCGTGGACCTATATTCGCAGGAGCTCCAATTAATCCCAACTTCCTTGCCGGTGGACCAAGGCCAATTGGTGGTGGACAGAAATTCGTTAGCGGTGCCGGATTCCAAGGACCGAGCTCACACCATCAAAGTCTCGGTGGATTCCAGAGTGGGTCGCAGTTCCAAAGTGGATCACAATTTCAGGGTGTCGAAGGTGGAGCACAGTTCCAAAGTGGCTCTGGAGGATTCTCCAATGGTGGTAGTTCACAATCCTTCGGAATCGGATCTGCCAACTTGGGTGGAAATGCTATTTTGAACGGTGCCCTCGGCAACGTTATCCGTGAAACCTTTGCAAACGCTCCTCTCGATCCAACAGTCGAAAAGCACATCTACGTCCATGTCCCACCAGAGGATCTCGAAGAGAAGGAAGTCCGCCAACAAATTCATCTGCCAGAAGTACCAGCCAAGAAACACTACAAGATCATCTTCATCAAGGCACCAACAGTCAACACACAGACAAACTATGCCCAAATAGCAAACGCCGCCGGGGTCTCCGAAGAGAAGACAATTGTCTACGTTCTCGTGAAGAAACCCGAGGAGCCATCTATCCAGGAGATCCAACAGATTCAACAGAACATCAAGCCAAGCAAACCAGAGGTCTACTTCATCAAGTACAAGACTAAGAAGGAGGATGGTCCAGCCGGTGCATTCATCGGAGGTGGATACAATGCAAATATTGATTTGGGTGGTGGAAGTCAGCAAAATGATTTCATTTCAAATGGTCCAATCGCAGGATCTGATCTTGCTGGACCTGCAGATATCAGTGTAACCGGTACTGGCAGTGGAATCGATACCTTCCAGGCCGGTGGATCCTTCACATCAAGCAGTAGCTCGAGTGCCGGCGTTAACATTGGTGAAGGTGGTGGTGGTACACCACACGCTGTCTACGGAGTGCCAAATGTCAAGTAAATGCTAAAGTCCAGCTGAATTGTTGAATTTCCCATATATGTGATGTTATCCATATTACCCTGTATATTTGTTAGGTTTTAAGCTTATTGTTTTGTTTTGTACACACATGCCTCATTTTATTATTTATTGCGAGAATAAACGAAATTATTTTATATATATATATATGTTAAAAAAAATTATAAACCTCAAGAAGGTTGCGTTTTTTTATTCGTTTTCTCTTTTTTCGGTGCTAATGGGTGAGGGTCAATGACTTTGGTGTTATAGAGCACTAGTGACATTTCAAATTTATTATGACTGACATCAAAAAGAAGGTTGCCGTGAATGGTGTACAACAGGCTTGTGAGCTTTCAAAAGTTCAACTGCAGTTTCTTTTTGTTTTTGTCATTTTGATTGTAAATTTGTTTTTTACTATTCTTACCTTGGGATTTTTTAAATCTGAAAACATAACCAATCAACGAATTGTTGACAAATCCAACCTTTGTACTTGCAACAGCATTTTGTTAATTTAAAAAGGAGAAAAATTAAATAAAATATTTGCTATCTTATAACATATCTAGCAACACTACTTAGTTAGTTAGTTTGGCTGCACATATGAGACGAAATACAATTGTTGTTGTACAACAACATTTACCTGAACACCTGCCCATTATAGCCGGAATTTCACGGGTGTTCAACCACATCAGCAGAACCATCAAACAGTGTCGGTCAACACAACAGGGAAGAAACACACTACCACGGTACAATAAATGAACATGATAAGTTTTGACAACCTTCTAAGATCTGAATGGATATTCTGAATATATTCTAGTCCTAAACTCCTTACAGCTGCAACAATTAGTGACAGTTAAATGTAAATTGCATATATCAACGTTTTTTAATGTGGTGGTGAAATGAGAATGTGAAGGAGTAACGTCAGTAAAGGATGATGCCGTGACCCCAAGTATTGTCAATATTTGCAGTTCTTTGTACTTTTTTTTAAGTCTATCGATACTGTACACTTTACTCTCAGAATACCACCAGACCTAAGTTTCATTTACATCTACGACTGTGTACATCCACAGTGTCATATTTGAAAATGTTTTTCTGTAGGTATGCTTTCTTGACTTGTTGCTCTATTATTGTTATCTGATTATGCCTGGTATCCGGGATGTTGGACGAGAGTGAATTTGTTTGTCCATTAAGGCGTCGAATATTAAAGGCTGCTAGTTTGGTCTTCGAGGTGAAAAGCATAATTTCGGTCTTGCTGAAGACAACACCCAGGCGACAGCTTGTATCACAAGTGCTCACAGTATCCTGAACAATTAGCATGATATCGCTGATGATGATCGTGATCATGATCATCGCGTCGTCCGCATAAGCTACTTCCATAATCCTTGTACGCCTGATAGTGCATTCATGACAAGAGGAGAAATGACTCCACCCTGTGGTGTGCTTCTGTAAGCGTTTTGCAAAAGACTACGGTTGCCTAATGTTGATTGAATGATTGAAGATTATAGCAGAAATACAATTCATTAGTTAAAATATGCCTCTATACCAGTAAAATAAGGGCTTAACGTATGTTATTTGTTTGTAGGTTATAGAGAGACGCCTTAGACGTTTAAGCCATTTTTTGACATTCCCTATAACCTCATGAAGAGCTATTTGTGTTAATCGAACTTTGAGGTATGCGTGCTACTATAAGGATAGTGGTGATTAAAGGAAAAAAAACATGATGGACCCGATCGACGGGCTCAGTGGCGCGTTGATTAGTGCGATAAACTGCCGAGCAGAAGGTCTGGGTTCGATTCCCAGCCGTAGCAACACCTAAATGATTTTCAGTGAGTACGCTATCTATTTATTTAATCATCTTATTATTTAATATATGTAAGGATTTATAAAATGTACGATGTTTTATATACTTTTTTTAAATGTATATTGTTATATTTTGTCATATTTTATACAAATAGAGACATATAATTCATACAACTAACATACTAACATACATATATATTCATACAACGCATTATACACTGTTTACTTACTTACTTACTTACTTAAGTGGCGCTACAGTCCGGAATGAACCTGGGCCTCAACCAACATGCCTCTCCAATTAGCCCGGTCCTTAGCTAACTGCCTCCAGTTGCGCACTCCAAGTTGGTTGAGGTCGGTTTCCACTTGTGCGCGCCACTTAAGGCGAGGTCTTCCTCTACTGCGTCCGACGTCTGGCTGGGAATCGAAGACTCTGCATTCTACATGTCCTAGCCATCTTAAACGTCCAATGCGGAGTTTTTTGACCAGGGGCATGTCGCTGTACAGCTCGTATAGTTCTTGGTTGAATCTTCGTCTCCATAGCCCGTCAACGCAAACGGGACCGAAGATTTTTCGAAGAATTTTCCTCTCGAATCTACCAAGGATTTCTTCATCCGCTTTTGATACAGTCCATGCTTCAGCGCCGTAGAGCAGGACTGGGATGATCAGGGTCTTATATAGGGTTTCCTTAGTAGTTCGAGTGAGGGCTTTACTACTAAATTGCCTTCTTAGCCCGAAGAAACAGCGGTTGGCAAGAGTAATTCTTCGTTTAATTTCTGACGAGATGTTGTTGTCAGAGTTAATAGCGGAGCCGAGGTAGACAAAGTCCCGTACTACCTCAAAGTTATATCTGTCAATGGTGACGTTCTGTCCAATTCGTCGATGTTGTGAGTCCTTTCGTGATGACAGCATATACTTAGTCTTACCCTCATTTACTGCTAAACCCATTTTCGCCGCTTCCTTCTCTATACTAGCAAACGTGGCTGTGACATCACGTTGAGTCCTACCAATGATGTCAATATCGTCAGCGTATGCTAGTAGTTGCACCGACTTTTGGAAAATTGTGCCTCTGGTGTTGGCTTTGGAGTTTTGCACAATTCTCTCAAGAATCAGATTAAAGAAGTCACATGACAGCGCATCGCCTTGCCTAAATCCTTTTTTGGTATCGAATGTGTCGGTGAGGTCGTTTCCGACCCTGATGGAGCAGCGAGAATTCTCTATCGTCATCCTACACAAACGGACGAGTTTGGGCGGTATACCAAAACTAGACATGGCTCTGTACAGTTCGTCTCTATAAATGCTGTCATATGCGGCTTTGAAATCGATGAACAGGTGGTGGGTATCGATTTGGACTTCTTGAGTTTTTTCCAGGATCTGCCGAAGTGTGAAAATTTGATCGGTTGTGGACTTTCCTGGCCTAAAACCACACTGATAAGGGCCAATCAGGTTGTTGGTAAACGGTTTCAGGCGTTCACATATTACGGCAGATAGGATCTTGTAGGCGATGTTGAGGAGACTTATGCCTCTGTAGTTGGCGCAGTTCAGAGGGTCTCCTTTTTTGTGGATCGGGCAAACGATGCTGAGGTTCCATTCTTCAGGCATATTTTCATCCGACCAGATTTGGCTAATGAGTTGGTGGATGTTACTTGCCAAGTCATCTCCGCCGGCCTTATAGAGCTCAGCGGGAAGGCCGTCATTTCCGGCAGCCTTATTAAGATTGAGTTTAGATATTGCTATCCTCACTTCACTCAGGTCGGGTGGTTGGCAGTCTTCGCTGTCGTTGCCAATATTGAATGGTTCGTTCTGCCTGACAGCGGAATGTTGTTCGTCATCGCCGTTTAACAGTCTACAGAAGTGGTTCTTCCATATCCTCAGCATCGACTGTGTCTCAACTACAATATTTCCTTGTTCATCTCGACAGGATTCTGTTCGAGCCTTGTATCCTTGGCTTTGACGTTTTACACTTTGGTAAAACTTGCGAACATCGTTCCTGGAGTGGCACCTCTCTATATCCTCGATCGCGCGCTTTTCTTGCTCTTTTTTCTTCTTGCTGAAAAGCCGATGCTCTTCCCTTCTTCTTTGCCTATAGAGCTCAATGGCAGCTCTCGTCTTCACCTGCAGCTTAGCCTTGTAGGCCTCGTTCTTGGCTGCGAGCATCTGTCGGCATTCCTCATCAAACCAGCGGTTTCTCGCTGGTGGGCGCGAGAAACCTAGCACATCAGTTGCGGCTGATCTAATGGCCTGTTGGCATCGTTGCCATTGCTCTTCGACATTCGATGCTGGTGGTATGGTGTTAATCGAGAGGTTAAGGGATACGCGTTGTGCGAAGGTCTTGGCGGTCTCTTGCGATTGCAGTCTTCCGACATTAAATTTTTTCACAGTATTTCTGGATTGTTGTGGCGTGGTGGATATCCGCATTCTTACCTTGGCTGCTACAAGGTAGTGATCCGAGTCGATGTTAGCTCCTCGGAATGTTCGGACATCCAAAATACTGGATGCGTGCCTCTTATCTATCGCAATGTGATCTATTTGGTTCACCGTTCGTTGATCTGGAGACCGCCATGTCCCCTTATGGATATCGAGGTGAGGAAACCGTGTGCTGGCTATAGTGGCATTTCGTTCCGTAGCGAAATCAATTAGCCTAAGTCCGTTACCAGACGTGTTGTCGTGTAGGCTATGTTTTCCGACAATACTTCTAAAGATGTCTTCTCTTCCTACCTTTGCGTTAAAATCTCCCAGCACAATTTTAACATCGTACTTCGGTAGTCGCTCATAGGTTTTGTCGAGGAGCTCGTAGAAGCAATCCTTAGCTATATCATCTTTTTCTTCCGTCGGAGCGTGAGCGCATATAAGGCTTATGTTGGCGAATTTGGCCTTGATGCGGATTGTTACTATGCGTTCGCTAATGTCTTGGAAACATAAGACTTCTTGCCTAAGTCTGGCACTTATAACAAATCCGCATCCGAATAGTCGCTGTAGCTGCTCACTATAACACGGTCCGTAGTATATGTCACAGTTTTTCATCCTCTTTTTGCCCGGCCCATCCCATCGTATTTCCTGGATGGCAGTAATGTCTGCTTTGTAGCAGTTTAGGGCTTCCGCTAGTTGTTCGCCTGCACCTCTCCTGTTTAATGTTCTCACATTCCAGGTGCAGATACGAACGTCGTTGTCCTTTTTTCGTTTAGCAGGGTCGTCAACAATAAAATCAGTCCTTTCCGAGGCTATTGGTTGCTTCGTAACCATGTTTTTTTTCTGTGGGTGGGTAGTTAACCCAAAGCACAACCCCCAACCTGGAGGGCCAGTTCCAATTTATCATATACCCCTAGGACACGGGGCCATCAGTATCCACTACGGGATTGAGCGCTGCCGTTGGCCTTTCGGTTCATCCGCCACCATCTCTGTTCAAGGGGCCTGACTAACCCTTGAAATTCCTAGACAACCTGTTGTCCGAATATGTCAGAGCAGCTCATCTAGGTTCGCCTGGGACAGCAGGCCGGGTATTCATCCGTGCCATTCTCACCAGGGTGTTTATAGTGTTGCTGTTTTTCGTCGTGTTCTCAACACTCGCACTTATCGTTTAGCAAGTCAAATCCGGTTGGATGAGACCAGTACCCGATGGTTACCACTTGGAGGTAAAGATAAGCACATTTGATGTGTAGTCAGAGTTGCAACACTGGGCATTGCCAAGTTAACGCTAATCAGAGTCTACCCTCGTTCTACAACACCCAACCATACACTGTTTACTGTGAGAAAAAGGACAAATTACAAAGAAACACAAATCTCATAATTTATTCTCCCTGATAAGAAACGATATCTATTATTATCTTCTTCTTAATTTTTCAGCAAGTGAGGGTGAATTATATTTTTGATTACAAATGTAAGGTGTATAATATACAATGAGCACTTACAATGACATTTTCAAGCGTTTAATGTAGGAGTTTATGAAACGTCATAATGTTAGTATGAATTGTTCATATTTAAAATAAATACGATCATATAAATTATTTTCAGTGTAAAGCCCTAAGCCATTATTAGAATTTACCGCATTGTGTTAGAGGCAATTATTATCGCAATTTGCAGTGTCCTAACAATACATGCGTATAACTTCGAAAAATATAATTTCGTCGTTGCAGCAAATATGTCACTTTTAACTTTTAAATTCATTTTTTATTTACTTAAAATACTATCTTAAAACTAGACAAAAATGACTAAATCTAACTTATAATTAACAATTTTTTCGTAAATTAACCTATCGGCCCTAAGCGGGCGCTCTAAGCTAATATTTAGTAGTTTTTTTAATTTTGCCTTTCTGCTTAAATTTATCTTTTTTTTTTTATTGAAATATATAAATTTATTTTCAAAGAAAATTTAAAAAAACTTTGGTATACGACATTTTTTAATTTTATAAAACGCTTAATCTAGATTAAAACTAACTTAAGGCTACTTAAAACTACTTACACCTAACTTAATTATAATCGGGGTGGCGAGCACTCGTTGCAGATGCCCCGAGGGGTCGCCATCCCAATCGAGACTTTTGGCCCCCAGGCTGCATGCATTAAACCATATTGTACCCCAATATGGTGTACATGCCCCGCCCCAGACCTCGTTTCTAAATTTTATTTGTCTTAAACATAAAGGAGTGGACTAAAAGTCCGCAAAGACCTGAGGAAGTGCAGAATCACTTCCCTCATGTAGCCACCAAAATTCCGCACTCTGCCTTTCAGCATCGGCCCTATCGCGATCCGATACCGAAGTGCTAAAGCGGAGGAGCTCCGGAGCATTGTCGACATACCCGTCGCGGATTAGCCGCTTGTCACGCGCGTCACGGTAGCGGTGGTATAAAACCGGGATACCGTTCCTGTCCTGTACCAACCCTAACGAATCGATATAAATAAACGCCTATGGTGGAATAAAGCCAGACACGAGCGTACTCTCCATGTACGTTTCATTGGGGTAATAAGCCCCAAAGATCAGACTGTTGTCGCTAGCCATCGCCCTTGCAGCGGGCCTTCGAATCACCTTAATAAGGAAATTGTCGATTCTGTTGAGCTGGGCCCCATTGTAAAGAACCTCGTTGCGATAATATTTTATGTACTCGGAGTCCGGCGTTCGGTACAATCCTAAGCAGGATCAGAAACAACGCCTCTCAAACAGCCGTATCCTTTCCATGTAGGATGGTGAAATATTGAACCACACAGGACAACAGCAAATATGTCACAACAACAGTCAAATACTGTGTGTACATATGAGAAGACTATGTTTAATACCCTATTCCATCCCATCCTTAAAATTAATATCCACGAAATGTGGGCTATATGGCGATGAAATATAGAAAATGATGTCAAAGCATATTATTCCGGCAGTTTTGTAAGGTTCGACAAAAAACAACGGTTTTCTCCTATGGAGTAGGGTATAAAAATGTTTTTTGTAGGTAAACTCCCCCAAAATGTGTGCGTGGTTTAAAATTGTCTAAGGACGAAATGTTCATATTATCATAACCAATGATCTTGCATCGAACGTTTTTTCCAATATTTTGAAAATGTACCGAAAACGTTTTTTACTGAAAACGCTCACAAAAAATAGACGAAATTAAGATATTAAGATTTTTTATATATGTTGTTCAGGCATTTTTTCAAAATTCCCTACGGTTTGGCCAAAATCTAAGTTTTTCTGAAAAAGGGGCGTGGCAGTGGGCGGATTTCAAAACAAATTGCACTTGTTCCGCTGGGAGCAACAAAGAGTTCGTGGTATTAGTTTTGTGTATTAGTTTTGATACATAGTTTGTAACATAGAGAAATAATTTAGGTAGATATAGGTACCTCAAAGTAAATGGATCAGCTTAGTCGATTCAGCTAGCGATTCTGAGTCGATCCATATACTTTAACTAAAATCTATATAAATTATTTTTCTATTTTATAAACTAGCTATGTATCAAAACTAATATACCCCTATGGGATGGGGTAAAAATATTCAATTTCGTTTTTATTGGCGAAGATCCAAACACAAACCTTACAAACCTGTACAGCGAAATAGACTGCCAGCTGATCGTTCATGATGTAGATTGTAGAGGGAATTTTCACCAACAATTAAGCTCGAAGAGCATTAGAGTTCCTGTAGACGGCACAAGTTGAAATCAACTTCTAGCGACCTGAAGGGTGCAACTGTAGGCAGTTTTCTATTGAGAAAACTAATTGTAGTGGCTTATCAAGGAATGGTATGAATAAATATGATGACCTAAGTAAAATATGATTTTTAACAATACTTTCAAAATACACTTACGTCCTCACTTACAAACAATTGAAACAATTTTTGTATGACGAATACCTTTTGGTCCTCCACCTGTTCAACCTATACAATTTAAGTTAAGAAGTTAACAAACTTTTATCTCTACTTACCTGCCTTGTCGACAAATATAACGTTCAATTGTTTAAAAGTGTGTAGTAATTAATTTTTCACCTCCAAACAAACTTTCCGTGAAAACAGAGGGTACGTTTTTCATTTTCAACAAAATGCCTGTCAATTCACATTATGTCACCACACGATATTACTTTTGCCCCATCTTGTACATAAACATATTACGATTATTAAAACAAATCATTTTTGGTAGCACAATTCCATACAAATATTCTGAATAACTTACATTAGTTCAAGGATCTACTTTCAGGAAACACTACGTTCTCTTTACATTGAAAATTAACCTCTCGAAATAAAAGAAAAACGGAAGCACACCATTAAAGGAACAAATTAAACGCAGTTTTGTGCCTTAAATGGTTTTTGAAAATTTCTCTACGAATGCAATAAATTCTCTTTTCTATCATTCGCGTGAAATAAAAACCCTTTTACTTACCCTATAAAATAAAAGGAAAACAAGCATTCCTTTTTTTCATACTTCTTTTCGCCAAGAGCGTTGTATGAAATTGAGGAAAATTTATAATGTTCTCATTGTCAAAGAAGGGGAAAACATCGACTGAACAATTTGGTCTAACTACTTGTCTCTGCAGAAGCTCAAACGCAGTACAATTGAAAAGAGGAAAACACTATGAATCCGAATGTTTTGGCGAAGGAAACAGAAATAAAATAATTTTCAGTCATATTTCATTAGTGGAATTCATTATAAAATAAATTTTCTAACCGTCTTATATTATGAATAAAAAAATGTAATGCAATCAGTTATAAAATTTAGATTTAAAAGAACTATGTATATAAATCTATGTTGTGGGTAAACTAATGATAAGCTTATTTAATTTATGTATTAGCAGTCATTTTAACATAATAAGTATCATGTGATATCATAAGCTTGTCGAATATTATTGTCTATAACTGTATCAATTTTAATGGTTTAAGGTCAAAAAGGTCATTGTCCATCTTATAAATAAAATTTAAACGAAAATAAGGATTATAGACATAATTGCAACAACTAATTTCTTCAACTTTCTATTGGTTAGAGGCCTAAACTCTATTTCAGAATATAAGAGGATACTTGAATAAATAAGTTGTTGCTAGTCACCCTAAAGGTCCACTAACAAAAACCAATCAACACATAAGTTCCCAAAACATTAGCGAACGCATTGCAACAATCAAGGCCAAATTCACCAACATAAGCCTTATATGTGCTCATGTTCCGACTTCTATGAGCTCCTTGCCAAAACCTATGAACAACTACCAAAGTACGATGTTAAAATCGTGCTGTGAGTTTTTACGCAAAGGAAGGAAGAGAAGACATCTTTAACAGTATTGTCGGAAAATATAGCCTACACGACAACACGTCTGGTAACGGACTTAAGCTAATTGACTTCGCTACGGAACGAAATGCTTCGATATCCATAATGGGACATGGCGGTCTCCAGATAAACGAACAGTCAACCAAATTGACCACATTGCGATAGACAAGACACGCATCCCGTATTTTGGATGTCCGAACATTTCGAGAGGCTAATACGACTCGGACCACTATTTTGTTACAGCCAAGGTAAGGATACGGATATCCACCACGCCGCAACAAACCAGAAATACTGTGAAGAAATATAATGTCGAAAGATTGCAATCGGCAGAGACCGCTAAGACCATCGCGCAATGCGTATCCCTTAACCTCTCGATTAACATCGGCTTTTCAGAAAGAAGAAAAAAGAGCAAGAAAAGTGCGCGATCGAGGATATAGAGAGGTGCCACTACAGGAACGATGTTCGCAATAGAAGGCTCGAACAGAATCCTATCGAGATAAACAAGGAAATATCGTAGTTGAGACCCATTCGATGCTGAGGATATGGAAGAACCACTTCTGCAGACTGTTGAACGGCGATAACGAACAACATTCCGCTGTCAGGCAGAACGAACCATTTAATATTGGCAACGGCAGCGAAAACTGCCAACCATCTGACCTAAGTGAAGTAAGATAGCAATATCTAAACTCAAGCTTGGAAGGCCGTCATTTCCGGCGTCCTTATAAAGCTGAGCTTTAAGTATATGCTGTCAACACGATAATACACACAACATCGACGAATGGGGCAGAACGTCACCATTGACAGATATAACTTTGAGGTAGTACGTTACTTTGTCTACCTCGGCTCCGCTATTAAATCTGACAACAACATCTCGTCAGAAATCAAACGAAGAATTACTCTTGCCAATCGCTGTTTCTTCGGGCTAAGAAGGCAATTTAGTAATAAAGCCCTCACTTCCGATCATACCAGTCCTGCTCTACGGCGCTGAAGCATGGTCTGTATCAAAAGCTGATGAAGAAATCCTTGGTCGATTCAAGAGAAAAATCCTTCGAAAAATCTTCGGTCCCGTTTGCGTTGACGGGCTATGGAGACGAAGATTCAACCACGAACTATACGAGCTGCACAGCGACAGACCCTAGGTCAAAAAACTCCGCATTGGACGTTTAAGATGGCTAGGACATGTAGAACGAATGAACACCAATATTCCGGCTCGCAGAGTCTTCGATTCCCAGCCAGACGTCGGTATGTAGGAACCGACCTCAACTAACTTGGAGTGCGCAACTGGAGACAGTTAGCTAAGGACCGGGCTAATTGGAGAGGCATGTCGGTTGAGGCCCAGGTTCATCCTGGACTGTAGGAAGTAAGTAAGCATGTACTTGGATAAATACCAAAGACCACTTCCCCCTGGTATAGATGCCATATTTCGTTGAGGATTCCATAGGCAATGCTACAAAAGTTACAGGTGACCGCTATCGGGAAATGTTGTGCCCAGAGCATGTGGTTTCAACAAGACGGTGCCACATAACACACAGCACACAGCAATTTGAAGAAAACCGGTAGACTGTGAAACGATTATGCAAATACTGGCGGATTGACAGATGAGACAGACGAAATCGCTGGGAGCACTTTTGTTTGGTTCCCCTTTCAACAAAATCAATCAAAATCTTGAGTTCAAAAATGTTCATGAAAACAAGACCTTTATCTTGTATTCAATGTTTCAAATCCGTTATTTGGATGGTACTGCTTATATTGTTCGTACATTCGAAAATAATGAGGAATAACTGAGAGATATTGTTTTTATATACAAATTTTGCATTAGTACCAGAATCTGGTATGCATTCAGAAATGTAAATCAGACTGAAAGCCGATAGACGGGCAGAATCGACACTTCCAGTTTTCGGACTTTTCTATCATCTTATTGTTTGGTTCTAAATTACTTTCCAAATGCATGTAGGATAAAAGATGGCATCGAATTGTGCCCAGAAGAACTCAAAATATGAACTATAAAGAAAATCGACCCAGGCAATTAATTATGGGTAGTGAATACAGACAGACGGTGTGAAATACGGACAACTGACGAAGGCCCAATTCTGTGAAAGAACCGACAGCTTTCAGGAAGATTCAATGTGATGGGCAGTAAAAAATGGATTAAAAACCTTGACATTTACTATGGTTGGTATTATAGAGATAGAGATCAGAATAAGCCACTGTTCTAAGGTGAATTTGTAAGAGCGGCAATTATCGAAGTATTCGTTCGGAACAATTTCCGACTCGAAAGTCAGTTCTAATCGGAACAAAATAAAAAAAAACATTCAATCGCCTTCGTTTGATTCCGCATCAACTTTTCGTCGGACAACTTCGGAAAAATTAACGCATAGCTGTCAAAAATACATTTCGTCGGATAATCTGTTCGAAATGCTAATCGGAATGGATACGTCCTACAATTTCCTTTGTGCTGAGCTATAAACAACAGAAATGCATCCACTACCCTAAAGCTGAACAAAGTTGATCGAATAATATGTTAGCAAGAAAAAAAATCGTAGTTGAGTTGCAATCTGACTATTAAATGGCGATGGTGAGCATCTTCCATTCTAAGGTAAAACGATGTTGTTAAAATTGGTGAGAATATTGTCGAAATATGTAATCGCCTGAAAACATTCAGCAACAACTTGATTTGACTCTATTAGTGTGATTTTAGGCAGGATGAGTCCACAACTGATCAAATATTTACTCTTCGGTTGGTCCCAAAAATATATAAGTAGCGGAAAAAGCCTTGCTTACTTTTTATACCCTATCCCATAGGGTCAAATTTTCAAATATTCTTCGAAAAAACTTTTGATGCAAAAACTGTAATAAAACTAATATGAACATTTCGTCCTTAGACCATTTTAAAACACGCCCACTTTTTGGGGGCGTTTTCCTTCAAAAACCGTTTGTATACCCTACCCCTAGGCGTATGCAATAGAAAAACATTAAGAAACATTAAATATTTTGATAAACTGCCTGAACAATATGTTTTGACAACGTCATTTTATATATTTCAGCTTACACATACCGACAGCATCATACATCTTGTTGAAACAGATCTCAACCAATTTGAACTGCGGAACTTAAGGCATTTATCAAACATGAATATGCTATTGGATGACTCCTGGGTTTATTTCGCACTAAAGAGCCAGAACGCCCATGATTAAGAATAATTATGTTTTGGCATACGAAATATCAGCCGTATACTTGTCTTATGTCTTGATCAGAAAAAGGAGGTCATAATAAATAGACCTCAACGAAAAATGGAGTGCATAGCTGGAAGCAGTTAGTTAAAGACCTGGCTAACTAAAATGGCGCGGGTAAAGTAAAGCAGAGAGTTTCCTTAAATAAAGGGCCTGCGTTGTATGTAATTACGTATAATAACAATAAAATGTTGAGACCATTCCAACCTGTGCTGTGAGCAACACCTCTAGTAATATAAAATATTCAAGTATTACCAACTTAATGTTTAATATAAACGGGTTTTCCACCTTAAAAAGTAAGAAGGCAACCACTGATTTGTTGCAAAATGATGGCTTCATAATTTTCAAAAGTTTATTACTGCGCATGTTCATCGTCAAATAAAATACCGTCTCATTAATTCCAAGTCATGTACCCTATAATTAAGTACTTATGCGTAGAGTCACCTACTATTGCGTGCAATTCTCTTACATCACAATGTAACAAAAAATCTACCATTCAAAATAATACAACCAGTAGTTCCGTGAAAATAAACGCTCTAGCTTTGATTTATCTTTTTTGTGATTTCCATTAGCCATAGAAATCGATTGGTATAATCGTAAAATGCCTACAGCATTTCTGTTGCGTTGCATAACTAGATTATTGGATAATTCTTCGATGACTAATGTAAATTCGTTAAATTAGTCTCACAGACGTGTGAATAATATCACTTTCTATCCAAGAGTCAACAACGGAGGAGATAATTAAGATGATAATTAAATAACGGCTAAACAGACATTATACAACCAACGAAAGTCACTAAAGGAACACAAAGCTTTTGGGCACACAAAGTAACGTGTTGGTGGTTGACACTATTCTTATTTTGTCTAGTAATTAACTTTAATACTATCCCAGCAACTAAACATTATTAACATTATTATTTTGTTGTCGTATACAAAACACAAAACAAACAAACTCGGAGAAATTTATTTCAACGAAATTTAAGATAAAAAGATACAAAAATATCTCACAAAACACTTAACAACTTATATAACAAAAATTTAATCAAAAGTTCAACACAATTTCATCTTAGTGCGAGGGTGTAAGAAGATGGTAATAGTCTAACGGCTAATGGATATCCATATCGGGGACAGGCGAAGTTTTGGCGCGAAACGAACTTGACTAGAACCACACCATGAGGTTTAATCTCCATCCTACTATTGCTCCATACTGACCATCGCCATCACTTCTTCAGTGGCTGATGACGCTGCCGACTCATTCGATGCAAGACTCTTAGCCTCACGCTTCCTTGTTGTATCTGCATCGTATGTGTATCCACCTTCTAAGTTGTTGCTCAGTTGCTGCTCGATGGACTTTTCTATAGCATCGGTTGGAATTGCCAAACCGTCCGGCTTCTGCTCATTAGCCTTGTACTTAATGAAATACACTTCCGGTTTGTTTAGCTTAAAGGACTGCTGCTGCTGTTGCTGCAGTTGTTCCAGTTCAGCGGCACTGGGCGCATCCGGCTTCTTGACCAAAACATACACCAAAGTTTGCTCTTCAATTTCAGGCAGCAATGGTGCTGGGGGTGGGGTTGGTTGCGGTGGGCTGCGTACTAAAATGATTTTATAATGCTTCCTTGGAGGAATGCGGTACTGTGGTTGCTGAGGATACGGCTGGGGTGGCAGTTGTACGTAGATCTTCTTCTCTTGAACGCCATCGTTGGGAATCGGGATTTGCAGCTGAATAGGTGGTTGGGTAAGAAACTGTTGTTGGTGTCCGGATGATGAGCCTGGTTGTTGTTGCGCCGATGGAACGTAGAAAGTTTGACGCGACTGTTGTTGGGCTATATTCTCACTGGCTGAATGTGATGATGATGGTGGTAGATACACTTGCTGTTGTGGCCTGCAATCAGCCACTGCAAAGATCACAAATAACGCGAGCACTTTCATTGCACGATCACCGATCAATAACATTCTGTGAAAACAAAACGACGAATTTCTTTTCAATTGTATACACGATTGGAGTTTATTACTTTTATCTATTGTGTGTTTTGATTGCAGGTAAACACTAATGAAATTCAATAGTCGACTGACTTCACGTGTGGGGAGTTTTTCGTATTTATACCGCGAGAAGAAGAAAAAGATACTTTTCTGCAGACTGAAGACGACAACGACGACGGCAAAGAAGAAGAGCGTGCCTCACACAATTATCGGAACGAACTTCTTTCTGAATCGGAGTGCAAAGCTAAAGTAACGCCGAGTGTGCTTCTCCCCGATGGCATGACCATGGCATATAGCGCGGATCGATTGGTGAAATGAAGCTGGTGGGCTTCGAAGCGCAGACAGACACTCTTTCTGGTTTTGGTTGTGTGTTTTTTGTTTAGTATATCTGCATATCATATTTATGATAGATGGCAACATGTACTGATAAAATGAATACATGATTGTGACTGCATTAGGTTTGTGGCTTATTGTGGCTTGTACATTAAAATATATGCATTCACTTGTGACAGATAGCTGCAGAATTGACAAGCAAATCCCTTTGTGGATACGAATGTGGGTTAGAGCAGTGCTGTGATTTTTATATCCGTATTTGGCTAGATGCTGATATTGTGCCTGCACGCGAGAAAAACCTATTACTCTATTTACATTAATCAGCCGGATTTGTTAGTACTACTCTCACTTAAAGCGATACGATAACGAATTGCTGCTATGACTAATGCTTTCAAATGCACAGTGTGGTGTGGAAGAAAGTAGTAATGTGAAAAGAAGTTTGTAAAGCTAAGTATGTACTTAAAAATATACAATTGCATTTTGAATTGGCCAAGAAGATTCGAATGAGTAAAGGTTGATGTTTGCGTAGTGTAACTACGGACATAGAGATATCGGAACCACTTTGCTATGGATTTATGTATATATATTTTGTTTGTAATGTTGTGAATTCATTAAATCTGTAAACAACATCTCGTCAGAAATTAAACGAAGAATTACTCTTGCCAATCGTTGTTTCTTCGGGCTAACAAGGCAATTCAGAAGTTAAGCCCTCACCTGAACTACTAAGGAGATCCTATATAAGACCCTGATAATCCCAGTCATGCTCTACGGCGCTGAAGAATGGACCGTTTCAAAAGTGGATGAAGAAATCCTTGGTCGATTTGAGAGGAAAATTCTTCGTAAAATCTTCGGGCCCGGCCGGTTTGCGTTGACGTGCACTATACGAGCTGTACAGCGACATGCCCCTATAGAAATGCAGTTCCCTATATTTAATTCAAAAAAAGTTTTGTACAGCCACACCTCAACGGTCTTATTTCGTTAAAAATAAAAATTAGCATTGATTTTATCAATGCCAATGAAAACTCAATGATAATGCATGTCTGTTTTTATAATAACATCATCAATATGTTTCATTATTTTTTGACATTTAATTATGTTATAATGACAACGGCAGTAAAATGGGTATTTACACTAATAACAATATAATGACAATCAAATATATCTGTAAACAAATTTTATTGGAGTTTGACAACTTAAGGATTTCACATCCTTATTATCGAAAAAAACTCGAACGCGGGCTTTAGCCGGCCTAACTTGTTCGTACCGTATTCAAACACTTGTTTAATTTCCGTTATTCTATCTTTATTAGACTTATCTACTCTCACGCTCCGATTCAGACTGCCCGTCCTAATCTACCTGGTGTCCCACGCTGCCTCGGTTGTGTTGCCTGGTCATCAGTTTCATGTCGCCACACGCTGGTAACTCGATGCCCTGCAATTCCAGTATTGCAGCCCAATCACTTTCCCATGCAATGCTGGTTTGTTGACCCCACGATGAATCGAGGTCATCTAACGGCTCGTGCGTTGCGCCGTGTTAACTGACATTTAACGTTGATCCAATTTGTTTTGTCTTCAAAAATATCAAAACTCAAATTTGTACTTACCAATCCATTCTCCACAGCAGAAAAAAACATATGAGAAGGCTACATTCCGCAATGCGGATCGTTTGATACCCTATCCCATCCCATCTTTAAAATTAATATCTTAATCTTAAAAGTATGGTAAGCCAACATCGATCGGGTAAAATATCAAATTTAATTATTTTACACTGGTTTATAGCCCAGTTCATTCTTTAAACTTTCAGAAAAATGTTAATCTTTTGTTGATGTAATGTAAGACGTTTCGGTAGCAAACAAATATTTCTTCCGAAACACACTGTTATGAAATACATTTTGTAGAAGTCGACGTATTAATGCATCCCATCTAGTGACATATGCCGGTAAACCGACGATGTCATACTGTATCTTACATAATCCGAGAAAGCGTAAACATAAAAGAAAATGAAATGCAGACAAGCAAACAAAATACAAACACCATGCTCACCACTCAAGACACCCCATCTCCGACCACAAGACGAAACCAGATGAAACGCTTACAGCTATTTCACAAAATGTAATGAAAATTTCTGAAGATATAGTTCAAATCAATAAACCCTAAAGAGATCACAATGTGCTTGGTTTTTTGGCTATCCCTTTATTTGTTTTTATTTCATGAACCAATATTTGGCGGAAGAAAACGAAGAAAGTATCTGCTAAAGAAATTTCTCCGGTCTTTGATTTACTGCTGCTATGACCATGGTTGACCTTAAAGTTATGCAATATAGCGATGATGAAGATACACGCTTTCAATCCAGGTGTGCCTTTCAGACTCTTATGTGAACCTGATATCAAAGGAAACATCAGAACACTTAGCTGCAGTTTCACGATCATGGACTTACATGGATCTATAAATTTGATTAGATCATCAAATATGGTAATGATGATTTACGCATACATATAGCTGATGGTAATAGGTACAAGGTAAATCACAATTCAAGGTTCGATTTGTTTAATAACATTTCCATGGGTTTCGTAATTTAAATTATCTGTCTTCAATTGCTCAAATGTATAAGCCTATAAAGCTCTTTTGGTTACCATTAAACGTTGTGATTAATTGAATGCGTGTGAAAAGTATGGGGGCTCAACCATTGAAATCTAGTGGTAGGTAAATCTAGTGGTAGGTATTAAGAGTAGGAAATAATGGATTATGTAATACATTTTCTTTGGTATATTACTTACTTCAATAGGAAAGTATTGGTTTCTCAAACGAAGATCAAAACCTATCCTTAGTTTGGAAAGTCTTGGTGGCAGCAGACAAAAATATGGAAATGTGCTTTTGCACCTTTTTGTTTTAAACATGCAGCAGACGAAACGACCATTAGGCTTCTTTATCTTTGCATATAAGAAATATTGCTACATATATTATCTTAAAGGTATCTCATGGCGAAATGATATCTCATTTGTCTTAAAATTGTAGTCCTTAAACATTAACTAAACATTAACCTTAATCAGAACTGATGGATCGCTATCTATAACTAAAAAAACGAGTTATTCACTAGATTGTTTTCAGAAAATTCAACATTAAACTCTGCAATGTCTTATGCAATGGGATTATATGAAACCTTGAGCTTTTATCTAGATGATGCCTTCCAACTCCAACTCTCTGCCCTCACGTGGCAGAGTGCCTAGTACCTTGACCTTAAAGTCTTTGCGGCAGCATATGAGAGGGGAAAGACGTGTACTTGCATTAATACACTTATTCTATTTTCAGCAGAAGAACTCCCAAGATGAAATCACAGTCTCAGTTAGGATGGACAAAGTGAATAATCTAGATGAGCTGCTTCGACATATTCGAACAACAAGTCATTTAGAAATCTTACCCATGGCCATGGAAAAAACAATTGTTACGAAGCAACCAAAAGCCTCGGAAAGGACTGATTTTTATTTTTGACGTACATCCTAAACGATAAAAGGACACCGACATCCAGGAAATTCGATGGCATGGAGCGGGCAAAAACAGGATGAAAAACTATGACATCTACTTCGTGATCATGTCATAGTAAGCAGAAACAGTGACTATTCGGATGTGGATTTTTTATAAGTGCCAGACTTAGGTCCAAGAAGACTTCAGTTTTCAAGATATTAGTGAGCGCATTGTAACAATCCGCATCAGGGCAAAATTTGCCAACATAAACCTTATATGCGCTTACGCTCCGATGGAGGAAAATATGATATACCGAAAGTCTGCTTCTATGAGCTCCTTGACAAAACCTATGAGCGACTACTGAAGTACGATCTTCAAATCGTTCAGGTAGATTTTAACGCAAAGGTAGGAAGAGAACACACCTTTAGCATTATTGTCGAAAAACACAGCCTACACGACAAGACGTCGGGCAACGAACTGCAATCGCAAGAGACCGGCAAGTTCTTCGCAGAATACGTATCCCATAACGTTGAGGAATGCCGACGGATATAAGTAAAGACTAGAGCTGCTATTGAGCTCTATAGACAAAGAAGGATGGAAGAACACCGGCTTTTCGGAAGAGCAAAAAGAGCAAAAAAGCGCTCGATGGAGGATTAAGAGAGATGCCACTCCCGCAATGATGCTCACAAGTTTAACCCAAGTGTTTAATATGAAAGCCAATGATACAGGGTCAAACAGAAACCTGTCGAGATGAAGAAGGAAATATCTTAGTTGAGACACAGTCGATGCTGAGTATATAAAAGAACCAATTTTGTAGACAGTTAAACGGCTATGACGAACAACAATCCGCTGTTAGGCAGCACGAACCGTTCAATATTGGTGACGACAGCGAAAAATACCAACATCAACATCGCCTACAAAATGCTATCTGCCGTTTACCAACAACCCGATCAAATCTTCACATTTCGGCAGATCGGTACCTAAAAAGGATTTAGGCAAGGCGATGCACTGTCATGTGACTTCTATAATCTGATTCTTGAGAGGATTCTTTAAAACACCGGAGGCAACATAAATCGGTGCAACTACTAACACACGCCGACGATATTGACATTGGTCCACTCAACGTGATGTCATAGCCACGTTTGCCAGTATAGAGAAGAAAGAGGCAAAATGGGATTAGTATAGTAAATGAGGCTAAAACAACATTCACGAAGCGGACAGAACGTCACCATTGACAGATATAACTTTGAGCTAGTACGGGACTTTATCTACCTCGGTTCCGCTATTAACTCTAATAATAACAATTCGTCAGAAATTAAACGAAGAATTACTCTTGCGAACTGCTTTTTCTTCGGGCAAATCAGTAGTTAAGCCTTAACTCGATCTACTAAGAAAATCCTATATAGGACACTGTCTTGCTTAATGGCGCTGAGGCATGGACCGTGTCAAAGGTGAATGAAGAAATCCTTAGTGGATTTGTGAGAAAAATTCTTCAAAAATCTTCGGTTACGTTTGCTTAGACGGGCTATGGAGACAAAGATTCAACCAAGTGCTGTACAGCGACATGCTCCTAGTCAATAAACTCCGCATTGGTCGATAAAGAGAACATGTGTAACGAATTGACACCAATACTCTGACTCGCAGAGTCTTCAATTCCCAGCCAGACGTCGGACGCAGTAGAGGGGGACCTCGCCTTAAGTGGCGCGCACAAGTAGAAACCGACCTCAACCAACTCGGAGTGCGCAACTCGAGGCAGTTAGCTAAGGACCTTGCTAATTGGAGAGGGATGTTGTTTTAGGGTCAGGTTCATTCCGGACTGTAGCGCCACCTAAATAAGTAAGTAAGCGGCACCACCAATAATAAAGTACCATCGAGGATTGTTGAAGTAAAATTTCGAACGTTTAGACGTATCTTTCACAATAAGGGCTGGAAAAAAGCCACTGGCTCTAACGGAATTCTACCATTGCACTTTATAAATGTGCCCACGATCTTGCACGTGTTGTTTGGGGATAATTTGTATGCAATATATTCCACGATTCCCAAAAAAGGAAGAAAATACATTCCTGAAATGTACATACCCTTTTACTAACCATACTTTCAAAAGTAATGGAAAAAACAATTAACACAACAACTGTTTAATACCTAGAAAAGAATGGATTACTAAGCGATTTGACTGGAGATCTGTTCAGTTATGTAACATATCTATGTACATCTGCGTGGAAAACTCATGTAGAATCAAAAGCTGTTGCCTGGATATTTCCAAGGCTTTCGGTCGAGTTTAGCACATAGCTTTGCTAACCTAAATGATAGCATACGGAACTCATTAAAAATTGTGCGGATGCAAAATTTTCTTAAAGATTGATCCTTGCAAGTAGAGGTGTATGTCGTTTCCTGAGATAGATTCTCTATAAACCCCAAGGATCAATTCTCTCGCCCACCTTTGTAATCTGTAAAGAATTTTTAAAAAGTATCTGATCAAGATATTAAGACAATATCACTACCTAAACTTGATAAATATAAAGTTTTAGTCACACCCAATTTTATCGTATCATTTTCTTTAAAAAAAAAACAATATTCGGTGATAATTTAAGAAATTTTCGAAAAAGTTTTGATGAGAATAGTTTGGTAATATTCATATATACATTTCGTTTATAGATCATTTTAATCTCAACCCACTTTTTAAGGGTGTTTAAAAAAAAAATCGATTTTTATACAATATCCCATAGGCATAGCAGTTTATAAGCATAAAATTTTGTATATAAGCTCTTCGTCCATGCCTCTAAAACCAGGCATTTTGTCATTAGTGTCATTTTCTTTATTTCATCGATATAATGTTTATAGCCATGCCAAACGTTTTGGGAACATTTTCCAAAAAATATTTGTATACCGTACCCCATAACATATGCAATAGAAAAACGTCGTTTTTTGTCAACCATAAAATTTATTGATAAACTTTCGGAACAATATATTTTGACAATATTATTTTCTGTATCTCGCATCCCCATCAAATTTTAGCTTCGCTCACTTTTTGAGGATATTATTTTTAAGGATATGATGGAACAGGTTTTGAAACGATTCGTACAGCGGATTGTAGCATCAGCAGTCCATAGGATTGTCAACTTTCTCCTCCATTATAGTTTGAGCGGTTAAAATGCTGTTTAAGTTGTTCTTGATTTTTGTCGCAACGCGTTCACTGATGTCGCCTAAATTATAAGATTCCTTTTGCGCTATTTTTTCCTATCATCGCAGAAACGTTAATGGAAAGGCCAATTAGCCTGGCGTATCTCTCTGCCAAACGAGAGATACATGACCTATTAGAACAGAACGGCCTGCGTTGTTCGAGTCTCTAAGAGTTGTATGCGTCAAAGCTCCGCATTGAAAAACCAGTGGCCAGCGAATGGGTAGCCACATCAGCGATATTCTCTGCCAAACGAGAGATACGTGACCTATTAGAACAGCACGGCCTGCGTTGTTCGAGTCTCTAAGAGTTGTATGCGTCAAAGCTCCGCATTGAAGGACCAGTGCCAACCATGCGGATAAGAAAATGGACCGGAAAACGCAGGTTGAATCAAAATTTGCAGTCGAAATATATGTCAAAACCATCACCACGATTATTCCGCGTTCTTTAAAGTAAATGTATATATAGCTTAACACCTAATCTGTAATATACAAACAAATTACACAATTCTCGAACCCATTCAAAAATTGAAAAAAATGCTCATTCATCTGCAAGGAACAATCCCTTATAATTTTCTTAACTTAAACGAAAAATCATCTTTGCCTGGAAATGCAATAAACTGAATTTCTGTAGTACAACTGCATCGCCGTTCTGCATCTGCAACATCTGAATCGGTAAATCTTAGCAAATAGACGCTCTCAGTAGAACATACACAAATTTAATTCTTTACTCACATTATTTTCAGCTTTCTCCGCGAAATTTAGCTTACATACAGAAGGCTAAATTATCCTTATTCCCTATTGCACTGGGTGGGACTGGCAGTATATCAGTTTCCTGAAAATCCTCATCAGGTACAAGACATATATCTGCTTGTCGTACACCCTACTCTTGTATTCACCCAAATAATGCATTCCGCTCCAGAACTGACTCTTCAAAAAATATGAAATATCTTTTTTCTTATCCTCTGCTATTTTGCCGAGCATTGGATGGTTATCCTTTAGCATTTCAGTTTCAGCTACATGAAATACAATTATAGTTTCAGCACACTTTGTTAAGTAAGAAATAATATTCTAGAGCTTCCTCCAATGCACACGTGGTGGCGATGGTGTTGGTGTTGGCGTTGGGCGGATGTACCACCAAGGACGTCGGAAATGTCGGTGCATGGGATACGAGCGCATTCTCTCGCCATGAAAATGGAACATGAGCAAGAACAAGATGAATAATAATGTCTGGCGAATGCATAACCATTAATAATTTGAATCCTTTCTGGTGCAGCAGCAGCCAACAATGCGATTTATAAAATCATCCAGCAATGTCGTAGATGTATTATATGGAGTATCTCTCATCTGTTGGATATGTCGTATTTCACTGGCATATACACAACACACACCTAGCGCATCTATCGAAACTTGTAGAGATGCAAATTCCATCTGGGTGTGCAAAAAACAAAGATGCCATTTAGTTCTGCAGGGGCAATGTCTGATTTGTGTGTGTGGTTGAATATGGATATTTAATATCCTGAAATCGAATAGGGTATTTTATCGTCTGAAATAATATTTTGGATGTGTATGTATAGATGTACAGGATTATTTTAAAATTCGATAGAAATGTGTGTAACATAGCAGGTAGGCTTATATGTTTAAGTAATTCACAAAATAAAAGACAGCATTTTATTTTGAGTATTTTATGGTCCTTCATACACAAAACTAATAACAATTGATTTCAAAAATTCCTTGTTAGATTAAAATACGGTTTCCACACCGAACCAACAACAACGTTTTGACCCGAAAACTGTAGTATTCAAGAATATCTAGTCGACGACGTAACTGTCCCGAAACCGTTTTGCACACGTTTTGTTGAAGGTTTTTGGAGCGGAAAAACCTTTCGATACATTCTATTAGTACAAATATATTTTGTTTTTAGAAATATGTTAGTTTCAGTTTTTAACTTTCTCTTTCAAAAAAAAGATATTATTTTCTTATAAAAACATTGGTCACCATTCTGCGCTTTTTTTTACTCATAGCTATTTTATTACCGGTACCTACCATATACACATTACACATAACGACAATTTTCTCGAACACGGCTCCTTACGATTTTAATTATACTAAACATAAACATACTAAAATACAACATTTTTTCTTGAAAATCTATATAAGAGATTTTTAGATTAAGGCCTCGCAAACTATTTAGTCAAATTGAAGGAAATTGAATCTGTATTGCTACGAATGTTTGGAACAATTCCACATAATTAGTTTTCACCCAAATAGTTCTTAAAGTATTTTTTTCGTTTTGACCAATACCGTAAAATCGTTATAGTTCATGAACACCGATTCCTTAAAAAAAAAGTTCTTACATTCACAGTTTCGCATTATTTATATATTTTTAACATCAGTTACCAAAATAAATGTTATTGTGTATTTTGGCCAAACTATGTAAATCGTCAAATTTTTGCATGGTTGGTACTTGATCTTATGCCTACCTTACAGTGAGAGACAAATAAGTGTACGACTTAGTCGTGCACCCACCAATCGTTTTTTTATGTTATCAATTACTTTGTAGAAGGTTTTTACGAAAAGGAAAAATGAGAAAATTTCGCTACCCAAGCACTAGGATGTCTTTACACAGTCCATCCCATCCAAGACGAGTGTTTTTATTTGCGTTTACAATTAGTCAATGTTCGTGGCCCTTCTGCGATCTGTTAATGGCTTGTTGTGGGGTACATACAGAGAAGCCTGTCAACGTTTGGGATTGCTATAGAACGAAACTTATTTGGACCACACTTTCGAAAATGCTGTAATTTCGTCAATATTGCTAAACAAATACTAACATTGTTGTCTATAATTTTGCCTTCATGATTCCCATCAACATCAATTGATTTATAAAAATAATATGTATCAGATGCGTCTTAACATCAAATGCAGATGAACGAAAAAAATACACAATAAAGGATTGCACCATTATAAAGGATTAATACAATTAGGAATGACAATTCCAAATCCCCCAGTGAACGATACATTTAATCAAGTGTTGCGATGCGAAACCCAATACAATTCCGACATATAGAAAGAAACCGTGCAAAGAAACGTTTCCCTTTCAAATCAGGAACAATGTCGAAAGTTTGTCGAACATCATCTGTGATGAACAACATGGCTTTGTTACACATCGATCCACTGTAACAAATCTATTAACTTTCATGCATTATTGCTCCAATAGTTTTGATGTGACTACACATCAAATGTGCTTATCTTTACCTCCAAGTGGTAACCATCGGATACTGGTCTCATCCAACCGGATTTGACTTGCTAAACGATAAGTGCGAGTGTTGATAACACGACGAAAAACAGCAACACTATAAACACCCTGGTGAGAATGGCACGGATGAATACCCGGCCTGCTGTCCCAGGCGAACCTAGATGAGCTGCTCTGACATATTCGGACAACAGGTTGTCTAGGAATTTCAAGGGTTAGTCAGGCCCCTTGAACAGAGATGGTGGCGGATGAACCGAAAGGCCAACGGCAGCGCTCAATCCCGTAGTGGATACTGATGGCCCCGTGTCCTAGGGGTATATGATAAATTGGAACTGGCCCTCCAGGTTGGGGGTTGTGCTTTGGGTTAACTACCCACCCACAGAAAAAAAACATGGTTACGAAGCAACCAATAGCCTCGGAAAGGACTGATTTTATTGTTGACGACCCTGCTAAACGAAAAAAGGACAACGACGTTCGTATCTGCACCTGGAATGTGAGAACATTAAACAGGAGAGGTGCAGGCGAACAACTAGCGGAAGCCCTAAACTGCTACAAAGCAGACATTACTGCCATCCAGGAAATACGATGGGATGGGCCGGGCAAAAAGAGGATGAAAAACTGTGACATATACTACGGACCGTGTTATAGTGAGCAGAAACAGCGACTATTCGGATGCGGATTTGTTATAAGTGCCAGAATTAGGCAAGAAGTCTTATGTTTCCAAGACATTAGCGAACGCATAGTAACAATCCGCATCAAGGCCAAATTCGCCAACATAAGCCTTATATGCGCCCACGCTCCGACGGAAGAAAAAGATGATATAGCTAAGGATTGCTTCTACGAGCTCCTCGACAAAACCTATGAGCGACTACCGAAGTACGATGTTAAAATCGTGCTGGGAGATTTTAACGCAAAGGTAGGAAGAGAAGACATCTTTAGAAGTATTGTCGGAAAACATAGCCTACACGACAACACGTCTGGTAACGGACTTAGGCTAATTGATTTCGCTACGGAACGAAATGCCACTATAGCCAGCACACGGTTTCCTCACCTCGATATCCATAAGGGGACATGGCGGTCTCCAGATCAACGAACGGTCAACCAAATTCACTACCTTGTAGCAGCCAAGGTAAGAATGCGGATATCCACCACGCCACAACAATCCAGAAATACTGTGAAAAAGTTTAATGTCGGAAGACTGCAATCGCAAGAGACCGCCAAGACCTTCGCACAACGCGTATCCCTTAACCTCTCGATCAACACCATACCACCAGCATCGAATGTCGAAGAGCAATGGCAACGATGCCAACAGGCCATTAGATCAGCCGCAACTGATGTGCTAGGTTTCTCGCGCCCACCAGCAAGAAACCCCTGGTTTGATGAGGAATGCCGACAGATGCTCGCAGCCAAGAACGAGGCCTACAAGGCTAAGCTGCAGGTGAAGACGAGAGCTGCCATTGAGCTCTATAGGCAGAGAAGAAGGGAAGAACATCGGCTTTTCAGCAAGAAGAAAAAAGAGCAAGAAAAGCGCGCGATCGAGGATATAGAGAGGTGCCACTCCAGGAACGATGTTCGCAAGTTTTACCAAAGTGTAAAACGTCAAAGCCAAGGATACAAGGCTCGAACAGAATCCTGTCGAGATGAACAAGGAAATATTGTAGTTGAGACACAGTCGATGCTGAGGATATGGAAGAACCACTTCTGCAGACTGTTAAACGGCGATGACGAACAACATTTCGCTGTCAGGCAGAACGAACCATTCAATATTGGCAACGACAGCGAAAACTGCCAACCACCCGACCTGAGTGAAGTGAGGATAGCAATATCTAAACTCAAGCTTAATAAGGCTGCCGGAAATGACGGCCTTCCCGCTGAGCTCTATAAGGCCGGCGGAGATGACTTGGCAAGTAACATCCACCAACTCATTAGCCAAATCTGGTCGGATGAAAATATGCCTGAAGAATGGAACCTCAGCATCGTTTGCCCGATCCACAAAAAAGGAGACCCTCTGAACTGCGCCAACTACAGAGGCATAAGTCTCCTCAACATCGCCTACAAGATCCTATCTGCCGTAATATGTGAACGCCTGAAACCGTTTACCAACAACCTGATTGGCCCTTATCAGTGTGGTTTTAGGCCAGGAAAGTCCACAACCGATCAAATTTTCACACTTCGGCAGATCCTGGAAAAAACTCAAGAAGTCCAAATCGATACCCACCACCTGTTCATCGATTTCAAAGCCGCATATGACAGCATTTATAGAGACGAACTGTACAGAGCCATGTCTAGTTTTGGTATACCGCCCAAACTCGTCCGTTTGTGTAGGATGACGATAGAGAATTCTCGCTGCTCCATCAGGGTCGGAAACGACCTCACCGACACATTCGATACCAAAAAAGGATTTAGGCAAGGCGATGCGCTGTCATGTGACTTCTTTAATCTGATTCTTGAGAGAATTGTGCAAAACTCCAAAGCCAACACCAGAGGCACAATTTTCCAAAAGTCGGTGCAACTACTAGCATACGCTGACGATATTGACATCATTGGTAGGACTCAACGTGATGTCACAGCCACGTTTGCTAGTATAGAGAAGGAAGCGGCGAAAATGGGTTAAGCAGTAAATGAGGGTAAGACTAAGTATATGCTGTCATCACGAAAGGACTCACAACATCGACGAATTGGACAGAACGTCACCATTGACAGATATAACTTTGAGGTAGTACGGGACTTTGTCTACCTCGGCTCCGCTATTAACTCTGACAACAACATCTCGTCAGAAATTAAACGAAGAATTACTCTTGCCAACCGCTGTTTCTTCGGGCTAAGACGGCAATTTAGTAGTAAAGCCCTCACTCGAACTACTAAGGAGACCCTATATAAGACCCTGATCATCCCAGTCCTGCTCTACGGCGCTGAAGCATGGACCGTATCAAAAGCGGATGAAGAAATCCTTGGTAGATTCGAGAGGAAAATTCTTCGAAAAATCTTCGGTCCCGTTTGCGTTGACGGGCTATGGAGACGAAGATTCAACCAAGAACTATACGAGCTGTACAGCGACATGCCCCTGGTCAAAAAACTCCGCATTGGACGTTTAAGATGGCTAGGACATGTAGAACGAATGGACACCAATACTCCGGCTCGCAGAGTCTTCGATTGCCAGCCAGACGTCGGACGCAGTAGAGGAAGACCTCGCCTTAAGTGGCGCGCACAAGTGGAAACCGACCTCAACCAACTTGGAGTGCGCAACTGGAGGCAGTTAGCTAAGGACCGGGCTAATTGGAGAGGCATGTTGGTTGAGGCCCAGGTTCATTCCGGACTGTAGCGCCACTTAAGTAAGTAGTAAGTTTGGAAAGTAAAAACGAAGTCGATTGTATATACACTGACTTCTCCAAAGCCTTTGACCAGTTATCACATAACATCATAATTTTTAAACTTAAGGCGTATGGATTCCCTCCAGGATTCATAAATTGGGTTAAATCATACTCCTCATTGAGAACATACCAAGTAAAATTTAGAGGTTCCAAGTCAAACCCTTTTGTTGCTCAATCTGGAGTACCTCAAGGAAGTCATTTAGGACCAATTTTATTTATACTTGCAATTAACGATGTAAAAGCTTGTATTCGAGATAGCAAAATATTGATATATGCTGATGATATGAAAATTTTCAAATGTGTAGGAGATCTAAACGATTAGCTTTCACTACAAACCGATTTAAATAGTTTTACCATATGGTGTCTTAAAAACGGTTTGAATCTGAACCCTACAAAATGCCAGCATATGTCATTTTCAGGAAAACGCGCTCCATGTAATTTTAAATATACTCTGTCCGGGCACACTCTCTGTCGTGTAGACAGTTTTAAAGATCTTGGAGTATATTTTGATCCCAAAATGGAGTTTAATAAACATATTAACGTTATCGTCAATAAATCAAACTCTATGTTAGGATTTATTAAAAGATGGTCAAAAGAGTTTAATGACCCTTATGTCATTCTTTCGCTCTATAACTGTCTAGTTCGGCCTCACTTGGAGTATGCTTCACAAGTTTGGACACTCTTCTATGTAGTTCATTCAAATAGAATTGAATCAGTCAAACGTAAATTCATAAGATTGGCTTTGAGAGGACTTCCATGGGCTGATCGTAACGATTTACCTCCGGATAGGTGCAGAATTAAACTGCTTCAACTGTTGCCCTTGTCTCAACGTAGACTTAACAATGACTTGGTTTTCTTACACCAATTATTATAAGGACAAATTGATGCTCCTGATCTTTTAAGTGCTATTGGTTTTAATACTCGGGGAGGTTCCTACAACCTGCGTAGATTCAATATATTACATATTGCCATAAACACAACTATGGTATGCATGAGGCTATTAGTCGCATGAGTAGAGTTTACAATAAAAATAACGATGTAGTTGAACTGCATGTTAGTAGAAGTAGTTTGAAAAACACTCTGCGAAATTGTATTCTAGAGCCGTAACAAGTATATTTAAAAATGGCTTTTGTTTAATAATATATATAGCTTCATTGTAATTTAATCGTTTATTGATTTTGCTAGTGATTTCAAACTTAGTTACATCTATGTTCTGTTTTGTAAAAAAAAAAAATAACATGCCAACGATACGCTCATGAAAATTGTAAACGACGGAATTGGTGCCGAATTGTTTTCTAAGATGCTCCCGGTAGAACTGGAAAAACGTTTTTAATATCACAAATATTGACTCGAGTCTAAAAGCCTAACACAATACTTACATTTACTGGAGAAGTACAGAGTTTGAATAAATAGTCTTCGTTACCCATGCTACAAAGAAAATACTTCAAAAAAATCAACATTTTCGAAATCAAAATCAAATTTTCTTTTGTCGTTCTCCCAATACAGAACGCAGTATAAGCATATAAATTGGAAATACTACCAGATTTTAATTTGACTTAAATCAACTTGGAACTTAAACCACAAAAACAAAAAAAAAATACTGATTCCAAATCGGCTAGGATAATTAAGTTTTTGGGAGTGGACTGGGTACCCAACACAAACAGCAAACCAAAAGAGGTATTTGTTCATTAACGTTCATTCAAAGGTTGTCACTTTCAAATCACTGCATACTCTGGACCACATTTTGAATTTAGGTTTACGAATGCATAGTTTGAATGTCTGGCAGGACACATTTTAGAGAGTTTCTCGTGGTTGGCATATGTTTGTCAGAAAAGTCAGACTCAACTCAGTGTACTCTATGTATTTAAATACGAAAGCAAACTACATATCTACCGAGCTTCCAACACACATGATAAACAAAGTTAAAATTCTCTCTGTTTCGACAACAGTTTTCCAAAAAAAAAAAGTCTGTATATATCCCTTCCCTTTGATGTGGCTCGACTCTGTTTGTAGGTAAGCATTTAGAGCTTTCCAAAAGTTTGTGGCTTTGTGTGTTGTTTTACATTTAAATAAAATATCGTCAACCTCTTTCGGTTGACTCGTCACTAAACTGAAAATGTAGCTATCAGAAAATCGCCACTAGGTATTCTTATTGATGGCATCTATGACGGTAATTGTATGCCAGTCTTGTATCACCGTGCCATTGTTGGCAGACGCTGTGGTCTGTGTGCGCTCGTTAGGTGTTATTTGGCGAGCAGCGAGCTATTTTGAAATTATTCGCACCAGATGAGATGGTTTCACAGACATAAATGATAGGAATTCGAAATTAAGAGGTATATTTCCGCACGGCGCGCGCACAGTCAGACGTGCTGAATGCGTTGAATGTGTGACTTTTATAAGGCCTTTAGTGTATGCAAATTATATTTTAATGATGAATTACATTACAATATCAGATGAAATTGAAAGCAGCTTCATAAAGCATTTTTGATTAAAATATATTTTGCATTTTAGATGAATGATCTTGGGACGTTTTTATGATCAATGGAATTGGTCAATTAAAAAATATTGGTAGATAAAACTATAACATAATCTGCCCCAAAAATAGTATTTGTATCCAGACATAAACAATACACTGTGCAAAACTTTTGATAACATATCCCATCCCATTCTTAAAATAAACATCTCCAAAAGGTTGGTACATTTAAACAAATGTAGTTGTTTGCCATGCCTTTTTTGGGAGCAGTTTTTTAAAAAAATGTTTCTTGATAAAAGTTTACAATAATTCGAAAAAATAAAATCATCATTTTTAAATTTAATCCTCTTCTACAAGAATCGAAGAAAATATGTAAACATGATAACATCGGATTATTTCATAGACCATTAATTATACCCTAAATATCCCATAGCGGTATATTAGTTTTGACATTAAGTTTGTAACGTTGAGAAATAATTTCGACAGATATACATACCTTAAAGTATATGGATCGACACAGAATCGCAAGCTGGGTCGATCTAGCCATGTCTGTCTGTCCGTCCGTCCGTCCGTCTGTATGTCACCGATTGTTGGGCCTTAAATTTTGAGCTAGAGTGATGGAATTTGGTATATGGCACTCTATAGGACAAAGCAGAACAAGTGTAATTTTTTTTAAAATATGCCCACTTCCACGTCACCTGTTCAGTAAAACATTGCTTTTGGCCCAACTAAACCGTTTGAAATCTCTATTTCGTCCATATAAAGATTTTTGCCACGCCCACTTCTGGGGGTATGATATTTGCTATTTGCTGATGATAAAAAGGCTTAAAAACAAAGCTTAATAACTATATTTCTGGAGTCCGTACTATGTGTAAAAAGAGGATTTCTGCACACGTCTATTAGTTCATACAACGGAAACAATTGCTGCTGTATAGCTGTTTCCATACAGGATACACCACGTGTTTAAACAAGAAATTTGTGTGCTCAAATAGGTATCAGCAGTAAGACATTACAGACAATAATTGATAAAGATTTGAATTCGTTTCTTTTCAAGGTTCAGATTGATATCAAATTGAACACTGCAGATCTTCCGATCTGCTCGGAATTCTGCTGCTTCGGAAGGAACTGCTTCAAATGGTAGACCAGGACGAAGCCATGCTAAACTGAATTTTTATGTTGTTAACAGGCATCATTGTCGAATTTGGAGTGAGTTTGAAGCAATCCATTCGGTCAATAATTAAAGCAGTTCCCAGTTCTACGCTTCAGTCAGTGATGAACAACTTTTTGATAAGATGCCGCACATTCGTCGATGATCGTAGAGTAAATGACCTCTTTTATTATTATTATTTTTAAGAACAACTAAACAAAACTAAATAAAATTGAATTATATTTTGAACTCCATTAAGCAAATAAAATATATGTACCTACCTACCTCCTTTAAAAAAATTTATTTAAATTTCTTTATGTAGCAATTTAATATATAGATTTTAAGACTATATATAGATTACCACAAAAACGCACCTATAGTTAGGCATAACACAATATACAAACTACAGCTTAGAGCCATTTCACACATACCCGGAAGCCGGCTAGCCGGTACCGGGTAGACTGCTGCCGGGTATGTGTGAAATGGCTCTAAGTCTATAGTGTAGCTGATTAAACACGTGAATTGTATTTTTTAATGCCTATATAGATCAGAACAAAAACGCACGAGAGACTATAGTATTTTATCAATAGGTATTGGGGGTATAGCATTTATTTACTTTTTATATTCCCGACCGAGACGTAAAGAAGGCATTTCCTAACATAACGGCCAGTTCTTTTAAAGAGTTTGATATCACAAATTATTTTAATATCATTTATCATCGGCGGCATTTTGGCTAGTAGTTGTCCAAATGGGGCATCTATTGCCCCTAATAGTATACTTAGCTTAGTGGAGATTCAAACAAATACCAGTTTATCGATGACACAAACCTATAATTTTATTTCATCGAAGACTTAAACCTGTTTTTTTTCATAGATCTACGTTCCACACATTTAGTTTCACAATCGACTTTTATACCAAATGTTCGATATAAGCAAGTCACTTCAGTTTAGCAGTAAACAGTGGATATAAAAAGTTATGGGCCAATGAAAATAATTTAGGAATTATACGCTTCAGGGGTAGTGCCAACAACTCATTACTTTAACCACTTAGCAGTGTGACAATAGTGAAATGTAATTTTCTGCTCCAGAGAATATATATTTTTTTTCTTAAAATAGTAGCGTATAAAGATGCATCTTTGCTCGAAATGTAACAGTGGTAATAGAATTTGTTATATAAAATATAAAATTCTTTAAATTGAAATGTATAGTAGCATTCCCTTTTGCCTTTAACCAAAGCTGAGTAAAATAGTCCTCTCTTGACAATTTAATATTATCCCCAGCTTCATCAATCGTGGAATAAAGTTTCCCCAATGTTAACGTCGTATGAAGCATTCGGTGCTTCCGTCAGTAGATACTATATGACAGGTAATTCAAGCCCTTCCGGTTTGCGAATATTGTATTTATGGAAACCTGTTAATAGTTATTGACACCAACTTTCTATTGTAGAATCCAATAAATATTACAAGTCTCACTCCAGGACCGATTGCATAAATTTAATAAATTAAAGTAAAAGTTTGAATTTGTCCACCAATGTTTTTAATTTCAATTCTACCAACTGGATGTCGTGTTAAACTCATAGTTGGGATCATTCTGCGGATAACTGCGATGTTCGTTGTCAGTGATTTGTATGAAACATTATTTTTGCCATGTAGTTAAGGTGCATCTTGAGCGTGAAAAAACAGTCATAAATCCAGTATGTAATATATTCTGCATCTTGATATATTTTCAGGAAAGCAAATAATATTATCAGTAGTTTTTTCTACATTACCACCCTGAATACCATAACTAACCAGCATAAAACATAATTAATATAATCACCACTTCGAATAACATATATTTACCACTCGGAGTTTAATGCTCAAAGACTACTCTATTTTTTTTGCTACTGAGCGAAAGCTGATGAGAAATGATGTATTTGTATTTTCTGACAAACTCAAAACGTCCATTTCTCCTCTCTCAACAATAAAATTTGATTTATTTGTATTGACTGTTAAACTTCAGAGATGACAATATATTTTCATGAATTAAAGCTTTTATCAAATTTCTATCAAAACAGGGAGAAGGTAGTTTTGAAGCCCTATAGAAAGGTTAATGCCATATATGTATATTAACCTAGGTGCACGAAGTACTTGTACAACCCTGTCAAGAATGATTTCAAAGCAATTACATGACTTTACATCACATTGACTATAAGCTATTTTGATATAGAATATTTCGATAAGGTCGTTTCCGAGCAGCGAGAATTGTTTATCGTTATTCTATGACAGACGAATTTGGGCGGTGTACAACGGTCTACGAAAGTCTACTGCTCTGATCAGTTCTTGAGTTTTCACACTTAGGGCCAGTTTCTCAGTGCAATATTATCCAACACAATAAATTTGTTAAGTTAACTCTAGATTTAATGCTCTAACTTTACTGCGAGTCAACTCAGAACAGGTCAAGTTGTTAATGAACGGTTTCAGGTGTTTACTCATGACGGGATATATCAAAGCGATGTTAGTTAACAAAGTTTAAAGTACCCGATCGGATAAACGATTCCCAGATTTTCTCTCTATGCACACTTTCATCCGAGGGCTCAGTGGCGCGATGGTAAGTGCGATGAACTGCCGCGCAGAAGGTCTGGGTTCGATTCCCAGCCATAGCAACACCTAAATGATTTTTCACTGGCCCTCCTCTCGTGATGATCTGACAAATCGTCCGAGTAGTATCAATTGTCAAGAATAGCTTATCTCAACTTAGCCGTTCGGAGTCGGCATAAAACAGGAGGTCCCGCCATCGTGCAAGAAGTACACACGCACACATGAATGTTTGTGAGAAAGCTAGGCCCTGGGTACTAACGAGCCTGTTGCGCCAAAAATTTGTATTTTTTGTTTTTTGCACACTTTCATCCGCCCAAATTTTCCCAATTAAGCCTTCTTAAGCTTGAGTTTACATATACTCACGATTCCTTTAGGTCCAGTGGGGGTAGCTTAAGCTGTCATCAACCATATTGAATAGTTCATTCTGCTTAATAGTCTGCAGAAGTGGATGTTCAATATTCTCAGTATCAACTGTGAATCATCTCCACAAGGTTCAGTTTCAGTGCTTATATTTCTGTCTTTGAGGTTTGACACTCTGATAAAAATTGCGAATATTATTTCTGGAGTAAAACTATTCTATAAACTTATAAACTATAAACTATTCTTTAAAATAGCCGCTGATTCTGGTCACTATTAAACGAACTGACGTAAATTCCAAAGTTCTTCATCGTCTTTTGCCCATTCAATCCCATCGTATTTCCTATATTGCATTAATGTCGATCTTGTAGCAGCTTAAGGCTCCCGCTAGTTGTTCGGGTGTGGTGTACCATTTTTATTTAATGTTCTCACATTTTAGATCCAGATAGAAACATCGTTGTCAACAATCAAATCTGTTCTTTCGATAAAATTGTTTACTCCGTGAGTTAGTAGTTTACCCAAAGCACAACCCTTAATCAGGCTGGGTAGATATTCTACGCCAGTCATTCTGGCATGTCTTTTTTCCATTAGAATGATCTTTGGATACCAAACTCAGTACAGAAATACTTTAAGGTTTTATTCATAAAAAAATTATCAATTTTTTTTATTTTTTTAACGCAGTTGGCACACAGCCTTAACGCTAACTCCTTTTCCTTAGAATTCTGACCAATTGGACCAACTCACCGACAAACTATGAATACCATCCCCCCTACGTAATTAAGCAATTTACACATCTACCTGTCACCGGCATTATGTCAATTTACATGCACACAACTGTTACTCTTTATAGAATATGTATTTTGCGATGATGAAAATATTTAAACACAACATTTTTACATTGTGCATAATGCTATTGAAAAAGTTCAATCCAATTGGGAATCATCAATATTGCACTTTTTTGGTTTTGTCTAGCAACAAAAAAAAATCCGAGTAAGATGGCTTCATTCATCAGATTGAAACGGAACGCATCCTACTTCCTGGCCTTTGAAATTATTATAATGGTTATAACGAACCTCAATTGTATAGGATTTGAACTGAGAGTATGCGCACACATTTTAAGTGGTACTGGAGCGATTCCGGAGTGGGAAAATTTTACTTGTTTGGAAATCAATTAATCTTTTGACTATCCGTAATTGTGAAATGGGGTGAACTTGACAATTATTATGTCTATTTGGAAATGTTTTATACGCATTTCCAAATAGACATAATAATAGACATGTAATTGTATACTGATATTGAATAAATTTGAAATATGTTTGGTTTTATGCATAATTATGTATTTATTATATTTTTGAGTCTGGAATATTTACAAATAACTAATTAACTATGTGGATGCCAGAGTCGTTGGTCAAAACCCCCACCGATCAAACAATGCTAAGCCTGATGAAGGCCAGCGAAAACCTACTCCTCCACCTATCCAAACATCATGTCGACATTGCCCTCCTTCAGGAACCATAGATTTCAAAAGGGGTAATTTGCGGAATAAAATCCGATTCTATCAACATCTATTTCAACAGAAGCAACAATGACAAATGCGTAGCTGCATTATGGCAAACATTCATTTATTTTTCTACCCCAATTTAGCAGCGATGATCATTCAACGGTAGTGTGGGAGAGGGAAGACTCAACCCCGTTGATTCTCTGCTCAGCCTACCTACCATACGACTCAGCAACACCCTCTCCTGCTAACGCTATCAAAGATCTGGTCCGGCACAGTGTAACGAAAGGATGGGATATAATAATCGGTTGCGACGCTCACCACACAAGCTGGGGCAGTAGTGATACTAACATCAGAGGTGAGTCTCTCTTCCAATATATTATTAAACATAGCCTTTAAATAAATAATCGTGGTAGTGAACCTACCTTCATTAAAAAAAATCGTCACGGTATATATAACAACGCCTTTAATATAGCATACCCAATTCGTAAGGGTATACATAACAAGAAACAAAACTACTGGCGGTCCAAATAACTCAGAAATCGGCACAAGATATCGAGGGAACTCTCTAAGACGGGACTGGAATCTCTACAAAATCAGTCTAAGTAAACTCACAAAGTGAGAAGATTAGCCAAAAGGAAAGCCTGTCAAAAGAAGCAACAGCCCTGGTTTTCTGAAAGTCTCGGAAGATAAACGGACTGATTCCAGCGATGAGACACTAGACTTACTCCTAAACACCGACTTTCCCAATTGTAAGAAAGTTGCGGATGTGGAGTGGAAATAACAAATGTCAACACAGACCCAAACCGCATATCTGGAGACAACTCCAATATAGATACTATTATATGTAAAGACAAAATTATATGGGCCATTAACACCTTTGAGCCCTATAAAACAGCTGTGCCTGACGGCATAACCCCAATGATGCTACAAAAACTGCCAACTGTATCATGCCAACTTTAGTCAACATTTTCCGTGTATACTTGAAGTTGAAATACCTCCCCAAAGCGTGCCGTGAAGTCAATGTTATATTCATACCAAAAGCAAGGAAATGCAGCCACACACCTGCGAAACACTATAGACCAATTAGCTTATCTTCATTCCTATTGAAAACACTGGAAAGACTACTAGACATTCAAATACGTAGTAACTTGAATCCAGATTACCTATCCCCAAACGAACATGCCTATATCAAAGGCAAATCGGTAGAAACTGCCCTGCATGATGTAGTTCAGACGATAGAAAAATCTCTATACTATAAAGAATACACTCTAGCAGCTCAAACATACTTAGCAGATGGACAGAATCCTAAGTAAACCCAAAGAAAACTGAACTAGCTCTTTTTACTAGCAAGATATCGATCGCAGAGTTTGCGGCAACGACTCTGAGAGGGGCCTCCCTCTCACTGTCAGAAAGTGCCAAATACCAGGGAGTGATATTTGACAGCAAGCTAAATTGGAATCTTAACACCAACGAAAGAGCAAAGAAAGCTAATATTGCACTATACAGCTGCAATAGAATCAGCGGCAAAAAAATGGGGCCCCGCCCCAGTAGGATTGGAGTCAATCCTAAACCTTCCACCGATTGACCTACAGATCAATGACACTGCAGCGAAAAGCGCATCACGTCTCAAAGAGGAGGGTAACCTCTGTATCAAACACTATGGTCATAGCACAATACTGAAATTAGTAGCATACGAGAATGGGTCATCTGACAACATAACCCCATATCACGACTTCGACATTAACTAATCAGAATACCAAGTAGAGACGAGTGTTTGTTAAACAATGTGCTATCTAGCAGTCAATTAACTATTTACACGGATGGGTATAAATGGGGATGGGAGTGGGCTCTGGGCAATCGGACTAACCACATCCCTTCGACTAGCAAATTCATGCAGTGTCTTCCAAGCAGAGATCCTAGCTATATACTCGAAGCTGCCGTATCGGCTAGAGTACTGAACTTATCACAAGAGGCTATCTCCATTTACGTAGATAGTCAAGCGGTCATAAAAGCTCTGGCATCAAATGTAATAAAATCAAGTGAAGTTGGACGTTGCCGCACAGAGCTAAATGCTCTAAGCAACCAGAATAAGGTCCAAATTATCTGAGTGCCGGGACACAAATACACAATAACATTCCAGGAAATGAGAAGGCAGACGAGCTAGCCAGACTAGGATCGTCCAGCTGGATCTCCTTTTGTGACAGTAAAAAAAACAGGCAAAATCTAGGTGGCAAAACACGAACACTTGTAAACACACCAAATATCTTTGGCCATAATTAAGCAGTAGCAAATCATGCAAGCTTACAGCTCTGAACAGAGCTCCTATTTCTATAGTGGTGAGAGTGATAAAAGGTCACAATCTGTTGGCTAAGCACTCCAATAGAAATGGACTAACTGACTCACCCCGGCTATGCGGGAAATGCGGAGATCCAGACGTGGAGGACATCACCCACCTACTTTGTCACTGCCCCGGGAGCAGCAATAGCCGCATCATACTCCTTGGTAACTATTACTACGAGGACTTGACGGAGCTAGCAAATATCCCTACAGCACAGTTCGTCCGTTTCTGCTGGAAATCGGAATGGAGCAACTACCTCTTTATAGCGAATTGAGCAACACAAATCACTTCAGTATCACTCTTTTCACTAACGCAACATTCTTTTCAGGTACGACAACACAGAGTATCGCTATGGGCCCACGTAGGCCTATGCGAGTTTGACTGCTCATCTGAGCGTCAACAGCCCATTAAAATCTAACCTAACCTATACAGATAGGTCCATTGTGATACTACTAGGAGTAATATGAATACCTTTGGCTACTCTTAAAATCATATTGATTTCTTTACTAATCCAAACATTGCTCAGAAAGGACGAGGTGGTAAGTAGCATAAAGTTTATGTTTCCGTATTCGGTTGCAAGGCTCCAAAATCATTGCTGGAACTCGTTTCGGATATCTTATCATCTGCCTTTATAGCTACAATGCGTTGCTTATTTTTCCATCGGGGCTAGTGCCACTCTGCTTTCAGCAACAATGGAACCAAATTTGTTGAAAAAGTCAACAGTTTAAAGATTGGTCAAATCTATTATAACTTTCAAGAGGAGCCAAGGAGCTTACATCAAAGGAGATTAATTGGCGCATTTCACTTCAATACACGTGTGGAAAGCCGCCGTTAAAACTAACAAGTTTCATGTACGACGTGTATTAGACCATCATCCCTAACGTACGAAGAATTTTCGACGGTGCCAAATTTAAAAATGTGCTTACTCAAGGCCATTGTGCGAGCGCTTTGAAGGTGACGTGGACTCATTAACGGAGGCGCATTTCTTATTGCGCGACCGCTTATGACTGTGCCAGATCCAAGCACCTTATCTACGGAAGCTTCGCTACGAAATCGATTCTAGTCGAAAGGAGCATTCAACGGTGCGCTGGAGTATGTTCGTTGATGCATCAACCATAATCTTGTGTAAATATACCCTAAGCTCACTTCGTCACTGAATGTTTCCTTTCTTGAAAATAATACTAGTGTTGTCTTTCTCTACCCCCCTACCACTCTTCTAAATTAATGTTAAATGATTTATTTTTTTAATTTAGACAAACAATAATATTCTGAGTTTCTAAAAACGCGAACATAATATATAGTCACAGTAGAAGCTGAGAATATGGAAAATCCTTAGAATCGTTTGCCCGATTCACAAAAAGGAAAGTCGTCTGAACTGCACCTACGACAGATATAGAAGTTTAATCAACATCGCCTACAAAATTCTATCAACCGTAATATGTGAACGCATGAAACTCCTTATCAGTGTGGTTTAAAGCCAGGAAAGTCCACAACTAATCAAATCTTCACAATTCGGCAGATCCTATTCATCAATTTCAAAGCCGCATACCAAAGCAATTATAGAGACGAACTATACAGAGCCATGTCCAGTTTTGGTATACCGATAAACTCGTTCGTCTATGCAGGATGATGTTGGAGAATTGGGCGTGACTAAAAACTGAATGGGATTGAAATAAAGAAAATTAAATTTTATTTCATTTTTGGTTCGACAAAAAACGGCGTTTTTCGATGGCATATGCTTTGGGCATATGCCATTTGTAAGAAATAGCCTCCAAAAAGTGGGCCTGAGTAAAAATGATCTAGAGACGAAATGTTTACATGGACATTATAAAAGTATTTGCATCGTTTTTTTTCCAAAATTCTTTAAAATTCTTTAAAATTTGATCAAAATACATGGATCTGGAAAAAAAACTTTGTATTATTCCTGGCTTTAAACCACTTTTTCAAAATTCCCTAACGTTTTTCCAAAAACAACGTTTTTAAAAAAAAAGCAGGGATGGCAGTGGGCTGATTTTGAAATTTTATACACTTGTTCTGTAGGCACGGATTAGGATCCTATATATAAAATTTCATTATCCTAGCTCAAAATTTAAGGGCCAAGAATCGGTGACGAACAGACAGGCGGACGTACGGACTGATCGATTCAGCTAGTGATTCTGAGTCGATCCATATACTTTGAGTATACCTATCTATCTACATTTTTTCTCTATGTTACAAACTGTGTATCAGAACTAATATACCCCTGGGTATAACATTTTAGACAAGGTGTCGCTTTGTCGTGTGAGGATTGTGCTAAACTCCCACTGTTGTCTTGGCTTTTTAGTCAAAAGGGCTAAAAAGCCATTTTTTTAGTAACTCGAACTGCTAAAAAGACCCTGATCTACTCAGTATTACTCTTTTTTGAGCAAAGAAATTCTTCGGTCCCGTTTGCGTAGAATAGCTATGGAGACGAATATTCAACGAATAACATTACGAGCTGCACAGCAACATAGACAGTATTAAAAAAAAACTCCTCGCTGGACACTCCGGCTCACAGAATTCTCAGCCAGACGTCGGACCCAGGTGCGGAATACCTTCCCTTAAGTAGCGCCCACACGTACCAACCAACTTGAAGTGCGCAACTAGTAGTGACCAAGCTAATTGGAGAGGCATTTTAGTTTAGGCTCAGGTCCATTCCGGCCACTTAAGTAGTTAGTAAGTTTCAAATCTAAGTCTATTAAGTGAGTCTAAGACAATTAATTGGTCGTCAGCCCCACAGTTAATTTAGAACAATTCCTTACGTTGACGATAATGTTAGTGTTGCTGCATTCAAAGTGTTCCAGGCAATATCTTCAATGAGTGTATACCTACTACTCACATGGAACAAACGCGCCACATAGCAGTTTTAAACTATTGTTTTCGGAGGAGCTTTTGCCTGTAGTTATCTAACTTATTGTTCAATTAAAAAGTATATTTTATGTCCTGAACTTAAACAGGTTCTTCCTTTAGTATAAAACATTCATGGATCGCTTTCTATGCTCTTGATATTAGTTCAAGGTACGTATTTTCTGGGTGTAAACATTTAAAAACAGTCATTATCCAACAGTAACTACAGCAAGAAAAAAGAACCAGGTGTATGCAATTTATTTTTAGTGCCTACACACATACTAGTAAGCATGCCTATTAGCATTCATTCAGAATTCAATTAAAAAAATATTTCTCTTTCATCTGCTTTGCAGTCAACAGCAACAGCAAGGCCACTTCACCATCCCTAACCAATTGAGAAGTTATTCTGAAGAGGTAAATTTTTTTCCAATTATATGTGTGGTATATTTAGTTTCAAAAACTATACAACACTGCATATAATCAGAAGGGAAAACAATCAGAAAAAAACCAAACAATCACAGAACAAGACCTTCATTGCCCTCAGTGCTTTTATACCGAATACTTTTGTACCCTAAAATATTGAAAAACATAAAAAAATCCAACCTCTCCACGTATCATCATCAATTCCATCTCATAATGGCACGACAAAGATACGCGCGAACATAGCTCACGCGCGATACCAAATACAGCGCTGTGCTGCCCCATTGTGGTCTTGTTGTTGCGGTGATGCATTATGAGAAATTGCATTTGTCCAGTTTTTATTTTTTTATTGTTCCACTGTCCAGATAACTTGAAGAAAACGCATGCTTCCTTCAGCGGAAGTGCATAGTTATGTACGTACGTACTACGGAGATATATTATGCACACCATCAAACCAACATCATCGCTGTCCGCTGTGCATCTCTGTGCATGACTATCGTCCTCAACTACAAAGTTCATCTAAACCCGTTTTGCATTGGGGATAGCGATCGTTCCACACGATCGTGGGGAGCATGCTCCTCGCCATCGCATCGTGATGAAACTCTATATATGATATGGCAACACTGTTGTGTGTATTCCTCCTCGAATCCACAAAACGATCTGTGTTGTGTAGTGTAGTCTGTAGTGTGTACTATGTACTGCCAACCACTGTTTTCGAATAGATATGCCCTCCAGTCGATCTTGCAACGCGATCGTGTGTGGAGTTGTTGTGTCGTTTTGTCCGTGCCGTCGGTGATGGAATACTAGTTTTGTTTAATTATTGAACCTATACTTTTTACAATTTGGCTATAGACTAATAATAGTATGGGTGATAATAATTGAAGTATTGCTCATTGATCGGAGGACATTTTACATTAAATCCTTCGTGATATGGTTTGTGGTGTCCATTATAAACCACGGTTGTGGTTTGTTTTGTAAACCTAGGTTTTCGTTTTGGAATTAAGCCGGTTTTGAGTGTTTATAGTAATGTGCCACGCGAGTCTTACAAGCAAGAATTTAATATAGGTACTTATTGTGGATCGTAAATAATTGATCGCAGATTTGTAAAATACACAGATAGAGAGTGCTATTGGCAACATAAACAAAGCGTTATTGCAGTATTGGTTTACCATCACCATCTAGAAATCAAGTTTTGAACTTCTTTGACTAACATTTCGCAATTATTACAGATGCGATTTACCTACAGTTAGTTAATAGCAGCCATATGAGATCAACCATCTATCTGCGAACTTCATTTGACCACAGGGCGCAGATACACGCAAACAAATCTCAAAAACATTTTTATTATGAGCTTAGACCGAACAATTCTTTAATCGGTTCTATGTGGAACGTATTTGATTTTTGTGGATCGTAACAAACGTTTGACAGTTCGTAACAAGTAAATTGTTGCACGAGCACGCTCCAAAGATACATTCTCTTAAACTATTCTCTAATTATTTATTAATGGATAATATAAATTGAGATGCATTTACATTTATTTCGTTTGTGAATTCGTTCGCTCGCTCTCATAAGGCTTTCATATTTTACATTTACAATCTTCTTAGATATCATCAGAGGTGGTATCTCGATAATTATTGTGATGTAGTTTCGTATCTTCTTTCATGATCAGTGATATTTTTGTGTAGTTAATGATGGTAAAGTGCCGGAGTGTTAATTTTTTTGTTCGTTTCACAAATTTTAGGTAAAAAGTTAATAAGATAAATAACCACAGCCTACTCAATGTATAGATACTTTCGTATCTTTTCTGTTAATTTCATACGAAATATACGCATTAAAGTGATTAAAAGTGATTAATAGTGGGTCGCTTATGGCTTTGTAAAGGCGAAGAAGTACAACTCGTGGATTACAACCTACAGGCGGCGGTTAATAACCCTTTTCATTTTGGATACGCTTCAAGCTATTTCACAAGTTGGTAAGTATCTAACACATTCACCATATATATGTGTAGCTATTGAGCGAGAAAAAATGTTGCCTGTGGTTTTGGTCAGTTCCTGTGTGTGCAATTATATTTGTTTTATTGTTCAGCTGTTTTAGGTCGCCATGCTAGGTATGTTCTAGAGATTCGTGTTATTTCAACTATTTTTGTTTTAACGTTTTTTTGTATTGCAAAAATAAAGATAAACCGTGCCAATTAAACTACATAGGTAGACGCATAGAGCGTGTACAATTTTTTTTCTTGATTTCGCAATGGAGGTTATTGTCATTATCGTTGTTTGAGTGACCATACTTAAACAAAATAATTTTCAAAGAGAATGGGAGGTGCGGGAAGAAGGCCTATTCTTTAACGTGTACACCACATTGAGTATGTCAGTTCGTGTTTTACTATCTCTTTTGTATTTTTTAAGTGCTCTCGTTTGCATGAAAATTGCAGGCATCAACGGGTAGAAAATTGTTGTACATTTTGCGGTGTGAAAATATGCAGTTTTTTCCTAGTTTTCCTTAAAATTGTTTATATTGAGATACAAAAAAAAATGTTTCGTTAAAATTCTCTGATGTTGCGCATTGGGTGGAATGAATTTAATTAATAATTTAATTTGCATACAAGGCTGAAGACTAAATAGGTTATGGAAAAAAATTAGGATAGGTATCTACGTATCCTTGGTAAGAGGATTTTATTATAAGGGATGGCTTTCTAAATGAATGTGCATGATGCATGAGACAAAGAAGGATCACTTTAATAGTCTTAAATAGTACTGGAGTTTCTTACATATTGGAACATTTAAATGCTTATAGCTAATATGTATCAAAATATCTATGTTTTGTGTTATTATGAGATGAACACATTTTAATACTAATGGAACAATTTAATACAAATGGAAAAGTATCAAAATGATACTTCAAATCCTGCTGCTTTTATAGTAAAAAGAGAATTTCCTATTCATTCAATAACTTCATGTGGACTTGGTTTTCTGTTTATTTCAAAACCATTAATTCATATATTATTAGGTATGACTCTGAGGACTCCAGCGCAGTAGGTAAGGTGTAGGTACATGTCTGAGATAAGTTATATATTGCTCTTGATCGAAGTTGCTTTTGTTTCGCTTTTTAACCGATATACCTACAACATTATTTTAAGTATTCCGTCAACTATTTGGAAAGTTATGGTGATTATTTTGAAGAACGGTCATTGCCTATACAGAGAAAGTGACCTAAAGCATTCGGGATTCAAATACCTGTTAGGAAGGAGAAGATATTTTTTAGATTATGTAGGTACTCAGCTTTAAACTTGCAAACATATACCTTGATTAGTCTATTTGTTAAGCTGGTAAGGAAAGTCCTGAAGCATTTTTCTATATTGCAGTCTCCATTAATTGCAACGTATTGCACATATTTTTCGTGAGGGTAGCAATAAAAAACCAAATAGATAAAGAAAATATGTGTAGTGGACGTCATGCAGATTCTAGGGTTTTAATCCCTCTTAAAAAGATGTAGTTTTGCTTGCTTTTGAACTGAGTCTCGTTGCTAATCTCTAAGTTATTTAACTAATTGTGGTAGCTGTTGGAAAAATTACGTAATGAAATGTGGTTGCCCCAAAAAACATTGAAAGGGAACTACCTTAATTGGTTAATTTGTTTTTTTGAGAGAAGATGAAGCATGTCATATCTTAGCACCATCGTGTAAACGTTTCTAGGATTATATGCAATGAAACCGATGTTCTCACTGGATTATCCAAATGAGGTCTGGCCATCTTTGCGAAAGACATTAACGGCCCATAGAGGGCTTCCAATCTAGCTTCTCCATTCACTTGTGAGTTCAAAGTTATATTTTTGGACCAACGAATCGACAAACATGCCTTGATAATATATGGCTATCTGATGGCCATTGCGGTTTTTATTTGGGTAAATTATCCACAGATGAAATCCATTGTAGGTACCTGCCTATATGATTCACTATTAAAAACTATCACGAATCGTTATTATGTTTTGGTTAGTGCAAAAAAAAAATAGGAGACAATAATGAGATGGCTCGCTGGAATCGCCAAAGATTTACCAAAAGTAGGTTTACACTAGCGAAAGTGTTGCATTAATTCTTTGGTGTGTAGCAATAATTCTTTTCTGATAAATTCATAATTGAGAATGAAACAACCCTGTAACGAGCGCTGGATGTATGATGTATGTATTTTTAGGTCGAATGTATGATGCTTATGAATTGTGAATTTTTGTATAATTGCCAATTATGCACACTTAAGGTTACCTAAGGTTGAGGCACAGGTGAGTCGTCCAGCACGCACATACCTATATTGGCCATTAGCAATACCCTTTGATTTACATATTAAAGTACCAACCTGAAAAGATAACACAGTAACTAAGCAATTGAGAGATAAATTAAAGATATTCCTTTGTCTAGCTCCTTCATTTTCGAAAAAAAAACGATTTCCTCCATTCTGATTTACTGCAAAAGCAAACAATCTACACTATTGAAAGTTTTGCCATCTCTCTCAGGTCCTCAAAGTAGAAGTTGCCTAGTAATTGCATATAACTATTGCAAATCGCGGGGCATTGATATAGAAGATCTTTTACTCCAATGTGGAATTAGGTCAATTTAATCTTTAACTATTAATTACAGGATGTCGGTGTGAATGTGTATTTCTCTTTCCTCTATTTATTTACAAAACTAATGTTAGCAAACTATCAACGCAAATAGATGTAGGTGTAAAATACAGCTTATAAATAATCTTTACACATTTAATGTAGTAGTATACCTATGTAACTGATGCAGCAGTGAATCCCTATTTATGTTTTAAAATAGAACTGGAAGGATAACCAGGAGCAAAGCATTATATACCTACTAAGATAAATGTGAGCGAAGCACCTGAAGCTATAGACGCAGAAGATTAGACCCCGGAACGTAACCTACAACGTTTTGTTGGATCTTATGTCCACTATAAGTAACCGCAGGTCAGCCAAAATATGGCATTTTAGGTAGGCCTGTTTTTGATTAAAAAAATTATAATGCAGATCAGGTTATAGGTCATAGGTTATTTTGACACTGACAGCTGTTTCCCGCTCGAAATCTTGACAGAAAGTCAGTATTACACTTCCGTGGAACGAAATAAGACGATTTACGCTTAAACAACATTAGGAAATATTGAAAACTTATTTCCAAATTGAGTGCTGTGTAGCCCAAACAGTGCGTTATTTGAAAATGAGTTTTGGTCGAAATGAAACAATCACCGCGCCTGCTAACAATTTGTGATACTATTGTGCCAGTGGACACCGCTCATGGTCCGCGTTGTCGTACGGCGCGCATAGACGAGAATGTGGCTACTGTAGCCGAGAGTGTGAGACTCAATTCACGAACATCAACTCGCCATCGATCTCAACATTTCACACACTAGCCTGAGGAGAATTATGCACACAAAATCTCAGATTATTCGCTGTTGACCCAGGCGCACGACAATCCGCTTCGTTATCGCTTCGCTGTTTGAGCCTTAGAGCTTGAATTGGACAATCTTTTCTGATGAGGCACATTTTCACCTCCGCGGCTACGTTAACAAACATTGCCGCATCTGGGGCTCGGAAAACTCGCAGGTTATTGGGCCTCCGCACTTGAGATGAGTTTGACTCTGGTGTGATACTGGTTTCACGCCATACTCCAAGCGCACACGAGATAAATATGCCGGCAGAACAAATTTTATACATGTATTAGTAATTCTGTAGAAATTGACATTCGCCTTGAGTACTTTTGACAATTCGCAAGCTCTTAGGTTTGTGTGAGAGTATATGCAATTACATTGATGTTGACTGCTCGACTCACAAGCGCGTATGAAAGCCGAATGACATAATAAAAAAGTCAGACCTAATTGTGTTGAAAAATATGTTTGTGTTGGTTTTCAACCTTGTTCCACCGCAAAAACTCGGTTGAAGATTTTCAACCATTTTCTCTTCTTATACCTCAGTCCCCTCGCCCATAAAAACCGGTTTCACACTAAAATATTCTTCTCATGTGCGGAGGGCCATTGTCAAGAAGCCAATGCATCTACAGAGAGTCACAGTTTGGTGCGGATTATGAAGTGGTGGACTTTTTCTTTGTGGGGAACCTTGGATGACCGATGTTATGCCAACAATCCGTAAACGGTTCAAGCACTTAAGACCAATATAATCCAAGAAATCCGTGAGCTACAGTCCGAAACAATCTTCAAGGTCTTGGGAAATTGGAGTGATAGAATGCACTACTGCGAAGCCAGCCAAGGCAGCCAACGAATGGGAATGTGCGCTCTTACTTATAAAAGTAAATGGAAACAAATTATTTTGTTCATTTTATTGCATTTTCAAAAAGAAACTTATATTTGGCCTATACCTGTTACACTCAACACCTAGTCAACATTTTAAATAAATCGGAATTAATTAGAGTATAATATTTTCCTTGACCATCCTTTTAAGGCAACATTTTTGTTTCTTGTAACTACGAGTACCACCATTTGATTTAAACCGTTTATATTGTTTTATTGATAGTTTATCTAACTATATATTGAATATATGAAAAGTAATAATATTTCAGATATTTGGGTTATTCATTCATCATTACCGTGCGTTCTTCTAAAACTACTCTAAAATCAAACAGTATTGTTTTGATTTTATTTTATGGTGATATCGTTGAATATTACCATGGTCTCTGACAGTGAAAAATGTTTCTAAAAATCTATGTGACAATTTAACTAATCTTTAATGACTTTATCAGTACTCTAGTTCTCTAACAATCAATAAATACATCTCTGCATTTTTGAAAACACCGAAGTCAATCTAAACAAACCACACCACATCACCTTATCTATAAATTCAAATACCTCTGCACTTTTCGTAACGTTTACCTTATATCCACTTCAAAACGAAAGTTTCTTGAACTCCATTAAACCAGTCCTCGCAAGACGAGAGTGTTTCAATTAATTTCTCTCTATCAGCAACCAGCAACAAAACACGTCGACAAGTCCGTGGAAAACCCCAATACCTGATGTGGAAAAAGAGTGAAAATACAATTATGAACCCAATCAATAAATCATTTCCTCCAATTCGCCTCGGGTGAATGGCCCATGCATTTATGTCGTTTGCTTATCGCTCTCTTTCCCTGCCCCGATAATCACTAATCACACCATAATCGTAATAGCACACATGAAAAATAAATTTAATTATGGATCTTATTTATCAGACACCGTTATAAGTGCACTTATCCATATGGGTGCCATTCTTTGGATGAATTTTTTTTTATGTTTTCTCCGACTTTCACCGAACGATGTGCACTAAATGTCCATCAACATGAAAATATCTAATAAAATGCCGTATGAACCCGGAAGTATCTATAAGGAGTATGTACCCCATACTTTTTCGAGTGCGACATACATTTTGTAACAGAAATTCGTAGAAATGCATTACAAGTATGTGTACTACTACACCCACCTCCATATAGTCCGTTCTGTTCGTATCGTATCTATTTTCGAAATCACATCGAGTACCTACCACGAGAGTTGGGAACACGAAATTTTAATTCCGTCAAATACGCGACAGACCTACTTGTACGGGATGTGGAACTAAAAAAATAAAGGTCGTAAAATTCAGATCCACAGCTAAACGCAACATTCCTTATGCGTTTCGTACGACAGATACAAGAAGTACATACGAGTATATATCTTTCTGGATGCGTGTAGATGAGGGAATGTGTGTCTATCGTTTCTTGAGTTTATGAATCGTTTCAAGTGTCACCGAACGCTGATTTACAAAATTATTTTCTAATGATGTGATTTTTATCCTATGCGGGCTAAATCTAAATGCTAAATATAGAATGTGAACGTTTTTGTGGTTGAGAGCTGTTGTAGGCGACGTATGTGTTGTATCTTTGTTGGGGGGAAGCCATACCCGAGGAGCACACTTGTTTCGATTACATTTGATTGCGTTGGGCCTACACGAAGATATTTTTTTTTTTCGGAGCATACGTAGATGCTACCGTGATGGGTCTTGGTTTTAGAAAAAAACTATTATCACTTGCATATGCTTGAAAAATAAATTAAGTCAGCTGATCATTCGAATATTTTGGAGATAATTAACAACATGTTGAATAAATATATTTTGATTATTTGCAGGTGATTTTAGCCCTAGTTCCATATACTAGATTGGTTCACACATTCTGGATAAGTTATTAACATCTGGTTCATGTTTTAATTTATATACCCTCTCCCATAGAGGTATATTCGTTTTGACATATAGTTTGTAACATGAAATGAAATATCTGGTGTTTATGAGGCCTCAAACATAGCTTCTCCCTTCATTTGTGTGTACGTAGTTGTTATTTTTTCACAAAGAAGAGGGCCCCCAGTTAAGCGCCGAATCCGATCAGCAATGTCATGAGAAGCTTCTCATGACAGTGTTACTTACTTACTTAAGTAGCGCTACTGTCTGGAACCGTCATGCCTCTCCAATTAACCCGGTCCTTAGCTAACTGCCTCCAGTAGCACACTCCAATTTAGTTGAGGTCGGTTTCTAAATACTTGTGCGCGCCACTTAAGTCTTCCCTTACTGCGTCCGACGTCTGGCTGGGAATTGAAGACTCTGTGAACTGGAGTACTATGGTGTCCATTCGTTCTACATGTCCTAGCCATCTTAAACTTCTAATGCGGAGTTTTTGACTAAGGGCATGTCGCTCGTATATTACATGGTTGAATCAAATCAACTAAGGATTTCTTCATCTACTTTTTATACGGTCCATGCTTCAGTGCCGTAGAGCAGGACTATGATGATCAGAGTCTTATATAGGATCCCCATTGTAGTTCGAGAGTAATCTTTCGTTGAATTTCTGACGAGATGTTGTTGTCAGAGTTAATAGCTGAACTGAGGTAGACAAAGTTCCGTACTACCTCAAAGTTATATCTGTATTGGTGACGTTCTGTCCAATTCGTCGATGTTGTGTGTCATTTCGTGTTGACAGCATATACTTAGTCATACTCTCATTAACTGCTAAATATATTTTTCCGTTTCCTTCTCTATACTAGCAAACGTGGCTATGACATCACGTTGAGTCCTACCAATGATGTCAATATCGTCGGCGTATGCTAGTAGTTGCATGATGGTTGGGTGTTGTAGAACGAAGGGATAACGAAAGGAGACTCTGATTGGCTTTAACTTGGCAATGCCCAGTGCTCGCAACTCTGACTACACATCAAATGTGCTTATTTGTTACCTCCATGTGGTAATCATCGGGTACTGGTCTCATCCAACAGGATTTGACTTGCTAAATGATAAGTGCGAGTGTTGATGACAAGACGTAAAAGGGCAACACTATAATCACCCTGGTCAGAATAGCGCGGAATGAATACCCGGTCTGCCGTCTCAGGCGAACCTAGATAAGCTGCTTCGACATATTCGGACAACAGGTAATCTAGGAATCTGAAGGGTAAGTCAGGCCCCTTGAACAGAGATGGTGGCGGATGAACCGAAAGGTCGACTGCAGCGCTCAATCCCGTAGTGGATACTGATGGCCCCGTGTCCTAGGGTATCTAATAAATTGGAACTGGTCCTCAGTGTTGGGGTCTATGCTTTGCGTTAACTACCACCCATGAAAAAAAAACAATTGTTACGAAGCAATCAAACCAATTGCCTCGGAAAGGACTGATATTATCGTTGGCGACCCTGCTAAACGAAAAAAGGACAACGACGTTCGTATCTGCACTTGGAATGTGAGAACATTAAATAGTAGAGCTGCAGGCGAACAACTAGAGGACACCCTTAACTGCTACAAAGCGGTCATTACTGCCATCCAAAAAATACGGTGGAATGGGCCGGGCAAAAAGAGGATGAAACCGTGCTATAGTGAGCAGAAACAGCGACTATTCGGATGCGGATTTGCTATAAGTGCCAGACTAAGGCAACAAACATAACATAACAACATATGCCTTATATGCGCTCACGCTCCGACGGAGAAAAAAGATGATATAACTAAGGATTGCTTTTACGAGCTTCTTGACCGCACCTATGAGCGACTACCAAAGTATGATGTTAAAATCGTGCTGGGAGATTTTGACGCAGAGGTAGGAAGAGAAGACATCTTTAGCAGTATTGTCGGAAAATATAGCCTACACGACAACACGTCTGGTAACGGACTTAGGCTAATTGACTTCGCTACGGAACGAAATGCCACTGTAGCCAGCACACGGTTTCCTCACCTCGATATCCATAAGGGGACATGGCGGTCTCCATGCACATACGTCTTCAATGATTTCTTTCAAATTCGGTACTATAAGATTTTTATAATCTTAATTTAATGTCGAGAGTGTAAGCAGCAAATACGTACGACCCAGTGATGCAATCACCATTCGTTTTTCACTTCTCCGATATTTTTTGTTTAACTATTTATTCGTAAGAAAATACCAAATATTTCCTCTCTTTCGTTGTGGTAAATTTTTAATTTAAGGTAGATGAATTCTGTAATTAAAAAAAATCGCCTATTAACTGCCTTTAATGAAAAATACAGAAAAAAAACAGAAGAAAAATAAATAATGTATCTTATTAAAACAAAAAAAATTAACAATATTTCAAGAATACTTAAAACATTATTGTAACTATCCTTCTGCAAAAAAGTCTTTTGGGACTTCGTAGATACTTTTTTGTAAACAAAATACTTTGTAATATACTAAATAAATAAATAAAAGAAAGTTAGAAATATCCAGAGAACAAATCTCGTAAGGAAATTTGTTTTCAGGTTTTTAAATTTTCTTTATTTTTCTTTAAAAATAATTAAGCCGTATCTAAAATGTCTGCGTATTTCATTAACTGTACATATTGTTTAAAGAGACAAGACATATGTTCTTACATTTTCGCTACCGACTATATGAGTTCTAGTACATGATTTAATCTCATAAAAGCACATCTTTAGCTGCTTTCAAAGTATTGCATATCTGCCAGTAGTTGACTGAAGCTCTATATAGTGCTCATGGTAATGAGTGCTACTTTTCATAGCTTTGAATTCGATGCGAACTTTATAAATTGAAATTTGTTGCCCCTTTCCATGATATCGCTTAGTATGGCAATCCGGCCTATGGTGGGTCTGTCAGGTACCAGAATATATTAGTTCTCTGGTCTACACATTACAAGTCAGCAGAAATTTTCGACCAACTCATCATTGACGAGATTGAGACTAACTTATGAGTATTCATGTTTGGTCAAAATGGAGGCTCCATTGACATCAACTTGACATCGTGTAACGCACTTGGTGTTTGTATGACGGACTCTGCAGCGCATTTTATTGAAAGACCTAAACAAAATCGCCTGCAATATACACCAGCTACTGTATGCAGACCGCTAATCGTCTCACTCTCTTGAACTTCAATGAAGTAGAAGAGACGTGGCGCATTACACCGTTCCCACGCGATGCGCCATTTGCGTTGCAGTTTCATTCAGCCAATTTTTTTCGAGAACGGCTCTGGTAACATTGTCGCAAATTGATGAATTATGATTGGAGGATATCTGGTTCCATCATAATGATGCAACAACCCACACAGCTCGCGTGACAATGGACAATTTAAAGGTCCTTTAAGTAGCGTTTCATCGATTTGCACTGTCCGTCAAGATCGACTCTGTAAGCTCTTAAAACGAGAGAAATATAGTCATCAAACAGTAACGCGATGGTTAGTGCGATGAACTGCAGCGCAGAAGGTCTGGGTTCGATTCCCAGCCATAGCAACACCTAAATGATTTTTCACTGACCCTCCTCTCGTGATGATCTGACAAATCATCTGAGTAGTATCAATTGTCAAGAATAGCTTATCTCAACTTAGACGTTCGGATTCGGCATAAAACAAGAGGTCCTGATATCGTGCAATAAGAACACACGCACACATAAATGGTTGTGAGAAAGCTAGGCCCTGGGTACTAACGAGCCTGTTGCGCTAAAATTTTTTATTTTTTTTTAGTAACGAAAATAATTTAAAGATGTTCACTTCTCTGCGTTGGACTGCTAAGGGTTCCTGTTCCTGGTTCCAATCCAGAAAATAATAAGATTCAGTTTTCTTCACTGCCCCACCTTATGCAAAAGTCTGGCAAATATTCAAACTGAAGTTTAAAATCGTCGTTAAATTGAAGGTCTCATTTTCTGAGGCAACAATATAACTTCGCACATTAATGATGAATAGAAATGCTAGGTTTGGAAACCTATACGGGCTATTAATGACAGATATTTCATTTCAGTTAAAAAATGAAATTATCTTGTTTCATTTTAAATCAAATATATTAAAACAACATCTGCTGAGTGTTTTGGGTCAATTCGGGTTTAACGACGATAATTTTTAAAATCACCCGATTGGAGATCTGTATATATCCACCCCACTTCTAGATATCTACTCCTTAATTATCATCTACTTTTGGCTTTTGTGGATGTATCAAGTTGTTAGTATGCTGCCATTCATAAAATTTATAAAATTGCATGATTGATTTCTCTGAAAAAATGCATCTTCAGCTAGTTCGAAAGTAAATATTATGTAGGCTTTGCGTGAGCAAAACAAGGTGTGAATATTTATCACTCGTATGGCGCTTTACCCACCTACCTTCGCAACAGCAGTATATTGCATAATCATATACATAGTCAGCCCACTTCCGCTGCCGAAAGATAAAACCCCCATTGGTGGCCATAATTAAATTCAAACAAAAAAATCTTAATGCTGCAATTTTTTTATTGAGACTTGTTTTTAAGAAACAGCACACAAACACGCACTTTTTTTACACTGAACCTAGATTTGATCTATTCATAATTTGTAGGGGCGATTTATGATGATTTATTTTCGTAATGTTTTTCTCTCAAATATGTCAAAACAACTTCACAGATGAGAGAAACTACATCAGTTCATGTAAATAACAATAAATTTCCCTCTAATGATAATGTTGTTGTATGTTCCAAGTTCACTGAAATGCACAGTCAACGCATAAATTTGTATTGTTTTCTTGTATAGATATAAAACTTAGATAGTAACTCTTTTTAATGAGCTCTTCTTGAAAGTAAACAAAAACAACCAAGTACCAACACATTGGCAGACGAAAATCATTAAAATTGGATCAGCAGAGTTGGCTTTGGCTCCCAAGAGTAATTACAATTCATGAAATTGAAACATGCACGAGTGAAGAAATTGCTAGCAAATACCGAAGAGAAAGGTATGTGGATGTAGAGAAGCACAGCGCCTGCCCTTCGCGGTCAACCAAACTGAAAGGTTTTGCGTAGTATTCCCAATGTTCGCACAAGACCATAAGTCGAAAAGCATCGCTGGTTGGACCAGTTTTGTTATGTTTTAACCATAAAAGACACAAACGACTGAAGCAACATCACAGTCACTAAGCATTGCATCGCATCGTCTCCATTCGTGATGTGGAGAATGAGAATTGCAATCGGTATAAACGAAATTAAAGAAGAAAAGAAGTAGGTGAACCTGAATACTCTACCGATCGTGACTAACGATCACAACAGACCAGATACGCTACAAACAAGTACGTACCTATGTGGAACGAGTATTTCTTCGAATGCGCATTCCTTTTCTACGTTATATTCGAGTGGGATAAATTTCTAAGGTCGCAACAGATTGCTGTTGAATCTCGTCTGTTTCATTGAATGCGATGTGGTGCGCAAGAATCGGTTAATGGAAACTACGGAACCGTGAGCAATGAAAGTTAATTTCACGGTAAATAGAAATATGTATGAAACTGCTAAAGTGTAAACAACGCCCGTCATCATGCGTTTCGTGCATAACGAGATACGTTTTCGAATTGAAAAGTAAGCGAATTGGCTAGCGGTTTTTATGCTCGTAAAGTATTATATTATTTATTTGACTACATACTCCTTCATATTGGAATCAGGGTTCTTGGAGTTTCACCAATGATCGAAGTTCAGAACAAACGTTTTCGATTTTCGCATCGAATTGTATCGCACGCAGTGCACGGAGAAATCGCCGGGAGACATTTTTGTTTATTTGTATGCTCGATACGATACTGCCTATTAATGTTCGTGGCCGATTCATGCTGATAGTCGATGTCAGACAAAAGGGCTCACTTGTGGAATGGACGGTGTTGGCGGAAGAGATGGATTCCATTCGAATGGGTGTTCTTTAATATACTGTGCGTGAAGTGAATTTGTAATGAAATCAATTTCAGTCTCAGGCATTAAATGCAGTTAGTACAAAGTAAATAATGTGCAATGCAGTAGAGTCCATATATGAGCCTTAATTTCCCATGTATAAATTGATGTGCATGACATGATGTTGTGTGTCTTTATTTGAAATGTTGTGCTGAGAGATGTATTGTTTCGCTTGAGGATCTGATTTTTTTATTAATAGTTTTAATATGTTGGTATCGCCAGTACCCACATTCGTGTTTAAAATGAGATATGAATTATTCGATTTTTTTTAAAGGATCATGGATTAATTTTATGTTACCCACATCTAAGAAAAAGGAATAAAACAAATTTTATATATTGATTGCGAACAAATTATACCTTAAGACAGATAGGTACTTATTTGTACATTAGGAAAACCGCTGGATCACTAGTTGTTAGCTCTGACATATAAATTGATTAGAGATTGGGCTGGTGACGCGGTGAGTTTTCCACAATCCTCCTCTAAAAATTTTGAAAAAAATATTGTCATGCATGTCTTCTTTTTGTTATATCATCATCATGATCTCATCCTATAAAGTATAAACGCTATCGTACGCGGTTGCAAAAACGATGATGAATATAGATTTGATATAACATTCTCTTAATCTGGGAAATAACAATAATTTACAATTAGTAGCGTTAAATATAGATAATCAATAAAGAAATGGAAATCTGTAGTTCAAAAGGATCTAATGGCGCAAACAGAACATATGACATGGTTCAAAAGCTATATACCTACAAATTGTTGGCATGTTGTGAAATGGGGTCACAAGATTTTTTAATTGAAATGTGAGGCCTAAAATCGGTGACGTACAGACAGACAGACATGGCTTACTCGACTGCGCTAGAGATTCTGTGTCGATCGAATATACACGTTTGACTGGGTTACTTCATCAGAATATCTAGCAAGAACGAATTGTAGATTGAATTGTATTTTCTAATTAAATTTATTTTCTAATGCATATAATAATATTTAGAAATATATTATAATCCAAATACAATTTCAAATTTTAAAAATATACATAACTTACAATATAATTTTAGCAATATAAAGATTTATCATATAAATATTTTTAATAGAGTTCTAAGGTTTTTCCCAAAACCTTACAATGAATTATGCCTCCTACCATAAAGGATGATTTGCCATCTGCTTAAGGAGGTTTTGACAGGAGAATCTGACACTTGATTATATAACAACATTTTTAAAATAAAAAAACAACTTATATATCACTTTTTTGATCAACAAATTTTATTTATTTTCAACGCATTTTAATCTTGGTTAATCTTTGTAAATGTTTATATTAATAATAAGTATATATTAATAATACGTATTAATAATAAATAATACTAACGAACATCAAATTCTACAAAGTCCATATCAAAATAAATATTTGGGCTTAATTCGGAGCTACCAGGGGGATCTCAGGGCAACGGCAATTTTGCTCATGCTGCAATCTCAGCCCTTAAAGCCAATTCTATGTCTCCTTTAATTCCTCCTTCAGTTTTTTCATTGTTTCTATCTCCGAAAGTATTCGCATATCTAAGGCAGCATCCAATCTCGATCTGTATTTTGTCTTTGCAAAAGTATACGCTCAAAAGCCTGCTTCACAGCGATACATTGTGACAAAGGGGAGCAAATTTCATATAGCCTGTTTGGCAAGTTCAGGGTATTCACTCCTAATACCAACCCAAAATTCTTTCATTGATACAGAATAAAATACATTTTTCGATGAAGAAGGATTCTGCAGATCTATAGGAGATCTTAATGTCGTAGGCTGGGTTTTTATTAGAAATGGATTTTTTACACTCAACGCAGTTTTTGCATTTGGAAAGTAATCTAATAAAGACCTTTCTAGACTTACCAAATGTCTAGCGATCATATTAGGAATATCTGATCTGAGCTCTAGCATGTTTCCTTGAAAGAATATATGTAAAACTGGAAAACATTCAACATTTAACATTGTTATTCTGTACACAGGTAAGCCAGAAATCAATTTTTCTTTTTAAAGCTTTTTCAAATCAGTTAGCATTCTTCTTACTAAAAATGCATAATAACTGCTGTTACATCCTGGCGTAATGTTTTTAATTTTGACGCGACCGCTTAAACCTTTCCGATCAATGTTGCGACCCCGTCGGTACATATATAAATACATTTTTCCCAATTAATGCTGTGTTTATTCATAAAACTATTTATGGCCTTGAACATTTCTTCAAAAGTCCAAAGGTGTGAAGATGAGAAAATCTTCTTGAAAATATGTGTCGCAGGGACACCTCACGACCACAAGAAGTATTGAAATGCCGGCAACATCCGTGCTTTCATCGAGTTACATCGCAAAATTATCACAAGCATTCAATGCTGTCAGATATTTTGTGAATCCGATCAGACACAGTGCTGTTTGAACATTGGACTGCTACATTTTTTTGAAGCGGCTTCTCCAAGTAAGCTAAGGATTGTTTTTTACATACAAGGCTTAATAAGACTCTGCAATAGTGTGTGGCTATTCAGATCGACCTCTCTTCTAGATTAAGAGGAAATAGGTATGCTTCAGTTGCATTTTTGTTGTCAGTTTTTGCAAATTTTGTAAGATAATGTGCAGAACCTAATAAAAGCTATATATCCGCGAACTATACTCACAGGCATGCATACTTTATTTAATGCTGCCCGTAATTTTCTTTGGTAAGTGGATGTTGCTGTACCATTTTTGTTTATTTGATTTGAATTATGGGTAGCTCCCACTTCAATAACAAAAAAAAATATAAACTTCAAATATTTTTTGCGCACAAATGCTTGTAATTGCATACTTACAAACATTATTTCTATGTTTTACTATTCTTGATAAAAGAAAGTCGCAGAACCCAGAAAACTCTTTCGCGGAACCCTGAGAAACCCACAGTTTAAGAACCAAGGTCCTAGACCACAGTGATTATGTATTTATCACTTAAACCAATCGTTACTCTCTTCGTTTTCTCATCATTTAAAGTGATGGCAGGGTTTTAGTTTGTCAAAAAAGTGCTGATGTCACTTCCTCCTGCCTGTCAAATTCTCCCGAACTTACCCTACAGTGTCAGAATACCGATATGGATGACATTTAATAAAATTTTCTTAGCAGATATAACTATACAGGATCTGACTAATATCGCAAAAAGATGGTGCGATCATCTCTTCCAGACAGACGGATTAGACTGCTATCCTCATATAAACCAAAAAAATAAAATGGTATAAGAGCCCACGTATGCATATAAGCGTCAAGCGGTAACAACCAATCATATCTAAACTAACCTGATGCCCCAAATGAATGAATATGCTCGTATGCATTCCCTTTGTACCTCGTTAAATGTTTTTAACTTTGAAGTATCTACAAAATGCTATCTAAGTTTCAGTGGTACATGATTGAATTTAATTGATTTTCTCATTAGTAACTTCCTGTTAGAAGGCATTTGAATCTCAATTTCTAACAATCTGTTCAAAATATAGTCTTCATTACCTGAAATACATGTAGCTACATCCTCAACAATATACATCCCATATGTAAGTGGACCCTGGTCATTGTTGACAAATTCCCCTCCTGACAAATGCCCGAAGACCATATATGTGTGTCCCCTCGTGTTAACCTATTCAAACAGAAAAATTCAACACTACACACGTTTTCCTGAAATAAAGTATCATCATTATCGTCTTCGTTTTAGTGTTTTCGTCTTTTTTGAGGTTTTCGAAGAAAGAGTAAACATTTGCCGAAAAAAAGGATTGCGAACATTACTCATTTTGCTAACGGCTGTTCGAAGACACTTTTCGGGTTCTTGTTCTTGTTCTTGTTCTTGTCCAATTGTTTTTTTCGGTTTGTTTGTTCGCTTTGCCTTTATTTCCTTTCATTTTGAGAACAAAGAAGACCACTTGAAAAAAGTTCTTAATGGCTGTCGAATTGTATGAGTATGGTGCCAGTAGGTATACATAATATCAGAAACACAACACGCATCTCGCTGCTTTTATTGAAACCACAAAGTGGAAAATCGTTAACCCATGTGATCTCTTAATTTAGTTTGTACACTCGTACATCACTTCATTGTATTTCAAGGCGTTTGTGACTGCGTGTTGGGTTCAAAAATATGTTTTCGCATGACAAAACGCCAATGGGATGTATTTTCGGAAAAGGGGACTACCAAACACTCATCACTGTAGGCTTATTTGATGAAATCAGATATATTTGTGGTGAATGATGTATTCATTTTTACAATTCGTGGAAATTTCGTTTAATTAAAGACTGATGATCCGTTTAGCCTGGTTTTTAATTATGAAATCCTCGGAACTTAAATCGAATAAGCAATTACTTTAGTAGGGTGACATTTAAATTAGTAAGGTTTGGGTAGGTACAAATACTTTAAATAAAATGTCATCAATATCACGGGCTTCAATTTGATGCAGCGAATAGTCAGCATTTGAGAGAAAAAGGTAAAATTAAAAATTACGAACATTTATTTATTTGCGGTTAATAAATGGACATAAATGAATGTAAAAAAAAAAGTAGCAGTATTAAGATTAAATTCAAATTCATTGCGCCCGGGTCACCCAGGTAATGTTTGTTAAGAAATAAGCAAGAAGATGCGTGAGTTGTGCTATCTACGGAGAGAGATGGAGTCTTTTGAATTCGCGAATCGGGCCGCCCAGGTACTGTAAAAAAAACATAACTGTTCATATAGTTGCCTGCCAGACCACTGGACATACACTAAACAGAGCATCAACGTTGCGTGACCTTTAATAACTACTGGGATGGAGATGAAATCCTTTGAATCTGAGCAGCGACCCACTAAGATGATCTTCATCAACAAAACAGTTCACATAAGCGCCTGCCAGATGATTAGAATACCCTTATCGGAGCAACGGAAGGTACAGAGTATGGAAAGGGTGTGAAAGGGGTGGAACAACATTCTCCACAGAGGGGAAATTATTCTATAAAAAACTGTTTGCTTACTTCGCAGCTAATATAATAAATACAAAATAACTAGATATAATCTTTTAGCAGAAATCGTATGGAGACGAATACAACAATATTGTGTCTCAGCATATTGCACAAAATCTCCGCTTTGCCAAGTAAGGAATCGTGTTCGACTAAAAGAGATCTTTGAGATATCGAAGTGATCCGTCAGTTAAACAAGCCTATAGTCAGAATATCGTCCAAATATGTTGTTCAGACACTTTTTTTTTAAAATTCCTTAAGAAATAGAACTTTTCTGTGAAAAGTTGGCGTGTCAGTGGGTGCGGTTTTTGAAAATGTTTGCATCTGATCAATGAGGCAGAAACAACGAGAATATGTACCAAATTTCATTATCATAGCTAAATGTAAGGCCCAAAAATCGGTGACAGACAAATAATCGCACCGACAGACAGACATATGGCTAGACCGACTCAACTACCTATTCTGAGCATTTACAGAAACAAAAAAAGTTCACGCTCATCAAAATGGAGAATAGTGTCGTTACATCAGAAGAATATATTCATCTTTTATGCATTACAATAAATTCGTTCGTAATATATATCATCGCAACAACATGATTGTCCAATTATCGGCGGCAAAATTGAGTTCCCTTTTTAGAATTAATAGAGATTGTATGTGTACAATATCGCTTAACTCTAAAAAGCTATTTCCCCTTTATTAAGTACTAGCTGCCCGGCCCGGCTTCGTCCGGGTACTGTTTCGTTTTAGAAGTCCGTAATAGTATTTTAGTGTTAGTAGTATTTATTTTCTCAAAGCTGACCTGAGAGATTTTCTCAATATTTTTTTCCGTAAGAACCTCGTACAGAGTATTAGAAAACTACAAAAAACGGTCAAGCCGTTTTCATGTTATGTCGTGACAACGGAAAACGGGTTTCATTTTTATATATATATAGATAAGTAAGACCATGTCTTGAAAACTGTTTTCATATTTAGTTTAGGTTCCAAGCCCTGAGCTGAACTTACACTGGACTCTGTTGAAGGACGAGAGATCCGAGAGATTCCTCTCTTACATCAAAACTCCATCCTTTATCTCAGCGAAGAATTTGTTTTTATAAAAGTTATATAATTTCATATGTTCAGAAGAGCTTACCGAAATCATCCAAATGTTTAAATGTCACAAATTGAGACATTTGCGAAGTCCCACTAACAACACAATACCAAAGCACTTTTTTTTTAAAAAAAAAAAAGGACAAGCATCAAGCAAACAATAGGACGAACTTCGAGGCGAGTGACGTATTTTCACCAATAATGAATCCACAGCAATTTAAGAATACATTCAATAAATATCTGCAAGCATTATATCGATGCAGTCTATCTGCTATACTATTAAAGACTTTTAAAATGTTTATTTTTTAATCTTGGAGATTTTTTAAAGCTTAGCGTCGTTATATTCTCTATAGTTATTTTACGAATGTTGCTCGGCTCTTTTTAAGCCTGGACGCATGTTTATTAATGATGAATTATCCTGCCAACCACATTTGAACAATAAAAATGTTCGAAAAAAAAGCTAACCGACTCGTCCATTAATATGTATCAATGTCAGTGTTTCGTTTCATCTATTTATTAAATTGCAAATATATTATACTCAAAGCAAATAGTCGTTTCATCTAGCTTTGCTGGTGCACAGACAGGAGAACTCTCGGGAGAACTGCAATACTGTCTATAAAAACAATCTATTCAATATTTTTATTTGACAAAGGGATCAATGAGACAAATACTTACATTTGTTAATTATGCAAGTTTTTCCACTACCATCATTAGTTCATTTATCTCGGCTGTGATTTCTAACACACACTCAAACAGACCTTTTCCCCCACTTAATTGAAAAAGAATCAATTCCAATCAACTTCGATGATTCTATGCCAATGAACTCGATGTGCAGAGACCCAACTGAACCTGAACCACCGCCCAATGCCTTTTCAAACGTCATTAACTAATTGAACTCATTATTGCACACTTACAACACTATAGGCGATCCTACACCCGGACTTCCCACCCGCGTCGCATACGCAAGCTTCATAGATTTTGTAACGAGTTCATCGATACTTCCAAGATAGACACTGTCTTCGGCGTTGTTGTCATCATCATCATATTCGACGTAGGTATATGCCAGCCATCGTCGTTTACGTTAGACAGGCAGTGCGAGTGGGTTCACATTGATTGCAACTATTTCCCGCCTCGGTCCCGTTCTCGAAGCGTATCGTATAAACTGAGCATATGAGGGGAGATACATTCATTTTTTTTCTCTAGATTTTTCCCTCGTATCTTTGGCGTCTGGCGAGAGATCAGTGCACTACACCTCCAGAGGATGTTGGAGTCTGCCGGCCCGTAAGGTATTTTTAGATATTAAATTTCTTCTCTCTGCCTGGTCTGTCACTATTAAATCCTGTGCGCTAGCGAGTGCTACAACTGGCCGTCTGTGGTGGTTAGAAGGGAGTTTAATGTACACGCTTCGAGTTGTCGTGGAAGCCTTCATCTACTGTTGTAGTCGTCTGTATATGGCAGAAAAAATAACACGAAATATAACAAACAAGAAAAAAAGGCAGAATCTTACCTTGTTTACCTTATAGGATACTTAGGAGTTCAATTGCGTTCACAGCATCTTGAAGCTATATGGTAACCAGATGTACATCTATAGTTTAGTTGGGTGTATGCACAAACGGCCAACTACTATATATATATATAAAGTATACTACCGTATAAAGGTGAATCTGTTCGTGCTACTGTCACGAGTGCCAGTGGTGTAGACCTTCTGAGTAGGTTTGTTTTTTTGACGCAGCGGAGTTTGGGGGTAAAACGGGTCGTCAACAGTGATTGAGTGATATACCAACAACCTGTATTGGCTGGCGAATGGCATGTTAAGCTTAAAAATCACTGGCTAGTGTTTGACGTTTCTGTAGGGGTAAATAAAATACTAGTATTTTGCTTTGTTAAATTGAGTACAGGGATGTGTTTTAAATATTTTTATTTATTTTTTAAAAAGTTTCTCTCTTTAAGTTTTTTTGTTTGTAAAAATGTTTGTGATGTAAAATATAGATTATTGAAAAAATCCTTAAAATCCTTTATCATTGTTAGTACATACAGTATTGTTGGGATCTATGTTGTATCAGAAAATGTAATTCAATGTGTAAAATAAAATTTAATAATAAACACAAATATTATTAAAAATATCAATAACCATTTTAAAAACTCAGTTTTAGTTTATTTTACACATTGAATTACATTTTCTGTTACAACATAATATAACCACGCTATGTTGTTTTTCCGTGTTGTGTTGTTAGTCCCCACAGACAACCGCTTCGCTCATTTCTCAGTAGGTAAGTACAACAAACGTTTTTAGGGACCCCCAGAGTAGGCTACAAATCGAAAGTCTACATTCACCATACTTATGTCAAAAATGACCCTCTTGTTAAGATTTGGACGTATGTGAAATACGTCTAAATTCAATGTCAGTCTACATATGAATCATTAAACGGCCTTAGTCCATATATGAATTATTATGAACTGTGCTTCGATTTAATGTAATGCGATTTAGCGTTTCCACTTCAAAAATGTCTATTCTACCGAAAATATGAAATTTTTTTTTAATTCCTACTTATTGTCTAAACAATTTCTAAAGCGTAATTTCAGAAACGATAGTCCGATAGTCGCCGAGACGATTTTATAGAACAGGCTTGGCAATATTTTGACCTTTGACATTGTTGGACTGTTATGTATGTTAAATAAAGTCAAAATGATGGCAGTTAGACAATTGAGATTAAATAAACTTTCTCAGTGCAGCCTGAACCTCAACAAACATGCCTTTCCAAACTGCCTAACTGCCTCCAGTTGTTCACTCCAAGTTGGTTGAGGTCAGTTTCTACATGTGCGAGTCACTTAAAGCGAGGTCTTCTTCTACTGCGCCCCACGTTTGGCTGGGACTCGAAAACTCTGTGAGGCGGAGTATTGGTGTCCATTCTTTCTACATAGCCATCTTATACATCCAATGCGGAGATTGTCGCTGTACAGCTGGTTTAGTTCTTAGTCCCCATATCCCGTCAACGAAAACGGGACCAAAGATTTTTCAAAGAATTTTTCTCTCAAATCAACCAAGGATTTCTTTATCCACCTTTGACACAGTCCATGCCTCAGCGCCGTAGAGCAGAACTCGGTATTATAAGAATGTCCTTAGTAGTTCGAGTGAGGGCTTTACTATTGTCTTCTTAGCCTGAAGAAACACCCGTTGGCAATAGTCACTTTTTGTTTAATTTCTGACGATATGTTGAGTTAATGACGGAACCCCGTACTACCTCAAAGTTGTATCTGTCAATGGTTATGTCCAATTCGTCGATGCTGTGTGTCCTTTCGTGTTGATAGCATATAATTAGTCTTACCCTCATTTACTACTTAACCCATTTGTTCCACTTCCTTCTGGTGTTGGCTCGTGAGTTTTGCAAAATCTTCACAAGAATCACATGACAGTGCATCGCCTTGCCTAAATCCTTTTTTGGTATCGATGTGCCGTAGTGTGAAGATTTGATCAGGTTGTTGATAAACGGTTCATATATTACAGCAGATAGGATCTTGTAGGCGATGTTTATGACTCTGAAGTTGGCGCAATCTAGAGATTCTCATTTTTTGGGGATCGGGCAAACCATGCTGAGGTTCCATTCTTCAGACATACCTTGCTGGTGGCAGCGAGAAACGTAGCATGCTTGATGCTGTAGATGCTTGTTGGCATCGTTGTCATTGTTCTTCGACATTCGATCCATGGTGGTATGGTTTAAATCGAGAGGATAAATGATACGCGTTCTGCGAAGGACTTGGCGGTTGCTTGCAATTGCAGTCTTTCGATATTAATTTTATTACATAGTATCTCTAAATTGCTGTGGCGTGGTGGATATTCGCATTACCTTGGCTGCAGCAGTGTAGTGGTCCGAGTCAATGTTAGCCCCTCTAAATGTTCGGTCCTCCAAAATACTGGATGCATGCCTGTTGTCTATAGCGATATGATCAATTTGATTGACCCTTCGTTGATCCCTTATGAATATCGTGATGAGGGAATCTTGTGGTGGCTATAGTGGCAATTCGTTCGCCAGCGAAGTCAATTAGCCTAAGAGTCCGTTGCATCCATCATCTATATAAATCTTATGTTGGCGGATTTGGCCTTGATGTGGATTGTTACAAGCGTTCGTTTATGGCTTGAAAACATAAGACTTCTTGCCCGGAACTTATAACAAATCCACATCCGACTAGTCACTGTTTCTGCTCTTTATGTTGTCACATTCAGGTGCAGATACGAACGTCGTTGCCCTTTTTTTTGTTTAGCATGGTGTCAACAATAAAATCATTCATATCCGATGCTATTGGTTGCTTCGTGGCAGTAATTTTCCATGGGTGTGTATTTAACCCAAAGCACAACTCCCAACATGGAAAGCCAGTTTTTTTATCTAACCAATAGTTAATGTTTTTTATCTAACCAATAGTTAATGCCTGAAATCCAACAGAATATGCCTCGATAGTTTAATAAATAAATGGCAAGTCACCTTTCTGTATATTTAATCTTGCATGTGATATCTGAATAATGTAGTGCCTCTACATTCTTATAAGTACAGCAGCGTGTTTAATCGTTTTCACAAAAGTATCGTTTCATTGCTATCCATGTAGATAGTTTTTAAAGACAAGTGGAATACTTTTAACAATTTTTATGTCTTCAAAGTAATTTTATCGAACCTTTAACGAAAATACATTTTACCCCCATCTCACCTATTAATTGAACTTGTTATTGCACACCTTTCCAGACAGTGAAAACCTAGATTTTCTCGATAAAAAGTAGATATAGGTATCATAGGTATATGAAGAAATGTTTCGTCCCCCCTAAGTTAGTTTTGACTGCACTGCAATACAATGGTCTTGCTAGTGAACTCCTGCAGAGACAATTGATTAACTTGGTATGCCCACGTTGATGGTATTAGAAGAGGTTTTCCTCGTCTCATGCGATAGGTAGAACCTTTCTCCATGAGATAGATATATGCTACAATACCTATCTACCTACATTTTGAACTCGAATGCAACAGTTCTCCATGCAAAGTTTTCATATTAAAGTGCAACTATATGTAGCATACGATGTATAGGTATGCACACATAGATAATGGAGCTGAGGGTATGTTTTAGATTCTCGATAGAAGTGAGCATCAGCAGCAACAGCACTGATTGGAAGTTGTTTATCTAATCGATGGATAAACAATATCGTATCTGATTGAAAATAGGATGGATATGTATACACTGGCTAAAACGAAATGTATCTATGTACCTTTATACTATGAGGTATTTATTTTTTCTTCTTCCAATCTCTGTTTTGTATGATTATTTAGTTTTTTTTTACTCCGATATCTATGCTGAGCTGATTTTCTCTTTTCACTCAACATAATCACGATGATACTTGATTAAGAGTGCAATGCAACAAGTGACTGTTGAATGGAAAATACGCACTGGATATTGAGTACTTGTATTTGGAGAACTTAATTGTTTATCTAAAATATAAAACGATCATATATTATGGTAGTTCATATCGACTTTGTTATCAAGTGTTATTGCTGGAGCAGTTTGATATTGAATTTCACTGAATGAAAAAGAGATAGAAGTCTATGAGATGTATCTATTTTGTTTTGTTTTTCTGCGTAACGAATAAGAATATTATTATTGCAATACAGTATCAGTCCAAAATAAGCAAGTGACATGAATATGATTCATAATTGATGAAATACGTCATCTCCAAAAATAATTTCCTTAGGCATGTTATGACCAATTTGATGTGGTACACTCTCGGGTGTTGGTTGTTTATGAAGACACATGTCGATTGCGGATGAGCTGTTATGCTGAGTCAAAGCTCTAATTATACGAATGAAGTTGATTACTGGAGCGAGTTTTGTAATTTAATTGTATATATACGGCGATGATGCTACTAATTACGGAATCTTACGGCTATAGGTTTGGATGTATTTGTTGGCAAATACCAAATTGAAATTTAATTAATAGTCATTAATAGCTAAATGCAGGAGTGTGGGAATGGCAAGTTCCGAAATCAAATCCAAGATCGTATTTCAAGCATGTCAGTGCTATGATGTGGTTGTCTTGTAACCTCAGACTAACGCAAACTATATGTGTAAATCTGTGGTTAAACTATTCTATTTTTGTGTTTATACCCTATCCGATAGGGGTTTAATAGTTTCGATACATAGTTTGTAACATAGAGAAACAATTTAGCTAGATATACCTCAAAGTATATGGATCGACTCAGAATCGCTAGCTGAGTCGGTTAAGTCATGTCTGTCTGTCCGTTCGTCCGTCTGTATGTTCGTCACCGATTTTTGGGCCTTAAATTTTGAGCTATGATAATGAATTTTTGGTATAGAATCCTTATCCGCCCTACAGAACAAGTGTCATTTGTTTCAAAATTCACACACTACCACGTCCACTTTTTTTTTTTTTTTTAGAAAAACGTTGTTTTTGGCCAAACGTTATGGAATTTCGAAAAAGAGTCTCAATAACGTATTTAGACACTCCCAATATCTATATTTCGTCCATACAAAGTTTTAAGCCACACCCACTGTTTGGGGGCGTTTTCATTAAAAGAACATTTCAGTAAAATTTTAAAATATTCGAGAAAAATGTTGATGCAAAATTATTGGTAATATTAACATGAGTATTTCGTCCATAGATCATTTTAGCCCACGCCCAATTTTTGGGAGCGTTATATTAACAAAACTATTTGTATACCTTACCCCATTGCATATGCAATAGAAAAAAGTCGTTTTTTTTTGTGTTGAACCATAAAAGATTTTAATAAACTGTGTGAATATTTCATTTAGTGAATATGAAGTTTTTTAAAGATAGGATGGGGTGGGATAGGGTATTAAACGATCCACAGAGTGGATTTTAGCCTTCTCTTTTTATATATTTTAATCAATAATTTCTCTCTGATTTTATAGGGGAGTGCTGAGCTATTTACATAAATAAGAAAAAAATATAAATACATGTTACCTCTTCTTTAATGAAAAAATCAAACCGTTATAGAATAATCAAATTTTGTCACCGTGTCAAGTTGTTTATAAACGGCAATGTAATAATGTAACTAAACATCCATTGAACATTTTAGTGGTTTTCGGTAGCGCCTAATATAAAATTCAACAGCGGTAATGTAATGCAAACGGAATATCTTAAAACTTCTAATGATATACGTCACTATTGTAGGCAATTAAATAATTTTCACAATATAACCGATGATTTATCATTTGATTTCACAAATTTATTAAATAAATGTATTGGCTCTCTGTTGAGCTAATACACTCGAAACACTTCCTCAGAGTTACGAAGCCATATCCATTATTAAATGATTTCCTTACTACATGTCGCCATGATAATTTTATCGCCGTACTGACAGATTTATAGGGTAGCTAATGTACAAGTGCATCTTGCATTTTTGATGAATTTTTATTGCAATTTGTTGGTACGTTCTTTTTAATAAACAATTAAGCCTTAGCATTCAATACACATAATTAAATTTATTTTTACATGTTTAATGCGGTATCATCATAGCAATTAATTAAGTCCAATTAACTTGGCTCAGATAAAGCTAACCTGCACTAGTATTGCAGTAAAATTACCTTTTATACATTATGCATGGGTGTTAACATTTTTCTTCATAAATAATCCTGTTACCGACGCAATTAACATCACTATTGTTATACGCTCGGAATGCTTTCACACATTAGTGCGCTTGTGAAATGATTTAATGGTTTATCAATGCATTTCTGTGGTATAATTAATGGCGAAAGCTTTTCATTACCAGTGTAATTGGATGAAGTGTAATGGGGGGGTTATCGCACTTAGACAAGAGTATTGTGTGATCTGGGGTTCCTGAACGCCAAAAATTGGCGGCAGTATAATTTTCTATTTAGAGAATATCATATTTGGTAGGCAATTGTGTAAATTATTTGAATACAAAAAGGCATAATGTATATAAATATAGAGCGCTTTTTATAATTTAAGTCGATGCTGCCTAGATTGTATGTTACACCGAAATCACGTGAGACGGTTGGGTGTTGTAGAGCGATTGTAGCACCCTGAGCAGTATTAATATTGGGAGTACATAGTCCTTGTAACTTCTACTATACATCAAATATGCTCGTAGTGGTATTCATCTGGTCTTATACAACTGAGTTTGATTTGTTAGTCTTATAAGGCCGAGTGTTGAACAGCTTCTACTTCAATCGCGCTGTCTATGTTTAATCGTGATGGGCGATTTTAACGCCAAGGTGGAGTGAGGAAATCTTCAGTAGTACTGTCAGAAAACACAATTTATACAACCACACGATTATGCTACAATATGCGGACAAGGCGATTTCGAGCCAACAAACGGTCAATCAAATTAACCTAATTGTGATAGGCATGCTTCCATTATATTGAATGTCTGAACATTCGACGAGCTGACGTCGGCTCGGACTATTGATGCAGCCAAGGTACGACTGCGAATAATCCAAGACGCTACAACATCGGCGAAATAAATTGCGGTGGGTCTAGCAGTAAATGAGGGCACGTACAAGTATATTTAAGAAAGGACATACATAAGACGAATTTGACAGAACACCACAATTGCCAGTTACATCTCTATGTAGTAAGGGAAGTTGTTTATCTATAGGCTCTCTACTATCTTCTCTAAGTATGTACATAGACATGTCTTCGCCCAAAAGAATCGTCTTCTAAACGAAACCATCTGCTATTCAATCTTCACTTAAGGTCCTCTGCAACTTTAATTTGATAGGGAATTTAATACTCTGAGGACCGTATTGAATTTTATTTGATTAAAAGTCTATAAAAGTCTATAAGTCGCATAGGAATAATGCGTAGGTTTTATGGTTAAATCTTCGACTCCCTAACTCTCTTTCGGTCAAAGCCATTAAAAATATCTTTATATGCTTTATACCATAAATTAGGACAGGGATAATGAAGATCATAAACAGTTAACATAACGAAGTTTGTGCTAAACCTAATTTGCCTTCTTATCCAAGGTATCTTATAGCTAAGTATTGTTGAAAATTAGTTTAACCGCTTATTTATAATTTATATTTACATATTTATAAATTACTCGCACAGAAGCATTTCATTTATTTAATTGCACATACATTCTTATTATGCATTCATATCATTTATACCTATTGTCATATTAATTACATACATGCATTAGTTTTGTTCATATATTAATTTTTCTTCACTTTCATACCATTAATTTATTATATAGTCAGTTGTCATGAATTCGGTTCTTAGGATTTTGCTTAACCTTAAATAAATATAATTAAAATTAGAAGTTCTCTCATTTACGTTATTTCAAATATGTAAATGCTCAATGAAGCGGTAGTTAGTGCGTTGAACTGAATTCCCCGATATTATTTAACATCAATACATATATTGTAGGTTCTCAAATACAGATGATCTGGTGGCGTACAGATCAGGGCTGACAACCGAGGTCATCAGCCAGAATCCGAGTAAAGAAAATGCTATCCAAGACGCTATACAATTGGACTAAGCTAAATATTGATTATTTCCTTATTAAGGTGATTCGAAAGCACGTTGCGTGCATAATACATTGATAGCACACTTTTGCACGGCGGTAAAGAATCGTGATGAAATTAAAACATGCACCGGCAAAGAGACGCGCTATCATGTGACTTCTTCAATCTCGTGCTGGAGCAGATATTGCTCATGGCAGGTGTTAACACAGAAGGCACTATTTTCAACAGGTCCGTCCAGCTGCTGGGCTATGCGGACGATATTGACATCATCGGTCGCTCCCAACATGCCGTGATAAAAGCGTTCCCGGAGATTGAAGAACAGGCGAAATCCGTTGGCCTTGAAGTAAATGAGGACAAGACTAAGTACAAGCTATCAACAGACAAACAAGCATCACCGCCTGGGATAAAACATCATCATTGATAGCAGCAATTTCGAGGTAGTTTAGAAGTTCACCTACCTCAAAGTTAACATAAACTCCACGAATGACACCCTAGTGGAGATCCGTCGAAGAATTACCCTTGGAAACCGTTGCTACTTCGGTTTGGCGAAAAAACTGTTTTCAAAACTCCTAACTCGAAGGACGAAATGTGTGCTCTACAAAACCCTTATCCTGCCAGTTCTGCTTTATGGTGCCGAGTGTTGGACGATAAGCAAGAAGGGAGAGCTGATACTGGGCTCCTTCGAAAGAAAAATACTTCGGCGGATTTTTGGTCCTGTGCACGAGGAGGGCGAATGGAGGAGAAGATACAACCGCCAACTCTATGAGCTGTACCAAGATGTGGATGTAGTACAAAAAGCCAAAACACGTCGACTACATTGGCTCGGCCTCATCGAGCGAATGGACAATAATGCTCCAGCTAAGAGGATCTTCGAATCCCAGCCTCCAGGTTCGAGAAGGCACGGATGACCGAACCTCCGTTTCAAAGACCAAGCCATCGCGGATGCCAGAGCGCTTGATCTAGACAACTGGAAGCAGCGAGCCAGGGATCGTAGCGGATGGAAGGTTGCAGTGTCTCAGGCAGAGACTTCACGGGTCGGGAGCCCGATAAGGAAAGTAAGGATGAAATTGAAACAGAAGGACAGCACAAGCACACCGAATGGTGGCTAGTTAATAATGAGGAAAGTCTTTCTGCACTCCATCAGGACTTTGTGGATTTGTAATCTACTTCTAAGTTTTAAGTAATGTTAGATAGTTTTGTAAGGAAGACTTGATGTTTAGTTAGGTGTTAAAAAAATCTGCAAACGTTTTGACTAACCTCAGAGTATTGCTATTTTATTAGAAACTAGCTGACCCATGCTCGCCTTGCTTCACCAGACCATAGGGGTTTAAATAATAATAATAATGAAATTTATTTTTTATATTACTATTACTGTTTGGCACAATTCCACATAATTAGTTTTGGCCCAACTATCCCTAAAGGGAATTTTCAGTTTTGGTCAATAATGGGAAATCATTATTATTCACATAAGCACCGATTGCTTCAAATTCGGGAATAACTCGCTATGAAAGAGAATGTTCGGACGACCCAATCGTGCATCCACCACTCGTTTTATTTAAGATATTTTTTCAAGAAAAGTTGGAAGAATGAAATAGTTTCATTGTTTGATTTATAATTTTTTTTTTAAATTTACTTTTATCTCCGAAAGCTGTATTCGCATATTTGGGGCAGCGTCCAATTTCGATCTGTACTTAGTCTTTCAAAAGGGAGCAAATTCAATATAGCCTATTTGGTAAGTTCAGGGTATTCACTCCTAATACCAACCCAAAATTCGATCAATGATCATCAAAATTTTTAAGAGACTCGTTTTCCGAAATGCTGAGTATCGTAGGCTGGGTTTTCATTAGTAATGGCCTTTGTACCCACTCGATGTCAATTTTCGTATCTTGAAAGTAATCTAATGAAGATCATTCTAGACTTACCAAATGTCCAGCGATCACAATATCTGCTCTGGGCTTTAGCGTGTTTCCTTGCAACAATTCATGTAAAACTGGAAAACATTCAACATTGTTCTTCTGCACACAGGTAAGCTAGAAATTAATTAATTCTTTGTAAAGTTACCGCAGCTTGGGCACCGACAGTGGAAATGGTCTCCACTGATCGTATTCACATAACAATTCAAATAATATATCTTGAATGTTATAACTTTTCTTTTAGATAACGTAGTACAGAGATAATTTATACCTACATCAAAGGATTTTTTAATGTAAATTGATATGTAAATTAAATTTAGTTCTGTTTGGTAAGAGTTAGGAAAAACATGTTAGGAAGTTTCGGAAAATTTGTGGCAGATACATATGTAAATGTATCGAATCATTGAAGGAAAGTTTTTTTTTGTTCTTTCAAGAATATAAGCAACGTCAACCATACACATTGAAACAGAATTGGACTTCTTAAACATTTTGATTTAAATGAATCTGCCATTTTACTTATAAAATTGGCAATTGGTAATTGTGGATGATGTATGCTCTAAGGAAATATTTGTTACCTCAGGAGTTCCTGAAGAGAGTCATTTGGGCCCCCCTATTTTCCTACTTCATGTAAATGATATACCTGAAATGTTGAAATTTTGCAAATGTCTCATATTTGCAGATGGTATCAAGTTCTTTGCAGTCATTTCAAATTTCGCTGATTGTTTGCTTATGCAAAACGATCTTAATTCGTTTGTTAACTGGTGTAAAGTGAATGATTTAAAGCTTAATCTCCAAAAATGCACCAGTATGTCTTATAATCGTTCTTTGTATAACATTGTTCCATCGTACTCCTTAGACAATGTTAATTTAAAAATTGTCCATGAAGTTCAAGACCTTGCTGTGATATTTGATGAAAAACTCACATTTCGTTTTCATATTAATTCCATAATTTCAAAAGCTAATTCTCTGTTGGGATTCTTGAAAAGAAATTCTTCTGAATTCTCTGATCCTTACACTTTAAAATCACTATATTATAGCATTGTAAGACCTTCTTTGGAATACGCTTCTGTTGTCTGGAATCCATCAACTCAAAGTGATATAATAAAGATTGAAAGAGTTCAGAAAAACTTTTTGCGGTTTGCTTTGAGAAAATTTTTCGGTAACGTTGTTACTGTACATTTTTCTTATCGTTCAAAATGCCTTTTGTTAGGAATGCAATCTCTTGAATCGCGAAGAGAAATGTATAGCGTAATGTTTGTTCGGGATGTTTTGTGTAGCTATATTGATTGCTCTAGCTTGCTTTTTAATATAAATGTTTATGCACCTTCTCGAGGTTTAAGATCGAGGCCTTTATTATTTGAAGTTTCACATAGAACTAATTATGGTTTACGAGAACCTTTAAGTCATTGCAGTAAATTATTTAATGAAGTATACTATTGTCTTGATATAAGCATGGAAAGAAATACATTTAAAAATTTATTGTTAGCATATTTAATGCATAAATTTAATACTAATAATAACTAACGATATTATATAAAGTATCACTGTTTTATAAATTATTTTCAAATCTGTTGATATAAATCGTAGAGAAAATAAATAAATTAATAAATAAATAAATAAAATATTTTCTAATAGTATGCACATTGGGCAGTTATGCTGAAGACAACATATTTCCAAAATATCCCAAAAACAATTTACGCGCATTAACACTTCCACATATATTTACAACAAAATGAAGTTAAGTAGCGACAAGGGTTTAGTTTTTAGCTTTCTAAAACCCTGAAAAATCAGGTCAATTTAGTGCTAAAAAAAACAGCAGACGACAACTTTGATACTATTAGTACTAACTATAAAACCTGGGGTGCCATCACGTAACTCGACACAATCGGGTTTTATCGAAACTATTGACGACAGCATACTGGTTCAATCCTCGATTATACTGCAGATTTGGCAGCACACAATCTTGACGTAGTTACCGTCTGTTGGAATTTTATTCGAATAAAATGGACCCTATACAAAATATGTCCATATAAAAAACGAATTAAAATTTTGACCATTTTTATGAGTGGTCATCAATTTACTTAAAATTGCGCAAAAAGGAAAACATTATTATATATTGTATATTATATTCAGGTCTTGGAAGCAGCAGTTGCGGGAATTCCAACATCAAAATCTTAAAACTTTGAAAATTATTGTCTGTGCCATACTCGGCAATACATTAGAACCGACATTACTTTCGTAACCCCCACTGGGTAGGAACTAATGTATGTTTGTTTTTTTGGAAAATTTGATGAGCTTATTATCATCAGAAAACATTCTTTGATGACCCTAAACTGCTGCACAAAGCTAAGAAAAAAATCAATTTTCAATTTGTCGATGTTATTCTTTTTCGAACGCTTACTTATTTTCACATATTTCTTGTGGGTTGCTTTTATCTCTGAAACACATCCTTCGAATTTTAGTATTAGGACCTTCTTCATCCTTCAACCTTCCGACTTCAAGAATATTATTTTTTATTTGAACTTTGAAAAAGATTTCAAGTTACGTGCTGCCAAGAAACATTTGTTTCGAGTTGCAGTTCGATCAACAATCCTCGATGTATAAATTTACTTGTTGGCACCCCTGACTTGTGTAGACGATGTCGAGTGTAAAAGTTTTCTTTGTACTGTTGATGTGTTTGTTTCCATGCGTGGTTACCGATTGATATAGTAAAATATCATGAGTGAGAGCATGTGTTGTGTATGTATGCTGTACATCATAACTTCGGATTATTATGTTATCATTCTTAATTCAATATGTAAGTATATTTTAAAATGTTTGTATCTGTCCGTATAGTTATTAATGAGTTATATTGATTTCCAAATAATATGAGACATCTACTCAACAAATATAAATACCTACATAAAATTCAACGATCTACAATGTCGCAAATAGTAAATTTTATGGATGTATGCACATATTTTTACATCTTCTTGTTTTAAAGTATTCTTATAGTTCTAGTTTTCTGGGTGGAAGTGGGGCCTCAACCAATGTGTCCCTTCAGTTTGCTTGGCCTGGTGAACTTAAAGTTTGTCCTTCAACGTAAACAGACCGACGCAAACAAAGATTGCGACATTATTTTGGTTCAAATTTATTATGACAGCAAAAAAACCTTTCAAACATTTCATAACGTAGGTACAATTGTATCTGCTGTATCCTTCAAAATGTCTTTTTGTCACACTCTAATATTTTAAATCAATTTTAATTTCATTGAAGCATATATTTGCAATTTTTTCTCTCAAAGGTGCTTTCTACCATCAAAACATCCGCCAGTCAATTCTAATACCAATTTAGTATTCCTTAGCAATCAGTTCCTAGAACAAATTCTTATAAACTCGTTTACTCGCAATCTACCCATATAAAAAAAACTCATAGATATCTCTTTACATTAAGTGATATACTTAAGCATAGTTGAACAAAGTGCTACATCGGACACTATACGAGTATCTGAATCACAAACAACATCCGAAAACACGACGATGACATTATGTTTCCTCCATTATTCTCTATTAGTTTAATGTTGTTTTCTAAGTTTTATCGTCTCCAGCAGATTTTCTTTCCGTTCTCCTCGAGCGGGCATCTAGATTGATTTCCATTTCCCCCCTTACACCATTTATCCACATGCACAATCTGCTGCCACCAAAGAGAGCGTAGCCAACTCGTCCAATGTGCGCCAATCTTTGTCGAGATTAGAGGAATTAAGTGGCTGCAATGTCACCAAATGATAGTGGGTTGCACTTCACTGCATACAAAAGCGTACATGTGTGGGGTTCAGATACACCAAAAAACAGGAACCGAGCAGTTGAAGAGCTATTTCTGTCTCCTGGCGTAGGATGATGGCACATCATCTTCATCAGCCAGAGCTCCCATTCACTTTAGGTCTTGCATATTATTTTAATTAAAGCATGACAAGTTGATTCGTAATAAATTGACTGTGTGATGAAAACTGGCATTAAGCCGCGCATATCTCGAGCCTCTTTGAAGCGATGATATACATTTATACGAGTGGAGGAGAAAATATTCCTATGTTCGCTTCCACCTTGATTATAAATAATTCCCTTGTTCTTATGAGGGACTGAAAACACTTTTAATTGATTTTTTAATTAGGGTTCGATTTGCGTTGGGTCTATTTTTGGGTTAAGGTGGGGTTGGCTTCCAAAACAAGATTCCTTTTAGGCAAATTTTCACTTCGGATTAAATATTAATTGTATTAACCGATACCCTTCCAGGAGACTATGGAGTCGGATTTCAGATATTAAAGTGAGATCATGACATTAATGAAGGCTTATCACAACTTTGATATTCAGTTGGCAGTCCTTACCATTATTAAGACAGAGCAGAGATGTTCAAATCGGTAGAGGAAGGTTAAAATTTGATGTTGGTTTTTCTGTTGTTTGTTTTAGTTATTGAATAGATGACGGATGCTTTACATTCAGAAGATATATCTTATGAAATATTCAAGGCATTTCAGGAAACATTTTACATTAATTTATGGAGGTAAATATTTTTATTTGATTTCTTGAGAATTATAAAAATAGGAATCTTTCCTGGACTTAAACGGGAAATCTGGTTTATCAAAATAGCATCTGGAGCAAACATTTATTTTTTTATTATACATCTTGCCATGGTATGATTGTTCCATCAACGTGTTTAAGCAAAATTTAATAATAATCATATGCTTTCTCTGCAGCTAAAATAAAATGGCTTTTCAAACTGTCCGACACTTACGTTTTGCTGAAGTTTAAAAACAGGAAGTAGGTAATGCAGTTGGCCTAAGGTAGAATAAACGCAGATAGTACAGTTCCTAAAGGGTTTTTTTTTTTAGAGGTATAGAACTTCGAATTGAAATAAAACACAAGAAAATCGTTTAATGTCCATTAATTTAGCTTTATTAAAAGATAGTTTTATGCCATTTATGCCATTAAAATGAGCGTCATCACTGAACAAAATTTTGCGATGAAAATCAGCATCGAGATCAATCTCATTTTTAGCACATACACCAAAATCACTATGCAATATGCATTGGATGGTCTCGCGCCTTTAATTCTTGCCCAAGATGGATCTTGTAAGGTCGTAAGCCAAGATCTTAGCGCAAAATCGTCCATATAGTTGATGGACAAAGCTCCAATTGCTATGCAAGGTGGCAAATCGTCAACCTGTTCATGATGAAATGGCAAACCAAATTGAACATAAATGACATTCCCGATTTGACCAAAAAATGTCAGTTTTATCTCTATCTAAGCTTCCCAAGATGACATTTTGCTTGTTGGCCAATTATACAAAAATTCACAAACGAACCTGTCAATTTAATTCAAAACAGCTTAATGCACAACGGTAAATCTTCAGAAATCAAACGATTCTATAAAAAGCACTGATCATCACTTACTTACTTACTTAAGTGGCGCTACAGTCCGGGATGAACCTGGGGCTCAACCAACATGCCTCTCCAATTAGCCCGGTCATAAGCTAACTGCCTCCAGTTGCGCACTCCAAGTTGGTTGAGGTCGGTTTCTACTTGTGCGCGCCACTTAAGGCGAGGTCTTCCTCTACTGCGTACGAGGTCTGACTGGGAATCGAAGACTCTGCGAGCCGGAATATTGGTGTCCATTCGTTCTACATGTCCTAGCCATCTTAAATATCATATACGGAGTTTTTTTTACTAGGGGTATGTCGCTGTACAGCTCGTATAGTTCGTAGTTGAATCTTCGTCTCCATAGAGCGTCAACGCAAACGGGACTGAAGATTTTTCGAAGAAATCGACCAAGGATTTCTTCATCCGCTTTTGATACGGTCCATGCTTCAGCGCCGTAGAGCAGGACTGGGATGATCAGGGTCTTATATAGGATCTCCTTAGTAGTTCGAGTGAGGGCTTTAACTAAATTGCCTTCTTAGCCCGAAGAAACAGCGATTAGCAAGAGTAATTCTTCGTTTGATTTCTGACGAGATGTTGTTGTCAGAGTTGATAGCGGAGCTGAGGTAGACAAAGTCCCGTACTACCTCAAAGTTATATCTGTCAATGGTGACGTTCTGTCCAATTCGTCGATGTTGTGTGTCCTTTCGGGTTGACAGCATATATTAAGTCTTACCCTCATTTACTGCTAAACATATTTTTGCCGCTTCCTTCTCTATACTTGCAAACGTGGCTACGACATCACGTTGAGTTTTGCACAATCCTCTCTAGAATCAAATTGGAGAAGTCACATGACAGCGGATCTGCGGAAGTGTGAAAATTTGATCGGTTGTGGACTTTTCTGGCCTAAAACCACACTGATAATGGCCGATCAGGTTGTTGGTAAACGGTTTCAGGCGTTCCCATATTACGGCAGATAGGATCTTGTAGGCGATGTTGAGCAGACTGTAGTTGGCGCAGTTCAGAGGGTCTCCTTTTTTGTGGATCGGGCAAACGATGCTGAGGTTCCATTCTTCAGACATGCTTTCATCCGACCAGATTTGGCTTATGAGTTGGTGGATGTTACTTACCAAGTCATATCCGCCAGCTTTATAAAGATCAGCGGGAAGGCCGTCATTTCCGGCGGCCTTATTAAGCTTGAGTTTAGATATTGCTATCCTCACTTCACTTAGGTCGGGTGGTTGGCAGTTTTCGCTGTCGTTGCCAATATTAAATGGTTCGTTCTGCCTGACAGCGGAATGTTGTTCGTCATCGCCGTTTAACAGTCTGCAGAAGTAGTTCTTCCATATCCTCAGCATCGACTGTGCCTCAACTACGATATTTCCTTGTTCATCTCGACAGGATTCTGTTCGAGGCTTGTATCCTTGGTTTTGACATTTACACTTTGGTTAAACTTGCGAACATCGTTCCTGGAGTGGCACCTCTCTATATCCTCGATCGCGCGATTTTGTTGCTATTTTTTCTTCTTGCTTCCCTTCTTCTTTGCCTATGGAGCTTAATGGCAGCTCTCGTCTTCACCTGCAGCTTAGCCTTATAGGCCTCGTTCTTGGCTGCATGCATCTGTCGGTATTCCTCATCAAACCAGGGGTTTCTTGCTGGTGGCTGCGAGAAACCTAGCACGTTGCGCGAAGGTTTTGACGGTCTCTGGCGATTGCAGTATTTCGACTTTAAATTTTTTCACAGTATTTCTGGTTTGTTATGGCGTAGTGTATATCCGCATCCTGTTCTTGGCTGCAACAAGGTAGTGGTCCGAGTCGATGTTAGCCCCTCGGAATGTTCGGACATCCAAAATACTGTGTGCGTGCCTCTTGTCTATCGCAATGTGATCAATTTGTTTGAAATTTCGTTGATCTGGAGACCGCCAAGTCCTCTTGTGGATATCGAGGTGAGGAAACCGTGTGCTGGCTATAGTGGCGTTTCGTTCCGTAGCGAAGTCAATTAGCCTAAGTCCGTTACCAGACGTGTTGTCGTGCAGGCTATATTTTCCGACAGTACTGCTAAAGATGTCTTCTTTTCCTACCTTTTCGTTAAAATCTCGCAGCACGATTTTAACATCGTACTTTGGTAGTCGCTCATAGGTTTTGTCGAGGAGCTCGTAGAAGCAATCCTTAATTATATCATCTTTTTCCTGCACCTCTCCTGTTTAATGTTTTCACATTCCAGATACGAACGTCATTGCCCTTTTTTCGTTTAGCAGGGTCGTCAACAATAATATCAGTCCTTTCCGAGGTTGGTTGCTTCGTAACATGCGAATTTTCCCATGGATGGGTAGTTAACCCAAAGCACAACCCCCAACCTGGAGGGCCAGGCACTTGTTTTGACCCTAGTATGGCGGGCCGGAAATACCGATGTCAGTAGCCCATTTGGGATCTGAGCGCTGCCTTTGAACTAATGAGGGCTCCTCCGCCACCAACTCTTTTCCAAAACCCTGGATCAGTATTGAAAATCCCAATAGACCTGATGCTCAAATGTGTCGAAGCAGCTCATATAGGGATTACCATACCAGTTCGATCGAACTGGAGCTGTAGGCGCCACCGTTGACTCCATCTAGGGAATTCCTCCGCTGCCGCCGAGTGATTGCCTTAGTGAGAGGACACTCCTCTCCCATCTCTCGTTTGCTGCCACCAACGACCTTCCACAGGGGTTTATATCCCCATCTCCAGTCGAGGTACTAGGCACCCACCAGTCACCAGCGTGGAGGTGAGAGTAGGAGTTGATAGTGAGAGGCTAGAGTGAGAACGCTTGTGTTTTCATGTAATCGCATCACTATCCTTAAAAACCGGCTGATCATCACAATCATACTTTATGGACAGAAGCATGAACTGTATCAAAGGCGGATAAAGAAATTATTTGTCGTTTCGACCAAAAGATTCCTTGAATCCTTGCCTAAATTGTAAGTTACTAATTTTTCTTATTAAACAAAATGTTTGGGAGCTTCCCTTACTTTACCTACTGTTTTGTTGTAAGCGTTCATTATTACTTGATCCTAATAGAGCAAGTATTGATTTCGTTAAGAAAATCAAACTCGAGCTTTAAGTTTGGCGATATATGGCACATATATCGCCAAAACTAATGGTACCTACCATATATAACGATTTGGTAATCCGAAACTTCTTAAAACGTCTTGAATGAATTTGATTAAACTTAACACCATTTTAAATGTTAATAACTGCGTACCTAGTTTTCCCTAAAAACTTAGATTTTTGTATATAAAATTAGGTGAAGCTTAGATTCTTTAGTTCATTTAGTTTACAAAGCGAAGATACAAATCTCTTGCATTGTTCAAAAGGCTCCACATATTTTTTTTAATTCTTAAAAATGTCACAAAAGGTTTTTTAATTCATTAATAGGTCGAAAGCATGTGCGTAAGCTTTTTATTACCCAAATAAAGCAATCGCAAATGGGTCAGAGAGTCTTAATTCATATGCGTGTATTTCGGCATTATGTAGGATGAAAATACAAACTGCAATCATCACGCCAAATCATATTCACAAGACACCTATATAACGGTTCTTCTCCACTTAAAAAAAGTCAGCCTACACCAATCCAAGCCCCCTCACATAAAATACCCACTGGAAATTGGTACTTCTAGCAAAGATGAATGACTTCGTAGCTAGGATATTGATGCGATGCACACACCCTTACATCAATGTGATGAGATTAGTAATGACACATGCAGTCGTCACCATCAACAACAGTCCGATTTAGCATTTACGATGCCAAATGTCTTCAGCAATGTTTTTTTCCGGTAATTAAGTCCTAGAACCCAGGCGTATGCAAATCACCAAGAAATGGAGTAAGAGGACTGCAGCAGAGCTGCAGAGGCATAGAAAATAAACACATACATACACACACACAGCTGATTTGCTCTTTGTGGTTGCCTGTGAAAGGCAATTATGGTGTAAAATTAGCGTAGTCTACGACTACGGTCACTCGTAAATGCATCTGTGACGCTGTGGGTACTTCAACGGTCGCTTAGAAATAGCTGGGTGACTCCTAGACGGTGTTGTCGATGACCATGTTATCTTTGATGTTGTTTGTGGATCTATTAATAGTTAATTAGCCTGAAAAACGTAAAGCCAATTGGAACAGATAGTACTTGTAAGTACACACTTAAAATGAACGGTTTGCGGATGAAAGATATGAATCAAGTGAAAATGACGTGATGAGGATGATACGAGGACGAGGAGTTCTGGATCTCGCGAGTAGTATTAAATGCACTTCTGTCAGTGGTGGGACTTGATTGGCACTTGAGGAAGTGACCATTGAAATTGGAGATGGCTTTGGAAGAAGAGATCCAAATCAACTTTAATGGTCTATCGATTTTCTAGATAATTGAAAAGAAGCTTAGCGGTATCTAATAACAACAACGGGACTCAATTGTAAGAACTTGGAGAACTTGTTTGTTGTCCAACTCGTTTGGAACAACACAACAGAATACGTTTTCTTCTAGTTAAATGTGTATGCTGTCTTTAATTTAAATCAAAACAAAATAGTTTTTCAAAATAATTATTTATGATTGTTACAGGACACATTTAAACATAATTATTTAAGTGAAATTTAACTAAACCAATTACTTCCGGTAAAGATTATTCCGAAAATATAACTTATTATTGGCTCTTAGTCCAGTTCATGGCTTAAATTTCATCTAAGGATTTGAACGTTATTGAACTGGTAATTCACTGCTGTCTTTTTTTATATCTTTTTCGCTACATCTGACGAAAAATATTTTAAGTTTGGATAATCTATCCAGATGCGATCCATGATATACAGAATAACACTTTAAATGTATTTACCGCTTTAATTATCTGATGTCGTCTTAATCCGCGGACTCGTATACGGGGTTGCCCTTATGTAGTTTATTATTAATATACGCTCAATATGCACTCTGCCGGAAGAAAATGATGGCATCACAAAGGACTGTTTCTGTAAGATTATTTAACTAATATTTAACAACCACACCAGATATTACGGTTTTCTTATATAGGTTCAGGTTCACCACAGATTTTTAAGGATTTTTCGTATAAAACTAGTTCCGATTCTGATCAATCGTCAGCATGAAAATACTCAGAACTCGACTAGCTAAAGAACTAAATACAAATTTAGTTCAGCTTAATTAGCCGAGGCTACGACGCATAATTATGTTAACAATAATAATAATAATAAGTTAATCCACTTAATACCTACTCAAAGTCAAGTAAAACGAATCTACACTAGGTTTTTAATTACTTCCAAATAGATTGTCCTAGAAACCCAAGACGGAAAATTAACCATCCTAACATTCTTCTACTAAACTTAATAGATATTTGAATGGTATAAATTTGCTTCCAATACTGAAGTTCGAATAGCGCCATTTTACAGATGGTGCCGCAGCCATATTCTTAGAACGTCTCCGCAATAGTAAAAATAAGTAAAAAAAATAGCTTACTCCTAGTCGAATTGCTATTGACCATTGGGTAATGTGAAACAATTTTATAGTATACATACGTTTTAAAACACAATGAAATTGCAATGCAAATAACTACAACTGCTTGTACGAAATTCCCATAAAAGAAAAAAAAAGACGAATCACTCCTCTACATCGCCGGTGTACCCATCATAAATTATATATTCTCACGTTTAAAACTCGTTTGTTCTTCAGGTAGCTTATGTGTGAATATCGCTTTTCTCCACCTCACCATAAAGTCACAAATCGTTTGGTTAAACATTTTCTGACTTCACCAAAAAAAAAAAATAACAACAAAACCTTAAGGGTGGTTTCAAAGTTTACTCAACTCACGCGCCCCTTTTCCAGTTGGCAAATTTTTTATCCTCTCAGGATGAACTCTCTAACTTAAAGCTCAGAAGCAAAATCGTGAATTGTTAATAAATTGCATTAGCAGTGTGAATTTGAAATTAACCGGATTATAAACCCTTTCGAGAATTCCAAGGCGAAAGGCAGGTACAAGATTACCATTAACTTCGTGAGATAATTCTTCTTTGTTTCTTCTTTGTCCGCTGTTCTCCACTTTGTCTGGAGATGAAGAATGGGACACTTTTGTAAGGATCTCCTCCGAAGTAGATCTAAACGTATGCACTTTTTATAGGACACGTGTTGTCAAGGCGAATAAATTGCATGAAATATGTTAAATTCACAAATATCCCGCTAATTTGAGAGAGAAATTTATGCCAGAAGCAGGCTTCCATGTTCGTGTTAGTGGATTGCAAACTCTCACGGAAGAGGACTTACTATAAGTTCATATCCTCCATATGTCACAAATAAGCTTTACTGAATTCAAGTATATAAGGGGTGACATTATGGTACAATATTGGTCCATAAAATCCTCGACTTCATTCCGAAGTGAGCTTAGTTTGACTTTCCTTGTGCGGACTCCCGTCATCATCATCATGGTATTTCGAAATATCCCTTCGGCTATACTGTGAAAGTCCGTTCATGTATCCCCAGGGATCAACATACTACGAGAAGGACAGTTATATATATGCTAGAAGACCAATGGAATTATATATGTGTACTGGTATACATTCGTGCTAGCGGTTTCTATAAGTAGATGCAAGCCTTACTACAGCCAAGATGATATATGAATCTATAACCGAGTGTACGAGTATGTCTGAGGGAAAATGTCCCTGTATGACGGCGGTTTAATGCCCAACTCCTTTTATTTGTCACTTATAGTAAGTATTTTGCCGCCGATAACACTCCACCCCTGAACACCATTTCATTTTCCTTCGCCCTTGTGTGCGAAATTTACGATGTTACAAAAAAGTGTATCCCATTAGAATGCCGTATAAGGTACTAAAACCTTACAACGCTATGGAAATTGCTTATTGCATATCCCATTGATATCAATCCCACACACCCAAATGTCATAATTAATCAATTAAATATATTGCCTAAGACACGACAATTCTAAACGATTTGCCAAAGTAAAGGATCACTAAATGGGATTAAAGAGGATATAAAACAGAAACCAAAAGTGAATAAAATCATACCCGTTACTAGGAGCTTTTGGGACCAAAACTGGTAGTCATCATTGAGTTAATTTCCTAAAATGGGTCCAGATGCCTATTTTACATGCCATACTGCGTAGAAATGTCCACTTTGTTGGGGCAGGACGCTGCGATACAGCGAAAAAAGAAGCAAGTCACCAGAGCGTGGCAAAGTAGGGATCCCACATTAATGGGCTATCTGCGCACATAATCACGAATGTTTAAATTAGCCATTTAGTGCTATTATTGTTATTGAAGAATGAACTTGGTCCAAAGCGAATTTAATTGCTAAGAAAACAAAAAGGACACGAACTTGTGGAGCAAAACAACAATGAAATTAATTTTCTTTTTAGTGATTTGGTGCGCCGTTTTTATTTTTGTTTTATTGCATGACCTTGAAAATTGATTTTGGAATGAGTCAATAAAATCTTGAGAGGATTAAATTTTATTTGTGTGAAAACTCTATGCTTGATGGCAGGATAAGAAATTAAAAGGAGCAAGTACGATTTATTAGCGCTGGGGCTTGCATTAACCCATTTTGAAGTTGGCTGCCAGACCTACAAAAAGTTTAATCTATTTGCCTCGTGTAGGGTTCAAGAACTTTAATATTAATTTCGTGGCACAATAAAAAAGAGGGTGTTTGGATTTTATAACTGCTAATTAAAATGTCTATTAAAGAGTAACCTATTTCAGGCTTGATCGTTTTTTGATTGGTTGGATTAAACTGTACATCTGCCTTCCTTTTCAAACATTAATTAACTTAAGAAAAGTCGGATAGGTGTGAGAATTTCTTTTGCATTTATTTTTTTATTTTAATAAACTGTTGTGCTAAATGTTGTGCTCTATAATGAAATATTTCCTTTTAATATCTGTTGGTTCTATGTATATTTGGTTTTTCTCGGTATCAAGTCGTGTGGTACTTTACCGCAGTCTCATATCCTAAGGCTTCAAATCCTAGTGTTGTTCGAGAAATTGAAACTTACATATAATTTTGTGAAGGGTTTATTACTTGCTAATATAGCATCAGAGTTTTTTGACAGAAAGATACTGCAGTGAGCAGTAATTATTTTTTATATAATTAAAATCTATTCCAAAGGATATGGCCCTTTGTTTTAATGCATAGTTTATAACATAGAGAAATAATTTAGCTAGATATCCCTTAAAAAATATGGATCAACTCAAAGTAGCTAGCTACGTCAATTTAGCCATGTCTGTCGGTCCATCTGTACGTCACCAGTTTAAACGATTTGCATATCGGATTTTATCCTTTTCATATTAATTTTTGAACAAACCATAAGATCGCTTATGTTTTAAACTATTCGCACAGTCTCAAGCTAAAGAAGATGGTAAGAAAATACCCAACAACGAAAATGTTGGTCTGTCTCAGGGTGCAGACCATGCCAAGAACCACATTATTTTTAACTTTTTCATACAAAGAGAAAGATATTATTTACGTAAAAAATGTAGATCTCGTCGAGATTTTTTTACGATGATAGGGAACCCAAAAAATGGATTTTCGGAATTCCGTCCGCCGGTTCTTCTGTCCGATTTTCTTCAATCTTAGTATTGACAGTTTTGTTGGTCACAATTATAGTCATTTGTTTACTCTTGTCCATTTTATAAATCGTACCTCTCATAAACGGTGAATTTTCTCGAAAATGGCTTAAACGGTTTTGATTAAACATTTTTTCTACTATGAATATAGTATTTCCAACTGCGTATCCATATAACATATTTTTTTTATTTAGGCCACGTTTGGAAATTTGTCAATATCTCGCAAAGTTTATAGTTTAATTTTAATATCGATGTTAGGTACTATAACTGTTTGTAACAATTCCACATTTTAAGTTTTGGCCCAAATAGTGTATCGGTCCGTGATTAAGCGTCATAATGTCAGACTAGGATGATCAAGGTCTCACAATGGATCTCATCATCTGTTAGTAATGGTGACCTGAATATTCGTACTAGGATGAAATGCTTTATTTATTTTAATTCATAAATTTTATTATAATTTTAAGAACTTATTTGTCTAACAAATGTTAATATTTTTATATGGCATAATACTCTTATTTTAAGTACATAATTTGTATCATCAATTTCACATTTTACAGAAATTGTTACTGAAGATTTGTTTTTCTTTCTTACAGGTGAGTTGAACCAATTCGCAAATTATAGAATAAACTGAATAAGAATCCATTTTTTTGCTGGTAAGATCATAAATAGAATTTTGGAAGAAAAATTTTATCTATACACACAATATTTTTCAAAACTTGTCCTAAGATACAGATTCGCTGTTTAGTTTTTTTATAAAATTTGTTTTTCATACATTGTCATTTAAATACATATAATTTAAATTTCTTAAAACTATCTAAATTAAATTAAAATTTTACATTATAAAGGATCGACCATTGACGACCAAAACGTCAAATCATGTAAGTAAGATGGTCGAGCGGTCAAATCAAGGGTTGAAACCCACGTAAGGGGTTCCCAAAATGCATATCTGTAGCTGTAGCTTGTAGCTGAGTCAAAAGTGAAAAAAAAGGCAATCCGTAAGTGCTTACACAATGTGTATCTTCATCGTGAATCTGTAGTTCACGCTACAGTCATCAAACGTGACTTTGGTTGTGTTGGTAGTTCCTTTAAATTTAGCTACGGCCAATAGGTTTTTTTTTACTATTTGCGTTACTATTTAGAAGCAGCTATAAAAGCCCTTAGCTCACACATCATTGACTCCAAATCAGTACTACACTGCTTCAACTCCCTCCAAACACTCAGTTCCAGGAACAAAACCAAACTATGGTGGGTCCCCGGACATAAGGGAGTTGAAGGTAACGAAAAAGCTGATGAACTAGCCAGAAAAGGTTCGGAAACCCCCTTCATTGGACCTGAACCCTTCTGTGCAATCCCCAAAGCAGCCATAAATCTAGTCATAAAAAACTGGGAACAAAACAGATGTGTTTCATACTGGGGAAACATCCCAGGCCTAAGACAGGCCAAAAAAGCTATTCAGCACTTCAAATCAGATGCCAACAAGATACTAAATCTTCGCAGGCACGATATCAAAAACTTAGTAGGCTACCTAACTGTTCATCACGGTCTGCGATATCACCTAAACAAAATGCGTCTAGTCGACTCACCGGAGTGCAGACTATGTCTAGAAGAAGACGAATCAGCTGAGCATATCATATGTGAATGCCCGGCCCTTTGCGGTATGAGAAGAGAATCTTTCTTCAGGGAATTCTTAAGTCCCGAAGAATTGAGGAAATCTTCGGCTGAAAGTATTATCAGCTACATTAGGAAAGTAGAAGCGCTACTAACCTAAAAAGCATCTGACGGCAAGCACAATAGATCTTTTAGGTCGATGTGTATATTACTGCTTAGGCAGGTCAGAACTTAAAAAAAAAAAAAACTATTTAGAATTGCAAACATTTTTATTTATTTATTTTCTTTAAATAATTTGATGTGACTTTTTTTGGGACAATGGATTTTAAGCAACATTATTTAAATTAAAGAAAAAACTAAAAAGAGGAATAAAAGTTTTAAAAACATTGCTGCCAATTTCAAATGAGAAAGTTTTTTTTTAAGAAAACACTCAAAATAAATTGATAACAATTTTTAAAAGATCAATATCACAGTTCCTTTTATTATTATAAATATTTAAAAAAAAATTGAATAACCCTCGACCCTATCCTTCAAGAAGTTGAGTTTATTTTGTACTGCATAGTGCTCGCTTTTCAAATGTATATCTGAGAAGTAAATACACAAAGGCGGGCAGATTCAGATGCTGACATGCAATAGATACATCAGCAAGCTGTGCGCCTCTCTTTTGAAAGCGATATACGATATAGGCTACAGATACGCATTCTTATCAGCGCGATATAAATGTGCCAAGCTTCCTACTGTTGAAAACCCCGGATAATGTTTGGTTCGCTGATACAAGCTATGAAGCGGCACTCTTAGCACCTGCATGTAAGTCCGGGTGATGTCAGGTGCAAGAATAGCGTTCAATCAGAAAATCCTAACCGGGCGCAATTCGACCCATGCTTCCTATGATTCACCGACAGCAACTGTGATCCAAGTTCCAAATGTTAAAACTTCTTGCAAAAATCCAGGTTATTTTTTTTTTAAATCTGTTTTTATTATCGATTGTTTAGGCATCAATATTTAATCAATTCATTTTGCCTTTATTTCTTCACTAGAAGAAAAAAAAAAAACAATTTTAAGAAACATACATTTTAAACTCGATTTAATGTATATTTAATGGTCATTTTTTAAACATTTAAGGACTTTGCAATAAATTTTATATGATATTCTTTAAATATTTACATAATTATTCAATTGTTTTATCATGAAGTAAAAGATTAATAATATAAAATGAGACCCCGCCACAACCGTCAACGTCACGTGTACACTTCAGTATAATGTATACGTAATTTTATTATAATTGAGAACAATCATTACTATAAACTTAAAGTAAAAATAAAATATTTTCTTTATATGCATATCGACATTCGGCATACATGCTCTGTGTCTGTCTTCTGTTTGAAGACAAAAAAATACGGGTCAGTTAACACCATACAATTTATTCAAATGGTACATGGAGCTTGCATATTGTTTTTTTTTATATCTGTTTTTTGTTTTTCAATCATAAAATTACAGGTTGGCATAAAAATATACATATAACATCGATCTGCATATTTACAATATTACAGACTCTTCTGATGTGGGAGTCGGATCGGTGGGTCTGTATAGCGCTAACTCCATAGAAACATCAATTTTACCTTCGATTTGTATACGCAACCATTCCTGCGACTGAATGCAATCGCTTTGTCGTTGTATCTGTCTGCTAGTTGATTTACTTTTATTGCTAAGCGCATTTATCACCGCTAACGATTAATTTTACAGAAACATGTTGTATCTTTTTTTTTTTTTAGAAAATTCACAATTCTGCGGTATCTGCTACACGATACTCTTTCTCCATAATTGCCGGTACCTATTATATGTAATATCGGTTTCGATTTTTACTCGTTTTACATGTACCCATGATGTAGGCATGGAGGCAAAATCAAAGCCATAATATAACGCGTATCTCATTCTATAGATTTATGGGATTCTACGATAAAAATGGGTAACGATTTTCCCATATGAAATTGATATACATTATACATATACATTATGTTGTATGCATATGTATATAAATAGGTAAAAGAAGACATGATGGCAATAAATAATAAAAAAAAAATCGATTCGCATGAAAATGTGGCGCCAGTGAAAACCTAAGCGCGTTTGCCTTTGTGATTCTCTCACACGTTATTTCCAAAACATGATAGATACATGATATTTCACAATATTAGAGTGGGACTGTCTTGGGATATGGTTTTCACTTGTAGCATGGTTTTGAGCACGGTTGCCACTTTGGTCATTTGCGTCCAAATTTGGAAACTTTTTTTTCATCTGTTCGCTTGGTACACATGGTCGCTTTTTCTAAGGAAATTAAAAAAAAAACAAGAACTCTAATTTGTATGTTCTAGTAGAATTGAATGCATGGATTGCGACTTTCTTTCATCATATGTAAACGATGCATAAATGTGTTTAGGTAAACACACTGCACAGTATTATCCATGCACGACGCACGACACACGACTAAATACTCATTTTCTTCATTTGATTTTGTGAATTTGTTGACAGATGACTGAAAATTTCAATTATTTTGTATTTAAACAAAGCAAAAGTCGCTCTCGCTGTATGAAAACTTAAAATCAAACATATGCGAAGGCTACAATTCGCTGTGCGGATCGTTTAATACCCTGTCCCATCCCATCCTTAAAATTAATAGGAATCCCCAAAATGTGGGCTTTATGGCGATGAAATATAGAAAAAAATGTTCACAACATATTAATCAGACAGTTTATCAAAATATTTTATGATTCGACAAAAAACAACGTTTTTCTCCTGCGTGTCCTATGGGGTAGGGTAGGAAAACGCCTCCAAAAAGTGGGCATGGGTTAAAATGATCTAAAGACGAAATGCATACTATCATAACCAATGATCCTGCATCGATTTTTTTTTTAAATATTTTAAAACGTTTTTTACTAATAACGCCCCTAAAAAATGGACTTGGAGCAGAGCTAAAACCGAATCTCCACCTACGCTCAACATGTTCTTAGAAAAAAGAGAAGAGCAATCGCAGAAGTATTTCGGAAACTGAAGGGACAGGAAGAGTTGTTAGTTGACGTATAACTTTCATAAAGGGGAGTCGGATACACAGGAATACTCAACTCCAAAAAACACCTACTTATGTTGCATGAAGCATTTCGTCTTCCCCCAATGGGAAAAAAGTTATTATCAAGAACCATGATACACTTCTGTTCTGCGTCAGCTTGGGCGGAGCATTCTACTAAAAATATTCACCTAATTGATGAGTTGATCACATACCTAAACCTGCTGTTCATTGAACCGCTTGACAATAAGGTAAGGTATTGAAACTGTCCCAAAATCGGCTTGGCCGAAATGGAGATCACTGGTGCCACAAATTTACGCTTTAGGGATGAAGATTTAACAACGAATATTAAGAACATTTGAGGCCCAACGATCTGGTGTAAACCTAGCATTGAAGGCTGTTATCCCTGAGACGTTTAAAGCGTAAAGAAATTAACGACCAACCTACAAGATTCTCAACTCAAATCCTTTTGTAATGCAGTACAAAAAGACCATATGGAACGTGATAATTGGAAAATAACCGACTAAACTAAAGGCATTAAGCTAGTGACCAGGCGAAATCGGAAGCCATATTGATTGGTCCAGCTCACTTCAGCAGTCCCGAGAAGATGATAGATAGCGTTTTGCCTTCATAGCTCTAGCTGTCTATAAAGGAACATGTCCGACTATTCACAAATCTAGATCCCTTTTCATGCTTTGCAATATAATAACTTATCGGCCATCCTAAACAAAATATTCGTGAAATAAAAGTGAAGATTTCAAAAAAAAAGAAACTCCAACCTAAGTGCATCAATCCAGAAGCAGCATAGCAATGACATAGTATCTCTTACCAGGAATGTATCTGAATAATTGTCCTACCCCACAGAAATAATTCAAGTTCCCATCTCATTCGCCATTCCTCCAACAAGATCCACGAGATGATCAAATATTTTAAAAATGTACCGAAACACGTTTTTTACTAAAAACACCCCAAAAAGTGGACTTGGAAAAAAGGGGTTCCACGCCCCTACTGTTTTGCTTCACTGCAAAAGAATTCTAAATACCAAATTTCATTCTCTAAGCTTAAAAGGGCTAAAAATAGGTGACATGTAGACGGACGGACAGACAGACATGGCTTAATCGACTCAGCAAGTGATTCTGAATCGATCCATATACTTTGAGGTATATGTTTACGTTTTCAAATTTTAAGTACTTTGGTAACTTTTTACTGCGTTTGGTCGCTTTTTCTTAAATTTTGGTAACAAATTTTATTTTCAAGTGGCAACCGTGGTTTTGAGGTATTGAAATTGTGAATGATGTGTGGTGTCGTTGGCTTTACATTGATATTAGTGATGCCAAATACCTACTTGAACTAGAGCAGGACAAGCTTTATTACTAAATTGCCTTCTTAGTGCGTATGGTGGAAATATAGATATTGAAATTGTTTCAATATGCTATTCAGACTCTTTTTTTTCAATTCTTTACCGTTTGCCAAAAACAACGTATTACTGAAAAGTAAGCGTGGCAGTGGGCGGATTTCGAAATTTTTTACACTTGTTCTGCTTCTTTGGACAAAGAGTCTATAACCAAATTTCATTACTCCTGGTCAAAATCTAAGGCTCACAAATACAGACAGATATACAGACTGACGGACATGGCTCCATGGACTTATTTAGCGATTCTGAGTCGATCCATATTCTTTGAGGTATACCTATTAAAATTATTTCTCTATGTTACAAACTTAATGTCAAAATTAATATATACCGCTATTGGATAGGGTATAAAGGATGAATGAAATCGGTAAAGTCGTCCTCAAGTGATAAATTCACAAATGGAAACAGAAATTTGTCTTTTGTACAAAGATGACAAATTTGATGTTATAGGACATTAACTTGTCTTCAAGTGAACTTTAAAATTAATAAAAGTGCTTACCACTCTCTAATTAAACATTTAACTGTATAAGCAATCCTTGCCATTTCTAACGTTCACTAAAACAATTGGTTACGACACAATTTTTACCTGAAGCTAAAATAAAAATATGAGAAGGCTGCAAACCGCTCGCTATGCGCATCCCTTAATACCTTGTCCATCGCTTTGTAAAAATAAACGTCCCCAAAATTTTGGAGTTGTAAAAATGCTTTAATCTACATAAAAATATTGTCTAAGTATTGACTTTATTTATGAAAATACCCCAAAAAAGGTGCTTGGCAAAATACTTTATATTGATAATATTCATATAGACGATGTAAATATTATCTAAAGACTATCCTTAGACATATTTTCAAAAATTCTGGCTATTTCGACTTAGATTTCGAATCTGTATCGATACATTAACATAACAATATTTGCAAATCGTTGAATTTGGATCAAAACTTTTTCGAATTTTACTAACATTTTGGCAAAAATCGTTATTTTAATAAACGCCCAATTGGGGCTGGCTAAAAACTTCATATGTATGAAATATAGACAATGACATAGCCTAAATATGTATATTGCTAAGACACTTTTTTTAAATGTCTTACGATTTGATCAGAAAAGGCGTTTATTTGAAAAGTGGGCGTGGTAGTGGGCGGATTTTAAAAATATGTACACTTTTTCTGCTTTGTCGGAGAGGGAGTCTAGATACCGAATTTCAACACTCTAGCTCAAAATTTAAGGACCTCTCTATGTTAAAAACTTAATGTCAAAACTATCCCTATAAGTTATAATTAAACCAAATAAAACGAATAGCCAACCCCTGTTTCTTCGAAATTAGAACGCAATTTAATAGTAAAGCCCTCACTCGAACTACTAAGGAGATCCTATAAAAGACTCTGATCATAAAAGTCCTACTCCACGGCGCTGATAAATGGATAGTTTCAAAAGTAGATAAAGAAATTCAACGTCTTTTTTAAAGAGCTACACAACAGCATAAAAAACTACGCATTGGACGGAGAAAATAAGAGCTCCGAAACGACTCGGACAAACTTTTTAATTTAAAAGAGTACTAGCGGACCATTGCATGCAATGCGGTTTTGATTCATTATGCTCATGCAGAAGATTTTGTAATTGTTTGTTCATTTCACGTTACGTCGCAGTAAAAATTGTACAACGCTGATCCTTTGGTTTGATCTTTCTAGTCGTTTCGAACCAAAAGGGTGAAGCAATATTGTTCATTGGCTCAATTTGGAAAAGCCGAAAGTTAAAAAGTGAAGAATATTTTTAGAATAGATTTAGAGTCCGGCTAGGGGTTGCTGGTTTGGTGCATCAAAATTTCTATGGGATCATATTCGTATTTGAAAAGAAGTTCCGTTGGTGATTCATCAAATCCAGCTGCCTTATTAAGTTTTTTAATGGATTTATATTAATTTTCTACAATAAAGGTGGATGGGATACATGTTTCTACTTTGAAGACCACTGCAAGTTGTTTGGCATTTTTGTTGAATTGAAATTTTTTTTTAAGCTAGGTGGCTGTATGTTCTCTGTTTTTTTACATAAGATTTAGGAATGTTTGTGGGATATTAACACATATCACTCTAAAAAATATGTGTAAAATGAAAATGTATGTAATTTTTGGTGTAGAATTAAGCAAGTTTCGTTTTTATAAACGTAACAATAGATAAAAAAGAAATTCAAACACATAGTGTTAATAAAACATATATTCTGCAAATGCTCACCGTCGGTGTATCTTTCAACAACTTCTCAGTACCTCACAATCTAATATTGTTGAAATATTATTCTTAGAATGTTTTAAAATAAACAAATATTGTTTTAATACAAACACCTTATGTGATTTACTCATAAAGTGTTTAAAGATCAATATTACAATATTACTACACATTCACTTTTGACAACATTTTTTATAAGAACCTGATTCAAGAAAATAAAGGAAGCATTGTCTGGAAATTTACCCTTTAATATACGCATACGGTAATCTGAATCATATTGTTGTTTGAAATTTGGGAAGTATATAAAGAGCTTGCGTACGGTTCCTCGGAGTCTCCAACCACTCTTTATCATATCCATTTTTTAATATTAATTACTTATAGATATTACAGGCCATCCCCAAAGTTACACACTGTCTATAAACAGCAGTATGCAGGACCAGCGCAGCGGTTGGCTCGTAGACTCTGATGAATCTTATCAATTACAATATTGAAGAACTCCAATGTGTTCGCTTTACTTTAAACAAATTTTTGGTCTTCAATACTTCAGTGTGATAGTTGGGGACTTATTATATTGGACTTTATTGGATATTAATTATCACGGTTTTTATCTCCCTTTTCCTGGACCATCCTATTGTATATCTTGGATGGTTGTAATGTCCGCTTTATAGTATTTTAGGGTATAGATTAGTGGTTGCGGTGCACCCTTTCTGTTAAGAGTTCTAACATTTTTCGTATAAAATTAAATGTAAATGTATTTCTACTTTTTAGATGTGCTCAAAGGGTTATGAATAAATTTAACAATCTTTCTGTACCTTTTTAGAGTTTTAACACAGCGCTGGCCTTTTATGTGAAGAAAAAGAAATGGAGGTAGGAAATATGTTGGGTGTAGTAGTTGGTGTCCAAACTAACTTCGGGGAATCGCTGTTTATACCCTATCCCATAGGGGTATTTTAGTTTTGAGACATAGTTTGTAACATATGGAAATAATTTAGATATACATATTGTAAAGGATATATATTGATAGTCCGTACGTCACCAGCCTTTGAGCTAACTATTGAAATTCGATACATGAAATCGTTGTTGCTCCCAGCAGAACAAGTGTGAAAACTTTTGGAATACCGCGTAGCGTAAGAAACGTAACGTTAACAATTTTTAAAATTTGTTTTACAAGATATTTTAACACTGAAATTGCCAGAACCAAGCACTTCTTGCTCAGTTTGGGGACATTGTACTCCTTATTTTACTCCTTACATAATCATAACACTTCATGGGTAAATCAAGGTCAGCTGTGTGTTTATTTTGGTAACGCGCACTGAAAATCCACAGTTAATTTTCAAAGCGATTTTATAACAGAATGTATTTCTATACCCTTTTACCTTGGTTAGAGTACCGAGAGTAATGATGCCATCAAAAATTGTGTACTTTTCCACCCGTTTAACTGAGAAACATAGTTCATCGTAAAACCCATTTCAGTGTCTTTTTCTGCCCTATAAAGCCCCACTCATAAATTTTATGGTTCTTCTAATAAAATCGAAACCCTTCGAACTTCTACTGATTAATAGGAAGACATTCTTCAGCAAAGGCATACGTTTCGTCAATGACTTCTCTCGGTGACGGATTATCAAAGCAAAAGTGGATCTCACTTTAATGAACACCACCCAAGTATGCCGACTATCTACCCTACCACCAAGGCGCATATAAATTTTCAATAAATCCCATCTGCCATATCACCCAAAATCCGTATGTAACACTAAGCCCCTTCTTTATCCATCGTCCCCCATACCGAGACATGCGCTCCCTCGCGAATCGAATTCCATCTTATTATTGGTATTAGGTAAAGCCATCTCCAATCCCCTCCTCAATCGTACGCCTTCAATCAGTAATAGAAAAAGGGACACGCTCAGAGATGGGAAAAAATGTCCCCAGTTGAAATCTCAGCCATTCTTCATTGAGGATTTCCACAAGACGTCTGATTACACACAGTCCAATGATGATGATGATGTTGATGCGACTTGGGGGTTAGACCACGTCCTATGCCACGGTATTCAAGTTTGCCCCATGCCGAGACATACAGAGATACCATTGAGACTCTACGTTTCGGGTTCACATGATGATGATGACCTATCCGACCCATTTGGCATAGAATCCATGGAATTGTATATGTTTTGATAAATAACTTTTGGCCCTTAAGAGATAAATAGGAAACAATCCGTTTGCGAACATGAACCAATTTTTGTCCGTTGTTTGTTTGTGCGTATGTGGGTGGGCGATGTATGTATACCGGATGTGGACAGCTATATCCTGTTATCAAATGGCACATATCCACAAGGGCCTCGGGCACTAAAGTGACACTTAAAGTACTCACTTGTTCTCTCTTGTCGGAATAACTTTCACCCTCCTGTCCATCAGATTTACTTCGGTTTGGCGAGGTTGATTGTGGGTGCAACGTTAAAATAAAATGTATAGGGTATTGGTGGCTTGCAATTTGTTTGTTTTTGTTCTTTCAATGGATGTTATTTTATTTAAAGCTTTTTTCTTCAATTTTCTTAAATTGTTCTCCTCCAGTTTGGAGTATGCTGCTGCAGGTGGCATATCAGAGAAGGGGTGAACCTTTACAACCGCAAAAGTTTTCCACTTGAGTAGACTCCTTGGCACACACACTCTCGCTTGAACTTTTCTGGTTCTGCTGATGAAATTAGGGTGAGGGAAATTTTATTTTCTGGAATTATGCTTCCAGATATGTATTTGTGTTTGTTTTCTTTGCGCAGTCATGAAGAATTTCGTTTTTCGGCTGGTAGGTACGTATACATGATGTGTAATGGGGTGTCGATATAAAATTCTTTCGTCTCATTTTACTTTTTTCGATGTTTTTTTTTGTTTTTTTCTGACAGTGTTAATTTGAATGTATTATGCCCTTGGGATATATGATGTTTAAGGACAATACAATTATTCCAGTTGACAGCCCACTTATGTTGACGACAAGAAAAATTGTTAAGTGTATATGGCTTACTGTAATACTAAATGTATGAAGTTCATTGATATTATCCGTGATTTTTTCTCTTTATTCCAAATTTGTATAGTCTTAGAGAACAATATACTTGTAAATTCCAACAACAACTTAGCCGGAAAATGCTAAAATTGCAAAAATAGCAGCTAAAACCACGACCGGTAATCATACGCTGTAAAATAGGGGGGAAATCAATATTTTATGAAACAATTTGATGTAAATATATTTGTATATTTGCTTCTATCTAAAATCAAAACATTACAATATGCGTTTTTTTGCTTCATCTATATAGGCTTAGGTTGATCGTTGTTTTCACTTGACGCTGCTCAGCTGTTGTCAAATTAAGGAATTGTGCAGGATATTAGCCAATTCATTCTGTAGTTGCTGTAGTTCTGAATTGCTTAAAGAAAGAGTGAGGTCGTCCATATAAAAACCATGTTGAAATATCTCAGCTACTGCTGGTTAATCGTGGGTTTCATCAAGGGCTGTTTCTTACAATGTTTTGACTGGCAGATAGAACGCAGATCCCAGGCCATATGTCATCATCAACAAGCGATAATATTTGATTGGGTCTGTCGACGTCAAGCTATGCGCTAGAAGTCGATATATGGTCAACATTACCGATTAATGCGAATCGATGACGTCGAAATCGGACCCAGTAACTTTAACAATATTAAAATTTTCTGGATGTTCTTTAGTAAAGTTATGTTATAACATTATGAGGAACTATGATTTTAATGATAATGATTTTCTGTTATTGGTCAAAACTGAGAATTCCGATAAGGAAAAACTGGGTTAAAACTTAACATGTGAAATTGTTGCAAACGGTAATAATAGTTTATTTAATATTATACCTGTCATACTAATGAAGTGTGTTTGACTTTTTTCAGTATAGCAAATCACCATGAACAACAGAACAACGTTTACAAATTTTGCAAAATTTATTTCCAAAAGTCGCGCTCGTGATCATTTTATTCCTCATGTCATTGGAAATCTTTTGGAGGAGGATGATTCCAACAATATCGCGCAACATGCCACACAGCATGACAAACATGACTTTTGTTGGGCCAAATTTTGAAGAACTTTTCTACCTCGGCATATGCACCAACTTTTATTAGACCGTATATTGATTTCAAGACGATAAAAGTGTTAGTAGCGTTACATTTTGTACAGTTTTCACTTTTCACTAGCCGAGATAAACAGCTAGGTTCCAGAAATCGAGTGAAATGAAAGTGAAATTACTTTTGTAAATCGAGTGAATTTGTTTTTGGTGTTCCACATTCCGACCGATTTCATAACATCGAAAAGTTTTCGAAATCACTTGCAAAATTATTTTTATTTTGATAAATTTGTTTGTTTACAAATTCTGCTTAATTTTTATAAAATAAATAATAAATTATAAAATATTGAGTGCTATATATTGTGGCGGTGTTGCAAGTTGAAAAACAAAAGTACGCAGAGACGAAAAAAAAAAGGTGTACGATAAGACCCCTTTCTAATCCTTTAGAAATTGCAGATGCTGCGTAACTAGAACAAATAAACTTCAAATGAAAATTAAAAATTGTTATTTCATTTAGATTTATGTCATATTATTGACTTAATAAACATGCTTTCCAAATGTTGCTGCAAACTTTTGCGCCACACCTAAAACGATCATAGATTTTTTGTGTGATGTAGTTCGCCTCAGTTTTGCGTTTCCTTACCGAAAGAAGATTTCTGAGATCTATTGGAAAAGATTCTGATGTTGCTTTGGGCCACAGCACTTTATCAAAGATATTGAAAAGAGTTCTCAATGTTTTGGAGAACAAAATTTGTCCAAGATGATCAAACATTCCATGTTGGATGAAGAAAAACGGAAATCAAAACAACATTTCATGGACGAATTTCTTATTCCTGGGGTCATCGACATCGAAGGCAGGAAAGAATACTTCTCAGTTAATGCACCGATTGTGAGTAGGATCCAAAAATAGTATCTTTTCAAAAACAAAGCGTCCGCTGCAACTGGATCTCCTTTCATAAATCCTCTGACAAGATCTTTTTGCCTCTCCATAAATTGAATAAAATGTGCCTCCTGGAAATTATTTTTGTGTTTATCTTTGGTAAAATACATTATCTTGTAGTATTCTATTCAAAATCTAAACAACATTACTACACTCAGATATTATTCATTTATATTTTCAATCACGTCAGCTCATTCCAACAATTTCACAGATACTAAAATGATCGAATTGAAATCACACACAAAACGATAAAACCGAATTGTGGAACATGGAAATTCATTTTTTTTTAACTTCGAAAAATGTGAAATTGAAATCGGTAAAAGTGAAATGTGGAACACAAAATTTCATTTTAGAACGATTTCAATTTCATTTCGAGTGAAAGTGAAACTTAGAACCTAGCTGAAAAAGTAACCTAAATCCTGACCCGGGATATAAGCTGTTTTTTCGCAACATAGATCCAAGTGTTACAATTTTATTGTATGTATATATATATATATATATGTATATATACTTATATATATATATATATATATATATATATATATATATATATATTTTAAGGAAAAAAGAAGATGCCAATAAAGGGACCATCCAGCGAGACGATGGTCAAGGTAGGGTGGGTAGAGGCACCTTCTCGCACGCGTATAATACCAACGCGCAATAGTAGTCTGGCATGACAATTTTTTTTGTAGACGTGTCTGGGGGACAAGTTCCTACGCCCTCCGGCGAGCAAACAAGGCGGGTTCCAGCATGCCAGCAGAGGCCCCCGACAGGACACGTAACAAAAGGGACTACTATATATATATATATATATATATATAAGTATATATACATATATATATATATACATACAATAAAATTGTAACACTTGGATCTATATATATATATATATATATATATATATATATATATATATATATATATATATATATATATATATATATATATATATATATATATATATCGGATGGTATAGTCACTATCGCACCTCTATTTCTTAGCTTAAATTATGGCGAAACCATTGTCGTCAAGTGTCTTGTTGGTGCGGCTTTAAAAATAGTAATTGAGCCGCCGAATAGTTCAAAAATATCAATGGAATGTGAATAACTTTGGAGTACCTTTCATTAAATGCACCCCAATTCCAATTTTAGTAGGTTCTTTTAATCGAAGGAAATCATTGCAGGTAAAGACATTTTAGGGATACTCCAACTGGTCTAATAGAAAAGATGAAGAAATCGGAGCATATCAAGATGTTGACATTTTCATGACGAAGGGAAATACATTTTTCCATTTCATATTCAAACATCATTAGCAAAAGGACAGAGTTGTTGACATCTCTAAAGCCCTTAGCTTTCTTCTAATATAATCTTAAAATGTGGCAAGTTGCAATTTAAACGACTTAAGAGTTTGAGTTTATAAATAAGCATCTTATTGCCTGAATCAATGCATTTGAAGGTTTACTTTATAAAAGTTAAACTAGTGAAGAAGTGGGTGCTATTGCTATTATTGCATTGCATTAAATCCTGAAAATAATAACATCTTAAGGTTTTTTATTGGCCCACATCTTGTGCAAGAATAACAAGCATCAAAGAGCAGAAAACAATTATGAGATTATTTAGACAAGACATTAACTTTTCGTGACCATATCACAAATACCCTCAATAAAATAAACATAGCTAGTGGCTACCAAAATATTATAACCTCTAATATGCAGAAAATCACTTCTTAGTAAATTCAATAAGATTATAATATGTAAAGTAATCTTTTAAGACATAATTTTTTATACAACCCCTTTATTGAGAACTTGTCCAAATTTTCATATTAAAAAATAACAAGTTTCACAAAATAAAACTTTGAAAATGATGGCAAGTTTACCCTCGTTTTATTCCACTCTACTCTTACATGAACAAAATGGTGTACATCAAGTAACAAGAAAAATTGAAATTCTCAACGAAAGATTTAATTTAAGGTGAAGTGATTCAAAGAATATATTTACAAAAAAAGTTAATAAGTCAATAAACATTTTAACTAGTTATATATATTCTTACTTCATTTCGTTTTTTCTACTTATTTATTTGACTATTTATTTTTTTACTCATTAATTTATTTCTTTATTTCGTTATTTGTTAGTTTTGTTATTTATTTTTTTATTTACTCAATTATTTATTTATTTATTTAATTATTTATTATAATCACAATCTAATTATTTATATATTATCTTTTTATTTATTTTTTTTTCTAGTCACTTTTTTTATTTTATGCACAATACTGAAATTTTTCTAGATGAATGTTTTAGATCATAGATTTCCTTTGAATGTAATATTAAACCCAACATATTTTAACCCAAGAATGATTATCTACGTATCGACGTATACCCCGCAAAAAAGTAAAATTCTTTTAACTGTAAAACGCATCGGGTTGGCTGCCTAGATATGCTCAATCGGTTTTCGAAGCTTGCCCGTGACGATAGTGTTGCGACTGTAAGTACTTGTGGTGACGAGTTATATCCTGACTTACGTCTGAGAGCGTATGATTGTCTTTAACAAAAATACAAAATACTTATGATTTTCATTTTTAAAATTAAAATTAAAAAAAAAATCGAATGTTTCTTTTATAAATACGTTTTGTTGTGTGAATTTGTAAAGGAGTTTAAGTTTTTTGTTTATATTGTTTAACATAATATATAATTTTAAATAATCATTTCATTATTTTTCTTAAGTTGAACTATATTAACAATCAAAACATTAATTTATTATAAAAAGTTCATGGGTTGTTGTTAGTGTATTAAATCACTAACAAAGTGTCATACGCCTCTGAGACGTCATAAGAAATATGATTATATTTCTAAGATTAAGACAAATTTATAATATTTTTCAGTTGCATATATCTAATTTGAAGTTAAATCAGTATATATATATATATATATATATATATATATAAAGGGTCCGCCAAATAACTTTTTGAAAATGCTATAAAAAAAAAGTACTTAATATTTTCTCAAATTTCTTTTTTTATTTGAAAGTACAATCCTTCCGGTTAATAATGGAAAATAATTTCATTCAAATGGCTGCCTCGGCAGCTACACGATCGGTCAAATTTTTAAGCACATTATCGATTGTGTACAGTTGTATTTCACCAATGGCTTCACGAATATTGTCCTTTAAAGCGCCAATTGTCTCCGGCTTGTCGGCGTAACACTTATCTTTTACGGCACCCCACAAATAATAGTTAAACGGTGTCAAATCGCAGCTCCGAGGTGGCCAAACGACATCAGCTCTGCGGCTGATAATGCGATCTTCAAAAACAGGGCGCAAAACATCGAGTGTAGCTTCGGCTGTGTGGCACCTAGCGCCATATTCTGCCACAGCAGCAATATTCTCGGGTGTACGCACTGTTTTTGGCTTTTCACGCTTTGGTTTATCGATGAGGATGACAGTTTCTTTCACTTTTTTCACAAGATAACGAGCATACGGAGCTGACGGTGCTTCTCTTCTTCCAAAATCCGTACTCAATTTTCGCACACATTCTGCAACATTAACATGATTTTCAAAGTAATGTCGGAATATTTCCCAGCGTTGTTCAAGCGTATACACAACCATATTCGTTCAGCGGAAAGATAAAAATAATTATCTGTCAAATCAGACTATGTGCTACCATTCACGAAATAAGCACTAGTTGAAAAAAAACGTTAGATGGCGGACCCGTTATATATATATATATATATATATATATATATATATATCAAGAAAATAATAAAATCTTCATTGACCCACATCTTGTGCAAGTATAACAATCATCCAAGAGTAGAAAACTAGTATGGGAAGAAAATTTAGCGGCATTAAATTGTAGATTCTGTTATTGAAGACACAATACAACTTTTTACAAAAAATAAGAAAGTTGTTTCAAGGACCGTTTACATCTTATATTTTTTTGCTATTCATGTACAGGATATAGACATACGAATTATTAAATTATTATTATTTTAGATTATTCCAGATGAGCTCTAAATACTTTGTCGAACAACAAACATTGTTAAGAAAAGAATTACTTGAACATAGCAATATGGGAATAAGATGCTGAGTTTTTGAAGCCTAGCCGTAGTCGAACCAATTTTTGTTTTTCTTATGCTCTCCTCTTGCATTCATCTGACAAGTCATTCCAATAGTATCCATTTATCGATATAAAAATTATTTCATAAACTTCGTCTAATATATACATCTTATTGAAAGTTATTCCCAAGTATGATACTTTTCTGAACTATGATGAATAAGAAACCAATGTGTGATTACGATACCAGTCATTGCGTAAGCGTTGATCCGATACTGTTGCAGTTAACATGCCTCTCCAATTAGCCCAGTTCTTAGTTAACTGCTCTATTGCGCCATCAAGGCAAAATCTTCCTCTGCTGCGTTGACGTTTGGCTGGGAATCGAAGACTCTGCGAGTCGTAATAATGGTGTATTGGTATCCAATCCATTTTAAACGTGCGGAAATGCGGAGTTCTTTGACCAGATATATGTCGTTGTATAGGTCTTATATAGTTCGTGGTTGAATTCTGGTCGCCGTATCTGCCAAAGCAAACGGGAGCGACGATTTTTCATAGCATTTTTCGCTCAAAACGACCAAGGATTTTTTTTTATTTTTATACACTATCAGATCTGTGTCGTAGCGACCTTAATACAAGCATATGCACCCACATGCTCATAATTTGGTGCAGTTGTAAGTGGGACATAACAGAGCATACAAGTTATTAAATTTGACATCACTAACAAACTAAGTAAACAATGAAATTACAAATTTGCTATATATAATATTACGTAGGTTGTAGGAACCTCCCCGGCTATTAAAGACAATAGCAATTAAAGATCAGGGTCACCAATTTGTCTTGATAATAAAAAACATGTCATTGTTAAGTCTAAGTTGAGACAAATGCAACAGTTGCAGCAGTTTAATTCGACACCTATGCAATGGCAAATTGTATAGATCATTCCATGGAAGTCCTCTCAAAGCAAATCTTATAAATTTACGTTGTAATGATTCAATTCTATTCGAATGAACTACATAGAAGGGTATCAAAACTTGTGAGGCATACTCCAAGTGAATGCGAACTAGACAGTTATAGAGTGAAATAGTGACATATGGGTCATTAAACTCACACATTTGAAAATTTTCATGCCATCAAAATATATCAATATAACAATTATGAGATTATTTAGACAAGACATTAACTTTTCGTGACCATATCACAAATACCCTCAATAAAATAAACATAGCTAGTGGCTACCAAAATGTTATAACCTCTAATATGCAGAAAATCACTTCTTAGTAAATTCAATAAGATTATAATATGTAAAGTAATCTTTTAAGACATAATTTTTTATACAACCCCTTTATTGAGAACTTGTCCAAATTTTCATATTAAAAAATAACAAGTTTCACAAAATAAAACTTTGAAAATGATGGCAAATTTACCCTGGTTTTATTCCACTCTACTCTTACATGAACAAAATGGTGTACATCAAGTAACAAGAAAAATTGAAATTCTCAACGAAAGATTTAATTTAAGGTGAAGTGATTCAAAGAATATATTTACAAAAAAAGTTAATAAGTCAATAAACATTTTAACTAGTTATATATATTCTTACTTCATTTCGTTTTTTCTACTTATTTATTTGACTATTTATTTTTTTACTCATTAATTTATTTCTTTATTTCGTTATTTGTTAGTTTTGTTATTTATTTTTTTATTTACTCAATTATTTATTTATTTATTTAATTATTTATTATAATCACAATCTAATTATTTATATATTATCTTTTTATTTATTTTTTTTTTCTAGTCACTTTTTTTATTTTATGCACAATACTGAAATTTTTCTAGATGAATGTTTTAGATCATAGATTTCCTTTGAATGTAATATTAAACCCAACATATTTTAACCCAAGAATGATTATCTACGTATCGACGTATACCCCGCAAAAAAGTAAAATTCTTTTAACTGTAAAACGCATCGGGTTGGCTGCCTAGATATGCTCAATCGGTTTTCGAAGCTTGCCCGTGACGATAGTGTTGCGACTGTAAGTACTTGTGGTGACGAGTTATATCCTGACTTACGTCTGAGAGCGTATGATTGTCTTTAACAAAAATACAAAATACTTATGATTTTCATTTTTAAAATTAAAATTAAAAAAAAAAATCGAATGTTTCTTTTATAAATACGTTTTGTTGTGTGAATTTGTAAAGGAGTTTAAGTTTTTTGTTTATATTGTTTAACATAATATATAATTTTAAATAATCATTTCATTATTTTTCTTAAGTTGAACTATATTAACAATCAAAACATTAATTTATTATAAAAAGTTCATGGGTTGTTGTTAGTGTATTAAATCACTAACAAAGTGTCATACGCCTCTGAGACGTCATAAGAAATATGATTATATTTCTAAGATTAAGACAAATTTATAATATTTTTCAGTTGCATATATCTAATTTGAAGTTAAATCAGTATATATATATATATATATATATATATATATATATATATATATATATATATATATATATATATATATATATATAAAGGGTCCGCCAAATAACTTTTTGAAAATGCTATAAAAAAAAGTACTGAATATTTTCTCAAATTTCTTTTTTTATTTGAAAGTACAATCTTTCCGGTTAATAATGGAAAATAATTTCATTCAAATGGCTGCCTCGGCAGCTACACGATCGGTCAAATTTTTAAGCACATTATCGATTGTGTACAGTTGTATTTCACCAATGGCTTCACGAATATTGTCCTTTAAAGCGCCAATTGTCTCCGGCTTGTCGGCGTAACACTTATCTTTTACGGCACCCCACAAATAATAGTTAAACGGTGTCAAATCGCAGCTCCGAGGTGGCCAAACGACATCAGCTCTGCGGCTGATAATGCGATCTTCAAAAACAGGGCGCAAAACATCGAGTGTAGCTTCGGCTGTGTGGCACCTAGCGCCATATTCTGCCACAGCAGCAATATTCTCGGGTGTACGCACTGTTTTTGGCTTTTCACGCTTTGGTTTATCGATGAGGATGACAGTTTCTTTCACTTTTTTCACAAGATAACGAGCATACGGAGCTGACGGTGCTTCTCTTCTTCCAAAATCCGTACTCAATTTTCGCACACATTCTGCAACATTAACATGATTTTCAAAGTAATGTCGGAATATTTCCCAGCGTTGTTCAAGCGTATACACAACCATATTCGTTCAGCGGAAAGATAAAAATAATTATCTGTCAAATCAGACTATGTGCTACCATTCACGAAATAAGCACTAGTTGAAAAAAAATGTTAGATGGCGGACCCGTTATATATATATATATATATATCCAGAAAATAATAAAATCTTCATTGACCCACATCTTGTGCAAGTATAACAATCATCCAAGAGTAGAAAACTAGTATGGGAAGAAAATTTAGCGGCATTAAATTGTAGATTCTGTTATTGAAGACACAATACAACTTTTTACAAAAAATAAGAAAGTTGTTTCAAGGACCGTTTACATCTTATATTTTTTTGCTATTCATGTACAGGATATAGACATACGAATTATTAAATTATTATTATTTTAGATTATTCCAGATGAGCTCTAAATACTTTGTCGAACAACAAACATTGTTAAGAAAAGAATTACTTGAACATAGCAATATGGGAATAAGATGCTGAGTTTTTGAAGCCTAGCCGTAGTCGAACCAATTTTTGTTTTTCTTATGCTCTCCTCTTGCATTCATCTGATAAGTCATTCCAATAGTATCCATTTATCGATATAAAAATTATTTAATAAACTTCGTCTAATATATACATCTTATTGAAAGTTATTCCCAAGTATGATACTTTTCTGAACTATGATGAATAAGAAACCAATGTGTGATTACGATACCAGTCATTGCGTAAGCGTTGATCCGATACTGTTGCAGTTAACATGCCTCTCCAATTAGCCCAGTTCTTAGTTAACTGCTCTATTGCGCCATCAAGGCAAAATCTTCCTCTGCTGCGTTGACGTTTGGCTGGGAATCGAAGACTCTGCGAGTCGTAATAATGGTGTATTGGTATCCAATCCATTTTAAACGTGCGGAAATGCGGAGTTCTTTGACCAGATATATGTCGTTGTATAGGTCTTATATAGTTCGTGGTTGAATTCTGGTCGCCGTATCTGCCAAAGCAAACGGGAGCGACGATTTTTCATAGCATTTTTCACTCAAAACGACCAAGGATTTTTTTTTATTTTTATACACTATCAGATCTGTGTCGTAGCGAGCTTAATACAAGCATATGCACCCACATGCTCATAATTTGGTGCAGTTGTAAGTGGGACATAACAGAACATACAAGTTATTAAATTTGACATCACTAACAAAATAAGTAAACAATGAAATTACAAATTTGCTATATATAATATTACGTAGGTTGTAGGAACCTCCCCGGCTATTAAAGACAATAGCAATTAAAGATCAGGGTCACCAATTTGTCTTGATAATAAAAAACATGTCATTGTTAAGTCTAAGTTGAGACAAATGCAACAGTTGCAGCAGTTTAATTCGACACCTATGCAATGGCAAATTGTATAGATCATTCCATGGAAGTCCTCTAAAAGCAAATCTTATAAATTTACGTTGTACTGATTCAATTCTATTCGAATGAACTACATAGGAGGGTATCAAAACTTGTGAGGCATACTCCAAGTGAATGCGAACTAGACAGTTTTAGAGTGAAATAGTGACATATGGGTCATTAAACTCACACATTTGAAAATTTTCATGCCACCAAAATATATCAATATTTTGCTATCTCGAATACAAGCTCTTACATTCTTAATTGCAAGTATAAATAGAATTTTTCCTAAATAACTTGCTTGATTTACACCAGATTGAGCAAAAAAAGTGTTGGACTTGGAACCTCTAAATTTTACTTGATACTTACTGATAGATATGATTTAACCCAATTTATGAGCCCTGGAGGGAATCCATGCCTTTAGTTCAAAAATTATGATGTTATGTTATAACTGGTCAAAGGCTTTGTAGAAGTCAGTGTATATACAATCGATTTCTTTTTTATAGTTTTATAAGTTAAGAGTTAAGAGATTTGTGACAGTGGACCGATTTTTTACAAAGCCATGTTGTTCTTTACAGATGATGTTTCGACAAAGGAATACCAATTGATCACAAATAATGTGTTCGAATAATTTAGGAATGAAAGATAGTTTTGAGATAGGTCTATTATAAGAGCTATATCCTTGCTCACCTTTTTTTTTAAAACAGGCGTTATAAATGCACTTTTCCATTGGGTTGGGAATAATAATCTTTGCATTGCTTTACTACTATTGGTGGGATTTCATCGTGCCCCGCAGAATAACCATTGTTTAATGAAGAGATATATTTATGTAGTATCTCATGGTCAAATGAAACATTGCTGAAACTAAATTGAGGATAGTCATTGAGATAACTGAAATAATTACAATTAGAGAACTTAATGTTTTTGAATAATTGGAAGAGAAGTTGGCTGGATATCCATCCGTTTTCATCTTCGAATTGACAAATCCCCAAAAGCGTTTTGGGTCACTTTTAAGAGCGTTCTCCATATTGACTATATAGCCATTATATAAACTACTAGATATCGCAGATAATTCATTAAAGTAATTCAGGTACTTATCATTGTCGTTATGATTCTGGCTTTTTAAAAAATTATTCCACGCCCAGTTTCGTTTCGAAGAGATTTAAGCTCTTTCGTGTACCACGGATGCATTTTTAGAAAGCTATATCAGTAGTTCTATCCAATTTTTTATTATAAAGTAGAAATTTTAAACAGCTTCTTCTAAATTGGAGAAGCCGTCAATCTTCATATTCGAAATAATAATTTCTTCGGATAGCCTTTAAAAGTCAAAAGAGTACGAACGATCATACGAGTCAGCATTTTCGTATAGGTGCCCGCCTATGTCAATAAAAATATCTTCATCCGATTTTGATTTCAGTATATGCTTCAGCGCCGTAGAGCGTGTATGATCTCCAGTTTTACTACTACATTGCCTTCTTATCCCAAATAAACAATGGTTGGCAGGAGCAATTCTTCGTTTTATTTCTAACAAGATGTTGTTGTCAATGGTAATAGTGAACCCAAGGTAGACAAAGCGTACTACCTCAAAGTAATATCTGTCCATGGTGAAGTTCTCTCCATAGATTTGATCTTACCCTCATTTTTGCTGTTTCCTTCCCTATACTAACAAACGTGGCTGTGACAACACGTTCGACAACAAGTCCGACCAATAATGTCAATATCGTCGGTGTATGTTAGTAGTTGCACCGACTTATGGAAGTTTGGGCCTCTGGTGTTTGCTCAAGAGCTTAGCACAATCCTCCGATGAATCTTGTTGAAGAAGTCACATGACAGTGCGTCGCCTTGCCTAAATCTTTTTTTGTTTCCGACCCTGATGGAGCAGCGAGAAGTCTCCATCGTCCACCTACACAGACGCGTCGCCCAAACCGTATACCAATCGATGAAGGTGGAGTTCTTTGGTTTTTTCCAGCATCTGCACAAGTGCGAAGATTTGATCAGTTGTGGACTTTGCTAGTCTAAAACTACACTGATAAGGCTCGATCAAGTTGGTGTTGAATGATTTCAGGCGTTAACATATTACGGCATAGATAGGATCTTGTAGGCGATGTTAAGTAGACTGTTGATCCATTCTTCAGGCATTCTTCAACCCGGCCAAATGGGTTATGAGGGTTATGAATGTTACTTACCAAATCATCTCCATCGGCTTTATGAAGCTCGTAGGTCATCGTTTCCGGCAGCCTTGTTAAGGTTGAATTGCGATTATGCTATCTTCACTTCACTTAGGTCGGGTGGTTAGTAGTTTTCGTGGTCGTCGCCAAAGTTGAATGTCTGTCTGAAAAGTGACAGCGGGATATTGTTAGCCTGCAGAAATTGTACTACCATATCCACACGATCATCATCGTCTGCGTTTTACGATTTTTCCTTTTTCATCTCGACAGGATTCTGTTAGCGTCTTTTAACATGGGTTTGACGTTTTACACTTAGGTAAAGCTTGAGCTCATGATTCCTAGAGTAGCAACTCACTATGCGCGCTTTTCTTGCTCTTTTTTCTTCTTTCTGGAAAGCCTGTGTTTTTGCCTTCTTCTTTGCTTATAAAGCTTAATGGCAGCTCTCGTTTTGACCTGCAGCGTTGTCTTGTACTCCTCGTTTTTGGCTGCAAGTATCGCTCGGCATTCTTTTTTAAAACAAGGGGTTTCGTGCTAATTACCCTACTTATCACATACTTAAATTCAGGCGGCTACTTAATTCTAATGCCTTTTGGCCTATAATCTAATGTGGCAATTATATACGAAAATGTATATATCATCGTCTTATATAGTCCTTGTTGATGCAGCATCGACTGAGACTTTATTACGATTTTTTCTCTTACTTCGTGATGTTCGTGAGGTCGAATAGTTTTTAATTTTTGTCAAAGCAAGTGCTATTCTCGGATGATGTCTATTAAATTTTTTAAAGAAGATAACATTGCATTTCTCATCCCTTTGGTCTAACTCTAACTATAATGACGAGGTCAGACTCTAATAAGCTTAACAAATTTTATGATTTTTTCTACGTTTTATTATTATTTTTTCTGTTTTCTTAGTAGGTAAAATATTGATTTCATGTGCCCAAAAATATAACCCTGTGAACGCACTTCCAGACTATTAATTAGGTATATGTACATAAATATATTCTGTTTAAATGTTTATAAACATTGTTTTTTAAGGAATGTTTTTTTTTTAATTAAATTCGCGTTATGACATGCAACGTGAAATAGCGAAGAAACTGAAATATGTATAAGCTTCCTATGTTTGGTAAATTTATTTCACACCTAGTCAATTACATTTTATGTTCAAAGCGAACAGATAATGAAAACCATATCATCCTCCACCTGACCTAAAATTGTCGACACTCACGGACAAAATTTAATTAAAACACTTAGTTATCCCGACTATTCCACTTAAGTCGCTGACTGCAACATATAACCAACACGTCACCATATAAAACGTTGCATGCCATTTGCGTCACATCACCACAACAGTGACCGGCAATGACGGTGCATGACATTGCGGACAAATGAAAACAAACGCTTGCAATTCGCATTTTTTGCAAAATTTAATTGAAGCATCTATTGTCATTGACGGCTATTGTGTGACAAAAGTATCAACAATGAGGCCGCCATAAGTGCATCATGTCTGCCACAATTGCCATCATCGCCGGACGTTGATGCATTGTATTTGCACCACGCCCCTGCCCCATTGACAATAATTTCCATGTCAATGATGATTACCGTTGTGCTGACGGTGATTAGATGTGATCTTCAACTCCAACAAATACAACCTATACCACCGCACTTAGATCCAACTCTTCCAGAACCCAGTGTCAATGGTCTGTGAAATGACAACATGGCAATTAGAGGCAGGATGTTTGATTGATTAGGCTGACCGCCCAAGACGCACACTTCGGAATTTTAATGAGCCAGAGCAGTCGGCTCCGGACTACGGACGACTCACCAAAATCAGGAATCCAAATGCGATACTCAACCAAACTATTGGTTGAAAATAAAACCAAACACACACACATACTTGGCATCACAATCCAATATGGTTGACATCGCTCGTCAGCAAGCGGTGTGCTCTTCCGATGTGACCAACGAACGGCCAACGACCACCAGTCGAACTCGGAAGGTAGAATATTTGGCAATCTGGTAATGTGCTTGGAATAAAATTATGCGTGAGATAGTTTACCATTTGTGCGCCTTACCGGTCTTCGCCGTTCACTGTGCGTCGCTCAGGTAATTTAAAGTCAATGAATTCCACTCGAAGGCGCATATATAATGAGAAGTCCGCAGCCAACTTGAAGTGATTACTTTTAATTTTAATTTCATTAATAGGTTGTGCGACTCTTATGGGAGGCTTAATGATGTAATTTGACTCAAGTTTACAGTTGAGGGGAAGCTAAATATTTCTAGGAAATTTGGTGGGCTTATGAAATATATCCCGACCGCCAGATGGTCACATGAATACGAACAATGACAATGCAGTTGCTGCTACATAAATTTGAAAAGGGCTAAGGTTAATGTTTGCGTGCCTTCATTTTATGGGCGAACATGTAAGTTGAAATATCTTGTAATGGTGCGAAAGACTTTTATGCGGTAACTGGTTGTTTCGGCGTATAACTGTCTGCGAAAATTCATAAAGATCTCTGGCGAGGAAGGGTAGTCGCGGAATAATTACAAATTCTTTGTGATGGTGACATATTTGTCAGTATAACATGGTAGGTGGAGGTAGAGGTGCTAGCTTAGAGTTGGAACTCAGCTGAGAGGTGTTTTTTTTAAAGGTACATACCTGAGAGAAAACGTTAAATATACCAGGGTACAATTTAGAATTGGTAAATTGGAAGCTCCTATTGACTAACTTAAAGATGTTTTTGTAACTGCTATAAGACTTCTTTTTATTATAATTTTTATATATTTATTATACATTTCAATAATAGATACATTAAGTAGATTACCCGCAAAGCTATATGCTTATCTGCAAGTGTAAGTTAACAAAAGTTTAGTTTTGAAGTGATTATAACAAGACAATTGAATATTTCAAAATACATATCTTTATATATATAATTCGACTGTACTTGTGTATGTCACAGACGACATACACTCCTAAACTACTTGACCGATTTGAATGAATGTTTTGTATACGTTTGGGTGGCGCCCTGGATGGTTTAGATTTACAAACCAGCCCAGTAGTACAACTAAACGGCGGAATAAACTTGAATGAATGTTTGTGTATGCAGGACAACGTCTGTCGGGTTTTGTTCAATAGTACCATATTTTATATTCTTAACTTCAATATAAAATATGGTACTATTGAACAAAAAACAATTCAAAATCTCCATCGGCAGGAAAGTCCGAGAGGTACTCGGGGAACAGATCCAGGTTATATTCAGAAAAGAGAGAAAAGTTAATACACAATGACAATTGGTGTAATTTCCGACATATATGTAAAATAAAACTTTTAATGAATTAAAAAGAAGTTTTTTTTTTAAATGCAATATCAAAAGTCACTGTCGTTAATTAACTATTGCTTTTGGTTGTTAATATACACGATTAAAACTTTTTTTTCACAACGATGATTTAGGGATTTAGAGAGAGAGAGGGAAAAAACAACCGACCACTTCATTAAAATTCAAACACTTTATTTAAGAACTTGAAGGTTTCGCTGGCAGTTTGTGATGATCTTCATAAAAGACTACGTCGACTTCCAACTGCTTAGCGATGCTCACGATGCAAACGATTATTGCTTTTCTTCAACTTTAGAGGCTATAACGCAATTTGTAAACAAAGATGCTTGCACAAAATGATCCACAATATCGATGAACACAAACGATATTCTTATCAACGATCACTCATCGATGAATTATAAAACACATATATATATATATATATATATATATATATATATAAATAAATATATATTTTTCTTATTTTGCTATGGTTTTTTGAGGAAACAGTTTGTTTTCAATACTAACACGCAGCTGATTCAGTTTCTTAAAATGATGGGGAAAGTAAAAAACTTTTTTCATTGATAACTATTGCTCAGGTACATAAAAAAATGGCACTTCCAGTGCTCGCCTAATACTAATAGAAATATACTTAGCTAATTGATTATTTTCCCAAAGTAGGCTTGTTCGAACGTTATATGTTCTGAATGTTTTTCCGAGCTTTTTTCGGGCTGGGTATTTCTTCTTTACTTTTCAAGTGAAACTGAACTTCTGATATATGTTATCAATACTTTTGTTTGATTTTTGGGCCACTTTGTCTATGAGAGAAACCTTCTTATTCTTCTCGAACTCCTTAAATCGAATACGAACAAACCTAGTGATAATTTCACCTTTTTCGACTGTTTATTCGGTTGTAGTATTAATTTGTTCATTCCTAGAACTTTTCGAAAATTGTATAAATAAATTTCAATCACTTAACTTTGATCCTTAATCTTCGCAGACAGAAAAATTCAAACCATATACTACCGCCCCATTTTACCATAACTAGGAGTCGTTCAGCATACAGCTTTGGAAACCCTTGACCTATATGAATATTTTTTCAGAAAGTCTAAACGGTTGCACTTAGTATTTTGTTAAAAAAAAGTTTACTTCCTTTCGTTCTTTCTTTAATTATTTTATAATTTTAATTTTGCTCAAGTCATCTTCTTCCTCTTCTTTGCTTATGCTTTTGGTCTTGCTTTTCTTCTACGCCTTATATTTCATGGTTTGTTAAGTATAGATTTTTTATAGAATTATAGAATTTTTTCAAGGCGGGAAGCTTCTATAAATACCATTGCGGATTTTCTGTGTTCCTTCGAAAAAAGGGATGACGTTGCTCTCATCGTATTCATAGTTTACCAGGGGCTGAATATATACACAGTCGCTGTATCCGTGGCCTCACTTGTGATAATGTGATGGAACAAGAAAATGCCCTCTGTGGATTGCTCTGTGTAGCTCTGGAGAAGGTCGTCTTTGTATGTTAATGAAGAAATTTTTTTGGCAGAACATAACTGAAAATATGTTAATTAATATTTGTATGCATACAATTTTTGTTTATGTTTTTGCAATATTTGCTCCGTAAGGGTGATACATCGTTGGAGGATTTAATATTTCAATAATTGCTTATAAATTTTGTATAAACGTTTATAATAGTTCTCTCTTACTCAATCAGTTTATAGTGACGAGCAATTTAGGGGAATTATTAAAGCCCGAGTAGGATAAATTGTAACAAATCCATCAACTGAGACGACCATGATAAACGAAAAAGTCACAACGAAGTTCGTATATGGAATGTTAGAAAACTTAACAGAATCCCTAAGTTGATACAAAACAGATATTACTGTCATCCAAGAAATACAAGATTCTCGAGATACCGGGAGATACCACTCGGATTAAAGGAGAATGAAAAACTGTGACATCTATTCGATTATCGGTTCGGACGCGGATTCGTATTTTCAAATTCAGAAATCGACAAAATATGGCTTTTAGTATTCACTGCCCTATCCGATTTAATTTGAACCAGGTTGGTTTATGCCTTCTAGGTTTTTTTCAAAATTTAAAATTACGAATTTGTGCATTAGTGTTATAGTGATGTACATGCAGATACATTGAAATGTTTACCTATAATAACAAAGTAAAGTAGCTATATCTACGTCATTGTTTTGTTACATATTTGCAAAACATATGAAATATTTAAAGCGGGATTTATCTAGGAAGTTTCGGATATATCTTATAAGTAATTTTTTACCGGATTTTACAAATTTATATATAGCCGAATGTCATAAAAGACTCGAGTTCCGAAATCCTATAAATGTCCTTAAAAATTCAACACATGCAAGTCAAATAGATAAGAATGTTAAAGAATTTCGTTTCACTGGTACAACCCAATAGTTGAGTCATTTCAAGATATTTCCCTTCATTTGCAAACGGGACTAGAACCGAATTTATAAATACATACAGGCAAATTGTTTGTCCGTTTGTACAAAAAGTCTACATGAGTTATTTTGCTTTCCTTAAGTGAAATCCGCCAGGATTTTGTTGTTCATTAACCTCGTGGAGAGCGTTTTGTAATTTCATATTTGTTTCCTCTATTGTTGGCAACTGCTGTTAAAGCAGTATCGTCAGCAAACGTGGCAACTTTTGTATCGTTTGTTTGTGGGATATCACGAGTGAATAGGAGATATAGGAGTGGTTCAAAGACGCTTCTTTGCGGTGCACATGCCATTATTTATTTGAACTTTAGCTTAATGACATATACATGTAACAATCAAAGGGCCTCATTGGAGAACAACATTTTGAAGGTTTAAAATGACGGTCAAGCTGAATCATGTTTTCGTCCCATTCACCGAACCTACGTCGCTTATAATGGTCACGCGGTTTCAACGCTTACACAAGCTATAAGCGTATAAGCTTTTGAGCCAAGATCTTTCCGTAAAATCTTCCACAAAGTGGAGGGGCATAGATCTATTTGCTGTACATGATGGCAAATCGACGCATTCAAATTTTCATCAACACTGAGCTGCAATACTCTACTATGGCAATAACTTCTTCTGTTCGCACTGTTTGCCGTCTTTGGGTATGCGTATTATCCACTAGAGTGTGCGTGATGCAAAAACGATTCATCGTGTTACGAATAACTTGCTCAGATCGACGATTATGTCGACCAAAATGGATGTAGCCCACGATAAGTTTGGTGAACCGAACCATGGGTTTTCAACATAAGTTTGCTCAATTAGCACGCGTTGTTCTGCCGTTAATCTGTTAAACGAAAAATGTTAAAATTAACAGGTTGTAGAAACAAAGTTGCGAGCTGAGGTTATTTGTTTTAATTTTAAGTTATTTTCCCGGCTTGTTATATTTGTCTGTCCATTTGCAGATACGCATCTTTCCAATGTTGAAATTAGTACTGGATGGATTGCTGAACAGCCATTCATATTTGGACGGGAGGTCAAATTTAAAGTTTGGGTTACCTTTGAAGTGGGGTTGGAAGTGACTGATGGAGATACCGTATTTGTTTTCGAAGAATTTCTTGAGCCAAGAAGCATCAGCGTTTCGAGGGGCACCTTTGATAAGGAGGGTAGTAACCTGATCGGTTTCTGGTAACCACTCGGATGGTGTCCATGTTGTTTCAAAATATATTATAGGCTGGTGTGCAGTTTCCGACTTTTGGATTGGAAAGTCATGGTGAACCATCTGCTTTAGACTGGGAAATGGGGCTGAGTTACCTTCAGTTTCAAGTATTTCGTCGAAAATTGAACTTTAGATTTGATGAAGTCTGTTGTGGAAAGAACCGAGTTACTAAAGTCATCAACACTTATTACACTATTTTTAAGTTTTGAAAATCTGTCCGTAATATTTTTTGTCAGACTTTGTTGGTAGGAGTCATTCGAATCACTATAGCTATAGCACTTGGTTGCAAGGAGCACATGGCAAAGTGTAATGTTCTTGCATTCCTCACAAAAGTACAGGAAGTCTTTTATAAAGACGGTGTTTCTTTTATTTAGCCCGACACAGATGGCATGAAAAGATTTGCCACAGATTGCCTTACAAATAACCCAGTCGGCATTGTTATCAACGGTTTGGCAATTGGTTGTTGGGCAAGACATGGTGAGTTGGAGGTTAATGAACGATATGTAGTATATGGAAGTGGTTGGCGCCAAAATTCGAAGTTCAGATTTTTCAAAATTTTCCTCAAGTGCAAAAAAGTAGATTTTAAAAAATATATTTTTCGATTTCTCGAAAATTAGTAGATACATAAGTTTCTTAGAAACATAAATGCATACCAAGTTTTTTTGTCAAAAGGGCGAATAATGGGACTTAAAAATTAATATTAAAACAGCGGTTATTTTTGGTAAACATTTTAAATAATTTTAAATTTCGCAATTTCCTCAAACTATTATTGTTTTATAATTAAGCTTTAAATTAATGTTAGGTAAATATTATTATATATCAGATGCAACTAGGTACATTCCACTTCCAATGATATACGTAAAATTATAAATTGACAATTATTATGTATGTAAAAGTGGATTGGTTCGAACATTATAACAAACACAATACTCTTCTAATTTCCTGTGGAAGTTTGCTCAAGTCGTTTCAAAAATTTTATTTTTTTATATGTAGCTATAATGTAAATTTTCTCGATAACGGCTGTAACGAATTTGAATAAGCTTAACACATTTTATAAAAATTGTAGTTGCAACAAAACTGAATACACGGATAACGTTTTTTTTCTTATTAGGCCATATTAAAACTAGTAGGGGGTGCATGACTGAGGCGTACGGAACTTTCTTTCACTTTGAAGTAGTCATAAGAGGTGACGTGAAGTGAGCCCAAACGAGATTCCGTTTTCAAAAGAAAATAATACCAATTTGGCTTTTTTGCGCTATGTAAACCGGACGCCAAATTATTCTTAAGGTTATCATTGATTAGTACAGTCGATTCGAATTAAAGCAAAATTAAAAAAGATAACCCATTTGAATACATCCAACCTCGCACGCAACCAAAATCCAACAGTGAGCCCAAGCAGGAGGGTTACAAGGGAGCAGCTTGCCCCCAACGCATATTCAAATACAAATATTTGTATTTATATCTTATGTTGGCTTTATTTCGTTATCTTAACCTAAATAAGGCCAAATTAAAGGCTTTATTTGATTTAAATTAAATACCAACCATGTGAGAATTTGACGATTTGCATAGTTTTGGCCAAAAAAAAAAAATGACATTCATTTTAGTTAGTGATTTTAACAATATATAAATAATGTAAGAACTTTTCTTTCAAATTTTGAAGGAATCGGAGCCCATGTGAATTATAATGATTTTCCGTTATTGGTCAAAATGGAAAAATGCGTCAATAACTATTTGGTGGGTTTGTTACAATTAGATCAAATATTTACCGGTAATTAAATGGATAAGAGTAAAAAAAATGGCATAAAGTGGCACACGTGTTTTTTTCTAGCTACCCCTTGTGCGAATGAGTCCCCTTGGCTGGTCGCTACCCTTAGGGCCGGTTTGTTCACTGTCGGTTAACTTTAACGGACGGTTATTCCAGCCGATAACCGACGAATGCGTTTGTTCACCAAAAAAATAACCGGAGAATCCAGGGTTAGGTTAACCGGACAAATCTGTAACCGCCCGATTTTTGTACGGTTAATGGCATTTAACCAATGTTTTTCTGAAATTGTGTTTGTTCATGCTTGGTTTCGAGAGTGTGTATTACTTTTGATGTGTCATTCACAGAACAACATTCCGTGCAAAATCAGAGAATTATTCGTGTGCTATGTTCTTACTGCCGATGGGTTAATACAAATATTTTTTATATTGATTTTGAAGAAAAAAACAGAAACAAAGGGTTATTAATTTTTCGAAAATCTGCACATATGTTAAATATCAGCCATTTGTTATACGGCAGCCGAAGTCCAAAACACATAAAATACAATTTACCTCTTATGTTTTTTATAATTGTATGACGGTCTGTTATAAGCCGGATATATGTTATAAAACTCATATCCTTTTTCCACACACTTTGTGATTTTTGTATTAATTGAATATTAAAGTAGTTTTTGTTTTCTGAATTTTTCATTTTTATTGCTTCGGTAAGTCATTTTCGATTACGTCGACCCTGCCGGAACCAACTAGGAAACATATATTTCAATCCCACCCCTAGTTCTTACAAAAACACAACACAGACAAAAGATAACCCACCGGTTTTTGGCGCAGGGATATAAGTCCCGAATTGATTTTTCGGGACTAATGTTAAAGTGGGACATAAGTCCCGAACTTAGTTGGGGACTTATGTCTCACTAAAGTGGGACATTAGTCCCGAGTTTTTATTGTTGAAAATGGGACACATGTCCCGAAAAAAACTAAACAGTAGTTTCTGCTACTCCTAAGCGAGTATAGAAAAGAATACACCTGAAAAAAATAAAAGTTAAGATTCTGTTTTTTTTTCTACTCCAGTGGTGTACGCAGCATTGCCATGTTGAAAAAAACATACCAAATAAAATTATATTTTAACAAAAAAAGTGTTGACTAAGGCGCCTGCCTGATGACTTTACATAACCTGAGCGGAGCAACGAAGTTGCGTGAGCGTGGACTTTCCCCAGAAAGAGAGTTGAAATGGTTCCGTGACATAAGGCCAAATCTCAGAATTTGGCCTTATGTCGCTTTAAGAAAGTGTCATATCGCAATGTTTTGGCATTTGGCAATATGACACTTTTGCAAAGCTACATAAGGCCAAATCGGGAAAGTGACATTACGCCAAATTCGCCCATTCGGCAAGCTACGAAGGCAACTCATACGCATAAGATGTGTCGGATATATTTAAAAATAAAAATGTCATGAGTAAATTTAGTATGTCTCGAAACCGAAGTAGCGAGGAGGAAATAGTAAAAATACCCATAACGTTTTCAGGTTCTATATTGAAAAAAAATTTACTGTTATTTTCTCAAAGAAAAAATCAAAATATTCGCGCGAATTTTTTTTCTCAAATATTTTGATTTTTTCTTTGAGGAAATAACAGTAAATTTTTTTTCAATATAGAGCCTGAAAACGTTATGGGTATTTTTAATTTTTCCGGTTTCTCCGCTCAGGGTATGTAAAGTCGTCAGGCAGGCGCCTTAGTCAACACTTTTTTTTGTTAAAATATAATTTTATTTGGTATGATTTTTTTCAACATAGTTTTTCTGCAAGCGTATATTGGCTAAAATATTTAAGTGGGACATAAGTCCTGAATTAATTTTTCAGGACTAATGTCCCACTCAAATGGGACATAAGTCCCGCATTGAATTCAGGACTTATGTCCCACTTTAATGGGACATTAGTCCTGAAAAATCAATTCAGGACTTATGTCACTGCGCCTCGATTTTTCTAATAAGCGATTTGATCGACGTTACTGAGATCAGGCGTAACAGCAAGCGGAAGAATTTAAAGACATTGGCGAAAGTTTATAGTCGTTTAAAGTACACTTTAAAATTATTTAATCGCTTACTAACGCGTTTTGGTAATTATAATCGTCAAAAAGTGTACTTTAGCGTTGTCACTCTGCATTAAAGTTACAGCGACCGAAACCTCACTTTAAATATTTAATAAAGAGTTAGCGTTATTTCACTTTTTAGGTGAGTTTGATTTAGAGGCCTCACAGGAATGTCCATTAGCATACACTAATAAGCGCCACGTTAAAAAAGTGTCTATTATTGAAAATATGTTGAAGCAACCATTTAATTTAAAGTACCTTATAACTAGTGTGGAGTTAAACGCTTAAACATCGATTGACTATAAATTTGCCCCATTGTTTTTTTTTGGTACGTGGTGCTTATTTTGTATTCGAAATTACAATTTCACCTACTATCCACTATCTGTGACATTCACAGTAGCCTAAACTTATCCTCACCAGCTCGTCCGACATGCTGCCTGTATAAAGATCGTGTTTATCTAGCATGAAATCTACATACTAGAGCTAGTTTAGCCACTGAATATAAAAAAAGTGTTCGTTTAATTTGATATAATATACTTTTGTTTAATAACACACTTATATTGGCGAAATTCTATTCGTTTCTATTTCCTTTATACGCTATCCTAAAATATTTATACGCCATAATCACCTCTAATCTGTTTATATTTAACATTCATAGGTATATGAGCACTATCGTATGCATGGTAGAGCATTCTAAAATTACAGCTTAGGTGGTCGGTCTGTCTGCCCTCTGTATCTCCGGCATACGACCGCGAGCCTATAATACACTATAGCTAAATTAGCGGGTCTTTTTGCTCTTTAGCACTGAGGCATATCGTTTGTTAGTTTCGTTTGGCCCCCAATTTCGAAACAAATATCACGAATACACGTTGCCATTCCACACGATACATGCATCAGCGAGAGGATATGTGTGCATCCGTGCAAAAATAAAATGTAAGCACTGTATACCGTTCTGTCCTGATCTAACACCACCAATCCCAGCACCATCACCAGCAGCAGTAGCCTCACGAACAGCATGGAGCATCACCAATCAATTAAGTTATGGCAGAAGTATAATTCAGTTTTCACGTTCATATTCGCTTAAGCAAATCGGCCTGCGAGGACACCAAGTGCATAGTGCGCTGCAGTTTCATTTTACGAGTTTTGCAATCGCAATTTCGATAAGCTTCCCATCGACCAAAAGCGTTTATTGGCTTCATTTGGACAGAACGAATCAGGGATATCCTTGACCACATCCCCGAACTATATTTGCAGCGCGTTACAATTGTACGTATTTGCGTACAGTGTATGTCGCAAACATAGAACAATAATTCAATTTAACCGTCCTGTTACCCGAACACCGATACGTAAAATCAGAATTCAGATGTTACACGTTACCTTTCACATATATATGTACCTATCAATCTACTATTATCTAATCGCGCACTGAAGATGTAACTTAATTCCTGATGGGGAGTGCCTCGGTTCTCCCTCCTTTTAATGAACATGACTAAAGACTGACAACAGAGCGCGAACACGTTACAGATACACATCCCTTTAGCTGAGATTGAAGATTTCCATCACAGAAAATTATGTGCATTGGGTGCGGTGGGCATATGTAAAGCGAAGCCGCACCGAAAGATGCCATTTATCACTAGAAGTAATTATAAGTTCGTGTATAGAAGATGTAAATGTGTATATACTTGTATAGATTTGTTAATCAGTGACACGTGATATCCTCGGAATAACTATTCGGGAGACGGGAACTGCCATGAGAACATGGCGGATTTGGTAGGGTGTATAGGCATACGGGATATAGGAATACTAATACGAATACAATGTACTGCTTAATGCTCCGTCTTATAAAGGTATTCATAATATTTGATATACGTGTGTTGGTCTGTTTGTGGGATTTAATTTAATCAACTAGCTACTTTAGGCGACGCCATTTTACACTGTCGTACAAGTAGTACCTACTAGAGAACAAATCCAATTAAATTGGCTTTTTGGCTGACACAGCTATTTGCTTAATATGCCGTTATTCTTTTCGTGTAGATGCAAACTTAATAATTATTACTGAAAGAAATCTATTCGAATTGGCATCCAGAAGTAATGTCAAAATGTGTTTAGAGTTGAAGCCATTGACTCGAACAGAATTATGTCAATATCAAAAATTAAACATCATAGCTGATTTAACCAAATAGGTGCTAAGAATATGGAGGAACCGATTTTGCAGAATTTTCTATTATATTATAATAGCAAAAACTACCGTGTAACTAACCCAAATGAAGCGAAGTTTGGAAAATTTAAGATTTACATGATCGACTAAAAAAGTGTAATCACGGTCAAATATTTACCCATAGGGAACATAGAGCTCTGATTCCCGATTAAGAAATGGAGGCTCTGTTAACTTATTAGTATAGAAACAAAATCATCTCTATGTTTTCTAGATTATTCTGTCATGATATATGACTTGCTTTGGGTTAACTACCCACCCACAGAAAAAAAATATGGTTACGAAGCAACCAATAGCCTCGGAAAGGACTGATTTTTTTGTTGACGACCCTGCTAAACGAAAAAAGGACAACGACGTTCGTATCTGCACCTGGAATGTGAGAACATTAAACAGGAGAGGTGCAGGCGAACGACTAGCGGAAGCCCTAAACTGCTACAAAGCAGACATTACTGCCATCCAGGAAATACGATGGGATGGGCCGGGCAAAAAGAGGATGAAAATCTGTGACAATTAGTACGGACCGTGTTATAGTGAGCAGAAACAGCGACTATTCGGATGCGGATTTGTTATAAGTGCCAGACTTAGGCAAGAAGTCTTATGTTTCGAAGACATTAGCGAACGCATAGTAACAATCCGCATCAAGGCCAAATTCGCCAACATAAGCCTTATATGCACTCACGCTCCGACGGAAGAAAAAGTTGATATAGCTAAGGATTGCTTCTACGAGCTCCTGGACAAAACCTATGAGCGACTACCGAAGTAGGATGTTAAAATCGTGCTGGGAGATTTTAATGCAAAGGTAGGAAGAGAAGACATCTTTAGAAGTATTGTCGGAAAACATAGCCTACACGACAACACGTCTGGTAACGGACTTAGGCTAATTGATTTCGCTACGGAACGAAATGCCACTATAGCCAGCACATGGTTTCCTCACCTCGATATCCATAAGGGGACATGGCGGTCTCCAGATCAACGAACGGTCAACCTAATTGATCACATTGCGATAGATAAGAGGCACGCATCCAGTATTTTGGATGTCCGAACATTCCGAGGAGCTAACATCGACTCGGATCACTACCTTGTAGCAGCCAAGGTAAGAATGCGGATATCCACCAAGCCACAACAATCCAGAAATACTGTGAAAAAATTTAATTTCGGAAGACTGCAATCGCAAGATACCGCCAAGACCTTCGCACAACGTGTATCCCTTAACCTCTCGATTAACACCATACCACCAGCATCGAATGTCGAAGAGCAATGGCAACGATGCAAACAGGCCATTGCCAATTAGATCAGCCGCAACTGATGTGCTAGGTTTCTCGCGCCCACCAGCAAGAAACCCCTGGTTTGATGAGGAATGCCGACAGATGCTCGCAGCCAAGAACGAGGCCTACAAGGCTAAGCTGCAGGTGAAGACGAGAGCTGCCACTGAGCTCTATGGGCAAAGAAGAAGGGAAGAACATTGGCTTTTCAGCAAGAAGAAAAAAGAGCAAGAAAAGCGCGTGATCGAGGATATAGAGAGGTGCCACTCCAGGAACGATGTTCGCAAGTTTTACCAAAGTGTAAAACGTCAAAGCCAAGGATACAAGGCTCGAACAGAAGCCTGTCGAGATGAACAAGGAAATATTGTAGTTGAGACACAGTCGATGCTGAGGATATGGAAGAACCACTTCTGCAGTCTGTTAAACGGCGATGACGAACAACATTCCGCTGTAAGGCAGAACGAACCATTCAATATTGGCAACGACAGAGAAAACTGCCAACCACCCGACCTGAGTGAAGTGAGGATAGCAATATCTAAACTCAAGCTTAATAAGGCTGCCGGAAATGACGGCCTTCCCGCTGAGCTTTATAACGCCGGCGGATATGACTTGGTTAGTAACATCCACCAACTCATAAGCCAAATCTGGTCGGATGAAAATGTGCCTGAAGAATGGAACCTCAGCATCGTTTGCCCGATCCACAAAAAAGGAGACCCTCTGAACTGCGCCAACTACAGAGGCATAAGTCTCCTCAACATCGCCTACAAGATCCTATCTGCCGTAATATGTGAACGCCTGAAACCGTTTACCAACAACCTGATTGGCCCTTATCAGTGTGGTTTAGGGCCAGGAAAGTCCACAACCGATCAAATTTTCACACTTCGGCAGATCCTGAAAAAAACTCAAGAAGTCCAAATCGATACCCACCACCTATTAATCGATTTCAAAGCCGCATATGACAGCATTTATAGAGACGAACTGTACAGAGCCATGTCTAGTTTTGGTATACCGCCCAAACTCGTCCGTTTGTGTAGGATGACGATAGAGAATTCTCGCTGCTCCATCAGGGTCGGAAACGACCTCACCGACACATTCGATACCAAAAAAGGATTTAGGCAAGGCGATGCGGTGTCATGTGACTTCTTTAATCTGATTCTTGAGAGCATTGTGCAAAACTCCAAAGCCAACACCAGAGGCACAATTTTCCAAAAGTCGTTGCAACTACTAGCATACGCTGACGATATTGACATCATTGGTAGGACTCAACGTGATGTCATAGCCACGTTTACTAGTATAGAGAAGGAAGCGGCGAAAATGGGTTAAGCAGTAAATGAGGGTAAGACTAAGTATATGCTGTCATCACGAAAGGACTCACAACATCGACGAATTGGACAGAACGTCTTCATTGACAGATATAACTTTGAGGTAGTACGGGACTGTCTACCTCGGCTCCGCTATTAGCTCTGACAACAACATCTCGTCAGAAATTAAACGAAGAATTACTCTTGCCAACCGCTGTTTCTTCGGGCTAAGAAGGCAATTTAGTAGTAAAGCCCTCACTCGAACTACTAAGGAAACCCTATATAAGACCCTGATCATCCCAGTCCTGCTCTACGGCGCTGAAGCATGGACCGTATCAAAAGCGGATGAAGAAATCCTTGGTAGATTCGAGAGGAAAATTCTTCGAAAAATCTTCGGTCCCGTTTGCGTTGACGGTCTATGGAGACGAAGATTCAACCAAGAAATATACGAGCTGTACAGCGACATGCCCCTGGTCAAAAAACTCCGCATTGGACGTTTAAGATGGCTAGGACATGTAGAACGAATGGACACCAATACTCCGGCTCGCAGAGTCTTCGATTCCCAGCCAGACGTCGGACGCAGTAGAGGAAGACCTCGCCTTAAGTAGCGCGCACAAGTGGAAACCGACCTCAACCAACTTGGAGTGCGCAACTGGAGGCAGTTAGCTAACGACCGGGCTAATTGGAGAGGCATGTTGGTTGGGGCCCAGGTTCATTCAGTAAGATATATGACTTGAAACCATTTACCAATAACACAATCACTACCAGTGCTGTTTATGCTAAAACATTTCTAGAGGGCCTGAAAATGTTAACAAGTTCAAATCGAGTTCCAGTACCTTTTTATCGATTTTAAACAAGCATTCTTCGTTATAGTCGTCATTAGAAGCGAATGTTCTAATGAGCGTTATAGATTCGCCTCATCTGAGAAAATTGTATTAAAAGAGGCTAGGCGATTCCGATCCAGCCAAACCCGAATGCTTGTATATTAAACCGTTAGGCGACACGATTAGATAACCGGAAAAAAAGGAATGAAGTATCTTGCATTAACGGCTCATAAAGGGCCGCAAAGCTAGCTTTGCTAAATAGCTCATCATTGTGACCCAATTAAATGTTGTACGACGATGTTTTTCAAAAAGTTGTTTCGAGAAATTATCATCTTTACATAATAGCTCACTATCGTGTTTTTCGAAAGTGATAACCAAGTATTGCGTGTCTCGAATCTTTTCCGCTTTGTAACTTTCTTATACAAAGATAAAGATATTGTTTTCGTGAACAATTTTAACCTTATATTTTGGTTGAATCTAACATTATGATGATAGAGGAACCAACAAAAGTGTTTGTTTTGGAATTCAATCCGTTTGTCCGTCTCTCCGTCTATGGTCTCTAAAGCCTAAGCAACTTCATTGATTGTTTGCCAACTTCTTATACGCATTTTTAAGGATACAATTCTAGGTAATTTTTTTTACTTTAAGCCATTTTACTAACGTTTCCTAGTACCTACTTACTTACTTAATTATGTGGCGCTCATTCCGGAATGAACCTGGGCCTCAAGCAACATGCCTCTCCACTTAAAGGGAGGTCTTCCTCTACTGCGTCCAACGTCTGGGGGGGACTCGAAGACTCTGCGAGCTGAAGTATTGATGTCCATTTCTTACATGTCCTAGTCATCTTAAACGTCCAATGCGGAGTTTTTGACTAGGGGTATGTCACTGTACAGTTCGTATAGTTCTTTGTTGAATCTTAGTCTCCATATGGATATGGAGGTAAGGAAACAGTCTGCTGGCTATAGTGGCATTTGGCTCCTCAGAAAAGTCAATTAGCCTAAGTCCGTTGCCAGACGTTTTGTCGTGTAGGCTGTGTTTTCCAAAAATATTACTTAACATTTCTTCTCTTCCTACCTTTATGTTAAAATGTCCCAGCACGATGTTAACATCGTATTTCGCTAGTCGTTTTGCGACGTCGTCCACAATAAGATCAGAACATTCGAGGCTCTTGGTTGCTTCGTAACAATGGTTTTTTTTCGTGAGCGGGTTGTTAACCAAAGGCATAACCCGCCACCTGCAGTTCCAGTTCCAATTTATTTGAAACCCCTAGGACCTGGGGCAGTCAGTATCCACTACGGGATTGAGGCCTTTCGGCTGATCCGCCACTATCTCTGTTCAAGGGTCCTGACTTACCCTAGAGATTACGAAATGACCTGTTGTCCGAATATGTCGAAGCAGCTCATCTCATTAATTCTCTTTGTCCATCCTAGCTGGGACTATAGGCACTACAATTGGGAGTTATTTCGCGGCCGCCTGGAAATAGAATATCTGCATTAGTGTGAGTACATATCTATCCCCCGCTTTCATCTATTGCTGCCAAGACTTTACACAGGGGTTGAGACTCGGTCAAGGTAGGTACTAGGCATTCAGAGGTCGCCACGTGAACGCTTAAATTCGGAGTTGGTGGTCATCAGCTAGGTGAAAACCCAAGGTTTTATATAATCGCATTGCCTACCATTTGACCACTAACGGTAGGCATATGAAAATTACACCTAATGTACGTTTTCTCGAAAACGGCTCTAACGATTTTAGCTGAACTTAATGTTTTCAGTTTATTTTCGATAATTTCGATCCACTACAGGGTCTATCCAGCCATTTCTTTCTTCTGACTCCTTCTTTCACCGGTTGGGACAAACAAAATGATTACCGACTGCCGTTAGAACATTTATTTTACAAATTCTATCTTACAGAAGATCCATCTGTCTCCATAACTCCGTTTCCAAACTTCGAGGATAGTGCTGTGTTGTAAACATTTCAGAAGACTCTCACTTACCGTTTGATATTAAGGACAACAAAAATAAAAGTAAAGGACAAACAAGTGATATAGGAAATGATATAATGGGACATTTCTTGTGTTAAACGCAATAGGGTGGTCATTAAACTTCCTATAGTGGATCTATACACAGTATTTTTGAAATACATATTCAGTGCCCATAAGGCTCATAATTCAGCCCGAATATCGCCAACGATCTAAAAACGTTAGACAGCGCGTATAAAGTTTTGATACTCCTATATACTCCTCCACCTACTTGGACTTTCTCAATACGAACCTAAATGTTCTCATCATTTGAGTATACCCAAATATCCATATGTACGTGTGCATATCAACTATAAAACAATTTTGACATATTAAACGAATCTTTCGAAACAGACATTCTGGCTTCTTTCACTGTCAAACATAACGAAAAGAAAATGTGACAGACTGACCTAATTTCAAAGCATACGCAAGACTGATGCCGAGATAAATGAATACGCTGCTTCAACAGACATCGTCTTAATGAGAACACAGCCCTATACATTAGTGCCGCAACTCTTCTGATGCCATGCTCCATTCACCCTTTTTTTAAAGTCCCTGTCTCTTAGCGCAATCTATCTACACTCTAGATGACAATTATAATGATGAAAAACTTGTGCAATTTCTTCTTCTAGCATAGATGCGTTTTGCGTGTGCACTCAATTAATATCCGTCACGTCCGTCCACTTAACAATTTCCCTTTCGTCTGTCACCGTTGCAGTGCACTCACCTACCGCATTGTAGATATTTTGCTTCACACTAAACCTTATGACTTAGTCAGACAGAATTGTTCTCTTAGCGAAAAAAAATAAATTAGGGCGAGTTTTTCCCAAATAGTTATTAAATTTCTGCATTTAGTAAATATTCTACTAGGTTTTTAACCTTATATACAAATACAATCAAACACAAAAAAAAGCTCAAGTTCATATAAATAGAGCTACAGCTTCAATGTTGTGAACAATGTTCAGCTTATGTCTATCATAACCATTGCTGGGTTGATCTGTAGGGCTCATGGCTCAAATTGCATTTGCATGACCGCATTCGCATACATTCATCTGGACGTCGGTCCATAGCTACATCACACAGCAATTCTACATCTAATATGGGTCAACCTACCCCAAAGCCCAAGTGATTTCAACAGAACCACCCCTAAAGCCTGTGCAACTTGCCATGTTTCTTGGATTCTAAATCAACCCGCGTACATTCAAAGTTTCCCATGTCCAGCTTTGTGGGGGAGTTGGCACAGAGTAAACTTTACAACTCTGTTGCGAAATTGTTTTGTGGGGAGAAATGCCTGTCTGACGTGGCCATGGGATAAGACTGGGGACAGTCAAAACAAAGGATACAAAATGAAATGAATTTATTTAATTTTTTTTTATTCGTTTTGTCGCGGGAGTAAAAATAAATTAAATTACAACTCTCTGAGAATATGGATGCGGGGATGATGGAGTCGGTGCTACTGCTGTTGCACCGCAGTGTCGGTGTGGTTTCAATGTTTTGTCACTGTCATGACATCAAGGGATTTCTCACTGAACGTCGAAATGTAAATGCTGCGGGAATTTTATTTTTTGTTTCTGTCTCCTGAATTCATTTGGGGTGGAGGTAAATACATTCATACAAAAATGTAACTGGGGGATTTGGTAAAAGGATTTCACAACTTTTAAGTGACATTGATATTTATGGTATCAAACTCGTTGAAGGCGTATAAAACGATTCATGAAAATAATATCTAGGGTGACTGTCCAGTTACATTTGAAATGTTAAAAAAAATAAAAAAAAGTTTTACCATTATGTTATTTTTATTTGTATGTAAGTAATAATTGAAAATCTTCCAGTTTTTCCATACAATTTGCACAAATTGAATGATATTTATTATCTAAGTTTAAAAAGGGTGGATTAAAAATCATGTTGTTGGGTTGTATTAAATATAATAAAAAAGAACCATTCTTTAATTTTATTTTTTAAAGCTTCTAAATGTAACTTTTGTGTGATGAGGCGATAGCAAAACCTGATGAGCATTCCGAAGAATTTATATAGCATCGAAATGAAATAAAATTGAGGTTTATTTATAGCCTGGTGGAGCCATCGGTTCATATTTCTTCAAAAATGAGCCTGTACAGAACTTAACTGTCTATGTCGCCCGATGTCGCTCCATGATTACGACCTATTAAATACCTGATTAACATCGCTTACACGATCCTATGTACCGAAATATGTGAATGCGTCTGAACCCGTTGAGTAACAACCTAATCGGCCATTATCAGTTTAGCTTTAGGACAGGAAAGTACAAACTGTTTAAATCTTCACACTTCTGCAGACCCAAAAATATTAAATTTTGGGTCTGCAGATAGCTATAATTTCTTCACTTTGTTCTGGATTTGGTATTTTTGTTCGCATCTTACAGCCCGATTCTCCCCCTTGTGAGGAATCAAAAGTCACAAGCTCTTTTGACTATTCTTTGTGAGGATTATTGTGACTCGATAACATTTGTCGGATTCTCCGATAATCCTCACAAGAAAAGTCACAACGAAACTCACCACAGCAAAGGTGAATATATATAAGCAACTTTTCTGCAAATTGTGGCTTGGCTGAGAGGTATTGTATAGTTATTTCGTATACACTTCTTATAACAGCCATGTGCAAGGAAATATAGCTCTGAATGAAACTATATTCAAAACAAATTTAATAAAACTGCAATGAGAACTTGAGAAGAACAAAATGTAATAGGTACATACTCGAAGTACAAAAGGCAAGGAAGTTGGTTGATTGTCATGAGGCTTCAAGCTCTGCGTGAGATCCCAGCATAATGATGTTGGAAATCGAAAAAACTTTACAAACGAGCTGTTCTGTATTAATATTAGGTCATTGGTACCTCTCAGAGTTCTTAAAAGCCGTCTTCGCTGCAATCTTATCAATATTATTAATTTGTTAAAAATGATGTGCTTTTGTAAAATTCTTACTTTTCATTTACAGAGGAAACTTCGTCAATAATATGCGCCATATTCATTTCAACTTCCATTTTTTACACTACTCAACAATCAAAATATCAAATCTCAAATAATTTGCTAGTTGTGACCTGCTCTGACGGAGATCACAATTTCGATTGTTTTTGTGACTCTCACAAGTTGTGACTGTGGGGGAGAATACGAAAAAGTCACAAAATCGATTTCACCTCTTCTTGTGACTTGTGAGGTGTCAGTGATGATGGGGAGAATCGGGCTATTAGTCAATAACGAAAATTTGATTTGAAAATGTTTGATGTGTGTTTGATTATATGGACCATCAGACTTCTCCAGGGAATGCTGATTTAAGATTTACCTAATACATATTAATGATATGTAGGTACAGTGCCGAGCGAAGTCTCCCCATGATGAAATGTGTTATATACTGAACAAAAACACCATGCAAGTTTGTTATGACTCGTGCTTATCTGTAATGAATCTCTTATTAAAAAAAAAAGTACCTCTAACTGGATCACCCAATTTAACAATAGTTCAATGCTCGAAGGGCAAAGGCCATCAAGTTTTAACGTCTGTGAAATAATCTGTTACGATCTTTACTACCTAAATTGTTATTCTTCTGTACCTGAATTTCTGTTCACAATTTTATTTTCTACCAAGCAAGTCGAGTTGTTTTCAATTTATTTATAGTGATGAGTGATGACTATTGACCTCAGTTTATTTATGACCACTCATTTCTCGTGTCAAGCTGATCGTTTGACATGCGGTTTTAAAAATATTGTTAAAATGATTAATTGTAATATTTAAGTTTCTTTAAGAAATGCGTAAGTGTATGATTTTTCTAACATTAACATGAGTTTATACGCATCTAAGAACATCTTTAAAAGAACATTGATCGATTTTGTCTTTTATTATCTTTCCTTGTTTTTAAAAAGTAAATCGAAAAATTAATAAATTATTATACCGCGTTGAACACTAATCCTATTAGTAATTAGATTTCATGTAATTATTTATACAAACATTTATTTGCCATTCCGATTACTTACTTACTTAAGTGGCGCTACAGTCCGGAATGAACCTGGGCCTCAACCAACATGCCTCTCCAATTAGCCCGGTCCTTAGCTAACTGCCTCCAGTTGCGCACTCCAAGTTGGTTGAGGTCGGTTTCCACTTGTGCGCGCCACTTAAGGCGAGGTCTTCCTCTACTGCGTCCGACGTCTGGCTGGGAATCGAAGACTCTGCGAGCCGGAGTATTGGTGTCCATTCGTTATACATGTCCTAGCCATCTTAAACGTCCAATGCGGAGTTTTTTGACCAGGGGCATGTCGCTGTACAGCTCGTATAGTTCTTGGTTGAATCTTCTTATCCATAGCCCGTCAACGCAAACGGGACCGAAGATTTTTCGAAGAATTTTCCTCTCGAATCTACCAAGGATTTCTTCATCCGCTTTTGATACGGTCCATGCTTCAGCGCCGTAGAGCAGGACTGGGATGATCAGGGTCTTATATAGGATCTCCTTAGTAGTTCGAGTGAGGGCTTTACTACTAAATTGCCTTCTTAGCCCGAAGAAACAGCGGTTGGCAAGAGTAATTCTTCGTTTAATTTCTGACGAGATGTTGTTGTCAGAGTTAATAGCGGAGCCGAGGTAGAAAAAGTCCCGTACTACCTCAAAGTTATATCTGTCAATGGTGACGTTCTGTCCAATTCGTCGATGTTGTGTGTCCTTTCGTGTTGACAGCATATACTTAGTCTTACCCTCATTTACTGCTAAACCCATTTTCGCCGCTTCCTTCTCTATACTAGCAAACGTGGCTATGACATCACGTTGAGTCCTACCAATGATGTCAATATCGTCAGCGTATGCTAGTAGTTGCACCGACTTTTGGAAAATTGTGCCTCTGGTGTTGGCTTTGGAGTTTTGCACAATTCTCTCAAGAATCAGATTAAAGAAGTCACATGACAGCGCATCGCCTTGCCTAAATCCTTTTTTGGTATCGAATGTGTCGGTGAGGTCGTTTCCGACCCTGATGGAGCAGCGAGAATTCTCCATCGTCATCCTACACAAACGGACGAGTTTGGGCGGTATACCAAAACTAGACATGGCTCTGTACAGTTCGTCTCTATAAATGCTGTCATATGCGGCTTTGAAATCGATGAATAGGTGGTGGGTATCGATTTGGACTTCTTGAGTTTTTTCCAGGATCTGCCGAAGTGTGAAAATTTGATCGGTTGTGGACTTTCCTGGCCTAAAACCACACTGATAAGGGCCAATCAGGTTGTTGGTAAACGGTTTCAGGCGTTCACATATTACGGCAGATAGGATCTTGTAGGCGATGTTGAGGAGACTTATGCCTCTGTAGTTGGCGCAGTTCAGAGGGTCTCCTTTTTTGTGGATCGGGCAAACGATGCTGAGGTTCCATTCTTCAGGCATATTTTCATCCGACCAGATTTGGCTTATGAGTTGGTGGATGTTACTTACCAAGTCATCTCCGCCGGCCTTATAGAGCTCAGCGGGAAGGCCGTCATTTCCGGCAGCCTTATTAAGCTTGAGTTTAGATATTGCTATCCTCACTTCACTCAGGTCGGGTGGTTGGCAGTTTTCGCTGTCGTTGCCAATATTGAATGGTTCGTTCTGCCTGACAGCGGAATGTTGTTCGTCATCGCCGTTTAACAGTCTGCAGAAGTGGTTCTTCCATATCCTCAGCATCGACTGTGTCTCAACTACAATATTTCCTTGTTCATCTCGACAGGATTCTGTTCGAGCCTTGTATCCTTGGCTTTGACGTTTTACACTTTGGTAAAACTTGCGAACATCGTTCCTGGAGTGGCACCTCTCTATATCCTCGATCGCGCGCTTTTCTTGCTCTTTTTTCTTCTTGCTGAAAAGCCGATGTTCTTCCCTTCTTCTTTGCCTATAGAGCTCAATGGCAGCTCTCGTCTTCACCTGCAGCTTAGCCTTGTAGGCCTCGTTCTTGGCTGCGAGCATCTGTCGGCATTCCTCATCAAACCAGGGGTTTCTTGCTGGTGGGCGCGAGAAACCTAGCACATCAGTTGCGGCTGATCTAATGGCCTGTTGGCATCGTTGCCATTGCTCTTCGACATTCGATGCTGGTGGTATGGTGTTAATCGAGAGGTTAAGGGATACGCGTTGTGCGAAGGTCTTGGCGGTCTCTTGCGATTGCAGTCTTCCGACATTAAATTTTTTCACAGTATTTCTGGATTGTTGTGGCGTGGTGGATATCCGCATTCTTACCTTGGCTGCTACAAGGTAGTGATCCGAGTCGATGTTAGCTCCTCGGAATGTTCGGACATCCAAAATACTGGATGCGTGCCTTTTATCTATCGCAATGTGATCAATTTGGTTGACCGTTCGTTGATCTGGAGACCGCCATGTCCCCTTATGGATATCGAGGTGAGGAAACCGTGTGCTGGCTATAGTGGCATTTCGTTCCGTAGCGAAATCAATTAGCCTAAGTCCGTTACCAGACGTGTTGTCGTGTAGGCTATGTTTTCCGACAATACTTCTAAAGATGTCTTCTCTTCCTACCTTTGCGTTAAAATCTCCCAGCATGATTTTAACATCGTACTTCGGTAGTCGCTCATAGGTTTTGTCGAGGAGCTCGTAGAAGCAATCCTTAGCTATATCATCTTTTTCTTCCGTCGGAGCGTGAGCGCATATAAGGCTTATGTTGGCGAATTTGGCCTTGATGCGGATTGTTACTATGCGTTCGCTAATGTCTTGGAAACATAAGACTTCTTGCCTAAGTCTGGCACTTATAACAAATCCGCATCCGAATAGTCGCTGTTTCTGCTCACTATAACACGGTCCGTAGTATATGTCACAGTTTTTCATCCTCTTTTTGCCCGGCCCATCCCATCGTATTTCCTGGATGGCAGTAATGTCTGCTTTGTAGCAGTTTAGGGCTTCCGCTAGTTGTTCGCCTGCACCTCTCCTGTTTAATGTTCTCACATTCCAGGTGCAGATACGAACGTCGTTGTCCTTTTTTCGTTTAGCAGGGTCGTCAACAATAAAATCCGTCCTTTCCGAGGCTATTGGTTGCTTCGTAACCATGTTTTTTTTCTGTGGGTGGGTAGTTAGCCCAAAGCACAACCCCCAACCTGGAGGGCCAGTTCCAATTTATTAGATACCCCTAGGACACGGGGCCATCAGTATCCACTACGGGATTGAGCGCTGCCGTTGGCCTTTCGGTTCATCCGCCACCATCTCTGTTCAAGGGGCCTGACTAACCCTTGAAATTCCTAGACAACCTGTTGTCCGAATATGTCAGAGCAGCTCATCTAGGTTCGCCTGGGACAGCAGGCGGGGTATTCATCCGTGCCATTCTCACCAGGGTGTTTATAGTGTTGCTGTTTTTCGTCGTGTTATCAACACTCGCACTTATCGTTTAGCAAGTCAAATCCGGTTGGATGAGACCAGTACCCGATGGTTACCACTTGGAGGTAGAGATAAGCACATTTGATGTGTAGTCAGAGTTGCAACACTGGGCATTGCCAAGTTAACGCCAATCAGAGTCTACCCTCGTTCTACAGCACCCAACCATCTTGCCATTCCGATTGTACATAAAAATTAGATCCCTTACTTTTGTCTGGACATTATATTCAACCATTAATATTACAACATACATTTTACATTTTCCCTTTGCTGGAGATTTCGTGTTCACAAATTTAATTTTCCTGTTAATTTTTAATTTACTTATACCCTGTATTAGGGGTTTATCCTTTTTGATACATATTTTGTAATAAATGATACAGATAGATGCACTGTAAAGCATTTTGATCAATTCAGAATTAATATTTATTAATTTATTTTAATTTTGAGCTAGAATAAATCTTTGTTTTGACGATGCAGAATGAGTGTAAATATTTCTAAAATTCACCCACTGCCAGGTCGATTTTTCAGAAAAACCTAAATTTTGTTTACAGACAAACTTTATCTATATAACGATATTCGACATGGCCACTTTTTGAAGGAATTTTGTAAAACACGGTGTTCAGTAAAATTTTAATGAAATTGGAAAAACAATATCGATGGAAATACTTTTGTAATATTAATATAATTAATTTTTGGTGAACATTTCCTATAAAAAAAAGAATTTCTATAGCACATGACATAGGTCATAGAATTATATTAGTCCGTCTGAAAATTTGGAGCTGGAATTCATAAAAATACAAAAAGAAGACATATTTATTTTACCGATAGGATGGAATTTATCAACGGTTCGTTCCATATAACTGTTATACATAATGTCGATTTCTCGTGTAAACTAAACACAAGTAATGACAATTTGGACTTTTCGTTCCACGGCATGCTCAGTTTTCCGTGAAAATTCGAATAAGGATATTCTTTAATTTCTCACAAACTGTGCGGTCTCATTGAATGAAATTTATGCTTGCATTACTATTTGTAACAATTCCACGTAATTTGTTATGGCTTAAATATGTTTTACGGAATTTTTCAGTTTTTTTCCTATAACGGAAAATCATTATGATGCACATGGAAACCAATTTCGTATAAATTCAGAATAAAATTCTAATATTAATCAAAGTCCGACATAATTAGTATCTTTTAAAGTTTAATAGAAATAATGTTCAAGGTTTTCTATGTGTTTAGTACTATACGAATCGTCAAATAGTCTCATGTTTCACTTATCTTGAACAGAAGGCTAGAGTTACGTACGACCCAGTCGTCCACTAAAGGCTTTTTTTATTAGAAGAACTAGTAGCTGTTCGTTACAGAATGGATTTTCATTTTGGTAATATAATGAACTCTAGTCAATTCAACTCTGTGATTAATATTTTAAAGCGGATTACATTCATCGTCTTCATATGTTTAATATTCGAAAGAATAAGTCCTCATTGTTAAGAGTTCAGTGTAATTAAAGTGCAGCAACGTAGATGTATGGCACGTGCCTAACTACATCAATATCAAATGCATCCCACTTTTGTCAAATTTAATCCTTAACAAATGTCAAACAACAAGGAGTACATTACTCGTCTTCCTGAAATTGATGCTTATTATAACGATTCCTTTCCGTTTCTCGTTTCAGTCAATGCTCCATCGAAAGCGCTGTATAAGTGTATAGTGACACAATCCCACCATCGAACGTATATACCACCTCCGTGGAACAATACTGCTATAGGATGACATCAAAATGTCACAATTGCGAAAATCAGCTTCTTTCCGTTCTAGGATACCAGTAAGAAGAAGCCGCTTGCCACAGCGTCGTTGTTGTAGTCCACCCCCAGGTGGAGTGAGGTTAAGGGGTGCCTCTAGCGGTTGTGGAAGAGTCAGCGACAGCCGAGGACTGCAGACAAATAGAAGTTTTGCATTCGAGGGAGGTCACAAAAACAGCAACAACAATCGTATCAACGGCAGCAACAGCAGCAGACAACAGCACAAGCGTTACTCGTCGTCCTCATCGTTCTCCAGCAGCGATGAGAGCTATGAATCTGAAGCACCACACCAGGTGGATACTAATTTTTCTCAGATAAATAAAAATTCTTAGATGCATGCACACATGGATTTTTCCATTTCCACACAGATATTTGCTTCCACATTTTAGGGACAAGCTATTGCTGACAGCTTTATATACGTATTCTCAGTATTACTGCCATTCTGGAATGGAAGTTTAAAATGATTTAGCCGTTGCTTTATTTTGCTGTCGCATTTTATTGGAATTGTCAGTAAGAAATGTGTTCGACGTCAGGAAGTTGTGTGTTTTGCACAAGTAATTTTATGGTTATCAAAATAAATATATTAGATTACCGGTGTGCGAGTGTGTATGACACTCAGCTTATCGCAACGAATAGTTGAATGAAATGTATTAAATTATTTTATGCCAGTTCTTTTAACGCCTGTTATTGGCGTCAAATATCGACAAGTTTTCTTCAAAAGTCTATACACTCAGCAATGTCACTATAACTAAAGGTGAAATCAGCGAACTATATAACAAAATATAATGTAAAGTATGCTTAACGTAAACACCTAGCCATTACAGCTCTTATTTCACGGTGGGCATACCCACAATATCAGAACCATAGAAAAGTGTTGGTTAATACCCCAATGTAGGACACATTACACTGGAGTCATTTTGAAAATCCTGTTTAAGGCACGTACTTTATCCTTGCTAAGGAACGAGGTACGTCTAACACCTGTTATATTCCAAATTCGATCACCCATAGACCTCATATTACCATACGTTCCCTCGGGTAATCATAACCACAACGAGGCCAACCTCCTTATCAGGCTAAAACATGCAGTCCGAGGACTTTCTTAATGAGTTCCTTACAACCCATTCCAGAATCTCTAAGTTGCTCAGCACCCCTACTAACCGATTTCAGTGATCAGCAGTCGCACATAGTAAGTTTTTCAATTTCATGAAACCATATGTAGTATTTTTATAAATAACGTCATTGCTTTACCGAATATTTAACAATGTTCCTTGGTATGATTTCTTAACTTTCCGTGTTTTTTCCAAGTGGAATCAGCAAACTTAGCTTGTTCTGATTCAAATATAGTCATATAATGACTTTCCGTGCCTTCTCCAAGTGCATGCAATAAACTAAGGAGATTATCTCGTTAGTCCTGGCCTTTCGTTCAAATAGAGTCAAGAGTCATACCCCGCCACATATTAAATTCTCACAGCAATGTTTAGCAGCTATTTACCATATGGACACGGTCCTTCATGAATCTGGTTTTGGTTGGTTCACGATGGGACTTCACAGATCACCTGCTATAACACCAGACACCGCATATCGCGGTGTATAGAATGACTGGATACTTAATGACTGGATACTTAGCTTTCTGCGGCTTCCTCTCTCGACCACCCGAGGACGCGCCTAGTAGGGGACCAACCTCCCTGGAATAACAACTGGAACTGAAGGCAGTTAGCTAAGGACCGGGCAAATAAGATCGAAATGTTGGTGGAGGTCCAGTTCATCCATCACTGTATCGCCAATAAAGTAAGTAAGTAAGATTACTGAACTTACATATTTACTCAGGGAGCCTGACAGCTAGGGATCATAGTGCAACTTTATCAGCAATCATGATATTTAAGTCAAAAATAGCGGATGTTTCTCAGGCATTTCAGGATTTAAGTTTCAAAGTATGCTATGGTACAGTTACAGTAACAGTTAACAAAAAAAAAAGAACAATCGTTCGCCTCCTTTTATTCATTTATTGACAGTGATATAGTGACGGAGCTATTTCGCCTAATTTCATTAATTTGAACAGTGATAAATTAAACAACATGTCCGCTAAGTAAAAGGAATTTTATTATTAGAAAACAGTTATTTACTGTTAAAACTGTTATTTACGCAGTCAATCTACTTACTTTCACGCCCGCCTGCTACAATTTCAACAAACGTCAATAAATATTTTCTCCATTGTGTAGGTAGGTATGAGCGATTCGCTCAAAAAGTTAAAATTATTTGAACTGTAGATTCTTGTCGCTCACGTCGCTGACAGTCGCTAGCGATGTTTTCAGTAAATCGCCGCGCCATAAACACATCTATATTTACACATGTAATTTATCGCTAGTAGCTAATAAAATCGCTTCGCGCGACGCAAATACGCGTAGCCATGAACGCAGCCTAAGCCATGTCTTTCTGTCCGTCCGACTTAAATTTTGAGCTAGGATAATGAAATTTGGTAAATAGGATCCTTGTTCGCGGCTAGAGAACTAGTGTAAACATTTTTAATATTCGCCCTCTACTACGCCCACTATTTAGAAAAACGTAGTTCTGAGCAAAACCCTAAGGAATTTTCAAAAAGTGTATGAACAACATATTTAGACAATCACAATATCTATATATCGTCCTTATAGAGCTTTTTTGCCACGCCCACTTTTTGGGGGCTTTTTCAGTAAAAAAACTTTTTCTTTAACGTTTTAAAAAAATCGAAAAATCTTTTGATCTAAAATCATTGGTTATGATAATTTAAACATTTGGTCTGTAGGCCATTTTAACCCACACCCACTTTTTGGGGGCGTTTTCTTACAAAAACCATTTGTATACCTTATACAGCATACCTATGCCATAGAAAAAAGTCGTTTTATGACGAACCATAAACGATTTTGATCGACTCTGTGAAAAGTATGTTGTCACAATGTCATTTTCTAATTTCATCCCCATAACGCACACTTTTTGGGGATATTAGTTTTAAAGATAGGGTGGAATGGGATAGGGTATTCAACGATTGGCACAGAGGATTGTAGCCTTCTCATATGCATACATGTCGGACACCAGGAGCCTATTATTTGACTTGGTGGATGCTAAAAAGAATATATTACCTTAAAATACTATTATTTTAGCAGCAAATTAAGGTCACGGCCAAGACAAAAATGCTTTGTCCACAATTAGATATGTCATGTCTATTCTTAGTTTTCTGTCCTAAATGCTTCATAAATAACTTTAAACATACTTTATTATCTAAAAAAAAAATAGCTTAACGCCTAATTCGAATGCAAATTTGAGAATGTTCATATGGCAGTGTTACTCTTGGATTATTTGAACCATGGACCAATCGCTTAGTAATCAACAGCAATAACCACTTTGTCACTAAATAAAAGATGTTTTGGGTTCCGAATAATCTCATTTCATAATTTGCTATTGCTGGAGCGCGTTTGCTTCCAAATTTTGAACGCCACGTAATTTTTTGTTTGGGCAAAAACTGCTAAACTTTTCAACGATTACTAAAACGTACACACGTCTATCCTTTATCACGATATCAGATAAGTGGGTTTTCTATTTTTCAAACGCTTCCGTTGGCCAGACTCGATCCCGTTTCACATTCACACACATATGTTAACACTTAGTATTCTTCCCTTCGTAAGCCTACTGTAAATTTTCACTACTTTCTGCCCTTTGGCCAGAAAGTGCGTTCACGCGTGGCAGGTCTTGCTGGACATTTTAACGCATCGACTTCGTCAGGTAATTTTGCAATCGCGTCCTATCGCAGCCTGACACCGGTCTTCCTGTAACCCCCGGTGTCAATCTTGAACAAATATTTTCCGTTAATCAAACATTTCCAACGGATGCCTATATTTGATTGGCCGCGATCAATCCAAATATCTGAGGGCACCGTTTATTTCAAAAGCAGTGATCTTTGAGGAAAAAGGAGAAGATGACTTGCCAAAAACAAATCCCACTGTCGCACCGCTGCCCACCATTTCCTCTGAATTTTGGATTTGCGACCACAAGGGAAATACGGAATGTTGTGGTAAATTCTAACGTAACAACTTACACATCTTAATAACCATTTTCTAAATGCGATCTTAAAAAAAACTGTGGCTCACCTTAGGCTATTTTTGTTGCAAAAATTAACACCGACAATGAAATTTGTTCATTGTCCGAACTCGGAGGTTTTGATTATGATGTACATCACGAAATTAAAGCCCTGTTTGTTAGAATACACACCAGAAATAAATAATGCATTCAAAATGAATACTGGTCCTGATGTATCTGTCAGTTTGCAATTTGCAGTTTATTTAATGTGACATCTCCAGCTTGTCTTGGCGCATACGTATATTTATATAACGATTAACGAATATTAATGTAGGTAAAGATATGTAGATCCATTCCGTGCGCATATTTTTGTTATGTTATATTACATCCGAGTGGGTTTACAGCAGTGTAATGAGTTTTTTCCGCTATGAACTATTTTTGAGTTTGTTGTCAAAATAAATATTTTTTGTTTGATATTAAAATGTTACATTTGACACCAAATGCGGTAAATTCCAATTCTTGTATTGATTATACAGTCTGACGGTTATAACATTTGATTTTTCGACATCGATATTTTGATTGATTCTAACAATTCGACAATAGGGGAACCCAAAAAAGTGTTTTTTGAAATTACGTCCATCTGTCCGTTATGGTCTCTCCAGCCTAAACAGCTTGACCGATTTTCTTCCAAAATTTTTTTCCATGTTTTTTTTTTGTCATAATTCTAGGCTTTTTTTTACTATTAGTCATATTATTAATGGTAGATGTTTAACTTATAGAAATTAAATAAACGCCAATTTTCGAAAACGGTTCTAACGATTTTAGTTTCAACATAACTGCGTATCTTTTTTTTCGAGGAAATCCATATAACGGATTTTTGGATTTTTTGCCATGTAAGGACAATTTTTAATATCTCGCAAACTATTTGGTCAAATTCAAAAAAAAAATTAATATCTATGTTACTATTACCGTTTGTAACAATTCCAAGTATTTATTTCTGGCCCAATTGTTCTTAAAAGATTATTTAGTTTTTACTAAAAAACACACTTCGACATTATTTATATATTTTTAAAATCAATAACCAAAATGAATATTATTGTAAATTTTGGACAAACAAATTCTCACAAGCTTTGTATTGTAATTGATCTAATGCGCTACTCGCTGTAAAAGAGAAAGTTGCTTACGACTCGTATCTCTAACAAGAAATGTATTGTAAAAATTGTCTACCTCCAGATTTTGATGATACAAACATGGTTCGAAGATAAATACAGTCGTTTTAACTAAACTGCATACCTATTTTTTTTACAAATCCCATATAACGTTTTTTTTATTTAGGACAATTTCTCCACTATTTTGTCAATTAAATTAAATTTAATATTTATGTTACTATTACTTTTTGTAACGAGTCCAAATAATTAGATTTAATTAGTTTTGGTCCAAATAGTATTATCGGATTATCAATATGATCCATATGGACAGCGATTTTCTTGAAATTGCGGAATAAAAGTTGGTATAATCATTTGGTTTTTAAATGAAAAAAATCGATTTTTTTGTGTATTTTGGTCATGATTGGTATTTGATATTCTTCTTACCTTGCTGTGAAAAAAACGACCCAGTCGTGCATCTAACACTCGATTACATGTTAACATCACTCCAAAAAGGTTATATTCCTTTGAGATTTGGAGAAATCCCTCATATACTTACCTAGAAGGACTCCCAACATGAACAAAACGAAAAACAGGCCAACATAACCACAACACTTTAAAGAATCCTCCAGTTTCATCTTGAATTTCGAGTTTCAATTTCGTTTTGTTCGTTTAACCTCTTTACATATTAATCAAAGTGTACTCGTATATACCAAACAAAAGTCATCAACTGTCAGAAACACTTGGTCTCGACTATCCCGTCACATCGTGAAATATTTATTATGAAACTGGAGAAAAATATTTGTATTCCATGATTTATGCACGAATATAAATTAAATTTGACCCAGAAATGCAACAGCTCATAGATGCTTCACCAACATATTCCTACCAATACCAGTTCAGGGCATGTTCACCAAAATATTCGGAATCCATCAAGCAAGCTGTATACCATGCGTTTGTGATTTTTAGAGTTTCAGTACACGAGTGTGTATAAAATCAACTAAATCCCATATAATCTAGGACGAAAATGTATTTTAATACAAACAGACTTTTGACGGATACTCTTTACAAATGCTTGGTTCAATTCAATCGTACACAATCATGCAAATTCTGTGAATATTTTTTGATTCTTTCATATTTGAATGTCAAACACATGCATGTATGGACTAGAAAATGGAAATTTGCATCACGATTTTTTTTTGTCAATTTTATTTTTTACTACTTTGGACCAAAAGATAGAAATGTTTAAAGAAATCATAAAAAGAAGAATTGAAGAATAATAGCATAATATCATTGTATATGAAGCTTATAGTAGTATCATCACGGCAATTTTTTTATTTCTGTCTCCAGCCGCCTAGGGGGAGATCGATCGTTTCTCACGAGAGAAGAAAAATTTGTTCACTCTTTCTGAATAGAGTAAATAATATTATAATGAGTGTGTTTATGAGTGACTTGAAGAGTGCAAACAAGAACAAACCGGTTTTGGCGTACTCGCACCAAACTAAATAAGATAATGAGCAATATACAGAGGTGAGATGATAACTTCAATATGCTTTTCCACGTCTCCAAAGAGGTAGCATATTAGACGCACTTTAGAACTAAAAAATACAATATGTAAAATAAGTTTAACATAAATATGAGAAAACGTAACAATGTTTATGTATAAACGGGGTAAAAAAACAGAAAACATATCGATAATGCAATAAACAAACAAAAATTAAAAAAAAAAACGAAAGTGGGGATCTTAGTTCCTCGCACTTTTAACTCCACAGAAATCCTTATTGAATTTTCTTATAGAAAATAAATTTTCTGCAACATCAGTATTTAGATGTACAAGGAGAAGAAACTGCTAGTCATTTTTGAGTTTTTCCCATATTAATTCTATGGCCAGCAACGTTTGCATAAGACCACCAAAGCAATGTGGCTTTTTCATTTTACCAGTAGACTCCCATAATGAGATCCACTCCCTAGCTGTTTTGATGGACTGTAGAGTTTCACTACATGCTGAAACAGGTCGACGATCAGGATTGGATGTGTAAAGACTGTAGCTATTTAAGTTATCAAAAAGATTATTCATCTTAATAGCAAAATGTGCCGTTGAGGCAGCGATTTTTTTATCTGTGTCGGTTTGAAAACAATTTGCTGAGATAGCGTTGAAAATTCCAGCAGCTGAAAACCTGTGTAGCCAGTTTGACTGATCATTCTTCAAAACTGTTTGGATTTATATGACTCTTCGTTAGTTTGAAGCATACTTGAAAGATATTCTTGGAATCTTCTTCAAACAGTTTGACAAGTGTTCCCCAAGAAACGATATCATCAGCTATGCGAATATTATTTTTTAACAAGCAACTTCGCACGCTTTTGAATAAATGCGGGTAGTCATATAAAAGAAATATTACCTGGTAAGAGATTTAAAAAAACGGCTTATTTTCTGCTGCTCCCAGTAATTTACATGCTTTTCTATTGTTACTGCCCTGGTCACAGCATACAGCAATAACTTCAAATCCACATTCTAATATTTTGGTAACTGTTAATTTCAATATCTCGGTTGGGATGTTCTCACCCCTTTGGCATCCTATATAATATGATATATAGCAACAGTGGTGTGCCTTCCCAGCTCCCCAAAATCCGAAAACCCGTATATCATATCCGTTTTCGTGTTATAATCAAGCTCGGTCTTTATTGCCATTTCATCAAAAATCAGAACACATCTTTTTTGTATATTTAACATGGTCTCGGCCTTACAAAGATGAATGCCATCTATATATTGTGCTTACAGATGGTAAGCTAAATTCGGTGTTCAGCATATGGAAATATTATGAAGGAGACTTATAAAAAACTTTAGACACAAATCTTTTTCATTGTATGTCCAACGTGCATTTACCTTATGAAAAAGTTACATGCTAACAAATGTTTTAACATCGAATTGTTTTTCCTGCAATTGCAAGTCAACGTTTTTCTCTAAATTATACTCCTTATCATATTTTATCTTTTCGGTGTATCCAAAATGCAACGCGGGACAGAATTTTGTATTCCACCTTTAGATTTATGAACGAAACGTGAACCGGGAGATGGAAACTGTGAGGAAGAAATTTCGGAGCTATTGTTAAGAGGAGGTAAAGAGAAATCTCTTACATATGTTACGGGGTTAGCAACCCTTTTAACAGAACTGACAGGTGAACACATTTTCAGTTTCACCAGTTTCTTGAATAAAGTTTGGATTATTGCATGATCTGGAGTTGTTTTAAATCACCTTCGATGTTCAGTCTTTCGATTATTATCCATAATTTTTAAGCAAGAATCGTCAGTGAATAGATTCGAGCAATTGCAAACTAATGGGGATGAAATTGGAACTGAATTTTTAGGAAGACATTTTCGAAGTGATTCTAATTTTAAGTCTTTGGTATAGAAATGGTTTTCACACATAAAAACATTTTTATTTAATGAGATGTGAATGTTTTATCCAAACATCTCTCCTATGATCATTGGGGAGCTTAAAAAAGGACAAGGAAAATGGAATTTTGAAATTATTACAGTCCATATGAGCATTTCGCCATTCTATAATGCTATTTAACATTTAACTTTAATTTATTAGAAATAAAAAATACAAATGTATAATTGTTTTGTTCGCTGAAAAACAAACCAAGAAGCACAAACCAAAAGCAGAACAATAACACAATTAAACATATGAGAAGGCTACAATCCCCTGTGCGGATCGTTGAATACACTATCCCATTCCATCCTTAAAATTAATATCCTCAAAATGTAGGCTTTATGACGTTAAAATACAGAAAATGACATTGTCACAATATATTGCTCAGACAGTTTATCAAAACCTTTTGTGGTTCGACAAAAAAGAACGTGTTTGTATTGCATATGCCTTGGGGTAGGGCATACAAATGGTCTTTGTAGGAAAACGCCCCCAAAAAGTGGGCGTGGGTTAAAATGGTCTACTGACGAAATGTTCAAATTTATACTACCAATTATTGTGCATAAAATTTTTTTTTTCGAAAATTTTAAAATTTGCCAAAAAAAGTTTTTTTATTAAAAACGCCCCCAAAAAGTGGGCTTGGCAAAAACCTTTATATTGACGAAATATAGTGGGCGGATTTCATAATTTTGAATACTTGTTCTGCTGGGAGCAACAAAGAGTACGTGTACCAAATTTCATCCTTCTAGCTCAAAATTTAAGGCCCAAAAACTGGTGACGTACAGACGGACGGACAGACATGGCTAAATCGACTCAGCTATTGATTCTGAGTCGATCCATATACTTTGAGATATATCTAGCTAAATTATTTCGCTACAAACTATGTATCAAAACTAATATACCCCTATGGGATAGGGTATAAAAATTCACAGTAAAATTGTCCACCTGTAATATTAACCAACTGCCACTGCACTTCACCAAAACATTGGTTGAAAATGAGCGATCAGTATCTATAAAGCACACACACAAAAAAAATACTCCAAAAACCGTTCATTCAGTTGAAGCAGAGTGTATGCTGTACGTGGACAAAGATGTTATGGGATGGGAAATGGGAACATCGTACATTATGTATGCTGCATTATTCACTCAGGCTCAAATTTTAATACATTGAGTAGATTAACAAAAAAATACGAAAATAAAATTTGAATCTGAGTAAAGTATGAAACAAGACATGTACAAGATCCCTCAGCAAATGGCTTTTCAGCACTGCGATTGAGATATGAAATGCAATTGCTTTTGCTCATACCGGGGGTTGGTATGGCACACTCGCAATTCGCATATCGCATTGCAACAAAGTAACTCACTTAGCTTTCGTATTTGACAAAATGAGCGAGAAAGAAATAGTATATTGGCACGCGATTGGTTTAATTTTAGAGTAGAACCAGCGTTACCAGATTTAGCAGTTTCCTGCGATTTTAGCAGTTTTTGATCATGAAAATGACCTGCAGCAGTTTTTTTAGCATTTTCTTAAATTTTAGCAGTTTTTAGCAGTTTTCAAACAAAAAAAAATTGTACATTTTTTTAATTGTTTTGGCGACGGTAAACACGAATACACGACCATCTTCAAGAAAAATGATCCCAAAGAAGAAATGCAAATACGCAGAGTTAGGGTCAGAAAGCAAACAAAGTACACACAGCTGTTTATATGGGTAGTGTCGGTGTGGTGGATACCTATTGATGTAACTGTGTAGCATTTCCAAAAGGAAGGGGTGCACATAGTTATTATATTATTTACATGGGCATTGTTTGGACAACGACACTCAATCCAAATTGTGTATTTATTAAATGCGTATGTCACTCGGTTGCTCTAACTGTCAGCCATACCAGTAAGAAATTGCCAAGATCCATTGAGCAATTGGTCAAAGATGTCTAATCATACTTTTCTCAAAGTAGTAAGAGACAACGAGAATTTTTACAATTTCAAGAGTTTTTTGAAACAGAAAAGCATAGGATTTTTCGCCACTAAGACATTAGATGGCTATCGCTAAAACTAATACCCCCTAAAAGTTAGGATGGCTTAAAACGCCATGGGGATTACATATAGAAAATGACAATGTCACAACAAATTTTACGGTTCTACAAAAGAAAAGGTTTTTCTCCTGCATATGTTATGGGGTAATGTATAAAAATGGTTTTTACATAAAAACGCCCCCAAAAAGTGGGCGTGGGTTAAAATGGTCTTTAGACGAAATGTTCATATTAATATTACTAATGATTCTGCATCAAAATTTTTTAATTTAAAATTTGACCGAAAACAGTTTTTTATTGAAAACGCCCCCAAAAAGTGGGCGTGGCAAAAAAGTTTATATTGACGAAATATAGATATTAAGATTGTCTAAATATGTTGTTCAAAAACTTTTTTTAAAATTACTTACGGTTTGGCCAAAAACTGAGTTTTTCTTAAAAGGGGGCGTGGTAGTGGGCGGATTTCAAAAATTTTTACACTTGTTCTACAGGCACGGACGAGGATCCTATATACCAAATTTCATTATCCTAGCTCAAAATTTAAGGCCTAAAAATCGGTGACGTACAGACGGACGGACGGACGGACGGACGGACGGCTTAATCGACTCAGAAAGCGATTCTGAGTCGATCCATATACTTGGAGGTGTATGTAGCTAAATTATTTCTCTATGTTATAAACTATGTATCAAAACTAATATACCCCTATGGGATAGGGTATAAAAAAAAACGAATTTCTCAAGGAAAAATCGATCGCAGTTTTTTTAGCATTTTTTTACGCTTCCATCTAGCAGGTTTTGCAGTTTTTCGTCCTACCTTTAGCAGGTTTAAAAAAATTTATCTGGTAACGCTGAGTAGAACTGTGTAAATTATGTGAGTGGATCTCCATTAAATCTAATAAAGAGAGCGTAAAATTTACAGCCCTCTTTGGCCTAGTAGTATCTCGCGCCGATAGAGGCACCACCATCGATTTGCCAAAGTGATAGTACTATTAGTTTCATATACAATGATAATATGTATATAGTTACCTTGCAGCAATATTCGATAAAGAAGGTATATAAAAGTTCTGCAAAAGCATCACAAAAACTTTTTTTAAACAATTGTCTCCCTTCTGATGTCTTTACTGTTTTGGTGCGTAACACTTGTTGACCAAACAAAAGAAATCATAAAAAAACGATTATTTTGATAAAGTTTGATTTCAAGATGTTTTGAGAATATTAACTGAATTTAAAGTAGATAGGTACGTTAAGAATTAAAAAAAAATTATTTTTTTTTATTTTTTTTAATTTATTTGATTTATGTGAATATTTGAATATGACACTTATAATAATCTTTAGATATATAAACATTTCGTTTACGCTAATCTTCAAAAACGTTGAACCAATTTCGATGAAATTTTGTACATGTACATTGTTTGCTTCAATTTAAAAGATAGAATAGATTTTACCTTGATAATTGACCGTCCTTATTTTTCAATGCAAATTATTTCGTCGTGCCCAACAATTGCACCTCTCACACTCGTCGTTGATGAACATTTTGCATAAAGACTTGAATTTACACGCTTACAAGGTGCATTTCAAGCGTCGTCAATGGTCAGAATGGTGGCAAGAAATGGCAACAGTGGATGATCAATTTTCGAAGAAGATCGTCTTCAGTGATGGGGCACATTTTCACCTCAGTGGATTCGTAAATAAGAAGAATTGCCGCATTTGGGCGAATGAAAATCCAAGAGTGAGTGTCGAAAAACCAATGCACATATTATCATAATAAAAATAAATGACAATAATTTCCTAAAAAGCTTGTGTTTTATTCATCAACATAGGCGCTTAAATTTTAACCACCCTTTATATAAAAATGATCCAATATTTATACCTTATCTAATAGGGGTATATTAGTTTTGACATAAAGTTTGTAAAATAGAGAAATAATTTCAATAGATATACCTTTAAGTGATCGACTAGCTGAGTCGACTAGCCATGTCTGTCTACCCGAACGTGCTTCACCGATTTTTGGTTTAAATTTTGAGCTAGAATGATAAAAATTGGTGTTTTTATACCTCTCTCCGACTCTCTCTCTGTCCGACAAAGCATACCAATTGCAAACATGCCCATGCCACGTCCACTTTTTAAATAAACGTTTTTGCTATCAAAGCATAAGAAATTTAAAAAAAGTGTCTGAGCAGGATATTTAGACAATATCATTGTCTTTATTTCATCCATATAGTGTTTTTAGCCCCGCCCACCTTTTGTGAGCCTTTTTTTAAAACAATTTTCGTCAATATGCTTTGAAGTTAATATGTACTTCGAAAATAATGAAAGATGCAATTTTGTCCATATATCATTTTTACCCACGCCTACTTTATGGTGGCGTTTTCCTAAAAAAACGATTTGTATATCCTACCCCATAGCATATGCAATATAAAATCGTTGTTTTTTGTGGAATCATTATCTTAATTACAGATTCTATTACGCCAGATGTTCAGAAGAGCTCCGAGAAATCACTAATATGCAGAGATTTCATCTAACAAGGACACAAACAACGCAATGCCAAAACTTCGTTTGTTACAGAATAAGCAAACAATGTAACGAACCTCGAGAAAACGTATTTCCACAAGTAAAAGATACAATAGTTCACGAGCAATAAACATCTGAATGCATCATTTCAGTTATCTCTTTGACCGTTTAAGGTTTGCCTCACCTAAAAAAAACTGATAAAAAAAGTAAAATTGTGTAAAGGTTTATATACTTCGTCTTATCTAAAATATATGACCTGTTGATAAAGACTTAGAATAAAATAAAGTGCTTACGACCTATTTTGTGTTCAATATACGCATAAAATGCCGGCATTTTAAACCTTGGATAGTGTATATATATATTGGATCATAACATGTTAATATATACTCAATCCAAAAGTCGAAATACTTATTTTACTTGACCAAAATTCTTCTTAATAGTTATAGCAATTAATGTTTGCTGGATTTTGATCTTTTAATTATTGGATTCTAACTTACTGGGACGCATTACTGAGTGGCTTTTGACAAAAAGTATAAAACTACATAGAGTACGCATCAAAGCTAAACATTTTGAAGCCTTTTCTGACTCGGGCGGTAAATGCGAAGGGGAATTTTCGTCGTTCGTGTTTGATGCTGGGATACCAATGTGAACACTGGAGTAACAATATCAGTACCCCACATAATAATTTTTTTTATGAGATGCGTACTCTATGTAGCCCTGTATACTTTGCTTTTGATTACAAAAAATAGTGAGCACTTTTAATTTTGTACCTACTTGTCTTTTAAAACGTTGCTTTCACTTTAAACTATTGTGCACTTTGGATAAAAATGTTGAAATTATTTTGCCGTTTGCATTTTAAGAGGACGAGGTGGCCGAGTGGTTAAGGCGTTGGACTGCTAATCCAATGTGCTCTGCACGCGTGGGTTCGAATCCCATCCTCGTCGGTGATTTTTTTACCTTAAAAAATCTCCCGTTACTAATCACACATCCTCATCTACATATAGACGATAGGTAGGTACCCTTAAATGCAACTTCCCTTGATTGCAAATTATTACCTCTTTTTTTAGTTTTTTGACAAAAGCATTTGTAAGAAAAAAATATAATTTAATGTGATGTCAGATCAAAATTCGTTAGATAAAAGCTATACAGCATAATTTTTTTATAACAATGTTTGATACATTGTTTGCTTAAGAAATTAACTTCATTTGTACAGAAGAGAGTCAGTTTCTTTTAGCAATTCCCTAAATTTGTGGTGGTAGCCTCTAAAAGTAGATAAATTGGAAATGGTTCTTTCTGTATCTTATCGTATATTCAATAATAGTAAAAATTCCAAATGAATAGCATCATACAAACAATGTCTGATAAAAACTTTGAATCCACCTATTTCGGCTTATTTTCAATTGTAGGCTGTGTACGAGTATATTCAATGGAAACTACAATTATTTAAAACGAAACCTGCTATTTAGGAAGAAATTGTGTGATAAGACAGAACATTAAACTGCTCAAAGCTCATATTCGACTAACGAACAAGAACCTATTTGAAATGCACACTCTGCTGTTGACATGAAAAGTTCCACAAGCCACAACAAATAGTTGACCCACGAGCAAGAATAGTTTCCGAAATTCTTGCATTTCGTTTGTGTATTTGGGTTGTAGCTTGAATGCAATAATACAGATACATTCGGTGACCAATAAGACATCGTTAGCAAACGATTTGATAAATCAACAGGTGTTTTCCCTACCTTAAAAAAAAAAACATATTATAATGTGAACTCACTCGTATGATGTTTTAAATGCACATATCTTGAATGCTCTTGTGGCAAGTATCTATAAGTTGGACAGCTTACGTTGTTCGCCGGCGACCATAAAAATGTACACAGCTGATAGCTTTGATATCTTTTAACCGCTACGCTTGCGTTTTTATCAACATTTTGTATGTTAATATCATCATCGCACAAGAGATAAAATTCTGATTGCAAAATATGATGACTTTTATATTTCCTACACGATTCCTTTCGTTGATCCATCGACTGCTTGTTCAAAAATGTTATACAGATTTAAAATCTTTAATTAGTGACAAGAAAGTTATTAATTAATAAATGTGAATTTTGTTTAGCGCAAAAGTTTTCCGTTATTCAAAACGTGCAAAATGCACCAAAACACCCTTTAACTGCATTAAGCAGCATATTATTTACCAAAGACATGCTCTAATTATTATGAAAACTTGTTGAACCCCTCAGATGATAATATTCGGTTGACATCGTCAGAAGGTTGGCATTCAAACTAAGCTTTCCGAAAATCTTCGGTAGACAAATGACTCGACGTCCAGCCTTTCGTAACGATAATCCTTTTTTTTTCGATAGTCTAGATTTCATCAATGCTAGTTGTTAAAACTTGATTTACGATCAATCGTGTCTGACCCATATTTTTTTCCTTCCTTTGCAATCGAAAATTATAATTTGCAATAAGTAAAATAGACGTGCGATCCCTGTAGTGAAATATTTCCAAACTATGTTTGGCAAGAAGTGAATCAATCTTTTTGATTATTTCAAGCGCTGAATCAATCCAGAATTTAAATTAAAAATCAGAATTTGATGAATTTTATTTTTGGCTAAATGATGTTGGTAGTAAGTAGATTGGGTCTAAGTCAGTAAATTATCTTTATATAGCGTAATTGAAAACTATGGATAGTCTCCGAAATAAGGTATTTACTTACTAAATGGACATTGAAATTCACGTGTGGTGACTATCAAACCGAACCTATCTTACTATAAATTCCTTTGCTTTAATTAATTTTGTGAATTGCATTTATAATGTTCGTGTGGCTCATAAGCAACCTTGAATGAACTACTATGGTACAACAGCTGTACTCTGTTTCTCGATGTTAATTTTAACCGCAGAATTCTTGAATTTCTACAAAGCAAAGTCTTCTTGTCACAGTACTAACCCTTTCGGCAGGGCCAACAAAAAATCTGTTCCCCACTTGCTAGCCCGCAGAAGGGATAATTGGTACTACCGCCATCCAACCACCATATATAATCAACTACCTAAAACATTATTTGACATTCTCTTCAATTTAAGGTTAAGAAATTCTCTCTTTGAAAACTAAAAAAAAAATCAAAACTGTACAAAATGCACGGATAGAGTTTATACGATTCTACAATCGACATAGCTCAAAATACCTTGCATAATTTGCTCCTTCTATTTTTGGAATCATTTTCAAGTGAAAGCGGTGCGCTTAATTTTCAAATACCTTGTTAAAATATCGGTTAAAATTCATGACTGTTCTAGAGAAGTGCGAGTGCCAACAAGTCAACATAGTCGGGCTAGCCACAATGACGTGAACTGAAGTTGTCACATTGTATCCTAGTCCTTGTAGTCGTCTATGGGGGTAGCTAAAACGTTGCTCTGGGGTTGAGATTATTTGTTAAGCATAATACTTTGAAATAATGCGGAAAATGAAAAATATCCATGATGTAGTTGCATTCATGATGTAGATATACCTCAAACTATATGGATCGTGTAAGAATCGCTAGCTGAGTCGATTAAGCCATGTCTGTCCATCCTTCCATCACCAGTTTTTGGGCCTTAAATTTGGAGCTAGAATGATGAACATTGGTACACGTGCTCTTCGTTGCTCCCAGCAAACCAGCAGAACAAGTGTAAATATTTTTGAAATCCGTCCCACTATCAGGCCCCCGTTTTAGAAAACCGTAGTTTTTTGCCAAATCGTAAGGAACTTTAAAACTAATTTTTCGGGGTGCATCAAACGATAAGAAATAAAAATACTAAATACTAAAAAATCGCATCTTTGAAGTAAAAAAAGTAAAACGTATTGTTGCAATGATTGAATTATTTTACTTTTTTTTCAAAAAAATATATTAATTTTTTTAAAATGGCTGAACAACAAATTTAGACAATCTCAATATTTACATTTCGTCTATGTAAAGTTTTTTCCCACGCCCTCTTATTGGTGGCGTTTTCGGTAAAAAAATCTTTTGATGCAAAATCATAGGTTATGACTTATGATAAGATAAACATTTCGTCTTTAGATCATTTCAACCCACCGTTTTTCGCAATTTTCTATAAAAACCGTTTATTCCTCAAAGCATATATGTCGAAAGACAAAGTCGAAAGACAAAGTTTTAGATAAACTGTCCAAACAGGATGTGGTGACAATTTCATTTTCTATATTTCATTATTCAACTATTCGCTCAGCGGATTGTAGCCTTTCATATGTTTTTATACCCTATCCCATAGGGGGGTATATTAGTTTTGATACGTAGTTTGTAACATAGAGAAATAATTTTGCTACATATACCTCAAAGTATATGGATCGACTCAGAATCGCTAGCTGAGTCGAATTAGCCATGTCTGTCTGTCCGTCCGTCCGTCCGTCCGTCCGTCCGTCCGTCCGTCCGTCCGTCCGTCCGTCCGTCTGTCTGTTCGTCACCGATTTTTGGGCCTTAAATTTTGAGCTAGGATAATGAAATTTGGTATATAGGATCCTCGTCCGTGCCACCAGAACAAGTGTAAAAATTTTTGAAATCCGCCCACTGCCACGCCCCCTTTTTAGAAAAACTCATTTTTTGGCCAAACCGTAAGGAATTTCAAAAAAGTGTCTGAGCAGGATATTTAGACAACCCTAATATCTATATTTCGTTCATACAAAGTTTTTTGCCACGCCCACTTTTTGGGGGCGTTTTTAGTAAAAAACGCTTTTTGTCCAAGTTTTAAAACTTTCGAAAAAATTTTTGATGCAAATACTTCCGCAATGGTAATATAAATATTTGGTCCATAGATCATTTTCACCTACGCCCACATTTTGGGGGCGTTTTCTTACAAAAACCATTTGTATACCCAATCCCAAGGCATTAGCAGTAGAAATACGTTGTTTTTTTGGCGAACCACAAAAGATTTTGATAAACTGTCTGAGCAATATATTGTGACAATGTCATTTTCTGTATTTCATCGCCATAAGGCCTATATTTTGAGGATATTTATAATAACGATGTGATGGGATAGGGTATCCAACGATCCGCACAGCGGATTGTAGCCTCTCATATGTTTTTTTATGAAGTTCTTATTATATTATATTTTTTTTTTAAATTTTCTTTCAGAAATTCATCAAGCAAAGTCATAAAATTCCAAATGACAATTCTATGTACATATCAACAGATGCAATAAGTTTGGACGGACTATTGGATTCCGTCAGTAGTGGAAGTTTTTCAAGTCCTCCATCACCAGTGCAATATCAAAGTAAGTATGTACTTATATACATTTATGCAAACACATAATACATGACAATTATTTTTCAATGATTCCATAAAGAATAACACAGTATTCTTGAGAATAGTTTTTTATTAAGGCCGTTTACCAATTGCTTTGAAGTGATAACTTATCAACTGACTAATTTTGGACATTTCTGCATTTTAGCTGTGTCAATTTGATTAAAGAGGATACTATTAAAACTCTATTTTCTATAATTTTCCAATATAATTGCAACAAATTAGTTTTTTTTTTATAATTTTTTGTAATAAAGAAATATATAATAGATATCAGACTATCAAAGAATTCATGAAAAACCCCTTAATTATTTATTATTGTCAGTAAATGCAATATCGTTTTCTACATGTGGTCATGATTGCAGATATCTACCCTACTTTGTTCAAACTAAACAGATTTCTCATACAAAATATAGCGAAACAAATCTAATTACATCATTTTCGTAACAATCCTTTTTCATAAACCGAATTTTAGTTTGTTTTCCAATTTTCATTACATTTTCCGATATAAAATAAATGTTCTTTGCTTTTTGTTTAATAATCTGAACGACGCGACGTGACGTGCTGTTTTCTCGCAACATATTTCATATATCTCCCCTCAGTTGTTGTACCAAATGTCAAAAATTCACTACGTGATAAATTGGTGCACGGCCTTTGTTTATTTTCAACTAATCATGTTTTTAATAGTTCATTGGCTCATTCTTTGCGTTTACAAAGTGTCCACTTAAAATCAATAATGCTTTGGGCAATTCCAAATTTGAAGTGTGCTTAATTTTTAAGTTACTAAGTCAATGTTTAAAATATTAATTCTATAGCCATATTCAGGGTATTAATACTATTCGTATCTTAATAAATAAAAGTTCTGGCATTAGCAGGACAATGTTCCCTGAGAAATGTAGGAGAAAACTGTGTTAGATATAAAGTTTGAACAATTCTACTGCTGTTTGAAAATTATTATAATTTTAAGTGAAACACTGGAAGTATAATTTTGTATTAGTATCGATTAATGTACAATTTTAAATAAATAAATTCATTCACAATCATTCATTAAAAAATATAAATTCAAGTAAAACCAATCCACTTTTTTTCAAAAACTTAGTATGAAAAATTAGGCTAAAATTCTATGTTCCATTTTCGAGAAATCATTAAATTTATAAATATAAAAATTTATAATCATATTAAGGAAAAAACTGAGTATTAGAACCAATTAGAGCCGTTTCGAGAAAATCAACATTAAAACAAAGTTGTATCAAATTGTATCGTTAATAAACCTTTTTTTAAAAAAAAAAAAAATCGGATTATCCAAACATGCACATTACCCTACCTAGAAATATTAATTTAAATAAACGTAGTCCTTCTTGAGAAATCGGTAATTTCAAAAAAATCGTTATGAACATTTTTGGCGAAAGACTGCATATGCCATCTTATTCTAGATACTTGTAGAAGCTTATTATTTTACATTTGTTTTGTTGATAACAGTTGTGTGGGAGATACCGTTTACTTTTGGCCAATAACCCAATTCCAATAATCTTTTGAAAGACCACCAACAACACACATAGTCGATCTTTCAGCCAAATCGATCAATTAGTTTGAGCTCGAATATCAAAAACAGACTCCATACTCCATACGGCAGCCATACATATATTATTAAACAAAAAAAATGTACATACACCTGTTACGGTTCTAGCATACAATTGTACAGAGAACTCTTTAAATTACTTATACTAACATTTAAATTCTATTTGAATGAACTATATAGAAGGGTGTCAAATCTTATGAGGTATACGCCATAATGAGGCTAAACGAGACAGTTATAACGGGTGATTTTTTAAGAGGCTTAGAACTTTTTTTAAAAAAAAACACAAAAAATTCGAAAAAATGAATGAAATATTTATTTGAATCGATAGTTTGAACCTTGCAATTTAATGTTTAAAGATAATTTCATGCAAATGTTGACCGCGGCTGCGTCTCAGGTAGCCCATCCGCTGAGTCCAATTTTGGCATACTCTTTCACACATATCGGCCGGTATCTCACGAATGAATGCATGGATGTTGGCTTCCAGTGCGTCAATCGAAGCGGGCTTGTCCCTATAGACATTAGCCTTGACATACCCCCACAAAAAATTATCTAATGGTGTCAAATCGCACGATCTAGGCGGCCAATTGACCGGCCCGAAACGTGAAATTAACTGTTCACCAAACTCGCCTCGCAATGGCGCCATTGTTTCGCGTGCTGTGTGGCATGTGGCACCGTCTTGTTGAAACCACATATCATGCAAGTCAAGAACTTCCATTTCGGGCAAAAAAAAGTTTGTTATCATCGCTCGGTAGCGTTCACCATTGACAGTAACGCTGCGATTCGCATCATCTTTGAAGAAATATGGCCCAATAATGGCGCCGGCCCATAAACCGCACCAAACAGTGGCTTTTTCGGGATGCATTGGTAGCTGTTGCAATGCTTCTGGCTGATCTTCACTCCAAATGCGGCAATTTTGCTTATTTACGTACCCATTCAACCAAAAATGAGCCTCATCGCTGAACACAATTTTTCGATAAAAAAGCGGATCCTCGGCCAGCTTTCCAAGAGCCCATTCACCAAAAATTCGGCGTTGTGGTAGGTCGGCTGGCTTTAGTTCTTGCACCAGCTGTATCTTAAAAGGCTTTACGCTCAAATCCTTCCGCAAAATTTTCCACGTAGTGCTGTAACAAAGGCCTAACTGCTGGGAACGGCGCCGAATCGACATTTCGCGGTCTTCTGTCACACTAGCTGATACGGCCGCAATATTTTCTTCACTACGCACAGTACGTAAACGTGTTGGTGGTTTAATGTCCAACAAAGTAAATTTGGTGCGAAATTTGGTCACAATCTTCCGAATAGACTGCTCAGAAGGTCGAGAATGCCGATCATAAAATGGAAGCAGCGCGCGATGAACATTTCGAACCGAGCACGAATTTTGATAGTAAAATTCAATAATTTGCAAGCGTTGTTCATTTGTAAGACGATCCATGGTTAAATTGCAAACCAAACTGAAGCTGTTTGACAGTGACACAAGGTACTAAACACACGTCAGCTGTCAAAACCAGTGTTGCCAAAACCAAACCAGCTAAAAAATCACCAGTTAGATCACCTACACACTTAAAACGAGTGGTGGGTGCACGACTGGTTCGTACGCAACTTTCTCTTTCACAGCGAGTTGGGCGTTAGATCAAATCATAAGCATTTTGAATATTGATGCCAAAAATTGATATAATGTCGAAATGTGATTACACGTATGTTTACTCCGAAATTTGAAGGAATCGGTGTCTATGTGAATAAAAATGATTTTCCGGTATTGGCCAAAACTGAAAATTCCGTTAAGTGATGGTTGGGCTAAAACTAATTATGTGGAATTGTTTCAAACTGTAATAGTAGTATTCATATTAAATTCCATTCTATTTGACATAATAGTTTGCGAGAAATTAACAATTTGCATTATATGGCCTAAATGAAAAAATCCGTTATATGAATTTTCTCGAAAAAAAACTGAGTATGCAGTTTTTTTTGGAACTAATATGCTTCTAAAATCGTAAGAGCAGTTTTCGAGAAATTTAATGTTATGTGTAGTTTTTATATGGCAGGTACCGTTAATAACATGGCTAAAAACAAACAAAAAAATTGCATAGAATTATTATCTTAGTCCCAAAACTTAATAACCATCTATTAGTTTAGAAACTATCTCCTTAAGTTACTTCAAATTTCCAAAAAAAATTAGCTATTTCAAAAAAGAAAACCATACTTTTTTCTATTTTTGATTTTGAAATAAAATTAAAATTCTTCATGACCGTCCTTGCATTTGCCTTTTAAAAAAATACTTCTTCTCACTTTTGCAGATACCAAAATGCCTCTGTCACATAGCTCCAGCTATGAGTCATTAGACAAATACAACGTGGCCCTGGAAACATACAAACTATCCGACAACGTTCATCACATTCCATACCCATTAGCACCGTCAAACTACCGTAAGTATACATTATTCGTTGAATTTTAAATAACACCATTCAATAAAAAGTTTTGATTTTCGTTTCTTTAGTAGTACTTGAATTGCAATTGTTATACGAAGACTAAAAATATATTTTTCCAACGCTGGACATAAGTCCCATTTTACCACATAATATCGTCGGCTGAAAATTTGATGTATAGGTACGCCATTTCCACTTTTTTGGGAAATCGCAATTGAAAGTTTACGGTTCAATAAAAATTAAACGGGTTGATAGAAGTTGCTCATTTTTAGCTTTCTCTTACAAAGAGAAAGATATTGTTTTCGTGAAAATTTTCGACCTCGAGATTTTGATTGATTCTAACATTACGGAACCCAAGAAAGTGGTTTTTGGAATTCCGTCCGTCGGTCCGTCCGTCCGTAATGGTCTCCCCAGCCTAAACGGCTTGACCGATTTTCTTCAAATTTCGTATCTAAGTTTGTTTTTGTCATAGGCCATTTTTTTTCCTTTATTTATGTTATTAACGGTACCTGCCATATACAAATTAAACATAACCTCAATTTTATCGAAAACGGTTCTAACGATTTTGATTACATTTTATATATACTACACAACAAAACTGCATCCCCAGTTTATTCGATTAAATCCATATAACGGATTTTGTCATTAAGGCCATATAAGGAAAATTGTTAATTTCTCGCAAACTATTAGTCAAATTAAATGAAATTTAATATGTATAATACTATTATAGTTTAGAATGATGCTATTTTTAGCATCAATAATCAAAATGCGTACTATTTGATAAAACGCCCAACTCGCTGTGTAAGAAAAAGTTGCGTACGACCCAGTCGTGCACCCACCACTCGTTTCATCAAGTTTTACTTAGAATATTTACTTTCTAATTATAATAACCTAAAAGCTCAGTCTCTTCTAGTTCTTTATATATTACAACATTTCCTCATAATGGTTTTGACGTATACCTACGCCACCACGATACATATTTTTTCTAAACAAAATAATATCAGTAAAATAAGATGCAAAAAACAAAATATAAAAAATTAATTCATCACATATTTAAGGAACAAAAAGCATCTTAATACAAAAGAGAAACAAAAATAATAATAATATGTAACGTCTAGGTCACTAATCCACTTAGTAACATTCACACTTATCATGAATTTCGCCCGAACAGCATTTCACCCGAAATATTTTTGTCCGCCGGAAATATTTTTGTTCTCCCGAAATACAAAAAGGTTATTGTGAATTTCACAAGAACGAAATTTCACTTCGAATCAGCTGTGACATTTCGAACAGTTGTGATCTTCACAAGTAGTGGGAAATAACAGTTTAAAAAAAAAACAAAAACAAAATTGGTATATTTAAACAGAGTAAACAGTTTTTATAATTTTGTATTTTATTTAAAATGCACAGTATAGCCATGAGGATTTTACCAGATGAAGAAGAAATTAACCAAGTGAAATTGATTCGAAGGTATTTTAGAGATGAGTCTAATCCTTTAGAATTGCGTGAGCCCTTTATGTTATCAAAAATGTTAGCCTTTGTTAAAATAAATTAATACATTTATATTTTACCAGATTTCATTAAGTACTTTCAACAATAGTGAAACTCGCCGCTAGCTTACGTTTTTTTTTTGCAGAAGTTGGGTACCAGAAATGAGTAGGAAAGGATCATGACGTTGGTCTGGCACAATCCTCATTCAGTGTCATACTATCCGAAGTATTAGATATTTTTCAAGAAAAACTTTGTTCACAATTGATAACGTGGCCAACGACAGACGAACAACGGAAAATTGTTCAAGACTTTTATTCAAGATACAAGATACCAGGTGTTATAGGCTGTATTGATGGCACGCACGTCAACATTATATCGCCATCTTCAAATAAACACCTTTTCTGTAACCGAAAAGGAAAAATAAAAAATTATAAAAAGAATGATAATAAAATTTCTTTTAGCCATAATTAAAAGTGTAACTTATATTTTAATTGCATGTTCTCTTCTTTTCACTTCTAAAAAGCAAATGAACATTTTAGCTCTGTTTGACATTTAATTTCGCCTGGAATTTGTGGTTGTAATAAGGGAATTTTTCGAACATGGTATTTTTTTTCAAGCAAAATTTATGATAGGCGAAAATGATGTTCGGGCGAAATTCATGATAAGTGTGATTATAAAATAGAGCCTATTATAAGGCTATTTTTGATAATATTACTAAGTGAATTAGTGACCTAGACGTTACATATTATTATTGGTCCTCTTGTGGCATCAAAATGAGCTTTTAATGTCATCAATTTTATCTTTTGTGATACATTTTTCTAGTTGTTATTATAATATTAAGTATTTGGTTAAATAAATTCGTTGGTGTTTTTTGGGCATTCTTTGAAACATATTTAAATATTGAAATTATTTGATAGTCGAACTCTCTTCCATTTGTTTTTATTTTTTTAATTTTCAAATCGTCATCGAGAAGAATTTTAGTACAGTGGACATTACCTTGTTTCTGTTTTGTGGGACACAAAAGCTATTCAAAAGCGTGAGAAATTCGATCTTAGGGTTATCAATTAGGATTGCCTTTAAAATTCTTATAACCGAGCTCGCGATATAGTCAACCGTTTGTCCACTATGTATCTCATTTACGTGATAAGACAAAGCAAGCTGTAGCAGTCATATTAAAATCCTTAAGCTTCATTTTATAATAAAATGACGACTCATTACAACGCTCTGTTTTTATTGAAACCATTGTTCTTGTTTGCTTTAAAAATCAAAAAACATATCGCACTGGTCTTCTTTGGTTTTTAAAACGAAGGATTGAATTAAAAGATTGATTGCATTTTTCTGTATATATTTTATTTTACGGGATCAGGTGTTTTTAAAAATTGACCTCGAAATTTACCACTTGACCGATTGATTTTCTTCAAACTTCGTATTCAGGGTTTTTTTATCATAATTCAATGCCATTTTTTTACATTGAGATATTATATTAAGGGTAACTGCCATAAAAAAATTATACATAACCTCAATTTTCTCAAAAACCATTTTGGCCATAAAGAAAATAGTTAATTTTTCGCAAACTATTTTGTCAAATTGAATTTATTTATTTACTACTATTACTGTTTGCAATTTTCAGTTTTGGTCAGTAACGGAAAATCATTATTAATCTTCAATAATCAAAGCCTCAATAATGAAAATAAATATTATTGTTTATTTTGGCCAAACTTTGCAAATCTTCAAATTCTCGCATGCTTGTCATTTGATCTAACGCCCAACTCGCTGTGAAAGAGAAAGTTGCGTACGACCCATTCGTGCACCCACCTCTTGTTTCTTTATAATGTTGGTATAATTTGGCTAAATTTAAATGACTCTCTAAGTATTTTTTACCAGAGCTAGCTCTACATTCTACAAGTGGTGAGATTATGTCGTTGGAAAACTATTTATGTGGCCATGATTAGCCCTAATATAAGCGGAGGTGTAATTTTTGTTTGTGTTTATATCGTTTGTTAAAAGTTAAGTTACACTATTTGAGGGTTCCTTTGATTGCGTATGCACATACGGCAAACTAAACTGATATTCCATAGAAAATTGTGCGTATATCCAAAAAAATGGCGTTTACGTCAAACCAATATTCGATCTTCTTAATTTGAGTGGATATAAGTCAAAACAATACTATATATCTCAGAATTGGCAAGAGATAGGACCAAATAGATAACATATTGGGAAATAGGATACTCAAAAATATAAGACTGCATTCATAGTCCAAAAAGTGCATTTTGGCTTAGTTATACGTCAAACCAATTCTCGGGCGACGATGTCACAATTTGCCTGTAAAGTATGCAACGTGAAATTTTATAGATATGTTTCAGATTTTTTTCATTGCATATTGATAGGTGTTACTCAGAATTTAATTTATTTTCTTACGTGCGGTTATTGGATTTGGTGTTCCAGCATGATTTAAAAAAGAAACCGAAGGGAAGAGAAACAAATCAGTATGTCTTAATGCACCCGTCCTTAAATTTATTTAGTAATTATACTTTTTGTTCCAATTTTAGGACTTCCTTGTTGGGCTATTTATTTTAGGAATTTTAAGAGAGGTTTGAGGTTTATTGTTGAAACGGTTTCGTTTTGCCTTTGCGGATGAAGCTTGATGTATAATTGCACAAGGTAATTCACGACAAAAATTCGAGCCGAGGGCTACTGCTAAGGCAGAGAAGTTAATACTACTATGTTCTGCATATTTGAGAGTGGCACTTATCTTCCAAATTTCTATGCTGAATTTATGCATGTTTCCCAGAATTAATATCAAAATATCAGTGTTAGAGCTTTAAGAACTATTTTAACATTTTCAGAACATTTCCCAAAATGATACATTATCCATTTATCCGCCTCCTCGTGGTGGCATTCGTAATCATTTTCATTGGTTTTAATAATAATATTATTACCTACATTCTGCACGATATTAAAAGCAACGATCATCAACCGTTATAAAAACTTTTTTATTTTGGATTATTTTTTCCATCTAACAGTTTTCCCAGTGACCTGCCTAGTACTTGACAATGGCTTCTTTGGATTTATAATTTTTAAAGCTTTTTAGAAAGTATGGAGAGTCTTGAATACGATCGACAATCATCTAACATTCTGTTATGAAATTAAGCTTTTGCTGTCGGCCGATTTCATTAACATTAAAAAGAACATCAGTTGCCTTACAAGAGACTGCCTTAAATCTGCATCGAACGGATCCATATTTCATCTTATGTAAGATTATAAATTATGACTTTCGGCAAATATTTAAATCATAACTGGAATTAGTTCATAGTTCATATTGTAGTTGGTAGTCATTTGGTTGGCTGCAAATACCTTTGGCATGGTTGTCTATGAACCTGGCTAATCACAGACAACCTTCAATATTCGTAAATGGTAAGTTCTGACATTTAATTTGGTGTTTCTTCCTTTTGTTTAATGCCTATGGTCAATCGAAAAAAACCATCACTGAAAACAGAGTGTTCGGAGGTTATTGGAATTGGATTTGAAATTGTAGATAGTAGATAATTTGTAATGAATTGTGTGGTATAAAAACTCTTAATAATGAATTTGAATGAAATCAGTAAAAGTGTACATGCGGCAGAAAATTCTGATTTTTCGTTATTGGCCAAAAGTAAAAATTCTGTTAAGAGTCTTTTAGTCTAAATTACAAAAGTCAACAGTAAAATTGAGTAATATTGACCCAATTCCAGTTGTTTAACCTCCATTTGCGAATATTTTGGGTTCAGTAGTATATACTGAACAAATGCAGTTTTTCATTTACTCGGAAATAGTCCTGATGTGTAGGATATACATCACCTTATCCAGTGAAGAAAACTTCTTCAGAATAATAGGAGATACACCATATATAGGTACCACTAGATTTTTGAACGACGAGATCAAATAGAACTCTTGCAACTGTATGAGTACGGAGTGAATTTTTCATAAGGAAAAGTTCCTAAGCACAGTAGACTAGGCACAATCTGGCACTGGAGAACTGTCAGCGAAATTCCCAGCAAGCAGATTAGTTTTGTCAAAAGAGCTGACAGGTCAAATGTTATTTTGAATGAGCGTCCCAATTGATTTTATTATACCCTATCCCATAGTTTGTAACATAGAGACATTTAGTTTGTAACATAGAGAAATTATTTCGATAGATATACCTCAAAGTATATGGATCGATTTAGAATCGCTAGCTGAGTCGATTAAGCCATGCCTGTCTGTCCTTCCGTCCGTCACAGATTTTTCGGCCTTAAATTTGAAGCTAGAGTATTGAAATTTAGTATATAGACTCTGTGATCAACGAAGCAGTACAAGTGTAAAAATTTTCAAAATCCGTCCACTGCCACGCCCCCTTTTTACAAAAACGTAGTTTTTAGTCAAACCGTAAGGAATTTTAAAAAAGTGTCTGAGCAGCATATTTGGACAATCCTAATTTCTATATTTCGTCTGTACAAAGTTTTTTGCCACGCCCACTTTTTGGGGGCGTTTTCAGTAAAAAAAAACTTTTTCCGGTCAAATTTTAAAATTTTCGAAAAAATGTTTGATGCAGAATCATTTGTTATATTAATATATACATTTCGACTATAGACCATTTCAACCAACGTTCCCTTTTTGGGGGCGTTTTTATATCAAAACCATTTTTATACACTTCCCCATAACATATGCAGGAGAAAAACCTTGTCTTTTGTAAAACCGTAAGTGTTTTATAAACTGTCTGAACATTTTGTTGTGACAATATCATTTTCTATATTGAATCACCATCGTGTTTTAAGCCATGTCCCCTTTTTGGGGATATTAGTTTTTCAGATGGGATGGGATGGGGATCCGCATAGCGGATTGTAGCCTACCGATATGTTTTTTTTATACTTTTTAACAACGGGCCCAACGTTTTTACTACTATTTGGACATTGTAGCATTTGTTGCCCCAGCTTTTGATCATAAAAGAATTATACACAATGGGATTTTAGTCATTTCAGTTTTCTTCTGTTGGGTTGGTCTTATAAGGCCGAAAGTTTATTTCTCTATACCTGATAGCATCTTTGCAGATCAAGTCTTAACACCCTTGGCTTTGGTTTGATACCAATTAAACAAACCGATTAATAGAATACAAAACTGTATTAACACGACTTGAACACATGCTTTGGTTTCAGTTTGGGTAAGCAAACACACATCCAACATATGAAAAGCGGCAGGTTGTCAGTAGCCAGTGCCCCAGTCAGTCAGCTACCTGCAACCTATTGATTGAAACACATCACAACTCGATTTGGTTTTGTGTATGAATGAAAATCAACTCTAGTTGAGATCCGTCTTTCATAATGTAAACCCAAACCGATTTGACTAATTCAGTTTGCATTTGCTAACTCCGGCTGATGCTGATATGCTAAGGGTTGGTGCCAACCGGTACCTACTTATTGGATATTGTGTTTGTTTACGTTTTATATTCCCATATGATTGATGATGGCGTTGGCATTTGGATATGTTTAGTTGTTCGGTTCCGTTGTTTTCAACTGTATTGGGTAATTTCATTTACAACTCAATTAATGCTGGCCCGAAGAAAATCAAACCAAATGAAGGAAGAGTTATTTGTCAAAAATGCTTTTTTTCGTGTAAATTTTCGGAAAATACGAGTACCTTGGTGGCACATATTAAATAATGTACAGGGGAATGAAAATATGTCAAATATTTTTTTTCCAAACCGAATTATCTAACTCGGGTTACAACTCGGTTTACTTAGATTCCAACTCGGGTTAACTCGAGTTGAGAAAATTTCGGTTTTGGCACATCACTAATCTCATACACAAAAAAAAAAAATTATGTGGAACTGTGTGGTTGCAATGCGAACAAATTTGTTGATATGATACACTGGTCTGACAAACCTAGAGACGGTAATACATTAATGGATTAATTCTTAGTGGGAGAGGTAATAAACAAGCCCAAGTACAAGTCCAATAACAGATACATATTTTCCCAACAGGAAGCTATAAAATGAATGGGTAAATAAGAAACGAACGATTTTTTAAATAATCCAGGGAAATTTGGGCCCAGTCAGAACGTATAGCTTCACTTAAAGTGTCCTTAACCATGCCCAAACGGTTTCGATTATGTCTAAGTCCGTTTAATAAGGCGGCCATAGTAAACGTTTTATGGCTTTATCGCTTTTCTCAAAATGTTGGTGCTTTTGCAGTGCGTCCTTTTGTATTTTCCCATTCTATTAAGCCCCCTGCAATTTCTCTGCCTAATAGACGTAACTCCTTGAAAGCATATATTTTTCATCTTTCTGTCGCTGTCAAAGTATTTCCGAACACTATAAATAAAAACCGTTCTATTAAAAGCTTTTTTTTCAAATATTCTTAACAAAACTTTGCAAATAGCTTATGTGAACTCCTGCAACGAAATATTCGCAATGGCCTCATCCTAGTGGCGCATCTTTCGATTCGATTTTCAAGTTGTTTGATCCAACGGTCGTTGCTTATTTACACTCTAATTTTCATGGAAAAGATAGTAAAGTTTCCGGGTACAAAATTTCCAAAATGTTAATTTATGCTGAGTGCGATCAGAAGGATATATGTCTTTTGCTATATATCCCAGTGGCTCTTCAACACCACCACTGATAATACTCTGGACACTTGGCTGTTACGCAAATGATTTCATCATATCCTATCAACTGGTTATCTTCTTTTTGCTTGTCCGGCCCTTTTAAATAATATTAAGCTTCACCTTCCATGCTAATGTTTTCAACATCTCATTGATTTATCCAATAGGGGATGGCTTAATTGGCTTGATACTAGAAGCTTCCAAGATCCTCGATGTATTTACAATAGACCAAATATAGTCTAAGGGACGAAGCTCTAACAGAACTATTTACTAATCCAACCGAATATGGTTTTATGATTACCAATATTTCTTGTAGCCTATGTTCATATTAAAGACTCTACTGAATTAATTGAATCTAACAATATATTCTTAAAGCAAAAATATTCTCCTAAACTTTAAAGAAAAACCAACCTCCTTTAACCCCCTTTATATTAATAACATCAGCTAAGTAAATAAGAAGAAATAACCACGTTTATATATTTTCAGACAACCTTGACAGCAAGCAAAATAATAATTCGACAACGAAAATTGACGCGATTAGGGAAGACATTAAGAAATCATATTACAACGAAAAACAGAAGCAACTCAGCGATTGGTACTACATAAAAAACGTCCCAAAGAGCCAAGTGAATGAGGAAGAAAAGCAGCGTCTACAGCATTCATTGTCAATAGAAATGGAAGGAGCTGCCGAACAACGTAATGGCACGATTGCAATTGTAAATAATCGACCCAGTAATAATGGTGATGGGTTGCCACCAATATCATTTAGTCAACGTGAGATATCATCCAACTCAAATACTACCGGAACTGTTACGAACACCATCACAAGCACCACCGCATCCAGCTCCGTCGTACAGCCTTTGAAAACAATGAACTGGAATAATTTCGATTGTCAGGATGCCCTAGGGGCTAATGATGCTGACGAAGATAAAGTTGTACGAAAGGCTGATAATAGTATCCCAAATGATGGCAATTGCCATGTTCAATCCCTCGAAGACAAAGGCGAGCATTGGCGGCAACACCGCGCAGATTCCAATGTCAATGCAAAAAACTCTCGTGCAATCGAAGATGTCAACGACAAGGAGTGCATCCATCAGTATGACAATGTGGCTAGAGGTAATTGCCCTCCTCCCTACTCATGCAATTACAATCAGCAAAATTGCTCTGGGCATGGTTGCAGCTGCAACAGCAGTAGCAACAACGTCAGAAATCGTTTCGATGATGACTTTTCAAGGACGAAATTCAATTCGACATCGAACATTGGGGCGACCAGCGTCAGTGTAAATATTTTGAAGCAACACTATCAGCAACAGCAACAACAACACAATAGCTACCGAGCGGCAGGCCATTATCCCTTACACACGTCCAGCAATGAGTATGTGAATGCGAGCTTCCGTCGGAGGATCGTCTTGGATGGCAATCAACACAGGACCAATGGCTTTATGGAGGCATATAAAAACAATAACAACAGTAACGATGCGTCGAACAACATCAGCAAAAACAATGTCGAATTGCAGCTGGAGCATTGGGAAAATATTAGTAACATCAACAAAAGTGGTTGTAGTACGAAGCGTAGCGTAATGCATGGTGGTGGTTGTGGGGGTAGTGGGAGTTATGTTGACACTATCATGCCAACGATATCCCATCAAAACAGTGGCAACCCGACAAACACCAACAGTAGTTGCAGTAGTGGTGGTAGCACAAACAGCAATAACAGAAGAACAGCGACGAATATCCTCTATCGGGGTCAGCAGAAACCGTCCCAAAAAAATTCTTACCTCTTCGATGCAGCAGACGAACAAGAGCAGCAGCAGCAAATCGTTTTGGATGAAAAACAACGAACGTTGATACTCGATGGGCAAGCATCTATGTTATCCCATCCCCACTCAAATCACCACCACCATCATCTCTCTCATCATTATCATCATCAGGAGCAGCAGCAGCAAGCTTTAGTTGCATCAGCCCCTCGCACGATGTCGGCCAGCAGCATACAGCTCTTGTCCTCGAACCAAAATCGAATGAGACAACAACAACAACAACAACAGCAGGAGCAGGCTGCTTCTGGTGTTCATTCAGGGGCAAACAATAACATCATCCAACCTACCAACATGACTCCAGTACTCTCTGCCCGTTCAACCGTTGTAGCTACACCGAGAGCAGCATTGAGGTCAAGACTCATACAAAAACGTTCTGATGAGACAAGCTGCAGCAGTAGTTTCGAGCAATTAAATGTCATAGGAATACCGACTACGACAACGGTATCCGAACAGGACCAGAAGCAAGTACAGGGCCAGTACCAACAGCCCTATGATGCCCAACCACTACAGGAGGCGAGTGCATCACCGCATTACCCTCATCATCAACATCATCATCATCAGAGTTCTGATGTGAGGGAGGTTTATAAAGAAACCATTGGACAAATAATAAGACCGGCAAGGATGGTAACACAACCAAACGATGATGACATATTGGATGGAGAGGTTCTTTCCCAGACAGCCCCCGACGAAGGTGTCCTGGACATTGGTGGAACAAGACGTAGGCCATTGCCAGATATCCCCCCCGAAGAAGCCCAAGTTAAGGTAAGTGACTATGACTGTGACTATTGTAAGCTGGGGAATTTAAATGCATTTTTCTCTCTGATGGAAGGGAATGTTGGTTTACAAAAGAACGAATATATGCCGAGTACAGGGAAGAGATTTATTAAAATGTTTTAGGGGAGCTATACTTTATGTGAATTTCCCATGAATTGGGCGACGAGATTCGGGTAGGAAATTAGTAAAAGATGTATTGTTCCGCACAGTCGGTACAGATAAAACAGATTTCTGTGGATTATGAAAGGATTATATTCGTTTTTTGATTCTGATATAGTGGATTTAAACAATATTCCTTAATAGCTTACCACACATCTCAGCGATTGGTAACCTCGAATAAATATATTTTTGTCGCTTTATGGAATATTTAAATTTTTACCGTCCACGAATTGTTAGTTTAACGTTTTACATACATACAAAGCGCTTCATTTAGTACAGTAGATAAAAGCATATTTTTGGGGTTCATTGGTGATATTTTTTTGATATGCTAAAAGTCTAGGATAATATGAGTGTGCAGGTATGATTTGCTTCATTTTTGAAAATATTTAGGCTTTGGACAAATTTGACTTTATGCCACTATTAGTAGGACAAGATTTTCTTACCTTGATATCCATAAGCGTTTTCCAAACCAACAGACGGCCAATCAAATTGACATTGCACGAATCCAGTATTTTGGATTGCCGAACATTCTGATGCGGATATCGAACATAACAACAGCGAAATACTTCGTACAACTTCGAAAGACTGCAATCACATCCTATCGTAATGAAAATTGTTTGCCCGATCAACCAACAAACATGAACTGGCCCAACTATAGAGTCAAAGTGTAATCAACATAGTCTACAAAATTCTTTCTGCCGTAATATGTGAACGCCCAAAACCGTTCAGCAGCAATATGATCTGGCTTTATCTGTATGGTTTTAGGCCAGAAAACTTAACAACTGCTCAAATCACCACACTTCAATAGTCCACCCAAACTCGTCCGTTTGTGTTCCGCTATTGCCTCTGACAACCACATCTCGTCAGGAGAAGACCTGTTCATCATACAGGATAAAAAATAACCTCCAAAGGAGGAATTCCATGAGGTCCAGTGGGTTTCCTATAGTCTAAATTATTCGTTATTGATCATGATATTCGTACGTAGGTACGTAGCCTATCGTTTATTTTCTGAAAAAAATCTACCGATTAAGTCGACCATTTCCTTTTGTATTATTATAGCTAGCGATCAATCAGTTCCGATTAAGGGAGGGAATAAGAGTTGGTAAAATTATTAATAAATTGTTTCTCTTTCGACTAAAATATCAGTGAGTCTCCTGTACATGCTAGAAGTTTGTTAGTTACTCCTTCATTGTATGCATTGGCTTCTATTAAAGAATGGATAAGTGGCCAAAGCGCCACTAAATACGAACAATAAAATATGTAGGGTGCTATAAAAATCTAAAAAAAAAACGTTTTATTGTATGAATAAGGAATTTCCAAAAATATTTTAATTTCAAAATGTTTTTAAAACTTTTTTAGATGTTCTCGTTGCCTTATAGCACCGATATTGGTAGTGTATAGATTGGTGTGATCTGAGTTTCCATAATAAAAGACAAACATTTTCTAGCTGTTTCCACTTACCCTTGCTAAATATCGAAAAATTGTATGGTGAACCTTATTTATTAATCGAAAAATGGTGTCACATAATATTTGATTAAAATGAAAAAAATTAATATATGATAAAATTTCGCTTCGGGTTCTTAAATTGCATCATAAACCTACCTACCTATACAAGTAGGTACGCATTCGATTTACTTTAATTTCACAAAAAGGCCTCATTACCAAAATAATATTTAAACACAAAAAAATATCTAAAGCAAATTATTCACAATTAACATTCATTTTAAAGCCTTATTATTCACCCACTCCTTAACACAAGTGGGCATAAAAATCTATTTTAATTGGTACTTCTTTTATGTCTATACATACACACATAATTGAAATAATATCTAGTAAATAGAAAGTCCATAAAAAAATCATACCCCATCGCACCATTTAATATATGCTCATGTTCTCAAAATGCCATTTTGCAGTGTGTGCGATACGAGTGTGTATATGTATTTACTATGTACGTTCTCATCTAAAATACGTCCACCCACTTCACCCCGTTACTATTGGTAACCATAATTAATTTTTTTTTGTGGTATATATAAGTCGGTTCACATCCTTCAATCTCTCTACCCAAACAGCTGCTACAACTACTGCTGTAGCAGAATTAATAATAATAAAAGATATTATGATGGCAAAACAAAGAAAAAAGTCAAATCGAATAACCAAAAACAACGAGGTCACTCCATATATCCACATTACTCTCCATCTGGAGCAGTTAGCAATTTGAGAATTCTCTCTGTCACATTAAAACCCCAACACATTCTCTCGTACTCATCCCTTGGCGATTGTCCTATAGCCCGACTATAAAAGTTCTCTGTTTTGATTGTGTGGCATAGAAATCATCAGTAGCGCATCCAAGAATCATCCGTCACTGTTTCCCAAGTCTGGGAGAGATAGCATAGGATAATACACCCCACCACAACGCTCCACCATCAGCATCGTCATGACTATATTGCCAGCCTCATTATTGCCGTTATCAAACACTGTAACAGGGAATGGCTCACCAGACTGTAACTTAACGAACATCACTCTTAAAGAGTCCTCACCGAAAAAAAAATAACGCTAATACATTTTAAATAAACATGAGTAAACCTAATGAAATAGAATGGATGGCATGAGAAACGTGAGCCTCCCACGTCTCGGTGTATTGTACCGACGACTTTCAACAGGCGATTAAAAGTTGTCGCCGCAAATTAGGCGCATCTAAATGGTGGGTCCTTGCACACATTCTTTTCACATCATTCATATATACATCGCTACCATCCTCAAGGAGAAATCATGTGAGCTCTCTTCGTCAGTCTGATGAAAACTTAACGAAACAAATGAGGAATTCCTAGCTTCCAACAGCTCGTCGATTGACGTACCCAAGTCCATGCGCAGTGAGAACCATCGCAATATTCATTTTGCTGAATTCGCCCAAAACAAAAGTCCTTTGCTCCTTATCAGTAGCGCTTGTGAGTGGGTGGTGGATAAAAAAAAGTGAAATAAAACACCGGCTGCTTCTCAATGGTATTCAGCACATTAGCGTCTGGTATCCTTTTTAGGGTGGTGTTCTGCACAAATCGCTCAGAGCACTTCGTTGAATCAGAATCCTCATCCGAGTTGCATCAGTTGAATTTGGGAGTTCTAACGCAGATGTTCGGTTCGCGGATTTTTTTAATCGTTGCCTATCCCAATCGAGGTACATTACCTACCCCAAAGGATTTTTTTACTGCCCACCCTCTGCTGTGTTCTTTGTGCTTACTTTTGATTTTATGTCATTTTTTTCGGAATTTCCTCCTGTGCTTAAATTTAATTTGATTTTCTTTTTCTTTATTTACACATTCCGTGCAAATATTTTATCTCTACCGGAAAAATCTAAAAAAAAATCGACAAAATATTTCCGCTTTCAATATCGGTTTAAATTATGTGTCAATATTGTTTGGAGAACAGCATACTTGTATATGGGTATTTTTAACCTATTTCCATACACGTGATGTGTGATAATTCGTGAGGATTAACAAAAAATAAATATGATAGAGAAAAAAATAAAAACGCAAACAAAATATATTCACCAGGATGTGTCAAAAAGTGGCAAATAAGAAAAAAAACATCAAAGAGTGGATTTATTTTAGCGAACATTTGTTTAGTACTTTTTCTTTTTGAAATCATAAAAAAATAAATAAGACACAGGATTTAAGTCAACATAAGTGACATGATAATCGGATTATAATCATGCAGAAAGGATATACACGTACTCAGGATATACATACCATACATATACACAGTTTTGGATTTTTTTTTTCTATTTGGGTAGCATATGGATGGATGGACGATGAACGGTTTCTTGAGATACCAATTTGAAGTGTTAAAGATGATTCCTTTTTTGTAGCTTGGGGTAAGGGAAGCTTTCTTTTTTGTGGGTTGATCTTTTTCGTTGTTGTATTTTTCTCACTGACTGCACAAATAAAATTAAATTCCAATTACGTGTTCTGTTTTCGTAATCCGAACATTTAAGGAGGTTTCCGTTTTTGAAATATCAATGTGGGTAGTATGCTACTGATATATAATGTTGGCTTATTTGTTTTTTTTTTCACTCGTTTTTTCGGTTCCATATGGTTGTGGTAAATGTGGTTCCATTGTGTTGGATTAAAAGGAGTTTACTTTATTGAACGCATTTTCGAGGGAAGTGTGATAAAGTGTAATTATTTTTATTTGAAAAAAGGAAAGGTTTTTTTTTTATTTACGAATGGGGTATCCTTTTTAGGTAGGATTGAAATTTATAAACGGAATTAAACCGGATTAGTTCGTTTAATGGATATACAAATGAACAGTCAAGATATGCACAAAAATTGCTTTGGTATTTTGATTTAAAGTGTGCATATTATTATTTAAAATTGGTTAATAAGGTAGTTTTAAACATTTTTCTATGTAGATGTATACATACTGTATATATTCGTTTTAGCTTCATACACAATGCATAGTTTTGAAATTTCAAAATTGTTTTTTAAACAGATACAGTTGCTGCAATTTCAAAGCTTTGTGTTTTTTATTAGACAGTTATTTAAATAGTTTCCACTAAATGGTCTTAACTGTGGCGGTAACAACATTTTTATCTAAATTTTACAAAAAAAAGCGTTTCTCCGAAACGTCAGTTTTGTAAACAAATTTGAAAGATGCCATGCCATTTTAATTGTACGTCTGGTACAAATATGAATTCAATCAAAGGAATCAATCAAACGAATTCAAAAGTTTGGTATGTTAGTTTACAACATCATTTTCATAAGAATATTCAAAGATTGTATGTAATTATTTCGCCTCCTGAGGCTCTTAGAATAGCTGTCATCCAATGGATCATTTTTGACATTGGGTACCTACTATGGATTGAGTTTGAGATAAATGGAAAGCATACTCTTGGATTATTTCTTATAGGCAGTGCTATTATGTGCCAGGAAAACATAACATAGTGCAGATTATTAAACCCAAAGCTAGGAACGTGATTTTTGTATCAAAAAATGCTATACATACCAGGTAAAATAAACTAAAATAGAGTTTTTAAAAAGGTTTTGTTACAAAATTGATTTTATTATATTTTTGTTTATAATTTGTGCGCACTATAGGTGTTATGAATACCCTTTAAATGTGTGGCATTGGAGAAGGGGAAGAATGGAGAGTGTTCTTTAATTATGAACACAAAAAGTAAAACAAATTGTGATTTACTGACAATAAAAGATAATCATGGTTTTTTCATGATCTCTCTGAAATTTATTCGGTTTTTTTTTTAAATTAAAGGAAATATAATGAAAGGAGTTTTGTTGCAATTATGTTGTGAAATAATTGAATTATTTTTATTATTTACCCCTGCAGACATGTCAAAAATTAGCCAGCGGATAAAATGAAATCCCCAATTTAACGCATTCGGCGCACGGCACACACAAACATAATTTTATTTATATTATATAAATAGAAAAAGTAATAGATAGATAGATAGTTAGTAAGATCTACTTCAACATAATTTTTGAAAGGGTACCCTATTTAATTCTCAATGCCATTATGAAATCACAAAAAATTAAAATTAAATATCTAGTATTGACGAGCAATGCAGGGCCTCAGCTTATCCCTTCCTTTGTGTTCGGAAAAGTTTAATTTTTGACACAAAGAACAGGATTTTTAGGATTAACGCCGAATCCGAAAGGCAAATTAGGGAAGCTTTTCACGACAGTATTACTCTTGAATGCTTGTCAGACTTTCACAAGTGAAGCAATTAAAAATCTTAGGTATTGTCACTTTCGGGGTTTAAACTAGGGATCCTGCGCTTAGTAGTGAAAAGTACTAACCACTCGGTAACTGCACTCACCCAAACCACAAAAACACATACTTTCGTATTTATTAAATATATCATCACACTTTAGTTGGCGTCCTCGGGATTGTTTCGCAGAAATGTAGAGTCATCGTAGGCTGTTTAAGATTTTTCGTCTCCAGATGCTTACTACCTATTTAATTGTATAATCTTTAGAGACTTTCTAGCTTCCGAAAAGGTATAAGTTCATATACGAGAACCCATAGCAGCTTTCGATTGAAGGCTGTATAAAAGCATTTAATTCCTCTTATTACGCCATCGACTCTCTTACTTATTGTCAAATATTTGTTTCTATAAGAAGAGGTTCTATTTTTCTTATAGCAATTTACAGTGGCTTTTTCGTAAAGCCCGATCAAAGTTTATGTTAAGTGCCAAACACATTTTTATACTACTTTTGTGTTATGAAACGTAGGTATAGGTCTAAGGCTACTTTACATATAAACGCTTTTATAACCAATTCACATGTAGCGGCTTTACTATTTCATATCCGTTAGGTGGGGTGTACCGGTAATAAAAACTTGTTACGGAATTTGAAAAAATCATTGAATGCGTACAGAAGGCAGAAATTTGCGATTTTCCCGTCATTTGGTAAAACTGAAAATTTCTTTAAGTTACATTTAGGCTAGAACCACAGATATTACATATATATCGCACGTCAAATGAAAAAAATCACATTTTTTTTATATCCTCTGTTTTTACCGCGAACCTAGAAGTTTGATTGATTTGGGTGAATGAAATACATTCCCAAACACAACTCAATTCTTGCGATATCGTATGTTGCTGTTATGCTATGGTGTCCAGTCCACTGCCATCGTAAAAACATCCGAAACCGTGGAGACGTGTTTTTTCTGTTTGCAACCCCTAACTTCATATATAAAACCACAAAGAACTGAAATGAAAATGCGACAACAAACAGTTTCTTAATTTATTTTTTGCATTTTCATGTTAATTCGTCATCCACTTTTGCGAGACACTAGTTGCTGTTGTTATGAGTATGAGTTTTAACTCTTTCGAACCATCAATTTTATAAACTGCCTTAATACATTACATATAATTAATATTTTTTTGGCTGTATTCATTCTCTTTTTTATTTACAAATATTTGGATTTGGAAACAGATAAATTAAGAATAAAAAAATGTCTAGTAATGGGAAGTCAGGAGTTGTTTGTTCAGTATGCCAGAAAATGAAGAAAAATTTCCCTAATTTGAACGGTTTTGCATGCCCGTCAAATGAAAAAAAAAAAAATAAATTAAAGTGAGGGAAGATATTTGGTATGCCAAAATCACTTTTTATCTAATTTTATTGAAATGAAATTGCTAGGGAGGAATGCTGTACCTTCATTCAATCTAAAGAGCAATAAAAATGAGATTGATTTAGATATAGAAAATATTATTTCCCCTAAACGTAGAAGACATTCTACGGAGTCAGATGTAGTAACATGAGTGATTGTGACAAATCATTAGAAAAATGTGTGTGTGAAATATGAAAAACGTATTTCTTGGCTCAAAAACAAGATTTTCATTTTCAAAGAAATTAGCAGAATAAGCCGAGCTTATGCCCGTTTACGAAAAAATACAACACCAAAACAGGTCAATTTAACTAAAATGCAAAAGGTTAACAAATCAGAACATTCAGAAGTATTTTGTGGTTTGTTTTAGATAGTATCAATCTAAATCAAAAAAATATATATTATCGCTTACAGTGCGCATACAAATATTTCCTTGAAGGGCTATAGGCTTTCGAATTCCACACATATCGAATTTATATCTTTGAGTCAAGAGATTACATAATTGTTTTAAATCGAAAAAAAAACATGTACTAAGCCAGTGTGAACAAAACGTAATTTTATTCATTGAATCGAAATTCGGTTTCGTCCAGACCTGACCTATTTTGTTTCTGAATATGGAATAAACATTTAAAACCTAAAAGTAATACATAATAGAGGCCAATTTAAAACTTCGTCAAGAACTCGCCTGAAAGTTCGCGCTATTATTTGTAACCTATTTGTCTGAGCATAATTCGTTTATCATTTAAAACAGCCCAAAAAATATTTTTTTTTACGATTATTATTGAAATCAAATTTGGAAACTAAAAAATTTCTTTTTAAGTTTTTAAAGAAATCTACCATTTAGAAAGGGAAAATATTGCTAAGACTTGTTTAAAATTAATAGTGCTCAAAAAGCTCCAAATGCCTATAAAAAATGAGAATACGTTTATAAATTCATAGAGCATCAGGCATCAGCTGCTGCTATTAAAACGGCTCATCAGCTATACACCTCAGCTCAGAACTATCTTAAAAAATACAAATGAATAGTGGTAGACAATAGACAAAAATATTTTGAAAAGCTGCATACAATCCCTTTAATTGATTGTATGCAGCTTTTCAAATACTATTTATTTGTATTTGTATTTTGATATATTTGAATTTAATACAAATTTCCCCGAGCACACCAAGCAACTTTTATCTAAAGTGATTAGAACATTCGCTTAATGGGATTATTTTTCTTAGCGAGGAGAATTACTAAGAGAATTCGCCAAGACAAGATGTCAGAGCAACATCTTGTTTTCAAATTAGTGATTTTAGCATTCTTTTGGCACATAGTTATGAGTTTTTCAGCAGAATCTGAGTTTCATATCAAAATGTATCATGTTTTTTTAAACAGCGTCCTCATAATATATATTAAGGAAACGATGGGTTTGGAAAGCATTACACAAACAAATTGAAGAGATCCTTGTTGGTTTGATGGAAATAACATTTGCTTTGGCCATCGAAAAGAGCTGCTTTATTTATTTATATTAGGAAAACACTGTTCCTGGCGAACGAAACAATTAGTTAAAAGCGAAGATCAGAAAACTAAAATTGAATCACAAGGATTGAGATTTGAAATATGACAGGGTTACACCAAGCAGCAATTCAAAATAAAAATCCATCGTTAATTACTTTTTCATAATGATATCACAATCAAAGATGAGGAAGAACGAGTGGTGGCTGCACGACCGGGTCGTACGCAACTTTCACTTTCACTAAATACTAATCATGTCAAAATTTGACGATTTTCATAGTTTGGCCAAGATTATTGTGTATCTTGGCCAAACTACTAAGCATATTGGTTATTGATGTTAAAAATACATAAACAATGTGAAATGTGAATAAGAACTTTTCCGTAATTTGATTTTCCGTTATTGGCCAAAACTGAAAATTATGTTAAGATCTATTTGGACTAAAAACATTACGTGGAATTGGTAAAAAAATAGTACTGCATATATTAGAATCTTTGAAATTGACCAAATAGTTTGCGAGAAATTAACAATTTTGTTAATATAAATCAATATCGTTAGAGCCGTTTTCAAGAAAACTGAAATTTGATTAAAAGTTACCGTTAATTAGCTGTTTTTGAAAATCTGAGTTACTAGTCATATTCAGAATATTCGTATTACAGTACATACCGATTTTCATTTAAATCGACGCGGTCGGCCTTGAGAAATGAGTCATTTTCAAAAATACCATTTTGAGCAATTTTAGGAGAAAAAGTTCTTGTTTTCTTATTGTAAATACTTGAAAAAGCTTATTTATTCATTCCTAACAAAATCTTTAGAGCCGTGACCAGTCTATTAGTATTTAATGAAAACCGTTATGAGGGAGGTACCATTCATTTTAGTGCTAGGAGTCCAATTCCAAAAATACTTCTGTAGAATCACCAACAACATACATACCCGGAATTTCAGTCAAATCGGAAGAGTAGTTCAGACTTCAGTTAAACAGACTCCAAATCACAGAACACATACTCTGGACAGAAAATCAGTTTGCTTCTGATTTTTTTGTGTATTTTGTTTTGTTCTTCATACTACCACATAACGAATAAAAGTTTGGAACTGGAACATAGTAGTAAATGCCCACTGACTAAAAATGTGTACAATTTTTTAAACTATATAATCTGTTCTTGAACTATGTACATATGTGGCATTTTTTCAATATGCTCAGATATTCAATGTTAAACTGAAAGTCACATTCTTTTTTGAAGTAATTCTATAACTTTATGCACAAAAATAAATAGAGAAGCTAGACTTCAATCTCTGTATAGGCCGTTATTTTATATTTGTGATTAACGTTACTTTACTGGAAAGCTAGTTTTTGCTATTTTTTTCTAGTAAAAACCTCTAGCAAAAGCCCTAATATACTAATGGTTGTTTTAAGTAAGAGTTGTGTATTTGTGTCATTTAATCGCACTCTCTAAAAGTGTTACTGCCCACTAAAAACTAACTATTAATAGGCAGAAATTGTTGCGTCACTTCGGACTACATGACAATGTGAACCTTTTTAAATGAGAGGTTCTATGATTTTCTTGTATTATTGTACAAATCTGTGTAATGAATATTTTCAATAATAAGAACACAATATTCCATCGCATTTATTAATTGCGTGCATGAGGCAAAAACTTAGTTTTATAATTAATCTCAAAATTGACAACATATCAATTAAACAAAATCATCATTCGCAACAGCTAAAGATTTTCTGTGCAACCATGCAAAAATGAATAAAACTATTTTTTTTCGTGAAAAAATCTATCAGAAAGCAAGCACTATTTGGATATTTAATCTCGAACATAATCTTTTTCCGATAAAAATATACATCAAATTGAAATTCAAGGGGAATTCATGTACATGGCAATTTTAGCTATGCCTGACATTAATGGATATTCCAAATGCCTGTGGTTCAGTAAATTTGTTTTTATTAGTTTTGATCAAGGATTTATTAAAGCTATATGTACCTGTTTATGTATTAAAGAAATTGAAAACATTGATTTAGCGGAGTACCAAAAATGTAAAGTAGGTCTTTTGAAAACATGTAGCTTTATATAGTAAAAAATATGAAACAGAGGAGAATATCAAGATGCCTTACGTTGTTGACTGCGAGCATTCCAGAAATGGTCCAAAGAGAACCTGGAAATAAAAGCAGAACACGATGAAGAATGGAACAGCGTACAACAATAAGTTAGGTTATGTTACCACGTGTTGATACTTCCAGGTATAAAACTTCTTAGAAGGTGTAATTATGCTATTGTAATAAACGTACCATTCCATTTGTTGAAGTTAAATTTTAAGTATTATAGCTATCGCTAGACTAGACTTAATTGTTACCAAAATTATGCACGATAGTGCAGTGCGTTCAACGTGTAGCGTTCAGAAGTGTTTTTGTTTCTGTGCTTATTCGTTAATCAATTAAAAGTAATTTATCTATTTGAATTAAAATAACTCTTCATGTATTTTAGTATTTTTTTACTGTATTGCGTTAAATGTCGATAAATACCTTGAGTTGAAACTGAATCGAATTATTAATTCCAACATCAATAATTGACCACTTACAAGATGAAGGGCCTAAGCGATATTTTTTTAAATTTCCCTGCACATACTGCAAATATTTTGCAACTTCTGTTTTTTTTAATTAAAATTATTACTAACATTATAAAACACATAAGTTTTGTTTACTTCAAAATATCTGTTGCATACTTTGTGCCCAACCATTTTGGATTCTCATTTTATTCGAGGTGCATTTTGTCAAGGCATCTCGTTCACAAATCCGAAAATGTCCATCCATACTCAGAAACCAACGGTTGCAGAAGTTAAAGTGTCTGACTTAATCGCGTTAGATAGGCCCTTACCGTTATTCATTTTGAACTTTCCTAAATCTGCTATGGAATCCATTGTTAACGATTACATACTCAAAAAATGTCCGGATTTTTAATCATAAATTTGACCGTGATTGTATGATTATTTAATAGTTTATCCTTTTTCGAAGGCAATTTAATAGTTCATCCCTTTTCGAAGGCGCCGACCGCACAACAAACACAGAGAGAGAGAACAGATCTGAACTAAATGCACGTAATAATTATCTTACCAAGATGTGAGAGGTCTGAAATAGAAGCTTAAATCGCTATTTCTAACAAGCCATGGTCTAATCTATTTGTTACGATACTGCTTGCATTGCTTGTTAACGTTGGTGGATGGTGAAGGAACAACGGAGTGTATCTCGAGAGTTACTTCTTTTAATATCTAACTATATCCGCTCTCAAAGGCATCCCTCTTGATATATATCTATCTGTAAATTTGGGTGCAAAATTAGCAAAAATAATTAAAACTGTCGGACACATGAACTAATTTCACAAAAAAAATAAAAATAAAATTTAAAATTACATAATTAAGCTGCAGAATTATATGCATACTTTGTACAAACTTCCTGCACCAATTTCATCGTTGCGTTGTGTCATGTGACGTTTCCCCCACTTAAATACGGTTAACACGATTTAAGCATTGTGAAACACAAATCTCATTGTTGGATTCCTCCCAATAGACCTATGTACATATATGGTGCGCGCGAATGTCGGCAACACGATGATGGCCTCTAATGAGGCAGTTGCATGTTGAATGCATACCATGCCCATGTATCAACTTCTTCTTGCACAGGTGTATATCTACCGTTATACATATACACTATAATAATATGCATCATACAACAAACCACGTGTGTTTTAACGATACCTATGCTAAAATGCTCGTGGTTTCTCGTTTCTCATTTCTTCATGTCCTTATAGCCAGGACAAAAGTTGTGAAGAGAACAAAAATGCTCCGCACTCATGAATAGGGAGGAACCGTTATACCATGGTTTTGAAGGGCACAATTTTTCAGCCATTATTTCGCTTCCTCCTTAAAAACCACCGTGTATAGGTACGACGACGCCAACGCCCGCACTTTATGTAGCCACATTTGGGATATGAATGTGTTACAACTTCTTATGTTGAATTACATTGCTATGTGGGGAATTCGGTCATGTCACCCCATAGCCACGCACTTAGAACCTGTGGCCTTTGAGGATCCTTTTTGAGTGCAGGGAAGTACGTGAGTATGTACATAGTAATGACAGTGCACAGTTAGTAAGGTAGGTCTTTCCAGTGCTACACTATAATGCTAATTAAAAACTCTTTTGATTTGCATCCATTCTCGTTGAGCCCGTAAAGTAGGTATACACGTGTTAACCATATTACACGTGTAATGTGTTATATACATACGGACTTGTTATGGATGAAATGTTTTACTTGAATTAATATGTAGTTATAACTATTTTATTTGAAAGTATTTGTTTACAATGAAAATCAATTGATGAATCAATAAAATAGGCGCTACAATTTATTTAGTTAGCTAATATTTATTTTGTTTCCTTTTTATAAATACGAAAAATTACAGCATTTCGTCTGGAATCAACATTTAATTTACACTTTTTAATTATTTTTCTAAGAACTAACTACGTGTAGTATTTTACGACCTACTTTAGAACAAAACAGCTTTTTTACCAAGGCAAAAATGACACATCATAAGGCTACGTGACGTTCACTTAGTTTTAATACCTTTATATTAAAAGGCCACAAAATAAAGGTGTGACTTACATTTCTGTATAGACATAATTCAGAGGACAGGATTGTTCAAATATTATAACGGATCCGCCATCTAACGTTTTTTTAATATTGAACTAATCTGTGTTAAGGTTAGTTATGGAAAATAATATCTTTATGTTGTAAATGCGTACATTCCTCATATCGTCTTTGCACTCTGTATTCTGCGCTATCAAAGGCTTTAGAATACACTTTGACTTAAATATTTTGTTACTGGGAGATTTCAACTTGCCACACATAGACTGGTTTCCTTCAGAGGGATAACATTATTTTATACCATCAGAAGTCTCTGCACAACAAGAGCTATCATTACTTATGACATTTTATCATTTGACTTACAGCAAACAAGCTGTATAAAAAATCATAAAAATCTAATTCTCGATTTAGTATTTTCTTCTGACTCTGTTAGTACTGCAGTATTGGAATCTATTACCAGTTTAATTAATTCTCTGCGATGTCTAGTAGTTTATATAATGGCTATATAGTCAATATGGAGAACGCTCTTAAAAGAGAAAAACGGGTGAATATCCAGCCTTCTTACAATAATACAAACACATCGAGCTCGCAAATTGCATCATACGATTGATGCAATTTGCGAGCAGAAAGCTTCAGTAAATCATATATTGATACCCCACTTGTTTAAGACGAACATTATATTAGTTATCTCAATAACTGCCCTCAAATAAGCTTCAGTAACATTACATGAGACACTACTTAAATACATTTTTTAAATAATGACTATTCAGCGGGACCTGATGGAATCCCACCAACAGTAGTAAAACAAAGCAAAGATGCTTTTTTGCCATATTTTAAGTATATGTTTGAAAGCTCCCTCGCCACAGGAATATTCCCAAGTCAATGGAAAATGCATTTATAACACCTGTTTGAAAAAAAGGTGAGCAAGGGATATTTCTTTAATTATAGACCTATCTATATTTCTTTAATTATAAACTATCTTACATTCCAAAGTTATTCGAACATATTATTTGTGATAAGCTGGTCTTCTTTGTCGAAACATTATCTGTGAAGAACAAAATGGCCTTGAAAAAAAAATCGATCCACTGTCACAAACCTCTTAACATTCATGCATATCATTGTTCCAATAGTTTGGAAAATAAAAAAGAAATCAATTGTATATATACTAACTTCTACAAATCATTTGACCAGTTATCACATAAAATCATAATATTCAAATTTAAGGCATATGGTTTCCCTAGAGAACTTACCAAGTTATGTTTAGAGATTCCAAATCCAACTATTTTGTAGCCCAATCTGGAGGTCCTCAAGGAAGTCATTTAGGACCAATTCATACTTGCGATTAACATTGTAAAAACTTGTATTCGAGATCTCAAAATATTGATATATGCTGATGACATAAAAACCGATTTAACACCACATGGTGTCTTAAAAGGGTTTAAAACTCTACAAAGTGCCAGCATATGTCATTTTCACGAAAACGTGCCCAAACAATCTTAATTATACTCTGTCTAGGCACACTCTTTAGAGTGTGACAGTTTTAAAGATTTAAGTGTTTATTTTGATCCTAAAATGGATTTTTATAAACACATTAACGCTATCTTCAATAAATCCAACTCTATGCTGGGATTTATAAAAAGTTTAATGACCCTTTCGCTTTATAACTGTCTCGTTCGCCCTCATTTGGAGTATGCATCACAAGTTTGGACACCCTTCTATGCAGTTCATTCAAATAGAATTGAATCAGTCCAGTGTAAGTTCATAAGATTTGCTTTGAAAGGTCTTCCATGGGATGATCTACAGAATTTGCCCCCGTATAGGTGTCGAATTAAACTACTGAAACTGTTGCCTTTGTCTCAACGTAGACTTAGTTGTGACATGGTTTTCTTACACTAATTATTATCAGGACAAATATATGCTCCCGGTGCTATTGGTTTTAATACCCGGGGAGGTTCCAATAATTTGCGTAGTTTAAATATTTTACATATACCTAATCATAAACACAACTATGGTATCCATGAGGCTATTAGTCGCATGAGTAGAGTTTACAATAAAAATAACATTGTAGTCTAACCTCATGTTAGTAAAAATAGTTAAAAAAAACAGTCTGCGAAACTGTTTGCTAGGGCCGCAATGGGCTCGCTATAATGATTTGATAGTGTTAAAAAAATAATTTTTTTTGGAAACTTTTTTTTTTAAAAAAACGCCCGCAAAAATATTGAAAAAAGACTATAAGCTAAATAAAGCTAAATGGATGTTGCAACACTGCCAATTATAATGATTGGTTCTTTATAGAATTTAATGTTGTGGAGGAGCAGCTTAGAAATCGTGTTTTTATGTGGCTTTCTCGCAAGAAGATAATATGAACTAAAATTGTGATTTTGCATTTGGATCGCTGCTGCTTTCAGAGAACCGTGGGAAGCGTGGCTCTCTACACTTGCACTTCTAATCTCAAATTGAACGGTTTGCGGTCTCACATGCAGGTGGATAGTGAGCGCGCCGGTTCTCAAATCGTCATCTTTTATTAAGTTAGTTGACATATTTTTTTATTTGGGCGATTTGATGTAGTCCCACATTTTGTAAAACATTTTTGAATGTTATAAAACGCCTGTAACGACTTTAGTTTAATTCCGTAGCTCAGTTAAAGTAGACATGTTTTATTTGAACACTTTATTTTCAAACACAATACTATTTTTAAATGCGTTTATATCCGAAAGGTTGTTGTTTTCATGGTGACTTTTTCTGGAGAATAAAAATATATGAGAAGGCTACAATCCGTTGTGTGAACCTTTTCTTACCCTATCCTATTCCATCCTTGGATTAAACATTCCCAAAAAGTGGGAGTGCCTCAAATTGAATGGCGATGAAATATAGAAAATGATATTATCACCACATCCTGTTCAAAAAGTTTATCTTAGTCTCTTATGGTTCGACAAAAAATGACCTTTATATTGGATAGGTTTTACAAATGACTTTTTTCAGAACACGCCACCGAAATGATTATTAGACGAAATGTTCAAAAAAAGTTTGCGTGGCCCAACTAACAATTTCGCTTCGATAAAGCACTATCGAAGCTATTTCCTCTCCAGCAGTATTACTTGTAGGAAGTCTTATGGAAAAATATTTGGCGCATTTTTAGGAAGATATTTACTTTTATAAGACTTCTTTTAATACTATTAATAAGCCTTAAAGAAAACAAAATTTTGTTTTGCTTATAAAAGGCCTTACAAAAGCAAATTATAGGCTTCCGAAAAAAATTTGCAAGCCTTATGGAAGTTAAAAAATAACTATTTTTTATTATTTTCTTTTTATTATTTTTTTCTTATATTAATTACTCTTATTAATTTTAATCTCTTATTATTATTAAAACCCAATTCTTTTTATGAAAGTATGAAATTCAATGCAATTAATTATATAAAAACTACTCGCGTTCTTTCACACGGTAGTCCAACACGCTATCCACTAAGCTGTACTCTGGAACATGAAAGACCAGTGTGCAGCGAAGTACTTGAATCGTGTTGACTCTTTCTCCAGTAGGTTCCCGATCTTTTCACCTTTTTCAAATCTTTTCATCTTGTCCCGATTTTTGTACATTTTTCCCGATCTTTTAACCTTAGCTTTTTTAAGACTTCATTAGTAAGCTCTATACATTCTGTGCTTCGGATAAACTTCGTGCGAAGTTCTACATTTTTACGTATGGTACATGAACATACATCACCGGAAGCTTAAAAACAACCTTTCAGAAGTTACGCCATCATAATTTCGGTTATGCTTGTGAATTTTCCTGCATAATGCCTTAAACAAGCTTCTACCCAAACAATCGACTGCAAAATGCTCAACCTCCGCGCACAAGTACTATATAAGGCCTACAGAAATAATTGCTTGTGGAAATTAAATTAAATAAATGTTAGTTGGGGGCTATAAACTCTTTATTGACAAATATAGATATTGAGATTGTCTAAATTACTGTTTTTCAATATTCTTAACCGTGTGGCCAAAAACAATATTTTAATGAAAAGTGGGTATGACACTGGTCGGTGTATTTACACTTGTTTTGCTTCGTCGGACAGAGAGTCTATGTTTCAAATTTCATCCCTCAAGCTCAAAATTTAAGGACAATCGGCAAAATTGGTAACATACGCATGGACGGACAGACAGACAGACATGGGGATCCATATACTTTAAGGTATATCTGTCGAAATTATTTTTCTATGTTACAAACTTAATGTCAAAACTAATATACCCCTATGGGATAGGGTATAAAAAATATCTTCCTGACAGTTTTACTCTAAACTGAGCTTTGTTTTGCTATACTGTCAAATTTTGCTCTATATGTGTGCCCATTCTCTCTACTGCAGAGATTGAAAATGTTTAATTTAATTTTGAGATTTTTTTCTTTTTTCTTTTTTCTTTACTAATTGTATTACTTATATTTTTCAAAGTTGTCGAAAAACGTACCCGGGACATACAAAAATTGTATATCTTTACATGTATATATGTATCAACTATTATTATAAGCTGATATGCTTTGCAGTATACTTATTTCTATGTAACACGATTCTGTAATTGCTTTTTGATATGCTGTCACTGTCAACTTGATTTAATGTATTATCCCACACCGTTTACAACTCACTTCGTATTAATATTTTGCAACCCTTACAGTACAATTAATTAATCGTCACGTGTCAACATTCCCGTATCTCATTTCAATAACAATCCAATTTATCTCGAATTCAAAAAAAGCGTTATTTTATTACAATTCACTACATTTGGTTACATATATTGACAGGAGGGAGGTAGTAACCCTACCCCCATTTCCTCCGGCCAGCCTTACATGATTTTATCAAAAAACAAAAAGTTTGCCTCATGTTATATTGCCCAAGCGTGAAAAAAGGGATTTTCTTACTGCGAATAATAATCCGAAAAGACGTAAAAAAAACAGAAATGCCGAATTGAAGATCTATTAAAACAAAATGAAAGAGAAAAACGTTTTTATATCTTTTGGTATACACGTATATAGACTTGTGAATTTAACCCATAATATTGCAAACATATCCTGCCAACCTTTCGAATAGTCTCGACATGTGTGCCATTTTCTGGTTATTGCTATACTGATGCTGACTGACCAAATATTTGCGGTTGCATTAGTAACATGTGGCCGAATTCAATTTCGGTTCGGAAATATAATGAGAGATAAATGTTTTGGGCAGGAGAATTAAAATGTAATCATAAATGTAAGCCAAGCTATATAGTCGTACTAGGCAATGACTATTTTACTATTTTGCAGCCGAAACCAGAATTTGATGATATTTTTGAAAAATATGTTCTATAATTCAAACATTTAATTATTATTATTATATTTTATAGCATTATTAAAAATGTAAGACTTTTGCTTTTATCATATGATGCAAATTGCCAGGACTTCGTTGATAACATTAATCGGAAAAACAAAGAATATCTAATGTAATTCATATGTTTCAATTTTGTTTTGTTGGCTCTTAACGTTAATGCGTTTATTGAAAATGTACACGTATTTGGCATTTCCAAATTAGTCAGTAACGCATCAGTACTGAGTGGTGGTAACGCGACTGACTCTCAGGTATTTGCTCCTTTCGCACTCAACTTTGAATTACTTTTATCAAAAAATATATATATCCGCTATATGCATATTTTGTGCAAATGTGATTATAAAGCAATTCCAAGGGACTGTCCGGACCTTTGTAGAACGTATCGCTTCATGTCTCGATTAGAAGCACATAACTAGCTTGTTATATGGAGGAGTAATGACGAAGTTGTCAACAAGCCATTAATTCATCCGCAGTTGATGTCCTATGTTTATCCGGCCTTGGTTTGACAAAGAATGCGCACAAATTGATAAAATTTTGACATTTCTACAGATCCTGAAAAAAAGGACATAAGGTCCAAATTGATACTCATAGCCTATTAATATATTTTAAAGTCGCATACGACAGCATTTATAAAGACGATCTATAAAGAGCCATATCTAATTTCGGTATACATACTTCTCAAACTCGTCCGTCTGCGCAGGATGACAACCTAACTGAAACATTTAATATCACAAAAAAACGCTTTTCCGGACTTCTTCATCTCCTTTTTTTTGACTATATGAGCAAGTAAAACTGATACTCGAAGCACTCTTTTCTTATTATATACTCTATTTTTACATTGCATAACATTTTACAAAATCACATTCTGGAAGCAATCAGGTTACCTGAAAGGTTACCTACAGCTGAGATGTAAACAATTCTCAGCCTCGAGATTTTGATTGATTTTATCATTACGATGATAGCGGAACACAAAAAAAGTTTTTTTTTTGGAATTCCGTCCGTCGGTTCGTCGGTCCGTCTGTCCATAATGGTCTCCCTAGCCTAAACGGCTTGACGGATTTTCTTCAAATTTCGTATCCAAGTTTGTTTTGGTCATAATTCTAGGCCATTTTTTTGCTTTAAGCCATATAAAAAATACACAAAATCTCAAATTTATCGAAAACGACTCTAACGTTTTTGATTAAACTTTATATATATTATGAGCATATTAGTTCCAACAAAACTGCATACCCAGTTTTTTCCGAGAATATCCATATAACTTAGGTCATATAAAGAAAAATTGTTAATTTGCGCAAACTTTTATGTCAAATTGTGAATACTACTTGTGTATACTACTATTATAGTTTTAAACAATTCCACTTAATTATTTTTAGCCCAACCATCACTAAATGGAATTTTCAGTTTTAGCCAAAAAAGGAAAATCATTATTTTTCACATAGACACCAATTCCTTTAAAGTTTGGAGTAAACGTTCGTATAATCACATTTCGACATTTTATCAATTTTTGGCATCAATAACAAAAATGCTTATGATATGATCTAACGCCCAACTCGCTGTGAAAGAGAAAGTTGCGTGCGACCCAGTAGTGATCCCACCACTCGTTTTATTATTTTTTTGTTTTTTATTTATTTATTATTTATAACTATCTAAATTCCGTTATAATACTATTTCTGTGTGAAAATGCGGTTTCGATAATGTTATAAGGAGCATGCCAATTTTCTCCGTTAAGAATGATCTTTGTTTGTTCCATTGTCAATCTCTTTCCAAAATAAATAAATTGTATATCTTTGTAGATTGGACATATTGCCAAAAAATGGAATGTATCTTCTTTTGATTTAATACTGCACATTGTGCAGAGATTTGATTCAATTTTCTTGAAAGGCTGTGCAATCATTAAAATAATTTTTGTTTTTTAGAGCGAAGTTTAGTTCGGGGTATATCAATCTGTTTAAGGATGATGTGGCTTGATTTATGCTTTCGTTGCGATTGTGGATATCAGACAGCTCCAAAAGATTATAGCATTGTTGCTTCAGAAGTAATTGATCATTGTACGGGATATTTAGGTTTGTCTCGCATTTATCTGCCAGTGATACCCAATGATTAATCCATTCCAATCTATTTTCAAAAGTGTATTTTGCGAAAATGTCTATTTAGTCGAAGTGTAATTTCAGGGTATAGCTGAAAAGATTTTTAAGCCCTGTTTCTAAAAATAAAACAAAGTAAGGTGTATTCATGGGAAGGTGGAATATTTTTTTTTATACTTTCCAACTTCCTCGTATTGTTTGACTCCCCAAGTTTGACAGCTATAACACATAACTGAGCCCATAACCGCTTCAAATACACGATACTTGGCTGAGATTGGTATTTTATTTTTATTAATTATATTTTTTCACGAAGCGTTTATAATGCTTTTAGATGAAGATAACTTATTTTTAAGGTGGTACGTTATTTTCATGTTGGGCTCCAAAATTATGCTGAGATAATTATGTTGGGTGACAACTTCTCTTCGATTGATCTTCGATTTTTCTAAGTTGACTTTCAGATTCTAAATTTTGCAGTAGTTATGCATTTTGTTGATCATTAGATGTAGGCTATGAGGTGATTCCGTTAATAAAACAATATCGTCTGCGTATAGTAACACCTTAGTGGTTTCTTGTGCAATTCTGATACCTGCGGTTAGGTGCTCCGATAGCTCACCTATGAACTGAGCAAAAAGAACTGCGCTAAGTAGGCATCCTTGTTTAACTCCAGATTTAGTTTTAAACCATTCGGATATATTTCTTCCTTCCAATACAGTTTTCCACGTGTTCTTATAGATATTTTTTAAGACCCTTCGCTGACATTCCTTTTTTGTGAAAGAGATAGTTGATACTACCATATTCATTGATATTCAGACTGCAATTAAACAATTTCTGGTGTTGAAATAATATCCATGTTTTTTGAACGCTGTCGCGAAGTGCTGAAGATTATTGGCGTTCGACAAAATGTTATGCTCTGCTGGGTTCGTAGACATAGAGGCATACGGAGTAATAATACTGCTGAAGAGCTGCCACTAGCATCAAACTGGCAAATTAGTCCGTCTAACTGCCACTTTGTGACCTTAAATCATGGGTGGGGCAGAAATTACTGGATATCGCCGATGATTGGTGCAATTCCCTTCCCTCATGTAAAACAACTGGTCAGAGTATGATAAAGCCGGAACCAAATAATAGCAAATATTTTTTGTTGTTACCGTGCGTTACTTAGTGGATACAACTTTCTTAATAGTCAGAAATCGAAAATGCAGATTTAATTTATTGAATACTCATAAATTAAAAATGCATCTTATAGACGATAACCTTTGTAGAGGTTACATTTTTCTATTCATACTTTGCTTTCTTGATCGCCTTCAACTTCAATAACAGATTAAAAATCATAAACATCATGCAGTGTATTTATAAAAAATGTAATTCATAAATGATTTTGACATTAATTTTAGAATATTGAGAGTTGAACGATCTTATAAGTTTATTAGACTTACAATTTTGCGAAATATTTTTGCAACAGGCGCCCAAAACAGATAAATGTTAATGGGCTTTACCATTTATTTTTTTAGTAGAAATGTCTTATAAATTATTAGCTTTAGTTTCATTGTAATATTATTGGTGAAATTCTGTTTAATTTTAAAATCAAACTTTCCAATGATGCGTTTCAATGATAGCTATAGTTAGAGCTTTTGTTATATGAGTTGAAAGATGAGATATATTTAAGAAACGTGTATACCACTTGAGAGAAAAAGCTTCACGATTCTTTGTTATGTTTAAGTGAATAAAATCATGAACTACTTAAGCGTTGTTCCCACACCATTAACCAGACAATCAGTCTATTCTTGAGCATACGTCTACAAATGGTAAATGACAATGTAAAGCAAGAAAAAAACAAATAGGGTCTTTTTAACATCTTCGTGAATTAAAACTGTAGACACTTTCACACAAGTCAAACCAAAGACCATAAGATAATTAAAGGCGTTTACAGACTTCTTTTATGCCTTCTCTAATTTTCTTGTATTGCAAAGAATTATGGTATTACAATGTTAATGCCATTGTTGGTTTAACTGTATGTCTATGTTCTTCAATGTTAGGAGAAGATCTTATGTAAACGGTTATTTTGATCCTTATTCCGCCGCCCTTTTCACATGGGGCCTACTTACAACTGCCAAAAATTCTCATGGGCAACGAGTATAAGCAAACAAAAATACAAATTTTTTGCGCAACAGGCTCGTTAGTACCCAAACGGCGGATGGCGGGACCTCCTGTAAAGTTAATTTAAAGTTACAAAATCAATATACATACTATCTCCGCACCGATATTTTTCTGATTTAATGCCCGTCTTTACATCAAAAAGTCCTCAAGAAAACAGAAGTATTATCCCCATAGAAACATCATCGTCTGCGTCGTTGTCGTCTTCGCTCAATGAATAAATTCAGGATCTTTATAACTCAGAGATTATTATTTTTCTGTTGAAAAACTTCACAAAGTAAGCTCACAAAATGTGGAATTTGCCATTTGAAACATTCACACCCACTTTTAGGTTAGAGGAAATGTGATCACCGAACAATGGTGAAGGTGTGCTTTGATGTTGTTGCTATATGCATATCATAACTATATTTGGTTTTTGTTGGATTTTGTTTTAGTTCTATGAAAAGTCTTTATCTCATCCAACGACATTAGAAGACAGATGGCAACATACTTCCTTTCACCAAGAAATGTAGATTTACATGCAGTAAGTTAAGAATAAATAAATGAGTCCTCATATGCATTGATATGCATTGTACATATACGTAAATCTATGTGAATAGATAAGACATTCTACTATTAACAAAGATATTTCCGACCGAGAACACATTTTAATATCAAGTTAGTATTTCATTATGCTTTGCTGAGTATGTCTATGTCCTTCAGGAGGCAAACACATTGCCAGTACACTGGGGCCAACCAATTAATTCGAAAGCGTAAAAGATCGTTTGAATCTTCCATCCATATATATGAACGAAATATACATATTAGGATTGTCTTAGTATCTTGTTCAAAAACTTTTTCAAAATTCCTAACCGTTAAACCAAAAAGAACTTAATGTCAAAGCTAATATACCCCTATGGACTATTTTATAAAAACTAATATTTCCTTAAACTATGGGATAGGGTATAATAATATCAATATCAATATCAACTTGTACCTGTACAAGTTGGAAATATATTAAAATGTTTAGGCAGGAGTGGGATAACTTAAACCCTAAGAAATAAAAATAGATTTGTTTAGAGGGATTAAAAACATCAAAAACAAAAACGTCAGCAGATACGATAATGTATTAAACCTTTTATAAAAGCCACAAATTCAAAACATTAGAAAAATGTATCTACTGATTTTCAAAATTTTAAAATTAAGTAATTACAAATTTCATAATGAAACAAAAACCACAAAATGGTGTTATGCCACTTAGTTAAAAAAAATTAAATTACTTTAACTACTTTTTTAGTAGTTAAACAAATAAAACCAAAATTTCAGAAAGTATCAAGGCGCATTTTCATATACATAGTTAACAGGTAGGAGTGGGTTATTATAAATATTCGATCCATAAAGCTGTGCATTACTACTAGAATGATACAATGTTCTTAGTAAATAGATAAAAACACTGCTGTTAAAATGTTTTTTAAATGTTTTATATAATTTGGCCAAATAGCCTTTTCCGAATGTAAGTGTGACAATATGTAGACCTTAAAAATGGGATTGTATTGCTTAATTTGACTAAGAAGCGGTATAAAAAATTTAATCGATTTTAAGTTCAGACCCAAAATCTGATGATAGACAGACACATTGACATGGAATAAATCATTTCGTTTTAAATTTTGATCCGATTTGTAGAAACAAATAAATATTTCTTTATTATTTTTCTTAATTTTACAAAATGTATAAAATTGAATACACCCTTTGGAATCGGGTATATTGATGCGATATATATATTCGAATTCAACGAGATGTAGGAGTTACTAAATTTATTTTATTTCCATCAGGCCTAATTAAAATTATTAATTAGACCATGAAAGGGACAAACATCGCCTAATTGGTTAATCAATCCCTGTGATACACATTTATAATTATGTATCCTATTAACCGAGTTGAATTGTTAGAACATCCACTCAACCTTTATAAAAACTCGTCAAGTGAGCAATATACTTACCTACATATAGATCTGGAATAATAACATATGTCTGCAACCTTGTGCTCTATATGTGCTTGCGCTCTTTATGGCAACTCGTTATAGATTTCTTTCTCCTGCTTAAATAATCAATAAACCGAAAGCATTTGAACCTTGTTCGTATTGAATACACCATGAATTAGAACATTCAGAAAGATTACAAAATATCCTTTCCACCAGGTATCAATCTATTCGCTTGGCATCAGACCATTCATAGTACAAAACATACAAAACATCTAGGCCAAGGACTATTTGGCATTCTCATTCGACTTGATATTGTCGCTTTGAAAATAAAGTCACAACCTCGTCCTTCATATAATATTTCTCATACAAATTTCTAATTCATCGTTATATTTTTTGCGAGCTCAGTTCATCCCCATTTGGGGACACACCAGAAACCGGGACAACAAAGCAGATTTAATTTCACCCCAAGGAATATCAACACAGTGCAATCCTTAAAATAGACAGCAAAACAAAAGAAGCGCAGGATATCAGAAAATTCGTTACCACAAATTGACTCGTCTGCCCCAAGGTAATTATCATAATTAATCTCATTTAGTTAAGGGTATTGTGGTAATGGGGTGATGCAAAATTGATCACCTCTGATGGTTTGAATTCTAGGTGGTGAAATTTTAAAATGATTTTCATTTCCATCGTGTCAGTTTAGAGCCACAGGGGTAGGCGACTTGTGTTTGCATTTATATCGTGACTGATATTTGTAAGAAAATTGGATTATCAACAAGTAAGAAATATTCGTAAGTAATTTTTTGGAATGAATATTGTTATGAACTTATTCTGTCCTCGATATGAACATTCACAAAGCGAGGAAATTTCGCCTTCCTTGCGTTAATTAAAATGTTAAAATCCTTTGTAAACATTAATTCCTTTAGGGTGAATGGAAAAGAGATTGTGGTTTTGTTGTTTTTGTGCAAAGCTGCTTTTTAATTGCATTCATACTCATATGGTTATACAAATTACATCCTGACAAACCTACTGCAGTTGAAGCAGAAAGTTCAGATCATTTTTGTAAAGGAAATATGATTTTTTAAAATTAACTTTTCCAACAAAAAAAAAATTTTAATATGACAAACGATTTTACTGTCGTGTTAAATATTTTCGCAAACATGCCATATTAATATGTCACTTTTGCGTTTTTTAATGACAATGAAAATTAATTCATTTATTTAATTGTTAAAGAGCGACAGATACAGGAACAGCTAAGAAAATTTGGTTGCTTATTGCAGTTTTTCTAAATCATTTTATGGAATGAAAACAAAGCAAAAAGAAACAGATGCAATTTAAATAAGTATTTTTTTATATTTTGCGAATTATTTCTGCTGCACAATTTCGGAATATTAATTTTAATTCAAATTAATATAACGATGAGGGATGAAAGGATACATGTATGTTCTATATGTTCGCTCGATGAAAGCGACATTTTACCTGTTGAAACAAAAATACAGCAAAATAATTAGAACCATTCTGTTTATCTTTTGTTTCCAACTACAAAGTACAAAACATTTTTCGTATGACTCAATTTTCGATATTAGATTGTTGCCCGTATCATAAAAATGGCCTTACAAGGTAAATAAAGAGTAAAACCAAGCAAATAATTTCGAATTTGAAATTAACAATAACTTGTGATGGCTGCATGACTGGGTCGTACGATGGACTTTAAAACATATATATTTCATATATTTTGTACTCTAACCATTAGGTATGACTCAATTTTCGATATTAGATTGTTGCCCGTATCATAAAAATGGCCTTACAAGGTAAATAAAGAGTTAAACCAAGCAAATAATTTCGAATTTGAAATTAACAATAACTTGTGATGGCTGCATGACTGGGTCGTACGATGGACTTTAAAATACTTTGATAAAAAATTACATAGGTACTCGATGTTTCATATCTGTTATATTGGAAGTACCGTTAATAGGTAATTTGGCTAAAACTAGGTATGGGGACATTGTTGCAAAAGTTAATAGTTACTTAAATATTCATTTTAAATATTTCATTTATTCAGTGATGTTTGCGGGATATTGAAGATTAATTTTTTAATTTGAACTTTATTCGATTTTTTTGGAAAAAATTGTTTTGTTTCTAATGTTAACGTTGATGTTTTGTAAGTTTAATCACATTTTGACAGAATAGCCAGACTCACTATTTATTTGCTCCTAACTGAGCAAATATAAGAAATAGCATTTTTTCTAATATGTGGCAAATAAAGATAAGGCCTGGGTTTTAAATTTTTTATATATTTTTGTATATATGGCGAAAGTTTGTTTCAATATTTGCTTATTCTGTTACAAAAAGAATATTGGTATGGTGATATTCATGTCGTTGCCTATCTGGTGCAGCCGTCTGTCTTGTTTACATTCAAATGAAAGCCTTTTTGGGATTAAAATAGGACACTAGTGTTCAGTGTATTGAAATGTTTGCTAAATGTGCTTTTCCGATATAATAGAGTTGCTAAATAATCTATTTATACCTCTATTGGTGTCATTTTGATTCCGACAGAAGGTCATAGCCCTTTAACATGTATTCTAAACTAAATAAAAATCATATAATTGTAGAGTATATTTTGCGGGCATAGTATACTAGGTTTAGGTGTCAAGATAACATTAGTTTAAAAATAATTGTACATTATCCCTTTCGATACAACTGGCTATACATATCTCTACTCTGGTGGTTGGTAGGTTGCTCATGGTCTGGTGGCAAAAATCTAAGCTAAATAATAGAAATTGCAATAATATGCTTCATATTTTCCTGTTCGGAACCGGCGTTAAACTTTAGGTCCCATTCTTGTCAAAAATATAACTTCGCACACACAAATAAATGAGAGAAGCTCGGTTGTAGGTAACGTACAAGCAGATGTAGTTTAGAACCTCAGTGGTATGTTGCTTCCCCATAAGTCCAATGCATACTTATTATCTTTGTAAAATATAATGTAAAGTTTTCTTTCTTAGACTCAACGATAATGGCCTATATGCCAACAATAATTACTTCATATTGCACAAACCAACTTCTTATCAAATCGAAATTGATATTGGTTAAAATATTAGCTACTGACTTTCGTTTGATATTATTTTATTGTACTACTTGTTATATTTTACTTTACTGACGAATCTTCATATCCAACTGATTCGCTCGTGGGATTCGGAATGACTTATTTCTCTTTCACACGATCGTTCTTCTTTTATTACTTTGTTCCACTTTCCGTTTACTACATCGCAATATCGTAAAAACCTCGGATGCATTCGCATCCTAGGCAGTTTTAAGATGTTCAATTTTGGATTATCAAAATCATAAAATTTCCCTCCTTAATCGCTTTCTACGATAAACTCATTTATCGTTTATTGTAGTCTAAAATAAATATATGCCAGTGGTAGGACAGGGAAGCCGGAGGGATATAATGTCTCTGATCATAACATCGCCGACAAGAAATGAAAAACACTACACACGGTTATAAAATGTATCTGCTCCCTTTGTGCTAGCTAATAAATAAAATATAAAATCATTCTGACATTGATTTAGACCATCAGTTGAAACAGCAACCATAGTATCCTATTATGTACGGCCTTCCTTTATTCTACAAAATTGAATCCAGAGATTATTTTTGAATAGGTCTCGCAACCCTCTTTCCCCCGCTTCGTTTGTTGTTAATTAAGTCTCGAATAAAACTGTATTGTTTATTGTTGTGCAATATTCGGTCCAAAACATATTTCTACAAGGAAAACGTACATAGTGATTGGTTTAGTTGTGTTTGTACGACTAGGATGTTCTTTTGGAGGATGGAATCAAACACCGCCCTTTGTCACGTTTCGAAAGTGCAGTAAATTCATGATACCCACCTTTTTTTGGTTATTACTCTTGTACAGTATGCAAGGACTTGTATGAGCTTTTTTTTTTAAAAGTAGATGCACATTCCACTTAGGTAAGATTAAATATTCCGGTTTCGTTTCATCTCCATACACACAGAGTCATAGAGAATACACCACCTCGAGTGTAAAAAGTGAATAAATGAGAAAATAGTAAAAATATCCTGTTTCTTGTATATATGTATAAGAGAGCGGAGGTAATAGTGCACAAGAATTTTAAGTTTCATTGCTTTTTTTGTGTTGTTTTTGTTATGTATCCAGAGTTTGTGATATGTGGTTCTGGATATATCGTGCGCATAATTACAACACTTCAACTCTATACAAAAAATTATTTTTTCTATCCTTGATCGTGTTCTAGACCGTCTAGAGAATAAAAACCGAATTCGCTTTAACGTTCCGCCGTAGCCGTTAACAGAAAAAGGATATAGAATATGTGTTTACCAACCGCTTATGTGAAGCAAAAAGTGTAACGTGCTTGCATAAAAGGGTTTCACTAGCTTGTTTTTTTTTCCAAATTGCATTTTGTTATTTCCGTTGTTGTCATCGTCCTTGTTGTTTGGATATCCTTGCGATACTTTATGGCGGCACAAATCCAATGTAGAAAAAAAGAGACCATGCTGTTTTTGAAAAAAAAGTGAACTTATATCAATACTACCTACACATAGCTAGTATCTACAACTAACACGTGTGACTTGTTAAAAAACCGTTATAGCAGGCAAAAGTCATTCATAATACCTTTGTGTGTGATTGTGTTGTTTTGTGATTTTTGTGCGCTACTGTCAACATCGTTGTCTATCGGTCGGTCAGTCGGTTGGTTGGTCGTCTTGTCCTCCATAAAGAAGTGAGAAAGTACAGTTCATATGAAACCACGACAAACAGTACCTAAATTGAAAGTTCCAGCAGGGGCAAGAGCCATCATTAGAAGCATGTAAGCCATTGTGCAGGCGTCCTGCCGCTTGCTTGTACACTTTCTGCTGCTGACCCCTGTGTGACTCCCCGGTCAGCTACTATAATAGATATATACAAGTCGAGGGGTAAAAAATAAAAAACGTTCGTGTTGAATAACAAAACGAGCAGAAACCAGTCAACATAGGTTGCCCGCAGTCAGTGCTGGGTTGCCCCCGTGGGGAGCCGTCAACTCCACGGCCACTAAAGCCACCCGTTTGGCCACCAGAACCAGAACTACCGCTGGAATCGCAATGGGCAGATGGAATTACGGAGGGTTATTGGGATCAAGGAGGTCCATGGGTATGTTGTTTCCTATGATTTTTACACACTATTTTTATCTTATATTAAATTGCTTTTCCATTTTTTTAAATTGAAATATGTGTATGTGCTTTTGTTATTGTTATGGGTGTGATTTTGGGAAAAAAGAAATTTATACATGTACACCGTATGCGTAGTTGAAAACTATTCACATTGTTTATTTTGTTTAGTAGACATGCGATGCTACGGAAATCGACCCTAGAGGGGTTAAATTCGAAGCTTTTGATCGAATTCAATAACCAGAGGCAAAGCTATTTGAAAATTTACCGTTGCATGAATATAAATGAAAAACATATGAGAAGAGTACAATGCGGATCGTTTAATACCCTATCCCATCCCATCCTTAAAATTAATATCTCCAAAAAGTGGGCTTTATTAGCCTATAATATAGAAAATGACATTGTCACAACATATTGTTCAAACAGTTTATCAGAATCTTTTGTTGTTTGACAAAAAACATCGCTTTTCTCCTGCATATGCTATGGGGTAGGGTATACACACGGTTTTTGTAAGAAAACTCCCCCAAAAAGTGGGCGTGGGTTAAAATGGTCTATAGACGAAATGTTCATATTTATATTACTAATGATTCTGCATCAAAAGTTTTTTCGAAAATACAAGGTGGCGCAAAAATAACCTTCCGATGTATTTTCTGATAGGAGGATTACTTTTGCGCCACCTTGTGCCTAACATTCTTTACTAAGCATTATGAATAAGGTTAAGATACATTTTAAGCATTGCATAATTGTTTACACTTCTCAGAAAGGGCCATTAATATATTTGAGTCAGCTTTCAGTTGTTAAAAATCACTATTGTTTCAACATCATATTATGCAAGGTGGCGCAAAAATAACCTTCCGATATATTTTCTGATAGGAGTATTACTTTTGCGCCACCAACAACATATTTAGACAATCGGAATATCTGTATTTCGTTCATATAAAGTTTTTTGCCACGCCCACTTTTTGGGGACGTTTTTAATAAAAAACGTTTTTCGGTCAAATTTGCGCCACATTTGACCGAAAAACGTTTTTTATTAAAAACGTCCCCAAAAAGTGGGCGTGGCAAAAAACTTTATATGAACGAAATACAGATATTCCGATTGTCTAAATATGTTGTTCAGAAAGTTTTTCAAAATTCCCTATGGTTTGGCCAAAAAATACGTTTTTCTAAAAAGGGGGCGTGGCAGTGGGCGGATTTCAAACATTTTTACACTTGTTCTGCTGGGAGCAACAAAGAGCACGTGTACCAAATTTCATCCTTCTAGCTCAAAATTTAAGGCCCAAAAACTGGTGACGTACGGACGGACGGACGGACATGGCTTAATCGACTCAGCTATCGATTCTGAGTCGATCCATATACTTTGAGGTATATGTAGCAAAATTATTTCTCTATGTTACAAACTATGTATCAAAACTAATATACCCCTATGGGATAGGGTATAAAAATCCTAAGGTCAGTTCAAATCGCCAAAACAGGAGATCAGACGGTTAACTCCCGCTCAGAAGGTCGGAGTTCGATTCCCAGCCCACGTCTCGCAATGATCTGAAAAATCATCCGAGTAATATTAATTTTCAGTTTCAAGTATTATTTATCTCAACTTAGCCGTTCGGATTCGTCATAAATCAGGAGGTCCCTTTATGCAAGAAGTACACACGCACACCAAGCCAATGTAATCTGCGTGTTTTTTACATATTGCACTACAATAATACAACTCATAAAGTTCGCGGTCCTCCATTCGTCTTCCACACATATATTCGACGACGATTTTTTTTTTCGAAACTGCCTAATATTTGTTTCTCTTTCCTGCTTATTATCCAGCACTCGGTGTCGTAAGTAGGACACGTAGGATTAAGGTCCGGCAAATTAAACTTTTGACTTTCGGGTTAAGAGTTTCGATCCCATTAATTTCGCTAAACCGAAATAGCATCGGTTTTATGTTTTCGTCGGATCTCCTCCAATAAGGAGTGTTTCATGGGGTTGATGTTGACTACGAGGTAGATAAAATAATGTCGATATCACCGCTAGTATTTAGGTTGGAAAAGTTCAAGCGAGCTGCTTTCCAACTGAACTTTGCATTGCGTGACTTCTCGTGTAAGGCGGCGTTACAGCTGTATCAGTTTCGAAGATATCCGCTTTTAAATCTCGAGGAGATGGATGCTATCATACGCGTTCTTGAAGTCTATGAAAAGATGATGTTTATAGATTTAAAATGCATTTGATTTGTCTAAGTGTTAACAATTTGTTGTCTTAAAGCCCTTCACACAGTACGTTGAATATGATCTTATATGTGACATTAGGCGGGAATAAACCTCGGTAGTTTGTGCAATACATGGAATCGCCTATTTTGTAATTGGGACATATGAAGCTGATATTCCAGTCCTTGGGTATGCTCTCATCCATCTAGAATTTGTTGATGGTTTGGTGCATGCACATTTCTATAGCACGAACTTCGTATTTAAATAGTTCTACTGGTAATTCATCAGACCTGGGTGTCTTGTTTTTCTTCAGATTTTTTTTATGACCGCGCTAACTTCTTCAATTATAGAAGGGAGTGGAGGGGGGCCAGTTTGTTGCCCTATCATTATCTCAACATCACGCCTATTAAGTATCTGCTTGAAATATATTAATAGAAACGTTTAATTTGCAATTCTGTTTCGATATAAAATTGTATCTATAGAGAAAATATATTACTAAATTTCTATATACATCACTTCAAAAATTTTCTAATGTTATTACTTTCTATTCATATATATGTTAATATTAAGATCATAAGCCGATTATATAATGCTCATATCCTGCATACCCTAAGCAATTATTCTGTTCAATTTCCCCGAACGAATGCACAAAGCATAATACCTATCTGGTTATATTCCGGAATATTTGCATCCCCTGCATTACAAATTACATTACTTTGCTTAGTAATTTTCCAATTTTCACAAAATGTTTGCTTTAAGCGAAGTTTAGCGAAACTGCGTAAATGCCCTGGGCTAAGGATATAGCTATTGCGCATTCTAAATATTTCCTGGAATATAACATTATGTACATACCGATTCATTTAGCAAAATAAAGTAACGAAGTTATCCCGATTCGGATAACGTGGGTAGCTATAATAATTCCCATCTGTATCTTTCGCTCCAATTCACTGTACCCCTATTCATTGCCAATGAACATAGCGGACGGATATAAATTTCAAAATCGTTCAATGGCAGTTAATCAACGTGATGACCTCTGGATCGAAATGTAGCGATTTTCATCAGGGTTTAATGTTTTAATGTTAGCACATTTCGTAATTATGCGCGAGTAACGTTCGCAACGGTACAAACCCATTGAACCATAACAGAAACTCATAAATCTGTTTGCACAAAGCTGAACCTTCATCTTCTGAAAAAAAAGATACAAAATAAAATGGAAGAGAGACAGGCATCATACTTTCTGCATACGAAAGCTGAAATTTACACTTATCCATCTCATAAAATTTAAAAGGAAATTGCGTTCTGTTGTCCCGTGTCACCCAATGAGGATAAATCGAAATTGTCCCAAGGTGCCAACTAAATTTTATGAGTTTGTTCCGCCAATGTTTGCTCTAACTTTGATTTATTGCTAAAGATACAATTGGACGATTGACGACCGTGTAAAAGCGTATACAGTGTACAATATATATATAAAAGCATAAACCATATATAAAATGTTCACTGAAGGAGGAAGACCATTTGAGTGAAAACATCAAAAGTGTTATCACCGCCACAACCCCGCCGAAGTACGAAACGACTGACATTAGCAATATCGTAGCCGTCAAATGCTCTTGTTTTGTCTGTTTAAATGCTCGTTCCCTTTTAAATTCAAAGTCTCAAAAGAAGAAAAAATGCTTTTCGTTTGCTTTTTATATTTATTTACGTGGAAGAAACCCATAAACAAGTCGTCACATTCCTTTGCTACTTTACAATGTCATGAGACGCAAGCCAAAGTCTTTTATTAAAGAACTTCAGTGGGGTTTCTTCATCAGACTATAATAAACTTGCTGGGAACGAAAGAAAAACTGTTTTTTTGTTTACATAGATCTGTAATTTTGAAGAACTGTATGTAAGGGATCACCGAGATAAAAGTTCATTGACAAATTTCCTGCTTTAAGTCGAAGAGTAACAACGATTCTTATTAGGGATCTGGTTGTTTCTGGTCAATAAATAAAATTTATAATAACTTTCAATACCAAAATTTGTTTGTAGTGCCTTAAAATAGGCTATATGTAGTGAATAAATATGAGTCAACATATTTACTATTGAATGTTCCTGTGCCAGTTATACAATGCACTGAAAATATTGCAGGATTAGGCATTTCAGTTATAAATCAGGAACAGGGAATCTCTCAGTTTAAATTGTGGCGAATTCTTCGTAAAGATCTTGGCCTACAACATCAAATCAACTCAACAACTGAAGCCTCGTGCTTTAAGAGAATACATTTCATCCACATTTGGTAATTTTATACTGGTGGTCTGATTGGAGTATTTTTTCGTGAAAGAAAATGATCGTAATATGTTATCATTGACCGTGACATAAACGAAAAAGAATAAAAGGGGATTGTCGATACCTGTTATTTTTGTCGAAGAAAATGAGGTCACAATTACAGTGAATTCAGGCCGGTATATGGGAGTGTTGTAGGAATTTATTTCACACGACATAATGCATTTGATTTAGGATACCACATCTCAATAACGCCCGATTTAAAGTGGGCAGGCCGCATCTCCGATTTGGCCCAAAACTGTGTAAGAAAAAACTTAAAATATCTTCCTACTGCGTTTCTTTACTGGGAATATCGGCGTATAAGATAAATAAAGCTGTAAAGGATTACTAAGAGGTTTTTTATTTATCGGATAAATATAATGTTTAATAAGACGAGCTTAAGCCTAGTTTAAAAATTGCCAAATCGTTTTGGATGATGTCCAGAAAATATTATTCACTAATAATTGAAATGAAATACCGACCTATAAGAATAACAATTCTATCTTATGCAATCATGCATCTTGATGGGAAAAACCTTTTGCCTAGTTATATGCTTAGAACAATGGAATGAGATATCCAGTTTACCGCCAATTAAGAATGGCAAATTTGAGAAGCTTCTCACAAGAGTTTGGATATTTGTCATACTTTCGCAAGAGGTGGGGCAATGAATAAAGCGTAGATGCTTTTACTTTCGATTTTTCGCACTAACCATTGTACCCACCTATTTCTTTATAATATCTGCAGACTAGGGAGACAATAAACCGCCAGAATTGCTATTTTTGTTAGCTATTTATTTAGAAATCTTGATCTAGATATGGCCTCATGATTCTGGATAGGTACATCTTCGATTTGACTCATTAATAGCATTTTTTTCTAGTCCGCAGGGCTTTAATTTACAAAGGCGTGATTATGGTTTGGGTACGATTTACTGATTTTTAAAATGTCGTTTTAAAAACTCGACAGTAAAAATTTCGACTTTCGAAAAGTCGATTGGTTGAAATGCCGATTGATAAAAATGTCGAAACTTACAAAGTCGATTTTGAAAATATCAACTCGATCAACAAGCCACTCTCGAATAATTGTTAATGTTTTTATTTTATTTTATTGTTAAAGATTTTAAACTGTCAACTTTTTTTTGTCGAACGAATTTCAGTCGACATTTTAACAGTAGTTGATGAAATTTATATCTGTCCAGTGGCCCTTTTTTTTGTCCACGTTTCGTATGCTTCCCCGTGATGATTATATATTCAAAAAAAAAAAAAAAGAAACATTTTTGGCGCGACAGGCTCGTTAGTACCCAGGTCCTAGCTTTCTCACAACCAATCATGTGTGCGTGTGTACTTCTTGCACGATGGCTGGACCTCCTGTTTTATAAGGACTCCGAAGTCCGAGTTGAGATAACCTTTCTTGATAATGAATACTACTCGGATGATTTGTCAGATTATTACGAGAGGAGGGATAGTAAAAAAATCATTTAGGTGTTTTTGAATTTATTTATTATGTTTTTATAACAAATTCTTTGCATCACATGCTAAACCTACTTCAACATGGATCAAATCAATATTTGAAAGTCAACAAATTATTCGGTAGCATGGCTGACCACGTTATTACTACTCCTCTCGGTTATAACGTCTTCAAGATGAACCAAATATGTGAACACCGGAAATCGTTGCAGATCCTAGAAAAATACTCGAGAAGTCCAAATCAATATGACACACTCGATACAAAAAAGGATTTAGGATTCTTGAGGATGGTGCAAAACTCCCGGGCCAACACGAAAGGCACAATCTATCTTCCATAAATCGGTACATACGCCGACGATATTGACATCATTGGTAGGACTTACCGTGATGTCATAGCCACAATTGCTAATGTAGATAAGGAAGCTTCAGAAATGGGTTTAGCAGTAAATGAGGGTAAAACCTGATCATCCCAGTCCCGCTCTATGGAGCTGAAGAATGGACCATATCAAAGGTAGATGAAGATGTCTTTGGACGATTTGAGAGAAAAATTCTTCAAAAAATATTCGATCTCGTTTGCGTTGACAAAAAAACTCCTCATTTGATTAGGATATGTAGACCGATTGGGCATCAATACTCCAGCTCGCATAATCTTCGATTTTCAGCCAGACGTCGCGTCGGACGCAGTAGAGGAAGATCTCGCCTTAAGTGGCGCGCAACAGTAGAGAAAATATCTTCCTACTGCGTTTCTTTACTGGGAATATCGGCGTATAAGATAAATAAAGCTGTAAAGGATTACTAAGAGGTTTTTTATTTATCGGATAAATATAATGTTTAATAAGACGAGCTTAAGCCTAGTTTAAAAATTGCCAAATCGTTTTGGATGATGTCCAGAAAATATTATTCACTAATAATTGAAATGAAATACCGACCTATAAGAATAACAATTCTATCTTATGCAATCATGCATCTTGATGGGAAAAACCTTTTGCCTAGTTATATGCTTAGAACAATGGAATGAGATATCCAGTTTACCGCCAATTAAGAATGGCAAATTTGAGAAGCTTCTCACAAGAGTTTGGATATTTGTCATACTTTCGCAAGAGGTGGGGCAATGAATAAAGCGTAGATGCTTTTACTTTCGATTTTTCGCACTAACCATTGTACCCACCTATTTCTTTATAATATCTGCAGACTAGGGAGACAATAAACCGCCAGAATTGCTATTTTTGTTAGCTATTTATTTAGAAATCTTGATCTAGATATGGCCTCATGATTCTGGATAGGTACATCTTCGATTTGACTCATTAATAGCATTTTTTTCTAGTCCGCAGGGCTTTAATTTACAAAGGCGTGATTATGGTTTGGGTACGATTTACTGATTTTTAAAATGTCGTTTTAAAAACTCGACAGTAAAAATTTCGACTTTCGAAAAGTCGATTGGTTGAAATGCCGATTGATAAAAATGTCGAAACTTACAAAGTCGATTTTGAAAATATCAACTCGATCAACAAGCCACTCTCGAATAATTGTTAATGTTTTTATTTTATTTTATTGTTAAAGATTTTAAACTGTCAACTTTTTTTTGTCGAACGAATTTCAGTCGACATTTTAACAGTAGTTGATGAAATTTATATCTGTCCAGTGGCCCTTTTTTTTGTCCACGTTTCGTATGCTTCCCCGTGATGATTATATATTCAAAAAAAAAAAAAAAGAAACATTTTTGGCGCGACAGGCTCGTTAGTACCCAGGTCCTAGCTTTCTCACAACCAATCATGTGTGCGTGTGTACTTCTTGCACGATGGCTGGACCTCCTGTTTTATAAGGACTCCGAAGTCCGAGTTGAGATAACCTTTCTTGATAATGAATACTACTCGGATGATTTGTCAGATTATTACGAGAGGAGGGATAGTAAAAAAATCATTTAGGTGTTTTTGAATTTATTTATTATGTTTTTATAACAAATTCTTTGCATCACATGCTAAACCTACTTCAACATGGATCAAATCAATATTTGAAAGTCAACAAATTATTCGGTAGCATGGCTGACCACGTTATTACTACTCCTCTCGGTTATAACGTCTTCAAGATGAACCAAATATGTGAACACCGGAAATCGTTGCAGATCCTAGAAAAATACTCGAGAAGTCCAAATCAATATGACACACTCGATACAAAAAAGGATTTAGGATTCTTGAGGATGGTGCAAAACTCCCGGGCCAACACGAAAGGCACAATCTATCTTCCATAAATCGGTACATACGCCGACGATATTGACATCATTGGTAGGACTTACCGTGATGTCATAGCCACAATTGCTAATGTAGATAAGGAAGCTTCAGAAATGGGTTTAGCAGTAAATGAGGGTAAAACCTGATCATCCCAGTCCCGCTCTATGGAGCTGAAGAATGGACCATATCAAAGGTAGATGAAGATGTCTTTGGACGATTTGAGAGAAAAATTCTTCAAAAAATATTCGATCTCGTTTGCGTTGACAAAAAAACTCCTCATTTGATTAGGATATGTAGACCGATTGGGCATCAATACTCCAGCTCGCATAATCTTCGATTTTCAGCCAGACGTCGCGTCGGACGCAGTAGAGGAAGATCTCGCCTTAAGTGGCGCGCAACAGTAGAGATAAAAGTGCCTAATATAACATTGGTCAAGAACTAAAATAAACATATGAGAAGGCTACAATCTGCTGTGCGGATCGTTGAATACTCTTTCCCATCCCATCTGTAAAACTATTATCCCCAAAAAGTGGCTTAAAATACGATGGGGATTAAATATAGAAAATGACATTGTTCAGATAGTTTATAAATAACTTTTACAGTTCTACAAAAGACAAGGTTTTTCTCCTGCATATGTTTTGGGGTAGTGTATAAAAATTTTGTTTATATATACAAACGCCCCCAAAAAGTGGGCGTGGGTTAAAATGTTTTATAGACGAAATGTTCATATTAATAATTACCAATGATTCTGTATCAACATTTTTTTTTTCGAACATTTTTATTTTTTTTCGCTTAATCGACTCAGCTAGCGATTCTGATCCATGTACTTTTAGGTATATGTAGCTAAATTATTTCTCTATGTTGCAAACTATGTATCAAAACTAAAATAACAATAACGTTGAGATTGATGTGTCTTTTTCTCCGACCACCTAAACTTACAAAAGTTAGTGTTTGATTCAGTAATTTAATAGAAATTATGATAATTAAAATGAAATATTTTTGAAATTTGATATCTCTGTCACAAAGAATGTGCCATCCTGTTTAACGCGGACATTTATTTGCGAAGCTTTTCATGCCTGTTTTATACTCTTATCACTAAAAAAGACAGCGCTTAGCAGCCCTACGCACTAGCCCACATTACATTTAATACATTTAAAATCTCTTCACCGGATATCCTGCACATTCTTTTTTTTTTTTTACAAAATTAGCTCTCATAATCAAGTTGTGTTTTAAAAAATATTTAATTCGTTTTAATGTCCTTATATTTAAAATCATACCCCTTACGTGATTTAATTGAGATTCATTTAACAATAAACAAACTCATGGCCGACTCATCATTTTCAGTTATGTTAAAACTGCAAACCATCAACTGCATATCTTGAAATGATATCTTGAATTCAAAAAAAGTATATCTCTATGTGAAGATTGAAGGATAACTCTTAACTTTAATATTAGGCAATATGCTTTGTGTATCTATGGCTTGTCATTGGCTGTAATACTGCAGTGGTAAGGTGAGTCGACCTTACAACTACTTGTTGTATACAATGCATACACCAGTTTACTGCTTGACATTTAACGTAAGCCGTCAATTAGTTACCCAAGCAGAGATTTCCATGTATTGGTAAAAAATTCCATAAGACATCATAATCGTTAAGAAACAGCTAAATCTAATTGAAAAAATATTTAAACACGGACCACTTGAAAAAAAAGTCATCGCACAATAAGAGCATTTCATGTGAATTTCACTTCGCTAAGAGTCCGACCTCTTGAAATAAATCTCCGCCGTTAAAATAGCCCTTTTTCCAAATCCGAAATAAAGGTTAACTATGTCACACGGGCGGAAATATTTTTCATTGAAAATACCTTAAAAAAGTTATAAAAGAAATAAGAAAAAAACAAGGATTAATCTAACCATTTTATCGTAGAAATAACGGAAGGAGGCGGTTAAAAATTAAAATGAAAAAGGAAAGAACAATATGATAAAAGTGTACACATTCATTTTTTTTTTTTGGTAATTTTTCTCATGGTTGTGGATGTGAACGTGGAATGCCTTAACCTTCTGTAGGCGACGACGAAGTCAAGTCATTCTATAAAAAAATTCCTCTTCTTGCTGTCTGTTGTCCTGAAAAGGGTATTAATGTGGGAGGGATGTGTAAAAACGGGGGAGAAATTTAAAAAAACAGACAATTTTATTTAAAGTGTTTCTTTCTCAGGATGACAAAAAGCAAAAATACAACGCAGACCTAAGACATTTTTCTGCAATACATCAGTTGGAGGAGTTGTAATTTTACTCCATGTAATTTATCTCACTTATACAGAAGTTAACGTAAGTTAGGAGGTAGGTTGTTGAGAATTTTGAGTGAGAGTACAAATTTTGTAGTGTATAGGAGAGGAATTTTTAATCCTGTTAAGAGGCTATATAAGGATGGAGAACAATGGCTATTGGCTGTAAAGTTATATGGAAAGCTCTGTGCATCATCACCCAATCCCTAAAAAATTATTAGGAATGACAAATACTTTCTATTTATTTCTATATCCTCCAATTGCGTATTAGAATATTAAAGACTAAAAATCCTGATATGTAGACGTTTTTTCAAATAATTCTCATAAAATTGAGCTTAGTTGCTTGTACTTTAATAACTTCTTGTCATCGCGAAACTGTAGGGTTTGATTAAAAGTTTCAGCTGGATGGAACATTGTTGTTCAGTCCCTCAATGATAGGGTAATAAACTATTCGCACTGCGGATTGTAACATTATCATAAGATTTTATTTTCATATTTAACATTTTAAATTTTTAAATATCTATGTTTTTCTATTTTTATTTTATTTGCAGGTGAGTGAATAATTTGGATTTGTTGTACCATCGTTAAGTGCACAGAGTAAGAATTAATTCAATATTATACAAACATAAACAATTACCGTTAATTATAAATGTTGCCACTTAAAAGAGAGATTTTTGTATGTTAAGCTGTTACAGCCCTACAGTAGTATGTCTTCTTTAAAAAGTTAATTTTTCTCATTTTTGTTTCATGTTTGACAGCAGAATTTTGAGATTTCCTCCATGTAGGTCTTCGTTCCGAATTGTAAAGGGTACATTAATATTTAATGGACTTTGTTTTTAAATTTTTGTAAAATAACCAATATAACGAGTGCAATCAGAGATTAAATATTAAGCGTAAGTAAGAAGGATGTACTATTCGTTTTTGTCCTTATTACAAAGGAGTTTTTTTTCGAATTAATTTATATTTGGAGCACATCTCGTCTTAGGCATAAAAGACGTCCAAAAATAGGTTTGAGCAAATCCTTTTGAATGCGTAGATTTTAATGAACCACGTCCGTTGTTCTCTGCACTGATTCCTTCTACAACTAAATATAAGATAATATTCTTCAGGTTATGGACAAAATGCTTTTGATTAATATGTCCTTGAAGAAGTTTGATGATTAAGAAAGAAGCGATATTGATATGTTTCCTTCCATTATTATTATTACTACGCTGGGAGCATAAAACAAAGGAGCCGTCCATCTTTTTTCAAATAATACATTATCCACTCTATTGTTCTTCATTTGGAGCGTTTAATGGTTTAAATACCATTTTAAACTCTTCAACCTTCCGTTGAGTAGTTACATAATCGAATGTAAACACTTTATAACATTATTATTTTTACATTTTTTTTTTAATTTTTTTTGTACAAAAAAAGGTTTTATTCTCATGAATTTTTTTTATCTCGAGATCCGTGCAGCTGATGTAGAGAATGTCGCTTACTACATCAAAGGTCTATCTGTCAATGGTGATGCTCTGTTCGATTCTCCAAAATTGTGCGTCATTTCATGTTGACAGCATATACTTGGTCTTAACATCGTTTACTATTAAACCCATTTTTGCCCCTTCTTTTTCCATACTAGCAAACGTAGCTGTAACATCCATACAAATTTTACAAGGAATTTTGTAAATTAGCTCATTAAAGCCTGTGAAGTTGTTGGTAAATGGTTTCAGGCGTTAACATATTTCGTTTGAGCTTCCAAAAGCAACTGACTCAAAACCTTCAATTCAACTTAAAAAGCAATTATTATATTATACCATTTACAGGAAAGAAGAAGTCCATAGTTCTGCAAATCGAAATGAAGAATTCAGTCGTTAATCAGAAGAATCCATGCATCTGCTAGGTATCATAGACACACTGTCCTTTTAACAAGACAGAAAACAAGTCGATAAACATCTGCAAATATAATCTCCGGACGATCCTGAAGCGTCATAGATTCGCCTCATCTAAGAAAAGTTTTTTATTTTTCAAAAATGGGAAGCGATGTTAAGGTGACTTATACCTCAATAGATGTGACATAGAATAGCATTTCCTTCCGCAGCGAACTCAATTAGCTTTAGTCCGCCGTTACCAGATATGGTGTCATGTTGTCTGTATTTTCCAACAATAGTGCTAAAGATGTACTCTCTGCCTACTTTTGCGTTAAAATCGCATAACAGGATTTTAACATCGTATTTCGCTAGTCGCACATAAGTTTTGTCCAGTCGCTCGTAGAAACAGTCTTTCTCCAACTCTGTTCATATTTGGAATTCTTCGGCTGCAATGCTGAAAAAGGACTATGTTTAAGCATACATCTTCCCAACCGGTCTCATTATTATTAAAATTGTATTTATAGGTACGGCCAAAACGAATGGTACCTTCCATATATCATATTACGTAAAACTGAAATTTATTAAAAACAGCTTTAACGATTTTGAAAAAATTACTTCGTACTCAGTGTTTCACTAAAACACGAATAAAACATTTTTGTATTAAGGCCACATATACGAAATCGTCAATTTGTCATGTCAAGGTGAACAAAATTGAAAACCGATGTTACATTGTCATTTGAAACAATGCCTTGTAATCAGTTTTTTGGCCAATAAGGTAAAGTTGGTACTACTTATAAACGAGTATTATTTAAATTCCTTAAAATATTGTATTGAATTGAATTTTTATTATTTTTTTCCAAAACTTACTTACTTACTTACTGCCTGAAACACTGCAGCCTTCCATCCTCTACGATCCCAGGCTCGCTGCTTCCAGTTGTCTAGACCAAGCGCTCTGGCATCCGCGATGGCTTGGTCTTTGAAACGGAGGTTCGGTATTCCTTGCCTTCTCGAACCTGCGGGCTGGGATTCGAAGATCCTCTTAGCTGGGGCATTATTGTCCATTCGCTCGATGTGGCCGAACCAATGTGGGTCCACATCTTGGTACAGCTCATAGAGTTCGCGGTTGTATCTTCTCCTCCATTCGCCCTCCTCGTGCACACGACCAAAAATCCGCCGAAGTATTTTTCTTTCGATGGAGCCCAGTATCAGTTATCTCTTCTTGCTTATCGTCCAGCACTCGGCACCATAAAGCAGAACTGGCAGGATAAGGGTTTCGAGTTGGGAGTTTTGAACTGTAGTAAACCCAAAGGTACACGAATTTAATCGTCTCCTTTTTGTAGCAGATAGTGGCACGCTTGCGGAAGGCCGGGCTGATGCTCGTCGGAGGGGTAGGTTCTTCCTGCTACTGTTAGGGCTACAAAATAAATTTCGTGCCTGATATCGATATCCTATCTCTTTAATCATACAATCCGTATGACACAAAACAAACCAACATTTATACTCGCCTGTCCTAAGATGGGTTGTAGTCACTATATTAAATGTAGACTACCACTAACAAAAAATTCTCTAATGGTGAGAAATCTTCAGTTAGGTGAAATAGTAAAACAAAAGAAAAAAAACAAAAAGTTAAGAGAAAGAAAGCAAAGTATTATTTAAGTTAGATAATAGATTTCAATTCATACAAAAAATTAGGATTTAAATTCTGAAATATTCTTTTCTATGTATATATGTTTATATACATATATATATATATATATATATATATATATATATATATATATATATATATATATATATATATATATATATATATAGCGATCTATGTAAGTGTGGTATAGTATTGTTATTTTATGTAATATGAATTCGAAATTTAAAATATTAGCCAAAAAGAGGATACAAAGATATGATTTATATGAAAACTTACGTATTTTTATACCCTATCCCATAGGGGGGTATATTAGTTTTGATACTTAGTTTGTAACATAGAGAAATAATTTTGCTACATATACCTCAAAGTATATGGATCGACTCAGAATCGATAGCTGAGTCGAATTAGCCATGTCTGTCTGTCTGTCCGTCCGTCCGTCCATCTGTCTGTTCGTCAGCGGTTTTTGGGCCTTACATTTTGAGCTAGGATAATGAAATTTGGTATATAGGATCCTCGTCCGTGCCACCAGAACAAGTGTAAAAATTTTTGAAATCCGCCCACTGTCACGCCCCCTTTTTGGGAAAACTTATTTTTAGGCCAAACCGTAAGGAATTTCAAAAAAGTGTCTGAGTAGCATATTTAGACAATCCAACTATCTATATTTCGTTCATACAAAGTTTTTTGCCACGCCCACTTTTTGGGGGCGTTTTTAGTAAAAAAAACGCTTTTTGTTCAAATTTTAAAACTTTCGAAAAAAATTTTGATGCAAATACTTCCGAAATGGTAATATAAACATTTTGTCCATAGATCATTTTCACCTACGCCCACATTTTGGGGGCGTTTTCTTACAAAAACCATTTGTATACCCCATCCCAAGGCATTAGCAATAGAAATACGTTGTTTTTTGTCGAACCACACAAGATTTTGCGAAACTGTCTGAGCAATATATTGTGACAATGTCATTTTCTGTATTTCATCGCCATAAGGCCTATATTTTGAGGATATTAATTTAAAGGATGGGATGGGATAGGGTATTCAACGATCCGCATAGCGGATTGTAGCCTCTCATATGTTTTTTATAGGATTTGATGATTAGTGTGGTGTAATTATGTGTTGTTGTTGTTTTTTTTTTTTATTTTTTTGATCCGCCGACTCCGTTTTGTGCGCACAAATCGTTGTAGTCGATGAATGGTTGGTGTTAAATGTATGAATTAATGTATGATTGCTGTTTAGGAAAGAAATGTGTTAGAATCTTTGTACGAACTTATAGGGCGATAGAATTTCAAATTAACTTACTTTTAAGAATTACAAACTTAAATCTAAATGAACAATTGAAAATGGATTATAAGGTAATTAAACATAAATAAACACTAACAACTAAAATAATCTTAACTACACATGCGCAATAAAATCAATTGTCTTTAGTGAACAGGTTTCTTCTTGGGCCTTTAGCCTTAGTTAGCGCATGCAACTCCCGTTCTTCAATCTTATTTTTCGTGTCTGCTTAGTTTCAACTTGGTGAGATTTCTTCGCGAAGGCTCAGCGAAAGTGTGGTTGTCGTGATGGTGGTGGTGGAGGTGTGCTTACAGTGGTGATCTTCACAAGGATTCTATTTGAATTGGGTTGATCGTATAGAGAAGTCGGTGTCACTCGCGAACTCGTAGCTGGTTAGCAGGATTTATAGCTTGCTGCGTAAGCTGTTATATTCTTGAGGTGATCACGTTCTGCACGTGTGGGATGATGGGGAAAATCACACACTGACTTGCCAGATTTAATTTTAGCTTGCTGCGTGAGCTGTATAGTTTTGGAACTCTTGCGAATATCACTTTCAGCACGTGGGGGGGATGAATGTGGAAATAACTTTTGCCACTTGGTATCTACACCTTTTTTGACCTCAAGTTTTTTTGCTCGATTTTTGTGGGGTAAAGCACTTCGGTTTCGACGTGAGGATTTTAAAATGGGAGGCACCTTATCGCAGTGCGAGTAAGGTGTCTTGTCCTGATTGAAAAGGTGTCACTAAAAGTTAAAAGTTATCCCACATAAAGAACACGTATAATTTCCAAGTACACTCCATAATTACCTGATGAAATTATTAGTTCCTAGTTATATGATAGCTTTGCAGTCGTTTAGACAAGCTGGTCTTTATATCACTTTATATATATATATTTTTGTTATGCAATCCAGAATATCTTTTTTTTTTCTTTTTATGGCGATTAATTAATTTTGGGGCAGAACTTTATCACCTATCGAGTTCAGAATTAAAAAGAGTGGTGCGCAATTGTGCATTGGGTTATATAGGGCCAAATGTCAAAATGCAGTCAGTAGGGTGTCCGCTTGTAAAAGAATGGCGCTGCATATGCTATGAAGGGACACAACAGAGGATGTGCGCCATGTCTATTAGATGGGCGTTAAATTAAAAAAAAAAAAATAAAATAAAATAAATGTTGTTGAGAAGAATATATTCATTATTGGTAATGAAAAAAATTATGGTAACCCATGTCACGCTACAGAACCCAGTTGTTTCGCCAAACCGAAGTAGTAATGGTTTCCTAGTGTAATTCTTTGACGGATCTCCACTAGGGTGTCATTCGTGGAGTTTATGTTAACTCCGAGGTAGGCGAACTCCTTTACTATCTCGAAATTGCTGCTATCAATAGTGACGTTTTTTCCTAGGCGGTGGACAGATGCTTGTTTGTTTGTTGATAGGATGTACTTAGTCTTGTCCTCATTTACTTCACGGCCAACGGATTTCGCCTGTTCTTCAATCTCCATGAACGCTTTTATCACGGCATGTTGGGAGCGACCGATGATGTCAATATCGTCCGCATAGCCCAGCAGCTGGACGGACCTGTTGAAAATAGTGCCTTCCGTGTTAACATCTGCCCTGTGCACTATCTACTCCAGTACGAGATTGAAGAAGTCACATGATAGAGTGTCTCCTTGCCGAAATCCGGTGTACGTTTGGTACTAGGCACCCACCCGTCACCAGCGTGGAAGTGAGAGTAGGAATTGATAGTTAGAGGCTAGAGTGAGAACGCTTGTGCTCCCATGCAATCGCATCACTACCCTTAAAAACCGGCATTTTTTTTCCAAAAACTTTATATTAAATTCCAGTCCATTAAAGTTCACTAAGCTAACTCCTGTCCTTGATTGCCATTAATAGAGATGAGATGAATGTGTTCAACTAATTTACAATGTCGTTCAGGTATAAAAGCAATTTGTGCATAGAGAGATTACATATTGTTACCATGATTCATCTTAGGGATCTGTGAGCATTTGGAATTGCATAATTTCTATTAACTGTGTTATGTATGTCCTATCTATTATTCTTCCATTTTGTACCCCTTAGTACAGAAACTGCGAAACTGTAGATACTATAATTTGTGTACTATAACTATAGTTAAGGGCAATATTTTAATATGGAATTTATTTATATAAAAAGTCACTTCACCTTAACTCTGATTAGATCCCATTTCTAAATGCGATTAGGCAAATTTAGATAGACTTTCCTGATATTGACATAAAATAAGTGATAAAAAAAGTGAACCCATCTGAAAATGTTTGTCATTTAGGATGAACAAGCCGAATATTGTGACCAATGCACATAATATAAAAAAAGTCCTAATTTGAAACTGGAAAACTGTTACGATTCAAGGACATACAAGTAAATTATTCAAACAATTCGATTCTATCGAACATCAAAAGCATCAGAACTGAACACATACACAGAAACGAATTCAATTTTGCTTTTCTAAATATTCCGGGAAATCCAATTATTTTGCATGCATTTCGATTTTTGTTTTATTTTGAATGGAATTTCAGAAAAGGAAATGAAATGTTTTTCTAGTTTTGGATTTCATGCGTTGTTATCCGGCATTTCCCTTGATGGACTGTAATCATGCAAATTTTTAAGATTAACTCTGACGATTGATTGATTGATAGAACATGCTAATAAGAGGGAGATTAGTATGTGCACTTTTATTGGTATCTGTAGGTTCAGTTTATGAAAGGTATCTCTTTTTTTAAAATAGTATTGGTTTTTCAGATAATAAATGCATTTTTATATATTGATTGCGATGTTAACGCCTTATGAGTATTGACGTTAAAAATTCTCTACCGTACTTTGCATAGGATGAATAAACTAAAAAATAATGAAGAGCATGTCTAGAAATTAAAAATATTAATTATACCTGCATGTAAATTTTCTCCAAAACAAAAAAAAAACAATATTTTAAGCAATTTTTAATACTCACTATTTGAAATTGTTGGTATCAGTAAGTAGATAGTTTTTGCAACAGAAAAAAAGTTGGCCGATATAGGACACATTTTAATACATCGATAGCTTAAATTACATCGACGAATATTGGTATGAAATATAATCATGTACATATGCGCAAAATGTATAATATCCATGAATATTCATACTGATATAGCTAATGCTAATTATTGCGAAATCATTTGATATCGGAACTAATATAATGAATACAGTTATTATTAACGGCTGTTAGCTTTAATTTTTGTGCTCATAAAAAAATTTAATAAATGCTATACTTTGTTTAACAAAAATATTCAGTTCACAGAAAACAGGGCGATTTGCCTGGTTCCTTCCTTACCTAGGAGAGCACATCTATATTTTTATACACAAAGTACTTTAGCCATCAAATTAAGAAAGTCAAATTTTGAATGAAAAGCATGGCTATACCAATTCAATTAGGGATTCTGATTCAATCTATATAATTTACAAATAATAATATTCACTGACTTACTTAAGTGGCGCTACAGTCCAGGATGAACCTGGGCCTCAACCAACATGCCTCTCCAATTAACCCGGTCCTTAGCTAACTGCCTCTAGTTGCGCACTTCAAGTTGGTTGAGGTCGGTTTCTACTTGTGCGCAACACTTAAGGCGAGGTCTTCCTCTACTGCGTACGACGTCTGGCTGGGAATCGAAGACTCTTCAACCCAGAGTATTGGTGTCCATTCGTTCTATATGTCCTAGCCATCTTAAACGTACAATGCGGATTTTTTTGGCCAGGAGTATGTCGCTGTACAGCTCGTATAGTTCGTAGTTCGTCCATGATACGGTCCATGCTTCAGCGCCGTAGAGCAGGACTGGAATGATCAGGGTCTTATACAGAATATAATTAGTAGTTCGAGTGAGGGCTTTACTATTAAATTGACTTCTTAGCCCGATGAAACGGCGGTTGGCAAGAGTAATCCTTTGTTTGATTTCTGACGAGATGTTGTTGTAAGAATTAATAGCGGTGCCGAGGTAGACAAAGTCCCGTACTACCTCAAATTATATCTGTCAATGGTGACGTTCAGTCCAATTCTTCGCTGTTGTGTGTCCTTTCGTGTTGACAGCATAAACTTAGACTTACCATCATTTACTGCTAAACCCATTTTTACTGCTTCCTTCTCTATACTAGCAAACGGTGCTATATGACATCACGTAGAGTCCTACCAATGATGTCAATATCGTCGGCGTATGCTAGTACTTGCCTCTGGTGTTGGCTCGGGAGTTTTGCACAATCCTCTCAGGAATCAATTTTTGAAGAAGTCACATGACTTGCCTAAATTCTTTTTTAGTATCGAATGTGTCGATGAGGTCGGTTCCGACCCTGAGAGAATTCTCCATCGTCATCTCCATCCGTCATCCACAAACGGACGAGTTTAGGCGGATTACCAAAACTATACATGACTCTGTATAGTTCTTCTCTATAATCAGTCTTTTCCGAGGCTATTGGTTGCTTCGTAACATATGTTTTTTTCCATGGGTTTTTTCCAACCTGGAGGGCCAGTTCCTATTTATTAGATACCCCTAGGACACTGGGCCATCATTATCCAATACGGGATTGAGCGCTACCGTTAACCTTTCGGTTCATCCGCCACCATCTCTGATCAAGGGGCCTGATTTACCCTTGAGATTGCGAGATAACCGAATATGTCAAAGCAGCTCATCTAGGTTGGCCTGGGACAGCAGACCGGTTATTCATTTCACTCCATTCTGACCAGGGTATAGTATTTCTATTTTACGTCTTTTTATCAACACTCGCACTTATCGTTTAGCAAGTCAAATCCGGTTGGATGAGACCAGTACCCGATGGTTACCACTTGAAGGTAAAAATAAGCACATTTGATGTGTAGTCAGAGTTGCAAAAACTAGGCATTGCCAAGTTAAAGCCAATCTACCTCTACACTCCTTCTACAACACGCTACCAGCAGGTACTCACTGACAGTTATATAAAAAAATAATTTATGCAAAGTTTGATTTTCCATATTTAAAATATGTCGTGGCTTACAACATTTCATGGATATAGCTCAAAATGACTGGTCATTCAATCGAATCTCGATACTTTTGATCCTTAACTGATCTTATTAAATCTATGTAGAGAATAAAACTCGTTGTCATCAGCTTTACGAAAGGGCTTGCTCTGTTCTATATTTTGTAGGTTTTTTTTTTTTTTAAGTTAAAATATTATACAATTATGCTGGTTTTGTGTTTGGTAAGCATTTACAAATCTACAGTGCCCAAGTCCATTACATGCAATCCATTAAATTCGTTATACCGACGAAAACTTAAACTTTCCTCCCAAAAGAGGTCAATTGAGCTGTGGTACTAACTACGGTGTTAGCCGAAAGTCTTTCAAAACGGAAAATTAAGAGAAAATAAAAAACATTATCGAGATTCTTGATTACCTAAAATGAAATAGATATTTGAGCAATATGTGTTTCGAATGAAACGCTCAACTGTAGACCTGCCTAATTATATAACCCATCTATGGAGATTGGACATTGAACATCTACGAGTGAAAATCATGCAGAATCCAGAGCTGTTACGCCCTGAATATTTAGAAGGCAAGGTTTTTGATCGAGTTTTTTTTTGTATGGAATTGATAGAAAAAAGGAAAATGGAAATAAACATTATTTACATAAAAGAACAAGTCCATAGTTCCGCAAATCGAATACAGTCAACATATAGTCGCTAAATTAGAAGAATCTATAAATCATTTAGGCATCCCGGCAATAACACATAACCTCTATTGCCAAAGCAGCATTCAAAGCAGTTTTATAACTCTTAAGTAAGTTACATTTTTAGAGCTACGAGAAATGAAATGAACTTCCAGAAGACGTATTTCCACATAAAAAACGATCAACAACAATTAAGGGTATATCAATAAACGTCTTCAGTCATCATCAAGATGTTTAGATGAAGAATACAATTTATGAAATTCTATTCATTGGTAAAGGAAGAACACATTATTATTAAAAAATAAAATTTAAATATATTTCTAATATTTTATTTTTTAAACGAACCGAAAAAAAGTTAATCATATAGCAAAAGGGGAGTAAAATAACCGCTATGAATCGTTAATCAAGACTGAATCTTTGTTTGTTCTATTCATCATTAATGAATACCAAAAATAAAAAAATAAAACGTAACTCAGGTGCGATTAATCACGTGATCCGGACCGTATGTGTTTATGTCGGAATAATAATAGGGGCATTGACAATCAACTCTTTTACTTTCTCAGCTCTAAATTAAAAATCAACATGATTAGATTTATTTTGCACAAATTGTTAAATGAGATTTAATGGATGCTACCTTAAATCATTTTTAAAATGCTGAATATAAACCAATGTATACGTTTACTATACTATTATTAGGATTAGCTAAAAAATTCGCGTCAATACAGTAAAAACCATTAAATTATCTTTTACTTTTCGTAAGTCTTTACGAAACCTATTTATATAAATAAATTCGGTGCGATTGTAGCTCCTGATTATTGATTGGGTGGTCTCCCTCATGCCTCTCCAATTGGGCCCGCTCCTAAGGTAACTCCCTTCAATTGCGCACTTAAAGTTAGTTGAGATCGGTTTCTACTTGTCACTCGCCACTCAAGGCGAGGTCTTCCTTTACTGCGTCCGACGCGACGTGTGGCTGGTAATCGACGACGTAGTATTGATGTCCATTTTCTCTACATGTCCTGTCTTGATCAGGACTATGACACTGTACACGTCCTTAAGTTCTTGGTTGAATGTTCTCACACAAGCGGAATCGAAGATTTTTCAAAGAAACGACCAAGGATTCTTACCATTTTCTTCTCTATACTAGCAAACGTGGCTGTAACACCGTGCAGAGTCCGACCAATGATGTCACTATCTTTGGCGTTTGCTAGAAGTTGCACCGATTTATTGAAGATTGTGCCTTTGGAGTTGGCTCTGGAGTTTTATTATGTTAATTAAAGCACACGACAAAACGTCACCATGACCGTATCCTTTCTTAGTAAGTAAGAATTCTCCAACGGCATTCTGCACCGACGAGCTTTGTCGGTAGGCATATTATATTTAGTCTCAATAAATAGTGTCGTATGCAGCTTCGAAATCGATAAATATATGTGGGTATCGATTTTGGCTTGTTTTTTTTTTGCAATCTTGTAAAGCACATAGGTGAAGTAAGGATAGCAATATCTAACAATAGCTGCACATCAGTTGCAGCTGATCTAATGACTTGTTGTCGTCGTGGCCATTGTCTTTCGACATATGATGCTGTTTATCGAAGGGTTAAAAGATACGCGTTCTGCATAGGATTTTACGTTCTTTTGCGGTTAAATTTGTTTACGGTATTTAGAAGTTGTTGAGGAGTGGTACTTACTTACTTACTTAAGTGGCGCTACAGTCCGGAATGAACCTGGGCCTCAACCAACATGCCTCTCCAATTAGCCCGGTCCTTAGCTAACTGCCTCCAGTTGCGCACTCCAAGTTGGTTGAGGTCGGTTTCCACTTGTGCGCGCCACTTAAGGCGAGGTCTTCCTCTACTGCGTCCGACGTCTGGCTGGGAATCGAAGACTCTGCGAGCCGGAGTATTGGTGTCCATTCGTTCTACATGTCCTAGCCATCTTAAACGTCCAATGCGGAGTTTTTTTACCAGGGGCATGTCGCTGTACAGCTCGTATAGTTCTTGGTTGAATCTTCGTCTCCATAGCCCGTCAACGCAAACGGGACCGAAGATTTTTCGAAGAATTTTCCTCTCGAATCTACCAAGGATTTCTTCATCCGCTTTTGATACGGTCCATGCTTCAGCGCCGTAGAGGAGGACTGGGATGATCAGGGTCTTATATAGGGTCTCCTTAGTAGTTCGAGTGAGGGCTTTACTACTAAATTGCCTTCTTAGCCCGAAGAAACAGCGGTTGGCAAGAGTAATTCTTCGTTTAATTTCTGACGAGATGTTGTTGTCAGAGTTAATAGCGATAATAGTTGAGGAGTGGTAGAAACCTGCATTATTAAATTGCTCCGCCGTCGAAAAGTTAGAGCAAATTAGGCTTAATTTGAGCTTAATATCGATAGTTAAAATGCGTTCGCTTATGTCTTCAAAGCAAAAGAGTACTTGCATAAGTCCGTCGTTTATAACAAATCTACATCCGAATAGTCACTGTTTCGGCTCACTATATCACGGACCGTCATAACTCATAAGTATCACAGTCTTCCACCCTCCTTTTGCCCGGACCTACCTATCGTATTAATAAATAATGGTAGTAAATATTCATTGTAACATTGATTACATAAGTGCTAAATTAAGTTTTAGCACTTCTCCCTGTTTGTCTCCCTGTTTTGTCTTTTGATATACAAGCAGAATAAGATGTTACTACATATATCTTTTAGGCTTAACAAGAGTAGTTAATCCATTGCAGCAATAAAAAACCTGACTTCTTCATTATACGTCAAGTACAAAACTCTGCCAATGGCAAAAAACGATTTAAAATATATTCCTACCTCATAAAACCACCCATTTGTATCCCATTCTGAAGCTATTAGCCCCAATAAACTTAATGCTTTGACTTAAAAATGACAGCCATCACGAATCGTCAAATAATACACTCTCTTTATTTATGGCGCAACGTGTGACTCTATACGTGTGAGTTAATCAAATAATTTATCATCCTTGCACCCACTCCACCCAGTCGGAGTATCTCTGGTTCTTTCCAACATTTTACAAACATTTTTCGTAGAAATATGCCAAATGTCACCTCGAATTTTGCTTACATGGTAGAATACGGAATATCAAGCAAAAAAAAATAAATGATATATTTATATATATATATATATTCATGTACCAGAAAAGTTGGAACCCCGTGATGTGAAACTCAAAGCAAATTCCTCTTGACACACTTCCATCACACAAATGTCTGACTTCATCCCAACCTAAAATGTGAAGCCACCAAAATATTCATAATCTCACTTCAAGACACATTTTCTTTTCTAATTTCCTAACAAGCAGCCATCCACCCTCTGCTAACGCCCAGTAAACAGACTACATCTCACATACATTCGTATGCTCCAAGGATAAACTCCTTTTCAATTGGAAATGTCAAATACTTAGGCTCAAAAAGAAAATAAAAGAACCACCCGTGACCCGCCAATAATTCGAGAACCGAAAATAATGTTTCACGCAAAATAAAGGAGCACACACACATCAAGATCAACCGCAATAAAACCTAAGGACTTAAAATAATCAACGTATACATCTACCAAGTAAAAATATGAAACATTTTTTTTGTTGGACTTTCAAGATGTTTCAACCTCTAAGGAGAGCCTTCGTATATGTAAAGGATATAAAAATCCGTCTATCAGTCTTGACAATATTCATTGTATATCCCATAGCACATTCATATAGAAGCGAAGATTCGTTTATGAACGTACAATAAAATATGTCTCGGCATGTCGTAATTTGATGAAAAAAAGTTTGTTTGTATATATGTATGCTTAATCCTTGCATTAGGACGGAGTAAGATACAGAAAATGTGAAAAGGGAAAATTTAGAAATAAAAATGGATAACAGAAAGCAGTGTCATGGCTCCCACCTCACATCTAGTAGGGCTCTTTTAGAAAGACCATCACATGTGTTTGACTCCCCCTATGGAAATATTTTCATTATGTGAATCCTTTCGCTGCTGACGATTTGTGCAATGGGAATTAGCTGTAGATTGCGTCGGTAAATAGAGCAACCTTGCACGAGCGCGGACCATTGCTGTCATAAGTTCAAGTGTTATTTCGCAAGAGTCCTTGGCCTCAATTAATTTTATTATAAAACTACAGAATGAAATAAATGGCAAGAAAGGAATAAAGGACCAAATCCTCGGCCGGCTCATTTTAATGGCACATTTTTTTATAGGCAATGAAAAACGGGATTAAGTTTTGACATTATATCCGCTGAGGGAATACATTTCTAGATGTTTATAACTTTTGAGCATGCTTAGTTCAAAACATCCTTTTTAAAATACAGACAGTTTGCCCAAAGTTGGCGTATAATTACTTTGCTTTTTACTTCGTCGCTAAAGTTTTACCCTGTTCTACATATCGATGTTAATGAACACGTGGTCATGAATGATGTACAAGTTCTTGTGAAATGTCAAAGTTCTAGCGAAGTAAAAATCTGAAAGTTTGTACACAGTGTGTCAGCTAGGAAATGGTAAACTTTAACTGATGTATCCCGATATATCCTTCTTATTATAGTTGGCTTAGATTTGCTCAAAGAGCACGTATATAGTAAATAGCGTATGGTAGGAGAGAACTTGTTTTTAAATCTCTCGATTGAGATACATCCCATGACGTTTTATTTCATATAATTTTCATTTATTCCCATCTACTATTCTCGTAAGTTTACTTCAATAAATACAAAATATCTACATAAATAAAGCACCAAGGATATTTATTTTAAATTTAAAACATTTAACCGTAAAATAACTTTTGTTTAAAGGTATCTCTACTGAGATGAAAATATATAAGATTATAGTAATTATTTGATTCCCTGAGGCATCTGGAAATTGGTTCATTATAACCATAGTTGACTCTATGGTAAGCTACATAAAATAACAACCGATTTCTACGAACTCTCGAGGGAGCATAAATCTAATTAATGAATATAGGAAAGGGCAACCAATATGATAATTTATCAAATCACGAACAAATATAGTAGAGAAATTCCAAATAATTTACACCTTGTCACATAAGAAGGCATTTCGATGTTCGATCGTAATCTAAACACGGCAACCCTGGTTATCCGTTTTGGATCCTCTCAATTCTAATGGAATGGCTACCGTAACATAGATTCCAGACTATGCTACAATATCCGAGATAAGATCTTACAAATGCAACAAATGGGCATTTAAGAGTTTAAGGATCATTGAAGTCGTACTATATTTCCCGTACTATAAATCCCAGCTAGAATCAATTATCAAGAAAAGCTTATCTCAACTTAGCCATTGAGATCGGCATAACACATGAGGTCCCGTCATCGTATGAGAAGTACACACGCACACATGAATGCTTGTGAGGAAAAAGCTAGGCCCTGGGTACTAACGAGCATATTGCAGGTATGTAAAGGGAATTGGAAAAGAGTTGCGAGTTGCAACTATATATATATATATATATATATATATTTAAATGTTCCCATTGTACTGGAAGTGTATTTAAATGTTTTATTCAATCATTTAATTTCCACAGCATTTTGCGCGCAAACATGTGTTTGCCATTGGAAGTTCCGATCATTCAGTAAGGTAAATTCTTTACAATGACCTGCATTACTATACTTAAAAATTGGCAATTGTTCAAAAACTCTCCGAAAGCGACCTCAATTCTCTGAGTAACGAAAACGTTCTGAAGAACAAAATTGTTGTTTTTTTAGTGACGAATCACATATTGACTTGAGTTGCATCCAGCTAAAGTCACAGGGTGGTGTGCAATTTCTTCAGTGGTATAGTTGATCTCTATTTTTTTATGCAATGAGGTCACAGTAAAAGTAAATTCAGACCGATTTGTGCACATATTGGATTTTTTTTCGATGACTTGTTTATTGTCGTAAGGTGACATTTGATGACAAACAGAATGAAAGGCATCAAAGGCTGTTTTGAATGGGCAATTTTCGGAAAGCGTTATCTTAATAAGGGGCAATTCGGAGTGACTATGCTCGCTAACCCTGATTTTACCCGTTGCATTTTTTTTATTCCATATTAACTTCATCCGTCTAAGTACCTTATAAGACCTTAAGGCCAACATGCGAGGAGAAATCCTCATAAACATTAATGATAATATGTAATAATCAACTAACGGTGTTTTTACATTTTCCGTTCAATTCCTATGAAAGATATCTATATAACCTTGAGTTTACAGACTTTAAAAAAGTGATAACACAATTCATAAAAAGACTGAAGATTCAAGTACCTATTGAAAAAACAAAATGGTATTATCATTAGTATTGTTATTGAAGAGCATTTTGATGGGTATCTGGGGAAACACTGAATAAGTAAATTTAAATTAAAATTTAATTCGACATTTTAAAACCTTGAATTAAATTATAACATTTGGAATATTCAGCTTACACTGAACTCATTCATCTTCATTTTGACAATATTAAAACTTTGAATATATAGCCTACTGCACCACTACAGGGATTCGTTCGAATGTGTCTTTTTACGATAAGGCTTTCACGGATCTTCGAAATTCTAGTACTAACATTCTTTGTTAAGTTAGATTATTTGTCCCACATGAGCACCGGGTATACAATTGCGGTATAGAGCTTACCTTTTAACGCAGAATGCATTTTTACAGATGATACATACTTTTTTTTTATTTATTTATCTTGAAACTAATTTTGTATACCCTAGTGGTATATTTGGTTATAGACATTAACTTTGTAATATAGGGAAATAATTTCGATAGATATACCTCATAGTCTACGGATCGACTCAGAATCACTAGCTTAGTAGATCTAGCCATGTCTGTCCTTACACTTTGAACTAGAATGATGAAATTTGGGATATAGGCTCTCTATTCGACGAAGCAGAACAAGTAAAAAATATTTAAAATCTGCCATTTCCACCCCCTTTTTAAATAAACGTATTTTTATTTGATACACTTCTTGTGCGATTACATTAGTATCCATCCATCACAATGAGAGATCTTTTTTGAAAAAAATGTAATGAAATCGGCCCGTGTTTAATGAATATTTTCGATTTGTTAAGCATGAAAATATTTGCTATTCCTTCAAAAGAATTCATCCCTTCATTTAGCAAATACTATCGTATATTTCATTCCCAAAATTTGCAATTGTAATGCATTCTGCACCAAATACAAAAAATAACCAACAGATAGAAAAATATTAACATTAACATGTCTCAATGTAGCATAAATATTTTCGTATGCAAATTCAAGAATCTTTGGAATTTCATTACATCTACAAAATGCAAAAGACACATTTATTTTATTCTGTCCGCAACTGAAAGGACCACCACTTTTATATTTTAACATATAGCTACGTGTATACAGGATATATGCATGGACGCAAGCAAAATGGCAAAAAGTAACGAGGGCGAAATCAAATTTAAATAAAAGCCCACTGGCATAAGGATAACCAAAGAGTAAGAAAAAGCCATAACAAAATAAATAAATATAAAAATATTATATCCTTATGAAGGAATAAATCTTGTTCAACATTCGTTCATTCACTGCGAGTGACCAAATAATTGTGTGAGTGAGAGAAAGCCTTTTGAGTTATTAGTTTGGTTTTAGTCATTGTTTTCATATAGCTGGACACGGTGTGTGGATATAAAGTTAAAAGACTATTTTCCTTCTGATAATGAGATATTTGACACAAAGCAACTGTATTCGCAAAATTATATTTTTTGTTTGGGAATGCGGTCGGTTTCAACAGCCCTCGGAAACAAGTCCCTGGTTTTAGCGTCACAATTAACAACTTACCTTGAAGTAATGTATTGTGTGTGCGATGTTATTATTTTTGTCACATAGAAATGGACCTCATGTTTACTTCGTAATCCGAATAGCAAATTTCAGAAGCTTCTCTTGAACCCGCTATCTTATCAATGCACATGAAACTATAATAAAAAATAACTAGGATTTTTGTCAATGCATGGCTTATAATCTGGCTTTTTCATTTATTTATATGTGATTAGATTAGTTATATTTTTGGTATAACGAATGGCAAATTTAAGAAGGTTTTCACAAAAGTTTAAATGCAACAGCAGCTGGATAAATACTGCAATACTAGTATTTAATTCTTTTAAAGGTATTTTTCAAAAAGTTGTTTCGAGAAATGATCACCTTGTTTTTCGAAAGTGATTAGGATTACCAATTATCGCATGTCTCTTTTCCCCTTCGTAACTTTCTCTTACAAAGATAAAGATAAACAAAAAAATGTTTGTTTTGGAATTCCTTCAGTCTGTCCGTCTCTCCGTCTATGGTCTCTAGAGCCTAAGCATCTTGACTTATTTTTTGCCAACTTCTTATACGCATATTTTAGGCTACAATTCTAGGCCATTTTTTTTTACTCTTAGCAATTTTACTAATGGTACCTAGTACCTACTTACTTATGTGGCGCTCAGTCCGGAATGAACCTGGGTCCCAAGCAACAAGCCTCTCCAATTAGCCCGGTCCTTATCTAACTGCCTTCAGTTACGTACTCCAAGTTGGTTCAGGTTGGGGCGTGCCACTAAAAGAGAGGTCTTCCTTTACTGCGTCCGACGTCTGGCTGGGATTCGAAGACTCTGCGAGCCGGAGTATTGGTGTCCATTCATTCTAAGGCATCTTAAATGTCTAATGCGGATTTTTTTGACCAGGGGTATGTCGCTGTATAGCTTGTATAGTTCTTGGTTGAATCTTCGTCTCCATAGCCCGTCAACGCAAACGGAACCGAAGATTTTCTGAATAATTTTCCTCTCGAATCGACCAAGAATTTCTTCATCCACTTTTGATACGGTCCATGATTCAGCGCCGTAGAACAGGACTGGGATGATCAGGGTCTTATATAGGATCTCCTTAATAGTTCGAGAGAGGACTTTACTACTAAACTGCCTTCTTAACCCGATAAAACAATGGTTGGAAAGAGTAATCCTTCGTTTAATTTCTGACGAGATGCTGTTGTCATAGTTAATTACGGCATAAACGTGGCTGTGATATCACGGTGAGTCCCATGATGTCAATATCGTCCGCATATGCTAGTAGTTGCACTGATTTTTGAAAAATTATGCCTCTGGTGTAGGCTCGGGAGTTTTGCACAATACTCTCAAGAATCGAATTGAAGAAGTCATATGACAGCGCATCGCCTTGCCTAAATCCTTTATTTATATCGAATGTGTCGGTGAGTTCATTTTGTTTCGGATAAAGTTTGTCTCTATAAATGCTGTCGTATGCGGCTTGGAAATCTACAAATATGTGAAGGGTATTGACTTGGACTTCTTGGGTTTTTTCCAGGACCTGCCAAGGTATGAAAATTTGATCTGTTGTGGACAGTCCTGGCCTAAAACCAGACTGATAAGGGCCGATCAGGTTATTGGTTAATGATTTCAGGCGTTCACATATTACGGCATAAAGGATCGTGTAGGCGATATAAAGGAGACTTATGCCTCTGTAGTTGGCGCAATTCAGAGGGTCTCCTTTTTTGTGGTGCAAAATAGAAAAGTTAAAAATATAAAAGTTTAATATTTCCATTATACTTACTTTGAAAGTAGGTAGGCATAAAATTATCTCGAATAAGTTTTGTTGGGCCAAATTACATCATTTGAAAGCAATGTATTGCTGGATACGATCCAAAAAATGTATAGAATCTGTCCAATTTACGAAAACCAATGAATGTAGTAGTTCTGATGGCGGTACCAATGTCGTAAATTTGGCCACTGGCGCAACAGAATCCAGGTGCTTTATTTAAACGTTAATGTTGGTACAATAGCGACCAATTGCTGTGAACTGTAATCGATTGCCATGTTATAATTCAATGCAGCTCTATGCGGATTAAATGCAATATTGCTGTGTTATATTTTCTATTCTATTCAACTTCATTATTCGAGCATCGCGCTGTTCATCATATTGACTTGCTCATTCATATCTTTGACTTGCAGCATTGCAAGATCTGTGACCTAAGTTGGTACCTCTATTTCCTGGTATTTTGGAGAAACAAAATTAAACTGAAAATTGACACCCTTAGTTTTCTGTATAACCATGTATAGAAGTGTTAGTTTTTCAAATTTTAACAAAAATCGATATTTAAGTAAACTACCAATTTAAGACGTGATTTTTGTTTTATGTTGTTTTTTTTTTGCTTTTCTAACAAAAGAATTGAACTGCATAGTCGTTCATTGTTTATTAAATTTTATTAGAAGTGTTTCTTCATCGCAGTATCCAGTTTTCTGCGCAATTTACTCAATTTTCGTTTCCATGAGAACCTTTAATAAAGTATTAAAAAAAATTTTTAAAAATAAAAAAAATTATACAATATTACTTTATTATATCTAGATTTTATTAAAAATGGATGACACAATTCTTGGATTTGGATTTTCGCTGTGGTTGAAAGCACAACCCTCTTCTCAACAATCGAACAGATTACCACTGCACCGCAGGCACTCAAATATTCGGACATAATAATAAAGATTCCTTTTCTCATTCGTCATAGGGCTTATTATATACATACCAACGTTTCACGAAAAAATGTACAGTTCGTTAATTAATAGTGTAAATTTATAATATTGTATAAACAAACAACAAGTATTAAAACTACTATATATCAGGTATTTCATTTTCAAACTTTGCTTCAAAACGATTATTCCATTTTGGAGGATATTAATTTTTTAAATTCTGTCAATCCATATTTACAATAAGTTGAACCTTCTTTTTAAAATCCTGTGTCAAATCCCAAGTGGAAATAATGTATTTCTTGGTATTTTTAATTATTAGCACCATCCTCCCACAGTTATGCAACTAGAAGCACCAAGTATGCAAATTTTAATTACACCCAAAAGGCTAGATAATTACATACTAACTTAATCCAACGAATCGCTCTTATCGGCTAATGTACGTGTTTTTTTATACTAATTAAGGAACATCAAACAATAAATTACGTTGAAAAAATTAAAACCTGCATTTTGCATAAAGCTATGTCAACCAAGGACAACTATGCTGAGTGCAAGGGTCTAGGTCCACATCTTTCCGTCGCTATCAATTATAAAGCTCCTCATTTTCCCTAATGATACCTCAAACGGTAAAGCAACTGCATCGCAATCTACCACAAAATGTCCACCCTAATCTTTCATTTATAATCTAACGAAACTTTGTTGCATTTAATTATATTCCATTACAACAACAACAAAAATGAAAAAAGTCGAAACGTGCACTTGTATCAAACCAAAAAGTACTGCAATGTCATTACATCCCCGTAGCTAGTCTCTATAACCCTCTTTCTTCATTCGAAGGACATCATTTCATGCAGCCGCATGCAAATGGTGAAACCCCAGAGAAGTTTTTCTCGGTTGTCTTGCACCTCAATTATCCTTTCCCCGTACGGGAATGGTTGCACAAAAGGGCACCCAACGATGTTCCAAAGTAATTATTTATAAACTCTAAAAACTTCCCTTTATTCCCTCTGATGGGGTATGATGTGACCAGCTTCTTAATGTGATTTCATCCCTTAACCGAGAATAACCAAGAAACGCATTCATTATGGCAACCGGAATGGACGGCTGAATAAAACCACAATTCTGCAACAATATCCCAACACTGTACCACACACAAGATAGCCATGAATCATGTTCAGTTGTGGAGAACGACGCTTTACAAGAGCAACATTTTTGACGAAAATTGTAGGTAATTTACCATGAATCTCTGTCTGGCTTGAGTCCCTTCCGCAAAGAACCCATTTGAAACTACTGGCCTGCAGATAGTTGCTTGGTTAGGTTGCTTTTGCAACTCCAAGATAAAAGTAGAAAAAAATTAAATTGCTTACAAGTCGTTGAATTTGCACACACGCACACATGAGTATAAATGGGTTGAAGGAGATCGCAGGAGCCTTTTCTTTATATTTTTTGTTTTCCCCTTGCTAGGAATTTCAAATAGACCGACAGAGCGTGCAAGCATAGATATGCACACATGCATGCACCCATCGAATTTTTTTATAGCAAAACGGGGGTTTATACAGAAGAATGATTCCATCGTTGTATTCTCTTAAATAAATGTCGGTTACCATATCACAGAAAAATGTACGGTTATAGTGAAGGCATGCAGTGCCACATGAAGATAAAGGAATAGAACATTGTACAAATGGAATTTTGGGATATTCTCTTCACGAATGTTCATACACGTACTTACATACTCATAATATATATGTTTATAGTCTGTCAATATGTACGTTTTGAATTTTAGTCACGTCCTACTTGTGCCAATTTGGATACATTCGTCATACATGTGTTTATTTAACATATTGTAATTTATATACTCTCGCTTATTTAACGATGATGTTTAATAAACACAGTTTATCTGCCACTTAGCTAGGTTTACATGTTGAAAAGGTGATTTCTGACAACTTCATATGGCAGGATAGATCAATGATTTTTCAGGCTGAGTACATTTTACCCAAGACAAAATCTTCAAATCCAAACATAAAACATACCGCATGTGGCCGTGGTGTAGTGGAAATGTTCGCCTGTTGAGTGAAAGGTTGCGCGTTCAATCACAGCCAAAATCAATTCAACTTTTATTCAAAGAAATAAAAAAAATCGGTAGTTACTCCTAAAAGTATAAGCACACCAACTTGAAAGTTCTGCGAATATAACGAACACAACAAATAATGTTTCCCAGAAGTTAGTTGGATACTACCCATGGAGCAAGTCTCCACTACATCCTTAATCGTTCCTATCACTTTCTTTCTTCCCCTTTTCTAACGCTCGTACTAACAGGCTCATTAGTACCCAGGGCCGAGCTTCCTCACAACCATTCATGTGTGCGTGTGTACTTCTTGCACGATGGCGGGACTTCCTGTTTTATGCCGAATCCGAACGGCTAAGTTGAGATAAGCTTTTCTTGACAATTGATAATTTGTCAGATCATCACGAGAGGAGGGCCAGTTGAAAATCATTTAGGTGCTACTACGGCTGGTAATCGAACCCCGACCTTCTGCGCGGCAGTTCATCGCACTATCGACATTAAATTACTTGTACATAAAAATATTTCGCGATCCAACTATCATACAAGTAGTTCAACTTTTCAGAAAAGCTTATCTCAACTCACACTTCGGATTCAGCATTAAATTGGAGGTCTGGTCACGATGCAATAAGAACAACCTTTCAAATTCATGGGTGTGAGAAAATTGTGAAGCATGAGTCCTAACTAGTGTGTTGTTCAGTAAATCTTACTGTCCGTATTTGAATTCCATACCAAATACGATTTTCATTAGTTAAAAATACTAAGTTGTATATATTATTGACAAAAAATATCACTCATTTTTTTAACTTTCTCTTACAAAGGGAAGATATTATTTTCATGAAAATGTTCGCCCTCGAGATTTACATTGATTATAGCATTACGATTAAACCCAAAAAAGTGGTTTTTGAAATTCCATCCGTGCGTCGGTCCGTCTATCCGTAATGGTCTCTCCAGCCTAAACGGCTTGCGTACTGACAATTGTTTGGTCACAATTCTATACCAAGTTTATGACTCTTCGCAATTTTAATAACGGTAGTTACATATAACGAAAATTTGTTATATTTAATATCAATAACCAAAATAAATGTTATTTAGTACCAGAAAGTTGCGTTCGTTACTCGTTTTTTTTTAAAACAGTATTTTTATCGGATATTCATTGGGCAAGCTCCACTTCAAATATTGACGTACATGGTACATATTGCCACGATAACTGGCGCCCTTCAAGATTACGTTTTGGGTATATTACGTAAAATAAAAAACATGAAAAGGCTACAATCCACTGTGCGAATCATTTAATACCGTTTAATCAAAAACAACGTTTTTTTCAGGAATTGAATATGCTAAGGGCTTTGATATACAAATCATATTTATAAGAAAACACCACAAAAAATGTGTGTTAAAATTAAATATAGCTAAAATGTTTATATTTATATTACCAATGTTTTTGTATCATTTCGTCTATAAATCCTTTAGGGGGTTGAAATATAGGTGTACGTTCAAAAAGACATAGATAGACATAGAATGACTTAGCATGCGATTCTCTTTCGATCAATTGTAAAATGGCTAACTCAGTGATATATCGGTGTTGAAAACTATGTATCAAAACTAATATACCCATGTGGGATAAAGTAATAATAGTTTTAAGAGGCTCTAAAAATGCCCAGCTGCATTATATGATATATATGCTATGATCACAGTTTAATTTTGAGCGCGAATATGATAGAACAACTTTTTAAGCAGTGAATTAAAATTCAAAGAAATTTGTTTGCCTACAAAAATCTTAATTTTTATTTACATAGCAAGTGTCTTATTATATGTTACAATGCTTTTTTATTCTAGGACACATATCGTATTATTTAGTACAGCTACATGTAATATACCCGAGTACCCACTCCCCAACATTAAGCAAATATAAGAAAACAGTTTTTTTCTTTGTATATATCGTAAATCACTCAATCATTCACATCGCACAAGCACATGCCAAAGAAATCCATGAAAGTTTTTGAACAACGATCAAATCAAAGTTTCCAATAAAATAAGTTGCTCCTCTTCTCAGCTGACAGTCTGAATACATATATTTTTTAAAAACTTTTCCATCAGTTCGCTAAATCAGAGAATCACATAAAGTTTTATAACCATTCGCCAAAAAAAAGTTCTCCTTCGGTAAGCATGATAAATTCCTTATACTGTACGGATTCCTCACCCGACATCCCAAAATTTCATTCATTACCACACGAATCTATCAAACTAAATCACTTCACTGGCCCGCTTACCTGTAATCTATATATGTCCCAACTCATCGATAACTAACGATATCAAGTTTAACTGAAGTTATGCCATATTGTCTTAACAAGGACGAAGGCTTTGATTATTGCACGGCACTGAACCATTAAAATGACATTCAGTCGTTCACCATTCTAAAAAAAAATTATAACAGTTTAAGAAAAATGAACAGTGCTAAAGTAGATAAAACAAAAAAACTCAAAAAAAAGAGATCTTTCAATTTCATTATAACTTTAACTTTTTGCCACTGTGCTCTGTTTCACCTACAGCAGCCCTACGCCATTAGAAGGTGTGGTTGACAGGATACGGGTAGATGATTTCAAACAGACGTAGTGAGCTACTAAGAAAAGAAAGAAAGAAACTAATAATAAAGAAGAAAATCGGTTTCAAAATCTTGGTAATAAATTGCGCAACCAAAGAGAAAAAAAAAATATCGTAAATGAAACGATTGCAAGAACGGACAGAATCTAAGCGAACAAAAAGAATTCCATTCAAATAAAAAATAAAAAAAAAATAAAGTTCCCTTAGTAACTTGCGAAAAGGAGAAAACTTTCAATACACCATGACTATCTGCTAATTTTGGTAGACTACAGAGGGAATGGAAATATCCTTTCATGGCTGTTGAACGAAATGGCGAGCAGGATTTCATAAGCGCTTTGCACCTGGAAGCTATTTAGAGAGGAACAATCAAATGTTCATTCCTCTGTTCACGAAATTCACAATTTACACACAGCAGAGCGACATTTATGTAGTAATGGACTATCACGCCGAGGACAACGGCTCCAGTAGGGATTGTCTTGTATGTTGGAGATTCTTACAAACTATACAGCCTGCAGTGTGCGAAGAGTTTCGAAATTGCCCTCGTTTTGAATCCTTTGTGTTACAATAGCTTAAGACTTTAAATTTTAAAGTTGAACTTTTTTTTTCGTTGTATTCGGTAAGAGTAAGTGGGTTAAGGAGAGTGTTTCTTACAACCCAATGGGATGGCTGTTGGAACTTTAGCAGTTATTGCACCAAAGTTTTAAGAATGATACATGTAGGTTGGGTGGGTGTTCTATATAGGTATAAATATCATGTAGATTAAACCGTTGGAATTTTGGAAATATTGTATTTTTTTTTGAAAAAAAAAAAAACGAAATGGATCATAATTTCTTAGGCTAGGATGTTGACTAGATTTTCAGATGCACCTAGGGAGCTATTGAGTTATGATGTACAAAATGTTTTCACGTTTCTAGACTCTTTGTCAATTTACTTTCTTTCCGAGCATAAATTGATTAGAAAGAAACATTTGAAATAATTTCAGATTAGGATAAATGTGTTAAAACAATTCTACATTTGTATTTTCATAATTGGGTTTACTACTTTTAGTTTATTCAAGGCTGGTCCTTTTGTGGAGGGTCTTTTTCAGGGGCTGCCTGAAATATAATGAATATACATGTGATCCATTTGGAAATGAAATTGCAAAAGTTTAGGTAATCCAAAATGCTGTCACTTTCAATATTGCACCTTTTGGGATTTCGTTGGTTTCCTTTTACAGTCATTTCGCTGACTTTTTTGCGGAGATAAGCAAGCACTTCATATTTGGGACGTTAATTATTTTACACTTAAAATCTTAAAATCTTAAATCTGTTCAGCTCGTTAAAAATTTAAATTGTTCAAAATATGGAAAGGAGACATAACCACATTAAATTCTTAAGTTTCACTCGGCTACTGATCCTTGTTTTGCAGCTATGTCAACAGCACTTGCTCAAACATTTCGCCTATTCACCAGTTGATTCAAAATATTCTGCACACTATAAAGGATGTACAATTTAAAAATCTGCCAACTGAAACTTCAGATAAACGAGGTTTTTGTCAAACCACACTTGCCGAAAAGATATTTTAAACTCTTAAAGAATTATTCCTCTAGGTTTTCAAATTTTATAATGCCGAGATAGTGGCATTGACATAGGAATGATGGTGTATTCTCATGCTACTATTTATCATATCCTCACCTTGGAAATGGATATGTAAATGATTTGCAATGTTATGTTGTTATAATCCATCTTATCGTATCCGTGCTCATCGGTTGTGTCGATTGTATGAAAAAAAAAATCCTGTCGTGACTTTGTCTTTTATAGTATATGTGAACACCTTCGCGTTTCGGAAAATCTATTTACAATTAAAGCGGAAATGATCAATTAGCTATAAAGTAAAACGGAAATCGTTAGCTACATACGACTAAAGTTGAAAGAATTCCATCAAGAATAAACTTTAAAACTACTTAGCAATTCTCAAATCAGTCACAAATTTTGCAAATAATGGCAGTCTAACTAATTAGTTTTTTTATTAGAAAAAGGGACAAGAAATGACAATTATTTCTTTCCTTATGCATCTACCTCCTCTTCATCGTATGCGTATGTAGATTGTAGCCTCATATTTCCATTCTTATTACAAAGCAAGGCATTAAATTATCCTTCATCCTTTGTTCGTTTGTGTGTTTAGCTTGCCTTTGTGAAGCCCTAAATCAAATTACTTGCTCTTGAAGTTTAAAAGGGGGAGTATAGTATCTCGAGACATTGGCAAGGCTACGAAACAAATGAAGATGCCTCTTCTGTGTCGTGAAATTGAAACGCATTAGCGAGATATAGATACACACAGTTCCCTTCATCCTATAAGGAAATCATTTAAAGTACAAACAAAAAAACAAAACGTCTCTTTTGCATTTTGCCAAGATACAAACAGTAAATGATTGCGGAATGATGACATGGCTCTGTAAATGTTCCATGGCAAGACGGTGGAAGGAGTAAGAGTGCGTACGCGTGTCATTATCCAGAGACAATTTAATCATTACGGCTCCACGTAATCCCATTTTCAAAAGGATGAACACCATGCGATTGTGTTATCCTTTTTGCAGTTTCGTTGTATTGCTCTTTTCGTTTATTTTTCCCTTTTATTTTTGTATTTTAATCCTGTTAATGGGAAATTTTTATTTTTATCTGTTCACTCGCTATCTCTCTTTCCACGTTATACGTTCTGATGCTCAATATTTCTTCAGAGTTGAACTCGTGTTATGTTCTAGTGCGGAATCCTTTGTGCATATATTTTGAAACACAACAAAAGAATGTTCGTTTTCTTTTAATCAAATTTAAGTTTATGCGGTAAATGAAAATGTTAATGAGGAAGAAAACTGTGGCAGTTTTTTTTTATATGAAAATCTGTAATGTAACACAACTTTAAAAATTATTTTATTCGTTTCAAACACAAAACCTACAAACATTTTAAATTACATCTCGTAATTGCGCCCAATGATTCCGTTCTTCAGTAAAAAGCACCCTCCAAGTAAATGCTATCTGGAAGTTTACTTCGACTACTGCTTATCAAGAGGTAGAGACATAATAAAGTGAGATTTCCTCCCGGACGTCAGGTTGTATGCAAGTCAGTTTCAGTTGAAGTCAAACTCAATGTAATTCCGAAGCTTAACTCGTTTCCAATTCGGATCTCCGGGTGGTAAATAACATGCGAGAAATGACAACGTTAATGTCCGCACTGCGGACATCAGTCTGATACCTACGGAAATACTCAACGATGAATCCAACATAAAATATATGCCATCCTAACTACAAACTAGATGCACATATGCGTTTATATATATAAAAAATTACGAAAAGAACCTAAAAATACGTTATACGTCTAGGGAATTTAAAAATGATAATCAATTTGAAAGACTATTTCAACATTAAGCTAAAAAATAGGTTGACTGGATTTAATTCCCAGCCGAACCTGTGTTTTACTGGCCCTCCTTTCGTGATGATCTGACAAATCATACGAGTAGTATCAATTGTCAAGAAAAGATTATCTAAATTCGGCATAAAAATGAGGTCCCGCCAACGTGCAGGAAGTACACACGCATACATGAATGTTTGTGAGGAAATGCTGGGCCCTGGATACTAACGAGCCTGTTGCGCCAAAAATTTATAATATTTTTGAAAATATAATAAAAGATCTATTTCTCGTCCCAATTCCTGCATTACATAAATTGTCTGTGACCTTGTGACCTAAACAGTCAACAAGGAATTACTTAAAACAAACAAAATACATACGTACTCTACTCTACCTTGTGCAGCCACTTAGTCGACACTCGAAAGTCAAGTTAACAAACACCTGATGCACAGTTGCTAAATATTCATCAAGTTTGCACAAAATTGCCGTAGTACCTTATTAAAAACTTTTTTGGTGCGCCTTAGTAAGACCATGGGACTAATTGAACCCAATGGAAATATTTGATTATGTATGTTTATTTTGGTTTATTTTTATTTATTTTGGTAGGCGTCGGATCTACGGGTCGTCGACTTTCAGGTGTATGATAATGATTATATTTTGTTATTACGGTTTAAAGTTCCCGTACTTTAAAAAATTGATTTTGCTGAAATTTTCCTAAATTTAATAAATCTTTCGCGTATTAAACCACGGTCGGGGTGTTCCATTGTATAGTATATAATCTACTTAGCAGTCAGTATGCTTTTGAGTATTCAATTGATGAATTTTTTTGTGGAGGTTCGCTGGAAGAAAAATCATCGAAGGGCATCGCAGAGGTGTTATCGCAAGGGAACCTTTTGCAATAGTGAAGTACAATATGCAATAGTGGTACGTTTATTGTATTGTTTTGGGTGTTGCAGCACATTTTTATATTGTGTGGTTATAATTAAACTGCTACCTCTTGTTGTTCTTCTGTTTGAATAGCTGTTATTAGGGTATTTCCTTCCAACTTCTCTCTGAAGTAGCTTCAGTCAGTAAGTCTTCTTCTTCCACTTTCATAAATATTATTTGAAGATATATTTTTTGTTATAAGTCGACAAGTTTTATTTCTATCTGTGGGTCAGTAGGAAGGTTTTCCCGCATAATGATATTTACCGCCCCATTCAAAAAATGCTCTTCCTCCATTATTCGTTAGTCTAGAACAATAATGCTTATTTTTGGCATTAAAATCCCCACCTGCTATTACGTTGTTTTTTTATTTTTATTTTCCACGCGACGATGTCCTTCAGTCTCCTTTATAAGTTCTTCTTCATTTACTGAGAACTCATCAGTCTAACACTTTTTTTTATGTTCATTTGTTTCAATCATCATTTCATGTTTCAATAATTGCAACTCCTGATTAGTAGCTCTTCATTAAGTAGCTTGAACTCACCTCTTTCTTCACAGGCTTTTAAATATTTATCCTTAAAATTTTCATGGCTATCTTCATAGCCGCTTCTAAGAAATTACTTTTAAGTAAGTTGAGCGAAAAGCCGGGTAATGTTTGATTTGCTGATTACTGAACTATACCAGAGCACCAGCATTTAAGCCCAAAAGCCTCAAATCGACCGGTCATATCAAAAGCATCTGTAGATGAATACCGTACTACTTTTTTCGTTTTATGAGCGCAAAATTTTCTCTGATCTGTCATTTTTTAAGATCTGTGTGATTTGTCATCGTAACTTCACTCGAGGTTTCTCAAGGGTGTATAACGAAAAGAATGCTGGAGTTTGAAATATTATGCTGGCATTATTGGCAAGAATCCTAGCGAATTTCGCATTGAACCCTATTTCACCGATTTATTGGGCCTTTGAACTAGACCGACGAAATTTGGTATATAGGGGCTCTTTATCCGTTGAAGCAGAACAAGCGTACATATTTTCAAAATCCGCCCACTGCCACGCCTACTTTTAAGTAAAACGTTGTTTTGGGGGCGTTTTCTTAAAAAAACGATTTGCATTCGACATTTTTTGTCGAACCATAACAGATTTTGATAAGCTGACTGAACAATATGTTGTGATAATGCTTCTATATATCAAGCCCGAATTTTTTTTACAAATATATGCATAGTGTTCAATAAGACTGCAAATAATCAAATAAGGATCCGATATATACTATTTTATATAAGACGATGTAAGCGAAAACATAAGTCTATGTTACGAAAGGAAACCTACTCTAATTGCGATGCAATAAGTCTCATCTCCACTCTTTTTAACAAATTATTCGAGCATTATTGATTGATGTGTAAAGTTTATATATCTTAACAATCGAAAGTGACACAACAAGATCTGGAATCATATTACCATACGTAACTGGCCATGTATCTAAGTTTTATTGATAAGATTTTAAGATTAATATGCAATAAAACGATTATAGTGAGTCCTCTTTTTTAAGTACATAAAAAAAAATTCCCAATACAATAACTTCATCTCTTTTCGAACGTCCCTAGGACAAAGACCTATTTAACCCGAAATTAATCCAACTAAAGAAAATGCGATTGTCTTGTTACCACATGTGCTATTCCAAAAAGGACATCTTGTTAATCATTCATTACTTGTCACTGTATAAACAGTGGGGCTATTAAGCTAAATACCGAAGTTCTTCCCCATACACAGATTATCATGTGATAACACATCCTAAGTAGGTAAGGGCCTTATACTGTAGTGATTAATACCACACATTGAGTCATAATAATAATCGTAACAAGCATATTTGACACAAGTTTTTCCACCCACATGAATATACGGATATAACACACACACGCATTTACGTTCTGAAAAGAAAAAAATACTTTGTGTAAAGTTAATTTTATTGAAGTCTAATCAGTGGAAAGGTACTACCGGAAATCTCCGGTATTTATATATATATATATTTTCGAAAAAAAAAAACGTTTTTCCCTTTGAAAAGTTATTCCCCTTGAAGTGTGTGACTCCTCCCCCTTGTTTCCACAAATCAACCGAATTTCATCCATCCACGAAAAACTTATTTCGGTATCACATAAATTAATTCCCGAATATACGACTATACCTGTTTCATATTTAGAAAAATATTTTGTCACTCATACATCCATAAAGTACTCAATTTTGTAAGTTTAAAGATATAAACATATAACATTATTCATTCTTTTTATATTAATATTCGTATGTGTCTAGCAGAAAAAGCTCACCAAGCGATACTAAACTAACCAAACCCTCAATTCCTTTTTGTCCTTTTTGTAATTTTCAAGGTGGACAACTTTTCATCACTTTGTTTCAACGTCTTTCTTTTTTACTCAGATTTTGAGGAATGCCATACAACCATTACTTACGTAGTCCTTCAAGGTTCACTGGCTCAAAAAAATGTACCATTTTTAGCATACATATTCATTTGATAAAGCCGCTTGTCTTCTTTTACCTCCCTACTGTAATCGCCATTACAGAGATTTTTACGAGAAAGTTTATGTGGACCATGCCTCAGCGAATTTATTCTTGTGGAAAACAAGGACAAAGACACATCCATACATATAAATAATAAGAGTAAAGAGTAAATAGCAAAGTAGCAATGGATAAATCGCTGCTTTTTGTTGCTTTAAGGATTATTTGTGGAATTTATTTTGCATAAAATTGAATACGGAGCAATTGTTCGGGACGGTGTTTTGCACTCTACGTATATGATATGTACAAGGGCAATGCATTGTTAACTTAAAAATAATATTGATCTTTTAATCTTTTGGTTTGTATAATGAAGAAAAACTCGAATAAATTTAATTGATTTTATTTATTTTTTTATTTGAACTTGTTATCTAGCTCTGGGACTTGAATTTTTGTTTTAGGAGTACGTAAAATAATTTCAATAATGTACAAATTAAAATTTAATCATCCACTATACCAAACGTTATATGAAAGGTGAATGAATTAATTTATAAACACAATACCGAATTTCAAAGAGAGAAAGAAAAGTAACTTGTTTTCTTCGTACACGGATACATAAAAAAAACTCTGAAGCTTCTTCTAAGTTGGTGACCAATTTTTGAACTTTTTTTTGTTAGAAATAAACAAAATGCTGTTTTTACAGAAACATTTCTAAAACTTAGTGGCATTTCGAATTGTTGCAAAAATTCTCAAATTACGAAGTCTGAAATTGGTCAAATAAGAATTGATAATAGTGCTGTTTCTTGGTGTAAACTTAATTCTCTATCTGTAATGATAATACTAAAAACTATTAAAATCTTGAGTTTGATTTTTTTGTCGTTTCCATAAACCAAGATTTCTATGTCGAACTATCATCTCACTCACAATCAAAAAAATCCTTTGAGCTATAAGAAAAACTTTTGTTATGAAAAGATACTTCATGCATTATCTGAATCACGCAACAAATTATAAAAAAAAAACTAGAACAAGAATGCAAACAATGTTGTAGTTACCTACTGAACATAAAACAACAGTAGCTTCACAAATAAGATGATACCGTTTCTGACCCGGTTCTGCAGATATTATTAGGCAAACATAAATAAAAAGAAAAAAATAAACAATGTCGAAAATTTGTATCTTGAAAAAGTTGGTCCTTTCACCAACTCTGGCAGCTGCCGTCATCGCCCGCGCCGCTACTCCTTTATCAGTATCACTATCAATGCCAAATAAAGTTCTCCTCCTCACTCCCAAAGCAAGCAATGTGGTATTTTTCCATTTTGGTGTTACCTACATATGTGGCCATTGTTTTGTTAACGTCTTTCCTAGGAAATATATTTGATTCGCTCCTCATTTTAACATGTTCTAGGAATTCCAGTATATGTGTGCGAAATTCACAAGGGCTCTAGCAAACAACAAAACTATTCCTCGACTCTGTTAGCGACAAAAACAATCACACTCCAGATACCAGAAACAATAAACGAACCATAAGACGAGCTTGGCTGCTGCTGGTTTGCTCGAGATTTCCTTTGCTTTCTTTTTTCTCTACTTCTGGTTCTCCCTTGAAGATGAGGCAATAAGGATATTCGTATGCTTTTGTTTGGTTTTCACGCTTTCGCCAAGCAAAAACATCGGTTGTCGCTTCCAAGTTTACATCCATTTCCTTTCATAAAACAGATCTTTGTTGTGCACAAATACTGATGAAATATCCTTTGTTACATGTTTTTATTTGTTTTTTCTCTCTTGTTCTTCTTTGCAGATTTTCCCACCTAAGACATCGTCTTGCCGAAGTGATTGTGAACTTTCCGGTTCGTATGCATCCCTCGAGTGTCCCTCGCCACCGGGTCCACCAGTATGTCTTCCAGAGTCCCGTCGGGATCCACAAGTATGTGTTTATCTCAATAATGTTTATGTGTTATTTGCAGGAAGTGTTGTTTTTGTTTTGTTGAATTCCAATTCGATTCCTTGTTGATGAGTGACGAGCTTGTAAAATCACATGTTCGTGAGTGACACAAATTGCCATAAGGATCAATCATTTTTTATTACTATTTTTTGCCTCTAATATAAAGTAACAAAACATGACGTAAATACTCAATTTAGGCACGACTCAGCACATATTTGAGGACGTTCTATACCGATTTATCGCTAAAGGAGCCAATCATACCGCCATGGGCGATACCGGTTGCACCGGGTGCTTTATGTCCAGCACGTTTGGAACCTGAACTGCGGCTACACTCGCAGTCACATGGATTTAATGATACATTGACTGTTGATCAGATATTAATATCCCTTCAGGTGAGTTTTGACGGTGATGTATATTCGGGTGGTTATTGCTGAATAAGCTGCATCCCATAGCGATCTGATTTATCCATTAATTCGAGGGTATTGAGTTAGGTTTATTTATGTAAAAAAATCAAGAGTAAACCTGAAATTTGTTAATTTAGCAAGTTAAATCCTAACAAACCAGTACTTACATACACTATCTTTATTACTTTAAAAATAAGTGCCAAACATTTGTAACCAAGGTTTTATCGAAACTGCAGTATAGACTTGAAATTTTTAACAACTCCTTATTGCCTGTGAATTATAGATAAGGATTCTTCGAATTTCTGATATGATGGTGGAAAGGGACAAATTAAAGTAATTTATAGTTTTATGTCTTTGTGTTTGAAGTATACATTTTTAATGGCCCCCCAGCGAAGCAGGACAGGTTGAAGCTATCCCGCTCTCCTATATTTTCATAAAGATAAGAACAACATGTGATGGATGTCGTTAGTAAGTTTTTCTTACACTGCGTTGATCAAATACCAAGTAGGCGAGGAATTGATAATTTCCCTTACTTGTACTAAATGAATTCATTTCGGACTTTTTCTAAACAATTGGTTTGGTTGGAACAAATATCTTCATAGTTTATGTTAATTTTCATCAATAACTTTATAGCTGTTTCCGAGAATATTGTATACAAAAAAAGTTAGAGCCTATACTTTCTGCGGATGTAAAACATAATATAATTAATCTACTTTTAACCATTTCATTGTTTTGCTTGATATGCTATATGATAAATCGTTAATGAACTAAAACCAATTATGTATATCTACTCTGTCTCTTAAGAATATGTATGTAAGGGTACATACTTTGTGACTTTATGAGCTATTTAATGCAAATCACCTATTTTATGTTTACACGTACAGCGTCTATAGACGCATTTTTCGAGCATAGCAAAGGATGCTACAAAAATGCGCGTTTGAATTAAATTTAATCTAATATAGCTTGTATGATCCAAGAAAAGTAATTCCAATTGTTTACAGTGCCTACTGTACATTTAACTTGACACAAATCGCCGAAACTTATTTTGATGCCTAGCGCACCTCCATTACCCACCCAAGATACAGAGGTACATAGAAACAAATGAAATCTCTCAAGTGTTAAATTGAAAATATTTGTTGGTTGAAATCGATAAATTAATTTCCTTGAAAAAGTAAACTTTGCCTCTGTTTCACCCTATATTACAATCATCCACATCCTTCAGGAATAAGTACAGTCGAGAAAATTTTTATAACGCCTTCAGAAGATACATTCTTAATTATATTACTGGGAGAGCTGTTGCTGCTACTGACGATGAATATAAAACAATGTTCGAATTGTTGAAATTAGAAAAAAAATGGTAACCAAAATTCTAACGTTACTTAATCGTTACCAACTTAACAAAGATTCACGTATACATGCTCTTAATTTTGTAGCTGTCTAGTAATTTAGCATTTTCTCCCATCGCAGCAATTTCAAAAATTTATGGCAGGATAAAGGAGATTTATGTTTTGCGGTTTTTAACCAAAGAGGCGTAATAAAAACAAATCAACAACCAACCACCACCAAAAATTTACGAGAAGCTCTAAATTAGTACTTAAAATTGAAATGCTTTTCAGTTGGCTTGGTGTCTATACATGGGAATATTTGTTGGGTTAAAAATATGAATATATCATAAATTGGTTTTCGAAACGGTCGATTTAAGGTTATTTTTTAATGCTTTTATTTAAATAGAAAAAACCGGTTCAATCAGTGCCAGATATGATAAACGCTTTAAAAGTTATGGATAAATTTAACGGTGTTGAAATGGAATCTAAAACATGAATACAAAAATAGGGATTTGAGAAGCTGTAAAATACGAATAGTCTAAAACCCTCTCTGGCAACAAATTTTATATGAACTACCATAAAAACTTGTTGTGGTACACTTTTTTTTATTAAAGCCTCCCAAATTGGCATTCTTATGAAATACAGGGTATTTCAATTTATTATGTAATTTAGTATGAAATATGAATTCTGACAAATGTCCACTATTTTGCTCGATAGAGATATTATCTAGAGATATAGACGGGTTCAATGATGCGATGGTTAGTGTGATCAACTGCCGCGCAAAAGGTCTGAGTACCCAACCTAAATAATTCACTGGCCCTCCTCCCATGATGATCTGACAAATCATACAAGTAGTATCAATTGTCAAGATATGCTTATCTCAACTTAACCGTTCGGAGTCTGCATAAATAGGAGGTCCCGCCATCGTGCAAGAAGTACCCACGCACACATGAATGGTCGTGAGAAAGCTCGGCAATACATTTACATATAACGGGTGATCCAAGTAGAGATACTTTTTTCAATAGCCTTTTTTGACAGATCACGTGTGAGTCGTGTCATGCTGTCATGTTATTTTTGTTTAGTATTGTTTGGCATTTCATAATGGAAAGACTTACGCGTGAACAACGTTTACAAATTGTTCAACTTTATTATGAAAATTCACGTTCTGTGAGGAATGTGTTTCGTGCACTTCGCTCAATTTATGGTCAACATAATCGGCCTACTGAGCGTACTATTCGCAACACCATCACCCATTTTGAGACCCAGCATTCATTATTGGATAATATTCGACCGAATAGACCACGTCCAGCACGCTGTGAAGAAAATATAGCGGCCGTATCTGAGAGTGTACACGAAGACCGTGGAGAGTCGATTCGGCGCCGTTCGCAGCAACTCGGACTGACGTATGGAACGACTTGGCGCATTTTACGTCAAGATCTTAAATTGAAAGCGTACAAAATACAGCTTATACAACAACTGAAGCCGCTCGACCTTCCCAAGCGACATCGCTTCGCTCTATGGACTCTTGAAAAGTTCCAAGAAGATCCGACGTTTTCGAGGCAAATTTTGTTTAGCGATGAGGCCCATTTCTGGCTCAATGGGTATGTAAACAAACAAAATTGCCGCATTTGGGACGAAGAGCAACCTGAAGAGATTGAAGAACTGCCACTTCATCCAGAAAAAACAACGGTTTGGTGTGGTTTGTGGGCCGGTGGAATCATCGGTCCATATTTCTTTAAAAAGTATGCCGGTGCGAACGTAACCGTCAATGGCGACCGTTATCGTGCCATGATAACCGACTATTTGATGCCTGAAATTGAAGCTCGTGATGTCGGCGACATTTGGTTTCAGCAAGACGGCGCCACTTCCCACACATCGCATCAATCAATGGACTTATTGAGAGAACATTTCGGTGAGCACATAATTTCACGTTTTGGGCCGGTCGATTGGCCACCAAGATCGTGTGATATCACACCGTTAGACTTTTTCCTGTGGGGATATGTAAAGTCAAAAGCTTATGCCGACAAATCCGCTTCGATTCAGGCCTTGGAGGAAAACATCACGCGTGTCATTCGCCAGTTACCAGTCGAAATGCTCGAACGAGTGATCGAAAATTGGACTCAACGGATGGACCATCCAACATTTGATAGACATAATCTTCAAAAAATAAATGCCAAAGAATGTTCTCTCAAATGATAACAAACATTCTCCATTAAATTTGAATTTTCTGTGTTTTTTTCTTTAAAAAAGTAGGGAACCTCGAAAGTAGGGAAACGTAATGTTTCTTGTTGCAGGATCCGTATTTCATCTCAAATGAAAGAATGAAAAGTCGGACACAGTTAAATCAAGTGAACGAGGTGGCAAAGGGAAATCTAATTTTTTCCTGCTATTTCTAGCGTATTGCTGTTGTTGACGGTGGTCTAGCGATAGCAGTGCTTGCACAATTTCTATTTTGTACGGGTACCATCTTCGTATTGCATTAAAGGGTTTGACCCTAAATAAAATGTTAACATAGGATTGATTAGTAATAAAAAACATTGAGAGGTACTTGTGAGTAAGCTAAAAAAATAATATTTACTTAGGTATCACCTCAAATACAGCAGATATTGTTAATTGAAACAACAACGAATAATGTTTGGCCAAGTAATTTTTTGTCTGTCGTACCTTTTCATGCTGGCTTGTCCATTGGTATTTGAAACAAATGATAATGCGTGGTGATTATAACTTTTAGAAATATTAATGTAAAAATATTTCGTGAGACAGTGTTCGATTGAATTATTCTAAGGCTAAGTCAACCTCGACTATAATGGATAAATCTACCCAATAGAAAGTAACAAATTTTATAATCGTTAAAAAATAATTAACAGACAAAAGAAGGCCCTTTTTTGGAAGCCCCACGTCGAGTTTTAATTGAGTGTCCAACATGGGCATCAAGAAGTAATCTCTGCTTACGAATCCTGCACGCATGGGCTAAGGAACCACCCTGGCCGGGTAAGGGGACCCCCGTTGCGCTGGCACTTTTTATCCCGCTATCAGAAGCTAAACGAAGTTTTTCTAACTATGTAGAGAAGGTAAGTTAAAACAGTGAACTCTTCACCAATACATACATATACAATATCACTTTCTTGGTTAGGACCTACTTCCGAAGGGCCCTCTAAATCCTTTTGCAAGTGGTTTCGGTGGGTTCACCGCCGCTTGGAATTCTCTAGAAGCTCTCGGACCAAAACTTTTGTTCATCCTCGACGGTTATGACAACCAAAAGAGTGGAACACCTAAACGCAAAGGCAAGCAATACACAAACGATGTACATGACTTACTCGATGGAAAATTGTTTCCTGAAGCACGAGTTATTATCACCACCTCTTCATCGAATTGTACTGAACTGCTCCCTATCATACAACGACACATCACGTACGACGGCCTGACATGGGGTCGATCAGCATCATTGTTGGGCGGTGGTCAATGGGGTGGACCTTCACGCCTGCTCAATACCGTCCAAGCTTGTGCAAATTTAAGAAAAGCTGTGCGTACACCACTTGGGTGTTTGGCAGTTGCCGCAATCTACGAGGCTACGGCAGGCGATCTTCCAACGGAGGAGCTTGATGTGGTTGAGTCCATTTTGAACTGTGTTGCTCCGGAGACGTCTGCGAGTAATGTAGCCGAATTGGGACGATTGGCATTGTTTTGTCTGAAGATGAAACGCTCCTGCATCACAATGGCAGAGATTCGAATGTATTGTTCGTGTCCTGAGTCGAACATTATGGGTTGTTTGGATAAGAGTCTTCTACTGGGAAAATCAGCTAGAAAAAAGGGGGAGTATGTGTACAACCCCATGTGCCCGGGTATGATGGAGTTCTTGGCTGCGAATTACATTGCATCATTGGTGAGCCGACCTGGCCTGCTTGCCGCAGAGATCACTGGACTTTCCATTGGGGATGAGTTGGATGCAGATCTTTTGAAAGTGATCAAGTTTGCTATGGGGCTTCTGGGTGAGCGGGCGCATATACTACTCTCCCGCCTCACCCCGCTTTGGCTAACACCACAAATAGTTTTTTCACTGGCCATAGCCGGCGGAAGTACAGAGGAGAATTTGGCAGCACTTTGTGATATCCTGGGCATATCAAAGCATCCTCCGATATCACCACTGGAAGCTAAGCCTCTTTGGGTTCAGGTACGATCTGTTTCAACTGATCTAATGGGTTGGGGTATGGCTCTGAAAAGTCCAACCTGCACTTTAAAGAACCTAGAACTGATCTATCAACTGGAGAAACACAACATCATGGATTCCCGCAACGCTATTGAAGTGTTCCTTGACTCAATAGCAATCAATGAAAGTGTGTCCACTCTAAGAGTGTCATCGCTCATCGAAACGGAAGTAAAAGATTGTGAAATCAGCTATCTGGCGAACTGTGTCTCTAAGCTGCTGTTAAAACCAAGGCTGGAAAACTTTGAGTTGGTACTTACATTACTTGAAGAGGATCCACCTATTCTGAAGCTGCAATCTGTAGTAGCAGCCTTATGTAGAGCTATTCCACGACAGCCAAAGCTTAGTTTCCTTCTGCTGGATCTAGGTCTAAGTACATCGCAATTAGTGCAGCTTTGCGGTACGTTAGAGAAATGTCCGAATGTTACCAGGTTGTCCCTGCCTCATCTTAGATGTGAACGAGGTGCTATTTCGGCGTTATCTTCGTTGCTTAATGCACGACCATTTAGCTTTTTGTCATTGCCCTCATGTTGGGGGGCTCGGGATGATCCACCTTCATCGAGTGGAGTCAGTATGGGTAAGTAAGAATTCGCCATGTTAAATATATAAGATAATATATTTTTTTAAATAGGTTCTGGTAGCGGTAGCAGTACCGGAACATCTGGACTCATCAAACAGGGTTCCCTACCTGGTGTCCCATCGCCGCGTTCCTATGCTCCGGGCATATTTTCATCTCTTCCCCGCGGTGTCTTTGTTCCTCCAACCACTCTTGGCCGGTCGGCAACCCTACCCCGTCAACCACTAGAACAGTCAGTGGACAAACGAAGCTGTGATTCAGTGGTATCAAAAACCTGGTATCCCACTCCAGCCTGCGATGGAGGACCACACAATTCGGGAACACTGCACGACCTATTGCTGGCCGCACGAGAGTCTTATTCGAAATTGCATGGCTTAGATTTAAGTAAGGCACAATTGTCCTTAGAAGATTCCATGTGCCTTGGTGAAACTGTTCGCTTGTCGAACACTTTGCACACCCTCAAGCTAGAGGGTTCTTCGCGTTTAAGTGAAATTCTTCCTTCGGTTTTGGGTGCTAGTGAATCGCCTTGCCTGCAGATGCTAAGCATCGGTTCACCAAGGCTGAGCTTGGAGGATTCAGCGATTGCGATGTGTGCTCGAGCTTTGACCAGCTGTTCGACGTTACGCCTGCTCAGCTTGGACGGATGGAACTTTAGAATTGAAGTGAGTACAATTGTTTTGTTGTTGTTTGACTAACTTATAGTTAGACTTTGTTTCCCACAGAACACATCCACGCTGTCGATTATGCGAGCATTTTTATCGCTAACTTCAATTAGAGAATTAAGTCTGGCCAATTGTCGTTTGCAAATTGGATTAATCCGAAGTGATACAAAAATTTCAAAAGCCTTTGAGTGTCGTTCGGTTGTTGTTTTGAAGCTTGCAGGAGCACAGGTCACAGTTGCCGATGCGACTATCCTACGTGGACCACAACTTTTACCGTATATTGGAGGATTTCCCTGTTTACGAGAATTGGATTTGTCAGCACCGGCTAGGTCGGGATTGGGAAGCACACATTCTTCACCATTGATTTTGGATGACAAATGTATTACTGGATTCTTCCAGCACCTTCATTCACATTTCGGGTGAGTCTTTTAACTAGCTACCTACAAGATCGAATTTATTAGTGTCAAACTCTTCATTAGGCTTTTGAATACTCTGAAGATCTGCAATTGGGTCGTCCATTTCGACGACGTATCTAGGACTTTGAAGACGATTTCCAAGTGCATTCGCAATAGTCCTATTAGTCATTTGAAAGTGGACGGCATCTCTGTGTTAGACCGACCACGAAAACATCGAATAGAGCCGCATTTTATTCACTGTTTTATATCATCCTTGCCGCAGCTACGTTGGATGGGAATAAGCTTGGCGGGCAAGAAAGAGGACCAAATAGCTGCAATTGGGAATGCTGTGCTAGATTTGAAGGGCTACGAAATCGATATCAAGTAAGTTTACTTATATTGTTATATATAAAATAGCACAACATAAATAACCTAAGTCACGGGAAGCCAAAAAATACTCTTTAGGGATTAACTAAATTTTGAAATTTTTCAAACCTGTACTGTGGGTATAGTCAAAATGCTTATATACAACTTTTCAATATGAACATTTTAGGACTGACTTATGTTCACCTATGCTATGGGGTAAGGTATACCTATTAATCGTTTATTTTAGTAAAACGCCCACAGAAAGTTGTAGACCAAATGTCTATATGAATACTAGCAAAAAGTTTTACGAACTTCCTTACACTTTTATCGAAAATCGTTTTCTCAAGAAAACTCTGCCAAAAAGTCTGCGTGTGTAAAAACTTAATATAGATGAAATATAAATAATTACATTGTCTAAATATCTTCTAACATTTCTTACAATTTGACCAAAAACTTAGTTTTTCTAAAAAGTACTTGTACTATGGTCATGGACAAGAGGCTTATAAAGGGTGATCCAATAAAAGCTTTCTGACATTTTTTATTTGGCATGGTAGTTTAGTTCATGCCATTTAATGTTTTAAGATAATTTCCTTCAAATGTTGCCCACGACTAACTCTCAAATGATCCATTCTAACTCTCAAATGATCCATTCTTTCTTTGGGTCCAATTTTCGACCATTCTTTCAAGCATATCGGCCATGAATAACACGAGTTATTTGGCTTACAAAGCTTTAATCGGATTTATCGACGTAAACAAGAGTTTTCACATATCCCCATAGAAAGTAATCCAATAATGTCAAATCACAAGATCTTGATTGTTAATTGACAGGACCATTTCTTGAGATGATATTTTCATCGAACGTTTCCCTCAATAAATCAAAACTAATATACCTTTATGGGATAGGGTAAACCAGTGGATACAGTATCACAAATACGCAATATAATCCAACTAGTAGCCGAAACTATCGTAGGCTACCAGCCACCACCGAAAAGATGCCCGTGATATAATGATGTTTGCAAGTAACAAAACGAGATGACAGAAGAAAAAGATATCAAGGTGCTAGTGTGCTACCATGTAAAACACGCGCCGCGTAAAATGAGTATAGAGCCAAAAGAAGGGACGAGAAGAACGTAGCCTGCCATGTCAAGGAAGGGAATCACGACAAGAAAAACATCCGTCAAGTCTATAAAAAAGAACAAACAACTGGAAGCTGGGTTCAAAGTAGTAACGCAGGCTCTACGAAATAACAATTCTTCTTCGAATTGTTGGTCCTGTATGTAAGGAAGGTGAATTAATGAGAAGATATAACCACGAACTTTATAAGATGTATCAAGATTTGGAAGTAGTACAATAGGTAAAAGCACGTTGACTATATTGTCTCGGACACATCGATGGAATGAACTCCAGCTAAGAGAACTTTCGAATTCCAGTCTTATGGTTCGAGGCGACAAGGAAGATCAAACGTCCAGTAAAGCTTAGTCTGAATAACTTGAAGCAACGTTCCCAGAATCGCAGAGGATGTCTAAGGCAGACACCCTTAAGGGAACAAAGAACTTTTACGTGAACTGTATTAAAATTACCATTTAATTAGTCTGTGCCAATAATTTTGTTGGTTAGCAAAACCTGTGGGGACCGCTTCGTTCAAAAGTTTTGAACTTTCTCTCCGTAGTTTGTCTATGGTTACCGCAACATTGACCCTTTAAGGGTATGTCCAGTCATCTGACAAGCCCCTATGTCAGGTTTCTTGATCATATACACATGGGTAACCTTAGGCCATTATAACACGTAAATTTCAATAAAAATAAAAAGTATGAAATTCGTGCCTCTTATTTTATTATTTTTTATGATGACTACGACTAAATTACCTTAATAGGTATAGGAATATTGCTTGGTTTGGTACAGCCCCAAAGTTGTAGGCCCAAGAAGGTTTTAGCACTTGCTCATACAGCAGCAGTTTGTTGTATACGCTTTCCTTCGAGAGTCTTCCGAGTAACCAATACATTTCTCTAAGTCTGATCTTTTTGCAATGAATGAAATTGATATGCATTCACTTGGTATTGTTAATGGTAAGTCGTCAGGTCTTTGTCCACACGCATACTTTGTTAAGAGCCCGTTGGAGTTTTCCCGTTGAAGATTCGACTGACTGATTCATTGTTAGGATAGCAGTAACATCTGCGAATGTTGCTTCAATAGTCGCTTTATCGTGTGGCATATTTCTTGTGTAGAGCACGAATATGATTGGTCCTTGCGGAACACCGATTCAGTCTCCTGCCTAACACGAAAGCGTCTGTTTTCAAGATATGATTCCAGTAGCAGTATTGTATTTAGTATTTAGTAGTATTGTAATTAGATTATATCTAAGACCTTCGTGACATACCTTGTCGAAGCGCTTGCTAAACGAGAAAAGCGCCCGAGCAAATCTTTTTCTATTCTAGGGCTTCTTCAATTTCTTCGTTATTCGATACACCCGATCGATTGTGGAAAGTTTGACCCGAATGCCGAATTAATGATCTGGGATCAAACGTTTTTTTTTTCAATTACTGGTTGTGATCGTTTTAGCATATGTTTCTCGAAAACCTTAGATAACATCAGAAAGAGTATATGTATATGTTTTCTTGTCGTTTAGTACTTTTCCCCGGTTTCGGAGCTAGATTGACTTCGGCGACTTTGCATTGCCTTGGAAAATATAAAAGTCTCAGTGAAGTATTTATAATGTAGCAACTTAACTAATAATGTTTCGGTTACTTCAAAATTTTGCAGTGATTAAATCATATCCTGGAGCTTTGTTATTCTTTGAGGTAGTGTTTTTCCACGCTGCGCTCTGAATGGCGACCATAAGATTGTTAATTTCGTCTTCTATTTCAAGCATTGTCTTTAGTGTCACATTTAACGCAACATTTTCTGAGATAATTCCAAAATGATAAGTTTTAAAAACGAATTTATGTAAGTAGATTTATTAAATTCATTGACACTAGCTTTGTTTTGAAATTTAAAAATTTAACAACTTCGATCAAAAACAGCCGTATGTTCGTGTGTGTTTTTTTGAACATTTTAAATTTACTAATTTATATAATCAGATGAGTCCAAGTAGGGTTGGGTACGTTTTCCCCAATACATAATCCCCAAGACAAAATCTCCAAACCCAAAATCCCCAAACTGAAATCTCCAGCCGCAAAATCCCCAAAGAGAGCATCCCCAGGGCCAAATTCCCCAGTCCAAAATCTCCAAATGATAGATGTTCAAGTAGTGAATCATGCGATTAAATCGCCGCGATTTCAAGCCACCAATAGACTCCAGCCCGCAGTCTTCTATTCCCAGCTAGACGTAAGAGTCGATCTGCAAAACGACCAATCTAGAGAAGTATTTTCAAAGCAATTGTTAGACATTAGCAACGAAAAATCCCTGTTCACGTTTTGTCTGGCTGCATTGCCATTCCATTTTAAACGCTTGCAGTTTCCGGTGCGGCTAGTGGTCGCAATTACAGTCTCAACTTACGGTCTCAAGTCTCAACAAATCTCAAGGGCAGTCATTGCATGTTTGCGGCATTAACCTTGAAAAGACATGCTTCTCGCATGATCAATTGTATGTCGCCTGTTCCCGCGTTGACAACAAAACAAAATATGTCGTGTATCTTAAAGCATTTCAAATAACGAAATTATATGACAGCAATGCAATCGAAAACAATAATTTAGTCATTTTAATTTCTATTTATATAGATTACGTACATACTTAAGTGGCGCTACAGTCCGGCATGATAAGTCCGGTCCTTAGCTAACTGCCTCCAGTTGATTGAGGTCGGTTTCTACTTGTGTGAAACACTTAAGGCGAGCCTCTACTGCGTCCGACGTCTTGCTGGGAATCGAAGACTCTGCGAGCCGGAGTATTGGTGTACATGCGTTCTACATGTCCTAACCATCTTAAACGTCCAATGCGGAGTTTTTTGACCAGGGGTATGTCGCTGTACAGCTCGTATAGTTCGTTGTTGAATCTTCGTCTCCATAGCCCGTTAACGCAAACGGGACCGAAGAATTTTCGAAGAATTTTTCTCTCGAATCGACCAAGGATATTTTCATCCGCTTTCGATACGGTCCATGCTTCAGCGACGTAGAAAGGACTGGGATGATCAGGGTCTGATATATAGGATCTCCTTAGTAGCTCGTGCGAGGGCTTTACTACTAAATTGCCTTCTTAGCCCGAATAAACAACGGTTGGCATGAGTAATTCTTCGTTTAATTTCTGGCGAGATGTTGTTGTCAGAGTTAAAAGCGGAGCAGAGGTAGAGAAAGTCCCGTACTACCTAAATGTTATATCTGTCAATGGTGACGTTCTGTCTAATTCGTCGATGTTGTGTGTCCTTTCGTGTTGACAGCTATACTTAGTCTTACTCTTTACTGCTAAACCCATTTTTGCCGCTTCCTTCTCTAATCTCTGTACTAGCAAACATGGCTATGACATCACGTTGAGGACTACCAATGATGTAAATATCATCGGCGTGGCGCAGGGACATAAGTCCCGAATTGAATTTTCAGGACTAATGTCCCATTAAAGTGGGACATAAGTCATGAATTCAATGCTCACTTGAGTGGGACATTAGTCCCGAAAAATTAATTCAGGACTTATGTCCCACATAAATATTTTAGCAAATATACGCCTTGAGAAAAACTAAGAAGACCTCCCCATCTGTTTTAACAAATAGTCAAATTGCCATACAAATTGTGTGTAGTTTGACATTCTGTTTTTTTTTAAGCCAGTGGTGTACGCAACATTGCCGTGTTGAAAAAAAAAAACATACCAAATAAAATTATATTTTAACAAAAAAGTGTTTGAAATCGATAAATAGGTGGTGGTTTTTTCCAGGATCTGCCGAGGTGTGACTTGGTTGTGGACTTTCCTGGCCTAAAACCACACTGATAAGGGTCGATCAGGTTGTTGGTAAACGGTTTGAGGCGTTCACATGTTACGGCAGATAGGATCTTGTAGGGGATGTTGAGGAGACTTATGCCTCTGTAGTTGGCGCAGTTCAGAGGATCTCCTTTTTTGTGGATCGGGCAAACGATGCTGAGGTTCCATTCTTCAGGCATACTTTCATCCGACCAGATTTGGCTTATGAGTTGATGAAAGTTACTTACCAAGTCATTTCCGCCAACTGCATAAAGCTCAGCGGGAAGGCCATCATTTCCGACGGCTTTATTAAGCTTGAGTTTAGATATTGCTATCCTCACTTCATTTTTTCACAGTATTTATGGTTTGTTGTGGCGTGGTGGATATCCGCATCCTTACCTTTGCTGCAATTAGGTAGTGGTCCGAGTCGTTGTTAGCCCCTCGGAATGTTCGGACATCCAAAATACTGGATACGTGTCTCTTGTCTATCGAAATGTGATCAATTTGGTTGACTGTTCGTTGATCTGGTGACCGTAATGTCCCTTAGGGATACCGAGGTGAGGAAACCGTGTGCTGGCTATAGTGGCATTTCGTTCCGTAGCGAAGTCAATTAGACTAAGTCCGTTACCAGACGTGTTGTCGTATAGGCTATATTTTCCGACAATACTGGTAAATATGTCTTCTCTAGTAGATGTCACAGTTTTACATCCTCTTATTGCCCGGCCCATCCCATCGTATTTCCTGGATGGCAGTAATGTCTGCTGCGTAGCAGTTTAGGGTTTCCGCTAGTTGTTCGCCTGCACCTCTCATGTTTAATCTCTCATTCCAGGTGCAGATACGAACGTGGTTGTCCTTTTTTCTTTTAGCAGGGTCGTCAACAATAATATCAGTTCTTTCCGAGGCTGTTGGTTACTTCTTAACAATGGTTTTTTCCATGGGTGGGTAGTTAACTCAAAGCTCAACCCCCAACCTGGAGGGCCATTTCCAATTTATTAGATACCCCTAGGATACGGGGCCATTAGTATCCACTACGGGATTGAGCGCTGCCGTTGACCTTTCGGTTCATCCGCCACCATCTCTGTTCAAGGAGCTTGACTTACCCTTGAAATTCCTAGATATTCGTTGTCCGAATATGTCAAAGCAGCTTTTCTAGGTTCGCCTGTGACGGCCGACCGGGTATTCATTCCGCGCCATTCTGACCAGGGTGTTTATGGTGTTGCTGTTTAACGTCTTGTTATCAACGCTCGCACTTATCGTTTAGCAAGTCATATCCAGTTGGATAATCTCCACTTGGAGATAAAAAATAAGCACATTTGATGTGTTAGTTGCAACCACTGGGCATTGCCAAGTTAAAGCCAATTAGAGTCTACCCTCGTACCACACGTTTACGTAAGCTCAGCTTATGGTAGTTAGTATCCGCAGGGTGTTGTGCACGAGAACATTACTCATATCCAAAACAAGTTTCCTCGACCTCAGGAACTGTATTTATTTTCATTTCCATCTTCACTTCTTTTTGGAAAGAGTATCATGTCCAGAATCTTAAGTACATAAACCATTGTCGATTGGGGTGGATAAATATTAGAGAAATCCATTGCGATGGCTCCCCAAATGGTTGGTTAGTGCAGGGATTTAACAAATTGCCCATGGCTAAAAACCTAATCATTGCTTGTTTGCATGTGAGTGCATTTTAAATAGAAGTAGGAGTTAACAATTATACACAAAGAATCAATTGGATGACTTTGTTTGTATAACCAGGGAATTACAATATCAAAGACGTTCTTAGAACTGAACCAAATTGGTATTCTCGTACGCCTACTTACGACAAATTGTCCAAGTCAAAACCCATACATCCTACTCTACCTAAATACTTAATTACACAACAATCCTCGAGAGCAAACACACATTGAATTGCGTTGGGAACCAGTAAAACCGCATACAAGATATATCCTGACAAAGAAAACAAAAAAAGTAAATAAATAAAAACCCTCGAACATTAGAATCAACATTGCAGTGTGTGTTGTTAGGGTGCATATGTCCTGCTCCTAACCTACAACCATGAGGAAGGAGTATGATACTACTAAGTACAATCTAGTGTTGCATTATGCTTTCCCTGGTGATGGAAATTACCTTCTTAGACAGCAAAAGCCAGATATAGCGTCGTGCCAACCGCCCAGGCTCCTCCCGAAGGACACATTCCAATTGATTTATCACAATGACGGGTTAGGGGTTGTTGAATTCACTGCCTTGGAGAGCAAATGTCTTTAATGCGATTTGTACGTATGCAATGAACTTACATTGTTTCGAAATAGCGCTGCACCCGACCACAATGCACAGTGCCATTATAATAAAGATTCTTCGTAGGCATCCCCATCAAACGGATATACATAAATATATATCCTACGATAATGTGCCTGTGTGGGTTGAATGAAAAGATAAATGGGTGCAAATGCGATCTCCTTGGAATGTTTTGTTATGGGTGGCTTTGAGCATTGTTTTGTACAATGATATCCCGGACTCAATAGTGAAACGTGAGACTTAAACTTTAATTATTATTATAGTCAGCTGACAGAATTCCGGTGAGAGGTTGTTTCAATTAAATGTCTCTAGCATTGCGGGCGTATTTTGAGGTCTCTTTTGTTTATAAATCAATTTGTCACAAATATATATAAGATCCTTTTTTTATACGATAGGGGAATAAATAGTTGGTTAACCTATTTTCGGTGTTCGTTCTTATTCGACGGTGTTATGATTTGGGAGAGATGATAATAACCCCATACCCGCTACCTCAAGCGGACTAGTAAACGCCATGACGGAAGTTATTTTTGGATATTAACAGAGTAAATCGTAGTTCTCTTCGCTCACGCTTAGGGACGTCAATTTTCTTGAAAACGGCTCTAATGCTTTTGATTAAACTTAACACATGCTATATGTGTATTTGTTACAAGAAAACTACGTACCCAGTTCTTCCGAGAAAATCAATATAACGGATTTTTAACTTTATGCCATACAAGGAAAATTGTTAATTGCTCGCAAACTATCCGGCCAAATTAAATAAAATGTAATATCTATGTTTTTATTACCTTTTGTAACAATTCCACATAATTAGTTTTAGCCAAAATAGTTCTTAACGTATTTCTGGTTAATTCACATAGATACCGATTCCTTCAAATTCCGGATTTAATAGCCAAAATAAATGTTAATGTGCATTTTGGCCATATAATGAAAATCGTCAAATCTAACGTTAACTTCAAATCTCATAAAAAAAACATATGTGAAGGCTGTGCGAAATGTTTATGGTATTCTCGAGTTTTTTTTAAATTGTACAGTTTTTTTACGGAAACCACCCCAAAAACTTGGCCTAGCTAAAAACATTATATGGACGAAATGCAGATATGATTATATAATTCTTAACCGTTTGATCAAAAACAACATTTAACTAAAATGTGGGCTTGGCAGTGAGCTGATTTTTAAAATTGTTACATTTCCTCTGCTTCGCTGGACGGAAAGTCTATAATATATACCAAATATCATCACTTTAGTTCAAAATTTTAAGGCCCAAAAATCGGTAACATACCGACGGACAGACATGGCTAGATCGACTCAGCTAGCGGTTCTGAGTCGATCCATATACTTTAAGGTATATCTGTCGAAATTATTTCTCAACATTTTTCGACAAAAATAATCTATCCGTGCGTTCATTCTTCCAAAATTGTAGTTTTTAATAAAAAAAAATATGAGAAGGCTACAATCCGCTGTGAGGATAGTTGAATGCCCTATCCCATCCCGATCCCATCCTTAAAATATATATAAAATAATAATAATAATAATAAAATAATATCTTCAAAGTGTGGGCTTTATGGGAATGAAATATAGAAGATTACATTGTCACAACATATTGCTCATACAGGTTATCATAATCGTTTATGTTTTTTGTAAGAAAACGCCTCCAAAAATTGGGCGTTTATTTGAAATATTTTAAAATTTTACCGAAAAATATTTTTTTTACAGATAACGCCCCAAAAAGTGGGCGTGGCAAAAAAACCTATTATGGACGAAATATAGATATGAGGATTGTCTAAATATGTTCTGCATTCACTTTTAAAAATTCTCTAACGTTTGACCAGAAACATCGTTTTTATAAAAAGGGGCGTGGAAGTGGTTGGATTTTGAAAATGTTAACACTTGTTCTGGTATCACGGACAAGGATCCTATATATGTACCAAATTATCCTAGCTCAAAATTTAAGGCCCGAAAACAGACAGACATGACTTAATGGACTCAGCTAGCGATTCTGAGTCGATCCATATACTTTGAGATATGTATGTAGTTTAATTTATTCTCTATGTAAAAACTATATATCAAAAGTAATACACTCTTACGGGATAGGTTAAAATAAATAAATAGCTTTCATCCATTAGTGATCACAAAGAATCTTATAGCTAGAATCTTCATTGATTTATGTGTGATCTTATATTTTTGGCACAACCAAATTTAACACCAATTACTCAGGTATGGTTACATCAATTATTATTTTCGGCAAACAGTCATTTTATTCACATCCCACTTTAACATATCATTGTTTTCTCGAATAACGGGTGATATTTTAGCTGGTTTGGTTTTGGCAACACTGGTTTTGACAGCTGACGTGTGTTTAGTACCTTGTGTCACTGTCAAACAGCTTCAGTTTGGTTTGCAATTTAACCATGGATCGTCTTTCAAATGAACAACGCTTGCAAATTATTGAATTTTACTATCAAAATTCGTGCTCGGTTCGAAATGTTCATCGCGCGCTGCTTCCATTTTATGATCGGCATTCTCGACCTTCTGAGCAGTCTATTCGGAAGATTGTGACCAAATTTCGCACCAAATTTACTTTGTTGGACATTAAACCACCAACACGTTTACGTACTGTGCGTAGTGAAGAAAATATTGCGGCCGTATCAGCTAGTGTGACAGAAGACCGCGAAATGTCGATTCGGCGCCGTTCCCAGCAGTTAGGCCTTTGTTACAGCACTACCTGGAAAATTTTGCGGAAGGTTTTGGGCGTAAAGCCTTTTAAGATACAGCTGGTGCAAGAACTAAAGCCAGCCGACCTACCACAACGCCGAATTTTTGGTGAATGGGCTCTTGGAAAGCTGGCCGAGGATCCGCTTTTTTATCGAAAAATTGTGTTCAGCGATGAGGCACATTTTTGGTTGAATGGGTACGTAAATAAGCAAAATTGCCGCATTTGGAGTGAAGATCAGCCAGAAGCATTGCAACAGCTACCAATGCATCCCGAAAAAGCCACTGTTTGGTGCGGTTTATGGGCCGGCGGCATTATTGGGCCATATTTCTTCAAAGATGATGCGAATCGCAGCGTTACTGTCAATGGTGAACGCTACCGAGCGATGATAACAAACTTTTTTTTGCCCGAAATGGAAGTTCTTGACTTGCATGATATGTGGTTTCAACAAGACGGTGCCACATGCCACACAGCACGCGAAACAATGGCGCAATTGCGAGGCGAGTTTGGTGAACAGTTAATTTCACGTTTCGGGCCGGTCAATTGGCCGCCTAGATCGTGCGATTTGACACCATTAGATTATTTTTTGTGGGGGTATGTCAAGGCTAATGTCTATAGGGACAAGCCCGTTTCGATTGACGCACTGGAAGCCAACATCCATGCATTCATTCGTGAGATACCGGCCGATATGTGTGAAAGAGTATGCCAAAATTGGACTCAGCGGATGGGCTACCTGAGACGCAGCCGCGGTCAACATTTGCATGAAATTATCTTTAAATATCTTTTTTTAAAAAAAGTTCTAAACCTCTTAAAAAATCACCCGTTAGTAGCTCAAAATAATTATAATATACGGTGCCAATTTTGCAAAGCTTCCGACCATCATGTTAAGAATGTGTCGAATAACATCTCGCTCGCAGTTCACCCTTGCTGACAATTTTCTTTAAAGGCAACTATGAATTTAACTTTAAAATGTTCAATTGTTCACAGTGTAAATTGTACCAATTTTTCTATTCGTATAAAAACGTTTTTTATAACAATTTTTAATAAAAACTTGACTATTCATAAGTGGAACTCATCCCACATTCACACCATCAACGCTAGAAATAATGCTTCTGATTTAAAAACTCAGTCCATTTCAACATGCAAATCTAAATGTATCAAAATAAGAACGTATGGGTTAAGCAACTGACCTAACAAACATGTACTACATATTAACGAGTGGTGGGTGCACGACTGGGTCGTACGCAACTTTCTCTTTCACAGCAAGTTGGGCGTTAGATCTACTCATAAGCATGTTGATTATTGATGCTAAAATGATATAAATAATGTCGAAATGTATTTATACGAATTTTTACTCCAAAATTTGAAGGAATCGATGTCAATGTGAAAAACAATGATTTTCCGTTTTTGGCCAAAACTGAAAATTCCATTTAGTAATAGTTGGGCTAAAACTAATTATGTGGAATTGCTTCAAGCTGTAATAGTAGTATATGTATTAAATTTCATTCAATTTGACACAATAGTTTGCGAGATATTAACAATTTTCTTTATATGGCCTAAATGACAAAATCCGTTATATGGATTTTCTCGAAAAAACTGGGTATGCAGTTTTGTTGGAACTAATATGGTTATAGTATATATAAAGTTTAATCAAAATCGTTAGAGCCGTTTTCGAGAAAATTGAGGTTATGTGTAATTTTTATATGGCAGGTACCAGTTTTAACATGGCAAAAAGCAAACAAAAAAAATGGCCTAGAATTATGACCAAAACAAGCTTGGATACGAAGTTTGAAGAAAATCGGTCAAGCCGTTTAGGCTTGGGACACCGTCACGGACAGACGGACCGACGGACGGAATTCCAAAAAACACTTTTTTAGGCTCCGCTATCATCGTAATGTTAGAATCAATCAAAATCTCGAGGTCGAAAATTTTCACGAAAACAATATCTTTCTCTTTGTAAGAGAAAGTTAAAAAACATATGTGAAGGCTGTGCGAAATGTTTATGGTATTCTCGAGTTTTTTAACTTTCTCTTACAAAGAGAAAGATATTGTTTTCGTGAAAATTTTCGACCTCGAGATTTTGATTGATTCTAACATTACGATGATAGCGGAGCCTAAAAAAGTGGTTTTTGGAATTCCGTCCGTCGGTCCGTCTGTCCGTGACGGTCTCCCAAGCCTAAACGGCTTGACCGATTTTCTTCAAACTTCGTATCCAAGCTTGTTTTGGTCATAATTCTAGGCCATTTTTTTTGTTTGCTTTTAGCCATGTTAAAACTGGTACCTGCCATATAAAAATTACACATAACCTCAATTTTCTCGAAAACGGCTCCAACGATTTTGATTAAACTTTATGTATACTATAACCATATTAGTTCCAACAAAACTGCATACCCAGTTTTGTTGAGAAAATCCATATAACGGATTTTGTCATTTAGGCCATATAAAGAAAATTGTTAATATCTCGCAAACTATTGTGTCAAATTGAATGAAATTTAATACATATACTACTATTACAGCTTGAAGCAATTCCACATAATTAGTTTTAGCCCAACTATTACTAAACGGAATTTTCAGTTTTGGCCGAAAACGGAAAATCATTATTTTTCACATTGACATCGATTCCTTCAAATTTTGGAGTAAAAATTCGTATAAATACATTTCGACATTATTTATACCATTTTAGCATCAATAATCAAAATGCTTATGATTAAATCCAACGCCCAACTTGCTGTGAAAGAGAAAGTTGCGTACGACCCAGTCGTGCACACACCACTCGTTTAAATTGTACCGAAAACTGTTTTTTTACGGAAACCACCCAAAAAACTTGGCCTAGCTAAAAAACATTATATGGACGAAATGCAGATATGATTATGTAATTCTTAACCGTTTGGTCAAAAACAACATTTAACTAAAATGTGGGCGTGGCATTGAGCTGATTTTTAAAATTGTTACACTTCCTCTGCTTCGCTGGACAGAAAGTCTATAATAAATACCAAATATCATCACTTTAGTTAAAAATTTTAAGGCCCAAAAATCGGTGACCATTTTTTTCTCAAAATAATTATAATATACGGTGCCAATTTTGCAAAGCTTCCGACCATCATGTTAAGAATGTGTCGAATAACATCTCGCTCGCAGTTCACCCTTGCTGACAATTTTCTTTAAAGGCAACTTTGAATTTAACTTTAAAATGTTCAATTGTTCACAGTGTAAATTGTACCAATTTTTCTATTCGTATAAAAACGTTTTTTATAACCATTTTTAATAAAAACTTGACTATTCATAAGTGGAACTCATCCCACATTCACACCATCAACGCTTGAAATAATTGTTCTGACTTTAAAACTCAGTCCATTTCAACATGCAAATCTAAATATATCAAAATCAGAACGTATGGGTTAAGCAACTGACCTAACAAACATGTACTACATATTAAAAATTACAAGGGCATTAATTTAATCCGTTACGTACGATATTTTTAAAGGATCCATTAATACAACCTTACAAAAGTCATGAGAAAAACCTAAAAACTTAACAGCACTATACCTTCATTTACAATCTTCCTGGCAATGGCAGCAATCCTCTTTTCCACTTTACCACAATTCTCAGAATACATAATCCGAAAATAAATCCTTAACTTAATGACACCCCATATCCGGGAAATGATGACTTTCTTTTGCGGAAAACTCACCATCATTCTGACTGCTCCATTATGTGGCAATTTCAAAACCTTACCTACACGCACTCATCCAAGTTGGAACCCATTTCGTTTCTATTACATCGAACAATCCCTGGCATTGGAGATGAAGAAAGGCTTCTTCACTTCATACAACTGGCAGGTACACGAAAAGCACATTTTCCTCAAGCTTATAATCAAATTAAATTCGTCAACCTTTTTATTAACCATGCCCAGGCGTTGTGCTCTTCCGTATGAATGCACCTATATACTCGTTTCTACACGTACAAAACAAACGAAAGGAGCTAATATTTATTTTCTTACACATAAACATCGTATATCCCTATTTGCTAAACATTTCTCTGATTTTTTTCTCTTTACAGGCTAAGTGAATCCACCATTGAACATGCCAAATTAATGGCCCAGGCAATCAGCTTAGATGGGAAATTCGACATTAAGGTATCGACCTTCGGAACATCGAGTGGAATTCTAATTCATGCTGAAAAGTCGGGAACAAAGAGTCTAACTCGAAAAAATAAGGATTAGATGGGGCAATACGAGCACAGCACTTTCATCATCACTTGCATGTGGAATTCCTATCGTGCGTCGTAGTCCTAATACTTGTCGTGTGCTTGTGTGTATAAAAATGGCAAAATAAAAGTTCTCTATTGCTGTTGGTGTGAAGTGGGCTAAGGGAGTGCCAGATTGTGGGAATTTGCACTCCGTGAACAGGAGATTAGCTTTACCAAAGTCAAATACAAGAAGAATGGGAAAAAATATCCCGAATCTGGTAACTGGTTTGCTATACGCAGCATTCGTTTGTCTATCTGTGTGTGTTTTTTTTTTTTCAACTGGAGGAGTATGTACCCCGCCAGGAGCATAGTTATTTTCCATCTCCACCATGATTTGGCTGATGGAGTTTTAAAAAGAGATTTTCCCTTAAGGTATGAACAGAAAAAGAAATCGTAAAACTTATGGGATGTGTAAGTTAGTTTTGTGTGTGCGTTTTTTTTTTAAGTCGGCGAACAATTTACTCCATGCCCCTAAGGCAGGCAAGATTGAAAAGATATGCACTAAGGTATGTTGGAGTTCCAAATCAAATCCGTAGTCGATTTACTATTGTAATGTGGGTTTAGGTTTGTTGGTTTTTAATCTACTTTCGGTTGTTTTTTATATGTTCAGCAAATAATCCTTTTAAAGGACAATTGACAGTCGTTGCTGTTGTAGCAAATAAAGGATGATATATTTATACATATAAATGAAAAATATAATTGTACCAAAGCCACTCTCATAGAGTAAATATAAATGAATAAATGAACGACGTCTGCTGTTCACTTTTGAAAAGAAAATTATTGTAAATTGTATGGAAACTGCATAAAAGGGATTACAGAAAATAATAAATAAATATAAATAAAACCAATTAAGAAAACAAATAAAAAACCTAAACATTCACAGCGTAATTGATGTACTTGGGACGTATAAATTTTTTACAAAATAATCCTTGAAATATTAAACGATTAGGGTTTTTTGTTTGTTTGTTGTACTTAATACAAATTCAAAGAAAATTTGATCACAATGGATACCGAGTTGGATGTATAGTTCATAAATATTTTAGATGAATTTTGTTTCTACTCTTTATTTTGTTCTCTTTATAAATGAAGCTTCTATTAGAAGTTAGAAATTCGAATCACTTCTGACATCTCTCGGATCGAAGTTATTCTTATATCTTTGACAGATAAGGAATAGGTTAATCATTTAACTCCTTACTATGAAATACTTGATTATCAACCAGTATACATACAATAAGCGAAAACAAAAACACAAGGTTTTAAAACTTTAGCAATCGTCTTGGGATATACGTTGCAATAACGTATATGCTATAAAACAGGAATTTTGAATCGTCAAAAGATCGGCATGGAGCATGCTATAGCCGGTAAGTACAGGAATTGCTATCTTTCTAATGTATTCTACCATAAAAATTATTTGTTTTCAATTAATTGTGATAGCGGTAATCGATTTTCGAAGAGGTTTGAATAAATAAAATTTCAGAATTTATTATTATTTATGTTGATAATCAATTTCTCCTGAACAATATTGTGATTTTTCTCAAATTCATTATCATACCCGGATTTAATACGATGGCTAAATCAGAACTGTTTTGTGTAAATCAGAGCTATTATATATATATATATATATATATATATATATATATATATATATATATATATATATATATATGTCGCGATGATTAATGTAATTAATTACTCCGCAGAAGGTATGGGTCCAATCCCTTTCTCCCGCGATAATGTAACAAATCTTCCGAACAATATCAAGCGACAAAAAATGCTTATCCCAATTCACCGATTCGTACTACGTTGCGCCAACAATGTATATTTGTAATTTGGTATTCTTAAATGTTACGTTATTAAAAAATGTAAGAAGAATAGGTAATATGATTCATGACAAAATAAGTTTAAAAATACAACAGCATGTGCCAGAACGGATAATATCCTATCAAGCACAACACTTTTAAGTCTAGGTGTTAAGGCCATGTATTACTTCACTCAAAATGAATTCTCTTTTCTCTTCAAAAGTACAAAGTTATATTGAATACGAAATTTACACTCGGTCTTTGTGGTTTGGTTCGGAGGATACAATAATGTCAGTGCTAAGAGTTACTATTGGAACAAATTCGAAATGACTATATATTCAGATAAATACTTTATCTACATTCAGGCCAAATAATAATTCCATTGGTGAAGTTGTTCTTAAATTGTTTGGTTTGTTTGATTTATTGAATTAGAATCAGTACATATTTTAAACGTGTATAATTTGGGTTATTCAAAATCCACATTTTTAGCACTGTTCACTGTTTATTGGTCTAAGATATCTTCGTTGAAAAAAGTTAATTGTGTATAACCAGTAACAGGCGACTTAATTCTATCTTTTTAAAAAAGAGAATTGTCTTCCATCCATTGGAATATAAACATTTTAGTTAACAGATCAGGTGAATTATAATTTAACGCTGTGTCAAAGTGATTAAAAGTCTTTACCAAACTATAGTTTTCTTATGTGGGATTTCAAATAACATCAATTGTACTCAATTAAAATGAGGAAAGGCTCTCAGTCGAAATATCTTAACAGTAAAAATCGTTTTGTTTACCTAATATTATTTAATTAGAATGCTGATCAAAAAACGGTTTAGTAAATGTTCCAAATATTTCGCAGATATTTTGTGCAACCATATGTTCGCTTCCAACTAAATGTACTTTGTAAGTGTGCTCATCAAAAGTTATTCCATTTTCAATGTTCTTACAAATAAATTTATAAAGTCACAAACTTATGTTGAACTCTCACTGGATACTATTCCAAAACAAAACTACTATATGAAATGGTTTCGAATAACAAAAATTTCTTATAAAAAAATAATAAAACTAAGAAAAATACATTTTCTACAAAATTTCTAGTTTTCCATAAAACAAAACAAAAAATATTGTTTTTTTTTATCATACAAGAAAAAACAACATTCTAAAGAATACACATCCATTTGTACAACTACTTGTTTCTTTATTCAGAATCTATCCATAAGAACAAAATAAATAAATTTAACATCTTTTCCATACGATTTTTTAAACTCGTGAGCTAAATGTTTACCATATATTTTACACAGTAAAAAACATAGAATACTCTTTTTAATAAATGTAAGTAAATCTACCAGTAAATATATACATCGTATAAAAAAAATAATATGTGTAATTTCAATAAAATATTTGTTTCATGTCACTGCTCTCTTTAATACAACATTTTCAAGTGTAAATATTTATTCATAAAATATAATTTCAATAATTACATACAAATATATTTCGAAATGTTTTCATATATCTACTAAAATCAACATCGTTTCCATCTTCTATATATAACATATCTTTATATTATAAGCATATTTAACTTTTCAAATGATTTTCTATCTAAGCTTTATGTTAGATTTGTATACAACAATTTAATTTTTTTATTCTCTGTTATGTTTTAAATAGTATAAACATATTTACATACAAAAAAATCAATATATTTTCATATAAATACATTTTATTTAGATTTATTTGTTGTTCAGATAATGTTAAACAAACAAAAATCAACATATTTACAAGAAACAAATATTTTTTGTATTTAATTTTTAGATTAGTGAATAAATTTTTAAATGTTTATAAAGTATAGTTGATTAATTAAAAATACATATTTGGGATACATACACAAATAATGTATTTTTTCAAATGTTATTTTAACACAAATTTTATTTTATTTGTTGCTTATTTTACTAAATGTGGTAAAAATGATATATTCAAGAAAAAAAGTATATACATTGAAAGATTAAATGTTGAGATAATAAAAAATAAAATATTAAAGAAATTTTGTACATTGAAAGTTTTATAAAAAATAAAGTATTTATAAAAATATATATATATATAAATATAATATATATGGCTGTGTGTATACTGACAATTTCAGTTGAAAATTATTGAGTATATCTACCTTACTTAAGCTTGCGAGCAGTCTTGGCTTCTTATTACATAGGAAATATTAAACAACGTTAGTACTGTAGACAGCACCCTTTTGATTTTGGTTTGGTAAGCTTTGATTCTAAAACCCACTGATAACTTCTTAGTTTTTGTAAAACAACAACATGTAGAAGGTAAGTTCGGTGCTATGTTTATTTGTAGAAATCATTTGTCATAAATGAATATGTGCTATTATTGGGCAAGGAATGCTATCTTCTAAATATGCGTAACTTCCTTAATTCCGAAATTTCTTTACTCCAAACTATCTACATTCGTAGTGTAACACTTTTTAAAGTTCCAGTTACCACAATCTAAGTCGAGCTATTAAAAAATGATTGCTATAGTAAAATCGAATGTCTTAAAATTCCCCGGCTTTCAAAGTATGCTCTAATACTTGATTTAAAAAAAGCGCTAACATGCTTACCAAATGTAACCATATTAATTTACCACAGCCCATAGGTGTTCGCAGCAAAAAGCTTATCTGTTTGGTAATACTATATATAAGAAGCATTGAATTCAACTGACAAAATATGTTTCAAACATATTAACCTACAAAAAACAACAAAATGATATACATATAAGCAACTTTTTATTTATTGTATGACAATAGAAAAAACATAATATGTTACGAAAATATTAAATTAACATATTTACAAAAAAAGTAAACTATTAATATGTTAACAATTTGTAGGTAAATAAAATTGGAAAACGTTTTTTTAGTAGTTAAATAAAATAATATTATTTGCACGATTTTGATATATCAAACTTTATTTTAATATAAACTTTATTTTAACGAAGAGAGCAAAACGTTTATATAATAGTTATAAACAAATTATTAGATATCGCAAAATTAATTATAGTATTAAACAATGTGTAACAATAAATTAGAATAGATATGTAATACAATTAAAATACTTCACACATGCATGGTCTTATATTATATACATATTTGCTGGTGTTAATATTTATGTATTGATATTGCAACATTAATTATTGTAATAAAAAAACTGGAATGTTAAACAAAATGTTATATGCATTATGTATCCATATGCATTAAATGCATTGTAATGTTAATGATTATTGCTCAGAATTTTTAGAATGTGAATAGATATATATTTACCATGTGTGTTTATACACATACATATGTATACATTTATTGTAAAACATGAACGAGAAACTTTAATAAATTTTTAACTTATTAAATTTAAATGAAAATAAAATAAATAAATTACAAATAAAAAACAAATAAATTATATATAAATATTTCTATCGATTTTTTGTCACAAGAAATACGTAAGTACCTATCAAATTTACAAGAGATACGAACTTGAGTAGCATTGTTATCTAAAGTTGGCAGCAATAACAAGAACAATTATAAAGTTAAATCGATTATCTAAATAAAAACAAATATTTTTTTTAAACCTTTAACCCAACCAGGTCCAAAGTGGCTTAGGGTCTACTTTTCCAAGAACGTATTTTTCGTGGGCCCTTGGTATTAGAACGTTCTTTTACATACTCTCCATTTTTGATTAAATCATTTCTGACTTACTTTCAAAATCACAAATGAGGAAAATACGACTATATCAAGTGATAACACAACTAAACCTGACTCGCATATTATGCGACTGACTGAGTTCCGGTTAATGACATAAAAACTATTAGCATACGACTGTATAGTGATTGTAGTGACTCTCACAACGTCTTGCATAATTGAAGTGATTATATTTCTTCTATATTCCCAGGATATCAAACGATAGTAGTATCATATCCCTCCAAATTTAATGTACAGTCACTATTTATCTATCATGCTATCTCCATTTTTTGTAATTTTCCATAATCTTTTAAGGTTATGTATATAGTATACACATACCATCTGGTTCAGATTTGGGACTCTTCGATTTGGAGTATTAAACCTCTAAGCGGAAATGATCAGGTTTTATCTCCTTATAATAGTTTCAGTAACCGATTGTCCTCATTAACAATTAAACCCATTTCTGTAGATGTCCATGTGAATTATAATGATTTTTCGGTATTGGTAAAAACTGGAAAAATCCGTTAAGAACCATTTGGGCCAGAAATGATTACTTGTAATTGTTACGAACTATGTTACTATTAAAATTGATACTGAATTTCATTCAAATAGACCAAATCCGTTATATGAATTTTCTCGATTCAAATGGGTAAGCAATTTTGTAGGAACTATTAAAATTTATAGCAATTGTTAATTTTACAATTTTTTGAGCCGTTTTCGAACAAATTTACGTTATGTGTAGTTTTTATATGGTCGGTACCGCTAATAAAATTGCTAAAATAAAAAAAATGGCCTAGAATTATGAACAGAAAAAAAACTTGGGTACAAAGTTTGAAGAAAATCGGTTAAGCCATTAGGCTGGAGAGACCGTTACGGACAGATGGGCAAAACTTCAAAGAACACTTTCCTCTACCATCGTAATGTTAGAATTAATGAAAATCATGAGGTCAAAAATGTTCACGAAAACAAAACCTTTCTCTTTATAAAAAAGTTAAAACGTTTTTTTTTGGTAAAACGGTAAGAATTTTTCAAAAAGTGTTTGAACAGGATATGTAGGTAATCATAATACCTATATTTCATCTATATACAGTTTTAACAACGCCCACATTTTGTGCGCATTTTTAGTAAAAACATATGAAAAGGCTACAATCCGCTATGCGGATCGTTGCATACCCTATCCCATCCCATCTGTTAAAGTAACATCCCCAAAAAGTGGACATGGCTTAAAACACGATGGGGACTACATATAGAAAATGACATTGCCACAACAAATTTCACGGTTCTACAAAAGACACGGTTTTTCTCCTGCATATGTTATGCAGGCCCAAAAACTGGTGACGTACGTACAGACTGACGGACGGACATGGCTAAATCGACTCAGCAATCAATTCTGAGTCGATCCATATACTTTGAGGTATATCTAGCTAAATTATTTCTGTATGTTACAAACTTTGTATCAAAACCAATATACCCCTATGGAATAGGGTATAAAACATATGAGAATGCTACAACCCGCTGTGCAGATCGTTTAATACCATATCCCATCCTTAAAATTAATATCCCAAAAATGTGGTCTTTATGGCCATAAAGTATTGAACATGTTGTTCAGACGGTTTATCAAAATCTTTTATGGTTCGACAAAAAACAACGTTTTTCTATTGCATATGCCTTGGGGTAGGGCATACAAATGGTTTTTGTAGAAAAACGCCCCCCAAAAAATAGGCGTGGGTTAAAATGGTCTAAGGACGAAATGTTCATATTAATTTTATCTAAGTTATTGCATCAACAGTTTTTTTCGAATATTTGAAAATTTTACCGAAAAAGATTTTTTACTAAAAACGCCCTTAAATGTGGTCCTGGCAAAAAACTTTATATTGACGAAATATAGAACTTACGATTCTCTAAATATGCTGCTCAGACACTTTTTTAAAATTCCTTACGGTTTGGCTAAAAAAACACATTTTTTTCTAAAAAGGGGGCGTGGCAGTTGGCGCATTTGAAAAATATGTACACTTGTTCTGCTGGGAGCAACAGAGAGCATGTGTACCAAATTTCATCGTTCTAGCTCAAAATTTAAGGCCCAAAAACTGGTGACTTACGGACGGACGGACAGGCATTCCTAAATCGACACAGCTATCGATTCTGAGTCGATCCGTATACTTTAAGGTATATCTAGCTAAACTATTTCGCAATGTTACAAACTATGTATCAAAACTAATACACCCCTATAAGATAGGGTATAAAAAAGAGTTTTCGGTATGTAAAAAAATTAAGGAAATTTAAAGGAAAATGAAATACAAACTTCCGATGCAATTACTTGGGCTATATTTACATAAACATTTCATCTATAAATCAATTTAACCGTTATCATATAAAAACAATTTTATAACGCGTGCCATAACCTATGACTTAGTAGGAGTGTTAAATTTCATCCAAACATTTTGAACTAGGATTTATGAAAATAAGGAAACATTTTAACCACACCAAGTTTTAAGGGATGTTTTTTAATGATAGGATGGGTGAGTGTATTAAATGATTCGCACAAGGATTGTAGCCTATTCATATGTTTGTATTTGTATTGCGATTAAGTATGAGACTTATCTAACATTATATTTTATCACGAGTATATATAAATACTATAGAGAGCGTTTCTGATTATCAGGCTAAAACCAAGGGTCTAATTCTTTGAAGATGCAACAATAAATTTGTTTTGTGAAGAATTTGGATGACAATTGTGTTAACGTGTCCTAATAACCGATTTTTGCGTTTTCGTATCTAACCAGCAAACCGTGGGAATAGCTAGATCTCTGCGATGATCTCCGTTTCAATGGTAAAACCCAATTCTCAGACCCACACTTGCTAGTATTGTAGCACCTTGTTTTTAAGGTTAAACTTCGAATATATTCCGAGCAACTCTGTATATTTGTTTAAGTTCTTCGCATTTATTTATTACATGAGTCTTCCATTTTATTTTTACATTTAGACTCATTCCGAGATATTTTGCTACATTTGTAAATGGGACTCGGACCATATTTTTAAATACAGGCAAATTGTTTGTTCGTTTATACGAAACATCTATATTAATCTATTTGCTCTTATTAATGCTATTAATGCCAGGATTTTGTCATTCATTGACCTCACTATGAGCGTTTTGCTTATTTTTTTTGAACTGTGAATATTCATTTTCAAGTTTCATTCAAAAGATTATATACTCTAGATACGACGCGTCTTAATTTGTATTTAAGACATTTATGCCAAGAAATACGGCTAAGCAAATTTTATTTTTTTTAAAGCTTTCTCAATTACTTCAATTACCAATATATATGATCTGGTTGATCAACCCCTAATTGGCAAGTTCATAATTTACACTTTGAAAAAGTGTAAAATAACCATTTTTCCAAATTTTTCCCAGATTTTGAAACAGGATATTGATTACTAAACCATCTTTTCTTCTTATTAGAATTAGCATTGGTTCTCAGTATTTCCAAATATATTTATCCCATCAACCGTTGCATTAAATAATTTAATATTCCGTTTTTGTAAAATTGAGCACATGACTACATATATGATCTCAGCTTAACGCTTACCCTTCGACATATCCCCAAGATTTAGAGTGACACAAACTAGCACAAGTAGAATTCGCCCCTTTCATTAATTTCAATATCGTTAAGATGCATCTTCTCCACCCCCACATCATTGAATTCGCAAACAACTCTTGATACACTTTACCCAGTTGCCAATGTTAAAAGCGCATAGATATATAGCAACCTAATTTAATTCCATATCACACAGAAATCGTAAAGGAATCATTCACACAAAATGTCTCTCCCCTTCTGTTATCGCTACTAAGATTCCTATCTCACATACTAAATGAGTAAAGTCTCGGAGAAGGAGTACACTACAAACAGATAGACAGGATAAAGTCCTTCTCGTACATAGACAGCATCTCATCAATTCACTCCTTGGCACACAAAAGATACCCCTTACTGTGTATTTCGTTCGGTAACTGGGTGGCTTTAGGTAAACTTCCCTGCTCGGCTTTTATCCTCTTTAGTCTATATGCTTATTTGCAACTAATTTTCGCACAAATTAAAACGCTTATCTCCATAGCATACTTTTTTCCCTCTTCCCCATCCCACTTCAATTTTCCATAGTTCTTCAATCTTTTTGTTTAGTTTTTTTTTTAATTACTTGTTTCTTTCCTATTATTCTTCAGTAGAGCTACTTTTGCAAGGATTTGATGCGTAAAAGTAGAAGTAGAAGGATGGAAATAACGATGAAGACGGGAGAGGTTGCAGACAGGAATGTTTTTAAAAGAATTTTCTCTTTCATTTGCGATATTTGTTCTTTTAACTCCTTTTTAACATTCTCTTACAGAGAGAAAGGTATTGTTTTCGTGAAAATTTTCGGCGTCGTGATTTTGATAGATTTCAAATAGCGGAACCCAAGTGATTTATGAAATTCCGATCATCTGTCTATCCGTAAATCTCTCCAGGGCCCTCATTCCGTAAAGTGATTATAGTTTGACGATAACATTTTTACGGTACATCTTGCATCAAGTAAGATCAATAGTCGTTTTTGCTGTCGGCGATATCACTTCATTTCCTTCATTTAAAACATTAATCGTCAAATCACGAACGATCATTGAACGATGCTTGTGAGGTCTCGACTACCGACTGAGTGATAATCGTTTTCCAAGTTACGAAATGACACTCTTGCATAAACGGCTCAACTTATTTTCTTCAAACGTCGTATTGACAATAACTGCTTTGGTCATAATTCAACCTACCCACCATATACAAATTACACATAACAACGATTTTCTCGAATACGGCTCTAACGGTTTTGATTAAACTTAACATATACTATAAATGAAGTAGTTCCAACCAAACTGAGTACACAATTTGTTTCGAGAAAATCCTTAAAACGGATATTTAGATTTTGGTCATATAAGGAATATTGTCAATTTATAGAAAACTATTTGGTCGAATTAAATGAAATGGAATATTTTTGAATATTTTTAGTTTTGGAGAATAATTAAATATCATTATAATATTTCGGTGTCCAATTACTTCAAATTCCGCAATAAAAACTCTTGTAATAACTATTTTGCATTATTTATATATTGTTAACCAAAATAAATATTGTATTTTGGCCAAATTATGCAAATCGTCAAATTCTACCATCGTTGGTTTTTGATCTTACGCCTTCCCCACAGTGAAAGAGAAAGTTGCGTACGACCCAACCGTGAACCCAAAACTCGTTTTATTTATATCTACTACCGTCTTGTTGGGCAAAACGGGTGTTCACAGAAAAGACATAATAACTAAAGTAAGGGTGGTTCACGTATGGAAAGTAAACCCTGCGAGTAAAAAGATAAAATGAGGACTTTTGCTTTAAGGATATAAGCACAAAGGCCAGTATAATATACAGGTAGCTACATAGTTAGAAATGACAGAAGCAACAAAAAGGACAGTCCTCGACGACTGGTGAGATACTCACCTACCAGAGTGAATGTTCAGATAAAGTGCCATAATATCGCATGCTATTCACCGAAAAGTGCATTTCCAACCTTAAAGGAAAGAGGCGATAGTAAGTCCTTCTAGGAAATTCCACATTCGTCATTTTTAGTTGGCGGACACATGAACAGGAACACATATGTTTTTGGATGCTGTTGAACTGATAAAAAACATCAACAAAAAGGAATGGGAAACTTTAAAGTCCTCCTTTCCTTCGGATTTTCATGTGTGTCAGCATACACACCGCCACACTTTGTGCGGTAATATACTCAGGTTTTATTCGTGACACATTTTCTGCTGTTGCATGCACACTTAACAGTTATATTTTATATACATGGCAACTTTAGCTTAGCCCGCACAGAAGAAGAATTTATATTGCTCTCACCCCCTGAGATAGAGAGGGCCTTACAGAGAATATACTCGCAGGTGTCAATCAAATTCCTTTCACCTTCTGTGTGCACTTATGTTTGTTTTTCTCCAGAACTCATAGCCCTACCATCTTGCCAATATCTCCATAGCTTTGAGGAGGCAACGATTTAATTGCGGCCGACTTAGGGAAAGAAAGGATAACCGAGATAAGATGTTTATCTGAACCAAATTAAAGACAAATTTGTTTTTTTTTTAATACATCCTTTCTAATGGGTACCTACCTACTTCTGAGAAAGAAAATTTGCTTTCATTGCGAAATGGAAGGAAGTTTATTTTCCTTCAGAGTCCCTTTTTTCTTCTTCTTCCTTCAGTTATGTTTATGCTTCCTGGGGTGGAGACGACGTCAACGATAACAGGTACATATAAGGTTGGGTTGTAGTTTCGAACGAAACGAACTTTAACCACATTTAGGGATAAGAATATGCTTTGATGGATTTGTTGATGGGGATGCTGGCTGGGGTGTATTTACTTATGCATGTACGCGGTGCAACGGAATAGCATAATTATTTCCGTTTTATTTTTTTTTTCAGCGAACTAGTGGCACGGTTCAACTCTCTTTGGTGTATGAAGTTGAGCTGAATGAAGTGGTACTTTTAGTTGAAGTTAACGAAGGTTCGTAGTACTTTTTTTTTGCTCCATTTTTTAGCATGCATCTGTGGAAGCATGCAAAAATAATTATTATCGGGAAGGGTAGTAGAAGGAGTGAAAGTACGAAAAAAGAAGGAAAAGGAACAAATGAAAGTTCAACAACCATTTAGTTGAAGTTAGTATGCTTAAAGCTTTTGTTGTTGATATTGAGGAGACCTTTTGTGCAGGGGTGAGTAAGTGTGCTTTTAAAATTGTTGTAGTTTAATTGTTTAGTACCTACCCAATACAAAGTAAATCGGTAAGGTAATTTTTTTTAAATGGTCGGCGCATGGATTGCAAAGACTCCGACAGATTAGATTGCAAGGGATAGGGATATAGAAGTATGAAAAAGTGAAACCAGTATTTATGTCAGTTTTTCAATTTGCGTGGGCAACTGGAGGCTAAATAGCTTGACGGATTAAAAATAAAAATTGATCTTCAATTATAAACTATCGCAATATCTTACAAAGAGAAAGATATTGTTTTTGTGAAAATTTTCGACCTCGAACTTTTGATTGATTACTACATTATGATGATAGGGGAATCCAGAAAGTGGTTGGTATTTGATCTTACGCCTATACCTCATAGTAAAAAAAGGAAGTTACTTAAGACACAGACGTGCACACTCGTTTTTATTGGCATTTTTATTGATAGAAACCAAACAATATATTTAAGCAATGTTTTCAAAGTTTTTTATGTATAACATTATAGGTACAATTATAAATTGCGTCAGACGCCAAATCATTAAAATAACTATTTATTGACATCACTTACAATTACAACATCCTCAATGCCGTAATATTATGTGAATGACCACTGTACAGACGGGTTGGAGACCCGAACGTCAACTGGGATCCGTAATTTTCCCAAATGAACTTTTGGTTAGAGGGACCCAAGTTGAGATCGTTGACCGATTGTCAAACGGTAGCGACTGTTAACAATTTGAATTGTTAACCGCAAGAGGTTGATGACCGCGATGCACTTGCAATGTTTGTGGGCGAAATTGCCACTGCAACGAAGACGAACTGCAACACAAAGCGGACGACGAAATTAAAAGCGATATGTTACCACTGATGGTTTGAATGCGAATTGTAATTCTATTTATTTTACATGAGTATATATGGGAATTCAAATTAACTGATTTTTGTTAGCGAACAATTGTCGTTATTTTTACAGCTTTCAATTTTTAACATTAACGTTACGAGAAACTATGCGTGACAATTTTACTTCATAATTACAATTGTTTGTTAACATTAGATAACAATTTCTATATACATATATGGAGTTAGGTTTCTGCTCCAACATTCCGCCCCCTTTGAAAGGACTCTCTTTCAAGACGGAATTGCTGCTAGTTTGCGGATGGGTCTTCGGAATTCTCCTCGTGCTGTCTTTACGTCAGCGACTCTGACTTTGCCGTCAGGACCCTTGATGACGTTTACTATTCTTCCCAAAAGCCATTTTTGGGGTGGTATGTTGTCCTCATGAATAATGACGAGTGAGCCGACCGCTATGTTTGGACTGGGGGTAGTCCACTTTGCTCGTCCTTGCAGTTCGTGGATGTATTCCACAGACCACCTTCTCCAAAAGTGGGTTTTGACGGCGTTGATTCGACGCCACCGCTCGATAAAGCTTATGTCTCCAACGTCAACTGCTGGCTCAGGAACTGCCTTTAGCGAAGACCCGATCAGAAGATGTGCTGGAGTTAGGGCTTCGACATCATTTGGATCCGAGGACATCGGAGTGATTGGCCTCGAGTTCATCACGGCCTCGATTTCTACAAGCGCTGTCGATAGCTCTTCGAAAGTAAGCTTGGCTCCTGCCAAGCTGCGGTACAGATGTCCTTTAGCTACTTTAACTGCTGCTTCCCAAATCCCACCGAAGTGGGGTGCCCTGGGGGGTATAAAACGAAATTTGATGCTGTTATTAGTACAAAAGTTTGTGATGTTTTCTACGTTTGATTTCTTAAACAACATATTTCGCAGTTCTAAAAGTTTTGATTGTGCTCCAACGAAATTGGTAGCGTTATCACAATGGATTTCGGAAGGAAGACCTCGACGACCTATCATCCTTTTCATGGATGCTATAAAAGCGTCAGCCGACAAATCAGATACGGCTTCTAAATGAACAGCCTTCGACGAAAAACAAACGAACACGGCAACATAGGATTTATATGGAACCTTTCCCCGAATTTTGAAATGTGTGCTGATAGGACCGCAGAAATCGACACCACAATACTGGAATGGACGCGAGGGAGTAAGCCTTTCCGGGGGTAGATCGCCCATCACCTGCTGCAACAACTTCGGTCGATACCTGACACAATGTGGACACCGTCGAACTATCTGCCGTGCAATTTCTCGAACGTTCACAATCCAAAATGTTCTCCTTACAAGCGCCACGAGAGCCTTTGGACCGGCATGGTAGTTTGAGAGATGCATGTACCTAACGACTGTCTGTGTAAAGCTGGCATCCTTGGGCAGAAGTAGTGGATGTTTACTCTCCTCCGGGATATTTGCGTTTTTTAACCTTCCGCCTACCCTAAGTATGGACATTCCATCAATTTCCTCTATAAATGGATTTAACCATTTCATAGCTCCTTTTATCGGCTTATTGGTTCGCACCGCTTCGATTTCCGACGCAAATCTGCTCATTTGTGTGAGATGAACAACCGTGATTAGAGCGCGTTCTAGCTCTTCTACTGACAGATATTGTTCCATCACATCAGTCTGACCCTTTTTCTTTACGAATCGAAGAACAAACCTACGAACATATGCAAAAATTCTTAGAATTTTAAGGTAAGAGCTATTTCGCTCTACTACACTCAGCAAAAAGTTTGGTTCTGTTTTACTGCCTAACAGCGCAGTTTTCCTCCGTTCTAATGTGGACTCCTCGGTTGAAAGTTTTATTTCAACTATAGACGGCCACAGCTCCTCTTCTTGTGATAAGAATGCTGGTCCCCTAAACCAACACGACGACTTGAGTTCCTCCACCGTACAACCTCGGGAGACTATATCTGCCGGATTGTCGTGTGTTGGAACGTGTATCCAAGAAATGTCCTTTGTAATTTCCTGGATTTCAGCCACTCTATTTCCGACGAACGTACTCAACTTTGAAGAATGAGTTTTGATCCAGTGCAGGACAATTGCTGAATCTGTCCAGAAAAAGATTTCCGCCTGCCGATTATTAAAAATTGGTTGGATCTTCGTCCATAGTTTAGATAACAGGTGCGCTGCACATAGTTCCAATCGAGGAAGTTGTTTCCTTTTTACAGGCGCTACCCTTGACTTCGCTACTAAAAGCTTCGTCTCTATTGCCCCTTGATCATTTATGCTTCTTAAGTAGATGCAGCAACCATAAGCTTTCATAGATGCATCGGCAAATCCATGAATTTGAAAGCTTTTCGTGTCTGCCATCAAGGCAAATCGAGGGATAGATATATTTTGCAACGAATGCATATCGACCATAAACTGACCCCATTCAGATTCAATTGTTTGTGGAATCGATGAATCCCACTCTACCTTTTCTATCCATAACTGTTGCAAAATGATTTTGGCATTTATTATTATGGGGCTTAGCAAACCCATTGGATCAAAAAGGGACGACGACAAAGATAAAATTGATCTTTTTGTATATTTCAAGTAGATACGACTTGGCTTGTATGAAAAAATGAATTTATCGCTTCGCGCATTCCAAGCTATACCTAGCGTACTGGATAAATTTGGTTCTGTCAATTTAATTTCTTGCGATTCAGCTTTTTGAACGAAATCATGATGATTGCTGTTCCATTTGGATAACTCGAATCCAGCTGACCTTAAAATGTCTGTGACTTCTGCTTGTTTTCTTGCCAACGATTCCAAGTCATTTGCTCCTGTTAGCATGTCATCCACGTAAAAATTTGTTTTTAGCACACTAGCTCCTAAACTCAATTTTTCCTGATTTTTGTCTGCCAGATATTTCAGACAACGTATTGCCAAAAAAGGGGCAGATGACGTGCCATAAGTGATTGTATTGAGTTGATACGTTTGTATCGGAGTTTGTTCACTGTCTCTCCACAGAATGTATTGCATCTGCCTGTGCGATGGGTGTACTTACACTTGACGGTACATTTTTACGATGTCCGCAGTGAGCGCATATCGATAAAGACGAAAACGAAGCAAAATCAGTAACAATTCGTCCTGTATTGTAGGACCGACCATTAAAATTCCATTTAAGGAAATTTGCGAGGATGTACAGCACGATGCGTCAAATACCACTCTTAATTTTGTTGATGCGCTATCAGGTCGCAGTACACACTGATGCGGCAAATAATAGTGTGGTTCCTCAAGATTTGGACATTTAACTATAGACATATGACCCAATGTCTTATACTCATTCAAGAATGATGCGTACTGATTTTTTAGCGATGGGTTCTTTGCTAACCTACGCTCAAGCGATAAAAAGCGTCTAAACGCTATGTCGTACGATGCTCCTAGACATTGCGGATCTCTTTTGAAAGGCAGTTGTACCATAAGGCGACCACTAGCTAAAACCTCTATGTGTTGAGTGAAATGTATTTCGCACTCCTTCTGCTCTTCTGTCCATTTGGATTGATGGCCATGTACCTCCTCTAGTTCCCAAAATCTTTCTACATATTTATTAAGAGAGTCATCATTAGAATTGACAAAGGAAGAACATTTTTGCATTTGTGATTTTGTCTTGTAACTCCCAGAGACTATCCATCCCAATGCTGTATTTTGCAACGATGGAAGACCTTGGCCAAGTTTGATCTGACCATCTTTCAACAAGTCGAAGAAGGCTTCTGCACCTAGCAACAAATCGATCCTCGATGGTTGATTGAAAAACTCATCAGCTAGCTCCAACGTTGATGGAAGGTTCCAACTGCTGATATTGAGCGCTGATTCTGGCTGGTACCCTGTAATGGCTGGTGCTACCAAAAATTCTAGCGACACCTCGAAACTGCTATATCTAGAGCGAAGGGTTGTTTGAGTTTGAAAGTTAATTTGTGTTTCCGAAGTTCCTATTCCCAAGATTTCGACTTTCTTCTTATGTCTACACAGACGAAGAGATTTTGCGAACTGTTCGTTAATAAAATTAACTTGAGATCCGGAATCAAGTAAGACTCTACCCATCTGGAAGCTTCCTGTCGAATCCTTGACCAAAACTATGGCTGTTGCCAAAATAACTTGAGCCGTTAACTTGTGCTCCTTCTCCAAAGCAGAATTAGCAGATGCTGATGTTGACGGTTCATCTTGGTTCCTATTGGTAGAAGAATTTACTTGAGCCTGTGACCGATGAAGTAGACTATGATGGGATTGTTTGCAAGTTTTGCATCTATAAGTGGATGGACATTTTGAAACCCCGTGACCTTTTTTCAGACAATTTAAACAAAGACCTATTTGCTTCGCCTTTGAATACCGATCCATAACAGACAACCCACTAAACCCGGAACAAGTTGAAATCGAATGGCTACTGTCCCGACAAAAAACGCATGATCGCTGAGTTGCTGTGAGTGAAGATTGTTGACGAGAGTACGATGATGATGATGGCTTTGACTTGCTAAATGCTTTCTGTCCCATATCCGATCGCAGCTGCTTACTATCTCGTGCTTCAAGATACTGACATCGTTTGCTGAGAACTTTTGAACACTCCTCCCACGTTGGTAATTTAGTGTAGTCCAACTGTTCGTCCCACTTAGACTGAGTTTCCGCATCCACCTTTGAGAGAGCAATAGATATAATTATCGCATTACATATATTTTCATGCGACCCAATTGATAGCAAGGAACTGAGTAACGCCGATACATTATCAATCAAACTTCTTAACTGTGACGCGCACGCCTTTGCGACCTTTGGTAAATCATTCAATTCAGCTATGAATTCTAAAAAGATGAGACAGTCGTTATCATACCGCTCTTTAAGCCTCAGTAGTGCCTTAGGATAATTTTCCTCGGTCACTTGAAAGGCCTTGACTGTACCTAGGGCTTGATCTTCCAAACACGCCAATAAATATCTGAATTTTTCGATATTTGTAAGACTCGAATCGTTGTGTACGAGATTATTGTAGGCATTCATAAAACTCTTGTACTCCGAGTATCTTCCACTAAATTTTGGAAGACGCTGCTTTGGCAAATGACTCACTGTATGTGGAATTGCCATCGTAGTGTCTCCTATACTAGAGCGTCTATGGTTTCCCAAAAGTGAAATAATTTTGGTCTTCAGTAAAATGTACTGGTCTTCCAGTTCTGTCCGACCAGTATCCAATGGTGACAAACGTTCAATTTTGGTTTGGTATGTTAATACCTGCTTGAAATACGACTCCAAAATGCCCAGTCGACATTCGAGTTCCGTTGGAGAAAGCGAATTAGCATTCGCATCAATGTATGTTTTTATGCGCGTTATGCTCCCTTTGGTAGTTGAGCGCATTTGCCGCAATTCCTCGATGGTAAGTTCTTCTGCCATTCTGCTTATTCAAAAAATGAAACCGACTAACGTCCCAGACCTTAGCAGCAAACAACGATGATCGATTAGAGGAATGTCACGAGCTAAACAAACACAAATCTGCCAATGTTAAACTACAGCACAATGTGGAACTAGCCAATTATATCTGCAGCAGACAAAATAACCGACAATTCAATGAGAATAATCCTCGATTCCAGAAAAGAATTTTAAATAAAATTCTCTTTCTTCAACGCTATCCAATGGTTTGTGAAGATGAATTGACGAATAGGTTTCAAAATCCTCTATCCTATGATGACAAATTTATTATCGATGACGGCTATTAGCTATGAGTTAATAACGATTAAAGATTTCGTTTTTTCTCATAAAATAGACAAAACTGTGTGAATTTAAATTGTAGACACACAATACGACGAAAATATATAGAAAGCTTTCTTTCAGAGCATAGATCCATGCAGCATCCACTCCGGCGACGACGACAACGATAGAAAAGTCCACTATATAGGCGAAATGTGGATCTTTACAATGAAAGAACAGCTTTTTGAGCTTTCCAATTTGTGTTATTGAGAACCAACGTGGCGAGAAACGAAACGGCGAAAAATTACGAAAGTGCAGTTGCAGTGCAATGGAAAGACAATGGTACCAATGCACTGGTGTGAGGGGTATTGGCAGTGGTACGAATTTGAGCTTTTGGTAAATGGTGGAGCGAAAATGATTTTGTTTGTGTAATTACAATTGGAATCTATGTGGATTCTATTGCCTTTCTAATAGCGACCGGACTGCACTAATGAGCGCATTCTTTTTTAAATTTACTTTTGTTGCGATGTAGGTATATGTTGTTCGAGTAATGAATAATATTGTGAAATTATAATATAATTTTACTAGTATAATGCCGCAATTATTTTGAAGGTGCGTTTTTTTTTTTTTGATGATGATAATTTCTAGTGACTTTTGGTTATATTATATCACTTTAAATTCCAAATTTGACTATTTAACGCACATTCAAATAATTCGACAACGATCGTACCTTGGTGGGTGATATACTTATCTACCCAAATTCACTTTGGTTGCTCCTCTCACTAATGTTCCTGTGGGGAGTTTTCTTCGATTTTGCTTGATGTGATGATTTCTGGATGGCTGGATGTGCTTTCACTGCTTGTCTCCCTATTTATTTGCACTCGCGAGATCGACCGAAACCGAAACCGATTGTTCTTTGCACTGGCACTATGTGATAAAATTGTTTTATTCACTTAAATGTTTGATGTTTGTTTAAATCACTTTACTATAGTGCAGGCACTGATTTCACTTTTTCTTTTGTAATTCAAATATATTATTTGTATTACACCGATTTATAATTCGTGGTAGACCGAGTTAGAATTTGTGGTAGACCGAGTTGGGCGCCAAAATGTACAGACGGGTTGGAGACCCGAACGTCAACTGGGATCCGTAATTTTCCCAAATGAACTTTTGGTTAGAGGGACCCAAGTTGAGATCGTTGACCGATTGTCAAACGGTAGCGACTGTTAACAATTTGAATTGTTAACCGCAAGAGGTTGATGACCGCGATGCACTTGCAATGTTTGTGGGCGAAATTGCCACTGCAACGAAGACGAACTGCAACACAAAGCGGACGACGAAATTAAAAGCGATATGTTACCACTGATGGTTTGAATGCGAATTGTAATTCTATTTATTTTACATGAGTATATATGGGAATTCAAATTAACTGATTTTTGTTAGCGAACAATTGTCGTTATTTTTACAGCTTTCAATTTTTAACATTAACGTTACGAGAAACTATGCGTGACAATTTTACTTCATAATTACAATTGTTTGTTAACATTAGATAACAATTTCTATATACATATATGGAGTTAGGTTTCTGCTCCAGGTTTCTGTTAGGTTTCTGTGTGGTTTTAGCCCAGAAAAATTCAAACTAAATAAAATCTTCACACTACAGTATAGGTTCTGGAAAAAATCAGAAAAGTCAAAGCAGCATACGACAGCATTTATAGGGATAAACTATACTGAGCCATGACTAGCTTTAGTATACCGCCCAAACTCGAACAGCTGTTCAGGATGAGGATACAAAATTCTACCTGCTCCTTAACTAAAACATTTCATATAAAACACCAGGAACAGAGTATTCCATAAACATGGCCAACTTCTTGCAGACCCAGTCAAAGCGATATCAAACAAGATTTCATAACTGAAGTTGTGAGCATAGAGAAGGTAGCTGGCTATAGTGGTTTAAGGAGTAATCTAGGGCTAGACCGAGTACAAATATATGCTGACAGCAGAACTGGGCTTATGATCTGGGCTTATGCATAAGGGGGCTTATGCTCTGACAAGAATATTAAGGAACTCAACAGAATGTCAAAATCGACAGCTTCAACTTTGAGATAGTAATCTACAAAAAAAATATACGACATCCGAAAATCTTCTATCTCGTTTGCGTTTAGATCTTTACTGCGTCATAAAACTAGTCAAAAAAACTGGCGCATTAAACTGAATGGCGGTGAAATATAGGAAATGAAATTGACACCACATCCTGTTCAAAAAGTTTATCTTAATCTCTTTTTGTTCGACAAAAAAGAAGTTTTTTGATATGATAGGTTTCACAAATGGCTTTTTAAAGAAAACGCCCCCAAAAATTGGGCGTGTGTTAAAATGATCTATAGATGAAATGTTCGTAGTATTATTCCCGATTTTTTTTATAATTTTTTTAAACATGTTTCGGTACATGTTTATTATTTACAGAAAACGACCCCAAAAAGTGGGAGTGACTAAAAAATGTATATGGAAGAACATTTTTTAGCCAAAAACAGTATTTTACGAAATTTACTGAATAGTGCCATTTGGCTGATTTTAAAAATGTTTACATTTTTTCTGTTTTGTCGGACAGAGAGCCTGTGTACCAGATAACATCACTATAGCTCACAATTTAAGGCCCAAAAATTATTGACGTATAGACGGACGGACGGACAGACAGACATGGCTTATAGATTAAGCTAGCTATCTGAGTCGATCTACTTCAAGGTATGTATATCTATCGAAATTATTTCTCTTTGTTACAAGATAACAATATAAATCACTTATATAAATACGGCTATTATTTGCCTTTACTTGTTCCTTAAATGACATATTATCGCACACAATACAGATGCATTTAAAATGTATAAGTTTGTGTCTCTCATAATACCATTACTTCAAAAGCAGTTATAACGAATCCCTTTAGAAAAAACATTTAATGGGTCTTTTAGTCTTGCTTTCGGATTTGTCGGAGCTATGCAAACTTTATATTTAAGGTATAAGGACAGCTTTAAAAATATTTTGTAATTTTGTTCAATTGATTCAATTCAAGGATATTTAAAAACTTTGTTTTCCGCTCACAAAAGGAAGGTAAATCTTATTAAGAATTAATAAAGTCTTATGAGAAATAACAGTTATTCGATAGAAGTAGAAAATTAGGGGTTTTAGCAGACAAATATTTTTCATGTAGAGAAACGATAAGTTCAAGACTTAATGTTAAGTGTGCCGAAACAGAAGTTGGAAATCTTTGTTCGATTTCTGACGAGATTTCGTTGTCATCAGCTAATAGCTGGCAGAGTTAGAAAATGTCACTTACTACCTAAAAGTTGTAGATGTCGATTATGACATTTTGTTCAATTAGTCAATGTTGTATGTCCCTCACTATTGACAACATATACTTGGTTTTACTCTCGTTTCCTACGAAACTCTATGCGACCTACGGTCAATATCGGATACCTGGACTTGAGATTTGTTCCAGGATCTGCCGAACTGTTTAGATTTGAGCAGTTATAGCATACAACCACGCAACAACTTTTAAAACTATGCGATGTTATGTAGACTAACGCCTCTGTAAGAGGTTCACAGCGTCCAATTTTTTGTAAATCAGGCTAATGATTCTGAAGTTCTACCAAATTGTGCTTATGAGATCATTACATAATTTAATCATCTTCCAACATACTTGTTAAACTTAAGTTTAGATATTGCTATTCTCACTTCGTTCTTTTTCGTGTGGCTGGTACCTTTCGCTATCACCGTCACTCATCTACGGCTAAATCTTCTGTTATATATTAGGCTTTCTCGTATAAAACATTTATTTGCTCTTAAAACTGTTCGATCAGTCCAGTTATTAGACTAATTATAACCCATCCCATAGGGGTATATTAATTTTGATACTAACTTTGTAACATAGAGAAATAATTTAGCTAGTTATACCTTGAAGTATATGGATCGACTCAGAATTGCTGGCTGAGTCGATTATGGAATGTCTGTCTGTTCGTCAGTCTGTCTGCCTATACGCCACCAATTTTTAGGCCTTAAGTTTTGAGCTAGGCTAATGAAACATGGTATATAGGATTTTTGTAAGTGCCTACAGAACAAGTGTTAATATTTTCAAAATCCGCCCACTGTCACTTCCACTTTTTAAAAGAACGTTATATTTGTTCAAATGGTTTAGAATTTGAAAAAAGTTTCTTCTCAAGATATGGAGACAATCTTAATATATAGATTTCGTCCATATACTTTTTTTGCGTTAAAATTTTAAGGAAAGTTGAAAAAAAAACGTTCGATGCAAAAGCATTCATTAAGTTAATATGAACATTTCGTCCTTAGATCATTTAACCCACGCCCATTTTTTGGAAATGATTTCCTATAATAATTATTCCTATATTTGTATACCCAATAGAAAAGCGTTGTTTTTTTGTCGAACCATAATGTTAAATTTTTTTTATTTTTTTTTTAAATTTTCTGAAAAAAAGACAATAATTCCTACTCGTTTTTGTGATTGAGGGCACTGCTTAAATTATGAAAACATTATCAACAGCTGCGAAATAAAAATACGGAGTAATAACCATAAAAAACTGTTTTTTTTTTAATTTGGAATTTGGAATAGATCTGCAACTTGCTGGTATTGAAAATCAAAAATTGTATATTTAAAATATCAAAACATGTGTAAACATTTCTAAAATCCACCCACTTCCACTCCCACTTTCCAAACAAATTACGTTTTTGGCAAATCTTTAAGGAATTTTGAAAAAAAAGTGTCTCAGGAAGATATTTAGATAATATAATTATTACATATAAAAACGTATAATAAGTTTGTGGGTTATGGCTTTTTGATATTCTTACATTTTAGGAGAACATTTCACATATTCTAGATATCCAGTGTTTTTTGTTCCTTGTGGTTAAGGCTGCAGTCTGCATGCTCAATGGAACCAAGAACAGTCCGATCTTTACGACAGCGTTTAACAAGCCTTAATTTAATTTTTATAGCATGAGTTGCTTTAGTTGGACCTTGACTATCGAACAAAGTGGTAATATCATCTTATGGTATTGCCAACACTGTGCATGCGCATTTTAGCAGCTAATATCTTCGCCTTATAGAGACTCCTGCTGTCAGTTTACTAGTCCTTTTTCTCAAATCGGATTTCCAGCCTTCTCATAGGATTTTAATTACTTCTTTTATATATCAAAAACGATGTAACAACTGTAATATTGTTGCATTTTGTAACACGGCAACCTGTTCAATAAACAACTTATTAAAACGTTTTCTGGGCTATTTTTGCTTTAACCTTATTAGTGCGTTAATTTTTTTTTTTTTCAAAACTCTTGACCTAATTTTCTGTCTCTATCGTGTAACCACTAGGACTCAATGAAATAAATCCACATTAACCCCATTCCGAAAAAAAACACTACATACTCTTAATCATTACACATGCTCATGTATTACTAATGTACACACATTCGTTAGTACTTTGACTATTAGATATTGCAGTAGCGTTCCTCATTGAGAATAGTGCTTCTTAACATTTTCATCACATGAAGTCGCAACATAAATCCACTTCCCCAGTATACGTAGTATAGGAAAATAATGCGATGGCGCGAAAATACGAAATTGAATTTTTTTTACAAATCCTTATGTTTATGATTATGATGGACCTTGAAAAAAAAAAAGGATTTTTAAAAATATCTATGTCTGCCTATGTTACGACCATATTAAGGTCGTCATAATCGACCTGGTGAATCAACAATTCTTTTGCCCCAGTTAGCTGAGTTGAACTTGGTGGACATGCGGTTTCATCAAGACGGTGCCCCATTGTTTTACGAGCACGTGAAACAATGGAAATGTTGAAGGATAAAATTTGGTGAGCAGCTTATCTCTCGAAACGGCCCTGTGAGTTGGCCGTCAAGATCATGCGATTTAACGCCTCTTGATTATTTCTTGTGTGGTTATGTAAAGTCGCTAGTCTATGTGGACAAGCCGAACACGATTGAAGACTTACAGGATAATATAACACGCGTAATTCGTGGAAATGCTCAAAAAAGTAACGCAAAATTGGACCTTCCGAATTTACCATTTGAATCGGAACCGCGGACAACATTTACATAAAGTTGTCTTTAAAACGTAAATTTGAAAGGCCTCTTTATCGATTACAATAAAAAAAATTGAATTTTTGATGCAAATTTGAGTGTTTTATTCGATTTAAAAAAAAACATATGAGAAGGCTACAATCCGCTGTGCGGATCGTTGAATACCCTATCCCATCCCATCCTTAAAATTAATATCCTCAAAATGTAGGCTTTATGGTGATGAAATACAGAAAATGACATTGTCGCAACATAGCTATTGTTCAGACAGTTTATCAAAACCTTTTGTGGTTCGACAAAAAAACAACGTATTTCTATTGCTAATGCCTTGGGATGGGGTATACAAATAGTTTTTGAAGAAAACGCCCCCAAAATGTGGGCGCAGGTGAAAATGATCTAAGGACAAAATGTTTATATTACCATTGCGGAAGTATTTGCATCAAAAGTTTTTTTCGAAAGTGTTAAAATGTGGACAAAAAGCGTTTTTTTACTAAAAACGCCCCCAAAGAGTGGGCGTGGCGAAAAACGTTGTAAAGGCGAAATATATATATATCAGGATTGCCTAAATATGTTGCTTAGACACTTTTTTTAAAATTCCTTACGGTTTGGCTTAAAACAACGTTTTTCTAAAAAAGGGGGCAGTGGGTGGATTTCAAATTTTTTTACACTTCTTCTGCTTCGTCGGCCAGAGAGTCTATATACCAAATTTCAACAATCTAGCTCAAAATTTAAGGCCAAAAAATTCGGTGACACACAGACGGACGGACGGACAGGCAGACAGACATGGCTTAATCGACTCAGCTAGCGATTCTGAATCGATCCATATACTTTGAGGTGTATGTATTGAAATTATTTCTCTATGTTACAAACTTAATGTCAAAACTAATATACCCCTATGGGATAGGTTATAAAAACTACGCTTAAAATATCACCGGTTATATCAAACACCCAGCTGGAAGTATACTCCTTGACGAATTATACCTGCACTGCAATTCACACAACACACAAGCCCTTACAAGTAATCGCAAATACACAACACTTCATCATTCACAGTTCACACCATCTTCAACACTTGTACCGCACAGATAACATTCAAATATTTTAAAACTTTCCGCAAGTAGTTTGAAAATAAAATTAAGTACGGCCGGATTGAAAATGATTCATTGCTGTAGCTGATGGCTCAACCTGGGCTTCAGAGAAATGCCGAGCGTTGTCGTTGGCTATTCATAAAACTAAAACAATTGGAAAGCAATTAATCTCCGCACAAACACTTCACTTCACCGTATACTGCTGGCGTTTACGGTGACCATAGAGTAAAGGGTCCATGTGTTAATATAAAACGTCAAGAACCAGAAATGTAAAAGCAACAAGAAACGAAGTGTTTTTTTCACCAAGTGCTTGATCATAAATCAAACTCTTGTTTGGAAATTAATCGAAACTTTTTACTATTTCACGTCACGTATTGTGAAGAGTTAGTTTTCGACATGTTGGTGTTGGCGTGTGATGCGCATATGCATTGCTGCATACATTTGCACATTATGTGAGGTGTGATTTGGAGCACGGGCAAAGTGATTGTGATTTGAATATGAAATTACTCGGTGGACTGGTCAATGTGTGCAGCAGTTGTTGTAAGATAGGAGTTGAAAATATTCTTTTTGTTTTTTCTTGTTCATCCCTTTCGAAGAAATGTTTAAAATATTGTTCACGAACTTTGTGAATACTTATTTCCATTGTGTCTACAGAACCGTTTTGTATGAGGACAACGCTAGGATTTTCAAAGAAATTTATTTAATTAAAAAGTTTTTTTTTGCAACCAGTAAATACCTACTGGTTGTGGTATAACTTCCATGACAACACTTTTGATTGTTACGCCAAGTTTGTAGTTTTTTTTATATTTGGTAATCGTTTTTCCTCTATGATCTAAAGAAAGAAAATATTAAAAGTTCGACAGTGACTTTAGGTAAGGTGAATTTCGGCGGAAATAGTTTTGTTTTGTTTTTTTTTTAATTCAGAATATACGTCAAAGAAACCATGGAACGCAATATTTTATTCATGGTCATGACTTTTTTTCTAGAATAATTCGACAGTGAATTTTAGTAAAAGACCTGAAGATGTATACAAACTTTTTGCTGACCGCCTATTGGTTTCAAACTATAGTGACGCTCTTCTGAACATCTATAACACAGTTAAAGATTTTTGAAGTTACTTTTACTGCTGAGTGATACGGAACCATGATCAAGGAGTTTTTACTGTCGCAAATTGATGAATTCCGAATGGAGATATTGTTTGGACATATCGTTTGACAATGTTATAAGTACAGTGATTGTTCAAATAATCACTTAAAACAATTAAAAAATTAAATTATGTTGTATTTGGCAAAATATTGTTTCAAAAAAAACTCACACTTACAATACATTACTTATGTATTTTGTGATAAACATAACTTATTTACTTAGTTAAGTGGCGCTACATTTCGAAATGAACTTGGACTCCATCAAATATGCCACACCTGGTCTCTAGCTAACAACGTGTGCGCACCACTTAAGGCGGGGTCTTCTTCTACTACGTCTGACTTTTACCTTGAACCTTCACCTAAGGACAGCAGGCTTTGCCAGTCATTCTGACAACGATTTTAATAGTGTTGCTGTTTTTCGTCTTATTATCAATACTCACATATGATGAGACCAGTATCCGATGGATACCACTGGGATATGAAATAAGCACAATTGAGGTGTAGTCATTTTGAGGTTATCGCTACTTTTTCTATAATATCAATTCGTCATATCGGTGATATATCGAAACAGTAGTGGCAAATATGTCTTTGGTTGAAAACGAAGCTTCAGCCAAATAAAAAATCTTAATTAAGACAAAATGTTACCGTCTACCTACACTGGATAGCTACAATTTGAGGGAAACTGTATGTCTTTAATTATAAGTGCAGATTAACCTATTATAACGAAGCGTGTACTCCATGCGACAACTTAATATTATAACTTCTACTTGAATGCCTGAAACCCTCATAAATTTGCCGTCAAACCATTCAATTCTCATCACATACTATTTCCCTCTTCAACGAAAGACATTCCCAGCTGTGCGATTACTTTCCAACTTAAGGCAATATCAATCAAAAATATAATATATATAGATAAGTAACTCCGTTGGATATACATTTGAAGAGATCCGCTGAAAACAGGTTACTATCCGAAGGAACGCAACCGTAAAGTCAAGGGAATAAAATATTAGGTTGATGAGGTTATGATCTCCCTTCACTTTGACCATTGAAATGGAAAACATAGTTCAAGTCGCTTGCAACTTAATGGATGCATTTACCTTAATGCAACTTCACTTAACCCAGCATCTCAAAGGTAGTTACCTACCTGATGAAGGTCCGGTGCACTTTTTTTTAAAATTGAAATTCAATTTACCGTCTGAAGAGTATTCATCTGCTGCTGTCTTCATGGCTGCGCATTTTTGTTTTCTTTCTCTTGCAGAAGTAGTCTTCAGCTCTATGTACTGGACTCTCATTTGCTTTATGTAACAGTAATGGTGCGGATACTATCTTTCTCGGTTTTTATACACTTCGTGTCTTTTATTACGCGCAATAGAAAAATTGCAACTTGTTAAATGCAACAACAGTCTAGAAAACAAATTCCATAGAAGGTTAATAAATTGTCGCCCACTGAATAGGGGTGTTGAAGAAAGCATTAAAAAATAAAAGTATCTTTGCCGTATCCCTTCGCTTTCGTCGGTGGCGGATGTACATCTCTTCATGTGAGTCCTTGGCCGATAAGAGGAAACTAACCATAAAGTGAAAATTTTCTCTCCCATTTGACTGGCGATCTAAACCCACAAAAAGACAAAAAAGGATGAACGTAAAAAATAAACAAATAAAAAAATGTCGGTGTGTAGGAGATACAAGCTCACATATCCCATACCGAAAAAAAAGTTCAATGGAGAGCAGAGCGAAACGGAACGAACTTTTAATGCACCCCAGTGGCAGAGAATCAAACGAAGTGTGAAAATCGAAATTTGTAGGCCAAGAGTCCTCCGTTGGTGGCTCAGTGGACACATTGTTGGGATTGGTTTTGGATTTTTTACCCATATTTTCTGTGGCAACAAGGCTCAGGCTCATAGTGTAATGTTGGTTGGAAATTGTTAAATAGTTTAAAAAATGATTATGGTGATGGGTTGGCGAAGAGTTTTAAAAAAGGCAGTGGTAAGGACGTGGTTTCATTAATTTTATTTTTATCTTTTCGCCAACGGGAGGTGAATTATATTTCACAACCCATTTGGCAGGATTTTAGTCATTTTTTGGCGGAAAAATGTATAACATCTTTAAAACGTTTTTCAGTTAAAGAGAAATTCTGAAAATTGAGGAACAGACTTTGTTTACCTGGAAGGTGATATTCAGTTACGTATATCTTCATGTAGATAAAGCCTGTTGCGTTACGCGCAGCCACACCTATAGGAATTTAAAAGCTTTAAAATTCATGCATTAACTGTGTGATGAACTTGGGAGTATATTAAATTTTACATCAACTGTGCTCAGTGTAGTTCTCAACATAGCTTTTACAATTGGCATACAATAAAAAGTAGACATCAGTATCGTAGAGTTAATTTTAAATAAACCCAGTTTTTGCTGAAATGCATAGGGTGTTCTAACTTGCTCCTAATATATCAAGTATTGCTTTCGCGAATGGATTTAATCCACTGTGCGAATCGTTTAGTACCCTACCACATAGCATCCTTTAAAATAATTTTTTTTATATAACAAAATCCATATATGTCTTAATTATTGATTGCTGTGAATGCAACCAACTTTCGTAGTTGGGTTTGAAATACTAGGCGTGTTCCACTAAAGAGTCCATCAGAGATTTCCCTCCGCTGCTTCAGCTGATTTTAGATTTTATGATTCAGTGTAACGATATTATTAAAGGAAGCGACCTTTCTGCCAAAAAAAAATTAAATTCCATACTTTTCAGACTATAATACCTATATAATACCATACGTCCATACTATAATAATACCATACTTTTCAAACTATAATCCGCTGTGCGAATCGTTGAATACCCTATTACATTCCATCCTTAAATTAAATCTAAAAATGGGCGTGGCTAAATACGATTGAAATATAGCAAATGAGATTGTCTGAATATTTTAATTAGATAGACTTTGTATGGACAAAATATAGATATTAAGATTGTCTAAATGTATTTTTCAGACACTTTTAGAAAATTCATTACGGTTTGGCCACAAACTACGTTTTGCTAACAAGGTACGTGGTAGTGGGCGGTTTCGAAAATGTTTACACATGCTGGGAGCAACAAAGAGCACGTGTATCAAATTTAATAATTTAAGCTCAACAATGAAGGCACAAAAGCTGGTTACGTACTGACGAACGGACGGACCGACATACAAAGCTAGAGATTCTAACTCGATCCATATACATTAACGTATATCTAGCTAAATTATTTATTGTAACATAGATAAATAATTTATTTTATTTATCTATGTATCTATCACTTAATTTATCAGAACTAAGTGATATGGTATAAAAATGAGCTGTACGCTGTTAGCAGAAAGGGTGAGGAGGCGAATCTAACACAATTTAGACTCACCTTACTGCAGAAAATCTCAACTTGTCGGATCCGTAACCCGTAAGTGGAACAAGCCTATTTTGTTCATAAATATTTTATATGTATTAAATTAATTAAAAACAAAGTATTAAACAAATATAAATGAGTGGTGGGTGAACGACTGGGTTCCGGCAATGGTCAAAATTGAAAAGTCCTTTAAGAGAGATTTGGGCTAGAAATTGTTACAAACGTTAATAGTAATTTCGATATCAAACAATACAATTTGCGAAAAATTATGATTTTTCAACTTAATCATATTCACGAAAATTCATTAAGCGAGTTTTTTTTTGGAAAGAAAACAAGCTATACAGATTTTTTCAAAAAATCCCTATGGGTTTATCCCAAGAATCTTTTTTACAAAATTTCAAGTAATTCCGTTTCTGGATTGATCGAAATCTCGACGTATGAAAAAGAACAAGAAGGGATACAAGGGACAAACATGAATCTTGTCGAGATAAACAAGGAAAGATCTTAGTTTAAACACAATCACATGCTTCCACTGTAAGTGGAAACGAACCATTCAATACTGCCGACGACAGTAAAAACTACCAACCACCCGAATTAAGTGAGGTGAGGATAGCAATATCTTAATTTTAGCTTAACAAGGCTGCCGGAAATGACGGAGCTTTATAAAGTCGAAGAAGTTGATTTGATAAATAATATTCACCAACTCATGACGCACTCTCATGTGGCTTTTTTAACATCATTCTTGTGAGGATTGTGCAAAACAAGTGTGCCAACAATAGAGGCACAATCCTCCATAAATCGGTTCAACTACTTGGATTCGCTTACGATATTGACATAGCTTACTTTAAGATAGTAACGGGACTTTGTCTACCTCGACTCCGCTATTAACTTTAACAACAATATCTAGTCAGAAATAAACCGAAGAAATATTTTTGCTAGCCGCTATTTCTTTGCTATGAAAGGCAATTTAGTAGAAAAACCCTCAGTCGTATTATACTAAGAAGAACCTATACAATATCCTGATCTTCCCAGTCCTGCTTCAAAGCTGATGAAAAAATGCTTGGTCATGAGAGAAATTTTTTTCGAAAAATCTTTGGTCCCGTTTGCGTTGACAGGCTATAGAGACGAAGATTCAACATAATGTATAGCGACACATCATAGTCAGAAAAGCGTATTCGACGCATTTGCTAGGACATGTAAAGCGAATGGACAAGTAGAAACCGACCTCAACCAACTTTAAGTGAGCAAATGGAGACAGTTAGTTAATGACCGAGTTAATTGGAGAAGCATATTGGATGAGGTTAAGGTTCATTCCGGCCTGTAGCGCCCATTAAGAAAGTAAGGCTGTAGTCTTGAGGTCCTATGCTCACTGATCCTATCAACTGAGTTTGTGGAATAAGTAGTTTTATTTAATCGCATATTTCTCTTTTTCTGAAAAAGATAAAAGTGCTAAAAACGAGCTGCTACAATTGCTCTTTTTTTTGTTCACTAACTTTAATCCATCTCTTATAATTATGTCCTTTTTTATTATGCATACGATTATTTAATGTATTTAATGTATTAAAATTAAGTTTAATGTTTCTGCATAAAATACACCTAGCCGATCAGGAAATAAAGAACGACAATGAACAATTACGAAATCGATGATTATCGATCACAGTACCATACACACTACTAAAGTTCACAATAGACAATCAGCTAGCGATAAATTAACCATATAGATATCATTAAATAGACTCGATTTTTTTAATGTTTATAATATTAAAGAGAAGCTTATATCGCTATAAGAAATTAATTGATTTTAATTATTTTCAAAAATGAAAAGTGCCAAATAGCGCCAGATAGCCAAGCATATGCCTATTTGACACTAAAATGTCAGTCTCTACTGTGTCAGATCAAAATAATAACGGGACGCCATGAAACATCTATATAATTTGTATATGTAAATAGAAAACAATCAACTTCGATTCTTAAATTAAATAGTTTTTTATTTTGATTTCATTTTTCGGTTAGTCTTCTGCCAATACAATGTTCGTCCGATTTTCTCTTTACAACCGTATTATTAAATTTAAATTATTCTATAGCATGTTTTTATTTAACATACACACATCTAAAATACGCTAACATTTCTATGTACACAATAAGTAAACTAAATCTATGTTTTTTTGTTCTTGATCTTTATTTAAGTACAAAACGTTTGCAGTTTTATTAACTCTAACGATCGGCTTTCATTTGAAATCTCCTTATGGGCTTACTTTTTTTTATAAATAAACGTCACGTAAATGTTACGCAACTGACTTAAAGCAAGTTACTAGACAGCGTTCATGAATTTTAATCTCAATATTGTTTTATCCTTATTTCGGTGTTATATTCATGACCCTTGAATCTTGATTCCTTGTACATTGTACCACAACTCATTCTATACACGACACAAAACTGACTTGTTACCTATAAGCTTTCTCATCCGGATATATGATGTACGGTTGATGATGATTATTCGAATGTCCATTCTGTTGCTGCTGCTGTTGTTGTTGCTGTTGCTGTTGTTGTTGGCCATTTCCGAAATACGTCATCCTACCCATCGTCGAATAAGCTGCCTGCCTTTGTGAAAGGTTTTGCTGTGAATGGTGCATTCCTTTATTCGGTAGGGTTGCATAGTTTTGTGCAGCATATGGAGGAACCGCATAGAGAGCTGTCGCTGGAGCACCTTTATAACTGACTTGCACACTTCCCGGACCCATTGGCATCGGTGAGATTCCAATTACCGGACCATTATGATATTCCGCACTACTCATACGTAAACGCACAATGCAAATGATTATAATAAGAATAGCTATGAAGGCCACAACACCGCCTACTATGCCAATGATTAGGGTATCGTCGTTGTTCATGATGGGCTGCTTCATGCCCGGCATTTTTGTCTTAATTTTCATTGGAGGTTGAGTTGGTTCTAAGCTCCAGATTATCATCGGTTCTTGGGTGGTGGAACGTGTAAGAAGCTTGGAGGATGACTTTGAAATACTTGTTGGACGTTGAGTGGTTGTGGTCATGCGGCGCGGATCACAGGTTAGTTCATCATCGCCGACTTCTATGAGCTTTTTGCCTTTAAGGTACTCCGGGGATGAGCATTCAACGTCAGCCATATGAGAATTTGGCAGCCATCTTCGAAGAGCACGGGCATTGCAGTCACAATGAATGGGATTGCTGTTTAGTCCTTTGAGTTCAAGGCTTGACCTACGGTCTTCCAAAGCATTCAGAAACTGTGGTGATAGAACAGTTACCATAGATCCTTCGATATCTAGTGTTAGGTGTGATGATCTTGGGACTGGGAAAAGTAATGCCGGTGGAAGGGCAGATAGTGAAGTATTCTGGAGTTTTATGGTCAAGTCACTGCTTTTAAGACCAGCTAGGGTACCAGATGAAATTGATTTTAAACGTTCTCCTCTCAGGGCAATTGTTTCTAACCGCGGGTGCTTTGCAGGTTGAATTTGATCAATGCCAATGGTGGGGTCTTTCACTTCTAAATCGATTTTTTCCAACCCGGGAAGAACTTCAAGAATACCCTGCATATCTAGGTAACCCAAAAGTGGGAGGTTAAATGCATTCAAAATGGCCAAATTGGGAATGTGCTTAAAGGCATTCTTTTCGATCTTCGTACATTTCTCCAAATTTGAGATTGAGAGGGATTTTAACATGTCCAAGTGCTCGAAATCTCCCTGAGAGATCGTCTCAAATGAGTTATTCGACAAATCCAAATGCTCCAGCATTGACAATTTTGGCCATGCCTTCGCTAATTTGCTGAGGTCTTCCAAATTATTGCCAGAAAGATCAAGTGTCTCGAGAAGTGTTGTTCGTTGGAAGGCGTCGTCGTTTATCTGTCGCAAGTTATTGTTCGATAGGTTCAGATATTGGAGGAAGGGTGTTTCCAAAGCGTCTATATGCTGAATTCCAGTGGCGGCCAAATTAAGCTCTCGCACTGTCTTTGGTTCATTCAGAATGTTCTTGATAGCACCCTCTGAGAGTGGATTATATGACAAGTCCAACATTTTTATGTTTACCATGATACTGTCGTCTGCTGGAATTGCTCTGATCTTATTATGACTTAGATCCACCGAATTTACAAAGAAGTACTGCCTCTGAAGAGCATTCAATGGAGCGTAGTCGAACTTATTGTAGGCTAGGTTTATGTTCTCTAACATCTGCAGCTTTGACCTTTCAAATATAGAGTCCGGTAGCTCTGTAAGCTGGTTGCCGTTCAAATTTAGTAGTTCAAGACGCACTAAACCCTCAAATGTCCGTTCACCTATTCGGTCTAATCTGTTATTGGACAAGTTTATTACCTGAAGTTGGGTAGAGTTATGGAATGCCATCTCGCTGAGAGAATCCAAATGATTATCGGCTGCCAGGAGCACTCGCAACCTTGGCAGACGGGCAAAGTCAAGCTCTTCGATGCTTTTTAATTGATTCATTGATAGATCTATATGCTCAAGGTACTGCAAAGTCGATATGAGTTCAGCGGGGAAAAAGCTGAATTTGTTATTGGCCGCTATGATCTTCTTAAGACGCGGATGAATGCGGAAGGACGATGGGAAGAGATAACTTAGGTGGTTGTCAGATATGTCAAGCTCCTCTAAACCAGTTCCGGTGTTGAAGAACTCACCTTTAAACGCACTCAATTGATTGCCCTTTAAGTTCAAACGTTTGACATTCATGACATTGACGAATGCTCCTGGTCGAATGGATGAAATATGATTATGTGATAGATCAATAGATGTTATATTCCATAGATCAACAAAGGTTCCATCGTTGATCTCTTGGATATTGTTGTTTTGTAAGTAAATCTGTTTTAGATCCTGCAATGTGGCAAATAAGTCTCCTGAAAGCTGTTTAATGGAACACCGGCTAAAATCGATAATTTGAAGTTTGTTCAATGGTCTAATGAGGGCGGAAGGAATGGGCGCCAAATGAGTGTTGCCACTCATGTTTAGAACCTGTAGGCTTTCTAATCCTTGGAAGGCATTTCGCGGTATGTCAGCTATGTTATTGCTACTTAAGTCTAGGATTCTTAATTCCGTGAGGGCCAATGGAATGTTTCCCAGTCCGGTTATTCTATTTTGTGATAAACGCAGTTCATGAAGAGATGTTTCTAGTCCCATGAATATATCTGCTCCAATCACAGCTAGAGAGTTGCCCGACAAATCTAAAAATCGAAGCTTGGCAAACATCTGGAAACTTCCTGATGGAAGTTCTCGAATCACGTTTCTCGACAGCGTCATAGAAGTTATTTCTTCGGGCTGAATTGATCCGAGAATTTCTGATGATAAAGCTGCAACACGGTTAAAGTCTAAGTGAAGGGACGACAGCTTTGGAAGTCGACCTAAGGCGCTGCCTGGGACTAGAAGAATATTGTTGTCTCGAATCACAAGAGTCTGCAGACTGTCAAGACCTTCCAATGCGTCGTCTTCGATCTTAACAAAATAAAAATAAATTATTGGAGAAATTTACTTCAGAATTTTCAGACGTACCGTTCTTAGTGAATTTAAACTAAGGTCGAGATACTTTAATGCACCTAGTTCACGGAAGGTACCAGGTGGTATGGTTGTGATTCCATTTCGACTCAGATCTAGGGTCTCAAGTCCTTTAACTACTTGCAGATGATTAAAATCTATTCGCTGTACAAACACAATTGAAAATATTGAAATAAATATTCAGTTGTTGAATATGTCAAAAGTACGCACCTGTATCATGTTGGAGGACAAATTTAGCGTTTTCATTGCACCCACGCTTTCTAGCGAAACCGCTGGGAATTTCGTAATAAAATTTTCTGATAGGTCCAGTTTTTGTAGTGATGGTATCGATTCGAAAACATCGCTATTTAAATTTGTTATACGGTTGCCACCGAGTCGTATCTCATGAACACGTTGCAAGCCTTGGAAAGTTAGACCTTCAATAGACTTTATGGCATTGTATCTTAGATCTATAACCTCTAAACTTGGCTGAGAGATGAAGGATTGTTGATGTAGGGTAGCTGCAAATGTGCGGTATAAATAAATATTGTTTTTTTTGTTTATTAATATTTCATAGTAACGAATAGAGTTTGTTTTACTTATATAGTTATAGCGCAATGACAATATTTTTAGATCCTCTGGTCCGTTAAGTGAGTTTGAGGGAACATCTGAGAGACTATTTCGATCCAAGTACAGCTCCTGGAAAGTGCAAAAACAAATTTTATATTTTATTTATAATGGTAGTTATGATAAAGTCAGGTTAATGGAAATTGAGGATATGGCAACAATAGTCTACGCAGTATTGAGATGGCACCAAAGTTCAAAGTTGAGATTTTTACAAATTCTTATGTTTTAAGGTAACCTAAGCCAAAATAGTGATTTTCAAATATGTATATCTTCCATATGGATTCTGGTGTCTATTGCTACTGTAGCCGAAAGTACTCGGACGATTTAATTGAAATTTCGTGTATGTTTGTACAGAGGGGTTTTTGATTGGACTCCTAGCATTAAAAGTAACGATACCTCCCATACAAACGTTTTCTTCAAACAAAATTATTTCGATAATTTCGTTAACTACTCTTACAATGTTTTTAAAATGAAAAGCTAAGCTTCTATAAGTATCAAGAAGATGATGGCATAACAAGTTTTTTGCCAAAAATGGAAATAACGTTACTTTTGAATATGCTTTTTATGGATAAGATGATTGAAATATAGAATATTATATTGTCTGAATGTATTGATAAGACTCTTTATCAAAATTCCTTTCGTTTAAACAAAATCGAGGTTTTTTTTCTCAAAGTGGGCGTGACTGTGCGCGGATTTTAAACATATTCATTCTTGTACTGAATCCATGAACAAAGAGCTAATATACCAGATTTCATTATCCTAGCTCAACAATTTTGAACAGATCAATATACCTCTATGGTCTACCTATATCATAAGATCTGGCATAGCCATAGAAATCGTTTTTATATAAAAATGCCCCTGAAAAGTGGGTGTGGGCTAAAATGATCTATAGACGAAATGTTTGTTCTGAATTCTTGAACTTTTAGGCCGATTTTTCAATTGTCAGTAAAACAGTCTGATTGCTGTCTAATGAATAAATGTATCTACTCTTTATCTAATAGCTAAGTAGGTGTTGGTTTTTCAGTCATTGAATAACTCCTAGATTGTAACTGAACGATTTTGTCAAACTCAATTGTGTCTAACTTCACGAAACTGATATAAAAAGAGAGAGCTATAGCGACAATCTTATATTTTAGAGCTAACAGACTAGTTTTCTCACTGTTGACAGTTCATAAACAGTCAGTTAAAGTTTATCCAGCTTACTGAGGAGCAGATAATTTCATTCGCCAGATAACTGTTATATACCAAGAGAGTGCTATTCCCCTATTGAAAAATGTATTTTTCTGTTATCTGACTGTTAAGTGTTATCTGATTGCTTATCTGGCGAGTAAAAAATCGGCCCTTATAGTACGTTTCCACCGAGTCGAAATGCGTGATTTCAGCGAAATTCGTGATTTCAGCCGAAATGCAAAGCATTCCGCCATATTCACATTCTGAAATTCGGCATTCCGCTGAAATGCTATTTCAAATGATGTCCAACCGAGTTATGTCAAATCAAACATTACCTTTTTCCCCTGCAAAAACCAGTTTTTTCTCCCAGAAACGTCAAACTGCTCTGTGATTGGTTTTGGATAAATCGTTCGGAAAACAAATTTAAATTTAAGAAGAAAATGCTTTTTCTTTTAAAATAGCTTCTGCAAATGACATATCTTCGGAATAACAACATATGAAATTTGCTCGATACCCGTTGTCCCTGGTGTTTGCTTTATTGATACAATAAAACAATTTTGTTGGTGTAACACGATCGTTAGACCCGGGGCTTGGCTTTTTCTCTCAATCTTAGCTCTTATTTTTTGGGAATCAGAACAAGTAGGTATGTTGAGATAATCTTTTCTTGGCAGTTGATAGTACCCGGATGTTTTCTCAGATCATAGCAAGAGGAGATCCAGTGAAAAAAAAATTGTTTTGACAGTTGGAATGCGTTTATTTTTGGTGGGAACACTATTTTCAAATGTTGAATTTCGTTAATGAAATGACGAGTTTCGGTCCGGTGGAAACGTACTTTTAGTCAAACAAACTTGAAATTTTACCGAAAACTCGATTTGGCCAAAAACTACGTTTTTCTAAAAAAGGTGGCGTGGCAGTGGGCGGATTTTAAAAATGTTTACACTTGTTCTGCTGGGAGAAACAAAGAATACGTATAATTAAGGTACAAAAACTGGTGACTGGTACTGATGGATGGACGAACATGCAGACATGTCTTAATCGACTCAGCAGCTTGGTAAACAGCGTTATATGGAGAGAATATTGGTTATATGATTGTAAACATATTGTTCAGACACTTTTTACTTTTACTCACAGACACTTTTTACTTTTATTCACAGTTTGACCTAACACAATCTTTTTTCTGAAAAGTGGGCGGATTTCGAAAATGTTTACACTTGTCCTGCTAAGAGCAAGAACGAGTTCATGTACCAAATCATCATTTTAGCTCCCAGTTTAAGGCCTTAGAATCTTGGGACGGACGGACAGACATGGCTAAGTCGACTAATTTATTTTTTATGTAACAAACTATGTATAAAATATTAAAGAAACTATTATTACATGAACTCTTAATACTGAACTTGAAAAGAAAAACGACAGAGGTTAATAATTGTTCGTTGTTGGCCAAAACTGAAAAATTCGTTAAGAAATATTAGAGCAAAAATAGAAAAATCCGTTATTCGGGTTTTCTCAAAAAAAAAACTATTTACTCAATTTTATTCGAACTACTATATTCATAGTATATATAGGTGAAATATTTACATTGGTAGTACCATTAATAAAATAGCTAAGAGTAAAACAAAATATGGCCTGGAATTGTTATGAAAAAAAAACTGTGTATACGAAGTTTAAAGATGATAAGGCTAACCGTTTAGGCTGGAGAAGCCATTACGGACAGACGGGCCGATGCGATGGTCTGAAGAATTGTGTCCTTCTGGAGTTCAGAGTGATGCCTTCAAAAGGAATTCTAAGATCTGAGGATGCCAAACTACCTGAAAGGTACTCAATGATCGAGCAAGTAGTCACAGTCACTCGAGATTTTTTTAGAATCTGGGAAATCACCTAAACCAATCAAAGGAATTCTAAGATCTGAGGACGCCAAACTACCTGACAGGTACTCAATGATCGAGCAAGTAGTCAGAGTTACTCGAGATTTTTTTAGAATCAGGGAAATCACCTAAACCAATCACCTAAAACCAAAATTGGTGAGTGTGGACCCCAGTGAGTAGGAAGGCTTCATCGCTAAAATGTTTCGCATGAGTATGCAGTCCGAAATCCTGCAATTCTGCCCAAAAGCCACCCATACAACATCATCATGATTTGAATCTACACGTGCGTCGGATCAGCGCTAATCATCTTGGATATATGTATGTGAGAAATCTTGGATCATAAGGATACTTGGAGTTGTATATAGGATAAAGACGCGGTGTAATAAATGCAAAAGTTTGAAGTCTAAACGGGTCAGGTCGTCGTCAATGTGTATTGTTTTGGTCCTTTACTCGTCGGGTTCCGAAGAGGAATGTGAAGATATATGGCATGTGTTTCACTTGCCTTACTTTTCGGGCAGTACAAATAGAGCTGCGTAACGATTTTAGGCTGACCAATGTACGTATGCTTAGGCAAGTCAGATTTTTAAAAAAAAATTCTTTTTAATAAGTGAATTACATTAAAATAACAACCAATATTTGTTGTTTACAATTTTTTAAAATTCAAAAATAAAATATCCAATAATGTAATGGTAACTATAACCGGAGTTTTAAGCCTGGGGTATCTCTATATTCACTTTTTTTTATATATATTTTATTTCGTTTTAAGTTAACAAATAAAGCTTATTGCCGCACAATTTACATACAGAGATATGATACAATATATCTTTCTACTGGGGAATAATTAAATATTAATATAAACATTTTTATACCATTTTGAAGAAAACAAATCTTTGAGGAAACAACTATATTCACTTAATTTCGTTATGCTGTAGAAATATCTAAACATCCAATTTCCAACATTCAACACCTTGTTGTATATTATTAAAGTAATTTAAAAGTTTATATATTAAAAACGACCCTCATTACCATTCTCAAGAAAGATTTTACTATATTCAATAAAGTCTTCAAAATAAAACAAACGATTTCCATAAAAGTCGATTGCTATATATATCTACATTGCTCTCGCTCGTACCATGTACATTGATTGGGATTTGTGAATGCAATCCTTGAACTTTAGTTAATAATTTTCTTCTTGCGAAATCCATTGCAAAATTTCATTTTAGATACAAGATGCGTATGTATTTATTTTGTTTTGATGTATATAGGAATGCTGTTCGTTGCGTTGTAGAATGTCAATCTAAAATAACCATAACCAGACAATCTGTAATGCAAATAAATACTATTTGCAGTATCGTTAGCAGTTTTTCTTTCTTTCCATTCCATTTTATCGTTTGCCGTTTTGTTGTGTAAGGTATGTATGTGTCTATTACTTACCTCTAGATTGCCGCAACCTTTTAGCAGACCCTCTTCAATTGACTTGATTTTGTTGCCAGATAAATCAAGAATTTTCAAATTGATTAATGGATGGAATTCGGATGAAGAGAAAATTGGATTCAAGCTGTCACCGAGCAAATTGTTTGCTAAACGTAATTCAAAGAGCGTATCCTAGATAAAAGGAGAATTTTGTAAGGATAAATAAGAAAAAAATATATACAAATACGTACTTGAAGACCAAAGAAGGATTTCTCTGCGATTCGTCTTACTAAATTGTTAGATAGGTCTAATTTCTCAATTGGCAGTTTCAGGGTTCCAAATGCCTGCAAATGCATAAAAAAAAGTTATTTGAAATACTTATTTGACTAAAACAAACAAAAATTATTCTTATTTTACCGTATTAGTATTTATATATCGTATTAATAGTTTCTTTAATTTTTATTTTGAGATACGGCGGTAATAACATTTGAATAAAAAGTCCAACTTCCCAAGAAATTTAAGAATATATTGTGTATCATCGAAATTGTCAATTAAACAATTCACCACTCCGTCAATTAAACAATTCACCAATCCGTTAAAACTATTCTTGGGAATATTTAACGTTTTGGTGAAAACGTGAAGGTATGCGATATTATGTAGAAATATTACCAAACCTTGAATGTAAGCATTCTAACATGAAGTCTTTAATTAACAATATATTTGCATACTTAGTTTTTGACTTAAAATACGTATACTTTATTTAAAAATTTAAAATTTTAAAATTAACGTAGGGTGTACAAATCAGGTCTGACTGTCTATGTTCCATTTTCAAGAAATTATCGATTTAATAAATTATCGTTTCTTATAATGATGTAATATAATGTAATGTTGTTTCGTATAATTAGGACTTTCTCCATCTCGGAGTTTTCATGACTTTGTAGACGCTTATTGTGTGATAAAGCGCAATTTTAAATCTCGTATGTTACCACATTTATTTGTAGATCACGGTGCAAATCGTATTTTCTATTCCACGAAGGACTAGCTATGTTTTGGAATTTTTGTATGGTTTCTGTATTTGTTTCCTTAGTACAGGCCCGTTATTGGATGCCATACGTCCAAACATGCTTCAGTACTTGCTTATATAGCATGCATGAGTTTATTCTGGATGTGTTTTCTCTTAGAAACTAGTACATTTTTTGATATTTTAAATTCGCTTCCAAATTCATTGTAAGGCACTTAGCCATATTTGCGTAAGGAGCAGCCTGGTTGTTAATAAATAAAGGAAAATAGCTAAAAGGTCGGTCTGAAATATTTTTTTTTATATCTTTTTTTGTATTCAATGACATTAAAAGACAAAAAATTTTCGAAAAATTTTGCCAGAATTAGTATAATCGATATTGATCTGTAAGAAGAAACTTCTGTTGGAGATTTTCCTATTTCATGTATTACAATGACTTCGTCGGTTTTGTAGTGATGCGGCAGATATCGGTGCTTTGAACATGCATTTAAAATAAATTGAAATTTTTGAATAGCTTTTGGTGGTAATTTTTCATAACCTCTGCAGTTATTAGATAGCCTGGTGCTTTTTTGTTTGACAGTTTATGTTGACGTACGCTTTTTACTTTATTGAGTGTGACAAATGGAATTTCACCATGGTAGTTTCATTCAATAAATGTATTTCATCTGTAGCTGCACTCGATGAGAACGGCTTAAAGTCTAAAGGTGTTCTGCGAAGAGCCGTCAGCCTTCTGTTTCAGCTTTTCGATCCATGTCCTGTCTTGTGTTTATACCCTATCCCATAGGGGTATATTAGTTTTGATACATAGTTTGTAACATAGAGAAATAACTTAGCTACATATACCTCAAAGTATATGGATCGACTCAGATTCGCTAGCTGAGTCCATTTAGCCATGTCTGTCCGTCCGTCCGTCCGTAAGTCACCAGTTTTTGGGCCTTAAATTTTGAGCTAGAAGGATGAAATTTGGTACACGTGCTCTTTGTTGCTCCCAGCAGAACAAGTGTACACATTAGAAAAACGTATTTTTTGGCTAAAAAATAAGGAATTTTGAAAAAGTGTCTGAAACAATCGTAATATCTATATTTCGTTCATAAAAATTTTTTTGCCACGCCCACTTTTTGGGGGGTTTTTAATAAAAAACGTTTTACGGTCAAATTTTAAAAATTTCGAAAAAAATTTTGATGCAGAATAATTAGTAATATTAATATAAACATTTCGTCCATAGATCATTTTAGCCCGCGCCCAATTATTGGGGGCGTTTTCTTACAAAAACCGTTTGTATACCCTACCCCATAGCATATACAGGAGGAAAACGATGTGTTTTGTCAAACAACAAAAGATTCTGATAAACTGTTTGAACAATATGTTGTGACAGTGTCATTTTCTTTATTATAGGCTAATAAAGCCCACTCTCTGGAGACATTAATTTTAAGGATGGGATGGGATAGGGTATTCAACGATCCGCACAGCGGATTGTAGCCTTCTCATATGTTTTTAACGGTGCGTCCTGTTACTGCGGTCTTTTTATGTATTTAGATGCTTTCCATAAGGAATATTCGGTAGAAGTATTTTATTTCTGGATTTCTTCTATTCGAACTATTTGGCGTGCTTTCCTCTGCGCTGTTGAATATCTGCAATGAATTGTTCCACTTCATGGTCATTTGCCCATTTGTTTCGATAGGAGATCTTAGGTTAATAAATCTATCAAGTTTTTCTCCGAATTGTGTCCAGTTTGTTCTCTTGTTCACAAGCTTTGGAATAATTTTTTTCTCGACTCCCATTTCGATTAGTGACAAGATAACTAGGGTATGGTCTAACAATAAGTCAGTACTACCTTCGACACGTATATGATTCCGTTTAATTCCACTAGCTAAAAATTCAGTAAGGTCTGGTATTTTGTTAGAATCTGACTGTCAGTATGTAAGCGATCCAGAGGAAAAGAATTTGCATTTGTGCCTTTTGCTTTTGTTGATAAAAGCCTAGATCGTCATTGGGTATGTTTGGCATTAAAGTCGCCACCAAAACGAATATTGCATACTTTTATTGCATACATTAATATATGTAAGTTTACATACATTTAGGAGAAGGCCGTGTAATTTTTATTTTGAATCCAAAACGTAAGCGTGTAAAGTTATACCAAAGAGTATAGAACTATATAGAGTACGCATCACAACTAAATTTTGTTTAGCCGTTTCAGACGCGGGCGGTAAGTGCGAAGTCGAATTTTTGTCGTTCGCATTGCGTCGGCTATGCTTGTGTTTGATGCTGGGGTATCAATATGATCACTGGGGTATCAATATCAGTACCCCAAATAGTATTCGTTGTATGAGATGCGCACTCTATGTAGTTCTATACTCTTTGGTTATACCCACCTATTAATAATGGAAAGTTCTTTTCGGAATAGCGTTATATTCCGGTAGTAAGCAATTTCCCTATTATTAATGGATTTTGACATGGAGTGAACAAACAAAACCTGGAGTTACGATAGTTTCTATCCCACAAAGTCAAAAAACAATCAAAACAAAAGTATTTTAAAGTAAGAAAGTACCAACGGGCAACAATAATATAAGTAAAAACCTTAATTTAGTAGGTGTATTCAGGGCAGGGAACCCACTTGCTTTCACCATTTTAAGATTCTTCTCCGAATTTCTTATTAATAGGACATTTTTATCGTAGTAATAAATAGCTTATTCCCAAACTAATTAGTCCACAGATCATCCATGAAATATTTCCTTCTTATTAATACACATTGCACAGCGAACACTGCGCTTGATTCGCACTTTAATTTATTTATCGATACATGAGATAACATCGTCTTATTTGTTACCGATGCATGTTCTTCGTATTGATGCTTACAAGATAAGATACAAAACATGTACACAAATGAAAAATGTACTTGACTATTATTCGAATATGAGCTACACAAACCTCTTATGCAAATGACCGTTTTCTTCAGTACCTATAGGTACAAAAAAATATCTTCGACAGAAAATATATTTGGCATCCAGAATTCATTTTCATATTCAGGAATTTCATTTCAACATCAACGAAGTTGCGTCTATCTTTTTATCAGCTAAAACACCATCCATTTAATTATTGGTAAAGAAAACTAGGTACTGACATAGCCGCCAGTGTATTCAAATGCAAATTAACTCTTCCAACACTTTTTTCATTTTAAAACCCCCTACGCAACCAAAATGAAAAATTTTCGCAATTTAGACATTTTATATAATTTTTCAGGATTTCATTTTCGGTATTTTGGATTTTCGAGATTATGATCCCAACGCCATGCACACATGTCTAGATGTATGGAACGATTTGAAGCCAATATCATTCATATCATACCCAAATACCATTAGACATGATCAAACGCGTCAACGAAAATTAAAAGTTAAGAATAGACCATGTGAGTCAGCGCTATAGTCAACATTTGAATTAATCATTCTTCAACAAAATAAAATACCCGATTAGCGAATTTTATTTATCAAAAAAATATCTTTAGATAAATCAACCATTATAATTAAATTAATGGAAGCATATTTATTATTTCAGATATTTATCTTCACAATTTGCAAGTTTTGTTGTAGGTCAATCGTTTGAAGTTCAAACTGACAAAAGATTTATTGAGTTAGTACATTTTTTTATATCGTATTAATACTTTAATTATCCAAAAGCTAAGTTCTATCAAAGATTATGAGGTCTATACAGATGACGCACCCCATATAAGAAAAATTGTTCTATGGCGGGTCGTGCTGGCACAGCCCGCCATATGTTTTTGTTTTTCGTGTGTTTTCATGCACACCGCCCGCCCGTACCATGAAGTTACTGAGCAAAGGTTTCTGTTTATACGATATCCCATAGGGTTATATTAGTTTTGATACATAGTTTGTAACATAGAGAAATAATTTTGCTACATATCCCTCAAAGTATATGGATCGACTCAGAATCGCTAGCTGAGTCGAATTAGCCATGTCTGTCTGTCCGTCTGTACGTCCGTCCGTCCGTGTGTCTGTTCGTCACCGATTTTTTGGCCTTAAATTTAGAGCTAGGATAATGAAATTTGGTATATAGGATCCTTGTCCGAGTCACCAGAACAAGCGTAAAAAATTTTAAAATCCGCCCACTGCCACGCCCCCTTTTAAAAAAACGTAGTTTTAAGCCAAAAAGTGTGTTAGCAACATATTTAGACAATCCTTATTTCTTTATTTCGTCCATCCAAAGTTTTTTGCCACGCTTACTTTTTGGGGGCGTTTTTATTAAAAAGAGCTTTTTGTCCAAATTTTAAAAAAATCGAAAAAACTTTTGATGCAATGCTTCCGTAATGATAAAATAAACATTTTGTCTTTATATCATTTTCACCTAGACCCACTTTTTGTTGGCGTTTTCTTACAAAAACCATTTGCATGCCTTACCCCAAGGCTTATGCAATAGAAAAACGTTGTTTTTTGTCGACATATGCTATAGACAAACGTTGTTTTTTGTCGAACCACAAAAGATTTTGATAAACTGTCTGAGCAATATATTGTGACAATGTCATTTTCTGTATTTCATCGCCATAAAGCCTATATTTTGAGGATATTAATTTTAAGGTTGGGATGGGATAGGATATTCAATGATCGCATAGCGGATAGTAGCCTCTCATATGTTTTGTTCTCAATGCGTCATATGTATAGACTTCATAATCTTTGGTTCTATGAAGTCCCAACAACACTTTTCTCAGAAATATTCCATCTTTTAATTAGTCAAACTCGATTAGTAAGTATATAAAAAAAAACATTTATAACCCGAAATTCAACTTCTTCCTAACAACATTCCTCGTCTCTTGTTTGGAAAAAATATTTAGTACCGCGGACAGTATAACTACTGGCAACAATGACAAATTGTGGTTAACCAAACTCCTACCAGTGGAAATCATTTAAAATTCAGCGCTAACAAACAATGTCATCGTATAAAAAAAGGTCGGGTATGTTAATAGCCTTCCTTAAAATTGAATACAAACAAAATAATTTCACTTGTGCCAAACCCAGTCTCTCTGTATGAATGAAAGTTGTTTCCAATGTCTCGAAATGCCGGACTGAGTGGTGGGGAAAAATGATGACCGACATTCTGGAGATCATTGGCCTCATTTGCAGAACACGCACAGTGCTGTCGAAGATCGAAAACCAAGATGATGGTGAGATGGTCGGGAAGATGGTTGGGTACGTGTACATTGGCGGATATGAGTACAGTGGGTCGTTTTGGTGATTCTGGTAATCCAATTTCATGTTGGTATCATATTACGCAAAGAAGTTTTTATTTATATCAAATTATAGGCAATTGCGATATTCAATTTCAATTTCACATATATCTGATGCCTACCAACTCCGAATCTCAGCCTTCTCGTGGCGACCGACAAGTGACTAGTACCTTGAAACGTAAATCCTTGTATAAAATCTTGGTGGTATAGTAGAGAGACAGGAAATACGAGCTAAAAGAAGCTGAAAAACTGTGACATCTGCTATGGTCCTTGTTATTGTGAGTAAAAAAAGCGAATATTCAGATGTGGATTTATTATAACAGTCAGAATTAGGCAAGGATCCTTGTGCTTTTAAGACATTAGCAAACGCATTATAACAATCAATCAAGGCCAAGTTCGCCAACAAAAGACTTTCTTCTACGATCTCCTTGATAAAACTTATGAGCGACTACCGAAGTATGATCATAAAATCGTGCTGTGAGATTATAATGCAATGGTAATGATATGGAAAACACAGCCTACATGACACCACATCTGGCAATTGACTTGTAATAATTGACCTCACTGCGTAATGAAATGTCACTATAACCAGCAAACGGTTTTCTCACCTTAATATTCAGGGAAACATTTTATGTCGAAAGACTGCAATCGCAAGAAACCGCACAGGACTGCGCAATCAGTTGATTAATATTAAAAGGCAAAAGTTCGGGCGCAATTGCTGTGCTAGGATTCTTTAGCTACCAAAGCACCAACAATAAATACTCGCAGCCAAAAACGAGGCTGTCGGTAAAGACAAGAGCTGCCATTGTGCTTTTTAGGCAATGAAGGAAGGAAGAACATCAATATTTAAAAAAAAAAATAATAATAAGGAAGCAGCTTTATAAAAGATGTAGATAAGTGGTACACAAGGAATAATGTTCATATGATTTACCATAGAGTAAAACGAGAAACCGGGTATACAAGACCAGAACAGAATCATGTCTAGATAAATATATGAACAATTTTGTTTGAATTATATTCTATGCTGAGAAAATCGAAGAACCACTTCTGCAGACTGTTAAACGAATATGACGAATCAATCTATTGCTCTCAGGCAGAACGAACCATTCAATATTCGCGACGACAACGAAAATTACCAGCGAACCGACCTTCCCTCTGCAACTGACAGGCACCACACAATCGAAAAACATGTGTTGTGTCTTAATACTTTAAATATTGTCCGTACCTTCTTTACCGTTTTTTTAGTGAAACGGAAGTGATCGTAACGGGCGCATGCATCGTTGTGCATTGTATGGGGTGCATTAACGTCAAATTGTGCTGCTAAGGTGAATTTTTTGTTTGTTTCTTAGATAGCTCACTCAACTCACAACCATGATCCTCGACTGGAACCGTTACGAGAATAGAATTTATAAGGGCTATAAATATAAAATAAATGAATTATGAAATAAGAAAATCAATATCTAAACCACAGCTTAAGAAGTCTTCGAGAAATGAGACCTGTGACCTATATGTGAACGCCTATAATCGTCAACTGATTAAATCATTACACTTTGTCAGATCCTAGAAACAACCCCATTCCGCCATTATCGCTGCTATACCAGATTTGGAAAAGACATCACCGAAATATAAGAGATAAACAAAAATGATTTAAGAAAGGTGGTACATTGTCATGTGGCTTAAATATAATTCTTTAGAGGGTTGGGAAACTCTCCAGAGTCAATACCTGAGGCACACCAACAATTTTGACATCGTTGGTTGGGCTCAACGAGCTATCACGGCCACGTTTTCTAGGATAGAAGCGGGTAAAGCTGGTTAAGCAGTAAATGAAGGCAAGGAATTGGAAAGAACGCCACAATCGACAGCTACACATTTTAGGTAATAAAGGACTTCGGCCGCAACTACTTTAACCAATAATTACTTTCCTAATTAATCCCTGTTTCTTCGATCTTAGTTGGCAATTAAATAATAAATTCTTCACTAGAACTGTAAAGGTGATTCTGTATAATACTGTTATCATCCCACTTTAGCTCTATGGTGCTGAATTGTGGATTGTTACAAAAGCGGATTAAAATTGAATTTGACTAGAACATGTATTGTGAATGGACAACAATACTCCGGATTCCCCCCAGCAGTTATGCGCAGTAGAAGAACTCTCAATTTAGTGCGCTGGGCATTAGTCCAAGATCTTCATATATCATATGTGGAGCTTAAACGCGTCCACAGACCGACGCGACGGAATTGAAAGTCTAACTTTTTTAGACTTCTTCATCATCGAAATATCATTTCTGATAAATCTCGGGTCCGTTTTTTTCATAAAACCAATATTTATCCACGAGGAAAAAGTAAGTATTTAAAGCAAGTTCAAACCGAATAGTATTGTTATCTATTCGGTTTTCTATAAGGGGATATCGCAATAGCAATTATCGACGTCGTATGAGCGGATTAGAATATAGCTTTCTACTTCTCTGTATCGCAGAAGTGTATATTCAATCGAACATTTTATTCCTCTTTTATTGATTTAACAGTGATGGTCAACAGTAATTGCTAAAGTAAACAGACATAAAAACGAGTCTATGGAAGTCTGTCTTAAGAAAAATATGAATTTCAACAAAGGAAATCGACCCACTGTGCGCCAAGATGCTATTGCGTAGTGAAACTTTTGGCTGAAAATGGTACTCGTATCTATATATCTTATTATGTTAATGAAATTCATTTTTCGTGTCAATCAATTTGGCGGATCATATTCTAACATTTGTCAGTAGTACTAGCGATGTCATTCCCAATACTTTGTAGGTGATTGTCAGCTGTTTTATTTGCTTTTTCGTGGCGCACTCGCTATCGCTATGCTCTCGGCTTATTTACCATTGTTACACATCAATCAAATTTCGCCAGAGTACATTATAATGAATTGACTAAGTAAGCAGGGTGCTGTTGTTTGTGTGTTTTTATGTGGTATAATTTATAGTAGGTAGTCGCACTCTTTGGCGTTATAATAATTATTTTAATTATGACGGGGATAATGGTGTGTGCACGTTCGTTGGCGAGAGTTGCTTTACGTATTAATTATGCCGACCAAACAGCGAAAATTTGCTCAAATTTAATTGTTTCCATTTTATCATCTGAGAAGCTCTGTTCGTATAATTGCATTGGCGGGTAGACTTCGGTAAATTATTCAAAGTGAAAGCAAAATTTCGAAACGAGTTCGAAGATGGAAAGAAAAAAAGCAAAAACCCCCATTATTCTTAGAATATGTGACTGTTTATTTTATTTTTTGTTAAGTTTCCCTTTTACTAGAAAAAAATAAAAAAAAATTTTTTTTTAGGTTTCAATTTAACAGATTATTATATTAGAAATTTTCCTTTTGTAGAGAATAAGAATAATGTATGGTTACCCTTTGGCGCTATATGTTATCATTCTTTAATTGCTGTTTAAATTATAAAAAAAATAAGATTATTCTAACATTCTACAAGGATATAACTTACAAAAAACAGTTGTGAGGTTAATAGCATGTCCTAATATCTGAAGATCTGAACTGTTGAGTATAATTGAATTCTGAGCTCCCTGCGCAATTCAAACATTGCTCACATGACTGCTAGAGTGCTAGACACACCGATTTCCTTGATTGTATCGGCACTTTCGACAAATGGCTTTTCAGAGCAAGGTGCACTTTTGATGTTAAAATTACCATAACGGGATCGACGAAATTAAAGCAGCGTGTTATCATCATGATCATGGCTATTATAATCACTAAGTGATTCTCTGGGAGAACACAAATTAATAAGATAAATCAACTCCGGTGAAACAATATGATAATTCAGAATATCGCGAACAAACATGATACAAGATGCTTTACGCAAGCCTATTTGTTTACATCTTTTATCATAACCATGAAATTCTTCAAACGTAAAAAAATTAGGTACATAATGCATACCTCTTGAAATTTCTGATCTCTTCTAAGTACCTGTATTGCATATAGCCAATCTCATATGATGAATATGTATTCCAACTGCGATCTGAAGAACTTGCAATTTCGGTTTAGAAAATCTAACATTGAGTTTGATTTTGCTATAGTGTAACAATAATGAGAAGATATGATCTCGAGATCTTTAACTGTGAAGTCCAAGATCATTCATATAATAATTATTTATTAAAGGTGCATTTATACGGAATGCTGTTAACATTTTACATTTCGAGATGTTAAGCTCCGTAGCGTTATAATTACACAATGCCGACAACCTATTTATATCAGACTGAAACCGGATATAGTCTATTATATTACTATATAAGAATTTAATTTTAAATCGTTCGCGATAGTTAAAACGTTGCAAAATTTAAAAACATCATCAACGTCATTTAAAAATTAAATAAAAAGCAATGGGCTTAAATGTCTACCTTGCGGGACATCGGATGTTACATCGATTTTGCGAGAAGTATGGCCATCGATTTCTGTTTGTTAAATAATTATTAAACCATTTAAGCATTAAGGAATGAAAATCCAATAATTTAAATCTCGCTAAAAGTAGGCTGTGGTGGACTCTATCTAATGATTTTGTTAAGTCAAGGTAGAGTACATCAACTTGTAATCGTTACTCAAGGCTTTAGAATACATAATTAGTTAACAACGTTAAATTGGTAGCACAGGATAACCTTGAATGTTGTTTATTCGAGATTACCTCTTTAAATACGAAGAAAAGCTTCTCCTTAACAATGCAATTTAGGAATTGCAGATATCTTCGATTAGGTAGATAGTTTTCTAATTTTTATCTTAAAATCAAAAAAAACTTAAAATTAACATCGGTTTGGTGTTCCATATTATTACCAGGTTGCTTTCGACAATGATTACTCCTCGCTATATTCCTGCTAATCATCATATTTGTGGTGATTTAGAAATCAAATTCTAAGCTAGAAGATAATATAAGAAATGTAAAATAACTTGAAAATTTTTCTCAAACCAACTTTTTTTTTTATTTCAAAAAGGTTTTTGTAACAAAACAGTATTTCAGCTGTGACTTTTCGAGATTTGGATAAGGGCAAAGCTAAACTCTGTTATTATTATTTTGTCATCTGAATGCAAGAAGTGGATAACTCGTTTTTTTTTTCAATTTGGAGATACGTTTTCTACGTTTTCTACGTTTTCTGCTACCTTGATTCGATATAAAAGTGGTGCAATAATAACCAAAGAACTCGTGATCTGGTGCCATCTATTGGATATTAGAAAGAGTTAGTGCAAAGAATGGACAACTGTCCATTTTCAAATTTTAATATTTTTTTCTCCAAAAAATATTTATAAATCAATAATTATTTGCCCCATTTTAACTCTTTTAACTTAAACCAGTGAAGGTGAAGGTGAATTACGAGAGCTGCCATTGAGCTCTAAAGCAAAGAGTATAGAACTACATAGAGTACGAATCTCATACAACGAAAATTTACTATGTGGGGTGCTGATGTTGATACCCCAGTGTTCATATTGCTACCCCGGCATCAAACAGCATAGCCGATGCATACGAACGACGAAAATTCCACTTCACACACTTCACACTTCATCTGAAAAGAGTACACAATTTTTAGCTGTGATGCTTACTCTATCTAGGTTTATACTCTTTGTCTATAGGCAAAGAAGAAGGGAAGAACACCGGCTTATTAGAAAGAACAAAAAAGTAAAAGAAAAGCGCGCTATCGAGGATATAGAGAGGTGCCACTCAAGGAACGCGATGTTCGCAAATTTTACCAAAGTGTAAAACGTCAAAGCCAAGTATACAAGGCTTGAATAGAATCCTTTCGAGATAAACAAGGAAATATCGTAGTTGAGACACAGTCGATGCTGAGGATATGGAAGAACCACTTCTGCAGACTTTTAAACAGCGATGACGGACAACATTCGCTGTCAGGCAGCACGAAACATTTAATATTGGCAACGACATCGAAAACTGCCAACCACCCGATCTAAATAAAATGAGGATAGCAATATATAAACTCAAGATTAAAAAGGCCGCCGGAAATGACGGCATCGTTTACCCGATCTACCAAAAAGTACACCTTCTGAACTTCGCCAACTACAGAGGCATAAGTCTCCTCAACATCGCCTGCAAGATCATATCTGCCGTAATATGTGAACGCCTGAAACCGTTTACCAACAACCTGATCGGCCCTTATCAGTGCAGTTTTAGGCCAGGAAAGCCCACAACCGATCAAATTCTCACACTTCGGCAGATTCTAGAAAACCCGAAAAAGTCCAAATCGATACCCACCACCAATTTGTCGATTTCAAAGCCGCATACGACAGCATTTATAGAGGCGAACTATACAGAGTCATGTCTAGTTTTGGTATTCCACCCAAACTCGTCCGTTTGTGTAGGATGACGATGGAGAATTCACGCTGCTCCATCAGGGTCGGAACCTCACCGCGTATTCGGTACCAAAAAAGAACTTACGCAAGGCGATGCGCTGTCATGTGACCTCTTTAATTTTTGGAGGATTGTGCAAAAATCCCGAGCCAACACCAAAGGCACAGTTTTCCAAAAATCGGTGCAACTACTAGCATACGCCGACGATATTGACATCATTGGTAGGACTCAACGTGATGTCATAGCCACGTTTGCTAGTACATATAGAGAAGGAAGCGATAAAATGGGTTCAGCAGTAAATGAGGGTAAGACTAAGTATATGCTGCCAACACGAAAGGACACACAACATCGACGAATTGGACAGAACTTTACCATTGACAGATATAACTTTGAGGTAGTACGGGACTTTGTCTTCCTCGGCTCCGCTATTAACTCTGACAACAACATCTCGTCAGAAATCAAACCAAGAATTACTCTAGCCAATCGCTGCTTCTTCGGGCTAAGAAGTCAATTTACTAGTAAAGCCCTCACTCGTACTACTAAGGAGATCCTATACAGACCCTGATCAGCCCAGTCCTGCTCTACGGCACTGAAGCATGGACCGAATCAAAATCGGATGAAGAAATCCTTGGTCGATTCGAGAGAAAAATTCTTCGAAAAATCCTCGGTCCCGTTTGCGTTGAAGGGCTATATACCGAAACCTTATTATGCTTATTAAAATGAGCATACATAAAACACTTGGACTATCAAGGTTTTATACTGTCTATGTCTAATAAACAATTCTACATTCTGACCTATAACAATCAATTTGAGTCAAACAAATAAATAAATAAATAAACATCGTCAGATTTTATTTACGAAAAAATAAAGCATTAATCATATATGGTAGTAAAAAAATAAATAAAGTGAAACATTGATAATAAGTTTTAAATTCATTCAGCTCTGGCCAACAACAGAATAATGGAGTGGAAGATCAACTTCTTTTTTTTTTACAAAATCACTAAACACAAGGCTAACTTAAAACGATTCTTTAAAAAAAATGTTTTCTTTAATTACACGAGTTGCAGGCACAAGTGCTTGTAATCCAAATGTCCTTGATATGCCGGACGACATTAATATGGTCCTAGACAAACTTTGTGTGAAAATATAGCCCTCCAGACAATTTATGTACCTACATCTTTCAAAATAATCTGGTACACCTACCACCAACCGGTTATAATATAATATTCCGTTTCCACACACGATGTACATGCAACATAAACCACTTATAGCATCCTGCTTATAATTTGTATCTTCGGTCGCTTCCGATAATTCAACAATCCACATTCTTCAACAATCGGCATTCCATGCGTCCACATAATGTAAAACGATAAAAGTCCCGCCTCAATATCTGGGATGGCTGGCGGCTGTCTTAACCTTGCTGGTATTTATTTATTTATTATCATCTACCCTCATAGCCATTGTGCAAGGTTTTATCGCTTCTTTTGAGCCTCGACACAAAAAAATAACAACGATAAGCGTTTTCTCTGGTAATTTCTGTATTACCGGGCAGTCGCCGCTCGTACCATTACAAAAATAATAATAACAAATACTACAACGCAACAAAAGTATTGGTAAAGGATGAGAAGAAAAAAAACTCACCAAAGCCGGTAAAACTTGTTGTCCACTAAAGCGTTGTGTGTACGAAACGATCGGAGCACCATACGGTAATTGTGGTGCTTCCCCGTGGAACACAACCCGATCACAGTCCATTGCAACAGCACCAAGTTGTCCAGTCGGTCCGAATGGCACTACGTTGCACCTGGAAAGAGCAGGCGATGCCACCAAACGCGGAAATCACAGCTCATCATTAAATTTTCTTTTATAAATATTATCATGTATATGTAAATAGATAGATATGAGACCCAATGAGATACATTATCTACGAGTATGTGGTGAGATGCGCAGTGGATTGAATTATGCGCGATACACTTACCGACAGGGAAGCCTTAAGGCTGGACTTAGCTCTGGACAGGGCCGCCATGCCTTGATATGTGATAGATATAACAGAAGCAACAGAAATGCACAGTGGTGTCGTATTCGAGTCATCGTGTATCCGTGTATCTGAAAGGAAAAATAATTGTTGTCATTGAGGGAAAACATAATAAACTCGGGCACTAGCATTAGACTATGAACAGTTATATTTTGTGTCACTTACGGGTATTAAGTTGCAAATTATGTTAGCTGGAAAATTGAGTTTAGGTAAGAGGGTGCTCATTTGAACTTGTGGTTGAAATCAATAGCAATTTCCGTGAGAACTCAATTCCGATCAAGAGACAATACAAAAGTTAATTTAACGATGCGAGAATAAAGGAAAGTGTTAGCATTTGTGTGTGCATTTTTTCAGTTGAACCTGTCACTGCTGTTACGCAATGGTTATTGGTTTGGACGTGTATTAATATACCATTAACCAACTTACCTACCTTACATACTTACTTTCCAAAATATATTAATAAATCATGAATTGAAACTGCATTTTATATATTTTGCATTTTTATATAATCTTTGTAATGGTTGCAATGATGGAGAAGCTTTCGCCTTATATACAGCTAAATTAATTTAAGCCGATTAAAGTAAAATCGTAAAGAAATAACAAGAAAACACCTTGCTTCTGTTTAAATTTCAATTTTAACAATTTGCTTTTATTGTATAAATTTTTGTGAAACTACTTAGACATTGTCACTGTTACACTGGTAAATAAGAACAACACTAAGTATTTATATGCTGTCTAAACGAAACTACACATAGCATCGACGAAATAGAATAGAACGTCGCCATTAACAGATAAAACATAGAGAGGTAGTAAGGGACTTTATCGGTACTATAGCCAGCTTTTTAAAATCCCTTTGTTAAAATCCAGGGTTTTAAATCCCGATTTTTATAATCCTAATTTTAAAATCTTGCTTTTTATAATCCCGTTTCTCATTATTCCGTTTTTTATAATGCCGTTTGTTATAATCCTGCGATTTTATAAAATAAAACAACTGGTTTTGATTGCAAAAGCGGGATAGTAACGAAACTTTAAAAAAAATAGGGTTGATATTCAATTGCTTTTTATTTAAACATAACTTAACAAATATAATAATAAAAAATAAAGTATCCACTTCAATTATTGTAATCAAGATATACTAAACAATAAACAAAATATTACTTTTTTATAACGACACAGTAACATAATAATTTGATACCTTAGTTCAATTGGATATTGTAGGCGATACGCCGCAAGAAACCTACTTTACTCATTTGTTTTCTCTTTTTAATAATTATTTTTACAGCGCGTATTCTTGCTACATTTGTTTTTTTTTTATATAATTAAATCGTGTATAATACCTACTCAAATTTAACTATTCATTTACTTTAACTTGTGTATAAAAAATAGAACTTGGCGGTATTAGACAGGATTTTGAAAAAAAAAACAGTATTTTAGAAGATGGGATTTTAAAACTTTTTTTTTGTGTTTTTATCATGGGATTATGATACGCTCATCATGGGATTATGATACGTATCATGGGATTATGATACGCTCCCGTCTTTGTCTACAACTACAACTATGGAGACTATATAATACCCTTATGATCCTGGTTCTGGTCTACGGTGCCGAAGCATTGACCGTAACGATGAAGAAATCCTGGGTTATTTAGAGTGACAAATTCTTTGGAAAATCATGGTTTCCTTTGTGTAATATAATCTATATAGGAACATGTTCCAGGTTTAAACCCGCATGTAGATGACATGGGCATCACCACCCCGGCTGAGATTCCCAACCTCGTCTTAAGTTGCGCACACATGCAGAAACCGACCTCAACCAACCTAAAGAACGCAAGTGATGGCAGTAAGCTAAAGACCGGGGCAATTGGAGAGGCATCTTGGTTCATACCCAGGTAAATATTAATAAGGAGGCTAGCCAATGATAAACTCCATAATCTTAGGCAAACTAAAGGTATTCCGATTGAATGATTGAAATTACAGCAACTTGTGTACAACAACACTATTTGGTTGGAATTATAACTATTTCAGACATTATCAAGTGTCCTCATCAGATTACTTCTAAAAGTGATGCTAAAAACTGATGCGGTATTCCATTTTTTATGAATATGTAATTCTAAACTAAATTGTAACTATGAGCTCTGAAATAACAAAGATATTGAACTCTACTGATCTATCAATACATCACAATGTTACCTCCATATTGGATTTAAGGTTGGGTTAACTACGTTCCCGAGGGTACATCAAACATGTAAGTTAAGTTAAGTTTATATTGTTTAAAATTTGGAACAATGATTACAAAGATTTTCGCCTGAGTAAATTAATTAGCTAGCTAATAAAAAATAAACAAACAAATAATTTAAATTTTTCATTGTGCTACTGTAATTTATTATCCCAGAATCAAGGCAAGGAATAACTGATTGGAAAATGAGAGCATAATGTAAATTTTCTTTAAATTTTTTTTTCAATTTTCTAAAAACATTGTGTAGAAGGAAAAAATATTAAGGAAAAACCATTACGTCTGGCAATTGACTCGTGCATATACACACATACACCGAAAAAACACAAATTAACAATTCAAAATTTCTTTCGATAAGCTGGTGTATGCGAGTGCAAGTTAAATTGTATATTCAGTTTCCTTATCCTCGTCTGAACGCACAATAAATTGGCAAACGATTTTTTTCCGAATCAAAGAAACTTAATGAGAAACGGGGAAATAGAAAACTTCACGCTACCATAACCAATGAAATGCGGAACCGCGAAGGTGGTAAGCCATCATAAATAAAGATGAATAGGTTTGTTAAACTCTATGGGTTTTCGGTGGGTGGTCATAAGAGCTATGAAATGGGAAAAAACTAAACCGCTCTCAAAACGGGAAATTGAAAGGAACCGCTTAATTACCGAAATAGGTGGAAGCATATAACAGGAATTTATGAATTATTAAGGAAACCGTTGGTCTGGATAGGCAGCGCGAGTAGTTTGTCTAACAGGATGTTTCATATGCAATAACGAAATGATGTTGGGTGGTCATGAATAAATAATAAAAAGAAAAGGCGTTTAATTTATTAATTTTTCAGTGTTTAATATAATTATTTTGTTTTTAAATATTTGTAAATAGTTTAAATGATTTTTGTTTATAATTTACGTGCACTGAAAGGATTATGAATTAATTATAAGACATTTTGAAATATCCAGACGTTTTCGGGAAGCGGCATGGGAATGCTAGTAATGATTGGTAGTGGCTATGAACTTGGAGATTTCTAAAATTGATATTACATAGTGTATCAACCGAATTTTATCATTTCAATTCTTTGAATTCTTCAATATCTATATGACTGATATATGACTGTAAAAAATGTAAAATGTAAATGTATTCAGTGTTTTTTTTGGATATTACAATTGAAGAGCAAATATTTGAACGAATATTATTTTTTTTATTTGCTGAGGGTATAGAAGGACAACTTTATTGAATTACCCTGTATAAAACTGCTAAATACATAATAATTTTGTATTTAAATAAAATAAAATTATTTGAGATATCTGGCTGAAATTTATTCCAGTCATAGTAAACATATAAACTTATAAGTATGAAATTTAATCTCGTTCATAGAACCACCGCAAACATGTTTTGTAGCGATCGATTATTTTTTTACCCTATTCCATAGGGGTATATTAGTTTTGATACATAGTTTGTAACATAGAGAAATAATTAAGCTAAATATACCTTAAAGTATATGTATCGACTCAGAATCGATAGCTAAGTCGATTTAGCCATGTTTGTACGTCCGTCCGTACTTCACCAGTTTTTTGGCCTTACATTTTGAGCTATAATGATGAAATTTGGAAATTTTGGTGTGTAAACATTTCTGAAATCCGCCCAATGCCAGAAAAACGTAGTTTTTAGCCAAACCGAAAGGAATTATAGAAAGTGTTGGAGCAGCATATTTAGAGAATCTTAATATCTACATTTCGTCAATATAAAGTTTTTCGTTTTTAGTAAAAAATCTTTTTCGGTCAAATTTTTAAATATTCTACAAAACTTTTGATGCAAAAACTTTAACAAAATTAATATGAACATTTCGTCCTTAGACAATTTTCCTACAAAAACCATTTGTATGTTGATATTTTGATAAACCGTCTGAACAATATGTTGTGACAACGTCATTTTCAATACATTGTGGCCATAAAGACCACATTTTGGGGATATTCATTTGGGAGCGGTACGGAATTCCCAAAAAAAATCTCCGTTGAAAAAAATCGTAAATGCATACAAAAAAAAACAATAGACAAATCGCTGTTTCGTCTGCGAATTTTTCTCTTTTGTTTCTAATCATTAATAAAATATTTTTCTTGTTATTATTGTTATTACCTATTACTTTTTAATTTGAATTAAATTTATTTTTAATTTACACTGCAAATATATTTACTTTGTGTATAACATTTCATTAATCTTAATGTAAACCAAATAGGTATCCCCAAAAGATAGATGTTCAAGTAGTGATTCGCGGCGATTTAATCGCATGACTACTCTTCACTACTTGAACATCTTTTTTTTGGAGATTTTGGTATGGGAAGTTTAGTCCTGGGGATTCTCTCTTTGGGGATTTTGCGGTTGGAGATTTCAGTTTGGGGATTTTGGGTTTGGAGATTTTGTCTTGGGGATTATGTTTTGGGGAAAACGTACCCAACCCTATTAATTTTAAGGATGGGATGGGATGGGATAGGGTATTAAACGATCCACACAGCGCATTGTAGCCTTCTCATATGTTTTCAATAATTTTTTTTACCACTCCTCCACCCATATCGATATTATTCTAAAGCTCTTCCAATGTCGTTGGCTGTAGCCAACGGTTTAACGTAATATTAAACAAACAGATCCATGGTGTTAAATGATCAAGCTGATCATTATATGACCGGGCCATTTCTCCAGATTGGACATTACTGAAGTTCAACTTCAATAGATCAATTGTTTGTGACATTTTTATGTAAATTGTATATTCTATTCGGACCAGAATAGTTTTCCAACATGGTTCTACATTGACTGTTACATGGCGATAAATTTTACGAAAAATACGGAATCACGAAAAATATATATTAAAAAAAAAATATATGTAAAATATATATAAAAGAAATACTTTTTCTTTTAAAGTTCATTAAAACCCATATTTTATGGGATATCATAAAACAGAGTATAATTCCATCAAGATGTTGAATGATTTTTCAGTAAAATGTTTTTATTTGTTCATGATAGCGTAAATTACTACTAAACACATATAACAATTTCTATTTATGTATATGCAATTTTGTAACTGTTGTAATAAATAAGTAATTGGACATTCCGTTTTAAAATTAATCTCCGATTCTTAATTGCAAATTACTCGTTTATGTTATTGCAATATTCTGTATTGCAGTCTATAAAACGTATACCATTCAAGGAGAATTGAAAAGTGTAAAACAATTATTTTAAACGTGCAACATAAAAAAAAGATAAGAAACATTAAATCAGAATTATTATTAATTGGCGGTTAATTATCTCGGATAGTAAGTTCCTGTTCTTGTTTGTATAATCATTATCAATTTATGCAACAATACACTCTAAGCAGCACATACAATGCGGAGTCCAAATGATCGCATGTATATCTACAATATTATCCCAGATCTAATTTTCAAAAAAAAAAAAAGAAAAACAAATTTGATCACGCTAGTACTTTGCATTTCTCAGTTAATTCTATCCAACTCTATTTATTCCATATTTAGCTAACTAATAAAGATTTATTTCCAAATAGATTCTTCTTCACAACACTATCACTAAGTAACTACATTCATGTCAGCACTTCCAAGTGTAATTTTCGCAACTATTAGACCCATACTTGATGGTATAGGAACATTCGTCAATTCAAAGCCATTATCATTAGAAGGCTTTTCTTAAGCAGCATGCAAGCCGTTATGTTTATCTTGTAAGTTGTATCTATATAACTTTAATGTGTTGGCTACTTCTCCGATCGACCTGCTTTCAGCCTAAGTAGATGTATTGTGGAAACAAAAAAAAATAAAACAAACAGAACAGGACAAAAATAAGAGGGAGAACAAAAATGCATAAAGACTAGCTTGGAGAATATAAACATATATTTATACGTATATGCACCACTATAAGGGGATTGGATGTTTGGAAAAACGAGTTTAAATCGACAAAACAAATTCGCATGAGGATGATATAGGGATTTTTTTACTCACTCATCGATTTTTTATGTTTATCTATCAAGCAAACAAAAAAATACCGCCCGGAGCAGGTGATTTACAAATGAATAAATGAAAGATGTCAAATATTGATGGAGATAGATATGTATTACACAAGAAAGCTTAATACTTAGATACTCGTACGTTTCTTTCATTAACAAAGTGTTTGTCTGTATGATTGACTCGAAAATCATGACATATCAAATTCGTAGTATTGTTTAGCTTTTAGACATTTTTTACATATGAATATAAATCTCTCGCTTAACTTCACACTGATAACACGCCCTATATATCTGATAGATATGCACTTGATTTGTTGAAATTGAAAAGGGAGTTCAATTGATTATTAGCTAAGGTATATTTAAAAGTATTTTTTTAACATTTAACATTCTAGTTAACATTTTAGTTTAAACATTGATTGGTTAAAGTTTAAAACATAGAAAATGTTTCAGAAAAATATATTTTTATACTCATCGTGAGCACGACGATTTTTTAAGATTGAAATTATAGAAACAAAACTAAGTGCTTTATCCAAATCTGCGTTGGATTGCAGGACTTTATTTTCGCAAAACCATATAAATATATAATTTCTTCTCTTTCTGAAAAGTTACGATATTAGAATTTTGTTCACAATAAGTTGACCGTTTGGGATGATTTGTGTACCGCAACGACGTAAAACCAAGTGAGACCAATTCTAGAGACGAAATATTTTTATTAATATAAGCCAAATATTCCAATTTTTTTTTAATTTCCTTAACATTTTACTGAAAACAGTTTTTTTTTACTGAAAACGCAAACTATGCATCATAAAATTGGGGGTATAATAATGTTGACAATATTCCATAAGTGTTTATGTATAAGTTTTAACAGAGTTTGAGTTTTCATTAAACTGCTAAGGAAATTAAAAAAACTTTTATGAAAATATTTCTGTAATATTAATATGAATTTTTCGTCTATCAATCATTTAAACCCACTACAACTTTTTGGTGTAATTTTCTTTTAAAGACTATTTTTATAGCACATGACATAGCTATTCCATAGGGGTATTAGCTTACATAGTTTAGTAACATAGAGAAATAATTTCGCGAGCTAGTCGCTAGCAAAATAGACCGTCTGTCCGTCCGTCCTTCCGTTCGTCACCAGTTTTTGGGGCCTTACATTATGTGATAGACTGAAGAAATTTGGTACATATTTTCCCACATTTTACTTTTTATGATAATTATTGCTAAGAACAATTTTAGAAAATTTGGTTCATTAATAAAATTGGCTTGTCAAACTCCACATGCTTTTCTATCAGTTGTAATTATAAATATTAAAAGTATTTTTTTAATTATTTTTAATCTAGTTGTATTTATATTCAGAATTATTAGCCTGTGTACCAAGTTTTTACAAACTATTTAAATTTAGAGATACAGATAAATTTGTAGGTTTCGCAGCTGAAGGTGCGATGATGAACTCCTCATGACGAACAAAAATGTATTTTCCTAAAAAAACCATTCATGTTTACGGATTAAGATCAGATTTCCATTATCAGATTTAATTACCGAGATTTAGCGGTTTAATGTTTTGGAGACGACAAACAAATATGTTTGCCAGAAAAATGTTTTACAATCCAAAATTGTATGAGTGATCACGGATATCATAGAAAAAAAACTGAATATTTGATAGCCCAAGCAATAAATACTTAAAATAAGCGAACTTAGAGCAAACCAAGCTTCGTCCAATATTTCATAAAATCCCTTTAATAAGTAACACGTAATTAATGCATGCAAACTTTCACCACACATATAGTATTGGCTATTGCGGGAAGTACCATTATTGACTATGTACACGAGAAGTGCATAATTTATGTTTACAGTTACACAAGTACACATTTTTGGCGCAACAGGCTCGTTAGTATCCAGGGCCTAGCTTTTCTCACAATTATACTGTGATATTTTCTAGTTAAAATATTTGATGGGGTAAATGTTTAAACAGACACGCACATCTTATAAAAAGACGCATTTTAGTGGCACAAGAGTCTGTTTTTCAATGTATCAACAATTTCACCATCGGGCTTCCACGAAGAAATTATTGCGTTAAAACACGCACTATAGCGGTAAAAGCCAATGCAACAATTCTCACCACCTTATGTAAGCTTCATGTTAGTGTCCGTCGGTTAGGTGTTAGCATATTAACAGTAAATCTATATGATCATCAGTAAAATAACATTTCATCATCACTGTCAAGTGTGTCTTGTATAACCCGTCATATGACCAATTCCATTTGAAGATGATTTCATGAAATACGGAAAATGCAATATCATTGAAGATACAGGTAGCCTGACAGATGTAATTATTGTTATACACCATGATATGAACAAATTGATTTTTTTGCACACCTACTTGAAATTGCACATCGCAATGCGATGGATTGAAATGTACGAAAACAGAATTCCCCACTGACCCATTGGTGCGACTCTATTGTGGTGGCAAGTCTAGTACAACAAAATGGCAGTTATTGGAACCGGGTAATCAGCAATCAGCTTACAACGACCACTTGTTGTTGGCCACATTTTGTATATATAGCAAAATAATTAATTGCCGAAGGTTTCGACGGATAACACTTTTTTTGTTTTATTAAACATTTCTCACTCATTTTCCGTTTGCGGCTAACAAGGTGGAGCTAATGGAGTTTCTCAGCTGAGCGCGTCGATTGCTCAACCCACATATGTGTATGCAGATTCGTATAGTTGGATGGATGGTATTGCATTGAAATCATGGACCATACCGAAAGATTTAGCAATAATTTATCTATTGGCCTGTGGTGGTTGTTTATGAAAGAATGTGGTCTATGTGTCTTGTTAGGCAAGGATGTACTGTGGCGTCCTAAAAAATTAATGTTTATGTTTAGAGGATTATTATATATACATTCTTGAATTTCACGTCGCGCTAACCAACGTGTTAAATAATGAAAGAAACAGATTGTCAATATCGTTTTAAATATTATTCACTATTATTTGATGGTTGCTTAAATTCAATCAATAAAATCGTTGTGTGTCAGGCACCATTCGCTTTATACATTTAATGCCAGTTGCAAAAATCCGTAAATCCGTCTAGCCGTTAAGTTTCTAGTTGACAGAAAGACGGACAGCATCGCCAGAACCACTTCTCCATCATCGTAATGCTATTTGATTTATGTTTTGAGTTCGAACTTTGTTGTTTATTAGAGAGGATCAAGTAGAAATCGCAAAGGGCCAAATCGAGGGCTGGTCACTCGAAATCGCTCGTTATTGAGATAAGGGAACTGTGAAAATGCCTTAAAACAGCTACCGATGCTTTTCAAGAGTGAAGCATCCTGTTGAAACCAAATGTTTCCTAAGTCCAATTTGTCAAGTCTAGGACAAAAATGAATTAAAAAACGTTTTTTTTAATACCGGTTCGAGTTAATTTTTAAGGCGGACGATAGCAGAACATCCATTCAAAAAGTAGAACTGGATTCCAAACGCACAGTCTGCTGTGTTGGAATTCATGACTGCGAATGACGGATTCAGGGAACAAAACTTTAGAAACATCGCTGTCAATTGAGACTATTGACTACAGCCGATTGCTAGTATGTTGCCCCGCCATGTAAAATGACACAATATAATTTAAGCAACACTAATGTTCGTATATTGCATTGCGTCGAGTATTTACCTCCATTGCATAAACCGCCCGACGACTCCGAATTTTAAGAACCCTCTAAAGAGATCAATTTATAGAAGGAAAAGTGTAGGACTTGTACCGCTAGTAATTGAAGTTTGAATTTTTGTTTGAAATATATTAACAAATTAATTTACAATATTATGCATTAATGTCCCATACAATACATATTTCTCGATACATGTACACTATTACCTAAATTATATACGATAAGAAAGTAAACTGCAGATATACAAATGGCACAAAGTATCAATAATTTAATAACCTTTAATAACCTAGGTTACCAGGTTTATATTAACATAGGTTCGTGTTCAACTTTATAGGAACATAGGGATGGAAAATTAGAAAAAATGAGGGTGTGGTGTCATAACGCACCTCAAAGATTCAAGTGTTTCCGCCCTACGTGTGGGGCTTCTATAACCTAACCAACTCCTCGATGATCCGGACAACAAAACAAGCAATACAAAAAAAAAAAAAAAATTTTGGCGCAACAGCTAGGCCCTGAGTACTAACAAGACTCAGGGCCTAGCTTTCTCACAACCATTCATGTTTGCGTGTGTACTTCTTTCACGATGGCGAGACCTCCTGTTGTATGCCGACTCCGAACGGCTATAAGTTGAGATAAGCTATTCTTGACAATTGTTACTACTCGGATGATTTGTCAAATCATTATGAGAGGAGGGCCAGTAAAAATCATTTAGGTGTTGCTACGAATGGGTATCGAACCCAGACCTTCTGCGCGGCAGTTCATCGCACTAACCATCGCGCCACTGATTCCTCGACAACCAATATCAAGTAATAGAATTTGAAAATCGATATATATATATATATATATATATATATATATATATATATATATATATATATATATATATATATATATTTTTTTTTTTTTTTTGGGGATGGAATTCCAAATGATAAAATGCCGAAACAATCCCTAACCCTGAAATCCTAGTTTTCCAAATCTTTTATTGAAAAATCCTAATTCCAATATTCCAAAAACTAAAATTCAAAGTTTCTGATTGCAAACATAATTTTTGTTTTGATTTTAATAACTTTTTAGTTTTGATTCCTTCTTGGAAAGGCCTAGTGGTTAGTGCATTGGACTACTAAGCGCAGGGTTTCTGGTTTAAATCCCAAAATAGAAAACAACTAAGGTTTTTAACTGAATTGAGAATAGTATCTATACTTACGAATGATTCAGACATCGCATAAATATTAAAATAAATTTAAGATTGCATATAATTTATAAAAATGAAATAAACAATGGGACAGAATTTTATAGATAATAGTATACTGAGTTGAAAGTGGAAACAGATCAAACATTTAAAATTTATGCCATCTATTGGCATCCTTTCACTTAGTCAGGGTTAAAAGTGGATTCAGTTACTCATCAAACAAGTTAGTTGACCTATATCAGATGTCAGACTATTTTGCGGTATCTCTATTAATTGTTTCCAATGTAACTGTCTTTTATTAAGTGGTTTTCGCTGACTTGACTAAAAGATCATTTTATAAATAAATGATATAAGCACCTGCAAACGGTACACACAAAACACACACAATACACGAAGTCAGGACAAAAGGTATTTTCAAGACATTAATGTTAAAAATTGCACCTGTCTGATATGCGTTTTAAAAATTATTTAATAATTAAAATAATTTTTTCAGTCAATCGTGCTAGTTTTTCGTACCAATAATAAAATAACAAACAAAAAATCATTTAACAAAAATATATAGTCACTTAAATTTATATATAAGATTCTGACATTGAACCATTCCATTCACTCGTTTAAAGTGAAGTGATGACAGCAATATTTAAACTTATAGCTAACAAGGCTACTGGAAATGAGGGCCTTCCTGCCAAGCTTTATAAAGCACCAGGAAATGATTTGGTAAGTAACATTAACCAACTCATAAGACAAATTTGGTCGGATGATGCCCGAAGAATAGTACCTTAGCATCGTTGCCCGATCTAAGAAAAGGAGACCCATTGAACTGCGCCAATTACAGAAACATAAGTCACCTAAATATCGCTTTTAAGATCCTATCAGACGTAATATATGTACGTCTGAAACGGTTTACCAATAACCTGATCGGCCCTTATCAATATAGTTTTAGGCTAGGAAAGTCCACAACTGATCAAATCTTAACACTTTGGCATGTCCAGGGAAAACCCCAACAAGTCAAAACCGATTTTCAACACATATTCATCGATTACAAAGCGCATATGACAGCATCTTCAGGGACGAACTATACAGAGCCATGTAAGGTTTTGGTATACCGCCCAAGCTCGTCCGTCTGTGCAGGATGACAATGAATTTAAGCAAGGCTTCTTTAATCTGATTCTTGAGCGGATTGTGCAAAACTCCCGAGCCAACACCTGAGGTACAATTTTCCAAAACTCGGTGCAACTACTTGCATACGCCGACGATATTGACATCATTGGTCGGACTCAACGTGATGTCATAGCCACGTTTGCTTGTCTAGGGAAGGAAATGGCAAAAATGGATTTAGCAGTAAATGAGGGTTGGACTTAAAATGTTGTCAATAGGAAAGTACACAAAGTGCACATCGAAGAATTAAACAGAGCGTCACCATTGACAGATTTAAATTTGATGAAGTACGGGACCTCAGCTTCGCTATTAACTCTTACAAACAACATTTCGCTAGAAATAAAACGCAGAATTACACTTGCCGAATACGGCGAAGAAACGCCACTTAGTAGTAAAGTCTTTACTCGAACTACAATGGAGATCCTATACAAGTCCCTGATCATACCAGTCCTGTTCCTGCTGAAGCATGGACCGTATCAAAAGTGGATAAAGAAATCCTTGGTCGTTTTGACAGAAAAATTCTTCGAAAAATCTTAGGTCCCTTCAATTTTTTCGAGTTTATATTTGCACAAAAAATAAGTGTCTACACTATGATTACGATATAACAAATTCAACTTCAATGATAGAAATTGTAAGGACATTTGAAATATATGTAGTCAGACCACAATTGGAAAGCATATAACATAACATTTGAAGAGATTTGTATGTCGTACATTATTGCCTTTTGGAGAATTGTATGGGAGCAAATATGCTTGTTAACCTTAATTATCATTGGAGTTAATTACTCCTTTATAATGTTATGCGTGCGGAGCGAAATTAAATAATGAAAATATAATACTGAACTTATTATACGTGTTCGTTTCAAAATTAAATTAAAATATTGTGCATTTGACCGCGCCCAATCAAAAAAAACAATTACGATACTAAGAATTTACTGCGCTGATGAAAACACTTAAGTTATTTTTGTTCCTAGATATCAAAATAAAAATTACTTTGAATAAAAGAAATCTCATTTAGTGGGTTTTTATTATATGTGTTAAACATTTTTAACATTATTGCAATTTGCGATGGTGAAGTAATTTACCAAATGAAAGTCAACAATTTTAGGTCAAGGACGATTACTCATTGTATTTTTTTATTGCAAAATTACAAAGGCATAGTTAACATTGTTTATTTGAAAGTAATTTACTGTGGAAATATTAATTTCCATTGTTTTTTCTTTGCAATAAATATTTATACGTTTATACATATGTAATTTAGTTAAGACTGCGAATTCATGTAAACAACAATCGATAAATATTTGTTCTATAATACGAAAATACATATATATATCTAGCATTCCATCGTAAACTCTTTGAAGATTCAATTTGGTTAAGGTGTTGACATATTTCAGGGCTATTATATAAAAAAGTTACGAAGCTACACTTTTATGAACACGGTATGCAATAAAAATATAGTCTTAAGATAAGTGTTACACTAATCTGACAAGAGATATTAACAACACTTAACCCCAAGTCCACGATATTGAATATGATAATAAAAAATTTACGTAATCAATTTCTGCTTTTAAAAAAGGCAACGATTCAAACTGGACCCGATTGAAATGTCACCTTGTTTTAGGTCAAGGGACAGAGAAGCCCATCATAGATGATTCAAAACCTGTTTTAGTTTTAACATTTACTTAAATAAAAATAAATTAAATTTGTCTTGATGCGTCTCATAACTAGGGGAAAAAATGTACAACCAACCCACTCAATTGCGACTTTATTTTTAATCTAAAATGAAACAGTTCCCACGAATGTAATTTACATTGCACTACATCCCACGACCTAGTACTCTGATTTCATCAAGTGAACAGCGAACAAAAAATTAACTCAAATATACGAACAACGAAAGTACTATACTCATAGTCATAATGAACACACACACAAAAAAAAATAAAAAATCCCGCGCTAAAATAAAAAAAATTCAATTTCCTACAAAAATGGAAAACAACAAAAATAACCTTTGGAAAACGGTTCAATGAGTTAGTATACCTACGTTAAGGTTTGTGTGAAAATAACATAGAGCTTACAAACATGCACAGGTTTCTTACTTGGTCTGATACCTTTGTACAAAAGTGCCCCAATATAGCCGTCCCCCAGCATTCTGTGTGCAACCAAACGACACAAACAAAAAACAGTTCCAATCCCTAACCAGAGAGAAATGGCTTAAAGAAGCTAATTTCTTAACGTCCAAGTTGACAGAATTGTAAAAGAGTCAGTGGTGCGTAAAGAATGACATAAAGTCTATGATTGCCAGCAAATTGTAAAGCAAAAAGGCGCTGAAAGCGTGTCTACATTGTATGATGGGCTTGAGTGGGAATTAGTCATTTCCGACTAAGGTTGGGTTCACAAATTCTTGGGTTTTCTTATTCGATCTTGAGTTGATTTGAATTCCACGCGCATGATGCAAAATATTCGAGATTAACTGGTTTGTTGGTCTTTCTCATTGGCATATGTGTAGTATCATGGGATACGGGTAGGGTATCTATTATTTGGTAATTTTTTTTTGGCTAAAAACTGGTTTGAGTGTTTCTTATTTTTGTATTTAATGACGGTCATGTGGTGTTTTGTATTCCAACAGAAATGTGAAATTCATTCCTGAATTTGTTTTATTTTCAAATCAATATGCAAATTCAGAAGATACATTCACCTGTGTTTGCTTTGTTTTAGTCGAAATCGAAACCGGGAGATCTAAGAAATTCCATGTATTGAATGTTGTAGCCTAATGATTTGTATTTTTGGAACTTAGTCTTGTGTGAAATTAACATTTTTTTACATAGCGTCAGGTTAACAAGTAGATGGATTTATATGCAATGTGCTTTGACTCAAGGTATAAAAGTATTTATTAATGCTTATTTTAAACATTAACACTTACAAAATAGGAACATTTATGTTTTTTCAGCAATAAATTTGATTTTTAAAATTGTATTCGGTATATTTATTAATAAGAAAAGATCGCATTTATGATAATACATTTTTTAGCATATATATAATATGTAAAGTAATCGTGTTTCACAATTTGCTCGTACTTAATTTAATATGTCTGATAAAAAAATTATGTTGACAATGATCATTTTTAATAAAATTTTGATAATTTTTAAGTCAAATCAATAAGAATAATACTTTCGCATCATTTGCTACTGGAACTACAGAGAACAACTAAGTAAATGATAATCGGGAATTGCTTAACTTCAGAAACCTGAATAACAACACGTCAGTAGATTTTGGTTTATAGGAGCAGAACTTTTCAAATACTTCGGTTTTACCATAGAAGTATGCATGCACCAAATCATCACCAAAGTCTGAATTTCCCATCTACAGGAAAAGTTATCCCCAACTACCGGGGCATATTCCTGGAAAATTGTCATATTTTACCCAACGCACCAATGAAAAAAATATTATAGCTCGGAATGCTGTAAGGCATTTAGTGCGTATATTAATTATTTCAACTTGAAAATTTAAATTTAAAGGTGCAATCATTTAATGAATGACCCTTTTTTGGAATGACTCGATTTATTAAGAGCATATACCACATGGACCATAATTCTGCATAAAAGATTGAATAATTTTAGACAATATTTAATTAGACTTAAATAAAATATAAGTTTAGGACAAACATTCTTGAAGATTGATTGAAGATAGACACAAGTCATACTGGAATTCTTCGAGGATAAGAAGTCTGAACTGTCAATTTTCTTTTCAAATATATCATCACAAATTTCGTCTTCTGATGTATTTATTTCCAGAATATCGTCTACATTTAAAGGTGTTGGGTTTCCTATTAACTACAGCGGTTCAAGACATTCCTTTAATAACCATCCAGAAGAACAGTTAAAACAACTGTGTCCCCCACATTTGGAAGTTGCACATATCATCCAAATTGGTATGCTGGGATATGTATGCATGTTGCACAGCAATATTAGACGTGTTTATACTAGTTTTGATACATAGTTTGTAACATAGAGAAATAATTTAGCCACATATACCTCAATGTATATGGATCGACTCAGAATCGCTAGCTGAGTCGATTTAGCCATGTCTGTCCGTCCGTCCCGTCCCACGCCCACTTTTTGTGGGCATTTTTAATAAAAAAACGTTTTTCAGTCAAATTTTAAATATTTGGAAAAAAACCGATTGTATACACTACCCCATAGCATATGCAGGAGAAAAACGATGTTTTTTGTCAAACAACAAAAGATTCTGACAAACTATTGAAAATATGTTGCCCACTTATTGGAGATATTAATTTTAAGGATGGGATGGGATAGGGTATTCAACGATCCGCACAGCGGATTGTAGCCTTCTCATATGTATTTTTGCAAAAAATAGCAGCTGATACCACAACCGGTAAAAAATACACTGCAAAATAGGTGGGAAATCAATAGGTGTATTCATGCAACGTCGGAAAGAATTACGACGTGATAAATGAACTGTCAAAATTTGTATGGGAAATCTTTTCTAACAATATCAGAATTTTCTCACAGGAATTGGGTGCGTAAACTGAGGTGGTAAACGTTGTAAACTTTTGAAATGCTATTTCGACATTTAATCAGTCACTTTCACACATCAAACGTATGCGCTCAACTGAAAAAAATATCGAGAACGGAAAGAGAACAAAATTCTATCAATAGATATATTACTAAAATGAGATTGTATTCAGTGGGTTACCGCATTATTTAGTGGTACACTTTTAGGGTCGTTCGTGAAACTTCGTCGTAAAATTATAATCTTTCGTACGTAATAAAATTACGATTGCGTGAATACCCTTAATGTTTTATAAAATAATTTGATGTGAATATTTTTTATATTTCCTTTGAATCTAAAATCAAAACATTCCAATAGGTGTAGAAGTGAATAACATGAAAAAAATGGGGATTATGTGAAAAAAATAAATGCAACAGCAAAAATTAATACCCAAAAAAGCCTTCTGTTGGCGTTTACGTTTTTCGGTTTCAATGGTGCCAGATCACCGATTAACGTCTCTTTCCCATTTTTATCCTATATAGGAAGCTTAACCAATGATTTTCGAGTTTTCAGCAAATTTCTCAAGCAACAATCATCAACCGTTATATATTTTTTTTTACCCTATCCCATAGGGGGTACATTAGTTTTGATACATAGTTTGTAACATAGAGAAATAATTTAGCTACATATACCTCAAAGTATATGGATCGACTCAGAATCGATAGCTGAGTCGATTTAGCCATGTCTGTCCGTCCGTCACCAGTTTTTGGGCCTTAAATTTTGAGCTAGAATGATGAAATTTGGTACACGTGGTCTTTGTTGCTCCCAGCAGAACAAGTGTAAACATTTTTGAAATCCGCCCACTGCCACGCCCCCTTTTCAGAAAAACGTAGTTTTTGGCCAAACCGTAAAGAATTTTTAAAAAGTGTAATTCATTCATATAAATTACCCACTTTTTGGGGGCGTTTTTAATAAAAAAACGTTTTACAGTCAAATTTTAAAATTTTCGAAAAAAATGTTGATGCACAATAATTAGTAATATTAATATAAACATTTCATCAATAAACCATACAATAATTAGTTATATTAATATAAACATTTCATCCATAAACCATTTTAACCCACGCCCACTTTTAGGGGGCGTTTTTATATAAAAACCATTTTTATACACTACCCCATAACATATGCAGGAGAAAAACCTTGTCTTTTGTAGAACCTTACAATTTGTTGTGACATTGTCATTTTCTATATTTAATCCCCATCGTGTTTTAAGCCGAGTCCACATTTTGGGGATATTAGTTTTACAAATGGGATGGGATAGGGTATACAACGATCCGCACAGCGGATTGTAGCCTTCTCATATGTTTTTTTATTTTGGATTGTTGGTGCCATCCAACAGTTCTCCCAGTGATCTGTCAAGAATTTGACAATGGCTTCCTTGAATTTGTAATTTTATTTATGCCTTTTATAATGTCATAAGGGCTTGATTGTTGCCCTCCGACAATAAAGTATAGAGAGTCTTGTTCCTGCCGACTGCAACGCTCACAGTCCCTAATAGAGGGAGACAAATATGGGCTAAATAATAAATGTATTTCAGATGCATTTATACAGCATATTTTCTTGAAGATCATTTCAACGATTCTACCAAAAGCCTGTGGTACATATGGTCGCAGAAGATTTAAAAAATAAAAACCATCGACGATCTCTATATCTGCGCGTGCAGGCTTTGATGATTCAATAACAAATAAGAAAGACAAAGATCCAGATTTTTTTCCCGGGGCAATCGCTAGCTTACTTCCATTACTTTTCATAATGCAATCCGATGTAAATTTCAAAATAACATAAACGTTTTATTGGTTTCTAAAAACGATCTTTATGAAATTAAGCTCTTGGTGTCGTCACATGTATTTAACATTTTAAAATATTAGTTGGCTTACAAGAGACTGATGTGCCTGTTACAATATAGTTCAAATCGTTTTTATTGACTTCTGCGTCGAACAGATTTTGTTTGTTCTGTTATTGGATTTTAAGAGACTTTGTTTGCTGATAATTTGATAATGATATTGGATTTATAATTATCAAATTATCATGCATTTATTGCATTATTGTACTATACAAAGCGACAAGTACGTAATTGAACAAGTTGGATGGGTTCTTTCAACTTTACATTGAATAGAGTTTCATATGGTCATTTCATATAAGTTGATGTATGTATAAATATGGAGCATGAAAGTCGCACGCTATGAAATATTAGGGTTATCTTAATGTAATATTATAAATTATCACTAAACATGATATATTTTCGCCGAATATTTACAATCATAATCGGAATTAGTTGATAGTCAGTATTAATAGTTGGTAGTCAATTGGTAAATGGTTGGCTAATTTATAAAAGACAACCCTATATATTAGTTAATGGTAAGTTCTAACCTTTAATTTGATATATGTTTAAGCCTATTGTTCTTAGGGTTATCCCTGGGTAAAAATATTCACCAAACCTGGGTTTTAATACCCTATCCCATAGGGGTATATTAGTTTTGATACATAGTTTATAACATAGAAAAATAATTTAGCTACATATACCTCAAAGTATATGGATCGACTCAGAATCGAGAGCTGATTCAATTTAGCCATGTCTGTCCGTCCGTACGTCACCAGTTTTTGGGTCTCAAATTTTGAGCTAGAATGATGAAATTTGGTACACGTGCTCATTGTTGCTCCCAGCAGAACAATTGTAAAAAATTTTGGAATCCGCCTACTGCCACGCCCCCTTTTCATAAAAACGTAGTTTTTGGCCAAACCGTAAGTAATTTTAAAAAAGTGTCTGAGAAGCGTAGTTAGACAATCATAATATCCCCACTTTTTGGGGGCGTTTTTAATAAAAAAACGTTTTACGGTCAAATTTTAAAATTCTTAAAAAAATTTTTGATGCAGAATAATTAGTAATATTAATATAAATATTTCGTCTATAGACCATTTTAACCCACGCCCACTTTTATGGGGCGTTTTTATATAACAACCATTTTTATACACTACCCCATAACATATGCAGGAGAAAAACCTTGTCTTTTGTAGAACCGTACAATTTGTTATGACATTGTCATATTCTATATTTAATCCCCATCGTGTTTTTAAGCCGAGTCCACATTTTGGGGGTATTAGTATTACAAATGGGATGGGAAAGGGTATACAACGATCCGCACAGCGGATTGTAGCCCTATCATATGTTTTCTCATAGGCTACTAGCAAGCTTTAGCTTTTTACTCAATAATCCTTTTGTTTTATTCCTTAGGATATCATGTGCTCGGCTCTTGGACTGTAAATACCTACCTAATAATTTAAAATTAACAATTACACACATTGCTGTCAAAATTAGATCAGTGAAATCATGTAGTACAGTATTTATAATAATAACAATTTGAAATATCCATGCGGTTTCTTCTTAATAATATACCTGTTATAAATTTTAATTACTACGAAGCAATTTGTTAAAGAAATAATAAATAAGTGGTTGCACATTATGTAAATAATATTTTATTTTTTGTAGATTTGAAATGCAAGTTTGAATGCGTCATTTTCAATAACCTTGTCAACAGTTTCATTTTATTTATTTATTTCATTCGTCTATCGAGTTACCTCTTACAGATTGCTTAGCTTATCCTATATTACATTTTCAATTAATAATAATTTAAATACATTTCTTTCAAGACTTATATCTAAATTAAATTTTAATTCATTAAATAATTGCATACATCTTGAGAATGGTTCATTTGAACCATAATTATATCTGTGCAACGGAATATAAAACAATTGTCTGCCACGAATATTTCTTCTTGGAACATAAATATTTAAAAGATTAAGTAACTCGGGGCATTTAATATGGTAAGACAGTATATCATAAACAAACATTACACAATTTACAAGCCGACGATTTTGCAGAGAATTTAGGCCAATTAAAGCGCATCTTGTAGAGTATTGCGGTCTTTCTGACAAATTCCAATTTAATTTTTTAATTACAAATCTCGTAAAAGACTTTTGAACTTTTTCGATTCGATTTTTTGAAACTATATTTTGTGGATCCCATACGACTGAAGCATATTCCAAATGGGGACGGACAAGTGAAGTATAGACAGCTTTAATTGCATAAGGATTGGAAAATTCTGAGCAATTTCTTTTAAGAAAACCTAACATTGAGTTAGCTTTTGCAACAATAAAATCGATATGCAAGTGGAAATTCAACTTTTCATCAAACACTATTCCGAGATCTTTTACTTCCGATAGTCTATTTAAAATAGTATTAGAAATACTATATTCATGTAGAATAACAGCTTGAGATCGATGACAAGATAAGATGTTACATTTTTTGGTGTTTAGTGAAAGAAAATTATGTTTACACCAATCAACTATTGAATTTATATCATCCTGTATCTTAAGACAATCATTCATGCTTTTCACTGTTGAAAATATTTTAAAATCATCTGCAAATAATAAACCAGTAGTATTTTTCAATATTAATGGCAGTTCGTTTATATATATTAAAAACAGTAATGGGCCAAGATGGCTTCCTTGTGGAACACCAGATGGAACAGTTATTACTTTAGATGACGTGCAGTTTAAAATTTTTACAACTTGTTTTCTATTGATTAAATAACAGGACACCCATTTTAGAAGAGCGGAGTGAATTCCAATATTTTTTAATTTTTTGATAAGCAATGGTATACAAATACTATCAAAAGCTTTTTGAAAATCAGTATAAATTACATCCACCTGATAACCTGACTCTAAAGCATCAGATACATGTTTTGTAAAAAGGGATAAATTTGTAGTTGTAGACCTACCACTCACAAACCCATGTTGCCATGGAGAAATATATTCTTTTATATAAAAATAAACTTTCTGTTTAACTATAAGCTCTAAAAGCTTTGGTATAGCACAAAGTTTAGAAATTGGACGATAATTTTCAATTTTATGTCTTTGACCAGCTTTAAAAATAGGAGTTATAAAAGAAAATTTCCATTCATTTATGAATATTCCTGTTGAAAGTGACAAATTAAAGATTATTTGAAGGGGTTCAACTAATGAAAAACATTGTTTGATTAAAAAAGATGGAATGCCATCTGAGCCAGACAATAAACTTGATTTAATATTTGAAATTCCTTCAATTAAATCTTCAGTGGAAATAAAAAGATGTCCCAAATTAACATCAGAGACAGAACTTTGGTGGTTATTATTTTCTGGAATTACCACAGTAGAATGATCCACGTATACACTCTCAAAAAATGATGCAAATAAATCACAAGTACTTTCTAAATCCGTAGATACTTGATTATTATATTCCATATTAGAATAAATGTTAGAGTTTTGTTTTTTAGAATTTATAAAAACCCAAAAGGATTTCGGGTTTCTTGAAATTTGCGATTGAATATTCATCATATACTGTCTATGCAAAAATTTATTAAAAAATTCATATTCACGACGCAGCTGACAATAACGATTTCTATCAATTTCAGATTTAGTTTTTTTAAATGTTTTGAAGGCCTTGTTTTTAACATTTTTAATATTTTTAAGCCTTTGATTTGCCCAAGGTAGTTTTGAGTTTAACTTCTTAACAGTTTTTGGAATAAATCTCGAAAAACCGTCAAATAAAAGATCTAAAAAGTCATTATAAATAGTTTCAAAATTTGTTCCAGAAAGAAGTACCGACCAGTTTAAAGACCCAAAGTAATCATTTAACATAACATAATTTCCTTTAGAAAAATTAAAATCTATGTTTTTAATTTGCTTGCTGGTATTAGAAACAAAATTATTATAAATTTGTAAATTTAAACAAATAGCTTTGTGATAAACGGTGTTTCTAACTATAGGAAAAATTGATTCAATAACATCATAAGCTAAATTATTATAAGTAAATATTAAGTCAAGATATCTTTGCATAAAATTAGATATAATATTTATTTGAATGAGATTAAGTGAAAGCAATGAATCAACAAATAGTATTTCATAATCTTTTTTAACATTATATGGAATCATACATTTCTCATCATCTGAATAGTTCCAATGAACATTACATAAATTGAAATCACCCAGTATACAAGGCAATTGATAATTGAAAAGATTTTCTATTAAGAATTTTATATTACTAGCATGCAATTCATAAATGAATGTAGGACTTCTAGGTGGTATATAACTAACTGCAAAAACAATTTCATTATGCAAACCAATGCCTTTACATAAACTTACAATAACACACAACTGTTCTATTTGTTTATCATTAATTTGAAGTTCACCCAGCTGACTTGTGAATTTTGAATTAACTGCAATCAGTACTCCACCTCCACGCTGAGTCGAACGTTGACATCGATCAGAACGGTAAACAGTGTAAGTTTCATCAAAAAGTTCAGCTGACTGTATGTGAACATGAAGCCACGTTTCTGTGAAAATGATGACGTCATATTCATGCAATGATGCGGCTAGAAACACATCTTTTGTTTTTGTTCTGATACCACCAGCATTCTGATAGTAAACAGAGAGCGAGTTCTGATGATAACGCTCATCTTGCGACGATAATGATGGTGACGAAGAAGAAGATGATGATAGAATTGAAGACGACGAAAACGAAGAGCAAGATGGAAGATCGGGATGTTGTTGTTGAGCGTTATTTGTTATTATTTCTTATACTGTTTCGCCGGTTTGGTGAGAAATTATGACCGAATTGGCTTTGTTATTGACCATCGTTTGTGTTATATATATACGATAAGGCAGCCATTAATCAAATAAACGTTGGTGCATTGTTTTATTGCAAATAAGTATTCAGTGGCTAAAATTGTCAAAGAGAATCTAATCCCTATTAATATTAAATTGCATTAATTTGTAGATTGTCTTAAAATCCAAAACAAATCGTAATACTGCAGCCAGATCTAGGGCTCAAAATATTTAATTAAATGTTTGGTTTGTAATTGAAAGCTATACCAAAAATTACTTTACTAAACCGAATAAAAATCGTGAAATCTTAGTATCATTTTTTATTTCTCTTGTGTATCTTTTCTGAACCTGGCAACACTAAAATAATTTCCGAAAGCAGGGCTGAATCTATCTAAAAAGTAAAACCTTAAGCTTGGAGAAATTACTCACACAACTTTCAAACATTTTAATAAAAAAAAAAATAATAATTGAATCTCCGTCATCAGACATCATCAACTGACTAACGTTTCAACTTGGCTTTTTACCGTTATTTCTGACATTCACTTTTAATACGATTATAACCATACAAAAATGTGTAATTATTCTAATAAGAATTTGGCTACCTCTTTTAATGATGGCATTAACTTTTAGCCCCAAACATAATTAGAGATTCCAACAAAACAAAAATATTAATTTTATTACTAGACCGTTTGGGAAATAAAAAGTAATTAAATTGTTAACGAACATTTCTTACTCGCTCTTCTTTCAATTTCTTTTGAAATTTATTTTACAATAACAAAATATAGATATATATGTACGATTGTACCCAGAAAAAAAATTAAATTTGTAAATTGTTTAACAATCACCGCTTAATAGCGGTAAACTTAAAAAAGTCAATGTATATTAATGACATTTTAATGTTAACTTTTTTCGTTAAAAAAAAAACAGTTCCATAGTTTTAAACATTCATCTAAATCATATCCTAAATTTAAGTATACCCTCACTTGAGAATTGGTTTGGTCCTAACACCACTCAGTCGGTTTTGAGAAGAATTATGACGATAGTTTGAACAATATTTTCTCAAGAAATGTCCAAAATAATTTTACCAAATTTCTATCAGTTATTCTTTTTCTTATTCTCAACTAGAACATTTAGGGTATACATTTCCTGTGTTACACCTTGCAGAGTTATACAGCTTTAATAAACAGAACATTTTTCGTTTTTTTTTTTCAAAATATTCTTACTTAAACAAAATTGTTTTAGTGAACATCGTAGAAAGTGAGTATTTAAATTTTAGGAAATTAAATGGTATTTAAAGTAAACCAACAAAGTATCACAAATACATTCCAAACAGTTCTAATCTAGCTTTGAGACCATGTAAACAATGCATGATACAATATTTAATTCACACATTTTTGGAAAGAAAAAATTCTCTAATTCATTAAAAAATGTATTTTACCCTTTCCTAGATTTTTTTTTTAAAATAAGTTGAATCATTGGTGAGTTGATGTTAAAGCGATGTTTTAGCTAAATTTTAAATATTTACCACAAAGAGTTAAAGTCTAAATGATTAAAATGAAAGCATTACTAGAGTCTTTGATTTGCAGTATTTCGCTGCAGACTAGTGCAAATAAAAAGCTGTTGAATTATATATTTTTTTTTATAGACATACTGTTTCCTTTAAAGTATATGTACTACAAACAAAGCTGTGAGGGATTTCAGAATAACTTTTAATACATACTTTATATGCTATTTTAATCTCTGAAATAATTGCAGAACAATTTACGTGCGCTATATTAAGAACATAATCATGTCATGTGAAGTGTAACATTTGGTGAAACTGGACTGTTAGTACTCAGAGCCTGAATTTACCATAACCATTCCATATGCGAACGTCTGATTTATTACGAAAAGGATTATTGGGAAAACATTCTGGTGAAATATTGAACTCAGACAGTTCAAAGCAATATTATTCGCATCAGTGATCTTAACAAGATTGTTTATAATCACTCTGAAAAGGGTTATTAACTCCAAGTTGAAAAGGTGTAGGACATATGCTTAATATATCTAAAAATTTCCAAATCCAGCATCCGTGGAATACGAAAAAGCTTCAATCTTTTCGAAAATGACTGACTGAAATAATTTTGTAAAAAGCCAGAATCAATACGACTATGATAAGTACCTGTATTATTATAATGCATTCCTCTGTGATATCTAGAAGTTTATATAGTGGCTATATAGTCAATATGGAGAATGCTCTTAAAAGTGCCCCTACCTAAACGATTTTGGGGATTCGTCAATTCGAATGGATGGATATCCAGCCAACTTCTCTTCCAGTAATTCAAAAACATCGAGCTCACTAATTGTACCAAACTTAGTCGCAGAGAACTTCAGTAAATCATTTATTGATACCCCTCTAGTCTTAGACGAACATTATTTACATTATCTCAAAGACTGTCCTCAAGTTAGTTTCAGCAATGTTTCATTTGACGACGAGACACTACTCAAATATATCTTTATATTAAATAATGATTATACTGCGAAGCTTGATGGAATCCCACCAATAGTCGTAAAACAATTCAATGGTGCACTTTTGTCATACCTTAATGACCTTTATAAAAAGGTGAGCGAAGAGATGTCTCTTATTATAGACCTATCTCAAAACTGTCTTACATTCCTAAGTTATTCGAACATATTATTTGTGATAAATTGGTCTTCATTTGTCGAAACATCATCTGTGAAGAGCAGCATGGCTTTGTAAAAAATTGATCGACTGGCACAAATCTCTTAACTTTTATGCATCATTGTTCCAAAATCTTATAACATAAAAAAGACTCGATTGTATATACACTGACTTCTTCAAGCCTTTGACAAGTTATCAAAAAATATCATAATTTTTAAACTTAAGGCATATGGATTCCCGCCAATATTCATAAAATGGGTTAAATCATATGTCTCGTTGAAAACTTGCCAAGTAAAAAAGAGGTTTCAAGTCCAACCCTTTAGTTGCTCCATCTGGAGTACCTCTAGGAAGCCACTTAGGACCAATTTTATTTATACTTGCAATTAACCATGTAAGAGCTTGTATTCGAGATAGCAAAATATTGATATATGCTGATGACATGAAAAATTTTCAAATGTGTGGGAGATCTAAACGATTCGCTTTCACTACAAACTGATTTAAATAGTTTTGCCATATGGTGTCTTAAAAACGGTTTGAATCTGAATCCTAATCGTGCTAGCATATGTAATTTTGACGAAAATGTGTTCCATCGAATTTTAAATATACTCTGCCCGGGCACACTCTCTGTCATGTAGACAGTTTTAAAAATCTCGGTGTTCATTTTGATCCTTAAATGGAGTTAAATAAACACATTAACGTTATTGTCAATAAATCCAACTCTATGTTAGGATTCATAAAAAGGTGTTCAAAAGAGTTTAATGACCCATATGTCACTATTTCACTCTGTAATGGCCTAGTTGACCTTCACTTGGAGTATGCCTCACAAGTTTGGATATACCCTTCTATGTAGTTCATTCGAATAGAATTGCATCAGTACAACGTTAATTCATAAGATTTGCTTTGAGAGGACTTCCTTTAGATGATCTACACAATTTGCCTTCCCATATGTGTCGAATTAAACTGCTGTACTGTTGCCTTTGTCTCAACGTAGACTTAACAATGACATGGTACTCTTACAAGAATTATTATCAGGCCGAATTGATGCTCCTGATCTTTTAAGTGCTTTATTGGTTCCTATAACCTGCGTAGATTAAATATATTACATATACCTGGCTATAAGTCGTATGATGTAGTTGAACTGCATGTTAGTAAAAGTAGTTTAAAAAATATTCTTCTTAATTGTATGCTAGAGTCGTAATAAGTGTATGTAATATTTTTTTATATTTTGTCAATAATATTATATAAATCTAAATTGTTATTTCATCGTTTACTGTGTTTGTAAGTGATGTCAAACTTAATAACTTCTATGTTTTGTTATGCCCCCCTAACAAATGCACTAAATGATGAGCCTGTGGATGCATATTATATGCTGTAGCAAATCTCTGCTCGTAGATTATGCATGTATTAAGTTCGCTACGACATAGATCTGATAGTTTTAAAATACTGCACTATCTCAACAAACTGCTAGCTTACAGTGTAAGTCACTTCGTTGATTGATTGTAGCACACACCAGAGCTTTGCAGTATGTCAATGATAACTGTTTATTAATCCAGGCACTTATTCTATCTTAACATTAGGTACCTTTACGTGACTGCATGTGACAGCTCGACCAGATCGACTAACTCCTTACTCTAATCTCTAAAACTGAATTCAGCGATCTTATTCGTATGTACATTCTTTTATACTGGGGTATACCAGCCCAGCGGCGTCGTTCACTACAACAGCCCTATTATAGGTATTATAAATAAAATGTTTTTACTATTATTTTCAATATAAGGTCTGGGATAACTTCCTTTCTACCATTTCTGAATTTCAGATGCGATATATCTACAGACCATTATAATAAAAACTTTCAAAATTATTTAAATAATTATATGTCTTTTTCTGATGCAATAATCTGATTTGAATATTATGTACTTTTAATCGGGGGTTTGAGTTCTTAGCTGCCAATTTTTAGGGAAATGTATGTTTGACTGGTTATAGAAGGGTCCCTGTTCCACAGACCAAACTGCTAAGAGAAGATTTTTTGAATGGGATGATAAAACTTTTTGAAATAGTTGTATGTATAATTGTTGTATATTTGTTGTGATTTTTTTTTCTAATCAAGAATAAATTAATATCTTGACGTATAATTAAGGGAAAGCATTTTCACACTATTTTATAAACATTTAATATTATTGCTATTGGCTGGGTTTCAATTTTAAATGAATTTTGTTAAAAAGCATATTACCAATCAATAAAAAATATATGAAAACTGTTCGCAGTGTTCATATCTCTTTTTTTGTAGGTCGCAACAATAACGGCAAACATTCATCATTCATGCAGCAGCGTTTGAGTATATTAATCTTCCACCTGCTTACATATAAACGATGTAAATAAGTGTTAATATCAACCATAGTGTGTATATATAGTGCCCCTAGAAGAGAGTGCACTCATAAACCTAAATTGGATTTATTTTAAATTAAAATTCGATTTGCACTCTCCAAAGCAATTGCCCTTGAACAGAAGATTGTTTCAACGGCGGCGGTTATATCCGTCGAGACCCGTTCCCCCTACTTGGTCAAGACGCGTACACATAATTCCAAAGTAAACACACTCGCACTCTAAAGTTGAACTCAATCGGTGGTAGTCAACACCGTGCGCTCAGCAATGGAATGTGCCACTCGATATAGCTTAGCGCTGCAGCAGCCTATTCCTTTATGTATGTATTTATGGATAAATGATTTGATTATCGCTATAAGGTAGGTTGGACTGGTAAATGTTGATAGCTTTGATGGTGCACACAATATGGACAACATTAGCCTGTAACTGGTTTCTTTAAAAGACTATTCTTGTTTTCTTAGCTGTTGTATACCTGCGTGTATCTTTGACCGTTCGCCACTTACCTTTGGTTTATTTGTTGAATGAATTCGATTGACGTCCTTGTGTGATGATGTATCGAAGATGAATAAGTTTCAAAATTATCCAATTAAATGGGGATACTGATCCAGCGATATTCGATTCACAAATTTCACTATTTCAAAACTTCATTATTATTCACTGGGCCAAGGTGGGTTTCAGAAAATCAGTAACGGTTAATGCAACAATAATTTTCTCTTTCCTCTGCACTTATTTTCTTTTATAGAACCAACTTAAACTAAGGTGGAAAAACCGATTTTCATTCTTTAACCACAAAAGATACACTCCACTCAACACACTGAGAAAAAACCGGACCGCGTTAAGATGGTTCGAACAGTTCGACCGAATCTCTAAGACTAACTCCGGCTCAGAGGTGTTTGTGGTATGGAGCAAGCTCACTAGATAGTTTTAGTTTACACACAGGTGGTGGCTGGTAAAAGGTGAATTAACTGGTTTTCTGTAGCAAAGCTGTGTGTTCACGAAGAAGCACTCCTAGCTGCTGTTGTACGAAGAAATTGAAGAAAACAGCTCAAGTTGTTGTAGGTTTAGATGAAAAAACAGTTTTATGCATTTCTTTTATTTCTTCACCATGCCTTATGTTGCGTGAGAATTTCGCTTCAGTAATTACGAAGAGCACCGCAGCATAGAAGCGCGAAAGAGAGTAAAACATGCAGTTCGCTGTTGGGCTCTTTCGTTTTACAGAGGTGATCAACATTTTTGCGCCGTTTCGGTTGCAGGTTGTAGCTGACTGCAATCATGGGGTACCTACGTGAGTTAATTAAGTCTTTCATTGGGCGTGCTTTATGAATATTAATAAGAAAAACATTTTTTTGTTTATATGATAGAGGCGATAATTCATAATGTATAGTGTATTTCCATATCTTGCTTAAGGGATTATCGAGTAAGGGAAACTAAGAAGCACTTGACGGGAATAACAATTTAGAGTTATGGCATTTTTTCAGTTAATTAGCGGCGCACTGATTGCCAAACTTAATCTATCTCAGTTTGTAAGTTATTTCTTAGGTTTCGAATTCTTGTTTGCATTAACTAAATCTTTTTCAATAACCACTTTTTCAAAACAAATTTATGGTTTGATAAAAAACAATAAAACGGTCGTGCAAGTGGGCAAGAGTTTTTTTATGAAAGTTAGAAGGCCAGCCAAAAACGCATGTACGTTACTAAGAGCATACAAGAATTTTTAAAAAAGAAAAAACTCAAAGTAATAGAAGTAATTAATATATTTAACATCAAATACAAAGTGACTCTAAACATTTTATGATCAGTTTTTAGCATGACGAAAATAAAATGAAAATATACAAAATAAAAGATATACTTAGAATGAAGGTTGCGGGAATCCAAACTCGGGTTAAGAAACAAAAATAAAGCACTTCAAATAGAGCTTAACGAAATGGATCTTCTAAATCAAGGTCTCAAGAAAATGATAGATCTGCCAAGAGACAAAGATGAATTCGTCAGGAATACTACTTCAACAATGAAGTGTTAGCACGCGAAACGAAGAAAAGACTTGATAAGAAACTTAAAACATGTTCTTCCCGCGAATCCGAGCTTTAGAAAAAAAGAAAACCAAAAACAACCTCAAGAAAAACAACCTCGAGCGCCATTTCGTCCACGGCCTGCCGGAGTACTGACTTACATTCAGGCAGCGGCACTCCAAGACCAAACAATGTTAAACCTTAGGCGAACCCTATTTCACACGTTTTCTCAATTTTCTCAATACTTAAATATGAATGGAAAATGCATGTTAAAAATAGGCAGTACTTGGAATGCAAATGGACTTTTTCATAATCTCAACTAAATAGAAATATTCATGCAAAAAAAAAAGAAATATTCATGCGCGAAAAGAAATATAGACATTTGCTTGATTTGTAAAACACACACAATAGAGTTATCTCGTCCAAAAATAAAAGGCTATAATGATTTTGATGCAGGAAGTACGAAGATACGAAGACCTTGAAGACCTAAAAATAGAGATGGAGACTTTACAGCTATGCACGGTCCAGGTTAAAAGTATTCAGCGGACTCTTAAGATTGCACCTACAGAAGGTCGGGTAACGTGCATAAAAAACTCACTTGCTTCAATCTCTGAAACCAAATTTCATTATCGGCAGCGATTTCAATGCTTCACTAAACGCGCAAATCATTCTACTGATCTGATGGATTTTTTTTGTGAAAAGAATATCTACCAACCACATTAAAGTTGAAGAGAACTTTGATTTGAGACAATTATTCGTTTAACTTAGTCCAAATACCTTTTGCAAACAAAGCCAAATAGCTGGAAATGACACTCGTGAAAATGAAACGTAAAGAACTCGAAATCAAATATAGATAAATGTACTGTATACTCGGAAAACATACCCAACTCAATATCGAAAACAAATTGCTTTTATATAAGCAAGTACTAAAGCCGGCGTGGACCTACTGTATATATTAAGTAACATGCAGGATCCTTTAATGGAAAAAGTCCCCTGCCAAAAAGTTTTTAATTAGTCAAAATTGCTTGGTACGATATCGAATGGTACTGTTTTTAGCCAGAATCTGACACTACTATGACACTATTCCTATAATGTCTACAGAGATTTGAGATACCAAAGACAAGAGCAAAAAGAAGTCCACAGATCAAATATGGATGCACCTTATTTCAAAAATGACCTACAACAAAGCACTAAAAAACAAAAAAATTATATATGACTCAAAATTTAAAATAAAAAAACTGAATGTGTAACAATACAATAATCTCAAGTCTCTTTGAACACTACAGAAAAACCAAATAAGTTACCAGCTATATTACTAGCAAAAAAAAAGGCGAACACTGCAATGAAAAATCTAGTGAGGCAAAGAACTAATGATCTAAGGGAACTAAGGGAAGCCCGATCAGTCTATCCTCGTTTCTTCTAAAAACTATGGAAAGATTAATTGATCTACATCTACGTACCAGTATTGAACCAGCTGCAATCTCCAACCCTCAGCATACATATTGCAAATTGAAGTCGGTTGAGACAGCGCTTCACTCACTCGTACGCATCAACGAAAACTCGCTTAGCGCAAAAGAGTACACAATGGTTGCCTTCCTTGATATAGAAGGAGCCTTTAACAATGTCAAAGCGGACGCGATCACTAATGCACTTTCAGTTCTCAATGTCGATGACTCGCTGATAGTGCTAATTAATCAGCTTCTTACGGGCCGAATCATTAACACAAAGCTTGGATTCTCTTCTGCACGAAGATCAGTGAGTTGTGGCACCCCACAAGGGGGTGTTTTTTCTCCTCTTCTCTGGAATCTGTTGTTCAATGAGCTACTAGTTAATCTAGAAAGGGAAGGCTGCAAGGTGATTGCCTACGCGGATGACGCGGCAATAGCTGTATCAGGGAAGTACCTTAACATCCTTAAAGAACTATTACAAAATGGTCTTTCAGTACTCTCCAAATGGACCGCCAAATGTGAACTTAGCGCGAACCCTCAAAAAATCGAACTGGTCCTTTTCAGCAGGAAATACAAAATCCCGCACGTCGACCCCCCAAAACTCAATGGCGTCAATCTCAAGTTTGTTGAATCAGCCAAGTACCTGGGTCTGGTCTTGGACAAGAAACTGAATTGGAAAGCCAACATTCTAGGACGCGTTAAAAAAACCACCGTAGCCCTATACTCATGTAAAAAGGCTATCGGGAAAAATGGGAAATGCAACCACATATCACATTCTGGCTTTATGTGTGTATCGTTAGACCCATACTTTTGTATGGTGTGCTGGTCTGGTGGACTGCTCTTGAAACAGCCTCAAACCGCAACCTTCTGGGGAAAGTTCAAAGATCCGCCTGCATCTGCAAAAGTGGCGCTCTAAGAACCACCCCATCCGCAGTTCTAGATGCTATTCTACATCTAGTGCCCTTAGACATCTTCGGCAAACAGACCGCAGCTTGTGCAGCTGTGCGACTAAGAGCCCCGTCACAATGGACACCCAGTAAAGGTGTACACACAAAGATATTAAATCATCTAAACATTACAGAAAACACCGACCACATCACTACCCAACTCAGCTTCGATCGTAACTTCCAGTCAACAATTCCCAGCCGACTTGATTGGGAACAAGACTCGGTTGGATTGGACAACTCGATTCACATCTACACAGATGGGTCTAAAACCTAAGCGGGGGTAGGTGGAGCTGTCTTCTCCGAGATGCTCCACCTGAGCATCGCTACAATCATTGTAGCGTTTTCCATGCGGAAATTATCATGTAATGTAATATCCGCGAAGAATATTAGCATCTTCAGTGACAGCCAAGCGGCAATCAAATCCTTGAGATCTACCGCATTCACTTCAAAATCAGCCCACGAATGCCGACTGTCTCTTAACGAGATGGCAGAGCTTCACCTATTTTGGGTGCCGGGGCATAGTGATATCCCAGGGAATTGTAGGGCGGACGAGCTTGCCAGAAGGGGTACCACGCTTGATATTCTACCATATGTAGAAACCGTAGGCATGCCTCTCGCTACTTGTAAATCAACACATAAACTAGATGCGATCAAAATAGCTAATTGTAGATGGACAAACGGCTCAACGTGTCTTATATCCCAGCAAATCTGGCCCATATATAGCTAGAAACGCTCCCTAAGTTTAATAATGCTGAACAGATCCACCATCAGCACCATCATTGGTGTCCTTACAGGATACTGCCCCATAGGCCTACATGCTAAAAGACTTGGCCTTTATAGCAACGACTTCTGCAGAAGCTGCATGGACAAGGAGGAGGATGAAAGTATCACTCATCTTCTTTGTTCATGTCCAGCGCTCTCCAACAAAAGAAGACTCCACCTGGGAGACTACTTCTTCGACAACCTAGGTGACCTGATTAACATTGACATCAGGAACCTCCGCCGTTTTATTTGTAGCTCGGATTGGTTTAACTAGGCAGACGACTCAAAGGAAAAGATGTTTGATCCATGTGGTACCACAACTGACCTTCTTGGTCTAAGTGTGCCACCTAATCTGACCTAACCTAAGGGAATTCTATTGGTATTGAGAATCGCATGAAAAGAAAGTTCTTCTCGATATTAAACAAATCGACATATACCTCATATTTCAGAGTCGCATGTTAAATTAACTACTGACTTTAAACTGCAAAGACATAAGTTATATCACACCCAGCATTCTCATAAATGTGAAAATGGCGGGGCGCAGTCTTAATAAAAACTACATATGAGGTTATATCCGTCATCTCCACCAGCTTTGTAAAGCTCAAGTCATCTCCGCCAGCTTTGTAAAGCTCAGCGGGAATGTTGTCATTTCCGGCGGCCTTATTACGCTTGAGTTTAGATATTGCTTTCCTCACTTCACTTGTGGTTGGTAGTTTTCGCTGCCGTTGCCAATATTAAATTTGTTCCTGCCTGACAGCGGAATGTTGTTCGTCATCGCCGTTTAACAGTCTGTAGAAGTGGTTCTTCATATCCTGGGTCTCAACTACGATATTTCCTTGTTCATCGCGACAAGATTCAGTTCGAGCCTTGTATCCTTGGCTTTGAAGTTTTACACTTTGTTAAAACTTGTGAACATCGTTCCTAAAGTGGCACCTCTCTATATCCTCGATCGCGCTTTTCTTTTGCTCTTTTCTCTTCTTTCTGAAATGCCGGTATTCTTCCCTTCTTCTTTTCCTATAGAGCTCAATGGCAGCTTTCGTCTTCCTGCAGCTTAGCCTTGTAGCCCTCGTTCCTGGCTGCGAGCATCTGTCGGCGTTCCTCATCAAACCAGGGGTTTCTTCTGGTTTGTTGTGGTGTGGTGGATATCCGCATCCTTACTTGGCTGCAACAAGGTAGAGGTCCGAATCGATGTTAGCCCCTGGGAATGTTCGGACATCCAAAACTATGTATCAAAACTAATAAACCGCTATGGGATAGGGTATAAAGAAAGAAGAGGATTGTAGTTTTTATTTTCATGGTTTGTTTTACCTGACTGCTGAATATCGTTCTCCATTATCATTAAATAGTTTACAGATTTACATTTTTGTATTGTTCATATTACCAGGATTCTCTTCATTTGATGTTTTTCATTCTTGTAAAACATGCACACATGTTTTTTTAAACATTAGCCCGCATCGTTTAATTAGTTTTTCCGCATATTAAAAGGGAATCTTTCAGTATAGCCTCTGCTTAGTTTTAGTTCTTCGCTGTGAGCATTAATCGGCATTCTTTGTCGAACCAAGGGGAGATGGGCGAAAGAAACCTAGAACATCTGTTGTGATAATTTTAATCCGAAAATATGCGAAATAATGCGAAAGTTAAACATTTGATAATATCAGTCAAACGGCCATCTTGTTAAAATATGAATTGTTTGTTATTACTTATTTATTTTTTGTAGTAATCATTTCGACCACTCTAACTCCGGTAAAAATATAGTCAAAGCGGTGTCAAACATTTTTGAGATAGGGATACAGCTTTTTTAACATAAGCCTCCATTTTGACGAACAAGATATTTCCTACAAGTCTTTATAATCTAAAATCTACATTGGCGGTCAATACTTTTTTTGTACAGCTTCTGCACGGTAAAATTCATAAATTTAAACTATACTTATACATGGTACAAATAAAAATATATTTTATGCGTTAGTATTTAAGCAAAGATCTGAAATAATATAATATGATTATTGTCTTATTGTGTAGTTATTAATAAAAGTGGCTTCTTTTTGCCCATGCATGATATACCTAATTCAAGCATTTCGTGTGTAAAGAGAAAATATCAAATCCACTGCTTATTAAAAGAAAAAAAAAACGTTTTCCCTATGAATGCACACGCATTGGTTTGTTAGTATATTTTATATGAGCAATTTTTGTTTAAATTTTTAAACGCATATACTGAAATGTTGAAATCTAGTCCACAGCTTATTTTGTTAAGCTCACGTATAACTCATAATAATAATAAGACTACAAGTGAAAGTGCAAACTCGAACAAATCTAATAGCCACATCACAATGAGTTCTGACAGTCAGAAGCTGCTCACTCTCCACTCCGAAATGGATCTTATATGTTCAAGAAAGTCTGTTACGGCTGTTGGCTGTGGGAACTATTACCCTCATTATTCTAAACCATATTGACGGTTTGACTAATATACTTTTACTTTCAAGTGGTGACCAGCAGAAGTGGTAACATAAATACCCTAAAGGGGTGCATTGGTTAATAGAGCATTCTTTTCTTTTGAGGTAGCATCGGATTTTGCAATTGTGTATTGATAATAATTACATATTCAACTGTTGCACAGTGCACAGAATGTTTTCTTGTGCGACAGTAATAGATAGAATGTAGATGACAAACTCAAAGCTATATTAGTGTTGCCACATCAACCGTAATTAAATAAACACAAAAGCAAACTACACATTTTTGTTAGACACTCTGCGATTAATTATTATCTAAATATGTATATCTATACCACATACACGAGGTACACGAAAATGGAAAAGAAAATGGAAAGTATAAAACACCTTCACTGTGCTCATATTCAGTGACGACGCACGTAGCTATATAACACGCAATTATTTAATGGTATGTAACTAATTAGAGTAACATATTAATATTGTGGATAACAACGGATTTACATCTTGTGATTCGATGCAACCGCTTCAGTGCATTAATAAAATGCACGTGAAAAATGCTTTCATTTCTGTTTGCAACATGAACAACATAACGGTAACAATTACAAAGTTGATGGAGCTAAATGTCAAAATAAAAGTATTAATACGTATATTGATTGGTAAAAGGAAGTGATAATTACATTAGCGACAAAGAACAGCTTAAATAATCTGCATTCACATGCGATGCCACCATTGTGGATGGATTCATCCTGCATTATTGCAAGATCAATGTATCCTAAATGAATGTATAGTAAAATAATGATGATAGACAAAGCACTAAGAAGGCTTATTAATAAAACGTGGGTAATGTATATCTATTCTTACATCTGCTAATTAAGAATGTTTATTCTTTACATTTTGAAAACTTTATTGAGCAAGTGTGAAACATTTAAAAACTGAAAATGCAGTTAAAAGAATTTTAGGCAAAACTGATGATAAAGCGTCAAATTTCATAGCTAAGAACCCAACACCAACATCCCTGAAAAGAACTTAACGCAAATAAACACAATGACGGATCAAGCATATTATCGCTGTTTTGATGTTTTTATAAGGAACATCATAAGTTCCATTAACGTTTCATTACTGCACCTAACACTACGTGCATAAATGAGGTAAACCACTCATTGCAATCTCATTTTACTGTTTTTATATTAAGAATTTTTCTTTTTGTTACCTTTCAGTTTTTGATAATTCTCGATTGATGGATATGTTTGATTTTTGATTAATGTCACAATAGTGTTTCAAAAGTTTACGAAGTTTACCATCCCAGCTTACACACCCAATTTGAAATTTCCGATATTGGTGTCCCATGCATTTTTTGACAGTTCATATACCTCGCTAAAAACGTTTACGACTACTTTCCGAGGTTGCATCAATATCCTTTATGTCCATGTGCATAACAAGATCTAACATATTATATCAGAGAGTTGCTGTTTTAAAATTGTTATACATACATCACATAAATGTGAAAAACTGAAAGTGTTATTTTATAAAAGCTCCGACGCATAAGTTGTTCTAAAATTTTTTTTGTTATTTTTGCATCTAACATACAAGGTGGCGCAAAAGTAATCCTCCTATCAGAAAATGCTATAAATTTTGCGATTGGCCCCTAATGTCAGTTCTGTTTTGACATTTGTGTAGTAAACACATGCGAAATACACGTTAATTAACAATGTTACGCTACACTGCTCCAGAACGCGGAATATTGGTGACATTTTCATTCATTCATTTTATTTTTAAATTACAGCCAAAAAACATCGGAAGGTTATTTTTGCGCCACCTTGTATAATAATGTACACTTATCATTCCATAGCGATAATTTTTAGAAACGAATTTAAGTTAATAGATTGACATTGATACTAGCTTAGCTATGAAATTTGATAAAAATCGTTTGAGGCGTTATCGAAAAAATAAAATCTTTTTAAAATCTGTACAAATCGCTCTGTCCCTTCGTTAGATTTACTTCAAAAAGTTTTAACTAAATTCATTTACTACTCTTCGAGAAAAAGGTACAAATTGCAGCTATTCTACCTTTTGACAAAAAAACTTGGTATGTTTCTAAGCCAAGAAATCCAAAAATTTGTTCAAAAATTTTTTTTTCACTTTTTAAGAACTCATTATATTTATTTACCGGTAATTCTGTTATATTTATCTTAAGAGAAAAAATGAATATGCAGCATTATAATGCAATCCTACACCAAAGCTTCAAATTAGAGCCGTTTTCGATAACATGCAAAGATTGTACTGTTAAGTAACTGTTTCTGAAATATGAGTATCCAGTCTTAATATACATATTAATATACATGCAATACATATTTAAATCAAGGTGGTCGATCTTAAGAAATCATTCATTTTCAAAAGTACCGTTATGTACAATTTTGGTGAAAATCAGAATATACATTCTTCTTTGAGATGCTCGCAGAAGCTTTCATTTTTATCTACAGATTTTTCATATTATCTTAAAGCCGTTATATTGGAGGTTTTGTTAATTTTTTAGCTTGCAGCGCCAATTTCAAATACCCCATTTTAAAAAAAAAAAACTTAAGTTTCGAGTACCTCAAAACATAGGAATTCGTATAAAACTCAACTTTATATTTTCCATTTTCCTACTTATATACCATCTTCCACAATACTTCCCTAATTTACGTATATTAGGGAAGTAAAAAAGGACATTTTACGAACTATGCATTCAATCTTATATACACTGTGGAGTACCTATATGTTTGTAAATTTTCGAAGTATTGAAACCGGAATTAATGGATAAAAACAAATTTTTGTTTCTTCAGAAATTGCAACTCAGCCCAGATTATTTCTGGAAAAAAAACACATGTGCAACTAAGGTAAAAGAACCAACTCAATCCTTGTTTATGTGCGTATTATTACTTGCTTCTAATAGAGCATGTGGATGGTTGGGTGTTGTAGAACGAGGGTAAACTCTGATTGGCTTTAACTTGGTAATGCCCAGTGGTTGTAACTCTGACTACACATCAAATGTTCTTATTTTTACCTCCAAGTGGTAATAATCTGGTCTGCCACCCAAGGCGAACCTAGGTGAGCTGCTTCGACATAATCGGACTACAGGTTATCTATGATTCTCAAGGGTAAGTCATATATATAATAAATTGGAACTGACTCTCCAGGTTGGGGGTTGTGATGACCCATAGAAAAAAGAATATGTTGCGGAGCAGCCATTAGCCTCGGAAAGGAATGTGAGAGCGTTAAACAGGAGAGGTGCAGACGAACAACTAGCGGAAACCCTAAACTGCTACAAAGCAGACCTTACTGCCATCCAGGAAATACGATGGGATGGGCTGGGCAAAAGAAGATGAAAAACTGTGACATCTACAACGGACCGCTTTATAGTGAATAGAAACAGCGACTATTTGGATGCGGATTTGCTATAAGTGCCAGACTTATGCAAGAAAACTTTTGTTTCCACCAAGACATTAGCAAACGCATTGTAACAATTCGAATCAAAGTCAAACTCGTCAACATAAGCCATATATGAGCTCACGCCCCGACGGAGAAAAAAGCTGATATAGCTAAAGATTGCTTCTACGAGCTCCTTGATAACATCTATGTGCGACCACCGAAGTACGATGTTAAAATCGTGTCGGAAAATACAGCCTACCTGACAAGACGTCTGGAAACGGACTTAGGCTAGTTGACTTTGCTACAGAACGAAATGCCACTATAGCCAGCGCACGGTTTCCTCACAATGGCGGTATCCAGTTCATCGAACGGTCAACGAAATTGATCACATTGCGATAGACAAGAGGAACGCATCCAGTATTTTGGATGTCCGAACATTCCGATTCGGACCACTACCTAACTGCAGCCAAGGTAAGAATGCGGATAACCACCACGCCACAACAAACCAGAAATACTATGAAAAAAATTAATATCGAATGAATGCAATCGCAAAAAAAATCTAAATTGAGATTTTAATTAAACCCAACATTACGATGATGTAGAAGTTCGAAAAATGAGGTCTCACAATTCTGTCAGTCTGCTGTTTACATTTTACTTCGAAATTGGCATATGGGGTTCTAGGGGTAATACCCAGACGGGTTTTTGGAATTGGCATTATAGGACCACAACTAATGGTACCTGCCATATAACGGTTTTGCAAATATCAAAATTTCTCAATAATGTCTCTAAAAAATTTGTTTAAACTTATCACGATATTGACGTCAATATTTAAATATTGACTGAGTACCCAGTTCTTCCCTTAAATGATATTTGTATATAGATCAAATTTACAGATTTCCTTCAAATTCAGTATTAGAAGTTTTTATAAACATAATTTAAATTCCTTCGCTTATGGAGCAAGTACCAATCGCACACCCACTAATCATTTTAAATGATAGCCTTAAGTTCATCGACTTACTAGTTGTTTATGGTAAGTTCCTTCAAATAGTAAACAATCGATTCCAAGTAATTCACTCATTGACATCTTTGAAATTTTCTTTTATGTCAAAGCTTTTTCTTTTTCAATGGAAACAAATATTTGCCTGCTCATTATATGAGTATCTGATCGCGATCAAACATAAAGTGAAAAGCATTTCATTCATTAATCGCATTAACAAGTGAAATTGGCATAAATTCATGATGGCATTAATCAATGATTTGTATAGTTTTTTTTGTCAAAAACGTTGTAGGAAGTTAATAAAATTATAATTATACCCTGTGGTAATTTAAGAAGATCACCGCAGATGTGTTTGTATAGATGTTTAAAAAAAATATTACAACGAACGAAGAATGTAGAAGTAAACCAAAATAAATTGGGTTAAAGCTGAAACACATAAGAAAGCGGCTCTTTCAGTTCTTGGTTTTCTTTTACACGCATGCCGCACAATACGTGAAAGCGACAATGTCCAAGATTTTGATGAAGAGAACAAGATAAAATGTGCGAAGATTTTGTTTTCCCAAACAATGTTAATAATATCTACAACGACGCGTTAAAATGGAACACTAAAAGATTTTTTATATAGCCACTGGAAGATTGTGTTTAACATAATACAACATAATTTTGACTGTAATTTCTGTTTACAGAATAAGCACTTAAATATGTTTATTTCCTCTCACAAATGTGACTTTAATGATAACCTCGTATATGACTTAAGTTTATTTTATACGTTGTTACCATAGCATGAATATCTCAAAAATGACAAATGAATTGCAAATGCAACAACATTTTTGTTGGTGGGACTTTTACATTTTGTTCATTATATCATCGATCATATTTGGTCAAAAGCTATCCCGTTATCATATACATACATACCTGTTTTAAAATACAGCTCGTAACATACATAAAAAACATATAAGTAAATATACTGATTGAATCGAATCGAACGCTGATTTGATCTACCTATGACTGTCTATGCGACAGTTCGTCTGCAGTCTATTGATAGTTATGCTAGATTGATGAAATTTTAGCTATCTGCAATATAAAAAGAGTGGGAGTTGTACAAATAGGACATAAGTAATTGCTCCTTGCGCTTTACTAACTTAAATTATGCTTGTATGAGCTCTTAATACTGAATTCGAACTAAATCGCAGAAGGGCAATAATTTCACTATTCATATATGTAAATATACGAAAAGCTAGTATATTTACATACATACATATTTGCTAACATGGAAGCTTAATAGCAACTCTACAAATATTTAAGCATCAAGTCATTAAAGTCTGTGAATTTACCTACGAAATATTTATAAAGTGAAATGAAAGTGAAATTACTTCTGTAAATCGAGTGAATTTGTTTTTGGTGTTCCACATTCCGACCGATATCATAACTTCGAAAAGTTTTCGAAATCACTTGGTGAAATTAAAGACAGCTGATACCATCTGTCATATGGGACATTGCAAATTTATTTTTATGTTGATTAATTGTTTTGTTTACAAATTCTGCTTCATTTTTATAAAATAAATAATAAATTATAAAATAATGAGTAAAATTTATATTGCTGCGGTGCTGCAAGTTGAAAAACAAAACTATGCATAGGAAAAAGTAAAAAGATTAGACCCCTTTCTAATCCTTCAGAAATTGCTGATGCTGCGTATCTAAAACAAATAAAGTTCAAATGAAAATTGTTATTATATTTAGATTTATGTCATATTATAACATGCTTTCCAAATTTTGCTGCAAACTTTTGCGACACATCTAAAACCATCATTGATATCTTGAGTGTTGCAGTGTGTTGCTTTCTGAGATGAATTGGAAAAGTTTCTGATGTTGCTTTGGGCCGTAGCACTGTATCAAAGATATTGAAAAGAGTTCTTAATGTTTTGGAGAACAAAATTTGTCCAAGATGGTCAAACATTCCATGTTGGATGAAGAAAATCGGGAATCAAAACAACATTTCATGGACGAATTGCATATTCCTGGGGTCATCGACATCGACGGCATTCAAAAACAGTATCTTTTCAAAAACAAAGCGTTCGCTGCAACTCGATCTCCTTTCATAAGTCCTCTGGCAAGAATTTTATGCCTTTCCATAAATTCAATAAATGTTGCCTCCTGGGAAGTATTTTTTTGTTTACCTTTGTAAAATACATTATCTTTTAATTTATCTATTCAAAATCTAAATATTATTACTACACTCAGATATTATTCACTTACATATTCAATCACGTCAGCTCATCCCAACAATTTCACAGATACTAAAATGACCGAATTGAAATCACACACAAAACTATAAAACCGAATTGTGGAACATGGAAATTCAACTTCGAAAAATGTGAAATTGAAATCGGTAAAAGTTAAATGTGGAACCCAAAATTTCACTTTAGACCGATTTCAATTTCATTTCGAGTGAAAGTGAAACGTATAATTTAGCTGTAAAAAAGATGACTTCAAATGTACTACAAATTTGAAACTTATCGTATGAAAAATATTTGTTGGGCGGCACGGACAGTTTCAAAACAGTGCTGAACAGTGTCATTTCGATCAACACAGCCCAAGATCATCCCCAATATGTCCAATAGATAAATAAGGATCTTCCTCAACTCTGAAATTTATAAATTTTTTGTACATTCTTTTATATTCTTATATGCTGTGCGACCTTTATATTGTTGAAAGCAGAGATTAGCCGACTTGGTAGATAAGGATTATCGTAAAATTTTAGTGGATCTATAACAAAATTGTTTTAACATAGATTTTGCTAATTAGTATCCACAAGTTTAAAAACATTACTTGTGCTTAAGTCTTCGCTTAAGCCTTCTAAACAGTATAGTACTGACGCGACGAGATGATTTTTCGAATAAATTTTGTGATCATACATCGTTGCATACAAAGTTATAAACGGTGCAAAAGCTCGTAGAATGCTATAAGTCTATAGATGGACTAGACAATTAACAAAATGGTTTTAGGCGTGATATTACGGCAGATAGGACCTCAAAATGAAAAAAACGTAAAATCTTATAGAAACATTGCTGCAAAGCGGGGGCCGTTTGCACATCCAACGTTGAAAAAAATGTTTATTGGCAAACAAAATTGTTTTTGTTTTCTGGCTTATTTTCTAAACGGGCTGTGGAGTATGATATTTTTAGCGAAAATTTTAATCATTTCCCCTATTTTTGTAGCAAAAGTTGAAACAGCTGAGTGAATATATCAATATATCCTACTTGTTGGTTGCAAAAAGGTACTTTTCCGAGTCGATGTAAGCCCCTCGGAATGTTCGGACATCCAAAATACAGGATGCATTTCTCTTGACTATCGACCAATCCCTAAAATGGGTGTAGTTTAACTATTAACTTGTTTTTATGAATCCTAGCAAAATGTTTACTTACTTAATTACTTAATTGGCGCTACAGTCCGGAATGAACCTGGGCCTGAACCAACTTGCCTCTCCAATTAGCCCGGTCCTTATAGCTAACTACCTGCAGTTGCGCACTCCAAGTTGGTTGAGGTCGGTTTCATTTAACATAATACTGCAGATAGGATCTTGTAGGCGATGTTGAGGAGACCTATGCCTCTGTAGTTGGCATAGCTCAGAGGGTCTCCTTTTTTGTGGATGGGGCAAACAGTGCTGAGGCAAAGGATGCAGGCATACTTTCATCTGACCAAATTTGGATTTTGAGTTGGTGGATGTTACTTACCAAGTCATCTCCGCCGGCTTTATAAAGCTCATTTCCGGCGGCATTGTTAAGATTGAGTTTAGATATTTCTATCCTCACTTCACTTAGGCCGGGTGGTTGATAGTTTCCGGATTGATTGGTTCATTCTGCCTGACAGCGGAATGTTGTTCATCATCGCCGTTCCGCAGAAGTGGTTCTTCCATATCCTCATATATCCTGTGTCTCAACTACGATATTTCCTTGTTCATCTTGACAGGATTCTGTTCGAGCCTTGTATCCTTGGCTTTGACGTTTTACACTTTGGTAAAACTTGCGAACATCGTTTCTTGAGTGGCACGTCTGTATGTCCTTGAACGCGCGATTTTCTTGCTCTTTTTTCTTTTTTCTGAAAAGCCGGTGTTCTTCCCTTCTTCTCTGCCTATAAAGCTCAATGGCAGCTCTCGTCTTCACCTGCAGCTTAGCCTTGTAGGCTTCGTTCTTGGCTGCGAGCATCCGTCGTCATTTCTCACCAAAATAGGGATTTCTTGCTTGTGGCCGCGAGAAACCTAGGATTTAGATTGTTGGCATCGTTGCCATTGTTCTTCGAAATAAGATGCTGGTCGTATGGTGTGAATCGAGAGGTTAAGGGATACTCGTTGCGCGAAGGTATTGGCGGTCTCTGGCGATTGTAGTCTTTCGACAGTATTTCTGGTTTGTTGTGGCGTGGTGGATATCCGCATCCTTACCTTGGCTGCAACAAGGTAGTGGTCCGAGTCGATGTTAGCCCCTCGGAATGTTCGGACATTCAAAATACTGGATGTTTCTTGTCTATCGCAACGTGATCAATTTGGTTGACTGTTCGTTGATCTGGAGACCGCCATGTCCCCTTATGGATATCGAAGTGAGGAAATCGTGTGCTGGCTATAGTGGCATTTTGATCCGTAGCGAAGTCAATTAGACTAAGTCCGTTACCAGACGTGTTGTCGTGTAGGTTATATTTTCCGACAATACTGCTAAAGATATCTTCTCTTCCTAAGTTTGCGTTAAAATCTCCCAGTATGATTTTAACATCGTACTTTGGTAGTCGCTTATAAGTTTTGTCTAGGAGCTCGTAGAAGCAATCCTTAGTTATATCATCTTTTACCTCCGTCGGAGCATGCGGATTGTTACAATGTATTCGCTAATGTCTTGGAAACATAAGACTTCTTGCCTAAGTCTGGCACTTATAACAAATCCGCATCCGAATAAAAGCTTATCTCAACTTACAAGTCTGCATTAAACAGGAGATCGCGCCAACGTGCAAGAAGTACACATGCACAAAAAGAATAAAAAATATATACGTAAAAATATATATATATATATTTAAATGATTGGCTTATGTTTAAAACTATATGAAAAACGGTTCGATAGGTGTGCTAATACACCGATTCATGGACCATCGCGGTCAGTGTGTGCATTCCACTATTACATCTGATCCGAAAATTGTAGGACTTTATTTAAATGATAATAAATGTCCCTCTTTGGACAATACATTTAAAAAAGGCTTTAAAATAAATTTATATATATATATGTAATCTATATTTTTTTTTAATCCTGAGAGTATGGGCTCGTTTTAAAGAAATACCTATTCCAACTTACAAGAATTTGGAGCCGGCTCACAACAACAAGTGCGTGCTAATTTTTTTTATTTCCTACTCAACAACATCGTAATTATTTTAGTATAAGATTAAGAAAATTAAGTTCTGTCATTTAATTATAATTTACATAACTTATTCTCTATTTTAAGATATGTATAAGTATTCTTGAATAGTTTGCATATTCTAATTGAAACAACTTTTTCTTTAAATCTACACGTAGTTACTTTCCACACCTTAGAGCCCACTGATCACCACAAGTTTAACCTAGAGTATACCCACTAAGTTACGCATTCTAATCACACTCTCTGGGGACAGAATACCAAGGTTGACTCGTTTCCATAGTTCGACCGAAATCTCCAGCTGCAAAAGAACTTGCTTTGCATCGCAAAAACCTTCATTCATAGTCCGGAGTCCGGAGAACTATTTGCTGACGTTCCTTCGCCTGTAATCTGCACCAGCTTACGGTTCACTCATTTGATCAGTGATATTGGTAGTCCAATGAAAGACAGACCTCAGCTCAGACGCATGGCTTACACTAAATGTGACCAGTATCCGAACTGGTTATATGTGTGTTTAATTAGGTGTTCTCTCTTTGCAAGTGCACTGCTTCTATTCAGTGCGCAGCATAAGACTTTTATAGGCAGTTAACAGTTATCTAGAAAAGAGTGTAGCTAAGCTAGCAACGACATGCAAGGCAACGTGGACCATGGTGTTAATAGAATTCGAACTCATAATGACTATGCATATCATGTGCAGATGTAATTCTCGTATAAATAATGAATTACATACATTTGCAAATTTATTATATTAGGGGCACTTTGCATGTGGCATTTATAATTATATCATAAATTCTGACAGGAGAAACAGCAAGCCATACCTACTGCGCACACTAAGCCAATGTATTTACACCATTTGGGTGCGGTTTGCTGGCAAGTTGGTATCTGCTAGATAGATGATGGATGGATGTTTGGGGAGAGGGAGGAGGTTATACTGGTGATGAGTGAAATTTATGCGAAACCTTGACAATCTGTTTTTATTGTGGAAGTCGTCGCATTCATTGTCAAGACCTATTCGCATTGAATTGACAATCCACACCGGGGATAATATACATTTATTGTGAGTATCTCAAACTATCTTTCCATTCCACGCAAAAGGTTTGATGAACACATAACTGAGTTGGAGCGCACCAGTAGCATCTTGTGCCGTCTGCTGCTTTAGTTGTTTGCGATTTCCTATCAGCATCTTTGTCTTCGTCGTAGTTGTTGTTATTATTGAGCGGAATGTAGGCACACGGGACTAGTGGAAGTTTAAGCGATTTATCAGCACAAGAAAACATAGTGAATCATTTTAAATGGTATGCTATACGTGGGTAGTATATCGTTTTGTTACTTTATGTCAAAACAAGTTCTTTTTTGATAAAAATATATATTTATGTACGTGGCTATAATTTTTTTTGCATGTAGGTAAGACATGTATTTTCTGTGAAAAAAAACGGAAATGCGGAGATTGCTGGAGATTCGAAACGAATGAACATAAATTTCCTGAGGGTACGGAACAAGCTTTTGTCTAACACATCTAACATGTTTGGAAGCTTATTTAATATATATAAAATATTTAATATAAATAAAATATTTGTAACAAATTATATAAAAAATTATAAAGAACAAATAGCTGAAGGCAAATTGTGTATGGTAGTTAGCAGATTATAATTCTCTGGCACGGGAACGGTTGGGAGGAATGAAACTAAGTGTTTGGAACCCTTCCCACTACCTCCCGCACTGAGATTAGAAAAAGACGATTGAAGACGATTTTTATATTTTGTTCTGAAGGAATTAATAAGAGGTTTCTTATAGTCTTTGTTGTATGATTTATTGAAAATTATTATTATTTGATGGCAATCTAATATTAGGTCTTTTATAGTTAAATTTTGGTTGGATTGACAAAACTGGCATATCGGAGCTGTGTTACTGTTGATTAGATATCAGTGTGTAAGCTGGGTGTGTCCAAGTCGAAGTCTCGAGAAGATTTTGTTCATTGCAGATGTTGTAGTTGTAAGACAGATGGGATAACAAATTGGGTTTGGATTGATGTAGAAGTAGGGGTGGAAATATTGTCTCCAGTTTTCTACCACTTTTTGTGGCCAATTATGTTGTCCCGGATTTATCTAATAATCGGTGGGCCGTTCATTATGTTTTGAATAGTCGTTACCGTTGAAAGGGTATATGTGCAAACTACTGTTTTTGTTTTTGAACTAATGGGTATTTCTGCAGCTTAAAATGCCGCCACTGACAATATTGAGAAGCAAGATGGGATCTTGCCACTATATACATTTACGTTAACGATTGAAAAGTCTGTGTCTTCATAATTTTTTGATCTTTCGGGAAAAATAATTTTGCTGTTTTTAATACTGTAGGTGTTCCAAGGATAGTTGAACATCAATAGCATTCGTGGTTCTATATATTGTTTTCATAGAAATTTCCTCTTGAAACGGCAACAACTTTTATTTTTCAACCATGTAAAATCATTAGGGAGGCAAATAACTGATATACGCTGGATTTTACTTAACAGATGATGTGCTCCAAAAAGTCTATTAATACGTATTTGCAATTATATTTTAAGGACTTCTTCAGAAAAATAAAGGAAGATTTTGTGGTAATTTTACGAGCCTGGTATTGGGATAATAATGAACGGCTCAAACTGCCACTTAAATATCTTTAGAACATTTATATGGAAATTGAAGTAAGCATGGACTACGTCACAGCATACATGCCTGAAATCGTTTATCAACGAACTGATCGGACCACAACTGATCAAATCTTCATACTTTGACAGATCCTGGAAAGAATCCAAGAAGTCCAAATCGATACCCACAACGTACTAATCGATTACATTGACGCATACCACAGCATTTATAGAGACGAACTATACATATTTACGATATACATATGTGTGTAGGGCAAACTCGTCCTTCTATCCATTTGACAATGGATAGTTCTAGCTGCTCCATCAGAGTCAGAAACGACTTTACCTATACACATCCGATACCAAAACATGATTTCGGCTAGGTGACAAATTGTCTATTTCGGCTCCACTTTGACAACAACATCTTGTCAGAAATTAAATGCAATTTAGTAGTAAAGCCCGCACTTGAACTACTAAGGAGATTATATATGATCATCCCAGTGGTGCTCTACATAGCTGAAGCATAGACCATATCAAAAGCGGATGATGAAAATCCTTGGTCGTTTTGAAAGAAAAATTATTTGAAATATCGTCGGCTCCGTTTGCGACGACGGGCAATGGAAACAAAGATTCATGCACAATCTATATGATATGCAACATACCCGTAGTCAGAAAGGTCTCCACATTGAACGTTTAATATGACTAGGACACGTAAAGCTAATGGTCACCAATTCTCCTGCTTGCAGTTGTTCGTTTCCAGCCAGATGTCGGATGCAGGAGAGGAAGACCTAGCATTAAGTTGAAACCGACCTAAACCAACTTAAAGTGCGCAACTGGAGAAGCAGTTAGCTAAGGACCAAGCTAATTGGAAAGGCGTGTTGTTTGAGGAGTGGGTTCTTGCCGAATAGTAGCACCACTTGAGTAAGTAAGTCTTGTGCATTCTGGAAACTTTAAATTCGAAAGAGGATTTAGAGAAAGTGATGGGGGTTTTATGATTATTCTTTTCTATCTTTTGACCTCAGTAAAATATGGTAAATACGTACCTAAATTAAAAATTGTATTTATATCATAAAACATAACTGTTACATATCCCAATCATTTAGGATGATATCTGAATTTGTCATACTATTTTTTTAACATTAACATTTCACGTGAGGATAATTAGCGGCGTTGACTTTGAAATGAAAAGCCTAAACTGGTGGTTCACGTCTTAGCACTTACTATATATGCATTTCGCAAACAAACATCACACATTTCTCACTGTTATCCGAATTAATCCCAAGCATTCATCAAAATGAATTAAAATAGCAGAACCACACCATATTCTCTGTTTTTATTAACTGGCGCTAATTATTTCAGAATTGTCACATGTTCTATTCAATCATCCATCAATGTAGTTTTGGTACAAGAAATTTTATCAGTGGCCTTCTGGGACTTCTTTTTTTCACGTAGAATGAAATTTTTAATCCAAATCAATCAAAAATCGTTTGTTTGCGGTAAGAAAGGGTGCTGAAATGTTTGAAATTTCAAAATGATTTATTGGTAAGAAAGCTCAGAACTAAAATACACAGACCAAAGCGATATATTAATGTACATATATATATGTTTTGGTGATTTAATATTTGCAATATTTACAGAATTATAATTTAGGAGTACAATTGCACGGTAACATCAATCGGCCATAATGTTAAGGTCGTTTATGTATACCAACACCTGCTATTACCTAATGTGCCTATAGGTAATTCAATCTAGTTCACTGTTATCAGCAGCCCTCTAGACGGAGATGTGATTTATGAACTAGAATTTTTTTGTCGGTAAATCAATTACCCGAACATTCAGCCTGGAGTAAGACAAAGCTGTCTATTTGATGGATGCACCAAATTAATTTTATTTTAACAATTACACTAGACATCGACATCAAAATGTAAACAAATCGAAATACTGCTACGGAATCATTATTTTTTGCAAAACAAAAAAAAAACGTTTGTTTTTTCCCGCAACTAGATTGATGAATTAAGCTCCAGCTTGATTGATTTGAAAATATTCTCTCAGTGCGACCTGTCAAAACAGTTATGCAAAAGTGCTTATCGACTGTGGTATACACAACGGCTTGGCTTAGTCAGCAAAAATGTGACTTTTAGTCATATTCAATTTTTTTTATAAACTTTTCTCAGGTGAGGCGAACCTGTAACGCTCCAGGAGCGCCCTGAGATGATGCATGATTTTATGCAGATGTTTATTGACCTCGTTTTTTAAAGTGTTGTATATTGGTTGGAAAACGTCTTCTGAAAGTTCTTTTCATTGTTTGCTTGTTCTGTAACAAAACCAATTTTGGTATTGCGTTGTTTGTGTCGTTGTTATACATATAGTGTGCCTGTGAAACTCTTTGTCTTGTCGGTCGTTGAAATGCAACTATCCTAGGGATGATTTTTCTAAGCTCCTCCGAACATCAGACGTTTAATATCTGTAACAAAGAGACATATTTCCTAGAAATCTTCGCTTTTAGCTTTATATTTATAGAGAGCAGTATTCAAGACCCTGGGCTTTAAACAGAAGAAGAAGCTGGGTCGGTGTAAAATATCTCTTAGATATGAAAGGTAACTTAGCTTGGACGATGCCGATTTTGCAACAAAGGTTACACATTGTTGCCATAAAACATCTAACCGAATTGTGAAGCCTAGTATATGCATGGATTCTATAATTTAGTATTTTTTAACATTTAAAAATGTTCATTTTCAGAATGCTTTCCTATTCATTAAATCATACAACATGACTTTTAGAATGGGTATACAATACACTAAGTGATAGTAACATAAATAGATTGCAAAAACAACGCAATGAGAATAATCCTGAATTGTAATCGCTATACGTATTTTGAATATGTTAAGTCGTCTTGATTAGTTAAGTGTTAAACAACAATTGGTGGTAGTTTGTTCAAAAAATTAGAAAGGGAGATTTGCCTGGTTATTTAAATTGTTCAATTAGGTATGTAGGTGAAATCCAGCCATATTAATTAAGAAATGGAAATAATTTGAGACTCCCAACTTATGGCAATACAATAACACAAAATAGACTAATATATAAAGGCTATCAGATTTTTCAAATTTTGCCAGAACATGTTAAATTGGAATCAATTTTAATATATTTAAGAGCGATGTTAAAGAATTTGTAAAAAAAAAATAATAAAAAATATGTAATATTTATAATAGTTTATTTAGATATCGTATAAATGCTAAATAAATAATGAAACACAACAAAAAAAAAATACAAAAAATCTCATAGATCACCATAGGTTACATAAAATTAGTCAACTCTTCAGAGTACCGCCCACATATACTAGTTAAAACATCTTCTAGGTTATAAAACCTCACTAACATATTTATTATAAAAAGTGTTGATTCGTAACGATATTTTTATTTTTAGCCCGATATGTTATCTTATTTTTGTCCCCAATATTGCTCAGAGGCATTGGAGATGTGGACGCATCTCAAAGACTTTCACCCAAACTGGTTGATGTCGGTCTATCCCACAGTAAGCTACACATGATATGACGTTTCTTCATCAATTAAATAGCGATTCGTTATCAGTACCCATACAGGGCATGCATGGGCCGTATATCTCTTCTACCTAATAAAAATGTCGGTGTTAAACAATTTTTTTTAGTTCTTTCTAAATTTTTGCTTTACAGACAACAACGTAGTAGTACATTATTAATGCTTTTTTAAAACTAAAATTTTATTTGTTTTTTTTTTAATTTCTATGAACTATGCATTCGAAATCTAATAATTAAACAATATTCACAATTATTTTTGAATGACATCATGTATCCCCCTTTTTGGGGATATTCATTTTAAGCATGGTATGGTATAGGGTATAACCGATTCGCATAACATGTTTTAATGTATATTACGTAAGTAATTCTTTTTTTCACTCTTATTAACATATTTTGAGAAATAGTTTTTCTCTCAACATGCTGCTATGCAATTTTTTATACAACCCATCCCACCCCATCCTTAAAATTATCATCCCCAAAGATAGGGCGCGGCTAAAAACTTTATGAGGTTGAAATATAGAAAATGATATTGTCGCATCTTGTTTAGTCAGTTTATCATAATCTTTTATGATTAGACAAAAATCGACGTTTTTTTTATTCATTCTATATGCTATGGGATAGGATATACAAATGATTTTTTTAACAAAATGCACCCAAAATGTTAGTGTGGGTTAAAAGGATCTATATAGGAAATGTACACACCAAGTATTATTATCAAATTATTTTTATCGAACATTTTTTTTGAATTTGTTTAAAATTTTACCAAAAGTAGTTTTTTTTATTCAATAGATGAAATTATATTTTTCTCATTATCATACGATTCGACCAAAAATAACGTTTTTCTGAAAAGTGCGCATGGCAGTTGTCGGATTTTAAAAATATTTACACTTGTTCAATGGCATGAATAACGACAATATTCAACAAATTTCATTAACATAGCAAATCGGTGACGGACGACGCACGAAGTGACATTTACATTGACTCAGATAGCGATTCTGAGTTGATCCATATTCTTTACGATATGTGAATCTAAATCATTTCTCCAACTATGTATAAAAACTAATATACTCCAATAGGACAGAGTATAAAAAGCGATACTACTGGTATATGCCCCAATTCGCTAAACGAACCGATACATTTTCAGAAATTTAAATGTAACGCACGTCGAATGGAATTCAATTTGACATTGAAACTCGTTATAATAACCTCGTGTTGATTTGACACCTCATAACTGGTTTCGAATAGTCGCGTCTTTTATCTGTTCTCTTGTACTTTATCTCTGGGGAGCTATATTATTATTTTTTTAAAGAACTTACACCGAGTTGTCCAGACTACTGATTGTTTATTCCGTAAATGTCCAAATAGGAAATTAGAACGCTGAGAACTCAGCACTGGCAGCAATAGCTTTAAACGCATACACCATATTACTATTCTGTTTGCGCAGATGTTGCGATTAAATATTGTTGCGCATTTCTTAAAACGGTTTTTTTTACTAAAAAGAATTTCAGAAATTCAAAATCAGTATGCAGCATTGCCTTTGTTGTACTTTTTATCTCATTTGTACATAGAGAATAAACTGTTTTTTTTTTTATAAAAAAATGTGTTCATATTAGTCGGGCAGCTGTTTGGATATGAAGTATTACTGTCGATATAGAAGAAAATTATAATAAGATAACTGTTGATAAATTGGCTTCGATGTCACTGATGATAATGACAAGACAACTACCTAAATGTCAGAAAATATGTTATTAGTCTAGATATACAATTTAATGCAATCTTTTAGTCAAGACAATACTTTTTTTGTTGCAATGGATGGATTAAAATATTGTCAGTTGCTGCACCAACCACCAATACACCTTCTAGCAGGGACTACATCATTGGGCCATATTTTTGTTGAGATTACCAAAAACAATGCTGTAAGTTACTTGGTATCGCAATTTTATAAAACTTTTTTGTTTATGAACAGGATAAATATTCCCTTCAGTATATTTGGTTCTAATTGATTGTCCATTTTCACGATGTAATTTTGCTGGACATTTTCCAGTGTGAATAAAGTTAGCAAATAAAACATTTGAGCTATCACAGACACGAGCACGAACTACAACTCTATTTGTCATTAAATAAAAACAAATCGTAACGAATAACGTACAATCTCTTACAATTTTAGAACAGAGTTAACAGACATCTGCAAGTATCTTGGGGAGAAGTGTAATAAAGCAATTGGTGGCTCCACGACTGGGTCATACGTAACTTTCTTTTTCAATACGAATCTAACCGAATTTGGAGATTTTAATATTTTTGCCAAAATACAGAAAAGTTTTACATATCTTTCTATTCAATTTTAAATGATATAAATGAAGTGAACCCGTGATTATAAGAACTTTTATTTCTGAATTTGAAGGAAATTGGTGTCCATGTAAATCATAATGATTTTTCGTTTATTACCAAAATTATGTGAAATTGTCATAAATAGTAATAGTAACATTTATATTATATTTCATTTCATTCAATTAGACCAATATGAAAAAAAACTATGTATGCAGTTTTATTAGAACTAATATCGCCATAGTTTATTTTACGTATGTATAACCGTTATATGTCTAAAACTAAATAAGAACTATGAGAAAGCTGCAATCCGCTGTGCGAATCGTTTAATACCCTATCCCATCCCACTCTTTGTCATTTGAACAAAGTCGGTGTTTTATTCTCAAAATGGGCATATTTTCAGTATTTATTTATATTTTATATGAGTCATGAAAAATGACATTATATACAAAATGTGATTATTCTAGCTTTTATTTTTTAGAAGGACTATAATTCCACTGTGGCATATGATATGGGACTGGGTATCAAAATCAGGGTTGCAAAAGTCAATACAATTGTACTGTTTTCGATACAATCGCCATAGCTTCAGTACACAAATACACTTTTATAAAATCCGATACAATTTGTGCTGCAGCTATTTTAAATAGGTATTTATCATCAAAATATGTTTTAAAAAACGAAAACATCACATAATTTGCTTTGCTACCAAAAATCTGTTTGAATTTATATAAATACCACTGAAAGTATGTGTCAATTTTCAATTCACAATCACTTTTTTCTATATTCGCGCCATTTTTTTGCCTGAATACAGCTTATCAGCTGTTTGATGGTTCTTTTTTAAATTTTTCTTATGAAAGTTTCGAACCAAAAATACATGTCTTCCTGTCTTCTTATTTTTAGGGATCTTGAAGGTCTTAGTTAGTCATTAACTAACAAAATAGATAATAATTAGATAATTAAATTTAAAGACATTTTGTGGTTTTAAAATTACAATTATGCTGATAAAAATGGATTTTTGTTTTTAGGTTGTTATTTGGTTTTACTCACTTGATGTCATAATTTCTATAAGCAAAAAAAACAGTTAATTTACATGATCTAAAGAGATATGTACTTCGTATTTCGAACATTATTGTATTGTACACAAAATTATTTTTAGGGTATTTATTTCAAATAAAAATAAGTAAAGCAACGGTTTTTAACCAAAACACTTTCGTTTCGAATTTTAAGTCACTCTCATGTTGATCAGGTTCCGGCAAGCGATCTGCATCCTTAAGACAATGGGTTGGAAGACCCTTATACACGGCACAAGCTCTTTCGGAAAGCTTCACCAAGTCAATTGATATGGGTAACTTACACTGGTAAATGGGTTTAAGTACCACAGGAAATCCCCCAAACAGCTATATTTTTTTATAGTTGAAACTATTTTTCGTTCGTTTGTTTAGTGGAGTTACAGTTCTACATGTCCTAGCCATCTTTGGGCCGGTTTTTCAGTGCTGAGTTAACACAGAGTTTAATAACTCCGGAATAAACTTAAGCTAGACTTAACTCATGAAGCAGTTTTTCAGTACAGAATTAAATTTGACTCCGTGTGTGATGATTTAATTTGGTAGCACTCATGATTTATCGATTTTGCTCAGTTATCACTTTATCAGCTGTTCGGTTTCCTTTTCCCCAAACAAATGAACTTGTAAGTCTTTATCTTCTTAAAAAAGTTAAACTCAATATTTAATACAATTTCAAGTAGCTGAGATGTGCATTTAGTTTCTCAAAATTAAATTAAATGTCCACATAAATGGAATTGAAAAAAATGTTTGCCTGGTATTTTATCATCTGTCAAAACCATCTGATCATCTTATTCCGTGGTTAACTCAGGAAACTTGCTGAGATTTAAATCGCCTGAAAAACTGCTTTCTCAAGTTAACTCGAGTAAGCTCCCGAAACTAGGATGAACTCGCACTGAAAAACTGGGCCTTAAACGTCTTTTTCGAATTTTAACGACTTAATTTTAAGCGAATAAATTTTGTAGTCATCTTTATATTTTTTGCATCCATAGAATCGCACTTCATTCTGGAACGCCTTGACTGTAAAAACTTTAACTCTATTTTTTGTAAATGACGAAATAGAAAAAAACGAAATCTTGATGACTGTTGTAAGCAACAATTTTAAAAATTTAAACAATACTGATCCTGGCAAGCTATCAAGAGTACGCTCAAACCAGAAATATTACAAGCTTTCGCTTGTTTTTTCCGTTAAATGACTAAAAGCTGACAAAAGAATGGCGATAAAAGGAAAAAATGATCATAAGTAGTGACGGACACGGCCATTATGTGCATTGAAAAACAAAACTAAGTGAGATAGAGGTTTTTTTCCTTTTAAGAGAAATTATATGCCTGCTCTTAATGATTTTTTTATTTCGTAATTCTTGTAAAAATTACAATTATGCCTCGGTTATTATTTTCAGCTGTAAAACGTGAAAAATTAAAGCCATTTTCTTAAAAAAAATACATTTTCACCAAATCTGTATAAAATAGATAGCTTATCAAAACACCAAACTATGATGGAAATCAACCAGTACAATTTCAATACAATTTTTTTTTAACTTTCAATACAATGCTGAAAAGCCATTTTTCATCCCTGATCAAAATCGTTATTTCCGAAAAATTAAGGAAAGTGGGCGTTTTTTTCAAAGTAATTTCATCACATTTTTTTTAAATGTTTTTATAATTTAAACAAACTTTTTTTTAAAAAAACTCCTTCAAAAAATGACCTTTAAAAACTTTGTATGGGTAAAATGTCGGGTGTTCCATAATTCGCACGAAATTTGAATTGCGCCATTTAATAGTACTATTTTGTCAACGAAAAAAAGATAACATTGTGACAGCTGACAGTTCGTAGTTAGTAAAAATGTATATGAAAGAACAATGCATTTTCATTTTCATTAAAATAATGGACCATTCTTCTTTGAAAATGCGGCAATTAATGATATTCTTTATCGTGATATGATAATTGATAACCCTAAAAATTAAGAGCCTAAATTACAAGATATGGATGTGACCAACATGTGGTTTTAACAATATATACAGCCAGAGAAATAATTCAATTACTGCATGAGCCTCCGATCAGAATTGCCCATCCAGATCTTGCGATTTAACGCCATTGGACTTTTTTGTGGTTTTTTAAGTCAAAGGTCTAAGCAAATAAGCTCACGACAACAAGGCCTTGAAAGAGGAAATGGTGCGGTGTATTAATGAAATTAAGCCACATTTATACGAAACTTACATAGAAAATTTCAAGAGAACGTACTTGCGAGCAAAATCGTGGCTGCCATTTATCCGATGTCCTATTCCATACATAACCCGAATCTGTATACTAAATGAATCAATACACAATTTATGTTTTATTATAAAAAAATCTATGTTTTCTATTAAAATTATATTTTGCTTGAATTATCTTATTGTCTAAATATCTTGCTCACATACTATGTTATAATTTCTTATGGTTTGATCAAAAAAGACGTTTACTTAAAAAGGTAACGTGGCAGTGAGCTGATTTTGAAAATGTGTACACATGTTCTGCTTCGTCAAACAGAGAGTCTATATACCAAATATCATTCTTATAGCTTAAATTTAATGCTCAAAATTCGGTGACTCACAGACGGACGGATGGATGGGCAGACAGACAGACAGACATGGATAGATGGACTAGTCTGATTATGAGTCGATACATTTATTTTACGGTATATCTATCTAAATTATTTCTCTCTGTAACAAACTTAATGTCAAAACGAATATACTCCATTGGGTAGGGTATTTACATATGAAAACCGCAGCGTGAATCGTTTAATACCCTATCCCACTACGTCCTTGTTAAGACACTTTAACAAAATTCCTTGTCGTTTAACCAAAATCGACATTTCTTTCTAAAAGTAGCATGGCCATGGGCGGATTTTAAAAATATTTTTTTTCTATCTGAAGTCATGAACACAGAGCTTATATACCGAGTAATTTTCAATCCTCGGTTTGTGTTTATTATGTGATTGTCTAATTGTTTAAATAATTCAAATAAAAACTTTTAATTCTCTTTAAATTGGTACACATTATGTAAATTACCTTGCAGAATACATTCCTTCGTGTAGATAAAACAGGTTATTCTGGATTTAAATTAGTACTTAATTTTATATTGCGGCTACAATAGTTTGCAAATACTGTTTCTACTTAAGCTACGAATTGTTCGACTTACCTAAATGTGATTCAAGTGATTTAGCTGATGCATGGCATTGAAAAGTTAAAAGTTAAAAAAAAATAAACATTTTTTTGCTGTGTAATCGATTGAATTTATGTTATTAATAACAATATCAAAAAATATTGATATATTCAAAGATTGAGAGAAGAGGGTGTTAGTGTGTTTGTGTGTTTGAGCATTGTGCATTATGTTCATAATATTATTAAGTATCATTATTTTCATTTTTAATAAATTGTATCCATGCAACAAAAAAAGTCTAGTTCTCTACGCTACGTTTACTACTCATTCACGTACAAACAGCTTGTTGAGATCAAAAGCCTCGGTATAAGGTCTGATTTATTGTTGACAGTTTTGCTAAACTGTCGTAAGCTTATAAATACCTGATATCACTGGCTAAGTAAAAGTGGATAAAAAACTTAAACATATGTTGCGGTCCATGTTATAGTGAGAATCAGCAATCATTTATATTTGAACAAATAAATAGAGAACTCATTACTATTTTAGCTAATTTTTAATTCAAGCTATATCGACCTTGTTTGAATAAAATTTTATGACACTGCAAAAAATACTTCTACTTATAAGTGAACTCTTATCAAGCTTCGAGGACATTTTTACTCAACTAATCTACAAAAAAAGAATACTACAATGACCAGCAATATAAGAAGCAAATAGGCCATCATTTCACTTATCCGTTATCATCCCGCAGGTCTTCAACAAGATGCCCAAAGAACTACTCAACCTAACACTTTTAAAAAATCCCCTATTTTACTGCCCTTAATGATTAAAATAAAAGAAAAATTAATAATGTATCTTATTAAAAATTAACAATATTTCCAGGATACTTTTAACATTTATATAACTAGCCTTCTGCAGAAAAGTCTTTTGAGACTCCGCAGATCCTTTTTTGTAAAGATAAGCGATACGCTTGGTGATTTTAAAATCATTGCGGAGAGAGCCTATATCATAAGTAATACAAAAAAAGAAAACAGCGGAACGAGAATCCACCTCACACGATTATCGCATCTTTTTATTCATAACTTGACATCGATAAAAAAACGCCCATCCAAATTTACTGCATTGCACAAGTTCAAGGGCTCGCATCTATTTGGTTTGTTGTCCGAACATTCCAAAAAATTAGAACAACAATATCGGATCTCTTCCTTAATGTACAAATGTGAATAACTACAATGACACAATAATGGCAAAATACTTTGTAAACACTCGTTAAGAACAGCTCAGACCCTTCCTGAATACCAAAGTGGCACATTTTAAATCCTAAAATCTCCACACTTCAGCAGATCCTTCAAGTCTGATGCCAAAATCGATACCAACAATTTATTCATCGATTCAAGGCCGCATAAGACAACCTGTAAAGAACAAATAATCTAGAGTCTACGTGTGTGCAGGATAACAATAGATTATTTCGCTGCTTCATAAAGTACGGCAAAGACCACACCGAAATACTTGATAAAAAAAAAGTTAGACATTATTCTTTAAGGCCAATTACTAGCATACACCTTTGGTCAGTTTAGCCAAGGAAGGGTCTTAAATGGGCTTTAAAGTAGACTAGAACAAGACAAACTTTATGCTGTCAAAAAGTACATCGACGAATTGGACAGAAGGCCTCAATCGACAGCTTTAATGTTAGGTAGTAATAAAGAATTATGCCCAGTTTCACAGTGAGAGTTTAAGCCTCACGTGGAGCTAAACCTGCGGTTTAACATTACTTTGTGTCTCACAGTGCCGGCTTAAGAGGTAACCACACGTTAATGTTGATAAAACCAAAGATTATGAATTCTATACAGATGACGCATTGAGAACAAAAAACAGAAACTTTTGCTCAGTAGCTTCATGGTACGGGCGGGCGGTGTGCATGAAAACACATGAAAAACAAGAACAAAAACATATGGCAGGCTGTGCCGGCACGATGATTCTCCGGACTAAGAACTTAGATGACAATTTAGCGATAAAGCCATTACTGGTATTACTAAGGAGATCATTTAGAGGAAACGGGCTATAACACGAATGCTACAGCCCGAAGAGTTTTTGATTCTGAGCCAAATGGTAGATGGTGTAGAGGAAGACCCCGCCTTGAGTAAGGCTTCGTAGTAGAAACCGACTTAAAAATCAATTTGAAGTGCGAAACTGGAGGCAGTTTGCTAAGGACAGGGTATTAGGGGATGCTGTTTATATTTTACTAGCTGACCCATGCTCGCCTTGCTTCACCCGCCCTTAGCAGTTTAAATAAATTTGTAACTTATATCTGATCCATTTGGCATTGAAAATATATTATTAATGTAGAAAGCAATTTTTCACATCTTTTGAACTGTTTGTGTGCAAAATGTCATTACAGTTAGCCTAAAACGGATTTGAATAAAAGGCAAACATACATACAGCGATAATATACCGTTAATAACCACATTCACATATATATACACACCTTGGGTTAAATACCACTTTTTCCTGTGTAATTGACGAGTGGAAAAGTTTGAAAAGCGCCTCTACATGTGAAAAAAGAACATGTTAAGTGCTATAGAATTATGGGAAATTTTTATTTATTCAGGATTGGCATAAGCAACCTGTGTTTAAGACGAAAATACAAACGCGTATTTCCAAACATTTTACTATTAGGCAATATGCAAGTTGATATTACATGTAATTGAATAAATAATGGCCTTTCAAAATATATGAAATGCCGTGCTATTAAATTACCATTTTAATAAAAATATATAACTTTAATTTTGTGCTATTTTTCCATACGAATAGCGCCACTTTTGCGACTAGTAGAGAAAAAAGGAATATGTTGATGTATACCAAAATGTTAGCTTTCAGTCGTCAATAACAAGTGGTATTTTTTTCACTACTGTGCTGTAAAGAATCAGTCCGTCATTTCCGTCCAAAGGGAATTTAGGCGGGAGTTTGGCGGTAATCCCCCGAATAGATGGACCATTATGAGGTTTGTAAACATGTTTGCCGAATCTGGAAGCATCGCACGAAGGCCGTACCATCGAGATGCCAATGTTCGGGTTCAGGATACAATCGCAGCAGCAGCATCTGCAATACAGGCCAATCCGAGCGTTTCGACCCGAAACTTATCGGGGCAAATTGGAGTTAGTAGACGGTCATTACAACGGATACTTCATGACGATTTAAACTTGTTTCCGTACAAAGTCCAAATTACTAGCAAGTTTAACCCTCAGGATTTGCCTGGTTCGCCTGGAATTTTGCCAAAAAATGATATCAATGGCCGAAGAAGACAACACATTGATCAATTGTTTGTTTATGTCTGATGAGGCCCATTTTGATCTTAACGGCAATGTAAACAAGCAAAATTGCCGTATATGGAAAGAGTCTTATCCAGAAATGCTCCATGAGACGAACTGCACCCAGAACGAGTCACTGTGTGGTGCGCAGTTTCATCAAGGTGTATTGTCGGGCCGTACTTCTTTGAAGAAAACGGTGTAACCGTTACTGTCAATGGGGACCGTTATTTAAAGATGTTGAAGGAGTTTTTTTACCCAGAACTGCGCCGAAGACGTATACCATTCAACAGCGTTTGGTTTCAGCAAGATGGAGCAACTGCACATATAGCCAGACCAGTTATGGCGGAGCTAAACAAAAAATTCGCAAACAAATTATTTTCTACTCCACTCTTCGCTGGCCCCCAAGGTCACCTGACCTGACTGCACCAGACTGCTTTTTATTGGGTTAAGTCAAGCAAGAGGTGTATAAAACGAAGCCCAGGAATATAACTGAATTAAAGCAGTCCATAACGACAATAATTGAGGCGATCCCAACTTCAACTCTTCAGGCCGCAATGAATAATTTTTTGATCAGGTGCCGCATATGCGTGGGAGAGCGTGGAGGTCATTTGCGATCTATAATCTTTAAAAACAACTAACTATTTAAAAAAAAATTTAATTTTCTAACCAATAAAAAAAAATGAAATACATCGATTAAAAAAAAAGTTATTTGAATTTTTTATTGTAGCACAATTGGTGCGCCACCCTGTAGAAGTAAGTGATTTCTTAGAAATAGTCTCTTTTAAGATGATGACCGCAGTGTACGTTGATCAAATACTTTTCAAACATTGATATTTGTTTGAATATACAGAACATGCTGATATGTATGTCTAAAATATAATAAGTGTTCGCTTTGTTTCATTGGAACCCGCCTAACGAGTATTACCCTACCAAAGAGATGTATACCAGTAAAATAGTTTCGCATAAACAATCCAAACCAAAAACAATAAAACAAATACTCAAATTGTAACAAGTGCTGGTATATTAATATTATTTCATTGTAAAACTACAATATTTTACTTTTTTATCTTTTCTGGAGTTTTTTTTTTATGTTTACTTAACTACATTATAGTATAAGACTAGCTTTTGTTGTTCAATTATGGCCAACGATTATTTCACAAAATCAACCATAATTGCTTATTGTTATAAAATTTTCTATTTCAATTTTAATTTTTTTTTGTTCGATACATTTTCATATCATAACAAATTGTTATATGTTCACTTAAATAATTATATTTAATTTCAACTAAATGACAAATTCATCATATAGTTGTTATTTGAAAAAAAAATCTCACTAAAAATATAAATACTGAATTATATATGGGGATTGCGTGCAATAAAATTAACAGTTCACTTAAACTAATAAAATAATAAAATAAAACACAATTCATGATACATAACAATGCTAAATATTAATCATATTATATCATCAGCAATAATTATATCTGTTTGTAATAGTATATTAATGTTAAATTCACTAATTATGAGGTAAGCCCTGAGTTATGAATTTATTTTATTTACAGATTTATTTGAATGCTCTGTGCAACGTTTAACATTACTTATTGTATTTGAATTCGTTCATTCTGTTAAAATTGCTCAATATATCAATTGACGTGTAGATGGCGGCGGTAATAAGTTAGCAAATCTTTACATCATTTAGCCAAGATATACACCAAATCGACAGCTAGAGTGTAGACTTCAATCCGAGATGCGAACTAATTTGATTCTCTGCTGTTCTCACTACTGCCCGCTAGTGGGCAGTCTAACGAGATACCAGAACTGGATAGTGTACTCGCTGGCTGAGTATTTGGTGATGACAGAGTTCTGTTATTGGCACTGTTATTGGTTCCACTATTGCTGTTGTTGTTGGCTGCACTTGTGCTGCTGCTGTTGCCGCTTTGTGCTGAGTGTACACTGGGAGATGACTGCTGGTTTATCACATCGGCTGGTATCAGGCCTTCTTTCACTCGCTTCTTTTGCTTCATTCGACGATTTTGGAACCATATTTTTACCTAAAATTTATTTAAAAATAATGAACAAATTCAGGAGTGTTGGTATGGTTGGTGCCTAACCTGAGTCTCATTGAGTTGAAGGGTATTTGCGATTTCAATGCGACGTGCTCGTGTAAGATATCGATTGAAATGGAATTCCTTCTCGAGTTCCGTTAGCTGTTTGTTGGTAAAGTTGGTTCGTCCCGAATTGTTATTGTTGTTGGGAGCTGTGCCATTGCCCATCAACAGCAGGGGGTTGGCTGTTTGACCAGGCATGCCACCACGACAAATGTCCAATTGTTGACCGGTCATTTGGTAGTCATGTATGGTGGCAGGTAGTTTTGGTACTGAAATGAGAAAACACGATTCTATGAGTGGTTTGGTATTAACAATTAATTGTTTGTGGTATTTCTGACAATTTTAGATTTTTCAAGAAGGTATGTGTATCCGTTTGCTGGAGATTAGTGAATGCGGATTCAGGGATATGGGTTTGTGTAATGTTTATGGTGGACACAAGGATAAGTCGAGGATTATAATCACGGTGTTTGTGTACAAAGCTATTGTCTAGGGAAGGATTAGATCCCTAGAGAGTGTGTTGAGCCTTTAGGTCAAGTAAGATTAATTAACTTTTGGAAATCCTTTTTATCTGATCCAATGGAAATATCCTGAAGAAATGATCGTAATTGTTTTCAAGAGTTGGACATTTGGGTGTTAATCTGTATTAATTCATCAATAATATATTTGATAACGTTAACTAAATACGAGATTCGCTGGAATATATTCTCTTGGTATTAGCACTAATGTTGCTTCTGTATAGGGGTTGTATAAGTTACAAGCATACTAAAACTAATAATTTCTTCCCATGAACAGGTAACTTTATTTATTAGATGCTTTTTACGATTTAAAGATTACACGATCTACGTCGAGCGATTTAAAAAATTATCCAGTAAGCCTTACTTGCAAACATATTTATGAAAGTAAATTTTATATTCATTCATACTTTTTACATGAAATAAATTGAACTACATAATATGCCAACAGTTTGATAAAGGTGTCAACATACAATTAAGCGCTAAATGTGTTTTTATACTACGCAAGAAAACAACATGACATTTAAAGTCATTCACGATGTAAATTGATGGCAAATAAAGTCTTTTAAATGTGCAGCGGTAGCATATATACGAAGCTGGGGCTAAGTACATGTAAGTTGGGATTTTATTAAAGATAACAGTAAGCCACGATTTTCTTCGTTTAAATGACATATATTTATATTACCTGTTGTCTAGGAGAACAAACAATGCCTATTGACATGTTTTTTTTTTACAAAAATGTACGTTCCCATGACCATGGATATTATACGTGATAATAGAGTAAGATCCTCTTCCGAAATCACTGTATCTATAATTCCTAATTATAGTCAGTGTGCATTAGTATTTAGTCGTTTGCTCTTTAACATATATAGTCGTTGATTATCTGGCTAAAGAATATGTATTGTAGAACTCCAAAGTCGTTATCAGTCAAGTATTCTTGTAGAGTATTTAAACTGCCCTTGATCTGATACATTCCCATTTAATCCAAAATTTGTTTATGAATAAAAAAGTCGCTTCAAGTGCGAAATGTTTAAATATAGATATGGAATCAGTGGAATCAAAAATGAAAACTAAAGCTGGTATCCGAAAATGTTATTTATCCATGCTGTAGTTATATGCATTTGACACCGTTGTGAAATATACCAAAGTTATGAGCGTATGCAGCTTATATAAAAGTGCTTCGCATAATAAGCAAGAATAACAAACCTTGATCGCATAAGAACCCATTCTAATATTCAATCTAAATATCTCTAAGTATTTTGACCAAGTGTTGCAAACTAACAGTATATAGGCTGATCCAATTCTCCATTAAAAGAGAGATCTCTTTGGGTAGTGATGGCCGATGATGACTATATTTTTTTTAATTTAAAGCACACCATTAAAAATACAGTAAAGAAACATATTGACACCTTATACACTGTCTAAAATTCTGGATTCTCCTGTAAATTATTGTTGTGATTTGAACCTATGCTAATAAACCAACGCACATTACTCTCAAGTACATCTACTATTTTTTTCCACAACTGATAATTGTTACCGTGGGAAGTTAAACTAAAGTATCAACAAACGTATCTTAAAAAGTTAACAACATACTTCATGTAAGAGGATCATAAACAATATAATCCTTGTAGCCAGGAAAATGTTTCATTATTTATTCTACAATCATCAAGCTTGACAAATATTAGAGGGAAGACCAAAAAAACTAGGTGTCATGTAATTACAACCCCTTCCCCGCACTTCTTTGACAGTCTTCGCTCTTACTCTAAAATTCCTTTGCATTGTCCCCGTGTGATTTACCCTACTCCAACTTTTAAAGTATTGACACAACAAACGATAACGCTTTGATGTTCCCCATTACTGAGCTAATTACAACGGCCTGACTACCGGCTTACAATGATTCACACTAAAGTGCATAATGTAGGCGCCTTTCTGAAGCTCCCCTCACTTCAAATAATGGACTAGCTCTCCGAAACAAATTTAATTGTTATTGTACCAGACTTGCGCCCTTATCAGTATTACAACAATGTCAAACCAGTACGATTAGGAAAATAGAATCTCAAGTGTCTGATGTTTAGGGTTTTCCTGGGTGAAGCTTTCATCAAATCCTAATCGGTTAGCCCTATCTACGGGCAAGGCGGCAGCGTTGTCGTCGCCAGTAGCATTGATGGCGCGGCAGTATTGTCGTCGGCGTCGGATCCCAAAAACCCGTAGAAGTCAACTCTGACACAATTGGCGCCAATGCATTGACACATTGAGTATAGTATCTAAATGAAAAAAGTTATTGAATTAGTTCATGTAATGAAAAGAATACACTTCCCCTTACCGACTACCTCTTCGTGACAACGATTAAACTCGCGTACCACGGCGATAAAGTCAGTACGCATTTTGTGCACTTTTTTAGGGTCGTTATTGCGTGGAGAGGAATACGTCTTATCGCTTCAATAAATCTTAACACAGAGCATAAATACGGGAAATGTGAAAAATAAACTTACTGATGATAGAAATTGCGCCCAGTTAACAGTCTTGACATTTTATGACTCCAATATATATTCAGCATTTGGTTCTTTATATTATATATTTTTTTAAACGACACTAGCTATCGCTAACAGTTTCAATGTTTACACTTTTGGTTCCATAAATCTTTTTACTGATGGGGCTTGTACATGGCTCCTATTTCATTATTTCATTGGAGGTGTTTGATTGAATTTCGTTGACAGGCTATTGCTTGTGATAGCTGAACCTCAACGACTACGGTATTGTTTGTTATACGTCGTTTGGGATTTACCAGTAAAATAACAAAAACGTTTGATTGCATATTTCGTGGTGGAAATAATTTATTGCATGCTTAGTTTGTACAAGCATTTTAAAATATTGTCACACACCGATTAGAAGGGGAAAATTTACAATATGTTAAAGTATAATAAATCAATAAAAACAATTTACTTTATTTAACAAAAAAGTGCTCTATAAATAAATATTTCTTGGGTTCAGTAATCGGAAATGGTTAGTAAATTTATAAGCAAACGACTGAGAATTTATATTCCAAGGAATATTGCAACCAAATATAATTTTGTGCCTCACTTTTTTTTAAAATAGTTATAGGTGATAACTGATAAGAATTATATCGATTTAATCATTGATTTTGTAGTAGGTTTTTTATTTATTTTTTTAATCAAATGTCGAGATTGTATGAAGAATTCAGTTTTCACAAGAAAAAAATTAAACGGAAATCAGCCTCGATCTACAGCAATTATAACGAGCGAAAATAATAAACTGCAAGGAATATTCTTATCGGATATAATACACGGATATAATAACAGAGTTAAACTTTGTTTTTTGAGTATGAGGTGCACAAATAATTACAGCAATGAATTTATTTATTACGAAAGTGTTTTCCTTTTTATTTCATGAGCCTGAGCTTGAGAATTTATAACACGTTTCTCTGCATCTACTTCTGAGGACGAACCCAAAAATACCATAAAAGAATAAGCTTTGAAAAATTTACAAATGAGTATTAAGTTTCTATCAGGGCAAATAAAGCTCTCCTTATACTAATGACGTTTTCCCTTGTTAAACAAATCAAATTTTTTTTATCTAGATCAGTCAGAAGACCGATTTTGATAGTTGTTGTGTTCCATAGGGCAAAAAATTGATTTTTTTTATCTCAGATCAATTTTTTACATCTGGATTTTTCTCACAAATTATTATCAATCATTAAAACTGTTGCAGTTCAATGTGAAATATAAATAAAATTAAAAAAACAATCAACCTGTATGACTTGAAACTTGACAGTTACACTGACACTAACTTCACAGACAAGGAATAACAACAATTCAGAAACACACAAAAAATCAATCTGAAATCGTGTTCCACTGGCAATTTTAGATCAAAATCTAGATTTACAAATGAAAACGCCACAAGCCTTTAAAAACTCACACATTACAGCTATTTAATAATATTTCTTTAAGGTATCATGTCTTTCAGGATTTGACATACTATCGAAAAATAATACCTGTAACGGATCTATAATTTTCTGTTCTGGCAGTTTTCTCCATGTTGTGCTATTCTGTCTTGCTCTGTTCTATGTTTATCTTCAATTAACTAAGCTATGTTGTTATTGCTTAGATAGGAAATATATTCTTCAATATAAGTAATTTGATGGGTCTTCGTTTGCTTTTCATATAGACGTACATCACAGATATAGCTTCTAAAAAATTTTTTTTTTATTTTCAGGCTTAAGTCCCAGCCAAGTCGTAATATCCAAGGTAAGCAAAAGTAATGTCACGCCATAATATGAACTGACTGGGATTTTATTGGGAATGGACAAAAACTGATTTGATTATTTAAAGATATAAAATTAATGACATTATGTTATGCTTTAAAGACATTCGCGAACGAATTGTAACAAATAATCCTCATCAAGGGCACATTTTCCGACATATGCGTTCACGCCGCATTAAGGTAGATCAACGAACGGTTAATCAAATTTACCAAATTGCCTTAGATAAGAGGCACTTTTCACAGATTTTCCGACGGGCTAATATCGATTCGGACCCCTGCATTGTTGCAGTCAAGATAAGAATCCGGATATCCATCAAGCCACAAGATATGTTAAATACTGTAAAAATTTAATATCGAAAGACTGAAAGTTCTTAGGAGAACGTGTACCTCTTAACATCTCTATTAACACCATACCACCAGCATATAATATCGCAACGAATAATAGCGAAGATTACAACAAGCCATAAGATCAGCCGCAAAAAGAAACCACTGGTTTAATAAATAATACCACCAAATTCTGGCAGCCAAACATGAGCATTATAAGGCAAAGCGACAAGTAAAGAAGAAAGCCTACATTCAGCTTTATAGGCAAAGGGAAGATCACTGCTTTTTCAGAAATAAGGAAAAGCGGACGATTAGAATTATAGGGAGGTCCCACCAGAGGAATGATGTTGCTACGTTTTACCATGTGTCAAACGCTAAAGTTAGCTATTCAAGGATATCCCGCTGGGTGGAAAAACGAACCATTAAATACTGGAGACGACCGCGAACACTAGCAGCGACGAACTAAGGGTAGCAATATCTAAACTTAGGCTCAACAAGTTTGCTGGAAATCACTGCCTTCCTGCAGAGCTATATAATTAAGAGGAGACCTTCAGAACTCAACATTTCCTACAAAATTCTATCTGCCGTATTATATGAATGCTTGAAACCGTTTATCAACAACCTCATCGGCTCTTAACAGTGTTGTTTTATGCCATGAATGTCCACAACTGATCAAATCTTCACATTTCGGCGAATCCTGAAAAATACAAAAGAAGTTCAAATCAATACACACCAGTTATTGATCAATTTTAAAGCCGCATACGTGTGAAGTTAAAGTTGAAACTGCAACATATAATTTCTTATATTTATTACACTCATACAGTCATGCTCATAATATATTTTTAAAATTTGGTTTTAACAAAATGCCCTAATCAGAATCACAAATCTAGGTAGTAAGCTTGACAAAAGTAAAAAAAATGACCAATGTTTATTAAATAAAACAATATAAACCACGTGAATAAAAAAGGAATAGGAAACTTTATCAGAACTTTTGTTTTACTACATCTTTTGGTTAAATACATATATACAAATGAAAGAAATCAAATATACCCAGACTTTATTTAATAAAACAATATGAACCACATACATTTTGTTAATTTCAATGAGAACACCCTGCTCTTTTCCTTATCCCCATGTTACCATCACATAACGTATAGCATGTGTACGCGTCTGTCCAAGTGTACAATTTTGTTACTTTCCCAAATACCCAGCAGATCTCAGACTGTCATCACATAATTAATGGATGAGCCGTGTTCACCAATCCCTGATCTGTCTGTCCGAATTCATTAGAGAGCCACTAACAGAACATGTTAAGGACCAGAATTTGAAATCCATAAAAAATACAACATAAATATAACTGTGGTGTTGTGTAGATACTTTTCGTGCTGGTACTTTTGTTGTGTAACGCAGTTGTACCCCAGAGAATTCATATACATCTTAATGAAAGATACAAAAAATGTTTGCGACTCGACTTTCACATTTTAATAAATTTGAGATAATTCAATTAGCTGCTGAAGTTATTATATTGAAATACCTTCAACCCTGTCAATAGTAGATTGTTTGCAATTAAGAAAAATAAATCACAAACTAACCAGGGATAATTGACATATGGAACCGTTAACTAAACAAAAATCAACTGTCATCTAAAAGGGTTGTGTGTATTTAATCAGTTACTTAATCCAATTTACATGCTTTGCACAGAAATATTTTCGGAAATGCATTCGATGACACATTTCTCACATGATCTGCCTGGCAGATGGTCAACACTTTACTGCTCTATTGTGTAATTAACCAGCCATATCGCATTCCACCAAAATGGACAGTCGTCCATCCGTTCAAAATAATGATGAAAACAAAAACCTGATACAACTCGAAGAGCTATATCCCTTAATGTCCCGCATTTCCATACAATCCATATCCATGAACGAATTATCTTGTCATCGCAACAAGGAGCATGAGGGTGGGTGTAGGCATCACTTAAGTCATTAGTCCATAAGCCAGCGTCCACAGAAGATAGGGTTAATTTCTGGACAATGACTTGACGAAATGTCTCTAATCTGTCATTTGTCAGGCGGACGTTGTACCGATTTTTTTTTTGTTTAGTATTTCCCTTTTTATTTTCTTGTCTGCTTCCAAGTGATAGCAGTCTTTTGGTGCTGTGTTTGCTAGTGCATGTGATATTCCAGTGGAATTCTAGGAGAAAACACCGACTGTCTATAATTTTGTTTATCAAGCACCTCCAACATTGTTTCGGTCGTACCTTTTTTGGGGTTACTTTTTGGAGGAAAAAAATGCGCCGTCGCGCACACGTCACTTTTCATGTTAATTAAAAGCGATATGACTGAGCTGCGAGACGTGCAGTATACAAGAAATACATCAGCATCCATACAGAATCAATCTGATATGTAGGGACTGATTCAAATGATGTACACGCAACCCGCTGGGTTATTAGTCACGAATTGTTTTCAAAGAGCCCATTTGACATGGAGATACTTTTAACAAGTAGACTTTCTTATGTATACCTCCGATCGTATCTTCGTTAAAAAATCTGTGTTGTCTTTATCCTAAGAACACGTATAAAAGAAGAGGTCCAAAAATCAATGAATTTTTCTCTTCAAGCATGGCAGCTATCCAATGTCAAGCTATATAAAAGTCCGTCTACCCTAAAACGATAACCATGTACTGAACAACAATAATACAATATTCCTTCTGATAAGCTTAAACCAAAATAAAATCATATTAGTTAGCAATAAAAATCTTATTTGTAATCCTCTAGACTCGATTGAGCTTGTATTGAAAAATACAATGGCTACTGGCATTTACTGCGTCATAAACATTTATTTGTTTGTTCGATAAGCTGAGGTGGTAAATCAAGTGGAGACATAAACTTTACAAGTTTCTAGGGTGCTAATAGGCTTTTATTGAATTTAAATCAGGTCATTAAATTCACAATAAAAATAATATGTGTAAAAATCTTAATCAAAACTACAAGCGTTTATTGCAAGTACTGCTGCTGACGTATTAAAGTACCAACATTGGGTTATTTTGGCCTACTCATTTTATGGTTACAAGATTGTCTCAAAAGATATTTCAAGTATTGCGATAAGTGTAGCATGGTCTCGTGTCAGCAATATTGATAATAAATGAATTATTTTAGATGATTTTTAGTGCATGCTTTATTGACCTTGGTTAAATTAGGAGATTATATGACTCTGTAAAAATACTACTACTTATAAGTGAACTCTTATCAAGTTTCGAGGACATTTTTACTCAACGAATCTACAAAAAACTGACAAGTTGCAGTTTTAATCTAACAATTATAAATTAGTGAAGAATCGAACATTTTTAAATTTAGGTGTTACATTAAGTAGAGTAGGTATGGCAGAAATTGAAATGACAAACTCAAAATAAAGTTAAAAATTTTATAAACTATGGTACAAATAATTCAAGATTAATATGAAATTATACAATTAAGAAGAATGGTATTATAGTATTAAATTAAAAAGAGTATGCTTTAAACAAATATTAAAATAAGAAAATAAAATAAAAAAATATAATTGCATTGACGCGAAGTTTTGCCAGAGCGCTTTCCTGAATTGCATTGTGCGACTCATTCGAACAATTATAGGTAGGGAATTCCACAGTTCAATAAAGTGAACTAAAAAGAACTAGGTTAGATTACCACATAAAAAAGTCGTCACATTTAAAAAAAAATGTCACATAACAAATCTGGGTCGTTCAACAGCTCCATCCTGGTGCCTTGGAGTATTGTTCATTCTTTTTGAAATATTTAAGAATAATTGGCTCCATATTTTTGTATACATGTACAAAAATACGAACTTCATGGGAGTTAAAAGGTAACATTTGAGCGAAAATTGCACAGTTACTATGGTAATATACAAAAAGTTATGCGAATCGCAATACATGAGATCTTAAATGGAAACTTTGATATCGTTTAGTTTTATATGATTTTAATACACGAATTGGACGTTAACTTGCAATTTACTATCGTTTATTCTCGGTAGGTTCTCCTTAACCGTACTTCAGATCGCTATTAAAACAGGCTGGATGGTTTGAGACCGGAATGAGTGAAAACTTATAGAAATTGGAAGTAAGGGAGGAATTCATAACATCTGTTAGTTAAGTTTCATTGAAAGAAGTAAATACGTTATAATATCTCGGCTATTACGAGTGATTCCTCCATCACTGAGTTATTCCGTAGGATTGATCGATCTGTAATTCTGTAAAAGAAAGGCTTAACTTATGCTCGATATTTATCTCGATGTTTTTATCAACCCTTACACATCATATTTCGGTAATGCCAGACAGAATAAAATCGGGTTTCCAAGCTGCCAATTTGAGATTTCATAGGTCCTCTGATGGTGTAACTCGCCGAGTGCGGAATAACTCAATGCAAAGGAGCCACTTTTCCGAACAAAAGTAGTCGCATGCTTTAAATTAGCAACAATACGTTTGTATTCATATACTTTGGCTGGAATGTTGACGGGATATTGGATGGTTATCGCTACCATAAATGTTGCATGGAAACAATTGAAAGTCCTTATATTGGGATCTGTCTGTTTAACCAAAATATTCAAATATTTCCGAAACACTATTATCTGCATAAATTAAAAATAAATGTTTATAGACAACTCACTGCTATTATACCTTATTAGAGAAATATAAAGCAGATAGGTAGGCCCCATCCATAGTCCCAAAAATATAACAACACAGATAATAATGTAGAAATGTTTAACAAAACCAACATCAAATATGTTATGAAATACACGTATTCTCTATGCCCAATAATAATTATATAAATAATTCATCAGGGCCACATCCTAGACCTTCGTATTAATAATGAAATGTGTGTCCATTTGTCCAAGTAAACAAAAGTACAATAATACAACTAGTCTTAATCGCCTTGATGTTACACACATATGTATAATTCTTTTTCGTTGGTATCATAACGAATATATCTTTGTATTCTTTGCTCAAATTTGGATTAGAAGTTGCTGATAAAATAGTGAAGCCTAAGAAAAATATATAAATGGTACCAAGAAACTCTTATTTTCTGAATCAATATAACGATCTTGGGTTCCAATTCACTTCATGGATTTTCTATAGGATCTTTAAAGATTTAATTAATTGCGACGGATACAATCTGTTATAGAAACAAAAAGACTTGTATTTGAAGAGAGAATTTTTACCCGCCACTAAATTTTGATTTTAATTAATCCATGTTTATAAATACAAAGTCATTACATGTTTTCAAATACGAACACGAAAAATATTCCATTCGGGGAAACGTTATAGTCCTAATGGAATGGAATGTAAGATGTCAAATATTTTTGAAAAACGAATTGATTGCATTCTGTCTATGAAAGTATTCGCGATAGCTAAAGTAGTGCATTTTAGTTGGCATACTTAACAATTGCATTTAGTTATTCATGGCTGATTTAGATTTGAAAATGCGGTGCTACAATTAGGGTTGCCGATTGTCGCTTTCGACTCAAAAACGCGGAAAATAAAATATTTATGATCAATGGGTAAAAGCTGTAAAACAATTTCACTGAAACTACCCACACATTATTTCCTCCTTTCTTAACCGCTCCGTCGAACTGAATTTTGTTTTATTTTGAGTTCAAAGAGCAAATTTTAATTCAAGAGAGTTGGTAGGTCACGTAGGCTAGCTGGGAGCCGGTTAAACAATTTGTAGAAGACAACATGATACGAGCTTCTAAAACTTGCAGTTTGAAAACAAGGAACGGCAACTAAGAATTGGTAATTACTTCGTAATCACCTTCATTTTGTTTTGGCAAGTGTAAAAAAACTTAAGATTAGTTTTGTTGCTTACTAGAAGTTTATATTCATCAAACCAAACTCTCAATAGCAGCCCTATTCACGTTGATGTTATTATTTGTGAAGCCAAAATTCATATAAATCATTCGATTATTTAAATACATCTATTTCAACCAATTAGGATTAATGAAATTTGTTTATTAAATTAAAAACATATTTGCTTAATTTTATACGACTACATCTTTTGGTATAATTTACATATGTATTTAAAACCAATATGCTACTCAAATAAAGCAACAATTCAAAAACACTATTCAATAATTTGAGACTCTTAACTAAACAAACAAAAAAGATATATGGCAGCCCTAATCACGTTCTTGCTATTTGCATAATTGCATATTCTGGTTTTGTGACAAAATTCCATACGACAAATGTGCATTTCAAATATATTTTTAACACTCACAAATTCACAATACAGGCGATTGTATGTAAACGTAAACCAACAAAAAAGAGGAACAACTTAAATTTTGATTGATCACATGTTGGTGGCTAACTTCTAATACAGCAAGAGTCGAGTAAGCCTCCAACTAACATGAGAATTGTTAAACACATTTCAAATGCCACAAACCTAAACACATGTCAATAGGTATATGTGTGTATTCGCACTAGGACTAGATATATTTTAAATCAACAGAATAAAAAAAACTCATTTGTTCATATAGATTTTTAAAAGTTGTCTATGCCTCAGAGTGAAAGCCGTTAAGCAGTCGATTTTGGCCTCACTCCTGCCCATAGTCAGGGATATGTTGACAAAATAGAGACTCCACCGCCGCTGTCGCCGGTCGTCTGGCTTGGTGTCCCCTATGCATAGTCCGTCAGTGTGTGTGCGCGCCTAAGTAGTGTTTATTTTTGACTTTTGTCGAATGTCTTACATAGAATTTGAAAAGTGGTTGACTTTCAAAATCGTTTGCAATTAATTAATTTTGTGTCAGATAAAAACCGTGCGCCAAAGCCAATTTCCAAATTCATTGAATTTTGCCTACCCTTCGACGCATATGGGTGGATTTTATTATCACTATACCATGTAAGACACAATTTCACAAAACTGTCAGTGGATTTGAATTTTCTTGTCAGAAAGTATCAGAAATTGGGGTTTCCATGTTTACACCTTCAACTGCGAATGTTTTTGATCGGATTAGAGTAAATATACTTTGAAAGATTGAAATTGACAAATTGCTTTGGGGTTTCGATTTAAAAAAAAAACGGTTCATGGCGTTAACTGAATATTTCTGAATTAAATGATCGTCGATTAAAAATCATTGTCGAGTATTGAATTTTGTTTTCTTATTTTTCGTTTGTGTGTCAGTTCCACATCCGTTTTGACAGATTCGAGGTAGATAAACCTAGATTTTTACATCTGCAAGCACATTAAACAACCCTTTTCTTATCGAAATGAATTTTTTTAATGCTACTGGAATTTTTTTTAAGAAGCCACCTTCGATAGAGCAAACAGTAGCGCACTGATAAACCGCACAAACATTCGACTTCGACAAGCGTTAGCAAACTGCAATAGATAATATCTGGAAAATGTACAACCTGCCTATGACACAGATACAGTGTTATGGACACAGAAAAATCCCTTTCTGTGGCAGATTTTTGTGTACTTATACATGTAAATATTTAATATTGGACACTTGAATTTGGTACCAAGACCCTTGTGCTGTCATCATAAAGTATACAGAACCATACTGCACAGGATGGCTAGTTGTCGTATCCAAGAACTCAAGTCATTACCATTACGGTTAATTGTAGTCACTTAATTTACATACATTTAGCACCCGCACATAGCCCTTATATGTGATTAAGGTTCTGGGTTGGGTTGGTGGTTAAATTGGGAACTGGTGCGGTCATAAATAACACGCATCCCAATATTTATAACTTACCATGAGTTATAGAGTTGAATTGAGTTATTTAAAAAAAAAAGTAAATGAACTAATTTCAACTGACCTGAGCGCGAGGGTGTATTCACCCTCGATTCGAATGAAAAAAATGAAGATGTTATCTTTTGCACTTTGAACGACACGCGGGCATTCACAGAAACGATGAAATTTGAACTTATCGTGTGGTTTTGAACGTTTTTTTTTTTTATTTTTGGTTGTTGTCTGTCTTAACTATAGGTATATTTATTTTTTAAGAGGTATAAAGCTGGTCATTTATATTGATTTTTCCGTCAGTGTCATATCAAAGGCGAAATGTTATGACAGTCCTAATTATAAGTTGGCAACGTTAAATTTGACCACACGAAAATAAAAAAATTCATAAAATTAGTCTGGAGTCGAATGTAAAAAAATAATTTGGAAGCCAATTAAAATTTGACTTAACAAATTATTTCTTAAAGCAACAAATTGACTTTACTAATGCAGAAATCCAAGCTGAACCGGAAATAATAATAATATTGCTTACAATTTTAGAAAATATACTTCAGATATGTTTGCAGCTTCAGTAAAAATATTTAAGAGTTCACTTTACACTATGAAAGAAACTATTTTTACTTTATTTTAACGAAATGGACCTGGGGATCTCTGGTCAAAACAGAAACTGCGATCAAACAATATGAAGTGTGCCAGAACGTTATTAGCAGTATTGTTGTTTTTTTTTTTAAACTAAAATAAAGGTGAAAAAGTCACATGTTTATATCATCATGATATTGACTACCTTAATCTTTCTTATCTTTATCCAATTTTGGGATAAATTTGATATGTGCAGTAACGATTTATGTACCAACTGATTATAATTCATCGAAACTGGGTAAATAGAAGTAATTTCAAAAATGCATTTCTCTTTTAAGCATCGTAAATAAACAATGTGGGGACAGAAGAAGAAGCTAATGCCAGTCTGCTCCAGATTGATACATTACAAGTAGAATCCTGTGGCTATAAAATATATTATTTTTGGTTTGGATATAAAATTCCGGAAGCATAAGCATTCAGTTTACATAATAGAAAATATAAAAACTTTCGATAATAGGGGAAGCCAAAAACGTGTTTTTGAAATTCTTTCCATGGGTCCTTCTGTCCATCTATCCGTAAACAAGCCTAAACGGCTAGACCAATTTTTTTTCAAACTTCCTGTCAAAGTTTGCTTTGTCCATTAGTGAACGCCATTTTTTTTACTTTAGCCATGTAAAAATTATACATATTTTCTCAAAAATGATAATGATTTTGTTTAAACTTAGCATATACTATTAGTATATATATATAAGTTCCAACAAAACTGGGTACCAAGTTTTTACGGGGTAATCCATTTAACTGATTTTTGGATATATGCCATATAAGGAAATTTTTCAATTTATCGTAAACTATTTGGTCAAATTGAATGAAATTTAATATCTATGTTACTATTAATATTTGTAAGAATCCCAAGTAACTATTTCTTGTCCAACTTGTTTTAAATGGATTTTTTAGTTTTGACCAATAACGAAAAATCATTATCATTCACATAGACTCCCGTTCCTTCAAATTCCGGAATAAACGTTCGTATAATCACACTTTGACATTATTTTTATAATTTTTAGCATCCATTATCAAAATGAACATTGTTGTGTAGACTCCCGTTAGCGTGAACACCGGATAACGTGAGAAGATTTTTATTTTGCTTGACATCTCTAAAACGGGAACAATCATGAACACTCTAAAACATGAACAACAATTTTTGCTTCATGTTTACAGTAAACTGTTTGAGCAGACTGGGTATTTTAACTATTCTTGTACAAAACATACTTTGTTTTGTACAGTTTCCGGTTAGTTGAAGCTGCACATCAGTTCGTTTCAATATTTTTCCCGTTGTTCATACTTGTTTTTGATTAAGCATAATGAATCCATTTCCTTTTTAACAAGGCTTTGGAATGGGCTGAAGATTAGCCAAAATGACACAAGTGTCTTAAGGCGCCTTTAAGAAAAAGCAGTGAGAATGCTTTTAGAGTGCAAATGACTGACTTTTCCATTAAATTTCGTATCGGGAATGCTTGCGCTCAGTCAATATTTAATGTTACTTTTTATGCCATATCCTTTTATTTTCCTATGCAATAACTTTTTGTTTAAAATTAAATAAATGAATGATTTTTTTTTTAAAGATAAGACGTTTTAAAATAAAAATCTACAGCGGGATTGCCCTATTCTTTTATTAAAATTTGACCTCAGTAAACGTGAACACCCTCGGTTTTTAATTGTTCACGTTATCGAGAGAAGAAGAAGAAGTTATCAAGAGTCTACTGTATTAAGATTTAACGCCCAACTTACTATGAAAGAGAAAGTTGCGTACGACCCAGTGGTGCACCCACCACTCTTTATTTTCTAGATATCGTGGTACACCCAACTTATCTAGGTGTAAACTCATAATTACCCTTATTTCCACACAACCATTGATTCTACTAAGTTATTAACGAGTTGCGAGATATAGATATAAACTTGTTACATGGATATCTACGTAAAATTTATAGCAAAATAAATTAGTCGACATACTATTCATTTTTTGCCTCAACCAAAACAGTTTCTAACCGAATAATTACAGGCAATGACATCTATTTGCAATAATTACCCGAATTTAATATAATTAACGCGTTAGCTTCAAAGTCGCAACGATGACAGTACCAATTCGATGTGTATAGTAATTTAATTCAAGATGTATTTAAATATCCAGTCAAACATCAAGTCTTACTTAATAAACAACATATTAGGTGAAACGCCATATTTTCCAATTGAAATCAAATTATTTCAGAAAATTAAAAAAAATTGTTTGAAATTGGAAAAAAAATCAATCACTCTATTCGCTTATCGCACCTTTCAGACACTTGGAATTGGTGTCGCCGCCATATATTTTTTATTAGCTTTTCATTTCAAAAGCGTACTTCTGGTAGTAAGATTGAGTTTTTTGGCTTCTTGTCATAAAACTCCTCCCCTAGTAGGTAATCCCAACCAAATTATCTCATGTAAACAAGTCATTTTCGAAAATGAAATTAGCAAGTCGTTGAGTAAACACTTTGCAAGGCATATATACATGTTGTTGTTGTTGTTGATTTCTGTCAGGCTGGGCATAAAGGAGGCACGGCACAATCCACTTCTTAATTTAGTAATGAAATTTCAATTCAGTTAATACACTCACAAAATTCCAAAGTATGATAGATGTACCTATGTTGAATACGCAACGCTCTTGTGGATGACATTAAGCATCGTTGACGGGGCCGCTCGCCTGAAGCTATATAGGAAAGGCGGCGATGAGTGTTGAAAGTGCGCATACACAAAGCGAAGCTCTTAAGACTTCATGTTGTTTAATTTTCTTAAAATGTCCGGGTAATCTGTTGGGTAATCCAGGCCAACTTAAAGTGTCATATTGTCAATTTTGGGGGAGGGTATCAATTTTCGAAATTAGGGTTACATTTAGACCTCACAAAAAATGTTGCGGAAGTTGCAAAGAAGATGGGATCCATAAAAAACGGTATCGATGCTCGTATGGTGGTCCTCCCGCTAAAAGAAATTACTTTCTAGGACATGTATTAGAATTTGAAGGACTTTCACCATGAGTATAAGTATAACTATTGTATATGTATAGAATGAATAACTTTATATGTAACAAATAAAATTGAACAGTGGGTAAAAGGGAAGGAGATGGAGGGTGAACAGGAAAAAAAATACAGAATACATTTTAGGTGATCCGTCATGTTGTCAGAATGTATTACTCGAATTAAGATTTCACCATTGAATTTTGTTGCAGATGGAGCCAAACAAAGATAAAAGCATCTACAGGGGATAAGGACGTAGGTACTGTGTACACATACTGTCGACGAACACTTGAACAGTTCTATTAACGCAATATGGTGGTGGTATTTTATAAAATGTTTTTTGGGGTTAGGTTTTAGGTAACTTTACAGGAATCTATTGAAAAGAATTAAGGTTTAGATAATGAAAAATATAAAAATACATATACAAGAAAGTGAATATAAAAAAGAAGCCTGAGGTTTTTTAACCGTCGGTATTTACATTCTGTTAGTTAGAATTATTATAAAAATAACTTGTTTCGAATTATTAAGTTCAATTTTAATAAACAAATTCGATTTATGCCAAAAATTCATTAGTTACATTTTGGGCACCTTCGTGACCAGTTTTTTAGCAAATAATTTCGTTGATACAACGTTTAAAAATTGGGACAGACATTTTGATTAACTTCCAATGGCCCAACAGATGAAAAAGAACATTCAATAATCTCAGCAAGATAGACATCGAAATGTTGCCACTATTTTGCACAAGATCAATTATACAACATAAATTCAGTAGTTTATCACATAATGCCATGTGAATAAAAAACGTACACATAAGAGTTTCGCTACGCAATATTTACTTTATGTAAATATTAAACTACTTAAAGTGGCGCTATGCATTAGGTACGGAATGAATCAGGGCGCCTGGCTAAATACCACCAGCCGCGCATTTCAAGTTGGTTGAGGTCTGTTTTTACCTGTGCGCGAGTTACATTACCAAGCATTTGGTTGCGTTTGATAATAACAAAACAAAAAATTTTAACAAAAACTGTTTAATTAACTTAATATCTTACTTATTACAAATGCCGGATATGGAATGGACGCACTTGTTTATCTTGTAAGCTTATGTTAAGGGATTTATATGACACTATCATTGGTATGCAGCTGATACTAACATAGTAACAACGGGAGCACTGTTGTCATGTAGGTTTATAGATGGTCGCCTGCACCGACACGTATGGCTGGGAATCGTGGGAATCGAAGACTTTGCTAGCCGGAGTGTTGGCGTCAATTCACGCCACATGTCCTAAACATATAAAGCGTCCCATATCTGTCAATGGTGATATTCTATATATTAATCGAGAAGTTATGAGATACGCGTTTTGCAAATGAGTTGGATTCTTGCGGTTTAGATTTAAGAACCTAGGTCATCTTAATTTAGAAATAAATTGCTAATAATGCTTAATTAATTAATAAATTGCTATTAATACTTGCAAAACACAATGCTGTCTTCTTTCATCTAAGCAAAACCAAAATGTACATCCATTATCCATGAATGGCACTTGCATCGCCGAAACAGAAAAACTTTCCATGCTCAGTGTGTTGGTAACGACCTTCGTTGGGTCGTTCCAACGAAGGTCGTTCGAAATCGCTTAAAACGCAGCGAAATATCTAGGTTTCCTTAATCGATGCAAAAAATAATTTCACCCCTTCTGATCTGGCCTCAATATATTAAGCGTATATACGCCCAAAACTTGAGTTCAACGCCCACATCTGGTCAGGTGCAGCAAAAACCTCATTGCATCTTCTGGAGAGCATACAAAAGCCAACGATAAAATTGATAGGACATCCAACCGTAGCGAACTCTATAGTCTTGCTTGAACATCGTAGGGATATCTCCTGCCTAACATTTTTTACCGCAATTTTAACAGGAAATGCTCAATCGAAATAGGCAGCTGCTTTTCGCCCCTTCAAACTTTCAACCGTAATACTCGCCATACCACGAATGCTAATCAATTCACCATCAAGCCTATCTTCAGACATACTATAAAATATAGAGATTCATTCCTAAACCGAACAACACGAATATGGAATGCTTTACCAAACTCAGTTTTTCCTCCCCATTACAATTTACAGAAACTTCAAACCAATGCACATCAGTATCTCCTCTTTTCTTCTCCCCAATCTCCTTAATGCCCGCGCTGTGTCCAAACACTATAAGGGTATTTATAAACCCTTTAGCTAATTATTAAAAAAAAATTGCTACAAGCAAAATATAATTTAAATAGGTAAAGAGGTTTATAAGTTTAGCATGCTTCTAACACCGTACCCTGTGTTCCCTATCATATAGAGACGATTTGATTTTTTCAGACTTAGAAAGAGCAATTTAAAAACAAAATACACATGCGAATTTGTATAAGTACATTAAAGACGAATAATTATATTATGGGCTAGATCACATATTCAAAAATTGATTCTAACTAACTACCGTGGAACCTAACAATCTAGCCAAAAGCACTTAACGCTGCTCGCAATCATTATACAATATAACAATAACATTATACATAGGTATCACCCTTATATAGAATATAAAATGGTCATTATATACCTACTTGTAAGTGCTATATACATATATAACAAATATAAAAACTAACATAACTGAAGGACAAACTTTGCCATAAGTGCCACCCTGAATACGTGTCAATTTCCCAATTTCCCCTAGGATTAGTATTTCATTTTCTTTTTTGCACAGAACGTGCCATTTTACTAGTTCGAAAAAGAAAACGTGTTTATCCCTCATACAAAAAATGCTGAAAGAGCAAAGTATACCGACAACACTTCTCCCATCTGCAATGTGTTTCAACTTTTTCTTTTGTTGGAGGGTGGATAAAAATTTATTTGCAAGGAATAAAATGTAACACGAAGAAAAACATCCCCTTATCAAAATCTGACATGTCTTCCCTCTCTTTGGTTTATCCAGCTACCTTCCACCACCTTTTTTTTTTTTTTGTTCGAAGTTTTATCGTATTTGTATTTAGTGTCAAAAGGAATTGAGCTGTCAACTCGACAGGGAAAAAGGAAATGGCAAAACAAAATGGTAGTAATGTGAAAGGTATCGTCAGCACTCATCTCAAGTACCTCAAATTCGGATATAAAATGGAGTTCGTTTTTTTTCAACCTAGGTATGTATTGCAAATTTATTTGAGGAAAAATTGTTTACTCACAATTGTGAGTGACAACCTATTTTTTATTCGTTCATAGGAGCCGCCAAAAACCCATAAACAAAGGCCCATCAGTGATATAATTTACTGCCCATAAAGCCTATAAGCAGCTATAATGATTGTCCACTTAAAAATTAAGTCCAACTATCATGACTTCTCCTCATATATCTGAGCGTGTGAGCAGTCTTATCGAATATTTGGAATGTTTACTCGCATGATAAAAATAAAAGTTGACGTTTTTTCGTGTGTTTGATGTGCGGCCACACTCAAATTGACATCGACATTCGTTGAGAATGGTAAAAGAGTGTTCTGGGGCTTATTGTCTTTTGGAACAAAGTTTGCGCTCCTATACAAACAATAAAATTTCCAAGATGTCTCTGTCAGAATGGAATCGAATGGTAGCTTATGGCGCCTGAAGTAGACACAACGCCGACAGCAGACATCCGTGACCTATTCCAGAGCTTTATTCTTTTTTTCTTTAAAATCATCAAGCGTAGAAAAATGTTCGGGTTTACCACGCACATAAATGCCCCATCGAATTGGACTACGAAATGATTTGGTCTGCACACAGAACCTCATTGCTGGCGGCAATGCATGCCAAGTATAGGCGGCAGTTGCGGGCCCTTTGAAGTTATAAATCGGCGGGTTGAACAAAAAAAAAAAAGATTGAACAAAAATTCTATTCAAATATTAAGTAATAGTAAAAAGAAATTGGAAGAACCGAACACAAAAAAATGAAAATGTAGCTTAATTGTTTGGAAAAATAAGTCATATCTATTGAGAGTCATTTCGGTGTATTAGTGAGTTTTATCGAAGATTTCAAAAAAAAAAAAAAAAAAAAACAAACAATGAAAGATCATTCGATAATAGGCGCAAAATAGTAGCGAATAGCTTGACAGACAATGACTACCCATTTAACGCGCTTTCAGTGATAGATATAGGTAATTCAATTAAAATACGGATAACAATAATAATAGCCATGAGTCACTGTTATAAAATGAAATTATAATATTGTAATTCCTGCTCCCATACGAATGAAATAAAGACAAAGGTTGACTGAAAGTCACGATTGTCTTCAAAAAAAAAAATGTATCTAAGTAACAATAGTTTTGTAAGTTACATTTATGTACCGAAGGCCACTAGACTAGAAGCAGACATCTTTGAAAAGATATAGGTTCATTGTCATTTCGCTATATTTCAACTCCTTTTTTATATGATGAAGCCACAAAATTTGCTTCTTTTTCCTAATATATATTTTTTTGTTTAAACAATACCTTTCTCCATTTTCTTAGATCGGTTCCTGTTGTTCATTTCATGTCTTTTGCGAAGTTTGGATTCATAAACTAATATGTAACAGCATTTAAAGTCTCATTTACTTGTTCGCAAACTTAACAAACTATTCAATTTTGCACCATACTTTTTTGTCTGGGTCATCCCAATTTCACCATTGATAAAGGGCAGCTTTTAATCTTGTCACTTGGAGTGTAATAATATTTATTAATTAATAATTGATATTACTGTCGGTTTATTTTCGCTTGAGGCAATTGTTTTCAGCAATTAATCCTGAATAAGTTTATTAACAATACAATTTTGACAAATGCCAGTTCTAAGGCACCTATTTCCATTTGAGCTTTCAATTTGTGGAAATAAATTGAACATAACATAACAGACAGAGGACTGTAAGTTCAATTCCAAACTAGATTGTTTCCTTCTTCTTCTGATAATGATGGAATTCATATTTATTGTTTGAAAAAAAATGCTATCTATTACCAAATATAAATTTCTTTCTTAATGAAGCTATCTCCACTTGTCATGTAAAATAATTGCCAATCATTGGCCCGATCTGATGATCAACTGAATGGTACATAGCCTTAAGGCTGATCAATAATAGTCGGAAGCAATAGGAAGCTAATGACAAATTTCTACGTTTAGTTTTCTAAAGTTCTGTTATTTCCATAAGTGGCCTATACTAGTACTTAGTGAAGGGAAGCGAATGTTATTGAGTTTTGCGGATTGTTTATTTTAATTCCTGCTCCCATACGAATGAACTTTCGAATAAAAAAGGGTATTTCAGTTCAGCATTTAGTCTATTTACCGACGAGCTTATAAGAGTGGAAAGTAGGATTACTCCGCGAGTTCTGAAATTGCAGTAAAGAGTGGTCTTATTTCATTGAGGATGGATTCTATGACCTCAATCATCATGTGTAAAATTTCTGTCGACAGAACTACTAATCATTCCACTGTAGCAGGGCAAACAATAAATACACGAACAAATCCTTAACATGTTCTAAAGAAATCAATTGATTGGTATTTGCAGGTATATAGTGATAGTCAACTCCAAGTACTACACCTCTACCGAACTCTAAACTGGTATGTTTATTTCAAAACATGTGAAATATGTTCTCTGTGGTATACATATAGTAATCAGGCGAATGCTTGCATACATATAAATATACTATAAGCCACAACCGATGCCAAATAGGCAAGTTCTGATAAGTTTATTTACAACCTCAACAACATCAAACCGGGCTTTAACTGTGACAACTTATAATTTTCATTGATTTAAAAAGGTGCAACTGATCGTTCCATTACCTCGCTTCAGACTGTTGATGTGTTGAGTAGGTATCTCTGATAAACTCAATCAACTCAGGGCACAGGAAAATGCAATCAGATAAAACTAATATCTGACTTCTAAAAGGCTGCAGTCTTTTAATAAATGTATTCTTTAAAATACAACGAGAAATCAGAGAAATTTACAAGACTGTCATCAATATCGCTTGATATCCGATTTTTTGCTTGTGGAATTTTTAATGGAAAGTGGAAGAATATGATAGGTAGTACTTCAATTACTTTCTCCCCGTCAATATAACTTTTCTCACTGGTCAAGTTCCCACTATTTAAAACCCGTCCATGCGTCCTAACTCACTCGTATGGGAAACTCGTAATAAACTTCATTCCTAATCTATTCACTTTATGAAGCAATCATCTCACTTCCATCATATTTTCTAACAAGGATCAGGCTCTGTTTAAGTGGCCACATGTCACTTAAAACATCATGCAAAAGTCTTAATACCCAAAACCAACCTACCTACCTTTCAAGATACTTATCGCATACGCTTATGAAAGTTCCGCTTTTGAAATGTTCGACCGTGCGCGACAAGCTAATTCCATTCTATGGATAGTGTGAACTGGTGTTGCATGACAACTGACTGCACAAAAATTGACAAAATTATCTCGAATATGCTGGAATCCGCTCCGCATCCATCGAGTAGAGTACCCATGGGCAGAGACGTAGGGGGAGGAACAGCAGTACCAGCCAAACAAAATCAAGAGACGAAGAAGAAGTTTTATTTTTAGGTGACATACCAAGGAATGCCTGGCTGATGACGACTACGGTGAAGATGATGATGATGATGAGGATGATGATGATGCTCTGCTCTGGCGAGATATCTGAAACGTCAATCAGTTCTTCTTCCTTTCGCGTTGCCTTCTCCAGTTATGAATATTTATTTGTGTGCCTCTTGTTGCCGAATATATTGAAAATCATTTGGACAGACAGACAGACTGGGAGACGAGAGATGACATATTCGTGTGGCGGGTTGTATTTTGGCCCGATTGGATTGGCGCTGTAGTAATGCTCAGTCAATGATCATGAGATTTGAGTTTTTTTTTTCGTTTTAAGTTGTGTTCCTCGTCTATCCGCTTTTATATGAAAGTTAATATCTAGCACGCTTTTTCAGTGAGAAAATGATATAAACACGCAAGCAAGCGCTAGAATTTGGGTCATTGTACACTGGTGTGGCACCGTTTGTTCATTCCGTTTTGCTTATTTCTTTTTTCGGCCATTGCGTTTACCTTCGTTTTGGGGGACTTTAAGATTTGAACCCTTTCGTCTCGTTGGGGAGCATTCGAATTCTGACATTGGTATGGAAGGCATCTAAGTGGAACGCGATCTCCTTCGTAAAGTCCAAAATTCAGTGATCACGTCGAAATTCGTTAGGCAGAGTTGACTTTGTTTTGATTTGTGGATGTGTACTTTTATTTATTGTTGGCTATTTGTGATTTTCGAAAAATGTTAACTTTTATATGCAAAGTTGACAAGGGTGAATCGAAAATGAATTAGGAAAGTTTACAGCTGTTTTGTTTATAGATTTAGAAGTTTCATATATCACACAGTCTAAATATAAACTAAACAGTTTAGTATCACAATGGTTCAAAAAAATGATACCATGTGTAAAGCCAAATCTAGGTCGGAATTAGGACCGACATTCCCGACAGCATAATCATTGAAATTATATGCTTTGATCTCCTTGAGTTAGGTGCGACACTTGCTATCCTATAATGTTTATATAGCCCTATCTGTCCAGTTCATAAGATTCATAGTACAAATCGGGGCATTGCGCTGCCTAGTCATATTATTAAGAGATATTTGGGTAAAATAAATAGTAAAAGATCTGAAGGCAGTATACCTATCGTTACTTGCCATTGGATAATTCTTTAACTAATAGGCATCTTGACGATTGCAGACAACATTTGCTTCGTTACCTACACTGTCTCTTTTAAATCGGTCTGTAAAATCTATAAAGGCTATTTATTTCAAGACCGTGTGTAGCAGCAGTAGGGGTTTGTAACCGTTTACACGCCAAATATGTCATATTTTCGTACACCTGTTCTACTTACGCAAGTAAGTGGCTCAAACGTTCTGGTTTTGTTCCCAATAGCAGTTTATCACCCCTTTAATTTTCATTGCGTTCTTTATATAAGCAGAACAATAATGATACTAATTAATATATTCTGAAAATATCTACGGAAAGAAAGTGCATACGAGACTAGGCCATACATCTAAGCTTCACTATTTAAAAGAAATGCATTTAAGACTAAGCTTCACTATTTAAAAGAAATGCATTTAAGACTAACATGATGGTCTGCCGCATTGTATCTGTTAATCAAAATATATCGAAAAAGTTTGCGATTATGCTCACAGGTGACCAGTTTTTTGATACATTTATTAACACTATAGCAACCATCCATAAAAAAAGAAAAAGAATCAGATGATATTAATTGAGTTGAATGTTTGATGTTATTGAAATTAATTTCTGAATTCGATTTTCAAGTTCGTCTTATATGCGTGCTGATGATTTCACAACTGGACCGTAAGAATTTTTTCTCGTCTATACCTCCGTTAACACACACTTTTCAGTACTGTATTTTGTGATTGATAACAGCGGGTTTCAAAATATATTTACGCCTCTTGATTTTCGCCATGTCTCAAGTTGTTTTTTTCAATTGCTCTTTAGCTCAAACCAAGCCCATTCAAGTTTTCTGATTATATTAGCATAAGACGCTTACCACGTTCTGGGATAACAATTTACTTCTAAAAGCAGATGCGTCTAGTCATTCAGATTCGTACTGTTATTGCTATACCCTCCTCCCTCCCCCCTACACGCCATGAAGAAAGCCTAATTAAAATAATTTGCATGCGATGTTAAAATGACCCGCCTAGCTGCTGGTTTTCAACAGGCTACACTGTTATTGTCGAAGTCAAGTGGGTCCTATTGAGGCACGTAGTATTCATCTTTTAAAACTAGTATTCCCAACTTATCAATGATGACCTGAGTAAAAAGATGCTATGCTTCTGACATTTATAAGTCTAAATTGGTCATCCAATAAATGCCAATTTAAGCTTGTGCTAACTACTGTAGCAATTTTAACTGCATATGCATTTTATTCATGCATTGTCGACCTTTTTCCATTTAAGTTTATTAATTAAGAAAAAGGAGCTTCCTATAAAATGTCAATACTCCAATATCACCTTGTCCAATTCTACTATACCCATGTACAAATTTAACCTAAACGGGATACCTATCAACTCTCTTGTGAATTTATAAAACAAAAATCTCAATCTTCTCTCTGCACTCCTTGCTGGCGAAATTTCCCGGAACCCCACACGTATTGTAATACGTCCTCCAAAACCATATTCGCATGAATAAGTTTGTAAAATTTTAAGGAAAACTGCACAGAACGAGGATGTGTCATCTCAAATGTTCGCTGCGTGCACAAACAAATCTCAAAACTCCATGCCTCATCGTCATCCTCATCCATCCAACGAACAACCAACCAACCAGACGGGAAGGAGATATCGACAAACATCTAAAACGTCTACTCAAATGCATCCGCGATGAGAAAGTCGTGCGTCCGTCGTCGTCGTTCACCGTATTCCCCCTCGTGCGACCTATAACCATGCACACTGCAGGTATATGTATATTATTATAATTATTATTGAGATGTTTAACTTTGATAAAACATCACAGGAACAGGTCTGTCCGCTGCTTCTGTCAATTAATTTTTATGTTTTTATTTGCTGGCCCAGTGATTGTCCAAGTCGGTGGTGGTGATGGTCGAGCAGGATCAGCACAGAGAGAGGGTTGCAAATTGAAAATTATTATTTATGATTGTCGATAAAAATTTAAATAAAATTGTTAAGGCAATATGCCGACAGGAGTACAAGAGAAGGACGAAGAAGAAGGATGAGGTGGCCCACACTAGGAATGAACTGCTGTTGTGCTGCTGTTCTTGACCAGTGAATCCAGTGACAAGTGACTTGACTTCCAGATCACAGTAAGCATGCACATTCTGTATCTATACGCTTCTATTTGCTGTTTGAGATCTTGAGGAGTATGCATCGTATAGGCATAGTTGTATGCCGCGACCGTTGCGTCGCGCCTCCGTCTCTGATTTGATAGAATTCATAATTTCAATTTGTGATAAATTAATGGAGGATGATATTTAAAGTGTCCGCAGCCAGTGAAACAAGTTTTCTACACCGAGAAAAAGAGGCCCATTGAGATGGACGTATCTATTGGTGTTGTCTCTATTGGATGGAATGGGTAGTGTCCTGCTTAGAGATAGACTTTGTTTGTTTTTTATGTTTTTTATGCATATACATAATGTTATTAATGACTGTCAATCGGTGTAGTGCTGTTTTCTACCAGTTAAGAAAATCCCACCGATATATGTGCCGCACTATTGGGGATTTAGATAATTTTTTTCTTCATGGCATACATGCTGAGATAGAGATGAATTGAATTTGTAAAAGAGAATTTTTGTTTGAGATATATCTGGCGATGTAGCCTCTTAAGTGCATTTAAGAGGGGGGGTCAGATTAGTGTGGAAATCTTCGGCTATCATGTGTGGTTATTAATTACAGAATATGTATGTAATTACCAATTTCACTACTTGTAAGGTTAGTAGAATTTTGATTAATTGATAAAGCAGATAGAAGTGATGGATCTTAACGTATAGCGACCTAATAAGAGCGAGTGTCAAAAGAAAGTAGCTGTTCAGATCATCATATGGAAATTATGGTTACTCAATAAGTATCATCGACTTATTTGGCTCTTCAAGTCTATGATATTTTCGGTGATTTGACCAATGTTTTGTTTTACTTTCACAGGAACATTCAAAAGTGAATATGGTAACTCGACGTTATTTGCTATTATACAGCCTGTCTGGTACGATGATTATTATGACAGAAAATTGGACTAAGTGCTATAAAGTTGCGGCAACCGTCTTATTTGTGTTTTTAAATTTTCTAAATTTTACCATAATAACCATGTTAACTTGAACAGACTTTCCAGATTGCAATACATTTCACAGATCAAAGATTCGTTGGTATCGTAACCATATATTATAAATCTGTCTATTTGGCTTATAATTCAATGAAATAGTTGCTATTTCCGTTTGCTAGCTAGGATGGATATAACCATTACTATCTCAACCACGCGAGTTATTAGATATATTTCTTTTTTTTTTAATTTAATATCATACTACTTTGATTGATACAACTACTCAATAACAAGGTTAAAGAACATATTATTTTAAAGAAAATCAAAAAATGAAACATTCTCTTTCATACGACAGTTCAATCAAACAGCAATAATTTGGCTAATTAATAGCTACACCTGAATATATAGAGATGAATTAATGATCTACATGACATTTTAATACCCAACATCATCAAATCAAATACCCATTCAACCAAACATAAATTTAAAAAGAATATTAACATTTTGGAAGACTTAGCTTCAAAGTTTCAAACTCTTTACCTGCCTAACTCTAAAATAATTCATTAAAAAATATATTAATGACACAAAGACCCCACACGAAAAATATTACAAGTGACTACTTTCAGACAAAAAATTATAAGCGCATAAACGACATTCACTTCAAGCATTTATAAATGTTTTTTTTTGTATTCTTCTACTGCTTCCATCTAGTTCTCTGACCCTTTTAGGAACAAATTTGTCACGACATCAACCAGCGCCAACAAAAACTCAACAGAGAGAATATAATTAATTCATTGGAATATTCAAGGTTCGTTACCGGCTTATTTTGTATCTAAAATGTATATCTATACATTCATATTTATCCAGCAGGCACCTCGTGCTTGCGTGAGTGTCAAAAATATCAAAACATCACATCAAATAGACATTTTCGGACAGTGTCAGGAATTAAAATAAAAATGGGAAAACATTTATATACCACACAACATACCACAAGTTTCGAAAGTTGTTGTTGTTGATACCACTACAACATTTATTTCGTGGCAGTTTGTCATATATCACAACCGTGGGGAACAGAGTGTGGAAATTCAACATTTAAATGTTGCTAATCGGCCAGTAACAAATTGCCCCATAATAAGGGACATCGTGATAGTGTTGTATTTTAAAGTTTTTAGATGTTGAATTGGGTTTAATGTAATAAAGATTTAATAGATAGCTTTATCAAATTAAATTGTTCTAGTAGTTATTAAATATTAACAAATTAAAACTTTTTTCTTCTTCTAAGATGCTTCCACGCGAGTGTTTTATATATGCTCTTACTCCGTTTTTTAAATCGTTTTTTTTTTTTTTTTTCATAGAGCAAAAAGTAAAATTTGTTTGCTGAAACAGCACGGATGAACTCGATTTGGTTCTATAAGAAGGAATACCCCATATTATACCCAAATAATTTAAATACTGTTAACAATTGTTTTACACGTAATAGACTTATTTATGGTACAGGATGTTTATTTCATTAGACTACTATGCTCTGGGTCCCTGAAACAAATCGCGAAAGTAATAACACATAAGTTATTTTCACTAACCTTCCTCTGCCAAAATTCTCAAATCTCATTCAGGCCCGAAAACTATAGAACTTCCCACATACAATGGAGTAGCTTTGGTTTAAAGTCCTATAGCGTAGCAGATATTTAATTTTAAGATTATAAAGTTCATGTCAAAAAAGTACATATTGTAAACCACCGACTCATATTTGTACTATTCAAATTTCACAAGGCAATAAATATGTTTATTGACTAAATAAATCAAATTATTATTTTTAAAAGAAAGCAAAGTATAGGAAAAATAGAGTATAGCCTTTACAAGCCAAGTTTAACTGTATTACTACTGACATAAATAACCCAAGTCTAGATATAAGTGATGAAAAATTAAAACCCCCTGAAATCCTTTACAATTTGGTATATTATACAGTTGTTGAACCTCACAGACGATGTGCAAATGTACATGAGCTGTCGGGTTGGATTAATTGAACACGGTGTCTACAGTGTTAACGAAGATCTTAAAACAATAACACATTGGTCACAACTAAACGGTCTGGCTTTAAATGCCAAAAAATCCAAGTGCCTTGTAATATCAAGATAAGTTTTAGATCTTACTTACTTTCATTCTATTGTTCTTTATAACTGTTCATTAGAATATGTTAAGACTGCGAAAAATCGTGCCGTTATTTTAAATCGCCAACTAACTTGGGATAACCACATAAACGCTGCTGTTGGAAAGGTATACGGAATATTAAGAAATCTTTGGGCAACACAGTATTTCACTTCTATTAATATACGATTGTTATTAGCAAAGTCACTGGTCCTACCGATTTTGACATTTGTTGTAACTGTAACTTTGTAAGTAAAAGAAAACTCAATGTCACTTTTAACTGCATCAGTTTTGTACTCTCACTTTGCTCTCCGATATTGTATTGACACGTCAGCCACAATACCTTTACGAGCGGATTAGATTATCATCTTCGCACATGTACTGCCAATTATTCCATCCTTACTACACATCTCTTGTATCTGAACAATAATTGTTTGTGAATGCCGTCCGTTTGTGGAATTCTCTACCTCGTGGTATAAGATGGATGCAAGTGCAATAAAATTTAAAAAGGAATTGAGAAATTATTTTTTTATGTAAATTATATTATATTCTTAAACTTATATGTTTATCATATATATTTAAGTAACATCTTGAAATTTTTTTTTCTTTTGCTATCATCTTCATTTTTTAAACCTTAAACTCTCATTGAAAAATTGTTCTTGTAATTATCTTAATATTATTTTATAAGACATTTTATCTTTAAGTATATAAGCAACCTAAATAAAATAAGTTGAACAAATAAGCATAACAAACTAGCGTAATAAAGGTCTAGAAAAAGTTTTTTAAAAGAAGTTGTGTTGAGTGCATAATAAGTGTTAAAATATTCACAAACAAACTTTTTTTACTTATATGCCGTTCCAATTTATTTTATTATTCTTTTTCCAAGTTTGTATTTTATAGAAAAATGTGTAAAGAGTTGGGTATTGCACATAGGTTAGGTAAGGTTGTAGTGGTTTGCACGCGATGCGCGTGCACATTTAGACCAAAAAGGTCTGTTGTGGTGCCACATGGATCTGTCGACTTTCCATATATTTGTGCACCTAATTGAAACACTCAGTGCTGGCTATATAGCGTAGGAGGTTTCTGACATTGAATTAGCCAAGTCACCTAGATTATCAAAGAAGAAGTTTCCCAGATGGAGTGATCTCCTTTCGGAGAGAGCTGGGCAAGAGCAGAGAAGGTGAGTAATACTTTGTGAGTGTAGGCCTATAGAACAGTGCCCTGTAAGGACCCATATTATGGTCCATATGTTTGATCTTTTCAGCATTGTCAAGCTGATTGGGAGCTTCTGGTTATAGTTAGGCCAGAGTTGCCTGGAAAGTTGACATGTTGTGCCGGTTATCCATCTGCGGTTTGCTTTCATCCAGTTCGATCTGTAATTTACATGTAGCGAGGGGCATACCTAACATATCTACTGGTGGTAGAATATCAAGGGTGGTGACCCGTCTGGCGAGCTCACCCGCCTTGCAGTTCCCTGGAATGTCTTTGTGGCCCGGCACCCAGATGAGGTGAATGGTGAAATGCTCTCCCATCTCAATAAGAGATTTCAATGAGTTGGATTCCAGGGATTTGATTGTCGTTGGCTGTTACAGAAAATGTTAATATACATCGTCTATATTACATTCCTTTTCAGCCAGGACAAGACCGTGACTTTCGCCTGGAAAACACTACAATAATCGGGAAGGCGAAAAGATATGCATAGGTTAAGCACCTCGGAGAAAACACAACCACCTACTCCAGATTCTGTTTTAGACGCATCTGTATAGATGTGAATCGAGCTATTGGTTCCGATCGAATTCGAATCCCACTCAAGGTGACTGGGAATGGTTTTCCTGAAATTATGCTCAAAACTGAGTTGGGTAGTGGTGTGGTCGGTGTTTTCTTTAATGTCAACGTGATTCAGAATCTTTGTGTGTTCAGCTGGAGTGAGTGTCCAATGTGACGAGGCTCTGTGAGACCTGCACAAGCTGCGGTCTGTTTGCCGTAGATATCTGGGACACTAGATGCAAGATAGCATCTAGAGCAGCGGAGGTTGTTGTTCTTAGAGCTCCGCTAGTGGATATGCAAGCTGATCATTGAATGTTACCTAGTTGGTTACGGATGTAGGCCGTTTTTAGAACCGTCCACCAGACTAAGATACCATACAGGAGTGTAGGTCTAATGATAGATACCTAAAGCCAAAAAGAGATATTCGGTTGCATACCCATTTCTTTCCGATTGTCTTTTAACAAAATTATAATGCTACGGTGGCTTTCTTAACGCGTTTTTGGATATTGACTTTCCCTTGCAATATGCATGTTGGGAGTTGGAGAGTGCAGTCGATTTTATACTAGTACGGAAGTATAGATCAATTAATCTTTCCAAGGTTTTAAGACGAAAGGAAAATAGACTGATCGGACGGAGAGTATTGTACATACTTTTATTAAATTTCATGTAAACCGAAATTTGCAGTAGCTACATTTTCTTAGAGCTCCCTTTTATAGATGGATTGTCTAAGCATGTGTTTGAATGTTTAACTCATTAATGATCCACATACCATTGATGTCATAACAAACCAAACAAAATCAGAAATGTAGAGATTGGTAACTGCGTAACGTTGGTACCGCATCTGAATTTCAAAAAGAAAAATGGAGCAGAGCCAGTTGCATGTAGATTTAATTGCTAAGTCACTTGAATGCTGTTATCGAATAATATAATAAATTAATACAGTATGTTTCTCTTCGGGCGATCGTTTCACATTTACACAACAATTTTCCTCAACATCCTTGATTAAGCGGACTATATGGAAATTATTTCGGGTGTTTGGTTAACGGTTCTTTGACTTATACTAGCGAATACCATCAAAAAAAATACTTACAGAAATAAATTCTTTATGGATCATATTCTTCCTCCCTTATCAGCGGGGTTATTACCTATATAAATAGAAGAATCACTTTTTATTTTTACTGCATTTTAAGTGGATTGCCTGTTTAGTTCGCTGACATTATTTGACAAGGAAGTTATCAAATACTTACAATCAGTCTCAGATAAAATATATATGTGTGACCATCCCATCTGTAGAAACTGTGATCCTGCTATGACCATGTTTGTTAATATACTTATTGTGGTTGTACACTCTTCTGTTTTGCTGATGTTCAATCCGTTGATATGTATCTATAAATGTTCACTGATTTCTTCATTTCCCGGCTACATGGTACACTTAGTATGTACCCCAAGACCACATTACTCTATAAAAGCTATATTCGTCTTAAACATAAAAATCCTTTAATGTTAACTTTCCACAAATGTTGAATCACAGTTTATAAATTGAAAACCCCAAATGAGAATATGATCTCCAACGGTGGCCGTTGGAATACGTATCATCACCGCCTCCGAGGTTATCATTTTAATCGTGGGTGTGCCGCTACTTTAATTTACCATTTAAACACTTAACTGCCGAGAACGCGACGCATTCCCTTCTCATAGTTCATTCTTTAAAGAGGAACAATAAAAAAGCGAAACCAGAAACAACAACAACGAAAATTGACAGAGTTCTGAATTGAAATGATGGATTACCCGGCGCCAGTCTTATTTGAATTTATTGATAAAAATACGAACAATAAAGCAGAACAAAAGAAAACAACATCGGAGCCGGGTTACGAGACGCGACGAATACTTGTTCACTATCCGCTCCATGGCGTTACTGGTGGTTATGTTAGTTTTAGCTCCTGGGATACGACACGCACACATATTATTTACTTAAATGATCTTTAAGGCGATAAAAAAACGATACCTATGGTCAGTCGCGACATTCGTCGTCGTAATATGACATACGCATACATTCCATGAGTGAACAATGCGTTAATTTATTTATCGACAGTAAAATTCATTGAAACGCAAACTCATTCGTTTAAAATTGACTTTCTTCGAATTTAATCGATCGCCAATTTAAACACAAACTGTCATACTTTATGCAAAAGGAGAGCGCGCATTCGCTTCCCAAACCCTACTATCATGACATGTTTACACACCTAAAAAGGCTACGGACAGACTTAACAAGGAAATCGCATTAGCTTTGCCAACAACACTGAAACGCAGAGAGACTTCAAAAATGTCCTTTCACTCCTTACTATCGTTTCGGTACACACTATTAAGGACATACCACTGGCGGACGATAAAGACAATGGAAAACATTCAAATACACAAACAATACAGATGCATAGCGAGTCACCCACTATCGAAATATAAGTTGGATAATATTACCTAAACAGGCAGCGGATCTTTTCCTTCTGTCAGGGGTTAGAGTACAACATTACGCGAGGCAGGCAAGATATCTTATCTACTCTTTACTTTGGCCATATCCATAAAAATTTTTTGAAACGTGCACGACATTCAATATTTACGTTGGAATATTAAATTTCAACCACCTCTAGTGCTACTACTATCATACGGATCCGGACAGTCATGCGAATTTTTGAAAACGTGAAAAATGAGTTGGCACATCTACAGTTAGAAGAATACTATTTCAGCACATGCAAGGTATTGGTAATAAACTGGAAAAGGGTGGCTGTCCTGATGGAGCCTAATTTCTTTGATGAAGAGATACAAATTCCGCAAATAGATAAAATGTTATTGTCAGACTCAACCTGATTCCAATATGAAAAAATGCTTGGTATTTAAGCATATCAATGTACCATTATCTTGTGAAAATTATGTAAATACATTTATTTAAGTCTTAAAAATGTACCCTGGAACCTTGGGCAATGAAATCACGTTGCAGGACAAATAGAGCCATTTTATTTTGTTAGAAATATATCCACATATATACGCTGAGCAATGATCCATTCTGCTCAGCTTTATAAAATCGCAAGAAAATCTTTAAGAGTAACATTTATCTGGTCGACAAAATAACAGATGCATATGTCTCATCAAAATATGCTACAAGATATTATTTACCAAAATATCTAAATCCTGATCATAAACCAATTTATCGATAACTACATCTACACACTTTGGCAGATCAAAACCTAAAAAGATAGTGCAATTAGTGCATCGAAGATAATAGAATTATTAAAGATGAGATAAACAGAAGCATGTCTAGTTTTGGTACAACATCCTAAAACGTCTGTCTTCGCAGCTCAATCAGGATCGAGACCGATGCCATCGTAATAATTTAAACGGAACAAGAATGAAGACAAATTGACGCTCAGTCTTACTTAGATATTGTAGAAAACTATAGAGTAGCACAATCCCCGGCACCTGTTACTAGTTACCCAGCGACTGAGTTTGAGTGAATCTATAGACTATGGTCATTAAGGGTGATCCAAGTAGAGATACTTTTTTCAATAGACTTTCTTGACAGATCACGTGTGAGTCGTGTCATGCTGTGATGTTATTTTTGTTTAGTATTGTTTGGCATTTCATAATGGAAAGACTTACGCGTGAACAACGTTTACAAATTGTTCAACTTTATTATGAAAATTCACGTTCTGTGAGGAATGTGTTTCGTGCACTTCGCTCAACTTATGGTCAAATTAATCGGCCTACTGAGCGTACTATTCGCAACACCATCACCCATTTTCAGACCCAGCATTCATTATTGGATAATATTCGACCGAATAGACCACGTCCAGCACGCTGTGAAGAAAATATAGCGGCCGTAGCTGAGATTGTGTAAATTATGCCGGTGCGAACGTAACCGTCAATGGTGACCGTTATCGTGCCATGATAACCGACTATTTGATGCCTGAAATTGAAGCTCGTGATCTCGGCGACATTTGGTTTCAGCAAGACGGCGCCACTTCCCACACATCGCATCAATCAATGGACTTATTGAGAGAACATTTCGGTGAGCACATAATTTCACGTTTTGGGCCGGTCGATTGGCCACCAAGATCGTGTGATATCACACCGTTAGACTTTTCCCTGTGGGGATATGTAAAGTCAAAAGCTTATGCCGACAAACCCGCTTCGATTCAGGCCTTGGAGGAAAACATCACGCGTGTCATTCGCCAGTTACCAGTCGAAATGCTCGAACGTGTGATCGAAAATTGGACTCAACGAATGGACCAACGACGTAGCAACGGCCAACATTTGATAGACATAATCTTCAAAAAATAAATGCCAAAGAATGTTCTTTCAAATGATAATAAACATTCTCCATTAAATTTGAATTTTCTGTGTTTTTTTTCTTTAAAAAAGTAGGGAGCCTCGAAATGGATCACCCTTTACAAACCATACTTTATTGACCTGAAGTCTTAACCATAATAAAGACGTCTAAATCCATGGTCGCTCCAAGGACAAAATTCTTCGACCCCGTTTGGTGGAGAAAATTCAATGACGAGCTGCCCGAAAATATTTACAAAGGGTGTCTGCGCACTTCTACATGCCCAGGCAATATATGTGTAAATGCCTCGAACGGTAGGATCTTCTCTTCAATCCTATGGTCTCTTTGTTCATAAAAGTATTCACTACCTTTAAAGTGAAGCGTTATTTATCGGAAATCAATCTATCGATCGCTTGTTTGATATTTTATAATCGTATAAATTCATATTTTTTTTTATATATTTATTATCTTTCAATAAAAACGATTGATTCCCCAGACTTAGAATATGGCAAAGCATAGTCATGCGTGGTATAAATGAGTTAGCTCTAATTTCCTTTAAGTCCATTTCAAATAATTTGTGTGATAGATATATTAATTTCAATGTTTCAAGCAGAACTTATATTAAAGGACTAGAATGTACAAAAATATATAACAAAGCGGATATAAATTCAATCCAATGAACGGTAATGCTTCTTGTTTTTTTGAGTGAGTTTTTTATTTTCTGAATAAATAACACTTAAAAACATTACCTAGCTAGCAATAATGATAGATAATGATCTTGGTCACAAAAAACATAAAGTACACTCTTATCGTAATTTATTTCTCAATGAACATTTCACACTTAATTCGAAATTTCCCTGGTTATTGCGTACTAAGTATTCATTTTAGTGTTAAATTAAGATAGAGGACTTGGTATTATAAAATCATCATTATTGAACGTATCAATGAATCGCTAGATGAAATTATTCCCATGACAGATATCAATGGAAAGATAGAATATTATTGGTTGATAAACAGGTTAACCGCTTACCATCGCAAGCAAAATAAAGAAATTAAAATTTAAAAGCAATAGTTATAATGTGAAAGATAACGGTCAGTAAGTTAGATTACTACTGCTTTGAGAAGCCTTTTATATTTGCAGTTTCGATTTGGCGTTGAGTTCATTATGCCTTTTGTTGCACAAAAAATATTATCAATTACAAATAAACAACTAGATAATATGATCCACTATACCAAATATATTATTAATAATTTATTTTAAAAGAAAATCGCAAATCACAGTCAGTACAAAAAATGTACTTTACACTTTATATATATAATCTTAGATTATGATTTCGATCACTATCTGCAGTATGCATGCACTTCATAAATTTCCCTTAGATTATGAAGTATTTTTACTGTGAGCTCTATACAATAGGAATAACCCTCTCAACTTTTCTTAAACATAAAACTCTTGACGTTTTGCAATCTAATCTAATCTAAAAATGGCCAATATTTATGTTATAAAATAAATGTGGACTTGCTATAAAATGATTTAATCTATACATAAGATTTAATTGGTACAAAAAAATGTTTAACTTCTTTATCCATTAACATTAATATCTATTTTATAAAATTAGCTCGTATGTACTTGTATCCGACTCACTTCCAGTTCAAAAACGTACTTTGGGGCCTGCATTAGCTTCACGATTTAAACATTTTAGAGGGGAAACACATAACATTTCAATTTCACCAAAACATATCAGAATGAGTAATATAATCAAATGGAAACTGTGTATCGAAAACTGTTATCAGCTATTAATAATATTAACAGTTGCTAGAAATGTGAATCATTTTTAGATATTATGAATTTTTGTTATATTTTTTAAAATTTGTCAAAAAAAAAATAAACAAAATCCAGATAATCAAATCAAAATTCAATATAATTGAATGACACTTTTGAGCAGATATTCATCATCTATGGGATGTTCGGGTTAATCTATAACAAAGCTAAACTTAATTGTCTCAAAAGGCTACTAAGCACTTGAGTGCAATGAAATGATAATGTCTTATAACATTTTGTCAACACGCTTAAAGGCTTATCTTTGAAACATTTGCTGACTACCAACATTCCTCTGTCAAACAGAATGAACTATTCAAACTGGGCACTGACATTTGATTTTTCTTATTTTTAAAGATAAACATATTAGGTTTTTCCAATTTTTCTTGGAATTTCCTTTTAAAAAATCAAATGTTTGTTATATATACAAATTTTCTGTTCAAATTATTTGAAATTTAATTAAAATTCTTTAAATTAACTGAAATATATGTATGTCTGGTATCTACCTTATAATATACAAGTAGATATAAGTTTAGCTACAATCAGCAGAAGATATAGTTAAATATTTTTCAAAATCAAAATCAAGTCGTTTTTTAATAATAATGTTTTATAATTCATTAGTTTAATTTTCATTCCAATAAACTTCAACAATGTTGGTTAAATTCTCGTAAAATACCAAAACATTTTCAATGATGGATTTTAATGAAAGCTACAACAAGAGCATATGACATGGTGAAATTTATCTTACAGATCGTTACAGAATTCCCATCAAATGAAATACCGTGAGTTATATAGCCAGTGCACTCGAATATAACATATTACGGACAAGTTTTTTGATGGCCCAATTGAACTACACTAATGGTATCCAGGTATATTTTGGTTAATCTCAGGAAGCTTACCAATGCAATGATGCATTGATGCATGTAGCCGTAAAAGTGAGTTGCACCAACTAAAATTAAATTTTAGCACATTTTTTGGTAGATTTGCAAGTAGCCGTAAGGTTTTGTGTCAATTGCGTTAACAGTCTAGCTAAATTTATATAATTATTGCCATCAGTGTTGTAAATATAGGTTTGTTTATGTTACCATACTAAAAACTTCACCACCACACAGATCTGATAGTGTTTAATGTTTAATAAAAGTGTGTGGTTTGATTGAGTAACTATTGTCATTGCTAATGTTCACATGTGGCGGGAAAATAACACATCGTGGATATTAGTGAAATAAAGATAACGAAAGTTTTGTATCCGAAAATATAATGAACAAAATGATAGTTATTAAAACAAATATCCCACAGTGTTTTACAAAATAAATTAAGTTTACTCAAACTAAATACAATGATAATGAACAAAATTGTCGTTTTAAAAAAAGTTCATATTCCCTTTATTATGAGGTATTTATTTCACCCGTAATAAATACGGTGATTATCTTTAAATCATTTACATAAATAGTACAACAAGGAGTTCAATACGTAAAAATGTTGATTGGTTAAGATTTAAAAAGAATTTAGTAAAAGTATAACTGTTTAGAAGAAGGAGATATGTAGGTAAAATCCAATTTATAGTTTAATCCAATCAAAATATTGTATTTAGGTATATCATTGTCAAAAATTACCCAGAAAAATTTATTTAATCAACAAGTTCCTTTACTGTCTTTTGTATGAGAAATTCTGTTAACTAGCTCTAAATCATGTACACAATTAATATTCTATTAATAATTTGTCTGAAATTAATTTTATAAATGTTTGCTTTTAAAAAATGTAATGAAAGTGAAGAAGGAGATGAGTGCAGATAACATGTTCAAAAATCCCATTAAATTCAAACCGAAATATCAAAATATTTTATTTGCTCATATATCAATGTAAAAATATATCAGCATAAAATAATTTTTTTAATAAGCTATAGGTACACATGTCCAGTGAACATTTTTAGCAACGAATCGAAGTAAATGCAATCAGAAAGTTATAATTAGAATAATTTATGTTCTCATCAAGTTTATTGTTTTATTACTATTTTTGTTTAAATTTGTTAAATATTTGGTGTGACGCATTTAGATGGATATAGAAGTATTTGAGTATGAAGATTATGGTGATTATCTTATCTAAGATTACTATTGGTATCTGCTTGATAAGGATCTGATCTAATACTGATTCGGTATCTATGAAATTATATGACCAACATAAATATTTGAGATCAAAATTGAAGGCTTTATCAAGATCACCGGACTGGCAGTGTATTTTTAGGAGTACATTTATATTAGAGTATTATTAGTATTCGTATATAATAATACTACATCCATAATGACAACACCAGAGACTTAACGTGTTTAAGTTTATGAGCGTCAGAGCCTACGATATTGGCAGTTAATTAAAGTAAAGTTCCTTAGATTACGCGACCTGGAAATATTGGATTCACTATCTCAAGAGTTTCGTTAGACGTGTACTACTGCCCTGTTGGAACCGCATGTCGCTAATACTCAAAATATTATTTATGGTCAAACAAAATTGGTTATCATGCTCCGTACCGCTCGCACCTGGCAGTCAACGTCCGGTCAAGCTCACATTTAAAAAAAAAGGTTCGATTATTCCGTTGGACCATTTTTTACACCAAATAGTGATTTTTCTCTATGTAAACGTGTTGGCAAAATCTCTATTGGATTTTCATGTCACTCATCTTAAAAAGCGTATAGTCGCAAAAGATATTCTGTTCACACAAATTGGGATTGTGTTCGGTTTGTAGTGGTTACTTATTCTGACTTATTCTGACATATTCGTACTGCTGGATCAGCCACTGTACTACTTTTCTCGAATTATTTCTTGTTATTATGATCACCTCGGGCCGTCTAATATATACGTTTCGCATGTCGCCGATAGCACCGCTCTTCCCCCGGATTTAGATGTTTTAATGGGTTTTCGGTATTTCCAGCAGGAATTCCTATAGTAACCTGGAAAATCGTTCTTTGTTAGGATTTAAGCAATTATTTCTGAAATATTTGTTTATCAAAAAGTTAAAATGCGACTTGCCTTTGCCAACGACATTTAAAATTGTGGCTGGATGACATTATTCAGCGAAGGGATTTGCGGACGGGATGCTGTGCATATGCATATGCTAGACTTAGTTTATTGTATTCATTATTTGGTCAGTAAACGAGAAATATCTTTTTATATCAGCAGCATATCTTAATATAATACAATTCGTTTTAAACCAGAAACCCCCTGCTTAGACGTCCATTGTAGGTACTAACCACTAATCCACCCCATAAATAATCCTACATTGCACCTAATAAATGCTTCAGCTAAGTACTATAATAGATGAAAAGATTTAAGGTAATCCATCCATGTGACGAAAACCTATAACATTGCGACTGTTCTTATGACCTGAGCATTTGACAAGGGCTAATATGTTAAGTATATGAAGAAAACTTTTTTGAATAGTTAAATGGGGTATACATTTCGCCAACTGCCTTTTATACCTTAAATTTATAATTAGTTAAAAGTAAAACGTAAACACCTACCTTGGGGTTTCGGCACATTCCGTTTCAATTGCATCCACTTGTACGTTGGCAAACCGTTCGGCGATGTTTGTTGCTGCGCCGTCAATGTGTGCGTTGTTCCACCCGGCGACACAACATGTTGACTTCGCGAACTATTGCCGGCATTTCCCATACCACTGCTGCTCATTTGTCCGCTAATACTACCTCCACGGCTGGATGGCATTCCACCAATTGACTCCAAAACCATAGCTCCATCCATACCAGTCGCATTGGGGTATCCCGCTGCCATTGCGGTATGATGTGCCGGCGGCTGCAAGTGCTGAGCATGATAATGCCACGCATTTGTACCCATCATGCTTCCATGTGCTGCGTTTTGCTGTTGCGCCGACTGCTGCATCAGAGTATCCTCACTCAGACCGTATGGGGAGTGCATCGTGATTTTCACCTCGTCTCCAGCGTGCATTGCATACGCAGCGGCAGCAGCAGCTCCACTAGGACCGCCATTCTGTGACTGCGACTGCTGTTGTTGCTGCTGCTGCGGATGATGATGATGATGCGGACTCTGATTGTACAAGCAGTCTAGGTTCGTGTAACTCAGACCGTTCTCGGAGCTAATGATTGACGCATCTTGGACACCGTTCGATGACTGATTACCAGGCGCTGCTGTCCCGTAAAACGAATGTACACTGTCACTCTCATAGTACGAGTCAGTGGGTGAGTTACTAGACGGATGCTGTGGCGTTGTCGCTATACCGTACTCCGCTGCCGTTGGACTGTACAGGTGCGGGTGAGAGTAGACTGGATTGGCGGAAGCTTGTTGTTGTTGTTGTTGATGTTGCGATTGCTGCACCGTTACATTGTTGTTTGCACTATGTGGAGGAGTTAGCTGATAGAAGTTTTCTGAATCTAGCGTTTGGCCATAGCTATTGCTATGATATGGCAAATGGGGGTGCGCTGCTGCTGCAGCGGCTGCAGCCACTGCTGTCGATGGGAACGAGTACGTGTATCCATTGGTTCCCATCTCACTACCGGTATGATAACTATTCGAATGATTTCCGTACATACCAACGTCCATCATATTGACAGACCACAGTCCACTAATCACACAAACGATTTGTTTTGTTTTTTTTTTTCTGTTGCACTATAGTTTCCACGGCGGGAAAGTCCACTTTTTCAAACTAAAATTCGGGATTTAAGGTTGTTTTTATGAACAAAAATTGGCGAAATTATCTATAGCTTGGCACACAATTTAGATACCATTCATACCTATATTGAATATTTACCCGTAAATACCCAGATAACAGGCACGATATAGATATAGGTAGCAATCAGTATAAAATATTTCACAAATAAAAATTACGCGAACACGAAATGAAAAAAGTATCTAACGAATTCGATTGCCCAAATCTAACACGAAATTCTTTCTTCTAAACACATCGACCGGACACCAGACATTGCTTGCGCACCCAGAAAGTCACCGTCACCAAATGGCCCGTCGTCAGATACAGATACCAACGGAGACACATTCACGATAGTCAGATACGCCTTCCGAGACCGGCATTTGTACGAGTATATTCACCACCATTCTGGTTGAGATACACGTTTTTTCTGGTTGTCTCTTTCAGTCGAATGGAGTTATGGCGCACAATTTATATGTTTGAAGGCATAAATATTTGTTTTGTGAACCCGCATGTGTGTGTTTTTTGTTGTTGTTGTGTACAAGTTGACTTAGAGATTAGCCAAAGGGGCAGCAGCTGAAAGAAACGCCTATCCCAGGGTAGAGACTCTCTAAAACATTCTATTTCACTTTGACATGCTGGGGGAATAGACTGAAGCCAGTAGCTGATTTATTTGTAGATACTGTTTCTCGTTTTGTTGTTGTTTTATTTTTTGAGAAGTTTTCACGATACGTGCGCCCAGGTAAAATACCTCAATGAGCGCAGAGTCTGTCACACAGTTGGGCGCTAGATTCGTTCATTGTAGAAGTTTTTGTTCTTTGCCACTTGCAAGAAATGATTTTTTTTTTAAATTTCTTTAAAAGTGGCAGTTATATCTTTATCTGTGATGGCTGCTGTCTGTTGATTCTATATAGATATGTAGATACTCGTATGTTCGCCGATTTTGTATAGAGATACATCTTGTATAATGTCGACTGATTGACAGCTAAACAGGCATTTTCGGTTGAATTTGTGTCATTTCTGTTAAATGCCAGAACACCAAGGGGGAGACACTGGAACGATTTGTGTTCAAAATTTTACTGACAGTTGGTTGAATGCGAAAATAAGGGAACGTATCTATCTATACCTTTCTGGAGTATACAAATATATAGCTACTTGTCGGTATTTATTACAATTGCTACCAGGTGAGAAGTACAATAATTGATATTATGAAGTTGGGTTTTAGTACCTATACAAAAATAAATTGGAAGCCATTTTGAATTGATAACAAAGTTGAATTTGTGGCAAATATGAGCCGCTGCCTGTGATACCGAGGTTGTTACACATTTGAGAATCAATATCAGCTGCAGAAGAAGTTAATTACACTTACCGCTAAGGTTTTTCTTGTATAAATAGAATAGGTGATATGATGGAGAAGTAAGATCTGTCGAAAGTATGTACTAACAAAACGCTTGCACTTTCATTATGGTATATGACTTTCTAACTCTAGAAATAAACAAGTGCGCTTTCAACCAGGAGTATTGATGACATTGTTATTAAGGAGCCTACAAACCACAGCGGTATAGGTAGAATAGCAATATGAAAACGGATATAAGTGCGGTAGCGATATAGCGCATGAGTGTTCACACTAACATACTAGTATGTACCTATGTAGGTATATTAATCGTAGTAGGATTACGTACATTGTACCGCTACAGAGTACTGCTCCAGGCTCCTATATATGTGAGCTCCTATGGGCATTAAATCGAATTGTCTGTGGTGATACTAAATGCAATAATTATAGATGGGTTTAGTTTTAAGTGAAGCCAAGACAAAAAATAGGCATTGAATCGAATTGTCTGTGGTGATACTAAATGCAAAAATTATAGATAGGATTAGTTTTAATTGAAGCCAAGACAAAAAATGTGCTCTTATTTCAGAATAAATTCGAATTGATTTTTATGGCAGCACACTGACGCTAACCTGGTCACCTGGAATAAATGAACCCGTGACAGAAGAAGAAGGCCCTACTTTAGATAACCGATGTAAGATCTCCCAAAAATCGTAATAAATTATTTATTAAATACCGTTTTTTTTTTAAGAAAAAAAAACGATTAAGATAAAAAAGCTATAGGTAGGAAGGATATAAGAAACAACATTCATTATAAACAATAAAGAAACTAAAGGTTAGAAATAATGTACTATTCATAAACGCATTAACCTTCGCACGCCCAAGACCCACCGGGGTGGTATTCTCGATTTTCAAACATTGATAACTCAGCGAATTTTATTCAAATCAAAAATTTCTTTGGACTAAGTGACTAAATTTCTTATATACTCCAGATTATAAACCCAAAAAAATTAATTTTGTTTTCCCTTAACAGTTTTTGTTTAATTTTGTCATTTGTCGATTTCTATTTTCCTGCAAAATATTTTATTCCCATCATAAAAAATAATGTAAACCATTGATAATAAAGAATGATAAATGTATTAAGATCAAGAAAATAGAAATCTAAAGGTACACGCTACCTTCTGGATTATTTTTCATAAATAATATGTATGGAGCAAGAGCAGCTGTATCAAGAAGATTGTAGAACATGGCAAGAGGCCAACGATGAGTTCCCCTTTTGCAGGTGTATTGAGACAACATTTTGTCCATGGTGTCCACACTTGGTTTTATTATAATACACTATAATCTCCGGCTTTTGTTTAGGTCCGGTTAAAGCTGTATCGTCATGCATCGTTGACAATAAAACCACTGCTTTATTTTTGGCGGGAACGCAAGACACCATGATTACATTTTTTCCAAACCCAAAGAGACTTGAAGCAACAAATATTTTTTATTTTTCTTCAACGTGCCCACTACAGTCAATTTCCATGAAATCATTTCCTTGGCCAACGATAGAGTTATAAAAAAGTTGTCCATCGTCACATTTCTTCCAGATCCCTTGTATGGAGCCACCAAATCTTTGACAATACGCTCTCCTTGGTTGACATCCCTTACATTGCCCGTCTTACCGGTAAACATTTGGCCATTCAGTGGATAAAATGTTGCTGAGTTGCACGCCCACCAGATCTTAATTCCGTACTTAGCAGGTTTTGATGGTATGTACTGGGTGAACCTTGTTCGACCTCTAAAAGCTAACAACTGTTCATCCCCTGTGATAGACTCATGTGGCCGATAATGAGCCTTCAAATTTGAATTTACCATGTCAAATATGTCTTTTATTGGCGCATCCTTGTCAGTTTGCAAGCGAATAGCTCTAGTCCGACTGGAATCGAAACGAATAAATCTTAAAATATCTTTGAACCTATTTTTCCCCATTGTTGCTCGGTAAAGGGGGAACGATTTTTTCTTCCACAACTCTGGGATCGGTTCTTGGTTTGAAATATGACATCCAATTACAATTAAAATTCAAAGAAATGCCATAAACTCTAAAAGTAATTACTTTCCATATACGATTTTTTCCAGGATTTGCAGCGTTCCATTGAGCATTCGCAGCTTCTGCTTTATTATAAGAATGTCTATTTATGATATCTATAATGGCTGGACTCATGATACATATAAATGTGTCGACTTTAGTTAAATTCTTGGTTATTGGAAGAGGGCCCATCAAAGATGAATTAGGAATGATATTATTAGCTCCTCGGCGATGGAAAGATTGGGGTTCTTTATACCATTTTCACCATCCTTACTTGTGAAAAAGGTTATATCCAATAGGCCGGCTTGATCATCATTGTCATTTGCATCATCGCCGTCAGATTCACTATTATCGTTTAACTCTGGAAGTAAGTCTTCTCTTACATCTTCGCAGCCGGAATCTAAAGTCTGCCCTTCAGGTAAGTAATCGTCATCATTTTCATCGTGACCTTCAAAAACTGATTGTTCGTTTTTCGATTCGAATTCAACCAGATTCCTTTTTTTATGTGACAATTACAAAAGTCGTTTTGTGTTGTCTATTTCTATTTTCCTTCACACAGCTATGGAATTTTGGTGCAAATATGGCATCTTCCATACAAAATATGCGGTTAAATATAGCCCACCCAGTACATAAATACCTTTGTGCGTGCGAAGGTTAAAAAGAGTCTATGAATTTATGCACTCCGCAAAATGTCTCATAGATAACTAAAAAAACATTCACTATAAAACGTTTGGGGCTGCATAAGTTTAATGTGCTTGAAAAGTATAGCTTATATAATTGTAATAATTAATGTATACGGATGTTTTAAGTATAAAAGTGTATTTCTTTGCTGGTAACAAGCTGCTAAGTCTTAGGAACTATAGCACAGAGCTATATTTATATATTAGGCCTGCTTACGAGGATAGAGATCTTCTACTTGTGGCAATTAATGGCGTGCATATGGTAGATAAGAACCATATTATGGTATGTACACTGCATATCTACTTAAATACATTGGAGATCAATAAAAATATTGCATGATTTATATCTACTTTGCGTAACATATTTTATAGTGTATTTATTATTCGCAAGTAAATTTATAATTTTGCTAGTAAAAATAGAGATCCAAATTATTTTAGACAACTGATGATTCGTAAACGTGTTTTTGCAACCGAGACATAAAAACGAACGAGTTGGAAAATTATATAACAAAGTGGATGGAAATGAAGAAGATTACTGTTGTTTTTCAAATATTCAAGAAATGACAGTTTTCACTTCTCTGCGGTAAGGCGTACGCAGTCGAGCATTTGTATACTCTATCCCAGGGGTATATTAGTTTTGATACATAGTTTGTAACAAAGAGATATAATTACCATCCGCACAGCGGATATTAGTCTTCTCATATGTTTTTTAAATGATTATCAGCTATGATGGTTTTTCTACTTTTCATCCTAGAAATTTTCTGAACCGCTCTAATACCATTTATATTATTTCATCAACCAATAGTTTTTATTTAAATCATCAAGTAGGTCTAAATTTAACACATTTTTACTTGCTTGTTTAATAAAAGCAAGTGGTGTGATCATAACAAAGTCAAACTCGAGATATACCGAAGGTAGATAAAAACATATGAGGAGGCTACAATCCGCTGTGCGGATCGTTGAATACCCTATCCCATCCTATCCATAAAACTAAAATCCCCAAAAAAGTGGGCATGGCTTAAAACACGATGTGGATAAAATAGAAAAAATGAATGATATAGTGACAACAAATTCTTCAGACTGCTTACAAAACACTTTTACGGTTCTACAAAAGACAAGGTTTTCTCCTGTATTTGTTATGGGGTAGTGTATAAAAATGGTTTTTATATAAGAACGCCCCCAAAAAGTGGGCGTGGGTTAAAATGGTATTAAGACGAAATGTTCATATTAATAATGTTAATGATTCTGCATCAAAAATTTTTTCAAAAAATTTAAAATTTGACCGAAAACAGTTTTTTATTGAAAACGCCCCCAAAAAGTGGGCGTGGCAAAAAACTTTATATGAACGAAATATAGATATTACGATTCTGTAAATATGCTGTTCAGACACTTTTTTAAAATTCTTTACGGTTTTGCTAAAAATTACGTTTTTCTAAAAAGTGGGCGTGGCAGTGGGCGGATTTCAAAAATTTTTACACTTGTTCTGGTGACTCGCACAAGGATCCTATGTACCAAATTTCATTATCCTAGCTCAAAATTTAAGGCCCAAAAATCGGTGACGAACAGACAGACGGACGGACGGACACACGGACGGACGGACGGACGGACGGACGGACGGACGGACGGACAGACAGACATGGCTAATTCGACTCAGCTAGCGATTCTGAGTCGATCCATATACTTTGAGGTATATGTAGCAAAATTATTTCTCTATGTTACAAACTATGTATCAAAACTAATATACCCCCCTATGGGATAGGGTATAAAAATAGTTTGTCATATAGAGAGCCTCAATATTTACTTTTTATAGCTGTCTCTTAAAAAATAGAAACTATAATATAATATATCCATACGTTAAATTCAAAACCTTGCTATCGAGTTATGCATTTACGCGGTCAATTTGTTTGTATAGGCAATGCGATCATAGAAAACCTTGAGTTTTCACCTATCTATGATGGCAACCAGCTCCGAATCTCAGCCCTTCCGTGGAGACCGCTAAGTGTCTGGTACCTACCTTGACTGTAGATATATAGGGTCTCCATCTATGTGTCAAGTCATGGCGGGGACGACATGTACTCACAGTAATGCACATATTTCATTCAAGCGGCATTTGAAGAACTCACAAGATGTAGTAAACGGTGGCGTCTAAAGTCCCAGTTAGGATGGACAAATAGCCTAAATGAGCTGCCTCTAAATATTCAAACAACAGGTCATGTAGATTAAATCAGGCTCCTTGAACAGAAATGGTGGCGGATAAGCCGAAAGGCCAATGGCAGTGTTCAATCCCGTAGTGGATACTAATTGCCGTGTTCTAGGGGTATCATATTGGAATTGGCCCTCAATGTTGGGGATTGTGCTTTGGTTAGTTAAGTGAGTGGGCAGTTAGCCCATTCACGGAAAAAATCATTGTTACGACATCGTCTCAGACCACTACCTTGTTGCAGCCAAGATAAGAATACGGATATACAACATGCCACAATAAATCAGAAATACTGTGAAGAAATTTAATGTTGAAAGACTGTACTGGGTAAAGACCGACAAGTCCTTCACAGAACGCGTGTTCCTTAACCACTTAACTAACACCATAACCATAACACCATCATCTAATGTGGAATAAGAACAATGGCAACGATGTCAACAAGTCATTAGATCAGCCGCAACTGATGTACTGGTTTTCTTGCGCCCACCAGTAACAAACCCTTGGTTTGATCAAGAATGCCGACAGATGGTCAAGAACGAGGCCTACAAGATCAAGCTGCAGGTGAAGAATACCAAATTTTCAGAATGAAGGAAAAAGAGAAGAAAAGCGCATTTTTGAGGATGGAGGTGTCACTCCGGAATGATGCTCGCAAGTTTTACCAAATTGTAAAACATCAAAGTAGTGAATACAAGGCTCAAAAAGAATCCTGTCGAGATGAAGAAGGAAATATCATAGTTGAGACACTGCCTATGGCGAGGAAATATAAGAACCACTTCTGCAGACTTTTAAACGGAGATGATAAACAATATCCCTCTTGCCGAAATAACTATTTAATATTGGCACCGACATCGAAAACTACCAACCACCCGACCTAAATGAAGTGAGGATAGCAATATCTAAACTGAAGCTTAACAAGGCTGCAGGAAAAACGGCCTTTGCGCTTCAAAAAGCCAGCGGAGATGATTCGGTAAGTAACATTCACTCATAAGCTAAATTTGGTCAGATGGAAGTATGCCTGAAGAATGTAACGTCAGCATCGTTTGCCCGATCCACATAAAAGGAAACTCTCTGAATTGCTCCAACTACAGAGGCATAAATCTCCTTAACATCGCCTATCCTATCTGCCGTAATATGTGAACCCCTGAAATCGTTAACCAACAACCTGGTCGGCCTTTATCAGTGTCGTTTTAGGCCATTTAAGTCCACAACTGATCAAATCTTCACACTTTGGCAGATCCTTGAAAAACCCAAGAAGTCCAAATCGATACCCATCACCTATTCATCTATTTCGAAGCCGCATACGACAGCATCTATAGAAATGAACTATACAGAGCCATGACTTTTCCGTCTGTGCAGGATGACGATGGAGGATTGTCGCTGCTCGGGATTTAGGCAAGGCACTGTCATGTGAATTCTTTAATCTCATTCTTGCAACACTCCCGAGCCAACATCACAGACACAATCTTTCATAAATATATTGACATCATTAGTAGGACTCAAAGTGGTGTCATAGCCACGTTTGCTAGTATTGAGTAAATTAGCTGTAAATGAGGGTAAGAATAAGTATAACCTGTCAATACGAAAGGATACACAGCATCGACGAATTGGACAGAGCGTCACCATTGACAGATGTAACTTTGAGGTAATATGTGACTTTGTCTCCCTCGGGTCCGCTATTAAATCTGACAACAAGATATTATCAGAAACTACCCTGATCATCCCAGTCCTGATCTAAGGGGGTGTAGCATGGCCCAAATCAAAATTGGACGCAAAATCCATAGTCGTTTTGAGAAAAAATGCGTGTATAACGTAATATGTAAAATTAGTAATGTTGCATTTTTATAAACATGACAATAGGTAAAAAATTCACCAACATTATGTTAGCTATTGCCAAAGAGGTATATAACTATAACTACACAGAGTACGCATCACAGCTAAAAATGTTGTAGCCGTTTCTGACGAGGGCGGTAAGTGCAAAGGGGACTTTTCGTCGTTCGTATGCATCGATTATGCTGTTGCTTGATGCTGGCATGGAAATGTGAACGCGCACTCTATGTAGTTGTATACTCTTTGCTATTACAAACATTTTCTGCTATTTTTCAATAATAATTTAATATTGTTTGAAAATTACGTTTAGAATGTTTATAAACAACAAAGATCAACAACCAATGCTTATATTTACATCCATTTGATGAACTATTTTAAAAAAATACTTTAAATATTTTTAGATTGTTTTTATTCCTATACTGTTATTTTAACTTTTCTTTCCGATAGGTTATTTTGAAATAATAAATAAATTGAACAATCAATACCATTATTTCTTAACGTTTCAGTGCAGCTTTCCAACTTCTGCAGGAGATTTCTTTGTAACATTTGTTTAATATCTATTGCTGTATGTAAGAAATTTAATTTATTTAAAATAAAAAAAATGTTCTCATAACAAATTAACACTCAAACTAATAGATTCTGAAGAGATCATTAACGCTAAATAATTTCATGAGAAACATCATATCACAGTGGTTATGATATTACTTATGGCGTTTTCCATTGGGAAAAAATCTTTTTTTTTTTTGATCTGAAGACCGATTTTGACAGTTGTTGTGTTCCATTGGGCGAAAAAATTGATTTTTTTTTTATCGGAGATCAATTTTGCAAATCTGAATTTTTCGGCAGATTTACCAATACCAATACAAATGATAGCTGTCAGTTTGACAAGAGTGATTTTCATTTTGATTTTTTACTTCGGTTGTGATGTAATGGATATAGACACAGAAAAGGAAGTTATACGTGAACTCTTAAATTGATTCAATGAATTAAATGAAGATAATTTCTGTATTTTCCAATGTTTGTTATGTTTTTAATGTTGGCAGCTACACCGACGCTAACTTCACAGACACGAAGTGACACCAATACAATGACAAAAAAAAATAAATCTGAATCGTGTTCCATTGACACTCAAAAAGATCAAATTAATGCGTGTTTCACATAAAATTATTTATATTTTCAACAGTCTCTTAATAATATAGCTACATATTTATTTATTTTTTAATTTATACACATCAGCTGTACAGAGACATAGCCTTAGTAAGACGCCGTTGAAGAAGACCTCGCCTTAAGTGGTACGCGCAAGATCAAACCGACATCAACTAACTTGAAATACGTAACTGAAGACAGTTAGCTAAGAATTGGGCTAATTAGATAGACATGTTGGTTAAGGTCCAGGTTTTTTTTTTTGGATTGTAGCATCACTTAAGTAAGTAAGTACGCATTTAAATATACCAATGCGTTTGCTTAAGTTTATGATTATAAAATATGGTTTTATGAAAATCGATCGATTTATTTTTCACTTCTCTTAGCTTTATGGTGGCTCCAATGAGTCTGCTTCACAGACATTTCTCTTGCAACATTTACTTTTTAAATAATAAATTACCAACATTTTATTACAGTTCTGAAATCTTTGAAATCATCGATTTTAATCATTGTATATGGTTTTCGTCAATGCTGTCGTCACTCGGGCTGTATAATTCAGTTCTGAATTTATTTATACCACTTATTTATACCACTCTTAATCATAATATGTTCGGAAAAATCAAGATAGTATTAAATGTCATGATTAAACAGTTTTGTTAGTAGGTTATTATACCTATGAGTCTTAATAATTTAAATAATAACAAGAACACTGCAACTAGTTTTAATTTTTTTATTGGACGAATATAGAATATGTATACATAAAAGGCACAACTGTCAGCTCGTTGTAGTGTTGCCAGCTTAGGCCGAAGTTCAGTGTCGGCACCATAAATTGTAGTTTCAGGTCTCTAAAAAAGCTATCGCTATGTTTAAATAATCTAACAGAGCTACAGATAAAAAATGGTATTTCATTCTCAAATGAGTAACTAAGGGCTTGGCGCTAATCCTCAAAAAAACGAACTGGTCCTTTTCAGTATAGGGAATACAAAGTCCAGCACATTTATTACATTGCGTCAGTCTCAAGGAATGCGTAAAATAACAACCGTACCCCTTTACGCATGTAAAAATCACTCGGGGGTAGAAATGGTGTATGTTGCCACTTACCACATTCTGGCTAAACGTGGCCATGATTAGACATTCATGTCGCTGTTATTGGTCGCATTCCGGAACTGAGTTTACATGTAAAAAGTAAGGTATGGTGATTTGGAACTCAAAATCTTACCTTAATATAGTCAGCGATACGTTAAAATAGACCTAAACTTTTATTTTGCAATTGAAATTTCTCAATTTGGATTCTTATTGACTTAAATCTATCTTCATCAGAAAAGTTCAAAATCAATTCAATAAACCTATAATATCGGTTATTTTTACTAAAAGCAAAAACACTTTCATGACAGGTCGAAGCGAAATCATTTGTTTTTTTATTACCGGAGTAATGGCAAAAATTTGTAAGTAAAATGTGTAATCATAGCTTGTCTATAACACTATCGATTAGGTACTTAAATCAAAGAATAACAAAAAAATATTGATGAACTTCAGCAGGATGAAAACAAATTAGGAACTATAGGAGAATGGGTTTTAATTCATTTGGTGAATTGTTAAATTTGTGAAACACTGTAGAAAAAAATGGATACAAATTTCCGAAAAAGTATTACCCCAGTAGGACAACTCTTCTTAAAATGAGGTAAGAATTTTTAATTTTGTTCAAAAGTAACAAAAATGATATAATACCATAAAATTCACATATTGTTATAATAGTTGAAAACTCCATTTCTTGTTCTTCTAGTAATTTATATAAATTACATAGAAAGTCTTGCTAATTTTGCGTTAGTTTTGGTCCATAGGTTTTAGGGGCTTAGAACTTCGTCTTTGTATCTGCTGAGTTTTGCTCTTCTTAATAGCAGATAAGGATTGCATTTCATCAGCAATCTCTAAACACAATTTATCTATATACGTTAATAACTTTAGTCCTTTAATTAAAAATTATATGCAGCCGGCCCATTTTTTATTAAAAATAATGGCTTTTCGATGCCACACATGCACTTCACAGGAAATGAATGAAACATAAATACCGATATTGTTCACATGTTTCAAGTTCACATGTAGCTTATTTTAATGTACTTTTAGTACTCGTAATGTTTGACATAAGCATTTCGCATTATTTCGTTTTAAATTAAAAAAAAAATTAAAAACTGTTTCATTGTCTAACTCAGTTTTGTTCTATTCAGTGTGAAAGTACCCTAACGCTCCATGATGCCACAACCAGCTTATGTGAAATTTGAAAAGGGGATTTTGATAAGAAAAATGTAATTGAAGGTAGCTAAGATGGCAAATTATTTGGAATCAATCGAGCTCAATCGCAAGTCTAAATAAGATAAACAAACAATAATCGTTGATGTTATTATTTGAGTGTCCAATTGTCCCAATGAGTAGAATAATCTCATCATGCAATACACACTTGTCAAAATATATTTATTTTTTTACTCGCCAATATGCGAAATGTAGGGAAGTATTATGATGGCGTGGAATTGTTAAGTTGAAAGAGTGTTGTAGAACGAAGGTGGCTACTAAACCGCATTAACATTTGTAATTCCTTGTTATTGCAACTTTGACTTAACCTCTCAGTAATAATAGGTCTAATTCAATAGGAAATGATTTTGTAAAGCTGTGACTTTTGAACATAGTAAAAACAACCAAACAAGATGACCACAATGAAGAGAGTATAGTTTAAGCTAAACAATGCCAGGAGAGATACTATGCCTGAGTATGCGATCGGTTTAAGAATACTTAAATATGCATACATATAAAGTTTCAAGTAAACCTATTAAGTATTTTTTTTTGAGAAATATGTTTTTTTATAAATTCCGATTTTTTCCTTTTGACAAAAATCTTGGTAGGCTGATATATTTATATCTTATTTCCATAGAAATATATCTTGTTTGCAAAATACAAAATGTAATTAAAATTCTATGATTTATTTCGGAGCAATCATAAAATTTATATGAATAACCGTTATATATCTACTCATTTTCAGGAAAAAAACGGAGTGTGCTTTATTCTACAATACAATAATACATACTAATTTTCATTCATATCAACAAGGTCGTTCTTTAGAAATCAGTCATTTTTAAAAGTACGGTTATATGTATTATGTTTTTGGTGAAAAATTGTTTATGTCATCCTATTCTTGATACTTGTAGAAGCTTAGTTCTTCATTTTTATCATAATAGTTAGAGCCGTTATCGAGATAATCTTGATTAAAACAGCTGTTGTATGGGAGATAACATTACATTTATTGATAGAAGTCCAATCCCAAAATCCCCTGGTAAGAACCAGCAACAACACACATAACCAATATGTCTGTCGAATCGGCCATGTAGTTCAGCTAATATTAATAACAGGCTCTAGATCACAGTACATGCACATGTACAGCGACATACCCCTGGTCAAAAAACTCCGCATTGGACGTTTAAGATGGCTAAGGCATGAAGAACGAATGGACACCAATATTCCGGCTCGCAGAATCTTCGATTTTCAGCCAGACGTCGGACGCGCACAAGTAGAAACCGACCTCAACCAACTTGGAGTGCGCAACTGGAGGCAGTTAGCTAAGGACCGGGCTAATTGGAGAGGCATATTAGTTGAGGCCCAGGTTTATACCGGACTGTATCGCCACTTAAGTAGTAAGTAGTAGATCACAGATAACAAAATCCAGACTATAGACTTTAGACTCCGGAAAACTGAGATATGCATATATATAAAACTCTTTTTTTAGTATCGGGGTACCTCAAAATTTAAGAATGTGTAAAAATCACAGTTTTCCTTTTCAATTTTCGCGGCATCACAATACTTCCCTATACTTCGTATACATTGGGAAGTAAAAATGTGGTTTGGAAGCAAACATTTTATTTATTATTACAATTTTAATTAAAATAAAATTTAAATTTGCACTAAGGCCATTCAAATTATATTATATAAGTTTTTCCCACAGAAACATTAATTATCGATGAGCTTTACTTCCATGAAATTGATGTCTCTATGACGAATCTTTTATTAATGCCGCCACGGCCAAATTACATTTCCTATATCCATTCGTATTTTGATAATGATTTTGAGTAATTGATCGATATAATGGGTGGCGCCCACTATGTCCACTACTATTTCTTACTGTCGTCTTGGTGTTTTGAATTTCGAACATGACAGGTGGAGCCATTTGTGGTGCCTAGATGCCTATACGTAGGATTTTGCTAGTTTGTATTTAATGGCGCCAATATGTGGTGAACGTTGTGAGCTCTTTTTTGACTTTAACACAAATAGGGATCAAGTTTTCAGACTATGTACGTATTTATCACAAAAGCAAACCATTATGTCATTTTAACAATACAGACTAATATAGCATGTTGATTATGGGAATTGTCAAGGCATTTTAGTAGGCGTCAATGATTTTCTGGTATAAGCTGCTTCAGGGATTGATGTTTAATGAGTTTTTATTCATGTCGCGACTTTATTGTCGGTGTACTTTCACTGTTATTTGATACTAATAGATCAAACGTGATAGGAACTAATGCATCTAGTTTCGAACAAAAAGCTAGTTGGAACAGATGACAACATATCACCATAGAATTGCCCCGAAAATGTTCAAGCAACTTCATAAAAAGCTAAAACAATAAAAGGAGCATTTACGAGTCACAATATATAGAATACGATAGACGGGCTAACATGGATGCAGTTAAGTGAGATGTTACAATCCTTAAATCTAGATTAAGGATGTTAAGAATGAAAGGAAGAGCGGACGCAACCGTATTAACAGTGCCCTTATCATATGCATACTTACTCTACCTTTTGTCTAAGAAAAGGAATTAATATTAATACACCAAAAGATACAAATTAACGCTGGTGGTTTTTAAGAATTGTTGAAACCTTTAGGGAACCATACTCCTTAAGTTTATAAATTATGATGTTATGTGATAACTCGTCAAAGTCAGCTTTGGAGAAGTCAGTATATATACAATCCACTTCTTTTTAATTTTCCAAAATATTTTTTCAACAGTTATCTTATAACGTGACTGAAGAGGGAATGTGAATTCTTTTTTCTCAGTGGTAAGATGACTTTGGACTGCAGTAAGAACACCTCCACCCAGCGCTTTTAAGTAATTTTTCATTCAATTTTGATACGGTCTAGCTTCAGCACCGTAAAGCAGGACTCGAATGACCAGGGTCTGCTATAGGATCTGCTTAGTAGTTTGAGTGGGGAATTTGCTACAGAATTGGCTGCTAATCCCGAAGAAACATCGGTTAGCAAGAGTAATTCGAAGTTTTCCTAGTTGGCTTGTAACGGAAATCTATTTTCTACCACATCTGATCATTTTTGCACAATTGCTTCGTGAGATATACCTTATATTCAAAAGAACCCTTATTTTTTAAGTAAAAAACTGTTAAGTCATAGCTTCAACAGGCTAGAAGTATACTAAAAGTTTTAACTACATTTATTTATAATCATTCAAGGAGTCCCGCTATTATACTTATTGAAAAAAATCTTGGTATGTAGATATGTCTAAAAACACACCACTAAGCGATATTGGTTAAAATCCAATGTGAAAGTTTCAAGAAATCATTAGATTAGATTAGATTAGAATAACCGTTACACTAATTTTTATTGAAATTCTGAGTATGAATAATTCTATCACAGACCCACACCATCTAAAATTCAAGGTTTTATCAAAATCCTTACAACAGTTCCAAAAACTTGCAACAAAATGTAGCGGTAATTAACTGTTTTTGAAAAGTCTAAGAATTCAGATTTATCCTTATACATATTTCCATTTAAATCAACTTGGTCGTTTTTATGAGACATCAGTCATCTTCAAAAGTACGTTTTTGTGTTTCAATGCTTTCAATGCTTAATTGAGCGAATGTTAGTAGCAAAAAGAAAAATTATTTTTAATTCAAAATAGCAAAGCATGACGAGTATTTACATCTACATCATGGAAAACATTATTTCCAGAAGCTCCACATTTCGTTGGCCCCCTGTTTAAAGACCTGACTGCATTTGATATTTTCTTGTAAGGTTATTGCAAGCAGCAAGTTTACAAAATGAAACTATCAATATTGAAAAATTAAAAAAAAATCAATTATATTATTGTTTAATTCATTCTTTTTTCAAATCTGCAGGCAGCGGTAAACATGACATCTTTTGTGACTTGTTATTAGGATACCGAGCTTATGCGTTGACCGATTTTGATAAAAGACCACTTTGATTGTACCTATCTAATTATAATAATCAGGATTGCGTTCATAATATTCCCAAAAAAAAAATAACACTAAAATAATGGTTTTTTATTGGTTAATTATTTTAATAGATTCTATTTTTACGGAAATCTATCAAACGATTTTTAAGTGAATTAAATAAGTAAATCTACTTAATTAAACTCGTTCCTTAAAATATTCGCTATGGAATGGTAGGTGCCCACTACATATTATATGAAAAAATAACAAAATTTTCTCAAAACAATTTAAGTGTCGGAATTTTTTATAAAATTACACCTCCAGTGTTTCACTTAAAATTATAAATCTTAAAACAGAAAATAGGGTTTTTTTCGAAATATGATTTGTTCAAATGCAATATTAGAGACAATACTCTTTTACATTCCTGGAGAAGTTTTTCCGGACCTTTTATTTAAGTCGGGCTGCCTTGCCCTGCTCGTCTTATTGTTGCCTTGGTAATTTCATAGTACATATGTGATACATTTCGTCAACGTTGTGTCTTTTTAAGTGCTGTTGGTTGAAATGTGGAAACCACAGTTTTAGATTGGATTAGCTTTTTAAGCCGTCGGTAAATTTAACATGACGCTTTTCATTAGAATATGGTTTACTATTTTCTTAAGAAATTGCTTGATTAATATTAAGTAATTTGTCTCGAATTGTGAAACCAAACATTAATTCTGATGGGTTTCAAATGCTACATGTATTCTTTTTAACATTGTTTTTTTGTTCATTTTGGATGATAACCATATGTTTGAGAATCGATTTGTTTTGACACTGCACTGTCTTAACGCTGTGGCAAGCTTATGTGTCCAGATTATTGAGTTCGTAAACATTATGTTGTTTTCTTAACAATATCGTTTGAATTCGGCATTAGTAGATTAGTGGCCATTGTCAACTCTGATTGAGGTCACTCTTAACAAAAATCGTTAAGTTTACCATCATAAACAGAGGCAACAAGTTGCCTACTATAATTGCAGTACTTTTACGCACGTATATTTAATACGTAAATACGTAAATCTTAAATCTATGTTGTGTAAATTTAAACAGTAATTTAATGTGCAAATGCGTGTTTCTACACACGAGATATTTAAATTAATTATACACAATAACATAATTTATTTTTAAATTTCAACAGAATTTTAGAAAATATATATTAGTTTAATTTGTTAATTTGTAATGGAGGGGATCACCAATGTGCTGGTCTTCCTCCCCGTCAGATAAAAAATAATAGTTAATAATAGAATGGTCGTAACGCAACCTAGTATTCATATAATATAAACAACGAATATGATAAAGAGTGGTCTGAGGAACCGTACGCAAGCCTTTTATATACTTCACAATTTTAAAACAATAATATGGATCAGATTACCCTATACGTATGTTAAGAAAAACTATAAACGGTAAATTTCCATACAATGCTTCGAGTGCCTTTATTTTCTTGAATCAGGTTCTTATAAAAATGTTGCCAAAGTGAATGTTAATTATATCAAGAAGAATTCTAGATGTGCGATCTTGATCTTTAAACACTGGATGAGTAAATCACATAAGGTGTTTGTATTAAAACCATATTTGTTTATTTTTAAACATCCTAAGAGTAATATTTCAACAATATTAGATTGTTACTGAACAAAAGTGTTGAAAGATACACAAACGGTGAGCATATGCAGAAAATGTGTGTAATATCTAACACTGTGTGTTTGAATTTCTTTTTTACCTATTGTCACGTTTATAAAAACGCAACTTGCCTAATTATACACCAAAAAATACATTAATTTTCATAGTAATTTTACACGCATTTTTTAGGGTATATATAGGAAACCCCAAACGAGAAAATATGGTGCGTAAACCATTGTCTTGCTAATCTATTTTGTTCATGATTTGTATTTCTATAATTTGACTACTAATTTTTCTCCTATTTTTTTTTTTTGACATGTGGTCCGATGTAGACAATGTAGAATCATTAAATGTATAAAGGACGTCCTCCTTTACTAAAATTTGCATAAGAATTGCATTGCAAGAAATACATACTTTCTATCAATACCAGCTATACTTTGTACAGGAGAGAGTAGCTGCCGACAGCCATATCTACATTGGACGAATGTGCTTATTAAAGGTAAGTAAAACAGAAATGGTATAAATGTATATCGAAAAGCTATTGTAATTTTCTGATAAGTAGGAGGAGAACGAAGATTTAATCTATGTACCTAGTACCTACTTATAACAATCAAAGAATAATCATGTGTTTTATTCTTTTCGAGTAGGTATGTATAAATACTTAATTTTTATTTGAATACTGCATACCAAAATAAATTAAATATATACTAAAAAAAATTGCATTTATATATAATAAGCACTATAAATACTAACAGATCTGTGTCGTGGCGAGCTTAATACAAGCAGCATCTACAAACAGAGATTTGCCACAGCATATAATATGCATCAATAAGTTCATCATTTAGTCAATTTGTTAGTGAGACATAACAGAACATAAAAGTTATTAAGTTTGACATAACTTACAAAATCAATAAACGATGAAATTCAACAAAGTTAGCTAGGTAACATATTTTTAAACAAGAAACAAATTTACTTACACTTACTACGGCTCTAGCAAACAGTTTTGCAGAGTGTTTTTTGAACTATTTGTACTAACTTGCAGTTCAACTATACATTGTTATTTTTATTGTAAACTCTACTCATGCGACTTATAGCCCCATGCATACCATAGTTGTGTTTGTGATTAGGTATATCTATGTAAAATATTTAAGCTACGCAGGTTATTGGAACCTCCCCGGGTATTAAAACCAATAGAAATTAAAAGATCCGGAGTAGGTATCTATTTGTCCTGATAATCATTGGTGTATGAAAACCATGCCACAAAGGCTACAGTTGCAGTAGTTTAATTCGACACCTATACGGTGGCAAATTGTGTTGATCATCCCATGGAAGACCTATGTAGATACCTTTATAGATATTTTGACTAATTTGACAATCAAATAATTTTTTTGAAAAGGAAGTGATCTTATATTGTCATAGAATTTACGCACTTTGTGCTTGTCATAGATACCACCATCACGCCATTTGGTATTTGCGTCGAGCCTGCGACTATTTTTTTAGAGATGAACATCTGTCAAAACGTACACTCAAACACATTTTAAAGATATTTGCGTTGTTTCACTCGCCACCCGTTGGTATCGATCCCTGACTAACCGCATAATAGCATCATGACCTGTAGAAAGTTTCACATTGTTAATACATTGTACACAATATGTCCTTCAAATAACGTTTGTTTTGTTTGCTTATTATTTACCACAGACATATTTAATTCACCACAAACCCATTCACAATAACAATTTGGTGCCTTGTCACCTTCAGCAATATTACATACATCCGAAAAAAAAGAGATACAACTAACAGCTGCCTACCGGCCTGCCCATTATCGAAACCACTCTATTCTTCTGAAAGGTGAAATAAGGAAAAGAGATGTTTGCAGCGGTGTCCAATCACATTCGAGTTTGTGAACCTGAGTTGCAATTGGTTGAAATCCGGTCTTGGTTGAGTTTGCGGATTCAAGACGTCATATTTGGTTTTCGTCATAACTCTGTGAAAGACTGTTTACCGATTCTGCTACTAGAGGTAGCCAGTGTATCGGTGTCGTTTCGGTGGCAACTAATATCGGGTTACGTGTTTCTGTGGTTTTTGTTTGGTTTTGGTAACACATCGGAGTTTACTGGTGATGGTAACAAACGTTTGTTTACATTTTGTTATATTGAAAATAGATTCACATGGAAATTAGCTGTTGCAATAAACTAAAGAAGTTATGACAAGATTTTTATTATTAATGACGTGTTAAAAATTTAATTATTATTAACGTATTGTACACTTATACAAATATATTCAGTTTTTTTGGAAAATTATTGAAATATTATGGATGTGATGATCAAATATTTCGTTAATTCAATAAAATTATTAATCCTAATATTATAATAAAAATTCATTTAAAAAGATATAGATACAAGAGTATCCAACTTGGAAGTTCATGTGATCGTTAAAAAAACTGTATATCAAAAAAATTCAGATTTTTTTTTATATGAAAGCACTTGACTACTCTTAGCTATTTTACAGTTAAAACATGATATGAATATTTTTAATGTTGTTCAGTTAGCAATCATCATTTCAAAAATATGTTTTGATTTTCATGCAGATCGCTTGTGAATTATTTATAAATGTTTGTGACATTAACATTTTTGTTTGTGCAAAATTGTTGTTTTTCTAATTGAATTAAACAGTTTTTGGTATTTATTATATGAAAAAAAATTTGTTTCAACTATTTTCTTACTCAAGAAAAATCTACGATATACCTACCTACACCTTTTCAATTTCGAAAAATTTAAAATTTTGATTTGTGATATAACCGTATATGTAGTTATAGTATACAGTTAAATTAAACATTCCGTTTTTATATGAAACACCTACATCAAGACTTTCGTTTCTTAAAAAACCATGCATTTGTGATACAAATATATGTCTTTGTGACAAAACTGTTGATTTTTTTAAAGTTTTTTTTTTATGGAAAAACTACATTCTGCTAAACTATATTTGTAAATGTTTGTCGCATCAAAACTTTCGTTTGTTACAAAACCTTTTTTAATTGAAATTAACTATTATGTTTCCAGTAATATCTTTTTGTGTTGGGACTTTTTACGGCTACGTTTGTGATACAAAAAATGTTAAAATGTTAGAGCGTGGTTTTAAATAAATACAAACCTTTGTTTTAACATTTTATGAAGCAATTGTTTTCTGTGTACATCAGATATTGTTTTGTTTAATTTAAGATTGCTCTCTTATTTTAGATTTTGTTAGAGAATGTCAGAAATAATGTTTTATGCATTTCCATATATTTCAATAAAATATTTAAGAAAATGTATGAAAATATATGTTTGGTTAATTGTGAAGAAATAAATGGGTTTAATCATATACGACTTCATTTTATTTTGCCCTACATTTTTAGCTACATGGGGCCATAATCTGTAAAACCACAAATAATATAGCTTACATAGATATCGCAAGCCAAATGAAACAAAATTACACATTACAAACACATTACATCCAAAACCGTAGAGACGTGGATTGTTTTATGTTTGCAACCCCTAACTTCATACCTTAAACAATCACAGAACAATGAAAACGCGACAACGAGCTAATTTCTATTATTTATTTTTTCATTGTTCGTCTTCATTCATGATCGACTTTTTAGAGACACTGGTTGCTGTTCTGATGCTTCTTTTTTTTCAATCTTTCGAACCATCAATTTTATCAACTACCTACTTTACTTTTAAATTCATTTTTTATTAACTTAAAATACTATCTTAAAACTGGACAAAAATGATTAAATCTAACTTATAATTAACATTTTTTTCTTAAACTAACTTATCGGTCCTAAGCGGGCGCTCAAAGCTTAAATTAACGTTTTTTATTTGCTTTTCAGCTTTAGTCGTTTTTTTTTATTTTACTATGTAGATCTTTTTTTTTTCAAAGAAAAAATTAAAAAAACTTTGTGAAGTGACATTTTGTTTTTATTTAAAAAGCTTAATCTAGATTAAAACTAACTAAAGACTACTTAATACTACTTAAGACTACTTAAGACTACTTAAAACTACTTACACCTAACTTAATTATAATCGGGGTGGCGAGCACTCGTTGCAAATGCCCCGAGGGGTCGCCATCCCAATCGTTTTGGTCCACAGGCAGCATGCAACAAACTTATCAACTACCTAAATACAATACATATTCATTCTCTTTATGGGAACAGATAAAAAAAACGATTGATAGAAAGCCCGGATTTTATTGTTCAGTATGCAAGAAAACGAAGCGAAATTTTCCAAATTTGAACATTTTTGCATGTCCGTCAAATGAAAAAATAAAATTTTGAATCCATTGTGGAGACAGACGCGTGGCTTTGCTTTTTCATAAAGAGGGATTATGTACCATCATAAAATCTAAATAGAAAGTAAAATCACATAGATTCAGATTTAAAAATCTTATTTCCCCTAAACTTAGAAGACGTTTTAGCGAGTCAGATGTAGCAGCATGCGTTAATTGTGACAAATAATTTAAAAAATGAGAGAAATTTGAAAAACGAATTTCTCAGCTCAAACACACGATTTCCAATTTCAAACAAAGAAATAAAAAAAATAAGACAAAAAATTAGAAGAATAGGCAGAGTTCATGCTCGCTTATGAGGAAATACAAAATCAAAACAGGTCAATTTAACATCAAAATTCAAAAGGTTGTGATTTTAGAACATTTGAAAGTATTTTTTGGTTTGCTAAGGTGACTATCTAAATCAAAAAAATTATAACAGAGAGGAGAAAGAACTTCCCAAAATATTTGTTATCGCTCACAGAGCGCTTAAAAATTTCTTCGTGAAGGGCTAGGCTTAATAGGGTTATTTTGGTAAGCGAGGGTTAGATAGATAACTTACTTACTAAGATAATTCACCAAAACGTTTTAGAAAATTTGTTTTCTGTGATACACATACATGAATTTAATTTATTGTGTCGAAAATTATTACTTTTACACCTTGGGGAATTGCGATGGTAAAGATGTTGAATTTTTTTGGTTGGCTACGAGGCCGGCCTGTTAACATTATCATATGTTAAAAGCAACTGTCGTTTTCTTTGTTTTTGTTTTCAGTGAAGTTTATTTCTTATCTCTTTAAAAATCGAACGGTAGTATGAACTTGTTTACTTCGATTGCATTTGAACCAATTCATAAAGAAAGGTGAAGGAAGCATAACAACATCTATCGAATATCGCGACTCATTAGCGAATATGTTAAAAATACTCATGTTGTGGATCTTTGATTTTGCATAGTACAATTTGGAATACTTACCAATATTTTATTTTTAAATACATTTTACGTATACGTTTTTATTTTATTAAGTAAGCAACACGTTGCTCATAGTTTCTCTGAAAGAAGCAAACAAGTTGTCGACATTTTTAACGACATTCAATTTTTCAAATCGATATTAAAGCAAAAAGTCTATGTTTTTCCTTCGGCGGTCAAATATTTTTGCGACATTTTTCAATTATGGAATGCACAGTAAAATCGACCTTTTGTAGGAAAACAACAAAATGTTTACCGACAACTTTTCAAGCCATATTTTAATGGTCTGGATTTTAAACTGTTAACTTTTTTTTTCGATCACACTTCATTCGACATTTTAACGGTCGCTAAAATTTAAATTTGTCCAGTCGACATTTTTTGTTGACCATTCGTATGCTTCCCGATTTCGTTTATATTAAACCCTTACGAAACCGAATCATCCGACACCGCACAGCATGTATGGAATGTAAAGAATACAGTTGCGATGAAAGTTTACAAGAGCATGTTGTAACCACAATATTTATAGCAAGCTCACGTTTCTTTGAAACCAGATAAATGTGATCTGTTCCAGGATACTAGCTCATAGAATGTCATCAAAGCAACCCTGTTCAAAACAAAAAAAATAAAAAAAATAACATGTACGTTTGAGTTTTTTATATCCGCGAAAAAAATTTCACATTTCAAAATATTTCATGTTTAAACAGCATCCTCACATGAAAAAAATTAGGGAAACGATAGCTTTGGAATGCATTAGATAAACAAATTTAAGAAATCCTAGTTAGTTTGATGAAAATAAATGCTTTATCCATCGAAAGGAGATTCTTTATTTTGCCTTTCTTGTTTTATAACGGAAAACTACTCCTGGTGAACGAACAAAAGATTTAAAAGAAAACATCAGTAAATTCAAATTCTCTCAGCAAGGGGTGTATTGAACCACAACGAGTGAGAAGTGCTCTATAATTATACCTATAATAGGAACAATTACAAATGAAAAACAATCGGCACCTAGCCTTTCATAATCATATCACAATCGACGATTAGGGGAAAAAAAGATAATAAATTCGTAATAAGCATACCTAACCTACATACATACCTTATCTATAACGATTTGTATCCCAACCCCATAGCATCGTCTAAATATTATGTTGTGACAATGTCATTTTCTATATTATCATCCCATTAAAGCTTTTAGCCATGCGAACTTTTTGAGGACATTAGTTTTAAAGGTGGGATGAGATACTTACTTACTTACATAAGTGGTGCTACAGTCCGGAATGAACCTGGGTCTCAACCAATTTGCCTTTTCAGTTAGCCCGGTCCTTAGCTAACTGCCTCCGGTTGCGCACTCCAAGTTGGTTGAGGTCGGTTTCTACTTGTAAGCGCCACTTGAGGTGAGGTATTCCTCTACTGCGTCCGACGTCTGGCTGGGTATCGAAGACTCTGCGAGTCGGAGTATTGGTGTCCATTCGTTCTACATGTCCTAGCCATCTTAAACGTCCAAACAGGGGTATGTCGCTGTACAGCTCGTATAGTTCTTGGTTGAATCTTCGTCTCCATAGACCGTCAACGCAAACGGGACCAAAGATTTTTCGAAGAATTTTTCTCTCGAATCGACCAAGGATTTCTTCATCCGCTTTTGATACGGTCCAAGCTTCAGCGCCGTAGAGCAGGACTGGGATGATCAGGGTCTTATATAGGATCTCCTTAGTAGTTCGACTGAGGGCTTTACTACTAAATCGCCATCTTAGACCGAAGAAACAGCGGTTGGCAAGAGTAATTCTTCGTTTGATTTCTGACGAGATGTTGTTGTCAGAGTTAATAGCGAAGCCGAGGTAGACAAAGTCCCATACCACCTGAAAGTTATATCTGTCAATGGTGAAGTTCTGTCCAATTCGTCGATGTTGTGTGTCCTTTCGTGTTGCCAGCATATACCTAGTTTTTCCCTCATTTACTGCTAAACCCATTTTTGCCGCTTCCTTCTAAATACTAGCAAACGTGGCTATGACATCACGTTGAGTCCTACCAATTATGTCAATATCGTCGTCGTATGCTAGTTGTACCGATTTTTGGAAAATTGTGCCTCTGGTGTTGACTCTGGAGTTTTGCACAATCCTCTCAAGAATCAAATTGAAGAAGTCACATGACAGCGCATCGCTTTGCCTAAAGCCTTTTTTGGTATCGATTGTGTTGGTGAGGTCGTTTCCGACCCTGATGGAGCAGCGAGAATTCTCCATCGTCATCCTACAGAAACGGACGAGTTTGGGCGGTATACAAAAACTAGACATGGCTCTGTATAGTTCGTCTCTATAAATGCTGTCGTATGCGGCTTTGAAATCGATAAATAGGTGGTGGGTACGATTTGGACTTTTTGGGTTTTTTTCCAGGATCTGCCGAAGTGTGAAAATTTGATCGGTTGTGGACTTTCCTGACCTAAAACCACACTGATAAGGGCAAATCAGGTTGTTGGTAAATGGTTTCAGGCGTTCACATATTACGGCAGATAGGATATTGTAGGCGATGTTGAGGAGACTTATGCCTCTGTAGTTGGTGCAGTTCAGATGGTCTCCTCTTTTGTGGATTGGGCAACCGATGCTGAGGTTCCATTCTTCAGACATACTTTCATCCGACCAGAGTTGGCTTATGTGTTGGTGGATGTTACTTACCATGTCATCTCTGCCAGCTTTATAAAGCTCAGCATTCATTTCCTGCGGTCTTATTAAGCTTGAGTTTAGATATTGCTATCCTCACTTCACTTAGGTCGGGGGGTTGGGAGTTTTCACTGCCGTTGCCAATATTAAATGATTTGTTCTGTCTGACAGCGGAATGTTTTTCATCGCCGTTTAAGTGGCGTTCTCAGCATCGACTGTTAATGTCATGACATTAACAATTATTCGAAAGTTGCTTGTTGATCGATAGGGGCAGTCGGTATTTTTACCAATGGACTTTTCGAAAGTCGACTTTATGACGGTGGATTTTTTTAAAACGACATTTTAAAAATCGGCAAATCGTACCCAACCTCTTCCTCTACTGTCCGACGTCTGATGGCTGGAAGTCGAAAACTCTGCAAACCAGAGTATTGGTGTCAAATCGTTTTACATATCCTAGCCATCTCAAACGTCCAATGCGTTGACTAGGGGCATGTCGCTGTTCAGCTTGTATAGTTCTTGGTTGAATCCTCGTCTCTATAGGCCGACAACGCACAGGGGACCGAAGATTTTTCGAAGAATTTTCCCTTCCAAGTCGACCAAGGACTTCTTCATTCACTTTTGATACGGTCCATGCTATAGCGCCTTCAGGTTCTTATATAGGATCTCCTTAGTAGTTCGAGTTGCCTTCTTAGCACAAAGAAATAGGGGTTGACAAGAGTAATTCGGCGTTTAATTTCTGACGAGATGTTGTTTTCAGACTTAATAGCAGAGCCAAGGAAGACAAAATCCAATACTACCTCAAATTTATGTCTGTCAATGTTGACTTTCTGTCGAATTCGTCGATGTTGTGTTTCCCTTCGTATTGAGAGGATATACTTATTCTTACCCTCATTTACTGCTAAACATATGTTTGCCGCTTCCTTCTCTATACTAGCAAACTTAGCTGTGACATCACGTTGAGTCCTAACAATGATCTCAATATCGTCGGCGTATGCTAGTAGTTGCACGATTTATGAAAGATTGTGTCTCTGATGTTAGCTCGGGAGTTTTGGACAATCCTCTTAAGATTAAAGAAGTCACAGCGCATCGCCTTGACTAAATCCTTTTTTGGTATCGAATGTGTCGGTGAACGGTGAGTTCTATTCCGACCCTGATGGAGGAACGAAAATTCTCTATCTTTGTCATAAACAGACCGACGAGTTTGGGCCAAACTAAACTAGACATAGCCCTGTATAATACTCTCTATAAATGATGTCGTATGCGGCTTAGAAATCGATGAATAGGTGGTGGGTATCGATATGGACTTCTTTGGTTTTTCCAGTATCTGCCGAAGTGTGAAGATTTCGCTGTATCCGCCTAAAGTGAATTGTTCGTTCTGCCTGACAGCGGAATGTTTTTCGTCATCGCAGCTTAACAGTCTGCAGAAGTGGTTCTTCCATATCCTCAGCATCGACTGTGTCTCAACACAACTACGATATTTCCTGGTTCATCTCGACAGGATTCTGTTCCAGCATTATGTCCTTGGCTTTGTCGTTTCACACTTTTTAAAACTTGCGAAAATCGTCCCTGGAGTGGCCACACTCTTTATCCTCAATAGCGATTTTTTTTTGTTTTTTTTTTTTTCCTTTTTTTGAAAAGCCGTCGTTGTACCAGTATCCGATGGTTACCGCTTGGAGGTAAAAATAAGCATAATTAATGTGTTGTAAGAGTTAAACAACTGGGCATTGCCAAGTTAAAGCCAGTCGGAGTATACCCTCAATCTACAACACCTAACCATCAGCTATATAAAGACAAAAAGATGATTTGGCAAGAAGCATAAACAAAACATCAACATATTTGTAGAATTTGGTCAGATACAATTATGCAAGAAGAAAAAGAATTAGCAAATCAAAAGATGTCCCTCTTAACTGCGGCAACTAGAAAGGCATCAGTTTCCTCAACATCGCCTATATGGTTTTTCAGCAAAAATCTGATCGGCCTTTAGCAGTGTGGTTTTATGCTAGCAATGTTCACAACTGATCAAACTTGAACTTTTGGAAGATCCAAAAAAATCGACTTCAAAGCTGAATACGACAGCTTTTATAGAGACGAAGCATACAGTGCATTGTCTAGTGAAGAATTATATGCAGATATCTCGCTATTTTGTTGGGGTCGCAAGGACATCACCGAAACTTTCGATACGAAAAAATAATATAAGCATTGACGCATTATTAAGTGGCTTCTATAACTTCATTCTAGAAAAAAATTTGCAAAGCTTTCCAGCTAACATTAAGGTCATAATCTTCCTGTAATCTTTGCAACTACAAGCATACCCCGCCGATGATGATGTCAGGGTGAAATTCAACGAGATGTCAACTCCACATTTGCAAGTTACAAGAAGAAAGCGGCTATAATGAGATAAATAGTAAATGCAAGATCAAGTTTATGCTGAAAGAATTCCATGCTACATCGACAAATTGGATGGGGCTTCGTATAGTCTATACGCTTTTTAAATTAATATAAAGAAATATGCATTTTTTACTAACGCAAGATATTGATCACACAAATTTGTAATAAAATCAATGAGATTGTTTTTATCTGTCATAACACATAACACAATATTTGTTCAAATGTTAGCCCAAATGTTCATCGAAATAAAGAAATAAGAACAGCATTTTTTTACAAGTATTTAAACAAATAAAATTCAAATAGATCGCAAAATGACAGCAATTAAATAATAAAACTTAATATTAGAGCAACGTTTAAAACACGAGTAAGAGTAAGCATGTTTACTGAATATTACTAATCACGAATACATTCACCAATTATTATTACTGTTCACCTGTAAATCGTAAACTGGTTCACGTAGTATGTCTTCACACAGCTAACATTGAGAAGACCCTTTCGAATTTGGTAGTAAGTACATATCATCGCTGACCTTGCAAAGTTGGATGATGTCTGGACTCGAATATTGAGTATAAAAGCAAGATGGAACAAATAGTAAGGCATCAGATTACTCCAGTTCGACAACAGGATCACACAATATTCACAATGGCATTCAAAGTACGATCCATTGTCTCTTCTCGATAAACATCTCAAAATAACCATTTTTCTGTTTTTTTATTCTCTTGCAGTTCATTGCTTTCTTTGCTTGCATTGCTGCCGCCAGCGCGGGATATCTTGCTTCTAGTGCCCTACCAATTGCTGCCGTTTCACAGCCCGTGTTGGCCAAAACTGAAGCTCATGACCCTAATCCACAATACTCTTTTGGATACGATGTTCAGGATGCTATTTCTGGTGACAATAAGAACCAAGTAGAGAGTCGAAATGGGGATTCAGTCCAAGGACAGTACTCATTGAATGATGCTGATGGTTACAGACGGATTGTTGATTATTCTGCCGATCCAGTAAATGGTTTTAATGCTGTTGTCCGCAGAGAACCATTAGGAGCTATTGCTGTTAAGGCAGTTGCTGCTGCTCCAGCTCTTATCAAAGCAGCTCCGTCTCCATTGTCATATGCCGCTGGTCCAGCTTTAATCAGAACAGCACCAGCTCCATTGGCTTATACTGCACCAGCACATTTGGCATATGCTGCTCCAGCTCAGAATCTATTAAAAGCTGCCCCCGCTCATTTGACTTATGCAGCTCCAGCATTGTCATATGCTGCACCTGCTCCAGCTTTACTCAGATCTCATACATTGATTAAATCTGCTCCAGTTGTATCTTATGCTTCTGCTCCAACTCTGCTGAAGAGCTACGCTTCTGCTCCAGCTTTGACCTATGCCGCCGGTTCTCCTGCTTTGGTTAAGACCAGTTTTAGCTCACCACTTATTTCATATGCGTATTAAAATTATCGTGGATCTGCGATTGGAATATTTTTGAAATGAACTTGTTGACTTTAGTTTAAAATAAAAAGAATAAAAGAAAAGTTTTTTGATTAATTTAATGTTATCACATATACTCAAAGATATGCCTGGAGTAGGAAATATTTTGTCACTTCTAGGAATATTTTCATGGCGATTGATATACATATCCCTTTATTAATTTATCCTCTGATCGATTTTTTTAGATCAAGACGTTGGCGTTTTTGGCAACTTGAACACAGAAAATAGAAACTAGAATTCTAATTATTCAAAAGCATTTTAAGATTAACAATTACTCCCATAAAATGTTTTATCTAAATGATTTGTCAGATCATCACGGGTCGAGTGAAAAATCATTTTGGTGTTGCTACTGCTGGGAATCGAACCCAGACCTTCTACAGTTCATCACTCTCACCATCGCGCCACTGAGCCGGTGATGTTTTATCTAATATTGCAATTATCCCACGGATGACATTAATAAATATAAAATAGATTTTTGCAGATACATATATAGAAAGAATTTCGCAAAAACACAAATAAAGCTAGTATTATGAAAATATATTGATATACTAACAACTGAAACGATACATCTAAAATATAATGTAGAATTGTTAGAACCACTTTTTCGGACTTCTTTATCATCGTAATGTTGTGTTTAATTAAAATATCGAGCTCGATTTTTTTCACGAGATTTAAATTTCTCTAAACGCTAATGCAAAATCATTATTTTCTGTTCTGCAAATGCTTTTACTGTGCTGATAGTTATTATTCTTATTCCAGTTACAGCATATCTACCATTTGTGAGTTTTTAATTTTGTCTGGGTAATAATATTAGCTCTTGTATAATGGATATGAGACATCGAGTATATTTAGAACCGCTCTACCAATTTGTATCTAAGTACCCAGGGCACACCACATATACTAAATTAGGCCAATTTATATATATGTATATATATATATATATACAAATATATATTCTTTATCATATATATATATATATATATATATATATATATATATAGTTTATATAATTGGATAGGCCGTCAATCTGGCTGGTACGGCTTTAACTATTTTAATCCATCAGTGTAGAAGAGTGAGTGTACGAAGGTACATTGTCTATATAAGATTTATCCTGGCAAATCACTATAAACATCATATTCACCTTTAATATCATATTCAATTGCTAATTAGTGAGAATATAAAATTTAAAATGATGATGATTTCTTTTATAAACGGAACTACGGAATTAAAGAAGGGAAATAATACGTTGCTGATGATAAATAATCTGGTTGCAATTGCTCAAGGTCAATCAACCAGTTGGTCTTTTGCGATACTTTTTCGGTTAATGGAATTGGGGGAAACAAGTTTTTGCTTTCATGATGCTAATAATTCCCGATTCACTCGTAAGTGAATGCATTCACTATACTCGAACAACTTGAACCACGGATGCACACTCTAGAGGTCAGATGCCTTTAGGAATAAAATAAAGAAAACAAAAAATACGATACAATCACTTTTACTTTCCGAATCTGTAATTAATGCCTTCTTAAGTACTCAAAATATATTTGATGGTCAACTGTAATGGAAGATACTTTTTGGTAGAATTTTCTTAGGACATCGTTTTAAGAAATTTGATAAAATGTTTTAACAAAATATTAGGACAGTTTTGTCCTCAAAACATCTTCCTTAGCAAACGGTATAAACATTGAAGATTTTAGCACGCGTTGCGCATTTAGTTGTAAACGTTATTTATGATGAGGTCTTTTTTTACTGCGTCTGCCATCTGACTGGAATTTATTTGCTGATTTCTTCGAATCAGTATATAATAAATCACTGGTACACTTAACGCAAAACCATTATTAAGGGTTTCCTGAGTTACAAGATGTCGGTTTGATACAATTTCCGAAGGGAGACCTAACAAACGCGTTAAATAAATTAAAATTGAAACCCTGGTCTGGACTGTATACCAGAGGTAATATTAAAAAATTGTTTATTGTCTTTTGTCGGTCCGTCAAAAAATTATATTTAACCAGTCATTATTAACTGGAAAGTTTTTAGAAGAATGGAAATATTCTTATTGGAGTAATCAATCTATAAAAGCCGTTTAAGACAAAAAGTATCGACCTATATCGAAGCTTTCTTCAATTCCTTAATTGAAAGCATTGTTAAGGAGAAGCTTTTCTTCATAGTAAAAGAGGTAATCTCGAATAATCAACATGGTTTTATTTGAGGTACCAATTTGTGCTACTAATTTAACTTTGTTAACTAATTATGTATTTACAGCTTTGAGGAACGATTACAAGTTGATAAACTCAACACTGACTTTACAAAAGCATTTGATAGAGTGTCCCATACCCTACTTTAAGCAAAACTAAAATCGTTGGGTTTTCATTCCTCAATGATTAAATGGTTTAATAATTATTTAACAAACAGAAAGCAAATGGTTAAGATCGATGGTTATACTTCTAGCAAAGTGTCCCGCAAGGTAGCCACTTAGGCACATTACTGTTTATTTTGTTATTAAATGGCGTTCATGATATTTTTAAATTTTGGAGCGTTTTAACTTTCGCGGACGATTTAAAATTATATTCTCGTATAAGTAATATAACAGTCTGTATCCGGTTTCAGTCTGATATAAATATTTTGTCGGCATGGTGTAATCATAACGCTATGGAGCTTAACATCACGAAATTTAAAATGTTTACAGCTTTCCGTATAAATGCACCTATAATAATAAATGATTATTATATGAACGATCTTAGACTTCAGCGTACGGAAGAAGTAAAAGATCTCGGGGTCATATTTGACAAACAATTAAAATTTTCTTCTCATTTTGATTACTGATTACACTATAGCAAAATAAAACTCAATGTTAGGTTTCTAAAGCGAAATTGCAAAGACTTCCGAGACGTATTTAGCTAAAAAAAACTATATACTGCTCGTTAGTCAGGCCACAGTTGGAATACACATTCATCATATGGGATTCTCCATATGAAATGCAGGCACTTAGATTAGAAAAAGTTCAGAAAAATTTCACGAGGTAGGTATCTATTCCGTAAATTATTTACGTTTGAAGAATTGCCTAGTTATGATAAAAGATGTGAACAAATTGGCTTGCAAACCATAAGTTGCAGGCGTAAAGCATCTTGTATCATGTTTGTTCGCGATATGCTGAATTATCATGTTGTTTCACCGGAATTGATTTCTTTTATTAATTTGTATGCTATTATGCTGTTAATGTCGAGCTCTCATAAAACCAACTATGGCACTAATGAGCCTATTACACGATGTAACGGGTCCGCCATCTAACTTTTTTTTTCAACTAGTGCTTACTTCGTGAATGGTAACACTTAGCTCATGTCTGATTTAACAGATAATTAGCTTTATCCTTCCGCTGAACGAATATGGTTGTATATACGCTTGAACAACGCTGGGAAATACGTTTACTTCTTGCAAAAACACTGGTAATTCCGATTTTGATATATGGTTGTGAAATTTACTGCAACTGTAATTATGTAAGCAAACAAAAACTCAATGTCGCCTTTAATAGTACTGTACGTTATGTCTTTGGCCTACGAAGATACGACAGAATATCTGGATTTGCTATGCGTCTGCTGAATATGCCTTTAGAAAATTATATTGAACTTCGGAGCTTACTTTTGTTAACCGATATACTGCTTACACACCAACCACAATACTGCTTTGACAAAATTAAAATTGCAACCTCATTAAGATCTCGTCAATTGATTCATCCTCGATGCTCGTTTCTTACATCCGAGCGTCAATTTTTTGTAAATTCCGTCCGCCTTTGGAATACTTTACCACGGTACATAAGAGAAATTCAAAATGTAACAGGTATTAAAAGGGCTTTAAGAATTTATTTTTCAATTAATGTTTAAATAAAATTGCAAAAATTATGATAGAAAATTTAATTTGTTTCATGATCAATTAGTTTAAGTTTTATGAAGTTTACGAAGTTTGCTGAATTTTGTTAAATTAGCTTATGACTAAATAATAAGATATTGTATCTTACTGTTATTAAGCATTCACGAAAATAAAATAAAATAAAAAAAAAAATTTCAACCACTGAAAAAAAAAAAAAAATATTGCGACATTACTTTGAAAATCATGGTAATGTTGCAGAATGAGTGCGAAAATTGCGTACGGATTTGGGAAGAAGAGAAGCACCGTCAGCTCCGTATGTTCGTTATCTTGTGAAAAATGTGAAAGAAACTGGCATCCTCATCGATAAACCAAAGCGTGCAAAGCCAAAAGCCGTACACCCGAGAATATTGTTGCGTGAAGCGCCATCAACATCAATTCACCGTCGTTCTCAACAATTGAACATTTCGGAGACATCATTGAGACGCATTTTGCATAAAGACCTTGGTATGACGCCATACAAAGTCCAATTGGTTCAGGAGTTGAAGCCAACTGACCATCCAATGCGTTTTCGCTACGCTAAGTGGGCCTGCGATCGACTTAGAGAAGATGCCGATTTTGCCAAAAAATGAAGCTCATTTTGATCTTGGCGGGTATGTAAACAAGCAAAATTGTCGAATTTGGGGCACAGAAAACCCGCACGCATACATTGAAAAGCCGATACAACCAAAACGAGTCACTGTTTGGTGCGGATTTTGGTCCAGAGGCATAATTGGGCAATTTTTCTTCGAAAATGAGCAAGGAGTGGCCGTTACAGTCAATGGCGATCGTTATCGGGCCATGTTGAACGAATTTTTGTTCACAAAAATTGAAGAGGAGGATATTGGCAACATTTGGTTTCAACAGGACGGCGCTACGTGCCACACAGCCGAAGCTACACTCGATGTTTTGCGCCCTGTTTTTGAAGATCGCATTATCGGAGCTGCGATTTGACACCGATGGACTATTATTTGTGGGGTGCAGTAAAAGATAAGTGTTACACCGACAAGCCAGAGACAATTGACGCTTTAAAGGACAATATTCGTGAAGCCATTGGTGAAATATAGCTGCACACAATCGATAATGTGCTTAAAAATTGGGCCGATCGTGTAGGCTACTGCATGGCTAGCCAAGGCAGCCATTTGAATGAAATTATTTTCCATTATTAACCGGAAGGATTGTACTTTCAAATAAAAAGAGAAATTTGAGAAAATATTCAGTAGTTTTTTTTATAGCATTTTCAAAAAAAAAAAGTTATTTGGCGGACCCTTTATATGCATGTTTAATTTGCTAAGCAACGAAATTGAATATTCAAAAAAAAATTAAATAAAAGGGTAGTTCTTATTTTTCTCAGCAGCTAGTAAATATAAAAGAATTTAGATTTTAGTCTTTGGGGTTCAAAAATAATAGGGGAATGAATACTTAATCCCAATTACATACACAATTGAAACAAACCGACATAAGAATTAGTTTTAATTTTTCCATTAATTTAATTATTTTTTAAAATAACTTGAAAATAAAATAAAATGTGCTTTTACAAAATGTGAACTTTTCTCCTTTACTAAGGCGCACTAATAATATATATATACTCTCGGTACTGTCTTTAACATACGTTTTATGGTCATTATTGTTTGTAATGGGGTTGTGCTTTGGGTTAACTACACACCTATGAAAAAAAACATTATTACGAAGCAAACAATATTCTCGGAAATGACTGATTTTATTGTTAACTACCCTGCTAAACGAAAAAAGGACAACGACGTTCGTATCTATATCTGGAATATAAAAACATTAAATAGGAGAGGTGCAAGCGAATAAGTAGCGGAAGCCCTAAGCTTCTACTAAGCAGACATTACTGCCATCCAAAAAGGGCAAAAAGAGGATAAAAAATGAAATAAGGGGACATGGAGGTCTCCAGATTAAAACGGTCAACTAAATCGATCACATTGCGATAGCCAATAAGAGGCACGCATCCGGTATTTTGGATATCCAAACATCCCAAGGGGCTAACTTCGACTCGGACCACTATCTTGTTGCAGACAAGTTAAGAATGCTGATATCCACTACGGCACAACAAACTAGAATTACTGTGAAAAAGTTAAGTGTCGAAAGACTGCAATCGCAAGAGACCGCCAAGGAGTTCGCGCAACGCGTATCCCTTAATCTCTTAATTAACACCATACCACCAGAATCGAATATCGAAAAACATTGTAAACGATGCCAACAAGCCATTGGATCAGCCGAACTGGTTCGGGTTCCTCGCGCCCAGAAAACAGGTGTTCGCAGACAAGAACAAGGCCTGCAAGGCTACGATACAATTGAAGACGAGAGCTGCGATTGGCAGAGAAGTAAGAAGAACGCCGAAGAAGAAAAAAAGTAAGAAAAGCCCGCGATCGGGGATATAGAAAGGTGCCACTCCAGGAACGATGTTCACAAGTTTTACCAAAGTGTAAAACGTCAAAGCCAAGGGTACAAGACTGGAACAGAATTCTGTCGAGTTAAACCAGGAAATATCGTACTTTAGATACAGTCTATGCAGAGGATAATGAATAACCACTTCCAAAGATTGTTAAACGGAGATGACGAACAACATTCCTCTGTCAGGCAGATCGAACTATTCAATTTTGGCAACGGTAGCGAAAACTACCAACCACACGACCTATGTGAAGTCAGGATAGTAATATCTAAACTCAAGCTTAACAAAGCCATCGGAAATGACGATCACACAAAAAAGAAGACCCTCTTAACTTCTCCAACTAAAGAGGCATATGTCTCCATAACATCGCCTACAAGATCCTATCTGCCGTAATATGTGAACGCCTGAAACCGTTTACCAACAAGCTGATCGGCCCTTATCAGTTTGGTTTAAGGCCAGAAAAGTCCACAACTGATCGAATCTTCATACTTCGTCAATTCAGTAGTAAAGCCCTCACTCGAACACTCCTATATAAGACCCTGATTATGCCAGTCCTGCTCTACAGTGCTGAAGCATGGACCATCTCAAAAGAGGATGAAGAAATCCATGGTCATTTTGAGAGGAAAATTCTTCGAAAAATGTTCGCTCCCGTTTGCTTTGACGGGCTATGGAGACGATGGTTCAACCAACAACTATACGAGCTGTACAGCGAAATGCTCCTTGTCAAAAGACTCCGCATTGGACGTTTATGATGGCTAGGACGTGTAAAACGAATGCAAACCGACCTCAACTAACTTGGAGTGCGCAACTGGAGGCAGTTAGCTAAGGACCGGGCTAATTGAAGAGGCATGTTGGTTGAAGCCCAGGTTCATTCCGGACTGTAGCGCCACTTAAGAAAGTAAGCAGTATTGTTTGTAACTCAAAACTTCAAAACTCGCATTTAAAAATCATATATATTAGACAAATAATTTTGTCGAAAGTTTTAAGTACTTTTTGAGATATAAGCGCTTAGCTACCACAATACACAATTTCTTTATAATTATTAATCTCATTTACGTTTCGTGAAAAAAATAAAACTGAATAATTGGCATATGCTATGTTATATTGTTTTGAAATTAACGTGTACTTTAATATTGATGTTAAGAAAAAAATTGCCAACATAGTTTATTCTTTAAATTTAGTGTGAAGTGGTCATAATTTGAAGTCGAGCGCACAAGAAGCAAGAAGCAGATATATATTAAGTTAGTTGGAAAAAAATCACACTCGAGATATTAATTCAAATTAGAGAAATCCGAAAGAGTTATGAAGAGTTATGAAGAAGTTGGATCTAGAACTTCTAGCTTAAAACCTCTCAGTAGAACAACCGCATCAACATGCACCTCAACAACAATCGTTAACGCTTATAATTATATATGTATTTACTGGGAGCCATGACATTCTCTCAGTTTTTTTAGCCATTCACAATAATTCCCATTATCTATATTTTGTATATCTATATAACCAAAACTCCTAATTGATAAAATTATTCCAGATCTTATATTAGCCAATATACAAATATTTGTTAATTATCAACGGCCTGCCGCAAACCAACTCAATCTTGTACTGCGTATGTTTCTCTTATGCCTCAATCAGGTTCTAATTACTGATACCTTAACGAACTACCTATATCATTCCATAGGCCTCTATACCCAAAAAATACGAGACGAGTGCATTAAACTGGTTTATTGCTTGGACATGCACCTTTTGGTATTTTGGAATTGGAATCAATTTGGAGCATCATTTGACCTTGTTGTCAGCACACACAATCCACGATATTCCCGTGTGTATATATGATCCAATGTCTACCTGTTCAAGTTCAGCCCTTTCATTCGGTTTATTCTTTTATGTTGATAGAGTATAAAAGGAGAATTGATGTCAACTTGGAATCAGTTCACTTCAGGTTCACTTCCCAGAATAACATATCTTCTCGTAAAAATGGCATTCAAAGTAAGATGTTAGAAATTTTTAAAAAATGGAATTTATTTTATTAAAATTGTGTCTTCTAGTTTATTGCTTTCTTCGCTTGCCTTGCTGTTGCCAGCGCTGGATATATTGCTCAAGTTGCTACTCCATTATCTGCAATTGCTCAGCCCGTATTAGCTAAAACCGAAGATCATGATCCTCACCCACAATATTCATTTGGATATGATGTTCAAGATGCCATTTCCGGCGACAACAAGAACCAAGTGGAAAGTCGTGATGGTGACATTGTACATGGTCAGTACTCTCTGAATGATGCCGATGGCTATAGACGCATTGTTGACTATACCTCTGACCCAATAAACGGATTCAACGCAGTCGTACGCCGAGAGCCATTGGGAGCTTCTGCTCTTATCAAGACTGCCCCAGCTCCATTGGCATATGCTGCAGCTCCAACTTTGTTAAAATCTGCACCATCGCATTTGACCTACGCCTCAGCACCAACTCTTATCCACTCCGCTCCAGCACTCATTAAGTCAGCTCCATTGGCATACGCTGCCGCTCCAGCATTGTTGAAAACTGCCTTTGCTGCACCAGCTTTAATCAAATCAGCTCCAGTTATCCATTCTGCTGGTCCAACATTGGTCAAGACCAGCTTCTCGTCCCCACTAATTTCATATGCTTACTAAGTGATTTCATTGGACCTTGTTTACTGTTGTTGTTGTTGTTGTTGAATTGAAATGGAAATAGAAATATTGAAAAAGGAACTAGAAATATGTTAATGTTGGAATTTCTGAGGATGTTTTTGTATTTAAAATTTGAGTTGATGACAACTTGGTGGAAGAATACAGACTTGCAGAGAACCGACTTGCAAAAATATGGAGCATCTTTAGGCTTCCAATTCAAAGGTTAAGAAGGCTTAGATATGTTTCGGAAAGATTTAAGAATGAAATTGAGCGAATTCGCTAGATGGAGTCACTGGTACTTAACAATATGTAATTACATTAATTGAATGGCTTCATAAAATTCATGCCACAGAAAAGAGAAACGATGGAAGGCTAGGTATGGACTTACTTAAGTGGTGCTACCGCTACGTAAGCCCTAATCGCACTTCAAGTTGGTTGAGGTCGGTTTTTACTTGTGGGCGCCACTTAAGGCGAGGTCTTCCTCTACTGCGTCTGACAACCGAATGGGAATCGAAACCTCGTTCTACATGTTCTAGTTATCTTAAACGTTCAATGTGGAGTTTTTTGCCAGATCTATGTTACTATATACAGCTCGTAAATTAATTAATTGAATCATGATCTCCAAATGGGACCGAAGATTCTTCGAAGAATTTTCGCTCAAAACAACCAAGGATTTTTTATCCGCTTTTGAAAGTGTCTTTGCGTGAGCGCCGTCGAGCAAGACTGGAATGTACAGACGAGGTAGACAAAGTTCCCCTATTTCTAATTCTTCGATGTTGTGTGTATTTTCGCATTGACAAAATATTTAATTGGTTTTACACTCATATACTGTTAAACCTATTTTTGGTGCTTTCCTCTCTATACTAGCAAACGTGGCTTTGAGTCCGAACAATGATGTCAATATCTTTGGCGTGTGCTAATAGCTACACCGATTCTTGGATTGTGCCTCTGATGTTGGCTCGAGAGTTTTGTATAATTCTCTCAAGAATGATACTAAAGAAGTCAGATGAAAGTGCGTCGACTTGTCTTAATTTTTTACCCTATCCCATAGGGGTATATTAGTTTTGATACATAGTTTGTAACATAGAGAAATAATTTTGCTACATATACCTCAAAGTATATGGATCGACTCAGAATCGCTAGCTGAGTCGATTAAGCCATGTCTGTACGTCACCGATTTTTAGGCCTTAAATTTTGAGCTAGGATAATGAAATTTGGTATATAGGATCCTCGTCCGTGCCTACAGAACAAGTGTACAAATTTTTGAAATCCGCCAACTGCCACGCCACTTTTTTAGAAAAACATACATTTTTGCCAAACCGTAAAGAATTTAAAAAAGAATTCCGACAAGCGTATTTAGACAATCATAATATCTATATTTCGTTCATATAAAGTTTTTTGCCACGCGCACTTTTTGGGGGGCGTTTTTAATAAAAAACTTTTTTCGGTCAAATTTTAAGATTTTCGAAAAAAAATTTTGGATGCAGAATCATTAGCAATATTAATATGAACATTTCGTCTATAGACCATTTTAACCCACGCCCACTTTTGAGGGCGTTTTTACAATTTTTTATTTTGTCCTTTGAAGAACCGTAAAATTTGTTGTGACATTGTCATTTTCTACATTTAATCCCCATCGTGTTTTAAGCCATGTTCACATTTTGGGGATATAAGTTTTACAGACGGAATGGGATAGGTATTCAACGTTCCGCACAGCGGATTGTAGCCTTCTCATGTTTTTTTGTAGCTTTGAAATCGATGAATAGGTGGTGAGTATCGATTTGTATCGTTCACATATTACGACAGATAGGATGAGTTGAGGAGAAATCCGAAAGAGTTATGAAGAAGGCATTTATACAATTAAATTTGCTATTTTTGGATCTAGAACTTCTAGCTTAAAACCTCTCAGTAGAACAACCGCATCAACATGCACCTCAACAACAATCGTTAACGCTTATAATTATATATGTATTTACTGGGAGCCATGACATTCTCTCAGTTTTTTTTAGCAATTCACAATAATTTCCATTATCTATATTTTGTATATCTATAGAACCAAAACACCTAATTGATAAAATTGTTCCAGATCTTATATTAGCCAATATACAAATACTTACTTACTTAAGTGGCGCTACAGTCCGGAATGAACCTGGGCCTCAACCAACATGCCTCTCCAATTAGCCCGGTCCTTAGCTAACTGCCTCCAGTTGCGCACTCCAAGTTGGTTGAGGTCGGTTTCCACTTGTGCGCGCCACTTAAGGCGAGGTCTTCCTCTACTGCGTCCGACGTCTGGCTGGGAATCGAAGACTCTGCGAGCCGGAGTATTGGTGTCCATTCGTTCTACATGTCCTAGCCATCTTAAACGTCCAATGCGGAGTTTTTTGACCAGGGGCATGTCGCTGTACAGCTCGTATAGTTCTTGGTTGAATCTTCGTCTCCATAGCCCGTCAACGCAAACGGGACCGAAGATTTTTCGAAGAATTTTCCTCTCGAATCTACCAAGGATTTCTTCATCCGCTTTTGATACGGTCCATGCTTCAGCGCCGTAGAGCAGGACTGGGATGATCAGGGTCTTATATAGGATCTCCTTAGTAGTTCGAGTGAGGGCTTTACTACTAAATTGCCTTCTTAGCCCGAAGAAACAGCGGTTGGCAAGAGTAATTCTTCGTTTAATTTCTGACGAGATGTTGTTGTCAGAGTTAATAGCGGAGCCGAGGTAGACAAAGTCCCGTACTACCTCAAAGTTATATCTGTCAATGGTGACGTTCTGTCCAATTCGTCGATGTTGTGTGTCCTTTCGTGTTGACAGCATATACTTAGTCTTACCCTCATTTACTGCTAAACCCATTTTCGCCGCTTCCTTCTCTATACTAGCAAACGTGGCTATGACATCACGTTGAGTCCTACCAATGATGTCAATATCGTCAGCGTATGCTAGTAGTTGCACCGACTTTTGGAAAATTGTGCCTCTGGTGTTGGCTTTGGAGTTTTGCACAATTCTCTCAAGAATCAGATTAAAGAAGTCACATGACAGCGCATCGCCTTGCCTAAATCCTTTTTTGGTATCGAATGTGTCGGTGAGGTCGTTTCCGACCCTGATGGAGCAGCGAGAATTCTCCATCGTCATCCTACACAAACGGACGAGTTTGGGCGGTATACCAAAACTAGACATGGCTCTGTACAGTTCGTCTCTATAAATGCTGTCATATGCGGCTTTGAAATCGATGAATAGGTGGTGGGTATCGATTTGGACTTCTTGAGTTTTTTCTAGGATCTGCCGAAGTGTGAAAATTTGATCGGTTGTGGACTTTCCTGGCCTAAAACCACACTGATAAGGGCCAATCAGGTTGTTGGTAAACGGTTTCAGGCGTTCACATATTACGGCAGATAGGATCTTGTAGGCGATGTTGAGGAGACGTATGCCTCTGTAGTTGGCGCAGTTCAGAGGGTCTCCTTTTTTGTGGATCGGGCAAACGATGCTGAGGTTCCATTCTTCAGGCATATTTTCATCCGACCAGATTTGGCTTATGAGTTGGTGGATGTTACTTACCAAGTCATCTCCGCCGGCCTTATAGAGCTCAGCGGGAAGGCCGTCATTTCCGGCAGCCTTATTAAGCTTGAGTTTAGATATTGCTATCCTCACTTCACTCAGGTCGGGTGGTTGGCAGTTTTCGCTGTCGTTGCCAATATTGAATGGTTCGTTCTGCCTGACAGCGGAATGTTGTTCGTCATCGCCGTTTAACAGTCTGCAGGAGTGGTTCTTCCATATCCTCAGCATCGACTGTGTCTCAACTACAATATTTCCTTGTTCATCTCGACAGGATTCTGTTCGAGCCTTGTATCCTTGGCTTTGACGTTTTACACTTTGGTAAAACTTGCGAACATCGTTCCTGGAGTGGCACCTCTCTATATCCTCGATCGCGCGCTTTTCTTGCTCTTTTTTCTTCTTGCTGAAAAGCCGATGTTCTTCCCTTCTTCTTTGCCTATAGAGCTCAATGGCAGCTCTCGTCTTCACCTGCAGCTTAGCCTTGTAGGCCTCGTTCTTGGCTGCGAGCATCTGTCGGCATTCCTCATCAAACCAGGGGTTTCTTGCTGGTGGGCGCGAGAAACCTAGCACATCAGTTGCGGCTGATCTAATGGCCTGTTGGCATCGTTGCCATTGCTCTTCGACATTCGATGCTGGTGGTATGGTGTTAATCGAGAGGTTAAGGGATACGCGTTGTGCGAAGGTCTTGGCGGTCTCTTGCAATTGCAGTCTTCCGACATTAAATTTTTTCACAGTATTTCTGGATTGTTGTGGCGTGGTGGATATCCGCATTCTTACCTTGGCTGCTACAAGGTAGTGATCCGAGTCGATGTTAGCTCCTCGGAATGTTCGGACATCCAAAATACTGGATGCGTGCCTCTTATCTATCGCAATGTGATCAATTTGGTTGACCGTTCGTTGATCTGGAGACCGCCATGTCCCCTTATGGATATCGAGGTGAGGAAACCTTGTGCTGGCTATAGTGGCATTTCGTTCCGTAGCGAAATCAATTAGCCTAAGTCCGTTACCAGACGTGTTGTCGTGTAGGCTATGTTTTCCGACAATACTTCTAAAGATGTCTTCTCTTCCTACCTTTGCGTTAAAATCTCCCAGCACGATTTTAACATCGTACTTCGGTAGTCGCTCATAGGTTTTGTCGAGGAGCTCGTAGAAGCAATCCTTAGCTATATCATCTTTTTCTTCCGTCGGAGCGTGAGCGCATATAAGGCTTATGTTGGCGAATTTGGCCTTGATGCGGATTGTTACTATGCGTTCGCTAATGTCTTGGAAACATAAGACTTCTTGCCTAAGTCTGGCACTTATAACAAATCCGCATCCGAATAGTCGCTGTTTCTGCTCACTATAACACGGTCCGTAGTATATGTGACAGTTTTTCATCCTCTTTTTGCCCGGCCCATCCCATCGTATTTCCTGGATGGCAGTAATGTCTGCTTTGTAGCAGTTTAGGGCTTCGGCTAGTTGTTCGCCTGCACCTCTCCTGTTTAATGTTCTCACATTCCAGGTGCAGATACGAACGTCGTTGTCCTTTTTTCGTTTAGCAGGGTCGTCAACAATAAAATCCGTCCTTTCCGAGGCTATTGGTTGCTTCGTAACCATGCTTTTTTGCTGTGGGTGGGTAGTTAGCCCAAAGCACAACCCCCAACCTGGAGGGCCAGTTCCAATTTATTAGATACAATAAATATACAAATATTTGTTAATTATCAACGGCCTGCCGCAAACCAACTCAATCTTGTACTGCGTATGTTTCTCTTATGCCTCAATCAGGTTCTAATTACTGATACCTTAACGAACTACCTATATCATTCCATAGGCCTCTATACCCAAAAAATACGAGACGAGTGCATTAAACTGGTTTATTGCTTGGACATGCACCTTTTGGTATTTTGGAATTGGAATCAATTTGGAGCATCATTTGACCTTGTTGTCAGCACACACAATCCACGATATTCCCGTGTGTATATATGATCCAATGTCTACCTGTTCAAGTTCAGCCCTTTCATTCGGTTTATTCTTTTATGTTGATAGAGTATAAAAGGAGAATTGATGTCAACTTGGAATCAGTTCACTTCAGGTTCACTTCCCAGAATAACATATCTTCTCATAAAAATGGCATTCAAAGTAAGATGTTAGAAATTTTTAAAAAATGGAATTTATTTTATTAAAATTGTGTCTTCTAGTTTATTGCTTTCTTCGCTTGCCTTGCTGTTGCCAGCGCTGGATATATTGCTCAAGTTGCTACTCCATTATCTGCAATTGCTCAGCCCGTATTAGCTAAAACCGAAGATCATGATCCTCACCCACAATATTCATTTGGATATGATGTTCAAGATGCCATTTCCGGCGACAACAAGAACCAAGTGGAAAGTCGTGATGGTGACATTGTACATGGTCAGTACTCTCTGAATGATGCCGATGGCTATAGACGCATTGTTGACTATACCTCTGACCCAATAAACGGATTCAACGCAGTCGTACGCCGAGAGCCATTGGGAGCTTCTGCTCTTATCAAGACTGCCCCAGCTCCATTGGCATATGCTGCAGCTCCAACTTTGTTAAAATCTGCACCATCGCATTTGACCTACGCCTCAGCACCAACTCTTATCCACTCCGCTCCAGCACTCATTAAGTCAGCTCCATTGGCATACGCTGCCGCTCCAGCATTGTTGAAAACTGCCTATGCTGCACCAGCTTTAATCAAATCAGCTCCAGTTATCCATTCTGCTGGTCCAACATTGGTCAAGACCAGCTTCTCGTCCCCACTAATTTCATATGCTTACTAAGTGATTTCATTGGACCTTGTTTACTGTTGTTGTTGTTGTTGAATTGAAATGGAAATAGAAATATTGAAAAAGGAACTAGAAATATGTTAATGTTGGAATTTCTGAGGATGTTTTTGTATTTAAAATTTGAGTTGATGACAACTTGGTGGAAGAATACAGACTTGCAGAGAACCGACTTGCAAAAATATGGAGCATCTTTAGGCTTCCAATTCAAAGGTTAAGAAGGCTTAGATATGTTTCGGAAAGATTTAAGAATGAAATTGAGCGAATTCGCTAGATGGAGTCACTGGTACTTAACAATATGTAATTACATTAATTGAATGGCTTCATAAAATTCATGCCACAGAAAAGAGAAACGATGGAAGGCTAGGTATGGACTTACTTAAGTGGTGCTACCGCTACGTAAGCCCTAATCGCACTTCAAGTTGGTTGAGGTCGGTTTTTACTTGTGGGCGCCACTTAAGGCGAGGTCTTCCTCTACTGCGTCTGACAACCGAATGGGAATCGAAACCTCGTTCTACATGTTCTAGTTATCTTAAACGTTCAATGTGGAGTTTTTTGCCAGATCTATGTTACTTTATACAGCTCGTAAATTAATTAATTGAATCATGATCTCCAAATGGGACCGAAGATTCTTCGAAGAATTTTCGCTCAAAACAACCAAGGATTTTTTATCCGCTTTTGAAAGTGTCTTTGCGTGAGCGCCGTCGAGCAAGACTGGAATGTACAGACGAGGTAGACAAAGTTCCCCTATTTCTAATTCTTCGATGTTGTGTGTATTTTCGCATTGACAAAATATTTAATTGGTTTTACACTCATATACTGTTAAACCTATTTTTGGTGCTTTCCTCTCTATACTAGCAAACGTGGCTTTGAGTCCGAACAATGATGTCAATATCTTTGGCGTGTGCTAATAGCTACACCGATTCTTGGATTGTGCCTCTGATGTTGGCTCGAGAGTTTTGTATAATTCTCTCAAGAATGATACTAAAGAAGTCAGATGAAAGTGCGTCGACTTGTCTTAATTTTTTACCCTATCCCATAGGGGTATATTAGTTTTGATACATAGTTTGTAACATAGAGAAATAATTTTGCTACATATACCTCAAAGTATATGGATCGACTCAGAATCGCTAGCTGAGTCGATTAAGCCATGTCTGTACGTCACCGATTTTTAGGCCTTAAATTTTGAGCTAGGATAATGAAATTTGGTATATAGGATCCTCGTCCGTGCCTACAGAACAAGTGTACAAATTTTTGAAATCCGCCAACTGCCACGCCACTTTTTTAGAAAAACATACATTTTTGCCAAACCGTAAAGAATTTAAAAAAGAATTCCGACAAGCGTATTTAGACAATCATAATATCTATATTTCGTTCATATAAAGTTTTTTGCCACGCGCACTTTTTGGGGGGCGTTTTTAATAAAAAACTTTTTTCGGTCAAATTTTAAGATTTTCGAAAAAAAATTTTGGATGCAGAATCATTAGCAATATTAATATGAACATTTCGTCTATAGACCATTTTAACCCACGCCCACTTTTGAGGGCGTTTTTACAATTTTTTATTTTGTCCTTTGAAGAACCGTAAAATTTGTTGTGACATTGTCATTTTCTACATTTAATCCCCATCGTGTTTTAAGCCATGTTCACATTTTGGGGATATAAGTTTTACAGACGGAATGGGATAGGTATTCAACGTTCCGCACAGCGGATTGTAGCCTTCTCATGTTTTTTTGTAGCTTTGAAATCGATGAATAGGTGGTGAGTATCGATTTGTATCGTTCACATATTACGACAGATAGGATGAGTTGAGGAGACTTATGCCTCTGTATTTGGCGCAGTTCAGAGGGTCGGCTTTATTGTGGATCGGGCCGTCATTTCCGGTAGCTTTGTGTAGCTTAAGTTTAGGTATTGCTGTCCTCACTTTACTTAGTTCAGGCGGTTGGTTGTTTTCGCTTTCGTAGCCAATATTGAATGGTTCATTTTGCCTATGGGCGGGATGTGCATCACCACATAGGATTCTGTTCGAACCTTGTATTCCTGGCTTTGACTTTAGTAAAACTGACGAAAATCTTTTCTCTATGTCTTCGATCACCCGCTTTTCTTGCTTTTTTTCTTCTTTCTTAGAACCCGATGTTCTTCCTTTCTTCTTTACCTATAATGCTCAATGTTTTGTCAGCTTCGGCTTTGCCTTGTAGGCTATTGCGAGCATCTGTCGGCATTTTTCGTCTCGCTAGGGATTTCTTGCTGGTAGCCGCGAGAAATCTAGCAAATCAATGTCGGCTGATAGTGGTCCAAATCGATGTTGGCCACTCGGAATGTTCGGATATCTAATACAATGTCTTTAAAATTAATATTCCCAAAATTTGAGTATGGCTAAAAACTTTATGAAATTAAATTGTATGAAATATGAAAATGGTATTGTTATAACATCATGTTTAGACAGGTTATAAAAATCTTTAATGCTTCTACAAAAAAAGATGTTGTTCTATGACATATACTATGGGGCGTGGGTTCAAATAATCTGGAGAGGAATTGCACATTAAGGATAGGAGCGTTTTTTTTTCAAAACTGTATTTGACTTTCTTTAAAGTTTTATCAACATTTTACGACAGGCGGACTAGGAATATATGCCCCTGCTGCTTTTTCTTCAATACTCAGTAGAACTGGTAGGATAAAATGTTGTTAAAGCAAGCTTTCGTTTTTTTTTTTAACTTGGTTGATGGTCTAGATCATGCACATGCACACTTCTAATAATTTGCTCCGTTTTTAAAGAGTTCTGCAGAATAAAATTCCTTGTTGTAGTTAAGCTTTTTGGTAAGTGAACTGACAACATTGTTCCGTTCAATGGAGTTAAGCGATTTTCTTATTTTATCACAAGTTTCGTAGACTATATATTGCTACGTTAAAGGTAGCTGCCAGTTGCTTGGCTTTTATTAGACTATCTTCTATTTATTCCTCTAGGTCAATTATTTTCCCAATTCGCAGAGTCTTGCGTTGCAGCGCTATGATTTGAGCCCCTTCTATCCCTTACCTTTTTAGTACATACGCCAAATTAAAAATAAACAATTTACAGCGAGCTAAATTACATAATAGAATAAAATTGAATATTTTAATTACTAGTAACGTGTGTTGCAGTGCCTTATAATTAGTTTTATCCAAAATGGTGTTAAAGGTGTATATGGCTGACATGTAGTCCTATCATCGCTTATATATATTCAGCTTTCAGAAAACAGTTTCATCTCTGGTTGCAGAAATGAAAATAAGATATATCTTTGCATTTCATTGCTCTTAAATTCAATCAAATTCCTCAATCATATTCCTTTAATTTAAATAATTTATATATTGTCCACATAAAAATGTCTAATGCGCAAGAAGCGTTAGCTATAAACGACGCACGAACAGTTTTTGGGTTTCAATGTCCAATTACAATGCAACAGTACACAAATATTACGGGAAACTCCACAAAATGTCATACGCATACCGCTCACCACCAACCATGGCACGACCTTGATATGATAATTTGATTTTGTTTTGGGTTGTTTCTTCACATGTTATCGTTAACGTTATAATACCGTTTTCAGTGGACGTTCCAGTATAAAAGCAATTGGATGTACAAAGCCTAATCAGTTCAAATTCGTCACCTGAATCTACAGCAAGAAAATATTTATTTTAAATCAAAATGGCATTCAAAGTAAAATACTTGCCCTAAAGGATTACAATGATTCACATTAACTTCGATTTTTCTCTTTCTTTTTTTAGTTCGTTCTTTTGTTCGCATGCATCGCTGCCGCAAGTGCTGGAATCCTTGCCCCAGCTGCCCCATTGGCTGCTGTTGCACAGGTTGAGGAATACGATCCTCATCCACAGTACACTTATGGTTATGATGTTCAGGATGGCCTTACTGGAGATTCCAAGAATCAAGTGGAGACCCGTGATGGACAAGTTGTTCGTGGTCAATACTCATTGAATGATGCTGATGGTTACAGACGTATCGTAGACTACACTGCTGATCCAATCAACGGATTCAACGCTGTTGTTCGTCGTGAACCACTGGCTGTTGCTGTCAAGACCGTTGCTGCTGCTCCTGCTTTGATCAAGGCAGCACCAGCTCCATTGGCATATACCGCTGCCCCAGTTGCTGCTCCATTGGCTTATGCTGCTGCCCCAGCTGTTGTGAAGACCAATTTTGCTTCACCAATCATCTCGTATGCTTACTAAGCTAACAAAAGAATTGTGATAATTGTTGTTGTTTATTGATTAAAGAAAGGACGATCTTGATAATTTAATTTAAAACAAAAAAAATAATTGTTTCAATTTTTTTTATAATTTGCGAGCACTCAAGGATGAATACCCTATATATGTTTTAGCACAGTGCGGGCGTTAAGGAAATTCGGGATAAGAAGAAAGGAGGTACCGATGCACATTGGTTTTAAATGCCTGTAAGTTATAATGGAAAGGGAAAACAGAGTTGGTAGAGCATTCCACATTAGTGTTGTTCGGTTTATGTAGGAATCTCTATATTTGAGCGTTCGTCCGAAGGTAGGCTTAGGGGTAAACTAATTTGCATTCATAGCGTAATGAGTATTGCGGCTGAATTATCGAATGGGAGGAATGCAGCTGGCAATGGTTGGGCATTGGTTGGGCATTGAACATAGGTTGTTAAGATAGCGATAAAACAATGTAAGGCAGGAGATATTTCGACTATGTTCTAGCGAAACTAAGGAGTTCGCTATTCTAATGTCTACTATAAGTTTTTTCGCACGCGTTTGAATCCTATCTAGGAGGTGCAATGTTGTTTTTGATGCACCCGACCAGACGTGGGCGTTGAACTCCAGTTAAGGGCGTATAAACGCTTTATATTATGTGGCCAGATCAGAAGGGGTGAAATATTTTTGCATCGATTTAGGAAACCTAGACATTTCGCTGCATTTTAGCGATTTGAAATATGTATGTGGTCGTTCCAACGTTATTCGTTACTAACAAACAAAGTTTTTCGGTTTCTTCGACGCAAGTGCCATTCATGGAAAATGGATCTAGATTTTGATTTCGCTTTAATGGCAGAAGACAGCATTGTGTTTTGGAAGCATTGAATTCCACTCTGTTGGATTTACCCCATTGATGATGCTGTCAAGGTCGGAATTCAATGAGCTTTACATATTTTGGAGATCATTTATAAAAATGAGAAAGAGAGTCGGAGACAAAATTGAGCCTTGAGGGACACCAGCATTAATTTGGTGAGTTGCAGACTTAAAACCATCCAAAACAACTTGAATTGAATCGTTTCGAAAGATAATGTCTAATCCATAGAAAAAATTGTTCGTCGATTCCAAATGCACGCATTTTCGACAAAAGGGCTTGATGCCAAGCCCTGTCAAATGCCTTTGAAATATCAAGTGCAACAATCTTGCTTTCGCCACCATGGTATATTGATTGGTTTCACTTTTCGGTGAGATATGTCATCAAATAACCAGTAGACCTGTTGCTGCGAAAACCATACTGCCGGTCATTGAGACGTTTTCGTGTTTCAAGATATTTCATAACCTGACGATTTATCAGCGCTTCCATGACCTTGGAAAGAAGGGACGAAAGTGCAAGTGGTCGGTAATTGGAGAGAAAAGAATATTCGCCTTTTTTTGGTACAGGCTGGACAAATGCTGTTTTCCATCTACTCGGAAAGAGTACTGATGAGTAGGATAGATAGAAAAGCTTACGCACTGGTTTTGCTAGTGTAGAAGAACACCTCTTCAGAATAATGGGGGATATACAATTTGGACCAGGGGATTTGTGAATTTCAAGATAAAATAAAACTCTTGCAACTGTACGAGTACGAAAGTGAATTCGTCCCATAGAATGATCTACGTTCTCAAGTACAGGAGGAGACTGGGCATAATCTGGCAATGTAGAATTGGCTGCAAAATGCGCAGCAAGCAGATTTACTTTGTCTAAAGAGCTGGCAGCTAGAATGTCATTGTGAATGAGCGTCGGAACTGATGATGAGGCCGAGTTTTTTTTATATTTTTAACAAAAGACCAAACGTTTTTATTACCGCTGGGACATTGTAGAATTTGTTGCCTCAATTTTTGGTCATAGAGGAATTTGACACTCTTTAAATGGGCATTACAGTCATTTCTGGCTTGATTGAACTTAGTTCGGTTTTTCTCTGTTAGGTTGGCCTTGTAGAACCGGAAGTTAGTCTCTCTCGAACTATGATAACTTCTTTACAGCTCAAGTCATACCACACTTTTGCTTTGGTTAAATACTCTTTATCCTGTTGGTAATAAGATGATGATAAGATACCAAGGAGAATGATGTTTGATATCATATCAACAGCAGCATCCACGTCACTATCGAGGAAACATAGTGACCAGTTAAAACTCCTTAAAATTTTTAGGAAAAGAGTGCGACACGATATTTGCCATTTTCTCCTAAATAATAACCACCTACCATCTAAAGGAACAATCCCTGTGCAAATATTTTAATTTCCTAGCATATCGTTAAAGAAACATCTTCAAAATGTTTGTTTTAGCCTTTTTCGAAAAAAAATTTTTCTCAAAGCCGTGTTTCAATTGCGTTAATATTTTTACCAGTAGATACTTTTTGTCATTAATGTGAAGAAAATAGTCATCACATTATTAATATAATATACAACAGGTAGAAAGCAAGTTTGACTATGTGTATTTTATTTTATTCTAAAAGTCTTCACTTGGTGTAGTTAAAAAAAATATTTCGTACAAGAAATTTAATATTATTTATCTTATACCTCCTATTTAACACCAAATCCGAACGGCAAAGTTAAGAAGCTTCGCCCGACACTGTTACTGTTGGGTGTTAGGGATTTGAACCAGGCATCCCGCGCTTAGTAATAAAACACATTAATCACAAGGCCAGTGCACCCACCTCTACCTTGTATGTAACTATTGGATATTTTCCGAGTAAATAATATATTTTTTTTTAATTCTAAGGAAACATTTCTTTTCATAAAACCCCATTTAATCCAACTTGCATAGGCACAAAAAGCAAAAATTTTATTAATCCTTTCATAAACGTAAGAAATGAGACAATAGATTAAATTCAACTATAATTCCTTTTTTTAGGTGAACTTCTTAGAAGTACATATCTACCTATATTAAAAATCAATGAATTTTCTTAAGATGACATTAAGAGTAAGTATTCATTAAATATATTGTGACACATTTAACTAATATGATTTATCTGAACTATTCATACATTTCTTAACCTTTTTTTTGAAAATTCCCCAAAAATGTGGGCGAATGGACTTACAAAGAAATCTACATAAAAACATTGTCCATTTTTTGTGAAACATTTGTGGCACTTTTGTTAGTTTTTGCCAACTATAGTTTTTTTTAAAAGTAAGTAATGACTATATAAACAAATTAATAAAGAAGCTATGCTCGAGGCCCATAAGGCCCATAAGGCCCATTATTTTTATATATTTTTAACACTATCAGATCTGTTTCGTAGCTAGCTTAGTACAAGCAGCATCTACGAGCAGAGATTTGGCACAACATGTAATATTTATCCATCCACATTTAGTGCATTTGTTAGTGGGTCATTACAGAACATATAAGTTATTAAGTTTGACATCACCAACAGAATCAATAAACGATGAAATTAACAATTAAGCTATATATACTTGGCAGTCATTCCATAACTTTGTAAACGATTATCACGAAGACGGTAGTCGAGACCTCATGAGCAATCGCTCAATAATCGTCTGTGATTTGACGATTATTGTTTTAAGTGAAGCAAATAGTGATATCGCCAACAGCAAAACCGACTATTGATCTTACGTGATGCAAGATGTACCGTCGAAATGTTATCGTCAAACGATAATCACTTTACGGAACGAAAGCCCTGTTAAACCAAAAACAATTTTAACACACACTTATTACGGATCTAGCATACAATTTCGCGGAGTTGTGTTAATGATTAGGTATATGTTAAATATTTAATTTACTTAGGTGATATGAACCTCAAAGGTTATTAAACTCAATAGCACATAGAAGATCAGGAGTTGAGACAAAGGCAACAGCTGCAGTAGTTTTATTTGACACCTATACGGAGGCAAATTGTGTAGAGCATCCCATGGAAGTACTCTCAAAGCAAATCTTATGAATTTACGGTGACGTGAAATAAGGCCAAACGAATTAAGACCAAATTCCAAATTTGGCTTTAATTCGGTTTCCAAAACGAAATAGTGCAAAGTAATAGTACGAAATAGTAAAAATTAATGGAAATAACGCCAAGTTATTCTTGATTAGTACAGTCGATATAAAAAAAAGGAAATAACCCTTGCGTGGCTGTTACAGCAACCCAACCTCGCATTCAACCCATATCCAACAATGAGCAGGGATGCAGCATGCCCCCCACTAATATTCAAACTCCTATGCAAAGTATGAACCCCCCTGATTAGGTTCATTGTTGGATTTGGGATGTGTGCGAAATTGGATGTAAGCGAAATTTGAATATGGATACACTGCAGCTTCACTTAAGGAAAGACGGTTGGATTTATAACCTGATGGTTCATCTTCGAACTCAACTTTTGTTGAATTTCAGATTAAGAGGGAAAAGCAATATTAAATTACTCATCCTTAAAGAAAAAAATATTGTTTTTTTTTTAAATTAATTTAACACTATCGTCCTTTCTTTAATCAATAAACATCAACAATTATCACAATTCGTCTGTTAGCTTAGTAGGCATACGAGATGATTGGTGAAGCAAAGTTGGTCTTCACAACTGCTGGGGCAGCAGCATAGGCCAATGAAGCAGCAACTGGGGCAGCAGCATAAGCCAATGGAGCTGGTGCTGCCTTGATCAAAGCGGGAGCAGCAGCAACGGTCTTGACGGCAACAGCCAGTGGTTCACGACGTACAACAGCGTTGAATCCGTTGATTGGATCAGCAGTGTAGTCTACGATACGTCTGTAACCATCAGCATCATTCAATGAGTATTGGCCACGAACAACTTGTCCATCACGGGTCTCCACTTGGTTCTTGGAATCCCCTGTAAGACCATCCTGAACATCATAACCATAAGTGTACTGTGGATGGGGATCGTATTCCTCCACTTGTGTAACAGCAGCCAATGGGGCAGCTGGGGTAAAAATTCCAGCACTAGCGACAGCGATGCATGCGAACAATAAAACGAACTGAAATTGGAAGAACAAAAACAATAATAATAATAATCCTAGAAATTTTCAAAGGAAGTGTCTTACTTTGAATGCCATTTTGATTTAAAATAAGTTACTTTGTTTCAGGTGACGAATTTGAACTGATTAAACTTTTCACATCCAGTAGCTTTTATACTGAAACGTCCACTGAATACGGTATTGCGATGATCGTTCGCAAATAAGCAACCCAAAACAAAATCAAATGACCATATCAAGGTCGAACGACGGAATGGTATGCGTATGGAATTCAACGAAGTTTCCCGTAATATACGTAGCATATGTATTGTAGTTGGAGCATTGGACAATGACACCAAATATATAATTAATAATTTTATAATTGCTTGTCTTGACAAAAATATGTCAAAAGTGCTTCATTTCATAACACTCTACTAGTACTCTATTGAGAAGGAAAACACTAGAATCCTGAGCATAATAATATGGAGCTTAAAATACATATACAAATTTTTTTGACGCAACAGGCTCACTAGGCCATGGGGCTTCGCCTTTTTTCACAATCAATCGTGTGTGTAAGTTTACTTCATTCACAATGTTTGAGCCTACAATTTAAGACGAATCAGACCGTCTAAGTTGGGAAAGGCTCTTTATGTAAAATTATTCTTCAAGGGGACCAGTATAAACCATATTTGTCGTCAAATTAGAACTGAATTCCTGCTATTTAAAAAAAAAACATTTTTACCGCTGCACCAATGATTCATTTAAAAGTGAATACCATAAATCTGCTCAAATCTCAAATAAATAAATCTTTATTCGACCACTAGTCGAAGTCATCGTATTTTAACTGTGGCAATGCTTGATGAGCGCCTAGAAACATGATCTCTCAGTAAAAATGGGCGCATTGGAAAGATTATGGACCGAGCGTTTTAATGGTCTCCAAAAGCAACTAAATAACATTTCAGCTAGAGTTAATACTAGGAAGAAAGTAAAAAAAGAACGCCTAATGTTTATTTGGAAGTTGACGCTCTGCAACAATGACTCTATCTAATGTAGCGAAAGGAGATTGCCGCTGATGCTGTTCTATTTGGGGTACCAATACTACCAAACGAAACCCTAAATTAATACTTTAAACATCTATGCCATAATATTAACTGTAATGTTCCTGCTGTAAAATAAATCTTTCGTCCCAAACACTCGCGACCTGATAATGCACCTATCATTATTAAATTCAATTCGCCACATGAAAAAAATCTAATATTGAAAGCCACCTCCCTTTTTCGCTACGCTAGAAAGAAATATCTTTTATTATACAACAAGTGCGGTATATCTCAATGAAAGTTCAACTTCCAAAAAGCACAAACAAATTATATTCTAACCGCTCTTCATCTTTTATGTGGTGTGCAAATAAAACTTAATAACTTAAAGACTGATAACGATATTGATGTTAAGGAACTTAACAGAACGTTCACTAGAGTGTTTTTTTTTAAATTTATTTTTATTTTTCTTCAACTTAGAACTAACTTACATGCTAGACAAAAATTACTGAAAAACTAGCCTACTTATCTACTAACTTAACTAACTTACTTGTCCTCTGCGGAAACCCTAAATTAAATAATAACAACTTAAAAACTAATGCCTTTCGGCCTAAAATCTAATTAAATCACTAGAGTGTCACTTGTACCTGATGTGCCTCGTTCTTTGTCAACAAATATTTTTGTAAATACATCTGTCGACGCAGATTTATTTGATATTGTTGATTCGTTTACTGTTGAAAAGTCAATTATGTCTATAAAATCTGAAAGCATGGGCACGGACTGCATTCACCCTAAGTTCATGAAGATAATCCTACCGTTCTATCGCCATCCTTCCTTTTCTGTCTAAAGCGTTCGAACCAATTATCTGTGATCAAATCAAAGTATATATTGAGTTAAAAAAATTGTTAACGACAATGCAGTCAGGCTTCCGCTCTGGACACAGTTTTACAGCCATGCTAAAAGTGACTGATGATATACGAGAGGCTTTAGACCGAGATGAAGTAAATCTTGTTACTTTAGTTGATTTTTCAAAAGCTTTCGATGCTGTTTGTCCTAATATACTTAATAATAAACTTGTGTCTTTTTTCAATTTTTCTCACCTTTTATATTTAACGAAAAGAGTCCAAACCGTTTTTCACAATCAGTCCTCATCGTCTGCGTTACCTGTTAATTGTGGTGTTCCTCGAGGGTCAATAATTGCTCCTTTGCTATTTTTTATGTTTATTAAAGAACTTCCATTTATTATACGTTATTTTCATATATATGCTAACGATGTGCAAATCTACATTCATTTCCCTATTGGTTTGATGGATGATGCAGTCGAAATAATGAATGGGGACCTCAAATCTTTGACCAACTGGTCTGTTGATAATGGACTCTTATTGAATCCTTACAAGACTAAATCGATAACTATATATAAACACTTGTTGATGTCCCATATTCCTCCTTTTTTATTAAGCGGTGTCGAAGTCGAAATGTTTTCCTTGGCATTATCGTTAGTAGAAACCTTACTTGGAGCGACTCCATCAACTCATTGGTATCTAAAAGTTATGGTGCTTTATGCGGTCTCTCAATATGCAGAGATAGCTTACCAATCAATGTAAAACTCAAATAGGTAAAGGCTATTGTCATACCTTTAATAAATGTATGGTTGTGAATTGTTCGGTTATACAGATGCTCAACCATTGCGTAAATTGCATTTTATAATAGGTTCGTATACAATCTGCGTAGATACGATCATGTCTCAAACTACTCTCGGCAACTACGAGGATGCAGTCTTGTCCAATTTTTAAATTTTGGAGCTTGCACCATGATTTATTAAATCATAAATAAAAATAAAAATAAAAAAGCCAATTTTTCACAGTCACTTCGTTCACATGCTATCCGACCAAATATTTACACATGCACGATATCACGTAGGCAATTTTTCATTCATGCCATTCGCCTTTATAATGAACTTCCTTAGTATAAGAGCCAAAGCCGAGCACAGAAGTTTTTAATCTTTAGTATTTTCCCACCTTTGTACGCTACTTTGATGTTTGAAGTCATCATTTTCAGTTACTACTTTTATTATACCCTATCCCATAGGGGGGTGTATTAGTTTTGATACTTAGTTTGTAACATAGAGAAATAATTTAGCTACATATACCTCAAAGTATATGGATCGACTCAGAATCGCTAGCTGAGTCGAATTAGCCATGTCTGTCTGTCCGTCCGTCCGTCCGTCCGTCCGTCTGTCTGTTCGTCAGCGGTTTTTGGGCCTTAAATTTTGAGCTAGGATAATGAAATTTGGTATATAGGGTCCTCGTCCGTGCCACCAGAACAAGTGTAAACATATGAGAGGCTACAATCCGCTGTGCGGATCGTTGGATACCCTATCCCATCACATCGTTATTATAAATATCCTCAAAATATAGGCCTTATGGCGATGAAATACAGAAAATGACATTGTCACAATATATTGCTCAGACAGTTTATCAAAATCTTTTGTGGTTCGCCAAAAAAACAACGTATTTCTACTGCTAATGCCTTGGGATTCGGTATACAAATGGTTTTTGTAAGAAAACGCCCCCAAAATGTGGGCGTAGGTGAAAATGATCTATGGACCAAATATTTATATTACCATTGCGGAAGTATTTGTATCAAACATTTTTTCGAAAGTTTTAAAAGTTGGACAAAAAGCGTTTTTTACTAAAAACGCCCCCAAAAAGTGGGCGTGGCAAAAAACTTTGTATGAACGAAATATAGATATTAGGGTTGTCTAAATATCCTGCTCAGACACTTTTTTGAAATTCCTTACGGTTTGGCCAAAAAATGAGTTTTTCTAAAAAGGGGGCGTGGCAGTGGGCGGATTTCAAAAATTTTTACACTTGTTCTGGTGGCACGGACGAGGATCCTATATACCAAATTTCATTATCCTAGCTCATAATTTAAGGCCCAAAAATCGGTGACGAACAGACAGACGGACGGACGGACGGACGGACGGACGGACAGACAGACATGGCTAATTCGACTCAGCTAGCGATTCTGAGTCGATCCATATACTTTGAGGTATATGTAGCAAAATTATTTCTCTATGTTACAAACTAAGTATCAAAACTAATATACCCCCCTATGGGATAGGGTATAAAAAGTTTTGAAATCCGCCCACTGCCACGCCCCCTCTTTAGGAAAACGTATTTTTTGGCCAAACCGTAAGGAATTTTAAAAAAGTGTCTGAGCAGCATATTTAGAGAATCGTAATATCTATATTTCGTCAATATAAAGTTTTTTGCCACGCCCACGTTTTGGGGGCGTTTTTTATAAAAAAAACGTTTTCTGGTCAAATTTTAAAATTTTCAAAAAAAGTTTTGATGCACTATCATTGGTAGTATTAATATGAACATTTCGTCCATAGACCATTTTAACCCACTCCCACTTTTTGGGTGCGTTGTCTTACAAAAAAACATTTGTATGCCCTACCCCAAGGCATATGCAATAGAAAAAAGTTGTTTTTCGTCGAACCATAAAAGAATTTGATAAACCTTCTGAACAATATGTTGTGACAACGCCATTTTCAATACTTTATGCACATAAAGACCACATTTTGGGGATATTAATTTTAAGGATAGGATGGGATAGGGTATTAAACGATCCGCACAGCGGATTGTAGTTTTCTCATATGTTTATACCCTATCCCATAGGGGGGTATATTAGTTTTGACATTAAGTTTGTAACATAGAGAAATAATTTCGATACATATACCTCAAAGTATATGGATCGATTCAGAATCGCTAGCTGAGTCGATTAAGCCATGTCTGTCTGTCCGTACGTCCGTCCGTCCGTCCGTCCGTCTGTGTGTCACCGATTTTTGGGCCTTAAATTTTGAGCTAGAGAGTTCAAATTTGGTGTATAGACTCTCTGGCCAACGAAGCAGAACAAGTGTAAAAATTTTTGAAATCCGCCCACTGCCACGCCCCCTTTTTAGAAAAACGTAGTTTTAAGCCAAACCGTAAGGAATTTCAAAAAAGTGCCTGAGCAGCATATTTAGACAATCTTAATATCTATATTTCGTCCATACAAAGTTTTTTAACACGCCCACTTTTTGGGGGCGTTTTTAGTAAAAAACGCTTTTTGTCCAAATTTTAAAACTTTCGAAAAAATTTTTGATGCAAATACTTCCGCAATGGTAATATAAACATTTTGTCTATAGATCATTTTCACCTACGCCCACATTTTGGGGGCGTTTTCTTACAAAAACCATTTGTATACCCCATCCCAAGGCATTAGCAATAGAAATACGTTGTTTGTTGTCGAACCACAAAAGATTTTGATAAACTGTCTGAGGAATATATTGTGACAATGTCATTTTCTGTATTTCATTGCCATAAAGCCTATATTTTGAGGATATTAATTTAAAGGATGGGATGGGATAGGGTATTCAACGATCCGCACAGCGGATTGTAGCCTCTCATATGTTTTTACTTTATTTTTCTTTTCTTTAGTTCTTTTTATACCCTATCCCATAGGGGTATATTAGTTTTGATACATAGTTTGTAACATAGAGAAATAATTTAGCTACATATACCTCAAAGTATATGGATCGACTCAGAATCGCTAGCTGAGTCGATTAAGCCATGACTGCCTGTCCGTCCGTCCGTCTGTACGTCACCGATTTTTAGGCCTTAAATTTTGAGCTAGGATAATGAAATTTGGTATATAGGATCAACGTCCGTTTCTACAGAACAAGTGTAAACATTTTTGAAATCCGCCCACTGCCACGCCCCCTTTTAAGAAAAACTCAGTTTTTGGCCAAACCGTAAGGAATTTTAAAAAAGTTTCTGAACAACATATGTAGACAATCTTAATATCTTTATTACGTCTATATAAAGTTTTTTGCCACGCCCACTTTTTGGGGGCGTTATTAATAAAAAACGTTTTTTGGCCAAATTTTAAAATTTTCGAAAAAAATGTTGATGCACAATCATTGGTAGTATTAATTTGAACATTTCATCAACAGACTATTTTAACCCACGCCCACTTTTTGGGGGCGTTTTCCTACAAAAACCATTTGTATGCCCTACCCCAAGGCATATGCAATAGAAAAATGTTATTTTTTGTGGAACCATTAAAGAATTTGATAAACTGTCTGAGTAATATATTGTGATAATGTCATTTTCTGTATTTCATCGCCATAAAGCCTACATTTTGAGAACATTAATTTTAAGGATGGGATGGGATAGGGTATTCAACGATCCGCACAGCAGATTGTAGCCTTCTCATATGTTTATACCCTATCCCATTGGGGGGTATATTAGTTTTGATACTTAGTTTGTAACATAGAGAAATAATTTTGCTACATATACCTCAAAGTATATGGATCGACTCAGAATCGCTAGCTGAGTCGAATTAGCCATGTCTGTCTGTCCGTCCGTCCGTCTGTCTGTTCGTCACCGATTTTTGGGCCTTAAATTTTGAGCTAGGCTAATGAAATTTGGTATATAGGATCCTCGTCCGTGCCACCAGAACAAGTGTAAAAATTTTTGAAATCCGCCCACTGCCACGCCCCTTTTTTAGAAAAACGTATTTTTTGGATAAACCATAAGGAATTTTGAAAAGCTTTCTGAACAACATATTTAGAGAATCTGAATATCTGTATTTTGTTCATATAAAGTTTTTTGCCACGCCCACTTTTTGGGGGCGTTTTTAATAAAAAACGTTTTTCGGTCAAATTTTCGAATTTTCGAAAAAACTAAAAGTTTTTTATAAGCAGTCTGAAGAATTTGTTGTCACCATGTCATTTTCTTTATTTTATTCACATCGTATTTTTAGCCATGTCCACTTTTTGGGGATTTTAGTTTTACAGATAGGATGGGATAGGGTATTCAACGATCCGCACAGTGGATTGTAGCCTTCTCATATGTTTATACCCTATCCCATAGGGGTATATTAGTTTTGATACTTAGTTTGTAACATAGAGAAATAATTTTGCTACATATACCTCAAAGTATATGGATCGACTCAGAATCGCTAGCTGAGTCGATTAAGCCATGTCTGTCTGTCCGTCCGTCCGTCCGTCCGTCCGTCCGTCTGTACGTCACCGATTTTTAGGCCTTAAATTTTGCGCTAGGATAATGAAATTTGGTATATAGGATCCTCGTCTCTGCCTACAGAACAAGTGTAAAAATTTTTGAAATCCGCCCACTGCCACGCCCCCTTTTAAGAAAAACTCAGTTTTTGACCAAACCGTAAGGAATTTTAAAAAAGTTTCTGAACAACATATTTAGACAATATTAATATCTATATTTCGTCCATATAAAGTTTTTTGCCACGCCCACTTTTTGGGGGCGTTTTCAATAAAAAACTGTTTTCGGTCAAATTTTAAATTTTTCGAAAAAAATTTTGATGCAGAATCATTAACATTATTAATATGAACATTTCGTCTGTATACCATTTTAACCCACGCCCACTTTTTGGGGGCGTTTTTATATAAAAACAATTTTTATACACTACCCAATAATATATGCAAGAGAAAACCTTGTCTTTTGTAGAACCGTTAAAGTGTTTTGTAAGCAGTCTGAAGAATTTGTTGTCACTATATCATTTTTTCTATTTATCCACATCGTGTTTTTAGCCATGCCTCCCTTTTTTGGGGATTTTAGTTTTATGGATAGGATGGGATAGGGTATTCAACGATCCGCACAGCGGATTGTAGCCTTCTCATATGTTTATACCCTATCCCATAGGGGGGTATATTAGTTTTGATACTTAGTTTGTAACATAGAGAAATAATTTTGCTACATATACCTCAAAGTATATGGATCGACTCAGAATCGCTAGCTGAGTCGAATTAGCCATGTCTGTCTGTCCGTCCGTCCGTCCGTCCGTCTGTCTGTTCGTCACCGATTTTTGGGCCTTAAATTTTGAGCTAGGATAATGAAATTTGGTATATAGGATCCTCGTCCGTGCCACCAGAACAAGTGTAAAAATTTTTGAAATCCGCCCACTGCCACGCCCCCTTTTTAGAAAAACTCATTTTTTGGCCAAACCGTAAGGAATTTCAAAAAAGTGTCTGAGCAGGATATTTAGACAACCCTAATATCTATATTTCGTTCATACAAAGTTTTTTGCCACGCCCACTTTTTGGGGGCGTTTTTAGTAAAAAACGCTTTTTGTCCAAGTTTTAAAACTTTCGAAAAAATGTTTGATGCAAATACTTCCGCAATGGTAATATAAATATTTGGTCCATAGATCATTTTCACCTACGCCCACATTTTGGGGGCGTTTTCTTACAAAAACCATTTGTATACCGAATCCCAAGGCATTAGCAGTAGAAATACGTTGTTTTTTTGGCGAACCACAAAAGATTTTGATAAACTGTCTGAGCAATATATTGTGACAATGTCATTTTCTGTATTTCATCGCCATAAGGCCTATATTTTGAGGATATTTATAATAACGATGTGATGGGATAGGGTATCCAACGATCCGCACAGCGGATTGTAGCCTCTCATATGTTTATACCCTATCCCATAGGGGGGTATATTAGTTTTGATACTTAGTTTGTAACATAGAGAAATAATTTTGCTACATATACCTCAAAGTATATGGATCGACTCAGAATCGCTAGCTGAGTCGAATTAGCCATGTCTGTCTGTCCGTCCGTCCGTCCGTCCGTCCGTCCGTCCGTCCGTCTGTTCGTCAGCGGTTTTTGGGCCTTAAATTTTGAGCTAGGATAATGAAATTTGGTATATAGGATCCTCGTCCGTGCCACCAGAACAAGTGTAAAAATTTTTAAAATCCGCCCACTGCCACGCCCCCTTTTTAGGAAAACTTATTTTTTGGCCAAACCGTAAGGAATTTCAAAAAAGTGTCTGAGTAGCATATTTAGACAATCCTAATATCTATATTTCGTTCATACAAAGTTTTTTGCCACGCCCACTTTTTGGGGGCGTTTTTAGTAAAAAACGCTTTTTGTCCAAATTTTAAAACTTTCGAAAAAAAATTTTATGCAAATACTTCCGAAATGGTAATATAAACATTTTGTCCATAGATCATTTTCACCTACGCCCACATTTTGGGGGCGTTTTCTTACAAAAACCGTTTGTATACCCCATCCCAAGGCATTAGCAATAGAAATACGAACCACACAATATTTTGAGAAACTGTCTGAGCAATATATTGTGACAATGTCATTTTCTGTATTTCATTGCCATAAGGCCTATATTTTGAGGATATTAATTTAAAGGATAGGATGGGATAGGGTATTCAACGATCCGCATAGCGGATTGTAGCCTCTCATATGTTTTTAATTTAAATTGTTTTTATACCCTATCCCATAGGAGTATATTAGTTTTGATACATAGAGTAATAATTTAGCTACATATACCTCAAAGTATATGGATCGACTCAGAATAACTAGCTGAGTCGATTTAGCCATGTCTGTCCGTCCTTCCGTCCGTACGTCACCAGTTTTTGGGCCCTAAATTTTGAGCTAGAACGATGAAATTCGGTACACGTGCTCTCTGTTGCTCCCAGCAGAACAAGTGTAAACATTTTTGAAATCCGCCCACTGCCACGCCCCCTTTTCAGAAAAACGTATTTTTTGGCCAAACCATAAGGAATTTTAAAAAAGTGTCTGAGAAGCGTAGTTAGACAATCATTATATCTATATTTCTATATCTATATTTGAATAATTTGTTGTGACAATGTCATTTTCTATATTATATTCCCATAAAGCCCACTTTTTGGAAATATTAATTTTAAGGATGGGATGGGATAGGGTATTCAACGATCCGCACAGCGGATTGCAGCCTTCTCATATGTTTTCTGTTAATTTTATATATTGTATCTTTATTGTTAGTTAGAGGGAGAATTGAAAAAAATATATACAGTTGCACTTAAAGCAAGAAAAAAGGACGGACTTATATGTCAAATGGTATGGAATAGGTTAATAAAAGAGGTATTTTCGAAAATAACTCCTGAATATGTTGTTCAGACACTTTTTCAAAATTTCTAAGGGATCAATCAAAAAAGCTTACTTAATGACTAAAGTGGCGCTACAGTCCGGAATGTACCTGGGCCTCAACCAATATGCTTCTCCATGTTGGTTAATGTCGGTTTCTATTGTACGTGAAACTTCAGGCGAGGTCTTCCTCTTCGGACTTCTGGCTGGTACTCTGCGAGCCGGTTTCCATTCATTCTACATGTCCTAGCCATCATAAACGACCAATGCGGAGTTTTATGACATGTCGCTGTACGTCTCGTATAGTTGTTGGTTAAATCTTCATCTCCATTGCCCGTCAACGCAAACGGGACCAAAGAATTTTGCTATCAAATCGACCAAGGATTTCTTCATTCACTTTTGACACGGTAAATGCTTCAGCGCCGTAGAGCAGGACAGGGATGATTAGGCTCTAATATGGGATCTCCTTAGTAGTTCGAGTGAGGGCTTTACTACTGAATTGCCTTCTTAGCCCGAAGAAACAGCGGTTAGCAAGAGTAATTCATCGTTTTATTTAGACGAGATGTTGTTGTCGTTAATAGCGGAGCCGAGGAAGATGAAGTCCCGTACCACCTCAGAGTTGTATCTATCAATAGTGACGTTTTTTCCAATTCTTGTGTTGTGTGTCCTTTCGTGTTGACAGTATATACCTACTTAATCATTTACTGCTAAACCTATTTTTGGCGCTTCCTTCTCTATACTAGCAAACGTGGCTATGACATCATGTTTAGTATTACCAATGATTTCAATATCGTCGGCGTATGCTAGTAGTTGCACCGATTTTTCGAAGATTGTTCCTCTGGTGTTGGCTAGAAGTTTGGTCTATAAATGCTGTCGTATGCGGCTTTGATATCGATGAATAGGTAGTGGGTATCGATTTGGACTTCTTGGGTTTTTTAAAGTATCTGCCGAAGTGTGAAGATTTGATCAGTTCTGGACATTCCTGGCCTAAATTCAGGACTGGACAAATGATGCTGAGGTTTCCTTCCTCAAACATATATTCATCCGACCAAGTCTTCACCGCCGGCTTTATAAAGATTAGCGAGAAAGCCGGCATTTCCGGCGGCCTTATTAAGCTTTATTTTAGATATTGCTATTCTCACTTCACTTATGTCGGGTGGTTCCTTCATATCCTCAGCATCGACTGTGTCTAAACTAATAAATTTTCTTGTCCTCGTTTTTGGTATTCTTCATCAAACCAAGGTTTTCTTCTGGTTTACATCAGTTGCGGCATGATCTTATGGCCTGTTGATATTGCTGCCATTGTTCTGCTACATTAGATGCTAGGGATATGGATGATGTAAATCGAGCGGTTAAGGGATACGCGTTCCGCGAAGGCCTTGTCGGTCTCTTGCGATTGCAGTCTTTGGATATTAGGAGTGGTGGATATCCGCATTTTTACATTGGCTAAAACAAGATTGAGGTCCGAGTCCATGTTAGCCCCTCGAAATGTTTGGAAATCCAAAATACTAAATGAGTGCCTCTTGTCTATCGCAATGTGATCAATTTGGTTTACTGTTCCTTGATCTGTAGACCGCCATATCACCTTATGGATATCGTGGTGAGGTAACCGTGTGCTGGCTATAGTGACATTTCGTGTTGGTGAATTCGGTCTTGATGTGAATTGTTACATTATATATGACTTCGTGCCTAAGTCTGGCATAAATAACAAATCCGCATCGGTGTCAGTAATTTCTGTTTTGTAGCAGTTAAGGGCTTCCTCTCCTATTTAAAGTTCTCACATTCCCGGTGCAGATACGAACGCCGTTGTCTTTTTTTGGTTTAGCAAGGTCGTCAACAAGAAAATCAGTCATTTCCGAGGCTACTAGATGCGCTGGGGCCATCAATATAAACTCTCGGATTGGTCGCTGCAATTGGCCTTTCTTTTTATCCGCTACCATCTCTGTTCAAGGTGCCTGACTTACATTTGAGACTCCTTTATGCCGAAGAAGCTCATCTGAATTCTGCACTGTTATCAACACATGCACTTATTATTTAGCAAGTCACATAGGTTTAGATGAGACTAGTATCCGATGGTTACCACTTGACGCTAAAAATAAGCACAATCGATGTGTAGTCAGAGTTACAACCACCCTCGTTCTGCAACACCCAACCAATAAAGGTATTTAAATGAAATGTAGGCATGGCAGTGACCAGATTTTCGAAATGTTTACACTTGTTCTGATTCGTCGAACAAAAAGTCTGTACAGTAAAAGCCCTATAATTCGGAAAAAAAAATTGTTCCGTATAAAAGAGATTTTTTCCTAATAAATGAGAGTCACTTTTAAATTTTTGTATGCAAAATTAAATTAAATTATTATGTTTTGAGTTACGAAAATGAATTATAATAAATTTTACGTATTATTTACAATCTTTTGTGTTAATAAAATACTTTTGCGTTTTAAGTTCGCATTTTTCCATCAAAAGGAACGCCTTTTAGGGCGTAAAAAATCTCTCATTAATTCGAAAAATTCGTTTATTCGGACTGACCTTCCACCCAACCATTCCGAATTAACGAGTTTTTACTGTATACCAAATTGCATCATTCTAATCTAACTCAAAGTTTAAGCCCAACAAATCGGTAACACACAGACTTATGGACGTACAGGGCTGAAGTATGTTGTATACCCTTTTTCAAATATATTCCCTAATAATTCATCGAATTTTCATACTTATATATATATAACTTGGGATTTCGAAGCCATGCATAGCTAGTTATGAGAGCTTTGATGCAAATACACGTATTCTTGTATATAACGAAGGAGGAGATTTTAGCTACAGACAGTATTTTTTCAAAAAATACGTAACATCTTTCGAAAATTTGTAAGAAATAAACAAAACTATTTAAACGTTAACAAATTCTTTTACTCTTATCACAAACAATTCAATCACAACGGTCTTAACGCGCTTAATAAGCGTATTGGATGAGTGGTGAGGTATAACTGGTCTTGACAACAGCTGGTGCAGCGGCATAAGCCAATGGAGCTGGAGCAGCAACAGCAACTGGCGCTGAATAAGCCAAAGGAGCTGGAGCAGCCTTAATCAAAGCAGGAGCAGCAGCGACGGTTCTGACGGCAACAGCGAGTGGTTCACGACGAACGACAGCGTTAAATCCATTGATTGGATCAGCAGTGTAATCAACGATACGCCTGTAACCATCAGCATCGTTCAAAGAGTACTGACCACGGACAACTTGTCCATCACGGGTCTCCACTTGGTTCTTAGAATCTCCAGTAAGAGCATCCTGAACATCATATCCATAAGTGTACTGTGGATGGGGATCGTATTCCTCAACCTGTGCGATAGCAGCCAATGGGGCAGCTGGGGCAAGGATTCCAGCACTAGCGACAGCAATGCATGCGAACAAAAGGACGAACTAGAAAGTAACAGATAATATTTGTGTTAACGGTAATCCTTTATATCCTTGTGTAATGAGGTCTTACTTTGAATGCCATTTTATATGGTTTTGGTTGTACTAGATTCAGTTGATGAATTTGAACTGATTTGTCCAGCTACTGTGACGGCTTATATATGAAAAAAAAATTTAATCACAACTCAAAGAAACAATCAAACCAAGACTGGGTACCCATACGACGATACCATATACTGCGTCAAGGTCTTTCATAGAAGAAGCGAGCCATGTGTCGGTTAAGTTTTTGTCTCAATTAGGTAGGGGGTGCTGGATCCACATGGAAGTGTGTATACGCTGAAATGACTGTACAAAAAATGCAACGGTGAAGTTAAGTTGTTATGAATGCATTACCTGAGCAAGGGCAACCGCCCTTTCATTCATGGGTTGCTATGTATGTGAGTTATCAACTCACATTTATGGTAATTTTGTGGGGGCGTCAATTGTGTACGGTAATCGCACGTAATTTGCCTTATTAGTCCACGATTATTCTTGGTTAGTATGCAGTGCATGCTGATGAATTGAATTATGTAAAAAAAGCCAACTTTGCGTGGTGCTTAATCGAATGGGGCAATAATCGCAATTTGGTAAGTTATAGGTATTTTTGCGCTTTAAAGTGACTTAATCTTTCATTTTCATTAACACTCGAATGGTTTTATTGCGAATTTGTTTAACATTTTTCCGACTCAGAGATTTAAAGTTTGATTGTTGCCAAATTTCAATGCGGAAGAATGCTAATAGTCAAATTAAGAAAAACCAAATCAGATCTGCTATAGCTATGGCATTACGCAGTACATTTTTTTAATTAACATCAATGAATTTGTAGTCGACACCATATCATTAGAGAGTGTGTAATAACATTGACAATAAAATGAAATGTAGTAGATACACTATATCTATAGCTTATCTATTTAGCATCTTTTCTAAATCGAATTCGGAACGTCATTCAGCCTTGTATAGGCACGTTTTAAACAAACAAAAAGCATGTTTGGTTGTTTGTACAAACATCTGAATTTTCGTACGAGTTGGCGTTGTATGGAAAGATTATTCCACAAATGAGAATTGAGCAAAATAGGTAAATCAAAAAAATTTACAAAGGAAATTGTTAACTTTCACAGAAACTGCGATTTCATTAAAAAATATTTTATTAATATTTTAGACGACAAGGCAAACTTGGTCGCGACCAAACTTTATTTTTTGATTGAAATAGTTTTAGAAAAAAAAAATAATATCCAAATTTATAAGAATGTCTGTCCGACAAAGCAGAAGAAGTGTATTCTTTTTTAAATCCGCCTACGCCATTTTTTCAGTGACAATGTCATTTTCTAGATCATTTTAACGCAAGCTCACTTTTTGGGACGTCGTCTTATAAGAAATTGCTTGTGTTAATTCGATTTTCTAGAAAAAAATATTTATTCGTCTTTAAACCCTATGCCATAGGGGTATATTAGTTTTAATACATAGATTGTAACAAAGAGAAATAATTTAGGTTGCTATACCCCAAAAGTATATGGATCGACTCCGAATCGCTAGTTTAGTCGATTGAGCCATGTATGTCTGTCCATGTTTGGCCATAAATTTTGAGCTTGGATAATCCCATTTGGTGTATAGGATTCTTTCCCGAGGCTACAGAACAAGTGTACAAAATTTTAAAAGCCGCCTACTGCCACGCCGAATTTTTAGAAAAACGTTCTTTTTGGTCAAACGGTTAAGAATTTAAAAAAAGTATCTTAACAAAATATTTAGACAATCTGAATATCTATATTTTGTTCATATTAATTTTTTTGCCACGCAATTTTACTTAAGTATTTAAGTCAAAATTTTAATGAAATTCGAAAAAAAACTGTTGATGCCAAAAATTCCGTGATGACAATATAAACATTTCGTACATACATCATTTCTACCCATGCCCACTTTTTGGGGTCGTTTTCCTACAAAAACCATTTGTTTACCCAACCCCACGTTATTTTTTGTTGATCCACAAAAGATTTTGAAAAACTGTCTGAACAATATTTTGTGACAATGTTCTATATTTCATCTCCAAAAATCCAACATTTTGGGGATAGTAATTTAAAGATGGGATGGGATAATGTATTCAACGATCCGCACTTGTAGCCTTCTCATATGCTTTAGTATCGACTTTTGATATAAAACTAAATTCTTGCTTTTCCCTTTCAAAAATAAGAATAACGGTATCTCACTAATAAAAATGTCAAATCTGTTTTGACATTTGTGGACTAGACAGATGTAGAATATAAGTGAACAAGCCATGGAGCGATACACTCCCCAAGAACGCGGGATAATCGTGTCTATTTTTTTGCGTACCTACACGAGACGTTGCCAAGAGTGGCCGGTCCCGGAGCGCCCGTTGTGCCGAGAATATCGCCGCTGTTGCCGAGGATGTCGAGCTGTCGCCGGAAACATCGACCATGCGCCCTGCCTCGCAATTAGCCATCAGCCGGTCGTCCCTAAGGCGAATTTTGGTCAAAGACTTATGCATGATCTCGTACAAAGTCCAGTTCGTGCATCAGCTGCTGCCTGTCGATCGCCAAACGCGTGTAACCTACGCCCAAGCCATCCTCAATCTCGAGGACGAAGTGTACGATTTTACGACCAAAATCAATATGAGCGATGGATCAATCAAAACAATCAAAACTATCGCTTCTGGGGCACCAAAAATCCACTAGTAATGTACAAGGAGCCATTACACCCGCTCAAAGTTACTGCATGGTGCTCTGCTCACGCTGGGGGAGTCATTTTTTTAGAACTCCGCTGGTCAAACGACAACTGTGGACGGTTCGCGCTTTATGTTGACCGAGTTTTTTCTGCCGCAATTGGACGAATTAGGATTTTAGGACATGTGGTTCCAAAAGGACGGAGCAACGGCACAGGCTGTGCGAGCCACAACCGATATTCTGAAGGCGGCGTTCCCGGGTCGCCTCATCTCTCATTTTGGCGATTTGCACTGGCCCGCAAGAACGCCCGATTTAACCGTTTTTTTTGAAGATCCGTGTTTACGTGAACAAGCCGGAGACCCTAGAAGCCCTCCAGGACAACATCCGACGAGAGTGCGAGAATCTGTTGCCCGAAGTTCTCGCCGAAGTAATGAAAAATGTCATAAAACGATCCTGTATGGCAATCAATTGTGACGGCGACTTGACCAGTAAAATTCTAAAGGTTCAAAAAAACATTATCAAAAAACAGAATCGAAGTTTTTCATTTAGAAAAAAAATGAGAGCCAAACAACATCGAAAGACTTCTTTTGGCCCACCTTGTATTAGCATTGTCTAATGATATGCAACTTCAAATCAATATTTTTGGCAAAAAAGACAAATAGAAGACTTTGTACAACTGCATATTTATTAAATTTCTTATGAACTACTAGCTAATAGCATATTCTTGTAAATTTGACAAAGCCTTTTTTATCATTCTTTGAGGTTTTTCGATTTAATGGAATACTTACTATATAACGGTTTTCGGAGTTTTAAATTTCCATAAAAAAACTATTTTAATGATTTGAATATGCAGCTATGATGTTTATAAGGAATACCATCAAATGTTTACAAGGCAAGTAGTAATTTGATTTTACGATATTGAATTTATAGTATAATTTGTTTAAATATGTCAAAAGTATCTTCATTAGATAATTGCATATCTATGTTGGTTACTATACCATCACTTGGACAAACATTCATATCGGGAGTAATTTCCATACAAGAAAAATTGCATAAAAACATCAAATTATGTCAGTAAAAAATATTCATATATGAATAAAATATACGCAGCTAAAACGTGCTCTAAATTTATTAATGATTATTAAAAGTTTACTTTCTTTTGTTGATATATTGGTTTACAAGTAGGTACATGTAATTACTTGGAAAAAGGTAAAAAGCTGACATAATCATCATTTATAATATGGCAGGTTCATAAATTATAACATTCAAAAAGCGTACAATTAATAAAACTTAATATGCGACAGCGAATACATATATCAGATATAATCAGCTTTTACGAATAAATGAGCATTTATATTGCTAAAGAATTATTATTCGACCCATGAAATGAATATGTCTGCTATGAAGACAAATAACATATAGTTATATTGAGAGTTATAGGTTATGTGTTGGATTATAAATATCTCTTTGTCCCTTTACCATGCACCATACTGCATGAATACAGTTTTGAATATTTACTTAGGTGGTGCTACAGTCCGGAATGAAACTGATCCCAACCAAAATACTTCTCAAATTAGCCATGTGTCTAGCTTACTGCAGCTGAGCACTTCATATTGGTTTAGGTCGGATTCTACTTATGCGCGTCACTTAATGTGTGGTCTTCCTCTAATGTATCCGAGGTCTAGCTGAGATCAAGCTCTACATACCCTAGCCATCTTTAACGACCAATGCGGAGTTTTTTTTTACCATTTTTTGTACATAAATTGGTCGTTAAGTTCTTTGATTAATCTTTGTAACCATAGTCAACAAAAACGGGACCGAACATTTTTTGAAGAATTTTTTGCAAATATTAATGCCATCCTCACTTCATTTAGGTCGGTTGCTGGTAGTGTTTGGTGCCATCGCCAATATTTAATGGTTCGTTCTACCTAACATCGGGAGATTCTTCGTCATTGCCATTTAACAATCATCAGAAGTGGTTTTTGAATATTCCCAGCAACAAATGTGACCCAACTATGATTTTTCCCTGTTCATTCCGACAGGATTCCATTTGCGCCTTGTATCCCTCGCTATGAAGTTTCATATTCGATAGCGCGCTTTTCTTTTGTTTTTTCTCTTACTTTTGAAAAGCTGTTTTATTGCCTATAAACCACATTGGCTGAACTAGTCTTCACTTAAAGGTGTTGGCATTCCTTGTCAAAACCAGGTTTTTCGGGCTAGCGAGCGGATGAAACTTAGCACATAAGTTGCGGCCGATGTTATGACTTGTTGGGATCGTCGCCATTGGATGATTGTGGTATGGTTTTAATCGAAAGGTAATGGATACGTGTTCGGCAAAGGACTTGGCGGCCTTTTGTGATTGCATTTCGCTTTTGTTTTGGCGAGGTGGATATTTTTACCTTTTCTGCAAAAAGATAGTGGTCCGAATCGATCTTAGCCCCTGTATCCAAAATACATAATGATTGTATTTTTTGGGAAATCGTGTAATCATTTCCAGTCAGACGTCGGACGCATTAGAGAAATACTTCGCCTTAAGTGGAGCGCACAAATAGAAACCGAAATCAACAGACTTGAAGTGCGCAACTGAAGGCTGTTAGCTAAGGACCAGGCTAATTGGAGAGGTATATTTGTTGAGGCCCAGGTTTATTACGGTGTCATGCCACATAAAGTATCCTATAGTCACTCATCTTGGTAGTCATTATGGCTAACGCAGCTTGGAGCAGTGACTGTTTAAAATAAGAAAAACTCAAACATGTTACAACAAATCCATTTACTTTATTTAAAAGCATTTAGAATATCACAGGTCAGGTCACGATCGAAAACCCACTCAATAAGCGTATTAGTAGTGTGGAAAAGCAAAGTTGGTCTTGACGACAGCTGGACCGGCATAATTCAATGGAGCTAGAGCAGCATTGATCAAAGTAGGAGCAGCAGCAACGGCCTTGACGGCAACAGCAAGTGGTTCACGACGGACAACAGCGTTGAATCCATTGATTGGATCAGCAGTGTAGTCAACAATTCGCCTGTAGCCATCAGCATCGTTCAAAGAGTACTGACCACGGACAACTTGTCCATCACGGGTCTCCACTTGGTTCTTAGAATCTCCAGTAAGAGCATCCTGAACATCATATCCATAAGAGTACTGTGGATGGGGATCGTATTCTTCAACCTGTGCGAAGCCAGCTAATGGGGCAACTGGGGCAAGGATTCCGGCACTAGCGGCGGCGATGCAAGCGAGCAAGATGACGAACTGCAAAATATAAAATAAAAGAATGTTAATGCTTACCATCTAATCCTTGTGTTTTAATGTCCTACTTTGAGTGCCATTTTGATATGTTTGGTTGGTTGCTTTGGATTCAGTTGATGAATTTTAACTGATTATTGTAGGCAATGGTGAAAGCTTTTATATAAATTTGAAATTTTTGGTTGATCGCATTGAAAAAAAAAACTATCAAACGAAAATTCACAATGTATGGCCCACCTTTTCAATGTCTGAAGTAGAGAATACGTGCTAATCGTTTTCTTTTATGATGGAGGGGACACTCACTATGTAAAGTTGCGCTTGAGCTCTGAGTAACTGCCAAATTGAATAGATATGATGATTGATTCATCCTAATATAAATTTTAGAACATGTCAAGAATACTTTAGTTGGAGAAAGCAGTGTACAGCATGACGCAGAAGTCACTTGGTTTTTCTTGAACGAGCGTTTTTGAAATATATTTTAATAACTTTCTCTTGGAAACAATATTATTGGCCTACTCTTACTTCCACTATGAAGACATACATACAAAAACAGGACCAGACCAGTAGTACGTTTTGGAGAAGTTCGCTCAGTGTATTCGTGAGACTTCTATAGCAACGTTATCCGCGTATGCAATCAAGTGGCATCCCTCTGCTTCCAGGATGAGTAAATGCTTGTAAATGTAAATGTTCCATAGAAGAGGGAATAGGACTCTACCTTGTGGGGTATCTCTATTGAGTAGATGAATCTCTATTGAATAGGTTATATGTATTTTATTATTTTCATATTGTTATATTAAGTTAAATAATTAAGATATTTAAAAATTGATGGTGTCATAATATTCAATGACTATGACAATGGTTCGTTATCCTTATATACATACTTAAGTTGCGCTAAAGCACGGACTTCATCTATAGGCATCCACCAAGTTCCCTTTTCAATTAGCCTTTACCTAAGCCCTAACTGCCCCAGGTGATCACTGCAAGTTGATTGAAATCGGTTTCAACTTGTACGCACCACTTAAGACGAGCTTTTGCTGTACTGTGTCCGACGCTTGACTGGTCATCAAAGACTCAGTGAGCCAGTTATTGGTAAAGTCTACGGCTCCATAGCCCGTCAACACAAACGGAACTACCTAGTTTCGATAACCGATATCCAGGAAAATACATAACAAAGCATTTTAACAAATCCATTCAATTTAATTAAAAACATTCAAAAATATCACAATATACGTCAATACCAAATCCGCCTAATAAGCGTATTGGATTAGTGGAGATGCAAAGTTGGTCTTCACTACAGCTTGACCAGTGGTATAAGCCAAAGGAGCAGGAGCAGCAACAGCAACTGGTGCGGAATAAGCTAAGGGAGCTGGAGCAGCCTTGATCAAAGCAGGAGCAGCAGCAACGGTCTTGACGGCAACAGCGAGTGGTTCACGACGGACAACAGCGTTAAATCCATTGATTGGATCGGCAGTGTAGTCAACGATACGCCTGTAACCATCAGCATCATTCAACGAGTATTGACCACGAACAACTTGTCCATCACGTGTCTCCACCTGGTTCTTGGAATCACCGGTGAGACCATCTTGGACATCATATCCGTAAGTGTATTGTGGATGTGGGTCGTATTCCTCAACCTGTGCGAAGGCAGCCAATGGGGCAGCTGGGGCAAGGATTCCAGCACTTGCGGCAGCAATGCACGCGAACAAAAGAACGAACTGTTAAATAAAAAAATAAGTTATTGGTAATCCTTTTAATCCTTGTGTTTTGAGGTCCTACTTTGAATGCCATTTTGATAGGTTTGGTTGATTGCTTTAAATTCAACTGATGAATGTAAACTGACGTGATTTGCTACCATGGGCAGCTTTTATATTTTACGAAATTTGGGGTAGGAAAGCTAAATGAGTAATCTAAACTGATAATGGCAAGCAAATAGTTGTCTTTTGTTTGGGTGGGGGCATAAAATATTTGATGCGTTTGTGATTTCAAGCACTATAAAATTGCTTAAAGCAAGTCATGCTCAATTATGTTAATTTCGTGGGTGCATAAACAGTAAACAGTCATGTTGCTAAATTTTTAAAGTAAAGAAAAAAAAAACAAATGTGTTATGGTAAGTAAATTGCTGTATGGGAATAGTAACTTATCTACCTACTTAAGTGGCGCTACAGTCCGGAATTAGCCAATTAGCAGGGTCCTTAACTAACTTCATCCAGTTGCGCACTTCAATTTCGTTTAGGTCGAGGTCTTTTACTGCGTTTGACGTTTAGCTAGTAATCGAAGATTTTGGGATCTGGAGTATTGGTGTGCGGGTTTTTGAACAGGATATGCCGCTGTACAGTATGTATAATCTCCGTCTCCATAGCCCGTCAAGACAAACTGGTCCAAAGATTTTTCGCTCAAAACGAACAATGATTTCTTCATCAGCTTTTGATACGGTCCGTGCTTCAGCTTCGTAGAACAGGATTGGGATGTATTTGACCTTCTTAGTAATTCGAGTGAGAGCCTTTTTACTAAATTGCCAAAGAAATAGCGGTTGGCAGGAGTAATTCTTCGTTTTATTTCTGGGTGGTTGGTAATTTTTACTGTCGTCGAAAATATTGAATGGTCCGTACTACCTGATAGCGGAAGGTTATTCGACTGGGTTTCAACTACGATATTTCCTTGTTTATCTCGACAGGATTCTGTTCGAGCTTTGTAGCCTTGGCTTTGACGTTTTACACTTTGGTAAAACTTGTTACATCGTTCCTGGAGTGGCACCTCTCTATATCCTCGATCGCGCGCTTTTCTTGCTCTTTTTCTTCTTTCTGAAAAGCCGATGTTCTTCCCTTCTTCTTTGCCTATAGAGCTCAATTGCAGCTCTCGTCTTCACCTGCAGCTTAGCCTTGTAGGCCTCGTTCTTGGCTGCGAGAATCTGTTGGCATTCCTCATCAAACTAGGGGTTTCTTGCTGGTGGCCGCAAGAAACCTAGCACATCAGTTGCGGCTGATCTAAAGGCTTGTTGGCATCGTTGCCATTGTTCTTCCACATTAGATTCTGGTGGTGTGTTGTGAGTCTAGAGGTTAAGGGATACGCGTTGCGCGAAGGTCTTGGCGGTCTCTGGCGATTGCAGTCTTTCGACATTAAATTTTTTCACAGCATTTCTGTTTTTTTGTGGCGTGGTGGATATCCGCATTCTTACCTTAGCTACAATAAGGTAGTGGTCCGAGTCGAAGTTAGACCCTTGGAAAGTTCAATTTGGTTGACTGTTCGTTGATCTGGAGACCGCCATGTCCCCTTATGGATATCGAGGTGAGGAAACCGTGTGCTGGCTATAGAAGCATTTCGTTCCGTAGCGAAGTCAATTAGCTTAAGTCCGTTACCAGACGTGTTGTCGTGTAGGCTATATTTTCCGACAGTACTGCTAAAGATGTCTTCTCTTCCTACCTTTGCGTTAAAATCTCCCAGCACGATTTTACCATCGTACTTTGGTAGTCGCTCATAGGTTTTTCCTCCGTCGGAGCATGAGCGCATATAAAGCTTATGTTGGCGAATTTGGCCTTGATGCGGATTGTTACATTGCGTTCGCTAATCTCTTGAAAACATAAGACTTCTTGCCTAAGTCTGGCACTTATAACAAATCTGCATCCAAATAGTCGCTTTTTCTGCTCACTATAACACGGCACATAGTAGATGTCAGAGTTTTTCATCTTCTTTTTGCCCTTGCCATCCCATCGTATTTCCTGGATGGCAGTAATGTCTGATTTGTAGCAGTTTAGGGCTTCCGCTTGTTTTGTGCCATCGCATCCGTATAAAAATGGATGAAGTCATTTACCACAGGTTCGTTACTTACCCATGACGATCTGTCTTGGATTTTGACCTGGAAACTCTTATTAAAAATTAACGTGGTAAGGGATTAATATGTGTTTTCAGTGATATTTTTATGTTCGATTAGAATTTTTGAGTGGCAAGTTTGTATATGTGACCATTGTTGGGTGGCTTTAAGACGGATGGCTGAGTTAGCTGCCATTTGCTTGAAGAAAATATCTGGGGGTAGAAGGTGAAAAAGAATATCTAGTGGTGCTGAGGGTGTTGTACGAAGTGCACCACCGATGCACAGACACGTAGTTCTTCGCACTTTGGTTAGTTTATTGCTGTTTATAGCTATCGCTGGAGCTGTCCAGTATGAAGAGAGAGAAGTATCGGTTTTATAACCGAGATATAGAACCAGTGTATGATACGAGGTGGCATTCCCCCTTTCGTGCCTATGGCATGAATAAAGTTCGATTGTCGCTTTCATTACTCTTTCTGTTATGTTCGGCTTCAAGCTAAGCTTCCTGTACAAAATAAGGCCCCGAAATTGTGTTTTGTCTGAGGAATAAAGTCCGATTCCGTTTATTGACGTGTGTCAATGTGAGGAATATTGTATTTCATAGTGAACAGGACCATATCACAACTGACTGCTCATTTGGAAAGTTCGTGTAGTGTGTTTTGGAGAAGTTCCCTCAGTGTTTTCCTGTGACTGCGATAGCAACGTTATCCGCTTATGCAATCGCGTGGAAATCCTCTTCTTCCAGGATGAGTAAAAACTTGTTTACTAATAACTTCTAGAGAAGAGGGTATAGGACTTTACCTTGTGGGGTCCCGCTACTGATATGTTTTCTGGCCAAAGCACCATCCATCTTTGTATTGATAATAGCTAATTGATCAACATTCGAAGTGATTGATCGACTTTCAAACATGTTAGCGCCTTAATGACCACAATGGTAGTTTTTGTTTCCCTCTAGGTTTCCCTAATGAACAAAATGATAAAAGGGATTAATTGAAAGCGGATGTTAGCTTATCAACCAGTATATCAAGCTCCTGGGTGCTCCTAGGAGAGCTAGGGTGAGGTTGGATGTATCTTTGGTCGGAAAAGGAGTGTTTACTAGATACCTTGCAGTTTTGATCACGTGATGGATTTAATTTCAGACAAGTGTAAGTCAAGGACTTCTTGTCTGTTACTAGTGATTTTTTTTTTAATTTCTGACCTGACTAAGCAGTACCTAATATACACATCGACCTAAAAGATCTATTGTGCTTGCCGTCAGATGTTTTTTTTTAGGTTAGTAGCGCTTCTACTTTCCTGATGTAGCTGATAATACGTTCAGCCGAAGATTTCCTCAGTTCTTCGGGACTTAAAAATTCCCTGAAGAAAGATTCCCTTCTCATACTGTAAAGGGCCGGGCATACACATATGATATGCTCGGCTGTTTCGTATTCTTCTAGACATAGTCTGCATAGATGCATTTTATTTAGGTGATATCGCAGACCGTGATGACCAGTTAGGTAGCCTTCTAAGTTTTGATATCGTGCCTGCGAAGATTTAGTATCTTATTGGCATCTGATTTGAAGGGCTGAATAGCTCTTTTGGCCTGTCTTAGGCCTGGGATGTTTCCCCAGTATGAAATTCATTTGTTTTGTTCCCAGTTTTTTATGACCATAATTATGGCTGATTTGGGGATTGCACAGAAGGGTTCAGGTCCAATGAAGGGGGTTTCCGAAACTTTTCTGGCTAGTTCATCAGCTTTTTCGTTACCTTCGATTCCCTTATATCCGGGGACCCACCATAGTCTGGTTTTGTTCCTGGAACTGAGAGTTTGGAGGGAGTTAAAGCAGTGTAGTACTGATTTGGAGTCAATGATGTGTGAGCTAAGGGCTTTTATAGCTGCTTGACTGTCCGTAAATATATGGATGTTTGCGCCTTTAATACCTGAGTTATGTATTAGGTTTGCGCATTCTTTTATGGCATGGAGCTCAACTTGGAATACACTAGGGTTTTTTCCCATAGGTATTGAGATATTTTTATTTGGTCCATGTATGCCAGTTCTTACTTCTGAGTCCATTTTAGAACCGTCCGTATACCACTTTAGGCCGTTTTAGGCAGTTTGGAGGGTTGTTGCTACCCCATGCTAGTGTCTTTGGTAAGCGGTTTGTAACCGCACAGATCATGTCAAGTTCTGGAAGTTCGGATAGAAGCTCAATTAGTTTAAAGTGTTCACTAATGTTTAACTCTTCCGCTTGTGTCAAACTTGCTGAGCTGCGAATTGCCACTTTTTTTATATAAATGTGGAGGGGTGTTAGTCCTATTAAGGCTTCTATAGCCGCTGTGGGACAGGTACGCATAGCTCCGGTAATGCCCAGACAGGCAAGTCGTTGTACCTTGTTTAATTTATTTATAGTTGTTTTTTGGGTGACTTTGTTCCACCATACTACTCGTAGTGATGAACGAATATTGTATATAAAAAGAGAGTAAAAATATAAAAAGATAATAAAATAAACTCCGCTGGGTCATTAATAACAGAGCTTCCCCAGATTGTGTGGTGAGGTTTTCATCACTTCCCGAGCTTTTCGCATCCCCACATCCGCAATCGCCTTTCCCAGATTTTCTTTAGGGAAGGGTCCCATACGGTCATAGACAGCAATAGGCCGACACCAACCAGTACTTCTGTTAGAGCAAAACGCAAGTTATAGAAGTATAATTCAGAAAGATATTTTATTGATGTACACTAATTGTTTGTGAACAATAAAAGTAATAGATTGGTACATTGAATGAAGTAAAGTTAAAATGCTTAGTGCTCAATAGTCATGCAGTTTAGATATAAAACATTAGTACTAGTAGTGTAGTAATAGTAGTTTATATAGGGAACTAATGATAAAACAATATTATTCAATTGATATTTCAACACTACCCCTCAATTAGAATATGTAATCCCAAGATTTCTCATGTGAGTAAGGTGCTTCGGTGACGTGAGCCCTTTGGTTAATACGTCTGCAGTCATCTGGTCCGTATCGATGTATTGTAAAACAATCTCACCCCTTTGTACAGCCTCGCGGACGAAATGATGTCTAATATCGATATGTTTTGTTCGTGAATGCTGAACCGGATTTTTTGCGATGGACTGAGCGCTTTTGTTATCATTGTATATAACAACATTCTTCTTATCTGTAAAGAGAGTTTCAAGCAAAAACTTTTTAAGATAAAATGCCTCTTTAACTGAATCAGCTATGGCCATATACTCCGCCTCTGCACTGGATAGGGCAACTGTCCTTTGTTTCTTCGATTCCCACGAAACAGCCGCTCCACCAAGCTTGAATATATATCCAGTGTAAGATCTCCTGTCATCCACATTTGCACCCCAGTCAGAATCGGTGTATCCAATTATATCATCTCCTGTCCTTCGAAAAGTTAACTCACAGTTTTGTGTTCCTTTAAGATACCTAAGTACTCTTTTAGCTGCTGTCCAATGAGGCTTACCATAGTCTTTATTAAATTGACTTAGAAAACTTATTGCGAAAGATATGTCAGGCCTCGTCGTAACAGCTAAATACAATAAGGAACCAATTAGTTGTTGATAAGGTAACTTACTCATATTTTCCTTTTCAATATCATTGCTGGCACACATCTTCTTTGACAGTTTGGTATTTACATCTAATGGTGTACTGACTGGATTCGAGTCTTCCATATTAAAGCCTCTTAAAAGATCTGTGATGTATCTATCGACTCAGCTAGCGATTTTGAATCGATCCACATATTTTAAGGTATATCTAGCTAAATCATTGTCTATGTTACAAACTATGTATCAATAATATACCCTTATGGGGGGTTAAGATGGACCAAGTGTCCTTCATTGTCGTAGATAAACAAATACAATAAGAAAATGATATAGGCAGTCATGGCTTTATGTACCACTATCATTATACAAGCTATGGTATATTAGGTACAACTCCGCAGAATAATGCAATACGGAAATTATATTTTTTTTTGAGATGAATCTCTATTGAGTTGGTTAAATTGATTTACATGTGTTTTACTATTTTCATCTCTTTGGGTAATCGTTCACCATATTGTTATTAAGTTAAATAATTAAGATATTTAAAAATCTATGACAATGATTCGTTATCCTTATATACATACTTAAGTTGCGCTACAGCACGGACTTCATCTATAGGCGTCCACCAACATCCCTTTTCAATTAGCCTTTGCCTAAGCCCTAACTGTACCAGGTGAACACTGCAAGTTGATTGAAATCGGTGTCCGACGTCTGACTGGCCATTAAAGACTCTGTGAGCCAGTTATTAGTAAAGTCTACGTCTCCATAGCCCGTCAACACAAACGGAACTACCTAGTTTCGATAACCGATATCCAGGAAAAATACATAACAAAACATTTTAACAAATCTATTAATTTTAATTAAAAACATTCAAAAATATCACAATTTACGTCAATACCAAATCCGCCTAATAAGCGTATTGGATGAGTGGAGATGCAAAGTTGGTCTTCACTACAGCTTGACCAGTGGTATAAGCCAAAGGAGCAGGAGCAGCAACAGCAACTGGTGCGGAATAAGCTAAGGGAGCTGGAGCAGCCTTGATCAAAGCAGGAGCAGCAGCAACGGTCTTGACGGCAACAGCGAGTGGTTCACGACGGACAACAGCGTTAAAGCCTCTTAAAAGATCTGTGATGTATCTTCTCTGACTCATAGTTACCTGACCATTTTGTTTTTGATTGAACTCAATTCCCAAAAAATAGTTAAGTTTTCCCATATCTTTCATCAGAAATTGAGATTTTAATTTATCTTTATACAATTTAATCTGATCTTCGCTATTTGATCCAATAATTATATCGTCAACGTATATCGCGATGATAATTATATATCCATCCTTGCGCAAAATGTAAATGCAAGGATCTGCTTCTAAAGGTTTCATTCCCATATTAACAAGTTGTGTATTAAGCTTTATGTACCATTGACGACCCGATTGCTTAAGCCCATAAATCGATTTTTGTATGTGGCACACCTTATTTTTATCAAGTCGTTTATTCATTAGCGTATTATAAAGCTCTGGTATTTTCATAAAAATCGTTTCTTCAATTTGTCCATTTAAATAAGCGGTGACCACGTCTAACTGGTGTAAGATGAGTCCCCATTCAGCAGCAAGGGCCATTAACAAACGTATAGAACACTGTCGAGCTACTGGTGCATAGGTTTCCTTAAAATCAATGCCAGAACGCTGGGAACATCCCTTTGCTACTAAACGAGCTTTCCTTCGATTAATTTGTCCATTAGAGTCCGTTTTTGTTTGAAATACCCATCTACATCCAATGACATTTTTACCCGTTGGTCGATCTATGATTTTCCAAGTTTTATTGGTTTTATGCGCCAAAAGTTCTTCCTTCATAGCTCTCTTCCACTCATCAACGTTTGAGTCTTTTAAGACATCATCAATATTATCAGGATCTTCGCTTACCATATTAGTCGCATCGATGAAAACATCTGAATCCTCTGAGTCATCAATATCGGCTTTTTCTCGTTTTCTCGAGTTTTCTAAATTCGTTGGTCTCGTTTTTGATCTCGTTCTCATTCCTATATGCCCATTTTCATCAGAACTGTCTTTGTGCTCCTCCTGCACGTTATGTTTTACATGACATTTATTCGTTCCATGCTGCGTATGCTCATTATGCTCGTTTTTATTTATTTCATGCTCTCCATTATCCTCATGCTTATCCTGTTCCTCGTGCGATTCTTCATGCTTTCTATCCATTCCATACGGTCCAAAAAGGATTTCTAATTCATTTTCATTTGGCAATTCATTTGTAAAATCCAGCTCATTTCTGAAATCCTCGTGTAGAAATTCGACGTCTCTACTCTTTATTACCTTTTTGCTTGCACTACACCACAACCTATATGCTTTAGATGTTTCACAATACCCAACAATGATATATGGTTTAGATCTAGCGTCAAATTTACCTTTGTTATATGTTTTGGTCAAACTGTAAGCTTTACATCCAAATATTTGTAAGTGTTTCACACTTGGTACCATTCCTGTCCACAATTTGTAAGGAATTTCTCCATTGATACTATTGGAAGAGCACCTGTTACGTATGTATTTTGCACATGATATAGCTTCTGCCCAAAATGATAGCGATATTTTTGATTGCAATAACATGCAGCGAGCCATTTCCACCAGCGTCCTATTCATTCTCTCAGAAACACCATTCTGCTCAGGTGTATAAGCGACGGTTAATTGGTGCTTAATCCCATGCTTAGCCAAAAAATCTTCGAACTGCTTGCTGCAATATTCTCCTCCATTCTCCGAACGTAGAGCTTTAATACGTCTTCCTACAAAATTTTCAGCAAATGATTTATAGTTTTGAAAAGCAGTAAAAACATCATTTTTATTTTTTAGGAAATACACTTCGCACCACCTTGTAGCATCGTCAATGAAAGTCGCAAAATAACTACACCCACCATTTGATTTTTTTCTAATCGGCCCACATATATCGCTGTGCACTAAATCCAATGGATGTTTACTTCCTGAGCTGCCCCCTTTTGGAAATGGTTTCCTGCATAATTTTCCTCTAATGCAGATTTCACACTGAAAACTGTTGTTAAATATAGCTCTATTGCGCACTTTAAATCCTGATACGGAATTATTAAGCAACATATGACGTAATGTTTTTGAGTTTAGGTGACCAAATTTGTCATGCCAATTCTGTAAATTAAATTCATTTTCAGCTTTAATTATATTAACAACTTCCGTACTTTCTGATATGTAATACAGACCATCATTTCTTTTCGCCGTTGCCACTATCATATTACTACGATTTCTAATGACAGCACTACTTTTATCAAAAACCACAGTCAGTCCTTTTTCAGTTATTCTCTTCGTTTTCCCCTGACCTCCTGCTGTCATCATATGCATTGTTTTTGAGCATGCTCCCCTTTGATTTATACTTGTGGTACCTTTGCTTAGCAAATAAAGCTCCACTGTCGGTGCAGCCTTTTGCCTTCCTTGCGTCATACTCTTCTACTATTTTAATTTTTAAAGTATTAGGTTTTGGCAGTTCATCTCTAGATTCAATTGCGATCCTAAAATTCTCAAACGATTCTGGTAGACTGTAAAGTAAAAGAATTGACAGTAAATCCTCGTTGACTTCTAATTGCATGTCGGCTAACTTGTCTACAGCAGACACAAATTTCGACAGGTGATTATGAATATCGTCTCCTTCATTCATTTTATTTAAAACAAGATTTTTTAGAAGTGTAGCTTTCCTTGCAGGACCGCGTGATTGGTACACGTTATGTAACTTAACCCAGACATCGTGCGAAGTTATACATCCTCTTACCTCCTTTAATTCCGATGAGCTAATTGACAATATTAAGTCCGACTTTGCTTTTCTGTCCTCTCTGTCCCAAATCACAGCATTCTCCAAATCCTTCACTTCAGTTCCTGTTGGCCGCTTCTTGAAGCCGCTCACATAATCCCAAGAATCGTTTCTTACCAACAATGCTTCCACATGTAATTTCCATGTATCGAAGTTATCACGTGTAAATGCTTCAATTCGCACTAACTGATTATTTGACATGACTCGATTCTTACTATAACAACTAAGCAACCACTTAATGACTTTTATTAATAAATGATGATTATAATTTTTTAAGATTTCTTATTCACTGGGCCCATAACCCTGTTAGAGCAAAACCCAAGTTATAGAAGTATAATTCAGAAAGACATTTTATTGATGTACACTAATTGTTTGTGAACAATAAAAGTAATAGATTGGTACATTGAATGAAGTAAAGTTAAAATGCTTAGTGCTCAATAGTCATGCAGTTTAGATATAAAACATTAGTACTAGTAGTGTAGTAATAGTAGTTTATATAGGGAGCTAATGATAAAACAATATTATTCAATTGATATTTCAACAACTTCTGTGTCTTGGCTTCCGGTTGTGCTGTGGTTAAATATTGATCCCTGTAATTGGAGAGCAAATAAACATTTAGGATACTTCTAGCGAGTTTAGAGGATCTTGGTTTACCTTTGTCCTATGCAAAGAAGATAGTATAGTCTATAGTCTTGAGCCCATGACCCAAGGTTTCTGGATTACGACAATAGCTTCACCCTGTTAATAGGAGAAGAAGTGCGGCATAAGGCGTTTTGGAGTGTTGATGGTTAATCTGTGTTAATCGCAGCATGCTACAATCAGATCGCTCCAACTCGGTGGTGTTGGTGTCCTCCGAGTTCGGAAAAAAAAACATATCGCTCTATCGACTCAGCTAGCGATTTTGAATCGATCCACATATTTTAAGGTATATCTAGCTAAATCATTGTCTATGTTACAAACTATGTATCAATAATATACCCTTATGGGGGGTTAAGATGGACCAAGTGTCCTTCATTGTCGTAGATAAACAAATACAATAAGAAAATGATATAGGCAGTCATGGCTTTATGTACCACTATCATTATACAAGCTATGGTATATTAGGTACAACTCCGCAGAATAATGCAATACGGAAATTATATTTTTTTTTGAGATGAATCTCTATTGAGTTGGTTAAATTGATTTACATGTGTTTTACTATTTTCATCTCTTTGGGTAATCGTTCACCATATTGTTATTAAGTTAAATAATTAAGATATTTAAAAATCTATGACAATGATTCGTTATCCTTATATACATACTTAAGTTGCGCTACAGCACGGACTTCATCTATAGGCGTCCACCAACATCCCTTTTCAATTAGCCTTTGCCTAAGCCCTAACTGTACCAGGTGAACACTGCAAGTTGATTGAAATCGGTGTCCGACGTCTGACTGGCCATTAAAGACTCTGTGAGCCAGTTATTAGTAAAGTCTACGTCTCCATAGCCCGTCAACACAAACGGAACTACCTAGTTTCGATAACCGATATCCAGGAAAAATACATAACAAAACATTTTAACAAATCCATTAATTTTAATTAAAAACATTCAAAAATATCACAATTTACGTCAATACCAAATCCGCCTAATAAGCGTATTGGATGAGTGGAGATGCAAAGTTGGTCTTCACTACAGCTTGACCAGTGGTATAAGCCAAAGGAGCAGGAGCAGCAACAGCAACTGGTGCGGAATAAGCTAAGGGAGCTGGAGCAGCCTTGATCAAAGCAGGAGCAGCAGCAACGGTCTTGACGGCAACAGCGAGTGGTTCACGACGGACAACAGCGTTAAATCCATTGATTGGATCGGCAGTGTAGTCAACGATACGCCTGTAACCATCAGCATCATTCAACGAGTATTGACCACGAACAACTTGTCCATCACGTGTCTCCACCTGGTTCTTGGAATCACCGGTGAGACCATCTTGGACATCATATCCGTAAGTGTATTGTGGATGTGGGTCGTATTCCTCAACCTGTGCGAAGGCAGCCAATGGGGCAGCTGGGGCAAGGATTCCAGCACTTGCGGCAGCAATGCACGCGAACAAAAGAACGAACTGTTAAATAAAAAAATAAGTTATTGGTAATCCTTTTAATCCTTGTGTTTTGAGGTCCTACTTTGAATGCCATTTTGATAGGTTTGGTTGATTGCTTTAAATTCAACTGATGAATGTAAACTGACGTGTTTTGCTACCATGGGCAGCTTTTATATTTTACGAAATTTGGGGTAGGAAAGCTAAATGAGTAATCTAAGCTGATAGTGGCAAGCAAATAGTTGTCTTATGTTTGGGTGGGGGCATAAAATATTTGATGCGTCTGTGATATCAAGCACCATAAATTGCTTAAAGCAAGTCATGCTCATTTATGTTAATTTCGCGGGTGAATAAACAGTAACTGGTCATGTTGGTAAATTTTGAAAGTAAAAAAACAAAAACAAATGTATTGTGGTAAGTAAATTGCTGTATTTGAATAATTATTTACTTATCTACTTAAGTGGTGCTACAGTCCGGAATTAGCCACTGAGCCCGGTCCTTGACGCCTTGAATACTTTGGGATCTGGAGTATTGGTGTCCATTCGCTCTTAATGTCCCAGCTATCTTACACGTCCAATGCGGTTTTTTGACCAGTATATGTCGATGGAAAGTACGTTAAATATTTGTCTCCATTGCTCAAAACGAACAAGGATTTCTTCATCAGCTTTTGATACGGTCCGTGCTTCAGCACCGTAGAGCAGGACTAGGATTAGCAGGGTTATGTATATAACATTGTTAGTAATTCGAGTTAGAGCCTTTCTACTTAATTGCCAAAGAAATAGCGTTTTATTTTTGACGAGATATTTTATTCAGAATGAATAGCGGAGTGGAGATAGACAAAGTGCCGCTACTATCTCAAAGTGATATATGTCAATGGTAAGCTATAGTTTAGGTATTGCTTTACTGACATAACTTCGGTCAGGTGGTTGGTAAATTTTGCTGTCGTTGCCAATATTGTTTAACAAGTTTTCTTGCTGGTGGGCGTGAGAAAACCAGCACATCAGTTGCAGCATGGCTTGTTGATATTGTTGCCATTGTTCTTCGACATTAGATTCTGGGGCTTTATTGTTTGCCGAGAGTTTAAGGGATACGCGTTCTACAAAGGACTTGGCGGTCTCCTGCGATTGCAGTGTATCGACATTACATTTTTTCACAGTGTTTCTGATTAGTTGTGGCTTAGTGGATATCCGCATTCTTACCTTTGGTGCAACTAGATACGAGGTGGTCCGAGTCGATGTTCGCCTCTCTATAAGTTTCGGAGATCCAAAATAATGGATGCGTCTTTTCTATCGCAATATGATCAATTTAATTTGACGCTCGTTAATCTGGAGTCCGCCATGTCACTGTGTACTGGCTATAATAGCATTTCGTTCCACAACGAAGTAAATTAGCTTATGTCCGTTGCCAGACGTGGTGTTATGTAGGCTGTGTTTTTCGGCAATATTGCGAAACATGTTTTCTCTTTCTACTTTTGCGTTGAAATCTCCCAGTACGATTTTAACATCGTAATTCATTATTTTGTCCAGAAGCTCGTAGAACCAGCCTTTCGCAATAACATCTTCTTCCTCCATCGCAGCGTGAGCGCGTATAAACGAATTTGGACATGACACGAACTTTATCCAGCCAAGAGATTAAAGAATTAGAACAAGCAGTTGCATTTACCAGGATGCCTAGAGTGAACGACTGAAAGCAAGGTGCTCACATAGATTTGTAAAAAAGCGCAAGCAATATTACTTTACGATAGACCCCATCAAATATGTTTCCAATATTTTCCTGTAAGCTTATTGTTTTGTTAGATACACTTACAAATGATCTTCTAAATTATTTCTAATATCATTAAAATACATATCAAATATCAAATATTTATTTGACGAAATTGCATGTTTCTGAAATATGCTATAAAACATAGTATGCATTTATAGTAAATATCCAAATATATTTAATAATATGATTAAGCGACTAATGGTCTTTTAAGAGCAAATTTCTTGTGTACCTCGTTTTCTTCTACTGGTCTCAACAAAATATGTATGTATATATATATTTAGATAAAAATCCTAGCTCCATGGACTAGGTAAATTTTTAAAAAAGGATTTACTCCTCCTTAAGTCAGCATTACTTTGTAGTTTTCTGATTTTAATTTTTAAATAACGTTCTCACTTACCAGTTAATCCACATTTGGAATCTTGTGACTTGTGCGACAGTAAGTTTCGCAACAATTCAATGCAATGGAATTGCTAATTCGGCAATAGCTTAAAAATATAACAGCTAATTGGATTGAACACCTTTCTTTATTCATAAACTAATATCATTATAATTCCCTAAAATAATAATTTATTGTTTACAACATTACCAGGCTGTACAATAACCTCAATTTTCGTTGCGGTCTCTGCCGTGACGCAAAACAACTTGACATTGATACAAAAGCATAAAATCGATCACGAAACAAATTTACTACCGGAAACTACATGTACAATAAATTCCGCACATTCCTCCTTGCTCACAGAGTCTTTATTTGACATACGTAATCGAAAATAGATTGCTATACCGCACTAATTTCGATTCGGTCATAAAAGCAGCTCAAAAGACAATCCACCAGCTTATCATATGGTAAAGTGTTTCAATTTTGCCATTACGGTAGCTTTTCCATGTGAATTTTAATTCAGCTACCTTCATTTTACCATTTGTCGCGGTGATGAAAAATTCCCAAATCGGAACGACTCTCTGATCCGATTGACGAAAAGTGCTCTGACATTGACTGCACTGTATTGTTTTGATGTTATTGTTCGACAAATGTTTTTGGAATGTGTGTACGATCAACGAACGAAATCGAAAATAAAGATCTTTATCGTTATCGTAGATCGGTCAGTAAATTCCACTGGGCGGACAATTTTATTACGCAATATTGGGGTTATTTACTACACACTGTGCGCACGACAACGACAACTGATTCATAAATCAGTTAGCTACTGTCTAGATGTGTGACGGGAATGCGTTATGTTTGTTGCGTTTTTGTTCAATTAAGTATACCGTATCCAAACCCTTGCCCTTGAACCTTAATAATAGTAGTTAATTTATTTTTTTTCTGGTAAGTTTTTTGGACGATATTGTGTTGAGTGAGTGCATGACCTACAATATGGAGATAATTTGTATCTTGACACCCATGTGAGGTTAAATCAAACTGGTGTAAAAATCACAGATAATGCTGTTCTTTAAGTTAAGTATAGCACCCTTAAGACCACTGTGACACAACTGGTTATGCAATATAGTGTTCATCAAAATTTGAAACGCATATGACCTCGTCGTCATAATTATATTGAAGTATGTATAACACAACTAAGAGAATACAGGAAAATCAGAAGAAATTTGATACAACCATCAAAGTAAGACTGAAAATACCCATAATATTGAGGATACAACTTAAAATACACAGGGACCATGATAATAATAATAACACTAAATACTGAATTTTAAGAACTTCAGTAAAGGTGTTTGTACTGCTGAATGCAATGGATAATTTTGTTTATTTATGTATTTATTTTTTTGTGAAAATAAGAACAATAATATATAATAATTTAATCAGCAGAATTGCGCAATTAATTAAAGCATCGATGCACGTTTTTAAATGCCCTTTCTTTCTGTTTCTTTTTGACTGATTCGGTTATAAAATATGTCATTCTCACATAACAGTATAGTGGACTTTAAAAATGTTGAGTTTATTATTACTGATCAACGTGCCCAGAAAATAATAGTATTTAAGGTTACATTTTTTCACAAATGTTAAGAATTCTTGATTAAAACATTTCTATCCCAAATCTCAGGGGGCTCAGTGGCGCGATGGTAAGTGCGATGAACTGCCGCGCAGGAGGTCTGGGTTCGATTCCCAGCCGTAGCAACACCTAAATGATTTTTCACTGGCCCTCCTCTCGTGATGATCTGACAAATCATCCGAGTATTTTCAATTGTAAAGAATATCTTATCTCAACTTAGCCGTTCGGAGTCGGCATAAAACAGGAGGTCCCGCCATCGTGCAAGAAGTACACACGCACACATGAATGGTTGTGAGAAGCTAGGCCCTGGGTACTAACGAGCCTGTTGCGCCAAAAATTTGTATTTTTTTTGTATCCCAAATCTTTAATCAAATCCTTTGTAACAAAATAAAATGAGGCAATCGAACAAGGGAGGTGAGTTTTCTTGCTGACAAATAATATTCATCATCAAAGTCTATGATTTTGTATACATTTAGTAGAATTGTGAACACAAAGCAAAATTCCTGTACCTCCTTTAATTAGACCGTACTAAAGTAGAAAATCCAGCCGGGAAAGGCAGTACACAAATGCAACTGAATATATTAAATGTTCCCCTCCATAATTGAAGAAATCGAATAACACACACACACACACTCATTCGTTGACCTTCATGAGGTGCGTTACCAATTTTCGACATGCTTTTTATTATATTCTTTTCTTCTTCGTGACCAAACTCCATTGATTGCATACTCGTATAAAAGCGGTCAGTAGTAGCTAATCAAATCAGTTCAAATTCATCACCTGAATCTAGAGCAATCCACCCAACCTTTCAAAATGGCATTCAAAGTAGGACCTAAAATGGAGGATTTAAAGGATAATCACTAACAGCATTTTCATTTTACATTTTGCAGTTCGTAGTCCTGTTCGCTTGCATTGCTGCAGCTAGTGCCGGAATTGTCGCCCCAGCTGTCCCATTGGCTGCTGTTGCACAGGTTGAGGAATACGACCCTCATCCACAGTACACCTATGGCTATGATGTTCAAGATGGTCTTACCGGTGATTCCAAGAACCAGGTTGAGACCCGTGATGGGCAAGTTGTCCGTGGTCAATACTCGCTGAACGATGCTGATGGTTACAGGCGTATCGTAGACTATACAGCTGATCCAATCAACGGATTTAACGCTGTTGTTCGTCGTGAACCACTCGCTGTTGCCGTCAAGACCGTTGCTGCTGCTCCCGCTTTGATTAAGGCTGCTCCAGCTCCTCTGGCTTATTCCGCACCGGTTGCTGTTGCTGCTCCAGCTCCATTGGCTTATGCCGCTGCTCCTGCTGTAGTGAAAACCAGCTTTGCCTCTCCACTCATCCATTACGCATATTAAGTTGTTTTTGATGGACATAACTTGTGATATTTGTTAATGTTTTTGAATAAAGCGTATTGATTTGTTAAGATTTATATGTTGGTCGAATTTGATTTTATTTTCAGATGAATTGTTGTATAAAAGAGTCCTTGATAAAAATCAATGACTTGCGCACAACTAAGTCCAACAATTTCATTGCCCTGTGTCCGGGGATATTATGTTAAAAGGTGATATCATCTGGTGGTATTGCAGCATTAAGGTCGCTTTGACTGGCTCTGCTACTGGCAATATTTGGTATACACTGCTGTCCTCAGGGAGTCGAAAAGTGATGTTTAACTTTAGTGTTTCTGAAAACACTCTAACTTCAACGCCTACGTCCATTTTTGAACCTTCAGTGTAGATGGATACGGTTTCAGTGTCAAGTTCGTTCCTCTTCCACTCCTCCATACTTGGAAAGATGCAGGAAAATAGTCTAATCGATAGCCGTTAGTTTAAATGTTGGTATTTTTCTCTTATATGTAAAGAGAACAAGTTCTGTTTTTCAGGGGTTGATGCCAAGACCACATTGCTTTGTCATGTTCGAGCAGCTCACTAATAGTAGGAAGGAATTTCCCTTTAACTAGTATCGCCACATTGTCTGTGTAGGCTATGACTTTTACCTCATAGTAGATATCTAATGGATAATTAGGATCCACAACAGAGGTGAGATAACGTCTCCTTGTGGTGTGCTTCTTAATGCTATTACTTTGATTTGTGTTTCGCACTTATATTTCTGTGGCTGGTCATACTTCCAATAATATGTATCAGAGATTAGTCCACTTTATTTTAAGCGAGATTTATTTCGACTGCATTTGTATTCACATTATTGAAGGCTCCTTCAATGTCGAGATAAGCAGCGAGTGTATATTCCTTCTCGGGAAGAGATTTTTCTATGGTACTAACGATATCATGGAGTTTGGTTTCGACTCCCGCGGTATACTTATTCCAATAGCAATAAATAAGTACAAAATTTTTTAAACTTACATTTTATTTTGAAGTTATTTTCCGAAATAGCATTCTGGTTAGCCCAAATAATGCTTATAATATATTAATATGTATATTTTTAAAGTAGCCAGTTATTACAAGCTAAGTTAAACATAAGTCTATAGCAATCCACTTTATATGAAGATATTCTAATTTTGAGTCTGGTAAGCAACTTACAAACTTTGTTGTTTGTTTGTATGTTTCCATCATCTTTACACATGGTTGCAATTGAATTAAATTTGAGCAATATCTATATCAATCTATTGATGATCTGAAAAATCATCCGATTAGTATCAATTGGTCAAATTGAATGGAATTGAATATCTATTGTTGTATATAACAATACCACATAATTTGTTTTAGCCCAAATAGTTTTTACCGTATTTTTCAATTTTGGCCAATAACAGGGAATAGTTATAATTCACATGGACACCGATTCCATTAATTTCTGCAATAAAAGTTCTTATAATCATAGTTCCAAATTATTTATATATTTTTAACATCAATAACCAATAACCGATGAATCTTATTGTGTATTTTGGCTAAACCATGAAAATCGTCAAATTTTCGAATTGTTGGTATTTGATCTAACTCCTACCTCGTACTGAAAGAGAAAGTTGCGTACGACCCACTTGTGCACCCATCACTAGTTTTTTTTATAGAAAAAAAAGCTGTAAGAGTAATTAGATATTTTGTTTGTGATGCCATAACATGAAAACGGCTGGATCGCTTTTTTCAAATGTAGGAAATAGTTTAAGGACGTAGATAAATATTAGAAACCAGCTGCTTGGTGATTACGATTTCGTCACGTGTTCACCAACAAAATATCAATACATTTTTATAAATATATATGTATTCCTCATCCCCCCCGGCAGTCGGAACAGCCAGTAAAATATATCTTAATTTCAAGAAATCCATTTGCTTTAATCAAAAACATTCAAAAATATCACAGGAAACATCAATCAAAACACTTAATAAGCATATTGGATGAGTGGAGAGGCAAAGCTGGTCTTCACTACAGCTGGACCAGCGGTATAAGCCAATGGAGCTGGAGCAGCAACAGCAACTGGTGCGGAATAAGCCAAAGGAGCTGGAGCAGCCTTAATCAAAGCGGGAGCAGCAGCAACGGTCTTGACGGCAAAAGCGAGTGGTTCACGACGAACAACAGCGTTAAATCCGTTGATTGGATCAGCTGTATAGTCAACGATACGCCTGTAACCATCAGCATCGTTCAGCGAGTATTGACCGCGGACAACTTGCCCATCACGGGTCTCAACCTGGTTCTTGGAATCACCGGTAAGACCATCTTGAACATCATAGCCATAGGTGTACTGTGGATGAGGGTCGTATTCCTCAACCTGTGCAACAGCAGCCAATGGGACAGCTGGGGCGACAATTCCGGCACTAGCTGCAGCGATGCAAGCGAACAGGACTACGAACTGCAAAATATAAAATGAAAATGCTGTTAGTGATTATCCTTTTAATCCTCCGTTTTAGGTCCTACTTTGAATGCCATTTTGAAAGGTTTGGTGGATTGCTCTAGATTCAGATGATGAATTTGAACTGAATTGATAAGGTACCACCCACGGCTTTTATACGAAATCAATTGCGTTTGGTCACAACGAAGAGAAACAATCAAAAGCAAATAGAAAATTGGTCACCTGCCGCTCCAAGGTTTTCCAATGTGTGTGTATGGTATTCGATTTGTTCAATTTTAAAGAGGGGCTTTTAGTATATACATTGTACAGTCGCATTTGCGTACGTAATAGTTCATATAATTGGTGTATGTTTTGGATGTTACTTATGGCGTTTTCCATTGGGAAATCTTGATTTTGATCTGAAATTTGATCTTTTTGAGTGTTAATGGAACACGATTCAGATTTATTTTTTTTTGTCATTGTATTGGTGTCATTTCGTGTCTGTGAAGTTAGCGTCGGTGTAGCTTCCAACATTAAAAACATAACAAACATTTGAAAATACAGAAATTTTCTTCATTTAATTCATTGAATCAATTTAATAGTTCACGTATAACTTTCTTTTTTGTGTCTATATCCATTATTAATATCTAAACCCAAAGCACTCTTGTTTTTCACAACCGATGTAAAAAATCAAAATGAAAATCACTCTTGTCAAACTGACAGCTTTCATTTGTATTGGTATTGGTAAATCTGCCGAAAAATCAGATTTGCAAAATTGATCTCTGATCAAAAAAAAATCAATTTTTTCGCCCAATGGAACACAACAACTGTCAAAATCGGTCTTCAGATCAAAAAAAAATTGATTTTTTCCCAATGGAAAACGCCATTAAATTGTTTATAGGTTCAACAGTTCGGATTGAATTATTATTATTATGTAAAAGTTACTTATTTTACTATCTTTTAACTTAACTGGAGATTTAAGCTTTTTAAATAATAACAAGGCTTCCCTAGATTATTATTACAATACTCAATCATAATGTAGGGAATCCTGAGCAAGTTGCAGTATTTTCTTTAAACAACTTTTATAAAATGTCAGTTGTTCTAACAAATTAAAATCGAATCAGTTAACTTTTAAAAGGTGTCCATAAAAAACGGCTTGTAGTTTCAATAAAAATGAAACAAAAATATAGAAAAATAGGGTCATTGAATTATATCAACGTTTTGTTGGAAATATATATCCTACATTATAAAAATTAACTGTCAAGATGTCAGTCTTTTAGGTACAAATGTAGAACTGCTCGATATCTGTCAGGCATCTGTCAATATAATGGAAATAGAAATAGAATTTCATTTAACTGGTCAATATAGTCTGTGAGATATAAAAGTTGGCCTAAATACGAAGGTACCGCATATAATATAAATAAAACTAAATAAACGAGTGGTGGGTGCACGATTGGGTCATGAAGTCTCTTTCACTGTGAGGTAGGCATAAGATCAAAAATCAAACTTGCAGGAATTCAACGATTTCCACAGTTTGGTTTAAACGCATAATAACATTCATTTTGGTTATTGATATAGAACTTTTAATCCGGATATTGAACGAATCGATGTCCATTGAATATAATGACTGAAAAATAAAGAACTATTTAAGCGAAAAATAATTATGTGGAATTCTGATAAACAATAATAGGAACATAGATATATCATTTCATTCAATTTGACCAAATAGTTTGCGAGAAACTGGCAATTTTCCTTATTTGGCCCAAATCCATTATACGACAGGTGTCATTAATAAAATTGCTAAAAGTAACAAATTAGAAACTAGAATTATGATCAAAAGAAACATGGATACGATGTTTAAAGAAAATCAGTCAAGCCGTTTAGACTGGAGAGACTATTATGGACAGACGGACGGAATTCCATAAACCACTTTTTTGGGTTTAGAATCAATAAAATTTTCGAAGTGGAAGTTTTCACGAAAACAATATCTTCCTCTTTGTATGAAAAAGTAAATATGAAAAAAGAGGATTCGAAGTTAAACATTTTCTGATAGTCCTACGCGAATGAATGCTGCTACCGTAAATCACTTTTTATAAGCACGCCTGAAACCTCTCAAAAGAAATTATAAAAATTACACGTGCAATTGCTATCAAATTTGCACTTCAGAAATCATTATCTGAATTACAAACTGAGTTTTCAGAATCAATATTGCGCGGCGTACTAATTTTTGCTTGTTTATCATCAAATAAACAAACAAAATATGTTCAATACTTAAACTCAGAACTTACAAATATTGATATTTTTCTACTGTTGTCAAATTTATACCTCCAAAACCATTCAACGAGACTCAATCATTCGATCGATTTTTTTAAAAACGGTTTTAGTTCCATTTCGGTCCTGTTAGCAAAGATTGCGTTTGGATTAACTAATTAGCCTGAAAACAAAATCATTAGTCGAGAATTATTCCATTTTAATTTCCTCAGTAGATGTAATACAAGAAGTTTTGTGATGGCGCGAAAATTCGAAGTTTTTAAATAAATTAAGTCTGCGTCCGGAGTACGGACTCTGGAGTCTGTTAACTGTTATCTGGACGCTGTTATTGATATGTGAGATTTTTGAAAATTGATTATCTCGATAACGGGTCTAACGATATTGATAAAAACAATTAACTTAGTTTTTTTTTATAATTTTTGGCAGAGCACTAGTTCGCCAAAAATGCACATAACCCTAATTTTTAATATAAATGATTTCTCAAAAAAAAACATATTGATGAACAGTTTAATAACGGTACATTTTGAATAATTTTTTTTAAATCTCAATTTTCTCAAAATCGGCTCAAATGATTTTAATTAGATTTTGAAGCTTATATGGTGTAGACTACATACTTAGTTATAAAAATGATTATAATGATTCAAAATCAAATTTTGTAAATAGCTTACTGTGCTTCGAAACAGATCTGCAGACAAATTTTTTTTTGACATAAGGCCAAATAACGGAACTTAAAAAAAGTACCTTTCTGGAATACTTAGTATTTGCGTGTCTTTTTAAATCCTTGATTTACTCAGAAATAACTGCTCAATTATTTTGTACTGAGAACATTATCTGGGCTGGCGTAAAATATCTCTTAATTCTGAAACGCTAACTTAGTTTAGACGCTGCTGATTTGGCATTATAGGTTACATGTTGTTGCCATTAGACATCTGACCCAGTCGTGATGCCTTGCAAATGCATGGATTCTTCTGATTTAAGGACTGTATTCTCCATTAAGATTTTCGGAACTGTGGACCAGTATTTTTTTGTAAATGTTGTATGTTTTTGGTGTTGAATTAATCTAGGTTATCCTTTTCCATTGTAAAATCAATAATATGTCTTCGTTTTCAGAACAGATTTGTTCACACCTCTGCTGGTGACCACCAATAGCGGTAATAGCCGTGTCATTTGAGTAAAACGCTATTGGAATACTATCGTCTGCAAAACTAAAAATGCAATTATTAGTTGTCCTCAAAAGATCATTAATATGCAGCAGAAATAGATTGGGTAAGAGAATTGATACTTGAGGTACACAGCGTTTATAAAGAATACGTTTGAGGACCATTAATTTGCAGCCATTCGCAACTAATTGCAAAGATCTGTCTTTAAGATAGCTATCCATTTAGATGCACAGTATTTGAGGAGGTCTGTATGCTGTCAATTTGGCTAGCAAGCCCCTGTGCCAAACTCTTCTATGATTTTCCATCGCAGATGTCCACAGATGGAATACATAACTTAGCAGGTCTTCAGTTGAGCGTTTATTTCGAAATCCATATTGGCGATCGCTTATAAAATTCCTTTTTTGATATTCGATAATCTCGGTGTTAATTATTTTTTCCATAACCATTGACAATTAAGTGGAACTGGATTTGTTTCAAAGATAATAATTAACACAATACCCATCGAAATTTCTGTGGAAGTTTATCCGATGGGATTTTAAGAATGGATGGAGGAGCTGTAGTAGGAAAACTCCCCTATTATCTCAAATCAATGTTATACCAGTCTTCTGAGACTTTCTGTCCAATTCATCGAGAGATTGCGACCACAATTTATAATTTAGGGATTCCAATTTGAATGCTTTATATATTTTGGGAGGATTTAAGAATTAATTTCTTTTTGTGTGTTGTTTATGAGAAACAACATGCGATTTATCGTTGCTCAAGTCTACTACTTGGCAATATTTTTTGTGATTTTATACTTGTGTGCTTCTATAATTTATTTTACAAAACCTAATAAGTATTTTGGTGACGTTTCTCAATTCAGCAGGTGCTGCAACATAAACCAATGTAGCTGGACCAGACTTCAGCAAAGTGGGTGCAGCAGCATAAGTAATGGAGCTGGAGCTGCGACATACGCAGCCCTTAACAAAGCTGGAGCCAGTGGAGTTAGTGCAGTCTTAATCAAAGCAGGAGCAGCAATGGGCTTGAAAGCAACAGAAAGTGGTTCACGGCGAACGACAGCGTTGAATCCGTTGATTGGGTCAGCAGTATAATCAATAAGACGCCTGTAACCATCAGCATCGTTTAACGAGTATTAACCACGGACAACATCTCCGTCACGGCTCTACACTTGGTGGTGTTTCGCAGAACAAAAGTTATTAAGACAAGGTCAGTTGAGGTAAATGGAGCAAAGGGATTCGAACTGATAACGCTGATGAACAGCTTTTTCTTCAGTGACCCATTAATGACACCTTTCGTCGAAAATGTTCACTAAGCATGAATGCACTAGTCACATGCGCTGTTTGACCTTCAGGTGTGTAAAGATGCCCACGACATAACGAATTTCCAGTTTGATGGCCGTCTTACCATGTTCATGAAATTCGGTGAGAGGTGTTTTTCCTCATGCAATGCTACACACTTCGGATTGCAGATGACAATGACACAAGTTGGTCAGACAGGATGTAAGTAGGTATATGTAAATACAAAATGCGGGTGATGGTGGTCAACGGAAATGTGTGTGTCTGTGCACAAGAATGCAAGGATAAGAGTGAATGGCTGATTGAAATGATTGTCTACAGAATTTGTGGTAAAATAGTGTATCTGCATCTGAAATTTAAAAACATATGCTTGATTTTTTTTTGTGATTTTTTACGGAGGTAAGACGAAACTATTTCACGTTAATGAAAATGTATAGGGTATATTTTAAATTACTACGAATACGAGACATTGTGAAGACTAAATTAGATAGTTTTTCTTTTTATTAGGTTTACAAATGTGAAACAAATATAATCAGAGCTGATTGAATCAATGCAGCTTTCTCTTTCACCCTACGCAGTAGTAATTGCAAGAGTGATTTGTTCTACAACTCACTTTATTTTTTTCGGAATCGAGTTTGTAAACGTGAAGTGCAATCAAATATAGTCATATAAGGTTAATAACATACATCAGCATACATCTTCTTAACTATATGGTTTCACAAGCGGAAACATGATCAATTTTCTTTCTGATAAAACAATGTACGATATAAGAATAATTGTTTTCATTTAATTTAATTTTAAATTTGTGTATGTGTTAGAATTTATAGTTATATATATTTGTTAATAGCGGTTTAAATGTTTTATCTCATCTATATATAAACAAATATAAATATATGATGGACTCAGTGGAGCGATAGTTAGTGCGATGAATTGCCTCGCAGAAGCCTGGGTTCGATTCCCAGCCGTAGCAAGAGCTAAATGATTTTTCACCTGCCCTCCTCTCGTGATGATCTCACAAATAATTCGAGTAATAGATATCAATTGTCAAAAAAACTTATCTCAACTTAGTCACTAAGATTCGGAATAATTCAGTAGGGCCTGACATCGTGCAAGATTTGCACCAAAAAATTGTATTTAGTGTATATAACTATAAATGTAACGGGTGATTTTTTAGCTGGTTTGGTTTTGGCAACACTGGTTTTGACAGCTGACGTGTGTTTAGTACCTTGTGTCACTGTCAAACAGCTTCAGTTTGGTTTGCAATTTAACCATGGATCGTCTTACAAATGAACAACGCTTGCAAATTATTGAATTTTACTATCAAAATTCGTGCTCGGTTCGAAATGTTCATCGCGCGCTGCTTCCATTTTATGATCGGCATTCTCGACCTTCTGAGCAGTCTATTCGGAAGATTGTGACCAAATTTCGCACCAAATTTACTTTGTTGGACATTAAACCACCAACACGTTTACGTACTGTGCGTAGTGAAGAAAATATTGCGGCCGTATCAGCTAGTGTGACAGAAGACCGCGAAATGTCGATTCGGCGCCGTTCCCAGCAGTTAGGCCTTTGTTACAGCACTACGTGGAAAATTTTGCGGAAGGATTTGGGCGTAAAGCCTTTTAAGATACAGCTGGTGCAAGAACTAAAGCCAGCCGACCTACCACAACGCCGAATTTTTGGTGAATGGGCTCTTGGAAAGCTGGCCGAGGATCCGCTTTTTTATCGAAAAATTGTGTTCAGCGATGAGGCTCACTTTTGGTTGAATGGGTACGTAAATAAGCAAAATTGCCGCATTTGGAGTGAAGATCAGCCAGAAGCATTGCAACAGCTACCAATGCATCCCGAAAAAGCCACTGTTTGGTGCGGTTTATGGGCCGGCGGCATTATTGGGCCATATTTCTTCAAAGATGATGCGAATCGCAGCGTTACTGTCAATGGTGAACGCTACCGAGCGATGATAACAAACTTTTTTTTGCCCGAAATGGAAGTTCTTGACTTGCATGATATGTGGTTTCAACAAGACGGTGCCACATGCCACACAGCACGCGAAACAATGGCGCAATTGCGAGGCGAGTTTGGTGAACAGTTAATTTCACGTTTCGGGCCGGTCAATTGGCCGCCTAGATCGTGCGATTTGACACCATTAGATTATTTTTTGTGGGGGTATGTCAAGGCTAATGTCTATAGGGACAAGCCTGCTTCGATTGACGCACTGGAAGCCAACATCCATGCATTCATTCGTGAGATACCGGCCGATATGTGTGAAAGAGTATGCCAAAATTGGACTCAGCGGATGGGCTACCTGAGACGCAGCCGCGGTCAACATTTGCATAAAATTATCTTTAAACATTAAATTGCAAGGTTCAAACTATCGATTCAAATAAATATTTCATTCATTTTTTCTAATTTTTTGTGTTTTTTTTTAAAAAAAAGTTCTAAACCTCTTAAAAAATCACCCGTTATTTTACTGATCCTTCAGAGATTTTCCTCCACTGCCTCAGCAGATATTTTTTGATTCATTTAAATAACATTCTCAGCTTTTCTTTTTTTTAAACAACAATTTTACATCAAACATTGTATTAAGCAATCCGAAAGCATCAAAATAAAACTCTACTCTATGCAAATAATTTCAGTCTTCGTTAAAGTAAACTAGACTAGCTAATCGGATATACATAGATACTTCACTGGGGATATAGGCTGATATACGACGACCTGGATTATCTCTTTGACTCAATCGAGTCTAATTTTACCATCGGTTTGGCCATTAATGCGAAACACAATTTCTAGGGTTCATTCAACAAAAGGCAGACTACTGTTTAAAGTTTGTATAAAGCGTGGGATATTTTTTTTTCAACTGAAAAGCCAACGTATTTGCCAACTGACAAAAATAAACTCCCGACTTCTCTATCGCAAAATTGCTTACTAAAAATCTGACGGAAGTCGAAGAATGCTATGATCTATTCTCAGACCATTCAGCAGTCACTCTAAAAATCGATGGAATCTAGCAAAAACAGAAGGAACGAAAGCGGATTACTTTGCCGAGCATATATAGAAAAAACTAATACGGCACCCAAAAACAATAAGAGAAAAGCCGCATTACAAACAATCGACCAGGTGCATCGAATAACGAATGGAATACAAATATTCTGAAATGCAAAAATATTTTCTCTAGCGCTTTTCTAGATGTATCACGAAATTTGGAAAAGGTACATCACGAAGATGTAAGCTTAATATAATTCTACCGAAAAATGTATGCAAAAGCAAAACACTTTCCTGTTTTTATTAACTCGTGACAAATACCATTCACAAACGAGTCAAGCAAGCGCTAAAACCTTATTAGACATACGTTAAACAGCTTTATGGTACCAAATTAAGCAATATTGCTATGCTGCAAACATTCCAAAACAAAGCGATAAGATCGTTAATGTTCCATGTATAAGGAATAGTGATATTAACAGAGATGTAGGAATTGCTTCCATAACGAAGTAACAAACTTTTCTCGTAAACTTCGTAATCGTATTCATGTTCATTGACGTGAAAGCTTTGAGAGCCGACTACAAAGAACAAGACCGTTCGACCTAGCACCATAAGGAAAAACCGCATTGAATGATGTTGCGTTCGCTGGAAAGCTACCCAACAAACGCGATTAACACTACAGAAGCTTAACTACTTGTTAAGATAACTAGTCATAGCAAAGAGTATACAACTACATAGAGCTCGCATCTCATACAATGAAAATCTACTATGTGGGGTACTGATGTTGATACCCCAGTGTTCAAATTGCCATGCCAGCATCAAGCAACAGCATAACCGATGCATACGAGCGACGGAAATTCACCTTCGCACTTACCGCCCGCGACTGAAACGACTACAACATTTTTAGCTGTGATGCGTACTCTATAGTTATATACCTCTTTGGTCATAGTCATCACAAACAAATAAACAAAAAAAAAAACAATAACATAGGTTATCGCTAAATACCCTAATACGCTATCCTAAAAAAAATGTCGCCAAAATGTGGGCGTGTTTATAAACTGAACGAATCTTCCTTAGCAGTTTATCTAAATCTTTTATGGTTCGTTGTTTTTATCGTGTTTTTCTTAATATATGTTTTTTTTTAATTATTTGGTAGGAAGATATAATTATGAATATATATTAATTTTTTTTCAAATTGTGCGATAACACGTCATTATATATTATAAACGAAATAAATATTGATTATTGAATATAGTTCTATAAAAACGACGTTTTTTTATGGATATGCGTGGGTTAAAATGAGCTTTGAAATAAATATTCATATTAACGTTTTTGAATTTTTTTTTGTCTTAAAATTTTACCGAAAACCATTTTTTACAGAATACACCCCCAAGAAGTTGGCGTATGAACGAAATAAAAATATTAATATATTGCCTTAAGATTCGTTCAGACTATTGTTCAAAATTCCTAACCGTTTGATAAAAATAATGTTATTCTAAAAAGTGGCGCGTGGACGTGGGCGGATTTTGAAAATATCTACACTTCTTCGAGCAGCACGGACAAGGATCGCATTACACCAAGTTTTATTATCTTAGCTCTCAAAATGTAAGGCCTAAAAACCGGGGACCTACAGACAGACAGACATGGCTAAATCGTTTCAGCTAACGATTCTGAGTCGATCCATATACTTTAAGGTATATCTAGCTTATTTATTTTTCTATGTTACAAACAAACAAACAAACAACTAAATACCTAATATTGTTCAATTATAAATTCTACATACTCGTACATATTGTTTTTATTTACATTATTGCTGTACAAATTTGTTATTTCTTATTTATGTGATAAAAATAACAATTTCCTTATTTCGCAGCTTATAATGATGATAAATGCCTTTCATGATACATTCACAATATTTCGTTTTACTATATAGCACAAAGCATGTTGCAGAAAATCTCAGCTTTTCCAAGTCAGGAATCATATTCCACTTACGGATTTTTCGGACATCTCAGAGGAATACATAATATAGAACATGAATATTATCAAAGTATGAATGACTCAAGACAAAACCGTTCTGCTATAGACAATTGGTAGTTCGAGATTGCGCTTATATCCTCGCGAAAATCCTTCGCATTTTGCGACACGAATACGAGTGGCGATACACTAGGTAGGTAATAGGAATGGACTTACATGAACGCCATGCCACTGGCCAGCAGTCAGCAGTCTGCTATGTAAACATAAACGTCGCTTAAACGTGGAGGTGAGTTAGATTTAACTTAATATGATATTTAACGACAGAAAAAAACTCTCAATATTTAATATTACTGATTAAAACATTTCATAAAAAAAGTATATGTTACCAATAATCATAAAATGTTCCCAAAGGGACAGTAATTAAGATTAACATAAACAGTAAGGTACAAGTTTTATGTATTAAAGCAGTAAAGGTAAATTAATTAAAATAAAATAGGGAAGGAAGAAAAATAATATCCCAGTCTTATTAAATTTCAATAAACATTGGTTGGAATTGATTTGTACTATAAGTCTGAAAACTTTAAATCCGCACAAATATTGGACTATCTATTTATTTATTACTCCTATTAAATTCGTCCATTTTCTGTACAAGGTCTAACAAATAATTCGACTTGAATTTCCGTCACGAAAATATTTACTTCCCACATCTTAACCAAACATAGAAATCAACCACCTTAAGGTTATTAACAAAACCCAACACCTTCTCAAGCCGAATTCTACATTACAAAGTGAACTATTTTAGTCCAATTATCTCATAATACCGCTTAGTTGTTGAAAATACCCGTACAATATAACGCTTCTCGTTCACCCCGGGCTTCTATTTGTGTGAATTTACTAAAGCTTAATTAAGATATCGCTTCTTATTAACCAAACAACAACATAATAACAACCCAAACAAATTGGGTTTGCAAGCAAACAAACACAACTCGAGGGTATTTATCTGGCCATATCAAACACCATTGTGCATGCGTAACCCACGCCAATGACATTGAGTTCGCATCTATTTTTCATTTTCACATGAACTTCCTGCGTTCACAATGAAATACACACGCATAAAGGTAAATAATTTCTTCACGAGATTATTGACCATCATGCAGAGTGACTGCTAAATTGGTTTCTCTAAATCGAGAATAATGCCCTAATCCCGTTTACAAAACAATACAAAGCCTTTAGATCCAATGTAAACAAACTTCGAACCCAGTGTCAGTCGACGAAGTCAACCGCTGATGATTGACTTAAGCAGATTATCCCAAACAAAAGTAAATTTTGACATCTGGTTAGGTGGCTGCGGGATGATACCTACATACAGGTAGACACAGACTGACTCGGAGATCCAACATTCAACTAAAGATGGGCATTTCCGATGGTGTCACAAGAAATTACGCGTCCAGAAGTGATCTTCGATTCTCAAATGGCATACACACAAACATTCACAAAGCAAACAAACAGATTCGATTTGAAAAAGGGAACTCCAACTTCAACTGACAACAAAACTGTGAGTTGACATGATCATCTGACAGGTACGCATGACATGACTATTATACTCTTTGAACGCCCTCATCAGACTCTGGGCGACAGGACAGACGCTCGCTTGGAGTTTTGTCCCCCGAGACTAAGCGCACAGGTATGTCCATCGCCCTAGGTGGTATGTCTCGGAGATGTTGATATTGTCCAATAGAGATTTGTATCTGCAAATTGCATGGTGTATGGCTAACCCTTTTCCGTCGATCTATTTGAACCTGTCTATGAAGTCGCTACGCTTCTAGGGTGTGTCACAGTATGGTAAGTTATCTGAGGAATTCCCCATGCGCTTATGACCACAGGATTAACAAAACAAAAGCGAGGATCCTAGGAAAAAGTGTGAATTGCCAATTCGCATAATCCTCATGTGCGTTTTTAGGGTGCGAATGCAAAATTGTTGCATACACATAGTTTGATGGGATTATCTCGTGTGTTTATCGATCCGAATACCTACGTATGACACACGTCGCCTCAGGTCTTCTTGACGTAGAAGAGTGGGCAGATAAATTCAAAAACTGGTGGTGGTGCTGCTGCCGCTGCTGCTGACGACCGACGCTGATAGGCATCTCCATAAAATGGATTGCCCTCTTCGTGATGGTAGCCTATTAAAAAAAAAAGTATTACACGGACATTATTCATCTTAACCGGATTAGTGGCTTCTGTGGTGTTGTCGGGTAAGTGGCGTCTTTATTTTTATTTCTCACTCTCGGTGATTGTTAATTAAATACAGATGATCGTTTTATTATGATTAAAATGGCTCATCGCTGATTTTGCGGTGATTATGGTTATTATAATTAATTCAAAGTGCGGTTGCTTCGTTGCGAATAATTTATGGTCGATTTTTGGTTTAGCTTTAAAGAAAATATTTTATTGGTTTATAGGCTATTGGAAATGAACGATTATATATTTAACTTTGCATTACCATTATGAGCCATTTATTGACATTTGTAGCATAATTAATTCAATACAATTGTTAACTAGGACGGTTTGAAACAATAATGATCCATTTCCGTGTTGCAACTGATATTGACCTTTAGTCAGTACAGACAATCCGCTCTCCTGTTAGTGACCTAGATCAAACAATGTGAGCACATAGTCCGTGTAAGCCAAGGAAGACTTGCAGGAAGCTGAATGAAAGATTAATCTACAGTTTTGCATTCCAGGTCGCAGAGGTCAATTAATCTAGGTGGCATTTTACGATATTGCTTAATGTTTTGTCATAGGCTCTGCCAGGCATTGGTATGGTTGTTTTCGGAGGACCGACTACACATTTTTTTTTAAAGAGAGGTTTTCAATAGGGACAGTTTGATGTTGACATTTATATCTATTCTTTATTATTCAGTCCCTGATGCCAAATCACCATGGAAAATTATGAATGAATTGCAGTGATTTGAAATTGCAACAAAACTTCATTACCTTTTGCCATTACATTTCGGTTGGAACAATAAAGAAGTAAGCGTCAAGTGAGAAGGTTGGTTTATTTGTTGTCATCAATTTTTATCCCTGAATATCACTTAAATCCAAAAGTAAAACCAAAAACGGAGAGATTTAAGGCGCGTACATTTTTGGTCCATCGAACAGGATAATTTTGAAGGGAATTTATGAATGTCATTATAATAAAAAAACATATGAGAAGGCTACAATCCACTGTGCGGATCGTTGAATACCCTATCTCATCCTATCTGTAAAACTAAAATCCCCAAAAAGTGGACATGGCTAAAAACACGATGTGGATAAAATAAAGAAAATGACATGGTGACTACAAATTCTTCAGACTGCTTATAAAAAACTTCTACGGTTCTACAAAAGACAAGGTTTTCTGCTGCATATGTTATGGGGTAGTGTATTAAAATGGTTTTTATATAAAAACGCCCCAAAAAAGTGGGCAGGGGTTAAAATGGTCTATGGACGAAATGTTCATATTTATATTACTAATGATTCTGCATCAATATTTTTTTCGAAAATTTTAAAATTTGACTGAAATACGTTTTTTATTAAAAACGCCCCCAACAAGTGGGCGTGGCAAAAAACTTTATATGAACGAAATACAGATATTTAGATTGTCTAAACATGTTGTTCAGAAAATTTTTCAAAATTCCTTATGGTTTGGCTAAAAAATACGTTTTTCTAAAAAAGGGGCGTGGCAGTGGGCGGATTTCAAAAATTTTTACACTTGTTCTGCTGGGAGCAACAAAGAGCACGTGTACCAAATTTCATCCTTCTAGCTCAAAATTTAAGGCCCAAAAACTGGTGACGGACGGACGGACAGACATGGCTAAATCGACTCAGCTATCGATTTTGAGTCGATCCATATACTTTGAGGTATATGTAGCAAAATTATTTCTCTATGTTACAAACTATGTATCAAAACTAATATACCCCTATGGGATAGGGTATAAAAACTAAACTTGACGCATTGTGGGATTCTTCATCATTGGGAATTATGTGATTCAGACAGTTAATCGAGTGTACTATTGAAGTGATACAGTTATACACGGCGTTAAAAGCGATATGATATATAATTTCAACAGTTAATCGTTGCAGCAGCACTAGTGCACTTGACTAGTGGAGTACGAAAGTGCAGCTTAAGACTTAAAACCGAACCTGGCTCAAACACTTGCATCAAAAATACAAATTACATATTTTTTACGCAACAGGCTCCTTAGTACCCAGGGCCGAGCCATTCACAACCATTCATGTGTGCGTATGTAAGTCTTGCATGGTGGCGGGACCTCTTGTTTTATGCCGAATCCGAACAGTTAAGTTGAGATAAGTTTTTCTAGGCAATTCATACTGCTCGGATGATTTCATACTACTCGGATGATTTGTCAGATCATCACGAGAGGAGGGCCAGTTAAAAAACATTTAGGTGTTGCTACTTCTCCAACTAACCATCACGCCACTGAGCCCGTCAAACAAGCATCATTTCTTATATTCCTTTTCTTTATACATACAACATTTAATATACAAAAATTGAGTGATTGCGAAAAAGAGTGTTGTGATAAAGGGTTGTCTCACTCGACTGGATAGGGTTATATAAGAAGACAACAACCAAAATATATCTGCAATTGATGCTCAAATTGAATTGGAAAATTTGGAGGAGATTTTGAAGTCGTTTAAGCATTACAATTTGAAATCGAAATGCTTTTAAATGAAGAAAATAATGAGTAGAGTGCTAGAGAAGATTTTGAATCGAAGTAATTCAATATAAAAGCGTTATGTTTAAAAAATACTTCGAGTAGCTCCTGCGGCTGAATCAATTTCATGGTACAACAAAACAGCTATGCATCGGCAATTATCTGGTAGCTGCTATTGCGCAATACCAGTGCTAAGTTTTCCGAAGTTGGTGGTCGTGTTGATGTAAAATGACCACCCATTTCGTTAGAATTCTTTTGGGGCAATTACAGGGAATGACCCAGCTTTGAGGATTTATTCAAGGTGATTGTTCACCTTGTTCAATAGACTATGGCAAAAACGTTCTCACCATACAAAAATCGCATACGCTAACTATGAGCAGGCGTGTAAGGATCTTTATGCCGAATCCGAACGGCTGGGGCGATAAGAATTTTTTTTATGTAATTACATCCAAGCTATATTCGGAAACAAAGCAGCTTTATGCTCGATAATCAGCTACAAATGATAAGACGTCGTTTAGGGATATTTTGGACTTCAGTCGTCAAGTCGTCAGTTTGTTGTCTGTATCCACAACTAAGAGCTACTTAGGAACAAATTAAACCAAATCGCTTAACCGTCTATACGGTTATATTTCAATCTTGCTCTATGTGTAAGGACTCCCATTTTGTTGCTTCTTGTCCTCAATTTTGCAAATTGAATATTAATGGATGAGGATTTTTTATAGCAAAAAACAGTCTACCCTATAATTGTCCTAACACAGGACATGCAAATCAAGTTTTTGTAGAAAATGCAAGGCTTGCCATCAATGTTTCTTGTTTAGCACAGGAACCAAAGTCATAAACGAGGATCAATGTCATAATGAATCGAAGAAATGACAAGTCAGGATCTTTATTCAGCGAAAACTCGTGCAACGTTAACTTATTGCACAGCTATAGTTTAGGGAATAAATCGATAGGTGAATTCAAACCATGCGGGGTACTACTGGATCGTGGGTACAGTTGCTTTGAAAAATGTTTGATGGCCGTAGATGCCGTGGGTGATGAGGAATCAAATGCTAGAGGATTGATATTTTGGAACATTTAATCGCGACTTACAGGATTCAATATATCTTCATCAGCAGTAGGGCGCATTTGGAAAGGATCGAGTTTGCAAATCCGTCATTTAAGGTAGTGAAGCCAAGCCTATTCTTCCGTGCTCTAACGAATGACAAATTATACGACACGGAAGGTCGGTGATTGCTTAAAACACTAAGTTTGGATAGGTTGACCAATGATGATATTGGAACGGTGAGTGTTAAGCTCCCTTGCTCCCTTGTAGAAGTTCTCTTAAGGATCATTTCTTTAACCTTTAATTTTTAAACTACTAAGTTCAATACGTTTTTATAATGTTACTATAAAATTATTGAAATTAGTATTATTATTTCAAGTTGGGCGGCGTGTTTACGACATCTATCATTTTAGAACATCAATATTAATTGCAACCAGCTTCATTAAATTTTTCCATACCTATAAATGATATTCAGTTGAAACAATAAAGAATTAGAAGTCAGCTAAGATGGTTGGGTTTTTTCGTTGTCATCAATTTTCATTTACGAATATTATTTAGATCGCGAAAGCGCTCCACTTAAGGCGAGGTCTTATTCTACTGAGTCCGACGTCTGGCTGGGAATCGAAGACTCTGCCAGCCGAAGTATTGGTGTCCATTCGCTCTACATGTATTAGCCATCTTTAACGCACAATGCGGAGTTTCTTGACCAGGTGTCGCCCTTCAACGCAAACAGGACTGACGATTTTTCGAAGAATTTTTCTCTCGAATAAACCAAGGATTTCTTCATCCGCTTTTGATACGGTCTATGCTTCAGCTCCGTAAAACAGGACTAGGATTATTAGGGTCTTAGATAGGGTCTCATTAGTAGTTCGAGTGAGGGCTTTACTACTAAATTGCCTTCTTAGCCCAAAGAAACAGCGGTTGGCTGTTGTCGTCGTTTAATTTTTGACGAGTTGATGTTGTCAGAGTTAAAAAGTCAAAGTTATATCTGTCAATTGTGATATTCTGTCCAATTCGTCGACAGAATTGACTCAGGTCAATATAGACCCATTGGTCCACGTGGTTGGTTCCTTCATTTACCCTTAACTAATAAAACAAATTTTTGGCGCAACAGGCTCGTTAGTACCCAGAGCTTTGAGCCCACATTTATCCTGTTACTATTCATTGTGGTCAGACCCTTTCCAGCCATCCAGATAATATTGTGAACCTGAGAAGAGAGAGGGATTCCGGATACCGGGCGTTTTTTGATGCCATGCGTCGGCAGTCGGTTGAATTGTCTATCAAGCATTAATAACTTAATCTTTTTTAAAGGATCTTGTGAGGTAAATCGCTATAAGTTTGTAGAGATTTAATTTGACTGCAAAAGGTTTGCCGCTGAAGATGCATTGGTATACGGATTTGGGAAAAAAAGCAAGGCAGGTTTCTTAAGTGTGACTTTTCTTTTTGTTGCAACAAGTCCAAACTTTTATTGATCATTAACAAATGGTAGGCTTAGGAAAACGAACCCAAGCCTTTTGGCCATATTCCTCCTCTGGTTTTCACTAGTGGAATGTGATAAACTGTCTGAACAATATGTTGTGATAGCATTGAAGTTACCTCTAATGATTTCGCTCCGAAGTAATACAGAATTAACGGTTACCGATTGAAAGTTGTAACTAAATAAGAAACTGTGTCCTTTCATGTTTACAGCATATAATAAGTCTTACCCTCATTTACTGCTAAACTCTTTTTTGCCGCTTCCTTTTCTATACTAGCAAACGTGGCTATGACATCACGAAGAGTCCTACTTATGATGTCAATATCGTCGGCGTATGCTAGTAGTTGCACCGAATTTATAAAGCTCAGCGGGAAGGCCGTCAGCCTTATTAAGCTTGAGTTAAGATATTGCTATCCTCACTTCACTTAAGTCTGGATATGATTTCCTTATCATATTCAGTAAATATGAATGAATATGAATGAAAAAGAGGGATATTTTTGTACAGTATGCAAGTTTTCTATCGGAGGCCATAGAGTATAACAGAACCACTTGAATCTGTTAATTTATCTTATTATGGCTACAAGAATTGAGTTCATAGCCTTTTCTTTTTTGCTAACTTCTCTTATAATGGTATTTCTTCATTCCAAGGATAGGGGTTATCATGAGATTATTAGCATCTAACTAGCCAACATTTTAAAGTTTAATTTAGATTTATATATTAATAAATCACCAACTCGTATTGCAACCCAATAATTCATACATCTATCCTTGATTTTCAACTTAGTTTTTTCTTCGTCAATGCAAACGGTTTCTTAAATTGTCAACCATCACCAGAGGGAACGCACCGATAAAGAAGTTACATCAACATGAAAAGAAGCCAAGCAACATTTTGGCAACAAGTGTTAAGGTCAAAGTCAGGTTTTTCCAAGCGAATCGCTAATACGCTTAATTAGCCGTGATGTGCGTACCGCATTTTTCTGACTCTGCACGTTTTTTAATTACGCTTACTGCCTGAGGGCATTGTAACCTCGTTTTACTTTTAATAAACCACTTGTGCGCTGCCTGCTATTTCTATTCACCACAAATTGGGTATCTTTTATGTTCACCTCTTCGGTGTCTAAGCCTGTCCGTTATGGACTTCGACTGATGGCTGCCAACTTTTAGAGCCGGTCTTCAAGAGACACATTTCGGTTGTTTGTTTTTGTGTGCGCCTATGTGGTGGTCAGTGTACTTCTATACGCGTAAGCGCTCTGTGGAATTACATCAGACATCAAACCAGTTGTTCGCGCCAACGCCGGCAGATTTGCTGCTCCGACCTTAGCAGGAGCCTTATGCAATGAGAGTGTAACGAAGTGGATAATCTCCATGTATTGTCGGTAGCGTTACTTGTGTGTCAGCTGCACCGGCGACATCAACATTGGTACCAATTGCTGTTAATTATCCGTGAAGAAGGAAAAAGGCGTCATTGAAGGCACGTGTAGAAGCGCACTTGTGACTGCGTTGATTTGTCACCAACTGTCCTTATTTATTCGTGGTAAATGTGGACAACTGTATTGGGCTATATCTCAGTTTGGTTTATTGCTGTCCGCTGGCCATGAAAACGCTTAGCTAACTACGAAAGACCATACATGCGTGTACTCATAGCGCATACTAATTCAGCGCCAAAATGAATGGATTAATCAACACGTCATGCAGGTCAGTGGATCAAAGCCAGGGAGCATGCGAAATATAGCAACTGTGTATATACTACGAATGACTTAATTACGTGACTAGAAGTGCAGTGAAATAACGATAATTTACACTAAAAGTAAACCCACAAATATACAAAATGATCCCTGCAATTCAAGAGCGCAAATACATCGCAATTGCGATGCAGACGTTCTCTGAAAACTACTTTTTGAAATGTAGCTAGAAGTAGTCCTCAAACGACTACCATAACAAGTAGGTGTTGAAGAAGCACTTGCTCGTGAGGGATTAATTTCAAAATGCTTCGAGTTAATAACTTAATTAACAGGCTTAAACTATTTTTGTTTAAAATAAGTCAAATAATTTTGTATCAATATAACACCATGAGTATTTTCGAATTGCCATTCCATATTAGCTTAATAATTTTTGTTTTATAGCGGGCAATTCATGAAATTAAACTCTTATTGAAAACAGAAACTACAGTTGTAGTTGAAGAATTTTAAACCATTTAAACTCGTCGTCATTCGGGATAATTGGGTATCTTAAGATGTACCCATACAAAGTTCAAATGTTGTTAGCGCACTGCTACCGATAGACCACCGACAACGACTACGACAACGCTTTACGCTTTAAGCCAAGCAAATTGATTATTTAAATAATGTTTTCATGTCGGATGAAACTCATTTCCAATTAATTGGTGTAGCTTGTAAATTTTGTGCAAATTTTTGTTACATAAAGAATTTCGATTCACTTAAAACTACAAATATGCCAGGATTGTAACTCTAAGTGAATTTACAACTGCGGCGAACTTTTCTGTTTCATAAAAGTATTTTTGCAAACAATTATTAGTGACGAACTTGTAACTACATACAAGTGAATTTCTTACAAGAGTAGAGGAACTACTAAAATCACGTGCTGCTTTTGTTTATTAGCTGGTAAAATTTAGAACATAGTCAACGTGTGCTTAAGAATTTTCATAAAAAAGATAATCGGAGACGAGAATAAATATAATTGAGCTTTAAGTGCACCAAAACAAGTAATTTACTTGCAAATTAACGACATAAAATAGTTTGTGTTAGAGTTTAAGTAAATCCAATGACCAAACAAAGAAAGGAGGAAGGGGGAAGAACGAGAAATACTTAGATCGCTTAATTTGCAACAGGGACTTCCAAACTTTTGTGGTTAATTGCGGCCATATTGGTGAAGCTACATCTGTAAAATCAGTCTGTCAATCAAAATGGGTGTTCTGTTCGGGCAACGTTCCGCACGCTTCGCATATTTTATGATCGACGGAAGACGGACAGACGGACAGACGGATTGTTAGAATCAAACAAAATCTCGAGGTCAATAATTTTCACGATAACCACATCATTCTCTTTGTAAGTGAAAGTTAAAAAACTATATCCTGATGTTCTTGTGATTTTATGAGAGAAATATGTAGATCAATGGACCCCACATTTTGCATATAATTTTGTTTAAGAACGGAAGTAGAGAAGATGAAGTAGATTGCATTAGATTCGAACAAATCACATTTTGTAAATAATTTATTAACCGTTGAAATGATTTTATTAAAGAGAATGCTTCTTATTATTTTTGTGTTCATGGGGGCCACAGCCTAATTTTTAATAATAACAGCCTAACTATTTCCTTTGCGAACGTGATCCGCTTAGCAACACTTTTTACTGACCGCAGCCAATTTAAAATTGCCCCAAAGACATTTTGTCTATATCCGATCAATCAATTGGAAATGATTTAATTTCAATTTAGGTGTGGCAGCAAGCGTGTCTACACATTTAAAAATCGAAAGTTCGCTCTCTCAGGCATGCAAAGGTACCAATAAGCCTTCTTAATGCCATTTGTGTACGAGTAAAATGTTGTTGGACCTGATTGAAACATCAGCCGTGGTTATTTACTTGCAGCGTTATTCAGTTTTGTTTTTAGTAAACGGTTTGGCCTGAAGAATACCAACATTTGACTACAGAATTCAAAAGGACAACACGGTTTTTTTTTTTTTAATGATATATTTACAATTTTTAGTTTACAAAAGATCAACATAGTGGCTTCAGTCAGTTTATCCGGTATACTCTCCTATTGGTTTCTTAGTGGGCGTATGCGAGTGCCGGGGCAGCATAGGCTGTCTTGACTACGGCTGGACCAGCATAAGCCAAAGGAGCAGCAGTCTTAACTAAAGTATGTGCGTTGTAGGCAAGAGGGGCAGCAGTCTTGACAAAAGCAGGAGTGCTGTAGGCAACAGGAGCGGCAGCATAAGCTGTCTTTACAATTGGGGAAGTAGCATAGGCTAATGGAGCTGGAGCGGCGTAAGTAGTCTTTACAATTGGGGCAGTAGCGTAGGCAATTGGGGCAGTCTTAAGGATTGGAGCGGGAGCATAAGCAACTGGAGTGGCAACGGCAGCCTTGACTAATGGAGCGGCATAGGCCAGTGGAGCAGCCTTGACAATTGGAGCTGGAGCAATTGTCTTAACAAGTGGTTCACGGTTGACAACAGCATTGAATCCGTTGATTGGATCAGCGGTGTATTGCACAGTCCTCTTGTATCCATCTGCATCGATCAATGAGTACTCTCCTTGGACCACATCTCCATCACGAGATTCAAATTGGCTCTTTGAGTCTCCTGAGATAGAGTCTTGAACATCATAGCCGAACTTGTATTGTGGGTGGGGATCGTATTCCTCAACAGCCTTAGCTAACACAGGTTGTGCAACAGCGACAGGGGCAGCCTTAACAACAGCAGCAGGAGCAGCGGCATACGCGACTGGTGCGGAGTGAAGAACTGTAGCAGCGGGAGCAGCGGCATAAGCAATTGGTGCCTGATGTAAATAACCTGCATTGGCAACGGCAGCCAGGGCAAGGAGAGCTACAAACTGCAAAAAATACAATCACAAAAAAGTTCCTAAATTGTTTAATCTGTTTCTTAGGAGTACGAATGGTTACAATCAGGAGGGGTACGAGTGCAAATATAAGGAAAAGATTTAGTTTCTGATGTCTTTACCTTGAAAGCCATTTTGTTTCAAATTAAGTTCACTTCTGTTGTGAGTTAATGGTAAACACTGAATGCCTGTCTGTGCCCCCATACAGCCTATTTATACCGAATATGGTGTGGTCGGCAACTTACTGTCACTTATGTTATTTCCTCTCATTATCATTCTTTTTATTTTTTGTTAGATTTTTATAGGTAGGTTAACGTTGCGGCTTTCATTTCGCTTTTATTGGTTTCGCTGTGTTAGTAAGACATTGAAAATTGTATTGTAAAACCGTTTAAGGTCCTGAGAGTGTAGCTAATTAATTGTTGTACAACCTGTAGGCGATCTATTTTTAGTAAGTTTTGTTAGGTGCCGTTTTATTTTTAGAAAGTTGAGCTACATATATGTATTTAAAGGGCGTGATATGATAGCAATAATTTTCATGTACTGAGGTGTATTTACAATTTACGTCGGACAATATAAAAAAAATATTACATTTTTATCTATAATTTCTTACGCATAGTATGCAATAATAAATATTAGATAAGAGCATTACAAAGTAGACTGGATATTTTTATTTCCTATTCCATAGGGGTATAATAGTTTTGACATTAAGTTTAGCTTAGTCGATGTAGTTATGCTTGTCCATCCGTCTGTGTGTCACAGATTTTTGGGCCTTAAATTTTGAGATATAGTAATGAAATTCGGTATACAGACTTTTTGTCTGACGAAGCAAAATAAGTGTAAACAATTTTATATGTTAATTTTGGAAAACGGTTCAGAATTTTGAAAAAGTGTCTGAATAACATATTTAGACAATCTTACTAGATATCTATACGCAACGCCCATTTTTGGGGCGTTATTATTAAAGAAACGATTTTGGGTCAAATAAAAAAGTTATTCGGAAAAAACTTTCATTTAACACATTTAAAAAAAAAATATTTGCAATTAATTTCAGATGGAAAAACTCGGGGTTGGGTACGATTGATCCCTTTTCCAAATATCGATTGCAAAATATCGATCAAAAAAATATCGATTGGTTAAAATGTCGACTGATCAAAACGTCAATTGCGAAAATTTCGATTTTTGAAAATATCGATTTTAAAATGTCGACTATAGTTAAGTGAATGATGTTAACAACATCGCACGTTGGGGTACATAAACTAATCTCAATACTGTCTAGGGAGTACATAGTCGTGAGGCAAGCAATAGGAAAAATTCAAAAGGTTAAAAAAAGGAACCAACAAAATATAAAAATCGAATGCAGAAGCAGTTTAAAACGATTTTGAGTGAAAATGAAAATTGTTCAAGGTTGGACTATTTAAATAACATTGCAATTCATTTAAAGTTGAATTAAATTTGTGACGAGATGAGATCTCAAACATTCGATATTTTTACAAATCAATACATTTATTTTTGAGATTTTATTTTATTTTATTTATACAATGATGAATTATTACTAATGACACCGATTGAACCGTGCAACTAGTTCTGCAATCTCTCGCCTTCAATTCATAAAATTTCCAAAGAAGATACTATTTTTTTTTATAATTATATTATATATACATATATAAATGTATCGACATTTTTTTGCTGAACACGCAACGAAATCGTTATCACCAATGTAGCAGCTGCTTTCTAATATTTATATATTATTTTTCTCCGTATCTACACTATTGCCAACATTTGAAAAAAAAAATCGGTCCAGCTGTTTAATTAATGGCTCCACAAAGAAAATATCAAAAGAATTTGTATATAAATTTATATTTTACTTTTTAAAATTTGAAAATATTCTATAGATTCTATATTTTATTCTATATTTTAAGTCGAACTAAACAATACACATACTTTTTTTTTTTTTTTTTTTAAACGTTTATTTATTCACAATTTCTTTAATATTAATTAATAGCCTAAATAAACTTAAAGACTAGACATTTTTAAATTTTGCCAAAGTAAAAGACCATTATGGTTCGCATTACATGATATATAATTTGTTTGTTTAATCTAATTTTTATATTTTTTGTGAATTTGTTGTATTATTGTTATGTACTATATATTTTTTTTTTTTGAAAATAGGAAAATGTGAATCAAAACCTATTAGAAGACAGTCGCAACTTTTTTTTTTATATAAAACTAAAACCTACAAGACTAACTTAACCTATCTTAACCTATCTAAATCTATCTAGGCCCTGTCATGTGATCTCTATTCCATCGACTAACAAGTCATCGTTAGATCAGAGATCACATGTCAGGGCCTAGTTTTACTTAACCTAAGTATCGGCTTCAGCCCAGTCTAGCCACCAGTATCGGTCTCTATTTAACCTCTTAATGTTACTTTTGTCGCTTTCAGGTATGCTAATGCAGTATCTAATTTGATCAGTATTCCCGTCCCCCGATTCAAAAGGCTCATAAAGGATCCTTTTATCTGTTGCTCTCCTTGCAGCATGGTATATTATTGGAACGTTCGTTGAATCCGATAGGTAGCCATATGCATCCAGAAACAGAAATGTTTCTGGCGGAATGTATACACTTTCCAAGGCATTTCTGAAATACCCAGGATTCGGATAGAATAATCCAGAGATTAATTCGTTTTCGCTAACACTTGCCGAACGAACAAAGTGATTCCTTACAAGATCTAGAATGACATTGTCAATTCTGGACACACCGGAAGCATCCAGAAGTCTTTTGTTTGAGACATAATGCCTATAATCGGAATGTGCACTCCTATACATCTGTGTGCAGGCTCTAAGACATTTGCGCTCGAACACTCGAAGTTTTTCCATATACGATGGGTTAATGTTCCACCACACCGGACTCGCATAAGTCAGAATTGGACGAACGAATGCTTGGTAACAAATTATCTTCACATCGGATCTAAGATAGTTGGAATAAAACAGGCTTTTTAGCGACATGAATGCCGCTCTTGCCTTGTCTAATTGAATATTTATGTGCTCATTGTAATACAGAAACTTGTCCAAATGAACACCTAAATATTTTACCACGGTTCTCGACCCGATCCGAAGACCATTTGAACTCGTTATTTTGAGATTTCTCCAGTTGCGTCTCAAATCTGAATTACCGCGTCTTATTGGGGTACGGAACAGTATGGTTTCACATTTCGTATAGTTTATTTTAAGCTTCCATTCGGAGCAGAAAGCTTGAAACCTATCAAACTTGCTTTGAAGTTGGATTTGAATGTCTTCAATTTTTGAGCCGCTTGCATACAGTGTAGCGTCGTCGGCAAATGCCAATGAATTATCGAGTTCCCTAAGTATATCAGAAATGTAGATATTGAAGAGCTGTGGAGCAGTTACTGTGCCTTGAAGTAGACCATTATGGACATTAAAAACTTCAGCTGTCGAGTATTCTCTATCTGTTACAACAAATTTCTTTCCGTATAGCATGGATGCTATCATCTTTGTAAGATGAGATGGAAATCCATATCGAATAAGTTTGTAAATTAACCCGTCTATCCAAACCGTGTCAAAGGCTTTTTCGATATCCACTAGGCAGGCAGCTGTACATCTTTTGGCGTTGAGATTCCAATTAACATCCGAAATCAATTTTGTAATAGCATGCACTGCCGAGTGATTTCTTTTGAACCCAAATTGATTCCGCGGTATAATCTCCTTTTCATTACAAACGAACAAAATAGATTTATTAATAACTACCTCAAAAATCTTCCCGATATTAGGCAGGAGACTTATAGGCCTAAAGTTAGAAGGATCAGAAGGATCCTTCTTTTTCTTAATTATTGGAAACACCTTTGATATTTTCCAGCAACTAGGGAAGTAGTAGTTATTTAGCAGATTGTTAAAGATAACGCAGTATTGCCGTATGATATCAATTGGTATATGCTTAAGCACGATGTTTGGGATGTTATCCAAACCACTTGATGTTTTAGTGTTTAGTTTCCTAAATATGTCAGTCAAGTCGTCGAGGGTCGTGAAGTAATTGTAAGTCTGTTCATCTGTCAGTTCGTCAGCTTTTAACCACTCAGAAAATGTCAATAAAGTAGGGATCTCGCTATTGTGAAATCTCCATAGTTCATCTCTTACTTCGACCGATTTGGAGCTGGGAAGTTCCCTGGCGTGAACCGCCTCAAAATGAGACCCAATTACTTTGAGCTTGTCTGCTCCACTATCTATAATATAGTGGTTATTGATGATGGGATAACCTGATATATTAATCCCTAACTGGGATAGATGCATCTGAGAAGACAGTGGTACCTTCAGTTTAGGAATATTGACAACGTTACGTGGTTTAAACATTTTATTTATTTTTGGAAACATGTTCCTTCCGTCTGATTTTAATATGCTTTCAGCACGTTTTTTCCAGTAATCGTTGACACTATTCTTAAACTGCTGGCTTAACAGAGACTTCACATTCCTCAGAAGGGATTTTAATCTTTGTAACTCCGCATTGTGCGATTGATTTAGAAATTGACGTTGTATTCGATTTATCTGAGTGGATCAAAAAGCTTTTGTGTGTCTGTAGGGTCTTAATGTCACGGTTTAGATAACATTCAATGCTATTTTTCGATTTAATTTTCGGAATTGACGACTCCATAGCTTGTAATACCACCGTGTTTATGTTCCCGATATAGGAATCACACTCCTCGTTGGAAAGATTCCTATTGCTAGGAATACTAGAAGAGAAAGGGCAATTCCTATATTTTCTGGTGGCGCAACGCTGAAATCGGCACCAATCAGTCTGCCTAAAATTTAATTTAGGGTCATCGTGCCACGTAGCGAAGCTAAACGCAGAGTCGTCAACAAACTTCATCTGTATTACTATTGCATTATGGTTGCTATCATACGGCAATAAAGAAATTTTATTATTATGGACCGTTTCAATTTGCAATCGAGCGTCCGCGATGCAAAGATCAAGATATGAATTTCCAGAGGGGAAACTTGGTATAACTGGGCTGTATAATTTTAATTTGTACTCGACCTGGTTGTCTTCGATAAAGCGATTTAAGAACCTGCCTCGTCCATTCGCCACCGTGTCCAACCAGGCCGGGTTTTTCGCGTTTAAATCCCCGGCTAAGATGAAATAGTTGTTTAAACTATTTAACCTTAGTATTTCGAACAATTTTTCGATTTCAACATTAAACTGACTAGCGGATGCTGGCGGAGCGTACGCCGATATTAAATACAGACAACCATTATCCCTTAAAGGCAGAGAGATAATGGTTGTCTCTAGACAGCTGAAGCTTCGTATATCACTTTGGTTGATGTGGGAATAACGAAGGGGCTTACGAATGAGTACTGCCGTACCACCTCCTTGTACTGAGTCTCGTCTGTCTGTCCGTATGAAGTTATAATTTTGGAATTGTAAGTGATGTCTATCGTTCAGTTTTGTTTCACTTAAGAAAAGCACGTCGGGTTTATGGTCTTCTACAAACCGCAATAAATCGCCACGCCTTTTAATGGAAATAATTGAATTAACATTAAGGGCGGTTATTTTGAGGGATGCACAACTCCTGGAACCAGCCATTTTAAGATTTAAAAAGGCTCAGTAAGGCATTAACCTTCGCAGATAGATCAGCCACAGTCTTAGTAAGACTGTTAACTTGCAATTGCAAATTATCTGTAGCAGTGCTACTGTTAATAATGCTAGATCTTGTGTTGGAGCCGATTGTATTAGCTACACGGCTAGAGCCGGCTTGGCTTCCAAGCACGTTTGCGAAGGATATACCCCCACGAATATGGTTGTCAATAGTGGTGATTTTCTGTGAGACCTTTTGTTGTGCCTCACCTTTCTGTACATTTAGCTGCTTAGCAAGGCTCTTGTATTTCTCGCAACCTCTCCAGGATGCGGGGTGCCCACTCTTCTGACACAGAACGCAAAACAACTCTTCCCTACTTGCCTCTTTTTGCACCTGGCAACTACCAGGTTCATGCGTATTTTGGCACTTGACGCACCGATATAACATGCTGCAGTTCAAAGCAGCGTGGCCAAAACGTTGGCACCGACGACATTGGAAAATGCCGTTTTTAAATAATTTTTCGAAGGAGACAATGTGCCTCTTTACGTGCCTTATGTTTCGAAGGTTTTGGGCATTACTATCAGGAGATAGCTGTACCGCTATAAATGGTAGGGTTCTTTGGAGACGAATCGAACGCGCCGTAGCATACCTGAAAGCTTTTTCAAATTTGACCTCTTCTAAATTAAGACTTTGAAGTTCTTCAAGAACTTCCTCTGGGCTAAAGCTTTCACTGAGACCTTTCAGCAAAAATGTCTGCAATTTTTCATTTTTGTCGGTGTAGGTAAAAAATTCTGACTTTGTTTCCTTTAACAGGCTTTTTACTGTGTTGCAGTCATTTTTGCTGTTCAAGGTTAAGGATATTTTGTTTTTGTTTATTTGTTTAATAGAAAAATTATCATTACCAATTTTTTCTTCAAGTAACTTACTAATGTTGCGACTGTCTTCTTTAAATATATTTATTGGTGGTGGTTTATTTATTTGCACCACTGTTGTTTTGTAATTTTTATTTTTTGGTTGTGTTTTGTTGTTGCCTTTATTTGTTATCAGTGTCTTCTCTGTTGTTGGAACAATTTTTTTTTCGTTCGCCTTCTTCATCTCGTTGATCAGTGCATTTGTGCTTGTGCATGCTGTTGGTGATTCTTTGCCATTATTGCCGTGTGTTTGAGTCTCCATCGGTTGTGTGACATTATCTGGCAGCTTATTGAAGATGTTGCTGTAGTTTATTGCAGTTTCGTTTGATTTGTTGCTATTTTTTTTATTTGAACGCCTTTTTCTTTTACCTTCTGGGGTAATGAGAACATTGTCACTATCGCTGCTGTTATTGTTGTTGTTATTGTACTCTGTTAGTTTTTGTTTGAGATCTTCAAACTCTTTTTCGTAATATTTCATTGTGAGTAATACATTATCGTACATCTCTTTGGTAATGACCGTCTCCTCCACCATGCCCCCTTGTTGTTGGGAAGCCATGGTTTCGGTCCCACTTATTGCACTTTTTATGGTTTTGATGTTAATTAGGATTTTTTTTGATGTTATTGAGTTATGCAATAAAAAAATAAATTTCACAATAAATTGTTCTTATTGTTTTTAATGTTTTTTTTTTTATTTTTTGTTTTGTTTTTTGTTGATGTTTTCACTCGCGCTCACTTCGATCACACATACCTGTGCTTAAGGATAGTGATGCGATTATATGAGGACACAAGCGTTCTCACTCTAGCCTCTCACTATCAACTCCTACTCTCACCTCCACGCTGGTGACTGGTGGGTGCCTAGTACCTCGACTGGAGATGGGGTATTGAACCCCTGTGGAAGGTCGTTGGTGGCAGCAAACGAGAGAGGGGGGAGGAGTGTCGTCTCACTAAGGCACTCACTCTCAGGCGGCAGCGGAGGAATTCCCTAGATGGAGTCAACGGTGGCGCCTACAGCTCCAGTTTGATCGAACTGGTAGTGAAATCCCTATATGAGCTGCTTCGACATATTTGAACACCAGGTCTATAGGGATTTCCAATACTGAACCAGGGTATTGGAAAAGAGTTGGTGGCGGAGGAGCCCTCAATGGGTCAACGGCAGCGCTCATACCCCAAAAATGGGCTACTGACATCGGTATTTTTTCCGGCCCGCTGTCCTAGGGTCAAAACAAGGGCCTGGCCCTCCAGGTTGGGGATTGTGCTTTGGGCTAACTACCCATCCACGGAAAAAAAATATTGTTACGAAGCAACCAATAGCCTCGGAAAGGGCTGATATTATTGTTGACTACCATGCTAAACGAAAAAAGGACAACGACGTTCGTATCTGCACCTGGAATGTGAGAACATTAAAAAGGAGAGGTGCAGGCGAACAATTAGCGCAACCCCTTAACTGCTACAAAGCAGACATTTCTGCCATCAAGGAAATACGATGGGATGGGCCGGGCAAAATGAGGATGAAAAACTGTGACATCTACTATGGACCGTGTTATAGTGAGCAGAAACAGCGACTATTTGGATGCGGATTTGTTATAAGTGCCAGACTTAGGCAAGAAGTCTTATGTTTTCAAGACATTAGCGAACGCATTGTAACAACCCGCATCAACGCCAAATTCGCCAATATAAGCCTTATATGCGCCCATGCTCCGACGGAGGAAAAAGATGATATAACTAAGGATTGCTTCTACGAGCTCCTCGACAAAACCTATAAGCGACTACCAGACATGGCGGTCTCCAGATCAACGAACAGTCACCCAATTTGATCACATTGCGATAGACAAGAGAAACGCATCCAGTATTTTGGATGTCCGAACATTCCGAGGGGCCAAAATCGACTCGGACCACTACCTTGTTGTAGCCAAAGTAAGGATGCGGATATCCACCACGCCACAAAAAAACAGAAATACTGTGAAAAAATTTAATGTCGAAAGGCTGCAATCGCCAGAGACCGCCAAGACCTTCGCGCAACGCGTATCCCTTAACCTCTCGACTCACAATATACCACCAGCATCTAATGTCGAAGAACAATGGCAACGATGCCAACAAGCCATTAGATCAGCCGCAACTGATGCGCTAGGTTTCTCGCGGCCACCAGCAAGAAACCCCTGGTTTGATGAGGAATGCCGACAGATGCTCGCAGCCAAGAACGAGGCCTACAAGGCTAAGCTGCAGGTGAAGACGAGAGCTGCCATTGAGCTCTATAGGCAAAGAAGAAGGGAAGAACATCGGCTTTTCAAAAAGAAGAAAAAAGAGCAAGAAAAGCGCGCGATCGAGGATGTAGAGAGGTGCCACTTCAGGAACGATGTTCGCAAGTTTTACCAAAGTGTAAAAAGTCAAAGCCAAGGCTACAAGGCTCGAACAGAATCCTATCGAGATGAACAAGGAAATATCGTAGTTGAAACACGGTCGATGCTGAGGATATGGAAGATCCACTTCTGCAGACTGTTAAACGGCGATGACGAACAACATTCCGCTGTCAGGCAGAACGATCCATTCAATATTGGCAACGACAGCGAAAACTGGGAACCGCCCGACCTAAATGAAGTGAGGATACCTATATCTAAACTCAAGCTTAATAAGGCCGCCGGAAATGACGGCCTTCCCGCTGAGCTTTATAAAGCTGGCGGAGATGACTTGGTAAGCAACATCCACCATCTCATAAGCCAAATCTGGTCGGTTGAAAGCATGCCTGAAGAATGGAACCTCAGCATCGTTTGCCCGATCCACAAAAAAGTCTACTCAACCTTACAAGATCCTTACAAGATCCTATCTGCCGTAATATGTGACGCTTGAAACCGTTTACCAACAACCTGATCGGCCCTTATCAGTGTGGTTTTAGGCCAGGAAAGTCCACAATCGATCAAATTTTCACACTTCGGCTGATCCTGGAAAAAACCCAAGAAGTACAAATCGATACCCACCACCTATTAATCGATTTCAAAGCCGCATACGACAGCATTTATAGAGACGAACTATACAGAGCCATGTCTAGTTTTGGTATACCGCCCAAACTCGTTCGGTTGTGTAGGATGGAGAATTCTCGCTGCACCATCAGGGTCGGAAACGACCTCACCGACACATTCGATACCAAAAAAGGATTTAGGCAAGCCGATGCGCTGTCATGTGACTTCTTCAATTTGATTCTTGAGAGGATTGTGCAAAACTCCCGAGCCAACACCAGAGGCACAATTTTCCAAAAATCGGTGCAACTACTAGCATACGCCGACGATATTGACGTCATTGGTAGGACTCAACGTGATGTCATAGCCACGTTTGCTAGTATAGAGAAGGAAGCGGCAAAAATGGGTTTAGCAGTAAATGAGGGTAAGACAAAGTATATGCTGTCAACACGAAAGGATACACAACATCGACGAATTGGACAGAACGTCACCATTGACAGATATAACTTTGATGTAGTACGGGACTTTGTCTACCTCGGCTCGCAGAAACCGACCTCAACCAACTTGAAGTGCGCAACTGGAGGCAGTTAGCTAAGGACCGGGCTAATTGGAGAGGCATGTTGGTTGAGGCCCAGGTTCATCCCGGACTGTAGCGCCACTTAAGTAAGTAAGTAAACAATACACATTTTCAATGTTTCAATGTAATTTTCATTTTTGGCATTTCGCCAATATGAGGATTTATGAATAAGTTGACTACAGCGCAACCTAGTGCAACATATGAGAAGGCTACATTCCGTATTAACGTTTGTACACAAATACATTACATCTAAATAAATGTCCGCAAAAAGTAGGTGTGGTTATGTCCTAAAGACTATGTGTGTATAAACAAATTTGGAATTTGTTTGATTTGTTTTCAAGATTCTCTTATCATTTACCGAAAAGTAGTCGTGGCTATAATTCATATATTCTATATTCTTTTTTCTACATTGTATTTATAACTTCGAAAGACATTCATAGAATTTTCAGACATTAATATATCTAATACTAGCTGACCCAACAAACGTTGTTTTGCCATATAAATTATTTCGAGTGAATATTTTGGTTACTTAATAAAAAAAACATATCAATCCGCTAGGCAAGTTGTTGAATACCCTATCCCATTCCATCCTTAAATTAAACATGCCCAAAAAGTGTGTGTGGCTAAAATCTTTACGGAGATGGTACATAGAAAATGTAATTGTCACTATATATTGCTCAGAGGCATTATCAAAATCTTTTTATGGTTTGACAAAAGATTTTCTATTGCATAAGCTATGCTGTAGGGTATACAAATCAATTTTATAACAAAACGCCCCCAAAAAGTGGGCGTGGGTTAAAATGGTCTGTTGATAAAATGCTCACTTTTTCAAAATTCTTGACCTTTTGGCCAAAAACAACGTTTGTACACTTGATCTGCTGGGAGAAATTTTAACACTCTAACTCAAAATTTAAGGCCCAAAAACTGCTGACGTATGAACAGACGGACGGGTGAACTAAATCGACACTTGAGTCTCTTTTTCCGATGCGCAGTTGTACACAACTTATTAGCCGTTGAGAAAAGATTTCACGTGGATATCGTGTATATAGATTTCACGTGGATGTCGAGTATATACGTAAAGGTTGACAGTAGTTGACGTTACGCCGTGGGAAAATAACCTTCCCTAGCCCGAGTATGATAACGGTCCATTCTTTAATGAATATCAAACGGATATGTTTGATCCCTGTACACAGTGACCGTTGTGTCACATATAACAAATTTACAGCTTCGTTGGCATCGTAAAATTTGCTGCCAAAATGGCTCTTTCTGCCTTTCTGAATGCGTAGCGTACTTCAGGGAATATGCGGTCTATGAGAGCATTTTGCGTATCAATGATTGTGCAGAAATCGGTGGGCAATTTCATGCAACCAGTATTTGCATGGACAGCAACTTTTCCATCGCTGATATCTAACAATTGTTTCGAGAATGTGTCAACGGATGGATCTTGTAGCATTTTGACGCAAATGTTTATTTTTAGCTGGACTGATTCAATATCGTTAATGGAATGGCCAATTTTAACGGAAGGCTGCAATATGAAAGATTAGATCTTCTGCCTCGCGGTGCTCTTTCATCCGCTATGGCTTGGTCTTTGAAACGGAGGTTCGGTCTTCCTTGCCCTCTCGAACCTGGGGGCTGGCATTCGAAGATCCTCATAGCTGAAGCATTATTGCCCATTCGCTCGATGTGGCCGAGCCAATGTAGTCGACGTGTTTTGGTTTTTGGACTACATCCACATCTAGGTACAGCTCATAGAGTTCGCGGATGTAAATTCTCCTCCATTCGCCCTCCTCGTGCACAGGAACAAAAATCCGTATCAGCTCTCCATTCTTGCTTATCGTCCAGCATTCGGCACCATAAAGCAGAACTGGCAGGATAAGGGTTTTGTAGAGCACACATTTCGTCCTTCGAGTAAGGAGTTTTGAACCCAGTTGTTTCGCCAAACCGAAGTAGCAACGGTTTCCTAGGGTAATTCTTCGACGGATCTCCACCAGGGTGTTATTCGTGGAGTTTATGTTAACTCCGAGGTAGTTAAACTCCTTTACTACCTCGAAATTGCTGCTATCAATAGTGACGTTTTGTCCTAGGCGGTGGATAGATGCTTGTTTGTTTGTTGATAGCATGTACTCAGTCTTGTCCTCATTCAACGAAGGTCAACGAATTTCGCTTGTTCTTCAATCGCCGTGAACGCTTTTATCACGGCATGTTGGGAGCGACCGATGATGTCAATATCGTCCGCATAGCCCAGCTGGATGGACCTGTTAAAAATAGTGCCTTCCGTGTTAACACCTGCCCTGCGCACTATCTGGTCCAGTACGAGATTGAAGAAGTCACATGATAGCGCGTCTCCTTGCCGAAATCCGGTGCATGTTTGGAATAGTTCGGAGGAGTTATTTCCAAACTGCACGTTGCATCGCGTGTTTTCCACCTCACGCGACACAGCTGAATAAGTTTTGCTGGGATTCCGAATTCGGCCATTGCCATATAGAGCGCCTACATCGTCGCGGTTTTGAAGTCGATGAATAGGTGGTGAGTTTCGACTTCGTCCATAGTCGATCTGCCAGGAAGGAAGCCATACTGGTACGTGCCGATTGGTGTGTTGAAGAACGGTTTTAGAAGTTCACACAGTACGTTGGATAGGATCTTGCATGCGACATTAAGATCTTTTTTATAGATGGGGCATATGGAGCTCATCGGGCATTTTTTTTCCACCCATACTTGGTTGATGATTCGGTGCATGCTTATTGCGTGCGTATTTAAAAAGCTCCGCTGGTAAGCCATCAGAACCTGCGGCCTTGTTGTTCTTAAGCTTTTTTATAGCTAGGCCAATTTCTTCTATACAAGGTGGTGGAACTAGTTCTTCATTGACTGGACGTGGGTTCTCTTCTTGCCCTATCACTCTCTCTACATGATGCCCATTTAGCAGCTATTGGAAATGCTGCTTGAACATCTACTATTCCCAACACTTCGGTGACTAGGTTTCCTTCGCTTTCTCGAAGAGCCTGCGTTCCGGTTTTGCAGCCAGAAGCCAGTTGCTTGGCTTTTTTATAAAACCTCTGGATGTTGTTATGATCGCGCGACTCTTCGATCTCCTTGAGCTGGGAGGCTGCGTAGGCTCTCTTCTTTCTACGCAGGGTCTTCTTTTCCTCCCTTCTCCTGGGTCGATACTCTTCTCTCGATGCCCTTGTTTTGCGCTGCAGCGCTTTCTTGTGTGCATCTTCTGTCACCTTTTTCTTGTACATGCTTTCATCATCATACCACGGGCTCTTTTTTTCGGGAGTGACTGGTACCCTACATTGGTTTCGGCTACCTCCTTGATGATGTCGCGATACTGGCACTACTGAATTCGAATTTCTTCTTTTGGGCAGTTCGCAGCTTCTTCTCGTTGGACAGTCGAGCTCTGAATTAAGCCGCGACAAGAAAATGGTCAGAGTCGACGTTTGCCCCTCGGAATGTATGCACGTCGAGGATGTTGGATGCGTGCCTCGCATCGATTAGCAAATGGTCGATTTGGTTGGCGGTTCTACCGTCTGGAGAGCGCCAGGTTGCTGTGTGGATCCTTAGCCTTGGGAACCTAGTGCTTCTTATCACCGTATTACGAGCTGCAGCAAAATCGATTAGTCGATAGCCGTTGTCTGTTGTCGTTTCGTGGATTCTGTGCTTACCAACTAAACCGCTAAAGATGTTTTCCTTTCCGACTTTAGCATTGAAATCCCCGAGTTATACTTTTAAAACTTACAACGTAGGCTCCATCCAGGAGGTCATAAAACTCCTCCTTGATGGTATCTTCAGCCTCGTCGGTAGGGGCGTATGCACATATTAGGCTTATGTTTTGGAACGTTGCTTTGATGCGGATCACAGAAAGGCGATAACTTATCGGCTTGAAGTCAATAACTTTTGTCCTAAGCCGATTTCCCACGCATCCTAATACATGCAATCTTTTGTTGCAGCTGTAATATTTTTCGCAATTTTTTCTCTTCATTGTACCTGATCCTATCCATCGTATCTCCTGGATTGCGGTTATAACTGCCTTGTACCGCGTGAGGACAGATTCAAGTTTTTGAGTAGCACCAGGGGTGTAGAGTATTCGTACATTCCAGGTGCATGCTCTCATATCATAAATTATTATCAATGCATACATGTGCATAAATGTCATAACCTCAAAATAAACATTTTTTCACAAAAATTATTTCAAAATAATTTATTAAATCAAATTGCATTACAATAACTGTCGAAAGCTGTTAATAATTTGATAAATATTGAAAAATAAATGCTGATAAATCGCAACGCACGTATGCACAGCACAATAGTATAGTATGCGATGGAAAGACTGTGCAAATGAATCAGCTGTCAAAAGTTGATGCACACAACTCCATCTACTGGCAATACTGGAACCACCATTTGACATCATGTTCCAAGAGATATATTAACACAGATTATTTCTATGTTAAGAGGGAATGGAAATTCTATTTTCTCAGAGGTAAGATGACTGCGGACTGCAGTAAGAACACCTCCACCAAGCGCTTTTAGGTCATTGATATGGCGGTCACTCCTACTCGTGATTAAAGAGTTCCGAGTCAAGTATACTGGCGTTAAGCCACGTTTCAGTCAAGGAGAATATGTCATGAGAAAAGGCTTGGGAATTTAGAAAAAAATGTTTTTGTTTTTGTTCGGAGCCCTCTTACATTTTGGTAGTAGAGGGACAGTCTTTGTAGTTTTTTGAAGTAGGACTGTTTTCTTTGCGGATTACTTTTCGCGGCTTAAACTCATTAACAATTGTATTTGAAGGCCATGAGTTACTGTTGCATACCGTTTCAAAGAGACCAGCAGGAACATGTATTTTAAATGACGAAACAAAGCTATCAGGCTTACTGATTTTTGTACATTTAATTAAGGGCCCTCTGGGAACGAAATTTTTTTATACCAAGTGATTTATGACATCGTCAACCGAAGTGCTTGGTTTCAACCGTGAAATAAAAATCGATTTCGGGTTAGGAATCGATTCAATCGAGGATATATTTTTGGTAACTGCACGAATTGTATCAGATAATGGGAATACGGTAACGGGAGAAGGATTAGCCGGGGAGGACTCGACCGACAAATTTTGAACGTCATTAGTTTATTTAAAACGTATGTATTAAGTTAAGGCTTGTGAAACAAAAACGCGACCACTTCCGTACATAACTATGGCTTAGAAACAATTAATTGTTGTTTTTCACACTAATCTTATGTTCAGCCATTGTAATTATTTCTGGCCATTATTCCTGATGTGGCACAATCTATTTGTATTTCTTTTTCTTCATGCGTCGTTTGTTTCCCTGTTAAATGATTTCGTGTCGTTGAAATATTACAAGTCATGGCTTTTCTATGATTATCTGAACATCTGCAGCAGGTGTAGTACCTGCAATAAAGTGACAGGAGTTCTAGGTGTCTTTGCTGAGCCAAAAGTTGGAGATTTGAATTTGAAAAAAACCTACGAATGGCATAGTCGTCAATAGTTTAATGCTGTTCGTGCAAAAAGATGAACTCCTGGATATCTTTGTATCACTGAAAAGTAAAAAGTTGCCGGGAGAGGATGGTATCATAAACTGGCAATAGAAGCAGTGTTTTCATCACCCTGTTTAACAATTCACTGAATAATTCACATTATTCGGTGCACTTGAAAAACGGCGGTGGTATCCTAAAAAGAATAGGGATAAAATCAACCCCAATTTTCGGTCAATAAGCTCTTTTAAAGGGGTTGAGGAAAATAAAATTATTCCGAAAAATCCGTTTGGTTTTTGAGCGAGGCATGATTCATGCCGCGTCTTCGGCTGAAAGCCTTAGTAGCTAGTGCCGTAGCCAAAAGAATAATTGTGTAATTTATCACTTGTATATAATAATAATAATTCATGCCGCGTCAAAACTAGTTTCCGACATTCATTGGAATAAGTCCAAAAAAACAGTGCACAGAGACCTGTCTGGTTGACTTTGACAAAGCCTTCGACAGCGTAGGTATGGTTAGAGGAGCTTACAAGCTAACAAGTAAACCCATGTTATATATGATTTATCAAATGCTTATGGGAAATAAGTTCGTTGTCAAGCCACGTAATTACTATATTGTTTAACATTTATACAAGGGATCTTGTAGGTTCCCTCAGAAGTACGCAGATAATCTAGCGGCGTACAGATCAGGTCCAAAAATCGAGGTTATCAATATAATTTTGCAACGTGACTTCGATTTTATTAAAGAATATCGCAATGATTGGAAATCGAAGATCAATTTCCAAATAAATAACGAATTCTGTTTGGAACCCCATTGCGTAGGGGTTCTAGCGATACCAGAAAAAAAATGGAAATAATTAGGTGTCATTGGACAGCATGGACAGCCGTTGGTGTTGAGAAATAAAGTCAAATATCTTGCCATCATGGCTTGGCAATTTTCTATATCTAAACAAACATATAGATACTTGTCTTGCCAAGGCTAGAGCGGCTTATGCTATGACAAGAAGACTGTTTCAAAGCAGTCAGCTTGATTCAAGTTCGCCTTTATAAGGTCAATCATCGCTTACGGTTGTCCCTTATGGAAAAAATACGGCTGTTTGAGAGATGGTGTCTCCGATTCTGCTTAGAACCAGACTTCGAGTACATAAAATATTATCCCAAAAAGGTCCTATACGATGGGGCTCAGCTGAATGGAATTAAAAATTTTCTTATTAAGGTGATTCGGACACACGTTTTAAGGGCGATGGCTAGCGACAAAAGCCTGATCTTCAGGGCATATTACCCCAATGATATATAGGTACATGGAGAGCACGCTTATGTCAGGCTTTATTCCACCAGTTTATGAAAGAAACGGTATCCCGGTATTATACCACCGCCATCATGCCGCAAAAGACAAGTGGCTGATCCGCGACGGGTACGTCGACAATACTCTGGAGCTCCTCCGCTTTAGCACGGCGATATCGGATCGTGATAAAACTAATACTGAAAACCAGCACTCCGAATTTTGGGGGCTAAATAAGGAAAGTATTTCTGCACTTCCTCAGGACTGAGACGGGGCTTGTCCACCATATTGTAGGCGTTCCATACGTGCTGGCCGAGCACCCAAAGACTCAATTATGATGGCGACCACTCTGGGCTTATAGCAAATAGTGCTTAAACATCACGACTATATTAAAGTTAGGTTGAACTAGTTTTAAGTAGTTTAATAGTTGGTAGTTTGTTTTAATCTATATTAAGTGTTTTTTTGTATAAAAACAAAAACCAAATTACACGCCTCAAAGTTTTCACTTTTTAATTGAAAATTAAAATACATTCTAAAGAATAAACATACAGATACATTTAAGCTTAAAGGCAAGATAGATTACGCAAACATATTATTGATAAGATAGATTTAAGCATTTTTGTCTAGTATTAAGTTAAAATTTCAATAGAAATAACAAAATTAAAGGTAATAAGAACCTGGTATGGTGTAAAATAGTCCTTAGCTTTAAAGTGATAATTTTGTTTATTACCAAAATTTGGGCCACATAATATGGATATGGAAGAAGAAGAGTGCACCCCCCATTTTTAATCTCAGGTCTGGGGCACTGTTATAAAAGACAACTTAACCTTGGTAACATATATTTTGGAAAGATTGTAAATACAAATATAGTACATTAGGATGCTGTCCGTATGCTGTGAATTTGTTTAGCAAGGACCTCTATCAAACTCGAGCGAAAGCGTTCAAAATATCCCGAGAAACAGCTATCGATTTTCCATGTTTTCCATCGCTTATGTCCACCGTTGCCTATAAAGACCACCGCAAGATCTTCGCCAGTAATGAATTTTTAATATAAAGAGAATTTCATGCACCTCAGTTGCTAAACCCAACTAAATTATAAATGTCAATTTTAATTTTATATTAATATTAATTATTTATATAGTAAAATATCAATTGAAATATTCAGTCCTTGTTCTTCTTTTTAATGACCATATTTATTGATTGGAGCAGCATATGTGGTTTTAACAACTGGCTGAGCAGCATATGCGACTGGAGTACTCTTAACTACAGCTTTCACGGCAAGTGGCTCACGGTGGAAAACAGCATTGAAGCCGTGCACTGGGTCAGCGGTATATTGGACGGTTCTCTTGTAGCCATCGGCATCAATTAATGAGTATTCACCTTGGACAACGTCTCCGTCACGAGTTTCAAATTGGCTCTTAGAATCTCCTGAGATTGCGTCTTGTACGTCATAACCGAATTTGTATTGTGGGTGTGGGTCATATTCATCATCAGCTTTGGTCAATACGGGCTGAGCCTTAACGACGGCAGCTGGGGCAGCATGATAAACAGGTTGAGCATAAGCCACTTGTTGAGGATACACAGCTTGTCCAGAATATCCAGTGTAAGCAACTGGTGCAGCAGCATGCACAACCGGAGCTGCCTTAACTACTGTTGCAGGAGCTGAATAGACAATTGGAGTGGTGGATGTGATGACACCTGCACTAGCAGTAGCCACGAATGCAAACAATGTAATAAACTGAAAATAGAATAGAAAATTAAATCAGGACAAAATACAAGCTTTTTTTTGGAGAAGAAATCTTACTTTGAAAGTCATTTTCTTGTGTACTGACACGAACTTTTTGGTTTTCTACTCTGCTCAAACGCTGATGCTGGAGTGTCTATCTCTTCCGATTGATTTCGATTTTATACCTACTACAATCACATATTATCTAGGTTTGTAGGTTCAACAAGAAATTATTTTTGCGAAATGACAACTTTCATTAAACGCTATAACTCAAGCTGCTTTTGAATACGCATTGTAGCGCAGTGCGTTACATATTAGATTGCGCAAGCAAATTTGGTAAACTGGTTTCAATAGAAATTACTGAGGTTATAAATTTTTTAATGGTCCATTTGACTATGTCTGATATGATTGTAATTCATACTACGTACTTATGTAACATGAGTCAGGTAAATTTACAATTGCCTGTTTTTACTATCCCACATGACCTATTAAAATTTATATTTGTGACATCTACTACGGAACGTGTTATAGTTAGGAGAAATAGAGACTATTCGGATGTAGATTTGTAATAAGTGCCAGACTAAGGTAAGAACTCTTACATTTCCAAGACTTTAGAGAACACATTGTTACAACCCGCATCAAGGCCAAATTCGCCAACATAAGAATTTTATGAGTTCACGCTCCTACGGAGGCCAAAGACTGTTTCTACGAGATCCTTAACTAAACTTATGAGCGATTACCGAAGTACGATGTTAAATTCATGGTGTGAAATTTTAAGGCAGCAAAGGTAGGAAGACACCTTTAGCAGTATATGGATGTCCGAAACTAACATCGACCCAGACCAATACTTTGTTGCATCATAGTAAAATAATGTGGATATCCACCATGCCAATAAAACAGAAATACTGTGAGAAAATTTAATGTCGAAAGACTGCAATCGCAAGAGACCCCAGGCCTTCGCATAACGCGTATTCCTTAACCTTTCGATCAATACCATACCACGAGCATCTAATGTCGAAGAACAATGGTAACGATGTCAACAAGCCTTAAGATCAGCCGCAACTGATTTACTAGGTTTCTCGCGCCCACCAGAAAGAAACAAGTCTAAACTGCGGTTGAAGACGGGAGCTACCATTGAACTCTATAGGCAAAGAAACAGCGATAAGAATACCGGGTTTTCAGAAAAAAAAAGAAAAAGAGCAAGAAAAGCGAGATAGAACGGTGGCACTCCAGGAATGATGTTCGCAAGTTTTTCCAAGGTGTAAAACGTCAAAGGCAAGGATACAAGACTCGAACAGAATCCTGTCGAGATGAACAAGGAAATATCGTAGTTAAGACACAGTCGATGCTGAGGATATGGAAGAACTAATTCTGCAGACTGTTAAACAGCGATGACTAACAACGTTCCGCTGTCAGGCAGAACAAACCATTTAATGTTGGTAACGGCAGCGAAAACTGCCAACCACCCGACCTAAGTGAAGTGAGGATAGCAATATCTAAACTAAATCTTAATAAGGCCGCCGGAAAAGACGGCCTTCCCGCTGAGCTTTATAAAGGTGGCGGAGATGACTCGGTAAGCAACATCCACAAAAGAGGAGACACTCTTAACTGCGCCAACTACAGAGGCATAAGTCTTCTTAACATCGCCCACAACATTCTATCTGCCGTAATATTTGAACTCCTGAAACCGTCTATCAACAACCTGATCGGCCTTTATCAGTGTGGTTTTATTCCAGAAAAGTTCACAATCGATCAAATCTTTACACTTCGTCAGATCCTGAAAAAAAAACCAAATTGTAGTACACTTTACAGAAATAGATAAACACGTTCATTGTAAAAAAGGACATGTAATCATCATTTACACAAAAAACGACGACACCTTTAATATGGGTCAGTTTATTTTTGGTGTGTACAGTGGTCGGGGTCACAAGATGAAATACATATGTAACAACATCTTAGTTTTGTTCACTACCCCACACTTGGCGAAAGTCTGACAAACCTATCATGAGAAGCTTCTCAAATTTGCCGCTTGGAATCGGAGTTAAATATTCTTTGTGGCAAATATACACCATGACATGGACATGACTAGATCGACTCAGCTAGCAATTCTGAATCGATCCATATACTTTGAGGTATATCTATCAAAATTATTTTTCTATGTTAAAAACTTAATGTTAAAACTAATACACCCCTATGGCATTGGGTATAACAATGGAACGAAGTTTCTGTTGAAGTATCAACTAGATGTGGTTTAATTATTAATCCGTAGGGTGTTTGGGGTTAAGGATAGTTATTGTGTTGGGTATAATTAAGTACTTTATTCGGAAATCTATAGATACTTTTAGATTTTACTCGCGAACAAAGAAAAGTGTCGTATATAAAGGAAACAAAGAACTTCGGTTTTCGTATAATCGTGTTGCTTTATTGGCGGTTATTTGTGAAGTGACATTTTAATTTGTATATAGTCAAATTCTATGTTTTTTGACATTTATGACATTGTGTTTTAAAGTGATTAGTGTAATAGAACTAAATATTTAGTATTGACAGATGGTAAGTATTCATAATTATAGCAACTTTATAAAACAATATAAAAATGATAAAGCTTATGAGTTTGATTTGGGTTGTGTTGACTTCATTAATGAATTGAGTGTATAACAGTTTCAGATGACACTACATAAAATCTACAACAATTCAAGAGCAGTGTCCATAAACTTGCTAATGAATTGCTATGACTAATATTTGTTGGATTTATCTATCAAGCGGTAATGGAACAAAAAAAAGAAAAACATTCTCAGATGTAAGTTTTGATTTGATCTTATTTTGCCTGTAAGCACGAAAAGCCGAATTGTGATTTAGATCAGTCTTTTGTTTCACCTGATTATGAACAAAACCTCAACACTCGTATTAAGAAATTAGAATACTTTATTAAACCTACAACGGTTAACATTTGATGGTAATAACACTTGTTACGAGATACAGCAATTTATTTAATGATGTTCTGAGATGGGGTAAGCAACTGGAGTTGCCTTCACAACAGGGGTAGCAGCATATGCGCCCTTAACTACTGGACCAGCAGCATAAGCAACATGAGATGGGGTGGCAACATGAGCTACTGGAGCAGAAGCATAAGCAACTGGACCGGCAACATGAGCTACTGGAGCAGAAGCATACGCAACTGGAGCGGCAACAGTTTTGACTGCAACACCAAGTGGTTCACGTTGGACGACGGCATTGAATCCGTGCACAGGATCAGCAGTATATTGAACGGTCCTCTTGTATCCATCAGCATCGATCAGCGAGTACTCGCCTTTGACAACATCTCCATCACGGGTTTCAAATTGACTCTTTGAATCTCCAGAGAGTGAGTCTTGCACATCATAACCGAACTTGTATTGTGGGTGTGGATCATATTCATCAACAGCTTTAGTCAATACGGGTTGAGCCTTAATGACGGCAGCTGGAGCAGCATGATAGGCAGGTTGAGCATAAGCCACTTGTTGAGGATACACAGCTTGCTTGTTATATTCCACTGGTGCAGAGTACCCAGAATAAGCTGCTGGTGCAGTAGCATAAGCCACTGGAGCAGCGTTCACTACAGTAGTTGGGCCAGCGTATGAAACCGATGCTGCTGGAATATATCCCGCACTTACGGCTGCAACGAATGCGAAAATCGCTACAAACTGAAAAAAGAAAACAAATTTGTAAGCAATTGACGGAAACTATGAGTAAGCGTATCTACCTACTAAGCATATCAATGGAACTTACCTTGAATGCCATTTTGTTACTGTGTGTAGTGGTTTCTGCTTTCTTCCGAAGTTTAAGATTGAATGTCTTTCTGTGCGGTGGATTTTGCTTTTATACTAAGCCAGTTTTATGGTTTCGTTGATTGTACATAGCTTGGAGGGCAATTTATTTGCGTAACGTGGTTTTAAGTGATTTTTTATTGGCATTTAGTTTTAAAAATCCTTAACAATGCCGTATGTATGGACCAATATAATTTCATGTACATGCATCTGCCTGTCTATCAACCATATATAATATTTTTATAAATAAGAGAATTCATTTGCGAATACAAAAAAAAAATTGGTTAGGTTAGGTTAGGTGGCTGCATGCGGAACGCGTGCACACTAAGACCAAGAAGGTCCGTTGTGGTACCACATGGATTAAACATCTTTCCCTACGAATCGTCTGCCTAGTTGAACCAATTCAAGCTACAAATAAAACGGCGGAGGTTCCTGATGTCAATGTTAATCAGGTCACGTAGGTTGTCGAAGAAGTAGTCTCCTAGGCGGAGTCTTCTTTTGTTGTAGAGCGCTGGTCATGAACAAAGAAGATGAGTGATACTTTCCTCCTCCTCCTCGTCCATGCAGCTTCTGCTGAAGTCGTTGCTATAAAGGCCGAGTCTTTTAGTATTTAGGCCTATGGGGAAGTGCCCTGTAAGGATACCGATGATGGTGCTGATAGTGGTTCTTTTCAGCATTATTAAACTGAGGGAGCGTTTCTGAATAAATATGGGCCAGATTTTCCAGGATATTAGACACTTTGTGCCGTTTGTCCATCTACAATTAGCTTAGATCTCAAGGATTTGATTGCCGCTTGGCCGTCACTAAAGATGCTAATATTCTTCGCGGATATTACATTACACCTTAGCCAGGACAGGGCTTATTTTATTGCCATGATTTCCGCCTGGAAAACGCTACAATGATTAGGAAGGCGAAAGGATATGCTTAGATTGAGCATCTCGGAGAAGACACCTCCACCGCTTCAGTTTAAGACCCATCTGTGTAGATGTGAATCGAGTTGTCCAATCCAACCGAGTCTTGTTCATAATCAAGTCGGCTGGGAATTGTTGACTGGAAGTTGCAATCGAAGCTGAGTTGGGTAGTGATGTGGTCGGTTTTTTCTGTAATGTTTAGATGATTTAATATCTTTGTGTGTACACCCTGACTGGGTGTCCATTGTGACGAAGCTCTAAGTCGCACAGCTGCACAAGCTGCGGTCTGTTTACCGAAGATGTCTAAGGACACTAGGTGTAGAATAACATCTAGAGCTGCGGATGGGGTGGTTCTTAGAGCGCCATTTATGCAGATGCAGGCGGATCTTTGAATTTTCCCCAGAAGGTTGCGGTTGGAGGCTGTATCAAGAGCAGTCCACCAGACCAGCACACCATACAGAAGTATGGGTCTAACGATAGACACGTAAAGCCAGAATGTGGTATGTGGTTGCTTTCCCCATTTTTCCCTATAGCCTTTTTATATGAGTATAGGGCTGCGGCGTTTTTAACTTCTTCTTCTTGTCTAAGACCAGACCCAGGTACTTGGCTGATTCAACAAACTTGAGACCGACGCCATTGAATTTGGGGGGTCGACGTGCGGGAATTTGTATTTCCTGCTGAAAAGGACCAATTCGGTTTTTTGAGGGTTCGCGCCAAGTCCACATTTGGCGGCCCATTTGGAGAGGACTGAAAGACCATCTTGTAATAGTTATTTAAGGGTGTTAAGGTACTTCCCTGATACAGCTATTGTCACGTCATCAGCGTAGGCAATCACCTTGCATCCTTCCCTTTCTAGATTAACTAGTAGCTCACTGACCACCAGATTCCAGAGAAGAGGAGACAAAACAACCCCTTGTGCGGTGCCACAACTCACAGATCTTCATGAGGAAGAGACCCCAAGCTTTGTATTAATGATTCGGTCCGTAAGAAGCTGATTAATTAGCACCCTCAGCGAATCATCGACATTGAGATCTGAAAGTGGATTAGTGTCGCGTCCACTTCGACATTGTTAAAGCCTCCTTCTATATAAGAGAATCCTTTTATAGCCCAGAGAAGTTTTTCTTTAGTAATGATATCATTGATATATGGAATAGGTGTACTAAACGTATTTGGTTCAGCAACCACAGGGTTGGAGGAGCTACCTGGAAAGTGTGTGACCATAAGTAGGTCAATGGTCTCCATACTGGATTTAGTCCATTGACCGACTGCTTTAAATAGGTAGCTAGATATTGGTGGATTAGTGGATAGGATTTTACGGAGTCTAGAAGCCTCTGAGGTTTCTTCTTTGTTTCCACAGAAGGTACGCCAGGATGCTCACTTTTCCTTCCTCAACGATATCTTGTATGCATTGAGAGACCACTTATAGAGGTCTCAGTCTAGTGTCTATTTGGCGCTCTTGGCTTTGTTGTCCTAGGCATAGACATAGACTAGAGTTGCTGAAAAAGTGAGTAAAACAAAAAGATCTTAAAAATTATCCGATCATGAATATATTATAGTTTTCTCATTCCGGGAATGTTGTTCGGATATTTTCCAAAATGTCAAAAGTCAAATCCATGGATAAAAGACAGTTTACAAGTAGTTAATTTATCAGTAAACGTGTTAAGACCACGTATGTGCTGCCATCAATAAAGGTTATAATGATCAATAAATTTATCTACAGCCATTACCTTAAGGGACTTAATATATAAATATATCGACTTACTATAAATTTTTACAATGACATCTAGTTTTAATTAAATAAAGAATTACCCTCGGAAACCCTCTTTCTTTAGTAATTTATTAATAAAGCATTTACTCAAAATACTTTGGTTTGGTTTCCGTTCTCTTTGAACTACTAAAATGGAGAAAAATCAGCTTTTGGAAGTACCATCGCTAACCATACAAATAACCATCTGAGCAGACGATTTAGTAGTGCCTTTGATTTTAAGTCTTTTGATTAGGACATTAAATACATGATATGCACGAAGTGATCGAACTTGGATAACAATTAGATCATGGCGCTTGCCCTCGTAGATGTCGCCAGTAGGATAACCGACGAAAGTTTCACGTCATACAAAGTGGTGAATATTAGAGACTCTGGCAGTTACAATTTTATAAAAGAAATAGTACAAATGTTTCATAAAATATTTAGTTAATATTATGCATTCTTCAAGCATGACGATTTGAATCTATTTGGCAACTATAAGCACCCTAATTAAATGTCCAAATGTGATAAAATAATCAATAGCAAGAAGATCTCGACCCATTAAATGGGTTTCGTCGGAATGTTTAAAATGACCTTGAACAAATAGATCTAGATGAAGAATATTGGCAACGATTTCCGCTGAAACGTCAAGTCTATAATCCTAACTGTTCGAGAATTGGTTTTAGGGCATTGATTGTAGTATATTTTTGTAACTTACTAAATAGTTCATATCAGACATGACACATCTTTTGACACAACTTGCAACTAAATAAAATTTATTTAAAAATTAAATAATAATTTGTATTTATAATACAATTGAAATTAAATAATTATAAAACTAAATTATGAACCTGTACAAGTATTTTTATAGTAAACATTAACAAATACATGATTGGAGAACGTTTTTTAAAAGGCTGGAATCAGATTAAATCATCAAAATCTAGTCAATGAACTGTAATATCTTATTTATAATTTCCAAGACCATAAAGCAATGGGGACAAAGGTTGGAAAGGTGATATTTTGAGAGGTGGTTGTATTGTCTTGACGACTGGAGCAATTCCGACTTGCTTAGTAAGTGGAGTACGTGAGACAACTGCATTAAATCCATTTACACCATCCGATGTGTATTGAACAACTCTTTGTAAGCCATCAGCATCGATGAGAGAATACGAACCTTTGACAATATCTCCATCACGAGACTCCTCTTGACTTTTAACATCACCGGTAGTTGGGTCATTTACTTGATAACTGAAGGAGTACTTGGCCGGTGCCTCGAGCTGTTTTGTGAGAAGTGCTGGTTGCAAGTAACTACCAGGCAACACAACCGCACTGGTGACCATCACAGAAACGAAAAGGAGGAAAAACTAAAATAATAAATATATAATGTAATTAAATGTCAAAGCAACTCCTTTAGTCTCGTACTTTGAAAACCATGTTGCTATGTTGCAAAGCTAAATTTGTATGATACCAAAAAGTATCTGAAATTAGTATTTATACGAATTTTCTGAAAAGAAAATTATAACCGATGCAGACAAATTTGCATTTAAGAGTGCGTATCTGTCGTCTTGCTGTGGGTAGAATTAAGGCTAAATAAATTATTCCAAAACTAGATCTGAAGTTACGAAAGTAGCGCATGATAGACTGCATGCAACAACAAAAATCGTCTAAGGTGTCTATGATATGTCAACTTAATGATATACAATGTAGTTTTACCTCAAATCTGTATCTTCTGTAATAAATATAAATATTCCGATTTTTGTTTCATAATTGTTTCTATGTTTAATGTGAATTTCGCATACCAATTAACCAATACTTACTCTATTAGGGATAAGTAAAAAAAATATTTATTGTTTCTATATTTATCAAAAACTGTGTTGTATTTTTTGTAATTTTATTAGATTAGATACTAATAACACTCTCAGAAAGTTTATCGAACCGTCAATATAAATTTTAATATGGTGATCGATACATTATTGATACAATATCAGATGATAATCATTAATCACTCTTTACTAGACAGCAGTTGAAAAATATGTTAGAAAAACGATATAAATGCCCCAAAATATATTTAAAGAACAACCAAAATAGTAGTACATCCACAGAAAGACAATATCGATCGTAAATTCTTTTTTCACAGTTTTAAGGAATTTATTCATAACCTTTCGATCAATCATAGACCCATATTGCATTGGATTTATTAAGCTGTGGCCAATAATCCTCACTATTGTTCGCTGCTCCGTTTTTTAAATTCAAAAAACAATATTTCTTTTATTTAAAGATTAATACAAATTAATTATCCAAAAATAACAACATTTAAGTCAAAGTAAGAGTGCAACAAACATTTTTTTGAAAGAAAATCCAGATACGATAAAAGCAATTCCGACTATCCACTTTGATCAAATATGAATTTCAAAAACATGAAGGAATGCATGAAAAGTTCAATTCACAATTCACACAATTTCAATGCTTTGACCATAGTTGAATAATGTTTGGATTAGAACACATGTATTTCTTACGATTGACTTTAACTGTACGTCAACTTTTATGAGTATAAATGATATTTTAAATTTTTAAATGGGACAGTGAAAACTTTAAAAACAAAACCATTTACTTAAACTTAACTTGTTTTTCAATTTGGACATATTATGAGAAGTCTATAATCCGCTGTGCGAATCTTTTAATACCCTATCCCATCCCTATCCCATCACATCCCATCCCTAAAATATATATCCACAAAATGTGGATTTTATAGCGATGAAATATAGAAAATAAAGTTGTCACTATTTGCTTCGACAAAAAAACGTTTTTTACGGTTCAAACACTTTTTCAAAATTCCTTACCGTTTGACCAGAAATCACGTTATTCTGAAAAGTGGGCGTGGCAGTGGACGGATTATGAAATTTTTAACACTTGTTCTGTAGGCACGGACATTGATCCTATATACCATACTCAAAATAACGGACGGACAGACAGACATGGCTTAATCGACACAGCTAGCGATTCTGAGTCGATCCATATACTTTGAGGTATATCTACCTAATAAAATCAATGCTAATGAAAAAAAATTTCATTAGCATTGAAAATAATAATACTAATGGAAAAAAATTGCATTGGCATTGACATTTTTAATGCCAATAAAAAGTAGTAATTGTGAACGAAAACTATTTTGATTGAGTAATAAGGCATTTTTTATTTATTTTTATTTTTAAAAAACCGCATGCAACTATAGAAGAAACACAATGTTTGTTGAGTTATTAATTAACTGTGTGAACCTAGTGGAAAAAATGGAATATGCATGAAGCAGAAACTGAAATCATTGTTTCCAACTACAAACTCTCCATAAAACTAGTAAAAAATTATTCTATTTTCCAAACAGAGGTCTATGCAGATGTTGGGGTCAAATTCCAAAATAACAAATATATAGAGGACAGCACAAACGATGTTTTTCGGTCGCCGTACTCTGTTGGCCTTACATATGTTTATGGTATATCATCCCAATATCTTAAAAAAAAAACATTAAAAAAAATTGTGTACTTTAATTTTTTCATACTCTTCATTATCATTGCAAAATGGTAATGAAAATTGATTGCATTGAAAATATTCAATGGTAATGAAAAAACTGTCATTAGCATTTCGTTTCTCAATGCCAATGAAATTTTTTTCATTGGCATTACTTTCACTCAATGCTAATGCTGTATCCAATTTCATTAGTGTAGTAATGCATCACTCCCATGTCTGGTATAAATACATATGAGAAGGCTACAATCTCGTGCGTATCGTTTCATATTCTATCCCATCGCATTCCATCCCAAAAATTGGCTAGGGCTAAATCGATCCTATATACCAAATTTCATTATCCTAGCTCAAAACTTAAGGCCTAAAAATCGATGACGTACAGACGGGCGGACGGGTGGATAGAAAGACGATTTAATTGGCACAGCCATCGATTCTGAATCGATCCATATACTTTGAGGTATACCTAGCAAAATTATTTCTCTCTGTTAGAAACTGTGAATCAAAACTAATACACCCCTATGGAATAGGATATACAAATCAGTAGACGAAACAAGTTTTCTTTGGTCAAAAGTAATCGGCAAACCAATCACTTCAGTGGAACAAAATGTTTTCAAAAATGATTGACAAGTTGAACATAAAATTTATGTTTTCGAACGAAAAATATAGTTTTCTAGTTAAACACCGAGTTAAGCGTTTAAATGTTGCTATAACTGGAACCTAAGCGGTTAATAAAGTTACATGCTGTGCTGAATAACAATGAGCTCATGAACACAATATATTTTTAATTCCCAAGTACATGTATTTAGTGTCTTTTGATGGCGAAATAATTTATATTCCAAATATTTGCAAATTTTCATGGAATCCTCAATCCAAAAGGGTACGCATCTTCTTCTTTCACTTTGAGGTAGGCGCATGATCAAATACCAACCATGCGAAAATTTGACATATTTGCATAGTTTGGCCAAAATACACAATAACATTTATTTTGGTTATTTATGTTAAAAATAAATAAATAATATGGAACTGTGATTACTAACTTTTGTTGCTGAATTTGAATTTTAGTTTGGGAGAAATTTCCAATTTTCCTTATATGGCCTAAATCTAAAAATCGTTAGAGCTGTTTTCGAGAAAATAGTAATTTTTATATGGTAGGCACTGTTAATAAAATGGCCTAGAATTGTGTACAAGAATATTGTCAATACGATGTTTGAAGAAAATCGGTCAAGCGTTTAGGCTGGCGAGGCCAAAACATACGGACGGAATTTCAAAAACTACTTATTTTGGTTACGCTACCTTCAAACTCTCGAAATCGAAAAATTAAGCTAACGAGAAGGTTGAACAGAGTCTGTGATCCAGTATTTAGGATGTGCGAACATTCGGATATCCACTACGCCACAACAACTCAGAAAAACTGAAAGAATGTAATGACGAAAGACTGCAATCGCAAGAGACATCCATGGCCTTCGCAGAACAAGTATCAATTAACCTCTCGATTGACACCATACCATCAGCATATAGTGTCGAAGAACAATGGCAACGATGTGAACAAGCCAGTAGATTAGCCGCAACTGATGTGCTTGGTTTCTCGCGCCCACCAGCAAGAATCCTATGGTTTGATGAAGAATGCCGACAGATGCTCGAAGCTAAGAACGGGACCTAGCCTGAAGAACAGAGACCCTCTGTCTATATATTCATCGATATCAAAGCCGAATACAACCGCATTTATAGAGGTGATTTTACAGAGCCATGCCTAGTTTTGGTATACCATTGTGCAGGGTGAAGACTTCCCCAAAACTTTCGTCATGTGACTCCTTCAATCTCATTCTTGAGAGTTTTGTGCAAACTCCTGAGCCAACACCAGAGGCACAATCTTCCATAAAACGGTGCAACTTCTAGCATACGACGACGATGTTAACACCATCGTGATGCTATAATAACTTGTAATTATAGAGAATGAAGCGGCAAAAATGGTTTTAGCTGAAAATGTAGGTAAGACCATATAAATATATGCTGTCAACACGAAAGAACACATAACACACAATTGGACCGAACGTTACCATATAACCTTGAGGTAAAACGGGACTTTATCTACCTCGGCTAAGCTAATAACTCGGACAACAACACCTCGTCAGAAATTAAAGTAAGAATTACTCTTGTAAACCGCTGTTTTTTCGGGCTAATAATGCAATTTAGTAGTAAAGCCCTCAATCGAACTACTATAAGGAGATCCTATACAAGTCAGATAACATCAATTTTCTCGAAAATGGATCTTATGATTTTGATTAACTTGAACACACATTATTAATATACTACTTCAAATCCATTTAACTGATTTTTGGATTTAGGTCATAGAAGGAAAATTTTCAATTTCACGCAAACATTTTACTCAAATTGAATGAAATTTAATATCTATGTGGCGCAGGGACATAAGTCCTGAATTGATTTTTCGGGATTAATGTCCCATTAAAGTGGGAAATAAGTCCCGCACTTAGTTGGGGACTTATATCTCACTAAAGTGGGACATTAGTCCCGAGTTTTTATTGTTGAAAATGGGATACAAGTCCCGAAAAAAATTAAACAGTGAGCGGAGCAACGAAGTTGCGTGAGCGTGGACTTTTACCAGAAAGAGAGTTGAAATGGTGCCGTGACATAAGGCCGAGCGACATAAGGCCAAATCTCAGAATTTGGCCCTATGTCGCTTTAAGAAAGTGTCATAAGGCCAAATTTTGGCATTTGGCAATATGACACTTTTACAAAGCGATATAAGGCCAAATCGGGAAAGTGACATCACGCCAAATTCGCCCATTCGGCAAGCTACGAAGGCAACTCATACGCATAAGAAACCAGGCTTTACAAAAGTTCCCGTTACCCCATAAGATATGTCGGATATATTTAAAATTAAAAATGTCATGAGTAAATTTGGTATGTCTCGAAACCGAAGTAGCGAGGAGGAAAAAGTAAAAATACCCATAACGTTTTCAGGTTCTATATTGAAAAATTCGCGCGAATTTTTTTTCTCAAATATTTTGATTTGTTCTTTGAGAAAATAACAGTAAATTTTTTTTCAATATAGAACCTGAAAACGTTATAGGTATTTTTACTTTTTCCTCCTCGCTATTTTTACATTTTGTTTATGAGTTTCAATTTGTGAAAACAAAACGCCTAAACAATCTAGTAGATATATATTTTTGTATAATTAAAAAAAAAACAATTTTCAGACAAATTGTTAAAAACAGCACAAGAATATTTTGTTAAATTTACTAACAATACAAAATAGTTTGTAATGAATTAATTTTTATTTAATAAACTAAAAAAAATCAAATAAATTTATTAATAATATCAATTTATTTTGTCAAGACTTCTTAATAATTTTCAACTCTGAGAATTGTTAATAAAACCTATATATGTACACATCAGCTACGCAACATCTCATATGCAATCAAAAGTGTCATAAAGCCAAATCGGCCTTATGTCGCTTTGCAAAGGTGTCATATTGCCAAATGCCAAAATTTTGCCTTACTAAAAAAAAAACAGAATGTCAACCTACACACAATTTGTATGGCAATTTGAATATTTGTTAAAGCAGATGGGGAGGTCTTCTTAGTTTTTTCTCAAGGCGTAAATTTGCTAAAATATTTATGTGGGACATAAGTCCTGAATTAATTTTTCAGGACTAATGTCCCACTCAAGTGGGACATAAGTCCTGCATTGAATTCAGGACTTATGTCCCACCTTAATGGGACATTAGTCCCGAAAAATCAATTCGGGACTTATGTCTTCAGGACTTATGTCCCTGCGCCATCTATGTATGTCACTATTACCATTTGTAAAAATTCCAAGCAATCATTTCATTCCAAATGGTTTAAACGCATTTTTCAGTTTTGACTAATAAGGAAAAATCATTCACATAAACACAAAAAAAATGTTTGTTGGCGCAAAAGGCTCATTAGTACCCAGTGCCTAGCTTTTTCCTTCAAATTCCGGAATAAACGTTAGTATTATCACACTTCGACATTTATATAATTTTTAACATTAGTGGCCAACATGAATATTATTGTGTATTTTGGCCAAACTATGAAAATCGTAAAATTCTCGCATGATTGGCATTTGATTTGAGGCCCAACTCACTGTGAAAGAGACATTTGCATACAACCCATTCGTGCATCGACCACTCGCTTCTTTGCTTGCAATTGAACAACATTTATTAAAACATAAGCATATATACTATATTTACAATATAACAATTCGAAAGTTTTGTGGTGCTAATATAACGATCCCAGCTTCAATGGTGATAAAGGAAGTCCGAATGGGGAGTTCGAGATTTTTGCTAAGGGTGCAGCGATAAGAGTTGGTTGTATAGCCTTCACAGCAATTTGCTTGTTAAGTGGTATCCGTGAAACAATGGCATTAAATCCATTAATACCATCTGAAGTGTACTGAACAACTCTTTGTAATCCATCAGCATCTATAAGGGTGTATGTACCCTTTACCACATCGCCCTCGCGAGTTTCTTCTTGGCTCTTAATGTCACCAGTAGTTGGCTCATTCACTTGATAGCTGAAGGAGTACTTGGCTGGAGCATCTGCTGGTTCGAGTGTTTTTGCCAAAATTGTTGGTTGCAATATTGCGCCTGGGAATGCAATAGCACTAGCAACCATCATAGTTGCCAAAAGGACTACAAACTAAAAAAGAAAATTGTTATATAAAATCCTATACAAATCCATGCTGGTCTTACTTTGAATGCCATGTTACTGGATATGCAAGCAAACGCTGTTTGACACTAAGAAGGTGCTAATTTTCATATTTATACCAATTTTTCAGAAGAAAATCTGTATCTGGAGTAAATTAGAGTTCATTCTGCAGTGCGTAACATGCGTGCAATCTGTTATTGGTAATGATGAAACAAGAAGTTTGACTAAGAATAAACCTGATTAGTGTAGGATGGTGTCGATTTTTGCATTGAAGTTTGTTGCACTTGATGGCTGATGCAATTTTTGCGACAATTTTAATCAGGTTCTAGGTATTTTTTTTAAACAACAAATTTCTATTATTTAAGAATATGGGAATATAATTATATTTACAAGCACCAATTTTTGTCAATCAGGTTTCTATATATCAGCTATCTATATTTAATATATATATTCTTAATAGAAATGATTGCTTGAACTCTTCGTTAACCAAGAGTTTTATCGAAAAGTCCAGCCATACAATTTCAATGTAGATTATGTAGATTATTATAGTCTAAACATTTTATTTGTTATTACCTTGTGGTGTTTTGAATATGCATATTTCATGTTATAAGAATCTCATCTCAAATGGTGCTTGCAGTAATTAAATTACCAAGTCTAAAGAGTGGCACAGATATTGGACAACTTTAAACTACAAATCAGGGACAAGGTGAATAGTCTCATAGACATCTAGTAAATTGTGATGTCAGATCAAATTACAAGTCATTGAAAAGAATGTAGAGAATACTTTGAAGTTAAATTTCAGTGATTTAATTTTAAATGCATATAATGTGTAATTTTATTCTGAATTAACATGTTTTAAACAAACATGATGCTGAATTTATACCGATTTGCAGAATATTTTCAAGAATATTATATTCTTATAAGTTCAATTTTATTAGATGTAAAAAGAAATATCCCAGGAAAGAATCTTAAAATAACTTAATGTTGAGGTTAGACATAATTTATACAAGAACGGGATTAATAAATCATAGAATATCGGTTTTGTAAAATGGTGACTTAGGACAAAATCCTTTACCGCAGTGAGAATTCAAATTCGTATGACAAGGCTGTAGATCGAAAAAATAATAAGCCGAACATGTCCGTGTCAAAGAAACATGTTAGGAAGATACAATCAACTAGCAATGTGAATTCATTGGAATGTATAAATTCGTTGTTTGGACATTTTTTTCGAATTCATTTTAAACTTGTTCTTAGACCATCCCAAAATAATTAGTGGAGTAAAAATCGTTAGAGCGTAGTTTGACACCGTTTTTCGTTATTTCTTCAAAACTGTTTATGACTTTAGCAAAAAAGAAGCCACAATTAATTCAAATGTAAAATATATTGTTATAGAGAAAATTATTAAAATGACCGGGACAACTCGGACAATTATCCTACAAATTGAACGCGGAAAAGCGGAAGTGAACGCTATATAGGCAATTTGGTGTATTACCGTTATTATAATTCTTAGGTAAGTGCAATTTTGCTCAGGGTGACTAATAAGACCAACTAATGTCAAACACAAATAAGTGTATTACTTTATAATATTTATAAATTATTTATTGACACATACATACAGTACACAACAAAGTGTTAAAAATATTGTTTTTTCTATTCTTGTCAACAATGAACTGTTATCACACAGCAAAAAAATCGCCAATATTTATAACCAATCCCATAGGGGTATATTAGTTTTGACATAAAGTTTGTTACATAGAGAAATAATTTCGATAGGTATACCTCGATCGATTCAGAATCGCTAGCTGAGTCGATTAAGTCATGTCTGTCTGTCCGTCCGTCCGTCAGTCTGTGTGTCACAGAATTTTGGGCCTTAAATTTTGAGCTAGAGTATTGAAATTTGGTTAACAGACTACCTGCCCGACGAAGCAGAACAAGTGTAAAACTTTTTGAAATCCGCCCACTGCCACGCCCCCTTTTTAGAAAAACGTAGTTCTTAGCCAAACTGTAAGGAATTTTAAAAAAGCGTCTGAGCAGCATATTTAGACAATCCTAATATCTATATTTTGGCCATACAAAGTTTTTTGCCACGCCCACTTTTTGGGGGCGTTTTTAGTAAAAAACGCTTTTTGTCCAAATTTTAAAAAGTTCAAACAAACTTTTGATGCGAATACTTTTCTAATGATATAATAAACATTTTGTCTATATATCATTTTCACCTACGCCCACTTTTAAGGGGCGTTTTCTTACAAAAACCCTTTTTATACCTCATCCCAAGGCATTAGCAATTGAAACACGTTGTTTTTTGTCGAACCACAATCGTAAGTCCAGGTTACTAAGCTTAACAAATATAAATTAATAAACAACTTTTTGCTGCCAATTGTGGAGCAGCATCATAATTTGTAGTTCCAACAAGGTAGAGAGTCTGTGAATACTGCTAGGCAAACTATGGACCTGCTGGGTAAAATTTTTGATTTAAACAATTCCGATTTTCCTTGGCCACCTCGTTCACCAGATTTAACTGTGCCAATTTGGTTTTAAATGGCGATATTAAAAAGACTATTAAATAGCTAAAGCTATATCACGTCGTGTAATAAAAAACGCACTTAAAGCCAATGTCTACATCGAGTAAAATTTGCCTAATATCACACTTTATACTTTACTTCGTTGAAATGCATTTCATATAAAGAATATAGAATTAAAAAAATTGAATATTACAAGAGGTATACGTGTTTAACATTGGTAGATCTTATTTGGCTCACCCTGTAAAAGTATTGCCGCTAAAGCCCTTCTTAGAGAATTAAGAAATTTAGTATAATATAATGAATTCATTAATAGTAGCTAAGCTATCAAATTTAATAAAAATGTTTTGGAGTGATTTCAAAAAATTCAAACTTCCAAAAAATGTTGACTATTATTTGATTTTTTTTTAATTAAAAACATAATATTAATTAGAGCAATCACATACGGCTACATAATCTTTTTTTTATAAAAAAACCCCAAAACATTCGTGGAAATACTTAATTTTTAAATAAAAAAAATATTATTTTCAAAACAACGTAGTATGTACTGGATTTAAAAAGCATATGGATAAAGTTTCATAAAAATCTATTCATTAATCAATGATTTTTGATAAATAGCCAATTAATTCAAATTACTATTGACACCACTATGCAGCGTACACAATTTAGTTAAAATGACATGTTTTTATATTATGAACGTCTGTGCCATTTTAGTAAATCTTTATATCTGTTTTCGCTAAAACATTTAACATTAAAGAACACTTACATTTTATTTGATAACTCTAAGAATCCAGTCTTATGCAAAATATTCATATTACTCTACATACAAATATTTCATTTGAATAATGGTGTTAGCTCTTGAGAAATTGGTCATCCTATAGATCGAATACAACAATAGGAAAATACAAATAAGTCAATAAAGAATTTATATAAAAAAATACTCAATGTTCGACACTTCGCTGTAATCTTGCGAACTATACTAGGCTATTTCCATGTAGCTTATCTAACCCCATGAGTGCTGAAGCAGAAACATTCAGAACATCCATTCTATAAATCAATGATATCGTCTAAAGTTTCGCACCATTCAATTCCCCTAGAACGCATGTTATTATACTTTTGGAGCTTTAATACAACATGCTACCATGGGTACTAACCGGTAGAGACAGCGCTTCACTCACTAGTAAGCATTATCAAAATAGGAGCATTTAACAATGTCAAAGCGGACGCAATCACTAATGCACTTTCAGATTTATATGTTGATGATTTGTTGGGAATGGTAATAAATCAGCTACTTACGGGAAGAAATATGAACACAAATATTGGCATCTCATTCACACCTAAATCTGTGATCTTTAGGCCCCCACAAGGAGGCGTTCTGTCTTATCTTCTCCAGAACCTAGCGGTCAACGAACTACCAGTAATTCAAAAGAAAGAGAAGGATGCAAGGTGATTGCCTACGTAGATGACTTCGCAATAGCTGTATTAGAGAAGTACCTCAATACCCATTAAAAACTATTAAAAAATGTTTTCTCTGCACTCAAATGGGAAGCCAGATGTGTACTCGGCGCAAAAAAAAATGAATTAGTCCTTTTAATCAAGAAATACAAATTTCAGCACATGTATCCTAATCACTCTTTAAAACTTGATTCGCAGAATCAGCCAAGTACCTGTGTCTGGTATTGAACAAGAAACTGAATTGAAAAGCCAATGTGCAACCACATATCACTCCCTGTCTTTACTTGTCCATCATTAGGCCCATACCGATGTAAGATCGACGACTCTAGAAACAGCCTCTAACCACAACCTTCTAGAGGAAGTTCAAAGATTAGCTTGCATAGGCATTAGCGGAATTCGAAGAACCACCCCTCCGTAGCACTAGACGCTATCCTACATCAAATGCCCCTAGGAATTCATGGTAAACAGACCGCAGCGTGTGCAGCTGTGAGAGCTTCGTTACAATGGATACCCTCTCAAGGTGGTACATAAAGATACTAAATCACCTTAACATTACAGAACACATCGATCACATCACTACCCAACTCAGTTTTGAGCATAACTTCAAGTCAACAATTCCCAGTCGCCTTGAATGGGAGTCGAATGTGATTGTAGATAAAAACTCGATTTACATCTACACGGATGGGTCGAAAACAGAATATGCAGTGGATAGAGGTGTTTTCTCCGAGATTCTTGATTCTTTCTCGAAACGTTCAATTCAAGTTGTTCTGGACGGTTTCAAGTCTGCAACTCTCCAAATAAATGCTGGTTTCCCTCAAGGCTCAGTTTTTTCTGCGACTCCCTTTCTCATTATACCCTATCCAATAGGGGTATATTAGTTTTGATACATAGTTTGTAGCATAGAGAAATAATTTAGCTAAATATACCTCAAAGTATATGAACAATTTGTTGTCACAACGTCATTTTCTATATATAATCCACATCGTGTTTTAAGCCATGTCCACTTTTTTTAGTTTTACAGATAGGATGGGATAGGGTATTCAACGATCCGCACAACGCAGCGGACTGAAGCCTTTTCATATGTTTTAAATTAATGAATGAATGAATGGCGTCGAAGAAAAGGCATGCGTGTTAGTAGCGATTTACGATGAAACGACCACATATTCCAAGTTACTAAAAACTCAGCGAAATGTATAAGTTTCTCTAATCGATGTAAGAAATATTTCACTCTTTCTGATCTGAAACCAAGATATATAAAGCGTTTATACGCCCTAAATTTGAGTTCAACGCTCATGTCTGGTCGGGTGCTCCAAAATCAACATTGCACATCCTAGATAGGATTCAAACGCTCCAGTTCTTTGGACGAACACTCAAATATAGAATACAGGCATTTAAAACTAATGTGCTCCGGTACCTCCTTTCTTCTTATACCGAATTTCCTTAACGCCCACACTGTGCTGAGGGTGCGTATAAAGGGTATTCATAACCCCCTGAGTGCTCGCAAATTAAAAAAAAAATCCATGCAACACTGGGCATCTATAACTAGAAAAGCTGTCTCTTCTAGATAATGCTGAACAGATCAGTATCAAAAACATCAAACATCAGTACCATTATCGTTGTCCTTACAGCCTTATATAATTACACTGCCCTCTAGGCATACAGGCAAAAAGACTAGGCCTCTTTAGCAATGACTTCTGCAAAAGCTGCTTGGACAAGGAGGATGCATAATATAAATTACTATCATGTCAAATATTAATGTTGAACTTCTCATGGCAATTCCTTGTCTTCAACTTTTCAAAAACACCTTTTTACTTAACCTCGGGTATATTTCATGCGTAGATAAGCTTCTCCCTCTAAAGATTTCTTTTATCTTTTCATTGCATACGATTTTAAAAGGTATATTTCTGAAGAACATTTCCTCCATCTACGATTATTGGGATGTAACGTATGACAAAAACATTTAGCAAATAATCTTAATTTAATCTTACAATCCGAAATTGTACTGTACTTGAATTTAGTTTTACATTGATGATTATGTTAGCTCTGCTTAATCATTCAGGTCATCAAGAGAAGTCGATTTTGTGTTAGTAATGAATAAAATTGCCATTTTTACCCATTTCTTGAACGAATGCCAAAGAATGCAAAGGCCAACTATTGCAGCTAATTTGTATGAAAGTGCATACAACCAATTCCAACAACACTAGAAAAATTTGCATTTTTATCTTGTCTGAGAGAAGTAATCCAATAATATGATCATTGATATTGTTAAAGTTAAATATCTATTTTTGGATATAAAATTAACATTCGAAACCTTTTGATACATGACATTGACATTACACTATATTACATCAGGCATGCAGTTGGTTAATACCTCTAACAGGAAATCAAACTTAAGTTCATTACTTCACATTTAGCTTAAGAGAATTACAAGACGAATCTCTTAAACTGTTTTATGAAATTCCACTTTGCAAAGAAACGACGCAACGTCGAGTATATATCTCTCTCCAAGAAAAACCAGTATCTTTGCCAGACGAAGTTGAATGACTGTTCATGTGCCAGTGAATCACATCGAACGGAGCTCAATTTCACTTGCTTTTGGTTCTTTGAAGGCGAATGAACTTGCAACGCTTAGCAGAACAGTCCCGTGTGCATACTAATTACTTTTAATTACAACAAACGTTATATTACACAACTTGTGACATTGAAAATATTTTTTTTATTTTTGATGCAATACTGGGCAACCCCACAAATATGGATACTCGCTTCGGATGACACTATTGTTGACTACACCACGCGCCTGGTGTAAACGACTTGGCTAGGATGGGTTTCGTATATAAAAGAGTGGCTACAATGAGCAAGTATTATCAGTAACAATTCGCACTTTGGTTAGAATCACCACACAATCAGTCTTTCAATTCGAAATGGCATTCAAGGTAAGGATACACTTTCGACAAAATTGGATAACATTCACTAAAATATATATTCCCGCACAGTTTGTTGTAGTTCTCGCTTGTTTGGCTGTAGCCAGCGCTGGACATGTTGGTCGATCTCGCTCGGCTCGAGTTATTGCACCAGCAGCTAACGTGGCTGTTCCAGCGGCTCGTATTGAAACAATTGAGCCGGTTGTTGTAGATGAAGCTGATCCCTATCCCCAGTACAACTACGCCTATGATGTTCAGGACGCTATTTCCGGTGATTCGAAGACTCAATTTGAAACTCGTGATGGAGATGTTGTTAAGGGCGAATATTCGTTGATCGATGCCGATGGATTCAAGAGGACCGTGACATATACAGCTGATCCTGTGAATGGATTCAATGCAGTTGTAACCCGCGTTCCAATTGCCAATGCTGTGGTTGCCGCAGCTCCAATCAAGGCAGCTCCATTGGTTGCCTCTCCAGTAGTTAGGGCTGCCCCATTGGTACGAACTGCTGCACCCATTGTAAGGGCTGCTCCACTTGCCTATACTGCCCCATTTGCTGCTCCCATAATCAAGCCCGCTAGAACCAACTATGCCGCACCAATCGTTAAAGCTGCTCCAGTTGCCTATGCTCCAGCACCAACTGCATTTGCTCCTGCTCCTATTGTAAGGGCGGGTCAATTTAACTATGCTGCTCCAGCTGCCTACACCGCCCAGGCTTCATATACAGCTCCAGCTGCTTATGCTGCTGCACCAATTGTTAAGCCAGGGTTTGCCGCTCCTGCATTCACCTATGTCTAGGTAATATATACATCATTTGGTATACTGTTGACTGAACTCCTTACCTGGTTGCCTGTTGTAATTTTTTAAGACATTAAAACTGAAATGCAAAATAAATATAATTTTTTTATTTGCGGACAAAAATACACTAAAATCGTATGTAGAATAATTTCTTATAATCTTAGTTTACTCTTGAAATTGTAGTATTGCCAGCCGACAGGGGTTTCCTGTTAAGGCAATCAATTCGTAAGTGGAGGTTGTTAAACTTTCGGCGAGTAAGACATTGACCAATTTTGCCCTTTATCCAAATAAAATCGTTTAAGTGGGGCACATAAACCTCGTCCCCCGAAAAGACACTTAGCTGCATCAAATCAACATACAAAATTACTTTTCTTACGGAACAACCAAACAATTGGGTTTGTTATGAGACAATTTTTTGCATTAATATAAAAACTCTAACAACTTTAACCAGAACAATCTTGGACATATAGAAGTCCATCTTAACAAAAAGATAATTATCAAAAAAATCATGGTTCCTAAAGCCCTAATAGTATACAAATCGAATATAATTGCAGTAGCCCTGGGGATATATTTTATAAAACGAATATCGTTGAAATCACTTCGTTCTCGTTGAAATACGATTACATAAAACGAGTATCGTACGAATATCGTTGAAATCACATCGTTCTCGTTGAAATTCGATTACATAAAACGAGTATTGATATAGGTTTTACGATACTCGTACTTTTTTACGACTGAAATTTGGCAGTCGTATAGCTTTCGTTTTCGTATTGTTGTGTCTGCCACTGGTTGTTCTCAGCTGTAAAAATGTAAGTAAAAACAAATAGAAAATAGTGAGCGAAAATTGAGATTTTTATAATTTTATTTCATTAATAGGTCACCAACACAAACAAAGCAAATGGATTTGTTTATTGCGTTTATGGAAATCAATCCAGATCTCGCCAAAAATTATTTGCCAAATAACCAACCAAAGGCCAAGTCCAAAATACTTTGGAACCACTTGGCAGAACAACTTAATGCAAATGGATCTCCAGAATGTATGTTGATCTTGCACTCGGAAGTTTCGAATCAATCTTCCCCAGAACATAAACACTTCTTTGTTAACTCGAAATAGTTGTTATAATCTAAAACAAATTGTTATAAGTACATCAAGTATGGACGATTGCTTACGCTGAATTGGGAATGCTCATTGGGTCTGAGTTATCCCTAATTGGTCTCCTTGAGATTAATTATTCCTCCTCTTCGGAATCGTCTTCACTATCCAAAAACAAATCGCAATGAAATTTTTTTTTTACAAAATTTAATAATTTCCGATTTCACGACTTTTGTTTACTTTTTGTTTACGTTATTATATTTTTGACAGTCCTAAATAGGATTGAAGTTGGTTGCGCTTCAAAAATATTTTTTTTTCTATTTCATTTGGCAACAATTTTCTTACGCCTTTCTCGTTTCACACGATCGCACTTTGTCGCGACTATCGTTTACTTATTTATCGTTTACTTGCCATTCGTTTCGTTTTGTGTAATAGAGCCCCAGCATCCGGCCAGAAATTGCCAACATACCCGCTGCTATGCTGGTTATAGTCATGACAAACGGTATAAATTGGATCTTAAAAATATGTAAAATAATACTTTACCTACATTATAAAAAAAATACAAAAATCTGATTCATAACCTTGGTTTTATTGCGTTTGAATAAAGGAAGTTATGTTGCTGCATACTATTACGGTGGTAGTACTTTACCTATTTTATCTTAAACTCAACCTGTTGGGGGATGGGGATATTCTCTGCGTTTTGCAGTAGCATATTTGTGAATAATACTTCCCTGATTGCAAATGTTCCGAGAAGATTCTTTAAAATTGAACACTGTATCCCATGTTCTCCTGCATTATGTGACAGAGCTTTTGATGACATTTGGGTACTTAAACCCTATTATTGATTTAACAAGTGGTGGGTGCACGACTGTTATTGCACAAAACGTTAGGAACTATTTGACCTAAAACTTATTACAAACAATAACAGTAACATGGATATTGCAATTTATTCAATTTGACCAAATAGTTTGCGAGCAAATGGTTTTACATGTTTTTTTTCGAAAAAAAAAAAAACTGGGTAGGTACGTAATTTTGTTGCAACTATGTACTGTGTTTGTAGTATGTATATGTTAAATTCAATTAAAATCGTTGGAGCCGTTTTGAGAAAATGCACGTTGAGTGAAATTTTTATATAGTAGCTATCGTTAATAAAAAGATTAAGAGTAAATAAAATGGCCTAGAATTATGACCAAAAAAGTTGTAAACATCGGCCAAGTTTTTATGGTTGGAAAGATCATTACGGATAGACAGACCGACTTGACGAACGCAATTAAAAAAAATACTTTTTTGGGTTCCACTATCACTATGTTAGAATCACTCAATTACATACTAGGAATATTCCGGTGGATATAGCAATGCTTTCATGGCTAAGATGCTACAGCAATACTGGTGCCTGAAAATAGCGTTCTGAAAGCAACAAAAAACAGCAGAATGCAGTCAATAAGGTTCAAGATTGGCGTATCAAACTCAATGAGACAAAATCCACTCATATAAACTTCACTAATAAGAATATAAATAATGTTCCTTTATTCATTAACAACCAAGCTGTATACGCAAATATGACTAAGTACCTTGAAATGAATTTGGACGCGAAGTTAAAATTGAAAGAGCACATCAAAAAAAAAAAAGAGAGAAGAACTAAACCTAATATATTGAAAAAATAGTAAAAATACTGGTTACTGGGAAAAAACACAGACCTTTCTATGCATAATAAACTCATGCTATATAAACATGTACTGAAGCCTGTTTGGATTTATGGCATCCAATTATGCGATTTGCACCGTGATCTACAAATAAATACGGTAACACAAGAGATTAAAAAACACGCTGTATTACACAATCAGCGTCTATAAAATCACGAAAACGCCGAAATGGAAATAGTCCTAAATGTACGAAACAACATTAGAAGATTAAGAAGAACCAAGCCTCAGTACAGAGCTTATGGCCTAATGATATGGGAAAATATTATATTTATCTGTAAATTTCTTCCCCCAAAGCGATTAAAAAATGAAAAAAATTAAATCTTCAGATTTAATCTCCTCAGGTTGTTTAAGTGCTATAATATCTCGCACTAATTGGTACCGACAACTATTAAATGTCTTTTTAAGATTTCCAAATCAATTCTTTTTAAAAATGCAATAAAATTAGTAAGATCAAACATTCCCATTAATTATGGCACACAACCTCGTTCAAGTAGTTGCGGGCTACCTTCTTAGTAGCGCATTCTATCACTCCAATTTTCCCAGAGGCCTTGTTGATGGTTACGGTTTGTAGCTTTACAGGACCACCGTAGCGAAGGGCCGATGTTATGCCAATAATCCGTGAATGCGCCTTCAATTGGACATTGTAAGCAAATAGTCCGAGATCTTTGTGTAGAATTTTCCTTAGGCTAGTGCGTGAAATGTTGAGCTGTTAAGATCGATGGCGAGTTGATGTTCGTGAGTTAAGTCTTACAACCTCGGCTACAGAAGCCCCATTCTCGTCTGTGCGCACCGTACGACGACGGGGACCATGAGTTTTATCTACTAGCTTACCAGTCTCTCGAACTTTTTGCACAAACTTGTGTACAGCAGGCGTAGTGGGTGCTCCATTTCAGCCAAAATTTATTTTTCAAATAATGCTCTGTTTGGGCTACACCCATAACACTCACTTTGGAACTTGTTGTTCAAGCGTAAAGCTGTCAGTGTCAAAACAACTTATGTTTTTTTTTTTTAAAAAAGCGGCACAGACTAAAAAAGGTCCGTTGCAGTCCCACGTGCATATGTTTCTCACATTAATATTCTGACATAAATATAAGCCATGTCAACTAGATTTTCAAAGAAGTTGTATTCTAAATGGAGTTTTATTTTCTTGGACAGAGCTGGACAAGAGCGGAGAATGTGATGTGCACATTCCTCCTCCTCATCGTCCATTTTCTGAAGAAGTCATTGCTCAAGAGAGCCTACTCTTTTTGTGTGCAGGCCTAAGGGGCAGTGTCCTTTAAAGACACCGATTATGGTACTGATGTTTAATCTGTCCAGCTTTATCGCGTTTCTGGTTTCTGGTTGCCTAGGTATTAGATTCGTTGTGCCGTCTATCCATCTGCGGTCGCATACTTAGTTTCAATACAAAATAAATTTAAAGCAGAGGGTGGTGGTTTTAGTGGTTAGTTAGTAATCTATATGTGAACAGTTTAACGTATGTTGCTCTTTTATGTTGCATTGGAAATAGTTAAATAAGTTGTGTCATACCAACATGATGTTTCATTAAGAATGAAAAAAATCTATTTTTAAATCCCCATCATTAGTGGCAAAACTATGCAAGTAAATTAAAAATCTACAAAAAGAAATAACCCAGTAAAAAATTAAATCAAAAGTAACGTATCGCAATTTTAATTTAAAATTTAATTTTTTATAACTAGTTATATGATGAAATAAAGAATTACCTTAAGCGATAGGTTGCAAAAAGAAATCTGCCAGTGCAACGGCAACCATATACTCATTCTCTCATCCCATTTCAGCAAGGTTCTTTACTTTTTTCACTGAGAACCTTCCATATTTAAACAAAATGTTAATTCCATTAATAATTAAAATCTAAATTTTGTATGAAACCTATAGAAACAAGTAAAACAGAAAATTATCTAAAAACTAAACAGGTAATAAAACAAAAACAATTCTAGTCTATAAAATAGTCATACGGATTGTTAAACCCAAGGCTTATATACCGACAAGTCTACGATCATGAAAGACATGGCAATAATTGCAATCCAGCACATGGTAAGTAAAAGTAAAGTTTCAATAAAATTATTTGTGGTTTCCCAGTTTCACACTACACACTGACCACACATTTACATTTGTATCATTATGACCTTAAAAAGTTCCTACCTCCAGACAAAATGTAGACTTTAACTCGTCACCTATTGTGGTGTCACAAAACTAGTACCATATGCAATTTTAGTAGTCGAACGACATCTAGGCTATAAAGCAGCAAATAACCAGAAGCGCCGTGGTTAAATAAAAAACGTTTTCTCGAATCCGGGATGTATAGTCTTTATTTGAATAAATCTATTTATAGAACAATCAGATGAATTTGTATTTCTAGTCAACTTTTGTAACCCCATTAACAAGATCGTGATGTCGGACATTGTTTGGCAAACTCCATATAACGTGGGACTGTTAAAAATCCGGATCATATGAGTCAACCACCCCAGCGGATATACGCAATTCAAACATAGCAACAACCAGATAGTGTTGGCTCGTTAGCTTAACAATCTATCAAAAACCCCGCACTTAATTGAAACCCAAGCGAAATTCCTTAATCTGGGCCAACATGGAGCAAACCCACCCATTTTTATTATCTACGCGAATAACCTTGAAATACGATTTGTTGGGTTTGTTATTCTTTCGCGCGATTGTTGGGGCATACCGACAACCATTGAATATAAATGAGGGGCGATGGCGATGACGATCACTATTACTACGATGCTAGGTCGTTTCTACCAAAAGTGGTGTTACTTTATATCATTACCAACTACATTATGCATCAGACAGGTAATTTTCCGGTTATCTAGTACAATTGCTTGCATGGTGACTGTAAAAATACTTTGAGTGCGTTAGGGCCAAGACATTTCTAGCTAAAGCTATCGGTTATGACGGCACATTGTCATGATGTATAACGAGTGACAACACTTGAACAAAATTTATCCAATGTGTCACATTAAGTTGTTGTTATTTGCAAAAACATAAAATTCTGTTAAAGAATAATTGGGCCAAAAGTAATCATGTGGAATTGTTGCAGACAGTAATTGTAGTATATATATTTAATTTCATTAAAAAAAAACAATTTTTGGCGCAACAGGCTCGTTATTACCCAGGGCCTAGCTTTTTCTTACAACCATTCATGAGTGCGTGTATACTCGCCAAATATAGTTTGCGAGAAATTGACAATCTAAAAATCTTTTATATGGCTTCTCTCGAAGTAAACTGGATACACAGTTTTGTTGACTGTATTTATTATATGTTGAGTTAATTCAAAATCGTTGAAGTTGTTTTAAAAAAAAATACATTATGCGTAATTTTATATAGCTTGTAGAGTTAATAAAATGGCTAAACTTAAAATAATGGCCTACAAATATGATCAAAAGTATCAAATTATGATATGAAGTTTGATAAAATCGGTCAAGCCGTTAGTCTGGAAAGACCATAACAGTTAGACGGGCTCTTGTATCATTGTAATGTTAGAATCAATCAAAATCTCGAGGATGGAGGATGAAAATGGTCACGAAAACAATACCTTTCTATGTGTAAGAGAAAGCTAAAATATATAAAATAAACATATCGTGAATTTAAAAAATATCGTTAATTTTTACTGAAATCAAAAATACCGCACTTAGTAAAGCAGTTTTTTATATAATCGATCATGCATATCCGTTGTGTGTGAGGTATAACATTTATATTGGGACTATATAAATAACTACACAAAATTTTGTGCAACTGTAATTAGCTATATGAACTCTTAATATTGCTAAAAATCAGAATAGGCTATGGTGCTGTTGAAAATAAGTGATTTTCGGTTATTCGACAAAAATAAAAACCCCTTAAATACATATTATGCTCAAACTAAGTATGGAACAGTGTTAAACATATGATAAGGCTAAAATCTGCTATGCGGATCGTTGAATCCCCAAAAATTGGGCATGACTTAAAACTGAACGGGAATGAAATAAAAAAATTACATTGTCACATCTTGTTCAGATAGTATCAAAATCTTTTTGGTTCGACAAAAAACGACGTATTTCTATGGCATATTCTATGGGGTAGTGTATAAAATCTTACTAAAAACTACCCCAAAATTGGGCGTGGCAAAAAACTGTATAAAGATAGAATATAGAAAATAGAATTTAAAAAATACTGTATAAAGATATAATATAGATTGTCTAAATAATTTGTTCAGACATTTTATCAACATTCTTTACCGTTTGATGATTACTTTTGTCAGTCCGTCTTTAGCAAAAAACAAATAAGCTCTATGGTTTGCGCTGGCGAGAACATGCCACGAACACGTGAAAAACATTCTGTGCTCAAATCTAATCCGTAAACGGACAACGATTGTCCTTGCGACTTATTGATTATCATTGAATGTCAATCTAATAGGAAATTGAAAGCGTTTGAATTCAATTGCCACATCAGTGGGAATCATTGGAATGCGTGGCAGCGAAACATCTTTGCCTCCGAATTTGTTATTCAAAATTTTGTTCATTAATTTTTGAATGACCAATTACGTGCTATTGCACTTGAACCCGTGGTAGGCTTAAATTTCTAAGTAAAATAAGCGGAGATCCAACCTTCAATGCCTGCAAATCCAATGAGTACAAGAACTCTGTTGAATAATATGATACCAATTTGCCTCTCAACGACTGCAGTATCTTGAAGTTCAAATCGTTGACGTCCACAATTTTTGCTGCCAACATGGGGTATACATCGTAAATCGAGGAATATGCGGTCAATTTTGCGTATCAACAATTGTGCAGAAATCGGCAGGGAATTTTATGCAGCCAGTATTTTCATGGACAACAACTTTTCCATCGCCCATATCTAACAATTGTTTCCAGAATGTGTCAGCAGGTGGATTTCGTAGTATTTTGACGCACATGTTTGACGGAATAACGGAAAGTGTTTATCTGAAATCATCTGAAAGGTGAATATTTCGTCGTTGTTTTTTTTTGTAACATTGAGTGTTCTGTTCAACACCTCAATAGAATGTTTGTGTGCCATAGTGCATTTATCACAGATGATAGTTTAAAATTGTTTCAGCACTTTGGCCCTCGACGATTGTTTCCTCTATGTTGCACACTTTGTCTGGTTTACTTTGAACATTCAAATGTTGAATTAGCTGTTCTACCTCCATCCAATAAAGTTGCTGCAATGCCATTATTTTATCGTATTTCGGCGAGATTTAGCGAAATTTTAAATAACAAAATAATCTACCTTATAAAGCCGAAACTGCCAGCATAATGCATTCGTTTTTTAGGTAAACGCCCCCGAAAATGGGCGTGAGTGACGTGATCTAAAGACGAAATGTTTTTTACTTGCAGTATAATTCTCAAATTATATTCATCGACATTATTTTTTACAAAAAACGATCTCAAAAAGTGGGCGTTAAAAAAATTGTGTGTTGGCGAAATATAGATATTCGGAATGTCTAAATATCTTGTTCAGGAACTTTTAACCAAAAACAACATTTTTTCTGATAAGTGGGTGTGCCCGTGGACGGATTTGAAGAAAAAAAACAAAGCCTATGTCCTTCTCATTGTTTTTCTGAATAGTTTAATAGAAAAACCAAATTGATTGAAAGTTACGTGAGTTATACGTAAACGCACAAAATATCAACTAAGTTTTCTATATATGGATTTTCTAAATTTGGCATTGCTACAAAAATCTATTATTTACAGTTTTTGGCAATAACTAGATGCGGGGTACCAATAGTCTTGGACCTATAAAGCCAATAAAAAAAAGCTCTGAGTTTTAATCCACGAACATAGTATAAAAACAATTCGAAGTTAATTCGGCCCACTGTTTACCTGTAGATGCATGTACAGTCCAACAGACCGACAAAATCGCCAGACCCACTTTTTCAGACTTCTTCGTCGTCGTAATGTCATAATGTCAGGTTTGATTAAAATACCAAAGAGTTCGATTTTTTTACGAAACCAATACTCGCTCTATTTATAAACATAATTGTTGGAAAGCAAAAACTTTAATTCAATAAATAATAACAATTTGTGAATCACAAAATTCAAATTAGTGGTTATACCCATAGCTTACTGGAGCTGACTTCAAATATGTTGGAGCAGTGTATGACTCAGATGTGGCATATGAAACTGGAGTGCCAGTTTTCACAACAGATGGGGTAGCATAAGCGACTGGAGCTGATTTGAAGTATGTTGGAACTGAATGTGAGACAGGAGCAACAGTCTTTACAACAGTCGAAGCAGCATAAGCGACTGGGGCGGATTTGTAGTATGTTGGAGCTGAATAAGAGACTGGAGCAACAGTCTTTACAACAGTCGGAGCAGCATACGCGACTGGAGCTGTTTTGTAGTGGGTAGGGGCGGTGTAGGAAACTGGAGCAATGGTCTTCACTACAGTTGGTGCAGCATATGTGGTTTTTACAAAGGCTGGCGCAGCATAAGTAACTGGAGATGATTTGTAATATGTTGGTGCAGCATATGCGGCTGGAGCAACTGTCTTTACAATAGTTGGAGCAGCATATGCAATTGGAGCAACTGTCTTTACAGTTCCATCGAGAGGTACACGGGTGACAACAGCATTAAATCCATGCACGGCATCGGCGGTGTACTGGACGATCCGCTTGTAACCATCAGCATCGATTAGGGAGTACTCTCCTTGCACAACATCGCCATCCCTAGTCTCTGATTGGCTTTTTACATCCCCTGTAATTGAGTCATGAACGTCGTAAGAGAACTTGTATTGTGGATGTGGATCGTATTCTTCGACTTTCTTCAAGACGGGTTGTGCTACCGCTACTGTGTGAGCAACAGGAGCAGGCTGATAAATTTGTTGGGCTGGAAGATATCCTGCGCTGGCCACAGCTACCAAAGTAAATGCAACTACAAACTGTAATTGAGATACATGAATTTGCATAAATTGTTAACTTATTCTGTTTTATGTATATATACCTTGAATTCCATTGTGTTTTTGATTTGTTGCCCTGGATATGGTCAAGATAGACGATCTAATGCGAATGATTATTTATTACTTGCACTAACTCATTTTATACAAAATTGATTTGCCAAATGCTGGTACTGTGTAAGTATTTCATTCTTCGCAGTTATCTTACGTTTGATACACATTTCTTTTGTCAACATTACCGCGTTCGTGTAAATAGCGTTGTGAACCATTTAAGGTCAGTCGCCTGGTTAATTCCGACATGCGTTAGCCGTGTTAAATCTGTTAATGAAATATTATTTTTGTGGGAACCAGTTTAAATGTTTTGATTATTATTGGGCGTAGACTTATGGCTTTACGTTAATTGATGAAATAACAGGCGAGGTATGGACTATGCCATGTACACTATATTATTAATGATTTGCTTTGTGGAGTACCTGCGGCTGCCCTGTAGCAGTTCCTATCGAATATTTTTTATTTTCTTTCTTACAACCGACGTAAAGAGTTGCATAATTTATGATATTGTGTGGAAAAATATAAAAAAATTAAATGTTTGTGTAAAATGTAGGTCAATAAAATTCCAAATCTAAACAATATGGCCATGTGAACTTTGGGGCTATGTATCACACTGAAGAACTTAAGAACTTCAAATCTGTATATATATTCATGCATTGAATAAATCGATATCATTCACATCAGATATCTTTGCTTGATAATTCATTAGGAGAATCACTATGACAAAAATAGCACTCAAGGTGTGCACAAGAATTTGACTAAATATAACTTAACTTTTTATACATTAATGAATTTAATTTCAGTTAACTGCAGCTCTTGGTTTCTTAGCTGTTGCCAGTGCAGGATACTTTCCATCCCAACAACTCTATCAAGCTACACCTGTCGCCCACACAGTAACAGTAGCACAACCAGTCTTGAAGAAGGTTGCAGAATACGATCCACATCCACAGTACAAGTTCTCTTACGATGTTCATGACGCAATAACCGGGGATGTAAAAAGCCAATCAGAGACTAGGGATGGCGATGTTGTGCAAGGAGAGTACTCCCTTATCGATGCTGATGGATATAAGAGGATCGTCCAGTACACCGCCGATTCCGTTCATGGATTTAATGCTGTTGTCACCCGTGTACCATTAGATGGAGCTTTAAAGGTAGCTGCTCCCTATGCTGCTCCAGCTATTGTAAAGACAGTTGCTCCAGCCACTTATACTGCACCAACATACTTTAAATCATCACCAGTCACATATGCTGCTCCAACTGTTATAAAAACCACATACGCTGCCCCAACTGTAGTGAAGACCTTTGCTCCAGTCTCATATGCTTCGCAAACATCACCAATCACTTATGCCGCTCCATCTATTGTTAAAACTGCGTATACTGGTCCAACTGTTGTGAAGAACGTTGCTCCGGTCTTATATTCCGCTCCAACTAACTTCAAATCAGCACCAGTAACATTTGGTGCCCCAGCTGTTGTTAAGACAGCTAACGCTGCCCCAAATTTTGTTAAAACCACTGCTCCGATCTACTATGGTGCGCACACATCACCAATCACTTATGCTGCTCCGTCTGTTATTAAGACCAATGTTCCAGTCTCCTACGCCACCCCAACTTACTACAAATCAGCTCCAATTGCGTATGCTGCCCAAGCTGTTTTGAAGACTTCAGCTCCAGTTTCTTATGCTACATCTCAGTCTTATACTGCTCCTGCATATATCAAGTCATCTCCTATCTACAGCCATAGCCACTAAACTAGAATCTTGTGATTATAATTGTTAATATTTATTGCATAAAAGTTATTGCTTTCAAATTTATATATATGTTTTTGTATGTTTAGCTAAGTAGTTTTTTGACATATTATTTTTCGAGGAATGCACGGAAAACCATGATGTAAATTTGCATCTACCACTACGCATGGACTATATGTTTCACATATATATATAGCAACCATTTTTGGTCCTGTGCACGAGGAGGCCGAATGGAGGAGAAGATACAACCGCGAACTCTGTGAGCTGTACCAAGATGTGGATGTAGTCCAAAAAGCCAAAACACGTCGACTACATTGGCTCGGCCACATCGAGCGAATGGACAATAATGCTCCAGCTATGAGGATCTTCGAATCCCAGCCTCCAGGTTCGAGAAGGCAAGGAAGACCGAACCTCCGTTTCAAAGACCAAGCCATTGCGGATGTTAGAGCGCTTGGTCTAGATAACTGGAAGCAGCGATCCAGGGATCGTAGAAGATGGAAAGCTGCAGTGTCTCAAGCAGAGACTCTGCACGGGTCGGAAGCCCGATAAGTATATAATTAATTATAATTCAACCTATTTCATCAAATTTTATGCAAGAAATTTAAATTTGAATATTATAATTTATGTAAGGTATTGGAACTTCTGATATCATATGAAAACGTAAAGGGTCTACTAAACCTGTATTAAATTATCAGGGCTGTCAATACAAAAAAAAATCCTTTACATTTCGAATAATAGGTATTTTATTTGAAATTCTGGTATTAGGAACAACTTCTTGACGTAAAGCAATTTCGCCGAGCTCGAAAAGATGCATATGTACATTTGAGACAGCTGTATTTAGATGTGGCATAAAAAGATGATCAAAGGAAAAAAAAGAATCCATTTTGTCAGGAAGAAACCGAAATGCCTTCACAGATTTACATCAAATTCATTATTAAGTGTTCTTATAATCATAATTTTAAGTTGCGCGAGTAAAGTTGTCGAATGCAGTTGGATAAAAAAAAAGCTCAATGATTTTTATAGTTTATTTTTCCGAGGTCTCGACCTTCCATATTTATTTAGAATTGTATGTATATAATATAATTACTAGCATTAACCCGTTATCTAGTGCTCTGCAGCGATTAAAGCTTACGACGAATTATTGGACGATTGTCTATGGTTCCGCTTGCCGTTTTATATTATTTTTTTCAATATTTCTTACAATTTTTTTTAGATACGAGTAGGTACTAAAGTACTGCTATACAATTTGTATAAGTATCTGCGAAGCCTTGGCTTTATTTATTTTATTTCAGTATTTCAAGAACCAGATAATATAATAAAACTATTTATATGATTTTAAAGAAATTTTGAATTTAGAGAGTAAACTTATTATTTTTTATGGTCGATTTTGATTAGAATAAATATTTAATTATTCAAAAAGACATTTTTAATTGTCTTTTTCTAGTTTTAAAGTTTACAATATTGGTAAGTTCTCGGGGTAAGTTGCTGATTGTTGCCGGTACCCTGTACAAAAGTTTTCGTATACCATACTTGTTGTGATTTCTTGATACTTGCAGCATATCTCGAGCACGTCGCATAGTCTAGTGTTCACTTCATGATTTAATGGTCAAATAGACTAGCTGTCGTCGAAGTATGCCAAAGTAAAATTGATCTTAAAAATATCTTCAACATTAAGAACTTTGAAGCTTAAGTTGTTGTTTCGATTATTGTTTTAGTTTATATGCCTAAAAGCGGCTTTTTCAGTTTCTCTAACTTTTGGGTGTGAGTTTTCGCTGAGTGGATAGTAAACCTGTCTCAACACGGGAATAGTCCGTAGATTGCTTTCATAACGTCTATACGTAGCTTATCAATGTGTTTGTTTCATAAGAATTGACAGTCGATGAGAGTCGATATTTATAGCTACCTTGATGACTTCAGTAGTGGAACTAGGACATGCATCATTTCACATATATACTAGGAATTGAGTGGATTTGTATCTCGAATTTCGTATATGCATAATTTTGGTTTTCGATGCATTAATCACCAATCCGTAGTCGTGTCGTCAGCAAAAGCAAATGCTGTGCACTGTTTAAACGATCACAGAAGCTCATTAGTTTTCAGGATAAACAGGATTGGGCCTTCTTCTGATCCCTGTGGACACCATATTCAACCTTAGTTTTTTTCAAACATCACGTCGTTTATTTTCACACAAAAATGCCTGTTGCTCATATAATCTGTTAACGAGTACTTCATTTGTCCTCCTACACCAATACGATGAAGCGCTTCTAAAAGTGTTTTGTGGTTTAGGGTATCAAAGGCCTTACTGAAATCCATGAAACAGTACCTGCATATGTTGACATTTATTCAAGCTCTGGTTTTCACAACTTGCGACTTCTACTAACAATTAACCGAAACTTTTTTTTTTTTTTTGAAAACCGTACTGACTTTTATGAAGTACTGAATTTTTGAGAATAAAACTGTTTATGTTTCAAGACATTTTTCAAATTCCGGAAGAATTGATATTGGTCTATATTTATTGAGCTGATATATAACTCCTCCATTGTATATCGGCCTAACCACATCTGTTTTCAAGATGGAAGAAATTTTAGCTTGATTCAGGCTTATGTTAATAAGTTTGCTTATTATACGTGCAAAAATGTTGGCGTCGTTCGGAATCCGTCAAATCCCTGTGATTTATCTTCACCTAACAAACTTATGATGCTGCTAACCTATTGAGTGTTTGTTGGATTCACAAAGATAGAATTCTCCATGTTTCTGTTCGATTGCACAAATGCTTTCGAGTCACATTGATGTATAATCTTATTCATCTCTTTTGAAAAAAAAAGTTTGCGAACTTGTTGCATAATTTATGCGGTTTAGTTTATTCAATGTCGCATCAATGTTTATTTTTTTCGTCCAATTTATTAATGACCATGTTTTTCTGGGATCCTTTTTACATTGCATAAACTCATTTATGTAATATTTCTGTGCTTATTTATATACCTACGATAGAGATAGTCCCTTCTTTTGCATTTCTATTAGATTCGCGATCAAATGTTTTTTTTTTCTTTTGTTCCTTGTTTTTTATTTTGTATGTTGATTTACGGTAAATATCATTACGGTAAATGTCATCAGAATCATTTGCGTTCATAATTTTATGCCAAGTCGAACCGTATTAGCTGGTTTACTTTCGTACAGTTTTTGTGGCTATTTGGTGTTTAGAGTATAGTATCGGATTATGATCTATAATGCCGTTTTCTATTACCATCGAACTCATATGTACATCTGTTTTGCAGACAAGGATGTGATCAATCAGTGATTTTAAAACATTATCTGGCTCTACTCTTGTGAACTCTGTTCATAATTCTTGATGATGATAATATTTCTAAATAATCTTTTACATAATAAGCATTAATATCACACACATTATTATTCATATCACCTATAACGATCATTTCCTCATTTTTAACCAAGTAGCCAACATTTTTTCCGAAATCTTCAACAAACGTCTTCCTACTAAATTCTGGCGGACTATATACTCCCAATACGTAAGTCGTTTTATTTTCTTCTTTGAAACTAATCTTTATACTTTCGTAAGAAGTAGTTTCGTGGGGTATAAGCTTGTGTTTCATTTCTTAGCAAATAAACATTAAAACTCCCCCGCCTCTACGTTTGTTTCTATTCGAAAACTCAGGCAAGAATCCATCAATTTTATAAAAACCTTTTTTCTTCGTCTGAAATAAAATTTAATTTGTTTCCACAAGAACAATCATTTTTAACTTAGCCACAAAATGACTTATACAGAAACAGGCAGAACCTACTCCAATTGGTACGCAATGATCTTATAATGAAGCACAAACACATAAAAAATTTGTATTGAATTGATTTGACCCAAATGTTTGTTTATGTCTGAACACTCTCTTTCTTGCCCTTCTATAATGATAACACTGTGGTAAAATATTTAAAGGGATCTCATAAACCCTTGAACGCGCGCAAACTAAAGCGATTGGAGGGTACACGACTAGGTCGTACGCAACATTCTCTTTCACTGTGAGGTATATTAAATTTAATCAAAATCGTTTTAGCCTTTTTTGAGAAATTTAAAGTTGTGTGTAATTTTCATACGGGAGGTACCATTAATAAAATGGCTCGATCCCTGATGGAGCTGGAAGCGACGGCTGCGGCTTTGAAATTGATGAATATGTGGTGGGTATCAGTTTAGACTTATCGTTTTTTCAAGGATCTACCAGATTTGATCAATATTTTTGTTTATTTTTAAACATCCAAAAGTAATATTTCAACAATATTAGATTGTTACTGAACAAAAGTTGTTGAAAGATACACAAACGGTGAGAATATGCGGTAAATGTGTGTATAATCTAACACTATGTGTTTCAATTTCTTTTTACATATGGCCTAAAACCACACTGATAACTGCCGATCAGATTGTTGGTAAACGGTTTCAGGAGTAAACATATTAAGGCAGATATAGGATCTTGTAGACAATGTTAAGGAGACTTATGCCTCTGTAGTTGGCGCAGTTCATAGGGTCTACTTTTTAGTGGACATTCCAAACGATGATAAGGATCTATTCTTCAGGCACACTTTCATACGACCAATTTTGCTCTTGGGTAGGTAAATGTTAATTACCAAGTCATCTTCGCCCGAGTTAAGTTTGAGTTTAGATTTTGCTATACTCAATTCATTTAGGACGGTTGGATGTTAGTTTTTGCTGTCGTCGCCAATATTGAATGTTTCGTGTTGCTTACAATATTAAACATGCATACGCATTGTGTAATAAGCTCATTACTTTCATAGTTGATTTTTGGGAGTTTGAAAAGATTCAGTAAGAGAAATCAGTTTCGGTGAAACAATATAATAAGAACAGAATATCGCGTAAAAATATGATACAAGATGCTTTACGCCTGAAACTTAAGGTTTGCAAGTCGATTTCTTCACAGATCACAGATCATTAAGTGCTTCCATATGCTGAAGTCTATGATTGTTCAAATAATTATAATTTATTACACTGGTAAACAGGTTTTTGTTGCATGAAGTTTTATGCTCAAATCTTAATGTATTTTCCCCATTGATTTCAAATTTGAAGTCAATTTTCCAACAGCATCTCTAATTATTCGGATATGAAGAAGGGTAATTTTTACAAAAAATATAATATAACAGTTTTCAAGGAATGATACTTTCTTTTATACGACATCCTTTCATGAGTCGACCCAGCAATAGTCAGCCATCATATTTGATTTCTAGTAACATTGGTATCGCCTTTCATAATGCTAATATCCTAATGAATCGTTTTCCTTGCTCTTCGGTTAAATCTACCAGATTTTCAGAAAAACGGTATAAATGACTGAAGAGGAAATATAACTCAATGCTGATGTTGTAGCCAAGTTGCTAAAGGTGCAGCATTAGTTACTCAACGTGCTGAGGGTAGTCGGTCGACTTTTTATTTCCCACGAAATGTTTTACTACAGAAACAAAATCATTCCACGCAGTTTTTTATGCGTCATGCAGTTAATAAAATTTGAATCATTTCTTAATTTTCGAAGCTGAGGTCCATCAAAGATACCAGCTTCGTAACTGGAGGCAGTTAGCTTAGGACCGAGATATTTGGACGGGCATATTAGTTGAGCCCCAGATTCGCCCCAGACTTAAAGCAAAAGCAATGTATGATAGGGCCAAGTGGCTTACGCTCTAACGAGAAGATTGTTTCAAAGTGTTAAACTAGAATTAAGTATGAAGATGGCCCTTACAAGGCCAATGGTCGCTTACTGTATTGAAAATTTACCTGACCACCAACATCAATAACCAGAAGAGTCCTGTTCTTAAGAAATCATTCGAGAGACTTTTAAGCAGTTCGTGTCCTGCTAGATATTTGCGAAAATACGAAAAGCTTTATAGTTTGTTCTACATAGAAAAACAAATTTATTATTTATTAGGCCTTTAGTTAACAAAATGTAAAAATAATTTGAATTATTATTTCATTCCCCCTCGAACATGTATCGGTCTTTCTCTAGTTCATTTAAAATTAAATAAAGCACACATTAAATTATCGCCTTAATTATGTTTATTTGAGATTGTTTGAACATATATGTAACTTAATTATACAATTAGATGCATTACATCAAATAATCACATAATATTTGAAATTTTTACCAAGTTTGCCCAATTAATATGTTAGTTATAAAATTTTTACCAGCGCATATCGGATTATATTTGTTCAACTGTTAATTAGCCATTTAAAACCGGTGTTAAGTAATTCGTGACCCTTTCTTGAATTCACCAAAAATAAACGCAAATACACGGCACAAATCTCTGTGCATGTATCCGTGTTGAGAGATTGGGATAAAATTATAACCGAAGGTAATTTTGCAAAATCAATGTTAACTCACATTGTCTGTAGTTTAACACACCGATTGTCACTGATGTCAATCAAGTAATGACTCACTGCCTGTGCGCGGTATGTGGGAAGGTATCTACTACGGCATGATTAAACAAATCTGTCCAAACCGAAATTAGACTATAAAACTGAAATAAAGTCTGCGAAACGATATCATACACTCTTTGCCTTCCAACATAGAAACCACAAAATTCCACAAATCTATAACGATGGTATTCAAAGTAAGATCGCATATTTTATAAACTAATTCAGACTTTCATTAATAGTTCGCTTAACTTTTATAGTTCGTTTTGGCTATTGCTTTCATTGCTGCAGCTAGCGCCGGATACGTACCAACTCAACAGGTATACCAGGCTGCACCAGTTGGCCATACAGTCGCAGTGGCACAACCTGTCTTGGCCAAGAAAGTCGAGGAATATGATCCACATCCACAGTACAAATACGCATATGATGTCCAAGACGCCATTACAGGAGACTCAAAGAGCCAAGTTGAGACGCGTGATGGAGATGTTGTGCAAGGAGAATATTCACTGATCGATGCTGATGGATACAAGAGGATAGTTCAGTACACCGCTGATGCTGTCCATGGTTTCAACGCTGTAGTTACCCGTGTACCAATCGGAGCTGCTGTTAAGACTGTTGCTGCTGCCCCAGTTGCATATGCACCTCGAGCTACATATGCTGCCCCTGCTATTGTAAAGACTGTTGCTCATGGTCCAGTTGCCTACTCCGCCCCAGCTTCATATGCCACCCCTGCTGTTGTTAAGACTGTTGCTCATGCTCCATTTGCATATGCTGCCCCAGCTACATATGCCGCCCAAGCCGTTGTGAAGAATGTTGCTCATGTTCCAGTTGCATATGCTGCTCCAACCGTTGTCAAGAATATCGCTCATGCTCCAGTTACCTATGCTCCTCCAGCGGTTGTCAAGAATATCGCTCATGCTCCAGTTGCCTATGCCGCTTCTGCTACATATGCCAGCCCTGTTATTGCCAAAACTGTTGCTGCAGCACCAGCTTATTACCAATCCGGACCAGCATACTATAACTCAGCTCCATCCAGTTATGTAGCCCCAGCTGTTGCCTACGGTCATCATCACTAGGCAGTGTGTATTTAGTGCCAAAACGAAAGTTGTTGATTGTATTTATTACAATAAAATGTTGTGTGTTATTAATTCGAACACAAAAGACTGTCATTTAAATTGTTTTAATATTCAATCTAAAAAAAACTAAGTTCACTTTCAGTCAAATTTGTTCAAATTTTTCATTGTAAACCTTAACTCGATTACTTTTGAAAGATATTCAATCTAAAAAAAAATAAGTTCACTTTCAGTCAAATTTGTTCAAATTTTTCATTGTAAACCTTAACTCGATTACTTTTGAAAGATATAAGCATATTGTGCTTTAACTTCTATGCAGAGCTGCACAAGAACAAATATGGATATCCCTTTTACTTTGAGTTGACCAACAAAGAATGATTTAAATATAATTCATAGCAACTACAATTACCACAAATTTTCATCACTATTTACTTTTTATGTTTTATTATATTTAAAGCATCGGATTGATTTCTTTAAGTATTTGCTTTTATTAAAAACAGATATTTATTACTGAAGTACACATTGCAGAGATTTATCTAATGTGCGGGACGTACATATAAAAACACATAGAAATCACACCAAAAAGGACCAAAAAGTGACCGGCGCCAAAATCATTATTGGACCATTTTTCTTCAGAGAAGGCGAAAGAGCCGATGTAAACCATTATCGGTAGTTGTTGCCTCATTATGTCTACCCACAAATTGGTGAAAAATGTCTTAACGGTTACTGGTTTCAAATGAAGAAGTGTGTGCTGGTGTCTTCTCAGATAGGCTTAATTTCCTGATCATTGCAGTGTGTTCCAGGCGGAACTAATGGCGATCAAAGTCTGTCTGAAACGGAATGTATTATCTACCATGGATATTAGCATCATCTCGGACATGCCGCTAATCTCTTCAAGAGATGACATTTTATTAGCATTTTAACATTCACCTATGCTGGGTATCTGGGCATAGTGATATTCCAGGGAACTGAAGAGCTGATGAATATTATTTGACAAAAACGGAAGTGAAAAGCTTTCTCCGTTTACTAATAGCTCAGAATGGTTATCTAACAGATAGCAAGGAGAATGGGCAGGATACACGTGGTACCACAATGGTTTCAATAAGGCTGTGTTCATTTACACTGCAAATCAATGCAGTCTCTGCAACGAAAATTCCCTGGACGTGTGCTGTTAAAATATGGCAAAATACACCCAGATCTCCAAATTTTACCCCTCCCCTCCTACTTTTTCTTCTTTTTTGTGGGTTTTTTTGAATGCAAAGTGGATGCTATATCTCCTGAGATGCTCGAAAAAGTGAAAATCCAGCAAAAAGGGCACATTTTGCTTTGGTCAATATAGGTGGCCAAAAACTAATCAAAATAAATTCTAAATAACATTAGATGGGTTTGTTTTTAAGTTTTCAATATTTACATAAAAGTTGAACCAGTCGTTCACCCAATCCTCGTTTTAAATACCTTGCTTTCGGCACATGGCTTATTGACTGAAGATTATAATTCTTGTGGGTAATCTATAGCTCCATACTAACTGCTACTCTTTCTCCGTTCATCGGTTGCATACTAAGGGTTGGGCAGGATGTACTTTGAGGCAGTGCACTGTTTATACCAAATATTCATTGCGATAACCAGTGGATCAAAGCTTTCTTATTATGTTGTATTGTAATATGTTGTTTCGTGAAAATTTTCGTGAAAATCGGAAAAATCAAAATCTTTAAGACTATTTTGAGAAAATTGTCATAATGTTAAACCGGTACAGTGAAGGTATCTTTGGTAGGATGGTTAAAAATAAACGAGATTAAATAACAAGCATTAGTTTGGCCAAATTATAGAAAACCATTTACATTAATTTTGGATGTTGATGTGAAACTTAAAATTTTTTTAATAACAGGGGAAGCGTAATTTTTTTTAAAAATCGAATAAAACACTCAAATTTGCATCAAATGTTCAAAATTTGTATTGTAATCGATAAATAGGCCTTTACGTTTTAAAGACAACTTCATGTAAAAATTGTCCGCGGCTCCGTTTCAAATGGTCCATTCGGAAGGTCCAATTTTGCGTCACTTTTTCGAGCATTTCGGCCTGTATTCCACATATTACGCGTGTTATGTTATCCTGTAAGGCTTTAATCATGCTCGGCTTGTCCACATAGACTAACGACTTTACATAACCCCACAAGAAATAATCAGGAGGCGTTAAATCGCATGATCTTGGCGGCCAACTCACAGGGCCATTTCGAGAGATAAGCTGCTCACCATATTCATCCATCAACATTTCCATAGTTTCACGAGCGGTGGGGCATATGTCACCGTCTTGATGAAACCACATGTCAACCAAGTTCAACTCAGCCAACTGGGGCAAAAAAAAGTCGCATATCATATACGATATCGTTCGCCGTTGACGGTAACGTTTCTTCCACGGTCGTCTTTGAAGAAAAATGGACCGATGATGCCACCAGCCAATAAACCACACCAAACTGTCGTTTTTTTAGGATATATCGGTAATTCTTGTATGACATTAGGCTGTTCATCACTCCAGATGCGACAGTTTTGCTTATTTACGTATCCGTTGAGCCAGAAATGAGCCTCAACGCTGAACACAATTTTTCGATAAAACAAGGATTTGCACATTTTCCAAAGAGCATGAATTTTGATAATAAATTTCAATAGTTTGCAATCGTTGGTCGTTTGTAAGTCTTTCACTTACAAACATACTCTGTCATTATTAAATGACAAATGACAAACGTCACAAATTTGGTAAGACACACATTTTTATTTCAACGTAGGTACTCATTAAACAATCAAACAGTAAAACTCAAGCTAAATGCAAGCAAATCAATTATGATTCCCAATTCCAATACTGCCTCACGTCGAAAACGTCAACATAAAAGCACAAATCTAACGAAATTCTAATAAATGTCCCAATGCAAGATGTTCGAATTAATAATATATAATATTTTATTGCAATAAATACTGATCAACAACATTCGTTTTGGCCCAACAATAACTTAATCACTGCTAATGATGATGACCGTAAGCAACAGCTGGGGCTGCATAGCTGACTGGAGCTGAGTTGTAGTATGCTGGTCCAGTTTGGTAATAAGCTGGAGCGGACGCAACAGTTTTAACAACTGCTGGGGCAGCATATGTAGCTGGAGCAGCATAGGAAACTGGAGCATGAGCTAAAGTCTTGACAACAGTTGGGGCGGCATATGTAGCTGGGGCGGCATAAGCAACAGGAGCATGAGCAACAGTTGGGGCAGCATATGTAGCTGGAGCGGCATAAGCAACTGGAGCATGAGCAACAGTCTTGAAAACAGTTGGGGCGGCATAAGCAACTGGGGCATGAGCAAAACTCTTGACAACAGCTGGAGCGGCATATGTAGCTGGAGCAGCATAGGCAACTGGAGCATGAGCAACAGTCTTGACGACAGTTGGGGCAGCATATGCAACTGGTGCAGCAGCAACAGTCTTAACAGCAGCTCCAATTTGAACACGGGTCACGACTGCGTTGAATCCATGGACATCATCAGCGGTGTACTGTACGATCCTCTTGTATCCATCAGCATCAATCAGAGAGTATTCTCCTTGAACTGCATCACCATCGCGGGTCTCAACTTGGCTCTTTGAGTCGCCGGTAATAGAGTCCTGGACATCATAGGCATACTTGTACTGTGGATGTGGGTCGTGTTCCTCGACATTCTTGGCCAAGACAGGTTGTGCTACAGCAACTGTATGGGCTACTGGAGCAGCGTGGTAAACCTGCTGAGTTGGTACGTATCCAGCGCTAGCTGCAGCCACGAAAGCGAGAGCCAAAACGAACTGTAATAAGACAAGAAAGATCAATTGATGGAAAAGCTTATTGGTTTACGAAATATTGAATCCTACCTTGAATGCCATTGTAATAGATTTATTTGTTTGGTGGTTTCTATGTCAGAAGGTAAAGTGTGACTGATATCGTATGGCAGACTCAACTCTTGTTTTATAGTCTAATTTCGGTTCGGATATCGATGTGTACAATCATTAAGCATGTTTCGTGGCTACATACATACATTCCAAATTTCGCAAATTCCATTGACGGGTTTTGTTTGTTAGTCATTCTCATTATACTGCTATTGGCTAAAATATCTTGAGAGTTGAGGTAGCAATCATCCACAATTTTGTTCGTGGCGCTACATTTTGTTATCAGTCGCTTAGACATACAGATATGATCTTTATATACCCTATCCCATAGGGGTTTATTAGTTTTGATACGTAGTTTATAACATAGAGAAATATTTTAGCTAAATATACCTCAAAGTATATGGATCGACTCAGAATCGATAGCCATGTCCGTCCGTCACCAGTTTTTGGGCCTTAAATATTGAGCTAGAATGATGAAATTTGGTACACGTGGTCTTTGTTGCTCCCAGCAGAACAAGTTTATAATTTTTGAAATCCGCCCACTGCCACGCCCCCTTTTCAGAAAAACGTAGTTATTGGCCAAACCGTAAGGAATTTTAGAAATGTGTCTGAAAAGCGTAGTTAGACAATCATTACGATTGAAAAAAACTTTATACGAACGAAATATAGATATTATATCTATATTTCGTTCGTACAAAGTTTTTTGCCACGCCCACTTTTTGGGGGCGTTTTTAATAAAAAACGTTTTTCGGTCAAATTTTAAAATTTTCGAAAAAAAAAATTGATGCAGATTCATTAGTAATATTAATATAAACATTTCATCTACAGACTATTTTAACCCATGTCCACTTAAAGGGGGCGTTTTTATATAAAAACCATTTTTATACACTACCTCAAAACGTATGCAGGAGAAAAACCTTGTATTTTGTAGAACCGTACAATTTGTATTGACATTGTCATTTTCTATATTTAATCCCCATCGTGTTTTAAGCCATGTCCACATTTTGGGAATATTACTTGTACAAATGGGATGGGATAGAGTATACAACGATCCGCACAGCGGATTGTAGCCTTCTCATATGTTTTTTTAAATTATATTCATACAAGTAAATTGTTTAATAATTTTATATATTTTAAGTGTTGTCGCTTAATATAGATAAGGAGGGCATATTAAAGCAACTCAATGACAGCACATACTTATTGTAAAAGTTAAAAATAGAACACAACATAATTCAGAACTTTCTCTATCCGGATAGCAAACTCTATTATCTTTAAGGCGGTAGATGTAGCTAAATTATTTCTCCATGTTACAAACTATGTATAAAAACTTATAAACCCCTATGGGATAGGGTATAATAAAGACAAAATATCATTTGGAGGATTTTCTCATCATTTGGTTATGATTTAAAAGTAGAAACAAAAAAAAAACAAAAATCAATGATAAAATTAAGATTACACATTAAACGAAAGCATTCCTGTTTTGTTTTAGATAAAAGTCGACGACTTTTCAATCGACATTTAAATGGTTTGGATATTAAACTGTCAACTTTTTTTCGATTAAATTTCAGTCAACATTTTAACAGTCGCTTTTTATATCTCGCCGGAGAACGCTTTGTTAAAAGCTATAATCAATAAAGAATGAAACAGCAATCTCTGCCATATATTATTTAAAGATGTTATGAAAGCTTTTGAAGTCAAACTGTTTTTTTTAAACAAATATTCCGCATTAATCCAAGGATCTGGTATATCAAAGTTGAAATATATCTATTCAGTCGTTACGCCACTAGATGCGTTCATAGATCGACAGAATCTAGACCCAAATTTTCTGACTTCTACATCTTTGCAATGTTAGATTTGATTCAAATCTCCAGTTCGAATTTTCTCACTAAATCATTGTGTTCTCTATTCTGAGCAAGTAACAAACACTACTGTACCATCCTGTATTGTATACATATTCCGCATTTAATTCGCTGACCATCTCTCCCGTCACTCGAACTACTAAGGAGATCCTATATAAGACCCTGATCATCCCAGTCCTGCTCTACGGCGCTGAAGCATGGACCGTATCAAAAGCGGATGAAGAAATCCTTGGTCGATTCGAGAGGAAAATTCTTCGAAAAATTGTCTGTCTCGTGTGCGTTGACGGGCTATGGAGATGAACCACGAACTATACGAGCTGTACAGCGGTATTCCCCTGGTCAAAAAACTCCGCATTGGACTTTTAAAATGTCTAGGACATGTAGAACGAATGGACACCAATATTACGGCTCGCAGAGTCTTCGATTCCCAGCCAGGCGTGCGTCGGACGTAGTAGAGGAACCCTCCTCTTTAGTGGCGCGCACAAGAAGAAATCGGCCTCAACCAACTTGGAGTGCGCAACAGGAAGCAGTTAGCTAAGGACCGGGCTAATTGGAGAGCGATGTTGGTTGAGGCAAAGGTTCATTCCGGACTGTAGCGCCACTTAAGTAAGTATCTCGCCCCACTAACCACTGTTGTGTATGAGAACTTTGAATTGGAAATGCTAAATCAATCTAATTTTATGTTAATAAAGGACATTTAAGACACCTATGTTCGAATTAATACTAGAAAATATTTAATTGCAATAAATACTGATCAACAACTTTCATTTTGGCACAACGATTACTTAATTACTGCTTAATGATGATGACCGTAAGAAACAGCTGGGGCTGTATAGCTGACTGGAGCTGAGTTGTAGTATGCTGGTCCAGATTGGTAATAACCTGGAGCGGAGGCAACAGTTTTAATAACAGTTGGGGCAGCATATGCAGCTGGAGCGGCATAAGCAACTGGAGCATGAGCAACAGTCTTGACAACAGTTGGGGCGGCATATGTAGCTGGAGCGGCATAGGTAACTGGAGCAGCATAGGCAACTGGAGCATGAGCAACAGTCTTGACGACAGTTGGAGCAGCATATGTAACTGGAGCGGCATAGGTAACTGGAGCAGCATAGGCAACTGGAGCATGAGCAACAGTCTTGACGACAGTTGGAGCAGCATATGTAACTGTTGCAGCAGCAACAGTCTTAACAGCAGCTCCAATTGGTACACGGCTCACGACAGCGTTGAATCCATGGACATCATCAGCGGTGTACTGTACGATCCTCTTGTATCCATCAGCATCAATCAGAGAGTATTCTCCTTGAACTGCATCACCATTGCGGGTCTCAACTTGGCTCTTTGAGTCGCCGGTAATAGAGTCCTGGACATCATAGGCGTACTTGTACTGTGGATGTGGATCGTATTCCTCGACATTCTTGGCCAAGACAGGTTGTGCTACAGCAACTGTATGGGCTACTGGAGCAGCGTGGTAAACCTGCTGAGTTGGTACGTATCCAGCGCTAGCTGCAGCCACGAAAGCGAGAGCCAAAACGAACTGTAATAAGACAAGAAAGAACAATTGATGGAAAAGCTTATTGGTTTACGAAATATTGAATCCTACCTTGAATGCCATTGTAATAGATTTATTTGTTTGGTGGTTTCTATGTCAAAAGGTAAAGTGTGACTGATATCGTATGGCAGACTCAACTCTTGTTTTATAGTCTAATTTCGGTTCGGATATCGATGTGTACAATCATTAAGCATGTTTCGTGGCCACATACATATACTTTCGGAAATTCCATTGCCGGGTGGTGTTTGTGAGTCATTATACTGGGATTGGATAAAATAGCTTGAGATTTGAGGTAGGAATCAGCCACAATTTGTTTAGTGTTTGTGAACTAGCCGTCACATTTTGTTAGCATTCGCTAGGATATACAGATCTGATCAATTTCTGTGTTATTATAATATTACAAATAAACACCTTAATATATATAATGATTTTAAGTGCTGTCGATAAAGTAAACGGAAATGGCATATTAAAGCAACTCAATGGAAACACATATGGATTGTTAAAGTTAAAACAGAGGACAAAATATTTCAAATCTCTTACTATCTGGATAACAAAACTCTAACTTGTTTAGGGATTTATTTTTTTAATGTTGATGTGTATCTGGACTAAATGAAATGAAGTATTTTATTCTGCTATAGGAAATTTTTAAAGCAGTAAAATATTATATAGCGTATTACAAAAACACAAAATCATAAAAATTATTAAAAAAATATTGTTATTTAGATCCTATTTTCAAATATTGCAGATCTATGAAAAATTTCATAGCCATATCAGTGCTAACGGGATATTACAAAATTATCAGTTTAAGTGATACATTCATGTCAAACTGTGTAGAAAACATATGAGTAGGCTACAATCCGCTGTTTGGATTGTTGAATACCCTATTTCATCCCAATCTATCTTTAAAACAAATATCCCCAAAAAGTGGGCGAGGCTAAACATTTTATGGGGATGAAATTATAAAATGAAATATTTATTGGTTCGACATAAAACGACGTTTTTCTATTGCATAAACTAATGCAATAGAAAAACGTAATGCATACAAATAGTTTTGTTAAGAAAACGCCCCAAAAAGTTTGCATAGGCTAAAATGATTTATAGATGAAATATTCATGGTAATATTATAGCCTATAATTTTGCAAGAAAAGTTGTTTTGGGCGTGGCAAACACATTGTATAGACAAAAGACAGGAATATGCTGTTCAAACACTTTTTTTCAAAATTTCCTACCGTTTAGCCAAAATCAATGTTTTACTGAATAGGGGACATTTGTGCAACTGAATTTCACAGAGAGAAGGTATCTTTACCTTAAAATATAAGTCCCAAAAACTTTTGACTTACTTACGGACGGACAGATAGGGCTAAATCGACTCAGCTAGCGATTAGTCGATCCATAAACTTTAAGGTACATATATCAACCTCTATTTTTTCTATTTATTACAAATTATGTATCAAATCGAAAAAACCTCTATGGGATAGGGAAAAATAAGTAGATGAATCAATATATGTATTAAAAAAAATAAGATCTAATAGAGTAAATATAAAAATATATTAAATAAAATATATAAATAGTTGTTTTTTTTTTAATTATAGATCTTAATTTTCAGAATAAAATTGATAAATTTAAATTGATCATCTTCTGTTTAAATCTTTAATAGCCTTTTAGCCTAGACTCTTTACAATAACTGGTTCTTCAGATTTAAAGGGCCTAAAAATAATATAAGTGAATCGATGATGTTGCAAGGATATTATATAAAGTTTTCATATAGTCGTTCACCAAGATTAACAATGGCATGAGAAGCTTCTCAAATTTGACGTTCGCAAAAGCCAGATATTTAGTTTCATTTCACGTGAAAACTTGCGAATATATTGTTATCGACATCGATTGAAGTGTATATTCCTTATATCCTATATTTTAATCATGATCCAGAATTTTGTTGAGAATTGATGTCAAGAATATTTGGCTAGAATATAAAAATATCAACAAGCCCATCAAAGCTAAATATTTCTCTGTACAAACAAACGTCGAAATTAGTTAAATTCAGTGGCAATAGAACTTGTCAGCACAACAAACAGCAACAACTTTTAGGATAAAGTAAAGACGCTCAGAGGTGTATAATATGTTTCTTAAATTCATTCATTTACCACAAAATTTGCTGATTATTTAAAACATTTACTTAATCATACTAACTTGGATGAATGTAATGACTTTATATATGAATATTAGATGATTTGAAATGAGCGACCTCAAGACTGCATAATACTGACCGAATATGAAATATTTTAATTAAATACCCCGCCTTAAAAAAATTGTTTGCAACATTCTTTTTGAACTGGATTGCTCACATTATTTCCTCTATCATACTGGATGCAATAAGCTCCTGAGAAGAATAATAAATATTGAGTGATATCAAGTAGGGTTCCGCAAAGATTACTCCACTGTTGACAACATATTCACAGTACAACGCGTAATTCCCCCAAAAATATAAAACAGACCCCGCAGGGCTTATTCCCTTTTTGAAATGGAAATAAGTCCTGCGTCTATTAATGCCATCCAATTTCGCACCCGTCCCAAATCCAATAGTAAGCCCAAGCAGTGGAGCTTTGCATAAACCCAAATTCGCACACAGATGTATGGAATGTTCATACATTCTGCTTGGGGGAACTGTTGGATTTGTAATGGGTTGCCCGAGTGTTTCAACAATAATTATTCCGCATTAATTCAAAAATCTGTTATATCAAAGTTAAAGTTTTGCGTCGTTTTGCCACCAGATGCGTGTATAGATCGACAGAATATACCAATACATTTTTTGACTTCTCCATCATTGTAATATTAGTTTTGATTCAAATATCCAGTTAAAATTTTCCCACGAAACCCATACCTGCTCCATTTTGAGGAAACAAAAACACTACATCCTGCAATGTATACATTTTCCGCATTTAATTCGCTGACCATCTCGCCCCACTAATCACACTGGTGTATGAGAACTTTGAATTGGAAATGCTATTTAAATATAATTTCATGTTAATATAGGACATTTAAGACAGCTATATTCGAATTAGTACTACACAATATTTTATTTCAATAAATACTGATCAACAACTTTCATTTTGGCACAACGATTACTTAATTACTGCTTAATGATGATGACCGTAAGCAACAGCTGGGGCTGCATAGCTGACTGGAGCTGAGTTGTAGTATGCTGGTCCAGATTGGTAATAAGCTGGAGCTGAAGCAACAGTTTTGACAACTGTTGGGGCAGCATATGTAGCTGGAGCGGCATAAGCAACTGGAGCATGAGCAACAGTCTTGAGAACAGTTGGGGCGGCATAAGCAACTGGAGCATGAGCAAAACTCTTGACAACAGCTGGAGCGGCATATGTAGCTGGAGCAGCATAGGCAACTGGAGCATGAGCAACAGTCTTGACAACAGTTGGGGCGGCATATGTAGCTGGAGCGGCATAGGCAACTGGAGCATGAGCAACAGTCTTGACGACAGTTGGAGCAGCGTAGGCAACTGGTGCAGCAGCAACAGTCTTAACAGCAGCTCCAATTGGTACACGGCTCACGACAGCGTTGAATCCATGGACATCATCAGCGGTGTACTGTACGATCCTCTTGTATCCATCAGCATCAATCAGAGAGTATTCTCCTTGAACTGCATCACCATCGCGGGTCTCAACTTGGCTCTTTGAGTCGCCGGTAATAGAGTCCTGGACATCATAGGCATACTTGTACTGTGGATGAGGGTCGTATTCCTCGACATTCTTGGCCAAGACAGGTTGTGCTACAGCAACTGTATGGGCTACTGGAGCAGCGTGATAAACCTGCTGAGTTGGTACGTATCCAGCGCTAGCTGCAGCCACAAAAGCGAGAGCCAAAACGAACTATTATAAGACAAGAAAGAAGAATTGATGAAAAACCTTATTGGTTTACGAAATATGCAATCCTACCTTGAATGCCATTGTAAGAGATTTATTTGTTTGGTGGTTTCTATGTCTGAAGGTAAAGTGTGACTGATATCGTTTTGCAGACTTAACACTTGTTTTATAGTCTAATTTCGGTTCGGATACCGATGTGTACTTTCATTAAGCATGTTTCGTGGCTATATACGTACTTTCGCAAATTCCATTGCCGGGCGGTGATTGTGAGTAACTATAATACCATTGACTAAAATAGAGCAGTTGGAGTGTTGATTGGCATCAGTAAAAAGCTATCTCCGTATGCAAACAGTGTGTGGTAATCGTTATGTTTAAGTAAAATAAGCGCCACGCATTGTTATCAGTTGCATATCATTTTATATTTTGTTTTATTTCAAATTAAATTAAGATCTGGAAACTGCAGAATGTCACAAAAGAAAGATATGTAAATATTTTAAATTAGCAAATCTTGCAATATTATTGAAACTGTAACTCTATTCCACTTTTAGTTAGCTACAAGCGGATGCAGGATATTCATGTATACAAAAAAATACAAATTTTTGGCGCAACAGGCTCGTTAGTACCCAGGGCCTAGCTTTCTCACAACCATTCATGTGTGCGTGTGTACTTCTTGCACGATATCAGAACCTCCTGTTTTATGCCGAATCCGAACGTCTAAGTTGAGAAAAGCTATTCTTGACAATTGATACTTCTCGGACGATTTGCCAGATCATCACGAGAGGAGGGCCAGTGAAAAATCATTTAGGTGTTGCTACGGCTGGGATTCGAACCCAGACCTTCTGCTCGGCAGTTCATCGCACTAACCATCACGCGACTGAGCCGTCAGGATATTCATGTATAATTATTTATATTGCACAAATGAAAAAACTATACTATAAGAAACTGGTTTCCATATAATAGTTTTGGTGAAATCAAAAGTTTTCAAAAACGGCTCTAACCATTTTGATTAAACATTTTTAAAAACATTCATATAAATGGACTCCAGCTATTTACATTAATGTGTTTGTTAAGTTTGATTAAAATCATTTGACCGTTTTTGAAAAAATTGATTCGCAAAAAAAAAATATATGTATTCAGGCTTATTAAAAAAAGTCCTTTATTTCATGTAAACTATATTGATGAAATTAATCATATTAGTTGCTTTTAATGTTAGTATAACAATTTATCATAACTTGTTGAAATAGCAATGTGCACGGTATTTCCCATTTAATGGATATATAACAAGGGTGTAATGTAATCCTTTATAATCCTCTATTATTTAATGGTGAGTGCCAGTACATACGATCTAGGCGTGTAGTGTAGCCATTGATGTTTAGTTCGATGTGCTGCCGCGCAGAATGCCTGGGTTCGATTCCCAGCCGTAGAAATACCTAAATGATTTTTCATTTGACCTCTTCTCGTGATGATCTAATTTTTCTTATAGTGGGTGGCATTAATGTCGACTGCTTGAATAACAACGACACATATAAACGAAAATTAGCATGCATAAAAAAGGCAATAAGTTCGAAATGATAATCAACGAACACACAAGGATAACAGAAACTTCGAGAACATTAATAGACTATTTCATATCATAACAAACAACAAAAACATAATCCATGCTATAACAAATCCAAACATTAAAATAAGTGACCACGAAACAATTGAGATACATATAAAATGCAAAAACAAAGAAAAAATTAATAAAAAAAAAACGATATCAAGTTCGTGAAATATAACAGTGATCAGTTCACTGCCGCACTAATGTAAAAAACTTAGTTTAAAAATCCTTATAATTTGAATCGGCAAAGTGAACAATTTGCGTCCGAAGTTAAGTCAATCTCAACAGTCAACTCTACGACTGTTACAAAGTCAATACTTACTTGTTTATCGGTCTCCCGACCCACGAAGAGTCTCTGCCTGAGACACTGCCTTCTCAAGCCTGGGGGCTGGGAACTCGATGTGGCCGAGCCAATGTAGTCGACTTGTTTTGGCTTTTTGGACTACATCCACATAGCTCATAGAGTTCGCTGTTGTATCTCTTCCTCCATTCGCTGCACAGGACCAAAAATCCGCAGAAGTATTTTTCTTTCGAAGGAGCCCGTTATCAGCTCTCCCTTTTTGCTTATCGTCCAGCACTCGGCACCATAACAAAGAACTGGCAGGATAAGAGTTTTGGCGTGCACACCTTTCGTCCTTCGAGTTAGGAGTTTTGAACCGAGTTGTACTTAGTCTTGTCCTCATTTACTTCAAGGCCAACGGATTTCGCCTGTTCTTCAATCGCCGTGAACGCTTTTATCACGGCACATTGGGAGCGACCGATGATGTCAATATTGTCCGCATAGCCCAGCAGCTGGACGGACCTGTTGAAAATAGTGCCTTCCGTGTTAACACCTACCCTGCGCACTATTTGCTGCAGTACGAGATGGAAGAAGTCACATGATAGCACGTCTCGTTGCCGATATCCAGTGCATGTTTGGAATAGTACGGAGGAAGTACTTCCAAACTGCACGTTGCAGCGCGTGTTTTCCAGTGTCACGCGACACAGCTGAATCAGTTTTGCCGGTATTCCGAATTCGGCCATCGCCATATAGAGCTCCTGACGCTATCATACGCGTCTTTGAAGTCGATGAATAGGTAGTGAGTTTCAACTTGAAATTCGTTGGCCTTTTCCAGGATTTGCCTAAGTGTGAAAATTTGGTCTGTAGTCGATCTGCCGGGCCGGAAGCCACATTGGTACGTGAAAGTGTGTTGCAGAACGGTTTTAGACGTTGACACAGTTCGTGGGATAGGATTTTGTATGCGACATTAAGCAGGGATATTGCAAGACATATGATCACCATTTTTTTAGATGGGGCATATGGAGCTAATAGTACAGTCATCGGGCATGCTTTCTTCCACCCATACTTGGTTGATGATTCGGTACATGCTTCCTACCAAAACATCACCACAGTATTGAAAAGGCTCCGCTGGTAAGCCATTAGAACCTGCGGCCTTATTGTTCTTAAGCTTTTTATAGCTAGGCCAACTTCTTCTATACTGGGTGGTGGTAGTTCTTCATTGACTGAACGTGGGTTCTTTTCTTGCCCTATCACCCTCTCTACATGATGCCCATTTATCAGCTGTTGGAAATGCTGCTTAAACACATCTACTTTTCCCTGCACTTCGGTGACTAGGTTCCCTCGCTTTCTCGAAGAGCCTGCGTTCCGGTTTTGCAGCCAGAAGCCAGTTGCTTGGCTTTTTTTATAAAACCTCTGGATGTTTTTATGATCGCGCGACTCTTCGATCTCCTTGAGCTGGGAGGCTGCGTAGGCTCTCTTCTTTCTACGCAGGGTCGTTTTTTCCTCCCTTCTCCTGGCTCGATACTCTTTTCTCGCTGCCCTTGCTTTACGCTGCAGCGCTTTCTTGTGTGCATCTTCTGTCACCTATTTCTTGTACACGCATTCATCATCATACCACCGGCTCTTTTTTTCGGGGGTGGCTGGTACCCTACAGTGGTTTTGGCAACCTCCTTGATGATGTCGCGATACTGGCACTACTGATTGTTGGCGTCTGTGGTAGGTGAGTGCACAGAGGAAAGTTTTATACTTAGGCGCTCACTGTAGGCTCTGGCTACTCCAGGTGTGCTAAGGCGTCCAACGTCGAATTTCTTCTTCTGGGCAGTTCGCAACTTCTTCTCGTTGGGCAGTCGAGCTCTGAATTTAGAGCTGTGCATCCTTTAAGACTCTAAACTTCTCTATTTTATTTTTATATATACGGTACCATTTCTGGTGTCTGAGTGTAATTGATTTTTTTTTAATTCTGACAACAAAATAATGGCTAAACATCTCATCCATAACTTATCTGAGTGCATTCATTTTCGATCTTAAATGTGCTAAAGACAAGAAAATAAACTGCAATTGGATTCAAATAAAGTATTTATATATTTCTATCATCTAAGTTTAGGTTTGCACTCTAGCTAAATGCTAAACAATATCGAAAGTAACAACTTGTATACAACACTATTTTTTAATTGAAATTATAAATACTAGGTTCGCCCGGTGCTCGAAAATCGACCACACATTTTTTTTATATCATTACTATACAGATAAATACAATTGGTGTAGCTCTGTTTGATTTGAAGCGAAGCGATATCCAATCCAATCACCAATACGCGTGCGCATATTCCCTTCTCTTCTTAATTCGCTTAACGCACACCATTCACCCCTCACTTTGATACAGCCCCATTAGAGTTATACGCATACGCATATAAAAACGTTCTCTGTGTATGATTCTCTTTTTTAATTTCTGATTCATACAATAGAAGGAGACAGTCACAGGACTTCGACTGAGCGAAAGAAAAATGTGACTTATCCAATTACCCATACCCACCCCTGCGCATATACTTTTCTCACTTTCTTTGCTTAACTCCCATCATTCAAACGTGACACTCGCCGCACAGATAGCTAAGCTATAAAGCTATATTTCTTTGTATGTTTACAATGTTGTTGTTGTAACCAAGGTAATTTAAAAACATTATTTTACCTATTTTGCAATAACTTTTTTGAAATTATAATTCTTTTCGACCGATCTATGAGCTGTACGCTTCAATTTGGTAAAAAAAAAATTCAATTTTACTTCATTAAATAGGGTAAATATGTTCTGAAAGAAATTGGGTCGGCGATTAATATAGTGGATAGTAAAATTATAACTATTTTGGACACTACCAAATGTCCTCATGGGATTAATTCTAATAATAACCAATCTAAGAGTTTTAAGTTTTCTATATAATTCTTAAAACTCTATTCTCTAATTTTATTAGACATGAGGTGTGAATGTATGCTAGATGTGCCAATTATCGACCACTTGCGCCAACGAGGCCTAGTTTTGGGAGTCGAATACTCAATAAAGAATCCAAGATCTGGATGTAGGTAGTCTGAAACACAAGTAATTTAGTAAATTTCTGCAAAATATGCATTTTTATTGGTCTCTATTACTTGCTCCTAAAAGAGGAAGTGTTGGTTTCATGAAAATATTCAAACTCAAGAATTTTATCAACCCTTGCAATTCTGTTCATTTTTAAGGGTTCCTTTAATCACAATTTAAAGTCCAGCGCACAAGCGCACAAGTCAATAGTTAAGTTTCCGTTTTCTTATTTCACCTAAGTTCATCGCAAAATCCGAATTCTAAGATACGATATGTTCTATGTGTACTTAATAAACCTGGTGTGAAAAGGCTTGCAAAACACCGCAGTACTCGAAGAACTCAATGAACTTTAAATAGCCTTGTCACCTTTCTATGGGACATAATTAAATTGTTCAATTAAACCAGTTTTATCCTTTTTACAGCTATCATCAGACACTGAAAATAACATATATTTCACACAATATACTATTTATTTGTGTACCTATGGGTATGTATACAATATACATGTATTGTATTCTTCAAATGCGCCGTCTTTTATAATCGTGTAAACGAATCAAAACCATAATCTTTAAAAATAGCCAGATCACACCTGAATTAACCTCGAATGATGACGAAGAAAATAACACTATTTAAATCACGACCATGAACTTGAATAAAATATGAATAAAAAACTCCACAGCAGCTCAGGTATAAAGGCACTTTCACCATACTCCACCCACCAAATTTTAAGTTCACAGATCATAATTGCACCTGGCCACTTTGAAGGTTTGTATACGTCCATCAAGTTATCAAGTTGATTTTATCTGTTTTTTTTTAATCATTGCGATATAAGCATTCCGAAAATAGCATTAATGCGATCAATTAGCGTTCATAAGAAAAAAAAAAAAACGAATAACCGTTTTCAAGTATATTTTGATCCCGTATTATACATGTATCGGTAAATCTGAGATCTTATAAATTTCAATTAAGTGTCTAGCATAATGAAAAACAAACATATTATGCTGGTGCCTATCGGGCGATGAATTTAAGTTTAATTCTAATAAATTAATTGAAAGCTTGTACTAATAAATAGCTAGCTCTACCGGATAATTAATTATGGCTCGCAAAGTTTTTTTTTCAAAGATGGAAGTTTTTTGTGATTATGTGTTGCTACACATAAACAAATTCAGGCATAGATTTTCTTGTACTTTCGATCTAAAAAAAAAATACTTCCGCAGCATAAGTATAGAGAAAGTTTTTTGATGTGAAGATTTTTACAAATTCTAATGTTTTGAGGTACCCCGAGTCCAAAGTATTTTTTTTCGGTCTGGTGTATGTTATTAACACTGGAAACTAAACTGCTAACGCCTCTTACGATGTTGAGAAAAATGAATAACTGCGCTTCTTATTATTGTAATGCCAGACATGCATCAAAACTAGGATGCATGTCTGGCATTTCATATTTAGTATGAAAGATCCATCATCCAAACTAACTAGAATACGTTTGGAGTTGGAAGAATATAATTTTACAATAGAGTACATTCGCGGTAAATCAAATGTTTCTGCCGATGCATTATCACGTATTACAATAGACGAATTAAAAGAAATAACATTACAAGCACCAAAAGTGTTAATAACAACTAGATCAAAGACTAGACGCCAACAACATGAAAACAAAGCATGTAAAGCTTCTGACGAAATGAAAAATAAAGATGTATTTATTTACGAAGATTTTGAAACTGGATTTACAAAAAAAATTCCAAGAATTAGGACGAAAAGTAGCGCGCAGAAAAACAAGATTGAAATTATAAGTAATTTCAGAAAAATATTTAGTTTCAGGATTCCGAAAATGGTGGTTAACGAAAAGTACATTGAGGGTATTCTTTCGAGGCTACAAAAAGAAGCCAACGACCGATCGATTCTTAAACTACAATGGCCATTGAATGACACGTTTTTCAAATATTTTACGGTTAACCAATTGAAAGAAGTAGGCGCTAGAATTCTTAAGAATTTACATGTGACTCTCATTAATCAACCAAAGAAAATTGTAAATGATGAGGAAAAGCTAACATTGCTACAACAATTTCATGATAATCCACTGATAGGAGGACATTGCGGCCAAAAGAAGCTATACGCTAAGCTGCGTAAAGCATTCTATTGGAAAAATATGACGCGAGACGTCGCGGCGTATGTAAAAAAATGTAAAGTCTGTCATCTATCAAAGGTAAAACCAAGTACAGTCGAAGAAATGTTTCTCACTCCTACACCACAAAAATCAATGGATATTGTTATCATAGATACAATTGGTCCACTTCAAACTTCTGCCCAAGGTAATAAGTATGCTGTTACTTTAATGTGCGATCTAACCAAATACCTTACCACTATACCAATTCCTGACAAATCAGCCCGTACAGTAGCAACAGCTATATTTGATAAATTCATTTTGATATATGGCCCAATGCGAGAACTTCGTGCTGATATGGGTACTGAATACAAAAATGAAATTCTTACAGAAATGTGTAAGTTACTAAAAATAAACCTGAAATTCTCGACAAGCTACCACCACCAATCTCTAGGAACAATAGAACGTAACCATCGCGTATTTAACGAATATTTACGAGCTTACGTCAATGACATTACAGAATGGGAAACTCATTTAAAATATTTCACTTTCTGTTATAACATAAGCCCTAACTCTGGCTTTAATGAAAAATATACTCCATTTGAACTTTTTTTTGGAAAAAATACATCCATAGATAACTTTATGAAAACCGATATAGAACCCTTATATAACATTGATAGTTATTCAGATGAAATTAAATATAGATTAAAAACTACTCACTTAATTCCACAAAATCTATTAGAAAAGGTTAAGAAACAAAATAAAAAAACATATGACAAAAACATAAGACCAATAGAAATTAAAATAGGAGATAACGTTTTACTAAAAAACGAACCTTATGATAAGCATAAACTTATTTACAGTGGTCCATTTAAAATTGTAAATATTACTGGAGTAAATGTTGAAATAAAACTTCCAAATAAAAATGTAATAGTTCATAAAAATAGAATTGTTAAATGCTAGGTACTTATATTCTTACATATATTATTAAGTATGCCATAATCTAATTATCACTGTAAATGAAATGAAACTAAATAAAATTACTTACACGATTGTACATGTACATACCAATTACTTACATACTTACAATTTTTTTTTAATTTTTATTTTGTATTATTATATAAATTATCTATAAGAGACTGTAAAACTCTGTTTGATAAAATAAACCAAACTAAATAAATGAAAAAAAAGGTATCTATGTATATGTAGAAAAAAAATTATGTGTGAAAAAAAGCAAAGTCTTACACGAATTTTTTTTTCATGTGGGAATGATCACCCCGATGGTTGGGTGCTGTAGAACGAGGGTAGACTCTGATTGGCGTTAACTTGGCAATGCCCAGTGTTGCAACTCTGACTACACATCAAATGTGCTTATCTCTACCTCCAAGTGGTAACCATCGGGTACTGGTCTCATCCAACCGGATTTGACTTGCTAAACGATAAGTGTGAGTGTTGATAACACGACGAAAAACAGCAACACTATAAACACCCTGGTGAGAATGGCACGGATGAATACCCGGCCTGCTGTCCCAGGCGAACCTAGATGAGCTGCTCTGACATATTCGGACAACAGGTTGTCTAGGAATTTCAAGGGTTAGTCAGGCCCCTTGAACAGAGATGGTGGCGGATGAACCGAAAGGCCAACGGCAGCGCTCAATCCCGTAGTGGATACTGATGGCCCCGTGTCCTAGGGGTATCTAATAAATTGGAACTGGCCCTCCAGGTTGGGGGTTGTGCTTTGGGCTAACTACCCACCCACAGAAAAAAAACATGGTTACGAAGCAACCAATAGCCTCGGAAAGGACGGATTTTATTGTTGACGACCCTGCTAAACGAAAAAAGGACAACGACGTTCGTATCTGCACCTGGAATGTGAGAACATTAAACAGGAGAGGTGCAGGCGAACAACTAGCGGAAGCCCTAAACTGCTACAAAGCAGACATTACTGCCATCCAGGAAATACGATGGGATGGGCCGGGCAAAAAGAGGATGAAAAACTGTGACATATACTACGGACCGTGTTATAGTGAGCAGAAACAGCGACTATTCGGATGCGGATTTGTTATAAGTGCCAGACTTAGGCAAGAAGTCTTATGTTTCCAAGACATTAGCGAACGCATAGTAACAATCCGCATCAAGGCCAAATTCGCCAACATAAGCCTTATATGCGCTCACGCTCCGACGGAAGAAAAAGATGATATAGCTAAGGATTGCTTCTACGAGCTCCTCGACAAAACCTATGAGCGACTACCGAAGTACGATGTTAAAATCGTGCTGGGAGATTTTAACGCAAAGGTAGGAAGAGAAGACATCTTTAGAAGTATTGTCGGAAAACATAGCCTACACGACAACACGTCTGGTAACGGACTTAGGCTAATTGATTTCGCTACGGAACGAAATGCCACTATAGCCAGCACACGGTTTCCTCACCTCGATATCCATAAGGGGACATGGCGGTCTCCAGATCAACGAACGGTCAACCAAATTGATCACATTGCGATAGATAAGAGGCACGCATCCAGTATTTTGGATGTCCGAACATTCCGAGGAGCTAACATCGACTCGGATCACTACCTTGTAGCAGCCAAGGTAAGAATGCGGATATCCACCACGCCACAACAATCCAGAAATACTGTGAAAAAATTTAATGTCGGAAGACTGCAATCGCAAGAGAACGCCAAGACCTTCGCACAACGCGTATCCCTTAACCTCTCGATTAACACCATACCACCAGCATCGAATATCGAAGAGCAATGGCAACGATGCCAACAGGCCATTAGATCAGCCGCAACTGATGTGCTAGGTTTCTCGCGCCCACCAGCAAGAAACCCCTGGTTTGATGAGGAATGCCGACAGATGCTCGCAGCCAAGAACGAGGCCTACAAGGCTAAGCTGCAGGTGAAGACGAGAGCTGCCATTGAGCTCTATAGGCAAAGAAGAAGGGAAGAACATCGGCTTTTCAGCAAGAAGAAAAAAGAGCAAGAAAAGCGCGCGATCGAGGATATAGAGAGGTGCCACTCCAGGAACGATGTTCGCAAGTTTTACCAAAGTGTAAAACGTCAAAGCCAAGGATACAAGGCTCGAACAGAATCCTGTCGAGATGAACAAGGAAATATTGTAGTTGAGACACAGTCGATGCTGAGGATATGGAAGAACCACTTCTGCAGACTGTTAAACGGCGATGACGAACAACATTCCGCTGTCAGACAGAACGAACCATTCAATATTGGCAACGACAGCGAAAACTGCCAACCACCCGACCTGAGTGAAGTGAGGATAGCAATATCTAAACTCAAGCTTAATAAGGCTGCCGGAAATGACGGCCTTCCCGCTGAGCTCTATAAGGCCGGCGGAGATGACTTGGTAAGTAACATCCACCAACTCATAAGCCAAATCTGGTCGGATGAAAATATGCCTGAAGAATGGAACCTCAGCATCGTTTGCCCGATCCACAAAAAAGGAGACCCTCTGAACTGCGCCAACTACAGAGGCATAAGTCTCCTCAACATCGCCTACAAGATCCTATCTGCCGTAATATGTGAACGCCTGAAACCGTTTACTAACAACCTGATTGGCCCTTATCAGTGTGGTTTTAGGCCAGGAAAGTCCACAACCGATCAAATTTTCACACTTCGGCAGATCCTGGAAAAAACTCAAGAAGTCCAAATCGATACCCACCACCTATTCATCGATTTTAAAGCCGCATATGACAGCATTTATAGAGACGAACTGTACAGAGCCATGTCTAGTTTTGGTATACCGCCCAAACTCGTCCGTTTGTGTAGGATGACGATGGAGAATTCTCGCTGCTCCATCAGGGTCGGAAACGACCTCACCGACACATTCGATACCAAAAAAGGATTTAGGCAAGGCGATGCGCTGTCATGTGACTTCTTTAATCTGATTCTTGAGAGAATTGTGCAAAACTCCAAAGCCAACACCAGAGGCACAATTTTCCAAAAGTCGGTGCAACTACTAGCATACGCTGACGATATTGACATCATTGGTAGGACTCAACGTGATGTCATAGCCACGTTTGCTAGTATAGAGAAGGAAGCGGCGAAAATGGGTTTAGCAGTAAATGAGGGTAAGACTAAGTATATGCTGTCAACACGAAAGGACACACAACATCGACGAATTGGACAGAACGTCACCATTGACAGATATAACTTTGAGGTAGTACGGGACTTTGTCTACCTCGGCTCCGCTATTAACTCTGACAACAACATCTCGTCAGAAATTAAACGAAGAATTACTCTTGCCAACCGCTGTTTCTTTGGGCTAAGAAGGCAATTTAGTAGTAAAGCCCTCACTCGAACTACTAAGGAGATCCTATATAAGACCCTGATCATCCCAGTCCTGCTCTACGGCGCTGAAGCATGGACCGTATCAAAAGCGGATGAAGAAATCCTTGGTAGATTCGAGAGGAAAATTCTTCGAAAAATCTTCGGTCCCGTTTGCGTTGACGGGCTATGGAGACGAAGATTCAACCAAGAACTATACGAGCTGTACAGCGACATGCCCCTGGTCAAAAAACTCCGCATTGGACGTTTAAGATGGCTAGGACATGTAGAACGAATGGACACCAATACTCCGGCTCGCAGAGTCTTCGATTCCCAGCCAGACGTCGGACGCAGTAGAGGAAGACCTCGCCTTAAGTGGCGCGCACAAGTGGAAACCGACCTCAACCAACTTGGAGTGCGCAACTGGAGGCAGTTAGCTAAGGACCGGGCTAATTGGAGAGGCATGTTGGTTGAGGCCCAGGTTCATTCCGGACTGTAGCGCCACTTAAGTAAGTAAGTAAGGGAATGATCACCCTTCTATCTTATATCAAAAATTCGTTTAAGACTTCACTTTTAAAAAGGGTAATGGTGTAATGCCAGACATGCAATTATGCAAATACCTGTCTGCACGAGTAAGGTAATTTAAGTATATTATAGGAATCTAAGTATCGAATATAAATATGATAAGATAGCTGACTAAGAATTATTTTGTAACGTATGAATAAATTTATTTAATAAAATTCAGTCTGATTTAGACCACACTACAAGACGCATCGTTTCTATTATTACATTATAAGGTGTAGTGGTAATGTGTTCGCCTGTTGATTGGAAGGAGCAAACTTCCAATCATTCTCAGAAATACATGCAAGTATATTTCAAAAAAATAAAAGTAAAAATTTCGGCAGTTACTCGCTTAAAATTATATTACAACTTGAAAGTTTTGTGAATATAACGAACACAAAAAACACTGCCTATCCGAAGTTAGTTCGGAAACCACGCCTGCACTGTGGGTAGATATCCATTACCCACTGAGTGGTCGCAAGTTTTAAAGAAAAATAGAAATAAAATATAAGGTATCGTATAAGGACGTGGTGTATCTGTCAATAAGTAAACTTGGGTACGTGGAATTTTGTGTGTAAGCAAGATGAAATTGTGAGACTCATCGGTGAGTACAGGAAAGGAATACCCACTGTTGTAAGGAATCAAACGAATGTTGTTAGATATATGGAAGCGACATTTGGTAACATGTAGGTGGCTTAAATTGTTATTTCCCACTAAATGTTGAAATAACAGCTGATCACTGGTACTGGCTTTCTTTTGGTGTCATAAATGTGTTTTAGCGAAGGTGCGTCTATGACGGCTGGAGTCTGTAATTGGAGCTTGAATCCAAACAGGTAGTTTTGATTGAGTTTGAATGATTAGTGAGAACGAAGATATATTTTTGGAATTCGAGTATTGCCTCCAGGATATTGATGATATTTGTATGATTGTGTGAATTTGTTTTCATACAAATGTAAGTTGTCATTTGACAATGACGTTCTCCCGAAGTACTCTATTGTCAATATGTCAAATCAACTCCTCTTGTGTGAGGAGGAATGGGATGAATACACTATGAAGGTGGTATGCAGAGAGAGAGAATGCGTGAGAAAAATTAAGCAGAATTCAGTTTCACTTTTACCGGGTGTGAACCCGTACTCGACTTTTTTTTAAATTTAGATGTAACCGAATTTTCCAGAAAAACTAAAGCTTCTTAACTTATATAACAATTGTTTCACTTAAAAGTGTAATAATGTTAAAACAGCAAATATATTTTTTATAGATTAGGAAGTATATCCTTCCTTTCATTTATCGATTGTGTTCTAACCTTTTAAAATATGTTAGTTTTTTTTACAAACTCGGCGTTACTAATAATACAACTCAAATGTCGACATTAGTCAGTTCCCTGCTTAGCTTATAATGTAGCTACAGCTTTATAGAAATTCTACCAATAATCAAAACGCATATAATATAATAATATACTACACTTTCATTCGTGAAACTGTCAAATCAACATTTCTTTATTTTTTCCGTTGCTACGATTTCCGTTGTTACAACGAACTTATTTCAATTAAGGCGCAAACACTAACGCAATGACACACACACATCTTCGCAGTATTATTCACTACAGGCGCCTACTACAGAATTTCATCACTACTTGATGACTTAGATGCGATTTTCTGTACATTAAATAATAACCTATAACTAGCCCTAGTCTGTGATGAACATTTTTTTCTTAGTAAAGGATTTTTGAAAAGTGTGGTGGTTAAAATTTAAGTGTTACTAAAAGTGATTATTAGTAACGCCGATTGATTTTATGAAAACGTTTATAAGTGATGACCTCGAGTACAGGTTTCAGCAACCTTAAAGCGGGCTAATTGCAGAGGCTCGTTGAGTAAAACCCTGGTTCACCACGGACTGAAGCATCCCCTTAAGTAATTTACTTAGAAAGAACAGATAAGGAATAGAGTAGTAGAAAATATGGAAAGCATTATCATCAGCAAAGGTCAGGAATAGTTGTAAAGGTATTGAACCAAATGTACATATATCGCATCTAATATTATTAATTCAGACTTTCACACCAAAAAGTTGGACCAACAACAAACACTCATATGGATATGTAATAATCCAGTTATAGTTATATAATTATAATCGATAAAACTTTTTTTTAATAAATTTTGATTTTACCAAAATCAATAAATGCGAAGTTCAATTAGTTTTTAGCCTAATGGTAATATCAAAAATGACTAGAACCTCATATATCTAAGTTGAAGTAAATGCGATAAGTCTATAGAATCGCCAAAACCATATTTTCTTACTTATCCATCATCGTATTGTCAGGTTAGATTGGAATTTAGAGTTCGATTTTTCTATATACACAATATTTTATTGCAATAAATACTAATCAACAACTTTCATTTTGGCACAACGATTACTTAATTACTGTTTAATGATGATGACCGTAAGCAACAGCTGGGGCTGAATAGCTGACTGGAGCTGAGTTATAGAATGCTGGTCCAGATTGGTAATAAGCTGGAGCGGAAGCAACAGTTTTAACAACTGTTGGGGCAGCATATGTAGCTGGAGCGGCATAAGCAACTGGAGCATGAGCAAAACTCTTGACAACAGCTGGAGCGGCATATGTAGCTGGAGCAGCATAGGCAACTGGAGCATGAGCAACAGTCTTAACAACATTTGGGGCAGCATAAGCAACTGGTGCAGCAGCAACAGTCTTAACAGCAGCTCCAATTGGCACTCGGGTCACGACTGCGTTGAATCCATGGACATCATCAGCGGTGTACTGTACGATCCTCTTGTATCCATCAGCATCAATCAGAGAGTATTCTCCTTGAACTGCATCACCATCGCGAGTCTCAACTTGGCTCTTTGAGTCGCCGGTAATAGAGTCCTGGACATCATAGGCATACTTGTACTGTGGATGTGGGTCATATTCCTCGACATTCTTGGCCAAGACAGGTTGTGCTACAGCAACTGTATGGGTTCCTGGAGCAGCCTGGTAAACCTGCTGAGTTGATACGTATCCAGCGCTAGCTGCAGCCACAAAAGCGAGAGCCAAAACGAACTGTAATAAGACAAGAAAGAAGAATTGATGAAAAACCTTTTTGGTTAACCAAATAGACAAACCTACCTTGAATGCCATTTTAATAGATTTATTTGTTTGTTGGTTTCTATGTCAGAAGGTAAAGTGTAACTGATATCGTTTTGCAGACTCAACTCTTGTTTTATAGTCTAATTTCGGTTCGGATATCGATGTGAACAATCTCTAAGCATGTTTCGTGGCTACATACATACATCCCAAATTTCGCAAATTCCATTGACGGGTGTTGTTTGTTAGTCATTATACTGCTATTGGATTGAGGTAGCAATCAGCCACAATTTGGTGGCGCTACATATAGTTATCAGTCGCTTGGACATACAGATATGATCCTTTTTGTAATTATTTTAATATTTACTTGTATTGTTTTATAATTTAATAATTGTATATATTTTAAGTGTTGTCGCTTAATATAGGAAGGAGGGCATATTAAAGCAACTTAATGACAGCACATACTTATTGTAAAAGTTAAAAACGACGAAAACATAAAAACTGATGTCCCTCACATCAATAACGGAGCGTGTGATTGCGCTATGGCGGTCCGGTAAAACTTCACTGGCGGTCTGAACAGGCATACCGGACAGGTTTGCCTGCGTGTGTGTGCCTTTAGGAATTCAATTTAAAAAGCTTAGACATTTGTTTTAATTTTAATGTGCATCTGGACTAAATCTGCTATGTTGAGTCTTTAAACGTTATAAAAATATTACTAAATATATGAATATAATATATATTTTCAAATATAATTTAATCGACATTTTAAAAATCGGGAAATCGTACATAACACTTCAACGATATTGGCCCGGCTTTTCAGTGCTGAATTAACTGTGAGTTAGCCCCAGAGTTAACTAGCCCCGGAATAAATATACTCTAGAATTATGTCATGAAACAGTTTCTCAGTGCAATATTAAATTTGACTCCGTGTGTGGTCATTAATTTGGTAACACTCGTGAATTATCGATTTTGCTGTCAATAAGTTATCGAAATATATAGAATATGCAAAAGCTCAGTTAGCAGCTGGTTGGTTAACTTTTTTCCAATCAAATAAAAACGCTTTTGTCGTGATCTTACAAGTCTTTTCCTTCTTAAAACCGTTAAACATAATATCAAAAAAAAATTCGAGTCACTGAGATCTAAATCAAAATACATATATCGTACACGTATCTAATTTCTTAAAAATTAATAAAATATCCACACAAATGGAATTGAAAATTATTGGTTGTTTAGTATTTTATCGTCTGTTAAAAACATCTGATAATTTAATCCCAGTGATAACTCATCAAACATTCTGAGTGAACTGAAAATCTCGAGTTAACTCGAGTTTAACCCCGAAACTAGGATGATCTCGCACTGAAAACCTAGACCTAAGAGTATTATTTTAATCCTATCAACCTGCAACGTGCAATACATATTGGTCATTCAATGAAAAAAGACAAAATGTAGTGCAGTGTTACCATACTTAAGCCAAATATAAAAATAAAGACAAAATATTAATTGGAGGACTTTCTCATCATATGGAAACAAAAAATATATACAACTAACTATATATAGCGGTTATGATCTTAAAACAGAAACAAAAAACATTTAATCAATAATAAAATTAAGTTTACACATTAAACGAAAGCATTCCTGTTTTGTTTTAGATAAAAGTCGACAACTTTTCAATCTACATTTAAATGGTCTGGATATTAAACTGTCAACTTTTTTTGTCGATTAAACTTCAGTCAACATTTTAACAGTCGCTTTTTATATCTCGCAGGAGAACGCTTTGTTAAAATCTATAATCAATAAAGAATGAAACAGCAATCTCTGCCAAATATTATTTAAAGATGTTATGAAAGCTTTTGAAGCCAAAATGTTTTTTTTTTTTTAAAAACAAATATTCCGCATTAATCCAAGGATCTGGTATATCAAAGTTGAAATATATCCATTCAGTCGTTACGCCACTAGATGCGTTCATAGATCGACAGAATCTAGACCCAAATTTTCTGACTTGTACATTAATGTTAGGTTTGATTCAAATCTCCAGTTCGAATTTTCTCACTAAATCATGACGTTCTGACCATCTCGCCCGTCACTCGAACTACTAAGGAGATCCTATATAAGACCCTGATCATCCCAGTCCTGCTCTACGGCGCTGAAGCATGGACCGTATCAAAAGAGGATGAAGAAATCCTTGGTCGATTCGAGAGGAAAATTCATCGAAAAATCGTCGGTCTCGTTTGCGTTGACGGGCTATGGATACGAAGATCTAACCACGAACTATACGAGCTATACAGCGACATACCCCTGGTCATAAAACTCCGCATAGAGATGGCTAGGACATCTAAAACGAATGGACACCAATATTCCGGCTCGTGGAGTCTTCGATTCCCAGCCAGGCGTTGGACGCAGTAGATGAACCCTCGCCTTAAGTGGCGCGCAAAAGAAGAAAACGACCTCACCCAACTTGGAGTGCGCAACAGGAGGCAGTTAGCTAAGGACCGGGCTAATTCGAGGGAGACATATTGTTTGAGGCCGAGGTTCATTCCGGACTGTAGCGCTACTTATGTAAGTATGAGAACTTTGAATTCTAAATGCTATTTCGATCTAATTTTATGTTAATAAAGGACATATAAGACACCTATGTTCAAATTAATACTAGACAATATTTTATTGCAATAAATACTGATCAACAACTTTCATTTTGGCACAAAGATTACTTAATTACTGCCTAATGATGATGACCGTAAGAAACAGCTGGGGCTGCATAGCTGACTGAAGCTGAGTTGTAGTATGCTGGTCCAGATTGGTAATAAGCTGGAGCGGAAGCAACAGTTTTAACAACTGTTGGGGCAGCATATGTAGCTGGAGCAGCATAGGCAACTGGAGCATGAGCAACAGTCTTGAGTACAGTTGGGGCGGCATAAGCAACTGGAGCATGAGCAAAACTCTTGACAACAGCTGGAGCGGCATATGTAGCTGGAGCAGCATAGGCAACTGGAGCATGAGCAACAGTCTTGACAACAGCTCCAATTGGTACTCGGGTTACGACTGCGTTGAATCCATGGACATCATCAGCGGTGTACTGTACGATCCTCTTGTATCCATCAGCATCAATCAGAGAGTATTCTCCATGAACTGCATCGCCATCGCGGGTCTCAACTTGACTCTTTGAGTCGCCGGTAATAGAGTCCTGGACATCATAGGCGTACTTGTACTGTGGATGTGGATCATATTCCTCGACATTCTTGGCCAAGACAGGTTGTGCTACAGCAACTGTATGGGCTACTGGAGCAGCTTGGTAAACCTGCTGAGTTGGTGCGTATCCGGCGCTAGCTGCAGCCACGAAAGCGAGAGCCAAAACGAACTGTAATAAGACAAGAAAGAACAATTGATGAAAAATCTGTTTAGTTTACGAAATATGCAAACCTACCTTGAATGCCATTGTAATAGATTTATTTGTTTAGTGGTTTCTATGTCAGAAGGTAAAGTGTGAATGATATCGTTTCGCAGATTTAACTCTCGTTTTATAGTCTAATTTTGGTTCGGATAGCGATGTGTACAATCGCATTGTACGTGGGCTACACAAACACTTTCGCAAACTCCATTGCCGGTCGGCGTTTATGAATCATTATACTGCGATTGGTTAACATAGCTTTAGTACTGTGGAAGGCATAAGACACAAGTTTTTAAGTTTTTGTGAGCTAAGCGCCACATTTTGTTATCAATTATCACATACAGATATTGTTAACAAGCTTGACCTCGTTAGGTGCACAAATCCTGTTTTTCGATAATATAAACTCGAATGGGTAACATAGCCATAACCTGACATTCAAGAAAATGGTAAATAAGCAACTTGCCAGAATTTTCATATTTAGTACTTCTCAATTCTCATGAATTGTATTCAACACATATAAAGCACTTATTGTAGGAAATTAGTAACCTTTGACAGTAAAAAGATGTTCATTAAATTTGAAGTGTTCAAATAGTTATCGCCAAATGACCGATAGCTGATATTAATCTTTTTATTTTAAAAAAAGTTCATAACGATTTAAGTGTTAACGGGGTATTCCAAAATAATCAGTTAAATATCACTTCAAACAATATAAAAAATATACCCTTATGGGATAGGATATGCACATATGATAAGGATCGATTAACACCCTATCCCAACCCATCCTTAAAATTAATATCGCCAAAATGTAGGCTTTATGGCGACAGTTTATCAAAATATTTTATGATTCGACAAAAAACAACATTTTTCTATAGAATATGCAGCATTATTAAATATGTCTACACCACCCAACCTTAAAAATATGAACAAACTTGTTAGATTAGTAGTTTTAGAATAATTTTTTAATAACTAATTTTTATCATTTATATCAATGCGGTTGTTCAATCATTTGAAATAACACAAAAAATTGAAATATATCGTGGAACCTTTATTATAAATCTATAGAACCATTCTTGAAATTTACTTTTAAAAGATGATGTTGGCCGCAACTGCGCCGAAGCTCACCCATGTGGACGTCCGTTATCATATCGCGAAAATGAGCCCCAATTTTAGTTACGTTGGCGCCAGCATCATTTTTGAAAAAATACGGACCAATGCGATGATTCCACCGGTCCATAAACCACACGACACGTTTGTTTTGATTGTATGTAACTAAAGCGGAAATTTGTTCTTATTGACGTATCAATTGAGCCCGAAATGGGATTCATCTCTGAACAAAATGTTGATCAAAAAAAGTGGATCTTCAGCAAGTCTCTCGAGAGTACATTTGAACATTTCTTTGGATGTAACTTTATTCATGATGAAGTGCCAATACTGAATTCACATGTCAACTTTTCACGACTCACGCGCCATCTATCAAAAACACGTTTTGAAAAATATAGATATTTCTGATATTCGAAACCTAGTAATTTATTTTTATCAACATCGTTATAGCTGTTATCGAGATAATCGTGTTTAAGGAAAATCTTTATATGGGATTTTAATTTTCAGGAAAAAATTGATCATCATCATCCTCATTTAATAACTTGTTCTTTTGATCTAACCTGCCTAAAGATCAAATAAGTGGATTGTTCAAAAGTCTGACAAACATCCAAGAGTTGGTAAGGTTAGGTTATGTTACAGGGGCTGTACACGATGTGCGTGCACACGAAGACCATTAGGATCCGTTGTGGTACCATATGAATTTGTCGACTTTCCCTTATTCGTTCGTCTAATTGAACCATCCAGAGCTGACTGTATAGCGTAGCAGGATTCTGACATTGATACTACCCAGCTCACCTATGGATGGAGTTTTCTTTTGTCGCAGAGAGCTAGACAAGAGCAGTGAAGGTGAGGAATACTTTCCTCCTCTTTTTCGTCCATGGAGCTTCTACAGAAGTCATTGCTTAAGAGGCCCAGTCTTTTTGCTTGTAGGCCTTAGGGATTATGGTGCTGATATTTGATCTGTTTAGCATTGTCAAGCAGATGGAGCGCTTCTGGTTATAGTTTTGCCAGATATTTGACAAGTTGTGCCGTTTATTAATTTGCGGTTTGCTTTCTTGATTGCATTCAGTGTGTTCTATAATTTATTCGTAGCGAGTGGCTTACCTAACATATCTACTGGCCGTAGAATATCAAGGGTTGTGCCCTGTCTGTCAAGCTCATCCGCCTTGCAGTTCCCTGGAATGTCTCTGTGGCCCGGCAAACAGAAGAGTAGAATGGTGAAATGCTCTGCCATCTCATTAAAAGATAGCCGGCAATCGTGGGCTGATTTCGATTTGTACGACGTGGATTCCAAGAGTAACACTATCATGAAAACCAATCAGTATACCTTGGTGGTGAAAACAAGTTCGTTGCAATTTGGCATAAAGTCGTTTTGTCGAAAATGTCTGCTTTTGGAATCGATGCAATTATTACATCGCCAAACCTTAAATTTAAAATGTTTTGGATGGTTTCAAGTCTGATACTCCACAAATTAATGCTGTTGTAGCCCACGGCTCCGCCTAGTCTCCTACACCATTTTTTTGTTTTTATTAAGGACCTCTTGGATTAGAACAATCCATTCATTTGCTGATGACAGTTCTCTCAGCTTTTCATATTCGTTCTCCAATTCACGTCCTTTATCTTTGGACGTTGAACAAAAACGGCAAAATATGTTGAGTTCATTACAATCCGACCTCGACAGCATAATTAAATAGAGAAGTCTAATAGAGTGAAATTGAATCTTTCCAAAACGCAATGCTGTTTTCTATCATCAAAGTGAAACAAAAATCTACAGCCAATATTTATTAATAGCAAATGCATCGTCAAAACCGAAAAACTTTTTTATTATTTAGTAACAACCTTCGCTGGAACACACGTACGAAGTCGCTAAATTCGTAATGAGATGTCTATGTTTCTTAACTGATCTAAGAAACATTTATAAACACAAATCTTTTTTTTTTTTTTAATATGTTAGGTATTTAACATTTATTAAGTCAGACGGAAATACCATTGCCCGTCGAATTTATTGTATTTATTTTTTTTATATCATAATATGTTCTAATTTAATATGAATCTAGTTCGGATCTCTTGCGTAAGCCTGACAAGTATCTAGTATTATAAAACTCGCATAAAAGCTTAAACTTCAGATTCCACTTCTGTGTTAAAAACATATATTTTCACACAAATCAATGGAAAACTAGGATTGATGACCTCTATGGACCGTATGTACCATTTTTTTATTAATTAAAAATAAATCTATATGAATTCATAACCGTAGAAGACTGGCACACATCATTACTGTAGCCTATATTTTTGAGGTATGATTCATAAAATTCCTTCTGCAAATTTAAGAAGTTATAACGCCTTTTCTATTTCCATTCCATTAAATTTTAAATTTAAATTACTTATAAATTCAAAACCATTAGTGAATAATTAAGCATGAGAAATAATTTTTTTTCAAATAAAAAAGTCCAAACCGCGAATAGTGTGAATGTCTTTTAATATGACTTCTATTGAGTCATGAGTTTCCTATCTGAACGTCAAAACATTTCCAAATTTTGAAACACGATTTAATCATATATGTATATCAAAAATTTAAAACACATATACTTCATACTCCAATACAATGTACGAGCTGGTCAACCTTAAATTTTCTAATGAAATGTTTATGCTGAAAACAAATATATAAATACATCCTTTAAATAATGTAGGACTATAAATCATCGTCAGCATTTGCAAATACCGAGGTGTCTTGTCAGAATGACCAATGATTTAAGAGTTAACGTCAAGAAATGATAAGAAATAAATCTTGGGTTTTCAGCGACTTGGTAAAAATACGAAAGCCTTTAGAAAGATCCGCTTTCTAATGCAAATGGTATAAGTATATTTGTGACCTCGTCAAGAGTAAGTCACGGCACAGCTCCCTCAGTTCTATCGTCCCATTACTTGATCGGATAGATACCCTCAGTCTTAAGACATATATTACAAAAACAAGGAGATAATTAGCAAGGGCATTCTTTATTTATTTACAAAATGAAACAAAACGATTTGTCTGCAAGATCCATTACATTATTTACTTACTTAATGATGGTAAGCGTAAGCTGGAGCTGCTGCATAAGCAGATGTAGCAGCATAAGCTGGAGCAGCATAAGCTGGAGCAGCAGCGTATGCGACTGGAGCAGCCCTTACTATGCTCTGGGTGGTATAGGCAGCTGGAGCGTGTGAATAAGTAATTGGAGTGGCAGCATAAGTCTGGGTGTATGCAGCTGGAGCAGCATAGCCGATATGTGCGGACTTGATCAAAGCGGGAGCAGCGGCGGCATATGAATGAGCATAGGTGGTTGGAGCAGCATAAGCAAGAGGAGCTGACTTGATCAAAGCTGGAGCAGCAGCATAAGCAACTGGTGCAGCGGCAACAGTCTTTACGACATGTCCGAGTGGTTGGCGGTTGACAACAGCGTTGAATCCATGGACGGGATCAGCGGTATATTGCACAGTTCTCTTGTGTCCATCGGAGTCGATCAATGAGTATTCCCCTTGAACAACATCTCCATCACGGGTCTCAATTTGGCTCTTGGAATCTCCGGTATGAGCATCATTGACAGCGTACGAGAATTGGTATTGTGGATGTGGGTCATATGATTCCTCAGACTTGGCCAACACTGGCTGAGCAGCATGATATACCTGGGTGGTTGGAATGAGTCCAGCACTGGCAACAGCAACGAATGCAAGAGCGACAATGAACTATATGAAATTATGTAATACAGTTAGTATTTGACAATTAAAGAATCGATCATTCAAATACTTACTTTGAATGCCATGTTTAGAGTTTTGTTGTTATTTCTTGGTCAACGGTAAGGTTGTGAATGATATGAATTGAGAAGACAACATGCATTTATACGAAACTAAATGAGCAAGTAATTTGCAAACCAAGTTCAACAAACTTGATTTCGTATGTAAATTGTATCTACTTATCTTGGTATTCCTTAGTACTAAACTGAATCATTTCTTCTTTGTATTGTGTGTCTTAATTATACACAGGTTTCTCACTATAAATTCGAAAGGGATATATAAAGCCAATTTTTTTTAATGTGATATGTAGTAGATAAATGCATAATACTTTTCCATATAGTATTAAATGATATATATGTAGAACGTTATTCTTTTAGGAAATTAATGGCAATATTGTTCATTGTATTCGCAAAGTTATATCTCTAAATAAATTTTATTCTTAAATGTTTCTAATCATGAACTTAATTAAAGGATAAAATTATTCTTTTAGAATATTGTAGTTCTTATGTGGACAAATAAAGTCAAAATTAAAGTATAACCTTAATAAAAGGTGTAGTAAACATATGAAAAGGCTACAATCCGCTGTGCGGTTCGTTGAATACCCTATCCCATCCTATCTGTAAAACTAAAATCCCTAGAAACTTTGCATGGCTTAAAACACGATGTGGATTAGAAAATGACGTTGTGACAACAAACTGTTCGGACTGTTTATAAAACACATTTACGGTTCTACAAAAGACAAGGTTTTTCTCCTGCATGTTATGGCGTAGAATATAAAAAATTTTTTTTAAATAAAAACGCCGTCAAAAAGGGCGTGTGGCGCGATGGTTAGTGCGATGAACTGCCGCGCAGGAGGTCTGGGTTCGATTCCCAGCCGTAGCAACACGTAAATGATTTTTCACTGGCCCTCCTCTCGTGATGATCTGACAAATCTTTCGAGTAGTATCAATTGTCAAGAATAGCTTATCTCAACTTAGCCGTTCGGAGTCGGCATAAAACAGGAGGTCCCACCATCGTGCAAGAAGTACACACGCACACATGAATGGTTGTGAGAAAGCTAGGCCCTGGGTACTAACGAGCCTGTTGCGCCAAAAATTTGTATATTTTTTTGCCCTCAAAAAGTGAACGTGGGTTTAAATGGTCTATAGACGAAATGTTTATATTAATTGGCTTAATCGACTCAGCTAGTGATTCTGAGTCGATTCATATACTTTGAGGTATATGTAGCTGAATTATTTCTCTATGTTACAAACTATGTATCAAAACTAATATACCCCTATGGGATAGGGTGTAATAACCTCAATTTCTTTATTTCGCCTATATAAAGTTTTTTGTCACGCCCATTTTTTGGGGGCGTTTTCTTAAAAAACAATTTTCCGTATAATTTTAGATAAACTCGAGAAAAAAACTTTTGATAAAAATATTTCGAGAATAATACTATGAACATTTCGTCTATAGACCATTTTAACCCACGTTCGCCAAACAATTGGGGGCGTTATTGTAGAAAAACGATTTGTAAAGCCTATCCCATAGCATATCCATAAAAAAAACTTCGTTTTTTTCATGAACCAGAAAAGATTTAGATAAGAATCGGATAGGGTATTCAATAATTCGCAGAGCGGATTGAAGCCTTCTCATATGTTTTTCTACCTTTTTATTCCTCATCCAATTGAACATGCATCCTTCGTTCTTGGGCACATTGCTTCCAATAATTGAGTCCAAACACCTGGAATTCGTAAAACAAAAGTTTGGTCTTCTCTATCTATAACCTTCTATCCTCTCGTCGTTTTTCTAGCATACAAGACCAAATGTTTTTGATAATCATAGAAGCCTAGTTATTCATTTTTATCAACATCGTTATAGCCGTTATCGAGATAAACCAGTTCCGTTCGGTTCCTAATTCAAACCCAAAAAGTGACTACACTTAATTTTTTTCACTGCTCCACCCCTTGCAAAAGTCACTGTTTTTAAACCCTATCCCATAGGGTTATATTAGTTTTGATATTAAGTTTGTAACATAGAGAAATAATTTCGATAGATATGCAAGTATATGGATCGACTCAGAATCGCTAGCAGGTCAATTAAGTGTCTGTCTGTTCAACCGTCCGTCATCTATTTTTATGCCTTAAATGCCATGCCCACTTTTAAGATAAACGTTCGTTTTGGTCAAACGCCTACACTTTTTGGGGGCATTTTAATAAAAAAACGGGTTTTGTCCAAATTTAAAAAAAAATCGAAAAAACTTTCGTAATGGCAATATAAACATTCCGTACATAGATCATTTTCACCCACACCCAATTTTTGCGGAAAAAAATATTTATATACCACACCCCAAAATATTTGCAATAGAATAACGTTGTCTGTCTGAACAATATGTTCTGAAAATGTCATTTTCTATATTTCGTCGCCATAAAGCCCACATTTTGGGGATAGGATAAAGTATTAAACGATCCGCACAGCGGATATATTTTTTTCCTAATAAATTTAGATGAAGTCATAATCGTATAGAAGGCTCTCTACAGACAATTTGAAATACGATTTTATCAAATATTACAATAATACGTAGTATAGTTCATACTCCAATACAATATACAAGCTGGTAATCCATATCCATGTTTATGCTGAAAAAAGTATATAGATACTTCCTCAATATATGTATCATATTTCTTGTCTCTTCTTTCTTGTCTTGTCTTGTCAGTATGAATAATTATTCTAGAGTTTAAGTAGACAAGAGACAAGAAATAAGTCTTCAGACTTTACCGAATTAAGCGGACAAAAGCCTTTAGAAATATACTCTTTCTAATGCAAATGCTATAAATATACTTGTGACCTTGTCAATAGTAAGTCACGGCACAACTTAAGACAAACATTTAAACAGTTTTTTTTTTTGCTCTCTCAGAAAATAAATAGTTCTATCGTCCCATTACTTTATCCGATAGATACCCTCAATCATAAGACATATATTATAAAAACGAAGAGATAATTAGCAAAATCAATGGCATTCTTTATTTATTTACAAAATGAAACAAAACGATTTGTCTGCAAGATCCATTACATTATTTACTTACTTAATGATGGTAAGCGTAAGCTGGAGCTGCGGCATAAGCAGATGTAGCAGCATAAGCTGGAGCAGCAGCATATGCGACTGGAGCAGCCCTTACTATGCTCTGGGTGGTATAGGCAGCTGAAGCGTGTGAATAAGCAATTGGAGTGGCAGCATAAGTCTGGGTGTATGCAGCTGGAGCAGCATAGCCGATATGTGCGGACTTGATCAGAGCGGGAGCAGCGGCGGCATATGAATGAGCATAGGTGGTTGGAGCAGCATAAGCAAGAGGAGCTGACTTGATCAAAGCTGGAGCAGCAGCATAAGCAACTGGTGCAGCGGCAACAGTCTTTACGACATGTCCGAGTGGTTGGCGGTTGACAACAGCGTTGAATCCATGGACGGGATCAGCGGTATATTGCACAGTTCTCTTGTGTCCATCGGAGTCGATCAATGAGTATTCCCCTTGAACAACATCTCCATCACGGGTCTCAATTTGGCTCTTGGAATCTCCGGTGTGAGCATCATTGACAGCGTACGAGAATTGGTATTGTGGATGTGGGTCATATGATTCCTCAGACTTGGCCAACACTGGCTGAGCAGCATGATATACCTGGGTGGTTGGAATGAGTCCAGCACTGGCAACAGCAACGAATGCAAGAGCGACAATGAACTATATGAAATCATGTAATACAGTTAGTATTTGACATTTAAAGAATCGATCATTCAAATACTTACTTTGAATGCCATGTTTAGAGTTTTGTTGTTATTTCTTGGTCAACGGTAAGGTTGTGAATGATATGAATTGAGAAGACAACATGCATTTATACGAAACTAAATGAGCAAGTAATTTGCAAACCAAGTTCAAAAAACTTGATTTCGTATATAAATTGTATCTACTTCTTTTGGTATACCTTAGTACTAAACTGAATCATTTCTTCTTTGTATTGTGTATCTTAATTATACAGAGGTTTCTCACCATAAATTCGAAAGGGATATTTTAAGCCAATTTTTAAAGTGTGATATGTAGTAGATAAATGCATAATATTTTTCTATATGGGATTTAATAATATATATGTAGAACGTTTTTCTTTTATTAAATTAATGGCAATATTGTTCATTGTATTCGCAAAGTTATATTTCTAAATAAATTTTATTCTTAAATGTTTCTAATCATGAACTCAATTAAAGATTAAATTTATTCTTTTGGAATGTTATAATTCTTTTGTAGACAAATAAAGTCCAAATTAAAGCATAACCCTAATATATCCTGCAGCCAATACCAAAGAAACGATAGCTATTTATATCGAAACGAAAATGTCTGCCTTTGTTTTAAATAATCTATAAATAAAAAAATTAATCAACTGTTTAACAAAAAAGATGTTGGACCTATTTGAGCATATTTTTTACAAATGTTGGCAAGAGATAAAGGAATGTGTTTGCAAAGAAAAATATTAGAAAACTGCCCTGGTGCATGCTATTTTTACTTAGTTTTTTTTTTTTGTAAATTTACTTCACTTCTTTAATTGTTTTTTACCTACTTATTTCTCATTCAATTGAACATCCATGGCAAATACAAGACAGCGTCAGTTGCATCACGATGTATTTAATATTAAAAAAAAATATTATTATTTTATAAGCGTAGCGCTGTTTTAAAATAATACGGAAATGCTAGTTGCATATTACTCCGATGAGTGGTTTCCGTACAACTGTATGTTAAGTAATATGCTAGAGACAATGCAACATCTATTATCTTCGTTCTTGGGCACATTGCTTTTAATAATTCTGTCCAAACACCTGGAATACTTAAACAAAAAATTTGTTCTTCTGTATAGTCTATAACCTCCAATCCTCTCTTCGTTTTTTTACCATACAAGACCGAATATTGAAAGACGATTTTTTTTGTTTTTATTAATAGATGGGATATACACATCTGCGCAATACTATAGGTTGATTAATACTTAATTTTTTTTAAATAATATTTTTTTACCAATGTGTTTTCTTAGTATATTCGCAGAATATATGAAAAATATTTCTTACATTTTAAGTCTAGATTAAATTAAAGTTTCATTTTATATCCATTGAATTGATCCCCATTGGACGGATTTTAAAACCATTTACTCCTTTGCCAGCGATTCTGAGTCGGTCCGAAAAATCGATCGATAAATAAGTCTATTGACATTTTGTTTCTATGTTACAAACTATATATCAATGCTTATATACTCCTATGGATTAGGTTATAAAAATCAGAGTATTGTGTAAAGTACTCTTGTTCAAAATAACAAGATCCACATATCGAATAAAGAGACAATTAGTTTTGACTCCAAACCTAATTTTTTTATGTACTTATATTTGGTCTTGAGTTGCATTTATTATGAAAATAATACTTGCCATATTGAAAGAATTAAAGATTTATTTAGGTCATTTGTCTTTTTGTACATATGTCCTTCAAGAAACTGACTCTTGTAGCATGACATGGTGTCAACCAGTTTCTTGCTCGTTATTTTCTCTATGAATTGACCACCTTCCACAATTAAGTAATTTAACAACATGCACTGTTTTCTCACCAATCAACTTCCACTGAAATTAAGTCATATTTACGAGAAACAATAAACCCACAGAGAACGAATGTACTAACTAAAATCCAGTTTATTGAACTTGAGCTCACTCAATCGTATTTTTTGTATAAAAGTCTGTCTGATTATCGTTTAGTATCATTCACAACTTCACCGTTATTCAAGGAATAACACTTTCACTCAAACATGGCATTCAAGGTAAATGTAGAAACTGCAAGGCCTTTGAAACCTTATGTGCCTTTGCTATTAACTTTATTACATTCTTGCAGTTCATTGTCGCCCTTGCATTCGTTGCTGTTGCCAGTGCTGGACTCATTCCAACCACCCAGGTTTATCACACTCAGCCATTGTTGACTAAGTCTGAGGAATCACATGACCCACATCCACAATACCAATTCTCGTATGCTGTCAATGATGCTCACACCGGCGATTCCAAGAGCCAAATTGAGACCCGTGATGGAGATGTTGTTCAAGGAGAATACTCATTGATCGACTCCGATGGGCACAAAAGGACTGTGCAGTATACCGCTGATCCCGTCCATGGATTCAACGCTGTTGTAAACCGCCAACCACTCGGACATATCGTAAAGACTATTGCTGCTGCACCAGTTGCTTATGCTGCTGCTCCAGCTTTGATCAAGTCATCTCCTATTGCTTATGCTGCTCCAACCACCTATGCTCATTCATATGCCGCCGCTGCTCCAGCTTTAATCAAGTCCACACATATTGGTTTTGCAGCTCCAGCTGCATACACTCAGAATTATGCTGCTGCCAGTCCAATTGCTTACTCACATGCTCCAGCTGCATATACCTCCCAGACCATCGTAAGGGCCGCTCCAGTCGCATATGCTGCTGCTCCAGCCTATGCCACCGCTCCAGCTTACGCTTACCACCATTAAGTAGCACAGTCTAGTGAGCTATATAGCCAAAATGTTGTGTGTTGTTAAATTGTTTTAATAAATAATGAATGTCCATCCAATTTGTTTACTGATCGAATTCATCCATAATCAATATGTGGTCATTCGAAAAAAAAATTAATAAACATTTTTGAGCATTTATACACCATAACATACTGTTGTTCCCAAAAGTAAGTATACACTTCATCAACTTCACAAAAAATGTAAAAAAAATTGCAATTTCCTACAAATATTTCTATACAACTGTTAGGATTTTTTTCTCGGTGAAATTGACCGTTCAGTCAAAGATAATGGTTAATATTGAAAATTATGTGAAAGAAGAGAAAAATTTCAAGGGAACATACATAAATTCGTTCCAAAAGTTATTATACAGCTCTGCCTCTTAACATTAAGTGACTCTTGCAACAGCACAGTCGCTTGTTGTATTTTATCCTTTAAACTTGAAATTTGTATTATTTTTGCTAATTTTAAAGCCTTGTGTAGGTGGGTCCATTGAAAATAGTGAAGATGGCGCCGCGAGGAAATTAACTTTCAACTGCCTCTCTGGATAATAAGTCATTAAAGCAATCTCAAAAATGGTCTATAATAGACCCGCAACAATGCAAAAGGTAAAAGAAAAGTACAGAACTAGTGTAGTTTGAAAATTAATGTCCGATCAGGACGAACCCGCAAATTCACAGATCAATAAAACCGCCAAAGACAAGTGCTCCTAAAATAATGAAAGAGATTCTTAACGAAACAGGAATGATATGTCACTCTAATAACATCCGCCGAATACCTTATGACGCTGGGTATCGTTGAAAAAATAGAAGAAATAAACCATTTATCAACAAAATCAAAATCGAGGTCAGTTTGCCAAAACATTCGAAAATCATGAAAATACTTTCTCCTATTTCAAAAATATAATACAATGGAATATTTAGCGATGAAAGTAAGTACAACATCTTTAGGTCTGATGGTCGTTAAAAAGTATGGAGAAAATATCCAAATCGATTCAACAATTACAGCAGGTTCAGTGGAACATCGCAGAGAAACGCCATGGGATTGCATGGTAGCATATGTTGTTGGTAACTTGGTCTTAAGTGACTGTAAGATGAACTGCTTTGATTATTTAAATATTTTTAAAAATAATTTACATGAAATTGCCAGAGAGTTAGGCTTGATGCGTTAATTTGTCTTCCAACAAGATAATGACCCCAAGCACACTTCGCTTATAGTCATCCAATAGCTATTGTGTTCACAATATCCGAAATCAATTGAAAAGCCCACCACAATCACCGGAGCTTAATGTTATAGAACGCTAGAAAATTACTACTTTTGATCAAAATGATTTCATGTGTATGGATGGTTTATTCTTACTTTTATGACTACTGTATATCATTACAAAAAGTTGTTTACTATAATAAAATGAAGCTCCAGAAACTACAACAGAAATTAATATTATAAGATATTTAGGCGCGATTTGTTCATAGTCAGGAACTTTATCTAATGGTTATTATCATTTGAATGAATATTTGTTAAGGTTAACATAGGTCATAGAATCAAAAATAGGCGCGTTTCTCTCACGGATCTCTCAGAGATCTTCAACGAATAAACCGTAGATGAAACACGAGTTATTAAGTGGAAATGTGAAGATTTGTTTTAATATGCTGTGACTAAAGTTCTGTTATGCTAAAAGAGTACAGCTGGTTATTTTCGTATCGTAAAAGAAATTAATCGTCATTACTACCTCCAACTCTACCGTTGCTATGATGAAAATCTGTATTATGCATATAATCGTTATGCGATATCCGGACGAATGAATTATGCCATTCAATATTACATCAAAATATTCAATAACATAAAATAAAAATTTAAAATTTCAATATTATATTAGTATAGGGTTATTTTAAACATTCATTTTCATCAAAAAATTCTAGTCAACATTATAACTTCTAAGTGTCTTTCAATAGAGACTTTCGAACTTTGACAGTTGATAGCGGCCATATCGTTAAAGCTTCATCCGCCAAATTGGTTGTCATTTATTCAGTCTCTTTTGCCAAATCAACATGGTTGGACTCACCGTTCAACAATACTTAAAAATATAAAATTGTTTTATCAAAATGGGTACTCTATTCGGGCAACGTTCCCATTTTACGGTGGATAAATTTGAGTCCTCTGGTTTAGTAAACGATAATCCAACACCCGTACGTCGACGAAACGCAAGATCTGCCGAAACATAGCCTCTGTCTGGGTATGAGAATCATAGGCAGTTCATTTTGCGTCGCCCATAATAATTCGGCTTTTTGCCGACCCAACTTGGCGAATATTGAATAATGACTTGAGCCTGCACCCGTACAAAATTCCAGGAGCTAAATGTAAAATCATACACAACGATATGTGTTCGCTGAATGCGCTTTGGAGCGATTGGAAACTGACCTTTTGTCATCGAAAAATCAGCTTCAGCGATGAGGATGAATGGATTCTGGAAGAATGGGTACGTCAACAAACTATATTGTCAAATTTGTTACAATACCAATCCACACGAGACCCAACAGCGTCCGTGGATTTTGGGCTGGCGGCGTTATCGGTCCATATTTCTTTGAGAACGACGTTGGCCAGGCCATCTCTGTCAACGGGGAGTGCTATCTATAGGTCGATGAGTACCAAATTCTTTTTGGCATAAATTAATTGAAATGGACATTAATTGAAATGTTTCAATAGCCGCATTGTAAATCTTGCACGAGCGACATAACCCATACCATCGGTCAAATTCAGAATGATTTGCGCCAGAATCATGGAAAATTGGACATTTCGGAAGCGCCTACTAATGAAGCCCCGACTCACATTTGAACTATGTTATATTCTATACACCATAATGCCATCGATAGTCCTTTCAAACGAATAGAAAATGTCGATGATATCTAATGTAACTTTGTTTTATTTATATTTTAAAATAAGAACCACTTTATAAAAGACCCTTTACAAGCAAATTTAAATAAAGCCAGAAAAAAATTGAAACAGTAACAAACACAACTGTACGATTTATATAGAAGTTAGTAATCGCTTTGGAAAATCTTGACTATACCTTACATTTTAGAAGCACCCTTATATTTTAAGTACCATTATTGAAGATATGATGTGTTCGCATAAAAGTTCATTTTATTTTTTTTTAATTTTTGTTTGCTGTTGCCGTTGATACTTACTTACTTACTTACTCAAGAGGCGCTACAGTCTGGAATGAACCTATGGCTGTCCAATTAGCCCAGTCTTTAGCATAACTGCCTCCAGTTGCACAATTCAAATAGGTGGATCCTCATTTCTACTTGTGAGCGCCACTTCTACCGCGTCCGACGTCTGGCTGATAATAGAAGACCCAACAAGTTGGAGTATAAAGCAGTCAAATTTTGGTATCAAATATTTCTGGAGCAAACATTTTTGGAGCAACAGAGTCTTCAGTAGCCGTGTGCTTGTGTTCTTCTTGCACGATGGCGGGACCTCCTGTTTTATGCTAAATCCGAACATCTGTCTTTTGAGGCCTTACAATCGATGAATAAGTGGTGGGTACATCGATTTGGACTTTTTGTGATTTTTCCAGGATCTGCGGTGTGTAGTAATTTGATCAGTTGTGAACTTTCCTGGACTAAAACCACACTGATAAGAGCCGATCATGTTGTTTCTAAATGATTTCAGGCCATCACATATTACGCAGATAGTTTTTTTTTAATTCATTTTTATTAATAATTATCTTATAACTAACTTATATACTATACAAAAATTCATGAAAAACTAGCCTAATTATCAACTACTAAACTAACTTCCTGGATTATACGGACGCTCTAAATTAAACAATGACAAATTATTTCTAATGTCTTTCGGCCTTTATAGTTTTCGAGAATATTGTTTTAAGGATGGGATGGGATAGGGTATTAAAAGATCCGCACAGTGGATTGTAGCCTTCTCATATGTTTTTTACACTATTTCTATTTTTTTGTGACGTATCTAACACCTCATTCTTACCATGGTTGCTACAAAGTCCGTACCGAGAGGTACGAGTCGCTGTTAGCCCCTCGGAATGATCGGACGTCCAAAATTGACAGATTGTTCATTTGGAGGACGCCATGTCCCCTTATGAATATTAAAATGAGGAAACCGTCTCCTGTTCAATATTCTCACATTCCAGATTTTTTTAATCTTTAAACTTGGAGACATATGAGCCCAAGCTACCGACCTTACTTGATTCATTGTACATAAGTGTTTTCGACCTAAGGATCTATGAAATTAAAGGTTAATTATGTCTCTCCAAGAGACCCACATGAAGCAACATGAAATAAGAGTGCATTTTTAATACGTTGTTTCTCATGACCACATATTTCTTATGGTTTTATAGGAGCAGTAAAAAAATATGAATATGTCGATAATAATTATTTATTAAATCAAATTTACAAGATACAACATTTTGGCTATATAGTTAATTGTACTACTTAATGGTGGTAAGCGTAAGCTGGAGCGGCGGCATAAGCTGGAGCAGTAGCATATGCGACTGGAGCGGCCCTTACGATGCTCTGGGAAGTATAGGCAGCTGGAGCATGTGAGTAAGCAATTGGACTTGTAGCAGCATAAGTTTGAGTGTATGCAGCTGGAGCTGCATAACCAATATGTGCGGACTTGATCAAAGCTGGAGTAGCAGCGGCATATGAATGAGCATAGGTGGTTGGAGCAGCATAGGCCAAAGGAGCTGATTTGATTACTGTTGGTGCAGCATAAGCAACTGGAGCAGCAGAAACAGTCTTTACCACATGTTCGAGTGGTTGGCGGTTGACGACAGCGTTGAATCCATGGACGGGATCAGCGGTATATTGCACAGTCCTCTTGTGTCCATCAGAGTCGATCAATGAGTATTCGCCTTGAACCACATCTCCATCACGGGTTTCAATTTGGCTCTTGGAATCACCGGTGTGAGCATCATTGACAGAGTACGAGAATTGATATTGTGGATGTGGGTCATATGATTCCTCAGACTTGGTCAACACTGGGTGAGCAGCGTGATAAACCTGGGTGGTTGGTATGAGTCCAGCACTGGCAACAGCAACGAATGCAAGAGCGACAATGAACTGCAAGAAAGTAATCAATTTAATAGTAATGACTAATGACACATGTGATTTTAAACGTTTTGCAGTTCCTACACTTACCTTGAATGCCATGTTGTAAGCGAATGTTATTTCTTGGACAACGGTGAAGTAGTGAATGACACTAACAGATAATCAGACAGACTTTTATACAAAATTACGATTAAAAGAGCTCAAGTACAATAAACTGGATTGTAGTTGGTACATGCGTTCTCAGGCATTTTTTTGATTTTCGTAGATATGAATAAGTCTCAGTAGAAGTCGATTGGTGGGAAAATAGTGCTTGGTGTTAAATTACCTAATTATGGAAGGTGGTTAATAATATATAGAGCAAGAAACTGGTTGACACCATGTGTACAAGTATCAGTTTCTTGAAGGACATAGGAACAAAAAGACAGATGACCTAAATAAATGACCAATTGATTTGGTTTTAATGAAATTCAATTCTTGATAATCAAAGCAAACTAAGGATGTCAGAAAAGTTTTTTCCGCCTGAAGTAAAGACTAATTTGCTTTTTATTTGATGTCTCCTTTTCATGTTATTTTACGCGGCACTCTAACTAGTTGCTCTGCCCATACTTGGCTTTTCGAGATGACAGATGAGTGTGTGTGAACTTTAAAATAAGGTTTGATCGGTTGCTGCGTCTTTCAATTAACTTAAACGGCCATGTGTTTTGGTAATTTTGCTTTTGTGTCAATAGTTTCTCAAAGGGAAGGATAGCATGGATCAGATCAATACATTTGCAAATGATAATTTATCCCAATTGTCTACAAGGGGGCAACTGCCTACTGCTCTATAGGAAATGAATAAGGGAAGGTTTTTCAGAAAAAAAAAAAAAAAATAGAAACAGAAAAGCGCCCGATCGAGCATACGGAGAGGTGCCACTGCAGGAAAGATTTTCAAAAGTTTTATTAAAGTGTAAGGATGAACAAGGATAGATCGTAGTAGAATCACAGTCGATTTTGAGAATTTGGAAGAATCACTTCTGCAGACTATTAAACTCCGATGACGAACAATGTGCCGCTGTCAGGCAGAACGAACCACTTAATATTGTCAACGATAGCGAAAACTAGCAACCAAAATACTAAGTGAAGTAAGGACAGCAATATCTAAGCTTAAGCTTAACAAGGCGGCCGGAAATGCTAGCGCCTTCCTGCTGAGCTTTATAAAGTGGCTAAAAATATTTTGGTAAGTAACATTCACCAACTCCAAAGTAAAATTTGGCCGGATGACAGTATGCCTGAAGACATGAACCTCAGCATCGTTTGACGGATCCACAAAAAAAGAGACCCTCTGAACTGCGCCAACTACAAAGGCACAAGGCTTCTAAACAACGCTAAACATCCTATCTGACGTAATATGTGAATACCTGAAACCGTTCACCACCAACCCGAGGTTTTATCTGCCAATGGTGACGTTCTTTTCAATTTGTCGATGTTGTTTATCCTTTAGTGTTGACAGCATATACTTGTCCTTACTTTCATTTACAGTAAAAGGGTTTTTTGCCGCTTAATTCTCTATACGAGCAAAATTGGCTATACCATCAGGTTGAGTCTGACGTCGTAGTATGCTAGTATTTGCTCCGATTTATAGAAGATTGCGCCTCTGGTGTTGGCTGGGGAATTTCGCATCATCTCAAGAATGATAAATAGCAGTCACATGACAGCGTGTCGCCTTGCATAAATATTTTTTTTTTTAATATCGTATGTTTTCGTGGGTTCGTTATCGACCCTGTTGGAGCAGCGATTATTCTCCTTCTTAGACGGACTAGTTTTGGCAGTATACCACAACTAGATATGGCTCTGTTTAGTTGTCTCTATACATTTTTGGAGCACAAAAATTACCATAACATCTCCACCGACTTAATAAATATCGACAGGAAGGCCGTCGTTCCAAGCAGTCTTGTTAACCGTTTGCAGAAAGCCTTCCTACATATTCTCAGCATTGACTGTGTCTCAACCCTTTCTTGCGCTTATTTTCTTCTTTTTTCCCTTCTTCTTTGCCTTTCAACTTCAATGGTAGCTCTCATCCTGCCTTACAGGCCTCAGCTTCGAGCATTTGTTGGTACCATCAGTGGTTTCGTGCTGGTGGGCGCGAGAAACCTGTCACATTAGTTGCTTCTGATCTAATGGCTTGTTGGCATCGTTGCCATTGTAATTCGAAATTAGATGCTGGGAGTATGGTGTACAGCGAGGCATTAAGGGATACGCGCTCTGCACATTACTTAACGGTCTTTTTCAATTGCAGTCTTCCGACAATAGATACATTTTTATTTCTTTTTAGACGTGGTAGATATCCGCATTCTTACCTTGCCTGCAACAAGGTAGTGGTTAAGGTAAGAGATAGAACGATTTTAACATCGTATTTCGGTGTTCAGTCATTAGTTTTGTCAAGGAACTTGTAGAAAAGTCTTCCGCATATCATCTTTTTCCTTCGTCGCCTCGGAGGGTTAGCGCATAAAAGGCTTATGTTGGCGAATTCGGAATTGTTGCGGATAATAAATATGCAATCACTTATCACTTAAAATAGACAATAGACTTCTTACCTAAGTCTGGCAGTTATAAAAAATCCACATCGGAATAGTCTCTGTTTCTGCTCACTATAAAATGATCCGTTCTAGATGGCACAGTTTTTATACCCTATCCCATAGGGGTATATTAGTTTTGATACATCGTTTTTAACATAGAGAATTAATTAAGGTAGATATACATACCTCAAAGTATATGGATGGACTCAGAATCGCTAGCTGAGTCGATGTAGCCATGTCTGTTGTCCGTCCGTCCGTCTATAGGTCACCGGTTTTTAGGCCTTAAATTTTGAGCTATGATAATGAAATTTGATATATGCGATCTCTGTACATGGTTTACGAACACGAGTAAAAATTTTCAAAATCCGCCCATTGCCACGGCCACTCTTTGGGGGCGTTTTTATTAAAAAAACGGTTTTCGTTCAAATTTTCAAATATGTATTCAAAAAAAACTTTAATAAAATTAACATGAACATTTCGTCCTTAGCACATTTTAACCCACGCCCACTTTTTCCTACAAAAACCATTTGTATACCTACCCTAAGGCATTTGCAACAGAAAAATGTTGTTTTTTGTTGAAACATAAAAGATTTTGATAAACAATCTGAACAAAATATTGTGACGTAATTTTCTATATTTCATTGCTAGCGGATTTTAGCCTTCTCATATGTCTTATATTTTTTTCCTGGCCCATCCTATCGTGTTTCCTGGGTGCAGTGGCGTAGCTACCATAGGGATAGAAGGGGCAGTGCCCTTGGGCCCCTCACCCTCTGACTTACTAACTATAAATTGAACTAGTGAACATTTCTCCCACATTCGGAATATAAAGAAACCAGATTCCAGGAAAGCGACTTTAATAATGGCAATTTATTTGAGAAAATACTGGGGAATTCCCAACAAGCCTCGAATATCTCTGTTTGGGTATTATAGTATAGGCTTACTAGTGTAATCTGATCGATTACACTGGTAAACATTTTATACCATTATACCAGTGAGTCGTGGGATTCCCCAACGACGTGACGTTATAACTATATCAATTACGTTTATTGTTGATTATGACATAATAAATATGCAAAAATATGAGAGCTGAAATAATGTATAAAAAGAAGAAACCTAGCGGTGCGTTTAAGCCCAGACAACGTCAGGAAAGAGAAGATACTAGACAAAAATTAAAGAAAATTGACACATTTCTTAGTCAGCCGTCTGCAAGCAATTTAAGCCCAAATATTTTTGACAATATGAATGTTTCTACTGTAGTGCAGGCTGAGAAGCCTGCTGATGGAGATCTGACAATTATTGCAGTTAAGATATCGCCATCAGGGAGGATGTCGCTGATCACATCAATTTGTACAATCAATCGTCATACGACTTGGGAAATTTTACAACATTTTATTGTTCAGTCATGATAAAAAATATCAAATTCATGATCGTGGACTTTTACAGCCTTCGGGACCTTTTCCAAAAGACGCCCAAAAGGACAACAGGTGTTTATTTTTAATTGTACTACTTTTCAACTCCTAAATATGAACCAGTTGTGTTATTCTAAAATACTAGATGCTGCCTATAATTGCCAACCCTGCTGGCTATTTACATCGTGTATGTTGTAAAGGCATTTATCAGAACAAATAAAACATATTTTATATTTTCCTTTGTACCTATTGATAAAATTTTAAAAATTTGTTCCGTATTCCAAAGGGTGCTCAACGGAACTCTATTAACATGACTCCGCTATCTGTGTATCAGGTACAGATCTGTACTTCTTTAACGGCAACAGAGCGATAGTTTATTTTATTTTCATAAAATAGTTTTAATCTGTTCATTCAAATTAGTTACATATTGTATTAAGTTTTTAATTATACCCTAGGGTATATTAGTTTTGATACATAGTTTGTAACATAGAGAAATAATTTAGCTACATATACCTCAAAGTATATGGATCGACTCAGAATCGATAGCTGAGTCGATTTAACCATATGTGTGCGTCCGTCCGTCCATCCGTACGTCACCAGTTTTTGGACCTTAAATTTTGAGCTAGAAGGATGAAATTTGGTACACGTGCTCTTTGTTGCTCCCAGCAGAAAAAGTGTAAAATTTTTTGAAATCCGCCCACTGCCACGCCCCCTTTTTAGAAAAACGTATTTTTTGGTCAAACCATAAGGAATTTTGAAAAACTTTCTGAACAACATATTTAGACAATCTGAATATCTGTATTTCGTTCATATAAAGTTTTTTGCCACGCCCACTTTTTGGGGGCGTTTTTAATAAAAAACATTTTTCGGTCAAATTTTAAAATTTTCGAAAAAACGTTTGATGCAGAATCATTAGTAATATAAATATGAACATTTCGTCAAAAGATCATTTTAACCCACGCCCACTTTTTGGGGGCGTTTTTATATAAAAACCATTTTTATACACTACCTATACCATATGCAGGAGTAAACCTTGTCTTTTGTAGAACCGTAAAAGTTTTTTTATAAACAGTCTGAAGAATTTGTTGTCACCATGTCATTTTCTTTATTTTATCCACATCGTGTTTTTAGCCATGTCCACTTTTTGGGGATTTTAGTTTTACAGATAGGATGGGATAGGGTATTCAACGATCCGCACAGCGGATTGTAGCCTTCCATATGTTTTTATTATGGAGTCGACTGTATTACGACGAATCTGGATTACAACTAATCTGAAGTACTTCGGATTCGGAACACTACGATTTTAAATAGTTTAGTTGGGGCCCTAGTTTATTTTTTTCCCCAAGGCCTTTGGTTAAATAGCTACACTATTGCCTGGATGTCAGTAATATCTGCTTTGCAGCAGCTTAGGGCTTCCATTAATTGTTTACCTGTAACTCACCGGTAAAATGTTCTCATATTCCAGATTTTTTTACGTTAGCACAACCCTAACCTGGAGCCTTTGCCGTTGTTGGATGCAAAAGTATATATTTTTATATATACGTCTCCAGCATAGGCTCCATAGTCTCCACTTTTTTATTTAAGTTGGAGACACATGAGCCCAAACTACCGACCTTACTTGATTCATTGTACGTAAGTGTTTTCGAGATTTAAGGACCTATGAAATTAAAGGTTAATTATGTCTCTCCAAGAGACCCACATGAAGCAACATGTAAATAAGTGTGGATTTTTTATAAGTTGTTTCTCATGACCACATATTTCTTATGGTTTTATACGAGCAGTAAATAAATATGAATATGTCGATAATAATTATTTATTAAATCAAATTTACAAGATACAACATTCTGGCTATATAGTTAATTGTACTACTTAATGGTGGTAAGCGTAAGCTGGAGCGGCGGCATAGGCTGGAGCAGTAGCATATGCGACTGGAGCGGCCCTTACGATGCTCTGGGAAGTATAGGCAGCTGGAGCATGTGAGTAAGCAATTGGACTGGTAGCAGCATAAGTTTGAGTGTATGCAGCTGGAGCTGCATAGCCAATATGTGCGGACTTGATCAAAGCTGGAGTAGCAGCGGCATATGAATGAGCATAGGTGGTTGGAGCAGCATAGGCCAAAGGAGCTGATTTGATTACTGTTGGTGCAGCATAAGCAACTGGAGCAGCAGCAACAGTCTTTACCACATGTTCGAGTGGTTGGCGGTTGACGACAGCGTTGAATCCATGGACGGGATCAGCGGTATATTGCACAGTCCTCTTGTGTCCATCGGAGTCGATCAATGAGTATTCGCCTTGAACCACATCTCCATCACGCGTCTCAATTTGGCTCTTAGAATCTCCGGTGTGGGCATCATTGACAGAGTACGAGAATTGATATTGTGGATGTGGGTCATATGATTCCTCAGACTTGGTCAACACTGGGTGAGCAGCGTGATAAACCTGGGTGGTTGGTATGAGTCCAGCACTGGCAACAGCAACGAATGCAAGAGCGACAATGAACTGCAAGAAAGTAATCCATTTAATAGTAATGGCACATATGATTTTAAACGTTTTGCAGTTCCTACACTTACCTTGAATGCCATGTTTTAAGCGAATTTGTTATTCCTTGGACAACGGTGATGTAGTGAATGACACTAAGAGATAATCAGCCAGACTTTTATACAAAATTACGATTGAATGAGCTCAAGTTCAATAAACTGGATTTTAGTTGGTAGGTACATGCGTTCTCTGCGAGTTTATTGATTTTCGTAGATATAAATAAGTTTCAATGGAAGTCGATTGGTGGGAAAATAGAGCTTGGTGTTAAATTACCTAATTGTGGAAGGTGGTTAAAAATATTAAGAGCAAGAAACTGGTTGACACCATGTGCACAAGTGTCAGTTTCTTGAAGGACATAGGAACAAAAAGACAGATGACCTAAATAAACGTCAACTTGATTTGGTTTTATAAATGAAATTCAACTCTTGATTATAACATATGAAAACGTAGGATGGCAGAAAAGTTTTTTTCGGTCTGAAGTAAAGACTAATTTCCTTTTTATTTGATGTCTCCTTTTCATGTTATTTTACGCGACACTCTTATTAGTTGCTCTGCCCATACCTGGAATTTCGAGATGATAGCTGAGTGTGTGTGAACTTTAAAATAAGGTTTAATCGATTGCTGCTTCTTTCAATTAAATTTAACGGCAATAGTTTCTCAAAGAAAGAGGATAGCACGGATCAGATCAATACATTTGCAAATGATAAATTATCCCAATTATCTAGAAGGGAGCAACTGCCAACTGCTCTATAGGCAATGAAGAAGGGAAGGCTTTTCAGAAAGGAGAAAAAACTAGAAAAGCGAAAAAGGTACCAATGCAGGAAATATGTTCAAAATGTTTATGTAAGTGTAAAAAATTAGGCTAGCGATACAAAATCATGTCGAGATAAACAAGGAAAAATCGTAGTTGAGTCACAGTCGACGCTGAGAATATGGAAGAATCACTTCTGCAGTTAATCTCCGATGGCAGAACGAATCACTCAATAATGGCGACGATAGCTCAAACTAACAACAACATGACCTAAATGAAGTGAGGATAGTTGAGCTTTAACTTAACAAGGCTGCCGGAAATGCCAGCGCCTTCCTACGCAGTCTTATAAAGGCGGTAAAAATGATTCTGATGGTTGGGTGTTGTAGAACGAGGGTAAACTCTGATTGGCTTTAACTTGGGAATGTCCAGTTGTTAAAACTCTGACTTAACATCAGATGTGCTTATTTTTACCTCCAAGTGGTAACCATCGGGTACTGTTCTCATCCAACCGGATTTGACTTGCTAAACGATAAGTGCGAGTGCCAGATTAAGGCAAGAAGTCTTATGTTTCCAAGACATTAGCGAACGCATTGTAACAATCCGCATCAAGGCAAAATTCGCCAACATAAGCCTTATATGTGCTTACGCCCCGACGGAGGAAAAGATGATAAAACTAAGGATTGCTTCTACGAGCTCCTTGACATAACCTATGAGCGACTACCAAAGTATGGTGTTAAAATCGTGCTGGGAGATTTTAACACAAAGGTAGGAAGAGTAGACATCTTAAGCAGTATTGTCGGAAAATAGCCATTGAGCTCTATAGGCAGAGAAGACAAAGACGAGAGCTGCCACTGAGCTCTGTAGGCAGAGAAGAATTAAAGAACACCGGCTTTTTTTAGCTTTATAAAGCTGGCGGAGATGACTTGGTAAGTAACATCCACCAACTCATAAGCCAAATCTGGTCGGATGAAACTATGCCTGAAGAATGGAACCTCTGCATCGCCTGAAACCGTTTACCAACAACCTGATCGGCCCTTATCGGTATGGGTTTCTTCCAGGAAAGTCCACAACCGATTAAATTTTCTCACTTCGGCAGATTTTGTAGAAAAACCAAGAAGTCCACATCGATATCCACCACCTATTTATCGATTTCAAAGCCGCATACGACAGCATTTATATAGGCGAACTATACAGAGCCATATCTAATTTTGGTATACCGCACAAACTCGTCCATTTGTGTAGGATGACGATGGAGAATTATCGCTGCTCCATCAGGGTCGGAAACGATCTCATCGACACATTCGATACCAAAAAAAAATTTAGGCAAGGCGATGCGCTGTCATGTGACTTCTTCAATTTGATTCTTGAGATGATTGTGCAAAACTCCCGAGCCAACAACGGAGGCACAATTTTCCAAAAATCGGTGCAACTACCAGCATACGCAGACGATATTGACATAATTGGTAGGACTCAACGTGATGTAATAGCCACGTTTGCTAGTAACGAGAAGGAAGCGGCAAAAATGGGAAATGAAATCAGAAATCAAACGAAGAAGAGAACTGCGCCAACTACAAGGGCAAAAGTCTCCTAAACATCGCCTACAAAATCATATCTGTCATAATATGTGAAAGCTTAAAACCGATCACCAACAACCTGATCGGCCCTTATCAGTGTGGTTTAATTTCAGGAAATTCCACTACTAAAAAATCTGCACACTTCAACAGATCCTTGAAAAAAACCAAAAAGTCCAAATCGATACTCACCACCTAGCATCGATGTCAAAGCCGCAAACTATTGTCACGTGAATTATTTAATCTCATTCTTGAGAGGATTGTACAAAACTCCCGAGCCAACACCAAAGGTACCAAAGGTAGTATTCAAACCGCATTCAAACGCACCCAAAAAGTGTTGAAAAATTATATATTCACGAAATGCATATTACATTATTTTTGAAGTATTTTCATTAAAACTTTTTCGAACTTTCTTAAAGTTTAGCCAAAAATCACTTTTGAGTAAATGTGGACTTGGCTAAAAACATTATATTATTATTATATTATAGAAAATGATACTGACTAATGATATTGCTCATATATGAAATTGGTTATTGTTTGACAAAGAAAAGGCTTTATTAAAATATACAAGAAGGCCACAATCCGCTGCGCGTAGAATACCCTATCCCATATTCCCAACCCATCCTTAAAATAAATATTCCTGAGATATGGGCTTTATGGCGATAAATTATAGATAATGATTTTGTCACAACATATTGCTCAGACAGTTTATCAAAATCTTTTATTGTTCGACAAAAAACACCGTTTTCCTATTGCATATGCCTTTGGGTAGGGTACACAAATGGTCATAAATAAAACACACAATTTTAACCAATATCTGATTATTGCTTATTGCGATTCTTAGAAACATTTCTGCATACCACCTTTTTGTCAGAGTGCAAATAACGGAATAATAAAAAAATAACATAACTTTGTTACTAAAATATATTATAACTGAAGTTTCGAATTTAGCTTTAAATGAAATAAAAAATTCATATATATAAAATTACCTCTTTATTAAGGATATTTATGCAACGACGTAATTTTACTTCGTGAGAAAGAATATAATTTTACGACGACTTTTCATGAACGACCCTAAAACTACACCACTAAATAATGCGGTAACCCAGTGAATTCAATCTCATTTTAGTAATTTATTTATTGATAGAATTTTGTTCCTCTTGTTCTCTTTTCGCTCTCGATAATTTTTTTCAGTTTAGCGTCTACGTTTGATGTGTGAAAGTGACTGATTAAATGTCAAAAGAGCATTTCAAAAGTTTACAACGTTTACCATCTCAGTTTACGCACCCAATTCCTGCGAGAAAATTCCGATATTGTTGGAAAATTTTTCCCATATAAATTTTGACAGTTCATTTATCACGTCGTAATTTTATCATGTTTACAACGTTTACGATGACTTTCCGACGTTGCATGAATTCCCCTATTATTTCACTTAAAATTGTAATAGTGTAAAACGGGAAATAGCCTATTCAGCGAAAATGTATTTGTTCAAACTCCTTGGACGGATGTCCGAGTCATGTCGGACCTTATTTTATTGTTTATAGATTGGGTAGTAAAAGAATTGGTACTAAAATCAGTTTACATGATGCATACTCTATAGCTATATACCTCTTTGATAACAGCCATAAAAAATACAAAATTTTTGCGCAACAGGCTCGTTATTACCCTGGACCTAGCCTTTTCTCACAACCATTCATGTGTGGTTGTGTACTTCTTGCACGATGGCGGGACCTCCCGTTTTATGCGGAGACCGAACGGCTATGTTGAGATAAGCTATTCTTCCAATGATTTGTCAGATCATCATGAGGGGAGCGCTAGTGAAAAATCATTTATGTAGGTGTTGCTACGGCTAAGAATCGAAACCCTGGCCTTTTGCGCGGTATATAATATATCAATCTACGATGCATGTTGTTCATTGTCGTGTACATAAACATGCGTATATGCCTTTAAATAACCGTTTTGAAAGTAATTTCTAGTGAATAACTTGGATTACCCAATTTAATATAGTTCATTGTCGCTTTTACATTTGTTGCTGTTGCCAGTGCCAGGATCATTCCAAGCACCCAGGTATATCATATTGCTCAGCAAGTGGTGGCCAAGTCTGAGGAATCATAAGACCCACATCCGCAATATCAATTCTCGTACGCTGTCAATGATGCTCATGCCGGAAATTCCAAGAGCCAAATTGAGAGACGATCCATTCAATATTGGCAACGACAGCGAAAACTGCCAACCACCCGACCTAAGTGAAATGAGGATAGCAATATCTAAACTCAAGCTTAATAAGGCCGCCGGAAATGACGGCCTTCCCGCTGAACTTTATAAAGCTGGTGCCAAAATCTGGTCGGATGAAATCATGCCTCAAGAATGGAACCTCAGCATCGTTTGCCCGATCCACAAAAAAGGAGACCCTCTGAACTGCGCCAACTACAGGGGCATACGTCTACTCAACATCGCTTAAGATCCTATCTGCCGTAATATGTGAACGCTTGAAACCGTTTACCAACAACCTGATCGGCCCTTTTCAGTGTGGTTTTAGGCCAGGAAAGTCCACAATCGATCAAATTTTCACACTTCGGCAGATCCTGGAAAAAACCCAAGAAGTCCAAATCGATACCCACCACCTATTTATCGATTTCATAGCCGCATACGACAGCATTTATAGAGACGAACTATACAGAGCCAAGTCTAATTTTGTTATACCGCCCAAACTCGTCCGTTTGTGTAGGATGACGATGGAGAATTCTCGCTGCACCATCAGGGTCGGAAACGACCTCACCGACACATTCGATACCAAAAAAGGATTTAGGCAAGGCGATGCGCTGTCATGTGAATTCTTCAACTTGATTCTTGAGAGGATTGTGCAAAACTCCCGAGCCAACACCAGAGGCAAAATTTTCCAAAAATCGGTGCAACTACTAGCATACGCCGACGATATTGACATCATTGGTAGAACTCAACGTGATGTCATAGCCACGTTTGCTAGTATAGAGAAGGAAGCGGCAAAAATGGGTTTAGCAGTAAATGAGGGTATGACAAAGTATATGCTGTCAACACGAAAGGACACACAACATCGACGAATTGGACAGAACGTCACCATTGACAGATATAACTTGGAGGTAGTACGGGACTTTGTCTACCTCGGCTCCGCTTTTAACTCTGACTACAACATCTCGTCAGAAATCAAACGAAGAATTACTCTTGCCAATCGCTGTTTCTTCGGGCAAAGAAGGCAATTTAGTAGTAAAGCCCTCACTCGAACTACTAAGGAGATCCTATATAAGACCCTGATCATCCCAGTCCTGCTCTACGGCGCTGAAGCATGGACCGTATTAAAAGCGGATGAAGAAATCCTTGGTCGATTCGAGCGAAAAATTCTTCGGAAAATCTTCGGTCCCGTTTGCGTTGACGGGCTATGGAGACGAAGATTCAACAACGAACTATACGAGCTGTACAGCGACATACCCCTAGTCAAAATACTCCGCATTGGACGTTTAAGATGGCTAGGATATGTAGAACGAATGGAGACCAATACTCCGGCTCACAGAGTCTTCGATTCCCAGCCAGACGTCAGACGCAGTAGAGGAAGACCTCGCCTTAAGTGGCGCGCACAAGTAGAAACCGACCTCAACCAACTTGGAGTGCGCAACTGGAGGCAGTTACCTAAGGACCGGGGTAATTGGAGAGGCATGTTGGTTGAGGCCCAGGTTCATGCCAGACTGTAGCGCCACTTAAGTAAGTAAGTAATTGAGACCCGTGATGGAGATGTTATTCAAGGAGAATACTCGATCGACTCCGATGGGCATAAAAGGACTGTGAAATATACCGCTGATTTCGTCCATGGATTCAACGCTGTTACTAACCGCCAACCACTCGGACATGTCGTAAAGACTGTTGCTGCTGCCCCAGTTGCTTATGCTGCTGCTCCAACTTTTTCAAGTCAGATCCTCTTGCTTATGCTGCCAAAATGTTTTTTTTTAATTGTAAATAAATGATTATTGTCCTCCATTATGACAATTACCACCTCTTTATTACTAACCGACTGCCCGTCGAGGGTATCTAGTAATAGATATATGCGACCCAAAAGGGTTTTTTTACACTTGTTCTGCTGGGAGTAACAAAAAGCACATGCACCAAATTTCATCTGGCGACGTACGGACGGTAGGGCGGACAGACATGGCTAAATCGACTCAGCTAACGATTCTTTAAGGTACATCTAGCTAAATAATTTTTCTCTATGTTACAAACTATTTATCAAAACTAATATATCTCTATGGGATAGGGTATACAAATTATATTGGTTACTTTACAAAGATTAAGGCAGCGGTTGCGACCAACGATAGTAAGCGTCGGCGCTAGTTTGCGCTATAGTGTGCTAGTTAATATAATGTTTGATTAATCATTCAATGCATTCAATGCTAGTCCGAGCTAGTCCGCGCTAATCCACACTTGTAATTTTGTATATCAAAACTCATTTGATTTTGAAGTTTACTAGGTTGAACTTGCGGGATTTACTAGCGCACCAGCGCAGAGTAGTTCGGACTAGTGCGGACGCGGACTAGCGCGAACTAGCGTTGGCCGTAACCTCTGTACATTGAGAAACGTCGATGCATGAAGTTTCACTTCAACCTCGTAACACTCTATGGTCTCTTTCTTGATATTAGTTTTGAACACAGACATGTGATAGATGTGTTGTATAAAGTATTCAAATTTAATAAGAATTTGAATATACCCCTTGCGGGATGGGTATAAATATACCCGCCCAAATATATATATTTTATTCCACTCTAATGTTTTCTTTTTTTGACATAGATGTCAGTATTTTAGTTATTTTATTATTATTTTATTGTGCACTTATGTATACATTATGTATACAAACAATCTTTAAATTAGTCAAGCTGAAGTTCCTTAGCAGACAAACAACATCTTGAAGGAAGAATTGTTCCTGCTAATAACAACATGTATTTGAGTAATACATCTGTCATGCACTCATTTGATTTTAATTCACTTCATTAATGTAAAATAACCTTGCACTGCAAACATAAAATTTCCCAATTTATGATTTCATTTCAGATCTGACAGTCATACAAAATAATTTAATCATAAAAAGGGCTACTCTTTTGAAAACGCACTACCAGAGGAATGTATTCATTCCATTTCCAGTTTCTTCATTAGTCATAATCCAATTTTCGTAGAATAACAGCAACAACTGAATCCAGTTTATTACACTTCATCCGCAAATTGATTTTGTATAAAAGCTTTGCACGTTCTTGGTTGGTATCATTCACAACTTTCCCGTTGAACAAGGAATAACACACTTAATCCAAATATGGCTTTCAAAGTAAGTATTTCAATGTTTATATATTTAAAAAGCAGTCATACTAACTGGATCATTCAATTTCTAACAGTTCATTGTTGCTCTTGCATTCGTCGCTGTTGCCAGTGCAGGACTCATCCCAACCACCCAGGTCTACCACGCCGCACAACCAGTTTTGGCCAAGTCTGAGGAATCATATGACCCACATCCACAATACCAATTCTCGTACGCTGTCAATGATGCTCACACCGGAGATTCTAAGAGCCAGACCGAGACACGAGATGGTGATGTTGTTCAAGGGGAATACTCCCTGATCGATGCTGATGGTTACAAGCGGACTGTCCAATATACCGCTGATCCCGTCCATGGATTCAATGCTGTAGTCAACCGCCAACCACTCGGACATTTGGTAAAAACTGTTGCCACTGCTCCAATTGCTTACGCTGCACCAACTGTAGTCAAATCGGCTCCATTGTCTTATGCTGCTGGTCCAGTAACCTATGCTCACACATACCCCGCTGCTGAAGCAGCTGCACATCTGAGTTATGCTGCTCCATCTGCGTATGCCCAGACCTATGCTACTAACAGCCCGATTTCTTACTCACATGCTCCAGTCGCATATGCTTCTGCACCAGCTTATGCCACAGCTCCAGCTTACGCTTACCACCATTAAGTAGTTTAATGAACTTTGTTGCCAAATATGCTTAGTATTGTTTTGTTGTATTGACTAATAAAAAATAAGGAAGAGTAAAGATTTGTGTTTCATTCACTATTATCGAATTGACGAAAGATTTGAATTTGCTGCCTTTTGTGCGGTAAAGTGTTGAAAACAAAAACGAGTGCTTGGTACATGATTGGGTCGAATGTACTTGCCCCTTGCGCGCTTGACTGTAAATTATGATTATAACAACTTCTAACAGATACTGAATTTAAAAAAAAAATCAGTGCAAGAGTACATGCGCCATGCATACATATAAAGCATTCATGTCACGTACAGCTCAGGTCTGATAATAATTTAAGGTATCATGCTTTCGCAACGTGACTTCGACCACATATAAATATATTGCGATGGTTTTAAATTAAATATGAATTTCTTAAAAATCATTCAGGACCCTTAAGTTATTGGCTTCCAGCGGTTGGAAGTGTCGTTCAATATTTTGAAATTTTTGGGCTCCATCCGGATAGTCCATCCGTATGTGTACTCATGTCAGTCTGATATTGGAAAACGTTACTCTTATGTGGATTACAGCCTTGCACTTTAACGTGCAAGGGTTAATCTAAAAGTTGAACCAGGTGTATTTAGAATGCGTATGATGCAGGTGCATAATAGTTCTTGCCCGTGGTCATTCCGGATCTGATTGGTATGTTACGTGAAGACACAACCTCTTATTGGGAAACGAGTTCCAACCTACACTGGGCTGTTGTGTCCACTAATCGATTGAACGCTACATTTGCTCTTTTGGCTGTCCTAGCTATTTCTTGACATGGGATGTTATCGGAAAATGTTAGATTATTCTTTTTGTCCACTACTGAACTGTAGACGCATCTTTTGACTCCACCTTGGGAATGATTCCACCGGAAAAGAAGATATGCCTTTAAGAAAGTACACATTTACCTGCTCTTATCAGCTGCTGCCTAGACTTTATAAATGGTGTACGATAATTATATAACTGCAAAGCACAAGGGTTGGTATAGTGCGTACCAAATCAGTTGGCCAACGGTCGATTGCGCAGAGAGAGGATTTAAGGGAAATTTAAGATATTTTACAATCAATTTTAAGAGACCTGCGCAGTAGAATGCCCAACTGGTTTGGTTTGCACTAGGTTGCCAACGGTCGAATGCGCAGAGAGAGGATTTAAGAGCAATTTAAGATATTGTAAAATAAATTTTAAGAGACCTGCGCAGTAGATTGGCCAACTGATTTGGTACGGACTCTAGCGGATGAACTTCCCGAACAAAAAAAAATTGAAAAAAACGAGACGAATTGGTTTGTCCATATAGTCTTTTTTTTTTTGGTTAGGAAGATTTAACCCGCTCTGTGCCTGATATCGGTCTAATTTACAGTAAATTGAAAACTTGTGTGTTTACAAAGCAGATGCATTCAAATTCAAAGTTAATTGTAAATTTTACAGCGTTTGCTTTCATTTTAGCAATAAAATTGTTAAAATTATCCCAATTTATTGCTGTAAAATTGATAATTTTGGTTTTTAAATGTGCAGATATGAATTTGTAACATCTACATCGCAAAATTTTGAAATCTACAACCACTTTTTGAAGCAATTACATTAGACTGTAGAAAAGTTGTGTAGATATGACAAACACCAGCATGTGAAGTTCTAATTATTTGGATTAGACATGAGCCTTAATTAATAGCAAACATTTTTCAAATGTACGACACAAATTTATCAAGTACAAATAGCTGTAGAAATAACGTTAACATTTATAAAAATCTAATATCCATTCAAATCTACAACCATTTTCGGTTGAAATTGCCAGAAAATGTGCATGTTTATTTACAGTACTTTGTTTATTCAATCATCAAATTGTGAAATTGAAAAGACCTTAAGATTAAGTCAACATTTTTACTAAAGTTTTCCAAAATGAACAGCAATTTAATATGTTTTCCTGAATGTGTTTAGAGTGTTAAAGCTTGTATAGGAAACGTGGTTCCTGGTAACATTTGACTTTTGGACGAGGACGATTTTGAAGTCGTGGCCAATTTATGATTATCTAAGAATGTAAATAAAACCAAAAATAACTTTACGCCATGCATAAATTCAGGTAATTCTCTCATTTATTTAATTCAAATCAAATTTCAAACACAAACTTATCTTATCTGCAATGAATATATGAGAGCATTCCCTATTTTGCTATGTAAAGTGATATGAACTTAAACATACAAAAAGTCGTTTCAAGTTAATCGCTTAAGTTCAATGATACTCAGTATAAAATTAAACGACTTTAAAGATATTATATTCAATTTTCATTAAAGTAGTTCTATAAATGAGATCAAACAGTTGTAAAAATGGCAGAAACGGTAGTAGTTTTTACAAATTGCCAGATGTAGATCTGACGATAATTGCATTTTCACAGCGAAAAGTTTTGTATAGTACAACAACGAATGTTGTGTATTTTACAAATTGTGTTGTACATTCAACAACGAACGCTGCTGTATTCACTATTTTTCTAGTTTTAAAGTCTACAACTAATGCTGTAATATACCCGGTCTTAGAATGACCTGTTAAATTGACAGCATTGGATGTTAGGTCGATTTTGACTATTACTCTAGTAGAATTGACAGCGGTTTTAAATAAAAAAAAACCGTGTCACAGTCTAAGGGTTCTATTGCGTATCAAGGACTTTAAGAAATAAAATATCTGAAGTGGAGTTTAATTGGTTTTATTGTGAACAGCTTTCTCCAACATATCATGAAACTTTTGCCATTCTCTGAAATCGCCAGAAAATGGTTCAATTTGTATTTGAGAAAGAAATAATTCTGAACTTTTTTCAGACGATTTTGAAGAATTCAACTATTTCACTAACCATTTCTGCTCCTATGACGTCTTTACTTTTCTCTGTCTTTTCGCGTTCATTGATTCAATTAAGGAGAACCGATTTTGGATTCAAAGACTTTGCTTCGAATTCTTCACAATCCGGAATAGTATAGCCCGTATAGTCCGTACCAATTCAGTTGGCCATTTGACTGCGCAGGTCTCTTAAAATTTATTTTAAAATATCTTAAATTTCCCTTAAATCCTCTCTCTGCGCACTCGACCGTTGGCAAACTAGTGCAAACCAAACCAGTTGGGCATTCTACTGCGCAGGTCTCTTAAATTTTTTTTTAAAAATATCTTAAATTTCTCCTAAATCCTCTCTCTGCGCAATCGACCGTTGGCCAACTGATTTGGTACGGACTATACCAAATAAGTTTGCCATTCTACTGCGCAGGTCTCTTAAAATTTATTTTAAAATATCTTAAATTTCTCTTTTATCCACTCTCGCGCATTCCACCGTTGGCCAACTAGTGCAAACAAAACCAGTTGGGCATTCTAATGCGCAGGTCTCTTAAAATTTATTGTAAAATATCTTAAATTTCTCTTAAATCCTCTCTCTGCGCAATCGACCGTTGGCCAACTGATTTGGTTTTGGTATAGTCCGTACCAAATTAGTTGGCCATTCTACTGCGCAGGTCTCTTAAAATTTATTTTAAAATATCTTCGACCGTTGGCCAAATGATTTGGTACGGACTATGCGGACTTTATCAACGTATAGTCCGTACCAAGTCTGTTGGCCATTCTACTGCGCAGGTCTCTTAAAATTTATTTTAAAATATCTTAAATTTCTCTTAAATCCTCTCTCTGCGCATTCGACCGTTGGCAAACTAGTGCAAACCAAACCAGTTGGGCATTCTACTGCACAGGTCTCTTAAAATTTATTTTAAAATATCTCAAATTTCTCTTAAATCCTCTTTCTGCGCAATCGACCGTTGGCCAACTGATTTGGTACGAACTATAGCACTCTTTATCCTTGAATTCGTACATTATTTTTTTACGAAGCATTGAGTTGAATTCCCTTGCTTTTCAACGAATATTAATATCGCTTTAGGTGGTCGTGCCATCGCTTCATAGAGAACCATTTATATGACCGCGTGTAGCGCGAAGGGCAGAAAATACATCTGACTCCCACATGCTTAACGATGTTATTTAACCACTTTAAGCTTAATTAAAATTATTAAATCATAAATACTCAATCGTTCCATAATCACAATGTTTTAACGTTCTACAATCTATATTTCTCACTAAAAACGTGGTGGGTAGAATAACGAAATCAATCACAATTGATACAATACACGCAGGTCTCACACAAAGAAACTGTCTAGTCATTTGTCCTTTTTCTTATTTGGATCTTCAAACAGTTTGGACGTTACACCAAACAGACAACAGAAACATTAACTAGACTACATAATGCATTTAACATTCAATTCATTACATTAATCACATTTATTTAATTAGACAAACATTCAACCTAAGTCATAATAAAACAACACAAATCACACAATCTATTTCTTAATCCATATAGTAAAGTTTTGTGTCTTTTAGGGACAAACAATTCACTATGCAATTAAACGAATTTGAATCTTCTTCAGTTTATCTAGACGTCAGAGTGGCGGCACATAAAGATATTATCAAACTGACTGAAAACACCAACTCTGCAACAAGGCAAACATAACAGTTTGGCATCATAGAAATCTCCTTAAAAGTAATGCAATGTGTAATGTTATAACAGAGCCTCACAATTATTATCACTAAAATGAAGACATGTTATATAATTTACACAGAGTTCTCTTCTTAGCACTTTTCACTACAGCTCATCTATCAAAATCTACTTTGCTCGTTCTAATTACCCAAGATTCACATAAGTTCTAAAAAAAAATTATTTAAATGCAAAAAAGTTGCATGTTACATTTTGCTTGTTGAAGACGACTTATTAGATTTCAAAACACGAATTAATGCAGTGACATAACATCATAACGTTCGTAATTAAACAGCCTTGCCAATCTACGTTACGTATGTTACCTGAAACAATTTTTGTCAAATTATGAGTCAATTTGAAATTTGGGTGTCGATTCAATCGATTAGAAATCCTAATCGGCTATGGTATATAAACACCACCCAGGGCTTCATCAAATCAGTGTTCGAACTATCTGTTCAATCAACGGTATCAGTCTACCAATCCATCAATTTAAACCAACCAATATGGCATTCAAGGTACCATCCAAGAAATTGCCCACTTTACCCGACAGGAATACTAATTTATTTACTTACCATTGTTTGGATTTCAGTTTGTAGCCTTCTTTGCTTGCGTTGCTGTCGCCAGTGCCGGACTTCTTGCACCAGCAGCACCAATTGCTGCCGTCGCTCAACCACTTTTGGCTAGAGCGGAACCATACGATGCATACCCACAGTACACTTATGGATATGATGTGCAAGATGCTCTTTCGGGAGACAGCAAGAATCAAGTGGAAAACCGTGAAGGAGATGTTGTTCGTGGTCAGTACTCGTTAAATGATGCTGATGGTTTCAGGCGTATTGTTGACTACACTGCCGACCCAATCAATGGATTCAATGCTGTGGTTCGTCGTGAACCACTGGCTGTGGCTGTTAAGACTATAGCTTCCCCAGCTCCTGTGGCTTTGGCTGCCCCAGTTGCAGCACCAGCATTGATTAAGGCCGCACCAGCTCCATTAGCTTATGCTGCTGCTCCAGCTCCATTGACATATGCAGCTGCTCCAGCTTTATTAAAGGCCGCACCAGCTCCTTTGGCTTATGCTGCTCCAGCTCCATTGACTTATACCGCTGCTCCTGCTTTGTTGAAGGCTGCACCAGCTCCTTTGAACTATGCTGCTGCTTCAGGTTTGTTGAGAGCCGCACCAGCCCCATTGGCTTATACTTCTGCACCAGCTCCATTGGCATATTCTGCTGCTCCAGCTTTATTGAAGGCCCGACCAGCCCCATTGACTTATGCGGCTGCCCCAGCTGTAGTGAAAACAAGCTTCGCCTCACCACTTATCTCATATGCTTATTAAGAAAAAGTCTGATTATCGATACTGAAAAATAAATTAAAAAAATTTAATATAATTTAAATGATTTTTTATTGTTAAACAAAAACATATGTGAAAGCTACAATCCATACATCTTATCCTCAAAATAATTGGGAGTGGCTAAAACTTTATATGGATTTTGTTGAGGCACTTTTTTAAAATTCCTTATGGTTTGACCAAAAACGGCGTGATATGTATAAACGAACATTACCGAACTACTCTCATCAAAATTTTTTTCGTGTTTGCTTAAATTTTAACCGAAAATAGTTTTCTTAAGAATAAAAGAAACCCAAAAACTAGGTGTGGCTAAAAACTTTATAGGAAAGCGTACGAATGGCCGACACAAAAAATGTCGACTGGACAGATATAAATTTCATCGACTGGAAAAATGTCGACAGAAGTTTGATCGACAAAAAAAAGTTAACAGATTAAAATTCAGTCCATTTGTCTATTGAAAAGTTGTCGATAAAAATGTCGACTTAAACTAAAATAAAAGAGGAATGCACTCTTTGAATGATTAAAATAACAACTATCCGAGACTGTCATTCTTATTACTTACTGTGATACTGTCGATCCGTGTGTTACTGATTTTGGGACTTAAATTTTGAGCTAGAAGGTTGATATAGACTTGGTATGTTGACTCTATGTTCGACGAAGCAGAGCAAGTTTAAAAATGTATCAAATGAACCAACTACCAAGCTCACATTTTTAATAACGGTCTTTTTTGGCCAAACCATGAAAAATTACAAAAAAAATTAATAAAATAAAATTGTCTAAATATTTAGACAATGGAGTACCTACCGGAGGGCTAGACGGGGCAGGGCCCTGGGGCCCCAATATCTGGAGGCCCTTTGGAGTCTGACTAACAAACTATAAATTGAAATAAATAAACTTATATGAAAACATATGAGAAGACTACAATCCGCTGTGCGGATCGTTGAATACCCTATCCCATCCCATCTTTAAAATAATATCCTAAAAATGTGGGCTTTATGGATATAAAATACACAAAATGACATTGTCACAATATATTGCTCAGACAGTTTATCAAAACCTTTTGTGGTCCGACAAAAAACAACGTTTTTGTATTGCATATGCCTTGGGGTAGGGCATACAAATGGTTTTTGTAAGAAAACGCCCCCAAAAAGGGGGCGTGGGTTAAAATGGTCTATTGACGAAATGTTCATATTATTACTACCAATGATTGTGCATCAAATTTTTTTTTCGAAAATTTTAAAATTTGGCCGAAAAACGTTTTTTTATAAAAAGCGCACCCAAAAAGTGGGAGTGCAAAAAACTTTATATCGACGAAACATAGATATTACGATTCTCTAAATATGCTATTCAGACACTTTTTTAAAATTCTTTACTTTTCTTTTAAATACGTTTTTCTAAAAAGGAAGCGCGGCAGTGGGCGGATTTCAAAAAATTTTACACTTGCTCTGCTATGAGCAACAAAGAGCACGTGTACCAAATTTCATCCTTCTAGCTCAAAATTTAAGGCCCAAAAACTGGTGACGTACGGACGGACGGACGGACAGACATGGCTAAATCGACTTAGCTATCGATTCGGAGTCGATCCATATACTTTGAGGTATATGTAGCTAAATTATTTCTCTATGTTACAAACTATGTATCAAAACTAATATACCCCTATGGGATAGGGTATAAAAATACAGGGGAATTCCTAACAAGTCTCGAACATCTTTGTTTGAATCGAACTGTGGGAATATGGATTACCACAAATCTTTAGTACGTCGAATTCGGAACACGACGAATGCGATTTTAAAAAGTTTAGTTTGGGCCCTAGTTTATTTTTTGCCCCAGGGCCTTTGTTTACCTAGCTACCCCACTGATACAAGAATTAGAAATGATGCTCATTATACGTATTTTTGCTAAAATTATAAATAACTGAATATTTTAAAATCATCCAAAATGGTGTAGACTCACAGTGTTATATAATAATTTCAGACAAGACGCTTTTTAACTTTCTCTTACAAGAGAAAAGTAGTGTTTTCATTGAAATTTGCGACTTCGAAATTCTGATTGACTTTAAAAAAATGAATATAGGGCAACCCAAAGAAAGGGCTTTCCGCCATTATTTTCCTCCTAACCATTTTTTATCGGTAACTTCCATATAACGGTTACTTACTTACTTATCGGTCTCCCGACCCGTGAAGAATCTCTGCCTGAGGTCTTCCTTGCCTTCTCGAACCTAGGGGCTGGGATTCGAAGATACTCTTAGCTGGAGCATTATTGTCCATTCGCTCGATGTGTTTTGGCTTTTTGGACTTCATCCCCATCTTGGTACAGCTCATAGAGTTCGCGGTTGTATCTTCTCCTCAATTCGCCCTCCTCGTGCACCAAAAATCCTCCGAATTATTTTTCTTTCGAAGGAGCCCAGTATCAGCTCTCGCTTCTTGCTTATCTTCCAGCACTCGGCACCATAAAGCAGAACTGGCAGGATAAGGGTTTTGTAGAGCACGCATTTCGTCCTTCGAGTTAGGAGTTTTGAACCTAGTTGTTCCTCCAAACCGAAGTAGCAACGGTTTCCTAGGGTAATTCTTCGACGTATCTCCACAAATGTGTCATTCGTGGAATATATGTTAACTCCGAGGTAGGTGAAATCCTTAACCACCTCGAAATGGCTGCTATCAATAGTGACGTTTTGCCCTAGCCGGTGTGCAGATGCTTGTTTAGTTGTTGATAGCATGTACTTAGTCTTGTTCTCATTTACTTCAAGTCCAACGGATTTCACCTGTTCGCTTTCATCACGCTTTATCACGCTTTTTCAATGGTACGTTAGGAGCTATCGATGATGTCAATATCGTCCGCATAGCCCAGCAGCTGGACGGACCTGTTGAAGATAGTGACTTCCGTGTTAACACCTGCCTACGCACTATATGCTCCAGTAAGCCACCGTTCCATCCATCTAGGGTTACTAGGTACTAGGCACCCACCAGTCACCAGCGTGGAGGAGAGAGTAGGAGTTGATAGTGAGAGGCTAGAATGAGAACGCTTGTGTTCTCATGTAATCGCACCACTACCCTTAAACACCGGCCATAAACGTCCATAGTTTTTTTCAAGAAAATCCGAATAACCCACTTTTGCATTTAAATTTAATATCTATGTATGTTACTATCCGGTTAAAACAAACGCGAAGGGACCAACCAAATCGGTTCGCTATAACCGAAGTTCGTTATAAGTGACACTCTAACAAAAATCACCAATGTTTGCTTCGAAAATCAAAAAAAAAGAAAAAAAGGGTAAAACAATCTTTGATTACATAAATAAATAGTATTTCAGTACAGAGCATTGTATGTATTTTTATTAAATTTTTTATTTAAAAAAGTCATGAATTTCAGAATGTTTTGTTTGGAAGATTTAAATTCATTTAAAAGCAATTCGACTTCTGGAAGACAGTTGAAAATTCTTTGGGGAGTGTTTTGTGATTGAAGGAGAGATGAACTCCCTCAGCAAAGCGTAACTCTTCCGACATGGGTACTTGAGCTGCTACAAGTTCATCAGTCTCACTTTCTTCGTCGTCTTCGTTCTTTTCATCTCCACTACCACTTAGAGAATCCACAATTGCATCATCATCCAGAAGCTCTACACTTATAAGGTTGTCATCAAAGAATACATATTTATCAAAACCATCACTATCAATAAATGATAATGTATTTTGAGAACCTATGTCTTTATCTTCATCGTGGTTTAGTCTGAGCCAGTCAAATAAGGGTTTGTCGTCCTTCAAATCGAAATTGTCCACACTTTTGATGAATACGCCAAATGTCCAAAACAATTAAATTGTTTTTTTCGTGTAATTTTTTGCCACGCCATATGAATTAAATTTATTCTATCTAGTAGGGTAGGTGAAAAGTTGTCTTCTTCTTTAACAATTGAATTTATCATCTTCATGAGAAGCAAATGCTGATAGTTGCTCTTTAGACTATGAATAACTCCTTAGGTTGCAGCCTGGAGCTTGTGTTAGGAGGCATAAACACTAATTCAAGGTTCAGCTATAGGTAAGGTTCAGTTCTCGGGGAAGTCACAAAAAGTTAGGAATATCGAATGAACGAAAAAATGAGTGAACGGAAAGTTATATTCCAGGTCCAGCACAACATTTTGACGTTTGAGAGAATGTTAGTACGTACATAGTTATATAGTTCTCGGGGAAGTACGAAAATGTTGGAAAACTCTAAGTGAAAATATAAAGTGAAACGGATAAGCAGATTCCCACTATCTTAATTGGTAAATAACTAAAATGTCGACGGAGCAATTCTAAATAAAGATTGTTCCCTGTATATTGTTCACGTCATACCTCACAAAGATCCACTAAAGAGATTCCAAAGGATTAAACACAGAACATCCGGTTAGCGGACATTTTTTTGTTTCTTTTAAATTTCGGCTCCAACAAATATATTACCTACCACCTTTACTGACAAAAAGATAACACTATCAATAAAAACCATCTCAATCGGCTTATTGTGTATAAATTTAACCACTTAATCTGTTATCCGATAAGCTATATTCAATTCCCAACCCATATTTGATACCTTTACGGTTTTTGTCTGCACTTTCGGATATCCATCAGCACAACAACGAGAACGTTCACCTCGAGCACCAGCGACGGTATTTCATTCCTCATTCATCGCTTAGTGAGTTTTCAAGGTCATACTTAAATTAGTTTTGACGCCGCCCGGCTAACAATCAAATTGTACACCTGTTGTTGCTCTAATTGAAGTAGCAAATCATACCGGAAAACATGACTAATCAAGTAGAAAGATTTGTTTGTATAAAAGCACCAATCAGTCCATAAGGCAAACCACTCAAACTTGATCGTTACTTCTGTAGAGAACAACATTTTTCAAAACAAAAAAAATGGCATTCAAAGTAAGTCATCCGACCCAACTCTTAATGTTTTTTTTTTTTCTATAAATTTAATACTTTCCAGTTTATTATTGCTCTCGCCTTTGTTGCTGTTGCCAGTGCAGGATACGCCCCATTGGCTCAAGTATACCACGGAGTTTCGCAGCCAATTTTAACGAAGGCCGTAGAGGAGTATGATCCCCATCCTCAATACACCTACTCCTATGGAGTCAATGATGCTATCAGTGGAGATTCAAAGAGCCAAGTCGAGACCCGTGATGGAGATATTGTTCATGGTGAATACTCACTGAATGATGCTGATGGATTCAAGAGGACTGTCAAGTACACTGCTGATCCAATCAATGGATTCAATGCTGTTGTACATCGCGAACCACTTGTAAAGACTGTTGTTGCTGCTGCAACTCCAGTGTACAAGGCTGCTCCTGTTGCATATACTTCTCCAGTCACCTATAACGCTCCAGCTGTCATCAACTCGCATTATGCACCAGCTGTATATGCTTCCCATACTATTGCTAACCATGTCCCCCATGCATACAATGCCCCGGTTTACCATCATTAAGTATCGATCAATTTCTTTGTATTAATAAACTGTCCTTTTGCTACAGCTGTTTTATTTGTTGCTAGATTTAATAAAATGTAACATTATTTCGAATAATAATATTTCTTCTTATTCGTGGTCTACGTTAATAAAAAAACATTCGCTGTGCGAATCGTAGAATACCTTTTCCCAATCCATACAACCCAAAAAAGTGGGCGTGCCTAAACAGAATGGGGCTGAAATATAGAAAATGACATTGTCACCACATCTTGTTCAAAAAGTTTATTTTCGACAAAAAACACGTTTTACTTTGGAATAGGAGGTACAAATTTGGGCGTGGGTTAAAATGATCTATAGACGAAATGTTCATCGAATTATTCTCGAAATGTTTTAATCAAAAAATTGTTTTTGAAGCTTTATATTGCACCAAAAACATTTTTGTTACGGAAAACGGCCCCAAAAAGTTTGTTCTGTAAAAAATGGTTATCAGTAAAATTTTAACTCACGCCCACTTTTTGGGGGTATTTTCCTACAAAAACCATTTGTATACCCTACCCCAAGGCAATAGAAAAACGTTTTTTTTGTCGAATCATAAAATATTTAGATAAACAGTTTAAATAATATGTTGTGACAATGTCATTTTCCATATTTCATCTCCTGTCTGTTTTATGTACACCCATTTTGTTTAATTTGAACATGGAATGGAATAGGGTATACATAATTTAACGTTTCGCACAGGGGATGGTAGCTTTCTCGTATATTTTTTTACAACAAAAAAATAAAGAAACAATTCAAGCCTTAGACATACATAAACAAGTTAGGAAGATAGATAGATGGAAGGGAAAAATGAATTAATTACAAACGTTTAACGTGGACTATAAAAAGCCACAACCTGAACCTATTAAGTAATGCTGCAAGTAAAGAAGAGAGCTGCCGTAGAGCAAAACACAAATTGTGGTCGGAATTTTAACCAAATCCATATTATAAAGCTAGGATACAAGACCCCATTATAATTTGTTTCATATGCAAGATCGCAATATAGTCACTGTCGGTGCTCAGAACATTAATGTACCACATCCGCAGATTGAAAAATGACGATGGCGAACAACTTTCCTGAAATTTTCATCAGAAATATGATGTAAATTTTCTAACGAATTCAAATAAACATATTCGATCTGATTCGGGTGCACAGTAATGTGGGAGACAAGCTTAACCGGTTGGCATTAAACAAAACATATATTCATAATTTTAGATTTAGTGGTCAAAGGTATGTAGACGGGCTAAGTGGCGTGATGGTTAGTGCGATGAACTGGCGCGCAGAAGGTCTGGGTTCGATTCCCAACTGTAGCAACACCTAAATGATTTTTCACCTCCTCTCGTGATGATCTGACAAGTAAGTCGTCCGAGTAGTATCAATTGTCAAGAAAAGCTTAACTCAACTTAGCCGTTCTGAGGCGGCATAAAACAGGAAGTCCCGCCATCGTGCAAGAAGTACCCACGCACACATGAATTGTTGTGAGAAAGCTCGGCCCTGGGTACTAACGAGCCTGTTGCGCCAAAAAATTGTATTTATTTGGTCAAAGGTAGGGTAATATTGCCGTCTATCATTTAAATAATAATATTAGCTTTTTAATAATAGTATTGTATAATAGACTGAGTAGAGCTAGTGGTGGTATTCTATGTGCATTGAGGAACTGTAACTCGTCCAACGACATTTTTTAAAAAAAAGTTAAAAACAGAATAACCATACATCTTAACTTCAACGCTAAAAATTAATCATAGTCTCAACCTATTTAAATTTTGAAAAATGGAATTCTGAATTAGAAGAGCTTAGGAGTTTTCTCTTGAATAGTAACTCAGAAATATGATGATAATTGGTGATTTAAATGGACGAATAAGTAACTTCCAAAATTGGAATGATTTATTTAACCAAAAGTTTTCAATAATAAGAAACAGCTTAGACGGATATTTAAACGATAACGGAAAGCTTTTGGTAGAATTAATGCGAGATTTCGGTTTCTTCGTTTTGAATGGAGTGTCGAAGGGTGACGCTGATCACATTTGTTAGCTACCACTAACTTTTCGGTACATCTCCCTATCGTGATTTCTGTTGAAATAAAATCCGATAATTTATTAAACACAACCGCGTTCCAGTTAACTCAGAGTTTCAAATCTCTAAGATGGCTCGACAAAAAGGCTGTCCGCTATAGAAACAATATTAATCAACTGTTTCCCACCTTGCCAAATCTAGATATATATAGGTACTATAGAATTTGCTATCAACTCTATCTCTAAAGTAATAAGGCAATCTGCAGTAAACTTTTACCGTTATGCAAGGAGATATGACTTTTCCATGTGCTGTACGATGACGAGTATATGCGCCTAAGAAGAAGATCGTTCAAATATTTAAAACTTTTCAGAAAAACTAACAACAAAGCCTTCAAAGTTTTATATCTCCATATAAACAAAAAATACAAGCAGACTTGTTCTACTAAAAGAACACTTTATATCAAGAATGCAGCAGCAAAGGTGTTGTCTTGTAAGAACTCGAAGACCTTCTGGGCTAGTAGGTATTAGACTTCGGAGGGAATGTAATAATAAAAGAAATTTGAAATCCTTGCAACTTATTTGGAAAAATTTTTATTGCCAGACCCCGAAAAAAAAGTATATACATGTCTCAAAATAATGAAACAGAATAAGGCTTCTGGTCATGATGGTATTCCACTCGAATTCTATAAGCACTCTACTTCAGAATTTCTGGAATATCTACTTTATCTTTTTAACAGCATTTTCGTTGTTGAGAATTTACCAGAAAGTTTCTCAACATCATACATATGTGCTATATTTAAAAAGGTGATCCAGGTCGGTACGTCACCAGTTTTTGGGCCTTTTTTTTGAGAAGAAGCGTCAACAATTTTGATATCCGCTCACTGCCACGCCACCTTTTTAGAAAAACGTATTTTTTGCCCAAACCGTGAAGAATTTTAAAAAAGTGTTTGAGCAGTATATTTAGAGAATCGTTATATCTATATTTCGTCAATATAAAGTATTTTGCCACGCCCACTTTTTGGGGGCGTTTTTTTTATAAAAAAAAAAAACATTTTTTGGCCAAATTTTAAAATTTTCGGAAAAAATGTTGATGCATAATCATTGGTAGTATTAGTATGAACATTTCGTCAATAGACCATTTTAATCCACGTCCTCTTTTTGGGGGCGTGTATGTTTTTGTTAAATGGTGATGGTGGTTGGATGTAACTTATTCGCTTTGTATCACATGCATATAGGATAGCATTTATACAGTTATACCTTACAGAACCATGGCTAAATTTGGTATACCGCCCAAGCTTGTCCATCTGTGCATAAGAATGACGGAGAATTTTAGCTGCTCCATGAGGGTCGGCAACAACCTGAAACTTTCAATAGCAAAAAAAAGATGTAGACTCGGTAACCCTTATCGTGCGACTTCTTTAACATAAGCAAAACTTCCGAACCAACACTAGAGGCACAATCATTAATAAATCTGTGCAAATTCTAGCATACGCCAATTACATTGACATTGATCGCACTAAACCTAATACACAGCAACGTTTGCTAGTATAGAGAAGGAAATGACAAAAATGGGTTTAACAGTTTATGCAGTCAACACGAAAGCATACACGATATCGACGAATTGGACAGAACGTCGCCATTTGTCTACTCTGTTAACTCTGACAGCAACATCTGCTTAAAAATAAACTTTCGCCACTGACATTTCACGACAGAAAAAATTCAGTTGTCAAGGAAAAAGCCACAGAATTGTTTATATTAAACAAACAAAAATAATGAAAATTCCTAATACAGAACTGCAGATGTTGGTTTTAGATTGGAATCATAAAAAAATACCCACCACGAATGTACGATAAAAAAATGTTTTGAATAAGGAGCCAGATATCAAAAGGTCATTTCTTTTAAATCTTCTTCTTCTCGGTTAGGTTACATAATATTTGAATATATAACATGTTCCAGTGGCCAGAGTAAACAAGTTCTTTATTTTTGCATTCCATTTTTAACTTTCTCTTACAAAGAGAAAGATATTGTTTTCGTAAAAATTTCCGACCTCGAGATTTTGATTGATTCTAACATTACGATGATAGCGGAGCCTAAAAAAGTGGTTTATGGAATTCCGTCCGTCGGTCCGTCGGTCTGTCGGTCCGTCGGTCCGTCGGTCCGTCGGTCCGTCGGTCCGTCTGTCCGTGATGATCTCCCCAGCCTAAACGGCAAGACCGATTTTCTTCAAACTTCGTATACAAGCTAGTTTTAGTCATAATTCTAGGCCATTTTTTTTGTTTTCTTTTAGCCATGTTAATAATGGTACCTGCCATATAAAAATTACACATAACCTCAATTTTCTCGAAAACGGCTCTAACGATTTTGATTAAACTTTATATATACTATAACCATATTAGCTTCAACAAAACTGCATACCCAGTTTTTTCGAGAAAATCCATATAACGGATTTTGTCATTTAGGCCATATAAGGAAAATTGATAATTTCTCGCAAACTATTATGTCAAATTGAATGAAATTCAATATATATACTACTATTACAGCTTGAAGCAATTCCACATAATTAGTTTTAGCCCAAATATCACTAAACGGAATTTTCAGTTTTGGCCAATAACGGAAAATCATTATTAATCACATTGACATCGATTTCTTCAAATATCGGAGTAAACGTTCGTATAAACTCATTTCGACATTATTGATATCATTAATCAAAATGCGTACTATTTGATCTAACGCCTAAGTCGCTGTGAAAGAGAAAGTTGCGTACGACCCAGTCGTGCACCCACCACTCGTTTGCTTACGATTCGCATAATCTGCACCACTTTTAAGATGCAAATTTGATACAATTTCTTATTGATAAGTTGATAAATTATTTTAGTATAAAAGGATATATAGACTATCAGAAGATATCACTCAGCTCTTCTCACAGTTCAGCCAAAATCACCACAAAGACCAAAATGGCCTTAAAGGTAAAGACAAACAAATCGATCGTGTATTTCGTTTTATTTCACCACTTTACGTTGCATTATATTCTTTCTATTTCATTTGTTGCTTTTGCTAGTGCTGAATACGTTCCAGCCCCACAAGTCTACCATACAGCCCAACCAGTGTTAACTAATGCTGTCGAATCATTTGACCCACATCCACAATATAAATTTTCGTATTCGGTGAACGATGCTTACACTGGAGACTCAAAAAATCAACCTGAAACCCGTGATGGAGATGTTGTCCAAGGTGAATACTCATTGATCAATGCTGATGGCTACAAGAGGACTGTTCAGTACTCTGCGGACTCAGTTAATGGATTTAATGCCATTGTGAACCATTGGGACATATTGTCAACGTTGTTAAAAATGCTCCCATAGCATATGCAGTACCAGCTGTCTTAAAAAAGCACTTCTGTCAACCCGTGCTGCTCCAGCTTTAATTAGGCCTATGCAGACCTATGCTGCGCCAGCTTTAATAAGACCGTCTCCAGTAACATATGCTCATGGTTCAGGTACATAAACCACTCATATTGTAGTTGCGTCAGCTCCATTCGCGTATTCTGCTGCTCCAGGTTATACCTATCATCATTAAAAAATAATTGTAATGTTAGTTAACTTAAAAAATGATTTGTAATAAATAAGTTATGAAACAGAACAATTATTGGCATTGTAAAATAATTATGAGTTTTTCACGATCTCGGTCTATAGAAAAATGTTTAAATTTTTGCAGCAAGTGCAGCAAAAAATCTGTCTCACTGTCAAAACAAAATTATTGTCAAGCTGTCGTTCACAATAAGTAGAAAAGTGGACTTGGTTAAATACCTTTTGTAGATAAAATGTAGATAACGAAATTGTATTAATAATTTTGAATTAGCCTCGAACTAGTTCGATTATCCTATTTGTATAAAATGCGTTGCTAAATGATAAAAGCAAGAGCAAATATAGTCTCTCTTTTCAATCACCAGATTAAAGAACATTGGTGCTGCAGACGAGTTTCATAATCTCGATGGTGTTGTGCCTATGAGGGTGAGTGATGTATTTTTTGACTAGGCCCAACACAATTTTACGATTAAATTTTAATTCGATTCAATTTTATGCGAATCAATGATGCATTTTCCAGTAATGGATTTAACTATTAATTAAACACACAATTAAATCCACATTGCAAATATTTATCAAGGGTATTGACCAGCAAGATTGTAAAGCAGTTGTAAAGAATTGTAAATTACGGTAAACCAAACGTTTTCAGATCTTAAAAATATTCTGTTTAAATCTATTAAAAAAAACTCTTATTTTCAAAAAAAAAAAACAACAATACACAACACTTTATAGAGCTTTTTTTTATAAAATATACAATTTTTTAATTATAAAATATTTAAGTAATAAATAAAACAATTGACACATTACACTTTAATAAACACTGCGCTTAATAGTGATGAATGTAAGGCAAGTGTCATGCTCAAGATTTTGTCATAAACAAATATTTTAGCACCGAACCAACGCAACGTCTTAACATACACCGACGATATAGATATAACCTCATGATGAATGCTTTTAATGTTAACAGTTCATTCATGAAATATTATCTTTACCCATTTGTGTGACAGTCTGACAGGAGTTTGATTACTTGTTCCTCCCATATAATCAATAGCAATCATACAAGTTGCTGAAAGCAATGAACCGCCCAAAAAATCAATTAACTCTAGTTCACTTATTGAAACTTAAGCATTATTCATTTACATTTTCGAATGATTTAGGTGCTTCGTCTGCCTTTCTTTCAACCTTCAGCGATGAGAATATCCTTGTATTTTTAATCTCTCCAATTCTCCGTCTAGCTCCATTATTGCATTCTCATCTGGAGCTAAGCAAAGCAGACCATTATTTATTTCGCTGGAAAGAACCGAGTCAAGGTCGCTTCAACGAATGACCTAAATTCACCGAGAAGGGATCATAATTTCACAGAATTCCATCTCTGGCTTTATGCATTCAAAGAAAAAACGTCCTTGTCCAGAATACTTACCTACTTGTACATGCGTTCAATGTTGCCTTTCACTTCCACACACATTTTGCTTACAAAGCACATGTGTAGCAATGTGTCAATATTTTCGTTGTTCACTTTGACTGCATTTCGCCGGCAAGTTAATCTCGCACAAAATAATATGGTAGTCAAAAGGAAATCCAGTTTGATACAATTTGGCTATGGTGGTCACTGTGTCAGGTCGATTCGTATAAAAGCTACTTGCAAATTTCTTACCAGCATCATTCAGTTCTGCTCTGTTGAACAATCCACAATTACAAAAATTCCCGAAAATGGCATTCAAGGTAAGGTTTTTTGAAAGTTTTTTTTTCAAAACAAAAATCTAATTGGGTTCTTTTGCAGTTCATAATTGCTCTTGCTTTTGTTGCTGTAGCCAGTGCCGGATATATCCCTACAGGTGCACAGGTTTACCATGCCGCTCCAGCAGTAGCTGTTGCTCATCCAGTGCTAGCCAAGAACGTCGAGGAATATGATCCTCATCCACAGTACAAATTTTCATATGATGTTCAGGATAGTATCACTGGTGATAGCAAGAGTCAAGTAGAAACCCGTGATGGAGACGTTGTCCAAGGCGAATACTCATTGATTGATGCTGATGGTTATAAAAGGACTGTCCAATACACAGCTGATCCCATCCATGGATTCAATGCTGTCGTTAACCGTGAACCTCTCGGTCATGTTGTAAAAACTGTTGCTCCAGTTGTGAAGACAGTTGCTCCAGTTGCTTATGCTGCTCCAACTCTTATCAAGTCTGCTCAATTAGCCTATGCTGCTGCTCCAGCATTGGCCTACCACCACTAAATGACAAAACAAGCAAGAACTGAACCAAATGATGCTAGGATGTTGTTTTCTTATGATTAAGTAAAAGTTAAAATTAAAAATATTACATAAAACAAAAGCACGAGTTTCATTACTCAACTAGGGAAAAATGCGCAAAGATTTATTATTACAATTATGGAATTACTGGGTTTTGAGCTGGAAAATCAAATATACAATGATTTTAGGTTATTAGCCAGAACTAAAAATTCCATTACGTTTCGTTAGCCAAAAATAATTGAGTGGATTTGTTGCAGACATTAATAGAAATATGTGTATTAAATTTAAATTAATTTTACCAAATAGGTGAAGCCGTTGCCCACCTCGATGGAGCCGCGAGAATACATTATTCTATTTCATCCTTAAATTAAGATCAAAAAAAGTTGAGGTGCCTATAAACGTTATAGACAGTTTCCGAGTTAATGCGCAACAAGAACAACTTTTTTCTACTGCATATGCCTTGAAGTAGGGTATATAAATAATAATTTTTGCAGGCAAACGCCCCCAAAACGATGAAATGTTCATATAAAATTTATGAATGTTTTTGCATCGAAAGATTTTTTCAAATTTCCTTATAATTTTACGGAAAACAGTATTTTACAGAAAAGTGGATGTATAAAAAATGTTTTATGGATAAAATATAGATATAAGGATTGTCTAACAGTGTTCGGATTTTGAAAATGTTTACACTTGTTCTGTAGTCACGGACTTAGAAGCTATATAGAAAATTTCATTATCCGAGTTCAAAATTTAAGGCCTTAATATCGGTGACATACAAATGGACAGACAGATTTGGCTTAATCGACTGAAGCTAGCGATTCTGAGTCGATCCATATAAAATGTGTCCCATAAATCCGACGCAAAATTTGAATTTTGGTTATTTTAGTAGTACAATGCTGTTAACGGTAAAAGAGATAACAATGCGCGGCATGTGTTAGTTATGTTTATAGACTTCAGTAAAGCCTTTGACACACTTAGCCACAAAAAGCTAATAGAAAGCATATATAGAATTGCAGTTAGAGGGGCTTAAGCTAAATGGATAACGAATTACCTATCAGAAAGAACTATGAAGGTGAAAGTAGGGAATGAAATAAGTAAAGAAACAACCACTGAGTTTGGGGTACCACAAGGCTCGAATTTGGGACCAATCTTATTCATTCTCTTCACCAATGAACTTTTAAGAGTATTTCAAAGAATTATTACATTTGCATACGCTGATGACATTGCAATTGTTGAAAATCATAAATGCTTGAACAATGCAACAGCAATAATGCAGGATGAATTCGACAGAGTTTCCAGATGGTGCCATGACAATGGATTAGTAATAAACGCCGAAAAAAACTAAACTTATGCATATCCGGACACCATATCAAAACGAAGCTATTATAAATATCTACCATAAAAACGATGGCTGCCCAACAACAGCTCAAAATAAAGTAATCGATGTTGTTAAAACCATAAAATATCTGGGTGTAATAATTGATATTCACTTTATTTGGCACGCCCAAATTAATAAGCAGCAAATCCAACTAAGAAGTGCTGTTTTCGCGATGGTTCATCTGAATAAATACACCAACGTCGATGTCCAGAAGCAGGTTTATTATTCACTAGTTGAATCGCGTATACGATACGGAATATTATCGTGGGGAAATGCTTCAAAGACACTTTTAGACAAAATAATCCGTCTGCAACATAGAATAGTTAAAATAATCAATACCTCTAATTTAAATTTTCTAGTTCTAGATGTAAATGGCGTTTTTAAGATGAAAAGTATGTTGGAGTATTATGACGACTTAAGATTTCAACAGCCTATTCAACACAATGTCAACACAAGAAGACGAGCCCAAGGACTCTTGGAAATCTCTGAAACGTTTAATACATATGGAAAGAGACAGCTGAAATACTTTAAAAAATATTGCAAACTTTAAAACTAGAACGAAAAAAATGAAATTACACTTTCTAAATATAAGCCATGTTAACTAAAACATAGAATTCGAAAAATATAAATCACACCACTAGATATCGTATCTTTAAATTTATATATAAACTTCTAAATAATGATCAATTATAACTTTTTAACCACCTGCAGATAAGCTATATGCTTCGCAGGTAGCCAAATCATTTTATAACGTTTTGAAAAAATAAATAAATAAAAAACAAAAAAAAAGTTAATCGCACTAACCATCGCGCCACTAAGCCCGTCAGGGCATAAACAATAAGGCTGTAATAGCAGCTATAGTTCTAGTAAGAGCGGATTCTCAAATCATACAGACAGTTCTTATCGATTTAAAAACTGTAAATGTAAGAGATGTTAAATAAAAGTATATTTGCACCTGTTTTGTTTACACAAAATTAAAAGTAAGTAATAGAATTAATAGTAAAAAGTATATTGAGAGTGTGGAACAATCATTATTCATCATAACTTCTATAAATAAACCTATAATAATAAAGATGTGCATGAGTATAGTAATAGTAGCATCTATTTTTAGTTTGCATGCTACAAAAATCTATTTTAGTTTTTTTTACAATTATAATGGCCTAAAATAAAAAATATTCATGTTTGTGTAATGAATAGTTTATACAATAATAATGATGATTAAAGTTGTTGTTGTCAAGACGGTAGTCCATTGCTAGGCGGAAATTTCTCAAATGTTTTTGGTTTTAAATTTTCAAACCTTAATTATATAGAAACATTTATTTTATTGGAAATGCATGCAATTGTTAAACAATTCAGCCAATTTTTTTATGGTAAGTTAGGAATATCATTTAAAATTACAATTTCATTGCATTTATTTATTTATTTATTTTTTCTTATCAATAACATATTTTAAATATACTATTAATAAATTGTAAATAAGAGCACTAGCAGCATAAAACTATCGGCTCTACCATCATTGCATTTAAAAAGTACTAAACCCAACAATTTTCAAGCCACCACAAATACCAACAAATAAAAACCCTCAAATTCATAATGATTTTAAAACAAGCTACAATCCGCTGTGCGGATAGTTGAATACCCTATCCCATCCCATCCATAACATATATATCCCCGAAATGTGGTCTTTATGGTGATAAAATAGGGAAAATTACATTGTCACAACATATTCTTCAGAAATTTTATCAAAATCTGTTATGGTTCGACAAAAAACAACGTTTTTTCCTGCATTATGCTATGTGGTATGGCGTACAAGTGGTTTTTGTAAGAAAATGCATACAAAAAGCGTGCGTGGGTTAAAAAAGGACGGAACGAATATTTAAAAAGAAAGGTACCGAAAGTGTTTTTTTTACTGAAAACGCCTCCGAAAAGTGGACATGGCAATAAATTTCATAAAGACGAAATATTGATATTGCGATTCTTTAAATATAATGTTCAGACACTTTTTCAAAATTCCTTACGGTTTGGTCAAAAAATAAGTTTTTCTTAAAAGGAGGCGTAGCAGTGGAAAAAAAACAGAAGTGTCAAACAACAACAATTTGCATTGAAAGTATTGAAATTTAACCAACAAATTGCATTTTTTAATCATAACTTTTAAACTAAACGTGAGCGACAATTTATAAAAAACGTATGATCAGCACGCAAAAACGAATGGTTTAAACCAAAAATAAGTGAAAAAAGTGAGACTGTGCCAAAGTAAATTTGTTCCAAAATTTTCACCCAAACAATATCTTTCTCTTTGTAAGAGAAAGTTAATAAATGGATTTGCGGATATTTTAATACCACCGCCAACCCACAATTCTCAATCTACGAACTGAGAAATTATATGCACATTTTATTGCAACAGTTGGTGAAGCATGTGCTTCAAAATTTGCAAGACGCAGGGCTTAAGTTGCCCAAATACAATCTCTTAAAAAAGACCAAGAAATTGGAGTAGACCAATATCCACTTCGAAGTGATTAGCGAAATAAAACTAGAACTAACTTCTCAAACTGCATTGACGCACTTTAATCCAATGCTGGTGATTAAAATTACGGTGGATGTGATCCTACTTGGTCTAGGTGCCGTTCTATCAGAATTTTTTCTGCGGAGTTTTTTGACCAGAGTTAAGTCGCTGTACAGCTCGTATAGCTCGTGGTTGAATCTTCGTCTCCATAGCCCGCCAACGCAAACGGGACCGAAGATTTTTCTAAGAATTTTTCACTCGAATCGACCAAGGATTTCTTCATCCGCTTTTGATACGGTCGAGTAGGACTGGGATGATCAGCTTCCTATTTTTTTTTTCTTATATAGGTTCTCCTTAGTAGTTCAAGTGAGGGCTTTACTACTAAATTGTCTTCTTTGCCCAAAGAAACAGTGGTGATTTCTGACGAGATGTTGTTTTCAGAGTTAAGCGGAGCCGAGGTAGACAAAGTCGCGTACTACCTCAATGTTATATCTGTCAATGGTGACGTTCTGTCAATTCGTCAATGTTGTGTGTCCTTTCGTGTTGACAGCATATACTTAGTCTTACCTTCATTTACTGCTAAACCCATTTTTCTCGCTTCCTCCTCGATACTAGCAAATGTGGCTATGACATCACGTTGAGTCCTACCAATGATGTCAATATCATCGGCGTATGCTAGTAGTTGCACCGATTTTTGAAAAATTGTGCCTCTGATGTTGGCACGGGAGTTTTTCACAATCCTTTCAAGAATCAAATTGATGAAGTCACATGACAGCGCATCGCCTTGCCTAAATCCTTTTTTGGTATCGAATCTGTCGGTGAGGTCGTTTCCAACCCTGATGGAACAGCGAGAATTCTCCATCGTTATCCTAAACAACGGACGAGTTTGGACGGTATACCAAAACTAGACATGGCTCTGTATAGTTCGTCTCTATAAAGCTGTCGTATGAGGCTTTGAAATCGATAAATAGGTGGTGGGTATCGATTTGAACTTCTTCGGTTTTTTCCAGGATCTGCCGTAGTGTGAAAAATTGATCGGTTGTGGACTTTCCTGGCCTAAAACCACACTGATAAGGGCCGATCAGGTTTTTGGTAAACGGTTTCAGGCGGTCACATATTACGGCAGATATAATCTTGTATACGATGTTGAGGAGACTTATGCCTCTGTAGTTGGCGCAGTTCAGAGGGTCTCCTTTTTTGTTGATCGGGCAAACTATGCTGAGGTTCCATTCTTCAGACATACTTTCATCGGACCAGATTTGGCTTATTGGTTGGTGGATGTTACTTACCAAGTCATCTCCACCAGCTTTATATAGCTTAGCGGGAAGGCCGTTATTTCCGCTGGGCTTATTATGCTTGAGTTTAGATATTGGGTATCCTCTATATTCAAACAACAGTTGAAACATATGAGAAGGCTACAATCCGCTGTGCGGATCGTTGAATACCCTATCCCATCCTATCCATAAAACTAAAATCCCCAAAAAAGTGGGCATGACTAAAAACACGATGTGGATAAAATAAAAAATTGATATAGTGACAACAAATTCTTCAGACTGCTTACAAAACACTTTTACGGTTCTACAAAAGACAAGGTTTTCTCCTGCATATGTTATGGGGTAGTGTATAAAAATGGTTTTTATATAAAAACGCCCCCAAAAAGTGGGCGTGGGTTAAAATGGTATATAGACGAAATGTTTATATTAATAATGTTAATGATTCTGAATCAAATTTTTTTTCGAAAAATTTAAAATTTGACCGAAAACAGTTTTTTATTGAAAACGCCCCCAAAAAGTGGGCGTGGCAAAAAACTTTATATGGATGAAATATAGATATTAATATTGTCTAAATATGTTGTTCAGAAACTTTTTTAAAATTCCTTATGGTTTGGTCAAAAACTGAGTTTTTCTTAAAAGGGGGCGTGGCAGTGGGCGGATTTCAAAAATTTTTACACTTGTTCTGTAGGCAGAAACGAGGATCCTATATAACAAATTTCACTATCCTAGCTCAAAATTTAAGGACTAAAAATCGGTGACGTACAGACGGACGGACAGACAGACATGGCTTAATCGACTCAGCTACCGATTCGGAGTCGATCCATATACTTTGAGGTATATGTAGCAAAATTATTTCTCTATGTTACAAACTAAGCATCAAAACTAATATACCCCTATGGGATAGGGTATAAAAACAACAAAAATTAATATCACAATTATAAGTCTAAAACACGAAAAAATAAATAAATTTTATTGTTATTGTGAAAGATTATTCTAAAGCAAATAAAATAATTTTGAAAAAGCTACAAATTTCACAATTCCAAAAAGACATAGAAAACACATTTAAATCAAATAATCCCTGCTTGCAATGAGACAAATAAAATTTTAACTACCACAGCCGTAAATGTTCAACATTATAATTTTATTGAACCTGTGGTTGATGGTAATCATAAACCTTAGATATATATCCAAAGTCGGAAAAGGTAAATATTTCAACGCCTATAAATTCATTCTTCTTGTAAAAAGTGATGGTGCATCAGAATTTGTTAAAGAATATCGAATTCCGCAGTTTGTAAAATAGTAATTGTAAAGGGTAATCAACTGAAAAGGGATATTGTGGTGAATGTTACCAAACACCTATTAATTTAATTATTAATTAATTAATTAGTGAATTTACTAATTGCTTGTAACTTGAGTCATGAAGCTACAATAGACCTTCTTATCCGTAACGCGTAATAAGTCATTTTGTCAAAAACAAGAAATAAATTACACTTTATTGCCAAATTATTTATGTCTATCAAGACAAACGAACAAAAATGTCACATTGACTCTGGCATTGGTAACAAAACAAATGTTTGGATCTTAAGAAGAAATCCGAAAATTCAAATTATCGCAATCCGCGCTTAATTACTTATTAACACATTCTTAACAACGCTTATGAAGCTATTTGCTCCGCAGACACTTTTACGAATACCGCGATTTGCATCAACCAAAGTCAAGACAGATCTACGTCACTAGCTGGAATGATTTAAACGAAATAACTGGAAATCCAAATTGTTGCCCATAAACGACCACGTTTCGTATTGACAAGTCGCCGGGCACCGCAACTGCAAGCTAAATACCCAGAAGCCGCAACAAACCTAACTAAGCGACCATTTAACGAGATCCGTGATTAAAATTTTTCATATGGTCTTGAAACCCTCCGTCTGCTCTCATAAATCACGTATTTTTATTATATACGTCAATTGATAGGGTAAGAGCACCGGTGACTGGACTCTGAGTTCGGTATGAAGTTGGCATCCACTCAACCACTAACGACCGCGACTGAACCTGCCAATTGGCTTTTAATTCCATTAGATTGTTATTTAATGTATTGAACACTTTCTTTTGCTCTACTTCATATGTCAGCGAAGAAAATGAAGTTGTTATGTTACGATGCCCAGTACTCTGGCATAACTCAAAAGTAACCTATGCCGTTTAGTGGGTGAAGTGCGGGTGTACGATGGACATTAAAAGCAACATTTAGGAACTCTGCCTACTATGCCGACTGTCATTTTGGCGAATTTGATTTTTTATTGACACTGACTATGACGACGAATGTGTATGCTAGGAAAAATCTAGGTCAATCATTTTGATTACGACACTCTAAAACTGTCATTGCACAATGGACAGACACACCACAATGGTCGGAAATGCGATTCGGAGGGGGTTTGGTGGTAGTCTAAACTCGTACTCATATGCACGTATTCGTAGGACTGTCTGACTGAAGTCACACTTAAAGTTGTGCTCTACTAACTGGCTTTGTGTGCGCGACTTAAGTGAGAAATGATTAATTGATATTTGGAATTCAAGCTGCGACTACCACTTTGCTCTTGTAAATGGTAATGTATTACTTAACACTGCCTACGCGAAAGGCACTGCAAAATGCTGTGTGATGCCACGCCTGTAAAAGATATGTATTCATGAGTGACAGTTAAAGCAATTGTTAGGAAGGCAATTGGATTTGACCTTGATATAAATTGCAATCTTCGATCATTTGGGGACATTTAATAGAATACAGGATTAGGGACCATAGAATCATTTTGAGTAATGTCTTTTAAAAAGTGGGACCACTATGCAACTGGGGGTAAGTCGAAAGAAGTATAGTGATCCAATGAATTTGATGCCGTATAAAGCACCATATCCACGCTGATCATGACCATGTTCCTAATAAAATAAGTTTTTTTTTTATTTTTGTACTAAATCTATATATATAAAAATTGAGCCTTAAAGTTATTTGTCGCCGATTCACATCTTTGGTATTGGTCTATATATGGTTTCTGTGAAGTTTGTTTGATATCGAAAACGTATGTGTGTGTGCGTGAAAAAACATGAATTTCATTACAATTTTGGTTTTTTCCACAAATCTATACATTTAAAACTAAGCTGACATTTTGTGCGTTTAAGTATAACTCGCGTAATTTTCAACCAATTTCTTGGTTTTTCGTTAAAACTATTTAGAAAAACATCTTAACTAACAATTATTCCTCTATAAGGTAATAAAATTTAAATTTCACAAGCAATTATTTCTTTAGGCCTTAGTAGTACTTGTGCGCGGAAGTTGAGCATTTTTCTAGTCGATTGTTTGGGTAGAAGCCTGTTTAATATATTGTACAGGAAAATTCACAAGCATAAACGAAGTTATGATGGTATAACCTCTGAAAGGTTGTTTTTAAGCTTCTGGAGGCATGTGTATGTGTACATATATCATACGTTAAGAAGTTTCGGTAGAACTTCGGACGAAGTTAATCCGAACCATTGAACTAAAGGGTTATAAAATACCGGGAAAAAGGTGAAAAGATCGGGAACCTACCGGAGAATGAGTCAACACGATTCAAGTACTTCGTTGTACTTACTTGTCTTGTGGTGAAGGTTTTCGGGAAGAAAACCAGAGGAACATGGTTCCTAAGACCGTTATACGTGGTGAAGAATTACATCCTGCACGAAGTGCCACTGCTGTATACGAAATATAACGGATCTAGAGGGGAAACACTCGAAAAAACAACCGTGCCGATGGGATGTATGGCACTACGTTATGTGTCTTCTAACGGTGAACTCTAGATACCTGTGGACCTCTAGTTTCAAGTAATTCCCCTTTTCTGTGCACAGGGGGTGAATACAGAATGACATGTCCTTCCCCCGTACTCGTGGGTCCAAAATTGAACAACAAAAACAATGAATCGGGCACCACGAACTTTAAAAAAAAGCGATTCTAAAGACACGACCATGACGGAGGAAGAAGAAAACCTTATACTCCAAGAGCCAACGCCTAGTAAGACAGTTTCGGTTGAGGGAAGCGAAGGAACGGTAGACATTAACCTTGGGAAACTATTTCTTGAGGACGATGACAACCGATCCGTCGCCAGCTCATCCAAATTTTCCATATCGTCAACGACGTCAATCAGGAAAAAAGTCCTGAATTGTAAAATAACGATAAAAAAGTTGAAAAGAAAACCCTTACTAGAGGACGATGACAAACGGAGGCTTCAGAACGCCCTCAACTTTCTGGAGAGTCGAGCTTTGAACCGCGTGCCTTGTGCTAACGCCCCACCAAAGATTGCTCTCCCCGAAGTCGAGAGCGAGGAAGATCTCATGCGACCACCAGTGTCTCTTGTATGCCTTAGCCTATCTGAACACGGGTCGGTAGCATTGGATCCCGAAAAAGAAGCAGACAAAACGACGTCACCGGGAGAGCCAAACTCGACTCTAAACAGTATATGTACAGTTGTTGACAAGCTGAATAAGTCGGAAGACAGTACAAGTTCGGACTTTACCGAAGTCGCTGTTGTCACGAAGACAAAACCGGTGAGCAACACTGTAGAGCAGTCAGACAGGGTGGAGGACCCACTAAAATTACGCAGGAATGTGCGGCGACTGCTAGGTAGGTTTAAGAACCGTGAACCCAACTCCTTAACGGATAGGGAAACGGTTCAGATAAACAGGGCTCGGGAGATTGTTAAATTAACCGCGACAGCTTGGCGCAGCAGCCTTAAAAACGGGCATTACCAAACTGGTGATGGGAGTTTGACCGGACCAAGGAAGGAATGTACATAACAGTCCGCCTTGAGTAGGTCAAACCCCATGAAAGCGAGTGTCATCCCAGCCAAGGACAAGTCCAAAGCTGAGCCGATACCCAGCTGCTCCAAAACGGTTCTGCGAGCAGAGCAGTGACCAGCTTAAATAGGGCGCTGGCATCTGGAGGAGACGGCGCAGGATTGACCGCATCGAGGAAGAAAGGTGTAATGCTGTTCACCTCGAATGCGGCCACTCTAAAGCGATCTGGAGCTGTCACACATAAGGATTCGTCTACATATGTGAGAGCTTCTGAAGTGTCCAAAAGAGGTCGGCATGACGACACTGTCTCCCCGAAAGTAGGTAGGGAACCCAAAAAAATGAAACTCTCTGACAAGGTCCAAAGCGAAGAATCACCGAAGACCAATGGAAACTGTTGGAAGTAAGAATCCTGGATGGCGTCAATGACGCTATCCTGAAGGCAGACGGCACGGTTCCACTTTTTGGACAGCTTACTAGCTTCAAAGGATTCAAGATAGTTGAATGTGACAATGATCACACCTTGAGTTGGTTAAAGAATTTCATCGTCAACACAGACGCACCTTGGTCAAATGCTAACTTGCGCATCGTTGACAGAAAAGAAATCCTCAACCTCACCCGACCAAAAGGTCGTATACACATACAAGGACCTTTTCTACCCGTGGACAGGATAGAACGCAACCTGCAGTTCCTTAACCCAGAACTGGAAAGCAGGGAGTGGAAAGTCCTTGAAACGGGAGAACACACTGAAAGTGGTATGGAAGTCCTCGTACTTCTAAGCCACAAATCACTGCCGCTACTCCGCAAGCAAAGCTTCAAAGTCCGTGTGGGTATAACACGATGTAAGCTTCGGTTGGTAGCGGTAGACTGCAAGATGGAAAGCAGATAGTCAACTGGCCGTCATGAAGATAATGCAGATAAATCTTCATCACAGTAAGGCGGCCAGTGCCAACCTAGCTCTCCATATGACAAAGACCAATACTGACGTCGCCCTTATCCAGGACCCCTGGACTATTCGGTGGAAATAAAAGGGCTGAAGTCAAAGGACCTGGTGGTCTATAACAACAATATACCAAATACCAGTAAGATTCGCACATGTATTGTTGCTAGAAAACAGATTAACCTATTTCTCTTATCTAGCTACAGCAATACAGACCAAACAGTGGTAAAATGGGAGAGGAAAGGGAAGTGTCCGCTGATACTAGCAGCAGTGTACATGCCGTTTGACTCTCCAGACGGTCCACCGTTCGAGCATCATTTTCAGACCACAGGATTATTGAATTCTTAATTGAAGCTAATGTTGAAATAATAAGCAAATGCAGGAACCCCAGAATAACAAACTGGGAAATATTCTTCAACGAAGTCAGGAAGAATAAACAAAAAAATGCAACAAAATACGCTAGATACCCCAGAGGAAATCGACGCAACCACAGAAACCCTAAATAAGATTCTGAACAATGCGTACAAAAAAGCTTGTCGTTTACGGACCCCAAAGAGCAAGAAATCTCAACCATGGTGGACGAAAGAGCTCCTCGAAATCAGGAGAAAGACTAGAGCGCTCTTTAACGCAGCCAAAGTAACAAACTTACAAACTGACTGGGATCTATATAAATCCAGCCAGCGCAAGTTCAAAACTGCAATCACGAGAGCTAAACGCAATGCCTGGTACACGTTCTGCAGTGACATAGAAAACACCACAAAATCAGCCAGACTCAGGAAAATTTTAACTAAAGAATCTACAGTTCCAACGTATCTTAAAGATAGTGATGGCAACTGGACACAATCCTGAACGGACACACTCAACCCCCTACTAAAAACCCATTTTCCGGGATGTACCCAGAGTCTAGACAGTAATCAGGTGACCCTTAACCCTTCAACGACTCTCTTCACAGCTCCAGAAGAAGTCATAACTGAAGGAAAAATAAACTGGGCAATTGATACATTCTCTCCCTTCAAATCCCCAGGAAGCGAAGGAATATTTCCAACTATGCTCCAAAAGACAAAAACCCTGATCATACCAGTCCTCATACGACTGTTTAAATGCAGTATAATGTGTGGCTACATTCCAAGGGCTGGGCGAGAAGTAAAGGTCGTCTTCATTCCCAAAGCAGGTAAATCTAGCCATACAACTGCAAAAGATTTTAAGCCTATAAGTCTGACGTCCTTCATTCTGAAGACTTTTGAAAAACTAATGAACATATACATTCGTGAAAATTAATTACAATGATATCTCCCCAGCCCAACATTTTTATACAAAGGGCAAAGGGGTTGAAACAGCACTGCATGACGTTGTTAGTGCTATAGAAAAGTCTCTAAAAGACAAAGAATACACACTCGCAGCATTCCTAGATATTGAAGGAGCTTTCAACAATGTCAAAACATGCGCAGTGGAAAGGGCATTGCAGAATTCCAACGTTGACCAGGCACTCCCTAACGTGATCCTAAGTCTTCTCAAAGAAAGGAATATCAAGGCAAAACTGGGCGACACCGAACTAAAAGTAAACGTCTCAAGGGGCACACCACAAGGAGGAGTCATCTCCCCTCTACTATGGGTTCTTGTCGTTAATGAAATGCTAATGGAATTCAAAAACAGGGGGGTTAAAGTAATTGCGTACGCAGACGATGTAGAATTGCTTGCGACAGGCAAATTCTTACCAACCATAAGCGAGCTGTTAGAAAACTCGCTCCGGACACTCAACACGTGGGCAAAGCAATGCGGCCTTGGGGTCAACCCCCAAAAAATCGAGCTTGTGCTGTTCACAAATAGAAGAACAATACCACACTTCGAACCACCAGCTTTAGAAGGAATACCCCTTAAAAAAGCTGAAAGTGCGAAATATCTGGGAATAATTCTAGACAGGAAGCTCAATTGGAAACTTAAAGTCAATGAAAGAGTTAAGAAAGCAGCAAATGCTTTCTACGCATGTAACCGAATATTCGGCAGAAAGTGGGGATCTAACCCCAAAATAATCCTGTGGATGTATACGGCTATCGTGCGACCAATACTCACATATGGCAGTATAGTCTGGTGGCAAGCCACAGACAGAGCAACCAACTTGAAGCAAATGACAAAAATTCAAAGACTAGCGTGTATAGGGACAACCAGTGTGATGAGAACAACCCCAGGTGCTAGCAAGTAGCAATCCCTGAAGCGGCTCATTTGGTGTCAATAATGTAAATACCACACAGTGATATCACCATATTCATTGACAGCCAAGCGGCTATAAAAGCAGTCTCTGCTATCGAAATTAAATCAAAGCTAGTTCGCCGCTGTCGCGAAGAGCTCAAGGTTCTCTGCTCACAGCATAATGCTGATCTCTGCTGGGTTCCTGGTCACAGGGACATGGACGGCAACGAGATGGCCGACGAACTGGCAAGAAATGGATCTGCTACAGATCATGACCAGGCACTACAAACGGTCGAACCACCACTCTGTAACTTCAGAGAAAGAGTGGAATACAAAACCCGAATGAAAGCCAATACCAGGTGAAAGTCATTGACTACCTGCGAAATATCTCGGAAGCTCTGGCCAGAATACAACGGAAACCGGACCAAACAACTTTTGCGGTACGACAGAAGCTCCTTATCTAAACTAGTAGGGGCTCTCACTGGTCACAACTTTCTGAGAACCCATACAATGAAATTAAATCTCAAGGATGACGATATCTGTAGAGGCTGTGGCGATGAGGAAACACACGAGGATACACCTCATTTCCTCTGTCATTGCCCGAGTCTCTCTCACCTGAGGAACAGAACACTTGGAAGCTACTACTTCCAAGACATCCAAGAGCTTTCCGACATTCCATTACCCTATCTTTACAGGTTCCTACGAACATCAGGATGGATTGATAGAGTGGAGTAACCCGTAGTAACGATAAGGAAGGACGTAATCCCACCAAGGGTATCACAATGGGTCCACATGGACCTAAGTGTGGCGGAATAGAGAATCCTCTACTCCACCAACCCGTAAATCTAACCTAACCTAACCTACTCGTCTCTCATGTTCCAGAGTAAACCCCAGTGGATAGCGTGTTGGACTACCGTCGAAAGCTAGTTCGAATCCCAGTAAGATAAGAGTTTTTATATAATTAATTGCATTTTTTTCATACTTTCATTATAAGGAATTGGGTTTTAATCATTATAATTTATAAGACATTGAAATTGAAATTAATAAATGTAAATAACATAGGAAAATATAAAAAAAAAGAAAATAATAAAAAATAATGTTGTTTTTCAACTACGAAAGGCTTGCAAATATTTTCGGAAAAAGCTTTATGAGAAATCTATAATTTGCTTCTGTAAGGCTTTGAATAATCAAACAAGGTTTTTCTGTTAGGCTTATTAGAAGTATTTAAAGAAATCTTATAGAAGTAAATAGCTTCCTAAAAGTGCACCAAATGTTTTTCCATAAGACTTCATACAGGTAATATTTCTGAAGGAGAAATAGCTTCGATAGTACTTTATCGAAGCGAAATTGTTAGTTGGGATATGAGAAGGCTACAAAGTCCTGTGCAGACGGACGGACGGTCGGAAGGACAGACATGGCTTAATTGACTCGGCTATCGATTCTGAGTCGATTGATGCAGAATCATTAGTAATATTAATATGAACATTTCGTCTGTAGACCATTTTAACCCACGCCCAATATTTGGGGGCGTTTTTATTTAAAAACCATTTTTATACACTACCCCATAACATATGCAGGATAAAAATCTTGTCTTTTGTAGAAATGTAAAAGTGTTTTAAAAATTGCCTGAACAATTTGTAGTGACCATGTCATTTTCTCTATTTAATCTACATCGTGTTTTTAGCCATGTCCACTTTTTGGGGATTTTAGTTTTACAGATAGGATGGGATATGGTATTCAACGATCCACACAGCGGATTGTAGCCTTCTCATATGTTTTTATACCCTATCCCATAGGGGGGTATATTAGTTTTGACATTAAGTTTGTAACATAGAGAAATAATTTCGATACATATACCTCAAAGTATATGGATCGATTCAGAATCGCTAGCTGAGTCGATTAAGCCATGTCTGTCTGTCCGTCCGTCCGTCCGTCCGTCTGTGTGTCACCGATTTGTAGGCCTTAAATTTTGAGCTAGAGGGTTGAAATTTGGTATATAGAACAAATCGGCCCACTGGCCGACGAAGCAGAACAAGTGTAAATTTTTTTGAAATTCGCCCACTGCCATGCCCCCTTTTAGAAAAACGTAGTTTTAAGCCAAACCATAAGGAATTTCAAAAAAGTCTGAGCAGCATATTTAGACAATCCTAATATCTATATTTCGTCCATACAAAGTTTTTTGCCACGCCCACTTTTTGGGGGCGTTTTTAGTAAAAAACGCTTTTTGTCCAAATTTTAAAACTTTCGAAAAAATTGTTGATGCATATACTTCCGCAATGGTAATATAAACATTTTGTCAAATGATCATTTTCACCTACGCCCACATTTTGGGGGCGTTTTTTTACAAAAACCATTTGTATACCCCACCCCAAGGCATTAGCAATATACGTTGTTTTTTGTCGAACCACAAGAGATTTTGATAAACTGTCTGAGCAATATATTGTGACAATGTCATTTTCTGTATTTAATCGCCATAAGGCATATATTTTGAGGATATTAATTTTAAGGATGGGATGGGATAGGGTATTCAACGATCCGCACAGCGGATTGTAGCCTCTCATATGTTCTTAAATTTCTCTTACAAAGAGAAAGATATTGTTTTCGTGAAAATTTTCGACCTCGAGATTTTGATTGATTCTAACATTACGATGATAGCGGAGCCTAAAAAAGTGGTTTTTGGAATTCCGTCCGTCTGTCCGTCTGTCCGTCTGTCCGTCTGTCCGTCTGTCCGTCTGTCCGTCTGTCCGTCTGTCCGTCTGTCCGTCTGTCCGTCTGTCCGTCTGTCCGTCTGTCCGTCTGTCCGTCTGCCCGTCTGTCCGTCTGTCCGTCTGTCCGTCTGTCCGTCTGTCCGTCTGTCCGTCTGTCCGTCTGTCCGTCTGTCCGTCTGTCCGTCTGTCCGTCTGTCCGTCTGTCCGTCTGTCCGTCTGTCCGTCTGTCCGTCTGTCCGTCTGTCCGTCTGTCCGTCTGTCCGTCTGTCCGTCTGTCCGTCTGTCCGTCTGTCCGTCTGTCCGTCTGTCCGTCTGTCCGTCTGTCCGTCTGTCCGTCTGTCCGTCTGTCCGTCTGTCCGTCTGTCCGTCTGTCCGTCTGTCCGTCTGTCCGTCTGTCCGTCTGTCCGTCTGTCCGTCTGTCCGTCTGTCCGTCTGTCCGTCTGTCCGTCTGTCCGTCTGTCCGTCTGTCCGTCTGTCCGTCTGTCCGTCTGTCCGTCTGTCCGTCTGTCCGTCTGTCCGTCTGTCCGTCTGTCCGTCTATTCTAACATTACGATGATAGCGGAGCCTAAAAAAGTGGTTTTTGGAATTCCGTCCGTCGGTCCGTCCGTCCGTCCGTCTGTACGTCACCGATTTTTAGGCCTTAAATTTTTAGCTAGGATAATGAAATTTGGTATATAGGATCCTCGCCCGTGCCTACAGAACAAGTGTAAAAATTTTTGAAATCCGCCCACTGCCACGCCCCCTTTTAAGAAAAACTCAGTTTTTGGCCAAACCGTAAGGTATTTTAAAAAAAAGTGTCTGAAAAGCATATTATATTTCGTCAATACAAAGTTTTTTGCCACGCCCACTTTTTGGGGGCGTTTTCTATAAAAAAAATCTTTTTTGGCCAAATTTGAAAATTTTCGAAAAAAAATTTTGATGCAAAATCATTGGTAGTTTTATTATGAACATTACGTCAGTAGAGCATTTTAACCCATGCCCACTTTTTGGGGCGTTTTCCTACAAAAATCATTTGTATGCCCTACCCCAAGGCATATGCAATACAAAAACGTTGTTTTTGGTCAACCACAAAAGGTTTTGATAAACTCTCTGAGCAATATATTGTGACAATGTCATTTTCTGTATTTTATCGCCATAAAGCCCACAATTTGAGGATATTATTTTAAAGAAGGGATGGGATAGGGTATTCAACGATCCGCACAGCGGATTGTAGCCCTCTCATATGTTTTTGTTTGCTTTTAACAATGTTAATAACGGTACCTGCCATATAAAAATTACACATAACCTCAATTTTCTCGAAAACGGCTCTAACGATTTTGATTAAACTTTATATATACTATAAGCATATTAGTTTCAAAAAACTGCATACCCAGTTTTTTCGAGAAAATCCATATAACGGATTTTGTCATTTAGGCCATATAAAGAAAATTGTTAATTTCTCGCAAACTTCTATGACAAATTGAATGAAATTTAATATATATACTACTTTTACAGTTTTATACAATTCCACATAATTAGTTGTAGCCAAACTATCACTAAACGGAATTTTCAGTTTTGGCCAATAACGAAAAATAATTATGACTCACATAGAAACCGATTCCTTCGAATTTCGGAGTAAACGTTCGTATAATCACATTTTGACATTATTTATATCATTTTAAGCATAAATAATCAAAATGCGTACTATTTGATCTAACGCCTAACTCGCTGTGAAAGAGAAAGTTGCGTACGACCCAGTCGTTCACCCACCACTCGTTTATTTAGCAATCAAAATATTGCTTATGTTTTGTATGCGTACATCAGTGAATATGCGGTCAATTAGCTCATTTTGCGTATCATAGCTTGTGCAGAAATCGGTGCAACCAGTATTTTCATGGACAGCTGTTTGTTCATCGCTGATATCTAACAAATGTTTAGAGAATGTGAGAATGTCAGCGGATGGATCTTATAGCATTTTGACGGGAATGTTTAGCTTGATTTTTTTAACAACGTTGAACGTGAAATGTCGATAAGTGTTTATCTGATATCGCCTGAGTGCCGCTAAATAGGTTGTCGTTGTTATATCATTTAGGGTTCTGTTTAACGCCTCAAGAGAAAGTTTGTGTGCAATAGTGCATTCATCCCAGAATAAATGAACTTAGAATGTTGTTGCAATGCCAGATAATACAACAGCTTATGCGATGCCATTATTTGATCGTATTTCGGCGAGAATCAGCAAAATATCATGTGTTTTGCCGGTTCCACCTGGTGCATCCAAAAAAAACTTAATACTTCTACCTGACATTTACTATCATTCGAATCTTGTAATTCAATTACTCTTTGAGGTTGAATTTTATTTCGGTAAGTCAATGAATATATGGTAACGTCATTGTAAAGTTTTACGATCATTGAAAATATACAACCCGCTTCTATGATTGTCAACACCCCAGCCTGGAACACACTGATAGGATCAAAAGGCTGATTGACTTATGTTATGTATTGCGAATATCTCTGAGAATATGCTTGCACAGTTTATATTTTACCTATCTGTGTGAATGGATAGCGATTGCTTGGTCATTGGATCATTCTTAATCCGTTTTTCTCTATTCGAAATGGAGCAGGAGAATTGTTTATCAATGTCCAAAAAGGAAATATGTAATCAGCGCTTACGCAGTAACCAACCTCGCATTTGGGATTAAGTTATCCTTTTGCAGTGCGCTTTTGTAAGTCGATTTCTGTATGTATAAATTCAAGGGTAGATGGTTTAGAATCACGTTGTCATTTGATTCAGATTGGCCATAACTTTCCGATACTTCCTAACACCGGTATGCCATGAAGTGTCTACTAATTCTACTTGTTGCTTCAGATTGTACATGTGAGTATTGCTGCCACAATTCCCATACACATCCATAGATTAATTTCGGTTATGTCCGAAAATTCAGTCACATGCATAGGAAGCATTGATGCCTTATTTTAGATCTATGTATGTTTATAAATTGCTATAATACCCCAAAATGGCATGTTGCTCTTTAAATTTATGAGAACTGCACTAAATTAGTTGGGTAAAATTCAGAGGCATAGAATCCTGAAAGTCCAAAGTCAAAAATTTCAAAAACCCAGAATCTCATAATTAAAATGAAAAAAAGAAAATTATAATTGTAAAAAATAACACGTTGAAATTATTTTTTTTTGTTTGCAAAAATTCCTTAAAAAAAACAAAATAAATATAAAAAAGATTATGTGATAATATATTAAGAAATTAAGAACACCGGTTTTTCAGAAAGTAAAAAAAGAGTAAGAAAAGCGATCGATCGAAGATATAGACAGGTGAAAGATGTCCATAAGAAGAAAGATGTCCAAAGTTTTACCAAAATCAAAGACAGTGATGCAAGGGTGGAACAAAATCCTGTCATGGTGGACAAGGAAAGATCATAGATGAGATACAGTCAATGGTGATAATAAACTTCTGAAGATGCTGACGACGGAAAATCTTCCGCTCCCAAAGAGAATATTGATTGATTCAATATTGACGACCCACGACAGCGAAAACTATCATGATTTATTATTTCCTTCCTTTTTTAACGGTCGTTTCTTTTGAATCCCTTCGTGATTGAGTATTTCTTCATCTGTATCTATGGTATTTGGAATTACCGATACAGTTTATACTCTGTTTTGGCAGATTTTGTGTTTTTAATGAATTCTTTAGGGTCATATATTCCTCCTTAAGGCGGAGATGCTCTTCAGAGGGTAGTTCGTTATTGTTAAGCCTTGTTCGTAGAACGTCGTTTTTTGCCCTTTAATTCGCATTTATTGACCTTGTGGCTAGATCTATAAAGTAACATTTTGAATTCATGAGGTTTATACAAAAGTAATGTAACTGCTTCATTATATTCAAATTTATAATTGGGAGTGTGCTTTGTTTCATATCATTTAAATATCTTCAGTATTCTATGCACTCAATTCATATAAAGTCGTTTTTACATTTTTTTAAAGAAATTAGCAAACGCATTTTTACTATCTCCTAACTAGACCTATTTTAATTTTATTGACAACACAAATAAAAAAAAAGATACAATGAAAAACAAAACTAAACTGAAAGCATTTAAAAGATGACTTGATCAAAGAGGACTCTAAAAACACGACAATTCAACAGAGTAAAAATCAAATACAAGAACAATCACACATAATTGACATTAGAAAATAACAAAGAAAAAGAAAACACCTAAAAGAAATCGACAATATGATAACGGTACAATGGAAAATGAAGCAACATGTTCGACCAATTTGAATAGAGCTAAAACTAAAGAATTATTACCAAACGACAAAGTAAATATAAAAAACACCAACATTACATTATTTTTGTTTTAATCCAATCAAAATGAAACAACAACAATGAATAATGACAAATATAACTAGAAACAAAAGAAGTAAAAGCTGACTAAAAATAACAAATAACTATTTACCATACATAAGGACTCTACCCCAAGCCGATTAGCCATCGTGGGGAATGACGGCCAACACCCTCCGAACCAACACCCAAAAAAAGAGGAAAGATTCAAAAATGCTGTAGACATATGCACATAGAACGTACGATTAGCTCTATCAAACATCAATTGGGACATAGACGGTAGGTATATCAGAATTAAGAATTTTAGGCCAAAACATAATCGAAAATAAGGACGATATATTTTGTTATATTGGTGAAACCAAAGGTCTACATGGAGTTGGATTTCTGATCAAGAAAACTCTTAAAGACAAGATAATAAATATAAGATTTTTTAATGAAAGGATAAGCTGCATGTTTTTAAAAATACAGAAAACAAAAATGACAATAATTCAAGTCTATGCTCCGACCAAAAAAGCAACAGAGACAAGAACTGAGATAATGTATATTATAGGAGATTTCAACGCCAAGTTAGGAAAACAAATTGACAAAGATGAAGAAGTAATGATATCGTTTGGATACGGACAAAGAAATAAAAGAGGAGACCTGCTAATAAAGTGGTTAGAATAGACAAATCTGAGATTTGGAATTTTTTTCCTCAAGAAAAGAGATAAACAAAAATGGACTTGGATTTCTCCGGATGGTAAACGAAGAATGAAGTAGACCTGATCCTAACAAATAAACTAAAAACTTTGACCGACATATCTTTATTGAATAGTTTAAAATTTGATTGTGACCAGGCTAGTAAGAGCAAAAATAAAAGTAGATCATCAGACATTAAAAAGAAATAAACAATCAATGAGTTTTCCTAGAATAATACCTGCTGAAAATATTGAAAAATACAATGACATACTAAAAATGGAAATAAGACAAAATATAACTACGACTAGTATAAACCAACAAAATGCATACGGCATTCTGGAAAATATAATAAAAGACTCAGCGAAAACTTCAATCATGACAATTACTACTTCAAGACCCGACAAATTAACAGATGACACCAAGGCGCTCTTAACAAAAAGGGAGAACCTACGAATCAAAGAAAACATAACAGCCCAAGAAAACAATTAACTTAATACCTCCGAAAAACTATTAAAGAAGATACGAAAAACGATATTCAAACATATAATGGAACAATTATAAAAGACGTACTCAGAAACACAAAATCGATTAAAAAGACTTAAGCATTTCTTAACGGCGGAAATGAGTGGATGACTTTAATAAAAAAACAAAGATAAGGAAGTTAATGATAGGAGAGATATAAAAATAAAGCTGCAACGACTTTTTTAAAGAGATCTTCAAATCGACTAGAGGAGTAAATGACGATATATCGACGGCAACGGCTACTAAAAAATCTTCAACTCAGACACTGCAACATTTCTTTACAAAAAAAGACATTAAAATGACGGCATGCTCAAATATGGAGAACAATCTCTTTCCAAAGTCTTAACCACGATGTTGTATAATGCTCTCACTTCACAAAAAAAGAAACAAAGATGACATGAATAACTACAGACCGATAAGCAACATTTCTATGATCTACAAGCTATTTTCCAAAGTATAATGTACAAAAATATTATAGATGCTTTGAACAGAAATCAGCCAAGGGAACAACCCGGGCTTCGAGAAGCTTTCTCAACAAAATACCACCTACAGACAATGAACCAACTGATCGAAATTTAACGAATTCAAAAATCCACGGTATCTTTTGTATATAGACTTCAGTAAAGTATTTGACTCTATAGAACATGACAAAATATGAACAGCGTTGACGAATCAAAGAATAAATCCCATCTTTGCAAGAACATTGAAGAATATATATATGTACAGATAGCACGGCAAAAATAAAAACTTGAAGAATAGAACGAGAAATAAAAATAAAATGAGGAGTAAGGCAAGGAGATCCAATGTCACCACCATTATTATCTGCATTATTTCAAAGAGCTGAAGGGGGGAGGATCGATACGGGAGAACGTTTGAACAACTTAAGATTCACTGACGACATATTTCTAATTTCATCTATGTAGTTCCGGACAAATACAAGATATGCTCATAGAATTGACAGATGAATTGAAGAAATTTGTACTTCACATAAACCAATCAATAACGAAAATAATGATCAACCATATTAATAAACTATTAGATAACCAATATATAGAATATATCAAAGATTATATTTATTTGGGTCAAGTTAAGGCATTCATAAACCAAAAGAAAAAATAAGTAAATAGACGCATCACCAATAGTTGGATACAATTTTGGAGTATAAAACAACTTACTTACTTAAGTGGCGCAACAGTCCGGGATGAACCTGGGCCTCAACCAACATGCCTCTCCAATTAGCCCGGTCCTTAGCTAACTGCCTCCTTGCGCACTCCAAGTTAGTTGAGGTCCGTTTCTACTTGTGCGCGCCACTTAAGGCGAGGTATTCCTCTACTGCGTCCGACGTCTGGCTGGGAATCGAAGACTCTGCGAGCCGGAGTATTGGTGTCCATTCGTTCTACATGTCCTAGCCACCTTAAACGTCCAATGCGGAGTTTTTTGACTAGGGGTATGTCGCTGTACAGCTCGTATAGTACGTGGTTGAATCTTCGTCTCCATAGCCCGTCAACGCAAACGCGACCGAAGATTTTCCGAAGAATTTTTCGCTCGAATCGACCAAGGATTTCTTCATCCGCTTTAGATACGGTCCATGCTTCAGCGCCGTAGAGCAGGACTGGGATGATCAGGGTCTTATATAGGATCTCCTTAGTAGTTCGAGTGAGGGCTTTACTACTAAATTGCCTTCTTAGCCCGAAGAAACAGCGATTGGCAAGAGTAATACTTCGTTTGATTTCTGACGAGATGTTGTTGTCAGAGTTAATAGCGGAGCCGAGGTAGACAAAGTCCCGTACTACCTCAAAGTTATATCTGTCAATGGTGACGTTCTGTCCAATTCGTCGATGTTGTGTGTCCTTTCGTGTTGACAGCATATACTTTGTCATACCCTCATTTACTGCTAATTCCATTTTTGCCGCTTCCTTCTCTATACTAGCAAACGTGGCTATGACATCACGTTGAGTTCTACCAATGATGTCAATATCGTCGGCGTATGCTAGTAGTTGCACCGATTTTTGGAAAATTTTGCCTCTGGTGTTGGCTCGGGAGTTTTGCACAATCCTCTCAAGAATCAAGTTGAAGAATTCACATGACAGCGCATCGCCTTGCCTAAATCCTTTTTTGGTATCGAATGTGTCGGTGAGGTCGTTTCCGACCCTGATGGTGCAGCGAGAATTCTCCATCGTCATCCTACACAAACGGACGAGTTTGGGCGGCATACCAAAACTAGACATGGCTCTGTATAGTTCGTCTCTATAAATGCTGTCTTATGCGGCTTTGAAATCGATAAATAGGTGGTGGGTATCGATTTGGACTTCTTGGGTTTTTTCCAGGATCTGCCGAAGTGTGAAAATTTGACCGATTGTGGACTTTCCTGGCCTAAAACCACACTAATAAGGGCCGATCAGGTTTTTGGTAAACGGTTTCAGGCATTCACATATAACGGCAGATAGGATCTTGTAGGCGATGTTGAGGAGACTTATGTCTCTGTAGTTGGCGCAGTTCAGAGGGTCTCCTTTTTTGTGGATCGGGCAAACGATGCTGAGGTTCCATTCTTCAGGCATGCTTTCAACCGACCAGATTAGGCTTATGAGATGGTGGATGTTGCTTACCAAGTCATCTCCGCCAGCTTTATAAAGCTCAGCGGGAAGGCCGTCATTTCCGGCGGCCTTATTAAGCTTGAGTTTAGATATAGGTATCCGCACTTCACTTAGGTCGGGTGGTTGGCAGTTTTCGCTGTCGTTGCCAATATTGAATGGATCGTTCTGCCTGACAGCGGAATGTTGTTCGTCATCGCCGTTTAACAGTCTGCAGAAGTGGTTCTTCCATATCCTCAGCATCGACTGTGTCTCAACTACGATATTTCCTTGTTCATCTCGACAGGATTCTGTTCGAGCCTTGTAGCCTTGGCTTTGACGTTTTACACTTTGGTAAAACTTGCGAACATCATTCCTGGAGTGGCACCTCTCTATATCCTCGATCGCGCGCTTTTCTTGCTCTTTTTTCTTCTTTCTGAAAAGCCGATGTTCTTCCCTTCTTCTTTGCCAATGGCAGCTCTCGTCTTCACCTGCAGCTTGGTCTTGTAGACCTCGTTCTTGGCTGCGAGCATCTGTTGGCATTCCTCATCAAACCAGGGGTTTCTTGTTGGTGGGCGCGAGAAACCTAGCACATCAGTTGCGGCTGATCTAATGGCTTGTTGGCATCGTTGCCATTGTTTTTCTACATTAGATGCTGGTGGTATGGTGTGAGTCGAGTGGTTAAGGGATACGCGTTGCGCGAAGGTCTTGGCGGTCTCTGGCGATTGCAGTCTTTCGACATTAATTTTTTTTCACAGTATTTCTGTTTTTTTGTGGCGTGGTGGATATCCGCAATCCTTACTTTGGCTACAATAAGGTAGTGGTCCGAGTCGATGTTGGCCCCTCGGAACATCCAAAATACTGGATGCGTGCCTCTTGTCTATCGCAATGTGATCAATTTGGTTGACTGTTCGTTGATCTGGAGAGGTGAGGAAACCGTGTGCTGGCTATGGTGGCATTTCGTTCCCTAGCGAAGTCAATTAGCCTAAGTCCGTTACCAGTCGTGTTGGCGTGTAGGCTATGTTTTCCGACAGTACTGCTTAAGATGTCTTCTTTTCCTACCTTTGCGTTAAAATCTCCCAGCACGATTTTAACATCGTTCTTTGGAAGTCGCTCATAGGTTTTGTCGAGGAGCTCGTAGAAGCAATCCTTAGTTATATCATCTTTTTCCTCCGTCGGAGCATGCGCGCATATAAGGCTTATATTGGCGAATTTGGCATTAATGTGGATTGTTACAATGCGTTCGCTAATGTCTTGAAAACATAAGACTTCATGCCTAAGTCTAGCACCTATAACAAATCTGCATCCAAATAGTCGCTGTTTCTGCTCACTATAACACGGTCCATAGTAGATGTCACAGTTTTTCATCCTCTTTTTGCCCGGCCCATCCCATCGTATTTCCTGGATGGCAGTAATGTCTGCTTTGTAGCAGTTTAGGGCTTCCGCTAGTTGTTCGCCTGCACCTCTCCCGTTTAATGTTCTCACATTCCAGGTGCAGATACGAACGTCGTTGTCCTTTTTTCGTTTAGCAGGGTCGTCAATAATAATATCAGTCCTTTCCGAGGCTATTGGTTGCTTCGTAACAATATTTTTTTTCCGTGGATGGGTAGTTAACCCAAAGCACAACCCTCAACCTGGAGGGCCAGGCCCTTGTTTTAACCCTAGGACAGCGGGCCGGAAAAAATACCGATGTCAGTAGCGCATTTTTGGGGTATGAGCGCTGCCGTTGACCCATTGAGGGCTCCTCCGCCACCAACTCTTTTCCAATACCCTGGCTCAGTATTGGAAATCCCTATAGACCTGGTGTTCAAATATGTCGAAGCAGCTCATATAGGGATTTCACTACCAGTTCGATCAAACTGGAACTATAGGCGCCGCCGTTGACTCCATCTAGGGAATTCCTCCGCTGCCGCCTGAGAGTGAGTGCCTTAGTGAGAGGACACTCCTCCCCCTCTCTCGTTTGCTGCCACCAACGACCTTCCACAGGGGGCGTGCAACAAAAGAAAAGAAGGACTGACGATTTACTCAACTACAGAAGAAATTGGTACAACGACGCAAAAGACAGGGAGCTATGGGCAGTATTCAGGGAGGCTTTCGCCAGATCATAAATTCTGAACACATTTGCTTTTATTGAGTATTTATTCAGACTTTGCACTACTTTTGTTTGTTAACGCATAGATTGAAAACCTTTTGTTATGATTTATTAGATTTATTGAATAATTATAATTTGTATAAACTTTTCAAAACGGCAAATAAAGTTGATAATAATAGTAGAGCAATTATTGGTCTCGTGAAAAAAAACTAAATCGAGATTTTAATCAAAACTAACAATAGGATGATGCAAAAACGAAAAAGTAGGTTTTGGTATTCTGATATCCAGAGGAGTTTTTGGAATTGTGCTTACGACCCATTCATGCACGTAGGTATATTATACTCCGTATTTAGGAATAAAAGCTAAAATTTGAAGTCATCATTTAAAATGATTATTAACACTATTATTAAACATTTAAATACGTATTTGTATTTATCAGTTTGAAATTTTGAATAATCTAAGAAAACAATTTAAATTTTAGCTAATTTTAATTTTTTTTAAAGTATTCCTGTTATTTTATGTTCGTCAAATTATTTCTCGTCTTCTGCAGTAATGTGACTGCATTCCGCTCGCTGGTTCACAAGTCTTTATATCTGTATATTGACTCATATAAATCAAAATTCAACAATAACTGTTGTTCCTTTCTAAACGAGTGCGATAATGTCAAGCATCACCACTAACCATAAAAAAACATAAAGAAGTAAGCAAAGCGACATTATTCATAACGCAATGTGTGTACAATCACGTAAGACAACTTCATTCCATCATGTCAATAACCTTAAATAAAAGGAGCTCTTGCCGACAATGTCGAGGGTATTGTTCTCCTCCATTCATAACAAATTCGTTTGTATTTGACCAAGGCAATCCACATTGTGGTGCACAAATGAATTAAGGTACTTACCCTCTTTTGCAAAATACTCATCATAGGGTTCATAGACTTCCTTTGCCTCGAAAACGGGTTTTCCATTTGAATGCGAGTGTAGAACAGAATGATGAATTTTATGCATTTATGCAGCCAAACATGAGTTTTCAAATACTTCGACAAAGGTACATTGACCCAAGTTACTCCTTCGTTTTTGAGGTTTCGTGTGTTTTGCTGTACATAAATTGATTTAATTTTTAATTTATTAAATTTGCGAATGATATAAGTGGTACATATTTTGCAAGAACTAGATACGAATGTCTAAATGCATTGGAAAATTAATCCTTTTGCTCACGTTACACACGGCGCGCTTCCATTGTACCAACATCTTTGCAAACTACTGACCTACATTTCATCTCTCAAAAATCAAAACAAAGAGATATACATGCAACAGTTGCCGTGTTGTTGCCCATTAAACAACGTTGCTCCACAAAGATCGAAGGGGATAACATTTTCCCAGACGATTGTACTGAGTTTATTCTTGAAATCGACCAGCTTCTAGAATGACCACCTGCGCCGGAATGCACCCTCTGTCACTCAAAATCCCTTGCATGGTTAAAATTCTCTTTGTCTCATTCCGTTGGAGGCTGATTGGTGTCTGCAAATGGTCCTGGTAAAAAATAAATAAATAAACAACACGTCACAAAAATATAAAAAACAAGATTTGCTTTCTGTAAACGTCTTTTATGTATATGTGATGCAACATACGTCAATATAATCTAAGGTATATTCCTTAAATCGGTTGCAATTGTAAACTCAACGAAACCTGTTATTCGAATCGTCTCAAACATACTAGTGTGGCCAGCAAGAAATGATATACAGAAAGTATTAAGAACAGTTATTTCAGAAGGAGAATGTGATAAAAGAAAATTCGAAAACTCAATTTTTTTTTAAAGTTATCTTATTATTATTATTGCAGTAGTAGAGAACTATAAGATTCATCTAAGTTAAATAACAGATAACACTTTTTATCTAGATATATGTGTTGGAAATGAAATCCAAAACTGATTTCAAACGATTTTATCGGTGGACTCTTAAAGACGAATGGTTGGTACGACCACTTCCGGCAATGTGTGAATGAACAGAATATAATTAATTATTGTTCGTTCAATATCATCTTTTACATTCGTCAAGTTTCGTTTACTTCTGTTTATTTGCAAACAAAAACGATTTCCATCATTTTATTAATTGAAATAATAACAACAACTTGTGTGCAACTACACTATTTGGTTAGAATTATAGCTAATTCAAACATTACCCAGTATCCTCATCAGATTTCTTCTTAAAGTGGCGTTCATTGAACGTTCACTTCTCTGTATAATTATCGAAACAACTGTTTCCCTTTTCATTTGTTCATACATTTTCATTTGACAGCCAGCTGTGACGTATTAATTAAATTTAATTAATAATGTAATTAACCTTATATAAATAATTAATTAAAGGCAATGCGATTACATGAAATCTTTAGCTTTTACCTAGCTGATGCCTACAAACTGGAAAAAAACCAAGAGCCTTGAAGAGGACTGATTTTATTGTTGATGAACGTGCTAAAGGAAAAACGGTCAACGACGAAAAACATTAAACAGGAGAGGTACAGGCGAACAACAATTAGCAGAAGCATTAAGCCGTAATAGAGCTGACATTACTGCCATGCAGCAAATACGATGGGATGACCTGTGACACACAATTACGAGCCGTGTTATTGTGGGCAAAAACAGCGACTATTAGGGTGCAGATTAGTTATAAGTGTTTGACTAAGGCTAGAAGTCGAAGCGAACGCATTGTAACTATCCGCATCAAAGCCAAATTTGCAAAGCCTTATGTGCGCTCACGACTTGACGAAGAAAAAAGATGATATAGTGTAAGACTGCTTCCACGAGCTTCTTGACCAAACTTATGAACGACTTCCGAAGAGCTGGAAAATTAAACGCAATATTTGGCAGTAATGTCTGAAAACACAGCCTACACAACAATACGTTTGGTAACGTACTTATTCTAACTGACTTTGCTGCGGAATGAAAAAGTTCAAAAAGAGATATGTCGGTCTCCAGATCAATTAACGGTCAATCAAATTGATCACATTGCATTAGAAAAGAGCAACGTGTGTAGCATTTTCAATGTCCGAACATTCCGAAGGGTAAGCATCGACTAGAACCCTAACCTTGTTGCAGCTAAGCTAAGAATGCGGATATCCACCACGCTAAAACAAAAAAATAAATTCTGTGAATAAATGTAATGCCAAGGCCTTGGAGCAACGCATATCCCTTAACCTCTCGATTAACACCATACCACCAGTATCTAATAACGAACAACAATGGCAGCTATGTCAACAAGCCATTATAGCTTAGCCGCAACTGATGTGCTATAGGTTTCTCGCGCCCACCACAAAGCAATCCTTGGTTTGATGAAGAATGCTGACAAATGCTCGCAACCAATAACACTGAGACTAAGCTACAAGACTAAGCTACAGGTGAAGACGAGAGCTATGAAGAATAAAGAGCAAAAATAACCCGCGAACGAATTTATAGAGGCAGGTTTTACCAAAGTGTAAAACCTCAAAGCCAGGGATACAAGGCTCGAAGAGAATCTTGTCGAGATGAGCAAGGGAATATCGTAGTTGAGACATAGCCGATGGAGACAAACTATACTGAGCAATGTCTAGTTCTTGGTATACCGCCCAATCGTCTGTGCAGGATGACGGGTCACTCAGTGTCGAAAACGACCTCATGGACACATTCGATACCAACAAATTATTTAGGCGAGGCGGTGCACCTGTCATGTGATTTCTTTAATCTCATTTTTGAGAGGATTGTACAAAACTCCAAAGCCAATACTAGAGGCACAATCTTCCATAAACTACTATTATAAAACGACGTTATTACATGATTGGTCGGACTCAACGTGATGTCATAGCCACGTTTGCTGATATAGAGAAGGAAGCGGCAAAAATGGGTTTAGCTATTGATGTATTATTACGGGACTTTGTCTACCTGGGTTCCGCTATAAACTCTAAGAACAACATCTCGTCATAAATTACACGAAGATTTACTCTTGCCAACCGCTGTTTTTTCGAGCTAGTAAAGCCCGCACTCGAACTGCTAAGGAGATCCGGGAGCGTTCCTCGAGGGCAATTAAAGAGAAAAATATCCAACAGCTGCCTTGAATTCGTGAACGCAGACTCAGGAGATAATCAACAACATGGTCTGATGGAGTACCAGTTGAAATGTTAACTTTTGTGTCGGTAGGATACGTTCACAAAAATTATCCTCAAAGTTCGGACGCAGAATGTATTCCCGATTGCTTGAATATTCCTAAGCCTTGATGGAAGTAATGAGGGATTTTACTGCTTTATTATCTTACTTTAGTGTGCAGTTTATATCTATTTTAGAAAAACATAAATTTTATATTTACGCTTAAAATTGCTTTAAGTGAGGATATTTGACTATACGTAATGTGTTCGATGTTAGCTTACCTCTCAACGGGAGATTTAATCTCAATAAATTGCAATACCAATTGCTGATGATGGTACTAAACTAGATCGGAACAGAATGAAAAGATCAATGTTCTTATCATCGAAACCAAACTGATACGGTTTCATACAATGAATCCTTTTCTTGTTGACATACTGTTCTCTGGGCGAAATCCTTAAGGGAGATGATATTAATCCCCCGTTTGTAGGGTTATGGGTTTGGATTCAAAAACTTGTACCAATACCTGCCGAGCCAGTTAAAGTCCCATTTAATTCAAGGACGTTGGTACTTACACTCAGTGATGCACTCAGCATCACAACAAAAAAATTCTCTATATCTGCACTTTTTGTTGCATCTACTACTGAACCAGTGCTACAGTCTTTTGCTTGCGTCCAAGTACCTTCATGTACATTGTTTACATGAACTTTTTCCGTCATGCTACTGCTGTTGTTGTTGTTATTGCTGTTGATTATGTTAATCCTCATGGCTACACCTGGTCAGCATTTGCTGCACCAGCCAATAATTTTATATTCATCTTATGTGACCCTTCAAAAAAGCACATATATACATACCAAACTGCAGACGCTGCAATTGAGGTTTCCCTTTCTTTGGAGTCGGTGACCAGATCTCATTATTATCTTTAAAAGAAAAAAAAAATACACAAAAGATGCGAAAAATGAGATGCATTCGGTAAAAAAAATCCAACACAGCAACAACACTGCCTCAACAAAAGGGTAAAGAAAGTAGGACCGTTCTTGATTCAACGTTGGCTCTGCGGGTATAAATACGTGTGCTTCGCTTCAGATCTTGTATTCAGTGTTTTGTGTTGAGTCAAAGAAGGACAATCCAAGCGTTCGAAGTGAACATTTCTCGAAATGGCATTCAAGGTAGCTACCATCATAATATCTTAAGCCGACGCCTAACAACTTAACTTAATTCAAAAACAAAAACTTTGTCTACTTCCAGTTTGTTGTACTTTTCGTCTTCATCGCGTTGGCCAGCGCTGGGCTAGTTCCAGTCGCTGTTAAAACCATCGCCCAACCGGTGTTGGCCAAGGCCGAGGATGAATATGATCCGCATCCGCAGTATAAATTCGCCTATGATGTCGAAGATGTCATATCTGGGGATTCGAAGAGACAAGTCGAGGCACGTGATGGCGATGTTGTTCAGGGTGAATACTCACTAAACGATGCCGATGGCTTTCGCCGAACTGTCCAGTATAGTGCTGATCCAGTGAACGGATTTAATGCTGTCGTCCATCGTGAACCACTCGTAAAAGCTGTTGCCGCACCAGCAGCAACTGTCATCAAAGCACCGGCTGCTGTTGCCTATACTTCTGGCTCATCTGTGCCAGTTGCATATGCTGCGGCTCCTGCAATCACTGTCGCTCATCATTAAACATTGAATCGCAAAAATGTTTCTGATCGGAGACTACAAATGCTGTTTCGGCCATTGAACAAAATCTAATTTGTGATCATAGTTTAGGTTTAACTAATAAAAAAGTACAATAGGTGAAAATGGTTTAGTGCGTATGTGTTTTATTTGTTCAGCGAATTGTGACAACGATAAATCAAGGATATAAAAAATAACTAAACTAATCAGTTAGTTAGAAAAAAGGGAGAAATAGTTGTTATATGATAACTACCACTTCTGAATGAACTACTTTTATTGTCTCGTAGAATCTGTTGTTTTTAAAATACATGCAATTAGTGGAATAGAAAAAATACATAAAAATAACTACATCGGTTTATAATATTTTAACGGTAATGTAACTAAGTTTGGTAGCTTTTAACAAAAAAAAAGAGAACTCATTCATTAAACATTTGAAAGCATTGGTATTTATATCAAAATGGTACTAAGGTGGTTTCAACTATAAATCACACATCTAAAGAATGAATCACGTAAATAAACCATTTACATAATTTTACATTTTTGTCATCATAAGTTGTAAGTCTTTTTTCTTTAGTCCCTTAGAGATAGTCAATAAATATATAACGAATACAGAAATGGCTTACTGTCTGTAACTAAGTTTGGTAGCTTTTAACAAAAAAAAAAGAGAACTCATTCAGTAACCATTTGAAAGCATTGGTATTTATATCAAAATGGTACTAAGGTGGTTTCAACTATAAATCACACATCTAAAGAAAGAATCACGTAAATAAACCATTTACATAATTTTACATTTTTGTCATCATAAGTTGTAAGTCTTTTTTCTTTAGTCCCTTAGAGATAGTCAATAAATATATAACGAATACAGAAAGGGCTTACTGTCTGTGCGTCCATTTGTTAATGTATGAAATGTTTAATAGTACACGTGCAATTAATTCCGCTACCATACAAAGAAGTAAGGTCTGATATTGTCAGAACATATTTTTCAAAAAAAAAATTAAATTTGGATAAATAAATAAATGGATAAAAATAAATAGGCTGACATGGCTGAAACAAACTTTTCCATATATTCAGAAAAGTTTACTGTTACATGATAAAAATAAAATGACGTCTCAAAGCAACTTACAGAATTTCATTAACTTTTAATATTTATCGTTTTCAAGAAACCATAGTTTTTTTTAATAACTGGTGTTGGTGATTGATAATATCCCCAAGGACAACGCTATATAGATAAATATTCAGCACATTTATCATCATGCAAAATTTAATTGCCATAAAACATGCCGCCAAAAATATGATAATTAATGTCAATAAAAAGATTAGCTCCTCCGTTCTTTAAAGAAAAAGTTGTGTTTTAATTAGAATATCGCAAATAGAGTCTAATCATATTTTGATCGATTTTAAATACAGTACTATAATGCAATGACGGCATTAGGAATTCCATCAAAACTGATCCATCTATACCGCCTTACACTGAAGAAGTTCAGTTTGGAACTTTTAAAATATCCATTGAATTGCGACTTTGATTTAATCTCGTAATGCAATATGTAGGTATTCTACAGAGAAGTTGTAAATGTGGAAGACATTATATTTAAACAAAAAAAAACTCTGTCCAACTTTTGGATGCTGCACCCATCGTATTATTGGAGACCCTGTAATGGCTATTGATGAACACCGTGCATAATTGAAAATATATGCTCAAAAAAACACGTAACCTTGGACAAAATTTCACATTTGAAAGTAACAACTTTGAGGTAGTTCATCTCAATAATAGTCATGACACCAAGTGCTGGTCAATTTACAGAAGCTTCGAAACTTGAACATTAGCCAAAACTACCTACAACGATGTCCATAAAAGTTAAAAATAACAGTATTAGGAAACAAGCAATTTTTACAAACTTAAAATATTATTTTAATTTCAAATCATATTCTTAATGGTGATAAGGATAAGCTGGAGCTGCTGCATAAGCAGAAGAAGCCTTGGTGGCATAAGTATCTTGGACGGGAGCATAGTGATGCACCGCTGGAGCAGCGGCATATGCTAATGGAGCAGATTTGATGAGAGCTGGAGCACTGTAAGCAACTGGAGCAGCAGCAACAGTCTTATATCCATGGCCAAGAGGCTCACGGTGAACTACATCGTTAAATCCATGTTCATGATCAGCAGTGTACTGGACAACTCGTTTGTAACCATCAGAATCGATTAAAGAGTATTCACCTTGAACGAGGTCTCCATCACGAGATTCGACTTGGTTTTTGATATCACCAGTGTGCTCATCATTGACGGCATATTCGAAGTGGTACTTTGGATGTGAGTCGTATGATTCCACAGGTTTGGTGTAGACTGGTTGGGCGACATGAATTGGTTGAGGAGCAGCATGGTATGCTTGTGGAGCCGGTACATATCCTGCGCATGCAACAGCAACAAATGTAAAAGCAGCAATAATCTGAAAAAATTTTATTTAATTACTTTCAGGATCTGAATAGTTTCTTAGTAAAGTATCATACCTTGAACGCCATTGTTAGAGAAATATGGTTTGATCAGTTGTAGAAAATTGAATGATGTTGGTAGTAAACCGAATGACGCCTTATATGCGAAAAATAGCTCAATTAGTTTCAGTTATTTTAATAAACGAAAGCCAGTCGAAGCCAGTTGGAAACACCATTTAAAAGCAGTCTAGATGATCTAGACTTATAACACAATCTTTGCATGATTTGTTATGAAATCATTGTACCAACTAACTCCCTCCATATGTAAGCCAATAGATAAATCTGAAGCAATTAAAGCTGGACTGATATAGTTTGGTGAATTGTATGATACGTATTAACTACGTAAATTGTTGTTGTTTCTTGTTTATATCATACGTTACTTTTACCTTTCACATTAACAGAAATTAGTTGTCTTTCGTTGTCTTTTTCGCTATCATACGTTTGTTAAACAAAACATTTTTATGAATGAGGAGTGGGGCAGGTACCTAATACATTTGTAATAATCCGGAATGCATCAACCTTTTCGATTATAAAATAATGCAGTCATTTGTCAAACAGCATCATTCACTTTCTTACCTCCGATCACATCTTATTTCTCTCAAAATGGCATACAAGGTAAGGACATTTTAACAGAACGCTTAGTGGCACTTTAAAATACGTTGTTTCTTGCAGATCATTGTTGCTCTTACGTTCGTCGCTGTTTCCTGCGCAGGATATGTACCTTCCCAACAGGTATACCATGCTGCCCCTCAACCAATCCATGTTGCTCAACCAGTTCACACTGTGGAAGCTTATGACTCACATCCAAAGTACCACTTCGAGTATGCCGTCAATGATGAATACACTGGTGATGTCAAGAACCAAGTCGAATCCCGTGATGGAGATCTCGTTCAAGGTGAATACTCTTTGATCGATTCTGATGGTTACAAACGAGTTGTTCAGTACACTGCTGATCATGAACATGGATTTAACGCTGTCGTTCACCGTGAATATCTTGGGCATGCTGTTAAGTCTGCAGTTGCTGCTCCAGTTAACTATGCCGCTGCTCCAGGTTTAGTGAAGCCAGGCCATGTGGCATATACTTCTACACCAGCTGTACATCACTATTCACATGCACCAGCTGGATATGCAACCCAAGCTATCGTGAAGTCTGAACCCATAGTTAACGCTGCTGCTCCAGCTTATCCTTATCATCATTAATGATCATAGTAGTCAATTTAATAAATATATATATGTTTCCATATATTTTTTTTTGTTTTCTTCTCATGCTTCGGTATGGTAAACAATGTGATTATTTAAAAACATACGCGTTTTGACAAATCTGTAAAGTAATGGGGACAGCACTTTAGAGCGTATCAGAACTGTTTCCTTTTTACCAAGGCACCTCCTCTTATTTTTTAGGTGACTGCAGAAAAGTTCCTATCAAAAAGTCAACCATGGCGTCTATAGACCATGCTGGGCTAGGAAAAAAAGCTACTTTTATGTTTTCAAGGAGTGCCAACAGATAGTAGGAATCCTTCAACAGGAATGGTGTCAAATGACGAGAAGGTTAAAAGAAGCATCCTGATTTACAACTTTCTCTTCAAGTTGAGTGTTGTGCCGTCAGGGCTTCCTTTATAATAATAATCAGAAAGACAACATCTTTGGACAACGGAGAACGGAGAGTCTCTTGTCTCGCTGTGCATTTATAATCCTCCAACGTATATGATATTTTGTTAAAGAGGTATAGCTACAACCACAACACATGACCATCAGTCAATTGCGTAAAGAAAAGAACAATGCATTTCAAGTCGAGTCTCATCATCTTTTCATCGATTTTAACTGGAACACTATAAAGCGTTACGAGATTCGGAATTCCATCAAAATTGATACATATTATTTCATTTTGGAAGCAGCTCATCTGAACTTTTCAAATATCTACAGGTTTGCGACAAGGGGATGCGAATTTGTTCAATTTCGTGATGCAATAGATAGTTTGCAGGGATGTTGTAAAGATGGAAGTCATTATATATGAAAAAAAAACTCTGCCCAGCTTTTGGATGCACACTATATCTTGCACCCATCGTATAATTGAAGGCCACGTAATGGTTATTGAAGAAGAGGCGAAACGTGTAGAACTCGTAATTAACGGAGATAATAGAAAATATATGCTCAAAAAACAAATTATTATCGACCCACAACCTTGAACAAAATGTCACATTTAAACAAATATAAAAAAAAATTTTTCGGCGCAACAGGCTCGTTAGTACCCAGAGCCGAGCTTTCTCACAACCATTCATGTATGCATGTGTACTTCTTGCACGATGGCCGGACCTCCTGTTTTATACCGAATCCGAATGGCTAAGTTGATGTAAGCTACTTCTACTCGGATGATTTGTCAGTTCATCACGAGAGGAGGACCAGTTAAAAATCATTATGGTGCTGCTACGGCGGGGAATCGAACCCCGACCTTCTGAGCGGCAGTTCATTGCACTAACCATCGCGCCACTCCCAACTAACAATTATTCTTCTATAAGGCACAAAAATGTAATTTCCACAAGCAATTATTTCTATAGGAATTATATAGTACTTGTGCACGGAGGTTAAGCATTTTTGGCAGTCGATTGTTCGGGTAGAAGCTTGTTTACATTATGCAGGAAAATTCACAAGCATAACCGAAATTGTGATAGCGAAACTTCTGTAAGGTTGTTTTTAAGCTTCTGGAGATGTACATGTACCATAAGTTAAAATGTTTCGGTAGAACTTCGCACAAGTCAATCTGAAGCATAGCTTACGAAAGAAGGCTTAAAAAAGATATGGTTAAAAGATCGGAAAAAAGGTGATAGGTAAGATCGGGACAAGGTGTAATGTTTGGAAAAAAAAGTGAAATGATCGGGAACCTACCGGAGAATGAGTCAACACGATTCAACTACTTCCTTGTACTTACTCGTCTTTCATGTTCGAGAGTACAGCCTAGTGGGTAGCGTGTTGGACTATTCAAGGCCGGACATGACTGTATTCATGCCGCCTCCAAACTCGTCTCTGATATACAATGGAACAAAGCGAAAAACAGTGCCAGGTGCATGTCTGGTTGATTTGGAGAAGGCTTTCGACACCGTATGGTTAGAGGGCCTCTATCGAAAGCTGACCAGACTTGGCATAAGTAAACCACTGCTATATATGCTTCATGACATGTTGACTGGTAGAACGTTTGTTGTCAAAAGTGTCAATGTAACTTCTACCACCGAATTTTTCATTAAAAATGGTCTGCAACAGGGAGCGGTGAACTCGCCGATTCTCTTCAGCATTTACACCAGCGATATGATAAGTAGTCTTACTCAGGCAATTGCGTATGCTGATGATTTTATCGCGTACAGAACAGCATCTACTGTCGAAGTCATCCGAATTCTTTTGCAGCGGGACTTCGATAAGATCCAGAGATATTGTGATGACTGGAAGTTGAAAATCAACTTTCAGAAATCGGAAACTATCCTGTTTAGGACACCGTTGTCTAAGGCCTCTAGGGATACAAGAAAGAACTGGCGCAAGCTGGTGATCGTTGGACCAAACGGACATCCACTGGCGAGTAAAAGTGTAGTAAAGTACCTTGGCATCTGGCTGGATCAGTATCTATATTTCGGAAGACATGTGGATGCTGCTCTGGCGAGAGCTAGGGGAGCATTTGCCCTGACAAGACGATTGTTTTACAGCAGCCGCCTTGACAGCAGGGTGAAGGTGATTTGATACATGTTCTTATCAAACCGATGATTGCCTATGGGTGCCCGGTGTGGTTCAACGTTGCCTCATCTCAAATGGAAAAGATATGGGCGTTTGAGAGGCAGTGTTTGAGAAGCTGCCTTGGTCTTCACAGAACACCAGTATCTGACTACACAAAATATTATTCCAACCAGGTCCTATACAACGGGGCCAACAAAAACAGGATAGACAATTTTCTGGTGAAACTCATTCGGTTTCACGCGGCAAGAGCGATGACCTCGAGCAATAGTCTCATCTTTGGGGCCTTCTACCCAAATGATGAATATTTTGAAAGTGCGCGTTTAAGCGCCTTTATTCCGCCTGAAGCTTTCCTATTTTTGGATAGTCGAGGACAGGACATATCGGCGGTTCCGCTAATCTACCACGTCTTCCGACGAACTGTGGATAGGCGGCTCCTGTACGACCGATACGTAGTCGCTCAGGGCGGAGGAGAGCGCCTGCGGTTCAGCAGGAGTGTGTCCGATTGGGACCGTCGGAGTAGGTTGCAATAGGAGAACCTGTTGTGGTGGCTGCAAGACTAGTTATAGATAGTTGACTTTTATGGTAAAGAATGGCCGACTTACGTAATTTTAAGGTTTTAAGGTTTGTTAGGAAAAACAGTCGGGGTGGCACAAAAAAAAAATACAAAAAAAAATACAAAAATACAAAAATATACAAAAAAAATACAAAAAAGTAAAAAAAAAACCAAAAATGCTTGCTGTGGCTGTTCTAGTTTTTAAGTTATTTTTAAGTAGTTTTAATTAGTTTCTAAGCAGTTTTAGTTAGTTCATAAGTACTTTTAATTAGTAAGTAAGTAAATAAAATTAAAAAAAAGAACAAAACCAAGTTTTTTTTAAATGTTTCTTGGTTAACAAATATATATATAACAAATAAAATTATAAAATTAGATTAAAGGCCGAAAGGCATTAGTTTTTAAGTTGTTATTATTTAATTAAGGGTGCACGCAGAGGACCTGTAAGTTAGTTAAGTTAGTGGATAAGTAGGCTAGTTATTCAATAATTTTTGTCTAGCATGTAAGTTAGTTCTAAGTTAAAGAAAAATAAAAATGAATTTAAAAAAAAAGCGTGTTAGACTACCATACGAGAGAACCCGAGTTCGAATCCCAGTAAGATGAGAGTTTTTAAATAATTATGTAATTGCATTGAATTAAGAATTGAATTGGAATTAAGAGATTGAAATTGGAATTAATAAAAGTAAAAATAATAATAAGAAAATATGAAAACAAAAATAAAATAATGTTATTTTTCAACTTCGAGAAGATTTGCAAATATTTTCGGAATGACTTTTTGCAAAGCCTATAATTTGAAACTAAGATTTTTCTTTATGGCTTATTGTATGTAACGAAGTCTTTAGAATTAAATAGCTTCCTAAAAGTGCGCCAAATGTTTTTCCATAAGACTTCCTACAAGTAATATTGTTGGAGGGGAAATAGCTTCGATAGTGCTTTATCGAAGCGAAATTGTTAGTTGGGCTGAGCCACACACTTAAATGCAACAACTTTAACTAACAGTCATACTTTACGATACCAAGCGCTGGACAATTTGGAGAAACTTCGAAACATGAACATTAGTCAAAACTACCCACAACGATGTCCATAAAAAGGCTTGAAAAATTCGTATAGAAATTCAGAATAATAACTATATAGAAAACAAGCAAATTTAAAAACTACAAATATTATTTTAATTCAAAATTATATTCTTAATGATGATAAGGATAAGCTGGAGCTGATGCAAAACCTACTGGAGCTGTCTTAACAAAAGCCTTGGTGGCATAAGTATCTTGGACGGGAGCAAAGTGATGCACAGCTGGAGCAGCCGCATATGATAATGGAGCAGATTTAATGAGAGTTGGAGCACTGTAAGCGACTGGAGCAGTAGCAACAGTCTTATATCCATGGGAAAGAGGCTCACGGTGAACTACAGCGTTAAATCCATGTTCATGATCAGCAGAGTACTGGACAACTCGTTTGTAACCATCAGAATCGATTAAGGAGTATTCACCTTGAACGAGATTTCCATCACGGGATTCGAATTGGTTCTTGACATCACCAGTGTGCTCATCATTGACGACATACTCGAAGTGGTACTTTGGATGTGAGTCGTATGATTCCACAGCTTTGGCGTGGACTAGTTGGGCGATATGAATTGGTTGCGGAGCAGCATGGTATGCTTGTGGAGCCGGTACATATCCTGCACAGGAAACAGCAACGAATGTTAGAGCAACAATGATCTGTAAGAAACAAGGTATTTTAAAGAGCCCCTTAGCGTCCTGCCAAAATGTCCTTACCTTGTATGCCATTTTGAGAGAAATAAGATGTGATCGGAGGTAAGAAAGTGAATGATGCTGTTTGACAACTGACTGCACTATTTTATATTCGAAGAGGTGGATGCATTCCGGATTATTACAAATGGATTAGGTACCTGCCCATTTCCTCATTCATAAAAATATTATGCTTAACAAACGTATGATAGCGAAAGTGACAACTAAAATCAACAAATTTCTGTTATTGTGAAAGGTAAAAGGTAACGTATGATATAAACAAGCAACAACAACATTTTGCGTACAAATTATATCAGTCCAGCTTTAATTGCTTCAGATTTATCTATTGGCTTACATATTGAAGGGAGTCATTCAATGGTAAAATGATTTCATAACAAATCATTCAAAGATTGTGTTATAAGTCTTGATCATATAGATTGCTTTTAAATGGTATTTCCAAATGAATTTCAAAAAGGATGCTCTACAATTTATTTAGAATTAGGAATTAAGTCACATTTTCATTGCAAATTTAATGTTGTTATTAAATAATTTTGTCGATGCTATTCGTACGCAACGAAAAAACAACATTGCATTCAATTGATAACAGATAAATCTACAATTAAGAGATTTCTGGTACCGATATTGTATATACAAACTTCCACTATTTAAGTTTTTGTTGTTTTGTATTTGATGACCTTCACATTATAGGTGGTATTTGAACATTTTGTTTTTGCTTCGACTAGCTTTCGTTTATTAAAATAACTGAAACTAATTGAGCTATTTTTCGCATATAAGGCGTTATTCGGTTTACTACCAACATCATTCAATTTTCTACAACTGATCAAACCATATTTCTCTAAAAATGGCGTTCAAGGTATGATACTTTAATATGAAACTATTCAGATCCTGATAATAAATGCTATTTTACAGATTATTGCTGCTTTTACATTTGTTGCTGTTGCATGCGCAGGATATGCACCAGCTCCACAGGTATACCATGCTGCTCCTCAACCAATTCATGTTGCCCAACCAGTCTACACCAAAGCTGTGGAAGCATACGACTCACATCCAAAGTACCACTTCGAGTATGCCGTCAATGATGAGCACACTGGTGATGTCAAGAACCAAGTCGAATCCAGTGATGGAAATCTCGTTCAAGGTGAATACTCCTTAATCGATTCTGATGGTTACAAACGAGTTGTCCAGTACTCTGCTGATCATGAACATGGATTTAACGCTGTCGTCCACCGTGAATATCTTGGGCATGCTGTTAAGTCTGCAGTTGCTGCTTCAGTTAACTATGCCGCTGCTCCAGCTTTAGTGAAGCCAGCCCATGTGACATATACTTCTACACCAGCTGTATATCACTATTCACATGCACCATCTGGTTATGCAACTCAAGCTATCGTGAAGTCAGCACCCATAGCTTACGCTGCTGCTCCAGCTTATCCTTATCATCATTAGTGATTATAGTAGTCAATTTAATTAATATATTTATGTTTTCATATATTTTTTTTTGTTTTCTTCTCATGCTTCGGCATGGTAAACAATGAGATTCTTTAAAAACATAAGCATTTTGACAAAGCTGTAATGAAATGGAGACAGCACATTTGAGAGTATGGTGGGAGAACTGTTTCCTTTTTACCAAGGCACCTCCTCCTGTTTTTAAGCGACAGCAGAAAAGTTCCTAGCTATACAAAAAAAGCTGCTATAATATAACATACATATAGTCAGAATACAGATAGTCAGAATCCTTAAACAGGAATGGTGTCAAATGACCAGAAGTCTAAAAGGAGCCCAAAATCCAGTTGTGCCAACTGAAACTGGTACACCTTCTCTACAATATCATTTCCAAGTTGAGTGTTGTGCCGTCAGTGCTTCCATATAGATGATATATATATAATAGTGATCAGAAAAACAATACCCTCGGATAACGGATAACTGAGATTCTCCTGTCTCGCTGTAGCTTTATCCTTTAATAAATCTGTCCAGCTACTGAGACATGCAAGCGTTATATAGATAACAATGGTCAACAAATCAACACAAAGAAAGTGCAGAGCTTATTATTTATTATCAACAACTATATTCATGACACCCCACCTTGCACAAATCAATATAACAATATCTTTATGGTATAGTTAATTAATTCATGTACCTTGAAGTCATCCGCACATATGTAGCCATTGTGGAAATCTGACGAAGATAGACTCTTAGAAATCGCGCTTATTTGGTTTGGAGACACAGGTGAGATGAACTACCAGTCTTACTTTACGACGATCTGTGTTGGACAATAAACAAGAAAATTCACCAATTAAGAAAATCTTCGTAAAATATTTAGTTTTGCATGGTGAGTTGCGATTGGAGACGAAAATATAACCGGGCGCTGTACCATGATGTGGACGTATTCCAAAAGGTAAAAAAAAAATTTGACAATTTGAAGAAGAACGAGTGGTGGGTGCACGAATGGGTCGTACGTAATTTTCTCCTTCACTCCAATTAGCCCAGTCCTAAGCTAACTGCTTCCAGTTGCACACTTCAAGTGTGCCTCAAGCCTCTTTCGAGGCTACAAAAAGAAGCCAACGACCGATCGATTCTTAAACTACAATGGCCATTGAATGACACGTTTTTCAAATATTTTACGGTTAACCAATTGAAAGAAGTAGGCGCTAGAATTCTTAAGAATTTACATGTGACTCTCATTAATCAACCAAAGAAAATTGTAAATGATGAGGAAAAGCTAACATTGCTACAACAATTTCATGATAATCCACTGATAGGAGGACATTGCGGCCAAAAGAAGCTATACGCCAAGCTGCGTAAAGCATTCTATTGGAAAAATATGACGCGAGACGTCGCGGCGTATGTAAAAAAATGTAAAGTCTGTCATCTATCAAAGGTAAAACCAAGTACAGTCGAAGAAATGTTTCTCACTCCTACACCACAAAAATCAATGGATATTGTTATCATAGATACAATTGGTCCACTTCAAACTTCTGCCCAAGGTAATAAGTATGCTGTTACTTTAATGTGCGATCTTACCAAATACCTTACCACTATACCAATTCCTGACAAATCAGCCCGTACAGTAGCAACAGCTATATTTGATAAATTCATTTTGATATATGGCCCAATGCGAGAACTTCGTGCTGATATGGGTACTGAATACAAAAATGAAATTCTTACAGAAATGTGTAAGTTACTAAAAATAAACCTGAAATTCTCGACAAGCTACCACCACCAATCTCTAGGAACAATAGAACGTAACCATCGCGTATTTAACGAATATTTACGAGCTTACGTCAATGACATTACAGAATGGGAAACTCATTTAAAATATTTCACTTTCTGTTATAACATAAGCCCTAACTCTGGCTTTAATGAAAAATATACTCCATTTGAACTTATTTTTGGAAAAAATACATCCATAGATAACTTTATGAAAACCGATATAGAACCCTTATATAAAATTGATAATTATTCAGATGAAATTAAATATAGATTAAAAACTACTCACTTAATTGCACAAAATCTATTAGAAAAGGTTAAGAAACAAAATAAAAAAACATATGATAAAAACATAAGACCAATAGAAATTAAAATAGGAGATAACGTTTTACTAAAAAACAAACCTTATGATAAGCATAAACTTATTTACAGTGGTCCATTTAAAATTGTAAATATTACTGGAGTAAATGTTGAAATAAAACTTCCAAATAAAAATGTAATAGTTCATAAAAATAGAATTGTTAAATGCTAGGTACTTATATTCTTACATATATTATTAAGTATGCCATAATCTAATTATCACTGTAAATGAAATGAAACTAAATAAAATTACTTACACGATTGTACATGTACGTATACCAATTACTTACATACTTAAAATTTTTTTTTAATTTTTATTTTGTATTATTATATAAATTATCTATAAGAGACTGTAAAACTCTGTTTGATAAAATAAACCAAACTAAATAAATGAAAAAAAAGGTATCTATGTATATGTAGAAAAAAAAATTATGCGTGAAAAAAAGCAAAGTCTTACACGAATTTTTTTTTCATGTGGGAATGATCACCCTTCTATCTTATATCAAAAATTCGTTTAAGACTTCACTTTTAAAAAGGGTAAAGGTGTAATGCCAGACATGGAATTATGCAAATACCTGTCTGCATACCTGTCTGCACGAGTAAGGTAATTTAAGTATATTATAGGAATCTAAGTATCGAATATAAATATGATAAGATAGCTGACTAAGAATTATTTTGTAACGTATGAATAAATTTATTTAATAAAATTCAGTCTGATTTAGACCACACTACAAGACGCATCGGTTCTATTATTACAGAGGTCTACTTGTGCAGGCCACTTAAGTTGAAGTCTTCCTATTCCTCGTCCGACGTCTGGGAATCGAAGATTTTGCGAGCCGGAGTATTGGTGTCGATTTGCTCTAGATGTCTTAGCCATCTGACAATGCGGAGTTTTTTTACTAGTGATATTACGCTGTACAGATCGTTCAGTTGAATCTTGGTCTCCATAGCCTGTCAACGCAAATGGGAACGAAGATTTTTCGAATAGTATTTCTCTCTAAACGATCAAGGATTTCTTCATCCACTTTTGCTTCATGCAGGGCTGTTATGATCAGGGTCTTGTATAGGATCTGCTTCGGTAGTCGCTCATAAGTTTTGCAAACGAGCTCTTTTCGTCCGTCGGGTCGTGAGCACATATAAGGCTTATGTTGGCGAATTCGGCCTTGATGTGTTGAAAATATAAGACTTCTTGACTAAGTCCGGCGCTTATAAAATTCTTATTAAAATTAATTTAATTCGACTAAATAAAATTTCGTTCAAACTGATTTATGCACCCATTTTATTGTTTAATCGGACTAATTACAATATTCAGAAATGTTCCATTGAAAACTTTAAGGTCAAGTCAATCAATATAATTTTTCAATTAATTTTGTGGCAAATATGATTAAAAACAGAAAATAAAATGTTTTCTATACAAAAAATGATTTTTTTCCTATATGTTCCGTATAATGTATGACAGAAGGAGTTTTTTCAGCAGCAACCTTCAACAAAATTAGGTGTACATTTCTAACATTTGTAACAATGCCTTATAAAACATTTTAGGTAAGGGCACTATTAACGGATTTTTTTAGTTTTGGCCAATAACGGACAATCACTATTGTCTACCACATGAACGAATTAACTGATTTTCAACAAATTCAGTATTTAGAGTTTTTAGAATTATAATTTAAAGTCGAGAGCGCAGGGATCAAATAATATGACTCAGTCGATTTGTCTTATACAACACTTAACCCATATAGGATCTAGTAACTCGATATTGTGTAAGATATTACTTTAATACGAAGGCAAAACAAACCAAGAAAACAACAAAATTATTAATGATGATAAGGATAAGCTGGAGCAGCAGCGTAAGCTATGGGTGCTGACTTCACGATAGCTTGGGTTGCATATCCAACTGGTGCATGTGAATAGTGATGTACAGCTGGTGTAGAAGTATATGTCACATGGGCTGGCTTCACTAAAGCTGGAGCAGCGGCATAGTTAACTGGAGCAGCAACTGCAGACTTAACAGCATGCCCAAGATATTCACGCTGAACGACAGCGTTAAATCCATGTTCATGATCAGCAGTGTACTGAACAACTCGTTTGTAACCATCAGAATCGATCAAAGAGTATTCACCTTGAACGAGATCTCCATCACGGGATTCGACTTGGTTCTTGACATCACCAGTGTGCTCATCATTGACGGCATACTCGAAGTGGTACTTTGGATGTGAGTCATATGTTTCCACATTGTGAACTGGTTGAGCAACATGAATTGGTTGAGGAGCAGCATGGTACACCTGTTGGGAAGGTACATATCCTGCACAGGAAATAGCAACGAGTGTAAGAGCAACAATGATCTGTAAGAAACAAGGTATTTTAAAGAGCCACTAAGCGTCCTGCCAAAATGTCCTTACCTTGTATGCCATTTTGAGAGAAGTAAGATGTGATCGGAGGTAAGAAAGTGAATGATGCTGTTTGACAAATGACTGCACTATTTTATATTCGAAGAGGTTGATGCATTCCGGATTATTACAAATGGATTAGGTACCTGCCCATTTCCTCATTCATAAAAATATTATGCTTAACGAACGTATGATAGCGAAAGTGACAACTAAAATCAACAAATTTCTGTTATTGTGAAAGGTAAAAGGTAACGTATGATATAAACAAGAAACAACAACATTTTGCGTACAAATTATATCAGTCCAGCTTTAATTGCTTCAGATTTATCTATTGGCTTACATATGGAGTGACTCCCTGCAATGGTAAAATGATTTCATAACAAATCATTCAAAGATTGTGTTATAAGTCTTGATCATATAGATTGCTTTTAAATGGTATTTCCAAATGAATTTCAAAAAGGATGCTCTACAATTTATTTAGAATTGGGAATTAAGTCACATTTTCATTGCAAATTTAATGTTGTTATTAAATAATTTTGTCGATGCTATTCGTACGCAACGAAAAAACAACATTGCATTCAATTGATAACAGATAAATCTACAATTCAGAGATTTCTGGTACCGATATTGTATATACAAACTTCCACTATTTAAGTTTTTGTTGTTTTGTATTTGATGACCTTCACAATATAGGTGGTATTTGGATCATTTTGTTCTTGCTTCGACTGGCTTTCGTTAATTAAAATAACTGAAACTAACTGGGCTATTCCTTCCATATTTCTCTAACAATGGCGGTCCATAATAAAATTAATATATTTATAAAATTATGGATTGCGGGGCTTTTGAATGCTTGCCGAAAATTATATTTGTCCAGTGTAGCCTTTAAAATGTCGATATTTAAATCTGACATTGCAAAGCTCTCGAAAGGCTTAAAAGACTTGTTTGAGAGTTTTAATCACACTGTGTCTTCCTTCTCAGATCCATGTTAGTCATGTGATGCCTCCTCATCTACCGAATCTTTACAAACCTCGTTAGATAAAACTGAAAAGATTATTGATTCTGTAACCATGTCCATTCTGTCCAGCCCTCCCAGAACATCCAACGATAAAATTGTCACATTGTGTCAACAATTCTTCGAGCTAACAATTCTAAGAGCTAAGCGCTAAAATTTGAGAAGCCAAAATCAAAACAAAACTAATGACGTTCCAAATTTGTCGGTAGAGTCCTCTCCTGCTGATCCTTCTCCTGTTACCGTTATCCACGACTAAATCCATTCCTAAACCAAAATCGATTTTTATTTTACGGTTGAAACCAAGCACTTCGGTTGACGATGTCATAAATCACTCGATGTCAACAAATCTCCCAGAGGGCCCTCAATTGAATGTATAAAAATCAGTAAGCCTGATAGCTTTGTTTCGTCATTTTAAATACTTGTTCGCCGGTCTCTTTTAAACGGTATGCAACAGTGCAACAGTAACTCATGACCTTCTTATGCAATTATTAATGAGTTAAAGCCGCGTAAAGTAAACCGCAAAGAAAACAGTCCTACTTGAAAGACTGTAAGAGGGCTCCGAACAAAAGCAAATATATTATTTCTAAACTCCCAAGCCTTGACTGAAACGTGGCTTAACGCCAGTAAACTCTTAAATGACGAGTTCTCAGTATATAGGAGTGACCGCCATATAAATGACCTAAAAGCGCTTGGTGTAAGTGTTCTTACTACAGTCGGCAGTCATCTTACCTCTGAGGAATTAGAATTTCCATTCCCTCTTAATATTGAAATAATCTGTGTTAAGATATCTCTTGAAAAAAAATATTTTTATGTTGAAATGCTTATACATTCCTTCATACCGTCTTTGCACACTGTATTCCGATCTATCAAAGACTTTAGAATATGAACCAATGAACACATATATTTTAAAAGAAAGGGTAACCACAGTGTTAACGCTATGATAGTAAATACTTACAACTCATCTATAGATGTATGTATGTTTTCTAAAATTCTTTTTATTTTAGTAGGTCTGCGACTATAAAATGATGATTTGGGAGATTGACGCGAGATATGGTGGATCATCCCATGATTCTTTTGTGTTCAGTCTAAGCGACTACAGTCGCCATCTCCTTCAGAGATGGAGCAATCGAGATAAGCGAAGTTGGCTACTTGATAGGTACAATATAAGTATTTTGAGTAGTTATAATCATTACATTCAAAAGACACATTGGATACACATTGGAACCGTGGATGATGACACCCTACAGATCCGCGGAAGAAGGAAGCCGAAAAGAACATTTCAACACCATTCAATCTAAATGCAGAAATGAACTATTGGTGTTTTGAAATCAAGATTTAGATGCCTTCTGGGAACACGGCAACTACATTATTCGCCAACAAAAGCCATACAAATTACCAATGTTTGTGCTGCACTGCACAACATTTGTATACAATATCAGGTTCCAGAGTTTCCTATTGCTGAAGATGTTGGTGATAATGATGAAGGAAGTGAATCGGTATTAAGTAACCAAAATCTATTTTGAAACATTGCGACAACTGTTCGAAACCAAATAAAAGACAATTTGTAAACTTAAAACCTTTTACTTTTACGGTTTCATACATTCTAAGATTTATTCATGCAAATAATGAAATATGTAGAAAAAATTCATAAAATTTTCGATTTTGAATTTCCCAACAATAACTCCAATGTAAAATTTTTTATGAATGCGATTTCATACACTTAATGATTTATTCATAAATTCGAAAAAAATTCTTATGTATTTTTACATTATCCACATGAATACTGCATAAAATTTAATGAATTTAGGTGTATGAACGCCGTTCATAGAAATTATGTACAAAATAATTTTCAGTGCAAGTAAACTTAGAGCTTCCAAGTCCAACTCATTTGTTGCTCAATATGGAGTAACTCAAGGAAGTCATTTAGGACCAATTTTATTTATACTTGCAATTAACGATATGAAAGCTTATATTTGAGATAGCAAAATAACAATATAGGATGATGATATGAACATTTTTAAATGTGTAGGAGATCTAAACTATTCGCTTTCACTACAAACCGATTTAATTAGTTTAACCATAAGGTGTCTTAAAAACTGTTTGAAACTAAACCCTACAAAGTGCCAAAGTGTAATTTTAATTATACTCTGTCCGGGCACAATCTCTGTCGTGTAGACAATTTTAAAGATCTTGGTGTTTATTTTGATACTAAAATGTAGTTTAAAAAATACAATACCGTCATCGTCAATTAATCCAACTCTATGTTAGGATTTATTAAAAGATGGTCAAAAGAGTTTAATGACCCTTATGTCACTCTTTCACTCTATAACTGTCTAGTTCGTCCTCACTTGGAGTATGCCTCCCAAGTTTAGACACAGTTCTATGTAGTTCATTCAAATAGAATTGAATCAGTCCAACGTTAATTCATAAGATTTGCTTTGAGAGGACTTCCATGGGATGCAGAATTAAATTTCTGCAACTCTTCAACGTGGACTTAACAAGACATGGTTTTTCTTACACCAATTATTATCAGGACAAATTGATGCTCCCGATCTTTTAAGTGCTATTGGTTTTAATACGCGAGGAGGTTACTACTACGGAGGAGCCCTCAATGGGTCAACGGCAGCGCTCATACCCCAAAAATGGGCTACTGACATCGGTATTTTTTCCGGCCCGCTGTCCTAGGGTCAAAACAAGGGCCTGGCCCTCCAGGTTGAGGGTTGTGCTTTGGGTTAACTACCCATCCACGGAAAAAAATATTGTTACGAAGCAACCAATAGCCTCGGAAAGGACTGATATTATTGTTGACGACCATGCTAAACGAAAAAAGGACAACGACGTTCGTATCTGCACCTGGAATGTGAGAACATTATACAGGAGAGGTGCAGGCGAACAACTAGCGGAAGCCCTTAACTGCTACAAAGCAGATATTACTGCCATTCAGGAAATACGATGGGATGGGCCGGGCAAAAAGAGGATGACAAACTGTGACATCTACTATGGACCGTGTTATAGTGAGCAGAAACAGCGACTATTTGGATGCGGATTTGTTATAGGTGCAGACTTAGGCAAGAAGTCTTATGTTTTCAAGACATTAGCGAACGCATTGTAACAATCCGCATCAAGGCCAAATTCGCCAACATAAGCCTTATATGCGCCATGCTCCGACGGAGGAAAAAGATGATATAACTAAGGATTGCTTCTACGAGCTCCTCGACAAAACCTATGAGCGACTACCAAAGTACGATGTTAAAATCGTGCTGGGAGATTTTAACGCAAAGTTAGGAAGAGAAGACATCTTTAGCAGTACTGTCGGAAAATATAGCCTACACGACAACACGTCTGGTAACGGACTTAGGCTAATTGGCTTCGCTACGGAAGGAAATGCCACTATAGCCAGCACACGGTTTCCTCACCCCGATATCCACAAGGGGACATGGCGGTCTACAGATCAACGAACAGTCAACCAAATTGATCACATTGCGATAGACAAGAGGCACACATCCAGTATTTTGGATGTCCGAACATTCCGAGGGGGCAACATCGACTCGGACCACTACCTTGTTGTAGCCAAAGTAAGGATGCGGATATCCACCACGCCACAAAAAAACAGAAATACTGTGAAAAAATTTAATGTCGAAAGACTGCAATGGCAAGAGACCGTCAAGACCTTCGCGCAACGCGTATCCCTTAACCCGTCGACTCACAACATACCACCAGCATCTAATGTCGAAGAACAATGGCAACGATGCCAACAAGCCATTAGATCAGATGCAACTGATGTGCTAGGTTTCTCGCGGCCACCAGCAAGAAACCCCTGGTTTGATGAGGAATGCCGACAGATGCTCGCAGCCAAGAACGAGGCCTACAAGGCTAAGCTGCAGGTGAAGACGAGAGCTGCCATTGAGCTCTAAAGGCAAAAAAGAAGGGAAGAACATCGGCTTTTCAGAAAGAAGAAAAAAGAGCAAGAAAAGCGCGCGATCGAGGATATAGAGAGGTGCCACTCCAGGAACGATGTTCGCAAGTTTTACAAAAGTGTAAAACGTCAAAGCCAAGGTTACAAAGCTCGAACAGAATCCTGTCGAGATGAACAAGGAAATATCATAGTTGAGACACAGTCGATGCTGAGGATATGGAAGAACCATTTATGCAGACTGTTAAACAGCGATGACGAACAATATTCCGCTGTCAAGGAGAATGATCCATTCAATATTTGCAACGACAGCGAAAACCGCAAACCACCCGAACTAAGTGAAGTGAGGATAGCTATAACTAAACTCAAGCTTAATAAGGCCGCCGGAAATGACGGCCTTCCCGCTGAGCTTTATAAAGCTGGCGGAGATGACTTGGTAAGCAACATCCACCAACTCATAAGCCAAATCTGGTCGGTTGAAAGCATGCCTGAAGAATGGAACCTCAGCATCGTTTGCCCGATCCACAAAAAAGGAGACCCTCTGAACTGCGCCAACTACAGAGGCATACGTCTACTCAACATCGCTTAAGATCCTATCTTCCGTAATATGTGAACGCTTAAAACCGTTTACCAACAACCTGATCGGCCCTTATCAGTGTGGTTTTAGGCCAGGATCGTCCACAATCGATCAAATTTTCACACTTCGTCAGATCCTGGAAAAAACCCAAGAAGTCCAAATCGATACCCACCACCTATTTATCGATTTCAAAGCCGCATACGACAGCATTTATGGAGATGAACTATACAGAGCCATGTCTAGTTTTGGTATAGCGCCCAAACTCGTCCGTTTGTGTAGGATGACGATGGAGAATTCTCGCTGCACCATCAGGGTCGGAAACGACCTCACCGACACATTCGATACCAAAAAAGGATTTAGGCAAGGCGATGCGCTGTCATGTGAATTCTTCAACTTGATTCTTAAGAGGATTGTGCAAAACTCCCCAGCCAACACCAGAGGCACACTTTTCCAAAAATCGGTGCAACTACTAGCATACGCCGACGATATTGACATCATTGGTAGTATTCAACGTGATGTCATAGCCACGTTTGCTATTATAGAGAAGGAAGCGGCAAAAATGGGTTTATCAGTAAATGAGGGTAAGACAGAGTATATGCTGTCAACACGAAAGGACACACAACATCGACGAATTGGACAGAACATCACCATTGACAGATATAACTTTGAGGTAGTACGGGACTTTGTCTACCTCGGCTCCGCTATTAACTCTGACAACAACATCTCGTCAGAAATCAAACGAAGAATTACTCTTGCCAATTGTTGTTTCTTCGGGCTAAGAAGGCAATTTAGTAGTAAAGCCCTCAGTCGAACTACTAAGGAGATCCTATATAAGACCCTGATCATCCCAGTCCTGCTCTACGGCGTTGAAGCTTGGACCGTATCAAAAGCGGATGAAGAAATCCTTGGTCGATTCGAGCGAAAAATTCTTCGGAAAATCTTCGGTCCCGTTTGCGTTGACGGGCTATGGACACGAAGATTCAACCACGAACTATACGAGCTGTGCAGCGACATGCCCCAAGTCAAAAAAAAAACTCCGCATTGGACGTTTAAGATGGCTAGGGCATGTAGAAAGAATGGACACCCATACTCCGGCTCGCAGAGTCTTCGATTCCCAGCCAGACGTCGGACGCAGTAGAGGAAGACCTCGCCTTAAGTGGCGCGCACAAGTAGAAACCGACCTCGACCAACTTGGAGTGCGCAACTGGAGGCAGTTAGCTAAGGACTAATTGGAGAGGCATGTTGGTTGAGGCCCAAGTTCTTCCCGGACTGTAGCGCCACTTAAGTAAGTAAGTAGGTTACTACAACCTGCGTAGATTAAATATATTACATATACCTAGCCATAAACACAACTATATAATTCATGAGGCTATTATTCGCATGAGTAGAGTTTAAAATAATAATAACGTTGTAGTTGAACTGCATGTTAGACATGTTAAACGTAATAACTACTATGTTCGGTTATTATCCAGCTAACAAATGCACTAAATGATGAGCCTTTGAATGCATATTATATGCTATGGCAAATTTCTGCTCGTAGATGCTGCTTGTAAATATTAAGCTCGCTACTACACAGATCTGTTATTATCTCCGTTAATTACGAGTTCAAAGCGTTTCGCCTCTTCATAAATTGCCAATACGAGGCAATTGGTGGACGATATCGTGTGCATCCAAAAGCTGGGAAGAGTTTTTTTTTAAATACATATAATGAATTCCATCTTGACAACATCTCTACAAACTACCTATTACATCACTAGTTTGAAAACATTGGCATCCCCTTACGCAATCCGGTAGATATTTGAAAAGTTCAGATGGACTTCTTCCAAACTGAACTTCTTCAGTGTAAGGCGACATAAATGGTTCAGTTTTGATAGAATTCCAAATCTCGTAATGTAATCGCTTTGTAGTGTTCCAGTTAAAATCGATGAAAAGATGATGATACTCGACTTGATGGTCATGTGTTGTAGTTGTAGCTAAACCTATTTAACAAAGTAACATATACGTTGGTGGATTATCCGTTGTCCGAGGATGTGCCTTACTCAACTTGAGGAGAAAGTTGTAAACGAGGATGCAAAGCCAAGTGTTCCAGTGTCAGTTGGCACTACTTCACTGAAGGCTTCTTTTAACCTTCTGGTCATTTGACACCATTCCTGTTGAAGGATTCTGTCTTTCTGTTGAGACTCCTTAAAAATAAAAAGTAGCTTTTTTTGTCCAGCCTAGCATGGTATATTGACGCCATGGTTGACTTTTTGATACGAACTTTTCTGCTGCCACCTAAAAAATAAGAGGAGGTGCCCAAGATATTCACGGTGAACGACAGCGTTAAATCCATGTTCATGGTCAGCAGTGTACTGAACAACTCTTTTGTAACCATCAGAATCGATCAAAGAGTATTCACCTTGAACAAGATCTCCATCACGGGATTCGACTTGGTTCTTGACATCACCAGTGTGCTCATCATTGACGGCATACTCGAAGTGGTACTTTGGATGTGAGTCGTAAGATTCCACATCTTTGGTGTTGACTGGTTGAGCAACATGAATTGATTGAGAAGCAGCATGGTACACCTGTTGGGAAGGTACATATCCTGCGCAGGAAAAAGCGACAAACGTAAGAGCAACAATGATCTGTAAGAAACAAGGTATTTCAAAGAGCCACTAAGCGTCCTACCAAAATATACTTGCCTTGTATGCCATCTTGAGAGAAATAAGATTTGATCGGAGGTAAGAAAGTGAATGATGCTGTTTGACAAATGACTGCACTATTTTATATTCGAAGAGGTTGATGCATTCCGGATTATTACAAATGGATTAGGTACCTGCCCCATTCCTCATTCATAAAAATATTTTGTTAAACGAACGTATGATAGCAAAAGTGACAACTAAAATCAACAAATTTCTGTTATTGTGAAAGGATTAACCTGCCCCATCCCCCATTCATAAAAATATTTTGCTTAACGAACGTATGATAGCGAAAGTGACAACTAAAATCAACAAATTTCTGTTATTGTGAAAGGTAAAAGGTAACGTATGATATAAACAAGAAACAAGTAGTAAATATAATTCACCAAACTATATCCGTGCAGCTATTATTGCTTCAGATTTATTGGGTTATATTGAGGGAGTCAGTTGGTACAATGATTTCATAACAAATCATGCAAAGATTGTGTTATAAGTCTAGATCATCTAGACTGCTTTTTAATGGTATTTCCAAATTTATTTCGAAAAGGATGCTCTACAATTTATTTAGAATTAACAATTAGGTCACATTTTGATTGCAAATTTCATGCAAATTAAATTTTGTCGACGCTATTCGTATGCAACGAAAAAACCACATTACATTCAATTGATAACTGATAAAGCTACAATGCAGAGATTTCTGGTACTGATGTTTTGCATATGATGACCTTCACATTGTAGGTGGTATTTGAACATTTTGTTTTTGCTTCGACTGGCTTTCGTTTATTAAAAAAAAAACTGAAACTAATTGAGCTTTTTTCGCATATAAACCGTTATTCGGTTTACTACCAATATCATTCAATTTTCTACAACTGATCAAACCATATTTCTCTAAAAATGGCGTTCAAGGTATGATACTTTACTAAGTAACTATTCAGATCCTGATAGTAATTAAATGATATTTTCCAGATTATTGCTGCTTTTACATTTGTTGCTGTTGCATGCGCAGGATATGTACCGGCTCCACAGGTATACCATGCTGCTCCTCAACCAATTCATGTCGCCCAACCAGTCTACACCAAACCTGTGGAATCATACGACTCACATCCAAATTACCACTTCGGGTATGCCGTCAATGATGAGCACACTGGTGATATCAAGAACCAAGTCGAATCTCGTGATGGAGATCTTGTTCATGGTGAATACTCTTTAATCGATTCTGATGGTTACAAACGAGTTGTTCAGTACACTGCTGATCATGAACATGGATTTAACGCTGTAGTTCATCGTGAGGCTCTTGGCCATGGATATAAGACTGTTGCTGCTGCTCCAGTTGCTTACAGTGGTCCAGCTATCGTCAAATCAGCTCCAATAGCATATTCCGCTGCACCAGCTCTCCATAACTATGCTCCTGTACACTCATCCTATGCTACCAACGCTCTTGATAAGACTGCTCCTGTAGAGTATGCAACAGCTCCAACGTATTCTTATCAACAATAAAAAGATAATTAGTTAAATAATAAAATAATTCAGATTTTTATAATATCATATTTTTGTTTCTATTGAAAAAGCATTTGTTGTCTGTGCAATAACTGACTTTGCGTTATTTTCAATTACCAGTAGCAAAGGCTTTTCAGTAAAAGGCATACACTTTAAGTCAGCTTTGGATATTAAAGAAAAACATGTAAAACCAATTTTTTTGCAATAAACTTGTTGGACCTGGGTTCTAAGTTTACTTTTTTTGTGGTGAATCTTAATGTATGCCTATAATAGATATCAGAACAAGTTCTTGTTTGTAAGTGTTTGGTGCCGATATTTTGATTTGATAAATAAGAATACAAAAAGAAATACAAATTTTTGGCGCAACATGCTCGTTAGTTCGGGGTCTCCTGTTTTATGCCGAATCCGAAAGGCTTTAGAGTTGAGATTTTGAGTCGAAGCATTTTTGACAATTGATACTACTAGAATTACATGTCAGATCATCACGAATAAATATGAATAGTTTGAAATATTATCGACAGAACTTTCGATTTCAGATCTCTTCATCCCTGAGGCTATTCAAATCGTGTTGCTAATTTTATATGTTCAATTATATATAAATGACTCTTTTGAAGATGACAATTGTACTGAGCTGAATACACTCCTGTTTTTAAAAGATGGGCTCATTGTTTACATTATCTGCGTTCTTCTGCTTTTGAATCGGTACTGATCGTTACTTTTGCACGTAGTTGAGCTTGGAAATTTGCTAATCTATAATGTTATTCCAATTGTTGTAGGCATTTTTTATTCGTTAGGGTAGCATGCATCCACTTAGTGCTCTTTGCGTTTTACATGAAGACTCCGTTTCTATACATCTACATACATTCTTATATCTGAATATAGTGTAATTATTAATTAGGTAATCAGAAGACTTCTTATACTATCATATCCAGAATTTGATAGCTGTTGTGAATGATGTTGACTAGTTTTTTTTACGGTAATCCCTGACCATCATAATCATTGTAATCGTGATCTAAAGGCGATCCAGCGATCTGATGCTGATGCCTCTTATATGGTGCCTAGTGATTCGACCAGATTCCTCTACGAGATTAATAACTGCCGTTGGTTTAATGAGCTCTCACCCAATAATGCATATATTATTGAATATCATTTATCATTATCATTACAAATATAAAATGACTGTACGGTCTTCTTGGCACTGGAAGATTGCTTGCCGTCGCCATTCAACAGTCCCCATAAGTTGCTTAATTTGATCATGTTTGTCTTGTTATAATTCTTTTCAGGCCTTTTATCATCGGTTTTAAATGTCTTTAACCATTTCAACTGGTCTATTATTTGTTACATGTTCCACTTTCCCCATAGATGTCATTGGCAACATTTCAAGAACATCTTTCTAGTAGATATTTTTGTGTTAAATTTTTATAAAAATAACTACTCAATGCACGTTTATGATGTCTAGAACATGTAGATCGAATAGGAACTAATGATCCAGTGCGATGAATCTTCGATTCTGAACCAGCTAATAGACGATGTAGGGGGATAGTGTAGAACACAAATACAAGGATTTTCAAATGTAATATTATTGCTTTGATATTTATGTTGTAAACGTGATTTAAATTGAGAACAAGCAAAGAAGTTGTACACCTGAAAACGAAGAATTATTGTTACAGCTTGTTTGACCAATTTGCGGCTTGTTAAATAAACGAAGTGTAAATTTCTTCAAACATCCTCCTATGCACGTTCTTAAGAGCTCGCGTTAATAAGAATGAACTACATATCATGCAAGAATTTAAAGCCAACAAAGAAGAAGTAATCACTGGCTCTAAATGTTTTACGACCAAAAAAATTGTATCTCTCAGAATTCACAGTATTCACAATAATCTATATTTTATCTAAAACAGCGATGAAAACCATAGTTTATTACAATGTCTTAACCTAACCTATTTGTAAGCCATAAACACAAAAAGCGACAACTCCTGTATCATTTCAAAGAAATCTTCTAATTTATAAACAAATTAGCAAATACAAGCCGTAAAGGAAACCGCATCACTCAGGGGAATTTCTTGTATGTTTGATGAATTTTCAGGATTCGAAGGACTAGAAATTATATGCATTATTTTTTCACTTATTTGACAATGGACATGTTTTTTGTTGGTTTAAACCAAACATTTTTCTGACGAGTGATCAATCTTAAATTTTCGCCGCTTATGTCAGGGTAACAGAAGCTGACATTCATCCTCTGCTACTTCCTCACTGGCTGTTGCTACTGAGCCGCCTAAGGGACATAAGGGAAGCGGATTGGAATATCAAAAGTTGTTGACATCTATACCATAACAAATTGTTCCATACCATCGTTCACTTCAGTGTTCTATGTAGCACTCTGCCGTTGTTTGATAACAAAAAAAAATCCCAGCTCAAGAGAGGAGAAACAAAAATTATTCGTCGAAAAGTATCCCTTAAAATTTGTCCTAATGCTAGTCCTGGGAGAATTCGTGGCACTTTCACAAAAGTAGGCAGGTCCCCGTGTATGGACAGTAAAAAAACGAGTACCTCATCCATCTTTCTGTCTGTCAAGTTTAGCGGGAGACGAGACCCTTTTCCCATTGTTGCCGTCCGTTGTAGACCATTGTAAGTAGGTACTAAAATGCAGCACTTTACATAGAAATTTACACGAGATATGTCACGAGAATGTATTCGTATTGATATATGGGATACGGGTTACTAAACTATATAAGTAACAATATGGCTCCGGTGCACAATCGCAGATGTCGATTTGTGACGAAGGTTTCAAAGTGATGTATGTGATGAAATATCATGATTAGAATGCTGGTAGAATAAAACAGAACTAGAATTTGCGCTAATTGAATAATGTATGCATTTTCAATACATAAATTAACATAAAAATAAAAAAAAACTCTTTTTGGGTTGCTGGTCAATATGAAATAATGTTTGTCCTTCTCAAACAACATACATTAACAGCCGTAATTTTACTTTCTTACTTAATTAAGTGGCGTTACAGTCCGGAATGAACCTGGGCCTCAACCAACATGCCTCTCGACTTGGCCCGGTCCTTAGCTAACTCCATGCTTCAGCGCCGTAGAGCAGGACTGGGATGATCAGGGTCTTATATAGGATCGCATTAGTAGTTCGAGTGAGGGCTTTACTACTGAATTGCCTTCTTAGCCCGAAGAAACAGAGGTTGGAAAAAGTAATTCTTCGTTTAATTTCTGACGAGATATTGTTGTCAAAGTTAATAGTGGAGCCGAGGTAGACAAAGTCCCGTAATACCTCAAAGTTATATCTATCTATGTTGACGTTCTGTCTAATTCTTCAATGTTGTGTGTCCTTTCGTGTTGACAGAGTATATTTAGTCTTACCCTCATTTACTGCTAACCCCATTTTTGCCACTACCTCCTCTATACTAGATACTAGCAAAGGTGCTATGACATCACGTTGAGTCCTACCAATGATGTCAATATCGTCAGCATATGCTAGTATGTAGTTGCACCGATATTTTGGAAAATTGTGCTTTTGGTGTTGGCTCGGGAGTTTTGTACAATCCTCTCAAGAATCAAATTAAAGAAGTCACATGACAGCGCATCGCCTTGCCCAAAGCCTTTGATCGGTTGTGGAGGTTCTGCCTGACGGCGGATGGTTGTTCGTCATCGCCGTTTAACAGTCTGCAGAAGTGGTCTAATGGCTTGTTGGCATCGTTGCCATTGATCTTCGACATTATATGCTGGTTGTATGCTGTGAATCGAGAGGTTAAGGGATACCCATTGCACGATGGCATTTGCGGTCTCTTGCAATTGTAGTCTTTCGACATTAATTTTTTTCACAGTATTTCTGGTTTGTTGTGGCGTAATGGATATCTACATTCTTACTTTGGCTGCAACATGGTAGTGGTCCGAGTGCGATGTTAGCCCCTCGGAATGTTCGGACATCCAAAATACTGGATGCGTGTCTCTTGTCTATCGCAATGTGATCAATTTTGTTGTATGTTCGTTTATCTCGAGACCCCCATGTCCCCTTATGGATATCGAGGTGAGGAAATCGTGTGCTGGGTATAGTGGCATTTTGTTCCGTGACGAATTCAATTAGCCTAAGTCCGTTACCAGACGTGTTGTCGTGTAGGTCACAGTTTTTCATCCTATTTTTGCCTGGCCCATCCAATCGAATTTCCTGGATGGCAGTAATGTCTGCTTTCTAGTAGTTTAGGGCTTCCGCTAGTTGTGCCTGCACCTCTCCTGTTTAATATTTATTGTTTTCACATTCCAGGTGCAGATACGAACGTCGTTGTCCTTTTTTTGTCAGTAGGGTCATCATCAATAAGATCAGTCCTTTCCGAGGCTATTGGTTGCTTCGTAACATATAGTTTTTTCCATGTGTGGGTAGTAAAACCAAAGCACAACCACCAACCTGGAGGGCTAGTTCCAATTTATTAAATACCCCTAGGACTCGGGGCCATCAGTATCCACTACGGGATTGAGCGCTGCCGTTGGCCTTTCAGTTCATCCGCCACCATCTCTGTTCAAGGGGCATTACTTACTCTGAGATTCCTAGTTAGCCTGGTGTACGAATGGGTAGAAGCAGTTCATCTAGGTTTGTCTGGGACAGCAGGCCGGTTATTCATTCCGTGCCATTCTGACCAGGATATTTATAGTGTTGCTGTTTTTCGTCTTGTTGCCTGCACTCACACTTATCGTTTAGCAAGTCAAATCTGGTTGGATGAGACCAGTAATAAAAGGAAATGTTAAGGGAAATGTTATGCTAATTAAAAACAAATAAAATGTATATGTACCTATCAGGACTGGGAAGAAAATGTCTACACAAATTCTGCGAAAAATTGTTTGTTCAAAATACCTTACATTTGCTCCACATTACTGTTTTTATTGTCCGGCATTTGACGCCATAATGTAGGACTAGTTAATGATTTTGATCCCACATGTCTATTTTGTTCTAAATGTGATCATAGGAGTGACTAATTATCCCTATATCGTTTGCGTATCTAAGTAGGACAAATTTGTTTGTACCTCAGTGTTTATAATTGCTCTACAAACAACCTGGTCCAGCAGGATATTAAAATTCGTATGACGGAATCCGGTACATGTCTGAACAAGTTTAGATGAGCTGCTTTCAAACTGAACGTTCCGCCGTGTATCATCCAGTGTTAAGCGATACAGCTGTATTAATTTTGATGGAATCCCGAATTTCGCAATCGCTCTATAGAGGTCTAATCGATGGATGCTATAACACGCGACCTTAGATAATGTCGGTAAAAAATGATGTTTCTCGACATGGTACTAGAACTTCATTTCCGAAAAACGCTTTGTTTGACCACCAAAATACATACTCAACATTGTAATCAAACTATAATTTAAAGCTCCAGTATCAATAATAGACTACAGATCGCAGACTCCAGGCGGAAGACATACATTTCTTAAAAAATATTTTTTTGGGCTCATATAACTTTAAATCTTTGCGTTATCACTTACTGGGTTAGTAACTTTGAGTAAGTAAGTAAGCAAATATGATTAATTCTATTCATATACTCCACATACTAATGTTCATTTCGAGAGAAGGCAATTCGATATGGATTTAAATTTTTAAAATAAACGAGTATATAAAAAGGATAACCAATGCGAAAAATATACATTACTAAAAAGTAAATAATAAAAGCTCGAGTAGGTACTTGAATTTCTCTTTCACAGCGAAACTCAGGTATAGTAACTATTACGCATTAACCATACATTTTTTTTATAACGGGTGGTTAAATTTTAAGGGCCGATATTGAATGTGAATCACACCTAAATGTCAAGTTTTTTTCTGCATTTCATTTGACATTTCTCAATTTCAGACTAACTATATTTGAACTATGAAAACTTATTATGAAAATGGGCGTTCAAATCAAAATGCATATCGTGCACTTTGTGATTTTTTCGGTCAATTTAATCGCCTAAATTTGCGTACAAACGGAAAAATCGTGCAAAAATTTGAGCAAACCTGGTCTGTAGGAGATGTGAAAACACCAGTGCATGCTCGTGCTGCAGAAAATATTGCTTCTGTTCGCGATAGTGCGACTGAAGAGCCGTCCACCTCAACTCGTCGTCGTGCCCAACAATTGCACCTCTCACGCTCGTCGTTGATGAACATTATGCATAAAGACTTGCATTTACACGCTTACAAGGTGCAATTGACTCAAGAACTTAAGCCTCATGACCATTTCAAGCGTCGTAAATGGTCAGAATGGTGGCAAGAAATGGCAACAGTGGATGATCAATTTTCGAAGAAAATCATCTTCAGTGATGAAGCACATAGTGGATTCGTCAATAAGCAGAATTGCCGCATTCGGGCCAATGATAATCCAAGAGTGATTGTCGAAAAACCAATGCACCCACAAAGAGTGACTGTTTGGTGCGGTTTATGGGCTGGCGGCATCATCGGGCCGTATTTTTTCCAAAATGAGGCAGTTACTGTGAATGGTGTTCACTATCGTGAGATGATAACGAACTTTTTTTGGCCCGAATTGGAAGATATGGATGTGGACGATATGTGGTTTCAACAGGACAGTGCCACTTGCCACACAGCCAACGAAACAATGGCTCTTTTGCGCGATAAATTCAATGGCCGTGTTATCTCACGTGGTGGCGATGTCAATTGGGCGCCAAGATCATGTGATTTGTCACCGTTGGACTTCTTTCTTTGGAGTTATTTGAAAGAAAAGGTGAATGTCGATAAGCCAGCAACAATTCAAGAGTTAATGGATGTGATAATTCGGCACATTAACCTCAATTATGCCTCAGCATCATCGAACATTTGGACCATCGGATGGAGGTGTGCCGCCGAGGACGGACGCGGTGGCCATGTAGCCGATATTTTGTTCCATACATAATTAAGTCATACCAATATTATCATAATAAAAAAAATGACAATAATTTTCTAAACAATTTGTGTTTTATTCAAAATCAACATCGGCCCTTAAAATGTAACCACCCTTTATAAACTTTTCTCAGGTTAGGCGAACCTTAAACGCTCAAACAGCGAATTGAACTGTAGTAGATTTTATTTATATTAGTTAAAATGCGTCTTCTGTAAGTTCGTTCCATTGTTTGCTTGTACAAAAAGAGTTTTGATATTAATTTGTTCATCTCATTGTTTGAAGGACTGTGTGCTTATGAGCTCTAACTGTGTGTCAAGTCTTGTCTGAGCCAATGGTTGGGGATTTGAATTAGGGGAAGAATAGACGGCATTATAGCAACTTTGGCAGACGATTAGCACCAAGTTAAAAAATGTCAGAATGGACAAAACCCTGGTGCATAACAATGAGACAAAATCAAAACAACTATACATATCGAAAATTCAACAATCCACCTTTTTCTTTGACTCTGCATACATTTCATATGCGAATGAGGTGAATTATTTTGACATGACGTTAGATGCGAAACTCAAATAGAAATCGCACATAAAAAAAGAAACATGACGAGCTTAAAAACAAATTCCGATAAATGTATTGACTATTTGAAAACATTTTATGTTGAGTATAACAAGCTGCTTTTATATAAGCAAGTTTTAAAACAAATAGAATACAACTATGAGGTTGTACAAAAACCAATAATAGAAACTGTTCAATATAAACAACTAAGAACAATTGTTAATGCACCGTGGTATATTAGAAACGGTGATATCCATAGAGATTAAGCTATAGCCACCCTTGATGACGAAAATAGAAATATCGCTAGCAAAAATTATATTCATTTCCTACTCATTGCTATACGCTATTCTTCAAATATTGGACGAGAGATACTTGGTGCGAAAACTTAAGGAACCAAACCGTTCAAACTGGTGCACTAAAAACCAACCGCCCTTTTTCTGGCACTACTAGCAATATTCATCATTTGGAGGCTTCCTTTTTTTCTATTGATAAAGTAAAGTACTTTATGATCATACGTAGATTGATAAGGAAGGTGTTTTAATTGAAAATCTATAATCCACTGTACGAATCGCTGAGTACTATATCCCAGAATATCCTTAAACTAAACATCTCCAAAAAGTGGGAGTGGCTAAAAAACTTTATATGGATGAAATATAGTAAATGACGTTCTCTTAATATCTTGATTAGACGTTTAAGTTAAAAAAAAATATGTATTCCTGTACTGATTTCACAAATAAAGAGCATATATTCTGACTTGATCCATACACTTTAAGGCACGACGATCCCTATGCGTTTTGTCTTTGGAACTTAATATAAGTTAGTAAAATAAATAGTTTAAAATTAAGTTCTTGCCAATGATAGTTTATAACATCATACATCAATTTATATCAATCATCAATTTATATCATCAATTTATAGCAATTTAATAGATTGAACAACCAATTAAAATGTTGAATAACATTACAAAATCTGCTCCAAACACACCTAAATTATTTGTTTATTTTACTTCCATTAATTTATAACTTATTATTAAACAAATAAATGATGTGTTGTGGACACCACGGTTAACTATTATCTCATCCTGTTGGCTAAGGAGTCATAAAAATTCTTCAAATAAAAAACGAGCAACCCCCTCATTAGTAGATTTTTGCCGAATCCGAACTGCTAATTATTTTCTTCATATAATCAAGTGAAATAATCGTCTGACACTTTTCACTCCTTCAGTGAGTTCCGATTCATTTGGGTATTGCCTTCCAGACTCATATACTCTGCGTGCTAAACATCCCCAAACATTTTCTAAAATGTTAGGGCCCGCCGAATATGGCGAGCAGGTCAGTAAAGGTACGTTTTGGAGCTCAATCCAAAACTTCACGAGTCTATCAGTGTGGATAGAGGCGTTATCCTGCAGGAAACCCGATTCTAAAGGCCTAAAAATATATTTAATTACTGGGAAAGACGTTCTTAATAATCTTAATACACCAATGATACGACGAGTAAGAAACTGCAATTCAATGGTGTCATATAGTATGTAAAAACTCCCCAGACCTTTATTTTGGACTTTTTGTACTCATTTAACGCTTTTGTTTTTCCCATATTTAGTCAATTTAATTGAAAATTGGTCAATAATAACCCAAATACACCTGCTTTCACGCAAACATTAATATTGAAGCGGCAGTCGCAAAAAAATACAATACTGGTAAGAAATAACGGTTTACTTCCAGAACTCAAAGTATTTTTTTAGAATGAGAGTAAATGGAGAAGAATGAAAAATAAAGATTGAACATGATACATATTCAGTGTTCCAAGTTATTTGCATTTACATTGAAAGGATCGAGATGGCGCTAATCAGTTATATAAATCATATCTCTGTATTACCAACTATGTAGCAAAAGGAATATACCCCTATGGCATAGGGTATTTACACTATCAGATCTGTGTCGTAGCGAGCTTAATACAAGCAGCATCTACGAGCAGAGATTTGCACCAGCATATAATATGCATGATTATGATTAGGTATATGTAATGGCACTTAAAAGATCAGGAGCATCAATTTGACCTGATAATAATTGGTGTAAGAAAACCATGTCATTGATAAGTCTCCGTTGAGACAAACGCAATAGTTGCAGCAGTTTAATTCGACACCTATACGGAGGCAAATTGTGTAGATCATATGGAAGTCCTCTCAAAGCAAATCTTATGAATTTATGTTGGACTGATTCAATTCTATTTGAATGAACTACATAGAACTGTGTCTTGACTTGTGAGGCATGCTCCAAGTGAGGGCGAACTAGACAATTATAGAGTGAAAGAATGACATGATGGGTCATTAAACTCTTTTGACCACCTTTTTATATATCCTAACATAGAGTTGGATTTATTGACGGTAACGTTAATGTGTTTATTAAACTCCATTTTGGGATCAAAATAAAGATCTTTAAAACTGTCTACACTACAGAGAGTGTGGCCGGACAGAGTATATTTAAAATTACATGGAGCGCGTTTTCGTGAAAATGACATATGCTGGCACTTTGTAGGGTTCAGATTCAAACCGTTTTTAAGACACCATATGGTAAAACTATTTAAATCGGTTTGTAGTGAAAGCGAATCGTTTGAATCTCCTACACATTTTAAAAGTTTCATATCATCAGCATATATTTATGAAACCTGGAGGGATTCCATAAGCCTTAAGTTTAAAAATTATGGTGTTATCTGATAACTGGTCAAAGACTTTGAAGTAAATGATATGAGCTTCTTCTTTGGAAGTGTTATGGTCAAATGTTTGCAAACGCTCTGTAGACGTGGAAGCGTCGACGGACAGACATGGGTCAGAAAATGCAGACACTGTGGATACCGCATGATTAAAATTGTCTAACAAGTCCTTAAAGCAATTTGACAGCTTAACAATGTCAGCTTTAAGAGCCGACAAGATAAAAGTAAGACTTGATATGGATAACTTTACGGCACGCAGTGCAATACCAGAAAGTGCCTTCAGTTGCGTTTATTTTATCCATAAATGTGTTAGTAGATCCAACGCATTTCGCATGAAACATTTTTCCACATGGTACATAACAGGCGAAAATAGCGTTATTGGATTTTTTTTGTTTCAACGCATTTTTGAGCATTTTTATTGCAAAAATTCAATTCAATTTGAAACATGATTCCTCTTATTTTTTAGAATTCACTTAACCACATCTCAACGCTTGTGTAGATATACAGTGCATAAGTATTTATACTGCCTTTATTCAGGGTTGCGCATATTCGTATTCAAATATTTCCCCACCCATAATAGTTATACAGGGTTTGTGTCAAATAAATTGCCAAAACATGGAGAACTATTACAATTGGCTGCAAAATCTATGGCTACAGCTTTCTTTTCAACGCTTTAATAACATTTTGTTGACTTATGTTGACTCAATTAATTCGTTTACAATGTTTATTCTGTAGGTAAAAAAGAATTACCATTTGAATAAATTAACCCTAGAAACGCAACTGCTAAATTACAAAAATAGTCTGGACGATTTTTTTCAACTTTCAATAGATCCTTTGGTAACCTGATGCTATGCCGGCTGTGTATAAAATAAGATACCCTTATACAAGCACTATTTAACCATCAGACGCATTTAGAATATACAGCCTCTATTCAACATTATATAAGTTTTATGAATAAGGTTTTTGCTTTTAGAGGCATTTTAAGAAGTGCATAATTGTATACATTCCTTATAATGAGTTTATGAATAAGGCTATACTTAAATAGCAATATGAACATCAACCACATATGTATCCATATCCACTTTATAGCTTGCGATTGGAGAAAAAATATAACACCAAACATATACAATCTCATTTAATGTTCACATTATGTATATTTACGTATTATTTTGTTTTTTTTTTCACAAAGTGTTGTTTCAAAGATATGAAAATGATTAAATTTAAATTGACTTAATAATAATATTTACGTAATTTATTTTTATACAAAAACTTAAAATAAGAACTGGATTTCGTGTTAAACGATTAAATGTGATTCCAATTGCACTCGAATCAGTTAAATTCAATAAATGTCAAATTAACGAAAACTAATATTTACGTCATTTCTATACAATTAACAATTTAATTTTATTTTTTTTTTGTTTTATTTTTTTACAATATCTATATAGTTTTTTTTTAATTTTTAAAACTTATTGCAAAGCATATTTTATTAAATGTTTGTTTGATTAATTTTTTTAACTTACAGCACATGTACTAATATTTACAAAATGTCCTCTCATAGATACATCTTTTTCATATATTTTTTTTGAACTAGTCTAAGAGTTTTAAATTCTTTTATGTAACTTATATTTTCATACAATCGGCTTATGTATGAACTTCATAGAGAGTAAATGTGGAAATTATAAAACAATTCTTGTTGGGTGTGTTTCTGGAATAATTCGGTTGTAATTGCGTTTCTCTTAACGTTCATATTGTTTATATAAATTCCTAATTGTTTTTTATTATATTTATCTAATTAACTAACTTAATTGATAGTACTCAGGAGCAAAGTCATTTGCTAGGTTGCTTAGGAAATTAAAGTCTGACGAACTGTTCGAATTCTCTAAGCCGGTAAGGTTTGAATTTGTTACAGTTGATGCTGTGGCCATGGGGAATGTTTGCGCAGCCCCGTTAACAAAGTGTCCATTGCCTGCAGTCGCTACTGGGTGAATGTGCATTTGCTGCGACGCCACCTGCTGTTGATGCTGTGGGTTGTGAGCTTGGATTTGGTGTGGATGGTGTTGCGTATGAGGATGATGCTGCTCATAGTAACTGGGGAAGTTGTAGCTGTCGCAATTTTCGACAATATTTGTCGCCTGTGGTGCTGTGGGCATGTAACTTGTGGCTTCGGCAGCGTGGTTGTAGTCTGGATTATGTGGTTGATGGTGTGGATGATTGTGGAAAGTATTCTCATAGTATCCGGTTTGTGTCTTAGGATCGTGGTAATAGTTCCCACTGGAGTTTATAGATGTCGCAGTGTCGTATTCGTTGTGGTTGTATCCGTAGCTATGGTTTGGGTATGGAGTTGTTACGCAATTCGGTTCTTGCCCATGGTGGTAGTAATTTGGATTCTGCTGTGGATGATAAGTGGAATGTGGAGGTGGTTTGTTTTGAAATTCGTGGATTTTCAGTGAATTCATATCCGGCGATTTGATGTGGTTTGAGTGCTGCTGCTGGTGTTGATGGACAAAATCCTGGACAACGCCAACAGTTCCGTTGAGTGTTGGCGTAGTTTGTAGAAGCTTCTGTTGCTGATGGTGTGCCGTGAATTCTATATCGTACTTGCCGTAGTAGTCTTGATGTTGTTGCTGTTGCGCTGCAGCCACGGTTTGGGGAGTTTGTTGAATCGGCGTATTTGGCTGCTTTTGCTGTGCATAGTAGCTTGGGAAATAGTTCGCTTCGTGAATTACATTGTTGGCCGTGTTATTCGCTTGATATCGGCCCTTTGGCTTGGTGGTGCTGTGTGAAGTCGATACTGGCACTTGCGTTACTGGTGGCTGAGAAACTCCACCACTACTGGCATCGGAATCCCTTCTATACATTTCGTAGCCACTGAATGGTGAGTGTTTCGTAGATGTAGACACGGCTTCCTTTTTAACAATCTATGGTAAGAGATCATTTAATGAGAAAAAATCATAGTCTCGGGATCGAAACCTCTAACTTACCTGTTCACTGTCTTTTTTCTTGACTTTTGCCGGGCTCTCGTCTTCGTCGTCTAGGCTAACACTAGATGCAACACTGGAATCGGCACTAATCACATTCGACGCTGAAACAGTATTATTACCCAGATTGTTGTTGTTCGACGAGACTCCAGTTTCCAGCGTGGAATTCGGTGTCACTAAATTGAATTCGGTTAGACCTGCAGGCCATTATTTATTGCATACAGATACACTTACAACTTCCAGTACTTTGATTATTATTTGTAGCACTTGGTGTGTTATTGTTATGCCCCCTCGAGTTTGATGTGGAATCAGGAATATCGTCGGATGGTAGCTCACAGCCTTGACAGGATTTTTTCGAATTGGAATCTACAAGGGAAAAAGATTACCCTTCGTTAGCCACGACTAAAGTAACTCACGTTGTTTTGCAAGCAAAAAAAAAACAACTCTTGACAATGATTGATGGAAATACTATCTAATTTTTTCTCTGTGCATCTTCTACCCTAAATGTTTATGTGTATGTGGGGTTATTTCTAAGCTACGTATATTTATGTTTTTGGTAAGCACAATCCAACTTACTACTATCTGACTGATTGTCATCATCACCTTTTAAACTGTCTTTGTTGTCCTCGTCATCTGTCTTCGATAGGGTTTGTCGCTTGTGTTTCATACGTCGATTTTGAAACCAAACTTTTACCTAACGGAATAAATTGCAATTGCAGACGTTATATGAAAAAAATAAAATGCATTGAACTCACCTGTCTTTCAGTCAAATCCAAACTTGCAGCAATCTCAATCCTTCGGGGGCGGCATAAATATTTATTGAAATGGAATTCCTTTTCCAGCTCCAGCAGTTGAGTGTTTGTGTATGCAGTACGTAACCGTCGGGGCAGACCATTTTCTGTAACGATGTCAACTGTAATTGGAATTCTTTCATTCATTTTTTTATTTATTCTAAAAGTCTCATTTTATTATGCATATACTTGACTTGGTTTGTTTTGTGCTGATCACAGTCTAAGTACATATCTGCAGCAGCGAGAGAGTTTATAAATTCCGCAAAATTTAAGACTGTTTTCTTATAGGAAATTTTTGTCGTCATTTCGTCAATGCCATTTTCGGATCCTCAACATTTCGGAGTGACATGAAAACAAACGAATGGAGACAGATGACGACTGGTTTGTATTCAACTTTCATTTTCACATCGAGTTGGGCGTTAGATCAAATGAAAAGCATGAAGGAATTTGACGATTTTCATAGTTTGGGCAAAATACAGATGTCGATGCAAAAAATGATGTCGAAGTGGAATTACACGAACGTATAATCCGGAATTTTAAGGAATTGGTGACTATGCGATTAATAATTATGTTTTGTTATTGGTCAAAACTAAAAAAAAATCTGTTAAGAACTATTTGGGCCAGAAATAATTACTTGAAATTGTAACAAATGGCATTAGTAACATAGATATTAAATTTTATTCCGTTTGACCAAATAGTTTGCGAGAAATTTAAAATTTTCCTTATATGGCCTAAATCCAAAAATCAGTTATATGAATTTTCTCGAAAAAAACGGGGTACGGAGTAATTATAATTATTATCATTTCGGATGCAGAGACCATTACGGATAGACGAACCGACGGAAGGAATTTCATGTTAGAATCAATCAAAATCTCGAGGTCGAACATTTTCACGAAAACAATATCTTACTGTTTGTGAAAGAATGTTGAAATCAAAATTTTAGCTAGCATCTTCTTAAGGATCCACCGCCATTCATTAACATGTTCTATGACTGAACTACCAGCTCTGATTGCCCGCCCATAAAAAAATATTTCTGTAACTATATAAATGAAGGGTATCTCTATGGGCCCACGTAGGCCTCTGCGAGCTTGACGACTCACCCGAGCGTAAACAGCCCATCTAACCTAACCTAACCATATAAATGTAATCCATTGTTAGGTGTGGATATCTTAAGTTTTTGGGTGGGCAGGACAAATTCTTACAACAAAGCAAATCCCAAACACTCCAATAAATTTAAAGTCGACATTCATCCACTTTTCATCGACTTCAAGACCGCTACAAAAGAATTTATCGCCTGAGATTCTGACAAAACTGATTTCGCAATTTATGCAAGCTGGACTATAGACCAGATATCAATCGGAAATCGACATCAATGGTCACTTATAGTGTGGCAGTATTTAAAGTCGGAGAAAATTTCACTTAATACTTTCAAAAAGATAGCTAGGAAATAGGTACCGTAAAACAAAATCTGCGACTACAACAAGATTCATTCTATATCTAGTCCTGAGATCGATATTCAGATAAGCGAGCTGTAGTAGGATGCACAGAAAAACACGATTTGAATGGTTAATCGCAACAACGGATAGCTGAACTCTTGTTATACCTGGCAACACTTACACTTTTGTGTATCTACAGTATTACAGAGCGCCAAATAGGAAAAAATAAAACAAAAAGCATTTTCGAATATAAATGCGCTTTGGACTGTATTTCATTCCAAGGCGGAAATTTGAACTATGTTATATTTTATACTAAATGAAATCAAATCCTCTTCCAACTATATCAATTAGATACACAAAACTCCTTGGTCAAACCGCGCTCGACCCATATCTATAATCGTTCTTAAATAACGGCAAATCTATGAAGTTTTTCATGGCAGTTTAATACTTATGGATGTTTGTCAGACTTTCGCATGAGAAAACAACTTGTGTTGTTACTTTTGTTATTTGAAACAAGAAACTGCACCCACAAAAACACGGTGGTCTAAAATAGGAAAACAAAATGTTCACTAAAGCTTAAATAATTTTTTAATCCGTTATATATTAAGCAATTTTATAAACAGAAAAACTTTCGAACTCCTGATTAAAAAAATAAAAAGTATCGTATATTTTTGTTGTAATTATTGAAACTATACGAACCTGACTACCGTTCACAGTAATAATATAAAATCTCCAACCAAAAGCAGCTTAACGATGAAAAATGTTTAAATACCTTTCAACACCCACAACAATATACACCAACAACATCAAACAAGTAACCATCTTCAGCGAGTACCAATACACATTTGCTTAAGAAGATGCTCATGTTAACTTATGTTTGCTGGCTGGATGCCGCTGCTGCTCCAGAAGCTCTTTCACGAATTGCTTAACAAAACGTAAGTAATTCAGAGTAATTCAAGCTGTTCAAAGGGAATTGAAAATCCCGCCACCACAATACCTGCCGAAAAGATCATTAATAACGATCTCAAAAAAAAAAAAACTGTCTTACGATCTCTTTGACGGACTGATTTTTGTTGGACTGACGAGACGGATCAACAAATGTGGGATACCAGCAACGATCGTTTCATTTCATTGATTAATCACACAAATATTGAACATTCGGAGTTGGTCAGAGTCGGAGTGAGCTTAATCCGAGTATCTTTTGGTATAGCAGCAATAGTCGTCCGGTTTCTCTTTTTTCTTCCTTTCATGTGTTACTCCGTGCCTGCGTGGTGATAGTTTGAGATCATTTTTCATTGCAAGATCATTTCATTTCTTAAGAATGAATGACGAGAGCATTGCCACTTATTACTTTTTTTGTACTGCTTCTTAAAGTCTTTCAACATTTTGAACAGAGCGGGTGGCTATTTACCTAGAGATATACAAATGAAATGGTTGCACGTGCAGACGAAAACTTTTGCTTTTGAGCGGTTAGTACGCGTGTCTTCTCTGGTCTACCGGATTTTCGCTCCAAATCGAGTGAATTTTTTTTCAAAACAGCGCTGCCCTTATTGTTAAACAGACGTAACCACAGCCAAGCCTTTTCATTTAGATTTCAATAGCATACATGTCATTCTAATGTACAGGGTCACTGCTATGGGCCAGTTGATTAATTGGTTGCGGTATACAGATTATAGCTTACAGAACAATCAAGTTTGGGTATATATTTTTTTAAGATCAAGTGTTCAAAGGATAGGTTTTACATCAAAGTTGTGCATCTGCGGTACCACTTAAACAATATAAATCAACAATGAATAATGAATGCTAATATATGCTTCAAATGACATCAGCAGTAACAAGGCTCGATCGAATATGTAAAGATTCGACAAAGCCTCACTTTGAATAACCTATTTCGGAACGCGACTGGCGCTTTTGGTATTGTTATGTTAAAGGTGAGAACCTACGACTCCCATAAATAGGCATTTTCAATCAAGTGTGCTATATAATTGTAGAAGAAATACCAGCCTTAAAACTCCTGAATTTCAAAAACTGAACAGCACTAGCGATGAATTGGATTTAATATCGATTTTGTAGAAATAGAAAAATATCTACCATATGGGTAGGAACTAGGAATCAATGACTCTGTGGCGCAGGAGTATTGGTCTTTAATGCATGTCCTAGCAGCACCGTTCCAGGTTGCCTTGTCTCAGGCAGAGACCCGCAATGGTCCCAAATGATACCTATCGAGAATTAAGCTGGGATAAATTTGAAGGGTTTTTTTTTAACTTCTTCCAAAAAAATTAACTTTGCATATATAAATGATCAGAAAGCATACTGACTAAACTTAGTATTTATGTATGAAATATTAATGCACATTGGTTGACAACAAACATATATTTACAAACAATCACTGGATTTATATTTGTTAGTTGTTAATGACTTATAGGTGGGTACATCAAAACTAAACAAATCTCAATTTGTTGTGAGCAACATTTCAACTTATGCGCTCTTCCCTGAAACGTATCGACCAACAACCGGAAGATGGAAAACTCATTATCATGATATAACTTCGTTTCCGTCATATACACAAAATATACGAGCACAACTCTAACCTCAATCCACTATCGCCAACATCTCATGTGGAAAATTTCACTGCAAAGTGTTTTCTAAATGTAAAATCTCTAAAATCCTATCCATCCAAAAGCAGGAACTCTAGAATCACAGGAACTCTAGAATTCACAAAACTCTGATAAGTGTTTTCAATATTCCGGCAAGCTGTTCATTTCTACGGAATCAGTACGTGTGTCAAACTGAAACTTCTAGGCCAAATAGAATTTCCCTTTTCCAAGGAAATTATCTTCACCCCCTTTCACTCTGTGTCTGTTGCCTTTGCCGCAATGTCATCTACTGATATGAACATTTTTCGAAACACCACCCTTACGAAGCATTTCATTGGCAGATACACCAAAAGATATTGACTCTGTCATCGACAGTCTTCCGTAGGTATGAAGAGATAATATATCATAAATTTTGCGCTGCAGTAAACTGTCGTCAAGCTGCTACTGCTGGTGCTTTGGTCCTACTGTTCCTCGTCAGAAACGAAAATTTATGAATATCCATTGCAGGTAAATCATAGGTAACCGGGTGTGACTAGAAGATATGCTTGCGCTTGTCTATGCCCTTGCATATCCGGGACAGTCTGTATAGCTACGTTCCTTTCTGCGCACTACTCTATCGACTCGAAATGGGGCTTATCTTGGTTGGTTCACTTCAGTGAGTGGAACAAAACTTCAGCAATGACATAAGAACATATACCAACGACGACGAGAGAAAGGGTTTTCCTGTTTTGTGTGATGGCAGGGATAACACAGCATCCTTTTTAAATGAGACATCCGAAAATTTCTGAATGGAAGACATAGTCTTTCAATTTCTGCTGGAGGGATAGATGTATAGGTGGAGAGAATTCCCAGTGGAATATGCGGTATACGAATATATTTTACCAGGCATTGTGTGAAAACATGAAATTGTTTTACTTTAACACTCAACAGTCAGCTACCGTGTGACAGTGTCGAGTAGGGTGATTGATTGATTAGAATTTCGTTAATTACTTTATTCTTAAAAATAAGAAGATGTATCTGTGTCTTCCATTTCTCATTATATGGTTCGTAAAATAATTTTATGGAAGCAGGCATCTTTTTGTGGTTGATGTCTATTTAGGAATTGATGTTATACTGTAGTCTGTATATATAGGTTTATGGAAAGCTTGTAGTACGATAAAAAAAATGCTGTGAAGAAGGAACGAATTAAAAATAGTTTTTCTATAGGAATAGGTTTTTAATCCACTTGTATTAATAGTTTCAGAATTTGCGGTTAAATCAGGAAAATAAGGGTTTTACACTGGCCATAGACTATTTCTTCTGGGATGGAGATAAGTAGTAGTAAGTCTATTAGCAAAGAACTAAGGCGAACCAGTATATATGACCCTGATCAAACCTGTCCTATTTCACAGCGATGAAGCGTAGTGTGTATTTAAATCGAATCATCAAATCTTAGACTATTTTAATTGTAAAATTACTCAGAAAATCTACCAAGCTACCAATTATGGTATGTAAATTGTAATATGGTTATGTAAAAACACTTTTGCTCGTAAACGGAAATTTTAAAATCCTCAGGAACCACTTCATATTCTTAATGTACATACGAGTTTTACAAGCATGCCAAATAAATTTACTTCATCATAAAAACCGTATGATTGCTTCAGGAACAGCTTAATTAAGTGGCCTTTGGGATGAACCTGGGCCTCAACCAACATGCCTCTCCAATTAGCCCGGTCCTTAGCTAACAGTCTCCAGTTGCGCACTCCAAGTTGGTTGAGGTCGGTTTCTTCTTGTGCGCCACTTCAGACGAGGTTTTCCACTACTGCGACCGACGGCGACGTCTGGCTGGGAAACGAAGACTCTGCGAGCCGAAGTATTGGTGTCCATTCGTTCAACATGTCCTAGCCATCTTAAACGTCCAATGCGCAGTTTTTTGACCAGGGCTATGTCGCTGTACAACTCGTATAGTTCGTGGTTAATTCTTCGTCTCCATAGCCCGCAAATGGGACCGAAGATTTTTCGAAGGTTCACCTGGGTCGGCAGACCCGGATATTCATCAAGTGGTTGGATGAGACCAGTACCCGATGGTTACCATTTGGAGGCAACCAATAAGCACATTTGATGTGTAGTCAAAGTTACAACCACTGGACATTGCCAAGTTAAAGCCAATCAAAGTCTACCCTCGTCCTACAACACCCAACCATTCAGTGACATCAGGCACAATTCAAAAATTATCCATCATCATTTATACATAACCTGAAAGTACCTACATATGTATGACCCCCAGTTAACCAATTGGAAAAATAATCTCCAATCCCTGATCCTTACAAACATTTATTATTTATATCGCCTAAAAATAACACATTTCAAGATAAAGACTAATAATAAAGTCAAAACGTAATTTCAGGTCAAAACATACAAGGGTTGCGTAGGTGCGTCTATGAGTAGAGGCAAACAACAGCCACTGACCATTAATCAACATTTCCCATGCTTCCTTAAAGTCCCGAGTTCTGTTGACAGAGGTGCGCAAGAATACAAAACATTATTTGATTCAAACAAATTAAACTGATAGCGTTGTGTTGCATAGTGACAGTTCGTCCAATGTCAAACTCATGTCAAGCTCATGAGTAATGAATTTTGAGCAGGTGAAAGCATTTCGGCTTGAAATCAAAAAGAAATAGCTCCCCCTACACAACCATGTTGATGTTGGTAGTCGGTACATTCTTTGTCTGTCTAGTCACTTTTGCATAATTTTAGCGTTCATTCAAATCCTTTCAAAAACTATGATCCGCATCCGCACACAGTTGTGACATTGAATGACTTGACGAATTTAAATTGTTTGGATATAGAGAGAAAAATCTTTATAAGCCCCGAAAGGATTTTATTGGCATCAGTGGTATAGAAGCCCTTACAAGTGAATAGGCAAACGAAAAAAAAAAATCTGAAATCCAAACACAAATGCTGCACGAAGCATCGGAAGAAAGAAAAAAAATGTTAATATCGTAGATACAGTTTTTTGTTTAGTGGAATCTCTTCAATGTGATGCGCTGCTGCTCTGCATCATGCGGAATTGACTTTTTCCCCTGATTCGAATGATTAATGATGTCGCCTCGTATAAAAGGTCCTTGGAAGTTTCACTCCTCGCATGTTGGAATGTTTTGTTGGATTTTTTTTGTTGTCTCAGTTTTGACGAACCGATTCAGGGCGGCTTCACATTGTGCACTTGGGTGTTGGAGTTTTCTATCTGTGAATTTTGTTCCTTTCTATAAACACAGTGTGTGTAGGTTTTTTACTCTTAATCTGCCAACAGGCTTTCTCTTTTAGTCTTTCAGTGTTTTTTTTGTTCGAATGACATTTGTTTTGTTTTGTTGAACTGCATTCGTATGTTCATTTTTGACAAATGTTAGGACATGATGCCGTGCGACGTTTTAGTATTTGTTATTTTATTTTAAATGAATATTTTATTGTAGACCATAATAGTTTTTATAAGAGAATTATGTAAAAGAATTTTGGAATATTCTTCAAAATTTTGGACTAATGGAATGTGCGAAATGAAAGGGTAATAAATTATTGTGAGTAAGTATTACAAGTGTTGAAGAAGAAAGCAGGTTGATTTGATTCTATCTGGGCCTCAACCAACATGCAACCTTTATTAACACGGTCCATAGCTGTAAGTGCCATTTATTCCGAGTCTACTGCGTCCGACGTCTGGGGGGGACATCGAAAACTCTGAGATCCGAAATATAAGTGTTCATTCGTTCTACATCTCCCAGCCATCTAAACCATCCAATGCCGAGTTTTTTTTGTTGCTGTACACCTCTCAAAGTTATTTTTTGAATCTTCGATTTGAATCCTCTCTAAGTTTTAGCTGATGTTTTATATAAAATACAACAATTAAAAAACCACACTGCGTCGAGGGGTTTTAAGATAAACAGTTCCAGACAAACTATTCTATATTCACCACATTCGTGAAAAACACCTTCTATCTATCGATCCTCTTAAATAATACACAAGCTGTCTACTTGACGAATGACGCGCATCCGATTTGTCGCCCAAGCTATATCTAGATACTCTGAAAATATCTTAAAGTGTCAATGGAATGATTAAATATACTTGCTAAAAAAAACTCCTCGTGCTAATCACAAAAACAACTAACGACTCCTTAAGTAATGAATCTAATGAGGACGCTATCAAATACCATATATTGCTATGAAAATCATCTTCACCAGGCTCTATTACCACCCCTTTTACACTTTTTATATGTTATATCTATATGTATACACTAAGCATCTGATCCCCTGCTAATCCTACTATTGAGTGTTTTCTGTACCTAACAAAAAAGGGTTAAAATTAACCACACAAATTGAATAGATTAGTCCTATGCTTTCCCCTTTAATTTTACGCACTTCCTCTACTACAACCCTTCGCGACGGTAAAACGTATAATAGGGATGATATTTCGCTACATCCTATGATTTTGCCTATTTGCTTTCAATTCCGCAAAAAACAACAGTTAATCCTCAGCTTTTATAGTCGAGAAAATGATGAAAGATGTTGAAAATAAATTTCCAACCGCACATAGCAAGCCCAAATTGCTCACTAAACACCATCAGGTCCGGGGGCTTTCCCGAACCACTATGTCACCATATAAAAGTGAAAAAGGTAAAAGCAAAATCGTCTTGTGAAAATATCTAATATCTCTTCGGGAGATAAATTGAGGTCATTTCTTATGCTGTGGTACAAGGTGTGGTGACACTGTTTTGACACTGTCCAGCAATTTTCGCACACCGCATGTCCTTAATGTAAGGAGATGACCTTTTTCCAAATGTTAACAAGCATTTCTACATGTTTTTGGTCAAGCGGTCGACAAAAGGAGTATCCCTTCGGAATGTCATTGGAAGGTAGGCCCCACTGACCAGTTGTCCTCATGATGGTGGTAATGTGCTTTTTGCATTTGCTGCAAAATTTACACTCTTATCTGGAGCATTTTGTTCGCAAATAAATTATCTCTCTTTGGTTAGAGGGGTATCCTTTCTCTATGGTTCATTATTTAATTTTATGTTTGTTTGGTTTCATTTTTTACTGTTGGTGCCAAACGAATTATTATCCTTTTAATTCGATAATAAAGACCGCTGGTACAAATGTTTGTAATAAATAATGCTTAAGAACGTGTGGTATGAGGCAGACAAGTGGTGTTAAGGGCCTGCTGAGGATTCTATTAACATCCTCAATGGTAAACTCCTTTTACGTGCGAGATGTAAATTGCATATATACATTTGCTTTAATGCGATATATCCTACAAAATAAGACACACACATCTGTGGGTTAAAACTTCCAAGATATTTATTTTAAACCTTAGTCAAGCTTTAATATTACTTTTTCGAATAATGAAACACATATTGAATATAAAATGTAAATTAAAAACCAATTTCGAATTGAAATAGTTCTAGTCAATCAAAAACCACTTGTATGTGTACTAACTTACTTACTTATGTGGCGCTACAGTCCAGAATAAAAATGGGACTCAACCCAATAAGCCTCTCCAATAAGCGCGGTCCTTAGCTAACTGTCTCCAGCTGAAGGAGAGGTCTTCCTCTACTGCGTCCGACGTCTGGCTGAGAATCGAAGACTTTGCGAACCGCAGTATTGGTGTCCATTCGTTCTACATGTCCTAGCTATCTTAAACGCCCAATGCGGAGTTGACTAAGGGCATGTTTTTAAAGAATTTTCCTCTTAAATCGACCAATGATTTCTTCATCCACTTTCGATACGGTCCATGCTTTAGCACAAAAAGCATGACAGGGATGATCCAGGGTCTTATAAAGGATCTCCTTAGTAGTTCAAGTGATGGCTTTACTACTGAATTGCCTTCTTAGTCTGAAGAAACAGCAGATAGCAAATGTAATTCTTTGTTTATTTTTGACGAGATGTCGTTGTCAGAGTTAATAGCGGAGCCGAGATAGACAAAGTCCGGAACTACCTTAAAGTTATAACTGTCAACGCTGACGACCTGTCCAATTCGTCAATGTTGTGTGTTCATTCGTGCACCGATTTTTGGAATATTGTGCCTTTGGGTTTGGCTCGGGAGCCAAACAATCCTCGCAAGAATCAAATTAAAGAAGTCACATGACAGTGTATTACCTTGTCTAAATCCAGACTGAGTTTGGGCGGTATACCAAAACTAGACATGGCTCTGTGTTTTCCTCTCTATAAATACTGTCGTATGCGGTTTGAAATCGATGAACAGGTAGTGGTTATAGATTTGGACTTCTTGGGTTTTTTCCAGGATCTGCGCAGTGTGAAGATTTGATCAGTTGTGGACTTTCCTGGCCTAAGCCCACGCTGATAAGGGCGGTTTCAGGCGTTCCTTTATAACGGCAGATATGATCCTGTCGCGAGAAACCTAGTACCGGTAGCCATTAGATAAGCCGCAACTGATGTGGTAGGTTTCACGTGTATGTGTACTTGTGGAATACTTCTGTCAAAACATACTACTATCTTGTGATTTTCATCAGAAAGCACAAACGCAAATTTCTGCGTTGTCGTATTCCACTTCACAGATTGAAGCAGCCATTCAGCATGACAAGTTAAGGTGATGAAGAAGAATAAATTCAATAATATCAACCATCCGAAAATAATTTAGATCTAAAAGAAATGTTTTAAAATAAGCTCACAAGCTAGGGATATGAGTCAAAATTTATATTTATTCAACATAATATAGTAGAATATGTTGATTTAGAAATATATCGATCTTCAAATATCGACAATAGTTTAGACATTATCAATGGCATTTCAGCCTTTTGGCTGAAATGACACTATAAGTTGAAGGAATAAAAGTAATAAAAGTTCGGTGGATACTGACTAATAAATATCACAACTTTCGTAAAATATTTTATATTCTAAGATAAGAAAATATAGTTCTAGACCACCCATGGAGTAAGTCTCCGCTAAACCCAACGTATTTTCTAACTCTCTCTCTTTATCAGCTCTTCAAATGCCTGGCGCTGTACTAAAACCCTATATAGGTATAAAAGTGTTATAAATATATATAATCATAATAGGCGAAACATAGGTGGTAGTAAGATTTTCTAAATATCGTGATTATACACTTTTTCAAAATTCTTTATGGCGTGACCGAAAATTACGTTTATATGAAACGTGGAAGTAGACGGATTTTGAATATGTTTACTCTTGTCCAGCAAGGACCAACAAAGAGTTCGTGTATCAAATTTTACCATTATAGCTTAAAATTTAGTTTATAAAAACTGGGCGGACGGGCATGGCTAGATCGACTCACATTTTGAATCCGATTCATTGATATGCTTTACAATATGTCAGACCTATGTTACTGAAAATCGACAGTGTGTGTCAAAGCAAATATACCCCTATGTGATAGGATTTAAACAGTGGTGTGTGAAGGTGGGTACGGTCACTCTAAACTAAACACCTAAATCCCTATTTTACCATTCTAATTGAATGAAATTATCCAGTAATCAGCATAAAGTTGTCGAGATTTTGTAAGTATAGACGTTCCTGTTTAAGTAAATAAATTACTTAGATTTTACCGAAAGAAAAAACCTACATTTTTGGCAATCGAAATTATTAAATTTTATAGGACAATACTTAACGAAAATAAGTTTGTGTCTAAAGTGGTATACGATTTAGATTCATTTTTCTAATTTTATAATTATAAAACATAATTATTATTAAAAATTATAATTAATTTGGATTAAATTTATTCAGATGAAAAACCTCATCTCATTTATGCAATAACTCATAATAAAAGTGAAAGATTTCCTAATTATGAATTATTATATATCAATGCAAGTAAAATATTTATATATTCTTTCACTTATCGCGTCATCGATCGTTGTAAAGTCGATAACACCAGAAATCAGCTGAATTACCAAATACACAGAAAGACACAAGATCCTCTAGATGTGAATATAACGATTTTAGAGACAAAAAATAATTACAACGATTTGCGGTAACACGTTTGTTCTTTTACTTCTGAGTTTCAGAAAATTACCATAATACTCGGATGATTTGACAATCAAAAAAAAAGAAGAACCGTGAAAATGATGTCTTAAATTTCCTAGTTAGATCCTGTATGATATCAATACCGAATAACAACAAGTAGACAGTGACAATTAACATCAACGCTGTTGGATAAATTTTCTTAAAGTTCCTAAACAAAATTTCAAATGATGAGATCCAAAAGTCGGGCTCATTGGCGCGATGAACTGCCGCGCAAAAATGTTTTATTTGAAAAATCATTAAAATCCTCGAGGAAATAAGATCCAAGTTTGTTTTATTTACGGACGGGTACAAACAAAAATAATGATTAATTTGTCTCCTCTACTGAAGATATTTGTATGACTGCCATCCATATTGGTCGCTTGCGCTAATGTGCAATCTGTCGAGCGCAATCAAATCAGCTTTACCCAAATCTGTTTGGTGACCTGGGACACAAACACAAACGCTTAACTAAATGTAGTCCTAAAGAAAGAAGTCTGAACTCATTAAATGTAACAATCTCATAGGTATATGCGTGAGATATCCATGCCCTAAAATGCATATAGAATGTAATTTGTGGCATGCGTTGCGTGTCATGAAGCGCAGTTTCGTTACAACCACATGTCGTCGCCGTCGGTGTTCCTATCATCAAGTTGAGTTCATAAGTTGATTATTATCGATCTTTAGCTATTGGAAAGTTTGTTGAAAACAGTAATTTTAAAAATAAAGCATTGTTTTCAACGCTATATACCTATATCAATCAATATTTATTTGATATACATTACTGAACAATTCAACAACAAATTGAGAGTTGTTGCTTAGATGACCGCAATTAAGTACCTTCTTTAAAGATGCTTTACAGCATTTTTTTAGAAAGCATTGACTAAAGCATTACGAGCATTGGTATCAAACTATATGGTTGGTAATGGGAATAAAAGATCCTTTACGCTTTCCCTCCTCTATAATTTCGGTCATAATTCATTTTGTTTTAGTAACGACTTTCTTCAAGTAACGCATTACACGTTTATACATTTATAATAGTTCCCATGTATCTTTTGTTATAGGTGAACTCTATATTTGCGTAACAAGTCCTTAATAAAAACTGTCTGTGTTTTTATTTTAATGTTTTGTATTTTCACGAGAGCAGATATTCAATTTAGGGGTTTGCATCTATGTATTCTTATAACATATTAGTATTTCTTTTGTGAAAATAGTTGTTTTATAAGTAAATTTTTTTTGGCAATTGCATGTTTTTGTTATGTTAATACGCGGCATTTCTAAGAATTGTTTACAATTGATGTCTCAAAGAGCGCTATTTCTGCCGCTTACTCTAAAATGAGATCATAATGTTTACCTTGAAGCGCAATGTTGTTGTTCTTTTTGAAAAAGTGAAACAAATAGGTACTTGACAAAAATTTGTTTTTCAATACAAGAGTGTACAGATTAACTTTTAAAATCATCAAAATTTATTCTTGACTTGGCAATGCCAAATGTCTGTACATTAAACTTGTGTTTAAACACACATTGCTTAGTCGAGACTTTAAGACCTGACCTATTTGAAATAAGCAATTAAGGACAAAATAACAAGTAGAATAAACCCTTGGTCAGCATATTATAAATTAATCTTTTCGATGACAGTCAAAGCACACATTTTCATTTTATAGAAATTTCATAACTTTCATAATGTATTTCAAACAGAAACAAGCAACAAAATACAATTTCAGACAATTCCACTCAGTCATCTTCTCAAGTAAAAAAAAACTTGCTGATAGAAATACTAGTAAGAAAACACTTTTGGTCGATTACGTCCCCAGGATGAAACCAGATTTTTCAGCGGGATAAATGCGATATCATTCTCTCTCTCTCGACCCACCTCCCCTTCCGTCCATATTCCCCCTAGTAAATAAAAAACAAAACCTGTACTGCCATGAAGAATTCTCTTTTTTATCTTAATGCAATAAGGCAAAATAAACGCTTCATTTCCATTTACGATGGAATGAAGTGAAACACCACGAAATAAAGTAAAAAAAAAATAATGAAAAAAATTCAAGTCAAGAAAAATGCCTCATAGTAATAGGGAAAACGTTAGGAGGCTTGCGCTTGGAAGCCCAACAACGGTAGCATAAATTAATTGCAGAAAAACCGAAAGTCACTTCCGGAATGTATACATTTCTTTTTCTTATTCTTCGTCATCTATATACATTTTTATCATTATCGTTGGAGAGAATTATTTTTTCTTTGCCATTCCCACAAAAATGTTATTACAGAAAACTTTCCTAAGAATTTTGTGGAAAATGCAACTGAGTGCGACGGTTACTCGAAATGCGAAATTCTCATCAGCGAATTATGATGCAAGGAAAAAATTACAACACACCAGTTCTGCTGGTATCAAACGGAAATGATGATATTAGCTTACAAGCAACAAAATCTGCAATTTGTTGCACGCCACTGCACGAGCTCCAGAAATAATAAATTTTCGTAGAATTGGATTAATAAAAGATTATTGTGCGTTTACACGCATCCAGGTTTTTAATCGCATTTTCACGTCTCATAACCTCAAAGCCGAAACAAGTTGCAGATTTACTCAACACAAGACCGGTTCTATGAATAAGTTGTGGCAGGTAATGGTCATAAGTACAAAATACTCATGCACATGTGTTTCACATGCGATTTTACAGTCAGTATTTTTAAGTCCGCAAAGGACTTTGCATGCAGTGCACTCATTTACTATCGATGGCAGTGGAGGTATATTATTAAAGTGCTACAAAATGTTAGGATTTTCTTCGGTTTGGCGATGAAAATCTTGTTTTATGTGATTCTTTATTAAAAAGTCGTTAGACATCCTCATGGGTGGCATGGTGTTTGAGAACTCCACGAATCGATTTGAACTTCAGTTAAGAGATTATTTATGAAAGACGACGAGATAAGTTCTATAAGTCTTTTAAAGTGCGAAAAATGGAGCACATAAGGCGAAATTGAAGGTATATGTTGTGGGCCTTCAATTTACATCACTGTCCGCCATGGTTGTTCTTATTTACAATAAGGGTGGTTTTAATGAGCAGAAAACGAATACTAAAGAGGATTGGCGGGTACAATCCATCAGGGATGTTGAGCTGTCAATCAAAGTTGCCTATGACTCAGTCTGTGGCAGTTTCAAAATGGGTGCGGATGAAAAGTTGGAAATATGTAATTCAATCATTTTTTTTGTGAAAAATATTTATGCAAAGTTTATAATTTAATTTTAAACTTGATATTGATTTTTAAAGTGGTGTGTGGCACATCATACAATTATTTGTTGCTTTTTTTCCAAGGGTAAAGAGGATGACGTCATGTATTTGGACGTTTTCGATTATTGTGGTTTCTAACAGATTTTTTTTGGTTTAAGGGAACAGTGAAAACTTGGACCAAAACTGATTGATCCTGTTTTTAACATTTTTATTTTCAAATTTTATATGGTATCTTGGTATTACAATAAATTTTGAAAAGACCAGTCGGATTTTAAAGTCTTCCCTGTATTTTTCATGCTTTTGCAACATCAACTGAGTAATCTACTGACATCCCTAGAAAGAAATTTAAGTTATGTTTTGTCTCGCTATCTCCAAGCTCTTCTTTATTACTTCGTACCTTTGTCGAATTTAACTGTATTCTTTCTATACTACTAAATAAATTCTTTATGATTTAAGAACAATAACCATATTTTGTCAACATGTTTATTTTACTGTTTAATAATATACAACGGTTATAATGAAAGCAGAAGATTATTTTCAAATTTATTATATTTTGCTTAACCAGTCTTTTTTTTCATTAACAAATCATCATTCATATGTATTAGGAAAACAAACAAAATATGTATTCACTTAAGGTATATGGAGATCATCTATAAACCAGGTGGTACAACGCGTTTGTAATATGATAGCTAAATTTAATGATGTCGACAATCACCCCAAGGAATTTGTATGTGCATAAGTTGTCGATAGATATGAGACTGCCATCCTTATATTGAAGATTAAGATACTTTAATCAAGAGTTGAGACGCGAAATCCAATGCTCCCGTTGGAACTGGATTTCATTGATATTGGCAACGCTTCGATCGCAATATGGAATATCACTTGCACTTGATTCATCAGATAATGCTAATTTGTAAGAAGGCGGTCAATCAGCTTAAGCACTCAAGTTGCCGTTGCTAGGTATGTGTGTTAGTAACGACTTACGTTGGAACGACCATATACATATTTCAATTCGCTAAAAACGCAGCGAAATGTCTAGGTTTCCTTAATCGATGTAAAAAATATTTAACCCCTTCCGATCTGGCCACAATATATAAAGCGTTTATACGCCCTAAACTTGAGTTCAACGCCCACGTCTGGTCGGGTGCACCAAAAACAACATTGCACCTCCTAGATAAAATTCAAACGCGTGCGAAAAAAAACTTATAGGAAACATTAGAATAGCGAACTCTTTAGTCTCGATAGAACATCGTCGAAATATCTCCTGCTTTACACTGCTTTATCGCTGTCTTAACAACAAATGCTAAAATGAAATAGCCAGCTGCATTCCCCCCATTCACCAATTCAGCCCCAATACTCGTTACGCTACGAAAGCAAATCAGTTTACCCTTAAGCATATCTTCGGCAGAACGCTGTAATATAGAGATTCGTACTAAACCGAACAACACGAATGTGGAATGCTCTACCAAACTCTGTTTTCCCTTTCCATTATTACCTACAGGCATTTAAAACCAATGTGCATCGGTACCTCCTTTCTTCTTATCCCGAATTTCCTTAACGCCCGCACTGTGATAAAACATATAAAGGGTATTCATAACCCCTTGAGTGCGCGCAAATTATATATAAAAAAAAAAGTAAATCGGTCTACTCGGAGTCGCTGGTTGAGTCGATTTAGCCATGTCTACCTGTCCGTCCGTCCGATTTTCGGACCTTAAATTTTGAACTAGAGTGATAAAATTTGGTAAACAGACTCTTGTCCGAGAAAACGGAACATGTGTACAATTTTTCAAATCTGGTCGGTTGAAAGCCTGAAGCCTGAAGAATGGAACCTCAGCATCGTTTGCCCGATCCACAAAAAAGGAGACCCTATGAACTGCGCCAACTACAGAGGCATAAGTCGCCTATAAGATCCTATCTGCCGTAATATGTGGACGCCTGAAACCGTTTACCAATAACCTGATCGGCCCTTATCAGTGTGGTTTTAGGCCAGGAAAGTCCACAATCGATAAAATTTTCACACTTCGGCTGATCCTGGAAAAAACCCAAGAAGTCCAAATCGATACCCACCACCTATTTATCGATTACAAAGTCGCATACGACAGCATTTATAGAGACGACCTATACAGAGCCATGTCTAGTTTTGGTATACCTTCCAAACTCGTCCGTTTGTGTAGGATGACGATGGAGAATTCTCGCTGCACCATCAGGGCCAGAAACGACTCACCGATACATTCGATACCAAAATAGGATTTAGGCAAGCCGATGCGCTGTCATGTGACTTTTTCGATTTGATTCTTGAGAGGATTGCGCAAAACTCCCGAGCCAACACCAGAGGCATAATTTTCCAAAAATCGGTGCAACTACTAGCATACGCCGACGATATTGACATCATTGGTAGGACTCAACGTAATGTCAAAGCCACGTTTGCTAGTATAGAGAAGGAAGCGGCAAAAATGGGTTTAGCGTAAATGAGGGTAAGACTAAGTATATGCTGTCAACACGAAAGGACACAGAACATCGAAGAAGTGGACAGAACGTCACCATTGACAGATTTAACTTTGAGGTAGTACGGGACTTTGTCTACCTCGGCTCCGCTATTTACTCTGACAACAACATCTCGTCAGAAATCAAACGAAGAATTACTCTTGCCAATCGCTGTTTCTTCGGGCTAAGAAGGAGATCCTATATAAGACCCTGATCATCCCAGTCCTGCTCTACGGCGCTGAAGCATGGACCGTATCAAAAGCGGATGAAGAAATCCTTGGTCGATTCGAGTGAAAAATTCTTAGAAAAATCTTTGGTCCCGTTTGCATTGACGGGCTATGGAGACGAAGATTCTACCAAAGCTATACGAGCTGTACAGCGACTTACCACTGGTCAAAAAACTCCGCATTGGACGTTGGACTCCGCACAAGTTAAAACCAACCTCAACCAACTTGGAGTGCGCAACTGTAGCCAGTTAGCTAAGGATCAGGCTAATTGGAGAGGCATGTTGGTTGAGGCCCAGGTTCATCTCGTTCATCCTTACTTAGCGCCACTTAAGTAAGTTGTTATCGGACAAACGGAAAAAAAAATTGAAAAATTGTCTGAATAACATTTTCAGACAATCTCAATATTGCTATTTCAATACTCTATATATACTCCAAAAAATTTTCGACCAAATTTATAAATAGTCGAAAAAAACGTTCGTTTCAAAATCATTGGTAAAAATTTCGTCTATAGATCTGTGGTATTATGACTGCGAGTGGATTATTTTGAAAAATATTATTTCGAGAAATTTGGATCTAAAATGTTTATTTTTATTTTTTGTTCAATTTTTTTAAGCCCATTTGTGAAATGACGTGTATAGTTAAAGTTTTATGTTAATTGATGAGAGAAAATAAGTAAAAAAAGCTGTAATAATTGAGTTTATAAACATAAGTGCTCATGTAAAAATCAATATGGCAACAACTAATACCTCAAGTAACTTATGTGAAAAAATTAAATTAAATTCTGATAAAATTAAATTGAGTCTACGTTTTTTTAATATTGACATAAGAACTTATGTTGATTTAAGTGCCTCTAAAATCAAAACCAAATGTTAACAAAAAAACTTAAGTCAACATAAGTTTTTATTAAAAAAATGAAGCAAGAAGCAAAAAGTTGAAAAATCGCGCGAATAATTTCATTGTTTCTATTGGTAAACTTGAATTTTTGAGACCAAAGTAAATTTACTTACCTAAGCTTTTTTATTATATTGAATGCCTGGTATGGTCACTGAAACATAAGTGGTTATAAAAACTTTTGAAAGGTGGTAAGATAGAATAGTAGCTTTAAAACTGTAGATTACTACCACTTGCAAAACAGAAAATTCGCTTATATCGACTTATAGTACGTTTCCACCGAACCGAAACCCGTCATTTCATTAACGAAATTCAACATTTGAAAATAGTGTTCCCACCAAAAAAAGCATTCCAACTGTCAAACATTTTTTTTTACTGCCCCTATCTTTTGCGATAATCTGACACATCATCCAGTACTATCAGCTGCTAAGAAAAGCTTATCTCTATACAACCGTTCGTTTTCCGGGTAAAATGGGAGTTATGAGAAAAATCTAGGCCCTGGGTTCTAACGATCGTGTTACACCAACAACATCGTCTTTATTTTTCTTTGTATGGGATCAAGAAAGTAAATACCAGGCCAACGGGTATCGCGAAAATCTGGCCCAAGGTCAACAACTTCATGTGCACACACAATTTGCAATAGGTTCACTCACAGATTAGGGCTACCAATTACATTTTCAAAAGCTATTTGGACAAGAAAAAGCAAGAGAACTTCTTCGAATGTTCATGAATTAAAATTATTTAGAAATATTTTCTTGTATTAATATTTGTTATCTAAAAGATTTTTTTAAACAAACATTTCAGCAATTTGACATTTATAGGAGAAAAAAAAGGTTTTTATAGTACTAATAGTAATGTTTGATTTGACATAACTCGGTTCGTCCTAGTTTGGAATAGCATTTCAGCGGAGTGCCGAATTTCAGAATGTGAAATTGTATGGCGGAATGCATCGCATTTCGGCTGAAATCACGAATTTCGCTGAAATGACGCATTTCGGGTCGGTGGAAACGTACTATTAAGCTACTCTGTCATACTGTTACAAAAATATTTTTTTTGGGGGCGTGTTCCTATAAAACCCATTTCTATTAATTACCCCATAGCATATGCAGAGACAAATCTTTTCTTTTCGTCGAACCATAAGATTTTGATAAACTCTCTGAACAATTTGTTGTGCCAAGTACATTTTCTATATTTCAAGCCATAAAGTTAAACTAATATCTCTAAAAAGCGGGAGTGGCAATAAACTCACGCCAACTTTTTAGAGATATTAGTTTTAAAGATAGAATCAGATGGGATAGGGTATTAAACGATGCGTACAGTTTCTCATATGTTTTTTTTTTTGTTATTATTTTATCGAGTTCGAATTGAATATTCATAGCTAAGATATTGAACAACGTCCGTTGGGTAAGCTTTTATAAACAACTAGCTGCCCGGCCCGGCTTCGCCCGGGTACTGTTTCGTTTTAGGGTCCGTAATAGTATTTTAGTGTTAGTAGTATTTATGTTTTCAAAGCTGACCTGAGAGATTTTCTCAATATTTTTTTCCGTAAGAACCTTGTACAGAGTATTAGAAAACTACAAAAAAAATCAGCCAAATCGGCCAAGCCGTTTTCATGTTATGTCGTGACAACGGAAAACTGGTTTCATTTTTATATATATAGATAAATATAAGAGGACCTAGTTTAGATCCCTGTGGTACTTCTTATATAGTCAATCCAAATATTGCCCTTCTATTTTCTGTCCTTAATATAGCTTTAAAACAACAAAAGAATGGCTCCGCTTAAAGTATTTTGACATAGGGTATAAAAAGCCTTTTTCAATCAATGAATATATTATGGTTCTTGTCTAAACTGCTTAATCTAAACTTGATTAATTTTTTTTTATTTTGTATAAAACAATAAAACAAGTATTTTTTATCTGAAATGGAAAATGATGTCGGTCAAGTGAGCACCTCTGGCCGTAGTGCAAAGGCGAGTTCTCTAAAGCACATTTTGAATAACAATTTCGCAGACTTCTGGTGTAACGAAATTGCTATAATCGCTTCTAATGTTCCCCTTTAGCATCGAGGTTGTGGTTAGTTTGATGATGTACATCTTTTCATCCAAGTACCCCTTTAAGAAGAAATCGGGAGGTGCTATATCAGGGAATCGTTGGGGACAGTCGATGTCATCAATTTTTACGTTATTTGGCCAGCCGATATCATCAATTTTCGAAAATTCTCGAATTCGCATCATAGCACGAGCTGTGTGTGATGTGGCAGCGCAGCGCCTTGTTGGACCCACATGTTCTGAAGGCCTAATTGATACAATTCAACACAAGGAAAGTTTCCAATATGGCGCGTTAGCTATCATCAGTAACTATTATAGCATTGTCTATGACATCCTCAATATGGCTCAAAATGACGCAACATATACCTAGTTACTTAACGAGTGTGTATTGTGGTATTTCTTGTATCAATCGGGGATTTTCAGAACCCCAATAGGGGCTATTCTGTTTATTAAAAAAAGCCAGCCAATTCAAAATGTACTTCTTCGCTCATAATATTTTTTTTTAATGATTTTTAATAATTTTAACAAGCTGTTGCTGCGTAGTGAAAATTGCAACCAAAAAAAATCGAGCTGGAACATAAAACAAACCCTGTGTAAGATTTTTGTTTGGACAAAACTGCAAACAAAAACAAATGCAAACCAATCAGCACTAAAACTTTGGGAGATAATTTGAAAGATTCCCTGAGCTTATTTTAGACTTCTCATATGTTTTTAAATAGAAATGAGTTTTTTTTATATTTTAAATAAGACTTGGTTTTTCCAACTTTATAGTCGTAGTTCGTCATTATTTTTGAGATAACCATAATTCATTGTAAGTGTAAACAGTACCTACCTGTTTTCTGATGTTCTATTATACGTGTCCTTATTAAATGAGCAAGCAAAATTACTTGTCTAATAAACGTTCATTGGATGCCTCTGTCATACTTAAAGTACAAAAACAGAAACACAAAAAACACAAAAGACACAAGAAGAAACCATTCATATCATTAATGCATAGCTAGCCCTGCTCAACTAAATACACTCCCGTACGGGAGTACACAGACCAAATGAAGGTGTACGTATCTCCCAGTCAAAGGACGACAGTTGTGGGTCGTCTCTGACCCCGAACATGATTAATGATACAAACATGTGTGGTTAACAAAAATTGAAGGAGCGCCATATAGACGGGGCCCAACAACACACACAAAACGTTTAAGCATCATATTAACCATGAATTAAGGATAAACCACGCAAGGTGTTCACATAATCGCATACGCACGCAATTGTACCCATCCCTATACATGTGGACGTTGTACCCCCAAAAATGATAATGTTATCGAGATGTTCGTCAAAAAAGGACTTTCTTTCTTCCTCTCCTATTCTACATGTGGTTAGTTGCAGAATCCTGCTGACGAGATGGTTAAAATTACCGTGGCAAATTTGTACGTTCATCCTTGACGTTAAGACGAAACTACTCACGGAAAGGAAATGTGATAAATGATTCCGTAAAGATATCTTTACAAATGTTTCCCAAGCAAAAACAGACAAAAACAAAAATCCTCAAACCAGTTTCCACGCACGCAACGACACTTTAAGAAAGTAAATAAAAAAAATTTAAACAAGCGAACAAGTTTATTTCCTAGTTTAATGGTGGTGGTGTGGTGTTTTTTTTGTTTCTTTTTTTGTTTATTCCTATGGCCCCCCTATTCTATACAGATATAGCCCTTCTTCTGGACAACGGACTAGTGTCCCCCAAGGCTGTTTTGTTTCTTTTTGCTCGGGGGCGTGTCGTCCAGCCGACCATTTCGACCATTGGTACCATTGAACGAAGGGATACACAAAGAAAAATTACCAAGAAATTATTTATAATTCTTTTCTGTATAGAAATGGAATGAAAATAATCGTATACCGACCAAGATGGGTGAATCGAAAAAGAACAAGCTGAAGAATAGAACGCCCAGCAACTGTAACTCCCAAGGTGGTGGTAACTGAGAACTCTTGAGGCGTATTAAATTCATGATTGTGGTGTTTAGGTTCTTGAGGGGACGTTGGGGTTAAATATGCAAAAATACGATGGTTGGATATGACCACCTAATAGACAATATTTATTCACTAAATAATGCAATTAATGATCGCATGCGTGAAATTAAACTTCATCGTCTGATGCTTTTAGAAACATGTACATAGTAGATACTGGGAAGAAATTTCATAAATACATGTTATCAGTACAATAGTGGGACTTAAATATATTTTATCCGATTGTACAAAATAATACTACGAACTAGCTTAGACATATGCAATGATGGGAAAAGAACAAACTTGCAACATACGGATTCACGTTACACTTCAGATATTTGGTCTGTACTTTGAAATCTATTAAACTGTAGTCTATGAATTGTAGTCAGTTTTGTTTATTTTCAATTGATGGGTATTATGTGGTTATAATGGTTCTAATTTGACCATAATTATACTTTTTTTTAAAATAATAATAGACTAGGGCAAACAAAAATATTCTGAGCATTTAAATACTTTTTAACAACTCAGCTTATCTGGTTATTCAATTTTTTTTTTACATTAAACAAAATAGTACAACTGTTTGTAAAACTGCGAAAATATGAGGGACGAGGCATTGGTGAGGAATTCAACAACTCAATCATTATTAACATATAATAAAAAAAATTGCTTAGAAATAAAACCTATGTCATAGTGGGTTCTGCTATTTTTTTTTAAAATTAAACTATTACCAATACCGACCGATAAATTAACTATCCAAAAACTTAAAATCCAGAGTTTTAAAAAAAAATATGTTGAAGTCCTTGTAAGATATTTTTCAACGGTTTTAAATAACTAAAAACTTTGATTTTTCGATTTCTCCAGGGTAATATTCGTATTGCACGATTTTGATTTATTCGCTGTCACTAAGTTCTTGTAAAATATTAAAGTGCCACCCACACCGCCCGTGATGTAGTAGTAATGTTTTCGCCTGTTGAGTGGAAGTATGCGCGTTCAATCTCAGCGAAAATCCACGAAGCCAAAATTAAAAGAAATAAAAACAATAATAACTTTTGAAAAAGATTTAGAGAATTTAGAAAATATAGTTTGGAACACCATTCATGAATTAAGTCTCCATTACATTAAAGACCTTTCCTATCATTATAAAAGCATTATAAAAAAAATTTACCACCCAAAGGACTTGTGAATTTAGAAAACAACGTTCCATATCAACTAGAACCTAATATTAAATAATAATAAAATGATCATTAATTGAGTTAGAAAAATAGCTTATATGACTACAAAATAAAATAAATGAGTAATTTCCAAAGACTCAGAGTGGTTTGAGTTGTTTATTACTTAAAAGAATATGTCTCAAATGGTCCCTACTAACAATTTTGATAACAATGCTCCATTCATATTTTAAATTGCCAAAACTTGCAGTTAATTTATTATGGAAATAAATTTACTTAAAATGACTTCATGAAACTTTTCTACAGGCACATTAATCCATATAGACATTAATGATCATACAAAAAATCAGCCATAGTAAATGGTATGGATTGCATAGCAAAATGTATTCTGTTTCCTTCTTTTATATATGTACAGGGCGCCAATTTTCAAAAACAAACTAAACAGGCTAAATATTAAACTCAAAAAATCAATAATTGAATTTTGAAATGAATCACTAAAAAAATACCTTACAAGCCTCACAACTAATGCCTGAGTACTCGCTCTGGAAGGCAACAAAGAAAATAACCAGGCCAACAGCTCATACCCCACCAGTGAAAATCAGAGTTGGAAACTGGGCAAAGTATCTTGACTTGAAGGCGTCTTCCAACCGTATGAAGATAAATATTATCAAGGAATTGAATACCAATTCGATCGGCTACGTCTAAAGAACTTGGCAGAGAAATAAAAGTACTTATAAATATAAAAAGGCCCCAGTGTTTGATTTAATAACGGGAAAAATTCGAAAACAATTCTCAATAAAAAGTACTGAAACATCTAGCGCAGATCATAAACGCTGTATTTAGCTTAAGATATGTGCCAAGGATATAGAAGGTCGCGGGGGTTATAATGATTCCAAAACCAGGTAAACCACCTAGCGAAGTAACCTGATATATGCCAAAATCGATACTAATAATGTTGTCCAAGCTTTTCGAAAAGATGCCGGTAAAACGCCTGCAAAATATTATTGTAGAAAAATCGCTAGTACCGAATCATCAATTTGGGTTCAGAATTAAACACTCAACAATTGAAAAGTGCATAAATCACTGATAAAATTGAGAAAGCTTTTGAAGAGAAAAAAGTATGCTCTATAGTATTTCTTGATGTATCACCAGCTTTCGACAAAGTATGGCACAAAGGATTGATCCATTAATTACAAAAGCAACTGCCGAAGCAGTATTAAAAAATACTGGAGTCGTATATTCTACTGCGATTTTTCAGAATTAAATAATAATATGTGTGGCGGTGTTATCATTTGCGTTTTTTGCTCCTCTTTTCGAGAAACCGCTAAAATGTAGTCAAACCATTTTTTTCGACTTTATATTTTAAAAGAAAATTTTATAGCCCGGTTTATTCACTGCTGGTTAAATCGACGTTTAGGTTACTGCAGTTTTGATTTAACCCACGATTAAGAATCTGCGGTTACCGAAGAGTTACCTAACCATGTGCGATAAATCGTTCCATTTTCCACCATTTTTATCTGTCAAACTCATTCTGTGGGTTATCTTTTTTATTGGCTGTGTTGTGTTATCGTGTTTATTTTTGTAAGAACTAGGGATGGGATTGAAATATATGATTCCTAGTTGGTTCTGGCAGGCTCGACGTAAATCGAAAATGACTTACCGAAGCAATCAAAATAAAAAATTCAGAAAACAATAACCGCTTGAATATTCAATTAACACAAAAATCACATAAACAATGTGTGGAAGAAGAATATGAGTTACATATATTTTTTTGTTCTTTTTTTTAAACAAACTAAAATCGGTAGATGGCAACCCTAAGCGAAATGCTCTATCTCTTTGTGGTGATTCATCATATAGACCATGGCAACCCTACGAGAGCTTTAAAGAGGGACACATTTATGCATGTTATTGCAACCAGACAAAGAGGCAAATGTCCTATCTTCCCTGTACTGACATTAATTCTTGGATAAACTATAGTAATCTACCAGAAAGTATCTCAAAATGGGCTCAAAATGATCAGATCAGATTAAATGACCTGAAGTCAGTTCATATAAATTGTAAGTTAAAAAAATGTACCACATATTCCAGTATACATAAACAGTAATGTAGTGGAATATTCAAATACAGCCAAATATTTTGGGATGACTCTAGACGCCAAACTGCGCTGGAAATCACATGTTAAGAAAAAAAGAGATGACTTAAACATCCGCTACAGCAAAATATATTGGCTTATTGGGAGATACTCATCCCTTTCTAATTACAATAAATTATTGCTATATAAGCAAACTCTTAAGCCAGTATGGACCTATGGGCTCACCGGGCGTATCACCGATCTACATACAGATCTATATATTGAAATGGTTGAAGATGAAGCTAGAAGATGAAGATGAAGGAGGAAACTTTTCGTTTTCGTATTTCTCAAATCGCTGAGATTTTGAAAAAAAGTAAGCTACAAGATGGAGTTTTCTTATGTTTGATAGGGCCGGGCAGGAGATGAAGTATTGTTTCATCGTACTCTTTGTCCTACAGGAGTTGTTTGAGTAGAGTCCCTGCCTTTCCGCGTGCATGCCTATTAAACAGTGTCCAGTGATGACACCTATGGTGGCGCTAATGTATGATCTATCGAGTGAAATCAGTCTTTTGGTTCTTCTCAAATCCAGGTTTGACCAAATTTGATTGGCTATTTGACACTTCGAACGTATATGTAAAATTTTGTAAATCATCATGCAAACTCAAAGACGTTTTCACTTAAGAAATTTATATTATTTTCTAATGGAGGAAGGAACATTTATTTCACTCCCTTAAGTCAAAAATGAACGTATAATGGTAACAAATTATATTTACCAATTTTCAAATAATGGTGAATAAAATTCAGCTGCAGAAGAAATATAGAGTGCTACAAAACGTTTTATTCAAATAACACTCCAGAATCTATCTTACAACAAAAGTTAAAGTTATATACAAAAGTATATATTTGTTTATGGATGAAAATAACAAAGACTTTTAGGATTTATTTATTTATGTATGTAAATAACATAGTAACGCGTTCTTAGCAACCACTACTTTATAATGTGTGACATGTTTAAGCAATTTATATTTGAAAAAATGAAAATTAAAGGTGCAACACATCTCGGACAAACATCCCGAGGAATGTAGAAGAATATGGTTTTTGATATGGAGTCTGAACAAATCCTTAGCATAATAAAATAATCAATTTTAACATTTAAAACAAAAACAGATACCTACCCAGTTTGGTCAAATTTAGAAAATCCTTATTATATCGAAATAACAACACATTTTCATGGCTAGGAATATTTTAAAAATATTGAAGGTTTGTCAGCTACAGTCCACAATTTCTGACAAAATATGGCCGTCATAATGATTTCAAACCATAAACTGTGAAGAGAATAATAAAAAAATTCAGGGAGAGTGTTAAGAAACATCAATTCGGCACGATATAGTCAAAAATTTGGCATTTCGAGAAGCTCTATACGGCGAATGTTCACGAAAGACTTGAAGCTTCATGCTTACAAAGTTAACTCAAGAACTGAAGACTACTGACCATGCCGCGCGAATTAAGTTTTTTGAAAAAATTTTGGAACAACAAGTGGATGTTGATTTTACGAAGAAAATTATTACTGAAATTACTATAGAAATTAAATTTTTCGTGAATTATGGGACACCCTTTATAAACAGAATTACACCATTTTCTGCCTCATAAAGGCCTTTACTGACTAACTTTTATTATAATCTAGTTTTATGAGTTCTTTTAATATTAGTTGCAAAAAATTGGTCTTTTTAGATCGCAATTAGCAAATTTTGCATTCACCACTCGTTTTTGTTTTGTTTTCATTTTGTTTGCGTTGCCTTTTTACCAATCCGGCTATATTCAATTAGCTCGGGGATTTGCAGGTACACATGGGTTAGTTTTGTCTAAATAAATAAATTTGTCGCTATTTACACCTGGATATGAGGATTGCTTAGATGTAATTTCTTACATAAGGTGGTTTTTACGACAAGTGTCTTTTGCCAGAGTATTACATTTTAGAGCCACTTCTGCACCGGACTGTTTTTTAGTGTATCTATTAGTCAGTGATAGTACTTTCAAGAGCCATAAGATTATTTCTTTTCAATGTGCCCATAGTATCTTGGTTATAATGCTCATTCGATCTTGTGTTTGCATTATTGCATTTCATCTTTTGTTTGATATAAAGGTGAGGCCAGTGATTCAACATAGTTTTATAGTATCTTTCGAAAAACATCCATCTTTTCTCTTTAACGCATATAACAATCTCCGGTTTTAAGTCTATATACGTGTAAAAAATAATATTATTGTTCGATATCTCTCAGAGCCTACTATGAGAGTTAAAACATCATTTTTAAAAACATTTCTGTACTTTTTAGTCAAGAAACCAATAGTCTATTATTTTTAAAATCAGACTACTGTGGAAACACAGTATCTGCGTTTCTTTATTGTCAGGTGTTATTGATTTATAATTTGTTTATCAGTTTTTAATCCAATAATATTCTACTGAGAAAGGATTAAGGGATTTGGTGTGTCGTAGTCACCTGACATATTTTTGGTTAGGTTCTGTTCAGACCAGCCAAAGTAAACAACCGTATATTGGTATCGGTCTTACTAATGATTTGTAAATCCACGGAATCATTTTTATGTAAACACATTACTCATTAGGTTTAATCGAATCTATTCTCTTGATCAACATTGAGAACCCAATTGAGCTGGTTATATTATTCTTTTTTCCAGACTCTTTGACTATTCGGTGCACTCATACATCGGTACATATTATCTAATCGGAGTTATAGTATAATCAAATCAATAACCGATAATTTACGGTTTACCTACCTACTTGTATTACGATCATACATTAAAGGCGTTTATTCTCTTTACCCAATCCTTTCTTCGAGCCGTATCATTCCGCATTACAGAATAGCCATTAATCAAATTACTCGTACACCGATCCAAACTCTCAATTCGATTTGATTAAAGTTACAACCACTCTCCCGATTATTAACGGTTTAATTGAATTATCCTCACCCCAGCTACAAGTAAACGTAAAAGTAATTCGTATGAAATTTGATTAGAAAGTAGATTTTACTTTTGATTACGCATATACATATCTACAAACATATGTTCAATAAATATCTATTTAGAGCAATAAAAAAATTCTCCACTCACACATCAACACTTACAAATGTTCCCCAGCATATTAAAAGACCAAACAAAAGTCTTTCTATATCAAGTTCTAACACAAAGCTAAAAGAAAATAAGAAAAAACACCACAAAATGGATACAAGTTTGTGGGTGCACAAAAATATAAATATGCAAATGTCCTAATCAAATTCACATTCTGAAGTAACTTGTTATCCAATCTAAAAAAACATAATGGAAAACTTTTCTGCTCAGGAGTTAAAGGATCTTTGGTGGATATCGCTTCTCCACCCTCAACAGACGTCGTCTTTTTTCCAACCATACTCCGCGTGTTCGTTTTTTGCTTTTTGTGTGTCACTAAATCCGCCCATTTTTTTAATTTATTCCAGTAACCAGGAGCACAGAATACAGATACTCTTACTTCACGCAACCAACCCGCCTTATAGCACGCACAGGACATATACGAATACCATGTTTGTGAGTAACCCCAACCTCTTTGCGCATCGGTGATGAGAGGGTGCCCTTGTGCTGAGAGTACTCGCATATCCATTCATCCTTGGTGGGTGGATATTTTAATCAGAACGATATTAAAAACTTAAATCTGCATGTCGAAAGCGATTAAGTAAAGTTTAGGAACTCTGTTAGAACCACATTGTGTGCTGGATTCGATTTCAGATACAAATTTGACTCATCTAGTTACTGAACAAAAAGGGAGTGTAGAACCTTTCTGTGTTTTTTCGTGTTCTAAAAAGGATGCTCTTGATACCTATGGTTTTAATTTAAATTATCCTCATTCGGCAGGAGGTGTTTCAGGGATAGATGTTCGTCACAGTTACCTACCGCAGAAAGGACAACTGCTTGTTTGGGTTGATTTCGCTTCTGTGAAACACAAGGCGCATTCAGTAGGAAATGTTTATATACGTTCGTCGCTAAGTTAGGGAGTGATTAATGTATTTTTAAATGGTTTCAATTAAGTTGATTAGAAAACGGAATATTTTCACGTTATACACACATACGAAATGATTAGAAATTTGTTTGATGTAATTCTTTGTTAGTGGATCTCAGTGGGAGATGTATTTTGAGGAAACAATTGTCAATGTTTTAATTGTGGGGAAAGAAATTTGGACTTGTAAAGCTTATTTTTCCAGAGTTCACTCAACTTTTGATGAGACGCAATTTTACTATATGTTGTAGAATATACTCATATGACTAATATGCTCATGTATACCATAGTTTGCTTAGGTATATACAGAAGATTAAATCTACGAAGATTATGGGATCCGCCTCGAGTTTCGTATTCAATAGCAGTTTAACTGTCAGAAGCCTGGATTATTCCAGATAAAAGTTAGTGTAAAAACGATGAATCGGTTAAGTCTACTGTTAGACAATGCTAACTGTCGCAGCAGTTTGATCGGATTTCATTACGGAAGCATATTAAATCGACCATCCGATGGAAGGTCTCTTAAGGCAAATCAAATGAATCGCTTAGAGCTGCTTCGACTCTATTTGAATTAGGGTGTTTAAACTTATTAGGGACGCATACTCCAAATAAGAAGTGACAGTTCAGTTCATTAAACTCTTTGGCAACAAATTTAATGGGAACATTTCATATGTAGCAGTTTGTAGTATTCAGATTTAACACGTTATTATGACAACAAATGATAAAATATTTAAGTTGATTATATGATTACATTGTGCTCAAATACATGCTATTGCATCATAGATCCTTTTTTATTTGGATATCGATCTATTTATCTCTTTGAATTGATAAATATTCATTACATAACCAACAATAAATAAAGGACTTTTTATAGCCGCAATGATTAAGGCTTTTTACAAAATTATTTTTGACCCAATATAGTTAATATATATCTGCTTACATAAAATGCCACTTATAATGTAGTGATATTGATTAAATGTGAAGAGCTAAGACTCGATGGATTATCAATTTAATTATCAAATATCATTTACAAACTATCTTGAAGAGAGCCCATTAAAAAAATCTTGGATTACAATGAATTTGTTGCACCACCAACAGTATCCCACTGACAGACCATTAGAGATGAGGTTAAGTGTAAACTAAGGATATTGTAACAAATCTAAGATCCATATGTATATACTGCCATCAAATAATAAATCATAATAATATTAGTAAGGATAGCTATAAGTTAAACATGTTGTCCATCTGAAAAATAACAAGTCTATAGAGAGTAACGAAATAATTAATACTTTTCTTGGGCTTAGCCATATAAAAAGTAAAGCTTAAAAAAAATTTATTTAAAATAATAATTATCCCAGTTTTGTTGAGTGGCTCAGAAAAATAGAAGAAGAAGTTAAATCATGAAGAAAATATCTTTGCTGCTAAGAGAGATGCTTCAGTTATTACCAGTGGACGAAACGTTTAACAGAAATATCTATGAACGGTTGACGTTGACCTAGTCAAGAAGCTATAAGTTTAGCTATTAGTACCTTAGTATACACCAACCTGAGTTGACGCCAAAGTGGGACTATGCATCAGGGAAAATTCCACACTAGATGTCACAACAAATTAGAAAATCAGCTTAACCAACTTAATTGTGAAAATCCTTTGTCTCAAAAATACTTGAGAAGATTGTTGGCTTAAGCGAATTTTCCATCAGCTTCCTATGCACATATGAATTGATGGTTTGGGTATAAAGCCATTGCATGACCCTATTATTTAGCTCGTCTTGCATATGTCGGCCTTAAAATCGATAATCGATGTGTTTTTATAAATTTGTCGAGTTTTCAGCAGCTTTGTAAAAAAGTGCTCTATTGTGAATTTGCCCCATCAAAATACAAATTGATGGATATTATCTATTGAAAATTAGTTTTCGCTGCTATCGTTAATGCTTAATTCGACCATCGCAAAGAATGTCTGATCGTTAAATCTTCTGTAGTGAAAAAACGTCGACCATCAGCCTTATTATATAATTAAATGTAAGTTGTAACTTTCTGTACCCATAAAATATGTTTTTTTATATAACATAAACTCATTACTTGCAAACATCATACAAAAGTAAACCTATTCAGCAACTAATCCTTCATATCTATGTTGACACCAGTTGCTGTGCTATCATTGTTGAATACTTAAGTTTATCCGATTTATTTTTTCCTGCATACTTTACAAAGCCGAAACTTCTACTATGCCTCGAAAAAAAGGCAATATAATATTCTCATAATAAAATACAACATTCACACTTTACTATTCCGCATTGATCCACATCCATGAATTGCAATTATTAGTTATCACGGAATATCGAAAAACTTTGCAAATAACTGAAACATGCTGCCAATCTATTTATAACGCCTAGTCATTCCATATTTACCCTCCGCCATAAGCAACTCTCTTATGATTCGAATGAAAACAGCTGCATCAGATAGATTGTGTTTCTCGGCTGCCGAATAGATAAATTGATGGGAATATTCTATATTCACCAGCACAACGCCATTATTCTCCTGAGAAAGTTCGTCGCACACATGTTGTGCGAAAAATCCATGCGTACACCAACTAGTTGAAGATGGAAATCGAAGGTGAACAGAACACAAGTTTAAGTGCTATAAATTTTGTCGAAATGTTAAAATTATACACACACCATACACGACATGACCCCCGCGCACTGCGGCCGTGAGGTTATGTGATACATGTTACACTGCGAAACACTTGGCTGCGATTTGTTTAAAATGCGCCTTCTTCTTCAACTTTGCCTGTTCGTCTGCATGTTTAAGTGATTTAAGATGATTTATGTCCAAATCTACGGATTTTGTTGTGGCTTTTCTAGGGGTGTTACTGCTATCAGTATCACTTGTGTCTTTTGACATCCATGGCTGGCTTTATGAGTGCACAATATACATTGAAGTTGGTTTATTGATATTTACAAAAGTGAAGGGGATTATTCTGTTTTCAATGGCATCAAAAGCAGCATTGCCGTTAGAGAATGAGGTGAGCTAGATAATCAGCGATTAATCGTTTTGAATTTTAGTACCGAAAAGAACTTTAAAAAATTAATTAATAAAAATTATCATGGTAGATTAATACCTATATACTGATAAGTAACTCTGAGGGCGTGCTAGGGTTATGGGTCAACTTTGGTAGCCTTGTATTTGACATGCAATCGTACTAGTAGATATTGTCATGAAAAATCTTTTCTCAACATGGCCGTTGTCTTTAGCACAAAATTGAAAGTCCTGAATTTTTTTCGAAGTCGAGCAAGAAAAAACATTCCATAAATAGCTAGTTCGCATATCAACTCTTTTGTTTTTAATAAGTTAATTTTTTTAAATTTGCGTTAATATCATTTATGTAACATCAGACGTCTCACCTTTAAATATGTGGTAGATCATAATAGTCGTATAGGTCATTTATGGGTTCCCAGTGGTGTCATTGAGTCCGTAAAATATGTCGATTATTTTAAGTTTTCTATCGATATTGTTAGCGTATCTGTTAAAAATAGAGCTAAGCTAAATTTCACTTTAGATTCTAGAATTCCAGGGAGCTGCATAACTGAATTATTGGCCAGGCATCTTTTATTTTGAATAGCAGACTTTAAATCGAGAACAGTTCTATCTCTGTGACCCTATATACAGTAATCTTTCGATCTAAATGTGTCTTCTTTCAATCTTTCATTCTGCGAAACATAAGACATCGACTTGCAGTTTTTAGATTTTTCTAGGATCTGTGGAAGTGTAAAGAATTTATTAGTTGAGCTTTCGGTTGTAAATGCAAAAAGGAGATTCTGTATGAGATCCCATTCAACAAGGATGCATTCATCCGATCGAATATTGGAGATGATTTGACAGAAGGTCATCATTTTTGGCAGCTTTGGTAACGTGAGTATTTGATAGAGAGTATAAAAACAAAACAATTGAATTGAATTTGGAAGAGTTATAACCGCCATATCCAGATAATAGTATTGTTGACATGAAAGTTCAAGCTTAACAGCCACTCCAGGATCGTGTCGAGCGAGGAGTTAGTTGCTTATATATTCATGATACATGAATATTTGATAAATGGAAGAACTAGCTAATGACCATCGCCTTTAGTAACCACTTTCAAGCACAAAAATTCTGTCATAAAATGTCAAAACAAAACACACAAAATAGAACAATAAGAACAACTTTCCGTGCTTGCAGCCATTTTTTTCCTGAACAAGGAATATACCTATACAAGAAAATCCGGTGACTATGATGGTTCGCCCCTTTTTTGTGGGCTGTGTTAAAAAATTACTTACTCCAGAGGTATAATTTAGTTTTCCTTTCTTTTTCGTTTATTTTTTTGTTGCTATTTCCTTGTGATTTCAACAAAACTTTGATATTGCTTCTGCTTATGTGTGTATTCTGTGTGCGGGCATACTAATCATACATATATCTCTAATGTCATTGCGGGTATAGAGACTGTGTAGTACATCCGTCCAAACACGAATTTCCTGCGGTTGAGGAAATAACTACATGATTGAGGTGCTGTTTGCCTGATACCCGCTGCCATTGCCCACAACAACATTTTCTTGCTGTGTGAGAATGGCAATGGCGACCCTCTGCACCACACAACACCATACCCACTCTGTTACTGTGTGTGCCTTTCCTTAGCGATACACGATATCCGAAAAAAAGAAAACAACGTAGCAAAGTATTTCTCTTTTGTTCGTTTGCTAGATCATATTTTTTTACCCAATTGTTATGTATCTAGAACGATGAATAAACGTCGAACTCACCTGAAACCATGTCCTCAGTGGAATAATATATGGACAATATCCTTCTTTCAACATATTCGTGTACATGTGGTGCATAGACAACAAAGGCACCGATACCATAAATATATATACAATCCATACATACATTTATACGAGTTCACATTTAGTCAGGGCGAGTGCATAAAAAAGGACAAAAACAAAAATTCAAATTGAAAGCCTGGATAAACGAAACAACTTACATATGTATATACGACGATTGCACACGGGGCCAAGGGGGCGGATAATTGAAAATGGCGGTTGTTCGATAACAATTTGCCACAGGCCAGGAAGGTGTATTCAACATGCACAACAACACAAGGTGGTGCCCATCGTATTCGACGCCATCGGCACGGAACAGGCACAGGACTATTGTGTAATTACATAAATTGCTGAGTGCTTTTGCCAGAACCACCTTCATGAAGTGGTCGACCTAAGGATCACGATATGTTACTAGAATTGTACATTATCCAGCGTACATTGTTTGATGCATGCTTATGTGAAACTTTAATGACACGCTATTTTTTTAATGGAACCATTGTGTTAATAATACAATATATATTACAATTAGACTAGGATCTCATCAATGGTGCGTCAACTATTCTAACTATATATTGTACCTACATTAAATGTTGCTAAGGATCACGAGGCGATTGAGCGAAAAGCCAGCTTTAGTCTGTAAATTGATATACGATTTATTGAAATGATATAGGGCAATAAATTGATATTTAAAGGTCATTACTCTTCACCATGATGGGTGTATATTTCAGGATATATATTTTGTCAAAAGTATTTATTTAAATAATACCTAATTAATGTTTACACATAAAATCCATTGGTTCTGCTGATCTCTCTTTTGATAATGCTTTAAAAATAGTATGGTTTTACACAGGTTGAACAAAAAAAAAGTTAAACATAAAAAAGTGCAGGTATTTAACAAGTATTTAATTTTTCTTTAACTATTTTCCTTGTAAGAGTTTGTAGCAAAATACATTGCTGTTATATTTCAATTTCGGAATATAGTTGTATTTTAAATAAAATAAAATTCAAATTTTAACTAGGTATATGAAATTTAATTTATGTCATTCTTGATGTGTAGGTTAGCGAATAATTGTACTATAACTATAGAACTAATAAAATCAATTGTTCACGTTGTAAACGTTTGTAAACTTATAAAAATATTTTATAAGCTATAATAGGCTTTATTTGGTTATAAATCCATTTTCCACTATTCCACTATTTTTAAATAATACTTAATACTTAAGAACCACAAAACATACTATGCAATTGTTCTCTACTGCTGCATGGCTGTTGATTATGGTCTTATGGAGCATTTTTGGATATTATTCGATGCATTATTTTCAGAACTGTTTAGCTTCAGAATGCAGGAGGATGACACTTTGAAAAGAAAATATTATACCGGCAATAACGCGTTGTTATTCAAAATTTAAATTAATTACACCTAGGTGTTTGAAGTTAACCTTGGTTTGCAATCATTGGACTTTGTTTTTATAGCATACCGCAAATAAAATCGTTTGAATTAAAGAAGAAGATGGCCTAATGGGCTAGTTCTTACCAAGAAATAGTTTATAGTGTCGTAGAACAAAATAAACTCAATAATTCATATATAGTATTCAATGTAACTTTTCAATTAATCTTGGCCAATATGATAGCATTAAGCTTTAAATGAAATTCCTAAGACAAATGCAAGACTCCATAAATAATTATAACGTCAAACCTGCTGGATAAGCAATGTATGATTAAAGAAATCTGAATTACATTGAGCAATAAATTCTTTGTGTTTTGTGGTCCATGTACTCAAAAAAACGTTAAAATCATAAAAAACAAACGATGCTGAACATCAAATTTGAGAGGCTTCCTATGACCGTTTTATAATCATAGATGTTTATCCGATTTTCAAAAGGTTGGACAGTTAAAAAAACGTTCGGTATTATTAGCCAACGCATTAACCATTAGGCCACTGCACCCACCAAACATCCAAAACTATAAACCTACCTACAAACTTAATTTAAAAACATTATTACGTTCGCAAATATCAAAATGACTGCATGATCAGTCACAATTTGATCTCAAGGTAAAGTAATACGAAATTATAAAATTCCCGCAGAGTACATGAAAATGAACTTAAATAAATTGCACTCCGCCAATAAACATTCTATTGCGTGTTTCATGTTTGTTATCCAACGTCTAAAATATGTCGGGTGATTTTTCAGATTTATTCAAAACGGAAATGGAATTTTGCCCCGAAAAGAAAATGTTTCGAATCCATTATAAAATGCAAAATTACCACAACCGCATAGTATTTTCCATTTGTAAAACGCAATGTGAAAAAAAAACAATTACATTTTGTATGCTTTCTGTCCTTTGCTTTACTTTATCGCCGCCTGCAGTCGTCTTCAAAGTACGTGAAGATTGGTAGCAATTTTTACATTTACCCACACAATTGTAGACAAAAATTTGTTTTTTTTGCAATGCCAACATAAATAATGTTAAACAGGGTTTAAAATTTATGCGACGACAAAACCAAACAAAAAGAAAAAATGCAAGATTGGAATAAACCTAAAACGACCGTAACCTATTTACAGGCCGCATCGGCTGCACCCCTAAGACGAAAAAAAAGGTGTTCATTCTATGGATATCTTAAACTGAAATTTTCTTTTCGCTAACTTCCCTTAATTTTGCATATATTTTCGTTATTTTTTTTACAGAGCAAGTAAATTACTTTACTGTGGTATAGTGGCGAAGGGTGAAATCGCGAAACCGTCTGGTGTTCTCGCAAACTACAAAAGTCACCGATACATTTTTTTTAGCATAGTACGACTGTCGCTGAAGTAAATCCCTTCAACTAGAAAAAAGGGTAATTAGCTGACATTGGATTTAATGGGTTCGGCAGTGGTATGTAGCTCAGGGGAATGAGCGTGAAATGGGGTTGCGAATTGTGGTAAGTTTTATCGCTGTTTGATTCTGATTTATTGACTTTACATTTGGCGATTTTGTTTGGCTTTTTTTTGGTATATAAAAGTTTTACGCTTTATTTGCAATTGCATAGTTTTTTGTCTTGATTCTCGATTCTTTTCTCTATTGTTGTATGTTATAAATAAATACTCAGTTTATAATGAATTGGAAGCCGATACTTACTTATTGATGTCTCACCTGAAAAGAATACAAATTCTGAATTAGATATTTATACGAAATTTTAACAAATTTAAATAGTAACTTCAACTCTTAAATAACAGTGTTCACCCCCAGTCAAGCATACATTTCAAATAATTGGACGATGTATTTTTCTGTATTTTGTATTTTACCCATATAAAGTTTTAAGTCACGCCCCGCACTTCTTTTTCGGATGAGAATGAATAGGATATTAAGCAATTCGCACAGCGTATTGTAGCCTTCTCAATTTTTTTTTATTTGTCAGGTTCAGTGTTTATGAAATATGAAGTTTTTGTGAGATGGATTTTTATAATATATAATTGAAATTTAATTTTATCTCTTAAACAAATTTAAATTCTGCTGAAGTACTTTTATCCAACAGAGCATTTTATTGTTCGTTCTTCGTGATTCTCATCGCTTTATATTGCATTTTCATATAATTTTTATGTTAAATTTCATGGAAATAAATTTCAGAACTGAAATGATAACGGGTAAACGTTATTCTGGAAAAATTTTTAACCAAACGTACCGAATCATACTGAAAGGACAATTATTATAATTATTGCATTTTCATATAATTTTTATGTTAAATTTCATGGAAATAAATTTCAGAACTGAAATGATAACGGGTAAACGTTATTCTGGAAAAAGTTTTAACGAAACGTACCGATCATACTGAAAGGACAAACATGTCCTTAAAAAACATTAAATGGCGATGACGATTTTGCAAGTTATTCATCCCAGCGACAACTATTATCTGTTCTCAATTAACTCATTGCAGAATTTGCGTCAAAGAATAATGTTGTGAAATTCTGGTACTCTGCTTTGTAGCTCCGTTTGTAGTTATGAATGAATGCATCATAAAGCTATCCCAAAGACATATAGTCGAAGATGTTTTCGGAAGTTGTATGGTAAACGTGGACACCCTACATTACCAAGAAGTGAAATGAAATAATTAAATGGAACATGTTCTAAAACAATTAATTCTGTAATTTTCTGGCTAGCTCAGACTCATTAAACAAAGCAAATAACATTTGCTGCAAGGATTAATATTAGGATAGGTCCCGTTGAATATTATTTTTAGTAAATCTTACTGAATTTTACTAATTTGTTACGTATTGCCATTCCCATACGCATAAATTTGTAGAAGAGAAGGCTAACAATTACTTACTTACTTAAGTGGACCTACAGTCCGGGATGAACCTGGGCCTCAACCAAAATTCCTCTCAAATTAGCCCGATCCTTAGCTAACTGCCTCCAGTTGCGCACTCCAAGTTTGGTTGAGGTCGGTCGCCAATTAAGGCGAGATCTTCCTCTACTGCGTCCAACGTCTGGCTGGGAATCGAAGACTCTGCGAGCCGGAGTATTGGTGTCCATTTGTTCTACATGTCCTAGCCATCTTAAACGTCCAATGCGGAGTTTTTTGATTAGGGGTATGTCACTGTACAGCTCGTATAGTTCTTTGTAGAATCTTCGTCTCCATAGCCCGTCAACGCAAACGGATAATTTTTCTTTCGAATCGACCAAGGATTTCCTCATCCGCTTTTGATACGGTCTATGCTTCAGCGCCGTAGGTCAGGACTGGGATAATCAGGGTCTTATATAGGATCTCCTTAGTAGTTCGAGTGAGGGTTTTACTACTAAATTGCCTTCTTAGCCCGAAGAAACAGCGATTGGCAAGAGTAATTCTTCGTTTGATTTCTGACGAGATGTTGTTGTCAGAGATAATAGCGAAGCCGAGGTAGACAAAGTCCCGTACTACCTCAAATTTATATCTGTCGATGGTGACGTTCTGTCCAATTCGTCGATGTTGTGTGTCCTCTCGTGTTGCCAGCATATACTTAGTCTTACCCTCATTTACTGCTAAACCCATTTTTGCCGCTTCCTTCTCTATGATGTCAATATTGTCGGCGTATGCTAGTAGTTGCACCGATTTTCGGAAAATTGTGCTTCTGGTGTTGGCTCGGGAGTTTTGCACAATCCTCTCAAGAATCAAATGAAAGAAGTCAAAAAAGAATTTAGGCAAGGCGATGAGCCTCGAATATGTGTCGCTGAGGTCGTTTTAGACCCTGATGAAGCAAGGAGAATTCTCCATCGTCATCCTAGACAAACGGACGAGTTTGGGCGGTATACCAAAACTAGACATGGCTCTGTATAGTTCGTCTCTATAAATGCTGTCGTATGCGGCTTTGAAATCGATAAATAGGTGGTGGGTAACGATTTGGATTTCTTGGATTTTTTCCAGGATCTGCCGAAGTGTGAAAATTTGATCGGTTGTGGACTTTCCTGGCCTAAAACCACACTGATGAGTGCAGATCAGGTTGTTGGTAAACGGTTTCAGGCGTTCATATATTACGGCAGATAGGATTTGTAGGCGATGTTGAGGAGACTTATGCCTCTGTATTTGGCGCAGCTCAGAGGGTCTTCTTCTTTGTGGACCGGGCAACGATGCTGACGTTCCATTCTTCAGGCATACTTTCATCCGACCAGATTTGGCTTACGAATTGGTGGATGTTACTTACCAAGCCATCTCCGCAAGCTTTATAAAGCTCAGCGGGAAGGCCGTCAATTTCGGAGGCTTTATTAAGCTTGAGATTAGATATTGCTATACTCACTTCATTTAGGTCGGGTTTTTGGCAGTTTTCACTGCCGTTGCCAATATTAAATGGTTCGTTCCGCTTTGAAGCGGAATATTGTTCGTCATCGCCTTTTAACAGTCTGCAGAAGTGGTTCTTCCATATCCATAGATATTTCCTTGTTCATCTCGACAGGATTCTGTTCGAGCCTTGTATCCTTGGCTTTGACGTTTTTCACTTTGGTAAAACTTGCAAACATCGTTACTGGAGTGGCGCCTCTCTATATCTTCTATTGCGCGCTTTTTTGCTCTTTTTTCTTCCTTCTGAAAAGCCGGTCTTCTTCCCTTCTTCTTTGCCTATAAAGCTCAATGGCAGATCTCGTCTTCACCTGCAACTTAGCCTTGCAGGCTTCGTTTTTGGTTGCGAGCATCTGTCGGCATTCCTCATCAAACCAGGGGTTTCTTGCTGGTGGCTGCAAGAAACCTAGCACATCAGTTGCGGCTGATCTAATGGCTTGTAGGCATCGTTGCCATTGTTCTTCAACATTTGATGCTGGCGGAATGGTGTTAATCGAGAGGTTAAGGGATACGCGTTGCGCGAAGGTCTTGGCGGTCTCTGGCGAATGCAGTCTTTCGGCATTAAATTTTTTCACACTATTTCTGGTTTTTTGTGGCGTGATGGATATCCGCATCCTTACCTTTGCTGCAACAGGACGTGTTGTCGTGAAGGCTATACTTTCCGACAACACTGCTAAAGATGTTTTCTCTTCCTCCCAGCACGATTTTAACAACGCACTTTGTTAGTCGCTTATAGGTTTTGTCAAGGAGCTCGTATAAGCATCTTTTTCGCCGTGGATGATGCGGATTGTTGCACTGCATTCGCAGACTTCTAGCCTAAGTCTGGCATTTATAACAAATCACTGTTTCCGCTCACTATAAGAACGTCCATTGTAGATGTCACAGGTTTTCTTCTTCTTTTTTCCGGCCCATCCCATCGTATATTCTTAATGGCAGTAATGCCTGCTTTCTAGCAGTTTAGGGCTTCCGCTAGTTGTTCGCCTGCACCTCTCCTGTTTAATGTTCTCACATTCCAGGTGCAGATACGAACGTCGTTTTCCTTTTTGGTTTAGCACGGTCGTCAAAAATAAGATCGCAGGCCTTTCCGAGGCTATTGGTTGCTTCGTAACAATAGTTTTTTTCCATGGGTGGGTAGTTAACCCAAAGCACAACCCCCAACCTGGAGGGCCAGTTCCAATTTATAAGATACCCCTATAGGACACGGGACCATCAATAACCACTACGGGATTACGCGCTGCCGTTGACCTTTCGGTTCATCCGCCACCATGGGCCTGCCTTACCCTTGAAATTCCTATATAACCCGAATATGTCGAAGCAGCTTATCTAGGTTCGCCTGGGACGGCAGACCGGGTATTCATTTCGCGCCATTCTGACCAGGGTGATTATAGTTTTTCAGTTTTACGTCTGGTTTAGGACACTCGCCCGTACAGCAAGTCAAATCCGGTTGGATGAGACCAGTACCTGATGGTTACTACTTGGAGGTACAAAATAAGGACATTTGATGTGTAGTCAGAGTTGCGAGCACTGGGCATTGCCAAGTTAAAGCCAATCAGAGTCTACCCTCGTTCTACATTACTCATTAGCCAGAAGAGAAGGCTAATGAGAAAGCAAAAAACTATCCCTCTTTAATGCTCTGTAAGATAATTTACCGCAAAAATGTCTGTTGGTAAAAATCAGTAAACTGTCAGTTGGTATATGAAAGTGACAAATCATTTGTTTTGACTTGTATTTTATGACTTTATGTAATTTATTTAAATGGATCATCCTTTCCAGTGAATTTGTCTCTTTCTGACAGAATTTGCCCTTACTCCAAGGATTTTGAAAATTTACTAATTTTCAAGTTACTAAATTTTTTAATCTTCAATGACAAGTATAAATTGAATATAGCTATATACTTAATCAAGAAAGTTTTGAATTTCTTGGCTTAGTCAATGGACATAAAAATCATACACTTGCCCCATATAGCTTAGAGATCGAGATCGAAAAAACTTCGACTTTATTCCACATATGTGGACTTATGATTTAGATGGATTTTTTATGTTTTAAAAACCCCTAAAAAAGATAATTGCAGAAGATAACGGTTCGGTAACGATTGGTCGCCACAGGAATAAAGAATATTACCCTGTTAGCTTTTGTCATTTACAACCGCATTTTGAGCAAAGATTTTACAACTTTGTTGGCAGATACCTCTACAAATTAAGGAAAATTTGATTGCCATATTGGGCTACTGCCAACCAAGCCAGGGTCATCATAAAATTGGTTACGTACGTATTATTAGTTTAAACAAAAAGTTGACCCACCCTTGGTATTTCTGTGCAGGGACATAAAATAATACAAATTCAAATCGCATTAAGGAATCATTTTTGATGTATAAATAGGTATATATATATGTACACGAAATTTATGTACGTAACACATCTCCCACAATACTTGACATTTTAAAATTAACCCCAAAAAGCATAGTCCAACATAAACACATATTGTAATATGTAATTGCAAGCTCGATGCTCGAAAACGTGACACACAATGCGAAACGGTACGTCCTATAGCTTTTCAGGCATCATCCATCTAGTGTTTGAATCGTGTCTACAACTCCTGTCAATCAAGCTCATCCAACCAACAATACAGAAATCCTTAAACATTCACCCTCATTGAAAATGGTAGATAACCGGGTCAAATCGTTTGCAATCACACGATGATAGATGATGGATCTATTTGGGTGTAAATACCATGCATGGTATAAGGGAGTCAAAAGTGGGCATAATCTGGACCCAAAAAGTGATTTGCATTAAAGTGGTTATGGGTTAACGCGCATGTAAAACTTCTTCATACTTAAAGCTAACTTTAAAAAACTGAAATTTAAATTAAAAATGTTTATAGATAACCTTTGACGATGTTGGTAAAAAGAAATACAAACTCTTCATCATGATGGGATGATTGGGCATTTCCTATGCCATAAGCATCCTCCCTAAAAAACAATCAACAACTTCTTGACCAAAAGTTTGACCGAAGTTTTGCAGTAGATAAAATCAGTCTGCATCCGAAAGAGACCATTATTGCGTGCGATAAAAGACTTTTACACAAGAAATGACCAGATGCAGGATATAGACCGACGATGTTGTTCATAAAACCAACCTCATATGTAACCCTTTGTTAGGTCTCAAAGTTCGTGACTAGACTTGGAAACAACCTGGAGACAAATTTGTCAGAGATAGGATGTCGAGGATATTAAATATACCAAAGCGAAGCATAACATTTTAAAATATTCGAACATATTATTTAAAATTATGTTTAAGACAAATAAAATTCATCTTAATTCATAAAAAAAATCCCTACTAACAGCTATGAGATAATCCGTTAATATTTTCATTTGAATGATAAATTCAAATTTTCTCTTGTGTGTAGCTGTAAATGAAGACAAAACATTCAAATTTTTCATTGCGAGACAGGGTAAACAAAAAATATGACAGAGGGTGTGGAATGTCAGAGTGTATAAATATGGAAAGTCGAGAAACTCCCCTCACTGCCAGAAAGCTGAAGTCAACTGTTTCACATGATAGATGACATTTTCTTCCGTCGTCAGTTGGGATGCATATACACTTGACTACGCAACGTAGGTACTTCATTTGAATACCCTTCCGGCGTTAATCTCAAGGTTCAGTTAAAGCGACATTGACGCAACTGAAATATTTTTCTCTGATGTGTATTTTTATATACGCCCATCCGGGTAATGTATTCGTTCCTGAGATTCGGATAGCAACAAGCAAATATTTTAATCAAGTGAGTAATGATGTGTTTGGATATGAAGAGAAATAAAGGAATATCAATAATTTTTATACCCTATCCCATAGGGATATATTAGTTTTGATACATAGTTTGTAACATAGAGAAATAATTTAGCTATATATACCTCAAAGTATATGGATCGACTCAGAATCGATAGCTGAGTCGATTTAGCCATGTCTGTCCGTCCGTCCGTTCGTACGTCACCAGTTTTTGGGCCTTAAATTTTGAGGTAGAAGGATGAAATTTGGTACACGTGCTCTTTGTTGCTCCCAGCAGAACAAGTGTAAACATTTTTGAAATCCGCCCACTGCCACGCCCCCTTTTTAGAAAACGTGTTTTTTGGCTAAACCATAAGGAAATTTAAAAAAGTGTCTGAAAAACATAGTTAGAGAATCGTAATATCTATATTTCATTCATATAAATTTTTTTGCCACGCCCACTTATTGGGGGCGTTTTTAATAAAAAACCTTTTACGGTCAAATTTTAAAATTTTCGAAAAAAATTTTGATGCAGAATAGTTAGTAATATTAATATAAACATTTCGTCCATAGATCATTTTAGCCCACGCCCACTTTTTGAGGGCGTTTTCTTACAAAAACCGTTTGTATACCCTACCCCATAGCATATGCAGGAGGAAAACGATGTGTTTTGTCAAACAACAAAAGATTCTGATAAACTGTTTGAACAATGTGTTGTGACAATGTCATTTTCTATATTATAGGCTAATAAAGCCCACTTTTTGGAGACATTAATTTTAAGGATGGGATGGGATAGGGTATTAAACGATCCGCACAGGGGATTGTACTCTTCTCATATGTTTTTAGGAATTCTTAGATTAGCAAAGGTTGTATTGTCGGCAAGGAATTCATTGATTTGTCTTCCTATTACGAAAATAGCTGATGGGGATTGTAATTTATTAAAAGTGCCTTACAAAGTGTGTTGATTTTGAACATAAAGGTCAATATTTTATGGAATTTTACTGTACTTCGAATCCAAACACTAAATCGCTTGTGATTAGCATTAATAAATGCGCGAATCATTTTATAACCTATCCCATCGAATCCGCAAAATAAATATCGCCCAAAAGTGGGCGTGGAAGTGGGCGAATATTACCATATTAACAATTTTACTGAAAGCAAAAGCATATATATAAAATTACATTACTCAAGCTCAATTTTGTTCGGACGAACTAATATACACCTTCGGCAGATCCTTGAATAAAGCCAAGATGTCCAAATCTACATCCACCACTTATTCATAGATTTCAAAGCAACATACGACAGCATTTAAAGCGACGAACTATAAAAAGCCATGTCTAGTTTTGGCATATCATCCAAACTCGTCCGTCTGTGCAGGGTGATGGTGGAGAATTTTCGCTGTGAAGTACGGACGGATGGCTAAATTGTCTCAGCTATCGATTCTGGATCGATCCATACTTTACGGTATGTCTATATAAATGTTTTCTATATGTAACAAACTATGTTTCATAAGTCATAACTAATACAAACATCAACTAATATCAAAACTAATATTCAAAAAAAAAAAATGGAAAAAAAAACTTTTAAAAATCAATGTCAAACTGAAAAACTCCCTTCCGTATGCTTCGCGGTCTAAAAGTGTGTTCTGGCAATAAAACTGAAGTATTTTCCATAAAATCACAGATAAACATCCTTTAACTACCATGTAAACTGTTTGAAAAGAGCGCGCGTTCACATATATCCTTTTTTGGCGGATAATTTATGGTTCTCGAATCACGTGTCAACCACGCGATTCACCCCTCGAATATTGTTTCCGCTTTTCAAGATGATACATGACTTTGTTGAAACTTCATGCTCCGGTATGTAACTATACCATACCCATGTTACAATACATCCATTCGAATCGGAGCGTTATGTACTCATGTATTCAAACAAGGACACACGGTAGAGCTCGATGATACATTCAATCCGTGCGCACTTAGCTGTAGCGGCATGTGTTTGCGTTGACTTTTCATGCTCTTTTAAGCACCGATAAATGGGAAGATTTTTGAAATACCATACGTACTTGCATTCATCCCTTGTTTGGAATTTCCTATCCCCTTGTCGGAATCAAGTGGTAGAAAGAGATTGTTTATGTTCCAACTTGAAACTGTAAGGAAATTAAAATTTTCTCCGAGGGAAGTTTTTTTTTATCGTGACAAATTAAAAGTTTAAGCCACAGTGAATTGCCTGGCCCAAGGGGAATGTTATACGTCATGTTAAGATTGTCCATTTGAAAACAAAAAAAATCTTGATTTTATCAGATAGCCACTTTATTTGTAAAAGTTCTTCAAGAGTACGCGACCACTTGCTGTGAGGCGTTTTGGTCGTATTTAGTGAGTTTTGTTGGTGTGCTTTTTGCAACGTGGAGTGGGAACAATGGAAAATTGCTTTTGGTTTCAACTAAGATTAAACTCACGCAGAAACACTATTAGTTTCGTAGTAATGTAACTTAAAATACATAATTTTAATAAAAATCTTAATCTTTAAACTAGTGCAAACATTCTTTAACGTCTCTTTTCATATAGGACAATTTAGAGCACAACTGCACTAACCATTTTGCTTCTTTTTGATCACCCACAATGAAATGCATTGTATTCCCAGTTATGTTTGAATTGAGAAGGTCAAATGATAACTATATATGTACTACATATTTTATATCATCACAGCATCCAACCATAATTTCAATAAAATCTAAGCGGCTTTTAATAAGGAATGCTTCTATCTCATATTCAGTTCTAGTAAAACAAATTCCCATCGACAAGGAATGTTTGCCATAAAAAAAACATATGAGAAGGTTAAAAATGTACCAAAACACTTTTTTTATAGAAAACGCCCCCAAAAAGTAGGCGTGGCAAAAAACTTTATACAGACGAAATATAGATATTCTCTGAATATGCTTCTCAGACACTTTTTTAGACGGACGGACGGGCGGACAGACAGACATGGCTAGATCGACTCAGGTAACGATTCTGAATCGATCCATATACTTTGAGGTATATTTACTCTATGTTACAAACTTAATGTCAAAACTAATAGTATTTTTTTATTTTCCAAGCTTTTGAGATAAGAGATTTGTCAAAGTGGACCGATTTTTTAAAGTTGATGTTTCGACAAACGAAGGCCAATTTATCACAAATAATATGTTCGAATAATGGAATGCAAGATAGTTTTGAGATGGGCTTATAATTAGAGATATCTCCACGCTCACCTTTAAAAAAAAAACAAGTGTTATAAATGCACTTTTCCACTGAGTTAGGAATACTCCTATAGCAAGGGAGCTTTCAAACATATATATAAGAGCATCTCTGCATTGCTTTACGACTAATCGTGGGATTCCATCGAGCCTTGCAGAATAATCATTATTTAATGAAGAGATATATTTAAGTAGTGTCGCAGCGTCAAATGAAACATTGCTGAAACTAACTTGAGGACAGTCATTGAGATAACTGAAATAATTTTCGTCTAAGACTAGAGGCGTATCAATGAATGATTTACTGAAGTACTGTGCGAATAAAGTTGATACAATAAGAGAGCTCGATGTTTTTGAATTATTGAGAGAGAAGTTGGCTGGATATTTATCAGTTTTTCTTTTCGAATTGACAAATCCCCAAAAGCGTCATTAAAAAAAATTCAGGTACTTATCATAGTCGTAATCATTCTGAGTTTTTACAAACATTTTCCAGGCCCGGTTACGTCTTTTTCGAACAGATTTAAGCTCTTTCGTGTACCACTAATGCTGGATTTGGGCATTTTTTGAATGCTTGACTGGGATAGTTCTATCCATGCAATCTTTTATTATAAAATAGAATTTTTTAACAGCTTCTTCGTAAATAGAGCCGTCAATTTTCAGAATCGAATTAACAATTTCTTCGAATTAAATGAATGTTTGCTCTTTGAAAGTCAAAAGAGTACGAACGACGATATGAATCAGCAATTTCGTACAGATGTCCCCCTTTATCAATAAAAATATCTAATGATGGATGATTTTTTCTATGTTAGTAATGCTGGTACTAGTTATCTTAAAACAGATTATTTCAATGTTATGAGGGAATGGAAGAGAAGTAAGATGACTGCGGACTGCAGTAAGAACACCTCCACCAAGCGCTTTTAGGTCATTTATATGGCGGTCACTTCTATATACTTATATCTCCTGATAAAGAGTTCCGAGCCGAGTATACTGGTTTTAAGCCACGTTTCTGTCAAGGAAAATATGTCATGAGAAAAGGCTTGGGAGTTTAAAAAAAAATGTTTTCGTTTTTGTTCGGACCCCTCTTGCATTTTGGTAGTAGAAGGACAGTCGGTAGAATTTTTTTAATGCTGAGTTAACTCCGCGTTTAGCTCAACGTGGCTTTAACTCATTGTCTTAAGTTAGTGTTGCATACTTTATCAAATACATTTGGAGGCACTACTATTTTAAATGAAACGAAAACATCCGGTTTACTTAATTTTGTACATTTAATAGAAATAGCTGTTGGGACGAGATTTTTTGAAACCAAGTGACTAATCACGTCTTCGGAGGAAGTGCTTGGTTTCGGGCGTGATATAAAGATCGATTTAGGTTTTGGTATCGTTTTAATTGAAGAAACATTTGTAGTCACTGTTGGAACTACACTAGATGATGTATTTAGAGCAGAAGTATTGTTTGGTGGCGATCCAACTGATAGATTAGGAACCAAATTAGTTTTGTTTTGATCCTGACTTCTGAGATTCGAGCGTTAAGCTCTCGGATGAGCGGTTGATGAGTTGGTGTTACGCTTCCGCTTTCCTTGAAGGGTGATAACTTTACCATTGGCTGCATATGGCGGGACAGATTGTATGGACGGTGTTTCAGGAGACTTAATGATATGAGTTTCTTCTTTGGAAGTATTAAAGTCTATTTTTGGGCCTTAAATTTTGATAATATTTCGTCCACATAAAGTTTTTACACGTCCACATTTTGTTGGCTTTTTCCTACAAAAACGATTTATATACTCTAACCCATAGCATAATATGCAATTATAGAGAAACGTTGTTTTGACAAAGCTTTAAATATTTTGATAAACTGCCTGAGCAGTATTTTGTTTTGGGATGTTTAATTTAAGTTTGGAATGGGATAGGGTATTCAACGATTCGCACTGCACGGATTATAACCTTCTTATATGTTTTTTTTATTTTGTCCGATTGGATTAAAGCGATAAACTCAGGAAGAAGTTGAAATATTAGAATTTGAGGACGAAGTAGAGATAGTAATGACTGCAAGCACCTAGATAAGCTAAGAATTGAGAGTAACAAATACAGTTATATTGGTTATATATTGGTCCGGGCTAAGGTCGATTTTGCCAAATTGCAAACCGATATATTCAGATAATCTTGTTAAGCTGAAGATTGTGTTGTTTAAGCAGAAGCTGTTTGAATGAGGCGAAGGTGACACACACTTTTTTATCTTTAGAGTTTTAGCCATAGAAGTGGATTTTACTATTATTAAAATAGCATGATGAATTATAATATGTATGTATTCCAAATTTATTTGATCTGTTTTGTTTACTTGTAATGCAAACTTAAAGCCATTTAGCTAGACAATGGGTGGGCCGTCCATTGGTGGATCGACTTGGACATAAAGGGACCGTATGAACTTGATGGATTGGACTGACTATAACAGTTCACTTCTTGCATCAGTTTCATCAAGTGCGAATATTCTCCCAGTCCCGATGGATTACCCTCCATAGTCCTGAAAAATTGTATTAACTATTTAGCTCAACCCCCTACTGCTCTCTTCGAAAGATCCTAAGAACGTAATTTCTAACTGTCGACCAATTGCTAAACTACTTCATTACCGAATCTATTTGAAAGCATCGTTTATAATACATTCTCTTACATTGCAAATCCATTTTTTCTCCAAACCAACACCGATTTCTTAATCGGTTTCTTTCTTTCTCCAAACCAACACCGATTTTTTTAAAGGAAGGTCAATAACAGAATTTGCATCTTACACTCTGTGCGCATTTTAGAGAATGGCAATGAACTCAATGTAATTGCCACTGACTTAAGTAAAACTTTCGATAAAATATCACACGAAATCATTCTGTTTTAAACTGCAAGCACAAAGGTTTCATCTTTTTGAACACCAATACAAAGTTCTGTTCAGATATTCGGTATCGAACCCCTCTTTAATGGATTAAGAGGAGTTCGATACCACGGAGTGTCTCAAGGTAGCCTTTAAACTTTATTTTGTTTATCAATGACGTTGACTGTTACATTGAAAACTGTTATTTATCTGTTTATATTAATTGTATGAACATCTTTAGGCAACCACTTCTCAACATGGTGCCTAGAAAATTTCCAGGATTAGCGTCTCCCGCCAGTCGCCATATCCTTTTAATTCTGTGGCGATCCCGTACCTACTGCCCTTTTATTTCTTTATTTGGGTATTATCTGTGACATAGCACTAGATTTTCGCTTTCATATTGATAACATCATCAGCATAGCCAACGCTTGTCTATGAAATTATCCAAACCTTATGTCACAAAATCTCTCTTCTTCGCATATGTAAGACGTATCATTGAACAAGCAAGCCAAGTATAGTAGTTTGATCACAATTCCCATTAGCTCCGAATTGAGAGTGTCCAGCGCAGATTCATCCGTTTACCTCTACAAATGATATCACTCAACACCAACTCTCGAAATCTGAGATCCGCTCACCTCTTCTGAGTTAACTTCCACCGGACCAACGACGCCTACAACGAACCAAACTAAAAACACACATTTTTGGCGCTACAGGCTCGCTGGTACCCAGGGCCTAGCTTTCTTACAACCATTCGTGTGTGCGTGTGTACTTCTTGCACGATGGCGGGACTTCCTGTTTTATGCCGAATCCGAACGTCGAATCCGAAGTTGAGATAAGCTTTTCTTGACAATTAATACTACCCGGATGATTTGTCAGAAATTCCCGAGTGAAGGGCCAGTGAAAAATGATTTAGGTGTTGCTATGGCTGGGAATCGAACCCAGACCTTCTGCGCGGCAGTTCATTTAACGAGCCAATGACTAGAATACTTCGCATGGCTAATGGGCATAACTCTTTTGAATTACATTGCAGCAAACTTACTCTGCGAAACTTTCTTATGTCCACCTCATTGACCTCTCATCCTTAACCCTTTTGGAATAAATTAATTAAGTTAAGTTAATTAATTCTTAAGCCCAGCTTGTATTAAGCTTGAATAATAAATTACGGATAGCCATGTAATTGTTAATTTTACACTTGGAGCCAACTTCGAATCATTACCGCAGAAAGAAATTTGGAATGCTTTTTATCGTGTGTAGAGTATTTTAGTTAAGATTTAAACAAGATAACAGTTATACTTAAAAGAGAAAGTTGTAGTTTTAGCCGAAGTTAATTTTTGCTATAACTTTTTTTTAGGCTCAGGTTAATTTAGAACTTAAGCGCCACCTATAAGTAAGTAAGTATGTATAACTCCAACGGGAATTATAAAACTACAGTTTAAAGATTAAAATATGGGCTTCAAATAAAAAAATAATATTGTAATTGTATCTAAAATCATATATTAGATCTATCCAAATTATCCATTTATATGGGTAATTTAAATGGTTTATATAAACAACCATTGTCTATACGCACTTGCTTCGTATTTATATTATCAAATGAGACAATATTACTCGGGAACCATGTAATTGCATTCAGTCATGCAGTAAACAATGGGATTTAATAACATAATGCTTTCATAACAATCAATAAAAAAAAATGTTCTAGCAAGTTTTAATAGTAAAATACCTAAACAGCACACTTAATCAGTTAATAGTATGTTTTTAAAAATGGGCTATAAAAAAGTTATGGTAACTAGTAGATGCTTTTAAATGGTTAGTAAATAATATGTTTAGTATATTCACGTGAGAAAATAAAGATTCTTTTAATCTGAATATTTTTAATTTAATTGGCGTTGCTAATAATCAAACGCAAATGTCGACATTAGTTAGTTATCTGGATAGCTTATAATGAATAGCTTTATTAAAACTCTACCAATAATCAAAATCCATAACTAAGTAAACCAGAATTTTCGATTTAATATGCTGTACATTCATTCAATTAAACTGTCAAAACAAACTTTTTATATTATTGTTTTTTTTTTTTCAATTTCCTTTGCTACAACAAAATTACTTCAATCCGCAAATACTAACTCAAACAAACATACACAGATCTTTGCTGTATTCCTCACTACTGGCGCATATAGTTCACAATTTTATCACTATTGTATGAGATGTCATAATGTGACTTTCTGTACATCAAATAAAAACCTGTGAACTAGGGCAATACTTTATGGTGTACATTAATTTCTTGGTAAAGGATTTTTTTTAAATAGTGGAGGTTATCGTTTAAGTTGTAGCTTAAAATGATTATTTGTAAAAGTTTCCATATAAATACAGAAATTAACAAAAAAATATCCACAAACAATTGTGAAATACTACGTCAATTCATTAACTTTTTTTTGTTTTCAAAACTAGCTTGTGGATTATGCTATCTAAAGAAAAATGTTATTCAGGTACTTTTTGAAATGTCCTATCATTTGAAAAATCAAAAGTATACATGGTTATGTTAAATAGATAGTTATTAGGCAACATAGACTGATTTGGACCCAGCTCACTTATGCCCACTTTATATAACTCCTCCTAATAGAGTATAAATACTTAATAGGTTAGGGGTAGTATTAGTTATATCTTTCAAATTTTATAATCTATTGCAATCGATTCTAAATGCTCGAGTGTATTTATCGATCGTTTGGTCTATTTGGAACATGCGTTTTATACTACACAACCAAAATCACGTAATTGTAACCCAAATTATATTAGCATAGGTTAAAGTTGGGTCAAGACCGATAAATTAGCTTCGAAATTAAGTCCTGTCTCTACAAAGGCTGTAATCGATGAGATGCATTTTTAATTAATGGCATTTCAGTAAATTGTATTTAGTAAGTATATATACTAGCGTGTTTTGGTTTTTTGTCAAACCATAAAAGATTTTGATAAACTGCCTGAACAAAATGTTGTGACAGTGGCATTTTCTCTATTTCATATCCATTAAGTTTTTACCTACGCTCACTCTTTTGGGATATTAGTTTTAAAGTTGGGATGGGTATCAAACATTAAAGCCTTCTCATATATTTTTTTAATGAGACTGATGAACAGCTCATATTGTTAAGTCCACTAGTTGAGAGTTTTCACTGCATTCACGAGTAGCTCACTAATAGTGGGTAGGTATTTGTTTCTTATTAGTGTCGCTACGTACGTCGCCTGCATAGGCTGTGACTTTAACCACATTAAAAAATATAAAATCCAAATATGATTGGAAACGCAAAAATTGTGTTTTTAATATACTGCGTAAAAGAATAATCAATATGTATTTGAATTATACACATGAATTATGTCAAATTCAAGTGATTTAGTTAAATAGTCCTCTACAGAAATAATGGGTTTCGTATACAGCAGATTGAATGTTGATGCCATAACATACAATTTTTATAAAGACCTATATTTTTATTAAACAAAAGTTTGCATAACCTTCTGCTTACAATTGCGTACATTGCGAACGCATTTCTAACATCCGTTCCACTTCAAGATGATAAAAAAATTCCATTCCAGCCATCCGTCAATTAAATATCATTCATAAAAATTAAATACGCAAAATTCCACACCATTCTGGTACTTGAATACCAATTCACGACAAAAAATTTGCATCGAAATACAATTTGTTATGTCAATGGATGGCACCAAACACAATCGACTTTACTTATAGTTACCGAAACCGCCAGCAACTGCTGGTGAACATTCTTCAATACCAAAAAAAAAAATAAGCCAACGCCAACCAACTGCGGCTAATGTTTTCCAAATGCAAAACAGATATAATGTTGGTCCTTTAGCGGTGGCATTATTTTAGCCATAAAAATCCAACCGACTTAACAAATTTATCTTGGAATAAAAATTTTAATATTTACGCAACAAAAATTTGGGGTGTCAGACACTCAGATAATCCTGCAACCAAGACTTTCTACCTCGGAAATATCTTTTTTTGTCAAGCAGCAAGTCGAGTCTTCTTATCACATTTACGTCCAAGCCTTCGACAGCATTAAAAGCCCGATGAATTTCCCAATGTATCAATGAGATATTTTATCGTAAATGCCGAAGACAACCACCGAGTATCGGTTTCATAAATAACCTTCTTCGAGTGTCTTATCTAATTTTAAAATACTCCCCGAATCTAAAGATAGGAGAGGAGAACGAAAAATTATTTTATAGACATTCATACCTGCGAGTGCGGCTATAAAATTGTCGCAGAGCACTCTTCTCTCAGTATCGCCAATATAAACGCCGAAATGAGGTGCAAGAGTTGTCCTTCTTTTGTGGTTTTGACTATTTTCACACAGGGGTTGTGATGCATAAATGTTAGCTATTAAGAGTGCCACCCTTGCCAGCTTCGCAATCACACACCGACACCACGACCGACGTCGTAAAGCGAATTTCCGTTGTTGTATGGTAGGTAGTGTTGAGTATGGGTTCCAACCGGAAGATGGAGTAAGGAATTTTTAGCTATCGCCTCCGTTTCGATTGCACACAAAAGAATCAAGTTACACCAGAATACAGAGTCTAGGGCTACCTATGTGATGTAGGTGTGTGTCACTAACCCTCTTTCAAGCACATCTGTACACAATCTAACCAGAGGTGTTGACTCTTGAGTTGAATCATGCTTTTGGAAGCAACGCGCAGCCGGAAAGAAAGGAAGTCGAAATGATTTCATGGTGCTGAGCATTTTACCTGGGCTTGATTTGGAGTTTGCTGGGTGGAACATTGGAGATATATGCTTTGGAGCGAGGTTGAGATTGCATTCTTTAATATCCTGCTGTGCGGTAGGGACAATAAACAACTTATCTATCGGAAGAAATGAAATGTTGTATTTTGTGGATTTATATTCGTTGCGGTTTGGTTTGCATTTGCGTTTTATATACCTTGGGAAACTTTTATGAAGTACTTAGTTGAAACAAAGTAGGTAAAAATAGATACGTTCAGATAAATTCAGAAATAAATCAAAAATAAAGCAATGAATTTGTTTTTGCTTTTAAGGTTGTGTTATTAAGGAGCTTCTTTTAACTTACTTATTACAGTCACAGCCCCGAGGAAATCTCTGCCAAACAATTAACCAACATGTCTCTATAATTACCACGGTCCTTAGGTAACTGCCTCCAATTGTGTACTTCAAGTTGGTTGATGTCGGCTTCAGCTTGTTTGCGCCACGATCATTGGATTCCGTTAGGTCAACATGTACTAACGTCTAATGAGGAGTTTATAGATCAGCCCTGTGTCGCTGTACAATCCTTGAGCTTTTTTGTTGAATCCTCATCGTTAACGCAAGCGGGACAGAATATTTTCCTCAAAACGACCAAGGATTTTCGTATCCCCTTTCGATATAATAAATAGGATTTTGTATCTGATCTTCTGGGCAGTTTAAATGAGAGTTCTATTACTAAGTTGTCCATTTAGCAAGAGAAAACAGCGGTTAGCAATTTTTCGTTTGATTTCTGACGAAATGTTGTCAGCAGCATATACATACTTGATCTTTTAATCGGTAAAAACAAAATTTTACGGTATGAATAATTGAACATGACAAGAGTACTCCGATCTCCTGGCTAATAATGAATCTAAGTGGGGTAACCTAAAGCCATCACCAAACATATGAGAAGGCTACAATCCGCTGTGCGGATCGTTGAATACCCTATCCCATCCCATCCTTAAAATGAATATCCCCAAAAAGTGGGATTTATGGCGATAAAATAATGAAAATGCCGTTGTCACAACATATTGTTCAGACGGCTTATCAAAATCTTTTATGGTTCGACAAAAAACAACGTTTATCTATTGCATATGCTTTGGGGTAGGGTATAAAAATGGTTTTTGTAGGAAAACGCCCCCAAAAAGTGGACGTGGGTTAAAATGGTCTAAGGACGAAATGTTCATATTATTATAATTAATGATCTTGCGTCGAAAGTTTTTTGAATTTTTTTTAAAAATGTACCAAAAAAAGTTTTTTTTTTAAGAAAACGCCCCCAAAAAGTGGGCGTGGCAAAAAACATTGTGTAGACGAAAAATAGATATTATGATTCTCTAAATATATATATATTAATACTTTTTTTTATACTTTTACTAACTTTTTTAAAATTCTTTACGGTTTGGCTTAAAACTACGTTTTACTGAAAAGGGGGCGTGGCGTGGGCGGATTTCAAAAATGTTTACACTTGTTCTGCTTCGTCGACCAGAGACTTTCCAAATTTCAATTTTCTAGCTCAAAATTTAAGGCCCAAAAATCGGTGACACACAGATGGACAGACAGACGGACGGGCGGACAGACAGACATGGCTAGATCGACTCAGCTGGCGATTCTGAATAGATCCATATACATTGAGGTATATCTATCGAAATTATTTCGAAAACTTAATGTCAAAACTAATATACCCCTATGGGATAGGGTATGAAAAGGGTACAGTGTGTGATGTTAAAAATGCAGCTACGTACAAAAAAAGTTTATGCAAATTGAGGAGTCTCGTCATTAAAATAATTCCCTACAATTTTTCAAGAATTCATTAGCTTCATTCGCGATACAAAATGTTTGTTTACCATCGAGTTGAAATATAAATACTTATATTCGAAATTGGACATCTAATTGCTACTGTAATTGATCTAGATTCTAGATATTTAGAAAAAAAATTTTGATTGCCAATTAACATAAATATATATATATATAAATATGCTTGTTATATGTACCATCCATATAGATAAAGAAGAAGTTCTAAACTTAGTATTATTTTCCTTTAAGTCCGTTAAATATTTTGGATTTTAATATGTCACTTTAAAATTTAAACTTAAACCATTAATTCGAATTAAGCTTCACATAGATATAGCATTTTCATTTTGTTAATATATATACAACAACCCTGAAGGTTGCAATTCAAAGAGAACAAGTAAACACATACATTTCATATACAAAAAAAGATTTCGACATGTCATCTTGTCTAGGTGACATCATCTATCACTCAAGACTTGACCTTTTTTCACGTCAACCATATCACGACAGCGTCGACGACATGCTGATGGAGCCTGTATCTTTAATGATAAGTGAACCACCTTCAATTACTAAGGAGACAGGGTGTTGAATGTATATACTTACGCTTTTATGCAATAAAATCATATATATATATATATATATATATTTCCAGAGCGATATTCAGTGTGGTGTCATCGAATGTGGGTGTTCTACAACATCCCATAAGATGTGTTTATCGAATGCTTATTTAACATTGTACTCCTGCATAGAAGTACAAACACCCCAAACGGTCATCCTGCTAATCTCCCTTCTAAGAGGGATGATGCAAGCAAAGTCCAAATGATTTGTCACCGCAATTGTTTCTGCTGTCACAAATGTTGGGGCACGTCAGACAAATTTCCTTGTTCTATGTTCGTTTATATGCGCTGCGTCGCAGATGTTTTTACGCAGGGCACGCCACGTATAGTATATTCTGTGCGTATTAAAGAGCTGCTGATTGATTTGCATTCAAATTTGATTATGTGACATGATTGAGTTTTGATTTTTTTATTCGTCCTTTGAGATCAGACATAGTGATCGATCACTTAATTGGTTGAATTAATAAAAAAGTATAGACACTCAATTTGGAAAAATGATGAGTTGTCTTCCGCTAAGGGTTGTATATTGAATTACGATGTGCTGACTAGTAATCCCTGAATAGTATAAATTTCCCATCACACGTATCTTATGACATAGAGTGATGTTGATGTAGAAACTTTTTAAGACACACATATTTTCGAAATAATATACAATTCTCGGTTATGCAATTAAATTTATTTTTTCCAGCAGTTTATTTTATATTAATGTTAAAATGACCATCGCTGTCAAATAAGAATGCATTCCTCTACTTCGATTCCCATCACGCGTTCTAGTGATTCAGTGCAAACTGGTGTAAATTCGAAGCCGGTGTATGTGATTAGAAGATTCTCATAAGAGGACCATAATGTTTGTTCGCACAAGGTGACCGTTCCAATGCAGTCGATGTGCAATGTTCATAGCGCTCAAAATTGTCTTTTATCTCCTATTCGCCTTCAGTGCATATATAAGAACTAAATATTCGACATTGAATTTATAATTCGTAAGAACCTGATATTTGCTTTGACACTTCGCCTTTGATGGTCTTTACTTGGATTTTCATCAATCTACCGACCCTGAAAGCAATCGGGCTCGTGGCAAGTTGAATAAACGTATCTGTTATTTCACCTGGTATTTTTTTATTCATACTAGTTAGTCAACGCACAGGCCCAACTCATGAACCTAGAAGGTAACAATTTGGTGTAGATAATCATGAAATCATGTCGAAATCATAAAATCACGAACGTTTGAATTTTAAATCAGAAAAAGGATTGCTTGATATCTCCATTAATAAAGGGTGTCCCAAAATTGAGTCTCCTGCTTTCAAGTACGGATAGTTGTCGGCTCCTTGCCATTCCTTAGACTTTGAATAATCCCATAAGAGAAACCCAGTGGTATTATATCACATGACCTATGGTGCCAATTCTGATCAACGAAACGATGGAGTATATGACAGGAAATGTTCCTTGACATTGTCGTCCTCATCAATATGTTCTAATTTAATGAGAACGAACTCGATTATCATGTTACAATATCGTAACAATCACTGCTTGACCAACCTAATTTTTCAAATGTATGGTCTAATAATGTCTGCAGCCCAAAATCTACACCAAACAGTGATTCCTCCTGTTTCAATCACTTTTTTTTTATTTTATATCACATCTGGGTTTTCTGAACACCAAATAAGGCAATTTCAACAACAAACAAAGCGATCAGGTGAAAATGACATGTATCGCTTAGGATACATTTGCTCGAACTATGGAAGCAACACTCTCATTATTTTTAAAATATTGTTCACCAATGAAAAAAATGTGTTTTCTGGTGTAGTGCTCCATTTTTACGAATTTGCGCATTTAAAGCAATTTGCCCTCATGATATAGATACTGACAGTCCTCTAAATATCCCGTTCGGTGTCGAACTGTCTTAATCTAATACACATAGAACTGCCAAATATTTTTCAAATTAATGTCTTCCTCTGCTCGGCCATTTATGTTGCATTGCTGTTATAACAGCTCTTATGATTTTAAATACTCCTTCATTAGAACATTGATTTATTTCTGTATGCAATAAGCAATCTATATATAACTGTCTAAAACTATGTAAAATACATATTGATACGCTCATAACCTAACATCACTCCATTTTTTCAAAATTTCCTTTAAAGAAAAATGATTATTTCGCGGCATATTAAATTAATTGAGTTCGCAAATGAATTACCCAATTACGAAGCGGTGTGGATCTTTTTTTGGTCTATGAAGTTTCACATCATCTTAACGTATTTTCCACCATTATTAGTACTTTAATGTAAGCACCCGTTTAATTTGGACAAAGGGAGAGCCCTTAAAGGATAACTCTATAGAATACTGTGAAAAATTAAAGGTACTTTGCTGAATCGAACTTAGTGGCGTACAGACAATATGCCAGTCTTTCTGGCTATATACCAGCTTAAGGTATGAAATATAAAGATGCGATTAATTGTTATGGTCGGGTCGGTGAGTTTTCTTTCGGATGATACCCTTTTTTGTGTTCGCTTTTCCTTCTGTTTCTCCTGTTTTTTCTCTATTTTTCTTCCACTGAACTGTATTAGTGATGGACTAATTGGATAGGGAGGAGGTTTTGCTTATGATATCGCAAGGGTTTATTTTTCCCAGCTTGAAGAAAAAAAATTAAACGCGGCAGGATTAAATGGTTGTTATCTCGAAAGTGATTTGTCATTATTTTCCATAATGTTCGTTGGAATGTTAGACCCAGAAATATACCCCGAAAAATATATTCTCCTCCTTCAAAATATATGCGTATATATTTTGGAGGAGGAAAATATTTTTTTTCAGAAAAGCAAAAGAGCAGTGCTAAGGTTCGTAGGATGAGTGGAATTTTTCACGCTTTAAAGTTGATTAAGTAATTGATATCAATTCACTTAGAAAATTAGAAAGAATTACGCGAAGGAAAACACAACTCGGTTATTGATCTTTGTTCTTATGGAAGGCAGACCATAGAGAATTTCATTGAGAAAGCGTAAACAAAAATCAATATCATTACGCGATTAAGTGGTGGTACATTTAATGAAAGCGCCGTTCAATGCCTCGCCTTTGAATTTTTTTTTATTTTTGTAGGGTGGTGAGCATCATTCCCCAAATATTTGAAATTGCCAAAAAAATGAATAGAAAGCAACCCTCTTTTGCATGGGATTATCAACAAAGTGTACTTAACATTTTAAGGCAGGGCAATTCAAATAAACTTTAAATGACACCAGAATGGTGCTTTAAAATGAAACTTAAATATTTTGCCCAATCCGACTGGAAGACCAGGAAGAGGTGGTATCATTTTCAATTTGTGGTCTATTTATTCCAATGAGTTTCACTTTACCAAGGCGGTTAAACATTAAATGACTCTGTGGCAGTGATTCGAGACTGTTTCAAATGAAGTGTTCTTTATGGACTTTGCTAGGGCGGTGTGTTTCTATAAAAGATAGAATTTTTTATTAGGTATATGGCGGGGCTGTGTAAATTGGAAAAAAAACTTTAACTTTAATATAAATATATTTAATATAATATATATATATTATATATAAATATATACATCTGCCGTTATGAAAATCGCAAGATTTCATACAAGTCGTCACTAAAGAATGGAATTTTGAAATAAGGGACAAATTACGAATAAACGGATTCATCGTCCTTGGATATAAAGTCCAATGTTTTGGGGGGCGAACAATATTCAAATCAAAACCCAGTCTAACTTGTGGTTTATAGAGGAATACAAGATGGACTGGTCTAAAATTAGATGAGGTTAAACAACTACAACAAACCTTCTTGAGTTTATTTCCCAAACTAATAAAAATATGGTGAATGGCCTGCAAACGGATGTATTTAACGCTGACATATGTAAGTAAAGCTTTTTAACGAGTCAATCACTGTGTAGTACATAGCAAATTGAAAGGATTTGGTTTTCCCAAATATTGTCATTTATATCTTCATATTTAAGTGAACGTACTCAAAATGGATGATTTAATAATTGTGTGTCTAAAGTTGTCCGCGTACTCTCTGGTGTTCCATATTGATCCAATCATGTTCAACCTATTTACAATTGATCTATGTAAATGTATAGGGTTGGGCAAAATCCTCATCTTTCAGTCCTTCTCGCGGGCGCCCACCTGAAAATGACTAACCAGCATGCCTGATTAGGGTCAGCCAAGGGTCCCACTTGGATATTGACCGTGCGCTGTAACACGTTGCAACGCACGATCAATGTACAAGCGGGAACCATAAGTTTGAGGTGGGAGAAAACCCTTAAACCCAAATCCAAGGTGGAACAGCAAACGCCGAAGGATGCATGGCTAAAAAGGGAGTTTTAAGCCGCTAGTTTGCGAATTTCGGATACCGGGCTACCTCCGATCTCAAGATAGCCTTCCTGTGGTTAGACGGGTAGATCACGGGCGACCAATAAATCCCGCCTACTCGTGGGAAAAATTGAAGTACCAATAGTAAAAAACATAGAGAATGATGCCTCTATAAATGCATCAACAACTAGGGATGTTTCAGAACACCCTGTCGAAACCGACACGACACCTGCCAATCGGGAAGGGTCACAAATCAGTATACTCTCGGATGAATTGCATCCGGAATATACAGAAGCGCCAGGGACCCCAGGCAAAACGGCTCAAACTGATTCCAAGCGTATCAGGTTCACGCCAGCGGAACAGCGTCGTTTCAACAGAGCGCTGAAACAGGGTAGCAGCATAGAGCAAGCCCGCATCTTTGCAAAAACAAAAGATGATGCCAAAGAAGCCAAACGCATGAGATCTGAGGACAACACACCACCTCAGTCCGAAGCGAAACGAGCTCGCACTGGGAAAACAACCTCTGACAGAACCACCTATAGATATATAGCGAGCTATGTCAGATTGGGTGTCGTACCAGTCGATATCGATCGCAATCCTCTCACGAATGAACAAATGGTTCAGATACAAGAGAGGATTATGGACATCACGATCGAACTGCGCGACGGGGATGCAAAGCCAGCTTTCCGCGGGACAACTTTCAAAGCCGGATGGCTCTTGTTAGTATGTGCGGACATCACCACTTCAGAGTGGATGAAAACAAACTTCCTCAGACTAAAGGAGAAATGCGAGTTGGAAGTAATGCTTGTGAGAGGAAGACTTTCCGAAACCACATATTGTCAGAGCTTTCTTCCCGCAGAGTACCGGAGTTACAAATGAGAGAATACTGGCAATACTAGACGGTCAAAACAGAGACCTAAATACGAGAACGTGGAGAGTTCTGCAAAGATCGGACGAGAAAGACGTCGCCCACATGGTCTTTGCAATAAACGAGAGTGCGATGCGTAGGCTTGCGGAGCTAAAGGGTATGGTATCATACAGATTTGGACAAATCAAGATCATCCTTAAAGGATCCGACAAGTCTGCAATTCAGACCCCAAAAAATAGTGTAAATGACACTGATAAAAAGAAAAGTCGTCAGAAAAAACAAGCGCCAGCTCGTCGCAACCAGCAGCCAGTATTAGTACTGCCGCCGGAAGCGATATAAAGAAGACTGGTTCACTGCCTACGACATTATCGCCAAACGCCCCTAGTACGAGCAACGTTAACATCAGCCAGCAACAGTTTAGACCAAAGCTAGCTGCGGAACGGGCGCGTGAACGGCAAAAACACGGGCAGCGTAAAAACGGTCCGAGAGATAGACACGAAGGTCTTTCTCAACAGGGTATAGTACGCAGAAGAGGCGATAACAAGCCTTATAGGGTACGAAACCCTGAGCACGGTAGGAAGCGATGACCACCCTTCTAAATGTGCTGCAGGCAAACCTGCACTGAGCTATAGGTGCCTCGGACACCTACAACCAAAGATGTGCCGAAGGGAACATCGCTCTAGGTTTAATCCAGGAGCCATGGGCAACAGAGGGTAAGATATTTGGTTTACAAAGTAAAACCAGAGAGCTCATCTTCGCCCGGGGAAATTTTAGACCAAGGGCAGCTCTTTTAGTTGCAAAAGATATAAAATTCTCTCCCATTCCAGGTTTCATTACCAAAGATCTGGTGGATGTCCTTTTAGAAAGACGCAACGGCCGAGAGCTACAAAAAATTGTATGCGCATCGGCGTACTTTGCTGGAGATGACGAAATACCACCTCGCCCAGTACAGGAACTTGTCCAGTACTGCCAGACCCAGCAACTACATCTTATCTTCGGCTGCGACGCCAACGCGCATAACACAATATGGGGCAGTAGAGATACAAACAAAAGAGGTGAGTTTTTATTAGATTACCTATACAGCAACAATTTAGTTATATTAAATAAGGGTAATAAACCCACGTTTAGAAACGTTTTAAGAGAAGAAGTTTTAGACCTTACCATCTCTTCTCCGTTTGTACAAAACACCGTCGAAAATTGGCACGTTTCTGGTGAGGCATCTTTATCGGATCACATGCACATAAGTTTCCAATTAAGATTCAACACCGAGGATGCGCCGATTAAATACGACAACAAACTCACAAATTGGAGAACGTATCGAGAAAATCTATCGATTAAATGTGACATACTTCCAGAAAAACCTTCATGTGTAAGTGAAGCGGAAGTCGCACAATGTCAACTAAATGACATTATCATCTCATCTTTTACAAATAGCTGTAAGGTTAAACGCACTGTGGCAAAGAGGTGCACACCATGGTGGAACGATAACCTAGAAAGTTTCCGTAAAAGAGTAAGAAAACTTTTCAATAAAGCCAAACGCACCGGAAAGTGGGACCAATATAAATCTCTATACTTACCCAATACAACATAGAGTTGCGAAAATCAAAAAGAGCGTCCTGGCGCAAATACTGTGAGGAACTCGAAGAGCTTCCGGCGGTGGCGCGTCTCCAGAGGGCACTCTCGAAAGATAAAACAAACTGCATGGGATTACTAGTCAAAGCTGATGGTAAAATCACATACGACCGGGAAGAAACGTTGACCACACCTCTTCAGGTACACTTTCCCGGCTCTACAATCACAAGTGAGTTTCATGAACACATGATAGATGACTCACCCCCTATAAACCTGAAAAGGATTAATAGTTTATCCGGCAAACTTTTCACACCGGATAAGGTCAAATGGGCGATCAACTCATTCAAACCATACAAGGCACCAGGGACAGACCGAATCTTTCCTGCTCTTATACAAAAGGGCTTGGACTTTTTCCTACCCACTATGGTAGCCTTATTTAGGTTTAGTTTCAATTGGGGCTACATACCACAAACCTGGAGGGAGGTAAACGTGGTATTTATCCCCAAACCAGGCAAACCAATAGAACTACCTAAATCATACCGTCCAATAAGCTTAACATCGTTTTTCCTGAAAACAATGGAAAGAATACTTGACGTACACATTAGAGAGTGCTTAAATGAAAGCACTCCTCTGCACCCATGTCAATTCGCCTACCAAAAAGGTAAATCCACGGAAGGAGCACTTCTAAGTTTAACATCACAAATAAAAAGTGCATACGAAAACAAAGAAGTCAAAGAAGTAGCTTTATGTGCCTTCCTAGACATAGAGGGCGCTTTTGACAACACTGGATATGACTCCATATCAAATGCTTTGACTCATAGAAGAATAGATCATCCCACCATCAAATGGATCAAAGCGATGCTTGAAAGTCGGAAAATAACTGCTTCATCAGCACAGACCTCAGTATCAGTAACAGCCGTTAAAGGCTGCCCTCAGGGACGAGTACTCTCACCCCTACTATGGTCTCTGGTTATCGATAACCTACTTCAAGACCTAAGTAATGCAGGTTTCAATATAATTGGATACGCCGATGACCTAGTTATCATAATAAAGTGCAAAGAACCAAACGAAGTTACAACACGTTTGCAAATCGCCCTTAAGATAGTCATAGACTGGTGTAATAAAGAAAGTCTCTCTATAAACCCCAGCAAGGCTATCATCGTCCCTTTTACAAAAAGGAGGAAATTAAATCTTACCCAAATTTCAATTAATGGTACATACATTGAGTATTCCAACGAAGTAAAATATCTTGGAGTGATCCTCGATAAAAAACTAAGCTGGAACTCCCACATCAACAACAAAATTCAAAAAGCAACCAAAGCTTTCTGGGCTTACCGAAGCATGTATGGTAAAACCTGGGGAATCTCTCCAAAGACCATACACTGGATCTACACGATCATGGTCAGGCCCATTATAACATACGCTTCAATAGTATGGTGGAACAAAGTCACCCAAAAAACAACTATAAATAAATTAAACAAGGTACAACGGCTTGCCTGTCTGGGCATTACCGGAGCTATGCGTACCTGTCCCACGGCGGCTATGGAAGCCTTAATAGGACTAACACCTCTCCACATTTATATAAAAAAAAGTGGCAATTCGCAGCTCAGCAAGTTTGACACAAGCGGAAGAATTAAACATTAGTGAACATCTAAAACTAATTGAACTTCTATCCGAACTTCCAGAACTTGACATGATCTGTGCGGTTACAGACCGCTTACCAAAGACACTATGCTTCGACAAAAGATTCTCAAGATTCTCTCCAAACTGCCTAAACGGCCTAAAGTGGTATACGGATGGTTCTAAAATGGACTCAGGGGTAGGAGCTGGCATACATGGACCAAATAAAAACATCTCAATACCTATGGGAAAAAACCCTAGTGTATTCCAAGCTGAGCTCCATATCCATATATTCACGGACAGTCAAGCAGCTATAAAAGCCCTTAGCTCACACATCATTGACTCCAAATCAGTACTACACTGCTTCAACTCCCTCCAAACACTCAGTTCCAGGAACAAAACCAAACTATGGTGGGTCCCCGGACATAAGGGAGTTGAAGGTAACGAAAAAGCTGATGAACTAGCCAGAAAAGGTTCGGAAACCCCCTTCATTGGACCTAAACCCTTCTGTGCAATGCCCAAATCAGCCATAAATCTAGTCATAAAAAACTGGGAACAAAACAGATGTGTTTCATACTGGGGAAACATCCCAGGCCTAAGACAGGCCAAAAGAGCTATTCAGCCCTTCAAATCAGATGCCAACAAGATACTAAATCTTCGCAGGCACGATATCAAAAACTTAGTAGGCTACCTAACTGGTCATCACGGTCTGCGATATCATCTAAACAAAATGCGTCTAGTCGACTCACCGGAGTGCAGACTATGTCTAGAAGAAGACGAAACAGCCGAGCATATCATATGTGAATGCCCGGCCCTTTACGTTATGAGAAGAGAATCTTTCTTCAGGGAATTCTTAAGTCCCGAAGAATTAAGGAAATCTTCGGCTGAAAGTATTATCAGCTACATTAGGAAAGTAGAAGCGCTACTAACCTAAAAAGCATCTGACGGCAAGCACAATAGATCTTTTAGGTCTGTATAAATGTATCCGTTACTCTTAAAATTTAATGTTTTCTGACGACTGGAAAATATTTATGGATATAACAAAACAAATGGTTATCTATTTTTAAATGAAGATATTGACGATGTGTTTAAATCGTGCTCCAATAACGGTTTGCAGATAAATAACAAAAAATGCAAAATAATGACTTTTTCTCGTAAAAGATGTGAAATACTTGCAACTTATTTCATCGAGGATGAAATTGTAGAAAGAGTTCATCTTTTTAAAAACGTAGGTATATTATTTGGCTCCAAGCTCCAAGCGACTTAGATTTACGAGAAATCCTGTCATTTTTTATTCGTTAAGTACATCTGTAAACTATGGCAATAATGAGCCTATTAATAAAATGTCGGACTTTAATAAAAACTACAATTCTATCGACATCAATATGAATCTTACCACACTAGAAAAAATATTGTTATAGAAAGTTGTTATTGAAATTATTGTAAATATAATTATTAAATAATTGTATAATCGTCAGGTGTGATATATATATATATCTGTTGCTGTAGCTAAAATAAATAAATAAAGGAATAAATAGAAAATAAACTCCAAAGTTCGGGTATACATAAAATTAAAGAATCCCGCCAGGTCCATTTGTTCAACTTGTTCAGGATGCGTCTTTTTACTCGCGGCCGAGTAATTGAGAATGTTGTCTCTATTTTAGTGACACCTTTGACTTTTTTGAAGCTTTTCAAGAATCTTTGAAATTCTTAATCAACCCAGTAACCATCTTAGGCATTTGTTCAATAACAGCTTTTTCCTGTTCTGTCATCTAGCCTACGTTTTGCAATGAATCAAGTTGTTTTAACAACTTCACAAAAGAACATTTCCTGAAAATACTCATTATCATCGTATAACTGCAAATTCAACTTGGTAGGATCACTAAATAGCCTTTCACTGAACTTCATTTTCTTAGGGATATCTTATCTTAGCAAAAGATGGTGATCTGATGGCTGATGAATCGCATTTCCAAAAAAGTAATGATATAACAATTTTTCTGGGTAAGTAATCAAATCCATTAGTTTTTTTTTTTAATTTATCGATTTAATAAAAATGGGCAATTAGAGTGATAAGACACGAATTTGGTTTGGACGCCGCTGTCACGTACTGAATTTAGTAATTCCTTTTCAAAGGCAGTTTCGGGACATGTTTGGTGTTTTTCTTAACAAAAAAATCGCACATTTCAAATAAAATCACGCAGACTTGCCGATTCGCCGGAACTCCGCCAAAGCATCCTTCGAATTGTATAAGAGAATTAAACAATGTTTAGCTGATTTTTATGTCAGACGAAACTTATTTCGATCCGAATGACAGTGTAAATAAGAACAATTGTCAAATATGATGTGTTGTGTGCAGTTTACATGCATGGTTACAGTCACTGGAGACCGTAATTTAGACATTTAAAGGTAGTTTTCTTTTTGTGATAAAATTATTTCAGTAAACTTCACATTTCGTTGGCCCGATTACGTTCTTGTGATTACACGAAATTTTAGTAGTTTTAATCATTTACATTTATTTTAGATAAATTATATGAATTGCAAAGCAAAACACATCAGCCAAATTAATGCAACATTCGTTGTCGAATTTTACATTCGGATTTACTACTCAATTTTAAGGATAAAGCAATAAAACCAGCACACTATTTGAAAAAACACAAAGAAAAATCGATAATTTTTTACAAATTGGCTATGTCAGACGTAATCCATTTTCAACTCAATAATTTCTATTCTTAGTTACGGAAAACGGAATATTTGTTGTTGAAGCAACAGGTGAACCACTTTAGTAAAGGATTTGTTTGACATCCTGGCTGAAAATATCGTTGGACCCTATTTCTCGGAAAATTAACCCCATAACGGAACGAACGGACATAGAGCAATGCTCGAATATTTCATACGTCCACAGGTCAGGTGAGTCGCCTTTCTGAGCCCCAAGAAGATCTAAATAAGATCACGAGGCTTAACAGCTTCAGATTTGTTCACATGGGGTTTTGCATCACATGTTTGGCACATCGAGTTTTATCAACATAGTCAAAAAACGCATGAATTAAGTCTAAACATTACCTTTTTGTGCAAACCAAATCTTACAATCTAACTGATGCAATAGAACTCCACTTTGTTCAGTCTCTATTGACTCTTATCATAAAAAATCATTTGTCATTTGTCAAAGTCATATTTTAACTTGAATACCTATCATTGATTTCCATTAATTTGGAAGAACATCAGAAGTTTAGCAAATTACAAAGTGCCTGTTCAACAAATGTCACAATAAAACCTCTTAATCAAGACTGACCACAAAATCGACCGAGATTAACATGCACCCCATAAACATCAAACCAAAGAAAACAAAAAACAAGCAAACATACTTAGTTCAGTTATAAAAAAAATATCCCTCCCTATTCAGGATAACAACCGACAAAAGGGAAATTCCATGTCACTAGAAGCATTATCCCAGAAATATTTGGTGTGATAAATAGCCACGGCTAATTCCAAGCGTATCCACACTTGCTCTCGTGCACACACCTCAGAGGATTCCCCAAACGACATGATGCCATAAGGACACGCTTGCCATGGTCGTGCTCTATGGCAGCTTGAAGCGCCGCGTTACTGCCACCCCGGTCACGAAGAAAATATTCATTCGCTCGAGGGTCAATATATCTTTTGCGGCATTCGACTTCATGCTGTGATAAAGACAAATGGTACGCACTCAATTTTAAGGAGCAGCTCTCATCCTGTAGTCCTCTTTTGGTGCTGTTTACTAGATTTAGGATATGTTTTTCATGTTTACGGAATGTATAACAGGAGATAGCTAAGGCGGAGGTCCTTTGTCAATATATTCTTGGTGTAGTTCTTTTTCGGCAAAGTAATTCACTCGATATATTATATCGTCCGCCGCCGACATGGTAGACACAACGATTATCGACGGAATGAAGTCCTTAACATATAACACTCAAATGGCGATTAAAGCAGTGTATCGTAACAAATTGCTGCCTATTCTGCTTCCGGCATTCCCGTTATTACTGAGTGTCACCACAATGTATCCTGTTGCTTGTGTCGAGTATAGGATATGGAATTTTAATTCGTGTGGCTACGTAGGTACAGTAGTCGTTTCGATATGACGTATAGGTACCGTTGATTTGATTTCCAATTGGTTAAATGAAGTGCGGTAAAACTGGTTGGTAAGCATGAACCAGTATGCTGCATGCATATATATTATACCTACTCTTGAAGAGCAGACTTGTATTAATCTGCCCGAGGGATAAATTATTCGGGCCGTCGACTGTGGGAGATATTCGTACATTGCACAGCAATTAAATTGCAATTTATGCAATCTCATGGTGGAAATGTGCGCGCGCTTTTCAATCAATTTGTCATTTTGTCGGTTTATGGAAAATCTGGTTTTCTACTGTAGATTATTGGATTATGCAATTTACACTAAGGTACGACTATGAAATAACTAGTATGTTCATGCATTAAATATTAAATTTCGAAATTAAAATTTACAAAACTGTTTGAAATATGCAAATGTATTCTAAAGGAAATTAATTTTATCTATTTATTCTATATAAATAGATGTAGATTATATATCTACCCCAAATATACATATGCCCCGTATAGCATAAATGGGAAGTCTAGGTGAATCAACGATAGAAGCATGTAGCATTCCATTCAAAAAAGTAACTGCTTTGCATTGAATGTTTCGGGCACTTTGGTGCTTTTCATTTTGTATTGGATAGTTTCTCCAACAATACGCGGTAGAAGTCTCATTTCGGGAACGATATTATTCGTTCGATCAATAAAGAAATCTTGTCTTTGTCACCAAGTTCAGCCTCCCGGGTAAGAGCTCGACCAAGCTTTCATTAAACAAATTTATAATGAAATCTTATCTCGATAATATCCGATTTATTCACGTTTTGTACCACTTTAGCAAAATCCTTTTAATCACCCATTGAACCTCGGTTGGGGTAATACGGTGACATGTGCGGGACAAAAAGCAGAAAAGCGTATAACAAATCTTTTAATTGAATTGTGGAAATTGCAGAAACCCTGAACAGTGCGTATATATACTGCAGTCAAATCATCGAAGAGTTTAGAGTTAACATTGGTGTATACCATAGCATCTTAACTAATTGTATTTTTTATTGCAGTTAATCCTTTTTTTGAAAAGTTACGGATTCCAAGCTTGGTGTATGGGAGGATGTTTTGGAGAGGAATGCGAATTAAATAAGTCAAATTGTATCACACTTTACCAGTGGTAATCTAAACTATTCCATATCCTTTTTTCAATAAAAGTTGTCTTAACGAAGCATAAATAAAGAGAATTGAAAGAACTTTATTATCTTTTGTGAGCGTAAAATAGTTCTTAGTTGAAAAGAAAACCGACAGTTGTCCATTCGAAGTTCACACATTGGACATGTCTTACACTTAGTATAGCGGAAGCTTTTCTGAAGATGCTTCGCATAATTGGAGGAATAAATCTTGATCAAATATAAAATATAAAGACCCGAGAATCCTTTACATCGGAGAACCCATCCCAAGAATTCGTAGAACACTCGGTAAAAGACCTAACAATTCCTACAGTTTTAAGTTGAATCAGAAAATCAGTACAGATACAGATACAGTAAGTAAAGTGGGAAATGTTACTTCTAATCAATATTGCAACCTCACTGATACGCAAAATGATGATGGTGCTTATGGAAATATCATATATAAAATTATGCCGAGTATATTTGAACAGTAAAAGGTGTATAGTATTGCTCTTATTTGTTTGTGTCTTACTCGGACAACATTGTTTTCGGAAACGCTACCAACTCAATTTCATTAGAAGTGTTCAAGCCCACAATGAATTTTAAATGTATTTTCCCTTGAATTGTCACTCAAATGAGAATCCATTTTTATAACAAAAGCACTAACAACATAATCAACTCTTCAAAACTCCCACTTCTGCGCTGGCAATCTTCATTTTTCACATTTCACTTAAATCTCCGCACAGACCATTAATTTAAACATTTTAGACAATTTTTGTTTTCACTTTTATTCATTCTCACTACTCATCACATCATTTCCTTAAGAACTGTCTGGCAGGTCATAAAATATTATAAAAGTACCACAAAAAAAAACATCCCTTTGGTGAAAATTCCTACAATGCACCGCAAACTTTTATATATGAAATAAAAAACTCTAAATATCCATACCGAGCGGATAAGAGGACATTACGCGGTTTATAAAATACGAAAATCACCCGACAAAACAAACAATCACGACGGGGAATTCACTCTTACACTCAGTGCATCCCTAATTTTAATTTATACAAAATAGCAACAAAAAATATTACAGGGTGATTTTTTTATGCTGACGTCATTGTTTCTGATTGAATATTTTCTGTTGCAATACGGATACAAAAAAAGTATCCAATATACCTAGGCTGCCTGCCTATATATAGTCCGTTGCACACGTAATATTTGTTATACCCTATCCCATAGGGGTACATACGTTGTTGATATTGTTGGTAACACAGAGAAAAAAATATAGATAGACACATTGTTAGGTCAAGATTTATCTAGTCAAATTCGTCACCAGTTTCTGGGCTTTCATTTTCAAATCATTTTAGGGCGTCTTTCAATTTAAAAATATGTCGTGTTTGCTCAATAAAAGTTATTCAAACATAACATAAAAAAACAATATAAGGCACTGATTTGTCTTACAAAGAAAATTATTTTATATGCAATTAAAACTTCCAAACGATTTATTTTAAACAGTCCAAAAAAATTATTTCGTTTAAGACACGATTGGTGTATAGCTTTCATGTAAAAGTAGTTTTGGGTGGGCGTTTTCTTAAAAAAATTGTTTTCTGAATCAGTTCGAACAAACTTCATAGAATGTCTGAACCAAATACTATGACAAACCAGTATTCTAAAATTCCGCTAAAGAAAAATGTATGACACATGAATATATTAATGATGGGATTTAATAGGGTTTATATGAATAGTACAACAAATTTTAGTTTTCCCATATGCTTTTTTTTTTAAATGTCGCCCTTTTGCTTCGACGTCAGCGTGCGTGATTGGTATTGAAATGCATGTTGTAATGCGATACGATACTCCCCAGATGCTGTTAAAAATTATTGAAACAATGCATGAGAATGACGATTAATAAATAAATATTGGAAAAAGGATTTCGATTTGAACGTGCAGGGCAAGAAAATAAAAACAAAATATTCGACGATCTGAAACTCATGGCGATGAGGGGATTGCAACCTGCAACATATGTTGCAGAGGGTGCTGACCTAGACATGTTTCATAATGATGTATGATTTAAATTTTTCGTTGCAACTTTAAAAAGAGAATGTTTCAAACCCCACCCTTGGTACAGGGGTAGAAGTGATAATTGTTCGGTTAATTTATGACCCCCATTCTTAACGGCTACACCCTCTGTACACAAATTTTGTTAGATTAAAAACGCCTAGGTATGGAACTTTTTTATAGCATTTTTATATCGCTATCTCGAAGACGGGTACAATTTTTTTTCGCTCATCTTCAAAGTCGTATGAATGAAAGTTAACGACTCGTAGACATTAAACGCTCGTAAAACTCAAACAGACTGGAGTTTGATTTTGTTGTGAATAAAACGAACAGATTGTGGTCGTATCGTGTAAAGTATCTGTTTCATAATAATTGAGATGTTTTCTCTGTGTATATGGATAACAAATGATTTCTTCATTATCATGAAGATAGGAAGTTAAATTCTAACGCTCCTGCGTCAACTAGATGGAGTTACACATATGTATGCTGCGCCTTGAGAATAATGACGAGTGTGCCGTGAAACAATAACGCCACTGAGCGATGAGACTGAGAATAATTTAGCTAATTGCTGACAGTAAGCCAGAAGCGATGAATTATTTTAATTGTTTTCATTTTCATGTCTCTGTTGTTTGTTATTTAATGACTTTATTAGGTATAGCCTCTGGGATGTATAAACCGAGCCTAATAGTTTTACCTAATGTCCCATTAGAGAGATAAAGGAAATGCCAAATAATTTTAATACCTCAACAATGGGACTAAAAACGTTGGAAGTCCAAATGATAAAACTTTAAACGGTTATATTTTAGCCTTGAAAATTATGGGCAACGAAACAAAAATGCATTCTAAATGCAATGAGTTGACCTGGAAGCTTTAGCAATAAGTACAACTATAAGTTGATGGTATCAAAATGCACATAAAATCACTCTTAAAACAACAAGAGACTACCTTGCTTTTTTTCATTAGGCAAATTATTTGCTTGTTTTATATGTTAAAAAAAAAACAAATAACTATCTATAGATTAGCATTACTAGTGAGTCTTTTTCAAAGATTCCGTAACCTGACATCATTGAATAAGACAACATCAGTCTAAGTCGAATTTAAAATCAGGATTAAGTTGGTGCATTTTCTCTTGGAGCGCTCAAGGTGAACGAGCTACTTACCCAGGTAATCTAAATTTCATACCAATGAAAGTTTGGCATAACGGCTCCGATCAAGCTTTTCCACTTGTAAAACTATATGATAGTAGATTTTAGGAAAATAATAAAAATGAACCACTTGATAAGGTATATCAGATTCACCGTCGCAATTGATTCTGATACCTTAAAGTCGAGGGATAAAGAAAAAACAATTATGAGCCTTGCGAGTCAGTTAACATCGTCAAACTATCCCGTAAGTTTGCACACATTTCAATCAGTTGAAGTTACTTATAGGCGTCGTTGAAGAAAGATAAAAACACGAATACGAATATGAAATATGAACATCAAAGTTTAAGCACTTGGTATAGACCAAAGTAGCATATTAATTCCAGTCCTTGATTATCAGCTTGACGGAAAGTAACTGACAGCTTGGCTTCATAAAGCATCGGTTTATCTGCATGTAATGGTGCCACATTAGGAGCACAATGCAAAACTTATTTTCTGATCTCTGGTCTATTTAAAGTATTTATTTGACGGGAAAAGTCCTTCCCAAGTGCAAAAAGTTAAAATTTCTGTTATGTATGATCAATTGGAAAACATGCTGTAATGGCGACATCAATCTTCGCGCATGCTTAGAATATATGAAGAGGCGGGAAAACTCCAGTATGTGACCGAAAAATGCCTCTGGGTAGAATGGAATGTGTCCAATGTACAAAAAATATGAAAGCAAATTAATGGCGGCTCAGATAAAGATATTTCGATAGCAGGAGCATCAAAGCTTAATAGAGGAAGAAGTTAAAACATCCAGTAAGGCTTAACATCAAAACATCAACAAGAAAAATGGAGCTTTACCGAAACAGTTGGTCTTAACAAAAAGGCATTATCTGGAAGAGATTCAAGCCTATAGGTACACTCCGGAATAACACAAATGCAACAACACCAGTATTCGATTAGACTCAGTGAGGACGTGACTCTAAATAAGGAAAACTTGCGATAAATTTTGAGGTCAAATCAACGAAATTCAAAGGCGAAGCAGTAGGGACGCAGTTAAGTGGAAGGGTCATTATTATTTGATTCCTTTATTTGGAGTTGCAGTAAATAAATCATAAAATAAAAAAAAAACGTTTTGACAAAATAGGCCTGTTCGGTTTCCAATACTAAGGTTTTGGTCAAAATTCTCTTAAGAAAATGATAATAATCCGAGCTATAATGTAATGTTGACAATAGGATCATATTATGGTATATTGTGATTATATCTAAAATAAAATAATAAAACAAATATTTTGCATTCATGTTCTTTTTATCATATTTTGAAAATAAAAACCGAATTGGCATTTGACGCCATTTTTAAAAAATATATGCCCCATACCTACTTCTTTACATATGATATTTATTACAATTTGTTGACATTTTTATACCCTAACCCTGTAATATAAAAAAAAATATTTCAATAGATATACCTTCAAGTATATTGATCGACTTAGGATCACTAGCTGAAGCGATTTTGCTACATATGTCGTTTGTCCGTTCGTACCTCATCATTTCTTGGGCCTTGAACTTTGAATGGATGGACTTAAGATCGCTAGTTGAATCGATTTTGCCATTTTGAACTAGAACGAAGAATATTTGGTACACGGACACCTTGTTGCTCCAAGCAGAGCAAGTCTATTTTTTTTAAATCCGCCTACTGATACGCCCCTTTATAGAAAAACGTAGTTTTTGGTAAAACCGCAAGGAATTTTGATAAAGTGTCTAATCAATATTTTTAGATAATCTCACTATCTATATTTAGTTTATATAAAGTTTTCACTAAAAAAACCGATCTTGGTACAATTTAAAAAAAAAATCTAAAAAAAACCTTCGTGAAAATTCATCAAGAATAATACCTACATTGGGGATTTTGTCTACAGATCGTTTTAGCTCATGTCCACTTTTTAGTGGCGTTTTGCAAAAAAAAAAAAAATTGTTTAGCCTAGCCGATAGTATATGAAATAAAAACAAATAGTTTTTTTGTCGAACCACAAAAGAATTTGATAAACTGTCTGAACAATATGTTGTGATAATGATATCGTATATATTTCATCCCCATAAAGTTTTTAGCCACGCCCATTTATTCGGGATATAATTTTAAACATATGAGAAGGCTACAATACACTGTGCGGATCGTTGAGTACCCTATCCCATCCCATCTGTAAAACTAATATCCCCAAAAAGTGGACATGGCTTAAAACACGATAGGGATTTATATAGAACATATGAGAGGCTACAATCCGCTATGCGGATCGTTGAATACCCTATCCCATCCCATCCTTTAAATTAATATCCTCAAAATATAGGCTTTATGGCGATGAAATACAGAAAATGACATTGTCACAATATATTGCTCAGACAGTTTCTCAAAATCTTTTGTGGCTCGACAATAAACAACGTATTTCTATTGCTAATGCCTTGGGATGGGGTATACAAATGGTTTTTGTAAGAAAACGCCCCCAAAATGTGGGCGTAGGTGAAAATGATCTATAGACAAAATGTTTATATTACCATTGCGGAAGTATTTGCATCAAAAATTTTTTCGAAAGTTTTAAAATTTGGACAAAAAGCGTTTTTTACTAAAAACGCCCCCAAAAAGTGGGCGTGGCAAAAAACTTTGTATGAACGAAATATAGATATTAGGATTGTCTAAATATGCTGCTCAGACACTTTTTTGAAGTTCCTTACGGTTTGGCCAAAAAATAAGTTTTCCTAAAAGGGGGCGTGGCAGTGGGCGGATTTCAAAAATGTTTACACTTGTTCTGGTGGCACGGACGAGGATCCTATATACCAAATTTCATTATCCTAGCTCAAAATTTAAGGCCCAAAAATCGGTGACGAACAGACAGACGGACGGACGGACGGACGGACGGACGGACGGACGGACGGACGGACGGACGGACAGACAGAGAGACATGGCTAATTCGACTCAGCTAGCGATTCTGAGTCGATCCATATACTTTGAGGTATATGTAGCAAAATTATTTCTCTATGTTACAAACTAAATATCAAAACTAATATACCCCCCTATGGGATAGGGTATAAAAATTGGGTGGGTTGGGATAGTGTATTAAACGATTCACAGAGCGGATTTTAGCTTTCTCATATGTTTTTGTTGATGTTTACTTTCCTTTGTTGGAAAATAAATAAGCTTAATTTTATTGCTTAAATACTTCCAAAATTTTGAAAGTCAAACAGAATAGAAAAAAGACCAGCATTTTTGAGTCAGTATATGCAGAATTTCGACCGATATCCCAAAGGTATAAATGGTAAAAGGCATGATTACATTGCACTTATTTTCTAAGGTTTATTTGTTTTGATTTCTCGGGTAGTAGTGAGATCAAAGTTTGATCTCAACACCAGTTAGTCAGAACAATGCCGGACGCTATCGTATCTACCCAACTCCGTAACAGGTAAAGCCAAATACTCGATATTGTAAATGGTTAAATTGATTGACAATGCGAATGCGATAAAAGTGATGTTATGAATAAACAAAACAAAATAAATATGGATAACAAAAAAAAAAGAAAGACACATGTTTTAGAAGGTCGTTTGATTAATAATTGGTTTAGAGATCCCACTCCCAATTATGTGCAGCATCCTGAAAATAATTGACTAGCAATTAATTGGTTTCGACATACAACACCAGAGAGCACCTTATTAGCTGTTTTTCGTCGTTAGCCTTTAGTAGCATGCCGATATCGAAAGCGTTTAAAGCGGACCTCTTTGAAAATTGGGAGCAAAAGCCACAGGGTTCCATATTCCAACTGCCATTTATTACCTGCGACTACATGAAAAGTACCGAAAATTGTCGGAAGCAAAACTACCTCGCATATATTTTTTGCACTCAAATCAAATTGTAGAACAGCAGTACTGCAACAAAAAGTAGGTATGTACCTACATTGGTGCAGAAGAACTTGCTTTTCTAAAATACGTACAAAAAATCCATCTCACACTCACATCACAGTCAATCAGTCAGTGTTGGTGGTGAACGCAGGCATTGTAGCACAGTATGGACAACCAGAGGACAGGTTTATTTTCGTAGATTTTGACAAATGAACCTAAATAACAGGTTGTGCTCGCATTCGGTATGCTTGTGAGCGGTTTTCGGTTAACCTGCGTAGCCTTGATACCTCATTTATTACACCGGACGGACTTTGACGCAAGAGCATTTTTATAAATTACGCCCCGGACGTCTGTCCATCATCGACTCAGTGTGCACTGTTGCACTTCACCCGTGCGTCGCCTATCGAATCGGACGACAGTCGACACAAACCGAACCAAAGAAAGCGCAGCCCCAGCTTGCAGCAGAAACTGAAAATTGTTACAAATGATCGCAAATAACATGTCTTGGGAGACAGGGTTCAAACTCAAAGGAGCCCGCACTATCCACGCTATACACTCTATACACGCGGCAGTGCAGTAGAGAGTGGGTCTGCGACGGCGCCGCTGAAACCACAACACTATTACCACTATCATCACTAGCACCACCACCACCATCAGAAACAGCAGCACCATCAACAAACGGTACGTGGTTTTGTTTCATGCACAAATGCCGTTGATTAATTATTTTCATTTCGTAGCACGCAGTTTTATGAAAGCAATTCATCTCAAGCCATCCAGTTGGCTGACTGGCTGACTGACTAACTGGCTGGCTGACTTTGACTCCCAGGGTTGACTAGAGAGATTCGAGATTGAGAATGGAAGCGTAAAGATTGCGATACAAATTGCTTAGATACACACACACCACCCAGACCTACCTTGATTGTTGTTCTTTCGCGATGTCTTCTTCTCTTTCATCCAGGGATATTCGGGCACCGAGTCCATGCCGTCGACTTGTTGCACAACCGGATATCCAGGAGTGCCCATTTTCGGACTCTCTGGACTTAGGTGATTAAGAAACTCGGCCATCGATGGTTGAGAGTTGATGAAGCCACTTTCGGTGGCCATCCAGTATGCCGTATCGGCACGTTTATCACAGTTTGGTCCCATTTTGTTGGGTGTTACACCACCACCACCACTACTGACGACGCCAACACCAGGGACACTCGGCGCGCTGCCACTTAAAACGGTTGGGGGTACAATTGTTTGTCCAGTTTGCACGTGTAGCGGATTCAGTGGTGATTCGGACTTAATTTGTGCACCCATTTGGGGGTCTAGGCTACTGCAGACCTCTTGCATTTTATAATAAACACAAGTGGACGTAAAATTTGTCTTCTTTTTCAATTAAGATTTTAATCAGTCGAAGCGGCGATTTCTCCGGTTTTGGTTATGACATCTTTTTCATAATTTTTTCATAGGTTTTAGTTATAGATATCTGTAGGGAGAGAAGAAATATATTATGGAATTAATAAAAAGACAGTTGGGAATTTATTGAAATATGTTTATTATGGTCTTAAAAAACACAATGTTTTATAAAGACAAATTTAAGAAGAGAAAGGAATTTATTTTGTTATTAAGTGTTATAAGGTGTTTCTGAAATTTAGATATAATATAGGGTGCTCTAACCAGTCCCAATGACTATTGTCATTTTTAATATACGATAGCAATATGTCCTGTCACGAAATAAGACATTAGTCCCAAAATAAGTAAAGAGTTATATCTAATATTGAAACACCGCACTTTTAGTAAAAATGAAATATCTGGCATTACCGGCTTAAACAGGCGAAGTTATTATTTTTGAGAAGTTATATATCATAAAACAAGGGAAGCTATTTTATAAAGGTACCTGCTTTACCATTCGGATAAAATCATGTCATCATTGTCGTTACTGTAGTTCACAGCCAGCACCAAGTTGTTATTGAGAACCGCATTCAACTACTTAAATACAGAGTTGGAGGACCAGAGGAGTTGCTGGTATTCACCACTTCTTATAAACCTAAAGATCTGTGACTTAGATGTCATGTACTTGCTCAGCGATATTGGTTGATTGAGTTACTATTTTCAAATGTCTTTCTGTGCGTAACATCTTTAGTTGGTTGTTAGCCGAGAGCTTCGTTTCAGAGTTTATTCCGACGGTCGCCAAGTATTTGGATACTCCTTTCACTACTAAGCTTAGATGGGAACATCTTGTTGAAACCAATTATACTATGCAGATATTATATTCACACAGTTTTAGTAACAAAACGTTGTTGATCATAGGTTTTTAATGGGCGCCACCAATGAGTGCCATTTTGAGGTGTATTAGTATGTGATAGTTTGTGGATCTGGATTTACCTTGCTCCAACTTCAACAATTTTGCTTATTTGCAAAGCTTTTCGGATAGAAGTGAAGGAAGGTGAGCGAAATCACAACACCAGATATGTTATCGGTTGGCATTATTTGAATCTTTTTGCCAATATCTACAAGTCGATGGACACAAGACAAGTTTTTAAAATAAATTTTCACAATGTGTACACATTTTGCAGGCGTAATGGTTGCATCATGATTTGTCAAAAAAAAACATATAAGAATGCAGCTACCTGTTTAGAACTCTATCCCTATTCCAAAGACGAAATTTTGATATGTTGTTCAAACATTTCGTCCAGTTTCATCAAATACTTATAAGAAATAATATGTTGAACAAACAGTTTTTTCAAAAGGTGGGCGTGTTTTATAACATTTTGTATAATGGAAATAGATAACAATATTGTCTTAAAGAATTCCTTTACATTACTTATATAACGGGCCCCCGACCCGTTAAAGTTCTCTGCCTGAGACAAGCCAGCATTACATCCTCTTATATCCTGGACACATGCCTTAAAGTCATTTAGTCGAAGCACTCTGGCATCCGCTATCCTTTAATCCTTAATATCCTTAATCCGAATGTTCGGTCTTCCTTTTTACCTAGAATGTGAAGGCTGAAATTTGAAGATTCTCTTGGCTAGAGCATTACTTTTTATTCACATGATGTGGCCAAGCCAATGTTTTTTTGCCTTTTATACTACACCCACATCATGTAGTTCACGGTGGTATCTTCTTCTCTGTTCGCCTTCCTCGCATACAAGACCAAAAATTCGATGAATTTCTTTTCGGAAGTTACTAATATTTGATCCTCTTTCTTGTTTTTTGTATCGGCGCTATAAAGTAGGACTGGTAAGATTAAAGTGCGGTAGGGTTAAAATTTGGTCTTTCGGGTTAAGAGTTTTGATCACATTTGTATCGCTGGACCCAAATAGCATAAGCATTCTAGGGTTAGTCTTCGTCGTATGAATGTTAGGTACAGTGATATTTTGTCCGAAGTGTGCACACCTCCGTATATAAAGAGTTTTTTGGTCGTTGACTTGAGGTGGGCCGGTTTTCTTAAAATGTAATGTTAGTTTTATAACATTAAGTCAAGAGCACAACAACTTTTGTTCCTCCTATGTTCTGTTAATATTAAATCAACTTAAATCAAATTTGACCGAATGATATGTACGCACTTTGGCTTTACTGAATTTGAAGCGTATATGCGGAGGACAATTGTGATTTTGCGTTATTGGCCAAAACTGAAGATGCAGTTATAAGACATTTAGGCTAAACCTGATTATAAGATATTGCTACAAATGGCAATAATAACAATGGTTTTCAATTTTATGCACCTAGACAGTAAGGCTAGTTCGCGAGAAATTGATATTTTTTTCTAATTTTCCTAAAAACAAAAATCCGTTGTTCGATTTTAATGGGAAAAACTGCGTAAGTATAGTCCGAATCGTTAAAGTGTCTTTGAAAAATGTCGGTATTACCAAATCCATTATTAGGTAGGTGTCATTAGTTTTGGTCCTATAATGTCAATATCAAAAATCACTTTGGAATTATACAATGGGTACCCAACAACCTATAGTATTTCAAATTAATAAATAAATAAATCCGTTTGGCCTCCAGGTGCGATCATAGACCGATAGATCGATAGAATTGCCGGACCCACTTTTCCGGCCTTCTCCATCATAGAAATTTTAGGTTTGATTAAAATCTGGAGTTCGATTTTTTCATGAAACCAATACTTGCTCCATTGGAAATAAGAAAATGTCAAAACGGATACCATAGCTTCTAGCTGACACACCCGTTGTTTTTGGTTTTAATTAATGTGTGCTTCACTGTCACACCTAATAGTGATTTTATTATATAGGTACCCGACAATTAATCCCATTTATGTACGATCATGAGAAGAAAGGTTAAATCAAAGCTTCGCTCAATGATTATATCTGATGGTCATGTTAAATCTTCGATTACCCTTAATCTTAACTCACTAAAAGATTATTATATATATATATTACAATTTAATGTTAACTCTTATATGAAACCTTTATGGTTCAATGTCCAACCTAAACGCATCCTAACGCCATGTACATATTGGCATCGGCCGAAATTGTCCGAAATTAGTTGTTGCGATCATTCACCATACAAAATAAATTTATTTCAAAAGATACGTATGAAATAATTTTCTGTTTACATTTTTATTTGCATGTTCATGGCGAGCCATAATGTATAAGGCGAAGCAATAATGTTAACAATAGTACCATACAGTATTGTCATAGTTCTCCATGAAGTTTTTTAACATCATTTTTTGAACTCACAGATTCTACCTTATAGCTATGAATTAAAAATCTTTTTGAGTATGCAATATATTCAAGAAGCTGACAATATAAGAAAAGTTTCATATAAATTAGTTCAGTCCTATGTTTTGTCCTTTTACCAAAAAACTTGGTAAGCGGATATGTCGCTATTGCTATCACTATGCAGTATTTATGCACCCTACTTAATTTCATTATAACTCTAAATTTCATTTACGAGAAATTATTAAACTTATGAATTAGCATTATAACAGATTTTATTGAAAAACGGAGTATGTAGTATTCGAATACAATTCTAGATTTTGATTAAAATCGTTAGAACTGTTTCCGAAAAAATCAACATTTAAAAATTTCGTAGCAAAATAAATCGTTGTTTAACTATATCTGATTTTCTAGTCATATTCAAAATATCCACATTTTATTACATACTAATTTCTATTCTATTCAATGATACTTTTTTTCAAGTTACAGTTTTATAACAAAAACTGGGTTAGTTTGTTTCCAAATAACCAGCAGAGCTAAAAATCCTGACTTCGATTTAGAGCAATGCTAAATCAGTACATTTCAATATCATTTGGGTCTTGCCTATGGTGGCGGAACCAAGTCCTTCCCACAATTCATGCTCAGAGGTTATGTAAAAACATCCATTGCTAAGACATATTTCCTTTTTTGTCGAGAGTAACATGTTTAAGGATAATTAAAAAATTGTTAAGTCTCTAATACACATATAAATAAGGTGAAATAAGTTAAATATAAATAAGGTGAAATAAGTTATGATATAAGTTATATGAAATAAGTTATCCATGTCATGGATGCAAATAGGCTTTATCAATACTAAGTAGATTCGATGGTGTGAAAAGCCATTTATGGCATTTAAGAAATAATAATCGATTAGCACCACCTTTAGCAACATATAACGGGTCCGCCATCTAACGTTTTTTCAACTAGTGCTTATTTCGTGAATGGTAACACTTAGCTCATGTCTGATTTGACAGATAATTAGTTTTATCCTTCCGCTCAACGAATATGGTTGTGTATACGCTTGAACAACGCTGGGAAATATTGCGACATTACTTTGAAAATCATGGTAATGTTGCAGAATGTGTGCGAAAATTGCGTACGGATTTTGGAAGAAGAGAAGCACCGTCAGCTCCGTATGTTCGTTATCTTGTGAAAAAAGTGAAAGAAACTGTCATCCTCATCGATAAACCAAAGCGTGAAAAGCCAAAAACAGTGCGTACACCCGAGAATATTGCTGCTGTGGCAGAAAGTGTGCGTGAAGCGCCATCAACATCAATTCACCGTCGTTCTCAACAATTGAACATTTCGGAGACATCATTGAGACGAATTTTGCATAAAGACCTTGGTATGACGCCATACAAGTCCAATTGGTTCAGGAGTTGAAGCCAACTTACCATCCAATGCGTTTTCGCTTCGCTAAGTGTGCCTGCGATCGACTTAGAGAAGATGCCGATTTTGCCAAAAAAATCATCTTTTCAGGTGAAGCTCATTTTGATCTTGGCGGGTATGTAAACAAGCAAAATTGTCGCATTTGGGGCACAGAAAACCCGCACGCATACATTGAAAAGCCGGTACAGCCAAAACGAGTCACTGTTTGGTGCGCATTTTGGTCCAGAGGCATAATTTGGCCATTTTTCTTCGAAAGTCAGCAAGCAGTGGCCGTTACAGTCAATGGCGATCGTTATCGGGCCATGTGGAACAAATTTTTGTTCACAAAAATTGAAGAGGAGGATATTGGGAACATTTGGTTTCACCAGGACGGCGCTACGTGCCACACAGCCGAAGCTACACTCGATGTTTTGCGCCCTGTTTTTGAAGATCGCATTATCAGCCGCAGAGCTGATGTCGTTTGGCCACCTCGGAGCTGCGATTTGACACCGTTGGACTATTATTTGTGGGGTGCCGTAAAAGATAAGTGTTACACCGACAAGCCGGAGACAATTGACGCTTTAAAGGACAATATTCGTGAAGCCATTGGTGAAATATAGCTGCACACAATCGATAATGTGCTTAAAAATTGGACCGATCGTGTAGGCAACTGCATGGCCAGCCGAGGCAGCCATTTGAATGAAATGATTCTCCATTATTAACCGGAAGGATTGTACTTTCAAATAAAAAAAGAAATTTGAGAATATATTCAGTAGTATTTTTTATAGCATTTTCAAAAAAAAAAAAGTTATTTGGCGGACCCTTTATAATTTGCAGTTTTCAACGAAGGTATGGAGTCGCATAGACTATCCATTCGAAATCATTTTGGACTCGAAAAATTATTTCTAAGGTGGAATAGGACGTGATGTTTCTTTCTTACAAGACTTCATCTCGATCTAATTTTGTGTATTAAAGTATTATTTGAATGTAATATTATATAAATAATATATGCATAGTATATGTTAAGTTAAATCAAAATCGTTAGAGCCGTTATCGAGAAAATTTACCTTATGTGTAATTTTTATAGTAGGTACCGTTAATAACATGGCTAAATGCAAACAAAAAAATTATCTGAATTATAACCAAACCAAACAGGTATACGCAGCTTGAATGAAATCGGTGAAGTCGCTAAGGCTGGAGCGACCATTTCGGACAGACAGACTATTTATTGGAATATAAATAGGTATTTTGTTGTATTGTGATTATGAGCATGACTGCGATTATATTTTTAAACTTGCTCCATTGAAAAATTCCCAACAATAATTACTTTCTTATTCCGTGAGCATATTAAAATACTATCAGATACTAAAAAAGCTTTGTACAGCCATTTTGATAGCTCCCCAACTTTCTAACAGTGCCATTTCACATACCAATATTTTCAAAATAATACACTATTTTTCGTGTCAATAGCGATATTTGTTTGTCACTATTGACGAACATAGATTGTTTCCATAGTTTTGTTTTATCTTAAAAGTTTCTTCCTATGATGTTTGAAATTGTTTCTGGGTTTGAAATTCTTTGAGCGCGCATCAGAGGATGTTGAAAAATAGGAGAATATTCACCATGTAAAATTGTCCACTAATCTTAGAAAACTATAAATTCTTGTAATATAAGATATGAACATAACCGATAGCATTTTGAAACTTCCTGAATTATTAATAGTTTTGCAACATGAGTTTGCATTCCGTGAGTACAGGGATTAGTACTATCGAAAATACTTGAAATTATGTTAATAATGATGAAACCAGTGCATTATTAAGAATTGATATATCGCCGCAATCGATGTAATATAATGTAATTAGCCAACACCAATTTTTCAAAACAATAAATTTATACAAACTTTAACTTTAATCGTTTGTTATTTGTGAACTTTTGTTAAAAAAATAGTTATTCTATACAAACAAAATTTTATTTTCGGTATGTAGTTAGCCAAAATATTATTTTATTATTCCTTATTATTTATCCCTTTGCGAACAGAAATGATTCGAATTCAGTAGATCTTTTAACTGTTACACTAAATCTGCAGTTATTGTTTCATTTATATAGGAAATACAGAAATCTGAATTTACATAATTCTATTAAAATCAAGGGTTTTGGCATATTATAATATTTTGATCTCAAAAGAACTAACAAACGCAGTCTACAAAATTGACAATAAAAACGATAAACAGTTAGTCTTATTATTTTTATTTTTGTTTTCCGAACATTTTTTTTATCATAAACCTTCACAAACGATTTAAAAGTGATCTACATACCGAAAATATTTTTTTATGTTGGCTTACTACACGGAAGTCAATTGAGCGCATTGAATTTGAAGATACAGAATTGCAGTTTTGTCTTTGTACGCCACCAACTTACAAAAAAATTGCAAAAGGATAAGGGTTAACCACGACAAGATACAACTTGTGAAAGAACTAAAATGTTGGAGTGTGTGATGCGTCGGGATGCGTCGGGACTACGCTAAATTGGAAAATATCAAGATAATCCGATATATAAACATGTTCTCTGGCATGAGGTGTAATTTTCATTCAACGGATACCTATGTCACGAAGCTGGATTTCCACATTTTGGGGGAGGTGTTTTTTGGAATTATTTGAACATGTGTATGTTTCCAGCTGTCCAGCTTGGAGTCTGAACGATTTCCCAAAAAATATCGCCCTAATTTTGTAAAGAATTTAGCGAAGGTGAGGAGAAGAAGAGAGTTATTTATGGTATTAGGTCGTCGTATTTATTTCATTGTAGACAAGTAAAGGCCTAATTGTTAGTTTTGCTTGATGTTTTTTATCACTGCAGTATTTTTCCCTCACTTTTTGGCCACTTATCTAAGCATTTAGGACGTTTAAATCCTGCTGTGATTTAGATTTATAACTTTTATTGATATTCAGACAGCAATCTCGATCTAATTTTTTGTTTTAAAATATTATTTCAATGTAATGTTATATTAATTATTTGATATACCTAAACATAATAATATGTGAAATATTTTTTTCAAAATTTTATTTTTTACAGCGAGAATATGTTCTGATCAGATGTATTTTGGATGAAAATAATGCTGAAGTGACTCTTCAAACACCATTTAAACGCGGTTTTTCGCTGGTGGTATCATCGGAGCTTTTTCTTCAAAAATGAGGTAAGAGTTGTCCCTTTACCCGATGAGAACCAAAGTGTAACATTAAAATTAGGTCCTGTAAATGAAACTAATATATTGTGATCTAACTCCGCACCGCTTAATTACTTTTTGTGAAGCTGCATGGAATAACTTGTCAATGAACTGTCAATAGTTGGACAATTTAAAGCCAACCTACAGCGAGTTAATGCGAATATAGGTATGATCTCGTAAATTGGAATAGCAGAGTTAGCTTTTTAAGTGTCATTCGGAGTGCATTCTTTTAATTAATATACCTGTTTTGATCTAAATTTATGTTTTGGACGCTATTTACAACACACCCTCTAAGTAGTTATATGCAATATGAAAAAATGTTTAAGTGATACATAGCAGCCTAGAATACCTTTGTTACATTGACACATAATCCCAAATACAATAACCATTTACATTAGAAATTTGTAAGCTTGAATGGTGGAATGCATAATTTAGCTAGATTGTGATTGGTGATCAGTTAGGAATAGATCCCATGTAAAGGATTCCTTACCAGCAATTCAAATAACGCGATAATCCACTGAAATCCCCGACCAGCTTTATGTTTATTCACAACTACTCTTTTGTTAATTTCTTTATAATATGATTACACTTTTATACACCTTTTTCAAGTATATACACGAACCTAATCCACTTCCACTTTTAATCACTTTTTTTTTTTAAATACACAACTTCTCTTGCCTTTAAACAATTTAATACAATCACAATACAGTGGTAGTAGGTATTATTTATTTTACCAAATATTCTATTATTTATTATATTTTAGAGCTTTGCTATGTGACCATTAACAAAAAAAACACGAAACAACGACAACAATTCAAAATAGCACTCAGAAACAAAGCCCATTCAACACTTTAGTATCGGCGGTAACGTCAACGTTGACAAAAGGGTAAAACCGTGATGAGATGTTTACTCAAGCGGGACGGTCCCGTAATGGTTGAACCCACCATTGAATAGCACTAGCATTCCCATGGATTCCCAGACCTGTTTGTTTTGCTGTTCGTTCTCCTTTCTTTTTTCTCACTTTTCCAATTTGACAGCCACAAACACACTCCCTGAATTGCACACCACCGCCAACAATACAGAAACAAGCCAAATGATTTAAGTTGTGTTCTCACTCTAACACATCCAACACTGTGTGCGTACTTCAACTGTCGAGAGAGTTGCCTACGAAACTCTCCAAACGAACCAACACACAGAAAATGCCGACCCGACCGCCTATTTTTCACAAGGCGCATTCACTTCGCGACGCTCAAGTACCACATCACTGACCGCCACCATTACAGCGCTGCAATCGTTCCGAACGGTTGACCCTATTCAAAACGACAGGCGCATTGACACTCTACCTGTGACAACGTGAATGTCACTATTTTCTACGCTCGTTTTCAGCTCTCGGATATACAAAAATATTTTAGTCCGAAATGCTTCTAATCCGAATTAGCACTACACTACCGTCCTAACCAATGGCACTGAACGAACTGAGCCGAATATATGGTAAGTACAATTGGGCTCTAGGTGGGCGCGGCCCAAGCAACCTATCCATCATTAAAAACAGCATGCGCAGATGACAGCAAAGGGTGGAGTCGGATTGTTTCTACCTGACAGATGGTATGAAAAGTCTCCACACTTGTGATTGGCCAAAAAAGACTAATCACACTTCAGTGTGTGTGTGAAGTTGTGGTGGTTTTTTGTTTGTTGACAGTGACTGTCAGTCCGGTAGCTGGAGTTTTTGTTGTTGCATTTGGTTGTGTTAGTTCTTTTTGCTGTCATTTCTGCAACATTTATGGCGGCGAAAAGTTAAAAATAAATTGACACATAAAAACATTTTTTTATTCGGACATTCTCTAAAGTTTTTCTTTTGAAAGCTGCCGCCGACCTACCTGGTGGATTGTGAGTGTGACTTGTTATTCTTGGTGTTTGTTGCAAGCTGTCATTATAGCCGTAGCCGCGCACCGCAAACATCATTCATGGGGCTCAATAGAGTGTTCCGAAGTTGCATACATCTTTACCTTTTGGAAGGTGGGTATCACGGAGGGCTCTTAATAATAACGCCATCGTCATAGTCTTCATAGGCACATTTCTGTCAGTGCAAGTGTCATCGAAATATGAAAAGTTATATCGCTGAACCCTGTCTGACAGCTTTGACTAAGCTGTATCTTCTCTTACAAGTGTAGGCGACAGAGTTCAAAACACATGATGGTGTCACTGAGTGGGGTACCATTTTATTTCCATGAGTCAAGGTCATAGCTTCAAGGCGAACTTTTGGTGGCTGCGAGGTGAATTTGTTTTTGATTTGTTGTTGCTTTGTGTTTATGGGAATACAATTATTCCATGGCATCGGTCAGTGGTTGGAAAATAAACTTACAGTATGATTTTCGGAAGCCGATTGAACTTTGGCATTGATGGAAGTCTGGCAGATCGCATTATACAACCGTAATTAGATAGGATTGTTGTGTTTTCGAAAACAAAAGCTTAAAGAATTCCTTGAAGCTAATCGCAGATAGCCATATGCAGTGATTAGGCAAAAAAAACGTGGGTGGGTTTAGGTATGTGAATGAATATTTAGCAGTGAGGTCGGAATTGGAATTAAAATGTTATCTGGACGGAAGATAACATAATTGGAGATTTGATTCTTTTTTTTAACAATATAAAAACAAGTGATGGGTAGGAACATTATGCATTATGGACTTGAACTCCTCACAGGCAGGCAGGCACGAATGCAATTTAAACTATAAGTGGGTTTTGTAATTGTAAACAAAAATCTCTGCATCATCTGATCAATCTGATTTGAAAGAAAGCATTAGTTGAACAACCAGGAACAAGTCCTTCGATAAATAAGGCTAAATGATCATAGAACCGGGTTCCCAGTTCGAGATCATTCTAGTTTCTGGATTGTCCTCTAATTATCAAGTAGGTATGATAAGTAAAAAAAACTCTACATAAAATGATTAGACGTAGGTGCACGACTGGATCGTAAGACCTAGCTTCTTGCGTCCTAAGCCTTCAAATATGGTTTTAAGATTTATTCAGACGAACTATACAGAGCCTAAACTAGTTCTTCTGTGCAGGATGACGTTGGATAGTTGTCGTTGCTCCATCAGAGTCGTCAACAATCTCACCGTCATGTGACTTCTTAAGCATCATTCTTGAGAGGATTGTGCAAAACTCTCGATCCAATACGAGAGGCACAATCAGTCGTAAATCGGTGCAACTAAACTAGCATACGCCAGTGACTACATTGTTCGAAATCAACGTGATGTCATACCCACGTTTGCTAGTATAGAGAAGGAAGCGACAAAAATGTGTTTAGTTAAAGAGGGTAAGAACAGGTATATGCTGTTTACACGAAAGGACATATGCTGTTTACACGAAAGGACATCGACGAATTGGTCAGAACGTTTCCATTGACAGATATAACATTGCGGTAGTACGGGACTTGTCTACCTCGTATCTGCTATTGATACGAACAACAAAATCTCGTCAGAAATAAAACGCCAACCGCTGACCGTAGCAAAAGCGGATAATGAATCCTTGGTCCCGTTTGCGTTGATGGATGGGCTATGGAGAGGAAAATTCTGTAATGAACTATACGAGCTGTGCAGCCACATAACCCTAGTAAAAAAACAACGAACAATTGTGAAATCTATGGGTATCGAATATAGTTTCATTTACAATGCCAAACTTTACAATAGGTACTTAGTTACTTAGGCTTTTTTAAGTATGGATATCAGAACATATATGAATACCATGAAAGCCAGTTGCTGCAAAAAAGTAGATCTAAAGCAGCTTTTGCATATAAAAAAGGGACTTTAATATAACTTAATGGTTGTAATATTGTAAAATACGCACAGACAAAATCTAAACATATAAATGAACACATATTTTAATGTCAAACGATTTTATTTACAACAAAAGCATAACTAGCAAATTTTTGAAAAAAAATAATAGTCCAAAAATAATAGTTCTTTAAATCAAAATGAAGAATTCATCTATTTATTCAGAAGAATACACAAAATTTTTAATTGTCACACTTAATACCACTGAATTACTTTAGCTGCGCTATTCTCCGAAATGAACCTGTGCCTCAACCAACATGCCTCTCTAATTAGGCCGGTGCTTACCAAGTTGCTTAGTTGCGTACTTGTGTGCGATACTTGAGGCAAGATCTTCCTCTACTTTGTCCGATGTCTGGTTGGGAATCAACATTTCAAATAAACCTTAATTACCAAATTAGTGGCAGCCAAACGTAGTTAGCTTATCAAAGTTACCATCAAAGCAAATACATTTTGTATATTGCTCCTTCCATGTTAAACATTAGAACGTATTCTTATTACATATTAATATAAAATACAAAGACACTTTGCAACGCCTTAGTGTATTATTTAGATTGACTGCTTGAAACTTGGTAATAAAATCTAATAAAAGAAGAAGATAAATTTATATATAAACTAGCTGCCCGGCCCGGCTTCGCCCGGGTACTGTTTCGTTTTAGGGTCCGTAATAGTATTTTAGTGTTAGTAGTATTTATTTTCTCAAAGCTGACCTGAGAGATTTTCTCAATATTTTTTTCCGTAAGAACCTTGTACAGAGTATTAGAAAACTACAAAAAAAATCAGCCAAATCGGTCAAGCCGTTTTCATGTTATGTCGTGACAACGGAAAACGGGTTTCATTTTTATATATATAGATTTAAAAAAAAAACATATCGTTGAATACCCTATATCATTCCATTCTTAATTAAAAGCGCGGCAAAAACTTTAATATGTGCCAAATATAGATATAATGATTTTCAATTGTTCGAACAGCAAAGACAAGGATTGCATATACCAAATTTCATTATCTTAGCTCAAAACTTAAGGCCTACAAATATGTCACCTATAGACAGACGGACAAACACACATGGCTACTTCGACTCAGCTAGCGATATAATTTATAAATTATTTCTCTATATGTTACAAACTATGTATCAAAATAATAATATACTCCTATGGGATAGAGTATAAAGAAAGCATTTGTAAAATGTAGAAGAAAGGTACCAAGGAGATTACGGGTTTCGTAAAAGGATGATCACCCAAAATAATAAAATCTGCCGCAATTACTTACTATAGAAGCGCTACAGACTGGGGTTAATCTGGAAATCAACCATGCCTCTCCAATTAGCCCAGTCCTTAGTAACTGCTTCTAGCTACGCACTTTATATTGGTTAGTCGAGGTCTTCCTCTATTGCGTTTAATGTCTGGCGGGGAATAAAAGACTCTGTGGTATTTGTCAAATTGCTCTCTATATCTTAGACTTCTTAACGTCTAATGAGGAGGTCGTTGGTGGCAGCAAACGAGAGAGGGGGAGGAGTGTACTCTCACTAAGGTACTCACTCTCAGGAGGCAGCGGAGTAATTCCCTAGATGGAGTCAACGGTGGCGCCTACAGATCGAGTTAGATCGGACTGGTAGTGTAATCCCTATATGAGCTGCTTCGACATTTTTGAACAGGGATTTCCAATACTGAGCCAGGGTGTTAGAAAAGAGTTGTTGGCGGAGGAGCCCACAATGGGTCAACAGCAGCTTTCATATTCCAAAATGGGCTACTGACATCGGTATCTCCGGCCCCCTTGCCTAGGGTCAAAAACAAGGGCCTGGCCCTCCAGGTTGGGGGTTGTGCCGTCGGGGTAGCTTCCCGATCATGGAAAAAACAATTAGTTATGAGAGAGATACAACCAGCCTCGGATAATGAAACTCCTACATTCCAAAACATAAGCCTAATACACGCGCTGCAACGTGCAGTTTGGAAGTAGCTCCTCTGAACTATTCCAAACATGCACCGGATTTCGGCAAGGAGACGCGCTATCATGTGACTTCTTCATCTCGTACTGGAGCAGATAGTGCGCAGGGCAGGTGTTAACACGAAGAGCACTATTTTCAACAGGTCCGTCCAGCTGCTGGGCTATGCGGACGATATTGACATCATCGATCGCTTCCAACATGCCGTGATAAAAGCGTTCGCGTAGATTGAAGAACAGGCGAAATCCGTTGGCCTTGAGGTAAATGAGGACAAGACTAAGTACATGCTATCAACAAACAAACAGGCATCTGTCCACCGCCTAGGACAAAACTTCACTATTGATAGCAGCAATTTCGAGTTAGTTAAGGAGTTTACCTACCTCGGAGTTAACATATACTCCACAAATGACATCCTAGTGGAGATCCGTCGAAGAATTACCCTAGGAAACCGTTGCTACATCGGTTTGGCAAATCAACTCAAAACTCCTAACTCTTCTAGTTCTGCTTTATGGTGCCGAGTGCAGGACGATAAGCAAGAAGGGAGAGCTGATACTGGGCTCCTTCGAAATAAAAATACTTCGGCGGATTTTTGGTCCTGAGCACGAGGAGGGCGAATGGAGGAGAGCATACAACCGCGAACTCTATGAGCTGTACCAAGATGTGGATGTAGTCCAAAAAGCCAAAACACGTCGACTACATTGGCTCGGCCACATCGAGCGAATGGATAATAATGCTCCAGGTAAGAGGATCTTCGAATCCCAGCCCCCAGGTTCGAGAAGGCAAGGAAGACCGAACCTCCGTTTCAAAGACCAAGCCATCGCGGATGCCAGAGCGCTTGGTCTAGACAACTGGAAGCAGCGAGCCAGGGATCTTAGAGATGGAAGTCCGCAAAATATACCATTGACTTTATCAAAAGTTTGGATTTTCCAGCCTAAAATCACACTGATAAGGTCGACCAAGTTGTCGGTGAGCTTTTATTTCAATATTCAATTTAAATGGGGGAATTTTGTGGTAAAAAATTTCACAAGTAATGCACTACTACGTGAAATGTCTACAAATGCATTAAGTGCAGACCCGCATTAGCTGTGGAGATGTAATATTTGTATTGCTGTTATTGGTGTTTCCGTTTTTTTTAAAATTATATCTGAAATGGAAAAAGATATTGGGAAAATTTAATTTATAATATATTATTATCTAACAAAATAAAACAAAAAAAATCAACATCATATCAAAGGAAAAATGAATAGCCGATTTCATTCTGAATCATTACAAATAACACAAATAACAACCATAGAAAATGAACCAACAAAAAATACATCTATAAATATACATAAAGCACAAACAAGTACAATAGACCAATTAGTACAAACAACAACTAAAGAAACCGAATCAACAGATAATGAAATACCATTTGCATTACCGTACATTTCTGGACAACAAGTGCAAGGAGATGACCACGAAGGAGAGACCGTGATGGTGAGGAAAACAAACAATGCGAATGAGTGGGTACATATGCAAAGTAAAAAACAAAGACGTCGTAGCTCTTCAAAGATAACGTTTGGCACAAATGTTGCAGTAGCGTTTGCAATGCCATCAGTAATTCAGCACCTACTTTTCGTTACTTACACCTTTCTCACTTGGACAAAAGCTTAGCCACCGCTTAGTAAAAAAAATGCTAATGAACGAGCAGATTCATGTCAAGTTATGTCAACTTCAAATTGGCAGTTCCTTTTGTTTCATTTAATGCTGCCCTTGTTTCATCTATCTGGCCTGTTGGTGTACAAAATAAAAGATTTATCAATTTTTCAAAAAAAAACGAGGATAGACTTTACAATCGGATCGAGACCGTATAAGTGTGCCAACTCCATCGGATCAGTTGTCACAATTACGAATTTATTTTCAAAATGTTGGTGGCTTACGAACCATCTCATCTCAGTATGAGTACGATGTTTTCGTTCTAGTTGAAACATGGCCCAACTCAAGCATCTCATCATGCGAACTTTTCGACTCTACCTTGTCTGTTTATCGCAAAGATAGATCATTATTATCTTAATGAATTTGGGTTGTGGAATTTTGATAGCAGTCAAGTTATCTTTATATAGCAGACAACACAACTTAGCTGATGATCAAGAGGAACTTGAACGACTTTGCGTTTGCGAAAGCTCAACACGTTCTTCACACATTGTGGGTTTCTTTTTAATTGAAAAATTACATTCGCCCAAAAAGTAAAATTGAAAGATATTCAAACAAAATTTATAATATATCTTCGTTGGTAGGTGAATTAACGACCAATCAGTTTCCATTAATACTCGGCGATTTCAATGTTGGTGACGTTATCTGGAGTTATTTAGAGGAACAAATAATGAACGTCCGTAAAAAGCTAACTTCGTTTCAAAAACATGGAGCAGTCGTGGGACGGCCGAAAGGAGCGAAGCTTTTACGTATTGGCCCGTGTGACGTTAACGTTAAGGGTACGGTGACGGTAACGATTTCACTTTTTATCGGTTCACTCCCCATCTTCCAAGTGCGCCATTGGGGAAGTTAACGGTACGGTGACGATTTCACTTTTTTCGGTTCACTCCATATCTTCCGAGTGAGCCATGGAGGGGGAAGTTAACGGTGCGGTGACGATTTCACTTTTGTTCGGTTTATTCCCCATTCTTTTGAATAAGTGTTATACGTGACCCACCGACCGTCCGTAAAAAAGCTAACTTCGCTTCAAAAAGAAGTAGAATCGTTAGTCGTTAATTCATTATCCTCTTAAGATTTATATCAAATTAATTATGTTAAGAACGATCTAAACAGAATAAGTACAGAATATAAGTATATACACAAATGTTTTTAAATATTATTTAGAAATGGCCGATTTTCCTTATGTTAACAATTCAGGCCTTGTGTTTATCATTTGAATATTACCCCATCAGCTCAGCTCATTAATCGAGAAATATTTAATTTTTTAAAGGCTAATTTTATTGCACTGAACAATTTTTATAATAATGTTTATAATAATTTTTATGATAATATTGGTGCAATAAATACTAAAAAAAAAGAATGCAAAAATTACAGCATTCAAGCGCTTTGAGTTAACTAAGAGTTTAAAAGAGAGGGATCTTTTCTTGCGATTAAGAAAAGAATTTTCATTTTTAAGTAAATTTTTGTATCATCAATAGATAGCCTCTGCTGAAGCTGGCATAAAAAGTAACAGTAATGCTTTTTGGATGTTCATTAATTCGAAACGACAAAGTTCCTTGTTCCCACGATGCAATGTATGAAACACGAAAATAATAAGTCAATTTATCTGCAATCATCTTGTAATCTCTTTGCTGATTTCTTTCAAACTTCCTTTAATTGTGACACATTTTCAGATATTGATAATTTGTACACATATTTTTCTCCAATAACTGATTTTGATCTAAGTTAGTTTTCTGATGATTATATATCTAAATTCCTTAATGAGTTAGATGTCTCCTAAAAAAGCTGGATATGATTCTGTTCCTCCTATATTTCTTCAAAACTGCCCTTCTTCACTTTGTAATGCATAAAAAAATTGAACAGGGTCTTTCCAAAGTTCGTCATCTTATTTAGATAAACTTCTGCATTTAATGGGTTTTAAGGTTCTTTTTAAACTCTGTCTTAAATTATATATGACTCAGGAAATGAGTTTCAAATTTACATATTTTATTTTCTAAACATTGTGTTTGGGACATTTGCCATTTTGCCGACGAAACCATCGAGTTATTGAAAAAATTGTTCGATGACAGCATTATGTCAAAAAAACGGATGGTATGTTTTGATGCCCATTACATTTGTTCTGTAGAGCTATTTGAAATCATTGGTATAAGAGGACAAGCCAACAGCGACTTCAGCCTCGGAAGTGCCGAACGCCATTTCGTCATTAATGCCGTAAAAAAATCTATAAATTTAAAAAACACACTTCGCCAATTCAACGTGTTTATTTCAAGTTTAACAGCTCATTTAAAAAAAAACGTTATGTAGATGGACTAATAAAGCTGACGTACAGTTACAGATTATGTTCCGCGAAAGCCGAATTTAATCTTACATGTTCCTAGCCGCAAAAATAAATTACCTGAAATACATTGCATGCATTAAAGCCTCTTCCTTTAGTACAAAAACCTAGATCATTATGATTAGCGCTTAGATGGTATCATAAGCCTGTCTAAAATGCCACCCAGTTGGTGTACTCCTCACATTTACTCCTTTGGTTTGGTTTAACTTTATACCATCACTTAAATTCCCCATTCCATGATATTTTGTTTTTCGTTTCACACAGATACAAACATATCTACAATCAAATAAAAAAACAACCAACCAACTTACGATGGACAAGTTCTGCCACCCCAAAGGATCAATTATGGTCTATAAAATGTAATGACATATAATGATAGAGTACATGCCATTCCGAGGGCTCAGTGGCGCGATGGTTAGTGCGATGAACTGCCGCGCAGGAGGTCTGGGTTCGATTCCCAGCCGTAGCAACACCTAAATGATTTTTCACTGGCCCTCCTCTCGTGATGATCTGACAAATCATCCGAGTAGTATCAATTGTCAAGAATAGCTTATCTCAACAAAGCCGTTCGGAGTCGGCATAAAACAGGAGGTCCCGCCATCGTGCAAGAAGTACACACGCACACATGAATGGTTGTGAGAAAGCTAGGCCCTGGGTACTAACGAGCCTGTTGCGCCAAAAAATTGTATTGTACATGCCATTCCATTCACAATTTGTACCTCAGATGGCAGTGTGTAAGCCAGCTACCACCACCAATCGACCGTCCGACCATACCACGAGGACGTAGAATTACGTGAAATATCCTGCAGACAAATCACCAAAGAACCGGTCAAAGGAAGGAAGGAAAAAATAAAATGGAAAACTAAAAATAAAAAAACAAGCAAAACAAATGTGAACGTCATGTCACGGACACGGATGTGTGTATGTGAAGATGGGATCAAACGCCCTGTCCATATGACGCTGAGTGATGACTGCAAATGAATTTGAGGCAAATAATTGCAGCTTTTCGGTTTGAATTGTGTCCTTTCTATACGAAAAGATGGACTGTTGTTCTCGCTTACTTCTAGCTGCGGATAAACGGATGTAAAGAGAGGCAAATCCGCCCACTTAAGGATCAAACAGTCTCTGCCTTTTATGGGTTCTGTTTCGATTTAATGATTATTAATTATGGCAACTGTTTTAAGGATGTTTTTACAAACAAAAAATACCCACATTTATATTTCCCGTTTTCCTCAACATGTGAGCAACACATTGCGGATGTTCTCGTCCTCTTGAGAGCGTAAGAAAATTATTTTCATTTTTTTGTTTGTGACAAATGCAACTTAAAATTCGTTGCTATATAACAAGCTGCGCTTTAATATTAGCGAAAGTCCTTTTTGCATTTAAATTTATTTTTGTTTCTTTTCTATAGATTTGTGTACCGGTTTCACCTTTGTATAGTGGAGAGGATATAGAATCCTACCCGAACTTATCATATGCAAAACTTTGTATTTGAATCACGTTTTAACGTTATGACATGTTACACGCTCCTAGTTGCCCGGGGTAACACCTGTATGGCATGATACAAGAAACGTTTTTAAAACAAAATAGGTATGAACCCAACAACCACCCAATGTTAAAGTGAATTTAGGATCAAAAAAAATAAAAGAATAATCGTGTGCCGTTGAATGGAAAAGATTTTTTTTTTTCTATACTCGCATAAAAAATGGAAACTTTTTGTTGAAAGCATGAAATAATCACAGGATTCGTTCTTGTATTTAGAAGAAAAGAAGAGTAGAATCTAAATTTGCGACATCTGGCGTCATGAACATGGGGAAGGTGCCTTTTATATGACACACTTTAAATATTTACATATGTATAGACTTAGCATTCAGGCTTATAAATTGTTCTGAATCCTTGAAATATATTAAACCTAAATCGTGAGCTAAATGAAAATAAGAGACGGACAGTAACTATAATTGTGAAGGCACCGTTTACATGAAATCTGAAAGTATTCTTCGTAGAACAAAAAGTATATAACAGAACAGGGGTTATCTACAAAGACGATAGCATTAGAGATATCGAACTTCTAACTTTATATCCCTAAAAATTCTTGTTTGCTTTAATACAACTATATAGATACTTGAACCAAAAGGTAGCTCCTTACTACTAGGGACTACAGGAATAGTTTCATTTTGTCATAAATATTTTAGATCTGCAATGTTGCCACTGCTCAGACAGTCTATATGACATAGTCAGTCACCTAAAGAGACTTTTTCTGATTCTTCAGGCAGCGGGACACGTGCTGACGAAGTATCTTATTATCTTTGTCTCTTTAATGCATTAAGATAATATTTCTATGATTATACTTTATAGAACATTTTAACCTACGCACAAATTTTGGGGGCGTTTTCTTAAAAAAAAGAGATTTTTTGCCCTGTCCCAGAGCACACTTACGTACTTAAGTGGCGCTACAGTCCGGGATGAACCTGGGCCTCAACCAACATGCCTCTCCAATTAGCCCGGTCCTTAGCTAACTGCCTCCAGTTGCGCACCCCAAGTTGGTTGAGGTCGGTTTCTACTTGCGTCCGACGTCTGGCTGGGAATCGAAGACTCTGCGAGCCGGAGTATTGGTGTCCATTCGTTCTACTAGCCATCTTAAACGTCCAATGCGGAGTTTTTTGACCAGGGGTATGTCGCTGTACAGCTTGTATAGTTCGTGGTTGAATTTTCGTCTCCATAGCCCGTCAACGCAAACGGCACCGATGATTTTTCGAAGAATTTTTTCCCCTTGTATCGACCAAAGATTTCTTCATCCGCTTTTGATATGGTCCAGGCTTCAGCGCCGTAGAGCAGGTCTGGGGTGATCAGGGTCTGATATAGAATCTCCTTAGTAGTTCGAGTGAGGGTTTTACTACTAAATTGCCTTCTTAGCCCGAAGAAACAGCGATTGGCAAGAGTAATTCTTCGTTTGATTTCTGACGAGATGTTGTTGTCAGAGTTAATAGCGGAGCCGAGGTAGACAAAGTCCGGTACTACCTCAAAGTTATATCTGTCAATGGTGACGTTCTGTCCAATTCGTCGATGTTGTGTGTCCTTTCGTGTTGACAGCATATACTTAGTCTTACCCTCATTTACTGCTAATCCCATTCATGCTTCCTTCTCTATACTAGCAAACGTGGCTATGACATCACGTTGAGTCCTACCAACGATCTCAATATCGTCGGCGTATGCTAGTAGTTGCACCGATTTTTGGAAAATTGTGCCTCTGGTGTTGGCTCGGGAGTTTTGCACAATCCTCTCAAGAATCAAATGGAAGAAGTGACAGCGCATCGCCTTGCCTAAATCCTTTTTTGGTATCGAATGTGTCGGTGAGGTCGTTTCCGACCCTAATGGTGCAGCGAGAATTCTCCATCGTCATCCTACACAAACGGACTAGTTTGGGCGGTATACCAAAACTAGACACGGCTCTGAATAGTTCGTCTCTATAAATGCTGTCGTATGTGGCTTTGAAATCGATAAATAGGTGGTGGGTATCGATTTGGACTTCTTGGGTTTTTTCCAGGATCTACCGAAGTGTGAAAATTTGATCGATTGTGGACTTTGCTGGCCTAAAACCACACTGATAAGGGCCGATCAGGTTGTTGGTAAACGGTTTCAGGCGTTCACATACTACGGCAGATAGGATCTTGCAGGCGATGTTGAGCAGACTTATGCCTCTGTAGTTGGCGCAGTTCAGAGGGTCTCCTTTTTTGTGGATCGGGCAATGATGCTGACGTTCCATTCTTCAGGCATACTTTCATCCGACCAGATTTGGCTTATGAATTGGTGGATGTTACTTACCAAGTCATCTCCGCAAGCTTTTTAAAGCTCAGCGGGAAGGCCGTCATTTTCGGAGGCCTTATTAAGCTTGAGTTTAGATATTGCTATACTCACTTCATTTAGGTCGGGTTTTTGACAGTTTTCACTGCCGTTATGCTAATATTAAATGGTTCGTTCTGCTTTAAAGCGGAATATTGTTTATCATCGCCTTTTTAATAGTCTGCAGAAGTGGTTCTTCCATATCCATAGATATTTCCTTGTTCATCTCGACAGGATTCTGTTCGAGCCTTGTATCCTTGGCTTTGACGTTTTGCACTTTGGTAAAACCTGCAAACATCGTTCCTGGAGTGGCACCTCTCTATATCTTCTATTGCGCGCTTTTTTGCTCTTTTTTCTTCCTTCTGAAAAGCCGGTTTTCTTCTTCTTCTTTGCCTATAGAGCTCAACGACGTGTTGGCTATATTTTCCGACAGTACTGCTAAAGATGTCTTCTCTTCCTACCTTTGCGTTAAAATCTCCCAGCACGATTTTAACATCGTACTTTGGTAGTCGCTCATAGGTTTTGTAGAGGTTTCGGTGAAGTCGTTGCGTCGAGAATTTACCATCGTCATACTGTCAGAGTTTCTGTGGTTTATAAAAACTAGACATAACTTCGTTAACGTCACCTCTATAAATGCTATCGTATGAAATTTAAAAAGCTTCTCATGACAGTCTTACTCTTGGATGTTTGTCAGACTTTTGTAAGAGGTAGAGCCGGAAAAAAACGAAAGTTGTAACTTTTTTCTAAGAACCTAATAACAATTACCTTAAAATAACTTAAGAACCTATACCTTAAACTATTTAAGTCGACCATACAATTTCATAAGTCAAACTATCTATAACTTATTTTTGTAACCTGCTGTCAATACGACTGCTATAAACCAATCGTCTTGTCTTGTTTTTAATAACAAATTTTGTGGTTGAAGTTACATTGCCAATTTTGACAGCAAACGTTCTACCAGTCAGCATGTCATGAAACATGTGTAGCAGTGAATTACTTATGCCATGTCTGGTAAGCTTTAGATCGAGGCCTTCTGGCCAGGAGGTGTTGAAAGCCTTCTCTAAATCAACCAGTCATGATGCACTCGTGTACTGTATTTTGGCTTTGTTCCATTGTATATCAGAAACCAGTTTGGAGGTGTCATGAATGGTGTCATGTCCCGCTTTGAAACCAGACTGGGTATCTGGTATCTTATTATCCTCAGCCCACATGAAAAGGAAGAAAAAAGAAAAGACCCGATTGATAATCTTTTCGAAGACCTTGCTGATACTCGGTAGGAGACTTTTCGACCGGGAATTGGAGTTGTCCATTTTCTTTATGAAATCAAATATGATCCACCATCGAGATTAACAGTGGACTAGACCAACTTAGTCCAACGCACTAACCACTAGACCACTGCACCCGTATGAGGCTTTGAAATCTATTAATAGCAGGTGGTGTTTTGATGTTAATGGTTTTTTATCTTTTCGAAGACCTTGCTGATACTCGGAAGGAGACTTTTCGACCGGGAATTGGAGTTGTCAATTTTCTTTATGAAATCATATATGATCCACTATCGAGATTAACAGTGGACTAGACCAACTTAGTCCAACGCACTAACCACTAGACCACTGCACCCGTATGAGGCTTTGAAATCTATTAATAGCAGGTGGGGTTTTGATGTTAATGGTTTTTTTTTGCACGTTGGTTGGATTGTTACTAATACGAATAACTCATTCGCGTAATTTTTATTACGAAGTAAGTAATGGTCTAAGATAAGCCTTTTTTGGCAATAAATTCTACTCGTATGTCTTTTTTGATTCTCGTGAGAGAAGGGCCAATTAAAAACATTAATTAGTTGAAAATCAAATCCTTACCTTAAACCCAGAGCTCTACTAAGCCCCAAATTCATGTATGCACTTGAATTTGCGCCAAACAGATTGTTCAATTGTAATACGATTGTAAAATACCGTAAAGCAATGAGTCCATATTGTACAAATACCTTTAGCATATCAAAAACCCAAAGCGAATTCTATAATTTATAACAAAAAATCAACTTCGCCTTCCCCAGTACTTTCTGTATTTTCTGCGAATCTATGTCATGCCAAAAATACCTCTCGAAATAAATAACGGTGTCAATACTTCGCTATTTCAACATGGTGGAAACTTAAACACAAAAGTCTATATCATTAATACTTTAATCGGATTACCTCTTTTCTCATCATTATCACCCGTACCTTAAAAAAAAAACGGAAGAATATCACAATTGTCAACGCATTAATTGACAGAAGTTGTGCCGAGTTCATTTGTCTTTATTTCACGAAACAAATGATTTCCCCCTCACCATTTATGTGATGGCATTTCACACATTTTTTTGTACATTACAAGCAGAGTCACTACACCAAACCCACTCTTCCGCCACCAATAACAATTAGAGCAATCATTGCGGACAACAAAAAGTACCAAATCATCTCCGCTAATAAATCTCATGGACCTTGTCGTGCAATCCTTTGATTAATATTTATGTATACGAGTCTATGCCTTTGTGTATTCTTGCGGTGAGGAGATTGCCATTTTTTTTTTGCGGCTACTGCTGTTGTTGTCGACTCTATTCGGGGATTTTTTTGACTTCCGTTGAGAAATGATTGCTACATCGTCCTTGGGATAAATAATTATTTCATACACTTTGTATTTGGACGTCCGAAAAAGGGTTAGCGCTCCGGTATCGAAGTCAATTTAGTCGTTTAGTTCGTATTTTTTGGCTGACTGCGGCCTTATTATTTGTGTGCATTGTTTCTGTCAGATTCTTGGCACCGGAATAAAATCTTCATAGTCGTTGTAGCTGTTTGTTGTCCGTAGCCGGCACTGACTTGCCAAAAAATGTCATTTGTCATATTTTATATGAAACAGTGAGGGTAAGCATTGAATGATACGAATATCTTTGTTTGGCGACCAGAGTTTTTTAAGAACGGGAAAGGGTTTTCTTTAATTTTTTTGCATTAATTTAATGTCGCTGTCTAGAAATGATAGGTTATCAAGTAATAGAGAAATTAACCGCTTTCTGCACTGAAACATACGAGAATTGCGCTATTCACTGAAAGAATTTGCCAACTCCTGCAAAAGAGAAGAGAAATGCTTATCTTCACCGGCATTAATTTAACGAAAATGGATTTTTCTTAAAAAATCGAAGTATCCGTCGGAGCGGACAATTTTCCGAAACGCATACTTCGTCGGAAGTTCAAATTCCATTCGAGGTATGTGCAATCGAAAAAAAAATACTACACAGACCCGCCGGCTACACTTCACTAAAATTCGTAAATAAATTCCGCGAAGAATTTATGTCGAAAGAAATCTTAAAAAGAATGGCACTTAGCTGTCAAAAATTGCACGAAAAATGCACCTGAACGCACTTCAACGCGGATACCTCGATATTGTTTTTTATAATTCCTTAATCAATGAATTATAACACTATTTTTTTTTTTAAATTCAGCCCTATCGAGGTATCCGTCGGAGCGGAAAAATAGTCGAATCGCCTTAAAGGGTAGTACCCAAGTACTACGTCTGTGCAGCGTCAGAGGCAGTACAACATTCATTAGACCTCCCATTTCCGTCGGTTTCGATATTGTTAGGTAGAATAAGATCAGAAAATGTACCGACTTTGAAAGTTTTGCCAGACGATAAACGCCAACGGTTTTTTTTTTGCAGAATGTCCTCTAATCTAGTAAGAAATTTGAATTTTTCTAAACAAGCCTCTGAATTGTTGGCATCACGAAAGAAAGAAAAAAACTTGCTTGTTCCAAGTTTAACTGACTTTATATCGGGAAAGATATAAAGACTTACGGGGTTATTTTGCTCAAGAAGAAAATCTTGTTTTTTTCTCCGACATAAAAGGCTTGTTGATTAAAATGGGCTAGACACAATATCAACCGGGATGATCAGGTTCTTATATAGAATCTCCTTAGTAGATCGAGTGAGGGCTTTAATACTGAATTGCCTTCGTTTGATTTCTGTTGAGATGTTGTTGTCAGAGTTTATAGCGGAAACGAGGAAGACAAAGTCCCGTAATACCTCAAGGTTATATCTGTCAATGGTAACGTTCTGTCCAATTGTGTTGATTTTTGGAAGATTGTGCCTCAAATTAAAGAATCACATGACAGCGCATCGCCTTGCTTAAATCCTGATGAAGCAGCACGAATTCTCCATCATTCTCTTCGAGCCTTGTATCATTGGCATTGATGTACTACACTTTGATAAAACTTGTGAACATCGTTCCTCGAGTAGAACCTCTCTATATCATCGATTGCTCGCTTTTCTTGCTCTTATTTCTTCTTTCTGGAAAGCCGATGTTCTTCCCTTCTTCTTCGCTTATAGAGCTCAATGGGAGCTCTCGTCTTCACCTGCAGCTTAGCATTATAGGCCTCGTTCTTGGCTGCTGGTAGGGGCGAGAAATCTAGTACATCAGTTGCGGCTGATCTAATGGCTTGTTGGCATCGTTGCCATTGTTCTTCGACATTCGATGCTGTTGGTATGGTGTGAATCGAGAGCTTAAGGGATACGCGTTGCGCAAAGGCCTTGGCGGTCTCTTGCGATTGGAGTCTTTCTACATTAAATTGTTTCACAGTATTTCTGGTTTGTTGTGTCATGGTAGATATCTGCATTCTTACCTTGGCTGCAACAAGGTAGTGGTCCGAGTCGATATTAGCCCTTCGTAATGTTCGGACATCTAAAATACTGGATATGTGCCTCTTGTCGATCGCAATGTGATCAATTCAATTGTCGCTAATGTCTTAGAAACATAAGACTTTTTGCCTTACCCTACTAACAATTTCGCTTCGATAAAGCACTATCGAAGCTGTTTCCCCTCCAGCAATATTACCTGTATAGGAAGCTTTTTACTTCTATATGTTTTCTTTAAATACTTGTAATAAGCATAAAAGAAAAAAAACTTTGTTTTCTTATAAAAGGCCTTACAGAAGCCAAAAGTCTTTACGAAAATATTTGCAAGCCTTCTCGAAGTTGAAAAATAACATTATTTTTTACTATATTCTTTTTGTTTTTATATTTTCTTATATTATTTACTTTTATTAATTTCAATATAAATCTCTTATAATTTTTAAAATCCAATTCGTTATTATGAATGCAATTCAATAAAATTAATTATACAAAAACTCTTATCTTACTGGGATTCGAAACCGCGTCCTCTCGCACGGTAGTCCAACACGCTATCCACGAGGCTGTACTCTGGAATATAAAAGACGAATAAGTACAACGAAGTATCTACTTGAATCATATTGAATCATTCTCCGGTAGGTTTCCGATCTGTTCACCTTTATCCCGATCTTTTATCCTTAGCCTTTATTCGTAAGCTCTATACATGCTATGCTTCGGATTAACGTCGTGCGAAGTTCTACCGAAACTTCTTAACGTAAGGTACATTTAAAAACAAGCTTACAGAGGTTATACCATCATAACCTCGGTTATGCTTGCGAATTATCCTGCTAATATCTTAAACCCAAACAATCGACTGTAAAAATGTTCAACATCCGCGCACAAGTACTATATAAGGCTTACAGAAATAACTTCTTGTGGAAATTAAATTTTATTGCCTTATAGAGGAATAATTGTTAGTTGGGAAGGTCTGGCACTTATAACAAATCTGCATCTGAATAGTCGCTGGTTCTTCTCACTATAACACGGTCCATAGTAGATGCATTAGTTTTTCATCCTCTTTTTGCCAGGCCCATCCCATCGTATTTCCTTTATGGCAGTAATGTCTGTTTTGTAGCAGTTTAAGGCTCTTGCTAGTTATTCGCCTGCACCTCTCCTATTTAATTTTTACAAATTCCAGGTTAACAGGGTCGTCTACAATAAGATCGTAACATATAGTTTTTTCCATGGGCGGGTAGTTAACCCAAAGTACAACCCCAAACCTGGAGGGCCAGTTCCAATTGTTTAGAGGACACGGGCTATCAGTATCCACTACTGCCGTTGGCCTTTCGGTTCATCCGCCATCCTGTTGTCCGAATATGTCGAAGCAGCTCATCTAGGTTCGCCTGTGCCATTCTGATCAGGCTGTTTATAGTGTGGCTGTTTTTGGTCTTGTTATCAAACACTCGCACTTATCGTTTAGCAAGCCAAATCCGGTTGGATCCTGACTCCATAACATATAAAATTGAGCATAATGAAATAGTTTTTTGAAGCTCTTCATAAAAATATTTTTTAATAAAGTTTTTCTTCGAAAGTACATGTTTTTATCTAACATAAAAACATTTTTATATATTTTCAGTAAGCATATTTTCTGTAATCAGCAACAGCTAAAATATTTCAGGCAACAGATATTGTATAAACTATAGAATCATTGTTTTGTATAGTATCTCCTTATTAGTTCTATTAAGGGTTTATTGCTCAATTGCCTTCTCAGCCCTAAAAATCAGAGCTAGAAAGAGTAATTAACCCATCCTTTGATTTCAGACGACGTGTCTTTTCCGAAATTAATAGCGGAGCCTTGGTATAAGCCCTCAATTCCATACTCGTAAACTCAGCGGTAGCATATAGTTGATACCGACCCGTGATGTCAATATCATCGGCGAACGCTAGTAGTTTCACAGATCTATGGAACATTAAAGCTCTCGTGTTAGATCGGTAAGATCCTGAGAAGAACATTCATGAAGAAATCTCATTACAAAACATCGGTATCGGTGAAAGTGTTGACCTTCATTGCTCTATATGTTACATGTATACATGAATTCGATGAATAGGTGGTTGGTATCGAATTGTTACAAAGTGGACTTTCTAAAACTTAAACCGCACTGATATAGCCGATCAGGTTGTTGTTGAATGATTTCAGACGTTCACATATTATGATAGATGGAATGTCTCAGGCAGAGACTCTTCACGGGTCGGGAGCCCGATAAGTAAAGTAAGTAGAATGTTGTAAGCTATATTAAGGTGTGCATTGTGCAAATGATTTATAGAATCTATTCTTCACACATATTTCCATCCGACCAAATAATAAGTTGGTGTATTCTCCTTACCACGCTATCATAGGCATTCTTCGTCCAAACCTTAGTTTTTTTTTCTTTCTGCAGGTCGAGTGGAATTCAGCATATTTGTTGTGACTGATCTTATCGCTTGATGACAATGTCACAGGCAGTATGGTAATTATCGAGGTTGAGGAATATGAATTTTTCATAGGTCTTGACGGTCTATTGCGATTGCTGTATTTCGCCTATATTATGGAACATTGGGTATCTTTTACTTTGAGCGCAGTAAGTAAATATAGTATGAGAAAAGTCAATTAGCCGAAATTTGTTGCAATAGACTTGGTCTTGTGTATACTGTGTTTTCCAACAAAACTGCTAAAGATGCCGACTCTTTCTACTTTATTGTTATTCGCACAATCGGCACGATTTTATCACACTATTTCGGTAGATATGTTCAGGAGCTCTAACAAACAGTCCTTAGTAATGTTATGTTTTCCCCTCCGTCACGTGATATATACAGCTTGTTTTTATAAATTTGGCGGTGATACGAGTTGGATTAATGCGATTTTTATGTCTTTAAAGCATTGCATAAATCTGTTACTTATAACAAATCAGAATACTAATGGTGGATGATTGTGCTCACTATAATACATACCATAGTAAATATCAGTTGTTTATCCTCCTTTTCTCCGTCCATTCGATTGTATATACTGGGTAGGAGTTCAATTTATTAGGTGTCCATCGTCAATGGGGCCGAAAATATCCACTACCAAAATTAACGCTGACGTTGGCCTTTTCGCTACCATTTCTAATTGACATATTTTCGAATATGTCAAATCAACTTTTGAAGTTTGTTTAGGAAATTCTTACAAATGGGGTAAGAGGTGATTAAGTGAAATGACAAATTTTCCCTCCCCCTACTCTATTCTGCAGGCTTTGATCATTGGCAGCATCAAATAGATTTTCTCGAGTAATCCATTATCAAAACAATTATTTTCAAAATAAAAGAGTTCTCAATGGGATTTAAGTCCAATAAAAGAACAAAGGAAAAGTTCCTGTTGGTACAAAACATGACAACATGAGCAGGAGATTTATTGTTTGCTGTGTACAGCTAAGTTAACCTATCGTATTTAAGAATCTTCAAACTTATCTGACTTTACTCGCGAGAATCTTATTAACATGTTTCATATTACGCATTTTATACAAAAAAAAAACACTCACCATTGTCTTCTTATCATTTAATAAAATTAAAGGTTTGTATTGATATATTGATTACATATATTGCAGCTTGTATGCAGTTAGTTGTATCACATAAATTTACTATCAATGAGGAGAAAAACCAAACACAGAGACAATAGCACAAAGCTTTATTGAAAATGAATTTAAAAAAAGGAATAACCAAAGACCTAAAAGATGGAAGGAATATAAAAAAATAAACCACCCCAATACATAATACTATGGCGGTCATCAATCTTCCTCTCTTCAGTCCAAACTGACAGCTCAGTGGTGTAGAGGAAAATTGGGATTCCTTCATTCATGCCAATGCGGAAGGTATAAACAGCAACAGCAGCAGCACATACTGGCTCACAGTTGGTTGTAAACGCGGATGGCACGGCACGTCACGTCAAAGCAAGTGTCATACTCGAACAGTATTTTTCTTTCGAGGGATGGAGGATTAATACTGAAAACCCCTCCGATAGAATTCACATTCAACTCAAAGAGTTTTACAATCGGGTGCGATTTGCATCCCGTCATATTCGAATAAAAAAAAAAACATTTGTTGGATGCGACCTTCTAACAAACATAAATCGATTTAAGTGCGATGTGGGTACATATCTACTTATATAAATCAACTTTGAATAAAACTACTCTCAGAATAATATTGTAATATCGTTTAGGTATTAATTGGCAATGAACAATTTATTATGATAATATCCCAACCGAACCAGAAACATGCATTTGCCATCTTAGAATATTAAGTTAATAACATTTACTACATTACCGACGAAGGTGACTTCTATTATAACAAATGATATAATATAACTGCACGAAATTAGTTTGCTTTGTGATTTTATTTGCAAAGTATTACAAAAATGTTTTTAAACATAGAGAATATCTTCCTGCTTAAGTGGTGCTACAGGCCGGAATGAACCTGTGCCTCAACCATCATGCCTCTCCAATTATCCCGGTCCTTAGCTCCAGTTGCGCAATTCAAGTTGGCTGAGTTCGGTTTCCACTTGTGCGCGCCAATTAAAGAGAGGGGTTCCTCTACTGCGTCCAACGTCTGCCTGGGAAATTAAAACTCTGCTGCCAGATTTTTATTATCCATTGTCTCTACATGTCCTAGCCATTCTAAACATCCAAAGATGAGTTTTTTTACTACGGGTATGTCGCTGTACAGCTCGTATAGTTCATGGTTGAATCTTGGTTTGCATAGCCCAACAACGCAAACGGAACCGTAAAAGCGATCAAGTGTTTCTTCATCCGTTTTTAATACGGTCCATGCTTCAGCACCATAAAGCAGGGTCTTGTATAAGATCTCCTGTTCGTGTGAACAGTATTAAAGATCTAGGTGTTTATTTTGATGATAAAATGGAGTTTAATAAACACATTAACGTTATCATCAATAAATCCTATGATAGGATTTATAAAAAGGTAATCCCTATTTAATTGTCTAGTTCGCCCTCACTTGGAGTATGACTCACAAGTTTGGACACCCTTCTATGTAGTTCATTCAAATAGAATTGAAACAGTCCAAAGTAAATTCATAAGATTTGCTTTGAGAGGACTACCCCGGATGATCTACATAATTTGCCTGCGTATAGGTGTCGAATTTAACTACTACAGTTACTGTCGCCTTTGTCTCAAGGTACTGTAGCCTTTGTCTCAATGTGGACTTAACAGCGACATGGTTTTCTTTCATTAATTATTAACAAGACAAATTGATGCCCTGATATTTTAAGTTCTATTGGTAAAATACGCTGGAAGGTTCCTAAAACCTACGTAGATTGAATATATTACATATAAACAGAACTTTGGTATGCATGATGCTAATAGTCGCATGAGTAGAGTTTACAATATAAATAACGATGTAGTTGAACTGCATGTTAGCGCAATTGCATGCTAGAGTCGGTAAGTGTTTGTAAAATTTTGTTTTGTTAATAATATAAAATAGCTAAATTGTAATTTTGTCGTTTATTGATTTTGTTACTAATGTTAAAATTAATAACTTCACTGTTCTGTTATGTCCCACTTACAAATGCACTAAATGATGAGCCTGTTGATGCATATTAAATATGCTGTGGCAAATCTCTGCTCAGCATCTACGATTAAGCATCTTGTATGAATCTCGCTACGACACAGATCTGAATAATCAAAAAAATACTCCATCACTGAAATGTACAATCGAGTGCGTACACCAACCCATTGCCAGAATATTAAGATCAATGCTCATTGTATATGGATATTTTTCATTACCGGTCTAAGGAAATCAAAAAACTTAATCAATGGGTCATATCTACGTAAGAAAGAGAAGCTTTGCATCTTTCTCGATTCTTTGCACATTACTTCCAATAGTTGAGTCCAACTATTGGAAGTAACGTTTAAAATTACTACGAAAATGTATTTAATTTTTAGTGTAACATTAGGCAAGTTGCGTTATTATACATATGACAATAGTCAAAAAAATAAATCAAACATATAGTGTTGGATATTAAACACATTTTCTGCATATTTCACCGTTTGCGTACCTTTCAACAACTTTTGTTGTACACAGTTGCATTGTTTAAACATTTTTTTTTTAAATTACTTAATGTTTGACCAAAAATGATGTTTTTCTGATTTTGAAGTTCATATACCTAATTCATCAACCTAGATCAATATTAAAGTCATAAAAATCTTAGACACATAGACAGGAGGACGGACGGACAGCTTATCATGCAGCTAGTTATACTCAGCTTGTGATTCTGATTCAATCTAAATATTTTACAATATCTCACTTATTTCTCGTTGTTACAAATAATGTATCAAACTCAATATACCCCTATATAATGCGGGTATATACATATTTATATATTTAACTGTCTCTGAAGACCAGGAAGTCAGGCACAACATTCCTAAATACTTTTTAGTATGATCCTCTTTGCAGAGTATACTTATTTAATCATTGTTCTGTGCATTTGGTGTCTAACTATTCAATCATGATCATTTACGACAATCTTCACAATTCTGAAGAGAATTTAAGATCTTGAAAACAGTACAACAATAATTCAGCATCTGGGGATGATCGAAAATGAAATGAAATAATAATGAATAATGAAGTAATGGATGTGAACCCAAAAGGCGTGTTTTTTTCTCTTTATTCCAATTAACGTGTAAAATACAACAACACCTTAGCATATATAGATGTGCTACCTACCAAACCTATTTTTTTTTATAAATATTGAAAACAGTTGTCGAAAATGCTAAAAATGCAAAAAAATAGCAGCTTTTATACCACAACCGGTAATCATACGCTGCAAAACAGGTGGGAAATCAATTTTTATGAAATAATTTGATGTAAATATATATTAAACATTACAATAAGTGTAGAAGTGGATATAATGAAAAAAAAAATATGTGCAAACAAATAAATGAAACAGCAAAAATTGAAACCCTATAATGCCATATGTTGGCGTTTACGTGTTTCAGTTTCAGTGGTGCCAGATCACCGATTAGCGTTTTTTTTCTCATTTTTATTTAAGCCTATATAGATTAAGAAAAAAAAACACCTATTACTCAAGAGGCTCAGTACGTACTTCAATAACTCACTGCTCAGAATACATGTTCATTCTGAAACAACCGCACATTCATTGAATCAACCTCAACATAAACCTCAAACCATTCAGCAGAACTACCGAGTATATCATCATAATCATTATGCGATTTTGTATTCTTATTTGCAACAGTTATCTCCGAATTATTAAAAGAAATAAGCTGTTTAGGCTGGAGAGACGGACAGACGGACCGACAGACCGACTGACGGAATTCCAAAAAAAAACACTAAAAAGAACGCTAATACGAAAACCCAGAATGTCTATTACGATCAACACTTCATAATCCAAAGACCTTCAATGACCTATCTAAACATATCTATATCTATTTAAATCTATCTAAACCTATGTAGGACCTGTCATGTGAATTTGATTTCATCGGCTAATAAGCAGAAAGTAAGCACAACGCTTACTTCTCCCAGTTATTGTTAGATCAAAAATCACTTAACAGATCCTAGTTTTACTTAACCGTAAGTTTCTGCTTCATCCCAGCCTAGACACCAGTATGTGTCTCTATTCAACCTGTTAGTATTATTTTCATCGCATTCAGGTATGATAATGCAGTATCTCATTTGATCAATATTCCCACCCGCCGACTCAAAAGGCCCGAAAAGCATCCTTTTATCTGTTGCTCTCCTTGCAGCATGGTATATGATTGGGACGTTCGTTGAATCTGATAGGTAGATCCATCCAGAAACAGTAATGTCTCTGGCGGAATGTATACACTTTCTAATGCATTTCTGAAGTACCCAGTACTAGGATAAAATAATCCAGAGATTAATTCGTTTTCGCTAACATTCGCCGAACGACCAAAGTGATTCCTTATAAGGTTTAGTATGACATTGTCAATTCTAGACACACCAGAAGCATCCAGAAGTCTTTTGTTTGAAACGTAATGCCTAAAGTCGGAATTTGCACTCCTATAGATCTACAATCTTCATGCAGGCTCTGAGACATTTGCGCTCGTAAACTCGGAGCTTTCCCATATGATGGGTTAATGTTCCACCATACTGGGCTAGTTCTTGCCTTGTCTAATTGATCTGAATAACCGCGTCTTATTGGGGTGTGGAACAGTATGGTTTCACATTTCGTACAATTGATTTTAAGCTTCCATTCGGAACAGCAAGCCTGAAACCTATCAAACTTGTTTTCAAGTTGAGTTTGGATGTCTTCAATTGTCGAGCCGCTTGCATACAATGTAGCTTCATCGGCAAATCTTCTTCTTAAGTGGCGCTACAGTCCGGAATGAACCTGGGCCTCAACAAACATGCCTCTCCAATTAGCCCGGTCCTTAGCTAACTGCCTCCAGTTGCGCACTCCAAGTTGGCTAAAGTCGGTTTCTACTTGTGCGCGCCACTAAAGGCGAGGTCTTCCTCTACTGCGTCCGACGTCTGGCTGGGAATTCGAAGACTCTGCGAGCCGGAGTATTGGTGTTCATTCTTTCTACATGTCCTAGCCATCTCAAACGTCCAATGCGGAGTTTTTTGACCAGGGGTATGTCGCTGTACAGCTCGTATAGTTCGTAGTTGAAAATTCGTCTCCATAGCCCGTCAACGCAAACGGGACCGAAGATTTTCCGAAGAATTTTTCTCTCGAATCGACCAAGGATTTCTTCATCCGCTTTTGATACGGTCCATGCTTCAGCATCGTAGAGCAGGACTGGGATGATCAGGGTCTTATATAGGATCTCCTTAGTAGTTCGAGTGAGGGCTTTACTACTAAATTGCCTTCTTAGACCGAAGAAACAGCGATTGGCAAGAGTAATTCTTCGTTTGATTTCTGACGAGATGTTGTTGTTAATAGTTAATAGCGGAGCCGAGGTAGACAAAGTACCGTACTACCTCAAAGTTATATATTCTGACAATGGTGCCGTTCTGTCCAATTCGTCGATGTTGTGTGTGCTTTCGTGTTGACAGCATATATTCAGTCTTACCCTCATTTACTTCTTAACCCATTTTGGCCGCTTCCTTCTCTACACTAGCAAACTTGGCTATGACATCACGTTGAGTCCTACCAATGATGTCAATATCGACGGCGTATGCTAGTATTTGCATCGATTTTTGGAAAATTGTGCCTCTGGTGTTGGCTCGGGAGTTTTGCGCAATCCTCTCAAGAATCAAATTGAAGAAGTCACATGACAGCGTATCGCCTTTCCTAAATCCTTTTTTATCGAATGTGTCGGTGAAGTCGTTTCCGACCCTGATGGTGCAGCAAGAATTCTCCATCGTCGTCCTACACAAACGGACGAGTTTGGGCGGTATACCAAAACTAGACATGGCTCTGTATAGTTCGTACTGTCTTATGCGGCTTTGAAATCGATAAATAGGTGGTGGGTATCGATTTGGACTTCTTGGGTTTTTTCCAGGATCTGCCGAAGTGTGAAGATTTGATCGATTGTGGACTTTCCTGGCCTAAAACCACACTGATAAGGGCCGATCAGGTTGTTGGTAAACGGTTTCAGGCGTTCACATATTACGGCAGATAGGATCTTGTAGGCGATGTTGAGTAGACTTAGTAGACTTAGTTGGCGCAGTTCAGAGGGTCTCCTTTTTTGTGGATCGGGCAAACGATGCTGAGGTTCCATTCTTCAGGAATGCTTTCAACCAACCAGATTTGGCTTATGAGTTGGTGGATGTTATTACCAGATAATCTCCACCAGATTTATAAAGCTCAGCGGGAAGGCCGTCATTTCCGGTGGCCTTATTAAGCTTGAGTTAAGATATAGCTATCCTCACTTCACTTAGGTCGTGTGGTTGGCAGTTTTCGCTGTCGTTGTCAATATTAAATGCTATCACTCTAAAATTAACCGCAAAGCTGGCTTTTTCCAAACACTCAGTTATTGACAAAGATATCCTGGAATCCAAAAATCACAAAACAAGGAAGAAAGTTCAATCCGCAATCAGTGTCATCTTTGATAAAGCTAAACAATTGCAAATTCCAACAAAGCGCCCAAAAAACGTTCTTACAACATACCCACCTTGGTTAATAAAGTCGGAGGCAACAATAATGACACTAGCAGATTATAAAAAAGACAATACTAGTAAAGAAATATACCATGCAATGTTCTCCAGCATTTCCTCTGACCTTAAATCAAACGGATGGAAATTCATATTTTCCGACGGTTCAAAAACAACTGAAAGTACTTCATTCGCCGTGACACTCGAAAACGGTGCAATACTTCGAATTGGAATCCTACCCGAATTTTCATCGATTTTCACAGCCGAAGCATTCGCTATTTTACAAGCTTTAAAAGAAGCACTAAACCGGCGTGGTAAACATATAATATGTAGTGATAGCTACTCTGTTCTCAAAGCCATCAACAACCCCAACAACAACACCGAACTTATCATCGAAATTCGAAATATAATCATCAAATCCCCTAACAAGCTAAAACTTATCTGGATCCCTGGTCACACTGGCATCGTAGGCAATGAACACGCCGACCATGCTGTTAATTCAGCCAAAAATGCACCAGTGTTCAAATTCAACATATACACCAAATCCGATTTAAAAAATCTAATACAAAAATATATTAATTCCAATCGACTTCTTCAATGGAACTCATACCATCATCACTACACCAAAACCAACCCCAACAGAAGCCACCCACAATACCCGACCAACATTCCAAGATCTAAAATAACAAACTTCGTTCGGTTGCGGCTAGGCCACACAACAGCTACACACCAACATCTACTGACAAAAAATACTCGTCCAATCTGCCCTACATGCAAAGTTAGTTTGGATCTAGATCATATACTTGTAAATTGTATCGTTTTCAAACCTTTTATAAACAAAATTTTTCAAAACACCAACATTTATGACATATTAAAAAATCATAACTCTACAAACATAGAAAAAATTAATGAATTCATTTCTGCTACTAACATTAGCATATAAGATTTTTTTTTTTTTTTTATATCATTGAGCAAATAGTCATCGCAGCTAGGCTCATTAATTTTAACATTACCATGTAATTTAAATTGCTTGTTAATAAAAGATAATAATAATAATAATAATAATAAATGGTTCGTTCTGCCTGACAGCGGAATGTTGTTCGTCATCGCCGTTTAACAGTCTGCAGAAGTGGTTCTTTCATGTCCTCAGCATCGACTGTGTCTCAACTACGATATTTCCTTGTTCATCTCGACAGGATTCTGTTCGAGCCTTTTATCCTTGGCTTTGACGTTTTACACTTTGGTAAAACTTGCGAACATCGTTCCTGGAGTGGCACCTCTCTATATCCTCGATCGCGCGCTTTTCTTGCTCTTTTTTCTTCTTTCTGAAATGGCAGCTCTCGTCTTCACCTGCAGCTTAGCCTTTTAGGCCTCGTTCTTGGCTGCGAGCATCTGTCGGCATTCCTCATCAAACCAGGGGTTTCTTGCTGGTGGCCGCCAGAAACCTAGCACATCAGTTGCGGCTGATCTAATGGCTTGTTGTCATCGTTGCCATTGTTCTTCGACCTTAGATTCTGGGGGTGTGTTGTGAGTCGAGAGGTTAAGGGATACGCGTTGCGCGAAGGTCTTGGCGGTCTCTGGCGATTGCAGTCTTTCGACATTAAATTTTTTCACAGTATTTCTTTTTTTTTTGTGGCTTGGTGGATATCCGCATCCTTACCTTGGCTACAACAAGGTAGTGGTCCGAGTCGATGTTAGCCCCTCGAAATGTTCGGACATCCAAAAAACTGGATGCGTGTCTCTTGTCTATCGCAATGTGATCAATTTGGTTAACTATTCGTTGATCTGGAGACCGCCATGTCCCCTTATGGATATCGAGGTGAGGAAACCGTGTGCGGGCTATAGTGGCATTTCGTTCCGTAGCGAAGTCAATTAGCCTAAGTCCGTTACCAGACGTGTTGTCGTGTAGGCTATATTTTCCGACAGTACTGCTAAAGATGTCTTTTCTTCCTACCTTTGCGTTAAAATCTTCCAGCACGATTTTAACATCGTACTTTGGTAGTCGCTCAAAGGTTTTGTCGAGGAGCTCGTAGAAGCAATCCTTAGTTATATCATCTTTTTCCTCCGTCGGAGCATGAGCGCATATAAGGCTTATGTTGGCGAATTTGGCCTTGATGAGGATTGTTACAATGCGTTCGCTAATGTCTTGAAAACATAAGACTTCTTGCCTAAGTCTGGCACTTATAACAAATCCGCATCCAAATAGTCGCTATTTCTGATCACTATAACACTGTCCATAGTAGATGTCACAGTTTTTCATCCTCTTTTTTCCCGGCCCATCCCATCGTATTTCCTGGATGGCAGTTCGATCGAACTTTAGCTGTAGGCGCCACCGTTGACTCCATCTGGGCAATTCCTCCGCTGCCGCCTGAGAGTGAGTGCCTTAGTGAGAGGACGCTCCTCCCCCCTCTCTCGTTTGCTGCCACCAACGACCTTCCACAGGGGTTTAATACCCCATCTCCAGTCGAGGTACTAGGCACCCACCAGTCACCAGCGTGGAGGTGAGATTAGGAGTTGATAGTGAGAGGCTAGAGTAAGAACGCTTGTGTCCTCATATAATCGCATCACTATCCTTTAGCACCGGCATCATCGGCAAATGCTAGCGAATTATCGAGTTCTATAAGTATATCCGAAATGTATATATTGAAAAGCTGTGGAAGACCATTAGGGACCATAAAAACTTCAGCTGTCTAGTATTCTCTATCTGTTACGACAATTTTTTTTTCGTGTATCATGATGGATGCTATCATCTTTGTAAGATGAGAAGGAAATACATATCGAATAAGTTTATAAATTGATCCGTCGATCCAAACCGTGTCAAAGGCTTTTCGATATCTACTAGACAGGCAGCTGTACATCTTTTGGCGGTAAGATTCCAGATAAGATCCGAAATGAGTTTCGTAATAGCATGCACTGCCGAGTGATTTATTTTTAACCCAAATTGATTCCGCGGTATAATCTCCATTTCGTTACAAACGAACAAAATAGACTTGCTAATAACTACCTCAATTATCTTCCCGATACTGGGGAAGATTGTTAAAGATAAAACAGTATTGCCATATGATGTCGATCGGAATATGCTTAAGCACTATGTTTGGAATGTTATCCAAACCACTTTACTTCTTAGTATTTAGTTTCCTTAATATTTCAGTCAGTTCGTCAAGGGTCAAGTAATGGGAAGTATGTTCATGTGTTATAGTTCGTCAGTTTTTAACCACTCAGAGAATGTCAGTAAGTTAGGAATCTCTCTATTGTGAAATCTCCTCAGTTCATATCTTTCCTCGACCGATTTACAGCTGGGAAGTTCCTTGGCATGAACCACTTCAAAATGAGAGCCAATTATTTTGAGTTTGTCTGCTCCACCATCTATAATGTAGTGATTATTCATGATGGGATAACCTGAGATATTAAGTCCTATCTGTGATAGAAGCATCTGAGAATACAGTGGTATCTTTAGTTTTGGAATTTTAACAACGTTACGTGGTTTAAACATTTTATTTATCATAGGAAATATGTTCCTGCTGTCTGATTTTAGTATGCTTTCAGCACGTTGTTTCCAGTAATCGTTGATACTATTCTGAAACTGCTGGCTTAACAGAGTCTTCGCACTGATCAGAAGAAATTTCAATCTTTGCACCCCCAAATTGTGCGGTGTGTTTTGAAACTGACGTTGTATTCGATTTATCATAGTTGTCAAAAAGCTTTTGTGTGTCTGTAGAGTCCCAATATCACCTGCAACGCGGTACAATGATCAAAAGGATCTTAAGAGACACATGCACCCATTCCGTTGTTAGTTATGAAGCCATCGGAATTAAACTAAATTTTCTAATTTTCAAAAGTTTGATGTTTTCCCGATCTGTCAATGACAATGATCTAGAAATTCTAGTCAAAGTTTAAAAAGGAACTTTTAATTGTATAAATCAATGTTTTTTTAATGAATTTTTGTGGCCCGTTTGAATTGTTGTTTATTGTTCAATGCCAATATGTTGATTGGCTTCCATTTGTTTGCCAACAATATCAAGGAGTGGTGTTGTGCGGAGTAGACACAATCGCAGTTCGCAGTTCGATGTTCGCAGTTTGTTACTATTTACATCCATTTAGTTTGCTCTCCACCACACTGCTTACCCGTATAGACGTATCAGTGTTAAGACCACGATAATTCCTCACATCTAGAAAACTATAAGAATAATCCAACTTTTTCAAATAACTCCTTTTCTAACTAAACTAAGTCTTTACAAAATGTACCGTTACTTAGTTGGTTTTTGCAAGACATAATTATGTGTAGTTTCGTTATTTGCAATTTAGCATGGAAACTAATTTGTAATTTTGGTCTATCTATATCTATAAACTTGGTTGCAAGCATTTATCGAAATCTTTAATTGTGTTTTTGTTGGCATTGGTCCATCTAATTTGACATGCTAAACGTTCAAAAGTATTGAATAAAAAATACAATTTTTGGCGCAACAGGCTTTCCCAGAGCCTAGCTTTCTCACAAGCATTCATGTGTGAGCGTGTACTTCTTGCACGCTGGCGGGACCTCCTGTTTTATGCCGAAATCGAACGGCTTAGTTGAGATAAGCTATTCTTGGCAATTGATAATACGCGGAAGATATTTCAGATCATCACGAGATGAGGGCCAGTGAAAAATTATTTTGGTGTTGCTACGGCTGGGAATCGAACCCAGACTTTCTTTGGTCTTCCGTACGCAAAATCTTCGATTTCTAGCCAGACGCTAGAGACGTACATAGCATAATTGAATAAACTCCTTAAATGCTTAATTTATCCACTAAAAGTTTATAGATTTAAGCATAGATAAAAATGAAAATAATACTAATATATGTTTGGATTAGATCTTCTAGTATGCTTTCTGCCGGTATTTTATTAAAATTATCAATGTTTTGTAGGATATGATGTTAGTAGGACTCTTCGCAGGTAAAAAATATCCGATGCAGCGATAGTGTTTGTGGGTGCGAATCTTGAGATACTTCGGGCTCTCTTCTAATAGTTGCAGAAACTTTAATCTTTATCTGGCATGTAATCGTAACATCGTTCGCTGGCCTTTTATCAAGTACCATCCCTAACCGACGAGTTAGTACGCTTAAATACTTTGGCCTCGAAAAGTTTTTTTGTTGTTGAGTCATAAGGGTGAATTTTCAAGGGAAGGAATTGGGACAACAATGAAAAAGGACAACAATGATATTTGTTGTTGATTTCCAGATTTTAGGATTTAGTATCATCATTGTCCTGATTATTTCGTTATAAGAACAATCCTAATCTACTAGTAGCAGGACTTCAGGCAAGAGGTTCAAAAACCCTTGTATATAATTGATTCATAAGTAAAAGACAATGCTAGTTTGGATAAAACTATTACATTTATAACTAAAATATGTTGAAGTTAAGATCGGAAATGTATATAAGCGATTAATAAATAAATCAAATATTCTGATGAAACTCTAAGAGCAGTTGTATGTAGATACACATTACAAATATCAAACAATTGATTATAACCCTTTTATCATGACGAATGAATAAAATACGTATAACTGGATCACATTTCAAAATCATAAATCCCATTCCAACATTTACTTAAACAGATATCGTTTTCTAAATCAACACCTACACAAGTCAATACACGTCCCCCAGTTGCATGATGGGTTTAATCGGATTGCTTTATGTAGCGATGATTTCATGATTTTACATGAATTTCAATCATCGATGCGATTAAATTTCACAGCGCATATATACAATCAAATTAAATCGATCCGAAATGATGTGTCTCTACAGGCTCGTTGGTCTATGGGTGTCAAAGTATGGCATAAAGTGCCATCAATTCGAACAACCTTTTGCGCACAAAAAGTCCTCATTTGCAAAAGGTTTCCCGAAATTTAACGCCATCCCTACACATCTAGTGTGTGTTGGTGTATCTGAATATTATATTGAATATATGAATGCTATCAGTATTTTCAATAAAAACATTCTCGCGCGACATCTGCACGCCATAGACGAGTGAGTATATACCCGAGAGGAATTCATTTGACGACAGAACGTCATTGGCATAAAACACAATATATTCCAAATCGCTTCCCCCCTACGCCCACGCCATCGACCTCGTCCAGGATCTCATATACGGAAAATCTTTTCAATATGCCAAAATGACTTTATGATGTGATGGCACCGATTTATCTAATTTGACACACGCAAAATGCTTTGAGGCCACCACCGATTCCACACGACAACAGGGACCGTTGTTGATGCCACCCTCGCAATGTTATAGAGAGTTGTCTGTTCCATGGTTATCCTCGCTGCAGATATGGTGGTACACATTTGGTTTGAGATGTTCGCCGCTCAACTTTTTATTTCATCTGGTGCTGTTCGCGATGCTCTACACCAACAACCCCGACATGGGTCTTGTTTGTGCAGTTCTTGTGTGTAAGAGTACCTAAAGGGCTTTTCTTGGGCAAAAACTTTGTCGGAAATTTGAATTTTAAATTTGCATGACGTCACTTTTTTTAAAATTAAAATGTCGGCTATCTTTCGTTAGTTTGAAAACATGTATGAAGGAAATCCTAGTACGGAGGGAATGATTTCGTAACACAAAGTTTTTTCTCTCGATGAAAATTTAATAAATCAAACTCGAGCGGGGAATATTTGGGGTTTGCACAGTTTGCTAAAGTTTACAAGAGGAACTTAAACTATTCGAAGAAAGATAAATACTTTTATGCAATTCTCAGTTCAACAAGTTTTGTTTGTTGCGGATGAGAGTGCAATTTACATTTACCGTTGGTAGAATATAAAATGCAGAATGTAGATGCGGAATGAAAAGGACGCATAAATAAACGTTTGAAAAGCTTCTTTATAAAATGACTGAATAATGTACTTTTGTGTTGCAATTTGATTAATGATCCTTCAATGAAGTTTGTTGAGATGTGCATCGAGGTCTTTCTTTCGACGTACAGTTTCGACAACATTAAAGGAAGGGGATATTTTTAAATAAAATATTAAACAAATAGGTTAGACAGTAAAGATATAAATAGAATGCATTTATTGTTGGAACAATACTGTAGCTCCTTAGTGTACTGAAAATCCTATATTTATTTCATTTATGGTGTTGTCGGAATTTAAAACAGAGCTGAAATATACAAAGTCACCTATCACCTTAATCTATTATTAAAAAGTTATATTTATTTGATCCATCCATAAACTTCAATAGATTATTTTGAGCATTCAAGCCACTGGCTTTTACTATATTAAATAATATATAATAATAATAATAATATATAATATTTTTATATTAAAACATTATTAAATTAGATTTAATTAATAAAAGAAAAAACCTTTTTAACCTTCGAGGAAAAATATATATCTTTTAAAAGAACTATATAAACCTAATCATTGAGAACAAAATTATAAAAACAAACATTTTCTATGTTACCTAATGATTCTTAGCATTTGATATATAAAAGTGTTAGTACATTATAATTATATGGAAGGTTAATTATTAAATACCAAGATTCTATACACTTTGAGTCGCACTGATCAGTAATTTACACTTCATTATATAATATGAGACTCCATGTTATTATATAACAATGGAAATAAACATAACACCATACCACCAGCATCGAATGTCGCAGAACAATGGCAACAATGCCAACAAGATCAAGCGCAACTGATGAACTAGGTTTCTCGCCCCCACCAGAAAGAAACACCTGGTTTGATGAGGAATGCCGACAGATGCTCACAGCAAAGAACGAGGCCTACAAGGCTAAGCTGCTGGTGAAGACGATAGCTGCCATTCAGCTCTATAGGCAAAGAAGAAGGTAAAAACACCGCCGGCTTTTCAGAAAGAAGAAAAACCATATGAGGAGGCTACAATCCGCTGTGCGGAGCGTTTTATACCCCGTTTAAACCCATCCTTAAAAGTTATAAGATGGCTAGATCGACTCAGCTAGCGATTCTGAGTCGATCCATATACTTTGAGATATATCAAGCTTAATTATTTCTCTATGATACAAACTATGTATCAAAACTAATATACCCCTATGGAATAGGGTATAAAGAGAAAGAAAAGCGCGCGTTCAAAGACATACAGAGATGCCACTCCAGAAACCATGTTCGCAAGTTTTACCAAATTGTAAAACGTCAAAGCCAAGGATACAAGGCTCGAACAGAATCCTGTCGAGATAAATAAGGAAATGTCGTAGTTTAGACACAGTCGATGCTGAGGATATGGAAGAACCACTTTTGCAGAATGTTAAATGGCTATGACGAACAACATTCCGCTTTCAAGCAGAACGAATCATTCAATATTTTTGACGACAGCGAAAACTACCAACTACCCGACCTAAGTGAAGTGAGGAAAGCAATATCTAAACTCAAGCTTAATAAGGCTGCCTTCCCGCCGAGCTTTACACAGCCGGCGAAGATGACTGGGTAAGTAACATATACCAACTCATAAGCCAAATCTGGTAGGATGAATGTATGTCTAAAGAATGGAACCTCAGCATCATTTGCCCGATCCATAAAAAAGGAGATCCTCCAAACTGTGCCAACTACAGAGGCGTAAGTCTCCTCAACATCGCCTACAAAATCCTGTCTGTCGTAATATGTGAACGCCTGAAACCGTTTACCAACAATTTTATCAGCCCTAATCAGTGTGGTTTAATATCAGGAGGGTCCACAACTGATCAAATCTTCACACTTCGGCAGATACTTGAAAAAAAAACCCAAGGAGTCCAAATCGATACCCACCACCTGTTCATCGATTATAAAGCCACATACGACAGCATTTATAGAGATCAGCAATACAGAGCCGTGCTTAAAGGATGACATTGTAAATGATCTGAAAAACAGGCAATATAAAGTCATAGATGCCGTTAACATTGTCAAACGAGACCAAAAGCAAAAAGATGGCGAAGGAAATGTAATAAAACGCGGCCTTCCTTTATTTATACTCACTTTCGATAGAACAGAAAGTTTGAACAAAATTTATGAAATAAAAACAATACTTAATATTGTTGTAAAAATAGAGCCTATGCGTAAGGATTCCAAACTAGTTCCCCAGTGCAAGCGCTGCCAAGGATACAATCATACGCAAAGCTATTGTCAAAAAGAACCGCGGTGTGTAAAATGTGCCGGCAATCACCTGACGGTAGATTGTATGTCAGATAAGAAAGCTCTTGCTATCTGCATTAACTGTAAAGGCAATCATCCGGCAAATTATCGCGGCTGCGAAGTAGCTAAAGAGTTACAAAAAAGACGGACGAAATTTAATAGTATTAATTCACAGAAATTAAATTTAAACAAGCAACAGCCTAAAATTCCGATTAAAAATATGTCGAAGAAAAAGCAGGCCATAATCGAAGAACCTAAATGTCCACAAACTACGCGGCCATCAGATATCCGTTCGGATCTTGTACATCCAAAACCAAATGTACAAACGTATGCTCAAGCTACAGTATCCAATAACGCCCAAAAAAATATCTCACCTGACCCAGTTTCAAATGTATTTTCGATTATTCTTTCAAAACTTGAGGAACAAAGCAAAACGAATAAACTTATTTTTGACAGGCTCGTTAAGCTCGAAAATAGTATTCGCAATAGAAGTACCCCACCTTTAACATGAATAGATTGCTTAAAATTCTTACGTGGAATGCCAATGGCCTTTGGCAAAAACTTGGAGAACTTGAATTATTTATGCAGGAAAAAGATATAGACATCTGTTTAATATCCGAAACTCACGCAAAGAGTAATTCGAACTTAAAAATAAAAGGTTACCTCGACTATCATGCTCTACATCCATCGAATAAGGCTAGAGGTGGAGCCTCACTATATATAAAAGAGTGTATCGAACATTCGATTGATCTTAAACTAGAAATCGAAACAATGCAAGTTAGCTCTATACAAGTCAAAAGCAGACAATCCTTTCTGAAGATATCGTCTATTTACTGCCCACCACGATGCAAGGTTGAGAAAATTGACTTTGAAAACTTGCTTAATTCCCTTGGACAACGTTTTGTCATCGGAGGGGACTTTAATGCAAAACATACATTCTGGGGATCTAGATGCATATCACAGAAAGGTAGGATGCTTTATGATATAGGTAGAAAGTACAATACCGAATTTCATTCTACGGGAAAACCAACTTACTGGCCAACTGATGCTAGAAAAATACCGGATTTGATCGATTTTTTCATTGTAAAAGGTCTGCCGTCCAATCGAATCAAAGTTGAAGAATGCTTTGATCTTTCCTCTGATCATTCTCCAGTCATTTTAACAATGAGCGAGTCACTGATTATAAATGAAAAACCACCCAGATTAACAAACGCGAAAACCAACTGGGAAGGTTTCAAAAACGATATTGAAAATAATATCCGACTGGGTGTATCGCTTAGAACCCCATTGGAACTCGAAGTCGCTGTTGACTCATTTATCAATACCATCCAAAAAGCAGCATGGAATAATACTCCTCAACAGAACAAAATAGTGAGCTATAGTAAAATTAAGTACCCCCGTGAAATACAAGATTTAGTAAGACAAAAAAGAAAAGCTCGTAAAAGATGGCACCAAACTCGTGCCCCGCAAGATAAAACACATCTCAATCGGTTGAGTAATTTGCTATCAAATTCGATTAAATACTTTAAAAACCATGCAGTAGAAACTTATCTGCAAAGCCTAACCGCTGGAAAGGAATCGAATTATTCGCTCTGGAAAGCAATTAGAGTCATAAAACGGCCAAAAATCGCTGTGCCGCCCATTAGGGTAACTCAAGACGTTTGGGCAAAGAGCGATAAGGAAAAAGCTGACGTTTTTGCCTCACATCTTGAGGAAACATTTAAGCCATTTGATGGTCCGGCGCAAAATGAAAACATTAATATATTCGAGAGTACAACCGATAATAACATAGTAAGATATGCAAGTATTGCCGAGCTTAAACGGGAAATACAGAAACTAAAGCCTAAAAAAGCTCCGGGTTATGACCTGATTACAGGAGAACTTCTTAAAATGTTGCCTCGGAAAGCATTAACTAAGCTTCTTTTTATTATAAATGCAGCAATCAGATTAGAATACATACCAAGACAGTGGAAAGTCGCGGAAGTGATTATGGTTCTAAAACCAGGAAAATCACCGAATGAAATAAAATCTTACAGGCCTATTTCACTTCTTCCAATCATTTCAAAAGTTTTTGAACGGATATTACTCGGTCGCTTACACCCCATAATTGAACAGAAACGTCTTTTACCTGACCATCAATTTGGGTTTAGAAGTAAACATTCAACGGTGGACCAAGTACATCGAATTACAGATGTAATTGAGAAAGCTTTCGAAGAAAAGAAAATTTGTTCAGCCGTATTTCTTGACGTGTCGCAAGCTTTTGACAAGGTGTGGCACAAAGGCCTTACTTATAAACTAAGTCAAGTTTTGCCAGAACAATTATATAAAATCCTCGTGTCGTATCTTGAGCATAGACTCTTCCGTGTGAAACTTGGAAGCGAATATTCCGAGTTCAAAGAAATAATGGCAGGTGTACCGCAAGGAAGCGTCCTTGGACCAATCCTGTACCTCATATTCACTCGTGATATCCCACAAACAAACGATACAATAGTTGCAACGTTTGCTGACGATACTGCTATACTAGCAGTTGCCACAACAATAGAGGAAACAAATATTAAATTACAAAACGCTCTTAACGAGGTTAATGAATGGACTAAATCCTGGCGGATTGCACTTAATGAGAGCAAATCGATCCATGTAGATTTTTCGTATAAACGGACAAACAATTTGCCTGTATTTCTGAATGCGGTTCGAGTCCCGTTTGCAAATGAAGCGAAATATCTCGGTATGACACTCGATGCAAAATTAAAATGGAAGTCGCATGTGAAAAAGAAGTGCGAAGAACTTAAGAATAAATACAGAGAACTGTACTGGTTGCTCGGAAAGTGTTCGAAGCTTAACCTTGATAACAAGCTGCTATTATACAAGCAAGTGCTAAAACCGGTTTGGACATATGGTATACAACTATGGGGTTGTACCAGTGAAACGAATCTAAACATTTTACAAACTTTTGAAAACAAAATGTTAAGATCATTCGTCAATGCGCCGTGGTACATAAGGAACGAAGATCTACGCAGAGATCTGGGTATTCCCGCGGTTAAAGATGAAACAAAAAATTTTGCACGAAAACATAAAAAACGTTTATTAGGACACGTTAACACAACAGTCCTCCAAATTCTGGACGAAACAAATATATTGCGGCGTCTTCAAAGAACTAAACCCTTAGATTTGGCCCGATAATAACAAACCGCGCTACAATTGCGGAAAAGCAGGAACTCTCAAAGGAAAGTTACCTGCCAAACATATTATATAATCGTGATAAAAAAATTGCTGGATAAGTCGAATACTTAGTTGCAATAGAAATACCAAATGGGTGGTGGTTTTAGTGAGTAAAAATCTCACACTACTTTGGGCACGTGCTCATCGTGTCTATGAAGATTTCCACCAGCCCACGGAAAAAAAAAAAAAAAATACAGAGCCATGTCTAGTTTTGGTATACCACCCAAACTCGTCCGTTTATGTAGGATGACGATGGCGAATTCTCGCTGCTCCATCAGGATTGAAAACGACCACACCGATACAATAGATAGCAAAAAAGGATTTAGACAAAGCGATGCACTGTCATGGAAAGAACGTCACCATTGACAGATATAAATTTGAGGTACTACGGGACTTTGTCTACCTCGGCTCCGCTATTAACTTTGACAACAACATCTCGTCAGAAATTAAACGAAGAATTTCTCTGCCAAGCGCAGTCTCTTCGGGCTAAGGAGGCAATTCAGTATTAAAACCCTCACTCGAACTACTAAGGAGATCCTATATAAGACCTTGATCATCCCAGTCCTGCTCTACGACGCTGAAGCATGGATCGTATCAAAATTAGATGAAGAAATCCTTGATCGATTTAAGATGAAAATTCTTCGAAAAATCTTCGGTCCCGATTGCGTTGGCGGACTATGAAGGCGAAGATTCAATCAAGAACTACACGAGCTGTACAGCGACATGCCCCTAGTCTAAAAAAAACGTTCTACTAGGACTCTTATACTCCGGCTCGCAAAGTCTTCAATCCCCAGTCAGACGTTGTGGCGCGCACAAGAAGAAACCGACCTCAATCAACTTTAAGTGCGCCACTGCAGACAGTTAGCTACGGACCGGGCTAATTAAAGAGGCATGTTGGTTGAGACCCAGATTCATTCCGGACTGTAGCGCCACTTAAATAATTTATTATGAAAACAAGCGAATGTATCCCACATGTGCATAAATGTTAAGACTTGCTAATAGTTCGGATGAATTTATCATAGAAGACCAGGAATTTTTCTTTGAGAACAAAGTGTTTGCAAGCTAAATGAAAAGCATGGAGTTTTAAAATCGGATTGCAAAACTGATAATGTTTTTTTGTACCCGCACGATTTTTCTTGTTGATAAAGAGACCAAACATGTTCTAATATTACTCTCCTTTCTCACTTTTTACTCAACGGTTTTAGACTGAGGTTCAATAATTCTCTTGGGTGGAGCGTCAATGTTCATTTCCTAGAAATGACCGAGTGAATGAAGTCGACGTATTTTTACATTTTTTACTACATCTACATGTTAGTACAGTTCATAAAATTCGCGGTTTAATCTTCTCCAAAATTCGTCTTTCCAGGCTCAATGTTTTTCGTATCTCCACTAAGGTGTCATTCGCGGGGATGATGTTGACTCCATGGTACATTTACTCTTTAACTACCTGGAAATTGTTGCTATGGACAGTAAAGACTTCTTGAATTTCCAAGACCTACAAGACAAGCAGTTGCAGCACATAGCCAAGCTGTCCATCTAATAACGCAGTATGAAAACTCTCATTGTTACAGAACAAGCAAACATTGGAACGAACTTCCAGAAGACATTTACACCAATATACAACATATAATAATTCATAACCAGATTCAATAAACATCTGCAAGTATCATCTCAGGGCGTTCTTTATGCGTTATATGTTCGACTCACCTGACCCATGTTTATAAAAAAAACATTTTGTTCAAGGTTTTGGGTCGCCTGTTCATCGGTTACGATGAGGAGTTTATTTTATTCTTTGTTTATTCTTTCACCACGAGATTGTTTGGAAATGTTCGGATGAGCTGCTTTCTAACTGGCAGGTGATACATCTGTATCAATTTTGATGGAATTCCACATATCGTCATCGCTCTACAGAGCTTTTGGTCAAGAACGCAGCTTAAAAATCAATAAAAAGATAATGCGTCTCGACATATAATTCATTACCCTTTTCCAGGAATTGCCTTAGTGTACAAATTTCGATTGCGTTGGATGAATCATATGGTGGAGTGCAATAACCCCAGCGGAATTAAATTCTATGAACCATGGGGTCAAAATATATATTTGAATAGAATGCCAATTCCAAATTGCTATAACAGCCGCGGGAAACCTAGTGCTGCTAATAAAAGTTTACTACGCAGATGCAAAGTAATTTACCTAAAATTATTTAATATCTGGCCTTTACCGATCGAGGACAGAGTCAAGCTTTTGAGTATCAACCGGGGTGTACAGCGTGCGTACTTTAAAAGTCCATAATCGTGGGTCATTGTAATTGGTCGTGTCAAGCCTGGTTAGTATTTTGTTAGTATTTAAATGTTCCGTTTCACGAGGCTCTTGTCTCTCTCATAATTACGTACAGCACCTTAGTATATAAAGATATGTATACAGTAAATGTAAATAGGCTATTTTACAGGATTCGTATGATCCTGAAGTGTTACTTACTGTTATATATACTGTATCTAGATTAATTGTTTCCAATCTACCACTATTGACAAGGAGAGAGCGGAGATAGATTCAAATCCACACACAAAAGTGCCACCCAGTAGCGTTGCGTTTTAACAACACATCTACATTCATCCGGCGAATTTCTTATGTTGTCCTCTGCGTTAAAAAAACACACTTCATCGCTTAGTTTTCCCACAACACCAAGAAGCAATTTCCTGTCGCAGAGTAAAACAGAAAAAACCCATTTCACACTAACAAACCGCAAACAATTTCCCAGGTTGTGTGTGGTGACAATTAGGACAACCAAAACAATAGTAATTCACACCGTCATCACCGCGAGTATAGAAAACTTTTCCCATCTTACCTCAGGAAAATCGTGAAAAGGATTTCACTTACACCGATCTCTTCCTTTTTGGTGTTCGCAACGGTGATAAATGTGGCGTTGCACATTGCAAATTCTCGGGAATCTACTTCGCGCATCTGTACAAGTAATAATAAAAGTATCCATGGTATGCTTGAAGAAGGACACTCAGCGAAGGATGCTACTAAATTCACATTTTAATAACAATAAATTCAATGTGTACAACCACCAGCGCAGCGTTGAGATAATGCCTACGAGCAAGGCAATCGTTTTTCCTTAATTAAATTAAATATTCCGTCGTTTCTGAAATAAGAATTAAAACTCTCGACGATACACGGATATACTCGATTTGAACTAATTTCGCGTGCTGCTGTTCTTCACAAGAGGATGCGACAAGAGAATCACTGGATTTTAATTAGATTGAATCTATAATTTAAATTGGGCAATAGTCGTGCGGTTTGTTTACGTTCGGAAGGTTATTGCTTAAGTTTAATCCACGCAGTTGTGTTTCAGTGGCTAGAGGGATGGTTGGTGTGTTGATGAAGGGTGTGTACTTGTGCTGTCTAGCTTACGGATTGGACCAATGTAAGTTGGTTAATTATTTTTAAATTGTAATCTCCTGAGCAGTATTAAGTTGGCGGCAATTGTCATAATGAATTCAACTTCATGTATTAGATGGACAATCTCATTTAAAGGCAATGAACTAACGTTTATATACAAATGGTTTTTGTAAATGTTGGATATGATATACTTTAAATTTGTATCATTTTCAGTTATATAAATCCCTATCGAAATTTTAAACTGTACAGTCCTTCAAAATCCATCGAAAACATAATCAAGAACCCGAATGCTAGAAGACTGGAATGCGGTAGATGATGGTACATTAGAGAGGTAGTTAGTCCGGTTGCAGCTAGGATGGCAATACATTTATACTATATATTGACTACTACGGGTCAAATGGTAGGGAATGCAATTTAATGAAAAAAATTGTTTTGATTGAATTGATGCAAAGCAAACCAACTGCCAACAGTTTTGTGCCGACCGCTTGGTTTAGTACCTTGACCATAGGTAGGTTGTGAACACATTTGTAAAGTTAAGTGTTAGTCGGGCTAAAAGCTAAAAGGAATGATCATTTGCGAAATATGTAACTGGCATATAATACTGTCTGTGTTATAGTGCTCCGAAGCAGACGAGTTGAATTGACTGCGGAAAAATATTCCACTACAAGCAGCACATTAAATCGCGTCAACGAAGATAAAGTCAGGTGCTACTGTAGGAATGGTGTTCGTAAGATTTACCAAGGTGTTAATCGTCAAAGCCAGGGATACTATAATATGAAACAACCATTTATGCAGACTCTTAAACTGCTATGACGAACAATCTCAGGTGATATCAAGCAGAGAGAAACATTCAATATTGGTGAAGCCAGCGAAAAATTCCTTACGGCCAAAAACGACGTTTTTCAGAAAAGGGGGTGGACAGACGGACGCATATACATGGCTAAATCGACTGAACTAGCGATTCTGAGTTGATCCATTTAAAGTATATCTATCTCAATTATTTCTCTATGTTACAAACTATGTATCAAAACTAATATACCCCCATGGAATACGGTATAAACATCGTCTCGTTAAATCTAAAGAGCTCCACATGAGAATGTTCGTCGAAATCCGTTATAGTCATTGTCACGATATGAGTCTCCTTTTTTATAACATATCCCATAGGGGTAGATTCGTTTTGACATAAAGTTTGTAAAATATAGAAATAATTTATCTAGATTAAGAATCGCTAGCTGAGTTGATTTAGCCATGTCTCTCCGTTTGTCTGTCCTTCCGAATGTCACCAGATTTTGGCCCCAAATCTTGAGCTAGAATGACGAAATTTGGTACTCGTACTCTTTGTTGCTCCCAGCTAAACAAGTGTTAAAATCTCCAAAATCCTCGTACCGTTGTTTTTGTTTAAACGGAATGGTATATTCCGTTCATATCAATCTCTCAATATCTCTCAACAAAACGAAGCCTACCAAAAGAAAGGCGAAATTGAACTAATGCAGAAGCAATGATAAACGCTAATAAGGAAAACAAAACACCGTAAGCTGCACTCCGATAGTAAAGAGAACTAATACAGTACCATAAAAACGGGATAATTCACACATGAATGACTACTATATGTTATCATAGTAAATACTATATCAGTTTTACTACCGGATCTTGATCTTTTTCGTTTATTTGTTTTTCTCCAACGCAAAAACAAATAAACGAAAAAGATCAAGATCCGTAGATTTGTGTCCGTACTGCATGTTTTATGTTTACATTACAATAATTATACCTTATCCCATAGGGGGGTATATTAGTTTTGACATTAAGTTTGTAACATAGAGAAATAATTTCGATACATATACCTCAAAGTATATGGATCGATTCAGAATCGCTAGCTGAGTCGATTAAGCCATGTCTGTCTGTCCGTCCGTCTGTGTATCACCGATTTTTGGGCCTTAAATTTTGAGCTAGAGTGTTCAAATTTGGTATATAGACTCGCAGGCCGACGAAGCAGAACAAGTGTAAAAAAATTTGAAATCCGCCCACTGCCACGCCCCCTTTTAGAAAAACGTTGTTTTAAGCCGAACCGTAAGGAATTTCAAAAAAGTGTCTGAGCAGCATATTTAGACAATCCTAATATCTATATTTCGTCCATACAAAATTTTTTTGCCACCCCCACTTTTTGGGGGCGTTTTTAGTAAAAAACGCTTTTTGTCCAAATTTTAAAACTTTCGAAAAAATTGTTGATGCAAATACTTCCGCAATGGTAATATAAACATTTAGTCCATAGATCATTTTCACCTACGCCTACATTTTGGGGGCGTTTTCTTACAAAAACCATTTGTATACCCCATCCCAAGGCATTAGCAATAGAAATACGTTGTTTTTTGTCGAACCATAAAATATTTTGATAAACTGTCTGAGCAATATATTGTGACAATGTCATTTTCTGTATTTCATCGCCATAAGGCCTATATTTTGAGGATATTAATTTTAAGGATGGGATGGGATAGGGTATTCAACGATCCGCACAGCGGATTGTAGCCTCTCATATGTTTTTACTAAACATTTTGTATTTCTCATTTTATGAATATGCATGAAGAAAAGGAAGGAGGGCATTATTTCAGCACATTTAATAATCGTAAATATTTAATTCACATAATAATGTTGCTACAAAACCTTGAATACATCAAACACAAGTTTACTAATAAATATCCATCCATGTGATATTGTGATATATATTTCGATCGAACATTTGACCTACCGTGCAGCAGTTCTTCCACCCATCTACTGATCCACAATAATGGTTCCATGTAAAATAATTTTGGATTTCAAAATAATTTGAAGATAGTTAGCCCGTTTTACTCATTACCAACATACGAGAGAACATTAGGTATCATCGAACATATCTTAGTAAAGTATTAATTTCCGAAGTTATATGCATTTAAAAAAAATCAGTTTACCGATAACTGAATACTTACTAAAATCGTTACTTTTAAATCAGGATTGGGATACTATTAAACACAACCGATAAGCTTCAATACCGAAATAATGTAAAAGCATTTCCTTTTACTTATCTTTCAGAAGCCATAAAAAGCACTTCAGTCCGATGAGCACATTCCAAATAGCTAGCTAAGATTATAAAAACTTTACGCAAACAAATAGGTATGCATGTTCTTCTATTAAATAATATTCTCGCTCAGAGACACCCCTTACCATATACTATGAGTTCCAAAAACAGTATTACTTTTCTATCGCCAAGGCGCACAGGTAAAAAATATGAAAAACACTTAAAACATTAACCAGCGTAATGAAATGGAATGGGCGAATTGATAAGGTTATATTTTCCTGAATTTTTGAATTTGTGTAGCTGTTTTAGAGCTAAATTGCTTGCGGTTTATGAAAATCGGAACATTGTTAAATGTAAGAAAATTCACAGCATTTTGAAACCGCCATGAGGGTGCGTCTCCTGTTGATGGGGATGGGATGGTTGGGAATATAAACTGTCCTTTATGTAGTTCAACCAGATAGCATTCATTCTGTTCTTTAAGCAGAGATAGCAGCACATTGATATACGCCAGTTTTCTGTTACGATTTTCGCTTTTATATGTTTCGACTACTTATGCTTGCAAACATAAATTTATATTTAAACTTCTTTGAATGCGTTGGTAAAAATCGGTAAAACTTCCAATTTTGGAAATAATGTTTAAAAAACTCTATTTTCGCGAAATATCAAATTCGCTAAATTCCTACATGTATTATCATTTTAATAAGAATATCGGATGTGCAAATATAAACGAGTGGTGGGTGCACGACTGGGTCGTACGCAACTTTCTCTTTCACAGCGAGTTGGGTGTTAGATCAAATAGTAAGTATGCATTTTGAATATTGATGATGAAAGGATCTCTATTGACAGTTTCAAGTGCTCTTTCCGCATTTTTAAAGAACTACGTTAAAATAATGCCGCCTGCCCATAAACCGCACATTTCTGGGGTTGCATTGTTACCTGTTGGATTGCATCTGTCTGTTCATCGGCCCAAATACCGCCATTTAAACAAAACCGTAACCGTTTAAACAAAAATGAGCTTCGTGGCAAAAAAAAATTTAATAACAAAAAAATAGATCAATTCGAATCTGTTCCAAGGTCTACAAACCGAAATTAAAAGTAAACCAAGACAGTCGGCTTCAAGTCTTGAACTTTAAACCAAGATCATACTTCAAAATACGCCACAACGTTCCATATGAGATGCCAAACCTTGAAAACGGCAACGAATGTTGGGAATGTCCAATAGTATACATTTTTTCGGAATTCGGTGATGGTGCTATACATAGTGGGTTGGAAGCTAGTTTACAAATAAAAAACTGTAAGAACAACGGTATTGAAAAAAGTTGAATTCGGACAGAATCCCGAAAATCACCAAAAAAAGGGCGTGGGTTAACAGGATCTAAGGACGACATGTTCATATTAATTATTTTATTATATTTTTTGCCATAAAAGTTTTTTTCGAATATTTGAAAATTTGACCGAAAAGGTTTTTTTTTTACTAAAAACGCCCCTTAAAAGTAGGCGTGGCAAAACTCTTTACACGGACAAAATATAGATATTGAGATAATGTAAATATCTCGATCAGATTCTTTTTCAAAATTCTTAACCATTTTCCAAAAATAACGTTTTTCTAAATTTGAATTTTTTACATTCGAACAGCACGTACAAGTATCACATATACCAAATTTCATTATTTTAGCTCAAAATTTAAGCCTTAAAAACCGGTGACCTACAGACGGACGGACAGACACCTATGGCTAGATTGACTCAGCTAGCGATTCTGAGCAATTTTATGGATGATTTTGGCTTATGACCATACAAGATCCAGCTTGTGCAAGAATTTAAGCCGCGAGACCATGCACTGCGTCGTGATTTTGGTGTATGGGCTGAAAATGAGATTGATCTCGATGTTGATTTTCATCGCAAAATTTTGTTCAGTGATGAGGCTCATGGATGGATACGTCAACAAGCTAAATTGCGGTATTTGGAGTGAAGAGCACCCACATGAGACCCTTGAGATGCCATTACATCCACAAAAACTGACTGTTTGGTGTGCTCTATGGGCTGCTGGAGTCATGGGCCATACTTCTTCCGAAATGATTCTGGAAAGTCAGTTACCGTTAATGGAGACCGGTATAGAGCCATGATAATTGGTGGCATGGATGTGGATGCGACGCGGTTCCAACAAGACGGCGCTACATGCCACACAGCGCACGTTACAATCAATTTATTGAAGAAAACATTCGATGAGCGCATAATTTCGCGGAATGGACCAGTCAATTGGCTACCAAGATAGTGTGATTTGACACCATTGGATTATTTTCTTTTGGGATATGTGAAGTCGCTCGTCTACGCCAACAAACCAGAAACGTTGGGACTTGGAAGCCAACATCCGTGGCGTTATTGCCGACATACGGCCCCAAATGCTCGAAAAAGTGGTTGAACATTGGACCTCCAGACTTGGCTTTATTCGAACCAGCCGCGGCGGCCACATGCCCTAATTCATTATTAAATATTAATGGCATTATCCTTCCAATAAAGTCAAATTGATGGACATTTAAACGATTTCCTTGTGTTTTATTTCAATTCGAAAAAAAACCCTTTACTTTGAGGTATATCTACCTAAATCCGCTGTGAAAATCTTTGAATACCCTATCCCATCCCATCCTTATCCCCAAAAAGTGGGAGTGGAATTTTTGTGCAGTGGGCGTATTTTAAAAATCTTGAAAGTTGAAATCGGGTATATAGAGAGTCCGACCAAGCAGAACAAATGTAAAAACTCTTAAAATTCGCATACTGCTACGCCCACTTTTTCATAAACATCTTTTCTGATCAAATCATAAGAATTTTCTAAAAAGGGTCTGAGCAAGATATTAAGACTAAGTCGTTGTCTATATTTGATCCATATAAGGTTTTAGGAATTCAAAAATTAATTCTGCGAATCAATCCAAGTTTTGTTTACGCTATGTGCACAAACCATTCTTTAAACCTTTGTGGAGTTTACTTCTTAGAACCACTTTTTCAAGTAAAACGTAAGACTTTACTCAGTTTTCCCAGCATATACGCATCGTTTGGATATTCTCATTAAAAGTGTAAGTGAAACGAGGCTGCTAAGCCACTGAATGAAAATTTCGTTTCAACTCTTGAACTTCTTTGTGATCCTCAAAAGGAAAATTTGGATACATGACTTGCTGCAGCCATTCTCTTATCTGCTATATGCGACTTTACGTTTTTGTGTTATCATCTGGTACAATATTTTGGAAGAAGTTGATGCAACACAGAAATACTTCCGGGCTCACTATAGATAAAATTGTAATAAAACATAAGACACTCGAAAGTTTTCTTCATGAATATTGTGAAAAATGTCATAATATACGCAAGAGAACAATTTACTGAGCTAGAAAGTTCAATTGAAAGGCGGTGAAGAGGAAAATTATGTCAGGCGAAAAGGCTCTAGATGCTGCTTTGACGTTGTAACAGGAAACACGAAGATATATGTAAGAATCTCAAGATGACATTGCTTCAGTTTTCTCAGCTTTTCAGCCGAAACTATTGCTGTGCTTTATATTTTTATTTTTTATATTTAAGTGGCGCTGCAGTCCGGGATGAACCTGGGCCTCAACCAACATGCCTCTCTAATTAGTCCGGTCCTTAGCTAACTGCCTCCAGTTGCGCACTCCAAGTTGGTTGTGGTCGGTTTCTACTTGTGCGCGCTGGCTGGGAAACGAAGACTCTGCGAGCCGGAGTATTGGTGTCCATTCGTTCTACATGTCCTAGCCATCTTAAACGTCCAAAGCGGCGTTTTTTGACTAGGGGTATGTCGCTGTACAGCTCGTATAGTTCGTGGTTGAATCTTGGTCTCCATAACCCGTCAACGCAAACGGGACCGAAGATTTTTCAAAGATTTTTTTTTCTCGAACGACCAAGGATTTCTTCATCTGCTTTTCATCCGTAGAGCAGGACTGGGATGATCAGGGTCCTATATAGGATCTCCTTAGTGGTTCGAGTGAGGGCTTTACTACTAAATTGCCCTCTTAGAGCCCAAAGAAACATCGGTTGGCAAGAGTAATTCTTCGTTTGATTTCTGACGAGTTGTTGTTGTCAGAGTTAATAGCGGAGCCGAGGTAGACAAAGTCCCGTTCTACCTCAAAGTTATATTTGTCAATGGTGACGTTCTGTCCAATTTGTCGATGTTGTGTGTCGTTTCGTGCTGACAGCATATACTTAGTCTAACCCTCATTTACTGCTAAACCCATTTTTGCCGCTTCCTTCTCTATACTAGCAAACGTGGCTATGACATTACGTTGAGTCCTACCAATGATGTCAATATTGTCAGCGTATGCACCAATTTTTGGAAAATTGTGCCTCTGGTGTTGGCTCGGGAGTTTTGCACAATGCTCTCAAGAATCAAATTGAAGAAGTCACATGACAGCGCATCGCCTTGCCTAAATCCTTTTTTGGTATCGAATGTTTCGGTGAGGTCGTTTCCGACCCTGATGGTGCAGCAAGAATTCTCCATCGTCATCCTACACAGCCGGACGAGTTTGGGCGGTATACCAAAACTAGACATGGCTCTGTATAGTTCGTCTCTATAAATGCTGTCGTGAGCGGCTTTGAAATCGATAAATAGGTGGTGGGTATCGATTTGGACTTCTTGGGGTTTTTTCCAGGATCTGCCAAAGTGTGAAAATTTGATCGGTTGTGGACTTTCCTGGCCTAAAACCACACTGATAAGGGCCGATCAGGTTGTTGGTAAACGGTTTCAGGTGTTCACATATTACGGCAGATAGGATCTTGTAGGCGATGTTGAGCAGACTTATGCCTCTGTAGTTGGTGCAGTTCAGAGGGTCTCCTTTTTTGTTGGTCTAGCAAACGATGCTGAGGTTCCATTCTTCAGGCATGCTTTCATCCGACCAGATTTTGGCACCAGCTTTATAAAGTTCAGCGGGAAGGCCGTCATTTCCGGCGGCCTTATTAAGCTTGAGTTTAGATATTGCTATCCTCACTTCACTTAGGTCGGGTGGTTGGCAGTTTTCACTGTCGTTGCCAATATTAAATGGTTCGTTCTGCCTGACAGCGAAATGTTGTTCGTCATCGCCGTTTAACTGTCTGCAGAAGTGGTTCTTCCATATCCTCAGCATCGACTGTGTCTCAACTACGATATTTCCTTGTTCATCTCGACAGGATTCTGTTCGAGCCTTGTATCCTTGGCTTTGACGTTTTACACTTTGGTAAAACTTGCGAACATCGTTTATGGAGTTGCACCTCTCTATATCCTCGATCGCGCGCTTTTCTTAATCTTTTTTCTTCTTTCTGAAAAGCCGATGTTCTTCCCTTCTTCTTTGCCTATAGAGCTCAATGGCAGCTCTCGGCTTCACCTGCAGCTTAGCCTTGTAGGCCTCGTTCTAGGCTGCGAGCATCTGTCGGCATTCCTCATCAAACCAGGGTTTTCTTGCTGGTGGCCGCGAGAAATCAAGCACATCAGTTGCGGCTGATCTAATGGCTTGTTGGCATCGTTGCCATTGTTCTTCGACATTAGATGCTGGTGGTGTGGTGTGAATCGAGAGATTAAGGGATACGCTATTGCTGTACTGAACGGAACAAAAACTACGTGCTGTTATTCCAATGCTTACCTCGACATTTACAGAACTAACAGACAAGATAATCATATTTGAAATCGGGCGAATAAGGCGTTACATGGTAGCTGCAAAACTGAATTTATTGAAAGATGCAGACATTTGGACAGTCATTCGATTTGTAAGCTTTATTATCATGTGGGTCTTTTCAGATTCGTTACCCAATCTGTCATTGGCGATGAGGATTTATCTAACAATTTGCGGCATTCGTTTGAATGAAGCCTTTCAAAAATGAATTTAACTAAGACTTATATAGCATCAACAATGAGCCAAAATAGGTCGACTAATCTGGCTATACTTTCCATCGAATATGAGTACACAAAAAATATAGATTTTAAGGATATAATCGAAACTACCTCTCCAGACCCTAACCCTATGAGTCCTAGTTTACGGCGATGATTACTAGACAATTAGGCAGGAAAGCGGAGGACATATTAGTCACCTTCGAACGAAAAACACTTCGTCGATTTTTTTGTTCTGTATTTCAGGATGGTTATGAAGGAGATTTTACAACGCCGAACTTTATAAGCTGTTTCCTTTGGTTTTCGTCAAATTCACTTCCCACATCAGAAAAAATGTCATTAGGAATTTTGAAATAGTGTCTGAACACAATATTTAAAACCAGGTGTTGTCTTTTTTATATCCAATCAAGGGTGGACTAAATGACAGTGGCCCTTTAAAAAATTTAAGAAAAAAAGATGAGCAAAGATTTTATTAAAAGGTGCTTAAGAGCTTTTATTGCTAAATGAAAGTCCTATTCCACTAACTATTAATAAGTAATTTAGCACAGTAATAAAATTTTAAGATGGTTGGGTGCTGTAGAACGAGGGTAGACTCTGACTGGCGTTAACTTGGCAATGCCCAGTGTTGCAACTCTGACTACACATCACATGTGCTCATCTTTTACCTCCAAGTGGTAACCATCGGGTACTGGTCTCATCCAACCGGATTTGACTTGCTAAACGATAAGTGCGAGTGTTGATAACACGACGAAAAACAGCAACACTATAAACACCCTGGTGAGAATGGCACGGAAGAATACCCGGCCTTGTGTCCCAGGCGAACCTAGATGAGCTGCTCTGACATATTCGGACAACAGGTTGTCTAGGAATTTCAAGGGTTAGTCAGGCCCCTTGAACAGAGATGGTGGCGGATGAACCGAAAGGCCAACGGCAGCGCTCAATCCCGTAGTGGATACTGATGGCCCCGTGTCCTAGGGGTATCGAATAAATTGGAACTGGCCCTCCAGGTTGGGGGTTGTGCTTTGGGTTAACTTCCCACCCACAGAAAAAAAACATGGTTACGAAGCAACCAATAGCCTCGGAAAGGACGGATTTTATTGTTGACGACCCTGCTAAACGAAAAAAGGACAACGACGTTCGTATCTGCACCTGGAATGTGAGAACATTAAACAGGAGAGGTGCAGGCGAACAACTAGCGGAAGCCCTAAACTGCTACAAAGCAGACATTACTTCCATCCAGGAAATACGATGGGATGGGCCGGGCAAAAAGAGGATGAAAAACTGTGACATATACTACGGACCGTGTTATAGTGAGCAGAAACAGCGACTATTCGGATGCGGATTTGTTATAAGTGCCAGACTTAGGCAAGAAGTCTTATGTTTCCAAGTCATTAGCGAACGCATAGTAACAATCCGCATCAAGGCCAAATTCGCCAACATAAGCCTTATATGCGCTCACGCTCCGACGGAAGAAAAAGATGATATAGCTAAGGATTGCTTCTACGAGCTTCTCGACAAAACCTATGAGCGACTACCGAAGTACGATGTTAAAATCGTGCTGGGAGATTTTAACGCAAAGGTAGGAAGAGAAGACATCTTTAGAAGTATTGTCGGAAAACAAAGCCTACACGACAACACGTCTGGTAACGGACTTAGGCTAATTGATTTCGCTACGGAACGAAATGCCACTATAGCCAGCACACGGTTTCCTCACCTCGATATCCATAAGGGGACATGGCGGTCTCCAGATCAACGAACGGTCAACCAAATTGATCACATTGCGATAGATAAGAGGCACGCATCCAGTATTTTGGATGTCCGAACATTCCGAGGAGCTAACATCGACTCGGATCACTACCTTGTAGCAGCCAAGGTAAGAATGCGGATATCCACCACGCCACATCAATCCAGAAATACTGTGAAAAAATTTAATGTCGGAAGACTGCAATCGCAAGAGACAGCATCGAATGTCGAAGAGCAATGGCAACGATGCCAACAGGCCATTAGATCAGCCGCAACTGATGTGCTAGGTTTCTCGCGCCCACCAGCAAGAAACCCCTGGTTTGATGAGGAATGCCGACAGATGCTCGCAGCCAAGAACGAGGCCTACAAGGCTAAGCTGCAGGTGAAGACGAGAGCTGCCATTGAGCTCTATAGGCAAAGAAGGAGGGAAGAACATCGGCTTTTCAGCAAGAAGAAAAAAGAGCAAGAAAAGCGCGCGATCGAGGATATAGAGAGGTGCCACTCCAGGAACGATGTTCGCAAGTTTTACCAAAGTGTAAAACGTCAAAGCCAAGGATACAAGGCTCGAACAGAATCCTGTCGAGATGAACAAGGAAATATTGTAGTTGAGACACAGTCGATGCTGAGGATATGGAAGAACCACTTCTGCAGACTGTTAAACGGCGATGACGAACAACATTCCGCTGTCAGGCAGAACGAACCATTCAATATTGGCAACGACAGCGAAGACTGCCAACCACCCGACCTGAGTGAAGTGAGGATAGCAATATCTAAACTCAAGCTTAATAAGGCTGCCGGAAATGACGGCCTTCCCGCTGAACTCTATAAGGCCGGCGGAGATGACTTGGTAAGTAACATCCACCAACTCATAAGCCAAATCTGGTCGGATGAAAATATGCCTGAAAAATGGAACCTCAGCATCGTTTGCCCGATCCACAAAAAAGGAGACCCTCTGAACTGCGCCAACTAAAGAGGCATAAGTCTCCTCAACATCGCCTACAAGATCCTATCTGCCGTAATATGTGAACGCCTGAAACCGTTTACCAACAACCTGATTGGCCCTTATCAGTGTGGTTTTAGGCCAGGAAAGTCCACAACCGATTAAATTTTCACACTTCGGCAGATCCTGGAAAAAACTCAAGAAGTCCAAATCGATACCCACCACCTATTCATCGATTTCAAAGCCGCATATGACAGCATTTATAGAGACGAACTGTACAGAGCCATGTCTAGTTTTGGTATACCGCCCAAACTCGTCCGTTTGTGTAGGATGACGATGGAGAATTCTCGGTGCTCCATCAGGGTCGGAAACGACCTCACCGACACATTCGATACCAAAAAAGGATTTAGGCAAGGCGATGCGCTGTCATGTGAATTCTTTAATCTGATTCTTGAGAGAATTGTGCAAAACTCCAAAGCCAACACCAGAGGCACAATTTTCCAAAAGTCGGTGCAACTACTAGCATACGCTGACGATATTGACATCATTGGTAGGACTCAACGTGATGTCATAGCCACGTTTGCTAGTATAGAGAAGGAAGCGGCAAAAATGGGTTTAGCAGTAAATGAGGGTAAGACTAAGTATATGCTGTCAACACGAAAGGACACACAACATCGACGAATTGGACAGAACGTCACCATTGACAGATATAACTTTGAGGTAGTACGGGACTTTGTCTACCTCGGCTCCGCTATTAACTCTGACAACAACATCTCGTCAGAAATTAAACGAAGAATTACTCTTGCCAACCGCTGTTTCTTCGGGCTAAGAAGGCAATTTAGTAGTAAAGCCCTAACTCGAACTACTAAGGAGATCCTATATAAGACCCTGATCATCCCAGTCCTGCTCTACGGCGCTGAAGCATGGACCGTATCAAAAGCGGATGAAGAAATCCTTGGTAGATTCGAGAGGAAAATTCTTCGGAAAATCTTCGGTCCCGTTTGCGTTGACGGGCTATGGAGACGAAGATTCAACCAAGAACTATACGAGCTGTACAGCGACATGCCCCTGGTCAAAAAACTCCGCATTGGACGTTTAAGATGGCTAGGACATGTAGAACGAATGGACACCAATACTCCGGCTCGCAGAGTCTTCGATTCCCAGCCAGACGTCGGACGCAGTAGAGGAAGACCTCGCCTTAAGTGGCGCGCACAAGTGGAAACCGACCTCAACCAACTTGGAGTGCGCAACTGGAGGCAGTTAGCTAAGGACCGGGCTAATTGGAGAGGCATGTTGGTTGAGGCCCAGGTTCATTCCGGACTGTAGCGCCACTTAAGTAAGTAAGTAAGTAATAAAATTTTAATAAACATATGAGAAGGCTACAATCCGCTGTGCGGTTCGTTGAATACCCTATCCCATCCCATCCTTAAAATTAATATCCTCAAAATATGGGGGTTTATGGCAATGAAATACAGAAAATGACGTTGTCACAATATATTGCTCAGACAGTTTATCAAAACCTTTTCTGGTTCGACAAAAAACAACGTATTTCTATTGCTAATGGCTTGGCATGGGGTATACAAATGGTTTTTGTAGAAAACGCCCCGAAAAGGGGGTGTGGCAAAAAATTGCCGTAAATACTAAATAAATGCTACTATCGGTAGCATATCCCACTTCCGAAACAAAGTCGCATAAATCTCACACTACTGTGAGCACGTGCTTATAGTGTCTATGAAGATTTCAATAGTCCCAGTATGTAGACTGATTTGTTGAAGATGAAATTATATGAAACCGCTTCTACTTGTCGAAATCCGTTTGGAAAAGTTCAGGTACAATGTTGCAAAACTAATTATCGCGTGTCCTTCAATGTTTGGTGACATAGCTGTATCAATTTTGATGATATAACGGATTCCATTGCATCGGCATTAAAGTCGTATTTATGTCTTGACTTTTATATGAGACATTTTAAGTTGAAATTCCAGTCATAAGACATGCCGGTGTGATGCGATTACATGTGAACACAAGCGTTCTCACTCTAGCCTCTCACTATCAACTCCTATTCTCACTTCCACGCTGGTGACTGGTGGGTGCCTAGTACCTCGACTGGAGATGGGGTATTAAACGCCTGTGGAATGTCGTTGGTGGCAGCAAACGAGAGAGGGGGAGGAGTGTCCTTTCACTAAGGCAATCAATCTCAGGCGGCCGCGGAGGAATTCCCTAGATGGAGTCAACGGTGGCGCCTACACCTCCAGTTTGATCGAACTGGTAGTGTAATCCCTATATGAGCTGCTTCGACATATTTGAACACCAGGTCTATAGGGATTTCCAATACTCAGCCAGGGTGTTGGAAAAGAGTTGGTGGCGGAGGAGCCCTCAATGGGTCAACGGCAGCGCTCATATCCCAAAATGGGCTACTGACATCGGTATTTTTATGGCCCTCCAGGTTGGGGGTTGTACTTTGGGTTAACTTCCCATCCATGGGAAAAAGCTTATGTTACGAAGCAACCAATAGCCTCGAAAAGGACTGATATTATTGTTGACGACCATGCCAAACGAAAAAAGGACAACGACGTTCGTATCTGCACCTGGAATGCGAGAACATTAAACAGGAGAGGTGCAGGCGAACAACTAGTGGAAGCCCTAAACTGCTACAAAGCAGACATTACTGTCATCCAGGAAATACGATGGGATGGGCCGGGTAAAAAGAGGATGAAAAACTGTGACATCTACTATGGACCGTGTTATAGTGAGCAGAAACAGCGACTATTCAGATGCGGATTTGTTATAAGTGCCAGACTTAGGCAAGAAGTCTTATGTTTCCTAAACATAAGCAAAGGCATTGTAACAATCCGCATCAAGGCCAAATTCGCCAATATATGCCTTATATTGTCTCATGCTTCGACTGAGGAAAAAGATGATATAACTAAGGATTGCTTCTACGAGCTCCTCTACAAAACCTATAAGCGACTACCAAAGTACGATGTTAAAATCGTGCTGGGAGATTTTAACGCAAAGGTAGGAAGAGAAGACATCTTTAACAGTTCTGTCGGAAAATATAGCCTACACGACAACACGTCTGGTAACAGACTTAGGCTAATTGACTTCGCTACGGAACGAAATGCCACTATTGCCAGCACACGATTTCCTCACCTCGATATCCATAAGAGGTCTCCAGATCAACGAACAGTCAACCAAATTGATCACATTGCGATAGACACGAGGCACGCATCCAGTATTTTGGATGTCTGAAAATTCCGAGGGGCTAACATCGACTCGGACCACCACCTTGTTGTAGCCAAGGTAAGGATGCGGATATCCACCAAGCCACACAAAAACCAGAAATACTGTGAAAAGAATTAATGTCGAAAGACTGCAATCGCCAGAGACCGCCAAGACCTTCGCGCAATGCGTATCCCTTAACCTCTCGACTCACAACACACCACCAACATCTAATGTCGAAGAACAATAGCAAAGATGCCAACAAGCCATTAGAACAGCCGCAACTGATGTGCTTGATTTCTCGCGGCCACCAGCAAGAAACCCCTGGTTTGATGAAGAATGCCGACAGATGCTCGCAGCCAAGAACGAGATCTACAAGGCTAAGCTGCAGGTGAAGCCGAGAGCTGCCATTGAGCTCTATAGGCAAAGAAGAAGGGAAGAACATCGGCTTTTCAGAAAGAAGAAAAAAGATTAAGAAAAGCGCGAGATCGAGGATATAGAGAGGTGCAACTCCATAAACGATGTTCGCAAGTTTTACCAAAGTGTAAAACGTCAAAGCCAAGGATACAAGGCTCGAACAGAATCCTGTCGAGATGAACAAGGAAATATCGTAGTTGAGACACAGTCGATGCTGAGGATATGGAAGAACCGTTAAACTGTTAAACGGCGATGACGAACAACATTCCGCTGTCAGGCAGAACGAACCATTAAATATTGGCAACGACAGCGAAAACTGCCAACCACCCGAACTAAGTGAAGTGAGGATAGCAATATCTAGCTTAATATGGCTGCCGGAAATGACGGCCTTCCCGTTGAGCTTTATAAAGCTGGCGTATATGACTTGGTAAGTAACATCCACCAACTCATAAGACAAATCTGGTCGGGTGAAAGCATGCCTTAAGAATGGAACCTCAGCATAGTTGCCCGATCCACAAAAAAGGAGACCCTCTGAAATGCGCAAAGTACAGAGGCATAAGTCGCATACAAGTACCTATCTGCTGTAATATGTGAATACCTGAAACCGTTTACCAACAACCTGATCGGCTCTTATCAGTGTGGTTTAAGGCCAGGAAAGTCCACAATCGATCAAATTTTCACAGTTCGGCATATCCTGGAAAAAACCCCAAGAAGTCCAAATCGATACCCACCACCTATTTATCGATTTCAAAGCCGCATACGACAGTACGAACTATACAGAGCCATGTCTAGTTTTGGTATACCGCCCAAACTCGTCCGTTTGTGTAGGATGACGATGGAGAATTCTCGCTGCACCATCAGGGTCGGAAATGACCTCACCGACACATTCGATACCAAAAAAAGGATTTAGGCAAGGCGATGCGCTGTCAAGTGACTTCTTCAATTTGATTCTTGAGAGGATTGTGCAAAACTCCCGAGCCAACACCAGAGACACAATTTTTCAAAAATCGGTGCAACTACTAGCATACGCCGACGATATTGACATCATTGGTCAACGTGATGTCATAGCCACGTTTGCTAGTATAGAGAAGGAAGCGGCAAAAATGGGTATAGCAGTGGGTTTAGTTGTCAACACGAAAGGACACACTACATCGACGAATTGGACAGAACGTCACCATTGACAGATATAACATTGAGGTAGTACGGGACTTTGTCTACTTCGGCTCCGCTATTAAAATTGACAACAACATCTCGTCAGAAATCAAACGAAGAATTACTCTTGCCAATCGCTGTTTCTACGGATTAAGAATGCAATTTAGTAGTAAAGCCCTCACTCGAACTACTAAGGAGATTCTACATAAGACCCTGATTATCCTAGTCCTGCTCTACGGCGCTGAAGCATGGACCGTATCAAAAGCGGATGAAGAAATCCTTGGTGGATTCGAGAGAAAAAATCTTCGAAAAATCTTCGGTCCCGTTTGCGTTGACGGGCTATGGAGACGAAGATTCAACCACGAACTATACGAGCTGTACAGCGTCATAACCCTAGTCAAAAAACTCCGCATTGGACGTTTAAGGTGGCTAGGACATGTAGAACGAATGGACACCAATACTCCGGCTCGCAGAGTCTTCGATTCCGAGCCAGACTTCGGACGTAGTAGAGGAAGACCTCGCCTTAAGTGGCGCACACAAGTAAAAACCGACTTTTACCAACTTGGAGTGCGCAACTGGAGGCAGTTATTAGCTAAGGACCGTGCTAATTGGAGAAGCATGTTGTTTGAGGCCCAGGTTCATCCCGGACTGTAGCGCCACTTAAGTAAGTAAGTAGACATGCTTTTATCTTCCAGATTTTGTCGACGGTATATGCACTCATTATACCATTTCCATAGCATATGTGCATCTTTTCTCACTTATTTTCTGTACTTGTAAATATGGTAACCTATTGTAGATTCGGTTAACTCTTTAATGGTATTGCGATATTGAATCTAGATGGTATTGGTACTGGTGGGTATCTCGTAAAATCTCTAACTCAGTTGTTCCTGTTAACTCTGGGCCATATTTTATAAAACGAATTTCGTTTAAATCACTTTGTTCTCGTTGAAATACGATTACATAAAACTAGTTTCGTACGAATATCGTTGAAATCACTTCGTTCTTGTTGATATTTGATTACATAAAACGAATATCTATATATCTATTACGATACTCGTAATTTCTTACGACTGACATTAGGCAGTCGCATAGCTTTCGTGTTCGTATTGTTTTTGTTGTGTCTGTCAGTGATTGTCCTCAGCTGTAAAAATATAAGCAAAAACAAATAGAAAATAGTGAGTGAAAATTGATATTTATATAATTTTATTTAATTAATAGGCAGACATCTCATCCTCCGTCATGAGGAATGATACATGTTCGGGACACAAAACTCTCTCCATAACGGACAACATTTTTATTAAGGTTGTCGACAAAGTTGGTTGCGCCATACCTACATGGAAATCTTGACCGGTTCTTCTTTGGTAGCCACTCTCTAAAAATCGAAGAGTCGCACACAATTTCAAAACATTTGGTGTATATGTTGATTCTACACTCAGAAGTTGCGAATCAATCTTCCCCAGAACATAAACAAACGCTTCTTTGTTAACTTGAAATAGTTTTTGGAATCTAAAATAAATTGTAATAAGTACCAACATTAAGTATGGACGCATGGATAAATGATTACTTACGCTGAATTGCTAATGCATTTTGGGTCTGAGTTATCTCTAATTCGTCTTCATCAGATTAATGTTTCCTCCTATTCGGAATCATCTCCAGTATCCAAAAAAAAATGTTTACAAAATTTAAAAATTTCCGATTTCACGACTTTTTGTTTACGTTATTATATTTTGACAGTCCTAAATAGGTTGAAGTCCTGAAGTCTTAACCATTCGACGAGAAAATGGTCCGAATTTAGGTTTGCCCCTCTGAGGTTCGACCATGTGGAGATCTCCATGTTGCTTTGTGTATTCTAAGTTAAGAAAACCTAATACTACTGATCACAGTATTGTATGCTGCTGCAAAGTCTGTTAGGCTGAAGCCATTATCTGTTGTTGTCCACGTAACGACTGTGCTTTTTAACTAGACAGCCGAATATGTTTGCATAACGTATTCATCCTGATCCTGATAGCCCTGTATTGGACTAGGATGGATTCAGGTTTTTAATTAGCACCTGGAATTGCGCTGCCGGTAGCATTTTGGATCCATCCGTCACCATCTCTGTTCAAAGAGCCTGACTAACCCATGAGATTCCTATATGACCTGTTGTACAAATATGTCAAATATGCTCAAGTAAGTTGTTCACATAATCCATCCTAACTGAGACTGTAGACTTCACCGTTGACTCCATCTTCGGATTTCTTTCGCTGCCGCCTTTGAAAAAAAAATGTGCCTTAGTGTGAGGAGACGTCTCATCTGCTTCCGGTAAGACTTTACACAATGGCTGGAAGTCCAAATAAATAAATACACATTAGCTAGGTGAAATGGTGTGTATCGCATTGATACCATTTATTGTTAAAAGTCTTCAAAATTAACTTAAAACTACATTTTACTGAAAAGTGGTCGTGTCAGTGGCCGGGTTTTTAAAACAACATTTCATCGACAGGGCTTGATCGACTTTCGATTCTGATGAGATACATGTACTTAACATTAAAACATTCTTTATTATTTCTCTATATTACAATTATGTGTCAAAACCAATATAGTCCTTTGATGGGATAGGGTATATTTATGTATCGTAATAAGGTTTCAAAACCATTTACTGAATTTGATAACAAGAAAAACAAACAACCGTTTTGTTAGTAAATTTAAAATAACAAAAAAAATTAACTTTTCGATTTGGGTGACTTCTTTGAATTCCTAAATACTCGCATACCCAAAATAGCACATTATCCCCAAAGGTCTAAAAATCGTCCGTCTTCTGGTCAGTGTGACATTTTTCGTTAGTGACACAAAATAATCCAAAAAAAAAATACCTTAAAGACCATCTGAGGAGAGAGAGTAAATTAACATTTACCCTTCAACCTCAAAAGGGGAATAAATGGTCGTATTTTGTATTTAGTCTATGTGTTAAGGGAGACGGACCACACACTCGCCTTGTAGTGTACGAGGACGTCCTCAAGTCAAACAAGTGTCCAAAATCTCAAGGCTACCTCCTCTTCGACGAAACATTTGATTTATGGATATTTAACCGCACTAAGTGTGTCTCATGGTTTTCCCTGTTTTCCCATATTTTTTCTATGCCTTAGGGACCTTCGACTGGGATAAACTCGCCTCTCGCACTCAGATATGTTATGCTGTATGTTGCGGTATTCATTTCCTTGTGTTGTTCTATTTTCACTTTCGCTATAAATGTCGTATTGTGTGGTTTTCTTTGTTAGTTTTCTTCAGGAGTATTAAGGGGTTGAACTGGTGTGGTGTTGTCCTGTGGGAGTACCATACATGAATGAATGGGAATACGGCGATACCGTTTAAGGGAATTTTTATGTGCGCTTTATTGACAGTTTATATTGGCTAATGGAAATGGATTTTGTTGGTATGTGTGGATATAATTTTGGTGAAGATAGTTTGGTTGTCAATTTATTCCATAAACATATGGTCTATTAAGAGTGAGTGTAATGTAATCTTGTAATTGAAGTTGAAGTATTTTAATGAATTTGTCATAAAAAAGTTTGGACAGAATATGTAAATTAACGTACGATGAATTTGTGCGTTTTATAATATGTATATACAAACAACATGCAGGAATTGTGTATAATAATGGTTTTTAGTAATTTATTTTTGGTTACCGGCAAAAATATTCATAAGACCTCGTCAGTGGGTGCAAGTTGATAACAATTCCTGAGGAATGTTTAACCCCATCACATAGGTGTACATTAGTTTTGAAATATAGTTTGTAAAATAAAAAAAAAAAAAAAACGTTGAAATCTAAAATTGAGTTTATCTTACAATATACATGAACCCGTCCGTCTACATGGCTTCGACCACATTTGTTGCAAACACTAATTCAAATAAAAGAGTATAATGTGGTTTGACAAAAATAGGAACTGATTAACCGATGCTACCTATCCTTTTAAATTAGAGAAACAATAAGTATTAAGTTTTCAAAGACAAAATAGCTATTTACTTCAATTCATGATGGGGACAAAACGAGGACAATCTCTGATAACTTGGCAATGCCACGTCCTTTTAATATTTACAAGACATTATTTGAGCTTATTTTACCTCCAAGTGGTAACCATCGGATACTGGTCTAATTCAACCGGATTTGACTAACAGACTTATAAGTGCGAGTGTTGATATAAAGACGAAAAACAGCAACACTATAAAAAGTCTGGTCAGAATGACTGGAACCTCCAGGTTGTGCTTTGGGTATTCTAACTACTTATTTAAAAAAAAAACAGTGTGCGACTGTATCCAACATTCCTGGAAAATATGTAAACATTGCATACCTTATTGATGGTTGTCTACTTCCAATAGCTAAGAGAAGTCTACAAAACCACCGGAAGATTTTATTCAAAGGCCAATTATTTGTCGATTCGTATCGGTTGATTCCTTTTTTCGGAACATAAGAGCTGTAAAAAAAATTATTTTATCTACTCCAAATATATTAGACTGGTTTTCTACATGAACAGAGTATGTATTATTAAGGAATTTAAATAAAATTTAATTCCTGTCATATCAATAATTAAGCTCCTGATTAAATTAAATTTCCAATTTGACCGAGAGAATCCAAAATCTAGTATTTTAAAGTTTTATTGTGGAATACTTTTTTCAAAAGTTTGTTATGAAAAACTAAAAATCTCTGCCAAAAAACACTTTTTCTCTTTAAAAAGAATAAAAAGTCCTAAATTTTATCGCATCGAGGATATTTTAATGATACATAGTAATTACAAAAAAGTATGTTTTTTCCATAAAAAAAGGATTTAATTTCGAATTTAGTTAACGAATTTAATCAAAAAAATGTTTACATACAAACTATCAAAATTAGTATTTATGGATGATAACGGGTTAGCTCTGATTTTCATTTGATGTTTCTTATTTGCAAGATTATACCCATTTATGGTTTTATTTATTTTTTCCAAAAATTACTTTTTATAAGTATAAAAATTCAAAATTTCATGGGCCATCATAGGTTAAGTCCAATTTAGATTTTCGTAACTTCCGAGATCTAGTTTAATGTTTTGGTGATAAAAAATTTTAATTCCTATTTCGTTACTTTTGTCATCCGATTCGTTAAGCAACAAATCAGCGCAAGTTTTGTTTGATATTTGTTAAATACTTTGTTTATTGATTTAGTAATTATGAATTCATTAAAGACATAACGACAAATTAAAAAATAAATATATATCAAAATCAGCTGTCAAAGCTGTTTGCATTCACAATATTTTTGTTCACAATAATCAAGATCCCTGTCGCTTATCTTACACAATACCAAAAGTTAAATCAATCGACACACTAAAAATTGATAATCGATATCGGTATATAATATGACCCTTAGATTTCTAATTTGAGGCTTAGTTATAAAAAAAATATTATATATGCCTAAAAAATATTTTGATATATAAAGTATTAAAATTTGAAATTTTATGATTAAGATCCATTTTCGATTTTGAGGTAGATTTTCAATAAGTGTTCTTTAATGTATCTGTTATCAAAAAAATATTCGCGGATCAACCTCCGAATTCGATCTTAAGTCTTAATTTCCGAGAAAAAGAAGTTTTAAAGTTAAAGAAGTTTTTTTTTTAAGTTTTGAAACAATAATATTGAAAAGTTCTGTTGTTAGGGGTACATATTAAACTTCCAATCTTCTTGGTTGATCGCGGATTAAGCACTGATTACGATTTTTAACTTTAGTTTCCGAAATTGCTGGATTAGCTTAGATTTCCAATTTGAGCCCTAGTTTCCGAGACACACATATTAAAAATTAATAATTTTTCTCAAAAAATATATATATGTACTATATTTTCTTCAAAGTATTAAAATCCCAAATTTAATGGGAGATCACGAATTAAGCTGTTAAATATTTATTGATATAAAATAATCATTATTTTTAAAGTAATAAACTTTGTAAGTGATAAACGATAAAGTTCCGATTTTAAGGACACCCTTCAGTATCCACTACGGGATTGTGCGCTTCCTTTGGTTAATGGGCATAGGTTGATCTGTCACCATCTCTATTAAGAGCCAGGGCCCATATTGCGAGTATTGATTGATTTAAGTTTAAGTATCTAAGACCATTGGCAGAGATTTATTATTGTAAATGCAAAAAGCTTTTTCAGATGACAAAAATAACAACAAATTATCAGTTTTGGAAATTTCATAATTTTTTTTGTATAAAAGGAGAACTTAAACGACAGCGAACGATTGTCAAATCGATATTTATCGAAAACAGCAACAGACTGGCAACTACATACAGTGATTCAATACCAGCACATGTGATAAAAATATGAAATACATACTTTAGCAGCTGTGAACCTTTTAACAAATCCGGATGAAATGTTTTCCTCTCTTGACACACTTGAGCTTCGTGCTGTTCTTCTGACAAAGCTGTGAAACCTAAAATATTCGATTGCGCCATATCAAAACTTTAAGAGCATAGATGGGATCCTTGTAAAGGAATTTTTGGCATTATATTTCTAGGGAATTCAATTCTAAAGACTCTCACCACGCTATCGTGACCATTGGGGAACGTCAAAATGTGATTCCGTGACATCAGAGGTTGTGGTTATTGAAGAATCAAAATAATCTTGTAAAGTCTGTACTTGAATCTGAAGCGGGAAGTTGACTGCTGCTCAACTTCACGTACAGCTACAAATTCACATTTGAAACTTACAAATTTGCACGTGTTGCTTCTTGTAATACCGTATCCCATAGGGGTATATTAGTTTTGAAACACAGTTTGTAATACAGAGAAATAATTTTGCTAGATATACCTATAAGTATATGGATTGAATCAGAATCGCTAGCTGAGTCGATCTAGCCATATCTGTCCATCCGCCCATCTGTCCGTCCGTACATCACCAATTTTTGGGCCTTCAATTTTGAAATCCGCCGACTGCCACGCCACCATTTGAAAAATTATCTAAACAAGACATTAAGAGTATCTTTATATATACATTTCGCACACTGTGAGCGTTTTCTTAAAAAAAAAAACCGTTTTCGGTAAAATGTTAATGAAATTTGAAAAAAAAAAAACGTTCAACGCAAAAAAGTCGGTAATATAGCAATGAACTTTTTGTTTTTAGACCATTTTAACCCACGCCCACTTTTTGGGAGTGGTTTCCTATAAAAACTATTTTTATACCCTACCCCATATAGCTTATGCAATAGAAAAACGTTTTTCGAACCATAAATTTTCTATATTTTATCCCCATAAAGACCATATTTTGGGGTTATCAATTTTAATTTATTAAAATCCATTCCATGGATTCCTCATAAGAGTTCGAAAAACATTGATGGCAATTTCGATTGATTAAGATTTTGAAATTAAACCTGAAAAACAAATAGATTTGAACTTTTTGAACACAGATTTCTCAGTCTCATTTGTTATCTTTTCCAATCTTTAACTTTTACTTAATAGTGCTCGCTTTTCGAATGTACTTATGTATATGTATATTAAAAAATATTATATGAATAGAAATTTGTGCGACCGTGAATAAAGGCTGCATAAATACTCATGCACTGTATAACTATACAACCATTCACATTAAAACTATATTTTCTATACTCTTTTAAAATTACAGTTTTTTTGCATATATAAAAAAATATTATTGTCATAAAACGCTGTAACAAAGTGTTTTTAAAATTCCACGGAATGGGTTCTTGAAAATTCTAGATTAAACATTTTCTCGAAACAAGTTTAATATAACTTGAAAATTGCAATTTATAGTTCTGACTTAAAAATTTCCAAGTAAATGAGCGATTACAAAACATATTTCCTAGGAAGTTATCAATATTTTATGTTGAATTTGTTAACATACCCGTAACAATTTTGTTATTCCTCATGACTTTTGGAACCTGATATCGACCGTGTCTCCTTGGTAACGGGCAAACCCCAAAATACCATAACGAACAGCCTTTTCATTTTTTCAGTTAAGCTAAATAGTTTTCTGCAACAAACATGTCCGAAGATAATTCCTGGGTTTTTGATTCCTTGGTTTGTTTTCTCCATGGTCCCGTTTGGAACGCTCCACTTCAGACCTTCGTTGAAGAAAAATCTTTAAGTAAGATATATATTTTAATTAAGCAGACTCCAGTTAATCAAATCTTTTGCCTTACAGTCTTTGATCCTAATGTACAACCAAATGAATCAAACCCTGAATACATTAAAATACACAATGATTACAAAAATCTAGTTGACTTTATGTTGGGCAGTTTTATGGATGAGATGCAAATCACTCCCGAACAGTTTGAAATGGCTTGTCTCGAAGGCCGCAGCCAGCAGGGTGAAAGTTCATTTAATTTTCACCAAGGACTATTTCAGCAGGTTTCTGGCTTGTATCTAAATAACTGTTTTTATCTGAACTAAATTCTGATTATTTTTAAGATTTGGGCAGCTAACGATATCAAAATATTTATACGAATGATGACTCAGCGCAATGTGGAGATACAACTACAAGCGTTGGACTTAATTGAGAGAAGACAACAATCACTGTCGCTAGATAAGGATGATGATATAGGAGAACCATTGAAAGAGTACATAAGCTTGTACCGTCAGCAAAAGAAAGTAAATTTACATTTTATTTTATATAGTAACACGCCAGCAGAAATGCTTGAGGCTGAGGAAATAATTGCAAAATCGGTCGAAAAAGACTTCGATACTCCGGAGGCAGCAGTTACTCCAGAAGAACAGGAAGTAACCGATAAATTTGAACGACTTAATCTATTTTTTGAGCATCAAAAGGTAAGGACCAATCAATGATGATTTATCTAGTATTTGGTTCTTTTAGATTGATCCAGAGGATATCCAATCTCGTCAGGAGTATCTCCGACAGCAAAGGGATAAAATTATTGCGATCAAGAAGAAAACTCGGACTAAACAACTTAATGAGTCTGCTGAAAAGAATGGTCGTCCTTCATCAGCGCAGGTAGCGCAAAAAATTCTAGATGGAGATTCAGAAGATGTTTTATGCGGTGCTGTTAGTTCGGAGAGAAACTCAGCCTCTTCCCAACTTCGAAAAACATTGGCAAAGCGCCTTCGCGCAGAAGTTGTCGAAAACCAGTAAAATGGAGAGATGATGTCGATGATGTCGTAACGTAAGAAATTACGTGGCTGTATTGGCATACACAGGTGTTATGATAATGGGACTTTAAGTGATTATTATTATGATGCTTTATAAATAAATATGAAGGTAGTTTAGACACTACTATTGAAATGCAAACACGCTCCGTTTTCAAAAGCCTTATATGCAATCATATGACGACGAACAAAATAAATTAAAAAAATATTATTATCCTCGAGTTTTCTGCTCGAAAACCCTACAAGATAAAGTCTAATATCATCAAATCGCACGATCTTGGTGGCCAGTTCAAATCACTTCCACTAACCATCCCCTCGAATCGCTCGTGCAGAATTTCTTATGTGGCGTGAGCCTCGGCGTGAGCTGTGTGGCATGTAGCATTCCGTGAAACCACATGTCGTTGGTGTTCATTTCATCCAATTCAAAATAAGTTGGTAATCATCGACCTCTCTCCCCGTTGACTTTTTCGAGATGCATTGGACGCTCTTTGATCTTATGCGGATTGGCATTGTAACAAATTCGGCCAGTTAACTACAATTGCTCCAGAGCCCAACAGCGAACACACGTCGTTGTCTATGGTAGTTTACCTTCCGCTCCAGGGTTATTTGAATTGAACGGGTGCAGGCTCATGTTACGACGCAAAAATTGCCAAGTTTTGGTCCGCGAGAGGCAGAGTTCTTGTTCTTGAGTTCTTGCATTATCATGCACACTCCCACGGACAGCAGTGGACTCAAATTTACCCACCACACTACTATAGTCCCATCCAAAGGACGATTATGGCGGCCGTAAAATGGACGAAGCAAGCTGAACGGTGCACGTGTTGTTGAACGCTATGTCTGTCCATGGTTATTTGGCAAAAATAACTGAATAAATTTGGCAGATGTAGCATTAACTATATGGCCGCTATCAATTGTCAAAGTTCGGAAGTCCCTATAAAAAGACCCTGCCGTATGTGGTAGTATACAAGTGAATGTTGGTGGGATTTCTCTCATTAAGATATCTTCTTTAGATTGAAGGAAATACACTCTTAGCTTTAAAAAATAAGTACATTTTAATTTCTTCAACACCAGCCAGATCAGTTTAGTCAAAGCATATATGGGTGGTGAAGCTTAGCTTATTACCAAGTGTGGTAAGTTATCCTAACGATTGAGATACTTCTTCATCGTTAACTCATTAAATTAATAGTAAGCGCCTAAAGGTATGCATTATATATATTTTTTAAATGAAATCAAATAAACGATTTATTGATTGGGTAATTAACATATCCTCAGGCGTAGGTAAACAGTGACAGTAAGAAATGTGAGTACGTCTTTTTAATCGCTGTATTTTGTATTGCTATTTGCGTTATTGTGGGCTGGTTCTTTCTTTTGAAAGTGTTGTTGTTTTGGTTTATCGAAAATGTTGTTGGTTTGGTTTTAGTTCTCTTTCGCATTTTCTTCACCCTGGAATAATGCTCCACGGAGATCCTATAATGGGAAAATAGATCATGTCCGGAATTCCTAATGACTTTTCGTTTCCATCTTTGCTAGACCGACGCACCCGCCAAACTCATAAACACAACTCCGAGAGCTCGCCGTTCGTAAATTTACACTACATTTTGGAGCCGATCAAATCCAAAATGGAAGCGGATTGTGCATTAGATGATTTACACGTCGGATTATAGCCTTCCCAGTTGTTTAACTATAAGATATAATGTAGGCAATGACATTATCTATAAAAAAAAAAGTTACACCCAAGAAAGCCTCAGGTTTCATCTACAACTAAACTAGTTGTGGGTTCAAACCCAGTCGTGAACCCACGAAAGAGTATAGAACTACATAGAGTGCACAACTCATACAATTTTTAGCTGTGATGCGTACTCTATGTAGTTTTATACTCATTGATTGCAAATGCACATATGTACTTGCTTCTTGGTAAAAATTGTTACAGCGGTTTTTGTATATATACCTACACGATGTTTCATATCCTTAATACAGCTATACCGTACAAAATGTAAAAACAGCTAAAAATACACAAATTAGGCCTACTGTGTTTATATGAACTCTATTGCTCGGTTTCAAAGTGAGAGCTTAAGCCTCACGTGGAGCATCTTAGGTTCAACTTAACTTTGTGTTTCACAGAGCCGGCTTTAGAGGTAAACCCCACTTAAGTGTTGATAAAACTTCAGCCTCAGATTTTGGTGGCTTAAGTGTCATCTTAACTTCTGTCAGAGCAAAATTCATCATTCGTAACTACTCCATTATTGGCCAACACTAAAAATTCCGTTGACATGTAGGCCAAAAAGTATGGGGGATTATTGCAAACTTCTTCTTATAAGTGACGCTACAGTTGGAATGAACCTGGCCCTCAACATACATGCCTCTAAAATTAGCACGGTCCTTAGCTAAAAAAGCGGGACATTCTAAAAATATTTGCAAATTAAAGACAAAATAACAACATTTTTATTAATTCTTTGTAAAAAGCCAAATTTTTCGCTTAAGATAACGAAATAAAGCAAATTTGGCATCCCCCCAATCCGTTTTCAAAATTTGCATACATCCAATTTCGCACCCATCCCAAGTCCAACAGTGAGCTTAAGCAGGGGGGTTCATACTTTGCATCGTCTGGAAGTTTAGGTGTATGTCATTTTTGAATGTGAGTGCTGCCCCCCTGCAGCCCCCTGCTATAGGGCTCACTGTTGGGTTTGGGTTGCGTGCAATGTTGGATGTATATATGTAAGTCATTTTTTTTTTAAATCCAAATCGACTGTACTGATCAATTATAACCTTAAGAATAATCTGCCATTATTTCCATTTTGGAATTTGGTCTTATTTCGTTTGGCCTTTCACGTCACCATGTAATATAATAAAACTTTAAAAAAAAACGAGTGGCGGGTGTACGCTTGGGTCGTACGCAACTTTCTCTTTCACTGTGAGGTAAGCGTAATATCAATTCAAGAGGTGATATTGATTTTTTGACTTTTTCGTATTCTCCCCCACAGTCACAACTTGTGAGAGTCACAAAAACAATCGAAATTGTGATCTCCTTCAGAGCAGGTCACAATTAGCAAATTATTTGAGATTTGATATTTTGATTGTTGAGTAGTGTTAAAAATGGAAGTTGAAATGAATATGGCGCATATTATTGACGAAGTTTCCTCCGTAAATGAAAAGTAAGAATTTTACAAAAGCACATCATTTTTAACAAATTTTTAATACTGATAAGATTGCAGCGAAGACGGCTTTTAATAACTTTGAGAGGTACCAATGACCCAATATTTATACAGAACAGCACGTTTGTAAAGTTTTTTTGATTTCCAAAATCATTATGCTGGTATCTCATGCAGAGCTTGAAGCCTCATGACAATCAACCAACTTCCTTGCCTTTTGTACTTCGAGTATGTATTACATTTTGTTCTTCTCAAGTTCTCATTGCAGTTTTATTAAATTTGTTTTGAATATAGTTTCATTTAGAGCTATATTTCCTTGCACATGGCTGTTATAAGAAGTGTATACGAAATAACTATACAATACCAAGCCACAATTTGCACAAACGTTGCTTATATATATTCACCTTTGCTGTGGTGAGTTTCGTTGTGACTTTTCTTGTGAGGATTATCGGAGAATCCGACAAATGTTATCGAGTCACAATAATCCTCACAAAGAATAGTCACAAAAGCTTGTGACTTTTGATTCCTCACAAGGGGGAGAATCGGGCTGTAAAACATATAAGAAAATGTGTTATGAGGAACTATGATTATAAGAACTTTTATTCCGGAACTTGAAGGAAATCAGTGTCCATGGGAATTATGGGTTATATATGATAAGTTTAATCAAAATCGTTACAGCCGTTTTCGAGAAAATTGAAAATTTTTGTATGGCAAGTACCGGGAGTATCTGGGAACCATAGTTGCGACGCAAACAGTACATTCATTCATTCATTTAGTTTTTCGAATGTTTCCGTGAGTTCGTTTCCGACCAGCGAGATTCTCCATTATTCTCCATTTGGTTAGCTCCTTTTTTGTGGATCGAGCAAACTATGCTGAAGTTCCATTATTCAGGCATACTTTTATCCATCTAGATATTGTTTATGAATTGGTGAATGTTATTAACCAAATCATTTCCGCCGGATTAATAAATTTCGGCGGGGAGGCCGTTATTTCCGGCAGCCTTGTTAAACTTAAACAAATATATTGCTATCCTCACTCCACTTAGGTCGGGTCGTTGGTACTTTTCGCTGTCGTTACCTATATTGAATGGTAAGTTCTGCCTGACAGCGGGTGATGGTTGGCCATCGCCGTTTAACAGAGTGCAGAAGTGGTTCTTCCATATCTTCTTAGCATTGACTGTGTCCCAACTACAATATTTCCTTGTCTATCTCGACAATCCGTTCGAGCCTTGTATCTGACTTATTATACTTTGGTAAAACTTTCGAACATAATTCCCGTGGTGGCTCTTTTTTCTTCTCTTCTCAATGGCAGCTCACGTCTTTACCAGCAACTTAGCCTTGTGGGTCCCTTTTTTGACTGCGAGCATCTTTCCGTATTCCTCATCAAACTAAGGGTTTCTTGCTGGTGGGAGCAAGAAACCCAACACATCCGTTGCGGCTGATTTAATGTATTGTTGGCATCGTTCCCGTTGTTCTACAACAATAGATTAGGTGGTATGGTGCTAATCGAGAGGTTAAGATATACGCGTTCTGCGTAGGCTTTGACGGTCTCTTGCGATTGCACTCTTTCTACATACATGGAAAGTCAATTAACCTAATTCCGTTTCCAGACGTGTTGTCGTCTAGGGTGTGTTTTCTTACAATACTGCTAAAGATGTCTTCTCTTCCCACATTTGCGTTAAAATCTTCCTGCACGATTTTAACATCGTACTTCTGTAGTTCGTCATATCTTTTTTTTTAAGGGGCTTGACTTATCCTTGAGATTCCTAGATGACCTGTTGTCCGAATATGTCTAAGCAGCTCATTTAGGTTATTCAGTTTGTCATCTTGGTAGTTCTTCTGCTGCCGCCTGAAAATGGAATAATGTACATTGTACATTAGTGTGAGTACACGTTTATTGCAAACGTTAATTAATATATTAAAGATTGAATATATTGAAGGTAATGAAGATACAAAAGTCCGTTGTTTTTTTTTTTTAGAAAAACTAGGTATGCAGTAATGTTTTAAATGTGAAGTTTATTCAAAGTCGTGAGACGAAAGTATTGTTTTTGAGAAATTTCGATATTCTTCCAAAAAAAAAATATTGGGCTTAAAAATGTAAGTAAGTTCATTTACCCTCCAGTTGCGTACACAGACGGACTGAATCTTCAGACATCTCCATCCAGGTTTGATTGATATCACGAGTTCTTATGAACACAATAATTGCACTTTTCGGAGCAAATAATTACAATTACTTTTATATTGCATATATGTATAATTGTATAAAGCATGTAAAAGTATTGTATAGACAGAAAGGTATTCAATTTATGATACATATTTCAATTTAATCGTATAAATCAAAAGAACTACACACACTCATTCAAAAGCCGCTCGTATAAGCTACAAATGATAAATGTGCTCCGAACTTCTGTGCCGCCAGAAGTATTGAAATCATCGCCAAGTGACATCGTAGATAAAATCCCCCACCTCTCTGCCCTGTCTCCAATGCATTGTTTTATACCTAGCGATAAGACTGTAAAAAAATACCGATAACCATTTGCTGATTACAATACACATTCTATACTGCGTTAATTGTTTTCTGAAAATGAGTGGTTAGATTTAGTACCGGTTGAATTTACTGGCTCGAAGGTACCATTGCCTCGCATTCATACCGAAAAAAAACGTCACCTTGTCGTTCCGAAGATTAGATCCTAGTATACAAACAATTATGTTTAATACCACCGCTATTTGTTTTTAAATAATTAGACGCTTGTGTGTTGTGAAATTCTTTTTTTTTTCAACATTGTTGAGATTTTAAAAACAAAAAATAATCATGGTTCATGAAATATGCTTTGAAGACAACGACTGCCAAAATGAGCTTAAAAGCTGCCTGGATGGATTCTGTACGTGTAAGGGAACATATTTTTTTGAAAAATACAATGGAACCTGCGTTAAATGTCCAGGTATGATAAAATTGTAAATCATAATAAATGAGAAAACAAAAATTATAAGTACCTACAGCAGGTTGTGAATCTATCCCGTTCGAAAGCTGCATTTGCATAGATACATATAAAACGACGATTATCTATGAACGTCAGTTTGTATAGATAACAATAAAAATACCAGAAAATGGCTATAAAAAGCAACATAACAATAATAATTTCATAAAAGTTTTAAAAAAAATAATGCAATAAAAAAAACCTTTCCTGGTCTACTTAATACACAACAGCAGAATATGAAAGGTGATAATGATACCGTCAGTCAGTACCCCTATTGTCCATATAACCTGTAACGCCGATTTTCAAAGTTCAAGTTTATTATGTACTTGATGGTTAATCAGAATGAGTTTATTAACAATATGTGCACTATAATCTATTATCTGTTTGATCTTGACAATGTGCATTTCGTGTATAAATGGATTGATAAATATTATGATTATGATAACAAATATCACTGGTTAACGTTACTAAATGTGTTTCATATAATTTGAAAGTTTAAAGGATTTTTTGGCATGCGAATTAATCTGACCTTAGGGCAATCACTGAGTAAGTGCATAATGTGTTATTTTAACTGTATATTGTTGTTTCATTTAAGTTTGATAAATGGTAGTTTCAATTTACGAAAATGCTTAGCCTGACAAATTGCGGCCTGTTATCATTCCCGATGCTATTAGATAAATGTTTAGTTTAAATAAAGGTAAAGCACTTGTATGATTCGCTACATTCATGTAGCTGCTAGTTGTTGCTTTCTGGGTGACCTCATTAATCATTTGCTCCTAATAGAGCAAGTATCAGTTTTGTGAAACAAAAATCAAACTCGATATTATAATCAAACCTAATATCTTATTAAGTTGATCCGGCGATTTTGTTCGTTTGTCGGCCTGTCCTTTTGTTGGGCTGTTCTGTACATGCAGCAGTAGGCTAAACGTCGTTTAGTTGATATTTGACAAACTGTTGTGACCTGAACCAGCTGTCAAATTTTTGGGAAAATAAATGGAAAATTGGAATGGAAAAAAACAGCTTTCACTTTTGAAAATAAACGGTCGAAATGTAGGTATCGCTCTCAAAACGTGCAGGTATATCTCGTGCGGATTCTGAGAATTAAGCTTGTTCTTTATAAATTTCCAAACATTGACCTCGTTGCTAAAGGGATATTTTGACAAAAGTTGGGTCAACTTCCAACTACCATGCCCAATCAGCGAACATGTGGCGTTGTCTGTGGTCGTGTACATTAAGTTCCTATATTAGTTTTATTGTATACATGTGCTATTTTCGCTAAGTTGAAGTCGCAGAAAGGTGATGTTGCATCCGACTATTCGCTGTAATATTGTTATCTATCGTCTAAATTTAATACGTCATAGATTCAATTTGCGTCTATGACTGTTAACAAAATGACGTGTATACCATCGACGTTGTACAGTGTAACCAACTCAACACACCTCTTTTCTGAGCATACGTATTCAATAAGCAATATATTTATATTTTAATGAAAAAAGAGTAACAATTAAAATGACAATACCTTCTTGGATAAGATTATAAACAAAGGAATTAAAAAAAAACATAAATAAAATATATGATTGCAATTAATTACCACCATAGGGTGTCTAAAGGAATGGTGAAAGTATATTTAGCAAACATTTGATAAGATTAACACGGCAAATACTTAATTTTATCAGATGTGTTGATTTTAGATCTTATGATATGAGTATAAGTAGTTAACGTACGTCAAAGGACTGTCGCGATAATACCTAATTACCTACTACCAGCTTCAATGTTGAAATGACGCCGTCTTACTTATTTCAATGTTTCATTCAATAGTTCATAGATATCTATCTAAAAGATAAAAATCAGTATAAAATGTATGCCATAAAAATTGGAAGTTTTTGCACTTTCGTGGTGGTCTATACAATTTAGCCAACTTTTATCTTTTGGCACACGTACATAACTTAACAGCTAAACTTGAAAAAGAGCAGTATCTTACTATTTTAAAATCTGCTTAGTACCTCACATGCTCAACGATTTCTGTGATTCATTAAATATAAATACTAATAAACTGTATTAAAGCTTGGACACTTAATAAATTTACCAAAAAAATGCCGCCTTAGGGTCAACCCGAATCGAACCCGAACCCGAAGAACGTGAAATTAAATTAAATTCGTTGAATGCGTTAAGGCGTTAATCGGCGACAAATTGAGCCAATTTTAATGGTCAATTTTTTCGAATCCAGTACAATTTTGTTTAATAGGCTAAAATAATATAAACGTTCAACACATTTTAATCTAATTTTATTGCAAAAAGAAATATGTGTTGAACTCCTCAGCAAATGTCAAGGGTAACAAACTAGCGTCAAATTAATTTGAATTCTCCCTTTTTAGACATTTAGAATGCATGCTTTTTCTCCGAGTACTTTTCCCAATATTCGAAGTCAGAAGACTCATGGGATTTTTTTTATTTAGAATAAGAGAAAACGGAAATAGGAATAAACTCCCGGGGAGTTTTCATTTAGAATTGGACTATATTTCTAGCTTGAAGATGATGCTGACTAAGGTTCGGACCCACCACCCTATTAAGAAAAACGTTGTTTTTGGCCAAACCGTAAGGAATTTTGAAAAAGCTTCTGAACAACATAGGTATTTAGACAACGCCACGCCCACTTATCGGGGTTAACTTTTAACGGTGAAATTTTAATTTTTTTTGGAAAAAATGTTGATGCAGAATCATTTCGTCTATAGACATTTTTAACCCACGCAAACTTTTTGGGGGCCTTTTTATATTAAAACCTTTTGTATACCCTACCCGATAGCTTATGCAATAGGAAAACCTTGTTTTTTTGTCGAACCACAATGTATGAGATAAACTGTCTGAACAAAATGTGGTGACAATGCATTTTCTATATTTTATCCACATTCAGTTTTTTGCACCGCCCACTTTTTGGATACATTCATTTGAAGGATAGGATGGGATAGGGTATTCAAGGATCCGCACAGCAGATTGTATCCGTCTCATATTGTTTTTTTAACATGGAAAAGTGAATAAAAAAATAACACAAATATAAATTATTTTCACAATACCATTGCTGATAAGATTATAATAAAAATGAACTAAAGAAACAAAAACATAAATAAAGTATATTTGAAGTTAATCGCAATAGGCTGGGCAAGTATATTTGGCAAACTTTTGATACAATTATTTATCTTTATTAGATGTGTTGCTGTTAGACCCTATTAATTAAATATGCTCACGTCAAATAACAGTTTCATTCAGCAAAAAACTCAGGAGAGATCAAAATCTATTTGAAATGTATTTGATACCTACACGTACCAATTATTTGAAAAAATATATTGTGTTATCTTATCAGTTTTTGTTTTGGGTAATGTTAATTTAGTTTGGTGCATGTTTCCATTACGCAGAATGTGCAAAAAAAAACATTTCATGCGAGGAAACCTTTTTTGCATTGTTACTTCCTTAAATAACCCGCGGAAATTAAGTTCTGACTATTAACGGATAAATCGTTATCTTCTGCCGTATGGAAATCTTTACTGAAAATTAATGTTTTATTTAACTATAAGATTGGGATTGCATTAGTAGGTATTTGACTTTCACTGATTTATAGTTGTCTTTTGTCTAGGTATCACCTATTGTAAGAACACGATATAACTATATTAATGAATTTAACCCTCTTGCGTTAGCTCATGAGAACGAATGGCTACATAGGTCAACTATTTCTTCCCATTCAGCACCTCAATCGTTTTGAAAATTTCTCTTCCCACTTAAATTATATTATTTTTCAAATGTCTGATGTCCACCAAGCCATGATGCTTGTCTGCTTCAGTTAAAAAGCAAACAGCCGATCTCTTGGAGAAGAAAGATAAATTTACGAACAACGACAGGAGCGCTTTAAACTGCGTTTTCCATTGGTAAAAAATACAATGACTAAAAACAACTGTACTTTTTAACTTTCTCTTACAAAGAGAAAGATATTATTTCGTGAAAATTTTCGACCTCGAGATTTTGATTGATTCTAACATTACGATGATAGCGGAGCCTAGAAAAGTGGTTTTTGGAATTCCGTCCGTCGGTCCGTCGGTCCGTCTGTCCGTGACGGTCTCCCCAGCCTAAACGGCTTGACAGATTTTCTTCAAACTTCGTATCCAAGTTTGTTTTGGTCATAATTCTAGGCCATTTTTTTTGTTTGCTTTTAGCCATGTTAAAACTGGTACCTGCTATATAAAAATTACACATAACCTCAATTTTCTCGAAAACGGCTCTAACGATTTTGATTAAACTTTATATATACTATTACCATATTAGTTCCAACAAAACTGCATACCCAGTTTTTTCGAGAAAATCCATATAACGGATTTTGTCATTTAGGCCATATAAAGAAAATTGTTAATATCTCGCAAACTATTGTGTCAAATTGAATGAAATTTAATACATATACTACTATTACAGCTTGAAGCAATTCCACATAATTAGTTTTAGCCCAACTATTACTAAACGGAATTTTCAGTTTTGGCCAAAAACGGAAAATCATTATTTTTCACATTGACATCGATTCCTTCAAATTTTGGAGTAAAAATTCGTATAAATACATTTCGACATTATTTATATCATTTTAGCATCAATAATCAAAATGCTTATGATTAGATCTAACGCCCAACTTGCTGTGAAAGAGAAAGTTGCGTACGACCCAGTCGTGCACCCACCACTCGTTTTTTTGATATTTTGAGAATAATAGGGGCGTGAGTTTATTGCTGACTGATGCTTGTTATTAATGTAAAAATGTACTCTCCAATCGAGTTTTCCTCGTAACTGCTTTGTTTCGCACATACACCACACATTCATGCATGCATCAACCAGAAAATATTGAAATGTTTTTAAATCACTCATGCGACATGCACAATCTCACGGTCAACATCATACAATCTCAGTTTGCATGCGCAATTACTTTATTGCAGATGCAGGTATGCACTAAACAAAACGAAGATGGTCGAAATAGAGGTAGGACTACGTATCATACAATACGATCTGCCACGCATTTGAAAATTAATTTGATGATGATTTAAGTAAAATTTTAAAACTAAAGCGGTTTCAATCTATACAATACTATTAGCAGGTCCATTTATTTTTAGGAGCAGAGTTTTCAGCAGACTAAGATGGACCCGACCCAATTTTGATATTTATGACCAGAAGCCTAGCTTTAATTTTTGTCATACTATTAATCTCTGCATGTGTATACTTTTCACACTATTGGCGGAATATACTATTTAATGTTGAAAGCTGTTTTAAGCTAATGTTTTCATTATAATGTATACCAGTGTGCTGTTGCAGGTATCTTTTTGTTAGTCCATAATTTTTGCTATAATTTACATCTCACATTTCGATAAGTATAAGAATATTGAAAAATTTAGGCCTTGAGCAATAGAAAAAGAATATTTTTATAAAAATTCTTATTTTCAATTAGCATTTTTCCCTTATAGGTCTTGGCGAATCGTGTATATATTCATCATGCTGTTCTAGCACTGCATTGGAATGCACGTCACAAGGAATTTGCGAATGTCTTCATGGCATAGAAAACTCACTCACATGCAGGTACTTAAGGTAACTAATGATTAGAAAAATGTATTTCAATTTGATAGGATATATTTTCATACTCTATTAGCTCCCAAACTCCCATTTACATCACCGCCTCACAGATTGCTCTCTCCGCCGCCTTAATAATGGGAATGGCCGCCTTAACAATGGTCGTTTACAGACTTTGTACAAAACCAAGATATTTAAGGTAAGCCAATTATTTTGCCCTAGACTTAGATAGTAATCATAACAGGCATTTTGTTTAGTGCACGACAGAGAGCTTTAGCTTCACAATCGGGCCAAAATATCGACAGCGAATCGCTTAGCTATGCTAACTATTTACGAGCATCTTTAACCTCAATACAAATCCGAGTGCTTACACGTTTGCGCGATAGACCACCAGCATATGACAGTCGAAACACAAGTCAAATATCTGCACAAATGCCAGAGTCGCCGCCACCCTATGAGGGTGTGACAGAGGTTAGCATAAGGACCATTCTGTTTAAATACTTTTTTTTATTTATTTTTACATTTTATAGGGACTCCCATTGCCTCCAGCCTACACAGAAGTCATTATAAGCACAACGGGTTACATAAACACAACTTTTGTTGACATTGATTCGGTTACTGTCAGCAGATGTGCTGATGGTGATAGTGTTAGTAATAGAAATCTTAGTAGTACTAATAATACCTTAAATAGTAATAATTGTGATATAAGTCAGCAATCAACTGACGAAACTTGTGATAAAGACAAAAATGAGGAAGAGTCTGTTCAAGAAAAGACGGAAAATAGTGGAGAGAATCGGATACCAATATAACGATTACCGTTTTTAATTTACTTTAAATTGGTTAAATGTGATTAGTGTAAATGTATAGTTTTAGAATTTTAGTATTAATAAAATAAACCTAAATAAAAACTAAAAGGACAATTACGTTAAAATAAATGTATGCATTTTTGTTAATGGACTAGAGTATTTTGGTCAGACATTAAACATGAAGACACTTATTAAGAAACACAAAAGGTGCTTAGTTATTAATTTGAAAGAAAGTTCTTCAATAGGGACCTACAAAATTCATTAAATATAAGGAAGATTTGTTAAAACAACATTTCTGTTAAATTTGTTGTAAATTGTTCTTTTCGTTCACAAAAATATGGCTGTTTTACAACGAAACTGAAGCTTTGGGGCCGTTGGATGTTGAAATAGTGATACAAGCTAAATTGTCGGATTTTTTACGATACCAATCCAAACCAGATACACCTGCATTAAATGTATGCATCACTATTGAATGCAGATTTTAGTTTGGCGGGATCATCATCCGTACTTCACAAGATATTGCGATTTAACGCCTATAGACTTTTCTTTTGGGACTTTTTTAAATCGCTAACAAATGCTATCTATTCAAGCAATTCCGTGGGGAACATTTGAGTGACATTGTTTTCCAGGCTTAGCGTCCAAAATGTTCATTTAAAACTTAAAAAGAAATATAGATGAGATCTAAACTCGTGGTTTAGATTGGCGAGTATGAAAATGTTAATTTCTTATATTTAAATGTGTTATGCCCGGTTTCACATTAGGAGCTTAAGATGTTGCTTAGCTAAGCAAAACGCAGAGCATAAGTTTGGGCTTAAGTTTTTTTTTTTTTGGTTTCACAGTCATTTAAAAAGTGGGGTTCAGCTAAGCCAAGCATAACAAGTGATTGTGAACAGTTTGAAGGTAATTAACTACTGTTAATGGATCGTAGATGTCAAATAAAAAATTGAAACTATCAGGCCGATTCTCCCCCTTGTGAGGAATCAAAAGTCACAAGCTCTTGTGACTATTCTTTGTGAGGATTATTGTGACTCGATAACATTTGTCGGATTCTCCGATAATCCTCACAAGAAAAGTCACAACGAAACTCACCACAGCAAAGGTGAATATATATAAGCAACGTTTGTGCAAATTGTGGCTTGGTATTGTATAGTTATTTCGTATACACTTCTTATAACAGCCATGTGCAAGGAAATATAGCTCTGAATGAAACTATATTCAAAGCAAATTTAATAAAACTGCAATGAGAACTTGAGAAGAACAAAATGTAATACATACTCGAAGTACAAAAGGCAAGGCTTCAAGCTCTGCATGAGATCCCAGCATAATGATTTTGGAAATCGAATAAAAACTTTACAAACGTGCTGTTCTTCGTCAATAACATGCGCCATATTCATTTCAACTTCCATTTTTAACACTACTCAACAATCAAAATATCAAATCTCAAATAATTTGCTAGTTGTGACCTGCTCTGAAGGTGATCACAATTTCGATTGTTTTTGTGACTCTCACAAGTTGTGACTGTGGGGGAGAATACGAAAAAGTCACAAAATCAATTTCACCTCTTCTTGTGACTTGTGAGGTGTCAGTGATGATGGGGAGAATCGGGCTATATATATCGTAATCTAGTAACCTAGCTAAATAATTTTGGTTATAAATGAGAAAAATTATGTATTTTACTCTGGAAGGGGTTAAGCCAAGAATTAAGCCACCAATATCGGAAGCTTAATCAACACTTAAGTGGAGTTTACCTCTTAAGTCGGCACTGTTAAACAACAAGTTGAGTTAAACCGTAGATTAAACTCAACATTACCAACATTATTGCATCAACATTTTCTCCGAATTTTGTCAAAAAAAAACGTTTTTTTACTGAAAACGCCCCTAAAAGTAGGCGTTACAAATACTTTCTATAAACGAAATACAGATATTTTGATTGTCTAAATATCTTGTTCAGACACTTTTCTAAAATTCCTTACCGTTTGACAAAATACAACGTTTTCTGAAAAGTATGCGTGGTAGTGGGAGTTTTTTTAGTTTTAGTTTTTTATTCTCAGTTTTTCTTTTTTAGGCATGGGCAAAATACCAAATTTCATTATTCAAGCTAAAAAATGAGGCCCAAAAATCGGTGACGTACTGACAGACAGGCAGGCGTGGTTAAAACGAATTATATGTATATTTACTCCAGGAATGATGTTTGCAAGTTCTAAAAAGTGTAAAACGACAGACAAAGCCAGGGATACAAAGAACAAGGTTCGAACAGAATCCTGTCAAGATGAACTCATAAGCCAAAGATTTTCCTATGAAAGTATTCCTGAAGAATGGAACCTCAGCATCGTTTGCCCGATCCACAAAAAAGGGGGCCCTCTGAACGTATTACGTGAACGACTGAAATCGTTCTGATCAAATTTTCGCACTTCGACAAATCCTGGAAAAAAAACCCAAGTCTTAATCGATACCCTCCACCTATTCATCGATTTCAAAGCCACATACGACAGCATTTATTGAGATGAACTACACATGTCTAGTTTTGTTATACCGCCCAAACTCGTCCGTCTGTGCAGAATGACAATGTAGGATTCTCGGTGCTTCTTCAGGGTCTGAAACGACATCACCGACACATTCCATGCCATAAAACATCTCGTGAGAAATTAAACGAAGAATTACTTTTGCCAACCGCTGGGGCTTCGGGCTAAGAAGGCAATTCAGTAGTAAATACCTCACTCGAACTACTAAGTAGATCCTATATAAGACTCTGATCATCCCAGTTTATCTCTACGGCGCTAAGGCATGGACCGTATCCAAAGCGGATAAAGAAATCCTTGATCGATTTTAGAGAAAAGTTCTTCGAACAATCGTCGGTTCCATGTGTCTACGTTGACGGGCTATGGAGACGAAGATTCAACCATGAATTTAACGAGCTGTACAGCGACATGCCACTGGTAAAAAAAAATTGTACGTTTATGATGGCTAGGTTGAGGCCTAGGTTCATTCCGGACTGTAGCGCCACTTAATGTTTTAGGGGCATCGGTCATTTTTTAAACTAAATGTTTCCAAATGAAAACGAAAAAAAAGCGCAACCAACTTTAATCCTATTTAAGACTGTCAAATAGAACAACGTAAACAAAAAGTTGTAAAATCGGAACTTATTAAATTTTGTAAAAATGATAGTGGAGATGATTCAGAAGAGGAGCAAGCATTAATCTGATGAAGACGAATTAGGGATAACTCAGACCCAATGTACGTCCATGCTTAATATAATAACAATTTATTTTAGATTCCAAAAACTATTTCGAGTTAACAAAGAAGCTTTTGTTTATGTTCTGGGAAGATTGATTCGCAACAACGAGTGCAAGATCAACATACATACCAAATATTTTAAAATTCTGTGCGACTCTTCGATTTCTAGAGGGTGGCTATTAAAGAGTAACCGGTCATGATTTCCGTGTCGGTATGGCGAAACCAACTTTGTCGGCAACCTTAATAAAAATGTTGTCCATTATGGAGAGTGTTTTGTGTCCCGAACATGTGTCATTCCTCATGACGGAGGATGAGATGCCTGCCTATTAATTAAATAAAATTATATAAATATCAATTTTCACTCACTATTTTCTATTTGTTTTTGCTTACATTTTTACAACAGAGGACATTTACTGACAGACATAACAAAAATAATACGAGAACGAAAGCTATACGACTGCCTAATGTCAAGAAATTACGAGTATGGTAAAACATAAATCGATACTCGTTTTATGTAATCAAATATCAACGAGAACGAAGTGATTTCAATGATATTCGTACGATACTCGTTTTACGTAATCGTATTTCAACGAGAATGAAGTGATTTCAACGATATTCGTTTTATAAAATTTGGCCCAGTTCACAATAAAATCGATACGGAAAGGCAACACACCGAATTTTATTGGCCGTATAATGAGGAAAGTAGTAATTCAGCTAATTTCTAGGTTCATGCGGAGTTATAGTTATAAGATATACATACCTATTCGGTAGTTAAGTGTAGTTAGGGGTCTTCAAGAGTGGCTTGGCCAGTTACCATGGAACACCGCCTTGAGGCTCCTTAAAATCGGACAGATCGTGATAGACTTCCATGATGACTGGCCGAGCGCCCAAAGACGCAATTGGGATGGCAACCACTCGAGGCATATTGGGACGAGTGCTTACCACCCTGATTATATTTAAGTATACAGCTAGGTTCTACGTTTCACTTTCACTCGAAATGAAATTGAAATCGGTCTAAAGTGAAATTTTGGGTTCCACATTTCACTTTTACCGATTTCAATCTCACATTTTTCGAAGTTACAAAAAAGTGAATTTCCGTGTTCCACAATTCGGTTTCATCGTTTTGTGAGTGATTTCAATCCGATCATTTTAGTATCTGTGAAATTGTTGAGATGAGCTGACGCGATTGAAAATGTAAGTGAATAATATCTGAGTGCAGTAGTGTTATTTAGATGTTGAATAAATATATTAAAACACTAGCTGCCCGGCCCGGCTTCGCCCGGGTACTGTTTCGTTTTAGGGTCCGTAATAGTATTTTAGTGTTAGTAGTATTTATTTTCTCAAAGCTGACCTGAGAGATTTTCTCAATATTTTTTTCCGTAAGAACCTTGTACAGAGTATTAGAAAACTACAAAAAAAATCAGCCAAATCGGTCAAGCCGTTTTCATGTTATGTCGTGACAACGGAAAACGGGTTTCATTTTTATATATGTAATAGATAATGTTTTTTAACAGGGGTAAACACAAGAATACTTCACAGGAGGCAATATATATTGAATTTATGGAAAGGCATAAAGATCTTGCCAGAGGATTCATGAAAGGAGATCGTGTAGCAGCCGACGCTTTGTGGAACGATCTTAAAAATGAATTAAACACTCATGGTCCACCACAGAAGGATGCGAATGGATGGAAAAAGGTGAATAATAAATAAAATAATTAAAACAAATTAATAAAAAATTGCTTTTCTCAGGTATGGACGGACTGGAAGGCTTCCATAAGAAAGAAGCTATCCCATAATAAGGCTGAAGATATTTCAACTGGAGGCGGGCCATTCAATAAATTTGTTATATCTCCTACAGAAAATGCCGTAGCCAAAATATGCGTTATATACACAGTGGTTGATGGTATTTCAAATACCCACGATTTCGGAATAGAAGAAGCCGACGAAAATTCGATTAGTAATACGCGGGAAGTACTACCAGGCGTGAGCGAACCTGCAAATACACCATGCAGAAAAAGAAGAAGTGCGGCCTCAGCGGACAGTCTGCATCAGCTTATAAGTCAACAAAATGAAGCCATTTCTAAGATTGGAGACAAAATTGAGAATGGTGTGGAGGCTTCAATTAAAAGTATCCGTGGAAACACCATTAGGAAACTTCAAAAATCTGTGGACAAGCTTTCAAATATATTGGTAGAAAAAAATGTGGAAAAGTTGAGGCACAATTTTGAAATGGAAAAATTTCGAAGAGAAGAAATACTTCTAAAAAAAAGAAAAATCGAATTAAAAGAAATAGAAATGAAGTATTTATCACGCCAAGTGTAACGTGTGCTCTTTTTTAACTTTCTCTTACAAAGAGAAAGATATTGTTTTCGTGAAAATTTTCGACCTCGAGATTTTGATTGATTCTAACATTACGATGATAGCGGAGCCTAAAAAAGTGGTTTTTGGAATTCCGTCCGTCGGTCCGTCGGTCCGTCGGTCCGTCTGTCCGTGATGGTCTCCCCAGCCTAAACGGCTATACCGATTTTCTTCAAACTTCGTATCCAAGCTTATTTAAGTCATAATTCTAGGCCATTTTTTTTGTTTGCTTTTAGCCATGTTAATAAGGGTACCTGCCATATAAAAATTACACATAACGATTTTGATGAAACTTTATATATACTATAACTATATTAGCTCCAACAAAACTGCATACCCAGTTTTTTCGAGAAAATCCATATAACGGATTTTGTCCTTCAGGCCATATAAGGAAAATTGATAATTTCTCGCAAACTATTATGTCAAATTGAATGAAATTTAATATATATACTACAGCTTGAAGCAATTCCACATAATTAGTTTTTGCCCAACTATCACTAAACGGAATTTTCAGTTTTGGCCAATAACGGAAAATCATTATTATTCCCATAGACACCGATTCCTTCAAATTTCGTAGTAAACGTTCGTATAATCACATTTCGACATTATTCATATCATTTTAAGCATTAATAATCAAAATGCGTGCTATTTGATCTAACACCCAACTCGCTGTGAAAGAGAAAGTTGCGTACGACCCAGTCGTGCACCCACCAGTCGTTTAGTAAATAAGCTAGTTACTATTTTTTATACCCTATACCATAGGGGGGTATATTAGTTTTGATACATAGTTTGTAACATAGAGAAATAATTTTGCTACATATACCTCAAAGTATATGGATCGACTCAGAATCGCTAGCTGAGTCGAATTAGCCATGTCTGTCTGTCCGTCCGTCCGTCCGTGTGTCCGTCCGTCCGTCTGTCTGTTCGTCACCGATTTTTGGGCCTTAAATTTTGAGCTAGGATAATGAAATTTGGTATATAGGATCCTTGTCCGAGTCACCAGAACAAGTGTAAAAAATTTTGAAATCCGCCCACTGCCACGCCCCCTTTTTAGAAAAACGTAATTTTTGGCAAAACCGTAAAGAATTTTAAAAAGTGTCTGAACAGCATATTTAGAGAATCGTAATATCTATATTTTGTTCATATAATGTTTTTTGCCACGCCCACTTTTTGGGGGCGTTTTTAAAAAAAAAACTGTTTTTGGTCAAATTTTAAATTTTTCGAAAAAATTTTTGATGCAGAATCATTAACATTATCAATATGAACATTTCGTCTTTATACCATTTTAACCCACGCCCACTTTTTGGGGGCGTTTTTATATAAAAACCATTTATATACACTACCCCATAACATATGAAGGAGAAAACCTAGTCTTTTGTAGAACCGTAAAAGTGTTTTGTAAGCAGTCTGAAGATTTAGTTGTCACTATATCATTTTTTCTATTTTATCCACATCGTATTTTTAGCCATGCCCACTTTTTTTTGGGATTTTAGTTTTATGGATAGGATGGGATATTCAACGATCCGCACAGCGGATTGTAGCCTTCTCATATGTTTTTGTTTTAAGATTAAGCACTGAAATCTGAATTTTTGTTTTGTTTATTTTAGTTTCTATTTTTCTGTTTTCTGTTTTAAGAAACAAATAATTGAAGACTGAATTTCTGTTATATTTATTATAGTATAGTTTCTATTAGTTCATAAGTTAAACCGTTTTCTGTTGTAAGAAACATATAATTGAAGTCTGAATTTTTGTTATGTTGATTATAGTTTCTATTAGAATATAGTACTTAACCGTTTTCTGTTTGTTCTAAGAAATAAATAATTGAAGTCTGACTTTTTTTTGAATTTTAGTGTATATTAGCATGGAATATTATGGTAAGTTAGTTTCTTTAATGATAATTTAATGTCTTAAGTGTATACCATTTGCAATTTGGTCTCTTAATTGATTGGTTTCGTTGAAAGTTTCCGCTTGGTCTGTGAATTCATATTCACCTTCATTAACTTCGTTTCCTACCGACATCCTCTTGATCTTGTATCTTATAATGTCTGCAAATATTGTGTAACGCGCAACAAACATTTATAATTTGGACAACCTTACTTGGCTGGTACTCAAGAGAACGAGCCAAGCATCTGAAACGACTTTTCAAAACGCCGAACGTCCTTTCGATTACGTTCCGAGCGGAGGAATGCTTTTGGTTAAACGCATGTTGTAAACTGTTTGCTTGTGGATCCTTATATGGCGTCAGGAGAAAAGTCTCCAATTCATATCCAGCATCTCCTAAAAGCCAGGACGAACGATCCCCACTTTCATATCTTCTTTTAAGATAGTCCCGAGCTTTGCTCATGCTCCAAATAAGGGCGTCTTGGCTTGATCCCGGGCGACGCGCATCGACAGCTCTTATCACCATGTTGTAATCACATATCTACTCAAAATGAAATACTTAGTTTTTGAAAAAATTATATTTTTGTATCCTACTTACAATCATTGCATTAACTGAGAAGTATCCTTTCCTGTTATAAAATAGTGTAGGATCTTCATGTGGCTGCGACACTCTAATGTGTGTGCCGTCAATGCAGCCGATGACCCCAGGAATATGAAATTCGTTCATGAAATGTTGTTTGGATTTCTGTTTTTCTTCATCCGACATGGAAAGTTTGATCCATCTTGGACAAATTTTGTTCGTCAAAACATTAAGAACTCTTTTCAATATTTTTGACACAGTGCTACGGCCCAAAGCAACATCAAACAATTTATCAAAATAAAAATAATTTTGCAATGTCCCATATGACAGATGGTATCAGCTGTCTTTAATTTCACCGAGTGATTTCGAAAACTTTTCGAAGTTATGAAATCGGTCGGAATGTGGAACACCAAAAACAAATTCACTCGATTTACAAAAGTAATTTCACTTTCATTTCACTCGATTTCTGGAACCTAGCTGATAGTTTTAGTAATTTAGGTTAGTTTTTAAATAGGTTTAAGTTTTACAAAAAATATTCGAACATATTATTTGTAATAAATTGTTCTTCCTTTGTCGAAACATTATATGTAAAGAACAGCATGGCTTTAAAAAAAGTCGATCCACTGTCACAAACGTCTTAATTTGTATGCATCATTGTTCCAATAAATACAAATACAAATTTTTGGCGTAACAGGCTCGTTAGTACCCAGGGCCTAGTTTTCTCACAAGCATTCATGGGTGAGTGTGTACTTCTTGCACGATGGCGGGACCTTCTATTTTATGCCGACTCCGAACTGCTAAGTTGAGATAGGCCGTTCTTGACAATTGATACTACTCGGATTATTTGTCCGATCATCACAAGTTGAGGGCCAGTGAAAAATCATTTAGGTGTTGCTACTGCTCGGAATCGAACCCAGACTGAGCCCTCATTGTTCCAATAGCTTGGAGAATAAAAAAGAAATCGTTTGTATATATACTGACTTCTCCAAAGCCTTTGACCAGTTATTACATAATTAAGGCATATGGATTCTCTCCAGGCTTCATAAATTGGTTTCAATCATATCTCTTTTTGAGAACTTACCAAGTAAAATTGAGAGATTCCAAGTCCAACCCAAGGAAGTTATTTAGGACCAATTTTATTTATATTTGCTTGTATTCGAGATAGCAAATATTGATATGCTGGTGACCTGAAAATTTTCAAATGTAAAGGAGACAAACTGATTTAAACAGTTTTACCATATGGCGTCTTAAAAACGGTTTGAATCTGGGGCCTAACCATGTAATTCGATTCTATAATAAAAATATTCGAATTCGTACAGTCTGAACTATGTAATACTACGTTCTCACTGAGCAAAAAAGCTCATTTCGGCAATAAATTTGCAAATACGATTAAATTTCCCATACAAAATCAAATTACCGTAATGTGATAATACCATCACATTTGTGGGAAATGTGGTTTCTAATATGAAAAATACGAGGTCAAACAAACGAACAAACCTTTTTTCATTGGAACGGAACAGCTAAAATTTCAAATTGGATGGGATTCATGTGACAAAAAAATGAAGGGTTGATTGTAAAAATGTAAACATTGGAAACTTTCTCCCGAAAAATGTATTTTTTTAGTTTGCTATTTATACAACAATTGATGGTACATTTATTGCTCTGTATTTGCTGCTGTTATTTCGCCCAGAACCTCCTTGGAGTTTTCCATTTTAATGGAAACAAACGTCGGTTGTCAAACGTAATTCGAAAACTTAGTGAGAACACCTTTTTGGTGAAAATGCAAATAAGCTCATTTGAACCTCAGTGAGAACGTAGTATAATACTTTAAGGACGTTTTAATATGCGATAATCGAACAGCTCCAGCAATGCCAACCGGTTTTGTGTACTTTCGTGTATTTGTGGAACTACCTAATTCAAAAGTTACAGCTAGGTTCTACGTTTCACTTTCACTCGAAATAAAATTGAAATCGGTCTAAAGTGAAATTTTGGGTTCCACATTTCACTTTTACCGATTTCAATTTCACATTTTTCGAATTCTACTCACATTTTTGGATCCTACTCACAATCTGTGCATTAACTGAGAAGTATTCTTTCCTGCCTTCGATGTCGATGACCCCAGGAATAAGAAATTCGTCCATGAAATGTTCTTTTGATTTCCGTTTTTCTTCATCCGACATGGAATATATCTTTGATAAAGTGCTATGGCCCAAAGCAACATCAGAATCTTTTCCAATAGATCTCAGAAATCTTCTTTCGGTAAGGAAACGCAAAACTGAGGCGAACTGCATCACACAAAAAATCTATGATCGTTTTAGGTGTGGCGCAAAAGTTTGCAGCAACATTTGGAAAGCATGTTTATTAAGTCAATAATATGACATAAATCTAAATGAAATAACAATTTTTAATTTTCATTTGAAATTTATTTGTTTTAGTTACGCAGCATCTGCAATTTCTAAAGGATTAGAAAGGGGTCTTATCGTACACCTTTTTTTTGTCTCTGCGTACTTTTGTTTTTCAACTTGCAACACCGCCACAATATATAGCACTCAATATTTTATAATTTATTATTTATTTTATAAAAATTAAGCAGAATTTGTAAACAAACAAATTTATCAAAATAAAAATAATTTTGCAATGTCCCATATGACAGATAGTATCAGGCTGTCTTTAATTTCACCGAGTGATTTCGAAAACTTTTCGAAGTTATGAAATCGGTCGGAATGTGGAACACCAAAAACAAATTCACTCGATTTACAGAAGTAATTTCAATTTCATTTCACTCGATTTCTAGGACCTAGCTGCACAATTCGGTTTTATCGTTTTGTGTGTGATTTCAATTCGATCATTTTAGTATCTGTGAAATTGTTGGTATGAGCTGACGTGATTGAATATGTAGGTGAATAATATCTGAGTGTAGTAATGTTATTTAGATTTTGAATAGATATATTAAAAGATAATGTATTTTACCAAAGGTAAACAAAAAAATACTTCCCAGGAGGCAACATTTATTGAATTTATGGAGAGGCATAAAGTTCTTGCCAGAGGACTTCTGAAAAGAGATCGAGTTGCAGCGGACGCTTTGTTTTTGAAAAAAATACTGTTTTTGAATGCCGTCGATGTCGATGACTACAGGAATACGAAATTCGTCCATGAAATGTTGTTTTGATTTCCGTTTTTCTTCATCCGACATGGAATGTTTGACCATCTTGGACGAATTTTGTTCTCCAAAACATTAAGAACTCTTTTCAATATCTTTGATAAAGTGCTATGGCCCAAAGCAACATCAGAATCTTTTCCAATTCATCTCAGAAAGCAACACACTGCAACTCTCAAGATATCGATGATGGTTTTAGATGTGTCGCAAAAGTTTGCAGCAAAATTTGGAAAGTATGTTTATTAAGTCGATAATATGACATAAATCTAAATAAAATACCAATTATTAATTTTCATTTGAAATTTATTTGTTTTAGTTACGCTACGCAGCATCAGCAATTTCTAAAGGATTAGAAAGGGGTCTAATCTTTTTACTTTTTCCTATGCATACTTTTGTTTTTCAACTTGCAGCACCGCAGCAATATAAATTTTACTCATTATTTTATAATTTATTATTTATTTTATAAAAATGAAGCAGAATTTGTAAACAAGACAATTTATCAAAATAAAAATAGTTTTGCAATGTCCCATATGACAGATGGTATCAGCTGTCTTTAATTTCACCGAGTGATTTCGAAAACTTTTCGAAGTTATGAAATCGGTCGGAATGTGGAACACCAAAAACAAATTCACTCGATTTACAAAAGTAATTTCACTTTCATTTCACTCGATTTCTGGAACCTAGCTGTTAATGTCAGAATCGTTCGAATTTGCTCTAATAGAGTTGTTCATGAGACTATCTCCCTCCCAAGTGCGTTGTCTCTTTTTTTAAAACGTCAAAATCAATTGGAGGAAAACAATGTGATATTTTATATGGCGGGAGTACTAATTTTTGGATAATTTGCTTTGTAATATGAAAATATAAGCTGTTCAAAGTGAAACTCAAATTATAAATACATAACGATACTAAGAGAGTGTGTATAATTATAAAATATAAATAAAAAGAGTGAAATTGATAACCAGTGCCATTGCAAAGCGTGAACATAAATCCGAGTGCAAACGAAGTTGATTAGTTTTCGTGTAGTAAAGATTATTATGTTCTTGTTTTCACAAACAACAACAGCTCTGAATGTTTTTATTTTGTTTATAAATTGTTCTGTTCTCATTTAGCACTTTTACACAATTTTAAAGCAATTTTAAAAATGGTCCAAAAAAACAACCCCTGTCCCTTGCCAATGAATTTGCCTTTATACAAATGTCAAATGTTTGTTTTCCTACAGATGCTGTCAGTTTGTCATTGACACTGACGTTGTCCTGAACAACTCTATTCATTCGATATCAAATGTGTTTGCGAGTAAGAGGTAAAAAAATTGTCTGAATCAAAAATGTGAGTAAATATAAATAAATATTTATTGATTGCATTAAAATAATTTACTCAACTATTAACTCACTTTTTATGAACAGGCAATCAAAAAAATAGCAAACACCATGCCATTACAATTTGAAATGCTGGTCACCGGGACTTATCCAATTTATAAGCAGCTGGCACATGACTCTTTCGATTGACGCCAAAACTTCTGCAAGTATTTTTGACATAGTTTGCTGTGCAAGTCCAGCATCCTTGTCACCACAGATTTGGTTTTGGTAACCTCCTGTTGCCAAAAACTTCAATGTTGCTGATGGCTTAATCATATTTGGAACAGAATTTTGGCTTCTGCGAATACTCATATCCAACGATAAGTAAAACATGAAACCCTCTTTAGAAAGACGATAGTTTTTAACAAAACTGAAATCAAAATATTATATATGATTAAAAACACTTACAAATATTTTATTATATGAAAACTTTTCTCGCTTAGCTGTTTGAGATGTATCGAATTCTTCTTCGTTCAATTTGCTCATTTCGTTTCTTATTTTCTTGTAAATCAAACCAAATTGCAACACTGTCCATTTTTGTAATTATTCTTTTGACGATTTTCATTTTTCCGTAAATTTCAAGTTTTGTTTCTTTTTTAAGGATTGAGTCTTGTCAAACAGCTCGAGGCTCGTTCGAAAGTAGAAAATTATTTTAAAAAGATTTGGCATTACCGGCATCCGATTCTATTTACATAGATAGTTCCATTTCAAAGTAGAATCGGAAATAACTTTCGAATAGAGTCGAAAGTAGAATCGAATACTGTGGTAGGGCCCCTGAACCCTAATAAGTGCCAGCATTCGTCATTTTAACGAAAACGTCATCTATCTAATTTTAATCATACTCTGTCCGGACACACTCTCTACTTTGTTTTAAAGATCTAGGTGATTATTTGATCCAAAAATGGGGTTTAATAAATATATTAATGACCTTTATGTCACTCTTTCGCTCTTTAATTGTCTAGTTCGCCCTATGTAGTTCATTCGAATAGAATTGAATCAGTCGAACGTAAATTCATAAGATTTGCTTTGAGAGGATTTCCATTTGCTCCCGTACAGGTGTGGAATTAAACTGCTGTGTTGCCTTTGTCTCAACGTTGACTTAGCAGTGACATGGTTTTCTTACATATATTATTATCAGGACAAATTGATGCTCCTGATCTTTTAAGTGCTCTTGGTTTTATTACCCGGTGAGGTTTCTAAAACTTGCGCAGATTAAATATATTACATATACCTAACCATAAACAGATTAGGTATGCATGACGATATTAGTCGCATGAGTAGAGTTTACAATTAAATAACGGTGTAGTTGAACTGCATGTTAGTAAAAGTAGTTTAAAAACACTGCGAAATTGTGTTCTAGAGCCGTAATAAGTGTGTTGTATATAAGCTTAATTATAATTTCATTGTTTATTGATTTTGTTAGTGATGTCAAACTTAATAACTTCTATATTATTATGTTGTATTGTGTGCATATTATATGCTGTGGCAAATCGCTGCTCGTATATGCTGCTTTTTTAAGCTCGCTACGACACAGATCTGATAGTGTTAAAAAATAAAGTTATTAATTAGCTTGGTAAAAATTTACGAATATAAATGGCAGAAAATGGAGAATTCAAATTAATTTGATGCGAGTTTGTTCCCGACAGATTTGCTGGGGAGTACAACAAAACAAGTTTTACTTATTATGTCTTGCAACAACAATATATTAAAATTTATATTTTTGGTTAAATATTCATTTAATTTGTCAATAATCAAAATTGTCGCTCTTTGGGTTCAGAAAAGCCACATGTGATTGTAGAAAAACCATCATATTTGTATGAAAAAGAACAAAGTTTGTTTCATTAAATTTACTGTAAGCATAGGTGTGATCAGACAAAATATGTGAAGAGCAAAATAGGAACCTTAAAGGCTATGAAAGTGAAAAATGGTGGACCCAATAGGGAACACAAATAGTTAAGTTGGTATGAAAGAATTCGGAGAAGGTATTGGAGAAACAACATTCGAATTTAACGAATAAAAAAATAGACAAAGTCATAGATGAATTTTTATTATGAACGAAAACTTATTAAATTGGAAACATCATACGAAGAAGCGTAAGTCATGGCGGCCACTTTGTTTTCCACACTTTTCTAACATTTTGTTGTTTTGTTGAATCAATAACATCGTTTACATTGTTAGGTCTGTAGAACAAGAATAATTTGCATTTTGAATAATTAAATATGGAAACATTGCTGCAAAAATACAATTCGATCTGCAATATGTGTAATGATTCCAAACATTCAGAATTCGCATTAAAAGGAATAATGTTCTCCCGTGGAATTCGGAATAAGAGAATTTCCGGGAGTAAACAATTCTCGGAAGGTCTTTTCCCCGGGAATATTTAGAATTGCGTCCCAATTGTCTAACTATGTAATTCGATTCTATGTGTATTCGAGCGGATCATTTTGAGATTTTTTAGAATGTAAGTAAATAGAGTTATAAATAAATAAATTATAGAATATTTCATAAACATCTAAACATCTAAAAGCATATTTACAACGGCGTCCCATTTGAAATCATGGTGCAATATATGGCAAAGCATCCAGATTTGTCCAAGGGCTAGACAAAAATACTTATGGACAAAGCTAAAATAAAGTTATTTAATTGGATAAAAATGCCTTTAATAAATACTCAACGAGTTAAACTTTTCTAGCTGACATCCATTATATTAAATTTATCTTTGCCTTTGTTAAATTTCTTGAAATCGTTCCGAATTCTCGCCTGAATCCCAATCAAACCAAATTGCGACACTGTCCATATTTATTTTTTGTAATTTCATTGCTCACGGTAAATTCGGTTTTCACAACAATTATTGTTTAGTTGTTTGTGTTATTTCATGTCGAGTCTTGCTCAAAAATCGCAAATTTGTTAGCAAATTGCTTGGCATTGGATTCTTTTTTCATTTGAAAGCAGAATCGCAAATAACTTTCGAAGAATCAAAAGCAGAATCGAATTACATAGTTAGGCCCTGATTATCCCACCAAACAAAAAAACTGAAAGCTTGGGCTACACAAGAGTACATTGTTGAACAATACTTCAAAATAATAAAAGTTTGGCTGACACGGTTCGGTAAGTTCGTACAAAATACGGTCGAAATATTGATATAACTTCCTCAAGAGTGAATAGTCTAATTGAAAAATTCAGGGAGACTGGATCAATTGTTGATGCCTTAACACATTGGCTGTCCTATTTTTAATACCGAAGCAAGCAGAAGAGTGTTCGTTAAAGTCCAGGCACATCTTCATAAATAAGAATTCCATTGTTTTTTTATTAATAAGCCAATTTCCCCCTTCATGGCTTCGGGTTTTGCGGATAGTGCAACGAACCACCTTGCAGAAGTACGAAGCAAAACCTATCTTCTCGAAATGATCTCACATTCATCTGAGTAGTATTAATTCTCGAGAAAGGCTTTACTCAACTCAGCCACTCGGATTCATCATAAAACAAGAGGTCCCGCATCGTGCACGAAGTACACACGCCCACATGAATGCTGGTGGCTAAACCATGTTCACAGACAAGTGTGTTTGGCAAACATTTGTATTTTTTGGCTTCGTGAAAGTCAAAATTGTCGCTCTTTGGGTTCAGAAAAACCATATGTGATTGTCGAAAAACCATTCACAACTTGTCAATGCTTTGTTAAGATTTTTAAGGGAGGCATTATTGAATCATCAAAAATGAGGCCGTTCAAGCAGTGGTTGTTACTGGTGCCCGATATCGCGACAAGATAGCCTTGTTATTTATGGCTAAATTGATTTCGATGATACGAATTGGACCCATGATATGTGAATTAAGGTTTACGCCAAAAAGCCCATAACCAACTGTGTATTGAAAGAGAAAATTCAAAATTCAGCCAAATATGCAAATTGTTCATGGAAATTTCGAAAACAGCCAGCGTAAATGGATTATCGTGGAGGCCATTTGCTCAATGTGTTATTCCGTACATAACCCTTTCATATATTTTTTTGCGATAGGTTACATTTTTTTGTAAGACGTAGGTTTTTGTTTAAAAAAAAAATTGATTCTCCTTGCGAACTCCTGAAAAGCGCAAATAAATCAATCGCCCTTCATGTGGCCCGACATCGGGCGCTACTTCCCTCAAATTGTTTTCCATATGCCAACCCAAAGCCCGCAAAGTAAAAAAAATTTTTTTGTTTTTTTAAAAGTAACATTTCTCAAGTTAAGTTTTAAATTTATTTGGTTGAATTATTTTTTTCTGTTTTTGTTTTTTCTCTTTTATTTAAAACTAAATCTAAGAAGTTATTTTTTTTATCTTTCTTTCTTTAAATAAAAAAAAATGAGAACATTTTGCACTTACTATTCCCAAAAAAAATGCGCATAATGCATTGTTTTTGAAATTGTTTTATAAGCATTTATCCTTTTGTGTCAATATTATTCTCTCTATTTTTGTTTTGTATCCTTAAAAACATAAAACATTAAACGAATTCATTTGAACATATATAATATTTATAGTGATTTATTTATTATTATTATTATTTTAATTTTTTTTGTTTTGTTTTTCTTTTCTTATTTTTTACAGCTAATATGGTGGTTTGTTTGCAAGTGATGACTCTCTACGTTTAGTTACCATGTATGATTTGTTGTTTTTTTTATTCATATTTTGTTTTTCGTCACACTTGAATTATTTTTGTTTGTTTTGTTTCTTTTATAAATACAATTACAAATAATACATTTACACGAATTATAGTTACATAGCTAAAATTAAGAAAAAAATTAAATATGAAATTCATCAACAACAATAAGTTTGTATGTTTATTTCTTCTTTCATGATTGTTTATATAAAGTTTAGTTTTTTTTTAATTGGTGGTGGTTGTGATAGTTTGGTGTTAAAAAACCCATATTTATTATATTTTTTTTTTGTTTTTGCAATTTTATACTCATTTATAGTGTGTGTTGAGAAAGTCCTGAGATTAAGAAAAAAATTAAAATTTGTGTCTTCAATTCGTTTATGAAAATAATAATTTATTAAATAAAAAAAAATTGAAAACAAAAATAACAACACACAGCCGCCGTCAGGTAAACAAAATAAAATGTTGATTTATTATTATTTTTTTGTTTGTTTTTATTGTTAATATATGTTAAAAAAAAGTTGTTATCATCTTCTGTTGGTTTTTATTTTTTTCACGATTTGTACATTTTTTGTTTTCTTTTCTTTAGAAAATTCTTTGAAATTAAAGAGTAACGAGTTTTGTTTTGCTCTTTTTACACACTGTGGTTGCTCTTCTAAGGTGTGTTAGTCTTAAAATCAATTTTAAAATAGAAATATAAGGGTTAATTGGTGTCGGTTTGTTTAAATTAGTTTGCCGCTGGGCTAACGAAATTGATTGATAGATATTGCAAAAACAAAGAAATTCGTGGGTACAATGGAAGAAGAAACAAAAAATCTACAGCTTTGTGCTTTCCCACATTAATGTTCACCAATCCCTGGTATTGGTGTAACATTCGTGGATCTATTCTTTTTCTCCGTCTTGTTGATGCGATTTTTGAATTCGATCGTCTTTTTGTTGTTCAACTTTTGGGTGTGCTTTGTGTGTTTCTTTAGGGTTTTCAACAATTTCGTTTGCCGCTTGAGTTGGTTGATTTGCTTCTGCTTTTGATCTTGAAAGAATGGCAACAATGTTATTGTTATACAGCCGGTGGTGGCTTTTTTCTTAGTCACTGCTGTTGTTCTGGTTGATGATTGCTTTCTGGTTGCAGTGTTAGGCATTGATGTGTTATGGTATTTGCGGTTATCCACTGTTGTTGGTGTCGCTACTGATGTTTTATGTTTCTTTTTGTGTTGTTTATCAATTTTTATGTTTCTTATTGCATTTTCCTTCGTCGTCACCGGGTTGGTTGGTATTATTGTTTTTAAAATTGGTATGCTTGGTTGTATTGTTGTTGTTGTTGCGGCGTTAGTTGATAGTGATTGAGTTGATTGATGCAGTAATTGGGTAGTAGGTTGGTGTTTTTGTTGTTGTTGGTGTTGCTTAACTAACAGTAATCTTATCTTTCAGCTCATTTTGACGCGTTTCCTTGGTGGTCCAATTGGTGGGATTTGTTGTGTGGCGAGCGCTCGAAATGCCTCCGCTATTAAATGCGAATGTGTTGTTATCATATTCTGCCAACCGTGCGTTTCCATAACATCTGTGGCATGACTGTAATTAAACAAAATTGACAAAAATTAGTGAAATTATAACATCAACTGTATATGATAACTTACGTATTGATAAAATCTATCGTTTGTGCTTTCAATTGATCCGCACTATGGAGATCAGCTAATATTAGGGTTTCAGCTGCTGTCTCAACCGATAGATTAACACACAGCGCTTCTTCACACATCACTTTTAATTTTTCTAATGCATACTGAAAATGTATAAAAAGTTTGATTTATTTAATAAAATATCAAATCTGAGCAGAATATCTATATATATAAAAATGAAACCCGTTTTCCGTTGTCACGACATAACATGAAAACGGCTTGACCGATTTGGCTGATTTTTTTTTTGTAGTTTTCTAATACTCTGTACAAGGTTCTTACGGAAAAAAATATTGAGCAAATCTCTCAGGTCAGCTTTGAGAAAATAAATACTACTAACACTAAAATACTATTACGGACCCTAAAACGAAACAGTACCCGGGCGAAGCCGGGCCGGCCAGCTAGTTGAAAATAAAAATGTAATTTCGTTATAAGTCTGCGGTAGAAACAAGGGCCGTAAAGATATTTACAAGAGTATAAAACTGCGTTTTGAAGTTATGTAATCAACAATAGATTAAAAATAACCTGTGTGTAGAGAGCATTTAACTCCGGATACAACACCAATACCTTTCTGGCAACAATTTCGTGTTTAAATGTTCAATTTAAAGAATAAATACTTTTTTTAATATAGAACAGATCCTTTATAAGTTACCGGTAATTCCAGCCCTTTTTTCCGGCGCTGCATCAATGAACGTATCAAAAGCAATCGGATAAATCTTCGATCCCGTTACGAGCGTAGCCAGCTTTCAATGCTCGGTATAAGTGTTAGTAACGACTACATATTTCAAGTCGTTAAAAACTCAACGAAATGTCTAGGTTTCCTTAATCGATGTAAGAAATATTTCGCCCCTGATCTGGCCAGAATATAGTAAGCGTTTATACACCCAAATTTGAGTCTAATTGGGTGCTTCAAAAGCGACATTGCATCTACTAGATAGGATAAAACGCGTGCGAAAAATTGTTTAGGACACATAGGAATGAACATCATCGAAATATCTCCTACCTTGCCTTTTTTATCGCTATTTTAACTACCAATGCTCAAATAAAATAACCAGCTGCATTCGTCCCATTCAATAATTCAGCCGCAATACTCGCTAGGCTATGAACGCAAATCAGTTTACCCTCAAGCCTATCTTCGGACGAACGCTGATATATAGAGATTTGTACATAAACCGAACAACTAGAATGTGGAATGCTCTACCAAACTCTGTTTTTCCTTACCATTATAATTTACAGTCAGTTAAAACCAATGTGTACCTGTACCTCCTTTCTTCTTTTCCCGAATTTCCTTAACGCACGCACTGTACAAAAACATTTAAAGAGTATTCATATACCTTTGAGTGCCCGCAAATTTTAAAAAAAATATGCATGTGCCAACGGTCTAAACTTCCCAAACGCATAAAAGCTGAGCACGTACATTTACTCATAGCAATAATATCCAAGCAGTCCTCAATATCAATAGGAGCGTATTTGGCCTCTCTCGGAAAATTCAAATCATTGAGTAGTTACACTTACAAATAAATAGAAGTAGAATTTGAGCTCACCAGCCGACGCGACGGACCGTTTCGAAAGGACATAAATAAATTCGTTTCCACTGTACTTTTAGCATAGTTTTCGTGGCCGCATTCTTTGGCAAGGACCGATGGAATTTAATAATACTCTTCCTTCAATATCCTCTAATATACTGTTTTTTTTTTTATTTCAACATGGATAAGACAAACAGAGATAAAACTAACCTTATCAGCAGCAGCTAGGAGATCATCGGCCATTTTTTCCAAGTTGGGAGCCTTCCCTGTATAGATAAAGCGTAGCATTTCTTTTAGTACCTCATGATCAACATCGGTTATGGCTACACGATTAAGCTTACGCTCCTCCATTTCATGTTCAAACATCGCAGCGAATACATCACTTCGGGCTAAAATAAAACGAAGCGTTTATTGCTTGTTTGTTTTTTTTTTAATTTGTATTCTAAAATTACCCGCTAAAATAGCTTTATGTGCTTGAAATTCACGTCCACCCACCGCTAATGTAACATCGCTGAATTTTTCATTATCGAAAAGATTGCCCAAATCCTCGGAGAGCTTACATTCGGGAACTTTAAATTGTACAATATTACTTTGACCAGAGATATTAACACTATCAGCTACAACGCTAACTTCACAGAATATTGTTAATTTATCTTCGGGTAGGAGACCATTAGCCTCGTCCAATAGGAAATCTCGTCGAATGAACTTCTTAAAGCCCCAATCTTTGCCTTGTACGAAACGGTAAGCTCTGTAAAGATAAGAGAGAGACACAAAATTAAATAAATCAACCATATAATGTTGTTTTCATCTGTAATTATACATTCAAAAGCACGCTAACGACACAATATTGACAGAAAGTTACTCTCCATTGGTATGTGGAAGAGAGGGAGAGTAATAAATTCAAAAATATGCAATAATCTCTCTCACAGCAATAACAAACAAATAGATGCGCACTCGGCTCTCGGCAATGGTAATACGTTTGTTCTTTTGAATTAAGTTTGCATTGTAAGCAACAGATTGGAAGGTGAATGCGAGCACTAGAGTTGTCGATGTTGGCTTTCATTGAAATTGATTTGGATACTGGATATAGCAGGTCAATTATTTATATATATATATATATATATATAAACATTTTTTTGTCTGAACGATATTCAGATGAGCACGAGGCCTTGTGATAAAGGTGCTGCTGGATGAGTCTGGAATTAGCATTCACTAGTTATTGTATTTAGATGAGTTGGTTTTGCTTACATGGCGCATTAAGAGGGAGCCTTGAATTGGTATTCCCTTATTCGGCCCACGTATGTAGATGTCTTTTTTTTATACTGGCTTTTGTTGGGAAGGAAAACAAAACCAATTTTATGAATATGTCTCAGGTGAGGCGAATATGGAACGCCGAAACTGCGTTTGGGTTTAAAAAAAAAAAAAAGGAACTCATCCAGTAGTAGAGGCATAAGTCAATTAATAGATCAGTGCGCCTGCGCAGTTATCCGAATTTTAAAACTTTGAGTGATACCCGAGTATTTCGAAAAGATGCTATCCACTCCCCGGCCTATGAATACATATGTCTGATCTGGTATACACACTGTTCCACGAACGACCCTTTAATATAAGAAAGGGGATTAAGTCATAACATTTCGCCAGTATTGTACTAAAACTGACGTTATACTGACGCGCAAAATCTCTTATAAATCTGTGTAGGAACTTACATCGTGATCATCAGCACGTTTGGGAATATAGATTAAGACATGCCTGAAATGGCCAAATAATCACTATTCTTAGTATCGTAATACTAGAATAATAACGGGGCTACCAGCGAAATTCCAAAAATTGAAATCAAATATATGGCATAACGGCCCATACAGGAATTGTCATTTCTGGGTTTTGAACCTGCACTTAGTACGTAACAAAGAACCAAAGGCTGCTGCACCCACACTGTCTGATGCTGCTAGACTTCGGTAGACCATCTAAATATGGTTGGATGTTTTAAAAGTTTTATCCATTATGACGCTAAAGCAAATATTAAGGAATCACCGTGAATGGTGCAACCGCAAATTCAAGATGCGGAACACTAGCGATGCAGCGTTAACAAAAAGTTATTAATGGTCGAGGCCAAGATTAACACAAAAAATCGTTGAAACAAAACAAAAAATAAATATCACAAGTTCCCGACCCAACGTAGCATAAAACGAGTATGAGCCAAGTGACATTTTTTACACAATAAAGAGGGTCCTGTATAGTTTTGAATAATTTGCCGATTTTTGCAATAAGTTGGACTGGTTAGTGCTACTAAATTATAACCAGGGGCCTAGCCAATAACCACTAAGTCACTGAAATTTGGACGTCTTGTTATATCAGAACAAAACAAAAACTTCACTCAGAAAACCATTAAAATAAATATTAATTTTTTTTTTTTTTTGAAAAATGAGTTCCTTTTGGTGATGGAAAAGGTAAACAAAATGTCCAATTTTAAAAGCGCTTTAAAATCTTTACAAGAAGTGGTTCCATAACTCGTAAAGTTAAACCAACACCAGACATTCTTCAACATCGCACATAATCAAGACTCAAATTGCACTTTACTATACAGAAATAATCATCGAAAGTGTGGAACCGATCGTCAACCTAGAAATCTCTACATCAGCATTTCAAAACGCAAATAAATGTTAATTGTATGAAAAGCTATTGAAAACAAAATGTTCTTTGATGGCAAGTACATTTCAAATGATCTTTCGAGCAAGTACATCGACTAAGATGATTCTCTACCCCAGAATACGTATCAGAATGTAATTTGGTGACTCGCTAAAGTCAAAATGGAATGAATGGCTGCACAAGCCACACGACATGTAAACGAGTTCAATAAGAAAAATAATGTTTATTTTAGAGAAAAAATATTCAATGTCACCTAAGAAACAAAAATAAAAGTTGCATTCCTTTGAACGTACCTCTGTGATTCCATTGCTTTGGTTTCTTCTCGTTTAGCATTTAATATAGAAAATTTGAATTTGGCTCTAACTTCTGATTTATTACACGATACTAATAGTAGATATAGGGATAAGTAATCTTTGCTTTCTTCATCTAGACCTTTTGGATTAACTCGTAAACACCTGAGAAAGAAATAGGAAATTAATTATTTGAAGAATAAATTCGTTGCTTTTGAGTTATTACCATTTTAATTTGTCATTAGCACCCGCAGAAAATGTGGATGATTTAAGGACTTCTCCCATTTCTTCGCGGCAAAAACTAAAATTATTTATAGTCCACATATAGCTGAATTTAACCACTTTCACCTAGAATAAAAAAAACAGATTTTAAATTATAATGTTGTAGGTATGTATATATAAGTTTTAAGTTAAAAATTTGTTTATATTATCAAAATATAAATTTCAAAAGGATATGATGTCTAAATGAGTGATTTATGTCGTCGACATAGATGTATCACTTACGGATCCCTCCGAGATCTATGAAAAATCTGTAAGTGGAACATGATTCCTCAGTTCAAAATGCGACTATGCTGATATGCTGAGACTAATTATAAATATAAGCAGGAAAGAAGTAACCAAACTGTTGTTTGACAGAAAGTTTCTCCCTGCTAAGAATGTTGTTCCACTTAATAAAATAATCTTAGCTGAGACAGCGCGGGAAAATCTTCGAAGGATATTTAAGTGGAACACGACTATTTAGTTTTTCTATGCAAAATCAGGAATCATCTCTGTAGGCACTATTATAAATGCTATGGATTTCCTTTGCAAAATGTTAGCGTGCAGAATTTGTACTACGGTGGTGAGAAATGTAAAAATGTAGAAAGTCTTCAGTCGTATTTAAAGGCTGGCATTTAGACTCTGTAGAAATATCAAGATGTGCTTAATTCTTGCAGGAGCATAATACACGTGAAACAATATTGCGATTTTTAAAAACCAGCAAGGTCTTAAAAAAAAAACAAAATTCTTATTGTCTATTTGCAATAAAATAAAAAACAGACACTCCTAACAACAAGCATTTCTGATATTTCTTTTTCATATTCCTCCCCTTTACAACCATTACTGGCTGATCTCTTATCTATATTATTTAATTACTGCATAACTCACTCAGTGCCTCTAGTTATCTAGCACTCCTAACAACAAGCATTTCTGATATTTCTTTTTCATATTCCTCCCCTTTACAACCATTACTGGCTCATCTCGTATCGATATTATTTAATTACTGCATAGCTCACTCAGTGCCTCTAGTTCTAAAAGATCTCTAAAGTAATAAAAGCTTAAGATCATAATATAATACTCTAAAAAAGGGTAATTAAACGTTCTGCTTTAACTACAGACCCATACCTAAAAACTTTGTAGTTTCTCAGGTCATGGAAAGTACAATCAATTGTAACTTCATGAGCCTTTTAGAGAAAAACAAATTTTGAGTGGCCTTTGGGTTAATCAAAGTGAAAAACCAAGCATTTACTAATATGGTGAATTTGGATTCACCAATATGGTGATACAATTATTATCCGAAGAGTATTATTTATTGCCAATGGAACGATTCGGAAGTGTTCCGACAATTCCGACCAATCGTATAGCAATCGAAAACCCAACAACCAGGTTGAGCTTAAAACTTCAAAAACTCAGGAGTCAGGACTGTCTTCCATCTTTGAAAATAAAAAGATTCAATGTTGTGAAATATACATTCGGTATTCGCAATTCGCCAGCATAGTAGGCAGGCTCTATAGTACCGAAATCCTAGCTTTCTCACAACCATTCATGTGTGCGTGTACACTTCTTGCACGATGGCGGGACTTCCTGTTTTATGTCGAATTCGAACGGCTGGGAATCGAACCCAGACCTTTCTGCGCCGCAGTTCAACGCAGTTACCATCGCGCCACTCACACCATCATATATTATATGCTAGAATAACAAAATATTGCTAATAATTGTAGCTTCATAACTCTCCCTTCGTTTCACTCTAAATTCAGCGATTTCACTTATCATTGGTTGAAGTGACGGCTACTACAGTATCGCCCGCTTATATGTATATTGTCAATACCCAACATCCAGGGAAAGAGAAATTTCAATATCACTTGTGCTATATACGTATACAAATATGTATGCGGCTAAAATACAGTACTAGCCGAACTTCATGTTTGTTGATATGCCTATGATCGCCCAAGTGAAGGGTGATTAAAACAAAGCGAATACACACACACAAAATTAATAGATTTCAATTACTTACGAACAAAAAAAATCAAATTATATCTAGCTGATCACGTTTGCTTTCATTTTTGTTTCCACATCTTCCCCGTCTAGTTTTGCCCGCGTTGAGGCCCAAAAGAGTAAAGTTACATAACCCCAAATGACAACGAAGGAGGAGAAGGAGGTGGTGAGTGAGTGCGCGAGCGCACACCGTACATGCAACGGTGTAGCAACTTTTCTACTTCTGTTTGATATTATGTTGCTGCCTTTAAAGAGGGTTTTTTCTTCAACGGGAGACTGTCACCGTGCCTCTATGATCCATGGCGGTTGTTTACGCAATATTGGTGTGGGAAATAGTGCGACCATGTGCTTAGGAAATTTGCCATAAAGCAACTAATTTGGTGAAACACATGTGTTCGTTGTTTGTCGTCAGTGATTCGATGTGCGGTGTGGCGGCTTAACAAGACTTTCAAAATGATATTTTGCAATCCTTTGACATTTTTACAGCGATAACACGCTTATATTTACACTACGAAAAACGACGACGACATGGACTTCAGAGTTGGGTGGCAAACGTGAGTGATGTTATAGTGCTGTGCGGTGATGGAGCGGAGAGAGAGTGAGTGAGAAATAAAAGGGAAAATACTGCAACGCCCGAAAGTTACCACGCTGAAAAGGAGACTTTCACTTTGGTTTCTCCCGCGCGCGCTGCTTTTACTATTTCTCCTTTCGAAAATCTGTTTTAATGTTTTTGTTCGTAGCGAATTAAAGTTATTTGACTGACAGATTTTGTTTAAATAATAGAGCGCAGGGTATTTGAATTTTGTAATGAACTGGAATGATGTGATCGTGCAACGGTCAAATTCCTTCCTGTAGATTAGGGGAAGTAAAAGTTTGAAATTAAATTCAATTAGGAAGTTTTTAACATTTGTGTAGATCTTGAAGGATATGGTGTTGCAATCAAGTAAGAGTTAGAATCGTTGGCTGGGTTGTTGAGGAGGATTATTAGTGGCATTGTTAACGAAAACGAAAATGTGTAGGTATCGAAGACCAACAAAAAAATTGAAAACGAAAATGTGTAGGTATCGAAGACCAACAAAAAAATTCGATTGGATTATGACCAGATGAAAACATGTAACAAAAATTTACGCAGCCACTAAAAAATGTTTTAAATGTCGAAGAAATAACCTCACTGCGGAAAAGACTCTGTTTCGTACATTAATTGATATTGAACAACAATATGTATCGCTAATGACTGCTTGTTCGACCGTTCACCAATATATCATTCGCAATGAATCCTAATCTAAGACACAACATGGCGCTAGACAATAACAAATTTTATAAAAATGTTATCAACTAAGTATTCAATGAACAATTTTTAAAATTAATCCTTACAATTACAGTTAAAAATTATTAAGACTTAATTGAAAGAACCTCATAATACAGCAAAATATAAATTGCGACTTCTTTTTCTTTTATAATTAATTTTGATAAATAACTGACATATTTTTTGGGTCCAATTTGTTAAACATCTGCTGCGTTACATTCGTCATCACAAAAGCCACCAGAACTTTGCCGTTTTATCTTATGCATAAAAAATAAAACTGCACTACAATTATAATTTTTTTTATTTAAAAAAAACGACTGCAAGCAAATTGAAAAAATTAATATTAACACGCTATAGTATCGTGTGTTCGACAACTACAAAAAAATAGCCCTACAACAGCATGTGCTACTACACCAATTTTAGCACATATGCATCCACTTTTACGATTACCCACGAATGAAAAACCACTCCATCGCCCTAAAGTAACCCATATGAACAAAAGGGAAAAAGAGAAACTTTTTTTTTCACTTTTAATACCTTCGATGTGCTTTGTTCTCGATTTTTTGTTCCCCCATTAAGCAATCAACGATATTACTCGTAATAAAAATAAATTTCTTTAAATCAAGGATGTCTAGGTACTTAAGAAGGTGTACACTCTGATCAAATGAAGGTTGTCCCTTCACTTTACTTGAAATGAAACTCAATGCAAGTGAGTAATTAATGTGAGGCAGTTAACGATTTGTTTTGCGTCAGAAGTTCGCTCTAAGATAGTTTTATTGAAGTTTTTGAGGTTAATATTTGGTAAGATATTTTTGTATGGCAGTTTTGTTTGAAAATGATTCCAAGATCACAATTACACTTAACAGTTTGGCAGAGGCAAGACCAGAAAAAAGGTCGATGAGCAGATCAACATTTGCTAGCAAAGAACAGGGGGGGGGGTCATTCCCTAACTTAAAAAATGATTATCACTCAAAGGAACCTACAATTAAAATATGTAGATGACAGCCATTTGGCGTTAGATCACATCAACAATGTGAACTTTTCGCAAAAGTGGCAATATTTAAAAGGACATTAGTTATCCAAAAAAAATACCATTTCAATGTTTATATTGGCCAATAGTAAATATGGTTCTCTTATGGCAATCCTGTAATAATTGAAATTCCTTTCAATTTTTTTTGCACATGTAGAGGTGTTTTTCAAACTTATCCACCTATCATTTGCTGTGATGATTTGCTACCGATATGGTTTTCATTAGATGACCACCGACCACGAAATATACCCATGCTCCAACTATATTGAGCAGGCTCTTCTTTGAATAAATAAAAAATCATTTTTTATAGCACCGAAGCTCAAATAATTAAATCGCTTTCCACTCCATACTAGGAAATGTGTATTTTGTTGATTTCCACTCATAATTGGACAAGTAATATCTCAATAAAAACACCATTCAAATGGCAATCATAAATTCAGTTCTCCTTCGACTCTTGAAATGATTCATAAATTCATCTCAATCATGTTTACCCATAAAGATCTAGACAAGTTTAACAACTACAATCGATAAATATGTGCTGCATGGCATTTATGAGAGACAATTAATTACAAGCAGAGTCCAGTATAAAAAGTTCCCTACATGGTTGGGTACCCTTGGTGTTACAATCTAATAACCCAAATTCACCCATATAGGTAGAGATATTAATGAGATTTAATATGGCAGATACCAAATCAAACTGCTAAAAGAAATGGTTTGATTTGAAATACTAGCAATTTCTACATCTTCGAAAACTTAACAATAATTTTAAATTCGATGTGTACCCTGTGACACTCTCACAAGATGTGTTGCAAGCTGTGAATACCTATCACACAAGGCGATGATTGAATTTTTTTTACCTTCGTATACATCATTACGCCATCACATCGTTTTCTCTCGCTCTCTTGTCGGTTGGATAAAGAAAGTACGGAAGTGGATGTATGGTAAGTTAGTCGAATGTTGTTTGACACTTGGCACGACGGTAATGTGGCTGTGGGTGGACATATATACAATGGCCCTTTTACTAAAATTCGCCCTTTCTAGTTTGCCAGCCAAACTCTCATCTGCATATCAAACTAAGAGTATCAACAGCAACACAAAGTAAAAAAAAACCTTAATAACACGATTAGGTATAGGTATTTTCATGTTGAAAAATCTCTCCACTGGCATTAAGAGTACGATTCACTTTATTGTTTGCCTCGAGATATGGGATTTTGTTGCAACTCCGTTGTTGCTGGCTTGGCGTTATATCTGTAACTATTTGATGGTGGCATATCTTATGTCATGAGAAATACTTTCCTTATAAATGCGGTGTAGTCAGATGAAGCGACGACACGGCCACTATAGAAAGTGGAAAGTATCTATAGATAGTTTGGATGAAAATTAATTGAAGGAGAAAATGGAATAAGTTTTTTTTTGTTAGTTAACTTTTCACCATCATTAAAGATATTGATTTGCTCTAAGAAAAGAGCAAACATGCGGACAAATGCTTTCGTAAATTTTAACTTTTGTCTTTTTGTAATTTTTTTTTTCGAATGTAAGTCGCTATTACTTGGCTTGTATATCCCAGAACAAACGCACTTTACTAAATTCCTGGTAGTTCGTCCAAGTAGTTTAATGTTCTGAAATAAAATACCTGCAACTCAAAAATGAACCAGAGATTAATTCAAATGTTCACAATAGCAAATAACTACATATAAAAATGACTATATTAATTTGCGTAAAGTGGTATGTAGATATGTATTCAAAGTTAAAAATAGGAATGCAATCGTTTTCAAAAAGTTTACTATTTGTTTTAAAAACGGCTTTATAATCAGAAAATTCCCAAAAAAAAGGTCTTGCCATCCACAAAAAAAAGTACCTTATGTTATCGTCAACGTGTCCCCAAATATAATTATGATCTCCAAGACCATATCACCAACACCAGACGTTATGAAACAAATACTCATAACTTTGAGTGGCGCATGCTACTCAAGGGTAGACGCATTTGTAGTTTAGTAACCTTCATTGGGATTGACTCTGTGTACACCCTTTAGCCGTCATCTTCACGTTGTTGTCGTTGACGTTGCCATCGTTCGGTCGTCGTGAACATCAAACATCACCATAACCATTATCATGTCTCAAACGTTCAGGGCAGTTCAATAAACGCGTATTCCAAGGTGAAATTCCAAAATGTTTTCTACTTCTTTGCCTTCGTATTGTATATTAATACTCTATATAAATATAGGTATATACGTATGTGTGTGTAAAAAACAAAAAGAGCAGGAGCTGCTTAAGCAGTCCAATGCTAACTCAAGGCCTTTTTTCTCATAGTATTGCTTTGGTGCCAGTGGTGCAGATACAGAGGTGGTGCAAAGTATATGAGTTTAATGTACGACGCTGTTTCGTGGCAATGGCATCAGAACAGAACCCCATCAGAAGAGTAATAGTAGAATCCATTGGCATTAGTAGCTGATGAGATAGGGATGAGCAGTAATATCAATAACAACATCTATAGGACAACAACGCGATGACGAGGACGACTACGACGACAATCAAGACGACGATAGCATATTAGCCAAGCCAATGAGTGTGCGTGTGTATGTATTGTGCCCACCTATCTACCTACCAACCAACTCCTTCGTCACGTCATGCGTTCGGTGGCCTTTCCAGCCAAAGAGCAACCAACGGACCAGCAGCTAGCAATAGCAGTCATCCGACTATCAAACAACCATCGTTTTTGGCCTTGTTGGAATCATCCAATAACTTTAAGTTCAATTCCCTTAGGTCTTTATTTTGTCTTTGCTGAACTGGTCCGCCATTCATTTTCGATGTGTGTATACATTTATTATTAGGAACATCCGACCAAAAAAACATCTCCAAAAGAACATTTTAACGAATTATTGCTTCTCAAACTGTGTCTGGTCATTTACCTACGATTTACAATTGTGAATGACTTTTTTTGACAACAATTTTTTGTTTGGAAATTACCTCATGGCCATTGAACTTAGGGATGATGACAAATTAACTTATTCATAAACATTTTTTGTATGTAGGTATTACTTGCTTTGGGGCTAATAACCTTGAGCCAAGCCGTATACAATGACAACAAGGAAGGTGTTTGGACAGCTGACTTGTACACAGAATGATTTACTGCTACCGAAAAGAGAAACTAAATAGAGACAAAGTAATGATTTCTGAAAATTGATTTATAAATTTAGCAGTAAATTGCATACGGGAGTTCAAGATTCAATAGTTGTTAAGAAATTATTTAATAGTAATAGTAATAGTTAATAGTAGCGAACCGGATAGATGCCACTTTATGGTTAAATAATATGACAGATCTAAAAGTCGCAAAGACAAATGAACAAATTCATAGGTATAACGCATGAAAACTAGAAAACCAATTTGAAATGAAAATGACATAAATTAACATCTTTTAAATAAATTAAGTTTAGAAAAAAAGTATGATAAGCGCGTTCTTATTAAATAAATAAGAAACGTATTTGTTAAGTCACAAATTAAATTAGTTTATATTTATTGTTTTAATTTTAAAACATAAACAACAAGTGTTCCGTTAGATTTCTTGAAAACGAATACATATTTGTACAAGTGCCTTGAGTTTAATAACTATTTTTTAATTCAATTTTTGTTTATCTTAAAACTAACTAAAATGCTAGACAAAAATTCATTAATAAACTAGCCTACATTACTACTACTAAACTTACTTACTGGCCATATGCGGGCGCTCTTAATTATTTTGATGATGTATTTTAAACAAATGCCACTTCTTTCGTTAAGTTAAAAAATCACACTTAGTTTCTATCAAAACAATTATTTGAATATAGCGCTTACCCAAAGGTGGTCAGTTATATTCCGTAGCCAAGCTGACGTCAGAATGTCGACGTTTTATATGTAGAGATTATAATTTGATAAATGAACCTCTCCTTTGAGTTACAAGAAACACTTCACAATTGATACCTGAACTAAATTCAGAAATCAATATCCACTCAAAATTGCATCGTTAAAGAAACGAATAAAGTGCAATTTCCTAAAGCGGAATGAGTTCTTCCCCCTGATTGGGTAGAAGATGAGGCGGTGTTTTTCCTTTAGTTTGCCTACTTTTCCCCCAACATCTCGATCGAAGTAGAAAATCAGAACACAGAAAAAAAAACAAGACCGGAGAAGCGCCTTCTTAGTACACAAAACAATTGACAAATAAATGTAAAGACCCGAACGAAAAAAGGGAGGTTATTGAATTCATTCTTCTGACTCATAGCGACTATTATACAGGCAGCTACAATGAGCTTAACAAAGATCAAGAGTAAAGTAGATTTGGAGCAAACTGTGTGTGATGATTAAACTTTGTTGTATATTGAACTGACCCGCTTGAAAGTCCGATGACTCTCTCACTCGCGTATACTCTTTATCTTAGTTTGCCTGTGTACGTTTGTTCCGTTCTCTTGTAATTTGTAAACCTCGCACAGGTTATTCCCATTTATGGCGAAATTCGTCGCGTGCCCGACGACGCATCAGATTAAGAATGATAGCCCGGTTTTCTAATGGAAATCGGTGAACATCTTCCTCTGTCGCGCTCTGCCCGTTTGAGTGGGCAAATACATGCTAAAAGGAACGTATACTCGAATTGAAAATGAGGAAAATGTGTCCAGGGTATATCTGTGTGATCATATATTTCATTAGAAGCAGTCTCTGCTGTACCCGAGCATTCGGATGGAAAGGAAGAGGTCTGGTTGCTTCTATTGCTGCTGCTGCTGCCGGCACTACCCTACAATTCACTCCATTTCAAAGCCACTTAAGCACTGCTTATTTATTTGAATCTTATTTATATATATATATACGATTTTGTTTATTTTTGTTATTGTAAAGGGTTCCCCTTGCTTCTCTTTGCTTCTCTTTGCGGATATGGTTCGATGATCTCTTTAAGCGTTGAGTCTAACTAACACGTTCAGTTCAATGTCCTCGCTTGTACTCGATGGTGCGCTGACCAGCAATATATTCGCGATGGCTGGCTGGCTGGGTCGCCTGCCTCCTCTGGTGATGAGAAGCTCGTAGCCTATTATGGGCACCATTAGAGGGGGACACCACCGCCACTAGCACACACCAACAGCACTATATTCACATGTCGTCCCTTGTCGGCGCGGCGGCATGCAGTGGCCTCGGATGGCTAGTCCTCCTGTCTTCTCTCATCATTCTATGGACTCGCCTGTGTATAGAATATCAATATCTTGTGGCGAGTTTAGGTTGAGGGCAGAAATTTGAAAAACCGTATATACGAACGATCTTTGCATTCGAAATGGGTTTGCTTGCACGTTGTATATGCGGTATGGTGTCCCATCGTTGTCCCCCACATCTCTTTATGGGATGGTGCTCGTCTGCAGCAAAAGGCAGGAAGTTGCAAAGACGCATCCAGCTGAAGAGAGGTTGCATGCGTGATTATCTCTTGGGGAGTATAGCATTTCATCCAGAAATAAATGCTAGTTTTTTTTGTATTGGAGGCCGTCCAAGAGATTGGATTTTGTAGTGCCGCTCAGTGAGGAAGGGAAGGTCTTTAGCCGTTACGCTGGATGAAAATGCTCCCATTCGGTTGTAAATTTAGAAACACGACTGAGACAGGCTGCCAATTATATTTTTTTTTATAGTAAGTATTGACGAAATTAAAACTCAAATCTTGAATAACCTGTTCATGTGATGATAAATTATCCAACAATGGTAGCACGCATCTAACATAGAAGAACGTTAAATAACTTACACATCTAAGTATTCTTCATGGAAATAACAATACATTTATTTCTAAACATGTAAGTATCTCCTTAGCCCTTATTCCCGTGATAATCGCCAAAAAAGCTGGAGGAATGTTTATATGTATTAAGTATCTTTGAGAAAGATAATACAACTATTGTTCTACATAACGTGTTGCCAATGAAAAGCGATTATTTCAGACGAGAATCATTTATATACAATACGATAATCGTTGCTGTAAGCCAATACAATTTTAGTTTCTTAAACTGACCGTTCCTGTAGCAAAATTTTTATTGACACATCGTTTCTTAGATTATCAACTCACATTTAATGACTATCCGGAAAAGGTTTCCACTAAAAGGATGCTCTGAGTATGACTGTTATACATGGTGTAGTCTACTTGTTCATCCTTATCGATGAGGGTATTTATTTAATTGTATCGATGTAGGATTTTCTATAGATGATGCAGGGGGTTAATTTCACATAGGGCTGTATGCATTGCAAATGCATATCCAAGCTCATAATAAATTTCTAAAAAAAAATCTTCTGCATTCGGCTATCTTCCATATTACCGATTGTTATACTAGCAAATTTAATATGTAACTTGACAAATAGAATAAATGAATCTTTGAGAGATCACTTACATAAACGAATATGACTTAGGCCCTATTTAACTAACCTATAGGTCTAATTTTCATCTAACAAATAAAATCAATCAATTCATTCGTTTAAATAATTCTGTTTCCCTTTGCACACTAACAAAAAGTCAACACATGAAATCGCAAGAGTTGTAAGGTTAGTTTAATGTCATTTACATTGACTTTATATGAGTAAAAGACTAATGGCCTCCAGTCGGTCTGAACAAAAAAAATCACAAACCAAACAGCAATGTTTCAAAAATCAAGGGACATTAACCGTCTGGTTGAATGAATAATATTCAAAATAAGAAACGACACCCAGACTAGTCACACACCCATAACCATCGCCCAATAGGGGGCGCAATGACCGCTATGCCCATTAAACCTAAACAAAAAAATGATGAGCTGCTCATGATTTAACGTGGATCAAGAGTCGTCAGCGTCACAAGACCGTAGAACAGTGACTCTACATAGCTGGAGTTAGTGTGTGTATAAGGAAGTGTCGACAACTAATTGATATACCTACATAATACCTTAAATTGTACGCACGACTCGTGCTCACATTCGTTCAGTCTATTTTCGTATGCTAAAGATTAGAATTGAATTTTTTCTCTCGCCCTGTTCAGAAACTCTAATTGATAGTAACGAACGAAGCAAACACACACAGAAAGAGAGAAGAAAAACCAACGAACTATACTCGGAACTATCCAAAGTCAAGTGCGTACATTCTCAGGGTTCTTTGCTACCAATGCCAAACGCTTTTTTTATTTCGTTGTTTTTTTTTTTTGCTATTTGTGTTGTTTTAAAAGTTCTTCTCTGTTGTTTCTCTTTAAAATTGATTTTTATTTAATAGTGAAGGAGGAGGAGTAGGTACGAATCGAATACAAACGGAGAATATGAATGTAAAGTCACACGCAAAACATTTAGTACTCGTATATATGTAATTATTTCTCTTTTATTTAGAACTCTACCTCGTGAGTCGTGGTTCATCCTTTCTGTTCTGCTGATTGCTGTCGAGGTCGTACACAAATAGAGTCTCTACTACGAATAGAGGAAGAGAATAGTGTAGGTAGTAAGCTCACCGAACAAATAAAAAAATGAACTTAAAGGTAATTTTAATTATGGTCAAAAAGTGGGTACAAAAAACAAATTCAAATCGCAGAGCACATGGATTTCCAAGTCCGACATGTGTTTAGTGAAAAATTTGGAAATTTAAAATATTCTCATTGTCAAACCGGAAAAACAACAAATAATCAATGAGTGGGTGATTTGTTTGGAATAGTAAAAACCATTTATCTGAAATGACGGTATCTAGATGAGCTGAGTTCATTTGTTTTAATAATTTGTTAGTAGATTTCACAAATAGATTTGAAGGTTATTGGCCGAAAATGATCTAATATGATCGTTTAAAAATTTAGATTTGGAATGAGCAGACAGAGAATATGAAGTCGATAACCTCATTGAGGTTATACGGTTTTTTTTATTAGTTCGTGTAACCGGACCATTAATATGTATGTTATGTCGTAATCTTAGATTTACTAATTTCGATTGCTTCTCGTATTCCTTTGTAAATAATGTTTCTTTTTTAAATATCTTGGTGAATTTAAAAACTGTAATTTCAAACAGATTTTAGGCAGATATAAAAATTTGTGCATATATACGAAATTTATAATCAGCATAGTATTAAAATTGGCAACAGAGAACAATTAATCAGAACATTTGTGTGTATATATTAGAAAATAATGGTGTTATTAAATCACCGCATCAACACCCGTCTTCTATACACAAAGTATACAAATTGACATCAAATATCAGTATAGTGTTTCGCAATTCATCTTTCCTAGTAACGTTTAGTAAAGAATAAATCGCAATCACCACCATCAGATTACATTCGTCATAATACTTTACAAACTAACTCAGCTACTAGAATCAAAAGTTTCAGATGACTAGTCAATTTTAGTGATTGCGGCTTTAGAGCGCTTTAAGATCGGTTCATGACTAGTAAATAGTTATGAACTGGATGAGTTTCTGGTGACAATTCCGCTTATATTTTCAATATATGTTTTACATCCATATTATTTTACGAAGAACGTATTTGTTTAAAACCAAAACATACTCGATTTTATCATTCTCTTGCCATTGGCATGGATAAAGATCGTATCTGTGGATTCCGAATATTAGCACTATTATATCCTGAAGATAGGAAAGCATTAGACTTCAAACGTTATCCAATTCGTTAGCGCGTTTACTTTACTTTACTCAAAGATTTTTTTTTGAAATTTAAGCTAGATACTTTCAAAAATTGGCTACCTACTTTAAAATTCGGTGCAACAAATTGGGATGGGGTTAGTAACCCGAACAGAGACTGACGAGTATTAAATAACAATATCCGCTCCTGAAAGTGATATTGTTGTATTTTTGCTACCTTTTTAGGATGTATCTATCATGGTGTGCCAATGTAATCTAAACCATGTTTTCGTAAGACAGACAAGCAAAAGATGAGGGAAATTCGAGGGAAACAAAAAAAAAACTCACCTGAGTGTAACACCAATTCTCAGCAACTGGTGTATTAACTTCCGCTAAAGGCGGTGACGGTACTCGACTAACCGCCATTGTACTACTTGATGCGTGCAGGTTAGATGAAACTCTAGCAGTTTGGCCTGCCTGGCATTCGTTTGGCAATCTGAAAGAAAGATACGAACATGAAAAATATTTTAAATAAAATAAAGTCGTTTGAAATAACATTGATTTGGATATAAGTGTATTTTGGAAACAACAAAGCTCTAAACGAACGCCATCTATTGAGTTAAAGATAAGACATATAATTATCCTCCCACTTTTCTACACCACTACTCGTTCCACTTTGTTTTTGTTTCATATTAAAGGGAAAAAGAGGCATTTAAAAAAAAACAATACTCGTTGTTTATTATCTTGGTTATCATCCCGAAAAGTGGGATAATAACCCTTTCACTTTACTCCATGGACCATGCCTACTGGTCCGCCTTTGGTAAAGATTTGAGGCTAAGTTATATGTTTATGGTTTCTTAACTACGCGCATATTTTGAAGTTTTAGATTATCTATTAGGATACGTTCCCTAATGACAACAAGAACAAAAAACAAAAATAAACACATCACGCAACCGATGCATACAATGAATGAGCAGACAACAGCTCAGTTATGTTAGGTCCTTCTGTAACCACAGGTGTCATTCATTTGCCCGAAGGTAGGCATTTACATTATGCTACACTGGTCCTACTGCCCCTATAGCCTTTATGGGTTTATCCATTTTATTTTCTTTTCCTTTTATCCTTCAGCAATTTTTTTTTATTTTCATCTGGTTCTTCAATGGCCTTTGTCATTTCGACACCACCATCATCAGCAATTCAGCTTACATATACCATGCGATGTGCACATTATATCTACAGATGTAGCCACACATCAGGAAGGATATGATGCATATGGAATAAAACATATATTTCATAAAGTAGCACGAGGATACATTGTATATTTGTCAGAGGAGCCTACATAACCATTAAGAAGTCGTTGTAGCTTCGTGTAAAGTAGAGTAGTTTACCTTCTTTCCATCTGAACCATGTCGTCTTCTTATACGAACGTGTTTATTGTGGATACTTTTTTTTTTGCTTACTGCGCTGCTGTTGTTGTCTAAAGTTGTTCTGTTTAAATATATATTTTTGGTGAGCTCTCTTGGGTTTGTCCATCGATGGAAAAGGTATGAACAAATGGACGTGTGTGGATGTTCGGGACAGTGAACACATTAAAGATGGGGGATTTATGACGGAACATCTGCCTCGGCTTTTGATATTAAGAAAACGTTTATAAATTTCCATTGATGTTGATTTTTTGTAGGTAGCTTTTATCTTGTCAGGAGCACGAAGGCAGTTAAAGTTCAATGACAATTGGAAATAGAGTAATAAAACTACAAAAAAAGGTGGCCAGTGAAGGGACGTTATCAGACCATGAACAGCACGTGCACTCTATTTTAATTCATTTTTATGATAGACATTGGAAATTTTTTGATTATTATTTATTATTTTAATGCAAAAAGTGATTGCTATTTTAAATGGGCAATAGATTTTAGCTGAAACTTACCTCTTTGACAAGAGGATTCATGGTATATTAGCTTAGTATTTTTACAAACACTAATAAAGTTGTTGATATTTGATTGACGAGTTAAAACGTACTCCTCAATCAAAAACTTAAGACCTGGTCAAACAAATCGGCATTGGATCTAAATGGCTAGAATATATAAAACGAATATACAATTCTCAGAAACTTCGGTTAACAGACGGAAGTAGAAACCGATCACGACCAGCTTGAAGTGCTCAACTGGAGGTAGTTAGATAGAGGCCGGGCTAATCGGTAAGAGCATGTTGGTTGAGGCCCAGGTTCAATCCAGAATTTAGCGCATCTTAAATAAGTAAGTAATTGTTCGTCCCTATCACATTATTGAGCTTATTTGAATACCATATCCCCATTTTAAGTCTCCATTTTGACTTCACCTGTCTTGTGTTTTCTGCAACAATATGATGCCAATTAAGCATCAATTTTGTTCTAATTGAAAAAACATCTTCTCATCAGAATTATTAAAAAAAAAAAACGAAATAGTTAAATCAAGTTGACCTACAAACACATCCCAATAGCACATACGAACAGTCAACCATTGTCATCAAAACCAACTAATTGTATTGCCTGTATTTGTTTTTGTATTCCACGAGTTCTTTGTATAATTCTATAGAAAGTTTGAAGTTTATATAGAAACCATCAAACAAGCTACCCTCTAAAGAAACGGTTCCACATGACAAAATCGTAATAGGAGCAAATGAATACACACGCATATAGGCACAGACACATGCTTCTATTCACTGAACATTGAGCTACAGATAGGGGAAGGGAAATTAATCAATTAAGTGTATGTCATCGTTGTCCTTCAAAATACACGCTTTCCGGAGAAAAAATGTTCTCTCTTTTTTTTGTCTGCAAGGTCATCTTTTGACATGTGGCAATGACAAAAAAAAATGAAAATAAGAGCTTGCTATCTAGGTATTTATTAGAGACTATTTATACGCATGAATGCGTAGATACGGTAGGTATAAGTACACACCGCATAGAGTTTGTTTGGCAGTGTCTTAACACCTGGAATGTTATCTTTTAACAGAAAACCAAATGGTTGCACCCAGCAATATACACTCATAGTATGTCAAGGATAACACAAACGACATGGACCTTCACACGGTGAGAAACAATATTAATAAAGGGTACCTACTAACAATGATAATTCCTCGAGGTCGCGACAGTACACAATCCAATTAAAATGTCGATTTTGGTGGATCACAAAAAATAAAACTAAGCCTCTGGTATCTAGGTTTGATAGTGACGGATTGATAACCAAAAATTAACTAGCTTCCTATTTTGTACCTAAATCATTTGGCCATGAGGTGACACGAAACGTGAAATTAATCAAAATAAAGCAGATTCAGATAAACGTGTTACGGTATATTGGTATCTTTTTTTTAAGCAAATTATAGCTACTAATAAACGAGGCGTGGAGAATGATTGATAAACTAGCAAAAAATTAATTCACCAAAAGAACTGCAAAATACCAACAAAGCAGACAGAACTTGTCTGGCAAAAACAAGTAAACTAACAGAGAATAGAGAAAAGCAATTTAGACACCGGGAGCAGTTAAGATAATTTAAAATTGTTATATTTAAATACTTTTTGTTTGTATAACCAGATAGATAAATATATATATCTAATTTCCATGTTCTTGAAGATACGATAAATACACATCGAGTAGAGAAGTCGTTTAAATATGACTTTTGGCTTTTTCTAGGTCTAGGACTTGGTCTTGGCACAACAAAATATAGTAAGCCTGTGTTTTCTTATGGAGCATATTAAAGATTTGTTATACACTTCTCTTAGGTGACACGAACATATATATATATATATATAACGCCAAGATGATTGCAAATGCTTATTTACTTAGTGTGTGAGCGGACTCTAAGAACGAATCCTTTTAATAAAAATTATGCTAAGTAACTCTCCAGTTGTTAGGCATATCGATTAAGTTTTTCTTAACCGACCCATCGTAGTGTACTCTACAAATATTTGTTCCATTTTAACAACCAAATATTTTTCAAATATTTTTAATTGCCTAGACTAAGGAGTACACCCGGAGTACTTGGACGGAGGACCATTTTAAAACGACTGAAGATCACTGGTGTTGTAACTTTAAACCAAAGTACTGCAGCGGCAAAACACACATTCGGAGCAATGGACAGGGTCTTCAACCTAGCTTCTCTACTCGTTTGTTTTTGCGAAGATACAAATGGCGGGTTTGACTTTGTTCTTACTTCTTTTAAAGAAGGGATTGAATATGCAATTAACTTTTTACTTGATATAGGCGAGGAAAAGTCACTTCTTTTAAAGAAATTTATAGCATTAAAAAAACGCAGAACCACAAAAACCATTATTACTTATCGTGGGTGTAGATAGATAAATCGACTTATTAGTATGGTTTCAGAAGTGCCAAAAATAGATCAAATCCACTATACAGTTTTCAAAAAAAAACGTTCATACGATTTAAGCCTCGACAAGTGCACTATTCAAGGCAAATTTAGTAGGTACGCGTCTTTGCTGATTTAGAAAATAATATTCGCAGTTTCTCTCTTCTTTCTAAAGCGCCTATAATAACAATAAGTACCTATCATTCAATCTTACCTTTGCATTGGTTCATAGAATAAATCCATAATATTTCGTTCAAATTCAATTTGTATCAGTTTCACATTCGACATTAAGATTAAATAAATAAATAAATATCAACAATTAAAATATGTATATATAAATAAATAGGTTTGTATGTACAAAAACTCTTGAAAATAAATATTTAATCCATTAACGACATTAAAACTCTCAACGAAACAATTGATTCCAAAAAAATACACAAATCTTAGGTAAAGCGAATAAAAAAAAATCGACCAAATTCAAACGGGAACACACTCAAACATTGGCACATCTTATCACATTCATATACAAAAAAAAACTAAAAACTTAACAGCACTCATATACCACACAATACTCCCGCCAGAGTAAAAAATAAATAAAAGCTCTCTTCGACTGTCATTAGGCACAGCGAATTAAGTTAGATTAGAAGAACACGTAGGTACGGCGGCGGCGTGGTCAACACTAGAACTCTTCGATCAAGACTAACACCGAATTTCTAGCAAAACTCTGATTTTCTGTAGAAAAATAAAACTCCAATTCAGACAACAAACAATAAAACGTTATTTCTAAATTTTCTATTTTGTTTTGTTTGGGAAGTAACCATCAAGGACTGCAACTGGATATAGAGGGTGAATATTGAGAGACGAACTCATCGCAGAACAATAGATCACCAATGGACCTGGCGAGGGAGAAGACGCACGGTTTCATGTGTACATATGAAAAGGTGCAAAATGACAATGGGACATACTTTTTTGTTGTTGCTGTTGTGTGTGTCCCCAAACAAAGAAAAACGAGCAGCCTAGATAGAGGAAACGGGTGTACATCAGGATTAAAGAAATACAATATCCGATTTATTGATCCTTTTCACCACATATCTCTACCTGGGGAGGAGAACGGTATCTAAATCTGATCCTTGAAAATCGCATTTTCGACAAGATGGAGAGAATTTTCCAGATCGAATTGCCAGATGGGGATTAGAAAGGAAAATAAAACACCTCCATCCACCGACATAGATATAATAATGGTTTACTGCTGACCTGCTTTAATGCGATTTAATTCGGCTGCAGTTCCACAGCTATATGGTTTCTATGTCTGCATATGACAAGCGCACACTGTAAGAGCATTAAATTGCAATTTTCGCTTGCCATGGAAATCCCTCCTTCGTGCAGTGAAAACAAGGATAACAGAAATGTCGCGTTGTAGGTGTAGTTGATGTAGATGGTGTATGTGAAAAATTGGTACTCGCGAAATCTTGTGGTAAGAGGAAATACTTTTTCGATTTTCTCACGGTTTGGATTTTCTTTAAAATTGGGAGTGAGATATTGTGCTTCATGTTTCTTAGTTAAATAGGAAACAATTGGAAAGTGTAGAGGAGGACAAAAAAAACTTACAGTGAATTTTCAGTTTTGTTCCACCGTTTTTCAAGAAAGTTTTTTTTTTTTGAAAATGACCACAAAAAAAACATGTTCTGAATTATGAAACAATTTGTGCTGTTTTGATCTTGATGTGTATTTTAAAAGTAAAACGGCAAGCACAACATGGATTTTTTTTATAATTTCAAATCTCCGAATTTTGAAAATAATGATTTTGAAACTGGAAATATTTGTTTTAATCAATTTTAATGAATGAATGACATGATTTTGTCTTAGTTTAGTACTCTTCTTTTAAACATCTAATCCTTTGAATTTAAGAAGCAAATAATTTCTTACTTTTCAGCATCGGGTTATAAGGAATACAAAATCTGCACATCTACAGGACTTCACCTTTCATTTATTAAAAGTTTCATAAAATTCAGGTTTGTCATATGCCATTATCGGTAAGTACAACAAATAAATGAAGTACATTTTTGTTCTCTATAACACTTAAGTAGCGTCCTTATAAGTTGCTTGCATACGTTTATTGAATGTGTTCTTGAATTGTTGTAGATTGTATGCGACTTCTGGAAGTTCTTGTTCTGTAACAAAAAGAGTCTTAGTACTGGGTCGTTCGTGTTGTTATTACATGGATTTTGTAACTATGAGCAACAACTGAATGTCTTGTGGATCGCTGAAACAGAACTAGTCTTGGAAGATTTAAGCTCCTCCGAACATATGCCGTAATAGTTCCTATAATAGAGAGACAGATCTTCTACAATTCTTCGCTGAGCCAAAGGTTGCAGGGAGGGAAGAATCGTTTACAATGCCGATGATTATGGCAAACACATTTTTCAACATTTTACCATGCGTCCGAATAGCATCTACTTTAAAGGTGAAATGCACAAAAATACATTTGTAGCAAGCAATATTCTAATATTTAAAAATATCCATTTCAAAATCGGCTAAAAACCTTGTTCTGATGCGGTCACAACTGTTGAATATTACTGTTTAGTTTATAAAGGAATTTCAAAAAGCAATTAATTTTTAACCAAGGTCGTTCAGAAAGCTTACTCTGTACAACATATACGAGCCCATCTACGATTTAATACCCACCTTGATTATAATTTGTTAATACAGCACGTTTTCACGCCCATTATACATTTTTTGACTTTTAAAATAATGTAACAAAGTTAAGCGAACGGACAAACACATAGTACGAAAGTCAACACGTGCCATCCGGTAGATTGATTTTGAAGGACAACCCAAATTTGAGTAACAAACAAAAAAAAAGTACTCTTTAGATAAACATTTTGTTGGAAATTATAAATAAACCAAAAAAAATAATCATTCATACAGCACGAGTCAAATGTGTATGCGTTTTTGTTTGTGTTCTTTTTAACAAGAAACATGAATATTGTCTAACACTGTACTTTAGATTAAAGTGTAACTTTTTCGTCGAACAAGACACGTTCGGTTTTTTATTGTTTCTTTTTGATTATGGTTATATATTTTATTATTAAACTTAATTACACAAGAGATGACTGAAATAAGATGGTAATTGTGATTGATACTTAGGTACTTTTGTATTATGACTAGTATGACAAGAATATATCGTTTAATATTCTCTTTATCAGTTTCTATCTATTTGGAGAATAACTGAGTAAAATTGTGTCAATATTAGTTTATCCATAGCTTAGGGGTTGCCAAATGAATTGAGGGTACATTTTATTGCACTGATGCTTTGTCAAAATTGAATTAATTCACTAATATAGAATGTTTTGATGTTTTGAATTTTTATTTTCGGAAAGCCGCTGAGGCAAATTCAAATTGCACTGTATCATTAATTAATATTATTATTACTGTGCAACTGTAATATTTTGAAAAATGTAAACAAATTAAAAAAAAGATATAAATACTGAAAAATAATTTTTAAAAATATCTTATTGCTTTGTCAAAAAAATGAATAGGGAGACCTACTTTTCGGACTTCACCATCATCGTAATGTTAAGTTTGATTTAAATCTCGGGTTCGATTTTTGTTCACGAAACCTCTTTAGGGGCAAATAAAAACAACATAAATTAACTAACTAAAATGCACATAACTACAACCCATTTATGTTTTATTTTTCTTCCGACAGCAAAATTATATTGAAACCACTTAAAACATTTATTGACAATGGCATTTAGCCCCGTCAATCAACCCCATAAGAAAGTAAAACAAAAATATTCTTTTCTGAATTGCCCTCAAATTAAAGTACTCAAACATCAACTCAATTGAATTATGTATAGAAAGTGCAAATTGAAAGCAACCAAAAAGAGACCTCTTTTCTTCGGTAATCTACACCCCAATTTGCTCCAAAGATGGAAAAAAGAAAATACCAAATTTTTGGATCTCACATTAATTGTGAGAAAACAATCACCAGACACATACATAAACCCAGCTAACTACTACAAATAAAAAACCAAACGCGAATGATATACTATAAATAAAACACTAAACAAGACGAATTTCTTAAAAAGAAAGTATTACATAAAAAGGTAACTCGAAAGTTTTCTACATAATTATATATAAACTGTAATCTAATAGGTGGTGAGGAAATTCGTTTTTACGGGTTTTATTTCTTTTTTGTATTTGGTTTTAGAAAGGCCTCCTGCTTAGATGGGTATGGTGGGAAGTATTCGTTTATTCCGATATTGACATGACAAGGAATTTATTGGGTTAAGGGTAAATACAAGACAATGACATTTTAATTAAAATAATACAGTTGTCGAATGTAACTAAATTTAGAATAGGGGTATTTTAGTAAAACGTGATACCCAGAAAAGTAAAACTTTATTCTAACTACAACATTATAATTCCGAGTTATTGTAGCTTTTTTTCTTGCGTCTAAAGAAATTCTCAAATTGTTACGAAATGACTGACCGACCACTGGGCATGTCAGTAAAGTGCTGGTTCAAGAAAATATTTTTCTCTTAACCAAAAAATAGTACCGCAAATAAAAAGAAAGGACAAAACATACATTTATTCGAAAGATACATGACAATTAGAAAAAAAAATATTTTCTTTTGTAAATGAAAATAGCATTATTTTAAAAGTTATTGTTAACACATTATGAAAAGTAAAGTAAACTTTCATTCATTTTTATATTTACTGAGAGTTATTCTCCGTTGAAGAGTGCTTGTACTTTCAATTGAAATTAGAGAATTATCTTAAGCCTTAAGAAATTTTATTAATTTGTAAAGTTAATACTTTAATCTAATTGGACATCTCATCTGTTGTTTTGTAGAAATTGAAAACACTTAAATTGTTGTTACCAAGTCTCTCACATTCGACGCTTAGATTAAGTCAAATATGAATCAATCAGAACATATAAGAAAATAAAGACGTGGATTCGGTTTATTTCAAATAAAAATTAAACAAAAATGTTGCTTTAGAATTTTATATCCTGTTTGTAGGTAATCCACTGCCTGGACGGAATGGAGCGAAATGAGCGGGATAAGTTGGTCAACTATTCGCTCGGTGTTCAAGCTTTAGCTATATAATTTGTTTATGGTGTAAAAAAACATAATACGACAGCAATGTCTTCTTAATGCTCTTATAAAAAACAACAGCATCAATATACATTAATGATGACGAATACAGATTTATTAAGCGTCACCCTAATACATATTTGGTGTAGATACCAGCTGTTTTAACTATTGACAATGTGAGCTATAGAAACTCGTTCTTGATGGTCTATTCGACTAAAGGCTTAAGGGCCGCCCAGAATGCGTATCTGTAGCTGATGCTTGTAGCTGATGCTTGTAGCTGATGCTTGTAGCTGATGCTTGTAGCTGATGCTTGTAGCTGATGCTTGTAGCTGATGCGTGTATCTTCGTGAATCTGTAGCTTGAAGTTGAATAGAGGGCAACTTCATGCAAGAAATGTAACTCTCTTTTGACAGCGGTGCAAGATACAAGCTACAGATATGCATTCTGGGCAGCCCTTTAATGTGTGTAATCCAATATAGCCATGAATACCAATTATTTAGAGTTGGTAATACAAAATAAAGACTGAACTACAATGGCAGAAACCAACATCCACACCCCCACGACATAAATAGCAGTTTTATAGACCGTATTCTCTGTATGGTGAATGACAGGCATATGAACAACATTGACATCAGCAGCATACCTACTTAGAACAATTCCTAAAAAAGTCAGATGCGACAACGCTCTCACTAGGATATACATTTCCAAAGTAAGTTTCGTTGTAAATTTTACGCACATTTTACACGTAAATCAATTTTACACTATTAAAGTTTGTATTTCGTTCAATACTCTTAATACCTATATACCAAACGATCCACACAGAAAGAAATAAACGAAAACTACCTAGGAAGATGTTTGATATTAGTAAACAATAAATTACCTTCCCAACTCGCCTTTTATGGTGGATTTTATCTTCTCACTTGCACAAGTACCTACCGATCTAGATGACGTTTCTCATATTGATAAATGTTCAATAGCTTGAATGTTTTTTATTTTTAATATTTTAAGCGCACTAGCGTCATCACAAAAAAATAATAAAACGAAATACAGAAAACAATTCACCACCCACAAATACAAAGCCTGTCACACCCGCCGAAAAGAAATTTTGTGTTACTAAATGAAACAAAAAAAATAATGAAAGCACGCTATCAACAGAGATGAACATATCAAACTGATCCCCTCATTTCTCATAGTCATGTGTTTTCCACGGGACTGAGAAATAAATTGAGAAAGAGCGAGCGAGAGAGAGAGAGAAACATCACACACATTCACATACCCAATACCAATATATAAAACGAACAGATCGTGAGGGTTTGTAAATTGTAAACAGAGAAAACAGAGGCAAATCGCGCAACAAAATAAGGCAGGAAATAAAAAAAATGAAAGGCAAACCCCAGAGAGAGAGTTATTATTATACAACAATCTAGAGAGGTGAAGAAGAAATTCGAAAATTGAATATCTTCTCTTTCTTTTTTTGGTGTCCCCATATTCATCGCCTTTCTTTTTCCTTTCTTTGTTTTTCATTTTTGTTCATTTGTAAATGGGAGACGGAGAAGGCATCTCTGCGTTTGATGCAACAGAAACAACACATGTGTTGTGGTTCATTGCAACATATACATCAAGCATGCTCGATGAGTGTGGTAAGTATGCGATCAGTTTCACTCGATATTATTTGTTTAGTGAGTTTGAGTGGTATTTGTAGTTGGAGCATGTGATATTTTGTTTTCTATTTTGTTAGGTATCATCATCATCACAGTCAAACAAAATTGGGTGACATTCATTTTAAAAAATCATTTAGCCAATAAGCAAATAATGAAGCGTGGTATTTGATGTCGGCGGCAATGGTAGGTATCAGCAGAGATAAAGTGAGATTATTGTTTGGCTATTGATTTGAAAGGTCTATTGGAATATTTGTCTTCGATTTGAAATACATATTTATTTTAAACTGGCGTTGGTCGATAAGTCTTATGAGCAATATGAAACTATTAAACAATTGGGACCACTTAAAATCATTGGAAGATATGAGCGATACTGTCAGAAAGTGTTTAAACTTCTTGGAGATGGAAATAAACATTTTTAGCTTTTGCCCACTGCTATGGAAAACAAGATATAGTTATATATGTATATACTTTCAAAATGTTTACCAAGAAAATATAAAAAAAATCCAATAGCATATTTAATTGACCATTGCGATCTCCATTAAATTTAAAAGTAGTACATAACACGACTTCAATAAATACAGAGTCAAAAGAACCGAATTAATGTTCCAAGATATAATAACACTAGTCCACTTAAAATGAAATATCACAATTGACCCACATTTTAACTACCCAAATCCATAATTGTTTTCTTTATGCTAAAACATTTTGGATGATGTTGATTTATATTTATAAATATATTCATAAAATTTAAATACAACTTGGCAGCCTAAATGGATTTGTGGTTGTTCCTTTGATTCTTAATGGCTAAATTGATCCACATTTTAAATCCATATGATAGATACAATCTCACTATAAACAACACAAAATAAAATCAACACAATTTTGCAAAAAAATAAACCTCATTTCTTGAAGTAAACACACTAAATCCAAGTGTCTGTTGTGTTGACGTAAATTAGTTTTTTATCCTTCCGTTTGGAAACAAAATTTAGTTCAAGACTAACAACAAAATCACAATAGAAATGTTTAGTCCACATCATTCGGTACAATTATATATAAAGTAACGAGAGAATTTTATTGATATGTGGAATTTCATTTTTTTTTTTTTGGAAATTGGCAACTTTTTTCAAATGCCATTGTTAACATAGATTATTCAAAAAAAAAAAATGATGTTAAGATTTTAAATACAAATTCAATTACAAATGCAAAACAAAATTGAAAAAGAAAATTATTCTGCAACGGAAGTCGGATTTCAGAATACATAACAAAATTTCTCACATGCTCTTTGCACACGTGATTTATATAGAAATACATTCCTTAAATAGCACATTTCGAGTTCTTGCAGGTGCATTCTTAATGAATTATAATCAAAAAAAGATTGCCAATTATTTTTTGAATATTCTTAAATGTCTAAACTCATATTTCAATTTAAAAATATTTAAGATTAGAACAATTTTGACATACCAACATTACGCATGCGTCGTAATAAATATGACAGTAATTAAATTGACAAATCGTTACATTATATTAAATAATTAGTTTGAATTAGTTACACAAAATAAATTGAAGGCATAATTCAAATATTATTGTTGAAACGGATGTTAGAAATGTGATTTATAAAAGACGACACGGTCCGAAAAATCATAACACGACGAATAACTTTCTTCACTGTGCTCAATATCTAAAAGCGGCAGCCAAATAAGTCTTTAAAAAAAAAAATCTGAAAACCATCGTAGTCTCTTAATGAACTTCGACTGAATCATTTTTTTAATCGACCAGGTTACAATCTTAATAAAAAGTATCTTTACACATTTTGCTGCAATCCTCCATCTATTGGGTTCTACATAATATTTTGTTAGACTGCAAAGTCAATTGAAGATTATTGGGTCTGTAACGAATGTTCACCTTTGTTTGAAAATTTTCATTGGATCAGTTTAAACTAGATTCTGTGACCTACGTATTCAAAGTTGTGTTTTGATTAGAATTCTGACGTAGACATTTAAATGACATTAATAGATTTCGCTGACTGTCATATGTGTGCAGTTTTCTAATGGCCAGTTTGTGACATACAACGGAAGTGATGTCTATTGAAGAAAGTTCTTAACGTGTTCTTAGATTGGCATTTAATAAAAAAAAAAAAGGTCAGAACCTTGAGAGTGTCGATTGGTAGCATGTCACGGTCAGTGCATTTCATTCGAGTAGAACCCTTGCTATACAAATATTTACAATTTGGGTTTGGTGTTACGTTGAAGAGCGGCTACTGTTCGCTTAAAGTTATGCACTAACACTGGTGCCTAACTTTACACTCGTTATATTATTTTGATATTCGATCGAAAGTTATTGGAATACAAATTGCGGATTTTAGATCATAAAAAACACTGAATGATCCTTCAATCGAATAGAATTGTAGAACAGCGGCGATTAAGGTTACATTTTGACACTTAAATTGTTGTAAGGTCACAACTCTGTTTGAAATTTTAAATTATATATAATATAAAGCTTGAGACGTATTAAAACGCGTGTGAGTCAAGCTTCTGTAATTCAACGTTGTCTACTTTAAACTGATAAGGAAACCACCCTTAATCGTTTGCGCTCTGTAATGCCTACCCCATTCTGCCTTATATCGAAATACATATATATATATGAAATCAGTCGATTGCTTCGAATGACTCGATTTTTCTTCATAAAGGTGACCCAATTTTTTTTATTTTTTGGAGGGCGATGGCAATTTCCCCACTCATCAATTTTAAGGTTAAACGAGACAATGAGACAACGTAGAAACATACAACACAATGAAAAAATTGCACTAAAAAAGGTGGGCACGAAAAAATGAACACCGTACAAAGAAACAAAAAAGAAGTATTCCAAAAAAATGGGTCAAACTGTTAAGAGCACTTCCTATCTCTTACTACGAAAAGAGTATCTATCTATCTTGCGGTGTGTATCTTTTGGGGTCAAACTCGTTTAATTAATTTAATTATTTTCATGTTTGGTTCAATTTTTTCAACGTCGTCGTTCTGTGTCTGTTGTTGACATTTGTGTTTCTTTTTTGTTCTTGTAAATTTTTGGGATTTGGGGAAGGAGAGTTTACCTTTTATCACAGAAATTCGCTGCTGTACAAAATTCCTTTGAATTCGGGCATTTAACTAATAATACTAGGCACATAGGAGATTGTTGCTGCTGATTGGTACTGTTGCTGCTGGTATTCTGCTGTTGATGATGACTGCTACTATGGTGATGATGATGGTGATGTGAATGATGATTCTGATGTTGTTGCTGATGATGATGATTATGCTGCTGCTGCTGTTGTTGCTGGTGGTGGTGATGATGGTGGTGTTGTTGCTGTTGCAGTTGTTGATTGAGGTGCTGTTGGATTGTATGGCTAATTCTATTTAACGTGCTATTAGCGCTCGTACTGGCAGCACTCGACGAACCATTATTTGTACTATTGCTACTACTGCTGGCCGAATTTGTACTACTCGGCTGTATACTTCTACTGTGGTGTGCGGTTGTAGTTGTTGGAGTGTTGCTGCGGGTACTGTTGCCACTACTACTTGACAAAGAATTACTACCGAAATTTAGGTGACCCAATTGTCGATCGATTGGGCAATATGGTAAATTTGGTGGTGATTGTCTCTGTTGCTGCTGCTGCGGATGATGTTGATGTTGTGTAGGAGGTGGGGGAGGAACGTTTTGTTGCAGCAGCTGCGAGAGTTGCTGATGTTGCGTAGGCGGTTGTCTCGATGGTGTTGGTTGCGCTGGTATTGCTACTGTCGCGGTTGATGCTGGTTGAGGTGGTGGTGAACTAATGTGTTGCAATTGTTGACTGCAGTTAAGAGTACTAACTGTTGCATTGGCAACTGCACCCAAAACAGCGGCCGCTGCCGATGAGGACGATGTTGTCGCGAAACTGGTATTACCAAGAATGTTGCTACCACTACAACTATTTGCTGCTGTGCCGCAACAACAGCATCTGTGTGGTTGTTGGGGCTGCTGTTGCAACTGTTGTTGAAGAAGTTGTGAACTACTTGTGATTTTCTTTTTGATTTTCACATAGGGATGGAACATTTCACTTCGTTTACTTATTTTGAGGTTTTGATTTTTTCTAAACAAAATGAACCAAACAACACTATACAAACTTTTATTTTCTCTATATATCTCTTTTTTTAAATTTTGTTTGTATTTAATTATTTTATATCTTTTAATAATTCAAGGCACTTGTGTATTTTTCACTTAATAGCATTTTTTTACTTTCAAATATATTTAATTTAATAATTTTCACTTCACCTTGAAATCTTTTTTAAATTTTCACACTCAGACCCGGAAACATAAATTATTTTTTGTATCTATATCCAATCGTAGAAAAAAAATATCTATCTATGCGAAGTTTTGCTCATTTTTCAATGCTGAGATACTTTTTTTCTTGTGTATAGGTTGCACGCCGCATTGGGTCGAATGTATCTACGAACGAAACGATCCGCGTTGAATGAACGTTGCTGAACAACTGAATGTGAATACTGAATTACTTTGCCCAGTGAATTTTTCGAAATTCACGTCTTTTTTTTTTTGCTCCTTCTGCCCCATGAGTCGACGTGAGTGTGTGTAAGTTTCTATTTTTGTTCGTTGCTTTGTGTTGGTGAGCGTTACAACCACCTCTTGAAATGCGTGTTTTTGTGTTTCAATTATTCTACAAGGGAAGGTTGTAGAGTTTTTTTGTTGCCTGATAGTAGTGGTGCACATGCGCTGATATTTTCAGAGCGAATTTCAGTCAAGAGAGCACATTGCACACTTTTTTTACCAGTGTATTAGTTACACTAAATGATATCAAGGTAAAATATAAAAAAAATCTACACTTTGAAATCACATGTGTATGTCGATTGTCGATGCGATGTCGAAATTTCGTATAGCTCGAGATCCTGCTCCTGCTCCTCTGCCATAGTCAACAACTCATCAATTGTTTATTTAGAGATTTGGGTGGCAGAGAAAATAACTAGAAACATGAGAGAGCGCGAGAGATTGGAATTGGAATGGATTTCTAAAGAAAGTATATTTGGAGTAAAGTTTTCCCCTTATAGTGAATGTATGTAGACAAACAGAGAGGCTTGTCGTGGCATGAAAGGGAAGGAGGAAATTTCGTTTTAATTGTGTGGTGTTAATTTGAGTGTGATAAAAAAAATCAATGGATATAGAAGGGAATTTCACAATTTAAATATCGAGAATTGAGATGGATGAGATCCACCTTTCGTCGTGTGCAGTTTTGTTTAAGAGGCTTTTAGGTTAACCCATTTATGGATGGTATTGAATTTCCAGAGATGTAATAAATAGGAATTACCTAATGTTACAAGTGTTCTAGGACATTTGTTTTAATTTTTTTGAAGTAGTAATTGTTAAAGGATAATTGGTCACGTGATATCCGTACTGAGGTTTTAGGTGAAAATAGATTTTTTTCTAGGTCAGGGGATTTGTTTTTTTTTTTTTTTTTTAATTATAAGAATTCGGGTTATGTGAGCCATTAACCGCCTAAAAGGCTCACATTTTCACCGCACAATATGAAGGACACATTTGCGTGTGAGGCTAACAGACAAACGAGGACAATCTTACTAAACATTTGTTTGGGTTTTATGAAGGACTTTGCGAATGTTTGAAGGATGTGAGTGGTCATTGGTACCTACCTACTTTTTTTTAACTGAAAGTGGATGACAAAATAAAATAAATTGTTGTACTTTGCATACAAAATAATTGAACCAGAATAGATATTTATAAATGGTTTATGATGAGAGTGTACCTATTTGCTTAGAGTTTTATATAAAATGCAAAAAAATCTAAGAATCAAAATGGTATCAACACGTCATTAAATTAACTATCAGGTAAATATTTTCATTTAAAAGAAAAAAACATGTGAGACGAACCCAGGTTTTACTAACTCCTTTAATTGTATTATCTGAGAAAGTACCTACGATCGTATTATTTCGAAAACTTCAACGATTTTCGAACATTTTTAACTGTTTGATAAGGAGAAGATACAGATTTCGTTAAGGAATCTTTGCTATTTTAGACATAAGAATTTGTTTTTTTTGTTACGTTTTTATTGGCACTCGCTGTAACACTTTAGAAATGCAAACAATTATTTGTTGGTACGTGTTGGGTTGCCTGCCAACATATAGTCAATTTTATTCCGCCTTTAAAATAGGGAATATGTGGAAAAGTTCCCTTTGGGGACGAAATGCCAGTTTTCGCCAGAGATGCAATTGTATCGTCAGCTGAGAATTTGTTCCCATTTGAATGAAATTAGTCTTCCAAACAAATACAGTGGACGTCCAGTGTAACGAATGATATAATGTTCGAGGTCATTCTCTATATCGAGAGCGTTCGTTATATCGACCGACTTTTTTTTATTCGTGGTATCAATTAGGTACATTATATTTAATTCAAGTAACGTACCTAAGTCTTAATAATTAAGTTCAACTCAAAAATAAAATAAAAATAAAATAAAATAAAAAATACAATATCAAATTAATTTGATAACTCCAGTTATCATTACAATACATATTAGTGATTCAAAAGTTGACACAAAAGTTCATGAGATACTAACAATACTCGCCCAACGTAAAACGCAGTTTTGCACCTATCCGACGTTTTTTACCACCCTGCCAAGCTACATAAAGCTGGTAGAGATGATTTGGTAAGTAGCATACACCAAACTCATTAGCCAAATTGGGTCGGATTAAAGTATGCCCGATGAATGACGATCCCGACCCGAACCCTCTGAACTACGCTAACTACATATATCAACCTGATTAGCCCTATCAGTGTAATTTTAGTCTAGGAAAGTAATCAAAAATCGTTTGTGACTAAAATATAACTTCGCACATATTAATATAAATAATGTCAAATTTAAGAAGATTGTACTATTTTTCAATATAGATGGTGTTGCAGTAAACTACATCGATTTTTACCATAAATCCCGTTATCACCTGTACTTATCCTAATAAGTTTTACACTCACTTTGTATGCCTTCCTTTTAAGCTTACAATGTAAAAAACTGAATCATACCTGAAAAGAAATAAAAATCAAGTGATTAGTAAACTTTTTATATACACATACTAAGATATAAATTAAGCTAGTTAAACAAAAATTATAAAATGAACTCTTAACTATAATTACCCATGTAAGATGGAGCTTTTTAATTATTATTTACACACAATAAAAGATTTATGAATATCTTAATAGTGTTTTTACATAGCGAGAGCTTTTGATGGAGAGGAGAATAAGAAGGAGTAAGTAAGCAAAGCGATATATGTATCGGGTGTAGTGATGACTTACTTCATGGGTGGTGCACCTTGTCGAGGTCGAGGTAGTTATATAGGTTTTGTCAAGGATTGAACAGGGGCTACACTACACTGCCAACTGCCACTTAAAAATATGAGATAAATATATATATAAATATGATGAGATATTTTGAACTACTACTCCACGAAATAGATTTCAATAAGAATTAGAATCTGTGTGGAAGTAATTCCTTCACTATTATACCTAACGAACGTAAGTGGCAAAACCATATGGCAAGTGAAAGGGTCAAATTGTGACGGTATATTCTCGCTTAGGGGATTGTTCGCCACCCTTATATTTGAAATATTCTATACACTGGTGAAACAATTATTTTAGAAGTTCCCCTCATAAACCCTTTGAAAATGTCATATCTCCCACGTAGCACCAGTATAATCCATATCACAACCGAAAATTCTTTGCAGAAACTGCAGGTGAATATAAAAATGTTGATCCTAATTCGTCCTTTCAAAATGACAGTACTAAAAACCTTAAAGCATATAAAAAGAATGTGTACACTCTTGGATGATTACCACTCCTTCTGTAAACCAAAACAATACAAAAAAAGATCAAACAAAACCTCTGTTTACCTAGAAGCCATATCCTTCTGTCAACATGATATTTTCCTTTCTCACATACACTACCCTTTTCTTTCTCGCATACTCTTATCTTCTCCCTTTTCGGTTGTGTTGTTACTACCCATCATCAATAACATAAGATCCCATAAAATAAGAGAACACCCAAATATAAATCCGTAACCTCATATACCACCACCATACGATGGCGAACATTAAACCCAAATCCCATTCAGAATAACACACATCCTCATCTTTTTAATCACACAGATAGCGAGAAGAATGAAATCCATGCCCACAGAGGATACGAAGAACAAACGAAGAATGCAATACCAAAAGAAAAGAACTAAGCCAAAATTATAAATAGTCCTTAAGTGATTTATGTAGGTCCTCCTTTTGGTCCTTAAACGTATAAAGAAGAAAATAAAAGTACATACCTGCAAATAAGAGGAAATTAAACTTTTGACTCAAACTCTTGTGCGGGCTATACTGCAAACACTTGTGCCCATAATATGCGCGATGGTGTCGTATCCGTATGGCCCCTTAGTCGCGCTCTAAGAATAAGAACGAGAGCATACAAAACTACTCTTTACCCAAATCCGAGAAAATCACATACATACAGAAGTCAGAAACTGTAAACCCAAGCACCATAAAGCACTCCTTTTTGTAAGGGATGGACGACGATACAAATTGCTCACGTATATATGCAAGAGTCACTGTTATAGGACTTATTTTCTCATTCTAATTCAAAAATGAAGACACCACACTCCAGCGTTACCAGATTTAGCAGTTTCCTGCGATTTTAGCAGTTTTTGATCATGAAAATGACCTGCAGCAGTTTTTTTAGCATTTTCCTAAATTTTAGCAGTTTTCAGCAGTTTTCAAACAAAAAAAAATTTATACATGTTTTTAATTGTTTGGGCGACAGTAAACACGAATACATACGATCATCTTCAAGAAAAATGATCCCAAAGAAGAAATGCAAATACGCAGAGTTAGGGTCAGAAAGCAAACACAGCTGTTTATGGATAGTGTCGGTGTGGTGAATACTTATTGATGTAACTGCGTAGCATTTCCAAAAGGAAAGGGTGCAGATAGTTATTATATTATTTACATAGGCATTGTTTGGACAACGACACTCAATTCGAATTGTGTATTTATTAAATGCGTATGTCACTCGGTTGCTCTAGCTGTCAGTCATGACAGTAAGAAATTGCCAAGATCCATTGAGCAATTGGTCAAAGATGTCTAATCATACTTTTCTCAAAGTAGTAAAAGACAACGAGAATTTTTAGAATTTCAAGAAAAGAAATATGATTTTGCGCCACTAAGACATTAGATGGCTATCGCTATATGCCTGCGTCAATCAAATTATAGAACAATGGAGTGCATTATTTCCTGTATGTATTTCCAAGTTGAATATTTAACAACAAATTCTATCCCAAACGAAATTATTTTTAATAGTTTCAATGACAGTATAATAATACTTTTTATGCTATGGATTACATCTTACCTATGGTAAACAAATTATTCATGCAACGTCGGAAAGTCGTCGTCAACGTTGTAAACGTGATAAAATTACGACGTGATAAATGAACTGTCAAAATTTGTATGGGAAATCTTTTCCAACAATATCGGAATTTTCTCACAGGAATTGGATGCGTATAATCTTTCTCACGTAGTAAAATTACGACGTTGCATGAATACCCTTATTATATTTCAAAGCGATTATGCCAATATTCACTATTTTGATAAAAAAAAAATTAAAGGAAATGTCAGTAAACAACAATAAGTATCCAACAATAACTAAATTTGCAATATTTATGCATACCGACATCTAATACTGCTTGTGAAACAATATTTTCGCAGGTAAATTCGTTAAAAACTAAAAACCGTAATCGCTTCAGTAACGAAAATGTTGCTTTGCAAGTAAAACCGAGGGTTTCTTAAGGTGAAGGCTGTTATAACTTTGTTCTAACAAATAAAATGGTAACTTCAATAAATTCAAAGATTCTCTATAAAGATTCCGAACGTTGTAATTTAATAACTTTGTACATATTTAAATTTAAAAATTATCATCTTTTATAAATTATCATCTCATATAATTACAAATGTAACTGTTTATGTATTTTTTGAACTAAAAAAAACGTATTTCTCAAGGCAAAATCGATCGCAGTTTTTTTAGCATTTTTTTAAACTTCTGTCTAGCAGGTTTTGCAGTTTTTCGTCCTACCTTTAGCAGGTTTAAAAAAATTTATCTGGTAACGCTGCCACACTCACGCTTACGTTGACATCTGCTTAGATAATCAGTCCAATGTTAAATACGCGACCAAACAAATCATAGATTAGATTTGTATTTAAGTGTGTAGATAGCGGTGACGACATACTAAATTGGGTATATTTTATGCGTTACAATTTTGGGGTGACCTTTATCCCATCTAGCTTCATTAAAAGTTTGAGTGGCGGCTTGTGCGTTGTAGTTTGGTACTCCATTGTGTTCTAACAGGAAAAAGAACTATGAAGGTCAGCAAACAACAAACAACACACAACACACAAGTTGTGTGATGCGAGAGCAAACAAATTAATCAATGTTGACATTTGAAAATTATACTTCTTGGAGTAGGGGCGACTAGAGTCGTAGGAAGACCTTCGGGATATCCACTTAAAGAGAAAATCACGCATATAGTTTGCCCTTAGATCATCGATTTGTTTAATGTCGCGTTTATTTGTGGTGGGCGTTATTGGAATATTGATTAAAGAATGATTTTATAATTCAAATAATTCCCTTGGGAGTTTATAAATAAATTAAAACATTTCCTCAACAAATTATGCTGTCACCAAGAAATAAACACACCAAATTGACATATTCAAACCTAATTTCTTCATTCATTTTCGTGTCCGAAGTTATATTTTTGCTACAAAGCATGAGACATACTGTGTAACGCCGACTCCGAACGCCGAATTTGAGAAGTTTCTCATGACAGATTTATACTATGGATGTTTGTCAAGCCTTCCCAAGGGGCGGAGCCGTGAAAAAGACGAAGAAACTGTTAATTTTAGGAACGGCTATAATTTTGAGGTAAATTGTGTGTACCAAGGCTCCGCTATTAATAGTGACTGAAAAAGGAGAATTACTCTTGCCAAATGCTGTTAAACCGGGCTTAGAAGGCAAATCAGTTATAAAGCTGCGGTTATAGATATCATTGAAAAGCATCATTGGAAATTTTCTTTTGCTTCTTGCGGCTTTTTTTATAAATTCAACCATTGGCGATTTGGTGTCAAAACAAAGCATATGAATTTTAGAACATGATTATCTAAAAATATTTTAATTTTTAATTATAGTTATCGCAGAAAATCACTTTTTATTTTTCATTGATCATGATTTATTTTCGTGAAGTAATGTTTGTCGTCCCACCGAAATGAAACGGTATTTTCCAATGATTCCTATAAGCAGCTATAGTAAAATTTCAATTCCATCATGTTTTTTGTTCCCATGAAGTTGTTCAATGATAGCTATAACCGCAGCCTAAAGATCGTACTCTAACTACTAAGTATTCTGCCCTAGCGAGGTATCCGTCGGAGCGGAACATTTTCCGCAACGCATACTTCGTCGGAGATTCAAATTCCATTCGAGGTATGTGTCATCGGAAAGAAATACTACACAAATGCGACGACGCGCAGCGGCGCTATGTTTTGACATGCGACAGATTTAGGATTTTAATAGAGATGTGCAAAATATATCATTATATCGATAAGTCGATATGACTTCCGATATTTTATATATATAAACACAAAAGGGGCTCTAAATCATCATATATCTATATGGGGAGGTGAATTAAATAGATTCTAAATAAGAAGAATGCTAATGTGCAAATAAATTGTACGCTGGCGTTTACTAGAAAAAAAATAGACATACCAATATTCCTTTTCAAAATGAATCGATTCGGTAAATATCGATATATATTTCGAAAACCACATCTCTAACTTATTCAAACTGAGATTACCGAGTTGTCAAAATATAAAAAAATCAATTTTTTAATTGATTGTTTCCAAACCAAAAATTTTAAAATGGATACCGTTGCCTTATTTTTGGAGGCTGAGTCCAGAGAGCTAAGGGCACAAAGTAAAGAGAAAAGGAAAATTTTAAGAAATGTGAGCGAAATGCACGAATTAGTGTAATTTTGCGCAATGTCGGGTTTTTGCTGCATCATGTTGACCAGAAGCTCGTACTGTTGAGGGGTGGTTTTTTCCTTTCAGCTCGCCCTGGAAACACAAATTCAAACGATTAATATGAAAATTACTTAAATAAATAGTTTTGTATAATTACATACATATTGTTATCACTCCACTTCACTTCGTAAATAAATTCCGCGAAGAATTTGTGTCGGAGGAAATCGGAAAAAAAATTGCACATAGCTGTCAAAAATTGAACAAAAAAAGCACCTGAACGCACTTCAACGCAATTCGCTGGGATGCGTTACGAAATGTCGGAGAAATCTTCCGAACAGCTTTTCGGAAGAATACCTCGAAGCAAAAATCATCGGAATCGTACAAAATCGGAGAATTTTCCGCTCCGACGGATACCTCGCTAGGGCCGATTAAAAGTAAACAGAGAATCCTATTTACTTAACGATATGCACAGTGATATTAATCTTGTTAAACATCTCCCTCCCAACAAGGGGTGTGCACAAGTAGCAACCGACCTTCACCAACTTGAAGTTAGTTCAGGCGCATCTAAATAATTTTGTATTTTGTTTGAAGCTTAGAGTTGCCATACTGAAATGCCATATAAGCTATGAGCAATCTAGAGTACCTACCTACTGAAAATAGACAGATTTCAAAAAGCAACTGAGTGAGAGACTCGCCACTGTAAGTCACCAATATCGAAACTCATCAAAAGCAGTATCGAATCATCATCAGGACCATAAGGTATGGTGATGTTCGTAATTATCGATGAGTTTACAGATGAGATGCATGGAAAGGAGCTACAACGAAAACCACGGCAGCGCGGGTTTAGTACCAAAAACAAATTTGCATCAAAGTATAATGAAACAATTTGGTAAATCCAAGAGTCTCGCTACATGAAAGAAATTCGCCGCCTTCAAAGCATAAATGCAAGTTTTACGAAATAACGACATCAACATATTCAGAAAATTGTAAATGTATTAAGGTAGCATTTCTATAAGCTTGTAATGGGCATAACCCTCGACATTTATGTCGACAATCTAGAGTTTCCTCGCTTTAGCACGACGATATCGGATCACGATAAAATAAATAAAATAAAATTTTAGTGACTAGTTTAAAAGGAAATTGATTTTCCGTTTTCCTAGGTTTTTGCTGCCTTTAAGCTTACTTCTAAGGCAAAGGCCACGCACTGAGCGACAGAGCGGCAAAACGGCAAAAATCTGAGCGGGGGAAAAAATTAAACATATTAAATTGTATGTTTGTGACCACGCACACGCTGAGCGGCAATCAATCAAGCGACGCCGCTTGCCGCTCAGTACATGGCCTTAGCTTAGTTATCTGTCAAATTTTAGCTGCTGGGTCGTTGAGAGGTGCTTGGCAAACCATCAAGGGACGCAACGAAATTGGAAACAGTGCGATCTGGTTAACGCATACAGTACCCACGATTTTCTCTTATTTAATTAGCTTTTGGTAAGTACAATTTACGAAAGCACTAAATCAAATAGGGAAATAATAAACATACCATTTACGTTAAATAGAATACGTCGTTACGGTAATTGCTACTAAATAACTTTTATTAAGCATGTGCATGACTGATAACAATTCGATACTAGAATTTTGAAGCTTTGGTCATAGGTATTAAACATAGGTTTTTGAAGAGACTGTTTAGTTTCATATACTGCAATGTTAGAATTGAATTTATGAGATTTGTGTTTTTTCAACAAATTCATCTTATTTAACAGCCCAAAGCTTAAGTTTGTCATTGAAAGGCGATTAGAGAATAAATCACATCTAGCCAGTTTTAACATTTAGATAGAGCATAGCCACACATTTCACATCTTTTAACTGTCCCGCAAATGTTCATGCAGAAGAAAGAAATATTTCTCTCTAATTGATATTACAAATTCCTCTAAATAAGTAAACTTGTTGGCCATTCAAATGCATCATTAATTTTAACACATCAACATGCATATCTCTAACAAATAAAAATTGGTATATAAAATTACGAACAATTTGCCTCAATAAACGTCATCGAATAATACTCGCCGTTCTCTCTCAATAAAATCTCAATTTTACGCTTCAGAAAAACGTCACAAAATATTACATAACATGTTGAAACGAATACAAAAATTAGAAACCCATTCCGCTTTCCATAAAGTATCTACTTCCGCCTGTCTCAATCTATCTCAATGAAACTTCCATCTTAACCTTATCCGTATATCCGAAATCGGTGTAAATGCAAATTTGCTCCGCCTCTCAACATATAAAACAAAAATCATTTAATTGCATTGAGATCATCATCAAATCTCAAAAATGGACACACTGACAAATTTTCTCGAATTTTACAATACAACAACACTTTTGAACGCATCAGCGCAATCCGTAGCTCAAGGGAATTAGGCAAATAATTGATGAAGTTCCGCCGCAGTTCCGTAAGAAGAAGAGACCCCCAAACATAAATGCGTCAAGCATACTTTCATTGCGGCACCAACAAAATCCAAAACTAAAAAAAAAGTTTTTATCTACAAAACCTTAGTCTTTGGTCTCCAGCATACACAGCACAAGCATCTGTATCGTGTATCTATGAGCTCAGAACCCCCACCACAGCCGATAAAACACCGCTAGAGAAGCTCAAGTACTCCAAGTGTATTGCATAACCCGCTCTCGGTTCATGTATATAATAATGCACATAGAGGGGGAGGCCAGGCGAGCCCGCAAACTACACCAGTTAAGACAAGGCGCCGCACTTAGAGTATGATATTCAATTTGTTGTTTTTGTATCTTTTTCGGTTTTTATTTTGATTCCATTTGGATTTTCTCTCACTTTGTGTATCTTTCACAATCCACATGGTTCACTCGTATATTGTATTATTCGTATTTATACATAAACACAGAGAGAGCGCAAAAGAGCATGAGAAAAGCAAGTGATTATGACTAACAGACCAGGTACTAACACTAAGTAGGCTTGTTCGGAGAGCTGTTTTTGTGGCCAGTCGATTTTTTTTTTGCTTAGATGAGGTTTTGCTTGTTGCATGACATACACACGATTAGGTTTTCTTTTAAATTTTTATTCGCCAAATTGACGGAAAGCAGTAGGTAGACATGAGATACCTGCGAAAAAAAGTCACTAGCAAGCCTGCAAGTGGTCCGATACGTTTTTACTTCTCATGCTAATTTGAAGTAAAACGTTATAGTTGGTGATCGCAAATAAAATATAGTGAGGGCTCAGATGTACAGATGTTAGTGCGATGAATCATGCAAAAAGGTCTGAATTCGATTTCTAACCGTGAATTGGAACTGGATTGGATTGGAACTGGCCCTCCAGATTGGGGGTTGTGCTTTGGATTAACTACTTGACGACCTCGCTAAACGAAAAAAGGACAACGAAGTTCGTATCTGCACCTGGAATGTGAGAACATTAAACAGGAGAGCTGCAGGCGAGAAACTAGCGGAAGCCCTAAACTGCTACAGAGCAGACATTACGGCCACCCAGTAAATAAGGTGGGATAGGCTGTTCAAAAAGAGGATTAAAAACTCTGACATCTACTACAGACCGTGTTATAGTCACCAGCAGGGACTATTTGGATACGGATTTGTTATAAGTGCCAGACTCAGGCAGGAAGTCTTATGTTTCCAAGCCATTAGCGAACGCATTGTAACAATCCGCATCAAGGCCGAATTCGCCAACATAAGCCTTATATGCGCTCACGCTCCGACGGAGGAAAAAGGTGATATAACTAAGGATTGCTTCTACGAGCTCCTTGACAAAACCTATGAGCGACTACCGAACTAAAAAATCGTGCTGGGAGATTTCAACGCAAAGGTAAGAAGAGAAAACATCTTTAGCAGTATTGTCGGAAAACATATCCTACACGAAATGCCACTATAGCAAGCACACGGTTTCCACACCTCCGAACATTCGGAGGGGCTAACATCGACTTGTTGCAGCCAAGGTAAGAATTCGGTTATCCACAACTCCAAAACAAACCAGAAAACTGTGAAAAAATTTAATGTCGAAAGACTGCAATCACAAGAGACCGCCAAGGCCTTCGCGCAACGCGTATCCTCTAACCTCTCAATGCATACCATACCACCAGCATCGAATGCCGAAGAACAATGGCAACGATGCCAACAAGCTATCAGATCAGCCCCAACTGATGCGATAGGTATCTCGCACTAGGGATGAGCGATATTCATCGATGTTCACAAAATATTGAGAGACTAAACATCGATATTGAGAGACTAAACATCGATATTTTAACATCGATGTTTAAGTAAATAAAGATCGAATAAACGATGTTAAGAACAAAACATCGGCCTTCGATGTTGGAAAAAGAGAACCTACTTTCAATTGAAGATTTTGAATAATTTTTTTCGAAATTGAAGAAGGCAACGCATGCTATTGTTTTATAAATACATATAAGAGATTAAAAAATATCTATATATTTATATGAGAATAGACGCTATGGATGTTTCATTGCCTTTCACTTGTGGATTAAGTACTGACTGCGACTGATGAACGCTACCAACCGCCAACGTCATTCTGCCGTTCATTGAAACATTCATTTCATGTCCTAATTCAGTTTATCCTTGTTATTTTCATCATTTTGGTTTTCGTTTTTTTTAACATACTAAGTAATAAATAAGATATCTAATAGATGTATTCAATATTTTAAGTACATATTTATATTGTTTTTTACCATATTTTTCGCCTTTCTATAAATTCATGTTAACGAACATCGATGTTACACAATGAATTTTTGAGCTCAATTATTATCGATCATCGGTAAGTCAACATCGATGTTTTGCACACATCGATCATCACTATCTCGCACCCACCAGCAAAAAACCCCTGGTTTGAAGAGGAAGGCCGACAGATGCTCGAAGACAAGAACGACGCCTACAAGGCTAAGCTGCAGGTGAAGACGAGAGCTGCTATTGAGCCCTTTAGGCAAAGAAGAAGGAAAGAACATCGGCTTTTCAGAAAGAAGAAAAAAGAGCAGTCGTTGCTGAGGATATGGAAGAACCACTTCTGCAGACTGTTAAACGGCGATGACGAACAACATTCCGCTGTCAGGCAGAACGAACCTTTTAATATTGGCAACGACAGCGAAAACTGTCAACCACCCGACAGTTGAGGATACCAATATCTAAACTCAAGCTTAAAAAGGCTTCCGGAAATGACGGCCTTCCTGCTGAGCTTTATAAAGCCGGAGATGACTTGGTAAATAACAACCACCAACTCATCAGCCAAATCTGCACGTATGAAAGTATGAAACCGTTTACCTACAACCTGATCGGCCCTTATCAAGGCAAGGCGTTGCAATGTCATGTGACTTCTTTAATTTGATTCTTTAGAGGATTGTGCGAAACTCCCGAGCCAACACCAGAGACACAATTTTGCAAAAATCGGTGCAACTATTAGCATACGCCGACGATATTGACATCAGTGGTAGGACTTAACGTGATGTCATAGCCACGTTTGCTAGTATAGAGAACAAAGTGAAAAAATGGGTTTAGCAGTAAACGAGGGTACGACTAAGTATATGCTGTCAACACGAAAGGAAACAGAACATCGACGAAATGGACTGAACGTCACCATTGACAGATATAACTTTAAGGTGGCTCCGGCTCGCAGAGTCTTCGAAATTATATTTGAAAATACTGTTTGAAATGGAGGAATAACCCGGTTCACTTCTTTCCTGGTTATTTTGTAGAAAACTTGTCCTGCGTGTCCAAAGATTTGATAAAAAATAAAAAAAATCACGTTCACATTTTGATCAATTTCATCCAGACTGTTAGGATGGCCAAAGGCATTTTCTTGGATCAAAAGAATTTTGTGCGGCAAATTATTTTTCAAACAATACTCTTTAACGGCCGGACAAAATCCGTTCTTAAAGCACTCAGTAAAAAGGGCCGCTGTTATTATTAAATATTAATATGTATATAGCTTGTATAGTCGAAACAAAAGATTATGAATTCTATACAGATGACGCATTGAGAACAAAAAACAGAAACTTTTGCTCAGTAGCTTCATGGTACGGGCGGGCGGTGTGCATGAAAACACAAGAACAAAAACAAGACCCGCCATAAAACAATTTTTCTTATATGTAGTGCGTCATCTGTATAGAATTCATAATCTTTGGTCGAAAAATACCAACGACGAAAATTCCTCTTCGCACTTACCACCCGCGTCTGAAACGGATACACAATTTTTAGCTGTGATGCGCACTCTATGTAGTTCTATACGCTTTGGTATTACCTACACCTATTGACGTCGTCGTCCTAAAGAAAATCGTTACAATTTAAATAAATAATTTGTTTCCAATTGGGAAAACATGTTTGGTATATTGTTGAAATCGTGCAGGTTTTATCCAAGACCCGCTGTGCGATTTTTGTTTGGACGTCCAAAAATTGCCTATAAGCTTATAAATATTGCTACATGTAGAGTGAAATTCATGTTAAAATTTATCGAATTTTCAAAAATCAAACTTTTTTGATGTGATGTCTAAGGAAGAACATCCGTATCGTGTAGAACTGAATTTTTATTTTACCATTGCGATACAATTCCGATTCCATATAGGCAGTCACAGCGACTCTGTGTTGCCATTCTCTGGGGGCCATCACTGGTTTGGACTTTCTAAAATAACTTTTCAACGAAATATTTGTTTTCTTTCACCGGGTTGCAAAAGAGAAAAAGCCAAGCGACGTAATGCACCAGGCGGGCCACCGCTACCACGCAACCACAACCATTCACTTTTTCACTTGTTTTTGTTGTTATGTTTAAATCGCATCGGTTAACACGAGGAAGTGAGATTATTTTGCAGATCATTTCATTTTGAATTGAAACCATTTTTCCACCTCTTGCTTGCTATCTGTCATCTGGCGGCAGTCCTCAATACACAGATAATTTCTTGAGTTGTTCGTCGGTGTGTTTTATTTTGTCGAGCGGTTACATAAAGAATAGTATTATGGGCCATAGCCCACCCATAAGCCTGTCAAGGTCAAGTGAAATTTTTGTTAACAAAAAATTAGAGCGCGCTTAGAAATCACACAATTTTCTCTTTATATTGTTGCATAAAACAATCAATCGTGCACACATACAAAAATAAAAAAAGAGAGTTTGTAGATGATTTTCTTTTAATGACTGAAGATACACACGAACAAAAGATACATCTTTTTACATTTGAATATAGCAATTTAGTGGTTTCTGTTGATATTCGAGGAGAAAGAGGTATAGAAAGTGTTACACTTTAGATAAATCATTTAATTGTGATCTCATAGATGGCGGCAAATAGAAGACACAATGCTGCGGTGTTAATTTATTTTAATGGCAAAGTGCTAATCTGCTGAATAAATATGGATGATACAGTGATTTATTTATGATTTGATTGTGCAGAATAAAAGTGCTTACTAAACGTTATGAATGTAAGATTTTGATTGAGAGCATATTGCTCAAATGCGCGAGCTACCGATTAGATTACTAGGAGTTATTTATTGGCCTCAATAGGCGTCTGAGAATTACGGGGCTAATACCGGAGGATGTTCAAGATATTGAGTTATATATTCTTGAAATATGAAGGGAGCAATTATAACTCCAAGACAATGCAACACATCTATGCTAGGCCTAAAATTAAATTACATATGTAGTACAGGCTTCGACCCCACTAATCTCAAACTAAAAAAAAATAATCTCAAAATAAAACATATGAGAACACTGTGCGGATCGTTTAATACCCCTCCCATCCTTAAAATTAATATCCCCAAAATATAGGCTTTATGAAGATGAAATATAGAAAATGACGTTGTCACAACATATTGTTCAGCCAGTTTATCAAAATATTTTAAAGTTCGACAAAAAACAACGTGTTTCTCCTGCATATGCAATGGGGTAGGGTATACAAATGGTTCAGATTGTGCCGAAAAACGTTTTTTTTTTTTACTGAAAAATCTGGGCGTGGCAAAAAAATTCTCTAAATATATTGCTCATATACTTTTCCAAAATTCCTTACGGTTTAGCCAAAAACTACGTTTTTCTTAAAAAAAAAAAAAAAAAAAAAAAGGGGACAGTGGGCGGATTTTTGTTTTGCTGGGAGCAACAAAGTACACGTGTACCAAATTTCATCATTCTAGCTCAAAATTTAAGGCCCAAAAACTGGTGAAGTACCGACGGACGGATAGACGTGGCTAAATCGAATCAGCTAGCGATTCTGAGTAGATCCATATACTTTGGGTATAACTAGCTAAATTATTTCTCTATGTTACAAACTATGTATCAAAACTAATATATCCCTATGGGATAGGCAACGTTGGGCGACAAAAAAAAAACGCTAAGAAAATATTCACTTTTTGCGGAAGTAATTTATTCACAGAGTTGATTAATGGCATATGTAGATAGTTTTACAATAAACGGAGTATCTTTAATATCGATTATAAGGTGTATGATATATGAGTTGACGCACTAAGAAACGGATACAGTTCATAGGTGTTGATAGGATGTCGAAACCAGCCATCCTCGTAATGATCTCTCGCGAAAAAAAGAAGTACGTTTTCTACATAAGTGTTGAAATTAGATGGTGTTGGCAAGAAAGGTGGAACCAGGAGATCATGGGCAATGAACCGCTTTAACCCAACTATGAATTAACAGAATGTTTTTAAAAACAAACTACATATAACATGGCGTGTATTTGTGAGGCCATGGTGGTAATATTGTCCCCACCCAAGCTGCTTTGAAAGTAAATCCAAATATTTTGTATGCAGACCCCTATTCCTAGAAAACAAGCTGAGACTAAATAGAAATTTAATTTCCACTCTCAAAACATATTATAACAGCGTTTTTTTTTTAATAAATAAACAGCGTTTTTTATATTAAACATTTTTGACCCGTTTGCATTTATTTTTACTTACAAATCGGTAACTAAACAAAAACTATCTGTTGGAAATGCAATTATAACATTCTGCAGACAAGCAAAACACAGACGGCTTATTCAAAGACTGTTGAAATACCTATGTGACGCCTCTTTTTTCTGTCTCATACCGCTTATTTCGATATACCTATTCTTTTAGTTATTCCTATTTCTATATCATTATAAACATCATAATATTTAGAGCTATCGTTTTTTGGTTCCGATTTCCGTTTTCAAAACTGAATAATTATTTCATAAAAAATGTGAAAACTGAAAGGGAAAGTTTCACAGATGTAGTATGCAGTTTGTAGTATTTTATAAATTTTTCAAAGATCCTTTTTTGTATTCAAATTTGAACTTCATACCTATTAAGCTGTTTGAGTAATGAGTATAAGACAGAATTTGTAATTGTATCTTACACAATTATAGTGGTTCCCTATATATCATTAGATACGGGGTTAGGTATATCCCCGTCATTATACAAAATATAAAAATTATAAACTTATAATTTTAATGTGCCAAATTAAGTTAGGCTGATTTGATTTCTCGAGAGCTGATATTTTTGTGATTCAACGAGTGAGTGAGTAAGTAGTAGTTGGTAGGTACTAAGCTCTTAGTACTATCATGCTTGTAAAAAATTATTTTATTTTCTAAAAAAAAAATTACATGAACCACACACTGTTGAGTGGAGAAAATATTTTAAAACTATGCAGCGTTGTACCACTTTTCTAGGAGATATATAAAATGACTATTATTCCTAAGACATGTCCAGTCTTTAATAAAATAACAAAAGAACAGAACAAAATAGTTTGTATACCGTAGAAATTAATATGTATCTGAAATGTTCCTTTTTGGGAGTACGAGTATAGGACCAGGTAAAATATTAAAACTGCTGTATTAATATATTCTCAATGACGAAAATTGATTTATTTACATGCAGATGAACGGCATAGTACTAAACATTATCTAACCTACCTGCATGTAATTACTTTCTATCAATTTCTCCTTTAAAAAATGAGTGAAATGTTAAATTCACCATCAACCATCGTGCCTGCAATCGTTTTATATCAAGTGAAAGTAAATTGTTTGTATTCGAGGTGGTATACAAGTATGAACTGATATTGATAAAATAAAATCCAACAAAAGTATCTTTATTATTTAAATGTATGCAGGCGCCCTGGGCTAGTGTTTCTAAAGTGCCTGACATACAAATTGCAGATGCGTGACAAATTATTAGTATACTTGGAGAGGAGCAATTATGCAAAGATACAGAAGTGTAACCGATCTACTATACACCAGGAAACTTCATTTTGAATGTCACGATAGGTCTCGCAGCCATTTATCGGCAGTGGCAACCGAAGAGAAGATGTCACATAAATTTCCGTATCCCTACATGGCGTATGGTTTAATAAAAAAAAAAAACAGTTATGAAATAGATTCACAAAACTTTCCAACTTTCGGTTTTCTGCTAAACAATGAGCATTACTCGCATGGTGTTGATGCCAACGATGATGCAGTAGCACTCACACCTACTACTCACTTCCAAAGCAAATTTCTCACACTTTTTTGATCGGTTAAGTTTTCCCAAGATAGCAAATTATGTCACCCACCTGAAAAGAATAAAAACATAAAAAATAGTAAAATAAGAAATTTACTTGTGCGGAGAGACAAAGAATAGCTAAGAAGCTAGCGTTTGTGTTGTGAAGGAGCGAATTTCAATATAACAAATCAATCAATCAATTTGCAACAGTAGGTAAATGGATGGCGACATATTTGTTTTATATTATTGCCTGACATATTCCTTGTGGTTATAATTGAATATTTATTTTATATATTATAAGTCGTTTTATAAATGTTGTACTTACAACGCCGCGACCCACCATTCCCCAATGATGTAAGAGGATCGTCTGTGAATTTGAGCAAACTGTCGCTAGACATGTACAGACGACAGAACAGAATTTCAGTTGCATCATCCGCATATGAACACACAAACTGGTGTATGGTTATTGAATCTGTGCAATAGAAGAAGATTTGCGCGTTTAAAATCGATGAATGGTGGATCCGATGATACGTAGTTAGTTGGCAATACTAATATTGCAGCTCGTAAAGTAAGTTATTAATCTGCAAAACGTCACCAAAAATGAGACCAATAACAATGTCTCCAAGGTTTTTTGGTTAAGATACTTGTTAATGATTGATTTGGTGTCATAGGCGAAACAACATCGATGCTCAATATTTATTCTTTCATGAGTTTCTGACGAAATATCATTGGCTTAAAAATCTCCGTAAGGTCTATTATAAATATGGCATTAAAAAAATACACTCTGATATCCTAACTAATCTAATTAAAACTTATCAAATATGAAGCAACACAATTGATTCATCAATAGTTTACATTGTATTCTAGCTTCGGAAAGTTATTTGTTTTGGCACATCACCTATCCCTGAACGGAACACATTTTATTTCGGAATTATTTGCCGGAAAACTTTCGCCGTTTTGAATAACCATTTACAACATCGCCTATAACGAAAATCTTCATTTCTTGTTGGTAAATAATATATGTCATTTGCCCACACTTTGTAGTTAGCCCGTCCACTCATCTGAATTTATGTAACCGGGAAAAAATACAAGAGAAACACAAAAACTCGTCCAACATACACCGCAACAACTACAAATAAATTCAGCCAATTTATCGATGACCCTCATATCACGAAAATCATACCAAAAAAAGGCCATAATCGGCCGAAAAAATTTACGTCGTCTCTAACCCAATTAAATTTTGTTGTATTAATGTTGCCGCTGTCCCACATTCCACAATCCGCACAAAAATTGTGTGTGTATCGCGCTCTTGCCGCTGCCCCATAATATAACGACGAAATTTTCGTCTAGTCACCCTGTCCGTATTTATGGGCTTTATTTGGTTTTTAATTTGCATTAGATCCGACAGAGTGGGGTAGGGGCCTCCATGATGCAGACAGCTAAGAAGGAAATTTGAAATTTCCTCCACGCTCTGTCTGCGACAAAGTCGCGCGTCTACTGTGTCATAATTTCCAATGTTTTTTTTTCTTGGTCGTTTCTTTTTTTTAATTCGATTTCTCCTCTTAGGTAACATTTCATAAATAAAAAAAACAAAGCTATACACGAATGTAAAGAAAACGTTCACAAATGAGACGCGACTCTGAGAAACTAGCAAACAATAGTTATATGTATATTGCTTGGTGCCGTCTGTGTCTCGGCAACGTTGGTGTTAAGCCAACCATCAGCCAGGCACAGTGGAACGAGCCCACCGAAAAAAGGCCAATGAGGCCCACCAGACGAAAATGTTTTTAGGTTAACACCATTTTCTTTGTTTCATTATTTATATTTCGTTGCTTGGTTCTCCAAACACAGATACAAACAGAGAAACAGTAAACAGACTTTATCGGAGAGCCTGAGTGGTGTAGTTTTCAAAATCACCACGAATGCGACGACCGGCGATGACAAGAAGAACCGATATATGCAAAACTAAAGAAACCGGCGAATTATAAAAATATCTCTCACATTTCGCAGCGCAAAGCTTTACGAGTGAGAATTATCAACAAGAAAAAAAAGAAAGAAAACAATTTTTTACGAAAGGGATTCGCAATCACAATGGTAACCCGGTTTAATTCTTCTCCAACTCAATTGGGAATTTCTAGTCGATTATGTTTCCGTGATAATACAAATGTTTGGTAAGACTCAAACCCACAATCCACACGAACAAAAACACACCCTAGACTCGACAGATTATGACAAGTGATTCAACAATAATTTTACAATTGACACTTGTGCCATGGCGCGCAAATGGCATGACAGTTGATGAAGATGTCACAAGACAAGGTCTCTCCCCGCGCTATACGTATACGTATACGCGTATGGAGGGAGAAATCTTAATCGTCCAATTGACGGTATGAAACGATAAACAATTGAGTGATGACCTCTTTTTGCGCGCGCCATTGTGTCACATCGACATAAAATCGCGGTTAATCAGAGAAAGAAAACAACGACGACAAATCAACTGGGAAATACGAGGAGAAATTACATGTCGGATTGAATATTTTCAAATAAAATTGAGAAATACCGAAGTGGAAATAAATAGCTTTATTCTCTGTCCACGATGAGTTAGATGTCAATCAAGCTGAATTTTAGACAGAAACCGATGAATTCAATAAGATGTATTCTAGACTATGTTTAAAAATGTTTCACTTTGATGCAAATTTTCACTTCATCGAAAATGCCGGTCTATGTCTGTTCAGTTAGTACAGGATAACGAGAAATATTGCCCTTCTGTCAAGATTCACAATAACCTACCCTAAACTTTCAATACCAAAAATGGACGGATTGTCATGAAGAGAACGTTACAATGGCAATGTATAACATTTTGGTAGTAAGGAGTTTTGTATTTCTCGGATCCGCTTTTATTTCTGACAACGACTTCAGAAACAAGCGAAAAATAACTCTTGCTGCTGTTTATAAATTATGATCATACTCGACTATAAGGAGATGATATAAAAAAAACATGTTAAATTCGGTCGTATGCTATACGAACTACACCCCTAATCAAAAAACTACGCATTGGACGTTTAAGATGGCTAAGACATGTAAAGTGAATGAACCAATACTTCGATGCCTTATTTAATAGGGGCCCTCAGTGGTCATAGTTCACACGCAAAATTAAATTTCAAGGATGACTTAGTTGATAAAATGACTAGAGAAGATTGCATACGATGCGGTGATGGGGAGACCCAGATGCATACATTTATCCTCTCTTTTTCTGTCCGAGTGACAGACAGTTAGTTGAAAAAAATAACACTTGGAGGAAGAATGAGGAATACCGTCGCACTGAAATTTATCACAATGGACCCTTAAGGACCTAAGTCTGGCTGGGTAGACCATTCTCTACTTCACCTATAGAAATATAACCTAACCCATTAGGTGAAGAGCTTCCAATCGCCCAGCATTTATATCTTTGTATGTATACAATTATGAAATTAACTTTTGAAAGTCAGCTTTCATGTTAGATGTGCTAAGTTGTTTCTACAAACATACATACGCGTATGTGTATTTCAATATTAACGTTGTCGCCAGCCTTCTCAGTATGATGCAGCTACCACCTTTCAAGCCCTATTTCATACGTAACTGGTTTAATTACCATCCTTCCGACGTCTGTCAACACTTTCAAGGCACTCTCATTGGTGGCAGTGCAAACAAAGCGTAAAAGTGTAACGCATGCATCGTCGTCCTCGTCTGTAAGAGCTTGCGATTACATCATAAATTCATTAATTCACACTTGGTCTGACATGGTTTGTTTCGCTTTTCGAAGAGCATATACGCTCCACACAGAGACCCACCAACAACAACTACGACGATGATGATGATGATGGAAAGGTGGTCCCAATTCCAAGCGATATGGCAGATGTTGTTAAGTACTCTGCTGGCGATGCAAACCTTATTTTTTTCTTTTGTGTTTACATTTCCCACACACTAAAAGGGAAAACGAAGCGTTGTGCTACGCTTCACAAGTTGCTTAAAAAAGCGCTGAAACCAAAAACCAAAAAAAAAACTCTTGTGCAACACAATTCGAAACAGTGATACTATTTTTTTTTGGGGAAAGCGGCTCTACTCTTTGGAGGCCTTTCGATGGTTTCAACTTTAAATATCTTTACTCATCGTCATTGTCACTTTTCGGGGAAATTTGTTTAGACCTAAATTTGATTGATCACTGGGTGTGTTTATAAGCTCGTTTGGCATTTAGTGTGATTAGCTGCAAGTTTTCTAGCCCCTTGATATAGCCCTTGACACACGGGGAGTGCGAGGGTACGGCTATCTGAATTCGAATATGTTTCGCGTCTCTGCAGAGCACGCTGTCATCGTGTGGGCCGATTATTTATTGTATCCAATGGCAATGGTAACAATACACGACTGACCTTCTCTTTTTGGGTTTGCTTCACATCCTTTTGGTAGTTTAAACGCCGCTATTGGGACGACTTTCGAAGGGAAAGTTTTGTAGTCGTTTTGTTTGATTTGGTATCATTTGCGACAAACAGAGCGAATCGACTGGGGTTTTTAAGCGGTTGTTTATTTTTTTTATAGATATAATACTCATACGCCACAGTGTTTCAGACATTTTGATATTTTATAATGGTAACAAATGTGACTGCTTTTAAATGGTCGAATTACAAAGCAAATCAACCGCATGCACGTAGATGCGAGACATGCATCCTCCATTCTAAATGGGCTGGCAATCGTTCACTGTGACTGTTTTTCGTCGCAGACTAATTCAACATTTGACTGTCTAACGAGACGAAACTTCGAAGTTCACAAAAGGAAACGTTGAAGCCTTAAAGCGTATGTATAGCTTTACATCCCACTATTGTCGCCTAAAAGCGCGCATTTGAAAATATCATGTAATGTTGCAGCACACTGTATAATTACCACAGAGCACTATGTTCTCAGTATTGCTTAAGCTGGCTAAGATAGTTATGACAATGTAAGGAAGAAGCTGAAAAATACCAGCAAAAAATGACGGAAGATGCACAATGCACATAATGTCAAAAGGCTAAAACGCATAACTTTAGAAACTCCAAAAAGAGGAGAAAACAAATTAATTCGAAGGAAATACAGAACAAGTAACTTTCGAGAATATGTTTTCAGATCATTTTTTAACTTAAACTACTCAAATTTCTTTGTATACACGTGTTTTCCTTCAAAAAATTCGGGAATTTAATTAACTTTCTTTGATAATAACAGAAAAAAGAAATAAGCTCCGTGGGGCTATTTACATTTTTTCAGGAATTATGTCTCACAGGGCTTAATTCCGCGGGCGTGCACTGCACTGCACCGATTTTCTGAATTGCACCAATGTAACGTGTCCTACATTGGGGTGTTAAATACGAAGGTGATGTTTCGTTAGCATGTAATAAATCATCAACTAGGTTTGAATTGACAAATGTGAGCTCAACTCCAACATCACCTATCCTGTGGTATGGCACTTGTTGTGCCTAGCTACGCATATAACTTCTAAACAAGCATACAAGATCATGTCTGAGGAACTGGTGAACGTCTAAACTTTTTTTGCAAAACGTTGATTGACAATTACCAATTTGGCTTATGCCTCGCCAAATCGACTTAAGAAAAAAAAAAACATTTTTAGACTACGACGAATCTTGGCAAAGTCCAAGAGAAGGAGCATAATTTGTCTCTTCGTCTAAAGCTCTATTGGATAATGACCGACTTAGAAAAAATATTGATCCAGGTAAATCAGGAATGTCAATCAATCGATCTTTTAATCCAACTATAACTTTTAACTATAGATTACTTTCATTGCAGGGTACTTAAATAGAAAAAATAAAAAGGTTTTCTCAAGCGTATACCATGAGACATACGCTTCCACACTGGTCGGGAACTAGTTAACCAAAATAAGTCAACGCAAGAACTGGTTAATATTTTCTGTTTTATTAGTTTTAAGCTTTATTCAAATTGAAAAACATTTACTGACTACTAAATAATTCTATAGGTCATGTCCATCCGGATAACTTATCAATGTTTTCATTCAAAATTGTGAGTTATAATTGCATATATCATTCCGATGATCTCATTAAAAAGTCACTTTGATCAACTTTCAAATTGTTGTTTCATAACAAGTAGAAAGCAAGACTAATAAATATTTAATGTCCTTTACGTCAATCAATTTCAGACTTAGACTAGCCATATAACTATTCCGCCATGCGTACAATTCACCACCGTCGAGATGGCTTCAAGTGAAATCTCACTGCAGAGTTCGTTCCAAGGGTTCATTAATTACGTTCACTTAACATGGGATAACAAATGGAATGGCCGTGCTGGAATCATGTACTATTCATATATACTTCCGCATTATCACCACCTACACTGTAATAGGCGGCCGAGGGCTGTGGCGGCGGGCACACAAATTGGAAGCATTCACCTTTTTCTCGCGCTCGCGCAGCCAAATGAAAACGAAAGTCAGCCTCTCTAGTTGAAATGTCATATTTTCCTTGCAAAGTTGCAGCGGATTTATTAACATCCTATAGATACCGCTACAACATCACCGACAAAGCAGTCTCAAAGAGTGTCTTTCTCTCTTTTTGTATTAGACTAACTTTCTTATCAAATCTTGTCGTCCAAGCCAACGATGGTGAGAGGAGACAAGGGCGGAAGCATTTTCTCCTCTGTGCCGGTAGGCAAATGAATTGTCTCGAATTAGAGTCAAAAGTGAGATCGTGACTGTTATGGTGTATGAGAGAGAGACACATGGGCGAATACGGGCAGGGAAGGAAGTCCAACAATGACATACATGTCATGTAGTCAAAAGAGACTGTGCGCCTAGTGTATCTCATTTAACCGTAGCGTAATCCTATCCATTTCCAAATCCATTCATCATCGATTCATGAAGTAGTAGCGCGCAAGCGTGCGCTGGTGTTTTTTTATTCCGCCTTCAAATCATTCTGTCTCTTTCTGTTCCATACGCCGAATCAAAATGAAGCGCATAGCTACAAAAATACAATTTAATCAACAATGGAACGAGAGAAACAAAAAAAAAAAGTGAAATGTGAAACTCATTCAATCAGTCACAAGTTTGACTTTTGGAAAATCGGATTTTAGTTTCTTTACTTTTTTTTTTTTTGAAAATGGAGCAGAGCCATTACCGAGATAGGTAGCATTGATATTCAATTAATAAACAAAAATCGATTCTTTCGCAATGTATACGGAAATATTTCGTGGCATTTGTTTTGTGATTATCAGTAGTTGACTGTGGGTGCGGACGAAAAAGAGCAGATAAACAGGCACACCTATAGGCCATTTAGATCAATCCACAAAAAAGTATTTCAAATGACTGAAGCATATTCAGTATTCAGGTAAAAGTAGTTCATGGGATGACCTCTCGGTGTTTTGGTTTTGTTTGTGGGATCTGTTCAATGTGCATATGGAAATTTTGGGGCGATCTTTTCTGAAACTAATGTGGAGATTTCACTTTGATACGGTCATAATAAATTGTCATTTGTGTAGTGTAGGTAGCTAAAATTGATGCCATTAAAACCATATTAATTATTTCATTTTAATAAATATAGAGAACTTGAAGGTCCATGCAAGTCTGAGCAATGACACGACTAGATATCATAGATCTCGTAAAAAGATGTATATCTTGCAGGCTTTCGATTTAGTTTGAGAAAAGCTTTGTTAAGCAAGATATAGGGTGTTAGAAAATCTTGCCAACAGGTCATATAGCAACTTCAAATTAAATACAAATAATGGTGGATAAGTCGAAAGGCTAACGGTAGAGCTCAATTCAGTAGTGGATACTGACTGTCCCTAGGGGTAACTAAAACCCCTTCGGATATGGATTTGTATTAAGCGAAACAAGAAGTGATTTGCCTCGAAAACATCAGCGAACGCATCATCCACTACTGAAATCAAAACCAAAGGTTGCAGTTTCTGCGGGCTAATAAGTCAAATTAATAATTTAAAAAAACGAAGAATCATGATTCAAATATAAGCTTTACGGGATGTACAGATATGTACAATGTACTATGATATTGAAATTGAAGAGGTATGCTGGTAGAGAGCCATGTTTACTCAGGATTATAGTAAGTATAGGTATAAAAGCGATATACCTAAATATATATTAAAATCGTTCAATTTCTAGTTAAATGTGTTTGGAGCGCCACTTACAAGGAAATTGCAATGAAAATCAATATTTAGCACAACTAATCCTTGACACCAGGTTAAATTTATTTCCTACCAGATTTTACGATTTTTTTTATCAAAATCAATCAAAGTCGTAATTCGAACACTCATTTGCTCTTGTCGTGACATGGACATCAATCAAATTAGAGATGATTTTATCTCTTTTTTTATTCTACACCTTTACGAAATATCAAAATTCAAAGAACCTCATCCGAAAACGAAACACTCGTTCATTTTTTGTATTTTTAATCAGTCTTTTCATATTTATTCTCGAGAATCACATGCCATGTCCTTGGCTTTAGCCAGACACTTGTTTGCCTTTTAGTTGTTTTTGTGTCTGCTTTTGCCCTGGTGAGACTGGCCAGTGTGTCCGAATACATATACGCAGACCTTGAAATCATCATTAACATTAGTCAGCATATTGTCAGTCACTCTGTGGTTGGTTGACTGATACCTCAAAACAAACGATTTTTTTTTTGATTTGCCAACCGCAGCAAAACCGAATTTTGTTTATTTTAGTTGTTTTATGCAAAAAAGGAAAAGAAAAATGCTATAAATAAACCAAGTATATGCGTAACGAAACGAAATCAGAGCTGACATATCGAATTCACTTTGAATTGATTTCTAATGTTGTGACGTGATGCGAACTGCTGTCAATTAAGAAGCTATTTTATATGCTGATGCTCAAACTGTGACAAATTTAAGTATATCAAAGGAAGACAGGCCTTTAAATGTGGATGTTTTATTTTTGTGAAAAAAAGGTAACTTCAGAACCGCCTATATAAATAGATCTTGCTAAATATAGAAAATATGGCTTGATATAAATTAGCGAAACAGTGGTAAAGCCACTATGAATGCTTCCTCCCAAAGGAGTAACTAACTTCTGGAATGCCCAAGATATTTTGCAATTGGCAAATATAGTTAGTAACAATTGTGTTAAGAATACCAACTTTTAAATGCATAAAGTATTAAACTAATAGTATAACAAGCACCTCATTGGTGCTTGTAATAAATGGTCTTTCATTAAGGACTTGACATGTTTTTAAATAAAATGCAAACTATTTGAGATGTCTCAAAAAAGAATTCGAATTCGGTTCATATGTGCAAACAGTGACTTTTTGCGGATGAAGTTCTGTTTCATGAAGCACATGAGGATTCTCAACTGCCCAGTAACGCATATTTTGCTTATTGACGAAGCCATTTTATCAAAAATACGCCTCATCGGCGAAAATTATTTTTCCATCATGTCCAGAGCCCAATTCAAGTATGTACGTCGCTTTATATGATCAAGTGGGTATTAGTTCATGAGTCAGCATGATCTTGTAAGGGTGTAGGCCAAGATCCTACACCCTTACAAGATTTTGCTCGTTTGCGACGGATGCCTCCACGGCAGCAATGTTCTCCATACTCAGGGTAAAACGTAGCCTCACTGGCACTGCAACATCAAGCAGCAATTATTCTGACTCAAATTTGTTCACTAGAGAATGCAGTGCTTGTCTACTGGGACGAGAATTAAGGCCGAAAATTTGCTTTAACGCTCTTAAAGTTCGACCACTGACTCGGAATTTCGGTAGAAGTTCACCATGATGAAAATTTTAATTTTATTGAGTATTTTCACATTGAGAGTTCGGCAATCGGTTGTAGGGTGCGTTCACACTGAACGTTTGAAGTTGTCAAGTCACTAATGAAAGACCCTTTAGATTATTTGCATGAACACATTGTACATCCATAAATTCATAGTTTCCTTCTTTTATAAATTTAAAGTGTTTCCCACTTTTGCGCAACATTTGACTCGTTAAGTATTCCCATTTTTGTATATTTGTAACTTATTTGATTGTAATTAAAAGCATACTTGAATGTAACACTTGAAACCTTCTATTTGCTTACAATCACAACCGATTGAAACCAATCTTCAAAGTCTGAACAAGATCAGAACCGACGAATCACTCTCGGATTTACGATAACAAAAATCGCAATAATGTTTTTTAGAAAGTTCATCAATTATCTCAGAATACCTCGGATAAAAGTCACTTTCTTCTCTACACTACCTGAATGTACCCCCCTATTGTGCTAATGATATCTCCACCTGATTATTGCAAGTTGTTCTTATAGAAATAGACATGATTACAATGATAAAATAAAAATAAGGAAAAGAAAATCTAGTTAAATAAATAAATGAAGAAAATGCAGTATATAGCATTTTCAAGAAAGAACAAGTAAAAATAAAATAAACCCATGAATCTTCTTTGTTCCTTGGTTGTCGAAAGCAGCTCATATTTGCAAATCGGTGCCAAAATATGCACTGACCTTACAGTACTCTATTTAAAAACAATTGAATCACCTTAACGACAATTCTCTGGGGAGCGCTTTTGAATAATAACACGAATATTAACAAATTATCCTCAAATCGGAACTTTTCTTAGCGACATAAGTAACTAATAAAACGCAAATGTCGATATTAATAAGTTACCTGGTTAGCTTATAATGTACAATAGCTTTATAGAAACTCTACCAATAATCAAAACGCTTAACTAACTAAGTAAACTCGACTTTTCAACTTATTGTACTAGACTTTCATTCATTAAACTGTCAAACCAAACCAAACCAAATAATTTTTAATGCTCTTAGACCAAAGGCTTGACTGCAGAGATAACCCAAAGCAAGCTTAAGATAGGTCAGTCGCCGAAATTTTTAAGCAACTAGCAATCATTGGAGGACCAAAGCAATAACTTAGGGTTTCGTAACGTAAACATGCAGTAGATAAAACCAGAAAAGAGTAAACAGCTTTTAGCTAATTTGAATGAAATGTAGTTTGAGCTCCATATTCGTGTTGATCTTTAAAGTAATCTTATAAATTCAAAAGAGAAGAAGCAATCAATGTAAATAAGTTTCATTCGTTCGGTTTGTTCTATCTGCAACAACGATTTAAACGAATAATCAAAGATTAAAAGCAATTTTCAATGATTTATGTAGCATTTTTCAATGTATCCTTTCTAAGATGCACAAATAATTTTTGTTTTCATTTTCGTAATTTTTTAAGCTTAACTTTCTACCACCGAATCTCCATTTGTATGAATTATTTTGCATTGAAACATCGAACCCGAGCATCGAATTTATATTAGAATTTTTCTAACAATATGTTATTTTCATTAAAAAATTTCACCAAGGCCATGAATTGCTTAATGTAGTTTAATCAAATTGAAAAAAGGAATACCTTTACCAGTTATAATAAGAGCAGCCAAAGCACATTGTTTATAGCCACCATCATTATCGTGATGATGGTGGTGGTCCCCAAGACCACCATATTGCCAGCCACAGTACCATATTCATGCCAAATGCCTGCCTTACAATATATCTTTTCTTCGTCGTTTCTTTTTTTTCATTATTGTAATTATGTTAAATACGGTAAAAGAAATGTGTGGCCACCTTTCCCATTTAGCCATCTGTAGAGGGAGCAACAAAAAAGATATGCCCTCACAATGCGCAAACGCGACTGCGATCTCCTTTCTGTGCGGTTAAACGTGGATTAATTCGTTTAATCGGAAAGTGTGCCTGAATCTCCCCAGTGAAAAAAAAAGAGAAACATAATAAAAAGAGATCGAACATTGAGAGGCAAAAAATTATTCATCAATATCTTGCACTTTTTTTAAATACATATTATCCACTTTGGTCTTAGTGGATATGTACAGTGTGGTGGACAAGAAGAAATTTTAGTATATAATATTAAGAATTTCAGTTTTCGTGAAACGAAGTGTGTGTGTGTGTGATAATTGACACACATACATTTTTTGGTTTGTTTGTAGTCGAACAAAATTGCTCTCAAATCAAAGGTAGTTTTTGGACGTCTGATCACTAAGCAACCATAAAGTAGTGAAACTTACTTAATAAATTCGATGCCACCCAAAATATCTAAAATTAGAAGGCAAACCAGATACGAGATGCAGAAACTTCAAAACCATCTATCGCAACAATTTTTCCAAACCAGCCAAAACGGATGAAATGTACTTTTTTATATAAACAGAGATAATCAAATATACACGGGCATGACAATGTCTGCAAGGTCTCGTGCCTCGTGTATCGTATTATTATATAATAATTATTAATCATGTTCATTATTAAACAAATATATAATCAAGTTATCAAGCATAAATCAGGAAGTGGAGACCATAATCACTTGTTATCTACTGTATCATTTGCCATTGTGGTATGTTATGTAAAGGAAAAGCTGTAGACGAAGTTTCATCAGTTGTAAATAATATTGTTGAATAAGATGTGGTCAAAACCCATATATTTACGGATGAATGGATGGATATATATATATATATATTTTAAATTAAAATTAAAATATAGAAAACGTCATTGTATAAAAACAACGTTTTACACTTGTTCTGTTGGGATCGTCAAAAAGTTCGTGTACGAAATTTCATTAATCTAGCTCAAAATTTAAAGTCCAAAACCTGGTGTCGTACCTACGGACAGACATGGCTAAATTGACTCTGCTACCGATTCTGGATCGATCCATATAATTTTCGATTTGTCTATCTAAATTATTCCTCTATATTAAAAACTACGTATCAAAACTAAGAACATAGTTTGAATAAGAGATCATGTTTTTTATTTCATACAGTTTTGTTCTAGAATTCTTTAAAAAAAAATAACCGCTTGTTTTGTTAAACCGACTGTGTCCGCACGCTCTCCCTCTGAATTACATGAATTTCACTAAAGAAAGGTACACTGTTATTGCCATGTGTTATTTGTCGTATCGCTATGGATTAAAAGCGTATGCAATTACGCTCTTCACCGAAACAATACACCAACTCCGACCAACATGCATGAGGATGATGTTGATGGTGGAAAGTCTACCTACTTTACGTGAAGTATCTGCAACCATTAAGTGCTACAAGAGGGGAGTGAAAAAGTGAAAATATACTCTCTACTGTCAGTTGCATGTGCGTGTATAGGTTTATTGAGAAATTTTCACCTGGAAGTGATCAATATGACGGAAAGATAACAAACTCTTTTGGAGAGGTGAACATTTCTCTTTACCTTTTGCTACTTTATCGTCTTTTTTTGAGTGTTTGGAGTTTTTTTTTTTCGTGAACACATGCAATTAAGTTACATAATTAGCGTCAATGATTTGTTATTGTTAATAACCGGCGTGGTTGGTTGTTTCGAGGAAGAGGTGCAGATGCGGTATGTTTGTAGTTTCGAATGAATATGGTAGTTCAATGGATGGCGATTATTTGTAAGACAGCTGGTGTGTGATGCTTTATGTGTTGAGCATTTAATTTTGAAGGAATATATTTTTTATTTATTCTTAAATTAATTTAAATGCAGTTAGAAAGATGAAGGTTCAACTAAAGAAAATATTTTATGTCTTTTTAGATAAGAAACAAATTGTTTGATATTTGTTTTATTCCGGACCCCTTATTGTTCGTGATGTGATGTTATGTGATGGTGAACTCTATTTTTGAAGTCAAAATGTATGTTTGGGGAAGAAATGTCTATTCACATCCGTTTTTGTAAAGATAAAAAAACATATTAGAAAATAAAATAAATGCATATGGTGACGTCAAATAAGACCAAATTAAATAAAGCCAAATTTCAAAAAAAAAATTGAATTATTTTGCTTTAGTAAACGAAGTAAAGCCAATTTGACACTATTTTGATAAAAACAGTGAGCTTAAGCAGGGGGTTGCATGCCCCTCAATTCATATTCCAACTTTGCATACATCCACTTTCCAACCCATTCCAAATCCAACAGTGAGCCCAGTCAGGAGGGTTCATATTTTGCAGAATCCGAGTGCCTGGGCTGTATGTCAAATTCGAATATGAGTAGGTGGGCATGCTGCCCCACTACAACCCACCTGCATGGGCGCACTGTTGGATTTGGGTTGCGTATGAGGTTGTATGTACGCAAAGGAAATAGGCCCCATCAAGCAAAAGCTTTAACAGCCTCGCCTCTCGTACATTTACAAACAGGTATGTTATTTTCCAAAAAATAAAAGGACATCAATCATCGCGTAAATGAGCTGACGGCAAAATAATGACAAGATTAGAATAAGTTATACTTGTTCTTATTTTTCACCAAAATTATCAGCCACTGAGTTAAAAATACTTTACATGGGAGCAGATATAGCAAGTCTTCTCAAGAAATTGTCGCGCAACTTGCTCAGTGGGCATTGTCAATTTAAGAGGGACTATTACAAACCCCCACCCCATAACACAAGTGATCCGAAATCGAAATCTTGATTAACAGATTGTAATTTCTGCAATATAGAACATGTCCTCAAAGAGGTCAAATTTACTCAAACTGCAAAAATTAGCCCTATCGAGGTACCCACATGGAAGACTTTCCGAAACGAACTCAGTTTGCTTTTGAGGTATCCGTTGCAGTGCAAAATAAAATAAAATAAAATAAAATAAAATAAACAAAATAAAATAAAATAAAATAAAATAAAATAAAATAAAATAAAATAAAATAAAATAAAATAAAATAAAATAAAATAAAATAAAATAAAATAAAATAAAATAAAATAAAATAAAATAAAATAAAATAAAATAAAATAAAATAAAATAAAATAAAATAAAATAAAATAAAATAAAATAAAATAAAATAAAATAAAATAAAATAAAATAAAATAAAATAAAATAAAATAAAATAAAATAAAATAAAATAAAATAAAGTAAAATGAAATGAAATGAAATGAAATGAAATGAAATGAAATGAAATAAAATAAAATGAAATGAAATGAAATGAAATGAAATGAAATGAAATGAAATGAAATGAAATGAAATGAAATGAAATGAAATAAAATAAAATAAAATAAAATAAAATAAAATAAAATAAAAAAAAAATTGAAATCCGCCCACTGCCACGCCCCCTTTTTAGGAAAACGTATTTTTTGGCCAAACCGTAAGGAATTTTAAAGAAGTGTCTGAGCAGTATATTTAGAGAATCGTTATGTCTATATTTCGTCAATATAAAGTTTTTTGCCACGCCCACTTTTTGGGGGCGTTTTTTTATAAAAAAACGTTTTCTGGTCAAATTTTAAAACTTTCAAAAAAAAATTTGATGCACAATCATTGGTAGTATTAATATGAACATTTACTCTATAGACCATTTTAACCCACGCCCACTTTTTGGGGGCGTTTTCTTACAAAAAAAAACATTTGTATGCCCTACCCCAATAGAATAACGTTGTTTTTCGTCGAACCATAAAAGAATTTGATAAACCTTCTGAACAATATGTTGTGACAATGCTATTTTCAATACTTTATGACCATATAGACCACATTTTGGGGATAATTATTTTAAGGATGGGATGGGATAGGGTATTAAACGATCCGCACAGCGGATTGTAGCCTTCTCATTGTTTTTTTATATAACAATGATTTTTTCGTTCGAATTACCAAGTGCATAAAAATGTATTAATTTAGTTCGAAAAATAAAGAGATTTTGTAGGAAACTCGTGATAACTTTGAGTTATAGAGAGGTATCGCAGGTTTGAATCAACGAGAGTCGACTGTAACACGTTTTTAAAAACGTGCTGTGGCAAACAGTTTTTACTTCCCCAGTACACGTAGTACATATGAGGAAGTATTGTGTTGACGCAAAAATTCGAAGTTAATAATTATTTAAAATTCGTAAGTTTTAAGTTACCCCGAAAAAATGTATGTCTACTGCCCGGAGTCTGGATTCTGTTATCTGTGATATTTTTTATGTGCTCTAACGATGTTGATGAAAATTAATAAGTTTCAACAAGTTTTTCATCAAAAATGAAAATAATGGTACTTTTGAAAATGATTGATTTCGCAAGAAGAAAAGCGTTGATTTCAATGAAAATTTGTATGTAGTTAAAAATGGATATTATGAATATGACTGTATACATAGATTTTTCAAGATCAGAATCTTAACGGTACATTTTTATGATTATACCCTATCCCATAGAGGGGTATATTAGTTTTGACATTAAGTTTGTAACATAGAGAAATAATTTCGATACATATACCTCAAAGTATATGGATCGATTCAGAATCGCTAGCTGAGTCGATTAAGCCATGTCTGTCTGTCTGTCCGTCCGTCCGTCTGTGTGTCACCGATTATTAAATTTTGAGCTAGAGTGTTGAAATTTGGTATATAGACTCTCTGGCCGACGAAGCAGAACAAGTGTAAACATTTTTGAAATCCGCCCACTGCCACGCCCCCTTTTAGAAAAACGTAGTTTAAAGCCAAACCGTAAGGATTTTCAAAAAAGTGTCTGAGAAGCATATTTAGACAATCCTAATATCTATATTTCGTCCATACAAAGTTTTTTACCACGCCCACTTTTTGGGGGCGTTTTAGTAAAAAACGCTTTTTGTCCAAATTTTAAAACTTTCGAAACAATTTCTGATGCAAATACTTCCGCAATGGTAATATAAACATTTTGTCCATAGAACATTTTCACGTACGCCCACATTTTGGGGGCGTTTTCTTACAAAAACCAGTTGTATACCCCATCCCAAGGCATTAGCAATAGAAATACGTTGTTTTTTGTCGAACCACAAAAGATTTTGATAAACTGTCTGAGCAATATATTGTGACAATGTCATTTTCTGTATTTCATCGCCATAAGGCCTATATTTTGAGGATATTAATTTTAAGGTGGGATGGATTGTAGCGGATTGTAGCCTCTCATATGTTTTTTTTTTAAATGTTGTTTTTTTTCGAAACGACTCTAACAACTTAGATAAAATTTTAAGTTTAGATGGTAAAGACGTGTATTAGAATGCTGTATACGCAGTTTTTCCCTAAAACTGATTAGAACGGTAATTCATAAAGTTGATGATTTCTTGAAAATTTAACATAGAACTTTAACTAATTTTTCTAAATTGCATGGTGGAGTGCTTAGAAACATATTTGAATATCTACCTTTTTTTTGTCATAAGGTCGAGTAACGGGACTCCAAAAGATTTCCTTTTGCTACAATCCTCTGTGCGGATCGTTGAATACCCTATCCCATCCCATCTGTAAAACTAATATCCCCAAAAAGTGGACATGGCTTAAAACACGATGGGGTTAAACATAGAAAATGACATTGTCACAACAAATTGTTCAGACGGTTCTACAAAAGACAAGGTTTTTCTCCTGCATATGTTATGGAGTAGTGTATAAAAATAGTTTTTATTAAAAACGCCCCCAAAAAGTTGGCGTGGCAAAAAACTTTATATGTAAGAATATAGATATTAAGCTTGTCTAAATATGTTGTTCAGAAATATTTTCAAAATACCTTATGGTTTGGCCAAAAACTATGTTTTTCAAAAAAGGGGGCGTGGCAGTGGGCGGATTTAAAAAAAAATTGTACACTTGTTCTGTAGGCAGGGACGAGGATCCAATATACTAAATTTCATTATCCTAGCTTAAAATTTAAGGCCTAAAAATCGTTGACGTACAGACGGACGGATGGACCGACAGACATGGCTTAATCGACTCAGCTAGCAATTAACATATACAAACTATGTATCAAAACTAATATAACCCTATTGGATAGGGTATAAAAAACACAAAAATGTATATTAGATGTAAAATAACTAAATTTTCTCAAAACAACCTAAGAGTCGGAACTATATATACTTCCAGTGTTTCACTTAAAATTTAAAAAAATAGGTTTTGAGCAAAAGTAGATTTGTTCAAACTCCATGTCAGGATTCTGAGGAAGTTTGTCCCAGGCGTGTCGGACTTTTTATTTAAAGTTGCCCCCACGCCCGTAGTGCTTACTATTTGTATTTATGCGTCTGGCTTAGTGTTAATTATGTCCACAAGTCTTCCATGACTCTGATGCTGGACCTACAGTGCATGTAATACATACAACACAAACACTGTCTATTTTTCATATATACACTCAAAAACAATTAATATAAAATTATTTCGCACAAACGGCGTGTCACCTTCATCATGAATATTGACATGAACTGTAATAATAATATCACCGACAACTAACAGTAAACGAATCATTGGGTCTGGGTGTAATCGCTTTTCGCGTCAGGGATAACATCGCAGTTAGATAAGTTTTGTCATTTAAATTAGTAGGTTGTATACCGGAAGAGAACAACAAAACAAATTATATTTTGCTTTCATGACTGTGACCTTCAATTGTTTATTGATGTAATAAAAAATCAATGCTAGCTATATTAATTTGGCATACGATGGAGTTTATGCAACACAAGTGACTGGGCGAATTCATTCGAACATAAAATGGAATTACTCTACTAGCTGGTGACCGATTAGCACCCCTCAATGGGGTTAGTTCCTTGGACTTGATAATCATTTAAGCAAATAAAAAACTAATTTCAAATGAGTTTGTGGGGAGTTATTTTATGATTCTTTTGGTGATAAAAGGCAGTGTTTGATATATTCTCAATTTATTTTCATTTAGCTAGGTTTATTTTGTTTCTTCTTCTGCTTCAGCAGTTCATCTGCTGAATGAATTTTGGAAATTACCTTTTTTTTGTATTTGCTTCTTTATCTGTATCAAGCAAAATCATCAATCTCAATCTCCATATTTCTTCAGTCCGAAAGTATTGAACTAATGAAATTTGGTATATTAGCTCTTTTTTCATTCATTCATCAAAAATATTTTTAAAATCACGGCCACGCCCTTTAAAAAAAAACAATTCAAACGATAAGGAATTTTGATAAGTTGTCTAATCAAATGTATTACACAATGTAATTTTCTATATATATATATATATAGTTAACGAACTAACCTTTTTGTCTATGCCAGTGTAAACATTTTCAAAATACCCCACTTCCATGACCACTTTTTTTTTATAAAATCTTCCAAAGGGACGTGATGATCTAACAAATCATCCGATTAGTAGCAATTGTCAATTATCTCAACTTAGCCGTTCGGATTCGGGATAGAACAGATGGTTCCGCCATCGTGCAAGAATTACTCACGTACACATGAATGGGTGTCAACAAAGCTAGGTCCTGGGTACTAATGAGCCTGTTGCGCCAAAAATTAGTATTGTTTTGTACAAATGTACTAAAGGGCTTGGTAGAACATTCCACATAAGCTCTGTTCGACTTTGGTAAGATGCCCTATATTAATATGTACCAACGTCCGCAGATAGGCTAATTAGGTCAATTTGTTAAACTAATTTGCATTCATTGAATGAAGGAATTTAAAAAAAATTGCTAAAGTGAGTGGTCTTTTTTTTAAATCTAAAGAAATTCGAAAAAAGATCAATATAACAAAAAACCTACAATTTTAAAAAATTGCTTTTCGTGTATATGCCGACCTTTTGTTCGTTCCATTGTCTGCTTGTTTTGTAATAAAAAGAGTTTTTCTGTCATTGGTAAGTTAACTGTCCAGCACATTCGTAAATTACATTAACCAACTATGGAACATGCAACTATAGGACCAGGCAACTATAGGACCAGGCAACTGCAGGCCTAGATTCACCTAGATAGATAGAAGATAATGAGAACCAGCTTACATAGGGCAAAGGACTCCATTTAAGATGAATGCCTACCTATCACAGGTATATGTGTGAAGCTCGTCTGCACCCACTGCTCCATTTGGAATTGGCTACAGTGAGTGGTCTTAATAGTGGCTTTGGTTATTCCGGAGCAGTCTGTTGTTTGACTTATTAAATTTATCTTGTTAACAACGTCCGGTTTGTTTTTATTTTATATTAATATGTAAGGGATTTATGTTTTCATTGAAAATAAATATCTTCCCGGGGTTAACTTATTAGAGCAAAAGTGCTTGCATTGAAAGTACATAAAGAAAATCACATATCTTCTACCTTTGAACATTAAGAAAAACTTACTCACAATCTGAATGGCTTAAAGGCATTGCTATTAGTAGAACAGACAAATCAATAATTACTCAACTAGACCTTAACCGTACATGATTTCTTTCAGAAGCTACCCTCTTGTTGCGCAAGCAAACCGGCACCCTTCAGAAACAGGCACAACACACACTATACCTGCGCCCACAACAACACTATGTAACAATCTAGTCAAAAAATAACTACACTCGTACTTTAAAGTTTTAGTTTGTTTCCATAACGCATTAATTGAAATTGTTATACCCCCAACTCACGTACGATGTACGTCAAGCAGTTTGGTTTCATAAAAATGTCATTACCAGAGACTGATCGAGTTTATCTCGCTCTGTACACAAACATTACCGCACACACACCCCCACCCTAAATATCGAGTACATGCCTTTTAAATAATAACACCGTGCTCAAGAGCCACAAGCACAGATGCCTTACATATATACACAATGCGTCTATAGATACATTTCAAAAGCCCCATCATCGTATCGTAAGGTAACCTTGAGTAGTATTTTCAAGGTGCACACGTCAACAACAACAGCAGTACTTGTCTATCTGCCGGACTAAATAAATTGTTGGTTTGCTAGCTGGTCGGTTTGTTGATTTGTCGCCGCTGCTGTGTGTGTCGTCATCATAGCCACATATTCTCTAGATACTTTATATACATATCTTTCACCTATTAATGCTGACATGAAGGTAGTTTAGCTACAGTATTATGCAGTTCCACACTGCAGAGTGGCGGCGTCATGCAAACTATTATTAAATCTCTTTTATCTACTAAGAGAAAAAAAAAACAAAAGTATCTTTACTCCCATTCATTTTGTTTAAGGGAAAATACCATAATATAGGTAACGGAATATATTATTTTTCAGCCAATTAGCTCGACTTAAGGACACTCTATGTCCTTGAACTGCCGAACTTTTGTGGGAGTTACTTGCAGAGGGATACAAATATGTATAATATAGAGTTTTTTCATGAGGTAGATAAATTTTACATTAGTAGTTGAGCGAAAAAAGTAAAACGACTCACTTCAAGGGCATCACACCTTTATTTGGACTTTGGATAAACCAAAGAAACATTTTTTTTTTCGTTTACGGCGTTGTGTTGCTGTCCCAAAAATATTACGCCTGTCACGAGTGTGTGTTAGCCATATCAGCAAGAAATTAATAACAATTCATGTATATACAGAAATTTGTGTTTCAGATACGCATATACGCAAAGAATGAATCTTTCGCGTGTTTCGAAAATTTGTTGGTTTCACCTTGAACGTCTGTTGACCCTATGGGTGGAGGGATTCGATTTCTGGTTTCTTTTTTGCTGTCATATTTGAGTGGCACAATCTCTCTCGTGGGGATTAAGAAATCGATAGGGTTCATCTTTTGAGTGTTTAATGCGGTTTTGGTGGAATTATGAGGGCCGGGATGTAATGTGAGGACTATTTCTACATGCTTATGTTGAAGATTTATAATGTTTGGGTTTTTATTCGATTTCTGTTAGTCTGCATTCGATTTAGGGGAGAGTAGAGTAAATAAGTGCGTTGTTAATCATTGTACATTTTCAGAATGCTTATACTAAAATACTGAAACCTGAACATATACGTCGGGTCAAAATTAAACTTAACTCCCTTAAAACAGTATTCGGCCATTTATGCATGAGGTATTAAGAGAACATCAAAAACACAACGCACCGAAATGTTGCAAAACTTTAAAATGCTATAAACACGGTGATTTGGGTCTTTATGGTTATCCAATCTTCGCAGTAGTTCGAACGAGGGTTTTATTACTGAATTGTCTTCTTGACCCAAAGAAACAGCGGTTGGTAAAAATGGCCCTTAGTTTGATTTCTGATGAGATGTCGTTATCAGAATTAATAGGAAAGCCGAGGGAGAGAAAGGCTCTTACTACCTCAATGTTGTAGCTGTCAACTCTGTCGTGTTGGCCAACTTTTGTCTCTAGTTTACTGATGAATCTTCTTCAGCTGCATCGAGCAGCTTGGCTATGAAAAATCTTTTGCTCGGACCAGTTATGACAATATTGTCAGGTACACTGATTTTTTTTAAAACAGTGGCATCTTCTACAGCACATCTCGTCTTCGTCCGCAAGTTGTCTTGTTGGTTTTATTTTCGTCTGCTTGTAGCTATATGTCTGTATTTTTCGTCTGCAATAGGTTTTCACTATTTGGTCGAGTGTACATTTTCTGTTTTATGTCCTAACATTTCAGACGCATATACGAACGTATCTTTTTTTGTTTAGCATGATCGTCAGCAATTAAATAAGTTATTTTCTTTTGTTGTTGCTTCGTAGTATTTTTTTTAATTTAGTTCAAAGTTAACACAAAGGACAACCCCCAATCTGGAGGGTCAGGGCCATGTTTTGATCTGAGAACAGCTGGCCGAATATTCGGCCATTCTGACAAGGCTCTTTGTAGTGTTGTTTTTCTTCTGTGTTAAAAACGCAGAATACAAATTTATTTAGACAAAATCCAGTTAAATGGGACAAGAATCCGATGGTTACCACTAGGAGGTAAAAGAAGTATAGTTTTTTCATAGGTAATGTTACAAGGACTGAGCATTGACCAAGTTAACGGGGCACATTGTCCATCATCGTTATATAACACTTGCATCAATTTGATTCTTCATTATAATGAAATCATGAGAAAAGTTTACTGTATGGTTTATTAGCATTTTGTCAATTTTTTTGTCTATGGCCCCCGTTACAGAGCCCTGATCAACGATTATTTGTTTCCAAAAGTAAAAGATATTTTGTTTCGACTGAAGAGTACCAGTAGGTTGTCATTATTGGGTATGTCAATAACGACAGTTCTTAAGATATGCTTTCCTGTTATATCGATCAAAATTTCATACATTTCGTTAGTTATAGTTAGATGCCGTGAAAGAGTTGATTACCCAAAGAATATTTAAAACTAGACATACTTAAATTCACAATCACCAGTCACGATTTAAACATATGATTGGTATTATATTGTTGTAGATAAACAATGTTGAAAGATCTTCCTGTGGCTATTAGTTTCGATTTATTTCTGCTCTTATTTAAAAATTTTGCAAATGATGATAATCGACTGACCTACTTTTAATTGAACAAGATAACATCTTATGAGTTTAAATGTTGACCAACATTCAAATAAAATCGTCATCAAATATTTTAGCTATGAAGTAATTGGCAGTGGTATGTTATTCATTAGTAGAAGCAATTATCATCATTTCAACATTTCGTTGATATTGATTTTTTGTCCAAAGAAAATTCAGAAATACTAGAGGTTATTTTTTCTCAATATGGCACCACTCACTTGCTGATAGTTAATTTGACAACTGACACCATCATATTGTATATCAAATCATCACATAAGTACTTGTGCGAATATGAAATATCACCGTCTATGGGCGGCTTGACCAATCAACAAACTCTTGTTTCCAAAAGTGATAAAAAATTGGTTGCAACAGGAGGATACTATGAAGAGTTATTAACAAATGTTTTCGATTGCATCATATAATCTCCAGAAAATTGTGTCATAGGAGCCTCTGGGCTATTTTCTATGAACGTATTTAAAGTCGTTATCCTAGCCGCACTAGCCAACGATGATTTCATTTGTAATATACATCCTCAATGACTGAACAATTGGTCAAATATTGGAGTTTCAGGATGTGTTAATTTAATTTGAGCTCATTTGTGTTATTTATAGGGTCAAACTAACTGTAAATAAGCCAATTCGTTTAATCCGATTTGTGTGAAACTGATATACAAAGCCTAACGCTAGTTTGTCAATGCCAATTTCAAAAATCATCCTGTGCAGAGAGTTCACCAAATAAAATCCGTTGCCAAATTTGATTCAAATGGGACAGACAGACATAATATCAGTAAATAATAAACTTATCCATCCATTTTTTTTTTCTTTTCTCCAAGACAGACCAAATGGCCCTCAACAACCATCACAGACCCCATTAACATCAACATTTTTCTCATTGTCGCCAATATATATCGCCTTAGACCACCTCCGAAGGACTGCCTCCGCCACTGATGCAAGTACGTATGTTTGTACTCGCACAAGCACACGAGCCAATATTAAAAATTTAAAGCAATAAGGCGTAGCGAACACACAAGTGCATGTGTGTGCCTGGCGAAGGAAATGAATCCAGCCTATATCACTGCTTGACGAAATACACCACGCCATAATGAGAGAAATATAGAAACTATTGAAACGGTGAAACACTGCAACATCCTGGTAAGTGGTACTGCTGAGTGTGTCTTCATCGGTCTCCAGTTTCAATTTGATTCGGCAACCGTCGCCGTTTTAGATGAAGGGACGACAATGGCAATGCCGTTGCCGACCACCCAAGGCGAGATGGTGCGCTGGTAGTTCGTCATTCCATTTGAGGATTCCTTCATCGTTTGCTGACTGTTACTAGTCTCACTGTTTGTCTCCTTGTTTATCATATCAAAACGATGGGAAAACTCAGAAGAGGGGTACCGCTTGACTGACATTGCCTCTGCGGTCTGTCAATAGACCGAAACGCATATAGCCTGGTTAATATTTCCAGCTAGATGTGTCAAGTTTTCTCAGAAAGAAAACCAAACAACAAAGTAAAGAGCACCGCAATAAGGGATTAATATTTTCAGAAGGAATGTCCATCTGCGTGTACCCACACAAGGCAAAAACCCGTACTAAATCATCGTGTGTGTCCTGCTTCAACACGGGATTGGAGGATGGTTAATTTCAAATTGAATTATGTTTAGAATCTCAATTTGGCGGAATACTACCTACCATCAAGAAATTGATATGCCCAATCATATGAAAGAGTTTACCTTTTAACACTAAAAGCATTCACTCTCGGCGCATGGTTTATTATAAGGGCGTCTTTAATTTGGTCGTATGTCCCTGAATGGCACAACGTTCAAGTAAATTAAGGCCATCATCGATTTGAAGTATATGATATGTGAACATATTACCTTCACTCATACATACCAGTACCTACACCGCTCTCCCCCACAACATATCGTACATGTATGCGCACACTTCTAAAGGGAATTCAAAGTACACTCTCTGTGGCATGTACACATATCTTACTTTACGCGATAAGTTTGATATCAAATGAATACATATCATCAATTGTGGGTGACCTGAATGTGGCACCACTAGCACCTCCTAAAAGATAATAATACCAGTTTCAGTGTAATGTGTCATGGTAAAACCCACTTACACACACGAGCGGCAGTTATAAGTACAGTAAAATGGAAATGTATGTGGAAAAGGAAGTCAAGGGACGTTTGAGGTGCGTGTATGTTTTTATTGTTTTATTTGGATGATAGAAGGACTCGTTTTTTTTTCTATTTTGTTGATAGCCTTGTTTTGCATAGCCAAGGGCAAAATAAAAAAAAATTGTTTTGACATACGACATTTGAAACAAAAAAACAAGGATATTAGACAAAGCATATGCTCAACGTTTATACATTTTTATACTATTAGGAGAGGAACAAGAAAAACATCAGGTATATAGGTATGAACATAAATTCATATCATGTTTCTGGCGCCCTTATTAGGTATCTCTTAATATTAAAAGTACTGTCAATTCAATGAAGAACTGTTTTATAGGGCCCACTCCTTTTTTAAAGTCCTTTTTGTGTTTTTTTTTTTGGTGAGGTTCCGTGTTCACTTAAGTGTAGGAGACGACTGATCAAAAAGCGTAACAGCCTCTAGCTTTTTTTAAAGCTATTCTTTAACGATGGCGAGACTTAAAATTGTATGCCGAGTCTCTTTATGGCAATTATTGTTACGCGGATGGTTCGTAAGATCATCAGAATAAAAGGCTCAATTTCAATCATGTGTCATAGAAGAGTCACAGTAAGAGCAAGTGAAACAAAGCAACTTAAATTTGCATCCTTTCCGCTTTATTTGAAGTCTTTACGTTATGGTTTGTCTTTCACGTGATTTTGTAACTTGCTAGAGCTACTCGATCGCAAAACTTGTACTCAAGAAGCGCCTTGACAGAGCTCAAATCATGTAACTCAAAACTAAACTCAAAAATATACAAGAAGGAGTCTATACATTCGAAATCGAAATGAATAATACAGTTGTTAAATCAGAAGAATACATGCATATGCAAGGGATCGCAATAGGATCAGATGTATCATGGTAGCCTATAACCTATGCTGTTAAAGATATTTTACACCCGCACAGCCTCTTCTTCTCTTTAAATCCCAAGTACGATTAGGTTTGACTTATGTGCATCTGTCTCCTTATTACGGGTACTAAACGACCTGTAATAAAGAGAAGACTTAAGCAAAACCATCCATAGACTTGTTGCATTTCACAAAACACAATCGCAGTTCATTGTCCATCTAACAACGACGCGAACAACGCAATACCAAAACTCTTTTTATAACAGAACAAGCAAATACAACTATTTTTTTCACAACATCGACATCGTCGAATCGAGTATACATCTCTACTAACGCTTAATAAACGTACAAAACTGTCCAACGCAGCAGGGTTTGGAAAACATGTGCATTGTGCATTCATTGAACTGCTCACAGCTTATATCGCGAGCAAGTGCATTTTTCAAAAACTGATGTGAGCCCATGAAAAAGGGTTCACAACAATTATTTGAGTTCTTGTTTTGAGTCAATGTCTGTGTACATGTGATGTGTTTTATCTTGGACATTAATACAGATGCAATCGGTGCTCTTGGGGTGTATCTCCATAAATTGGCATGCTCTGACCAATTTTGACATATTGCCGAAACTCCGGCCAGAACACAACAGGAACATGGTCAACAAACTAGTACGGTATGACCAAATTTCGTTGCCTAAGTTGATATGAGTCTTGAGTTTATTAAAACGTAATAATGGTGTATTTTACAATTATTTTGGCCTATAATGACAATTTCAAAAAACCCTCTTGGTAATAAATCCAACCAGCCGTCTAACTCCCAAAAGTGCATATAACGCTTAGTTAATACAAAAGAACGTTTCTACTATATAATTCAGGAAATTCCTTACCCATACCCATCATCGTGTCAATACTATGGGTTCATCCTTTTTAGTGTGGTAGAACCACGATAAATTCATAATAACATATCAATCAATCGAAACATATCCGCCATACCCTAAAATCGTCATTTTCAAGAAAATCGCTATCTACTTTTGCCAATAAGATATTGATACCGTTCTCGTACAGTGACGTATAACCACTTAATATCTTGACGTTTTAACGTCTCAAGTGAGCTTGACAAGCGATGTTCAAATTTCTAAACTGTAGAAAGAAAATTTTGGAATGTCCCATGGTTTTCTACCACGTGAGTGTTGTTAAGAATGTCAATAAATGCCATTAGTAATTTCCACACAATTTAATTAATATAAAGCAGCTACAATGTAAATCGATCGATATATGTATGTGTATGTATATGTAATTTCAATTAAGTGCTTTGGTCATATATTTCACTGGTACTCACTCCCTACTTTTATGGGCTCCATTATCTGGGTGCACCCTTTTTATGTTTTGTCATCCATTCGTCCTGATAAAATATTGATGTCCCAATTTCTCGGTTCCCCCCGACACAAAACTCTACTATAATGAAGCTAATAATGTGCACAGCGTATGGTTAGAGTTTATATCTATGTATCTATTCATGCATACCAGTGGGTTTCAATGACTTTATTGTGTTTTTTTTTATGTGTTGCCTCCTGCTCCTCATTTCATTTTAATGAGGTTAACTCAATATAATTTGACATAAATATCCACTAATCCATATACACTGACATATGCCTCAGGCCATCGTCTGACGCTAATGTTTATGTTAGGGTACACTGAGCACGAGATGGACAGAGACGGGGAGAGAGGGTGGAGGTAAATGAAAATGAAAAACCTTATTTGCAAGTACAAGCACCACTGGAATGGAGATAATAATTTTAATAATGCGATATGAGGCTGTTGTGTTTATTATGGTGGTGGAGTAGAAGGACGATTAGAATTGGTGCTTTTTCTGATAGGAAAATTAATTTTCGAATACAAATAAATGTAGATAACACCGTGAGTACAGTAAAAATGGGTCCGTCTACTAAGGTAATTAACTAATTAAAGGTTTGAGGTTAGATTTTAAGGAATATGAGGACATAAGCACGAATTTGTTTTAAATTATTTTTGTTTAACCAAAAACCAGTGTATCGTATTGATACCAAAAAAACATTACTTTGACTTAATGCGCAGGTTCGAGCACCAGTAGAAGAAACAACGTTTCTTTAACCACCACAGCATACGTTTCTGTCCAGGTTCTATGTGGATTAGTTTTTTAGTGTGAGTACTTTCAGAACTTGACTCTTAGGTCGACCCATATAACTTACATTAGAGTGAGCCTAAACACCGATATTACAGGGTCCTATGGTAATCGCACTTTCATTCGGGACATGGGTCGTGTCCGTGTGGTATGAAAAGGCAATTACCTAATCCATAATGACTAATTGTTACGAAGACGCCAGTTCTGTTAAATATATATAAGTACGTACTAGATGTTCCGACAGATGTTGTCTAGTCTTGGTAATGAATGTATATGGATCAGGAATTTATTTATATATATAAAAAAATGTATCGATATTTGGTTGGTGAGCACGTGACGAAATCGTAATCACTAGTCTAGCAGCTGGTTTTAAAAACTTTAAATTTGAAATAAAAAATTTCCAATCAAACAATACAAATTTGGAAAATTTCATCGGAATTGGTACAGCAGATGGGCCCAGTAGGTAGTGGGACGTACTGCCGCGAAGCCGAGCCGTAGCCACTTCTAATTTTTCAACGGCTCTTCCTTAGCGATGATCTGACAAATCATCCGCGAAGTATCAATTATCCAGAAAAGCTTATCTCAGCTCAGCCGACAATAGAAAATGCCAGTTTTCTAAAACTTCCACTCTGATTAATTCTCCCTATTTTCTTTTTACACTATAATTCACGCGTTGCTTGAGAGGTAAACAATAACTTGCATCGCCGTGAAAAGGCATGTTTTTTCAAAAATAAATGCAAAGTCGCGGTATCTTTATATTATCAACAAAGAAATATATACCCTTCGCATTGTTAATCATGATGAGAAAAAAAAAACTGTTTTTACCACAAATTTCTAACCACACTCTTGAATGATAGTTGCTAGTCGCTAATTTTTTAGAATTTGTTCTTCGGGTCTTTGATGCTATTAATATCCAGTCCAAAGATGGTCGATGCAATTATATCAATCGCATATTTATTCAACGTAATTTTAGTTGTTAAAAGAATCAATTTATAAGTTTATAACTTACAGTGCAAATAATTCCTTCATTTCGACAACAGATCCTCCCTTTTTCGGAACAATCCTTTCGAAGTTTTTCAACATGTGATGGCCAAGCCTTCAATGCTGCTAAACATAACCTTCAGTTTACCCGATGTAAATGATGGTGTCATCGTGTTCCGCAGTATCTTCCACCGTTGTCCAGGCAGTACAAATAAGGAGCTTTCAAAATCTTGTATCATCATATTACGCGCCAATTCAGCGTCTCAAATATACATCATGCATGGCCAAGCCAAATGAACGTTCACGCTTCACCACCGAGTGCGAACTTCTGAACGGAATTTTGAGTCCATCAACGGGGTATCCTTTACGCTGCCAGTACGAATAGATGTAGCGGATAAAAAACAGCGCAGCAATAAACAACATTAGTACAATACAAAAAAAAAACATTTTTTCGTTTTTCTTTTTTGGCTCAGCACCGACTGTACGTTCCAAACAACTGACTTCAAATTTAATTTGGCGAGATAACTTTGACTCGGAGTTAAAACTACCAGTTGAATAATAGGATTGCCCAATTGATTAGCAAGTGTTTTCAAATCAAAGATGACTAAAAGGTCTATTTCTCAGGCAATTTTTAAATCAATTGAAAAAAAAAATTCTATCCATTGTTAATCAGAGTTCCGTTAGGATGCATTGTCAGAAATTACCTGTTTCCGATGATGCGAATTGTGTTATTAAATTATTGCAGATCAGAACATGTGTAACAATTTTGAAATCAACCCACTTCCACGCCCACTGCTCGGAAAAACGTAGTTTTTGACAAAACCGTAGGAATTTTGAAAAAGTGTCTGAACAAGATATTTAGACAATCTTAATGTCTATAATTTGTCTTTACAAAGATTTATGCCACGAACACTTTTTGGGGGCGTGTTCATTAACAACGGTTCTATGCGAAAACGTCGGTAATATTAATATGAACTTTTTGTCCATAGATCATTTTAACCCACACCAGCTTATTTTTTAATAAGGCTTATGAGTGTCAAAATTCCTAATTCATCCTATTCCTAATCCATATATTCTCGGTTCTGTTAAATAGTTTTCATGAAAATTCAACATAGACTATTCTATGACAATTCGTTTATGTATTTGACAATGTTTTTTTATAAGAAGCCACATTCCTTTTCAACACCATTTGACATAGTCTTACTTACTTACTTAAGTGGCGCTACAGTCCGGAATGAACCTGGGCCTCAACCAACATGCCTCTCCAATTAGCCCGGTCCTTAGCTAACTGCCTCCAGTTGCGCACTCCAAGTTGGTTGAGGTCGGTTTCCACTTGTGCGCGCCACTTAAGGCGAGGTCTTCCTCTACTGCGTCCGACGTCTGGCTGGGAATCGAAGACTCTGCGAGCCGGAGTATTGGTGTCCATTCGTTCTACATGTCCTAGCCATCTTAAACGTCCAATGCGGAGTTTTTTGACCAGGGGCATGTCGCTGTACAGCTCGTATAGTTCTTGGTTGAATCTTCGTCTCCATAGCCCGTCAACGCAAACGGGACCGAAGATTTTTCGAAGAATTTTCCTCTCGAATCTACCAAGGATTTCTTCATCCGCTTTTGATACAGTCCATGCTTCAGCGCCGTAGAGCAGGACTGGGATGATCAGGGTCTTATATAGGGTTTCCTTAGTAGTTCGAGTGAGGGCTTTACTACTAAATTGCCTTCTTAGCCCGAAGAAACAGCGGTTGGCAAGAGTAATTCTTCGTTTAATTTCTGACGAGATGTTGTTGTCAGAGTTAATAGCGGAGCCGAGGTAGACAAAGTCCCGTACTACCTCAAAGTTATATCTGTCAATGGTGACGTTCTGTCCAATTCGTCGATGTTGTGAGTCCTTTCGTGATGACAGCATATACTTAGTCTTACCCTCATTTACTGCTAAACCCATTTTCGCCGCTTCCTTCTCTATACTAGCAAACGTGGCTGTGACATCACGTTGAGTCCTACCAATGATGTCAATATCGTCAGCGTATGCTAGTAGTTGCACCGACTTTTGGAAAATTGTGCCTCTGGTGTTGGCTTTGGAGTTTTGCACAATTCTCTCAAGAATCAGATTAAAGAAGTCACATGACAGCGCATCGCCTTGCCTAAATCCTTTTTTGGTATCGAATGTGTCGGTGAGGTCGTTTCCGACCCTGATGGAGCAGCGAGAATTCTCTATCGTCATCCTACACAAACGGACGAGTTTGGGCGGTATACCAAAACTAGACATGGCTCTGTACAGTTCGTCTCTATAAATGCTGTCATATGCGGCTTTGAAATCGATGAACAGGTGGTGGGTATCGATTTGGACTTCTTGAGTTTTTTCCAGGATCTGCCGAAGTGTGAAAATTTGATCGGTTGTGGACTTTCCTGGCCTAAAACCACACTGATAAGGGCCAATCAGGTTGTTAGTAAACGGTTTCAGGCGTTCACATATTACGGCAGATAGGATCTTGTAGGCGATGTTGAGGAGACTTATGCCTCTGTAGTTGGCGCAGTTCAGAGGGTCTCCTTTTTTGTGGATCGGACAAACGATGCTGAGGTTCCATTCTTCAGGCATATTTTCATCCGACCAGATTTGGCTTATGAGTTGGTGGATGTTACTTACCAAGTCATCTCCGCCGGCCTTATAGAGCTCAGCGGGAAGGCCGTCATTTCCGGCAGCCTTATTAAGCTTGAGTTTAGATATTGCTATCCTCACTTCACTCAGGTCGGGTGGTTGGCAGTCTTCGCTGTCGTTGCCAATATTGAATGGTTCGTTCTGCCTGACAGCGGAATGTTGTTCGTCATCGCCGTTTAACAGTCTGCAGAAGTGGTTCTTCCATATCCTCAGCATCGACTGTGTCTCAACTACAATATTTCCTTGTTCATCTCGACAGGATTCTGTTCGAGCCTTGTATCCTTGGCTTTGACGTTTTACACTTTGGTAAAACTTGCGAACATCGTTCCTGGAGTGGCACCTCTCTATATCCTCGATCGCGCGCTTTTCTTGCTCTTTTTTCTTCTTGCTGAAAAGCCGATGTTCTTCCCTTCTTCTTTGCCTATAGAGCTCAATGGCAGCTCTCGTCTTCACCTGCAGCTTAGCCTTGTAGGCCTCGTTCTTGGCTGCGAGCATCTGTCGGCATTCCTCATCAAACCAGGGGTTTCTCGCTGGTGGGCGCGAGAAACCTAGCACATCAGTTGCGGCTGATCTAATGGCCTGTTGGCATCGTTGCCATTGCTCTTCGACATTCGATGCTGGTGGTATGGTGTTAATCGAGAGGTTAAGGGATACGCGTTGTGCGAAGGTCTTGGCGGTCTCTTGCGATTGCAGTCTTCCGACATTAAATTTTTTCACAGTATTTCTGGATTGTTGTGGCGTGGTGGATATCCGCATTCTTACCTTGGCTGCTACAAGGTAGTGATCCGAGTCGATGTTAGCTCCTCGGAATGTTCGGACATCCAAAATACTGGATGCGTGCCTCTTATCTATCGCAATGTGATCTATTTGGTTGACCGTTCGTTGATCTGGAGACCGCCATGTCCCCTTATGGATATCGAGGTGAGGAAACCGTGTGCTGGCTATAGTGGCATTTCGTTCCGTAGCGAAATCGATTAGCCTAAGTCCGTTACCAGACGTGTTGTCGTGTAGGCTATGTTTTCCGACAATACTTCTAAAGATGTCTTCTCTTCCTACCTTTGCGTTAAAATCTCCCAGCACGATTTTAACATCGTACTTCGGTAGTCGCTCATAGGTTTTGTCGAGGAGCTCGTAGAAGCAATCCTTAGCTATATCATCTTTTTCTTCCGTCGGAGCGTGAGCGCATATAAGGCTTATGTTGGCGAATTTGGCCTTGATGCGGATTGTTACTATGCGTTCGCTAATGTCTTGGAAACATAAGACTTCTTGCCTAAGTCTGGCACTTATAACAAATCCGCATCCGAATAGTCGCTGTTTCTGCTCACTATAACACGGTCCGTAGTATATGTCACAGTTTTTCATCCTCTTTTTGCCCGGCCCATCCCATCGTATTTCCTGGATGGCAGTAATGTCTGCTTTGTAGCAGTTTAGGGCTTCCGCTAGTTGTTCGCCTGCACCTCTCCTGTTTAATGTTCTCACATTCCAGGTGCAGATACGAACGTCGTTGTCCTTTTTTCGTTTAGTAGGGTCGTCAACAATAAAATCAGTCCTTTCCGAGGCTATTGGTTGCTTCGTAACCATGTTTTTTTCTGTGGGTGGGTAGTTAACCCAAAGCACAACCCCTAACCTGGAGGGCCAGTTCCAATTTATTAGATACCCCTAGGACACGGGGCCATCAGTATCCACTACGGGATTGAGCGCTGCCGTTGGCCTTTCGGTTCATCCGCCACCATCTCTGTTCAAGGGGCCTGACTAACCCTTGAAATTCCTAGACAACCTGTTGTCCGAATATGTCAGAGCAGCTCATCTAGGTTCGCCTGGGACAGCAGGCCGGGTATTCATCCGTGCCATTCTCACCAGGGTGTTTATAGTGTTGCTGTTTTTCGACGTGTTATCAACACTCGCACTTATCGTTTAGCAAGTCAAATCCGGTTGGATGAGACCAGTACCCGATGGTTACCACTTGGAGGTAAAGATAAGCACATTTGATGTGTAGTCAGAGTTGCAACACTGGGCATTGCCAAGTTAACGCCAATCAGAGTCTACCCTCGTTCTACAACACCCAACCATAGTCAATTCATGTAAATCTTTGACCGTAGGACACCATACTTGGGCCTCTATTATTTTTTCTGGACATTCCAGCAATATGTTCACTCATATTTGTGCCTGCGATTTATCTCTTTAAATAATATTTTATACTTTTCTTCGATTTTACTGTAGATGTAATACACAAATTTAGCGAATGTTTAAGTGGGGGAAAATGGTCGAATTCAAAATATTATTTTAAGAACTCTTAATGCTGAATTTAAAGAAAGTCCGTGAAGTTGTTTATTCGCAAATATACATAAGTGATAACCTGTTATTGAACAAATCTGGGAATATATATATATATATATATATATATATATAATATATATATATATATAATATATATATATATATATAATATATATATATATAATATATATATATATATAATATATATATATATAATATATATATATTATATTTCAAATTCGTTGAAGATAAACGAAGACTATAGTATGTTATGATTGATTAACAAACCAACGCAGCAGTCAGATTACTTGAGTCTGCGTTGCCTATTGGAACATTTTTGATATGAAAGTCTAAATTATAAAGGTATAGGATATCTGTAAAGGAGTCTCACATAGTCAGATGGACCTGTGAGCCAATTTTCCAGCAATTCTGCACTTGAGGGCTGTAAGCTCCTTAAGCTACTTATAAATTGTAGAAAAGCTTATCTCAGCTGTTCGGATGCAGTATTAATCGTTAGGTTCCGTCATCGACCAAGAAGTAGAAACAAAAATGTTTCTAAAAAACCTACTACGTCCAATAAATTGTATTTTTTCGTGCCATATCTTATGGCAAAATTTTACTTGACTTTTTCAACAACCTAAATTATAAACGAAAATGGAGGCCGTGTAAATTTGACGCTTATGATAAAAAGGATGACAATTGTTTGATAAGGCTTTACGACATAGGAATATTTACATCTTTACGGCATAGGTAAACAAAAGAGCAGTTTTATGTAGCTTGATGTGGTTTTAAGAACAAATGACCATCGTTTTACGTTATATAAGATCATTTTCCTGGCTCATATAAAAAGTTGTTATCGATTACAAACCAATGGTTTCCATTAATAGTTGCCTTTGAATTAATATTTGAAATAGTATTGAACATACCTGAAAGAAAAAAAATTAAATGAATTTGTTAATACCTTTAGAGATATTGATTTATGATTATCAATAAAAATAATAAGTTGTACCCTACTATAAATTCACTTATCAGTAAAATTGCAGAAGGCCTTAATCGTGCTTGCATTCGTTAAGTAAATGAACAAAACAATACATTAGAGGTTAGACATGATAAAACTTTTAACCATAAACATGCATCCCAAACAACACTTAAAATCCAGAATAGAAAAGCAACTATGAATAAGTAACTCTATGAAAAATTAACTCAAACAGAATTTTTAATATTTTGGTTTCCAATGTATGCGATAATGTTTTACCAGACTATCGGAAAACAAGGTTTAAATCTGAAGTTGGAGATATTTCTAAAGACATTGTTGCATGGTTAAGCAGCCCAAATACAACGCTTATACTTTTGTTGTTTAAGTCTACATAAATAGTTAATAGTCTTGCTTAACAATTCTGAATTGCAGAATATTTCACATCCATACAGATTTAGATCCGATCGTTTGTCTCTAGTAAAAAGTGTGAAAAAAATATAGGCGAATACACAGCCCATAACTTCATCATTTTTAATTTGGTCACATTTTTACAATTATTTTTTTATGTTCAAAGTTTATAGGAATTTTTTTATACCATTTTAAAGAGAAACGCCTAATACACTTTGTAACCAAATTTCATTCAATTCGTGATAGTACTTTTTGCGTTATGACGTTCTGAATGAATAATTGAGTTAATAACCCCTGCACCACCCCCGCTGACAAATGCACCATGTCATTTTCAAGAAGAGTTTCCAATCTATCAAGTTGCCAAATTTCATTGTAATCTATTAAGCGGTTTACGAGTTATAAGGATTTGAAAAAAAAAAATCAGGATTTCTATGGAAAAGTGTTGGAAAAAATGTAAGTACCAATTTGGTCACATTTTTATAATTATTTTTTTATGTGCAAAGTTATAGAAATTTTTTTCATACCATTTTAAAGAGTAACGCCTAATACACTTTGTAACCAAATGAGATAAATCGCCGGCCCAAATATGAGTGAACATATTGCTGGCAGGTACAGAAAAAATAATAGAGGACCAAGTATGGTGCCCTACGGTCAAAGATTTACATATATTGACTATGTCAAATGGTGTTGAAAAGGAATGTGGTTTCTTATAAAAAAACATTGTCAAATACATAAACGAACTGTCATAGAATAGATTATGTTGAATTTTCATGAAAACTATTTAACAGAACCGAGAATATATGATGGATTAGGAATTTTGACGATTCATAAGCATTATGAATAAGCTGGTGTAATTTCGTTTTATTATGTTTTTATGGATGGCTGTTATTAAATGCACAACACTCAATATGCGAACACATTACCACTTCCCCGCGACAATACACACATTTGCTAATTCTGTGTATGGTTTGTAACGATTTTAGCAGAAGCAGCAAAGATAAGGAAGATAAAAAACCGATTTTGTTTGTAATTCAAAAAAGCCAACCATTTTAAATCAATCCTTCTACAGCGATCTAAACGATTCGTTAAACAAATTTTATGTGTATAAGGAGTAGCTAATGGAAAGAAACTATGTCATTGCAAATGTCTAAGTGATTCATTAAGGACGATACTAAACAAACAACCACACTTTATCAGAAACTTTTTACTTCTTCCTAATAAAGCATGTATTGGTTTCGAGATTTTAATCAAACCTAAAATTGCCATGATGATGAAAAAGTACAAAAAGTAGTTGCAATTGTGTACAATCTGTCGGTCTGTGTACCAAACTGAAGGGTTCTTGGGTAAAAAGACCATCCCATCCTTAAAATGAATATCGCCAAAATGTGGGGATGATATATAGAATTTACATTGTCACAATTGTATGGTTCGACAAAAAATTATGTTTTTCTATTGCATATGCTATGGGGTAGGGTATACAAATCGTCTTTTTTTTTAAAGAAAACGCCCCCAAAAAGTGGGCGTGGGTTAAAATGATCTATGGACGAAAAGTTCATATTAATATTACCGAAGTTTTCGCATCGAACCGTTTGTAATGAAAACGCCCCCAAAAAGTGTTCGTGGCAAAAAACTTTGTAAAGACAAAATGTGGACGTTAAGATTGTCTAAACATCATGTTCAGACACTTTTTCAAAATTCCTACGGCTTGTCAAAAACTTCGTTTTTCCGAGAAGTGGACGTGGCAGTGGGTGAATTTCAAAATTGTGTACACTTGTTCTGCTGGAAGCAACAAAGAGTATGTGTACCAAATTTCATCATTCTAGTTCAAAATGTAAGGCCCAAAAACTGGTGACGTACGCAGCGACAGACATCGACTCAGCTAGCTATTCTGAGTCGATCAATATACTTTAAGGTATATCTAGCTAAATTATTTCTCTATGTTACAAACTATGTATCAAAACTAATATACCCCTATGGGATAGGGTATAATTATCAAAGTTTGTTTTTAAAGTCGACCGCCCAAGGTGCAACTAAGTACGACTCATTCGTGCATCCAACAGTCGTTTTTTCTTCTAATTTATGCCAATTTTGAGTTATTCTAAAGTAAGCTATGTAAACACTGGGCATGCCTTCGTCTATTTTATTTTCGAAATTCTCAGATCACAACCCCTCGATAAGGAAATAGATAGAGACAAATATTTACAGATATGATCTGCAATATTTTAATAACGCAATTCGCATCATCTGAAGTTAAGGCATCAAACGGAACTCTGATTAACAGCGCATAGAATTTCATTTCAATTGATTTAAAAATTGTCTGAAAAATAGACCTTTTAGTCATCTTTGATATGATAACACTTGCTTATCAATTAGGCAATCCTATTATTCAACTGGTACTTTTTACTCCGAGTCAAAGTTATCTCGCCAAATTAAATTTGAAGTCAGTTGCTCGGAAAGGTACATTCGGTGCTGAGCTAAATAATAAAGACGGAAATAATGTTTCTTTTTATTGTACTAACGTTGGTTACTGCTGCGGTGTTTTTTATCCGCTACATCTATTCGTACTGGCAGCGTAAAGGATATCCCGTTGATGGACCAAAAATTCCGTTCGGAAGTTTGCACTCGGTGGTGAAGCGTGAACGTTCATTTGGCTTGGCCATGCATGATGTATATTTGAGGACCACAGGAAAACTTGTTGGAATATATTTAATGTTTCGGCCAGCATTGCTAGTCCGAGACGCTGAATTAGCACGTAATATGATGGTACAAGATTTTGGTAGCTTCCATGATCGTGGAATATATTGCGACGAGGAGAGGGATCCATTTTCGGGCTCCTTATTTGCACTGCCTGGAGAACGGTGGAAGATACTGCGGAACAAAATGACACCATCATTTACATCGGGTAAACTCAAGGGTATGTTTAGCAGCATTGAAGAAGTTGGCAATCACATGTTGGAGCACTTAGAAACGATTGTTCCGAATGAGGGAGGAGCAATTGTCGAAATGAAGGAATTATTTGCACTGTAAGTTATAAGCTTTTAAAATGTTTATTTTAACAACCAAAATTACGTTGAATAGATATGCGATTGATATAATTGCATCGACCATCTTTGGACTGGAAATTAATAGCTTCAAAGACCCGAAGAACAAATTCAAAAAAATTAGCGATTCAATCAGCCTACCATCATTTAAGAGTGTTGTTAGAAATTCCGCAATTTTCCTGTTTCCACCGTAAGTATCTTATATACAATTGCATGATTTTCGATTTCATTTTCAAACTGACCTTGAAATGGTTGATCTGCTTGTGGTGAAAACCGATCATCATGAATAATAATGTGATAAGGGTATATATTTCTTTGTTGATAACATTAAGACACTGTGACTTTGCATTTATTTTTGAAAAAACATGCCTTGTCATTTGGATTATTTGTCAGATTATCGCGAAAGAAGAGCCGCTGAAAAATCATTTAGGAGTTGCTACGGCTCAGCCGCGCGGCAGTGCGCCCCACTAACCATCGCGCCACTGAGCCCATCGAGTATTTGCAGCTGAAATATTTCCCTATCGCATAGGGGTATATAAGTTTTGATACATAGTTTGTAACATAGAGAAATAATTGAGCTACATATACCCCAAAGTAAATGGATCGACTCAGAATCGCTAGCTGAGTCGAATAAGCCATATCTGTATGGCCGTCCGTCCGTCTGTCTGTTCTTCACCGATTTTTGGGCCTTAAATTTTGAGCTAGGATATTGAAATTTGGTATATAGGATCCTTTAAAAAAGTGTCTGAACAACATATTTAGACAAACTTACTATCTATATATCATCAATACAACTTTTTGGGGTGTTTTCTGTAAAAAAAAACTTTTTCAGTCAAATTTTAAATTATTCGAAATAAACTTTTGATGCAGAATAGTTGGCAATGATAATATAAACATTTTGTCTATAGATCATTTTAAGCCACGCCCACTTTTTAGAGGCGTTTTCTTACAAAAACCATTTGTTAAACCAACCCCATAGGACACGCATTAGAAAATTATTGTCGAAACATAACAACGTGTAACAATATGTGGTGACAGTGTAATTTTCTATATTTCATTGCCATAAAGCAGCACACACTTTGGGGATATAAATTTTAAGGATGGGATGGGATAGGGTATTCAACGGTCCGCACAGCGAATTGTAGCCTTGTCATATGTTTTTTAAATATTTTTATTCAGCGATCGATTGTGGACTGTGGTCTTCCGAAAATATTGAATACTTATTATAGAGTGGTTAAAAAATTGTGTTATAAACTTCAGAGTGCCTTCTGAAAATAAGCTTAAAACAATGTGGACGAGGCTATTTATCTGGTCGGATTGTTACAAATTAATTGGTTAAACGTTGTCAGTCAGTTGACATTTGCTTAAGTACCAATATCCTGGTACCAATCAAATTGGTAATCATTTCTTTAAAAGATCAAAAGACGGAAAGAGATGACATAAAAACACATTGGCGCAAATTTATAGTCGGTTAAAGAACACTTTAAAATTATATAATCGCGTACTAACGCGTTTTGGTAATTATAATCGTCAAAAAGTGTACTTTAGCATTGTCACTCTGCATTAAAGTTAAAGCGACCGAAACCTCACTTTAAATATTTAATAAAGAGTTAGCATTATGTCACTTTTTATGTGAGTTTGATTTAGAGTTCATAGAGGAATGTCGATTAGCATACACTAATTAGCGCCACGTTAAAAAAGTGCCTATTATTGAAAATAAGTTAATGCAAGCTTTTAATTTAAAGTACCTCATAACTAGTGTGGAGTTAAACTCATAAGTATCGATTGACTATAGATTTGCGCCAATGGCTTTAATGGGAAAATGTAAAGAGAACATTGTTAACGCGTTAGTTTTAGACGAAGTGGAGAGGACACTGTTGTTTTAAAATGTTTTTCAGAATTCATTATAGCTCGACCAAAAAAGGAGTAATTCTGCTGTTAGTTGTAGCGGTTAGTGAATTTTTTAATTTGTTCTGCTAAAATCAACTCTAATAGGTATCACATCAATTATGGCCATACAATATCCAGGTGATTGATGTTACAGGTGAAGCGCATCCAAAAATCCTCTTTTTTTAATTATTACAGACTGGAAGGTTTGTTTGTACGACTTGGAATTGAGGATAGCACAGCAAGATTAATGAAAGGCATCGTACGTGAGACTGTGAATTTCCGTGAGAAAAACAATTTCGTTCGAAAGGACTTGATGCAGATGTTAATTCAACTGCGAAACACTGGCAAAGTAAATACGGGAGATAACATATGGGATGTCGAAACCACTGCTGGTAAAGAACACTACAATCATATACAAAAAAAAATCATTATATTAATTAATTGTGCACTGTAGATAGCTTCAAATCAATGTCAATTGAAAACATGGCCGGCCAGGCATTTCTCTTTTATGCAGCCGGGTATGATACATCAGCGTCAGCGGCTGCTTTTACAATTTACGAATTCGCCCAAAATCCAGAACTTTTGGCCAAAGCACAGGAGGATGTTGCATCAGCTTTTAGAAAGCACAATGGACAGATAACCTACGAGTGCATTCAGGATATGAAATATCTCGATTTGTGTATCATGGAAACTGTGCGCAAGTACCCTGGACTACCGATTTTAAATCGAGAATGCACCAAAGATTATCCAGTTCCCGGCACAGATAAAATAATCGAAAAGGGTACCCCTATTGTAATACCTCTGTTCAGTATTCACAGAGATGCTGAATATTTCCCCGATCCATTAAAATACGACCCGGACAGATTTTTGGAGGACCATAAGAATTACAATCCAGTTGCATACATGCCATTTGGCGAAGGACCACGACATTGTATTGGTAAGACTAGTATAAATATGCAAGTATATCTACTTACTATTTTAATTTTAGCTCAACGAATGGGAAAGATTAACGTAAAAGTTGCACTGGCCAAGGTACTCACATACTACGACATTGATGCTATCAAAAAAGAAGAACTGGAATTTGACAATTTTTCAGTAGTGATTGTCCCGAAAGGTGGAGTACATCTTAAATTGACAAAAAAAAAAATTGTTTCGACATATTAAATTGTTGATATGTTTATTTCTGTTCTGCAAATATTTCAAAAATAAATTTATTATTAGCCATATGGTAACCCTTAAAACGACATTTGCTACAAAGTCTATGTAATCTTTCCATAACTTTTTAATCCCGGATAAGGTCTTTAAATTCAGATTTACTGCGTGTTACTGAAATATTTTATTATATATGAAAATGCCAAAAAAATCCCTCTAATTTAAAAAAAAAAACTTTATAAAGGACCAAAACTAAGCACATTTGGGGACTTTATTAACTAATTCAAGGTGTCGGAAAAACTAAGAATCTAACTAATACACATGCGGACCAGAATTAATGCAGTTAAGTGGGTTAAGTTAAGTTAAGCACTGATCATAACCCGATTTATATGTAGTAGTAGTATATATTTGTTATAAGGTGGCTAAAAAATATACTTAGTTATGCAAGTATGTTATATAGGTGGGACTTTTAAAATTATTTTGCAAATATGTATATTCTATAATAATATGGCATTGTTGTATTGAACTAGATAGCTTAAGCTCTTTCATAAAGTATATAAAATAGGCAAGACACTATTATACTATAACTCAAAGGGGTATACTAGTTTTGACACACAATTCGACACATAGAAAAGCTGAGTCGATCTAGCCATATCAGTATATCCGGCCGTGCGTATGTCACGTATTAATTTTGTAAATCAAGTAAATCATTTGCATATTAATAAACAAAAAATTAGTAATTTCCTCATATTAACAAACAATATTCTAGCCTTACGCTTGCTTAGGGGTGCCAGCACGTAACTTTATACAATCGAGGATTGTTGATCGACCTGCAACTCGAAACAAATGTTTCTTTGCAGCACGTAACTTGAAACGAGATTGATTGTGATTTGTACTCAAAAATGTCATTGTGAATGTAATGTGAAGTGTCAAATGGGTATTTTTGAATTTATTATTATTTATTTTTATTTATTTACTGTATCATGACCGTGACAAACGCGTTTTGTAATACGCCAGATAAGACCGTTTACGACGTAACCTCATGCTGTAATATCAGTGTAGCTCTAATATAATATCCTCCTTCAATGAACTTATCAATTTGCAAAGAAACTTTGTTTGCTAATCTATTTGGCGAAATGCAATAGTATATACCAGTTTTGAAAACATTTTACTCACAATAACCATTATCTACATGTTCTATAGCTTGTCCCCCCGGGTTCGAGTAGATCGTGCATTGATGAATTAAATCGCAAGTCAGTTGAATGCAAACTTCTACCGAGTGCTGACTTACCCACCATGTTTCTCTTACTAATTTTAACAACGCTGGTTACCGCCACTGTGATATTTATTCGACGCACTTATACATTTTGGCAGAGGAAAGGATTCCCTGAGGATAAACCTCAAATTCCCTTCGGCAGTCTACATTCCGTGGTGTACCGTGATAGATCCTTCGGTATGGCCATGCATGATGTGTACTTGAGAACCACGGGAAAACTTGTTGGAATTTATTTGACATATCGGCCTGCGCTGCTTATCAGAGATGCTGAATTGGCGCATACTATGATGGTGAAAGATTTTGCAAGCTTTCATGATCGTGGAGTGTATTGTGACGAGAAAAATGATCAATTTTCGGCAAATTTATTTGCATTGCCTGGAGAACGCTGGAAGACACTGCGACACAAGATGGCGCCGTCATTCACATCGGGTAAACTGAAGGGTATGTTCGGGAGCGTTAATGAAGTAGGCAATCACATGTTGGAGTATTTGGAGAAGACTGTGCCAGATGAGGGCGGAATTGTAATGGAAATGAAGGAATTATTCGCAACGTAAGTAGTGCGCAAATATTTGTATAAATTGCTTAGAAGATAACACTCTTACTTAACAGATATGCAGTTGATATAATTGGCTCGACCATTTTTGGACTAGAAATCAATAGCTTCAAGGATCCGAAGAACATATTTAAAAAGGTCAGCAATCTAGTCAACGAACCATCATTTAGGAGCGTTGTAAGGGGTACGGCAGGTTTTCTGTTTCCACCGTAAGTACAACAAAAATAAGTTAATGGGTGGTTTATATAAAAACACTTGAAATAATATATGTACTCGATTATTATTGCAAGTCATGGATGTGATGAAAACCTACCTAGTGATTCGTTATGTTGAAAAATAAATTGTTAACTAATTTATTCATTGCTATTTTTCTATGGACTAATAGACTGGTATTGAATATGGGGAGTCCAATTAAAGTGGAAATGAGATATAAGTTGTAATTTATTTCTTGTGACAGATTGATATTTTAAAATAGTGTCCATACCAAAAACAAAACGCATTCAAATTGTCAAAAAAATCATTGTACTTTTTACATTGTTTTGTTTTCGGTTTTGACTAGATATTGTAACCTAGTAACCTAGAGAAATTATTTTGTTTGTAAATGAGAGAATCTTCTTCATCGGGGAAAAAAGTATTTTTTTAGTTGGCTGTAAATTGAGTTTCGGCCAAACCAGCGTTCTGGAATGTGAAATTATATGGCGGAATGTATACTATTTCTGCTGAAATCACGCATTTCGACTCGGTGGAAACGGACTACTATTAAGTAACATTTTGGACTTGTTGAAATCCAAATTATTTCTTAAAAAAGTATGGATCCATAGACCAATTGGAAAACACCCTTTCCAATTGCGCCGAAGAAGCTGGTATGCTGAAAAGTTTTCGGGTGTATTCTGCAAGTTCCATGTGGTGCCTTTTTGCGAAATACCAATATGTGACTTCTTTGGTCACCGTCCTCGAGCTTTTCACTATGGAAAAAATTCATGCTTTGTTGTCCTTTGGCCTTAGAACTCAGTATAAGCATTTACTTTCAGTCGTTCTTCAGAGAACAAAAGTTTCCTCTATATTTGGGGTGCAAATTATTTGCTGTTATTGAATACACATTGAAAACATTACTGTTGACTATCCGTTTCAAAAAATGGTTGTGACATTGTCTATGTTCATTCTACACTTTTTTTTTCAATTTTTTACACTTATATACAAATTTACAGTTTTATATAATTTTAATACACTTTTTTCGGTAGTATGTATAAAAACCAAAAAGTGTGACATTTTTACAAGCCTGGCTATGTTATTGTTATCGTTGATGCTAGAAGTTAACATCATTTTTAGTCAACCTAAGTCACTCCAAGACCCTTAAATTCGCACAATTCTAAAAAAAATTGATTACAGATTAGAGAAATTTCTTACACGCCTTGGAATCGAAGAACAAGCTAGCATATTAATGAAAAAGATCGTTCGAGAAACTGTCGAGTTCCGGGAGACGAACAATTTCGTTCGCAAGGACTTTATGCAGATGTTAATTCAACTGCGGAACACTGGCAAAGTAAATGCAGACGATAACATTTGGGACATAGAATCAACTGCTGGTATGTATCGATTCATATAACACTCGATTCGAAGATAATTTATTTCCAACTTTAGATGGTTTTAAATCAATGTCAATTGAAAACATGGCCGGCCAGGCATTCCTATTTTATGCAGCCGGGTATGATACATCAGCGTCGGCGACTGCTTTCAGCATTTACGAATTCTCCCAAAATCCAGAAATTTTAGCAAAAGCACAAAAAGATATAGAGTCAGCACTTCAGAAGCACAATGGACAGATTACGTATGAGTGCATACAGGATATGAAATATCTCGATTTGTGTATCATGGAAACTGTGCGCAAGTACCCTGGACTACCGATTTTAAATCGAGAATGCACCAAAGACTACCCAGTTCCGGGAACGGATAAGATAATTGAAAGGGGCACACCCATTGTAATACCACTTTTCAGTATTCACAGAGATGACGAATATTTCCCTGATCCAATGAAATATGATCCTGAACGATTTCTAGAGGAGAATAAGAATTACAACCCAGTCGCATATATGCCATTTGGCGAGGGACCAAGACATTGTATTGGTAAGTTTAGTATAATAGTTTTGAAAGCCAGATTCAAATAGTTTAATTTTAGCCCAACGAATGGGAAAGATTAACGTAAAAGTTGCTCTGGCCAAGGTTCTCACATACTACGATATTGAAGCACTCAAGAAGGAAGAGCTGGAAATTGATAACTATTCGGTAGTGATTATGCCAAAAGGAGGGGTAAAACTTAGATTGATAAAAAAGAAGGGAGTTTCCAGATACTTGTAATATATCTGTCAAGGTCTCAAGATGGGTAGATACATTTTTTTTAGCTGACATGATAGGTAAAGGGTAGCTATCACACAATTTACAATACAAAGTAACGGTATTGATATATGTATATGTATTAGTACTTTTCTCTTATTTTCTTTGCAGCTCAGACTAATCAAACAAATTTTATTAAACTTTTCATTAGAATTGTTTTAATTTAATAAATATTAACTTTTTAAAAATTGTCTATGTTCTAAGAGATTTTTGTAAATATGGTTTAATAAAACCTGCAATTTTAAATATATAATACATACAATCAGTGTTTATGAAATTGTTGTGTTTAATTATGCTGAACTAAGTTAACAACAAAACTTTTCCATAATTCTTTGTGTAGACATAAACCCATTCACACCAAAATATTAATAAATTCAAGTATTGGTACAAGCATAAAAGTGTTGGGCATCAACTGGTTTCTTTTGAAAGTGGTTGAAACGAAATGACAACACTGTCCTGAGAAACTTCTCAAATTTGCCGGAAAAATCACTGAAATTTTTTGAAGGCGTATAATTTATGAAACCCCTTTTTAAATGTTGGATTTCACGACTTGCTTAGTTTGGCGCCGGTCACTTCACCAAACCAGGAATTCACATGGCCCTAAAATTGATAACTCAAAATCTCCATCGTTGCCCGCGCTGTGTGAGCGATAGACCCAATTCAGCCACTTGCAGAAAATAAGCTCAAATCCTTTCGATTGATCTGTTATTTAATATAATCTTAAATTTCTAATATACCTTTGTACTAATAAGCGGTAGCTGCCCAGTTTTCATATGCTGCGAGTAGTCATAGACTAATTGCATTTTTGAAATCTTTTTCATTGATTTATTAAAAAGACAGCACACAAAATATTGCTAATATACTCGTTTACAGATTAAAGATTGTAATTCTGTTTCATCAGGATACACAATGAAAAGAAACAAGTTCCACTGTATGAATAAAATGATCAATGAAATGGGGTCAATTACGTCTTACGCAGCGCATGACTATGTTACTTATATACATTTTAAGGACATTACATAAGTCGAGATATCTAAGCTAGCAAATCTACTGCCATATGATTTGTACTTAAAAATGTCATTGTGAAGTCCCAAATGAGTATTTTTGAATTTATTATTATTTTATTTATTTTTATTTATTTACTTTATCATGACCGTGACAAACGCGTTTTGTAATACGGTAGATAAGACCGTTTATGACGTAACCTCATGCTGTAATATCAGTGTAGCTCTAATATAATATCCTCCTTCAATGAACTTATCAATTTGCAAAGAAACTTTGTTTGCTAATCTATTTGGCGAAATGTAATAGTAAATACCAGTTTTGAAAACATTTTACTCACAATAACCATTATCTACATGTTCTGTAGCTTGTCCCCCCGGGTTCGAGTAGATCGTGCATTGATGAATTAAATCGCAAGTCAGTTGAATGCAAACTTCTACCGAGTGCTGACTTACCCACCATGTTTCTCTTACTAATTTTAACAACGCTGGTTACCGCCACTGTGATATTTATTCGACGCACTTATACATTTTGGCAGAGGAAAGGATTCCCTGAGGATAAACCTCAAATTCCCTTCGGCAGTCTACATTCCGTGGTGTGCCGTGAAAGATCCTTCGGTATGGCCATGCATGATGTGTACTTGAGAACCACGGGAAAACTTGTTGGAATTTATTTGACATATCGGCCTGCGCTGCTTATCAGAGATGCTGAATTGGCGCATACTATGATGGTGAAAGATTTTGCAAGCTTTCATGATCGTGGAGTGTATTGTGACGAGAAAAATGATCAATTTTCGGCAAATTTATTTGCATTGCCTGGAGAACGCTGGAAGACACTGCGACACAAGATGGCGCCGTCATTCACATCGGGTAAACTGAAGGGTATGTTCGGGAGCGTTAATGAAATAGGCAATCACATGTTGGAGTATTTGGAGAAGACTGTGCCAGATGAGGGCGGAATTGTAATGGAAATGAAGGAATTATTCGCAACGTAAGTAGTGCGCAAATATTTGTATAAATTGCTTAGAAGATAACACTCTTACTTAACAGATATGCAGTTGATATAATTGGCTCGACCATTTTTGGACTGGAAATCAATAGCTTCAAGGATCCGAAGAACATATTTAAAAAGGTCAGCAATCTAGTCAACGAACCATCATTTAGGAGCGTTGTAAGGGGTACGGCAGGTTTTCTGTTTCCACCGTAAGTACAACAAAAATAAGTTAATGGGTGGTTTATGTAAACACACTTGAAATAATATATGTACTCGATTATTATTGCAAGTCATGGATGTGATGAAAACCTACCTAGTGATTCGTTATGTTGAAAAACAAATTGTTAACTAATTTGTTCATTGCTATTTTTCTATGGACTAATAGACTGGTATTGAATATGGGGAGTCCAATTAAAGTGGAGAGTTGTAATTTATTTCTTGTGACAGATTGATATTTTAAAATAGTGTCCATACCAAAAACAAAACGCATTCAAATTGTCAAAAAAATCATTGTACTTTTTACATTGTTTTGTTTTCGGTTTTGACTAGATATTGTAACCTAGTAACCTAGAGAAATTATTTTGTTTGTAAATGAGAGAATCTTCTTCATCGGTGAAAAAAGTATTTTTTTAGTTGGCTGTAAATTGAGTTTCGGCCAAACCAGCGTTCTGGAATGTGAAATTATATGGCGGAATGTATAGCATTTCTGCTGAAATCACGCATTTCGACTCGGTGGAAACGGACTACTATTAAGTAACATTTTGGACTTGTTGAAATCCAAATTATTTCTTAAAAAAGTATGGATCCATAGACCAATTGGAAAACACCCTTTCCAATTGCGCCGAAGAAGCTGGTATGCTGAAAAGTTTTCGGGTGTATTCTGCAAGTTCCATGTGGTGCCTTTTTGCGAAATACCAGTATGTGACTTCTTTGGTCGCCGTCCTCGAGCTTTTCACTAAGGAAAAAAATCCTGCTTTGTTGTCATTTATTGAATTGAATACACATTGAAAACATTACTGTTGACTATCCGTTTCAAAAAATGGTTGTGACATTGTCCATGTCCATTCTACACTTTTTTTTTTCAATTTTTTACACTTATATACAAATTTACAGTTTTATATAATTTTAATACACTTTTTTTCGGTAAAATGTATAAAAACCAAAAAGTGTGACATTTTTACAAGCCTGGCTATGTTATTGTTATCGTTGATGCTAGAAGTTAACATCATTTTTAGTCAACCTAAGTCACTCCAAGACCCTTAAATTCGCACAATTCTAAAAAAAAAAATTGATTACAGATTAGAGAAATTTCTTACACGCCTTGGAATCGAAGAACAAGCTAGCATATTAATGAAAAAGATCGTTCGAGAAACTGTCGAGTTCCGGGAGACGAACAATTTCGTTCGCAAGGACTTTATGCAGATGTTAATTCAACTGCGGAACACTGGCAAAGTAAATGCAGACGATAACATTTGGGACATAGAATCTACTGCTGGTATGTATCGATTCATATAACACTCGATTCGAAGATAATTTATTTCCAACTTTAGATGGTTTTAAATCAATGTCAATTGAAAACATGGCCGGCCAGGCATTCCTATTTTATGCAGCCGGGTATGATACATCAGCGTCGGCGACTGCTTTCAGCATTTACGAATTCTCCCAAAATCCAGAAATTTTAGCAAAAGCACAAAAAGATATAGAGTCAGCACTTCAGAAGCACAATGGACAGATTACGTATGAGTGCATACAGGATATGAAATATCTCGATTTGTGTATCATGGAAACTGTGCGCAAGTACCCTGGACTACCGATTTTAAATCGAGAATGCACCAAAGACTACCCAGTTCCGGGAACGGATAAGATAATTGAAAGGGGCACACCCATTGTAATACCACTTTTCAGTATTCACAGAGATGACGAATATTTCCCTGATCCAATGAAATATGATCCTGAACGATTTCTAGAGGAGAATAAGAATTACAACCCAGTCGCATATATGCCATTTGGCGAGGGACCAAGACATTGTATTGGTAAGTTTAGTATAATAGTTTTGAAAGCCAGATTCAAATAGTTTAATTTTAGCCCAACGAATGGGAAAGATTAACGTAAAAGTTGCTCTGGCCAAGGTTCTCACATACTACGATATTGAAGCACTCAAGAAGGAAGAGCTGGAAATTGATAACTATTCGGTAGTGATTATGCCAAAAGGAGGGGTAAAACTTAGATTGATAAAAAAGAAGGGAGTTTCCAGATACTTGTAATATATCTGTCAAGGTCTCAAGATGGGTAGATACATTTTTTTTAGCTGACATGATAGGTAAAGGGTAGCTATCACACAATTTACAATACAAAGTAACGGTATTGATATATGTATATGTATTAGTACTTTTCTCTTATTTTCTTTGCAGCTCAGACTAATCAAACAAATTTTATTAAACTTTTCATTAGAATTGTTTTAATTTAATAAATATTAACTTTTTAAAAATTGTCTATGTTCTAAGAGATTTTTGTAAATATGGTTTAATAAAACCTGCAATTTTAAATATATAATACATACAATCAGTGTTTATGAAATTGTTGTGTTTAATTATGCTGAACTAAGTTAACAACAAAACTTTTCCATAATTCTTTGTGTAGACATAAACCCATTCACACCAAAATATTAATAAATTCAAGTATTGGTACAAGCATAAAAGTGTTGGGCATCAACTGGTTTCTTTTGAAAGTGGTTGAAACGAAATGACAACACTGTCCTGAGAAACTTCTCAAATTTGCCGGAAAAATCACTGAAATTTTTTGAAGGCGTATAATTTATGAAACCCCTTTTTAAATGTTGGATTTCACGACTTGCTTAGTTTGGCGCCGGTCACTTCACCAAACCAGGAATTCACATGGCCCTAAAATTGATAACTCAAAATCTCCATCGTTGCCCGCGCTGTGTGAGCGATAGACCCAATTCAGCCACTTGCAGAAAATAAGCTCAAATCCTTTCGATTGATCTGTTATTTAATATAATCTTAAATTTCTAATATACCTTTGTACTAATAAGCGGTAGCTGCCCAGTTTTCATATGCTGCGAGTAGTCATAGACTAATTGCATTTTTGAAATCTTTTTCATTGATTTATTAAAAAGACAGCACACAAAATATTGCTAATATACTCGTTTACAGATTAAAGATTGTAATTCTGTTTCATCAGGATACACAATGAAAAGAAACAAGTTCCACTGTATGAATAAAATGATCAATGAAATGGGGTCAATTACGTCTTACGCAGCGCATGACTATGTTACTTATATACATTTTAAGGACATTACATAAGTCGAGATATCTAAGCTAGCAAATCTACTGCCATATGATTTGTACTTAAAAATGTCATTGTGAAGTCCCAAATGAGTATTTTTGAATTTATTATTATTTTATTTATTTTTATTTATTTACTTTATCATGACCGTGACAAACGCGTTTTGTAATACGGTAGATAAGACCGTTTATGACGTAACCTCATGCTGTAATATCAGTGTAGCTCTAATATAATATCCTCCTTCAATGAACTTATCAATTTGCAAAGAAACTTTGTTTGCTAATCTATTTGGCGAAATGTAATAGTAAATACCAGTTTTGAAAACATTTTACTCACAATAACCATTATCTACATGTTCTGTAGCTTGTCCCCCCGGGTTCGAGTAGATCGTGCATTGATGAATTAAATCGCAAGTCAGTTGAATGCAAACTTCTACCGAGTGCTGACTTACCCACCATGTTTCTCTTACTAATTTTAACAACGCTGGTTACCGCCACTGTGATATTTATTCGACGCACTTATACATTTTGGCAGAGGAAAGGATTCCCTGAGGATAAACCTCAAATTCCCTTCGGCAGTCTACATTCCGTGGTGTGCCGTGAAAGATCCTTCGGTATGGCCATGCATGATGTGTACTTGAGAACCACGGGAAAACTTGTTGGAATTTATTTGACATATCGGCCTGCGCTGCTTATCAGAGATGCTGAATTGGCGCATACTATGATGGTGAAAGATTTTGCAAGCTTTCATGATCGTGGAGTGTATTGTGACGAGAAAAATGATCAATTTTCGGCAAATTTATTTGCATTGCCTGGAGAACGCTGGAAGACACTGCGACACAAGATGGCGCCGTCATTCACATCGGGTAAACTGAAGGGTATGTTCGGGAGCGTTAATGAAATAGGCAATCACATGTTGGAGTATTTGGAGAAGACTGTGCCAGATGAGGGCGGAATTGTAATGGAAATGAAGGAATTATTCGCAACGTAAGTAGTGCGCAAATATTTGTATAAATTGCTTAGAAGATAACACTCTTACTTAACAGATATGCAGTTGATATAATTGGCTCGACCATTTTTGGACTGGAAATCAATAGCTTCAAGGATCCGAAGAACATATTTAAAAAGGTCAGCAATCTAGTCAACGAACCATCATTTAGGAGCGTTGTAAGGGGTACGGCAGGTTTTCTGTTTCCACCGTAAGTACAACAAAAATAAGTTAATGGGTGGTTTATGTAAACACACTTGAAATAATATATGTACTCGATTATTATTGCAAGTCATGGATGTGATGAAAACCTACCTAGTGATTCGTTATGTTGAAAAACAAATTGTTAACTAATTTGTTCATTGCTATTTTTCTATGGACTAATAGACTGGTATTGAATATGGGGAGTCCAATTAAAGTGGAGAGTTGTAATTTATTTCTTGTGACAGATTGATATTTTAAAATAGTGTCCATACCAAAAACAAAACGCATTCAAATTGTCAAAAAAATCATTGTACTTTTTACATTGTTTTGTTTTCGGTTTTGACTAGATATTGTAACCTAGTAACCTAGAGAAATTATTTTGTTTGTAAATGAGAGAATCTTCTTCATCGGTGAAAAAAGTATTTTTTTAGTTGGCTGTAAATTGAGTTTCGGCCAAACCAGCGTTCTGGAATGTGAAATTATATGGCGGAATGTATAGCATTTCTGCTGAAATCACGCATTTCGACTCGGTGGAAACGGACTACTATTAAGTAACATTTTGGACTTGTTGAAATCCAAATTATTTCTTAAAAAAGTATGGATCCATAGACCAATTGGAAAACACCCTTTCCAATTGCGCCGAAGAAGCTGGTATGCTGAAAAGTTTTCGGGTGTATTCTGCAAGTTCCATGTGGTGCCTTTTTGCGAAATACCAGTATGTGACTTCTTTGGTCGCCGTCCTCGAGCTTTTCACTAAGGAAAAAAATCCTGCTTTGTTGTCATTTATTGAATTGAATACACATTGAAAACATTACTGTTGACTATCCGTTTCAAAAAATGGTTGTGACATTGTCCATGTCCATTCTACACTTTTTTTTTTCAATTTTTTACACTTATATACAAATTTACAGTTTTATATAATTTTAATACACTTTTTTTCGGTAAAATGTATAAAAACCAAAAAGTGTGACATTTTTACAAGCCTGGCTATGTTATTGTTATCGTTGATGCTAGAAGTTAACATCATTTTTAGTCAACCTAAGTCACTCCAAGACCCTTAAATTCGCACAATTCTAAAAAAAAAAATTGATTACAGATTAGAGAAATTTCTTACACGCCTTGGAATCGAAGAACAAGCTAGCATATTAATGAAAAAGATCGTTCGAGAAACTGTCGAGTTCCGGGAGACGAACAATTTCGTTCGCAAGGACTTTATGCAGATGTTAATTCAACTGCGGAACACTGGCAAAGTAAATGCAGACGATAACATTTGGGACATAGAATCTACTGCTGGTATGTATCGATTCATATAGCACTCGATTCGAAGATAATTTATTTCCAACTTTAGATGGTTTTAAATCAATGTCAATTGAAAACATGGCCGGCCAGGCATTCCTATTTTATGCAGCCGGGTATGATACATCAGCGTCGGCGACTGCTTTCAGCATTTACGAATTCTCCCAAAATCCAGAAATTTTAGCAAAAGCACAAAAAGATATAGAGTCAGCACTTCAGAAGCACAATGGACAGATTACGTATGAGTGCATACAGGATATGAAATATCTCGATTTGTGTATCATGGAAACTGTGCGCAAGTACCCTGGACTACCGATTTTAAATCGAGAATGCACCAAAGACTACCCAGTTCCGGGAACGGATAAGATAATTGAAAGGGGCACACCCATTGTAATACCACTTTTCAGTATTCACAGAGATGACGAATATTTCCCTGATCCAATGAAATATGATCCTGAACGATTTCTAGAGGAGAATAAGAATTACAACCCAGTCGCATATATGCCATTTGGCGAGGGACCAAGACATTGTATTGGTAAGTTTAGTATAATAGTTTTGAAAGCCAGATTCAAATAGTTTAATTTTAGCCCAACGAATGGGAAAGATTAACGTAAAAGTTGCTCTGGCCAAGGTACTCACATACTACGATATTGAAGCACTCAAGAAGGAAGAGCTGGAAATTGATAACTATTCGGTAGTGATTATGCCAAAAGGAGGGGTAAAACTTAGATTGATAAAAAAGAAGGGAGTTTCCAGATACTTGTAATATATCTGTCAAGGTCTCAAGATAGGTAGATACATTTTTCTTTAGCTGATATGATAGGTAAAGGGTAGCTATCACACAATTTACAATACAAAGTAACGGTATTGATATATGTATATGTATTAGTACTTTTCTCTTATTTTCTTTGCAGCTCAGACTAATCAAACAAATTTTATTAAACTTTTCATTAGATTTTTTTAATTTAATAAATATTTACTTTTTAAAAATTGTCTATGTTCTAAGAGATTTTTGTAAATATGGTTTAATAAAACCTGCAATTTTAAATATATAATACATACAATCAGTGTTTATGAAATTGTTGTGTTTAATTATGCTGAACTAAGTTAACAACAAAACTTTTCCATAATTCTTTGTGTAGACATAAACCCATTCACACCAAAATATTAATAAATTCAAGTATTGGTACAAGCATAAAAGTGTTGGGCATCAACTGGTTTCTTTTGAAAGTCGTTGAAACGAAATGACAACACTGTCCTGAGAAACTTCTCAAATTTGCCGGAAAAATCACGGAAATTTTTTGAAGGCGTATAATTTATGAAACCCCTTTTTAAATGTTGGATTTCACGACTTGCTAAGTTTGGTACCGGTCACTTCACCAAACCAGGAATTCACATGGCCCTAAAATTGATAATTCAAAATCTCCATCGTTGTCCGCGCTGTGTGGGCGATAGACCCAATTCAGCCACTTGCAGAAAATAAGCTCAAATCCTTTCGATTGATCTGTTATTTAATATAATCTTAAATTTCTAATATACCTTTGTACTAATAAGTGGTAGCTGCCCAGTTTTCATATGCTGCGAGTAGTCCATAGACTAATTGCATTTTTGAAATCTTTTTCATTGATTTATTAAAAAGACAGCACAAAAAATATTGCTAATATACTCGTATACAGATTAAAGATTGTAATTCTGTTTCATCAGGATACACAATGAAAAGAAACAAGTTCCACTGTATGAATAAAATGATCAATGAAATGGGGTCAATTACGTCTTACGCAGCGCATGACTATGTTACTTATATACATTTTAAGGACATTACATAAGTCGAGATATCTAAGCTAGCAAATCTACTGCCATATGATTTGTACTTAAAAATGTCATTGTGAAGTCCCAAATGAGTATTTTTGAATTTATTATTATTTTATTTATTTTTATTTATTTACTTTATCATGACCGTGACAAACGCGTTTTGTAATACGGTAGATAAGACCGTTTATGACGTAACCTCATGCTGTAATATCAGTGTAGCTCTAATATAATATCCTCCTTCAATGAACTTATCAATTTGCAAAGAAACTTTGTTTGCTAATCTATTTGGCGAAATGTAATAGTAAATACCAGTTTTGAAAACATTTTACTCACAATAACCATTATCTACATGTTCTGTAGCTTGTCCCCCCGGGTTCGAGTAGATCGTGCATTGATGAATTAAATCGCAAGTCAGTTGAATGCAAACTTCTACCGAGTGCTGACTTACCCACCATGTTTCTCTTACTAATTTTAACAACGCTGGTTACCGCCACTGTGATATTTATTCGACGCACTTATACATTTTGGCAGAGGAAAGGATTCCCTGAGGATAAACCTCAAATTCCCTTCGGCAGTCTACATTCCGTGGTGTGCCGTGAAAGATCCTTCGGTATGGCCATGCATGATGTGTACTTGAGAACCACGGGAAAACTTGTTGGAATTTATTTGACATATCGGCCTGCGCTGCTTATCAGAGATGCTGAATTGGCGCATACTATGATGGTGAAAGATTTTGCAAGCTTTCATGATCGTGGAGTGTATTGTGACGAGAAAAATGATCAATTTTCGGCAAATTTATTTGCATTGCCTGGAGAACGCTGGAAGACACTGCGACACAAGATGGCGCCGTCATTCACATCGGGTAAACTGAAGGGTATGTTCGGGAGCGTTAATGAAGTAGGCAATCACATGTTGGAGTATTTGGAGAAGACTGTGCCAGATGAGGGCGGAATTGTAATGGAAATGAAGGAATTATTCGCAACGTAAGTAGTGCGCAAATATTTGTATAAATTGCTTAGAAGATAACACTCTTAATTAACAGATATGCAGTTGATATAATTGGCTCGACCATTTTTGGACTGGAAATCAATAGCTTCAAGGATCCGAAGAACATATTTAAAAAGGTCAGCAATCTAGTCAACGAACCATCATTTAGGAGCGTTGTAAGGGGTACGGCAGGTTTTCTGTTTCCACCGTAAGTACAACAAAAATAAGTTAATGGGTGGTTTATGTAAACACACTTGAAATAATATATGTACTCGATTATTATTGCAAGTCATGGATGTGATGAAAACCTACCTAGTGATTCGTTATGTTGAAAAACAAATTGTTAACTAATTTATTCATTGCTATTTTTCTATGGACTAATAGACTGGTATTGAATATGGGGAGTCCAATTAAAGTGGAAAGTTGTAATTTATTTCTTGTGACAGATTGATATTTTAAAATAGTGTCCATACCAAAAACAAAACGCATTCAAATTGTCAAAAAAATTATTGTACTTTTTACATTGTTTTGTTTTCGGTTTTGACTAGTTGGCTGTAAATTGAGTTTCGGCCAAACCAACGTTCTGGAATGTGAAATTATATGGCGGAATGTATAGCATTTCTGCTGAAATCACGCATTTCGACTCGGTGGAAACGGACTACTATTAAGTAACATTTTGGACTTGTTGAAATCCAAATTATTTCTTAAAAAAGTATGGATCCATAGACCAATTGGAAAACACCCTTTCCAATTGCGCCGAAGAAGCTGGTATGCTGAAAAGTTTTCGGGTGTATTCTGCAAGTTCCATGTGGTGCCTTTTGGCGAAATACCAGTATGTGACTTCTTTGGTCGCCGTCCTCGAGCTTTTCACTAAGGAAAAAATTCATGCTTTGTTGTCCTTTGGCCTTAGAACTCAGTATAAGCATTTACTTTCAGTCGTTCTTCAGAAAACAAAAGTTTCCTCTTTATTTGGGGTGCAAATTATTTGCTGTTATTGAATACACATTGAAAACATTACTGTTGACTATCCGTTTCAAAAAATGGTTGTGACATTGTCCATGTCCATTCTACACTTTTTTTTTTTCAATTTTTTACACTTATATACAAATTTACAGTTTTATATAATTTTAATACACTTTTTTTCGGTAAAATGTATAAAAACCAAAAAGTGTGACATTTTTACAAGCCTGGCTATGTTATTGTTATCGTTGATGCTAGAAGTTAACATCATTTTTAGTCAACCTAAGTCACTCCAAGACCCTTAAATTCGCACAATTCTAAAAAAAAAAATTGATTACAGATTAGAGAAATTTCTTACACGCCTTGGAATCGAAGAACAAGCTAGCATATTAATGAAAAAGATCGTTCGAGAAACTGTCGAGTTCCGGGAGACGAACAATTTCGTTCGCAAGGACTTTATGCAGATGTTAATTCAACTGCGGAACACTGGCAAAGTAAATGCAGACGATAACATTTGGGACATAGAATCTACTGCTGGTATGTATCGATTCATATAACACTCGATTCGAAGATAATTTATTTCCAACTTTAGATGGTTTTAAATCAATGTCAATTGAAAACATGGCCGGCCAGGCATTCCTATTTTATGCAGCCGGGTATGATACATCAGCGTCGGCGACTGCTTTCAGCATTTACGAATTCTCCCAAAATCCAGAAATTTTAGCAAAAGCACAAAAAGATATAGAGTCAGCACTTCAGAAGCACAATGGACAGATTACGTATGAGTGCATACAGGATATGAAATATCTCGATTTGTGTATCATGGAAACTGTGCGCAAGTACCCTGGACTACCGATTTTAAATCGAGAATGCACCAAAGACTACCCAGTTCCGGGAACGGATAAGATAATTGAAAGGGGCACACCCATTGTAATACCACTTTTCAGTATTCACAGAGATGACGAATATTTCCCTGATCCAATGAAATATGATCCTGAACGATTTCTAGAGGAGAATAAGAATTACAACCCAGTCGCATATATGCCATTTGGCGAGGGACCAAGACATTGTATTGGTAAGTTTAGTATAATAGTTTTGAAAGCCAGATTCAAATAGTTTAATTTTAGCCCAACGAATGGGAAAGATTAACGTAAAAGTTGCTCTGGCCAAGGTACTCACATACTACGATATTGAAGCACTCAAGAAGGAAGAGCTGGAAATTGATAACTATTCGGTAGTGATTATGCCAAAAGGAGGGGTAAAACTTAGATTGATAAAAAAGAAGGGAGTTTCCAGATACTTGTAATATATCTGTCAAGGTCTCAAGATAGGTAGATACATTTTTCTTTAGCTGATATGATAGGTAAATGGTAGCTATCACACAATTTACAATACAAAGTAACGGTATTGATATATGTATATGTATTAGTACTTTTCTCTTATTTTCTTTGCAGCTCAGACTAATCAAACAAATTTTATTAAACTTTTCATTAGATTTTTTTAATTTAATAAATATTTACTTTTTAAAAATTGTCTATGTTCTAAGAGATTTTTGTAAATATGGTTTAATAAAACCTGCAATTTTAAATATATAATACATACAATCAGTGTTTATGAAATTGTTGTGTTTAATTATGCTGAACTAAGTTAACAACAAAACTTTTCCATAATTCTTTGTGTAGACATAAACCCATTCACACCAAAATATTAATAAATTCAAGTATTGGTACAAGCATAAAAGTGTTGGGCATCAACTGGTTTCTTTTGAAAGTCGTTGAAACGAAATGACAACACTGTCCTGAGAAACTTCTCAAATTTGCCGGAAAAATCACGGAAATTTTTTGAAGGCGTATAATTTATGAAACCCCTTTTTAAATGTTGGATTTCACGACTTGCTAAGTTTGGTACCGGTCACTTCACCAAACCAGGAATTCACATGGCCCTAAAATTGATAATTCAAAATCTCCATCGTTGTCCGCGCTGTGTGGGCGATAGACCCAATTCAGCCACTTGCAGAAAATAAGCTCAAATCCTTTCGATTGATCTGTTATTTAATATAATCTTAAATTTCTAATATACCTTTGTACTAATAAGAGGTAGCTGCCCAGTTTTCATATGCTGCGAGTAGTCATAGACTAATTGCATTTTTGAAATCTTTTTCATTGATTTATTAAAAAGACAGCACACAAAATATTGCTAATATACTCGTTTACAGATTAAAGATTGTAATTCTGTTTCATCAGGATACACAATGAAAAGAAACAAGTTCCACTGTATGAATAAAATGTTCAATGAAATGGGGTCAATTACGTCTTACGCAGCGCATGACTATGTTACTTAAATACATTTTAAGGACATTTCATAAGTCGAGATATCTAAGCCAGCAACTCTACTGCCATATGACATGAAAAAATTAGGTCATTACAAATCAAGTATGAACTCATTAAAAGATACCATATGGGATGACTACGAAGAAAACATGGAAACTCATTAACAACAATAGATTGGGCTGTCCCCTTTGGATGTAGACGGTATATGCGTGAATCGCCCGTTGAAAAGTGCTTTCCTCATCTTTTTGGTTCCTTAGAAGTACTAAAATACTAGGGTACTAAACGTTCTGGCTTACGAAAAGCTAGTAGCTGAAATTTGTATAAATCTGTACATTAAAAAGCCAAAAGATGAACCGTAAGGCGTTATATTTAATCATATGTAGACGGGTATAAATATACAAGGCTACCATAAAAATTATTATAACCTCTGAAATCAATTAGAAAAAAAATACTTAAATGTTGCTTGTACGTGTAAATACTGCTAATCGATGGCATCCAATATTCAATCATCATTAGAATCATTACGCAATAATTACTTCAAGTTGTAAATAAATATTTTAATTTCTGTTTGTACATATACCAGCATTCAGATACAGGTCTTGCATTACAAATTCCAGGGCATCTATTCAGCAGGGGTTGGGAGTTAATGAGATACAAAGTATAGTGCACAAACAGTTGCTAGTTAATTTCAATAGACTATTATGTTAATGCAAATTAACTTGGTGGATATATGTTCTTACATGTATATGGTGTTGTACCTATTAATTATTCATAATGCAAATCGATAACAATGAGGAAGTATTTTCCATGAAGCATGTAATTGCGAAAACAGCAATTTCTTTCAGAGGTAAGTATCGAAACAATAAATAGTGAAATTTTTTTTTCACTTTTTAAGGTTGAGTCGATTAGAAAAGTATAATTGTATTATTTAGAGAAGCAATTCCAAGAATGAAAGATACTATATTCAAAGTGTATAAAAACAGTTAGCAATGGACAAATATAATTGACTTCCTTGTAATCATCCAGGTATATCACCTATACTGGAGAAAACGCTATGCAATCTAGAAGCAGCTCATCCGAACTTTTCCAAAAAAGTAACGGTTTTTTGTATTTAGATACGCGGTTTTTGCCTATATCTACCTACCTTTAATAACTCTGTCAATTAACTGCGCAGAAGATATCGATATAATTCGTTTGTTCGTTCCCAAAATGAAACATTATCGAACCACAAACATGAACAAAACGTCAGTGTTGACAACAACTGCTTTGAGGTAGTTTCGGAGTCCATCATCCTCAGACTAAATATCAACCTCACGAATGACTCCATAGTGGAGATCCAATGGCTTTTGGAAACCGATGCTATTTTGTTAAGCAAAACAAATGAGTCCAAAACGCCAAACTCGTAGGTCCAAATCCATTCTTTACCGAACCCTGATCCTACTATTACTACTTTATGCTGATTTCGCTCCTGTATGCGAGGAAGGCTAATGGATAAGAAGATGCACCCACCAGCTTTACGACTAAAAGGTTAAAAAACTTTCAGCCTTATTCATAAACTTATTATAAGGAGTGTATAAAGTTATGCACTCCTCAAAATGCCTCTAAACGCAAAAACCTTATTCATAAAACATATACAATGTTTCGCAACCATAAAAAATGATCCCTTGGTATCTCTGACACAAACCCTGCATAACTATTATAGATAGGGAAATATGTTATGAATAAGAAATCGTGCGACCCTGAATAGAGGCTGTATAAATACTTATGCAATATATAACTACACAACCGTTGAAATGTGTTTTAGTGAAATCTAATGAATAAGGGGGTTTGACTTGGCCACATAAAGCGAGACAATGAAATTTTCGAACCCCAGTCCTAGGTTCGATTGACAAGAAAGACCAAACCTCCGGTTTAACGACCGAGTTAATATGGATGCCAGGACTAAATTACTGGAAGCAGCATGTCTGGTGGAAGGATACACAATGAAGGCTGCTTGTCTCAGATTAGACACTCTCAAATTAGAGGGGATTCTGTTAAACATATCTCAGAGTCCTAACAATGACTATAGGAATACAACACATTTGAATGGGAATACGGCTGCCGTGGCTGAAGATGTCGTAGGGGATCCGTCGATATCGACCAGAAGACGTGCTATGCACATCTCGGAGTGATTTTTTCGTAGAAGTAGGTACCACTTCAAACTGCAAACATTAGAAACGCACACAAACTAAAGAAATTCAAATGAACCAAATTTACCACAAACAAATCCTATTACCAACCTTTACTGCGATATGAAAATATTTTGGGCATTACAGTCATAGATGCGATAGTTAACATTTTATTCCTCTTTGACAGTGAAACTATCACTTCAAACAACGATCACCATGTGAGGTCTTTACCTACCCTGACAAATGCCAAAAACAAATCTGAAATCGGGGTCAGACAAACTGCAAACAACCAGCTCACAGGCGTTGAAAAACATTCGTGCATACATAGAATTGTATCTGCAAGACCAAATGCACTTTATCATGCACAGCGCATGAGCAACAAAATGTTCTCATCGGCACTGTTCCTAGTCCCTCCGCTCACATTTTTTTCTTGAAGAGAAGACTCTTGTCAAATATTTGTATGAATAATTTGTCAGATACCTGAATGATGTCCTTCGTAAGAGGACTCAAGACACACAGGTGAACAGACCGATCAAATCAATGAATGGCGTATGTGTATAATATATGGTATACAAAGAGATTGCTGTAGGTACCTATAGGATGAGGTAGATAAAAATTTGATTACTTGCGGTAGGTAGTAGATTATATGGAATACCGTTCCAACTGCGGTAGGTACGTCAAAGTCTGGTAAGGAATAAAAATTCAAATAAAGGAAAAAACCCAAACAAACACTCTATGGTGTATTGCTAGATGATTTTCTCTACCACCTGTAGTTTAACATGGAAACTGCATTTGGTAAGTATAGTGATTTTTTTATTTTTATAATCAAAGGAAGATATACATATGTACATAGATAGATGCAATATGGAATTATGATAGAAGAGCATGCTAAGAACAAAATTAATTTATTCGTTAACGCAAATTTACCGTTAGGATGGGTTGAGCTGAAGTTCAATAAATAGATTTTGTGTGCGAACACGTTTTTGAATCTTGAAGGTGTGTCATTTAATAACGTCGGGGAAATGGAGGCACATGTACCTGATGTGTTACATAACTCATACAGAATAAAATATTAAAACGGCTAACATAATACATAGGCCTATGCGAGTTGGACTACTCATCAGAGCGCCAACAAGAACATAACAAAAGCGAATGTTGGTTCGATCGGGTTTTTGGCCAAGGCTTATGTTTTCACTAAAAATACTAGAAGATTCTCAATGACGCACTTTAAGAAGAGGTAAAGACATCGAATCGCATTTCTTTAAAACATATCCAAGAATAAATGCTGATTTATCTGCAGAGGGAGTTTGCGGACTTAGTCTCGGCTTGGCAACTAGTAGCAGGAAACAAACAGTGTGGATGAAATTCTAAGAAATCCTTTTCAATGCATTAACTTGATAGTGGGGAACTAGGAAGACAGGTTTAGTGGTTTACGTTCCCCAAGGAACTAAAAGTGGAATTCCGAGTATACGAAACCAATTGCATAGAAGAAAAGAAGAAAATCCGAACATGTCATGCAAGCTGAGTCGCCGTTCTTTACCTTGCTGTTTGAAACAATTTGACCGTAGTGTTCAAAAAGTGCAAAATTTCATTAATAAACTTTACGAGAGGTTTGTCTTTGTTTCTAACAATTTAAAGATATTATAGCCTTCGTTTTAATGTCTTCGTTTCAAATGCCTTCGTTCAGAAAATGTTCATAGAATACATACACACATAAGTTCACAAATGCGGATAAAGGACACAACACACAAAATGAACGCCCGATCTATAGTCTTCTCGTTCATCCTTCAGCCATGAGAATCAACAATTTGTCAGCCTTGAGGTATCTCAAGGAGGCAAGGAGCACCGAATAATTCCAAGGGGAAATGAGGTGAATTAAGGACTATGAGTTTCCATTAATTTTGAATATACTATAAACATTACTCACACGAAGGATTTCACCATGAAAAACGAATGCCGTTCAGACACACCACACAGTCAAGTGTATTTTATGTGTACTGAGCGAATTCAGAAGCTCATATTTTCAGAGAAGGATACTCGCCTCGAACATTGATTCTGGTATCCCATTTGTGCACAACAGCAGCAGTGCGAATATGGAATTCGCTGGTTGATATGTCCTCCGGGGGGAGTAATACATGAATACATTTGCACAGCAATGGGTATCGTATAATTTTTTTTTAAGCCAAAGGACACAATCACACACAGGAGTGTAGTCGTAGTGTGTATAGCATAGCACGCGAGAGAAAGGAGTCAAGGGAAAACATAACCTACCTATACGTACGACAAAGGAAATGAGAACGACGACTAAAATGGAAATGGAAAAAAATGGGGGCGGCATACACACACACACTCTAAAACACATTCACCTACACAGAGTTTTGTTCCCTTGAACCAACTGTTGTATCATGGATACGCGTAGTAACAAGCTAAGTTGTTGACCCAAAATCACAAAAAAAAATCATGTAGATACGCCAGCTGAGCTAGAGCGGGGTGGCAAAAAAGGACAAAGCCACACACAAATAAAGTAGGTGAGAGCATAAAGACACAGAGAGCGAGACAACAAAAATACGAAACCGGTACGTTTCCGTTAATTACGTACTTTTAAGTTTCACACAGCGTGTACATTTACTGAGGCCTTCCTCCGCATCATCCTCGAGCAGGATGTGTAGTGTAAAGAAGAAGAGGATTTCTCGGATGCAATAAAATATGGAATTTGGGTCCGTTTTAATTAAGGACACATACCTTCGTCTATGTGCTTTGCGATATTATATGCAAACGAACGTGATCGCTCACGGGTGGCCGGCTGAGAGATTGAGATTACTGTAAATTGCGTGAAAGGAGTATCCTTGTGACCCGCATAAATCGGCAGCCATTCGGGGACCATTCCACATTAACCCGATGGAGTTGCTAAGCGACACTTTTAATTAAAAAAAAGTGTGTTATCAGGCTAAGGAGCAGTTTGTTTAATGTTTTGTGGAATTACTGCGCGCCTAAGATAATGAAGATGAATACGACTTATATACGTATGTGTCTTTGTTGCAAGGACTGGGATGTGAGTTAATGTGTTTATTGAGGTTTTTGTCATATTCTGGTAGGAAAAAGCCCATCTAGAATCAAATTGGGTATCTTAAGAAATTCACTTGGGAGGAATAATGGGACTTTGCTAATCAACAAAGAAATAATGTGTTAGGGAGTTACCCAATCGCATACTTACTAAATTGCCTTCTTAGCCCGAAGAAACAGCGATTGGCAAGAGTAATTCTTCGTTTGATTTCTGACGAGATTGACAAAGTCCCGTACTACCTCAAATTTATATCTGTCAATGATGACGTTCTGTCCAATTCGTCGATGTTGTGTGTCCTTTCGTGTTGACAGCATATACTTTGTCTTACCCTCATTTACTGCTAAATCCATTTTTGCCGCTTCCTTTTCTATACTAGCAACGTATGTATTTTGGTATCGAATGTGTCGGTGAGGTCGTTTCCGACCCTGACGGTGCAGCAAGAATTCTCCATCGTCATCCTACACAAACGGGTGAGTTTGGGCGGTATACCAAAACTAGACATGGCTCTGTATAGTTCGTCTCTATAAATGCTGTCGAATGCGGCCACACTGATAAGGGCCGATCAGGTTGTTGGTAAACGGTTTCAGGTGTTCACATGTTACGGCAGATAGGTACTTGTAGGCGATGTTGAGCAGACTTATTCCTCTGTAGTTGGCGCAGTTTAGAGGGTCTCCTTTTTAGTGGATCGGGCAAACGATGCTGAGGTTCCATTCTTCAGGCATGATTTCATCTGACCAGATTTGGCTTATGAGTTGGTGGATGTTACTTACCAAGTCATTTCCCAAAGCTCAGCGGGAAGGCCGTCATTTCCAGCGGCCCTATTAAGCTTGAGTTCAGATATTGCTATCCTCACTTCACTTCGGTCGGGTGGTTGGCAGTTTTCGCTGTCGTTGCCAATATTTAATGGTTCGTTCTGCCTGACAGCGGAATGTTGTTCGTCATCGCCGTTTAACAGTCTGCAGAAGTGGTTCTTCCATATCCTCAGCATCGACCATGTCTTAACTACGATATTTCCTTGTTCATCTCGACAGGATTCTGAACGAGCCTTGTATCCTTGGCTTTGACGTTTTACACTTTAGTAAAAATTGCGAACATCGTTCCTGGAGTGGCATATCCTCGATCGCGCGCTTTTCTTGCTCTTGTTTCTTCTTTCTGAAAAGCCGATCTCCCTTCCCTTCTTCTTTGCCTATAGAGCTTGTAGGCCTCGTTCTTGGCTGCGAGCATCCGTCGGCATTCCTCATCAAACCAGGGGTTTCTTGCTGGTGGCCGCGAGAAACCTACCACATCAGTTGCGTCTGATCTAATGGCTTGTTGGCATCGTTGCCATTGTTCTTCGACATTAGATGCTGGTGGTGTGTTGTGAGTCGAGAGGTTAAGGGATACGCGTAGCGCGAAGGTCTTGGCGCTCTCTGGCGATTGCAGTCTTTCGACATTACATTTTTTCACAGTATTTCTGTTTTTTTTTGTGGCGTGGTGGATATCCGCATCCTTACCTTGGCTACAACAAGGTAGTGGTCCGAGTCGATGTTAGCCCCTCGGAATGGTCGGACATCCAAAATAGTGGATGCGTGCCTCTTGTCTATCGCAATGTGATCAATATGGTTGACTGTTCGTTGATCTGGAGACCTGTCCCCTTATGGATATCGTGGTGAGGAAACCGTGTGCTGGCTATAGTGGCATTTCGTTCCGTAGCGAAGTCAATTAGCCTAAGTCCGTTACCAGACGTGTTGTCGTGTAGGCTATATTTTCCGACAGTACTGCTGAAGATGTCTTCTCTTCCTACCTTTGCGTTTAAATATCCCAGCACGATTTTAACATCGTACTTTGGTAGTCGCTCATAGGTTTTGTCGAGGAGCTCGTCGAAGCAATCCTTAGTTATATAATCTTTTTCCTCCGTCGGAGCATGAGCGCATATAAGGCTTATGTTGGCGAATTTGGCCTTGATGCGGATTGTTACAATGCGTTCGCTAATATCTTGAAAACATAAGACTTCTTGCCTAAGTCTGGCACTTATAACAAATCCGCATCCAAATAGTCGCTGTCCATAGTAGATGTCACAGTTTTTCATCATCTTTTTGCCCGGCCCATCCCATCGTATTTCCTGGATGGCAGTAATGTCTGCTTTGTAGCAGTTTAGGGCTTCCGCTAGTTGTTCGCCTGCACCTCTCCTGTTTAATGTTCTCACATTCCAGGTGCAGATACGAACGTCGTTGTCCTTTCTTCGTTTAGCATGGTCGTCAACAATAATATCAGGCCTTTCCGAGGCTATTGGTTGCTTCGTACCATAATCTCTTTTCCGTGGATGGGTAGTGAACCCAATCGCATACAGTGGTTAATAATTGTTAAATTTTGAACTAGGACTGAACATTTGAAAATAACTAATGGCGTGAATGATTTTTTTTTTTTGTAAATTTATTTCTATTTTTACTTTATCTTAAAACTAACTAAAATGCTGACGAAAATTAATGAAAAAACTAGCGTACTAGTTATTAGAATGACCGCAATAATTAATTACATTATGGGAATGTAAACGTTACGTAAAATTTTCTTTAGAATTATCAGCCAGGATAAATGTTTTGCATTAACTAAAACTAACTAAAATTACACAATTAACGTTTAAAATCAGGTACTGTTGATCAGTTTGTGCTGATGACTACACATACACTTAGCAGAGTTTTTTTTTTTTAAAGCTGTTCCATTTGATGTTGATTATTGTAAATATTAGAAATACATTTACAATAATCAACATCAAATGCTAACGATGATCATTCCTTCAAAATTTTGAATTTGCGAAAGTTGTTCACAGATATGTTCGGAAATGTTTAATTAGTAGGTCTATAGTCAAATCAAAAGTCATGCAGCAGCAGTGAATGTTTGTACAGTGTACCTATGTCAATTTGCAGAATATTGCTGTAAAAAAAAATAATCGAGTGAAATTATAATTTCCTGATTTGATTCAAAAATTTCAATATTTGACAGTAAAATACAATTTTAGTTTTTCAGTCATGTGAAAATCAGTTTACAAAAAAAAAATTGCAAGAGTGGATAGGTAACTGCAATTTCATTGCGAGGATGGAGTAAGTAACACAAAGAATGAAAACATTTTTGAGAATTCGAAAATAAGGCCTTTTATACCCTACTTCATATCGGTATATAAGTTTTTAAATAAAAATTTGAACAACACTTTTAGATAGTTGTTCAATTATCATCTCAAAAAGAAAAATGTACATGTGTATACACACATGTTATATTTTTCCCTTAAAGAATGGGAGCTCGTGTTAAACGCCGAATCCAACTGTAACTGAGAAGATTCTCCTGACAGTTTTATACTCTTGGATGTTTGTTAGACTTTCTCAAAAGGTGGAGCAGTCAAAAAACTAAGGTATGGTCACTTTCTGGATTTGAATCAGGGACACCGTGCCCAGTAGTCCAGCGATCTAACCAATAAGCCACTGCACCACAAAGAAAGTGGATATTTACACAATACGGCACTTGCAATATTGGACTATTACACTTGTAAAAGTCAACTACAGAGAGAAATGTGCTACACTTGTATAAATCGACTTGTAGTACAAATACTTGTAGTTCCATGCTATTAGACCCAGGTGATTTCCCCAAGTTTCAAGATTACATTACATGAGTATACAAATTTCGTTGTAATGATTAACATGAGGGACATCTTTAACAGGCAAAGGTGTTCATCCAAATCAATGTAAATTACTAAATTACCATAATTTCAATGACCTGATTAACACTATGTAGCAACTTAGGCTTTTGTGTTCGCTATTTATTTGTTCTTCTCATTTAATTTGGTGAGCTAGTCGTCTTTCGTCTTCATTTCCGTTGCGATGACATCATGAACTCTCGGATAGCTATAGCTTCCCGTAGGCAATGTACCCTTTAATGTTAATTTGTTTTTTTGGTTTTCTTTCCAGACAAAAAGAACTGTGTAAATAAAAAATTTTTAGTCAAATGTTCAGTGGGAAAAAAAATCGCCATAACCTATGTAACCGGAACAATTGGTGTACTGTAAAAACCAGGAAATGGGATAATTTGTTATTTCTTTTATTTTTTTGGTTTGACGAAATTTGTATTCAATTCTTTTTAAAAAAAAATCGAGTAAACAAAAGTTTGAATACAGGTGAACAGAGAGAAAGTTTTACCGACGTTGCCGAAATAGTAAAGTTTGTGCAAGAAGACAACATTTGACTTATGTCAATTTGCATTCATATTTCGTCTTTGATAATTTTAAACGTTTTTTTTTTTCGAAAATGGCATATTCACCTGTTACATGTTACATTACAATGTTGTGTTGTAATTTACCTAACCCTGAAAAGCTTTTCGTGCCTGTCTGAGAGGGGGTTATTTTAGGTTGGTAAAATTATAAAAATAGTATCATGACACATAAAGCAATACGTATTGGATTAGCATTTTAGATTGAAGAAATCTACTCATCCACCAATAGTTTTTGGGTCTAACAATTTGAAGGTTTTAAGTAAAAAATAAACTCAAACAACGAATATTCTCTAATACGTAATTTTAATTGGTCTACAAATCTTTAAGATCTATTATTTATTTGAATTAAGAGCTGCTCCTACTTGCTCCTCGTAAACCTTTTTTTATTATTTTGCGGAAATTGCTTGAGTGCATAAGCCAATGTTGATCGGCATGTTTTATTTTAGATTTTTAATATTATCCAAGTAAGTGCGACTCTTTGGGAGTCGATATCAAAAAAAAAATGAATAAGTGTGTAGGCCTGGCTTTGAAGTAACTGAAGCGAAGAAATTTTAATAGAACCCCACTTCAATTATGTGCAATTTAAACGGATAGCGTTATTAAACTAAATGGCATTATACAGCGGCCAGCAAAAATTGGCAATGCAGGGCACAAAAAGAGGATATACAAAACGTTTTTAACTTTTAACACTACTGCCTGTAAAATGTTACGGAACTCGATCAAATAAAATTGCAACTGAAACTATTCAAGGAATTTATTTTTATTATTTTTCAGAAATTCTCGTACATCGTCATGACAATGAGCTTGTGCTGCCGCCATAAATCTTTCTGTGAGTATAAAAGTATGCACATCACAACAGAGTTAACTTTATCAATTGATTGCATATTGCTAATACGTATTCTGTGATTTTGTGCAAAGTTCTCTCGGCTTTTGAAGCTTTAGAACCAGTACAAATTTGCCGCAACACCCTTTTTTAAACCCAAGGCTTAGTTTCTACTCAGAAACATTCATGTATGCGTGCTTACTTCCTTCATCTTTTAAGTCGAATCCGAGTAAAGATTTTATTTTCTTGACAATTAATACTACCCACATGATTTGACACATTATAGCGAGAGTTGGGAAAGCGAAAGGTGAGGTGTGGATGGTTACGGCTGGGATTCTAACCCAGAGCTTTTGCGCGGCACTTCATTTCACTAACTATTTATTAACCCTTTTATGAGTTGACACCACTAGGGCTTTTGAAACGTTCAAGTCAAATTGCTATATTTCCTATACTAACAAATTGTTTTGCACGAAATATAGTTTAGTTTTGGTTCATGAGACATTTCAACACGGTAAATTACAACCCCACTATAACTACAAAACATTCTGACTTATTGTTTTCTCACAAGGTGCATCTTAAAAAAATGTTTTATTAAATATTTATAAGAGCTATTTTATTGTTACAGAGATGTAAGCTAGTAAGTTGGTAATATATACTAAATACTTACTAAATATTTATTTGTTAAAAAAAATACATATCGAACACGATTGTTCTTGAAGGTTTCGTGGTCAAAATTCCATCCAATATCCAGTTAAAAAACAATTTAAATATAGTTGAAAAGTTTATTGTCGTAAAAGATTCTGCGAATTATAAACGAAAATTGAATACTGCCCGATACGATTTATACATCACCCATACACTAATTCATCACAATACCTAAATCAGTCTTGTCTTTCTCTTTTTCTAACACTTTGAGAGCATGCAAATTAAAAAAACACAGTATTTTCAGTTAATACTATTTGGCAAGTTTTACCATTTCTATTACCCCTAATTAGAATACTAAACTATGCTTGGAAATGCAAAATATTAGCCCTACCCGGAAGGCCACATTTCCCACTAAATTTTGATAGTCTTCCTTAGGGCTTATAGAAAAATTATATATGTTATTACCTTAATTTAATTTTAATTACCTGCAAAGAAAAAAAAAACATTTTGTAATTTTGCTTCAATAGTATAAAAGATGTTATAATTCATAAAGGAGTGTGTAACTATACATGGTTTAATAAACAATGCGAACAAATTGTAGCAGTTGAAAGCTATCGTTCAGCGTTGGTGCTTATATATTGTGCGATAGAGGCCACTAAGAAGAACAAACTGTGTTAGTTAACCGATGGAAATATAAAACAAAGTATATCAGAAATGAAAAAGAAAAAATAAAGAATACACATATTTTATTAAATAATCTTTAAACAATTATTGTATCACCGATACGAAGACCGTTAAGAAAGTAGCGGTACTATTAGACGTTATTTTTACAGCCAATGATTTCTAGGAAACAGACAACATTTTAGTGACTTTATTCTAAATAACACCTGCAAAATGACGGCACCGCTTTTTTAGAAAAATAAAGCTATACATTTTATTTGCTGAATCTGAATATATTGTTGATTAATTTCGAAAAAGCATTAGAGAAAGAAAAAAAAAAAAGATTTTAAATGCTGTGATACAAAACGACTAGGTGTTCCAGTAGCCAAGGATCACTTAAAAATGGATATGTACAAGAGAGCTAAAGAACACCAAATATGTATGTATTAATACAAATCGGTGTATATCAGGGAAGCTCCTGAAGTCCTTAGTAGAAAATACATCAGTTAATTATGCTACAAATTAGGGCCTTTATGTCACTCTAACGAGCGATTGATGTATGTGGGACCGTATATATATATATATAAATCTATCCTGTATTTCGCATTTTTTTGTTGCAAAACCCTGCAAAAAAATCCTGTAATTTTCTATAGAATAGAATCCTATAAAAAAACTGTACCAATACATAAAAATGAATTTAAACTTGCACTCTCCCTATTTAAGATCCGTAGAATTTAAAATTATTCAGCCCTAAGAACTGAGGAAGGAGAAATTTATCCTAAATTTTTAAGACGCCATGCTTATGTTTATCAAGTGATACACAAAAGCGAGAAATTAATACAAAAACAAATTCTGTTTTTTTTTTTTTAATTGTTGTTGCACTTGCTGCAATCAGAGAGCTTAGTAAGTAAGTGGAACTGGCCTAATTTATACATTCAAAACACAGTATCGTCAGGACTAGTAGATACACAATCGTTTTCACCTAGCTGATGAGTACCAACTCTAAGACTGCACGTGGCAATCTAGGGTCACGAGTACAGACAGTAAACAGACGGCATCAGAACATATCTTGTAATATTCATGTGATTTTTTCTGCTAAATATTTTAATTTGTTTTATAGTAGACAACGGCTTCAATCAAATATCCCACCCAAAAAAAAAAAACAGACACTTGTAACCACTTTTTACCTATCAATCGATCCTTCTACAAAGCAAGAGTTTCAATAAAGCATTATACCAATTGAAAAATATATGCATCTCAGAAATTGTAAAAAAGAAACTCGTTAACGACTTTCGTTAACGACACACCATAAATATTTACACAGATTTTACGACGACTTCTGGAAACGAATAAAACGACAGTGCGTCAGCCCACAGCTTCGAGTCTCATGGCTGTGTCTTATATATTGGCCATAAAAATCATTTAGTTAAATAAATTAGCAAAACCATCCATATTGTTTATTCAATAAATTATCAAGCGACATTTATTCACTAAAAAGGAGTTGGACTACCTACTTCGCAAATAAAATTATATAGAGATATATTTGTATCGATTAAAACCAATGACTTTAATAAAGTCTCATTAGAGCATTTCAATTTGAGAATCAATGTGACATTCTTTTTCTTGTGAAATTTAACTGACTTTTTGTTACTTGTTTATGTGACCGCTTGTATCTCCTTAACGAGTATAATCTCATTTCATTAAACGCAAATGCATAAAATTATATCATCTCCATGTATAAAGATACATGAATACAAACGTAGTATGTAGGAATGAAGCGGTTGCAAATAAAATTCAATTTTTATTATTATCGTAGGATTCTTCAGAATGTTTCAACTATTTTTTGTTGTAGTAAATGTGCTTATCATAACCGCTACTGGGTACAGTGTCAAAAAGTTGCCTGCAGGCATTCAGAGAATTTTGTAATTGAGAATGATTCAATAGGGCCGTCGTTTTACTTCCCTCCAACATGTAGGGTACAATCAAATGGAAATTTCAAAGGACCGACAACAGCAATGAACCGAATTGCCTGTTGGTTGTCCAATTCTCATTAACAAAAATAAAAATAAAAAACGGGACGTATAGAAATAAAGTTCGTCCCCAGTATCGATAGCAGCAAGTACTCGTATATACCCAACGAAGTCAAGGCGAAATGTGAATGAAATTTCAAGGATTTGTGTTTTATCCTTCAACTTTGTAGCTGGGTAGTAGGGAGAAAAAATGAATTTTAAGAGAGAACTTGTTTGCACTGAAGCCTTATGGTCGTATTTGGATTTTCCATTTAGCGAAGAGAAGTATCCAATTCCCTTCTATTAAGAAAAAAAGTTGAGAGAACTAGAAAAAGGGATTTTAAACAGCAAACAAGGAAATCATCGAACAATTAGAAGAAAAATCTTGATTGAGAGGTTCATTCATTGAAAGAAGACTATTTGCTAAAGAAAAACTGAATTAAATAGAAATCTAGCAATGAAGGATGGATGGACGGGTGTGGATGTACGGACGGATTGATGGATGGACGGGTTATCATGTGAGGAAGCATTTTTGTTAACGCAAACCAAACTACTTATGCATATATTAGTCGCTTTTTGACAAAAGATTAAAAAAATTGGAAAGTTTCATACAAAATACACAAACAGATTCGGACTGCTTTTTAAAGCCGTCTTAACTGTTATTCTTTTTTTACAACCTATTTTTCCTAAACCATTTTTTAAATAGACTGAAGTGCAAAGGTATTCACGTCCCTCAGACATATGGTGTCCGCCTGTTCCGTCGCACACCCTTGTGTCAAGCGGAAACAGAAACATCCCCTTCCTCATTCAACGAATGCTATGTCGCCGAATCATTTGCACAATCATCAAGAAAGAAGTTGTAACTTCAGGCGTCATATCAACAGTATGAGAGGCAATCTTATCAAGCACATGCTTACAAAGATTAGCTGACTACCTTTTTGGAACTAAACAAAAAAGACCTAATGATCCAATAGCCTTCTAATGTTGCACTTCTTTAATGTTATAATCGGAACTAACAGCAAGTGTCTACGACCAACAACGATATGTTTGCGGAACTCGACGTAATTGTCAACTACACAAATATTACATTATTTGAAAAAAGGTGATGAATATCCCAACGAAATTAAGTGAAGCAAATATAAACGTAAGCACCGGATTTAAAGATCTTCCTCGATTTAAAAATAATTCAGATTGCAATCCAATATTAAGATTTGCTCCGTGCCTTTTTATAATTTGCAAATGCATTTATGAGAGTGACAGTGTTGCATAGCAAATTTTCTCCTCCAAATATTCACAAAACCTTCAGTGAATAAATGTAAGACCGGAAAAAACGCATCGCTGCAACCATGACGGCAATCGGCAAAACCACGAGAAAACTGACTATAAGAGGACGTTGTCAACAATAGCGCCGACCACAAATCTGCAAAACAAAAGCCTTACCAATCCAAGCCGTAGCCCCGGCCCCAGACACACTCTCAAAACTCGCAAATTGTAATAACAAAAAAAAATACAAAAACGCCATCAAAAAGAGGATACCGCGCCACCACATCCTCACGTATGCAGATGCAATTTTTGAAATTTCCTTTCCCTGTCGTTTTTTTTTTTTTTTTTTTTTGTTAAAAATTATTTGTGAGCATTACTGCTGTCGCCGACTAAGAGGCCGTCATCAGTGGATACCACTGCAGCACTCCTTCTTAAGAGTCATTAACGCGAACAAAAGACCAACATGGTGCTTACTGGGATGCAATGTACAATGAAATTGATAGGACGCCAGCAGAAGCACGGATGGATGGAAGGACGGTTTGAGAAGACTCCTCAAACTAAATGTACTTTCGTCTATACATATAGGCATATTGGGGATGCGCACCAATAAACGAACGACGCGACGATGAGACAGGACAGACACAGTGCAACACCGTGAGTGACATGGTGTTCTGTGACGACGTGGAGCTGCGATGACGGTTCAAGTAGAGATTATGCTGTGAAATATAAGAATATAGGTGTATGCATATTGCATATACATATTTTTTCATTACGAAATTTTTTTTGGTTTGCCATATTCGGTGCATTACTTTTACTTTACTTCTTCAACAACAAAAAATTAACGGACGAACTCTTAGTTATCAAGAGTAATATTTTACCGGATGTGGAAAGCTCATTGTGGATTCATATATATACGTAAACATGGAGTATATGGAAGTTTTCAATTAGGGAAACCGCTCTCAATATAACGATTTTTTGTATTTTTATTTCAACGCGGGTTCAAGAGGAAATGAGTAAATAAATTGAAAAATTATCTGATTTAAATCTGACGGTTGTCATGAAGCAACCAACATTTTTTTATTTAATCAGAGAATGACAGAAACCAAAATGTTGACAGTCTTATACAAAATTATAAGTTTGGTTATGTTCATTAAATCAAAGAATACAAGAAACCGTGATTTGATAATAGCAAAAAAGGTTTTTAGCGATAAACCATTAAGAATTTGGGTTCCTTCAATCGCTTTTACATGCTTTTACAAAATGTAATATGTACAGTTTTGACAGTTATTTTATTATGAATCGATTAATTATAGCTTGTTATTTAACCCGTATGGAGATATTTGGTTGCACTTCTATAACAAAAACAGCTACCAACAAGCCATTATTCAAAAAACGATTCAGCGACGAAAAACAGATCAATGGCACACCGAACCAATGGAAGAAATAGATAATTTTGCATATATCAGCGAAACAAATCTAATGCAACAATAGAAGCCACATGAATGATGAAATTTGGTACATGTGCTCTTTGCTGCTCCCATTGTACGCCCCCTTTTTAGAAAAACGTAGTTTTTGGCCAAACCGTTAGGAACAACATATTGAGGCAATCTCAATATCTATATTTTGTCTTTATATAGTTTTTTGATAATATTAAAATTTCGTCTATATATCATTTTAACCCCCGAACACTTTTTGGTGGCGTTTTCCTACAAAAACCATTTGTATACCCTACCTACCCCTTAGCATATACAGGAGAAAAACGTTGTTTTTTATTGAACGATAAAATATTCTGATAAACCATTTGAACAATATGTTTTTAAAATGTCAGTTTGCATAGCTCATAGCCATAAAAGCCACATTTTGGGGATATTCATTTTAAGGATGGAATAGGGTATTAAATGATCCGCACAGCGGATTGTAGGCTTCTCGTATATTTTGACCTAGTTTGAACTAACAGTACAAATGCGAACAAATAGATTTTATGAATAAGGATATACAGTGGCAGAAGGATCAAGTTATCTCGCAGAAAATGGAGCAAACAGTTTTTGAATGAAAAACATTCAGTTCCGCGAATCAAAAAGGAGAGTAAATTCGTTAAATCAGAGAAATGCATGCATATTTTGGGCGTTAAGGTTGTTTGTATTACTAAGTATTATGGCAACAACAGGTAACCTCTATTTCCAAATTAGCGACTTCTATACTTAGTTACCCCTTTAGAGCTAAGACATATTTGACACCTGTTCAGCTATTTCACCTCTTTAAGCCCAGGCCAAGGCCTTATATAGTTTTTTTTTTTTTTTTTAAACGTTTATTTATTCACAATTTCGTTAATATTAATTAATAGCCTAAATAAACCCTTATTGGAAATTTTCTTTTACTTCTTGCGTTTTTTTATACCCTATCCCATAGGGGTATATTAGTTTTGATACTTAGTTTGTAACATAGAGAAATAATTTAGCTACATATACCTCAAAGTATATGGATCGACTCAGAATCGCTAGCTGAGTCGAATAAGCCATGTCTGTCTGTCTGTCCGTCCGTCCGTCCGTCTGTCTGTTCGTCACCGATTTTTAGGCCTTAAATTTTGAGCTAGGATAATGAAATTTGGTATATAAGATCCTCGTCCGTGCCACCAGAACAAGTGTAAAAAAATTTGAAATCCGCCCACTGCCACGCCCCCTTTTTAGGAAAACGTATTTTTTGGCCAAACCGTAAGGAATTTTAAAAAAAGTGTCTGAGAAGCATATTTAGAGAATCGTAATATCTATATTTCGTCAATATAAAGTTTTTCGCCACGCCCACTTTTTGGGGCGTTTTTTATAAAAAAACCTTTTCTGGTCAAATTTTAAAATTTTCAAAAAAATTGTTGATACACAATCATTGGTAGTATTAATATAAACATTTCGTCTATAGACTATTTTAACCCACGCCCACTTTTTGGGGGCGTTTTCTTACAAAAAACATTTGTATGCCCTACCCCAAGGCATATGCAATAGAAAAAGTTGTTTTTCGTCGAACCATAAAAGAATTTGATAAACCTTCTGAACAATATCTATGTTGTGACAACGCCATTTTCAATACTTTATGACCATAAAGACCACATTTTGGGGATATTAATTTTAAGGATGGGATGGGATAGGGTATTCAACGATCCGCACAGCGGATTGTAGCCTTCTCATATGTTTTTATTTTAAAGACCAGCCTCAAAACAAAGACAAGCCGCAATTTTCTCTGATATTACCATTAGCTCATCGGATTCTTGTTGAAGATGTTTCACATTACAGAACTCTTTCTGTTACCGAACAGCGAAAAATGGAATAAAATACCGTGAGACAAATTTCGAGCAATGAACAACCTCCAGCAACTTAAGAACAAAGTTAACAAACAATTCCAGGTATCGAGGGTTTTGTTAAAGTGCATTTCGTTTCTAGAAAGGAGAATGTTTACCATTTTGTTTTTAAATATTTTTCAAAGGAGGTAAATTCTTTGAATCAACATTTTTAATCCTAACCGCAGTGAGAAGTAGATAAAATGTCTTCATAAAAATTGTCTACTTATATGATTTTTTTAGTGCTAATTTATCTTTTAAGGTAATTTTACTAAATTTATGAAGAAAACAACCCAAAAGTGTCTTCACCCCTCCATATATTTTTATATAACAATACAAACAGGATAAGATGCGTGTGTGTTCTTTTTGTTAGTGGTATACTTTATATGCCTGTGACATGATATGAAGATACAGATATATTCCCACTTAACATCGCAAGATCCTACATTTAACGCACAAACAAACATGGTATACATGACTGAAGAGGGTCACATCTCGCGATTGATTTATTCAGACTAAGATGACGACGAAAACGAACGACTACAACAACGATGATGATGAAGAAGATGACGATGGCAATAGTCTTCCCGTAAGCGTTACCATGCAATATATTTTCATTGCTAAGCCTTCGTTGTTCTGGTTCACCAAAACGACGAAGAGCAACAGATAACTAGAGCCAGAGTTCGTTCAATCTAGATAAAGAAAAATGTGACGCCGCCACTTTAAATGGAACTCACATAAGTAAGCTGTGGAGACGATCTCGATGAAGTTTTCTTTATTTCTCATCGCTGACCACTGAGTGCATGTGGGCTGTACTTTTGCTGAGACTGAACATTCCACTAATAAATATAATCGTCACGCTGGCTGTATGCAGCTAAGATCTTAAAAAAAATGCGGTTTTTCTATGTGCGATTAAACTGAAGGTCTTAAGAAAATGTAAAATTAAGAGAGAAGTATGAATCTCAAAGCTAATAATTAAGAAGAAATTTTTTGCCAACAATTATTTCTGCAGTGTCCAGTCAATGCTTTTTCACATGCACTCAAGCTAACTTAACTAATCAGTGCCATGATTGGGTGTTATCAATATTTTTTTCTTTACATTATGGTGTTTTTAAGTATCCTGACACGTACTTATTGGAAGGTGTTTATTTGTGATATTACAAGGTATCTCAAAAGAAAGTTTATATGTATTTGTTAAGACCATATAAATTTAGTCGCTATGAATCGTTTCTGGAAAACTGACGGTACATTGTGCGGGCGAGAGTTTTACAAAAACGGTGACTACGACTAGCGCGTGGTACTAGTACTAGTACATTTAAAGGATGCGCCGCAAGCATATCCTTCATAGTTTGGAGATACTGACATAACACAAATCTGGGCGACCAAGAATGATAGAAATCGTGGAGAGTGTTAATCAGTCTGTTAGTGACGATCCGGACATTTTAATTCGTAAGCGCGCAGGTGCTTTAAATGTATATGAATCGTCAGTACACAGTATTTTGCAAAAAGACCAAGCTGCCTTCTTCCAGTCAGAGGATTGACTTCGTAGGCAAATGAGCGCTTTTAACGTTTACCAACATCTAATTTCGGATAATGCTCATTTTCTTCATAATGGACACCTGAATAAACAGAACTGCTTGATCATAAGTAAACAACTTTAGTTTGCCGTGGCCACGTTGTTCTTTGACTTATCCATTGGGTGAGCAAATTAATGCTTGATAAAGCCGAAACTCGATTTTATCGCCCAAATAAAATTCCGATTATGGGTAAGCCCTGACCAGGATTTATGATCTTTAGACAGGGTCATCTCCTACTCCTACTATTTTTACTATTTTCTCGTCGCTGACAAATTCAGAAAAAAAGGTTAGTATACTTTGATGGGCTTGTTCAAACATTACGGATTTCGCTTTTAAGATGTCTATATTTTTTTGAGAAAATGGACACCAAAGTTCCACTCCGGTAAACGATACCCAACCAGTTGTGTTACATACAGTAGAAACAACTTGAAGTACCAGTTCCACACGCAAGATTTTACTTCGGAATATCGCTACTTAAGTAGTAAATAAATAAGACCCCAAAAATATAATCTTAAAATTAAATACGCAACAAAAATGGTTTTTAATCGCTAATGATAGTGTATACGATTTCTTTTACATGTACCTACCGTGAAACTATTGTAACACACAACATACACATTTTGCGATCTGTAAATAATATCGTTAACGACAATCGTTTTACAAGTTACAGAGTAAGTACCCTTTATCACATTAACCATTTTTATTATCATACATCTACTTTAATCTTAGCACAACAATGGATATTTGACATTAGATTTTTATAATTTATACGCCTTCAAGGGCAACGAATACCTTTTTTTTGTTTTTTTTTCTTTATGCTTTTGAAGGGGTTTTAACACTGCGCGGGAAGAAAGAGATAGGAAAGATGCTGAATGTAGTGGAGGGTTGCTCCATAATGCAAGTGAAGGTTACATCAAATTAAAAACAAAGTCTTAAAATAGTACGTGTCGTTTAGGCAGTTTTTACATTCGATAATTTCATCTGGATACTATAAATGAATGCTCATGTCTTACAGGCAATATTTATTTATATTATTTCTTATGATGCTTATACCTAAATTATTTTATGTGCATACTTGATAACAGAATGCCTAATCTGTCATTAAATTTCTTAGAACTGAAACGCTATGCCACTTGGGTGTTTCAAGCCCTTTGTTGAATCTCTCTTCGCCAAATGATTGAATATGGTTCTCCTCTATTATTCGAATGAAATTTGAGTGTTAATCGATCCTTTATGTTCGAAATCAAGAAATTTCTTTAACAAACCTTCGTTTAGTTATGTATATCGTTAGAGTCGCATTGATATTGAATTTATAGTCAGTGTTGATTAATTACCTGAAGAGAAGAAAAAACACATTTTTGTTTAAGTAACACACAAATTGAAACGCTTTAAAATGGTATTACCACTGTATCTCTACCACACACGCACATAAATCCATCCATCCGTAACAAATTTTAAATCCCCCAGAATATTTTTTTTCCACATTCTCAATCAATCTAAACGCGCGGAGACAGACATACATCAACCGCACATCACTGATTTTGTATACTTCTTCACTTTGTTACTTCTGATTATGAGGACCTCCCAGCTATTTAGGGTAAAATAATGGTCTCTTAGCCGAGAGTAAACAAAAGAAAACGAATAAAATAAAAAACCTCCTTCAAGGAACACTGGGTATTAAATTATATATCCACACGGAGTGCTGGGCGACTGTTAGATGGAAACAGACGATTATGCCAGAGATGATGGACCTAGCACTGTTAATAGATATTAATGTTAAGCCATAAACAGCAGCATGTAGTTATTTTTTAAAACACATGCGTGGTGGCTGGACGATAAGAAACTGGTTGTTATACGAGTTTTTTTTTGGTAAGAAACAGCAAGGAACACATGATATTAAGGAAGCTGTCTTTAATTTTATCGTTGTGGAAAATATGATCGCTAGGGATGACCTTTCTTAAGGAAGTTAATACCACAATAAACGTCATAATCTAAGCATTAATTTATTTTGTAAAATGTTCATGTAATGAATACTGTCATGTCTATTTTTGGTACATGACGATGGGAAATTCTTGCTGTTCCATCAGGGTCGAAAACGACCTCACCGACACATTCGATAGAAAAAAGGATTTAGAAAGGGAGACCCACTGTCATGTGATTCCTTCAATATCATTCTTGAGAAAATTGCGCAAAACTCCCGAGCCAACACCAGAGGCACAATCTTCAATATTATTATTAGCATACGCCGACGATATTGACATCAAATGTCGGATTCAACGTGAAGTTACAGCCACGCTTGCTAGTATAGGATCGACAAAAATGGGTTTAGCAGTAAATGAGAGTAAGACCAAGTATATGTTCTTAACACGAAATGATACATTGATGTAGTACGAGACTTTGTCTACCCATGTTCCGCTATTAACTCTGGCAACAACATCTCTTCAGAAATTAAACGAAGGACCACTCTTCACTCTTGCCAACCGTTGTTTCTTCGTTCAAAAAGGCAATTTAGCAGTAAAGCCCTAACTCAAAATACTAAGGAGGTCCTATACAAGACCCGGATCATTCCAGTCCTCTACGCCGTGCCGCTGAAGCATTCACCGTATCAAAAGCGGAAATCCTTGGTCGTTTTGAGAGAACAATTTTTCAAAAAATCTTCGATCCCGTTTGCGTTGACGGGCTATGGGGACAAAGATGAAACCAAGTCAAAAAAACTTCGCATTAGACGTTTAAGATGCCTAGGACATAAAGAATGAATGGACACCAATACTTCGCCTCCCAGAGTCTTCGATTCGCAGGCAAACGTCGTACACTGTAGAGAAAGACATCGCCTTAAGTGACCACACATGTATAAACCGAACTCAACCAATTTGGAGGAGGTAGTTAGCTAGGCATGTTGGTTGAGGCCCAGCTCCATTCCGGAATGTAGCGCCACTTAAGTAAGTACATAAGTTAGTATAGGAGTAGCTTATTATTATTTTTGGTATTAAGTTTGTAACAAAGAAAAATAATAGAAACAAACATATCGTTAGGTATAAGGATCGAATTACATATTAAAAGATTTGCACATAGTGAATTCTCATGTGTTCTTTTATATTTTTTTTCTCAGGTTGGGCTCAACGCTAAAGGAGCGCCTCAAAATCATGCATTGATTTTTGATTCTGCTCTTGAATTGCTATATACAAGAAGACTTCCGAATTAAGAAACCCTTAAAGTCAACAATCCCTTCTGGCAAACAAAATAAACTTTTAACAAATCCACTTTCGCTAAATAATCAATTTTGGAAACACTGGAATTGCAATTCTAACAACGTTAATGTGGTCTAAGTAAATTACGTTATTTCACATCTGATACATTTATATAATAGGTCCATACCATTCGTTTGAGGCTATATTTTCAATTTCAGTTATAATAATTGAGTAATTACTAAACTTATTCACACTTTGGCTTAGCTAAAAAATTTGATAAACATTTTTTGGGAAAAACTAAGAAGATATGAATCGTAAAAACTGTTTTTGTAAATCAACATTTAAAAAACAATTGCAACAATATGTAAGTTAACTACTTAAAAAAAAAGTGTGCAGTAAAAAGTGGGTGCAGTGGTAACAACACCTAAGTTTTGTTTCTCTGACCCACCTCTTGCTAAAGTCTGACAAACATCCAAGAGATACAATGTCATGAGAAGCTTCTCAAATTTGATGTGCGGTGTCGGTTTGAGACAGGAGACCCTCTTTTTTGTGGCGTTATATTACAGACACTTTAAGAAAATTAGTCATTACTTTTTATCAATATCGTAAGAGACATCATTACACGGTTGACAGGCCGCACTAAGCTGAGCAGCTACCCTATACCCAGTTGTAAGGCAGATGTAACAGCTCTACAGGGGATGCGGTGTATGGATCGAACAAAATAGTAGACATTTATCTGATGTCATATTTTAAACTTAAAATATATTTCATATATAAACGAGAGTTATCGTGTTTAAAATTGGTGGGTCTTGTTTGGCCCCCTTTGTAGAAGAAGGCACAACTCATCTATAATGGAGTGGTCAGATCTTTAGCATTTCGATAGTCCAAGACGTCTAGTTTGCGCAATACATTTTAAGTACGTTAATTTGGGGCAGCCGTCCACCTCAACTCGTCGTGGTGCCCGACAATTGCACCTCTCACGCTCGTCGTTGATGAACATTATGCATAAAGACTTGTATTAACACGCTTACAAGGTGCAATTGACTCAAGAACTATAGCCTCTTGCCCATTTCAAGCGTCGTCAATGTTCAGAATGCTGGCAAAAAATGGCAACAGTGGATGATCAATTTTCGAAGAAAATCATCTTCATCATCAGTGATAAGGCACATTTTCACCGCAGTGGATTCGTCAATAAGCTGAATTGCCGCATTTGGGCGAAGAATAATCCAAGAGTGTTTGTCGAAAAACCAATGCACCCACAAAGAGTGACTGTTTGGTGCGGTTTATAGGCTGGCGGCATCATCGGGCCGTATTTTTTTCCAAAATGAGGCAAAATCAGGCAGTTACTGTGAATGGTGTTCGCTATCGTGAGAACTTTTTATGGTCCGAATTAGAAGATATGGATGTGAACGATATGTGGTTTCAACAGGACGTTGGCACTTGCCACACAGCTAACGAAACAATGCCTTTTTTGTGCGACAAATTCAATGGCCGTGTTATCTCACGTGGTGGCGATGTCAATTGGCCGCCAAGATCATGTGATTTGACAACGTTGGACTTCTTTCTTTGGGGTTATTTGGAAGAAAAGGTGTACGTCGATAAGCCAGCAACAATTCAAGTGCTAAAGGATGAGAAAATTCGGCACATTAACAGCATAGAACCTCAATTATGCCTCGGCGTCATCGAAAATTTGGACCATCGGATGGAGTTGTGCCGCGGTCGCGGCTGCCATTTGGCCGATATTTTGTTTCATACATAATTGAATAATTGAATATTATCATAATTAAAAGATATGCCAATAATTTCCTAAATAACTTGTATTTTATTAAAAATCAACAGCGGCCCTTAAAAATTAACCATCCTTTACATTGGGATGACATTTAAAAATGTATCAATTTTACTAGCAAAATTCTGATACATTGATGTTTGGTGGCTGGCAAATGTCAAATGTATATTTTTTCTGTGAATTTTATGAAAACAAATAAATAAATAAAAATTCTGAACTTTAAAGGTAAATGGTTGTATTTTTAATCTTCCGAGTCAGAAGATGGACACTGTGAGGACATTTATCGTCACAAATAAAAATTCAATTTTCTTAAAACATATTACATAAAAATTCATTTTTCTTAAAACAAAGGTTCAAAGTGAATAAGAATGCATTGTTGTTTATAATGGAGACACTTAAAATAACAAAATCCACTCGACACCACAAACCCTACCGTATGAAAATATACTCGATCACTGATGACCGAATACCAAAATTCGATTCTCGATACTCGAATCTCGTATTCGATCATACGAAATCAACATTTATCACTCACGTATGACTCGATAACTGATGTGGTAATTCGACCCCTGGTTTACTTATTTCATATAAAACAAACCTCTTCAAACTCATCATTCAATTTCATTGAACTTATTTTCGCAAAGATTATCTCTAAACGCCGCCGGCCTGGTTACCATCACCACTCACACTTTTGCACACATATAATGTTGCTGCTCCTCGACTGTCAATTTACTTGAGTTTAGCTCCTTGGAATGATTGCATTAACCTCGGTGCATTCGAACAGATAAACTCAGACGCTAAACTAATCTAACAAGTGATAGATACACACGTACACAGAGTGTAATCATAACCAAGGCAGGTTGCGTGCACGTAGTGCAATGACAAAAATTTGCACCAACACATCGTCACACTCTTGCCTGGCAAAATGGCTATGGCCTTAGATACTTTTCCCTCCATCTATTAATAACAATAACTCACTTTTACGGTGCAGTCTTTTCGGATAGAAATGGCGTCTGCTACTACTGCCTTCACTTTCTCTTCCTACATGCATCTCTGTTGCTCCACCAGCAATGAGCTGGCGCACAATCTGCTTGTGATCGATGGCAAAGCTGCTGTTGCAACTATCTCTCAGCACCAAGCACAAGTAACATTGTTGGCTGTCACTGTTGTATTTGTCGTCGGCACAGCGGTGGAGGCCACCACCTATGCGCGTCAGCCTACTGTCGGCCACTGCCATCGTTCTCTTGAGATGGTTTTATTAAATTTTCTATGAAAAAGACGATTTTGATTTTTGTGTTGCCAACCCCATGGATCGTAAATTTAATTTTATCTATTCCTGTGTGGGAGGTGAAAGCTTCTAAAAAAAAGTCTAAAAGTCTACTAACTCTATTTCAAAACTTGCAATGGGAGATTCAAGGAGTTTAAAATTGTTTATCTATTTAGCAGTGAAATCTGTGATGAGGATAAGTATATGTTCATATGGGGGGGAAGAAATTATGTTTGAAGGATTTCGTGGAAAGTTTTGCCGCGGATTTAGTTACCAAATGCAAAAGCAATTTTGTACGACCTTAGGAATTCCTAGAACGTTGATTTTTTTACTCGAGTTAGTTCTACACAACTTTCAAGGTCGCATATTTGTGTGTGTGTTTTTACATAATTACAGCAGCCTTGTGTAAGCACTGTAGCGCCGCTTGGTGGCGTATGTTAAAATTATTTCTAACTTCTTTAACTTCCGTCCAAAGGGATTTGGGTGCACGCCTTCCGGTAAATGGGACTATAAAATGGCTATCTTGATGATAAGAGTCGAACTCTAATTGTCACTGGAGAGCTTAATTTAAAGAAATGTTAAACAAATTTGTCTCTCCAAAACTACAGTCATGTTTCTTATTTTAAGAAACTCCACATTCATTGTCCCCCGGAAAAAATGTGATGGAGAAAATTAAAATCTTTTTTTATTCAATTAAGTAAAGGAGAATTATCGCATTTGCTTTAACCTCATTACTTTGTTAGCTTTTATTCTGTAGTAGTTTAAAAATATTTACTGAATCATCTAAATATTAATAAGAGACAATTTTTAGCATGACATCCTTTTTTTTTTACTTTGAATGTGAACGTACAAAATGTTGAAATGCAGAGCAGAAAAAAATCTATTTTGTGTCAATAGACAGAACTTTGCTAAGCTCCCACACTCATAGCAGTGCTCTACTGACGATAACCGTTTCTAAAGGAAGTCTTCAAAGTCGAATCTAATCACCAATTTATGATTTCTGGTAGGTATTTAATGAAATACTGCTCACCGTTGAAAATATTTTGTAAAGAATGTGTTTCTAGTGATAGGAAAAATCTATTCCAAACTCCAAACGGAAATCTATAATTAATTAAGGTCCAGTTATAGCTATCATTGAACAACTTCATTGGATCACAATGATGGAATTGAAATTTTACCTCCATAGCTGGTTATAGGAATCATTGGAAACAAACATTACTTCAGAAATATAAATCTTGATCAGTGCAAAATAAAAAGTGATTTTCTGCGAAGACTTTAATTAGAAATTTAAATATATTTGGATTTACATATATACAATCTTGTTTTAAATTTCGTAAGCCTTGTTTTGACATCAACTCGCCAATGATTGAATTTATAAAAAAAAGATATGAGAAGAGTACAATCCCCTGTGCGGATCGTTTAATACCCCATCCCATCCCATCCTTAAAATTAATATCTCCAAAAAGTGGGCTTTATTAGCCTATAATATAGAAAATGACATTGTCACAACACATTGTTCAAACAGTTTATCAGAATCTTTTGTTGTTTGACAAAACACATCGTTTTCCTCCTGCATATGCTATGGGGTAGGGTATACAAACGGTTTTTGTAAGAAAACGCCCTCAAAAAGTGGGCGTGGGCTAAAAAGATCTATGGACGAAATGTTTATATTAATATTGCTAACTATTCTGCATCAAAATTTTTTTCGAAAATTTTAAAATTTGACCGTAAAACGTTTTTTATTAAAAACGCCCCCAAAAAGTGGGCGTGGCAAAAAACTTTATATGAACGAAATATAGATATTACGATTTCTCAGACACTTTTTTAAAATTCCTTATGGTTAAGCCAAAAAACACGTTTTTCTAAAAAGGGGGCATGGCAGTGGGCGGATTTCAAAAATGTTAACACTTGTTCTGCTGTGAGCAACAAAGAGCACGTGTACCAAATTTCATCCTTCTAGCTCAAAATTTAAGGCCCAAAAACTGGTGACGTACGGACGGACGGACGGACAGACATGGCTAAATCGACTCAGCTATCGATTCTGAGTCGATCCATATACTTTGAGGTATATGTAGCTAAATTATTTCTCTTTGTTAAAAACTATGTATCAAAACTAATATACCCCTATGGGATAGGGTATAAAAAAACGCAAGAAGTAAAAGAAAATTTCCAATAAGGGTTTTCAATGATAGCTAGAACTGCACCCTTCAACAAACCAAAGTGAGCTTCGCAAACGACTAGTAGTTTTAACAAACAAATGAAAAATACCGAAATTTACTACACCTCGCCCTCGCATTGAAACATCACGAGATAGAAAGATAATCGTTAAAACTGCATTTTCCACAATTCATTTATGAAAACGATACTGATATGTTCGGTGACGAGCAACGCTTAAGACTACCGATATTGGCCAAGATTCAATGAACAAAAATATAGGTAGGTACATGTCTATATTGACATATATTTCCCCCCCAAACCGTTAACCTAAGGACTATTCTCATAGTAAAACTGAAAACAATACTTGAATCTCCTTCCTCCAAATATCTTTATGCTTTACCTAACTAGGGACATACAGTTCTCTCAGACTCTCAGACGCTCTCAATTTAGAGCGACTGGTCATGCACAAACCTTCAATAAATCATGGAAGGTTGAGTACATAATAGCATTTTTAGACTTCAACATACAACTTGCTTGTTTATTTCAAAAATTATATAAAACAATGACAAGTGTCAGTTTTTACCCAGAAAGCTTCAATAAATGCGATTTGCAATTATTGCCATCCAGATGATTACAAAAGCAACTTCGACTAGAAATTAAGTTAATACATGTAATAAGTTGTCGGGAACAACTGGAGCTTTACGGGCATTAATATGTACAGAACAACGAACAAGCTAACAAACTAGTTTATCAAAGTTCAGCTGTAAACTCAGAAATTGTTAACATCGCTGTAATAGTCTCACATTGTAATATTAAACAAGAGATGGGAATTTTATAATTTAGACAACCCTGAACCCTACCTACAACTGCTTTTATGAAAGTATTTTCATTGCGCAGTTTGATTCAAGCATAACACTAATATCTGCCTCACGGTTGTAACTCCTACATTCCATTAACATAGCTTCAATGAAATCCCTATAAAAACATAAAACATGACCTCTTGTGATACCTTTAAAGGCGTAACTTTTTAATGTGGCTGCAAAGGTTATTTTACACACCACTAAAGGGAAACACAAAATTATATACCCTTCAAAGTTTTATATATAAAAGTATTAAGCCGATATGAAGAGTCAACCTTCAAACCAAGGTTGCCCAACCGAAAATTGCTTACAACCTAAGCAATGCCTTTTAGAGTTGTAAAAAAATTAAAAGTTATGTATATCTATCTTGTTGCTAGGCAGTTTCGCATTCACATTATAAACATGGATTAAGGCAACTTTTTAATAAAACTATTCTGAAAAATCATGTTTGTGGTCCACCACTGTAAATCGATCCTCATCTTCCCACTAACAGCGCCGTAACACACGTTTACATGAAACATCGAACGTGATAACCAACCATTCCACCGCTTAGCCCACCTAACAAATAAAAACCACACGCTCACTCATTCTGTCAGCGTTGTTTCCTCATGTATAAGAGCTGAACATGCGTGACCGACAGAGTTGCCACATCACTCCATTTATACACACAAAAGAGGATTGCTGATAAATAAAAGCCTACCACATGAACACTATACAGACAGAAGTGGCTCAGGGCAAAAGAAAACATGAAAACATGAAAACGATGAAAATCATGTGCTCCTCACATTTTATTCCAAACATTTTTAGCGCACATTTTCTACTTTACATCGCTCAGCAAAAGCTTAGGCGCTCACATTCTGCACGTGCACTATTGCTTGTCCGCTTTGTTGTTCATTTTCTTTGTTTTGATTTCTATTTTATTTATATTCATATTTCGATCGTGTGCCTAGCTTTAGCCAATCCAACGTGTAAAAATAGTAAAAAGCTTGATTGACGATGAATGACACATATTCTGTTTGAATTTGATTGTTTAGCTTTGAACACACCCCCTGATTTTGATTCTCTCTCTTTTTTATGTTCCTCATCATCCTCAGCGTTGTTATATGTTCACAAATATCATATTTGGATGATTTTTAAAGATAAATACGTTGTGACGATTTTTAAAATTTGTAAATAAAACATTTTTAATATACATACTTATGCATTGTGTCCTAGATGAAATTTCTTATACAGGGTTCGATTTATGTTCCAGGTCGATGTTTTTTTTTTTGCACTATCATTTTAATTAAATGAAATTGTATAATTTATATTTTATTGATTGATTATATGGTCTTTAACATTATGTATGGAATATGATGTCAGTCAATCGGGTTCCCTTGTCCGTTTTAAGCACATTTTGCATAACAATTTCGCAGACTTCTTGTGTAATTTCAGCAATTTCGGTCTAATGTTGTCCTTAAAGTTGTGGTTGGTTTGTTGATGTAAACATTTTTCTTCAAGTAACCCCATAAGAAGAAAACGGGAGGCGTCAAATAAGAGGTTCGTGGGGGTTGTCGATATAACAACTTATTATGATTATTCGGCCGGTAAAATTTTCTCGAAAATTTATCATCGTAGCACGAGTTGTGTGTCATGCGGCACCGTATTGTTGGAAGCACATGTCTTGTAGATCTAATTGATCCAATTTGGGAACAAGGAAATTTCCTTATATGTCCCGATAGCGGTCAACAGTAACTGTTACAGTATTTCATATGGCATACTCAAAGAAATATGGCCCAAAACCGTCGATTGATATAACAAAGACCACTTGCTATATCAATCGACGGTTTTCAGTGTCCCAATAGCGGCTATTCCGTTTATTAACAAAAGCAACCACATCCAGGTCGACACATGATTAACAACAACAAAAAGCCACGTATTTTACTCTGCATATTTACAATTAAACAACTATTTAAATTGCTGCGTTAGATGTTGCATAAAATATACAACTCTCTACGACTGTCAAATGCCAACTGAAAACTGAGTTAATTTATTTCTAGCAATTAAAAAAAGTACTTGAAAATAAAAATCTTAAAACCAAAAAAAATTAAAAACTAAATACTGACTTTCTTGTAAAATTAGTTTAGTTAGAATGTATTAAGAATCAAATTTGCAAGCCCATTTGTCAATTGCGCTATAATTGGGGTTACATAGCCAATGGTTTTTTTTGACGTTTCTTCAGGGGTATTTGAGCATTTTGCTTTTGCAATTGGATTAAAAGGAATTTATCATTATCCGTTTTCCTTACATTTTCTTGTAATAAAATATACTCTTTTCGATATTTCAGGGAGGTTAACAAGATTTCGTTTGTGTACATGATTGAATAAGTTCATCGTACATTGTTCAAGTTAAACAAATTTCTCAAATAAATGCAATAATATTCTCGTAATCAAACTTTTTCAAAATTGAAAGTTTCTTGTATACATTACACACTTTCTGATACAAAATTCCACCACGTTTTTGTTTAATATTCTCCATGACTAATTGTTTACGCAACATTATGTAAACACACCTTAGGAAGTATACCAACGATCAAAATTTACCCACTGGATACATTTTTGGCTAGCTAGTTAAAAATGTAAGTCGATCACCATACTAATGTCAAAGATGACTCATGGTTAAAATTTTATTGGAATTTTTACCGTCCATGTATACATCCCAATCACACTGAAAACCAAAAAGTCTCATGTCTTCTAGTTTTGAAGAAAATTTAAAAGAACAACTTTTTTCTTTGTTTAAATTTTTTAATATCTACGTAGTCTTAATAATAAAGACTATATCAATACTTTGAAGGCTCAATATCTCTTTCGTTCATAGTTTTTGACTTCATGAAACTTTAACTCCCTCTTCGTAATTACGCAATTTCCTTGCTTCGTTAAGGGCTTTTTGTGTCGTCGTAAACAGTTTTCTAAATAAATATTAGTTGGGACTACAACTACGCGGATTCAAATGATTTTAAATCCTTCACCGTAGTAATTACAGTTTCTGTTGCTTCGCTAAGGATATATCCAGGTGTTATTTTTTCTTAATCAACAATACCTATTTGGGTGTTCCCAAAGCGAAATTGATTGCGAATTGCTTATGGATTTTTATAGGGATTATTCTACCAGTATAGTAAGACGCATTTTACTTTTCTCTCAAAAAATGGAAGACATAATCCATCTGGTTTTCAGCGTTCTATAATGAATTAATAGAGTAAGAAAATACCATAACAATTATTACTAAACTTATAAATATTATATTAATATAAAAGCACAAACGTGCAAATCACGTATACCATGTTATACTTTGCATTGCCGTGTAATATTTTTTTTTTGTTCATTTCAAGTCGTTAAAAACAAATTGCCCCTCCCATCCGTAGCCAAAAATGCGGCTCCGAAATATGGTACTTTCCTCTCCCCAATCTGTTTGATACCTTTAAAAGAAAATTAATTCACATATATTTTTTTCTAACTTAGATGTTTCGATATTATCAATTGAGCATTTGTTGGGCTTTTCATGTTTTTGTTTTGACAAACAACAAAAATTACGATAAGTATGAACTTAAAATGAAAAAAATATTGATTTTCAAAAAAAAAAAAATATAACAACACTGTTTAGTGATCGCCTACAAATGATCGCATCGAAGAGAGCTTAGAAAAAAACTAATTAGGGCACGATAAACGATCATTTATATTGAGATCAAGATCTTTCGCATTGTTTAGTTATTAACTATGTGTACAAAATAAAGCAACAACAACAAGAAAAATAATAATAATAATAGATAGCCATGTAAATAAAGTTGTACTCGTTTTACATGCCGCTGCGAGTAAACTCATGAGAGAGAGAGACCTTGACCTAAAAACCTGCATTTGTGCTTATTAGCAAATACAACAACAACAAAAAAATCCTACAGAAGCTCGTTTTTATTTATTTTTTCTTGGTTTTTAGATATGTATGTGCACAAAATTATATGTATATTACTTTTTCGTTTATTGTTAACAAAATTTTGTTCGCTCATTTGTTACTTCTCTCTGTCAGTGGAGCAAGTAAAGATACGTCGACGTCAGCCATTTTTGTGAATAGTAGGTCAACAACTAGGTTTATCGGTCAATCGTAAATTGTCCATTTTTATTGCATCTGTACATGTGAATATATAAGAGCGATACATGCAGATAATAGAAGACGGTGACCAAGGGAAATAAAGTAAGTAGACAATTATTGTGAGTGTTAATCGAGGTAATGCCGTGAGTTGATGTATGTAGGTGTTTGTTTACTTTTTTCGACCTATGTGAAAAATTCAAGTAATGAGAATCAACGTGTTATGTATTAACAACCAGAGTAGGTTGTGGACAAGATGGGTTCATTTGCTTAAAAAAAAGATGACAGTTACACCGAATAATGTTGTGATGATCACATCTTTGTAGTAATAATCACTAAACAGAATGTCAATAGTCGAACAACTAATCCCTGATTGGCTACAAAGTAGACATTGTTTTTCAGTAAATGCGATGAGATGGACCTTTCATTAAAAGGAAGGATACAAGACATCGTAACATTTAGCCCTATCGCGAATAAATTTTCCCGGGAATTTTTCTCTTGTCAGCAATGTAAATCAGATTGCTGAATGGGAACAGTTTCCCGGGAAAATTCATTCGCGATAGGCCTGATTTATTACGGAACGTAGGCAGAGTTCGCGAATGACTATTCGGTTGCGGATTTGTAATTAGCAACTGTTATTAAAACTGCTTTTAAGCAGACGACAGAGATATAGGCTAGGTCTATATAGGTCAGCGAGAGCATTGTGGTAGAAAATTCTCCGATTTGGAACAAACCGGTGAAAATGTTCTTCCGAACGGACATCTCTTAAGTTTCTTCGTCGGAAAACTTAGGAGGAAATTCAACGCATGGCTGTCAAAAATTGTCGACATTACGCATATCGCCGATGCATCGGAAGATCTTTTCGAAGAGCTAATCGGAATTGAAACCTTCGTAGAAAATTCTCCGATTTCGAACAAACCGGTGAAAATTTTCTTCCGAACGGATACCTCGATAGGGGTGATGACGCCCCGACTCGACCCATTAGAGGAGATCACTAAGGACAAACACTTCTGACCAACTGTCAAAAAATCCAAGTTTTACGTCGAATACGAACGACGGAGTTGAGATAAAATGCTCGTGATAATCGCTACTACTGTGGCCCTCCTCTCGAATGAGAGGAAATCATTTCGTATTGTCGATCCTAGAAACATGGAAAAACCACTTCTGCGAACTGTAAAATGGAACGAACCATTTTATATGGCGACGACGGCAAAAATAACCATCCACTCGACCTAAATAAAATAAGCATTGCTATATCTAAACTAAAGTTTAACAAGACTTAAGATAATAACGACCTTCCTCGCGATTGATATGATTCAGAATCCGTTTGTGCAGTATGATGACGAAAAAAAAATCTTCCTGCTTTGTGAAAGTCGGCAAAGTACCGAAACATTCGATACCAATATACGATTTAAACAAGATGACGCATTGTCATATGATTTTTCAAAACGAAGAAACGTGTTAAGCATATCATAGGATTGAGTAAAATTACCGGGTAAACACCGGGAACCAATTTTCCATAAATCTGTGCGGATACCTAGTAGCTTATGACGTTCATATCATCATCATTTATGAAATCGAGAAGTGATCAGCTTCTACTTGGAGATTCTATATAAGACCTTGGTCATCCTTGTCCTATTTTATTATGCTGAAGCATGGATCGCATGAAAAGCGGATGGAAAATCTTCGCCCCCTTTGTGTTGACGGATTCTGTGGGCTAGGTGAAACAACTACGAATTGGACGTTTAAGAAGGCTAAAACATGTAGAACGAATCGATTGTAGTTTCCCAGGTTTTTGTAGAGGAAAACCTTAGCGTAAATAGCACACACAAGTAAAGAACTGGCCTGAATCAAATTGTAATGCAAAACTGCAGACAGTAAGCTATGGGCCGGAGCTTTTTGTTAAGATACCCCTAATGCATTTCCTGGATAACAATTACATTAAATTTCAATTAAATTTTGGTTTCTGTAATGTATTAATATGCTACATGTATACCCCTAGATCCTACTTCCTAATAAGCGATTAGACTGTAAGTTATTATGTTACATTAAATTAAGTTAGTCATGTAAGTATTCTCGATGAATAAAGATCAACTCGAAACTTGTCTCTAGTGTTTGACTACTTGATGTTTACCGGTACGTGAAGTACATAATATTTTGGCGACGAGGATGGTCGTGTACAAATAGTGATCAAAGTTCACTGTGCAAACATATTAATTTTTAACATTACCGAAATTACTTTGTTAATAATGGTAGACGATAAAAGTGAAATAGCTACCAAAATGAGTGTCGGTAATTTCCGTGGTAATATCGATCCATTTATAATTGAAAAAGATGACTTTGAACAATATGCGGATCGTCTTAAGCATATTTTTGTATTAAATGGAATCGGTACGTCTTCGAATGAAGAAAAGCAAAAAGTGTCCATTTTTGTTTCATTTGTGGGTGGAGATCTATATAAAATACTAAGAACTCTCATTACTCCGAAATCTGAATGGGACTTTACATATGATGAATTAATTAAAATACTTAAAATGTACTTTAAACCGAAAGTAAATGTGAGGGCAGAACGTTTTAAATTCATGTCTCGTAAACTTTTGGATGGCGAGAGCTTACAGGATTTCATTGTAGAGCTGAAATCTCTTGCCGAAAATTGCATGTATGACACATTTTTGGACCAGGCGCTTTGTGATAAGTTTATATGGTCCCAAAGAAACGCAGATATACAACGCCGTCTTCTAAATGAACCATTAAGCAAATCATTTAACGAAATATGTGAATCGGCGTTAACCATGGAGTCAACACAAAAAGATGTCAGGGATATTCAATCCACCTTCCCATCTGTGAGTATGCAGGGTGAACAGAATTGGATTGGACGCAGTAAGTTTAGAACTGGAAATGGTAACCATCGACGAACGAATTCGAGGAGCAAAAGTCGATGCTATGAACAAGGATGTTATGGTGTTACAACACGTGCAAAGCAGTCCAGCAATAAAGTGACATGTTTTCGATGCCAGCAGGTATCACAATAAAAATTATAAAAATTGTAATAATATTGATAATTATTCGCAACAGTTATCCAATTTATCCTTAGGTAACATTACTATCAATTCTTTAAATTATGATTATATAGATCCCCTCATTATATCATTGCATGTTAATAATATTAAGATAAATATGGAAATTGATTCGGGTGCCTGTTTCTCTGTTCTCTCTGAAAGCATGCATTTCAAGCTGTTTAAAAATTGCAAATTAAAACCATTTGATAAAACGCTTAACGTTATAACGGGTGAAAATGTGATTGTTGTTGGATTGATTGAAGTTGCGGTGAATGGTTTGTTGGACGACGAAGCTCATATGCTTAATTTTCTAGTGGTTAGAACAGCAAAAGAATTTACTCCTCTTTTAGGAAGAGATTGGCTGAGCAAGCTTTTTAAGGGCTGGAAAAATAATTTTATCGTGAATAAAGTAGATTCGTCTTGTGATCAAATAAAGACCGACATTATGGTCGCTTTTCCACATGTGTTAAATAATGAATATTGTCGAATTATTAAAGATCACTTTGCAGAGATTGTTGTGGATCAAAACACATCCCCAATATTTCATAAAGCATATACTGTTCCTTATGGATTACGGGAAAGGGTGGAAAAGGAATTAGATAGATTAGTGAATGTTGGGATTTTAAAATCTGTCAGAAACAGTGAGTGGGCCACACCAATTGTTGTTGTCGAGAAGAGGGACGGGTCTATACGGATTTGCATGGACTGTAAGGCGACAATTAATAAATATGTCAGGGCTGACCATTATCCTATACCACGAATTGACGATATCTTAGGTAGTTTTGAGGGATGTTCTCATTTTTGCATTTTGGATTTAGCAGGTGCATATCAACAAGTAGCATTATCCGAACAGTCACAAAAGTATGTTACAATAAACACTGATAAAGGCCTATTCCAATACACTAGGCTACCATTCGGAATAAAATGTGCACCGTCAATTTTTCAGTGCGTCATAGACGATATTTTAAAGAACCTTAAATATGTGAGAGGATATATCGCTGATATTATTATCGGTGGTAGGACATACGATGACTGTAAGGCTAAGTTAATGATAGTATTAAAAAGGTTTAACGATGAATGAACCAACAGAAGTGGCAAGTACACTGGTAAATTTTTTTTAATATCGCGGGGACGTTACCTTTGAACGCAAGCGACATTGCTGCCGAAACAGCAAAGGATGAAATTTTGACCAAAATAATATCTTTTGTACGTTCAGAATGGCCAACAAAATTTTACAGAAAATTAGTAACAGAAGTTTAGAATTTTCTATTTCTAATTAGGGTTGTTTATTGCTAGGATATCGAGTAGTTATTCCGAATTCGTTGAAGGGTAAAATGCTTGAGCTTCTGCATGAAGGTCATCTGGGTATAGTAAGGATGAAAGTGATGGCCCGAAGAACAATGTGGTGGTTAAATTTGGATCGTGATATTGAGCAGTATGTTAGATCATGTTATGCATGTCAACAAGATAGTATGAAGCCTGGGTCTTCTCCTTTGACGTCATGGCCTATTAATGTTTATATTAGTATTAAAAATACATGCGTGAAAAAGAAAATGTAAAACAACATTTTCATAAAAAAGCAAAATATTGCAATAAAATCAATGGTTTTGAAAACAACCAGACGGTATGGTAACGCTGCAGTTATAATAATTTTGTTCGATGGATACCAGCTGTCATTTTTAATAAAATTTCAAGCGTTGTATATCTTATTCGATTAAATGGCACAGTTCGAAAAGCTCATGGTCGTCAACTAAGACCACGAACTTTAAGAAAAGTTTTATTTGATTCGAATAAAAGAGTAATTAGTCCTAATAATACTTCTGAATTAGTAGATATAAATGCAGACTTTAGAGAAAAGGGGAGAGAGATTTCGAAACCGAAAGATGTTGCTGAAGGTAGTCATCAAAATCTACCAATGGCATTAAGTAAAGGTACTCGAACGATTAGAAAACCAAACAGATATACATGTGTTTAAGTATTATATATACATATATGAACAGAGTTTGAATTTATTAATATATTTTATGAAATGAATTATATATATATATATGTTTAAAATAATTATATAGCTATATACAAACTTAAGGGGAATGGAGTGTAATGTATTAATATGCTACATGCATACCCCTAGATCCTACTTCCTAATAAGCGATTAGACTGTAAGTTATTATGTTACATTTTATTAAGTTAGTCATGTAAGTATTCTCGATGAATAAAGATCAACTCGAAACTTGTCTCTAGTGTTTGACTACTTGATGTTTACCGGTACGTGAAGTACATAATAGTTTCCAGAAGCTAAAATAAGAAACTGTTAGCTTTACCATTGATTTCCTCTAGAATTTCATGCTGCGTCAGACAGGTATTAAAAAAGTAACTTGATAACAAAAAAATTGATACTCAGTTTTCGGTAAGCTCTTCACAAATAGAAATTTTGAGATCACGTCGTTGTAAGTAAAGGGTGATCCATTTCGAGGTTCCCTACTTTTTTAAAGAAAAAAACACAGAAAATTCAAATTTAATGGAGAATGTTTAGTATCATTTGAAAGAACATTCTTTGGCATTTATTTTTTGAATATTATGTCTATCAAATGTTGGCCGTTGCTACGTCGCAGATGGTCCACCCGTTGAGTCCAATTTTCGATCACTCGTTCGAGCATTTCGCCTGGTAACTGGCGAATGACACGCGTGATGTTTTCCTCCAAGGCCTGAATCGAAGCGGGTTTGTCGGCATAAGCTTTTGACTTTACTTTTGACTATCCCCACAGGAAAAAGTCTAACGGTGTGATATCACACGATCTTGGTGGCCAATCGACCGGCCCAAAACGTGAAATTATGTGCTCACCGAAATGTTCTCTCAATAAGTCCATTGATTGATGCGATGTGTGGGAAGTGGCGCCGTCTTGCTGAAACCAAATGTCGCCGAGATCACGAGCTTCAATTTCAGGCATCAAATAGTCGGTTATCATGGCACGATAACGGTCGCCATTGACGGTTACGTTCGCACCGGCATAATTTACACACTCCCAGCTACGGCCGCTATATTTTCTTCACAGCGTGCTGGACGTGGTCTATTCGGTCGAATATTATCCAATAATGAATGCTGGGCCTCAAAATGGGTGATGGTGTTGCGAATAGTACGCTCAGTAGGCCGATTATATTGACCATAAGTTGAGCGAAGTGCACGAAACACATTCATCACAGAACGTGAATTTTCATAATAAAGTTGAACAATTTGTAAACGTTGTTCACGCGTAAGTCTTTCCATTATGAAATGCCAAACAATACTAAACAAAAATAACATGACAGCATGAGACGACTCACACGTGATCTGTCAAAAAAGGCTATTGAAAAAAGTATCTCTACTTGGATCACCCGTTATTATTGTGACAGTCACATTACCCACTCGTCTAATTCAATACTTCTTGTCTAGTTAGTTTTCTCACTCCTTTGTTGCCTACCTACTGTAGCCTAGTTTAAGAGGCGATTTTTGTGTTTTTGAATGCAGTGGCTCATTTTTCACATGCATTTAAAACCTACTTAATTCCACCGCCATTCATAAAATAGACTAACAAAAGCTTACAAAAAATATATAAAATCACATTTAACTTGTGTTCGTTTAATTTTCCGCACTTCACGCTTCAATAATGACCCTCTCCAAGTCCGTCACAATTTCCACGCCACTCATGCTGCACTATCAATGCCATAGTAATTACAAGCAGAAAAGCTCCGCTATAAAACAATACTTCCATAATTTAAGCATCAGATGAACGAGGAGTACGTTCCAATTGATGGTGTAATTAATTGGAAAATTTAGGTGTGCCCAAACAAATAGAGGCCACAGCGCTCTACACCCGACAAACGAAATACAGTAAATGAATAAACACATGCTTAACAATAACATGATCGGCATTTGGGTCAAAATCATGTTCCACTTGAGACAAAGGTCACAAGTCAGACAATCAGAGTAAAACTGAACGTTTCATGAGAGCGATGTGGGAAGTTAACCCTTAAACGAATCCGGCTCGTAATTTACTGCACGTTTGAATATAAATCGACACGAATTTTTAGATGGTTCTCTATGGTTTAGCAGTTCAAATAGCAAGATCTTCACAAGTCACAAGTAATTTCATGAACGTTGGACAGTTATTTGTCACATAATATTACCTTGGGTTTAACAGTTCAAATAAGACGATCTGCCATAGAGCGAAACTCTCATTTCACACCTGAGTTGCAACATGTATTCAACCAACAGACGCAACCAAACATCACACGGTTGCAATGAAATGGGGTCACCTAGTTTACAGAAGGTTATCTAAACGCCAAAAAATTTAACAGACAGAAATCAGTTTCTCTTTAGCAAGGCGGTAGCAAAGTATCTTTAAGAGGAAGTTACATTCGAGCAATGTAACTATGATTTAATGGTAGTGTTTTGTAAGTTGTCACACTGTCGAGAGTGGCTTACATCTTCCGTACTCCGGTTGCGTGTTGTACGTTTCTGGTATAAAATGTGCAAATTGTATGCATAAAATTACTCGCAGTACAAAGTTCGTTATAAAGTTTAACCGGCAAATATATAAAATAGGCCCACTAACAACCAAACGCACGCCTTTCAAAAATTTATAAATAAAACAAAAAAATAAACTCTGTTACCATGGATTGTTTATCCAAAGAATTCATTTCGAAAAGATCACGCTAGGCAACTATGTCCGCATCTGAAGGCTCAATGACAGATTTTATTTTGACGGCCCTAAATAGCCGACCAAATTATTTTGAATAGTCGGGTCTTCGTCACGCACTCCTAAACTCAGCCTACTTAGTGTTATCCGATTTCGTAAAAAAAAAAAAGTTTGCTTTTACTCGCGCCTCGAAAGTGCGAGAGGCAGCACATATGGCATATGGTTTTCGATTTGGTTATGGTGTGGTTGTTTATGCAACATAACGCAACTCTGACAGTTTATTTTATACGACTACAACTACACCGACACTTGGATTCGACAAAATGTGACCTACATGTTGGACGTTTTTTTTTTTAATTTTGTGTCTGAACGGTTTGAGAGCCCTTCAATTATACATTTTGATGTATTGACTTGATTATGTAGGCCCATGGTTGAATGGTTGAAAGTTTACTTTTGCGATGACTCCATCGATACATTAAACATGTGCTCATTTGGATTGGCATAGTCTAATGTGTTTTCTTTTTGATATTTTGGGGAAGTTATCGAGGCTGATGTAAATGTAAGCGATTAATAATTTAAATGAAAGAAAAATCATCTCTTTATGGGTGATGTTTCGTACGGTTACGTGGTTTGTAGTAAGAGTGTTGTATCTTCAATTTTCTATGGAAAGTAGCGGATTTACTGCGAAACCAAAGTTCAAATTAATATCAGTATACAATTTAATTGCGTAAGATATTTGTGTTACTTTAAGTCAGTAAAAAAGAATAACAACTAATTTATCAGAAATTGTGCTTAAATACATTACATGGACGCTATAACTAGACAGATTTTGAGATTGCAATTTTATATGATTCGTCGTTACATACCTTCAAAGTATTGTCTTGATATTAGCAATTAAATAAGAAGACAAAATTAATTTAAGAGTAGTTACCTGCAAAGAAAATAAAATAAATTTCTAATTATTTCAAAACTTTTTATTTATTAGTTATGTATTTATTTTTAAAATCTTATATATAAAAATGGAGTGGATGTTTGTTTGTGGTTTATAGGACCAACTGGACCGATTTTCTTGACATTTTCACAGGACCTAGCTGTTTAGGTATAAAAAAAAAGCAATAGCCTACATTTTTTTTATATCTCAAGGGTGCATGGGGGTTAAGTTAAAGTTGTTTTTGTAAACAGTCATAAAATGGGGGTTCAGATATCAAGAGCTATGAAACTTGCACTCATCCTTTGCAAATTATGATCAACAGGTTTTCTCCAGTTGTTGGAAAATTGCTCGAATCCATGCTATGTGGATCGTTTAATACCCTATCCCATCCTTAAAATAAATATCCCAAAAACATTTGCTTTATGGCAACAAAATATTGAAAATGACGTTATCACAACATTATTGTAACGAAATTAAATAAAAACATATTAGAAGGCTACAATCCACTGTGCGGATCGTTGAATACCCTATCCCATCCTATCTATAAAACTAAAATCCCCAAAAAAAAGTGGGCATGGCTAAAAACACAATGTGGATAAAATAAAAAAAAAATTATAGAGTGACAACAAATTCTTCAGAGTGCTTACAAAACAAATAAAAACGCCCCCAAAAAGTGGGCGTGGGTTAAAATGGTATATAGACGCAATGTTCATATTAATAATGTTAATGATTCTGCATCAAAACTTTTTCGAAAAATTTAAAATTTGACCGAAAACAGTTTTTTTATTGAAAACGCCCCCAATAAGTGGGCGTGGCAAAAAAACTTTTTATAGACGAAATATAGATATTAAGATTGTCTAAATATGTTGTTCAGAAACTTTTTTGAAATTCCTTACGGTTTGCCCAAAAACTGAGTTTTTCTTTAAAGGGGGCGTGGCAGTGGGCGGATTTCAAAAAAATTTACACTTGTTCTGTAGGCACGGACGAGAATCCTATATACCAAATTTCATTATCCTAGCTCAAAATTTAAGGCCTAAAAATCGGTGATGTTCAGACGGACGGACGGACAGACAGACATGGCTTAATCGACTCAGCTAGCGATTCTGAGTCGATCTATATACTTTGAGCTATATGTAGCTAAATTATTTCGCTATGTTACAAACTAAGTATCAAAACTAATATACCCCTATGGGATAGGGTATAAACAGTTAACATCGAGATTATTGATTTCCTAGGAATGGATTGATGAATGAAAGGCAATACATAACTGAAGACCTGTTATGTTATATATTTTCAAGGCTTTTGATCGACCATTGCACAGAGGTATGCTATGTATCTTAGAGGAATCCTCCAGAAAGTCTTTCCAAATAAAATACAACCTACAACAATTCAAGAGAAGAGTCAGTAAACATCTGAAATTATCATCTCAGGACGGTCTGAACATATCCTTATAGGTCTGTCTTGTCTGAGAAAATTTTATAGCAAAATAACACATCGATAAAACCTACACAACTCATAGTCCGTGATATAATATCCAGGTAAAATGTGGTGAATATGTAGACATTTAAAACTGAAACCCATGACAACTTGGAAATCCTTAAATTAAACATCCCTAAAAAAGTGGGTTTGGCTATAAACTTTATATTGACGAAATATAGATATTGAGATTGCCTAAATATTTAATTCAGATACTTTTTTTCAAAATCTTAACCGTTTTTCCAAACACAACGTTTTACTGAATAGCTCAAAATCACAGACGAACGGGCAGACATAAATGGCTAGATAGCTTTTCTTAGTCATAGTAGAGCAATATACATAATATACCTCTTTTGGGTAGAGTACAAACAAAGTGTTTAAGGTAAAAGGTTAGATTGTTTGTCAAATCCTAGTCAAAACAAGAAACAAGATTTCCATGAATAAAACAACGAAGTTCGACGGATACTTACTTGTATCGCTAACTGGGTAGTCTATCTGACATTCCACCATGAATAAAATCATCACACATCTATCTTATTTCCACTTTATGAGAGCGAAATAACGCTTTTTCATTTCACTTTGCTAAAATGAAATAAAGCTAAGTCGGCCTTATTTTACATACATCCCAAGTCCAACAGTGAGCCCAAGCAGGGGGGTTCATACTTTGTATACATCGGAGTGCTAGTTGGGGTATTATATGCTAACTTTGAATACGTATATGCAACCCCCTGCTTGGGTTCACTGTTGGATTTGGGTTGCGTGCAAGGTTGGATATATGGAAAAACAAGCCCCCGCCAACAGTGAGCCCAAGCAGGGGGTTGCATACAAATTCATACATCCGACCTCGCAAGCAGTTGGCCCAAGCAAAGGCGTTACACACAAATTCAAACTTTGCATACTCCCAAACGGCGTTCGGCGTTATTTCACTTTGTCATTGTGAAATAACGTCAATTTCCAAAATCTGGCGTTTTTTCGCGTTTCCGTTTGTAAAACAGAGAAATAATTTAACTAGATATACCTTAAAGTAATCGCTAGCTGAGTCGATGGCTAAATCGACTCAGTTAGCGATTCTGTCTGTTCCGCGTCCTTCCGTACGTCACCAGTTTTTGGCCCTAGGGATAGGGTATTGAACAATGAGCACAGAGGATTGTAGCCTTCTGTTGTTCTTTATGTTTCCTTTTGCCTAGCCTTAACTCTAAAATGGTATTTAATACTCCGGTCGTCAAAGAAAAAGCAAACAAATAAACAAAAACTGTTGGTTTTCCAACAAGTGGCAATTTAATTACGATTAGTTAACAAAATGGTAAATGCCTCCTCAAACTGCGGTGCAAGGAACTTATTAGGAATTAAATAAATATGTTTTTTTGAAAATAAATAATAAATATAAAAAGTTTTTTAGTATGAAATATTGTGCTAACTGTCGCAGTAGCTGAACATAAGCGTAAGCCTCTTCAAAGCTCAAATATTTATCACAGATTGTGAGACACTTTGTGAGTGGACGAGTAGGGAAATATAGAATGTTGTCGAATGTGTGAATTCAATATTTACTTAATGTTTTATACCAATATACTAAAGCAATACATATGCCAGTAAATTGTAGGGTTGCCATTTAGTTTTTTTAGCGCAGCTCCAGCCAATCCATATGTGCCAATCACATCTGGGAATAGCGCCTCATGTTTCGGTGTCGTTAAAAGAGAAATGATAGGTGAATAATTAATGATGAAAAATAATAATTAAAAAAAACCGTTAAGAGGCTGGCAATAATTAAAAGGCATTATTGCTCATGTTGAAGTAACATTGGTTTTCAGTTCCATTCAAGTAAAAAATATATGTAGCGAGATATTGAAGATTTTCTAAATTTGACCTAAAATTTTAATTTAATTAAAATCGTTAGAGGGGTTTTTGAGAAACGTTGATTTTAACAAAACTGCAGAACCAAAAAGCCTGGATATTCATCAAAGAACCTACTTACTTACTTAAGTGGCGCTACAGTCCGGAATGAACCTGGGCCTCAACCAACATGCCTCTCCAATTAGCCCGGTCCTTAGCTAACTGCCACCAGTTGCGCACTCCAAGTTGGTTGAGGTCGGTTTCCACTTGTGCGCGCCACTTAAGGCGAGGTCTTCCTCTACTGCGTCCGACGTCTGGCTGGGAATCGAAGACTCTGCGAGCCGGAGTATTGGTGTCCATTCGTTCTACATGTCCTAGCCATCTTAAACGTCCAATGCGGAGTTTTTTGACCAGGGGCATGTCGCTGTACAGCTCGTATAGTTCTTGGTTGAATCTTCGTCTCCATAGCCCGTCAACGCAAACGGGACCGAAGATTTTTCGAAGAATTTTCCTCTCGAATCTACCAAGGATTTCTTCATCCGCTTTTGATACGGTCCATGCTTCAGCGCCGTAGAGCAGGACTGGGATGATCAGGGTCTTATATAGGGTCTCCTTAGTAGTTCGAGTGAGGGCTTTACTACTAAATTGCCTTCCTAGCCCGAAGAAACAGCGGTTGGCAAGAGTAATTCTTCGTTTAATTTCTGACGAGATGTTGTTGTCAGAGCTAATAGCGGAGCCGAGGTAGACAAAGTCCCGTACTACCTCAAAATTATATCTGTCAATGGTGACGTTTGGTCCAATTCGTCGATGTTGTGTGTCCTTTCGTGTTGACAGCATATACTTAGTCTTACCCTCATTTACTGCTAAACCCATTTTCGCCGCTTCCTTCTCTATACTAGCAAACGTGGCTATGACATCACGTTGAGTCCTACCAATGGTGTCAATATCGTCAGCGTATGCCAGTAGTTGCACCGACTTTTGGAAAATTGTGCCTCTGGTGTTGGCTTTGGAGTTTTGCACAATTCTCTCAAGAATCAGATTAAAGAAGTCACATGACAGCGCATCGCCTTGCCTAAATCCTTTTTTGGTATCGAATGTGTCGGTGAGGTCGTTTCCGACCCTGATGGAGCACCGAGAATTCTCTATCGTCATCCTACACAAACGGACGAGTTTGGGCGGTATACCAAAACTAGACATGGCTCTGTAAATGCTGTCATATGCGGCTTTGAAATCTATGAATAGGTGGTGGGTATCGATTTGGACTTCTTGAGTTTTTTCCAGGATCTGCCGAAGTGTGAAAATTTGATCGGTTGTGGACTTTCCTGGCCTAAAACCACACTGATAAGGGCCAATCAGGTTGTTGGTAAACGGTTTCAGGCGTTCACATATTACGGCAGATAGGATCTTGTAGGCGATGTTGAGGAGACTTATGCCTCTGTAGTTGGCGCAGTTCAGAGGGTCTCCTTTTTTGTGGATCGGGCAAACGATGCTGAGGTTCCATTCTTCAGGCATATTTTCATCCGACCAGATTTGGCTTATGAGTTGGTGGATGTTACTTACCAAGTCATCTCCGCCGGCCTTATAGAGCTCAGCGGGAAGGCCGTCATTTCCGGCAGCCTTATTAAGCTTGAGTTTAGATATTGCTATCCTCACTTCACTCAGGTCGGGTGGTTGGCAGTTTTCGCTGTCGTTGCCAATATTGAATGGTTCGTTCTGCCTGACAGCGGAATGTTGTTCGTCATCGCCGTTTAACAGTCTGCAGAAGTGGTTCTTCCATATCCTCAGCATCGACTGTGTCTCAACTACAATATTTCCTTGTTCATCTCGACAGGATTCTGTTCGAGCCTTGTATCCTTGGCTTTGACGTTTTACACTTTGGTAAAACTTGCGAACATCGTTCCTGGAGTGGCACCTCTCTATATCCTCGATCGCGCGCTTTTCTTGCTCTTTTTTCTTCTTGCTGAAAAGCCGATGTTCTTCCCTTCTTCTTTGCCTATAGAGCTCAATGGCAGCTCTCGTCTTCACCTGCAGCTTAGCCTTGTAGGCCTCGTTCTTGGCTGCGAGCATCTGTCGGCATTCCTCATCAAACCAGGGGTTTCTTGCTGGTGGGCGCGAGAAACCTAGCACATCAGTTGCGGCTGATCTAATGGCCTGTTGGCATCGTTGCCATTGCTCTTCGACATTCGATGCTGGTGGTATGGTGTTAATCGAGAGGTTAAGGGATACGCGTTGTGCGAAGGTCTTGGCGGTCTCTTGCGATTGCAGTCTTCCGACATTAAATTTTTTCACAGTATTTCTGGATTGTTGTGGCGTGGTGGATATCCGCATTCTTACCTTGGCTGCTACAAGGTAGTGATCCGAGTCGATGTTAGCTCCTCGGAATGTTCGGACATCCAAAATACTGGATGCGTGCCTCTTATCTATCGCAATGTGATCAATTTGGTTGACCGTTCGTTGATCTGGAGACCGCCATGTCCCCTTATGGATATCGAGGTGAGGAAACCGTGTGCTGGCTATAGTGGCATTTCGTTCCGTAGCGAAATCAATTAGCCTAAGTCCGTTACCAGACGTGTTGTCGTGTAGGCTATGTTTTCCGACAATACTTCTAAAGATGTCTTCTCTTCCTACCTTTGCGTTAAAATCTCCCAGCACGATTTTAACATCGTACTTCGGTAGTCGCTCATAGGTTTTGTCGAGGAGCTCGTAGAAGCAATCCTTAGCTATATCATCTTTTTCTTCCGTCGGAGCGTGAGCGCATATAAGGCTTATGTTGGCGAATTTGGCCTTGATGCGGATTGTTACTATGCGTTCGCTAATGTCTTGGAAACATAAGACTTCTTGCCTAAGTCTGGCACTTATAACAAATCCGCATCCGAATAGTCGCTGTTTCTGCTCACTATAACACGGTCCGTAGTATATGTCACAGTTTTTCATCCTCTTTTTGCCCGGCCCATCCCATCGTATTTCCTGGATGGCAGTAATGTCTGCTTTGTAGCAGTTTATGGCTTCCGCTAGTTGTTCGCCTGCACCTCTCCTGTTTAATGTTCTCACATTCCAGGTGCAGATACGAACGTCGTTGTCCTTTTTTCGTTTAGCAGGGTCGTCAACAATAATATCCGTCCTTTCCGAGGCTATTGGTTGCTTCGTAACCATGTTTTTTTTCTGTGGGTGGGTAGTTAGCCCAAAGCACAACCCCCAACCTGGAGGGCCAGTTCCAATTTATTAGATACCCCTAGGACACGGGGCCATCAGTATCCACTACGGGATTGAGCGCTGCCGTTGGCCTTTCGGTTCATCCGCCATCTCTGTTCAAGGGGCCTGACTAACCCTTGAAATTCCTAGACAACCTGTTGTCCGAATATGTCAGAGCAGCTCATCTAGGTTCGCCTGGGACAGCAGGCCGGGTATTCATCCGTGCCATTCTCATCCATATGTGCCAATCACATCTGGGAATAGCGCCTCATGTTTCGGTGTCGTTAAAAGAGAAATGATAGGTGAATAATTAATGATGAAAAATAATAATTAAAAAAAACCGTTAAGAGGCTGGCAATAATTAAAAGGCATTATTGCTCATGTTGAAGTAACATTGGTTTTCAGTTCCATTCAAGTAAAAAATATATGTAGCGAGATATTGAAGATTTTCTAAATTTGACCTAAAATTTTAATTTAATTAAAATCGTTAGAGGGGTTTTTGAGAAACGTTGATTTTAACAAAACTGCAGAACCAAAAAGCCTGGATATTCATCAAAGAACCTACTTACTTACTTAAGTGGCGCTACAGTCCGGAATGAACCTGGGCCTCAACCAACATGCCTCTCCAATTAGCCCGGTCCTTAGCTAACTGCCACCAGTTGCGCACTCCAAGTTGGTTGAGGTCGGTTTCCACTTGTGCGCGCCACTTAAGGCGAGGTCTTCCTCTACTGCGTCCGACGTCTGGCTGGGAATCGAAGACTCTGCGAGCCGGAGTATTGGTGTCCATTCGTTCTACATGTCCTAGCCATCTTAAACGTCCAATGCGGAGTTTTTTGACCAGGGGCATGTCGCTGTACAGCTCGTATAGTTCTTGGTTGAATCTTCGTCTCCATAGCCCGTCAACGCAAACGGGACCGAAGATTTTTCGAAGAATTTTCCTCTCGAATCTACCAAGGATTTCTTCATCCGCTTTTGATACGGTCCATGCTTCAGCGCCGTAGAGCAGGACTGGGATGATCAGGGTCTTATATAGGGTCTCCTTAGTAGTTCGAGTGAGGGCTTTACTACTAAATTGCCTTCCTAGCCCGAAGAAACAGCGGTTGGCAAGAGTAATTCTTCGTTTAATTTCTGACGAGATGTTGTTGTCAGAGCTAATAGCGGAGCCGAGGTAGACAAAGTCCCGTACTACCTCAAAATTATATCTGTCAATGGTGACGTTTGGTCCAATTCGTCGATGTTGTGTGTCCTTTCGTGTTGACAGCATATACTTAGTCTTACCCTCATTTACTGCTAAACCCATTTTCGCCGCTTCCTTCTCTATACTAGCAAACGTGGCTATGACATCACGTTGAGTCCTACCAATGGTGTCAATATCGTCAGCGTATGCCAGTAGTTGCACCGACTTTTGGAAAATTGTGCCTCTGGTGTTGGCTTTGGAGTTTTGCACAATTCTCTCAAGAATCAGATTAAAGAAGTCACATGACAGCGCATCGCCTTGCCTAAATCCTTTTTTGGTATCGAATGTGTCGGTGAGGTCGTTTCCGACCCTGATGGAGCACCGAGAATTCTCTATCGTCATCCTACACAAACGGACGAGTTTGGGCGGTATACCAAAACTAGACATGGCTCTGTAAATGCTGTCATATGCGGCTTTGAAATCTATGAATAGGTGGTGGGTATCGATTTGGACTTCTTGAGTTTTTTCCAGGATCTGCCGAAGTGTGAAAATTTGATCGGTTGTGGACTTTCCTGGCCTAAAACCACACTGATAAGGGCCAATCAGGTTGTTGGTAAACGGTTTCAGGCGTTCACATATTACGGCAGATAGGATCTTGTAGGCGATGTTGAGGAGACTTATGCCTCTGTAGTTGGCGCAGTTCAGAGGGTCTCCTTTTTTGTGGATCGGGCAAACGATGCTGAGGTTCCATTCTTCAGGCATATTTTCATCCGACCAGATTTGGCTTATGAGTTGGTGGATGTTACTTACCAAGTCATCTCCGCCGGCCTTATAGAGCTCAGCGGGAAGGCCGTCATTTCCGGCAGCCTTATTAAGCTTGAGTTTAGATATTGCTATCCTCACTTCACTCAGGTCGGGTGGTTGGCAGTTTTCGCTGTCGTTGCCAATATTGAATGGTTCGTTCTGCCTGACAGCGGAATGTTGTTCGTCATCGCCGTTTAACAGTCTGCAGAAGTGGTTCTTCCATATCCTCAGCATCGACTGTGTCTCAACTACAATATTTCCTTGTTCATCTCGACAGGATTCTGTTCGAGCCTTGTATCCTTGGCTTTGACGTTTTACACTTTGGTAAAACTTGCGAACATCGTTCCTGGAGTGGCACCTCTCTATATCCTCGATCGCGCGCTTTTCTTGCTCTTTTTTCTTCTTGCTGAAAAGCCGATGTTCTTCCCTTCTTCTTTGCCTATAGAGCTCAATGGCAGCTCTCGTCTTCACCTGCAGCTTAGCCTTGTAGGCCTCGTTCTTGGCTGCGAGCATCTGTCGGCATTCCTCATCAAACCAGGGGTTTCTTGCTGGTGGGCGCGAGAAACCTAGCACATCAGTTGCGGCTGATCTAATGGCCTGTTGGCATCGTTGCCATTGCTCTTCGACATTCGATGCTGGTGGTATGGTGTTAATCGAGAGGTTAAGGGATACGCGTTGTGCGAAGGTCTTGGCGGTCTCTTGCGATTGCAGTCTTCCGACATTAAATTTTTTCACAGTATTTCTGGATTGTTGTGGCGTGGTGGATATCCGCATTCTTACCTTGGCTGCTACAAGGTAGTGATCCGAGTCGATGTTAGCTCCTCGGAATGTTCGGACATCCAAAATACTGGATGCGTGCCTCTTATCTATCGCAATGTGATCAATTTGGTTGACCGTTCGTTGATCTGGAGACCGCCATGTCCCCTTATGGATATCGAGGTGAGGAAACCGTGTGCTGGCTATAGTGGCATTTCGTTCCGTAGCGAAATCAATTAGCCTAAGTCCGTTACCAGACGTGTTGTCGTGTAGGCTATGTTTTCCGACAATACTTCTAAAGATGTCTTCTCTTCCTACCTTTGCGTTAAAATCTCCCAGCACGATTTTAACATCGTACTTCGGTAGTCGCTCATAGGTTTTGTCGAGGAGCTCGTAGAAGCAATCCTTAGCTATATCATCTTTTTCTTCCGTCGGAGCGTGAGCGCATATAAGGCTTATGTTGGCGAATTTGGCCTTGATGCGGATTGTTACTATGCGTTCGCTAATGTCTTGGAAACATAAGACTTCTTGCCTAAGTCTGGCACTTATAACAAATCCGCATCCGAATAGTCGCTGTTTCTGCTCACTATAACACGGTCCGTAGTATATGTCACAGTTTTTCATCCTCTTTTTGCCCGGCCCATCCCATCGTATTTCCTGGATGGCAGTAATGTCTGCTTTGTAGCAGTTTATGGCTTCCGCTAGTTGTTCGCCTGCACCTCTCCTGTTTAATGTTCTCACATTCCAGGTGCAGATACGAACGTCGTTGTCCTTTTTTCGTTTAGCAGGGTCGTCAACAATAATATCCGTCCTTTCCGAGGCTATTGGTTGCTTCGTAACCATGTTTTTTTTCTGTGGGTGGGTAGTTAGCCCAAAGCACAACCCCCAACCTGGAGGGCCAGTTCCAATTTATTAGATACCCCTAGGACACGGGGCCATCAGTATCCACTACGGGATTGAGCGCTGCCGTTGGCCTTTCGGTTCATCCGCCATCTCTGTTCAAGGGGCCTGACTAACCCTTGAAATTCCTAGACAACCTGTTGTCCGAATATGTCAGAGCAGCTCATCTAGGTTCGCCTGGGACAGCAGGCCGGGTATTCATCCGTGCCATTCTCACCAGGGTGTTTATAGTGTTGCTGTTTTTCGTCGTGTTATCAACACTCGCACTTATCGTTTAGCAAGTCAAATCCGGTTGGATGAGACCAGTACCCGATGGTTACCACTTGGAGGTAAAGATAAGCACATTTGATGTGTAGTCAGAGTTGCAACACTGGGCATTGCCAAGTTAACGCCAATCAGAGTCTACCCTCGTTCTACAGCACCCAACCATCAAAGAACCTCCTCTTTCAAATTTAGTCCATCTAGCCGTTTGATCTCTAGTTACGTGCACAACAGAATTACGGGACCCACTTTTTCGGGCTTCTATATCATCAAAATGTTAGTTTTGAATAAAATCTCGACTTCTACTTTTTTTTACAAAACCAGTACTTGCTTTATTAGGCACACTATATTAAAACAAGGGTATGCATTACCCCTTGAGTGCGCGAAAATTATTAAAAAATAAAAAAAAAAAAATATATGTTAGCATTTATGTTATTATTAATTTAAAACGAAAGAAGAAATTGGTTTTCTCCCTCCTATTGTTACCTACAAATTCGACAACCACGATATCAAAACATATGATCAAGTAAAAATACACTAAAAACAGTTCAACTGCGAACAGATACTGTTAGATTATAAATAATTATGACCTTATCAATCTTGACACACATCGTAAGACAGGTTGTACCAAAAAGTGAACAATATTAATTAAATTTTATGTAGTGGGTTACAAAATATGGATCGGACGAAATTTTAACCCCATTCTAAGTACACAGAGAGGTTACGAAACAAACTTAATTGTAACCTAACCTTGGAATTAACAATCTGTCAGACACATTTGACGTTTTGATACTGATGTCATGGTAATGTGCTAATTAAAGCAAATTTAATGCATATTTCTAACATTTGGCGTGGTTTATTAAATAGTCATGTTTTCCGTTGTTGTCGGTTGTTGCTCAGTTATTAGCTTCGTCGAACCACCATGCTGATCAAATGCCAAATCGCGAACAACATACAGTGGGTAGTAAATTTATTTAGTTAGGTTTGTTTCTCTTTTGGGAGTGGTTTCGTGTATGTTTTTAATCAGATCTTAAGCTTTGAATACATTTGAAAGTGAGAACGCTTTCTCACTGTGTGATCTCTTTGGTAAACTGAACTTTTTACTTCATTTTATACGTGTTATATAAAGCAGAAAATAAGAATGCAAGTGTAGTATCAGACTAATAATATGTTCTCGCTGGAGTTCAAATGAGCTAATTTGCAAATTCGACAAAAAGATGTTTTCACTAGCAACACATTACGTTCGACAACTGACATTCCCGAATTCGTTGTGACAGTTGAGATTTAAATTGTTAACAATTAAAAAAAAAGTCCAAAGTAAACTACAATAATTCTAAATCCTTCAAAATGAATTATAATAACTTAATTTGTTGGCAACTCAATCAGATTAAGTTATACAACAGTGATTCTCGTGGGCTAATTAGATATATGGCAGACTATATCATTATAAGATTCGTCAGAAAAAACAGAGGAAGCGGAATATAACAAGACTTCGGTTACACATTTATATGTTGTCGAGTCTGATATCAAAACAGAATACTACGAGGACGTACTGGATGAAGGTAAGTATATAATACTTACAATCCAATTATTGTATAATATGCAGACTTGATAAAGCATATTTTTTGAAAAAAAAAGAAGTGCCATAATCGGATGTATTTCCTACCTATTCAGTTCAAGAGTTTATAATGTTAGCAGGTTTACAATAACGGTACATTTTCTTGGCACATTGAATTCAATTTGATAATTTAACTTTTCCGTTACAATAAAATTAGGTTTGTCCGATTGTTTTACCATATTAGAAACCATATTTCTGACAACTTTTATGGCATTAGCACATAACGAAATTTGAATTTGTATTGCAAATTTAATACTCAAATCAACGTATTTGCTCAGTGAGAACGTGGTATAACTTTGTTACAATCATGCTTTACTAGTAATAAGTTGTATCATATAGATTTTTTCACTGTCCCACCTCTTGCGAAAATCTGACAAACATCTAAGAGTATAAAATTGTCATGAGAAGCTTCTTAAATTTGCCCTTCGGAGTTGGCGTAAAACAGGAGATTAATTTCAGATATTTCATTTCATTAAACGATGAACAAATAAAAAGGGACATTGTGCTTTCAAATCAGAACAGACAGGGAAGGGTACATTAATAATGGGGTGAACCATTTAATTGTTTGTCAGGGGATAATAGCTTGCGTGGATGTTGAATGTATCATGTATTAAGGCAAACAAGACAAGACGACAATATTTAATGCTTATATTGGTTGGATGTTGTATAATGAGGGTAGACTCTGGATGGCTTTAACTTGGTAATGCCCACTGATTGTAACTCTGACTACACAACAATAGTGCTTATTTTTACCTCCAAGTCGTAACCATTGGATACTGGTCTCCACCCAACCGGATTTGACTTGCTAAACGTGAAGTGCGATTGTTGATAACAAGACGAAAAACATCAAAACTATAAGCATCCTGGTCAGAATGGCACGAATTGGTAAGTCAGGCCACTTGAAGAGATATGGTGGCGGATGAGCCGAAAGGCCAACGGCAACGCTCAATCCCGTATTGGATACTGATGGCCCCGTGTCCTACGGGTATCTAATAAATTCGAACTTGCCCTCCAGGTTGTCGTTGTGCTTTGGGTTAGCTCCCCATCCATGAAAAAAACCATTGTTACGAAGCAACCAATCGCTTCGGAAAGTAATCATTGCCTTAACAAAACTTATGAGTGCTGGAAGATTTCAACGCCAAGGTATGAAGAGATGACATTGTTAGCAGTATTGTCGGATGACACAGTCTATACGACAATCGTCTCTTGCAACGAACTAAGCATAATTGACTTCGACATGACGTTCTCCAGATCAACGAACTGTCAATCAAAATGGTTACATCGCATTACGATAGACAAATGTCACACATCCAGTATTTTGGATGTCCGAACATTCCGAGAACTAACATCGACTCGGACCACTACTTTGTTACAGCCAAGGTAAGAATGGATATCCACCACGCCACAACAAACCTGAAATACGAAGAACAATATAAACAAGCATTAGACCAGCCGCAACTGATGTGATACAAAGAAACCCTGTTTTGATGAGGAATGCCGACAGACGCTCGCAGCCAAGGACGAGGCCCACAACTAAGCTGCAGGTGAAGACGAAGAACACCGGCTTTTCAGAAAGAAGGAAAAAATCCCATAAAAACGCGCGATCGATGAAATAGAGAGGCGCCACTAAAGGAACGATGTTCGCAAGTTTTACCAATGTGTAAAACGTCAAAGCCAATGGTACAAGGCTCGAACAAAATCCCGTCAAGATGAACAAGGTAATATCGTAGTTAAGATACGGCGATGACTAACAACATTCCGCTGTCAGCCAAAACAAACAAATCTTAACTCAAGCTTAATAAGGCTGTCGGAAATGTCGGCCGAGCTTTATAAAGCCGGTTGGGATGTCTACGTACCATCCACAACTCATAAACCAAATCTATTAAAGATAAAGGATGAAAGTATGCCTGAAGAATGGAACCTCAGCATCGTGTGCCCAATCCATAAAAAAATGAGATAGTCTCCTCCACAAGGCCTCCAGAGCCATGTCTAAATTTGGTAAACATAAACTCGTCCGTCTGAGCAGGAATTCTCAGAATTCTCGCTGCTCCAGAAGGGTCGGAAACGTCCTCACCGACACATTGGATAGCAAAAAAGGATTTAAACAAGGCGGTGCGCTCTCATATGACTTAATTTAATTTAATTCTTGTGAGGATTGTGCAAAACTGCCGAGCCAACAAACAGAGGCCCAATCTTCCAAAAATCAGTGCAACAACTATCATACGCCGACGATATTGACATCATTGGTCGGACTCAACGTGATGTCATAGCAACCTTTCCTAGTAGAGAGAGAAGGAAGCGCTAAAATTGGGTTTAGCAGTAAATGAGGGTAAGAATAATGCTGTCAACACGAAAGGACATACAACATCGACAAATTGGGCAAAACACCACTATTAACAGATATAACTTTGAGGTAGTACGGCTCCTCGGCTCAGCTATTAACTCTGCCAAGACATCTCCTCAGAAATTAAACGAAGAATTACTCTTGCTAAGATGAGATCCTTCTGTTTAACTCCGAATCCGAACGGCAAAGTTGAGAAGCTCCTCATAATGGTGTTACTCTTGGATGTTTTTCAGACTTACGCAAGAGTTGGAGCAGTGAAAACAGTGAAAACCCGGGACGCCGGGTTACTGTTGTACTTGGGATGGGTGCAAAAGCTCAATTCGTTACAATATAATTTAGTTTAGATTCAATTAGTCAAGATGTACAAATTCAGAACAATCCCACCCTACTATAGTAACAATAAATAATTGGATCTGAAATTTTGTTTGTACTTGTCTATTCGATTTTATGTTCACCTAAAAATGTAATTTTTTTAAAAATAAATTCATGACGCGTCTTCCAAAATGGAATGCAATTCCAAACAAATAAGTCATCACATTTGTGTACAATAAAATTAAATGAATATTTCTATTTAAAGGGCAAAATTTCAATCAATCAGGTCGTTCTTACCTTGCTAGAGCCATTCTAACATGAGAAAGTCCTCCCAGGGGCAACGATATGGTATCCACGTTGAAAAAATTTCCTTTCCTCAATGAAATCCGAAAATCAAAACGAAAAAAAAAATCGTTCTTGTTGCGTGATTGATCTGTAGAAATGTTTACAGATTCTTTTGTATCCAAGTAAATATATTCACTCACAAATATAAAACACTTTTCTTATAAATTTGTATATGTTTGTTGCACTATAACAAAAAATTATATGTATGATTGAACGTTTTTGTATATAAATCTATTTAATAAACCCTGAATGGAATTTGATTAATTTTTCAAGGAACACTTTTCATTTTGAAATGCTCATACACGAACATAAATATTCCACACAGTGATCTGAAAAATAAAAATAAACAAATTTTTCATAGATGCACGAAGAAACCCTTGAATGCATATCCTTGTTAATGAAGATTCATTTTCCGCTAGTGGATCAGATGGAGAACTCATTAAAGTGAGTGCAAAACGTGTATTTGTATATATAGTCTTGTACAAGATACATGGTGAAGAGGTCAAGGCAGCTTAGCGTATAGACATAACAGTTATTAAGCAAAGCAAGTGTGCGTTAGTATGGGAGTCTTTTCGATGAACACAGTGCATTTTTAGTATAATCAGCCTAATCAAGACGCACTACTTTTCATTCTGTTGCCAGTCTATGTACATTTCCCTTTACTTAAGAGCTTTTCGACGGAGAAGCAGCAAACATACGATTTCAAAACACGTGAGAGATGCATACATATGTAGACAAACGTGAGCGAAGATAGATGTGCAAGTGAATACAAAACATTAGGAAACTGGATTATTTCCGTCTTCCTCTTTAATAGAAATATCGAACGTGAACCCGTTATGTGTAGATATAGTTCTATCTGTGGAATTTGGTTGTCTATTTGAGTAGGCAGTTTTACTTGTTGAACGAAAAGTTAAAAGCAACGACCCATAGTTGTTGTGTTTATAAATGATTAATTGATTAGCATATGTGCGAGTAGATACTCGTGATATGTGGAAATTAAATCGACCCTATACAAAGTGAACAGTTGCAATCCTGAATACAAATACAAATTTTTGGCGCAACAGGCGAACCTCCTGTTTTATGCCGACTCCGAACGGCTATGTTAAGATAAGCTTTTCTTGACAATTGATACTACTCGGATCATTTGTCAGATCATTACGAGAGGAGGGCCAGTGAAAAATCATTTAGGTGTTGCTACGGCTGGAAATCGAACCAAGACCTTCTGCGCAGCAGTTCATTCACTAACTATCGCACCACTGAGCCCGCCTGAACCTCAAGGATTTGTTTATACCTATACCATGGGGGTGGATTAGCTTTGAAACATATCTTCTAACAAATCAAAATAATTAAGGTAGATTGGATCAATTAACAATTAACTTTCAAAGTTTTTGGTACATTCTTCATCTATATGACCATTTTCGTAGTCGATTAGACGAAGCATGTCCTAAACGTATAAAAAATAATAATGTACATACAGGGTTAAAAAAAAGAATAGATTGAGCGAAATAGCGACGTCATGTGTGGTCATAGTCAATGGCTACAATTCTTGTGACATTTGGATTTAAATCCTTATAAAGCGCTGTAAGCAATAAAGCATTCGATGTGCGTGGTTCATATTTCGAACATTTTCGCCTTAGGTAGGGATGTTTAGAGTGTATGTACGTCGTGTACCCACGACTAATGCATTTTCTTTGAAATGTTAAAACATTGCACGAATTTCGTACACAGTGGAGTACTATGTTTGTCGAAATCATAAATCGTGAAAAATTTAATAAAACATTCAGAATAATTTTGAAATAACAAATGATAGATGGTTTCATAAGTCATTGTACGTAACGGTGCAAACACAAATAACTTGTATCGTATGATCAGTTTCGTTCATTTTTGATCTTATCATATGAACCTTTTTCAAACATCAATGGGCTGTCGCTTTCGTTCTTATATACCTACCTATGATGAGATATGAGATACTTAAAAATATAATTGAGAGCACAGCATTCGATTAGGTACCCTCGGCTCAGTGTTGCCAGAACAAGGGATTTTTCCCTAGTCTAGGGAACAAAACAGCGCAATTTCGGACATTCTAGGTATGTACTAGGAAATTTCCAGGGGAAAGTAGGAACCCAAATTAATTTTATATTTTCTGTTAAATTTTAATAAATTTGTCTACCATTGAAAATTAAAATGTTCTTATGTGATCTTAACCCAAAACAATTACCAACTACAAACGCAACCATCCGTACCAAGTACAGTGCAAACGCACATTTCATTTTACACTTGGGATTGCTAGGGATTTTTTGACGTCAAACAAATCTGCCATGAATACAGTAAATGTCATTTAATGAGAACCAACACCCACAGTATCTCTTAGATCACCCTACATATGCTGATGCTGAATACTCGTTTATTTTAATTTCAGTCGCTTTTGAGCTCTGGGTCAAATTATAGTCCTAAAAAAAACATTGTTCAATGAGAAATACAACACAACAATAAACAAAAATTAATAACAATGTTATCAAAAGCTACGCTCAGAGTCGGGGAGAGGGTCACCACTCACCAGCACCAATCACATCACCATCTTAATAGAATACAAAATTAAATGAGAATGGGAAAACGGAAAACAATAAAAACAAGCCTCTCAGTGCAACAGAGCAACAGACAGAATACCGAACTCAATGGCTATCGACAAGGTTCTTCCTGTATCATATCTCATCAGTCATCACTATTGCTGCTGTTGTTTTAGTTTTACAATTGTACCGACAACCAACTACCGACCGAGTATTCTCAATTAACAACAAAACGTCAACACGACACGCACACATCTAACAAAAATCTCTCCTCGAATTTTTACAGATCCAACAACCTCGCTAAGTAAATTATCGTAGAATACGGTATTTCTGTTGTATTTTATACACACAATACACATGCCATGGTATTGTACAGAAGAGGAAGGGTTCAGAAATTAGAATTAGATAGAGCGCCTTGGACATCACTTGAATGTATTTGCATCTAGTATATACAAAGCAAAACATGTGCTTGATCACAAGCTCTCTCAGAGCTTTTTATTCCCAAGTACAAGTATTAATCATCTCACTTACACTGGCGCACATGATACATAAACATAACACGTACAGCATTTGCCTGTAGTTGAGTGTGTTTTTGACCTCAAACAAATCGAAAAAGATTTTTTTGGTTTATCCAACCGACAGAATTGTTTTTTTTGTTACCGAACAATAGATTAAGTTAATTTGTGTGTTATTACCGAAACTTTAGCGGAATCAACAATCAAAACAGATGTAATTAGTTTGTTGTTTTTGTTTGTATTAAGGTCGCGCCTTTTATTGTTGTACAATGAATAGTGTAGACGAAAACTGAGCGATATGGCGAACTACTACTCTCTACGCGCAGCAGCTGACGACTGAAGAGCTTTTATTTTGTAACATACTTTGCTTTGGTGTGTTCAATTTCGTTTGTTGTGATTTCGTTTTCCTTCCAGAGCATTTGCGTACGAATATATGTGGAAAGAAGAAGGCTAAAAAGCACATGATTATGGTCGTTCTCAAAGATGCAATAAATACAAATACAATAATAATAATTCGCGGATTTGAAGTGTTCTTTTCAACATTGAGTGGGATGGCGTTGCCAGAAATTGTGGGTTAGGGTGGAAAATACCTATATTGGAAAATGAAGACAATAAATACAAACAGAATGATATAGGGGAATGATTAACAACATGGTTTCTCTGTCCCTTAGATCTTTTAAACAATGAACCACGCTTGATTCATATTAGCAAGGAGTTCACCTTTCTCGGAGTTAACATAAACTCCACGAATAACACCCTAGTGGAGATCCGTCTATGAATTACCCTAGGAAACCGTTGCCACATCGGTTTGGCGAAACAACTGGGTTCAAAACTCCTAACTCGAAGGAATAAATGTGTGCTCTACAAAACCTTTATCCAGCCAGTTCTGCTTTATGGTGCCGAGTGCCGAGTGGAGACGATAACCAAGAAGGGAGAGCTGTTACTGGGCTCCTTCGAACGAAAAATACTTCGGCGGATTTTTGGTCCTGTTGGTCCGCGAACTCTATGAGCTGTATCAAGATGTGGATGTAGTCCAAAAAGCCAAAACACGTCGACTACATTGGCTCGGCCACATCGAGCGAATGGACAATAATGCTCCAGCTAAGAGGTTCTTCGAGTCCCAGCCCCCAGGTTCGAGAAGGCAAGGAAGACCGAACCTACGTTTCAAAGACCAAGCCATCGCGGATGCCAGAGCGCTTGGTCTAGACAACTGGAAGCAGAGAGCACGGGATCGTAGAGGATGGAAGGCTGCAGTGTCTCAGACAGGACTCTTCACGGGTCGGGAGCCCGATAAGTAAGTAAGTAAAGAAAAAATAATAAATATAAAGTAGATTTCTCGAAAACTGTCGTCTAAATTCGATGTAACTTCTAACTCGATTTTAAAAATAATACCGATTCAGCTTAATCTTTCGGCTGATTTTAAAATTTCTTTCGGCTTTTAAAGCATCTAATATTTCCTAATCCAGTTAATAAATTAGTTTTAGAATTTAAGCACACGCGAAACGTAATTTTTGCAACGGATTTTAAAAAGTTGGCCCACTGTGGCCATCAATTTTCTTTCAACCAAACACAAGAAATGACAATCTATGGCAGGGGACCAAACTCAGAAATTCAAAAATTTGTTTTCAGCGACCCCTGATGTTGAATAGGATGTCGTGTCAAACCCAACTCATTCATGATTTTCATAAAAAGGTAAAGTAATTCCCAGTCATTTGTTGTATTTGAACCGATTCCTTCAAATTGTAAATTATAATGATCTTCCGATTATTGGCCAAAACTAAAACTAATTATATTGAATTATTTCGAATAGTAAAAGTAGTATATAAATATATTAATTTCATTCAATTTGACCAAAAAAATTACGAGAAATTCAGAATTTTCTTTGCGTGGCCAAAATCCAAAAATATGTTGTAAAGATTCTCTCGTAACTAGGTATGCAGTTTTGTTGGAACTACTCTATTTTTAGTATATGTTATGTGTAATTTTAATGTATGATGTACCGTTAATAAAATGGCTAAGAGCAAACAAAATGGCCTAGAATTGTAATCCAAACAACTGTACGTTAAACGGACCGAACCTCCGTATCAAAGACAAAGCCATCGCGGATGCCAGAGCGCTTGGTCTAGATAACTGGAAGCAGGGAGGCAGTAATCGTAGAGGATGGAAGGCTGCAGTGTCTCAGGCAGAGACTCTTCACGGGTCGGGAGCCCGATAAGTAAGTAGTAATTTTGATTAAACTTAAACCAAAGATTATGAATTCTATACAGATGACGCATAGAGAACAAAAAAACCGAAACTTTTGCTCAGTAGCTTCATGGTACGGGCGGGCGGTATGCATGAAAACACATGAAAAACAAGAACAAAAACATATGGCGGGCTGTGCCAACACGACCCGCCATAGAACAATTTTTCTTATATGGAGTGCGTCATCTGTATAGAATTCATGATCTTTGGTTGAACATAACTGTCATATTTAAAACAAAAACTCAATACCTAATTTTTTCCGCAAAATCGAAATAACGAATTTGTGTATTAAATTTCAATATGCCGCAATCTATTTATATACATACATATATTGTCTAGTTGAATGATATTGATTACCTGAGTTGAAACACGCTTCATTTTTCAGTTTTAGCTAAAATGTCTATGAACGGGATTTTTAGTTTTGGTCAAAAGCGGAAAATCACTATCAACTGATTTACTGATTTTTTATTATAAAGAAATAGTTCTAATAACACAGTTGCAAAAAATTTGTGTTTTTTTAGTTATATCCTCAAGATAAGCGCCATATTCTTTTTTATGAAATTAATTTAGAGTCAAGCGCGTCGTGTGCCCACTACTCATTTTAAGAAGTGCATAGCTATGATCTCAGGCTACGTTTATATCTCGAGATCAGTTAACCGATGACCAGATTTTAAGTATATATTTTGTAACTTTTGTTCATACCCTATCCCATAGGGGTATATTAGTTTTGATACATAGTTTGTAACATAGAGAAATATTAAGCAAAGTATATGGATCGACTCAGAATCGTTAGCTGAGTCGATTAAGTCATGACTGTCTGTCCATCTGTCTGTCCGTCCGTCTCTATGTCACCGATTTTAAGACCTTAAATTTTGAGTGGAGCAAAACAAGTGTAAAAATAATTGAAATCCGAAAAACGTAGTTTTTGGCTTACATGTCTGAACAACATATTTACAGAATCTCAATATCTATATTTCGACTATATAAAGTTTTTACCACGCTCACTTTTGGGGGCGTTTTTAGTGAAAAACGTTTTTCGGTACATTTTTAAAATATTTGAAAAAATCTTGATGCAGGATCATTGGTTATGATAATATACCCATAGCATATGCAGGAGAAAAACGATGTTTTTTGTCGAACAGCAAAAGATTCTCATAAACTGTTTGAACAACACTGCTACGCCCGCATTTTAGAAAACCTTATTTTTAGTCAAACGTTTAAGAATTTTGAAAAAAAATGTCTTAGTAACACATTTAGACAATCCCAATATTTATATTTCATCCATATAAAGTTTTTTTTACCACGCCTACTTTTTGGGAGCGTTTTTAGTAAAACACATTTTTCGATCAAATTTTGAAATATTCAAAAAAAAATTGAATGCAAAGACTTTAATGAAATTAATATGAAAATTTCGTCCTTAGACCATTCTAACCCACGCCCAATTTTTGGGTGCGTTTTTCTACAAAAACCATTTGTATATCCTACCCCAAGGCATATGCAATAGAAAAACGTTGTTATTTGTCGAACCATAAAATATTTTGATAAACTGTCTGAACACTATATTGTGACAACGTCATTTTCTATATTTCATCTTCATAAAGCCCACATTTTGGGGATATTAATTTCAAGGATGAGATGCGATAGGTATTCAACGATACGCACAGCGGATTGTAACCTTCTCATATTTTTTTTTTAAATTTGCACGGCATTAAAGGTTATACCTTTATAGTGCTATTATACCTTTATATTGGCGAATATCCACTTTTCTGACAGGGTGTTTAGTGAAAGCCGGAACATTTGTGTCTATTTTTTTATGGCTGGACACTCGTCAAACTATATAGCGAAAACTTCACTTGAGTGTAGATTTTCCACTTTTAAAGTATTATTCTTTTGACCATATGAATAGCAGCTGAGGTTTTCCGATATTGTTACCCAGCTTGGGCTCCCTAGTCATCTTTAGTCTAACCAAATATTACACTTAATTTGGGTCTCTTCCTGGCTCACTCTGGGAATAGAAGTTATTGGTTTAAAAATAAGATCAAGTGATTTATTTTCAACTTGAACCTAAAGATAGGTGATTCGCATTCAGATTAGATGTCAGCGTTTATAGGTTGTTGACAAAATTGTTTTTTTTTTGCGTCAGAATTTTTTTTTTCTCAAAATTTTAAAAGTTTTAATTAAATTATTATAATGTAATACACCAAATTTACTATTAACAAAAATGTATTTGTAACCTTAATATCTAGCACAATGCTTTTCTAAATTTCTGGGGAAACATATTATTCATTTATGGTATTATAACCAGGTTTGGTTCGCTGATTAGTGGAATACACGTCTAAATTTGGTCCATACCTCAGCTTAATAGTTCCATTAATTTCAAACGCATGTCCTTCGGAGCGACCCCTATATAGTGTGAGTTTTTTCTTCTCTGTAAATCAAGGCCATTCCTAACCCCAACAATTGACCTGATCTTTGTGGCCGAATCATGCTTTTCTTAATATAGCTCTCTTATCAGCATTTGAAATTACTCTTTTTTTATAGTTTTCATTATTTGTACCGAATTATTGCACATGAATGCGCCATAGATTTATGGCTCTTACCGTTATTTTTAGGATATTTCACTCATTGACACCCTTGACTACTTGTAAGCTTCAATTTTTGATTTCCCCTGAACGGATATTGATTTTTCTTTAACCATATTAATGTCAATAGGTAACTTGAGCTGCAAATAAAATTGGTTGTTATACGCCTTCAACTGTTGATGGTAAACGAAAATGCTAAACTGATGGATGACGCAAAATTGTTTATAGAAAATAAAAGAAAATGGCAAAAACCATATAACGGGATCTGTCAGGAATATGATTTCTTTGCCACACACTCTCACGTATGCGAAGATGAGAAAAATAGTATACCAAAAAGTAGCTGTGTTTTAAAAACAACAAAAAAAGGATCAATTTTGTTAAGCTTTTCGGGGTGTGCTAACTGATGTCCAGCAGTGTATATAAAAATCGAGCCTTAAAATTGTGTTCGTTTGTCGTGGATTCACGATTTAAAGCATTTAACAATTTTAATAAAACTTTCACACATCTTTGGTACTTGGTTTTTCTTTTGAAATATTGAGAAAAACAATGAAAAGGACATAGGCCCTATTTATTCAAAATCCTCCCAATGCCATGCCCACTTTAAAAAAAAAGAAGTTATTTTTGGTTAAACCGAAAGAAATTTTGAACATATGAGAAGGCTACAATCCGCTGTGCGGATCGTTTAATACCCTATCCCATCCCATCCTTAAATTAGTATCCCCAAAATGTGGTCTTTATGGGCATAAAGTATTTTAAATGACGTTGTCACAACATATTGTTCAGAAGGTTTATCAAATTCTTTTATAGTTCGACAAAAAACAACGTTTTTCTATTGCATATGCCTTGGGGTAGGGCATACAAATGGTTTTTGTAAGAAAACCCCCATAAAAAGTATGCGTGGGTTAAAATGGTCTATTGACGAAATGTTCATATTAATACTACCAATGATTATGCATCAAAACTTTTTTCGAAAATTTTAAAATTTGACCAAAAAAGTTTTTTTTATAAAAAAAAACGCCCCAAAAAAGTGGGCGTGGCAAAAAAAACTTTATATTGACGAAATATAGATATTACGATTCTCTAAATATGCTGCTCAGACACTTTTTTAAAATTCCTTACGGTTTGGCCAAAAAATAAGTTTTCCTAAAAAGGGGGCGTGGCAGTGGGCGGATTTCAAAAATGTTTACACTTGTTCTGGTGGCACGGACGAGGATCCTATATACCAAATTTCATTATCCTAGCTCAAAATTGAAGGCCCAAAAATCGGTGACGAACAGACAGACGGACGGACGGACAGGCAGACATGGCTAATTCGAATCAGCTAGGGATTCTGAGTCGATCCATATACTTTGAGGTATATGTAGCTAAATTATTTCTCTATGTTTCAAACTAAGTATCAAAACTAATATACCCCTATGGGATAGGGTATAAAAAGGTGTCTGAGCAAGATATTTTTAGTTTTTCTTAAAAAAACGCTGCAATGAATTCAATCCATCAGTGGAACTAAAGATTGGTGGACCTATGTAAACAATAACAAAACCCATTGAATTTATATTTGTAAGTGACATACAATATTGTCGATACCAAAGATGCTATGCGATACACTTAGTGGAGTAACTATAATATGTTTCGTCATTATTTATCGTCCGTTGTGTGGATGCATTAAATCACATGGGATTTGAACTAAGGACCTCGCGCTTTATAGTCCAACGCAATAACCACTAAGCCACTGCACCCATACCGCCTTTAGTAGCGGTATCATTAATTGATTTTCAGTTGCTATTAAGATTCTTACGAATATTGAGATTCTTCTTACCCAAAAGTATCGATTCCAATATTTGCATTTTAAGCGTCAATTGGACATATAAAAATAAAAGATATCATCTGGTAACACCGCCCTATGAACTATCTAACTTAAACACTAGAAAGAGAGCACATGATAGGGTTAAGGACAAACCAAACGATTACACGAAACGCTTTCCTCATCCTTCCACCAAATAAGTATAAGTATACTCAAACGGTACTATACTAGTTTTTGTTTACTACAAAGGCAAAACGAAAAAGCTCACTCGCTTTTAGTGCGCATGCCACTAGCGAGTTGAAAAGTACGGTTTTGGGTTGAATGGTTCTTTTGGTCTTACCCTATAGCACCCTTCATATTATTTATTTTCTTCACAGAATTGGTAAAAAACAACTCAATCCAGTTATGGTCATTGAAGTTTATTGGTGCAGGAACTTTGATGTCGTTCGATGCTGTGCAGCACATGTACGAGTATATACTAAGTGCACAGTGTAAACTAGTTGTAGGTAGTTAGGAAAAAAGTCGATCTGAGTTGAATGGAAGTTATCATAGAATGTGACACATTTGTTGCAACACATTGCTAATGCACATAATTCAACTATGTACCGATGTCTAAATAAAATAGTTGCATGTGCTGGAGAAACCCGATAGAATTATACCAATTAATGGAGTTATTATTGCACGTAACAGTGGTGTAATTGAGTGGAACAACAGACATTTCCTTAAACTGGTTATTCGAAATGTGATTTACGGGGTTGTGCTTAGTTAGTCTTATGGTGAAGCTAGTGACAATCGTGGTAATCGTTGGTGTCCATTCGCTCTACATGTCCTAGTTTATGATGTTTAACTTCCAATAAGTTTAGTTGACGTCGTTAAACAGCTATTAATTTTAAGAGCTGTCACCAACGCAGAGGGGTCTGAAGAAGAATTGGAAGATTTTTTCGCTCAAAACGACCAAGCTGGTTTGATTAGGGTCTTAAATTGGATCTCCTTGGTAGTTCGAGTGAGGGCTCTATTACTAAACCTCCTTGTCAGATAGAAGAAAAACGAGTTGCCAAGAGTAATTACCATATGTGGATAATAGCGGAGACGAGACTACATAGTTGTACTTTTCGTTGGTGACGTTCTGTCTAATTCTTTGTTGTTCTGTGTCATTTCTGTTTGACTGTATATCCTTGGACTTGCCAACATTTTCTGTTGAACCAATTTTTCCAGGATCTCTCGAAGTGTTAAGATTTGATCAAAACTAGACTTGACTGGTCTAAAACCACACAAATAAGGGTTGAGAAGGTTGTTCGTTAATTGTTACAAGCGTTCACAAATTATATGGTGTTGCAGGCCATGTTGAGGAGAATTATGCCTCTGTAGTGAATACATTTTGTGGATCGGGAAAACTGTGCTGAGGTTCCATTCTTCAGGATTATAGTATATCCGACCAAGTTTTGCTTATGTATGTAACTTACCAAATCATCTCCACTGGCTTTATAAAGCTCGACAGGAAGGCCATCATTTCCGGCAGCCTTATTAAGCTTAAGGCGAATATAAAGCGCTCCTCCGCCACCATCTCTATTCATGGGCTTATGTTGTTCTAGCCTTACTGGGACTGTAGGCACCGCTGATTATATCTTCAGATTTTTCAGTTGCTGGCTGGTGACGTTTTTTTTGATTCGGTGACCACACCTCTAGGTAACCAGTGGTTAGCTCAATTAATTATACATTTTTTGGTGGGTTTTAGACAGTTTACTACTGGTTAGTTGCAAAAATAGGTTTATGCAAGTGACTCTAACTGTTCGATGAACAAGAATGATAAAAATTGCGAAGCACAAAAAAGCATACAAATTAATTCATGGCTTTAACACTTTAGACCTTTTTTTATTTACCCGTAATTCACATTTTAAAAATCACCTCACCGAAATTAGCTATAGTTTGAAAAATATTAACTTAAAATAGATGCGAAATTAAATAGTTTCCTATACTTGTCATATTGTTATTGTTATCAATACCGTCGTGGCAACTTGAAATTGTCCTAAAATTATGTATGTGCTGTTGGAAGAGGTTATGACCTATCTTATCCTTCAGAAATTGGTTGGAATTTGAATGATCACGTAATTTTAATGATTCCCTTCCTAAAGTTGAATATTTCTCCAGAAATCATAAATATATTTCCAATTCGATGCTATTAGCCAGTGGCTGGTACCTAATTTGTATTAAAATACACATGTAAACTTGCAATACTTTCAACAAACATACGACAAAATGTATATACATATATCCTAAACTCAAATTCAAAAAATAGAATGAAGAATTTCTTTTTGTATTTGGACGAGCCTATGGCGGAGCCAAAAACAACCTCGAATTATTGTGCGTTCGTTTCGTGCTTATAAAATTGAAACCGAAGGTGTATCTCTGCCTGTCTATCACCATCCACATATTCGGTGCCAATAGCCCCGATTTCTATAGCTGTGTGCATATTATCCATACGTCTGCCTCTATACTCCTGCTATTCCACCCCTTATTCTGCTCCCTCTGGCCTGTGTCAACTGGTTCAACTCGAACAGTCGAGTTGTTGAACCATGAGTGCAATCAGAAATAATGTAATGTTCAATGAATCCGTAAGATATAGGTACCCAGCAGCGTTTGTCTGCGCTACCCCCTTCCCAAATGTGTATCGTTGCCAGCAGTTTGTATTTGTATGTGCAAGTTTGTTTGCCTTTAATATTTTCACTCTTTTTGCAATTCATATCTTTTTCTCGGTCTTTTTACACAATCTCATGGAAAACTCAACATTTTTTATAGCTATAGCAGACTGCAGGAGGAACTTGTGTACAAGATGTATGCTACAGCGTGCCCCGTATACATACACTCGCACCCACTTGTGATGATCAAAGTGGGTTAAAGTAATTAACTAATTGAGTTGGATTTCAATTTATTAGGGTCAACATTGCTCAGTGATGATTTTTCCATTTCAATTTCCCCATCATCCCCCGCAGGATCAGAGTCGTCATCGTTCTCCTGTCAGTCACGCATCAGCGATTCGAGTGAATCGTGCAGTGATGGTGATAATGATTTTTACAAAACCACCCCTTTGGGCGATAGAATCGCCACAGGGGTGAATATGATTTATTATGCAATTCATTGCGTTATTGTGTTTGCCCACAAACGTAAATTTCATTTGTGATATCCTATAGCGGAAAGCTACCTTACGACCACCCGGAAAAAAACAAACAACCTTTGTTCGGAAGATGAGGGAGCGAGCAACTTAGAGGTTTTAGAGTTGTAGCCTGTATTTGGGTATTTGAAAAGACAAGCTGGCTGTGCCATTAGCAGAAACCGTGCTTCTGGCATATCATAAAGTTTCATGTAACATTTTCCGAAAAAATGGGGCGTCTTTTTCTCCTTTACTTGACAACACTACTTGGAAATGTGTAGCCGACTGTCACGTTCCTTGGTGTATTGTTAAGTTTTTTTTTGGCATGGTATTATGTGAAAGTTTTCCACTGCAAGGGGAGAGCTGACTCTTCGGAGTTAACACAAGCTTTTGAAAGTAATTCGAGGAAACATTGGTGGGGATACTTGGAAACATTCGAAGTATACATCGGTAAGTTGATTGCGAAACTTATATTATTAAAACGATTAAGATAAATTTCGAGGTTATGTAATGCGTGTATTTAAAAGTAATTCAAGTTCATTCTTGATATTTGTTTATGTTCCGTGAATAAATGGGAAACCATTGAGAGGACATCTTTAATTGTTAATCTCCTGATATTTTTCATTTTTCAAACCTTAAATGCTCACGTAACATATTCAATCGCTCTTACCTGCAAAGAAATAGAATAAAATAAATGCATTAGGACTAAAATCAAACAAAAGTGATGTTTATCGGTTTCTAATCAAATAACATATTTATTTACTATGTGTGGTACTAGAAATCAAATTTAGTGGCAAACTTAACATTTTCTACCTCACAATGGCAACGTATTTAATATAGAATTATCCATTTTGTCACACAATATTTTTAAGGTGGATATAAAAAAACGACTTAAGGTCCAGTATGTCTTCGGTAAAATGTGATTCAATTTATTTTGGGAATTTATTTGTTTATAATCGTTATTCGATTTATTTTGGTTAAAATATGTATCCAATTTTAGTAAGACCCAAGGGACCCTTTCTAATTAATTTAATATACATCAATTGCAGTTGAAATGAGTGCAAGATATTGTTTCACAACAAAAATTCTACATACACAATTTTTTACACAAATAATTGTAGCAGAAAGTTGATTATTAGACTAAGTGCCCACCGCATAAATTTTTAAATGTGTTACGTTTGGCAGCCCCTAGTGGTGGCATTTGTTTGTAATTTTTTTCCCCAAAGCAATGTATTTTGTTGACTCTTTGAGCAGGCGAAAAAGCATGAAAAGTGCAAAGAGTATTTTCCAAAATTAAAAAAAAAACATCTTCACTTTCCTATACAATGTGCACTAGTTATTACACAGTAGGTACACTAAGGTAGTCAAATCCTTGATTTTAGTGTCCAAAATGGGATTGGATTTTCAGATAAGCGACCGCTCTGTACGAGAACAGAGATATTTTCCAAATTCTACTGATCTGCAAAGTACTGTGAAAGTTTACTAAGATACCTCTTCGTTTCTTCAAACGGCATCGAAAAAATTGTCAACATGGGGTCAAGGCTAAGCTGCAGGTGAAGACAAGAGCTGCCATTGAGCACTATAGGAAAAGAAGAAGGGAAGAACACCGGCTTTTCAGAAAGAAGAAAAAAGTGCAAGGAAAGCTCGACGGGTATATCTTTGTAAGTAAAATCCACCAACTCATAAGCCAAATCTGGTCCGATGTAAGTATGCCGAAGAATGGAACCTCATCATCGTTTGCCCGATCCACAAAAAAGGAGACCTTCTGAACTGCGCCAACCAACAACCTGATCGGCCCTTATATGTGTGGTTTTAGGCCAGGAAAGTTCACAACCGATACAATTTTCACACTTCAGCAGGTCCTGGAAAAAAAACATAAGAAGTCCAAATCGATACCCACCACCTATTTATTTTCAAAGACGCATACGACAGCATTTATATAGACGAACTATACAGAGCCATGTCTAGTTTTGGTATACCGCCCAAACTCGTCCGCTTGTATAGGATGACGATGGAGAATTCTCGCTGCTCCATAGGTGTAGGAAACGACTTCACCGTCACATACGATATCAAAAAATGATTTAGGCAAGGCGATGTACTGTCAAGTGACTTCTTTAATTTGATTCTTGAGAGGATTGTGCAAAACTCCCGAGCAAACACCAGAGGCACAATTTTCCAAAAATCGGTGCAACAACTAGCATACGCCGACGATATTGACATCATTGGAAGGACTCAACGTGATGTCATAGCCGCACTTTTGTTAGTATAGAGAAGGAAGCGGCAAAAATGGGTTTAGTAGTAAACGAGGGTAAGACTAAGTATATGCTGTCAACACGAAAGGACACACAACATCGACGAATTGGACAGAACGTCACCATTGACAGATATAACTTTGAGGTAGTACGGGACTTTGTCTACCTCGGCTCCGCTATTAACTCTGACAACAACATCTCGTCAGAAATTAAACGAAGAATTACTCTGTTTGTTGTTTCTTCGGGCTAAGAAAGCAATTTACCCACTCAAACTACTAAGGAGATCCTATATAAGACCATGATCATCTCAGTCCTGCTCTACGGCGCTGAAAGATGGACCGTATCAAAAGCGGGTGAAGAAATCCTTGGTCGATTCGAGAAAAAAATTTCGAAAAATCTTCTTACCCGTTTGCGTTGACGGGCTATGGAGACGAAGATTCAACCACGAACTATACGAGCTTTACAGCGACATACTCCTGGTCAATAAACTCCGAATTGGACGTTTAAGATGGCTAAGACTTCGAGGCTTCGATTCCCAGCCAGACGTCGGACACAGTAGAGGAAGACCTCGCCTGAAGTGGCGCGCACAAGTAGAAACCGACCTCAACCTACTTAGAGTGCGCAACTGGAGGCAGTTAGCTAAGGACCGGCCCAACATGCCTCAACTGTAGCGGCACTTAAGTGTGTAAGTATTATGACTTGAAAAACATTTTTTCAATGTAACTTATTTGGTATTACAGTTTGCGACTCATGAATAAAAATTAAGGATGCGTTTTTACTAAAATACATAATTGAAATGTCAATTTAAAAACCGATTCAAAATAAGTTCCCCACGCAATTGAGAGACTTCAATGATAAACAAAAAAACAAGTGTAACGTTACAAAATATATGTACATATAAAGAAATATGCTAAAGGAATCTATAAGTTCAACTAGTCCGATAAAATGTGACTACTGTTGCTGCCATCTCGTGAGGAGAAGCGGTTATTTTTTAACTTAAGAAATTTCATTCCCATTGTGTAGATTTTTCCATTCGCATCCCTTAGAGCATTGGTAAGGTCACTGTTCTGCTGAAGGACCTTTTCCTAAATAGTACGTTTATTTATGAAATGTCACGTTTCCTAAAAATTCCAACATACCACGAAACTAGAACGGTCCTGCAATAGTAGTTTAATCTCATGCAGTTCTTTTAGAAGTCCACTACGTTCTACCGCTTGATTGTTTCGATCGGCTACCAGCTGAAGTCTGAAATCTTCATTCATCTTTCTCAATTCGAAAATCTGCATTATTAGCAAATTTTGTTTTTCTATCATTTGTTTCATGAGGATTTCCATATTTTCAGCAGAAATATTCGCCAACGATAACTTTCGTTTTAGAGTATAAATTTCCGTCTTACACGAAACCAGCTCTGACGCTTTAACTTCCTCTGTTGACCACTCGTTTGAATGAATTCTGGTAGAATTTTGAATATTCATAGAACGTTAATAGTTTATTGAAACTAATTGTATCTGTAAGCTTACACTTTTTCGATGGCGTCGTCGTTTATGTTGTCTGAGACATTCAATGAATCCTCCACACGGAGTTCTATTTCAGTTGCGAAATATTGGCATAGGCATGGCATGTTATCCTTTACAACATATTTACGGGGAGTATCCCTTTATTTCAAATGACTTTTAGTAGAATTTTTATGGTTGCTTAGATTTTTCTTAGCTTTATAGGTTTTTTTTGCTTTTGCTTCACTGTAAGTGCTTGTTGTAGTATATTATAGGTGCATTATTTTTTTCTTGCCAAGTACATGTGACTGCCAGAAGATGCTCAATGTGAGGACATTCGAAGGTTTCATTGAGGTTTAATGAGAACTACACCCACTGCGATATTAGACGCATTTCTAAACTTCATACCACATGATCACTTCTTTAAAAACGAGGAAAGAAAATCCTGCGTAGCAAAAGGATGAAGTCGAAACCTCTTAGCCAAGGGAAGAGCTGGTGAAGAGCTGGTGCACTAGTGTGAATGAAGTCATCAACAAGCAGGAAATAACAATCATTCTACCTTCGGTTGTGTGACAGACTAATCGTTGTGGAATGTAAGTTTTTAGGCATTTATACCCTATATCACAGGGGTTTATTAATTTTGACATTAAGTTTGTAACAAAGAGAAATTATTTTGATAGATATACCTCCAAGTATATGGATCGACTCAAAATCGCTAGCTGAGTCGATCATGGAATTTGGTATATATACTCTCTGTCCGACTGAGTAGAACATGTGTAAACATTTCTAAAAACCCGCCCACTTTGCAGTAAAACGTTGTTCTTGGCCAAACGGTAAAGAATTTTGACAAAGTGCCTAGTAACATATTTAGACAATCTCAATATATATACAAATTTAGACACGCTAAATTTTTGGGGCGTTTTCCTAAAAAACATTATCCCATAGAAAAACGTCTTTTTTTTTTGGTGAAACCATGAGAGATTAAGATAAACTTTCTGAACAAGATTTTGTGACAATGTCTGTTTTTATATTTCACCCCCCATTCTGTTTTAGCACTCTCACTTTTTTGGATGTTTAATTTAAGGATGGACTACACTACAACAAATTCTATTGACCAATGCAAAATGTGTACTTTTTGCTACGTTTTCCATCACTTTTTCGAGCATCTCGGGCGGTATAGCACAGGATTTTGACAGGAAAGTGTACCTTGAGCGCTCAACGGTCTGGGGCTTGCTGGCTTGCTTAAAAAAAAAAAACCATCAATTCCCCTTGTTAATGGCGCCAGAGAGTGTGAAATTTGCTTCTTATAATTAGGTCCACCATTCGAACGATTGTTTGGCCGTTTTCTAAACGAAGTGGACGGTCTGTCGGCAGAATTCTTTGAGTAAATTGCATTTTATACGGAAACAATAAAAATTAATCTTCAAAATGTGTCCCAAGGTGGTTCCACTGACGCCAAAATGCTGAGTGCGGTGACGATACGACACCAACTTACCAACCAGTTAATTGGAACGTCTTCGGCGTTGATGTAAGGCATGTCGACGATTACCCACTGTCCCATGAAAATGACAAATAGTGTTGTCAGACGGTGGGTACTGGCCAAGATATTTTCGACATAATTAACACTACTGAACGACTATGTTCAAAGTACAGTGTCGCTTTTTCGGCGCGATTATTGTTTAATATTGTACTGAAAACATGTCTATTGTCTACCCAAGTCAATCGGTTGATAAATGTCAAAGTTTTCAATATTTACATACCGACATAAGATGGCGTACCCTGTATAATAACGTGTCACTCCATCATGCCAAACACACTGTTGTGCGCATTTAATACGTGCAGAGTCTTGCACTCTATGTCCGCATTTCCATGGCAGATAACTAGTTCCCTTGCACAATTTCGCTGTCGTATCGCGTCTCGAGTCCCCCTTTACTCAAACACACCGGGGTGCTCTTATCTGCTCCTGGTGGTGTGGTAATGTATGTTGCCGGGTGATGTCGCATCGGACGACACCCTACCAATTTCAGAAATGCGAAACGAATTTCTCTATCCTGCACAATGGCGAGCTAGCTTTATGAAATGAACGAACGTTGCGCGTAGTCATAGTCATCGTCGTCGTCCTTGTTGTAATCTCTAGCTGAAGCTGTAGTGGATGTCCGCGGTTATATCCCCTTTTTCTATATTGAAATATGTCCTCTTGTCAGGTCTATCCTTCGGGAGACCTCTTCCTTATTTTGCCCATTTCTCGTTCGCGTTCATAATAGGAATTCATCTGAAGGGTTCGTTGGTGGTTACTATCCGGTGGGCCGAACAGAACACATAGCGTAGCCATATACACTTTTTATCCGTCCCCTAAATTGCCAACAGTTCCTCTGCGATATATTCGCAGTCACAGTTGCTCTCTCTGCCGTTTGCAAGGGACAAGGTTTTGATTATTTTTGTTCGTCCTTAATACCTTTGGATTGGTATGTAATTTCTTTTCAAAGGAATATCCATTTGATTTTTTTTTGTAGTTTGTTGAAATTGGAAGGGTGGTTGTGTGCTGTGCTCTCGTTGTGAAGTAGGGATACCACAGAATGCTGATGCCAAGTTGCACACATATACAACTGTTGGATGTTATTCAATTTATCCTTGAGTGTTTTTAGTTGTTGTTTCTTTTTTTGTTCCCTGTTGGGTATTCATATTGTCTGACGTTGTTAAAACGATTATAATACTTTTGCAAACGTTTCAATTTGGGATTAAATGGCGGGATTTTGCTTATTATTACCGAGTGGGAAATAGTGGCTACATTAGTCGTTCAAAAATGATATTACCCCATGCATTTTAGAAAGGGACAAAAATTGTTTGTTAATTAAAGCAATATTTGCTTCTAGATTAGAAAGAGAAAAAGTTCGTTTACTAAGCGTAGATACATACAGTGAAGATACTATTTGTACGCGTGCGTCGTTGGAAGTAATACCATTAGTTTAACAGAAAATTCTAATGGGCGGTAAGATAAAAGATAAAAGATAAAATTACTGTTAGAAGGTAATTCCTACACAAGATAGATGGATTCTTAGAAAGCCTTTGAGGTACTATTTCTTTAAATTTAAAATAATACATTGACGTCAAATAAGACAAAATTTGTTTAGTTCATCTGAAGAATTTATGATTACACATTTTTAGCAGTAAAAAATGTATTTTAAAAAATATTAAGATTAACAGAATATAGTCGGGGTGATATTTTTATATGTTTTATCTATTTCGCCAATGTTATAAATCCTGAAAATCCTTGTAAATAATTGGAGAAATTAAAAAATAAATCAAACTTTGTAGTGAGGAGTTAGTGACTCTAATGACCCTAGTGCTACTCTGTGTAACTGAACCATTGTTTATTTTTTTAAAAAGGCTAGAAACACCTCATACTTAAACAATCGCCACCAAAAAGTGGGAAAACTTTACTTTGCTTTAGCGGAAATGGGATAAAAACTCATAGCTCGAATGTCCAAGAGCTTGCTTTACAGGGGTATAATCCTACCGGCTGGATTATTGCGCCGAGTGCTGGAAAACAAGCAGGAAAGCGTTAAATACATTTACTCGGCCACATCAACCGGTTGAATATTGATGTTCCAGCCAAAAGAATCTCCAAATATCAGCCTTTATGTTCGAGACCACAAGGAAGACCGAGCCTTCGGTTTAAGGATCAATGTTTTAATAAAAGTAGGTATGCAATATTAAATGTTTTTTTTAGCAGCAACTAATATATATATATATAAATAAATAATAAAATAAAGATAATAGCCAGGCATAGTTTTTGTTTGTTTATTTACAAGTAAATTTCTTATAAACCTATTTTGCGGGACACACTGTTAATATACAAATTTGCAATTGCCATAGCTTGTTCGGTGTGGGTGCTATAATGCTGTGTCATTCAGTATCTATGATTCTCGCCTCCATTCTAAATGCAAGTATCGTTTTACCTACAGAATTGCAAGGCACAGCCACGATGCCAACCAACCAGCTGATACATTTTCTTTCTCTGACAGGATTCGGATTTTATTAAGGCGAATTCTCCGCATATTCTCTTCCATAGTGTTCGGTTCGCCCTTCGTTATGGCATGAGTATTTACATTCTGAGGCAACATACTGAGCCACGAAGGGATGCTAAAGTGCTACGGACCGGTACAGTGTTAACTAAAAGGGAGGAACGAGAAATAAGAAACGTGTTTTTTTTTTTGTTTGCATTGTTCTATGTGGGTTCCCTTGTCAGTGGAATGGCGAAAGAATAAAACGAGAATTAGAAATTGGTTCATTCGTTGATGACACTACCATGGGTGATGGCGGTATACACACACAGAGTATATCGTTTAGCTGTGCCCTAGGACTGATGCTTATACCTACTCCAGCAGAGTCGTAGAGGAGATTTAACGATTCGCATTTCGTCCCCCCATCGCTGTGTGCAGGAAAAAGTTTGACGTTACAGTACAATAGAGGGATGCTATGTGTGCGCACATTCAAGGGGGAACCTTAGCCAAAAGTTATGGAAGTAGGATGGAAAACGTGATATCTTTCCGGCAGCGAACCAGCAAAGACTATGCAAGGATTCCCTATGTAACTCCAAGGTGTATACCCTCCATATCCATATCGGGAAATCTCTAGAGAAAAAGTCTTAGGGCAGCATTTTTATGTATTTCGAAAATTTGGATTGCCTGCGAAACCTAGGAGGTACTATGGGAGTTGTTGGGATATCTTACAGTGTACAGCTCTGTGTGTGACAGTTACGGAGCAAGATTGTGGTTGACTAGTGCTGTGTATACTTTAATGGGTGGGAAAGGAAACGACAGCAACACATTTTTTAATATGTTTACTGCGGAATATGAAGAAGAAAGGAGCACGGAGTTGGCTGGAGTGCTGCGACGTGAGCGAAATAAATGAATAGTTACAACAAAGTCCATGTATATAATATAGGAGGACGTTTCCTCTACAGGGAATACAAAAATTAAACGTCTAGTTCTATATTGTTGGATGGAATAATGGGACAACTTTCAAGACTGCCAATGACAATAATAAACTAGAACTTTTCTCTATACAACGGACGCTATTTGCATAATTAGTTTGAAGTTGGATAGATGTCCAAAATTAGAAACAAAAACATAAGATTAACATTATTCCTAATATGTATTAACAACCTACATTTAGCTCTATATTGTGTGGTTATTTTATTATTAAAACTCTTCACTGCGTCATTCCTTCAGGTACTATAGTCGTTAGGAATTTTAAGGATTTGGGTTATGAAAACCCGAAAGCTTAGTATTTGCGTAACTTTTGGACAATTATTTTTCCCCACCTTTTACCTTACTTTAATTTTATCTTACATACTTTGAGAACACTCAAATTATAAGAGCGATTTCTTTCAGTTTTATGGTCAGAGTTTAAAGAAATTTCATCTAAAGACAGCTTAAAACTACGTTCGTTCCGATTAGCATTTCAAACAGATCTTTAGACGGAATGTAACGCACATGATCGCGCATCGACAATATGCGTTAAGTCAACAATTTTCGACAGCAATGCGTGGAATTTCCTCCGAAGTTTTCCGACAAAGAATTGCTGCGGAATCAAACGAACGCGATTGTATGCATTTTCATTTTCTTTCGCAACGGATACCTCGAAAGCAAATTGAGTTCCGATAGGAATTGACTTTCGTTTCGGAAATTGTTCCGAACAGATACCTCGATAGGGGTGATTAGAACCTTTCTGAAAAGTGACTCCTGCTTCACGTTTTGCCCAATGGTACATTAATAGGTTAACATATGATTGGAAAACCAATACCTTGGAAAAGTCCTTATACTAATGCACCTCTTCTTTTCTTTTGTAGTATAGTGGAAGAATTACTAAGATGAAGTCAAAAATTGCGTCCCGTTCTAGCTCCTGGACATGAGCTAGAACATCTCGCTTATTAATATTAATGGTTAGCCAGGCTCTTTGACATATAAAGGGTGATCCAATAGCAGGTACTTGTTTCAATAGCGTTGTTTTGACGGTTTTTCTATTTGTTAATTGGCTTGTGTTCAGTATGCATTGCCATATTATCATGAATAGACTTACGCCGGAACAACAGTTACTAAACTTATTCAGTGTTCAGTTAAAATTGGTATAGAGTCCTTCGACCTCATTTTTGTGGAGATAATCGTACAAATGAACGAATTATTCATAAAACTATCACCAAATTCTGAACCAGTGTTACAGTATTAAGCATTCATCCATCAACCGGAGTGCGTAGACTGCAGAGCCTGTAATAATAAGAATATTTCTGCATTAGCAATTGCCGTATTTAGGCCGATTAGCAGCCAGAGGAAATCCAACAGCGGAAGGAGCGCGTGTTTATACTGTCGATGAAGATCGATACATAGCATTGATCAATGAATTTTTGTTTCCGAAAATTTAAGATATTAGTGTAGCTGACTTGTGGTTTCAACAGGAAGAGCTACATGCTCACAATATATTAATAAATGATCCTGACGATTCCCAGCAAAATCTTTTTATTTGACCCCATTGGATTACTTTCTATTATGTGAAACATGTGAAATCTCTTTTTTAAGTCGATAAACCCGAAACTAAAATTGGACCCAAATAATGGACCATTTAAGAGTTAGTCGTGGGCAACATTAGAAGGAAATTATCTTTAAAAATCAAATTGTATGAATCAAACTAACACCTCAAATAAAGATTTTCCACAACAAAGAGATTTTTTCAGCACGCAGTACCTCAACATCATTAAAAAGGTAAAGAATCCACCGTGCTTATAGTACAGAAGAAGTCAAGTGACCTGAAGAACAACAAGGACTGGTTGTGATAGATTACCAGCGGAACTCTTCAAATACTTGGAATTATGCATGCAACAAACCATCAATCAAACCAATGATGGAGCTCCCCCGACTCAAATATCAGCTCCATATACGAGTATTTCCTTTCCAACGTACTGTGTGAAGGTCTAAAATCATTTTCTAACACAATACCGGCACGTATCAATCTGGGCCCTCATTCCTTAAAGTGATTATGGTTTGACGAAAACATTTCGAAGATACATCTCGCATCACGTAAGATTAAATGTCGTTTTTGCTATCGGCGATATCACTTTATTTGCTTCATTTAAAACAATAATCGTCAAATCATAGACGATTATTGAGCGATTGCTCATGAGGTTTCGACTACCGTCTGAGTGTTAATCGTTTTCAAAGTTACAGAATGACCCCCTGGTTTGTAGCTTGACAGATCGATCCTATTTTCCTTTTAAAAATAATCCTCGAAAGGACGAACGAATTTTGTGTTTATACTCATGATCTTTTCATCCACTATATTGTAGCATCCACCGTTTTGAGCTAGGAATCTCGTCAACATTGATACAGCTGTGTAGCCGAACACTGAAAGACATTCGATCCAACATTTAATATATTAAAATTAAAAACACCTCAGAGTCAACATAAAACCTACAAATGACAGTGTAGTGGAGATCCGTCGAAGATCGACCCTTAAAAAACCCATGCTAGTTTCGTTTAGGAAAAGAGATCTGATCAACATCAACATCCATAATGTCAAGGGATACTTTTTCTTCGTATATTGAACCCGTGTGCAAAAAAAGCGAATTATAAAGAAAATGTAGGTATTTGTATAAAGCTTCTTCGAGGTTAGAGATCCCATACATTTTAATTTTGTGCCATTTAATAATATGTACTGTGTTGCCAACGGAAAAAAAAAGATAGCAATACGAAAGAACAACATGTTTATTGTTGAGCAATATTTTAAAAATAATGAAGGTTTGTCAGCTACAGATGTACAGTCCGCAATTTTCGTACAAAATATGGCCGTCATAGTGATTAAAAACCATCTTAAAAAGTTGATGGTTTTTAATCATTGAAAAATTCAGTGAAACTGATCGAATTAATTTGTGAGAGTATTGCTGAAGTCCAGGAACATCAATTCGGCAAAGTTCAATTATTCACTCAAGAACTGAAGACTACTGTTCATGAAGAGAGAGCTCGTTGAATGGATTTTTGAACAAATTCACGAAGCCACATTTATAGGAAACGGTGATAGAAAATTTCAATAAAAGAGCAAAGCCGTGTCGGCCATTTATCCGATGAACTTTTTGATACATTACCCCAACCTGTATGCTCTACTCTATGAATTAATAAAACATTGAAGCTTTCAAATCAAAATTCTGTATTTTTCATCAAAATTACATTTTGCGTTAATTATGGGACACCCTTTATATCATAGCAGTGAGAGTCCATATACATGTCAATGTCCAAGAGTTTTAATTTTAGTCATAATTAGTTTGGAATGTTTCATATGTTTATTTTTAGAAAGCATAACGTATAAAAAAACCTACTGACATTTAAATGAATCGTTTTTCTCATTTCTAATAAGCCCAACGGCACGGGACAAAAATCCTTGGGTCATCGTTCTGTATATTCCACTCCAATAACGAATCTATTCAACGAAATACCCATTATCCTGTGAATAAAAGTCAATGGGGCCAACGAGAACAGCTAAATCGAGAACGTCTGGCTTTCCAATTAAACTAAAAAGTAGAAAGAAAAAACAGAATCTTTTCAGCACAAGGTTATCCTGTGCCAAAGTATCCTTCTTTCTCTTTCAAGTATGCAATCATTTTCAAATCGAAGAAGAAATTCCCAACTACTGCTACTCCGCCGATTTATTAAAATTTAATTACTCGAAAATGGCATTGCACAATAGGAAGGAGGTCAACTCAAGGTATAAAACACCATCAACTTGGTTTCCCACCCATTCTCTTAAAAGGATAATCCAAGCCATCCGCACGTAAGCCATTCATCAAATCCATTGGAATCAATATCGATTTACCTCATCCCTGAATATAAATATTTGTATACATTGTTTTTCCGGCCAATATCCTTTGAAATTTCAAACTGTTAACCATTATCCCTTTTCGCAAGTATATGTATGTGTGCGCAAAGGCAATTTTACAAAACTCAATAAATAATAGATGTATATATTGTACACAAAATGTGCATAACCTCGACCTGAAGTCCCTTTTCGTTTTACCACCATCATTCCAACACAAAATGTGTATCCTTGAATCAGCATACGTCCTGCAAATGTACTATAGGTATTTACAAGCATACTATACCTACTGCCTAACATTGTGAATAGGATGCCAAAACAATGTGTGGAACTAAAAAAAAATATCTCAATCTCAATGTCCTGCCGTTGCCAGTGTGTACGTACATACTGTGTATAAGTCTTTCATTCTTTTTTTTATATGATCCTACTTGGAACGAAACGACTGACTGTATCCTTGGAGCTCTAGGAAATCGAGTTTACTCTTTGGAACAATTTACACATTTTATCCTCGCACAGACTATACGACTAACAACAAAAATAATCCGAAACGTTCCTCTAACCCCGATGGCAATGTAATCCATGCAAGGGGACATCAACATCAAGTCGTTTGTGGATACTGCTGCGTTAGCGACTACTGTTTCGGAATTATATGAGTTTATTTGTGTGTATGTATGCGTCGCGAAAAGGTGCTGGAGTTTAACCGCCCCAGGGGGCTCGGTTTATAAAATGTCATGTTCCGTGAAAACAAATTGCCGTACATATTCTTGGAAGGGCGTGTGCTGTTGCGTATTGAGTACGTATACTCGTAACATGTTGCAGAGACGAAGGCAACGAGACATCCCTTCACGTTATCAGCAAAAAAGACGAGGCACATCGAAAAAGGTTTTTTTTTATTGAGAAATGATGGCTGGAATAGGGTGTTACCTAAGAAGAGTATCATCATCGCTTAGGATGAGTTAAACGAGGATTTGGGTATTTTTTTTTAATATATGAAGGGGAGTGTTCTGGGTTTCTTGGTGGCAATTTTTAATGGAAAATTGTCTGTAATGGCAGATCATTAATTGGAAAATATCACGACAAAATGTGTATGTGAGAGCGCATTGTTCAAATGGTGACGACTTACAAGAGTGGCAGGCAGCAGGCTTTTTATCAGTGTGTTGCTTATTTCCTCTGACAGGGGATAAGCTTCGAATCGCGCTTATTAATATTTTAAGAGGCTATCACTGGAATGAGAATGTTCTGTTAGGGTAAAGGTTGTATGAAGAGTCCATTGGGTTTTCACTTATTGTGGAGGTTTGTTTAAAGTTAAGCATTCACATGCGGTTGACAAGGATGTTGAATAAATAAATTTTTGCATGAGTATTCAATTTTAAATTAATATGGAAATACTGAAAAAATCATTTAACTAAAACGTAAAAGATATACATTATGTTTAACTATGATTATAAAAACTTCTAATTCGGAATTTGAAGGACATTGGTGTCCAAGTGAATAATAAAAATTTGCCGTTATTGGCCAAAACTGAAAATTCCGTTAAGAAAACGCTGAGTCAAAACTAATTATGTTGAAATATTGCAAACAGTTATAGCAACATTGATATTAAATTTCATTCAATTTGACTAAAAATTGCTAGGTGTAAAAAAAATAATGACATAGAATTTTGACCAAAAAATAAATGCGTATACGAAGTTTGGAAAAATTCAGTCCAGACCATTACGGAACAACTTATGTTCAACTTATGCTCTGTATATATACAAGGTGGCGCAAAAGTAATCCTCCTATCAGAAAATACATTGGAAGGTTATTTTTGCGCCACATTGTATAATATGATGTTGAAACAATAGTGATTTTTAACAACTGAAAGCTGACTCAAATATATTAATGGCCCTTTCTGAGAAGTTTAAACAATTTTGCAATGCTTAAAATGTATCTTAACCTTATTCATAAATTTTTTTTTAAATCTATATATATAAAGATGAAACCCGTTTTCCGTTGTCACGACATAACATGAAAACGGCTTGACCGATTTGGCTGATTTTTTTTTGTAGTTTTCTAATACTCTGTACAAGGTTCTTACGGAAAAAAATATTGAGAAAATCTCTCAGGTCAGCTTTGAGAAAATAAATACTACTAACACTAAAATACTTTTACGGACTCTAAAACGAAACAGTACCCGGGCGAAGCCGGGCCGGGCAGCTAGTGCTTAATAAAGAATGTTAGGTACAAGGTGGCGCAAAAGTAATCCTCCTATCAGAAAATACATCGGAAGGTTATTTTTGCGTTGCCACGATCACTAATATGATTCCGTCCTTTTCTGTTACGATGTTTGAAATTGTTGAAATTGATAACCCACCCCCATTTTTTTGGCCATTTATGCTGGCAGTTACAGCTTGAAAAAGTGTGTGATTTTTTTTTTATTTTGGATGCACCAGGTGGAACTGGCAAAACATTTCTCATTTCGCTAATTCTCGCCGAAATACGCCGACAAATAATGGCATCTCATTGGCCGTTGCATCATCTGGCATTGCAGCTTTATTGGATGAAACCAGAACAGTTCATTTAACATTTCAGCTGCCTCTGAATATTCGAAGTAACCCAGATGAAATGTGCAAAATTAACAAACCAATGTTGAGGGCCAAAGTGCTAAAAAAAATGCAAAATTATTATCAGAGATGAATGCACTATATATAGCACACAATCGTTCTCTTGAGATGTTGAACAATGATATATCAATGATATAAAAAAAACGACCAACTATTCAGCGGTACTCAGGTGATTTTAAACCTTTTCCGACATCCACGTTCAACGATGTTGAAAAAGTCCAACTAAAAATAAACATGCGCGTCAAAATGCTACAAGATCCATCCGCTGGTACATTCTCAATTGTTAGATATCGGACAGGAAAAGTTGCTGTCTATGCAAATACTGGTGGCATAAAATTGACCACCGATTTCTGCACAATCGTTGATAGGCAAAATGCTTCTATTGGCCGCATGTACGCACAAAGAAAGGCAGAAAGAAGAAGATTAAATTATACTTTCGTTCGATTTCTTTGAGATCGATAAATGATCATTCTATTTTATAGATCACATTCGATCTATTTTATAGATCACATTCGATCTATTTTATCGATCGTTAAAACATTCCAACACATTTACAATACATTCGTTATTATACCCTAGAACATAGAAATAATTTAGCTAGACTTTATCTGAGTCGATTTAGCCTTGTCTATCGGTGAGTTCACCCGTCCATACGTCACCAGTTTTTGGGCCTTAGGTTCTGAGCTAGAATGTTGGAATTGGTACTACCATTCGTTTGCTCTCAGCAGAACAAGTGTGAAAAATTTCAAAATCCGCCCACTGACACGCCAATTTTTCACAAAAACATTGTTTTTTGCCAAACGGTTAAGAATTTTGAAAAAGAGTCTGAATAACATATTTCGTTTACATAAAGTTTTTACCACGCTCACTTTTGGGACGTTTTTATTCAAAATTTTATTATTTTTGTATAATTTTAAAGAAATTCGAATCTTTCGACGCAAAAACATTGGTAATATTAATATGAACATTTCTTTGTGTAATCTTGGCGGCAGCAGGTGAGTGCAATGTGTCTATTGAGACACCTCTTTCTTTGGCGACCAAAATACAAATTTTTGGAGCAACAGGCTCGTTAGTACGAAGGGCTGAGTTTTCTCACAACCATTCATGTGTGCGTGTGTACTTCTTGCACGATGGCGGGACCTCCTGTTTTATTCCGACTGCGAACGGCTAAATTAAGATAAGCTTTTCTTGACAATTGATACTACTCGGATGATTAGTCAGATCAACACGAGAGGAGTGATGAGTGAAAAATCATTTAGGTGTTGCTACGCTGGGACAGACCTTCTGCGCGGCAGTCATCGCACTAACCAGCGCTGAGCCCGTCGTCTTTTGCGAACACTTACTTACTTACAAAAGCGCTACAGCCCGGGATGAACCTGGGTCTCAACCAATATGCCTCTCCAATTAGCCCGGTCCTTAGCCAACTGCCTCCAGTTGCGCACTCCAAGTGCGGTCGGTTTCTACTTGTGCACGCCACTTAAGGAAATGTCTTCCTCTACTGCGTCCGACGTCTGGCTGGGAATCGAAGACTTTGCGAGCCGGAGTATTGGTGTCCATTCGTTATACATGTCATAACCATCTTAAACGTCCAATGCGGAGTTTTTTGACTAGGGGTATGTCGCTGTACAGCTCGTATAGTTCGTGGTTGAATCTTCGTCTCCATAGCCCGTCAACGCAAACGGGACCGAAGATTTTTCGAAGAATTTTTCTCTCGAATCGACCAAGGATTTCTTCATCCGCTTATGATACGGTCCATGCTTCAGCGCCGTAGAGCAGGACTGGGATAATCAGGGTCTTATATAGGATCTCCTTAGTAGTTCGAGTGAGGGCTTTACTACTAAATTGCTTTCTTAGCCCGAAGAAAAGCAATTGGCAAGAGTAATTCTTCGTTTGATTTCTGACGAGATGTTGCTGTCACAGTTAATAGCGGAGCCGAGGTAGACAAAGTCCCGTACTACCTCAAAGTTAGATCTGTCAATGGTGACGTTCTGTCCAATTCGTCGATGTTGTGTGTTCTTTCGTGTTGACAGCATATACTTAATCTTACCCTCATTTACTGCTAAACCCATTCTTGCCGCTTTCTTCTCTAAAGCTTAGTACGCAGGTCGCGCTAAATTTTATCTTTACTACTTATCTGATCTTTACTTTTCTCCAATGCAAAGATAAATGCTCGCTAAATTCGTACACAGCATATAGATGAGTCTGGGAAATGTCATGGCTGAAACACAATCACGCTTTGGTGCGTTGCGTTGGCTGACGCACCTAGTTCAACCATATGAAATCAATGTTACCTATCCCAATTTAGCTTTGCCTGGCGTTGAGTTTCCACCTCAAAATGAAAAACGTAAAATCTTAACGTTACGTTGCTGTAAAGCGCCATGGGCAAAGCAAAGGTTGGAAAAAATGTGAATTGTCAAAATATTTGTTGTTGTTTTCTGGATTATTTTCTGAGAAGGTTGTGGAATACGATATTTTTAGCAAAGATTTTAATCATTTTCCCCATTTTTGTAGCAGAAGTTAAAACTGCTGAGAAAATAGATATGTCAAAGCGTGCGCAAAGCAGTTGGGCGTAACGTAGGTAAAGCGAAGCTCCAAAGCGTGATTGTGTTTTAGCCATCATACATTCGCAGATGTCAGTAAATGTCAGATAATCAGTCGCGTCAATATTCTTTCATTAAATATTCTTCTTCATTTTCTTCCATTTTGTTTTTATTTTTTTATTAAAATTTCGCCGATTTAAATGGCTCGCACATTATTTTTGCGAGACAAATAAGTGGAGATCTGTTCTCCGATGAGTATAAAACTTTTCGTATAACACATAATATTGTTATACCCTACCTACATTTTGTGTGTCCCATCTTTATGAAGTTAAGGATTTATCTCGCGACCTGCGTACTGCATTGATAAATTTGCTCGCTAAATTTTATCTCTGGGAGAAAAAATTTAGCGCGAGCTGCGTACTGGGCTTTTACTAACAAACGTGCGGCTATGACATCACGTTGAGTCCTACCAATGATGTCAATATCTTCGGCGTATGCTAGTAGTTGCACCGATTTTTTGGAAAATTGTGCCTCTGGTGTTGGCTCGGGAGTTTTGCACAATCCTCTCAAGAATCAAATTGAAGAAGTCACATGATAGCGCATCGCCTTGCCTAAATCCTTTCTTGGTATCGAATGTGTGGTCGTTTCCGACCCTGATGGTGCAGCGAAAATTCTCCATCGTCATCCTACACAAACGGACGAGTTTGGGCGGTATACCAAAACTAGACATGGCTCTGTATCGTTCGTCTCTATAAATGCTGTGTTATGCGGCTTTGAAATCGATAAATAGGTGGTGGGTATCGATTTGAACTTCTTGGGTTTTTTTCAGGATCAGCCGAAGTGTGAAAATTTGATCGGTTGTGGACTTTCCTGGCCTAAAACCACACTGATATAAGGGCCGATCAGGTTGTTGGTAAACGGTTTCAGGCGTTCATATATTACGGCAGATAGGATCTTGTAGGCGATGTTGAGCAGACTTATGCCTTTGTAGTTGGCGCAGTTCAGATGGTCTCCTTTTTTGTGGATCGGGCAAACGATGCTGAGGTTCCATTCTTCAGGCATACTTTCATCCGACCAGATTTGGCTTATGAGTTGGTGGATGTTACTTACTAAGTCATCTCCGCCAGCTTTATAAAGCTCAGTGGGAAGGCCGTCATTTCCGGCAGCCTTATTAAGCCTGAGTTTAGATATTGCTATCCTCACTTCACTTAGGTCGGCTGGTTGGCAGTTTTCGCCGTCGTTTCCAATATTATGGTTCGTTCAGCCTGACAGCAGAATGTTGTTCTTCATCGCCGTTTAACAGTCTGCAGAAGTGGTTCTTCCATATCCTCAGCATCGACTGTGTCTCAACTACGATATTTTTCTGTTCATCTCGACAGGATTCTGTTCGAGCCTTGCTCGTAGAAGCAATCCTTAGTTATATCATCTTTTTTCTCCGTCGGAGCTTGTGCGCATATAAGGCTTATGTTGGCTAATTTGTCCTTGATGCGGATTGTTACAAAGCGTTCGCTAATGTTTTGGATACATAAGACTTCTTGCCTAAGTTTGGCACTTATAACAAATACGCATCCGAATAGTCGCTGTTTCTGCTCACTATAACACGTTCTATAGTAGATATATTAGTCTAGTTTTTCATTCTCTTTTTGCCAGGCCCATCCCATCGTATTTCCTGGATGGCAGTAAAGTCTGCTTTGTAGCAGTTTAGGGCTTCCGCTAGTTGTTCTATTCGCCTGCACCTCTCCTGTTTAATGTTTTCACATTCCAGGTGCAGATACGAACGTCGTTGTCCTTTTTTCGTTTAGCAGGGTCGTCAACAATAATATCAGTCCTTTCCGAGGCTATTGGTTGCTTCGAATAACCTATACGAAAACAGAAACGACATTCGTATCTGTACATGCAAAGTAAAAGTTCCAGCTGAACAACTAGCCAAGCCCCTAAGCTGCTACAGACAGACATTACTGCCATCATGGAAATTCAATAGGGAAAAAATGGAATAAAAAAAAACTGTGATATTTCCTATGGTACGCGTTGAAGTGCGCAGAGCCTGCGACTATTCGAATGCGGATTTCTAACAAGTGATAGACCTAAACAAAAAACTATTATGACAAGATCTTTCAATTGGATAAAGTCCCCAAAAAAATAATCCAACTATAGACACTATCTCCACAGACAAAAAAATCATGGACAAAATCTCCAACGAAAAAATCCTAACTGACAAAATCTCCAAATCTTCTCGTAATCGTAGCCAATAGACATCGCTATTTCTTTGTGATTTTTTTTTCTTTTGATTTTAATCATTAATAAAATCCTTATCTCGTTTAAATTGCTATTACCTACTACTTTTTAATTTGTATTGAAAATGTAAATGTATTTATTTTTTAATAAACAAAGATAGATGTTCAATTTGTGAGTCATGCCATTGAATTGCGGCGATATGGGAAAGCGTACCCAAATTAAAAAAAATGGCATCACAAAAGACTATTTTTACGAGCTCATCGACAAATCGTATGACAGACTGGTAGTTGGAAACCAAAGCTAACAAAAAATCTGTCTGGTAATTTAGACTGATTGGGGCATATTCAAAAATATTTCACAAGCTCTTGCTATGTCGTTGCTAGACTAAGCCTGAGGTTATCGAGTCTGACGTTAAATATGGCAGAATGTATGTTTAAATTGAGTTAAACTCTGGTTAATACCAGAAATAGGCGAATAAAAAGACACGATTTATTAATTCTTGTGCGTGAATGCAAAAAAAAATATAAACGAACAACAAAAATGTAAGCCATTAAAAAATGGCAGGAACAGAGAAAAGAATAACTGACTTACGGATTTAACCTATTTTTTTATTTATTCGTCTCCTTTTCGACTTCCGCAATTAACCCCTCCCACTATCAAAATCAAAGAGTACACATTATCTTTACCAACGTACCTACATCTGACAGCCATCATAGGAAGTATAATTGTAGTAGAACAGCTGTGAAAATATTTATGAAAAGCAGCTGAGTTTACTTAACTAACGTAGCAAAAACTATAGACTAGTAAGTCACGACTTTGGTAGATCATTTCATTATGAATATGCCCCATTAACTTCGCTGTGGCACGATATGCAACTGCGGTTTACTCACCTCCGCATTAAAAAACGGGCAATTACATTTGACTATATTGCGATGGTCAAGATGTTTAAGACTGATATGACCTTTAAAACGTATGCACACTAATACTCCAGGCCCAGAGTCTTCGATTCCCAGCCAGATTGTATGAGGCTCCACTAAACTGTCACCGACCAATAGCAGCCGACCTCAAGCAACTTAAAGTGTGCAATTGAGTGGCGGCAAGCTAAGGACATTAGTTTTATATACTCTTGGCAGTGAAAACAAATCGGAATTTGAGCTCGAGTTTAAAACATAAATTCTATAAAAAAAAGTTTTAGCAATTTTGTAACCCATTTACATTGACTAGACTTACACTTCTAGTCATAATTGTATGTTGTCAATACGAAATCAACTTTCTCCTCCTAAATCGTTCATAAACTATCATCAAGACCAAGTCGCAATCAGCCATCTTCACCGAAAAAAAAAACAATTAGCAACTCAATAAAAATGTAAAGCCAATAAAAGCTACCCCAAGACCCCTAGTAGGGGGTGGCCAATAAAAACACACAAGTCCTAAGATACATATTCTCTTTTATCTTGTGCCTCATCAGTGTTAAATGTTTATTCAGCTTATCCGCTTCTAGAATGAGGGGCACCGCACTCTAGTCTAGTTACACTAACCTGAATGTGTTTATTTGAAAATGTAATTCACGCTTGTTCCGAAAACAAAGCGCCGATGTATCATCATCCGAAGTGAACAAATCTTCAAGTAAACAACAACAAAATTAAAACGAAAAGAAAATCTTTATTTTGGGTTAGACAACTTGAGGCCGTGTAATGCGCGAACGCCCCCAATTCGAGTTCTAGAATCTAAGCAGAGCACACACAACTGAAATTATGAAATCCAATGAAATGAAAATTAGGTTCATTTGTGTATACGGATACATGTAAACGATGTACACATTCGCCATCAGCCGCGAGAGAAGGGGAGCAAAAGCTTGTTCTTCTCCTTCTTTGGGCACTGTGTACATCATAGTCATCTAAATTCACCAGTAGAGAGTAGAGAGGATGCACTATTGAGGGAAAAATGAGGGCGCAACATTTAGCTAGTCTTACCAACAAAACAAGATTCAGTGCAATTACAGTCGCGTAAATGCACTAGGTATAGGTGGCTATGGTTATGGTTATGGATATGACTATGCCCACCTCTCCTCCCGATGATGGTGATGTAGCAAGTCATCTATGTGGGACAAACTCTTGGGACAAGGAAAGTGGCAGTCGTGGAACTCCGAGACTCCTAGATACATAAATTCTGCGATGCTTGAGTGTTTTACTTTACATGCTTACTGCTGGCGTTTCCATCTTCGCTTCTCTTTGTATCTAAATGTAAATTTGTATTTCTTTTCTGCTGATGCTGCTGTTGATGTTGCTGCTACTGCATCACCGAAGAAGAGCGTTAATCGGCGTGTGAAACTGGGTCGAAGTGTGATTCGAAGCCGAAAAATTAAAAAAAAAAACTCCTTCAAATGGATGCATTTGAAAATCAAGGCAGTAGTGTGAGGAAGATCCTAGATACACCACCTAACGAGAACAACACCGAACGCGAACAGTTGCTGCCGCTGCAAATATCATCAACAACTGACCTATATTTCTCCTGCGCGATGTGCCAATGCATGTGCGGTTGCCTGAATCAACATTTTCTGTGCTCTATACAAGCCCAAAAATGGAGGCAAACTGTGAAAAGGATTGAGAGTAAGGCGCGTCAGTGGGATGAAATGTTTTAGCTGGGCAGCTTTGAATTTGGGTTAGCTTAGGACGATTTGTGGATTTGGCGCGTCACTGCCACATTAGGCAATTTCAAGTGCTATATGAATTAATGTAGGGCACAACGCAAGGATGTGCAGAATTGTACTGCTTAGATTTACTCACTTGACTTGAACACAGCATATGAATTGAGGCGTTCGTTCAAGGGTCATCAGTCATGACAAACGGACATATTTAATAAAAAGTCTTCCATAAGAAAAAGTTGAATATTAATATAATTATAATTTTTATATATACATATATATATATTTATATATATGGATGGAGTTCTGTTAATTTGTAGCTAAAATGTGTACAAAGGTATTGTGCAATATAGAGTAAAAATGTATCGTATTTGTAATTTCACAAACGACCCAAATGGTGGGTGCACGACGTAAAAGGCGTAAAATATAATACCAACCATGCAAAAATTTGACGATTTTCATAGTTCTGCCAAAATACACAATAACATTCATTTTGATTACTGTCCGGAAGGTATTCCAAATAACACTTTTTTGCCTCTATCATCGTAATCAATCAAGCAAAATCTTGAGCTCGGAAATTTTCAGCAAAAGCAATATCTTTGTCTTTGTATGAGAAAGTTTACAAGTATCTTTACTTTACTTGTTAAAATTTCTCTTACAAAGACAAAGATATTTTTTTCCTGAAAATTTTCGACCTCGAGATTGTGAGAGGATTGTGCAAAACTCCCGAGCCAACACCAGAGGCACAATTTCCCAAAAATCGGTGCAACTACTAGCATACGCCAACGATATTGACATCATTGGTAGGACTCAACGTGATGGCAAAAATGGGTTTAGCAGTAAATGAGGGTAAGACTAAGTATATGCTGTCAACACGAACGAACAACATCGACGAATTGGTCAAAACGTCACCATTGACAGATATAACTTTGAGGTAATAGGTGACTTTGTCTACCTCGGCTCCGCTATTAACTCTGACAACATCTCGTCAGAAATCAAACGAAGAATTACTCTTGCCAATCGCTGTTTCTTTGGGCTAAGAAAGCAATTTAGTAGTAAAGCCCTCACTCGAACTACTAAGGAGATCCTATATAAGACTCTGATTATCCCAGTCCTGCTCTACGGCGCTAAAGCATGGACCGTATCAAAAGCTGATAAAGAAATCCTTGCGCACAAACTTGGAGTGCGCAACTGGAGGCAGTTAGCTAAGCATGTTGGTTGAGGCCCAGGTTCATCCCGGACTGTAGCGCCACTTATGTAAGAAAACATCGAAGCAGCCTGTCAGAGTATTGTTGATAGTCCACGAACATCAATTCGGCACCACATTCGAGAAGCCCTCTACAGCGAATTCTCACAAAAGAGTTGAAACTTCATGTATTACAAAGTTAAATTATTCAATTTCTCGAACAAAATCATCTTCAGTGATGAAGCTCATTTTCATCTTAATGGCTTCATTAATCGTCAAAATTGTAGCATTTGGGGTTGATAAACAAATGCATCCACAACGCGTGACTGTTTGGTGCGGATTTTGGCCTGGAGGCATTATCGGACCATTCTTCTTCAAAAATGCGGCTGGTCAGGCAGTAACAATTAATGGTGTTCGTTTTTAGTGCCCAAATTACAAAATTTGGATGTGACAACATGTGGTTTCAACAAGTGCCACAATCCATACAGCCAGAGAAACAATTCAATTACTTCATGAGTCATTTCCTAACGGACCGTTTTTGAGATCATAATTGGCCATCTAAATCTTGCGATTTAACGCCATTGGACTTTCTTTGGGATTTTGTGAAGTCAAAGGTCTATGCAACCAAGCCCACGATCACCAACGCATTGAAAGAGAAAATTTGGCGGTGTATTAACGAAATTCAGCCACATTTATACGAAACGGTCATAGAAAATTTCAATAAAAAAACACGAATGTACTTGCCAGCAAAGCCGTATCGGCCATTTATCCGATGTGCTATTCCATACATTACCCCAATGTTTATATGAATCAACAAAATTTAAGCATTTTATTTATATGCCGAATCCAAATGGCTATGTTGGGATTAGATTTCTAATGCAATTGATACTGCTAGAATGATTTGCCAGATCATTGCAAAATAAGGCATAGCATCCTTTTGCTCGGTAGTTCTTCGGACTAAATACCGATCCATTGACCCCTCAGATTAAAGTTTGCTGGAGAATGTAATCTCAACACCATTTGACTTATACACAAGAAAGTAGACCACCTTAACTACCACAATTAGTGCAGTTTTAATCCACGAAAAAACGCTTGATCAAATATTCCAATTTTTGGGGATTCTAGAAAGATGAAAGATGTATAGGTCCAGGTTTATTACAGTAGCGCCACTTTAAGTATTTATTGAGAAAGCATCGTAAAATATCCCATATAATTCAATACCATTCACGGCCAATCACATGCGCTTGGATGAAGCGCACAAACTGCTGTCAAATAAATCTCCAATGTGTAAAGTTTTTTGTGCATTATTATTATTTTGTCAAAAGAATGCTGTTGGCCCATAATTCAGAACCACTTGCAAACTTCAAAACTATGTAGGATTTTTGTTTATCTGGATTAAAAACAATTCCACTGGCCAAGCAAAGGTGGGAGGCAAAAAAACTCGTGGCGGCACAGCAGCAAAATGGAAACAACGTGGTTTTGCGAAATTCTTTGTGATTGTGATGGTGGTGGCCTGAAAAAATCAGCGAAATTCACCGCAGTAGGTGCATATATTCGTACGCGTATACTTTGTATTCGATGATGTGTGCTTATTACCAAACGGTGTATGTTAAATGCCAATACGAATCAATTGTGTGGTGTACGTATGTTGCCTAAACCCAATAATTGTGTGCTGTCTGTGTGATCTGGACCGCCAGAGTTAGCCAGCTTAAAGCCAATCAATTCACCTGGCCAACATTCTGCGGTGGCCGATGTTGATTTTTCAGATAAATGTATGTGCATGGTGGTATGGTCAGTCACTATAACTAGGTTTCTTGTTTTTTTATTGTGACAAATTGAGCACAACTCTTTAGACAGTGCGCTCCAACAATGGACATGGCATATGTATAGATTTTTGTCTTTGAAGTGTGTGTTTACGCGACACCACAAGAGAATCAATCGTGTGATCACATTGCAAATTGATGAAGAATTTTTATTCATGATATTAGAATTGCGGTTGAGTTTAAATCCGACCTCATATAATAGTCCAAATCAATACATATCTAAACTCCAAAGATAGTCGGTCGGATATATGTATCATGTCGAAGGGATAACCATCACAGACCGCCTAAACTAATATTAACGGGTGATTTTTTAAGAGGTTTAAAACTTTTTAAAAAAAAAAACACACAAAAAATTCGAAAAAATGAATGAAATATTTATTTGAATCGATAGTTTGAACCTTGCAATTTAATGTTTAAAGATAATTTCATGCAAATGTTGACCGCGGCTGCGTCTCAGGTAGCCCATCCGCTGAGTCCAATTTTGGCATACTCTTTCACACATATCGGCCGGTATCTCACGAATGAATGCATGGATGTTGGCTTCCAGTGCGTCAATCGAAGCGGGCTTGTCCCTATAGACATTAGCCTTGACATACCCCCACAAAAAATAATCTAATGGTGTCAAATCGCACGATCTAGGCGGCCAATTGACCGGCCCGAAACGTGAAATTAACTGTTCACCAAACTCGCCTCGCAATTGCGCCATTGTTTCGCGTGCTGTGTGGCATGTGGCACCGTCTTGTTGAAACCACATATCATGCAAGTCAAGAACTTCCATTTCGGGCAAAAAAAAGTTTGTTATCATCGCTCGGTAGCGTTCACCATTGACAGTAACGCTGCGATTCGCATCATCTTTGAAGAAATATGGCCCAATAATGCCGCCGGCCCATAAACCGCACCAAACAGTGGCTTTTTCGGGATGCATTGGTAGCTGTTGCAATGCTTCTGGCTGATCTTCACTCCAAATGCGGCAATTTTGCTTATTTACGTACCCATTCAACCAAAAATGAGCCTCATCGCTGAACACAATTTTTCGATAAAAAAGCGGATCCTCGGCCAGCTTTCCAAGAGCCCATTCACCAAAAATTCGGCGTTGTGGTAGGTCGGCTGGCTTTAGTTCTTGCACCAGCTGTATCTTAAAAGGCTTTACGCCCAAATCCTTCCGCAAAATTTTCCACGTAGTGCTGTAACAAAGGCCTAACTGCTGGGAACGGCGCCGAATCGACATTTCGCGGTCTTCTGTCACACTAGCTGATACGGCCGCAATATTTTCTTCACTACGCACAGTACGTAAACGTGTTGGTGGTTTAATGTCCAACAAAGTAAATTTGGTGCGAAATTTGGTCACAATCTTCCGAATAGACTGCTCAGAAGGTCGAGAATGCCGATCATAAAATGGAAGCAGCGCGCGATGAACATTTCGAACCGAGCACGAATTTTGATAGTAAAATTCAATAATTTGCAAGCGTTGTTCATTTGTAAGACGATCCATGGTTAAATTGCAAACCAAACTGAAGCTGTTTGACAGTGACACAAGGTACTAAACACACGTCAGCTGTCAAAACCAGTGTTGCCAAAACCAAACCAGCTAAAAAATCACCCGTTACAATGATTCACTTTACTCGCCAACATTATTGCAGAATGATGCCGAAAATAAGTAATACAATTTTTAAATTCAGATTATCTTGTGATAATTTTGAACAAGAAAGTCTCCCAAATATATGGTCTTGTGATTAAAAAACATACTCGTTTTCACCTAATTGATGCCTTACAACTCTGACCGTCAGTGTAATCCACGTGGCGACCACTAGGCGCCTAGTACCTTGATCGCAGATTGGGTCTTAACCCCACCTATGATAGCAATCATCACGATATCGATTACATTTGTTTAGCTTCGCTAGATGACACGAAGTTCCTAAATTAAATTACATTTTTCAACGTTGCTCCGTCAGGAAATATAAGAATTGTGCTTCATCTAGTACCATTCCTGGTGATAGAAATCTTTCTAACGAGGAATGTGATTCCTATATCGGGAACCTTAACACGGTAGTATTACAAGTTATGGATTCGTCACTTCAGAAATTGAATTCAAAAAACTGCATCGATTGTTATTAATGCTGTGGATAATGGAATTTACAAACTCAACCTTATCAGCTTTCATTTTTAGGCGGTTTACGCTAGAGAACTCTCTTACAGCAAAACTGTTGAAGTAAGTGAAGAATTGTTGAGATTTCTCAATATTGAAATTATCGGTACTGATCCTTCCAATTATAGGCCTACACGTCTACTGCCTATTATAGGAAAGATTTTCGAGATAGTTTTAAGCAAGTCTATTTTGTGCGTATGTGATGAAAAGGTGATTATACAGCGGAATCAATTTGGGTTCATCGGATGCACTGCCACACAACTGGTTTCAGATATTAACTGGAACTTGAACTGTAAAAGGCTTACGGCTGCCTGCCTAGTTGATAGGATCGGCGAATTAATTTATAAACTTATCGGATATGAATTTCCACAGCATCTCACAAGGATAGTTATATCTATAATATACGAGAAGAAATCTGTCATAACAGATAGAGAGTACACGACTCTCGAAGTTTTTTGTGTCACAAATGTTCTTCTACAAGGCACGGTAACCGCACCTGAACTTTTTAACATCTACATTTCTGAAACACTTAGGGTACTTGATGATTTCACTAGCACTCGCCGAGTGGCCTAATCGGATTGGAAGCTTTAAAAAAATTAAAATACGTATTTCGAACAGAAACATGATTTTCAAAATAAATTTGCACAATTTGGAAGCGTTGTTCAGACTTCGCGTCGGTCTATTTGTGTTGAAATACCAAACCAAACTAAAAATAAATCACTTGACAGCTAAATACCTCTAAAAAAAAAACATCCGTTACAATCAGCACAAAAATACCCAGCTATAAAAGGCAAGATCGACGGTTATATCTTTCAAAAACATCTGTTCTACTTCAGCTTTGTTCATCCAATTCTGACTTATGCGAGTCAAGTGTGGTGGAATATCAACCCATCATACATAGAAAAAGACTGTTAAAGCGATGAACTGCCGCGCAGAAGGTGTGGGTTCGATTCCCAGCTGGAGCAACACCAAAATTATTATTATTATTATTCTTAACAATTGATTTAAATATTTATTATTATTAACCTTTCGGATTCAGCATTAAACAGGAGGTCCCGTTATCGTGCAAGATGTACACATGAACGGTTGTGAGAAAGCGTAGATGTCGAAGAGCTTGAATGCAGATATATATAGGAGTGCACATTCAGACTATCGACATTACGTATCAAACATCAAACAAAATCCTACTAGATTCTCATGGAGTAAGCCATAATTTAATACTCGACCTCGGGAGAAATCATTTTGCACGCTTGGCCAATGTCGAAAAAAGGAGCTTATACCTGGAGTGTTTTATCCGAACCCTGTGTATTTCAGAAATGCCTTAGAAGTAAGTAAGTTTCGAACTACTTCTATCGAACAATCAAAATATCAGCAATCACATGCAAGGGCATGGGATTAGATTAGTTCAGGTTTATTTATCTCTTTTTATTTAGTTTAATTTGTTATTTATCATAAATATAGAAAATATGGTTTACCTATATAGATTTTACTATGTGATTATATTATTAAGGATACGTTTACAATTTTACAAATTGTTTTTGTTCAAAACTACTTTCTGAAACGGAGAAGTTTCGAAAGTTCGACCCTCTTCAATTCTTGCGCGACTTAAATGTTGTATGCTTTTAAATCAATATCCATGATACCCCAACAACGTCTGGCTTAACACAGAGTTAACTAACTACTGAAAAACCAGCCGCAACCAATTTGTTTTATTATGTTTTTGCAGCAAAAATTGTGTTTTTATGAAAAGCCTTAAAAAAAAAGTATGACAAAAGTTATGAGAAAGAACGACGTTTTTCCTGAAAGTAAGCATGGCAGTGGGCGGGATTTGAAAATGTTTACAATTTTAATGGAACCATAAACTAAGACATTATATACCAAATTTGAAAATTCATCATCCAAGCTCAAAATGTACGGATGTACTAATAGTTAACGTGGTACAAAATGCATGCATAGACAAAATGCGTAGATATTGTCTAAATATTTTGCATGGCTAAAAACATTATATGAATGAAATATAGACAATAGTTTGTAATAGAGAAATAATTTAGCTAGATATACCTTAAAGTATATGGATCGACTTAGAATCGATAGTTGAGTCGATTTAGCCATGTCTGTCCGTCCGTACGCCACCAGTTTTTAGGCTTTAAATTTTAGCTAGAATTAGCAGAACAAGTGTTCAAATTTTTGAAATCCGTCCACTGCTACGACCCTTTTTACAAAAACGTAGTTTTTTGGCTAAACCGTAAGGAATTTAAAAAAAAAGTATCTGAGCAACATATTTAGAGAATCAGAATATTTATATTTTGTCTTTATAAAGTTTTTTTGCCACGCCCACTTTTTGGGACGTTTACAGTAAAAAAAAATGTTCCGTAAAATTTTAAAATATTAAAAAAAAAAATGCAGAGCCATTGGTTATGATAAAATAAACATTTCGTTCTTAGATCATTTTAGCCCACGCCCACTTTTTAGGGGCGTTTTCTTACAAAAGCCATTTGTATACCCTACCAAATAGCATATGCAGGAGAAAGATTTTGATAAACTGTCTGAATAATATGTTGCGTCAAACGGTTAAGAATTTTGAAAGTGTCTGAAGAGCATATTTAGACAATCACAATATCTATATTTGTGGGCGTTTTTAGTAAGGATGGGATGGGATAGGGTATTAAACGATCCGCACAGTGTATTGTAGCCTTCTCATATGTTTCTTTTTTAAATTCCTCGTTGTTTGACCAAAAATTACATTTTTCTGAAGAGTGGAGAGTGCTTTGCTGAACAGAGGTTCATATGCCGAATGTAGGTCGAACACAGACGGACGGACGGACAAACTGACAGACAGGGTAGATAAATAAGGATCTAAATTTTTTGTTTTTGTTACAGAATTTTACCCCATTGGAATAAGGTATAAAAAAAGTAGCTCTAAAAGAATCACCCATAAAAAGAGGGTCAGGAGCCCGTTAAGTAAATCACAATCGTCCAAATAATATTTCTTTTTTCTAAAAACGTGTCTACTTTATGAGAACAACCTTCAAAATAAATAAAATAGGGCAGCATTGCGAAGAAAAGAAAATATACGGTTATTTATTTTAAAATTATTATCAGAGATGTCCGATGCAATTATTCAGCCTGTCTTGCGGTTTTTTGATTAAACAGAAAGCTTGTGTACTGGTATATAAACGTTATGCACTAGTTAGCGAAACCGCCATCAACGCCCTCCCGAATAAAACAACAAAATTATTATTTAATAGTAGTACATAAAGCAGCAACAATGGATTAGGAGCGGGAATTCTTCAGTTCATCCAAAAAAATCGTTGTTTCATCGGGTTACTGTGCGCTTGGGGGTTACGTAAACAAAACTCGTGTAGCATGAACCATAAATTGTGGGCTACAATGGGGAAATGCTACATACGACACGAACAATTTACAAATCTCTCCCCATACCACAAAACGAAGTCAGATTTATTGCGATGGAAAAGCGATCAACAGGGCGAGTTGAGTAGATAAGAATACACTGTTGTGGGTGGTGTAACTTTAAAGGAACTTGTTTTGTAAATTCGCTGAATTGGAAAGGGCTCTTCTGTGGTGGTACGAATTTACAAAAAATCATGAAATCACATGGTGAAACAGAATAATTAGGAGTTTTTCTTCCATTTTTAAGTCAGACCTGAACAGATCTCAGAGTTCGATCAGAAAGCTTTGATTACATTTTAAAACACATATGAGTATAATGATATTACCAAAATCTAAAAATTAGATTATCACAAAATTGAATAGCTACATAGATAATATATAAAATATATATTAATAGTTTTTATTCAGATGAAGAAACCTCTGCGACAATCCTTTTTTGTTTACCTTCTCTACTAGTAATAATCTTAAACAAAAAGAAACATAATATTAAATATATTGAAACACATTGGGCTTCCCATTAAACAAAACAAATTTTTGGCGCAACAGACTCGTTAGTACCCAGGGCCAAGCTTTTTTCACACAGCCGTTCATTTGGACGTGTGTATTTCTTGCACGATGGGGGGACCTCATGTTTTATGCCGAATCCAATTTATCTACTGGGTTGATAACAATGATCTAATACATCGAACTCAACACATAATAAATATTGGTTATATTAATATTTACTGGTTTGGTAATAATAGTTACTGTAACACTCTCAAAGCTTTAAAAAATATTCAATATAAGAAACATTAAATGCTAATGTCGAAAATTGGACAAAAGTATTTGGTGGCAATTATAATAACACAATTAGTAAATGTGTGCAATATAATGAAAATCAGTGGTTTAGTCAAAATTTAAGACGACTTAAAATTTTTTTAATCAATTTCAATTTCAAAATTAATTAAAGAAGTATACTTTATTAAATATAAATACGAAGGTAACTTTGAAATAAGTAATATAGTGAATTATTTGCGAACATAAGAAACCAAATTAATGATGTGTAGTATGTGAGTATTTTAAATGTGTATTATTATTTAAACTGTAAGTTAAAAATTTAATTTCCGACGAGATGATGGTGTCAGAGTTAATAGCTGAGGCGTGGTGGACAAAGTATTCCTGTTTGAAATCGATGAATAGGTGGTGGGTATCGATTTGGAATGCTTGGGTGTTTTCCCGGATCTGATGAAGTGTAAAGATTTGATCAGTTGTGCACTTTCCCGGCCTAAAACCACACTAATAAGGGCCGTTGTTAAACTCTTTAAGACGTTTACATAAATATTACGGCAGATTGGATCTTGTACGCGATGTTGAGGAGACTTAATCCTCTGTAGTTGGCACAGTTCAGAGGGTGATGAACATTTGAGCATTTTATCTGTACATCATTTTAGCCCACGCCCACTTTTTGGGGGCATACAAAAACCATTTGTATACCCAACCCCATATATATGCAGTAGAAAACGTTGTTTTTGGTCGAACCATAAAAGTTTTTGATAAACTGTCCTAACAATATCTTGTGACAACCTAATTTTTAATATTTCATTACCATAACGCCCACAATTAGGGGATATTAGTTTAAAGGATGGAATGGATTAGGGTATTAAACGATCCGCACAGGGGATTGTAGCCTTCTCATATGTTTTTTTGTCGTTTCGTGCTCATTAATATGTTCCTAAATACTTTTGCACTCTGTAGCGGAATTTTAACAGAATTTAACTTAAAGAACTTTGAAGCTGTAGATAGATGTATCCTACTTGAAAAACTTGAAGAGTAGATATGGTATTAGATGAACTGAGCTTAACTGGTTCAGGTCTTACTTAGTTAGAAAAAGACAGCAGATCAAGGTAAATGGAGTGACTTCTTCAGCGATATGTGTAGACTTGTCTCTCAGGGTTTATGAATGGGAGTTTTATTATTTCTCATTTTCATAAAAAATGTGGAAAATGTGATTTTTAAGTGCAAGTTGCTTCTGTTATTACGCCTTATTGTTTTAGAAAAAATCAAATATATGGGTATAATAATTTATAACACATTGAGTTTTAATCCTTACGTTGAAAACAGCAAACATTTATTTTTACGTAAGAATTAGAAAGAATATTTCAAAAATAAAAATAAAACTATACTTCAAGTGTCAATAATAATATTTATGTATATTTTAGGTGGGTAAAAGTGTGCTAATATTTAACGGTTTAACAAATGCAATTAAAAATTTGAACATGAAATGTAAAAATGAAACAAACCGTACAAAACAAACCAACAAAAAAAACGTTTTTTTTACTTTATTTTACAGCAGTTTTTCCAAGCTTTCGATGAGTATTCTATTAACTTTTTGAAAAGCATCACTGATAATTGCTGTTAAAATAATCGAAACAGTACTAATTTTTATCGTAAAATACGTACTCACTGGAGTTCAAATGAGCTATATGACGAGCCAATAAGCTGTTTTCACAAAGTCTGTGTAAACCTTTGACAGCTAGCTATATTCCCGAATTTGCTTGGACAGTTGGCATTTATATTGTAAACAAACAAAACAAACGTACAAAGTATATATGTAACAATAATTCTAAATCCTTTAAAATGGATTTGAATGACTTAATTTGTGGTTAACTCTATCGGATATATTGGTAAAATGAAATACTTCGATGACGTTCAACGTTCTAAACGAAGGTATGTATATGTACATACTTAAATAATAGCCGCAAATGCAGAGCAATAATTCCACCACCAATTTTTGCATAACTTATGGACTCAAAAAAGTTTTTTGAGGGAGAAAGTGCCGGAATCTGATGAAATTTCTACTTATCCAGTTTGAACGTTTTACAATAACCGTTTATTTTTGTTTTCAAATGTATTCCAATTGGACATTTTAGGGCTATTCCATTCCAATAAAATTAGTTTTGTTCGTCGTTTTACCATAATAGCAACCATAGCTCCCAAATATGTAATGCCAATTACCACATTTGAATTTGTATGGGAAATTCAGCTTAATTCAATCGTATTTGAAAATGTGTGTATTTACTCAGTGAGAACATAGTATTAAGGTTACTTTTCTGTTTTTTTATTGTTTCTGAATACTCTTGAATTGTTTTCTCCAAACCGACGAAGAATTGCTACGGAACCAATTCCGATTGTAACTGACTTTCGTTTTGACGATTGTTCCGAACGGATACCTCGATAGGGATGAATTTCTCGTTAAAAGCTAGTAGTAGTACGGAAATAGCGATCAATTCTATCTCTCATGCAAAAAATCTCTTCAGATATAAAATATAGCGAGGCAAGGAAGATAAAAAAACAGTACGTATCCTGTTCATGAGATAAATTTTTTACGATAGCCAAATTTAGTAACGCAACACTGGCATCGTGATGATTATGATTTGACAAAAAAACAAAACCCCCTGGGATAGGGTTAAAAAAAAAATATCCGATACGACTCCGGCAAACATTCCCCAGGAATGTAGAAGAGTATTGTATTTGTTATTAAGTTTGAACAAATCTATATTTGCTTAATAGCCTATTTGGTGTTTTTATGTATCACCTATATAGTTATAGTTATATAGTTTCAAGTCACACAAGTTGATTGTTTGTCATAAATTTACTTTAGCACAAACTCACTTTTTTTTGGTTTCGTCTTTGCATGCTGATCATTTATCCGTTTTTTTTTAAGTGCCGCTCACATTTAGTTAGAAAAATGCAATTTGTTGGTTAAATTTTCATACAAATTGTTGTTGTTTTACAATTATGTTTTTTTCTACACCAAATACTGCTTTTATCACAGTATTACCACGAAACATGTTTTTTAAGTCAAAATCGGTTTTTTGACAGATCTAAAACAAAAAATAGATTGATTTTGTTTACCAATGTAAAACGCCTTTTGATAAGAAATAATGTCAATAATTTGGTAACAAAAAAATATGTTCAATTCCGGACTCCGGAGACAACTTCAATATTTAGGCATGCCTAACTAGGCAACCTCTGAGACACCGCCTAAGGAAATCTAATAAATACGGCTGTATGTGTTCATTTTGTCTCTATGTCACAAATTGTGTATCAAAACTAATAAAAATTCCCCTACGGGGTACATCTTTTCGACATACAAAGCAATCATCTCCGATTGGTAATTAGGAATCAGTTTTCAGTTGATTTAAGCTCATTCGCCAACCTCCAAGTAACATAAATAATCAAGTCGACAGACATCAACAATGTCTGGTTTCGAAAAATCAATAAATGTAAGTCATCCGCTAACAAATGGAATTCTATTTTAACATTTTTGCCTAAGCACATCTTGTATCTCGTTAGACAATGGGGTGGTGCTCCCGGAGTCTATTTTCGTGACCTTCAGTCTCTTACCGAGTAAATTGAGAAGATTCAAAATCAATATCTTTGAACGCAGTCGGTTTTTTACAACAAGAATAAAGTTCATCCATTCCAACTGGACTTGATTATCGAAAATTCAAATTAAAGCGAAAAATTTCCTAGACATATTTCACACTATGTACTTTTACTGACCTTATCCTCCTTCTCTTTTGCGTGTCGTCCGGTTATGCAGTCCGAGCGGGAGCACACGATAATCCAAACTGATGATATCCGCTAGACGACAATGTGTTGAAGCAGGACAACTATATTGTAATATTTATTACAACTCGATTCTTGATTTCTCGAAACCTTGCCAAAATGTTTTTTTTTTTGATTTTAAGTTTTTTTTTATTTGTTCTTTTCACCGACGACGACGATTTATACCACGGACGACAAATTATTAACACCGGACACAATATATTTTTTTATAATTGTCTAAACGACAGTCACTTACAAACAAGAGATGTCAGTAAAAGAAAACAGGAAAATAAAAGGTTAGATGAAAAATGCAAAATGAGAATGCACCGCAATGCGTACTACGGTCAAAGATGGTGGTGTGGAACGAGAATGACGACGATGGAAAACGAAATCAAACTCCCGAAGGAATGGCTTCTCATTTGGAAAACGAAGTTGAAATCTGTTTGTATTCGATATATTGGCTTTTGGATATTCTGGAGGTCCCAATTTGCAATTGGAAAATTACAGCAGACGATTGAAAAATCGAAAAAACCAAACAAAAATAATCGAATAAAAACTATGAATTATCTCTTTCTCTCACTGAAATAATTGCCATGACAGGAACGGCGAATGCTTGACAGCTGGTCACAGCACTCGCTGATTTTCGGAGTATCGTTGTTAAAGAGTGCATTCAGCGATCAATTTGGTTTATCATATAAATGTTAATATAATTTTAATGTGGAGGTAATCGGCCCTAGCGAGGTATCCGTCGGAGCGGAAAATTCTCCGATTTTGTACGATTCCGATGATTTTTGCTTCGAGGTATTCTTCCGAAAAGCTGTTCGGAATATTTCTCCGACATTTCGTAACGCATCCCAGCGAATTGCGTTGAAGTGCGTTCAGGAGCATTTTTTGTTCAATATTTGACAGCTAAGTGCAATTCTTTTTCCGATTTCCTCCGACACAAATTCGTCGCGGAATTTGTTTACGAAGTGAAGTGGAGTATTAGAAAAATGTATGTAATTATATAAGACTATTTATTTCAGTAATTTTCGTACTGAACGTTTGTATTTGTGTTTCCAATGCGAGCTCAAAGGAAAAAACCACCCCTCAACAGTACGAGCTTCGTCGTCGCATTTGTGTAGTATTTCTTTCCGATGGCAAATACCTCGAATGGAATTTGAATCTCCGACGTATTATGCGTTGCGGAAAATTTTCCGCTCCGACGAATACCTCGCTAGGGCAGAATATTTTGTTATATTTATATATGATTTCCGTACGAGTACATTTAAGTGAAGAAATATATAAACTGTTAAATCTCCTATATCGAGAGAGAATTTGCTTACAGCGTTTTCGACTGTGATTTTGATCTTCGATTTGAGACTCTTTTGTCCTAGTTGAATTTTAAGAGCAAGTCGTATTTTTTTGTATTATTCAGCCCATCGAGGTATCAGTCGGAGCGGACAATTTACCGCAACGCATACTTCGTCGGTGGTTTAAATTTCATTCGCGGTATATGTCATCGGAAAAAAATACTACACAAATGCGACGGCTTCAGTGCTTCACTTCACTACAATTCGTAAATAAATATCTCGAAGAATTTGTGTCGGAGGAAATCGGAAAAAGAATGGCACTTATAGTCCGTACCAAATCAGTTGGTCAACGGTCGATTGCGCAGAGAGAGGATTTAAGGAAAATTTAAGATATTTTAAAATAAATTTTAAGAGACCTGCGCAGTAGAATGGCCAACTGAATTGGTACGGACTATAGCTATAAAAAATTGCACGAAAAATGCACCTGAACGCACTGCAACGCAACGCGTTACAAAATGTTGGAGAAATATTCCGAACAGCTTTTCGGAAGAATACCTCGAAGTAAAAATCTTCCGAATCGTACAAAATCGGAGAATTTTCAGCTCCGACGGATACCTGGATAGGACCGATTGCGTTGACGTTATTTTAAATGAATTTCAACCATGTCATTTGACAGTTTGCTTATTTCCCTAATTCTTAAAGAGTTACGAAACTAGCAACAAAATATATTAAATAATCACTTGGTATAAATAAGCAATATTTGCACGCCCTAATTCATCCTTATAATCTAATATAATAGATATATATTTACCGAATGCTAATAGAAATAAAAATTTTAAGTTAGGCAGCTGTCAATTGTGTTGGTGTTAATCGCCGTGTTCCGTGTTTCAGTTTAAGCAAGTTAGCTTTTAAACATCACCTTTTCAGTTGTACTTGTAACCTGAAATCTGCAACACGATCAATGTTAGGGCCCAATTATAGCTATCATTGAAAAACATCGGGCCCTTATAGCTATCATTGAACAACTTCATTGGAACACAAAACATGAGAATCGTAGGAAAATTTCGTTTCATTTCGGTGGAACGACACACATTTCTCCAAAAAATAAATCATGATCAGTGAAAAATAAAAAGTGATTTTCTGCGATATATATCATTAAAAATTAAAATATTTTTGGATAATCATTTTCATTTTATAAGCTTTCTTTTGACACCAACTTGCCAAATGTTTAATTTATAAACAAATTTAATTAATCTGTGAAGTTAGTGTAAATTTGTTTGCCCAATAGAACCAAGGCCCACTAAAAGAACACAACTAACTGTCAAAATCGGTCTTTTGACAGATGGAAAATGCCATTAATTGGCTGTTTTCCGTATTTTATAGCGTTTTCGATTGGGATTTTTAGATTTACTCTCAGATTTCAGATTTTACCAGTCCCAATCGAACATTAAAGAGGTTACTCTGGTTTTCTGTGTGTGTTAGTGTGCCAATTGCCAGCTTATTGTTTATCTTTAGGCCGCAATTATAGCTATTAGCTATCATTTGAAATTTTCTTTTACTCATTGCGGCTTTTTTATAAACTCAACCATTGGCGAGTTGTTATCAAAACAAAGCTTATGAATTTTAGAACATGATATTCCAAAAATATTTTAATTTCTAATTATAGTTTTCACCGAAAATCACTTTTGAATCATCAAACTGCGAAATGCAAACTTCAAATTGACATATTAAGTCAGATGTTAAATGTTTTTGTGTTGGTGCATGTTGGTGTAAATTTGACTTGGAATCCAGATTCATCAAAAGTAGGTACTCTAGAGTAAAAAAAGAGTGCTTTTTGTATCCCAATCGAAAACGAAAAAAAGATCTAGAGTAAAAAAAGTGCTCTAGAGTATAAAAAGAGTGCTTTTTGTATCCCAATCGAAAACGCTATTAGATTACTACTGCAAAATGAGGTGAGGTGATGTGGAATACAAGATCTATTGAATGGCAAGGTAAATGTCAAACTATACCAACCCTTATTTCGCAAGTTCAATTTTCCATTTTTATTGAGTTTTATTTAATTTTATCTTTTCAGAATAATTATTCTTTATCCAAAAAGTAATGGCGTTATCCATTGGCAAAAAACCAATCTTTTTATGTTCCATTGGGCAATAAATTGATTTTTTTTTATCTCAGATCAATTTTGCAAATTTGGATTTTTCGTCAGATTTACCCCCTCCTTGCACACACAATAATACAAATGATAGCTGTCGGTTTGACAAAAATGATTTTCGTTTTGATTTATTATTATTTCGGTTGTGAAAACTAATATTAATTATTAAAACTGTAGCAGTTCAATGTGAAATATAAATTAAATGAAAAACAATCAACTTGTGTGATTTAAAACTTGACAGCTACACCGATATCTACTAAAATCACAGACAATAAATTACAACAATACAGAGACAAAAAAAAATCAATCTGAAATCGTATTCCATTGACACCAATAAAGATCAAAATCTAGATTTACCAATAGAAAACGCCATAAGAAATAACCTAAATAAACCCATCTACTGAAATAAAAAAATATCTTCATGACAGGTCGTTTCACTCATACCTGATTGTCCATGCGTAAATTTTCAACTTGTTCGCCAGTCGTTTCCCCTGCAATGTCACGTGACTAAAATAGTCGATCCAATGAGAACAGTGCATCGGCATAGTTAACTTGTTAAAACTAAAACACGGAATACGGCAATTGTTTTTCGTACTTACAACTTGGAATTGCGAAGTTTCACATCCAAGGTTATTCAAATTTACGATTAAACATGAGTACGAGAATGGACATACAGTTTTAAATATTTTAAAAATAAATGTTTTAAGTAAGATTGATTATCTTATCTTTCATCGCCATCTATACAAAAATGCTCATGATTTTGAATTTTTAAAAAGCTGCCCCTTTGAAATCATTGAAGACTGAGGTAAACCATTAACATTAACCTGGAACATCTGAAAGGCTACAATCCCCTATCCCATCCTTAAAATTAATATCCCAAAATTGTGGGCTTTAAGGTAATGAAATATAGAAAATGACGTTGTCACAAGATATTGTCCGGACAGTATCAAAATCTTCCGTGGTTCGATAAAAAAGCAACGTTTTTCTATTGCATATAATATGGGGTTGGGTATACAAATGGTTTTTGTAGGAAAACGTCCCCAAAAGCTGGACGAAATGTTCATATTATCATAACCAATGATCTTGCATCGAAAGTTTTTTTTCTTTTAAATATTTTTAAAATGTACAAAAAAACTTTTTTTTTAATAAAACCGACCGTGTACTAATTATGTAATAAAAAACACATACGAAAGCTAAGGCCCAACACAAAAAAACAATGTAGTGTTTATGTTCAGATATTGCTCTCGTGGACTTGTCTGTTTCACTAATCTTTCAGCATTTGATAAAACTAATACGAAGGAATTACAAATTATATGTCCATTGAGTTGTGCAAAAATATATTTAGTAACAAATGTTTGTATAAATTAATTAAAACAAAATTGAAATCCAAAACACGCCTACTTTTGTTGTTCATCGAGAAACTGCTGCAGTAAGCCCGAATCAATGGGGATCTGTAACTGTTCTGAACCGTCAATACTGCGCTTGCTCTTGACCAATTTGTGATCCAAAAACTCCGTCAACTGTGCTCTTAAAGCCAAATCTGAACTGACCAAAAACGCTTCTCTGCAACTCCAATAGAGATCCTTGAAAGGCATTCCTACAAAACAGATAATATCGGTAAACTATATTAAAAAAAATGCCAAATTCTTACCTTGAAAGTTTGGATTGCCCTTGTTCTTCAGTTGATATTTTACTATGATCATGTAAATACCTCGCGCATTTGTTGTCAAAGATGAGAAAACACTACGCATAGACGATAGCGCCAGCTCTCCAGAATTTTGAACTAGTAGAGAATTCTCAAAGGCAGTCTCATCGGTATATGGCAGCATGGTTGTCACATCCCACCAAGAAAAGTTGTAGTTACTCAATTTTGTGTGGTCCCACACTGCAAATGGAAGGTTTTAAACACAATTTTAAATTTAATAGCAAATTGGGAAAACCTACAAAGAGGAGTATTGATGTGATCGATCGATGCCAGCAGATGAATATTTTCCACAGTTGCAAGTCTAGAAAGGATCTCCTGCGCCTTGGAATTCCTCAACATTGTTCCATCAATGTTGTGCACTATTAGATACAAATGTGTCTCTGGAATTAATCCGAATTCCTCCTCTATAATGTCAACAGCCTCATGTGGATTTGCTGGGCTAGTACCCACGTCTAAGATTTCATTGGTGATGCTATCCAGAATGTCTTTGATCGTGAGACTAGGGAAGAAACCGTTCACCACCAGAACCGTCTGTTTGCTGAGTACTTCTCGATGAAACTTCTGCAGAAGGTTTCTCTTAGAACCAAGTCCGTAAAGTAGAACATTGAATCCTTCATTAAGGACATACATCCATTTGGAAAAGTATGTTTTATACTCATCCATAATGTTCGAGATTGCGTCTTCATGTTCTTTCGACAACGTCATACTGGCAAGAAGGCTAAACAGTTTGTCAGCTGGCAGTCTGGGATTTTTCAATCGATCCAATGTGTGGTCTGATGTATGTATTTTACTGCTAGAATGTGTGGTGAAGTAACCATCACTTTCTGGTACATACTCATCGGCTACTTTTCGGGTAGACACACGACGACTTCGAGATGCAGATGGAGTTTTCGGCAGTACAGGAACAATGATTGGACGACGACCTTTCTTGGGTCTCTCGTCCTCTTCTTCATCGTCTTGAAGTTGGCTTTCGCTATCGCCCTCGGACAATGACTCCGATGAACTCGCTCCAGATGGCTCAAAATCACTTTCCTCCGCTGAAAAGTCGGAATTCGAACTGTCGCCCAAGAGCTTTGCAATTTCTTAAAGAAATCACAGAATGAAATCATTAGACTTAATAACATTTTTGTGAATTCTTCATTACTTACGGTTTTTGACTTTATTTCTCACATGACGTGGTGTTTTGGGCTCCAAAGCAATCTTTTTCCGCTTGGTATCCGGAGTTTTTGTTGCTCTTGGGGTTTTTGGCGTTTTCGGAGTAGCTGCAGCTGCTATAGCCATAGCATCTCTTTTTTTTGGGGTATTAAAGCCGTACATTTTTTTACCCTCAATATCCATTTCATCCTCAAAGAGCTGCAACTCTTTAGTACTTTTCTCTATCGGCATTTCGCCATCTGAATCACTGGAATCGATTTGCTTTGCTGGTTTTCGCTTTTGTTTCTTCCCAGGAGATTCGATTGCATATTCTGATTCATTATAACGCTTCGAGGGGCTTACTTTTCGGCCTGATTTCCTTAATGTTTCGTTTGTTTCTTCGGACTCATCTTCAGTGGTTGTAATATTTTCAACGGATTTTAGTTTCTTACTGGATGAGCTCTTCTTAGGAGTCCTGTATTGATCAGCTGAAGGAATTTGTTTTCGTGAAAGTTTTTGTGGAGTGTCGGCCATAACAAATATAAATAAATTAAAATGAAAAATGAAAACAAAATAACTAAAACGCTTCTATTCGATTTATGTTGACTTTGACAGCTGCACTGGGAAAATTTGCGGTAAACAAAGCTGTTCATATTGAAATGAATTAATCGTAGTAGATGATGATGCTTTACGATGAGTGGAACAAATTTATAAAAAAAACGTAGTAGATTTTGACGTCTGGATGGAGACTTATTTAGGGCTCAGTTAGAGCCCAGTTATAGCTATCATTCAAAAACATCATTGGAAATTTGGCATAAATTTACTTTAGCTGCCTTTCACTTTTAGCACTTTTTTTTTATTAATCGATCCGTCTCTGCGCACTGATCATTTATGGCTGGAACACAATCACGCTTTGGTGCGTTGCGTTTGGCTGACGCACTTAGTTCAACCATTTGAAATCAATTTTATCTATCACAATGTATCTTTGCCTGGCGTTGAGCTTCAATCACAAAATAAATACGTAAAATCTTTTACGTAAAGTTGCTGCAAAGCGCCGTGAGTCAAAGTGAAGGTTGGAAAAAATGTGTATTGTCAAAAAAATTGTTGTTGTTTTCTGGGATTTTCTCTGAAAGGGTTGTGGAGTACAAGTAAATATGTCAAAGCATGCGTAAAGCACATCGGCAAAGCGAAGCTTCAAAGTGTGATTGTGGTTTAGCCATTATATGTATTTAAAAATTGTCGCTCACATTTAGTTTAAAAGTTATTCATAAAAAAAAATTGCACTTTTTGGGTTATAATTCCATACAAATTGTATGTAGGTTGACACTTTTTTTTATTTCTGCTGCAGCATTGCCATGTTGAAAAAAACATACCAAATAAAAATATTTTAACAAGGCGCTTGCCTTACGACTTTACATTCCCTGAGCGGAGCAACGAAGTTGCGTGAGCGTGGACTGTCCCCAGAAGGAGAGTTGAAATCCTTTGTTCCCGCGAAGCGGTCCACCCAGAGTACTGGTTAACAAAAAGAACTGTTGACTTATGCGCCTGCCTGACGACTTTACATACAAACGAAATTACGTGAGCGTGGACTGTGGACTTGTATTTATGTCTTGCACAAAAGAACTATAATGAAAAGGCATTTTAAACTATTTATTTTCGTTTTCACTTCAAATTAATTTGTTTATGATTTTTTTCACAAATGTTGTCCAAATGTCATTTCAATAATAAAATTTCCTTATACAGGCACTATTCAACCCTCAAACGCGTTTAGCTTATTCAACCTCTATTCAACGTTGCATAAGTTTTATGAATAAGGTTTTTGCGTTTAGAGGCATTTTAAAGAGTGCATAACTTTATACACTCCTTATAATGAGTTTATGAATAAGGCTGGTAGTGTATATCGTAATGCTGCTTATCACTCAACTTTGTATGGACTGTCAAAAGTTGGTTGATTTCCATAGCGATTTTTTGAATTTTTATTGTTTAATAACTTTTTAAATAATTGAGAGCGACAAAAATAAAAAATTGCTAAATTTTTAGTTTAATTTAATGAGTGGAATAAAAAAAAGTGCAAAAAGTGATTGGCAGCTAAAGTAAATATGTTCGGAAATTTTCTTTTACTTCTTGCTGTTTTTTTTTCAAATTCAATCATTGGCGTGTTGGTGTCAAAACAAAGCTTGTGTTTTAGAACATGATTATAAAACATATATAAATTTTTAATTGTAGTTATCGCAGAAAATCAGTTTTTATTTTTCACTGATCATGATTTATTTTTGTGAAGTAATGTTTGTCGTTCCACCGAAATGAAACGGCATTTTCCTACGATTCCTATAAGCAGCTTTGGAGGTAAAATTTCAATTCCAACATGTTTACTGTTCCAATGAAGTTGTTCAATGATAGCTATAACTGATACTGAGCCCTGATTAAATGACAAAATAGCATTTCCTGTGACAAAATTCCGATATTGTTGGAAAAGGTTTCCCACACAAATTTTGACCATTCATTTATCACGTCGTAATTTTATCACGTTAACAACGTTTAGGACGACTTTCCGACGTTGCATGAATACCCCTAATTTAATATATATTTGCAATAATCCGACTTTAATTTTTATAACCGAATAAATACTATTGTAGTAGATCAAATGAAAGATTTGCGCATCACTAGTCCTAAAAGTGGCAAGCATAGCATCTGACATTTGATTTGCAAAAAAATTTGAATTTTTTTTAGGTTTCGTACATAATTATATTATATTTATTTAAATCCAACTTAACATTTTACTATTTTAGTAAGTATACATTTTGTGTAGTTCAGTTCTATGTTGTCATTCTTTCCTTGCATATACGCTCTTGACCTATTGCAGTGATAATTCGATTTTGTTTACTTATTTTTATTGATATGTGTATTATCATTAAATCTATTTTACTTTTCCACATTTGCTTGCTATCAGCAACTTATATTGTGCTATGAAGATTGCTGCTTAACCACTAATATTCGGAGCATCGTGTTGTTATTTAATTCGCACAGCACTCGCTAATATTGCATCTTCCACTTTCACAGCCACAGAGTGCCATATGTCTACGTCAACAACAGCGGATCTACATGCAGCAGACTACGTATCAGGATCAAGTTCAGTAGCATTCATAACCACACCCGATGAAGCATCTGCCAAGAAACTTGCCCATTCATTGGTGGAAAAGAGATTATCAGCTTGTGTGAATATAGTTCCAAAGATTATGTCCATATATGTGTGGGAAGGTAAGGTGCTCGAGGACAACGAATGTATGTTGATTGTTAAGACAAGGACTAGTCGGGTGAATGACTTAACCAAATTTGTGCGTGATAATCATCCCTACAGTGTAGCAGAGGTAATAAGTATGCCAATTGAAAATGGAAATGCACCTTATATGGATTGGATTCACCGTACGGTAGCAGATGCTGAATAGATTTGTAAAATTGAAATGCAATAAAATGTGTTTTTTTAAATAAAATATTTGAAGTTCTTTCTCTGGGAAATATAATATTATTAAATATAAGGAAATATAAGTATTAGGTATTACTTAAAAAACACATTTTAAATGTATAGTACATCGTATAATAAAGTTAGGTAGATTTCCTCTGTAGAATATTTTAAATTACACCTATTTATCGATGTTTACATATATTAATTATAGGATGGGATAGGTATCAAAGTATTCGAACAGCGGATTTGTTTGTAATCGTGTTTTTTTAAATATGTACATATTCGTCTTCATATATTCGTATGTTAAAATTTTAGTAAAAATATTAATTTGGCTACTATATCTACGCAAAAATTTAACAAACACATAAAAACATGATTTTTTTATACAAATACTCTTCCATAGGAGACCTCCGTTATCGAAGTTCACAAACAAAATTCTACAATTTATAATCGAACACTAGAAATAGTATACATAGTACCAAAGATTATGAATTCTATATAATTCATAATCTTTGATAGTACATACACACATGACCCGATTTCGTTTTCGATTAGGATTTTCAGATTTGCTCTCAGATTTCAGGTTTTACCTCCCAGTTGAACATAAAAGAGGTTGATCTGGTTTTGTGTGTGGGTAAGTGTGCCATTTGAGCTTATTGTTTATTTTTATGCCGCAGTTATAACTGTAATTGAAAATGAAAACCATCATTTGAAAATTTATTTTACTTATTGCGGCTTTTTTTTATAAATTCAACCATTGGCGAGTTGGTGTCTAAACAAAGCTTATGAATTTTAGAACATGAATATCCAAACATATTTTTATTTCTAATTATAGTTTTCGTAGAAAATTACATTTTAGTTTTTACTGATCACAAAAAACACAAATCACACTGCGATATTCAAACTTCAAACTGACATAAGTCAGAAGTCAAATGTTTTTGTGTTGGTGCATGTAGGTGTAAATCTCACTTTCTTCAAAAGTGCTCTAGAGTTAAAACACATGTGAAGGCTACAATCCGCTATGCGGATCATTAATACCCTATCCCATCCCATCCTTAAAATAATATCCCCAATAAGTGGGGTTTATGGGGATATAATATAGAAAATGTGATAGTCATAATCATAACATATTTTTCAAACAGTTTCGACAAAAAACAATGATTTTTCTCCTGCATTAGCTATGGGGTAGGGTATAAAAACGGTTTTTGTACGAAAACGCCCCCAAAAAGTTGTCGTGGGTTAAAATAACCTAAGGACGTTTTGTTTATATAATAGCCAATGATCCTGCATCAACAATTTTTTCAAATATTTTAAAAATGTGCCGAAAAAATTATAACTTCGACTACATATAAAAATTAAGATTCTGTAAATATGTTGTTTAGACACTTTTTCTAAATTCCTTACGGTTTAGCCGAAAACTTCGTTTTTCTTAAAAGGGGGCGTGGCGGTGGGCTGACTTAAAAAATGTTTACACTTGTTTTGCACCACTGCACAAGAATCCTGTATACCAAATTTCATTCTCCTAGCTCAAAATGTAAGGCCTACAAATCGGTGACATACAGACGGACGGACAGACAAACATGGCTTAATCGACTCAGCTACTGATTCTGAGTCGATGCATATAAGTTAATGTATATGTAGCTAAATTATTTCTCTTTAATAAAATATATTCCTATGTGATAGGGTATAACCAGTTTTACAAGTTCAATTCCCGGTTAGGGAATAAGTTGTTTCAATATTTATACAGAGAACTGAACGTTCAAATAGCATCACTATTAAAAGGAATCTGATAAGGACACTTGGTAATGTCCGAAATAGCTGTAATTCCAATCAAATAGTGTCGTTGTACACCGTTGTTGGTGTAATTTCAATTATTTAATTGATAATCATACATTTGTCAGGGGTCGCCCCCCTTATAGTTAGAATCGTTGTTACTCCTACCTCACTACTACCATACGGTAATAATTGTACCGCTTTGCACGGAACACTTTGCTCCAATAAGTATACTCACTTCTACATGAAAATCTGAGGAAAAAGTCCCCACCAAGCTGAAGTCAGAGAAAAAATTAACTAAGGACAGAAAAAAACGACAGCAAAATGTTGTCAGCCTCTCAGTTCATTCAATTGAAAAATTCGACTCTCCCCAAATCAGGACCTCAGTGGCGCAAGTGGTAGGCAATTGGCTCTTTAGGCACGGGATTACATGTTCAATCCCCGGTTAGGGAATAAGTTGTTTCAAAAAATTTACAGAGAACTGATCGTTCAAATAGTATCACTATTAGAAGGCATCTGATGAGGATACTTGTTAATGTCCGAATTAGCTATAATTCCAACCAAATAGTGTTGTTGCAACAAGTTGTTGTAATTTCGATCATTCAATTGATAATCAGACATTTGTCAGAGGTCGCCCCCTTAGAGTTAGAATCTTTATGACTCCTACCTTACTACTACCAAATACAATAATAATTGAGTTTTTAAACTATATTAGTCCCGTATTAATAAACGCTGAATTATGAAATTTGGTACACGTGCTCTTTGTTGCTCCCAGCAGAATAAGTGTAAGCTTTTTTTAAATCCGCCCACTTCCACGAACACTTTTATCACAAGTTTATGGAGAATTTGGACCTTCTAAAAGTACATCTGCTGTACAAAGCTCATTAAGTTATTCACCTTGCGAAAATACCCAATCGTCTGTATTGGAAAAAAAGCTGCTCTCAAACACTCTTTCATTTCATTTAAAAAAAAAACCTTAGACGTGGTAAAAATAATATAATTTTTTTTTTCTAAATGATTGTATCTACTTTTTCTTAAGAATTGTTACCTCTGTTAAAAATCACGTTACTTTGAGCAGGCCTTTAACCTGTTCTTTCTCCCTTACCCACTACTTACTTAAGTGGCACTTCAGTTCAGAATCAAACTGGGGCTAATTGAACACGTCTCTCCAATTAGCCTAACTGCCTGCAGTTGCACACTTCAACTTCAAGTTGGTTGAGTTAGGTTTCTACTTATGTGCGCCACCTAAGGCATGGTGTACTGGGTTCGATTCTGGCTGAGAATTGAAAACTCTGCGAGCTCTTGGTTGAATCTTCTTCTCCATAGCCTGTCAATGCAGACGGGACCGAAGTTGTTTCAAAAGAATTTATTTTCTCTCAAAAAAAAAAGAAAGGATTTCTTCATCCGCTCTTGATACGGTCCATCCTTCAGCGCTGTAGACCAGGACTGGGATGATCAGGGACTTGTGTAGGATCTCCTTAGTAGTAAAATCGCTTCAAACTAAGTACTACTCTAAAATTTATCTGTCAATGATGAAGTTCTGTCCACTTCATAGATGTTGTGTGTCCTTTTATGTTGACTGTATTAATTTGGTCTTTCATCCATTTAATGCTAAACTAATTTTTTAACTTTCTCTTACACGCATGCGACGCCGAACATCTTTCACTTTGCCACTGTCGATCAAAAAGCAACTCTCGGATAATTGTTAATGTTTAAATTAATAGTATTATTTTAATCATATCAACCTGCATTCTGCAGTACATATTATTCATTCAATGAAAAAAGACAAAATGGAGTGCAGTGTTACCTTATTCAAGTCAAATAAATATAAAGACAAAATATTAATTGACGGATTCGCTCATCATTTAGAAAAGAAACAAAGAAATGTATACATAACGGGTCCGCCATCTAACGTTTTTTTGTCAACTAGTGCTTATTTCGTGAATGGTAACACTTAGCTCATGTCTGATTTGACAGATAATTAGTTTTATCCTTCCGCTGAACGAATATGTTTACGCTTGAACAACGCTGGGAAATATTGCGACATTACTTTGAAAATCATGGTAATTTTGCAGAATTTGTGCGAAAATTGCGTTCGGATTTTGGAAGAATAGAAGCACCGTCAACTCCGTATGTTCGTTATCTTGTGAAAAAAGTGAAAGAAACTGGCATCCTCATCGATAAACCAAAGCGTGAAAAGCCAAAAACAGTGCGTACACCCGAGAATATTGCTGCTGTGGCAGAAAGTGTGCGTGAAGCGCCATCAACATCAATTCACCGTCGTTCTCAACAATTGAACATTTCGGAGACATCATTGAGACGAATTTTGCAAAAAGACCTTGGTACGACGCCATACAAAGTCCAATTGGTTCAGGAGTTGAAGCCAACTGACCATCCAATGCGTTTTCGCTTCGCTAAGTGGGCCTGCGATCGACTTAGAGAACATGCCGATTTTGTCAAAAAAAATCATCTTTTCAGAAGAAGCTCATTTTGATCTTGGCGGGTATGTAAACAAGCAAAATTGTCGCATTTGGGGCACAGAAAAACCGCACGCATACATTGAAAAGCCGATACGCCCAAAACGAGTCACTGTTTGGTGCGGATTTTGGTCCAGAGGCATAATTGGGCCATTTTCTTCGAAAATGAGCAAGGAGTGGCCGTTACAGTCAATGGCTACGTTATCGGGCCATGTTGAATGAATTTTTGTTCACAAAAGTTGAAGAGGAGGATATTGGCAACATTTGGTTTCAACAGGACGGCGATACGTGCCACACAGCCGAAGCTACACTCGATGTTTTGCGCCCTGTTTTTGAAGATCGCATTATCAGCCGCAGAGCTGATGTCGTTTGGCCACCTCGGAGCTGCGATTTGACACCGTTGGACTATTATTTGTGGGTTGCCGTAAAAGATAATTGTTACGCCGACAAGCCAGAGACAATTGACGCTTTAAAGGACAATATTCGTGAAGCCATTGGTGAAATACAGCTGCACACAATCGATAATGTGCCTAAAAATTGGACCGATGGTGTAGGCTACTGCATGGCCAGCCGAGGCAACCATTTGAATGAAATTATTTTCCATTATTAACCGGAAGGATTGTACTTTCAAATAAAAAAATAAATTTGAGAAAATATTCAGTAGTTTTTTTATAGCATTTTAAAAAAAAAGTTATTTGGCGGACCCTTTAGATCAATTGATATACACCGATTGACTACGCCCACTTTTTTTGATTCATCTGTAATCGGAGAACGGCTGCACCGATTTGGTTAATATTTTTTTAAAATGTTTGTCATAACACAACTTAGGTTGTAACGGAAAGAAAAAACGCCCACTTTTTTGATTTAGGTACGTACAATCCGATAACGGCTGACCGATTTTTTTTTATAAATGTTCGTACTAGTTCAATTGCGAATATTCACACGCCACAACAAACCAGAAATACTGTGAAAAAATCAAATGTCGAAAGGCCTTCGCGCAACGCGTATCCCTTAACCTCTAGATTCACACCATACCACCAGCGTCTAATGTCGAAGAACAATGGCAACGATGCCAATAAGCCATTAGATCAGCCGCAACTGATGTTCTGGTTTGATGAGGAATGCCGACAGATGCTCGCAGCCAAGAACGAGGCCTACAAGGCTAAGCTGCAGGTGAAGACGAGAGCTGCCATTGAGCTCTATAGGCAAAGAAGAAGGGAAGAACACCGGCTTTTCAGAAAGAAGAAAAAAGAGGAAGAAAAGCGCGCGATCGAGGAACTCCAGGAACGATGTTCGCAAGTTTTACCAAACTTTAAAACGTCAAAGCCAAGGATACAAGGCTCGAACAGAATCCTGTCGAGATGAACAAGGAAATATCGTAGTTGAGACACAGTCGATGCAGAGGATATGGAAGAATCACTTCTGCAGACTGTTAAACGGCGATGACGAACAACATTCCGCTCTCAGCAGAACGAATCATTTAATATTGGCAACGGCAGCGAAAACTGCCTACCACATACGACAGCATTTATAGAGACGAACTATAAAGAGCCATGTCTAGTTTTGGTATACCGCCCAAACTCGTCCGTTTGTGTAGGATGACGATGGAGAATTCTCGCTGCTCCATCAGGGTCGGAAACGACCTAACCGACACATTCGATACCGCTGTCATGTGATTTCTTTAATTTGACTCTTGGGAGGATTATGCAAAACTGCTGAGCCAACACCAGAGGCACAATTTCCCAAAAATCGGTGCAACTGCTAGCGTACGCCGACGATGATGACATCATTTGTAGGACTCAACGCGATGTCATAGCCACGTTTGCTAGTATAGAGAAGGAAGCGGCAAAAATGGGTTTAGCAGTAAATGAGGGTAAGGCTAAGTTTATGCTGTCAAAACGAAAGGACTCACAACATCGACGAATTGGACAGAACTTCACCATTGACAGACATAACTTTCAGGTAGTACGGGACTTTGTCTACCTCGGCTCCGCTATCAACTCTGACAACAATATCTCGTCAGAAATCAAACCAAGAATTACTCTGCCAGCGGCTGTTTCTTCGGGCTAAGAAGGCAATTGAGTAATAAAGCCCTCACTCGAACTTCTAAGGAGATCCTATATAGGACCCTGATCTACCCAGTACTGCTCTACGGCGCTGAAGCATGGATCTTATCAAAAGCAGATGAAGAAATCCTTGTTGATTCGAGAGAAAAATTCTTCGAAAAATCTTCGGTCCCGTTTGCGTTGACGGGCTATGAAGACGAAGATTCAACCACGAACTATACGAGCTGTACAGCTACATACCCCTAGTCAAAAAACTCCGCATTGGACGTTTAAGATGGCTAGGACATGTAGAACGAATGGACACCAATAGGCTCGCAGAGTCTTCGATTCCCAGCCAGACGTCGGACGCAGTAGAGGAAGACCTCGCCTTAAGTGGTGCGCACAAATAGACACCGACCTCAACCAACTTGGAGTGCGCAACTGGAGGCAGTAAGCTAGGGACCGGGCTAATTGGAGAGGCATGTTGGTTGGTTGTTGAGACCCAGGTTCATCCCGGACTGTAGCGCCACTTAAGTAAGTAAGTAAGTAATCCAATTTAATTTTTTAGGAAAATTGACCACGCACATTTGTACGTCCACTTTTTTTTTCATATGTTTGTAATAGCCCACAAGAAACGACGAGTGCTTCTATTTGCGTTAACCATTAGTCAACTTTCGTGGCCCAACATCATTCCAATGGTTAATGGTGGCCCAGCATTTGCAAAAGAAGTGTGCAGTGTGGTGTCTACACTTCGGCAGATCCTGGAAAAAACTCAAGAAGTCCAAATCGATACCCACCACGAACTGTACAGAGCCATGTCTAGTTTTGGTATACCGCCCAAACTCGTCCGTTTGTTTAGGATGACGATAGAGAATTCTCGCTGCTCTGCGGAAACGACCTCACCGACACATTCGATACCAAAAAAGGATTTAGGCAGGGCGATGCGCTGTCATGTGACTTCTTTAATCTGATTCTTGAGAGGATTGTGCAAAACTCCAAAGCCAACACCAGAGGCACAATTTTCCAAAAGTCGGTGCAACTACTAGCATACGCTGACGATATTGACATCATTGGTAGGACTCAACGTGATGTCATAGCCACGTTTGCTATATAGAGAAGGAAGCGGCGAAAATGGGTTTAGCAGTAAATGAGGGTAAGACTAAGTATATGCTGTCATCACGAAAGGACTCACAACATCGACGAATTGGACAGAACGTCACCATTGACAGATATAACTTTGAGGTAGTACGGGACTTTGTCTACCTCGGCTCCGCTATTAACTCTGACAACAACATCTCGTCAGAAATTAAACGAAGAATTACTCTTGCCAACCGCTGTTTCTTCGGGCTAAGAAGGCAATTTAGTAGTAAAGCCCTCACTCGAACTACTAAGGAGATCCTATATAAGACCCTGATCATCCCAGTCCTGAATCGACAACAACAATATGCGTACGACACTCTTATGAAAGCTGTGGAACTGGATGGATGTTTTTTTGGACGCTCCCGGTGGAACTGGAAAAAGCTTGTTTGATCGAATTGATTTTGACAACGATACACTCGCAGAATGATAATAGGTCTGTTCCCGTACAAAATAATATTTACTGATTCTTACTGATTTTTACTGATTTTTACTTATTGCCGTTCCCGTACGCAAAAATAAGTAAAAGAGAGAGCTCACGAGAGAACAAAAAACGACCCCTCCATAAATTTCTGTTGGTAAAAATCAGTAAACTGTAAGTTGGTATCTAAATGTGACAACTCGCTTGTTTTGACAGGCAAGTTATGTCATTTGTTCTTTAAAAGGCATACAAAATATATAATTTTACTGTTTTTTACTTAAACGCGTTCCCGTACTTTTTGGTAATTTTGTCTCTTTCTGAGATAATTTACCCCCACTCCAAGAAATTTGAAAATTTACTAATTTTTACTGAAAAAGTACGGGAACAGACCTAATGTACTTGCACTTGCTTCATCAGGAATTGCATCCACATTGTTGGAAGGCGGTCGAACTGCTCATTCATTGAATATGCAAATCAATGAAAATCAAACGTGCAACTGATCGTTTGGGATTAGTGTAAAATGACACACATTAGTGTTTGGAGACATTTGACAAAACGATGCAAGTGGTGGTGCGATGATTCTGTTGGCAGTTAATTTTTGGCAAACATTGTATGTAATTCCACGGTCAACGCCAGCCGATGAACTTAATTCATGTTTGAAGTCGTCCGTTTTGTGGAAACACTTAAAAAAATCAAAATGACAACGAACATGCGTCTCGATCTGCATAACGACCAATATGGAGAAGTAAATTCAAAGCAATTACCGGACCTTAGCAACGGCAAGATTCCTCTTGACATTTCCACCGGCTGTATTCAATTTACCGTCGCTTTCTGTCAGCTTACTCTCATGGTAAATTGTACATCGCCTGTTCTCACGTTGGAACACCATCAGCATTATTTGTGTGTGTCAGACAACAAAACAAAAAATGCATGTATCATAAAGCATTGCGAGGAACGAAATTATATTTAGTTTAATTTTTATTCGTATAGATTGGTTACCTGAATATCGATTTATCAATCGGAATGTAAATAAAGCACTTTAATAGCGTTTTCGATTGGGATTTTTAGATTTACTCTCAGATTTCAGATTTTACCCGTCCCAATCGAACATTAAAGAGGTTACTCTGGTTTTGTATGTGTGGAAGTGTGCCATTTGACAGCTTATTGTTTATCTTTAGGCCGCAATTATAGCTATTAGCTATCAATGAAAACCATCATTTGAAATTTCCTTTTACTCATTGCGGCTTTTTTTATAAATTCAACCATTGGCGAGTTGGTGTCAAAACAAAGCTTATGAATTTTAGAACATGATTATCCAATAATATTTTAGTTTCTAATTATAGTTTTCGCAGAAATAACAAAAAACACAAATCAAACTGCGAAATGCAAACTTCAAACTGACATAAGTCAGATGTTAAATGTTTTTGTGTTGGTGCATGTTGGTGTAAATCTGACTTGGAATCCAGATTCATCCCAATCGAAAACGAAAAAAATAATCTAGAGTAAAAAAAGTGCTCTAGAGTATAAAAAGAGTGCTTTTTGTATCCCAATCGAAAACGCTATAAGATTCATTGTAATTGCAAATACAAATAAAACATACCCCAAAAATATATATATATATAAATGGTCATTCAAAAATACGTTTTAGAATTTGCCGGGTCAGCTATTCAATAATAAAATTAAATTTACACATTAAAATAGAGCATTCCTGATTTATTTTAGATAAAATTCGACATTTTTACCGACAACTTTACAATGGACATTTAAAACTTTTTTTTGTCGATCAAACTTCAGGCGACATTGTCGTGATCTGGATTGTAGATTATACAACTAAAAAATAAGATAAGGTAACGTCAAACGTAAGTTCTTACTGAATGGTAATGTTAATGAAAACCCTTATTTTGTAATTTCATTTTTTCTTATTAATAGATTTGTATTAAGTAAAAACTAACTTAAATAAACCTACAATAACGGGTGCCTAATAGCGTTGATTGGATACAAAAAGCACCCTTTTTATGCTCTAGAGCACTTTTTTGCTCTTGATCATTTTTTTCGTTTTCGATTGGGTTACAAAAAGCACTCTTTTTTTACTCTAGAGCACTTTAGAAGAATCTGGATTCCAAGTGAGATTTACACCTACATGCACCAACACAAAAACATTTAACATCTGACTAATGTCAGTTTGAAGTTTGCATTTCGTGGTTTGATTTGTGTTTTTTGTGATCAGTGAAAACTATAACTAGAAATTAAAATATTTTTGAATAATCATGTTCTAAAATTCGTAAGCTTTTTTTGTCACCAACTTGCCAATGGTTGAATTTATAAAAAAAACCGCTATGGGTAAAAGAAAATTTCAAATGATGGTTTTCAATGTTAGCTCTGCGGCAAACTAAAATCTAAATCTGAAATCTGAGATTAAATCTGAAAATCCCAATACAAAACGCTATAACTTTACTGAAATCAAAAACATCTTCATGACAGGTCGAATAAAAATCAGCTGTTTCACTCATATCTGAGTGCCCATGCTTAAATTTTCAACTTGTTTCGTCAGTCATTTATGGCGTTTTCCATTGTAAAAAATCAATGTTTTTTGATCTGAAGCTGTCAAATGACCGAATTTGACAGTTGTTGTGTTCCATCGGGCAAAAAAATTGATTTTTTTTTATCTTAGATCAATTTTGCAAATCTGTATTTTTCGGCAGATTTATCAATACCAATACAAATGATAGCTGTCAGTTTGACTAGAGTGATTTTCATTTTGATTTATTACTTTGGTTGTGAAAAACAAGAGTGCTTTGCGTTTGGATTTATTAATGGATATAGACATTACCCGGGGTCTCCACGAGCAATATTTCATAGCATGCAATGTGTCATTCTATGAAAATTGCTTGTGGAGACCTCAAATAGTATTCTATGAAAAATTTCTTTCTATTTATTGCTCAGTCCATTGCTTGCTATGGATAGTATTCTATGGGCTGTCGTTTCTGTTTGACATTTGTGTTTTTAATGAGAAAGTAAGCAATGGAAATGCCCACCCTACATTTCATAGCGTTCTATCGTTATTTCTTTCTATGAAATGTGACAGATAGTAAGCTACTAAATATTGCTCGTGGAGACGCGGTGTAGACACAGAAAATAAAGTTATACGTGAACTATTAAATTCATCTAGTACTAGTTCGACTTCTTCTTCGGAAAGTGATGAAGATAATTTCTGTATTTTCAAATGTTTGTTATGTTCTAAATTTTGGCAGCAACACCGACGATAACTTCACAGACACGAAATGACACCAATATAATGACAAAAAAAAAAATCTGAATCGTGTTCCATTGACACTCAAAAAGATCAAATTTCATATCAAAATCTGGATTTCCCAATGGAAAACGCCATTACCCTCTAATGTCAGGTGACTAAAATGGTCGATTGACCAATGAGAACAGAGGTTCATCAAGATATCTTACTAAAACTGAAACTCTGAACATGGCCATTTTAACAGTCGATGATATTTGTATTTGTCCAGTCGACAGTTTTTTTGTCGGCCATTCATACGCCTCCCAAGAGATTGATATTGTTTTCGTGAACATTATCGACCTCGAGATTTTGATTGATTCTAACATCGAGGATAAAACAACACGCGAAAAACAACTATCTAATACTAAAAGTAATCAAAAGGTTGATAACAACACAATTTGTCTTCTTCTTACCTATGTTGAAACTGCCCTCAGGCACTGTTACAACTGTCCAGGGTACGGGGACAGTTGTAACAATTGTCCAATTGCATAAAAAGTGCATATATATATTTTTTCTATCACTCCTTGTCGGTTATTAATTTATTATTAAGTTATAATATTGGGAAGAAAATCTGTAATCTAGGTATTGTTGTAAATAACTTTTTGATAAATATTATATCATAAATTCTATAGGAGCTGAAAGCAAAAGTGTTACTAATGTCCACGGTCTACCCTACATCCTTAATGACTTGACCCATTGTTTTAAAACTTCGTACTGAAAGTTTGTTTTGTCACAATTCTAGGGTAATTTCTTTTACTCTTAGCCATTTTATTAACAGTACCTACCATGAACATAGAACATAAAGTAAAATTTCTCGAAAACGCCTCGAACGATTTGATTAAACTTAACCTATACTATAAATACAATAGTTCAAACAAATCCATTTTTTTTTGTCGAGAAAATCCATTTATCGGATTTTTAGATTTAGGCCATATAAGAAAAGTTGGTAATGTTGTTTCGTCAAATTGAATGAAATTGAATGTGTTTGTTAATATTGCCGTTTGTAACAATTCCGTATAATTAGTATTGGTCAATAACAGAAAATCATTATAATTCAACGATGGACACCAATGATTCCTTCAAATTCCAGAATAAAAGTTCTTATAATTACAGTTCCACATATTAAAAGAGGAGATTGCGTACATCCCAGTCATGCACCCACCACTCGTTTCTTACTCCCTTAGCATTAAATAACTTATAACGGTCATAAGCTGTATTTAAAAAGCATTTGTCATTATTGGAATGACTGCAAAAAGAAAAATGCTTCTCGGCAAATTGTTATGATAAAAACTTTTTTTTAAATAATAATATGAACCCATTTATTATCACTTAATTGTAACAATGATACTACTTTCCTAAACATATTACACAAATAAATAATTTTATTAAAATATATGATTTTTTTTGTCAAATGTACATGATGTCATTTATAATGCTTTATGTTAGTACTGCATGCATGTGAACAACTACGCTAAAAGTTCTTCCTCAGACTGGCTTGGTTTTGAATAAGTCTTAAGCCTTGCCGATAATGAGTTGAAATTTCTTGATCTCCATTGAGCATTGATTTCGATTACTTCTAAAGACCGGCCAACAGCCTGTGACGCCTTTGCAAAAAGATCCTTATTTTGATCGGCAAACTCCTTCATAATCAGGAATTCTTCAACTGTGTTCATTTGACGTGCCAATGGACCGAATAATCTTCCTAATCTATTTGTCTCTGGATTGTAGCTACAAGCAGACAACATATTACTAAAAAAATATAATCAACTCAACATTTAAGATACTCACTAGTCGTAGATCATATTGATGTTTTTAATGAAGAAGTCCCTAGCCAATGGAAAACCAAATTCACCGCGAGCTACCGATCCGAAAGCCATGAATGAGTCCTGCTTTCTGATACTTGAACCTTCATCGAATGACAATTCCAGGTATCTCTGCAATGTCCGCTGTTCACGTGAGCAACCCAATGCCGAGAGTATAGTCTGTTTTTCAGATGCCACATTGGAGTTCTTATAGCGCTGCCAAAGGAATTGCCATTCGTCTTCTTTACCATGGCGAATAGATGAGCAGTACACTACAGAACGAAGATCCAGCGGGACGGGATTCATTTTATCGGGGTTTTCAGATGCTTGCCATTTGGCAAAGTAAGTCTGTGCTCGGTTAATGCAATCACCAACATCGAACCTGCAAGACCATCCGGCTATCATCACCTTATGCTTAATTGCATCTAAACGGTCCGAAACAATATCTGTATTATTCAACCCACTCAGGTGTTGATAGATGGGTTCAAGGATTTTTTGCATGTATTTCTAAAGAAACGTACACCTTATAAGATCGGTATATACAACAGAGAATTTAAACTTACCTTAAACAATTCATACTCCGGGCTTTGTCGCAGAATCTTGTTTACTGCACTCAAGTTGTCTAGAGCTGACTTCCAAGGTATGTAGTCTCGCTCTTGGGAAAGGTACTCAACTAAACGCATTGCTATATCATAGTCTTGATCGCCGGCCCAAGCAAGATCCAAGGCGTCGTCGATCAATTGCGCCCGATTAATAGCGTGAATTTTTTCGAAATTCGGTCCCATTAGGGTATCGATAAGCATGTCCCAGTTTTTAGCGTCATACTTAACCCGATACAGTCCTGCTAATTGGATATTGAAGATAACCCACTCTTCGGGTCCAGGCATATTTTCAATCACCTTTGGAATCGATGACTTCTCCTCACACTCCAACCATTCCTTAGGAGTTTTGGTCTCGAAATCAAGTTCTGACTTGGTTGTATAGCTGAGCGGAACCCACCAACAGTTTTCGTAACTTGTGCGTGCTGTTTTTGTATCTAAGAGGTACCGTGTTTGCGTCACGGTTACTGTATGATTAGTGTAATCTCGTGTTACTGTTATCACTGGATAACCAGTCTGAAGCGTCCACGAATCCATTATCTTTTTGACACTATACTCTGGGGGAATAGTTCTAGTCTTGTGAGCGCTGTCTGTCAGGGCTGCCCAAAGGTTGTCCTGCTCTGCATTTGCAAAGGAATGCTCCCGTAAGTAATTTGTAATTCCATTGCGGAATGTCTCATCGCCCATAAACAAGTGCATCATTCGAATAACGCATGAGCCCTTATCGTATGAAATTGAATCGAAAGCCTGGTTTATCTCGCTGGCATCTTCTATAATCGTAGACACTGGATGACTGCTCTTTAGAGCATCTATTTTGAAAATGTTCAACGTATTGTCAACCGATTCTTCTGTCAACGATGACCATTCCGGATGAAGATGCTCGACACCTAAGCTTGCCACGTATGTGGCAAATCCTTCGTTGAGCCACAGATCAGTCCACCATTTCATAGTCACCAAATTTCCAAACCACTGGTGAGCCAATTCATGAGAGATAACAGAGGCTACACGATGTTTACTGCTTGCCGATGAGACATTCTTCTCATAGAGCAGAGCTGTCTCACGATATGTGACAAGACCCCAGTTCTCCATAGCACCGGCTGAAAAGTCAGGAATGGCAATTTCATCGACCTTTGGTAGAGGGAATTTTATATCAAACAGTTCCTCATAGTATTGAAGTACCCTTGGACCGACTTCGGCTGCATACTCGACTTGAGAAATGGCATCCTTGCGAGCCCAAGTCCTAAAAAGAACGTCGTTTTTGAGCTTAACCATTGATTCTTTAAACTTGAAGTCGTTCACAGTGTATGCCACCAAGTAAGTGGACATTGGAATTGATTCCTGGAATTCACTCCACACCCATCCGCTTTGGTTTGGCCTACAAAATGAAGAATAGTTTACAAAATAAATTATATGTTGCAATATGGTCATTTTGAATATAACAATATAGTCGTTTTGAATAAAACATTTACGAATTTACCGAACTTAAGCCTTTAGCAGGGGGGTCATTCTGTAACTTTGAAAACGATTATCATTCAGACGGTAGTCGAGACCTCATAAGATTGCTCATGAGGTCTCGACTCAATAATCGTCTGTGATTTGACGATTATTGTTTTAATTGAAGCAATTAAAGTGATATCGCAGACAGCAAAAACGACTATTGATCTTACATTCCGACGGTACATCTTGCATCACATGTAATGTTGAAATGTTTTCGTCAAACGATAATCACTTTTCGGAATAAGGGCCCGGTTTTTTGTAACAGACTGGTGTTGGATGTAGTGGACGATGTTGGTATGTACTTTATGTATGTATGTTTCTAGCATTAAATATCCTATGCTGAAAGTTCGACCCAAAAGAGCTGCAGAGATCTCGTGTACCTTAATTTACTAAATAAAACTAGTGGTGGGTGCACGACTGGATCGTACGTAACTTTCTCTCTCACTGTGAGGTTGGGGTAAGATAAAATACGCAGCATGTGAGAATTTGACAAATCATAGAAAACCTTTACATTAATTTTGGTTATTGATTTTTTAACATAAAAGATAACCATTCTGACGAACTATGATTATAAGAAATTCTATACAGGAAGTTGGAGGAAATTCGTGTCCATGTGAATTATAATGATTTTGCGTTATTGGCCAAAACTGATAATTCCGTTAAGTAATATGCGGAATTGTTGCAAACGATAATAGTAGTATATACTTATACTAAATTTGAAATTTAAAATAAAATTAAATTACACGTCCTAAATACAATAATGCTGTATGTGCAGGAGTGTTTGAACTACTATATTCATCGTAGATATATGTTAAATTTAATCAAAATAGTTATAGTTATTTTCGATAAAATTTACGTTGTGTGTAATTATTATATTATAGGAGGCGGTACAGTTTATAAAAAAATGGCTTAGAATAGTGACCAAAATATCTATTCTATATTTGAAGAAAATCGGGCTAGCTGGAGAAGCCATTACGGGCAGACGGACCGACGGACGGAATAGCGAAAACCACATTTTTGGGTTCCTTTATCAGCGTTATGTTAGAATCGTTTAAAATATCGAGATAGAAAATGTTCAAGAAAACAAAACCTTTCTCTTATAAGAGAAAGTTAAAAATAATTCGGTTTAACATTTAACCTACATTTCGATTGTTTCCTTCAATGGCATGTTACTAATAGCAGCGTATTTTGTTTCATGTCCCAAAACAATTGTAAAATTGGCCTTCATTTGGGGTTCATCAAAGCACGGGAATGCACGGCGTGCAGATGTCGGCTCAAATTGTGTAACTGCCAACCATCTGAAATTAATATTATTTTATTATGTTAATTAATAAGAAGAAATTGTATTCACGTTTTTTCCTTCGTCACTTTGTCCACGTAGCTACTTCTATAGTATCCATGGAGATTTTTATTTAAGGGAGCACTAAACGGCATCGTTATCAAGTATTTTCCCTTAACGAGAGGCTCGCATAAATGCATGATGTAGTATTCTCGTTTTGCATTCACTTCCGTATCCTTAATACAATTTATTTGTTTGCCATCCTTAAAGATGTCTATTTTCGATTTGTCGATTGTAAGATTACTTGAATGTACGGTTATGTTGTTTGTATCCTCTAGTACATTCACAGTTATTGCAGATGTTCCTTCAAATCGTAAATCTTCGATGTTCTCCAAATGTGTGATGATTTCAATCCGATAGTGTTCCGGTCTTACCGAATTCGGCAGCTTGTAATGGTCGTAGGATGCCCCAAGCACCACCTGCATAAAGCAGGCTATAATAATGGCTTTAATCATCGTCCCTAAAAAGATGCAACAAAACATGAATAAATGATGAACCTTGATAAGGCGAATGAAAATTTCTGTCAAATTGAAGCCTACCTAAAAAAAACAGAAAAAGGTTCAATGCAAAGTGCTCAATAGCTTAGCATTAGCATGAATAGTTGGGATGGCATACCTACTATTAGCGGCACGCATGGATTGGAATACGTAATGAATTTTGACGACATTATGGAATGCATTGCACACAGACATGTGTGTTAATTTAATTTCGTATTCCTTTTGGAGACTTTTGTAAGATTTATCCGAATTTCAATTTTGTAATGAGTTGAATAACTTTATCAAGATCTTTGAATATCGTCGTTGGAGGTGACTTATTTCCGCGGTGTTATGTGAAGGAAATAACGGATGATTGCTGTTTATATAAAAAAAACCGATTAGAAGGTTTAAAGTTGATTGTTTGAGACCTTGGGATAAAAAGCTGACTATGCAGTTCGCATACAAAATATTTGAACTTCAAATAATTTGGAACACTCAAGGAACGTTAAAAGAAAAGAGTTGGGGTTATTCAATATGAGAGAACCCACCTTTTCTGGTATTCTCATTATATATGTATATACATTACATATTGAAAAGACTCAGCTTTTCAGCTTATTTACCTTTGATGTTAGCTAACAGAATCTTCTTTTCATCGATTTCGATGAAACTGTGTAAATGGGTATTGTTTGGTCCAACAGAAGAGAAATACTCTGTTTTTTACCTTGACGCCATAACTTTAAAAGGCCTGGACTGATTTGACGTTTTTTTCGAATGTTGGCAATAGTTTAATGACGGAGAAAAACATTACTAAGCAGCTGCTAAGTTGGTGATTACGATTTCGTCACGTGTTACGCGTTATTCATTCAATTAAACAAGACAACATCTGTCGGGAGAGATAGTGTATATATAATAAAAAGAGAGTGGTGGGTGCACGACTGGGTCGTACGCAACTTCCACTTTTACAGCGAGTTGGGCGTTAGATCAAATGCCAAGCATGAGAGAATTTGACGATTTTCATAATTTGCTAAAATTGATATAGAACTTGAAGGAATTGGTATCCATGAGATTTTCTGTTATTGGCCAAAACTAAAAATTCTGCTTAAAATATATAAAGTTTAATCAAAATCGTTACTGCCATTTTAAAGAAAATTGACACTATGTATATTTTTCATATGACAGGTACCGTTAATATAATGGCTAAAAATGAGGAAAAAAATTGCCTAGAATTATGACCAAAAAAACCCTGTCAAGCCGTCAAGCCGTTTAGGCTGAACAGACCATTACGAACTGACGGACAGACGAAGCGACGCACGGACGGAATTCCAAAAAAAAAACACTTTTTTGAATTCCGCTATCTTAATGTTAGAATCAATCAAAATCTCGAAGTCGAATTTTTTCACTCAGTGGCGCGATGGTTGGTGCGATGAACTGCCGTGCAGAAGATCTGGGTTCGATTCCCTGCCGTAGCAACACCTAAATGATTTTCCACTGACCCTCCTCTCATCATGATCTGACTAATCATCCGAGTAGTATCAACTGTCAAGAAAAGCTTATATCAACTAAGCCGTTCGGATTCGGCATAAAACAGGAGGTCCGTCATCGTGCAAGAATTACACACGTACACATGAATGGTTGTGAGAAAGTTCGGCCTGGCTACTAACGAGCCAGTTGCGCCAAAAAATTGTTTTATATTTGCTACAAGATGACTCAAATTCGAAGCCGTTGTAAAAAGGATTCATGAAAATTCCTGCAATACTATTTTTATGCGAACAAATTTGAGCAAACCTCTTAGAAAGTGTTAAAAAAGTGAGTAGCTTATGTTTCATATATGTATTTAAACCATATCAATCATGTTTGTATAATGTTATTGAAATATGAGATTATGAGAATTTTTAAACTAAATTTTCCAATGTCAATATTTATAAATAATTTTCTACAATTCATCCGATATTCTTTTAACTGGTTTTTAATTTTTTTTTAAATATAAAATTAAATATAATGGATATATATCTAAAATCTAAAATCTTATATCAACATAGCCATTCGGAGTCGACATAAAACAGGAGGTCCCGCCATTGTGCAAGAAGTACACGCGCACACATGAATGGCTGTGAGGAAGCTGGATACTAACGAGCCTGTTGCGCCACAAATTTTTATTTTTATACCATATCCCATAGGGGTATATTAGTTTTGATACTTAGTTTGTAACATAGAGAAATAATTTAGCTAGATATACTTCAAAGTATATGGATCGACTCAGAATCTCTAGCTGAGTCGATTAAGCCATGTCTGTCTGTCAGTCCGTCTGTACGTCACCGATTTTTAGGCCTTAAATTTTGAGCTATGATGATGAAATTTGGTATATAGGATCCTCGTCCGTGCCTACAGAACAAGTGTAAAAATTTTCAAAATCTGCCCACTCCCTTTTAAAAAAAAACTCAGTTTTTGGCCAAACCGTAAGGAATTTTAAAAATGTTTCTGAACAACATATTTCGAAAATCTCAATATCTATATTACGTCTATATAAAGTTTTTTGCCACGCCCACTTTTTTGGGGCGTTTTTTTTTTTTAAAAAAAACTGTTTTTGGTCAAATTTTAAATTTTTCGAACATTTTTATACCCTATCCCATAGGGGGGTATATTAGTTTTGACATTAAGTTTGTAACATAGAGAAATAATTTCGATAAATATACCTCAAAGAATATGGATCGATTCAGAATCGCTAGCTGAGTCGATTAAGCCATGTCTGTCTGTCCGTCCGTCCGTCCGTCTGTGTGTCACCGATTTTTGGGCCTTAAATTTTGAGCTAGAGTGTTGAAATTTGGTATATAGACTCTCTGGCCGACGAAGCAGAACAAGTGTACAAATTTTTGAAATACAAAGTTTTTTGCCACGCCCACTTTTTGGGGGCGTTTTTAGTAAAAAACGCTTTTTGTCCAAATTTTAACACTTTCGATGCATATTTGATGCAAATACTTCCGTAATGGTAATATTAACATTTTGTCCATAGATCATTTTCACCTACGCCCACATTTTGGGGGCGTTTTCTTACAAAAACCATTTGTATACCCCATCCCAAGGCATTAGCAATAGAAATACGTTGTTTTTTGTCAAACCACAAAAGATTTTGATAAACTGTCTGAGCAATATATTGTGACAATGTCATTTTCTGTATTTCATCGCCATAAGGCCTATATTTTGAGGATAGTAATTTTAAAATGGGATGGGATAGGGTATTCAACGATCCGCACAGCGGATTGTAGCCTTCTCATATGTTTTTTAATATACATTGTTCATGAACATGTCTGATGGAGTGAGCTTTTGAAAAGAGTCGACATGATATCTGAACTGAATTTATAAGATTTAAATGAAGATTTCAAAAATTGGGTTCCAAATTAAAAGTTTACATATACATAAAGAGAGAATATTCTAAAAAAATGTAAAGAAATAACAGTTAGAATAGTTTTTTTTTTGTAACAAATACATATGTTTTTCCTGTTGTTTATTTTTTGGCTTTGTTATTATTTTGGTTTAAAAATGGTAATAATCACGATAAGCCATGTTAAATAATAAGATAATTATTCGCAGTAAAAATAATTTTTAATTTTTTATTACGGGTGATTTTTAAGCGTAGTTTTTTTTAAATCGAAAAAAACACTTAAGTTTGCATCAAATATTCAAAATTTTTATTGCAATCGATAAATAGGCCTTTGCCATTTACGTTTTAAAGACAACTTAATTTAAAGGGTGGTTAAATTTTAAGGGCCGGTGTTGATTTTGAATAAAATACAAATTATTTAGGAAATTACTGTTATTAACTTTCTCTTACAAAGAGAAAGATATTGTTTTCGTGAAAATTTTCGACCTCGAGATTTTGATTGATTCTAACATTACGATGATAGCGGAGCCTAAAAAAGTGGTTTTTGGAATTCCGTCCGTCGGTCCGTCGGTCCGTCGGTCCGTCGGTCCGTCTGTCCGTAATGGTCTCCCCAGCCTAAACGGCTTGACCGATTTTCTTCAAACTTCGTATCCAAGCTTGTTTTGGTCACAATTCTAGGCCATTTTTTTTGTTTGCTTTTAGCCATGTTATTAACGGTACCTGCCATATAAAAATTACACATAACCTCAATTTTCTCGAAAACGGCTCTAACGATTTTGATTAAACTTTATACATACTATAAGCATATTAGGTCCAACAAAACTGCATACCCAGTTTTTTCGAGAAAATCCATATAACGGATTTTGTCATTCAGGCCATATAAAGAAAATTGTTAATTTCTCCGAAACTACTATGTCAAATTGAATGAAATTTTATATATACACTACTATAATAGCTTTAAACAATTCCACATCATTAGTTTTAGCCCAACTATAACTTAACGGAATTTTCAGTTTTGGCCAATAACGAAAAATAATTATTTTTCACATAAACACCGATTCCTTCAATTTTCGGAGTAAACGTTCGTATACTCAAATTTCGACATTTTATATAATTTTTAGCATTAATAATCAAAATGCGCACTATTTGATCTAACGCCGAACTCGCTGTGAAAGAGAAAGTTGCGTACGACCCAGTCGTGCACCCACCACTCGTTTTTTATATTATGATAGTATTGGTATGGTTCAATTATGTACGGAACAAAATATCGGCCAAATGGCCGCCGCGACTTCGGCGACGCATCTCCATCCGATGGTCCAAATTTTCGATGACGCTGAGGCATAATTACCTTATAATTTAAACTTTTGCATCCTGTTGTTTCTTGTTAATACCCTATCCCATAGGGGTATATTAGTTTTGATACTTAGTTTGTAACATAGAGAAATAATTAAGCTACATATACCTCAAAGTATATGGATCGACTCAGAATCGCTAGCTGAGTCGATAAAGCCATGTCTGTCTGTCCGTCCGTCCGTCTGTTCGATTTTTGGGCCTTAAATTTTGAGCTAGGATATTGATATTTGGTACATAAAATCCTTGTCCGTGCCACCAAAACAAGTGTAAACATTTTCGAAATTCGCCCTTTCCGGTCAAATGTAAAATTTTTCGAAAAAAATTTCGATGCAGAATCATTGGTAATATTAATATGAACATTTCGTCTATAGAATATTTTAACCCACGTCCACTTTTTGGGGGCGTTTTTTATATAAAAACCATTTTTATACACTACCCCATAACATATGCAGGAGAAAAACATTGTCTTTTGTAGAAACGTGAAAGTGTTTTATAAGCAGCCTGAACAATTTTTTGTCACAATGTCATTTTCTGTATTTAATCCACATCGTGTTTTCAGCCATGTCCACTTTTTGGGGATTTTAGTTTTACAAATAGGATGGGATAGGGTATTCAACGATCCGCACAGCGGAATGTAGCCTTCTCATATGTTTTTTTTGGCTTTATTAGTATTTTATGTGGATGTCCTTTTTTTGGCTCGGGTCTATTTTTTAAAATTTGTAGCGCTAACATTTGGCCATATGTTATATTAGTTGTATTACATATGCGGATTGTAACTGTTTGTAATACAGAAAAATAATATAGACAGGCATCTAAGATTCAATTTACTTTTCTACAAGAGACATTTTGTATTTGTTTACACCGGCAGATTTGAGTTACAGATTGTACTTGTAAATGTTACAGAAATACGATACTTTTCTATGATTTTTTTTGTTTTGAGTTATAGGCACCTCGTATACAAATTTCGCATTGTACGTTAAATAGAACTAATGAATTTCTAAAGAATGGACACCAATTTGTTGGCCTGCAGAATGATTTGACTATAGATGAAACAGTAATGCATTAAATGCTGGGTAGCTTGGTAGAATTGTCATAAATTAAAATATATCGTATGCCATATAATCCTCGCTTAGTAATTCGAAGCACAAGTCAGAGGTTCACTGGACCCACAAATTAATATATGATACCTGTATAAATGTATATTTTTACCACCATATAATTGAAATTCATAAAATTGACCACCAAAACGTTGCTATTGACCTTGTTAAAATATGACGTCAGGTTAAACAACACTCCAAAATAAAAGAAACAAAAAAATATATATAATTCAAGGCACGTTTTGACACACATATACCACGTTGCCAAAATGTTTACTCTTACTTCTGCCGGTGTAATACAATTTTTAAATCCCATTTAAGCACTTTTACTTTTCTATACATTCCCCTAAGGGGAGTATGCAAAAATCTTGTCGACGACTTGAATATGTTATGAGATTAACGCTTACCAGATAAAAAAATATGTGTCAAGTAGATTCGGATAAAATTTGAGACAGTCCATTGAAGAGCGATTAAATCAATATGTCATTCACAACAGATTAGTAATTATTCACAATTATTCACTTAAGCAGACCAGCTCTAATCCGTAGTGATAACATTTGAAATTTGGAAATTTTCTCCTTCTAAGCCATCCTGAGCTGCGTATAAACTAGACTTTAAAACTAACTTTCGTTTGTTTGAGAGCGTCGGATAAGTACAACAAAGTTTAAGAGCTGTCTCTTCTACCAATTTGTACTATGGCGAGGCTTATGTGAAGTCCTTAAAAAAAATACATTCATCCAAACCTGGCTCTAATGTGGTCCAAGATTTAGCTTTGGTGAGTACTGAGCTAAAAAAAGTTTACATGTCGATATAAGAATTCCGAGAAAGAACGCCCTATATCTCCTTTGAATATTCTTATACCTAGGCTCTTATAAATTGTGAGTTTTAAACTGCTCGGCATCATTTCAAGAAACCTGGTTATTCTTTCAAAAGTTTATTTTCAAAGTGTGATTGGTTAATTGTATATCATAGAAACTATCACTGTACCAAGCGTCTTAAAAATCCGGCTGATAATTTTTCTGTGATAGGCGTACCTACATACAGATTTTTTAAACATCAATATGCATAAAACAAACCCTAGGTTTTGAAAAAGGAAGAGGCCATATAATTTTATAGTTTCTTTAGAATTTATTTGTGATGGTTTATTATTTACTTTTCAAAGGTTTTGGACTAAAAGTTTTAATCAAAGTCATGCGTTAACTATTGATTTTAAAAATTAATTCGAGATTTTGATACAAACTAACATTAATTATTATGAAGTCTGAAAAAGTCGGTCTGAGAGTTATTTCTGTAATTCGTCTGTTTGCTGGTAACTTGGAAGCAAATAGGCTGGGACAATGTCCAGAAAAGTTTTCAGAACTGTCTTATGGGTCAGTTCTTTTAAAATAGTAGGAATAATGGTGGATAATTTAAAAAATAAACTCACTATCGTAGATCTTAATTAATATTTGCTAATTAAACCCTATGCGTGGTAAAGTTTTTTCGGTTAATCAAAATAAAAGAATAAAAGAATGGTTATAAACAAAATCGAACGAAAACTGTGTTTTACAAAATAACTAGTATTTTTTCATAATAAATAAATAATTAAATAGATAATAGATAATAAGATAACTAATATTCAAATATACCTATTATTAAAAAGTGCATTATTTAACCAAACCACAAAAAACTGCAATTTGTTCTTCCCCTTGATACCGTAGTGGTTTATCCCATTTTAAAAACGAAACAAATGAATATACACGACTATAATTTAACTTTCTAATTGAAATTGATGTTTATGTTATTAAAATTAACGCGAAATCTTAAAGAAACCAAGATACTGTCGACAATAAATCAATTACACACTGGATACCGTGGCGTATACGTAATTAATTTCATTACAACCTAATTGCACTAAAATTTATGTTTAAAACATTCAAAAGCAAACAAATCACACCCATTATACATAAAAATGTATGGAAATATCAAACCGATTTTAACTTCACAACACGACAAAAAAAAACAGACACACACACACACATGTTACAAAACTTAAAAGCGGTCGTTGGCCAGAAAAATCAACTGAATTTTTAATGCCATCAATTTGAATTGCAAATAAAATTATTGGAGTTTTTGCTAAAGTAATATCCTTGAGATGTACAAGAAAAATGTATTTACTTGTAAAACAATAACTCTGTACTTGAAAACGCCTGACGTGACGTCCTATATTTTAACTAAATCACAACAACTGTTTTCTTCTAATTTGAAATCAATAATAAAAACCAAAAACAATTTAATCAATTGCCAATTCGCGTATCAATTAAAAGTTACTCTCTTGGTTTGTGCATTCAAATCACATTGCAATGAAGAATAATTGCTAGTAGAGCAAAGTGGTAATGACACAATTGCACTCGTGCTTGATAACTTGGGACGAAATTCGAAAATTCATTTCAATTTCACTCACCTTTTAATTAACACTTTACTAATTCAATCACAGAAGCACAAACTAATAGAAAATTATTTTCACTCTAATTTTACAGATTTGTGTGAATATACAGATACCCGCGTGACAGTAACACTAAAACTACTGCGATGTAACGATGTTGTGCCACCATCGGTTGGCAAGAAGTATCTAATTCTTGAAATCGACCAGCTAGGTATATTTATGAGGACCGTCGTTGTGGTATCTATTCGATGGAAATGAATGAGTGCACCCCTCCACCTGTTAGAGTACGCACGAGTAGCGTATGTATTTGTATGGAACTCCAGTTGATTTGATGCATATTGATGAGGAGAATCTATCCGAAGCAGTGAATAGATTGGTAGGTGGTTGTCATTGCTGTTACCTCGACGTCGTCGTCACAGCCAGTTTAACAGAGCTGCTGATAACATGTTGATGATGATTGCTAGCAACAGTAAGAGCACAGCATGGTGTTGTAATATGCCAGTGCGGCGGGGACGTCACGCAGTGACTGTTTGCTTCGCATTGATTAAATGCGCATAGCATACTTTGTTATTATGGCTATTCTTTGACAAGCCGATGCGAAAAGGATGTTTTATTTCTTTAATTTTTATTTGATATATTTTTTTTCTTTTTTTTTGGATTTATTATTTTCTACAGAGTTAATTTTAATTTTTTCTACAGAGTAATGTTTAACTGATTCCAGAGTACGAAGAAGTTTTGTAAACAATAAACCTTAGTTTATTAATTTATGTGTAATGATTAAATTGAAACAAATAAATGATTTTTTTATTAGTATTGCTTACGTTTAGTGTTCTGGTATGTTTTCAGTTGAATACATTCAAATGCTAAATGTATATAATGTCATAATTTTGTAATTTGATTGAAATCTTAGGTAGAATTTATAATTTCCTGCTTCTATAGTCAAAGTAGATATTGGTTTTCGTACTCAAGAAATTAATCATCAAGTCTTGGAATTCGAAGAAGTTTTCCATATTTAGGAGGTGGTGAATCTGTATCTTCCGGACAAAGGGCGAGTATAAAAAGTAACACTTCATCCCTTGGCAGTAACGACTTAACAGCAAACATAGAGAAATGCCCAAAAAAAGGGCCTTGATCCTCGTGGGATATGAAAACTACAGTGGTACAGACTAAACGGCTTAGGCAAGACTAATTTTAGATATCGGGTTAGCTCTAACACCAGTGAACGTTTTGAGGCAGCCACTTTAAGGTAATTATATCATTCTATGTAATTTGGTATATAGATAAATAAACAAATATACTTGTCTTAGATATAGTCAGCATTTTTTTCCGGTGTATATATTTAATTGGGTGTAGACTATCATCCTCTCAGAAAGAAATGTATTTTTAAGCACCTTGTAGCTTGATAAAGTGATTGGTGAACGCAAAACCTTTTGGTTGTCTGTTTATAGTACTAGTAAAGACAACTTTTAATAAGACCAAAACGTATAAAGAAGCGATTGATTCGATTTCCTAATAAGAGACTCCAATTTCATAAAAAATAAACTGAATAAAGGCGAATCTGATAAAATAAAAAAAATAAACTGGGAGGGTAAGACAAACCATACATAAGTAAATCATAAGTTCTAATGTTATCAGCTTTCTCAACAAAGCAACTGGTACTTTGAAGACATCCAATGAAAAGTACATAAAACTGAAACTAGACATCTATTTCCCTCATAGCTCCCAAGTAAATTTTGTATGATGTTCCCAAGTTATACCAAAAATGACAAATTACTTTGTGCAATACAAACTGGGTGACCTGATTGCATTATGCCAGCCGAGTTACAGCTCTCATCAGATTATATCCTAAGTTGGGCGAAAAATATCCTCAAAGGGTTTTACAATTTGGATTACATCTCCATGGGCTGTCTGATACAAGTCTGATAATAGTTTTTACATTGATCTGAAGGTTCAGCTTACCATCTTTCTTTCGTACCGCTATATTCCGAAATGAATCCGGGCCTCAACGAACACGCCTCTCCAAATATTCCGGTCCTTAGCTAAATGGCTCCAGTTGCGCAATTCAAGTTATTTGATGTTGGTTTCTGCTTGCGCATGCCACTTAGGGACAAGCGCTTTACATTTTGTAAAGATCTTGGTTGAATATTCTTCTCCATAGCCCGTTAATACAAACGGGACCGAAGGTTTTTGCTCAAAACGACCAAGGATTTTCTCATCGGCTTTTGATGCAATCCATGTTGGGCGTCGCGTCGTTTGGCATGACTTAGATGTTCAGGAGTTTATGTAGCTTCTTAGTATTTCGAGTAAGGTGTATATTACAGCTTTTGGCGAATTGTTGCTGTCGGAGTTAATAAATAAGCTGAGGTAGTAAAAATATTTTACTAGCTGAATGTAGTATCTGTCGATGGTGGGTATCGTTTGGACTTCTTTGTTCAGCATCATGCAGAAACCGTGCTATATGAAAGAACTACGCATTGTTGAGGATTGATGTTTTGGTGGTTTCTCAAAAGTAGCTAACGGGTGTCCCATAATTCAGGCAAAATTTGAATTTTGCGCCATTAATTAGTACTGTGTTGCCAACGGAAACGAGTGGTGGGTGAACGACTGAATCGTATGCAACTTTCACTTTCACATCGAGTTGGGTGTTAGATCGATTGCCAAGCATACATACATACATACAAAAATACACAATAATATTAACTTCCATTATCTATATACATAAAAATGGATCTTGGATTGTTCGGATGCTTAAAACTCGAAAACGACTGGACCAAATTGGATACTTCCTTCTGCGGATTTGTTCGTAATTGCTCCGCGAAGGTTTAGGAAAAAAAAAAAAAAGGTGGCGCTGTAGGCGGTCATTCCATTTGATAATGGCAAAACTACGTTTGACGGGCCAGCTTGTTGATCATAAAAAAGTAAATGTAACTGTACGAACGTTATGTTCCGGAATTTAAATATTATTTTTTTATATTATCGGTGGAAAATATTTTTCGTTATTGGCCAAAACTGAACTCATTAAATTAGGGATAGTTAGGCCAAAACTAATTACGTGGAAATGTTGCAAACAGCAATAGTAGTATACAAATTAAATTTCATGCGTTTTGTTGGAACTAATATGCTTATCTTTACATATACCTATATAATTCTACTGTATGTGTGTATGTCACTGAACTCCTCCTAAACAGCTTGACCGATTTGAATGAATTTTTTTTATTCGTTTGGGTGGCGCTTTGGATGGTTTAGATTCACAAATCAGCCCCGCAGATGGCGCTGCATTCGGTATCTAAGTTTTTAAATTATACTGCAACTAAAAGGCTGGATAAACTGGAATGAATTTTTGTGTATGCAATACAACGTCTGTCGGGTCCGCTAGTAGTATAAATAAAGTTGACTTCACATCAATTGTGCTTATTTTTAACTCCAAGTGGTAACCATCGGGTACTGGTCTCATCCAATCGAATGAGTGCGAGTATTGGTAACAAGACGAACAAAAAACATATGAGAAGGCTACAATCCGCTGTGCGGATCGTTGAATACCCTATCCCATCCCATCCTTAAAATTAATATCCTCAAAATGTAGGCTTTATGGCGATGAAATACAGAAAATGACATTGTCGCAACATACTGTTCAGACAGTTTATCAAAAACTTTTGTGGTTCGACAAAAAACAGCGTTTTTCTATTGCATATGCCTTGGAGTAAGGCATATGCAATATTTTGTAAGAAAACGCCCCCAAAAAGTGGGTGTAAGTGAAAATGATATACGGACAAAATGTTTATTTTTTCATTACGGAAGTATTTGCATCAAAAGTTTTTTTTCGAAAGTTTTAAAATTTGGACAAAAAGCGTTTTTTACTAAAAACGCCCCCAAAAAGTGGGCGTGGCAAAAAACTTTGTATGGACGAAATACAGTTATTAGGATTGCCTAAATATGTTCCTCAGACACTATTTTGAAATTCCTAACGGTTTGGCTTAAAACTACGATTTTCTAAAAGGGAGCGTGGCAGTGGGCGGATTTCAAAAATGTTTACACTTGTTCTGCTTCGTCGGCCAGAGAGTCTATATACCAAATTTCAACGCTCTAGCTCAAAATTTAAGGTCCAAAAATCGGTGACACACAGACGGACGGACGGACGGACGGACGGACGGACGGAGACATGGCTTAATCGACTCAGCTAGCGATTCTGAATCGATCCATATACTTTGAGGTATGTGTATCGAAATTATTTCTCTATACTAATATGCCCCCCTATGGGATAGGGTAAAAACAGAATACCCGGCCTGCTGTCCCAGGTGAACATAGATAAGCTGTTTCGGACAATAGGTTATTTAGGAATCTCAGAAGTAAGTCAGGTCCCTTGAACAAAGATGGTAGTGAATGAACCGAAAGGCCAACGGCAGCGCTCAATCCCGTAGTGGGTACTGATGGAACCGTGTCCTAGGGGTTCTAAAAAATTGAAACTGGCCCTTCAGGTTTGGGGTTTTTCTTTGGGTTAACTACCCACCCATTAACAAAACCCATTGCTACGAAGCGACTAATAGCTCCGGAAAGGACTGATTTCATTGTTGACGATCCTGCGAAACGAAAAAAGGACGGCGACATTGCCAACAAGCCATTAGATTAGCCACAACTGATGTGCTAGGTTTTTCGTGGCCACAAGCAAGAAACCCCTGCAACGAGGCCTACAAGGCTAAGCTGTAGATGAAGATGAGAGCTGCCATTGAGCTCTATAGGCAGATAAGAAGGGAAGAACGCCGGCTGTTCAGAAAGAAGAAAAAAGAGCAAGAAAAGCGCGCGATCGAGGATATAGAGAGGTGCCACTCCAGGAACGATGTTCGCATGTTTTTCCAAAGTGTAAATCATCAAAGCCAAGGATACAAGGCTCGAACAGAATCCTGTCGAGATGAACAAGGAAATATCGTAGTTGAGACACAGTCGATGCTGAGGATATGGAAGAACCACTTCTGCAGACTGTTAAACGGCGATGACGACCAACATACCACTGTCAGGCAGAACGAACCATTCAATGTGTTTAATATACACATAAGTTCCTTTCAAAATTCGTATTTAATGCTAATGTTTATTGCGACACCAACTACTTCCAAATTGAAAATACTAACTGATTTAAATACTTCGGTGTTCTTATCGACAGAAATTTGAGCTGATCTGACCATATTTCCGGACTTAAAATATATTTTCTTTCAACAATCCGTTGTTTTTATCGCCTTAGAAAGTATTGTTCTGATAATACTATGAAATCTGTTTACTATGGGATATTTCATTTTCGAATGCAATAAGGTATAAGCTGTTGGGGGAGTGCTTACCAAAACAAAATTAATCCGCTAATTGTGCTGCAAAAATGCGCTATAAGAAAAGTTTGTAACTTATCCCATTTTACTCATTCCATGAAGCGGCACAATAATTGTATGCCTAAATTATTGTGCCTGTGAGACAGTTATTTTACTACAAACTTCTCAAGATTTTCTTTATTAGAGGTGGTACTTGCAGACTCCAATATCTGAAGGCTACAATTTACGAAGTAATTACCAATCCTTAGTTGCCGTTCCTTCTTTTCGAACTACAAGTTTTAGAAACTCGTATGATGTTGTCTCCTGCAAATTGTTTAACCGGCTCCCAGCTAGCCTACGTTACCTACCAACTCTATTCGCCTTTTTGAAAAAAAGTAAAATTCTGGCTTCTTGATTTTAATCATAATCAAATCGAAGATTTGTTGAGCTATACTGTTTAAATCGTCTAATTCAATTTATACTGTTAATGAATTTGAATTTGTTTTTCTCTTGTTTTTTTTCCTTTCTTATTTTGAACATGCATTTTATCTGAACCCCACACTGAATTTTTGTACTATGAAGTGGCATTATCTCTATTTTTATGAAATACCAATGTCACCAACTATTCTCTCTTAAAATCACTATTGTAAATTGTTAGAGCAATCTTAACATATATATATCAAATGTTTTAGTAATTAAGATGAGGATCATGATTAATAAATAAAAAACAAATAAAAAAAATTATGGGCAACGACAGCGAAAACTGCCAACCAACCGACCTAAGTGAAGTGAGAATATCAATATCTGAACTCAAGCTTAAAAAGGCCGCCGGAAAGGACGGCCTTCCCGTTGAGCTTTCTAAAGCGCCCTACACATGATCAATGTTACTTTTCAATCGTTTGTGTGCTCTTTAATGTTCTTGTCAAGTAACCTTGCTACATTGATGAAAACCAAAACTGAATTGATTTTCGTGAATTTTCATTGTTACTAGATTGATGATGTGTAGGATGTATCAATTTTACTTGTTTCATTTGCGAAAAATGTCAATGTTTTCATTTGCGAAATAGTAATTTAGAGGCAAGATAGCTGAAAAGTAGACGTGGCAGTGGGCGGTAGACATGGACAAAAATATTGTCAATGTTTACTGATACGTGTGGTGGGGTGATTTTCCATCAATATTAATTGAGATGACTTGGAAGGTAACATCAACCAACTCATAAGCCAAATTTGGTCGGATAAAAGTATGCCTGAAGAATAGAACCTCAGCATCGTTTGCCCGATCCATAAAAAAGGAGACCTTTGAACTGCGCCAACTACAGAGGCATAAGTTTCCTCAAAATCGCCTACAAGATCATATCTGCCGTAATATGTGAACGCCTGAAACCGTTTACCAAAAACCTGATCGGCCCTTGTGGTTTTAGGCAACCACAACCGATCAAATTTTTACAATTCGGCAGATCCTGGAAAAAAAAAACCAAGAAGTCCAAATGGATACGACAGCATTTTTAGAGACGAACTATACACAGCCATGTCTAGTTTTGGTATACCGCCCAAACTCGTCCGTTTGTGTAGGATGGGGATGGTGAGTTCTCGCTGCTCCATCAGGGTCTGAAACGACCTCAGCGACACCTTCGATACCAAAAAAGGATTTAGGCAAGGCGATGCGCTGTCATGTGACTTCTTCAATTTGACTCTCGGGAGGATTGTGCAAAACTTCCGAGCCAAAACCAAAGGCACAATTTTCGAAAAAACGGGGCAACTACTAGCATAAAACGACAATATTGACATCATTTGTAGGGCTCAACGTGATGTCATAGCCACGTTTGCTAGTATAGAGAAGGAATCGGCAACAATGGGTTTAGTAAATGAGGGTAAGACTAAGTATATGCTGTCAACACGAAAGTACACACAACATTAACGAATTGGACAGAACGTTGCTATTGACAGATATAACTTTGAGGTATTACGGGTCTTTATCTACCTCGACTCCGCTATTACCTCTGACAACAACATCTCGTCAGAAATTAAACGAAGAATTACTCTTTCAAACCGCTGTTTATTCTGGCTAAGAAGGCAATTTAGTAGTAAAGCCCTCACTCGAACTACTAAGGAGATCCTATATAAGACCCTGATCATCCCAGTCCTGCTCTACGGCGCTGAAGCATGTACTGTATAAAAATGTTCGGTCCCGTTTGCGTTGACGGACTATGGAGACGAAGATTCAACCAAGAACTATACGAGCTGTACAGCGACATACCCCTATTCAAAAAACTCCGCATCGGACGTTTGAGGTTGCTAGGAATGTAGAACGAATGGACACCAATACTCCTGCTCGCATAGTCTTCGATTCCCAGCCAGACGTCGGACGCAGAAGAGGAAGACCTCGCCTTAAGTGGCGCGCACAAGTAGAAACCGACCTCAACCAACTTGGAGTGCGCAACTGGAGGCAGTTAGGTAAGGACCTGGCTATTTGGAGAGGCATGTTGGTTGAGGCCCAGATTCATTCCGGACTGTAGCGCCACTTATGTAAGTAAGTAATAACGAAAAATCGTAATTTGCAATGTGCATTGTAGATATGTATGTTATTAGCACAAATCAATTCAATGACATTTTCGAGAAATGTGATGTCTGCTGTCAGTTTTGTTTACTTATTAGGTACGTAAAGCAAGTCAAAAATTACGCAAAATGTGGCACAGTATTTATAAGTAGTAACATTTGCATACACTTAATTTACTCTTCCACAGACCACACAGGATTATATTCAATAAAATGTATATATGCATATATAATGACAGCAAAGCCCACTTAAATAAAGTGGTAAAATTACACATATTGTAGATCGTTAAGAGGATATCTGTACTTATCAACATAATCATGAATTTGGTTGTTACGCTATCGCCGAAAGCTGACAAAAATCGCTACTTAACCTCACAACATGTATGGTTATGTACTTACGTAGGACCACCACGATAATCAGGTACAAACATCAAATCTCTAACTGACGCAATAGAAGGGTACAACTATGACCAACATTTTAAATTGATTACGGCCTGCAACCGGTCTATACGTCCTTGAAACAAAGTTTTTTGCTATTCCATTGCATTTGATTTTCCCAGTGAAGTTTTCTTGTAACCACAAGTCTCAAGAGGTTATGCAGTGGGCCATTGATCTCGACCATAACCGCAGCATAATCTACCAATCTATGTGTGTACAGATAATATTAATGTAACAAGCCAATATGGAGTATTTCCGTACTTGGAAAAGACTGCATGGCATTGTCGACATTGCTTTTGGATTTATGTATTTCAATTCCAGTTTTTCATTACACGTTTGGTTTTGTTTTGTTTCTGTTTTTGACACCTTTTCAACGCAACTTGTAATTTCACTTCTAGATTAGTAATTATATAGTATTTTAACCAATATATCCTATTTATAAATAACATGTAAATAAACAATTTATTGATGGACATATCTTTATATCTCTGTATTCATTTTTTTCCATTTATTTTAATTTTACTTCGTTCTATATAAAAGAGGATGTATTATTTTCGTAAAAAGAATCTAACTTGACATTTTAATCAAACCTACATTTTTTTTCATTTTTTATTTTTCACTAAGTATCCGAAATTCTGTGTGAATAAAATAGCAAACAAATTAAAGAAACTAAAGTTTTTCAATTGTCTTAGTACGCGTAGGGTTTTCTGAAGTAAGTTTATTCAAATGTACTCTTGCATATTAGTACGCGTACTGACATAATACCAAGACGAGTTGTTGGTATTAGCATTATAGTTCCAAAGACGGTACTAACGATATCGATTAAAATTTAATTTATATTTTAAAACAAAATTACACAATCAGTTAATCCCACAAAAAAACTCAAACAATGGATTTTTGTATTTATACCAAATTTGAAAGAAAATTTTCTTAAACACAAGCACTTTCTTATGACATCATTTCCTTAACTGAAATGGCTTAACGCCAGTATTATTGACTCGGAACACTTTAATCGCGAGTTCTCAGAATATAGAAATGATCTCATGAAAATGTCTTAACATTGAAATAATTTGTGTAAAGATAATTCTTGAAAAAATATCTTTATGTTGTAAATGCGTACATTACTTCATATCGTCTTTCCACACTGTATTCTGAGCTATCAAGAGCTTTAGAATACATCTTTGACTTATCTTGTTGTGACAGCACTAGTTTGTTGCTGGGCTATATTAACTTGCCACAAATAGAGCTGGTGCCTTCCGAGGGAGAACCTCATTTTATATCATCTGAAGTCTCTGCACAATAAAGGCTATTATTACTTGACAATATTTTATCGGGTTGGGTACGATATCCCGCTTTTTTTAACCCCGTTCTTTAAATCCCGACTTTTTAATCCCGCTTTTTATAATCCTGATTTTTAAAATCCCGCTTTTTTATAATCCCGCTTTTTATACCCTATCCCATAGGGGGTATATTAGTTTTGACATTAAGTTTGTAACATAGAGAAATAATTTCGATACATATACCTCAAAGTATATCGATCGATTGAGAATCGCTAGCTGAGTCGATTAAGCCATGTCTGTCTGTCCGTCCGTCTGTGTGTCACCGATTTTTGGGCCTTAAATTTTGAGCTAGAGTGTTGAAATTTGGTATATAGACTCTCTGGCCGACGAAGCAGAACAAGTGTAAACATTTTTGAAATCCGCCCACTGCCACGCCCCCTTTTAGAAAAACGTAGTTTAAAGCAAACCGTAAGGAATTTCAAAAAAGTGTCTGAGCAGCATATTTAGATAATCCTTATATCTATATTTCTTCAATATAAAGTTTTTTGCCACGCCCAGTTTTTGGGGGTGTTTTTAGTAAAAAACGCTTTTCGTCCAAATTTTAACACTTTCGAAAAAAAAATTGATGCAAATACTTCCATAATGGTAATATAAACATTTTGTCCATAGATCATTTTCACCAACGCCCACATTTTGGGGGCGTTTTCTTACAAAAAACATTTTTACACCCCATCCCAAGGCATTAGCAATAGAAATACGTTGTTTTTTGTCGAACCACAAAAGATTTTCATAAACTGTCTGAGCAATATATTGTGACAATGTCATTTTCTGTATTTCATCGCCATAAGGCCTATATTTTGAGGATATTAATTTTAAGGATGGGATGGGATAGGGTATTCAACGATCCACACAGCGGATTGTAGCCTCTCATATCTTTATAATCCCGTTTCATATTATCCCGCTTTTATAATCCCGCTTGTTATTATCCCGCTTTTGCAATCAACACCAGTTGTTTTATTTTTAAAAAATCGCGCGATTTTTTAAAATAAAACAACTGGTTTTGATTGCAAAAGCAGGATAATAACAAAACCTTAAAAAAAATAAAAAAAGGGATTTTCAGTTGCTTTTTATTTAAACTTACCTTAACAAATATAATATAAACGAGTGGTGGGTGCACGACTGGGTCGTACGCTACTTTCTCTTTCACAGCAAGTTGGGCGTTAGATCATATCATAAGCATTTTGATTATTGATGCTAAAATGATGTAAATAATGTCGAAATATATTTATACGAATGTTTACTCCGAATTTTGAAGGAATCGATGTCAATGTGAATAAGATTGATTTTCTGTTATTGGCCAAAACTGAAAATTCCGTATAGTGATAGTGGGGCTAAAACTAATTATGTAGAATTGCTTCAAACTGTAATTGTAGTATATATATTAAATTTCATTCAATTTGACATAATAGTTTGCGAGAAATTAACAATTTTTAACTTTCTCTTACAAAGAGAAAGATATTGTTTTCGTGAAAATTTTCGACCTCGAGATTTTGATTGATTCTAACATTACGATGATAGCGGAGCCTAAAAAAGAGGTTTTTGGAATTCCGTCCGTCGGTCCGTCGGTCCGTCGGTCCGTCTGTCCGTGACGGTCTCCCCAGCCTAAACGGCTTGACCGATTTTCTTCAAACTTCGTATCCAAGCTTGGTTTGGTCATAATTCTAGGCCATTTTTTTTGTTTGCTTTTAGCCATGTTAAAACTGGTACCTGCCATATAAAAATTACACATAACCTCAATTTTCTCGAAAACGGCTCTAACGATTTTGATTAAACTTTATATATACTATAACCATATTAGTTCCAACAAAACTGCATACCCAGTTTTTTCGAGAAAATCCATATAACGGATTTTGTCATTTAGGCCATATAAAGAAAATTGTTAATATCTCGCAAACTATTGTGTCAAATTGAATGAAATTTAATACATATACTACTATTACAGCTTGAAGCAATTCCACATAATTAGTTTTAGCCCAACTATTACTAAACGGAATTTTCAGTTTTGGCCAAAAACGGAAAATCATTATTTTTCACATTGACATCGATTCCTTCAAATTTTGGAGTAAAAATTCGTATAAATACATTTCGACATTATTTATATCATTTTAGCATCAATAATCAAAATGCTTATGATTAGATCTAACGCCCAACTTGCTGTGAAAGAGAAAGTTGCGTACGACCCAGTCGTGCACCCACCACTCGTCTTTATATGGCCTAAATGACAAAATCCGTTATATGGATTTTCTCGAAAAAACTGGGTATGCAGTTTTGTTGGAACTAATGTGGTTATAGTATATATAAAGTTTAATCAAAATCGTTAGAGCCGTTTTCGAGAAAATTGAGGTTATGTGTAATTTTTATATGGCAGGTACCATTATTAACATGGCTAAAAGCAAACAAAAAAATGGCCTAGAATTATGACCAAAACAAGCTTGGATATGAAGTTTGAAGAAAATCGGTCAAGCTGTTTAGGCTGGGGAGACCATTACGGACAGACGGACCGACGGACGGAATTCCAAAAACCACTTTTTTAGGCTCCGCTATCATCGTAATGTTAGAATCAATCAAAATCTCGAGGTCGAAATTTTTCACGAAAACAATATCTTTCTCTTTGTAAGAGAGAGTTAAAAATTAAAGAATACACTTCAATTGTAGTCAAAAAAGAAAATATTAATCCTTAGTTCAATTGTATATTATGGGCGATACGCCGTAAAAAAACTGTTTTACTCATTTGTTGTCTCTTTTTTTGTTTTTGTTTTTTATTTAATAAAAAAATGCATATTCTTTTAGTCGACTTATTGTTCATCTTTTTAATGCAATACAATATGCAAATTTAACTTTTACTTTAACTTGTGTATAAACATTTTTTTTTTGGCGGGTTTTGTCGGGATTATAGTAGATCGGGATATTGAATAGGTGGGATTTTAAAATGCGGAATTTAAAAAAAGCGGTATTTTAGCAGACGGGATTTTAAAACCTTTTTTTTCGGGATTTTTGAAAAACGGGATAGTAAAAAGCGGGATACGTATAAAAATGCTGACTCCTATTATTGTTCGTACTCTTTTCACTTTCGGCAAGCGAACTTTCAAAGGCTGTCCGAAAAAAGTATACTTTCGAATGATTGCATGGATAGAACTATTCCTGTCAAGCATTATAAAAATGCTCAAATCCAGCACCCTTGGTATACGAAAGAGCTTTAATGCATTTATAACGCCTGTTATTAAAAAAGGCGACCGAGAAGACACCTCTAATTATAGACCTATCTCAAAACTAACTTGCATTCCTATGCTATTCGAACATATGATTTGTGGTAAATTGGTGTTCCTTTGTCGAAACATCTTCTGTAAAGAACAATATGGCTTTGTAAAACAACGATCCACTGTCACAAATCTAATAACTATTATGCACTATTGTTCCAATAGTTTGGAAAATAAAAAAGAAGTTCATTGTATATACACTGACTTCTCCAAAGCCTTTGACCAGCTATCATATCACATCATCATTTTTAAGCTTTAGGCGTATGGATTCCAGTATTCATAAATAAAGGGTCCGCCATCTAACGTTTTTTTCAACTAGTGCTTATTTCGTGAATGGTAACACTTAGCTCATGTCTGATTTGACAGATAATTAGTTTTATCCTTCCGCTGAACGAATATGGTTGTGTATACGCTTGAACAACGCTGGCAAATATTGCGACATTACTTTGAAAATCATGGAATGTTGCAGAATGTGTGCGAAAATTGCGTACGGATTTTGGAAGAAGAGAAGCACCGTCAGCTCCGTATGTTCGTTATCTTGTGAAAAAAGTGACAGAAACTGGCATCCTCATCGATAGACCAAAGCGTGAAAAGCCAAAAACAGTGCGTAAACCCGATTGCTGCTGTGACAGAAAGTGTGCGTGAAGCGCCATCAACATCAATTCACCGTCGTTCTCAACAATTGGTTCAGGAGTTGAAGCCAACTGACCATCCAATGCGTTTTCGCTTCGCTAGGTGGACCTGCGATCGACATAGAGAAGATGCCGATTTTGCCAAAAAAAAATTATCTTTTCAGATGAAGCTCATTTTGATCTTTGCGGGTATGTAAACAAGCAAAATTGTCGCATTTGGGGCACAGAAAACCCGCACGCATACATTGAAAAGCCGATACGCCCAAAACGAATCACTGTTTGGTGCGGATTTTGGTCCAGAGGCATAATTGGGCCATTTTTCTTCGAAAATGAGCAAGGAGTGGCCGTTACAGTCAATGGCTACGTTATCAAGCCATGTTGAACGAATTTTTGTTCACAAAAGTTGAAGAGGAGGATATTGGCAACATTTGGTTTCAACAGGACGGCGCTACGTGCCACACAGAACACTCGATGTTTTGCGCCCTGTTTTTGAAGACCGCATTATCAGCCGCAGAGCTGATGTCGTTTGGCCACCTCGGAGCTGCGATTTGACACCGTTGGACTATTATTTGTGGGGTGCCGTAAAAGATAAGTGTTACGCCGACAAGCCAGAGACAATTGACGCTTTAAGGGACAATATTCGTGAAACCATTGGTGAAATACAGCTGCACACAATCGATAATGTGCTTAAAAATTGGACCGATCGTGTAGGCTACTGCATGGCCAGCCGAGGCAGCCATTTGAATGCAATTTTTTTTTCATTACTAACCGGAAGGATTGTTCTTTCAAATAAAAAAAGAAATTTGAGAAAATATTCAGTAGTTTTTAACTTTCTCTTACAAAGAGAAAGATATTGTTTTCGTGAAAATTTTCGACCTCGAGATTTTGATTGATTCTATCATTACGATGATAGCGGAGCCTAAAAAAGTGGTTTTTGGAATTCCGTCCGTCGGTCCGTCTGTCCGTAATGGTCTCCCCAGCCTAAACGGCTGGGCCTATTTTCTTTAAACTTCGTATCCAAGCTTATTTTGGTCATTATTCTAGGCCATTTTTAACTTTCTCTTACAAAGAGAAAGATATTGTTTTCGTGAAAATTTTCGACCTCGAGATTTTGATTGATTCTAACATTACGATGATAGCGGAGCCTAAAAAAGTGGTTTTTGGAATTCCGTCCGTCGGTCCGTCGGTCCGTCTGTCCGTAATGGTCTCCCCAGCCTAAACGGCTGGGCCGATTTTCTTTAAACTTCGTATCCAATCTTATTTTGGTCATAATTCTAGGCCATTTTTTTTGTTTGCTTTTAGCCATGTTATTAACGGTACCTGCCATATAAAAATTACACATAACCTCAATTTTCTCGAAAACGGCTCTAACGATTTTGTTTAAACTTTATACATACTATAAGTATATTAGTTCCAACAAAACTGCATACCCAGTTTTTTCGAGAAAATCCATATAACGGATTTTGTCATTCAGGCCATATAAAGAAAATTTTTAATTTCTCGCAAACTATTATGTCAAATTGAATGAAATTTAATATATATACTACTATAATAGTTTTAAACAATTCCACTTAATTAGTTTTAGTCCAACTATCACTTAACGGAATTTTCAGTTTTGGCCAATAATGAAAATTAATTATTTTTCACATAGACACCGATTCCTTCAAATTTCGGAGTAAACGTTCGTATAATCACATTTCAACATTTTTTATAATTTTTAGCATTAATTAACCCAACTCCCTGTGAAAGAGAAAGTTGCGTACGACCCAGTCGTGCACCCACCACTCGTTTTTTAAAGCATTTAAAAAAGTTATTTAGCGGACCCTTTATCTCATTGAGAATTTACCAAGTAAAATGAAGAGGTTCCAAGTCCAACCCTTTTGTTGCTCAATCAGAAGTAATCAAGAAAGTCGTTTAAGACCAATTTTATTTATACTTGCAATTATAATATTAATTAATTAGCTTGTATTCGATAGCAAAATATTGATATATGCTGATGATGATGGAAATTTTCAAATGTGTACGATATCTAAACGAATCGCTTTCACTACAAACTGATTTAAATAGTTTCATCATGTGGTGTCTTAAAAACGGTTTAAATCCGAACCCTACTAAGAATCAGCATATGACATTTTCACGAAAACGTGCTCCATCCAATTTTAGTTATACTCTGTCCGGGCACACTCTTTGTTGTGTGAACAGTTTTAAAGATCTAGGTGTTTATTTTCATCCTATAATTGAGTTTAATAAACAAATTACCGTTATCACCAATAAATCAAACTCTATGATAGAATTTATAAAAATCAAAAGAGTTTAATGATCCTTATGTCACTCTCTCCCTATATAATTGTCTAGTTCTCCCTCACTTGGAGTATGCCTCACAAGTTTGGACGCCTCCTGTGTAGGTCATTCAAATAGACTTGAAGGACTACCATGGGATGATCTACACTATTTGCTTCCATTTAGGTGTCGAATTAAACTACTACAGCTGTTGCCTTTGCCTCAACGTAGTGTTCTTACACCAATTATTATCAGGACAAATTTATGCCCATGATCTTTTAAGTGCTATTGGTTTTAATACCGGGAGAGGTTCCTACAGCCTACGTAGATTGAATATATTTCATATACCTAACCATAAACAGAATTATAGTATGCATGAGTCATTGAGACTATTAGTCGCAGATAAGATAGATTGTAATTTTATCGTTTATTGATTTTCTTAGTGATGTCAAACTTAATAACTTCAATGTTCTGTTCTTCAATTCTTCAAGTTGCTGTTGATTATGAAAATTTGATTATGATATAGTCTCCTATACGACTATATCATAATTCATTCATCTAGGTACTTTATTCCACTCATATTTTTCAATTGCTGATGCACATAGATACATATCCGGTTTTTAATTAATTTTTCATTAAAGCATAGTATTTTAGAGGTATATTTTTTGGGAATGTATTGGATTGAAGGAAATTTTTCAGTAACTCGGGAACATTTTTAGACATTTTTTTAATTCTGGGGTCTGAAGTCATGTGATTGCTGATATGCCGATTTGCAGTTAGAATCACATTGCAGGGCCCAGTTTAACTCAACTTAAGTGTTGCCAACCCCCGTCTAGTCAGCAGTATTAAATTCTGTTTATCATATTTGTATATTTTTATCTCTTTCAGGTAGGCGAATGCTAATATATATATATATATATATATATATATATATATATATATATATAATTGTATATACTAGAGGACCCGGCGAACTTCGTCACGCCCCAATTTAACGCATTCAGATAAACTTCAGAGGGATAATAAAACATGTATCGATATCCATAAGGGGACATGGTGGTCTCCAGATCAACGAACAGTCAACCGAATTGATCACATTGCGATAGACAAGAGGCACGCATCCAGTATTTTGGATGTCCAAACATTCCGAGGGGCTAACATCGACTCGGACCACTACCTTGTTATAGCCAAGATAAGGATGCGGATATCCACCACGCCACAAAAAACCAGAAATACTGTGAAAAAATTTAAAATCGACTGCAATCGCCAGAGACCGCCAAGACCTTCACGCAACGCGTATCCCTTAACCTCTCGATTCACAATACACCACCAGCATCTAATGTCGAAGAACAATGGCAACGATGTCAACAAGCCATTAGATCAGCCGCAACTGATGTGCTAGGTTTCTCGCGTGGCTTGATGAGGAATGCCGACAGATGCTCGCAGCCAAGAACGAGGCCTACAAGGCTAAGCTGCAGGTGATGACGAGAGCTGCCATTGAGCTCTATAAGCAGGCCTGAAGAATGGAACCACAGTATCGTTTGCCCGATCCATAAAAAAGGAGACCCTCTGAACTGCGCCAACTACAGACGCATAAGTCTGCTCAACATCGCCTTCAAGATCCTATTTAACGTAATATGTGACCGCCTGAAACCGTTTATCAACAACCTGATCGGCCCTTATCAGTGTGGTTTTAGGCCAGGAAAGTCCACAATCGATCAAATTTTCACACTTTGGCAGATCCTGGAAAAAACCCAAGAAGTCCAAATCGATACCCACCACCTATTTATCGATTTCAAACCAGCATACGACAGCATTTATAGAGACGAACTATACAGCCATGTCTAGTTTTGGTATACCGCCCAAACTCATCCGTTTGTGTAGGATGACGATGGAGAATTCTCGCTGCACCATCAGGGTCGGAAACGACCTCACCGACACATTCGATACCAAAAAAGGATTTAGGCAAGGCGATGCGCTGTCATGTGACTTTTTCAATTTGATTCTTGAGAGCATTGTGCAACACTCCCGAGCCAACACCAGAGGCACAATTTTCCAAAAATCGGTGCAACTAATAGCATACGCCGACGATATTGACATCATTGGTAGGACTCAACGTGATGTCATACGTCGGACGCAGTAGAGGAAGACCTCGCCTTAAGTGGCGCGCACAAGTAGAAACTGACCTCAACCAACTTGGAGTGCGCAACTGCAGGCAGTTAGCTAAGGACTGGGCTAATTGGAGAGGCATGTTGGTTGAGGCTCAGGTTCATCCCGGACTGTAGCCCCACTTAAGTAAGTAAGTAGGATGGGAAAGGGTATTCAACGATCCGCACAGCGGAATGTAGCGTTCTCATATGTTTTTACTTTAGAGCACTTTTGACGAATCTCAATTCCAAGTGAATCATGCAACAACACAAAAATATTTCACATCTGACTTATGTCAGTTGTTTGCCTTTCGCAGTTTGATTTGCCTTTTTTGTGATCAGTAAAAACTAAAAAGTGATTTTCTGTGAAAACAATAATTAGAAATAATAATTAGAAAAATATTTTTGGATAGTCATGTTCTAAAATGCATACTAACACACACAAAAACCAGATCAACCTCTTTTATATTCCATTGGGATGGTTAAAATCTGAAATCTGAGAGCAAATCTGAAAATCCCAATCGAAAACGCTATTAGTCAACGTATAACGCCATCTATCGGGTTGTGGCATTGAATACAACATCTATTATTTATCTCGTTCACTTCTTCACCCAAAATTCAAGCAAAACGCCTTTTGGTTTTTTATACCCTATCCCATAAGGGTATATTAATTATACCCTATCCCATAGGGGTATATTAGTTTTGATACATAGTTTGTAACATAGAGAAATAATCTAGCTACATATACCTCAAAGTATATGGATCGACTCAGAATCGATAGCTGAGTCGATTTAGCCATGTCTGTCCGTCCGTCCGTCCGTCCGTACGTCACCAGTTTTTGGGCCTTAAATTTTGAGCTAGAAGGATGAAATTTGGTACACGTACTCATGTTGCTCCCAGCAGAACAAGTGTAAAAATTTTTGAAATTTTGCCCCGCCCCCTTTTTAGAAAAACGTATTTTTTGGCCAAACCATAAGGAATTTTGAAAAATTTTCTGAACAACATATTTTGGGGGCGTTTTTAATAAAAAACGTTTTTCGGTCAAATTTTAATATTTTCGAAAAAAACCAGAATCATTAGTAATATAAATATGAACATTTCGTCCATAGACCATTTTAACCCCCGCCCACTTTTTTGGGGCGTTTTTATATAAAAACCATTTTTATACACTACCCCATAACATATGCAGCAGAAAACCTTGTCTTTTGTAACGGGTGATTTTTTAAGAGGCTTAGAACTTTTTTTAAAAAATAAACCCAAAAAAATTCGAAAAAATGAATGAAATATTAATTTGAATGGATAGCTTGAACCTTGCAATTTAATGTTTAAAGATAATTTCATGCAAATGTTGACCGCGGCTGCGTCTCAGGTAGCCCATCCGCTGAGTCCAATTTTGGCATACTCTTTCACACATATCGGCCGGTATCTCACGAATGAATGCATGGATGTTGGCTTCCAGTGCGTCAATCGAAGCGGGCTTGTCCCTATAGACATTAGCCTTGACATACCCCCACAAAAAATAATCTAATGGTGTCAAATCGCACGATCTAGGCGGCCAATTGACCGGCCCGAAACGTGAAATTAACTATTCACCAAACTCGCCTCGCAATTGCGCCATTGTTTCGCGTGCTGTGTGGCATGTGGCACCGTCTTGTTGAAACCACATATCATGCAAGTCAAGAACTTCCATTTCGGGCAAAAAAAAGTTTGTTATCATCGCTCGGTAGCGTTCACCATTGACAGTAACGCTGCGATTCGCATCATCTTTGAAGAAATATGACCCAATAATGCCGCCGGCCCATAAACCGCACCAAACAGTGGCTTTTTCGGGATGCATTGGTAGCTGTTGCAATGCTTCTGGCTGATCTTCACTCCAAATGCGGCAATTTTGCTTATTTACGTACCCATTCAACCAAAAATGAGCCTCATCGCTGAACACAATTTTTCGATAAAAAAGCGGATCCTCGGCCAGCTTTCCAAGAGCCCATTCACCAAAAATTCGGCGTTGTGGTAGTTCGGCTGGCTTTAGTTCTTGCACCAGCTGTATCTTAAAAGGCTTTACGCCCAAATCCTTCCGCAAAATTTTCCACGTAGTGCTGTTACAAAGGCCTAACTGCTGGGAACGGCGCCGAATCGACATTTCGCGGTCTTCTGTCACACTAGCTACTACGGCCGCAATATTTTCTTCACTACGCACAGTACGTAAACGTGTTGGTGGTTTAATGTCCAACAAAGTAAATTTGGTGCGAAATTTGGTCACAATCTTCCGAATAGACTGCTCAGAAGGTCGAGAATGCCGATCATAAAATGGAAGCAGCGCGCGATGAACATTTCGAACCGAGCACGAATTTTGATAGTTAAATTCAATAATTTGCAAGCGTTGTTCATTTGTAAGACAATCCATGGTTAAATTGCAAACCAAACTGAAGCTGTTTGACAGTGACACAAGGATCTAAACACACGTCAGCTGTCAAAACCAGTGTTGCCAAAACCAAACCAGCTAAAAAATCACCCGTTAGAACCGTAAAAGTTTTTTATAAGCAGTCTGAAGAATTTGTTGTCACCATGTCATTTTCTTTATTTTATCCACATCGTGTTTTTAGCCATGTCCACTTTTTGGGGATTTTAGTTTTACAGATAGGATGGGATAGGGTATTCAACGATCCGCACAGTGGATTGTAGCCTTCTCATATGTTTTTCATACATAGTTTGTAACATAGACAAATAATTTAGCTAGATATACCTCAAAGTACATGGATCGACTCAGAATCGCTAGCTGAGTCATTTAAGTTAGTCTGTCCGTCCATCTGTACGTCACTGATTTCACTACAAACTGATTTAAATAGTTTCATCATGTGGTGTCTTAAAAACGGTTTAAATCCGAACCCTACTAAGAATCAGCATATGACATTTTCACGAAAACGTGCTCCATCCAATTTTAGTTATACTCTGTCCGGGCACACTCTTTGTTGTGTGAACAGTTTTAAAGATCTAGGTGCTTATTTTCATCCTATTACTTACTTAAGTGGCGCTACAGTCCGGAATGAACCTGGGCCTCAACCAACATGCCTCTCCAATTAGCCCGGTCCTTAGCTAACTGCCTCCAGTTGCGCACTCCAAGTTGGTTGAGGTCGGTTTCCACTTGTGCGCGCCACTTAAGGCGAGGTCTTCCTCTACTGCGTCCGACGTCTGGCTGGGAATCGAAGACTCTGCGAGCCGGAGTATTGGTGTCCATTCGTTCTACATGTCCTAGCCATCTTAAACGTCCAATGCGGAGTTTTTTGACCAGGGGCATGTCGCTGTACAGCTCGTATAGTTCTTGGTTGAATCTTCGTCTCCATAGCCCGTCAACGCAAACGGGACCGAAGATTTTTCGAAGAATTTTCCTCTCGAATCTACCAAGGATTTCTTCATCCGCTTTTGATACGGTCCATGCTTCAGCGCCGTAGAGCAGGACTGGGATGATCAGGGTCTTATATAGGGTTTCCTTAGTAGTTCGAGTGAGGGCTTTACTACTAAATTGCCTTCTTAGCCCGAAGAAACAGCGGTTGGCAAGAGTAATTCTTCGTTTAATTTCTGACGAGATGTTGTTGTCAGAGCTAATAGCGGAGCCGAGGTAGACAAAGTCCCGTACTACCTCAAAGTTATATCTGTCAATGGTGACGTTCTGTCCAATTCGTCGATGTTGTGAGTCCTTTCGTGATGACAGCATATACTTAGTCTTACCCTCATTTACTGCTAAACCCATTTTCGCCGCTTCCTTCTCTATACTAGCAAACGTGGCTATGACATCACGTTGAGTCCTACCAATGATGTCAATATCGTCAGCGTATGCTAGTAGTTGCACCGACTTTTGGAAAATTGTGCCTCTGGTGTTGGCTTTGGAGTTTTGCACAATTCTCTCAAGAATCAGATTAAAGAAGTCACATGACAGCGCATCGCCTTGCCTAAATCCTTTTTTGGTATCGAATGTGTCGGTGAGGTCGTTTCCGACCCTGATGGAGCAGCGAGAATTCTCTATCGTCATCCTACACAAACGGACGAGTTTGGGCGGTATACCAAAACTAGACATGGCTCTATACAGTTCGTCTCTATAAATGCTGTCATATGCGGCTTTGAAATCGATGAATAGGTGGTGGGTATCGATTTGGACTTCTTGAGTTTTTTCCAGGATCTGCCGAAGTGTGAAAATTTGATCGGTTGTGGACTTTCCTGGCCTAAAACCACACTGATAAGGGCCAATCAGGTTGTTGGTAAACGGTTTCAGGCGTTCACATATTACGGCAGATAGGATCTTGTAGGCGATGTTGAGGAGACTTATGCCTCTGTAGTTGGCGCAGTTCAGAGGGTCTCCTTTTTTGTGGATCGGGCAAACGATGCTGAGGTTCCATTCTTCAGGCATATTTTCATCCGACCAGATTTGGCTTATGAGTTGGTGGATGTTACTTACCAAGTCATCTCCGCCGGCCTTATAGAGCTCAGCGGGAAGGCCGTCATTTCCGGCAGCCTTATTAAGCTTGAGTTTAGATATTGCTATCCTCACTTCACTCAAGTCGGGTGGTTGGCAGTTTTCGCTGTCGTTGCCAATATTGAATGGTTCGTTCTGCCTGACAGCGGAATGTTGTTCGTCATCGCCGTTTAACAGTCTGCAGAAGTGGTTCTTCCATATCCTCAGCATCGACTGTGTCTCAACTACAATATTTCCTTGTTCATCTCGACAGGATTCTGTTCGAGCCTTGTATCCTTGGCTTTGACGTTTTACACTTTGGTAAAACTTGCGAACATCGTTCCTGGAGTGGCACCTCTCTATATCCTCGATCGCGCGCTTTTCTTGCTCTTTTTTCTTCTTGCTGAAAAGCCGATGTTCTTCCCTTCTTCTTTGCCTATAGAGCTCAATGGCAGCTCTCGTCTTCACCTGCAGCTTAGCCTTGTAGGCCTCGTTCTTGGCTGCGAGCATCTGTCGGCATTCCTCATCAAACCAGGGGTTTCTTGCTGGTGGGCGCGAGAAACCTAGCACATCAGTTGCGGCTGATCTAATGGCCTGTTGGCATCGTTGCCATTGCTCTTCGACATTCGATGCTGGTGGTATGGTGTTAATCGAGAGGTTAAGGGATACGCGTTGTGCGAAGGTCTTGGCGGTCTCTTGCGATTGCAGTCTTCCGACATTAAATTTTTTCACAGTATTTCTGGATTGTTGTGGCGTGGTGGATATCCGCATTCTTACCTTGGCTGCTACAAGGTAGTGATCCGAGTCGATGTTAGCTCCTCGGAATGTTCGGACATCCAAAATACTGGATGCGTGCCTCTTATCTATCGCAATGTGATCAATTTGGTTGACCGTTCGTTGATCTGGAGACCGCCATGTCCCCTTATGGATATCGAGGTGAGGAAACCGTGTGCTGGCTATAGTGGCATTTCGTTCCGTAGCGAAATCAATTAGCCTAAGTCCGTTACCAGACGTGTTGTCGTGTAGGCTATGTTTTCCGACAATACTTCTAAAGATGTCTTCTCTTCCTACCTTTGCGTTAAAATCTCCCAGCACGATTTTAACATCGTACTTCGGTAGTCGCTCATAGGTTTTGTCGAGGAGCTCGTAGAAGCAATCCTTAGCTATATCATCTTTTTCTTCGGTCGGAGCGTGGGCGCATATAAGGCTTATGTTGGCGAATTTGGCCTTGATGCGGATCGTTACTATGCGTTCGCTAATGTCTTTTCATCCTATAATTGAGTTTAATAAACAAATTACCGTTATCACCAATAAATCAAACTCTATGATAGAATTTATAAAAATCAAAAGAGTTTAATGATCCTTATGTCACTCTCTCCCTATATAATTGTCTAGTTCTCCCTCACTTGGAGTATGCCTCACAAGTTTGGACGCCTCCTGTGTAGGTCATTCAAATAGACTTGAAGGACTACCATGGGATGATCTACACTATTTGCTTCCATTTAGGTGTCGAATTAAACTACTACAGCTGTTGCCTTTGCCTCAACGTAGTGTTCTTACACCAATTATTATCAGGACAAATTTATGCCCATGATCTTTTAAGTGCTATTGGTTTTAATACCGGGAGAGGTTCCTACAGCCTACGTAGATTGAATATATTTCATATACCTAACCATAAACAGAATTATAGTATGCATGAGTCATTGAGACTATTAGTCGCAGATAAGATAGATTGTAATTTTATCGTTTATTGATTTTCTTAGTGATGTCAAACTTAATAACTTCAATGTTCTGTTCTTCAATTCTTCAAGTTGCTGTTGATTATGAAAATTTGATTATGATATAGTCTCCTATACGACTATATCATAATTCATTCATCTAGGTACTTTATTCCACTCATATTTTTCAATTGCTGATGCACATAGATACATATCCGGTTTTTAATTAATTTTTCATTAAAGCATAGTATTTTAGAGGTATATTTTTTGGGAATGTATTGGATTGAAGGAAATTTTTCAGTAACTCGGGAACATTTTTAGACATTTTTTTAATTCTGGGGTCTGAAGTCATGTGATTGCTGATATGCCGATTTGCAGTTAGAATCACATTGCAGGGCCCAGTTTAACTCAACTTAAGTGTTGCCAACCCCCGTCTAGTCAGCAGTATTAAATTCTGTTTATCATATTTGTATATTTTTATCTCTTTCAGGTAGGCGAATGCTAATATATATATATATATATATATATATATATATATATATATATATATATATATATAATTGTATATACTAGAGGACCCGGCGAACTTCGTCACGCCCCAATTTAACGCATTCAGATAAACTTCAGAGGGATAATAAAACATGTATCGATATCCATAAGGGGACATGGCGGTCTCCAGATCAACGAACAGTCAACCGAATTGATCACATTGCGATAGACAAGAGGCACGCATCCAGTATTTTGGATGTCCAAACATTCCGAGGGGCTAACATCGACTCGGACCACTACCTTGTTGTAGCCAAGATAAGGATGCGGATATCCACCACGCCACAAAAAACCAGAAATACTGTGAAAAAATTTAAAATCGAAAGACTGCAATCGCCAGAGACCGCCAAGACCTTCACGCAACGCGTATCCCTTAACCTCTCGATTCACAATACACCACCAGCATCTAATGTCGAAGAACAATGACAACGATGTCAATCCATGGTTAAATTGCAAACCAAACTGAAGCTGTTTGACAGTGACACAAGGAACTAAACACACGTCAGCTGTCAAAACCAGTGTTGCCAAAACCAAACCAGCTAAAAAATCACCCGTTAGAACCGTAAAAGTTTTTTATAAGCAGTCTGAAGAATTTGTTGTCACCATGTCATTTTCTTTATTTTATCCACATCGTGTTTTTAGCCATGTCCACTTTTTGGGGATTTTAGTTTTACAGATAGGATGGGATAGGGTATTCAACGATCCGCACAGTGGATTGTAGCCTTCTCATATGTTTTTCATACATAGTTTGTAACATAGACAAATAATTTAGCTAGATATACCTCAAAGTACATGGATCGACTCAGAATCGCTAGCTGAGTCATTTAAGTTAGTCTGTCCGTCCATCTGTACGTCACTGATTTCACTACAAACTGATTTAAATAGTTTCATCATGTGGTGTCTTAAAAACGGTTTAAATCCGAACCCTACTAAGAATCAGCATATGACATTTTCACGAAAACGTGCTCCATCCAATTTTAGTTATACTCTGTCCGGGCACACTCTTTGTTGTGTGAACAGTTTTAAAGATCTAGGTGTTTATTTTCATCCTATAATTGAGTTTAATAAACAAATTACCGTTATCACCAATAAATCAAACTCTATGATAGAATTTATAAAAATCAAAAGAGTTTAATGATCCTTATGTCACTCTCTCCCTATATAATTGTCTAGTTCTCCCTCACTTGGAGTATGCCTCACAAGTTTGGACGCCTCCTGTGTAGGTCATTCAAATAGACTTGAAGGACTACCATGGGATGATCTACACTATTTGCTTCCATTTAGGTGTCGAATTAAACTACTACAGCTGTTGCCTTTGCCTCAACGTAGTGTTCTTACACCAATTATTATCAGGACAAATTTATGCCCATGATCTTTTAAGTGCTATTGGTTTTAATACCGGGAGAGGTTCCTACAGCCTATGTAGATTGAATATATTTCATATACCTAACCATAAACAGAATTATAGTATGCATGAGTCATTGAGACTATTAGTCGCAGATAAGATAGATTGTAATTTTATCGTTTATTGATTTTCTTAGTGATGTCAAACTTAATAACTTCAATGTTCTGTTCTTCAATTCTTCAAGTTGCTGTTGATTATGAAAATTTGATTATGATATAGTCTCCTATACGACTATATCATAATTCATTCATCTAGGTACTTTATTCCACTCATATTTTTCAATTGCTGATGCACATAGATACATATCCGGTTTTTAATTAATTTTTCATTAAAGCATAGTATTTTAGAGGTATATTTTTTGGGAATGTATTGGATTGAAGGAAATTTTTCAGTAACTCGGGAACATTTTTAGACATTTTTTTAATTCTGGGGTCTGAAGTCATGTGATTGCTGATATGCCGATTTGCAGTTAGAATCACATTGCAGGGCCCAGTTTAACTCAACTTAAGTGTTGCCAACCCCCGTCTAGTCAGCAGTATTAAATTCTGTTTATCATATTTGTATATTTTTATCTCTTTCAGGTAGGCGAATGCTAATATATATATATATATATATATATATATATATATATATATATATATATATATATATATAATTGTATATACTAGAGGACCCGGCGAACTTCGTCACGCCCCAATTTAACGCATTCAGATAAACTTCAGAGGGATAATAAAACATGTATCGATATCCATAAGGGGACATGGCGGTCTCCAGATCAACGAACAGTCAACCGAATTGATCACATTGCGATAGACAAGAGGCACGCATCCAGTATTTTGGATGTCCAAACATTCCGAGGGGCTAACATCGACTCGGACCACTACCTTGTTGTAGCCAAGATAAGGATGCGGATATCCACCACGCCACAAAAAACCAGAAATACTGTGAAAAAATTTAAAATCGAAAGACTGCAATCGCCAGAGACCGCCAAGACCTTCACGCAACGCGTATCCCTTAACCTCTCGATTCACAATACACCACCAGCATCTAATGTCGAAGAACAATGACAACGATGTCAATCCATGGTTAAATTGCAAACCAAACTGAAGCTGTTTGACAGTGACACAAGGAACTAAACACACGTCAGCTGTCAAAACCAGTGTTGCCAAAACCAAACCAGCTAAAAAATCACCCGTTAGAACCGTAAAAGTTTTTTATAAGCAGTCTGAAGAATTTGTTGTCACCATGTCATTTTCTTTATTTTATCCACATCGTGTTTTTAGCCATGTCCACTTTTTGGGGATTTTAGTTTTACAGATAGGATGGGATAGGGTATTCAACGATCCGCACAGTGGATTGTAGCCTTCTCATATGTTTTTCATACATAGTTTGTAACATAGACAAATAATTTAGCTAGATATACCTCAAAGTACATGGATCGACTCAGAATCGCTAGCTGAGTCATTTAAGTTAGTCTGTCCGTCCATCTGTCCGTCCATCTGTACGTCACTGATTTGTAGGTCCTAAATTTTGAGCTAGGATAATGAAATTTGGTATATAGGATCCACGTCCGTGCCGCGTTTTTCCGAAATTTTCCGAGATTTTCACTAATGCAAAATGGCTGATTACACGATTAGGAAATGACTCATGCAGTATTTGAATTGTTTCTCTGGCTGTATGGCATGTGACCCCATCTTGTTGAAACCACATATTGGTCACATCTATATCTTGTAATTTAGGCACTAAAAACTAGGTTATCATGTCACGATAACGAACACCATTGATAGTTACAGCCTGACCAGCCGCATTTTCGAAGAAGAATGGTCCATTTTTTAAAAATATTGCTTAACAATGAAAATGCATTATTATTTCGTATAGCGCTCATTTTTAATAACCCCAACATGTCAGCTGTATCATTGTTATCTTTTTAACTTTATCTTACAAAGAGAAAGATATTGTTTTCGTGGAAATTTTAAACCTCAACCATTACGATTGTAGCGGAATCCAAAAAAGTGTTTTTGTGAAAATTGAAAAATATTGTTTTTGTAAAAATTCTCGGCCTCGAAATTTTGATTGATTCTAAGTCTAACATTACGATGATAGCGGAACTCAAAAAAGTTGTTTTTGGAATTCCGTCCTTCTGTCTTGACCAATTTACTTCAAACTTTGTATCCATTTTGGTTTTGGCTATATTTCTAGGCCTTTTTTACTTTTAGCCATTTTACTAACGGTACCTGGCATATAAAAATTGCCTTGCCTTCTTAGCCCGAAGAAACACGATTGGCAAAAGTAATTCTTCGTTTGATTTCTGACGAGATGTTGTTGTCAGAGTTAATAGCGAAGCTGAGGTAGACAAAGTCCCATACTACCTCAAAGTTATATCTGTCAATGGTATCAATGGTGACGTTCTGTACAATTCGTCGATGTTGTGTGGCCTTTCGTGTTGACAGCATATACTTAGTCTTCACCTCATTTACTGCTTAACCCATTTTGCCGCTTCCTTCCCTATACAAGCAAACGTGGCTATGATATCACTTTGACGCCAACCAATGATGTCAATATCGTCGGCGTATGCTAATAGTTGTACCGATTTTTGAAAAATTGTGCCTCAGGTGTTGGCTCAGGAGTTTTGCACAATCTTCTCAAGAATCAAATTGAAGAAGTCACATGACAGCGCATCGCCTTGCCTAAATCCGTTTTTGGTATCGAATGTTTCGGTGAAGTCGTTTCAGACCCTGATGGAGCAACGAGAATTCTCCATCGTCATCCTATACAAACGGACGAGTTTGGGCTGTATACCAAAACTAGACATGGCTCTTAATAGTTCGTTTCTTTATATGCTGTCGTATGCGGCTTTTAAATTAATAATGGTGAGGTTCCATTCTTCAGGCATACTTTCATCCGACCAGATTTGGCTTATGAGTTGGTGAATGTTACTTGCCAAGTCATCTTCACCGGCTTTATAAAGCTCGGTGGGAAGGCCATTATTTCCGGCAGCCATATTAAGCTTGAGTTTAGATATCACTATCCTCACTTCACTTAGGTCGGGCGGTTCGTAGTTTTCGTTGTCCTCGCCAATATTGAATGGTTCGTTCTGCCTGGCAGCAGAATGTTGTTCGTCATCGCCGTTTAACAGTCTGCAGAAGTGGTTCTTCCATATCCTCAGCAACGACTGTATGTTAAAATATATGCAAAGGAAATACTTACTAGTTCGGTGGTTCGTCACAAAGTGACAAGAATTTATTTGACATATTCAAGTGTAATATAAAAGTGTTGCCAATACTAATTAGGTAATTCTTATTATTTAATTAGAACATTTAATAATACTTATATATAATATATCCCCCTTCTTAAGTTTAAACTATAGGTAATGCAAAAAATATATACTTCAGAATGGTATCCTAGTAATAACAAATAAATATAACTTTAATTTTAATTAATAATATTAAGTACACAACTTGTTTGCTAAAGCATAATTAATAGCATAGTCTTGTAGGTTTCTTTATATCTTTTCTTGGTCGTAAGGTTCTTTTTGTAGGTGGGGAAAGCGGTGTAGTATCTGGACTATTGTATAGATTAGATGACGATTTTACTTTCGTTGGTGTCTCTTCGCACTCTTTTAGGCTAACAAGTAGTTTCTTTGGTTTTGCCACAGATTGTAAAGTCGGAAAATTCTCGGAAAGCTTTCTGATTGCGAAGGCTTTCGAATTTGCTCTATGTGAACTCTTCGAATGGAACCTTGAAATTCTATCAATACAATCAGAGGACTTTCAATCCTTACAACTCTGCTAGGCACCCACTTGCATATTTCTTTAAAATGATTTAAATAGAACACTAATTCCCCCTCCTTAAACAAATGTTTCTTACTTATTTTGATCTCTTACCCGTAATTTTGGGTTTTATTCTTACAATTTACATTATCAGTTTTATAATTTTTATATTAACTTTGTCTTACAACGAGAGAGATATTGTTTTCGTGAAAATTTTCGACCTCGAGATTTTGATTGATTCTAACATTACGATGATAGCGGAGCCTAAAAAAGTGGTTTTTGGAATTCCGTCCATAGGTCCGTCGCGTCGGTCCGTCTGCCCGTAATGGTCTCCCCAGCCTAAACGGATAGACCGATTTTCTTCTAACTTCGTATCCAAGCTTATTTTAGTCATAATTCTAGGCCATTTTTTGTTTGCTTTTAGCTATGTTAATAACGGTACCTGCCATATAAAAATTACACATAACCTCAATTTTCTCGAAAACGGCTCTAACGATTTTGATTAAACCATATATACCATAACCATATTAGCTCCAACAAAACTGCATACCCAGTTTTTTCGAGAAAATCCATATAACGGATTTTGTCATTTAGGCCATATAAGGAAAATTGATAATTTCTCGCAAACTATTATGTCAAATTGAATGAAATTTAATATATTTACTACTATTACAGCTTGAAGCAATTCCACATAATTAGTTTTAGCCCAACTATCACTAAACGGAATTTTAAGTTTTGGCTAATAACGGAAAATCAATGTTATTCACATTGACATCGATTCCTTCAAATTTCGGAGTAAACGTTCGTATAAACACATTTCGACATTTTATTTAATTTTTAGCATTAATAATCAAAATGCGTACTATTTGATCTAACGCCCAACTCGCTGTGAAAGAGAAAGTTGCGTACGACCCAGTCGTGCACCCACCACTCGTTTTTTATATTAGTATTCTCTGAATTATATTTCTTATTTTTAAAACAATCTAAAATAGTTTTAACCTTATATTTGAAAAGAAGTTCATTTGGCGTTTGGTTGGTTACCGCTGACGGTGTATTACGATACGCAAAAAGAAATCGAGTAATTTTACTTTGAATATCTATAGAATTATTAAGACTATCCAATAAAAAAAATTTCAAGCTAGATTTCACGGTTTGGACAGCACGTTCGGCACTGCCGTTGCTAGATGGATGGTAAGCTGGAATTGGTATTTTCTTAATGTTCTGATTTTTTAAAAAAGATGTGAATTCAAATGAGTCAAACGGAGGACCATTGTCCATAACTAGTTAGCTTGGTAGTCCAAAAATACTAAAATTTTTACAAAGTTTTGATATAACAGATTTAGCTGTAGAGGTTTTCTTGAAAAAGATACCGAGATATTTAGAATAAACGTCGAAGATTAATAAGAAGATTTGGTTTTTAAAATAAAAGAAATCAATGTGTATGCGTTCTTACGGATAGCTTGTACTAGGCCAACAAGCGTTTACTTTTTGGGTTGAAACATTACGATTAGATTGACAAGTAAAACAGTTTGTTACATATTGTTCTATGTCTTAGTCTATTTTCATCCACCAAATATATGACCTAGCCAACATTTTCATTCGAACCATACCGTTGTGATTTGTATGTAAAACTTTTAAAACTTCGTTTTTCAATTTTAATGGAACAACTATTCGATGTAGATAATACAAACATTCGTTTTCGGAATGAAAATCGTTTCTTTTCAAAAAATAAGAACGAATTTCACTATCATTGTTAGGTGGCCAACCAATTGGACAAACTTATAGATTCTGTTTAAAAGGGTGCATTCTTTTTGACATCTAAGAATGGTTTCAAAGTCTAATGGTATTTCATGACCCTCATTGAAAAAATTTACGCAATCCATTCCGTCTTCAGGGACACCACTTGGTTCATCTAATGGTAAACGCGAAAGGGCATCAACATGTCCCTTTAGTCGTCCTGGTCTGAAATTAATTTCGTAATCATACATTGATAAAATTACCGACTATCTTTTTAATCTTCCAATTGCAACGGAAGAATTTGACTTTTTCGGGTTGAAAATCTCCTTTAAGGGTTCATGATCGCTAAATAATTGAAATTTTAGTCCATATATGTATTTATGGAATTTTCGTATGCCAAATATTATTGCTAGTGCTTCTCTATGCAATTGAGAGTAATTTTTTTCCGCTGTCATTAAGCGTGCAGCTAGCGAATAAAACTGGTTTCTCTGTTCCATCTATAAAGTGAATTAAAATGGCTGAGCATCCATAAGGACTTTCCTCAGCGTATATACCCAAAGGTTTTTTGGGGTCATATAACTAGAGCCAAAACCTTATTTTTTAAGAGATATGTTTTAAACTCATTAAAAACTTTTTGGCATTCTCTGGACCAATGAAATTCAACGTCCTTTCTCAAAAGCTTGTAGAAAACAGACAATTTAGTAGACAAATTCAAAATGAAATGTGAATAATAATTCAAAAGTCCAAGGTAAGCCTGCAATTGTTGCAAATTTTTTGGAGCTGGAGCTTTTATCACAGCGTCTACTTTTTTAACTTTCTCTTACAAAGAGAAAGATATTGTTTTCGTGAAAATTTTCGACCTCGAGATTTTGATTGATTCTAACATTACGATGATAGCGGAGCCTAAAAAAGTGGTTTTTGGAATTCCGTCCGTCGGTCCGTCGATCCGTGTGCTCCGTAATGGTCTCCCCAGCCTAAACGGCTAGACCGATTTTCTTCAAACTTCGTATCCGAGCTTGTTTTAGTCATAATTCTAGGCCATTTTTTTGTTTGCTTCTAGCCATGTTAATAACTGTACCTGCCATATAAAAATTACACATAACCTCAATTTTCTCGAAAACGGCTCTAACGATTTTGATTAAACTTTATATATACTATAAGCAAATTAGCTTCAACAAAACTGCATACCCAGTTTTTTTTTCGAGAAATAACGGAAAATCGTTATTATTCACATTGACATCGTTTCCTTCAAATTTCGGAGTAAACGTTCGTATAAACACATTTCGACATTATTTATATAATTTTTAGCATCAATAATCAAAATGCGTACTATTTGATCTAACGCCCAACTCGCTGTGAAAGAGAAAGTTGCGTACGAACCAGTCGTACATCCACCACTCGTTTGGATTAGGTTTTAATTCATTAAAAGATAAGACATGACCTAAATATGCAACTTCAGTCACTAAAAACTCACATTTTTGTAAATTAATTTTTACTTCGTGTTTGCTTAATCTATCAAAAACGGAGGTACAAATACTTACATTCAGCAGCATTGGAACCACCAATTATCAAATAGTCCTAAGTGGGTATTTATTGTGAGGAACACGCGTGATTCTAATAAAAAAAATATATGAAACCAAGTTTTTTTTAAAATGTTTCTTGGTAAACAAATAGATAAATATATAATAAAATAATTAAATTAGATTTTAGGCCGAAAGGCATTAGTTTTTAAGTTGTTAGTATTTAATTTAGGGTTTCCGCAGAGGACAAGTAAGTTAGTTAAGTTAGTAGATAAGTAGGCTAGTTTTTCAGTAATTTTTGTCTAGCATGTAAGTTAGTTCTAAGTTGAAGAAAAATAAAAATGAATTGAAAAAAAAAAAAAAAAAACACGCGTGATTCTGATGCAACTGATAATTGGAGGTACGCCCCTGAAAAATCTATTTTTATAAAAAAAGCGAGAGTTTTGAAGACTTGCGAATATATCATCCAAGCGCGGGAGCGGATGGTATTGTAATGAAATAAATTTATTAATAGTTATTTTGCAGTCCATGCAAATTCTAATCGCTTTGTTTTCTTTTTCTACGACGACAATAGGGGTTGCCCATAAGCTATGATCAACATGCTCTAATATGCCTTGGGCTATCATCTTTCTCAATTCTTTTTCTACTGGCTCACGCAAGGCATATGGGAGACTGTATGGCTTAAAAAATATAGGAACAACGTGTTCCTTTAAAAATATTTGAGCGACATGTCACTTATTTGGAATTTAAAGGGTTGTATCAAATACGTTTGGAAAATAAAATTTTAGAAATTCTACAAATTTTTCTTTTGTTTCAATACCTGAATATCTTGCAATGTTCGTTTCAGAAGAGGTTAATGGGACCATTTCGGATTTTGTTTGTCCGTTTATAGTCCCTAATTGTTGATCAAAACTCGTATTGGAAGAAATTTGTTCTCGCCAGCCTGGAATTAACGCGTCCATCCATACTTAACCCATGAGCGGCAAGAAATGTTTATTTGATGTCTTGATAACTACCAGATTTAGCATTTTATCGCGACAATTTTGATCACCAACCAATCGTACTGGAACTACAATTTTACCTAGAACGGAAATATTTTCACCAGTAACAGTATATAACTTATCATAAGGACAAATACTTAACTTAGAAAATATTTTTCATAACCTTCTTGGCTGATTACACTCGTACACGCACCGCAATCGACTTCCATTTTGATAGATGTTTCCGCAATAATGACATCGATGAACACAGGAGAATTTATTCTGTTGACATTTGCATACCAATAGAGCCCTTCATACAAATCTTTTTGATGTCCATTGTGTGAAGCTTCTGAGCTCTCTCCATCCGACGACTCTGCTCCTTCTTCATCGACAAAGTACACAATTTTTTTAGTTCGACACTTCGACACTATGTGACCACGTTTTTTGCAACGATCACAAGTCCAGCTGACTGCAGGGCACTTGCTATTTTCGTGATGACTCCGATCGCACCTGCGACACTTTTCTCTCGAAGAATTCGTATACTGACGACTGTTTGACTGGGACTGTGACCTCTGACGACTGATAGGCTTGGGACTAAACTGACGATGTTGACTGTGCTTGAAGTTTTCATTGCTCGTTCTCTGGCTATTGTGGCTTCTTTGGGTACGAAATTGATTAATTGTTGCTGGGATGTTTATAGCACGCGTTTCAGCTTCTGTTAGTTCGAAATTTAAAGACTTAGTGACGGCTTCCTCAAATTTTAATGTCTTTCCGATCTCAATTAATTTCTGTTGCCATCCATTATTGACTAATCCAACTATGAATATGTCTCGTAGCATTTCGTCCAAAACTACGTTAGGAAACTCACACTTCTGCGAAGAAAACTTTAACCTCACTACAGTCACCGATTTTATCTCCATGCGATTGTCTTAGGTTGTAAAATTTGAAACGTTCTGCAATTACGTTCCCATTTGGTGAATAATGTTTTTTTTAAACACACCAATATATCATCGAGGGCCATCTCCTCGGGTCTTTTATTTGATGGTACCAAGTGCATCAGCTTATCGACTACATCATCACTCAATAACGTTAGAAGCATTCCAACTTGATCTTCAGAGGATATTTTGTTTATCTTAAAGAACATTTTAAGACGAACTTCGTATGTACTAAAGTTATTCCCTGGTATAAAGTTGGGCATGTTTCCAACCACGTGGTTTGCCTGGACTTGCTTGAGAATGACATCTAGCTTTTCTTCAGGACATCGTTGCCATTGGTTAAGGGATACGCGTTGCTCGAAGACCTTGGCGGTCTCTTGCGATTGCAGTCTTTTGAAATTAAATTTGTTCACATTACTTCTGGTTTGTTGTGGCGTGGTGGATATCCGCATTCTTACCTTGGCTGCAACAAGGTAGTGGTTCGATGTTAGCCACTCGGAATTTACAGACATCCAAAATACTGGATGCATGCCTCTTGTCTATCGCAATGTGATCAATTTGGTTCACCGTTCGTGGATCTGGGACATGAGCGCAATGCCCCCTTATGGATATCGAGGTGAGGAAACCATGTGCTGGCAATGGTGGTTCCGTAGCGATGTTAATTTGCCAAAAGCCGTTGCCAGAAGTGTTGCCGTGAAGGCTGTGTTTTCCGAAAATACTGCTAAAGATGTCTTCTCTTCCTACCTTTGCGCTTTTTCTCCTCACTATAACGTGGTCCGAAGTAGATGTCACAGTTTTTCATCCTCTTTTTGCACAGCCCATACCATCGTATTTCATGAGTGGCAGTAATATCTGCTTTGTAGCAGAGCTGCTGCCACTCCTGTTTAATGTTCTCACAATCCAGGTGCAAATACGAACGTCGTTGTCTTTTTATTCGTTTCGCATGGTCATCAACAATAAAATCAGTCCTTTCCGAGGCTATTGATCGCATCGTAGCAATAAGATTTTTATATGGGTGGGTAGTTAACCCAAAGCACAACCCCAAACTTGGAGGACCAGTTCCAATTTATCAGAACCCCTAGGATACGAGGCCATCAGTATCCACTACGTGATTGAGCGCTGCCGTTGGCCTTTCGGTTCATTCGCCACCATGTTTGTTTAAGGGGCCTGACTTTCCCGCGAGATTCCTAAATAACCTATTGTCCGAAACAGCTTATCTAGGTTCGCCTGGGACAGCAGGCCGGGTTTTCCGTTCCATTCTGACCAGGCTGTTTGTAGTGTTGCTGTTTTTCGTCTTGTTACTCTTGTTACAACACTCGCACTCATTCGGTTGGATGAGACCAGTACCCTATGGTTACCACTGTAGTTAAAAATAAGCACAATTGATGTGTAGTCAACTTTTTTTTATACTATGAGCATATTAGTTCGAGAAAATCCATATAACGGATTTTTGCTTTAGACAATATAAAGAAAATTGTCAATTTCTCGCAAACTATTTTGTCAAACTGAATGAAATTTAATTTGTATACTACTTTTGCTGTTTGCAACAATTCCAGGTTATTAGTTTTGCCCTAACTATCCCTAAAGTCTTTATTAATTCAGTTTTGGCCAAACGGAAAATATATTCCCATTCACATAAACACCGATTCTTTAAAATTCCGGAACATAACGTTCGTATACTTACATTTCGACAATATTTATATCAGTTTTATCATAATTAATGAAAATAAATATTATTGTGTATTTTTATATGTATGTATGTAGGCAAACGATCTAACACCCAACTCGCTGTGAAAGAGAAAGTTGCATACGACCCAGTCGTACACCCACCACTCGTTTCCGTTGGCAACACTGTACTATTTAATGGCGCAAAATTCAAATTTTGCGTGATTTATGGGACACCCGTTAGCTACTTTTGAGAAACCACCAAAACATCAAACATATGAGAAGGCTACAATCCGCTGAATACCCTATATAACTAATATCCAAAGAATGTGGACATGGGTTAAAACACGATTTCAATATAGAAAACGACATTATCACAAAAAATTGTTCAGACAGTTTATAAAACATATTCGACTTTCACTATCTTTGGGTATGATAAAACGGATATAGCTTTAGAAGAAGCACTTAGTATATTTAATATATACGGTTCTATGAAGTTCATTTCTAAAACTCGAACCATTATCAGAACCATATGTTTTCATTACTTTCTTGTAGCAAATGCTTGTTTGACATTGGCTTTTCAATGGAGTGCAGAACAGTGGCCCGACCTTAAAGTAATCAACGTTTTCCACAGACCACCAGAGACTGTGTTTTTCCATTTACATTTCATATTCCTTTTCTTTTAAAATTATGTATCAGAAATTAGACAAACTCTTTTTAGTTACGGAATAAATATGATGATTTTATTACTAATAAAATAATAATAGTTATTAATAATAATTTTCCCCATTCTTTTTCGTTACAATGATATAATATACATTTTGTCATGATAGTTATTTCACAAGCATGCGTTTTTATTTATTTTTTACACTCCATTTAAAGTTTTATTTATTTTATTTATTATAATTACTTATGTATGTATATATGTTTATATATATATTAATATAAGAACTTGGTTCATTGCTTTCTTATATACTGTCTATTATATAATTTTAAAAATTGTCAAATATATACCTTTATTAACATTTATTGTTTGTTAAATATACGCTGTATACACCATGTGTGTTTACATTTAAAATGTTTTAATATCTACATATAATATTAGATATTAAAAAAAAATAGCAATAGGTTATATAAATATTTGATAGGTACACAGAATAACTTGTTTTTGTATATATATATTTTGTTTAATTAATATGTTTACTCACCTATGTTGAGCTCATGTGCTGAGTAATCAATCAGTTTAAAAGCATCCATTTTTACATTCTTATTTTTTGAATAAAACATAAATAGATGTTTGTGATATAAATATTTTTTTTTACATATAACTATTTCATTGCTAAGCAGGCCATGTAGGTAAGGTATCCCTAGTAAATGTTTTATTTTGTGTTGAATTCATGCGTTTTTTTTTGAGGCTAGGTACTGATGTTGTTTAAATTGGTTAATCTACTTTACTGTCTTCTTTTATATTTTTATTTTGTTTAGGTAGAAATGGCATCAACAACATGTGTAATATAATTATTTTCAGCGCGATGAACGTTTATTTTTATATATGTATGTAATTTTGTTTTATATGCGAACACTTTTAAGAAAATGTTTTATTGTTATGTACCTTAAGTTTCAGCAGAGAATTTTATATATTTCTAATATAATATAATATTTTATTCTTTGTTTTATTTTTAAGCCTTTTAAAGAATAAATTCGATTTTTTTTTTTATTTTTTTTTTTTGAGAACATAATATTTTGTAAGGTTAACTAATTTGTTTATATTATAAGCGCAAAGTAGCCATTGAGGCCCCACAATTTCATCAGTCGTTATATGTAGTAAGATTAATTAAACTTGTTAATTATTGGTTAAACTATATGGTTACTGACTTAGCAGCACTCGGAGCCAAATGGGAGAAAAAAATAAATTGAAAGTTGTATATTTGAACAAAAAACAAAATATGTACAAAACAAAGACTTAACAAAATTTGATTTTTTGATTAAAATTTAGAACATACAATTATTGGTGTTTAATGTTTATACCTTATTCCATGGTTCCATGGTTGTATATCCAATAGGTATATTTAGCGTTTATATAACTGTAGTTTTTGGAAAAGGGAAATTATTAAGATAGGCATATTGAAAAAAGCAAATGTCGACAGGTTTTTTTTAGTTTTTAAGAAAATCTATTCAATTTTGATTAACATATTAAGACAAAACTGTACTGGAAATGTTGTCTGAAATCATTCAACAGCTCTCATATAATTTTAAATAAGTTTTATGAAATGTTTTAAGTACATATATACCCACTTGGCATGTCATACGGATCCCTCTTAGCTGAAATTTTTTGATTCAGTGGACAACATCCGCATTAGAGAGGACTTCTACTGGCCAAAAAAACAATTTTCTTACATCGCCGCATATAATATTGATAAAATTTTTATTATAATACGCAAAAAAAAAACAGCTGTACTCTTTAGTGCAGTCATATCTTTTGGGTGAGGAGATGTAGCAAATAAATTTTAGTCACAGCTTACTGAAAAAAAATCTCCCGCACCGTAGGTGAGGAATCGTGTTTCACTCACGGATTTTTCAGAGATCAGAAGTGAAAAACACCTACATCGGATGGCAGTTTTTTAAATAAATTGTTAATATTTTGGTTAAAACTCAACGTACGATTGAGATAACCGCTAATTGATCCTTTAGAACGCAAAAGAGTAAGCAATTTTGAGACACCCACGCGACTTTGCCGTCAACATCTGTCACTCAGGCTCCTGGAAAGTTTATTGGAGAACAGGCATTATTCTAGTAAAAACCGAAAAATTTATTAAACAAAAAAAATTAAAAAAAAAAAATTAAAAAAAAAAATATAATTAACGAAACCATTCTCTGGCAGCTGATAAGGTCAATACGAGCTCCTAAGTTTTAAACTGACCGAATTATTGGCAGACGTATGCTTCAACAAATGGCAACAGTGTAAAACGTAGAGCTCTACGTGTTGCATGGTAACACAGTGAAGTAAACCTGGACGTTCTTAGGAAAAATTTAGTCCGCTTGCTTCGGACATACCTACTTGACGGTAAGAAAAATTCTCCATAAAAAAAAATATAAAGAGTGAGGTCCAAATGTTACATGTATAAGCTTTTTGCAGCTAAGGCGATTATGCCAATGAATTGTGAAAAGTGAAGGGTACTTATGTTGTAGCTCGCAATCGGTCATTTTGTTATCAAGCGTGCGTTCAATAGTTTTCCAAAAATAATTGTGCTACATCTTGAAGGTGGAAATCTCTCTTAGCGTGGTCAACGTTTCTAACCTGATGTGGGCTCTTAACCATTATGAGAAGTAGTCTCTTATTGAAAAGATATTCTATAGTTCTGTTCTATCTGACATAATAAAATGGTAGCAAAGGTTTTTATATCTAAACCAAAACTACCAGGAAATTGTCCCAAGTAGAACATCATTTTAAGAATGACGACACTACTGTGCTTAAATGCCAACTAACAACTCCATGCATACCATGGGCTTTAAAGTCCATCTTAGAATCAACTATGAAAATTTAATAAAAACAAAAAAAAAATAAAGTTTAACATATGTATTTACGCAAAAAAAACATTACTTAAAGTAAAACTATTTGTTAGGTTAAATTTTAAACGGTTAGAGATTAAAAAATAATAATTAACAATAATAACTTATTTCACAATTGGTCTCTTTAAAAGTATTTCTGTAACAAATCTTTTATATGTTTAAACATGTCTTAAGGAATCGAGAAATAAATCTTTTATATGTTTAGAGTCTTAAGGAATCGAGAAAATGTAAAATAAAACGAAATATATGTTAAGTCCAGACAGTACAATAACAATTACACATTTAATAAGGAAATCAAAAATCAATTTCAATGAAATTATATAAAACAATTAAACGTCCATCCAAACGTTGTCTGGATGGAGTAACGCTCACTTGTAGTACAGCAAAACCAAGAAAATCTCAACGAAAAATAGGAGATTCATCAAACTTGGGTATATTGGTAAAGCTTGTTAATATGATCAATATAAGTGGCTAAACACTTTTATATGGTGCCGGTAAGCTCTCGAATCCTCCGCACTCATATACCAAGGTCATTTGTCGCCACAGTTGGCGCCGACTGTTTTTGCAAATCAAAACGTGCATAGAATAGCAAGTATGGTGTGATGGTTATCTTTCTCGTTGGCGAGAGTAGCTCTTCAAACTCCCGTTGCGTCATTGCTTTGATCTTATCATCGTCGCACATGTACCAAATTGGTTCGGCGTTACTGGAGGTGTTCGATTTGGAACGTCCTGTACTACCATAACCCGGTAGGTAGCTATAGCTGCTATTGTTGTGAGATCCATTTAGATGGGGCTGACTACTGTTATCATCGACTAGATCTGACCAGCCACCATTTGTGCTCGGACCATTGCTGTAGCTGTTCGAGGAGGAATAGCTTGAGTTGCGACTGCCACTGCTGGTGACTCGTAGACGTGATGCACAACAGTTGATGCTGTGACATGTCGTATTCATGCTCAGCTTCTCAATGCCATTGGTGATGGATTTACTTGTCAAACCGTTTAGGTTTTTCATGATGCTCTTGGACATGTCCCCACTGCTAGACGCTTTACTGCGACCGAATTTCATTTTCTTCATCAGTCCAGTACTTGTTGACGAGGAAGACGACGAGGAAGGTGGTGGTCGCGTTGTTGATACTGCTGCTGCATATCCAAGGCCTGTGTTATTTGGGGAACTATTGCTGGCCTGATGACGACGTTTATCTTTCGGACAATTAGCATACTCATTAGCCCAGTCAAGGGAACAAGTGTATGCGATATAATGCCCCACGGACATTGTTGCTCCCACATGCGTTATCACACTGTACAACTTGTATGCGTGAAGCTTGTTGCTGCTGTCACTTTTTTCGCATTTCGCACAAAAGCACTGCATTGTAAATGGTGTTGGTATGTAGCTGTTGATTTTCTCCATGCCACCGGAGAAGCGACTTAGTTGAATGACCAGCAGTCTGGGAAGGACCTCGTATGATATTGAACGTATCGCTTCCGTATAGCCAGTGCATTGTTCACAACGGTATTTGTTCTTATCACGAAAGTACTCCCGGGTTATGCAAGAGTTCTAATAAACAAAAAAACACGTTTAAATGTATTTAATACAAAAATTTACATTTTATAATTATTTACTTGGATGAATGAGTTTGACGTATCCGTGTAACCAGAAATCGGCACAGGTACAGCTATGTCGATCATTGTCTCCTTCTGCTCGGTTACTGTTTCACAGCTCAAGCACTTTGTTGTAGACACAGTCATACCCTCAAAGTCTTCAGTAAAGAAATCCAATCCCAATTTCTTGATCTTCTCGGCTAACCTCTCTTTATCCTTAATCGGCATCAACTCATCCTCAGCGATAGTCGAATTTTTAAAATTCTCAGCTTCGCTTGTTGAATTTACGAAGACGCCACTATTTAGGGTGACTGCATTTATTGGCTGATGCTGTGCAGCTTGCTGCTGTTGCTGAATATTATCCTTTAGTGGTGACTGCAATCGTTGATTTTTTGAGTTTTTTGCTTCGTCTTTTCGTTTGGACTTTCTCGAGAAGAACGATGCCTTCATAATGTTGGCTGTACTTAGACTACTACTGCTACTTTTGCTTGTTGTATTGTTGCTGCTGCTATTTATGTTGTTAATATTGCTGACACTGTTGTGGTTACCGTTGTTTTGATCGGGCCCTGACTCCGACATTTGCTCTGGAAGACTAACGCAACTGAAAGGAAAACTATTGGATTCGAAAACAAACTCACGGATTTTTTTGTTGAATATAACTTACCCATTTACTATCACATCCGGGCAATCGGAAATTGCCTTTATCAATGACTGACACGTTTCTCTTATACTGTCCAACACACACATCAAAAACTCATGAGCATCCTGTTGTTGATTACCCTCGAATATTGCACTTACATCCTGAATTGCGTGCAGAAACGTATCCGCATGGAATGGTTCAGTCGTTTCAGAAATCTCATTACGATGCAGATTCTGATAGAGTTCATGTAGTTTCTCCGTGGCCACTTGTTGGCTAGATTTCTGTGTATCACATTGCCCGTAGTTCTCCAATGAAGCCAAATCCTTGCTGCTCCAACTGCGTGCGTTCTCCATGTGCATTCCACTGATATTCCTACCTAACGATGAGCTCTTTGCTCGATGTTTGCCAATATTTTGCTGAATACTAGCCAAGTCCACAACCAAATGATGCAGATTGTGCAAAAAGAGTGGCGCAAACCGCAATGTATACACCACCGAGTTTAGATAGCACGTATTCCCGATATTACACAGAGAAGCCATTGAGGGCGCATGCATGATGGCATTACTGCCGCCATTCGTAGTCGAGGATAGTGCTGCGGAAGACGAATAATAATTGTTCGCGCTCGACAGCGCATTACTGTCATCATTGTGAGTTACAGATGAATTTCTTGACGATAGATAACCATTGCTAACTGCAGGCCTATCGTCTGACTGCTGATACTGTCTTTCGTACAGTGACATTATGCGTAGTTTTTTCGGTTTAACAGCTAAGCTTGTTGAGGTAAGCGTCGTTTCGGCCTGTCGTTTGATGGCAACACTGCCACTTGTAAAACCACCTTCACTGTTTTTACCACCACTCTCGGAGAGAGGGTTAAACGAGAGAGAGAGTTTTGTAGCCGAGCGTGTTGTTCTGGAACCAATGGTGGATTTTAACTCAAATTCGTCGAATTTCCCATTAGAATATGCACCAGGCACTGGACAATGTTGTTGGTAGTTTTCTTTGATAGTATCCTTTAGGGAGTGCGATTTGTTACGCTTCAGAAATGATGGAATTTTTTTCAGTGACCATTGGTGGCGGCTTTCACAGGCAGACGACGAGACTTCTGTTATAATGCTTATTTCATCACTCAGTTGCGGCAGCACATTATCACATTTGTTCTCTGGGTATGTCCGTATTTGATTTGTATTGTTTAGCGTGAGAATGTTTCTACATTTAAATGCCTTATTAGGTGCGGATGTATGTAACGTCTTCAACGATAATAAGGGCTTGCGTTGTTTCAAGTCACTTGCGTTTGGTATGCTGATTCGATGGCAGTCGTTAAGTAGGGCTTTTACGGTAAATGATAATATATTTGGCTGCACTGTTGGAAGATGTTCCTCCTCATCCTTTGGTGTTGTTACAGTTATTGACATTTTTCGGGAACCTGAAAATGCAAGTAATTTACAAATTAATGATTGAAAGGTGAATATTCAAATAACTCTACACTGCAGTTAAGAATCATATCTGCTGAAGAAACTATTCATAAATAAACCGATGAAAATGGAAGGGATCTAATATGTTCAAATAAATACGAACAGATGGAAAAATTTGTAATTTTTTTTATCAGAACTTCAGAGATGAATAGAGAATGAGAGTAGATATAGTGGTCAGGGGCTAGCTGAAGCCTATCAACTCCGACTTTCAGCCTTCAAATGGCGACCGCTGAGTGCCTAGAACCTCAACCGTAGATATGGTCTCAATCCCAGCGTAACGTCTTGGCGGGCGCATATGAGAGCGGGGGAAGCCGTGTACACACACTAATGCACAAATACTATTTCCAGGCGGCAGGGGATGAACTCCAAAGATGGATTCAACAGTGTTTACAGTCCAAGTTAGGATGGACAAAGTGAATAACCTAAATAAGCTGCTTCAACATGTTCGGATAGGTCATTAAGACATCTCAAGGGAAAGTCAGGCCCCTTAAACAGATATGCTGGCAGATTATCCGAAAGGCAAACGGCAGCGCTCAATACAGTAGTGGATGCTGATGGCCCCGTATCATAGGGGTATCCAATAAATTTGAACTGGCACTTATAGTGAGCAGAAACAGCGACTATTCGGATGTGTATTTGTTATAAGTGCCAGACTTAGGCAAGAATTCTAATGCTTTAAAGACTTTAGCGAACGCATTGCAACAATCAGAGCTCCTTGACAAAACCTATGAGCTACTACCGAAGTACGATGTTATACTGGGAGATTTAAACGCAAAGGTAGGAAGAGAAGACATTTTTAGCAGTATTGTAGGAAAATACAGTCTACACGACAAAACGTCTATTAACGGAATTAGGCTAAATGACTTTGCTGCGGATCAAAATGACACTATAGCCAGCACATGGTTTATTTACTTCGATATCCATAAGGGGCATGTCTGTAGCCAGATCAACAAACAACAGACAATGGATGTCAGAACATTCCGAGGGTCTAACATCGACTCGGAACTCTACATTGGTGCAGCCAAGATAAGAATGCGGATATCCACAACGCCACAATTAATTTGAAAAATTTATGTCGAAAGACTGCAATCCTAAGAGACCACCAAGGCGGTACGCGCAACGCGTATCGCTTATCCTCTCAACTAACACCATACCACCAGCATCGAATGTCGAAGAACAATGGCAATGGCTTTTCAGAAAGAAGAAAAAAGTGCAAGAGAGGTGCCACTCCAAACCACAAAATCTTCACACTTTAGCAGATTCTGGAAAAAAAAACCAGGAAGTCCAAATCGATACCCCCATCAATTCATCGATTTCAAAGCCGCATACTACAGCATTTATAGAGACGACCAATACAGAGCCAATTTTGATATACCCCCCAAACTCGTCCGTCAGTGCAGGATGACGATGGAAAATTATCGCTGCTTCATCAGAGTCGAAAACGACCTCACCGACGCGTTCGATACCAAAAATTAATTTAGGCAAGGCGATGCACTGTCATGAGAATATTGTGGAAAACTCCCGAGCCAACACCAGAGGCACAATCTTCCATAAATCGGTGCAATTACTAGCATACGCCGACGATGTTGACATCATTGGCCCGACTCAACGTGATCTCATAGCCATGTTTGCTAGTATAAAGAAGGAAGCGGCAAAAGTGGGTTTAGCTGTAAATGAGGGTAAGACCAAATATAGGCAGACAGAGTAGACAGCATAAACGAAATGACACTCAACATAGACGAGTTGGACAGAAGTCAGCATTGACAGATATAGTACGGGATTTTGTCCAACTCGGCCCCGCTTTTAACTCTGACAACAACATCTCGTCAAAAAATTAAACAAAGAATTACTCTTGCTAGCACATGTATAGCGAATAGACCAAATTGTTCTGCTCGCATAGTCTTCTATTCCCCGCCAGAAGTCGGACGCATTAGAGGAAGACCTCGCCTATTGGCGCGCATAAGTAGAAACCGACCTCAACCAATTTGAGGTGCGCAACTAGAGGCCGCTAGCTAAGGACCGGGATAAGAGGCCAAGGTTCATTCCGGACTGCAGCGCCAATTAAGTTAGTAGTAAGTATAATAAAGTTACAAATCTCTTTTAATACCATGAATAAATAATAAAAAAACGTATGGATTTCAATAAATTTGTACCCACTTTTTTTAAATTTCGTATAGGGGAGAATTCTTTTTTCTTGTTTTCGTTTGTAATTCAGTGAAATAAAATTATTGTTTAATATATATTTACAGGAGTTGAACGTGCAATATTCCACTCAAAAGCGGAACACATTACAGCTACACCGTTGTAACACATCACAATAATTGTAGAATTGTAAACAAATTGTATATTTTGGACGGCCACAGAACCTGGGATCTTAAATGCGATCCGTATGGCCTTTTTTCTGGCTCGGTTCTGGCTCGGTTCTCATCTTGGGTGTTTTCGCTGTTGCTGATTGCTGTTCCATGAGATCATCAACAACGCTTTTCACGTAAATATTTCTGGAAAAGATGATGTGATGCAAAGAAATCATTCTGGATCAATGGAAAGCTAAGTTCCTATACAAAGTATATTAAGATAAAGATAAAGTTTGATTGTTATGCTCCAATGTGGTCTTGAAGATATTAAAATGGCTATGAATTAGTTTACACTAAGGATTACATAATGTTAGTAAGTTATATTCAAACAACAATGTCATCAATTTTTGTTATGAATGAGTCCCGAACCCCGATACGAACAAAATACATTATTGACGCTTTTACGATTTCATCTTTGAAATGTGTAAACACCACACTGTTGCTCGCGATTAAAAACTAAAACAAAATTACAAAGCGTATTAACCCTTTTGAATGGAAAACCCTACCGATTGTCATGTTGTCTGGTAAGTGACCTTCACTGCTTTGCAATGAAAATCAATAAAATCAAGATTTATCCCTTGCAGTGGATTGTTTTTCGATTTATCCATGTACATGTACACATGCAATTCTTTATTAGTTCATTTTAGAGCGTTATTTTATTTGAAAGATAGCGATAGATAGATGCTGAAAAGGTATTTTTATCATTTTTTTTTTGTTTAATTGCGTTGTGTCATTTTATTGTAAACAAACACTTTTATTGATTTGATCGGAATACAGGGTGGCTGATGAAAGCAGCTACCAAAAAAAAATTTAATAACTTTTTTCTATTTAATGAATCTGGTTATTTTTTTTTAATATTGCAGATTGATTTTTAGATTTAACAAAAATGGATAACTGGGACACTGAAACAAAAATTTGGACTGTACGCCGCTATCACGCACTGGAGTCCTTAGTTTCGGTTCAGAGAGTATAGGCGCACATAAACAAACAAAATTGTCGAATATGCTTCCTGACTTTTTCTTGTGGGGTTATTGCAAACAGGAAGTCTACAAAGCAAAACCAACAAATTTGAATGAACTAACTCAATCCATTCGAGAAACAATTGTGGCTTTTCCTGTCTCAACTCTCCAAGCAGTAATGAACAACTTTTTGGTAAGATGATGCACATGCATCAACGAGCAGGAAGGACATTTAAATTTCATTATTTTTAAAACTAATTAAGCTATATTTAATAAAATTGAATGAGCTTTAACATAAATAAAAGAAAAATGAATTCCATACACTGAAAAAAAAGTTATTTTAGTTTCTTAATGTAGCAATATTCATCAGCCACCCTAGGAATTTATGATTTTACGTAGTAGACGTGTTCAAAAAAGGTTGCATGGACATTGATTCATAACGTCAAACAATTTAGGAAACTATAGAGCAGCGAGTTTTCAAGCAATAACCAAGTCCAAATTCGTCTATATAAGCCCTTTATGTGCTTACGCTCCGACGAAGAAAAAAATGCCTAAATTGGAAGATTGAATCAAAAGTCTACAGACTTAGCTAGAGTGGACAAAGTAAAAAACCTACAGGTGCTCCCCTGAAATATTTAAACGGGGATAGTGGTAAATTGGTACGTATTTGCACATGGAATGTTAGAACCCATAACAAAAACCATTCAAAAAAGTACAATCAGCAGTGCTAATCGTTTAACCAATCCCACCCCATGCCATCCTTGTTCAGACACTATCAAAATACCTTGTCGTTTGGAAAAAATTGATGGTTTGTTCTGAAATTTTTTCGAACGGACTTTTACACTCCTATGGCATATGCTATGAGATTGGGTATTCTTTTTTTTGAGGAAAACGCCCCTAAAAAGTAGGAGTGGCTGAAAACCTTATACGGATAAAATATAGACAATGGCAACGCCTAAATATCTTGCACAGACACTTTTAAAAAAAATTCAAAATGTCAGTATGGTTTGATCAAAGAATTGTTTAATTAAACAGTAAATGTGGCAGTGGACGAATTTTTAAAGTTTCTACACTTTTAGCCTACACCTATACTAAGCTAGCGATTCTGAGTCGATAAATATATAGTTTACGGTATATAGACCTTAATTATTTCTCCATGTAACAAACTTAATGTAAAAACTAAACCCAATGGGATAGGGTTTTAAAAGATGCTGGCGAACAACTAGCGGAAGCCGTAAGCATACAAAGTATACATCACTGCCATCCAGGAAATAAGATTCGATGGGCCGGACAAAACGAAGAAGAAAAAACTTATTACGGTCCGTGTTGTGGTGAACGGAATCAGTTACTATTTGGATGCGGATTTGTAACAGGCGAGATACTTAACAAAAAGTGGTATGATTTGAATACTATCATCAAACGCATTATGACAAACTGTATCAAGGTCAAATTTGGCAAATTGGCCTTAGATTTGATCATGCACCGAAGTAAGAAAATCTACTTCTACGAGATTCTTAATAAAACTTATGAGCGAATACCGAAGTTAAAATCGTGTTGGGAGATTCTAACAACAAGGTAGGGCGTGAAGACGTCTTTGGAATATTGTCAAAAAAACAACACGTATGTCGCTAGTATATCTAATGAATGGATACTCAATAACGTCGTCACAGATCACGCTTTTTGCTTTCAATTTAATAAGAGAGTCCGCGTTAGTCCACGATTGTAATTTTGTAGATCAAAGCGCATTTGTTTTTCATGTTTACTAGCTTGAACTATCGTGAACAATCGTCCATGGTTTTTTAATAGCCCACTAGCTGGGAGTAGCGCACTCGTTTACTAGCGTTGGCCGTAAGCGCGCCCTTAGACAAGGTAAATCGATTTTTTTAAAACTGATAGTGAAAAATTCCTAAGCCAAAACTAAAAAATATGCTGTTAACAAGACGGAAGACACAACATCGAACTGAACGCCGTAATGAAAAGCTACAACTTTAATCTTGTAGGCCAATTTCTCCAAAGAGAGAATCCCCAATCCAAAATCTCCAGAAGATAGATGTTCAACATCTTTATTTTGAAGATACCTATTTGGATTAATAAAGTGTTATACACAAAGTAAATATATTAGCAGTGTTTATTAAAAATAAATTCTTTTTCAATTTCAATTCAAATTAAAAAGTAAATAGATAATAACAATTTAAACAAGATAAGCATTTTCAGCGATTTGTCTATTGTATACGAATACTTAAATACCAAGAGTGGCATGCATTCATATTTTTTGTTTGTATACATAAAACTTTTAATCGTAATCACAATTCACAATACTAACGAGAGAATCGTAAGATTTGGAGATTTGTATACTTCTTCTTTGGAGATGATGTCCAGACGGGACTATTTTTTTTTATGGGGTTTTGTCCGATGTAGATTTTTTTGGGGATTTCGTACCGCTCCATTCAATCCCGACCAAAATCCAAAACTTTTATTTAAAGAAATAACAAAGACAAAGACGGTAGTTACTCCTAAAAGTATACACCATCTTGAAAGATCTGCGAATTTAACGAACACAAAAAACAGTGACTCCCCGAAGTTAGATCGGACACGACCCATGGAGTAAGTCTCCCCTACATCCAAAATCATTCCTATCACTCTCTTTTTTACCCTTCTCTAACGCTCGTACTGTAAGGGTATTCATAACACCTTAAGTGCGAGCAAATTAAATAAAAAAATAAATATGATGATGTAAAAACAAAATATCACCACACTGTCATGTGGGAATATTTTAAAAGTAAACATTAAAATTCGTTTATCTAACAAAAATACACCGATTAAGAATTTTAAGTTGATGAATATTTTACCCCATATTGGGTAATGTGTTTTTCAATGGAAGTTTTAATTCAAAATGATCTACAATGATTGATTGAAAAGTGATAATTAACTAATCAGCCTAGGCCCGTAACAAAATTGTTCACAATATAATCGCTTAAAAACTCCTTAAAAACACCATCTGGACGAAAGGATCATAACCCCTTCTTGGGCTCGCCGTGATTTTTGTTATTTCATTTCAATACATGCATGACCGTATTTTTATTACCTAATTCTAGAGGGGTATATTAGTTTTGACACATATAAGACATACTGTTTAGTATAATGATCGAATTAGATTCGAAAGCAAAATCGTATATCCGTCCGTCACAAGTTTTTGCTAGACTGGTGACATTTGATACACGAACTGTTTGTTGTTAATACATATATGTATTATCGAAGAGCAGTAACGACGCTATCAAACACTTGGACAAGTTGCATCATCTTAAGTCCACCTTCGTGAAACTCCTCGTTTGGTAAAGAATACCGACTGGATAACGCTGCTAAAAAAGAGAAGAGGTCTTTAGAAAAATTAAAAGATGCGAAAAAAGGATACAAAACAAATTCTTCTGGCAAAATATTTTTAAGAACTCGGTGCTAGCTTCTTGTCACAACAAGTAATGCGTACGGCTTAAGGAACACGCGACAGCCATAGGGGATTATATCGATTGGGATTATATCGATATGTACTCTTCATAGAGTACATTGGACAAAGTATATGCTGTCAACTCGAAAGGACACACAACATCCGACAGAACATCACCAGTGACTGGCACAACTTTAAGGTAGCAAGAGAATTTGTCTACCTCGGAAAAATTGCTCTACCCAACTGATGTTCTTTTTGGCTATGAAGGCCATTTAGTAATAAAGCTACCACTAGAACAACTAAAGTGATCTTATATAAGATTCTTATCATCTTAGTTCTGCCCTATGGCGCATAAGCACACACCGTATTGTTGGTCGATTTGAGCGAAAAAAATCTTTGAAAAAAGCGGAATGTGAGAACATTAAAGAGGAGAGATGCAAGCGAAAAACTAGCGGAATCCCTATGATGCTACAAAGCAGACATTACTGCCATTCAGGAAATAAGATGGCATCGGCCGGACAAAAAAAGGACGAAAAACTGTGAAATCTACGGACCGTGTTATAGTGAGCAGAAATAGCGACTATTCGGCTGCAGATTTGTTATAAGTGCCAGACTAAGGCAAGAAGTCTTATGTTTCGAAGACTTAGGCTAACTGACTTAGCTACGGAACCAAAAGCCACTATAGGCAGCACACGGTTTCCTAATCTCCATATCCATAAGGAGACATGGAGGTCTGCAGATCAACGAACGGTCAACCAAATTGATCACATTGCGATAGACAAGAGGCACGCATCCAGTATTTTGAATGTCCGAACATTTTGAGGGGCTTACATCGACTCGGACCACTACCTTGTTGCAGCCAAGGTAAGGTAATGCGGATATCAACCACGACACAAAAAAAAATGAATGTTGAAAGACTGCAATCACAAGAGACCGCCAAGGCTACTCGTTTAAAACAATACCACCAGCATCGAACGTCGAAAAACAATGGCAACGATGCCAACAAGCCATTATATATTATTGATGAAGAATGACGGCAGATGCCCGCAATAACGAGGTCTACAAGTCTAAGCTGCAGGTGAAGACGAGAGCTGCCATTGAGTTCTATACGCAAAGTAGAAGGGAAGAACACCGGCTTTTCAAAAAGAAGAAAAAAGAGCAAGAAAAGCGCGCGATCGATTATATAGAGAGGTGCGACTCTAGAAACGATGTTCCCAAGTTTTACAAAAGTGTATAAAGTCAAAGCCAAGGATACAAAGCTCGAACAGAATTCTGTCGTAGTTGAGACACATAAATGCTGAGGATTTTGAAGAACCACTTCTGCAGACTGTTAAACGGGGATGACGAACCATTCAATATTGGCGACGACAGCGAAAACTAAAAACCACACGACCGAAGTGAAGTGAGGATAGCAATAGCTTAACTTAAGCTTAACAATCTTTAGACTTCGGCAATCCTGAAAAAAACCCAAAAAGTCCAAATCGATACCCACCACCTATGCATCGATTTCAAAGCCGCATACTACAGCATTTATAGACGAACTGTACAGAGCCGTATCTAGTTTTGTTATACCGCCCAAACTCGATGCAGGATGACGATGGAGAATTCTCTCTGCTCCATGGACACATTCGATACCAAAAAAGGATTTAGACATGGCGATGCCATGTAACTTTTTCAATCTCATTCTATAGAGAGGAAACAACCTTCCAAAATTCGGTGCAACTACTAGCATACGCCGACGATATTGAAATCATTAGTCGGACTCAACGTGATGTCATATCCACTTTTTTCAGTATAGAGAAGGAAGCGGCAAAGCAGTAAATGAGGGTAAGACTAAGAGCCATTTCACACATACCCTGCAGCCGTCTAACCGGTACCGATTCCTATGGTTAACCGGAGACGGTTTCGGTTTGCAGGTGTAAACGCGCCCATAAGAATGGGCTAGTCGGTACCGGTTAGACGGCTGCCGGGTATGTGTGAAATGGCTCTTAGTATATGCTGTCAACACGAAAGGACACACAACATCCACTAATTGGACAGAACATTACCATTGACAGATCTAACTTTGTGGTAGTCTACCTCGACTCCACTGACAACAACATATCGTTAGAAATTAAATGAAGAAGTACTCTTGCCAACCGCTGTTTCTTCGGGCTAATAAGGCAATTCAGTAGTAAAGCCCTCACTCGAACTACCAAGGAGATCCTATATAAGACCCTGATCATCCCGGTCCTGCTCTACGGCGCTAAATCATGGATTCACATGGATTCACAGCCAGACGTCGGACGCAGTAGAGAAAGACCTCGCCTTAAGAGGCGTGCACAAGTAGTAACAGCAAATGGTTGACCGATTCACCAAACAACGTCATTGAAAAAAAACGGTAGTGCGCAGGCTGGCAAACATCTCCTTAAACAAATAAACATTGAATGGTGTAATTATATCCCTTTTTTAAATACCGAACAAAAAGGAAGTGTGCACATTTTCGGACATTAAAGATGTCAGCATCTTTTCCTCCTCTTTCTCCACCCCCAATGTTGGACATTAATATTCAGAAATCTGCTGCCAATAATACCTTGAGAATCAGCCAAACAAACAGCTGGATTGGTATTCTCCTTGTGCATAGGCTGATCCTAAGAAATTATGGTTCGTAGAATACAGATTAATCAGCCTTTCTGATTCCAATAAGAAGAATATGTTTCTACATAGTGTTCACAAATTAAAACAACGTTTGATTAATTATAAATTAGATTGAGTTGATGTTCTTCTAATATCATAAGATTTGTAACGAACATTTTTAAATGACAACAAACTGCTGCGAATAAATTCAAAAATCCTCTAACTTCTCTTTACGGGTTTTTGAAGACATCAACGTTTTTTTCAACTAGTGCTTATTTCGTGAATGGTAACACTTAGCTCATGTCTGATTTGACAGATAATTAGTTTTATCCTTCCGCTGAACGAATATGATTGTGTATACGCTTGAACAACGCTGGGAAATATTACGACATTACTTTGAAAATCATGGTAATGTTGCAGAATGTGTGCAAAAATTGCGTACGGATTTTGGAAGAAGAGAAGCACCGTCAGCTCCGTATGTTCGTTATCTTGTGAAAAAAGTGAAAGAAACTGGCACCCTCATCGATAAGCCAAAGCGTGAAAAGCCAAAAACAGTGCGTACACGTGAGAATATTGCTGCTGTGGCAGAAAGTGTGCGTGAAGCGCCATCAACATCAATTCACCGTCGTTCTCAACAATTGAACATTTTGGAGACATCATTGAGACGAATTTTGCATAAAGACCTTGGTATGACGCCATACAAAGTCCAATTGGTTCAGGAGTTGAAGCAAACTGACCATACAATGCGTTTTCGCTTCGCTAAGTGGGCCTGCGATCGACTTAGAGAAGATGCCGATTTTGCCAAAAAAAAATCATCTTTTCAGATGAAGCTCATATGGATCTTGACGGGTATGTAAACCAGCAAAATTGTCGCATTTGGGGCACAGAAAATCCGCACGCATACATTGAAAAGCCAATACACCCAAAACGAGTCACTGTTTGGTGCGGATTTTGGTCCAGAGGCATAATTGAGCCATTTTTCTTCGAAAATGAGCATGGAGTGGCCGTTACAGTCAATGGCGATCGTTATCGGGCCATGTTGAACGAATTTTTGTTCACAAAAATTGAAGAGGAGGATATTGGCAACATTTGATTTCAACAGGACGGCGCTACGTGCCACACAGCCGAAGCTACACTCGATGTTTTGCGCCCTGTTTTTGAAGATAGCATTATCAGCCGCAGAGCTGATATCGTTTGGCCACCTCGGACGTGCGATTTGACACCGTTGGACTATTATTTGTGGGGTGCCGTAAAAGATAAGTGTTACGCCGACAAGCCAGAGACAATTGACGCTTTAAAGGACAATATTCGTGAAGCCATTGGTGAAATACAGCTGCACACATTCGATAATGTGCTTAAAAATTGGACCGATCGTGTAGGCTACTGCATGGCCAGCCGAGGCAGCCGTTTGAAAGAAATTATTTTCCATTATTAACCGGAAGGATTGTACATTCAAATAAAAAAAATAAATTTGAGAAAATATTCAGTAGTTTTTTTTATAGCATTTTCAAAAAAAAAAAAGTTATTTGAAGGACCCTTTAGTTGAATAAACCATTGAGGAAAAAGGAAGGATATACAACAAACCTCCACGAAAGGGCGTCATATTGGAACGGCATATAGGACACTCTATTTTACGGATCTATATTGACCTAACCAAGTGAAAGATAACTTTTTTTTGTGGTCAAAATTATTTCTGATACGTGGCCTATGGTTGTTGAACTTAAGTTCATAGGTCAGTTAGATTTTATACAGGTGCAGACATAAGCCCGATGCAAAATTCGCCAAGTTGAACATCCCTTGCAAAAAAATGCGAGCCACGCATACCAGTTAGTTTTTCGTTTATATCAACGTATTTAAATTAACATTTCATATATTTATAGGTAGTAGAAGATTAATCAGCAACAAATATCATTAACATGAACTTGAGTTTGATTATCTAAATGCGACAGAAAACATATTTACGTGGCATTAGCAAATTAGCATACAAGCTTTCTTGTTTTGAATATTTGCAAAATTATTTGCCTGTTCAAGAAAATAGGTTAATAGAGGCAACAATAAAAGTAACAATTCGTCTACTCGCTATGAATACAATCCCATACGATTGGCAGAGCAGCAGTTGTTGAAAATGTTTGCGATGATCAACAGCGAATAGAGGTGTATTTTGTGAATAGCTAAATAATTGAAATGCACATATATTACTTAAGAAATATAAAGTATTCAGAGATAACAGTTACCTGTAGAGATCTGGGTTTAAGATAAGTCAATCGAGATTTTTAATTTTGTCGCCTTGATAACAAATCTTTTTATAACTTGGCATTCAGGTTTTTGTGTATACATTTCTCAGATATAGCAAACCTATAACCCCAAAGCAGCATGGCAGATGGTTCGAGATGTTTATTAACTCTGCACTTAATTTGTTGGAGATAATAGCTATTTTTTGTCTTGGACTGTATGCTACAACCTCATTGGGTTAAACAAAAAAATACAAATTTTTGGCCCAACAGGCTCGTTAGTACCCATGGCCGAGATTTCTCACAACTATTTATGTTTGCGTGTGTACTTCTTGCACGATGACGAGACCTCCTATTTTATGCCTTCTCTGAACGGCTAAGTTCAAATAAGCTTTTCTTGACAATTGGTACTACTTAGATGATTTCTCAGCAACGAGAGGAGGGCCACTGAAAAATCATTTAGGTGTTGCTACGGCTGGGAATCGAACCATAGCGCCACTGGGCGTTGGCTGCTCGAAATCTTTTGAAATGCAAAATGTTGTCAGTTTGATTGGCCGATTTATATGGTCCCGGGATTACTATTCCACCCTTGCGTATGTATACCCACATAAAAACCTGTATTATTTTAAAGGCTATTTAAAGCTAACATAGACTTTGACATTGTTAGTAAGCCATAAGAATAGGTTTGCCTAGTTAGCGCGTTCTTATGATTAGCGCGTAGGTATGTTGGATGATGAAAACTGTAAGACCCTACCTTGAAATGTTAGTTCACTAATATGAAAAGGAATTTAATATCCACGAAGTATATTAACATCTCGTTCAAATCAAAATAAGCCCACGAATACCGACTATCTCTTAATGAGATGGTAGAGCATTTCGCCATTCACCTCTTCTGGGTGCCGAGCCACAGAGACATAACAGGCAACTGCAGGGTGGATGAGCTTGCCAGACAGGGTACCCTTTACATTCTACCGCCAGTAGATATGTTAGGTATGCCCCTTGCTACATGGAAATTGCAGACCAAACTGGATGCAATCAAGAAACGTGTAAAATCCAGGCAATTCTGGCAAAACTATAATCAGAGGCGCTCCATCTGCTTGACAAAGTTGAACAAATCAAACTTCAGCACCATAATAGGCGTCCTTGCAGGATACTGTCTTATGGGCCTACACGCTACAAGCCTTGGCTTCTTAAGCAATGACTTCTGTAGAAGCTGCTTGGACTAAGATGAGGAGGAACCTATTCTCCACCTTCTCTCTGCTCTTGTCCTGCTCTCTCCGACAAAATAAAACTACATCTGGGAAACTATTTCTTTGATAATCTAGGTGAACTGGCTAACATTAATTTCATTAATTTCATAAACATATATAGGGAAAGTCGACAGATCCACGTGGTATCACAACCTAATCATGGTGTTAAAAAGAAACGTCCTGTCAAATCTGTACCCGCACACAAATTGGGCTATAGCAATGCCACATGGTAAAAGGATACCGACCTCACTCCTCCCAAGGGGCGAGGTTGCTGTCTTATTACGCAAAGGGTTGCTTCATTCAATTATTTATAGCGGAAACGGCTGTAGGTTTCAGAAGCTGGAAGCATGAATTGTAGTGTCAGCTTATGCATCTGAAGCACATCAAACAACGCAATTTATAACAGACCTCGAAACACTTTTTCTTTGCCTTTAATTTAAATTGGTAGAAAAATATTACTCCTGGCCGGTGATGTTAATGGTCATCTACAGAGGTCGACGAACGAGAAAACTCAGCTGCATGAGTTTGACCACGTGCGTTTATTCGACTATCGGGGGACAAACTATATTAATATTAAGGAGAAAGTAACACGTCATTCCATATTGTGTCCTAATTTTCAGAAGACAGAAAACATCTGTTGGGATAAGTTCAGAAAGCGTGGACTCAAACGACGTATTTTTACAATAAAAGAATCACAGGAGAAGGCTAATTTCTTGAGACCGTGTACTCCGTAAACAGCCCAGTTAACCGCGATACTGAGGAACTGGATCTTCTGAATCATTTTCATCTGATCACTGAACTCCAAACTTTGCGATCTGAGAATCACTGTTTTACCGTATTCAATGATAATAATTCAAATAGCATTGTCTCCAACAGTCAGATGATTTTCTTGCAAAAGGATCAACTCATAGCCATCTTTGCATAATTATCCCAAATGTCGTCTTGAGACACCTGTTTATGAAGGCCGATATATTCCACATTATCCAGAGCAATTCGGTTTGGGAAAATATTCCGAAAAAAAGATAAGACAAACCCAGCTAATCATTTATAAGTTTACTCCCGAATTTAAGTATGACACTATTCTTCCCGCAACGAAACTAGTGTCCGACATTCAATGAAATAATTCCAAAAAAAAAAATAAATTACTCCGTTACCTGTCTAGTTGGAGTAAGAAGTTCATTGTCTAATTTTCCAACGAGGTGGCGCAAAAAAACCCTTCCGATGTTTTTTGGCTGTAATTTAAAAAAAAATTAAAAACTTTGATTCTTCTTGTGGATTATTTTTCTGGAGCAGTGTAGCGTAACATTGTTTATTAACGTGTATTTCGCATGTGTTTACTACACAAATGTCAAAACAGAACTGACATAAGGGGCCAATCGCAAAATTTATAGCATTTTCTGATAGGAGGATTACTTTTGCGCCACCTTGTATTTTAATGTATTACATTTAATATTAAAAACGGATTATAACAGGACGGTGTGCTTTCCGATGTTGTTTAGCATTTTCCTAAGTAATCTTATTGGTTCCTTCAGACCGGTTATAGCGTGTGGATATTATTGAATGGCGATCATGGGTGACATCAACATACTTTTGCGTAACTTCAAGCATATTAAGTATATTGTGCTGATGGGAAATTGATTAGGGCTCCTAGCGACACCCGAGAAAATTGAAAAAAAAAATCCTGGTATCTAACTTTACCAGTTTTTTTTATATTTTAACAACAAAAATGTAGATGCTTGGCTCGTAAGTAGCTTTGGCAAAAATATTGTTTCAAAGTAGTCAAATTGACAAGGGTGGAAGTCATGTGCTACATTACTCTTATCCCGGGTTTTAGAGGAGAGATAGACTCTCATCTCACGTTAGCAATACTGTCATTTGTAGGTCGAAAGGCAATAGTTTTAATATTATTATAGAGTGTCCGCTAAAGTAGATTAAAGTATTTTTATCTAGAATATATATAAAATTAAATAATAAAAAAATAATTTTAAAGTAAAAAGCTAAGTAAACACCCACAACTGGATTTTAGCCAACAAAAATCGTCGATTATTGTCCAATATTTAGAAATACACAATTAGTTGGCTAAGCGACACAAACTATTAGCTGTATAACTTATAGAAATGTAAATTATTAAATGGCTAGGTATACTTCAAACCCGACCCCCATCATGCTTAAATTGTTTTATATTTCTTTAAAAGGGCATACTGTGATATATTACGTTGTTTTTGTGTTACCCTTTTCATAAGCATTTATCGATATCAATTTAATTCTCAAAAGCAGAGCAAAACACCAAATACTTGGGAATTCTACTGCCACTTAGAAGAGCTGTGCAGGAAAATAAAAATCTCGAAAAAGATTACACTATCTTCGTTGGTAGTAGATTTCAAGTGATTTTCCCCCTTCCTTGAAAGAAATTAAAACAAAAATAAAACTAGGCGAGCAAAACAAAATTAATCCTAGAAACGGCAAATCATTACGGCACACACTGATACACACAAACACAGAATTCTGTGTCTAATACCTTTACCAAAGGAAGAACGACGAACAGCTTGAAATGCAACCAATTAGATAATACATAAATAACAACTTGCTGCTAATTCCAATTATCAATGATATAAATATTGCGGTATAAAAATTTTAATTTTTAACACACACTCATACAGGGTCAGGGAATATGTGTTGAGGAAGGGTGAAAAAAATACATGAAAAATCAACATTAAGCAGGTTGAGGGAGGCAGAGATTACCATCGCCAGACAATCGGTCATATGAGCACAGACAGATCGAATATTTGATGGGTAAAGCGTCACAACTTTCATTTATTCGGTAATTTTTAATAAGAAACTCACATTATTCGTTCCAAATGCATTCTCAATTCCTGGAATGAACATAAAACTGATAGAAAAATAAATGTAAAGTAAAGAATATCTTCGTTTTCTTTTTTATTCACTTTTCACTTTTGTTGCTGGACGTTTAATTTGACGACCGTTCTCTTTCACAAAATTCACTGGTTATAAATCGAACAAGTTGTTTGGCGCAAACAATGGAAATTCAACTTGGAATGAAATTTTCAACGATTGAACAAGGTTGCGAATATTGTTTTTCGAAAAAAAAATAATTTTCTCTACGGCCGGTTGTGACAAATCGTATGGACTACCATTTTTTTTCTTACGGGAACTTTTTTTTTGTAGGGGCAGATGACAAATGACAGTAGAGATGGAGATTTGTACGTGTATGTGTTGTTTTGTTTTCTATAGTGCTCATTTTGTATGCGCAACCGGTAGAAAAGTTGCTCAAATCGATGAACTGTATTACCGATGTGTCGGTGCTTACCGGTTTAAGGGTCAGTTTATGTTCTAAACTTGTTGGGTCATATCAATTTAAAAAATCATTTACGCATGAATAATTTCATAATTTGTATTACTACACATGCAGGGATAATACAGCGAACAAAGGAAAACATTTACGACCTGAAGAAAATTAAACAAACATTTATTCAAAATGTCCTAATTGGAAAAAAAATAAAATAGTTTTATTGTGCAATGTGCCCACCAAATAGGCAAACCACGTCCCTGAAGGACGGTGGCTTTAGAGCCAAATCAAGGGGACAATCATCCTCTCCGACCATAACAATGCGGGCAGCCCACGTAGTCTGCTAGCAGCACAATCACTGCTGGACAAAAAAGGTAAAACAAAAAACGTGGCAAATAAAACTGACGACGCTAACTAAATGGCGGATTATGAAATAGAAACCCTGGCGGAGAACCAAAATAACTGTACAGAAGTTACAAAAGGAAGGCTTCAACGCCAACACCAATACCTACAATACATGTCGATGCAAACAACAAAGCCAACAAATTCGCCGTACTTGGAGAAATAACCATCTTAAAAGAACGAGTCCCAACAGAAGAATACATCAATGGTGATACCAACAACGCCATCATCCCAACTAAGCAGCAACTAGAAGGAGGACACCGAAGGCAGTAATAATCACCCGAAAGTTAACTCTGGTAAGTTTTGCTCACCGATAATTCTTTTTGCCTCCAACGTACACAAACTAGTGACAAGCTTAAAAACTAAGCAAGATTTATTTAGATTTAAGATCGTGAACTGTGTTTAATTCAAAATTGTATGTAGACAATATACAATCGGGAACTTATGGAGGCCATATTAGGGCGAGTGAGGTCCAAGGATACGTTTTTATTACCCTAAAAAAACGACAATATGCAAAAAAAATACTTCGAGGATTTTCAACCCGAAGAAATACGTGAAGAAAACTCGAGGCGATGGTCCCAGGTCTGGTACAGCGAGTCTTTATATTCAAGACCATTAAATATCGAAAAGACAGCAATACAACTACAACTTATTCATACTGAGGTTGGTACCTGTGAAACTTGCAAGAGAGGTAAACGGCGAATATAGTTTTTATTTAATAGCAAAGGGAAGTGGGAGAAACTGAAGGGTAACAGAAGGCTCTCTAAAGCAGGAGATGGGTGAGGGTGAGTGCCAACGCCCTCTCTAGCAATATTATCATGGGTACCTGGGTTTCTCCAAAAATCAGCAACGTTATCCAAAAAAACTCAAGAAAGTCCAAATTGATACCCACCACCTATTCATCGATTTCAAAGCCGCATATGACAGCATTTATAGAGACGAACTATACAGAGCCATGCCTAGTTTTGGTATACCGTCCAAACTCATCCGTTTGTGTAGGATGACGATGGAGAATTCTCGCTGCTCCATCAGGGTCGGAAACGACCTCACCGACACATTCGATACCAAAAAAGGATTTAGGCAAGGCGATGCGCTGTCATGTGACTTCTTTAATCTGATTCTTGAGAGAATTGTGCAAAACTCCAAAGCCAACACCAGAGGCACAATTTTCCAAAAGTCGGTGCAACTACTAGCATACGCTGACGATATTGACATCATTGGTAGGACTCAACGTGATGTCATAGCTACGTTTGCTAGTATAGAGAAGGAAGCGGCGAAAATGGGTTTAGCAGTAAATGAGGGTAAGACTAAGTATATGCTGTCAACACGAAAGGACACACAACATCGACGAATTGGACAGAACGTCACCATTGACAGATATAACTTTGAGGTAGTACGGGACTTTGTCTACCTCGGCTCCACTATTAACTCTGACAACAACATCTCGTCAGAAATTAAACGAAGAATTACTCTTGCCAACCGCTGTTTCTTCGGGCTAAGAAGGCAATTTAGTAGTAAAGCCCTCACTCGAACTACTAAGGAGATCCTATATAAGACCCTGATCATCCCAGTCCTGCTCTACGGCGCTGAAGCATGGACCGTATCAAAAGCGGATGAAGAAATCCTTGGTAGATTCGAGAGGAAAATTCTTCGAAAAATCTTCGGTCCCGTTTGCGTTGACGGGCTATGGAGACGAAGATTCAACCAAGAACTATACGAGCTGTACAGCGACATGCCCCTGGTCAAAAAACTCCGCATTGGACGTTTAAGATGGCTAGGACATGTAGAACGAATGGACACCAATACTCCGGCTCGCAGAGTCTTCGATTCCCAGCCAGACGTCGGACGCAGTAGAGGAAGACCTCGCCTTAAGTGGCGCGCACAAGTGGAAACCGACCTCAACCAACTTGGAGTGCGCAACTGGAGGCAGTTAGCTAAGGACCGGGCTAATTGGAGAGGCATGTTGGTTGAGGCCCAGGTTCATTCCGGACTGTAGCGCCGCTTAAGTAAGTAAGTAAGTTATCCACTTTCATCTGAACACATGCTCAAAACCGCAACTAATTAAAAGGCACTCCCACAGTACAAAAAATAAAGCTAAACACTTAATATCAACACTTTTACTTTATATAAAACTTATAATTATCGGTTGGCGAAACCTACATTATTGTTTTTATTTTTATTTCATAAACCAATGTAAATAGTACCTAAGAACAACCACTATATGTAAAAAGAAAAAAATCAACAAATATCGCACTTCAAAAATTTCAAATTCCAAAACAACAAAAAAAAATATCGCGCAATCATACGTGTCAATCAGAGAGTACGCCTTACCCGGGATATAAAACTTATTACTTCTTTAATTGTTAGTTTTATAAGTATATGTGTAACTTTCAAGTGGCGGTGAGTTCTAACTGCACGCATGAAATTACCTGGGGGTCATTCCGTAAATTTGAAAATGATTAGGTTTGGTCAAAACAATGATTTTTGATGTGGGAATATCAACATTTCTTAAGGTTTTGCCAATACAACGATTTTGATGTGGGAGTTTTTAATGTGGACATCAAAAAAACTTCAAATTCCAAAACAACAAAAAAAAATATCGCGCAATCATACGTCTCAATCAGAGAGTACGCCTTACCCGGGATTTGAAACTTCTTACTTATTTAATAGTGTTAGTTTTATAAGTATATGTGTAACTTTCAAGTGGCGGTGAGTTCTAACTGCACGCATGAAATTACCTGGGGGTCATTCCGTAAATTTGAAAATGATAAGTTTGGTCAACAAAACGATTTTTGATGTGGGAATTCTTTGCTGCTCCCAGCAAATATCAACATTTCTTAAGCTTTTACCAATACAATGTTTTTTGATGTGGGAGTTTTTATTTTGGACATCAGAAAAACGTTGTTTTGGCTAAACCATAAGACATTTAAAAAAGTATTTGAAAAACATATTTAGACAATATAATTAGCTATACTTCATCAATACCACGTTTTTAGCCACGTCTTGTTGCGTGTTTTATACCCCATCCCATATATGGATATATTAGTTTAGGAATTAAGTTTGTAACACAGATCGACTCAGAATCGCTAGCTGAGTTGATCTAGCTATGTCTGTCTATTTGTCTCCGATTTGTAAGACTTTCATTTTGAGCTAAAATGATGAAATTTGGTGTATAGAGTCTGTGTGACGAAGTCGTTTTGGCAAACTGTAATTAATTTTGAAAAATCGTCTGAGCACCCCACACCCTTAAGAAAACGGTTATCGTCTATAGAATATTTTAACCCCCTCCCGTAGAGGGATATTAATCTGTCTCAAAATTTTGAACTGATATAATGAAATTCGGTATATAAGAAAAAGCTTATTCGCTATAGTTTGTTCATTCCATGCATTTCTAGTATTTGTCCATGTAGCCCTTTGGTAGAGATCGATTTTTAACTGTTTAAGGACTTGTAAGTTTCTGTTGAACCAAACACAACAATCGCTTTGCCTCTTTATTGTTTTTGTTTTTACCATTTTTTTATGGCCGATTTTAAAGAAGAAGTAAGGTATTCCGCCAAATCGTTGGTACTACCATGCATGTAAGGGATTTGATTGCTTATTAGAATGCTTTACTTTTAACTGTCGTCTTACTGCTTTCTTTGAACTTTGCATGAGTTTTTATACTAATTTCTATGGCCTCATGATCGTTAAGTTTGAAATTTGAATTAACTCTAACGTTTACTGAGACATTGCAAGTTAATACATAGCTAGTCAATTAATTTTGAAGTAGTTCTCGTTGTTCTGGTTGGTTCTTCTACAGTTTGTTAAAATGAATTATCCAATATTATTTTCTCAATTTGTCGCTTATAATTGCTATTTTCAAACCAGTCAATATTAAAGTCACCCATTATAATCATTTTATAATAAGATAACTCTTCTATTTTAGATTTAAAGAAATCACAGAAGACGCGCTCTGGAGATGTTTGTCTATGTGGGGATCTATAAACGCTAACACGGACCAGACTTATGTTTTTAAAATCAACTTTTATTGCCAACCATAAGAACATTTTACCGATAGGCAATTCATTGAAAATGGTTATTTGCCATTCTGGTTTAATATAAAAAAGTACTCCACCAGTGTGGTTCGATATGCTGTTACTTCTCTTTATTTTGTAATTTCTTAATTTAATTTCATTGTTTTTTATCTCTTTGGTTAAATGCGATTTAGTTACGCAAATAAAGTCAAAATCTTCTTCATGAGTAATGACTTCTAATTGATTAAGATTGTATATACCTCCAATATTTAAACAAAGACACTTTATAGATTGCTTTAGTAATATTCCACCCTTTTGGTTTCAATTTTTAGCTTTCGTTAGAGTGTGGCACAGCAACTATCCCTGCAGTCATGAGCTATATCGATATTGGAAAGCTTAAGCCTTGCTTATGCCTTTAAACAGTTAATGCATTTTGAATTTTCATTTTGGAGGTCTCTGGATGTATACCAGATTCGCCGCATTTTGCGCATATTTGGTCTAATTCCTTGCAGAATCTTGACGTGTGGTTAAAACCCCAACATTTAAAGCACCTTAATACATTTAAAATTTCGTATACTGGACATCTATCCCATTCAATGTAAACTTTTTTGGCCCTTATTAGCTTTTCAATGAATTTTCCTTCCGTTTCAATTAATGCGTTAAACGATCGCGGATTCTTGAAGGACTTGAATATTTTAATACAATTTTCTTCACTCCAAATCTATATAGGCTTAGCAAACAATTTACGTGTAATATACAACAACACCTTAGCCTATATAGATTTCGCGAAACCTGGATAATTATCCAGTCTTACGCCCTTAGCCTGGATAGAAAATGTGCTACCAAACCTATTTTTTTTTTTCATTTGTTATCGAAAACGGTTGCCGAAAATGATAAAATTGCAAAATATGGCAGCTGATACCACAACCAGTAAGTATTACGCTGCAAAATAGGTGCAAAATCAATGTTTTATGAAATAATTTGATGTGAAATTATTTTTATATTTGCTTTGAATCTAAAATCAAAACATTACAATAAAGCGTAGTAGTGGAATTAGTGAAAAAAAATTGGTTTATATATATAAAAAAATAAATGACACAGCAAAAATTAAAACCCCAAACTGCCATCTGTTGGCGGATACGTGTTTCAGTATCAGTGATGTCAGATCACCGATTAACTTTTTTTTTTCTCATGTGTAAATAAGCCTGTATAGATTTAGAAAAAATAAACACACCTATTGTCACTCCTATTACACAGTCCGTCGGAATTTAATTTCTCTTGGCTTGATAATTTGGAGATGGGAAGTCGTTGAAAACGTTGTAAACATGGTAAACTTACCACGTGGTAAATTAAATATCAAGATTTGTATACGAAATCTTTTACAACAATATCGGAAATTTCATAATACAGTGACATTGATGGCATTGTATTGACAATGCCTTATGCCTGAAACACATGTGCAGAATTCTCCTTGCAGAAAAGATAGAACACACAGTTTTCAATGGTAGCGAAGACATGTAAAATCTGCAAACGTTGCAGTACTGGAAGTTGTCTCTATTTCTAAATCCACTGCAAAAATTCAATGGCACCACAATACAAAAGAAAAAAAAACGTAATATTAAGATATCTGGCATCATTCAATTGTGACGTTTAATCCGCATAAAAAGAAAAACAAAAAAATGTCATAACAAAACAAATGTATCAAAAATGAAAGAGACTTTTTCTCAACTCAACCACAACTTTTAAAATTACTCACGAATGCCCTACTACGAATCACAAGACGACTATATATATTTAAGAATATTGTTAACATGGCAAGTATGTACCATGAGGGCGCATTCCTTCCCTCAATACGGTATTGCAGTGGTTCTGCATGCAGTGCGGCACGCAGTGCAGCAAGCAAAACACACGTGCATTATTTTTTTGTTTGACATACATGCAGTGCAGTGGCTCCTGTCATTACATTCAGCTTACTGTGGTGGTGATATATAATTGCCTCATAGTGCTTCATTATATGAAATAAATAAAAAAATATGCATATGGTAGGAACTTGGGTTTCAGTTGGTTGAAGCATTCATTCCAAATACACATTGAAAAAAGCAATCTCATCTTTGATACTTTACTGGATTTACTTTATGCTCTTAGGTCATAATAAGATTGAATAGGTATTCGTTCAGTAATTGCTTCCTTCATCAAGCCATTCAAATTGGAAAACATTTTCATGTATATACATTTGTTTTGTTATGGCATTTATTTGTTTGTTTTTTTATGCGGATTAAACGTCATAATTCAATGATGCCAAATATCTTAATATTACGTTTTTTTTTCTTTTGTGTTATGGTGCCATTGAATTTTTGCAGTGGATTTAGAAATAGAGACAACTTGCAGTACTGCAACGCTTGTAGATTTTACATGTGTTCGCTGTGTTTCAGGCATAACACTACCGATAAGTGAACAGTTCCATTTGAGGATTCTATAAAGACAAATTGTTTTTTTTTTTTTTTAGGAATCTTCCTTCCGACGTATTCTGTATTAGGGGTGTATGTAAACAATAAATAGAACTACTACATTTAAATTAATTTTGTTTTGGGTACTCATTTTACATATACTGAACCTAGGCCTGATACAACAACCTCCCCAATTAGCCCGGTTCTTAGTAAATTCTATCAAATTGAACACTACAAGTTGGTTGAACTTGTTATGTGTCACATTAGTGTCTCCATCTACCTTTCCAGTTTGTGGACGAACGAATAGTTATTAAACATCAAATAAAATTATTTATATTCTAATAATAAATATATATTTTACTCAATGAACAAAATGCTATCGAGTAAATAAATATTGGTTTCTTATTATATACAATATTATTATTTTTTAACCAATGTAAATTTATATTAGACCTTACTAAACCCTACCCTATATTGAGCAACTTTTGCCATGTGCCCAGAATTTCCTTAGAAACGTCACTGTCACATTGCAAAAACCAACTGAACGCATCCCCTGTCAACCTTCTTTCTCTCCGGCAAACAGCGACGATGGCGACAGGAGTGAGTAAAATTTTCCAGAAATTAATTCGCTATTATCTCTGCCATCATTGTATTTTTTTGCGAAATTTATTTGCTGGGCGATGGCATAATTATTCACCCAAATAACGGTAAATCTCTCTTCCACAGACACTTTATACTTATCCCGAAAACTTCCGTGCATACAAAGCACTAATAGCCGCTCAGTATTCTGGGGCTAAAGTGAAAGTGGCCGAAGATTTTGTTTTTGGCGAGACAAATAAAACTTCGGAATTCCTCAAGAAGTTCCCAACTGGCAAGGTATGATTGATTGTAATTTTATTACCAAAATAGAAATGCCGGTGCATTTTGCATACGTCATCTTTGTGGGGTGGGGACGCAAATTGTCGCCTTCATACTACCGGCTTGGTTGTTGCAAAAACTAATATATTTCTTTTATTTATTAAGGTGCCTGCATTCGAAACAGCTGACGGCAAGTTTCTGAGCGAAAGCAATGCCATTGCTTACTTCCTGGCCAACCAACAACTACGCGGCTCTAATGAATATCTTCAGGCGTTAGTGCAGCAATGGATTAACTTCGCCGAGAATGAGATTGTACCAGCATCATGCTCCTGGGTATTCCCTCTGTTGGGCATTATGCCTATGGCCAAAAACAGCACCGCCAAGGATGATGTCGCCGCTGCCTTGACTGTTCTAAACAACAAATTGCTCGAGTCCACCTACCTGGTGGGTGAGCGTGTCACCTTGGCCGATATCGTTGTTTTCACCAGTTTGCTTCATTTATACCAGTATGTGCTGGAGCCAACTGTCCGTGCACCATACGTTAATCTCAACAGATGGTTCACCACTATTCTCAACCAGCCACAGGTTCAGGCAGTCCTTAAGGGATTTGTCCTTTGCGAGAAGACCCTCGCGTACGATCCAAAGAAGTACGCCGAGTTCTTGGGCAAGTCTGGTAACGCCCCAGTCAAAACCGAAAAGAAGAAGGAAGAGAAGAAGCCAGCCGCTCCCAAGAAAGAGGAAGCCCCAGAGTTGGATGCCGCTGATGAGGCTCTTGCTCTAGAACCCAAGTCAAAGGACCCCTTCGATGCCATGCCAAAGGGAACCTTCAACTTTGATGACTTCAAGCGCTGCTATTCCAATGAAGATGAAACCAAGTCTATTCCATATTTTTGGGAAAAATTTGATTCAGAGAACTACTCGATCTGGTTCGGTGAATATAAGTACAATGAGGAACTCGCTAAAGTGTTCATGAGTTGTAACCTGATCACAGGAATGTTCCAACGTCTGGATAAGATGCGCAAACAAGCATTCGCATCCGTCTGCCTCTTCGGTGAGGACAACAACAGCACAATTTCTGGCGTCTGGGTATGGCGTGGACAGGAACTCGTATTCCCCTTGTCGCCCGACTGGCAAATCGATTACGATTGCTACGAATGGAAGAAACTTGATGCTTCCTCCGAAGAGACCAAGAAGCTGGTTGCTCAATACTTCTCATGGACTGGCACCGACAAGGGAGGACGCAAGTTCAACCAAGGCAAGATCTTCAAATAAATGTGTGCAAGTGTTCACCTGACAACTACACAACTGCAAACTATGCAGAATCTAATGCCAGCGCTGAAACTAACAGAAGCAACAACACACTAAGTACTCGTAACTTATAATCCATTTTTTTTTTAAAAATATGCTGTTTTTATTATTGGTTATTGCCTTGTAATAAAAATAAAAAAAAAAACAAAACGCAGTTCAACTGAAGATATATATCTCGTTTTTCTTCTTCCCTCAGTGACGCCGAATACACATATAAAATCTCGGGGCGAGAAACTAATTTTTGGATTTGGGTGATAGCCAAATTATGTGCTCGTGTGAATCAAGGGTGTTGCGAGTATGTTCAAAGTGCTTTGCTTTATTTGGATTTGCCGCGACCTTTAAATGGTATTTCTCTTTTCTTCAGTTGCAGTTATCGACAATTCTGTCACACCTAGAGGGAGGTTGCAAAGGAGATGAGTCACGACTTGTAAACCACCACCCATATTAATGTGAACTGTCTATCCTCTTGTTATCTATTTATATTAGACCACGCTTTGCTAATCACTGGCTACTTTTATTTTTAGTTATGACAAGATGACGCATCAATTGACATCCAAGCGATATTTTGTTGACGAAATAATAGGCATATTTTGTTGTAATATAGGCATATTGTGTTGTGCTAGGTTGACTAACATTAAATAACAAAATATGATACATGTGTACAAACACATCATTCAGTAGGTGACAATCCGTCTATCGAAGGCCACTGTTGTTCTTCAGTGATGGGGCTAGAACTTTGTAAATTTTTCGTCTGGTGCCGATTCCCAATGCTCAACTCAACAATTATCATCATATACATATAAAGATTGTCCCTCGCATAAAAACAAACACTCATCCCTCGACTCATCCTTAGGAGATAACCAAAATGATTAACTGGATTGTGAAACGGAGTTGGGTTAGTTACCTCCGAAGGAAACACTTTCGAAAGACAATCCCAGATGTATAGCACATTATATTTCTTGGTACATATTGTGTCTAAAACTACGCAATCCTGCTATAAACAGGAACTAAGAAGAAATTTTATAACGCATAAGCCTAAAAATATGCCGGGCATTTATTTGCATGCATACTGGGCCTTAACCAAAATGCTTCTTCAATTAACCCAGTCCTTAGCTAACTGCCTCCAGTTGCGCACTCCAAGTTGGTTGAGGTGGGTTTCTACTTTTGCGCGCCACTTAAGGCGAGGTCTTCCTCTACTGCGTCTGACATCTGGATGGGAATCAACGACTTTTCAATCCGGAGTATTGGGGTCCATTCGTTCTACATGTAATGGGGCATACCGCTGTACAGCTAGTATAATTCTTGGTTGAATCTTCGTCTCCATAGCCCGTCAACGCAAACGGGACCGAAGAAACAGTGGTTGGCTAGAGTAATTTGCCGTTTAATTTCTGACGAGATGTTGTTGCCAGAGTTAATAGCCGAGGTAGACGAAGTTCCATACTACCTCAAAGTTATATCTGTCAATGGTGACGCTCTCCAATTCGTCGATGTTGTGTCCTTTCGTGTTGAGAATATATATTTAGTCTTACCCCCATTTACTGCTAAAGCCATTTTTGCCGCTGCCTTCTTTATACTAGAAAACGTGGCTATGACATCACGTACACCTTGAGTACGAACAATTATGTCAATAACGTCGGAAGATTGTGCCTCTGGTGTTGGCACATGACAGTGCATCGCCTTGCCTAAATCCTTTTTTGGCATCGAATGTGTCGATGAGGCCGTTTCCGACCCTGATGGAGCACCGTGAATTCTCCATCGTCATCCTGCACAGACGGACGAGTTTGGGAGATATACCAAAACTAGACATGGCTCTTTATAGTTCGTCTCTATAAATGCTATCGTATGTGGCTTTAAAATCCATGAATAGGCGGTGGGTAATGATTTGGACTTCTTATGTTTGCCGAAGAGTGAAGATTTGATCAGTTGTGCACTTTTCCTGTAAAAAACAACATTGGTAATGGCCGATCAGGTTGTTAGTAAACGATTTCAGGCGTCCACATATTACGGCAGAAAGGATCGTGTAAGCGATGTTAAAGAGACGTCTGCCTCTGTAGTTGGCGCAGTTCAGTCTCCTTTATTGTGGATCGGGCAAATTATGCTTAGGTTCAGCAGCTCTCGTCTTCACCTGCAGCTTAGCCTCGTAGGCCTCGTTATTGGCTGGTGGGCGCGAGAAACCTAGCACATCAGTTGCGTCTGATCTAATAGCTTGTTGGCATCGTTGCCATTGTTCGATGCTGGTGGTATGGTGTTAATCGAGTGGTTAGGGGTACCCGTTGCGCGTACCGCCTTGGCGGTCTCTTGAGATTGCAGCCTTTTGACATACATTTTTTTTCACAATATTTTTAGTTTGTTGTGGTGTGGTGGATATCCGCATTCTTACATTGCCTGCAACAAGTTAGTGTTCCGATTCGATGTAAGCCCCTCGGAACCCTTTCGACGATCACTCACCTTGTCACGGTGAAAGGGCTTAAGTAGTTTCCAATGAACCTCAGAGCGAAACCGGAAGTCTATGCTGAACATAAACTGTCAGGGCCACCCATGCCGGTAAGGTCAGTGGCGAGGAAACGAAAACCAAAAGGTGGTCTCCAACGAAAGGCGCGCGCCGATACCTGCATGGCTGAGGGAATGCTCAGTCGCTAGCGCAAACTCTAGATACCTGGGGACCTCTAGTTTTAATTCAATTTCCCCTTTCCTGTATACAGGGGGTGAGTACAGGATGACATTCCTTCCCCCTTACTCGTGGGTCCAAAATAGACAATAAAAAACAAAACAAAAAAGGGACGAGTGCAAATGAATCGAGCACTCCAAACCCTATAAAAACCGATTCTCAACGACAAATGACGGAGGAGGGGGAAAGCCTCTTGCTCCGAGATCCGTCAAACTCCAAGATACTGTCAGATGAGGGAAGCGAAGGAGCAATAGACATCCAAATGGAGAAACTTCTTCTCGATGAGGATGACACTTGCTCTAACGCCAGCTCATCTAAATTCTCAATATCGTCAACTGCGTCCATCCGCAGCAAAGTAAAATCATGCAAGTTGACGATTAGAAGATTAGGTAAGATAGTTACTCTAGGAGAAAAGGATCGCCTGAGACTTCAGAAAGCTCAAGAGTTTTTATGAGCCGATCGCTTGTACCTGCTCAATGAACGCACCGAGTACCTCGAGCATGAAGGAACTGATGGGACCACCTTTTATACAGGGCGTTGGCCCGCTAAGACAAAGAATGGTCTCCTCAGACCCTGCGAAAATCAAAGGCAAAATCATGGCTGATGATCCCTTGTATACCCCCCAGCAGCTGACGAGCCGCTCGCTCGTCGCTCGCCGAGAGGAGATACAGGAATCGAAGCTGACGGAGAGCTGGATGGATCGGTCAACGATGTTACGGGCGCATGCCCACTAGGAGTTGACATGATCCCTTCAGACTCCGAAACAAGGGACTGCGTTAAAAACACCCTTATTCTGAAGAATCTCACCACAGAATAGAATGAGCCGCTCGCTCGTACCTTAGGTGGTGAGGTAACGCAGAATAAGAGTTTTTGTGAGCTGAAGAGATTGCCTCCAGTCGTGAGTGACCTTGGCCGATCCAACTGGAGAACAGTCTCTCCAGACCCTACCAAGGATGGATCAGAGGACAAGACGGACACAAACGTCAATCAGAACCCGAAGGAGGAGCTGGGGATGATTGAATTCACCGGCGCTATGATGAGTAACAACTCATCAGGCAAAGAAAATCGGTCAACCTCAACGCCGCCAGGGGTCTGTGAGACACTGACGATAGGACAAGGAGAGGCTGACTCAACATTAGGTAGCTATTGTACGGTTATTACTCGCCGCAGCGATCCGAAGCATCACGACAGCTTTGAAAACTCCAACGCTGCTGTGTCTGCGGAAGAGAGCAGGCTGAGGAACGCCGTACGACCCCAACCAAAGTCAGAGGTTCAAGCTCCTCTAAAAATGAGGGCCAACGCGCAGAGGCTTCTACGTAGGTTTAAGCACCGTGATCCAGAGTCCTTCACGGAAAAGGACACGACAGAACTTAATAGAGCTAGGGAAACCCTCAAAGCTACTGCCGAAGCGTGGCGGCAAAAAAGGAGCACAGGCAGGGAGCTAACCTCTCGAAAAAGGGAAGTGGTCGTGGAAAGGACGGAGAGCTGTAAACCCTCCACCTCAGCTGCGGCCACACCTAAGGGACCATCAGCTGCTGCAGGTAAGGTTGCGACCAAGCCTGGACCAATTGCAGGTACCTCCAAGAGAGGAAGGCACGATGACACAGTCTCTCCAATCATAGGTAGGAACACGAAACCTAGGTAAGACTCTAGTCATAACCCAGTAAAAGACAAGGATAGTTTTCGGGTCGCTATTGTCGACTTTGGTAATCCAGAACGAAAACTATCTCATGACCAATGGCAACTGATAGAAATAGGAATCTTGGACGGAGTGAACGACGCTATCCTAAAAAACGCTGGGAACATCTCGCTCTTTGGACAGCTGACCACGTTCAAAGTATTCAAAATAATCCAGTGTGACAATAAGAGCACACTGAGTTGGTTGACCAAGTTCATCGACGAGACAAAAGCCCCATGGTCTAATGCAGACCTTCGCATCGTCGAAAAGAAGGAGCTTCTTAACCTGACCAGACCAGAAGGTCGCATCCTTATCCCAGGGCCATGCATCCCGAAGGATAGAATTGAGCTCAACCTACAGAACCTCAACCCAGATTTCCTCAGTAAGGACTGGGAGGTCATAGAGGCAGGAGAGCACTCAAAACCGGCACGGAAGTCGTGGTGCTACTCAGCCACAAATCTACGCCGCTGTTACGTAAGAAAGGGTACAAAGTACGAGTCGGGATTACCCGATGCAAAGTACGTCCCTTCGTAACAGTCAGACGCAATGATGGGAGGAAAGCTGACCGCCATGAAGATAATACAAATAAATCTTCACCACAGTAAGGCGGCCAGCGCCAACCTTGTCTTCCTTTTAAATAGGAACGACATTGACATTGCCCTAATACAAGAACCTTGGGTAGTCCGAAGCAGTATTAAAGGGCTTAACAGCAAAGATTTAGTACTGTACCATACCGGCTCATCCGACACAAACAGTAAGACTAGATCATGTATTGTAGCTAAGAAACAAATAAACCTTTTTCTCTTATCTACTCTCAGTAACAATGACCAGACCGTGGTAAAATATGAGCGGCGGGGGAAGTCCCCGATTGCAATAGCAGCCATCTACATGACTCGATGGAGGGACCTCCATCTGCCCTAACAGACTCCCTGGTGCAAATGGCCAAATGTAAGAAGTGGGACCTCATAATGGGATGCGATGCTAACTCTCAACATACGAGGTGAGTCCTTGTTTCAATACATTGTAGACAACAATTTGTTAGTGGCGAACAGGGGTAATGACCCCACCTTTATCACTAAAAATGGAGACGAGGTTCTTGACATTACACTCTTTAACAATTCTGATAGATTCGCTGCGCGCCACTGGAAAGTTTCATCAGAAACATAATACTCTGAACACAGAATAATAGAATTTGAAATTGGACGACACTAAACTCCCCCTTCAACATCGAAACCCCAAGAAAGCCAACTGGGACAAGTTCGTTGTGGAAGTAGGGAGACACAGTAGCGCCCTTCCACTGCATCTGATGGAAACTCCGTTTGAAATCGATGCTGCAGCGGAAATATTTTAGTCAAAGCCTATGAAAGGATTTGCCCTCTAAAGACTATAAAACCACAAAGATCATTGACATGGTGGACGAAAGAGCTTCAAAGAAGGGAAACCAGGAAAACCTGTAACGCAGGAAGAAGCTCAAATTCGGAAACCGACTGGGATCTTTATAAGAGTAATCAGCGCAAATTCAAAAGTGAGGTCAACAGTGCTAAACGCACCTCCTGGCGTAACTTCTGTTGCAGTGTAGAAAGCACTACTGAATCAGCTAGACTTAGAAAAATAATCGCCAAAGAACCGGCTGTGCCAGGTTACCTCAAGCTCCCCAATGGGGACTGGACACAGTCCACCCATGAATCTTTAACACATCTACTGGAAACCCACTTTCCAGGATGTGATTCATACTCCGGTAGGACCCCAGACACAACCGTCTATAATTGCAACCCCATAACAGCAGCAATGGAGGATATGGTCAGTGTATAAAGAATCAATTGGGCAATTGACTCCTTCTCCTCCTATAAATCCCCAGGAGTCGATGGTATTATCCCGATCATGCTACAAAAATCGAAACACCTCGTAACAGCATTCCTACAAAAATTGTTTGTTGGTAGTCTAAAATGCGGTTACATCCCTAGGTGCTGGCGGGAAGTAAAGGTATTCTTTATCCCAAAAGCCGGCAAGCCCAGCCACACGACCGCGAAGAACTTTAGACCAATAAGTCTTACATCCTTCATACTAAAAACCTATGAAAAACTAATGGATATCTACATTCGTGACAAACTCGACCCCCAATACATATCCTCGGCACAGCATGCCTACACGAAAGGTAAGGGAGTCGAAACTGCCCTACATGATATCGTTAGTACAATAGAAAAACCTCTTCACGAGAAGGAATATATTCTCGACATTGAAGGAGCCTTTCTTTCGACTGCGTTTGTGTTCAACAAACCTCGCGAAGAACAACGTGGACCAACCTCTAATACATATTATTGGAAGTATGCTCAACCACAAAAATATAAATGCGAATCGGGGAGACACCCATCTCAAAGTAATAGCATCAAGAAGCACACCAGGAGGAGGCGTTATCTCACCTCTGTTGTGGAACATAGTCATCAATGAGATACTCATGTCATAAAGCTACAGCGAAATGGGGTAAAAGTCATAGCCTACGCAGACGATGTAGCGATACTAGTTAAAGGGAAATTCCTACCCACTATTAGTGAACTCGTTCTTTTTACGACTAAGAGGAAGATACCAATATTCGACCTACCGGCTATCGATGGGAGTACCCTCAAACTAGCCGATAGTGCAAAGTATCTGGGTGTCATTCTTGATAGAAAACTCAACTGTAACCTAAATGTGCGCGAGCGCATTAAAAAGGGCACAGTCGCTTTCTATACGTGTAACCGACTATTCGGAAAAAACTGGGGTCCGAACCCCAAGATCATCCTATGGATGTACCCGGCCATTGTGAGGCCTATATTAACATATGGGGGGCTTGTCTGGTGGCAATCCACAAATAAAGTCACCCATCTGAAAAATATGACAAAGGTACAAAGGATAGCATGTGTGGGCGCTACTGGCGCAATGAGAACCACCAGCAGCGGGACTGGAAACCATCCTTAACCTGCTACCGCTAGACCTTTACATGCAAGAATCTGCAGCAAAAAGTGCTCTAAGAATCAGCCAGCTCAACTGCTGGAAATCGAACTCAGGAGGACATGCCCAAATTCTACACAGATATCTGGGCTCAGCTGTATCCTCTGACTACATGCTGCCTCACCATGACTTTCAAAGACCATTCTCCTGAATCCTCCCAAACAGAGAGGAGTGGGAGAGGAACGAATTGGGCCCCGAAACCATATCCATCTACACTGATGGTTCAAAAATGGATGTAGGGGTTGGAGCTGGAGTGTTTTCAGAAACACTTAAGCTAAACAGCACCTTTCGTCTCCCTGAGCACAGCAGTGTCTTCCAAGCCGAAATATTGGCAGTAGCAGAGGCAGCCAAAGCGACCTCAATGCTGGCGATACCACCAGATGATATCACCATCTTTATTGACAGTCAGGCTGCAATAAAAGTTATCTGTACTGTCGAAATAAAATCTCGGCTTGTGAAACGTTGTCGTGAAAAGCTAAAGGTTCTTGGCGTTCAACATATTGTTAAGCTCTGCTGGGTCCCCGTACACAGAGGCATACAGGGCAATGAAATTGCTGACGAACTGGCAAGAAAAGGATCTGCCTCCAGCACTGACCAAGCAGACCAGTCTGTCAAACCACCACTATGTGACCTCAAATCTCGGGTGGGACAGAAAACACTGATCACTGCCAAAAACAGATGGAACTCACTTCCCACCTGTGAAACTTCCAAAAGGATGTGGCCTGAGTATGACAAAGCGAGAACCCAAAATCTACTTCGTAGAAACAGGAAATCTGTCTCTACTATAGTTGGGATTCTTACTGGACACAACTTACTAAAAAGCCACAAACTGAAAATGCATCTCATAGAATTGACCTCTGTAGAGGCTGCGGTGATGAAGAAATACACGAGGATACCCTCCACTTTCTGTGCCACTGCCCAGGCCTCAGCCAATTAAGAATGAGAACCTTAGGAAAATACTTTTTCCATGACCTCACGGATCTATCCGAAATCCCTCTCCCTAATCTCTTCAGGTTTGCAACAACATCTGGATGGCTGGAAAGAGGCTAACAACAATGGACAGTAACGGGACAATGAATGAACCAACCACACAAGTGGACCCCCAACGGGCATCACAATATTGACCTGAGTGCGATGAGGGAAGACACACACCGCCTGCCTCATCAAACCACCAACCTAACCTAAGCCCCTCGGAAAATTCGGTCATCCCAATTACTGGAAGCGTGCCTCTGGTCTATCGCAATGAGATCGATTTGTTTGACCGTTAATTGATCTGGAGACCGCCATGTCCCCTTATGGATATCGAGGTGAGGAAATCGTGTGCTGGCTATAGTGGCATTTTGTTTTCCTTAGCGAAGTCAATTAGCCTAAGTCCGTTGCCAGACATTTTGTCGTGCAGAAGCAATCATTAACTATATCATAATTTTCCTCCTTCGGGGCGTGAGCGCATATATAAGGCTAATGTTGGCAAATTTGGCCTTGATGCGAATTGTTACAATGCGTTCGGTAATCTCTTGGAAACATAAGACTTCTTGCCTAAGTGTGGCACTTATAACAAATCCGGATCCGAATAGTCGCTGTTTCTGCTCACTATAACAGGGTCCATAGTAAAGTCTCAGTTTTTCATCCTCTTTTTGCCCGTATTTCCTGGACGGCAGTAATGTCTGCTTTGTAACAGCTTAGGGCATCCGCTTGTTGTTCGCTTGCATCTATCCTGTTAAATGTTCTCACATTCCAGGTGCAGATACGAACTTTGTTCCCCTTTTTAGTTTAGCACGGTCGTCAACAATAAAATCAGTCCTTTCCGAGACTATTGGTTGCTTGGTAACAATGGTTTTTTTCATGGGTGGGTAGCAGGGCTGCCAATGCTGAGTCCAGGAAGTGTAGCAAATCGCCCAAAAAAAGAAGTAGATTTGAAAATAAATGTAGCGGCTAATGAAAAAACAATATTATTTTAAATTCAGACCGAAAACATAACATTGACTAGTTGTTCGTTTAACAATTTGAGCATTTTAAAGAATAAGTTTCACAAACATATTTAAATATACAAAAATATCGTATTAATCATGGTTATATCAAAATGTTAAAATATCAAAATTATTTTTTTGTTTCTACTTTGTTCAAATCCGAAAATCGTCTTTCGGCTGCTGCACTGCTATGCGGTAGTCTAGCTAGTGCAACCATATATACATATAAACATATCTTCTTCCAAAATGTTTTCTTACAACCAAACGTTAAAAACATCTTCATCGTGCTTCATTTTTATATTTTTAGCAAACATAAGCGTTCTAAACTCCGATTTTAGAAATTCTAATCTTTTATGTTTTATTTTTATCATAATAAGGAAAACTATTAACAAGTGGGAGGATTGTCGGATATTTTTCAGTTTGTATTTCTTACAATCTAACATTTCTTACTTTTTGTCATTTAAATCAAATCGAAATTTCAGTTGATCACACAATTTAACATAAAATTAAACTAAATGCATTTAATTCCGAAATAAATTTACTTCCGTTGCCCTATTCAGATTTAACTCTTCTTCATACAGAGCTGACCTCAATCAAAAAAAAAAAAGTTTTGTTTTATATCTAAATAATTGGATTTTTCTTTGTACTCCACGAATAGTATTAAAGAGTCATCAAGTAGTTGTGCCTTAACAAAATTTGATAAAATGGTTTTCAAGACGAATGTGTATATTGGTCATGGTCTAGGACAAAAAAAATTAATTTTTTTTGGATTATTATAATTGTTAAACATTTTGCGGCTTTTGAAATCGACTGTGATTTATTTTATACCGATATAAGCATATTTTATCTTATTCACATTGGTAATTGCAAACGCAGCGTCAATTTTGGAGACACCTCAAAAGTAGTTCACCATGTTTACTGATAGTCAGGCTTAAAATTGACCACAGAGTCGCCTGCCTTATAAACTTACCAAACCAACTAGAAGACAAGAACGGACAAAAAGGTCGAGATAAAAAAGGGCAACTTGAAGTGAAGTCACAATCGCTAATGGAAGAAATATTTTTGCAATGGCGGTCAAGCTGTCGATATCAACCAAAGCAAACCAATCAATGTTGACTGCTCACAGTATAAACTGCGGTCCACCGTTACTAGACTAGTAATATCCAAATTAGCAACGGACTTCCTTCCGATTAATATAAAGTCACAATGAATTACTTGGTTCCGTCCATTTCTGCAAACTTAACAAAAATCAGTTACATCACTATCACTGAAGAGCGTGATAAATAAGTTGCTACGTAGTAGATGCATACAAAAAAAATAAATGAAGTAGATCTACTACATATGAAGACATTGGCAGCCATGGCTGGGTAGTTAACCCAAATCACAAACCCCAACCTGCAGGGTCAGTTCCAATACTCATCATCCATCAGTATCCACTACGGGATTGAGCGCTGCCGTTGGCCTTTCGGTTCATCCGCCACCATCGCTGTTCAAGGGGTCTGACTTACCCTTGAGATTCGTAAATAACCTGTTCCCCGAATATGTCGAGGCAGCTCATTTAGGTTCGTCTGGGACAGCAGGTCGGGTATTCCTTGCCATTCTGACCAGGCTGTTTATAGTGTTGCTGTTTTTCTTCTCGTTAACAACACTCGCAATTATTGTTTAGAAAGTCAAATCCGGTTGGGTGAGGCCAGTATCCGATGGTTACCACTTGGAGGTAAAAATAAGCACAGTTGATGTAAAGCCAATATGAGTCTACTTTCATTCTACAACATCCTTCCATGAAGGCTAGCAAGGGGTTTTATTATAAGCATGTCTAATCTAAATGAAAGAAAAATATCTCAGGTAGCATCAATGTGCAAACAAAATGTATGGATATTAAAAATTGGAAAGAATCTTATTTTACATGTTATAGAAATAAAAAAAATTCTATATTCATATATAAATGACATTTGCCACTATTTATAAATAACGTAGAAATCACACATAATTCTCTTTAAAATGAAATCCAATTTAAGGTAATTTATTTGTTTTACACGTTTTTCATGGGAAATATTTGTTTTCAACTAGTCAATCCACAATAATATTGGGTTTATAATTTTCTAAGGCCAACAATACCAAAAATTGGTGAAAATATCATTTTTTTGTTAACAATAAAAAAGTCTTTAAATATTATCTTATTTTGAATTTACAGTCGAGCTCATTTGTTTTAATTGTTTTATTACAGAAATTACTTTAATGAAATGCTTGTAAACTAATCAAATTAGTATAATGTATTTAGAACTATAACCTTGGGTTATTCATTATAATTTAATTCATCTATACCAGAAACAGAACAAAAAGAAAAATAAAACTAAATTTTTAAGCAATGCAGAGTTGCTGTTCAAAATGGACACAATTGCGCGCTGTGCGCTGGGATCTTATTGTGCTTTCTTTACAACAACTGGGCCTACATTGTCACCAGTTTCTTTGTTGTGGTTGGCGTGGCTTCCATCACAGTATGGCCACTGAAATAGAGAAGATAATATATATTTTAGTCAAGTCAACAGTTGTTATCTTAATTCGCAAAAAAAAATTATAAAAACAATTTAAATTATTTGTATCTTTACCTTTTATGTATGAGCAAAAATGCTTATCATTTTATGGGATTTAGCTAATTTTGCAAACACTTTTATTTTTTATACACTATCTAATCTTCTGTTAGGTAATCATATTTGGGTTGGTTATACAATGTTCATTGACTTACGTTCTTTGACTTCCAGCAGCGGCAAAATGCGGCCTTATCTGCAATGTCCTCAACATCAATCATATCCACAACTTTCGCTTCGTGCTTCTTAATCGATGGATTAACCATTGCAGTGGAACACTTTTTGTGGGCAGCTGGACAGAATGCCAGATATGACATGTAACCAATCCCAGCCACTACAGCTGTTGGTGGAATAAGGGCGAGCCAATCCTTGACTAAATTAAAAAAAAATGTGTGATGATTAATATGTACATTTGTGGGTGCCATGTTGGTCATATACATAATAGAATAACTATCGTAAACTGCATATTTAATTGTATCCAATAACGTGGAACTATAACGTAACAATTGTGCACGTCTCAGTGTGGTTTAATGCATTCAGAGCTTGTCTGGATATAATTTTAATGGAAAAAGTAGTTGGTAGCAATTATAACCAATCTTCATTCCCTCCATTAGAAACAATTAAAGCCATTATCAAAAAAAAAAACTTCGTACAAGGCACTGAACCTGAGGGGGTCTCTATGTCATGTCAAGAGCTGGGAAATTGCTAACACTTGCATCAAAGGTCATGGTCAACACATAGATTGTTGATTACATAAAAAGGAATAAATTAATAACCGATCGAGGGTATGGGTTCCCATACTTCCCCTAAACGATCAACTGGGTTCCTGCTAAGATGTAACCCATTTATGTTAGCAACAAAATAGAGAATCGAAACAGTTGCCTAATGCCTTAGATATCACTAAGACTTATGATTAAGCTTCTCACAGAGAAGGTTTAATAAGCTAACGACATTTTTCACTTCAGTTTGTTTATTTAGCGATATTTGGCTAACATAGTAATTCATTATATAAAATAAATATAATCTAACAACAAAATAAATATAATTTAACAACAAAATAAATATAATATAAGACAATATATTCTAATCGTACTGCATTTTTAAATAACTTATAATATTTTGTTTTAATCTACTTAACTGATCCTCTATTTATACCCTATCCCATAGGGGTATATTAGTTTTATTACATAGTTTGTAACATAGAGAAATTAAGTATATGGATCGACTCAGAATCGCTAGCTGAGTCGAGTTAGCCATGTCTGTTAGAGCTGTAGCAAACCGTATGTATTCGTTACTGAATAACGAATATTCGATACGATTCGAAGTAACGAATCGTTACTCTCCAATAAGTTTCGTTACTTTTACAGGTTTCGTTACTCTCTGGAACTATTTCAGCACTATTCCCGGAGTCCAAAATAAGGTCAAGTGTGATCTGTGTTTGTCCTCATATTCAGTCAAAGGTGGCTCAACGACCAATTTAAAAAAGCATCTGTCGACTAAGCATCGTCCCTCGTATGATAGCCTATTTCCATCTGAGGCTCGTCCTTCTCCATTTTCGTTGCCTTCGCCAAGTCAACAGGCTGAGGCTGAGAGTGACAATGTTTCTGAATGCCTTGCAAGCACCTCCAATGTCGCCAGTGAGCTTTCTCGAATTCAAATTCCACTCTTGCAGACGGACATTTCGACATATGTAAGAAAGCCTATGAATATTGCACGAGGAAAAAAAAATCAACGACTTAGTTTTAAATATGGTTGTTAAAGATTTCCAGCCATTTTCTTTTGTGGAAGATACAGGATTATTGACTTAATAAAATATCTTGAACCAAATTATGAAATCCCGTCTAGATTTTTACTAAGTACAAATTTACTTGACGCTTAATTGAATTTAGTAAGTAAAGTAAACTAACGAAAGTAACGAATACTTTGTAACGGGTAGTTACTTAAAAAGTACCGAACACATACGGGTACTGATTTTTTCGTTACTTTTACAGCTCTAATGTCTGTCTGTCCGTCCGTCACCGATTTTTGGGCCTTAAATTTTGAGCTAGGATAATAAAATTTGGTATATAGGATCCTTGTCCGTGTCACCAGAACAAGTGTAAAAAATTTTAAAATCCGCCCACTGTCACGCCCCCTTTTTAGGAAACGTTTTTTTTTTTACCAAACCGTAAAGAATTTTAAAAAAGTGTCCGATCAGCATATTAAGAGAATCGAATTATCTATTTTCGTCAATATAAAGTTTTTTGCCACGCCCACTTTTCCGGGGCGTTTTTTAGTAAAATTTTTAAATTATCAAAAAAAATGTTGATGCACAATCAAAGTATTAATATGAACATTTCCTCAATAGACCATTTTAACCCACGCCCACTGTTTAGGTGCGTTTTCTTACAAAAACCATTTGTATTCCCTACCCCAAGGCATATGCAATAGAAAAACGTTGTTTTTTGTGGAACCATAAAAGAATTTGATAAAATTTCTGAACAATATGTTGTAACAACGTCATTTTCAATACATTATGAACATAAAGACTACATTTTGGGGATATTAATTTTAAGGATGGGTATTAAACGTAGCCTTCTCATATGTTTTTAGTTCATTTGGCAATTCGATAAACATTTTAAATCATTTGTGAAAAACATTATTCTGGGCTCTTTGCGGTTTTTGCATACAGACTGTGCTCAATTATCTTTGGCATCTAAAGTGTTCTCATGGACATTGGATGGATAGCGTATCTTCAAAAAAAGAGTTTCTATAAAGTATCTCAAAACTTAAACCTCTCCAACCATTTTGTTCTTTACATTAACATCTTTTTGCGACAAGCAATTGATTTTGTATGTTTGGCGGAATCAGTGCTACTGTTGCATACGAGTAAAAATGCGAACAAATTCATTCTTTATTAAAGCCCAGTAAAGGATGATACAGTTGGAAGAAGATAACTATTAAAGTTTTTCTAAAAAAAAAAGAAAACGCGATATCGAATATAGGTACAGTTTACTCATATTGTTATTCATTTAAAGTCAGTAATAGCCGAAAGCCCTAGCAGCTAGCGCTATTAAAAAATAAATTAATATTGTAATTTATTACATATTAATAAAATTATAATAATAATAATAAAGTCAGTAAAGATCTCCGAGGAAATAAGTGACTGACCGACCAATAGGTCAGTGACCCGCTTCTTAGTTAAGAGCATTTTTTTTCGGTTATCAAAGGCAACATATTCCTGGTCTTGAATAAATCTTTAAATTTAACCACATAAGTATATTTATTATAGGTTTTTTTTCTTAGATTTCATTCATTAGAAAACTAGCGCGTATACTTTCGTACATTATTTTTACTATTTTTATAACGAACTGTGGCCGCTTAAATGTCCAAATAAACTGCATATAAGAATAAGAGTGTTAGAAATAGATTTGGTTAGTAAAGAGAAACAAGAACCCAACAGGACAAAACCGTACAAGACAGTGAAAACTCTTTGAACAGAAAAGTGCATAAAAATGCACGGTAAGCATTTCAATGCAGATCGTGACATCACAGTAAAATATGTACCATGGTGGAGCGATTGTAGACCTTTTTGAAACTAATAATGTAATGTGAAGATAATAGTTTTGACGGTTGCAAGGAGAATGTGTTTTAGAATGTGTTTAACAAGGCTCGCATTTTTACTACTATATTAAATCGATTATCATTAAAAATGTTATGGAATGAGTACCCAGATAGCGAAAACTATGGTGCATCAAATAACACCTTCGATATTATAGACTGATCAAGGTCGGAACTTTGAGTAGAAATTATTCCATAAGACTAGCTAGAAGAAGGAATAAATGGTAGTACACTTTCTGTCACGGTTTGCCCAAGCTGGAAGTGTCCCAAGGGAAGGTATATTGTGCTTATATTTATCCAGTTTGTAAAAAGTTCTTTTGGGGAAGTGGGACCTATGACTCCACTTGATCTTAAATTTCTAACGGACATTTCACTTAAAAACATTTTTAGGACGTGTCTCTGTTCGACGAGTTTAATCAAAAGCAAATATGGTAAATATTTTTAAGAAATTGAACACAGTACATTAGGTCGTTTCCAGTACAAATATTTTTTTTTACTTCGAACCGTTCCCGTACACAATATTTATATGGAAATAAAAATGTCTGGAGTAAAATTCAGTAAGAATCTGTAAAAATAGTATTGTACGGGAACAGACATACAATGGCGTCCTCCTCTTTGTGAAGTATCTTCGATTTCCTTCCATCACTATCTATCCCTTGTTTGTCAGAGTACCTACAGCATAGACACTTCAAATGTGGCTGCGAGTCAGGATTAAAAAACCCTGCACTCATTATACTAACGTCACTGGAGGTATTTGGATGAGGGTGATAAGATCTGTGTTAGTTAAAACTCAACCATCTCCTAAGCATTAATGTACCTAATAGCGTTTTCTATTGGGATTTTTAGATTTACTCTCAGATTTCAGATTTTACCCGTCCCAATCGAACATTAAAGAGGTTACTCTGGTTTTCTGTGTGTGTTTGTGTGCCATTTGACAGCTTATTGTTTATCTTTAGGCCGCAATTATAGCTACTAGCTATCAATGTAAACCATCATTTGAAATTTTCTTTTACTCATTGCGGTTTTTTTATAAACTCAACCATTGGCGAGTTGGTGTCAAAACAAAGCTTATGAATTTTAGAACATGATTATACAAAAATATTTTAAATTCTAATTATAGTTTTCCCCGAAAATCACTTTTTAATCATCAAACTGCGAAATGCAAACTTCAAATTGACATATTAAGTCAAATGTTAAATGTTTTTGTGTTGGTGTATGTTGGTGTAAATCGGACATGGAATCCAGATTCTTCAAAAGTACTCTAGAGTAAAAAAAAAGAGTGCTTTTTGTATCCCAATCGAAAACGAAAAAAATAGATCTAGAGTAAAAAAAAGTGCTCTAGAGTATAAAAAGAGTGCTTTTTGTATCCCAATCGAAAACGCTATAAGTTAGTAGGGAGGTACATGAATGGATTTTTGAATGCGTACTTATAAACATAATTGTTTGTTATTGTCTTTAAAATAAATAACATCTCCAATTATGTCAACATAGGTATTTGCATTTAAATGCAGAAGAATAATCTCCCAACATAGACTTATTGAATTTGTTTTAAAAATGTACCGATTATTTTCTAAATAGATTTTATCACGCTTAACCCATGGTCAAACTAACTACCTGCCTTGTGGCAGATCAGAAATTAAAACTAATTAGAAAACGAAACCGGCATGATTTGACACAAATTTTGAAGGCAAAAGCAACCTTAGCGAAGAAACTGTTGCATAATCACAGCATATAAATATATTTTTTCCATTTGACTATAAATTGATTAGTTGCGTTGCTTAAGGTTTGGAATTTTATTTTTGTACAACTACCCCTTAGATGAAGATAGGTACAAACGTTTCAAAAAAGACAAAAATAAATAACACTTATTATATTGGGGACAAACTACAACACTACTGAGTGCACAATTTAGAGCACTTGGCAAGCACATAACGGAGGTTCATAGAACTAGGAACTACATGTGGCCAATCGTAGGAAGGAACTGGTTTCACTGGATAATTTTCTATACTTACAACCAAGTTTGAACCATCCACCGACGGTGTCGGGAATTGGTAGATTTGATAAATAATTGGGAATTGTTGATTTAACCAAACTTGAAAGTCCTGCCATCTTGAGTTTTTTCGATCGACTGATTTATTTGGGTTTCTTTTTTTACTTCGAAATGTTCCTTTCGTTTTTGCTTTACTTTGGTGTTCGGTTTATCTGCTTATAATTTTGACTTTTTATTTTGTGCTAGTTATTTGGGGCCGGGCCTATGTGATGTGTCAAAAAGCAAAGAATTGGTCAAACTTTTTTCATTTGTAGATGGCGCACCCAACACATAGTTTATTTCTGTCGTTGAGTAAAGTTTAACTTGCATATATTTGATGCGCTTGTCCTCTAGTGTTTCCTTTGACACACTGTTGGTTTAAATATTATGGCATTGACACCATTGTATTGTCAATCCCTTGGGTGTTGACTGGTGAAGGTTGGTCTGGTGGCACACGCTTCATGTAGTATGAGTTGACAAATGGTATTTGCAAAGTATTGTTCTTTAACGTACCACTTAGTAAGAATGGCTGCGATTGACGAGTGGAAAAGTTTGAAAAGCACCTCTATATGTGAAAAAAAAAATAACATGTTAAGTGCTATAGAATTAAGGGAATTTTCATTTATTACCACACGAAAACTGTGTTTAAGATGAAAATGCAAACGTTTATTTCCAAACATTTTACTATTAGGCAATATACAAGTTGATGTGGCATTTAATTGAATAAATAATGGAATTTTCTAAATATATGAAATACTCTGCGATTAAATAATCATTTTAATACAAAACTGTAATTTTAACTTGGTGCTATTTTTCCATACGAATAGCGCCACTTTTGCGACTAGTAGAGAAAAAAAGGAATATGTTAATGTATACCAAAATGCTAGCCTTCAGTCGTCAATTGGTATAAATCTATGTATACCACGGTAAAAATGGTACTTTAAATACCCCGCAAATACCACAATGCTCGCGTGGTATTTCCTAACAAATAGGTGGAGATCCGTATACTATAGTATTAAAACCACCAGTGTGTCAAAGGTAAAAGTCATTAGGCGACACAGCTGTATCAGTGCTCGAATCCCGCCATCAATTTGTAAAGACGATGAAAAGATTATGTGTCTCGACTTAAAACTCATTAGTCTTTCCCACGTTTTGTTTGTGTGTGACAATGTAAGTTTATTTTTGAAAAGAAATACTTGTATATCCCGAATACATCCCTCCATTTCGTCTTTATTCTTTATTTATTATTGTATTCTGAGCTAGCAATGACTTTAGAATTTATATATGACTATTATCCTGTTGTGACAGAACTTTCTTGTTGCATGGCGAATTAAATCTGCCAGTTTTATTAGTATTATTAGCATAGACAACAATCACCCTCTACTAGATATTTTCATTAACATATGCGGACATCTGTTCAAAAATGTTGACAAATCTTTTCACTTTCGGGAGCGAACTTTAAAAGTTCTCAATTGTGAATACTTACGGCTTAACTAATTCAGAAGAAGCTGCGTTAATAAATTCCATTTGTTAATAAAAGATTGTATGGATAGAACTATCCATGTCAAGCATTCTTAAAATACTCATGCTAAGCATCCGTGGTATACAAAAGTACTAAAATCTATTCATAGCAGACGTAACCGGGATTGGAATAACTTTGTAAAAAGGCTCAATCATTACGATTAATATAAGTCCTTGATTTGTTTTTATGAATACTTTGCGGTGTCTAATAATTATATAATGACTATTTATACAATATGGGTAGCGCTATCAAAAGTGACCCTAAACGCTTTTGTCAATTAGAAGTGAAGAACTTTTTTGCCGGGTTTGGGGTCATAATCCCGAAAACCCAAAATTTCAAAAATCTAAACTCTCGATTTTGGGTTTTCGGGATTCTGTCCGACTCACATAAGTATTTGTTCGAACGCTCCATTTCCATAGGAAAAATCCTCAAGCAATGGAAAAATTCTTTTATAACACCTATTTTTAAAAATGGCGAGCGAGGTGATATCTCAATTATGGATCGATTTCAAAACTTTCCTGGACATCGAAGCTATTCGAACATATTTTATGTGATAAATCGGTCTTCCTCTGTCGAAATATTATTTGTAAGGATAATAAGCATGGGTTTTTAAAAAACGATCTACTTTCACGATTCATCATTTTTAATCTTAGGACATATTGTTTCCCACCAATATGGAACATGTCATCTAAAATTTAGAGCTTCCATGTTGAACTTACTTATTGCCCAATCTGAAGTAACCCAAGTAAGACACTTTATTTTTATACTTGCAATAAACGATGTAACAGCTGTATACGAGAGAGCAAAATATTGATATATGCTGATAATTATAAAATTAATAAATGTGTATAAAATATAAGCGATTTGATATAACTTCAAACTCACTAATAAACTTTTCAAATGTATTGTCTTAAAAACGGTTTGAATCTGAATATTACAAAGCATATGACATTTAAAGGTAATCGTGCTCCCTCTAACTTTAATTATACTGATAGCTTTAAAGATAAGGGTGTCTATTTGTAACCCTACATGGAGTTTAATTAACACATTAAAGTCGTACAGCCGTATTTATTAGATTTCCTTAGGCGGGGTCTCAGAGGTTGCTTAGTTAGGCATGCCTAAATATTTAAGTTGCCTCTAGGCAACGTTGCTTAAATTCTTATCTATAATCGATTTTCGATTGCTGCCTAACTAGGCGAAGTTTATGTCAAAAGAAGTAGTAGAATTTACAAATCTATTATAAAAAATTAAGATTCTTGTACTTTGTTTACATCAGATTTTCTTTTTTTTTTGGGTTTGACAGCATATGTTATTTGTAAACAAATATCTTAAAGGATAAAGGAAGAACATGGAGCTATATGGGCAATGTTATATTGCTGTTCGGAATTAGTTTGAGGATTCAACAGTGGAGTGAAAAGAATATTGGAGCAGGCATAGCCCCCATCACCGAGTAAGCGTTTTGTATATTTTTGGTCTCCTATGAATTTATAATATTCACTACACTTAAATCATTCACAAATGAAATGTAGCTTGAGTCCATTCTTATTAAAATATTTTCACCACAAACCACCACACAAAATCTCAAAATAAATTTCCAGATTGAAATTCTCGTTAACGTCAAAATGAAAATGAAATGAAAATTCCTTAGGCAGCCTCTAGGCAGGCTCTAGGCAGTGTTCGCTCGCGCTTAAGTTAGGCGGCTTTTAGGCAACGTTGCCTAAATGTGAAAATCGATTATAAATACCGATTTTGCACTTAGGCAGTACTTAAAGGTTGCCTAAAGTTAGGCAATCTCTAAAATGCTTTTATAAATACGGCTGGTAGTCAATAAATCCAAATCTATGTTATGATTTATAAAATATGATTATAAATTGCACTAAATGATGAGCCTGTGGATGCATTTCATATGCAAAGGCAAATCTCTGCTAGAAGATGCTGCTTGTATTACGGACGCTGCGACATGGATTTGATAGTGTAAAACTAACGATATCATCAAAATGAAGCTGTCATTCTGTCATGTGATAGCATTTTTTTTAAAAACAAAATAAAAAATCAGCTTGTGACGGATGCAATTGCAAATTCAATTTCATTTCCTATTAAGAATTAAGTAAACATAAAATAATTCTTGTGACAAGTGAAACGGACAAAAAATGTAACAAAATGTTTTGTACAAACTCATCTCAGCAAAATCATCTGAACAACAGGAAATATATTTCAGTACTAAAAAGCTTTCAAATAAGCAGAAATGTTCGAATTTTATTTCATTGGTCAACGCAACAAAGAACGAAGATGGCAACAAAAACAAAAAAAATTTATGGTGTCTACTGTCTACTCATGTAAGGCAACTCCAGTGAGAAAAACTGAAACACGTGATATAGTAGATATTTCATGCTTTATAGAAGTGTGTTCAATTTAATGAAGTCTGACATGTTTCTGGATCGAACACAACGTCAGCGCTGACCAAACATTGTACACAGATTAGAAATAAAAAATGAATAGCTCCTATAAAAAAGAAAGAGATGTCAACTTACCAATTGGTAAAACGGGATTTATTTTTTTCATGTTTATCCAAAATCATTATTCTGATTTAAATTTTGTGCATGTATAACGACGCAAGTCTTTCATATTCAATTTTGTGCACTTCTACAATAAACATAATTTTAATTGGAAAGAAAATGCAACAATTTAAACTGTTTCCTCTTAGTAGTGTTAAATGAAACGTTTAATGGTTTTCTTCATGTTTTTATTTTGTTTTTTTTTTTATACCTGGTCACATGACATTCTGTCAAATCCCGACAGTTATATGAATGAAAAGAATGATAATGACATCTAGTTGATAATAATTAATATATTTATAAATATGATTAATCATGATCTCGATAACTTTCAAGATCATGTGTATTTGAAGTAATAAATAATAAAACAAAATATTTCTTAAAAATGTTGATTAAGTTATTAACTTATATACTGACAAATATCAATTAGCGTAAAAACAGCAACAGTTATCTTGTTCAATACTTTACCTTCTTCATTTATGCCTTATTCGGTTTTTGGTAATATGTCCTTAATATAGCGAACATGAATCTATGCTTATGAATTTTACCACGTCTGCAACGTTTCCGATGTTGCATAAATTTAAAAAAAACAAAAATCTGAACTGCTAAGTTGTGATAATCTTTTATTGACAATTGATACTGCTCGTATGATTTCAGATCAGCACGAGAGGAGGGCCAGTGAAAATTCATTTAGTTGTGGATTTGGTTAGTTAGTTTGAATAGTTAGTATGTCGCAATTAAATCACCAATAATTGATCGCATAATTTTCACCCACTCATTTTTATAATTCAATAAAATTGTTATCTAACTGACATAAAGAAGTTGTGAAATGTATGTGTGAATGTAGGTGTACATCTCGCTTGACTTGTGGTTTACATTTGGAAGTATTAAATTCAACTTTTACGCTACTTATATGTGTTAGTGTATCTGTACCAGAGAGCTCTTCTTTGCAGTCTGATTGTTCGAAACATTTTGCTTGCAAGTCGACAAATCCATCAATGTGAACTTGACATTTGGTATGTTTTCTCTTTTACACTAGTGCATTCTGTGGTATCGTATATCTGTCACTTTTCTGCAAGGTATAACATTTGTATTGTAATGCCAGGTAATTTCATGCATACAGTTAGAACCCATCACCACTTGAAAGTTACACATACACTCACAAAACTAACACCATTAAAGAAGTAATAAATTAAATACTTGCAAATCTAAACCCCGGGTGATCTCGAGATTTTTCTGAATTGATTATAGCAAAAATAAAGTAATCTGGATAACATCGTATGTAATCTTGTTTTGGCATCACTTTTCTCTCCAGTCGTGTTAATTCCTTCTCAATGATTCAGCGCCCTCCAGTAGCCAGTTTCTCATAACATTGCTCATATTCCAAAAACAAAGCAACACAAAAATGACGAATCTAACGAAAAAGAACACCAAAGAAGAAGTGAAATGAATACCGCAGCGAGAACGACAGCCAGCCAGCAATCATCAGCAGCTCGATCGATGTCAAAAAAGTTGTTGGATAAAAATAACGCCGAAAAAAAACCGAAATTCTCTTGCTAAACTAGAAGTGCGCGTCGCGATTTAAATTCCCCTCGTATGAACGTATTTTACCCCTAAAAATCCCATTTTCCTAAGTGCGTGTGCAATCTCGTGAAATATCTCGTCCAGCCTCCGTCACCGCAGTCTTCCAAACAGTGACCCAAACAAGTTCAGTGATCAGTTCTGATAAAAAATAAATAAATAAATAAATTCCACTCAACAAAAGTTCATACGCAGATAATAAGCAAAGCGAAAACGGAAATTAATTAACAAATAAAAAATTATTTATCCAGCCATTCCCCATCATGGCTGAAGAAATAATGGTGGTTTTGAAACGAAGTGAGAACTCTGGGTTTGGTTTTTCACTTTTAGGCACCACAGGACCGCCACATGTAATCTACGACATCGTTGAGAACTCCCCAGCTGCCGAATGTGGGACGGTAAGTACAAACATTCGCACATATTGTGCCATTTAGCCGAACAAAAAACATGATTATGCATTTACAAAAATAGTACACCTCCGCTGTAAACAATGCCAAGAGAAGATATCTGCACTTGCTAGGCCAAAAACAACAGCAGTGCCAGTAGTACTACACGCTCACTAGCACCACTGCTGCACTCTGTGTTCCTGGTTTCCAGATTTGGTATATTTATAACTCGTCGCCGCATAGAGAAAACCGAATGAATTGCCATTTGCCAATCACTTGCAAAAACAGATTCGTTTCGCAATGACACCACACCACCACTAGTACACAGTATTCGTTGTTTTCTCCATCTCGGAGCGTTGTTGACGCATATTTTTTTTCTCTTAAAATTAAAAGTTTTCGCAAAGTTTACCCACTATCAGCGAACCAGCAAAATGGAGAAGTAGTCAGCACACACAAATTCTTTTAAATTAATTAAAAGAAGACGGGGAAGGCGATATGAGTAGCTGCCGCCACCACCACCACCGTTTGCTGAAATTAATTGTCAAATAGTGTTAACTGGCTAATGACACACGCAATCATTATAACGTGAGGGCAAACGAAATTGGGAAACAGTCCAGAAGAGGAAATGAATAAGTTTTGTGCTTGAGCTGTGTGGTGCAAGGTGCAGACTGCAAATGGGATTTTTTCGTTTTTCCTTTCATTTTTATCGGATTGGCCCACGCCCAGTGTATGCATCAGCAGTGGTAATAGAAGTAGTTGTTGTCATATAGTCTGGGTTGGAATGGGTTGATACCACAACTCATTGTTTAACATACGTCGGACGTTGGTTGTTGGTCGTGAATCGTTTGAGTCGGCCGTTGTGTGTTTTATATTTTATTACCCATCGTCGCTGTCGTCGTCGTCATCATCATTGCAGCTATACATTTAAATGATGGTACGGGTCAAAAGGGGTTGCTCTCAAGATTTGATGTCGTATCTCTAATCCTATTGATTTTTTTATTATTCGCTTTAGTTGTATTATCTGACAAACATAGCAGACAAACAAGTTGTGTTTAGCGGGCTCGAAACAATTAACCAGTTGCTGAACTCTGGTGGCAGCTGCTTGTGTCAGGGAAGTGCTTAGTAAATACTTGTGACTACCTTCGCAGCCTTGTAGTCGTTAGTAATCCGTTTTAATCATCCCTTGTCTTTTGTTTTTGTTTAGGCTTCCCAAACGGATCGAACGAAGCAAATAGGATTAGCAATTGCCATGAATATGTTACGAACATCAATCCGAGATCAACCTGGGCATCACCCATCATACGTCATTTGTTAGCCCAGTATACAGCTGCTCCTCACTTCAAGTTTCGGTTTCTACTTGTACATCACCCTTAAGATTATGGTTTCTTCTTCTCTAGCATCTGTCTGCGAATCGAAGACTGCGGGCCGAAGTGTTGGCGTACATTTGCTACATGCCCTAAACATCTTAAACGTCAAATGTGGATTTTTTTTAACCAAGTCTTCTGTGACGCTGTTCAGTTCTTAAAGTAAGGGATATATTACTGAATTCCATTCTTAGGCCGCGGTTAAGCGTTGGCGCTAGTTGGTGCTGCTGCGCTAGTAAATCTAATGTATGGATAATCAATAACGTGGTAGCTTTCGCGATAGTCCACGCTGGTCCACGCTTGTAATTTTGCAGACCAAAAGTCCTTTGATTTTTAAGTTTACTAGCTAGAACAAGCGTAAACAATCGTCTACGGTTTTTTTACTTGCGCACCAGCGCGGACTAGCTCGGCCTATTTCGGAATTCATAAGAGAAAAAGCTAGTTTTTATGAGCTTATTTTTAGATATTGATAAACTCAACGTTATTAATGTTTGGTCTTGAGTAGATGGTAGTTTTTTCGTTCGTTAGAAATATTCTGTAGGTTAGTTTAGGTGACAATGTTCAGTTTATGTGACAACGAGAGATTGCCTGCAATTGCCGTTCAATATTCTGCAGAAGTGTTTTTTCAAACTATGATAATGCAACAATTTTTCTTCTTCATCTAGACAGGATTCTGTTGATGCCCTGTGTTTCTCGTTTTACATTTTAATTTTTGATTATTTTTCTATTTTTTATATTACCAGGGTTCTTTCCTTCTCAGTAACGTTATTAGCAATTTTTGTCTCCGTAAGCATCCCTTGGCATTCTTTTTTCAAAATTTTCGTTTCTATTTCGTAGGCGGAATAACGTTGCTACTGATTTTATAGCTTTTAGACAACCCAAAAACATTAGATGCTGGCAGTATGGTAAAAATCGTGAGATTTAGTAGTAACATAGATGTGTGAGGTTTCTTGCGATTGCAGTTTTTCGACATTCAAAATTCTTGTATTTTGTCGCTGTTGTGGCATGATAGACTTTTAAATCGTCTCAATCCGCAATGTGCTAAGTGACGAAAAAGTTGAATTAACATTGTATTTGGCAGTCGCTTATAACTTTTGTCAAAAAAAAATCGTTGAACCCAACTGATATTTTTCTTCCTTGGCAGAATGAGCGCATATATATGGTTTATGTTGCCGATTTTGGCTTTTATGTAGATTGCACAATGCGTTTTCTGATGTTTTCGCAGCATAAGACTACCGACACACGAACGTCTGCAAAATGTTTTTGCCTTGGTTCGTGTTAAAGGATGGTTTAACTTGTATGAACTTCGAACTGATAACGTCATGAAGGGTACTGTTCTAAATCAGTATGAACACATTAGCTTCCGGATGGACTTGGGTCATTAATTTTGATTATTTAGATAAAACATATGATAAAGCTACAATCCGCTATGCGAATCGTTTAATACCCTATCGAAAAGTGGGCGTGGCTAAACATTTATATGGATGAAATATAATATAATATTAATTTCACTGTCTAAATATGTTGATTAGACGTCCTTGTCGTTTGACCAAAATCAACGTTTTTTTTCTGAAAGTCTGCGTGGTCGTGGACGGATTTTAAAAAATAACTGTTTATGAAAGAGTAGCAATTCTTCTTTATGATTACAAGATAACATAGCGGCAATGACCATGGAAGTTAGAAAAAACATAAAACAAACAACAAAAAAGTCTCCGTACACCGTAGACCATACAACCTATTGTTCGAACATTCAATTGATTTTATATTAGAAGTCGAAAAAAGTTAGCTTTATACAAGTCAAAAGCAGACTGCCCACCACGATGTAAAGTTGAGAAAATGTACTTTGAAAACCGGCTTATTTCCCTTGGATATCCTTTTGTCATATGAGGGGACTTTTAATGCAAAACTTACATTCTAAGGATCTAGTTGTATATCACAGAAAGGTAGAATGCTATACGATGTAGTCAGAATTTTATTCAACGGGAAAACCAACTAACTGGCCAACTTGAGTTACTAAAATACCGGATTTAAACTCGGTTGAGTAACTTGCTATCAAATTCGATTTACATTTCTAATAACCGTACTGTAGTAACTTACTTGCAAATCCTAACCGCTGAAAAAGAATCGAAAAGCATTAACTAAGCTTCTTCGTTATATATACGGCAATTAAATTGGAATTAATACCAAGGCAGTAGAAAGTCGCTATGGTTCGAAAGTGATTATGGTTCTTAAACCATTAAAATCGCAGAATAAAATAAAATCTTACAGGCTCATAATTTCAAAATGTTCTGAAATCATAATTTCAAACTGTTTTGAAAGGATATTACTCGGTCGCCTAAACCGCATTATTGATAAAAAACAACTACTACCTAACCATCAATTCTGGTTTAGAATTAAGCATTCGAGGTACGACCAACTACATCAAATTACTGTTGTAATTGAGAAAGCTTTCGAAGAAAAGAAAACTTGGAAACAAAAATCCGGAGTTCAATGAATTAATGGCAGGTGTACCATAAGGAAGCGTCATTGGATCACTCTTGTACCTGGACGCAATAGTTGCCACGTTTGCTGACGACACTGCTATTAAGGCGGCTCTTCCACTGAGGCAAAAAGCAACTGGCAATAGGAAACATACGATATTATCGCTAACAAATATTTTACATTGGATCAAATAAGAGGTCTCACATTAAAGCAACTTAATATCGGTCGACCGAAAAAAGTTGCTGATGGCGGCAACATTATTACTGGAAATTACTTGAAATATTGGAAAAATATCTCTGTAAAAAGACCACAGAAGGGATGTAAATTCCACCGTATTAGTAAAATCTTGTCATCGGAGTCGTCGGACGACATGACAGCTAGAAATTTCTGGCAACACTGTTGCTTCAATGTGAGAATAGGTTTAAATAAAAATTGCGTATTTCTTATTGCTTATTGCCTCAGTGGGAGAGCCGCCTAAGGAGTTGGTACAACAATAGAGGTAAAATATGAATTACAAAACGCTCTTAACGAGGTTTGAATGGATAAAAAATAAACGTTTGCAAATAAAACGAACTATCTCGGAATGATTCTCGACTCAAAATTAAAATAGATGCCGCATGTAAAAACGAAATGCGAAGAACTTCAAAATAAATACAGAGAACTCTACTGGATGCTAGGTTGAAGCTTAACCTTAATAACAAACTGCTATTTTGCAAGCAAGTGTTAAAATCGGTTCGGACATATGGTATACCTACAACTATGGGGTTGTAGCAGTAAAACAAATTTAAATACGTTGCAAACTTTTAAAAACAAAACATAAGATCATTCGTCAATGCGTGTATTCCCCCGGTTAAAGATCAAACAAAAAAGTTTGGAAAATAGGACGTTAACCAAATACTTGACAAACAAATGTATTGCGACAGCTGACGATAATAAATAATTAAGGTTTTTTTTTGCATGATCTCTCTCAAAAATATTCGATATGATTTGATTACAAGAAAATATAAGGAGGGGTTTTTTTGTTAATGTTAATATCCCATTTGATCCAATTGACACAGCAAAAAGCCAACTTTTTTTTTACCAGAAATGTCAAATAAAGCCAGTGGATACAATTTAACCCCCATTTTAATGCAGCCAATTGCATACAAACGTGTGCTGAAATTTGGACAGAAACTACCGACTCCAGTGTCCAATCATCCTAATAGTAGATTTTATAAATTGTAAATAGCAATAAAAAAATAAAATTGATTACTTACTCAGAAATAAAATTATGATAATTTTTTGGTAGCGCTTTTCATCTGACACCCTGTGAATACATACAGACCAAACCAGCAGTTCTGGTCCTTCTCATAGCTAGTCTTTGTACTTTTGTCATTTATGTCGAATGGTTTTTTATACTGAAATATGCGAGTTATTCTTATTCTAGATTTTCGTTTTTAAGAAGTTAGATGACATAGATAATTCCTTTTTATATATTAAAAGTTAACGTATTTGATATTTTAATATTTAATTAAAGTTTTCGCGTAAAATAAAATCGATTTTTTTTTCAACTATAAAGATTTTTTTTCTGAAGTAATGTTTGTCATTCTACCCAAAATGAAACAGAATTTTCCAATATAACCAGCTATGGAGGTAAATTTTCAATTCCATCATGTTTTTTGTCCAATGAAGTTGTTCAATTATAGCTATAACTAGGCCCTAATGCTATCTTATAGTCTATATCGAATAACTATTATAGCGATTGAGTGAGATCGCATTCATAAACTTTGATTATATTGCGTTTAAGTAGGTTGCCGGATTCAGACTCCGTTCGTTAACGAACTTACCTAAATCCGGGTTCAATCTAATGGCGCTTTCCATTGGTAAATATTGATTTTGATCTTTTTTGATGCCAATGGAGCACGATTTCAGATTGATATTTTTGTTTGGGTTTGTATTGTTGTAATTTCATGGCCGTGAAGTTAGTATCGGTGTAGCTGTCAAGTCTCAAGTCACACAGATTGTTTGTTTTTGATTTAATTTATATTTTACATAAAACTGCTACAGCTTTAATGATTAATAATAGTAGAAATAATAATAAATCAAAACGGAAATCATTCTAGTCGAACTGACAGCTATCATTTGTATTATAACGTTTTCGATTGGAATAAAAAAAAACACTCATTTTTTTACTCTAGAGCACTTTTGAAGAATCTGGATTCCAAGTGAGATTTACACCTACATGCACCAACCCAAAAAAATTTAACATCTGACTGATGTCAGTTTGAATTTTGCATTTCGCAGTTTGATTTGTGTTTTTTGTGATCAGTGAAAACTAAAGTGATTTTCTGCGAAAACTATAATTAGAAACTTAAATATTTTTGTTTTTTTTTTTATGTTCTAAAATTCATAAGCTTTGTTTTGACACCAACTCGCCAATGGTTAAATTTATAAAAAAGCCGCAATGAGTAAATGAAAATTTCAAATGATGGTTTTCAATGATAGCTAATAGCTACAACTGCGGCCTAAAGATAAAAAACAAGCTGTCAAAAGGCACACTACATACACAAAACTAGATCAACCTCTTTTATGTTCGATTGGGATGGGTAAAATCTGAAATCTGAGAGTAAATCTGAAAATCCCAATCGAAAAATCTATTAGTGTTAATGCAAGTAGGGGTAAATCTACCAAAAAATCAAAATCGAAAATTGATCTGAGATAAAAAAAAAATCTATTTTTTGGACCAATGGAACACAAGAACAGATCAGACAGATCTAGATCAAAACAATAAAAGTGCAAGTCAATAAGCTATATCTATATAATATGTAGGTTTCAAAAACAGTTGAAACATATTTTCTGAGCTGAGGTATTCTTGTTATAAGTACATACATCTTTTGTTGCTGTAGTTGTTGTTGCAAAACTCTCTTCTTTATCGCAAAGAGAGTAAAATAACCTGATCATAAAATGTATTTTGATTGCTTTTAATTGTAGGTATGCCCTAGTTCCTGGTGGGCGTGTTAATTGATTAGTTCGCTTATCGTATTGTCACATGACACATGAATGTGTTAGGCATCTATCCTCATAGTCGATATTATTCATATATGTACGTCTTTAGTGGACTAAAGTGAGTGTTTACTGTATAATTGGAGATACGCTAGACTGAAGGCACATACTACATTATACTACATGTGTTTTTGAAAGACCATGGTTCGTGGCGATGTTACTATGAAGGCTCAACAAAAATGACACACCTTACATACCAAACCTGTAAAGATACTAAAAACTTGTTCATTAGCTAAAAGAAAGCACCCAGAGATCATATTCCATTCACTCCTCTATTCCTCCCGTCCACTTAGTTCATCCACAACCCACAAGTACTAGCTTCAAATTGTTTGTTGACGTAGACAGTGCTGCTCAACTGAACCGAAAGTGCTTAAACTCGTTGATGTGTGGCTGGAGGCTGCTGTTGCCATTAAGAGTACTCCTCAAGTGGCCGGCAGAAGCGATAAAGATGACGAAGTCGATGTTTTTTTGATCGTTTTTGCCAATTGCGAGCAACAACAGAGGTGGACAACAAAAATATGGAAATGACGAGAGCGAGAGATGAGTGTGTTTTGTAAGCGTGCTGTGTCTTTAACTCTTCTCCTTAGTATATTTTATATGGTGTTTTCTTTTTATCAAATTGATTAACATCGCTTTTTTATGAATTGTTAATCATTTTTGGAATGTGCAATAATCTCAATTTTCATTTCATTATAACCATTTTGGTGAATAATGACCATTTTCTTTTTCCAGTCTTTCTCTTCGTCTCTATTTACATTATACTCTGTTCGTTGGGTAATCTCTGAAGCGAAGAGGACAGAGAGGCATGGGCATGGTGAAAAGGCATTGCAGATATGACGTAATTCCAATTCGATAAACTCATGACTAGGGTGGAACAAACATTATTTGTCTTTGGCCCCTTTTGGCTCTCTCCGAGACTTTTTCAATTCAGTCATCCCTTATTGAATTTGAGCAAAACAAAAAAAAAATACATGTTGTACGAAAATTGTAAGTGGCATTTTATAAATTTATCATCTCGTTGTTTTGATTAATGGATGGTAGGTGGGGGCGTCAGACACGGTCCGGGATAGAGCTTCTATTAAATCAAATCCGTTATTCGTTTAATTTCGGTATTATGGCTGGTACTAAGGAATAAAGATCTTATTTTTATTCGAGTGATATTAATAGTCCCTGTAAACTGAATTTTTGTTCACTATTCTACAAAGTTTTGAAATAGGAGTACCTCCAACGGTGCCATGTTGGAAAATGTTAAAGTGAACTTAACTGAACTCCATTTAGTTGTGTACTTTATGAAGTCATGTAGATTATTTACTAACCCTTGGAGGTTTTTTCTTTTAAGTAAGGGTTGAGGGTGTGGTCATGGCACTTTTGTAAGGGTTATTTTTCTTGTTTGCATATTGACATCTCTATAGGTTCGTTTTATGTGAATTATTTGCCTATGGCAATGCAATTTATGTTTGTGTACAATTTTGTTCTCAAGTAAATGGTTATCTTTGAATCACATCAATTTTACGAGGACCATTTTCGTAGGAAAAAGTATTTTGTTATTGAAAATGGATACCATGGCACTTGTGCTTATTGGAGAGTTTACTTAGTTTATAGAAAACAATACGCATAAACATTTTTTTTGTGACGTAATGTTTGCCAAAACCCTATTTATTTAAACGATTGAAATAAAAAAAGTGATTAGATTTCGATTGCGGTTCAAACTTTTCACTTACTGTTATTAAGTTACGAGTACACACATGTTGTAAGAAACAAATTAAAAAGTGATCGCCCAAGTATTCAAAAAAAAAGAGTAAACCCCGGAATTTACACCAACCTGACATAAAAGTGTTTTGACTTTAGTAAAATTATCCGATATTAAAGGTTTATATAGGCCGTGTGTCAATTGCGTTAAAAAAGGGGTTTAATTTTATCCACTGGCTAATTTTTGACATTTCTGCTGTGGTAAAAAAAAATTGGCTTTTTGCTGTGTCAATTGGATTAAATGGGATATTATTTAAACATTATTATTTAAATATTATTATTTAAATTTTTAATAATTTCCCAAAAGAATTGAAACAAAATTCCTTTCTATATATTTTCTTGTAATAAAAAAATACCGAATAGACTTTAGAGATATCATACAAAAAACCTCAATTATTTATTATTGACATTAAAACATAATTGTCCTATAATTTGTGTTCATTATTAATGATATCCATTTTACTTCGTTCAAATTACACACATTTCGCATACAAAATATACCGAAACAAATGTAGTCATAACATTTTTGTAACCATCCTATTTTAAAAACCCAATTTTAGTTTATGTTAAAACTTTGTTTACATTTGCTTATATGAAATATACAATCTCAATGCTGTGCTATTTTCCCACACATGTGAACACTGGTGTGCTTTCCATCACTCTCACTCCTCAGTAGGTTTACCAAATGTCAAAAAATAGCCACTGGCTAAATTTTAGCGAGCTGTTGAGCAGGTTAAAATTTTGAAATCTCTATTCACCACACTAATGTCAAAAATTATCCACTGGCTAAAATTTTAACGCAATTTTTTTTACTTTAGGATAAAGAATAATTATTCTTAATAGAAAAAAAGTAATAAAAATGGTAAATGGTAAACAAATTGCAAAATAAAGATTGGTATAGTTTGATGATTATCTGAATAATAAGGTAGGTAAGACATAAAAGTTTAAATTGACATGCCGTGTACTCTGTAAATTTGTGACAGAATTGGAAAATTATAGTTCAAGCACATTTTAATCCCCGAATTCCAGACATGACATTTTTCGTTTGACAGGCGAAGGATTTTGTTGGATAAGGGTTTGTAATGGCGTTTTCCATTGGGAAAAAAATCATTTTTTTTTTATCTGAAGACCGATTTTGACAGTTGTTGTGTTCCATTGGGCGAAAAAATTGATTTTTTTTTGATCAGAGATCAATTTTGCAAATCTGAATTTTTCGGCAGATTTACCAATACCAATACAAATGATAGCTGTCAGTTTGACAAGAGTGATTTTCATTTTCATTTTTTACTTCGGTTGTGATGTAATGGATATAGACACAGAAAAGAATGTTATACGTGAACTATTAAATTTATTGAATGAATTAAATGAAGATAATTTCTGTATTTTTAAATGTTTGTTATGTTTTTAATGTTGGCAGCTACACCGACGCTAACTTCACAGACACGAAATGACACCAATACAATGACAGAAAAAAAATAAATCTGAATCGTGTTCCATTGACACTCAAAAAGATCAAATTTCAGATCAAAATCAAGATTTCCCAATGGAAAACGCCATAAGTAAGTGGTTTTATATATATTTCATTTTCGAATAATTGTACAGTACTTCTGCCGTTATGGTTTCAGTGTCGAAATGCGAACGAAGAATATTTTGATGATGCAATTAAAATAATATGCGACAACGCCGCTGTTAAACGAAAAAAAACCTGATAAGAAAATATTACAATATTTTCAAGTAAACAATTTCTCAAATGAAAGTTTATTTAGTGGATCGTCTAAAACACACAAAAAAAAAACAAAAATTAAATAAAATGTTCATTAATTGTTGAATTTAAATTTTAATTATATCATCCGAATGTAAACCCTCGCGTTTGCGGAAATCATTTAGTGTAACAATAAAATATTGTATGACGGCTCGTGAGGTAAACTCGAAGATGGGTGCCATTTCGTGGTGCCAAACTGACAACTAGACATTGACATTTTAAACTCATGTGTTCCTACTAAAAAGAATGTGCAGAAATATGTGTCAGGGTTATGAAACAAAAATCAGAACATTTTCGTATAGCATATTTTGTCATGAAACACAAACGCTGTACTTTTCTGTACATCTCAGACTCATTTAACGAAGCTAAGGGAGTTTTATTCCTCATGCCGTCATCGAAGCCCATACGATCTCTGATGCCTGCGTTTCGGATTCGTTGCACTCCAGTAGCGGCAGTTTCACTTATTCATTAAGATGAAAGTAAGCTTCATCCGAAAATAGGATGAGTTGGTAAATTTTGAAAATCCTGGTTAACGAATTGAGGCGTCTAACTGGCATCTAGAATATTTATTTTTACCAATTAAATGTTTTAGGGGTCTAGCTTTGGCTCTTAATACAAAATAAGGTGTAATAATGTTTATTAAACTGAAACGTGAACCGCGGTCTGCTCACGAGAAATGCTCTAAAGCGACTGAATTCCATAGAGCTAGGCTACAGATTGACATACCGTCTGCGCTCCACGGATTCGTTGCGATCACTCAGAAAACAAATATTAACTTTATTTTAGATACCTTGTATTTCGCCTAAACACGATCCTTTCTTTTTATTCCGCATTTTGTAAAGAATTACTAAAAAACGCACTTATTTTATAAACAATTGCGAAATTGCTCATCGAAATAAGAAGAGATAAGAAGAGAAGAGAAGAGATCTTTCGACTAACTGACGTTGCAGCAGCTTGTAAATTGTGATTGCTGATTAGTAGAAATAATCGATATGCTTCTTAAGGCACGCATCTTGCATCCAGAATCTGTAAACATTCGAAGGGGACTCTGTTAGCTTTTGTGATGTTTGTAGGTACCACTAATAGGTTACTAAAGAGCTTGTGAAGGCGCTACAACAAAAAGCGATTACAATAATAAAATCAATAAAAATGAGGTCACAGAATGTCGATTTGGAGCATTAATAAAGGGGCTTCTCTTTAATCAAGTAAACAGAGATATACGCAAGTGAAAACGTCTGACTTCCTCAATGGCAGATGGACCATACAATTAAACATCACTTAACATGTAATTAAGTTGACAGTTGACGAATATGACACCCGCCGTTCTGTTGATTCAAAAAATATAATAAAAGTCTAAGGGGACACACACTTTTTTTTTTTATTATTCCACACATTTTACGAACATTTAACGTAACGTTATTATGCTTCCGTTTCAAACTACTCTCGACGTTTTATCATTCCATTGATTCAATTGCGGGTTGAGTGTGTTCAATGACCAGCAATCACTATAATATGCTCGTACGTAAAGTACACTCATACTTGGCGACGATAACGACTACGTCACCTTTACTCTACACCAGGGCGTGTTATAATGAATGTAGGTACGAGTATGGATGTACGTAATGTTTGTTGAAATCAATGTGCGATATGCAATCGCTGTACTTGAAAATTATGTTTTCAAAAATAAATCAACAAATCCCACTTAACACATTAATAAAGATCTTAATCCAATTTCAAAAATGTGATGGTTCTTAAATGGCACCACCCTATCTTGTTATATTGATTCACACATATGCATATAAGCTCAACTGAAAAGGTTACCGAGCAAGCCGCTGATAACGGTTGGATTTTAATTAGTGAGCGGATTGTGATGAATGAGACTACATACAAATACATATATTTTATATTAAGTAATACATTGAGTGAGAATAAGCACCTTATTTAAAGATATAATTTAATTGAGTAAGGATTTTAACACACATTAGAAAATGTGATTTTGCAGGAGATTGCATTGATTTGCTCAGAGAATAGCAGATTGGACTATTTGAATATGATGGTCATGTGAACAGTATGACTAAACCTTAAATGTATATGAATTTAAGTGGAAATAAAAATAAAAAAAAAGCTCTTGAAGATCTAGCAGCTCATTCCGTATATTGGAAACCTTAAACGATAGTAAAAGAACCTGTAGTAAAATAAATTGTATACTTACTTACTTAAGTAGCGGTGCAGTCCGCAATGAAACTGGGACTTAACCAAACATGGCTATCTTAGCTAATTGCCTCCAGTTGCGCACTTCATGTTGTTTGAGGTCGGTTTCTACTTTTCCGCGCCGCTTAAGGCGAGGTCTTTCTCTTCCACTTCCGACGTCTAACTGGTTTATTAGTGTCCGCTCTACATGTCCTAGCCATCTTAATGGTTTCCATAGCCCGTCAACACACACTGGACCGAAGATTTTTTGCTCAAAATGACCAAGAAGATTTCTTCATCCGCTTTTAATAGGACTGACATCCTTGATCATCCTGCGGATCATCATCTAGTATAGGATCTTGTATAGGATGTCCGGAATGGCCGGATCCGGAACGGCTCGATCTGGAATGGCTCGATCTTTCTGACAGCAGAAGAATGTTCTTCATTTCCGTTCAACAGTATGCAGAAGTGGTTCTTCCATATTCTCAGCATCGACGGTGTCTCATCTACGATCTTTCCTTGTTCCTGTCGAGATGGATTCTGTTCGCGCCTTGTCGTTTTTTAAGGACTTATTCTCAAGTTTACCAATACAAATTGTTCTCATGGGTTGCATATATGTATATTTAATGAAAAGAAGAAGGTCAACGACCATTGTAAAATGTAAAGCTTTTAATTCGAGTACCCGAGTACCTCAATTATTTCTCTATGTTACAAACTATGTGTCAAAACTAATATACCCCTATAGGATAGGGTATAAACATACCGTAAAAGTACTCAGCTATTATTGGAGATAATAATGTATAAGAAATTACTGTTTTGTTATTTACAACTGAAAAAAAAGGTGAACAACAAAATCAAAACCGGATTGTTTTATGCCGGCTGACACGAAATGTATGTGTAAATAACATCCATAGGCATGCGAAATTAATACTTTATATGGTGTTAATTTTAGCGAACGTTCAAAAGAAGATACATTGATAGTATTTTAAAATTCAAATGAGATGCATTTTTTGTTTGCTTAAGTCATGACCTCTTTCGATGAAGACCATGGTCCATGGCCGAGATTGTTGATGAATGGTTTTATAATGACTGTATTTTGTTATGTAACGATTATTTAGTATTAACACTTTTTTAATATTCTGGACTGAAGTTAAAAACGATATGAAAAACAGTTGCAGGATTAACTGGGATTACAAAAAAATTAAGAAGGAATTTCCATCAGAATGTACTTATACAGGGCCCACGTATAAGTACATACCAATGTGTCTACCCAATTAGCCCGGTCTTAAATTGTCTAAAGTCTAACTTCTCCAAATGCCCAGTTTAACACCGATTACTTACTGTACATTTTAGAATATTCCTATGGCAGTTTAAACCTCTTGGATGTTTGTCAGTTTTTAGCAAGTGATATGGCAGTGAACAAATATACATAGGTAAGATCGTATCATCATTTATAAGTCCGCCAACGAAAACGAAACCAAAGATTTCTTTATCCGGTTTTGTTAAGGTCCATGCTTTAGAGCCATTAATAAAATTAATGTTGCAGAGACGAAGTGGACAAAGTATATGATTTCCTCGAAGTTTGACGGATAGTCCAATTCGTCGATGTCATAAACCACAGTGCAAGAGATATATACGGTTCTTTTTTTACCAGTTTTATGCTCTCACATATTACGGGAGGCAGGATCTTGTAATCGATGATGAGGAGACCTCTGTAATTGGCGCAGTAATGGTCCTTATTTTGTCATCTGTTTCTATTTTGATAACTAAAGGCATTCCTGGTGAGATCGATTCAAAAGTCGCTTTCTTTTGTATGAAAATCTTCATATCATTACCCTTTGAACTTATTAAATTTTATATGCTTTACAAATTGCCGCAGCATTTTCCTTTTTGTGTGTCCCTATTCTGACCACGATAGAAAACATGTTTTGGCAATACAAACTTAATTTTTTTCTAGTTAAATAATCTTTTTGCACTTATTATAATTATTCAGAATGGTCCCTGAAATGTCCGTTTAATTTTTATTATATTTGATTTAAAAAAAAGTCACTAATTGTGTAAAAAAACTAAATTGAGTACAACACAAAAAATATAATTCTTAAGTAAAAAAAAACAAAAAGTAATTTTCCGGCTCATTTTTGATATCTTGAGTAAACCAATGATACTATTATACATAATCCTCTATTAAAATAGATGGTAAATTTCTGTTTAATCAAAATTAAGTAAATAAAATCTAGTATGTTCACTTTACTGATGAGTTTTAACAAGATTTAGCAAAGAATTAAATTGTACTTAGGTGATTTATTGGATTATTTGTTCTGCCGAATAAACTGATATATAACACTTGAATACTTACTAAGATAGCTTAGATTTGTTTTCTTAAGAATTATGCGTTTATCACTGTATGGCTCAGCAATATACCATATATTTTATTGATACGAACATTGTATCCAAAATAGGTTTAAAACATAATCTGAAATGTGTGTTTTTTTGTGGTTCTAAAGGGTTATTAAAACTCTAGTCCTCCAAAATTATTGGTAATCCTCATATAACGGATTATTTAAATGCTATTATCTCTTAAACGGCTATAATATATTTAACACTTACTTACTAAGAAGGCGTTACAGTCCGGAATGAACCAGGGCCTAAAATAACACGCTTCTCCATTTAGACCGGTCCTTAACTGGCACCAGGTGCGGACTTTAAATTGTTTGAGGTCGGTTTCTGCTTGTGCGCCCCAATTAAGGCGAGTCCATTCGCTCTAAATGCCCTTGCCATCTTAATCGTCCAATGAGGAGTTATTTTTTTTACCAGGTGTATGTCGCTGTACAGCCTTTATAGTTCTTAATTGAAACTTTTCGATCAAAAACGACCAAATTTCTTCGTCCGCTTTTGCGGTCCATTCCGTAGAGCCGTTGAGCCATGGATCAGGTTCTTATATAGGATCATCTTAATAGTTTAGTTTACTACTAAGTTGCCTTCTTAGCCTGTAGAAACATTTATATAACATAAAAAATTTCATAAAAATGGATTATTGGGTCTGTAGTTTACTACTGTTTTTTTTAATCCTTACATCCTCATAGCTCAAAAATTAACGATTGGTTTTTAATATTTATTAAAATTTGCAAGTAAAAATATGTAGTACCTATAATGTTGCATAATTCGCTTTTTTCCTATGATCATACTTTATAAAATGAAGAATTTCTCAGGAACAATTTATTTGATTTCACAGGAATTGATTATTATTTGAAAACAATAAACACACTTTTTAATGCTAACTAATTCTATTATGCAAAAGGCAGCGCAAAAAAATACAATCTCTTCTGTAGCCAACATTTTTTAAAACTCAATTTTAATCGATTTTACGCAATAAGCATTGTATTTTAAGCAAGCAATTAACGCATTTTGAATATTTCCATCTCTTACAATTCCTGGTAGACACACCAAATGTCAAAAAATGGCCATAAGATACAAGCTCCAGACCAAGGTAAAATGTTGAAGTCTATATTCCCCATTCGATTGCCAACAATTTTCTAGTTAAATTGCCTAATTTCTAATAAAAATGTGATATTGTTTTTGAATATTTAAAAAAAAAATCCTTCTAACTATCCTCCCAACTAAAATTAACGCCTGAATTGTGGCAATTGTTATTCGGACATTATATCGAATTTCGTTGATTTTTTTTTAAATAGGTAAATGTTTATAGGATATGCAAACATATTTGAACTTTTTCCCAATTTCCTTAGACTTTGTCAAAAATCGTTTTTTTTTTTTTTACTGAAAGCGGACTTCGATAAAATTCTTTTTATGTGTTTTCTTTCTTTTTACTTTGCAACTAGAATTTTCAATGAACGACCCAAATTAATATGATTACTCATTTGTGAACATATGGATTGTAGCTTAAAAAATCGAACATTTTAACCAAACGTCTCCAAAAGTTGGCTTGGCTTGAAATTGTCTATCACACAATCATACTGTCTAAATATCTTGTTCAGATACTTTTCAATATTACATATTAAACATCGTTGTCTGAAATTTAGCGTGCCATTAGTATATTTAAACTGCTTTGCTAAGCAATGAGTAAAAATAAATTTGTTCGAAGTGATAAGTTTAAGAACGTGAGCTAAATAATTGATTTGTCATAAAAGCCATCACCCATGTGGCCAATTAGCGTGACATACTAATTCATATTCTTTGTTCTTCTCATTTACATACCCAAAATCTCAAATATGAAAACACTGTTGCAATTTCGCTTACTGAAACCAAATGGATTATAATTTATTTATAGACAACTAAGTACTTTGTTCCAGGCATATTAATAATAATTTTGTTTCATATGTTTATATAAAAAGATTGTAAAACATTAATTGCCTACTCTGCAACATAATGTTATTTTTTTATATTCCTTGTTTACTTATTATTTGAAATTCAAAATACGATATTTATTAATGTGCAAAATAAAAAAAAATATGACAGCGTGTATTTCATTTTACGTCACATCGATTAGCACGTACAAAATTGCCATTTCGTCTTACATCATTTTCCAAATCGGTACCAATTTTGTGTGGATAAACAAAATTTAGGAAAAAAAAAAGTAAAAATAAATTTGCAATCATTTTAACGTGACCAATAAATAAAATTCAATTCTACCGAAAAAAATAGGCGCAGGGTCATAAGTCTACAGGCCAAAAGTTTAAAATGGACTTTTGACCCACCCAGTTGGAAATACCTTTATAAATTTTTGGAACAATTTACAAAGTTATTCCCAAAAATTCAGCGAGCATTACTTACTCATTCTTAAATTTAATTAAAAAATTCGCGTGAATTTTTGGAAATAACTTTGTAAATTGTTCCAAAAATTTATAAAGTTATTTCCAACTGGGTGGGTCAAAAGTCCATTTTAGACTTTTGGCCTGTAGACTTATGACCCTGGACTTATGAACCTGCACCAAAAAGTACACATTGGTTCAATTATTATATAGGAGTGTCAACTAGGCACGGTTTGTCCACTATTAGTTATGTTTGGAAATAACTTTGTAAATTGTTCCAAAAATTTATAAAGTTATTTCCAACTGGGTGGGTCAAAAGTCCATTTTAGACTTTTGGCCTGTAGACTTATGACCCTGGACTTATGAACCTGCACCAAAAAGTACACATTGGTTCAATTATTATATAGGAGTGTCAACTAGGCACGGTTTGTCCACTATTAGTTAACTGTAACCAGAAGTTATTTCAGCTTTATTCAAAAATAAATAACTATCGGTTAAATTTAATTGAGAGTGGACAAACCTGACATTAGTTGTAGGAATTAAAAAATTCTCTGAAGTGCCATGAAATTGGATATGTTTCTGAGATTGTTTACATCAGAGCTTTTATCACTCAATTAGAGAAAAAATCATTGAATATCGGTTGAATTGGTTGTGTTTGTTTTAGAAATTGACACTTTCGTTATGTTTACAATTATAGTAATTAGCACGTTTGAAGTTATATAAAACTATTTTTAATAGGGAATATTATCCCCCTATCGAGGTCTCCGTTCGGAAGAAAATTTTCGCTGATATGTTTGAAATCGGAGAATTTTCTGCCACTAAAATGAGATAAGCTATTCTTGACATTGATACTACTCAGATGATTTGTCAGGTCATCTCGAGATGAGGGGTAGTGAATCATTTTTGAATCAAATCATTTTAGGTCTTGCAACAGCTGGGAATCGAACCCAGACCTTCTACACGGCACTTCAGCGCACTAACCAACCAGCCACTGAGCCCGTCGAACGCGATTGTATGCTATTTTAACTTTCTCTTACAAAGATAAAGATATTGTTTTGTGAAATTTTCGACCACGAGATTTTGATTGATTCTAACATTACGATGATAGCGGAACCCAAAAAAGTGGTTTTTGGAATTCCGTCCGTCGGTTTGTCGGTCCGTCTGTCCGTAATGGTCTCCCGTCTTGACCGATTTTCTTCAAATTTCGTATCCAAGTTTGTTTTGGTCATAATTCTAGGCCATTTTTTTTGTTTTTAAGCTATATTATTAACGGTACCTGCCATATAAAAATTACACATAACCTGAAAACGGCTCTAACGATTTTGATTAAATTTTATATATACCATATGCATATTAGTTCCAACAAAACTGCATACCCAGTTTTTTCGATAAAATCCATATAACGGAGTTTGTCATTTAGGCCATATAAAGAAAATTGTTAATTTCTCGCAAACCATTATGTCAAATTGAATGAAATTTAAATTATATAATACTATAACTGTTTGCAACAATTCCAAATAATTAGTTTTAGCCCAACTATCACTAAACGGAATTTTCAGTTTTGGCCAATAACGGAAAATCATTATTATTCACATAGAGACCGATTCCTTCAAATTTTGAAGAAAAAGTTCGTATAATATCATTTTGACATTATTTATATCATTTTTACCATTTGTAACCTAAATGCTTATGATTTCACTCGCTGTGAAAGAGAAAGTTGCGTACGACCAATCGTGCACCCACCACTCGTTTTATTTATTATTTAAAAATATAATAAAATGTTTTTAACTTTCTCTTACAAAGAGAAAGATATTGTTTTCGTGAAAATTTTCGACCCCGAGATTTTGATTGATTCTAACATTTCGATGATAGCGGAGCCTAAAACAGTGGTTTTTGGAATTCCGTCCGTCGGTCCGTCGGTCCGTAATGGTCTCCCCAGCCTAAACGGCTTGACCGATTTTCTTCAAACTTCGTATCCAAGCTTGTTTTGGTCATAATTCTAGGCCATTTTTTTTGTTTGCTTTTAGCCATGTTAATAACGGTACCTGCCATATAAAAATTACACATAACCTTGCTTTTCTCGAAAACGGCTCTAACGATTTTGATTAAACTTTATATATACTATAAGCATATCAGTTTCAACAAAACTGCATACCCAGTTTTTTCGAGAAAATCCATATAACGGATTTTGTCATTCAGGCCATATAAAGAAAATTGTTAATTTCTCGCAAACTACTATGCCAAATTGAATGAAATTGAATATATATACTACTATTATAGTTTTAAGCAATTCCACATAATTAGTTTTAGCCCAACTATCACTTAACGGAATTTTCAGTTTTGGCCAATAACGAAAAATAATTATTTTTCACATAGACACCGATTCCTTCAAATTTCGGAGTAAACGTTCGTATAATCACATTTCGACATTTTATATAATTTTTAGCATTAATAATCAAAATGCGCACTATTTGATCTAACGCCCAACTCGCTGTGAAAGAGAAAGTTGCGTACGACCCAGTCGTGCACCCACCACTCGTTTTATTTTATTTTGCAATGGAAACATTGAAAGCAAATTGAGTTCGAGATATTAATCAAACCTAACATTACCATGATGAAGAAATTCAATCGGTCGAGGTTCTTAGGCCCGGCTTTTCAGTGCGACTAACTCGAGAAAGTAGTTTTTCAGTCAATTTAAATCCACAGTTATCATCAAGATTATCCAGCAAGTTTGGTGAGTTAACCCCGGAATTAAATGATTAGATATTTTTGACAGATAATAAAATATCAAACAAACAATTATTTCCAATTCCACTTGGGTGGATATTTTATTAAATTTTTAGAAACTCTTTCTCAGTGATTCGAAAATGCTTTAAATACTGAATTTGATTGATTAAAGAAGAAAAAACTTGTAAGATCGCGACAAAAGCATTTTCATTTGTTTGGGGGAAATGAAACCAAACAGCTAATAACTGAGTTGCAGATTCTATACATTTCGATAATTTTTTGACAACAAAATCGATAAAACAGGAGTGCTACCAAATCAAATCAACACACACGGAGTGGAATTTAATCCTGCACTTAAAAACTGCTTCGTGAGGTAACTCTGAATTAACTTTATTCCGGTGTCAGTTAACTCTGTGTTAACTCAGAGTTAACTCAGCACTAAAAAAACCGGGCCTTAGAGGAGAACCCCCAGAGGAGCTTAAATTAAATAAAATCATCGCCGAGACGATTTCATAAATTGCTTCACAGCTATCTTTTTAATAATTTGTAGCATTACATAAAGCATAAGTCGTTTAAATAACATAGCTGTTTTCAAAGTTAGAAAGAAGTTTTTAAATCATGTTGGCTATAAAGGGTGATACAATAAGAGCTCCTGACGTCTTTTTTTAACTTAAACATAAAAAAATCATTGTATTGAGAAAAATTATTATTTGAGTTGTTAGTTTGGTTCATGCCATTTAATGTTTAATGTTTAAACCCACATTCTGTGGGTCCAATTTTGACCACTCTTTAAAGCATATTGGATGATTCTATGAATAATACGAGTCGGCAACAGAAATTCATTGATCATTGCTCATTAGCAATCTCCATTAACAGTAACTCTCGTTCGTTCCGCATTTTTTAAAGAAATACGGTCCGATGATGGCGTTTGCATAATAACCGCACCATACAGTGCATGCTTGGAGCATTGGTAGGTGCTGGATTGCCCCTATCTGTTCATCGGCCAAAATACGGCAATTTTGCTTATTAACATAGCCGTTTAACCAAAAATGAACTTCGTCGCTAAAAACAATTTTTCGATAAAAAGTGGACCAATTTCATGCTATTCCAAGGCCTACAAATCGATATTAAAACGTAAAGTAAAGTCAGTAGGCTTCAATTCTTGAACGAGCACTATTTTATATGCTTTTAAAGCAAGATCACTCTTGGAAATACGCCACAACGTTCCATTAGAGATGCCCAAACCTTGAGAACGGCGACGAATTGATGGATCACGGTCTTCACGAAAAATCTTTGCTACTGCAGAAATATTCCCATTATTACGGGTTCCACGTACTCTGGTTGTTGGATGAATGTCCAATGGTGTACAATTGGTTCGGAATTTGGTGATGGTTTTATGAATAGTTCGTTCAGTTGGACGATTATGACGACCAAAATATCGTCGCTTGAAAAGCAAACTGACATAAGTCAAAATTTGGCGATTTTCAGTTAATTTTACAGACCGATTCGCAAAAAAATAATACAAATTTTCTATCCAACCGTAATATTTATAGCTTTTAAACTGACAGCATGAGGGCGTAAATCTTGTTTGGAATTTAAGAAAACATCCCTAGTAATGAAAAACATTAAATAGTTTTTCAAAAAATTTATGAATTTTGACATATGACAGTTTGCTTTCAAGCGACGATGTGGTCTAAGAACTCTATAATAATTTTTAACTGAGCACAGATTTTGAAAATAAGTTTCCATAATTAGTAAGCGTTGTTGCATGTTAAAATTGCAATGAACACAAACGTTATAAAGACGATCCAGCTGAAAAATAATAACTGTAAAAAGAACCCTGTTGAAAAAAGTACCACCTATTTCATCACCCATTATAAGTTTTTTTTTCAAACGCATACACCATACGGTTGACTAAATATTGAGACTGAGTGGTTTGTCCACAGTTCAATCTGTTCAGTATAAGGTTAAAATTGTCGTCGGAGGCATCGCTTGTTGTTGATGAATTTTTTGAAAACATTCTAGCGAATAAGTCGAATTTGTTGAAGCTAGAAATTCATTAGTTCTGACTTAGGGATAAAATTTAGATTTGTCTAATGTTTAGAATGAAAGAGTACGTAACAAACTTTAAACATACTATGAGGCTTTCGCACATTTTGCTCAATGGCAAAAGTGGTAGGTAACAATTTTGTTACATGTAATTTTGTTACCTACCACTTTTGCCATTGAGCAAAATGTGCAAAAGCCTCATGGTATGTTTAAAGTTTGTTACGTACTCTTTCATTCTAAACATTAGGTATTAGTGACATCTCTTAATAAGGCAATAATAACAATTTTTCGCTGATTGCAAATAGAAAAACTATCTTTTGCTAAATGTTTTTTTATGTATCTTCGTTGCGACCAATTGTCTTTATATCTATCTCGAGAAACGTCACTGGAACTAAACCGCCTTAGCATAGTAAATTGTATTGTGCATTTAATTACTCGTTTATTTTTAGTAATAAATTCCATTCTAATGATCTCTATTGGAGCAAAGTATTCCAGCGTACATTTAGCCCATTAGCCAGCACACATCCGCACAGATTACCCACACCATGTCCTTAAAATAGAAAATTGTGTACCCTATTGCATTTCCTGGCCAACTTAGTGAAACATTTCAAGCACAAATAAAAGAACTACGTTTGCATTATTCAAGCACATGCAAACAATAATAATAGCAGAGAGGTGGCACTTATTTGCATAGAGTATTTCTAATCCAAAGTGTATGCGAATTATTTTAGACAATTACGTCATTGGTGTTTCGTACGTTTGTATTTTGTTTGTTTCCTCCAACGTTTTCTTAATTTTTTTGCAAACATGAGTTGGTTCCATTCCAACTGAGAAATGGGGTCACTATCACTTGTTAATTGTGTGTGCGTGACGCTCAATTTCATATATACGGATTCTACACGCAAATGGAAGCATGTGCTTCGATAAAATAAAAGAAAATCAGAGTGGATAGTACATAGCTAACAATTGAAGAAGCACCGACTACGACTTAGACTCACTTCACAACCGAAAGATTCAAATTTAATTCACGGGCATGATAATAACAACTGATTTTCTTTTTAGCCGAATTTGCTTTGTTTCCATCAGCGGGGTGTCTATTTTTTTATTGGGCACTTATGTGGGCTACTGATCTGTCACTGGTTGAGAGATTTACATTTTTTAACAATTGGATTGTTTTTCTTCTTAATTTCTTTGGGGAATGTTTATTGGATGTTTGTGCATACGGATTAATTGTATGATTCACATTAACACAATGACGAGTTGTCCAAATGAAATAAGAAGCAAAAGTAGTTTATTTCATTTAAATTGATGAAGAGTCTCATGTGGTTGGTCAATAAGAAACAATATGGTTGTGGAAATATTTCTGTTTCCCTTAAAATTATTAAGCTTATATGTGTATGTTTTTGCTTTATAGTTCAATGTCAAAATGACATTTAAGGAAACCAGCAATGATTGCACTACCATATGGCGGTCATCTTGCACAACCCTGCATTATAGTTTTAAGCTGCCTTTTATAGAATTTATTTACAGGGTTAAGTGTCGCAGTAATTAGAATTGCTACCATTAGAAATGTCGTCATTTGGTCAAATTTAAACAAAGCATGGGATACACGTCCTGAACAGTATCCTGTCGAATCTTAATTGAGTCAATGTCTATGCTTAGAGTATAGAAGAATCACTTCTGCTGTAATACGGCGAAGACGAGTAAACTAAACAAATAAAAACTACCAACCACCCGACTATTATGAAGTGAGGATAAAAATATGTAAACTTAAGCTTAACAAGGCTTTCTAAAATGTAGGCATTTCTGCTAGGAAAAATTATTTGGTATTACCAGTATTTAGTCGCGTTAATGTATGCCTGAAGAATGAAAACTCATTGTGGTTTAGCCGTATAAGCTGTGGATAACTAAAACGGATTGCACAAACTACAGAGGTTTAATTCTAACCAATATCGCTTATCAGATCCTATGCCGTATTATGCTAACGCCTGAAAACGTTCGCCATAAATTTAATCGCCTCTTATAATAAATTCCTTCCGAAGATCCAGAAAAAAACAAAACCTATTAAATATTCTTACTTACTTACTTACTTAAGTGGCGCTACAGTCCGGAATGAACCTGGGCCTCAACCAACATGCCTCTCCAATTAGCCCGGTCCTTAGCTAACTGCCTCCAGTTGCGCACTCCAAGTTGGTTGAGGTCGGTTTCCACTTGTGCGCGCCACTTAAGGCGAGGTCTTCCTCTACTGCGTCCGACGTCTGGCTGGGAATCGAAGACTCTGCGAGCCGGAGTATTGGTGTCCATTCGTTCTACATATCCTAGCCATCTTAAACGTCCAATGCGGAGTTTTTTGACCAGGGGCATGTCGCTGTACAGCTCGTATAGTTCTTGGTTGAATCTTCGTCTCCATAGCCCGTCAACGCAAACGGGACCGAAGATTTTTCGAAGAATTTTCCTCTCGAATCTACCAAGGATTTCTTCATCCGCTTTTGATACGGTCCATGCTTCAGCGCCGTAGAGCAGGACTGGGATGATCAGGGTCTTATATAGGATTTCCTTAGTAGTTCGAGTGAGGGCTTTACTACTAAATTGCCTTCTTAGCCCGAAGAAACAGCGGTTGGCAAGAGTAATTCTTCGTTTAATTTCTGACGAGATGTTGTTGTCAGAGTTAATAGCGGAGCCGAGGTAGACAAAGTCCCGTACTACCTCAAAGTTATATCTGTCAATGGTGACGTTCTGTCCAATTCGTCGATGTTGTGTGTGCTTTCGTGTTGACAGCATATACTTAGTCTTACCCTCATTTACTGCTAAACCCATTTTCGCCGCTTCCTTCTCTATACTAGCAAACGTGGCTATGACATCACGTTGAGTCCTACCAATGATGTCAATATCGTCAGCGTATGCTAGTAGTTGCACCGACTTTTGGAAAATTGTGCCTCTGGTGTTGGCTTTGGAGTTTTGCACAATTCTCTCAAGAATCAGATTAAAGAAGTCACATGACAGCGCATCGCCTTGCCTAAATCCTTTTTTGGTATCGAATGTGTCGGTGAGGGCGTTTCCGACCCTGATGGAGCAGCGAGAATTCTCCATCGTCATCCTACACAAACGGACGAGTTTGGGCGGTATACCAAAACTAGACATGGCTCTGTACAGTTCGTCTCTATAAATTCTGTCATATGCGGCTTTGAAATCGATGAATAGGTGGTGGGTATCGATTTGGACTTCTTGAGTTTTTTCCAGCATCTGCCGAAGTGTGAAAATTTGTTCGGTTGTGGACTTTCCTGGCCTAAAACCACACTGATAAGGGCCAATCAGGTTGTTGGTAAACGGTTTCAGGCGTTCACATATTACGGCAGATAGGATCTTGTAGGCGATGTTGAGGAGACTATTAAATATTAAATATTCATCGATTTTAAATCCACAAACGATATCGCTATTAGGAACAAACAATAATGTGTCATGTCCAGTTTCGGTATACCATATAAACTCGAATATCAGGGCATGAGAAGGATTATGAATCCTCGCTGCTTTAACAACCTCACCGAAACACTCGATGCCAAAACTAATTTTAACATTTGACGCATTGCCACGTGTTTTGCCGGACCAAGGACTCAATCTTTCATAAATCTGCCACTACAAGTATACGACGACGATATTGCTTACTTATATACTTACTTAAATGGCGCTACAGTCCGGAATGAACATGGGCCAACAGGCTTCTCCAATTAGCCATTTCCTTAGCTATCTGCCTCCAGTTGCGCACTCTTAGTTGGTTGAGTTCGGTTTCTACTTGTGTGCCAATAAAGGCAAGGTTTTCCTTTACTGCGGCCGACGTCTGACTGGGAATCGAAGACTCTGCAAGCCGGAGTATTGGTGTCCATTCGTTCTGCGTGTCCTAGCCATCTTAAACGTCCAATGCGGAGTTTTTTTTTTGACTAGGGGCATGTCGCTGTATAGCTCGTATATTTCTTGGTTGAATTTTCGTCTCCATAGTCCGTCGACGCAAACGGGATCGAAGTTTTTTCGAAGTATTTTTCTCTCAAATCGACTAAGGATTTCTGGGATGATCAGGGTCTTATATATGATATCCTTAGTAGTTCGGGTGAGGACGAATTGACTTCATTTAATTCAAGGATATGTAATCGCCTTGTCTGCGAGTATGAAAAAGAAGGCGGATAAATTGGGTTTAGTAATAAACGAGTGTAGTACGAAGTATATATTGTCAACAAGAGGTAAACACAACGTCACAATACAGCTACAACTTTGAGATAATAAGGGACTTTGCCTACCTCCGCTCCACTATATTAACTCTGACAACGAAATGTCGTCCAGTTCATAAATCTACCGGTTTAGTTTACTTTGACGGACATTAATTTTCCCGAACTTTAAGAGCTGTCATTGCATTTGCCCTTAAAGACGCATAATCTTATTGTCCTGGATAGCAGTGATGTTTGCTTTATAAAAACTCCGGATTTTAGCTACTTGTCCTATACTTCAGCTGCGAACAAACAAATTCAAGTCCTTCTCAAGGCTCTGGAACAATTAATTTTTAAATCGTAAAGAGAGATTTCAATATATAACCACTGAGATGATCATCAGGGTGTAACGACGAACAGAATCGACTACTGGATTGAGCATTGCCACTGATATTGTGTATGTGATATAATATTTTTAACCTATGCATACTTTATCTTACAATATATTTGCGCCTTTATGATTATTTTTGTGAAAATACATTTTTCGACCATCCACGTATATGTATACCTAGGTTGGTTCCCCTGTTACCAAATTTACCACCCTACGTGAGGTTATTCATATATATATATGTATCTAGCACTTGTGTAGACAGAATTGTCGTTATTCTCATGTCGTTTTGTTTGCAGCGGTATGACTTCTCTTCCGTTATGGACACAAACAATTTTTTGTCTATTTATGTTTCACCATGACTTACCTTGTATTTCACCCTAGTGAAGATACAGATTACAAAAAAAAAATATATGCATATATACAATGAAGTAACCACCAATGCCCGGACTCATACAACATATTTATGTTTCCCTGTGCGGCGATAGAACCACGGTGGTGTGTTAGTCTTCTTCGATGCCAACTATGATTTAATTAAAGTGAAACATGGCCCTGGCCTATATTCTGGAATTGGCTTCGCTTCTATAGCGCATATTGTTACTATTGGTTGTAATCTCACCTAAAAGCGAACAAAACCAAGAATGACGAACTTAATTTAATGAAATCACCATTGCGGTGGTCAGGTTTTGCTGTAGTAAGTAAAGAGGCAATTTACTCACCATTGCACTGAGACTAGACAATGCCTAACATGACATTAATAATCTACTCGTATTATAGAATAGATAAGTATCTACGCGTTTAGCATTTGTTATAGGCTTTGGTTCTTCAGTTTATTTTTGCAAGGTTGTGTCATTGTTGCGATTACAAATTTTATAAAGCAGTGTTTGATGGACATTAAATATGGAATATTAATAAGTTAACAATGTGGCATTCAGGTTAAACTGAATATCGTTTACAGACAAAAGGAATACTTTTTGCCAATATTACATTTAATTAAAATGGCAGATGCATATATTTGTGAATGGAAATTGGTAAATTGGAGAGCTACTCATATCCTCCCTTTAAAATATAGATAGTTTAATTAATACCAAAACGTTTGCAGTTACTTTATGTTGGGTCCTTACATGTTTGGAACTTTTCTTGATATGTATATGCAAATAACATTAAGTGCATCAACTATGAACATACATTTCAAAGAAGAAAGATCGACATGGGCATAGGTTAGATTAGGCTATTTTTTTTGCAATGGATGATATTAACTGGCAAAATTAACAAAAAACCTCTAAGTATATGGATCGACTCAGAATCGCAAGCTGGAGCATTTCATGGGATCGTGATTCATATACAGGGTGATCAATCAAGAGGTATCTTTATCGAAATAACACAAATTCAAATATATCGTGAAATCTTCATTATTAATCTAAAGAACGATTCTTGACATTCATCGGTGACACCCAGACGAATGGACGGACGGACAGACAGACATGGCTTAATCGAGTCAGATAGCGATTCTGAGTTGATGTATCTTATTTAGCAAATCATCCCCCATGCTTTATAGATCATAGCATGGAGGCTCCCACTTTCAGCGACCTTGTTAAGTTTAAGTCTAGATATTGCTATCCTCCCTTCATTAAAGTCGGGTGCCTGGTAGTTATCGCTGCCCAATGTTGAATGGGTTATTCTGCCTAACTGCGGAAGATTTTGTTGTCATCGCCGTTTAACAGTCTAGAAAAGTGGTTCTTCCATGTTCTCAGCGTCAACGGTGACTCAAATACGAATTTTCCCTGGGTCCTATATCACTGGCTTTGACGTTTTGCACAAAAGGTACGAAAGTCATTCCTGGATTTGCACTTCCCTATATCTTTGATCGCGGGCTTTTTTTTTCTCTTTTATCTTCTTTCTTAAAAACCGGTGTTATTCTCCTTACTTTGCTTTCGCTGATGTCTTGGAAACATACGACGTACAAATCTGCATTCATACAGTCGCCGATTCTGCTCTTGGTTGCTTCGTAAAAATATTTGTTATCAAAGCACAACCCCGAACCTGGAGGGCCAGGCCAGTGTATTGACCTGATGACAGCATGTCGGATATTCTCTGACAAGCTTTTGTATAATGTTGCTACCCCCATAGGGGTAGGGTGTACAAAGTTTGTAACATAGAGATATAATTCAGCTAGATATACCTTAATGCATATGGATCGACTTAAAATCGCTAGCTGAGTCGATTTAGCCATGTCTGTCCGTCCGTACGTCACAGTTTTTGGGCCTTAAATTTTGAGCTAGAAAGATAAAATTTGGTACGCGTGCTCTTTGTTGCTCGCATCGCCTTTTTAGAAAAAAGTAGTTTATGGCCAAAACATAAGAAATTATGAAAAAGTGTCTTAACAACATATTTAGAGAATGTGAATATCTATATTTCGTCTATTTTTTTTGCCACGCCCATTTTTTGGGGCTGTTTTTATCAAAAAACGTTTTTCGGTACATTTTCAAAAATATTCAAAAAAATCATTGGTTTCGATAATATGAACATTTCGTCCTTAGATCATTTTAACACACGCCCACTTTGTGTGGTGTTTTCCCACAAAAACCATTTGTATACCCTATCCCATAGCATATGCAGGAGAAAATCTTTGTTTTGTGACGAACCATAAACGATTTTTATAAACTGCCTGAACAATATGTTGTGACAATGATATTTTCCATATTTCATCGCCATAAAGCCTACGTTTTGGGGATATTCGTTTTAAGCATGGGATGGGATAGGGTATTAAACGATCCGCACAGCGGATTGTAGCTTTGTTTTTTCTGTGGTCAACGCACTAGCACTTTTAAGTTTAGCAAGTAAAATCCAGTTGGATGAGCCTAGTATCCGATGGTTACCAGTGGGAGGTAAAATAAATACAATTCATGTGTTGTCAACGTTACAACAACTGGTAATATCCTAGTTAAATACCGCATTTAGCCTCATTCTACAACAGTCAACCATATAATCCTCTAACTATCGGACTAGACAAATGTCGATCTCTATTAAAGTCGGTTCTCAAAATAGTTAAAATAAATAAATTTCTTGTAAGGGAAAATAATTTATCTAAACGTCTCTTTTATTTTCATATAAATGGAATCATTTTCTAGTTTCTTGCTAATGACAGATACTAAATCATAATTTGTGTTCGGGAGATTGCTTTTTCAGTGCATTTGCTTCTTCTAAGCAAAGATAACTATTTTTTATTAGTTAATTACATGTACTTCACCTACTTAATAAAATTGACCCCTCGTTGTTTATCGTCGTCCACTGAATGCGCTGCAATTATTCTTGCGAATGTCTTCTTTCGAATGGCCAGGAACGTTGATTTCATTTTCAATTGTGTCCGCCACTCTCTGTACGCAGGTTAACAAACAGGTTAACTGGAAGAAAGCGAAAATAGAAAATAAAGAAAAGCTCACACTTTTCTTTATTTTATTTTTTAAATGCCAAAAGGTTGTGTGTTTCTGTGTTGGTAAAATGTGGCCGAACAACTATACCAATATCTAATAACTTGCCCTAGTCCACTAAAATTGTTTTGCTCTCTTTCTATTTTCTAAACATTTTCAGACATGCGTTTTGCTTGAGTTTGTGATGTGGATATTGACATACACGAGTTCATTTCATGTATGTATATCAAACAAGCGACATTCGACAAAAACGTGTGCACTGCCGGTAGCCGAAAAAAAAAAAAGATAAAAAAGTACAAGAATTAAGAACCAAGATGCCGACACTTTATCTACATTTGGTTTTACTTTTGGCCGCCAAATAAAAAGGCGGCGGGCGGTTTATGTGAACTGAGTAGGTGTAGGTTGGCTGTGTATACCTATAAATTATTGTATTCATTAACATCTTAGACTGACAACTTATCAAGTTGGTTGTATAAACAAAATATTGATATACTTTTATGTGTTTTAGCTTTCACTTGAAATTTATTTATTTATATACATATATATATGTAACTACATATATGTTTTTAAGTTGAAAAAAAAAAACTTCTTAAAGCATTTTTTGGGAGCTATGCGTTGTATAGAGGCACAGCTAAATTAGTTTTATTGCTTACTAACTTATAAATTAACTACATATTTAGAGATTGGTTACTTCTTAAAGTAAGTTGCTCTTCTGTTTCGACCATCTACCTGAGAAGTATTGCAGTCAATTTACACGTTATGGCCTAGCCTTTTAAAATGGCCAATTCATAGTTCCTTCAGTAGGTTTTTATCGCTACACAGCTCGTAAAGTTCGATATCGAATCTTGGTCTTAGAAACAATGAATTTTTCACTCAAAACGCATCATCTGCTTTTGATACAACCAATGCCTTAGAACCGTAGTAAAGGACCTGGGTGATCAGGATATAGGATAAAGGATCTCCTTTGTATTAATAAGCATATGCTGCCAACAAGGTAGAACACAGAGCATCGAAGGACGTCACACTTGACAGCTACAACATTGAGTTATTAAGGGACTTTCTCTAACTCGGCTCCAATATTAACTCTGACAACGCTATCTCGCCACAATTCAAAGGAAGAATTATTCTTGCCAACCGCTGTTCAAAAAATACAAATTTTTGGCGCAACAGGCTCGTTAGTACCCAGGGCCTAGCTTTCTCACAACCATTCATGTGTGCGTGTGTACTTCTTGCACGATGGCGGGACCTCCTGTTTTATGCCGACTCCGAACGGCTAAGTTGAGATAAGCTATTCTTGACAATTGATACTACTCGGACGATTTGTCAGATCATCACGAGAGGAGGGCCAGTGAAAAATCATTTAGGTGTTGCTACGGCTGGGAATCGAACCCAGACCTTCTGCGCGGCAGTTCATCGCACTAACCATCGCGCCACTGAGCCCTCCGCTGTTCATTCGGGCTAAAAATGCAACTAAGTAATAAAGGTCTCGCTTAAATAACGTTTTTTTTTTAGAGGTATAGAACTTTAATTTGGCAACGCTATTTTAACTGACTGGCGGCCATTTTGTCAGCTGTCAAGTGAATAGACTGACGTCTGAACAACGCTTCCAAATTGTGCAAATTTATTTTGAAAACCGTGGTTCTGTTCGAAATACGTATCGCGCACTACGTCCATTTTACGGTCAACATAATCGTCCATCAGAGCAATTAATTCGATTAAGTATGGAACGTTTTCGCACCACGTTTACTCTAAATGATAATACGCATCCACCTCGTACAGTGCGTACAAAATAAGTCATTGCTGCTGTAGAGCGTATCGTAGAGGAAGACCAGAATCAGTCGTATCCGCCATCGTGCACAGGAATTGGATATGTGTCCATCCACTTTATGGAATATTTTGTGAAAAGATCATGGTTCAATCCAACTCGTACAAGAATTAAAGCAACAGGATTTCCTAGCAAGTCGTAGATTCGGTGAATGGGCCCAAAATAAGTTTGCCGTTGATCTCAATTTTTATAAGCGAATATACCTCTATTTCTATACCTCTAAAAAAACACCCTTTACTTACTAATGACCCTGATCATCTCATTCCTGCTCTACGACACCGAACAATAAAGTGCGAATGAAGAGGGACGCTATGGAGACGAAGATTTAACCAAGAATTTTACGAGCTATACCTCGACATAGACCTGATCAAAAAACTTCGCAGCGGACGTTTAAGATACGACGTATAGAGCGAATGGACACCAATACTCCGGCCAGCAGAGTCTTCGAGCAGACGTTAGTAGAGGAACCACAACAAGGACTTGAAGTGCGTAATTTTAGGGGCATTTTGGTTGATGTTCAGGTTCACTCAGATTGTTGAGTCACTTAAGTAAGTAAGTGGACAGTAGTTTTCACTTTCATCGTCAATGTTTGTTTAATAGTTCAGACAGGGGCAGTTTGGTATTCATCGCTGTAAAATATGTGTTTTTTTTGCATATTTTTACCACCGACTTTAACTCAACGACGTTTTTTTAATTTCCCTTTTGTTTTTATAAAAATGTTAGACCTTGAGATTTTGATTGATTCTAACATTACGATTATATGGGAAAAGTGATTATTGTAATTCCGTCCGTCTATCTGTAATGGCTTCTCCAGCCTCAACGGCTTGACCGAACTTTTTGAAACTTTGTATACACAGTTCTATGAATATATTAATTCTAACAAAACATATAAGGAATATTTTCAAATTCTCACAAACTATTTGGTCAAATGAAAATATGAAAAAGATTGAAAAAATGTTGCACGTTTTTTTTACACGTTCTTACTTATTTTGCTTCTACAATACAAAATTTAGGAAGTGTGCCAACTGCGTTATAATTTTATCCAGCGGATAATTTTTAACATACGTGTGATAAATATATAGACTTATAATTTTTAAACTTTTTTTATACGGTATCCCATAGGGTTATAATAGTTCTGACACAAGGTTTGAAACAGAAATAATTTAGGTAGATATACCTTAAAGTATATGGATCGGCACAGACTCGCTATCTGAGTCGAATTAGCCATATCTGTCTGTCCGTCCGTCCGTCCATCCGTCCTTCTGTCTGTATGTTACTGATTTGTAGGCCTTCTATTTTTAGCTATGCTAATGAAATTTTGTAAATAGGATCCTTGTCCGAGGCTACAGAACAAGTGTAAACATTTTTAAAATCCGCCCACTACCACGCCCCCTTTCCATTTAAACATTGTTTTTGGCCAAACGGTTAATAATTTTAAGAAAGGATCTGAATAGCATATTTAGACAATCTCAGTGTCTATATTTCGTTCATATAAGGTTTTTTTTTTGCCACGCCCACTTTTTGGGGTCGTTATTCTAAAAAAAAAAAAAAAACAATTTGTAAACCCTATCCCATAGCATATCCATACAAAAACGTCGTTTTTTGTCGAACCATAAAATATTTAGATACACCGTCTAAACAAGATTCATTTCAGTTTAGCAACGCCCACTGTTTGGGTGTATTTATAACTAGAATAGAATGGAATAGGGTACTCAATGATTCCCACAGTGGATTGTAGCCTTCTCATTTGTTTTTATATTGGTTTTATATACCAATATATATATACTTGCTGCTAACTATTTGTCTAAAATGTTGGGAAATAGATGAAAAAGAATAATTTAAAAAGCACCGTAATTATTATCTTCATTGTTTTTGTGTGTACTGCGCAGATTGATAGGTTTAACCAATTGGTAAAGAGAAAAGTCGAACGTGGTGTAATGGTATGGGGAGCAGTAGACTAATGACTGCAATATCTTAAAGGGAAAATTGGAAAGAAATTTCCCTTAACTCTAGATATTTTTGGACGCAAAAATTGGACTTTCCAGTAGGACAACGCACCTATCCATACGGCACGGATCGTTAAAAATTGGGCAAGAGAGCAAAATATGGAATTGCTTCAGTACCCAACGTACACATGATTAGTATGGGGATGATTAGTCCAAAAATTGTACGAGTCTGGTCATCAATTCTAAGACTGAGAATCTTTTATTGAACCCATTAAATAAACCTGGATATTTTTTTCATTTATTTTCGCTTTAACTTGTCACGGACGGACGGACAGACAGACATGGCTAAATCATCCCCATTCAGTTTTAGGGATATTTGGGGATATTTAATTTAAGGATTGAATGGGATAGGGTATTCAGTATTACCAAATATTATTGAAATTTATTACAAAATATGCGTTTTTGAAAAAAATGTTACTGTATTGCATTTACATTGCTCATTCAAAGTTTGTTTATACATTGCAGGTCATAAGGGAAACGAACATCGATATATGTAATACATATCGTGTGTGTTGAATTGAAATGTCTATTTTTTCACACTTATCTATTTTCGAATACTTGCAGTGTTACTCCGAATTGATATGTTCTTATATATCAGTTTGAGCACTTGACACCCTTGACATTCAATCCTAGAGCCACGTTGTGGGAGATAAACCTTTAAATGGTTTTCTTATCAACCTGCGTCATCGATGATACGCAGTATTGCATTTCCATTATGCGACTCTTGTCACTAATTAAAAGGGGTCTTTAAAACACAAGCACAGCGGCATCAATCGGTTTTCTCGTGCATAAATCAAATGCTTTTGCAATTTGCCCGGCGCGTTTTATAATCGCGACAAATTGCTTTAAATTGTAATTTCTTTTATTTCTGTTCGCTATTATCACGAATACGACGATGAAGTATATGAAAGGATGACGGTGTTTTTAATAACAGTTACATTAATTGAAATCACTTAACCAACCCTAGCATCTACTCATCTCACCATACATGCACAGGAGGTTGTCTCCTCTTATCGTGCCAGATACCCGCTACTCTCTCTTCAAGTAAACATAATACAAGCAAAACAAAAAGAGCAAAAATGTGCGCGAAAAAAGGAAACAACTCCAAAATAGATTTGAATTTTCACTTTTACTGACTACTGGTGGACTTAATGCAGTCCGTCCCATTCCCATCCACGTACGTCAACGGACAAGGTGTAGTCGCATAAAACTCACTTGCATTTGCATAAAATTAGTTGCCAGAAGCCGATGTTGGGCAAAATTTTTCACTTCGTGTGTATATTTTATCGGTGCCCCACACAACAGATGTTGCCATACTCCATCGATTTTTTTTAGTGGAGGCACTTTTAGCCGCAATTTAATGGCTCTTCAAATGTATGTTCACCGCACGACAAGAATACGCCGGAAAATGTATGAATTTTACGAGTGTGTGTTATGCGCTTTAACAGGAATATTGTTCATACCAATGTTATGTACATGCATATGTATGTAGTGGAGCGCGAGAGCGAATAAATAAATTGTTTACATTTTTTACGACTTTGCGCATTTTATAGCAACTCAGTGTGTGTCGAATGCTAGGCGGGCCATTAGTCGAATGCTTTATTATAATTTTATTTGCGACGGTTTATGGCAGCTGAAGATAAATGTGATTAACAGGGTTGCCATATTATTGCAAGTTAATTTTAACGATTCTGTTATTGAAAGTAAATTCAAAAATTCTGTTTTCCCTAAATGAATGGATATTGTTGTGGTGAGATAAAAGTTGAGACATTTTAGAGATTTAGAATGTTGCCTGTTTTTCTCTAATTATCTATTTATTTAGTCTTGTACTTGTGGCCGATAAATGGCGATAGTTACAAAATCCTTGAATATACCGGTGCTTTAATAGTCGCAAAAGATATGATTGCGCCATGTTCTCCAGCTCAGAATATTGGTTTTATTAATATGGTAATTTGAAATATTTATTCTTTTGAAATCATCACTCGGTCCTATATGACAAGTATTGGTTTTGTGAACAAAAAAAAAAAAAAAAAACAAATTCGAGGCTAAAATAAAAAGATATAAAAGATAAAAAGTGTACATTAAGCAAAATTGTAGACTTAGTTTTATAAATGCTGTCGTAAGCGGCTTTGAAATCGATGAATAGGTGGTAAATCTATGGGCAAAAAAAACACTGATAAAGGCCGATCAGGTTGTTCGTAAACGGTTCCAGGCGTTCACACATTACGGCAGTTGGATCTTGTAGGTGATGTTGATGAGACTTATTCCTCTCTAGATTGGCGCAGTTCAGAGTGTGGATCGGGCAATGATGTTTGAAGTTTGAACAACATCGGTATAGCCTTTTAGCCGGGAGAAGCGAGTATGGACAGACGGACGTAATCGCGGGAATCACTTTTTTGGGTTCTACTTTTACCGTAGCTTATAAATCATTGAAAATCTCGAGTTCAAAAACTTTTCATGAAAACAATACCATTCATCCGTGTGAGAGTGTTAAAAGACGGACTATTCGATTTAGGGATTTAAATCGTTTTTTCCAACATTTTTTAATAACCACTTCCAAAAACATGTCATTTCGCAATGAAAGAAAATGTTGGTAGCCCTAGTTTATGAGTATGACCTTTGAACTTTTCCCTGGTTTGTTCTCTAAGAAGAGCTTTTGCGCTCTAAAAATGTTGCTGGTGGATTTGCTTTCAGGTGCAAAAAAAACAAGATATATTCATAACAGTGTCACCGAATACGTAATCAGCACTACACTTGTTTTGTTTTTTGGTCATATATAATTAATATACCGGTAAAAAAAGAACATAATTTTGTGAAATTTTGTCAGAAAATAATGCAAGGAAGTTTGGATTGGATCCTATGTACATTGTTTGGAGGTGCAACAGCTCAAGCTATAACTAATCTTAAGGCTTTTAATTGCCCAAATTATATGATTTTCAAGAAATATACAAATTGTTTTGCTTTCGAGGTTTTTCATTATGCTTGGATGGGAATTGTAATCAACCAAGCGATACATTGAGTGTTCATCTATATCTTTGAGAGTATATGAGTGTTTTCAGTATTCAATTGGCAACACTATAATATCACATGTCGACGGCTAATTAATTTAATTCAGAACGCATGAATGTTTTTGTTTTTATTTGTTAAGCGAGATTAAATCGTATTTATTTGTTTGTTTATTAATTACTACTTATACACACATACATATATGCATACGAGTGGGGTCAATGTTGTTGCAAGATTAGTCATCATATGGAAATTTTCGATTATGTTGCTTTTGGAGTAATTTCCTTTACGTAATTTCTTGGCCTAGTCTTCTTAAAGCCTTACCAAGAACCTTTATTTTGTATATAGAAAATCCTATTCAGGTAAAATGTGGCAAAATTAAATTAAAAATCACACAGAGTTTGAAGCGAAAGCTTTTAAAAATATCTTATTCCGGCTGCTAACGTAAACAAGAATATCCACATATATCTATAAAAGAACTATGTATCTACTGTTGATAAAAGAAAGAATATTTGTCGAAGTTGGGGTATCATATTCATTAAACATTTTAGCAGGACTTCCTCCGTCTTCCGTTCTTTTTGAATTGTGTTCTGGACCTTAAATCCAAAAGAATTAAATCGGCTGTTAGATGATGTTTTTCTTTATCCAAACAACATTTTTGGTTAAATGTTTAGATAGTCTTGGTGCTTGATCATCTTTTGGCAAGTATAAATATATATATACATTTTGAAATTCCTTGAAGACATAAGGCACATTGCAGCTTCAGTTTCTGGTATCGACTTTTAGGACCGGTTTTTTAGTGCAAGATCATCTTAGTTTCAGGACTGACTTCAAGTTAACCACAGAAACGTGATTAAACTCGATGATAACCCAAAAACTTTGTAAAGTTAACTGTGGATTAAATGAAAGCACTAAAAAACGACTTAGCACATCAGTTCCACAAAACATATTTAACAATTTCTTTCTTTATGGCCCTCCATTGGAATAGATATCAGCAACAGCGTTTCGGTGTTGTGTCTAATATAAACGATGTATGCTCTCAGCTGGCAAGTTGTTGAGTGGGCCAGTTCAAACTTCCGCGCGCACATCTCATTTCTCCTTCGAGTAATTGCTTTCTGTCAGTAACGATAATGCTAGAGCATATTCAATAGAATGTTACACTTTTTCACTTTAGTATCGCCGGGCCCCAAGTGATCAGTATTCCATTCAACTTATCTAGCGATATAGAAGGCCAGGTCTGAATTAATTCAATTTCACGTCGCCCTTTTATTCGACTCGTTTCTCTCAGAACCATTCATGTGTGCGTGTGTACATCTTGGACGATAATGGCGGGACTTTTTGTTCTATGACGAATCCGAGCGACTGAGTTGCGATATACTTTTCTTGTCAATTGATTTGATACTACTCGGATGATTTGTCAGATCATCGCGAGGAGGAGGACCAGTGAAAAATCATTTAGAAAATCGAACCCTTGTGTATATATGTTTATTTTATATTTTAATTTAATTTTTAAAAATATACAATTTAAAAAAGGATAAAAAATAATAATATAGGTACATTTAGGAATGGTATTTAGATAAAACCCAGAATAATTGAGATATCGGAATGTTTCGGGTTTAGTAGAAATGTTTGAATTTATTATTGAATTCGTTTAAGTTGATATGACTACTCTACTCATTGGTAATTTTCGTTGGATATTGTTCCTGAGCGGTTCTATCGTTGTTGAGTTCTGGCCGAAACACAATCACGCGTTGGCTGACGCACCTAGTTCAACTATAGGAAATCAATATATATTGCCTATGTATTGCTTGGCGTTGAGCTTCCACCTCAAAATGAATAACGAACAATCTTAACGTAAGGTTGCTGTAAAGCCCCGTTGGCAAAGCGAAGGTTATAACGATTTTGTATTTTCAAAAAAATGTTGTTGTTTGTGGAGTATGATATTTTTAGCGAAGATTTTAATCAATTCCCCCATTTTTTTTTTAAGTAGAAGTTGAAACCGCTGCTGAGATCGATGGATAGTTGGGACAGGGACAGGGACTATGAGTATTGTCCACCAGCATACCAGTCTCACGAACTTTTTGCACAAACTTGCGTACTGCAGGCTTCATTTTGGGCAAAATTTATTTTTAAATAACGCACTATTTGGGCTACACAGCATACACTTTGGAAATATTTTTTCAATATTTCCCAACGTTTTTCAAACATAAAAAAACTCATTTCGTTCCGCGGAGGTATTATCAACCGGAAAACAGCTGTCAGTGTCAAAATAACCTAAGATTTAAAAAGAAACCACTAGATGACCCTGTACACACATGTGATAGGGGTGTATACATAAAGCTGTAAAAATATTTTCAGTTAAAATATTTCTTTTTGTTTTTAATAGTTTCCACTTTTTTTTATTTTCTGATTATTCATCCTAGATCTTAAAGGACTGCTCTTGTCACTGTGGCTATTTTTGTTTTGCTATAAATATAAAAATTAACAAAAAACGTGTTTACAAAAATAAGTGAAAAGACAGTCAAAATGTACGGACTACAAAAATTTGATAATTCCGAAGAGTGTAAAAAGTTGCAACATAAATTTATGGTGGAATTTCCTATTAATTTTTGCTCAGTATCTACCAATTCTATTCAAACTACAAAAACTGATCAAAAAGAATTTTTTGTTTTATTCATTTAGATATTAGGTGATCTTGATTTACTTACAAACAAACAAAAACAAGTAACATTAAAAAATAGATAATATACAATAGATTTGTTTTTACTCTTGCACAAAATAATCCAATTTTGATAACTTCTTGCATTTTTGGAACAACTTGCGACGTTAAATCGCACAAGCACTGTTGCCATTATATAATTCATATGTGGGTTTATTGTTATCTAATATAATATTTTATTTATCCTCAAATTCATTAATTTAAAAATGAGTTTCATTGCTCAGGATGATTTTTCGATGAAGTTCAGGATTTCCTACAAACTTTTGCATAACACAATGGGAGAAGTTTCAGTTCTCTAAATGATTATGGGGATTCAACCCTCGAGTCAATTTGATCTTTAGGCTGAATTCGTGAAAGACGTTGAATCGAATGATTTGGCTCATTTTGAACAAAAACACTTACGATGATTTCGATGATTTCGGTACTTCGACGAATGAGATGTCTCACAGGCACAGGAACATTCAAAAGTTATTATGATGACTCGAATTTATCCATATCACTGTCTGTTGGGATGATTATTACGGCAGAAAGTTGGATTAAGTGCTTAACCACCGACTCAAAACCTCCGAACTAATTTCAAATAGTTTCCAAACCTTGATATTCATATATACATGCTTTTATAATTGCAGTCAAGTTGGTATTGTTGCTATAATACGTATTTGAGAACAATTAAATACTTTTAATTTAGTATCCTGCATACAAGGGGGTGGTTTTTGACGTCCACATGACATTTGTATTTATAGTGTTGCATTGTCGAAGAACCGAATATCAGATATCAGCGAGATGAACAAGTGGTTTTTTAACTTTTTTTTCCATTTGAAATATATATTTTTTTAATTTCTTTGTTTGCTCTATATATACATATGTGTGTGTTCAATCTGTAAGAACTCTATATTTAAGCAATGTTAGCAAGGACATGCATATGCTACTACTCTATGATGATGATAGCACAATTGAATATGTATTTATTGAGCTAGTTGGTGACGAAGATAAGCTATTGCTTGGTACAGTTTACCGGCCTAACAAATATGTTGACTTATTGCCCTTTATATCCTTAATGGAAGAAATATCGTGTACATGCAAGAATATAATTGTGTGTGGGGATTTAAACTGCAACCTTCTCACTGAAAATTATCTTATTGAAAATTTAAGTGCGTTTAATCTATCTGCTGTTAACACTTCAACTCCAACACACTTCTCGGGCGGCCTGCCTACACTTCTAGATATTTTTTTGGTAAGTGATAACAGGAAAGTATGTCTGTATGATCAGCTCTCGGCTTCAGCTTTCTCAAAGCATGATCTGATATATCTAACATACGATTTTAATGTTATATCTGCAGTTAGAACTTATCAATATCGAGATTTTAAAAATATTAACTTCTCTTCACTGGAAGAACATGTACGAAATACTACCTGGGAAACGGTGTACTACTTGACTTCATCTAATGCTAAGCTTGATTTCTTTAACGAAAAGATTCAATCGCTATATAACGATCATGTACCACTGAAAACTATAATTATTCGTCATCAAAATCAGCAATGGTTCACTTCACATATCCGAACACTTATGTTGCAGCGCGATCAAGCATACAACCATTGGAAGCGTTTTCGTCTGAACGAGCTGCGTAGGATTTATTGTTCCATTCGAAACAAGGTTACTGTAGAAATTCGTAAGGCCAAATCGCAAGTCTATTCCAGTCGTCTAAATCTGTCACTTAGTGGTCGTCAACTGTGGAATAATCTCCGCAGTATAGGCATAGGAAAATCCAAGTGCAATCGATTTGAGAATGTCGATTGTAATGACCTTAATAGGAAGTTTGTGGAAACAACAACACAGCCACATAATCTTATTAACTCCTGCACAACTACCAGTCGAATTTCGTCTTCTTTAACATCAGCCTCTTGCTTTGGGTTTAGAACAGTGAACAGTTCTGAGGTGGTCGAAAGCTTGCTTTCAATAAAGTCATCAGCCGTGGGACAGGATGGTATTAATCCGCGTTTCTTGAAAATAGTTTTGCCTATTGTACTTTCGTACATAACATATATTTTTAACTCATTCTTGACTACTGGAGAATACCCATATCAATGGAAAATGGCTAAGATTGTTCCGATACCCAAAGACTCACTCTAAGGGAGATGAGTTCAGGCCCATATCAATTCTACCATTTCTTTCAAGTTTTTGAAAAAATACTACATATGCAAATGAGTTTATACCTTAATAATAGCAACATGTTAACTATAAAGCAATCTGGTTTTCGAAAGAACCATAGTTGTACCACTGCCTTGATAAAAGTCACCGAGGATATGCGAGAAGCGATCGACGAAAATAAGGTGACCTTCTCAGTTCTGCTCGACTTTTCAAAAGCTTTCGACACTGTTGTCCATAGTGTTTTATACGATAAGTTGCTCAAGCTTTTCAAATTTTCAGACGGTGAGTTAAATTGATTGCTTCTTATTTATCAGGTAGAATGCAAGCGGTTCATATAAATGACCAACAGTCGGAATATATTAATACGCTAAATGGTGTCCCTCAGGGATCCATCCTGGGTCCTCTACTTTTTTCATTGTATGTTAATGATCTTCCATCCATTTTTAAGCACTGTGGATTACACATGTATGCTGATAACGTGCAAATGTACATTAGCTGTCCACTTGGCCTAATAGAGCATGGTGCAGCATGCGTTAATGAGGATCTTAAGAGTATTGTAGCATGGGCACAGACAAATGGACTCCTTTTAAATCCCTTGAAGTCTAAATGTTTGGTAGTCTCAAGGCACCCATTGGAGTTATCTTATTTTCCTACGATAATTTTGGGCAATGCACCAATTCTTTTGTATGGGTGTGAACTTTTTGGAAATTGTAGCTATGCTAGTAAAAGGAGACTCCTTATAACCTTTAACAATGCTACTAGATATGTTTTCGGATTACGAAGATACGACCACGTATCTAGTTTCTCTAGACAGCTATTGAATATGTCATTAGATAGTTTCATAAAGTATCGCACAGTTTTATTACTTTCAAGCATAATACGAACACGGCAACCTCGGTATTTGTATGATAAACTAGTTGTAGCCTCCTCAAATAGAACGGGTCAGTTAATTCACCCACGCTATTCTTGCCTTACCTCCGAGCGTCAGTTTTTTATAAACGCTATCCGGCAATGGAATTCATTGCCTCGATATATAAGAATAATAGAAAACACAACAATGTTTAAAAATATATTAAAGAATTATCTATCTCAAAATTTTTAATTAACAATATTAATAATATTGTATTATAACTATTAAAACTAATTTATCACTTGGTTAATTTAATTTAATTCATGAAATAATGTATATAAATATAATGTAGCTTTATCTGCAGTTTCTAGCTAAGCACTGATTTATAAGATAGCTTATCTTAATGTGTTTAGGCATTACAGTTTTACTTAAATAAATAGTTGTCATCATATGTTTACGTATTAAACTTTAAACATTCACAACATTGATTATTGATTGTTTTCGTATTTTGCAAAGCTTCTTTAGCTTCAAAATTTCACCCATCTTATTCATATCACTTTTCTGCATGATACAGATCCTCTTCGTACATAAAAAGAGAAAGCATACTCAAAAGTCAATAACCAGGAAGCTGGTTCTACACTCTTACATGAGACAATATACAAAAGAGGATTCTCGTCCTTGTGGAAGGTTTTCGTCCGTCCTTCCTATGCCAATGTTACATTATACGATTATGAGTACCCATCAGCTATCCGCATTGAACATTTTGGTTTATCACGCCTCTAGTAATCACAAGTGGTCTCTTAGCCAAAACATGTAGTAAATGCATACCTCATGTCTGCATACATATATGTTTACAAGTGCTCTATAGAGATTTATTACTCAAAAATATTTACATGAGTAATAGGTACTCATGTAAATATTTTTGAGTAATAAATTTTTTTGGGAAAGTATCTGAAAAATAGTTTCTGGCCTGTGGAGATGGAAACTCGCATTTGCAATAAACGTTTTTTTTAATATTTTATTTTGTAAACGCTGTGATTATAATTATGAATATAATATATTTGTTTTTCAATAAAAAAATGTTTACACAATAAAGATTACTAAACATATCTTTTTCTTTTTTCTTTGCAGGTAAGGATTCTAATATTTGACTTTTTTGGTTGTGGTAGAAATAAACAAGTCTTCAAGAGCTTTGTAAGGTAATTTTACTATCGACAGAATAAAACATTGGTGGGCGCACGAATGGGTTGTACGTACTTGACCATTGGACGCTGGATTTTAAAATACAGCTATAAAAATTACTTAAGCGGTTTTTTTATATACTTGATGTATAACATCTGTTATATTTTCAGAATATGTTAAAACAGAAGTAAGGGTTGCATCAGTTTGATTTTACTCCTATACAGAGGCATATTATGTAGGTATAGAGCTCATCCAATGGGTGTCCTCTGAAGGCAAATTGGATGAAATTACAAGCTTTAGAATAGGGTCTGAAGAACCATACCAGATTGCAATAAAAGATTTCAATATGAAACCTCTACATTTAACGTGGTCAAAATGGTCAAAGAAATCAGTGTATACACTCCACTTTTTCCCTGCTCTCCAAAGTGTGGGAATAATGATGAGCAATCGTTAAAAAAATATGTGACAGCAGATCGGATTTTAACTATGTGAAAAGTTTTGATTTTAAAAATATCGTTATATGGGTTAACGATAGGGTTTGACCTTCCAATTCTAAAAGTCCCTTTGATTATTATACAATTCAGATACCAAATTTAAATTAAATTAGTCTTACATTTAATACATTTCAACTGCATGGTTTTTAAATTTGTTTATCAGATTTGATAGCAACCTACTCAACCGATTTAAATTTATAATTCAATTTTATCTTGCGAAATCACAAGTTTGTTGTCATCTTTTACAAGATTTTCTTTTTTGTCTAACAATCGCGGCGGTGACATCTGGTCGAGTCCGACATCTATATCAGTACCATCAGCGTATGCTGGTAGTTGGTACTGATATAAAGAAGATGTGCCCTGCTGGGTGTCGATCTGAACTTCATCGCATTTTTAACATGGATCATGGCAGGTAGGATCTTGTAGGCGATTTTGGGCAAAGGGTGCCCTTTTTTGTGGATCAGGCAAATGATGCTGATGTTTCGATTTTGCAGGCTCAACCAACAACATTTTGAGTTGTTGTTTGTTACTAACCAAGTTATCCTCCGTGCCTTTATATATATTGCATTTATATTGCTCGACAGTTTAGATATTTCTAGCATTTAGGTGTCGTTAGCCTATATTTTTATGTGTATTTTGTTTGGTTATAAATGGTCGCGTTATTTACAAAATGATGGTTCTTAAAAAATGTATGTCCGCACTTCGGAGTTTGGAGTCTCTGATCTGTGATCTGCAGTCTGCATTCTGATATTGATACTGGAGCCTGAACTACTCTGACTGAAGTTTCAGGTATGTGTGTTGTTTTTTTTTTGTTTTAGAATCGGGATTCTAGCTTAAAAATTAGCGCTACCTCCCATTAAAGGTTTTCTTTAAACACTATTTTATCGATAAAGGCTCTAAGGATGTTGATAAAAATTAATAACTAAGGTACTACATACATATAAAATAAACTGACAAATGTTTTTTTTCGCCAGAAATGAAGATAACGATACTTTTGAAAATGACAGATTTCTCACGAACGACAGCGGTGATTAAACTTTGTTTACTTCCCCAGTTTTAAAAATGTTTACTTTTGTTCAGCTTCGTCGGCCAGAAAGTCTGCGTTCGAAATTTCATCACTCTTGCTCAAAATTTAAGGCCCAAAAATCGGTGACATACAAACAGACGGACGGACAGACAGACATGGCTAGATCGACTGAGCTACCGATTCTGAGTCGATCCATAAACTCTAAGGTATATCTATTATTATTATTATTGTATTATTTCTCTATGTTACAAACTTAATGTCAAAACTTATACCACTATGGGATAGGGTATAAAAACGACCGTTGGAATTTCCCAAGATCCAACAATTAACTACTTAAATAGCGTAAAAAGGATTAGGCGGTGCAGTTAAATAACGCTGTAGGCAGCATGCCCCCCACGCGTATTCAAAGTTTGCACATATTCAAACTCTGCATACCTACACCCAAACTCGCACATGTGTGCAAAATATGAACCCCCTCACTCTGAATTTGGCTTTATTTCACAAGCAATGTTCGAAGTTATATCACTTTGTACCTAAAAGTGATCTATTGATCGCCAGTGCAAAATAACTAAATTTTCTCACAACAAATTAAGCGTCGGAACACTTAAACACTTACAGCATTTCACTTAAAATTAAAATAATGTCAAAACAGCAAAGAGACTATTTAGCAAATTTTTTCAAACCTTCCTGGGGAAGGTTGCCCGAGTTGCCTCGGACATTTTATTCTTTATCTCAGTTAAACACATCCAATTGGATTCTTCGACGACAAGTTAAAGACGGTCAGTAAAAAAAAGTCGTAACTAAATTACGAAGTCTTTGAGTGTAAATACACAAATCGGCTCCGCAGTTCAATAACATTCCACACAGCAAATTTGCACCTGGCATTCCTGTCTGAGGACGGATATTCATGTATGTATATTGAAAAGCTACCATCAAAAAATATAAAGACAGCATGAAAAAAGCTTTCCTATAAAGAGCAAAAACTATATTTCCTCTCACTTTTAACCCACTGAAATAATCTGAATACATAAATAAACCCCACTCAGAGAGCGGAAGAGAACGAACGGGAGAGTTCGTATTCATTTGTTTTGTGATTTGTGGCGGCTGCTGTTATCCCCCAACGAACTTATGTTGGCGCCGATGCAACAAACACACTTCGTACTCACAAAACTAACCAAACCAACCAAGTCTACATTAACCCACCCGCCTGTCAAACACACAACTACATGTGAACCGAATACACGATGAGATGAAAACGGTTTCGCTCAGTTGCAGACCGAATATCGTCGGGTATCAAAGTTGATGATAATAAACCAGAAAACGTTTTTTTTCGCGCGGCTATCTTTTTTCTGTTTTATCAGTTTTAAGTTCGTTTATGCTCACATTTGTGGTGCATATAGACTTCATATCTTACACGAGATATAACTCCCTTCTTACAAAAACAAAAAAAAAAATCATTCAAAAACATTTGAGCAAATTTCAAATTACATAAGTTTTTGTTTTGATTCAAGTAGTGCCAAGTGTTTGATCAAAGAGGAAGTAAAAAATATACTTATAGATACCGATACGGTGATATTCAACTTTTATCGCACAAGAAAAGATACAACAAAAAAAATCTTCCCAATTAAAGTGCATATCGAATGTATACCAGCACCCTCCTCTTGTAGCCGTATCTTTGTGTTCATAGTTTCCTCGCCTCTATCCCGTGCTCTGTTTTGTTGTAAAATTGTATCTTATGTAGTTCGACTAGTGGAAAAATCAATATATTAGAAACCACAAGAGGTGGGGATTTAAAACGAGAAATGCAAAATAAAAACATTCTACGAAGTCCCGCTTCGTTCGCTCATTAAAAATTAAAAAAGGATATTAAGTAGCAGTGGGTTGTTTTTGAGCCAAATCGAATTTTCAAATAATGTAAAACTGCGTTTGTGATGGTGGCGGTGTTGGTTAAATATAAATTATTAAATACAAAAAAAGTCGCTTCAAAAAAGAGGGGCGTGTTTGATTGATTTTCTACGTCTAAACGGTGCAGTATTCAGAGTACACCCTGGACACACAATTTGGAAAACATCAACAAATAAATATTTTCAAAAATCCGTGGTATGTCTTACGAAAAAAAACTGTCCTACATACTGTCATATGAAATACATTTGTAGCTCTTAGAGAGTGAATTATGTCTAGGAGGTGTAGTGGTAGTGATGCCAAAAATATAAACTAGGATTTGCTTTATCAGCACTTAGTTCTAAGTGATTTTCTGTTATTTCTGTAAAAGGTAATTTAATTGTAGGAGGGTGGGGATACATTATACTCCTGTGCTTCCAACATTTTTATCATTTCGGTGTACGTGACGTGTGAAACAATGTTTCACTTTGTGTGGTCCTGGTTTTTTATTGTTCTGCACTCAATACTCAAGATATCTTTTTTTTTGTAATCAATGGTTAAGGGTGTGACCACATAGATTTGAAGAAGAAATATTTCGGTACAGAAAAATCGAAATTCTGTTAAGAAATATTTGGTCAAAAACGAATATGTGCAATAATATTACCTTTCTGTCAATTAGCCCGAATAGTTTTTGAGGAATTAACCTTATTTTGCCTAAATATAAAAACCCGTTTGTTGGGATTTAAAAAAATACTGGGTAAGCAGTTTTGTTGGATAATATCGTCAAAGCTTATGTTAAATGAATGGAAATCGTAAGCGCTATTTTCAAAACAATTTATGTAACCGTTATATGGTAGGTATCGCTAACAAAATGGCTAAAAGTAAAAAATAATGGCCTAGAATAGCGGCTTTACGAATTTTTCAATACAGAGTTTAAGAAAATCGGTCTTGCCGTTTAGGTTGGAGAATCACCTGGCCCTCAACCAACATGCCTGGTCCTTAGTTAACTGCCTCCAGTTGCGCACTTCAAGTTGGTTGAGGTCTGTTTCTACGACTCTTAGGCAAGTTCTTCCACTAATGCGTCCGTTTGAAAAATACTGCGAAATTGTATTCTAGAGTCCTAATAAGTATATGTAAAATTGTCTTTTGTTTAATAATATATACAGCTTCATTGTTTTTTATCCTTTATTGATTTTGCTAGTGATTTCAAACTTAGTAACATCTATGTTCTGTTATGTCCAACTAACAAATGCACTAAATGATGAGTCTGTAGATGTATATTATATGCTGTGGCAAATCTCTGCTCGTTAATGCTGTTTGTATTAAGCTCGCTACGACACAGATCTGATAGTGAAAAAAAGTCTGGCTTTGAAGCGAAGACTCTGCTCTGCGAGTATTGGTGTCAATTCGCTTTACATGTCCTAGCCATTTTAAGCGTCCAATGCGCAGTTTTTTTTTGTATGTTGCTGTACAGCTCGTATAGTTCTTGGTTGAATCTTGGTCTCCATAGCCCGTCAATGAAAATGGAACCAAAGATTTTCCGAAGAATTTTCCTCACAAATCGACCAAGGATTTCTTCATCCACTTTTGATACGGTCCATGCTTCAGCGCATAAAAGATCTTCTTAGTGGTTCGAGTGAGGGCTATACTACTGAATTGCCTTCTTAGCCTGAAGGAACTGCGCTTGGAAAGAGTAATTCTTCGTTTAATTTCTGGCGAGATGTTGTTGTCAAAGTTGAAAGCGAAGCCGAGGTAGACAAAGACCCGTACTATGCGTCTAAATCGTTATCCTGCACTGACGGATGAATTTGGGTGGTATACAAAAACTAGATATAAACTAGACATAGCTCGTCTCTATAAATGCTGTCATATGCAGCTTTGAAATCGATTTTCCAGAATTTTTTCTGCTAAAACCTGAAACACAGCAATATAGCAAAAGCTCAAAAGAAAATTCGTGATATACCACTTTCAAACGACAAGCATTATTTAATTGACGAGAACAAAGAGTTGCTAGATCAGTTCTGTGAGTCCAAATTTGAAATACGGTTTGCTTGTTTGGTAGATCTTTTCACACTAATAAATAAATTGAACATTCAACTGCAAGGGCCAGGAAATTTTAAGTTGCAAGCCACCAGCAATATATTTTCATATGAAGATTAAATCAGTGCATTTATCGCGAAAATTAAGCTATGGGTCAATAAAGTAGAAAGAGAATCAAACTATTGCTAAGATTAAAGGAGAAATAAAGAATAATACATATTACACTTCATTTGAACAACTTAAAAAGTAAACTCAATCGCTATTTTCTTGACTGCGAGAATAACGGTATTCGGAAACTGATCCGCAATCATTTCATTGTAAACGTTTCTAATGTGCCTGATGAAATTCAAGAAAAAGTGATTAAAATGCAACACGAAAGTTGCATTCGAGACAGGAGTTAATCTTGAACATTTTTGGGGCCAAAAGGCAATTTCTTTTCCAAATATTCGAGAAATTGTAATACGACATCAAACTTTGTTTTCATCGACATATCTATACGAGCAGCGATTCTCGGCGCTTCTGATAATTAAAAACAAACACCGAAATCGGTTGGATGCCAGTACCGACATGCGTTTGACTTTAAGTAAGGATTCAGATGCTAGTAAAGAGTATACAGTTACAAAAATCTCATTAAAATAATAAACTTATCTCGTTAATGTATAATTATTTTATTCATTCATTTACATTTACTGTATTTTACGTCTAAACAGTTGGGTCCATTGCAAGACAGAAATTTTGTCAAATGGTCCCTCATCACTGAAAGGTTAAGAACCACTGGTGTAGATAAATATTTAATATAGTTTCCGGTAAAAACTAATTTTTGATATGTATGGATGTAGGAAAATAGTCTTTGAAAGTCAGCTTGATACCGCATATAATCAGAGCAACAACTGAGCATCTTTAGCTACAGCTTCTTGCATATATACTGCCAAAGGTATCAGCAAAACACTTATTGTTACCAATTGTTTCATAGTCATATACTTAAAATGGATAAAGTTATTTTTTACTCCAAATGCAGGGTGGCTGAAATATTGTACATTAAGAAACGCAACTAGAAACTAGTTTTTATATCAAATCAATTTCCGCCGAAACTCCCTTTGTACTTCCAGTATCTGACAACGCGAATTAAATTGATACCTCATCATCCCAACTGTCCATTTTTGTTAACTCTTTGTAACAATATTTAAATTAAAATAAATTAAATTGATTACTAACTCTAAAAATATTTATTAATACGGCGTTTCATCAGACACCCTCATAGGTCTTACGATTGCTGTGCAATTCGATAAACCGATCTTTAGGTTACTTATTCAAGCTTTCCTTTTTTATATGTTTCCTGAGTCTCATTCACTTGAAGAATAACCTATATCACCTCGCTTGGTTCTATCAAAGAACAAGACGGCACACTTTTAAATACTATCAAAGCTAAGCAACTTACAATTTATAGACAAAGAATCTAAACAAAATGTCGATACCTATGCCATCACTCATGACTGTCACACCAACCTAACATTCCAAATACACAATCTCATTGTGGGTGCTTTTTTTCGCCATATGGAAATACAAAAACAAACAAACTAACAAACAAAATAGAACTCAACCAGCAAAGTAACATAAATAAACCACCTATGCTGGAAACGAAAGAAAATGAAAAAAGGGATGAACAACAAGAGAGAACAAAATTATAAAACACACGTGAGTTTTGGATTCAAAACAATAATTCCGATTGCTTTAACTGTCAGCCCATAGCGAGTACATGCACATTGTGCACGAATGCATTGTCAAAGAGATATACCCTATAGAACGCCATAAAAAATAAAGTGCATATCCAATGTGCACACTACCCCTGTCTAAAGCATTTAATTGGACTCGCCCTTCCAACACACCTGTAAACATACCAAATTGTCCCAAATATGAAAAGCGTATAAGGCAGAAGTAAGCTTATTTGAAAAAAAAAAAATGTAATTCAACCTTATTTGCAGATACACAAACAAATGAAAGGGAGTTGGATGTGTAACAAGTATAATCGAAGAAGAAAATTGCATTTGCGAAAAATGGTTACGTATACGCCTCGTATCTAGAGCACTTATTTTGTTTTCAACAGATCGCCCTAAGCTGACAAGGAGAATACTGCCTTATAGTTCAAAGTAAATAAACAAAGTACTTTTACCTATCGTTAATATGACGTTATAAGCGGGGATTAGCATTACTAGTCGTACGGAGATGGTGAATCACAAACAAAGAAAAGTTACTTAAAATGAAACACAGATACACTAGAGGAATTCATAAGCAAGATCTATAATAAGTTTGAATTCGACCTCAAATGGCTACGTGCAGCTAAATAAGGTGATAGATGAATGGAATATCCAATTTTTGTTATGGAATCAGTTTGATAATGTGATCTGGTTGCATGTGCATAGAATGGAAATATTTCAGAAATCATCTAGAGAACATCATGACTTAAGGTCCGTACTATGCCGCAGGTATCGGTTCTATACCATCATCAAGAATCGTTTGGCATGTTGTATGTCTAGGTGGATGACTAGGTTTATATATCTAATGATTTTTGTAAAAAACTAACATTAAACAAAAATAGAACAGCGAAACCTCTTACTTATAGTGTATATCGAATAAGAGCTTCCTTACTTTTTTTTATAAAACGAAAGAAACCAATGTATTGAGGAAAGTCTTTATTAGAGGTATTAGTTGGGTTCGTGCCATTTAATGTTTATAGTTAATTTCCTTCAAACGTTGCCACGTGTAATGCACCATTTAAGCATTACTATGGGTTCAATTTTCGACCTCTCGGCCAGCATATCGGCTATTATTCGATGAAGAACACGAGTTATGTTGGCTTCTAAAGCTTTAATCGGGTTTTTCGAAGTTAAAGTTAGAAAGTAATATCAATGGTGTCAAATCACATTAGATCTTTGTGGCCAATTGACAGAACCATTTCTTGAGATGCTGTTTTCATCGAACGTTCCTCTGAATAAAGCGATTAATTTGTTAGCTGTATGGCTTGTACCGCCATTCTGTAGAAACCACATGACGCCTGCCCATAAACCGATCCAAACAGTGCATTTTTGGGGGTACATTGGTAGCTGTTTGATTTCCTCTGGCTGTTCATCGTTCCAAATATAGGTATTTTGCTTATTGACTTAGTCGTTTAACCAAAAATAAGCTTTATCGGTAAAAACAATTCTGCGATAAAACAAATCAATCAATTTGAAGCTGTTTCAAGGCCCAGAAACCAAAATTAAAACGTAAACCAAAGTCAGCCGGCTTCAATTCTTGAACGAGCTGTATTTTATACTGTGTGGTGAAAGCTTACTACCGCAGCATGCTAACAGCAAATCAAATCTGCGATGGAGCCTTGGCACGACATGTCAAATAACCAAATAAATTGGGCCATAGGATTTAAAAATAATCAAGGGATTTCGCTCGCTAGACCATACATTGGCGCTAATAGGTGTCATCACTGGACGATGTTTAATAGGTAGGCACGCAGAAAGGCTAGGTCTTCATACAAACGACTCCTGTAGGAGTTGCATGGACGAAGAGGAAGAAGAAACAATAAATTGTAACTGCCCGGCCCGATCAAACAAGAGGAAGCTTCATCTTGGGGCTCTGCTAAAGTGGATTTTTTTTAAAACTTCATATTAAACACAATACTCTTATACATTCTTGGGGAAGTTTGTCCTAGTGGTGTCGGACCTTTTATTATAATTTACAAACAACGGTAGTACAAATAGTAAAGCATTTCAAGCCTATTACGAATGATTAACATCCATAAATAAGTGTTGAGTTATGAAGATGAATCTTAAAAAAATATTACAGAAAGAGCAAAATGTTCAAATAAAAATTGGTAAAACCAAACAATTTTGTTTGGTTCATCTGCACCTGGACTCCATGATTTAAACATTATATTCAAGTATCACGTAGAATAACCACAAATAGAATTTTTTTTATTATTTTGCATATTTTGTAGTCGTATTCGGCTCGTTTCAAAGCAAATCAGAATATCAGTGTATCACACGTTTCAAGTGGTTTCTTCACTCAAGTTCAACATTGGAATCAATAGAAAACAAAATGCATACATGTGAATAGATTTGTATATTGTTTTCTTAATGATGAAGGACAACAAACCGGCAGACTAACCTAAACTAACTGTCACGACAATGCTTTATTTATAAATCCAACGTTCATATACATATATACTGCAAAATGCTATTTTCTAGTGTTTTTGTCGTGTCATACAAGGCACTTCCTTTTGCCCCTCTATACGCTTTGCTGTCGCTAAATGTAAACGGTACTCTTTTAGGAGCACTGTGGTTGTTGCTGTTGGTTGATGCACATTTGGCAAACAAAAAGTTCCCGCATTTGATTTACATTTCGCTCTTGCAAAAACGCTTTTCCATTTGAATAGTTTTCGAATTGCCTTCGACTAAAAAAAATCGATTAAATTGAATTGGGAGCTGGTATTTGCTCAAAACAACCTAATACATTACAATATCGAAAATGTTAAGATAAAAATAAAATTGATTGGTTTATATAAATGTTCATGAGTTAACTGAACTTATGAATGTTCATACTTCATATGTGTGTTTGATGTGTGGGTTTGTTGCTTGAAAACCTGAACGATATTGCGTTCATTGAACGACAAATGTAAGTCCTTGGACTTGCACTTGATTTTATGAAAATAGATATTGAGTATTATGAATGCCACATTAAACTCAAATAACTCAATACAGAATATTTCTTCGAATGGTTATGAAGAAGGCAACAGCTTTGGGATATTAGCTTCGATGTGTTCTCTTCGAAATTATGATCGCAGTATTTCCCGCATAAATAATGTATATCGCTCAACCTCATTGTACTAGAGTGATTACAAGTATATAACGGGTGTTTTTGTTTTTCAGAGGTTGGTTTTTCGAATAGAGATAAAACTGACATTTTGTTGTCAAATCGCAACTTTAATGTCATTTATGTTCAGTTTGGTTTGCCATTTCATCATAAACAGGTTGACAAATGAACAACGCTTGCAAATCGTGCAAATTTATTTCGAAAATAATGGTTTAGTTCACGAAGTTTACCGCAAGCTCTGTCCATTTTATGGTCGACATAATCCTCCATCAGAGCAATTAGTTACCATGGATCGTTCTCGCACTACGTTTACTCTATGTGATAATACGCATCCGCAGAGACTTCGAACAGTGCGCACCGAAGAAAAAATTGCCGCTGTAGAGCAAAGTGTTGAAGAGGACCCGAATAATGAGCGATTTACTTATCTATCAGACAGGGAAATTCAACGTGATAATCAGGGTCTAACGAGTGGTCCGTCTCGTTTTATATTATATTGAACCATGATACATATTAGCATGATGTTTGGCACGAGAGATTTTACTAGACTTCAGAGCAAAAACTTATTTCCATTTTTATCTATTGATATAAATTCTGGTCTAAATTGACCGCTCAAAGTGTTGGAGTTTATTTTAACAATATAAGAACACATAATATGATATCTGGGCGACCAAAAACAACCCTGTCAGTTATAACCATCAGAAAGGCACAAACAATCCGTCCACAGGCAATCACGGGCTCGACGAAGAATGCCCTCAGGTGCTCGCAACCCGAAATGAGGGATATAATCGAGGTTACATGCGAAGGCGAGAATCGGCGTCAAGCTCAATAGCAACAAAGACGAAACTAACAGCTTTTCAAAAAATAAAAAGAAAATGTAAAAAAAAAATTGATCGATTGAAGATATAGTTCTTTTTAATTGGTTCAACGTCAAATGGCGCGTTCTTTTTCTGCTTGCCATAAACTTATATAGGTACTCTACATGAGAAGTTTCATGGAACGCATTCAACGAATGCTTTTTATCTACTATCCCCTACTTGTACTTGTGTACAAGGGCGCAAGTAGCTTCAGACAGAAGTGGAAAGTCAACGAGCCTATCAAAGTCACGGGAGTAAGGCTTTTGGTGTGCCCAAATCCCGCGTGTGAAAAAATCCCGCGGTTAGAAAACCAACAAAAAAAAATATTCAAGCTTAAGCTCACGAACTATATTAAGACGTGTGCGATGACTTGGTAAGAACCATACACCAACTCATTAGCAAAATTTGGTCATATGAAAGCATGTTTGTGGACGTAAATCACTTCTACATTGCTTACAGGATCATGTCTGCTGTAACATGTGAACGCCTGACTCAGTACACCAACAACCTGAGGGGCCATATCAAGGTGGTTTTAAAAATCGATATAATTTATGGGGAAAAATATATAAAGTGCTTTGCTTAGTGTTTGCTTCATCAAGGTCTGTATAACACGCCGACAATTTTAATGTTATTTCAAAAACAACGAGATGTGTTTGTCAGAATAGAGGAGGACAGAGGTCAGAATACAAACGAAGAAATGCTATTTCCAAGTGTCCAAGTCCTGCTTGACGGAGCTGAAGAGTGGACAGGAAATACAGACTTAGATTTACACCAAAAGTAATATATACCTAGTCAAAATTACACATTGGAGGTACATAAAATATTGATAGGACACAAATACTAGGTTAGGTTAAATTAGGTAAGGTTAGGTTAAATTAGGTAAGGTTAGGTTAAATTAGGTAAGGTTAGGTTAAATTAGGTAAGGTTAGGTTAAATTAGGTAAGGTTAGGTTAAATTAGGTAAGGTTAGGTTAAATTAGGTAAGGTTAGGTTAAATTAGGTAAGGTTAGGTTAAATTAGGTAAGGTTAGGTTAAATTAGGTAAGGTTAGGTTAAATTAGGTAAGGTTAGGTTAAATTAGGTAAGGTTAGGTTAAATTAGGTAAGGTTAGGTTGTAGTAGCTGCACGCGATCGCGTGCACACTTACACTATAAAGGTCCACATGGATCTGTCGACTTTCCCTATATTCGTTCGCCTAATTGAACCATTCAGAACTGACTATATAGCGTAGGAGATTTCTGACGTTGATATTGGCCAGCTCAACTAGATTATGAGAGAAGAAGTTTCCCAGGTGGAGTTTTCTTTTGTCGCAGAGAGGGGGGCAAAAATAGTGGAGGTGAGGAATACTTTCCTCATCTTCTTCGTCCAAGCAGCTTCTACAGAAGTCATTGCTAAAGAGGCCTAGTCTTTTTGCGTGTAGGTCTATAACATAGTGTCCTGTAAGAACACCGAGTATGGTGCCGATGTTTGATCTGTTCAGCATTGTCAGGCAGATGGAGCGTTTCTGGTTATAATTTGGCCAGAGTTGCCTGGATATTTGAAACGTTGTGTCGTTTATCTATTTGCGGTTTGCTTTCTTCATCGCATCTAGTTTGATATGAAATTTACATGAAGCGAGGAGCATACCTAACATATCTACTGGCGGTATGCCCTGTCTGGCAATCTCATCTGCCTTGGAGTTCCCTATCTCGTGTATATTACATTCTTTTTCACCAAGGCTCTTTTAATTGTCATAATTTCCGCTTGGAAAACGCTACAATGATCGGGAAGGCGAAAGGATATGCTTAGGTTATCCATCTCGGAGAAAACACCTCCACCCACTCCGGATCCTATTTTAGACCCATCCATATAGATATGAATAGAGTTATTCAAGGGAACTGGGAATGGTTGTCCTGAACTAATGCACAAAACAGAGTTGGGTAGTGGTGTGGTCGGTGTTTTCTGTAATGTTAAGGTGATTTAGAATCTTTGTGTGTTCACCTTGAGTGAGTGCCCATTGTGACGAGGCTCTAACAGCTGCATAAGCTGCACACAGCTGCACAAGCTGCGGTCTGTTTGCCGTAGATTTAGGATAGTATCTAGGGAAGCAGAGGGGGCTGTTCTTAGAGCTCCGCTAATACATATGCAAGCTGACCTTGATCATTACCTAGTAGGTTACAGTTGGAGGCTGTTTCTTAAGCCGTCTACCAATCCGTCCACTAATGATAGACACGTAAAGCCAGAAAGAGATATATGGTTGCATACCCCATTTTTTCCTATTGCCTTTTTACAGGAGTATTAGGCTACGGTGACTTTCTTAACGCGTTTTTGGATGTTGGCTTTCCGGTTCAGTTTCTTATCCAAAATCAGACCCAGGTATTTGGCTGATTCTGCGAACGTGAGACTAATGCCATTAAGTTTGGGAGGGTTAATATGCGGGACTTTGAATTTCCTGATAAAAAGGACCAATTCGTTTTTGTTTTTTAGGGTTCGCGCCGAGACCACATCTGGCGGCCCATTCAGAGAGTTCTTTGTAATAGTTCTTTGAGGGTTTTAAGATATTTCCTTGATACAGCTATTGCCACTTTATCCACGTAGCCAATCACATTGCATCCTTCTCTTTCTATATTTACTAGTAGATCGTTGACCACTATACTTCAGAGAAGAGGAGACAGGACGTTCCCTTTTGGGGTCCCAAAGCTGACAGATCTACGTGCGGATGAGACGCCAAGATTTGTGTTATTAAATTTGCTTGTGAGTAGGTGATTTATTAGCACTCCCAACGAGTAATTAAAATTAAAAACAGCAATACTAAGGCTTGCAGATTCTTTAATTCACAGGCTAGATGGGAAAACATAGTTTAGTGGCGCGCACAAATAAAACCCAACCTCAACCAATTTGAAGTGTGTAACAAGCAGTTAGCTAATGATGTTCTTAATTGGAGAACAAGTTGGTTGGAATACTGTAGACTGTAGCGTAACTTAAGTATTTTTTTGTATGTCTTAATAAAAAAATGGCTTTCGACATATCTTGCACTTTTAAAAATGTCAGCCCATTGAGTTTATAGTTTGGTCGATGGGCCAGTCACCAGCCGGTCACGCAAATCGAATTCTTTTACACATGGTGGGGCAAAAGTAATGTCATGCCATAATGTTAATTGGTTTTCATTTTTATTGAACGTTTTTTTGAAGGTGTAAGACAAAGGACATTAAGTTAAAGAACATTATATTGGTCAAATGACCCCTCCTGAGCTTTGCTCGGAATGTAATAATATGAATATTAATTATCCTTGTGCCATAAATGTAAATGTTAAATATAATGAAATCCCCATATTAATCCTTATTAATCATTTTTCTTTAAACCCAACTCGTTTCTAACAATTCTCTTTCTTTTTTAGGTTGAAGCTGGAGATATAATTGTCAAAGTAAATGGTACCGATGTTCATCGATATACAACAAAAGAAGGTAAGGAAGAGTTGAATTGTTTCTCAATTCCAATATACAATACTACTCTATTCTTGTAGTTTTAAAATGTCTGCGACTATCCGATGATCTCGTCACTCTAGAACTTAAAAGAGGTGAGTCTTAAGAATCAAAAAACGTTCTTTCAAATATGTTGCTCACAAACATGACTACTCATTTACAGATCCTAAAATCAAAGCTCGCATCAAAGAACAATTAGCCAGCACAAAGAATCTTCATTATAATTCCGATTCACCCAGAGAATCTCCAAATATTTTCGATATAAAAAATTCGCATAAATCGGATCCATTAACATCGTCGCTACGTAGGCCAACGCAACTTAGCCCGTCATCGTCGACGACGAAAATACTTGTCGAATCACCATGTCGTCCGTCACGCATTCCAACAGCTTTAAAGTGTCCAGCACCGAAGAATGTTCAACATTCGCCACAGCATAAAAGGCCACGACCATCACAAATTCCAAAAGCCAATGGTGGTGGTAACGTTGCTCTCACCAATAGCTATTACAGTCAACATTCTGAATCGGGTACAACATCGACAACCGGAGGTAGATCAGGAGATGATCAGCTACAGATAAGAGAGCCGACATCTGCCCCACCGACAACAAAAGCACGCTTTGAGGCGTACATGATGACCGGAGATTTAATCCTGAATCTATCACGAACACCGCAGAATAGTAATTTGATACCAGCTCACGCTAGAAAGGTAATTTTTTAATTTATTAATTTTACAGAGTAGAGGGCGTCCTGTTTAAGGCCGAAACCGAACATCAAATTCGGGAAGCTTCTCATGACAGTGTTGCTCATGGACTTTAACGTCATGTTGTGCGAATTGAATCTTTGAGCAATACATAATACAGAAGAGCTTATAGAAAATCTATCGGAATATAAGTCATCCTCCACTACTTGTAGAGCTAAGAAAAATTGAGGCAGTCCGTATGCTGTCAATTTGCCTAACAAAGGTCTTTCCCAAATTCAATAGAAAGGCTAAGTTGAGATTAGCTTTTCTTGACAATTAATACTACTCGGATGATTTAAAAAATCATTTAGGTGTTGCTACGGGTGGGAATCGAACCCAGACCAGACCATCGCGCCATTGAGCCCGTCCTTGGTATACCTTATTTTTATTTTTGAATAAAAAGCTAAATAGGAAGCTCATTATGTATACCAGTTAATTTAGTTACATTTTGTTTTTCCAAGAATTTATAGGATTAAAATTGGAAGGGCCTTCTGCGCGGGCCCTTCAGCAAAAAGCTCTCAGTAGTGTCATTCGACTTAAGACCAACCAACAATGTGCAAACATTTAAATTAGCCACTCAACAATTTTAATTGTGTAAGTTAAATCCCAGAAAACTCTAACCACTGTGCCAGTCAACAAATGCATGTTTTTATTGTCGGCAACCGACATTTTTTAAAACTTGTGTACTGATTTTTAGCCCTTGTTCCAATTTAAGAATATATGCAAGAAAAAGTTTAATTATATCTAAGATTTTGTATAGATTCCTACGGTCAATAAGCCGAACGAGTAGAAGAAATTGTACCAAAAACTAATAAACTACTATCCAACGTTTAATTGTCTAATATATCCTTCATTTTCATTTGCAGGTGGATAGCTTACGTGATTCTCCGAATCGAGCTGCAGCCCGTGCCAATGGGGCCTTAGCACCGCGAGCGTCTGGAGAATCGACACCATCATCTTCGTCGGCCTCACCTTCGCACTCGGAGAGTTCTGACTCTGTGAATTTAATTAAAAAGAAAGATAAGACTAACACTAGAAAAGACCATAGTATTAACAACACCTATAGTAGTAATAATAGTAGTGATAGACAATTTAGAAAGGACTCCCTAACCAATGACACATTATTGTTATGTGAAGAGTTAGATAGGGACGAAGACGACGACGACGACGACAACAACGACCAAGTCGAAGAAGACGAACAGGACCAGGACGTCAACGACGTGTTAGACGACGAAGACAAACTGGACGACGAAAACCTCGACGAGTTTAATTACGAAATTCATCATCCCGCGGATTGTCACCGGGGAGGAGGCGATGTTGAACAATCACAACAATGCTTAATAAGAGAATATAATGATGATTTAAGTGCCTGTGTTACGTCGTCCTCCTCCTCATTTAAACAGAAACTCTTGCAACAGAAACAGCAACGGAATAACGATCGCGTTCGCATACAACAAACAGCCGCCTCAGCAACTATAGATTTAGTTGATTGTTCTTCGGCAAGAGATTATACAGCAGCATCATCCCAATACCATCATCATCATCATCATCATCACCATCACCACCCGCAGCATCACCGACAGCAGCAACAAAATTCATCATCCTCCTCCTCATCGACAACAGTGAAAAGTGAAGCGAACAGTTCGCCGGACGAGACAAGTTTTTCGGTGCCAACATCACCCATTTCACTCTCCACACCACTGTTGGACGCCAAGGAAACCGCCAATTCAGTGCCAACCAGTCCAGAACCGAGTGGCATCAACGAAGCAGCTGTCGTTCGACGCCAGCATCATCACAACGGTGTTGTTCGTAAGTGTGATTCAGCTGGTTTCCGAACCAGTAAATCGGAGGATCACTTACAACAGGTGCAGCGCGAAGGTATTGCCGCTGTTATACCGATCGATATTGATGAGGATGTAAATAGCTCTCTTAACACGCTGCTAGATACCAGACAGGATTCCGAAGATTCTCAGGTAAAAATATGGTTATTGCTTCTCCCTGTCTGTTGAACAAGTTGTACGTCACTACGAACAGTTGTAGCTTTTCAACGAATGGGGTGAACTTTGCAAAATTTATTAAAAAAACACAGAAACGTTGTTTATAAACATCACACGCCAACAGTCCACGCCAACCGTCCACACACAAAACACACCACAATATATCTCACTCGCGCATCTTAGCAGTACTATTTGTATAAACAAACAAAAGTTGTGCTTGTAGAGAAATTGCATTTTCTTTTGTTTGAAATTAAATTTAAATAATTGCTCGTTCCATAGGAAATGTTATTTGAAAAGTTTATTTGTATTTCCCTGCACAACGAATTTTTATTTTATTTTTCATAATGTTGTGTTTTTTGTTTCTGTTGCTTCCGATTATAACGTACGTCATTAGTTACAGCCTATTACTTAACTTAGCTACGCCTATAACGTCTTCGAATGAAAAAAAAATAGTTCTTTTTGTTTATTAGGTAAATATTTAAAAAAATTGTTCAAGTAAGACTTTTATCTAGCATTTAAGAAACTCAGTCAGTCAGTGGTGTAGATAGCTGCGGATAGCTTTAAGCGGTTTCAACACAAGGTAGCGGAGTTAACTGCTTGGGCCCTACTTATACGCTTTAAAACCCTATTTAATGCATGCTTCATTGTTTTAAAGAGCTCAAAATGTTCGATTTCTTATATAATTTTGCACTGCGAAGGGAAGAGAAGAAGGGTAGAGATACCTAGTATATATGTTGAGTACTATCGAGGAGAATGCTGTTTTTGTGTGTTCCTTTACACTTTATTTGCAGAATCTTTTTCGAAAGCGTTTGCTAGCTTTGGTCGAGTACCCACCGAAATTATTGTATTTTTTTTTTTTTTTTTTTTTTTGGAGTATAGTTCTCTGGATTTGAACCTTCCACTTCTTCGCGGGTACGTCCTGACAATACCAGGTATTTTATTTAATTCTTGCTTAGTGGGATTCCAATCCTATTCAATCACAGGAAACCTGCTTCCAGTTCATGCTTATAATAAATTCTTGTTTTGTAATAAGCGTAGTTAGTTGGACCGTATAGGTCTTGGGCAGTTGTCTATAATGTTAAGTGCATGTTTTGGGGACGAACTTATTTGTACCTTATAGGAAGAAGGAGGAGACCTGCAGTGGTGTAAAATATCTCTTTGCTTTAAAATGGTAATTTAGTCTAGCAGCCAAAATAGAGTTTACATGATAAGGTATTTATGCATCTGAACCAACTGTGACGTCACATATTCCCCATCTCGATTTGGTCTTCACTCATATCTCCTGTGTCATATCTTTGCACAAGGAATTTGACTTGCAGCTTATCGCCGATTCCAAAAACCAAATTTGGGAAGGTTGTCACAAAAGTTTTATATTTATGAATGTTTGTCAGACTGCAAGAATTGAGTGGGTTGCGGAATTGCAAATTTGTGTTTTCTTTAGATGGTCGCATACTGCAATTCCTTTGAATTTAGTTTTCTACAATGTATACAATGTTATAAGCATCGTTTGTGGCTTTGATAGTTTTATTAGCAATCGTTTGCTGTATTCCGTATTGTATTCCATTTTGTTCACATTCTCCGTTGGTTGGCAAGAGTAATTCTTCGTTTAATTTCTGGCTAGATGTTGTTGTTATAGTGGAGCCGATGTAGACAAAATCCCGTACTACCTCAAATTTATATCTGTCAATAGGTGATGGGTATCAATTTGGACTTCATGCTAAGCCAGACCTTTTATAAAATCGTGGGTCCTTGCTTTTGAAGATGTCGACTTCCGCAGTTCAAGTTAACGTTGTGGTAAAATCCCGTCACAAGTGATAGTCCCGTTGTGGCGTAAAATTTCATTCTATTGTAAACAGATATCAACTTATTAATAGGCACCGAATGATGAGTTTGCACTAACACATTAGTGAACTAGTAGTTCTTATTAAAAAACATTTTATAACGAGCGGATAACTTAACTCACCTAATTTTGTGTGCTATAAGCAGCGGACAGAATTGTAAGCTGACGTTTCGCTTTTAACTTTAAAAATATTTTTCTCTATTTCATTGGCTTTACACATCCATACAAGCTACCCACATTATCGTACGTATTTTTTATTTTACGTACACTTGGGTTGAGTTATTTTGAGTACTTTTTAGTGCAGTTTTCTGCCGGAAGTTATATGAAAGAGAGCGGATAGTGACGCTGATATAATATTTTGTTTTAATAACAAAAGTTAGCTAACGGATAAGTTCACTATCCGTTACCTACATAACTCGTGTGTTAAGGAGCGGATAGTGATTTTTTTAGAGGAGAATAAAGAATTAAATTGACAACAATCAATGGGATACACACCTTAGGTCTTAACGCATTAGAGCTTTTTGGAATCTTGCGTTTGTCATTACAAACCTTTTTGTGAAAAAAAAGATCCCAATTCCTGAATTGGTTGCCACTTTGAATTGGCAACCAATTCATATTATGACATAACATTACTTTTGCCCACCTTGTACTTCAGCCAGCCTTTAGTATGATAAGATGGTATCTCACCGGATGACAAAAATTGAGGCTTCATCCACTATTTCTCAACATATAAATAGTTCTTATAAAAGCCATATTTTCTTCTTTGTCAGATTGTGGACCATATATGAGCCCTGTGTTTGAATCTGGCCTTAATGCTGATAAGACTTCATGTTAGCATCCAAATAACCACTTTTTCTGTTAACTATAACCCGGACTGTAGTAATTGTCACAGTTTTTCATCTTCTAATGATGGTGCGTTGGAAATTCTGTGGAATAAATCGCTTATATATTTATGATGAAGAAAAGAAATTGACTGTCTTCCAAGAGTAATCATTGAATCGTAAGACGACTATTAGTTTTGTTATATGAGATTATCGATTTTAATTTCGCTTTTACCATACTATAAAGCAATTTTGTTTGGCTCCATTTCATTATCATATTATGTAATGCTACTTACTTATTTTATTAACTTATTTAGAAAGTTTTCGACCCTAGACTTTGCCTAAAATCAACTGTAAATACAAAATCATGAATGTTATCCTGCTACATTGAAGAAGAAACCAATATAGAGATCATAGATATTAGCTAGAGTATGGCTTCCAAAATATGCACACTTCAGATAAAAAAAATATATATATTACTAAATCATTGTTTTGTTTGAATGTCTATTGCGAATAGTTGTTGATATACTAATTTAATTATTTGATTTTGTTTCCCCAATACGTTTATTCGTTTCCGTTATTTGTTTTCTTTTGTTGGTTTGATTTTCTGTGCGATGTTTTTTTCTTTAAACTTCTTTTAGCCAACCCAAAAAAAGAAGGCTGACACGACACCCACTGTCCTCAGTCCTAGAGATATTATTTTGAAAAGGAGAAAAAAAGTAAGAAAATGGTTATAAGCAAAAGATACACCCAACATTTAAATTGATTCATTTTGTTTGAGGTTTGAAATGCGTGCGCAGCATGTAACAAAATAGAAATAATTTCAATAAACGTTAATGATTCGCACAAAAAAACTATGGAAAAAATATTTAATTTGAAAGTGTTTAGATCATTGGCTGGTGATAAAAAAAAAACTCAAAACTGAACTTTGGAAATAGAACTTATTTTCTTGTAAAATTACAAAAATTAAAAAAAAAAAACACTCAAACAAGTTACTAATTTGTTCTCTCTACAAAATTCAGTTGTTTAATCAAATGGTAACATTTATGTTTTGTTTTAAAAACTTCCTTAACAGGCATCAAATCGTGATCGCATTGTCTGGACATATAACGCGCCTTTGCCTCCCAACCAACAGCATCATCATCATCATCATTATGCAACAACGACGACATCACCAAATTCGCATTCTAGTTCAATAAGTTCATCACCTCAGCACACAGATAGTCCAGCATCACCCACATCTGTATCGAGTTCGGTTATGTCGTCTTCAGGTTCAAAAGGAGCTATTGGTGGGATGGCCAGTGGTTGCGGTACAACTGTTGCCGGCGTAGGCATGGGTCAAACGAATCAAAATCTCGGATTTCTACACTGTCCGGTAAATGGTGATCAAAGTGTTTCTGAAGCGATATCGAATATATCGTCACCCGACTATCAGGACGATGATAATCTGTTGAGTTCGCGTGATCTAATCGGCATGGTTCTCAGTGATCCAAGTGATTCGGATTCAACGATACTTGTTTCAGAAGCTGTACAACGAAAAAGAGACCAACAAAAGTTGCAGCAGCAGCAGCAGCAGCAACAGCAACAGCAACAGAATGAACATAAGCTGGTAATACAAGTGCGGGGATTGGATAGCAATTCAACGTCACCACGATCAGCGTATTCTGAGTTGAAGGACTCCGAAGATGAGCTTGCCACATTGACTGAAGAACCACCGACAATTATTACGGCCAACAATAGCAGTAGCAATGGAACTCAACAGCAATTGTACCAGCAGGATTCGAAGGAATCATCACCACCAGTATCGGACGATGGCAGCGATGTTGAGTCATTGCATTCGTACCATTACTCACCGAAAGCTGTTGATATGCCGTCGGCAATTCGATTGGCTAAAAGACTGTACTCATTGGATGGCTTTAAGAAGAGCGATGTATCTAGACATTTGAGTAAAAAGTAAGTATTATTTAAAATCATAAATCATTCAAAAAAATCAAAATCATTATTATCATTTAAAAGATACAGGGTGATCAATCAAGAGGTATTTTTTAATTAAAAAATAAAATACAAATTTTTTTGCGAAACATGATCGTTAGAACCCAGGACCTATCTTTCTCACAACCATTCATGTAATGCCTAATACGAATGGCTAAGTTTATATAAGCTTTTCTTAACAATTGATACTACCCGGATGATTTGTCTGATGATCACGAGAGGAGGGCCAGTGAAAAATCATTTATGTGTTGCTACGGCTGGGAATCAAACCCAGATCTTCTGCGCGGTAGTTCATCGCACTAACCATCGTGCTACTGAGCCCGTCTAAATACCTGCGAAATAATACAAAAAAATATATTATATCGTGAAATATTTTTTATTACTATAAAGAACCATTCTTGACATTTACTTTTAAAAATAATCGCTTTTAAATGTTGGTCGCAACTGCGCCGTAGCTCGTCCATGCGGACTTTAAAATTTCAATGACGCATTTAAGCATGTTTGTCGCGAAAAAAAACAGGTAATGTTGGCCTCAAATGCTTCAATCGTAACTGGCTTATCAACAAACACCTTAGACTTTACGTAGCCCCAAAGGAAAAAGTTAAACGATGTGAAATTGCCAATTCACTGGTCCGAATTGTTCACCGGAGCGGTCTCTCAATATTTTCTTTGTTTCAAGGACTGTGAACCAAATCGAGATCTCGGATTTCAATTTCACGCAAAAAATGGTTTGTTATTATGGCGCGGTATTTACATGAACGTTAACGTTGGCGTCAACCTCATTTTTGAAAAAAGTACGGACCGATGATTACAGCTCTTGGACCTATTTCGTTTGTTCTTAGGCCCATATAGGGCAATTTCGCTTATTGACGTATCCATTGAGGCAGAAATGGGCTTCAACGCTTAAGAAAATGTTGGTAGAAAACAGTGGATCGACGCGTCATCAAAAATTGGAACGTTTTTATTTTAACGAGTTTTTTTTTTAAAAAGTGAATGTCAAGAATGGTTCTTTACATGAATAATACCAAAGAGCATAGAACTACTTAGAGTGCGCATCTCATAAAACGAAAATTTTCTATGTGGGGTACTGATATTGATACCCCAGTGTTCACATTGCTACCGCGGCATCAAACAACAGTTTAGAACGAACGACGAAAATTTCCCTTCGCACTTACCGTCTGAAACGGCTGCAAAATGTTTAGCTGTGATGCGTTTTCTATGAAGTTCTATATCTTTGATAATACCAAAGAGTATAGAACTACATAGAGTGCGCATCTCATACAACGAAAATTTACTATGTGGGGTACTGATATTGATACCCCAGTGTGCACATTGCCATGCCAGCATCAAGCAACAGCATAGCAGATGCATACGAACGACGAAAATTCCCCTTCGCACTTACCGCCCGCGTCTGAAACAGCATCAACATTTTTAGCTGTGATGCGTACTCTATAGCTATATACCTCTTTGATAATACTTACTTTCTTAAGTGGCGCTGCAGTCCGGGGTGAACCTGGGCCTCTCCAATTAGCGCGGTCCTTAGCTAACTGCCTCCAGTTGCACACTCCAAATTGGTTGAGGTCGGTTTCTACTTTTGCGCGTCACTTAAGGCGAGGTCTTCCTCTGCTGCGTCAGACGTCTAGCTGGGAATCGAAGACTTTGCGAGCTGGGGTATTGGTGTCCATTTGTTCTACATGTCCAAACCATCTTAAACGTCCAATGCGGAGTTTTTTTTTTGTCTAGGGGCATGTCGTTGTATAGCTCTTATAGTTCATGGTTGAATCTTCGTCTTCATAGCCCGTCAACGCAAACGGGGTCTAAGATTTTTCTAAGAATTTGTCTCTCTAATCGACCAAGGATTTCTTCATCCGCTTTTGATACGGTCCATGCTTCAGTGCCATAGATCAGGACTGGGAAATTCAGGGTCTAATTTAGGATCTCCTTAGTAGTTCGATCTTTACTACTGAATTTACTTTTTAGCCCCAAGAAACAGCGGTTGGTAAGAGTAATTCTTCATTTAATTTCTGACGAGATGTTGTTGTCAAAGTTTACAGTGGAGCCGAGGTAGACGTGGATCAGGCAAACGATGCTGAGGTTCCATACTTACCAAGTCATCTCCGACGGCTTTATAAAGCTCGGCGGAAGGCCGTCATTGCCGTCGGCCTTGTTAAGCTTGAGTTTAGATATTGCTATCCTCACTTCACTTAGGTCGGGTGGTTGGTAGCTTTCGCGTCATCCCCAATATTGAATGGTTCGTTCTGCCTGATAGCGGAATATTGTTCTTCATCGCAGTTTAACAGTCTACAGAAGTGGTTCTTCTATATCCTCTGCATCGACTGTGCCTTGTATCCATCTATCTATATCCTCGATCGCGCGCTTTTCTTGCTCTTTTTTCTTCTTTCTGAAAAGCCAGTGTTCTTCCCTTGGCGCTCTTTAGCTATTGCCGTCTTTCAAAATAAAATAAAAAAAGGATTTAAAATGATTTAATAATAACAATCCCAAATTTCTTATCAACACAGTAATGACTTCAGCCGAGCAGTTGCTGATGAATACTTGAAGTATTTCACATTTGAGAAAAAGACTTTGGATCAAGCGCTCCGCGAGTTCTTGCAACAATTCTCACTTTCAGGCGAAACGCAGGAAAGAGAACGGGTTCTAGTTCACTTCTCGAAACGATTTTTGGACTGTAATCCCGGAAGCTTTAATTCACAAGGTAATATATTATTTCGTCTATACTCCAGCTGCGTGCTATTATTTTTTTTCTGTGTTTCCTTAGATGCTGTTCACACGTTAACCTGTGCAATAATGTTGCTCAATACCGATCTTCATGGAGCTAACATAAGCCAGAAGATGACTTGTGCCGAGTTTGTTGTAAATCTGGCTGAGTTGAACGACGGGGAGAATTTCCCCAAAGATGTGCTGAAGTATCTATACCAAGCGATTAAAAGCCAACCCCTTGAATGGGCACTGTATGTACCAAATGAATGGAATCCATATTCGTTCTAGATTATTATCTTTCTTATTTTTTGCTTTTTTAGCGATGATGAATCTCCCGAGCAGAAACAACGAAATGACAATAATATGGGAGCTGGTCAACTGGGACAAAATCCATTCCTCGATATTCCTGAATCTTCAGCCGCGATCGAATATAAAAAAGGTTATGTGATGCGAAAATGCTGCTATGAATCGAATTATAAGAAAAGTAAGTTGTAAGGCGGAATTCGACTTGTGATTACAATTTAACTAACCATTTTTATCAGCGCCTTTTGGCAAGCGTTCCTGGAAGATGTTCTACTGCACTCTACGGGATTTAGTATTATATTTGCACAAGGACGAACATGGATTCCGAAAAAGTCAGGTAAATCAACACTCGCACTTGAATTCACATAGGTTCGATTCTTCTATGCCCTTCTTTATAGATGTCTGATAATTTACACAATGCAATCCGTATTCACCATGCGCTAGCAACCAAAGCCACAGATTACACTAAGAAACAGCACGTATTTCGATTGCAAACATCTGATCAGGCGGAGTATCTTTTCCAAACGAGCGACTCTAAGGAACTGCAATCATGGGTGGAGACGATCAATTTCGTTTGTGCCTCTTTTTCAGCACCACCTCTGGAGGGTGGTGTTGGCAGCCAAAAACGTTTCCAACGACCACTGTTGCCGAGCACACACACAAAGTTGCTTGTGGTAAGTTGATGCTGTTTGTTTGATATTTCATTTTTTATTAGATTTTATTTTTGGTGTACTTGCAGAAGGAACAATTGACATCGCATGAGCAACAAGTGATACAGCTGGAAAATGCCTTAGCCGAGCACAAAAAGGGTCCAATACCAAGTAAAGGACTTCCACTACAAAACTATAAAGAGAAAGAAAACTATTTGCAGTATGAGGTAAGAATTTTTTCAGTTAGTGGAGTTTATGTATCCAGTAAGTAATCCCACCATTGAATTAATGATTTTTTTCAAAAATGAAAAGATTTCCTTCTGCTTTTGGTCAATGTATACTCTGACTAAATAGTGTCATACTTATTAAGGAATAGTAACAGATATTTATCTTAGCAGTGCAATTGTTGTTTCAGTTATCCAGCAGTGCTTTACACTGAACGCTAAACACCTTCACTTTTTCGCAACAGTGTTTAATGTTTTGTCTGGCAGATTCTGCTCCAATCGGAGGGACGGCTTCTTTCGATTGCTGGTGTATGGTGTGAAAAGACCATACTATCTTTGTAGACATTTGTTGTGTTGGCAACTTTTCTTAACAACTTTTAAAAAAGTCGCTTTAAGAACATTTTTTACATTAAATTTGTGTTGTAAAACAGATGAACAAATCCTCCCATACCAGCAATTAAAAGTCCAAAGATCAACCATACGACCTCTTTGGATTAATCCCAACTGGAACTCAAAAGCTTCTTATATCCCAACCGACGGAACCACACCTTTTTGTTTTTCATGATTGTATTGTTAACGTTATATATCCTCAACGATGATAAGGACCATTGATAAAAAGAACTTTTCTCTCGAATATTTGAAAGACACTTTTATCCGATTTCAAGCTTTTGCATAACACAACAGAACGGGGGTGATGTAGGTCTTATAAACCGTCTTCTTTGTTTCTCTACTAAGGTTGGCTAGAGCTCATTTTTATTTAGAGCATGTGTAGACAAATTCCATATTACTTCAAAGTGAAATGTGTCCAAAGTCAGATTTGTGTATGTATTCATTGAGTGCAAGCTCGCATAGATTTACTAACGCTGTCAAAGTTGTACTGACTTGAGAAAAATAGCTCATTCCTATACGCAACTTTGAAATGTATAGCTTAATAGCTGACGAATTTAGTTAAGGTTAAAATTTGGTCTACTTTCAATTCCTCATATCTTCAACCACACTGTTAATTCCCAATTAGCTAATCGACATATGGTTTTAGTATTACACCTCTGTGTTTTATTTTTTAATTTGGCTGTTCAAAAGACATCACATGCAAGTCCTACGATAGTGTACCTTAATCCACTAAAACATGCATGATGTAGGTAATCCTCCCAATTATCAAACCTAGTCGTCAAACTAATTAAATATTTATTTTTCAATTCATGAAAACTTCTAAGAACTTGTAATAAACTGCACATTAAAGTGCCATTCGCGGGGTTGATGTTGACTCTTTAACTACCTCAGAATTGTTGCTATCAACAGCCTTAGGTTGTACGCCGAAAGTACTTTGTTGAAAGCATATACTTTGTCTTTTCCTCGTTAACTACAAGACAAACGTATTTCGCCTGTTAAGCAAATACTTTTCCAACGACACGATGGGAGCGACTAATGATGCCTAACCAATAAAGGGACGGATTTTTACGCACTCTTTCCACCAGACCGATATTGATGAAATCGCATGATATCTCGTCTCCTTGTTGAAATCCGATTCATGTTTGCAAAGCACCATATGTGCTGTTTCCATATGATAATCAGACATTTGTCAGGGGTTGGTCCCCTTAGAGTTAGAATCGTTGTTACTCCTACCTCACTACTACCACAGAAACATTTTATATTTTTGAACATATTAGCATGCAGCTTTTAACAATTCATACAATCGACTTCTCATTACAGTTACGTCGCTACAAAACGTATGTGGCAATCCTAAGCGCTAAGCTCCTCGCTGATCAGCAAATGGAGTTACAAAACAATTGCCTACTCAATCCCGATGATCCTGATGGCATTTACGGCGGTAGTGGTGGTAGAACCATTATTACAGGAATCGGAAATGCAACACAACCCTCTAATAGTATTATCCTGCAACAAGCTGGTCAACAACAACCACAAACGCAGCAGCCCCAACAACAACAACAGCAGCAGACGGCAACAGCTAACAGGTATAGTTATCGCGCTGCCATCTATCGTTCAGATGCACAGCAAGATCTTGGCTGACGGGTAATGGGAGTTTTCTCAGCTTGTGTGGTGTAAAGTTGTTCATTTTTTGGGGAAAAACACTTAATATTTTATGTTCGTTGTTTCATTTTTATTCTCTTTCATTTTCCACCTTGTGTACATTATTTCGTTTCATCTTTATTCGTTGTTGACTATTATTTTTCCATCATTTGTCATTGTATCAACCATTGTGCTTTTTTTATTTATTTTTTTCTATCATTGTTACAATCTAAATAAAATATAAAAAAAATTGCTTTCAAATTCTTCATTCAACTATAAGAGCATAAACAAGCACATACACATTGAGCTAAAGTTTGTTTTAAATCACAGTTTCAATTTGATGCAAGAACAAAATAATATGGAAATTAATTAAATGTATATTACTATTATTTTTTTTTGTAATTCTCTACATAGACTATCTTGTATTTATTATTCGTATAACGAACAAAACATAGTACTACCTAGTTTCTAAATAGAAAGTAAAATGGTGAAGGGTCTTTAAAGTCAACTCATTTGTTTAAGACATTCGTATATAAAATATTTATATTAAATTTAAACAAACAACAAACATTATTATTAATAAAGCAAAAAACAAAGCAATTGATTCTTATTATTGTAAATATCTACATTTGTTCTCTTTCTGTATATCGTCGCATGCGATCACACATCCATTGTACAAAATAATTTGCGTTTACTTTACACTAAATGCGTTTTTTACTTCTTCTTATTTTTTTTTGTTTGCAATATACTTTTACTGTTAAAAGCAAACTAAATTTGCTTCGTAATAGTTTTCATAGTTTTCAAATATTTTTTTTACGTACAATAAGAAAAAAAAATGCAATTTAGAAAATAATCCCTCTGAATCCGTAGACCACAAAATCTGTGAAGACTCTCAGAAAGTTAAACGTTATATGTGCGGGATAATTGTAGTGTAAACAAGTGTTGAAAATGTGTTAAATAAACATATGCCTTAATACGTGTCATATTATAGTGGTAAAAGGGTCTGTCATGTTTTATGTTTATTTCTTGTAAAAGTTGTAATGGAGAAAATTAATTAAGTTTGTGTATTTTTGATATACGTTAAAATTTGATATAATAATTACATACATTATATTATTTTAAATACATTAACACCCAGCATCTCAATTAATCACTCAACAAACCACTCATCCACATATAACTAACGTATGAATCAATAAGAAGACACGATTTGAGGCTTTGTATAAATATTAAAGTCGATTGGTTACATTAGGTCAGAATCCAATATTCTCACTTCAAAACTTTAAAAATTATTTTTATCCCAAGCAGATGAAGAAATTTACCAATGCCAATCAATGAACACAAAAATGTTTTGTCGTAGATCAAAACGTGCTCGTATTTTGACTCGAATTTAGAATATTAATTCACTAAATATCGTTAATAAATTTAGTTAGGATATATCTATATCTATCACCATTTTTAATCACTTTCCGTTTAAAAAGACTTATAATAATAAATTTTTCTTTATTGTTATTGGCTAGGTTAGGTTAGGTTGGTGGGTTGATGAGGCAGACGATGTGTGTCTTCCCTCATCGCACCCATTGTGATGCCCGTTGGTGGTCCATTTGTGTGGTTGGTTCATTCATTGTCCCGTTACTGTCCATTGCTGTTAGCCTCTTTCCAGCCATCCAGATGTTGTTGCAAACCTGAAAAGATTAGGGAGAGGGATTTCGGATAGATCCGTGAGGTCTCATTCTTAATTGGCTGAGGCCTGGGCAGTGGCACAGAAAGTGGAGGGTATCCTCGTGTATTTCTTCATCACCGCAGGCTCTACAGAGGTCATCATCTATGAGATGCATTTTCAGTTTGTGGCTTTTTAGTAAGTTGTGTCCAGTAAGAATCCCAACTAAAGTAGAGACAGATTTCCTGTTTCTACGAAGTAGTTTATGGGTTCTGGCTTTGTCATACTCAGGCCACATCGTTTTGGAAGTTTCACAGGTGGGAAGGGAGTTCCACCTGTTTTTGGCAGTGATCAGTGTTTTCTGTCCCACCCGAGATTTGAGGTCACATAGTGGTGGTTTGACAGTCTGGTCTGCTTGGTCAATGCTGGAGGCAGATCCTTTTCTCGCCAGTTCGTCAGCAATTTCATTGCCCTGTATGCCTCTGTGTCCGGGGACCCAGCAGAGCTTAACATTATGTTGGACGCCAAGAACCTTTAGCTCTACACGACAACGTTTCACAAGCCGAGATTTTATTTCGACAGCAGAGATAGCTTTTATTGCAGCCTGACTGTCAATAAAGATGGTAATATCATCTGGTGGTATCGCCAGCATTGAGGTCGCTTTGGCTTCCTCTACTTACTTACTTAAGTGGCGCTACAGTTCGGGATGAACCTGGGCCTCAACCAACATGCCTCTCCAATTAGCCCGGCCCTTAGCTAACTGCCTCCAGTTGCGCATTCCAAGTTGGTTGAGGTCGGTTTCTACTTGTGCGCGCCACTTAAGGCGAGGTCTTCCTCTACTGCGTCCGACGTCTGGGTGGGAATCGAAGAGCCGGAGTATTGGTGTCCATTCTTTCTACATGTCCTAGCCATCTTAAACGTCCAATGCGGAGTTTTTCGACTAGGGGTATGTCGCTGTACAGCTCGTATAGTTCGTGGTTGAATCTTCGTCTCCATAGCCCGTCAACGCAAACGGGACCGAAGATTTTCCGAAGAATTTTCCGATCGAATCGACCAAGGATTTCTTCATCCGCTTTTGATATGGTCCATGCTTCAGCGCCGTAGAGCAGGACTGGGATGATCAGGGTCTTATATAGGATCTCCTTTGTAGTTCGAGTGAGGGCTTTACTACTAAATTGACTTCTTAGCCCGAAGAAACAGCGATTGGCAAGAGTAATTCTTCGTTTGATTTCTGACGAGATGTTGTTGTCAGAGTTAATAGCGGAGCCGAGGTAGACAAAGTCCCGTACTACCTCAAAGTTATATCTGTCAATGGTGACGTTCTGTCCAATTCGTCGATGTTGTGTGTCCTTTCGTGTTAACAGCATATACTTAGTCTTACCCTCGTTTACTGCTAAACCCATTTTCGCCGCTTCCTTCTCTATACTAACAAAAGTGCGGCTATGACATCACGTTGAGTCCTTCCAATGATGTCAATCTCGTCGGCGTATGCTAGTTGTTGCACCGATTTTTGGAAAATTGTGCCTCTGGTGTTTGCTCGGGAGTTTTGCACAATCCTCTCAATAATCAAATTGAAGAAGTCACATGACAGCGCATCGCCTTGCCTAAATCCTTTTTTGGTATCGAATGTATCGGTGAGGTCGTTTCCGACCCTGATGGTGGAGCGAGAATTCTCCATCGTCATCCTAAACAAACGGACGAGTTTGGGCGTTATACCAAAACTAGACATGGCTCTGTATAGTTCGTATCTATAAATGCTGTCGTATGCGGCTTTGAAATCGATAAATAGGTGGTGGGTATCGATTTGGACTTCTTGGGTTTTTTTCAGGATCTGCCGAAGAAAATTTTATCGATTGTGCACTTTCCTGGCCTAAAACCACACTGATAAGGCCGATCAGGTTGTTGGTAAACGGTTTCAAGCGTTCACATATTACGGCAGATAGGATCTTGTAAGCGATGTTGAGTAGACTTATGCCTCTGTAGTTGGCGCAGTTCAGAGGGTGTCCTTTTTTGTGGTTCGGGCAAACGATGCTGAGGTTCCATTCTTCAGGCATATTTTCATCCGACCAGATTTGGCTTATGAGTTGGTGGATGTTGCTTACCAAGTCATCTCCGCCAGCTTTATAAAGCTCAGCGGGAAGGCCGTCATTTCCGGCAGCGTTATTAAGCTTGAGTTTAGATATAGCTATCCTCACTTCACTTAGGTCGGGTGGTTCTTGGCTGCGAGCATCTGTCGGCATTCCTCATCAAACCAGGGGTTACTTACTGGTGGCCGCGAGAAACCTAGCGCATCAGTTGCGGCTGATCTAATGGCTTGTTGGCATCGTTGCCATTGTTCTTCGACATTAGATGCTGGTGGTATGTTGTGAGTCGAGAGGTTAAGGGATACGCGTTGCGCGAAGGTCTTGGCGGTCTCTGGCGATTGCAGTCTTTCGACATTTAATTTTTTCACAGTATTTCTGTTTTTTTGTGGCGTGGTGGATATCCGCATGCTTACTTTGGCTACAACAAGGTAGAGGTCCAAGTCGATGTTGGCCCCTCGGAATGTTCGGACATCCAAAATACTGGATGCGTGCCTCTTGTCTATCGCAATGTGATCAATTTGGTTGACTGTTCGTTGATCTGGAGACCGCCATGTCTCCTTGTGGATATCGAGGTGAGGAAACCGTGTGCTGGCTGTAGTGGCATTTCGTTCCGTAGCGAAATCAATTAGCCTAAGTCCGTTACCAGACGTGTTGTCGTGTAGGATATTTTCCGACAGTACTGCTAAAGATGTCTTCTCTTGCTACCTTTGCGTTAAAATCTCCCAGCACGATTTTAACATCGTACTTTGGTAGTCGCTCATAGGTTTTCTCGAGGAGCTCGTAGAAGCAATCCTTAGTTATATCATCCTTTTCCTCCGTCGGAGCATGAGCGCATATAAGGCTTATGTTGGCGAATTTGGCATTGATGCGGAATGTTACAATGCGTTCGCTAATGTCTTGAAAACATAAGACTTTTTGCCTAAGTCTGGCACCTATAACAAATCCGCATCCAAATAGTCGCTGTTTCTGCTCACTATAACACGGTCCATAGTAGATGTCACAGTTTTTCATCCTCTATTTGCCCGGCCCATCCCATCGTATTTCCTGGATGGCAGTTATTTCTGCTTTGTAGCAGTTTAGGGCTTCCGCTAGTTGTTCGCCTGCACCTCTCCTGTTTAATGTTCTCACATTCCAGGTGCAGATACGAACGTCGTTGTCCTTTTTTCGTTTAGCATGGTCGTCAACAATAATATTAGTACTTTCCGAGGCTATTGGTTGCTTCGTAACAATATTTTTTTTCCGTGGATGGGTAGTTAACCCAAAGCACAACCCCCAACCTGGAGGGCCAGGCCCTTGTTTTGACCCTAGGACAGCGGACCGAAAAAAAAAAAAACCGATGTCAGTAGCCCATTTTTGGGGTATGAGCGCTGCCGTTGACCCATTGAGAGCTCCTCCGCCACCAACTCTTTTCCAATACCCTGGCTCAGTATTGGAAATCCCTATAGACCTGGTGTTCAAATATGTCGAAGCAGCTCATATAGGGATTTCACTACCAGTTCGATCAAACTGGAGCTGTAGGCAACACCGTTGACTCCATCTAGGGAATTCCTCCGCTGCCGCCTGAGAGTGAGTGCCTTAGTGAGAGGACACTCCTCCCCCCTCTCTCGTTTGCTGCCACCAACGAGTGAGAGGCTAGAGTGAGAACGCTTGTGTCCTCATATAATCGCATCAATATCCTTAAGCACCGGCTGCCTCTGCTACTGCCAATATTTCGGCTTGGAAGACACTGCTGTGCTCAGGGAGACGAAATGTGCTGTTTAGCTTTAGTGTTTCTGAAAACACTCCAGCTCCAACGCCTACATCCATTTTTGAACCATCAGTGTAGATGGATATGGTTTCGGTGCCCAATTCGTTCCCACTCCTCTCTGCTTGGAAAGATGCAGGGGAATGGTCTTTGAAAGTCATGGTGAGGCAGCATGTAGTGAGAGGATACAGCTGAGCCCAGATATCTGTGTAGAATTTGGGCATGTCCTCCTGAGTTCGATTTCTAGCAGTTGAGCTGGCTGATTCTTAGAGCACTTTTGGCTGCAGATTCTTGCATTTAAAGGTCTAGCGGTAGCAGGTTGAGGATGGTTTCCAGTCCCGCTGTTGGTGTGGTTCTCATTGCGCCAGTAGCGCCCACACATGCTATCCTTTGTACCTTTGTCATATTTTTCAGATGTGTGAATTTATTTGTGGATTGCCACCAGACAAGCCCCCCATATGTTCATATAGGTATTACAATGGCCGTGTACATCCATGATCTCGGGGTTCTGACCCCAGTTTTTTCCGAACATTCGGTTACACGTATAGAAAGCGACTGTGGCCTTTTTAATGCGCTCGCGCACATTTAGGTTCCAGTTGAGTTTTGTATCAAGAATGACACCCAGATATTTTGCACTATCGGCTAGTTTGAGGGTAGTCCCATCGACAGCCGGTAGGTCGAATATTGGTATCTTCCTCTTATTCGAAAAGAGAACGAGTTCCGTTTTCTGGGGGTTGATGCCAAGCCCACATTGTTTTGTCCACTCGTTGAGAGTTTTCAATGCCCGCTCGAGTAGTTCACTAATAGTGGGTAGGAATTTCCCTTTAACTAGTATCGCTATATCGTCTGCGTAGGCTATGACTTTTACCCCACTTCGCTGTAGCTTGTTGAGTATCTCATTGATGACTATGTTCTACAACAGAGGTGGGATAACAACTCCTTGTGGTGTGCCTCTTGATGCTATTACTTTGAGATGGGTGTCTCCCAGATTCGCATTTATATTTCTGTGGTTGAGCATACTTCCAATAATATGTATTAGAGGTTGGTCCACGTTGTTCTTCGCGAGGTTTATTTCGACTGCGTTTGTATTCACATTATTGAAGGCTCCTTCAATGTCGAGAAATGCAGCGAGTGTATATTCCTTCTCGTGAAGAGGCTTTTCTTTTGTACTAACGATATCATGTAGGGCAGTTTCGACTCCCTTACCTTTCGTTATTGTTATTGGCTAAGTTTACACCGTGGACTATATTTGTACATGACTAATTTGATTTTCCCCAAGATCAGACCCAGTGGCTACATTTTCACATTGGACAATAACCTATTATAACAGTTAGTATAACACTTCATATGTATTTAAGGTAGAATAAACAGTTTAGTCCAGGTCACCTAAATAAGTGGACTGACCTAAACAATTTAGTACTTTTTCGAGGTGTTTACACCGATGGAACTTACACCAAATGTAGGCTTTGTCCCGGTTATTGTCCACGGTGTAAACGTAGCTATTAGTCTACCACATAAATTTAATATGCTGCCCATCGATTAAAGCAGAAGCTGTAGACTATTGTCAATTTATCGTTCTTTTATGGAAATAACTCTATAAACAAGTACTTCTGATGGAATGAAACCCCGACAATCAATCTGTTGTAGTTATGTGCCTATGAATCACCTTGATTAGGAACGTTGTAAATTATATTCAACTGAGCTCCGCCCTAAGGGCCCAGTTATAGCTATCATTGAACAACTTCATTGGAACACAAAACATGATGGAATTGAAATTTTACCTCAATACCTGCTTATAGGAATCGTAGGAAAATTAAGTTTCATTTCGGTGGAACGACAAACATCTTGATCAGTGAAAAATAAAAAGTGATTTCCTGCAATAACTACAATTAAAAATGTTTGGATAATCATGTTCTAAAATTCATAAGCTTTGTTTTGACACCAGTGGTTGAATTTATAAAAAAAGCTGCAATGAGTAAAAGAAAATTTCAAATTATGGTTTTCAGTGATAGCTAGAACTGAGCCCTAAAGCTATAACTGGACACTATCAATGCTGTACAATGATGGCCATTTGTGTTTTTTTTTTTTTGAAAATTGATTTTCCATTTATCTGATCTCAAGCTTTAAAGTATGTTGATGACCTCGATTGTCGTCCCTATATCTGTATGCCACTAGATCTGAGGGAGATACAAGATTAATTTTATAAATGTAAAATGAACTTAATTTCCATAAGCATAGCTTATCCATTCATTTTTTCCATTACTTTATTTTTTAATGGTACGATGTTTCACGAAACCATTGACCTATTTCTGGACACCCAATTTCCTGGGAGCTCTTTTAACCCCGTGGGTGCTAAACCAGAGTGGATTCCACTTACCAATATTATCATCACCAAAGAAAAACTTTTTTGGGCCATCAAAAACTTCAAACCATTTACATCCCCTGGACCAGATGGTATCATATCTGTGGAACTCCAATACAACCTTGATATCCTGCTACCGTGGCTACTAACCATCATGACCAGTTGTCTACGGTTAGTACACATCCCCAAGGCATGGACGAAAGTAGGAGTTGTATTCATCCCCAAAGCAGGAAAGTTCTCTCACATAAATCCGAAGGATTTTCGTCCGATCAATCTATCTTCTTTTCTTCTTACAGCCTTGGAATAATTAATTGATCAACACCTCCGTACTTCTATAGAATCGTCTGTACTTTGTACATACTGCAATCGGAACGGGAAGACTGTACATATTGCAATGGGAACGGGAAGACTGTACATATTGCAATGGGAACGGGAAGTCGGTTGAGACAGCGCTTACTCGCTCGTACGCATCATCGATAGTTCACTAAGAGCAAAAGAGTATGCTATGGTTGCTTTTCATTATATAGAAGGAGCATTTAAAAAGGTCAAAGCAGAAGCAATCACTAATGTAATTTCGGATTTAATGTCGATGAGTCGTTGGAAGTGCTAATAAATCAGCTACTCACAGGCAGAGTTATTAACACAAATCTTGGCGTCTCATAAGCACGTAGATCTGTTAGCTGTGGCGCCCCACAAGTGGTGTCCTGCCTCCTCTTCTCGGGAATCTTGTAGTCAACAAGCTACTAGTAAATCTAGAAAGAGAAGGATGCAAAGTGATTGCTTACGCGGATGACGTGGCAATAGCTGTATCAGGGAAACACCTATTAGACTATTACAAAGTAGTCTCTCCCAAACTGAATGGCGTCAGTTTCAAGTTCGCAGAATCAGCCAAATACCTGGGTCTGGTTTTTGATAAGAAACTAAACTGGAAAGCCAATATCCAAGAACGCGTTAAGAAAACCACCGTATCCGTATAATCTTGTAGATTATTGTAGATTATATTATTGCTTATTGCAGACATATATTCCTGTATGGTATCTTAGTCTGGTGGGCGGCTTTAGAAACAGCCTCCAACCTACTAGGTAAAGTTCCAAGATCAGCTTGAATATGTATTATCGGACCTCAAGGAACAACCCCCTCCGCAGCCCTATATGCTATCCTACATTTAGTGCCCCTAGATATTTACGGCAAACAGGCCGCAGCTTGTGCAGCTGTGAGATTGAAAGCCACGTCACAATGGACACCCACTCAAGGGGTGCACACAAAGATTCTGAAACACCTTAACATTACAGAAAACAACGACCACACCACTGCCCAACTCAGTTTTTAACATAACTTCAGGACAACCATTCCCAGTCGCCTTGAACGGAATTCTGATTCGATCGGAATCAATAGCTCGATTCACATCCATACGGATGGGTCTTTAACGGAATCTGGAGTGGGTGGATGTGTTTTCTCCGAGATGCTTAACCTAAGCATATCTTTTCACCCTCCAGATCATTGTAGCGTTTTCCATGAAATCATTGCAATTAAAGAAGCCTTGTCCTGGCTGAAAAGAAATGTTATATCCACGAAGTATATTAACATCTTCAGTGACAGCCAAGCGGCAATCAAATCCCTGGTATCCACCTCGTTCAAATTGAAATCAGCCCACGAATGACAAATATCTCTTAATGAGATGGCAGAGCATTTCACCATTCACCTCCTCTGGGTGCCGGCCCACAGAGACATTCCAGGGAATTGCAAGGCGGATGAGCTTGCCAGACAGGGAACTACCCTTGACAATCTACCGTCAGGAGATATGTTAGGTATGCCCCTCGCTACATGTAAATTGCAGATTAAACTAGAAAGAAAACCGCAGATGGATAAACGGCACAACGTGTCAAATATTCAGGCGACTCTGGCCAAACTGTAACCCGAAGCGCTCTATCTGCTTGACAATGCTGAACAGATCAAACATCAGCACCATAATCGGTGTCTTTACAGGATATTGTCCTATAGTCCTACACGCAAAAAGTCTAGGCCTCTTTAGCAATGACTTCTGTAGGATCTGCTTGGACAAAGAAGAGGAGGAAAGTATTCCTCACCTTCTCTGCTCTTGTCCAGCAAACTCTCTCTGGGAAACTATTTCTTTGATAATCTAGGTGAGCTGAATAATTTTAATTTCATAAACCTCCTACACTACATAGTCGGCTCATAGTCAATTAGGCGAACGAATTAGGGAAAGTCGACAGATCGACGTGGTACCACAACGGTCCTTTCTGGTCTAAGTGTTCACGCGCATAGCGTCACTTCGACGTGCTACTTGGATGTTACACTACTCAAAGTGTTGCCTGGCCGTATCTCTTCACACAACCAAAACTTATCGACACTATGCAGCGAAGCAGCGCTTTGATGTTTGTATAATGGTTAAATGTGGACCAAGTCGAGTTTCGCATAAATCAATTATGTCATCTGACGTTCGGGATAACCAAATTCTCCTCATTTTCTTCGTCCAAGTAACATCTGATCATGTCATTCCTGTATATCCCTAGATTTTGAGGTAACACATTGTCCAGAGAAGAAATCAATAATGACAATCATTTGCACTCTTTTGTAGCATAATTTTAAGAGTTAGTACTTCTAAGATGCAGTTTATCTGCAATTGATCACCTTGATCGAATCCAATTTTCGTAGTAGTTTTGCATATTCCAGAAAACAGCATCGACATCCTCTTAGTCTAAATATTTGGAGTATTCATTCATTGAGTTATTAACTTACTTAAGTGACGCTAAAATCCGGTATGAACCTGGCCCTTAACCAATATATTTATCTAATTAGCCCGTTGATAAGTTAACTGCCTCCAGTTGGCCATTTGAAGTTGTTGAAGAAGAAGCTCGGTCCGCACCGTCCGTACAATCTGTCGCGTCCCATGCAGCCAGTGATAAAGTTGCCACCATTAAAGGAAAGCGTAAGCGTGACACCAACTCATCAACGGCTCATCCGACAGCTAAACGATCTAATCTCAGAAGTCAGGATCAAATTAAAAATAATTTGGTTCCAAATCTGTCAGTTGGGTCGCCTCCAAACAATACTTCTCCTACTATCCCATCATCTAGTGTAGTTCCAACAGTGACTGCATCTGCTTCATCAATTGAATCGATACCAAAACCTAGATCGATCTTTATATCACGCCTGAAACCAAGCACTTCCTCCGAAGACGTGATTAGTCACTTATTTTCAAAAAATCTAGTCCCTACAGGTACTTCTATTAAATGTACAAAAATTAGCAAACAGGATAGTTTCGTTTCATCGTTTAAAATAGTAGTACCTCCAAATGTATTTGATAAAGTATGCGACACTGACTCATGGCCTTTAAACACTATTGTCAATGAGTTTAGGCCACGTAGAGCTAAACGCGGAGTTAACTCAGCATCAAAAAACTCTACCGACTGTCCCTCTACTACCAAAATGTAAGAGGGCTCCGAACAAAAACCAAAACATTTTTTCTTAATTCCCAAGCCTTTTCTCATGATATATTCTCCTTGACAGAAACGTGGCTTAACGCCAGTATACATGACTCGGAACTCTTTAATCATGAGTTCTCAGTATATAGGAGTGACCGCCATATAAATGACCTAAAAGCGCTTGGTGGAGGTGTTCTTACTGCAGTTCGCAGTCATCTTACCTCTGAGAAAATAGAATTTCCATTCCCTCTTAACATTGAAATAATCTGTGTTAAGATAACAATTGGAAATAAATATCTCTATGTTGCAAATGCGTACATTCCTTCATATCGTCTATCCATTCTGTATTCCGAGCTATCGAAAGCTTTAGAATACATCTTTGACTTATCTTGTTGTGACAGTACTATTTTGTTACTGGGCGATTTCAACTTACCACACATTGAATGGGTGCCTTCAGAGGGAGAACCTCATTTTATACCATCGGAAGTTTCTGCACAGCAAGAGCTATTATTACTTGATAACATTTTATCATTTGACTTACAGCAAATTAGCTGTATAAAAAATCATAATAATCGAATTCTCGACTTAGTTTTTTCTTCTGACTCTGTTAGTACTGCAGTATTAGAATCTAGTACCAGCATTACTAACATAGATAAAAATCATCCTCCACTTGATATTTTCATTGACATAGGCGGACATCTGTACGAAAACGCTGACTCGTACGATCGTTCGTACTCTTTTGACTTTCGGAAAGCAAACTTTCAAAGGATATCTGAAGAAATTATTATTTGTAATATGAAGATTGACGGCTTCTCCAATTTAGAAGAAGCTGTTAAAAATTTCTATTTTATAATAAAAGATTGCATGGATAAAACTATCCCAGTCAGGCATTCTAAAAATGTTCAAGTCCAGCACCCATGGTACACGAAAGAGCTTAAATCTCTTCGAAACAGACGAAACCGGGCCTGGAATAATTTTGTTAAAAGCCAAAATCAATACGACTATGATAAGTACTTGAATTACTTTAATGAATTCTCTGCGATGTCTAGTAATTTATATAATGGCTATATAGTCAATATGGAGAACGCTCTTAAAAGTGACCCAAAACGCTTTTGGGGATTTGTCAATTCGAAGAGAAAAACGGATGGGTACCCAGCCAACTTCTCTTCCAATAATTCAAAAACATCGAGCTCTCTAATTGTGTCAAACTTATTCGCAGAGAGCTTCAGTAAATCATTTATTGATACCCCTCCAGTCTTAGACGAGGATTATTTCAGCTATCTCAATGACTATCCTCAAGTTAGTTTCAGCAATGTTACATTTGACGATGAGACACTACTTAAATATATCTCTTCATTAAACAATGATTATTCTGCAGGGCCCGATGGAATATCACCAATAGTCGTAAAGCAATGCAAAGATGCTCTTTTGCCATACCTTAAGTATATGTTTGAAAGCTCCCTTGCGACAGGAGTATTCCCAACCCAATGGAAAAGTGCATTTATAACACCTGTTTTTAAAAAAGGCGAGCGAGGAGATATCTCTAATTATAGACCTATCTCTAAACTATCTTGCATTCCTAAGTTATTTGAACATATTATTTGTGATAAATTGGTATTCTTGTGTCGAAACATTATCTGTGAAGAACAGCATGGCTTTGTTAAACATCGATCCACTGTAACAAATCTATTAACTTTTATGCATCATTGTTCCAATAGTTTGGAAAATAAAAAAGAAGTAAATTGTATATACACTGACTTCTCCAAAGCATTTGACCAGTTATCACATAACATCATAATTTTTAAACTTAAGGCGTATGGATTCCCTCCAGGATTCATAAATTGGGTTAAATCATATCTCTCATTGAGAACATACCAAGTAAAATTTAGAGGTTCCAAGTCCAACCCTTTTGTTGCTCAATCTGGAGTACCTCAAGGAAGTCATTTGGGACCGATTTTATTTATACTTGCAATTAACGATGTAAAAGCCTGTATTCGAGATAGCAAAATATTGATTTATGCTGATGATATGAAAATTTTCAAATGTGTAGGAGATTTAAACGATTCGCTTTCACTACAAGCCGATTTAAATAGTTTTACCATATGGTGTCTTAAAAACGGTTTGAATCTGAACCCTACAAAGTGCCAGCATATGTCATTTTCACGAAAACGCGCTCCATGTAATTTTAAATATACTCTATCTGGACACACTCTCTGTCGTGTAGACAGCTTTAAAGATCTTGGTGTTTATTTTGATCCCAAAATGGAGTTCAATAAACACATTAACGTTATCGTCAATAAATCCAACTCTATGTTAGGATTTATAAAAAGGTGGTCAAAAGAGTTTACTGACCCATATGTCACTCTTTCACTCTATAATTGCCTAGTTCGCCCTCACTTGGAGTATGCCTCACAAGTTTGGACACCCTTCTATGTAGTTCATTCGAATAGAATTGAATCAGTCCAACGTAAATTCATAAGATTTGCTTTGAGAGGACTTCCATGGGATGATCTGCACAATTTGCCTCCGTATAGGTGTCGAATTAAACTGCTGCAACTATTACCTTTGTCTCAACGTAGACTTAACAATGACATGGTTTTCTTACACCAATTATTATCAGGACAAATTGATGCTCCTGATCTTTTAAGTGCCATTGGTTTTAATACCCGGGGAGGTTCCTACAACCTGCGTAGATTAAATATATTACATATACCTAATCATAAAAAGAACTATGGTATGCATGGGGCCATTAGTCGTATGATATACAATAAAAATAACGATGTAGTTGAACTACATGTTAGTAAAAGTAGTTTAAAAAATACTCTGCGAAATTGTATGCTAGAGTCGTAATTAGTGTATGTAAATTGTTAAATAGCTAAATTGTAATTTCATCGTTTACTGATTTTGTTAGTGTTGTAAAACTTAATAACTTCTATGTTCTGTTATGTCCCACTAACAAATGCACTAAATGATGAGCCTGTGGATGCATATTATATGCTGTGGCAAATCTCTGCTCGTAGATGATGCTTGTATTAAGCTCGCTACGACACAGATCTGATAGTGTTAGTTCGTACTTGGGTGCGCCACTTAAGGCGGCGGCATCCTCTACTACGTCTAAAGTCTCACTGTGAATCGAAGTTTTTGCGGACTGAATTATTGGTGTACATTCGCTCTACATGTCCTACCCATTTCAAACGTCTAATGAGGATCTTTTGGAGGAGGTCTCTATCGCTTTATAGTTCTTGGTTGAATCTTTCCAACAAATTGTTCGCTCAAACCGAGATATTCCTTAGTATCTTAAGTAAGGACTTTGTTACTAAAATTCCTTCTTAGTCCGAATTATTTTTCCTAAACGCTGTTGTTTAGGAAAATATATTTTTTTTTGTTTCTGATGAGTTGTCGTTATCAGAAATAGCAGAGCCGAGGTAGATAAGTTACTTACTACATCAAAGTTATAGATGTCGATTGTGACGTTCTGTTTTTAGTCCACAGTGACGATGTTTTTCAATTCTTGCTGACAAATATACTCGGTCTTGCCCTTGTTTACTTTACTTTAAACTCCCAAAAATCAGCGATGGTATCTCTTGTTGTGACCAATGATAACAAAAGTGTCTGCGTATGCCCGATGTTTTCGTGAGTTCGAAGACATCTAGTTTAACTAACAAAGGCCTACACAACACAATACAAATGTTCTTTATGTTACATTATTTGATATTCTATTGTACAGTTTTTTGAAGTACGTTTGACTTTCTGTTATTTTACGTATTATTCATTTTTCTCGTTTACTCCCAATGATTTGTCACATTTAGTTTGATTCGCACTCTGTTCTGATAAGCTTATCAGTATCAACTCTAAATAACCCAAACAGTGTTTTAAATTTTTGGCACAGCTTTTACACAGTTGAAGAGAAGTGGTCTTAGATTAACATTATCCACAATCCCATTTATTTTTAGTTGAGCATAATCAATATTTTATGAAATAAGAAACCATAAACGTTTTAATCGTTAACGTTTGTTTAATTTGAATGCGCTTCTAAAATTAAGAACTGTACTAAATAAAAGGGCCTCTCTTTTCAACACACAATTAAAAACTAACTTCATTTACATAAAGAGGGGGTATTTATAGGAACATTAATCGAAGTTTTTTCAGTTTGATGTGGAATTTTTGTTAATTTTGTCACGCACACCTCCATTGAACGAAAATAATGTTTAATTATATTATCAAGTTTAAAAAAAATTCCCATTTCGTTGTGCGAAGTCAAATAAATAAATGTTTTCTGACTTAATTAAGCCACAATCCGAGATGAAACGATACCTCAACCAACATATCTTTCCAATTAATCCAATCCTTAGGTAACTGCCTTGTGCCAACTGTGCACTCCATCCATAAAAAAGGCTCAAAAATGAAAAACTGGCAGTGACAAATGGCTTTATTACACAATTGGCTATTTAGAAACAGCAATTTGCAAGTATTGGCGGTATATATTTGATATTAACATCATTTACTGCTAAGCGAGTTTTTTCCTTGTTCATATTGGAAGGATTCTATTTGTGGCATGTTTCATGGTATCCCTTCGGAAAGAAAAATTTTGATTCATGGTAATCGTTCCGATCAGTAGTTCGCAACATTCTCCGAGAAAGCATAACGCAAATCGGCAGTATACGTTTCATTGCGGTGGGTTGCATTTTTTGCATCTGTTTTTGATAGCCACATGTGAATTTCTCTCCGATGGTCTCCAACATTGTTTTAAGTTTTTGTTGATTTCCTGTTGAAAACTGGTGTTTTAGGCAAAATTCGAATGAAAACGAGTGGTGGGTGCACGACTGGGTCGTACGCAACTTTCTCTTTCACAGCGAGTTGGGCGTTAGATCATAATGTGAACTAATTAAAACAATGCGTTTTCGGATTTTAGAGGGATTCACATTACTGGAACATTTTTTCAGTGCTTACTAAACTGATTGAAACGATTTTCAAATCCATTAAAAACAACACAAAATGATTTTTAAAATTACAGTTTCAATATTTATTATTTTAGAAGAAAAACTAAAATAAAAAATTTTATTCATTTAAAAAAAAAAAAAACAAAAGTAAAAACATTCCGATATTGGTATTCTTAATGTTTGGTAAAATATTTTGTTATTTTGGACTGACAAATAGCTTGAGTTGATCTTTCTATTGCTTTTGCCCTTAATTTCAGCAAACTGGAAATCGTTTCTGCGTCCAATTCATTTTGATCGGCGTACTCAAGAAGCGTATTTGTACACTGGATTGCTTGCGAGTTAGCTATTTTGGGAGCAGCTGGAGTGACTTCGTAAATGCAAAAATGCAAAAATGCAAATCCAGGATGTCCAGTATCTAGTTCGCGTAAAATTGTGCACTTATCTTTAATCGATAAAAATCGATGCAATTTCTGTTTAGGTGCCATTATGTAGATACGAACTGAACTTATTTTACACACAAAACGAAATAAGAAACACGAATCACACAAGACACAACTAACTGAACCAATATAAACACAACTGATCATAAAATATCCATATCCACACAAATGGCAGTTGTTGTCTCCTTATACCCTGCAGCTGCGTTTACAATTTAGAGACAAATAACAGTTATTTAGTCCCTAATATCGCACGCAAAACGAGCAAGAGAAACAAAAGAAATATAAAAACGTTTACAAACAAAATTCACATTTTAGAGGTTGAAAATTTCGAAAGTTCACATTATAGAGATGACAATGTAAAGTTTTGCCGATTCACATTTTGGAGAAATTCACATTATCGGTAATTCACATTATCGAGGGACTACTGTAGTACGCATTTCTTAAAATTATATAAATAATGTCGAAATGTGTTTATACGAACGTTTACTCCGAAATTTGAAGGAATCGATGTCAATGTGAATAATAATGATTTTCCGTTATTGGCCAAAACTGAAAATTCCGTTTAGTGATAGTTGCGCTAAAACTAATTATGTGGAATTTCTTCAAGCTGTAATAGTAGTATACCTTTTAAATTTCATTCAATTTGACATAATAGTTTGCAAGAAATTATCAATTTTCCTTATATGGCCTAAATGACAAAATCCGTTATATGGATTTTCTCGAAAAAAAACTGGGTATGCAGTTTTGTTGAAGCTAATATGGTTATAGTACATATAAAGTTTAATCAAAATCGTTAGAGCCGTTTTCGAGAAAATTGAGGTTATGTGTAATTTTTATATGGCAGGTACCATTATTAACATGGCTAAAAGCAAACAAAAAAATGGCCTAGAATTATGACTAAAACAAGCTTGGGTACGAAGTTTGAAGAAAATCGGTCCAGCCGTTTAGGCTGGGGAGACCATTACGGACAGACGGACCGACGGACGGAATTCCAAAATCCACTTTTTTAGGCTCCGCTATCATCGTCATGTTAGAATCAATCAAAATCTCGAGGTCGAAAATTTTCACGAAAACAATATCTTTCTCTTTGTAAGAGAAAGTTAAAAACCACCACCAAACAATATGAGCGAGATGATGGACGAGAAACCCGACGTTGCTCGGGATTTCACCAAAGAGGTTGCTGAAGTCAAATGAATGCGTTGATGTACCTTCGGAAAATGGATACTATGAACCTAAATTCAGTCTCCGACTTTATTTGCGTTGCGTAGAAAATTACTCTCCGAACGAATATCTACTAAAGGGTGTTTTTTTTGTAGAGTTTTTAGTTTAGAACTTCGAATTGAAATAAAACACAAGAAAATCGTTTTAATGTCCATCAATTTCGCTTTATTGGAAGGACAATTTTATGCCATTATTGTTTAAATATGATTTCGGGCATGTGGCCGCCGCGGCTGATTCGAATAAAGCCAAGGCTAGAGTTCCAATTTTCAACCACTTTTTCGAGCATTTGGTTTCGTATGTCGGCAATAACGCCACGAATGTTGGCTTCCAAGTCCCCTAATGTTTTCGGTTTGTTGGCGTAAACAAGCGACTTGGAACCACATCTCATCCACATTCATGCCATCCAACTTGGGAACAAAATAGTACAGTCGGTTATCATGACTCTATACCGGTCTCCATTAATGGTAACTGACTCTCAAGCATCATTTCGGAAGAAGTATGGCCCAATGACTCCACCAGCCCATAGAGCACACCAAAGACAGTTTTTGTGGATGTAATTGCGTCTCAAGGGTCTCATGTGGATTATCTTCACTCCAAATGCGGCAATTTTACTTGTTGACGTAGCCATTCAATCAAAAATGACCCTCATCACAGAAAACAAATTTGCGATGAAAATCAGCATCGAGATCAATCTCATTTTCGGCCCATACACTAAAATCACGACTCATTGCATGGTGCCGCGGCTTTAACTCTTGCACAAGCTGGATCTTGTAAGGTCGTAAGCCAAGATCTTTGCGCAAAATTTTCCATAAAATTGATGTCTAAAGCTCCAATTCCTGCGCACGGTGGTGAATCGATTCATTCGGGTCCTCTTCAACACTCTGCTCTACAGCGGCAATTGTTTCTTCGGTGCGCACTGTTCGCGTCTCTGCGGATGCGTATTATCACATACAGTAAACGTAGTGCGAAAACGATCCATGGTTTACCCAATTAATTGCTCTGATGGTCGATTATGTCGAATATAAAATGGACGGAGCTTGCGGTAAACTTCGCGTACTGAACCATTATTTTCGAAATAAATTTGCAAGCGTTGTTCATTTGTCAACCTGTTCATGATGAAATGACAACCAAACTGAACATAAATGACATTAGAGTTGCCCGATTTGACCACAAAATGTCAGTTTTATCTCTATTCGAAAAACCAACCTCTAAAAAAACACACTTTACGATAGGGCCGATTATCTGGCATAGAGTTTCCATTCATTTTTGTGTGCGAATTTATATTTTTGCTACATAGAAATCCTTCTTCAGTTCAATGCCGACATCAAACTGGAGAAGCTTCTTATGACAGTTTTGTACTCTTGGGTCTTAGCCAACTTTGTTTAACCGTGGAAGATTGATAACAACTAGGTTGTTGTTACTTTCTAGATTTAAACCTGGTAATCCGCGCTAGTCTAACGTACTAACCACTAGTTTAGTTTTTTTTATTTATTTATTTTCATCAATAGAGTTACATTTCTCTTAAAGACTAATGATGCATGAAAAAATTAACAAACAAAAAATACATAATGTCCTTGTAATTTCGTTTGAGGAAAGTTAGCATAAATTTGATTTTAGAGACAATAAAGTCAATGTGGTCCTTGTCTTTCTTAAAGTAAATTCTGTCAAGTGATACAGATTTAATAATGGTTGGGTGTTGTAGAACGAGGGTAGACTCTGATTGGCGTTAACTTGGCAATGCCCAGTGTTGCAACTTTGACTACACATCAAATGTGCTTATCTTTACCTCCAAGTGGTAACCATCGGATACTGGTCTCATCCAACCGGATTTGACTTGCTAAACGATAAGTGCGAGTGTTGATAACACGACGAAAAACAGCAACACTATAAACACCCTGGTGAGAATGGCACGGATGAATACCCGGCCTGCTGTCCCAGGCGAACCTAGATGAGCTGCTCTGACATATTCGGACAACAGGTTGTCTAGGAATTTCAAGGGTTAGTCAGGCCCCTTGAACAGAGATGGTGGCGGATGAACCGAAAGGCCAACGGCAGCGCTCAATCCCGTAGTGGATACTGATGGCCCCGTGTCCTAGGGGTATCTAATAAATTGGAACTGGCCCTCCAGGTTGGGGGTTGTGCTTTGGGTTAACTACCCATCCACGGAAAAAACTATTGTTACGAAGCAACCAATAGCCTCGGAAAGGACTGATTTTATTGTTGACGACCCTGCTAAACGAAAAAAGGACAACGACGTTCGTATCTGCACCTGGAATGTGAGAACATTAAACAGGAGAGGTGCAGGCGAACAACTAGCGGAAGCCCTAAACTGCTACAAAGCAGACATTACTGCCATCCAGGAAATACGATGGGATGGGCCGGGCAAAAAGAGGATGAAAACTGTGACATCTACTATGGACCGTGTTATAGTGAGCAGAAACAGCGACTATTCGGGTGTGGATTTGTTATAAGTGCCAGACTTAGGCAAGAAGTCTTATGTTTCCAAGACATTAGCGAACGCATAGTAACAATCCGCATCAAGGCCAAATTCGCCAACATAAGCCTTATATGCGCTCACGCTCCGACGGAAGAAAAAGATGATATAGCTAAGGATTGCTTCTACGAGCTCCTCGACAAAACCTATGAGCGACTACCGAAGTACGATGTTAAAATCGTGCTGGGAGATTTTAACGCAAAGGTAGGAAGAGAAGACATCTTTAGAAGTATTGTCGGAAAACATAGCCTACACGACAACACGTCTGGTAACGGACTTAGGCTAATTGATTTCGCTACGGAACGAAATGCCACTATAGCCAGCACACGGTTTCCTCACCTCGATATCCATAAGGGGACATGGCGGTCTCCAGATCAACGAACGGTCAACCAAATTGATCACATTGCGATAGATAAGAGGCACGCATCCAGTATTTTAGATGTCCGAACATTCCGAGGAGCTAACATCGACTCGGATCACTACCTTGTAGCAGCCAAGGTAAGAATGCGGATATCCACCACGCCACAACAATCCAGAAATACTGTGAAAAAATTTAATGTCGGAAGACTGCAATCGCAAGAGACCGCCAAGACCTTCGCACAACGCGTATCCCTTAACCTCTCGATTAACACCATACCACCAGCATCGAATGTCGAAGAGCAATGGCAACGATGCCAACAGGCCATTAGATCAGCCGCAACTGAAGTGCTAGGTTTCTCGCGCCCACCAGCAAGAAACCCCTGGTTTGATGAGGAATGCCGACAGATGCTCGCAGCCAAGAACGAGGCCTACAAGGCTAAGCTGCAGGTGAAGACGAGAGCTGCCATTGAGCTCTATAGGCAAAGAAGAAGGGAAGAACATCGGCTTTTCAGCAAGAAGAAAAAAGAGCAAGAAAAGCGCGCGATCGAGGATATAGAGAGGTGCCACTCCAGGAACGATGTTCGCAAGTTTTACCAAAGTGTAAAACGTCAAAGCCAAGGATACAAGGCTCGAACAGAATCCTGTCGAGATGAACAAGGAAATATTGTAGTTGAGACACAGTCGATGCTGAGGATATGGAAGAACCACTTCTGCAGACTGTTAAACGGCGATGACGAACAACATTCCGCTGTCAGGCAGAACGAACCATTCAATATTGGCAACGACAGCGAAAACTGCCAACCACCCGACCTGAGTGAAGTGAGGATAGCAATATCTAAACTCAAGCTTAATAAGGCTGCCGGAAATGACGGCCTTCCCGCTGAGCTCTATAAGGCCGGCGGAGATGACTTGGTAAGTAACATCCACCAACTCATAAGCCAAATCTGGTCGGATGAAAATATGCCTGAAGAATGGAACCTCAGCATCGTTTGCCCGATCCACAAAAAAGGAGACCCTCTGAACTGCGCCAACTACAGAGGCATAAGTCTCCTCAACATCGCCTACAAGATCCTATCTGCCGTAATATGTGAACGCCTGAAACCGTTTACCAACAACCTGATTGGCCCTTATCAGTGTGGTTTTAGGCCAGGAAAGTCCACAACCGATCAAATTTTCACACTTCGGCAGATCCTGGAAAAAACTCAAGAAGTCCAAATCGATACCCACCACCTATTCATCGATTTCAAAGCCGCATATGACAGCATTTATAGAGACGAACTGTATAGAGCCATGTCTAGTTTTGGTATACCGCCCAAACTCGTCCGTTTGTGTAGGATGACGATGGAGAATTCTCGCTGCTCCATCAGGGTCGGAAACGACCTCACCGACACATTCGATACCAAAAAAGGATTTAGGCAAGGCGATGCGCTGTCATGTGACTTCTTTAATCTGATTCTTGAGAGAATTGTGCAAAACTCCAAAGCCAACACCAGAGGCACAATTTTCCAAAAGTCGGTGCAACTACTAGCATACGCTGACGATATTGACATCATTGGCAGGACTCAACGTGATGTCATAGCCACGTTTGCTAGTATAGAGAAGGAAGCGGCGAAAATGGGTTTAGCAGTAAATGAGGGTAAGACTAAGTATATGCTGTCATCACGAAAGGACTCACAACATCGACGAATTGGACAGAACGTCACCATTGACAGATATAACTTTGAGGTAGTACGGGACTTTGTCTACCTCGGCTCCGCTATTAACTCTGACAACAACATCTCGTCAGAAATTAAACGAAGAATTACTCTTGCCAACCGCTGTTTCTTCGGGCTAAGAAGGCAATTTAGTAGTAAAGCCCTCACTCGAACTACTAAGGAAACCCTATATAAGACCCTGATCATCCCAGTCCTGCTCTACGGCGCTGAAGCATGGACCGTATCAAAAGCGGATGAAGAAATCCTTGGTAGATTCGAGAGGAAAATTCTTCGAAAAATCTTCGGTCCCGTTTGCGTTGACGGGCTATGGAGACGAAGATTCAACCAAGAACTATACGAGCTGTACAGCGACATGCCCCTGGTCAAAAAACTCCGCATTGGACGTTTAAGATGGCTAGGACATGTAGAACGAATGGACACCAATACTCCGGCTCGCAGAGTCTTCGATTCCCAGCCAGACGTCGGACGCAGTAGAGGAAGACCTCGCCTTAAGTGGCGCGCACAAGTGGAAACCGACCTCAACCAACTTGGAGTGCGCAACTGGAGGCAGTTAGCTAAGGACCGGGCTAATTGGAGAGGCATGTTGGTTGAGGCCCAGGTTCATTCCGGACTGTAGCGCCACTTAAGTAAGTAAGTATACAGATTTAATAAGGTATCTATAAAAAATAGATGGCTTCGATCTGTAAAGGGTAAAGCATTGGCATTTATTAATATTGAGTGGAAGATTGTTCTGGTCGCACCAATTAGGAATCTAAGCCACATCTACTTGCTGTAAGCCACAGTCATGCTCAGTATTAATAGGCCGAAATAATTTTAGGTCGTCAGGAAAAAAAAAGTCATTTGGAGTATTTTATAACATTGGGTAAATCATTTTTAAACTGGAGGAGTAACAGTGGACCTGCCTTGAGGAACACCAGGCGTTACACTTATGGGCACAGAAAAGTACTCATCGATTTTCACTAGTTTGACACGATTACTTAAGTATGACTTTAGCCATGGAAGTAAATTAGAACGGAATCCTAAAGCATATAGTTTATGAGCAGATACCATGAAAAACTTTTGTCAAAAGCTTTAGCAAAATCAGTAAATATAACATCCGTTTGATTACTTGATTTAAATTTTTTTTATAATAAAATTACGAAACAGAGCCATATTAGTGGATAAAGAATAGATCAATTAGTGTTGGTGTTCTGATACAACATTCCGGGTGAAAGATGAAATTTTTTTGAACAACTAGGAATCTTATATATTTTACAAATAGGCCTATAATTGCAGAAGTTTTGCTTATCGCCTGACTTATAAATAGGTATTATATGGGAAAGATTCCATACATCTAAAAATATTTCGGAGGCAATTGATTTTTTAAAAATAGTGGAAAGGTACGGAAAGCTCTTTGTATACATGATCGATGGCAATCATCGTTACAATACATATTATTTTCAGCAACCAATAGTTTTTAAAAACGTTGTTTGATATTTGATTTGAGCTAATGCTTATTTTATGACTTTGAAGTTCAGAAGTCTTACAGGTCATGTTCTGCAATTCTATTATCATTAATCTAATGGATTGAAATGGAGTTCCTGAGGTATAAAACCTGGAATATTGACCATAAGCCACTCCTGTAGTTTTAGGTTTGTGTGCAGAAACATAGGATTTTTTACAGACTTGTTTTGATCCATTAGGCATTAGTAAAACTCTTTACTACACCCTCTAGAACATCTTCCTTGTGTGAAGATTGTGAATCCTTGGTAAGATACTCCCCACCAAATTATTACTGAACTGGATAAAGTCCTAAATCTTTAAGCTACTTTTGTTGACAGAAACGTTTTAAAACTTTACACTCTTTTGTTTTAAAAATTTACACTCTTTTGTTTTAAAAATTTACACTCTTTTGTTTTTCCGTCTAGGAGTTAACAGATGATCTGTTAATTGTCGTGTTCAGATCCTACATGGATATATGGATGTATTCAATTCTCTGCAGATTATTTGCTGCTTCCGAAGGAAGTTTTATCCAATGCGCGCAGCACTGCATGTAAATCGGCAATCTTACGGGCAACGCGCGAATGATCACATTATAGCGGATCGACTAATAACCCGATAAACAGACATTTTTCGATTCCAAGTGGTTTTAGCAAAAAAAAAAAAAAAATCCAACACTTATTGCAAAAAGCAATAACCTCGATCCTTTTTCCTCTTTGGCCCAACTCCTTGTTAATAGACCACAGTCTGAAATGCAAACAAAATGCATACGGTTTTTTTTAAATAGCACCTTTAGCTTCGCCTGGTTAATTGTGTAACAGAAGTTAAGCAGGACAGTGACTTAAATTGATTCACACTTTTAACGTAATTGACACACTGATTTAATTCCCCTCTAAAGAAATTTACTTCTTAATTTAACCAACACAAATGTCATAAATATAAACAAAAAAACTTTTCAAAATCTTATTTATTTGGAATTGCTGGCACCTTTTTTATTATTCTATATATTGATAAATTATTCATTAAATCGAGAATTGTACAAAAAGTGTTCATATTGTACTCGTTAAACTATATGTCTTGTTCTGTTTATGGAAACGTTAAAATTATCTAGGTCAATAAATATATATTTATATATATGTACAATTATTTAATTGGTATTACCAGGACACAACATTTCTAAATTTTTCCAGATGGGTTTGCGGATGTTGTAAGGATAACAATTGATGCTTATGACATAATTTTATTTCAGCGAAATTGCTTTGCCAATATCATGAATTTAAAGGTAAACGATATTTGTTTGTTTCTTTGCCAAAAATTTGTGTTCATGCTTTTCTCTTTAAATTCCCACTATTTCGCAATAAATGTTGCATTTTCATCCACTTGAATTACTTTATTTAACTTTATTTATATAAACTAAATCGATTCATGCAAGTGTTTTATTTTAAATACATACAAAGTTTGATTTCGGTATAATAATTTTATTTTTATGTTTTATATAATTTATTTGGAGATTTTACATTTTTCTTTGAAGCAATCGTAAAAAAAAATAAAGCGAGCGATAGAAAATTAATCGGCATCATGAGGTTAGGTAGAACGATTAAAATCTATAATACACAAAATCACGAAAATTAATGTTATTAATCTCAAACGCAAAAATGGACTGAATCTAGAAAGTACACATTTCTGGGAAAAAAATTAGGAAAGGAAATTTGCTTTCTTAAATTTTTTGAATCTGTTTACTGCACACAAAATTAAAACTGACCTGAAATGTGAATTTCGCAGATTTCTTTGGTTAAGGTCTTAACAAATCTTTGCATCAGAATTTTTTTTTAATTTCAAATTCATAAATAAGAAACAATCCTACATCACATTGTATAAACGTCTTGTATGTGTCTAAACACGAAATAAAAAACTCATTTATTAACACAAAATAAATGCATTTAAAGTTACGTAAAGGTATATACATCTTGCTACAGAGCAGATGATCACTTTAATTGAGCCTTTATTTGTTATTATTTATATCTGTTATTATTTTTTTTACTATTGCGCTATTTACATTGTAGCGGCAACAAATGAAACAGGATGAAAGAAGTATGTCCATCAAATTTTATAAGACTTGATAGCATTAACCTAACTCGTTTTCTTGCATAAATAGTGAAACAAACACTTCTATATAAATAAATCTAAAATTGATATTAGTTAAAAGATTTATAGATTTTGCTTACCTAAAATTTGTTTCCTCAAGATTATTATTATATTTATCTAGATAACGTGGTAAACTCCATTAAATGACTTTGTTAGTATAAATATGTTTAAGTTAGTTATTTTATTTAAAAGAAGGTAAATATGTATACCTATATATGCAACTCACTGTATTATTTAACCGACAAATATAAATATTAGGTGAAAAACAACACGCTTATTCATTAGAATTCGCTGAAACTTCTATGAACTCTAAACATACAAAGTTTCAAAATAAAAATCTGCAAAATAAAAAAAGAATGGAAGCAGCTAATGTCTTAATAAGATTAATCTAAAATATATCCATGAGTCATTACTAAAAATTATCTAACAGTTAATAATTGCATACATAGATGTATGTTTAGGCCTTACTTTTTGTAAATGTCTCCAAACATTTTCAAAGAAACTACTCAGTTGCATCCGCCTTTTCCAGGGTCTGTGTTTGTATCATCCATATGTCGAGTGGTAGATTTGTATTTTTAATCAGTGCCAAATCATAAATGTTTATGTCGATTTAATTTTGTTACATTTAATGCCGATTAGGAGTGATTTGATATACAGTAAAACTTCGATTATCCGTCAGGCAGCGGACCAAAACCTTGACGGATAATTAAATAGACGGTGAATCGAATGCATATTGCATAGATATTTTTTGGCCCGGCCCGATTTCGCCCGGGTACAATTCGATAGTGAAGGTTGAACGAGACATCTGGGTACCTACCATGTGATTTATATATGTGTGCATACAAACAATATAAAAAGTACACTCTACGTACTTAGCAAGTCTCCTACACTACACTCGTCAACGATTACATACTGTGCCGTTGCCTACTGCTGTTCTTGAGTTAGCGGCTGTTTATTGACTAAGACCTCGAATGCTCAGCTCCTGTAAGCCTCCGCCCATTGCAGATTTGGCTTAGTCGTTGTGCCAAAAATATAACTTCGCACTCTAAAATAAATGAATGATAGTTTTAAGTTTTATCCATTTTTTGGGTCCATATTCACAATACAATGTTTGTGAGTTTTCCAAGTCTCAGATTTGATAAAATATATTTGATGAATCTCTTTTCATATTTTTGGGCCGTCCAGTTAATTAATAGTCTTTTAAGTTCGTTCCAATGTTTTTCAGTAGGAAAAATGAGTTTTGTTATTGCGTTGTTCGTGTTTCTATTAAATGAATTGTGTAAAATATCTCTTAACTCTTTAAAGGTAGTTTAGTAACATGTTGTTGCCAATTTATATCTGAAACAATTTTTTTTTCGCGGGCTGGTGGAAATCTTCTATAGACACTACGAAGACCGTCGGTCGCGTCGGCTGCCCACAGTAGTGTGAGATCATTATTAACTTCAACCACCACCCTTTGAGTATATGTATATTGCAACTAAGAATGCGAGTTCCTAAAAAACAAATTTATCACGAGCCTAAACCAACCTCCAATTATAGTCCTTACCAAATCAGTTGGCCAACGGTCTAATGCTCAGAGAGAGGATTTAAGATAAATGTATGATATTGTAAAATAAATTTTAAGAGTCCTGCGCAGTAGAATGGTCAACTGATTTGGTATGGACTATAGCACTTGCTTACTCCAAGTTGGTTGTGGTCGGTTTTTACTTGTGCGCGCCACTTAAGGCGAGGTCTTCTTCTATTGCGTCAGAGTATTGGTGTCCCATCGTTCTAGAAGTCCTAGCCATCTTAAACGTCCAATGCGGAGTTTTTTTTTTTATTAGGGACATGTCGCTGTACAGCTTGTATAGTTCTTGGTTGAATCTTCGTCTCCATAGCCCTGTCAACGCAAACGGGACCAAAGATTTTTCGAAGAATTTTCTTCTCGAATCGACCAAGGATTTCTTCATCCACTTTTGATACGGTCCATGCTTCAGCACCGTAGAGCAGGACTGAGATGATCAGGGTCTTATATAGGATCTCCTTAGTATTTCGATTGAGGGCTTTACTACTGAATTGCCTTCTTAGCCTGAAGAAACTGCGGTTGGCAATAGACATTCTTCGTATCGGAAGCGGAACTCACCTTGTTTAATAAAATACACAGAACATTGTTGGCATATGGTGCAAGTTTTTAATTAAAAATAAATCACATTTTCCATTATCAACGAAAGTTAAATATAAGAAAAACAAATTTGTTTAACTTTTGTTTATTTTTGTAGGCAGGGAATACACGAATTATAAAGCTCCTAATTGACCGCCGTCAAATAATTTAAAAATGACAACATAACATACAAAGCATTTTCAGTCTTTCATCAAACTATTACAACAATAGGTGCGCATTTAGATTTTGTAAGTGTTTGTAATGATACTAGATTAACATAATAATTTTTAGTTGTCCCGAATATTTATAATAATTGTCAAGGTCCAAGGTATTTAAAAAAAATCAAACAAAGATCATTCAGATAGCTCATTACTTTTGCCTATGTTTTCATTTAATATCGGTAAATTCTAATTTATTTAAAATACCACAATCTATTTCCACAAAATTTCTTTTGTTTTTACTTTCGTTATGTATTATTGTCACAAGCCAAAAAAAAAGTTGTAAACTACCAAAATGCATTCAGACCCTTTTATGACCGGAATCCACTCAAACTCTATTCTAGATACATCATCTTTCAAATTCTACAAAATTCTCAAATCAACTCCGAAAACACTACAATCATATCTGGGAATCGAATTGAAATATGCCAAAATAACAATGAAATCAATGATCAGCACACGTAATAAGTAAATAGTTATAAGTAAATAATTATAATGTTTAAAAACTAGAACTATATTTAAGTAAAACGGAGATACTTTTGTAAACTTTAAAATTATTTAATTTATTTGTTTACATTGAGTGACATAGAAATTCATAATGCTTATCCATAACATCAAACATTGATGAAACGTGTGATTAAATGTAATTTTCCGACGAATGTTTCATGAACACTCATATACGTGCGTTAATTATGTGACAAACAAATGAATTCAATTTCAGTAACTAATTAATATTTAGTTAGTTGTTGTATAAATAGAAAATTTCTATTATCGTTTTATTTATTATTTCCTTAATTTAGCAGATATGTTTGATTTATAATATGTGACGGATTAAACGTCTCAATACCGTTTCCAAAGATTACGACATTAAATTGTCCATACTAAGGGTAAATGAAAGAAAAAACAAAAATTAAATAAACATCAGAAAGAAAACAAAATTATATTGGTAGGAATCAGTAAATTGTGCATCTAAAAGTGTCAATTCTTTGTTTTGAAATGCTGTTGAACGTAAATGTTTCTATAAAAGGAGAACGAATTGAATACTTTAAAAAAATATATTGTGGCTCGTTAGTACCCAAGGCCTAGCTTTTTCTCACAATTGAGAGAATTCACCCATACTCCAAGAAATACAAAATGTTCTTATTGTTTACTGCAAAAAATGGTTGCAAGTAATAAAAAGGTATAATTTTTATTCGTTTCAAGTTCGAAACATTTTGTTTATCTTTTTAATTAATATACAATCATATATGGGCATACTATATTCTGGTCACCATATATTGAGGTATGATCTATCACATAGGGGTATAATAATTTTAACATTAAGTTGTAACATAGAGACATAATTACGATAAATATAACGAATTTAGTATATATAGTTAGGTGACGAATGAGAATCGCTAGCTGATACGTCGCCTATCAACGTGTGATTTGTGTGTCACCGATTTTTAAGCCTTAAAATTTGGGCTATAACGATGAAGTTTGGTATATACACCTTCTATTCGATTAAGCACAATAAGAACAAGTGGAGGCGTTTTCCATAAATGTGTCCAAAATAATACTATGAAAATTTCGTCTATTGATGATTTTAACCAAATGATTTTAACTCTGAAAAAAAAACAGAGTATTTTCTTCTCACACATCCTTCTAGCAGGAGATTATTTGCTCCCTGCTGGAAGTGTGTGTGAGAAGAAAACACTCCTTTTTTTGCACTAGGTAAATTTAGAAATTATATCGATTTTGAGCAAGATTAAAAATTGCACTTAAGTTTTACATTTCGATTCCAATTTGATAATATCAGTTATATAGATAATGAAGTGGGAACAATTTATGATTTGTATGGCATTTTTTTTATATATTCTTTGACATTTAAGAGTATAACCCAAAGCCCAAATACCAAATCACAAATAAAAAGGCAATTTAAATTTATGTTTTGCTAAATATCGAAAAATAAAAAAATCATATAAGGACATTACCTTAAAAAAAACATTTATTTGCTTCTAAACATCATTTGTTTTTGTATTTCCGTGATGCAATATATATTTTTGTTTTATTAGGTATCTCCGGTCTACAGTAGTTATATAAAATAATTATTTAAATAAAATGACACGAAACCACGCTATAATCAATCCGTTTATACGATAAGAACAATATTTAACTAAGGCATTGTAAATTTGTGTAGTGCGTTTTTTGGTTTCATACCACACAAATTATTTCTTTAGTAAGAAATAAAAAAAAACTAGTTAAGCAGAAAGATTGAAGTATTTGTTCAAACAGGTAACTAAAAAATATAAATAAATATAAATTTAAAACAATTGTAAAAAAAATAAGTAGATTTTTAATATAGTTAGGGCTGTGAAAAGAGAACATAATTACTAATGTAAGCGTTTTATGTTAAGAGACTATTCAAAAGAATATAGGTAATATACAAATAATGCAATTTTCACTGCAAATGAAAAAAAAAACAAATGTATAACATTTCTAACTTAACCTACATATTATAAAGGAAAATAATTAACAATTAAAAAAGTTATGATTTAAAATACAATACATGTATTTTGATTAGAGTTTGACAAATAAACTAAAAATCGTTAGTTAGTATAGCATTAAAACAAATATAAAAATAAAATTACAAAACAATAGTGAAACTAAAATTTAAAAATTACAAACAAATATTCGTATGTTTCTATGTTTTCCAAATGAACCTTCTAAATTAAGTTATAAAAAATAACAAGCAAAACAAAACGCATCTAACAAACTCACGATAAAGCGAAAGCTGATTAGAATATATACACAAAAATATATAACATCAAACAAATGACAGATGAAATATAAGTAAAAAAATAGAAATTTGAGAAAGAGTAAAGTTGACATTGCATTTATTGTAAAATTTACATAAAATATATCGAACTTAAATATACACATTACGAACAGTTGGCATTCAAAACAAATATTATTGTGTGTTTAATGTAATATTTAATATATTATATTCTGAGTGTCAAAACGAGATTTGGACGGATAATGAATTTTTACTATCATACATTATTGAAAATGAAACGGAGGCCTCAATTGCTAGTGTTGATTAGAGATCGACAATCAACATTTATCGATAGTCGATAATCGATTTCACAATCGTTGGATTTAATTTTTTTTTTCTGGCTAACAAGGTGTGCTTTGTACAGAAACTTTTTATTTTTTTTTTTTTTACAAAAAGTGAACATATTTTTATTAATTATTCGCCATAATTAATTTTTATTCACAATAATACAAACTTCAATCGACACGATCCGCAAATACCTAATAGGCTATCAATCGTCATTCATAATAGGGACCTGCTTAAATCCGTGAACGTCATGCTTTATTTTGACTTATGAGTAGTAGGCGGACTTAATAAAAACTTAATGAATAACTTACTTTGTTCCTTGATTGCGCATTTAAGAAGATATATTTATATGCGCCATTTATTGTTATCACAAATTATCAATATGGCGGTATTTCCTCCTTCGCTGACTTTTTAACATTCAATTCAGACGGCAAAGTATCCTTGTAAAATGTTTGCACGAATACCAAAATACAGAAAGGAAAATGATGCACCATTAAAGTAGTTGAAAAAATGGGATAAATTTGTTTCAAGATTTTTTTTAAGTAAGGAGCAAGGATAATATAGTATCGTTAATCGTTTATCTACGGTCTACAGTATCTAAGTTTTGTAAATCTTAAGTTAGATCGTCGTTTTATTTGTTTCATCTCTGTTTTGCCTTCATCCCACTGAAAACTGACTAAAGACTGATTGCTAATTGATGTAAGGAAACTTGCTTAAAATATGCATATACATGCCCTTTTGTCTTATACCGATCTAAAATTATATAAAGAATCCAAGAAGAGGCTGAATGGAAATAAGATTTTCTTGACAACAGATATTAATCAGATACATTTTATGATCATGCCTGAAAGATGCAACAACATGCCACTTATAGCTATTTTCGTCAAACCACAACTAAACCAAGCTTATGTTCGATATTAGTTTAAGATTTTGTTAATTAATTTCATAATTTTAACCAAAGGCGAAGAAATAATGTAGTCAAATGAGTATAATATCTCAAAATCTGCTTTCAAAAGCTCTTTCTGTCGTTTAATAACAATAAAACGAATATTAGCTGCTACTTCTTTTTCTCTGTGAGACTTTGTTACAGAAGCAGGATTTTTCTCTATTGATTCTATTGCATTCTGTACTGTAACTTACAACAACATTAAAGGTAAGTCCCAAAACATTTTTGTTGGTTAAATTTGCTGTGATCATTTATTTTAACATTCTTGGTTTGGTGCTCAAAATATAACCAATAGTTTTTCCTACTATCCTATCTATGTACATATGTATTTATTCAATGCAATTTTACATTATTCCTTGTCCAAATACCATTTTTACATGCGTTAAAAAAACGTTTTTTATATATGACTAATTTATTTTTCCAGAAAAAAAGATAACTAATAGGACACTGCCTCTATGTGCTGGATTCACGTTTATTTATTTCTGTGTTGGTAAGTCTTAATCAAAAAACATAATAGTTTGTTTCATTTTCTATTTTCAAATACCTTACAGGATTACGTAAAAGATTCGCAAGACCAGCATTATATTTCGTTTCAAGTTTTGTTTTATTTTCGAAACATTATAACGATACGCTCCTTTACATACCACTATCTTCAGTTGTTCTATTGTGGTAGCACTTATGTGATGTGCTTGTGTGCACGTTTGTATGTTTTTTCCTTTTATTTTACACACATATTTGTGAAAATGTTTTCAAAAAATTAGTTGTTTTCTGTTGTTGATCAATAATCATGAACATTTTTATATGTGTTTGTGTTTGTGTTAAAATTGTTCGTTAATAAGCGCCATCTGTGGCATTAAACAAAATTCTCACAGTCAAGCCAAACGCTTCATTTTTTGCTGTCATCCTTATGTTTGCAATCGAGATGAATAGTTTATATTTATAATATACGATTACATGATATACGTTCGTATATCTATTGTAAACAGAAAAAAAAACTAGTTAGACTATTTTTTAATGTTATTTATTCTTAATTAGTTATACTTATATATATATATATATATTTATATACAAATAAATACATTTACATGTGAAATTGGATAAATATATAGATATATTTTTTATTATTAGTAGAAATATAAGAAATTACATTATAAACTAAATTTATATAACTATTAAACAATGAGTAGTATTTAATACCTACAAACACTATATTTAATATATCTGTACGAATATATATAATAAGTATATAGAAACTATTAATAACATTAGTTATAAAGATTAATAAAACCATCAAGATTCAAATAAGATTTTTTCGCAAATAAAAAAGTCAAACTTATAATGTGTGTTTTTATTCGATATAAGTAATATATACAGTGCACGAGAAAAGATTAGAACTACATTAAAAAAAATCAAATCAAATAAAATTGTATTTTCAATAAATTTTTAAAGTTATTCCGCATTGAATAGTTTGAAGTCAATCCGACAGTTAAAAGCTGAAATCAATTTATCGTTCGTGTTCGATGTGTTCTACAAATGGTAAGTTTTTTGCAACATCTAAATATTAAGTGTTTAGAGAGGTTTACAAACATTTACAAGGGAAATGGACAAATCATTGATTACTCTAAACTCATTTCGCACTTGAAGAGTGTGAAAATAAAAAAAGAAAGTAAAAATCAAATATGTAAAAACATTTTTTAATACTCTATCACATCTATCGGTCAAATAAGCATCCCATAAAATGGTAAGTGGTTAACTATTTTTTTGTTTGATTTATAAATCCTACCTCAACATTTTCGGACCGGTCTAATATACTTCTATAAACTATGTCATAAGCTATAGCATATGCTTTACATTTTTTTTTTTTAAAGAAAAACCCCATAAAAAATGGGAATGGGTTTTAAAATGATCTGTAGATGAATGTAAAGTTTTCTGACACACCCATTTTTTGGGGGCGTTATCATTAAAGAAATGATTTTTCGATAAAATATAAAGGAAATTCGAAAAGTTTTCAGTGAAAATCGATTGTTTTCCTATAAAATATTGTTATAGCATTTGCCATAGCTTATAACATCAGTATAATAATTGTTCAGTACGAAAATGTTGAATGAGGATAATGAACTTTGGTATATAAGCTCTTTGCTAATGAATTAATTAGAGAAATAAGCGCTTTTTAAAATACTCCCACGGCCACGCCCAATTTAAGATCAAAAGTTCGATTTTGGTCAAACAATAAGAAAGTTTCTAAATAAGGATTAAACTATTCGCACAACGGATTGTACTTTTATCATGTATGTATGTATATATAACGTATACGTTTTTTTTTGTAAGAAAAATTTATTTAGTTATAAGTGTTTTAATAAATTGCGTTTCTTCGTATTCCGCTATTTATTGAAGTTGGCATACGGTTGAGTGAACAAGAAACATTTTACGATTTAAGCAGTAAGACACTTGATAATGGCCTCATTTAATGAGTGGATTTAAAGGAAATTAAATTTTGTAATGTCCTTTGTTTTTTTTTTGCATTCAAGTTTCTAATTTTATTTTAGTACTTATTAACTAATATAGTAAAATTATAGTTGATAAAGTTAATTATTGTGAATCACGATAAATGGTTCTTGGTTGGATCTCACAGCATTTTATTATAAAGAGCTAGGTTACAAATTTTTGGGGTGAACGAGTTGAGTTAAGATATTCAGCCCTATCGAGGTATCCGTCGGAGCGGACAATTTTCCGCAACGCATACTTTAAAATTAAAATTCCATTCGAGGTATGTGTCATCGGAAAAAAATCTTCCCAAATGCGACGGGTTCACTTCACTACAATTCGTAAATAAATTCCGCGAAGAATTTGTGTCGGAGGAAATCGGAGGAAGAATGGCACTTAGCTGTCAAAAATCGCATGAAAAATGCACCTCAACGCAATTCGCCGGGGTGCGTTACAAAATGTCGGAGAAATATTCCGAACAGCTTTTCGGAGGAATACCTCGAAGCAAAAATCCTCCGAATCGTACGAAATCGGAGAATTTTCCGCTCCGACGGATACCTCGATAGGGCCTATTTTCATGTGATAATAAGGTGTAATTCAATGACAATTTTTACCGACGCAGGGGAAGTTTAAATTTGGCCGCAAACTTCCAGGTTGGGAGGAATAGGCCAATGCTGGCAATGCATCAGTAGCCTCATAGTGTGGTGAACGTCAGTCTGTTTTTAATATCATAAGAAAAGATTCGACATGAGCATATTAAGGTCCCGTACGGATCCATACTTCCATCCAATTTCAACTTCCAAGTAACCACAATATTCTGAATCACTGCAACTCGGAGAATAACCTCTCATTTGTATTCAAAAATTAAAGATAAAAATGCAACAATTAAAATTTAACTTTTTAATTTATATTATTGATTCTGTTCAATTATGTTGTATGTAAATATTTTGTTACAACAACAATAAATGCACTTTTTTTATTGGGATCGGAATTAGTATATAAAGTGCATTTTATCATTATACAGTCATTATTAAGTTTTAAAACAGTAAAAAATAATAATATATCATAAAGATTTTAGATTCGTTCACAAAATCTCAGCATTATGTGTTTTTGAGGGATATCAATATCAATAACTAATGCAGATACTCTATCACCTAGACTTAGCTTAATGCCGTTCATTTTGGTCTTGTGAATTAATCCATCGCATTCTAGTCCAATATCTACGAAGGCACCAAAATCTACCACATTTCTTACTTCTCCTGCGAAATATAGATATTTTTATATGTCCTCGTACATATATTTTAAAAGCATAATAATCTTTACCCGTGACAACCTCTCCAATAAACAAATCGGTAATATGTGTTATGTCCTTTTTAAAAATAGGTTGACTTTGATTTAGTTTGTCTGATCGATAATCTTGAAATAGTTCTCGCTGAAGAACAGCTAGTACATCTTGTAACTAAAAATCGGCTCAAAACATAAATCATCTGAACGTAATGCTACAAAAAGCAAACCTACCCTTTCGCTGGGAGTATTGAGACCACTTGACAACTCCTCAATGGAATGTGTTTCAACAAAATTTTTAATTTTGGAGATAAACTGTGGCTTTCCAATGTTCTTAACATTAAGTTCGCATAACCGTATAATCCTGTGTAGGAGAATGTTCGTTAGAAAAAAAAAAGAATCAAAATATATTTATTTATTCGAATCGTATACCACCTACCTATTAGCAATTTCATAACTCTCCGGATGTATCGAAGTACAGTCTAACATATTAGCAACTTTTCCGCCAATTGTTTTCGGTTCAATACGAATGAAACTATTTTTTGGAAAGGTTATAAAAATATATAATTTCATTATTATAGAGACACGTACCCAGCGCACTGTAAGAATGACTTTTCTCCTACTGTCCTAACTTTTAAGAGATCTTTTTTGCTGCGAAATGGACCTTTGCGTTGGCGATACTGAATAATATTTTCAGCCCGCTTCTCGTTCAAACCAGCGATGTGTCTTTTGGTTAACATAAAATTAAAAATGATATGGGTTTGAATACACTTACTTACTTTAATAAACATGCGCTGGCCGTATTGATGTCCACTCCAACGTAGCTCACACACTCGCAGATGACTTCATTGAGAGATTTCAATAATAATTTCTGATTTATATCATGCTGATACATTCCAATACCAAGATGACGAGGATCAATTTTAACATACTCGCTGAGCGGATCATTTAATCGACGAGCTATAGAAACTAAAAAAAAAATAAAAATTAATTAAAATTAACTTTAACTCATATATATATGTTAATGTATATATGCAATGTATGTTTTTATACTTTTTTTAGTAACTCAAGCCTCTGCAGCCTTTAAGGAAGGAGCTTTAGTGAAATATTGAGACTGATGAACGACATCGCATTTATATCTAGTATATTTTAACTCCTTTCTTATTTTGTATTTTTTTTTGCTAAACGCGTATCCCATACCACCAGCATCTTATGACCGACTGTAATTGATGAGTTGGTTTTTAACTCTCTCTTACAAAGTAATATTTCGTAAAAATATTCGACCTCGAGATTTTGATTCATTCTAACACAACGTTGACAGCAGAACCCAAAAATGTTTTTTTTTTTTGGAATTCCATCTGTCCGTAATGGTCTCTCCAGCCTAAACGGATTGACCGATTTTCTTTTAACTTTATATCCAGGGTTTTTTGGTCATAATTCTAGGCCTTTTTTGCTTATTTTGCATAACCTCAATTTACTCGAGTACGGTAAGGTTACTGTATAGCGTTTTCGATTGGGATTTTCAGATTTGCCTTTAGATTTCAGATTTTACCCGTCCCTTCCTTCCTTAAGTGGCGCTTCAGTCCGGGATGAACCTAGGCCTCAACCAACATGCCTCTCCAATTAGCCCGGTCCTTAGCTAACTGCCTCCAGTTGCGCACTCCAAGTTGGTTAAGATCGGTTTCTACTTGCGCGCGCCACTTAAGGCGAGGTCTTCCTCTATTGCATGTTCGTGGTTGAATCTTCGTCTCCATAGCCCGTCAACGCAAACGGGACCGAAGATTTTTCGAAGAATTTTTTCTCTCGAATCGACCAAGGATTTCTTCATCCGCTTTTGATACGGTCCATGCTTTAGTGCCTTAGAACAGGACTGGGATAATCAGGGTCTTATATAGGATCTCCTTAGTAGGTCGAGTGAGGGCTTTACTACTATGGGCAAGAGTAAGTCTTCGTTTGATTTCTGACGAGATGTTGTTGCCAGAGTTAATAGCAGAGCCGAAGTAGACAAAGTCCCGTACTACCTCAAAGTTATATCTGTCAATGGTGACGTTATGTCCAATTTATCGATGTTGTGTGTCCTTTCGTGTCGACAGCATATACTTAGTCTTACCCTCATTTACTGCATAACCCATTTTTGCGGCTTTCTTCTCTATACTAGCAAACGTGGCTATGATATCACGTTGAGTCCTTCCAATGATGTCAATATCGTCGAGTTTGGACGGTATACCAAAACTAGACATGGCTCTGTATAGTTCTTCCCTATAAATACGGCTATATGCGGCTTTGAAATCAATAAATAGGTGGTGGGTATCGATTTGGACTTCTTGGGTTTTTTCCAGGATCTGCCGAAGTGTGAAAATTTGATCGATTGTGGATTTTCCTGTCCTAAAACCACACTGATAAGGGCCGATCAGGTTGTTGGGAAACGGTTTCAGGCGTTCACATATTACGGCAGATAGGATCTTGTAGGTGCTGTTGAGCAGACTGTAGTTGGCGCAGTTCAAAAGGTCTCCTTTTTTGTGGTTCGGCCAAATGATGCTGAGGTTCCATTCATCAGGCATACGTTCATCCGACCAGATTTGGCTTATGAGTTGGTGGATGTTACTTACATGACTTGGTAAGCCAGCTTTATAAAGCTCAGCGGGAAGGCCGTCAATTCCTCGTTCTTGGCTGCGAGCATCTGTCGGCATTCCTCATCAAACCAGGGGTTTCTTGCTGGTGGCCTCGAGAAACCTAGCACATCAGTTGCGGTTGATCTAATGGCTTGTTGGCATCGTTGCCATTGTTCTTCGACATTTGATGCTGGTGGTGTGTTGTGAATCGAGAGGTTAAGGGATACGCGTTGCGCGAACGTCTTGGCGGTCTCTGGCGATTGCAGTCTTTCGACATCAATTTTTTCCCCAGTATTTCTGCTATTTTGTGGCGTGGTGGATAACCGCATCCTTACCTTGGCTACAACAAGGTAGTGGTCCGAGGCAATGTTAGCCCCTCGGAATGTTCGGACATCCAAAATACTGGATGCGTGCCTCTTGTCTATCGCAATGTGATCAATTTGATTGACTGTTCGTTGATCTGGAGACCGCCATCTCCCCTTATGGATATCGTGGTGAGGAAACCGTGTGCTGGCTATAGTGGCATTTCGTTCCGTAGCGAAGTGAATTAGCCTAAGTCCGTTACCAGACGTATTGTCGTGTAGGCTATATTTTCCGACAGTACTGCTAAAGATGTCTTCTTTTCCTACCTTTGCGTTAAAATCTCCCAGCACGATTTTAACATCGTACTTTGGTAGTCCTTCATAGGTTTTGTCGAGGAGCTCGTAGAAGCAATCCTTAGTTATATCATCTTTTTCCTCCGTCGGAGCATGAGCGCATATAAGGCTTATGTTGGCGAATTTGGCCTTGATGCGGATTGTGACAATGCGTTCGCTAATGTCTTGGAAACATAAGACTTCTTGCCTAAGTCTGGCACTTATAACAAATCCACACCCGAATAGTCGCTGTTTCTGCTCACTATAACACGGTCCATAGTAGATGTCACAGTTTTCATCCTCTTTTTGCCCGGCCCATCCCATCGTATTTCCTGGATGACAGTAATGTCTGCTTTATAGCAGTTTAGGGCTTCCGCTAGTTATTCGCCTGCACCTCTCCTGTTTAATTTTCTCACATTCCAGGTGCAAATACGAACGTCGTTGTCCTTTTTCGTTTAGCATGGTCCTAAACAATAATATCAGTCCTTTTCGAGGCTATTGGTTGCCTCGTAACATAAGCTTTTTTCCATGGATAGGTAGTTAACCCAAAGCACAACCCCTTACCTGGAGGGCCAGGCCCTTGTTTTGACCCTAGGAAAGCGGGCCGGAAAATATCGTTGTCAGTAGCCCATTTTTGGATATGAGCGCTGCCGTTGACCAATTGAGGGCTCCTTCGCCACCAACTCTTTTCCAACACCCTGGCTCAGTATTGGAAATCCCTATAGACCTGGTGTTCAAATATGTCGAAGCAGCTCATATAGGGATTACACTACCAGTTCGATCAAACTGGAGCTGTAGGCACCACCGTTGACTCCATCTAGGGAATTCCTACGCTGCCGCCTGAGAGTGAGTGCCTTAGTGAGAGGACACTCCCTCCCCCCCTCTCTCGTTTGCTGCCACCAACGACCTTCCACAGGGGTTTATTACCCCATCTCCAGTCGAGGTACTAGGCACCCACCAGCGTGGAGGTGAGAGTAGGAGTTGATAGTGGGAGGCTAGAGTGAAAACGCTTGTGTTCTCATGTAATCGCATCACTATCTTTGAACACCACTAACATTTATCCGTCCCAATCGAACATAAAGAGGTATATGGTTTTGTGTGTGTGTTGGTGTGCCATTTGACAGCTTATTGTTTATCTTTAGGCCGCAGTTATAGCTATCATTGAAAACCATCATTTGAAATTTTCTTTTACTCATTGCGGCTTTTTTATATTTAATTCAACCATTGGCGAATTGGTGTCAAAATAAAGCTTATGAATTTTAAAACATGAATTTCAAAAAATATTTTAATTTTATAATTATAGTTTTCGCAGAAAATCACTTTTATTGTGTTGGTACATGTAGGTGTAAATCTCACTTGGAATCCAGATTCTTCAAAAATGCTCTAGAGTAAAAAAGAGTGCTTTTTGTACCCAATTGAAAACGAAGAAATTGATAATTGATCTAGAGCAAAAAAAAAGTGGTCTAGAGCATAAAAAGAGTGTTTTTTGTATCCCAATCGAAAACGCTATTCGTTTTAAGTTCAGCTTGTACTAAGCTTAAAAATAAATAAATAAATAAAAATAAATGTACCGGTCAGGTTACCTCAAGTACGCCGACAGGGGACACAACTGATTAGCCATTGAGATTCGATTTTACGTGGATATCGTGCATAAACGTAAGGGTTGACCGTGTTTTGCTTTGCGCCATGGGAAAATGGTTTCCCGAACATATCAAGCGGATATGTTTCGATGGGATCTATGACAGAAAGAGAACATGTGCGCTGTAGAGAATGACCGTCGATAAAAATAAAAAATACCCCAACCATTCATTTTCTCAATAAATGTATTTCATTAACGTAACAGTTAAATAAAGAAAATAAATATTTTCAATATCGATATATCAGCCCGTCTCTGTCTTTAGCCAACACAAATAAGCTCGATGGTTTGCCCACGCGAGAACGTGCCAATTATAATTTTCTGTGTGAAAAACAAGGTGTGCCTAAATCTAAGCTGCAAACTTACATCGTTTGTCCTCGTGAATATAACAGGTAGTATGCGTTTGAATTTAATTGGTAGGTCTGTGGGATTCATTGAAATGCGTGTCAGCAGAACATTTTTGCCTCGGAATTTGTCATTCAAAATGGTGGCTTCGATAACGTTTTTCATTAAATTTTCAATGACCAATTCCGAAGTAAAATAACCTTATTTTTTTTTAAATTAGAAATCGGTGGGCAATTTTATGCAACTAGTATTTTGATGGAGCGAAACTTTTCCATCGCCGATATCTCGAATTTTTATTTTTAACTGGACTTTTTCAACATCTTTGAATGTGGAATGTCGAAATGTGTTTGTCTGAAATCACTTGAGTGTCTTGAATAGTGTCGTTGTTTTTTATATCATTCAGAGTTCTGTTCAACTTCAAATTTTACTTTTATACAAAAGACAAGGTTTTTCTCCTGCATATGTTATGGGGTAGTGTATAAAAATGGTTTTTATATGAAAACGCCCCTAAAAGTGGGTTAAAATGGTCTATAGACGAAATGTGCATATTAATATTACTAATGATTCTGCATCAACATTTTTTCCGAAAGTTTTAAAATTTGACCGAAAAACGTTTTTTATTAAAAACGCCCCCAAAAATTGGGCGTGGCAAATAACTTTATATGAACGAAATATAGCTATTACGATTGTCTAACTACGCTTTTCAGACACTTTTTTTTAATTTCTTACGGTTTGGCTAAAAATTACGTTTTTCTGAAAAGGGGACGTGGCAGTGGGCGGATTTGTAAATTTTTTACACGTGTTCTTCTGGGAGCAACAAAGACCACGTGTACCAAATTTCATCATTCTAGCTCAAAATGTAAAGCCCAAAAACTAGTGACGTACGGACGGACGGACGGACGGACAGACGGCTAAATCGACTTAGCTATCGATTCTGAGTCGATCCATATACTTTGAGGTATATGTATATGTATATGTATATGTATATGTATATGTATATGTATATGTATATGTATATGTATATGTATATGTATATGTATATGTATATGTATATGTATATGTATATGTATATGTATATGTATATGTATATGTATATGTATATGTATATGTATATGTATATGTATATGTATATGTATATGTATATGTATATGTATATGTATATGTATATGTATATGTATATGTATATGTATATGTATATGTATATGTATATGTATATGTATATGTATATGTATATGTATATGTATATGTATATGAATATGTATATGTATATGTATATGTTACATATTTTGATTTTTTATCTTACCACTTGAACTTTAATAATTTTTCATATAAACAACTTAAGAGTGCATATTTTTTCTCTTACATTTAGAATTTATTTTAATAAAAAATGGTTGACATACATAAGTGAAAAAGTAATACATACCTGCACTTATAAAAAGCACATCGAGTTCTGGAAACTCGTTACGAGCCATATCACTGCAAGAGTAAACGGATGCTCCTTGCTCTGAAACGATATCGTAATGGATATTTTTTCTATCTAGAATTTCTTCGTCGAAAAGCTTTTCAAGCCAGGCTTCGGTTTCGCGGCAACCAATTCCGTTGCCTAACGCAATCCGTTTGCAGCTATGGGAAGTAATGCAAAACAAAACCAAATAAAGTAAATGTTTAAAAACAAAATCAATTGAATATAATCTTGATATTAAACTATTAAGTAAATACAAAATAAAAACATATGAGAGGGCTACAATCCGCTGTGCGGATCGTTGAATACCCTATCCCATCCCTTCTTTAAAATAATATCCTCAAAATGTGGGCTTTATGGCGATAAAATACAGAAAATGTCATTGTCACAATATATTGCTCACAGAGTTTATCAAAACCTTTTGTGGTTGACAAAAAACAACGTTTTTGTATTGCATTTGCCTTGGGGTAGGACATACAAATGGTTTTTGTAGGAAAACGCCCCCAAAAAGTGGGCGTGGGTTAAACTGGTCTACTGACGAAATGTTCATATTAATACTACCAATGATTTCGCATCAAAATTTTTTTCGAAAATTTTCAAATCCAAAAAAGATTTTTTTATAGAAAACGCCCCCAAAAAGTGGGCGTGGCAAAAACTTTGTATTGACGAAATATAGATATTACGATTCTCTAAATATGCTTCTCAGACACTTTTTTAAAATTCCTTACGGTTAGGCCAAAAACTGAGTTTTTCTTAAAAGGGAGCGTGGCAGTGGGTGGATTTCAAAATTTTTTACACTTGTTCTGTAGGCACGGGCGAGGATTCCATATACCAAATTTCATTATCCTAGCTCAAAATTTAAGGCCTAAAAATCGGTGACGTACAGACGGACGGACGGACTGACGGACGGACAGACAGACAAGGCTTAATCGACTCAGCTAGCGATTCTGAGTCGATCCAAAAACTTTGAGGTATATGTAGCTAAATTATTTCTCTATGTTACAATCTAAGTATCAAAACTAATATACCCCTATGGGTATGGGATAGGTATAAACATATGAGAAGGCTACAATCCACTGTGCGGATCGTTGAATACCCTATCCCATCCTATCTGTAAAACTAAAATCCCCAAAAAGTGGGCGTGGCAAAAAACTCTATATGAACGAAATACAGATATTCCAATTGTCTAAATATGTTGTTCAGAAAGTTTTTCAAAATTCCTTATGGTTTGGCCAAAAAATACGTTTTTATAAAAAGGGGGCGTGGCAGTGGGCGGATTTCAAAAATGTTTACACTTGCTCTGCTGGGAGCAACAAAGAGCACGTGTACCAAATTTCATCCTTCTAGCTGAAATTTAAGGCCCAAAAAATGGTGACGTACGGACGGACGGACAGACATGGCTAAATCGACTCAGCTATCGATTCTGAGTAGATCCATATACTTTGAGGTATATGTAGCTAAATTATTTCTCCATGTTACAAACTATGTATCAAAACTAATATACCCCTATGGGATAGGGTATAAAAAACAACCTTAAACATACGAAAAGGCTACTGTGCAAATCGATTCATACCCTATTTATGGGTTATGGTTCGACGTTTCTCTATGGCATTGCTTTGGGTTAGGGTGTAGGTATAAGCAATCACGTGAAACGTCAAACCCTATCTCAAATTCATGCAGAGTAGCCCGAAAACTTCATCCAATGTTGTTTTACAATATCTTTAATGAAACAATATAATTCATAACTTATTTTTTCAATGTTCAATTGTTGATAATCATTTGGGATCTTTTTACACAATTTTCAATCGTTTTGGCGTACAATTTGGGCGATAAGTGCGCGCATTCTGGTCTGATTTGTTAAGGTGTGTGGTCTAGTTATCGAGAAGGAAAGCGTGATCTTACTTAAGACGCATTTGGCAGTCTGCAGTACAGTTGCTGACGGACTTTCACTGTTAGGTAACATCAAATACCAACCATTCAAAAATTTAACGATTCGTATAGATTGGCCAAAATACACAATAACATTCATTTTGGTTATTGGTGTTAAAATTATATAAATAATGTTAATTTAAGAACTTATACGTCACGAGCTATTTGGGATAAAACTAATATTTTGCGCGAAACTGCCAATTTTTATATGGCCATAATCTAAAAACTCGTTAAGCAGTTTTGTTGAAATTACTATATGTAGTTATAGTACCTATATGTTAAATTTAATCAATAGTGAAAGCCCATTTCGAGAAAATTTACGTTATGTGCAAAAAAAAAACAAATCGCACAGCGGATTGTAGCCTTTTCCCATAGATGTATATTAGTTTTGATACATAGTTTGTAACATAGAGAAATAATTTAGCTAGATATACCTCAACGTATATGGATCGACTCAGAATCGCTAGCTAAGTCGATTTAGCCATGTCTGTCCGTCCGTCCGTACGTCACCAGTTTTTGGACCTTAAATTTTGAGCTAGAGTGATAAAATTTGGTATACGAGCTCTTTGTTGCTCCCAGCAGAACAAGTGTACAAATCCACCCACTGCCACGCCCCGTTTTTATAAAAACGTAGTTTTTGACCATACCATAAGGAATTTTGAAAATGTTTCTGAACAACATATTAAGACAATCTGAATATCTATATTTCGTCCATATAAAGTTTTTTGCCACGCCCACTTTTTGTGAGCGTTTTTAATAATAAAACGTTTAGCTACCCACCCACAGAAAAAAAACATGGTTACGAAGCAACCAATAGCCTCGGAAAGGACTGATTTTATTGTTGACGACCCTGCTAAATGAAAAAAGGACAACGACGTTCGTATCTGCACCTGGAATGTGACAACATTAAACAGGAGAGGTGCAGGCGAACAACTAGCGGAAGCCCTAAACTGCTACAAAGCAGACATTACTGTCATCCAGGAAATACGATGGGATGGGACGGGCAAAAAGAGGATGAAAAACTGTGACATCTACTATGGACCGTGTTATAGTGAGCAGAAACAGCGACTATTCGGGTGCGGATTTTTTATAAGTGCCCGACATAGGCAAGAAGTCTTATGTTTCCAAGACATAAGCGAACGCATAGTAACAATCCGCATCAAGGCCAAATTCGCCAACATAAGCCTTATATGCGCTCACGCATATAAGGCGCTCCGACGGAAGAAAAAGATGATATAGCTAAGGATTGCTTCTACGAGCTCCTCGACATAACCTATGAGCGACTACCGAAGTACGATGTTAAAATCGTGCTGGGAGATTTTAACGCAAAGGTAGGAAGAGAAGACATCTTTAGAAGTATTGTCGGAAAACAAAGCCTACACGACAACACGTCTGGTAACGGATTTCGCTACGGAACGAAATGCCACTATAGCCAGCACACGGTTTCCTCACCTCGATATCCATAAGGGGTCATGGCGGTCTCCAGATCAACGAACGGTCAACCAAATTGATCACATTGCGATAGATAAGAGGCACGCAACCAGTATTTTGGATGTCCGAACATTCCGAGGAGCTAACATCGACTCGGATCACTACCTTGTAGCAGCCAAGGTAAGAATGCGGATATCCACCACGCCACAACAATCCAGAAATACTGTGAAAAAAATTTAATGTCGGAAGACTGCAATCGCAAGAGACCGCCAAGACCTTCGCACAACGCGTATCCCTTAACCTCTCGATTAACACCATACCACCAGCATCGAATGTCGAAGAGCAATGGCAACGATGCCAACAGGCCATTAGATCAGCCGCACATGAGTTGCGGCTAGGTTTCTCGCGCCCACCAGCAAGAAACCCCTGGTTTGATGAGGAATGCCGACAGATGCTCGCAGCCAAGAACGAGGCCTACAAGGCTAAGCTGTAGGTGAAGACGAGAGCTGCCATTGAGCTCTATAGGCAAAGAAGAAGGGAAGAACATCGGCTTTTCAGCAAGAAGCAAAAATAGCAAGAAAAGCGCTCGATCGAGGATATAGAGAGGTGCCATTCCAGGAACGATGTTCGCAAGTTTTACCAAAGTATAAAACGTCAAAGCCATGGATACAAGGCTCGAACAGAATCCTGTCGAGATGAACAAGGAAATATTGTAGTTGAGACACAGTCGATGCTGAGGATATGGAAGAACCACTTCTGCAGACTGTTAAACGGCGATGACGAACAACATTCCGCTGTCAGACAGAACGAACCATTCAATATTGGCAACGACAGCGAAAACTGCCAACCACCCGACCTGAGTGAAATGAGGATAGTAATATCTAAACTCAAGCTTAATAAGGCTGCCGGAAATGACGGCCTTCTCGCTGAGCTTTATAAGGCCGGCGGAGATGACTTGGTAAGTAACATCCACCAACTCATAAGCCAAATCTGGTCGGATGAAAATATGCCTGAAGAATGGAACCTCAGCATCGTTTGCCCGATCCACAAAAAAGGAGACCCTCTGAACTGCGCCAACTACAGAGGCATAAGTCTCCTCAACATCGCCTACAAGATCCTATCTGCCGTAATATGTGAACGCCTGAAACCGTTTACCAACAACCTGATTGGCCCTTATCAGTGTGGTTTTAGGCCAGGAAAGTCCACAACCGATCAAATTTTCACACTTCGGCAGATCCTGGAAAAAACTCAAGAAGTCCAAATCGATACCCACCACCTATTCATCGATTTCAAAGCCGCATATGACAGCATTTATAGAGACGAACTGTACAGAGCCATGTCTAGTTTTGGTATACCGCCCAAACTCGTTCGTTTGTGTAGGATGACGATAGAGAATTCTCGCTGCTCCATCAGGGTCGGAAACGACCTCACCGACACATTCGATACCAAAAAAGGATTAAGGCAAGGCGATGCGCTGTCATGTGACTTCTTTAATCTGATTCTTGAGAGAATTGTGCAAAACTCCAAAGCCAACACCAGAGGCACAATTTTCCAAAAGTCGGTGCAACTACTAGCATACGCTGACGATATTGACATCATTGGTAGGACTCAACGTGATGTCATAGCCACGTTTGCTAGTATAGAGAAGGAAGCGGCGAAAATGGGTTTAGCAGTAAATGAGGGTAAGACTAAGTATATGCTGTCAACACGAAAGGACACACAACATCGACGAATTGGACAGAACGCCAGACGTCGGACGCAGTAGAGGAAGACCTCGCCTTAAGTGGCGCGCACAAGTGGAAACCGACCTCAACCAACTTGGAGTGCGCAACTGGAGGCAGCTAGCTAAGGACCGGGCTAATTGGAGAGGCATGTCGGTTGAGGCCCAGGTTCATTCCGGACTGTAGCGCCACTTAAGTAAGTAGTATTCCAAGTGAGTGATCGACTTTCAGATATGTAAGCGCCTTAATGATCGCTCCCTAATTAACGTTGCTAAAAGCACCTTCAATGTCTAGGAATGCAACCTGGGACAATGATGGGATGCAGATAACTGATTTACATCAATGCTGCTGCGGATATAAATATCAATCAATCTCTCAGGGGCTTTGAGAAAGAATGATGATAAGGTATTTCGGATTGACGTGGGAACTTTTACCAGATTTGGGTTACTACTTTCACTTCCCTCCAAACCTTAAGAATGTAAATCAGCTCGATACAGCCCTAAGTTATGTAGCTCGGCTGTTACTGTGTAATGTCCAATGAAGTATTTTACCATTTGTGATATGATCTTGTAAGTTGACGGTCAATAGATTGGTTCTATTGATGTCGTATTTGAAAGCTTCCTATGAGCTGCCTCCGGAATGTATATCCATTAGTAGTCCATTAGTATGGGTGATAAATAGAGAATAGTATTTTCTAAATATGATGTTCAGACACTTTTTCAAAATTCCGTGGCAGTTTGTGGATTTTGGAGTTTTTTTTAAATGACCAGCCCTTGATTAGCGTGTTAATAAAAAGAGTGCGTTGTCGTGCCCAACTGCCCTGCAATGATGGCCAAATTACACGTATGTTTGTGTTTCGTACGTAATTTTCTCTTTCACTGTATAGTTAGCGTAATATCCTATACATGCAAAAATTGGTCGGTTTTCATAGTTTGAGCAAAATAAAAACTTACATAAAAACTTAAAATATAATAAAAGACTACAATCCGCTGTGCGGATCGTTGAATACCATATCCCATCCCATTCTCAAAATTAATATCCCCGAAATATGGGCTTTATGACGATAAACGATAGAAAATGACGTCGTCACAACATATTGTTCAAACAGTTTATAAAAATCTTTTATGATTCGACAAAAAAAACAAGGTTTTTCTATTGCATATTGTTTTTGTAGGAAAACGCCCCCTATAAAGTGGGCATTGGTTGAAATAATCTAAGAACGAAATGTTTATATTATCATAACCAATGCAGGATGCATCAAAATTTTTTTCGAATACTTTTAAAAAGGTACCGAAAAACGTTTTTTACTAAAAACGCATTGGGGCGTGGCAAAAAACTTTATACTGACGTAATATAGATATTCAGATTCTCCAAATATATTTCCCAAATACTTTTTAAAAATTCCTTACAACGTTTTTGTAAAAGGGGGCATGGCAGTGGATGTATTTCAAAAATGTTAACACTTGTTCTGCTTCGTCGGTCAGAGAGTCTATATACCAAATTTCAACACTCTAGCTCAAAATTTAAGGCTCAAAAATCGGTAACACACAGACTTATTTTTTATTTCTATTATTTCTCTATGTTACAAACTTAATGTCAAAACTAATATACCCCAAGGGAAAGGATATAAAGAAAATCATTATGAGGAACTATGATAATAAAAACTTTTATTCCTGAATTTGAAGAAAATTGGTGAATGTGAATTATAATGATTTTCTGTCTTTTCTGATTTTCTGCCAAAGCTTAAAATTCCGTTAAGGAATAATTGGGCTAGGCTAATAAAGCTAAATATATTTAATTTTTGCAAACAGTAATAGTTTTAGAGAAAATGTACTTTATGTGAAATTTTCATACAGGGGGTACCGTTAATAAAACGGCTATATAAAAAAAAGGCCTAGAATTGTGACCAAAAAAAAATCGTACACGATACTTCAAAAAATCGGACGAGTCGTTTAGGCTGGACCGACAAGGACGGTAATCCGAAAACCACTTTTTTGGATTCCTCTATCATCTCCTTGTTAGAAGTAATCAATATCTCGAAGTCGAAAAATTTCACGACCACAATATCTTTCTCATTGCAAGAGAAAATGGATGGAGAAAAATCTGTATCGCAAGGCTAAGAATATACTATAGTAAAATCCCTTATTGGAACTGCTTATATGAACCATATAATAATGAAAGAAAATAAATGCAAAGCCGATTCATGCGCAAAATTCTTCAAAAAAATCTTTCGATTTCCAGATAGATGGAGGTGGTTGAACTTTAAGTATTTATATTTTTCGTAGCAGTTCGTAGCAGATTCGACGATATTAACGTATATTATTTCTTTGTGTAACCCAAAGATATTTGGGATTTCACACTTTTACACATCGATCACCATATTGTGCTTAACAGGAATGGAATCATCAAACTAAAAAAACAAGCTGACTATAAAGGTTTGTCACAGAATCATTTAAAATCATAGATTTTCTATACGACAACATCAATATGTGGAAACTAAAACATCGTTTTTAAATATTTTAATACAATATTTATTAAGATTTAAGGCTTACCCATGTCTTTTCAGCATATTCGCTAGCTTGATGCCGCACTCTCTTTGATCGTGTCCTTCTTTATGTGGATACACTTCCCCAACTTCCAAAATATCTGTTGTTTTTGAAATCATCGCCAATTTGCAACCATTGGTGAACCCAGGATCGATGCCTAGAATAGGATCCCCTTTTAACGGTGGCATCAAAAGAAGTTGTCTTAGGTTTGAAGCAAATCCTTCCATTGCTGCTTTCTTTGCCTTTTCAGTTAGATTGGCATATACTTGCCTATGTACCACTCCTACCACTACAAGTTTGAAATTTCATGGGGAATAAATTTATATTGTTAAAACAAAATGGTTAAGGCCAATTAACTAGATAGTACTTACGATGATTATTGTAGCAGATTTCAAAAGACTTTTCAAAAATCTCATTCTTCACGTCAAGATCTTTACCCGTGCACATATTCGAATACAAATTATGTATGTACTTCCTAATACTGTTTTTGAAATTATTCGGTATAATAAGTTCTACGGTTAAAAATTTAAATTTTTCTCCCCGCTTAATTGCTAGCATTTGATGAGGCTTCACGTATCTAGCATCATTTTCAAATTTAAAATATGCTTCATACTTTAATTGGTCATCGCGTACACCTTCGGTAGGGCTGGTTGGTTTTTCAGCTTTTGTACACTTAAGGACGATTTTATGTGACTTTTGTCTACAAATGAAGAGAATAATATAAACAAGAGATTAAACCTATCTCGAATTCTGATTTATGTAAGTTTTATGCGTTTATCTTTTATTATTTGTTTTAACTCTAAGTAATGAGATGAAATTGAGTTTTACCCTTACAATAGGCACAGTTTGTGAAGGACTTTAGGATGAGTGCTCCACTTTTCAGATATTATGTCACAAACTAGATTCTTTATCTTGTCGAAGTTGTCATAACATGGGTCATAATTATCAATCATGCTCTCTAATTGTACTAATGAGGTACTTCCTATTAGCAGGTCATTAGCAAAACTGTCGAAAACTTTATGATACGCCTTTCTCCCACTGCATGGTTTATAAAACGCAATCTATACAAACAAATAACAATACATATTGAAAGGAGTTTAGAATTATATTAAAAATACATATATATTATATATTATTAACCAAATAAATATTTAAAAATAATTTTAAACACAGTCTAAATAGTCAAATTGTGAATTTATGAAATTAAAAAGAATCATTTTAAATAGTAAAAGAACTAGCGATTTTTCGTCGATACATTTAACATTATAAACATAACATTATAAATATAATAAAACATACGAATATCCTTTCGCCTTCCCAATCATTGTAGCGTTTTTTGGAAAGTCGATAGATCCATGTGGTACCACAACGAACCTTTATGATCTAAGTGTGCACGCACATCGCGTGCTGCCACTACAACCTTACCTAACCTTCATTCTTTTTGGTTACTGATATTATAATTTAAAAGATCTACTATTCCGGAATTTAAAGGGAATTGGTGTCCATGTGAATTATAATGATATTTCGTTGTTGTCTAAAACTGAAAATCGACGTTATGTGTAATTTTTATACGGGAGGTGTAAACGGTAATGCTTGTACGAAAATTGCATAACCAGTTTAAATAAATAACAAATGAGAAGGCTACAAACCGCTGTGCGTATCGTTGAATACCCCATCCCATCCCATCTGTAAAATTAATGTCCCCAAAAAGTGGACATGGCTTAAGACACGATGGGGATTTAATATACAAAATCACATTGGTCACAACAAATTGTTCAGACAGTTTATAGAACACTTTCATGGTTCTACAAGAGACAAGGTTTTTCTCCTGCGTATGTTATGGGGTAGTGTATAAAAATGTTTTTATATAAAAAACCCCCCCAAAAATTGGTTGTAAGTTAAAATGGTCTATAGACGAAATGCTCTTATTAATATTACCAAAGATTCTGCATAATTTTTTTCCCAAAAATTTTAAAATTTGACCGGAAAAAGTTTTTTTTACTGAAAACGCCCCCAAAAAGTGGGCGTGGCAAAAAACTTTATATAGACGAAATATAGATATTGCGATTGTCTATTCCATATTCTTTACGGTTTGGCCAAAAAAATACGTTTTTCTTAAAAGCCCCCTTTAAGTGGCAGTGGGCGGATTCCAAAAATGTTTACACTTGTTCTGCTGAGAGCAACAAAGAGCACGTATACCAAATTTCATCTTTGTAGCTCAAAATTTAAGGCCCAAAATCTGGTGACGTACGACAGACATGGCTAAATCGACTCAGCTATCGATTCTGAGTCGATCCATATTCTTTGAGGTATATCTAGCTTAATTATTTCTCTATGTTACAAACTATGTATCAAAACAAATATACCCCTATGGGATAGGGTATAAAAACGAATTTAGAACTTTTAGCTTCCTTATCAGTGAAAATACTTATCATATTGTGTGTGTTATAACAAACTTACCAGTAACTCCAATTCTTTATGCGTTTTAGCTGATAGTATGTGTTCTCGTATGCTTTCGTTTACTTCGATTACCTTTTGCAATTCATCAATAACAGTTTCAGCCTTCTTTCGTAAAAAAACAATGTTTGTATATGAGTATTTAATTCCTCGCAGCTTATCCGGTTTAATATTGCCGATAAGATCTCTGCGATAGCGACAAATAAATGGAATGGTGTTTTGATTTTCGAATAGCTGTATAATTGATTTTGCAGATTGTACATCAATGTTCTCTGTTTCCGACAGTAACTCATGGATATCCAAAATACGACGAATAGGAGGTTCAACGATTTGTTGATTTTGCGTCGAAGATGGTGCGGTCGAATTGTTTGTAAAATATGTCGGAGGATTTACAACCGACGGAGGATTAATAATAGGTGGTTGAGTTATAATATATGGAGGGTTATAAGTTGTCTCTGCAAGCAAATAATGAAAATAAACATTATGATGTACTACATTACTTTAAATAGAAGCACCTCTTGTTGATTGAATGAAGTTGTTTTCCAACTCATCGTCTGAATCTACCTCATCGCAACACCCCTGTCTACGTCTTTGATTTTGTATTATATATGCATTGTCCTCGTCATCTGATGGAACACTTTCACAGCCACCCATTGTAACCACATTAAATTGAGATCACTACCAATAACGTTGAAGCCACAGGCACTACTACACTGTTCAGTTCAGCCCTCAGGGCTCTTCCACTTCCACTTCCATTTCCATGTCAATTGAGTATTGACCAGCGTTGCCATCCAAAAAATAACTTCAAAAATTCTATCTCTTAAGGATTTAGGGCCCAGTTATAGCTATCATTGAAAAACATCATTGGAAATTTTCTTTTACTTCTTGCGTTTTTTTTTATAAATTCAATCATTGGCGAGTTGGTGTCAAAATAAAGCTTATGCATTTTAGAACATGATTATCCAAACATATTTTAATTTTTAATTCTAGTTATCGCAGAAAATCACTTTTTAGTTTTCACTGATCATGATTTATTTTTGTGAAGTAATGTTTGTCGTTCCACCGAAATGAAACGACATTTTCCTACGATTCCTATAAGCAGCAATGGAGGTAAAATTTCAATTCCATCATGTTTTGTGTTCCAATGAATTTGTTCAATGATAGCTATAACTGAGCCCTTATACAGCGATTCCAAGTAGTCTAGTGAAATCTCATTCCAGGCCAATTTGACAGCATTATTTTAGCGTTATTTAGCGTTTCTTTGTCATCCTATTGCTTCCCTCCCTCATATACCTTACGTGTATGCCAGCCACAAACATTTTCGATTATGTTAAGGTTCGGGGAATACGGTGAATTTGACGCTATTCTAAGGATACTTCGCATTTTTTTGGTTCATTTGATTAGAAGCACCGGGTAAAGAGTTCAGATAGCGACAAGTGCTGGGACAAAGAGAAGAAATAAGTTTATTTCAAAATGAAACAATAAGAGATATTTTCCGACAAAAATTTACATTTTGTAATTTTTTAGCGCAAAAGAAAATTGCTGTCAGTAAAACATCACAACATGTGCATCGCTCGCTCTCGCGCAGCTTACCCAAGTCAGATTCGCGCGCACAAGCGAATGGAGATAACAAGAACAACAACCCACAGAACCAACATTGCACACTTCATATTCCATATCATGCAATGTATTTGGGTGGAGTCAAAGCAGTCACAACGATGCGATGTTTATATAGTTTTATACCATATCCCTTAGGGGTACATATATCAATTTTGACATTAAGGGCCCAGTTAGAGCTATCATTGAATAACTTAATTGGAACACAAAACATGATGGAATTGAAATGTTACCTCCATAGCTGCTTATAGGAATCGCAGGCAAATTCCGTTTCATTTCGGTGGAACGACAAACATTACTTCATACAAATAAATCTGGATCAGTGAAAAATAAAAAGTGATTTTCTGCGATAACTAGAATTAAAAATTAAAATATGTTTGGATATCTAATTATGTTCTAAAATTCATAAGCTTTGTTTTGACACCAACCACCAACCACCAAAAACGAGTGGTGGGTGCACGACTGGGGCTCAGTTAGGGCCCAGTTATAGCTATAATTGAAAAACAACATTGGAAATTTTATTTTACTTCTTGCATTTTTTACTTTCTCTTACAAAGAGAAAGATATTGTTTTCGTGAAAATTTTCGACCTCGAGATTTTGATTGATTCTAACATTACGGTAATAGCGGAGCCTAAAAAAGTGGTTTTTGGAATTCCGTCCGTCGGTCCGTCTGTCCGTAATGGTCCTCCCCACCTAAACGGCTTGACCGATTTTCTTCAAACTAGGTATCCAAGCTTGTTTTGGTCATAATTCTAGGCCATTTTTTTTTTGTTGCTTTCAGCCATGTTAATAACGGTACCTGCCATATAAAAATTACACATAACCTCAATTTTCTCGAAAACGGCTCTAACGATTTTGATTAAACTTTATATATACTATAACCATATTAGTTCCAACAAAACTGCATACCCATTTTATTCGAGAAAATCCATATAACGGATTTTGAATTTAGGCCATATAAAGAAAATTGTTAATTTCTCGCAAACTATTATGTCAAATTGAATGAAATTTAATACATATGCTACTGTTATAGTTTGAAATAATTCCACATATTTAGTTTTAGCCAAACTATCACTAAACGGAATTTTCAGTTTTGGCCAATAACGGAAAATTATTATTATTTACGTAGACAACGATTCCTTTAAATATCGGAGTTAACGTTCATATAATCACATTTCGACATTATTTATATCATTTTTAGCATCAATTATCACAATGCGTACTATTTGATCTAACTCCCAACTCGCTGTGAAAGAGAAAGTTGCGTACTACCCAGTCGTGCACCCACCCCTCGTTTTTTGTTGAAAATAAGATTTTTTTAAATCCAAGGGGTTCTTTGAACACCCAAAAAAGTATGTAGTAAAATTGTTGAAAATCGCAGTCAATTCTACTGTTTTATTAGTCAAAATCGACCCTGGCTTTAGATTTGTAGCTAATCACTTCCATTGTCTTGGAATGTATTCAAATATAATTACAGCATTCATAATGTAGAGATGCTTAGTTAATGCTTTCCGAGTCAACATTATTAAAAGTTCTCCCATAATCAGGGCGGTCATTCCGTAACTTTGAAAACGATTATCACTCAGACGGTATTCGAGACCTCATGAGTGCTCAATAATCGTTTGTGATTTGACGATTAACTCAAGTGTCTTTAGTTACCCTAATGAGTGGCACAGCGTTTTGGCCGTTTTATGATGAGTTATGAGTTTTTCTTTTTTATCTTACCAAACCTTTTTTCCCGCGGGTACTTGATATAACTATAGCTCACTATTTTACTTTGTCCCAAGCTTTGGATGGTATCGGTAAAGGAGTCAACCACGACTTCGAGTTCCAATCGGGTTCTGAGCGATACATCCAGTCGGATATTATTTTCAGTATCGTTTTTGAAACCTTTCCAGTCGGTTTTCTCGTCTGTTTGTCCATTTCTAATGAGTGACTCGCTCGTTGATTAGAAAAATTAGATCAAAGCATTTTCCAACATTCATTCAACTAGACGGCAGACCTTTTACAAAAATAATCGGTATTTTTGCAACATCAAAAGTAAGTTAGTTTTCCCGTTGAACAGAATTCGGTATTGTACTTTCTGCCTACATCGTAAAGCACGCTACCTTTCTGTGATATGCATCTAGATCCCCAGAATGTTTATTTTGCATTGAAGTACCCTCCGATGACAAAACGCTGACCAAGGAATTAAGCCTGTTTTCAAAGTCAATTTTCTTGACATTTCATCGTGGTGGGCAGTAAATAGAAGATATTAACAAGGATTGTCTGCTTTTGACTTAAATATTGAATGATTGATTGATTAGACTTCTAATTTAAAATCAATCGAATGTTCGAAATACACTGTTATATATAGTGATGCTACACCCTAACCTTACTGCGTCCGACGCCTGGCTGGGAATCGAAGACTCTGCGAGCCGGAGTATTGGTGTCCATTCTTTCTACATGTCCTAGCCATCTTAAACGTACAATGCGGAGTTGTTTGACTAGAGGTATGTCGCTGTACAGCTCGTAAAGTTCGTGGTTGAATCTTCGTCTCCATAGCCCGTCAACGCAAACGGGACCGAAGATTTTCCGAAGAATTTTTCTCTCGAATCGACCAAGGATTTCTTCATCCGCTTTTGATACGGTCCATGCTTCAGCGCCGTAGAGCAGGACTGGGATGATCAGGGTCTTATATAGGATCTCCTTAGTAGTTCGAGTGAGGACTTTACTACTAAATTGCCTTCTTATCCCGAAGAAACAGCGATTGGCAAGAGTAATTCTTCGTTTGATTTCTGACGAGATGTTGTTGTCAGAGTTAATATCGGAGCCGAGGTAGACAAAGTCCCGTACTACCTCAAAGTTATATCTGTCAATGGTGACGTTCTGTCCAATTCGTCGATGTTGTGTGTCCTTTCGTGTTGACAGCATATACTAAGTCTTACCCTCATTTACTGCTAAACCCATTTTTGCCGCTTCCTTCTCTATACTAGCAAAGGCGGCTATGACATCACGTTGATTCCTACCAATGATGTCAATATCGTCGGCGTATGCTAGTAGTTGCACCGATTTTTGGAGAAATGTGCCTCTGGTGTTGGCTCGGGAGTTTTGCACAATCCTCTCAAGAATCAAATTGAAAAAGTCACATGACAGCGCATCGCCTTGCCTAAATCCTTTTTTGGTATCGAATGTGTCGGTGAGGTCGCTTCCGACCCTTATGGTGCAGCGAGAATTCTCCACCGTCATCCTACACAAACGGACGTGTTTGGACGGTATGGAGACATGGCTCTGTATAGTTCGTCTCTATAAATGCTGTCGTATGCGGCTTTGAAATCAATAAATAGGTGGTGGGTATCGATTTGGACTTCTTGGGTTTTTTCCAGGATCTGCCGACGTGTGAACATTTGATCGATTGTGGACTTTCCTGGCCTAAAACCACACTGATAAGGGCCGATCAGGTTGTTGGTAAACGGTTTCAGGCGTTCACATATTACGGCAGATAGGATCTTGTAGGCGATGTTGAGCAGACTGTAGTTGGCGCAGTTCAGAAGGTCTCCTTTATTGTGGTTCGGCCAAATGATGTTGCGGTTCCATTCTTCAGGCATACTTTCATCCGACCAGATTTGGCTTATGAGTTGGTGGATGTTACTTACCAAGTCATCTCCCTTCACTTAGGTCGGGTGGTTGGCAGTTTTCGCTGTCGTTGCCAATATTAAATGGTTCGTTCTGCCTGACAGCGGAATGTTGTTCGTCAACGCCGTTTAGCAGTCTGCAGAAGTGGTTCTTCCATATCCTCAGCATCGACTGTGTCTCAACTACGATATTTCCTTGTTCATCTCGACAGGATTCTGTTCGAGAATTGTATCCTTGGCTTTGACGTTTTACACTTTGCTAAAACTTGCGAACATCGTTCCGGGAGTGGCACCTCTCTATATCCTCGACCGCGCGCTTTTCTTGCTCTTTATACCCTATCCCATAGGGGTATATTAGTTTTGATACTTAGTTTGTAACATAGAGAAATAATTTTGCTACATATACCTCAAAGTATATGGATCGACTCAGAATCGCTAGCTGAGTCGATTAAGCCATGTCTGTCTGTCCGTCCGTCCGTCCGTCCGTCCGTCCGTCCGTCCGTCTGTACGTCACCGATTTTTAGGCCTTAAATTTTGAGCTAGGATAATGAAATTTGGTATATAGGATCCTCGTCTCTGCCTACAGAACAAGTGTAAAAATTTTTGAAATCCGCCCACTGCCACGCCCCTTTTTAAGAAAAACTCAGTTTTTGACCAAACCGTAGGGAATTTTAAAAAAGTTTCTAAACAACATATTTAGACAATATTAATATCTATATTTCGTCCATATAAAGTTTTTTGCCACGCCCACTTTTTGGGGGCGTTTTCAATAAAAAACTGTTTTCGGTCAAATTTTAAATTTTTCGAAAAAAATTTTGATGCAGAATCATTAACATTATTAATATGAACATTTCTTCTATATACCATTTTAACCCACGCCCACTTTTTGGGGGCGTTTTTATATAAAAACCATTTTTATACACTACCCCATAACATATGCAAGAGAAAACCTTGTCTTTTGTAGAACCGTTAAAGTGTTTTGTAAGCAGTCTGAAGAATTTGCTGTCACTATATCATTTTTTCTATTTATCCACATCGTGTTTTTAGCCATGTCCCCTTTTTTGGGGATTTTAGTTTTATGGATAGGATGGGATAGGGTATTCAACGATCCGCACAGCGGATTGTAGCCTTCTCATATGTTTTTTCTTCATTCTGAAGCCGATGTTCTTCCCTTCTTCTTTGCCTATAGAGCTCAATGGTAGCTCTCATCTTCACTTGCAGCTTAGCCTTGTATGCCTCGTTCTTGGCTGCGAGCATCTGTCGACATTCCTCATCAAACCAGGGGTTTCTCCTGGTGGCCGCGATAAACCTAGCACATCAGTTGCGGCTGATCTAATGGCTTGTTGGCATCGTTGCCATTGTTTTTCGACAATCGATGCTGGTGGTGTGTTGTCAATCGAGAGGTTAAGGGATACGCGTTGCGCGAAGGTCTTGGCGGTCTCTGGCGATTGCAGTCTTTCGACATTAAATTTTTTCACAGTATTTCTGTTTTTTTGTGGCGTGGGGGATATTCGCATCCTTACCTTGGCTACAACAAGGTAGTGGTCCGAGTCGATGTTAGCCCCTCGGAATATTCGGACGTCCAAAATACTGGATGCGTGCCTCTTGTCTATCGCAATGTGATCAATTTGGTTGACTGTTCGTTGATCTGGAGACCGCCATGTGCCCTTATGGATATCGAGGTGAGGAAACCGTGTGCTGGCTATAGTGGCATTACGTTCCGTAGCGAAGTCAATTAGCCTAAGTCCGTTACCAGACGTGTTGTCGTGTAGGCTATATTTTCCGACAGTACTGCTAAAGATGTCTTCTCTTCCTACCTTTGCGTTAAAATCTCCCAGCACGATTTTAACATCGTACTTTGGCTTATGTTGGCCAGTTTGGCCTTGATGCAGATTGTTTCAATGCACTCGCTAATGTCTTGAAAACATAAGACTTCTTGCCTAAGTCTGGCACTTTAAACAAATCCGTATCCAAATAGTCGCTGTTTCTGCTCACCATAACACGGTCCATAGTAGATGTCACAGTTTTTCATCCTCTTTTTGCCCGGCCTATCCCATCGTATTTCCTGGATGGCAGTAATGTCTGCTGTGTATCAGTTTAGGGCTTCCGCTAGTTATTCGCCTGCACCTCTCCTGTTTAATGTTCTCACATTCCAGGTTCAGATACGAATGTCGTTGTCCTTTTTTCGTTTAGCATGGTCGTCAACAATAATATCAGTCCTCTCCGAGGCTGTTGGTTGCTTCTTAACATAGTCTTTTTTTCCGTGGATGGGTAGTTAACCCTAAGCGCAACCCCCAACCTAGAGGGCCAGGCCCTTGTTTTGACCCTAGGACAGCGGGCCGGAAAGAATACCGATGTCAGAGCCCATTTTGGGATATGAGCGCTGCCGTTGACCCATTGAGGGCTCCTCCGCCACTAACTCTTTTCCAATACCCTGGCTCAGTATTGGAAATCCCTATAGACCTGGTGTGCAAATATGTCGAAGCAGCTCATATAGGGCTTTCACTACCAGTTAGGTCAAACTGGAGCTGTAGGCGCCACCGTTGACTCCATCTAGGGAATTCCTCCGCTGCCGCCTGAGAGTGAGGGCCTTAGTGAGAGGACACTCCTCCCCCTGTCTCGTTTGCTAATTAAACTATATTATCTGTGCTTTTATGTTTAGTTAGTTTTTCGAGCTTGACTAGTCTCTCGAAGATACGTTTTCTTAATTAAGTTTCGAAAGAATAATTGAAAAAACGTTAGAAACGGGGTCAGGTGAGATATTTTTTTGATGTACATGATCCGATATGATGGCCTCTTTTTGGGTTGTATTTTTATACCCTATCCCATAGGGGTATATTAGTTTTGATACTTAGTTTGTAACATAGAGAAATAATTTTGCTACATATACCTCAAAGTATATGGATCGACTCAGAATCGCTAGCTGAGTCGATTAAGCCATGTCTGTCTGTCCGTCCGTCCGTCCGTCCGTCCGTCCGTCCGTCCGTCTGTACGTCACCGATTTTTAGGCCTTAAATTTTGAGCTAGGATAATGAAATTTGGTATATAGGATCCTCGTCTCTGCCTACAGAACAAGTGTAAAAATTTTTGAAATCCGCCCACTGCCACGCCCCTTTTTAAGAAAAACTCAGTTTTTGACCAAACCGTAGGGAATTTTAAAAAAGTTTCTAAACAACATATTTAGACAATATTAATATCTATATTTCGTCCATATAAAGTTTTTTGCCACGCCCACTTTTTGGGGGCGTTTTCAATAAAAAACTGTTTTCGGTCAAATTTTAAATTTTTCGAAAAAAATTTTGATGCAGAATCATTAACATTATTAATATGAACATTTCGTCTACATACCATTTTAACCCACGCCCACTTTTTGGGGGCGTTTTTATATAAAAACCATTTTTATACACTACCCCATAACATATGCAAGAGAAAACCTTGTCTTTTGTAGAACCGTTAAAGTGTTTTGTAAGCAGTCTGAAGAATTTGTTGTCACTATATCATTTTTTCCATTTATCCACATCGTGTTTTTAGCCATGCCCCCTTTTTTGGGGATTTTAGTTTTATGGATAGGATGGGATAGGGTATTCAACGATCCGCACAGCGGATTGTAGCCTTCTCATATGTTTCTTAATAAAAATTATTTCTGTATTCCATCCCATAGCATATGCCATAAAAACTTCGTTTTTTGTAGAACCATTTACTGTCCGAACAAGATGTGGTGACAATAACATTTTCTATATTTCATCCCCATAAAGTTTTTTAGCCACGCCCACTTTTTGGGGACATTTGGATGGAATTGGATAAGTATTTACTAACCGATTCCCATAACAGATTATATCCTTCTCATATGTTTACCTTTCTTTATATTAGTTGAATCCACGCAACATAAGTAAATCGACTTCAATGTACATCTATTTCTGGTGGAATTGAAGTTGGATTTTTTGTTCGTTTCATTTTCCAACCGCGAAATAGCCTGCTAAATAAATTGAAGTGAGCACGTAATCATAAATTTGTTAATATAATCCTATATCTCATAAAATAAACTGGAAATATACAAGGTGGCGCAAAAGTAATCCTCCTATCAGAAAATGCTATAAATTTTGCGATTGGCCCCTAATGTCAGTTCTGTTTTGACATTTTGTGTAGTAAACACATGCGAAATACACGTTAATAAACAATGTTACGCTACACTGCTCCAGAACGCGGAATATTGGTGACTATTTATTTGAGCAATAATCGGTCGGTGACTTTGGCACAACGTGAATTTCGTCGCAGATTTCCTAGCCGTCCAACGCCTACTGGTGAAACACTGCGACGTTTAGCCGCTCGCCTCGAAGAGACTGGCACAACACGAGATGCTGCCAGGCGTGGCAGACCCCGGAGTAGCCGTTCTGCAGAGAATATTGCTGCTGTAGCCGAAGATGTCATGGAAGCGCCGTCGACATCGACCAGACGACGTCGACGTATCAGTCGACGGTCTTTACAGCGAATTTTGGTACATGATTTGAAGATGTTTCCGTACAAAGTTTAGTCGGTGCATCAGCTGTTAGCTGCTGACCGCCAATCGCGTCTAACATACGCTCAAGCCATCCTTAATCACCACCAAGAGGAAGATGATTTTTCATCAAAAATAATCATGAGTGATGAGGCCCATTTCCATCTTAGCGGGTACGTAAATAGGCAAAATTTACGCTTCTGGGGCACTGAAAATCCACGTGTAACACACGAAGAGCCATTACACCCGCTCAAAGTCACTGTATGGTGTGCTGTTTTCGCTGGAGGAGTCATCGGACCTTTTTTCTTCGAAGACGTCGCGGGCCAAACGGTTACTGTGAATGGTGAGCGCTACAGAGCAATGATCAACGAGTTCTTTTTGCCGCAACTTGATGAATTGGCATTGGAAAACATGTGGTTCCAACAGGACGGTGCAACGGCACACACTGCACGTGCCACAACCGATATGCTGAAGGATGCATTTCCCGGGCGCCTAATCTCCCGTTTTGGCGATTTGCACTGGCCAGCAAGATCGCCTGATTTGACCGCTCCAGACTTCTTTTTGTGGAGGAATGACAATCAACTGTGGCGGAGGCCATTTACATGACCAAAGACCAAATAAAAATAATCCACAAGAAGAATCAAAGTTTTTCATTTTTTTTAAATTACAGCCAAAAAACATCGGAAGGTTATTTTTGCGCCACCTTGTAGGAATACTTAAAACTGTACAATGCAAGAGAATGATACAAAGTCTAGCATCATGTTGTAATTACTGATTTACACTAGAACCATATACAACTATACATGACATCGCGATATAAAGAAATTGGATTCAATTTTTTGATGCGAATAGACAGAAGCTTAACATGGATAGATTTGAAACTGATCAATGTTACGGGAAAAATCCCAACGGCCACTATTTGACCACAATCATGGAAACAATTTACATTCTTCATGTGAAATATGATATGCTTCAACAAATTCGGTTTTAAAATAACATGAAATCTATGTGCTTTTGACAGTTCATTTACCACGTCGCGTCGTAAGCTTACCACGTTTATTGTTGCACTCATTATAAAAGGGTAAATTGTTTTCATTTACGACAATGTTGTCACCATAAAGTGGTGTTAAGTTTAAAGTAACATGTGCAATCATAACCAATATGGAAAATAATATTTATTTATTTATTAATTTCAATCATCTATCGAGTTACCTCTTAATAATTGCTAAGCTCAACCTATATTACATTTTGATTTTTTTTTTTGTGGGGGTTCGCTGGAAGGAAAAATCATCGAAAGACATTGCAGAGGTTTTATCGAGAGGGAACCTTCTGCAATAGTGAGGGACTTTAACCCGATCTAAAAAACCTCCCGAAGACTGACTTTTGTATGTCTTCAAGGAATCGCACCTAGTCGTTAGACTAATCAGCAATTTATTTTTCACATGTATTATATTTTATAAAAATATAAAATTTAAAAGAAATTCCGACGTTGGTCGGATTTCTATGAGTTTTGTTTGAAATTGTACTTAAGTTTCAGTATTTCTTTTTTTTATATATATATCTTTAGCTACATAGATCAAGGGGTTTAACCCGTCTTAATCTCCTGACTATATTGTCAGTTCTTAAAAGCTGTGCTATTTCTAAATTAACATGGCTGAGAAGCCTAACTCTGTGTCTTAGAGCTACTTTTTATACCCTATCCCATAGGGGGGTATATTAGTTTTGATACTTAGTTTGTAACATAGAGAAATAATTTTGCTACATATACCTCAAAGTATATGGATCGACTCAGAATCGCTAGCTGAGTCGAATTAGCCATGTCTGTCTGTCCGTCCGTCCGTCCGTCCGTCCGTCTGTCTGTTCGTCACCGATTTTTGGGCCTTAAATTTTGAGCTAGGATAATGAAATTTGGTATATAGGATTCTCGTCCGTGCCACCAGAACAAGTGTAAAAATTTTTGAAATCCGCCCACTGCCACGCCCTCTTTTTAGAAAAACTCATTTTTTGGCCAAACCGTAAGGAATTTCAAAAAAGTGTCTGAGCAGGATATTTAGACAACCCTAATATCTATATTTCGTTCATACAAAGTTTTTTGCCACGCCCACTTTTTGGGGGCGTTTTTAGTAAAAAACGCTTTTTGTCCAAGTTTTAAAACTTTCGAAAAATTTTTTGATGCAAATACTTCCGCAATGGTAATATAAATATTTGGTCCATAGATCATTTTCACCTACGCCCACATTTTGGGGGCGTTTTCTTACAAAAACCATTTGTATACCCAATCCCAAGGCATTAGCAGTAGAAATACGTTGTTTTTTTGGCGAACCACAAAAGATTTTGATAAACTGTCTGAGCAATATATTGTGACAATGTCATTTTCTGTATTTCATCGCCATAAGGCCTATATTTTGAGGATATTTATAATAACGATGTGATGGGATAGGGTATCCAACGATCCGCACAGCGGATTGTAGCCTCTCATATGTTTTAGCTTCATCTTCAACCATTTCAATATATAGATCTCTATGTAGATCGGTGTTTTGTATGTACCACGGTGCGTTAACTATGCTCCGTAGTACTTTGTTTTGGAAGGTTTGTATTCTTAGTAAGTTTGTCTTGCATGTGCATGCCCACAGCTGGAGCCCATAGGTCCATACTGGTTTAAGAATTTGCTTATATAGCAATAATTTATTGTAGTTGGATAAGAGTGAGTATCTCCCAATAACCCAATACATTTTACTGTAGCGGATGTTTAACTCATCTCTTTATTTCTTTACATGTGCTTTCCAGCGCAGTTTGGCGTCTAGAGTCATCCCTAAATATATTTAGCTGTATTTGAATATTCCACTACATTACTATTTATGTATACTGGAATGTGTGGTACATTTTTTAACGTAAAATTTATATGAACTGACTTCAGGTCATTTAATCTGATCTGCCAATTTTTAGTCCATTTTGATAATATTTATAATTCACATATATCCAACAATGGGGCCAAATACTCCATTCGTGCACCACACGGCAACGCTCTCGATGACATCTACCACAAATCACTGATTTGTTTATTAGACCCTATCCCATAGGGGTATATTAGTTTTGATACATAGTTTGTAACATAGAGAAATAATTTAGCTACATATACCTCAAAGTATATGGATCGACTAAGAATCGAAAGCTGAGTCGATTTAGCCATGTCTGTCCGTCCGTACATACGTCACCAGTTTTTGGGCCTTACATTTTGAGCTAGAGTGATGAAATTTGGTACATGTGCTCTTTGTTGCTCCCAGCAGAACAAGTGTAAACATTTTTGAAATCCGCCCACTGCCACGCCTCTTTTTAGAAAAACGTAATTTTTAGCCAAACTGTATGGCATATTGAAAAAGTCTCTGAGCAGCAAATTTATAGAATCTCAATATCTATATTTCGTCCATACAAAGTTTTTTGGCACGCCCACTTTTTGTGGTGATTTTAGTAAAAAAAAAATTCAGTCAAATTTTCAAATATTCGAAAAAAAACTTTTGATGCAAAAACTTTAAGAAAATTAATATGATTTGTCCTTAGACTATTTTAACCTATGCCCCCTTTTTGGGGGCGTTTTCCTACAAAACCAATTTGTTTGTCCTACCCCAAGGCATATGCAATAGCAAACATTTTTTTTTTTTGTCATAAAAGATTTTGATAAACCGTCTGAACAATAAAGCCAACATTTTGGGGATATTAATTTTATGGATTGAATAGGATAGGGTATTAAACGATCCGCATAGCGGATTGTAGCCTTCTCATATGTTCTTTTTTTCGATTCGTCATAGAATTGATATCACGTTCACAGTCACACAAACATAAAGAACCTTATGGTATTTTTGATTGGTGAAAAATATGTTATTCTTACAATTCACAGAAGTCAATTAGGCTTATCTTACTCGCTTTCAGAAGAAAAAATGCTTCTGATTTTTTACTTCCCCAGTATACGTAGAATAAAGAAGCATTGTGATGGCGGGAAAATTAAAAGTTTAAATGTTGATTTTTTACTTTGAGCTATTCTGAGTCCCTGACCTGCGGTTTATATTGACGTTTAGTACTTGCTCAAATTATATTATATTTTATATCTTATATTTTATTTTTAGATCTTACTCGCGACCCTAATATCATTCTTTTTATACCCTATCCCATAGGGGGGTATATTAGTTTTGATACTTAGTTTGTAACATAGAGAAATAATTTTGCTACATATACCTCAAAGTATATGGATCGACTCAGAATCGCTAGCTGAGTCGAATTAGCCATGTCTGTCTGTCCGTCCGTCCGTCCGTCCGTCCGTCCGTCCGTCCGTCTGTCTGTTCGTCACCGATTTTTGGGCCTTAAATTTTGAGCTAGGATAATGAAATTTGGTATATAGGATTCTCGTCCGTGCCACCAGAACAAGTGTAAAAATTTTTGAAATCCGCCCACTGCCACGCCCCCTTTTTAGAAAAACTCATTTTTTGGCCAAACCGTAAGGAATTTCAAAAAAGTGTCTGAGCAGGATATTTAGACAACCCTAATATCTATATTTCGTTCATACAAAGTTTTTTGCCACGCCCACTTTTTGGGGGCGTTTTTAGTAAAAAACGCTTTTTGTCCAAGTTTTAAAACTTTCGAAAAATTTTTTGATGCAAATACTTCCGCAATGGTAATATAAATATTTGGTCCATAGATCATTTTCACCTACGCCCACATTTTGGGGGCGTTTTCTTACAAAAACCATTTGTATACCCAATCCCAAGGCATTAGCAGTAGAAATACGTTGTTTTTTTGGCGAACCACAAAAGATTTTGATAAACTGTCTGAGCAATATATTGTGACAATGTCATTTTCTGTATTTCATCGCCATAAGGCCTATATTTTGAGGATATTTATAATAACGATGTGATGGGATAGGGTATCCAACGATCCGCACAGCGGATTGTAGCCTCTCATATGTTTATACCCTATCCCATAGGGGTATATTAGTTTTGATACTTAGTTTGTAACATAGAGAAATAATTTTGCTACATATACCTCAAAGTATATGGATCGACTCAGAATCGCTAGCTGAGTCGATTAAGCCATGTCTGTCTGTCCGTCCGTCCGTCCGTCCGTCCGTCCGTCCGTCCGTCTGTACGTCACCGATTTTTAGGCCTTAAATTTTGAGCTAGGATAATGAAATTTGGTATATAGGATCCTCGTCTCTGCCTACAGAACAAGTGTAAAAATTTTTGAAATCCGCCCACTGCCACGCCCCTTTTTAAGAAAAACTCAGTTTTTGACCAAACCGTAGGGAATTTTAAAAAAGTTTCTAAACAACATATTTAGACAATATTAATATCTATATTTCGTCCATATAAAGTTTTTTGCCACGCCCACTTTTTGGGGGCGTTTTCAATAAAAAACTGTTTTCGGTCAAATTTTAAATTTTTCGAAAAAAATTTTGATGCAGAATCATTAACATTATTAATATGAACATTTCTTCTATATACCATTTTAACCCACGCCCACTTTTTGGGGGCGTTTTTATATAAAAACCATTTTTATACACTACCCCATAACATATGCAAGAGAAAACCTTGTCTTTTGTAGAACCGTTAAAGTGTTTTGTAAGCAGTCTGAAGAATTTGCTGTCACTATATCATTTTTTCTATTTATCCACATCGTGTTTTTAGCCATGTCCCCTTTTTTGGGGATTTTAGTTTTATGGATAGGATGGGATAGGGTATTCAACGATCCGCACAGCGGATTGTAGCCTTCTCATATGTTTATACCCTATCCCATAGGGGTATATTAGTTTTGATACTTAGTTTGTAACATAGAGAAATAATTTTGCTACATATACCTCAAAGTATATGGATCGACTCAGAATCGCTAGCTGAGTCGATTAAGCCATGTCTGTCTGTCCGTCCGTCCGTCCGTCCGTCCGTCCGTCCGTCCGTCTGTACGTCACCGATTTTTAGGCCTTAAATTTTGAGCTAGGATAATGAAATTTGGTATATAGGATCCTCGTCTCTGCCTACAGAACAAGTGTAAAAATTTTTGAAATCCGCCCACTGCCACGCCCCTTTTTAAGAAAAACTCAGTTTTTGACCAAACCGTAGGGAATTTTAAAAAAGTTTCTAAACAACATATTTAGACAATATTAATATCTATATTTCGTCCATATAAAGTTTTTTGCCACGCCCACTTTTTGGGGGCGTTTTCAATAAAAAACTGTTTTCGGTCAAATTTTAAATTTTTCGAAAAAAATTTTGATGCAGAATCATTAACATTATTAATATGAACATTTCTTCTATATACCATTTTAACCCACGCCCACTTTTTGGGGGCGTTTTTATATAAAAACCATTTTTATACACTACCCCATAACATATGCAAGAGAAAACCTTGTCTTTTGTAGAACCGTTAAAGTGTTTTGTAAGCAGTCTGAAGAATTTGCTGTCACTATATCATTTTTTCTATTTATCCACATCGTGTTTTTAGCCATGTCCCCTTTTTTGGGGATTTTAGTTTTATGGATAGGATGGGATAGGGTATTCAACGATCCGCACAGCGGATTGTAGCCTTCTCATATGTTTATACCCTATCCCATAGGGGTATATTAGTTTTGATACTTAGTTTGTAACATAGAGAAATAATTTTGCTACATATACCTCAAAGTATATGGATCGACTCAGAATCGCTAGCTGAGTCGATTAAGCCATGTCTGTCTGTCCGTCCGTCCGTCCGTCCGTCCGTCCGTCCGTCTGTACGTCACCGATTTTTAGGCCTTAAATTTTGAGCTAGGATAATGAAATTTGGTATATAGGATCCTCGTCTCTGCCTACAGAACAAGTGTAAAAATTTTTGAAATCCGCCCACTGCCACGCCCCTTTTTAAGAAAAACTCAGTTTTTGACCAAACCGTAGGGAATTTTAAAAAAGTTTCTAAACAACATATTTAGACAATATTAATATCTATATTTCGTCCATATAAAGTTTTTTGCCACGCCCACTTTTTGGGGGCGTTTTCAATAAAAAACTGTTTTCGGTCAAATTTTAAATTTTTCGAAAAAAATTTTGATGCAGAATCATTAACATTATTAATATGAACATTTCTTCTATATACCATTTTAACCCACGCCCACTTTTTGGGGGCGTTTTTATATAAAAACCATTTTTATACACTACCCCATAACATATGCAAGAGAAAACCTTGTCTTTTGTAGAACCGTTAAAGTGTTTTGTAAGCAGTCTGAAGAATTTGCTGTCACTATATCATTTTTTCTATTTATCCACATCGTGTTTTTAGCCATGTCCCCTTTTTTGGGGATTTTAGTTTTATGGATAGGATGGGATAGGGTATTCAACGATCCGCACAGCGGATTGTAGCCTTCTCATATGTTTTTATATCGATTTGGTCGACAAGTGGTGTAAAAATAAATTTGATTTGATTTTGATTGATAAATTTGTTTTCTTTTTTCCAATAGTGTATTCTGCGATGATTAAGTGTATTACCGCCGGGGTATAACACTTGAATTATAATGGCAGGTATATAAAGACATGCAAGCAGTCAGGACTCACCGTCGGTCTGCCCGTCTGTGTGTCGCCGATTTTTATACCCTATCCCATAGGGGGGTATATTAGTTTTGATACTTAGTTTGTAACATAGAGAAATAATTTTGCTACATATACCTCAAAGTATATGGATCGACTCAGAATCGCTAGCTGAGTCGAATTAGCCATGTCTGTCTGTCCGTCCGTCCGTCCGTCCGTCTGTCTGTTCGTCACCGATTTTTGGGCCTTAAATTTTGAGCTAGGATAATGAAATTTGGTATATAGGATCCTCGTCCGTGCCACCAGAACAAGTGTAAAAATTTTTGAAATCCGCCCACTGCCACGCCCCTTTTTTAGAAAAACTCATTTTTTGGCCAAACCGTAAGGAATTTCAAAAAAGTGTCTGAGCAGGATATTTAGACAACCCTAATATCTATATTTCGTTCATACAAAGTTTTTGCCACGCCCACTTTTTGGGGGCGTTTTTAGTAAAAAACGCTTTTTGTCCAAGTTTTAAAACTTTCGAAAAAATTTTTGATGCAAATACTTCCGCAATGGTAATATAAATATTTGGTCCATAGATCATTTTCACCTACGCCCACATTTTGGGGGCGTTTTCTTACAAAAACCATTTGTATACCCAATCCCAAGGCATTAGCAGTAGAAATACGTTGTTTTTATGGCGAACCACAAAAGATTTTGATAAACTGTCTGAGCAATATATTGTGACAATGTCATTTTCTGTATTTCATCGCCATAAGGCCTACATTTTGAGGATATTTATAATAACGATGTGATGGGATAGGGTATCCAACGATCCGCACAGCGGATTGTAGCCTCTCATATGTTTGGGCTTAAATTATGAGCTAGGGTGATGAAATTTGGTATACAGACTTTCTGTCCGACAAAGCAGAAAGAGTGTACAAATGTTTAAAATCGGCCCATTATCACGCTCGCCTTTCAGTAAAACTTTGTTTTTGGCCAAACGGTTGTGTTGCGAAACGAACAGATTATATTACCAACGATGATCGGTTTTGTGAACATTCGAATTGAATTTTGGTAGTATAAATAATATAGGTTTATTAGCATACACGATAATAGTAACAATATGATATAAGATATATAATATGTGCTTAGTGCTTAAATTACTTATCTGGTGAATTGGTTTAGAGATGCTATGTAGTGGGCGAACACGATCAAAGTGATCGTTCGTCGCAGTCGAGTGTAGCAGCAGTGGTAGAACGAATACACGCACAAAAGGGAATGCAAAAAATATGCACTAACAATGCATATAGCCCAAATCCAGTTTCGAGTGGTGTGATAATTGCGTGTAAATTGTTCTTGCACTGCAACTGCACAATGGTTCGACATGGATTTTAAATTTAATTAACAGAATTTAACATTAATGTACAGTGAGGCAAACAATATTTAAATATGTAATAAGAATAGGTATTGGCGAATGAAATGACTGAAACATGTCATTATTTAAACAAAATATACCGACTCAAAATATAAATGTAACTTAACATAAATAACAAAATTAGTTTAATTGGTTTTCAAACATCCCGGCCCCCCTGGAACGAGTTTCAGGAACACGGGAGCAAAGCCAACTTCGATATAGGACGAACAAATGTACCACGGCTGGTTTTGACAGTAACGACTCGAACCTTAGAATCTGGACCTGGTGTAACCGACTCAATTTTACCAAGAAGCCATTTGGTAGGTGGAAGATTAGGTTCCTTTATGACCACTATGTCACCTTGCTTCAAACACGTAGTCGGTTGCTGCCACTTCGACCGTGTCTGAAGTGTGGTTAAGTACTCAGTTTGCCATCGCTTCCAAAATCCTTGTACCATACTCTGCAGGTGATTCCAACGTGTGAGACGATTGACAGGGGTGTTTAATAGAGTTGGCTCGGGAACAGCAGTATATGGTTCACCTATAAGAAAATGAGCTGGTGTTAGTGGATTAAGATCGTCATCGGATAGGTAACAAAGGGGACGTGAATTAAGTACTGCCTCGATTTGAGCAAGTACAGTGTATAGCTCTTCAAAGGTCAAAATTGAAGATCCCACAACACGGCGAAGATGAAGCTTGACGGACTTGACGTTGGACTCCCACAACCCACCAAAATGTGGTGCAGATGGAGGGATGAAATGCCAAGCTATGTTATCCTTTGCCAAGGATGAAGTGATGACGTCATTATGTGCCTCTGCCAGAACCAATTTTTGCAATTCGTTTAAGCAACGACGGGCGCCTTTGAAATTGGTTCCATTATCGCTATAAATATTGGAACACATACCTCGGCGAGAAACAAATCGTCGTAATGCAGCAAGAAATGCGTCAGTGGTAAGGTCACTTACAACCTCAAGATGAATGGCCTTCGTACACATGCATATAAAGAGCGCTATGTATGCTTTTGATAATCTCGGGTTTCTCCCTCGGGACAGCTTGATCGTCAGAGGTCCAGCATAGTCACAGCCCGTGTTGGTAAATGGACGACTAGGTTGAATTCGTCTTGGTGGCAAATCGCCCATAAGCTGCTGACTGGTCAACTTTCGTTGCATAAAGCACTTTTTGCATTTATGAACGACCTTTCGTATGACATTTCGGCTACCCAAAATCCAGTATCGCTGTCTAACGATTGCAAAGGTCTCTGATACTCCAGGATGCATATAGTTGTTGTGAATATCTGTGATGATAAGAGAACATATATTGTTATAGTTAGGAAGAATGATAGGGTGTTTTATATCAAACGAAACATTTGAATGTTTAATTCTTCCCCCTACACGAAGCAATCCATTATTATCGACAAACGGGGAGTATCGGAGAAGCCTTGATTTGGCTGGTAATTGACGATGCTCTATTAAAGACCGAATATCCGCACTGAATCTAGTTTGCTGAATAGTTTTTAAAATAAAATGTCTTGAATTTTGAATTTCAGTCAGACCTATCGGCGCATTACGACGATTTTCAGCCTTGACACGACAGTTAAACACGAATCGAAGACAGTGCGCGACGACTCTTTGCATTCGATACCACGAAGAAATATTTGTTTCAAGTATTTGAAGGATGTCACGATACATTGATGCGACAAGTGTTTGACGAGATTGTTGTTTTTCTTCGATGGCAACAAACTCCGATGTCTCCGAATTAAAATTGGATTTTGGCCAGCAGTCATGACTCAATGATAGCCAAGATGGACCGGTCCACCAAAGGTTATGTGCTGTGAGATTGGATGGTGACACACCCCTCGAGGCACAGTCTGCAGGATTGAATTCCGAAGCGATATGATGCCAAGAATTCCGTGGGAGCGTTTCAAGGATAGCTGCTGTGCGATTAGCTACGAATGTTGTCCAGCGACGAGGTGGTGATGACAGCCAATGTAGCACAATCTCCGAATCGCACCACGCGAATATTTTAAAGGCCTTGGTTGTAAACGAGGATGTTATAAAGTTTAACAACCGAGTCAGAAGAACAGCACCACAGAGTTCCAATCGTGGTATAGAAACCGGTTTCAGTGGAGCCACCTTCGTTTTGGCAGCTATAATGGTCATCTTGAATTGCCCCTCTGCGAGTCTGCAACGGCTGTACACTACAGCAGAATATGCCAACGATGATGCGTCTGAAAATCCGTGAAGCTCAACTTCGTCAAGAGAAGAAAACACGTGCCTAGGAACACGGATTTGTTCAAAGTTCGACAGCTCCTGACGGTATGTGTTCCAACGGTTTGCCACATGTGATGGTAACGGATCATCCCAGCCAAGATTCAGCTCCGACGTCCAGAGCTCCTGAAACAATATTTTGAATAAGACTACAGATGGGGCCAATAGTCCTAAGGGGTCAAAGATTCGCGAGACTTCCGACAGTAAAGTCCGTTTTGACGATGACGACGATGGTGTTAGTTTACTCATACGATACGAGAACTCATCATTGGCTGGATTCCAAAACATGCCGAGTACTTTGACCAGAGAATGCTCAGAGTCAACTATCGAATACTCGCATTCATCAGCTGGCAATCCCGCAAGTAGAGGCCAACAGTTAGAGCTCCACTTTCGAAGTTGTAGATTTGCCATCGAAAGCAAAGCTACAAGCTCAGATTTTAATGCAACGAGTTCCTTAATCGAATTAGTACCGGTCATCACGTCATCCACATACACATCATTCAAAACAACTCGAGATGCGTTTGGAAAATCGTCCCTGTAGTCATTGGCTAGCTGCTTCAAAACCCTAACAGACAGTAATGGAGCAGACGCGGTGCCGTAAGTGACAGTGAGTAGTCGAAAGTGTTGAACATCATCCTGGGGAGTTTCACGCCACACAATACGTTGAAAGTTGGCATCCTGTTCGTCAACCCAAATTTGTCGAAACATCTTTACGACATCGGCGGTGAAGACAAAACGGTGTTGTCGAAAGCGAAGACTGACGCCAAGTAGATCCCGTTGAATTGGAGGGCCAACCATCAACGCACTGTTTAAGGACTGTCCATTTGAATCCTTTACAGAACCATCAAACACGACACGCAGTTTGGTAGTCGAGCTGTCCGGCTTCATAACGGCGTGGTGTGGAAGGTAGAAGCATTTACCACCGACGACATCTATTTCATCCGAAGGAATTCTCTCCATGTGGCCAAGCTCTAGGTATTCCCTCATAAAATCCGAATATAAGTCACGCAACTGGGGGCTATACCGAAATCGACGCTCCATAGAATGCAACCTAGATACTGCTAATGACAAGGTTTTTCCAAAACTAGGTGGTGCGACCTTAAAGGGTAAACAAACAACATATTTGCCGTCAGGAGAACGGTTGAATGTTTGACGAAAATGTTGCTCTGCAGGATCATTAACAAATGATTCTTCCTTTGCGGGAGCAATTTCCTCCAATTCCCAAAACCGCTGCAATAAGGTATCCACGTCAATAGAGGTATGCAGTGAAGACAAACTCGTATTTTCAGACATTTCCCTATTGAAAACTTCACCAGTGATTACCCAACCAAACGAAGTATTTTGGGCAAGTGGAATACCATCAGAAACATATATTTGCTCCGGCTTTAGAATACTCCACAATTTGTCGGCACCTAATAGGATATCAACCGGAGCCGACATATTAAAGTGTGGATCAGCAAGATCTAACTTGGTAATATGGGGCCACAAAGATGCATCTAACGATTGTGAGGGTAAGTTTGATGTCAACTTACTTAAAACATATGCATCGACAAACAGACTTGAAGAGTTGACACGCGAACAAAGTTTAAACGAAATACACCCTTTGGTGTAACCAATATCTGCAGAAGACAAACCAAGAATAGAAATTCGAGCGTGTTTGCGTGGATATCCGAGTCTCTGAGCTAATGATTCAACGACGAAGGACGATTGAGATCCAGAATCCAGCAACACTCGACAAACGATTGGATTACCCTGACTATCTTCTACTGTAGCTAATACTGTTGGCAACAAGGTTTGTTTTCGAAGATTAAATTTGTACGAATGGTTGTTTAAAAGTGGTTGGTTCAATGGAAAATGTGCTCCCTGCGAAGTAGACGGCTGAGTTTCATTTGATGGAATAGGAAATGATGAGGCCTGACTGTTGTTAGATTCCACAGGGTGAACCAGCGAATGATGCCTCGATTTACAAATACGACACCGGAATGTAGACCGACACTTATTGGACGAATGACCAGCGCGAAGACAGTTGAAACAAATCGAATTGTTTTTCACGAAAGTACGACGCGAATTAATGTCTAATTCCACAAATTTGGAGCACTGGGCAAGCAAATGATCAAGGTTACAATTTGGACATTTCGGTACTGCAGATTCAACGACATGAGCTCTTATTGTCGATGGTTTCCCACGTGGCACACTGGATCGATTCACTGTTTGGCATGCTTCAAGGGCATCGCACCGGGATTCCAAAAATTCCAAAAGTTCGATAATAGTGCAATCATCACGCGCCCCTATATGCTCCGCCCAAGCTTGATTAGATTCTTGATCTAACTTGTTAAGCAACAGATAAATTAACCACGGATCGCGATCCGTTTTCTTAACTGCTTTTAAGCCACGCACAACTTCATCTGCACCGTCAGTGAGTTTTCGCAGAGTTTGTGCATTACCGACACTGACTGTAGGAAGCGACAGAAAAGATTGTATAAACGATTTCACGATTAAATGCACCTTGTCATACCGCGATTCTAACTTCTCCCAGGCCTCCAAATAATTAGAATCACATATCGGAATGTGTTTTAAAAGGTTGGCCGCATCATCTCGGAGGAATGATTTGAGGTAGTGAAACTTTTGAGTAGCAGAGAGATTACTCTTACTATCGACAGACCCCACGAAGAGATCACGAAACGACGGCCAATCCTTATAATTTCCGGAAAATGAAGGAATCACAATGGGTGGTAAATTCACAGACACAGAACTATTGTTAGACGACGACGAATTTAACTTTTCGAGAAATGTGGATTGCTGAGTCACTAAACGATCTAGTGCCGAATTTTCAGACTCGATACGCGATCCGCTTTGCCTTTCACGTATACCTTTCACATGCTTTGAATGCACATTGAAATATTTGTCTTCATACTCAGCAAATTCCGCTTCAATGTCTTTTAAAAGTGTACCTTTCATATATGGCAGGTAATCATTATGAAGCTTTGTGAACTCCAACCACGTTTCCTCAATTTTAAGCAACCGCACTTCCAAAAGTTCTACCGATGTGGATGGATCAATAGTATCCACGAAAGATGCAGCGCGATCTAAACGGCCTTTTGCATTTTCACGCAGCAATCTTAATTTCAACGCACTCATAGTTAACGTTAACCGAACAAACGACAAAATGTTTCAAAATGAAATTTCACAGTAATTTGTCTGTGCTCTTGATTACTCTCTTTTGAAGTATTAATTTAAGTTTATTAGAACCCAAAGAGAACTTGTAATCTTTAGATATAAGTGCACTTCACAATTCACACGTGGAAATTACGATTGTCTATTCGAATAACACACGATTCACGAATTATTAATCCGGCTCGAAGGACCAATTTTATGTTGCGAAACGAACAGATTATATTACCAACGATGATCGGTTTTGTGAACATTCGAATTGAATTTTGGTAGTATAAATAATATAGGTTTATTAGCATACACGATAATAGTAACAATATGATATAAGATATATAATATGTGCTTAGTGCTTAAATTACTTATCTGGTGAATTGGTTTAGAGATGCTATGTAGTGGGCGAACACGATCAAAGTGATCGTTCGTCGCAGTCGAGTGTAGCAGCAGTGGTAGAACGAATACACGCACAAAAGGGAATGCAAAAAATATGCACTAACAATGCATATAGCCCAAATCCAGTTTCGAGTGGTGTGATAATTGCGTGTAAATTGTTCTTGCACTGCAACTGCACAATGGTTCGACATGGATTTTAAATTTAATTAACAGAATTTAACATTAATGTACAGTGAGGCAAACAATATTTAAATATGTAATAAGAATAGGTATTGGCGAATGAAATGACTGAAACATGTCATTATTTAAACAAAATATACCGACTCAAAATATAAATGTAACTTAACATAAATAACAAAATTAGTTTAATTGGTTTTCAAACAGGTTGAGAATTTTGAAAAAGTGTCCTAATAACAATTTAGACAATCTCAATACCTATATTTTGTTAAACCAATATCCGCCTTTTCTATTAGAAACAAGTAAAAATCTCAACTACGGCAGCCAAGAAAATCTCTGAGGGCAAAATGAGTTCAATCAATGATGTTTGATTTTTTAAATTTCTCATAATGCTTTTAGGGTAGTTACTAATTAAAAATGCACTTTACACCAAATTGACTATTAAGCGAATGTAGATTTGTTCAAACATTACATCAAACACAAAACTCTTTCAATACCTGGTGAACTTTGTCCGAGTTGTGTCGTTGTGTATTGCTTGTTATTGTTTGTGTTATCTATCACCTTATTAATATCAGAGTCATCATATAAATAATCTAAAAAAACATATGAAAAGGCTACAATACGCTGTGGGATCGTTTAATACCCTATCCCATCCCATCCTTAAAATTAATATCCGCAAAATGTGGAATTTATGGTGATTAAATTTGGAAAATGACGTATCAAAATCTTTTATGATTCGACAAAAAAGAACGTTTTTCTCTTGCATATGCAATGGCGTATAGGGTATACAAATGGTTTTTGTATGAAAACGTCCCCAAAAAGTGGGCGTGGCAATTAGCATAGCCAATGATCTTGTATCCAACGTTTTTTTTTAATTTTTTTAAAAATATACGAGAAAAGGTTTTTTAATAAAAAAAAACCATAAAAAGTGGGACTGGCAAAAAAGTTTATAAGGACAAAATAAAGATATTGAGATTCTCTAAATATGTCGTTCAAACTCTTTTTCTAAATTCTCTACGGTTTGGTCAAAAACTACGTTTTTCTTTTCGACGTTTCTCAGATTTTTTGTTATACCCTATCCCATAGAGGTATATTTATACTCTATCCCATAGGGGTATATTAGTTTTGACATTAAGTTTGTAACATAGTGAAATAATTTCGAGACATACCTCAAAGTAAAGGGTCCGCCAAATAACTGTTTTTTTTTTTTTCAAAATGCTATAAAAAAAACTTCTGAATATTTTCTCAAATTTTTTTTTTATTTGAAAGTACAATCCTTCCGGTTAATAACGGAAAATAATTTCATTCAAATGGCTGCCTCGGCTGGCCATGCAGTAGCCTACACGATCGGTCCAATTTTTAAGCACATTATCGATTGTGTGCAGATGTATTTCACCAATGGCTTCACGAATATTGTCCTTTAAAGCGTTAATTGTCTCTGGCTTGTCAATTGACAGTTGACAATTGACGGCACCCCACAACTAATAGTCCAACGGTGTCAAATCGCAGCTCCGAGGTGGCCAAACGACATCAGCTCTGCGGCTGATAATGCGATCTTCAAAAACAGGGCGCAAAACATCGAGTGTAGCTTCGGCTGTGTGGCACGTAGCGCCGTCCTGTTGAAACCAAATGTTGCCAATATCCTCCTCTTCAATTTTTGTGAACAAAAATTCGTTCAACATGGCCCGACATGCTCATTTTCGAAGAAAAATGACCCAATTATGCCTCTGGACCAAAATCCGCACCAAACAGTGGCTCGTTTTGGATGTATCGGCTTTTCAATGTATGCGTGCGGGTTTTCTGTGCCCCAAATGCGACAATTTTGCTTGTTTACATATCCGCCAAGATCAATATGAGCTTCATCTGAAAGATGATTTTTTTGGCAAAATCGGCATCTTCTCTAAGTCGATCGCAGGCCCACTTAGCGAAGCGAAAACGCATTGGATGGTCAGTTGGCTTCAACTCCTGAACCAATTGGACTTTGTATTTTTCTCGGGTGTACGCACTGTTTTTGGCTTTTCACGCTTTGGTTTATCGATGAGGATGCCAGTTTCTTTCACTTTTTTCACAAGATAACGAACATACGGAGTTGACGGTGCTTCTCTTCTTCCAAAATCCGTACGCAATTTTCGCACACATTCTGCAACATTACTATGATTTTGAAAGTAATGTCGCAATATTTCCCAGCGTTGTTCAAGCATATACACAACCATATTCGTTCAGCGGAAGGATAAAACTAATTATCTGTCATATCAGACATGAGCTAAGTGTTACCATTCACGAAATAAGCACTAGCTGAAAAAAAAAACGTTAGATGACGGACCCGTTATATGGATCGATTCAGAATCGCTAGCTGAGTCGATTAAGCCATGTCTGTCTGTCCGTCCTTCTGTGTGTCACCGATTTTCGGGCCTTAAATTTTGAGCTAGAGGGTTGAAATTTGATATATAGACTCTCCGACCCACAAAGCAGAACAAGTGTAAATATTTTTGAAATCCGCTTTTTGTCCAAATTTTAAAAAGTTCAAAAAACGTTTGATGCAAATACTTCCGTAATGATATAAAAAACATTTTGCCTGTACATCATTTTCAATTACGCCCATTTTTTGGGTGTTTTCTTACAAAAACCATTTGTATACCCCATCCCAAGGCATTAGCAATAGCAATACGTTGTTAACTGTCTGAACAATATGTTGTGACATTTTGAGGATATTAATTTTAAGGATGGGGTAGGGTATTCTACGATCCCCACAGCGGATTGTAGCCTTCTTATATGTTTCTTCTTCAACTTGGGTTGAAATTGATAACATAGAAATTTAAACATCGAAAATATTTTAACTGATAATGTTCAAGAATTTTGGTGGGAAATATTTAAAACAAGTCTTAAAGAAGACGATATTACGTTTCCAAATATGATAAAAACTTATGGAGGTTATCTTTTGTGCTGAAAGAATTTTTTCAGCAGTAAATTTAAATAAAACAAAAACACGAAACAAACTGTCTACCTTCACTTTGGCTAGAACTTTGTACACAAAAAACTTATTAAAAAAAAAGATTGTTATGACTTTGTGGTAGAGAAAGACTGCTTAAGACTTCAATAAACTTTAATAATGAATAAACTTTAAGGTACAGATATATTTTTAAAAATTCCTATTTATTGATTATTTATTAATTATTTATTGATAACATATGTGATATTAAAATAAATAACTACATACATAGTTATGTAAGTTTTTTTGTTTTTTTATTAGTATTTCATAATATGACTGAATTAATAATGCGTTCCTATTATTTTTTGTTTGCTTAATTCTAAGATACTTAAATAAAACATAAAATGTTAAAATAATACTTAAATAAGCGTTTTTGTTTTTGGGGAAAAAAAGGGATTTTTATTTTTGAAAAAGGGGGAAAAATATCGTTATGGTGTTAAAAAAGAGCGATTTTTTTTTAAATCTGGGATCACTGATTCTATAGCTCAAAATTTAGGGCTCAAAAACTGGTGACGTATGTACGGACGGAAGGACGGACAGACATGGCTAAATATGCACAGCTCGCGATTCTGAGTCAATCAATATACTTTAAGGTATATCTAGCTTAACTATGTCTCTATGTTTCTGATTCTATATATAAAGTCAGAAGACTAACTTTTAATTTAAATGATCTCATCCAATCTTAATTGAATCCGACGTCGCGGTATATCAATATCGAGTACAGAGGCGTTAACGTGATCGCCAAGGTTTGGTTTTATTCCATTCATCTTGCTTGTGTGTATTAGACCGTTGCTTCCAATTCCAATATCAACGAACGCACCAAAATGTGTGATGTTAGTCACAGCCCCTATAAATTGAGATAAGCCATTTAATAAAAAAGTGTTTGCATAATATCAACGTTTATAATTACTAACCAGTGACAATCTCTCCAATGAACAAGTCTTCCATTCGTGTGATGCCCTGTTTAAAGAGTGGTTTCTTATCGAAATCCGATCGATAATCTCGGAACAATTCCCTTTGCAGAGCTTCAAATGTAACTTGCAACTATGGTAAAACAAAGTTAAATTATTATTTTTTTAAATTTACCCATATTATTGCGGAGCTTATCTAAATGAAACATACCCTTTCAGTGGGTATGCCAAAGACTTTAGAATGATATTCAATGGAATGTGCATCATAAAATTGATTAACTTTTGATATAAATTCTGGCTTTCCGATATCTTTTAGGTTTAATTTGCATTTTGTAATTATTCTTTGGAAACAACAAAAATAAAATATTTTTCATTAAATAAACCAGGGAAAGAATGAGTAAAAGTACTTACTTTTTGGCAACATCATAACTTTCTGGGTGTACCCAAGTGCAATCTAACAAATTCTTCACTTCGCCTCCAACACTTTTCGGCTCAATTCGAATAAAACTATTTAAAAAAAAAAACATTATATGCAAACACAACATTTGTATACATAAGATACACAATATTACCCAGCGCATTGCACGAATGTCTTATCACCAACAGTCTTAACTTGAAGTAGATCCTTTCTTGTGCGGAAGGGACCATTATCTAGACGATGTTGAATAATTGTTTGTGCATGTTTTTCTGTCAGTCCAGCAATATGTCTGTGGACGGACATTGAAAATAAAAACTCAAATTAATTTATTGCAATCGGTTACTCACTTTACAAGACTTAAACTGGCGGTATTAATATCCACTCCGACGTAACTTACACATTCGGAAACAACTTCATTCAGAGACTCTGAGAGAATCTTCTCATTGATGTCATGCTGATACATACCCACGCCAATGTGACGTGGTTCAATTTTAACATACTCACTGAGCGGATCATTCAAACGTCGTGCGATGGAAACTGAAAGACGAATTTCTTTGGGAATAATAACCTTTTGGATGGCACACTCACCTGCACTTATAAGATTCATGTCCAAATTCGGAAATTCTTTCTTGGCCACTTCGCTGCAAGAGTAAATTGAAGCACCCTGCTCTGAAACGATACTGTATCTAACATATTCAGGATCAAGAATTCCTTTCTCGAAGAGTTTTGTCAGCCAGAACTCTGTTTCTCGACAGGCTGTTCCGTTTCCCAATGCGATTATTTTGCATCTGTAGTAATGACAAGGATATTAGTAGAACATAGAGAAGAAGCTGTTAGTATGCCTAATGTTTAAATGATAACCCCGAAGACAGTAAACAAGATCATCCTTTTGATTTACATTAATTGTATTTGAAACATACCGATTTCGAATAAGCATCTTTGCCAATGTAATTCCACATTCATCCGGATTACTTCGCTTACTATGAGGATACACTACTCCACTTTCCAACAGATCTGCAGTTTCCGAAATCAAAGCCAATTTACAGCCATTCGTAAATCCAGGATCAACGCCAAGAATACGTTCCCCTTTCAAGGGTGACATCAATAAAAGTTGCTTGAGATTTTTGGCAAACACATCAATTGAAGCTTTTTTGGCTGCTTCATTAAGATCGGCTCGAACTTGCCTGGAGACCAATGGCACCACTGCAATATAGAACCACATCATCTATATTATCAATTACCACTTCGCATTAGCTTACTTACATTTTTTGGTGTAGCTCTCCTCAAAGGCCTTTTCGAAAATGTCATTCCTCAGCGAATACTGTATCCCGTCGCACATAAAAATGTCAAGAATATAGCGTTTGATGTCAACCTTAAAATACTCGGGCATAATAATTTTGACCGACAAAAACTTGGACTTTTCCCCCCGATTTATGGCTAGAACCTGATGTGGCTTAACATAACGAATTCCGTTTTCAAAATTGAAATAAGACTCGTATTTCGATTGGTCATTACGATTTCCATGAGATGAAGTGAACGCACCCGATGAAGTGGATTCCTTCTCTTTGGGTGCGACTATTTTGACTTTCGTACACTTGAGAATTATCTTATGGACCTTTTGTCTGTAGAAGAATAATATTAAAACTGTATAAACTATTACTTGGAAAGCACATTTGCTAGTACATACAATCGACGAAGTTCCTCCAGTACGCCAGCGTGCTTGCTAAAGTTGTGCGAAATTATATGACACAACCCGTCTTCCACCTTCTCCAATGTGTCCAAATCGGTATTCTTACGATCGACAATTGCTTCTAGTCGAACTGGAGGACTATCACCGTTCAGCAAGTGATCCGCGTGAACTTCCAGACCTAACGCTTTAGCGCGATCGGCTAAGGATCCTTTGCTAGCTGGTTTGTATGGTGCGTACTTTAAACGAAACAGTATTATACTGCGAAATATAAATAGGTTAATATGTCATACCAAAAACTCTAGCTCTTCTCCCGATTTTGCGCACAACATTTCAGTGCGAACGTCTTCATTAATGTCAGCCTCCTTTTCGAGTTTTGTTATAATAGACTCTGCCTTCTTTCGCAATGCCACGATTTTAATGTAGCTGTTCTTAATATCACGCAACTTTTCCGGTGTAATATTATGACTGATGAGATCTCTACGATAACGGCAAATAAATGGAATCGTGTTGTCATTCTCAAAAAGCTGAACAATATTTCTGGCCGAGAGTGTATCAATGTTTTCAGTCTCGGCTAGAAGCTCATAAATATCCCAGATTTTGAGGCTTCCTAATTCCTAAGTAAAATATGAGAGAAAAATTAAAATTTTATGATGTTTGAAACTGGAAACTTCTTTTGACTAACTTTTGGACTGGCCTTGGATTTGTTGCTGGGTCTGGTGATAGTTTCGCCACTATAATCACACAAATTGTTCAGTATAATGTTATGATTAATAGAATCCTTACGATTATTGGAAATAATAGGAATGGTATTGTCATTTTCAAAACGCTGAACAACATTTCTGGCTGAGGGTACGCCAATGTTTTCTGTTTCGGCTGGTACTTCATAAATAGCCCAAACTTTGCCGGGTGCTAAGTAAAATAGATGAAAAAATGTCAATTTTTTTGAAGTATGATTTTTGGTCTAAAACTGACGGATAGTTATTGCAATTGGATCCTCCTTGGGACTAACTTTGGACCCGTCGCTGGATCTGACGATGGTTTTGCTATTGTTGTTGCGGCACCCGCTAAATGTCAAACATTTTCCAATTGAATTGCCCATTTGTATTAATGTGAATATATCATAGAGCGTTTAAATTTAAAAGATGATAAACTGAAACAAGCATGTTAAACTATATTCTTGATTAGTTTATGCCAACTTCAGCAAAATAATGTCATTAGGTCTTTTCCCATACAGTATTATTTTCTTATTATAGGACTGCTGCCTTTCCCCTCAATTTTCTGACATGCAGCGGGATTCACACTAAAATATATTTAAAATAGACAAGCTAATAAATATAAAAGTTAAGTTCAAAGTGATCTTCTAATCATGGTTTTATATGATAAGCGTGACACAATTCTCATTTGTTAGAAATTTGACTTAAAGAAGTTTTTGGAGCCCACATTAAAGAACCTGTCAAATATAAAATTGTACGTATTGTTATCGCCAACAACGAGTGAATAAGAAAGGATGAACTCAATACATACACATATACGAGTATTCTGTTTAAGTTTGTTTTTCTGAAAGCTGCTAACTTATAATGTTTCGAACGTAATAATAAAATTATCGAAAGATGCTACAAATGTAGAGGATGTTATTCTTATGACGGATGGTGAGTTAAATTCCCATCTACTCTAAGCGAAGCTAAAAATACAAATAAATGTTTGGCGCAACAGACTCGTTAGTATCTCGGGCCTTACTTTTTCACACCCATTCATGTGTGCGTGTGTACTTCTTGCACTATGGCGGGTACTCCAAACCGCTAAGATAAGCTTCTCTTGAAAATTGAGTCTACTAGGATATATTGTCAGAACATCGCGAGAGAGCGAACTTTCTTACTTAAGTGGCGCTACAATACGGAATAAACCTGCCCTCAACCAACATGGCTGTCCAATTAGCCCGATCCTTGCCTAGCTGCTTCCAGTAGCGCATTCAAGTTGGTTGAGATCGATTGATTTAGGCGAGGTATTCCTGGGTTTCCTCTCCTGCGTCAGACGTCTGGATGCTATGTGAGCCGGAGTATTGGTGTCCAGCCATCTTAAACGTCGGCAATGCTGATTCTTTGGCCAGGTCTATGTCGCTGTACAGCTCCTTTAGTTCGTGGTTGAATCTTCGTTTCCATAGTCCGTCAACGCAAACGAACCGAAGATATTTCAAAGAATAAGCTTTTTTCAGAAGTTTTTGATACGGCCCATGCTTCAGCGCCGTAATGTAGGCAGGACTGGGGTGATCAGGGTCTTTTATAGGATCTCCTTTGTAGTTCTAGTAAGGGGGTTTTGCTTACGCGAGAGAGCAAAGCTACGCAACAGAAATAATATATATATTTTTATCAGAGTATATCTATACACCCTGTGTCACAATTCGAAAAAGTTCTACTCCTTTTCTATCTCTCTTTCACTGCAAGTTTTCATTACTACTGTCTATTTCTAGTGTATGTGAGGCATAGCTTTACTTCAAATTATTAAATCGTCGAGAGCAGAGTATATCTACTTACAGTGAGTAGGGACACTCTCCATACATATGCAACTCGTACTACTACAAACATAACACTACAACAAATACGTTGCATAAGTGTAAACAGGTAAAATGGATTGATTTTAATCCTTATGCGCAATCACTTTTAACAAAAAGAGAACACAACACATTTAATGACCACTATCGCATTTAGCAATTTTGCGTAAGATACATAAATGAAAATTTCCCATAATGCTTTTCTAAAGGCGGGCTGAAGTGATTTTCAGTGTAGTAGTATTTCCCCTCAGCTAATCAGAAAGCAATTGACTTGACCAGGTTACCAAGTTTGCTTTTTAAAGTTTGTTTTATTTTTTGTCATTGGTTATCGATGAAAAAGACTTATTTATGGATCTTCAATATAAACGTTTCACTGCAGAATATAAAATTAAACATTTTTGCATTTCTATTACTTCGTTCTATACCGTATTGAACGATTTTAAGTTTTATTGACAACACTTTTTAGGTTCTAAACTGTATAGCTGTGGTCACACTAATTACGTAGGCATACTTGAGGGGAGATTGTTAATTGTTTTTTACCCGTAGTTTTAAAGGCGTACTGAAGTTGAATTGTCAAAACTTATTCAATTCCATCTATTTTTTAAAAAAAAAAAAGGGTGTTGGTGTGTGCAAAAAATCAAAATAAAATAAAATTTTAAATTACACAATGGGAAAACAATATCTAAAGTGTTTGGCGTGTGGGCAAGAGGAGAAAGAAAACGTTCGTGTAAAATATTTTCAAATACCGGAAAATAGTGATAGGTAAGCAATATTAAAAAATGTGCAGCCACAAATATAAGACCGCTTTATACTTCTTAAATTTTTTAGAAAAGCAAAGTGGTTTAATTGCATTAAAAAACAACACTTATTACATAATCCAATTTCGAAGGATTTTAGGATCTGCGAGGGACATTTCTCGAAAGATATGTATGGCAAGTCAAAGCTGCGCCTAAAATGGTCGGCAACATCTGATTTAAGCATTTTGCAAAATATTACCAATACAACAGAAGGTAAACTTTAACCTTAGTTGAAATTAGCGTTTTCTAAAAGGATGGTAGCAAAATATAAATGCACTAATTTGCATGTTTAGTGATATAAAAGAAGACGGTGTTAAATGTCTCTTAACAAGAAATCTTAATCAAGAGTGCTTGGAAAACACATTTGCTGTTTTACGCAATAGAGGGGGAAATAATAAGTTGTCGGCTCCATTTCAATTCATGTGTTTTTTTTAAAAGATCCTTTTCTGCTAAGTACATGGAGGATGTTACCCGTGGGAACTGTGAGCCAACTGCAAACTTGCAACTTCCAGAAATTGAAGTGCAGATGGAACCACGAGATAATAAGGACAATGTGATTTACGCTTTCAAAACCGAACCTGATTATAAAACTGTCGACCTCGGTATTGAAAATGCATTTCACTATCTCGCAGGTTATATTTTGAAAAAGTACCGATTAAACCACGAGTGTGAATTGAAATTGAGTCCACAACTTAACGTTTCCTCTTGTTTTACAGATTTTAAAGAATATGAGAGTGCAAAATTAACACGACCTTCTCAAGAATTCTTAAACTCGTTAGAGAATCTTGAACAAAAATTTATATTGTGTTTTCCCAATTTGTATGTATTTTCTTAAAAATTTTGAGATGCATATTTTTAATATTTTGAAAAATGAATTTATTTACAATTGTTGTAAAAATGAAAATAAGGAATTCCTCATATTTTATGTTCGAGTTAGAGTTTATCACATAATTAAACAGTTTAATAAGGATAACAAAAAAACAAGCAACAAACAAAAATAATTAAGTGTAGCACACTTGTGAACATAATATTATAAAATGTTTAATAAAAACTAATGACAAATTGTTTTTTTATCTTTTTTTACGCCACACCCTGTGTCACATTTCGAAAAAGTTCTACTCCTCTTCTATCTCTCTTTCACTGCAAGACTTTCTTATTGCCGTCTATTTCTCGTGTATGTGTGGGCGTGGCATAGCGTTACTTCAAATTATAAAATCGTCGAGAGTGTCCCTAGCCCTACTCACTTTAAGTAGATATACTCTGGTCGAGAGTGTCCCTACTCAAGTAGATATACTCTGATTTTTATATATTAGGCAAATAGGCGTAGTCATGAGGATAAAATCAAATGGATCTTTGTTTTAATTTCACTCTAATTTCTAGGATGTTCCGCACCCAATCTCGGAAATTGACCCTGTTATTGTTACTCTATAAACAAAATAACTGGGACCTTAATAAGCAAAAAAAGAGTTTAACAAAACGAGCATTTCACTGTTTAGCTACACCAGAATACGTAGCGAAAATGGGGACCATCACTGTTAGTTACGAAATGACCCATTGAATGAATCAAAAATATATGACAAAACACAATTCGAAAAGTGCAAAGAACGGCACTCTACTTATAAATCCATAATAAAACATAAACCTAATAGATTTACAGACAATATAGTTACAGCGCAAGAAGCTAAGCTCGCCTTTAAGAGGCGGGAATTCTTACAGAAAAAACTCGACCAAAAATGGAAGAATGATCAACAGCATAAAACAGTTATAAAAACAACATAGAATTATGTTTTATTCGGCTTGGAAATAGCAATCTCCACCGATGGATCTAAAATGGAAATCGGGAGAGGGTCAGAAAATATCAGGCTAGCTACAGCTTTAAAATTAGCGATGCCGTGTGGAGCTTATTACAAATCGAGATCTTTGCTATACTCAAAGCTGGGGAAAGGGCTACAGTAATTATGTTATTGAATGCTGCGGTGCTGATCTATAATCCCGAAGCAGGTATAGTAGTCCCTATCCGATCAAGGTCCAGATAATCTGGGTGCCAGATTATTATAGGAAACAGCCAAAGAAAAATTCTTAGCAGGGAATATTACAGCGATTTTAAAGATCTGGCAGACTCTATAGTTTTACTCTGCAAAGGATCAGGCTATATCTTTCTAACACCCTGGCACCACACCATAACCCAACTTAAAAATCACTTTATAATCCTACTACATGCTTACTTAAGGCCTGCTCAGAATGCATATCTGTAGCTGGTATCTGTAGCTGAGTGAAAGTTAAAAACAAGGCAACCCGTAAGCGCTTTCACAATGTGTATCTCCCGTGAATCTGTAGCTTGAAGTTGAATGGGGTTCAACTTCACGCTTCAGATTCACGTTTGACGTTTCACTCAGCTACAGATACCAGCTACAGATATGCATTCTGAGCAGGCCTTTATTCTTTTTAAGTGAAATAAAATACTTAAAGGGTGTCGCGAAAAGTTCACTCATTCAATGCTTGTTTGACGGGTTGTTGATGATTAAATGATGCTTGACGACTCATTAAAACTAACCTAACATGGTAGACGATGTTTTGGGCAGGACTACTTGGGCGGACCACATATACAAATCCTTGTTTATTTCAACGATTGCCTTTACCGAATTTAATATGGACATATTTTGTTATCGAATAGCAATTCGTTTTGATGATTCATATTATAGTAAAGTAAAATTGAAATATTTTTAAATTTTCAAATATCACTTTAAACTTCTTACTTTACTTATGTGTAACGGTCTTTTCTTTTTTTGTTTGCTCCAAAAGAGCGCTGCGTTAACTAATCAATGCAAATTCTGTTTTACTTTGATGGAATTTTCCTACACATAGCTTTGCTAACAAATGTTTTCGAATATGCTACAAAAGCAATTTTATCCTGATGCCAATTCAAAAACTAATAGCGTTTTCGATTGGGATACAAAAAGCACTCTTTTTATACTCTAGAGCACTTTTTTACTCTACTCTATTTTTTCGTTTTCGATTGGGATACAAAAAGCACTCCTTTTTTACTCTAGAGTACTTTTGAAGAATCTAGATTCCAAGTGAGATTTACACCAACATAAACCAACACAAAAACATTTAACATATGACTTAATATGTCAATTTGAAGTTTGCATTTCGCAGTTTGATGATTAAAAAGTGATTTTCTGGGAAAACTATAATTAGAAATTAAAATATTTTTGGATACTCATGTTCTAAAATTCATAAGCTTTGTTTTGACACCAACTCACCAATGGTTGAATTTACAAAAAAAGCCGCAATGAGTAAAAGAAAATTTCAAATGGTGGTTTTCATTGATAGCTAATAGCTATAATTGCAACCTAAAGTTAAACAATAAGCTGTCAAATGGCACACTAACACACACACAAAACCAGAGTAACCTCTTTAATGTTCGATTGGGACGGGTAAAATCTGAAATTAGAGAGTAAATCTAAAAATCCCAATCGAAAACGCTATAACTCTTCTGTTCATATTCCATAGTCTTCGTTTATATAACAAAATATATGAGCTCTTAAAAGTCAGTCATTTACTGACAAAAATTGATTCCCAAGGTAAAACTCTGTGTTTACTTATTTAGTTAGTAAATGCGAATTATGTGTATCTCATAAGCACCTCACAGATTTCGCCAAATTAATTGATATTTTTTTTATATAATTTTATTATATTTAAAGCCGAACCAACAAAACGCAGAGGTATTTGATTTACTTGTTTTTTTTCTTCTTCTACTTGATAATTCCCAATACCAGAATTGTTTATCTTGTTGGATTGTTTTTTTTTTTTTCTTGTACTTTGATAAGATACGCGGTGCCGATCGCTAATATACTACAGAACTACAGAAAATTGAATGACCACTATCAGCTGAGAAAAGTGAGTAGACTAAACATATAGTGTTACTATTACTATAATATACTACTAGCCTTCTGGCGGAAGCTAATTTTGGTGCAGTAAAAGATAATAATCTACGAATGTGAAGACGTAGTGTGTTGGTTGCAATTTCTGCTGACATTCAACTTCAAAGTGTCTGTCAACAAGAAATGAGCCCCCTATTACGAGTGTCGATAATTGATATTTACAAATAGCCGATTATAAATTTTGGATTTGGGTATGAATAAGGTTACCACCTATACCGAAATGGTCGGTACAGTACCGAAATTAATCGCTGTGTACCGGTGTACAGAAGAAAATCCTCGGTACACACAAAAATACCGTAATCATTCCAAGGCAAATTCGCTTATCAAAATTCAAAAAAAAACATATGAGAAGGCTACAATCCGCTTTGCGGATGGTTGAATACCCATCCCATCCCATCCTTAAAATTAATATCCTCAAAATGTAGGCTTTATGGCGATAAAATACATAAAATGACATTGTCGCAACATATTGTTCAGACAGTTTATCAAAACCTTATGTGGTTCGACAAAAAACAACGTATTTCTATTGCTAATGCCTTGGGATGGGGTATACAAATGGTTTTTGTAAGAAAAGTAGGTGTAGGTGAAAATGATTTATAGGCAAAGTGTTTATTATATCATTACGGAAGTATTAGCATCAAAAGTTTTTTCGAACTTTTTAAAATTTGGTCAAAAAGCGATTTTTACTAAAAACGCCCCAAAAAGTGGGCGTGGCAAAAAACTTTGTACGGACGAAATTTAGATATTAGGATTGTCTAAATATGCTGAGACATTTTTTTTAAATTCCTTACGGTTTGGCTAAAAACTTCGTCTTTCTTAAAAGGGGGCGTGGCAGTGGGCGGATTTCAAAAATGTTTACACTTGTTCTGCTGGGAGCAACAAAGAGCACGTGTACCAAATTTCATCATTCTAGCTCAAAATTTAAGTCCCAGAAACAGGTGACGTACGGACGGTACACAAATTGTTTTTTTAGGAAAACGCCGCTAAAAAGTGGGCGTCGTTTAAAATGATCTAAGGACGAAATGTCCAAATTCATTTTATTAAAGATTTTGCATCAAACGTTTTTCTGAATATTTAAAAATTTGACGGAAAAAGGTTTTTTATTAAAGCCCCCAAAAACTGGGCATGGCAAAAAACTTTATACATATGGACGAAATATAGATATTAAGACACTGTTTGACACAAAAATAACTTTTTTTTTAATGGGCGTGGCAGTGGGCGCCAAAAAAAAGCAAGTTTTGAAATTGTTTACACTCGTTTGAACAGCACGTACAAGGATCACATGTACCAAATTTCATTATCTTAGCTCAAAATGTAAGGCCTAAAAACCGGAGACCTACAGACAGACGGACGAGTGAACAGACAGACATAGCTAAATCGACTCAGCTAGCGATTCTGAGTCGATCCATATAATTTAAGAGACATCTATCGAAATTATTTTCCTACATTATAAACTTTATGTCAAATCTTATATACACCTATGCAATAGGGTATACATTTTTTTGTAAGAAAATGCCGATATCGTAAAAAAGCAACTCCACTTTGTCCAAATTTGCGTTTTTTAAACATTAAAGACATCATCCAGGACTAATGGAAAATAGGAGAAAGTCCGCTTGGTCACCGACAGTTGCAATGGTCTACGCTGATCGTATTTGCAATACAATCCAAATAAAATATGTTTAATGGTATAACTTTTCTCTATAATAACGTACAAAGATAATGTATATATGTACCAATAGATTTGTTAATGAAAGTTCTACATAGACATTTAAAAAATGTAGGTTCTGTTTGGTAAGAATTAAGAAAAATTGACATAAAACACCGAAAGTGACAGAAAAATGAGAAAAAAATTTAATATTTCTTTTGTTTATTTAAAATGTTTTTATTAAAAGAAACTAAATATGTGGTATAGAAAAAACGCTGCAAAAGAATTCTGAATCTACAGGAGAAAACTCCACTCAAATCCGTAGGTAGTTTCGGAAATTCCGTTGCAGATACATATATACATCGAATCGGATTTTCCTTTTATATAAGTATAAGTGATAAGTTATAATCAAATTCTCTGTTGATTGTCTTACATAATACCAATACAAAAGTCTATCGACTTACACAAAATACAAAAGTGATCGACACACAACGAGACTATGATCGATTTACACTCTCAAGAGATCGCTCTATTCGGGTCCTTGTAGCCCTGGCTTTGACGTTTTACACTTTTACCTACATTTGCGCCAATAATCTCCCAGCATGATTTCAACTTCGTACTTCTCTAGTCACTCAAAAGTTTTGTCCAGGACCTCGGTCTAAGCTTGGGCGCATATAAGACTTAAGGCGAATTCAGTAACGCATCATTGGCATCATGATTTTGCTGACCCAGGGGTATATATTGTAGTGTGTGGAAATTATATTGTCTGTCATTAGTTTTAGAGTGTAGGTGCAACTTTCAAGTAGTATTCGATTTTAACTGCTGTCATGAAATTACAATCGAACACGAGAACCGCAAATTTTTAAAGAGTTTTAAATTTAGTGAAAAATTTATAAATGACTTCTCTGCTTTCGAGAACAAGCAGCAACTATTACTAGAAAAGAAATACAGCTGAGCAAATTATCGTTTCTTCGAAAGCTTTCTCAATTACTTAAGTAATTCGATGAACTTGGTCGATCGTCGAATGCTTACTTCTAAACCAGAACTGATGGTCAGCAAAATATCCTTTCAAAAACTTTTGAAATTGTTGTAAGAAGTGAAATAATCCTGTAAAATTTTATTTCATTCGGTGATTTTCTTGGTTGGTTCTTGGTTGATTTTGATGGTTGGGTGTTGTAGAACGAGGGTAGACTCTGATTGGCGTTAACTTGGCAATGCCCAGTGTTGCAACTCTGACTACACATCAAATGTGATTATCTTTACCTCCAAGTGGTAACCATCGGGTACTGGTCTCATCCAACCGGATTTGACTTGCTAAACGATAAGTGCGAGTGTTGATAACACGACGAAAAACAGCAACACTATAAACACCCTGGTGAGAATGGCACGGATGAATACCCGGCCTGCTGTCCCAGGCGAACCTAGATGAGCTGCTCTGACATATTCGGACAACAGGTTGTCTAGGAATTTCAAGGGTAAGTCAGGCCCCTTGAACAGAGATGATGGCGGATGAACCGAAAGGCCAACGGCAGCGCTCAATCCCGTAGTGGATACTGATGGCCCCGTGTCCTAGGGGTATCTAATAAATTGGAACTGGCCCTCCAGGTTGGGGGTTGTGCTTTGGGTTAACTACCCACCCACAGAAAAAAAACATGGTTACGAAGCAACCAATAGCCTCGGAAAGGACTGATTTTATTGTTGACGACCATGCTAAACGAAAAAAGAACAACGACGTTCGTATCTGCACCTGGAATGTGAGAACATTAAACAGGAGAGGTGCAGGCAAACAACTAGCGGAAGCCCTAAACTGCTACAAAGCAGACATTACTGCCATCCAGGAAATACGATGGGATGGGCCGGGCAAAAAGAGGATGAAAAACTGTGACATCTACTACGGACCGTGTTATAGTGAGCAGAAACAGCGACTATTCGGATGCGGATTTGTTATAAGTGTCAGACTTAGGCAAGAAGTCTTATGTTTCCAAGACATAAGCGAACGCATAGTAACAATCCGCATCAAGGCCAAATTCGCCAACATAAGCCTTATATGCGCTCACGCTCCGACGGAAGAAAAAGATGATATAGCTAAGGATTGCTTCTACGAGCTCCTCGAAAAAACCTATGAGCGACTACCGAAGTACGATGTTAAAATCGTGCTGGGAGATTTTAACGCAAAGGTAGGAAGAGAAGACATCTTTAGAAGTACTGTCGGAAAACATAGCCTACACGACAACACGTCTGGTAACGGATTTCGCTACGGAACGAAATGCCACTATAGCCAGCACACGGTTTCCTCACCTCGATATCCATAAGGGGTCATGGCGGTCTCCAGATCAACGAACGGTCAACCAAATTGATCACATTGCGATAGATAAGAGGCACGCAACCAGTATTTTGGATGTCCGAACATTCCGAGGAGCTAACATCGACTCGGATCACTACCTTGTAGCAGCCAAGGTAAGAATGCGGATATCCACCACGCCACAACAATCCAGAAATACTGTGATAAAATTTAATGTCGGAAGACTGCAATCGCAAGAGACCGCCAAGACCTTTGCACAACGCGTATCCCTTAACCTCTCGATTAACACCATACCACCAGCATCGAATGTCGAAGAGCAATGGCAACGATGCCAACAGGTCATTAGATCAGCCGCAACTGATGTGCTAGGTTTCTCGCGCCCACCAGCAAGAAACCCCTGGTTTGATGAGGAATGCCGACAGATGCTCGCAGCCAAGAACGAGGCCTACAAGTCTAAGCTGCAGGTGAAGACGAGAGCTGCCATTGAGCTCTATAGGCAAAGAAGAAGGGAAGAACATCGGCTTTTCAGCAAGAAGAAAAAAGAGCAAGAAAAGCGCGCGATCGAGGATATAGAGAGGTGCCACTCCAGGAACGATGTTCGCAAGTTTTACCAAAGTGTAAAACGTCAAAGCCAAGGATACAAGGCTCGAACAGAATCCTGTCGAGATGAACAAGGAAATATTGTAGTTGAGACACAGTCGATGCTGAGGATATGGAAGAACCACTTCTGCAGACTGTTAAACGGCGATGACGAACAACATTCCGCTGTCAGGCAGAACGAACCATTCAATATTGGCAACGACAGCGAAAACTGCCAACCACCCGACCTGAGTGAAGTGAGGATAGCAATATCTAAACTCAAGCTTAATAAGGCTGCCGGAAATGACGGTCTTCCCGCTGAGCTCTATAAGGCCGGCGGAGATGACTTGGTAAGTAACATCCACCAACTCATAAGCCAAATCTGGTCGGATGAAAATATGCCTGAAGAATGGAACCTCAGCATCGTTTGCCCGATCCACAAAAAAGGAGACCCTCTGAACTGCGCCAACTACAGAGGCATAAGTCTCCTCAACATCGCCTACAAGATCCTATCTGCCGTAATATGTGAACGCCTGAAACCGTTTACCAACAACCTGATTGGCCCTTATCAGTGTGGTTTTAGGCCAGGAAAGTCCACAACCGATCAAATTTTCACAATTCGGCAGATCCTGGAAAAAATTCAAGAAGTCCAAATCGATACCCACCACCTATTCATCGATTTCAAAGCCGCATATGACAGAATTTATAGAGACGAACTGTACAGAGCCATGTCTAGTTTTGGTATACCGCCCAAACTCGTCCGTTTGTGTAGGATGACGATAGAGAATTCTCGCTGCTCCATCAGGGTCGGAAACGACCTCACCGACACATTCGATACCAAAAAAGGATTTAGGCAAGGCGATGCGCTGTCATGTGACTTCTTTAATCTGATTCTTGAGAGAATTGTGCAAAACTCCAAAGCCAACACCAGAGGCACAATTTTCCAAAAGGCGGTGCAACTACTGGCATACGCTGACGATATTGACATCATTGGTAGGACTCAACGTGATGTCATAGCCACGTTTGCTAGTATATAGAAGGAAGCGGCGAAAATGGGTTTAGCAGTAAATGAGGGTAAGACTAAGTATATGCTGTCAACACGAAAGGACACACAACATCGACGAATTGGACCAAACGTCACCATTGACAGATATAATTTTGAGGTAGTACGGGACTTTGTCTACCTCGGCTCCGCTATTAGCTCTGACAACAACATCTCGTCAGAAATTAAACGAAGAATTACTCTTGCCAACCGCTGTTTCTTCGGGCTAAGAAGGCAATTTAGTAGTAAAGCCCTCACTCGAACTACTAAGGAGACCCTATATAAGACCCTGATCATCCCAGTCCTGCTCTACGGCGCTGAAGCATGGACCGTATCAAAAGCGGATGAGGAAATCCTTGGTAGATTCGAGAGGAAAATTCTTCGAAAAATCTTCGGTCCCGTTTGCGTTGACGGGCTATGGAGACGAAGATTCAACCAAGAACTATACGAGTTGTACAGCGACATGCCCCTGGTCAAAAAACTCCGCATTGGTCGTTTAAGATGGCTAGGACATGTAGAACGAATGGACACCAATACTCCGGCTCGCAGAGTCTTCGATTCCCAGCCAGACGTCGGACGCAGTAGAGGAAGACCTCGCCTTAAGTGGCGCGCACAAGTGGAGACCGACCTCAACCAACTTGGAGTGCGCAACTGGAGGCAGTTAGCTAAGGACCGGGCTAATTGGAGAGGCATGTTGGTTGAGGCCCAGGTTCATTCCGGACTGTAGCGCCACTTAAGTAAGTAAGATTTTCTTGGTTTTCGAACTATAAACACTTACGTTGTCTTGGTATGTATCTAATCTAAATCGGATTTATAATGTAGAGAAGCCTAGTTCATTCTTTCCGAGGCAATGCTTTAAGAAGTTCTTCCGTAATCTGGTCATAACCCGGAGCCATTTTAGGCTTAAGTTTATGTATTTCCCGTTTGAGTTAGGTAATACTTGTATATCTTACATTAATACATTATTTTTTTCATTTTGCGATGGACCATCAAATGGCTTAAATGTTTCCTCAAGATTTGCGTATGCTATTTCCTAATCGCTTTTTGCCCAAGCGTCTTGAGTTACCCATATAGGTGGCACAGCGTTTTTTGGCCTTTTAATGACTCTTATTGCTTTCCAGAGCGAATAATTCGATTATTTTCCAGGGGTTAGGATTTGCAGATAAGTTTATGCTGTGTGGTTCTTTAAATTTTAAATCGAATTTGATAGCAAGTTACTCAACCGATTTAAATAATCTTAAATAATCTTTGGACGTTCGAAGGTTTTTCCGAACGCCAACCTCATTATCTCAATTTTTTTTAGATAAGTAGATCCTGGTTGTTGGAAATGTACCGATTGCCACACAAGATATTTTAGTTACGAATTAACTACGACTTTGAAGTAATAACGACTTTATTAAGTTCAGTAGCGAAAAAGAGAAAAAGTACGGAATGAAACGGCGAGAGTTTCCCCTTAGGTTTTTAACTATTAGAGAGTAATTTTTATTTTGTTGCGAGTTTTTTATACAAAAAATGAGTAACTGATTTCGTTCGCCTGAGAGAGAATTTACGTTATTTTTACAATTTGAATTATGTGGCGAATAGAATAATATAAAATATTGCCAATGGTATATTTATGGAACGCATTCGTAATATGTGTAGGATGAGACAATTGACGAGGATGATGATGATGAGGATGTTTCCGATGAAGATAGTTCTGCTCCAACAATTTTTCTTAGTACCCCAGTATACGTAGAGTATAGGGAAGTGTTGTGATGCCGCGAAAATTCGAAGTTGAAATTTTTACAAATTCTTATGTAAAAGTACCTAGTTTTTTTTTAAATGTATATCGGCCGACCGGAGTCTGTGTTCTGTTCTCGGCCGATTCGACTGAAATGTCGGGTATGTTGGTTATTTTATAAGTACTTATAATTACAGTTTCACATTATTTATATATTTAACATGAATAACCAAAATGATTATTATTGTGTAGGTATCTTGGCCAAACTATGCAATTCGCATGCAGTATGCATGATTGGTAATTGATATTTGAATGTCACATGAAAGAGAAAGTGGCACACGGCCTAGTCGTTCACCCCCCACTCGTTTTCCCTAATCGTCGGTTGTGATATTACATATTATGAAAGATTAGTTGTCGATGAATTTTCACCTTTAATTGTTTCTATTTCACTCCTTGAGATTCAATGCACCTTTTGCTAAGAGAATTAGAATTTTCTGATGTTTGCCTTTAATTCTTTTGTTCAAAATAAAGCAGCTCTTTTCGATGTTTACAGCAGCAACTGATGTCCTATTGTTTTCTCTTATTAATATTTCTCAAAGGCATTTGGAGCTAAGTGAGCACTAGTGAATTTCAAGCAAGACTTAGCAATATTTTCACCTTCCTTACTTTTTCTTTCACCAAAAGAAATGTTGCCATCTTAAGTTTCTAAATCTGTTTTCAGTAGCACATTTCTTAAAAAAAATTGTTAGATGAGGAAAATCGTAAAAACAATAAATTTGTTGACTATTGTAAATGATAAACGGATTATGCTCAGACACATTCAAGAACTTAATTTTAAGAACGCTTTAAGGACTCTTTCCCAACTATGAAATAACCCATTCAACATAAAAAACACATTTCGTTGGAATATAAAAGTTTCCTTTCTGAACCCATATCTTCATATCCATCAACAACATCTATTCTTATTGTAGGTCAGATCTGGGGGGTCATTCCGTAACTTTGAAAACGATTATCACTCACCCGGTAGTCGAGACCTCATGAGCAATCGTTCAATAATCGTCTGTGATTTGACGATTATTGTTTTATTGATATTGATATTACGTGAAACAGGATGTACCGTCGAAATGTTATCGTCAAACGATAATCACTTTACGGAATGAGGGCCCTGGACAAATTTGAATTTAGTCAAAGACTAAAACCACGTTTTGTTTACGCTGGCTTAATGTAACTATTTTCTGATTTTAAATAATTATGAGAATTTTGTATTAACACTGCCTGCAATCCGTCGAGAACCTAGCCACTCACGGAGAACTTTGTAGGCGCTATGTGAGCGATAAAAAATAGTTTGGGAAAGTCCTTTCTCTTCTCTATTGTATTTTTTACAAAATACATTTGACTGTTTTGATATCTTAACCTTTTGAATTCCTGATGTTTAATTGAGCTGTTTTGAAATTGTATTTCGTCGTATCTAAACGAACATGAGCACTGCCTATTCTGCTAATTTGTTGTCTTATTTCTTTGTTTGGAAATCGTGTTTCACACATTTTTCTAATAATTTGTCACAATAAATGCATGCTACTACATCTGACTCACTAGAATGTCTTCTAAGTTTAGGGAAAATAAGATTTTGCATATCAAAATCCATCTGACTTTCATTCCCATTAAGATTAAATGAAGGGACAGCATCCCTTTTTAGCATTTTCCTTCCAATAAATTCAAATAAAGTGATTTTATCATATTAAATATGTTCCCTCACTCTCCACAAACAGCTCAAAATTTATTTTTTTTTTATTTGACTAGCATACAAAAAAAATTTTAAATAAGGGAAATTTTGCTTCGTTTTCTTGCAAACTGCCAAGAAACTCCTGACTTCCTATCACTGACATTTTTAAAACCATCCCATAGGGGTATATTAGTTTTGATACATAGTTTGTATTGTGGGAAACCTTTTTTTGGGTTTGTGTAAGCATAATTGTTGTTTCCCTATTGTTGCATCTTGTAGTGTTGCGACCAACAAGTTCCATACTGCGTACGTGGTGGTTCGTGCACCTAATAACAGGGAAAAAGTAGGGTTGGTGCACTGACTATTGTCCGATCATGAAAGGGCACTCGACTATGAGGGAGAGCGAACATAAATTATGACCGATTCGCTCAATACGGTGAACTTAAATACGGTATAGCACTATGGTGCCACAATATGAGAGGGGAGATAATAGGTAGTAGTTAGAAGAGTTCGAATGACGTGAACTGTCTTTCTACCGTATCCTTTTGCCTACGGGATTTTGGGGTCTGGACAAAATTTTGAACGGACAAGCGGGCACTCAGTTCGGTACTTGCGATCCAAGCGGTAGCATTAACAAAAAAAAGAAAGTGAAAAATAAGCGAAAGGTCAAGTAGCCCACTCTCAACTAAAAAAAAATAGGAAGCGGACGAACAGGACAGCTGTTCCTGGGTAGAAGAAAACTGCTGCAACTTCCCTACTACCCTTCTCTCCCCTACGTCCCAAAATCCATAAAAAAGATGAAAAATTATAAAAGAAAAAAAAAAGAGATAAGTATCTCTACCGCAATATTTGGAAAGAGAATGTGTTGTGCCATGTTATTTAACCACCATCACCACCCCCCCCCCCCCCCCCCCCCCCACTTTTTAAAGTACAAGAAGAAAAGGAAGTGTGCACATCTCCGGACCCGCTATCCCTGAACAAGGTTTGAAGCAATAACTATCGGTAAGCAGTTAAAAGTTTTTTTATAACCGTAAAATTAGATGGTTTGCCGGACACCAACATTTTTAAAAAGAAAAAAGTGATTGTTCTTTAATAATTGAACCCAAAATAAATCAATGATTTATCCCTCCCGGTACCCTTTGCCCTAAACCATCCTTTTTTCGCGGTAAATCCGTCGCCTCGACGACCCCATGAACGACACGGATAAAAACCCACATGGGTAAGATAAGAACACTGTAAATATGAAGTGCTAAAGTGGTTCTCTTTGGATGTGATGTGGCTGCGGGAGCCAGCCAGGTAGTGATGTAGTATTGAAGGGGTGTAAGAGTAGTATAAAGTATGGGGTAGCTAATCTTGATTTTGAGTATGTTAGCTACCAAGGTGGGGCATCGCGACTTTTCGCGGACACCTATAGGAGAGGGTTCACTCGAAGAGACGCCAACATCTGGTCCTCCCTCTACAGATACCCAACGTTTGCGAAACGGTTCATAAGAATCTAGGAGAGACAATTTCGGGCTTCCTTATAAATATTATAATATTTCTATAAATTATTTAATATCTCTTCAAAAAAAACTTTAATTTATATATATAATCTCTAAGTATATAAATTATATAATCTATACTCTTAAAGATAATATAATTATGGGATATTTATAATTATTAATAAATATAATAATTATTTATTAAATAATAGAGGTTTACATGAAGTTAGTCTCTAATGTACATATATATATATATAAATAATATATATATTATTAAATTATAAATAATTATTATTTTATATATAAATTATTGGTATAAATATATTAATAAAATTTTAAATTATATTTAAAGAATACATCATTCGATGTATCATCTTTAAATATAATTTAAAATTTACTAAATTATTATATCGGTTTATATAAATAATTTATATATATATATATGTATATTAATAGAATTTCTAGCTGAGTCGAAATAGCCATGTCTGTCCATCCATCCGTCCGTACGTCAACAGTTTTTGGGCCTTATTTTTTGACCTAGAACGATGAAATTTGATATACGTACTCTTTGTTGCTTCCAACAGAAGTGTAAACATTTTTAAAATCCGCCTCTTAACCCCCTAACACGACCCTTTTTATAAAAACGTAGTTTTTGGCCAAATCCTAAAGTAAAGTATCAACCGAAAAAGGTTTTGCCGTATAACGTTTGACCGAGTCACATACCAAATAACGTTTTATCGAGAAACGATCACGAAACGCGTTTGCCAGAATAACGTTTGTCCGAAATTTTCTACCTCTGTTGCCATTCAAAGTGATGGCAATAATGACTTACAAATTATATGAATTTGTTGCTCCAGTTGAGAGCACATTTAGTATAAAACATAGCGACGGCAGCACGCATGATTTACTAATCGTATGGAATTGTGTGCCAATTGATGAGAATCACAGAGTACAAAGTTACGTCCTTTTTTTGCGTTTCGTTAAGTACGCAAGGAGTTTTTTTTGTTAATAATATAATATTTTTCAATATAATATTAATATTATTTATTTTATTATTAGAATGGTTCTTTTCAGAACTGAAAATTTGTATTTAAAGATATATTTTAAAAATTCAATGAAATATTCAAACAAAAATATTATAAAAATCCATCTCACAAAAAAATCCAATTTTTTATAAAATATTATTTCATGGTTTATGAAATACATATGTTTTATGAGTTGTTAAAGTGAAATTTAATAATTTGTTTGGTAAAAATACAAAAACCAAAGTGTATGTGAAAATTGGTATCTCAAAACTCAAGTTTCATACTTTTCAAAAGTATTAGTACGAAACACTACTTTTTGAGAAAGTATTGTCAATTCGGGCAAACGTGTTTAACGAAATTTATTTTTGTGCACTAAGTCAGAGATAAGGGAACTAAGTCAGAGATACTTCCCTTATCAGTGATTAAGTCTTTGAAATTTTGAGCAACAACTTTGGACAAACGTTTTTCGGTAAAACGATCTACGGCCATACGCTACTCCTGGTTTATTTTTCACCAATATACGACTTGCAGCAATTCAAAGCAGAGTGAAGAAACATCTGCAAGCACCTTCGAGTGGTATTTAACTCTTCCGGCCTGTCTTCTTCCTGAAAATGAAAATGATTTTAACTACAAAAAAGAGTGGCGTCAGAACGCTTTTTTATAGCATATATACAATGTAGCCATAGGTAAAAAAGTTTTTTTTAAACATTTTTTTTTATATATATATTACGCCCTATATGGGGATTTTTAATTAACGAATCAAAAAGTTGTTTTCATATCTCTTAAAGCCACTTGCACGATAATAGTGAATCTTAAAGTCTTTTTCTGGTTTAGTTGGATCACGGTTAACCAATGGATACTAAGATAAATGCGTTTGTGGAAGTGGCCAATTGTAGACAATTGTATAGATAAACCAGTTACAAAATTACAATTCAGTTCAAGTATATAAGTGGCATGTAATAAGCAAAGTAAATAAAACTTAAACTAAATAAAAAACAGACAATCACAAGTATAACTCTTAATTTAAATGAGTTCATCCAATCTTAGTTGTATCCGCCTTCGCGGTATGTCAATATCGACGACTGAGGTATTGACGCGATCGCCAAGGTTTAGTTTTATTCCATTCATCTTGCTTATGTGTATAAGACCGTCGCATTCAATTCCAATATCAACGAATGCACCAAAATGTGTGATGTTGGTTACAGCCCCTGAATATTGAAATGGACCTTAAAACTGTTTCCATAACGTAGAAATTTTGAGTTACATACCAGTGACAACTTCTCCGATGAACAAGTCTTCCATTCGTGTGATGCCTTGTTTGAAGAGCGGTTTTTTATCGAAATCCGATCGATAATCTTGAAACAATTCTCTTTGGAGAGCTTCAAAGACAACTTGCAACTAAGACAGAACAAATTTGTTAAATTCATTTACTTTTTCTTGATGAGACTGTCCAAATAAGACTTACCCTCTCAATAGGTATGCCAAAGTCCTTAGCCAGGGATTCAATGGATTGTTCGGCGGAGAATTTTTTAATGTTTGCAATAAATTCTAGCTTCCCAATATCTTTTAAGTTTAGGTTGCACTTTGTGATTATTCTTTGGAAACAACGGAACAACAAATTATTTTTCATTAATAAGAGACCGCGGAAATAACTTACTTTTTAGCCACAGAGTAGCTTTCGGGATGTACCCAAGTACAGTCTAACAAGTTGTCCACTTCGCCTCCAACACTTTTAGGCTCAATTCGAATAAAACTATTTGTTTATATAACATTAAATACAAACACAATACATATATATAAGATGTACAATATTACCCAGCGCATTGCACGAATGTTTTATCACCCACAGACTTAACTTGAAGTAGATCCTTTCTTGTTCGGAAAGGGCCATTCTCTAGACGATGTTGAATGATTTTTTCTGCACGTTTTTCTGTCAATCCAGCAATATGTCTGTGAACGGTCAGAAGTGTCCATTGAAAGGAAGAAATCAATGAATTTATTGCAATCAGTTACTCACTTTAGCACACTTAAACTGGCAGTATTAATATCCACTCCGACGTAACTTACGCATTCGGAAACAACTTCATTCAGAGACTCTGAGAGAATCTTCTCATTGATATCATGCTGATACATACCCACGCCAATGTGACGTGGTTCAATTTTAACATACTCACTGAGCGGATCATTCAAACGTCGTGCGATGGAAACTGAAAGACGGATTTATATTCATTGAGAATAATAACCTATTGGATGGCACACTCACCTGCACTTATTAGATTCATGTCCAGATTCGGGAATTCTTTTTTGGCCACTTCGCTGCAAGAGTAAATTGAAGCGCCCTGCTCTGAAACGATACTGTACCTAACGTATTCAGGATCAAGAATTCCTTTCTCGAAGAGTTTTGTCAGCCAGAACTCTGTTTCTCGACAGGCTGTTCCGTTGCCCAATGCGATTATTTTGCATCTGTAGTAATAACAAGGGTATTAGTAGAATATAGACAGGAAGCTGTTAGTATGCCTTCATGTTAACGCCAAAGACAGTAAACAACAAAGCTTTATCATTTGCATCATTTGTGTTTGAAACATACCGATTTCGAATAAGCATCTTCGCCAAAGTAATTCCACATTCATCCGGATTACTTCGCTTACTATGAGGATACACTACTCCACTTTCCAACAGATCTGCAGTTTCCGAAATCAAAGCCAATTTACAGCCATTCGTGAATCCAGGATCAACGCCAAGAATACGTTCCCCTTTCAAAGGTGACATCAATAAAAGTTGCTTGAGATTTTTGGCAAACACATCAATTGAAGCTTTTTTGGCTGCTTCATTAAGATCGGCTCGAACTTGCCTGGAGACCAATGGCACCACTGCAATATAGAACCACATCATCTATATTATCAATTACCACTTCGCATTAGCTTACTTACATTTTTTGGTGTAGCTCTCCTCAAAGGCCTTTTCGAAAATGTCATTCCTCAGCGAATACTGTATGCCGTCGCACATAAAAATGTCACGAATATAGCGTTTGATGTCAACCTTAAAATACTCGGGCATAATAATTTTGACCGACAAAAACTTGGACTTTTCCCCCCGATTTATGGCTAGAACCTGATGTGGCTTAACATAACGAATTCCGTTTTCAAAATTGAAATAAGACTCGTATTTCGATTGGTCATTACGATTTCCATGAGATGAAGTGAACGCACCCGATGAAGTGGATTCCTTCTCTTTGGGTGCGACTATTTTGACTTTCGTACACTTGAGAATTATCTTATGGACCTTTTGTCTGTAGAAGAATAATATTAAAACTGTATAAACTATTACTTGGAAAGCACATTTGCTACTACATACAATCGACGAAGTTCCTCCAGCACACCAGTGTGCTTGCTAAAGTTGTGCGAAATTATATGACACATACCGTCTTCCACCTTCTCCAATGTGTCCAAATCGGTATTCTTGCGATCGACAATTGCTTCTAGTCGAACTGGAGGACTATCACCGTTCAGCAAGTGATCCGCGTGAACTTCCAGACCTAACGCTTTAGCGCGATCGGCTAAGGATCCTTTGCTAGCTGGTTTGTATGGTGCGTACTTTAAACGAAACAGTATTATACTGTGAAATACAAATAGGTTAATATGTCATACCAAAAACTCTAGCTCTTCTCCCGATTTTGCGCACAACATTTCAGTGCGAACGTCTTCATTAATGTCAGCCTCCTTTTCGAGTTGTGTTATAATAGACTCTGCCTTCTTTCGCAATGCCACGATTTCAGTGAAGCTGTTCTTAATATCACGCAACTTTTCCGGTGTAATAGTATGACTGATGAGATCTCTACGATAACGGCAAATAAATGGAATCGTGTTGTCATTCTCAAAAAGCTGAACAATATTTCTGGCCGAGAGTGTATCAATGTTTTCAGTTTCGGCTAGTAGCTCATATATATCCCAAACTTTGCGGCGTGCTAAGTTGAATGGAAAAGAGAAATTTAAATTATTTTAAGGTATGATGTTTAGTGTTAAACTGACGGATTAATATTGATAGTGAATCCTCCTCAGGACTGCTATTGGATTTTCCGCTTGGAAAAACGATAGTCAAGCCACTGTCATTGGGGCTGGCTTTAAACGAAAAGCATTTTCTTAGTGAATTGCCCATTTCTACTAATATGAATATATACTGGTAATATAGAGACTGCAATGACTATTAATAAAACGATCAACTGCAACGAGCATTCAACTAAACTTTTTTAAGCTTGTTAGCGCAGTATGGCGCTCGAGTAATAATCCATTAGGGTAAACTGATGACGGCACAATTTCATAACTTGGAGCGCATTAGTATTTCAAACGTCAACTACGTTAGAAACAGACTGATATCAAAAGGATATTTTAGTTAAGTATGTACCACAAACACAAACAATTTTTTTAATATCTCAAGCTGATAGCGCATACGCGTAAAGACAAAAACATTAATTAGTTTTATTATCTGTCAAACTGTACATTATCTGTACTGTACTGTAAGCAGGCCATGTGATATGCTGATTTCGGATATATGTCATAAAAAAATTTGCACGTTTAAATGTTCGTAGATCCACGACACAAATTCAGCCACAAATGCATTCCATTTTGACATTTTGAATTTTGAAACATTTTCATTAAGAACAAATTAAACCAAAATTCAGAACAACTTTCCGTAACAGTAAACCTTCGAGGAATAAATAAATAATGCTTTCAACGAATATCTGACCAAAAGAAAAATCTGTTATTGAATAATTTATATCAGTTTTACTTTGATGACGTTTCTTATATCTGCATATTGTTTGTTTATTTGTATTACGATAAGCTGAGCCAACGGCGAATATTATTCAAGCAGAGCTGAGGAGACGAAACTCATATTTCATATTCTCTTTTCGGGGAAGCTGTTTTTATGCAAGTAAAGATCATCTGTGTATATAAATAGTGTGGGTAGTGATTTTTGTTACAATCACACTTACAGGACAGCTTTATCTCGAACTAATACTGAAGTTAATTTGTTCGAGTTGTTGTTTAAGATTTTAGCGGGATGATGATTACGTGTTATGCCACACAAAGCTAACGTTAATTCATTTATGTGAAGTGCATTGACTGCAAATTTATAACTAGACATTAGATTGAGATATTGAACTTCCAGTATTCTTGCAGTACTTCGACAAATTTATATCAAAATACTCAATACATACACTAAAACCAAAATCTGTATATATAAAAATGAATCAAAATTTTGTAGCTCACGCCATGACTTGAAAAAGCTGGACCGATTTCACCGAATATTTTTTTTAAATGTTGCCAATTGTTTAAGAAAGGTTTTTAGAGAGAAAAACATTAGAAAACTAACTGAAAATTTGGAATGCATTTGCATATTCAGGAATCGCAGCTACTCTGTTGGATGGTGGTCGAACAGCTCATTCGTCACTGAAGTTTCCGTTGAACATGCAAATGAAGGAAACTCCAACTTGCAACATTTAAAGAACTCTACGATGGTCAAAGTATTTGAGCAATGTAAATTGATAGTTTGGGATGAAGGTACAATGGCACACAAAAGTTATTTGTAGGCATTAGACCGCACGATGCAAGATTTACGAAACAGTCAATGATTCAATGGTTCTGTTGGCAGGTGATATCCGTCAAACATTACTACGATCAACACCAGCCATTGTTTGAAGTAGTCGGTTTTATGAAAATTCGTAAAATCAATCTTATAAAGTATGTATTTGGGTCTTGCGTTACAGGACGACCAATCTTCTTACAACGTCTATTCGTTGAATGAACGACCGAATTCATCGTGAAGGTGTTCTCAAACATTTGTCAAAATTACATATATCACGCTTGGTTGAGCGAACCTGTTATATTGGCAACAAACAATGTTGATGTGTCCGAAATTAATTTTTGAATTAAAAATCGGTTCATTCCGGTACAAGCCAAGATTATGTTGTTTACTATTCAACGGAATTTTTAAACTGACTGGATTTTCCCCAATTAACACTTCAAAATCCACAGTTAAAATCCTATCGCTTATTATTATGTTGCGGAACATCAACCAACTGCGTCTTTGTAATGGAACTCGGCTTGCAACTTCATTGAAGCTACAATTCTTAAGGGAAAATATAAACGAATTTTCGTGTAGATCTCAAGGATTCCGATAATTCCGAACGACATGCAATTTGACTTAAAACGTTTTTCGATTTCTAGTGCGCCTTGCATTCGCAATGTCGATAAACAAGTCGTTAGGACAGTCGTGGAGTGTTTGCGGCATTAGACATGAAAATCCATGCTTTTCACATGTTCAATTATACGTCGCCAGCCAACGTAATAATAATGTTGTGTGTAAGTAAATCAAATATTTTCGTAGTTATTGCAAATTTAAATTTAAATTAATGAGTTATGTTATTTGGTCAACATTACATTTTGACTAAATTTTAAAATTTACTTTTTGTCTACATATTTATTTCTCATCCAATTAAACATTCACTGCTGTCGGGTCAGTGAGTACAAGTATAAATTTACAAAATTTTAGTTAATAGTAATTTTAGAAATGCTAGTAAAACTGACGACTTACTTGCACGTATGCATTTTACTTACGGCAGCTAATTTTTTACACGTAAGTAATACTTTTGCGTGTGAAACTGTGAACCCACTATTACCACAAGACAAGAATTCAAAATTAACCAAATATTCACACTTTGGGATATCATACAAAAAAATACAAAATCAATATTCACCATCAATTTATTGATAGATGCATACTGAAACATTCGATTAAAAAAAATGATTTATATAAGGAAACATGCTGTCATGTGATTGTTTTTTAACAATGTATGTACCTGAGAGGATAGTTCTAAACTGGGTTTAGCAGTAAACGACAAAAACACTTAATATAAGGTTTAATTTGTTATAAAGCTGTTATAACTAAAAATACTAAGGAGATCTTGTACAAGGTGGCGCAAAAGTAATCCTCCTATCAGAAAATGCTATAAATTTGCGATTGGCCCCTAATGTCAGTTCTGTTTTGACATTTGTGTAGTAAACACATGCGAAATACACGTTAATAAACAATGTTACGCTACACTGCTCCAGAACGCGAATATTGGTGACTATTTAAGTTTTTCATTTTTTTTTAATTACAGCCAAAAAACATCGGAAGGATATTTTTGCGCCACCTTGTATAAGACCCTGATATACCCAGTCCCATAATTTACGGAGCTGAAGCATGGACCGTATTAAACACGGATGAAGCGCAAACTTGCTTGAAAATTCTTTGGTTCCATTAGCGTTCACACAACTATTAACTACGAACATCAGGAGGTGAATAGCGACATAGAATAATAGGATTTAGAGCAAATGGAAACCAATTATCCAAACCGCAGTCTTTGATTCTCTGGTAAATAGTCGAGGCATTTAAAAAACATGCGCACAAGTAAAAAACGAAACTTAAATTGGAGTGCGTCACTATAGGCATTTAGCTAGAAAGGCTAACTTGGGACTTCTGTGAAGTAAGAAACAACTTTCAAGACTTTGTTGAAATAAGTACACACGTACTTTACGTATTGGGCTCGCGACCTCTTAACCGCTTTAAGCACGTAGTACCTATATGAGATGTAAATATCGTAAATATGGTCCCATAGTACTGAATTTTAATTGATCAATGGGAATTTTGGTGCCCACTTGCTCTATGAAAATTACTTTACAAACATTTTTATTTCTGGCATACCATCTATACAACTGTTATTATAGTACTCACCCTTAAATGACGAATTGAAGGCGCCAGACATCCGCTGCATTGGAACATTGCGATTTCCCACAGATAGACAATATCCATCTTTCTCATCAGTAACCGGTGTATCACTATTTGGATTCTGGTTTTCACTATCAATGTTTTGTTTGGCAATGGTTGTCTTTGCCTGTCGTGGTTTCCGAGCAGCTGTTTTTTTTGGAGATGTTTTCTCTGTTTTGGATACTTTGGCTCTAGGTTTTCTACAACAAATAAAACATATAATTAGATATTGCAATAGGGCAACAACCTTGGTTAACTTACACAACTTTAACTGGTTTTTCATCCTCATCCGATGTGTTTACCTCATTTTGTTTTATTTTTTTACTTGGTGATGGCTGCTCATCGTCACTATCTATTAATTGGGTTTTTTTTGCCGGTCTACCTCTGCGTTTTCTATAATAATTAAAGCATTAAGTTTTTTAAAATATAAATCGAAAATATATTTTATTTATTTACACCGCTTTCACTTCTTTTATAGGCGATTTTTCGCTGGCATCCATATCTTCTTTTATTCTCTTCACTCTTTTCTTTTTTGGTTTTTCATCTTCAGTATCCGATAGATCAACAATGGCAGCAGTTTTTGCAGCCGCACGTCTTGTAGGTCTTGTAGACATTTTATATTTATATTAGTTGAATAAATGAAAAATAATGCACATTCAATATATATAAACAAAGTGACACAAAATAAAGAGCAACAATTTGCGAGCCAACGGCTGCTTTGAAATGTTTTCTGTGACAGTTAACTAGTTTTCGTATTTGGCAGCAATTTGAGATGTAGAATAAATTAAATTCTCCGGATATTTTTAATATAAGGGTTGACACTTTAAATTGGCATGTTAGAATTATGGTACTTTAAAGCAAAAAGGAGAATTACAGCTAGGTTCCAGAAATCGAGTGAAATGAAAGTGAAATTACTTTTGTAAATCGAGTGAATTTGTTTTTGGTGTTCCACATTCCGACCGATTTCATAACTTCGAAAAGTTTTCGAAATCACTCGGTGAAATTAAAGACAGCTGATACCATCTGTCATATGGTACATTGCAAAATTATTTTTATTTTGATAAATTGTTTTGTTTACAAATTCTGCTTCATTTTTATAAAATAAATAATAAATTATAAAATAATGAGTAAAATTTATATTGCTGCGGTGCTGCAAGTTGAAAAACAAAAGTATGCATAGGAAAACGTAAAAAGATTAGACCCCTTTCTAATCCTTTAGAAATTGCTGATGCTGCGTAGCGTAACTAAAACAAATAAATTTCAAATGAAAATTAATAATTGGTATTTTATTTAGATTTATGTCATATTATCGACTTAATAAACATGCTTTCAAATTTCGCTGCAAACTTTTGCGACACATCTAAAACCATCATCGATATCTTGAGAGTTGCAGTGTGTTGCTTTCTGAGATGAATTGGAAAAGATTCTGATGTTGCTTTGGGCCGTAGCACTGTATAAAAGATATTGAAATGTTCTTAATGTTTTGGAGAACAAAACTCGTCCAAGATGGTCAAACATTCCATGTCGGATGAAGAAAAACGGAAATCAAAACAACATTTCATGGAAGAATTTCGTATTCCTGAAGTCATCGACATCGACGTAGTAAAAACAGTATCTTTTCAAAAACAAAGCGTCCACTCCAACTCGATCTCCTTTCATAAGTCCGAATACAATCTAAATTTAGTTTCCGAGATAATAGGCGATAACTTTCAGGGTATTTTATGTAGACTTTTTGTTTGTAAGCATCTTTTTTAGCGACATTACATTACATCACATTAATTGGTGAAGGAAACCGTTGCTTTAGTTGTTTGTTATTTAAAGCTTTCCTTTTTACGCACTTTTCATTAGAACCCAGTCTGTTTCGCTACGAAGTTCACCGCTGAGATCAGATAAAGGACTTAAATATACTAGAATAAAAACAGTTGCTTTAACATAGCTATTAGATTTAGATCAATTAGATTTGGCCTGAACGCAAAACTCCGTTATTCGGATTTTCTCGGAAAAACGTCGTTATTCCGTTATTTATTAAGTTTAATCGTTGTAGCCGTTTTCAAGAAAAATGTAAAACATTTATATGGATGGTTACGTTAATTGAATGGCTAAAATTATAAACAAAAATGTCTTATAGAATAGTTGCCAAAAATAAACTCTATATACGTAAATTGAAGAAAATCAGTCAATCCGTTAAGGCAGAAAAAGTGAGTATGAACAGGCGGGACGACTACGAGGAAACCACTTTTTTGGTTCCCGTATCCTCGTAAGTGCATAGCCACACGTTCATCCCAACGACTATCATTCCCATGAACGCCATGGCCACACACAAAAAAGAGTCGTTGGAATGAAGTCATCTGTTACACCAGGAACAAAGTGAAATCTGAAACAACACCCTCATATTTTCGTGTCTCCGATATTGATATTGAGGTCTGCACTCGGCGAAGGCAAAGGAATGGTTTGGAAGTGAAACGTTCATGCTCACACGGCCACACCGAGAATTCAGTTTGAAATGGATTCTCGGTGTAATTATCCTTTCTCTTTTTGGCTCACACAAAATCTACCTGTCTCGTCGGAGATGACTTTCATTCCAATGAACATGTGGCCAGGCACTTAAGGCTGAACTATAATAGAAGCTGGTTGCGGACGACCACTTCCGTAACTGTGCGAACACATGCAACTTGTATTGTACGACCATAATAGCTTTTCGCTTCGATTCGTTCAGTTTTCGTTCACTTTTGCTCACTTACGAAAAAACGAATTGATTCGCTCTTTCTCTTTCTTTTGTTCTTTCATAGACAAATTTTACATTTCATTTCAACAGCTGTGTACATTTAAATTTGGTTCCTAAGCAACGAAATTTTGTTTTTATTGTTTGCAATGCCATTCTCAAAAGTCTATTATGGGCAACTTGAGTAATTGAGAGTACTGAAGAAAACTTAACTTAGAATTTTGACATTAGCTTACGATTGCTTCCGTCTATTATAGTTCAGCCTTTAAGGCTGAACTATAATAGAAGTTGGCTGCGGACGACCACTTCCGTAACTGTGCGAATACATGCAATTTGTATTGTACGACCATAACAGCTTTTCGCTTCGATTCGTTCAGTTTTCGTTCACTTTTGCTCACTTACGAAAAAGCGAATTGATTCGTCTTTCTCTTTCTTTTGTTCTTGCATACACAATTTTTACATTTCACTTCAACAGCTTGTTGTTTTTGTTTGCAATTCCATTTTCAAAAGTCTATTATGGGCAACTTGAGTAATTGAGAGTACTGAAGAAAACTTAACTTAGAATTTTGACATTAGCTTCCGATTGCTTTCGTCTATTATAGTTCATCAGTGTCTGATGGTTGAATAGTGCCTGTATAAGGGTATATAATTTTTTTTATTTCTGCATACACAGACGGCTGAGCATCAGGGCTACCAAAGGTTCAATTGTAAGTTGAGAAAAATCAAATGTTTTTTTAGCAGTTGTGTTTCAATGTTCAATTTGTTCAAATGGTTATTATTCTTTACCTACACACTCAACATTGTAAATGATGTTATTGAGTCAACATAAGTCATCAATATTTTATAAAAATGTAGAAAATAAAAAGGTCACCATGAGTTTCGCAACCATAAAAATGATCCCTTGGTAACTCTGCCGATCTTTTTGGTATTTTATTTGACACAAACCCTGTATCACTATTATGGATGGGGAAATATGTTATGAATAAGAAATTGTTCGACCCTGAATAGAGGCTGTATAAATACTAATGCAATGTATAACTATACAACCGTTGAGATGTGTTTTAGTGAAATCTAATGAATAAGGGGGTATGTGTATAACAACATAATGAAGTCTCTCCCATTGTTCGGAACATTTGATATTGTGTAATATCATTGTGGAATTTGAGTCAAGGGATATATGACGCAGTGTAGTCTATTAGTTTAAATTAGCAAATTTGAAATTCTGGTACTCTGTTTTGTAGCCTATTGTATAGTTGTTAACGAAAGCTTCATCAATCTAGAAATGAAATGGAATATATTGTTTTGTACAGCTCAGACTCATGAAACAAAGCAAATAGCATTTGATACAAGGATTAGGGGGCTGAGTGGCGCTATGGTTAGTTCGATGAACCTAGGGTTCGATTCCCAGCCGTACCAACACCAAAATGATTTTTCACTGGCCCTCATTTCGTGGTGATCTGACAAATCATCCGAGCAGTATCGATTGTCAAGAATAGCTTACTTCGACTTAGCCGTTCGGATTCGGCATTAAAACAGGAGGTCCCGCCATCGAGCAGAAGTACACACGCACACATGAATGGTTGTCAGAAAGCTAGACCCTGGGTACTAACAAGCCTGTTGCGCCAAAAAATTGTAGGGGTATTCATGCAACGTCGGAAAGTCGCCGTAAACGTTGTAAACGTGATAAAATTACGACGTGATAAATGAACTGTCAAAATTTGTATGGGAAATCTTTTCTAACAATATCGGAATTTTCTCACAGGAATTGGGTGCGTAAACTGATGTGGTAAACGTTGTGAACTTATGAAAAGCTATTTTGACATTTAGTCAGTTACTTTCACACATCAAACACATGCGCTAAACTGAAACAAATTATCGAGAACGGAAAGAGAACAATAAGAACAAAATTCGATCAATAAATAAATTACTAAAATGAGATTGAATTCAGTGGGTTATTGCATTATTTAGTGGTGCAGTTTTAGGGTCGTTCATGAAACGTCGTCGTTGTTTAGCTCAGATTATATACAAACCACAAATGTTTAACTCAGATTTAATACAAACCACAAATAATTAAAACAAATTCACTTTAAGTGGAAAACAATAGAAGAAAAACCACTTTTATTTACTACCTCTCTCCTCTTTCACTGTTATAAAAAGACTGAACATACAATACTTGCAAAGGTATAAAAAACTCTTACCCTACAGTGTGTCTATACAATGTTGCTCTACATTTGCTTGCAATATTGTTCCTTTAATCACAAAGATTTGTGTTCGAAACAGTCCCGGCGAAAACCTAAGGTTTTCTAACCCTTTCGCATTTTATTTTATTATCTTATACTGAGAATCAATTTTCAATTGGCAGCACACAAATCTTTTGAACTGGTCTCGTGAGTTGATTGGTGGCAGTCTGTATGACTACATTTCCCACAAGCCCGTCCTTACTTGCAATTAGCCTTGAGATGCGTCCTAATGCCCATGCCGATGGTGGGAAGTTCTCGCTCTTTATTATAACCAGTTGGCCTTCCTTTAGTTCATGTTTCTCCCGTCGCCATTTCTGTCTTTCGAATAAAGTAGATAAATATTCCTCTCTCCATCTTACCCAAAAATGTTGTAACGTGGTCTTTCGTTCTTTACACAATCTTACCCCCTGCGTGTTGGATAATTCATTAGTTGCAAACGGTAATGGCAGCACTAATGGTTCACCAACAAGAAAATGTCCCGGCGTTAAACCCTGTAAGTCACTCGGATCATCATTAAGTGGATGCAGTGACCTTGAATTTAGAATCGCTTCTATTCCAGTTAACAAAGTTAGAAATTGCTTATACGCCAACACCTTGGGACCGACAATCCTTGTAAGATGATACTTCATCGACTTGACTGCGGCTTCATATATACCACCTTGGTGTGGTGCTGCTGGTGTCATAACCTTCCACTCTGTCCCATTCATGTTTTAATGCTCCAGAGTCTCTTTCCCAAGCCAGATTTCCTTTGCCCTCTTTAATTCTTTCGCTGATCCTATAAAGGCTGTTCCATTGTCACTAAACAATCTTTCACATCTCCCCCTGCGAGCTATAATCTTTCGAAACATGCAATAAAAGCCACTAATGTAAGGTTTGATACCAGATCAATATGTACTGCTCTTGTCTTCAAACATACAAAAATTGACACCCATATCTATCAATCATTTTAATCTGAAAAGGACCAACATAATCAACCCCTGAGTGTAGAAATACCTTTCCAGGATTAACTCTTTCCCTTGGCAAATCAGACATCAGTTGTGTTTCAAACCGATGATTATAGCGAACGCAAACCACACATTTATGCAAAAAGTTTCGTAAGTCATTACGAATTCGCGGAATCCAGAATTTTTGTCGGATATACTGTATCATAACCTGAACAGCTCCGTTTTTCGTTGCTCTGTGAGCACTATCCATAACTAACCATGCTAATCGAGAACCACTCGGTACGATCGCTGGATGTTTCCTTTCATATTCAATCTCTGCTTTTTCCAAGCGTCCTCCAACTCTTAAGATATTTTTGCCGTCAATCATTGGCTTCAAAGACTCAATCTTACTCTTTTCCGGAAAACATTTATTTTTCCTTATGAAAGCAATTTCTCTACCAAAATATCTTTCCTGTTCTTTCTGTAATAAGTAGTCAACCGCTCGCAGTTTTTCTTCCGAGGTTGGTTGATCAAACAAATTTTCTCTTTTGTTTCTTTGGCGAAGAGATTTCCTATGTCTCTTTCTCGGTCTTTCCTCACACAGCTTCATTTTGATAGCATTTATGAAGCGGAATACATAGCTTATTATATTAATTGCTTTCTCCAGTGTATGAACATAGTCAATTAACAAAACGCTTTCCCCAGATCTTTCCACATAAATAGATAATGGTTCTTCAAACTTCATTAACATAAACACTCTCATCTCATCCCTCCCCACATCTGAAATATTTGATTCAAGTCTTTCAGATGGCCAATTCGATCTGGAATCCATTAACCATTCTGGACCATGCATCCATCCACACCTCGACATCCTCTATTTCGCAATTCAGGAAACCTTCCGAATTGGTAAATCCAAAATGCGGCTTATCGAGTGTATTGCTGATTCCAGCAAATATGAATAATTATTTTCTTCTCTTTCCATCTTGTCTTTCCTCTGAAATATAGATATGTTTAGCAAATCATAAAATTAAATGTTTATTTAAATATCAATTCATCATATATTATAATAGGAACTCTCTTTATAAAATTTCCCATCCTGCATATTTAAATCCTACTTTGCTACCTACTGTACAGCTGTCACAATAGGTACTTAATTTCCCACATTGCGAACTACTGTAAAGAAAATTCAAATATGGTCTACTGTTGCTGTTACTGCTCTTTCTTAACCTTCCATTTTTCTTTCCTATTATGACGTCTATCTCTTTGACTATAGCCAGCATTTTGCTTCACTATAACTGTCCCTTTCCATCTTTTTATGTTTGCAAGCGTTCTTTCCATGTTTCAATAAGTGGCAACTCTTCACCTTGTGCTTGAGTCCCTCTTTCTCTCATGCAACACTCCGCACTTTCCGCTTGCAACAATTTACAATCGTGACTCTTTGCCGTGGTCACTCTTTCGATGCAAGCCCAAAACAAAGCAAAACCAGACAACCAACAATACCAATGAAGGTAATATGAATACAAATAAAAACATATGAGAGGCTACAATCCGCTGTGCGGATCGTTGAATACCCTATCCCATCCCATCCTTAAAATTAATATCCTCAAAATATAGGCCTTATGGCGATGAAATACAGAAAATGACATTGTCACAATATATTCCTTAGACAGTTTATCAATATCTTTTGTGGTTCGACAACAAACAACGTATTTCTATTGCTAATGCCTTGGGATGGGGTATACAAATGGTTTTTGTAAGAAAACGCCCCCAAAATGTGGGCGTAAGTGAAAATGATCTATAGACAAAATGTTTATATTACCATTGCGGAAGTATTTGCATCAAAAATTTTTTCGAAAGTTTTAAAATTTGGACAAAAAGCGTTTTTTACTAAAAACGCCCCCAAAAAGTGGGCGTGGCAAAAAACTTTGTATGGACGAAATATAGATATTAAGATTGTCTAAATATGCTGCTCAGGCACTTTTTTGAAATTCCTTACGGTTTGGCTTAAAACTACGTTTTTCTAAAAAGGGGGCGTGGCAGTGGGCGGATTTCAAAACTTTTTACACTTGTTCTGCTTCGTCGGCCAGAGAGTCTATATACCAAATTTGAACTCTCTAGCTCAAAATTTAAGGCCCAAAAATCGGTGACACACAGACGGACGGACGGACGGACGGACGGACAGACAGACATGGCTTAATCGACTCAGCTAGCGATTCTGAATCGATCCATATACTTTGAGGTATATGTATCGAAATTATTTCTCTATGTTACAAACTTAATGTCAAAACTAATATACCCCCCTATGGGATAGGGTATAACAAAGAACACACACAACTCAAACGCCAGTTGTCGTTTTCTCAGAACAACCCTTAACTTCGCCAACAACAGCGAAAATAAAAACAAAATATATGCACACAAGCCTGACATCGGCTGTAGTTTTCACAAAATATACCTACAACTTCACTACACAGTAACATACCATTTAGGTGCTTTGTGATTTTATTTAGTTTTCACCCTTTTTTTTTTTTTAATGGACTGTATTATTTGTAATAGAATGCAACAAAATGGTCTAAATGCCTAGATTGACAATTAAAAAAAGAATTAGTCGAAAAAGTATGGTGTGGCAATACTGCATTTAAACTCTTAAGAGCAGCTCGCACTTTGCTGGATGAAACGGTTTGCTAGTTTTCAAAGAGAAAATCAAAGCCGCGGCAGTTAACTGTCGGCCCGTTCCGTCATTTTAAAAATTTTTTAAAAAGAAGGTTGCCTAGAGACAGACCATTATTTTATTACTTGTATAAGCAAAATCAAGGTAATGTAATAAAATATAGTTAGTTCCTTCAAAAGTTAATCAACAAATAATCCTTAATCGCAGAATACATAGTAAGTGGCAGAACTAACCCCATTTGGATAAAAAGTTTATATATAAAATTGAAACATACAATTTTAAATCAAACTACGAGAAGGATATTATGAGGTAATATAAATGCACACACTATAATACTAGCGAGTAATTGATATGTGTCTATTTAATAGGAAATAACAATAATAATTTGTGACAAGTGATTCAAAAGAAATTAAATTTCGGTGGAACAATTTGAATAATACATACGTAACAAAAATCCACCATCTTTCTGAGTGAATTGCAAAGAGGTCGCAGCTTAGTGGGTAGCGGGTCTGCCATTGCTGGTGGCGCTCGACCATCCCCGGTTCAAAGCCAAAAAAATCATTTTGTTTGTATTTTTTTATTAAATTTATTATTTTTATTGTCTGTTGTTGTTCGAATTAAGCAAAGCTAAGTTCAGTAAAGTAAAGCTAAATAATTTTTTTTGTAATTTGTTAAAATTTGAAATAGCTAATGTTTAAAATTTAGTATATATATATAAGAAAGTGAGCAAAAGGGTTAGCTAACGAAATTTTAAAAAAGTGAATATAGGTTGTAATTACATCAGCAACGAAGAACACCAAAACGCAACCTGGATGCTGTGCACACCATCGCCAGTTGCTGAAACAAAGGGTGAGTCCATTTGAACAAATTCTTTATCAAAATAAACACCTGTATTCTCACATAAAATTTCGGGGTAGGGGGACCATTGTTTAAGATTAATAACTTTGCAAAAGACGGCATAAAAGCCCACACATATTTAAGTAGGTGTATATAGATACAAAAAAATTAAAGATTAGCTATAATTCATGGTGAATGTTAAGCCATTTTGGCAAATTTTGAATTCCAAAAATGACAACAAAAATAAATGTTAAGAATTATTGAGACTAATAACATAAAAATGTGGTTTGATTAAGGGGGTAGAAAAGGGATGAGAATGGCTGGATAGGGAAGGACGATAATGGCGGCAAAACGGAGTAAGTAAAGAGTGGCAAGTGAAAGGGGTTACTGAGGCGAGTATGGTAACCATGGTAGGGAGGGTTAGGAGAAAATGTCTCGCATTCGTCATACCACCTAAGACGAGAAGACTGGCATGATTTTTTTGTTGTGCTAGGCCAAGGGTCAAGTCCCACACCCACCGACGAGCTAAGAGGGGAACAAGCATGCCAGCATTGACCCAAAAAGGCACAGAAGGTCTACGCAACAAATGGCGCCCATAACGTGTGAAGCCTGTCTTATGGCAGGAGTCTTAATGATTTGCAAAAATTATTAAATACAATTTTATATAAAAGAGCCACATCATTTTTATTATTTTTTTTTTAAATTTTCAACTTTTTTCTTTGTTTAACTTGGTATTCGTTTGTTCTATAAGTCCCGATAGTTGAGGTAGAACCTTGATTTCGCGTTGCTATATTCAAAATTAAGCCAAATACATATGTATACATTTTATAAATGGTAACTTAAATCTGAGTCCTTATGTTAAGTGTTTTCACGTTGATATCAATGTCCAGATCTAAATATTCCATGTCTAATAGACTGATGTGAAGAGACGCTTATATTTTAAGTAGCTGAGTCTACATGCAGATCCTTCCATCTTAAAATAAATTATTTTTCGTTTTTGAGTCCAGTGCAAATAAAACGTTTGTTTTTCACTGTCCTAAAACAAAAGTTTATGTTAGTTTATCTTTTTTTTCGTTTTGTTTTAAATAATTTTACCGTTTTTTTTATTTGAATGTTAGTTTGTTTTGTTTTGAATAACTTCTTAATAATTTGGCTCGTAGAACATTGCCACCTTTACTTCAGATTTGTCGTCCTTTCTCCGCCGGAATTCTCATCCCTTTGACCAGTTTGTAATTGTTGTTTTATTGTTCATCAACTTTATGTCAGATAAATTTGACAGACCTTAGGTTTTAGAAAAATATTTTAGACATTATTAATTATAGAATAGATAAAGAAAAATAGGATTCATAAGATTAGTACAATAGGTTACAAATTTATTAGACATTTTTTTTATTTAGTAATTATTTATTTTAGTTTTAAATTCTGTGTGCTAGGATCTATAATTTATTTTATTTTTAACCAATTTTTGAGTTATTGGAAATTTTGTTTTAACATTCGACATCTTTGCGGTCATAAATTGTTTAACGTGTTGTTTGTGTTCATGTGAATTGGTGTTGTAATATTATGAGCCCAACACCCAAGCGACCAATAACACGTTCCAAAACAAGAGAACAACCACTTTTAGAAAACGATTTTGAAGACTTCCACAGGTCTATAAATCAATTAACCCTTAACGATTCCCTAAACGCCACAAATACAAGTTTGCCAATCATGACGGAAAAAGATCAAACAGTTCCTGCCGCTCAAGATGAGGAGGTAGAAAATGAAGGTAGTTCAGGCACTTCAAACCTGGTAGATGAATTGGCAAACAGAATAGAGCGAGCAATGACTGTCAACCAAATACGCTTTTTCTCCCAAATGGAGATTTTTATGAATGGCGTGTTGTCAAAAATGGACAATATGAATCGTAGTCAGCAACAACATGTTTTCGAAGCCAATGGTTTCAGGAACCCAGAATTTACGAGAGAAGCTAACGTGACTGAACAACCAAATGTGTTCTCCAACTCAAACTCGGTAAGACATTCCCCATCTGAGATAGCAGCCGGATCGAATGTCAGCTTATCCGAGAAATGTAGACTGGAAAGGTGGAACATAACATTTGATTGTTCAGAAGACATCGCCGATTTCCTTTTCAAGGTAGAACGTCTTCAAGCTTTATCATCGTACACCGATGAACAAATTACTGCCAACTTCCACACCCTGTTGGCCGGCAAGGCAAACACTTGGTTTTGGGCCTTCTTGCGGAAGAATCCAAATGCAAAGCTTGAAGACATTAAAAATGCGATGAAAAAGGAATTCGGACGTAAAGAAAATGATGTCGAGGTATATATGCGCTTGCTTACTCGTAAACAGGGGTTTAAAGAATCATTTGACGATTTCTATGATGCAGTTATTGGTCTTAACGATCGCCTTAACGAGCCTTTTGACTGCAAGAAGCTCATAGAAGTCGTCCGAAATAACGCAAAAGACAGACTAGGGGAGGTGTTGTTGGCAGCTGACTTGAAGAACTTAGATCAGCTAAGATCAAAAGGTCGAGAAGCCGAACGCTTTTTAATGAGGCGAGCGGCCTCTCAACGAGTTGTTCATGAGGTCCATTTGGGAGACGAAGAACCAGGTCCAACAGAAGAGGTAGCAGCTTTTAGCCGATCATTCAATCGAGGAGCAACTGCTGCTTTAGTATGTTGGAACTGTGATCAGCAAGGACACACGTATTATCAGTGTACGTCACGAGATCGCCGACTGTTTTGTTACATCTGCGGGGAAAAAGGTGTTAATACGCCCGAGTGCACGAAACATCAGGGAAACCGTCAAGGGAACGACATACATTTCGGGGAAAGTCGTTCTCAGAAGAATGGCCCCGAACAGAGAATATAGTTTCAAACAAAAACAATGGCAATAAAATTTCTGAAACTATACCAATAAATATTTTACAAAGACCTACAGATTTACAAACCGATAGTCATCCGGTGAATACGTTTTGTTTAAGATCACTTCATGAAAGGAAACAAAACTATTACAATTTGCGTGCAAAAATTATGGGAAAAAGTAACGTGAGTGACCATATCCAAAAATGTCGGGATCGGTTTCGAAAGCGAAAGCTCTTCCAGAAACTTATTGTCGAAACCATCATATCGTCAAAAACGGATGGCAGGATGTACGCGAGTCTGCTGTTGAAAAACGAGCCAGTTCTTGGATTGTTAGACAGCGGAGCATCCATCTCTGTGCTAGGGGATTCATGTTTCGAATTCATAGAGAGAAATGGAATCAATATAATACCGTATAAAAATATAGTTAAGACAGCGGATGGAGCATCTCACGATATTGTCGGGTACTGCGAGATCCCAGCTAGTTTTAACGGTATTGAGAAATCCATTACTTTCTACGTAATTCCAAACCTAGCACAGAAGATATATCTCGGCATGAATTTCTGGAAAGAGTTCTGCCTAATCCCACATATTAGCGAAATCGATATGAGTTCTCTTCCAAGCGATATAATTAATGATAAATTAGATAACAATAATTATATCATACTTACACCAGAGCAGCAAGTTAGACTAGATTCGGTAAAGAAGCTTTTTCCAAATTTTGGTGATCTTGGTCTAGGTCACACGAATCTAGAAATTCATAACATTGATGTTGGTGATTCTGTTCCTATAAAGTCCAGGCACTATCCATTGTCTCCAGTGCGCCAAGAAGAAGTCTATAAAGAACTTGATCGCATGTTAGAACTGAAGGTAATTGAGGAAAGTAACTCACCTTGGTGTTCCCCTATAGTGTTAGTCAAGAAGCCAGGTAAAGTACGCCTTTGCTTGGATAGTAGAAAGTTGAATAGCGTGACGAAGAAAGACGCATATCCGCTGCCACATATTGACGGTCTCCTAAGTCGCTTGCAAGATACGTATTTCATCACTGGGCTGGATCTTAAGGATGCATTCTGGCAAATCCCGCTGGACGAATCATCAAAACAGAAAACAGCTTTCGCTGTACCTGGGCGTCCACTATACCAATTTGCAGTAATGCCATTTGGATTATGTAATGCTGCACAAAGAATGTGTCGCCTGATGGATCGTGTCATTCCAGCGCGTCTTAGAGAGCACGTATTTATATATTTGGATGACTTGTTAATATGTTCAGCGGATTTCAACACTCACGTTCAAGTATTGGCGGAAGTGGCTTCCTGTCTGCGTAGGGCGAACTTGACCATCAATCTAAACAAAAGTAAGTTCTGCATGCGTGAGATCAAGTATCTTGGCTACATCGTCGGTCAGGGGACATTAAAAACAAACCCTGAAAAGATAGAGGCAATGTTGAATTTTCCAGTACCAAAAACTCCTAAGCAAGTGAGGCGATTCATAGGTCTAACTGGATGGTATAGGCGATTTATCAAAAACTATTCCGATCTAGCAGCACCGTTAACAGATTGTTTAAAAAAACGAAAGGGTTTCGAATGGTCATCTGAAGCTGGAGAAGCATTCGAAAAGTTAAAGCACGCACTTACCTCGGCTCCAGTGCTGTCTCAGCCTGATTTCAAAAAAAGCTTCACTATACAGTGTGATGCTTCTTCTGAAGGGGTAGGTGGGGTGCTTTTTCAGCTCGATAAGGATGACAATGAGAAACCCATAGCTTTTATGTCCAAAAAGTTAAACAAGGCTCAAAAGAACTATACAGTGACAGAGCTGGAATGCCTTGCTGCTGTGTTAAGTATAAGGAAGTTCCGTGCATACATTGAGGGTTCTTCATTTCGGGTAATCACTGACCACTCAAGTTTAAAGTGGCTTATGTCTCTAAAAGACCTTAGTGGGAGACTTGCAAGATGGAGTCTAGAACTTCAAGGTTTTGATTTTATTATTGAGCATCGTAAAGGTACCCTCAATGTTGTACCAGACGCCCTTTCTAGAGGAGATATGGAAGAAATATCCATTACAGAGATAGGTAAAGAAGTAGACCTTGCATCGCCTGAGTTCGATTCTGCCGAGTATGAAGAACTTCGAGAGAAAATCAAAAAAAATCAGGCATCGCTTCCAGATCTAGTTGTATCAGACAAATATATATACAAAAGGGTTAGATTTAGAAGCGGTACTCCTGGTAACGAAGATTCCCTTTGGCGGTTGTGGATACCTAGCACCTTGACTCACACAGCCATCGAAATGGCTCATGATACGAAACTCTGTTGTCATAGTGGTTTTTCAAAAACCTATGAAAGAATTAGAGAAAAATATTACTGGCCAAAAATGGTCAATGATATTAAGAGGTTCGTGAGTCGGTGTGAAGTATGTAAAACAACGAAAGCGCCAAACAAAATTCTTCGTCCCCCAATTACAAAGCAGATAGTCTCAGTGCGTCCCATGCAACGGCTTTATGTGGATTTACTTGGGCCTTATCCACGAACAAAAAAGGGTAATATCTGCATCTTTATTGCAGTTGACCACTTTTCAAAGTACACGTTCCTAAAGGCCTTGCCAAAAGCGACGTCGATGAATATAATAAAATTCTTAGAGTCAGATGTATTTCATTGCTTTGGTACGCCTGAATATATTCACTCTGATAATGGGAAACAATTTATTTCTAATGAATTTAAAAGATTTTTAGATAGTTATGGTGTACAACATATTCGTACAGCTTTATATTCACCACAGGCCAACATTTCAGAGCGAGTCAACCGCAGTATTTTAAGCAAGTTGCGAGTTTTTGTTTCGGGTGAACAAGATCAATGGGATCTACACCTGTCTAGCATAGCGTGTGCACTACGCACCGATATGCACGAATCAATAGGATGCCAACCATATTATGCCTTGTTTGGACAAAATATGATAACTCATGGTTCATCGTACAAAATACTACGCAACTTGGAAGCTCTGCAGGATCCTGAAATGTTGGTTACTACTCATGAAAGCGGTGTAGCACTTGCACGATATCAACTATCTGAAAATTTATTAAAAGCACATATAAAGTCAATGAAAACTTACAATACTCGTTCCAAACCAACATCGTTTAAGGTAGGCCAAGAAGTTTTCCACAGGAACTTTGCTCAAAGCAATTTCGTACGTGGGCAAAACGCAAAACTGCTTCCGAAATTCATTAAATCGCGTGTTCGTCGTATTGTAGGCAGCTGCATGTACGAACTAGAAGACACATCTGGAAAACTTATTGGTATTTTCCACGCTAAAGACATTCGCCAGTAGACACAAATTATACTGAAAAAAAAGGTAAACAAACACAAAGAAACATTTCTTTTTTTTGTTATTTCACAATCTACTTATCTGATATCACTGCCCGGCTGCGAAGTAGGTTCGGCACCCACGTTTAAACAAACAAAAAAAATCATACCAATTATGCACTATTAACAATTAATAAATAAACACTACACGAAAACAACAGCGTGGGTTCCAATTTTGCAATTCTTGGTTGTCAAATGTCAAACAAAAAAGCAAAGCCCTGTAATAGAATGCAACAAAATGGTCTAAATGCCTAGATTGACAATTAAAAAAAGAATTAGTCGAAAAAGTATGGTGTGGCAATACTGCATTTAAACTCTTAAGAGCAGCTCGCACTTTGCTGGATGAAACGGTTTGCTAGTTTTCAAAGAGAAAATCAAAGCCGCGGCAGTTAACTGTCGGCCCGTTCCGTCATTTTAAAAATTTTTTAAAAAGAAGGTTGCCTAGAGACAGACCATTATTTTATTACTTGTATAAGCAAAATCAAGGTAATGTAATAAAATATAGTTAGTTCCTTCAAAAGTTAATCAACAAATAATCCTTAATCGCAGAATACATAGTAAGTGGCAGAACTAACCCCATTTGGATAAAAAGTTTATATATAAAATTGAAACATACAATTTTAAATCAAACTACGAGAAGGATATTATGAGGTAATATAAATGCACACACTATAATACTAGCGAGTAATTGATATGTGTCTATTTAATAGGAAATAACAATAATAATTTGTGACAAGTGATTCAAAAGAAATTAAATTTCGGTGGAACAATTTGAATAATACATACGTAACAAAAATCCACCATCTTTCTGAGTGAATTGCAAAGAGGTCGCAGCTTAGTGGGTAGCGGGTCTGCCATTGCTGGTGGCGCTCGACCATCCCCGGTTCAAAGCCAAAAAAATCATTTTGTTTGTATTTTTTTATTAAATTTATTATTTTTATTGTCTGTTGTTGTTCGAATTAAGCAAAGCTAAGTTCAGTAAAGTAAAGCTAAATAATTTTTTTTGTAATTTGTTAAAATTTGAAATAGCTAATGTTTAAAATTTAGTATATATATATAAGAAAGTGAGCAAAAGGGTTAGCTAACGAAATTTTAAAAAAGTGAATATAGGTTGTAATTACATCAGCAACGAAGAACACCAAAACGCAACCTGGATGCTGTGCACACCATCGCCAGTTGCTGAAACAAAGGGTGAGTCCATTTGAACAAATTCTTTATCAAAATAAACACCTGTATTCTCACATAAAATTTCGGGGTAGGGGGACCATTGTTTAAGATTAATAACTTTGCAAAAGACGGCATAAAAGCCCACACATATTTAAGTAGGTGTATATAGATACAAAAAAATTAAAGATTAGCTATAATTCATGGTGAATGTTAAGCCATTTTGGCAAATTTTGAATTCCAAAAATGACAACAAAAATAAATGTTAAGAATTATTGAGACTAATAACATAAAAATGTGGTTTGATTAAGGGGGTAGAAAAGGGATGAGAATGGCTGGATAGGGAAGGACGATAATGGCGGCAAAACGGAGTAAGTAAAGAGTGGCAAGTGAAAGGGGTTACTGAGGCGAGTATGGTAACCATGGTAGGGAGGGTTAGGAGAAAATGTCTCGCATTCGTCATACCACCTAAGACGAGAAGACTGGCATGATTTTTTTGTTGTGCTAGGCCAAGGGTCAAGTCCCACACCCACCGACGAGCTAAGAGGGGAACAAGCATGCCAGCATTGACCCAAAAAGGCACAGAAGGTCTACGCAACATATTCTTACCTTTTGATTCTGTTTTCTTTATTTTTGTCAGATATGTTCTTTCTTATTTCTTCTTTCTTTTTAACTTTCACTTTGATGTTGTTTTTTTATTTTAATTTGTAATTTTATTTTTCACCGAAGTTATCTCACTGTGCACACGTCTGCACAGTCCAACACTCCAACCTTTATAAAAATCATACACCGCGACGCAATTTCGTGTCTGTGCACGATGCAAAATTCTCTCGCAAGAATTTGTCTATCTCACTCTACAGCAATATTTTCATATTTACTGTAGAGTTAGTGACTTCTTTCGCTCTCTTTCCCTTTGGTGTAATATTTTTTTTTTACAACCACACGATCAAGAACTTGTTTGACGTGTTTCTTTCCTATACCTCTCCTATGAGGGTATTATAAATGGGTTGCACCTCGCCAATTACTATCTGGCTCGATGTGGACCAAATGTTTAGCTCAGATTATATACAAACCACAAATGTTTAACTCAGATTTAATACAAACCACAAATAATTAAAACAAATTCACTTTAAGTGGAAAACAATAGAAGAAAAACCACTTTTATTTACTACCTCTCTCCTCTTTCACTGTTATAAAAAGACTGAACATACAATACTTGCAAAGGTATAAAAAACTCTTACCCTACAGTGTGTCTATACAATGTTGCTCTACATTTGCTTGCAATATTGTTCCTTTAATCACAAAGATTTGTGTTCGAAACAGTCGTAAAATTATAATCTTTCGCACGTAATAACATTACGACGCTGCATGAATACCCTTTGTATTTGTGCAATAGGTTTGTTTCCGTACAATATTATTTTTAGCGAATCTTACAGCGTTTTCCATTTTTGATATAGATCACTTTCTTTGCTCTAGATCAATTTTGTTAGTTTTCAATTAAAAAATCTCGATTACAAGTGAGATTTACACCTACATGCACCAACACAAAAACATTTGACACCTGACTTATATCAGTTTGAAGTTTGCATTTCGCAGTTTGATTTGTGTTTTATTTAGAGTTTTTTTTTTTAAATAACATAACTTTACTTAAAGAAAAATGGAATCAACATTAAATAATATATTGGAATATTCATTCTCATCATCTACATCAAGCGACAGTTTCAAAAACAATTCCTCATTCATTTTTTACAACAATAAGGGTATTCATGCACGTCGTAATTTTATTACGTGCGAAAGATTATTAGTTGACGACGACGTTTCATGAACGGCCCTAAAATTGCACCACTAATGGCGTTTTCCATTGGGAAAAAAAAACAATTTTTTTTATCAGATCAATTTTGCAAATCTGTAATTTTCGGCAGATTTACCAATACCAATACAAATGATAGCTGTCAGTTTGACTAGAGTGATTTTCATTTTGATTTATTACTTTAGTTGTGAAAAACAAGAGTGCTTTGCGTTTGGATTTATGAATGGATATAGATAAATAAAGAAAAGATGTTATACGTGAACTATTCAATTAGTCTTTTATGTTATTTGTTTTTTAAAAGCACACGAAAGGAAGGACTTTAATGTCCTGAATGTCACTGAAATTGATGCTGTGACCTCTTTTTATACCCCATCCCATAGGGGTACATAAGTTTTGAATTAAGTTTGTAACATAGAGAAATAACTTCGATAGATATGTCAAAAAGTATATTGATCGATTCAGAATCGATAGCTGAGTCGATCTTGCCATGTCTGTCTGTCCGTCTGTGTATGACCGATGGGCCTTAAACCGCAAGGAATTTAAAAAAAAAAGTGTCTGAACAGCATATTTAGAGAATCTCAATATCTATATTTCGTATTTACAAAGTTTTTTGACACGCCCACTTTTTGGGGGCGTTTTTTGGTACATTTTAAAAATATTTGAAGAAAAAAATTGATGCAACATCATTAATTATGATAATATGAACATTTCGTCTCTAGATCATTTTGACCCACGCCCACTTTTTGGGTGCGTTTTCCTACAAAAACCATTTGTATACCCTATCCCAAGGTATATGCAATAGAAAGACGTTATATTTTGTCGAATCATTAAAGATTTTGATAAACCGCCGGAACAATATGTTGTGATAACGTCATTTCCAATATTTTATCGCCATATGTTTATTTATATATTGTAACCGAACGGGTTTTCCACAACACTGCTCAAGTTTTTAGGCTATCGTGTAGGTACTGCGCAGCGTGATTTTGCATTTTTGCACCAATGGTTCGTTGTATAATTATTAAATTAAACAAGAAATTTTTCTTTATCTAAAGGCTCAACATTGTAAACCATGTTATATAGTAAACATAACAAAATGTTATAAAAGTGTAGAAAACAAAGTGGTCGCTATGAGTTTCATTTCTTTGTATAAAGTTTCCATTTCAATGAGTTCTCCTTCATGAAGAAAAATCCACTGACTTGTTGGTATATATATATATATATATTTTTTTTTTGATTTGTTCAATTCGAATTTTGTTTTACCAATACCTTCTACGAATTCTTTCATGCGAACCAAATTATTTGTGTTCCCTATTGGGTCCACCGCTTTTCTAGCTTTGAGGTTCATAACTGCATTTGTTCTCACATTTTTTTCTGATCACTCTACACATATTGTTATTGTAAATTTAATTCAACAAACTATTTTCTATTTGATATAAATCTTTAACCCAAAACAATGTAAATTTATATATATTTGTGTTGGAACAAGAAATAAGCTACATTTTTTGTTGAACTCCCCGGCAAATGTGTCGAACAAACTAGAATTCTCCCTTCTTCTGGTATTTAGAATGAAAGAAAGAAAGACTTTATTCTGATTGTATAAATCCATTAGCTCTGCGCGGAAAATCTAACAACACTAGATACATACGATTCGTTCATATGTAGTACCAAAAGCAAAGACGATCGTATTAAAAGCGATACATCAGTTTCGACTGTCTTCGCTTACTTATATTTTCAGAAAATCTCAGTTTTGTTCTGACTTCAATACGATCCATGGATAAATTGAGAAATATAAGAATAAGAAACAAAATATCATTTGTAAATATTTTAAGCGATTTTTATTAAACTTAAAAATCTTTGGCCAACACATAATAATTATTTATAAATCTTATAATTGACACAGAATTGCGTTTTTGTCATCTTAACTAACAAAATAGTATTTTTAGGTATATTTGTATATAATATATGAACAAAGTAAATATCATAAAATTTTGTATTCTTTTTTACATTGCCTTGTGTACTTGTGCGCATTTCCATGCTGAAGAAACTTTCCACTAACTACTACAAACTAATAAAATATATTAAATATAAAACAAAATAAAAATTAAACATTTTACTATAAAAACTGTTAAAATGTCAATGTTATATGTATTAAATAAACATAAAAATATCTTTGACGTGTACACATGTACAATTTTCGAAAATTATAATTAGAATGTTGTGGCACATGTGTTTTTGTTTCATTATCATAAGATCGCTTGTAACAGTATCGTTTCCTTTCATTTTAAAATGTGTGATTTTATGAGACAAATTAAAAAAAAATCTGAATGTTATGTAAATACTGCAGAATGTTATTTTGTGTTAAACGAAAGAGTAGCAAATAACAACAGTGAGTACGTGTTTCATTTTTCTACAAAAAAAAAACATAAACAAACAAACATAGGTATTTAAAAATAAAATTTTGTTAATTACTAAAACTAGTTAATGTCATTAGTATATCCTTTTTCTATTGTTGAAGCTTTGTACGTGATCTGCTTCCTGGTTTACATTTAATTTTTTGTTATACAAAAATCCAAATGATTATGTCTCGAGCGACAATTAAACGGAAGACAATGTATCTTTGATTTTCGAAAAGCCGTAGAAACTTATAGCTAAACTTGTGGTAATAATTGGTTTGTGAATTAAAATAGTATTTGGCATTTGCAATCAATTCCCATCGGTTGCTAATTATCATCACAATCAGCGAAACAAGAAGAAGTATAAGTGAGGCATGTCGTACGTTCTCTTGTGCAGGGAGCAGAAGTGTATGTGGTGCGAGAGAGTGCAATTGTGTTTATAATGAAATACCACACTATGGAATGTGTTTGCTATTTCTTGACGGTTTCGGTGGCGGAGTTGGCGGTCTTCGCTTATCATCGGTAATAATAATATTCTTCGCCTCAACATATTCATAGGATGAGTTTATAATACTGGTCGGGCTCATTGCGACAAAGCCGCCGCAGGTCCAATCGATTGTTCCCGTTAGACTTGTGAAGTCTGAGGAGTCTCGTGTTTTAGCAGGCAGAGGAGGTGGTATTAGATCTTCTTCGGATGTCGAATCGGTAGTGTCTACAAGATCTAAATATAAGGAATATATTGAAATATTGAATTGACTAAATATATAAGTTTTGTCCTTACCAACTGAATTTCGATTGCTACTATCGCCTCCGGATAGAGAATGTGTATCGGCGATGGAGAAACCTTTCATACTTGATGTGGGTGTTGCTATACTCGCGGGGCGGGAGAGACGTCGCTCCTTTTCCTTTTCAGAACGAAGTGGACGCTTTGGTGTAAGCTATAGAAGAAAAAAAAACCAATAAACATTGATTGAAATTGGTAAAAACCTAAGTACACATTTATCTATAGCTATCTACGAATAGCAACGTGCATAGTATTGCGATGTTAGTTTTTTTTTATTTGGAAAAACCTTTCAAAAGTGTTCGTTGTTTAGATTATCTAATTATTTGGCTTAACCCTTTTAAATAAAAAAATTACCAAAAATCAAATATTGAGAATATTCAAAAGAAATATAGACTTTTACTATAGACATGAACTAAGGATCATATAACAAATTTCATCATTTTAGCTCAAAATGTAAATCCCACGACTTAAATAACTAAAATGGCCGATGTTGATGTAGGTGTTTCCTTAGCTGCCCCAATTATTGGCGCTGCCATGGATATCAACACATCCCTTCAAGGTGCTGATTGCTGATGGTTTGGTCCATGGTATCCATCAAGCCTGCAAAGCTCTTGTCAAAGGTCAAGCTGTCCTCTCTATATTGGCTGAATCATTCGATGGGCCTTTATACAAGAAATTGGTGACCGCTCTCTGCCATGAACATCAAATTCCATTGATCCGTGTTGATTCGCACAAGAAACTCGGCGAATCTGACTCGAGAAGTTGACTGCTGCTCAACTTCACGACCGTGTTACCTCTTTTGACACCGATACACGATACAAGCTACAGATTTCCCTTTTGGTCAACGGAAAGGCGGCTGCAAACCGTTGTGCATATGTACTTTCTCTAGGTCTACAACCTTTTTTCAGAATACCCCAAAAAAGTTAATTCGTCATGATATTCTGTAATAGGTTTGGTTTCGAGTGAGTGAAATGCGTACGTTATCGAATGATCGAGTAACTACATTGGAATGATCACATACGAATGGTCACGTATCTCGAATGCACATAGCAAAATTCTGCTACATTGATATTGGATGGCTGACAAACGTCAAATGTATTGTTTTTCTTTGAATGTTATGAAAATAAATTGTTGTATTTGGCTGTAGTTTTCATTTTCCGGGTTGGAAGATGGGAATCGTGATTGTGAGTCCATTGAACGAAAACGTTGAAGAGACATAAGCAATCCTTTATATTCATAAAACTAATGGATTTTTAATTTTCTTGAAACATATTTTATAACTTAAATTTTTGATTACAGTTTTATTAAAAGGTTCAGAATGAATAATACTGCATTATTGTATATTAAGAATATAAAAATGCAAAAATGAAAATATATTACATTTTCTCTCACAAAAATGCATCCACTCGACACGACAAACCCTACCGTATGAAAATATTCTCGACCACTGATGGCAGAATACCAAAATGCGATACTCGAATCTCGTATGCGATCATACCAAATCAACATTTTTCAGTCACGTATCATCCGTTAACTGATGTGGTAATTCAACCCCTGGAAATAAGTTAGTATAGAGGACACTTAATTTTCAGATAGCTGCAAAATAGCTTCGCAAGATAACTTTAGAAGAAAAAAAAATATATTCTAGCAACTCTAATAGTTAGACCACAAAAGAGAAACTACTTTAAGCCGTACAAATATATAAGGTATCATCGTGCCAACAGATGCGTGATAATGCGTGATGTAAAACAAAGCCCAATATTCCAATTTTGACGGTTAAGGAGCAGGAGCAGAACTTTTCTATTACAAAAAATGCAACCACTTATCATGTAGTGGCTCTCTACATTGGTCAGTCTTTAGACTGCACCTTTTGTATGGTGAACCCAATAGACTATACCATTCTATAGCAAAAGACTAGCGAAGGTACAACAAATTACTTTGCTCTGCAGCATTCCACAGCTGCACGGTACATCCTATTTCACCTGCTATCTCTCGATAGTGCTGACATAAGTTAAATAAAAAAATCCTTTTTAACTACGCTTGCAAGGTAAAACTTCTAAATTAATGGATAATTCTCATATCATACCTCTTCTGTTAATACTCTGGGATCTTGATTTGGTTTTGAAAGCGACGTGTTGGATGCTGTTATCAGTGACGCTGCATCTTTTTCCGGTGTTGATGTAATCGTTGATAATGGCGACGTGTACCACTGGCTGTTGGCTACGGGTAGACTCAGTGTTTCTCTATCAAGCTAAACACAAATAACAAAAACCACAAATCAAATATTGTATACATATATAAATTAATATTATTATTAATATTTACCTTTTTAAGTGACCTTCTTTTGGCTGGAGTCTTTTCTTTGGTTTTGCTCTTGACACTCGGCGAATGGCCCAACGAAGGTCTATGGTTATCCAAATCAAACACAAAATAACAATAACGAAATGAAATTATAATGAAAACAAAAACATAAAGAACTTAGAAACGGAACATAAAGTTATAACAGATGTGCGGAAAAGATATCAAATCTACAGAGGTGTGATTAGCGTTAGGAGAGTAAGTTTTTATTTAAAATCGATAGCTACGGCACCTGGTTAGATTCGAGGTATTGAAATTAAAGCTAGCGAACGTTGATTTAATTGAACTTGTTTGTGCCCGGCCAGAGAAGGTTGATTTTGAAAGGCCGCTGCTGTAAATTGTAGAAAACGTCGTTAAATTTATGAGTAGTTATAACTGAAAGCTTTTTATTTTGTACTTACTCTGATGATCCCATGCTAGTCTCTGACAAACGATTATTTCCATCAAACATTGGTTGCAATATTGAGCCATTGCGTCGTAAGATAACAAATGAATCACGTTCAAATTTCAGGTCGCATGCCTATTGGTTGATTGGAAATTGTCTAGCATTCGTATACAGGTAATGTGATTAACCTACCTTTTTTCCGTATTTACTTTCAACGTTTGATTGCATTTCGCTGAAACACTTTTCCATCCTCTCGTGGAACGGCTTAAGACTCTCGGGTGCTTTTAATTTATGTACAGAAATGGCTATAAAATGGAGTAAACATTTTTTTTTTAATTTTTACACAAAGTGTTGGAAATACCTTTACTGTGTTTTGCACAGATTGGAAGAGTACATTAATAAAATTGGTGGGGTATGAGTATATTTCATATATTTCATATATCATTTTTCCATGATAACTCACAGAATTTTATATGAATGTACTCCATCAAACTTGTCTTAAATTTAATTGACTTAATACTACTATTTGAATCCTGATAAGCGGCAGACTTAGACAGCAAGGCTTATAACAGTATTTATTAAGGACAATAATATAAGCATTATATGCGCTCACAAAAATAAGACATCACAAAGCACTGTTTTAGACGTTCAATTCGTACTCGGTGATTTCAAGCCCAGGTACGAAAAGAAGAAATTGTAAATTGTTGCGTCGGAAAATATAGACGCCAACGGATTGTTAGGCTTATTTACTATGCTTCGCAATTGAATTTCACTATATTTGGCACACGGATAGCTCATGTTGATGTCCATGAGGAAACATACACCACTATTACAGAATCTGGTGGAGGGAACATTCCCAGAAAATGCTTTCGAATACGCAAAGGGAACTCTTTACAAGTCGCTAGTGTACCGACAAATTTTCAAATTAATTTCGAAAAATTTTCTTCGAAATATATCACACCCATTGTGGTGAAAAGTATTTTTGTGGTTCAAAGTTGATTCCTCAACTTGGTATCCATACAGTCTAGATGTTGAAGTCCACGTATTTATAAAACCTCAATCAATTTTATTTCGATAGATAACTGACATGCATTTAGTATTTTAAATGTCTAAACATTCGAACTAGACAACATTGACTAGGCCCACTTCCCTGATGAAGCCAAGGTACGAATACGACGGCGAAATTAATCTCATGTCAATGTGATACAATATGAGTCAAGATGAGCTAAGAGAAATCGTAAATAAGTCACCCTGAATGCTGAATATATCCTCCATGTAGAAAATTGTATTTCCTAAAACTACATTATTAAGCAAAGAAAAGTCTTACCAATCTCCAAAAGTGGTATTTGAGAAGCAATCAGATCCTTCAGTTTATCCACCAACTCCTCATCATCGGGATGCTCTTCGAGATAGTCTGGAGTAAGGAACGCTTCCTCATACTTTGTAAATCCACCCATAACAGCAGGATCGACAATGCCATTGATTTTCATACTCAGAGGGTTGATTGGTATGTTCTCGTCATTTCTATGAGCGATAATCAAAGAACGTAATGCTTTGTTGGTTGCTTCCATTGTCTCGACCGCAAGTTCAATGGGTGATATCTGTTAAAAAAGGAAATTTGTTTGGCCATGTTATACAACCTTTTGCAACACCTACTTACCTTAAAATTTTCTGAATTCACCACGGGGAACCATCTCAGAATGCCAGGCAATTGAAAACTTATAGTAATCACGGTTCTTTCTAGCCATAAGCCACGCACATCGTCCTCTCCACTACCATCTTTCTCCCGATAGGGTCTAGAGTATTTGAATTTCTGCACATTGTTCGAGGTGTAATACTTGACTATTTCATTGGAAATAGCATTTTCATTGAATTTGCTGAACGCCTCATCCATTATCGGAGTAACACTGTTTATTTGGATAAACTGACCATCCGCTCTGGTAATTTCTGGCCCAGGTGTAGTCAAGGTTTGCATCAGCTCAGCCGTTGGATGTTGAACCAATATTCGAGTGCAAAACTCACTCAACCTCTCGTACTCTTTGCCGCGAAACACAAACACTTTGTTTTGTAGGAATCTGGGGAACTTCAGACCATAGAATCCCACACGGAAATATTCGGACGTGTGACGCATTTCCTTTAATATTTTTTCAAAGAACTGTGCCATTTTCTTGTACATCTCGGCCAACTTTAAGTAGTCAAATGTTACCTCCTCGTATTGTTTGGCCAGTACTTTGCACATGTCTATTGCACACTCCCACATCTTGCCCTTGTCAAAATAGTCGATTATTTCAAAGTATAACGCTTCCTTTAGCTCTCTATGCGTCCGACAAATTATGTGCCTATGCGATCGCAGCAAAGTAGACAACTCTGTGTCATCCCACTGTAATAGATTTGTGTGCAGCTTAAGTGTGAACGCAGCCTCGGTATAGTTATCGAATTCCATATGCAAATCACAGAGTTTGTACACATAACGGATGTACATCTCTTTGCGGTTAACTTCTAAATAGAACTGGAGAATGCTAAAGGTACAAGCCATACGGTTCTCTTTGCTCTCGTCCTGAATAATGCATCGGTACTCCAGCAGTCGCTCCATTAGTTTCGTTAGCATATTTACAAACTTGGTGCCCTCCACGTTGAGAATGTTGTGTGCCATGCAGTTGTCCAACATTATTTCGTGGAATAGATCCTTGAACTCCTGATCTCCCTTTCCCGCGCCAATGAGAACATCCAGCTTCTCAATCATTTCCGTTTCAAAGTCATTGAAGTTCGCCTTGTAGTGGGAATTGTTCCGTTTCGTGTCGCCATAGCTATCCATCAGCAATTTCGAGCTGTAGTACTCGCATTGCATCATGTCGAAAAATATCGGTATGGTGGCCTTCCGCAGTTCTACTTCTGGTATCATGCTCATCTCTAAAATTGGCTCAACCAATTGCGGGACAAATTGCGGCTTATATTCACCTAGCTGGAACCACATTTTGCGAATTTCGTTTGCTGTTTCTTTCCGAATGTCTCGATAACGCTCGAAAACCGTGGCCCGTTTGTTGTCAGTGAAGTCATTCAATTGCAGTGGTGACTGAATTAGAAATGCAATGGAACACTGGAAAAAGTTGGACCACACTTGCTTCTCGAACGGCTCAAAAAATGAGTCAATTATCACCGTGGACAATTGTTGCAGACTACCCAGTATTACTGTGTTCTGATGCATTATCATGTCCATCCAGTCCTTAGAGAAGACTGGTTTAGGATGTGGTGAAACAAGCTCTTTAAACACCAACAAAAGCTCGATAATAAAACTTTGCAGATCATATTTGTTACTAAAACTGCGCACAAACTCATCATAGTGGTAGCCAGTCATGCTGCGAAGAATGCCCAACATAATAGCGACTAGATTTCCAACAAGTGGATTCTCCCGATCCATAGCATGAGAAGTTTTAATCACAGTGCGTAAAAGTATTAACATGACATCTTTGATGTCGTCCTCTGTGGAACCGATGTCATTTCGGAACAGCAATTTCAAAATGTTGTTCATGATGTTAATGCACTCGTTCACCTATTGAAATTTTTTAAATGAATATTAAATCTAAAGTTTGTTCGTGATTATGTTTGCAAAATCGATAAAGTTTTTCTATGTTGTTGAGTCTGTAACAAACAAGTATAACAACTTTCTAGTATTTTGGAAGGGAACCAGTTTCACGCACATAGTGTAGTTTTGTGACATGGGCTGTAGAAGAACAAATGTTGCTGTTTAGAGCTATTCAAATTTTTCTACGCTAGTTTAGGGTATGGTGGACCATGAAATGTCCATTGTGAGACCACATGGCTTCATTCGTTTTTAATATGCGAACTAACCCTAGCTTTCAATTTCCTCCTCTTCCTTCTCCACGCATTCGAATAATGACCTGTTTGGACACCTTTAATGGTTCAGCTTTACAGTTTTTAAATATCGACTTCGCCGATATTTACCGACATACAAAAAAGAGGTAAATGATAAATTGCGTTGCAATATCGTAGCAATTTCAACCTAGAGTCCGTATCCGAAAATGTCCAAGGGGAGTTAAAGGAGGAAGGGCCGTTTTTAGAGCTCCGCTGATGATTATATCAGCTGAATGATTAAAAATTCTTAAGTCCTGCTTATTGTTAGTGAAGACAAAATTATCAACAAGTGTCGATAGTATTACATAATCTTCGGCAATAATTTGGAAGGATGGCTTCTACCTGCCCCAACTACAAAAAAAAGGCGGTCCTATTGTTTGATGAAATGTCCATTTAAATTTCGGATATAAAATCCTTATCCAACGCACTGTTTTAATCCTTTCTGCTGTAACAACTTTTTCACAGACAAAAACTGGAAACAACACGAGTTATAGAATGCTATTATTTTCGTTTGTTGATTCAGAAAGTTTATTGAAGTATTTGGCCTTTTTGGTCAATTTTACAAAATTGATGCTGATACGCGTTTAAAAAAAGAAAAACGAATTTAATTTAAATTTAAATTCTGAAAAGTGTGGTGATAGCTTTTAAGCATTTTTTACCTTAAAATACGTACTTAAACTATAAATAAAACAAGCCAAGCTTAATTAACAAAACAAAAAATAATAATTAAAACTTACAAAAGTAAACACTCACATCAAAGAAATAATTATAACTTTTTGTTAATTTAATAAAATCGACAACCACAGTTTAAATATGTTCTCTTTTTTAAAATATTTTAATTAAATAAAACTGTTACCTTTAACTTAGCTGTAGTTTCACGTGTGTGCAGTTGTGATTTTAATTGACCCAAAACTCTTGCTGCTTTTGTAAGATTCTTTTCTTGTTGCCATATATCGGATTTGCAGTCACCCTAAGTTTTTGTTTATTGTACATACATGTAGATAAAATATATCTTTTCTTTTTTCGTAGTTTTTTGTTATTGGATTGAATTGTAAATAACAAATAGATAAAGGAATGAATGTAGGTTATACATCCATGTGAGTATGGCCATTTCTAATGAACTATGCGAATTCTAGTTATTGCAGAACAATTAATTTTCTAAGTGATGTGGAACAACGCGCTGTAACGGTTTTCAAATTACATTCCATTATGATTTTATGAGGAACAGGAAAGAGGTTACTAAGTGCGCCCAAACAGTAAGAACAATATTATTTAATTAATGAATGTGATGAGAACTAAAACGTAAACATGATAAGATTAAATAAATGTGATGTGAAATTATGAGATGCGTGCATAAAGTATGAGTAATTTTCTAAGTTTAATGAATTTTAGAACAATTGAGTTTGAGCTTTTGCTGCTATTTACTCGCCGGGCGGTGTGGGATCTTCTCCCCAACAACACGTCTATATAACAAAAATAAAGGTAACTCGAGATGTCACCTCTAGCCATATTTCTATAACTATAAAGCTGGATCCCTTTTTGAGCAAGGCTGACGGAACAACCATGGGACCTAAGTGGAACCAATACAGAAAGCAAGATATTTGCGCTTGATATTTCAAAAAGTTTCACAGGGTAGCCCTTTTGTAGAAAATGCGTTCACTTGCAATCGATGGAAAACGTTTACTATGAATTAGAAATTATCTCTCGAATATTTTAAATGATTTTGATTTTGCAACACACCAAATAAATGCTGGTATTCCACAAGCTCTGTTTTGTTGTCGAATCTCTTTCTTAGTTTTATAAATGATCTCTCTGGAACATCTGATAAAATCCATTCCTTTACTGATAACAGTACTCTTAGATTTTCATATTCGTTTTCAGGTACATGTCGTTCATCTTCGGAACTCTCAACCAAAACCAAAATCTACAGCGATTATTCAAAGGAAACGCTTTCAATGCTCGGTATGTGTGTTATAACGAACCTTCGTTAGAAACGCCAAATACTCGAAGTCACTTATAACGTAACGAAATGTATGGGTTTCCTTATTCGATGTAAGAAATATTTTACTTATTCTGGTTACAACTCAAGTTAAACCGAGTTGGAATCTAAGTAACCCGCGTTATTCAACTCTAGTTAAACATTTTTTTGTTTAAAGGTGTTGTTAAAATAAATCCATTATTTTTGCATTAAATTACCAGCTCTATTTAGCATAATTAGAATGATCGGATTTAGGTCAAATGATGTTTGATAACTTGTTGTCTTTTTTATAGAAGCCCTCGTTCTTATTATCAAAAACTCACGCAGTCGTTTTTCACAAGCCTCTCTTGAGAAGTCAATCCAAGCTTGGGCACCACTTGAGCCGGTTCAACACGATTTCGACCACGACCGTTTTCGTTTGAGGTTTTCGGAAGAGATTATATTTTTTATCACCATCCACCATCCGCTTCAGAAATAGGTCGATTTTGTTGCGATTCGAATTTTGAAAATTGGCCATCTAGAGCGTGGTGCATCTATGCGATCTATATTACCAAAATGCAATCGACGACACGTAAATTCCACGTGGTTTTATTTGATATTTATTCTAAGTCCATAGGACGTATACAACGCAAGATAGAGACAATTAAAGCCATATGTTGTAAAAGTAATGGATACTTTGATACTTGTTTTTTCTTTAAATATCAAGCAAAGCATTATCTCATATTTGTTAACAAGTCACTTTACAGGTTATTGGAGATTTTTATGTTTGCGGCGTCACAGTATTCGTGCTTTAAATAATGATACCAGTATTAACTGCACCATCAAACCCATGAATTGTATATGAACCAATAAGGTACTCGCATTTCACAAAAATATAAAGGGTCCGCCATCCTACTTTTTTTTCAACTAGTGCTTATTTCGTGAATGGTAACACTTTAGCTCAAGTCTGATTTGACAGATAATTAGTTTTATCCTTCCGCTGAACGGAAGGTTATGTATACGCTTGAACAACGCTGGGAAATATTGCGACATTACTTTGAAAATCATGGTAATGTTGCAGAATGTGTGCGAAAATTGCGTACGGATTTTGGAAGAAGAGAAGTACCGTCAGCTCCGTATGTTCGTTATCTTGGAAAAAAGTGAAAGAAACTGGCATCCTCATCGATAAACAAAAGCGTGAAAAGCCAAAAACAATGCGTACACCCGAGAATATTGCTGCTGTAGTAGAAAGTGTGCGTGAAGCGCCATCAACATCAATTCACCGTCGTTCTCAACAATTGAACATTTCGGAGACATCATTGAGACGAAATTTGCATAAAGACCTTGGTATGACGCCATACAAAGTCCAATTGGTTCAGAAGTTGAAGCCAACTGACCATGCAATGCGTTTTCGCTTCGCTAAGTGGGCCTGCGATCGACTTAGAGAAGATGCCGTTTTTGCCAAAAAAATCATCTTTTCAGATGAAGCTCATTTTGATCTTGGCGGGTATGTAAACAAGCAAAATTGTCGCATTTGGTGCACAGAAAACCCGCACGCATTCGTTGCAAAGCCGATATACCCAAAACGAGTCACTGTTTGGTGCGGAGGCATAATTGGGCCATTTTTCTTCGAAAATGAGCAAGGAGTGGCCGTTACAGTCAATGGCGATCGTTATCGGGCCATGTTGAACGAATTTTTGTTCACAAAAATTGAAGAGGAGGATATTGGCAACATTTGGTTTCAACAGGACGGCGCTACGTGCCACACAGCCGAAGCTACACTCGATCGCATTATCAGCCGCAGAGCTGATGTCGTTTGGCCACCTCGGAGCTTCGATTTGACAGCGTTGGACTATTATTTGTGGGGTGCCGTAAAAGATAAGTGTTACGCCGACAATCCAGAGACAATTGACGCTTTAAAGGACAATATTCGTGAAGCCATTGGTGAAATACAGCTGCACACAATCGATAATGTGCTTAAAAATTGGACCGATCGTGTAGGCTACTGCATGGCCAGCCGAGGCAGCCATTTGAATGAAATTATTTTCCATTATTAACCGGAAGGATTGTACTTTCAAATAAAAAAAGAAATTTGAGAAAATATTCAGTAGTTTTTTTTATAGCATTTTCAAAAAAAAAAAGTTATTTGGAGGACCCTTTATATGTGGAAGAGCACTTGTTGAAAATAACTTTTCTTTCCCTTGATTTAAAAAAAAAAAAAAACTTCCCCCACTACAGACTTTTTTCTTTTGCGCCGCATTATTTGCTTTATTTTAATAAACAGACAAATGATACAGAAACCCTTACGGGTAAAACAAAACCACAGCAAACCAATAAATTTGATTTGAATTTGAACATCCAAAATGATTAATTTTAATTTGCAACTGCAAAATTCATTTTCATATGTGAAAGAGAAATACAAACACAACAGTATTCAACCAGTAGGTGCAACTCGGTGCATAGACGGAGTGCTATACCAAACCGAATATTCCTTAACACGAATTGGAATTCATCATCCGAGTTTTAAAATGCAAACCGAATTAGTCAACTCGGGTTAGGTATTCACACGAAAGACGAACGTCTTTTGATTCTAACCCGAGTTGAAATGATTATGTATAACCTGAATGATTGCGGAATTTGCTCTACTTGACTACCTGGCGCTGTTTGATCGATTAATCGGTTTTGCCAATTGGTATTGAAGTACAATCCAACTCGGAGTAGAGTAGAATCCAGCTCGGGTTAATTCGGTTTAAGTGTTACTTGGACTAACCTGAGTTATCCACTCAAGTTGTCACATCACTAGTTTAGATGGCCCAAAATTGAGTTCAATGACCAGGAAATGTGCACCTTCTAGATAGGAATCAAACGCTTGCGAAAGAACTTGGAACAGACAAAGGAATAAAGTTTTACTAGTTTCGCTCGAACATCATCGAATGTCACTTGCCTTAGCTTGTTTTATCGCCAAGATTAGATGAAATACTCATTTGCATTCTGTCCATTTATCTATTCAGCAGCAATACTCGATGGATTATGAATGGAAATCAGTTTTTCCTTAAGGATTTCATCAGAAGTACGCTAAAATATAGAGATTCGTACCAATGCCGATTAACACGACTATGCAATGCTTTACCAAACTCATTGATTTTCGAGATTTAGACCTGATGTCATGAATCCATTTTTATTTAATCCTAATATTTGTTCATTTCGGTTTATTTTTTTGTATTTTCGATTAAGTACAATTCGATTTTTAGTGCAAGTATGATCAAGTTTGCATTAACCCAATCTACCCCTCTCAATGTATATTTTTGTTCCCGTTGCGGCTGGCACTGAAATCTACTTGTGCGATGTGTACAGCGCAGTATTCTTTAAAATTTAACAATTTTTTGGACTAGTGATGAATGTACAAGGTGGCGCAAATATAACCTTCCGATGTATTTTCTGATAGGAGGATTACTTCTGCGCCACCTTGTACTTAAGTCTTAATCACTTTTGGGTTAGCACGCAGTACTCATGTCCATGGCTGTTGACACTACCACCAGCACACCAGAAAAAGCCAAAATAATGGGATCACACTGCCCGGAATGAGATCCACACATACAGGTGGCGCAAAAATAACCTTCCGATGTATTTTCTGATAGGAGGATTACTTTTGCGCCACCTTGTAATATCACTTAATTAGCCAGCAACACAAAAGCTCCGACGGAGGAAATACAAGACATCACAAAGGACTGTCTATACGAGCTGCTTTAGAAATAATTGAAGCGAATACCGAAGTACGACATTGTAATCGTGCTGGGTTATTTAAATATGAATTAAGGAAGAGTGGACATCTTAAGTAGTATTGCAGTGTTGGACCTAACCTAATGAACTTTGCTTCGTAACGAAAAACTACTATAAAAAAGAATTCTTCACCTAAGTATTCTTAAGAAGACTTTTTCGGGATGCCACTTTATTGTAGCAGGCAAAATAAAACTGATAACATCCAACTTACCGCAACAACGGTGAATTAGTGTGCGAAAGTTTAATGTCGGGAATAGTAATGTTCGGTAATTTACCAAAATATATAATCATCTTTATATGAAAAATAAAAAAAACATTTTGACGATTTTAATATCATTGGGTGAAAGATGTCATAGCCGCCTTGGCAAGTATACAGAAGGAACCGGACGAAATGTGCCTAATAAGAGAGTATAACAAGCTGTCATCAAGAGAGGTCATATATAATTATTATCACAATTGACTCACAAACTGACGTTTAAAGAGACTGTATCTATCTGGGCTTATTTATTCTGATGTTATTAATTTTGACGTTAGCCTTGACGAGCTGTACATAAGCATATACGTCAAAGAAAAATTAGCATTGGGCTCAGATTGTTCGAACCCCAGCAAGTTGGTTAAAGAAGTAGAAAATAGTTTCCCACCACACTAACAGAAACTGAACTAAACTAACTTCCAGTGAGCCCGTAATGTAGACCAACTTAAATAATAATAATTACAATAAATAATTATTATTAAGACGTATTCACAAAAAATTGGTTTATTTAACAAAGCCCACCCGTTCTGTGTACATGTACTGAATATATATATATCGAAAAATGTTTTTTTTAATAGTATAAAATAGGATACAGTCAATGTCACATACAACTGAAAGCAGGATTAAAGACAATTAGATGTGAACAAAAACACTTGTAGTTCCAATTTTCATATATCCTACTGGAAACATAAAAAAGAACAACAATTGACCCCACAATTATAAAAAAAAAAAATACACAACAAACATATATGAATAAACGAATGAATGACAATTACAAAATATGATGCACATGTTTGTGATGGATGGATGATGTAAAATACCTTTAAACATTTATAGTTCACGGTAAAGTTTCTTTACTTTCCTACAATAATGGCATTCCCAGTTTAAAACATACGGACAAACACAAAAAAAAAAAAACATAAAACACTTATTGGGTCATGTGATGTTCTTAAAAGAACAGTGCCTTATATTCGTTGCAATGACAGTGATATTAAAATACTTATATTGTTCATTGATTATTTTTTTTTAAATCCTTTTGGCATTCTATTATTTAACTACATGCAGTCAACTACAGGAACAAATTTGTTTGTTCATCAAGACACATAACATTAGTTTGAAACATAAAAGAGCATGTATCTTCCTACTAATCTCTAATCCAAATACTAAACGTAAAACAACAATTAAAACACACAACATGCTAAAACGTGAAATTAAAATAAAAACATTATGCAAATGAAAGGTGGCTCCAAAATTAAATAATAAAAAAAAAAAATAACATCAATCAAGTTGACTTATCATCTGGGGGCTGTAAAACTTTTTTTAATTCAATTAAATGTAGTATTGAAACTTACTGTTCATTAACATGTTGTTACTTTTTGCATTTTCGTTATATTTATTTTTTTTTAACTGAATACATTTTTATTTTGGTAAACGAAAAACCAACAAAAGCATTTTATTACTTGTAGTCCTTATCACATAGTAGCGCTCTGAAGGAATGATAACGAATTGGTTTTATTTTGTGTACCTTTTATAAGGCAAAAAAACAAATAGCTTAAGGACATCCCGCGATTGAAAACCCTGTCTTTGGCAACTACATAATTTTTAGTTTTAAATGTTCAAATTTATAGCAGTGTTGATTTCGTTCATAAGACAGTGCAATTTGTACATTGGAAGTCTATCTATTTCTTCCTTTACCGGCGGAGCTATGAGCTGGATAAAAAGAGGGTAACACACTTAATTGTATTCCTAATGATGGGGTTCACCGGTTCGACCACAAAAAGTATGGACAGAAAAACAAAGAAGTATAATCACGACACGAAGTTTGACCATTAAAAAAATATGGACTTCACTTCTAACTTGAAAGTCAAAAAAAAAAAGTGTGCTACATGGGATTCTTATACTGACAGTCCTTTGTGCTCTATACAAGGAAGGCATATAGAAGAGACGATACAACCGTTAAAAATATATGCACTGAACAATGATGGACGTTTTCGAACAAATCTCTTCGAGTTCGTTGGATCAGACACGTCAGACGTTGTATCCACGGTCACTGAGCCCGTCTAGTAGCAGAAAGCATGAGAAAATATTTTTTTCAAAAAATCCGAGAAATAAAATCTGCGGTCGATGAATTGAGGAAATAAAATCTGCGGTCGATGAATTGAGGAATGGTATTCCACTTACTTTAAGAAGAACATAAGTGGAACAAGTAAATGCTTTGACCAATGAACTGAAAGCATGATGCATATGCTCTTAGAGGATATAAAGAAACGGAAACTTTTTATTAAATATTTATACAACATAAACAAGCCATATATCATACCATCGAGGAATACAATTCGAAATGAAAAATCTTGTGGAAATACAAAACAGTTATTTTCATAAACCGAAATAGTTATTTTGTCAAGGCGAAATTGAAGGACAGCAAAATGGCATGAATTTGTCAAGATGTTTATTTTTAGAAAAAAAAATAGTGTCATATAAGAGTCTACCTTCAAAAAAAAGAATAGTCAGAAGATGAAGCATCGTCTCTTAATCATCGCCTAAAACACCGCTGTCTTTAGGTCCACAATTGGAGGTGGCAGAGAAAACCCAAGAAGCATATAAATAAACTGCCGGTTCAGTACAAAGGAATTTTATTAGTTGTGAAGTTAATTTTATGATGTAAGTTAACCCATGTTAGAATATTATATGTATTCCCAGAGGTATTTTGTTTGTCTTGCATGATTTTATTTAATGAAACAATTACTATGTATATTGACTAAAATGTTTTAATAAATCATATTATTTACCAAAATAAAATTATCTCCATTATGTTCATTACTTGATTATTATATGCCCCAAAAACTTGACCAATGTTATAGTGTGGTAATGAAATATTATTTTATTATTTACTAACGATGCTTACCTCCTCACTGCTTTCAAGACGATCTTTTATATGTTTACAAAAGACCGGCAATAGTATGGCTCTGCATTCGGGATAGTGAAATAATTTTGAATCAACAAAATCCTTAATGCAAACCATTTTCGACTGAGTCAATCGACCCGGTGGAAACTTCATAAGAATTTTCACTATACTATTGCTAGAAAGAGGAAGAAATGGAATTGAATATATTATATCATAAAACATTTTTAAACTTACCTCAATTCCACTTTATCGTAAACTTGCAGAAGATCTGTTGCTATAACATGAAGATTCTTCAGTAGAGCCCCTTCAGATTTAAGTAGATCTGTCGGACAGTCAATCATATCGATGAACATGTTTAATAGTTCTAAAATAGAGAAACAAACCAAATAAAAAATTAGGAACAAATTATAAAAAGTGGTATATTGGTCTTATGCAAATAGTCTTGGATTGCTAAACTTATAAGTGTGCGTGTTGACCAAATAAGGGAAAACAGCAGCACTTAAAAAAAAAAAAAAAACATTTTCATAATGACTGGCGTGGTTTTTAGAGTTTTTTTTTACACCTTTAAAAGAAAGAAATATTTAAAGTTGGCGGAATTTTGTATGGGCTTATAAGTAAGTAAGAGTAAGTAAGTTAAAAATTGTATTAAGGACAAGGACACGAAACCAGTTAATCTGCCGCTGAGATACTGGTGCCATAACGGTGAAGTTCCACTATAAACGCAGTAAGAAATTTATTTTGGATTCCGTCCTCGACACAATCCGACTCAACGAATGCCAAAATGCATTTCAAGTTAATGACGTGTGGTGAATTCAATTCCTCTACAGAAAGCTTATGTTAAATGAAACAGTTTTTGCTTATTGATGTATCGAAACTTGTTAATCAAAAGTTTTCCAACATTTGTTACAAAACCAATACAAGGCAAAAAAAAAACAGGAAAATATCTGTTTCCGCTCGTTTCCTGACATACTCACAGGTTATGTAGATTAATTTTATCATAAAGAGAAGCATTTTTTGTTCATCTGAATAGGTTCAATGGCAAAAACTGTACTTTATGTGAAGCTGCATCGGTCATTAGTACTTAAAATTTAATTTTTAAAATCTTTAACGGAGGAAGAAAAAGGCAAAATAAAAGCGTTTAGAGAGTTATGCCTAAACTAATGGCACATTAAATAAAATTAAAAGAAGTCAAAATCTAGTGAGCAATTATTTGCGAAACATAGTTATGGGTGGGAGTTATATAGCCAAAACAAAAGCCGATAGACATACAATCATCTGAACTGCTTCTGATTCCCATGACTCTGCACCAAAAGTAAAGATAAAAACCGATGTAAATTGTAGTTTAGCTATGGTTAAACGTTTATTTAAAAGAGCTAAACATTAAAAGAGAAATAAAGTTAAAAAACACCGCATAACACTTCTACAAAAGAAATTCGTATCCAATTTTGTAAAAAGCACATGTCGTTGAAGTCTGAGCGCAACGAGTGATATTTTCAGATAAAAAAAGTTTAATTTAGACGTCTCCGATGCATATTTTCATGACCTTCGAAAAGAGGAGCATTATTTAAGCTGTCTTCATAGCTGTGAAGGCAGTCTGGGTGTGGTGTGGGTAGCTATTTCCTTATACGGGCCCTTCGAACAACAATTTCTTACGTCAAGAATAAATGCAAATGCTTATAAGTGGGTGTATTGGAAAAAAGGTTCAGTTCAGATTTTGACCTGTTTGGACTAATACTGTGGACATTTCAACATTATAATGCCCCTATTCATACAGCAAGGATGTAAAGATGTAAATATGCTGATGTGGCCTATATACTCTACTGATCATAATATCATAGAGAATATGTGGGGACTTCTTTCACGTAATTTATACGAGTCTGAGAGACACCTCAAAGACAAAATGTTATTAATAGAAGCTATTAAAAAAGCCAGGAACGAAATTTCTCTTCAAATTTGAATAATTTCATTCCAAATCGAATTTAGAAAACTGTGTCTAAAATAGGGGGTAATACCTATTATTTATATTAGTAAATTACAATTACTTCTCTTGTTTAACTCCTTTTTGTTTGTTTAACCTATTCAGATGACCCAAAAAAAATGTGAAATTGATCTACCTAACATGTGAGAATAACGGGACGCTTTGGGACTAAATTGTTTTCCCCCAACTAAGCATATGTTGATGCTCTTTCAATATATAAAGAGACGTTAATAGTAAGATGAAAAAAGTTTAAACTATTCAGATGAGCGGGAGTGTATTTCAACAAAAACAAAACAAGTAACATGCGAGCATATCTGGAGTTCAATTCGAATTTTATGGGTGCAGAGCACTTCATATTGGCACTCTAGCTATTAGTCAATTGCGTCAAATTAATGTTGCTTCTTGACTAGATCGATTTAGTTGAGTTATTTAGCTTAAAAGGTAAAAGCAATCCACAGCTGAGAAAAGTAAGCATGAAAATATGTATTACAAAGTATGTATTGCAAAATTATAACATATAGGAGGGCGTATGAGAAAGATTGTCATTTTTGAATTCCTCAATAATCACTGACGTTTTATGAATATAAGTCAACAATTTAGGTATTTCGAAGATACCGTAAAATAATTTGTTTTAATTAAATTAAAAGCAGTTATTTTTTAATTGCCATCTCCAGTTATTGTTGGAAAGGCAAATATAAATTAAAAATTAAATTGCCACAAAATATATTATGTACTCTAGAGGAAATTAAGAGAACGTTTTTTTATAATGTACTCGCACTCAACGAGTTTATGAATACCCTTTAAATGTTTTACCAAAGTACGAGCTTTAGAGAAGGGGAAGAAAGAGAGTGATAGGAAAGATTTTGGATGTAGTGGAGAGTTACTCCATAGGTGGTGTCCGAACTAACTTCGGGGAATCACGGTTTTTTGTGTTCGTTAAATTCGCAGAGCTTTCAAGATGGTGTATACTCTTAGGGGTAACTACCGACCTTTTTTATTTCTTTGAATAAAATTTGCATGGATTTTGGCTGGGATTGAATACGCAACCTTCCACTCAACAAGCGAACACATTACCACTACGCCACGGCCACCCACAACTGGAGATATTAAAAAAAAAAAACAATGTTAAACCTACCCTTTTACGGTCTATGAAGAAATATAAAATCTTCACCATATTGAACGACAAAAGCATCAAACTCACAATAATAAAATAAATGACAGATAACATTACTTCATTCAGAATAGCAAACAATGACAAGGGAGTTAAATCATAAGAACCCATTATTCTGAAAAAATTTTTAAAACTAAAGAATGCCTACATCCATAAACAACTAGCTTTAACTGAGATTTGATCGGTTCAACATGTGCGTTCTTATTCTGAAAAATATCGATATAGTGTATATATAATGCTTGTGACCGTCGAATTCCAATCATATGACTACAGTTATAAAACTCACAACATAAATTAGATTTGATAAGTTAGATTCTTCTTGAACAGGATTGGCAGCAGAGAATATATTAATTTTAAAGCGAATACGAATATATATTTACATCAAATATATTGTTCAACAACGACAAAACTTACCTTCAAGTTTGTTTTCAAAGTCCTCCACATTCGAGTTATCATTTAAATCAGCAAATAGTATACGCGATCGAATAATGAATTTCATTACGTAATGTAAATATTTCGTAGTTTTATATAATCGTTTGACTTCTGCCTTTTCTTCATCAGCTTCATAAACATCCACAGAGAAATCCAAACTTCTTGCATTGATTGCATCACGAATGTGATCTTGTAAAACATCCATCAATTTACTAAACAAAAAAAAAAGATCAAGCAATTTATAGGTAATTTAAAAGCTACACATATTATCATTATTACTTGTAGGCCAAAGTCGCAGAAAAGCTCTCATTGATGTAAACATCTAATACGGATAAAAAGTGCTGATACTTGAGATCTGAAACTGTTTCCACCAGATGTATTATACTCATAAAGACTAGATTGTCGTAGCGTCCAGGATTGTCATTTTCCACCTAGATTGAGTTTAGAATTTAAAAACGGATACATGAATATTAACCAACGGCTATTACCAATATATTAAAGAGAGCATCCAAAATGTCCTGTAAGAATTTTACAACTTCTTCTCCAGGGACCGTTGCAAGAGCTTTCAGTGAATCTTCCAAAGACTCCTTGTGTGCTGACCAATTTAACAAACCCAGTAAACTCACTAAAAAAGGAATATGAATAAGTAATTTATAAACAGGACTTCTATCATTAAGCTTAATTTTTATGAAACTTTTTGTTTACGAAAATACCGTTCTCCCATATTACAAATGGTATGATGTTAGTAAATTTAAAGAGGACTTCCGAAAAATGTATATTTGGACTTACCACTTTGTGTTAGCTTCGTACTGCAAAGATTAACACCAATCGATAAGCTATCCTTTGTCAGTAGTGTCAATCCTAATGTTGATGGTTTGGTCCCGCTTGGAATTTCCGTAATGGTTGACGGTAGATCCATATACGAAATGATCACATTTTTATCGAACTTCTTGTGATCTATTTTATAGACGACCATATTATGTTGCCCTTGCTGTTGAATAGAAAACAAAAATTAACAAAGAATTAGCTTATAGAATCCGACAGCTTACCGTAATTGTCGTTCCATTGTCTTGCATCAGCTTGATATAGGATAAACCAAATGGTTTCTCCATGCGATCCTTTTGTTCGTTTGTGCTTCGATGTTTATACAAGAATTTTAAATGGCATTGTTTGAATTCATCAATTGGCACGTGAATCTTGAAACAATAAAACGATCGGTTAATCTTACCATTGACTCTTATATATCACAACTTACTTTGAAGGTCTCCAACCATTTGGGTTTGTCCTCATGATAATAGACTACCGACTTGTACTCATCGATTGGAGAATGACCAGCTCCGATACTCATTACACCCGGCACCACCTCACCCTTATCATTGCAAACATATACTGTTACCTCGACGTTTTTGTCACTACTCTTGGCACTTCTAGAAAACTCTCCACTCATGAGGGTGAGGTAGAGATCATTGCGCACATCACCTGGAAGTATGACCTCGGGGAAGCCCATCTTGCGAGCAAATGGCACGTTCCCATGAACAAGATGCGGAAATTCCTCCTTGATCTGCAACAAACAACAAGTCAGACATGTACAAATAAGTTGATCCGTAAAGAAACAAGATTTACCTGTTTAATATCACCTTGTAGCACCTCTATATCGACAGCCAGCTTTGAGTCGATCTTACCAATGTCCTTGTTGGCCACTAATTTTTTTAGAGTCGCATCAAAGTTTTCCTTCTCGCACATAATAAATGGTAGGTCTAAATTGCTCTTGAAATCATCGGGCTTTCGAATAATTGGCGTCAGATCCTTACACGCAACACCAAATGGTCTACGCATATGATCTGTACCACCCGATGAACCATTTGAGTTAATTGACAATTGCGAACTCTTTTTGCTTGCTGCACTCAGCACTGAGTTTGATATACTCGCTCTTTTCGAGTCGTTTTCCTTCATTTCCATCGATCCAATTCGTATGGCATAGCATACCAAGTACAACTTGCTGATGTTGAGATCATTTGTACTTAGATCAGTAAATAGGACACGATTATTGTCAAATTGATCTATGTCACGAGCAATGCCCAATCGTCCCCATTTTACGACATAGTTCTCTGTTATTGGCTTATGCGTTTCGCCGTCATACAGGGTAAAAAGCAGGTCAGAATCCTCTTGGAATTTACATACGAAAGCGTGCACAGTCAGCAGGACGTTGTGGGAATATTTGTTCATTGCACGTGAGGCACGGTGTTTCGCTGGGGGATTCTACAAAAACAACAACCATTATCAAAATCAAACAGCACTATAAATATCAAAGACTTACATTCGCCCTTCTAATACGATCAACGGCATTTAAATGATGTTCATACAACTCAGTTGTACACGTTGCGTTTGTGTCAAGCATATTGCCGCTTTCATCGCGTACAACCATGTCCAACCCCAGCAGACTGTTTCCTGTGTCTATTTGCGATGTGGCCAGCAATTTAATTTGTCGCATCTCATCCAGGGGCAGATTACCGGATATTAGCATCGCCCTAAGATGAGCCAATTCGAACATTTTCCGCCGAATTGCACTGTAATTTTGGTGTTTGGTCTAAATTTTTAGAGGAGATAAAACAACATTTAGCCTTGTAATACTTAAACAGATGATTGTTTCACTTACCAGAAAGTATCTTCTTAATATTGAGCCCCATTCTAAAATTACTTTAGTTATTTCCTCAACGATTTCAGAGCGTTTTATATAGTATTCGCCTTTAATAAGTATCCATTCCACAGGCTGAATGTATGACTTTGGAAAAATACCGAGCTGATCTTTGCTTCTGTTGTGAGAAGAATAAAAATATTATTTTAATCATTTTTATTTGCAAATATTGTTGTGTACCTATGCTTTGTAAAAACAAGTGTAAGTTACTTAGATTACAAAAAATTAAGTGCTAAAAAAATTTAACAATGCATTCACTGATTTTACTTTTCACTTCCCTTTGATATGTTTTGTTGTCGTTGACACAAACACAAACTTTCGTGTTTTGTTAGTGAGCAATGGGATAATTTAATTGGAGATAAAATAATTAATTGGGGATAGTTTAATTGATAACAATAAATCAAAATATTAGCCGCTTTATTGATAGATCCTATCTAGATTTAATAGATATATACATCAAGGAGATAAAGGAAGGAATGATGCTGATTTGTTCTTTTCATAGGAGACTTAGACATTGGCTCCCAACTTTCGGCTATCGAAAGGGTTCTTTTTTTTTCCTAATCGATGTGGTTAATATTGGGATATAAGAATCATAAAGTTCCAGCTATAATAAAATTTTAAAGATCAGACTGCTTCTTCTAAATTGAATTGTTTTTTAAAATGAGTAAAATTTCGACCTAATGGCAATAAAACACGTCATAAACAATTCTCCGGGATTGTCCTATTGTTTTTAAATAATTTCTTGCACATGTCAAGCATCTAATGTCGAAGAACAATGGCAACGATGCCAACAAGCCATTAGATCAGCCGCAACTGATGTGCTAGGTTTCTCGCGGCCACCAGCAAGAAACCCCTGGTTTGATGAGGAATGCCGACAGATGCTCGCAGCCAAGAACGAGGCCTACAAGGCTAAGCTGCAGGTGAAGACGAGAGCTGCCATTGAGCTCTATAGGCAAAGAAGAAGGGAAGAACATCGGCATTTCAGAAAGAAGAAAGGAGACCAAGAAAAACGCGCGATCGAGGATATAGAGAGGTGCCACTCCAGGAACTATGTTCGCAAGTTTTACCAAAGTGTAAAACATCAAAACCAAGGATACAAGGCTCGAACAGAATCCTGTCGAGATGAACAAGGAAATATCGTAGTTGAGACACAGTCGATGCTGAGGATATGGAAGAACCACTTCTGCAGACTGTTAAACGGCGATGACGAACAACATTCCGCTGTCAGGCAGAACGAACCATTTAATATTGGCAACGACAGCGAAAACTGCCAACCACCCGACCTAAGTGAAGTGAGGATAGCTATATCTAAACTCAAGCTTAATAAGGCCGCCGGAAATGACGGCCTTCCCGCTGAGCTTTATAAAGCTGGCGGAGATGATTTGGTAAGCAACATCCACCAACTCATAAATTAAATCTGGTCGGTTGAAAGCATGCCTGAATATGTGAACGCCTGGAACCGTTTACCAACAACCTGATCGGCAATTTATTATCAGTGTGGCTTTAGGCCAGGAAAGTCCACAATCGATCAAATCTTCACACTTCGGTAGATCCTGGAAAAAAACCCAAAAAGTCCAAATCGATACCCACCACCTATTTATCGATTTCAAAACCGCATACGACAGCATTTATAGAGACGAACTATACAGAGCCATGTCTAGTTTTGGTATACCGCCCAAACTCGTCCGTTTGTGTAGGATGACGATGGAGAATTCTGGCTGCACCATCAGGGTCGGAAACGACATCACCGACACATTCGATACCAAAAAAGGATTTAGGCAAGGCGATGCGCTGTCATGTAACTTTTTCAATTTGATTCTTGAGGGGATTGTGCAAAACTCCCGAACCAACACCAGAGGCACAATTCTCCAAAAATTGGTGCAACTACTAGCATACGCCGACGATATTGACATCATTGGTAGGACTCAACGTGATGTCATAGCCACATTTGCTAGTATATAGAAGGAAGCGGCAAAAATGGGTTAAGCAGTAAATGAGGGTAAGACTAAGTATATGCTGTCAACACGAAAGGACACACAACATCGACGAATTGGACAGAACGTCACCATTGACAGATATAACTTTGAGGTAGTACGGGACTTTGTCTACCTCGGCTCCGCTATTAGCTCTGACAACAACATCTCGTCAGAAATCAAACGAAGAATTACTCTCGCCAATCGCTGTTTCTTCGGGCTAAGAAGGCAATTAAGTAGTAAAGCCCTCACTCGAACTACTAAGGAGATCCTGATCATCCAAGTCCTGCTCTACGGCGCTGAAGCATGGACCGTATCAAAAGCGGATGAAGAAATCCTTGGTCGATTCGAGATAAAAATTCTTCGGAAAATCTTCGGTCCCGTTTGCGTTGACGGGCTATGGAGACGAAGATTCAACCACGAACTATACGAGCTGTACAGCGACATACCCCTAGTCAAAAAAATTCCGCATTGGACGTTTAAGATGGCTACGACATGGTGAAAGAATGGACACCAATACTCCGGCTCGCAGAGTCTTCGATTCCCAGCCAGACGTCGGACGCAGTAGAGGAAGACCTCGCCTTAAGTGGCGAGCACAAGTAGAAACCGACCTCAACCAACTTGGAGTGCGCAACTGGAGGCAGCTAGCTAAGGACCGGGCTAATTGGAGAGGCATGTTGGTTGAGGCCCAGGTTCATCCCGGACTGTAGCGCCACTTAAGAAGAAGACATGTCATATAATTAATAGATTTTCCCTAGTTGGTAGCATGGCAAATCAAGAGCAGACTTTCGATCGAGTTTGGCACACAGCGTTGGTAGGAAAACTAACAGAATAAAGACAGCTCTCTTCAACTAATAGCTGATAAGTATTTTCGGAAAGATTTGCTATTAACGCTTAAATGCCGCAAAACTCTATGATCTTTTGGGACAAAAAACTATCTTACTTTTAGTGGCCTCAGTAGTTCTATAGTTAGTGTAATGTACTACAGAGTCAAATTTTGGGGTTCGATTCAGCCACAAAAATTATTGTTTTCACTGACCATGTCATCAAAGCTTATGCCACTATGCCGTTCATCTTCGGCGTACCATTGTAGGCATCGGGCAAGAAATACACAGCACAGATTAATGAGTGTGAGAAAAAATCCAGGTATTGTGTAATAATGAGGCAGTTGCTCCACACTAACGCTGCTATATGCGCTAATGTTGCACACCATGTAACAAATTAATTCTATATTATCTTGCCAAATAACCTTCTCAGCACAGTAAGCATAGAGGTAAGAGATACTTTACACCAAGCCAGATTCTTATCTTTAAGGCACAAAAATACTATGTTTTTAATACCGTTCTCGTGATTAGAATTCAATTCCAAAATATAAACTCAACTAACTAGACTATTCAAAGAAACGCTTTTTAGACAATTCTGGTTTTTAGCCGTTAGTGACGTCGATGCGGTGATAACAAAAAAAAAATCTTTTATCTCCTAAATCTTTACATTCAATATTTTAATGTTTTGAACAGGATCCTATGTTACAAATACTCCCAATAGACTAGGTACCTGCCATCGACCAACAAAAACATCAATTCAATTTAAAACGAATAAATCCTAAGCATTCCATAATACCCTCATCATGTCAGTTTCGCAGGACAAAAATATCCATACTCTCGGAGCGATATCAAACAAACTATTGTATCTACCTACTATATGTCCAAATGGTAGCAACACTACACAAAGCAAAGAAACCACTTAACGCTTCCGTTTCCTTTTTGGAAACAGAAAAAACAACAAATAAACAAGAGCAATCATTCCAAAAAAATTTGTGCAATTCCGACAAAAATTACTATCAAATGTTTATTCCGACACATTCATGACACATAACAAACACGATGCAATATTTAACCAATACGTTTAAATAAATAAAAAAATATATTCTTATCTCCAACTCCTCATCATCGACACAATCTCAATTTCGTTATCTTCTTTGCATATTGACCTCCAAGACAAAAAAAAACCCACACACCTAATTGACCCAATGAAGCAGAGAAAAAATCAATTCCACAAATAAATTCATTCAATATCACTACCGATAACAATGTTTTACGGATTTTTCAACATTCGTTGGTCCTCCCCTTCACGGTTTAACGTTTTATCGCGCATTTCTCACGGGTGGATAAACAAATACTCATATATTATTATCGATATATACAAATGAATTGCGTGTATACTCACTTTTTATTGTATCCGTAATACCAGTGTGTAGCTTCCTTTAGGATCACCACGGAATCACCAACATCAAGGCTTAATCTGTGCGGCTTATCTTCTGCCTCGAAATTGTCTTTTGCTGGGGAGAGAAAAAAAATCAAATATAAACTTTTTAGATTGGAAAATTCTCCATCAGGTGGGAGCGTGATGATAAGCACAGCTTGGCTATTATTCAAACACGATCCCGGGGCAACTAGTTACGAGCTAAAACCACAATGTTTATATTTGCTCCATTTGGCATTCTACGCTTTTTTAAGGGGAGCTTATGGCATAATGGCAAATGGAACAAGCGTTTTAAGCACGAATAGAGTGAGAGCAGCTGCTTTAGATGCTAGTGATGTTTTTTCTCCTCGTTATCAAGTTACTTCCTATACAGATGTTGCTCCCCTCGCTGGACAACATTGTGGTGGAGCACTACCCTCGATAGCATGTTTGATATGAGGTTAATTGTTTTTAATGTCACATACGCGCTCTCTATGACATGAGCACATAAGAGTCACATTGGTTTGGTTTCACTGATATTTTTTTTATATTATAATTGATGCGGTTGCAACTGGAAATGATTTTCATTAAAACGAACTGAATCATCTATATGCTGACAATGTTTATTACTTTTATATTCAAAGGAAAAGATTTGAAATAAAATTCAACACAGTCCTTAACTATTTGAAATTGCATGCGGACCGACGCACGTGGCCATCTGTGGCACTCTTGGTTATATGACATCAGCCTAATGTGGCCATCGGTGGACATGAAATACAAGGGTGGTCATAAGTATTGTCATATTGCCCTTATTATTTCAAACGTCCTCAAATGTCATTGTGTTATTAAATATATTTATGTTGTGCGCAACAACAACCAATCGAAATATACACCCAGAGATCGCGGAATTGTTACTAAATTCCGAACCAATGTTACACTTTTGTTCATTTATCCATTATTTGTGTTTTATTTAACACGATTTGAAGAAACATTATCACACCAAGAAACGTTCACCTAAAGAGAAGATCTGCTGATATCATTGCTCCTGTACATGAAAGTACGTGGGAAGGTAAGATAGTACACCAAGTCATAGTAAAATTGAGTGATCTGTGGAATTGCAGCATCAATAAGATGTTATTCACAAATTAGTGTAGCTGGAACCAAAAAACTTGTCAAACAGCTATTTTACACTTAAATTAGCTGTGAGCTTGTTACTTACAGTATAGAACCGTGATCATCACATTTAGTTATTACTTTATGGAGCTGACAAATAAAGCGGATAAACAAATCCTTGGTCGCTCCGAGTGCAAAATTCTTCGGACGCATTCGTGTTAATGGCTTTAAAGCCAAATACACCATGAAAACTATTACGATATGTAGCTACATACCCAAAACCATTCATTGTGCGTGTAAAATGGCTAGGAAATATAGATAGAATGGACACACAAAACAAAACGTTAGGGGTTTGGTATGCAATCAACCCAATTAACTTCTCAACTACTAGGGTTGTGAACCCTTTTCTACTACAATATAACCTGCTTTTTAAATGTCATTCACATCCCATCATTATATGGTATACTCAATCGCAAAAAAAATTGGATTCCAACAGGCTGACTGAAGTGAGCACGTGCAACCCTTAAAGTAGGTAATACATTCCTTGTTTTTATTTAATTCTGCAATTGTGTGTGTATTGAGTGATGTACTTAACTCAACTAGAATGTACATTGTACATTGCGGTAAACGGTCGACCCTCATTTGAGTTGCATTTTAGATAAACAATAAAAAAAAAAAACACAAAGCGCCCTCAAAATGCCGTCACTCATGTTTGTTTCCCCTATAGGTACACCTAGTTCTATCGTAATGCAATAGATTTGATGTACCTACAATCAAATCCATTGCATTAAGATAGAACTGTGTCGTATTTATCTTCTGCACTCTTGTTAATTGCACGTACGATACGAGCGTATATTTATTAATCACAACTATACAAACGACAACCAAGCATTGAAGGTGACGTCGACGCATTCACAGGTGCATCATATCGCTCAGTTCCGTTCGCCTTCTTCTTTTCCACTTTTCAAACAAGTGCGGCATCTACACACTCATGATGTCGGAGACCCAGCTGGAATAATAACGTAATTGCACTTTGTCGCTCGTTTTCTGTTGCTTAGTTTTTCCGTTGCAATAAAAGCGCAAAAAACAATCTGCGGCTCTTGTTCGACTCTTTAGTCTTGGATTGGACAAATCAACATCAAGCCCGTATTGAATTTATGCTGAAAGTTGAGATTGCGTGCCACAACTTTTAAATAAAAAAAGGCATGAGTAATAATTCAATCGAAAGAAGAAATCGCCATAGGCATAATGAAATAACCAAAATGGGAGTAAATGCCGACATAAAAACAGAGCAACAAGAAAAAAAAAAACACTACCATAAGCTAAAAAAAAAGAATCATATATCCAAAGAATGGGCAAATTGAATTGAAAACATCATCAAACTAAAAAGTGGAAACAATAGAGTGTGACATTAAAATTCATAATTTGTTCTTGCTTCGGAACCTATTTTGGGTGGAGATCAAAATGGGGTAAGAACTTAAGTGGTACACTATAGTCTAAAAAAAAGAAACGCTATTTTTTAAGTTATTTAAGTGATACTTGAAGTTTTTTCATATAATCTTCTTGTTAGCTATAGATGCTAGATAAGAATGTATCTTGCAAAATTTAATGTTTATGTTGCTGAAAGGGTGAAACAGGAATGAGAATTTGTACTATCATATCTACTTATTCATAATTATTAATGGCCAGGTAGTATTTTTTTTATAATTATCTATCATTGGTAGATACTTTTCCGTTTCAGATTGAAAATGCATGATATTCATAAATTTTATGAGTAAAGGTGACATAAAATTACTTTAATCTAGAATTTATCAATATTTCAGAATTATTGGTAATTATTCGTGCTAATTATTTTAAACCATTTATTGGAAGATTGCGATTAAAGTACATATTTACTAACTAAAACCGTAAAAGATAAGAAATCTTGGTTTTAAAATCCTTCATATTGATATTTTCGCTAAAAAGCCTATGGCTATGACACAAGCAACGAAGTTCACGATCTTACTGTTTTTTTGTTTATACAAAATATTTCAATAGCCCCTAGTATGTATGCAATTTGGTACTACAATAACATTTTCCTACTAATAAAAAGAGTCAACTATTAGTAAGTAAGATCCAGTTTATTTTTATCAATTCTCACCCCGTACTAAATTTAAAATCACCAAAAGTCACTTGCGAAAAATTATAGTTACTATGTGTTAACTAAAGTTAGTACACACTATGTAGCACCATATCGTAACTTTAATAGTGGATTCTAACATGCCGAAAACCAGTACCTACACATCTTTTAGTATGCCAGGAATCAATTGCAATCTAACAAAACAAACCCAAAGAGGTTATTAGAAATCGTCACTGAAGGACAGTAATGACTTTTAGGCAATCGGTTATTTGTCATTAAATACTTATACGCAATACTTAATTTGTTTAAAATTTTAAGTTCCACACTTCCATGAGGGGCTCAGTGGCGCGATGGTTAGTGCGATGAACTGCCGCGCAGAAGGTCTGGGTTTGATTCCCAGCCGTAGCAACAAATGATTTTTCACTGGCCCTTCTCTCGTGATGATCTGACAAATCATCCGAGTAAGTACCAACTGTCAAGAATAGCTTATCTCAACTTAGCCGTTCGGAGTCGGCATAAAACAGGAGGTCCCGCCATCATGCAAGAAGTACATACGCACACATGAATGGTTGTGAGAAAGCTCGGCCCTGGGTACTAACGAGCCTGTTGCGAAAAAATTTGTAAAAATTTATTTTTTTTTCCACACTAGACAAAATAATTGTACATTGCGCTTGATGCCCCCAAAAATAGACCGACGTTGTAATCACATTAACTGTAAACAAAAAGAAAAGGATTTCCTTTGATGTTCATAAGCGTGATCGTTTTATTTATACATAAAGCTCTGTTCCTGTACGAATTTATTTTTACTTTGGGTAGTTTTTTCATTATAAAAAATTTTCATTTTTATGTTAAACTCAGTTAAGTTATAATGTTATAATTATTTATAAGTATGTGTTACATGTTGTTAAAAATATGTTTGAAACATGAATTTAACTGAATTAACGACTCAACTAATATAAAATTATGTCAAGAAATTGTAAGACACTCCGTAATCATTTTTTAATTACAAAACATGTCTACATCGGTGGAATTTATAATAAATGCCAATCGCCTCGAGAAGAGTATCTAAGTGAAAATACCTGTTAACAAATTAATAATTTGTTTCAGCAGTATATCTTATCTGCACTTATAAGAAATAATCCCTAATAGTTTGGTGAAACAACCCTAATTGGAATGTGTCGCATGTTTTTTTGAGTCCAGTGTTATAGCGTCTTAAAATGCGCAGGAAGGGGGGCCGCATTTTTGTAATCAGTTTGCCCTGTTCTTATTCTAATCGACAAAATGTAGCGAACGATACGATAGTTTTTTATTATTTTCTTCAGCATTTTTAATCTGAAATATGGATATATAGGATAGCATAGCTATTGAAGCAAAATGTTATGGTTTCCAGACATAAATAATTGTGAAGATCTTTTTCATTTTGTTTTTACTTTCAGTTCGATTATGGATAAACACAGCTTGGTACACCCTAAATAAGGAAATCATTTCGATTTTCAATTTTGACTAGATTTTTAAGCAACAAGTTACACCCTAGGAGGTCTCTCTGATCAAGGGTAAATCTTTAAAAAAAAAACGCACACTCAATTGAAAAACGAACATAGAAGTATGTTACAGAGCTTGCGATGTACGATGATGAATAATATTTTTAATCAAACAACAATGATGATGATTGGTATTTCTAGCATTTTTCCACTACGCTTACCAATTCCGAAACGATGTTGGTTGTCTGTAGCCTGCCACACAGTCATTTTGGAAGAGTTTTTTTAAGGAAACAATTGTTCCTTGGCACAAACATAAAATTCACAATAAATAACACACGTAATGTTTTCTTCACACCGAAAACACGGACAATTTAATGACTTTTTGTCAACAAAAAACTGGGAGGCGCTCGCGGCCCCACGGACATTTTTTTCGAAAATAAAAATTCAACTGATTACGAGTGTACGCATACATATGAGCGAGAGCACGTCGCTTCTGGAATTGGGAGAGGCTTTGCTTGAAAACAACAACAAATTTACACATAAAAGCAGTTTTGACAGTTCGAATGGGGGTGTGTATGTGGGCATTCAGCAGTTGATTTGACCGCTGAATATCTTTGAGAAGTTGATAGTGGAATGCGCAATTGTTTCTATATTTAAGGGTGGGTTAACACTGGGTACATACGTAAACAGAAAGAAATTCTTTTTGTATGCTTTTATTTTTTGCGACTTATTCATCAAAATTTTGTAAAAGACTTCATAACGGTTGGATAGTTATACAGCCCAAAAGTATTTATGCAGCCTTTATTCAGGGTTATACATTTTTTTACTCATAAAACATCCATAATAGTTATACAAAATGTGTGCCAACTAAAATCCATAGAGAGGGAAATCTTAACAATTAGCTGTTGCGAAACACACTTCTTTTCTTCACTTTTATAACATTTTGTGGACTTATGATGAGGCAATAACATCGTTAGCAATTAATTAAATTAACAAAATTAATAAAGTATACAGTGAAACATTGACAACTTTTCCGACTTAAATTATGTGGCTGGTAACCTCGAAGCAATATTAAAGGTGAATCATTTTAAGGAGTGCATAGCTTTATACACACTTATAATGAGTTTATGAATAAAGCTATCTTACTAAATTTGTTTGCTTAGTAACATTAAAGCTTTTTTTTTAAATAATAATTAGGTTAAGTGAAAAAAACAGCTTTAGCTATTAATTTGCTTTTAAACCTCATGCTTAAATTTAGTTTCAAAATCAGTTTTCTTTTAACAAATCTATGGTCCTTGTATTAATAAGAAACTATCCTTTTACATTGATGATTAGTGGACTAACTCGCTATAGTCTGGGAATAAGTTGTTTTGGGAATAATTCATACATCCTATGTTTAATGAGACATATCCCACGTACTTATCCCTCCGAAAAATCCGTAAGTCCAACACAATGGCAACGCGGATATGTTCTGCAATATACTGGCAGTAAGTTTTCACCAGCATTGGGTCGATATGCTGATGAAAACTTACTTCCTGGATTGTACGCGTTGAACCAGGGTCTCAATATATAAGCCTCTCCAACCCCAATTTTTAGATTTAAAAACGATTTTGGCTGGATCAGCATCGAAAATCCACCGAGAATCCATTTCAAACTGATCGTTTCACTTTCACACCATTTCATTTGACAAAAGTACTAATTTGAAATTCGCCTTCACCGAGTGCAGACCTCAAAATCGACACGAAAATATTATAGGGTTGTTTCAGATTTCCCCGTGTTCCAACGACGCTTTTTTGTGTGTGCTCACGGCGTTCATGAAAATGGATGAACGTGTCGCCAGGCACAAATTTTTGTCTTTTTATATTACAGAAAATCTCCTACCAGTGTGTTAAAGGTAGATTTCCACACACTAGTAATATTATTACTATGGTATACGGATGTACCACCTATGTGTCAGGAAATACCACGGTAATAGAATTCTATCGATCACAGCGTAATTCTTCCGAAGTAGTACGTTTAGAAACTATACTTTTAAAATACCATTTGTCAACGCATACTACATGAAGTCTTGTCACTACCCAAGGTATTTCCAATACAATGGTATCAAAGCCATTGTATTTACACCAAACGTATATCAAAGGTTTAAGAATCAAAATGTGATATGTGTATTGTCAGTATTATAAAAATTTCGACTGAATACGCTCAAAATATATACAGCTGAACACACAAATTCAGCACAGTTATCGAAAGCGCATGTTATGTCAATATAAAAAAAATTGAAACTTCAAAAACGGTATAGCGCCATTTTCCAAGTTAAAGTAGGTAGTTTATTTTAACACGAATTTTGCAAGGCATTGCTTTTAAGGAATTGTGTATACATTGCCCTTGCCAAGGATCAACAAAAAGAATAATTTAACTATACAAATACGAAATAAAATATTTTCTTCGGCGTCAATTCTTGCACCCACTGCTTAACCCCTGAGGAAACCACTTAGCCCCTCATGTGTTATCCACGCATATTTTACTCATGAAGCTATAAACGATTTACACAACTCGTGTTAAATAAGAAAGGATCGTACAAAGGGAATCATAGTCAAAACAATATCTCAAAAGTGATAAAAGCGTACATCGCAAAAAAGCATAAAAAATGTTTGGCGGAACGAAACCTACTTTTGGTCAAACATCCACAAGTTCTGGATTTGGCTTTAACAACACCGCAACTGCTTCGCCATTTGGCCAATCAACATTTGGAAAACCAGCTACTGGGGGATTTGGACAAGCACCTGCATTTGGACAACAACAAAATACTTCGCTGTTTGGAGGAGCTCAAGCTCCTAGCACTGGATTGTTTGGTGCGAGTACATCGTCGGCATTTGGAACTACAGCAACAACTCAACCATCATTTGGAGGTATAAATAAATATTGTTTTACTCCATTTTTTTATTTGATTTAGTGTTATAGTAGTTATATTCATTACGAAAGATGCAATGTTCAACTTGACAATAGATTACCTATATATTATCAGTCGCAACTATTAAATATAATAATATTGATATTTATTAAATCTTTTAGTGATTTTGACAAATTGATCTGAGAATACAAAAATAATAAATATATAATTTTATACTTTTAGCATTCTCGCAGCCCCAGCAAAACACATCTATCTTTGGTGCTGCACAGCCGGCTGCAGCCCAAAACTCTCTCTTTGGCCAATCGTCTACATCAGCATTTGGCGCTGCAAAACCATCCGGCTTTGGATTCACTCAACCGGCCACTCAACCCAATACATCCCTGTTTGGACAAGCCCAACCTACTAGTACTGCTGGTTTTGGATCGTTCGGGCAGACAAGCCAGCCGACAAATGCCTTTGCAAGTGCTGCCACTGCTTTTGGTCAACCAACAGCTAGCGCAGGCAATGCAACCGGTACTGCTTTAATGAAATATCAACCAACCATTGGTACTGATACACTGATGAAGGCTGGCACCCCAAACAATGTAAATACAAAGCAACATTGTATTACCGCAATGAAGGAATATGAATCGAAATCTTTGGAAGAACTTCGCATGGAGGACTACTTGGCAAATAGAAAAGGTCCACAAGCGGGGACGTCTGCAGGCTTTGGTGGATTTGGCTCAACTCAGCCCGCCGCTCCTAGTGGAGGACTTTTTGGCGCCAGTACTCAACAGACAACTGGTCTATTCGGTCAGCAGCCAGCACAGCAGCCAACTGAAAATAAGAACCTCTTCGGAACGAGTCTCTTTGGGCAGCCAGCACCTGCTTTTGGAGCAACGGCTCAGCCAACAAACAGCTTCATGGCAAAACCCTTTTCAACACCAGCTTTTGGAGCGGCCCCAGCAGATAACTCTGCGAATCCTTTTGGAGCAAAGACATTTGGCCAGACACAAGCTCCTAGCCTGTTTGGTCAGCCAGCCGCCCAAACAACTGCAACACCTGCCTTTGGTCAGGCAAACACAACAGGATTCGGTGGATTTGGAGCCCCTACACAGCAAACTTCTGTATTTGGTGCCCCTGCTGCTGATAATAAGCCAGCATTTGGCTTGACTGCATCAACGGCAAATACGGGGTTTGGCGGATTTGGATCAAATGTTAACACTAGTACCGCAGGAGGAGGTCTTTTTGGACAAAAACCGGCACCAGCATTTGGAGCACCTACGTCTGCCTTTGGTACCAGCACGGCAACCACCGGCTTTGGCGGTTTCCAAGCCAATCAACCCGGTTCCTTATTTAACACGAGCATGAACAAACCAGCTACCAGTGGTTTTGGAGGATTTGGAACGCAAACTTCGGCAGCTCCATTAACATTCAATACTGGGCAGCCATCGATGTTCGGCACTACTCCTAACAAGCCCCTCTTTGGCAATACTCTACAAACAGGAACAGCGGGAGGTGGACTTTTTGGTGGAGGTGGCACCGGCATGTTTGGTAACAACAACACTTTGGGATCGTTCGGCGCTTCAACAATGGGAGCGTAAGTGGTCTATTCTTTGTAATTGGCAGTAAATCATTAGTTTTATTCTGGCTTTAGGAACACAACACTAGGAGCAACATCCCAACAGAATACAATTCCAATTCATCAACAGATTCTCTCAAAGGTCACATCACCTTATGGCGACAATCCAATATTCAAAGATTTAAAGCGTCACAATGAAATCGATGCGCTACGTGCAACTAATCCTGTTGCACAGAAGGCTATTCTCGAGTCATCTAGCTCACAGTTTAAAATTACTGTCAAAGCAAACTCGAATTCTATCAAAATAAAGCCGATTGGCAGTGCTCTAACTAAGGTAAATACAACAAAGGCTCTTCTATCTCAATTTTCTTACTTATTACTTTATACTTTACAGAAAGCCCTCTTCGAAGGCTTAGAAGAATTCGACAACAGTGTTGAAACGTTTAGCCTAAAACCAAACGCCAAGCGTTTGGTTATTAAGCCGAAACAAACAAACGATCGTACACCAAACGTTTCACTTAACGCAGGTGGTACTCCACAAAGTGGAAAATCATCTTCGATCCATGCCGGAGATAGTGGGAATAAATCTGCAACATCAATTCCTAGCGCAATGCGGAATGAATCATTTTCTGGTGAAATTCCACAAGAGAATATACCACCTACAAACAAAGATGCGGACACAAGCCGTCGTGAATCATGGCTTCATCCTAACAATTTGGAGAAAGTTCGACAGCAAAATGTCCACCATCAGTCCGAGTCGCTCATGAATAACACCTTGACCGAATTGGTTCCTAGAAAGTCCTCTGAATTGGCGTTCAGTCCAGCCGAGGAAGCAGCTGTAGCCGGATCACGTAAAGAATCAGTGAGCAAAACAGTATCGTACAGCGAAACAATAAGCGAAAGTTTTGTCTCCAATCGATCGTACATTGAAGAACGTAACGATGATTCGTCGTATATGAATATGGAACCACATCCAACAGGAATTGTGCTACGACGTGTGGGGTAAGCATATACTATACATTTTTTATAATGATTGAACAATTTAAATTCGCTGATTATTTCCAATTTCTCACTTTTTCAGTTACTATACCATACCTTCACTGGACGATTTAAAGTCATATCTAACCGAGGACGGCTCTTGCATTGTCCCTAACTTTACTATTGGACGTGAAGGATATGGCAATGTCTACTTCAACAAAGAAATGGACGTTGCTGGATTAAATTTGGATGAAATAGGTAAGTAACCGTTGCACCAGTGCCCCCTTTTCACGGACACAGTACATTGTTCTTTCGCCCTTCAGTTCATTTCCGCAACAAAGAGGTGATTATCTACCCAGATGATGACAACAAACCTCCCATTGGCAGCGGTCTCAATCGTGAGGCCCAAATAACTCTTGATCAGGTTTGGCCTCACGATAAAACCAAACACGAACCCATCAAAGACCCACAACGCCTTGCCGAAATGGATTACGAATCGAAGTTGCGACGAGTCTGTGACAAGAATGACATTCGCTTCATCGAATATCGTCCAGAGACAGGAAGTTGGGTATTTAAGGCGAAACATTTTTCCAAATATGGTATCAATGACAGCGATGAAGAGGATGACATACCGACTGATCCGAAAAAAGCTAAAATGAATGTTAAAGATAGCGACGCTGCAGCCCTTAAGGGTGGAAAGGTAAAGAGTACTCAATGGAATCATATCATATAATATGCTTCGAACTTTGTATAGGTTGTTGAAAAGCTCGCTGGCGCAGTTGGTGGAGTTGTCGCCGGAAAACAGGACCCCAAAGCAGCCGCTTTAAACTACGACGAAGCGGAATTCATGCTTATGGATAAAACTCGTGAGTATATATCGCTGGTTCTAAAAATTCCAAAATAGTATCATTTTTATATATCTCTCTCTTTGAATTTATTTTTAGAAGTTGTATTTTAACTTTATAACCCAAACCACTTCTGAAATGATGACAATTTGATTGATTATATCGTTTTTTTTTCTGGGTGCTTTTTGCGGAATATAATTAATGCGTTGAGTGCAATTTAGAAATAGGAAATTATATTATGTTAATCCCAATTATTAAAGAATTATATGTAAAACGTCTAAAATGAAAAAAAAATGTCTTTTGGATTAGATGAGCATCAGTTAATGTGGATTCGCTAGGTGGAGATTATTTACTCTGCTTGGTATCCACACTTTCTTGGAACATCGTGTTAAGTATTTAAAATGATTGCTATCGACATTAGGTTGAGGTTTTTCCCAGTATTAATATAGTATAACTCATTATAGGTTGCTTGTATTATGTGTGTTTGACTGACTAAAGATGACTGAATAATACATCCTCTGTACAATTTGGTTAATTCTGTTTATTACCACAAGTACACATGAAAAGCTTTTATGAATAGCTTATCTGTGCTGTAAATGTGGGGGGGCACTTGCATTACAACTCATTATAGATGCAGACGCCATATAACTTGTATGAATAGTTCGCGAAGAAACTTGATCTATTTCCAAAGATTTGTCTGCACCTTCGGGAGCATTCCTTAGTGATTATGCGTTAGAGGTCCCTGCTTCAGATACTTTCGCGTTGAAATCATTGTTACATCGGGTTGATGGACGACGTTGCTTTGTAAACTGAGAAGAGCTACCATCCTTCTAGTACTCCGGAATCACTCTGTGTGATACCGTAGAGTCGCAAAACTTGTAAAATTGTGTCGCTTTTTAAAAATCAATCATATCCAAGCTCGATGATGTTCAACTGTGGAATTGCATCTGTAATTAATTTACCTGCAAAAAAATACATGCCAGTCAGAAAATAGCTGATGCACATAAACCGTCACAATTTCCCAAATCGCTCTTTTGCTTATATATATATAAAAAGCATATCTTTTTAAAAATCAGTAGAATTGATATAATTTATTCCTTCTAATTGAGGCTCGCCCTTGTTAAAGCACAGTGTGTTTAAAACGTAAATGTCTGCTAGAACGTAGTGATGGCATTCGATAGTAATTTCGCAAAACAACAGTTTTTCTTGATTTTTTCTTACTGTTTCTTCTTCATTATCTTCATACAAATTTCTGTCAGAAGTGCCAGGATCTTAATCTTAAATCCGGGGTTTAATAAATCAATTATGGTTTCATTTTCATCACAGGTGTAATTGATCAGGTACTTGGTGTTGTATCCCAGGCTTCGATGCCAGTCTTGTCCATCGTTTGTCATCCTGACAAGTCCGAACAAATCTCCAATCAATAACGAATCGAAATTAATTTCAGTTTCTCTTTTCAGAATTTCTTCAAAATAGTGGCCAAACAGACTACTCGTTCTTTGATAACTCCAAACGAAATGGACTGACTAGCCCAACAGCTGTTCTCGCGAAAGATGCCGGAACCGATTCTCATAAATTACAATTAATGAAGGCGTCATTATTTATTGATGAAGATATGGATTCTAGGTCAAGTAAGTTTCGCTACCAAATCAAAAATACATTTCTTAATTCTTATGTTTATGAAGTTGGGCCTGAGAGACTGGATAATTGCGAAAACATCAATATTAATGCCAGCAGTCGGTTGTTCTTCAATCGTGGTCACGAACAGTATTCATCGTCTCAATCGTTGTGGAAAGATGGAAACGGAAATTCGGGAGCATCGAGCCAGGTTGACTTTCCATCCGGTCAAAGTCCCCCATATGAGATCCCAAAAGACAAATCGAAAGATTTTGAAGTAAATATTATTTAACTTTAGCTATTGTTCAGTTATTAACTTTGATATATGTTTTAGACACTTATGTCAACCATGGAAACAGCACCTGTGGTAAAGTATCAACCACTCATCGTAAAACCCAAAGTGGCTCAAGTTAAAGCACTGGCATCTCAAGTTCCATTTGAGAAATCTCTAGGCTATCAATTAAAGGGTAAATGTGCCGCCGATTTGGGTTTGTTCAACAGCCGTCGATTTAAGGTATCCTTCGGTCCTCAGAATACTTTGATTTTGCCTGCAACAAAGAATTCCGCCGTTAGGAAAATTAACAGTATGGAACAAACTTACATACGATTTAGCATAAACTTTCATTTCATTAGTTTTGTTTTTCAGATGCAACCCTTCTGAATTTAAATCACATCTTCCAAGGTCGCAATTCGAATGACTACTCCCCAACGGTTCTGTATCATCTGAAGATTTCATCGATAGGGCACATTGAAAAGTTTGACGAGAGTATTGTCGATCATTTGGAAATTCAACTTAAAAACTCGCTACAAGTGGAAGTGGATGGAACTGATTGTCCTATGATTAAAGCAAACAGTGGAACCGAATTAATCGTCAAACATTTAGATGAGGCGGTTAAGCAATTAAATTTGGGACCCTTGGAAGAATACGCCGTTTCAGTGTGGTCACTTTGTTTGGCTCTGTGGGGTGAAAATGAGGAGCTAGAAGGTCGTGAGGCAAATAGCCATCTCGCTGTTATGTGTCGAAGAAATTTGTTATCCCAATGGCTAGAGAATACACTCACCGAAAAGGATCTTCTAACAAAAACCGTTTCAAACAATAATTATATCAATCATCTGATGGATCTGCTTATGTGCCACAAGGTGATTGAGGCCTGCGATTTATCCTTTAGGTATGATGATGCAAATTTGGCACTTCTCTTATCCCAACTATCGTCAGGACCTGTGGTTCGCCAATTGATGGAAGATCAACTGGCCGCATGGCACAAAGTCGAAGCGGACAAATATATAAGCGTTGAACGCTTAAAGTTGTTTATGCTCGTAGCGGGAGTTGCGCTGATGGACTCTTCACATGGACCAATCAATACCCTAGAAAGCATTGAATGGATAAAGGTTTTGGCGGTAAGTTTTTGCATCGATTTCTATTTATAAGTTGATGAGGTTGTTCAAACTTTACCAAGGCATTTCTCTTTAGGTACAACTTTGGTATCTCTGTTCGCCAACTTGCTCAATCACAGATGCTCTAATCGCATATGAGAAATCATTTAAAGCCGATGAATTTTATGCTAATCCACCTTCGCCGCACTACACCGATTCGACTGGAAAAAGTGAAAAACATCCATTGTATGACTTGCGCTACCATATTCTTCAGTTATATTCCAAGCGTAGTCATCCGCTCGAAAGTATTCTTAATCCATTGAATTATACTGCAGATTCTATGGACTTTAGACTTAGGTAAGTCATCTGCAGATTAAGAACTTAATATCACGAATAAAAATATTTAATTATCAGCTGGTTGTTGCTGCAAACATTCGAAGCTCTTGGTTATCATCACTGTTCTGAGCTCTACGAAAGTCAACTTCACGTTAACTTTGCTTCCCAATTGGAAAATTATGGTCTCTGGCAATGGTCTGTGTTTGCACTTCTTCACATAAAGAACCAGAGTATTAGGGAAATGCATGTGCAAGACTATCTCTATCGATACGTGTCGGTTTCCAATGACGGTGCTATAACTGAGAATGAAAAGTTTGTAATAAACGTGTTGGGTGTGCCACACAAGTGGTTAGACTCAGCAAAGGCAGTTAAAGCTGGTGCAACAGGCAATTATCACATGCAAGCCAAGTATTTGCTAAAAGCACATCATTGGGCACAAGCACATGAAGTCATTTTTGAGCATATTGCACCGGATGCAGTAATAAATGGTTAGTTCTAAATTTTATGAAATTAAATATATCTCTGATGGTTTTGTTTTTGTATTCCTACCATACTGCAGATAACATGGACTACCTGCATGATCTACTAAGTCAATTCGATAATCCATTGTTAAATAAAAGTATTAAAGTACCCAACTGGTCTAACCAGGGTCAAATCTTTTTAGATTTCATCGACATCAATGAGAAAGTAAGTTATCCTAAGTCTTATTATATTATTTACTAATAACGTTTTCTATTTCAGTTCAAAAGTCTTAAAAATCTACATGAAGGAGACATCGAAGCACGTTGGGAAAACCTTAAACCACAACTGGCTGACCTCTGTTCTCGTATTAATCTCCTGCCATGTCCAACGCCGAAACATCGCTTGTGCCAGAGTGAAATTGCTCAAAGTTTAGCCTGTCTTGTGCGTGGTGTACTTGTAGTTTGTCCTGTATTGAATCCGTGTCTAATAATCAAAATTGCCTTGGAACGACTCCCTTTGCCACAGGAGTTTGCTCAGCAAGAATTAAGAGCGTTGCTAGATACGCTAGTTGGCGATCTATGTAAATCGAATGAACCAATCGATGTTAACTAATATGAGTAGTCGCAAATAAGTCTAGGCATTTCTTCTGTTTTTTTTTTATAAACAACATGAATCCAGCAACAAATTATTTTGTAACAGATTTTTAATTTAACATAAGGTTCGAAAAGTTGTTTGAAAGCATAAAAGTACACAGATTGTAAGTTGTTAGGTCTTTTTTTATTTGTTCCTTAAGTTTAGTTATTTAAAATTAATAATAAAATACATTTCAAAATAAGGTCATATGTTTTTTTACGTCGCTGAGCACACGCTCTTAGTATCGCTTTATACTGTTTTTTTTTGTGCAGGGCATAGATGGTCATTTACTAATTTTTCAACCTTATTGACTATGTACTACAAAAAAATTTATTTTAATTTGGGTTAGGTTGCAGTGGCTGCACGCGATACGCGTGCACACTTAGGCCATAATGGTCCGTTGTGGTACCACGTGGATCTGTCGACTTTCCTACAATCGTTTGTCTAATTTAACCATTCAGAGCTGACTATATAGCGTAGGAGGTTTCTGATATTAATATTAGCCAGCTCACATAGATTATCAAATAAGTTTTCCAGATGCAGTTCTTTTTCTGAGAGAGCAGGACAAGAGCAGAGAAGGTGAGTGATATTTTCCTCCTCTTCTTCGTCCAAGCAGCTTATACAGGGGCCATATTTTATAAAACGAATATCGTTGAAATCACTTCGTTCTCGTTGAAATTCGATTACATAAAACGAGTATCGTTCTTGATTTTACGATAATCGTAATTTCTTACGACTAGGGCTCTATTACATAAAACGAAACGAACGGCAAGTAAACGATAGTCACGACAAAGCGCGATTGTGTAAAACCAGAAATTTATGACAGCTCAATGAAAACGAAAGCTATACGACTGCCAAATGCCATTCGTAAGAAATTACGAGTATCGTAAAATCAAAAACGATACTCGTTTAATGCAATCGAATTTCAACGATATTCGTTTTATAAAATATTGCCCCTGAAGATGCCATCAAGGAGGAGTTTTATGACCTTCTGGATGGAGCATGTCTGGAGTTTAATGTAAAAGTTGTACTAGTTGCTACCAACTAACATATTTTGCAGTAGCTCGTAATACGGTAATAAATAGCACTAGGTTCCCAAGGCTAAGGATCCACACAACAGCCTGGCGCTCTCCAGACCGTCTAACCGCCATCCAAATCGAACATGTGCTAATCGATGCAAGGCACGCGTCCAACATCCTTCACGTGCACACATTCCGAGTGGCAATTTTCTGACCAATTTTCTTGACCATTTTCTTGTCGCGTCTAAATTCAGAGCTCGACTGTCCAACGAAAAGAAGCTGTGAACTGCCCAGAAGAAGAAATTCGACGTTGGACGCCTTAGCACACCTGGAGTAGCCAGAGCCTACAGCTAGCGCCTGAGTATGAAACTCTCCTCTGTGCACTCACGTACCACAGACGCCAACAATCAGTGGTGCCATTATCGCGACATCATCAAGGAGGTAGCCGAAACCACTGTAGGGTACCAGCCACCCCCATTAAAGAGCCCGTGGTATGATGATGAATGCGTGTACAGGAAAAAGGTTACAGAAGATGCACACAAGAAAGCGCTGCAGCGCAAAACAAGGGCAGCGAGAGAAGAGTATAGAGCCAGGAGAAGGGAGGAAAAGAAAGGCTTACGCAGCGTCCCAGCTCAAAGAGATCAATGAGTCGTGCGATCGTAACAACATCCGGAGGTTTTATAAAAAGGCCAATCAACTGGCTGCGGGCTAGAATACCGGAACGCAGGCTCTTCGAGACAGCGAAGGAAACCTAGTCACCGAAGCGCAGGGAATACTAGATGTTTTTAAACAGCATTTCCAGCAGCTGCTTAATGGGCATCATGTAGAGAGAGTGATAGGGCAAGAAGAGAACCCACGTCCAGTCAATGAAGAACTAGTTCCACCACCTAGTATAGAAGAAATTGGCCTAGCTAAAAAAAACTAAAGAACAACAAGGCCGCAGGTTCTGATGGCTTACCAGCGGAGCTTTTCAAATACGGTGGTGATGTTTTGTGAGGGAGCATGCACCGAATCATAACCCAAGTATGGGTGGAAGAAAACATGCCCGATGATTGAACTATCAGATCCATATGCCCCATCTACAAAAAAGGAGATCCTATGTCTTTAAGAACTATTGAGGCATATTCCTGCTTAACGTCGCATACAAGATCCTATCCAACGTACTGTGTGAACGTCTAAAACCGTTCTGCAACAAATTAATCGGCACGTACCAGTATGGCTTCCGGCCCAGCAGATCGACAATAGACCAAATTTTCACACTGAGACAAATCCTAGAAGAGATCAACGAATTTCAAGTCGAAACTCACCACCTATTCATCGACTTCAAAGCCGCGTATGATGGCATACATCGTCAAGAGCTCTATAAGACGATGGCCGAATTCGGAACCCGGCAAAACTTATTTAGCTGTGTTGCGTGACGCTGGAAAACACGCGCTGCAAAGTGCAGTTTGGAAGTAGCTCCTCCGAACTGTTCCAAACATGCACCGGATTTCGGCAAGGAGACGCGCTAACATGTGACTTCTTCAATCTCGTACTGCGAAGGGCAGGTGCCAACACGGAAGGCACTATTTTCAACAGGTCCGTCCAGCTGCTGGGCTATGCAGATGATATGGACATCATCGGTCGCTCCCATCGTGCCGTGATAAAAGCGTGCACGGCGATTGAAGAACAAGCGCAATCCGTTGGCCTTGAAGTAAATGAGGACAAGACTAAGTACATACTATCAACAAACAAACAAGCATCTGTCCACTGCCTGTGACAACAAACTATTGATAGTAGCAATTTCGAGGTAGATTTAGAAGTTCACCTACCTCGGAGTAAACATAAACTCCACGAATAACACCCTAGTGGAGATCCGGCGAAGAATTACCCTAGGAAACCGTTGCTACTTCGGTTTGGCGAAACAACTGGGTTCAAAACTCCTAGCTGGAAGAACGAAATGTGTGCTCTACAAACCCTTATCCTGCCATTTCTGCTTTATTGCACCGAGTGCTGGACGATAAACAAGAGGGGAAAGCTGATACTGCGCTCCTTCGAAAGAAAAATACTTCTGCGGATTTTTGGTTCTGTGCGTGAGGAGGGCGAATGGAGGAGACGATATAACCGCGAACTCTATGAGCCGTACCAAGATGTTCATGCAGTACAAAAAGCCAAAACACGTAGATTACGTTGGTTCGGCCACATTGAGCGAATGGACAATAATGCTCCAGCTAAGAGGATCTTCGAATCCCAGCCCCCATGTTCGAGAGGGCAAGGAAGACCGAACCTCCGTTTCAAAGACCAAGCCATCGAGGATGCCAGAGCGCTTGGTCTAGTGTTCAGGAAGAGACTCTTTACGAGTCAGGAGCCCGATAAGTAAGTAAGTAAGTATAGGACAGTGTCATATAAGTTCACTGATTATGGTGCTGATGTTTCATCTGTTCAGCATTGTCAACCAGATGGAGCTCTTCTGATTATAGTTAGGCCAGAGTTGCCTGGATATTTATTTTATCCGTTTATCCATCTGCGGTTTGCTTACTAGATCGCATCCAGTTTTATCTGCAATTTACATGAAGCGAGGGGCATACATAACATATTTACATACATGCCTGTAGGATATCAAGGGTAGAACCCTGTCTGACTAGCCCATCCGCCTTGCAGTTCTATGGTATGTCTCTGTCATTACATTAAATCTCATCTCATTAATATATATTCAGCATTTGTGGGCTGATTTTGATTTGAACAAGATGGATTCCAGGGATTTGATTACCGCTTGGCTGTCACTGAAGATGTTAATATACTTCGTATACATTACATTCCTTTTCAGACAGGACAAGGCTTGTTTAATTGCCATAATTTCCGCCTGGGAAACAGTACAATGGTAAGGCGAAAATATATGCTTAGGTTAAGCATCTCGGAGAAAACACCGCCACCAACTCCAGATTCCGTTTTAGACCCATGTGTATAGATGTGAATCGAGTTTTTGGTTCCGATCGTGTACGACTACCATTTAAGGCAACTAGGACTGAAGTTAAGCGGTGTTTTCTGTATTTCCAAGGTGATTCAGAGTCTTTGTGTGTTCACCTTGACTCCTTTGTGACGAAGCTCTTAGTCTCACAGCTGCACAAGCTGTCTGTCTGTTTGCATTTCCGATTATTTCACAACTTCGGTTTTCTATGGTCATACCTCCATACTCATTCGTGGGGTCAATATTGACTCCGAGGTAGACGAACTCTTTAGCTACAGCGACACTAACTGTTACAGCATGAGATTGAATATATTATCTAGCGCCTCTTTATGGTGTTTTCCGTGTCCTACACTGTTGGAATCCCGAATTCTGCCTGATGATGTTTACAGGGTCTTAAAATCGATGAAAAGATTACGTGTCTACATAAAATTCGTTGTCTTTTCCAGGATTTGCTTTAGTTATAAAAATTGGACGATAAGTGTTTTGCACAAAGGCGCAGAGCCCAGTACGTTGGATTATTCGCGACATTTGCAGGGATATGCCTCGGTAGTTGGTGCCTTAATTTGGACATATGGAGATGATATTACAGTCATTGGGCATACACTTATCCATCCAGACTTTGTTGATGGTTTGGTACATGCACACTTCTATGGAAGCACATCCGTTTCTGCTGGTAATCCCGGTGTCTTGCTGTTCTTCAGCTTCTTAGCGTTTGTACTAACTTCTTCAATAATGGGAGGAAGCGTTACCTCTTCTTGACTGGAGGTTGGGCGGTATTACTATTATTCTTTCGACACTACACCCATTCCCTGCAATTTTGCAGAGCCTGCTTTCCTACTTCGAAGCCAGCTACTCGTTGATTGGCTTTTTGTATAGTTGACGGATCTTCTTTTTGTCACGAGACTCTTCGATTGCCCTGAACTGCAAGTTCTATTTTTTTGCAGGATTATCTTCTTTTACCTTCTTCTGGTTCTATACTCATTATGCGCGGCATGTCTGCCTCCAGTTGCGCACTTCAAGTTTATTGAGGTCGGTTTATACTTGTGCGTGTCTTCTTCTACTGAATAGTGCCTCTTGTCTATCGCAATGTGACCAATTAGATTGACCGTTCGTTGATCTTGAGACCACCATGTGCTGAGGTGCTAGCTAAAGTGGCATTTCGTTTAACAGGGTAATTAATTAGTCTAATTCCTTTACAATACAATATTGCTTATGATGTCTTGTTTTTCTACCTCTGCGTTCAAATCTCCCAGCCAAGGAGCAGTCTTTGGCTACATCATGATTTCCCTCCTTCGGAGAATGAGCGCATATAAGGCTTATATGCCTTGGCCTTGTGAATTGTTACAATTCGTGATTGCAGCATCAGGCGTGCTAGTCGTGCTCCGTTCTAAGCTCGTCGGAATGGGGGGATCTTGCTGCCACAAGAAAAGGAGGGTTATGGGCAAAGGGTACCGGGAGGGATAGTTTATTATGTTCAATTATTGAAGTAAAATCACTTTTTTACATTTTAATATTTCGGTGTCCGGCAAACCTTCTAATTTTACGGTTATTAACGAAGATATTAACTGGCTTACCGATATTAATTTACTTCAAACCTTGTACAGGGATTGCGGGTCCGGTGATGTGCACAATCTTACATAAACGAGTCCATGTGGTTTTTCTCTCCGAGAGAATTTTCTAATGGTGACTCTAAAAGAATGAAAACAAACCTCATGTTTGCTCATTATTGTCAAAACCAATTGGAATTTGAAAGCATTAGTGGTTCCATGCAAATTAAAAAAAAAAAAACAATAAATTATAGCGCACTCTCGTCTCCAATGACTACAATTTCTTGTTTTTCCAACTAAAAAAAGTAAATCCTATTACAATATACGATAAATGAAAAACAAATTAAATCTTTTTTTTATAAATAGTTTTACTTTTAATTATTCATATTTTGTTTAAACAATTACGAACTAGATCATATTATAATGTATGTACCTTAAGATCGAAAATTCTTTCCAGACTATTAGATTAACCATAACATAAAAAAAATAAACAATATTATTAAAAAATGAAAACAATTGTAGGAGTAAGATAGGTTTACCTACCAGCGTCGTGTTTCAATCCAAATAATAGTAACACAGCGCTTGATCAATCGCTTCTCAATCAATGCTATGTATTTGTGTGAAAACCTGGAACTTGTCAAAAATGATTAAATATATTTTTTTTTTTTTGGAATCATCAAAATGTTCTAGTGTTCAGTAGTTGCTTTGGGATTTGTTAGGCCAAGCTTTAAAGACTTTGTTCCGGTAAATCCCTCCGCAACTACCAACATCTCCTCGGGCAAACGTTTCGAATGCTAGATTCTTTTGGAACGATACATTTTTTTTTTACAAAGGATGCGCGAGTATATTTGCTGACCCAGTCAAATGGTTGCGATAGTTAGGCTCTCATGTCTCACACAAAGCTGAAATATTTGGACAAATGGAAAATAAACTAATTTCTTGTACAAGCACACAACAGAATTCGATGGAGACTCTGCATTTCGCTTCACGAAAACAATAATTTCATTCTCAAATGCAGAGCTTCCACGACGTTGTATTGATAGACGGTTGGGCCACCCACCTTTCAAACGCGTCTTTTTTTTTTTTTTGATTTTTTAAAGACAGAAACACATTGCATCCAGCGTCTGGAATGTTGAAAAGATTGTAAAGATAAAATGTTTTCATTGATTTTTAACAAAATTAATTCTACCAGACTCCTACAATAGATCAAATTAAAATTAATAATGAAAAAATAAGCAAATTCGGAAAGAATCGGTCGATTAACAACTTTGTATACTAATTCTTAAAACTAGTCCTTTTTTTCTTCTTGGCATTACCTTAGGCAAATGCATCCCTATTGGTGTCACTTAGTCAACTACCAACAGTTGGTCGGGTAGCGTGTTGCATCGCTTTGCATTCAGGTGACAGCTGGGACAATATTCAAAGGAAATTTTTCCACGAGTAATGTGCAAACAAAGCCCACTGTCGTCTTTATCGATGCCATTCTGGTTGTTAAAGTAATTATGTTCACCACTGATACTTTGCACTTCACATTTACTGTTGGTCGGACTGAAGTCAGTGTTCTCCTCGGGCACTGGGCAATCGTCCATTCCTAGCAGCTGGTCCCAATTACTTTCGGTATACGGTTCGTAGCTGGAATCTGTGAAGAAATTGAAATCATTGATGAAACCCTCTGAAAGAATTGTGTCGTCGGGATGCAAATCACTACCATTTTCATTGCAGTCATAGTTGATGGCAACCGGCGGCTCTATGCTGGATGTAGAACGATTAGAGTCCGTTGGCGAACACGATGATGCTTTAGGGAGGAAAACAGACTTTGTATTTAGCACTGAAACCAAATTAAGAATATCCGATTGATTGGTTATAAGTCCCTTGTAGTATTGCTTTTCGTTTTCCAGTTTCTTTACCATTTTCATGTGCTTGCGTAGTAGTTTGTGGAGTTTTTTATTTGAGTTCTTCAAGGTGTCGAGCTCCTGTTCCAGGGTTTCGACATAAGCCTTTTTTCTGCGGCGGTTTTCCCGTGCTAGTAAAGCATTACGATTGCAAACGTTTGGATCAGGGCGACGAGTAGGCAGACGCTGGAGTGATTTCTGTTTTCCTTGCGAGTTTTTCGATTTAAAAACTGAATTTGGACTGCTACTCTGAGAACTGCTATATATATCATCAAAATCCGAATCGTCGCTGCTGCTGGTGCAATCATTAGACATATCGCTAATTTGATTTGCAATTTCACAATTTTTGAGGGCGGCCATGTTCTTGGCAGGGTAATGCGTCGTATATATTGTATACGCAATTTTGGTTTTAGTTTGAAAACACAATGAAATTTGATAAAATCTTTCTTTTTCGCTGAGTTTCGGTTTTTACTTACTTTGTGAATTAAAATTCTAAATAAAATTGTGCTGAATGTTAAGTTTTACACGGAAGTTGAAAACGTTTTTTGTAACTTTCTCTGTAGTTAGCAAATTTCAGTGGAATATGGTATTTTATGTTCGGCTAGATCACGGTGGATAGATTGGGCGCGTTTATAATGTCGGTAAGGAGGTGCAAGACATTTCAATTCACAGTGACGATAAACTGCGTTCTTATATCGGATTGAGTGTGATCAAAAATGATTTTATTAATATATCAAAAATATAATAGGGGTATTCATATTACGTCGTAAATTAAAAACGTCGGAAAAAATTAAAGATAACGATGAACGTTTTATGAACGCCCCTAAAAGGTTGCACCTAAATGATAGGGGTATTCATGGAACGTCGAAAAGTCGCCGTAAACGTTGTAAACGTGATTACGTGATAAATGAAGTGTCAAAATTTGTATGGGAAATCTTTTCTAACAATATCGGAATTTTCTCACAGGAATTGGGTGCGTAAATTGAGGTGGTAAATGTTGTAAACTTTTAATCAGTCACTTTAACACATCAAACGTATGCGTTAAACCGAAAAAAATTATCGACTACGGCATGACAACAATTAGAACAAAATTCTGTCAATAAATAATTAATTATTACTACGCATTATTTAGTGACGTAGTTTTAGGGTCGTTCATGAAACGTCGTCGTAAAATTATAATCTTTCGCACGTAATACAATTACGACGGTGCATGAATACCCTTGATGAATTAATTATAGAAAAACAAAAGAAAATATCTAAACAAAAATAAAAAAAATCTAGGAATCTCAAGGGTAAGTTAGGCCACTTGAACAAAGATGGTGGTGGATGAACCGAAAGTTCAACGACAGTGCTCTCTCAAGGCTAAATTCGCCAACATGCGCTCACGCTCCGACGCAGTAAAAAGATGATATAACTTAGAACTGCTTCTATGAGCTCCTTGACAAAACCTATGAGCTACTTTCGAAGTACGTTGTTAAATTCGTGCCTGGAGATTTTAAAGCAAAGGTAGGAAGAGAAGACATCTTTAGCAGTATTGTCGAAAATATAGCCTACACGACAACACGTCTGGTAACGGACTTAGGCTAATTGACTTCGCTATGGAACCAAATGCCACTATAGCCAGCACACGGTTTCCTCAACTCATTCGTCTGCAGATCAACGAACAGTCAACCAAATTGATCACAAGAAGCACGCATCCAGTATTTTGGATGTCCGAATATTCCGAGGAGCATCGACTCGGGTCACGGACCACTACCTTGTTGCAGCCAAAGTAAGAATACGGATATCCACCTCGCCACAACAAACTAGAAATACTATGAAAAAAATTAATGTCGAAAGACTGCAATTGCAAGAGACCGCCAAGAACTCCGCGCAACGCGTATTCTTTATACTACGTTCTCATTGAGCAAAAAAGCTCATTTCGGAAATCAATTTGTAAATATGATTAAATTTCCCATAAAAAATCAAATTTCCGTAATGTGATAATGCCATCATATTTGTGGGAAATGTGGATACTAATATGAAAAAATACGAGGTCAAACAAACGAAAAAACCTTTTTTCATTGGAATGGAACAGCTAAAATGTCAAATTGGATGGGATTCATGTGACAAAAAAAGGAAATGTAAACATTGGAAACTTTCTCCAGAAAAATGTATTTTTCAAGTTTGTTATTTATACAACAATTGATGGTACATTTATTGCTCTGTATTTGCTGCTATTATTTCGTCCAGAACCTCCTTGGAGCTTTCTATTTTAATTTAAGAGTCGATAACAATTGAATCCGGAACCCAAGTCTTTGCATATCCCGCTTCCTCTGTTTCAAACGCCAGTTGTCAAACGTAATTCGAAAATTTAGTGAGAACACCATTTTTGGTGAAATTTGAAATAATCTCATTTGAACCCCAGTGAGAACGTAGTATTAACCTCTCGATTGACACCATACCATCAGCATCTAATGTCGAAGAATAATTGCAACGATGCCAACATGCCATTGGATCAGCCGCAACTGATGTGCTAGATTTCTCGCGACCACCACCAAGAAAACCCTGGTTTGATGAGGAATGCCGACAGATGCTCGCAGCCAAGATCGAGGCCTACAAGGCTGAGCTCCAGGTAAAGACGAGAGCTACCATTGAGAGACATAAAAGAAGGGAAGAACACCGGCTTTTCAGAAATAAGAAAACAGAAAAGCGCGCGATCGAGGATATAGAGAGGTGTCGCTCCAAGAACGATGTTCGCAAGTTTCACCAAAGTGTAAAACGTGTTTATCGATTTCAAAGCCGCATACGACAGCATTTATAGTAACAAACTATACAGAGCCATGTCGAGTTTTGGTATACCGTCCAAACTCGTCCGTTTCTGTAGGATGACGATGGAGAATTCTCGCTGCTCCATTAGGGTCGGAAACGACCTCACCTACACATTCGATACCAATAAAAAAATTTTGACAAGGCGATACGCTGACATGTGACTTCTTCGATTTGATTCTTGAGAGGATTGTGCAAAACTCCTGAGTCAACAGCAGAGGCACAATTTTTCAAAAATCGGTGTAACTTATAGCATACGCCGACGATATTGACATCATTGGTAGGACTCAACGTGATGTCATAGCCACGTTTGCTAGTATAGAGAAGGAAGTGGCAAAAATGGGTTTAGCAGTAAATAAGGGTAAGACTAAGTATATGCTGTCAACACGAAAGGACACACAACATCGACGAATTGAACAGAACGTCACGATTGACAGGATAAAACTTTGAGGTAGTACGGTCTACCTCGGCTCCGCTATTAACTCTGATAACAACATCTCGTCAGAAATCAAACGAAGAATTGCACTGTTTCTTCGGGCTAAGAAGGCAATTTAGTAGTAAAGCCCTCACTCGAACTACTAATGAGATCCTATATAAGACCCTGATCATCCCAGTCCTGCTCTATGGCGCTGAAGCGGATGAAAAGGATCAAAAGCGGATGAAGAAATCCTTGGTCGATTCGAGAGAAAAATTCTTTGAAAAATCTTCGGTCCCGTTTGCGTTGACGGGCTATGGAGTCGAAAATTGAACCACGAACTAAACGAGCTGTACAGCGACATACCCTTGCTCAAAAAATTCCGCATTGGACGTTTAAGATGGCTAGGACATGTAGAATGAATGGACACCAATACTCCGGCTCGCAGAGTCTTTGATTCCAAGCCAGACGTCGGGCGCAGTAGAGGAAGACCTCGCGTGCACAAGTTGAAGAGGCATGTTGGTTGAGGCCCAGGTTCATCCCGGACTGTAGCGCCACTTAAGTAAGTAAGTAAGTACCTATACTGATCTGAAAATACACTTCTTCCTTAGTTTTAATGCTTAAAATACGCATATATGTCAGTTGTAAAAGTTGTGTACACATTAATAGCAACTGACATTTGTATAATCCTTTATATGTTTATATACACTAAACGGAAAAAGTAGTATCATTAGTCATTCCAGCATAACCGCCACCGTAGCGCAAGCAAATTATTTTAATTCGCAAATACAGGGGCATGTAAAAAGTAATTATATTCGTGACGTCTACACTTTCTCTCGCAACTGTGCCCAGCCCCCAGCCATTTCTTACCGAACACAAACCACAAAAGAAAACGTCAAAGTCCATATAGAAAAAAACTAGCCTTCGCAGACGTCAAACCAACGTCAAGAGAAAATTTGTCATCCGCTCCCAAAGAGAAGCAGTATTCGTGTCCGTGTGCGATGTTAGTTTTTCTGTGTTGTTTTGCACGATGATAGAAAATAAATTTCACTCCATAGAATAAAATTAACAAAAAATGACTGATATCACTATTAAACCAACTAATCCACATCCGGTAACTAAAACAAATACCTCACGCTAAAAAAGTAAAACTTAAAAAAAAAATAAAAAAAAAAATTAACCAAACCCTCCACTAGTAGCAGATTCATTAGGTATTTGTTGCGTTGTGAAAAAAGTGCACCAGTGGAGTAGCAAAACGAAAACGAAACATTTCAGTGATACACATTTAAAATAAACAACGCAGCGCACGGACATAAATTCGGATCGAAGTGAAATTACATACAAGAAGCACGGAATACCTTGCTGACAATTTAAAATCCTATTGCCAAAACAAGTTGTACTGTTGTTCGTTGTTCTTAATTATCATAAAATATTCCTTAAGAGTGTGCAATCATGAGTTCAAGTGCAGATGCTTCCTCCATACTTCTAGTCACAGCTAATGTTGGCAGCGTATTTGAAGATGTAAGTGTTAAAAAAAAATTAACGTAAGAGGGAGGTCGTGGCGCCACCCTACGCCCTATTTATTATAACACCTCAAACTTATAATGTGTGCCTTATTGATTTTAAGATCTCTAATTGGATTTATTTTTCTCTTGGCTTTACTTTATAGCCTTCAAGACTGTTAAGCCCATGGCTGGAAGAGTTTCTGACTCGAATAACACTGTTAAGACCTCAGTTTTTGGCGCTGCATCTCCAAGAAGTCGGTGGCAAAACTTATGAAAAGTCAATGGAATATGTTCAAGAGTTCATACGAAGTCTCTGTGAAGCCGAAGAACTCAGCGAATATTCCTGCATTCGCATATACATGGACGAGGATTACAATTCAGCCGAACATTTTACTGTATGTTATCAAAGTACTATTTGTTTTGCTTTGTATTTTTGTTTAATCTACTTATCGCCAATCTCCAATCGCCATCGATCAATCTAACGTTTAAATTGTATATAAACATATTCTCGGTGAGTGAAGGGCACTGTCTTCCCACTATGTAGTGTGTATCTGATGGTTAACACATTGTATTTGGTATTACAGTTGTATACAAATTGCTTTGGAAATCACTTGCAGCGAGCCCTTCAATGGTGCTTTATAATAGCAACTATCAAGTATATGGGAGATTATGTCTGAAATAATTAAAATTCTATTCTGCTAATATTGAAATGAGCATTATGTCATTGCCGGTTCACTCATGAAATATATTGTAAAAATGGATTGGGTTGACATAAAAAGAAATTGTTTAATACTCAATTACAAAATATGTATAAAACGTTACACTCGAGTTCGGTATGATTTTTGTGCGAAATAGATAAAAATGTTTCGGCATTTAAAAAGTTCGGTCTGCCTTGAAGTGCTAAACATGGGACATGAATTCAAATTCACACATTTCACATCTAAAACTCTTCAAACGGCGTAAAGGAATATAACATGATGATTTGACCAATATTTGATAATTTGTTGAAACGCAGTATAGTGTATGTCCTCCAGTGTTAGCCAATATGAAAAATAAAATTTGCAGGGATGTCGAATTCGGCCATCGCCATCGAATTCTTAGATGAGTAACTTGTAATTCGTTGTTATTTCCCGGGGTTGCTTTATTCTGAAATTCGAATTTTATGTTGAAGAAAAGTTTTAGAAGTTCACACATTACCTCCCATTGGATTTAATACGACATTTATAATATCCCTTATTAATGTCGCGTCGATATATTGCAAATTCAGCTAATTGAATTGAAGATGGATATCGACCATATATGCCACAATTCCCTAATTTTAGATATTTTCCTCGTTTGATTTTCCTAATCTTAATTTCTTTGCACGAACGATTTTCTTCTCACCGATTACCGTTTTTTCTAATTTTTATATAAATCTATATAAATTAAAAAAACACGCCCATTGTCGTCTACCTGAACGCAAAGAAGTAAAGAAAGACCTTATACGAGAGAGAAAACTACCCCTTCATAAAAATCAGTAAAAACATAGAAGATAAGGCTGCGTTCTGGCTACGCGTATTCGCGTCGCGCGACGCGATTTGATTTGCTACTAGCGATCATCAGTGCGATCATATATCAGTGATATATTAAACAACATGCGCGCTAAAATAAAACGCATTTTATTATTAGAAAGCAGTTATTTAGGTACTCCGTCAAATGCATTTAAAGACTGTTTTTTTTACAAAGTCAATCTCCTTACTAACACGCCCGCCTGCTACAATGTCAACAAACTTCAATAAATTTTTCCATTGTCTATGAGCGATTCGCTCAAAAAGTTCAAATTATTTGAACTTTAGATTCTCGTCGCTCACGTCGCTGACAGTCGCTAGCGATGGCTAAATTCACGTTTTTGCTAAGTCGCAACGCCATAAACACTCAAATATGTACACATGTAATTGATCGCTAGCAGCGAATGAAATCGCGTCGCGCGATGCGAATACGCGTTCCCATGAACGCATACTAAACCTGCGATTTAATGGCTCAATGGACAACTTTCATTTAAACTATCTTACTAAATCTTAGTTTTGGAGCGCAGTTAATTTATTGTAGAAATTGTGTTGAACAAAATAGGGGAAATGTCAGTTAGTGTCTGAATTAAACCGTTTGTTTTGACATGTGTTTTATTAAATCAAACGAGACGTATTTTATCTAAGCGCGTACAAGAACATACCTAATGAAAATAATAAACTTATTTTGTTGCTTGCCTCGTAAGAGGTTTTGTTGACATGCTGCTGTAGATCTTATGTGCGTACAAGATGTAGAGAGGTGTGTAGAGACACATGCTTCCATGACAGTCGACTCGTCTATTTTATAGGACTATAACCAAAGCGTCTGGTCTGGATTTTTTGAAAATAAATCAAACAATGGTACTTCTTTTCTTTTTTTTTTGAGAAACAAATCATTTGGTACAATAAAAAAAACTACGCTTTGGTTGCGGCGGTATTTGAATCGGGATGATTTTCATTTGCAACTAGGTCCTCGCTACCAATTCTATCCGCGTTTGCTTCCCTTGAGATGCTTGTGAAGCTTTCTGTTGCTGAACTTCGGCTACATTTTTTTTTTTAATTTCAGCACCTTTACATAGCTTGGCAGAAATGTTGTCATTTTCAACAAGCTTTTATCCTTTGATCGGGTGTAATTTTTTTTTTACTTCCTTCCATTTTCTCTACCCGACAGTGACTAAATTACTGACAGCATTTGGCTCGGTTAATATTTTAAGAAATTGCGAAAATAATAATAATAACACTACGAGTGCACACGAGATGTGCCATTTGGTAAAGGAAAACGCAACTTAAAGACAGCCTTTTAGTCTGGACGACAAACGGTAAACTTATTTTTCAGATATTTTGGTAAATATGCAATTATACATATCCTTGATGGCGCCCTTTTTAGGGGTGTTTTTTTTTTGTTTTTCCTTTCTCATTTGCATCGTCTTGTCCATTAGGTTTGCTTGGGGCTCAGTTAGGGCCCAGTTATAGCTATCATTGAAAAACTTCATTGGAAATTTTCTTTTACAATTTTCTTTTATAAATTTATTCATTGGCGAGTTGGTGCCAAAACAAAGCTTATGAATTTTTGAACATGATTATCCAAACATGTTGTAATTTTTAATTGTAGCTATCGCAGAAAATCACTTTTTATTTTTCACTGATCATGATTTATGTCTGTGAAGTAATGTTTGGCGTTGCACCGAAATGAAACGGAATTTTCCTACGATTCCTATAAGCAACTATGGAGGTAAAATTTCAATTCCATCATGTTTTGTGTTCCAATGAAATTGTTCAATGATAGCTATAAGGGCTCAGTTATAGCTATAAAATAAAATCATGATCAGTGAAAAATAAAAAGTGAGTTTCTGGAATAACAACAATTAAAAAAACATATGAGAAGGCTACAATACGCTATGCGGATCGTTTAATATCCTATCTCATCCCATCCTTTAAATAAATATCCACAAAATGTAGGCCTTATGGCGATGAAAAATAGAAAATGCATTGTTACAACATATTATTTAGATAATTAATCAAAATATGTTATTATTCGACAAATAACAACGTTTTTCTATTGCATATGCCTTGGGGTAGGGTATACAAATGGTTTTTGTAAGGACGAAATGTTCACATTAATTTTATTAACGTTTTTGCATCAAAACTTTTTTCGAATATTTGAAAATTTTACCACAAAAGATTTTCTACGAAAAACGCCCCCAAAAAGTGGGAGTGGTAAACAATTTTATACAGACGAAATATAGATATTGATATTGTCTAAATATGCTTTTCAGATACTTTTTCAAAATTCTTAACCTTTTGACTAAAAAAAGGTTTTTCTAAAAAGTGGGCGTGACAGTGGGCGAATTTTAAAAATATTTACACTTGTTCGAACAACACGTACAAGGAACACATATACCAAATTTCATCATCTTAGCTAAAAAATTTAAGGCCTAAAAACCTGTGACCTACAGACGGACAGACATACATGACTTAATCGACTCAGCTATCGATTCTGAGTCGATCCATATACTTTGAGGTATATGTAGCTAAATTATTTCTCTATGTTATAAACTATGTATCAAAACTAATATACCAATATGGGATAGGGTATAATTAAAATATGTTTGGATAATCATGCTATAAAATTCATAAGCTTTGTTTGACACCAACCCGCCAATGATTGAATTTATAAAAAAAAACCACAAGAAGTAAATGAAAATTTCCAATTATGTTTTTCAATGATAGCTATGGCACTATTTTCGGAAGCGATCATCTGTCTTCTTTTTAAAACGAGTGGTGGGTGCACGACTGGGTCGTACGCAACTTTCTCTTTCACAGCGAGTTGGGCGTTAGATCAAATAGTAAGTACGCATTTTGATTATAGATGCTAAAAATAATAATTAAAAAAATGTCAAATGTGATTATACGAACGTTTACTCCGAAATTTGAAGGAATCGGTGTCTATGTGAATAATAATGATTTTCCGTTATTGGCCAAAACTTAAAATTCCGTTTAGTGATAGTTGGGCTAAAACTAATTATGTGGAATTGTTTCAAACTATAATAGTAGTACAAGGTGGCGCAAAAGTAATCTTCCTATCAGAAAATACATCGGAAGGTTATTTTTGCGCCACCTTGTATAATATGATGTTGAAACAATAGTGATTTTTAACAACCAAAAGCTGACTCAAATATATTAATGGCCCTTTCTGAGAAGTGTAAACAATTATGCAATGCTTAAAATGTATCTTAACCTTATTCATAAATTTATTTTTTTTAAATGCTTAATAAAGAATGTTAGGTACAGGGTGGCGCAAAAGTAATCCTCCTATCAGAAAATACATCGGAAGGTTATTTTTGCGCCACCTTGTATATACATTAAATTTCATTCAATTTGACATAGCGGTTTGCGAGAAATTAACAATTTTCTTTATATGGCCTAAGTGACAAAATCCGTAATATGGATTTTCTCGCAAAAACTGGGTATGCAGTTTTGTTGGAACTAATATGCAAATAGTATATGTAAAGTTTAATCAAAATCGTTAGAGACGTTTTCGAGGAAATTGAGGTTATGTGTAATTTTTATATGGCAGGTACCGTTATTAACATGGCTAAAAGCAAACAAAAAAAAAAAAATGGCCTAGAATTATGACCAAAACAAACTTGGATACGAAGCTTGAAGAAAATCGGTCAAGCCATTTAGGCTGGGGAGACCATTACGGACAGACGGACCGACGGACGGAATTCCAAAAACCACTTTTTTAGGCTCCGCTATCATCGTAATGTTAGAATCAATCAAAATCTCGAGGTCGAAAATTTTCACGAAAACAATATCTTTCTCTTTGTAAGAGAAAGTTAAAAAAATGTACTTTTGACGAGTAATTTGTGGTTAATCCAATTAACATTAAGGGTATTCATGCAACGACGACGACGACGTTTCATGAACGACCCTAAAACTGCACCACTAAATAACGCGGTAACCCACTGAATTCAATTTCGTTTTAGTAATTTATTTATTGATAGAATTTTGTTCCTATTGTTCTCTTTCCGTTTTCGATAATTTTTATTTCAGTTTCAGCATACGTTTGATGAGTGAAAGTGACTGATTAAATGTCAAAATAGCTTTTCAATAGTTTACAACGTTTACCATCTCAGTTTACGCACCCAATTCCTGTGAGAAAATTCCGATATTGTTGGAAAAGATTTCCCATACAAATTTTGACAGTGCATTTATCACGTCGTAATTATATCACGTTTACAACGTTTACGACGACTTTCCGACGTTGCATGAATACCCCTATTATACTTTTAGTTAAATAAAGCTCATATAACGGTTTCTGGCCACAAAGAATTTTTTTTATGTTTTGATATCCTTTTTATATCCTTTTAATATTTTTTAAATTTCATAGCTAAGCTAGTATCAATACATTCAATAAAAAAATTCGTATAGTACTTAAGCGTCGGAACTTTTAAAATTTGATTTCTCTTTAAATGTAATGACGCTAATGCACCAAATTGCCTATACAGCGAAAATCAAATACAAAACACTTATAAATTTCGGAGCATGTTTGTCCGAGTTCTGTCGGACCTTTTATTTTATTTTTCCAAGAATAATAATAATTCGCTGCCTTATATTATCGAAATTCAAATTTAAAAATTTTAAAAAATCGATCTACATATTTTACTTCTCCAGTGTAGAACATAGAGAATTATTGTTAAGGTGTAAATATTCAAGGTTCTTACAAGGTACCTTTCAAGGTTTTCTAATGTATGTATATCTAGAGTTATTGACTACTCGGTCAATTTAGCTAAAATGTTGGCTATGTGTTTTGTTACCGATTGTAGGTAGGGGTTTTTAGAGCTGGTTTAGTGCTAGCTCAAAAATTTATAATAATTGTAACTTTCATAAAACAGTCTTCTTAAAACATGATCATCTCGAAAACGACTCTAACGATGTTTTCAAAAATGAATAACTAAGCTAACAAGTATGTTAGAAGAAGAATAGTTTTTTGAAACAATTAACATAACGGTACTTTTGAAAATGATGATTTCTTTAAATGAAAATTAAGATGTTGTGCAATATTGATATTCTAAATATAACTGGATATTTAAATTTTTCAAAAACAGTTAATTGTACATTTAGTTGAACAGATTTGCTTGTATTTTATATTTTACTTTACTTTGCATTTGTTCTTAAAACTATCGCATAATCAATTGTTTGCTAAAAAAACAGATAACGTCTCTTTTTTTAAATGACCTCTTTTCCACGAGTGGACCGATCGATTTTTGTAAAAAAAATAACTCAGGCCGATTTAGTTATTCTATTTAAAATTATATTTCCAGTTCATCAAAATTTACAAATAATACACAAATTGCCTATATAATAAAAGTAAATTTGTTTAAATTTAATATCAATCACAAAACTCTTCTAAATTTCTTCGAGTTGCCCGAGTTGTGTCGGATCTTTTATTTTTGAAAATATTTCAGAAATTATAATAAAATTTCAAGCGTGTGTGTTGTTGGTGGCTCTACAGAGGGGTTTTTGGGATTGGACTCCTAGCACATGAATTAAAAGTAGGTACAGTAAAAAAAAAACTCTTCTAACAAAACACAAAACTCTTTTAAATTTCTTCGAGTTGCCTGAGTTGTGTCGGAACTTTTGTTTTTGAAAATATTTCAGAAATTATAATAAAATTTCAAGCATGTGTGTTGTTGGTGGCTCTACAGATCTACAGAAGGGATTTTGGGATTGGACTCCTAGCACACAAATTAAAAGTAGGTACATACCTGCAAGATAATGGTTTACTTAAAACACGATCATCTCAAAATAGCTTAAACGATTATGTTAAATATGAATTACTAAGCTTCTAAAAGTGTCTCTCGAATAAGATGTCATAAGTAGTTGTTTGCTTAAAATCTACATAACGATACCATTGATTTCTCAAAGTCTCTCTCTTTGATTTAAGTACCAATATTCAGAATTTTCAAAAAAGACCAGTAAACCATTTAGAAACCCCAAGAGAGTTGATTGGACCAAATTTGGCCAAGTCCTTCTGACAACACTCAAAACCGCAAAAGAAACAAACACCCCTGTTATCGAAGAACTGGAGGCAAAAGTGCAGACTTTTGAGAATGCGAAAAACATTGCATACAAAGTCTAGTGTCCAGTTAAGCGAAGCAAAAAAAAAAATCCCTCCCCTGTGATGGAATAAAGATATCTCCAACCTCAGACAAATGACCAGATCGATATTTAATATCTGCTACAAATACAATTTCCGGCAGCCTTATAAGGACTGTTTAAGTCTGTATAAGAAAGTCATAAAAACAGCCAAAAGGGTGGCCGGGATGGATTATTGCCATTCTATCGAAACCCTCAAGGACTCCGCTAGGCTAAGCGAAATTCTGTCTAAGGAACAATCCAACCCTTCTTTTCTAAGACGGTCAGATGGAGGGTGGACAGAATCCTCTGCGGAGACCCTGGAACTCTTGTTAAACACACACTTTCCCGGCTGTCGATCATTTTTAGAAGCTGCTTAATACTAAACCACGTACCTTACTCGTGGAGACGCGCTCGACTGGTATTTTTACCGAAGGTAGGCAAACGCGGCCACGAGACCGCGAAGGAATCCAGACCAATCAGTCGAACCTCCTTTGTACTAAAACCATAAAATGCGTTCTAGACATCTATTTGCGAATTTTTATAGAAGAATCTTCGCTATCCAAATCACAGCACGCCTTGCATTTGAGGTAGATCAACGGAAACTATTAGTCAATGGATAGTCTCTATGCTCGGAACAAGAATTATCCAGGCAATACTGGGAAATAGCCACTTAACCAGATTTGCCCACAGAGGAACGCCACAGGGCGGGGTCATCTCTCATCTACTCGGGCTTATGGTTATGAACAAAATTCTAGTTAAATTAAACGAGGAACGGGTCAAGGTTGTCGCGTATGTGGATGACGTGGTGTCAGGAAAATTCCCCTCCGTGATAATTGAAATCATGGGGGCTGCTCTAGACAAGGTTAGCACCTAGGCTGCTAGTTGTGGCCTCGGAGTAAACCCGAGCAAAACGGAATTGGTGCTATTCATCACCAAAACCAAAATACCCGACTTCACCCTCCCACGTCTTAATGGCCAACCACTCACACTATCTTCCAGCGCTAGGTATTTGGGTATCATGCTTGACCCAAAACTTAACTGGAAACACAACATCGAACATAGAGTAAGGCAGGCGTGTGTTGCCTTCTATGCTTGCAGCAAAACCTTTGGAAATAAATTGGGACTTCAATCAATGATGACCTTGTGGATGTACACAGCAGTGGTATGTCCAATTCTCATTTACGGCACACTAGTATGGTGCCCCGCATTGAGTAAAGGCTACAACCTCACCAAACTAAAAAGGCTGCAAAGAACAGCCGGCATGGTCACGTTTCCAACAGACTACATAACACCTATACTAACCTTCGAGAAAGGCTTCCACGTAGGATTTCCTACCAGAGTTCATTGGAAGAGAAGCGAAGTACTAAGAGATTTCGACACGGTCTACACCGACGGATCTAAGGTGAACTGTTTGCCAGCGTATTCCAGGTGGAACTACTGGCTATCCGAGAAGTTTGCACGCTTCTGGGGCGTGACACTAAGGAAAAGCAAAATATTCTAATTCTCATAGGTAGCCAAGCGGCCATAAAGGCCATAAAGACCATCACTCGGCTACCATATCTTCCAAACTGGTACAGTAATGCCCACCTTGGCGAACGCTTCAGGGTCATACCTCTCTGGGTTCCAGGGCACAGTGATATTGAAGGAAACGAGTGTACAGACGAGCTGGCCAGGCAAGGCTCAGCTCTTCACGGCTCACTTGCGGCAAGTGTCCCGCTAAGTGCGGTTAAGTGACAAATACACTCATACTCCTGAAAAAGCCCGACTCCAAATGGAGAAATCTAACAAATTCCATCATATCGAAGACGATATGGCCCTCCTACGACAAAAACAGAATAAACGATCTACTAAATAGAACCCGCCCAGATATTGCAAGAATTACGGCGATAGTCACGGGGTCATTGACTTATTATATATGGACTGCTAGTAGCCAACTTCACGTATGTTCCAAAACAACAGACACGCCACTGTTTCATTGCGGAAAACTAAGTAAGCTAAAAAGCGTTTGCTTCATCACATTGCTAAAAAAAATTGATGCAAACGATTATAAAACATCAGTAAGAAATATATTTACAAAACTTGTACAGTTTATGGATCAATAAGTAAGGAAATATATTGCAGAATTTATTTGAAATCACTCTTTGTAGTTTTCTATCTTTTGAATAGATGAAACTACATGTCGCTATGGAAAAGAATCTCTTCGCACAAGATGTCGCTGTTTTGTTAACCTTTTACTATGGAAATTTAAACTTAACGGCGGCATGTGCTTCTTTGCTAATCCGCAGTGAAACAGTGGCGCCTGCGCTGGTTTGGAACATATTTTCTCGCAGAAGCGTATGAAAAAGACATTTCACTAGCAGTCCATATATAATAAGTCAATGCACGGGGTACTGACAAATTGGAGACCTAATTTTTAAAAAAAAATCTCATTTATTTTAACTGAATCTTCCCTTTGCCTTTGACTAACTTCTTTGCTTAGCAATACTATTGTTCCACCACTTCCATTAGATTTGCCAGACGGTATATAAAGTACCTTGACGTGGATGGAAATTACATTAAAATATTTTTTGTTTGTTTAATCCAACTACTAACTTTGCCAACTATGCGCTCAAATGTTGGCCTTTAGGTTTCCTAGTATTGATTATTATTGGGAATAATTAAAAAATATCAATACTCCGGAACAAATAAATATAATGAAAGAGTTGAGCGACTTCCATGAGATGTATTTCCACCAATAACAAATCCATAGCAATTCAAGAGGAAAGTCCACAAACATTATCTCGGACGCTCTCTCAGAGGTATAAGTTTGTCTCACCCGAGACAAGTATTTAAAAAAACGATACATGATATAGCTCATAAATTCAGTCGCCGTCCTCCCTTATATAGATCGGTGAGTTGGAAATTCCTTAATTGGCAGTCCAGACCATAGCATTGACAAGATAGGAAATAGAGAAATCTTCAAAGGATTATACAAAGTTGAACGTTGGAATTCTCTAGTAACCCGGCATCGATTAGAAATTAATGACACAATTCCTTTTTGTGCCATTAATGATAGAAGTAAAGTGAAAGTATTACTTAAAAATTGCTTGTAAAATGGATAGACGGATTGACTATTTTGCATTACATGTGTGGACGTTTTCAGACAACCTGCTTCCAACAGAACACTGAATATCGTTTGTTCTCCAGTGCTACACAACAGAGCTACATGTATGTCGATTCAATCCCGAATTCGGTCATCTCTCTAAAGAGTTCCGCGGCCGATGAAAACATGATGGGTTTCGACTTGAAATTCGATTTCTTGAAAATGAAACAATAAATTTTAACAAATCTTTGTAAGTTGAACAGATAGTTCGTTGGAAAAATATCTAGATAACAGAAAGAAGCGTTACGGAATCCCATCACTTATAATCCCGTTTTTTGTCAAAAATAAAAAAATATGTTTATTTTAAATCCTCCATTTTTACTATCCCGAATTTTAAAATCCACCTTAACCAAAATCCCGACCTCTTATAATCCCGTTTTTTAAAAACCCGTTTATCCAGAGGGAAAAAAATCCTTTATGTTTTCTTTCTTCTAATACAGCAACGAATATTTTCTACATTTGTGAAAAAGTTCAACTCAAGATTTTTATCAAATCTTACATTATGATGATGGAGAAGTCCGGTAGATATACCGTATAGTAGAGTCGATCTAGCCATGTCTGTCTGTCTTTTGAGCTAGTTTAATGAAATTTGGTCAATATGGTATTTTACGACTTGACCGACTGCCACGCCCTTTTCCCAACGGCTTTACTAAAAAAATCAATGAAGACGTTAACATATTATCTAGAAAACATTACAGAACGAACCTAAAAGTATTGCAACTCCTGTTAAATCTATATTTTATGCAAAAGGTAACTAATAAACGCCCATTATAGTATTCTTACAAGTAAAACGTTAAAAAAAAACGCTAAAAAAACTTTATTGTACCAATACCACCAGGCATTCAAAGTTTTTGAAAAAACTACGGAGCAATCATTCTTTTTACTTTATCCAAAGTGCATACTAAGCTTCTTCGAATATATTTATTCACTTACTTAATTGGTGCTTCAGTCCGCAATGAACCTGGCCTAAACCAATATGCATCTCCCATAAGCCAGGTCCTTAGCTAACTACCCCCCGTTGCGCACTTCTAGTTGGTTGACCCCGTTTTCTACTTGTGCGAGCCGCTTAAGGTAAGGAATTTTTCTGACACGTCCGAAGTCTGGCTGGGAATCAAAGACGCAGCGACCAGGAGTGTTGGAGTCCATTCACTCTACAAATCTAGCCATTTGTCTAATACGCAGTTATTTTCGAACAGATCTATGTCGATGTACAACTCATAACGGTCTTGGTTGAATCCTTAGCTGCAAGCCCATGAACGGAAATGAGATTTTCGCTTTAGATTTCTTTATCCACTGACGGTCTATGCTTCGGCGACGTAGAGCAGGACTGGGATGATAAGGGTCTCCTTACTTGTTCAAGTGAAATATTTGTTACTAAAATGCCTTCTTAGGCCGAAGAAACAGCGGTTAGCAAGTGTAATTCTTTAATGGACATCCAAAATACTGTCTATCGTCAGAGCGTGATGCAAATAAATCTTATGTTGGCGAATTTATCCCTTTCGACACACATTTTCCTAAATTGTTTCCTAAAAGATGTCAACGATTCCGAAATAGTTTGTAAAGGAATCTTTATCTATGTATCAACATGGATTTGTGAAAGGCAGGTCCACAGTAACTAACTTAACTCTATTATCGAATGTTGTCTTAACGGCAATAGAAGGTCGCAGGTAAATGTAATCTATACAGATTTCGTCGAGGCTTTTGATCGGGTAGACCACAAATTGCTTACAAAAACAAATCCGCTGTGCGGATCGTTGAATACCCTATCCCATCCCATCCTTAAAATTAAAATCCCCAAAATGTGGGCTTTATGGCAATAAAATATTAAAAATGACGTTGTCACAACATATTGTTCAGATGGTTTATTAAAATATTTTATGGTTCGACAAAAAACAACGTTTTTCTATTGCATATGCCATGGGGTAGGGTATAAAAATCGTTTTTGAAGGAAAACGCTCCCAAAAATTGGTCGTGTGCTAAAATGATCTATAGACAAAATATTCATGTTATTAATACCAATGATTTAGCATCAAAAGCTTTTTCAAATATTTTAAAATTTGACTGAAAATGTTTTTTTTTTAATGAAAACGCCCCAAAAAGTGGGAATGGCAAAAACTTCGTGAAAATATAGGTATTTTGATTGCCTAAATTGCCTTAAATTCAGACACTTTTTCAAGGCCCAAAAATCATACAGACGGACGGACGGATAAACAGACATGGCTAGATCGACTCAGCTAGCGATTCTGAATCGATCCAAACAATTTGAGGTAAATCTATCGAAATTATTTCTATTTGTTACAAACCTAATGACATCAAAACGTGAGGCAAGTTTAGTGTGGTTTATTGATATCTCTTATTAAAGAAGTATTTTTAACTAAAAACACAGCAAATCGGAAGTAATTAGCAGTTTTTAAAAAAAGAAAAACAAAGTTTCGGTTTCGGTTGCTAGGTGTGTTTGGCCCATAGGGTTTCGAGATTTTTGTTCACATTAGGTGGCCTATATTATATGGTTACTCCATAGCTGCGCAGTTGATAACAAGTGTTGGGAAAATTTAAGACTAAGGCGTATGAAATTTCAATAAACACATAGACAATACAAAAAAAATAAATTGTATCCGCTATCAATTCAACAATCGCTCTTTCATGACTGTCAATAAGTAAATTTAACATCATTTTCAAAAGTTTGTTTTGTAATGTTCGCACATTCCGCGGGCAGCTACGAAAGTTTTTGTCCTGTTTTCGTTTATCACGGTAGTCAACAATGGAGTTAGTCCTTTCCGAGGCTTTTGATTGCTTCGTAACAATGTATTTTTTGAATGGGTAGTTAAAGCAAATCACAACCCCAACCTGGAAGGCCACGCACAATTCACATGCATGTTTGCTGTAAGCATTTGGTATATTCATAAGGATTTGATAGTTATTAAAATTGTTACATCTATACTGCACCTGAAAAATGTATATGTAATAATAAGATTGTAAGGAAATAAGCAACAAACGTACATCAATTGCTTTTTTGGCAAATATTTACCTTCATCAATCTGAGGCACTATGATAAATCAACCTTGGCATTAACTATATGTTCAAATTGGTTAAGAAAATATCGTGATAGATATGCTAATGAAAATGCAAGTAATGTCATGTTAAAACATTTGTCGACATTAGATTTTACCCGTTTAATTGTTGCAAGTGCAGTACATTAGAAAATTAAATTAAATAAAAATAATGTTAAAATAGTGAACACGTACAAAGTAACTCCGACTTTATCTTTTGCTTGTACATATTTCAATTATTAATTCACACTGCCCAACTGAATATGAAGTATACAATTTTTTTCACACTTCCGTTCTTATTTTTTCATGTAGGTACATTGCAATTATGTACACCATTTTTATAACAAATCGAACTCCATTTTTAATTAACCCTAACTTTACGATGATAGAGATTGCCAAAAAAGTCGGTCTTGTAATTCTTTCTGGTTATCGGACGTATTCAGTTCAAATTTGGTATATGAAGTTTATGAGTTAATACCCAGAGAAGTTTTGAATTGGAATTACAACGCTAAAAATGCTGAGTACCGGCAATATATATCAATTTTGTTAACTCACGTTTTTCAAAAATGGCTTTAACGAGCAAAAATCAATGTTACTATTGAAATTTTACACAATGCCATGTAATTATTTTTAGACTTAAAGAGTTATGGCCGAAATTCAAAATTCTGTTCATAGACTTTTAAGCTAAAACAAAATTTGAGGACATAAGAAGACATTTCCCCAAAGAAATGACCTATATATATGAAATATAGGTAAATTAATATTTTTTTTTTTTTGTGGGGTTCGCTGGAAGGAAAAATCATCGAAAGACATTGCAGAGGTTTTATCGCGAGGGAACCTTCTGCAATAGTGAGGGACTTTAACCCGATCTAAAAAACCTCCCGAAGACTGACTTTTGTATGTCTTCAAGGAATCGCACCTAGTCGTTAGACTAATCAGAAATTTATTTTTCACATGTATTATATTTTATAAAAATATAAAATTTAAAAGAAATTCCGACGTTGGTCGGATTTCTATGAGTTTTGTTTGAAATTGTACCTAAGTTTCAGTATTTCTTGTTTTTTTTCTTTTTTTTTTTTAAATTATATATATCTTTAGCTACATAGATCAAGGGGTTTAACCCGTCTTAATCTCCTGACTATATTGTCGGTTCTTAAAAGCTGTGCTATTTCTAAATTAACATGGCTGAGAAGCCTATCTCTGTGTCTTAGAGCTACTTTTTTAGCTTCATCTTCAACCATTTCAATATATAGATCTCTATGTAGATCGGTGTTACGTATGTACCACGGTGCGTCAACTATGCTCCGTAGTACTTTGTTTTGGAAGGTTTGTATTCTTAGTAAGTTTGTCTTGTATGTGCATGCCCACAGCTGGAGCCCATAGGTCCATACTGGTTTAAGAATTTGTTTATATAGCAATAATTTATTGTAGTTGGATAAGGGTGAGTATCTCCCAATAAGCCAATACATTTTACTATAGCGGATGTTTAACTCATCTCATTTTTTCTTTACGTGGGCTTTCCAGCGCAGCTTGGCGTCTAGAGTTATCCCTAAATATTAAGCAGTATTTGAATATTCCACTACATTACTATTTATGTATACTGGAATGTGTGGTACAGTTTTTAACGTAAAATTTATATGAACTGACTTCAGGTCATTTAATCTGATCTGCCAATTTTTAGTCCATTCTGAGATATTGTTTACTGCCTTTTGAAGCTTTTTTGTAGCTATTTCGACAGTTTCTCCTACAGAAAGTATAGCAGTATCGTCTGCAAAGGTAGCTAGAGTGATTTCGTCACTTTCTGGTAGATCACTAGTGAATAGGAGATATAGTACTGGACCTAAAACACTGCCTTGAGATACACCAGCCTTAATTTCTCTTAATGTTGAGTATGTTGTTTCTTGTTTAATTCTGAAAAATCGCTGTAGAATATACGACTCCAGTATTTTTGAATACTGCTTCGGCAGTTGCTTTTGTAATTTATGGATCAATCCTTTGTGCCATACTTTGTCGAAAGCTTGTGATATATCAAGAAATACTGTAGAGCATACTTTTTTCTCTTCAAAAGCATTTTCAATTTTATCAGTGATTCTATGCACTTGAGTGTTTATTCCTGAACCCAAATTGATGGCTCGGTACTAGCGATTTGTCTACAATAATATTTTGCAGGCGTTTTACCAGCATCTTTTCGAATAGCTTGGACAACATTGGTAGTATCGATACTTCGCTAGGTGGTTTACCTGGTTTTGGAATCATTATAACCTCCGCGACCTTCCATATGCTTGGTACATATCTTAATCTAAATACAGCGTTTATGATCTGCGCTAGATGTTTCAGTATTTTTTTTGAAAATTGTTTTCACAAGAATTAATATCACAACTAATATACCCCTATGGGATAGGGTATATGTAATTAAACAGATTGTCTAAATAACACGACGGGCTCAGTGGCGCGATGGTTAGTGCGATGAACTGCCGCGCAGAAGTTCTGGGTTCGATTCCCTGCCGTATCAATACCCTCCTCTCTGACAAATCATCCGATTTGTATCAATTGTCAAAAAAAAAAATACTCTGCTTTAATTGTTTAATAGTTTCTGATTTATGACCATACAATTTGTCTTTAAATATCCCCATAAAAAAAGTCGACCTGGTGAACAAGGTGGCCAAGAAAAATCTGATTGTTTTTAATCAAACGTTCGCAAAAATTTTAACGCAGAAGTTTGCTATTGTGTTCGCAGTTGCTCCATCTTGTTAGAACCACAAATTAGGATGTTACTCATTGGTCTAAAAAATTGTCAATCATTCTTCTGAAAGAAGCGCAGAAAATCTTTTCTGTCATTTCATCCTCATTCTCGAAGGAATATGGGTCAATACGTTTTTCGGCCATAGCACCACACCAAACAGTGCATTTTAATGGGTGTCACCGATGCTCGTCTTCGATTGCCCTTCGATTTTCGTTTTGCATGTTGAAATAACCAATTAAAGAAAAGTGCGCTTCAGCGAACATTATTTAAAAAAAATAGATCTTTGTGGATAATTATGTAAAACGAATCGCGTATTGTAGTCGTTGTCGATGGTGACAACGCCATGTCCCCTTATGGATGAAACATCTACTATCACAATTTGAGTAAGATTTGGAATCAAATTTTTCAATGTATCTCACTGGAGTTGCCTAATATGTTTTTGTTGCCATCTTCTTCCTTTGTTGTGTTGACCATTGAGCACCTGTTCCAGGACCGTCGCCAACTGAAACTTTTTCTTTTTGGAAAACAAAAAAGTTGGTAATATTGGTTGGTATTATTTGGCCTACCCTGTCCCGGGTAGCCATTCCGGGAAGTAAATCCGTTCAGAAGTTAAGCCTCCGCTGCGTGCACAGACCGACAGACCGACTGATTCCCGGGCCTACTTTTTCGCGTTTCATTATCGTAATGATATATTATAAAAAAAAAACTTGAATGTGCGGTGATGAAAGCTTAGGAAAGGAATGATTTTATTGTTGACGACCCTGCTAAACAAAAAAAGGACAACGACGTTCGTATCTGCACCTGTAATGTAAGAAGAATAAACAGGATAGGTGCAGCCGAACAACTAGCGGAAGCCCTAAGCTGCTTAAAAGCAGATATTACTGCCATCTAGGAAATACAATGGGATGAAAAACTGTGACATCTACTACGGACCGTGTTATAGTGAGCAGAAACAACGATTTGTTATAAGTGCCAGACTAAGGCAAGAACTCTTATGTTTGCAAGATGGCCAGCAAAAAAATTTAGCAAATATAATTGCTTCTACGATCTCTTTGACAAGACGATGTTAAAATCGTGCTGGGAGATTTTAACACAAAGTTAGGAAGAGACGACATCTTTAGCAGTATTGTCGGAAAACACAACCTACACGACAACACGTCTGACAACTGACTGAGCTAATTGACTTCGCTACGGAACAAAATGGCTCCATAGCGAGCACACGGTTTCCTCTCCTCGATATCCATAAGGGGACATGGAGGTCTCCAGATCGGTCAACCAAATTGATCACATTGTAAAAGACAAGAGGCACGCATCCAGTATTTTGGATGTCCGAACATTCTGAGGGGCTAACATCGACTCGGACCACAACCTTGTTGCAGCCAAGGTAAGAATGTGGATATCCACACGCCACAACAAACCAGCGATACTGTACAAAAATTTAATGTCGAAAGAAAGTTGAGCCACAGTAGATGTTGAGGATATGGAAGAACCACTTCTACAGACTGGCGATTACGAACAACATTCCGCTGTCAGGCAGAATAAATCATTCAGTATTGGCAACGACACCGAAAACTGTCAACCACCCGACCTAAGTGAAGTGAGGATAGCAATATCTAAACTCAGGCTAAATAACGCTGCTGGGAATGACGGCCTTCCCGCTGAGCATCCACCAACTCATAAGCCAAATCTGGTCGGATGAACCTAAGCATCGTTTGCTCGATCCACAAAAAAAGAGACCCATTGAACTGCACCAACTATAGAGGCATAAATATCCCCAACATCGCCTACAAGATCTCCTACGCCTATTATCTGCAGTAATATGTGAAAGACTGAAACTGTTTACCAACAACCTGATCGGCCCAGTGTGGTTTTAGGCCAGGAAAGTTCACCACCGATCAAATTTTCACATATCGGAGACGAACTATACAGAGCTATGTCTAGCTTTGGTATACCGCCCAAACTTGTCCGTTTGTGTAGGATGACGATGGAGAATTCTCGCTGCTTCATCAGGGTCGGAAACGACCTCACCGATACATTCGATACCAAAAAAGGATTTAGGCAAGGCGATGCGCTGTCTTGTGACTTTTTTAATTGATTGCGCAAAACTCCTGAGCCAACACCAGAGGCACAATTTTACAAAAATCGGTGCAACTACTAGCATAGGTCGAAAATATTGACATCATTGGTAGGACATAACATGATTTCATAGCCACGTGTGCTAGTAAATCAGGGTAAGACTAAGTATATGCTAACAACACGAAAGGACATTAAAGAATTGGAAAGAACGTCACCATTGACAGAAATAACTTTGAGGTAGTACGCGAATTTTTCTACCTCGTCTCCGTATTAACTCTGAAAACAACAACTCGTCAGAAATTAAACGAAGAATTACTCTTGGCAACCGCTGTTTCTTCGGGCTAAGAAAATTCTTCGAAAAATATATGGTCCGGTTTGCGTTGACGGGCTATGGAGACGAAGATTCAACAAAGACGCAGTAGAGGAAGACCTCGCCTAAAGTGGCGCGCACAAGTAGAAACCGACCTCAACCAACTTTAAGTGCGCAACTGGAGGGAGTTAGCTAAGGACCAGGCTAATTGGAGAGGCATGATGGTTGAGGCGCAGGTTCATTCCGGACTGTAGCGCCACTTATGTAGGTAAGTAATAAAAGCCACGTGAAGAATTCGCCTCACAGAGCGATCGGAAGGATGCACTGTTTGGTGCGGTGTTAAGGCTGGATAAGTTATTGGCCATATTTCTGCGAGAATGATTATAATATTTCCGGAGCCTCTTACAGAAAAATGATGGACAACTTTTTGCGGTCAATGAGTAGCATACTTATTTGTGGTCCAGCACTGAAGATTGGGCCATATCAAAACCTAATGATGGGATCTTTGGTCGTTTTGAGCGAATTTATTTTGAAGCACCTACATCGATTTAGAAGTGGACAGAATTGACACAAATCAGCCCGCGGTCTTCGAATCCCAACCTGAGGATCGGCAAAGTAGGTTGACACATCGCCATGAGTAGCGGAATCAATTACCAACTGAAGGCAGTAAACATATGACGGGGTATTTTGAATGAGCACCATATTCCTTCGTCAGGTTAGGTTAGAGACACTTACCCTGCTCAACGTTTTGTAGAACAAAGCGACATTTTTCATTAAAGGTGATCATTATTCTTAATTATTTTTTTTGGATCGACCGTTGGTAAAAAAAGAAATTCTTTGTATCTGGGCTCCGAAAATCCCTGATTTAAGTAAAAATTCTGGTAAAAACGAACGCATTTCACAAAGTAATACTGTTTGGTTTATTTTCTGAATTACCGTCCTCGCTTGTTTTTAATGTTGGTGAGCTGTACTTAATCTTGTTTTTTTACAGTTCCTTAGCAAAGGCTTGAAATAAATTTGTTAATAATATATATACTATGTATATTATTGTATATTAGTACGCCTCCGCTCACAAGCAAACATAATATTCAGCGATTTACCCTTGTAATTACCACATCCACATTCATGATGTGTCAGTGGTATTAAGCTTATGACACCTCGCTTTTATCAAAACGTTATTAAGTCAACTATCTCTACATTGTGTGTACGCGTAGTGTATCCAGCATCTAATTAACAAAATGTTATCACTCTTTCTGTTTACTAGATTATGTGAATAACGCCACCCTTTCTATGTAACAAGCACTTATTTAATACTTTTTTTTTCTACTTTTAGGCTCTGGGAAATTTGTACTTTGTCCATCAGTCGCTGTTAGGGGTGAAAATATGGAATTTTCTTTCACACGAATGGGACTCAGCCGATGGGAAAAATATCTACACGGGCAACATAGAGACTATCTCCACCAAAGAGAAATCTAAATTTCCACAACACTTCTTTCCGGAAGTATGTATAGCAACACGTATATCCACCTATATCCATATATTCTTATTTATCAGTTGGTGTTGCTTGAAACAAAAATAAACAACGCGTGTCCTCCAATATAAAATATGTTGTTGTTTGTACCCGTCGTGTTTTGTATATTTTGTTATATTGTTTTTTTTTATTCTTTATTTTTAGTGCAAATGGTCTCGTAAGGGTTTTATGCGTACGCGATGGGAAATCAATGGAACAGTTATTGATCTCGTCAATATTCACCTATTTCATGATGCTTCTAATTTAGCTGCATGCGAAGAGTTCCCCTCGGTGTATTGCAAGACAAGACGAAGAGCTTTGGTTTACACTTTAGAAAGGTGAGTGTAGATGTGTATGCGAGTGATTTAATGGGCTATACAGGTCAATTAACATGGTAAGGGGATGATGGTTTCTTTCTGAGGCTTTTATGTTACATGGTGCGTCATATTGTTTGATCGAAAAGTGCAATAGAATCGATTTAACTCGGTTTTTTGAGCTATATTATTTTTAAAACAAAAAATTAATTTTTGTAATGCAATTAGATAGGAGTACCTTCGTGCTGAAAAGATATACATTTCGTTGAGTATACGGATTCCTGTCTTTGTCTTGAATTATGAGCTAAGATAACAAAATAAACTTTATAGTCCTAAACATTTCCAAAATCCACCCACATTTAGAATTTTTTTTTTTTTTAAATTAAACAAGGGCTGGTTAGTACGATAAACTTTTGCTCATAAGGTTGAGTTTGATTTTCAGCCGTAGCAATACCTTTAATGACGTTCTCTTGCGATGATCTGGCAAATCATCCGAATAGTATCAATTGTCAACAAGAGCATATCTTAATTTAGCCGGGTCCAGCACACAAGCAATGAATGGTTTTGAAAAAAAAAAAGGTTTGGCCCCTGGTTACTAATGATTTTTTTGTGAACCACATAATTACACAATGTTATCATCTACGATTAAGTAAAGGTTTAAAGAAATTCGAAACAAATTCTGAACATTATAAATGGTGTCCCAAAATGAACGGATGATTTGAATTAATTGGAGAACACATTTTATAACTTTCTTGTTCCAGAGAAATAAATTGTTTTCATAAAATATTTTGAGATTTTGATTGATTCTTACGTTTTGATAAAAAAAGTGGTTCCCGCGATTCCTTCCTACCTATCTGTTTTTTGTTTTCTTAAGTTTCGTTTAATTTAGAGTTAGATACTAACTTGCCAAATCTAGAAATGCAATTTAAAAATCCTGCTTCTTAACGAAATACGTATAAGGTATAGATTTGACATCCGTATCCGTATCCGGATCTCGATGATTTGTTATCTAAATAGAATTTCCATAGTTGTTCATTTTACATTTATTTTTTTTAAGGTTTCATGTGGATGCAAAAAACGGGCTGGCTCCATTGTTTGTGTTTGGGGATTTCAATTTCCGTTGCGATACCGAAGGAGTTGTAAAGGTGAATTACCCAAAAAATCATAAACATGAGTAAACCGTTGTGTTTGTTTTTGACAGGAACTTACAGAAAACTTAACCGCCCATCGGATTCAGAGTATTAAAAACGATAGTACAAAGGTGCACTACCGAAATACCGATGGCGATAATGTACTTACAGTTGGCAAAAAAGAATTCAACTACGCCGATCACCAACTTAAATTTAAAGAATCTTGGGTAACAACAATGTAGTCTATCATTATGGGGGATATAACAATGTTATCTCTATGTATTGTAGTTGCAAAAATATGACCGAGAGTTAGAGCCACTTAGTGAAATTCTAGTCGAATATCCAATCAAATTTCCTCCGACTTATCCATATGAAGAGGATCCCGATATGCCATCAGATTATATGTCAACACGATGTCCAGCATGGTGTGATCGCATATTGATGAGTCCAGCTGCTAAAGATTTAATCGCAGAAAATGACGGCATCACGGAGAATCCGAATCCCTACAATATAATGGGAGAGAATGTTTGTATGGGTGATCATAAGGTAAGTAAAGTGAATTAAATTATTTCAATGTTCGCCCACTTTAGGTGATTTTGTTGTTAAAAATAGGATTTTATGAATTTGACATTTTATTGATTTATGATTTTGTCATACCATTGATTTTAACTTGGGAATACTTTCAAACCTCTTGCGGAGGTTTTATATTGGGGACCTTACCCCTAGCTGTTTTTGGTCCACGAGTGGTATTTTTTTTCCTACCTAGCCTGCATATCTACTGAGCTCCAGGGGACGCTTCCTATAGGAGAATATCAACTTTACATGAAATATTACCGATTATTCGCACATTAAACAATGTTGAGCAATATATTAGGGAGCTTTTAAGTCTAGCATTGCGTGGAATTGGATATGAAAGTTGACAGATAATTTCTTTTTGATAGGATTTGTTAAATCTCTTCTTGATATCGTTTCTTTAAAATTGTCGATTCGGTCAAGGTTTGTTACATCTCCAACCTTTCAATAGACCAATTGTTTGAACATATGCGTAGCATATAGAACTAACCACTTTGTTCTGAGATCCAGAGTAATGGAGAGAGATTAAATGTTCTAATGCAGTAAAAACAATAAGTTTTTTTTTAACTTTCTCTTACAAAGAGAACGATATTGTTTTCGCAAAAATTTTCGACCTTGAGATTTTGATTAATTCTAAACATTACGATGATAGAGGAAAACATTTTTTTTTCGAACTCCGTCCGTCTGTACCTCTTTCCGTAATGGTTTCTCCAGCCTAAAAGGCTTGACCGAATTTCTTCAAATTTTGTATTGACAATTTCTTACCATACCATATAAAAATTAATTGCAACGTACATTTGATCGAAAACGGCTCTAAAGACTTTGATTAAACTTGGCACATACTATTAACACAGCAGTTGCAACAAAACTTTTTTAAGAAAATCCATAGGTATAGGTTTTTTTTTAGATTTAGGCCATATAAAAATTAGCAATCTATTGAGTCCAATTGAATGAAATTGAATATCTGTTTTACTATAATTGTTTGTAAAAATTCGTTTTAGCACAAATAGTTCTTAACGCATTTTTCAGTTGTGGCACATAAAGGAAAATCATTGTTGTTGTGTCCATGTACACCGATCCTTCAAATAAAGAAATAAAAGTTCTTACAATCACAGTTCGTCATTATTACTATATTTTTAACACCACCAAAATTAATGTTATTGTGTATTTTGGCCGCTCTATGCAAATCGTCAAATTATCGCATAGATGGCCTTACGCCTACCTCTCCTTTTTTCGTTTAGCAGGGTCGTCAACAATAATATCAGTCCTCTCCGAGGCTATTGGTTGCTTCGTAACATATGGTTTTTTCCATGGGTAGGTAGATAACCCAAAGCACAACCCCCAACCTGGAGAGCCAGTTCCAATTTATTAGATACCCCTAGGACACGAGGCCATCAGTATCCACTACGGGATTGAGCACTGCCGTTGGCAATTTCGGTTCATCCGCCATCATATCTGTTCAAGGGGCCTGCCTTACCCTTGAGATTCCTAGATAATCTGTTGTCTGAATAGTGAATATGTCGAAGCAGCTCATTTAGGTTCGCCTGGGACAGCAGGCCGGGTATTCATTCCGTGCCATTCTGATCAGGATGTTTATAGTGTTGCTGTTATCAACACTCGCACTTATCGTTTAGCAAGTCAAATCCGATTGGATATGACCAGTACCCGATGCTTACCACTTGGAGGTAAAAATAAGCAAATTTGGTGTGTAGTCAGAGTTACAACCACAAAGCATTGCCAAGTTAAAGCCAATCAGAGTCTACCCTCGTTCTACAACACCCAACCATTTCTTTGAAGACGCCGCAATAAATTTGTTTCGTCAAGAATCTGTAGGTCCGTTGTGTTAGCATGTCCTAGTAAACGTTTTTTTTATGTTTTCCGTTTCATCTTTAACCGCGGGAATACCCAAATCTCTTCGTAGATCTTCGTCCCTTATGTACCACGGCGCATTGACGAATGATCTAAACATTTTGTTTTCAACAGTTTCTAAAATGTCAAGATTTGTTTCACCTGTACAACCCCATACTTGTATACCATATGACCAAGCAGGTTTTAGCACTTGCTTGTATAATAGCAGCTTGTTATCAAGGTTAGCCTTCGAATATTTTCCGAGCAATCACTATAGTTATATGCATTTATTTTCTTCGCATTTATTTATTTCTTTACATGAATCGATTTGCTCTCGTTAAGTGCTATACGCCAGGATTTTGTCCATTCATTAACCTCGTTAAGAGCGTTTTGTAATTTCATATTTGTTTCCTCTAGTGTTGTGCCAACTGCTAGTGTGGCACAATCGTCAGCAAACGTAGCAACTATTGTATCATTTTTTTTGTGGGATATCCCTAGCGAATAGGAGGTAAAAGAGTGGTCCAAGACGCTTCCTTGCGGTACACTTGCCACTATTTCTTTGAACTCCGAATATTCGTGTCCAATTTCCACACCAAAATGTCCTTACCCAAGATACGACACGAGGATTTTATATAATGATTCAGGCATAACTTGTTTTAGTTTGCATTTAAGGCCTTTATGCCACACCTTGTCAAAAGCTTGCGACACGTCAAGAAATACAGCTGAACAAATTTTCTTTTCTTCCTCTGTAATTCGATGTACTTGGTTTACTACTTAATGGAATGTTTACTTCTAAATCCAATTCGATGGTCATATAAAAGACGTTTCTGATCAATTATGTGGTGTGAGCGACTGAGCAATATCCTTTCAAAAAAAATTATTTTATTAATTATATGTCTAGGTCAGATCCCAAATTATAGTTCTTTTATGTTTCTGCGCGCTGGCCCGGATCCAACCACGATGCGAGTTTAAAAAATTGCTCTCTCGCAAGAAGGTGGGAAAATGGATGGAGGGCATTTTCTGAAACTTAATTATTAGGACTCCTTCTACGAAGTGTACTCCTTTTGGAAACCTATAAATATTCAATAAATCATTTGAAGTATATCGTATAACGTCCAACATTAATCTTGTTCCACGGTCTTATGACTCTTCAATTCTACACTCATTAGTTCTAGAATACTATAAACCGATGTGATTGAATCTGTTATTTCTTTTTTTCCGTGCGCGCAAAGTTAAAAAAATACCATGTAATATTATTTTCCAAAGAAGCGATACGCGAATAGTGCTCTGTCGAAAACCTTCCTGCATCAAGCAGATATAGTATCGGCGGCGATAGAGTTTTGAACTACTTTATGATGTCCAGCCATTTCAAACCCTTTACTCGCCCATCACATGTGGCATGACGCTACTGCTTAATAATATATGTAAGACATCATAAACATTCTTAATTTTTTAAAATTAAAGTTGTCTAAAGTGGTCTATATTAAAATTTCAATATAATTAAATAACAATAATAATTTCTGATCAATTTTATTTTATTTTTTTCCTTTTCACAGCCAATCCTATTGAGCATACAACTTAAAGCCAATCAAGGTACATTTAGATGTTGTAATTGCTTTAAGCATGCTAGTGCGCCAAATAGCATACTAAGTAAAGACGAGCTTGATAAAATTAGTCAATCACTCAATGCCAATGAGGACAATTCAATGCAAAACTATTGTCCCTATAACAGTAATGTATTCAATACCATCCTAATCGAATGTCAAAAATTATGCCCTAAGCCCTCAGTCATCAGCATTAATAATCGCATAAATATCAATGCTAATAAATCTAGTCTAACAGGCTCCGTTGCTGCCATCACCGCCGCCGCTACTCAACCGGCTACAAACCAAGAAGACTCACCATCAACCACACTCACACAGCAACAGCCGCAAATAAGTATAAATCTAATAGATTCGGATAACCTTCCCGTATGCCTTTGTTCACAAATCTCCGAAGCTAGTGAAAAGCCAAACCGTCGTACGACTCCCTTGCAATCGACCGAATCAGATGATTCAAACAATGACAATAACGATGACGAAACCAACGATGACGACGACAATGCTGATAACGATGCGAGAAACACTCGCAAGATTGACGGTTCAATTTGTCCCGAGTGTCAGAATATAATCAAAAGGCAAAAAGTCTCACATCGTTGCACATTGATATCGAAACGATTGCTACTAGCCAATAACATTATTGTTAACCGCATTGATACGCATTATTTAAACACATATCTTGATAGTCGTCAGGATCCTTACACACCCGAGAGTGCTGAATCTCATTCGCCGTATCCAGAATTGGAGACGAGTCACAGTAGCCGTAGTAGTCCGAATGACGAACTCACCGATGAACCATTACGTTCGAACAACAATACTGAAGTAAAACTAGTTACCCCCAAGGCAAAGAAGACCACCACGATCACCGCTACGTCTGGTGTGGGTGCTGCTAATGCTGCTGCTGGTGGGGTTCATTTGAAACCTGTTGAATTGCGTGGAATTGTCTCACCGGGTCAATTGAAATCCCGGCTGGAACACTTGCAGCGAACATCGTTGCAAAATGAAGATTCAGATGATTTACATGAGGCGGGTATTATTGGCAAACATAATAATCGCTGTTTTGATGGTTGTTGTACGATATTCTAAAACAAAACGAAAAAAAAAAAATATAAAAAAACGATTGCATAATCCATTACTAAACCATTAATTATTAACAAAAAAAATCAGAACCCTAGTTGAAATTTTCAAATTAAGTCCCTCATACACGTACACGCACACAAAAATCACAACTTATCCTTTTAATTTGCTCATTTGTCAAACAAAAAAATTGCTATATTTTGTTGTTACACTTAATTTAAATGTGATATTTTTATTTAAAGAAGGGGCAGAAAGTTTCATCGAATGAATTTATTTCATTAATATTAAATGATTTAAAAACTGCCACGGAAGATCCGCTTAAAGTAGTTAAATACAAAAAAATACATTCTTCAGGGGAAATTTGTTTTAAATTTTCTCCACTGTTACTTAATTCCTACCATCCGTTGAATTACCACAATCCTAGTAAAAGACCAAAGAAATGGAAATGATGATGCGTATAATAAGTGTTTTAGTGTTCATATTAGGATCTATTGCATTTAACCATAATAATATAAATTACGCTTCTGCAATGACATTTTTAGTTGGGAACAATTCATTTTAAGTACTGGTAGTATCAGGCTAGCCAGGTAATGTTCGTCTTTCTCATCGAACTTAAGTCAATGTAGACCCTGACTATAAATGAAAAACGTCTTCAAGTCAAATTTCACATTCCTTTTTAAAGTTTATTGATATAGCTACTGGATTCTTGGAATGAATATTCTATTCTAAGAACAGCTAGGGAAATTTCATCTTCTGATTTCCATTCAAAATCACTGTTTTTATCTCTTACAACTAGCGCCGAGGTATGGAGGTGCAAACGTAATTGCTAAATAAAGTCATGCGTTATCCGTTTAAGAATGAAGTAATTGGAATTCTGGAGTTCAGATAATAACAGATCGACCAATTCTATGTTGATCCAATTCCGTTTACTCAGGGTCAGTTATAGAGTTTAATGGCTCTAAGGTCTTGTGCAGTATATCTCCAGTAGACCCAATGTTTTTTTTCCAATTTTTGTCTATCTAATCGCAAGGCTTCTAAAGTACAATTCTTTGAGTGGTTTACCTTTCGGTTATGCCTAACTATACAAATTGTTCGTATGATTTGGGGGCTTAAGTTTAAGACGATGAAATTTGGTTTATAAAACTATGAACAAACGAAGCAGTACAAGTGTAATCATTTTCAAAATCCGCTCACTTGCTCGTGTGCAAGTAAGTTTTTAAGTGTAGAAAGAACATAGTTAAAAAATGTCTTTATCTTCTTTTCTTAAAGAATACCTTTATTGAAAATCTGTCGTTTTTCAAGATTCGCCTAGTATTAAATGTAAGCCATGGTCAATTTTCAAACCATTCATATTAAATATAGTATGACGCGATTTGATGATAATTATGATCCTTGCTTTTAAAAATATATATTTTTTTATTGTGAATTGAAATTAACATCTCATAAGAGTAATTTCGTTTAACCGATTAATTCTTTTTAAGATAAGAAGATAAAAGTAAACTGGTAAACTGTCTAACAAGAGTAATGCGTATGGCTTTTAAATATTTACCTTTCACATCTTTGTTTTTATTATATTAAGACATGTTTTAATAATGACAATCCTTAACCAATATTGTTCAACCTTTTAAAGCGGCGTCAAAATGAACTAGCATTTTTGCTTACCTATCCATAGGAGGACAATATTTATGGAATGCTTAGAATTAGAATTAAATACGGTTTATTTAGTTACATAGTTATTAGTTATAGAAAAAATAGATTTTATCAACGAAGTAGTAATAGAAAAAAAAATGAAGCTATAAATGCATTGAGTGGCTAACTTTTCTTTGGTCTTCATTCCTAAAAAAAAGTTTATTTAATCAACGAATACAAATAAACCAAATGCTAAGTAACAAATCCCTATCTTTACGTAGCCAAAACCCCCACCAACTTGTTTTTAATTACAAACTACTTATAAGTGCCATTAATATGTCATTTTTCATATATCACTTCTCTTCTAGTTTATCAATATATTTATATATATATATTTTATAAATCTCATTTTGTGTTTTTTTTTTTATAATAATTTATTATTTACAATTTTATACAAAATATATACAACGGTCACTAGATGTTATTACTTAAACGAATATCTATAAACACAATCTAATATCTTGCGATTAGTAGCTACCTACTTAAAATAATATCTACAAAGCTATTCATTTTCTTTTGTTGTTTATTACTGTGTGCAATTTATTATATTAATTGTAATCAATTTTTATTACATGTAATAGAATCTCTTGTTTTTTTAAGTTATTTTGTATATGCATTTTTTTTTATTTTTTTTTTTGGCATGTATCTAATTACATTTTTACATTTAAGGAACTACTAAATTGAGAAGAAACTTCTTTTACCTTGTACAGTTTGTAAATACATTTTTTCGTTTTGTTTTTGTGTAACAAACGTATTTATTTCTTTTGAATTTGCAACAGTATATAGTTAGATTTCAATATTTTTGATGTTTTTATGCTTGTTTTGTAAATGTTGTACTTATTTTGTAAAACTGTTCTTAAATATATTAAATAATTTACATTACCATGTGTTTTGTTAATACATACAAGAAAAAATGGTGTTTTATTTTTGTAGCTAAAAAAATATTTAATTTTTTTTAATATGATGTTCTTTTTGTTTTGCTTAACTTGTCAAATAAGAATTATGATTCTCCTTTCATAATATATTTATTTAGTTTTTTTTATTAAATGCGCGTTTTGTTTTATTTTCAATGCTCTATTAGGACAAGAAAAATCTTAAATCTGAGTATAAAACTGAAAACCCTAATCGGAAACGCTATATGATATATGCTCAGAAAATGTCTACCTTATTTGTCCATACTCTTCTCTTTTAAATGTTACGTGATCCAATTTCGTCGATTGGCCAATGAGAACAGAGATTAATTAAGATTAATTAATTAATTAATTAATTACTTAATCTGAGTTTTTGTCATTGGCGCAAATTTATAGTCAGTCTTTATTTAAGGGTTTAACTCTACACTAATTATGAGGTACATTACATTAAAAGCTTGCTTTAACTTATTTTCAAAAATAGATACTTTTTTAACGTGGCGCTAATAAGTGTATGCTAATAAACATTCCTCTAAGAATTCTAAGTTAAACTGACCTTAAAAGTGACATAACGCTAACTCTTTATTAAGTATTTAAAGTGAGGTTTCGGTAGCTTTAACTTTTATGCAGAGTGACAACGCTAAAGTACACTTTTTGACGATTATAATTATCAAAATGCGTTAGTACGCGATTAAATAATTTTAAAGTGTACTTTAACCGACTTTAAATTTGCGCCATTATTATATAATGAACTATCTGATTTTTGCAAGGAGGAAATACGTACCATCCAGTTGTGCACTTACCGTTTTTTATCTCAATCATTTTTTCTCCCGTTACTGGAAAACTTGTGCTACCGCAAAAATTTCAAGTCAAATGTTGACCAATTTCTTTTATTTCGACGTATGTCTGCCGTTCGCAATATGTTATCTATGTTTTGTGATTTGGAGTCCTATATCAGAGTAGATCTACTTACAGTAAGTAGGGACACTCTCCATACATATGCAAATCGTACTACTACAACAAATAAGTTCCATAAGTGAAAACAGGTAAAAAGGATTCATTTTATTCCTTATGCGCAATCACTTAAAATAAAAAGAGAGCACAATACATTTTAAGACCACAATCGCATCCGTCTATTCTGCGTAATACAAAATATTACAAAATGTACAAATCTATATATATAAAAAAATTAAGCATTAAAATTGTGTTCGTTTGTGGCCGATTCACGCCTTAATGCATTTACCGATTTTAACCAAACTTTCACACATCTTTGGTATTGGTCTATATATGGTGTTTGTATGTGTGTGTGTGTGAAAAAAACACATGAATTTCAGTACATTTTGTTTTTTTTTTTTTCACAAATCTATATATATATATATATATATATATATATATATATATATATAAAAAAGTAAGTTGATATTATGTGCGTTTACTTATAAATCACGTAATTTTAAACTACATATTCAGAAAAACAATGAGAAGGACATACCTATGTCCTTTTTTTCAAAATCAGCCCACTGCCACGTCTAATTAACAAAAAAAAAAAAAAAAACGTTTTTGGTTAAACCGTAACCAAGCAAAAGTGTCTGAACCAGATATGTAGACACACAAAAGTTTTTTTGCTATGCCCACTTTTTGAGGGTGTTTTTCGTCATAAACTGTTTTCGGTACAATTTTAGGTAAATTCGAAAAACATTTCGATTATTATATTTTGGGAATATTTTAACCTACACTCATTTTTCGAAGTAACCCAGATGAAGTGTGTAACATAAAAAAAGCAATTGTGGAGGGCCAAAATGCTGAAACAATTCAAAATGATCATCTGGGATGAATGCATTATGGCACACAAACATTCTCTTGGGACGTTGAACAGAACACTAAAGGTGGTTTCAGACAAACTCCTTCCAACATTCCACGTTCAACGAAAAGTCCAGCTAAAAATAAATATGCGCGTTAAAATGCAACAAGATCCATCCGCTGAAACATTCTCGAAAAAATTGAGAGATATCGGCGATGGAAAAGTTGATGTCCATGAAAATATTACTTACTTACTTAAGTAGCGCTACAGTCCGGGATGAACCTGGGCCTCAACCAACATGCCTCTCCAATTAGCCCGGTCCTTAGCTAACTGCCTCCAGTTGCGCACTCCAACTTGGTTGAGGTCGGTTTCTACTTGTGCGCGCCACTTAAGGGGAGGTCTTCCTCTACTGCGTCAGACGTCTGGCTGGGAATCGAAGACTCTGCGAGCCCGAGTATAGGTGTCCATTCTTTCTACATGTCCTAGCCATCTTAAACGTCCAATGCGGAGTTTTTTGACTAGGGGTATGTCGCTGTACAGCTCGTATAGTTCGTGGTTGAATCTTCGTCTCCATAGCACGTCAACGCAAACCGGACCGAAGATTTTCCGAAGAATTTTTCTCTCGAATCGACCAAGGATTTCTTCATCCGCTTTTGATACGGTCCATGCTTCAGAGCCGTAGAGCAGGACTGGGATGATCAGGGTCTTATATAGGATCTCCTTTGTAGTTCGAGTGAGGGCTTTACTACTAAATTGCCTTCTTAGCCCGAAGAAACAGCGATTGGCAAGAGTAATTCTTCGTTTGATTTCTGACGAGATGTTGTCAGAGTGAAAATGTAGATACAACAGTCGTTGTCAGGCGAATTGGTATCATACCAATCGGTCGATTCAGTTTGCGATACCAACGAAGCTGTAAATTATCCATCAGAGCTTTTTAACTCGCTGGATATGCCAGGGTTGGCACCACACATTCTATGTAAGTCGGAATTTGAACCCAGCACGGGTGCAATGTCACATTGGTCATTAAAAAATAATTAAGAACATTATCGAAACCACCATTTTAAATGGGAAATTCCGAGGCAATAATGTTCTGCTGACTTGCATTCCAATGATCCCCACAGACGTGCAATTGAATTCAAACGCATCCAATTTACTATTGTATTGACAGGAACAAACGATGTCCGTTTGCGGCACACCATGTTTTTCACAGGGACAGTTATATGTGGTATGTTCACGGCGTATGTTCAATATATTAGACGTGGTTTTTACTATTTATTGTTTAGTGGAGGTTAAAATTTAAAATGATTATTAGTAACGCCGAATATAAATACAAAATAAATAGATAGATAAGAGCTACCAAAACAATCCTACTTTATTTACTCCAGTTCTACTTTATGCCTATATGTAATAATAAATTATTTAATCCTTTTATAGACTATTAAAATGTAGTTATGTACAAAAAAATATTTGTATCTTCATTATGAACCTATCTTCATTATGAACCTTTATATATATAGCCCGGTTGACTTGATAGTTATGTTTTAGATTTTGATTAGTTTTCTTATTTTAGGAATTAAAGAGAAAACAAATTATTAGAAAATTACATTAATACTGAATACAACAAACAAAAATTAAATCTTCATTAAAAACTGTTAGGAGTAGTATCACATTATTTTTGCTATGACATTCATAAACCTATATTTTTTTCGTTTCATTCGATTAGACGCACCTTAGCGTTATCAATTTACGCGTTGCTTAGACAAAAAATAGTTATAACTAATAAGTTATAACTATACTAGCTGTCCCGACTGACGTTGTCTTGTCTTGGTTATGAATATTTAATTGGATGAGAAATAAATTTATATATATACAATTTCTAATGTTTTTCCCGTCCTTATACTTACTCCCAACATTTGAAAAAAAAATTCAAATCGGTCCAGCTATGGTGAACATCCCTTTTTGTTTTAAAAAAAAACATTAAATTTGCAATAAAAAAAATTGACGTTAACTTTTAAAGGTAAAAACTATCTCATAAGTTGGGCCAAACAATACATACTTACTAATTTGCATCGAAGTTAGTTTTGCGGTTTCAGAGATAAGAGTAAACGAATATCGGGACACGTGATTATTATTAATAAACTTATATAAAGTATTTTTATTTACTTATTTTATTAAAATGGACAAAAAAATGTTAAATTCGAAAGTAATGGCTAATTTTAAACCATACCATTCAAAAATCCTTTCAAACCGTAAAATAGCCCACTAAATTGGCTTTGGTGAGCACGTAATAATAAATTTCGTAAAAGAACCATATATCGGAATACTTTTAACTTTTTTGGATGAAAAAAAGTTTAATTAGTCATTTTGCTACTACTTTTATGAATTCTGGAGAGTAAACATGTTTTGGAACCGTCATCTTTCGAGACAAGAATGATTTATTAATATCATATTTTGGCGCTTTTGAACTGACAAACGTTAAGAATAAAATGACGTGTGATTAATGTAAATTCGTTTTGGAAGCGGCTTTTATTTTTATTTATTTATTTTATTTAGTTCATTTATTTTATTTTTTTTTATTGATGGATTGTCAATTAAAACATTAAAATCCTCGGCAAAATATTTTCCTAATCGTACTACTATTTAAAATGTTCGGGATATCTTACCGATCGTGAAATGTACAAAGAAGGCAAGCAGTATCAAGATAACCAAAAGCCGATTGCGATGACTAAATTACGTAAGAAGGGTAAGGGTATTTATGCAACGTCGTAGGTTTACAACGTGAAAATAAATTGTAAGTTTACGACGACGTTTCATGAACAACCTAAAACTGTATAACTAAATGATGCCATAAACCATTGAATTCAGCGCAGGTGTTTGATTTGTGAAAGTGTGTGATTAAATGTCAAAATAGCATTTCAAAAGTTTAAAACGTTTACCATCGCAGTTTACACAGCAAATTCGTGTACGAAATTCCAGATATTGTTGTAAAAAAATTCCCATACAAATATTGACAGTTCATTTACCACGTTTACAACATTTACGATGGCTTTCCGACGTTGTATGAATACCCCTATTACCTTTGAAGTATAGAAGAAGAAAACGTAACTCAGGTGCATCTAATAAATTGAACCGGAATGTATAGGTACATATAGATAAAGGCGGTTTATATACTGTGTATATCTTTTTTTGTATTCATTACCGTAAAATTCCAATATGAGGCTCTTTATTTTTGTGTTACTAAAAAGCTAAAATATGTTCCATTTCATAAAGCAATATTTAAGTAAATTATAGCTTAGATACAGCACTCCATTTTTTACTATTATTTAAAAAAATTAAATGTAATGTTGTCATTATTCGTTTGTTAATATTTTGTTCTAATCAATTCATAAATAATCGGTGTTCTTATCGTACTCATCCATTGTGTGAGTGTACGTTATCCTAAAACATTCACCCTAAAATCCATTGTCCCTAATATTTTTGTGGCGTAGTCAACAATCATAAATATTTAAAATTATATTTTAATATAATTTAAAGATGAATTTTTATATATTTTCTTTTTTTATTAATTTCAGGAATAATAAACCAAAATCCTAGAGTATCCATACCACTTCAACATATAATTGATGAAACCCTGGGCGATGATGGAGTTTGGAAAATTCAAGGTCATTCCGAAATTAACGTTGCAAATCATTTGGATGGAAAAACACATTATATACAGATTAAACCAGTTGATGAAACTGTAGGCGATAATTTGAAAGAAACTTTTCAAGAGTCAAAAATGGCTCCTATTTTACGTGAGACAACTGTTTAAAAATACATATGTGCATTGCTGTTACCGGCAAATTAAAATTACAACTTTCTAGTCAATAGTAATTATTGAAATAGGTAATACAATTTATAGATAAATTAAGATACCCAATAGGCAATAGCTTTAACTGCATATAAAGCTATGATGGTTTTGATAGTTGCATGCGTCACTCAAAAAAAAAATCAAATCAAACATGAATCAAGTTATCTAATAATCAATTCGATTATTAATCAGATTATTACTTTCGATGTACCAATTATGACTTCATACGCATATAAATAATAAAAATATCGTTTAAATACCTTATATTAAGGACAGATGCGCATGGCTTAAATTTTCCATCATGGCAATAGGCGCGTTTTTTATTGCCCTTAGTCGGAATCAATAATAAAACAACTTCTCCGTATAAATTTTAAAATATGAAAATAGTTCGACAATTTTCGGTGCATTCATTATTAGCTGAAAGATCAGTTCCCGTGCAATTTTATTCCCGTTCCCGTGTGAAAAAAATATTAAAAGAGAGAGCAAATGAGAGAAAAACATATGAGAGGCTACAATCCGCTATGCGGATCGTTGAATACCCTATCCCATCCCATCCTTTAAATTAATATCCTCAAAATATAGGCCTTATGGCGATGAAATACAGAAAATGACATTGTCACAATATATTGCTCAGACAGTTTCTCAAAATCTTGTGTGGGCGTAGGTGAAAATGATCTATGGACAAAATGTTTATATTACCATTTCGGAAGTATTTGCATCAAAATTTTTTTCAAAAGTTTTAAAATTTGGACAAAAAGCGTTTTTTACTAAAAACGCCCCCAAAAAGTGGGCGTGGCAAAAAACTTTGTATGAACGAAATATTGATATTAGGATTGTCTAAATATGCTACTCAGACACTTTTTTGAAATTGCTTACGGTTTGGCCAAAAAATAAGTTTTCCTAAAAAGGGGGCGTGGCAGTGGGCGGATTTCAAAAATTTTTACACGTGTTCTGGTGGCACGGACGAGGATCCTATATACCAAATTTCGTTATCCTAGCTCAAAATTTAAGGCCCAAAAACCGCTGACGAACAGACGGACGGACGGACGGACGGACGGACGGACGGACGGACAGACAGACATGGCTAATTCGACTCAGCTAGCGATTCTGAGTCGATCCATATACTTTGAGGTATATGTAGCAAAATTATTTCTCTATGTTACAAACTAAGTATCAAAACTAATATACCCCCCTATGGGATAGGGTATAAAAAGTACTCCTCCACAAAAATCTGTAATATAATTAACGGCAAACATTTCTGTTGGTAAAAATCTGAAAGTGTCAAATTGTTTGTTTTGACATGTGATTTATGTCACTTGTTCTATAAAAGGCAAGCAAAACGAACAAATTTAATTTTTTTTTACTTTAACGCGTCCCCGTACCTTTTCGTAAATTTGTGTCTTTCAAAGGATCTACCCCTACTCCCAGAAATTTGAGATTTTACTAATTTTTACTGCAAAAGTAGGAGAACAGACCTAAATATTTTTTTATTAATGAGAAAAATACTATCCATATGAGAGCGATCGAAAGAATGCAAAACTCTATTTTTCATTATTGTTTTGTTTAACTATTCTGAGGTCCACAGGTAACAGAGGTTACAGAAAAATACACATTTCAAGAGAAAATATGTTGTGCGAAAGTGTTTTGCGTTTTGTTTCCTAAGTCTAATCTAGAACACGTTTGAGTAAGAACACATACATTTTAAATGTCAGTGTCTAGTTGTCCGTTTTATGGTTTCGATTGTATTTTCTTATTATTATAATGTTCAGCATTTAAGAGCATTGTGATTTGCAATTTTTACACATGAGAATAAAGTCTCAACGCAAATAATAACGATACAAAGTTCACTTGATGCTAGGAATATTTTAAAAATGGTAGGTAAACAAATTGTGGCCATTAAAAATTGTGGCCATTAAAAAATATTTATACAACAATATTGAACTGGTAAATATGGTCGTTGTTCGTGGCCATTGATCATGTGTAAAAATTTTAAAAACGTTAACTGTAAAATCTGACCAATTTACAGCAAGCGTTGTTTTTGGTCAAACTGTAAGGAATTTTGAAAATTGTCTGAAAAAGATATTTGTACAATATGTTTGTCTATATTTATGGCGTTTTCCATTGGGAAAAAAATCAATTTTTTTTTTGATCTGAAGCTGTAAAAAGACCGATTTTGACAGTTGTTGTGTTCCATTGGGCAAAAAAATTAATTTTTTTTTATCTTAGTTCAGTTTTGTAAATCTGTATTTTTCGGCAGATTTACCAATACCAATACAAATGATAGCTGTCAGTTTGACTAGAGTGATTTTCATTTCGATTTATTACAATGACAAAAAAAAATCTGAATCGTGTTCCATGACACTCAAAAGATCAAATTTCATATCAAAATCTGGATTTCCCAATGGAAAACGCCATTAATGATACAATGTTTTTAGCTACGTCCAATTCGAATGTAGTTTCCATGAAAATACTTCGACCATTTTACCCCATGCTCTGATTTAGGGGCGTTTTCCTAAGAAAAAAACAACGATTCGTATAGCATATCCTTCGCTTTTTTGGACCCATAAACCAACAAAATTTAGGCAGTGTAAATCATAAATCTTGCATTGGAAAATTTAATATGTCATTCTTGTACAGAGTTCTGTGTTATTCTTTTGTCTCTTTCATGTTAAGAATTGAGACCAATCAGTTTAAATGGTTTTTAAACAAAATCAAAATATTATACATTGGAATTTTATATGAAATAAAAGTCTTCAAAAATCTTCATAGCATATGTTTTTGGAAATTGACAAACAGGAGCAAAAAGGTTAGATGGCAGCATTACTTATACCACAAAAAAAAACAGAGTTAGGTAACCCTGAATATTTTTTTTATTATTATTATGTGCGACCCAATAGTAGTTACGCCAAAAAATGGCCCCAGGTCCTCTTCTTGTCCCCTATTTGCAACTAAATGTTTGAATTTCGAAAACTCACAAACATTGAATGTATCCCAAAAAACAATTGAGTTTACAACACCGATCATATTGATGAAAGGGACAGCGGATGATTCCTTTATCACACATGTTTTCAGGATGTTTACTTTTGCGTCTATGGTATGTTTTATCCTGAGCGTCTCGATACCACTCGGCATATCCCCATATTAGGCATTTCATATCCCCATTTTATGTATATATTACTAGCCTAGCTTTAAAAAACGATTGTCCACACAAACGTAATAACATAATTATATCGAATTCGTTATTTTAACATAAGGGGAAAATATTCCATAGGGCAGAGAGGAAGATATTTATTGTTTTGTTCCTCGCTAATAATTAATTTTAATGTCATGTTACAAAAGTCAGCCATGCCAATCTGCCGTAATACTAAGGAAAACAAAAGCCGTCATAACACTCATAGCTAATAACGTTCCATATGATAGTAGTAGTTTTTATGTATGCAAATTAAATAAATTTATATATATATATATATGTATATAACGAAGGCCGTGAATTTTGAATACAGCTCCAAAATATTACATATTATATATTCTTTTTTTTTCATTTATTTCAAATTCGTAAATTTTATTATTTTAAGTAGGTACAGAAGTAATCTTCCGTCCAAGTTTATTTCTTAGTCTCGGAAATAATGCGGTATATTTCTTATATCTTTGGTTTTAATTTGTATATTAGTATTTATTTATTTTCAATCGACTTCAATGTCAATCATCCATTACATGTTTCCACAGAAACATAAATAGACCGAAATAAGAATTAAAGAGAAAAAATATGATTTAATATTAAGTGCAATAAATGTTTTGATATAATGTTGTGCTGATATAAAAATGAGGTAAAATTGTTGTACAAGTGCAATTATCTTAATATCCAAATTTGTCTTACACTTTGGCTTGTGTCTTAAGTCCATTTCCAACTTTGAACATAATTGCATTTCAACATTTAAATAAAACTTAAATAGAACATTTCATCTATGTATATCATTATTTATAAAGCTATATACATCTGTGTTTTAAAACTAACATACATACTTTGTTTTATATTGTCTTACATATAATGTACTAAACTGATAAATCTAAAGTTTTTTTTTCAACATATTCGTACTTAATAGGAAACATTACAAAATCCCACCCTACGAATAAGAGCTTATTGTTTAGTACATATTTCATAAATGAAACAAAACGTAAAAAACATGTTTGCAGTAACATAAATAGTACCTTTTTCATAATAATTTTAAAGTTCAAAGTAGATGTCAATATTATATACAAAATAGTGTAGTTTTCAGCTGCTACAAAATTAAAACAAATATTTTAAATTAAATCGTTGTTGTGTTTTTGTAAGAGGAAGTTACATATAAAAGTAATAAACAATTTGGTTATATATTAAGTGTTGCATTAAATGGTTTAATAGTGCTTATGTTTGACAAATAAACAAAAACACTTGTATGTTCCAATATCGTAAACATTTGGATGTGATATGTATATTTTAAATAAATAAAGTGGGTAATGAAAATTTCGTTTTAATTATTATTCGATGTTAGGTTTAAACAAAATCGTGAGTGCCGTTTTCGATAAAACTGTCGTGATGTGCAATTTTTTATGGTAGGTACCGTTAATAAAATGGCTAAGCATGGCACCAAGCATGATTATAAGAACTTTTATTCCGGAATTTGAAGGAAATATAATGTGAGTTATATTGATTATCCGTTATTGTTGAAATCTAAAATTCCGTTAAGGAATAATTGGGGCAAAACTAATTATGTAGAATATTAAATATATTAAATTTCATTAAATTTGATCAAAAAGTTTGCGAGAAAATGAAAATTTTCCTTATGTGCCATAAATCCAAAAATCCGTTATATGTATTCTTTTGAAAAAAAACTGGGTATGTAGTTTTGTTAGAACTAATAGTATGTGTAAGTTTATTAAACTTGTTCCGTTAGAGCCCTTTTCAAAAAAATCCACGTTAATTGTAATTTAATGCCTTTATTAAAAAGTTATCAAAATGAAGAAAATAAAGACGGACGGACGGAATTTCAAAAATCACTTTTTGGGTTCCCATAGTATCCTAATGTTTCAATCATTCAAAATCTCGGGGTCCAACATTTTCACGAAAACAATATTTTTGTAAAGTTATAATATCTGAAAATCAAAGCTATTAATCATGATCTCTGTCAATTGTCTTAGGCAATGTCAAAACCAGCAGTAAAAATGTGACTGTTTTTAAAATTTTCTTACCGCCAAACTCACTTTACAAAAAAAAACGATTTTTTTGATCAAATCATATGGGATTTTGAAAATCCATCTGTCATTGTCAATATTTCAAGGTTAAATTTTTTTAGTCATATTTTTTGGTCGTTTTTGTAAAAAAAAAAATGATTTTTGGTTTAAAAGTCGACTTTTTGTGGATGTTTATTTTAAGGGTGGTAAGGTATAGAGGGTATTAAACAATTCGCACAGCTGATTGTAGATTTTGTTGTAACGACGTTGATTTCTGATTTGAAATTAGAGTAATACAAGTGGACTAGTAGTGAATCCGCAAATGTCGCAATGTAAGCTAAGAAAATACTACCTACATTAGTAAAACTAATATGCAGTTATTGTAGCTTAGTGCCTCGGTTCTTAAACACAGTTTTCAGAATACCGCGACTTTCTTGAATTAAGAATAATAAAACACAAAAGTAAGTATGCAGTTACAAACATTTTTAAAACATACTGTTTCATATTTTTTTATTATATTTTTTTTTATTGAAGTGTGTGCTACCCATATCCACTATCCAGAGAAAATTACGAGCAACAATCCATGAAGTATGCATGCGTGTGAGTATAGTCTGCGCATAGCTTTTATGAGGTACTGCACATTATCTTAAAGCATTTGCATACAACTGACAACGAAAATGTAGGTAACTAAACTATCATCCCCCTAAGCTACAGGATAGCTCGATCTGGAGAGCCACATATTATTGCAGAGTCTTTAATTAAACCTTGAATGTTAGAAACAATCCGTTTCGTATTTGGAGAAGCCGTGGCAAAAAGGTTGCAGCATTTCAAACAGCATTGTGCCCGATCTTATTTACAAAGTATATGACCACTTTGAAGATGAACTCGTTCGCAGATTGGATGCTTGTGATATGTTTACTATGCAACTTGATGAAAGCACGGATGTCGTCGGCCTTTCAATACTTCTTCTACTTAATAAGAGTTGCTCATCTGGAAAAGTTTAAGTGGTCGTGTCAAAAATTAATAAAACATTTCGCCAGGTAGCAACAGTAGTTTGCGTCGTTATGCACTTGTGGTAAGAAAAATGCCAACTGATTTGATGAAGCTGTGGAGATTTTAAATTTCATAAAAAAGTCGTCCTCTCCAATCGAGATTGTTCACAATGGTGTGCAAAGATATGGGAAGTCAGTACGAATCACTTCTTCTGCACACGGAAATAAGATGGCTTTCGAGGAAAAGCTATATTTAGATTATTTCAACTTCCTGATGAGTTGAAAGTTTTCCAACTAGACACTAGTTCCGTTTGATTCTGTATAATGTACGAATTTGGGTTGGTATTAGGGGTGAATATCTTGAACATGGCAAACAGGCTATATTAAATTTGCTCCCTTTTGTCACAAAGTATCACTGTGAAGCACGTTTGACGATAACATTTCGACGGTACATCTTGCATTACGTAAGATCAATAGTCGTTTTTGCTGTCGGCGATATCACTTTATTTGCTTCACTTAAATAATCGTCAGACGATTATTGAGCGATTGCTCATGAGCTCTCGACTACCGTCTGAGTGATAATCGTTTTAAAAGTTACGGAATGACCCCCCAGCGAAGACTACATACAGATCGAGATTGGTGAAATATGATGGCACAGCGTATGGTTGGATGTTGTAGAACGAGGCTACAGCAATGATTGGCTTTAACTTGGAAATGCCCAGTTCTTGTTTCTTTGATTACACATAAATTGTGCTTAATTTTACCTCCAAGTGGTAACCATCGGATACGCCAGTTGATAACAAAACGAACACTATAAACAGCCTGGTCAGTATGGCACGGAATATCCAGCCTGCTATCCCAGGTGCAAGCAAACAACTAGCGGAAGCAATAAGCGGAAGCATTAATGCCATCCAGGAAAGCAGATGAAAAACTGTGACATCTACTACCGACCGTCTTATAGTGAGAGAAACAGCGACTATTCGGATGTGGATTTGTTTTAAGTGCAAGGCTTTGGCAAGAAGTCTTTTGTTTCCAAGACATTAGCGATCACAAGATGAAAAAGATGATATAGTGGGAAGAGAAGACATCTTAGCCGTATTTTCGGAAAACACAGCCTGCTCGACAACACGTCTGGCAACGGACATGGGGTAATGGACATCGCTACGGAGCGAAATACCACTATAACCAGCACACGGTTTCCTCACCTCGATATCCATAAGGGGACATGGCGGTCTCCAGATCAACGAACATCCAACCAAATTGATCACATTGCGATAGACTCACGCATCCAGTATGTTGGACGTCCGAACATTCCGAGGGGCTAACATTGAATCGGACTACTACATTGTTGCAGCCAATGTAAGAATGCGAATATGCACCACGCCACAACAAACCAGAAATGTTCTGAAAAAACATATGAGAAGGCTACAATCCGCTGTGCGGATCGTTAAATACCCTATCCCATCCTCTCCTATCTTTAAAATAATATTCCCAAAAAGTGGGCGTGGCCGTGGCTAACAACTTTATGGGGAAAAAATGACGTTTTTCTATAGCATGGGATAGGGCATAAAAATCGGTTTGTTACGAAAACGCATCCAAGGTAAGGATGCGAATATCCACCACGTCACAAAGACTGCAATCGCCAGAGAATGCCAAAACCTTCGCGCAACGCGTATCTCTTTACCTCTCGATTCACACCATACGCCACAACAAACCAGAAATACTGTGAAAAAATTTAATGTCCAAAGACTGCAACTGCAAGAGACCGCCAAGACCTTCGCGCAACGCGTATCCCTTAGCCTCTCGATTCACACCATACTACCAGCATCAAATGTCGAAGAACAATTTTTTTTTTTCGTGGGCTGGTGGAAATCTTCATAGACACGATGAGCACGTGCCCAAAGTAGTGTGAGATTTTTACTCACTAAAACCACCACCCATTTTGTATTTCTATTGCAACTAAGTATTCCACTTATCTAGCAATTTTTTTTATCACGAGTATATAATATGTTTGGCAGGTAACTTTCCTTTGAGAGTTCCTGCTTTTTCCGCAATTTATAGCGCGGTTTGTTATTATCGGGCCAAATCTAAGGGTTTAGTTCTTTGAAGACGCCGCAATATATTTGTTTCGTCAAGAATTTGGAGGGCTGTTGTTTTAACGTGTCCTAATAAACGTTTTATATGTTTTGGTGCAAAATTTTTTGTTTCATCTTTAACCGCGTGAATATCCAGATCTCTGCGTAGATCTTCGTTTCTTACGTACCACGGCGCATTGACGAATGATCTTAACATTTTGTTTTCAAACGTTTGTAAAATGTTTAGATTCGTTCCACTAGTACGACCCCATAGTTGTATACCATATGTCCAAATTGGTTTTAGCACTTGCTTGTATAATAGCAGCTTGTTATCAAGGTTAAGCATCGAATATTTTCCGAGCAACCAGTATAGTTCTCTGTATTTATTCTGAAGTTCTTCGCATTTCTTTTTTACATGCGACTTCCATTTTAATTTTGCATCGAGTGTCATACCGAGATATTTCGCTTCATTTGCAAATGAGACTGGAACCGTATTTAGAAATACAGGCAAATTGTTTGTCCATTTATACGAAAAATCTACATGGATCGATTTGCTCTCATTAAGTGCATAAGAGCGTTTTGTAATTTGATATTTGTTTCCTCTATTGTTGTGCCAACTGCTAGTATAGCAGTATCGTCAGCAAACGTTGCAACTATTGTATCGTTTGTTTGTGGGATATCACGAGTGAATAGAAGGTACAGGATTGGTACAAGGACGCTTCCTTGCGGTACACCTTCCATTATTTGTTTGAACTCGGAATATTCGCTTCCAAGTTTCACACGGAAGAGTCTATGCTCAAGATACGACACGAGGATTTTATATAGTTGTTCGGGCAGAACTTGGCTTAGTTTAAAGTAAGGCCTTTTTGCCACACCTTGTCAAGTGAAATAGGCCTGTAGGATTTTATTTCATTTGGTGATTTTCCTGGTTTTAGAACCATAACCACTTCCGCGACTTTCCACTGTCTTGGTATGTATTCTAATCTGATTGCCGCATTTATAATAAAAAGAAGCTTAATTTATGCTTTCCGAGGCAACATTTTAAGAAGTTCTCCTGTAATCAGGTCATAACCCGGAGTTTTTTTTAGTCTTTAGTTTCTGTATTTCCCGTTTAAGCTCGGCAATACTTGCATATCTTACTATATTATTATCGGTTGTACTCTCGAGTATATTAATGTTTTCATTTTGCGCTGGACCATCAAATGGCTTAAATGTTTCCTCAAAATGTGAGGCAAAAACGTCAGTCAGCTTTTTTCTTTTTGCCCAAACGTCTTGAGTTACCCTAATTGGCGCCAAAGCGATTTTTGGCCGTTGTATGACTCTAATTGCTTTCCAGAGCGAATTATTCGATTCCTTTCAGATAAGTTTCTACTGCAGATAAGTTTCTACTGCATGGTTTTTAAAATTTTTAATCGAATTTGATAGCAAATTATTCAACCGATTGAGATATGTTTTATCTTGCGGGGCACGAGTTTGGTGCCATCTCTTACGAGCTTTTCTTTTTTGTCTTACTAAATCTTGTATTTCTCAGGGGTAATTAATTATACTATAGCTCACAATTTTGTTCTGTTGAGGAGTATTATTCCATGCTGCTTTTTGGATGGTATCGATAAAGGAGTCAACCGCGACTTCGAGTTCCAATGGTGTTCTAAGCGATACACCCAGTCGGATATTATTTTCAATATCGTTTTTGAAACCTTCCCAGTTGGTTTTCCCGTTTGTTAATCTGGGTGGTTATTCATTTATAATCAGTGACTCGCTCGTTGTTAAAATGACTGGAGCATGATCAGAGGAAAGATCAAAGCATTCTTCAACTTTGATTCGATTGGACGGCAGACCTTTTACGATGAAAAAATCGATCAAATCCGGTATTTTTCTAACATCAGTTGGCCATTAAGTTGGTTTTCCCGTAGAATGAAATTCGGTATTGTACTTTCTAGTTCTACCTACATCATAAAGCATCCTACCTTTCTGTGATATGCATCTAGATCCCCAGAATGTATGTTTTACATTAAAGTCCCCTCCGATGACAAAACATTGTCCAAGGGAATTAAGCAAGTTTTCAAAGTAAATTTTTTCAACCTTGCATCGTGGTGGGCAGTAAATAGACGATATCTTCAGAAAGGATTGTCTGCTTTTGACTTGTATAGAGCTAACTTGCATTGTTTCGATTTCTAGTTTAAGATCAATCGAATGTTCGATACACTCTTTTATATACAGTGAGGCTCCATCTCTAGCCTTATTCGATGGATGTAGAGCATGATAGTCGAGGTAACCTTTAATTTTTAAGTTCGAATTACTCTTTGCGTGAGTTTCGGATATTAAACAGATGTCTATATCTTTTTTCTGCATAAATAATTCAAGTTCTCCAAGTTTTTGCCAAAGGCCATTGGCATTCCACGTAAGAATTTTAAGCAATCTATTCATGTTAAAGGTGGGGTACTTCTATTGCGAATACTATTTTCGAGCTTAACGAGCCTGTCAAAAATAAGTTTATTCGTTTTGCTTTGTTCCTCAAGTTTTGAAAGAATAACCGAAAATACATTTGAAACTGGGTCAGGTGAGATATTTTTTTGGCGTTATTGGATACTGTAGCTTGAGCATACGTTTGTACATTTGGTTTTGGATGTACAAGATCCGAACGGATATCTGATGGCCGCGTAGTTTGTGAGAATTTAGGTTTTTCGATTATGGCCTGCTTTGTCTTCGACATATTTTTAATCGGAATTTTAGGCTTTTGCTTGTTTAAATTTAATTTCTGTGAATTAATACTATTAAATTTCGTCCGTCTTTTTTGCAACTCTTTAGCTACTTCGCAGCCGCGATATTTTGCGGGATGAATGCCCTTACAGTTAATGCAGATAGCAAGAGTTTTCTTATCTGACATACAATCTACCGTCAGATGATTTCCGGCACATTTTACACACCGCGGTTCTTTTTGACAATAGCTTTGCGTATGATTGTATCCTTGGCAGCGCTTGCACTTGGGAACTAGTTTGGAATCCTTACACATAGGCTCTATTTTTACAACAATATTAAGTATTGTTTTTATTTAATAAAGTGAGTATAAATAAAGGAAGACCGCGTTTTATTACATTTCCTTCGCCATCTTTTTGCTTTTGGTCTCGCTTGACAATGTTAACGGCATCTATGACTTTATATTGCCTGTTTTTCAGATCGTTTACAATGTCATCCTTTAAGCACGATGCATGTAACCCTCTAGCTACAACACGTAAAGGCCTTTCAGATTTATTTTCAAAAGAATACCATTCTATTTTATCGGTATTAAGCTTGCGAGATAATAGACGGTAACTTTCAGGGTCTTTAACGCAGACTTTCCATGTATTTTTTCTTAGCGAAGTTACTTGGTAGCCGGATAATGGCAACGATTTTAGCAAGGTATGCAACTTGTTAAAGTCGTCAATACCGATCACATTAATTGGCGGTGAGGGACTTTGTTTTAGCTGTTTCGCTTTGTTAATAATCTCTTTGTCGCGGTTTATTATTTCAGAAGAGGATACAGCTTTCCTCTTTTTTACTGGTCTTTTCTTTAAGATCCAGTCAGTTTCGCGACTGAGTTCTTCTTTATCCGTGTGGTATTCCGAATTCACGGGGCCGTTTGAACTTGGTTTTTGCTCATTAGGTATTTTAAATGAACTCTTCAGAGTCATATTTTCTTCCTTTAAATGGAGAATTTCTTTACGAAGCTCTTCGCAGAGCAATTCGACATTGTTAAGCCTTGTTCGAAGAACGTCGTTTTCTTCATTTAGGCTCTAATTTTTCATTGAGTCTCATTTTTCGTGGGCCGACACTTCTGGTGTTGTCGAGCTCCTTAAGACACATATATTTTTTCGAGATCCAGATGTAGGTGACCTTGTTACCATTGAACTTTCCCCGAAAGAGTTACACATTTGCAATAATTGGCTCTCCCCAGAATCCGTAGAGCCGACCTCCGCAGAGGGTGGATTTTCCAGTGAAACTGAATTGCCACCTGGGGTATTTAATCTTTTTGTTGTACTCATTGCATTTTTGTTGTTTGTATAAGCTTTACACTCGGTATACGGGGAGTGGATTTTAGTCGCCTTCTACGACAGGCATGCCTTACCTCGGGTATATTCTGACCCCTAACCCGAAGGAGTAGGTACAATGGCAACGATGCCAACAAGCCATTATCCAGCCGCAACGGATATGCTAGGTTTCTCGCGGCCACCAGCAAGAAACCACTGGTTTGATGAGGAATGCCGACAGATGCTCGCAGCCAAGAACAAGGCCTACAAGGCTAAACTGCAGGTGAAGACGAGAGCTGCCATTGAGCTCTAGGGACATAGAAGAAGAGAAGAACACCGGCTTTTCAGAAAAAAGAAAAAATAGCAAGAAAAGCGCGCGATCGAGGATATAGAGAGGTGCCACTCCAGGAACGATGTTCGTTAGTTTTACTAAAGTGTAAAACGCAAAGCCAAGGATATAAGGCAAATACCGTAGTTGAGACACACACGATGCGGAGGATATTGAAGAACCACTTCTGCAGAATGTTAAATGGCGATGACGAAAAACATTCCGCTGTCACATAGGCCAACCACCCGACCTAAGTGAAGTGAGGATAGCAATATCTAAACTCAAGCTTAATAAGACCGAGGAAAATAACGGCATTCCCGCTGAGCTTTGTAAAACCGGCAGAGATGACTTGGTAAGTAACATCCACCAACTCATAAGCCAAATCTGGTCGGATGAAGAATGGAACCTCAGCATCGTCTGCCCGATCCACAAAAAAGGAGACCCTCTGAACTGCGCCAACTATAGATCCTGTCTGTCGTAATATGAACGCCTAAAACCATTTACCAACAACCTGTTCGGACATTAAAGGAAAGGTAAGTCCACAACTGATCAGATTCTACAAAAAAAACCCAAGAAGTCAAAATCGATACACACCACCTATTTATCGATTTCAAAGCCGCATACGACAGCATTTATTGAGATGAACTATACAGAGCCATGTCTAGTTTTGGTATACCGCCCAAGCTCGTCCGTTTGTGTAGGATGACGATGGAGAATTCTCGCTGCTCAATCAGGGTCGGAAACGACCTCACCGAAACATTCGATAACAAAAAAGGATTTAGGCAAGGCAAGGCGATGCGCTGTCATGTGACTTCTTCGATTTGATTCTTGAGAGGATTGTGCAAAACTCTCGAGCCAACACCAGAGATTTTGACATCATTGGTAGGACTCAACGTGATGCCATAGCCACGTTTGCTAGTATAACGAAGGAAGCGGCAAAAATTGGTTTAGCAGTAAATGAGGGTAAGACTAAGTATATGCTATCAACACGAAAGGACACACAACAACACCATTGACAGATATAACTTTGAGGTAGTACGGCCCTTTGTCTACCGAGACTCTGCTATTAACTCTGACAACAACATCTTGTCAGAAATCAAACGAAGAATTACTCTTGCCAATCGCTGTTTCTTCGGGCTAAAAAGGCAATTTAGTAGTAAAGCCCTCACTTGAACTACTAAGGAGATCCTATATAAGACCCTGATTATCCCAGTCCTGCTATTCGGCGTTAAAGTGTTGGTATTCGTTGTAATAAGAAAAAATATAAACTTTCTTCACTTCATACATTTATTTTATACTCTTAAATTTACTATTATAATGTTTTAATATGCACTTTTCTTTTACGGTCTGTGTCGCGTGCCTGTCGGAATACCAATGATCTTAATCATCATATCCTCATCCTTTCTTACTCCAATCAAGATCTTCCCTTGTCGGGACTCTACAGTCGCCATCTATTAATGATTGTGTGGGGTTTCACAAAGCCACCTATCAGTGACAATTCTTCACGTGACAAGACAAGCTATTGCACCGCAAACAACTTCAGCCAAGTTCTTTTGACTTTGGAGAGCCTACGATTTTTTGGCAACCAACCCTTCTCCTTTTATCTTCCGACGCGACAACATCTGGTCTGGACTCGAGAGAAAAACCACATTATACCTTTTTGTTAATTTGTTTTTAATAATAAATATTGACGTTTATAAAGACTAGACATTTTTATCTTTGAATGTGGGATACCCTTCTCCCACATTAATGGTGACCCCGACGTGATTCGAACGGATTAAAATTATAACCAAAAATATGATTCGTTCACCACCACCCGGAGACAATGCAACTCCGAATAAACAAGAGGAAATTCCTAACCCCACCAACAGAAACACGCAGCAGGAGCATGGAAGTCAGACAGCAGCACCATCGCTAAACAGTCTGGAGCGCATCAACATACCCATGTTCTGGACCAAAAAACCTGAACTCTGGTTTGCAGCGTTGGAATCCCAGTTTCAGTTTCATCGCATCAGCTCAGACTTGTCTTAATTTCATTGCGTGATTAGCAAACTTGATCAGGACATCTTGTCTGTGGTAGAAGACATATTGCTCCACCCACAAGATAAAGACAGGTATATTTCAGTTAAGCAAGCCTTACTAAACCGTTTCTCAATTTCAGAGGAACAAAAGTTTCGAAGGTTAATATCTGGCTTGCAACTCGGCGACCGCAAACCCTCTGCATTGTTAGCCGAAATGCAATCTCTCAATCAAGGAAAATTAGATGACAGTACTGTGCGAATGTTGTGGCTCGATTACCTACCGCAACAACTACAAGTTACTTTGGCTTCATGTAACTCGCTTGACACCACCGCTATTGGAAAGCTAGCAGACCGTATCTGGGAGATCAGCCAAACACCGGACGTACGAGTAATGGACATTCGCCAACCAAGTACATCCAACAACGCGTGGGAAGAAAAAGTCATTAATCTCGAACAGCAAATGGCGCTGTTGCTGAAGGAACTCAAAACTCTTCGAACTCAATCCAGCAATAGGTCCCGAGCCCGACCACGTTCTCGCTCCAGCAGTAAAGGCAAGTACTGTTTTTACCACCAACGGTTCGGCGCTAGCGCAAAGAAGTGTTCATCCCCGTGCCAATTTAAACAAAACTCGGAAAACTAGCTGTTCCATCAGCAAAAGCGGCGAACGCTGATGGCATGGAGACATCACGCCGCCTATTCTTACACGATCGCATCACTGGTCATCGTTTTCTTGTCAACAAAGGCGCTGACTTGTCAGTGATACCACCGTCCCGGTTTGACAGGTCCTCTATTTCCAAGATTGAACTATATGCAGCAAACGGCAGCAGAGTCCCAACTTATGGTCAACGAATGCTAACCCTCAACCTTGGATTAAGACGACCAGTGAAGTGGATTTTTCAAATAGCCGAAGTTCCATATGGCATCATCGGTGTCGACCTACTACACAACTACAACCTTATCGTTGACATCAAGAAACGGAGAGTTGTGGATCAACAGACCGGTATCCGGGTAAAGGGCATCCTGAGCTCCGCATCACTCGTAGGCCTTTCGAAGCTGGACAAAGCGTGCCCATATTCAGACCTACTGCGCGATGTACCAGAAATCCTCGGCACATCCGCCAAACGCACGAGTTTCAAGCACAACGTAGTTCACCACATTGAGACGAAAGGACAAGCAGTTTACGAAAGGGCGCGACGCCTATCTCCACAACTGCTTGTAGCAGCGAAAATGAATTTCAGTACATGGTCGAACAGGGATACTGCCGCCCATCCAAGAGTCCGTGGGCTAGTCCCCTACACATGGTGCAAAAGAAGTCTGGTGACTGGAGACCCTGTGGCGATTATCACCGTTTGAACGCACAAACAATTCCGGATCGCTACCCTATAGCACACATCCTGGACTTTACGGAAGTCACTCACGGAAAGACAATATTTACCACCATTGATCTAGTTCGCGCCTACCATCAGATTCCAGTCAACCCTGAGGACATCCCGAAGACCGCAGTCATTACTCCCTTCGGTTTGTTCGAGTTTTTGGTCATGCCATTCGGCCTAAGAAATGCTGCGCAAACCTTCCAGAGATTCATCCGAGAAGTACTAAGAGATCTCGACTTTGTACATGCGTACTTGGACGATCTTCTTGTCGCATCCGTATCCGAAGAAGAACACCTGGAGCATCTAAGGATTGTGTTTGAACGTCTCCGTGATTACGGCCTTACCATAAACTTGGACAAATGCAAGTTTGGTGCAAAAACCGTCGAATACCTGGGATACTTGGTCTCAGCTGAAGGCTTACAGCCGCTTCCCGACAAAGTCGTAGCTATACGCGAATTTAAGCAACCAGAGACCATAGCGCAACTTCGACGTTTTCTCGGTATGGTCAATTTTTACCGACGACACATCAAAAACGCAGCCGCCAAGCAAGCGCCACTACACGAACTAGTTAAAGGCGCACGCAAGAAAGACCAAAGACCAGTAGTATGGACAGAGACTACTTTAGCCGCTTTCGAAAGCTGCAAGGAAGACCTCACCAACAACGTGCTTCTGACACATCCAACACCAGCTGCGGAACTTCGCCTAACCACGGACGCTTCCGATAAGGCAGTAGGCGCAGTCCTCGAGCAACGCACCAGTGGCGACTGGAAACCGCTAGGATTCTTTTCCAAGAAGTTTACGCCGGCAGAGACAAGGTACAGCGTCTACGATAAAGAACTCACAGCGATCTACAAAGCAATCAAGTTTTTCAGGCAATGGATCGAAGGAAACAAGTTCAGTATTCGCACCGATCATGTCCCACTAACACACGCTTTTAAACAACGTGCGGATAAGGCATCACCACGTCAAGTTCGACAGCTGAACTTCATCAGCGAATACTCCACGGAAATCGTACCCGTAAAAGGACTGGAAAACGTTGTTGCCGACACGCTCTCAAGAATCGATCAACTGTCAAACACCATCGACTTCGCAGCTCTAGCTGAAGCACAAACCACCGACGAGGAATTGCAACAGTTGCTTAGCGACAACACCACATCGCTGAAGCTTCAAAAGCTAACCATAGGACCACGACATGGAAGAGAGATCTATTGCGACGTTTCCCAGCAAGCCATCAGACCTTACGTGCCTAAAACATTCAGACAGCAAGTGTTTGACGTGTTTCACAACCTCGCTCATCCAAGCGGCAAGGCCACATGCAAAATCATTTGTCGAAGGTTCATCTGGCCACGCATGAATAAAGACGTCATCCAGTGGTCGCGGAACTGCGTACCTTGCCAGCTTTCAAAAGTCGGACGACATGTCCACAAGCAACCAGCAACCACGCTGTTCATGGCGATGACCCAACTCATCGGATCCAAGAGAATACGCACTACCGCATACCATCCCGCTTCAAACGGACTGCTAGAGAGGTGGCATAGAGTCCTTAAAGCTGCAATACGTTGTCACCAAACGAAAAACTGGATAGAAGTACTTCCCACGGTATTACTCGGTTTACGCACATGCTACAAAGATGACTTAAAGGCATCAACGGCCGAATACCTGTTTGGTACAACACTTCGGATTCCCGGCGAATTTTTCACCCACGAAGATCGACCATCAGATCCCAACATATTTATAGAGGAATTCAGGAAACACATGCGCAATCTAAAGCCTACACCCGCAAGTCATCACTGTAATAACAAAACTTTTTATCATAAACATTTATTTATTTGCAGTCACGTCTTCCTACGAAGAGACGCCACGAAGCAAGGCCTGGATCCACCCTACTCAGGCCCGCACAAGGTCCTCGACCGACCAAACGACAGGATGTTTACCATCGATATCAACGGGAAATCGTCGAATGTGACCATCGAAAGACTGAAACCCGCACACCTACCCAACGACCTGCAAGAACAAAGCAACACAGAATCTGGCAACCAAAAACAAGACAACGACGAAAACCATCGTCCCATCCTGCGTACCTATCCAGGGCCAAAAACCAAATGCCAGACGCCAGGCAAAGAGTCAAAAGGAGTAACATTCTCCACAACTGAGGTACCAAATAATCTATAGCCAACAATCAACATAACCTCGTTATTCGGAGGGGAGCACTGTGGGGTATCACAAAGCCACCTATCAGTGACAATTCTTCACGTGACAAGACAAGCTATTGCACCGCAAACAACTTCAGCCAAGTTCTTTTGACTTTGGAGAGCCTACGATTTTTTGGCAACCAACCCTTCTCCTTTTATCTTCCGACGCGACAACATCTGGTCTGGACTCGAGAGAAAAACCACATTATACCTTTTTGTTAATTTGTTTTTAATAATAAATATTGACGTTTATAAAGACTAGACATTTTTATCTTTGAATGTGGGATACCCTTCTCCCACAATTGTGAAGTACGTGTCGCCATCTGTCTATCAATGTATCCACTACATCACCCCCCTTCCAGTGAAACGTAACAGTATCAATTATTGTTGTCGCTGTGGAATGGTTTTATTCTGATGACGTGTCGAAAAGTTTGAAAAGCGCCTCTACATGTAAAAAAAAGAATATCCTAAGGGATAGAATTAAGGGAAATTTTCATTTATACAGGATTACCATAAGAAAACTGTGTTTAAGACGAAAATCCAAACGCGTATTTCCAAACATTTTATTATTAGGCAATATACAAGTTGATATGGCATTTAATGGAATAAATAATGGACTTTTTAAATATATGAAATGCTGAGCGATTAAATTATCATTTTAATACAGAAATGTAATTTTAATTTGGCGCTATTTTTTCATACGAATAGCGCCATTTTTGCGACTAGTAAGAAAAAAGGAATATTACAATGTATACCAAATTGCTAGCCTTCAGTCGTCAATTGCAATTGATTAATTTGTTCCATTTTGGTTTATTATAAAATGTTTCCGCAATTGTTTAATTACATTAAATGGTCCTTCATACGGTTATTCTAAGGAAGTTTTTACTCTATCTCTTCTGACCAGCACCTGCCTGCAAGTGTTTAATGCGTCGGGAAAGTGGATGTGTGTTTGTTTACATTTTCTTGTTTCTAATGTTGTCGGTTTAACTGACCTTGGTCAGTTGTGATGACATTTGGTACCCCAAAGCGAGAAACATGCTCATATAGTCCGTACCAAAACAGTTGGCCATTCTACTGCGCAGGTCTCTTAAAATTTATTTTACAATCTCTTAAAATTGCAAAAACAAGCAAAAAGAGACGAAAATGGGCGGAGCCATAATAAAAAACGACGTATACCCTGCCGTTGTGTTCAAGATCGCTGTCGCGATCTCACTGAGGGTGGTTTCTTCATTTTCCTTACTTTATACTGAAATTAGGAGCGGAGGAAAAATATAGATCATTATATGTCAACTTTACATAAAATCAAACATCATAAAATGAATGCAAGCACAAGCACACCACCCATACAGGTACCTGGCGCTAAACCACGAAATGTTAAACCATAAAAAGGGTTGGGAACCCTTTCAAATACAATCGGACTTCTAGGTAGAAATGTATAAAAGTCGACTTCATAGTAAAAAATTAAGTTTATTTAGATATTCAACAGCATTTTAGTTCTAAGCATTGTAAAGTTGGGTTAGGCATTGTAAATTACAGGCAAAAACGCTTAGTGATTAAATCTTTTTCGCGTCATTTTTGTTCTCTTAAATCCTCTCTCTGCGCAATCGACCGTTGGCCAACTGAATTGGTATAGTCCGTACCAAATCAGTTGGCCAATCTACTGCGCAGGTCTCTTAAAATTTATTTTACAATATCTTAAATTGCTCTTAAATCCTCTCTCTGCGCATTCGACCGTTGGCAAACTAGTGCAAACCAAACCAGTTGGGCATTCTACTGCGCAGGTCTCTTAAAATTTATTGTAAAATATCTTAAATTTCTCTTAAATCCTCTCTCTGCGCAATCGACCGTTGTCCAACTGATTTGGTACGGACTATACGGACTATACACATAGGTTTTAGCGAATGTTTCTGCATTGATATCTCGAATGGGGTAGGCCTCCGGCCATCGAGAAAACCTATCCACGACTGTGAGTAAATATTTGAATTCATCGGATGGTGGAAGAGGTCCTACTATGTCCATGTGGATGTGCTGGAATCTCCCTCCCGGAATTTTTATTTGAGCAGTTGGCGATTTTGTATGCTTTTGCACTTTTTCTTGTTGGCAGGCTGTGCAGTTTTTTAACTTTCTCTTACAAAGAGAAAGATATTGTTTTCGTGAAAATTTTCGACCTCGAGATTTTGATTGATTCTAACATTACGATGATAGCGGAGCCTAAAAAAGTGGTTTTTGGAATTCCGTCCGTCGGTCCGTCGGTCCGTCGGTCCGTCGGTCCGTCTGTCCGTAATGGTCTCCCCAGCCTAAACGGCTTGACCGATTTTCTTCAAACTTCGTATCCAAGTTTGTTTTGGTCATAATTCTAGGCCATTTTTTTTGTTTGCTTTTAGCCATGTTAATAACGGTACCTGCCATATAAAAATTACACATAACCTCAATTTTCTCGAAAACGGCTCTAACGATTTTGATTAAACTTTGTACATACTATAACCACATTAGTTCCAACAAAACTGCATACCCAGTTTTTTCGAGAAAATCCATATAACGGATTTTGTCATTCAGGCCATATAAAGAAAATTGTTAAAATCTCGCAAACTACTATGTCAAATTGAATGAAATTTAATATGTATACTACTGTAATAGTTCTAAACAATTCCACATAATTAGTTTTAGCCCAACTATCACTTAACGGAATTTTCAGTTTTGGCCAATAACGAAAATTAATTATTTTTCACATAGACACCGATTCCTTCAAATTTCGGAGTAAACGTTCGTATAATCAAATTTCGACATTTTATATAATTTGTAGCATTAATAATCAAAATAAGAACTATTTGATCTAACGCCGAACTCGCTGTGAAAGAGAAAGTTGCGTACGACCCAGTCGTGCACCCACCACTCGTTTATCATGAATTTATTTGTGTGTTCATTTTGGGCCAAAAATAAATTTTGCAAATTTTCTTGCGAGTCGCTCGAATGCCTGGATGCGATAGGGAGTGTATGGCTTGAAAAATTTCTTTTCGCTCGTTTGAAGGTACGTAAGGCTTGTTTACGTTAGTAGATGTCTCACACCACAAAGATATGTCGAAGGAAGGTACTTTTAGAAACGCAAGTTTAACATTTGAACTTACAGACGGATTACGAATGAGTGACTCGAGTTCTTTATCTGAAGCCTGTGCTTTAGCTAACTTTTCGATGCCTGGAAGTACCAATTCGATGGCAGAAGAATTTGGACGTGAAAGTGCATCGGCAACCACATTTAAAGAACCTTTGACGTATTGAATGTCGTTTGTGAACTGAGCTATGAAGTCCAATTGGCGTTCTTGCCTGGGGCTACGTGTTGACTTTGTAGATAGAGCTGTTGTGAGCGGTTTGTGGTCTGTAAATACGCAAAAATCTTGTCCTTCTATATAGTTGCGAAAGTGCTGTATGGCCATGAAAATTGCCAACAATTCTCTATCAAATGCCGAGTATCGAGATTGTGTGGGCGATAGCTTTTTGCTGAAAAATACCAATGGTTCCCAGCCATTGCTTTTCCATTGCTGAATTACAGCTCCAATGTCTGTGTTGGATGCGTCAGTCGTTATGCTGAGTTTGGCGTTATCTTGGGGGTGGTTGAGAAGTGTAGCTTCAGCAAGTTGTTGTTTTGCCATTAAAAAAGCATCTTGGCATTCGCGCGGCCAAGTGAAATTATTGGATTTGGCTTTATTTTTGTTTAGTTTTGCTAAAAGATCGTATATAGGCGAAAATATTCTCGAAAGATGTGGTATGAAACGGTGATAGTACGTTACCATACCAATAAACCGCTGCACATTTTTGATGGATGTTGGTTCTGAGAAGCTTTAAATTGCCACAATACGTTCCCGAGATGGTTGAATTCCATCTTTGGAAATATCAAAGCCTAGAAACGTTAGTGTGGATGCTCCAAATATACATTTCGATGCTTTGATACGCAAACCATAGTCGGAAAGACGTTGGAAGAGAAGTCTTAGATGGTTATCATGTTCTTCTTTGGATTTGCTGGCAATTAAGATGTCATCTACGTAAACGAAAACGAAATTAAGATTCCTCACTACCTGATGCATAAACCTTTGGAATGTTTGAGCTGCATTCCTTAACCCGAACGGCATGCGTGTGAACTCAAACAAACCGAAAGGTGTAGTTACCGCTGTCTTGAAAACATCATCCTCTGCCATTGGTATATGGTGGTATGCCCGAACCAAGTCGATTTTGGACAAGACATTACAACCATGCAATATAGTTGTAAAGTCATGAATATGAGGTAGTGGATGTGGGGTTGTGCTCGTATTCAACATCCTATAGTCGCCACATGGTCTCCAGTCATTTGCTTCTCTTTTTGCAGCCATGTGCAGAGGAGAAGCACATTGTGAAGAAGATTGTCTGCAGATGCCTATTTGGACCATATAGTCAAATTCTTCTTTTGAAATTTTTAGTTTGCCGCTATTTAAACGTCTGGGGCGAGAGTGAGGCAATGGACCTGTAGTAAAGATGTGGTGAACGACTGAGTGTTTTACGGGGAAGTTGAAGTCTGGTGGTTCCATAAGTGAAGGAAAGGTCATTAGTATGGAATTGTAGGACTTGTCACCACGTGTTGACAAGGTACGCCACTTACCCATGTGTTTGTGAGAGGATCAATGAGCCTCGAATTTTTCACATCGACGTCTAGTCCCGTTTGCTTTAAAAAAATCAGCACCGATAATCGGTTTTGTAACAGATGCTAATATAAAAATATGGTTGAAAACGCGTCTAAATCCTTAACTTGTTCTCACCAATTTTGTGCAAAAGACTTTGATGACTGAGCCGTTCGCTGCAGAAATCAATTGGTCGGGTTTTGTGCTTTGAATTTGTGAACATGTGGATGGAATTGCTGAGACGTCGGAGCCTGAGTCTTTTAAAAAAGAAATTTTAGATATCGAGTCTTTTATGAAAAGGCGGCATGGCAAGGTGATGGTTGGGTGCTGTAGAACGAGGGTAGACTCTGATTGGCGTTAACTTGGCAATGCCCAGTGTTGCAACTCTGACTACACATCAAATGTGCTTATCTTTACCTCCAAGTGGTAACCATCGGGTACTGGTCTCATCCAACCGGATTTGACTTGCTAAACGATAAGTGCGAGTGTTGATAACACGACGAAAAACAGCAACACTATAAACACCCTGGTGAGAATGGCACGGAAGAATACCCGGCCTGCTGTCCCAGGCGAACCTAGATGAGCTGCTCTGACATATTCGGACAACAGGTTGTCTAGGAATTTCAAGGGTTAGTCAGGCCCCTTGAACAGAGATGGTGGCGGATGAACCGAAAGGCCAACGGCAGCGCTCAATCCCATAGTGGATACTGATGGCCCCGTGTCCTAGGGGTATCTAATAAATTGGAACTGGCCCTCCAGGTTGGGGGTTGTGCTTTGGGCTAACTACCCACCCACAGAAAAAAAGCATGGTTACGAAGCAACCAATAGCCTCGGAAAGGACGGATTTTATTGTTGACGACCCTGCTAAACGAAAAAAGGACAACGACGTTCGTATCTGCACCTGGAATGTGAGAACATTAAACAGGAGAGGTGCAGGCGAACAACTAGCGGAAGACCTAAACTGCTACAAAGCAGACATTACTGCCATCCAGGAAATACGATGGGATGGGCCGGGCAAAAAGAGGATGAAAAACTGTGACATATACTACGGACCGTGTTATAGTGAGCAGAAACAGCGACTATTCGGATGCGGATTTGTTATAAGTGCCAGACTTAGGCAAGAAGTCTTATGTTTCCAAGACATTAGCGAACGCATAGTAACAATCCGCATCAAGGCCAAATTCACCAACATAAGCCTTATATGCGCTCACGCTCCGACGGAAGAAAAAGATGATATAGCTAAGGATTGCTTCTACGAGCTCCTCGACAAAACCTATGAGCGACTACCGAAGTACGATGTTAAAATCGTGCTGGGAGATTTTAACGCAAAGGTAGGAAGAGAAGACATCTTTAGAAGTATTGTCGGAAAACATAGCCTATACGACAACACGTCTGGTAACGGACTTAGGCTAATTGATTTCGCTACGGAACGAAATGCCACTATAGCCAGCACACGGTTTCCTCACCTCGATATCCATAAGGGGACATGGCGGTCTCCAGATCAACGAACGGTCAACCAAATTGATCACATTGCGATAGATAAGAGGCACGCATCCAGTATTTTGGATGTCCGAACATTCCGAGGAGCTAACATCGACTCGGATCACTACCTTGTAGCAGCCAAGGTAAGAATGCGGATATCCACCACGCCACAACAATCCAGAAATACTGTGAAAAAATTTAATGTCGGAAGACTGCAATCGCAAGAGACCGCCAAGACCTTCGCACAACGCGTATCCCTTAACCTCTCGATTAACACCATACCACCAGCATCGAATGTCGAAGAGCAATGGCAACGATGCCAACAGGCCATTAGATCAGCCGCAACTGATGTGCTAGGTTTCTCGCGCCCACCAGCAAGAAACCCCTGGTTTGATGAGGAATGCCGACAGATGCTCGCAGCCAAGAACGAGGCCTACAAGGCTAAGCTGCAGGTGAAGACGAGAGCTGCCATTGAGCTCTATAGGCAAAGAAGAAGGGAAGAACATCGGCTTTTCAGCAAGAAGAAAAAAGAGCAAGAAAAGCGCGCGATCGAGGATATAGAGAGGTGCCACTCCAGGAACGATGTTCGCAAGTTTTACCAAAGTGTAAAACGTCAAAGCCAAGGATACAAGGCTCGAACAGAATCCTGTCGAGATGAACAAGGAAATATTGTAGTTGAGACACAGTCGATGCTGAGGATATGGAAGAACCACTTCTGCAGACTGTTAAACGGCGATGACGAACAACATTCCGCTGTCAGGCAGAACGAACCATTCAATATTGGCAACGACAGCGAAAACTGCCAACCACCCGACCTGAGTGAAGTGAGGATAGCAATATCTAAACTCAAGCTTAATAAGGCTGCCGGAAATGACGGCCTTCCCGCTGAGCTCTATAAGGCCGGCGGAGATGACTTGGTAAGTAACATCCACCAACTCATAAGCCAAATCTGGTCGGATGAAAATATGCCTGAAGAATGGAACCTCAGCATCGTTTGCCCGATCCACAAAAAAGTAGACCCTCTGAACTGCGCCAACTACAGAAACATAAGTCTCCTCAACATCGCCTACAAGATCCTATCTGTCGTAATATGTGAACGCCTGAAACCGTTTACCAACAACCTAATTGGCCCTTATCAGTGTGGTTTTATGCCAGGGAAGTCCACAACCGATCAAATTTTCACACTTCGGCAGATCCTGGAAAAAACTCAAGAAGTCCAAATCGATACCCACCACCTATTCATCGATTTCAAAGCCGCATATGACAGCATTTATAGAGACGAACTGTACAGAGCCATGTCTAATTTTGGTATACCGCCCAAACTCGTCCGTTTGTGTAGGATGACGATGGAGAATTCTCGCTGCTCCATCAGGGTCGGAAACGACCTCACCGACACATTCGATACCAAAAAAGGATTTAGGCAAGGCGATGCGCTGTCATGTGACTTCTTTAATCTGATTCTTGAGAGAATTGTGCAAAACTCCAAAGCCAACACCAGAGGCACAATTTTCCAAAAGTCGGTGCAACTACTAGCATACGCTGACGATATTGACATCATTGGTAGGACTCAACGTGATGTCATAGCCACGTTTGCTAGTATAGAGAAGGAAGCGGCGAAAATGGGTTTAGCAGTAAATGAGGGTAAGACTAAGTAAACTAACTAAACATCGACGAATTGGACAGAACGTCACCATTGACAGATATAACTTTGAGGTAGTACGGGACTTTGTCTAGCTCGGCTCCGCTATTAACTCTGACAACAACATCTCGTCAGAAATTAAACGAAGAATTACTCTTGCCAACCGCTGTTTCTTCGGGCTAAGAAGGCAATTTAGTAGTAAAGCCCTCACTCGAACTACTAAGGAGATCCTATATAAGACCCTGATCATCCCAGTCCTGCTCTACGGCGCTGAAGCATGGACCGTATCAAAAGCGGATGAAGAAATCCTTGGTAGATTCGAGAGGAAAATTCTTCGAAAAATCTTCGGTCCCGTTTGCGTTGACGGGCTATGGAGACGAAGATTCAACCAAGAACTATACGAGCTGTACAGCGACATGCCCCTGGTCAAAAAACTCCGCATTGGACGTTTAAGATGGCTAGGACATGTAGAACGAATGGACACCAATACTCCGGCTCGCAGAGTCTTCGATTCCCAGCCAGACGTCGGACGCAGTAGAGGAAGACCTCGCCTTAAGTGGCGCGCACAAGTGGAAATCGACCTCAACCAACTTGGAGTGCGCAACTGGAGGCAGTTAGCTAAGGACCGGGCTAATTGGAGAGGCATGTTGGTTGAGGCCCAGGTTCATTCCGGACTGTAGCGCCACTTAAGTAAGTAAGTAAGGCATGGTAAGGTTTGTGAATTACTGCTGTCTGCCGCAATGACAGCACTAGAATTTAGTTTGGGTGCTTGAATGAACATGGTTTTTGGCACTTTTTAGCATTCGGGCCCCATTTTTTATGAAACCAACACATTTTGCTGTCACTTCTTGAACCCGATCTATTACGCGTGAAGCGTGAGGAAGAGCTTGATCTATTTCTATCTCGAAAGCAGTTATTATTAAAATTAAGTTTTGAGAGCATTGATTTTATCTCATTAATTTCAGTTTGAAAATTTTGATTTACACTACTCAGTTCGGCAATCATCCGGTTTGAGTTTGACGCTGCTGAAAAAGATGGACTGTTTTGCTGCTGATACACTTCAAAAATGTCTTCGGTAATTTTAAGCAATTCTTCCATATTTGATTTCGAGGCGGACTGCATTGACACTTGCACTAATGTAGGAAGACGACGTTTCCATAATTCGGTTATTAAGCTGTTCGTTACCAACGTAGATTGACCAGCCAATGCTTGGAGTTTTCTATAGAACTCCGATGGCTTTCGGTCACCTATCTCTTCTCCGGATAATAGTGCCTCAATTCGTTTCCCCTCGCTCATAGAATGACGTTCTATGAGTGCCTTTTTTAAATTCGTATATGGTGTTGTCGAGTTTTGTATTAAAATGTCGTAAACACTTGCAGCTACGTCCTGGGGAAGAGACTGTACCACGTAATGAAATTTCGTATTTTCTACCGTGATATTTCTTATCGCAAATTGAGACTCTACCTGTATAAACCAAATAGCAGGCATTTTAGTCCAGAATTCTGGAAGTTTTATTGCCACAGCGTGGACTGTCGCAGTGGCGCGATGGTTAGTGCGATGAACTGCCGCGCAGGAGGTCTGGGTTCGATTCCCAGCCTTAGCAACACCTAAATGATTTTCACTGGCCCTCCTCTCGTGATCATCTGACAAATCATCCGAGTAGTATCAATTATCAAGAATAGCTTATCTCAACTTAGCCGTTCGGAGTCGGCATAAAACAGGAGGTCCCGCCATCGTGCAAGAAGTACACACGCACACATGAATGTTTGTGAGAAAGCTAGGCCCTGGGTACTAACGAGCCTGTTGCGCCAAAAATTTGTATTTTTTTTGTGGACTGTCCGATTTGTTTGGGTACCTGAAGGGACTGTCTCATTGGAAGGGACGGAAACGCTTTGGTTTGGTGCTGGATTTATTGCAGTCATTTGGACAGAAGGGTTTTTCCTAACAGATGGCGAGTCTTCAATAGGCATATTGCGATTGAATGTATTTATGATATGAAGATTTAAAGTATCTTGATTGAAGTGAAAAAAGGAATCAGATTTACAAGTGTGAATCTAATGAAATTGACACGGACACGGCTAATTATGGTATTATTTCCTCCAGAATCTATGGATGATTCGTTCTTTGAGATGTTTCACCAAAATGTTTAAAAATTGCTTAACAGCTTTGCTCAAAAACGGCGTGGCGTTGATGATTGAATTATCTTGTGTTCAATATCACGTCGGGGTCACCAATGTTGGTATTCGTTGTAATAAGAAAAAATATAAACTTTCTTCACTTCATACATTTATTTTATACTCTTAAATTTACTATTATAATGTTTTATATACACTTTTCTTTTACGGTCTGTGTCGCGTGCCTGTCGGAATACCAATGATCTTAATCATCATATCCTCATCCTTTCTTACTCCAATCAAGACATCCCTTGTCGGGACTCTACAGTCGCCATCTATTAATGATTGTGAAGTACGTGTCGCCATCTGTCTATCAATGTATCCACTGCAGAAGTATGGACCGTATCAAAAGCGGATGAAGAAATCCTTGGTCGATTCGAGAGAAAAATTCTTAGAAAATCTTCGTTCCGTTTGCGTTTACGGGCTATGGAGATGAAGAGTCAAATACGAACAATACGAGTTGTACATCGACATACCCCTGGTCAAAAAACTCCGCATTGGACGTTTAAGATGGCTAGGACATGTAGAACGAATGGAGACCAATACTCCGGCTCGCGGAGTCTTTGATTCCCAGCCAGACGTTGGACGCAGTAGAGGAAGGCCACGTCTTAAGTGGCGAGCACAAGTAGAAACTGCCCTCAACCAACTTGGAGTGCGCAACTGTGGGTAGTTCGTTAAGGACCGGGCTAATTGGAAAGGCATGTTGTTTGAGGCCCAAGTTCATCCTGGACTGTAGCGCCACTTAAGTAAGTAAGAAATTAAACAAAGTCACTATGTTCTAGTTATTCCTCGATAAGAACTGACAGAAATGGAAATAGGGGGGTTTTGAACAATTGACGCCGACAAATGTACCACAATGTTCATCTTCTCGCTCGAAAAGGCATAAAATGGTCATAGAAGACTTACGAATAGGTGAGATTAAAGATAGAATTGACTGCAATTGTCTGCTTCTAGGAATTGAGGAGCTAAAAAAAGAAATGTTAGAAGTGATTTAGGACAACTTTTCTTTGAAAGTATGAATTTAGTTTGTTTTTGTTAATTTTTTTATTTTATTGTATGATGTTGCTTAATTTTTTTGAGTTTAATAATTGTTTTCCTTTACTTAATACATATATTTTTTTTGGGTTGGGTACGATATCCCGCTTCTTATAATCCCGTTCTTAAAATCCCGACTTTTTAATCCCGCTTTTTATAATCCTGATTTTTAAAATCCCGCTTTTTTAATCCCGTTTCTTATTATCCCGTTTTTTTTATAATCCCGTTTGTCATATCCCTCTTTTGCAATCAAAATCAGTTGTTTTATTATACATATAAAATTTTGTATTGTTGTTTTATAAAATCAAACAACTGGTTTTGATTGGAAAAGCGGTTTTCTTGTAACATAGTAACAACATGTATAAAAAAGAAAAAAAAATCAAAACATACATTAACATATATAACATGAAAAAGAAGTATGCACTTAAATTGTAATCAAGAAATGCTAAACAATAAAGAAAATATTAATTTTTTCATAACAAGCCAGTTACATAATATGTTTATACCTTAGTTTAGTTGTATATTGTAAGCGGTACTCTGCTTGAAACCTATTTTACTCATTAGTTTTCTCTTTTAAATAATTTATTTTAAAGCGCGTTCTCTAATTTAACTTTTCATTTACTTTAACTTCTGTATAAAAAACCGAGCTTGGCGGGATTAGACGGTATTTTAAAAAGCGGGATTATAGTGGATCGGGATATTGAATATGCGGGATTTAATAAAATCGGTATTTTAGAAAACGTGAATTTAAAACTTTCTTTTCGGGATTTTTGAAAAACGGGATTATAGAAAGCGGGATTCCGATACGCTCCCATTTTTTTGTTTATATTTATTTGTTTTTAAAAAAATAAAGGTTAATTCCAATATTTGTGCGAATTCTCGAAACTTTCTAATGCTGTGAGTTTATTGTACATTTCTAGACTTTTAGACGGTTCTATTAAAAACTTTTCATCATCAATATCTATTTACTTTATAAAATAGGCATATATTATGTAATACGCAGCAAACATTAATAATCTTTGACCCCTTCTTCGGATTGTGGATATCAAGAAGACATCTCAATTTATTTTTCAATACTTTATTAGTGCGTTTAATGTTGCAAGAATGTGTGTGGACTTAAATTTACTTTTACTTGACCTTGCTACAGGTGTCCTATGACAAACATGAAGGCAACTCCAAAGGGTTGGAGCAATCTCTTAATATGCTTCAAATAGCCATTGAATGTCGGATGCGCAACTTTTTTAAATCTTCGCATCTTCTTCAAACATTGTCCTTAATCTTCCTCTTCTCGCGGGATTTGACAACACACATATACTCGCGCACGGTCTCTCAGAATGAGATTTTATCACGTCTGGATTTTCTAGTACTTTTGCCATTTATTTTAAGGAAAATAATTGAATTATTACCTATTAATTAATTAAACATTAAAACTAGCCTCATACAAAAATGTTAAACTTAAATAATAAAAATAAATATTTTCTTCTATTAAAACAAACGAAAACTTAATAATTCAATAAAAACAAATAACAGCAATTATAAACGAATGGTGGGTGCACGACTGGGTCGTACGCAACTTTCTCTTTCACAGCGAGTTGGGCGTTAGATCCAATAGTGCGCATTTTTATTATTAATGCTAAAAATTATAAAAAATGTCGAAATTTGATTATACGAACGTTTACTCCGAAATTTGAAGGAATCGGTGTCTATGTGAAAAATAATTATTTTTCGTTATTGGCCAAAACTGGAAATTCCGTTAAGTGATAGTTGGGCTAAAACTAAATATGGAATTGTTTAAAACTATTTTAGTAGTATATATATTAAATTTCATTCAATTTGACATAGTAGTTTGCGAGAAATTAACAATTTTCTTTATATGGCCTGAATGACAAAATCCGTTATATGGATTTTCTCAAAAAAACTGGGTATGCAGATTTGTTGGAACTAATATGCTTATAGTATAGATAAAGTTTAATCAAAATCGTAAGAGCCGTTTTCGAGAAAATTGAGGTTATGTGTAATTTTTATATGGCAGGTACCGTTAATAACATGGCTAAAAGCAAACAAAAAAAATGGCCTAGAATTATGACCAAAAGAAACTTGGATACGAAATTTGAAGACAATCGGTCAAGCCGTTTAGGCTGGGGAGACCATTACGGACAGACGGACCGACGCCGACGGACGGAATACCAAAAACCACTTTTTTGGGCTCCGCTATCATCGTAATGTTAGAATCAATCAAAATCTCGAAGTCGAAAATTTTCACGAAAACAATATCTTTCTCTTTGTAAGACAATGTTAAAAAAGTGTAACAAAAGATTCAATCTCCATATGTTTTCAAAGTATTGCAATCCGAACATACCATAAATGCATGATTGAGACAACAATATTTGTTTGCATTTGCCGTTTTATTTTGTCTTTTGTTTTTTTTTTTTTGACGAGTAAAATGAACAACGGCCTGTTTGATTAATTTCATATGATCAGGTTTAGTTTGATCAAGATTGCATATTTCTAAAATCCTCATTTTCAATGTTCGTGGAAAACTTACTTACCCAAAAATTGCAGCACTTATAAACACGTCGGTCTGAGGGTCCAAAAACTCGGGCGCGCTAGCGCACAATTAAATGATAGATAACACTACTAATTTTAGTAGGAAGCTACTAAAAACTTTAAAGAGGAAAAGATTTTTCAATAAAACAAAGAATTAATGATTCGTATTGAGTAATGACAGACCAATGCTGGAGTAAAGGAAGGATAAGGCAATAGAGTACTTCAGGAAAACGTCAGTATTCTCTGGCCTTATAAAGTATCTCATTGTTTTTTTGAGAGGCAGTGTTTGAGAAGCTGCCTTGGACTACACATAATTGTATCTGCCTACACAAAATAAAATTAATAGAAGTAAAGAGTGGTGCTGGCACACAAAACAAAATATAAAAACATAAACAAAAAATGCTGTGCTGTGTCTATAAGTAGTTTTAATTAAAATTTAAGTTTAAATAAAATTTAAAAATAATGTTCTGAAAAAAAGTTTTTTAAAAAATTGTTGCTTAGTAAACTACATATGTTTCATAATTTACCGATTAGATTATAGGCCGAATGGAATTAGTATTAAGTTGTCATTGTTTAATTTAGAGCGCCCGCATAGGGCTAGTAAGTTAGTTAAGTAGTAGTTTTTATTAAGTTTTGTCTAGCATTTAAGTGAGTTTTAAGATGAGGAAATGGATTTACAAAAAAAATATATCTCATTGTTTTCCTGCATATCGTTTTGACAACGAATTTGTGAAGAAGATAGTTTCCTGAAGTACTCTATACAAGAGTATAGAACTAAATAGAGTACGCGTCACAGCTAAAAATGTTGTAGCCGTTTCAGACGCGGGCAGAAAGTGCGAAGGTAAAATTTCGTCGTTCGTTATGCGTCGGCTATGCTCGTGTTTGATGCTGGGGTACGAAAATGAACACTGGGGTATCAATATCAGTACCCTACATAGTAAATTTTCGTTGTATTGAGATGCGTTCTCTATGTAGTTCTACTCTTTGTCTATACTGAATATTTTTTTGTTTTAACATATTACGAGGTAAACGATTCTTTATGTCAAAGGATGCGAAGTGGAAAATTTTCTCCCGGGGAATTCGGAATGTATTTAAAGGAGTTGCTGGACTGTTTAATTTGAATACCCTTACAAAAACCATAGAAGCGATCAAATCAATTGGTAAACTCCAAACCAACCTCAGCGCAAAGATTGGCAGTGCTCCAGAGCTTCATCTAAGATATCTTACAAATCTGAAATCCTAAAAAGCTATAGTTCTAAAGAAATCTATAACCACCTGTTTTGTATCAACTCAATGTATGTATTATTAATGGCGCCAAACATCGATTTTTTTCGTTCGCGATCGGTATGCATTTAATAGGGCAAGATCATGCGCAATCTTGTTATCGCAGTGTATGGTAGTAAATCTTCTAAAAAATCGTTTCAGCCAAAGTAAGATGCTGCCGATATTAACATGTATTCGGCCTCAGCTGTTGAAATCGCTACTGTACACTGCTTCATTGAGTTTCAAGAAATAGCTGATCTTTGGATTCTGTAAAAGTACCCGTTCAACAACGTTTCATCCAGTTAACAATGTTAAATTTGTAGCACATGTTAGAATAACTCTTTACATTGAAGAAAAGGCTTTTCCTTAACAATCCATTTCAAAAATTTTAGAGAAGGCTTTGATATCTTCTTCTTCCTACGTTTAAATAAATTGGAGTATTAAATTAATAGTTTGATCCCATTGAATATTTTTATTAAGTACGTCATATCCGTTTGACCATTTCACCGTTTCATTTAATGTTATTTGTTTTCCAGATTTTCAACTATATCATTTATTTTACGGTGACCTAAATTAATAGTAAAAAAATACTTAAAAACGAATGTGTGGATTTGTCATGCTTTATTAAATAGTAGTTATAAAATGTATAAATCATAATATGTTTTAAAAACATTTCTCTTCAAACAAGGCAAATTAAAACTTAATATCTATGGAAAAAAATGCGAAGACACATGTATTTATTGCACGCAACGTTAATCTTGTGGCATCAGTTATAACAATTAGAAAAAGAAAAACAAAAAAAGCAAAATATCGGATTTGGAAAGCACATTTTCTTAAAAATGGATTCCGATTTCTAATAACTTAGACATCAGTTGTTCATAGCAATTTGCTTGCTAAATTTTAATATAAAAATCGTTTAAATATATAATATATGTATACAGCATATCTATTATAGCTTTCATAAAAAGGAAGATTTTCCCTTTCATAATCCTTTAGTACATAGCACTCACTTGCTATATTACCAAGCACTTAAATTTTTAATTAGCAATTTTACTAGCTAGAGAGAAAAAAAATATCTTTTTTTGTTATTTTATCGCTTGACAAGCATAAGGCGCGCTCTTTTTTTGATTGGCAAACACATGCTTGGTCTTTAAATGAGAAGTATGACTTTTTGTAAAACAAATTGATTTTGAACAAATACTTTCTATCTACTACCACAAACTTGTGTACATCAGCATGGGTAACTAGCGGAATCTAAAAAAGAACCCGCCTAGTAAGGCAGTTGTTAGTTTTAAAATATTAGTAGGTATATAAATATTTTTTTATATATATACATATATAAATATATATTATAATTAATTGAAATTGCAGTAGGTATGCAAATTACAAGAAGGCTTATTTGATCACAAAATGACATGGTCATGTATGTATATCGATTATATTTTGCGAAGTTCGATTCTGTTTTCGGCTTATCTCTAAAACTTGGAACATTTCCTGGAGGGCGACGTTGGTTTGAGTTTTTCTTCGATTGCGTCGTAGCGTTACTTTGCCAGATTTAAGTTCGCGAACTAAAGCGTCAAGACCTGAAATAAAAGAATCAATCAAAGTAAATCGCTGTTTACAGAAATGCTTTCGAGAAAAAACTGATGAATTTGTTTCATGAAAAATATAATGAATGTGTATAAAATTCGATTTTACCACTTTAATGATAATGATAAGCAGCGTTGGTGAGATCCACGGATGTATGATAGAGTTAGCATAAAATATAAATCCAAATATAAGGCAGTTTGTTAGTATTTTAATACATCTTATCTTAGTATAATTAATTTTAAAACATGCAGTATGTTTATGGTGTAAGTAAATTATTGTATTTTTGAACCAATAATTAAATATATCCGAAATGCATTATTATGTAAATATTTAGATTGTTTTTCCTTCTGAATCCATATACCGAGAGTATTTAAAAAAAAAACAAATTATAACAATAATTTAGGACAATCTCTGAAATGACCAGATTATAAAATTCAAATTATATATTAAATATTTAAGAAAAAAAAGTTAACGGTATCTTACATCCATGAAATAGAAAGTATTAAAAAACACTTAACAACATCTATTGCTATTAAAATGTTTTTTTTTTTGTAAATATAAAATCGCAATCTCAATAAGAATAACCACATAGCTCCGAGGTCTTACTTCCATACAAATATTCCAAAAGATTTTCATAAATACTGTATTTGATGATAATGTTTAAATAAATAAATATCCGCCAAATAGTCATTTTGGTAAATTACCGTTACATTAGTTTTCAAATAAGAGCTTTAATGATCTAAATACTTTTATTTCATGTGTCCGGACTATATTATACCCAATCTAATAGATATTATTGTTTAAAAAAAGCTTAAAATTTAACCCTTTATTTGTAGAGCCCCCTGTAGAGCCATGTAGGCATCACGAAAAATTGTACTCGAGGTACAATTACGATGGGTCTTGCAATTCTCTCCGTTTGCCCACGAACTAGCTAAACGATTAGACGGATTTAATTCATATCATATAACGGTGTTGAATGTGAACTACACCTAAACGTCATGTTTTTTTCTGCATTTCATTTTACATTTTTCAATTTCAGACTAATTGAATTTGAACACTGGAAAGATACACAATCGAGAAACGCGTTAAAGTTATTCAGGCTTAATATGAAAATGGGCGTTCAAATCAAAATGCATATCGTGCACTTCGTGATTTTTTCGGTCAATTTAATCGTCTGAATACAATCGGAAAAATCGTGCAAAAATTTGAGCAAACCGGGTCTGTAGGAGATGTGAAAACACCAGCGCATGCTCGTACAGCTCGTACTGCAGAAAATATTGTGCTGTTCGCGATAGTGTGGCTGAAGAGCCGTGGACCTCAACTCGTCGTCGTGCCCAACAATTGCACCTCTCACGCTCGTCGTTGATGACAATTGACTCAAGAACTAAAGCCTCTTGACTCTTGACAGAATGGTGGCAAGAAATGGCAACAGTGATGAGGCACATTTTCACCTCCGTGGATTCGTCAATAAGCATTTGGGCGAACGATAATCCAAGAGTAATTTTCGAAAAACCAATGCACCCACAAAGAGTGACTGTTTGGTGCGGTTTATGGGCTGGCGGCATCATCGGGTCGTATTTTTTTCCAAAATGAGGCCGGTCAGCCAGTTACTGTGAATGGTGTTCGCTATCGTGAGATGATAACGAATATTTAATGGCCCGAATTGGAAGATATGGATGTGGACGATATGTGGTTTCAACAGGACGGTGCCACTTGCCACACAGCTAACGAAACAATGGCTCTTTTGCGACAAATTCAATGTCCGTGTTATCTCACGTGGTGGCGATGTCAATTGGCCGCCAAGATCATGTGATTTGACACCGTTGGACTTCTTTCTTTGGAATTTATTAAAAGAAAAGGTGTACGTCGATAAGCCAGCAACAATTCAAGAGCTAAGGGATGAGATAATTCGGCACATTAACGGCATAGAACCTCAAGTATGCCTTAGCGTCATGGAAAGTTTGGACCATCGGATGGATGTGTGCCGCCGAGCTCGCGGCGTCCATTTTGCCGATATTATGTTTCATACATAATTGAACCAATATACCAATATTATCATAATAAAAAGAAATGACAACAATTTCCTAAATAATTTGTGTTTTATTCAAAATCAACATCGACTCTTAAAATTTAACCACCCTTTACAAGGTTTATATCCAAAACTGAAGGTACCTTCCATATAACGGTTTTGGTTTATAGAAATTTCCCAAGAATGACTCAATTGATATTAATCAATTTTAACATTTGAAAAAAAATTCCATATCCATTTTTTTTGTTCAAAAAATAACGGCTTTTTGATTTAAGGCCAAATTAAAAAAAATTGTAAATAAACCGCATCAGGAGGAATCAATATGAGGTCAAGGCAGATATCCTTAGTGGATCCCGAGGGCGTAAAGTAAAGTAACCCAGAGAGATACGCCGGATAAAGGCCAATAAGAGCTGCAATAAGTGGGCGTGGCTGTAGGTTTGTAATTCTTGCACGATGCCGGGACCTCCTGTTTTATGCCGAATCCGAACGGCTAATTTGAGATAAGCTTTTCTTGACAATTGATACTATTCGGATGATTTGTCAGAACACCGGGAGAGTGTCGTTGCTACGGTTGGAAATCTTACTCAGACGTTGTAAGAGGCACTAACCTTCGCTCTACTGGGTTCTTCATTGACCATTCTATTTATCTCGAGTTGCACCCTACGGCCTTTGGGCTTACATACAAATGCACATAGCCAAAGAGTGTATCATAAAAGAATACAAAATTGTTGTATTGAATTTTAACACACACAACAAAACAACTAAAGATTTTCTTGTACAAATACAGTTATAAATTTAAAATTAAAATGTTGTTTGTTATGCAAATTTGTTATTCAGATTTTTTTTCTTCATTTGGTAACAGAACATAAAATAATATACCTATATACTAAAATGTACAAAACCATATCAAATAGTTTTAATCAATTACTTATCAAGTGTTGTTAATAATATTTTAATGTTTTTTGTAACACACCATTTCATTTACCAAACAAATGAGACCCTTCTTCCTGTCGCAAATTTTGCCTGCCCGTCCCAATTAAGAAATAAAACTGAAATTGACACGCCAAAATCATTAACCGACTAATAATCATAACAAATCTACCGCCGATGAAAAGAAGACTGCTTTAGTGATAAAATCATTTGCCTCTTCTTATCATGTGCCAGCCATTCAAATGAAAAAGAAAACAAAAAAAATAAACAAATCCTAATGATGCCTGTAAGGCTTTATTCTACCAAAAATATTTCCACGCACCGACAGTACACTCTGATGGAAACTCAAATCGGACGGAATTTGGAATCCCAAAGGGAATTGACGACGTGGAGACGGGAAGAAATACGTTAGTATTGTATATATAAAGTCGACAAGTTGACAACTTGAACAAAGTGGCCTCGAAAAGGGATGATAATAGATTCAGAGACAAGCAGAAAAACATTGCCAAACCAATATTTTTTTTGAGGAATGAGATAAAAAACGAACTCATATAAACCACATAAATTGCCGAACATGATGGTAAAAAGTTAAAACAAAAAAATAAACTGGAACGTGAAGTTTAAAATAAAAAAAAACATTTTTGCTCTTGAAAGCCGATTAAAGAGTGATATACCACAAAATGTTAACAGCATTATTGTTTGCTTAGTCTAATGATTTGGAAAAATATAAATATATGAACTAGACCCTTGAGTATACAATATACACATATTCTTTTTATTTTTGCTTGGTTCAAATATTAATAAGAAAATTTGAATTTACATTAAAAAATGGACACACACGGTCAACGTCGCATTTTCTTCTACCTACCTAACCATATCCAACTTTTGATTCAAACCAACATAAATAACTGTGGGCCCTTAATCTAATACATCTATAAAATAGCGATCCTTATTAACTATTGAGAATTTAAAGTTTTAAATATTTTTAGTGTTCATCTAAATAGTAAATTTCTCGCTTACTTTTTCTTAATTCTGGGCCTGAGACCATAAATAAAAGATGGCGTCATTTCAGTTCACATTTTTTACGCCATTATCAAAATTAGCCAGATGTCTTGAATTTATGTTTTGCTTTTTGTTTGTGGATGCCTGCACTTTTAATCTTTTTCTGACTTACTTAGAACCATTTCACACCTAACCGGCTACCGGTTACCCGGTCCGGTTAGACGGTTTTTTTTTTCTCAAAAAATAAGTATGTTTTCACACATATCCGGCAGACGGCGGACAGTAAGTTATGAAATGTTAATTTTGTTCCATTCCTGGCGATCGACAGTATGTTTTCAGTTTTTATATTGTTAAGCCGATCGATCATTATTGAATTCTTGAAAGATTTCTTCCCACGCATTTTTTGTGGCATTTCGGTCTTTATATGTTTGTAGGCTTGACTTGCTTCAACCAAGCTGATCACAAAATTCACAAGAAGAAAACAATTTACAGCAAAAAAACAAACCACTATTTTGTCCACACAGCAGATGGAAAACAGAAAACCGACTACGGCAACCGGGCATGTGTGAAGGCTCAATTTGATTTTATGTATCCACTACCCGGTTTCGGCAGCCGGCTAAAGTAGTGAGCAAAGCCGGCAACATTCCGGCAGTCGGAATGTTCCATGATATATGAAATAAAAATCGAAGGTGGGTCTTCACAATATATGTGTTTTTTGAACAAAAGACCAGAATAGTCTGCGATTGAGAAATCAATCGAAATCAAGTACTGAAGCATCGGTCGTATCAATGTGGTGAAGAAATTTTTAATTGGTTTGACCAAGAATGGCGTTTTTTAATGTAGTGGTGGCAGTGGGTGCATTTTTTTTCTCACCTATACTGGAGGCATGCACAAACATATCATGTACCAAATTTCATCATCCAAACTCAACATTTGCGAATGGACAAATGTACCCCAATAGACTTATGGGATTGTGTGTAAAAATCTATTTTTTTTGTAAACAATTTATTGTCCACCCTAACCTAATTCTAGCAAGTGCGTTGTCCTTTAAAGAGACTAATGAGCTATATTTGACTATTTTAAAATAATTATGAATTAATATACCACAGTTATGTGATATGATCTTCGCCAGCTTATTATATTAAGATTTCACACTAGAATTTATCGGTATAATAATAGGGAAACACACGTTTATGTATTTAGGGCGCTGCACTCTAAATCGGCCCTTACATGGTCAATCAATTGACATCATGTATCGTGTATGTATGGATTGACGCTACCCCTTACACAGTTCAATCGATTGACTTGAAATGTTTAGTTTTTGTGGAGTACGGATGTGCGATGAGTGCTCGGTCTTCATTGTCCTTCAACTATGAAGTAATTACGTCAATACAACCGAGAATTCAACCCTTACACACATCAATCAGCATGACGTTCATGATGCAAAATCAAACTTGCTTTGATTTTCGTTTTCAGACTTCACCAAATGTGTGTGACTCACACATATAAATTTTCACAAACACATGTTAGTGATTGATGTCATTCGATTGACCGTATAAGGGCCACTTAATAAATCAAGAAGTAGTGCAATGTTTAGTAGAGCTGTAGCAAACCGTATGTATTCGTTACTGAGTAACGAATATTCGATACGATTCGAAGTAACGAATCGTTACTCTCCAATAAGTTTCGTTACTTTTACAGGTTTCGTTACTCGAATCAGATTCGTTATTCTTATGTTTTTTTCGATACTCGCCGTTCGGTTCGTTTGGAAATAATTTGAATTTTGTGTATACCTATGAATGTTGTATCTTATCCGTGCAAACAGAGAGGTACCTACCCTGTTTACATAGCACCTGATAGCTATGTAGGCAGGGTAGGTATATGTTTTTTTGTTTTTTATGTGTTTTGCATCTGCAGTCTGCAGTGTAGTTGTAGTCATATAGTGATGTTGAAAGTTGAATAGTTAAAAATGTTATTTAAGTATGTTATTTTTTTTAATTTAATTTAATTATTTTTCCTAATATTTTATTTTTTTTATTACTTTTTTAATTTTAATACTTAATTTGATTAATATTTATGCTATTTTTAAAAAATAAACTCATTCACTTTCTCATTTTTCTTACTAATTAAAGCAAATACATTCATATATTGGATTTAATAAACACCTTAATGTTACTTAATGATCTAATATTGTTTTATTTATTCACTCTTCTCAGTTAAAATTCAAATTGAACCTTAACCACTCTTCCCGAAATGCGCTTCTAACAACACCCTGAGTACTTTAAAACGTAATTCTATCGAATGTAAGAAAGTAACGAAAGTAACGAATACTTTGTAACGGGTAGTTACTTAAAAAGTACCGAACACATACGGGTACTGATTTTTTCGTTACTTTTACAGCTCTAATGTTTAGGAGTGAACTTCATGTTTTATGTTTTACTTGTACGTGAAACTTTGCGGCGAAGCCTTCCTCAACTGCGTCAGCTATCTGACTTGTAATAAATACTATGCAGAATGAATATTTGTATCCATTTGTTCAACACGTAATTGCAATATAATGTTTGGTTTTAAAGCTTAACAACTCGTAAAGTTCATCGTTGAATTGTCGCCTCCCTTTCCCAACGGTTGAGATACAGCTATAGACACTTCTAGTTTAAAGTGTCTATAATTCTTATTGAAGATATTTATTTGGAAAGAAACGAAAATTATAGTTAAGTTCAGAAACGCTGTTGATATGCAACACAACTTTTTTATATCGGTGGACATCGACAAGAATAGCATATGCGTTGACCCCGACAGTGTCAGCGTTTTATGTTTATTATATATAGGCGTATATTAATTTTGTTTGTAATATAGAGAAATAATTTCCAATAGATTTGTTGTAAAATATATGGATCGAAATCGAGGACTAAGTCAATCTGTCTATCCGTCTCTCTATCATCGTTTTAAGGTTCTTTAATTTTAAGCTAAAATTATGAAATTTGTATTTGTATGTATTTGTAAAATTTGTACGACGAAGTATACCATGTGTAAACATTTCTAAAATCCACCCACTGCTACGTCCACTTTTTAAACAAGTTTTTTTGGTCAAATCATAAGAAATTTAAAAAAATGGGATTTAGACTAAGTCATTGCCTATATTTCAAACATATAAAGTTTTTATCCACGTCCGCTTTTCGGGGGTCATAGTCATAGTCCGTCCGAAAAATTCGAAGCGAGAAAATGAGATTTTGTATATAATTAATATGTAGCCTTTATATTTATACCCTATCCCATAGGGGGGTATATTAGTTTTGATACTTAGTTTGTAACATAGAGAAATAATTTTGCTACATATACCTCAAAGTATATGGATCGACTCAGAATCGCTAGCTGAGTCGAATTAGCCATGTCTGTCTGTCCGTCCGTCCGTCCGTCCGTCCGTCCGTCCGTCTGTCTGTTCGTCACCGATTTTTGGGCCTTAAATTTTGAGCTAGGATAATGAAATTTGGTATATAGGATCCTCGTCCGTGCCACCAGAACAAGTGTAAAAATTTTTGAAATCCGCCCACTGCCACGCCCCCTTTTTAGAAAAACTCATTTTTTGGCCAAACCGTAAGGAATTTCAAAAAAGTGTCTGAGCAGGATATTTAGACAACCCTAATATCTATATTTCGTTCATACAAAGTTTTTTGCCACGCCCACTTTTTGGGGGCGTTTTTAGTAAAAAACGCTTTTTGTCCAAGTTTTAAAACTTTCGAAAAAATTTTTGATGCAAATACTTCCGCAATGGTAATATAAATATTTGGTCAATAGATCATTTTCACCTACGCCCACATTTTGGGGGCGTTTTCTTACAAAAACCATTTGTATACCCAATCCCAAGGCATTAGCAGTAGAAATACGTTGTTTTTTTGGCGAACCACAAAAGATTTTGATAAACTGTCTGAGCAATATATTGTGACAATGTCATTTTCTGTATTTCATCGCCATAAGGCCTATATTTTGAGGATATTTATAATAACGATGTGATGGGATAGGGTATCCAACGATCCGCACAGCGGATTGTAGCCTCTCATATGTTTTTTTTGTCGATTGAAAGTGATTTTCAAATTAAGGTTTTAACTTGGTACCAGTGTTGTAATACTATGTCGCTAATTGCAACGGAATAAATTTGGACTTGTTCGGTATTTTCCAGGATCTGTCTAAAAAAATTGATTAAAAATGAGCACTCATCGAAACTTTTTGGAAATAAATTTGGATTCATTGGTTATAAAATATTAACCACAAAATATTTTGGAGAAAACTTGAAGTAGTCAGACGTTGTCGAATATATGGTTGCTTTTCCATATACGAACCCTTTTGGGAGTCAACTACCCAAACAATCAACTACATCTTTGATTCTTAAAGAATAACAAAAAAATCATATTAATTCAGAATATCTACAAAATCAAACCTTAGTGACATCAACAATATATCCCCCGTTGACAGACTCACACCTCATTCCTTTAAGGACTTTAAGCAAGAAGAAGAAAAAACGCTCAAATAAATCTTCCGTCTTATAAAATGGAACACAAGAAACAGAAATAGGTGGTAGGGTAGGGGAACAACTAGAGTATGTATTTTCCTTGAGAAAGCAACTAAAGCAAAGCATAGAAAAAGGACAAATACGCAAGAAAGTTTGCGCCACTGAAATGTAAAAAAAAAATAACTGAAAGAAAAATAAAGCATCAAGTATCACCATAGCAAAATGTACACAATATATTCTTGCTAGAAGAGAAGCTTTGCATGGCCTCCCTCCAAGGACACAAGGATACCGAAGCGATATAACGAAGGTACAGCGGAGCAATCCACCACCAGCGGGTGGTAAAGGGGTTCGCAGAAATCCCCACTGCCTGAAGAGAATATACAACAGCTTCAAACAGTGGGTGGCTAAACGGAGCAGCAAACCAGTACCATAGTATCAAAATACAAGTGACTGAGTGAGTGTAGCGACGAGGGATTGGCAGAGATTGTCGTTGTGATATACCAACCCCGATATTATCAGTAACACCATCCACAACAGCCAGAGGAGGAATAGGCGGCAAAATAAGAATCTAAAAAAGTTGTTGTTTTCTTCGTAATACTACTATATGAAACTGTGTTGTCCTCTTCAAACGGTACAGACAGTGTTGCTCCGCTATAGAATAACACACAACAGGACACACATATCCTGGTTGTGTCTGCCGTTACGTCTGATTGATTTTTATTCGTGTCGCGTTGTCGTCGAATAAACACCGCCGCACACAACCGTCCGTAAAGTAACACTCGAGGCCGCAAGCACAAAGGATATTCAATTATAACAGCAATAAGTCGGGATACATCCGTGTCGTTTATTTGTTGTTGTTTTACTGTTTTGTTGTGTCGTGACATCCTTTGTAAGGAAATATTTTTGTATCTCTCGTCTTATCCGGGTATAAGTGTCGTGCTTCATTTTTATCTAGTGGTTAGTGTTTTCTTTGCTAGCAGTGTGGCGGGATTACAACTATCAGATGGATTAAAACGATAATATAGGCACGTGTTACAGGGAATCCACTGTAAGTGCAAAAGTATAATCACACTTTAATGTATCTCACAATTACCACAACATCTCTTATACACCTCGTGACTAATATCATAAATCGATCGATATTTATCTTTTCTACTCGTAGTTTTTTTTGTTTTGTTTTGCTTTTATTTGCTTCTGTAATACATCTACTATGCTCACCTTCTATACACACGTACTCGCATTATATACTAAAATAAATTCTTCTCTGAAGCTTCTATAGCAGCTACCTGTTAACAAAGTTTTAACCACCCACTCACAGTGGGAGAGCTAACGAACCCCATAAAAAGAATAGTGTCTTTGCCACCTATCATCCACCTCTTTGATTTTAATCAAGGACTCGTAAAATCACCGCTATCGTAAATAAACCACAACAGGACAAAAAAAACCTCCCCAGTTGTTAATAAGAAAAATGAGCGGATAATTAAGACACAGTCGAGGTAGGTACAATAAATAGTAATCACGAAGGAGAGGAGTGTACCGTGTGGGTATGCTCATACCATCGTCCTATAATCAACATCATCATCATCCTCTAGAGGTTGTCAAAAATCAAAGCCTCCCGATCACACTATACATGTACACATACATTATACCTAAGTGAACTACTGAAGCCATTCAAAAGCATCGCTTATTCGGTACCTGTCCTGGAAATGATGATGATGGTAGGGTAGTGTGGTGGTTTGGTTGCTGAGTGAATTACCGCTAGCATGACGTTTCTTTTAGAAGGTCCTTGATGATGAGTGAAACGTTGGTTTGTTGGACGTACTAAGGCATCAATGGCAACCGATAGGTAGGGTAGCATGATGAAGAAGAACGTTTTATGAAAATAAATGATACATACCAGAGGGTTTATATTTCAAATGGTCACGCGCTATATTCTCTCAATTTCCTGACACACTTCATGGCTTCAATATTTCATGTATCAGTGCTGCCATGTTGTAGTAAAAAGTATTATTCATATGCACGTTGATATTTACTAATAATTTTTTTTTAAAATGAACATGACATGTCGAATAGAAACAAAATACAGAAATACCATAGGTATTAAAATGGGGTCATAATAATATGGGCTAGCGTCATAAACTTTCAAATAATAAGAAGTCCTTAGAACTTTTCTGTTTAATAGAACAAATTTTTCATTTGTATGCATTCAGCGGAATTTATTTAACAATAATAATATTCATTTAAACCCAAGGTCAGCAAAAAAGTGTTTTAATACCCTACCCATAGGGGTATATAAGTTTTGATACCTTAAAGTATATGGATCGACTCTGAATCGGTAGCTGAGTCGATTTAGCGATGTCTGTCTGTCCGTCCGTCTGTATGTCACTGATTTTAAGGCCTTAAATTTTGAGCTAGGATATTGAAATTTGCTATATAGGATCCATGTCTACTCCATCCCTATAAAACAAGTGTAAACGTTTTTAAATTCCGCCCATTTTTTCCGGTAAAGAATTTTATTAAACTGCCTGAACAAGATATTTTGACAATCTGAATATCTATATTTCGTTGATATAAAGTTTTTTGCAACGCTGACTTTCAAAAAAAAAATTTTATATTGGCAACATAAACATTTCGTACATAGATCATTTTCACACACGCCCACTTTTTGGGGCGTTTTCCTACAAAAACCATTTGTTTACCCTAGCCCCCATAGCATATGCAATAGAAAAACGTTGTTTGGAAAGACCATAAAATATTTTGATTAACTGTCTCGAGCAGAATTTTGTGAAAATACCACTCCCAAGTTTTGGGGATGCTTACTTAAATGATGGAATGGGATTCGCACAGTGGACTGTAGCCTTCTAATATGTATGAATGAAATTGTTCTACCTACCCGGTGAGAATAACGGTAACAGATGATTTTTGTAAGAAAACACGCCCAAAAAGTTTTGCTGAAAAAAGATTTTTTAATACAAAACAAAATGTGGGAATGGCTAAAAACGTTATATGGATGAATTATAGGCAATGACATAGCCTAAATATCTTTCTCAAACACTTTTTTAAGATTTCTTAATATTTGATCAGAAAAGACTTTTATTAAAAAAGTGGGCGTGGTAGTGGGCGAATTTTGAATATGTTTACACTTGTCTGCTAGAGAGTATATACACCTAATTTTAACACTATAGCTCAAATTTTTAGGCCAAAAAATCGGTGACGCACAGACGGACGGACAGACAGGCGATCTAGTCATGTCTGTCCGTCCGTCTGCTAGCGATTGTGAGTCGATTCATAACTTTGAGATATATCTATCGAAATTATTTCTCTATGTATCAAAACTAATATACCCCTATGGGTATAATTATAGCATCAATGTGTTTATTGTAATTTCAAAGTTAAATTAATGAAATATATTGTTTGGATAACATGAAATGTTGACTTAATTTTTAAAATTTCCATTTTCTCTAAGAGACAAGACAACGTTTGTCGGGTCAGCCTGTATACAACGTTATGGTAAGGTAATATTTTAAATATTAAAGATATTTTATATAATTTGAACGAGGCATTTGAATAATAGCTATATAGTGTTTTTATATATCTGAAGTAACTTTTCGTGGTATCACCGTTTTTCTAGTGTTCGTTAATAACGCAAAATAATTTTCAAAAGTCACTAACTTACTTAAGTTAAGTCTAAGGCTAAAGTCAGCAATGAACCTGCCTCAACATGCCTCTCTAATTAGCTAACTGACATCAGATGCGCACTTCAAGTTGGTTGATGTCGGTTTAAACTTGTGCGCGCCACAAGTCGTGGTCCTCCTCTACTGCGTCCTACGTCTCGCTGGGAACTCGAATTGGGGTCCATTCGCTCTGCATGTCCTAGCAATCTTAAATGTCCAATGCGGAGTTTTTTTTTTTTTTGAATAGGGGTTTATCGTTGTACAACTCGTATGTTTCGAGGTTAAATCTTCGTCTCTATTTCTAAGAATTTTTCGCTAAAAATGACCAAGTATTTCTTTACCAGCTCTTATTATGGTCCATGCTTTAGCGCAATAGAGTTGTTCATGAGACTATCTCCCTCCCAAGTGCGTTGTCTCTTTTTTAAAACGTCAAAATCGCTTGGAGGAAAACAATGTGATATTTTATATGGCGGGAGTACTAATTTTTGGATAATTTGCTTTGAAATATGAAAATATAAGTTGTTCAAAGTGAAACTCAAATTATACATAACGATACTAAGAGAGTGTGTATCATTATAAAATAGAAATAAAAAGAGTGAAATTGATCACCAGTGCCATTGCAAAGTGTGAACATTAATCCGAGTGCAAACGAAGTTGATTAGTTTTCGTGTAGTAAAGATTATTATGTTCTTGTTTTCACAAACAACAACAACTCTGAATATTTGTATTTTGTTTATAAATTGTTCTGTTCTCATATAGCACTTTTACACAATTTTCAAACAATTTTAAAAATGTTCAAAAAACAACCCCTGTCCCTTGACAATGAATTTGCCACCATACAAATGTCGTGTTTGTTTTCCTACAGGTGCTGTCAGTTTTTCATTGACACTGACCTGAACAACTCTATTGAGCTGGACTGGGATGATCAGGGTATTGTATAGGATCTCCTTTGAAGTTTGGACTTCTTAGGGGTTCGTAAGAGTTATTCTTCGTTTTATTTATGATGGGATGTTGTTCTCAGAGTTGTATCTGTCAATGGTGACGTTCAGTCCCATGCGATGTTATGTGTCCTTTTGTGTTGACAGTCACTTGACTGTCTTAAATCCTTTTTCGGTGAGGTTGTTTCCTACCCTTATGGAGCAGCGACAATTCTTCGTTGTCATCCTACACAGACGATGGAGTTTGGACGGTACACCACATCTAGTAATGTCTCTGTATATTCCGTCTCTAAAAATGCTCTTGTATGCGATGAATAGGTGGTGGGTATTGATTTGGACTTTTCGGGTTTTTTTTTCAGTATCTGCCAAAGTGTGAAGATTTGATCAGTTGTGGACTTTGCTGTCCTAAAATTACACTGATAAGGACCTATCAGGTTGTTGGTTAACGTTTCAGATAGGATAATGTAGGCGATGTTGAGGAGAATTATACCTCTTTTTTGGCGTAGTTCAGAGGGTCTCCTTTTTGTGGATGGGGAAAACGATTTCATCCGACCAAATTTTGCTTAAGTTTGCTGTGGTTTGAGAAAGTTGATGTTACTTATTGGCGAGTATCAAACTTAAATTATTTTTATTTCTTCGAAATAGGTATGGTTTTAATTTGCCTGGCATTTTAAAAAAAAAAATCTTTAATGCGAATAACATAGTCAAGAGCTAATATTTGTTTAGCCAAACAGAAACGTCAATTATATTATTGGTAACACCTGGCTCGCATGAACACCAATTGTTTTATACAGAGCACTCTATAGCGTCAACAACAAAAACCTCGATAGCATGAACAAATGTATGATCCCATTTCGGGGATTTCCCTTTATTTTAGACATCGTAGTTCTACACACACGTACAAATACTTTTTTGCATCGCATACTCCATTTTTGTTCATATACCTAGTTTTTACTGATTAAAAAAAACGCTTCACGTTTGAAAACGTGATTTCGTTTTTCGGCACAGCAAGTTTATTTTTTCACTGTGCAAAAATGTTAACAAAAAAAAAATGTTTCTTATCGTTGAAAGAAAAAGATGATGTTATCGAGAAACTAGAAATTGGTGTAGCTCCATCAGTTTGAAAACGTGAAACTAGCTCCTGTTTGTCCTTTTTTCAGTGGATTTCGTTTTTCGGCATAGCAAGTTTATTTTTTCACTGTGCAAAAATGTTAACACAAAAAAAAAAAAACAAAGTTCTTATCGTTGAAAGAAGAAGATGATGTTATCGAGAAACTAGAAATTGGTGTAGCTCCATCAGTTTTATCCTTGGAATACAGTGTTGGTAAATCTACAATTCCAGCCATAAGAAAAAACAAGAATAGACTCTTTAAAGTGGTAGCCACTAGCTAAATCGGTTAGCTAAAAAAAAAAAACACGTTAAAGCAGGGTGAGTACCTATCCTCGTATGGAACGGGTGCTATAAATGGTTTTTAAAGCAGCGTCGAAAGAATTTACCTATTGGTGATGAGATGCTCAAAGAAAAAGCAAAACTATTGCATGAAAAACTAAAAGAGGAAGGAGGCTTCAATGCTAGTTCTGGTTGGCTAGATGGATTCAAATCAAGTTTTGGTCTTCGGCTTCTTAAAATCTGTGGAGAGAAACTTTAACCCGATCACAGCGCAGTTGCACCATTCAAAAATAATTTCGCGAAGACTATATACATGGGCTTCAGCTATCTCAGAACCAAATTTATAACGCTGATGAGTCGGGTTTATTTTGGAAGTTGTTTCCTGTGACTAGAGCAGTCCAGGTAGAAAAGTTGAAAAAGACAGAATTACATTCTTAGCTTGCACTAACGCTAACAAAATTAGGCCGTTGATCATTGGAAAATCCAAGAAACCTCGTTGCTTCAAAAATTTTTACATACGTCAAGATACAAATACTAATACTACTAATACAAAATACTATTCAGATATTCTTGTATAAAAAAAATGCGTGAGAAAGCTGTGCAGAAGGTGCTGGCAAATAAAAAAAACAGACATGACTAATGATTATTTTAAATAAAAAAAGTTAAATAAAACTTTAATTAAATTACGGAAACTGTTGTCGAAGTGTGTTTTTCTTGATGGGTAAAATATTGGATAGTGTGAACAACCTGGTTAGCATGGACAGCCTCTGCAATCATTAGTTCACGCTACCCAGCTAGTACTGTACATATATCAGATGGGAAAATGCTAAAAACAGAAAAATTAGCCGTAGAGGACAGAACCAACAAAGTTAAGTGGTCATTAGTTCTGTTTTGATTTTGGTTCTTAATGTAGCTTCTTATTTTAGCGTTAAGTTCTCCGATATGTGGACAATAAATTGTTGACACGTTTCCCTGTGAAAACATTTTCGTTGAATATTTTGAAAGGGGAAGACAGAATGGACGTGGTTTTAGAATCAAAATTTTTGCTTGTTTCATCGAAAGATTTTAAATGAACAGAGCTTGTTAAAGACATGGGCACATGGCATACATGGATCTGAAAGAATGAAAACACAGTGGATACTGTGTGATTAAAAGCCTCAAATAAGCATTTAAAGCCCTTTGAGAGCTTAGCGATGACAGATTTTAATATCGACAGTTTAAAGGCGAGACTGGATTAAGATAAATGTCGGCAACCAATGAAAGTGTCCTCTGTTGCGTAAACCTTGTCCAACGCACTTCGAATGGAATATTTTACCACAAGGAGCATAACAAGCAAAGTGAGATCCTTTGTTTCAGTGCATATAGGGAAAACAAATTGAGTTCAAAAGGTGGGGAGGGCGTGTTTCTTTCATCTTCACCACTATCTTAAAATGGATTGATTAGATAATGAAGTATTACTTCGGATCAAGAATCGCCAGAATACATCTTATTTTCTTTGTTATTTTGTGTATCTTCTCTATTCAAACAAAAATTAGTACGAATATGTAAAAATAATATTGTACACTTTTTTGAGTCCAGGCATTATTTTTTAAATCTAGTTTACGAACAGCAAAAAGGATAGACAGACACTTGCTTAAATTATTGTTTACCTACATAAGTAGGGGCGACTCAGTGTACTGTTAAAACCTCCACGAATTTGTTGCGTGAAAATTCTGTAAGAAAACCTGGATTTAAATTTTTTTTACATTTCGGTAAAACTTCTAAAATAAGATCATGCCCTTGAATAATCTCCAGCAGCGTTACCTTGTAGCCCACATTTTTGGCTGCGAGCATCCGTCGACAAGTAAGTTATTTAAGTATAACACGTTTCGAAGTAGGTATATGCTACAGTTTTTCATCCTTTTTTTTGCTCACCTCATCGTAACATGTTTACTTTGTTGCAGCTTTGGGCCTCCAATATTTTTTTGGGTGCAACTTGTCTGTTTAGTGTTCATATATTACAGTTTCAAATACGAGGGTCATTGTGTTTTTTTTCATTATTCATGGTAGTCAACAGTCGCTGGCCTTTTACTTTATCCGTCATCATCTATATTCAAATGACATTATTAACCCTTGAAATTCCTTCCTTGTGTCTTCAGATTCCCAGCCTCGCTGGGATTGTAAACGTCACAGTTTACTTGATGTTGGGTATTCTTCTGTTACTTTTTGGTAGAAATACTTTTTAAATAACCGAACATAAAACCACTCTCGTTTTATTAATCAAATTTAGTACTAAAACTCTTTCGATATATATAACAAAAAAAATTATTCAAATTTTAAATGGCAACATTACCCATAAATCTATATTGCGACTGTTATTCAACCTTTAAAAGCACCCACCAGCCACCAATGATGCCATTCACGTAGTTCGACTACCTTATCTAACCCAACGAGCTGCAAATAAATGTATATGTATGTGCGTATGTACACAGGCGCATAGACATATCCTCACGTTGATCTATATCTACAAGCTCATGACGATAACCATCCAAACGGTGGTTGCACGAGTATGTATTGTACAATAATGAACTGTATGTGACTGCGATGCGAACTTAATAGCACACCAAGGATACCAGCATATAGACAGAGAGTGGAGCTACCAAGGAATAATGGTACGACCAACAGACAGGGAAAGAGTGAAAAAGTGTCTTCTTTGTTTGTTGCCCAGAATGTGTGTATGTGTGTGTATTTTTTATGGGTGAGATTGTGAGAAGTTCAGAGTTGACGTACCTGTTGCCGCCTCTACTTGTTGCTTCATGTGATGCTTGCAACTGCTACAGAAGCTATCGCTGTTTGTTGTTGCATCGCCACCATCACCATCTCCATCACCACTTCCTGTTTGTAAATCGTTTCGTGACCCATGAAGGTGGCAAATGGAGCCAATAGAAGACGAAGAGGCGCCAGTGGCCTTGTAAATGTGCTTTCTATAGAGTGTAGAAATATTTGGAGAATATAACAGCGAAGTGGGTATTGGGGGTGGTGGTGGTGGCGGCATTGTTGGTGCAACAACTACACTTTCAGTTGCATGCACCTCATGCGATTGTTGGCGCTTGTAGATGTCAAGAGTAGATTCGGCTTTTTCAGCGCGGGCAAGAGCCTTTTTCAATTCCTCTTCCAGAACTTCCAGTTTAATTTGTAAGGTTTTAAATTCGTCGTTAGTATGTTTTTCGTTAGCCGCATCCGTAAGAGTATTCTACAAGGAAAATTAATTTAAAAAAGGAAACAAATAACAAATTGTTTTAGTATAGTAGTTAAAAATAGATGAAGTCACGTCAAACCAAATTAGGTGTTAGTAAGCCAGACTAGGACTGGTTAGGGTTACGATTAGTTGGTCTAAGAGCAGAATGCTTATTATTTATCGATTTACTACAGAAAGCTAATGGGTATATTTTAAATGCTTCTTTTGCATAAGCATTTGTTTATATCGAATACGGGCAACACATTTTAATTTTAACACATAAATGTCAATCACAGACGACGATACACGAACACTGTTTTCTTTCCTTTGTAACATACCGTCGTTAGGTGTTGCTGTGGTGATATAGATGGGTAGATTTAAATGGCTCTAGGAACTTTTGAACATTGATTGAAAGGGTTTGAAAAAGCCCGAAACTCTTTTCATACCCTAAGTGTGCAAACGGATAAAATTAAAGGTAAAAATAAATAAATATAAATTATATATAAACTGCTGTCAAAACGTAAGTCTGATACATATTTCCAAATATTTTCGTCTATTAAAAAACATGTGTTAAAAAACAATGGTATTACAAATTTATCCCTGGGATTAAGCCTATGAAAATTGTTCGAGAAGTTGTGCTAGTTTTAGTTTTTTTTTTTACTACACATATAATACATTATGTAGGGATTGCTTTCTATGTATGATGTATAATTGTTTTTTTTTATCTTACTAAATGATGTAGGCGTACCTATACTAAGGTATATAAGAACTCAACAAATAATCTGGTAAACGGGTCAAGCTGGTCCTACAGCAATGTCGAGTAACTGCCAATAATACTTTCTATTGATAGGTACAGTTACCTACATATGTAGGTACTGCACTTCGCGTTGTTCCGGAATAATTAAAAAAAAAAGTTGTCGCTGGCCCAAGATGTTTTGAATATATATTTGTTGCTGAACAAATAAGTCATTAACTTCTTTGGTTACATAAAAACTAATTAATTGTCAGATCGTCGCTAAGTGCCAGTTGGCTTATTTTTTCTTGAAAGGCTGCCTCGCTACTTTTACTTTAGGTGAATTAATTTTAAAAATGTCGTGGTAAATGAATTCTCAAAATTTGTATGGGAATACTTTTACAAGAATACGCATCGGAAATTTAACACACAAATCGTGTGTGTCAACGTCGTAGTCTTTTGAATCGTTATTGTTACATTTAAGCCATCACATCCACATATGCTCCATATTGATAAAATTGTCAAAAACAGCAACACAAAACCAAAATCCCTCTTAATAAAAAAAATATAAAACGGAGATGGAGATGCAACAGTTTTACAAATCATTCACACATGCAGTTTACAACTTTTCGACCTTTGTAAACTTACGACGTTGTACGAATACCTCTAATATAATAATATTAGTAAATTTTTTTTTAACCACAAAGTGACTACGATAAAGCAAAATATGTAATTGATAGCTTACATATTTTGCTTTATCGTAGTGTTAAGTTTTAACAAAAATACAAATTTTTGGCGCAACAGGCTCGTTAGTACCCAGGCCTAGCTTTCTCACAACCATTCATGTGTGCGTGTGTACTTCTTCCACAATGGCGGGACCTCCTGTTTTATGCCGACTCCAAACGACTAAGTTGAGTAAGCTATTCTTGACAATTGATACTACTCGGATGATTTGTCAGTTCATCACGAGAAGAGGGCCAGTGAAACATCATTTAGGTGTTGATACGGTTGGGAATCGAACCCAGACCTTCTGCGCGGCAGTTCATTGCGCTACTGAGCCCTCGTTTTAACACAGGAATTTATTATTCAATTTATAGATAAATACTTATGCATCAAAAAAGTTTTGTTTGCACTTTTTAACTTTCTCTTACAAAGAAAGATGTATTACACATAACTTCAATTCTCGAAAAGGGATTAAACGATTTCGATTAAACATAATAAAAAGTATGAATATAATAGTTCCAACAAAACTGCATACTCAGTTTTATCAAGAAAAACCATATAACGGATTTAGGCCATATTAGGAAATTTGTCAATTCCTCCTAAACTCTTTGGTCAATGTGAATGAAATTTAATATATATAGTAATACATATTATAATTCACATTGACACCAATTTAAATTCTTATTAACATATAAAGGTTTTCTATAATTTGGCCAAACGCCAAAAAGAAAGCTATCGTGCACCTACTAAGGCTAGTTGGGTAACAGGGGTTTGTTCAAAAAATTTGAAGCTGAAGATAATTGATGTCGATACTCCCGTCTACCCTATCAACGATTCATAATTAGAATTTGTGTTATGTAAAATTGGACCCGATAGGTGGCAATGGGGCGGATTATTATTTTCAATATTCATATTTACCACGCAAGTTTACTCAAACTCAGAATATATGTATATGTTTGCACATAAGAACTTTTTTATGGTTAAAATCGCTTACAACGACGTATCGGTCGTAACGACCAAATTCTTAGGTCACGGCTGAGCTCCATAATAATCCCATTGAATAACATACAAAATACAACGACATATCGCTTACAAAAAAAAATATTGGTTACAACAACTAAGATTGTGGCTGCATTGTTTTCTATAACGGTAAACCGTTTGTCTGTAGATGGATGCACTGATATGTTGCTTACCGTTTGTTGACATGTCATTATTTTTGTTTTGTGTTTATTATTATGTGTTTTTTTTTTTGGATTTGTTCAACAGTATGAGGGGAAATTATTTAGTGCAAATTTTTCTGTGTGACGAGTGGTCGTAGAATTTTATTTTTATTGGTGTCGCATAAAAGCTGCTTGGAAAATGAGTCAGAAATGAAAAATCTTTACATTGAAGACAAAGCAGATTGGATAGATTAAAAGCTGGAGGACAAAATATTGACCTTGCGAAAGAATATTCCGTTTCACACTACATCCATTATATCCACAATTTTAAAGGATAAAGAAGAAATTAAAAAAACAATTTGAGGAAGCAAAACTGACAGTAAAAAAGTAAAGAGTTCATAACACACTGACGTTTATAAAAATTCTGCTAATATGGTTAAAGGCACAGAGAAGTTTCGGTATACCCATCTGTCGACCAATTTTGCATGCTAATGCAAATGTCTTTGACAAGGAGGTGGTGAAGAACGACTTCGCGTGTTCGTCAAGATGGATACAGCGTTTTCGTCAACGTCATGGAACTGTTTGTGACAAAATAGTGGGAGAGGCCAAAAGTGTACCTAAAGGTTGCAGGTTGTTTGGCCCCAACTTTAGAAAGCTATACAGATGAAAACATTTTTAATATGTTTCATCAATTTTAAAAATATTTTTTGGGTTCTAATAAAAAAAAATACTTGAAAACAAATTAATTTACATATTTACCTTAATATCGATTACAGCGACTTATCGCTTATAACGACATAACCGATTTTGACTGTATTTTTAGAACAAGATTGAGTTGAACGAATGAAAGTCTCCCCTATATTCGTTCATATATCATTAATTCGATTGTGATGAAACTTTTAAAATCTAGGCGGTAATTTTGCTCCCTTTTCTTAATACTCTCCAAAAACTTGTTTTTTTATCGTTTTTTTTTTCATAGAAGTAAATAAAGTGTAAAACATCAAAACGCCTAATTTGTTTGCAATTTTTCAACTTTCCTTATTTTTTTTTAATAAATGTCCTTTTTTAAGTGTGAAACAGTACCATGGATATAATATACAAAACACAATTCTTTGAAGTGTCATATAAACTTTAAAAATAAAACTAGGAAATATGAAGCCAACAGCTTTAATTGAAGTAATAAACGTTTAAATTCAGAAAATACATTTAACTCTAGTGCTTTTATCTAAATGAATCGGTGATTATGTAGTGGTGAAAAAAAAAATAATAGAAACAATGGTTGACATAAAAATCATTAAACAAAAATTTATTCGGATTTGTACTGGATAAACGTCTTACGGTAGGACGAAACCAAAGTCAGCATGTTTGTTTCTGATGAACAAATACATTCCAGGGACCAAACAACTTTTCATTTATCCCAAATTCTAAAAAGGTAATTATACATGGCGGATGCAGTTAACTGGTTTGTGGTTGCTTTTCTTTGCCTGTGGTTGGATTAGGACATGTGTGTGGAAACTACGTCCAAATCATAAATATTGTTATGCTTCCATTTGCTGAAGATGATATGCCAATTAAATGAAATTTTATGCAGGATAATGATTGCAAGTTTTTAAGCGTAAGCTCGGAGACTTTAAGGCCAAAAACAAAACTGAATTATGGTCATTAATTTAAAATGCATGATATTCCATACGTATACGGAAGCTGGTGCTTATTTAGTTCAATCCATGGGACAAAGATGTGAAACAGTTATAAAAAATAAAGACGGAACGACTAACTATTTAAGAAGATTGAAAATAATATTTTATATTTGTTTCTATTATTCTTTCCAGGGCCCTCATTCCGTAAAGTGATTATCGTTTGACGATAACATTTCGACGGTACATCTCATCTTGCATCACGTAAGATCAATAGTCGTATTTTATGTCGGCGATATTACTTTATTTTCTTCACTTAAAACAATAATCACAGACGATTATTGAGCGATTGCACATGAGGTCTCGACTACCGTGTAAGTGATAATCGTTTTCAAAGTTACGGAATGACCTCGCAGACTAAAATCAATAAAATACTATTTTGTAATTCAATTTTTTTTCTTTTTATAAGACATTATATTGAATATCTATGTGTTTAATTGATATTTTTCTCGCAGACTTGTTATTTTTCAAAAGAAAAAAAACGACATTAGCACAAGTTTCTATTATTTTTTTCAACACTATATTATACTGAATCAAAATGAAAACACTGTTAAATAAACTTCTGACATGTTCGGACATAATTTTTAGCCATTAGTAGAAACTGGTAGACTGCTTGCCATAAATCAAAATGAAGTCAGCCATATTTGCTAAACTGTTTTACATTTAGTGAATAAAATCAAACGGGCTTGACAGAAATGTTAAGAAAAGTGCACTTGAATCTGCTCGAACTTCAAGTCGTCTATTTAAGATGTATTCCACAGTTGCTGGAAAATTGCTCAAAAATACAGACAATTGCTTTTTACGTAGGGACAGTGTAGTTGATACTGATGAAACTCGCAGTAAAAAAATATCGTAGGTCATGTATTCTAACGAGTCTGTTGCGATAATTTGTTTTGCAAGCAACCTTCAGTGAAGTCCTTCTCTTTATTGGAACGACCTAGAAATCAGGCTGTTCCACCACATTATACAGTCTCAATTCAAATTTTTACCAAAAATGTTTTTTTCTTATTTACATTTTATTTTCTATTTTTCATCCTTATCTTAAATATGGAAGAGGTGTATTCTTTTGAAAATTTTATTAACGTAATGCTGACTTCAATAAGAAGAAGCTCCAATAAGAGCGCAAACATCTCTCATTATTGTGCATTTTTTTATCGACTTTGCATATTTTGATCATGACCTTATGAGGACTACAGAGATATCCATTTGACTATTAGTCTGATCGAACGTTTTCCCTTTACAACCTTCAAGCTGAGGACAGCTTCTGTAAAGCAAATATTTTAGTGTAGTTGTAGTAGTGTAGTGGATTTTTATAATTACATCTCGGTTTATATGCTTGTTCATTTATTTGCAAGCAAAGATGTCTTTAACTATTATCCATTACTAAGGGTCCAAATTAAACTATAAAACTAAAAAAAAAAGCACAACTTCTCGAATTAGGATTTCAATTTGGCTATTTGTAAATGTTCGTATTTTGCACATCATTTATTGGGTATTACTAGATCTGAATATTTGTGATGTGATTTGAAGATAAAGTGACTTCTTAACATGATCAAATGATCATGATAAATTTAGTATTTGATTCCTGTCGGTTGGAGTAGAAACTAAAGACACACTGAAATAATATCATCGCACTTCAAAAGATCGCATCAGTTTACTCTAAAATCACTGCTATCGTTAAATAAATTTAAATCAAGTTTACCATCTCAACAATCCGCTCTCCATGCTCACGACTTGGGCTCTGTAGCTCATTCTCTGGCTGTTTAAATGACGGTGGTTCTAATTCTATAGCAGGCAGTACAGTTGTGGACGGCGTTGGCATAGTGGGCGGCGTAGTTACTTGAGTTTGATCTTTAACTTGTCCATCAAGAAGATCTCTCGATTGTTTGGTTAAATCATCATTTCGTTGTTTTAATTTTATAAGAGCTCCTTCCATTCTAAAACAAAGAAAATAGATGTTATATATGTTTTGCAATGTAATGTAATGCTAAAAATTTAAAACATACTTTTTGCTAGTCTCCACACTTTCCTTCATGTTTTGTGTTAAAAGTTGCGCTACTCGTGTAAGGTTCGTGTTCTCGGATCGTAGTGTTTCGTTCTCTTCTTCCAAATGATGTTGCTGCAAGAACATACAAAAACGTTGTACAACCCAAACTAAAAAAACTTTTTTTATTTTACTACATTTTCCATTAAATCGGATATTTTTTCGTTTGCTTCGTATAGTTGAAGTTCAACTGAATTTAAAGTGTTTTTCAGTTGAACAAACTCATCTACAAGCCGTTCGACGCACTCGCTGGTAACAGCATTCGCTTTAGGGTCCTCAATATCGATAAGGCTTTCCATTTCGTTGTTGGCCAAGGATGGAATAATTTTAAGGATTTTACTTTTCAAACCCATCGAATCTTCGAGTGTTGCCGAAAGGTTGTCTTGATTTTCCTGTAGCGATTGCAACTGAGTTGTTAGACTGAAATAAATGAAAACATACCAATGGCGTACTGAAGGAGAGCCAAACACATAATACATACGAATTAATTTTCTCCACTTTCATTTTATGTAGTTTGTCCAAGGCACTCTTTTCGGTTGTCGTCTTGGCTAACTTAAGAGCCAATTCTTTGATTTGTGATTCGAATTCCGTTTGAGAACGGCGGAGACTATCTAGTTCTTCCTTCAGTTTCGAATTCTCTTCCAAGAGTTCGTTTTGAATCTTTGTGTCTACGAAATTGAAATGTTGACTAGTTTTATGATATAGTTGTTCGTAACTTACAGTCTTCGATTCCGGCTTTTAGCGTCTTATTGTCCTCTTTGAGAGCAATGTTATCCTCCAACAAAGTAAACAGATCAGTTTCCGGATCTTGCTCATTGTAATCTGGCTCTCGGACGCGACTTCGGCTTCGAGTTTTGCCCTCTTGTGTGCGAAACTTAGCCACAGGAATGCGACCCCTTCGTTCCATCCTTATTTAAGAACTAAAATTAAGGATAACAAAATTGTTGTTGTTTATATTGAGATAAATAAAAATGATCCATGCATCATACGTATATTCTATGCAGTAACTATCTATGAATACTGATTGTTCAGATTATAACCTTACTAAATTAACATCGAGGTTGATAGGCTAAAGATAAGAGAAAAATCCCAGCTTTCCAAAAAAAAAAAAATTTGACAAAGTGATCAAAAAACACGTTCGAGAATATACAGGTGTAGCAGCTAGTACATCCGTGTTTGAATGACTTGTAGTTAAGGCAGTGTTTGTTATGACCCGAATTTGTGCATATTGTATTGAAGATCAATGTGAAGAAATTGCCTCAGGTGATCTGATGGGCCAAGGGACCCAAGTTTTTCGCATCTTCAAACTCGCGGTATGTCTGAATCTGAACGTCGTGGGCTATGTCCGTGACCACGATGCAAACGCACGATCCTCGCTGTTCCAATGCATAATAATGACTGACCGAATGCAAAAAAAACTGAACTAAATATCCACTCCTGGCGAATTAGAATCCCATGGTTGTCAGCTGGACATATTGGGAACACATGATATTCTTACGACTGTAAGAAAATAACATTTGAAACGGCCGAATCCTGACAAAAAAAAATTGTTCGGACGCACAGATAATATTGGAATTCTGTGAGGATTCTATCAACTGAGTGTGAGTAATAAGTAATATATTGGACTTCGTTCTATTCTGTGAAAGTGACTCCACTTTTGCAATTGATTTTGTGTCTGGATGTCTGATGTCTGGATTTTCTTGAAAAAATTGAAAACATTTACTTATTGTTTACTCTCATTTCGATCTAATGTGTATATGTTGTTAATATTTTGATAATAATTTGCATTAACCTAATATAAATATATAAAAAAATGATATTTGCAAAAAAATATATATAAAATAAACCTAGAACAATCGTTCGTTTCCGTTCATGTTTTCCTAGTCATTAAGAGAGTCTCAATTAGCCATCGACAAACAGACAAACAGCTTCTGTTTAGCAAATATTTTAGTGTAGTGGTTTTTATAATTACATCTCGGTTTAAATGCTTGTTCATTTAATTGGAAGCAAAGATGCCATTAACTATTCTCCATTACTAAGGGGTCCAAATTAAACTATAAAACTAAAAAAAAAACACAACTTCTCGAATTAGGGTCTCCATTTGGCTATTTGTAAATATTCGTATTTTGCACATCATTTATTGAGTATTAAGAACAGACAAAAAAGCGGACTTCTAACAAGACTTGTACAGACGACTGACAAAAACACGCGACCCGGAGTTTAGTGCAATGCAAATATAGCAACACGTTAGTGCATGCGTTTCGATGTTTATTTTTTTAACGAAAAAATGCTTTTTAATATTTAATGCATTTGTTCCCAAATGTTAACTGTTGACGACGAATGGTACTCATATGTCCCATGATTTTTCTCGTAACAGGAGTAACAATTTTTAAATTTTAACAACACTTTAGTCTTAAAATGTTGTGTTTCCAAATAAGAATCCGCAATAATTTTTTTAAAATTTCCAGCACTAATCGTATTTCTGTCAGATCATAGCGAGAGGAGGGCCAAAAAAAAATTCTTAATAGACACTTGGCATTGACGTATTGGGCGTGTGACGTTGTTCCGTCATGATGGATTAATGTTCTTTGGTTATAGCCAGGTAATGTTTGCAACTCAGGCACCAAGAAGTCGTCCAACATCTACATATAACGCTCTGAATTCGCTGTAAATGCACGTTTCCCGTGGACGTATTTGAAAACGTTGACAATAATTCTACTGGATGCTGAACAAAGAGCTTATATACCCAATTGCATTATTCTAGCTTCTTCTTCTCTATACAGCCAAAGTACGAAATTGCCTTGAATACTATTAGAATACTCATGTTTGGAATTCTGCCCTGAAACGAAACATACAATGGACGTCTCTATATAAATACGAGCAATCACCCTTGTGACGATTCATCCCTTACTTCAAATCTCCCACCTTTGGGTCAGGCCGACTTGTAGGAGATATATTTCTTCATCTCAGGTGCTACAACGGCAGATGTTCAGAAGAGCTTAGAGAAATCATCACTAGACTTGGTGTATTTTAACGACATACACGAATGGTTGGATGGTTAAACTAGGCAATGCCTAGTGGTTATAACTCTGACTAACACATCAATAGTGCTTATTTTTACCTCCAAGTAGTAACCATCAGATACTGGTCTCATCTAACCGGATTTAACTTGCTAAACTATAAGTGCGAGTGTTGACAACAAGACGAAAATCAGCAACACTATAAACAGCCTGGTTTGAATGACACGGAATATCCGGCCTGCTGTCCAGGGAAACCTAGATATTCGGACAACAGGTTATCTAGGAATCACAAGGGTAAGTCAGGTCCCTTGAAACGAAAGGCCAACGGCAATGCTCAATCCGGTAGTGGATACTGATGGCCCCGTGTCCTATGGGTATCTACTAAATTGCAACTGGCCCTCCAGGTTGAGGATTGTGTTTTGGGTTAACTACCCACCCATGAAAAAAAAAACCATAGTTACGAAGCCTGCTAAACGAAAATAAGACAACGACGTTCGTATCTGCACCTGGAATGTGAGAACATCAAACAGGAGAGATGAAGGCGAACAACTAGCGGAAGTCCTAAACTGCTACAAAGCAGACATGAAAACCTGTGACATCTACTACGTTATAAGTGCCAGACTCAGGCAAGAAGTCTTGTGTTTCCAAGACATTATCGAACGCATTGTAACAATTCGCATCAAGACCAAAGCCAACATAAGCCTTATTGGAAAAAGATGATATAGCTGAAGATTGCTTCTACGAGCTCCTTGAGCGACTACCGAAGTACGATGTTAAAATCTTGCTGGGAGATTTTAACGCAAAGGTAGGAAGAGCAGACACCTTTGGCAGTATTTTCGGAAAACACAGCCTACACGACAACACGTTTGGCAATGGACACCACCAGCATCGAATGTCGAAGAACAATGGCATCGATGCCAACAATCCATTAGATCAGCCGCAGTTGATGTGCTAGGATTCTCGCACCCACAAGCAAGAAACCCCTGATGAGGAATGCCGAAAGATGCTCGCAGCCAAGAACGAGACCTACAAGAATAAGCTGCACGTGAAGACGAGAGCTGCCATTGAGCTCTATAGTCAAAGAAGAAGGGAAGGACACCGGCTTTTCAGAAAAAGAGCAAGAATAGCGCGCGAACGAGGATATAGAGAGATGCCATTTCAGGAACGATGTTCACAAGTTTTACCAAAGTTTAAAACGTCAGAGATAAGGATACAAGGCTCGAACAGAATCCGGTCGAGATGAACAAGAAAATATCTTAGTTGAGACACAGTCGATGCTGAGGATATGGATGAACCACTTCTGCAGACTGTTAAACGGCGATGACTGATGAACAACATTCCGTGTCAGGCAGAACGAGCCATTTAATATTAGCGACGACAGCGAAAACTACCAACCACCCGACCTAAGTGAAGTGAGGATAGCAATATCTATACTCAAGCTTAATAAGGCTGCCGGAAATGACGGACTTCCCGGCGAGCTTTATAAAGCCGGCGGAGATGACTTGGTAATCAACATTCACCAACTCATAAGCCAAATCTAGTCAGATAAAAGTATGCCTGAAGAATGGAACCTCAGCATAGCTTGCTCGATTCACAAAAAAAGAGACCCTCTGAACTGCACCAACTATAGAGGGCTAAGTCTCCAAAACATGACCCACAAGATCCTATCTGCTATCTATCCTATCCGTTTACCAACAACCTGATCGGCTTTATCAGTATGGTTTTAGGGCAGGAAAGTCCACAACCGATCAAATTTTCACACTTCGGCAGATCCTGCAAAAAGTCCAAGAAGTCTAAATCAATACCCACCACCTACTTATCGATTTCAAAGCCGCATACGACAGAATTTATAGAGACATACAGAGCCATGTCTAGTTTTGGTATACAACCCAAATTTGTCCGTTTGTGTAGGATGATGGTGGAGAATTCTCACTGCTCCATCAGGGTCGGATTGTGCAAATCTCCCGGACCAACATCAGAGGCACAATCTTCTAAAAATCGGTGCAACGCCGACGATATTTGCATCTTCGGTAGGACTCAACGTGATGGCATAGCCACGTTTGCTAGTATAGAAAAGGAAGCGGCAAACATAGGTTTAGAAGTAAATGAGGGTAATACTATGTATATGCTGGCGACACGAAAAGACACACAACATCGCTGAATTGGACAGAACGTTACCATTGACAGATATAACTTTGAGCTAGTACGGGGCTTTATCTACCTCGGTTCCGCTATTAACTCTGACAACAGAAATTAAACGAAGAATTACTCTTGCCAACCGCTGTTTCTTTGGGCTAATAAGGCAATTCAGTAGTAAAGCCTTCATCCGAAGTATTAAGGAGATCCTATATAAGATCCTGATCATCCCAGTCCTGATCTACGGCGCTGAAGCATGGACCGTATGGATGAAGAAATCCTTGGTTGATTTGAGAGGAATATTTCTCAGTCAAGTTTGCGTTGACGTGCTATGGAGACAAAGATTTAACAAAGAACTATACGAACATTACAGCGACATGCTCCTAGTCAAATAACTCCGCAATGGACGTTTAAGATGGCTAGGACATGTAGAACGAATGGACACCAATACTCCGGCGTCGGACGCAATAGAGAAGTAGCGCGCACAAGTAAAAACCGACCACAACCTCAACTTAGAGTGCGCGACTGGAGCTAGTTAGCTAAGGACTGGGCTAATTGGAGAGGCGTTGGTTGAGGTACAGGTTCATTTCGGACTGTAGCGCCACTTAATTAAGTACAAGACACACAGTTGCAGCTCATAGGCACACTAGGCTTTGGGTTACAGTATGAATATACTACGTATATGTAAAGGTACATTTTTTTTTGGTATGCATTCGAGTTCCCCACGAACCGTTTTATAAATGTTACTGATCATCAATAAGAGAATTTGAAGAAAATAACAATACATTTTTCTTTATATATTCTTTATCTACAGACCCAATATTGTCAACGATGTTATTGAGTCAATATTAAGTTACCAAAAGGTGTGGAAAACAAAGTACAATGTTTCCATTACAATGAGTGATTTGGTTATGTAATTTTTTTTTGATTCCTTTAATTCGTTGTTTCACCAATACCTTCTTCGGATTCTTTCATACAAACCAAAGTATTTGTGTTCCCTATTGGGTCACTTTCCTAGCTTTGAGGCACATAGCTGCCTTTGCTCACACATTTTTTTCTGATCACTCTACACTAGGGTTACAGTAAATTTAATTCAACAAACTTGTTTCTATTTCATATAAATATATTTTTCCGACTCCATTATGATTTTGTTTAATTAGCCCATTAAATTAATTAAAAGTTTAACCCAATACAATAATGTAAATTTTAATATATTTTTGATGCAAAGATAAATAATTTACATTTTTTATGTTGAACTTCCCTAGAATGCGTTCTTTTTTCCTGGAGTACTTTTTCCAATATTCGAAGTCAGTTTAGAATATGGGAAAAGGGAATAGGGAGCAAAACTACGGGGAATTTTCATTTAGAATAGGAGAATAGGGAAATAAACTCCCAGGGAGATTTCATTTATAATTAGGCTTATTTTGTTTTAACACAGTATATCCGGAGGACTAAGATACAAATTTCAACGGATCTTACTTACCCGGAAGTAAACCCAGCTATATCTAAATTGCAAAAAAACTGTAAGAGAAATCGACTCGAATGCACTTCTTTTGTGTTTTATTTTATTTTTATTTGATTTCATTTGTTTGTTTTTAAATATTTTTTCGCATTTATAACAAAACATTTCATTTGTTTGGTTTACGTTAAACATATAAATTGGTACTGAAGGCTTAAAGCTCTTTTTTTTTAATTCATTACAGTTTAATTTTGATTTTTTTTCTTTTTTGTATTTTTTTTATTTTGACTGCGAGTCCGAATACCAAGCGAAATTTAGAAAAAAAAAAAAGGATAATTAAACAAATGATTGGATTTCTTTGGTTGCAATTCAATTGCGATTCGGTTCAATACGATGACAAACATTTTGTTATAGTACAGTCCGTTTATATTAATATAATTTGTTGTTGACATTGTTTCCTAATTTGAAAGAAAACTCATTTAAAATGCTTAAAAGCTTGTGGTCGTTGCCCAACTGTTGCTGGTGATGCCACTTATCAAACGTTTCCATTGATATTATCTCACCGTGCAGTTCGTATAGTAGGGCATATATCAAGTCATCGGCTGATGAGTGGTTAAGCTGCTTACATCTGTCAACTATGGCGTCCAGACAACTCAACTCGTACTCTACTTTCGAGTCAATGCAATACTTTAACAGTGGTATGCACTTGGTCCTAAAGATGCCTTCCCGAAGCTTGTACGAAGATTTTGATTTTTTACTACTATTACTACTACTACTACTATTGGGAGTATTACAGTAGATCACAGTATAATCACAGAGGAACATGGTTAGATTTCGTATGAAACTACAGTCAATATGTACATTGGTGCTAATGAAGTCGATAACGAGGTTTTCATTCTGATCGAATTCGTCAACAAGCGATTTGATGCGATTCACCTGCTCGTCGGCGCTGCGCTGAATGAATATCGGCGGCGTGCACTCGTTGGCAATGAATTCGAAACGATGTTTGGCGATAAAGGTAGTTACCCGCTGTTCGGCGATAAACATATCCCAGCGCAGCGAATTACTCTTCCAGAAGGAGCGCATATAGTCCGCCCCAAACTCAGATGTAAAGTTTATGACCATGCACTGGAGAAATTTATCACCAGTGAGGGTATCAAACCACTTCATATCCCAAATCATATTGAATGGTATTAACTTGTGGTGCAGCATGGGGCCTAGGAAAGTATAAATATATTCCCAGACTTTAGGTACATCCACAAGAACATCCTCGCAGATCTCGATGAATTTCTGGTAACCCTCGTTAAATGATGATCGCGAAAGTAGATTCTCTTTCATGAGGTTAGTAAAAAGCCGTGTGCAAGCATCTATGTCAGCGCGGTTCACATTTTTTAAATACAAGTATTCGGTTAGGAGGTAATAGATGATTGTGGCATGGTGAGTGGACGAGATTTCTTTCCATTTGGCAAACCATTCACTTTTCGGCTCATCGTCGATTATCATCCCAATGAGTCCGTTTAGGAGGCGTTCGCATTCGCCGGTTGATAGTTCCTTCTGTGGCGTTGGAATCGATTCTTTAGAGTGATCATCCAGAGTCCTGCTCTGGTGAGGATTACTTTGCTGCATTAACGGCGATCCGAGCTGTTGTTGTGAGCGGCCAACTTTTTGCCACTTGTGCAGAGACTGGTTGCCTAGTTTTATGGTGGTACTTTCATCACTGTTGAAGATGGGCAGCAGTTTATTCATGTCAATATTTGTCTGAGTTGACTTTTTATGTTCGTCGATATTGTTTTGTCTTCTCTTGTCGTATCCATTACCACTGCTTAATGACATGTTATTGTTCCCCATGCGTTGTTGTCCCCGCTCTCGCTGTTGGGGAGCAGAACCACAATGTATCGCTGGTGACACCTCGCGAGAGTGCAACATTGGCGATGGAGCCGCAGATTTTTGTTGATCCCACGAGCGTGCACGCAATTCCAATACATCCTGCAACATAAACCGCACTCGACTGCTGATTTTTAGTCCTGTTGATTTTTTCCTATCAAATAGTTGGCGAATTCTGTTGAAAATTGTATCCAAGTGCTGGCTTATCATTGGGTTTCCGTTGTTCGGCTGTTGTTTATCGAAGGGTTCTAGCTGTGGCCCAACTGTAGTTAGCAGCTTACACATGTACTCGAGTTTCTCCTCACACTGTGGGTCTAGCAAATCTTTAATGCAAGTACATACTCTATCGGTTTTGAGGAAACCTAATTTGAACATCTCTCCAATAAAACGAACCGTACCCCAGGCACGACGTCTAAATTGGTATTCCTGGTCATCTAGTTCTGCCTTGATTTCGGCCATCTGTTTGGGATCTGTTGCAGACGCTAGCCTCTCAATGATTGGTCGCAATTTCGCGGTCTTAGCTTTCGCATTATTAACATTATTCTCGAATTCCTCTTGTATGCGCTTGATCAGAATTTTTTTGAACATTGAGTGGTTCTGATTCTTAGCGGGAAAGAGAAATTTGCAAAAGGACGCATAAATCGGTGCAAAATTTGGCTCACTGACTGTTTTCTCGAAGATTAACAGCATTACCTTGTGTATGCGTTCCACACCGTTTAGTGGATAGCTAGAGGCACTTTGTAAAAGTTTTTCAAAGTTTTCGGGTGTCAATTTATTGAGGATTCCGCGAATACTCTTAAGAACCTCTTCGTCCGATTCGGATTTTTGTGGAAATGTTTGTATGCCAGTGGGAACCCAAGCGTTCTCACTCTTTGCCAGCTGAATGTCTTCGTTTAGAGAGAGATTTATTCGAATCATATTGGGCCTTTGCTGCTGCTGCATTTCAGGCTGCTGTTGGAATTGCTGATGAGATGGCATATCACGCTTATGGCGCCTCCTATTCAAATAGTTAAGTGAATCCTTGTACAAAATCTTTTGGAACATGTGATTTTGCAAATGAGAATGGTGCATATGTGACGATGGCGCTGCATTTCCTGATTGTGAATGTTTCCCGATTATCTCATAGAGGCCCGTTTCGATTGAAGGCATAACTTTCGAAAATGGAACATCATCAAGAGCTTTTAACTCCTGCAGAGTATAGGCAAACTTTTTCCCCTCTTCCGGTGTATCGGAATCGTTGGCTTTTGGCTGCTGTACGTTATTGTTTTCGATCGGCTCAAATAACTCTTGAGTGAGATTTTCCTGTGAAAAGTCTCCAAAGTGAATATCTTTGGCTTTGTCTAATTTAATTGTTTCCATTAGCGGCGGTGAGATACATAAATCCTCTTCGAAGCCAGACACGGAACTGTTGAGAAAGAGTAGTTCATTGTCATCGGCGGATTCAACTCCAAATATTTCTGAAGAAATTTGCTCGGATTTGGTTAACTTGGGGCTATCATAAATTTGCGATGACTGGTCATTGTCTTCATTGGGGTCTGAGGTTTGTGTTGTGTCAGCAAATTTATCAAAACCTAAAAGAAATGTTTGCACATGAAAATGAGGTTTATAGATGTTTGTTTCGCTATGTTGGCATGGTTAAGCTACTTGGGATTTTAAATAAAATCAAAAGCTTTGGATTCAGGACAATTTTTTGACCTGTTTTTCGACTTGAATGCATTTACTTTTTCTTGCTGCAACACGTCTGTATCTATATAACACTTCCGTAAACTAGTTATAATAGGAGAGGCGTAGGATTAGTTACGCAGATTTTTCTGCGACCAACTCAGTTGGTATTGAGAAGTTAGCCAACAAGTTAGCTGACAAAATCACATTTACTCATTGGTTGTAACATGAAGAATTACTGGCTTTAGATAGTAAAAAGGTGTCAATGCAAGTACAAAGATAACGTACATGCTGGAAACAAAATTCATTTTTTACTGAGGTCAAAAATGTTTTAAGTGTTGCAACAAAAAAAAATGCTTTCAAAATGCTCAATGCAAACTGACCTAACAATCAATCAACATGCGAAATAAACACATACCAATAATATTATAAATAATAATAATATTTGAAATTACTTTTGGCATTGTTATCGTCCAAAAAATTGTCTGCACAACTTTTCATTGCCTCGTCATCTGCGCTGCACTTTGACTTTATCTCTTCTGCTTTAATACTACCATTGCTGCAGCTTCTTTCTTCAGATTTAACGGTCAGTCTATTGTTAGTCTCCGATACACTCTGTTCCTGTGTATTTTGATTTTGATTGGAGATCTTATTCGTATTATTGTTTATTATTTCGGTCTTTTGTTTTTTCTGGCTTTCCCTGTTGCGATTATTTTTTTTACCACCTTTTTTGTGTTGATTATTATGTGACTTTTTTGTCATCACCGGTGTTGATTGTGATGTTGCTTCTTGTGGTTTGTTCGCCTTTGGCGCTGCTTTGGGAATAGTATCTTTGGCAATTTTCTTAGCATCCATTAAGGAAAGATCTGAAAATTCGATTTCATTATTCAAACGGTAAACCAATTCATAAGGAAGATTCAATTGTTCATACTTTGTTCAGCGGTAGTGGACGGTGTATCCTGACTGGTGGACTCATCTTCAACCTCATTGACGATTTGTGTACACTTTGTGGTCGGGGTAGTGCTAATGAATTGCGTTTGACCATGGTCATCATTATCGTCATCCTGGTGTTCTATTGTTGATTCTTCCACTTGCACTTCGCTTAATTTCGCATCCTCATTCGATTCAACTGAAACAATAAAGTTGTGGGATTGAGTCACTTAATTTTGTTTGGGTGTGTGTGTGTGTTTAATGCGCGATTATTTATGATCAGGTAGAAATATTTTATGTGTAATTACCGTGACCAACTACTCCTAGTTGTTGGGTACATGAGTCAGTTGTATCTTGTTCTTCAACTTCGACTTCTTCTACTTCTTCGATTTGTTCATGGTTTTCTGTTACTATTGTGTAATTATCATTATCTGGCAACTGATTATCAGCGATGACTGTATTCGTTTGTGGAATGTGTTCCTCTTCCTGTTTTTCGATTTCGGACTTTTTTATGTCTGTCAACGCAGACGATGATGACGTCGCTGAGACCGAATAAGCGGGGGGTGCCGCCTCACTTCCTCGAAATTCTCTCTCCATTATATTTTCTTTTGTGTCTGGATCGATAATTGGGAGTGCATGTTTTCGATATTTTTGGAAAAATGGCTCGGGTGGTGTCGTCATATGCCCATATGTTGTGGGTCCCAATGGTGGCTGACAATAAGGCGGCGCAGAAAAGTACTGCAGCTGAATTTGCTGTGCTGATGTCGTTGTCGTTGGCGTTATAAGTGTGGCTGGTGGTTGGGACATAACGTTCTGACGTAAGGCTGCTGGTGCCTGTGGAGCCATTGGATGATACATGTGTGCCAAACATGGTCGTTGTTGAGAAGCTGCAGAAACCACTGAACTTTGCGTCATACGTTGAGAATACAAGAATTGTGTTGGCGCAGCGCAATATTGAGTCGAGCTGGGCACTGTTGCTGGATATTGTTGAAAAAATGATGGTGGTGCGGTCAAGATTGGGGTCGTTGTAGTCCATTGCTGATGATGCTGCGAACTCTGTTGCAATTGGTGATTCGTGGGGAAGTGTGTGGGCATTTGCTGTCCAGAACGAGGTGACGAATGTTGATGCTCATGGCGATGATGATGTTGCTGTCGCTGTTGTTGTTGCTGCTGCTGTTGGTGATGGTGGTGGTTGTGGGGGTGTTGGTGGTGATGGTGCTGCTGTAGCTGTTGTTGTTGTTGAGACGGTGGCGGCGGTGGCGTTGGTTGGGGTGGCGGCACCGCCGCCGTCGCTTGTTGAATTCCATTTTGATGTTGGACAACTTGGAAGATATTATAGTAGTTTTGTTGTTGGTGACGGTGGTCTTCCGTTGACCAGTTCATATGATGTGTTTGCGCAACCTTTTTTGAGGTTATAGAATTACATAGAAGTTTTTTTTTATTTGTGTAATAAAACAACACTGGCTACAAAATTTAATAAACTAAGTAATTTTTTTTAAACAAAAAAATATTTTACTACAAATTAAAAAAAAAGGTATGAGGCTAGGCTTGTAACAGTAATGTTGAATCAATATTACAAAATTTCAATCTTCATGTAAAAACTTTGTGTTTAATTCGGTTGGGGTTATGAGATAAAAGGCATTGGAAGTTATAAAAAAATAATAATGGTTTCAATTTCTTGCTTAAAGTTTCATTACCTTACATTAAGGTCAATTGCAATATATATATATATATATATATATATATATATATATATATATATATATATATATATATATATATATATATAACCCTGTCAAATACCTTTGAAATATCAAGTACAACAGCGATATTATATTTTCCAAACTACATGTTTCACTTTTCGGTGAAATATGAAAGCAAACAGTAGACTTGTTGCTAAGAAAAGCGAACTGTGTGGTTCTATAATTTCTACGAACTTGAATTAAGGGAAGTAAGTGTAATTGGCCCGTAGTTGGAGGGGAGAAGATTTGCCTTTTTTTATCATTGTTATTATTTAATCATACTTATTCTAGATTGCAAGAGCCCTGAGGAATAGGACAAATGAAAAAAAAAAACACATCCTTAAAATTATGTGAACTGCATCATCAGCAAACAAATCAGTTTTGTATAAAGAGCTAACAGTTGGAATGTTATTATAAATAAACATTATGGATAATGATGATGAGCTTGTTTTAGTAACAATCAAACTTTTTTACTAAAACAAAGTAATGTTTTTTAAGACAGAAGAATATGGTAGCTTAATATGGGGATTGTATTCATGTCTGGTTCGTCTGAGCTTGATACGACTTTCCTCAATAAAATTGGCCTTATATGATCAATAACTGAACTGTATCAAGGCATGTTCGAAGATCAGGCGGCACAGGACAATTTCAGATCAGAGCTTTTGTACCTTTTAAGTAATCCGATTTAATCCGATTTTTATTAAAAAAAAATATTCATGAATTACATGAGAGTTATAATGGAAATGTATGATTAAGTTTATCTTTACCCTTGTCTTATTTTATTCTAAATCCCTAATTTTCTTATATTATTTTTTTGTTTTAATTTTAATTATCGCTTTCCCTGGGAAAAGCTTAGTTGATTCTTTAGCTTAAATTAATGTATTTCTAAATTTTCAAAACATTATAAGACAATTTGTGTCTCAATGTGAAGTGAAATAAATGAATCTGAATCTAAAAAAACAACCAGCCTTTATGCAGTCGTTTGCCTATGGTCTCACACCCGAATTTCGGGGCCCTTCAACTTTACCAAATAAATCAATACAAATATAACGACCTCCATAGATTTGATTTAGTTGATTTAAACGACTGAGATCCCTCTGCCCAGATCAGAGACCATTGATAAAAAAAAAACAAGATTACTATGATCATAAATATTTAGAGCTTAATAGCTGTACCTTATGTTATATTGCTGATATCACAGTAAATAATAGGTTTTAGAATATAAGTATTATAATATCACTAGTCTGCATTTTTATCGTGGTATCAATTAAGGTGCTATTTCCAGAAAGTGAAGTTTCGTTCAAATAAAGAATGTAATTGAATTTTTTCTTAGAATGTAATAAAAATTGAGCATTGTTTTCCTGATAATGTTAAATATTAAAAATCGCGTCACTGGGACTGTATTTCCTAATGATATTATGTATTAGGTTTTGTTGGTTATTTTTTAAGACGTCTACTAACCCTTTTAAGCCACTCTATAGTATAATTTTAGCATGTTCTAAGAAATCATATAAACGATTAAATCTAACAAGATGACTTTAGTATCATTTAAGCTTATACATATTACTGAAAAAGCTTGAAAAAACACGATGGCAGAATAACAGACTATTTCTTTATGGTTCATGCTGGGATTTTGTTCATGGAATGCGATGTTTTACACAAAGGTATTGTACTGTGCCAATTCATCTCCTTAAGAATTGAATTTCGAAAAATACTCCCTTTGAGGTTATCAATGTGTGACAATAGAAACATCCTCTTAAAATGTCAGTCTGTACTTGGTCTGACAGTCAGATAGAATAAAATACTCAATCAAATAACAAAATATTTTTGAACAGATTTCGAGGGTAGTAATAATCTTTTTCCACCTAAAGTGTTCAACTGGATTCAGTTAGCTAAGAAACACGTTAAGTATTGGTTAAGGCCATGAATTATTGAGCCACTAACGTACGTATGTTTGAAACGTTATAAGTTAAATGAACACGTAATACACGAATTGCCAAATTTGTTTACCAGCAAGTATCTACTCGAAACAAATAAATTTTTGTTATCACGTAACATAAAATAATTTCATTATGACTTGTAATAAACAGTAAGTTTTTTGAACTATCAATTGAAGTTTTATTTTTTTTTTAATTTGAGTAGGTGAAGGTAAAATCCGAAACATTTTTATGTTTTCAGCATTATTATTGTTTAGGACTCAAATTTATTTTTCTGTCAAATCGATCAACAGGTTTTCCTTGATCGGGACACTCAAGTAAGCCATGAAGAATAACAAACTACCCTCCCTTCAACACCGAGAAGACTGTATAAAAGGAAAAAGAAAGAAGACGATGACATGTTAATTAAACAGTTGGCGCTTCTAGAAGATTCACTGTATTCACGTTCAACTTTTGTTCTTCATAAAACAAAGTTTCACTGTAGTAACATATACTTTATTGATTACTCACATTTATTTTCTTGCGGAGTTGAAAATAAACCATGTAAAACATCTTATGAAAATAAAGTAAGTGAATGGAAATGACACCTAAATATCTGTCATTTGAATTCAACGCACAAATTAACTGTCAACTTTAATAATCACCTTAAGGTCCGGTTTGTTTACTGTCGGTTAAATCGACGTTTAGGTTACCGCAGTTTTGATTTAACCTACCATTAAGCATATGCGGTTACCGAAGAGTGTTTGTTCACTAGATTTTTCGCTTCGGTAACCTAACCGTGGATGTGCTATAAATCGTTCCATTTTCAAGTTTATCTGTCAAACTGATTCTGCGTTATCTTCCTTATTATCTGTGTTGTTTTATTATGCTTATTTTTTTAAGAACTAGGGGTGGGATTGAAATATATGTTTTCTAGTTGGTTCCGGCAGGCTCGATGGAAATGAAATGACTTACCGAAGCATTAAAAATGGAAAATTCAGAATTTCAGAATTTTAATAAATACTAAAGTCAAAAAACAATGTGTGGAAAAAGGATATTAGTTTTATTACATACATCCGGTTTATAACAGACCGTCATAAAATCATAAAAAAAACACAACAGGTAGATAGTATTTTATGTTTTTTTGGACATCGGCTGCCGTAAATAAGCAAATGACTGATATTTAACATATCCTTCAATCTCTTCAAAATCAATATAAAAAAATATAATTCTCTGAATGTTGTTCTGTGAATGAAACCTCAAAAGTAATACACACTCTCGAAACCAAGCATGAACAAAAAAAATTCCAGAAAAACATCGGTTAACTAACCTAACCGTGGATTCTACGGTTAAATTTTTGGTGAACAAACACATTCGTCGGTTATCGGCTGGAATAAGTTAAAGTTAACCGACAGTGAACAAACAGGCCCTAAGTGAAGCAAAATTATTATTTTGACTGTAAACTATCACCTTACGTGATTCCAAGTCAATTTAATTTGCGATATATTTAATATTTAATAAATTACAGAAAATTTACTTTTCTTTCTTTCTTAGAAAAAAATAACTTAACAGGAGACACAAAATTTCCTAATTACGCATTGCAAATCAACATGCAATCAAAATGTTGGACTTTCCAAGGAACTTTTTCAAACGATCCCACTTTATCTACTAAACTTCTGCCACATGAAAAGAGAAGCCTAACGTCCAGAAAACTTATTCGCTGGCATTTTTTATACATAGGTATAATTTGGAAAAGCTGACAGTGTTTTATAGCTGAAATCCATTAACCTAAACAAAATAGCTCCGAAGTTTTCACCCGATGTTCTTTGGTTTTTTTTTAATTGTTCTGCAAAATAATAGAAAACAAATTCTTTGATGATCCAGGTTTTCTTTACTAAATAAGTAAATCATGCATTCCGTTCATAAAATTGTAAAATACGGAAATGTACGGGGAAAAAAATTAATTTGTTTTTAAAATATGGGATGTGTAAAATGTATTAACTCCAAGAACCTCAAAAAAAAATGACGTCTGCAAAGCTTTAATTTGCACACACTAAATAATCTCTGTAATTCAATAAAATTATTAACCGAATGCGATATTGAATTGTAAGGCGGCTCTACCACTAAGACAACAATCAAAATGCAACTTTTATTTTAACCTATTCTAATATTGCAGCAACAATGTTGCCAGAAATTTCTGGCTGTCATGTCACCCGACGACTCCGATGATACGATTTAGCTAATGTGGTGGAATTTACATGCCTTTTGCTTGGTCTTTCGATTGAAATCTTTAAATATTTCCCGAATTAAATAAAACGTAGGAAGCGCAAAAGCAAGTATTGATACTACTATGCGATATATATATCGCATTTCAACATGCGCTGTTGCCGCAATCAGAAACATTTTTCGTTTGATCGATATTGAGTTGTTTCAATGTAAGACATCTTATTAGATTCAATGTAAAATAATTGTTAGCAATAATATCGCATGTTTCCTATTGCCAGTAGCTTGTTGCCTCAGTTAGAGAGCAGTCTAAGGCAAATGTGTTGGTATTGCCGGCAAAAAGTGTAAATCTAACATGAAATCAATATTTTCTAGATCAAAAAAGAGTACTTTTTCCCAATCAAAAACAAAAAATATATATTTTGTTCTAGCTGTGTCGTAAATCTTAAAGGATTTTTGTTTTACGTAGTCGCATTTAAATGATAACGAAGTAGTTTAACGATAATCGTTTAACCCGGCAAGAGTGTGGTTGGGTGTGGCATACCCACTCTGTTATTTAAATAACTGTATTTATTTAACTGATCACACAAACGTATTGTTGTTTTGTGTAGCTGGAATTAAAGTATTGTGGGAGTGTATAGTGGTGTGTGCGCAGTATCGAACTAGCCATCGATCGAGGTATACTTATGTGCAAACATCTGTTGGGTACGTAATACGCCGCCACATGTTCGTGTATTTGGGGCTACTTCTAAAGTGAGCAATTTGAGTTCAAAAATTGAATTTTGTTTTTTTTATTGTTAATAAAAAAATTCTTTAAATATAACATGTGTTTCATTTTCAACTTATTATTAAATACACTTTATAATAAAATACCATTTTTTAAATGTAAATATTTATTATAACGATATTTAGATACGTGTAATTTTGTATGTGGGTATGTCATACCCAACCACATACTCTATGTTACATTTTGTCACCACACTCTCGCCGGGTTAATGAAATACACCACCTGACTTTGGTTTCATAGTCATGAATATGAAACCAATTTACATACTAACGATTCCGAAGAATGTCATCTTAATACTAAAATGTCAAACATATATAGAAATATCACCTACTACTAAAAAAACACTACGCCACTTCAATGAAATGATCATCGGTTAATCTTTCATGCAATCAGATTAATGGACAGTGTTAAGTTAAATCAAAATAAATCGATTATTCGGTGGGTGGTGGTATCGATTAAACAAAACAAAACAAAAATGACTCAAAAAATGAGATAAGATAACAAAAACGTCAATATTTTTAATATGATTCACTATGGCAATGCTATATTAGCCATAAAATGGATAGAATACTATTTACTTAGATTTTTAATGAATGCCTAGTGACTAAATTAGGTCATTAGGCCATTTTATAACATAGTTATAAAAGGAAATTCTGAATTTTTCTATAGCTAACAACATAAAACAATTTCTAGAAAACTGTGTTGCATTGAATTATTTTTATGAATTAAAAGTGTTTTCGTCTATATGCATGAATAGGACCTTTATACTATTAGTAGTTTCTTTTATTCATAAGTCATAACATTTCTAATTTTATTAATAAGCTCTGATTATAGTTCGATTCCACCGAAATCGTGGAAACTCATACTTTCATTTACTAAATTCAACAATTTCGACTCGTTGGAAACGTACTATTAGTAACAGCTACATTTGTTTGAATCGAGAATTTATGGTTGGAGCAAGATAAGCCTGCCTCTCGAAAGTGCTAGAAATGCTAACTGATTTAGGATAGGTTCGAGCATTGGGACGTGCGCAGCTAAGTTTTCACTCATTGATTTCCATTACAATTTGTGCTTGCCTTACGAGTTGTTATTGGCAATGATGTAGGCCTATTATTTGTGTTGACTTGGTTGGATAAAGCAGCTTGTCTATTTGACTCACAATTGTTCATGATAATGATTTTATCTTCTAGACAAACTTTTAAAGAGTTTTACATTTGTATGCCTGGTTCTGTGCACATGAGTTGTATCTTATTTAAATAAAACATTAACAATTGGCAACTACAAGTCAGCGTTACCTTAAGAGTCGGAAAATAAAATCACTTGAGACTCGTGTACAAGTGCTCGCTGTTTTATACCAATATTATGGAGTTTGCATATTCGTGTGGCACACATAAAGTGATTTATCCCTATGTTAGAACGCTCATGTTCGTGAGCTGATAACTCAAAAGCATGTGCGAATTATAACTTATTATTTGACAGCTCACTCTAACAGGCAGAGTGCTTTTAATTACTTTGTTTCTATCTACATATTGCTTATAGAAGACTTTGTTTTATAATAGTGGCCCATGACGTAATGGGTAGAAGGATGAAACGCTTCGCAGAAAGTCTGGGTCTAATTCGCAGTATAGCAATATCAAAATGTTTTTGACAAGATCATAAAACTGGAAGACCCTTCATCGTGCAATAAGTTCACACGTACATACAAATGGTTGCAAGAAAAAATTATTTTCTGGGTCTTAATAACCCTGTATTCTAATTTTTTAACTTTATCGTACAAGAGAAAAACATTGAGATTTTGATTGATTCGTATATTTCGATGATAGGGCAAAGTTTTTTTTTATGAGTTTTTAGTTTCAACTTTCAACCCAAAAAAAATCCCATGAGATTCCATGCGTTATACGACCCTTTTTGTTGATCCAGATCACTTTGAAGCGTAACGGAAAACCACTTCTCAAAATACTTCGTTTTTGCTTGCTCCTAATATAGCAACGAATACTTGCTATATTCGTATATGGATTTTTATCAAATCTTACATTATGATGATGGAAAAGTCCGGAAAAGTGGGTCTTGCAATTCTGTCTCATTGGTGGTCCTCAGTCTGCGCACACATCTGGAGGCTTAACGGTTGGACGGATTCACTTAAAATTGCATATACGATATTCTTGGGGTAATACCCAGAGGGATTTTTAACTGATATGAAATATCAAGAATTTATAAAAAAAGGCTATAGAAATTTAAAATCAAGGGCCCAAGGAGCAAGTACATACAACCACCACTCGTTATTCAATACCTCAATGAATATGATAACTTGTTTTAAGATTCATATATTCGTTATAATAATTATGGGGCGGGTTTCCTATTTTGGAAAAAAAATAGGTCTAGAAAAAAAATGTTTCCCCTGTACAGTAACATTTAAATGGTATATTCTGAGTACAAATTTTGTGTGGTATATTAGTTTTGATACATTGTTTATAACATAGAGAAATAATTTAGATACAACTTAAAGTATTGATTAAGTATCACCGATTTGTATGCCTTACTTGAGCTAAGATAACACATTTGGTATATGCGGACAGTTTTTTTTTTGTAACATTTTTGAAGTTTTCGGTTTGGTCGTGGTCTTTAATATTTTTAAAATTTTGATCATTTCTATGTTATCCAAATATTTCCATTATTTTTCACTGACACTATCCTAAGTAATTATTTTTTTAACTTTAATGCTACCTTTCAAGTTTGGTACCTAATTTGTATTTTCTGCTTTGCACATAATTAATCTATTGTCCTTAAAAAAGCGAAAGAAATAATCGCAGTCGTCGTACATAGATATATCGAAAACAAGCAATAGCAAGTACAAATTCAAAAATACATTTGACATTTGTCAGTCATTAAACATCAATGTAGCAGAATATTACTAGTACAATTTTAAATGTGCATTACTCGATCATTCGATAACGTATGAATTTTAACACAACAACTGATGAGGTAATTCGACACCTGAAGTTGAATATCAGTCGACATCATGCTTCAGAATGACGAAAAGATACGCATTGGGCCCGTTCCGGAACAGAATACAGTTAATGTGATTTGAATGAAGAACACATATAGTTTCATTAATTTTGTTTGGTATTTTCTTCTCCCAGAATTTCGTCTGGTGAAAAAATGAAAACTGTCAAAGGATGACAGCCAATAATTTGATAGAAACCAACAAAATAATTCTTTATTTTATTCCAAATATAAGCGAAATGGTGTATGTTTCCTCTTAATATTAGAGTTCGTAAATATAAACTTCAAAGGTTTTATAGGAAAAAAAAACTGAAGTGGAGCAATACATTTTGGTTGTCCTCTCATTCATAATACTTATACCTAATATACCGTTTTGTATTATTCGTTGCGGTACTTGTGCTTTTCGTTAAAATTTGTGAATTTTATCACGATATTGAAGAGTTTATCTTTACTCTCAGAAAAGTAAAAAATAACATAAAAACTCCGATATTATCGGGTAATTTACTGATATCAAAAACACAAAAATGAAAATGACAAGTTTCACTCTTAACTGAGTGCTCATGCAAGAATTTCTACCTCGTTTCGTCAGTCATGTACCCTCCAATGTCACCAATGACCAACAGAGCTTCCACAAAGATGCCTTAAATAACTAAAATTCTAAACAAAACGAATTGCTAATTAAATAATTTTAATTCTAGTTAGAGTAAACTGAATCTAATAAGACTGCAAAAATAATATGCTAACCTGGGCCCTCATTCCGTAAAGTGATTATCGTTTGACGATAACATTTCTTGCATTAAGATCAATAGTCGTGTTTGCTGTTGGCGATATCACTTAAAACAATCGTCAAATTAAAGAAGATTATTGAGCGATTGCTCATGAGGTCTCGACTAGCGTCTGAGTGATAATCGTTTTTAAAGTTACACTGGCAAACTTGGGAATCAATCAACCTAAATTTATAACTGCAATGATTTCTTTAAATCAAAGAAAACTGAAAGGAAATGCGCACTTCTTTGAATTCATTACTATCCAGAAATGAAATTTTAGGTGGCTTTAGATATCGGATTACTTAGTATCAGTAATCAAATAACTAAAGCCAGTAATACAAACCGAAATATACGGTTAAGAATATTAATATAAATACACAACATGACCTCACAAATTCGATGCATTTTCGCATTCTATTGCGATACAAATAAAAAAAAAAAACAAAGAGAAAGTTCAATAGCGCTAGTGCGCAGACACCATGTATCGCTTTTAAATGCACATCTTCTCCAGACGTGCACAATGCACATGCTTCGCTGGCAATTGCAATGCCGCTACGCGATCGGAAAACACTTCTCAGTTCCATCTTTGTCTGTTAATGAACCAAATTTTTTTTTAGAGAACCTGTTCGGAACTCACTAAAATGCAGCGACCCACTTTTAATGGAAACTAGCACAGAATGCAGAACTTACATAACGTCTTCAGGCATTGGTTCGATGATGGATTAAGAGGTTTGTCAGACAAACAAAAAAAAAAAAAAAAAACAGCAACAAGTGGTGGAGTCAATACTTCTACACCGCCCCGCACGCCCATCAACAGCATAACCATTTAAGTACAAACGCGGGTGAATGAATTCGATAGACAAAATTAAAAAAAACAAACGTGAATGAATGAATGTGTGCTCGGAATGGCGGCGGCGGCAACATTGCTCATTGTCTTTGTTTGATGTTTTGTGGAGGAAGCACGTACATAATTCGCATACCATCCTCCTCTAACGCAACTAACTATACCAAGACTTTATAAATATAATTTAATAGAAAATGAAAAAAAAAAATATGCCTAGATAGATGACTACAATATCTTAACTTTTGATTTATATTCAACAATGTTGGCCCCAACATAAAAAAAAAACAGATATTATGACAAAATTAGCATTAGCGAAATGGTTTAAATGAAAAATAAAATTAAAAATTCGTCACTCACCTTTTGTTTGTGGCTCGTTCTGTTTTGATGCAGTTTCGGGGTAAGTTGGTGGTTAATCCGTATATATATTGGATAAGACAAATCAAAAAGAAAACAACAGTATTGTCGTCTGGTTTGCAAATATTACGGCGAATTCGACAAAAAAATAAACAAAGATAATGAGACAAAATTCAAATTAGAAAAGAAATATAAACGTAAAATATTCTTTCACGAAAATGAAAACAAAAAAAGGGCAAGGCGTTGTAAAATCGTCGTCCGCCCCTTGAAAATTCCGGAGTTCCACGATTACTTAGTCTTTTCTATTAATCGGTGTTATTTTTTGATTTCCTTTAATTTGATTTGAAGTTATTAATGAGTTATTCAATCGGTTTTCTTTTCAGGAAAAAAAGAACGGTATTGGTTGCAAAATGACAAATTTGTTTGTCGTCGGCACACGCAGCGTCCTCTTATCTCGTATGAGTAAACGACACTGACGAGTGACGGTGGATGAAAAGAGAAGGATACTTCACTGAGCGCAGTGAAGTGCAGAATGTTGTGTTCTACTACAAAATTATTGCGCACAGTTGATGGAGTAGATTAGTAGTTGGCTTCATATTGGGCTTGCGTTTCATTGGTAAAGTATGAATGGATATTAGTGCCTGACCACTCGGTTATTCCAATGACTTTTATTCCCATGAACGCCGTGGCCATACACAAAAAAGCGTCGTTTGAATAAAGTCAGCTTTTACTCCTGGAACACGGGGTAATCTGAAACAAAACCCTCGTATCTAATACCGATATTGAGGTCTGCACTCTGCACTCGGCGGAGGCAAATTTCAAATGAGTATTTTTGTCAAATTGAAATGGCTTGAAAGTGAAACGTTCAGTTTGAAATGGATTCTCGGTGGATTTTCGGTGTTATCTTCCTTTCTCTTTTTGGCTCACACAAAATCTACCTGTCTCGTTGGAGATGACTTCATTCCAATGAACGTGTGGCCAGGCACTTGGAGATGACTTTCATTCCAATGAATTAGGCTGCGGTTATAGCTATCATTGAAAACCATCGTTCGAAGTTTTCTTTTACTCATTGTAGCTTTTTTTATGAATTCAACCATTGGCGAGTTGGTGTCAAAAGAAAGCTTATGAATCTTAGAACATGATTATTCAAAAATATTTTAATTTTTAATAATAGTTATTGCAGAAAATCACTTTTTATATTTCACTGATCAAGATCTAGGAATCGTAGGAAAATTCCGTTTCATTTCAGTGGAACGACAAACATTACTTCATAAAAATAAATCATGATCAGTGAAAAATAAAAAGTGATTTTCTGCGATAACTACAATTAAAAATTAAAATATGTTTGGATAATCATGTTCTATAATTCCTAAGCTTTGTTTTGACACCAACACAAAAACACAAGAAGTAAAAGAAAATTTCCAATGATGTTTTCCAATGATAGCTATAACTGGGCCCTTAGGGTGCAGTTATGGCTATCACTGAAAAATTCGGTTTCATTTCGGTAGAACGAAAAACATAACTTCACAAAAATAAAAATTGATCAGTGAAAAATAATAAATGATTTTCTGCGATATCTATGTAATTAAAAATGAAAATGTTTTTGGATAATAACGTTCTAAAATTCATAAGCTCTCTTTTGAAAAAAACCGCAATTAGTAAAAGAAAATTTCAAATGATAGTTTTCAATGATATGCAATTTTGTTAAGTTGTTGTAAACGTTATAAACAACTGTCAAAATTTGTATGTGAAATTTTTTGAAACCGTCATCGTAAACTTACAAATTTTCTCAGGTAAAAAACTAACGACGTTACAGGAATAGCCTTATTATAAATTATATTGGGAAATGATTTCTACTACACATGTACATGTGACTGACCATTTGGCCACCGGCAGCTTAAAGCTTATTTAGTTGATCATGCTTACTTCTTTCTTAGTAAAATAAAAAAATTAAAATATTTTCCCGAGAGTAAGTGAAAATCTTCCATAGACATCATGAAAATAGCAAGCGGGTACTCAAAGAAGTGTCAGATTTTTACTGATAAAAAGTCACCAACCTTCGATATAAATTATTATATACTGCAACTACGATAAAACTTAACAACTAATTTGTTATTTTGCTTTTTAAGTCATCGTGTCACACCTTACCAAATGCTTGCGAGACGTCCAGGAATTTACCTGAACATATCTTGTTTTCTTCGAACACTTTCTCGATTACATCAGTAAATTTGTGCAGCTGGGCAATCGTGAACCAACATTGGTGTAAACGCCTTAAAAATCTTCTCCATAATATAAATGGAAGGAATATAACTCCATTGGCGAGTTGGTGTCAGAACAAAGCTTATGAATTTTAGAACATGAACATATATTAATTTTTAATGATAGTTTTCGAGAAAACTATGTATTTATATTATTACTTTGGATAACCATGTTCTAAAATTCATAAGCTTTGTTTTGACACCAACTCGCCAATGGTTGAATTTGTAAAAAAAGCCGCAATGAGTAACAAAAAATTTCACATGATGGTTTTCAATGATAGCTACACCGCAGCCTAAGAAATGGTCGGTTTGGTACATCACTAGCAACTATACAATTCACTAATTTCGCATACTAAATCTAGTCCAATTTTACCAAGTTCTTAATCCATTCGTTTGCTGTGTTATTAAAGGTTGGTGTATTTAATATGAGAAATACTGGGTTAAGAGAAGACATAAACCGTTTCAGTTTATTTCCAAAATGTAATGTAGACTAAGGCAAGAGAAGACTTAAACCACATTCTGCCAGTATATTTACTGGCTACGTTTACACCGTGGACAAAAACCTATTATGACAGTTAGTATACCTCTTCATAAAAATTTATTATGACATCTATGCGCAAGGTAGAATAAACAGTTGGCTACGTTATCACCGTGAACAATAACCTATTATAACAGTTAGTATACCACTTCAAATGAATTTGTAGTGATATCTATGCGCAAGGTAGAATAAACAGTTTAGTCCAGGTCACCTAAATAAGTGGACTGACCTAAACAGTTAAGTACTTGTTCGAGGTGTTTACACCGATGGGACTTACACCAAACGTGGGCTTAGTCTTTAGTTTTTAGTTAATTTAGTAGTTTAGTTAATTTAAAAAAGGTAATCCAGGTATACCTGAAAACTACAGAGCATTGCAGTATTAAACTCTATGAGAAATATTCGCACAAATTTTATACTGTCGTCTGATCCGATGGATTGATAGCAATAATAAAATAACTATCTTTCAGCTGGCTTTCGCGCTAATTTATAAACGGTCGACCAAATATTTACCCTAACAGCATTAGCACAAAACTGTATTAAAAACAAAAAAAAGTTATACGCATCTTTTGTGGACTTCAAAGCTGCCTTTGTCAAAGTCAATCGTAACTCTCTCCTATTTAAGGTGCCAACCTTAGGGCTATCAACAAAGTTTATAAGAGTTTATGAACAACTTCTGTTAAATACCACAGCTTCTGTACTTACTGACGGTCAGAGGTCAAAAACCTTTGCCACAAATAATGGTGTGCCGCAAGGATATATCCTAAGTCCAGTTCTCTTTTCTTTATATATTGATGATGTCTGCGAAAGTATACCAGGTGGTAAAAACTATGGCGGGGTGGAAGTCAAAGTACAACTCTATGCAGATGACTTGGTCATTCTCTCCCAAAGCTCATCGACACTACAACTTCAAATAAACAGCCTAAACGACTATTGCGACAAACGGGATCTTATGATTAATACCAGCAAATCTAAGATAGTGGTTTTCCGAAATCAAAATCGAGTGGGAAGGTGCGAGGGAATATGGACACTTGTCGCTTAACAGAAAACCAAGGTAGTTGAACTTGTTTATTACTTCGATATTGTTAACAAAGTAAACGTAAGTACTTGTTAACAATATCGAAGTAATAAACGAGTTCAAATACCTTGTTTTTCTTTTAAGCTACAACATGAGCATCAATCCCCATAATTGCAGCTAAAGCTGCAATTTATACCATTTGGTATAAACTCTTTTCAAAATGCGTCTCATCTTTAAAATCCGCACCGAAATACTCGAACTAAACTTTAGACCATATAGAAATGATATTGACCCCATATGCACCCTGTGTAACCTCAATCAAAGGGAAGATAAATTGCACTTCGTGGCGGTATGTCCCATTTTAACTGAAATCCGAAGACTACAATTTCCAAAAGCTCCCTAACTCTCGATGAGTGTATGCGGTTGTTAAATGGTGATGGTGGTTGGAAGTTACTTATTCGTTTTGTATCACATGCGATGATTTATCGCAATACGATTATTAACTGATATAAATAAAAATAGGTTCGAGCTAAAGATTCTCAATGAAACAGTTTCCACTTTTGTGTTTTGTTTTAGCTAAACTAAAAGCCCTTTCAGTTATTTATATATAAAAGATTGCACCGCAAATAATTGCATAAAAAAGAAGATATTTATATAAATTTAGAAATTATTAATACTAATACATGTTTTTCAACATTTTTTGTTTTAACTAATCCAAATGTCTCAAATTCGCTTAAAATCTCTCTTAAAATTAAGATGTAACCTTTTAATCCCAAACCGGTGACATCTATGCGCAAAGTAAAATAAACAGTTAATTCCAGGTCACCTTAATAAGTGGACTGACCTAAGCAATTTAGTACTTGTTCGAGGTGTTTACACCGATGGGACTTACACCAAATGTAGGCTTAGTCTCGCTTATTGTCCACGGTGTAAACGTAGCCTATGTATCAAAACTTAAATACCCTTATGGGATGGGGTATAAAGAAAAAACATAACGGTTTTCAATTAAGTTTTAATGGATTCCAAAACAACTTATAATTAAAATACTTCGATAATATTGATATGAACTTAACAACTGTCACATGTACACACATCATCGCCAGAAACTTCATAGAAGCCTAACAATTGATATACCATCTCATCTTCTATAAATCCTGTAGATTTACATCTAAGAGTTATTAAATAAGCTGAACAAAAAAAAGGCTCAATAAAAGATATTGCATCTGGAAATTTGAACTTTTTAGAAGAACAATTATTAGTTGGGGGTATATGAGTCCGTCCGTAAGCTGGTCCTAACCTGTTTTCTTTTACGCCATTGCGTAAAAAGTATAATTTTTCATTGATATTTTGCCATTCATTTACAATTTTAATGTCAACTTCTGATACCTTCATCATGCCTGCTACAGATCGGATGACATTCGATGGAGCTGATCTAGTTTAATTCTTCTATTCTCCATTCTCCCCAATATATATTTTGCTGTCACCCAAAATCCAGCCTTTATTGGCATTCTCCTTGCCCTGGGACTTTTCAGGCGGAAATCTATATGTTGCCCGACATTTTCTATTTCTTCAAGGCTCCTCCCGGATTCCATAGAAGTATAAACTTCTAGAATAGATATTCCTCGTAATTCTCAAAGACCACTTCGATTTATTGTAAGACTATCGCATGATCTGGGTCGTTGTCGCTATCCTTTTCCCTTGTAACGTACCTTCGAATTATCAATTCTATTCAACTGAGCCCCATCGCATATTTTATGTACTCGGATTCTGAAGTAACAGCAACGGTGCGTTCTTAGACTGTATTGGAAACACCGTCTCTCAAACAGCCGTATCTTTTCCTTGTAGGATGGCGTTACACACAGGATCACTTTGTTAGAGAGTAACGCCCTTGGCGCTAGCCAGACAAAGGCAAGCATCCACATTTTATTTTGTTAAATTATAGAAACTAGTCATGGTAGATACCATGATATTTAACTACTGCATTCTTCAAATATGTTTGCTGGTATCGGTAGAAGCTCTAGGCAATTGGGTTTTGAACAGAATTGTTTTACTATTTTGGAATTTTGTTTTCAATTTCCAGTCCTCGCAATATCCTAAAAAATAAATGAATTTATGGCGCAACAGGCTCTTTACAACCATTCATGTGTGCCATCGCACGATGGCGGGACCTCCTGTTTTATGCCGACTCCGAACGTCTTAGTTGAGATAAGTTTTTCTTTATAATTGACACTACTCTGATGATTTGTCAAATCTTCACGAGAGAATGGCCAGTGAATAATCATTTAGGTTAGGTTAATCAGTTAGGTTTGGATTGCAAACTCGAAATTTCGTTGCACCATTGAAATAACTTATAACTTATCATAAACAGCATGGCTTTACGCATACACAGTCTGGTTAGCTTCTAGAAAAGGCCCTCTCTTCCATTAGGTGTCGAAAGCCTTTTAAAAGTCAACCAGACAATAGCAAGGGCATTGGTGTTAGATTTATGAAATAGAATGTCGGATACAAGTTTCGACGCGGCATAAATAGTGTCACGGATCTGATTTTCTGGTGTAATCTTGTTTTCCGGAGCCCATTCACCATTTTAACTTGCTCCTAACAGTACTTGAGATTTTAATCCAACCTAATAACAGGTGGTTAAATTTTAAGGGCCGATTTTGAATGTGAACCACACCTAAACGTCAAGTTTTTTTCTGCATTTCATTTGACATTTCTCAATTTCAGACTAACTCAATTTGAATTATGGAAAGATATGCAATTAAGCAACGCGGTAAAATTATTCAGGCTTATTATGAAAATGGGCGTTCAAATCAAAATGCATATCGTGCACTTCGTGATTTTTTCGGTCAATAGGAAAAATCGTGCAAAAATTTGAGCAAACCGGGTCTGTAGGAGATGTATAAACACCAGTGCATTCGCGTACAGCTCGCTCGTACTGCAGGAAATATTGCTGCTGTTAGCGATAGTGTGGCTGAAGAGCCGTCCACCTCAACTCGTCGTTGTGCCCAACAATTGCACCTCCACGCTCGTCGTTGATGAACATTATGCATAAAGACATGCCTTCTGCAAGATCTTCAGTATGAAGATATTCTCCATTAATTGTAAGCACCTCACGAAATCCAACATGCCTTCTGCAAGATCTTCAGTATGAAGATATTCTCCATTAATTGTAAGCACCTCACGAAATCCAACCACGCTCCACCTTTCGGAAAGACTCCCAAATATCGATAAAACCGTCAAACATTCAAAATGCAATCTTAGCCAAAAGTCATTATACAACTGAATACATCATCAAATCTGAATACGTGATTCAACCAAACTCAGACCATATAACAATTTTCATCTTCATCTTGCAGCCTCTCATCCAATCTATCCTTTTCAAAGATCTGCAATTTGTATTTATACCTACAAACGTCAGAGGCGTTCGCGATAGCATCTCGTTTTAAAAAGTTCGTTATATGTAAAACACCGTCCTTCAGACAACACTACAATTCTAAAAATACATCTTCACTATCACTAATCACATATACATCAAAAAATCAATCAAATCGACTTGTATGGGTTTATGCTTCAATTACAGACTCCAGATGTCAGACACTCACCTTTGTTAAAACACATTAGTGACACCAAAAAAAAGCCAGTACCATCGATCAGCTGTTCAACTTCCATTCTACTACGCAGGTCTCTTAAAATTTATTTTACAATATCTTAAATTTCTCTTAAATCCTCTCTCTGTGCAATCGACCGTTGGCCAACTGATTTGGTATGGACTATATCTAGCAACTTTCGTTTGATGGATATTTCATAATTTACTTATTGACAGACACCAACATTTCTTAGTGCATGCCGGCCGGTGCACCAACGTTCCTTCTCCAACCAACATACCAACACCAAACCCTCAACGCTACGATAGGACACCGCAAGCTTAGGACATTAGGTTAAATAACATACCAGATGCGCTCTTCCGACAAAAGATCCCTTTCTTTTCACACCAACAACGCAACAACACGTTCGTTGGGCCTGGGCCCTAATTCCGTAAAGTGATTACGGAATGTCTATAACATATCGACGGTACATCTTGGATCACGTAAGATCAATAGTCGTTTTTGCTGTCGGCGATATCATTTTATTTGGTTCACTTAAAACAATAATCGTCCAATCACAGACGATTATTGAGCAAGGTATCGACTACTGTCTGAGTGATAATCGTTTTCAAAGTTATGGAATGACCCCCCTGAGTTACAAGTACATCCCTTCAATACACACAATCACACAGCCACACAACAGCCGTCCGAAAAGAAGTTTCACTTCAAACAAACAAAACAATCCAACAACACGTGATCACCGTCATCAAGCAGCGCCGGCCGGTTGCGGGAAGTACTTGGATGGAGGACCGGTTGGAAACACCGTTTGTCGCAATCTGATCGTTTCATAAAATCCAATTCACACCCGTGCGTCCGAAAAGAAGTTTCACTTTTAAAAACCCAACTGGTGTGGAAGATACGGTATAAAAAATGGCTGGTAGAAAACACATTTAATATTTGACAAGTAGAAGACTTGACTTTATAGGGAAACAATTTATGAAAGATGATATTTCATAAGCTTGCAAAACATTTAGGCGAAATACTGAATTTTATAAATAAACGTTTTATTATAAATATTTTTATTTTTAGATCGAATTCGATTGGTGGATACCAAATAGGATGCGGAACAGAATTCCGAAAAAATGTTTGTAGGAACAAAATTATTTGAAAAATTCATTTAAAATATTAAACAAAATAAGAAAATTTAAATTAACAAAAATCCAAAATTTCATTGTAGGAACAAAAAAATTAGGAAAATTATTTAAAATATATTAAATAAAATAACAAAATCTGTTCAAGTCTTGTTATCAAAAAACATTTATGAAATGATATATGAATAATTTTAATGCACTCGCACAAAAATTTAATCTAGCACCTTTCACATTGACTGATCGACAAAACTAACGCTTGCAGGAATGGGCAATTACTTGTCTATTTTACATTCTAAATAAAATAATAAAATCAAAAAAAAAATGTATCAGACTCGATGGCCAAATGCAAATTGTGCAATTCAATGAACATCAACATAATGTACCTTGCACTAACTACTACTACACTTGGAAGTAGATAGAAAAAGTGTTTTAGAAATTAAGAATTCGTTTGTTAATGATAACGGTTCGTTACATTTAGAGAGTTAATAGAAATACTATAGTTGGCTGGCTCCGTCGACCACTATTCGTCGTCGCGCTCAAACACTGCACAGCTCACGGAGCTATTTAACAAAAGACTTGCATTATCACGCTTACATGGCTCAAAAGACATGTACTGAAGTCCGTGGTCTATTTAAAGCATCACCAATACCCCGAATGAATGCGTGAAAAAACGGCAGTGAGTGTAGTTTAGTCTAAACTAGCCACGAGTTTATCTCGATGGTGATAGAACCTAAGAGTTATTGTTGAAAAGCGTATGAATCCACAAAAAGTAGCTGTTTGGTTCGGTTTTAGATTGGCGGAATATTTGGTCTTACTTATTTAAAAACGTAGCCGAACAAGGTATTTACCATGAATGGCACGCCATGGTAACAATGTTTTTTATGTAGTTTTAACAGAATGGTGTTAATTGCCACACATCTATCGAAACAATGGCTTCCTCTTTCTCGCGACAAAAGTTCAATAGTCACATTATCTCACGAAGTAGAGATTTCAATTGCACGTCCAGATAATGTGATTAACAACATTGCACCTTTTTTTGGGGGGATATTTGAAAGAGAACATTTTAATTTTAATTTGCTTGTAATAAATCACATTACTACTGAAAATGTAATATTTTCAAATTTCTTTTATCTGTTTTCTACATTCACACTTTACATAGTTATATCCCATGGGATAACTTTATAACTGTCACATTATGTTGCTATCAATTATTTGTCATTTGCTCACTGCTTTGAATCAATTAGAAAAATATACCAACAAAACTGTTAAAACACATTTCAAAACTTTTGAAAGTATGCCTTTGGGTAGCAAATGCATTTAACTTGATTAACTTGATATGTTCCTTCTAAAATATTTGTTATTACTATTCTGGAAACAACACAGTACTCTTATTAATTACAGTTTTTCAAATAGCCGCATTTTACCCGAAAAGTAATAAAAATCGGTAATATGCATTTTAATATCATTAGAAATGCTATAGTCCGAAAACGATTGAAAACTTTGTATACGATTTTTATTTAAATCCATTAAATTAATAAAATTAAAATTGGAATTTACAAAAACACAAACATCCTCTTATTCCTTAGGTATTTTATATTGTCTGAGAACAAAAGTGTAAAATCTACAGCTCGTATTATTTGGAGTCATGAAGCCCATTTAGAATTCACAACCTTCCCCGATGAAAATCGAAACGTATTTGCCACCAAAAATTATAACACAAGCTGAAAAAAGCCACATACACAAGGATCCGCCTACTTAACTATTTTTTTTAGCTAGTATTGGGTTGGGTAGTATTCGTAATATTATCCATTCACAAACATAATAAGTGAGCATGCGCTGTCCATTCGGGATAAATGGCTTTCTGTATATAACTCCCACCGGTTTAGAAAACCGTTAAAGCTCATTTTCGTACGTTTCGGGGTAAATTCGTAGTCATTTGTTTATTTAGAAAATAACCAACCACTACCAACGAGCTGAAACCGGACATTGAGCTTGAAATTTAATTTTTAACAATAGGTAAAAATAAGTACCTAAAAGCTCACACATGGCACGTACACGTTCTGCAACAGCAGAAGAATAGTAGGTGCACGAATAAGTCGTACGTAAATTTCACTTTCACCGCAAGATAAGGGTAAGTTATAATATGTACCATGTATATATGTGGGTATTTTACGATTTCATAGTTTGGCCAAAATGCAGTGAACCCGTTTGATTAATTTTAGTTATTGAAGTTAAAACTAACTTTCTCTTTCACAGCGAGTTGGGCCAAGGGAATATATTTTGTGAACTAATATCTTCATAGTGTTTATTACTCTTTAATTGATTCATTAAGATGATAGCGGAACCCAAAAAAGTGGTTTTTGGAATTCCGCCCGTCGGACTGTAATGGTCTCACCAGCCAAAACAGCTTTACCGATTTTCTTCAAACTTTGTATCCACTCTTGTTTTAGTCATTTTTCTATGCCATTTCTAACTTTCTCTTACAAAGAGAAAGGTATTGTTTTCGTAAACATTTTCGAATACGAGATTTTGATTGATTCTAATATAGTGGAACCCAAAAAAGTGGACTTTGGAATTCCGTCCGTCTGTCTTCGTATCTATGTTTTTTTGGTCATAATTTTAGACCTTTTTTTTTTATACTTTTAGCAATTATATTAAGTTTTCCTGCCATATAAAAATTATACATAACTGGAGAGACCATTACGGACAGACGGACGGAATTCCAAAAAACACTTTTTGGGTTCCGATATCATCGTAATGTTTCAATCAATCAAAATCTCGAGGTCGTTTTTTTCAAGAAAACAATACCTTTCTCTTGGTAATAGAAAGTTAAAAATTGAGCCTTAAAATTGTATTCAGTACGACTACTGTATCTTGAGAATCAAATGGTCGACGATACAGGGGAATTGACATCATACAAAGCGGTCGATTCAATTTGTGATGCCAGCTGTAAATTAGAGTTTTTGAACTCAGTGGATTTGGTGGCATACCTTCACCACACCTTCTAAGAATGTCCATTTGTGGCTTAGATTTGGGCACACTATGTTTTTCACACGGACAATTGTACGTGGCATGTTCTCGCGTGGCAAACCATCGAGCTTATTTGAGTTGGCTAAAGACGGACTGACAAAAAATTTCGTACATTAAATTACTTACTTAACTTACTTAAGTGGCGCTAAAGTCCGGGACGAACATGGGCCTCAACCAAAATGCATCTCCAACTAGCCTCCTTAGTTAACTGCCTCCAGATGCGCACTCCAAGTTGTTTGAGGTCGGTTTCTACTTGTGCGCGCCACTTAAGGCGAGGTCGTCGTCTTCTGCGTGCGATGTCTGGCTCGGAATCGAAGACTCTGCGAGCCGGAGTATTGGTATCCATTTGTTCTACATGTCCTAGCCATCTTAAACGTCCAATTCGGAGTTTTTTGACCTGGGGTATGTCGCTGTACAGCTCGTATAGTTCGTGGTTGAATCTTTATCTCCATAGCCCGTCGAATCTACCAAGGATTTTTTCATCCGCTTTTATTACGGGTCTTATATAGGATCTCCTTAGCATTTCGAGTGAAGGCTTTACTACTAAATTGCCTTCTTAGCCCGAAGAAACGGCGGTTGGCAAGAGTAATTCTTTGTTTCATTTCTGACGAAATGTTGTTGTCAGAGTTAATAGCGGAGCCGAGATAGACAAAGCCCAGTACTATACCTCAAAGTGATATCTATCAATGTTGACATTCTGTCCAATTCGTCGTCGATGTTGTGTGTCCTTTCGCGTTGACAGCATATACTTAGCCTTACCCTCATTTACGGCTACACCCATTTTTGCCGCTTCCTTCTCTATACTAGCAAATGTGGCTATGATATCATGTGGCTATCTTCAACGGCAAATAAGTTATGTCCACTGTTGTCGTACTTGAGGTAACCGGCTCGGTACAGATGCTTCCGAAATCAGGTCCAGAAAATTCCTAGAAAAAAAACTGCGATACACAACAACAGCACACTTTTTCAAAATCCGCACACTGTCACGTCCGTTTTTCAAAAAAAATTGTTTTTGTTTAAACCGTTAATTTTGAATTTTGAATTTTGTATGAGATATTTCGACATTCTGAATATGTACATTTTGTCAACACGGATGAACCGAAAGGCCAACGGCAACGCTTAATCCCGTAGTGGGTACTGATTGCCCCGTGTCCTTGGGGTATCTTATAAATTGGAACTGGCCCTCCAGGTTGGTGGTTATGCTTTGGGTAAACTACCCACCCATTGAAAAAACCATATGTTACGAAACAACCATTAGCCTCGGAAAGGACTGATATTACTTTTGACGAACCCGCTAAACGAAAAAAGGACAACGACGTTCGTATCTGCACCTAGAATGTGAGAACATTAAACAGGAGATGTGCAGGCGAAAAGAATAACTAGCAGAAGCCCTAAACTGCTACAAAACAGACTTTACTCCTATCCAGGAAATACGATGGAATGAGCCGGGCAAAAAGAAGATAAACAACTGTGACATCTAATATTAACCGTGTTATAGTGAGCCAGACTTAGGAAGGAAATCTTATGTCTCCAAGACATTAGCGACTGCATTTTAAAATCTGCAAAATGCCACTATAGCCAGAATACGGTTTCCTTACCTCGATATCCATAAGGGGACATGGCGGTCTCCAGATCAGTATTTTAGATATCCGAATATTCCGAGGGGCTCATATCGACTCGGACCATTACCTTGTTGCAGGCAAGGTAAGAATGCGGATATCCACCACGCCACAACAAACCAGAAATACTGTGAAAAAGATTTAATGTTGAAAGACTGCAATCGCAAGAGACCGCTAAGACCTTTGCGCAACGCGTATCCCTTACCCTCTGTCAGGCAGAATGAACCATTTAATATTGGCAACGACAGCGAAAACTGCCAACCACCCGACCTAAGTGAAGTGAGGGTTGCAATATCTAAACTCAAGCTCAATAAGGCCACCGGAAATGGTGGCCTTCCCACTGAGCTTTATAAATCCGACGGAGATGACTTAGTAAGTAACAGCCACCAACTCATAAGCCAAATTTTGTCGGATTAAAGTATGCCTGAAGAATGAAACCTCAGCATCGTTTGCCCGATCCACAAAAAAGGAGACCCTCTGAACTGCACCAACTACAGAGGCATAAGTCTCCTCAACATCGCCTACAAGATCATATCTTCCGTAATATGTGAACGCCTCAAACCGTTTACCAACAACCTGATCGGCCCTTATCAGTATGGTTTTAGGCCAGAAAAGTCCACAACCGGTCAAATTTTCACACTTCGGCAGATCCTGGAAAAAAACCCAAGAAGTCCAAATCGATAACCACCACCTATTTATCGATTTCAAAGCCGCATACGACAGCATTTATAGAGAAGAACTATACAGAGTCATGTCTAGTTTTGAAATACCGTCCAAACCCGTCCGTTTGTGTAGGATGACTATGGAGAATTCTCGCTGCTCCATCAGGGTCGGAAATGACCTCACCGAACATTCGATACCAAAAAAGGATTTAGGCAAGGCGATGCGCTGTCATGCGGTTTCTTCAATTTGATTCTTGAGAGGATTGTGCAAAACTCCCGAGCCAACACCAGAGGCACAATTTTCCAAAAATCGGTGCAACTACTAGCATACGCCGACGATATTGACATCATTGGTAAGACTCAACGTGATGCCATAGCCACATTTGCTAGTATAAGAAGGAAGTGGCAAAAATGGGTTTAGCAGTAAATGAGGGTAAGGCTAAGTATATGCTGTCAACGTGAAAGGACACACAACACCGACGAATTGGACAGAACGTCAACATTGACAGATATAACTTTGAGGTATAGTACGGGGTTTTGTCTATCTCGGCCCCGCTATTAACTCTGACAACATCATCTCGTCAGAAAGTAAACGAAGAATTACTCTTGCCAACTGTTTCTTTGGGCTGAGGCAATTTAGTAGTAAAGCCCTTACTCGAGCTACTAAGGATATCCTATATAAGACCCTGATCATCCCAGTCCTGCTCTTCGGCGCTGAAGCATGGACCGTATCAAAAGCGGATAAAGAAACTCTTGGTCGATTCGAGAGAAAAATTCTTCGAAAAATCTTCGGTCCCGTTTGCGTTGACGGGCTATGGAGACGAAGATTCAACCACGAACTTAAGGAGCTGTACAGCGACATACCCCTGGTCAAAAACTCCGCATTTTACGTTTAAGATGGCTAGGACATGTAGAACGAATGGAATGCAATACTCCGGCTGGCAAAGTCTTCGATTCCCAGCCAGACGTCGAGACGCAGTAGAGGAAGACTACGCCTAAAGTGGCGCGCACAAGTAAAAACTGACTTCAACCAACTTGGAGTTCGCAACTGGGGGCAGTTAGCTAAGTACCGGGCATGTTGTTTGAGGCCCAGGTTCATCCCTGACTGTAGCGCCACTTAAGTTTGTAAGTATGCTGGAGGAAGACTTCAGTGTTATAGGTGTATCTTCGCCTTACTTGGCCGTATTAGGGTCCAGTTATAGCTATCATTGAACAACTTCATTGGAACACAAAACATGATGGAATTTAAATTTTTGTTTGGTAGCTGGTTATAGGAATCATTAAAAAATTGTGTTTCATTTGGGTGGAATGATAAAAAACAAATGGTTAATTTCTGCAAAAACTTAAATTAAAAATTAAAATATTTTTAGATAATATTTTTTTAAAATCCAAAAGCTTCGTTTTGACCAACTATAAAAAAGCCGCAAGAAGTAAAAGAACATTTCCTATGAGGATTTTCAATGATAGCTATAACTCGACCCTTAGTGAGAAGTCAATGCACATGTTCTTACTAGTGTGTCCGTAACTATATATAAGAATATGTAGGAAACGCCTTTTTTTGTAAGTCGTATACGCGTTATTTTTATGTAAAGCCAAAGAATAGTCATCGAAAAATAAATCGTTCGAATGCTTTTATGTTCGATTGTCTTCGAAGTGGTTGATGTCCAGGATGGAAATTGGTTGGAAGCTGAATGGAACTGAAATTTCGAAAATAAAAGCTTTTCGATCGAGAGATGGTTGGTGCATTGAATGATGTGGTGAATTTCATACAAGCTTCGCTTTCAGTCCTCCGCAATCGGATTAATTTCAAATTCAAAAAAAGGTGTTAATTCTACGATATCAATATGAAATTAAAAGAGCGTGTTCCGCGGGTTTTGCTTATAGTGATATCTGTAATAAAAAAAATACAAAAAAATATAATTAAAGCAATTAAAGAAAAAAAGGTATTTCGCAAGTTTCGAACCCAGGCATGGAAAAAAAAAACAGAGATTAAGATCGACTCAGCGCTTAGCCAACAGGCTACCAATTGTTTTGGACCGTCGTTGCTTGGAGGGCTAGGGTAATTGGAGACAAACTACATATATTATGTTTTCATCGAGTGATCCTTAGGTATATAAGAATTCGTCTCGTGTTTTACGAATACATGCGCAATTTATGTTGGCATCCAAGCATGGCCGATTTCCTGAAACCCGAAATCGATTAATTTTATTTGTAAAATTATGTTTTGGTCACACCTATTTTCTAAAAATTCTAATTTGAATTTTAAGACCAAAATGTTAATTTTCCAAATAAAATTACGATTTTTAAGAGGCAACGCGGAAGTGCTTGGACGACCATCATGCTATCAAACTGCATTGGTATGTGTGACGTCAGGAGCATATAAAAGGACCTACCGATGTTAAACTCGCTCTCTTACGATTGTGACTTTTGGTGCGTACACCCGGTATAATTCGTGAATTGTTGTAGAACGTTGTCGGAAATTTGGTTTTAAATAAAAAGTCGCGTAAAGTACTTAACCCTATATAAAGTGTCCAATCATTTTTACCCTTGAAAAGTTAAACGCACGCAAAATCCTTCCTATCGCTTTAACGAGAAAACGGAAAAAGTGACAAATACATATAACATATATTAACGAGAGCATAGAAACAATAAAAAGTGACGATTAAACCATATAAGGAACAAATGTGAAACGCGCACAACAAAAGTAAAAAAAAAAAAGCGCAAGTGATATCTTATACACGACACATAGTTTCCACCAGTGTGCCTCCATTTTCACCAGTGTGTCTCACAAAATATTCGCACGAGCATCCTCTGTGATTTTCCTAAAGTGCACCAATACCACCAGCCAGTGCCGCCAAAATCAGTGCACATACGTCCTAACACCCACGTGCAGCTAAAATTAAAAACCACCCTAAAATCCGTACACGAGAAACTACAATTCCTCTCGTACGACCGACGAAACGAAATCTACACGAGCACCCACCAACACCACCAAACGTATCCAAAACAACACAATTGCCATCTGTCTACGTAAGCCTCAAATCACCTGGCTACGAACCGCTGCAATCAACGTCAAAAAGCACACACCATACACCCTGTACCAGCGAGAAGAAGTGCTTCACCGACACCTGAAGACGCCACCGCTCGATCATTCATCGCACCTGCATTGCCATCACCAAGACCAACACGGCGATTATACGATCGACGAACACCAGCGACCAACCATTCATCGAATCAGCATCATCACCACCCACCCCGTCCTCAATAAACACCGAAAAACCAAATCACCAATCAAGTTTATATAAAAGCTAAGTATTTTTATTTTTCGTTGAGGTTTATTTTTTTTGTTTATTATATTGTACAAGTTCGCTCAAATTGCCTTAACAAATTTATCAACAGGTAAATTGATTCAAATAACAATTGAAACATTAACAACAACAACACGTACATACATTATTACACATAACATTGATTGCTGATTCCCCGATGCTGTGCACACCATCTGGATGACAACGTAAGAGCAAAACAAAAAAAAAATATTTCCAAAAGCGAAATTGCGATCGGTAAGTGATTTTATTTGTTATAATAATTTGACGAACTTCCATATATTTTTTTTGATTAAAGTCAGTGCTAGAAAGTTTTTTTATTAAGTGACCATTTTCTAATTCAAAGTTTGATTGATACGATTTTTTTTTTTTGATGCGTAAAGTTATTTGTTTTCTTTTCAATAAACTTTTTTTTTGAATTGACCTAAAAATATACTAAGATATTTTGTTTAAATAGTGTTAAACCATTAAGCTTTTCAGAACTTAAATTGGCACTACGATTTTATATTTTTTTTTTTATTGCATACTTGTAGGATATTTTAAAATAATTTTTTTTTATGCACCCAAATCACAGGGCTGCAAAACCTTTTTATCTTTGTTATGAGTTATATTATAAAAATAAACTGTTGGTTGATTGGTAGATTTTTAAAGAAACCTTCGATATTTTTTATTTGTTCCAATCCGTCTGCTTCGCTAATTTTTCGATTGCTATTATGGGTCGACAAATCCTTGAATTTTTTTCAGACTTCACTATGATGTGTTAGGATTATTTTTTGATAGGTGGATGTGACAACTTGACGATCTCGAAATGGGATGAAGTCGACGACGATGAGGAAGGTGACAGTGACGTCACTTTCACTGTAGATTGAAGACATTGTGTTGGATATTTATGTTTTAGATTTTGGTTTTTTTGTTTTGAGATTTGAGATGTAGATTTGGAGATAGAGACTTTATTTTGATTTTTTTTTTTGATTTTTGAGTTTACCTCAATTTAGGGGCTTCCAATAATATTGAGGATTTGGAAGCCATGGTGTCGCAACTATTCCCATAGGGAATATTGTGTGGCAACAGGGGTGGGTATCCCTCAGAGAGCATTACCATCAAAAGCTCTCCCCTCGACAACAACAAAAAAAATCTGCGGCATACAAGGAACGTTTCAGGCCTCGCCTTTTTCATAAAATTCTCTGGCATGTAAATGCGTAACGAGCCGTCCAGTGCTACTGACAGCAAGAACCCCCCCACCGACGAGCTAGAACGTGCTAATGCTAGCATGCCAAGCGGTCATGGCCTGGACACCCTTCCACTTTAGCTGCCTGGACTGGCCTAGTGTACCTGTAAGCATTGGGTCATAGAGGTAGCATGAGAAGTGGAAGGAAAAAAAATATGGGAGTTTTTGGAATTGAGTTAACACCATCTCGTATAAGAAGGGTACTTTTATTGTGGGATTTTATCCTACAGATAAAACGAGTAGTACCTGTAACTCAATTTCGAAAACTCCTCGTTCAAACAACACCGTCGAACCGGAATTTCGTTACAGGTGGCGCCCAACGTGGGGCCCGATTCGTTTTCTATTTTTTTTGTATGCGTTAGGAAAAACTTTTTTTTCGAAGTTTAAAGTTTGGAATATCTTATCAGAGATTGAAACCTTGGATGAATTTTGGTTCATCTTTCGCTGAAGTAAGTTCTTGACACCTTAGGTTTATTTTTCTTTTTTTATATAAATAAGTATTTCAGTAAATATTGTGGATGTTAATATCCAGTATATTGGAGTAAAGTATCTCTATATACTTAGCGTTCATCCCTATTTTTTTTTATTCATATTTATATCATCAGGTATTGATTGAATTAGACAGCCAGTATTTGGGTTGACCAATGTCCTCATTTAGTCTGGGTCGTTCTTTCATAACTTGCATGTTATTTTAGTATATTTAGGTAATAATAAGCTTCAAAGGAATATTGAAGTGAATGGCTTAAGAATTAGACAGCCAGTATTTGGGTTGACCATGGTCCTCATTTAGTCTGGGTCGTTCTTATGTCACTTGCTTGTTCCAATTTAGTTAAGTATCGTAGGTTTAAATTTAGTTTTCCTATTATTTTTTTTTTGTATTCAGGTGTGACTACATTCTTAGGTTTAGAAGGTAGCAAGAACGATACTTATGTCAGTACATTCTCTATTAAAGATATGTTGGCTTCGAAAAGCAGATTTTTTTTGTTGTCGTCGTCGATCCCCTTAGAGTATTAGAGTCAAGGAATCACATTCACCTTAATTTATGATAACAGTTTTGAGAATCTTTGATTAAGTTTTGGGAACATTCGATTAAGTTTTAGAACATTCGATTCAGTTTTGAGAATATTTTGGAATTTTTTTGATATCCTTTTTGAAATTGGAATATTTATACCTATACCAATTTTTTTTTATGAGAAAAGATTTCTTTTTTGCGTATTGCGATTTTGTGAGACTCGCTATTTTTTTATAAGAATTTTTTTTTGAATTATAATAAATCTTTTTGATTTTTTTTGTCTAACGTCGTAACGTTGTAATTTTTTTTTTACCATGTCATTCAATCGTTCGCTATCAAAGGTTAGTAGTAATTACCAACTGCGAAAAAAGAAGGTTGCAATGGACATACCAAATACCAACAATTTTTCTTCAGGTCAACAGTCTATAGCAGGTGTACCCAGAACTAGCATTGATTCAACGTCCATGCAAAATGCCAATGGTGTTGAAGCTTCTGGTCCTGATCAGTCTGTAGATCCTAGGCCACGTTTGAATGTATCATCTCAAGACGCAAACTTGACTGCAAGTTCTGCGCAGCAAATTCCACCTTCAGTACCCATAGATAAATCTAGAACCTCGCATCGGGATTCAAACGATTCTGAGGAAGACCTAGCACAGTATAATCAAGAAGTTGTGACTGCGTCTCTTGGCATTAGTAGAACCGAAGATATTCGTCTAATGCGAGAAGAATTGGAGAAGAACAGAGATGAGCTAAGGCATGAAATCGGCAATATAATTCGTGAAACTCTCTCTGCTCCAACACCTACCAATCGCAGTGAATATGAAGTTCGAAGACGTCAACAGCCACTTCCTACAGCTGTCCCACAAAACCCTCAGCCAGAAAATGTCTTTGATACTTCTCGAGCCGATGATTTTATTGCACAGCTAGACAACTTGCATCTCCATAATACTTCCGCTAGATCTCCCCGAGATTTTCCACCTCCTGATGCACCTTCTTCGTCGCAATCCGATTTTAGAAGTCATAATTTTCACAAGTGGGGTATAAAGTTTGATAACCGCAACATTACGGTTGAAGACTTTATGTTTCGACTGGAGCGACTGAAGAAATGCTATGGAGCTACTTGGGAAGAAATTGTAATGAATTTTCACCAGTTCGTTACTGGACCAGTAGAAAATTGGTTTTGGGTTTTCCTAAAGGCAAATCCATTCGTTAATTGGCCAACCCTTCGCATAGCGTTGGTTGAGCAATTCGGAACGATGGAATCGGATGCTGAATTATCCAGGAAGATGTACGATCGTCATCAAGGTCAGACGGAATCATTTGATGATTTCTTTATGGCTATCCAACAGATGAATACCAGACTGCGATATCCTAAGCCACCACATGAAGTTGTTGGCATTATAAAGCAAAATGTTTGTCGACGTATGGGTGAGTTGCTACTCACATACAATACATCTAGTATACCGGAAATTATGTATATTTGTCGTAAGATAGAAAAGTATCTTGCCACCCAAGAACTTCAACGAGGAAAAGCTCCTGCACATCCACCTTTTCGTAGAATGGTTCATGAAGTAGATTATGCTGATGAACAAAACACTGTAAACCATGACTCTATCGAAGCTGTTCAATTTAAACGCGATCCCAAATCATTTAAATGCTGGAATTGTAGAACAATAGGTCATGGCTTCATGGACTGTCCAGTTGAGCAGAAGTCACTCTTTTGCTACAAATGTGGAAAAGAAGGTACCACCTCTCCTCAATGTTCTAATTGCAAGGGAAACTTCCAAAGGAGCAATATGCCACCCGGAGCGTCTTGTTCTCAGATCAGAAATCCGGAACCCCAATAAACGTACACTTACAAGAATTTAACACCTTAAGTTCGCAGGCAAGTAACGTTAAGCCAACTTCCATTTTAAAACGACCTGATTTTGACAGCTCTCTCGAACCTGATCGACCTCAGTCCATCAGTAACAAATTGAGAAAACAGAATCCATCTTTGCATGAACGTCTCGTTGCCTATTATTCAGCAAGAGAAAGAATTTTTGGTGACAAACGTCCCTTGTCTAAAAAGATACTTAGACTCAGAGAATACGTCAAGAATAAGAAGAGTGAGTATAGATGTATTGATGCTACCACCTTATGTAATATTCAAGATCCTCGTCCTTACGCTAGTGTTACCATTTTTGGCGAAACCATGTTGGGATTGCTCGACAGCGGGGCCAGCATTAGTTGTTTAGGAAAAGGTGGATTAGAATTGTTACGAAGTAAAAATATTCCCTTCACAAAGTTCTCTGCAAAAATAAAAACGGCGGATGGAAATCAGCAACCTATTATGGGCAAATTTTCTGCATCTATTTCTTATCAAGGTACAACGAAAGATCTAGATATGTACATAGTACCTTCGCTACAGCAACCACTGTATTTAGGCATAAACTTTTGGAAGGAATTTAGTATTGCACCCCATCTGATTTCGGAGATTTCTTCATCTTCCACACCCACTGCAAACTGTGTAGAAGCTCATAAATTGTCGATAGAAGAGTCCAGAAAATTACAAGCAGCTGTTAGCATGTTTCCCTCTTTTGCCACTTTCGGCTTAGGAAAAACAATGCTACAAGAACATGTTATAGATACCGCGAATGCCGAACCAATTAAGCAACGACACTATCCTGTTTCCCCAGCGGTGCAGAAACTTCTGTATGAGGAACTGGACCGTATGCTCGAGCTCGGAATTATCGAGGAAAGTAGTAGTGCGTGGAGCTCTCCGGTAGTTTTGGTACGAAAGCCCGGCAAAAATCGCTTATGCCTCGACTATCGGAAGGTTAACCAAGTTACGAAAAAAGATGCGTATCCTCTTCCTCATATAGAGGGATTGCTAGGACGTCTTTCAGATACTCACTACATATCTAGTGTGGATCTGAAAGATGCCTTTTGGCAGATCCCGCTGGAGAAAACATCAAGGGAAAAGACGGCTTTTACGGTTCCTGGCAGACCTCTCTACCAATTCAGTGTAATGCCCTTTGGCCTCTGCAATGCGCCTCAGCGTATGTGCAGACTGATGGACAAAGTGGTACCACACGAATTGAGAGAAAATGTTTTTGTCTATCTGGACGATTTATTGATTATTTCTCGGACTTTCGAAGACCATTTGAATATGTTGAAGGAGGTCGCGGTAAGGTTAAAGTCTTCCGGGCTTACTATAAACATGCAGAAATCCAAATTTTGTTTTAAAGAGCTAAAATACTTAGGGTTTATTGTAAGTGAAGGTTGTTTAAAAACGGATCCAGAGAAAATCACCGCTATACGAGACTTTCCAATACCGAAAAATCCACGGCAGGTTCGTAGATTTATTGGTATGGCGGGATGGTATAGAAGATTTGTTCGGGACTTTTCTACTCTTGCTACACCAATAACGAACACCTTAAAAAAGTCAAAAAAATTTGAGTTTGATAATGATGCTATTATCTCATTTGAGAAAATAAAAGAACTGTTGAGCACAGCTCCAGTTTTAGTAAACCCAGATTTTCAAAAACCATTCATCATTTTATGTGATGCATCTGCTACAGGGATTGGATGCGTGCTATGTCAAAAAGATGTGGATGGTGTTGAACGACCGATATATTTTTGGTCTCATAAATTAAATTCTGCTCAACGCAATTATAGCGTTACCGAACGCGAATGTTTAGCTGCTGTCTTGGGAGTTCAGAAATTTCGAGCGTACGTGGAAGGTCAAAACTTTACAGTTATAACCGACCATGCGAGTTTGAAATGGTTGATGGGTCAAAAGGACCTTAGTGGACGGTTAGCTCGGTGGAGTCTAAAGTTACAAGGGTATGATTTTGATATAGAGCATCGCAAAGGTTCACAGCATGTCGTGCCAGACGCTCTTTCCCGAGTGTTTGCAGTTGACTCGCTAAACCTAGGTGCCATGTCAAATCAAGACTCTCTTGATGTGTTGCATATAGATCTTACAGATCCCAGTTTTAAATCTGAGGAGTATGTTAAGATCGCCGACAACATCATAAAGCATAAAGATCAGCTACCTGACCTTCTTGTCTCGGACTGTTTCGTGTACAAAAAGGTCAATCATTGCACAGGAAATCCTCTTGAGGATGACCGAGTTTGGAAGTTATGGATTCCATCCGCGCTGACTAACCATCTGATAGCTTTAGCCCATCACCCACCAAAATCATCGCATGGTGGGATAGCCAAAACGTTGTATCGACTACGTGCACGATTTTTCTGGCCGAACATGGCAGCCGAGGTCAAAGCATTTGTGAGTAACTGCGAAATTTGCAAAACATGCAAGGCGTCAAACCAAATATTGAGACAGCCAATGGGAAGACCTTTCTTAGTAGAACGCCCATTCCAACATGTATATGTAGATTTTCTTGGCCCATATCCTCGTTCCAGAAAAGGTAATACTCACATTATTATATTATTAGACCAGCTTACGAAATTCGTAATTGTAAAAGCATTGCGTAAAGCAACATCTGAGACTGCTATACAATTTATACATGAAGATGTGTTCTGTATCTTCGGAGTACCGGAATCGATACTGTCCGATAATGGTAAGCAGTTTACAAGCTCCTCCTTTTCGAAGTTTTTATCCTCCAATGGGGTTAATCACATTAAGACTGCATCTTACTCACCGCAGGCTAATGCCAGTGAGCGAGTCAATAGATCCATACTCGCTGCAATTAGGGCATACATTGACAAAGAACAGAGAGATTGGGACTTGCATCTACCAACCATAGCTTGTTCCTTGCGGACTTCAATTCATTCCACTATAGGTATGTCTCCATATGAGGCGTTGTTCGGCCAAGGAATGGCTGAACACGGTTCGGACTACAAACTATTAAGGAATTTAAATTGCGTCAACAATTCAGAACTCAATATCTTACCTAAATCCGCTAAGATGAATATTTTGCATACTAGCTTGAGAAATGCTTTGGAGAAAGCTCACTTTGAAAATGAGCATAAATATAATACTCGCAGTAAAGACAATAGATACAAAGTTGGTGATAAGGTGTATAAAAGGAATTTTATCCTTAGCAACGCTTCTAAACATCTGAGCGCTAAGTTGTGTCCGAAATTCCTAAAAGCGACAGTGCGACGTATAGTTGGTAATAACCTATACGAATTAGAAGACGAAAAAGGTTTTTGTTTAGGAGTATTCCACTCCAAAGATATTAAAAGATAGATTCAGTTTGTATATTAGATCCCGGCTAGACAGTCTGTGCATGAGATTTTTTTTTTCTCGGGCGTGGGTTATGTCCATAAAGACTAGCGTTTCTTTTCATTTTCATTTTGTTCAACAGGTTTTGCAAAATTAAAAAGTTGTGTAGGAAACGCCTTTTTTTGTAAGTCGTATACGCGTTATTTTTATGTAAAGCCAAAGAATAGTCATCGAAAAATAAATCGTTCGAATGCTTTTATGTTCGATTGTCTTCGAAGTGGTTGATGTCCAGGATGGAAATTGGTTGGAAGCTGAATGGAACTGAAATTTCGAAAATAAAAGCTTTTCGATCGAGAGATGGTTGGTGCATTGAATGATGTGGTGAATTTCATACAAGCTTCGCTTTCAGTCCTCCGCAATCGGATTAATTTCAAATTCAAAAAAAGGTGTTAATTCTACGATATCAATATGAAATTAAAAGAGCGTGTTCCGCGGGTTTTGCTTATAGTGATATCTGTAATAAAAAAAATACAAAAAAATATAATTAAAGCAATTAAAGAAAAAAAGGTATTTCGCAAGTTTCGAACCCAGGCATGGAAAAAAAAAACAGAGATTAAGATCGACTCAGCGCTTAGCCAACAGGCTACCAATTGTTTTGGACCGTCGTTGCTTGGAGGGCTAGGGTAATTGGAGACAAACTACATATATTATGTTTTCATCGAGTGATCCTTAGGTATATAAGAATTCGTCTCGTGTTTTACGAATACATGCGCAATTTATGTTGGCATCCAAGCATGGCCGATTTCCTGAAACCCGAAATCGATTAATTTTATTTGTAAAATTATGTTTTGGTCACACCTATTTTCTAAAAATTCTAATTTGAATTTTAAGACCAAAATGTTAATTTTCCAAATAAAATTACGATTTTTAAGAGGCAACGCGGAAGTGCTTGGACGACCATCATGCTATCAAACTGCATTGGTATGTGTGACGTCAGGAGCATATAAAAGGACCTACCGATGTTAAACTCGCTCTCTTACGATTGTGACTTTTGGTGCGTACACCCGGTATAATTCGTGAATTGTTGTAGAACGTTGTCGGAAATTTGGTTTTAAATAAAAAGTCGCGTAAAGTACTTAACCCTATATAAAGTGTCCAATCATTTTTACCCTTGAAAAGTTAAACGCACGCAAAATCCTTCCTATCGCTTTAACGAGAAAACGGAAAAAGTGACAAATACATATAACATATATTAACGAGAGCATAGAAACAATAAAAAGTGACGATTAAACCATATAAGGAACAAATGTGAAACGCGCACAACAAAAGTAAAAAAAAAAAAGCGCAAGTGATATCTTATACACGACACATAGTTTCCACCAGTGTGCCTCCATTTTCACCAGTGTGTCTCACAAAATATTCGCACGAGCATCCTCTGTGATTTTCCTAAAGTGCACCAATACCACCAGCCAGTGCCGCCAAAATCAGTGCACATACGTCCTAACACCCACGTGCAGCTAAAATTAAAAACCACCCTAAAATCCGTACACGAGAAACTACAATTCCTCTCGTACGACCGACGAAACGAAATCTACACGAGCACCCACCAACACCACCAAACGTATCCAAAACAACACAATTGCCATCTGTCTACGTAAGCCTCAAATCACCTGGCTACGAACCGCTGCAATCAACGTCAAAAAGCACACACCATACACCCTGTACCAGCGAGAAGAAGTGCTTCACCGACACCTGAAGACGCCACCGCTCGATCATTCATCGCACCTGCATTGCCATCACCAAGACCAACACGGCGATTATACGATCGACGAACACCAGCGACCAACCATTCATCGAATCAGCATCATCACCACCCACCCCGTCCTCAATAAACACCGAAAAACCAAATCACCAATCAAGTTTATATAAAAGCTAAGTATTTTTATTTTTCGTTGAGGTTTATTTTTTTTGTTTATTATATTGTACAAGTTCGCTCAAATTGCCTTAACAAATTTATCAACAGGTAAATTGATTCAAATAACAATTGAAACATTAACAACAACAACACGTACATACATTATTACACATAACATTGATTGCTGATTCCCCGATGCTGTGCACACCATCTGGATGACAACGTAAGAGCAAAACAAAAAAAAAATATTTCCAAAAGCGAAATTGCGATCGGTAAGTGATTTTATTTGTTATAATAATTTGACGAACTTCCATATATTTTTTTTGATTAAAGTCAGTGCTAGAAAGTTTTTTTATTAAGTGACCATTTTCTAATTCAAAGTTTGATTGATACGATTTTTTTTTTTTGATGCGTAAAGTTATTTGTTTTCTTTTCAATAAACTTTTTTTTTGAATTGACCTAAAAATATACTAAGATATTTTGTTTAAATAGTGTTAAACCATTAAGCTTTTCAGAACTTAAATTGGCACTACGATTTTATATTTTTTTTTTTATTGCATACTTGTAGGATATTTTAAAATAATTTTTTTTTATGCACCCAAATCACAGGGCTGCAAAACCTTTTTATCTTTGTTATGAGTTATATTATAAAAATAAACTGTTGGTTGATTGGTAGATTTTTAAAGAAACCTTCGATATTTTTTATTTGTTCCAATCCGTCTGCTTCGCTAATTTTTCGATTGCTATTATGGGTCGACAAATCCTTGAATTTTTTTCAGACTTCACTATGATGTGTTAGGATTATTTTTTGATAGGTGGATGTGACAACTTGACGATCTCGAAATGGGATGAAGTCGACGACGATGAGGAAGGTGACAGTGACGTCACTTTCACTGTAGATTGAAGACATTGTGTTGGATATTTATGTTTTAGATTTTGGTTTTTTTGTTTTGAGATTTGAGATGTAGATTTGGAGATAGAGACTTTATTTTGATTTTTTTTTTTGATTTTTGAGTTTACCTCAATTTAGGGGCTTCCAATAATATTGAGGATTTGGAAGCCATGGTGTCGCAACTATTCCCATAGGGAATATTGTGTGGCAACAGGGGTGGGTATCCCTCAGAGAGCATTACCATCAAAAGCTCTCCCCTCGACAACAACAAAAAAAATCTGCGGCATACAAGGAACGTTTCAGGCCTCGCCTTTTTCATAAAATTCTCTGGCATGTAAATGCGTAACGAGCCGTCCAGTGCTACTGACAGCAAGAACCCCCCCACCGACGAGCTAGAACGTGCTAATGCTAGCATGCCAAGCGGTCATGGCCTGGACACCCTTCCACTTTAGCTGCCTGGACTGGCCTAGTGTACCTGTAAGCATTGGGTCATAGAGGTAGCATGAGAAGTGGAAGGAAAAAAAATATGGGAGTTTTTGGAATTGAGTTAACACCATCTCGTATAAGAAGGGTACTTTTATTGTGGGATTTTATCCTACAGATAAAACGAGTAGTACCTGTAACTCAATTTCGAAAACTCCTCGTTCAAACAACACCGTCGAACCGGAATTTCGTTACAAATATAATCTCATAAAATTCTAAAACAAAAGTGTTCTGTTTTAAAATCGTTACCTTATCATTGCATTAGATATAATATTGTAATAGTTAATTTATTCTAAAAAAAAACACTTCAACTATTCCACATACATATTTATATCTAGATACGCACGGGTGTTTTTATGTTCACTTACCTGTGTGGAGGTAACTCTATCTACAAACAAAATGATTTTACTACAAAGCATGGCCCATTGAAGAATATCACCCTACAAATCATATAATTTTTTTAAGTTACTTTACTGAAAATAATGCTCGGTACTTTCTTTTTGTTCTTTACCTTTGTGTAGTTATGTGGTTTCAAAAAACACTGATTTTCCACCGGTACCTACAAAAAACAAACCTTTGATGGTTTACTTTTTGCATGCTCTCTACAGACCATTAAAAAACATCATATTAAAACAAACGCAAACAAAAATGAATCCTACCAAAGAGATTATACATTGTGAGCTTTTTTCAAATCCATTCATCCACATCCCCCCATTTCGGTTCACACATACAAAATGATTGCATTACTTAGCTTTTTTCCCCAACTGTCTCCATTTTATTTACAGGATGTATAATAGAGGTTACTCTATCAACAGAGCCAGAGAGTTGGTTTCCCCACTAACGATTACCGTGAATGTATCTACCAAAAGTATCTACACACCGTACATCTCAACTGAGCAGCAACTTTCCACAGCAAACCAACTTAATACCAATGTACGTTGATTCAGTCCGAGACCGAATTCCCTGACGAACGTTTTGGAGATCGCACGAGATAAATTAAAATAAACATACATTTTTAATAATTTCACAACAAAGCAAACAAAAAAAAACTTTTTGTTCAATATTATTGTTGTATTTTATGGAGTGGTGGTGATATTTTTTTTTGTTTTTTGTTCGGCTTCTAATAAATTTTGTGGTTATACGTTCAGAATTAAAATGATTGCAGTTAAACATCGGGTTTTGTAAAAAAAAAATCCTACAAACGGGTTAAGTGAAAAAAAAAATTAAAAAATATTTGTATTATGTGTAACGTTCAAAAAAAAAGAGTCATTATTTTTTAATTTTCTGCAAAATAAGAAAAATAAAAGTGATATACGTCCACTGATTACATCAATGCTATAAAATAAAGAAAATTGATTTCTTAAATATTGGTAAAAAAATGAGTGTCAGTGAATTAAAAAAAAAAACTGAAAGTTAAAATTACAAATATAAAAGTTTATAAATTATAAAATTAAATAGATCTGCTAAAGAATTAAATAAAATAAAAAAATAAAAGGATTACACAATTGAATGTCCGCCATTTTGAGGAAAGCTCACAACTACAACTACTCGTTTCATTATCATTATCATCACCACCACTACCAGCAGTATAACCATCACCAATACAACAACGGATGTCATAATGTTGAGGCATCCAATACAACGACACCATTTTATTTATCCTAACGCATTTGCGACTCCATTTTCTAACGTCGAAGGGACATGGCAGAAGAACACCATCATATTCTGCCTTTTATTGTTCACTCTCATAAGCACTGGTAAGTAGTATATTTGCAGTACCTATACATAAAGCCTACATTTTTTGGCTGTACATAAACACAAAAGACTATGTGCGTACATAGTCTTGTGTGTTACTAGTACGAGTATTTCAGGATTATAATGATATATGTAGTTTATTTTTTGTTTTAATTTTATAATTAGATTTTTTACACAACAGTCGGGCTAGGACGAATAAATTACGATAATTGTCAGAATAATTTAAAATATTCTTCTTTTTACGTTATGTCATTTGAATTACGTTGGTTATACATGCGGATGTTATGGAGTTTTAATTTATTGTGAGGTTTTGGCCATAATAAATATAATTATTAAATTATGACTCTTAATACAAATATTTTTATGTATGACGAATATATTTTATTGATTGAGATCTAAGCTTTTATTACATTTAACTCACTATAGGATAAAGCACCTATTGATGTTGAAAAATTACAATGTTTTGCGCAGGAGTTTTCTTCGCATTTTATCTGTTTAAAATCATGACCGTTACTGTTTCAAATTTACAAACGTTGAACAAGTATTCTATTTAATCAGTTAAGAATCTGGGCCTGTACCAATAATAAATCATAATTGAAGCGTTTAGAAGATGAAGGGCCTAAGTGACATTTTCAAAAATTTGAGTAATAAATTGAGATAAAAAACAATAAAAATTATAAACTGATATTTTGTAATATTATTTTATTGAAAACACTTAGGCCTTTCATTTTCTAAGCGCTTCATTTATTTATGTTGTATTACTTTCGTGTGTCTTACTCGCGAATAGCATGTGGGATTCCCTTACTTATGAGACTAGACCTATTGCACTCAGCATGAACTTTTATTCACGGACATAAGCGATCGCTGTCTTTATAAGTCTCAATAAGTTAAAACACTTATGATCGCAAGCCAAAAAAGAAATGAACACAGCTGATAGCTCACTCGCGCGTGCGCCTTTTAAGTGCCGACTCATAAACAGCTCCATGAGCGATGGTTCCGTTCCCTGCTTACAACACAACCACAAAAGTCGCTATGGATTTTCTAGTTACTAATGAATCCACGAAAAAGGACTTTATTATCAATAAGGTGGAAACGGTTCTATACTTATGGGTCTTTTTTTGTAAAAAAAAAATTAATAAAAAACCTACAATTAGTACAGACTAATACTAAATCTGATTTCACCGCAGTTAATTTACAAAAATATTTGAAAAGATCAAACAAACAATAAAACGACATCATACCAACTTTTTTTATGTATTCGATGTTTTTCCAATCTCCATAAAAAATATTAATGAGATCACGGTAGTTATGCGGCACAAGTTGAACTTGAAAAAATAAATACATAGCTACCTTCAATAAGAAGAAGAAAACAAAAAAAAAACAAAAATTGATTTGCTCAAATGTAGAGCATTTGAAATTATATGTACCTTTCTATTTCAACCTTCACAATACAAATGTTGCTGATCTAAGAATTGATCAACAACAAAAACTCTACTATGTGATGAATGCTTAATGCTTAAGAAACAATTTTTAGTTACTGATGGCATTCAATTTTACGAGTTATGTGTTTAGATATAGGTATATTTTAATGACATCACTTCAAGGTGTTAGCTAGGCAATTGTGTAAAAAAATTTATTGCGTACAAATTACAGAATAGGGTAACTTAGGCTTACTCTCATTGTTTTTGATTTGGTATTGCAGCTAAGTATATTGAAACAGAATGTAAGCGTATCTACTTCATTTTATATATAGCGTCACTGCAATTTCAAATTCAATTATAAAGAAGTTTTCAATTTGACTTTAAAAAAAAATTTTAGCGTCACTGCAATTTCAATTTCAAATTCAATTATAAAGAAGTTTTCAATTTGACTTAAAAAAAAAATTCTAAATTTTGTGATGTAAGATTTTTGTTAACACCTTTACAATAATTTAATAATGATTTACTTAATCAAAACACAATAAATGTGCATATAATGAAGAATACATACATAAATAATATAATACAATTAAAAGATATGACACGATCCGTACAAACAGAAATGTAGAAGTGTATTGGTTTGCTATGGAGTTTAAGCAAATCCACTCTCGATAAATAGTCCATTTGGTGTTTTACGATTATTATAATTTTAAGAAACAATCGATGCATAATTTAGTTAAAAATTTAGTAAGTTTTCATTCAATGTATAATAATGATCTATTTTGGAGAAAACATTACATTTATGAATTACCGTTATAGTCAATTCCAAAACCGCTCAACAACACACATTTCAGTAAAATTAGCCAAATAGTTTGGGGTCTAGAACCAAAAACAGACTTAAGATCACTTTTTGGACTCATGGTACCTGATAAGAATTTGCAAAAATCTCAACATCGAATTTTCGCAACATCACAATACTTCCCTATACTACGTATACTGGGGAAGTCGATAAACCAAAAAATTAACACATCGCGAATGTGTAAAATTACTACAGACCTGTCCCTTTATATATGTTGAGGTGAGCATTTTTGTTTCGCAGCCAAATCAATAAGTCTGTAGACAGACGCGGTGTTGAGTAATATGTGCTTATTTGTTACCACTGCTGTCTGCTATTTCTACATTAGCATTAAGCTCTTAGAAATTGTCGTTTAATTATGGCTTTTGGCTTATGTTGGCGAATTTGGGCTTGACGAACTGTCATAATGTGTGCGTTAATAGAAATTTTGTACATATTTTAATTTTAAGAGAATTTAATAAACGATATTGATTTTGATTGCGAATTCAATAAACGATATTGAAAATAATTATTTATAAAACAATATTATTAAGACAAGTGGTGGGTGCATGACTGGGTCATACGTTACTTTCACTTTCTCTGTGAGGTAGGCGTCAGATCAAGTACAAAGTATGAATTTGAAGATTTTCATAGTTTTGTCAAATTATAGAAAACCCTTTACATTCATTTTAGTTATTGATCTTAAAACTTAAAAGGTATACTATATAAATTATAATGGTTTGCTGTTATTTGACAAAATAGAAAATTCCGTTATCAAATATATATAAATAGAACTTGAACAAATTCGTCCAGCTACTGGAGTAGACTTACGATATCGAAAACATTGATCACATCGTGCCGTGGTAGAAACATTTGCGACAAAGAATTGGGTTGGTCTTGTAGTTAACGGGGACAAGACAAAGTATATGCTAATCTTGGATAAAATCTCACTTTGATAGCAACAATTTTGAGGTAGTTAAAGAGTTCATCTACCTGACGCCTTAGTGGAGATACAACGAAGACTGATCCAAGGAAACCGATGATGTATCTAACGGTTGATCCAATGGGAGATACTTTTTCAATAGCGTAGTTTTTACAGTTATTATTTGTCAACTGGCTTGTCTATATGACGTTTGGATTCAGAATGCCTTGCCATTTAGTTATCAATAGACTTACGCCGGAACAACGCATACTAATTATAATTGTGGAAACTTATTTCCAAAATCAGTACTAAGTTAAAATTATTATTAAGTTCTTCGACCACACTATTCAAAAAACCAACACCAAATTTCGAATCAATTTGACACTATTGGATATTCATCCAACAACCAGAGTGCGTATAGCTCGTATTAATGGGAATATAGCTGCAGTAGCAGAGAGTATTTGCGAAGACCGAATTTGTCGCCGTTCTCAAGGTTTGGGCATCTCTTATGGAACGCTGTGGCGTATTTTGAAGGGTGCTCTTGGTTTCAAAGCTTTTAAAATACAGCTCGTCCAAGAAATGAAGCCGAGTGACTTGGGTTTACTTTTTAATTTGGAACAGATCCAAGTTGATCCATTTTTTTATATCGAGAAATTGTTTTTAGTGATGATGCTCATTTTTAGTTAAACGGTTATGTTATTAATCAAAATTGCCAAATGGCAATCCAAAAGCTACCAATACAATGCAATGGGGATCCCGACAGAGCAATGATCAATGAATTTCTGTTGCCGAAAGTTTAAGATATTGATGTAGCGGACTTGCGTTTTCAACAGGATGGTGCTACATGCCATACAATCAATCATTTCGAGAAATGGTCCTCTCAATTGTCCACCAAGATCTTGTGATTTGACACCATTGGATTACTTTCTATGGGAATATGTGAAATATCTGATTTACGTCGATAAACCCAAAACGAAGCCAATATAACTCTTGTTATTCATGTAGTACCAGCCGATATGCTTGAAAGAGTAGTCGAAAATCGGACTCATAGAATAGCACATTTAAGAGTTAGTCATGCACAACAATTGAAGGAAATTATTTTTAAACATTAAATGGCATGAACAAAACTAACACCTGAAAAAATATTTTCCTCAATACATTGATTTTTTCTGTTCTACTAAATAAGGTCAGCCATATGGCCAAAACAAATGGACTTGGATTTAACTTAAAGCCCAGTTTTTGTAAAAAAAAAACGATCTAAAGGACTTTTGTATTTATACCAAATTAAGAAAATCTAAAATATCTCGCTATATAAGTTGCCTTGTTGAATAAAATTCTTATTCAATGTTAATTTTGACAATTGAAACAATGCCTTATAATTAGTTTCAATCTAAAAGTTTCATAAAGGAATTTTCTTTTTTGGCTAATAACAGAAAATCTATATTTTCTTCAAAATCAGTATTAAACGTTTTTATAATCATAATTTTAAGCGCTAACAATTGAGAGCCATTTGAATGAAAAAGTAATGATTTGTCCAATAACTTCTAAAGTGTGTCAAAAAATATACATTTGCATAAAAATCCCCAGTCATGAGCATCCTAGAAATTGAGCTTAGCCTGTGCGTGGATAAATTCAAAGGAGGTCAACGTCAAATGACTTCCATGCCTATCATGATAGCTTACGATAAAAAGTTAACAAGTTACAATCTGACGCCGTGAAATTATGTTTGCTTTGAATTCAAGTGTTCTTCGTCTTGAATGTTTTGAAGGTGCCCGAAATTATTTACTTTATTTAAATGGTAAACGGCTCATAGCTTAACAAATTAGCTATCGAGTGCATACGCTTGAAATTGATTTATTATGAAACTCATTGAACATTTGATATATATACATTTTGAAGAGCATTCACATAAGTGAACCATTTTTTGTTTTTGTAATTTTAATCCGTATTTGATATTTAATTTTCATAATCCAATGTATAGAAATATTAAATATTACCACTAAGTATCATTTGTAGAAACAGATCTACACACATTAGTACGTATTATCGAAAAGTCGTTATGCTGCAAGGAGGAACCCTGCAAATTTGAGTCCTGTCCCCTCTTCTTTGGAATATAGTGGTAAACGAGCTTTTACACATCATGGAAGCGGGGGGATGCCAAGTGATTGCCTACTCAGATGACGCTACTATCGCTGTCTCAGGGAAGCACCTGAATATGATCAAAACTTCTCCGAAACGCACTACACAAACTTTCCAAATGGACAGTCAGTTGTGGTCTGGGTGTTAACTCCAGCAAGACTGAACTGGTCTTGTTCACTGGGAAATATAAAAGTCCTCACACTGACTCCTTGTCACTAAACTGAATCGAACTAGCCTTTTCAAAACTAAATACCTGTGACTTATATTGGACAGGAAACTTAACTGGAAGCTGAACATAACAGAAAGAGTAAAGAAAGCGACAGTCGCACTTTATTCCTGTAAGAAAGCCATGTACATGAAAGGGGGAATGAAACCCCGTATCACGCATTATCTCTATATCTCAGTTATTAGACGGATACTTCTTTATGGAGTAGTAGTATAGTGGACAGCGCTAGGGATAGCTATAAATAGCAAAAAACTAGCCAAGGTAAAAAGGTGCGTGTCTGTGCATCGGTGGTGCACTCCGTACAACACCCCCAGCAGTACTAGACATTCTTTTTCACCTACTACCCCTAGATATTTTCAGCAAGCAAATGGCAGCTAAGTCAGCCATACGTCTTAAAGCCATCTAACAACTCAAAAATTCTAAACGAACATAAAAATATTCCTGATAACTCCCTTACCAGGCTAAACATTGATAAGAGCTTCCAGGTCACAATTCCACACAGTTCGTCATCCGTCTTCCTGATCATTGCAGTGTGTTCCATGAAGAACTCATGGCGATCGAAGAGGACTGGCTGGAAGAGAATGTAATATCTGCCAAGGATATTATCATTTTCTAAGACAGCCAAGCGGCCATCAAATCACTGGAATCAGTCTCAACAAATTCAAAGACGACCCTAGATTGTCGCTCATCTCTACAAGAGATGCCAAACCAGATTAACATTGATAGCATAGGGTGCCACTATGCCAGTTAACTGTAAGGAAGATGAACTCGCCAGACATTGGACTAAATTACTAGTTGTACCCGACACGAGTGCACTAGGTATTGCTATTGCAACATGTAAAAGCTTACTAGCGCAACATACTAATAACGTGTCAAATAACCAAACAAATTCGGCCAAAGCTGGATTTGATAAGATCTAAGGGACTATGATATCGCTCGATAGATTGTACATTAGCGCTACTATAGGTGGACACTGTTTAATAGGCAGACATGCAAAAAGGCTAGGCCTATATAGGAGCTGCATGAACGAAGAGGACGAAGAAACAATATACTTTGTCTCCTTTGTAACTGCCTGACCCTATCAAAGGAAAGGAAAGGTCTCCTCCGTTTCATTAAAAGCTCAGAATGGTTTTCTCACGGGTAGTAGTAAGGAGAATGGACAAGATCCATGTGGTATCACAATGGACCAAAAATGACAGGCACTCTTACCTCACCTAGTGTAATTTGGGTATTTGCAATTTATTTTGATATGCAACACTACTTACAGGATGTTTCACTTAAATGCACTCATGCACTCGTCGTATTATGATATTGCCTTAACCCAATTAAGTTTTGTGAATTTTTGACTTACGTAATATATACTTATTAAATATATAAGTGGACCAGTAAATTGGTGTTTAATTGGCCAAACCAAAAGAACAGAAACATTGTTCTAGATTACCGATTTCTATAATTCATATTAAGCTATCGTAATATGGTAAAGTTTGAAGTTAAGATGATTTTAGCTTTGTCATAGATTTTGTTTTTGAAAAAGATGCAGTCATTTTTCTGGAAAATATTATAAATAATATGTCAAAATTGGAATGGGCCCATAATGAAGGAAACTAAAATAAAAATTGGAAAAAATTGTGTCTAAAAAAGAGTTTATTTTTTTTTAATTTTACCAACCAAATTTGTTTGAGTCACACGTTTATACTTTACAAGTCAAAAGTCAATTAGCTGTTTTTAATAGTTTGCATGTATTGGTCAATTTTTTGCAAAAATAAATCAAGCCACGGTACTTTGCAAAACTGATATTGCAAATTTTATTTGCCAAGGTGATTAAAGAAATCAATAAATAGTTCTGTTATTAAAATCCGCACCGTAAGGAAAGAAACATATTTTGATTTGAATCTGATCTGAACGGCTTCGTTGAGATATGCTTTTTTGACAGTTGATCGCGAGAGGACCAGGATCCGTGAAAAACATTTTGATGATGCTAGGAAACAAAATCGAACCCAGTCTTTCTACGCGACCATACATCGTGTCACTGAGCCCGTCCTTCCCATCGATTTAGTTTCTTAAAATACTGCACAATTCACTTGATTATTTATTATTATGGTTTTCATTAATTTATAAAATCTTCTAGCGAACAGATGTTACGAATTTTCAGTCTTTCCGACTCAACAAACAATAATCTTTAGTTTGGAAGATAATTAGTAAAACTTCAAATGAAGCAACTTTTATTGCAGATATAAGGTTAGATATTCTAAAACGATAATCATGTACCTCAACATTTTCTAGTTAATAGCATTACGGATAATAAAGATGGACCTGTGTTTAAATATTAATCTTAAAGGTTTTTAAAAAGAAAAGAAAATAAAGACAACACAATTCGAGTGCAGTGTAATAAGAAGAGGAATAAATCAACCCGACATACGTACAAATTCGTGTGAACAGAGTACCCTTTTACATGAATATTTTAAAGTCCATGTGAACATAAATAATACATTAATTTTTGTGCCAACAAATTAGTGTGTCTACTAGTTTTGTAATAATAGTATTTTTTTATAAATGTTATGAATCAACGACTGAAAGTCATTGTACCCTGGGAACAATCATTAGATATGCAGATACACACATTCAAAGGCCAAAGACCTTGTTATCAGTGGCCGGCAAAAAAATTGTTCACAACCATAAATTGGTGAAGAATACTAATTATAGTTTGTTTAGTTTGCTTTACAGGCATCGCTTATTAACCCAAAATGGTATTTTCTTACATCATTTGGAATTAATTACCCAGTTCTATAATAATATAATCGATGTTTAAATTTGTACATTTTTACTTCATACGAGTTTCATAGTCTGGGCAAAATGAGATAACTTTGTTTGCGATTTCTTCTAAAACAAAATAAAAACGAGTGGTGGGTGCACGACTGGGTCGTACGCAACTTTCTCTTTCACCGCAAGTTGGGCGTTAGATCATATCATAAGCATTTTGATTATGGATGCTTAAATGATATAAATAATGTCGAAGTGTATTTATACGAATGTTTACTCCGAAATTTAAAGGAATCGATGTCAATGTGAATAATAATGATTTTCCGTTATTGGCCAAAACTGAAAATTCCGTTTAGTGATAGTTGGGCTAAAACTAATTATGTGGAATTGCTTCAAACTGTAGTTGTAGTATATATATTAAATTTCATTCAATTTGACAAAATAGTTTGCGAGAAATTAACAATTTTCTTTATATGCCCTAAATGACAAAATCCGTTATATGGATTTTCTCGAAAATACTGGGTATGCAGTTTTATTGGAACTTATATGGTTATAGTATATATAAAGTTTTATCAAAATCGTTAGAGCCGTTTTCGAGAAAATTGAGGTTATGTGTAATTTTTATGTGGCAGGCTAAAGCAAACACAACGAGTGGTGGGTGCACGACTGGGTCGTACGCAACTTTCTCTTTCACAGCGAGTTCGGCGTTAGATCAAATAGTGCGTATTTTGATTATTAATGCTAAAAATTATATAAAATGTCGAAATTTGATTATACGAACGTTTACTCCGAAATTTGAAGGAATCGGTGTCTATGTGAAAAATAATTAATTTTCGTTATTGGCCAAAACTGAAAATCCGTTTAGTGATAGTTGGGCTACAACTAATTATGTGGAATTCTTTAAAACTACAATAGTAGTATATATATTAAATTTCATTCAATTTGTCATAGTAGTTTGCGAGAAATTTACAATTTTCTTTATATGGCCTAAATGACAAAATCCGTTATATGGATTTTCTCGAAAAAACTGGGTATGCAGTTTTGTTGGAACTAATATGCTTATAGTATGTATAAAGTTTAATCAAAATCGTTAGAGCCGTTTTCGAGAAAATTGAGGTTATGCGTAATTTTTATATGGCAGGTACCGTTAATAACATGGCTAAAAGCAAACAAAAAAAATGGCCTAGAATTATGACCAAAACAAGCTTGGATACGGAGTTTGAAGAAAATCGGCCAAGTCGTTTAGGCTGGGGAGACCATTACGGACAGACGGACCGACGGACCGACGGACGGAATTCCAAAAACCACTTTTTTAGGCTCCGCTATCATCGTAATGTTAGAATCAATCAAAATCTCGAGGTCGAAAATTTTCACGAAAACAATATCTTTCTCTTTGTAAGAGAAAGTTAATAAATACATACGTATGTAACAAGAAATTTGACAATTCTTACGCACACATAACGAAATCACGATTTTCTACACGTGTGTATGCTAGGCTGTAGGAACATACAGACACAGTGCATCCGAAAGCGACGCATTATAACGATGGTTGGGTGCTGTAGAACGAGGGTAGACTCTGATTGGCGTTAACTTGGCAATGCCCAGTGTTGCAACTCTGACTACACATCAAATGTGCTTATCTTTTACCTCCAAGTGGTAACCATCGGGTACTGGTCTCATCCAACCGGATTTGACTTGCTAAACGATAAGTGCGAGTGTTGATAACACGACGAAAAACAGCAACACTATAAACACCCTGGTGAGAATGGCACGGAAGAATACCCGGCCTGCTGTCCCAGGCGAACCTAGATGAGCTGCTCTGACATATTCGGACAACAGGTTGTCTAGGAATTTCAAGGGTTAGTCAGGCCCCTTGAACAGAGATGGTGGCGGATGAACCGAAAGGCCAACGGCAGCGCTCAATCCCGTAGTGGATACTGATGGCCCCGTGTCCTAGGGGTATCTAATAAATTGGAACTGGCCCTCCAGGTTGGGGGTTGTGCTTTGGGTTAACTACCCACCCACAGAAAAAAAACATGGTTACGAAGCAACCAATAGCCTCGGAAAGGACGGATTTTATTGTTGACGACCCTGCTAAACGAAAAAAGGACAACGACGTTCGTATCTGCACCTGGAATGTGAGAACATTAAACAGGAGAGGTGCAGGCGAACAACTAGCGGAAGCCCTAAACTGCTACAAAGCAGACATTACTGCCATCCAGGAAATACGATGGGATGGGCCGGGCAAAAAGAGGATGAAAAACTGTGACATATACTACGGACCGTGTTATAGTGAGCAGAAACAGCGACTATTCGGATGCGGATTTGTTATAAGTGCCAGACTTAGGCAAGAAGTCTTATGTTTCCAAGACATTAGCGAACGCATAGTAACAATCCGCATCAAGGCCAAATTCGCCAACATAAGCCTTATATGCGCTCACGCTCCGACGGAAGAAAAAGATGATATAGCTAAGGATTGCTTCTACGAGCTTCTCGACAAAACCTATGAGCGACTACCGAAGTACGATGTTAAAATCGTGCTGGGAGATTTTAACGCAAAGGTAGGAAGAGAAGACATCTTTAGAAGTATTGTCGGAAAACAAAGCCTACACGACAACACGTCTGGTAACGGACTTAGGCTAATTGATTTCGCTACGGAACGAAATGCCACTATAGCCAGCACACGGTTTCCTCACCTCGATATCCATAAGGGGACATGGCGGTCTCCAGATCAACGAACGGTCAACCAAATTGATCACATTGCGATAGATAAAAGGCACGCATCCAGTATTTTGGATGTCCGAACATTCCGAGGAGCTAACATCGACTCGGATCACTACCTTGTAGCAGCCAAGGTAAGAATGCGGATATCCACCACGCCACAACAATCCAGAAATACTGTGAAAAAATTTAATGTCGGAAGACTGCAGTCGCAAGAGACCGCCAAGACCTTCGCACAACGCGTATCCCTTAACCTCTCGATTAACACCATACCACCAGCATCGAATGTCGAAGAGCAATGGCAACGATGCCAACAGGCCATTAGATCAGCCGCAACTGATGTGCTAGGTTTCTCGCGCCCACCAGCAAGAAACCCCTGGTTTGATGAGGAATGCCGACAGATGCTCGCAGCCAAGAACGAGGCCTACAAGGCTAAGCTGCAGGTGAAGACGAGAGCTGCCATTGAGCTCTATAGGCAAAGAAGGAGGGAAGAACATCGGCTTTTCAGCAAGAAGAAAAAAGAGCAAGAAAAGCGCGCGATCGAGGATATAGAGAGGTGCCACTCCAGGAACGATGTTCGCAAGTTTTACCAAAGTGTAAAGCGTCAAAGCCAAGGATACAAAGCTCGAACAGAATCCTGTCGAGATGAACAAGGAAATATTGTAGTTGAGACACAGTCGATGCTGAGGATATGGAAGAACCACTTCTGCAGACTGTTAAACGGCGATGACGAACAACATTCCGCTGTCAGGCAGAACGAACCATTCAATATTGGCAACGACAGCGAAAACTGCCAACCACCCGACCTGAGTGAAGTGAGGATAGCAATATCTAAACTCAAGCTTAATAAGGCTGCCGGAAATGACGGCCTTCCCGCTGAGCTCTATAAGGCCGGCGGAGATGACTTGGTAAGTAACATCCACCAACTCATAAGCCAAATCTGGTCGGATGAAAATATGCCTGAAGAATGGAACCTCAGCATCGTTTGCCCGATCCACAAAAAAGGAGACCCTCTGAACTGCGCCAACTACAGAGGCATAAGTCTCCTCAACATCGCCTACAAGATCCTATCTGCCGTAATATGTGAACGCCTGAAACCGTTTACCAACAACCTGATTGGCCCTTATCAGTGTGGTTTTAGGCCAGGAAAGTCCACAACCGATCTAATTTTCACACTTCGGCAGATCCTGGAAAAAACTCAAGAAGTCCAAATCGATACCCACCACCTATTCATCGATTTCAAAGCCGCATATGACAGCATTTATAGAGACGAACTGTACAGAGCCATGTCTAGTTTTGGTATACCGCCCAAACTCGTCCGTTTGTGTAGGATGACGATGGAGAATTCTCGGTGCTCCATCAGGGTCGGAAACGACCTCACCGACACATTCGATACCAAAAAAGGATTTAGGCAAGGCGATGCGCTGTCATGTGACTTCTTTAATCTGATTCTTGAGAGAATTGTGCAAAACTCCAAAGCCAACACAAGAGGCACAATTTTCCAAAAGTCGGTGCAACTACTAGCATACGCTGACGATATTGACATCATTGGTAGGACTCAACGTGATGTCATAGCCACGTTTGCTAGTATAGAGAAGGAAGCGGCGAAAATGGGTTTAGCAGTAAATGAGGGTAAGACTAAGTATATGCTGTCAACACGAAAGGACACACAACATCGACGAATTGGACAGAACGTCACCATTGACAGATATAACTTTGAGGTAGTACGGGACTTTGTCTACCTCGGCTCCGCTATTAACTCTGACAACAACATCTCGTCAGAAATTAAACGAAGAATTACTCTTGCCAACCGCTGTTTCTTCGGGCTAAGAAGGCAATTTAGTAGTAAAGCCCTCACTCGAACTACTAAGGAGATCCTATATAAGACCCTGATCATCCCAGTCCTGCTCTACGGCGCTGAAGCATGGACCGTATCAAAAGCGGATGAAGAAATCCTTGGTAGATTCGAGAGGAAAATTCTTCGGAAAATCTTCGGTCCCGTTTGCGTTGACGGGCTATGGAGACGAAGATTCAACCAAGAACTATACGAGCTGTACAGCGACATGCCCCTGGTCAAAAAACTCCGCATTGGACGTTTAAGATGGCTAGGACATGTAGAACGAATGGACACCAATACTCCGGCTCGCAGAGTCTTCGATTCCCAGCCAGACGTCGGACGCAGTAGAGGAAGACCTCGCCTTAAGTGGCGCGCACAAGTGGAAACCGACCTCAACCAACTTGGAGTGCGCAACTGGAGGCAGTTAGCTAAGGACCGGGCTAATTGGAGAGGCATGTTGGTTGAGGCCCAGGTTCATTCCGGACTGTAGCGCCACTTAAGTAAGTAAGTATGTAACAAGAAATTTGACAATTCTTACGCACACATAACGAAATCACGATTTTCTACACGTGTGTATGCTAGGCTGTAGGAACATACAGACACAGTGCATCGGAAAGCGACGCATTATAAAACGAACTTGTAAAAGCACGCAGAATTTGGGAAATTCCTTTCAGAATTCGACTTATCGAAGGTGACGCCAAATAATTTCTTCGAGTTAAAAAGTAATAGAAGTTCGAGTGATCAAATAAAAATGACATGTAAAATTTAGTCTTGGCGCCAACCAATTTCGTTCGAGTTATTAGATATTCGAGCTATCGAAGTTCGACTGCGTTAAAAAAAATCAAATTCGGTGATGAAACTAATGGACAAATTCATTGAAACTTCAATTATTAAAAGAACATTTAAAGGAGAATACGTTTCGATCCCACGTATTCTGATGATCCGGACCAATGTGCTATTTGACTTTAAACGGTTGCAAATATCAGTGGGACTTGCATTCGGAATGTCGATAAGCAAATCACAATGAGTGTTTGCGAAATAAATCTGGGAAATTTATGCTTTTCCCAATCTCAATTATAGCTCGCCTGTTCCTGAAAATGAATATATACTTATTTCAGGACAACGTATTAAACAATTTTGTGTTACAAAAAATACTACAATATACAAAATGGTAACTTCAAGATTTACATTAATGAAATGAAATAAAATTACAATAACTGTTAACATTCATGACCAAGGCAAGGCAGCGTCTGTCGGGTCACCTACTTACTTAAGTGGCGCTACAGTCCGGGATGAACCTGGGCCTAAACCAACATGCCTCTCCAATTAGCCCGGTCCTTAGCTAACCTCCTCCAGTTGCGCACTCCAAGTTGGTTGAGGTCGGTTTCTACTTGTACGCGCCAGTTAAGGCGAGGTCTTCCTCTACTGCGTCCGACGTCTGGCTGGCAATCGAAGACTCTGCGAGCCGGAGTATTGGTGTCCATTCTTTCTACATGTCCTAGCCATCTTAAAGTCCAATGCGGAGTTTTTTGACTAGGGGTATGTCGCTGTACAGCTCGTATAGTTCGTGGTTGAATCTTCGTCTCCATAGCCCGTCAACGCAAACGGGACCGAAGATTTTTCGAAGAATTTTTTTCTCGGATCGACCAAGGATTTCTTCATCCGCTTTTGATACGGTCCATGCTTCAGCGCCGTAGAGCAGGACTGGGATGTTCAGGGTCTTATATAGGATCTCCTTAGTAGTTCGAGTGAGGGCTTTATTACTACATTGCCTTCTTAGCCCGAAGAAACATCGATTGGCAAGAGTAATTCTTCATTTGATTTCTGACGAGATGTTGTTGTCAGAGTTAATAGCGGAGCCGAGGCAGACAAAGTCCCGTACTACCTCAAAGTTATATCTGTCAATAGTGACGTTCTGTCCAATTCGTCGATGTTGTGTGTCCTTTCGTGTTGACAGCATATACATTGTCTTACCCTCATTTACTGCTAAACCCATTTTTGCCACTTCCTTCTCTATACTAGCAAACGTGGCTATGACATCACGTTGAGTCCTACCAATGATGTCAATATCGTCGGCGTATGCTAGTAGTTGCACCGATTTTTGGAAAATTGTGCCTCTGGTGTTGGCTCGGGAGTTTTGCACAATCCTCTCAAGAATCAAATTGAAGAAACCGCATGACAGCGCATCGCCTTGCCTAAATCCTTTTTTGGTATCGAATGTTCGGTGAGGTCATTTCCGACCCTGATGGTGCAGCGAGAATTTTCCATCGTCATCCTACACAAACGGACGAGTTTGGACGGTATTTCAAAACTAGACATGGCTCTGTATAGTTCGTCTCTGTAAATGCTGTCGTATGCGGCTTTGAAATCGATAAATAGGTGGTGGGTATCGATTTGGACTTCTTGGGTTTTTTTCCAGGATTTGCCGAAGTGTGAAAATTTGATCGATTGTGGACTTTCCTGGCTTAAAACCACACCGATAAGGGCCGATCAGGTTGTTGGTTAACGGTTTCAGGCGTTCACATATTACGGCAGATAGTATCTTGTAGGCGATGTTGAGTAGACTTAGGCCTCTGTAGTTGGCGCAGTTCAGAATCCGTCATTTCCGGCGGCCTTATTAAGCTTGAGTTTAGATATAGCTATCCTCACTTCACTTAGGTCGGGTGGTTGGCAGTTTTCAATGTCGTTGCCAATATTTAATGGTTCGTTCTACCTTACAGCGGAATGTTGTTCGTCATCACCGTTTAACAGTCTGCAGAAGTGGTTCTTCCATATCCTCAGCATCGACTGTGTCTCAACTACGATATTTCCTTGTTCATCTCGACAGGATTCTGTTCGAGCCTTGTATCCTTGGCTTTGACGTTTTACACTTTGGTAAAACTTGCGAACATCGTTCCTGGAGTGGCACCTCTCTATATCGTCGATCGCGCGCTTTTCTTGATCTTTTTTCTTCTCTCTGAAAAGCCGATGTTCTTCCCTTCATCTTTGCCTATAGAGCTCAATGGCAGCTCTCGTCTTCACCTGCAGCTTAGCCTTGTAGGCCTCGTTCTTGGCTGCGATCATCTGTCGGCATTCCTCATCAAATCAGGGGTTTCTTGCTGGTGGCCGCGAGAAACCTAGCACATCAGTTGCGGCTGATCTAATGGCTTGTTGGCATCGTTGCCATTGTTCTTCGACATAAGATGCTGGTGGTGTGTTGTGAGTCGAGTGGTTAAGGGATACGCGTTGCACGAAGATCTTGGCGGTCTGTGGCGATTGCAGTATTTCGAAATTAAATTTTTTCACTGTATTTCTGTTTTTTTGTGGCGTGGTGTATATCCGCATCCTTACCTTGGCTACAACAAGGTAGTGGTCCGAGTCGATGTTAGCCCCTCGGAATGTTCAATTTGGTTGACTGTTCGTTGATCTGGAGACCGCCATGTCCCCTTATGGATATCGAGGTGAGGAAACCGTGTGCTGGCTATAGTGACATTTCGTTCCGTAGCGAAGTCAATTAGCCTAAGTCCGTTACCAGACGTGTTGTCGTGTAGGCTATATTTTCCGACAGTACTGCTAACGATGTCTTCTCTTCCTACCTTTGCGTTAAAATCTCGTCGAGTCGGGTCAGCTAGTGTTGAATAAAATTAACAGGAACTCCATAGTTAAAATTAAGAACAAATCGTAACCTATTTTTTCAAGAATGTTCGAAAAATAATTTTAGTATTTTAACCGTTTTAGGAAAAACGCCAGTTCCTTGCAATCAACATTGTCTAGTTAAATGCAACTGAATGTCTTATTTACTTTTAATGTAACTTGTTTTATGTTAAATATTTCCTATGGGTGATTGAGTTTTTGTCATTAACCGAAAATCGTTATTTTCTGCTGGATGAATTAATTTATAGATTTTCCTTAAATTTAATTTTCGAATAATTATTTATATTGCAGTTATGCCAGTAAGTTATCTGTCAGTGAATGAAAAAGTTATGTACGATACAGTAATGCACTTTATTTTGTTCGCTATTAAGAAGAACGACAAAGTGACCCCAAATTGTCATGTATTCATTTGCTTAAAATGGTTAACGATTATTATTTTGGGAATGTATTTTCATTTCTCCATGATTAGTTATCTTTTAAGAAAAGAAAAACGCCTTAAAAGTAATAGTTTGTAATACATATATTAATTGAAACACATCCGTACAATACCATTATTGACTAAACTATTATGGAGTTTCTAACTATGTAATTACAACATAACGATTATAATCGTGATGTTTCCTGCTTCCATTAGACAAATGCGTTGTATATTACGAAACACTGCCTTGCTTTGCATTAATTCGGAAGCATCGAAATAAGGGCAATTATAGCTTCAATCATATCTTACCACCAGGTAACACAAACAACAACACAAAACAATACTCCTTACGTAAAAATCGTATATGCGGGCCGGTTAAAACGTGTTACCAGGTTGACGACAATGTGCGCCAGATTCTTTTCGTATCTCGGTTCGGTGGTATCGTTCCGCGGCTACATATTGGCGCATTCAATTGCGCAACTCATGTTGGTAGTATGCGCTGAACCTGTATGTTGTTTATTTTCCCAATGCATTCGCTCGATTGCGATGGGCTGTGAATTTAAAAAAAAATTAAGTAACCATAACACGAAGGGAATGAAAGTATACGCTGCTACTTAAACGTATACAGAGTACTTTCATTTTTACTTGCGCCTATAGGACAAGTATTGGTTTCATGAAAAACAAAATCCAGATTATAATCAAAACTGTCATTACATTTATGGAGAAGTTCTTAAAAGTGGGCCTGGCGGTTCGGTCCAACTGCCTGTCAGTTTAGGCAGCTGAATGTTAAACAGCTGGACCCATTTACTTCAAATTTAATATACAGGGTTCTTGGTTTAATACTCAGAGGATTTTTCGGAATTGACATTATAAATAGTTCTAAAAGTCCAGTTATAGCTATCACTAAATAACTTCATTGGAACATGAAAAATGATGGAATTGAAATTCGGAAAATTGGAAAATTCTGTTTCATTTGGGTGGAATGAGAAACATGTCTTCATAAAAATAAATCTATTGAAAAACAAAAAGTGATTTTCTCCGAAAACTTTAATTAAAATTTAAAATATTTTTGGATAACCTTGTTGTAAAATTCATAAGCTTTATTTTTGATAGCAATTCGCCAATGATTGAATTTATAAAAATGCCGCAAGAAGTAAACTTAAGTATTAATACATTCATGAACTAAAACTACACTTTTTTCCAAAAAATAGATTTAACGAAGCTTGTGTATTTTGTCCAAACTATGAAAATTATCAATACTGCAATGAGAAATTACGTACGACCCAGCAGTACACCCAACACCTGTTTCTTAATGTTATGTGTTTTGTTTTGAGCAATTGAAATGTGGTTTGTACACTTTTGGCAATATCTGTCGGTGAAACTTTGTTTTTTTAAGAAGTCCCACGACTTATATTTTATTAAGCTGTCGCTGCTAATCAAAATTCGAAACACCTAATTTAGATAAAGTTATGTCAAAAGAAAAATGGCTGAGTACGATTCTAATCAACGAATAATAAAGTTCGTTTGTTAACCGCTTTTCAACTAAAAGATATATATCTAAACATTTTGCGATGTAGATAGATAATTTGTGTGCCACCTGTGTAGATTTGTTAATACTCAGATAAGTCTTCTGCACAACTATTAATTATATTCAAAATCACATTATTTTTTATTTATTCATACAGCTCGATTTCTGTCAATGCATTTAAATATTTATAATGTCAAGAAGAAATTTAAAAAATGACAATTTTGGCGTCATTTATGTTGGAGAAGAACACCGATTATTAGGAAAGCGTCATGCTTTTTAGGCAAAAAAGTATGGCACATATATTTTTTCACATGGTTTTTTGTGCAAAATGGCATATAATACTGAATTCAAAGAAAAATATATGAGAAAATCCGCTGTGCTAATCGTTGAATACCCTATCCCATCCTATCCTCATAACAAATGTACTATTTTCGAAATATTTTCATCGAAAGTTTTTTTTAGATTTTTTTCTAAAATTATACCGAAAAATATGTTTTTAAGAAAACGTGGACGTGGCAAAAAACTTTATATGGACGAAATATAGATATTGCGATTGTCTTAAACCCTTTGCGGCCAAACAATTAAAATAGATTTATGCAACCTTGTTTATTGTATTTACCAGGAAAAAAATGCAGTTTCTTATTTTGTACTATCATTAATATTTTGTAGGTGGTTGCTCTGAGAAACCACTGGGCACTCCTGCATTTTTCCGGAAAAATAAAACAAAGACATTTTTTAAAGAAAATTTTTAAACTTATATTTTTATTTCTCATGGTATTTGGCAAATTATTTGTTTCATTTGACAAGCATAATGCTACATTGCAGACTGTGCAGCACCATCTGAAACGATGGGGTTCACTTTTTGTGCTGCAATATTCACATTGTCTGCAAGCAGCGTACGTTAGCAAGTGGGAGCACTGGTTGTATTTCCTCTTCAATAAAACATTTGGTTTGAAGTGGTTAATCTTTTTATCTTGTCCTGATATTGAAGGACGACCTCTGCAGACTCCCAATCAGATTGACTAGATTGGACACCATCAGAAGGAATTGCTTCACAATCTACCTCATTTTGAAGCAATATTGCCTCACCCTGTTCATCTTCCTCGTCCAAATCTTCAATGTCAGATTCCGGATCGGATGGGATGTCCTCCAAAACACCGATAATATCACCATCCAACAAGTGGCGTGAACCCGTCCGCGTTTCAGCGAAAAAAAAATAAAAAAAATATCCTTTATCCCGGTGGTTTCATAGAGTAACCACCCATATATAATGATAAATTGCATTTTAACACATGAAAGTCAAAAAACACTACAGAATATTCAAATAAACTTACTACTCATTTTACTTCAAAGCTCAAAACTAACAATTTTATTTAGAACTAACTTCAAGCTCCTTTCACAGCTGATTACAAACTCAAAATGACTCCCACTCATCGCAAAATACAGATATGTTGCACAAATAAAATCCTGTTGCTTTACAAATAAACAGGAACAAACGTGATATAGTGGTTTCCCATTGCAACCACGAGAAAAGCAGGAAAAATTATTGATCTGACCGTTTAGCCAAAAACAAAGTTTTACTGAAAAGGGGGCGTGGTAGTGTGCGGGTTTTAAAAATTGTTACACTTACTCTGCTTCGTCGCACAGAGAGTCTACGTACCAAATTCCATCAATCTGGCTCAAATTTTAAGGCCCAAAATCGGTAACACACAGAAGGACAAACGGACGGACGAACAGACAGATAGACCCTACCCCTATGGGATAGGGTATAATCAGTAAATGCGTTTGCACGACAGAAAATTATGTATTTTATTCCGAGAGTGAAAATTACGTTTAGAGGAATCAAAGGGCCAAACCCACCGAGGAACTGAAACCGAAACGTTCTTTTCTTTTTTTTAACTACTAATTACTTCCAATTTGCTATGTTATTCAATTAAAAATACTTCTTAAATAAAAGATATCAATAAACCACACTTATCTCCTTTATTATAATTTCTTAAAAGTTTTGTTTTCCGTTTTTACTTTTCTTATTTTGCAATTTTGCATTTCTTCGTACCGAAACTTGCAACATTTTTTTCTTTCGTTGTAATTTCTGTTTGCCGAAATTTGTAGGGATTTTAGTAGTAGGATTCGCTTCAGACTATATATTGATTCTAGTATCCGAAAGTTTTTGGGCACGATCAGTCGAATAAAACTACATTTAGTGTAGTGGAATTAAAAACAATATCAGTGTAGTGGAATATTTAAAGTGCAAAACACGATTAACCAAAAATAGAAAAATTAACTGTTAGGAGGTTCAAAACTAAACTATCAACAAGTTCGTAAGTGGATAAAACTTAAACAGTGATAATCAAATTCAAACGTCATTAGAATCAAGCTGTAGATATTTTATTCCCTCTACATTAGGAATATATTAATTTTGACATATAGTTTGTGATACAAGAAATAATAATACAAAATAGCGCAACAGGCTCGTTAGTACCAAGGGTCTAGCTTTCTCACAACCATGTGTGCGAGTGTACTTCTTGCGCGATGGTAGGACTTCCTGTTTTATGCCGACTCCGAACGTCTAAGTTAAGATAAGATTTTCTTGACAATTGATACTACCCGGATGATTTGTCAGATCATCACGAGAGGCGAGCGTTTTCGACAAAAGGACTTGATGTCAACCCCCGTCAAATGCCTTTGAAATATAAAATGCTTTTTCCAGTATGGAGTATTAATTGGTCAGCTGATCACCAGCTGACCTGTTGCAACGAAACTCATACTGCTGGTCAATTACATATTTTTGCGATATATTTGATAAGCTGAAGATTTATCAGTGTTTCCATGGCCTTGGAAAGAAGGAATGTAAGTTGAATTGGTCGGTAACTCCAGTGAGAAATTTATAAAAAAAAGTCCTGCAACTGTATAAGTACGAAAGTGAATTTGTCAAATAGAATGGATATACTTCTAAAGTAAAGGAAGTGACTTGGCACAACCTGGCAACGTTGAAATGGCTGCGAAATGGACAGCAGGCAGATTGGCTTTGTCCAGAACTGACGGCTGGAGTGTCATTGTGAGAGCTTTGGAACTTATGATAAGGCCTAATTTTTTTTATATTTTTGATAAACGACTGAAAGATTTGAATACCTCTCAGACATTGAAGAAATTTTCGCTTCAACTTTTGGTCATTGAGAAATTGAACACCTTTTAAATAGGCATTACAGCCATTTCTGGATTGTTTGAAATTTTTTTCGTTTTCTTTTCCTCTGTTTTATATGAATTATCTACCAAAACTGGACAAAGTTGATTGTAAAATTAAATTTATCAAAGGTCTACCTTTGTGGTTTAGTCGTAACAGTAAATTAAAAATAAATGCTTGATTGAATTTCATTTGGTAAGCCAGTAGAAATCGGCTTGTATAAATGCCAACAAACACAACTTGTTTAACATAGCTGATACAAGTGTGACTTAAAGCTTGGAATCGAATAAAGATTTAAATGAAAATTATGCCTTTATGAAGATTTTTCATTCATTTCCTACTGCAATAAGAGCTATCAAAGACACATATTTAGACTCTTTCGGCTGGAGCATGGGCGCTTTCACTTCACAGTTTATGTCCTATTTTGCTCGAAACGATCAAGGATTTATTCAATCGCTTTTGATACTGTCCGTCCTTCCTTCATCGCCATAGAGTGTGTATTGGATGATCAGGACACATAATATCTCTATGTTTTATTTCTGAATTATTTCAATTGTTTGTGAATTCTGTTTTTTGTTTTTTATTTTTGATGGATGGATTTATAGAAAATTTGATATACGGTGTTCTTGATTTCATATCCAGAATAATTTTTGGAATAGGCATTATAGCTATAAAAGTAACGGTATCTCTCATATAACGGCATTTCTTAAAAGTCTCCAAAGTTTTTGATTAAACTTTTGACAATTGTCAACTTTAACGTTCGAAATAAAACTGCATAGGTACCAAGATTTGGCCTTAAAACTTATAAGAAATCTATAATCTGCTGTGCGAATCGTTTATACCAATCCCCTAATTAAAATCGGCGTGGCTAAAAAAAATGTTATATGTATGAAATATAGAATGATATTGTGAATATTTCTCTCGACATTTTATCAAAATTCCTTGTTGTTTAACCAAAATTGACAATATTTTCTGAAAGGGGGCTGGTTGTGGGCGAATTTTAAAAACAATTTACTTCTGCTGATATATGAACAAAAAGCTTAAATACCAACTTTCATTTGGACTTATAGTCTCCCATGGCATTATTATTATTTCTCTATGTTATGAACTTAATATCAAAACTAATATACTTCATAAAAATTAAGAACCTGACCCAATATCATGAATTTAATTTCTATGTGTTAACATATAAGCGTTCAATCTTTAAATAAATTAGCATTTTATCCACTTAAATGATACAGTTATACAAAATACCAGCGCAACCCCATTCGACTTGTTATCAACTTCCGGTTTGCTTCAAGGTTCCTCCTCTTTATCGTTTCGCTGGGAATATTCCACACTGCATAATAAATGATTATAATGATAATAAATTTCCTTCCGTATAATCTGTTGCGATTGCCCAAGAGTTTGTTTCCACCTTCAAGGCGATCATAAGAAATAAAATTATATAGCATTATTTCTAAAAGTGGGAGGTATTCCGATTCCATGAGTAGACTGCTTTGCAGAGTCACCCCTTGCATAGTCGTCCTTAAATTCTAATCCAGTGCAGATTGCGGAGCAATTTGCTTCGATTAAATTAGCCATCCACAAGCAACAGCGGCTTCCTCGTAATGGCGCTAAGCGCGCGCCACACACACTTATCTGTCCAACCAACCCTTGTGCACGATATTGTACACAAAACGGGTAAGCCTTAAAAGGGTCTTTATAAGGATGATGATGATTATATGGTGGTGTTAGAAACGTATATCTATCATTACAGGCATACATCGTGTTGTTATGCCCTGAATTTGTAGCTATACAACCCGATGATATGTTATCGTCGTCAACCTGCCGACAAACATGTGCCACCCCATTCCACCTTTTTGCCATCCAGATGAGCTTGCGACTTGGTTTAGCTGTGCTACCATTGGGAAACACTTTTGCCCTACTGTTATGAGGATACTGAAACCAACTATTCGGGGGATGCAATAGACCTACACCAGACACATTCTAGAGACTATGCCGACACGAATAAGACATATCGCCTGCGATTGATGATTATTTCCAGTATAATGGATCTGACTTGAACGGGATGCTAGGCGTGTGAAAGAATTTACCACGAGGGGTATGACTTGAATGCGAAGTGGAAGTCATGTCGTTGGCGTTAACGCTTTTTGATTTTTATTGAGTCAGCAGAATTCATTGGATTTTGTTCCCCTTTTAAGTTGTTTCTACCAAAGCAACGAGGGGTGCCAAGGCAATGGCAACGGCAACGGCAAATATTGTTCATGTTCATGTGGTGGTTTCGCTTTAATAGCGTGACAATTGTACAGCATTAATTTAGCGATTCTGTAGGCAAATGGTTTAATTATTTCCATCTTAATTTGCTAGGCTGCAAATGATAAAGTGTCATCCCGTCAGTCGAGGAAGGACAACTTTATATTCACTTTTTGTTTTACCGCCCAAGCCATGTAGAGGTTAGCAAGCACAAGTGGATAACAATCTTAACCAACTTGAAATGTATAAATGGTAACAGTAGGTAGGGGCTGTAGCGTCAGTTAAGAATGTATGTAAATATGGATGGGTGAATTTAAAAATACTGCAAATGCCCAGCTTTATAGCAATCTAGCATAAGGACGTTGCGGACGGCCTTGAAGCGAACAATCCACCTGCACATACAATGGAACTGATATTTGTTCCGCAATTGGTTAAGATGATAAATATGTATTGAAGAGATTTAAACCTTTAGTTATGTCTCCTGTTGCGTAAAAGACCAACAAAAAAAAGTGTACTTGGTTTATATATAGATATATATTTGACGAAATAATACTTTTTACAAAAGTCGACTAATCTAGCGAGTTGAAAAGCGCGAATAATCAAAAAAGGCGGTTGACTAAAAAAACGCAAGGGCCGAGCTGTCATTTGTGACAGTGGCCTTTTATTTTGAGTACGTTCGATTGTTTAAATCGGTGTGGCGTCAACATCTCCCTTATTTATTTAATAGCCATTGGGGTTGCTTTACGAGTCGCTTGTCCAACGTCACGGTGGCGGCGCAGTATACAACATTTACCAGAAAGAACAAGTTCACAGATCCGCAAATCGAAATTGGGAAAACAGTCCTCAAATCAGAAAAATCCATGCATCTGATAGGAATCACAATTGCATTCCATATAACCGTTATTGCTAAATCCGCACGGCTAAACTTAGTTGACATTTGAGAGCTAAAAGATATCTACACCAGCCCAGTTTCTTCTTCAGTATAAAGCCCAAGCAACCAGGTCTTGAATTTTGTTCTCATGTTTAGAGTTCAGCCCCGAAACATACACTGAACTTACTGGATTCTATCCAAAGACGTGTAATCCGCCTCAGAGACGATTCTTTCCTTACATCAAAGCTGAAGCCTTTGACACAGCGAAGATTTGTAGGAGATATGCTTCTTTATTAAAGATTATATATATTATACCGGCAGTTGTTCGGAGGAGCTTCGAGAAATCATTCCCAGACTCATTGCTTTTTTACGACCGACAAGGCACGCAGTTTGAGTTCACAGACATACTGTCCATCTAACAATGGTACGAACAACCCAATTCCAAAATTCCTTTTTTTAGAGAACAAGGAAAAATAAACCTCCAGAAGACGTATTTCTACCAATATATTTATAATATACAGCAATACATGAGCATAATCAATATACATCTGCAAGAACAATCTCAGGATGGTCTTCGATTTTTATAGGTTCGCCACAATTGAGAAAAATCAAAGAGAAATGAATGATTTTTCAAATTTTGGTATAAATCCAAACATTCTTTAAGTTGCGCGGTTTTGTTTTAAATTTCAACTTTAATAATGGTAATTTAGAATTACCAAAACCATTATATGGAACGAAGGTACTAGAACTTTAGAACCTCGTATAGACCGACAGGATTGCCAGACCCACGTTTTCAGACTTCTCCATAATCGTAATGTTTGGTTTGACTTAATTATCGAGTTTGTATTTTCTTACTAAACCAATAATTGCTCAGTAAAAGTAAAAAAATACTAGTTATTGCAGGCGTTTTGTATCGCTAGTACATATATCTTAAATAAACACCAATCCTCCAAACATTACCTGTATTCAAAATTGACATATATTGTCTCGTTTGCCACACCAATTTAAATGTATGCAAAACAAAAATTTCTTAGATATACAAGGCTCAGCATTATCTCCTTAAAATTCCATCAAAATACCCATGTCGTCTGTAGAAAATAATCTCAAGTAAGTTAAATGTCCAATTATATTTTCGTCTAAATTCTATGTTTTAAGTCAGTTTTAAATTAAAGCTAGTATGGTTCGTCAAATACGCCAAAAGACTTATTTATTATAAACCAGGGGATTTCACCTTTTCGCGCGAAACTTGTCTGAAACTTCTTTCAATACGCCGTAGGTTTACCCTGTACAAGAACAATTAATAACATAGATGGTAAGAATTATGGGAATACCAAAATTCATGAAATTCTAAAGTTTGCATGCTCCTAAAGTATTTTTGGTAATGACACAATGTTAAATAGAAAGTATCTTGTGGGCATGATTATTACACATAAGATTTAAACGATTCTTTTGTAGCAAAAGGGAATAAATTAAGGTAATATTTTCGCTGAGTTTAAGATATCTTAGTTTATTTTATTTTAAAAAAAATTAAGCTAACTATTAAACGTGAAAAGAAACAAACACAAATCATCACTTGCAACAGAATAATAAATTCGAAGATTGAAGAAACTAATTCTAAGGGTTTTGTTGGGACACAAAAGGTGCATGTGTTTAATAACAGTTTATTTAGAGTTTACTAACCGCCATATGTTGACGGGTAAAATTCAACATTAATGTATATATATATATATATATATATATATATTGTGTGTATATTAGTTTCGATCCCTGTGCTGCGTTATCTTGGGAACGCCCAGTCATTGTAACTATGACTACACTCTAATTGTGTTTGTTTTGTCTGCTAGTGGTTATCACTAATATAACCGGATTCGACTTGATAAACAGAAAGATAAATAAAAACACTGTAAAAATATCCGGCCTGTTTCCCACAGGTCATACCATGGGGCTAACCCTCCAGGTATGCGGTTGTGCTTTGGGTTAACTACTCATTTACTAAAAAAACGTTGTTACGAATAAACAAGAACCCTTGGAATGATTTTACGGTTGACGACCATGCTGAATGAAAAAAAAAAAAAAACAAATATTTTCTTACCTCCACCTGGAATAATATAATATAACTGCAGCGGATAACTAGAAAGTAGAAATTTCTGCCATCTAGCAATTTAAAGATTCTATCTGCCATTATATGTACTTACTTACTTAAGTGGCGCTACAGTCCAAAATGAACCTTGGCCTCAACCAACATGACTCTCCAATTTACCCGGTCCTTAGCTAACTGCCTCCAGTTGTGCACTCCAAGTTGGTTGAGGTTGAGGTCTTGGCTATTATATCTTCAATATCGTCAGCGTAAGCTAGTAGTTGCACCGATTTTTGGAAAATTGTGCCTCTGGTGTTGGCTCGGGAGTTTTGCACAATCCTCTCAAGAATCAAATTGAAGAAGTCACATGACAGCGCATCGCCTTGCCTAAATCCTTTTTTTGGTATCGAATGTGTCGGTGAGGTCGTTTCCTACCCTGATGGAGCAGCGAGAATTCTCCATCGTCATCCTACACAGACGGACGAGTTTGGGCGGTATACCAAAACTAGACATGGCTCTGTATAGTTCATCTCTATAAATGCTGTCGTATGCGGCTTTGAAATCGATGAATAGGTGGTGGGTATCGATTTGAACTTCTTGGGTTTTTTCCAGGATCTGCCGAAGTGTGAAAATTTAATCAGTTGTGGGCTTTCCTGGCCTAAAACCACTCTGATAACGGACGATCAGGTTGTTGGTAAATGGTTTTAGTGGATCTCATATTACGGCAGATAGGATAGGGTCTCCTTTTTTGTGGACTGCTCAACGATGATAAGGTTCCATTCTTCCTCGTTCCCATCGCACAGTGGTTTCTCCCATACGCCAAAAATAAAAAAAAGTAAAAGTTTTTTTTTTTTTGAATTTCTTAATTTTTTATAGTAGAAATATGTTTTATATTCATAATTAAAACCCTTTTTAATACCACGTGTTATAAGTTCTGTTTTCCCATCTGAAGTGTATCACGTGTCTCTCCATATACTTCCATAAGTAAATAATAGTTGATCAATTCAAAGTGAAATCAAATAAGTTGAACAGTTAAATTTACGCATATTATTATTTTTTTAATAGAATCTCAAGACCGACCTACTTAATTACCTCGTTATTGTTAGAATCCAGTAGAGTTTTAAGTTGCTCTTTTCTCCTTTTCTTGTAACTTTACGTAAAGTTTTAATATAAACCTGCTCCTTACAAAATGATAAAATCTTGTCTAAAATTTCATCACTAGGTCCAGTTTTTGGAAAATAAAGAAACCCACTAACTGTACAATTCCGGCTGTAGTGTTACGTATGTGTTTCCGTAAAACACGATTTTCGGTACAATTTAACAAAAAATCAAAAAACTGTTAATGAAAATATTTCAAGAATAATATCACGAACATTTCGTATGCATATTATTTTTACCCACGCCCATTTTTGGGGGCGTTTTTCTAAAAAAAAAAACATTTGTAAAACCTATCCCATAGAAAAACGTCTTTTTCTCTCGAACCATAAGAGATTAAGATAAACTTTCTGAACAAGATGAGGTGATAAGTCAATTTCTATATTTCATCCCTATTTAGTTCCAGACACGCTCACATTTTTGGGATATTTCATTAAAGGATGGAATGTGGTAAGGTAATCAACTGTTCGCACAGCGGATTGTAGCGTTCTCATATGTTTTTTCTATGTAACTGTCTAATTAACTTATTATCTTTTCTTCTGGTAGAATATAATGTTTTGTTTACGAATCAGTCGCTTGTTCTTTTCAGAACCGTTCATTTCAAAAGATAGGTATTTTTGACGCATATCCCATAGATATCCTCGATCGCGCGCTTTTCTTGCTCTTTATACCCTATCCCATAGGGGTATATTCGTTTTGATACATAATTTGTAACATAGAGCAATAATTTAGCTAGATATAAGTATATGGATAGACTAAGAATCGATAGCTGATAGCCAATAGCATTTAGCATGTCTGTCCGTCCATCCATAATTAGCCAGTTTTTGGGCCTCAAATTTTGAGCTAGAATGATGAAATTTGCTACACGTGCTTTTTGTTGCCCAAAATTTTTGAAATCCGCCCACTGTCACGCCCCCTTTTAAAAAAAAAACGACGTAGCCAAACCGTAAGAAAATTTGAAAGAAAGTCTGAACAACATATTAAGACAATCCCAATACCTACATATCGTCCATAGGGATATATTAGTTTTGACATTAAGTTTGTAACATAGAGAAATCATTTCGACAGATATACTTTAAAGTATATGGATAGACTCAGAATCGCTAGCTGTGTCAATATAGCCATGTCTGTCTCACCGATTTTTGGGCCTTAAATTTTGAACTAAATTTTGTATATTGACTCTCTGTCCGACGAAGTAGAACAAATGTAAACTACCCTCTTTTGAGTAAAACGTTGTTTTTGGCCAAACGGTCAAGAATTTTGAAAAAGTGTCTGAATAGCATATTTAGACAATCTCAATATCTATATTTCGCCCATATAAAGTTATTTGCCATGCCCACATTTTGGGGGCGTTATCTAAAAAACATTTTTGATTTCATTAACACATGGCGTTTCATTAACACATGCCGCTGTGAGCTTCAAAACCGAAACATCGTCTCCAAAGGATAATAAGAGGATAAAAACTGAATCAATGTTATAAATTTATTTTAAAGAAACAATTTAATTTTAAATGATAGAAAAAATATAATAAATTATTAACTATACGATTTTAATAAAATATTTTTATAAATAAACGAGTGGTGGGTGCACGACTGGGTCGTACGCAACTTTCTCTTTCACAGCGAGTTGGGCGTTAGATCAAATAGAAAGTACGCAAAAATGTCGAAATGTGAACGTTTACTCCGAAATTTCAAGGAATCGGTGTCTATGTGAATAATAATGATTTTCCGTTATAAGCCAAAACTTGAAATTCCGTTTAGTGATAGTTGGGCTAAAACGAATTATGTGGAATTGTTTCAAACTATAATAGTAGTATATATATTAAATTTCATTCAATTTGACATAGCAGTTTGCGAGAAATTAACAATTTTCTTTATATGGCCTAAATGACAAAATCCGTTATATGGATTTTCTCGCAAAAACTGGGTATGCAGTTTTGTTGGAACTAATATGCTTATAGTATATATAAAGTTTAATCAAAATCGTTAGAGCCGTTTTCGAGAAAATTGAGGTTATGTGTAATTTTTGTATGGCAGGTACCGTTATTAACATGGCTAAAAACAAGCAAAAAAAAATGGCCTACAATTATGACAAAAACAAACTTGGATACGAAGTTTTAAGAAAATCGGTCGAGTCGTTTAGGCTGGGGAGACCATTACGGACAGACGGACCGACGGACCGACGGACCGACGGACGGAATTCCAAAAACCACTTTTTTGGGCTCCGCTATCATCGTAATGTTAGAATCAATCAAAATCTCGAGGTCGAAAATTTTCACGAAAACAATATCTTTCTCTTTGTAAGAGAAAGTTAAAAATATAAATAAATAGCTAAATTTAGTTATCATAATGGAGCAAAGAGTTTGTAGATAGGCCAACCTTTCAACTGATTTTCATAGATTTAGCTCACAGTAATTCAGATAGAAGATACTTGGTGATAAAAACATCTTCTTCGTTTTATTCATCATCTTCCAAAATTTTAAACAACATTTTTCAACTTTTAACACCAAAAAATGGTTGAAATTTAGAAAAAAAAATTCAAAAATATAACGCAACTTAAGTCAAGTAAATATATTTCAATTCAATTTTTTTTTATTCAACAAAAGCCTTGAGATTGTAATCTCGTTTATGGCTATTAAAATTTACAATTTGATTAAACATTTTATATTAAAGTACATGTCAAATTAAAAATTTAGTGTAATACATTATTATTCAAATTTAATTTCAGAAAATTACTATTTTGTTTATACAAAATTATAAATTCCAGCATACAAATGGGCTCCGTATGTATGTTGGTACTAACAATGTTTTAACAAGGGTTAGTCGTGTTGGTATATAATTTGAAATTCTCCATAGACGCCTAAGACCACCATAAAGTCCATTAATTATTTTATTCACATGGTCATTCCATGTTAATGTTTTATTAAATATGAAACCTAAATTTTTAACTTTAGATTTATATGGAATGACATGATTATCTTAAATAACTTCTGGAAAATATGATTCTTCCAAAGAGTTTTTGTATATTATTATACTTTGAGATGTTTTAAGAGTTCACGTTTTACTTGTTATTTGTTGCCCATTCATTTATACATTGTAAATCCTCGTTTATTCTATAAACTCCATCCTCAACAAGGCCTAATGGGAAAGAGAAATAAATCTGCAAATCATCTGCGTAGAGATGATATGAGGAGTATTTGATTACATCAACGATGTCGTTAATAAACATACTGAATAGCATCGGACCTAATATTGATCCCTGTGCAACTCCGCTTTTTAAATCAACAAAATAAGTAATGAAAATAGCTTGCTTTCGGTTATTTAGAAAGCCATGAATTAGTTTCAGTGCAGATGAAGAAAAATCAACATTGTGTTCCAATTTTCTAAGCCAAATTGTATGATTAACTGAACTGAAAGCATTAGTAAAATCAAAAAGATTCAAAATCGTGACTTTATCTTCATCTATTGCTATACGGATATCATCATGAACTTTTAGGACTTTTACGAAAACCTGATTGGAGTTGTGATAAGTAATTATATGTTTCCAAATAGTAATTTACCTGATTAAGCTTTAATTTTTCCAAGCCCTTTGATAGAAAAGGTTTTGGTTTTGGAAATATTTGACATATTTTTCTCAAATGGTGAAAATTTTCTATTTTCCACATACTAGGAAATACGGATTTTGTTAAGCATTCGTTATAAATGTATGCAACACTTGGGATTATTACAGGAAGTATTAGTTTGATAAATTTAGGTGATATGTTGTCTAGAGCTATTGCATTTGATTGTATAGAGCTAAGAGAAATAAAGCATTCGTTCATCGTTACGCAACTAAATGAAAAATTACCATTTGTGTTATTAAATGAATCTGCACATATAAACATATTTGCATTTGAAAAGCTGAAATATCTATTCAAATTGTTGGCAAAATCCATGTCATCGATTTTAGCAATATTTGATTTGCCATACGTGCCTATTTTTTTTAAATTTTTCCAAAGAATTTTTGTTTAGCTCTTGGAAGCATCTAGTTGTTTAGAGTAAAGTGTTTATGGCCTTAACCACCTTATTTCTGCGCGTTGTATAACGTTCCCAGTTACATAAATTCCTATGGGATTTGTAAACATTATATAAAACGAGTGGTGGGTGCACGGCTGGGTCGTACGCAGCTTTCTCTTTTACAGCAAGTTGGGCGTTAGATCATATCATAAGCATTTTGATTATTGATGCTAAAATGATATAATTAATATCGAAATGTATTAATACGAATGTTTACTCCGAATTTTGAAGGAATTGATGTCAATTTGAATAAAAATGATTTTCCGTTATTGGCCAAAAACTGAAAATTCCGTTTAGTGATAGTTGAGCTAAAACTAATTATGTGGAATTGCTTCAAACTGTAATTGTAGTATGTATATTAAATTTCTTCAATTTGACATAATAGTTTGCGAGAGATAAACAATTTTCTTTATATGGCCTAAATGACAAAATCCGTTATATGGATTTTCTCGAAAAAAAAACTGGGTATGCAGTTTTGTTGGAACTAATATGGTTATAGTATATATAAAGTTTAATCAAAATCGTTAGAGCCGTTTTTGAGAAAATTGAGGTTATGTGTAATTTTTATATGGCAGGTACCGTTATTAACATGGCTAAAAGCAAACAAAAAAAATGGCCTAGAATTATGACCAAAACAAGCTTAGATACGAAGTTTGAAGAAAATCGGTCAAGCCGTTTAGGCTGGGGAGACCATTACGGACAGACGGACCGACGGAGGGAATTCCAAAAAACACTTTTTTAGGCTCCGCTATCATCGTAATGTTAGAATCAATCAAAATCTCGAGGTCGAAAATTTTCACGAAAACAATATCTTTCTCTTTGTAAGAGAAAGTTAAAAAGAAGTTACATTCAGTACAATCGTTTAATGGCACAGTGACCATCAAAATAAAACCTTCCGATCACTACATCAAAATCAATTGTCTTCAAGATTTAACCGGTTTGGTACTTACAAAGGGAACCACAGAAACAACACAACAGCTCGAGATTTTGATTGATTCTAACATTACGATGATAGCGGAGCCTAAAAAAGTGGTTTTTGGAATTCCGTCCGTCGGTCAGTCGGTCCGTCTGTCCGTAATGGTCTCCCCAGCCTAAACGGCTCGATCGAATTTCTTCAAACTTCGTATGCAAGCTTGTTTTGGTCATAATTCTAGGCCATTTTTTTTGTTTGCTTTTAGCCATGTTAATAACGGTACCTTCCATATAAAAATTACATATAACCTCAATTTTCTCGAAAACGGCTCTAACGATTTTGATTAAACTTTACATATACTGTAAGCGTATTAGTTTCAACAAAACTGCATACCTAGTTTTTTCGAGAAAATCCATATAACGGATTTTGTTATTCAGGCCATATAAAGAAAATTGTTAATTTCTCGCAAACTACAATGTCAAATTGAATGAAATTTTATATATTTACTACTATTATAGTTTTAGACAATTCCACATAATTAGTTTTAGCCCAACTATCACATAACGGAATTTTCAGTTTTGGCCAATAACGAAAAATAATTATTTTTCACATTGACACCGATTACTTCAAATTTCGGAGTAAACGTTCGTATAATCGCATTTCACCTTTTTAATAATTTTTAGCATTAATAATCAAATGCGTACTATTTGATCTAACGCCCAACTCGCTGTGAAAGAGAAAGTTGCGTACGACCCAGTCGTGCACCCACCACTCTTTTAATTTCATTGCAGCTTTGCGGATTGCATTTGAAGATAGGCATTCAAATGCTCCAAGCTCTATTGGAAGTGAATCCGATTTTATCCAAAGTGACTGGAGTTCCGGCGAAAAAACATTTAAGAAACGAATGTCTCTCGCGCGGGTTGTTTAATTTCACAATGACTGGAGCGGTGCATTTTTTTAATGATGTTATGGTTATGTTGTTGTTTACATTTTTTTGCACTTTTCATCCGGAAAATATCAAAAGGGAGTGAATTATGATGTATATGTGCACTGATTTTTTCAAATGTATCTTTAAGATTCTCATTTTGACTTTCCGGTATTCCAGTTAATATAATTTCTCTTTTTCGCAATTCGTTTTCCAGTTTGTTAAGTCTATTATTGACATTTTGTGAATCACTTTGATATTGTTGCGAGGACACTTTTTCATTTATTTTATTTGACAGATCATCCAATTCACTTTTAAATTTATTAATTTATTAATTAAACCATCAACTTTTTCATTTAATTTGTCTAGATTATTATTGGTTTGGGTTTTAAAGTCAATAATTTCTTTTCGCAGTCCAATCATTTCTAGACCAATTTTCTTTTCTAACGCCCGGTGTTTTATGCAGTTGTGTCCTATACAATTGCTTGAACTTTATCAACTAATGACCATCCTTTCAATATCTCGTACAATCCAAACGACACTTCAATCTCAGTTTCAGCAGTTCTGGTATTCAAAGAGGCGATTCAACTTTCGGGCATTTGCAATTACTGAAAGTCTATCAACTTAAGCTTTACCAGTCATGTCGGGAAGAATTTTTGAGTCCAAGTATGTTACGAAAAATATTAAGTACAAGTCAATAAATGTTTTTGTACTTGCTGTATTATAAAATGTCTTCTATACAAGCTTTTAAAAGGTAAACGGAATCTCTCTCGTTTATTTTGCATATATCTAGGGCCGCCGAAATTCTGGGAGTTAACATGTCTTCCCGTGCCCTTTCCAAGCAAGACGGGCCTGGTTGAACTCAAGTTCTCCTGGAACTGGAAAGTCAGAACTACAATAATTATTAACCACAAGTACTTCTTTTCCAGATAACAATGACGAACAAAATAGAATAAAATAGAATTGAGATTCAAAGTGCTGGACTTTACCCGTAAGGATCACCACAAACACCAGAAATTCAGTGAATGGCAAATGTGGGGCGTCACCAAACTTTAGAGATAAATATTATAAAAGAAATCCCAATTCATGAAATAAGTTTCATTGTGTTTTGAAAAGGAACATCGATTTGCGTATTATGTATTGAAATCCACACAATTTTAAGAGGGAGTTAAATAAATTTACATTTTATCGAATTATATTATAGTAATCTTCTTTAATTCTATGAAACTGCTCTTGTCTTTTGCAATTGAAGAGTATATCGAAACAATTATTAAAGAAACGCTACTATCGCCATGATTACACCCCATGTTGAAACGTTTTTTTTTTTACATCCTCCTTTATAGAGATCCCTAGTCAGTGTACGGAACATTGAATTAATGCGTTCGTTCTCCCTTTTGTTAAAGAACGAATTGCGCATATTTTCACGGTATCGATGTGGAAACTACTAGCTACGGCATCGGCATGCTGAATCCCAATATCAGTGTGTATCAGTGCTGTTACGTTACACGTCCTTTATTCATCCTACCCCAGTGTACATTTGTTAACGAATACTTTGCCTGAGATGAAAGAACTAAAATGCGATTAAGTGATTAGATGAAGGATTTCCCGGGTCTCATGTTCTTTAGCTTTATTTCTGTATAAAAGAAAAATTCAGGGTTCGAGGGTTTTTCATCTCTTTCTGTTTCTAGTTCTTTTGTTATGATCTGATTATTGTCGACTTTTTGAGAGTAGGTCTTAGGAAGGATAGAAATATTTTTTAATAAGTAAATAATTCTTATTATTTTCAATGATTAGCAGTCGACTACCCAGGGAAATTATGTAAAACAAAAACTTGTCCACTGATATGATTTTTGTAATCAGAGTTGCGTTGCATAGCGAGAAGCATAAGCGACTGTGTTATACTTACGTCAATAGGCATACTATTTTAATTCAATTTTTCAAATAATATCCTTATTTATTCCATACTACGATATACAGAAATAAAGTTGCAGATTTCAATCGTAAAAAGGGACAGTTTCTGTAGCTGCTTATTTAGGACTTCAATACTTGCGTCGACCAATATATCAGTACATTTTTCCACATGGAAGTATTGTCTGATCGATAAAATATGAAGATGCAAGTGATTTTGATGCATCACTTAAGGTATAGAATTTTGAAAAACCCATTATTATCGGTTCTTTACGGTCAAATTGGAATGTATACATTTTTTTTTAATTTCTGGTCTGGAAGTATTAATAATTTATTTGTGGCATAGGATACGAATTCTGAAACAATAAGCCCTACATATTCACGGGTCATGTATATTTAAAAGCGAGATATGATGTATTAATTTTCCAAGGCTCTTCCAGAAAAGTCAGCTATAGCAATAATGCTGACTCAATACCTGGGGATACCTAAGATAGCTGAATATGCTACTAGTCTAGTGATACTGTATTTAATTTGATGTTTTCCGTAATCGAAAATAGAATAAAGGAATATACAAATTTAATTTTTAACAATTTAATTTGTTTGAAAGTATTTTGAACAAATAAATAATATTCTATGTACACTTGCTCCTGGCGTAACTTCAGCGTTGCTTCAAAGAGCACTTAAAACTAAAACATGACTAGATAATAAAAATGGAAAAATATTTTTTAAGTACTTATTAACACATAATAATTCAATAGTTCCTAACATAGAATGGACATTATTAACAATTGCAAGTGGATGTGTATATACCTATACTAATTCACTTTAGCTTTTAGTCTGCTTAAAGAATACCATATTATAAACACAATATGGACCAAAGCAGAGTAAAAGCTGTAGTGGTTATAAAAAAGAAATTCTAAAAGCTATCGGAAAAGAAAAAAGTTATCGCCACAAGTTGGCCGGAGATGCTTTTTCGTAAAAGAGGACGGAATGGTTTCGATTTTCGTTTGGTCTAAGCAAGTGTAAAGATCTCGGATTTAAAAGGTTGAATGGAGAAAGGTTATATTGTTCCTCTACGCTATCGTTGATATTTGAGTCCATTCAAGATCTTACAAGTGGATTCGGATGTTCACGTACACGCTCGAGTTTTTTTTTTAAAAGAAGTTCGGTTTGATATGTCATTAAAGGTTTGATTTTGTTTTCGGCATAGAGTGTTTTGTTTGAAAACCATTTTTATACGGTCTCCTAAATTTTCCGCAGCAGAATCTTAAAAATTTCCTTTCAAAATTCTGAAGCTCTTCGGCTACAGTTGGTGAGATTGCGAACCAGGTGCAAAAAGTATACGTCAATATTGGACTCACCAAAGTCTTATACATACAAATCTTAGTGTTTGACGACACTTGCGTGGAATTAAACATTGACTTAAGCGTTTATAGAGCAAGCCTTTGTGCCAGACTGAGTCAAAAGCTTTTTCCAGGTCAGCAATAAAAACAAATCTAAGCATATCCGTTCAGCTGTTTAGCCTCCAGCTGGGTTCACCGACCTACAGACGGACAGAAGTCCGAGACTCTTTTTTGAACTTCTCCATCATTGTAATGTTATTTTTGATTTAAATCTCGAGTTCAAATATTTTTCCGAAACTAATACTTGCTCTATAAGGAGCTGTGTGTTATGCGTGAGTTGATATTTTGTCCGTTTACGCATAATTCCAGCAATTTACAACCAATTGACTTGGTTTTTCTTTTATACTATTCAGAAAAAAATAAGAAGGAAATAGGCCCGCTGACACATTTTCGAAACAATTGTTAGATATCGGCGATGGAAAAGTCGCTGTCCATTAAAATACTGGTTGCATAAAATTGCCCACCGTTTTCTGCACAATCGCAAAATGCAAAATGCACACAAAACATTAATCATGGGTGTCGGGCAGAAAGAGCGATGGCAATGAAGCTGTACATTTTCCAATAGAGTTTTTGAACTCACTGGATTTGTCAGGCATGTCACCACACGTTCTACGAAATTTAAAAGTTGGATCTCCGGTTATTATTTTACTTCGGAATTTGAACCTACGACGGGTTCATATGTGCATTAAAAAATTAATGAAAACAATTATCGAAGACTCCATTTTGAATGGCAAATTCCAAGGCGGTTATTGTCTATAGCGCATAATTCCTCTGTCTGTCATAGATCCCATCGAAACATATCCGTTTGATCTTCATCAAAGAATGGACCGCCATCATACTCGACCTCGGGAAGAGAATATTCCCACGGCGCAACGTCAAATATGGTCAACCTTCACGTATATTGCCGGGTCAGCTAGTCTCTGTAATAAATATTAATCTTAGTTTCGATCAGAGTATACCTACTTACAGTGAGTAGGGACACTCTCGACGATTTTATAATTTGAAGTACCACTATGCCTCACATACACGAGAAATAGACGGTAGTAAGGAAGACTTGCAGTGAAAGAGAGATAGAAAAGGAGTAGAAATTTTTAGAATTGTTACACAGGGTGTTTTGTAAAAAAAATAGAAAAATAATATATATTTTTTTAAATACTTTTGTTTGTTGCTAGTTTTTTTGTTTCCTTATTAAACTGTTTAATTATATGATAAACTTGAACATAAAATTTTATGAGAAATTCCTTATTTTTATTTTTACAGCAAATAAATCATTTTTTCAAAATGAAAATGCGATGAATCGCAAAGTTTTTAAGAAAATACATATTTGCAAAACAGGATTTAAAATTTTGTTCAAGATTCCCTAACTAGTTTAAGAATTATTGAGAAGGTCGTGTAAATCTCGGACCCTCATATTCTTTAAAATCTGTAAAATAAGAGGAAACATTTGTATCTCACACTCCTAGTTCAAGCTTTATTTGATTTTTTCTTTTCTTTCAGTTAAAGGCATTTTCAATACTGAGGTCGACAGTTTTATTGTTCGGTTTTGAAAGCGAAATTCGTGATTTCAGCAGAAATGCGAAGCATTCTGCGATATAATTTCACATTCTGAAATTAGGAATTTTGCTAAAATTCTATTTCACATGACGTCCAACCGAGTTATGTCAAATCAAACATTACTTTTGCCCCTACAAAAACCTTATTTTTATACCCTATCCCATAGGGGTATATTAGTTTTGATACTTAGTTTGTAACATAGAGAAATAATTTAGCTACATATACCTCAAAGTATATGGATCGACTCAGAATCGCTAGTTGAGTCGATTAAGCCATGCGTCTGTCTGTCCGTCTGTCTGTACGTCACCGATTTTTAGGCCTTAAATTTTGAGCTAGGATAATTAAATTTGGTATATAGGTTGGGTGTTGTAGAACGAGGGTAGACTCTGATTGGCGTTAACTTGGCAATGTCCAGTGTTGCAACTCTGACTACACATCAAATGTGCTTATCTTTACCTCCAAGTGGTAACCATCGGGTACTGGTCTCATCCAACCGGATTTGACTTGCTAAACGATAAGTGCGAGTGTTGATAACACGACGAAAAACAGCAACACTATAAACACCCTGGTGAGAATGGCACGGATGAATACCCGGCCTGCTGTCCCAGGCGAACCTAGATGAGCTGCTCTGACATATTCGGACAACAGGTTGTCTAGGAATTTCAAGGGTTAGTCAGGCCCCTTGAACAGAGATGGTGGCGGATGAACCGAAAGGCCAACGGCAGCGCTCAATCCCGTAGTGGATACTGATGGCCCCGTGTCCTAGGGGTATCTAATAAATTGGAACTGGCCCTCCAGGTTGGGGGTTGTGCTTTGGGTTAACTACCCACCCACAGAAAAAAAACATGGTTACGAAGCAACCAATAGCCTCGGAAAGGACTGATTTTATTGTTGACGACCCTGCTAAACGAAAAAAGGACAACGACGTTCGTATCTGCACCTGGAATGTGAGAACATTAAACAGGAGAGGTGCAGGCGAACAACTAGCGGAAGCCCTAAACTGCTACAAAGCAGACATTACTGCCATCCAGGAAATACGATGGGATGGGCCGGGCAAAAAGAGGATGAAAAACTGTGACATATACTACGGACCGTGTTATAGTGAGCAGAAACAGCGACTATTCGGATGCGGATTTGTTATAAGTGCCAGACTTAGGCAAGAAGTCTTATGTTTCCAAGACATTAGCGAACGCATAGTAACAATCCGCATCAAGGCCAAATTCGCCAACATAAGCCTTATATGCGCTCACGCTCCGACGGAAGAAAAAGATGATATAGCTAAGGATTGCTTCTACGAGCTCCTCGACAAAACCTATGAGCGACTACCGAAGTACGATGTTAAAATCGTGCTGGGAGATTTTAACGCAAAGGTAGGAAGAGAAGACATCTTTAGAAGTATTGTCGGAAAACATAGCCTACACGACAACACGTCTGGTAACGGACTTAGGCTAATTGATTTCGCTACGGAACGAAATGCCACTATAGCCAGCACACGGTTTCCTCACCTCGATATCCATAAGGGGACATGGCGGTCTCCAGATCAACGAACGGTCAACCAAATTGATCACATTGCGATAGATAAGAGGCACGCATCCAGTATTTTGGATGTCCGAACATTCCGAGGAGCTAACATCGACTCGGATCACTACCTTGTAGCAGCCAAGGTAAGAATGCGGATATCCACCACGCCACAACAATCAAGAAATACTGTGAAAAAATTTAATGTCGGAAGACTGCAATCGCAAGAGACCGCCAAGACCTTCGCACAACGCGTATCCCTTAACCTCTCGCTTAACACCATACCACCAGCATCGAATGTCGAAGAGCAATGGCAACGATGCCAACAGGCCATTAGATCAGCCGCAACTGATGTGCTAGGTTTCTCGCGCCCACCAGCAAGAAACCCCTGGTTTGATGAGGAATGCCGACAGATGCTCGCAGCCAAGAACGAGGCCTACAAGGCTAAGCTGCAGGTGAAGACGAGAGCTGCCATTGAGCTCTATAGGCAAAGAAGAAGGGAAGAACATCGGCTTTTCAGCAAGAAGAAAAAAAAACAAGAAAAGCGCGCGATCGAGGATATAGAGAGGTGCCACTCCAGGAACGATGTTCGCAAGTTTTACCAAAGTGTAAAACGTCAAAGCCAAGGATACAAGGCTCGAACAGAATCCTGTCGAGATGAACAAGGAAATATTGTAGTTGAGACACAGTCGATGCTGAGGATATGGAAGAACCACTTCTGCAGACTGTTAAACGGCGATGACGAACAACATTCCGCTGTCAGGCAGAACGAACCATTCAATATTGGCAACGACAGCGAAGACTGTCAACCACCCGACCTGAGTGAAGTGAGGATAGCAATATCTAAACTCAAGCTTAATAAGGCTGCCGGAAATGACGGCCTTCCCGCTGAGCTCTATAAGGCCGGCGGAGATGACTTGGTAAGTAACATCCACCAACTCATAAGCCAAATCTGGTCGGATGAAAATATGCCTGAAGAATGGAACCTCAGCATCGTTTGCCCGATCCACAAAAGAGGAGACCCTCTGAACTGCGCCAACTACAGAGGCAAAAGTCTCCTCAACATCGCCTACAAGATCCTATCTGCCGTAATATGTGAACGCCTGAAACCGTTTACCAACAACCTGATTGGCCCTTATCAGTATGGTTTTAGGCCAGGAAAGTCCACAACCGATCAAATTTTCACACTTCGGCAGATCCTGGAAAAAACTCAAGAAGTCCAAATCGATACCCACCACCTATTCATCGATTTCAAAGCCGCATATGACAGCATTTATAGTGACGAACTGTATAGAGCCATGTCTAGTTTTGGTATACCGCCCAAACTCGTCCGTTTGTGTAGGATGACGATGGAGAATTCTCGCTGCTCCATCAGGGTCGGAAACGACCTCACCGACACATTCGATACCAAAAAAGGATTTAGGCAAGGCGATGCGCTGTCATGTGACTTCTTTAATCTGATTCTTGAGAGAATTGTGCAAAACTCCAAAGCCAACACCAGAGGCACAATTTTCCAAAAGTCGGTGTAACTACTAGCATACGCTGACGATATTGACATCATTGGCAGGACTCAACGTGATGTCATAGCCACGTTTGCTAGTATAGAGAAGGAAGCGGCGAAAATGGGTTTAGCAGTAAATGAGGGTAAGACTAAGTATATGCTGTCATCACGAAAGGACTCACAACATCGACGAATTGGACAGAACGTCACCATTGACAGATATAACTTTGAGGTAGTACGGGACTTTGTCTACCTCGGCTCCGCTATTAGCTCTGACAACAACATCTCGTCAGAAATTAAACGAAGAATTACTCTTGCCAACCGCTGTTTCTTCGGGCTAAGAAGGCAATTTAGTAGCAAAGCCCTCACTCGAACTACTAAGGAAACCCTATATAAGACCCTGATCATCCCAGTCCTGCTCTACGGCGCTGAAGCATGGACCGTATCAAAAGCGGATGAAGAAATCCTTGGTAGATTCGAGAGGAAAATTCTTCGAAAAATCTTCGGTCCCGTTTGCGTTGACGGGCTATGGAGACGAAGATTCAACCAAGAACTATACGAGCTGTACAGCGACATGCCCCTGGTCAAAAAACTCCGCATTGGACGTTTAAGATGGCTAGGACATGTAGAACGAATGGACACCAATACTCCGGCTCGCAGAGTCTTCGATTCCCAGCCAGACGTCGGACGCAGTAGAGGAAGACCTCGCCTTAAGTGGCGCGCACAAGTGGAAACCGACCTCAACCAACTTGGAGTGCGCAACTGGAGGCAGTTAGCTAAGGACCGGGCTAATTGGAGAGGCATGTTGGTTGAGGCCCAGGTTCATTCCGGACTGTAGCGCCACTTAAGTAAGTAAGTAGTAAGTATATAGGATCCTCGTCCGTGCCTACAGAACAAGTGTAAAAAATCCGCCCACTGCAAAGCCCCCTTTTAAGAAAAACTCAGTTTTTGACCAAACCGTAAGGAATTTTAAAAAAGTTTCTGAACAACATATTTAGACAATCTTAATGTCTATATTACGTCTAAATAAAGTTTTTGGCACGCCTAAGTGCTTTATGAGCAGTCTGAAGAATTTTTTGTCACGATATCATTTTTTTTATTTTATCCACATCGTCTTTTTAGCCATGCCCACTTTTTTGGGGATTTTAGTTTTACAGATAGGATGGTAGGGTATTCAACGATCCGCACAGCGGATTGTAGCCTTTTCATATGTTTTCCACTAGAAACGTCAAATTGCTCTGTAATTTGTTTTAGAAAAATCGTTCAGAAAACAAATTCAAATTTAAGAAAAAAATTCAATAGTTAATGAACAATCGTATGATGGCCTATAGTTTTTTTTTCGAATAACAACACGGTTGCGTCTGCAAATGTCATATCTCCGGAATAACAACACGGTTGCGTAAAATCGAAAAAAAATGTGTTCATCTGTCAATTTGGGAGCCATTCTAAATGAATTATTTTTCTCCCTTAAATACAAGTTCTCAACATCTTTCCAGATTGCTTTCTAGTTATCAACCACAATATCATATATCTATACCTAATATAATTATTTTATTTTAAATTTCGCACATGCCCTGATTGTAACACCCTTTTTTTGAATTAATAGATGGAATTGAATAACTTTTGACAATTCAACTTCAGTACGCCTTTAAAAGTACGGGTAAAAAAAATAAAGAAATCTCCCCTCAAGTCTACATACGTAATCTATACAATAAGGAACCTAAAAAGTGTTGTCAATAAAACTTAAAATTGTTCAATATGATATATAAAGAAGTAATAGATATGCAAAAACGTTTAGTTTTATATTCTGTAGTGAAACATTTATATTGAAGATCCATAACTAAGTCTTTTCAATCAATAACCAATGACAAAAACAAACGAGTGGTGGGTGCACGACTGGGTCGTACGCAACTTTCTCTTTCACAGCAAGTTGGGCGTTAGATCATATCATAAGCATTTTGATTATGGATGCTTAAATGATATAAATAATGTCGAAATGTATTTATACGAATGTTTACTCCGAAATTTGAAGGAATCGATGTCAATGTGAATAATAATGATTTTCCGTTAGTGGCCAAAACTGTAAATTCCGTTTAGTGATAGTTGGGCTAAAACTAATTATGTAGAATTGCTTCAAACTGTAATTGTAGTATATATATTAAATTTCATTCATTGAAATAATAGTTTGCGAGAAATTAACAATTTTCTTTATATGGCCTAAATGACAAGATCCGTTATATGGATTTTCTCGAAAAAAAAACTGGGTATGCAGTTTTGTTGGAACTGGTTATAGTATATATATAAAGTTTAATCAAAATCGTTAGAGCCGTTTTCGAGAAAATTGAGGTTATGTGTAATTTTTATATGGCAAAATGGCCTAGAATTATGACCAAAACAAGCTTGGATACGAAGTTTGAAGAAAATCGGCCAAGCCGTTTAGGCTGGGGAGACCAATACGGACAGACGGACCAACGGACGGAATTCCAAAAACCACTTTTTTAGGCTCCGCTATCATCGTAATGTTAGAATCAATCAAAATCTCGATTGTTTCGCGAAAACAATACCTTTCTCTTTGTAAGAGAAAGTTCAAAACATATGAGAAGACTATACAATCCGTTGTGCGGATCCCATCCTTAAAATTACTATCGCCAAAATGTGGGCTTTATGGGGATGAAATATTGAAAATGGCATTTTCACAACATATTGTTCAGTCAGTTTATTAAAATCATTTATCGTTCGACTAAAAATTGCGTTCTTCTATTGCATATGCTATGGGGCATAAGGTATACAAATGGTTTTTATATGAAAACGCAATGAAAATGATCTATAGGCGAAAAGTTCATATTAAGATTAATTAAGTTCATATTAACTCCCCCAAAAAGTAGGCGTGACATTAAACTTATATGAACGGTATATATATATAAATATTGTCAAAATATCTACTTCGAACACTTTTCAAAATTCTTCACGGTTTGGTCAAAAACTACGTGTTTATGAAAAGGGGACGTGGCAGTGGGCAGATTGCAAAAATGTTTACTTTTTAAATATATTTGGGAGCAACAAAGAGTTCTGTACCAAATTTCATCATTCTAGCTCAAAAATGTAAGGCCCAAACACTGGTGACGTCCGGACGGACGGACAGACATGGCTAAATCGACTCAGCTGGCTATTCTAAGTCGTTCCATATACTTTAAGGTATATCAAGCTACATTAATTCTCTATGTTACAAACTATGTATCAAAACTAATAATGTTTTTGGGTACCCTAACCAACATTCTATGTTATTACGTGTGTTTTAGATGGCTAGAACATCTAGAGCATTAACCTACATCAACCAACTTGAAGTGCGCAACTAGACACAGCTATCTAACTATAAGGCATGTTGGTTAGCGCCAGGTTCAACCCGAATTGTAGAGCCACTTAAGTAGGATAGGATGGTCTTGGTGTAAAGTCTGTCTTGAAAAAAAAAAAGTTGTCAGACCCGTACAAAAAGTTATTGTCCTCTATCCGCTTTAAACCTTGAGCGCCTTATACCATTACTCAGGTCAGTCACACCCATGCATCACATACGAGTAGGTATCGACAAATATTTATGAGAAAAAAAAATCGCAATGAATCAGCACTTTAACTCGATACACTATAAGCCGGGCACAAGACTTATCCATTTGATATTAAGACTCACCCCATCGATTATTGTTATACCTGCGTGTGTGTTGAATAGAATACCTGTCGTCAATATACTGGCAGGTGGAGAAGGCATTCTGTCAACCCCGTGTCTACACTACCTTTTTTCCCTCCATCAAATCAGGATATCAGAAAAAGCAATTCGGCAAAATAAATACAAACTCAAGGCCTAGACGGATCTATACACCCCACAAACTGGTACAAAATACAAAAAAGGAAGGAGGGGTTGAAATACATTAAATCCACTAATGCGTACATTAATCTCTAAGAAAGAAACAGCAAAAAAAAACAGAAAATAGACTTGCAATTCAAATCTATCAAAGCACGTGCCATGGGACAAGCGAGTTATACAGCACGCCGTTTGTCGATATCTCGTAATTAAGTTCTCCCCTGCGAAACCACCCCTCCTAACCAAAGAATCGTCGTCGCGCGTAAGCAACTGATGAAGTAGAACCATGCCAATACAGGAAATTTTTTCCCAAATAAAGTATTGGGTATACTGTACAAGAACGGGATATATTAGTGAGTTACCCCTTTTTGATTTTTTTTGGAAATGGAATCCGAATGCCCTTTGCTAAATTGTTTAACGATACAGGAAAAGATACGTGTGGATGGGTACAGAAGGCAGACAGGAAGGGTGCAGATTTTGTTTGCATGTAGCATAGACGGGAAGATCTCTATCTGTGTGCGAGATGCGATGAATGTTTTTATTAAGTTCTTGGTAAATATTTGTCAAATACACAATATACCCATCGCATGAAAGGAGAGAAAACTGAAGGAATAGGATAGGAGGGAAGGTATGTACAATAGCGGAACTCAAATGCATATTAAGTAGGAACGTGAAACAAGTGCACACAAGTCAGGCAGGATACGAGTTGTTAATAATTTGATGAAAGAGATTCGGATTTATATCTGGTGTACATTTAGGATAATTTAGTCATGGTTGGACAAGGGATTGGTACATAGTTACTTTACATTTAGTGCTTGTAAGTGCAAAGAAAATGTAGATGGGACTTGATGGACTGCCGGCTAACCTAAAATGATTTGAAGTGATGCGGTTTTATTGACTGAAACTGGTGTCGTTATGTACGTTTATGGATGGAAATAAGAAATGTTGCTTAATAATCGGTTTAGACTAAGCTAAAACTCCCCATTTGGATGAATTCCCTCAAATCCTCCCTAAGTGCACTCGATTTTGATATGAACTCATATCAGGTGAGGCGTGTAGATATTTATTATTTCTGCTCTTAAATTGCTAGAAACATGGCATTATTGAGAATACTCATGTCTTTTGGTAATAAATTCCATTACTTGATTAAATTCTAAAGCCAGAGTGACCATAGGAAAACACGGACATCTAACACTATGATAATCGCTGCTTAAAGCGTCTGCAACAATGTACTTGAGCATCTCATTTCCAATATCATAGTTGCTTTGCTTAATATTTTTATACCCTATCCCATAGGGGTATATTAGTTTTTATACTTTGTAGTTTTGATAGTTTGTAACATAGAGAAATAATTAAGTTACATATACCTCAAGTTTGATGATATGACTTTACTAGTTCTGTGCTAATGTTGAGTTTCAGCTCCTGTATAGTGGCGGCGGCCATTCAAATTCACCTTTTTGAGATAATGCGATTTGGGAATTGCTCGCACAACAAGTTCATTGTCGCACGAGCTCAACATTGTTGTCTGCTGGCACAAGTTGAAAAAGGAAGTCCTGAAGCATTGTTCTGTAGCGGTACCTATTGACCGTAACGCTGGCATCCGCAAAATTTTCAAAGAAATATGGTCCATTTACATAGAAAAGAGACTTTTGCCCCCCCCCCCCCCCCCTGTATAAGAATTTTACAATTTTAACAACAGAAAGCTTTCTTTCTTTGAAATTTACAATTTTTTTAATACAAGAAAAAATATTTCTATCTGTTTAAAACCTGAAATACATTTGTTTACACAAAATATGTTCATTGTAAGTATACATAATACGTGAAGATATATGAAATATATGCCCCTATTTAAAGTTATTTGATCGACTTTTTTATTTGTATGACTATTGGGATGCTTACATTGTAGCGGTCAAAAATGTAACGTGATGACAAAAGCATGTCGTGAAATTTTAGAAGACCTGTTTGCATTGAGCAAAGTTGTTTGCATGAACAGTAAATCAAACACTTTTCTTTATAAAAAAGATTTAGAATGAATATTTATTATTTTTTGAGAGAATGGTAATAATTTTCTAACGATTTTTATTAAACTTAACATGTACTATGAATATAGTAGTTAAAACAAAAATGCACACCTAGTCCCATATAAAGGATTTTTGGGATTAGGCCATAAAAGGAAAATTGTATATTTCTTGCAAGAATTGAATAAAATTGAATAGGTATATTACTATTACTGTTTGAAAAAATTCTAAGCTTTTGGACAGTAACAGAAAATTATTATAATTCACTTGGGCACCAATTACCTTCAAATTCCAAAATTTAAGTTTTTATAATTATAATTTATTATAATAATTAATATAACGCTATTCTTAATATATGCATATTAGTTCAAAATTTGCATACCCAGTTTTTTTTCGAGAAAAATCTATGTAACAGATTTTTACATTTAGGCCATATAATGAAAATTGTCAATATCTCGCGAACTGTTTTGTCAAATTGAATGAAACTCAATTTATATACTACTGTTACTATTCGCAACAATTCCACGTAATTAGTTTTGGTCCAATTATTCCTTAACAGAATTTCAGTTTTGGCCAACCCACCACTCGTTTTATTTTGTTAGTTCAACCCTAACCTCGCAGTTAGTAACGTTTTGTAGTTTTTTGATAGAAAGATTCGCCTTAACTCAGAACATCTCCATTCCTGTGGCTGGTACCTCAGCATCGATAATAACTGATAAGGTTTAGATCCAAACTTTTGCGATCATTACAAAGGTTGAATATATCATTTTATTTACGACTATTTCTGAAATCCTCATAATAATTACTGAGCACTGAATGTTTAGACTACTACCATTGGCATTATTTTATCTTGCCTTAATCGCTATATAGCTAGCAGCTTATTTTTATTCAATAATCCACTCCTTATATTCAGAGACACCTTTTACATTGTTGATCCGGTGGTGGCTCTTTGGATATAATTCCTCTCGAAATGAGGAAATTTGAATTAATTGCAGTATGCATATCTGCCTCAACCACGCTATAATTTTTACATCAGCAAAGGTTAGTGTCACATTACGTTATTTCAAAAATAAATACAATTTTTTAGCGCAACAGGCTCGTTAGTACGTCCGGACTAGCTTCCTCATAACCATTCAAGTGTGCGTGTGTACTTCTTGCACGATGGCGTTGAGATAAGTTGAGATAAGCTATTCTTGACAATTAATACTACTCGAATGATTTGTCAGATTATCACGAAAGGAGGGCCAGTGAAAATTATTTAGGTGTTGCTACAGTTGGGAATCGAATCCAAACTTTCTGCGCGGCAGTTCATCGCACTAACCATCGCGCCACTGAACCCCTACAAAAACAAAACTGTATGAATAATTTAAAATCTTTAAAACCTTAAAAATAAACTAAATACAAGTATCTACTAAGCATATCTGTTCATATGAATTTTATTATTTATTTTACTTATTACAACGTTCCTACTGTCCTCTTTATTTTTAGCTTTTGGACGGGCTCCACCTGAGCCATACTACGGTCGTTATATCGGACAGTTTTCCAACTTTGCGCACGGAATTAAGGTAAAAGATATAAGGAAAAAGAATCACATAAAAAAAATAGCTTCTCCTAGATGAAATGTATTGTTTACCCGGTAAGACTGTAAAAGTCTTATGTGGAAATAATTTATTTTAATACTCGTATATCCATTTACATATGAGCACACGTATTTTTAGTATGAAAGCGCACTAAAGTTTTGTATCATAACGTTGTAGGGTTCCATTTATGCGGTAGATGAATCAACCATATTCATTAAAGGATTCGCCTACGATGGAACCGGTCCGGATGCATTCTTCTGGGTTGGGAAAACACCACGACCGAGTCCCGAAGGATTTATTATTCCCTATCCAGAGGAATATACAGGAATGTAAGTATTCATTTGAAAATTTATTTATGTAGCCCAGAGATATTGTGTCATATATACGAGTTTGTATTTATAAAGATACCAATGTACATTTATATGGGAAAAGAAATACTTACTTATATTATAGCAATATGTGCATATGAACGAAGTATATATGTTTTAAAAACCAGGCGGTTTTATCATTGAATGTCGGAATGGATTTCCTAAGGTGTATTAGAGCGTCGATGTAGAAGTTATAAATGTTTTATGGTTTTTGAACTTTGCCCTAAAACTGAGCTTATTTGTTGCAAAAGTTCTTTGAAATTACACCTTATATACTATTAAATTAGGTGCATAATATTTTTGTTGTTTTTTTTTAAATCGAATAAAACACTCATATTTGCTTCAAATATTCATATTTTTATTGTAATTGATAAATAGGCCATTTACGTTTTAAAGACAACTTCATCTAAGTGTTGTCCGTGGTTTCGTTTCAAATGCTCAAATGGAAGATCCAATTAAGCGTCACTTTTTCGAGCATTTCGGCCTGTATTCCACGAATTACGCGTGTTATGTAATCCTTAAGGCATCAATCGTGTTCGGCTTGTACACATAGACTAACGACATAGCCCCACAAGATAAAATCAAAAAAACCAACTCACAGGGCCATTTCAAAAGATAAGCTGCTCACCAAATTCATCCTTCAATATTTCCATTGTTTCACGAGCTGTTGAACCAGAAATGAGTCTCATCGCTGAACACAATTTTTCGATATAACAGCGGATTTGCACATTTTTCACAGAGCACGAATTTTGATAATAAATGTCAATAATTTGCAATCGTTGCTCGTTTGTAAGTCTTTCCATGATTAAATGGCAGAGTATACTGAAAACTTTTAACGTTGACAGATGACGTTTGGATGCCATTACTTACCAGTGCTGTCAACCTGAAAAACTTAATTCTTAAAAAATCACCCGTTGTATACAATGCTTTTTCTATAATAAATTTCAAAAATTGCAATAAAACATATGAGAAAGCTACAATCCGCTGTGCGGATCTTTGAATACCCTATCCCATCCTATCCATAAAACTAAAATCCCCAAAAAGTGGGCATAACTAAAAACACGATGTGGATAAAAAAGAAACGAGTGGTGGGTGCACGACTGGGTCGTACGCAACTTTCTCTTTCACAGCAAGTTGGGCGTTAGATCAAATCATAAGCATTTTGATTATTGTTGCTAAAATGATATAAATAATTTCGAAATGTATTTATACGAATGTTTACTCCGAAATTTGAAGGAATCGATGTCATTATGAATAATAATGATTTTCCGTTATTGGCCAAAACTGAAAATTCCGTTTAGTGGTAGCTGGGCTAAAACTAATTATGTGGAATTGTTTCCAGCTGTAATTGTAGTATATATATTAAATTTCATTCAATTTGACATAATAGTTTGCGAGAAATTAACAATTTTCTTTATATGGCCTAAATGACAAAATCCGTTATATGGATTTTCTCGAAAAAACTGGGTATGCAGTTTTGTTGGAACTAATATGGTTATAGTATATATAAAGTTTAATCAAAATCGTTAGAGCCGTTTTCGAGAAAATTGAGGTTAGGTGTAATTTTTATATGGCAGGTACCGTTATTAACATGGCTAAAAGCAAACAAAAAAAATGGCCTAGAATTATGACCAAAAGAAGCTTGTATACGAAGTTTTAAGAAAATCAAAACTCAAAATCTCGAGGTCGAAAATTTTCACGAAAACAATATATCTTTTTCTTTGTAAGAGAAAGTTAAAAATGATATAGTGACAACAAATTCTTCAGACTGCTTACAAAACACTTTGACGGTTCTACAAAAGACGAGGTTTTCTCCTGCAGATGTTTTGGGGTAGTGTATAAAAAATGTTTTTTTTATATAAAAACGCCCCCAAAAAGTGGGCGTGGCAAAAATCTTTATATGCACGAAATATAGATATTAATATTTTCTAAATATGTTGTTCAGAAACTTTTTTAAAATTCCTTACGGTTTGGCCAAAAACTGAGTTTTTCTTAAAAAGAGGCGTGGCAGTGGGTGGATTTCAAAATTTTTTACACTTGTTCTGTAGGCACGGAGAGGATCCTTTATACCAAATTTCATTATACTAGCTCAAAATTTAAGGCCTAAAAATCGGTGACGTACAGACGGACGGACAGACAGACATTACTTAATCGACTCAGCTAGCGATCTGAGTCGATCCATATACTTTGAGGTATATGTAGCTAAATTATTTCTCTATGTTACAAACTAAGTATCAAAACTTATATACCCCTATGGGATAGGGTATAAAAATGACGGTTGTTAATAAAGGTAAAAACTATTCTTTTTTTTAAGTTGGACCAAACAATATACATTTACAAAATTCAATCGAAATCGGTTTAGTGAAACGAGATTTTTATATATAGAGAGGAAGAAGAAGATGAAGATGTATAAAAAATAGTAAAATAAGAGCCTACAAATAGAAAGACTAATAGAACGAAATACCCCACTACCATTCCCACTGATCTGGAAGTGGTTGTTTTATATGATTTTACATTTAAGATATGTGTGATCTTCAGTCCATCATTCATCCAATCCATAATTTAGGCAAACGGCAGTATTTTTCACTCGAAATGATCAATGATTTCTTCATCCGCTTTTCATACGATCCATGCTTTAGCGCCGTAAATGGGACTGTGATAATCGCAGGGAATTATCGCAGGGTATAATATAGAATCTCCTTAGTATAGTAAAAGAAAAAGCATTATTACTATATTGCCTTTTAGCCCGAATAAATATCCGGTTGGCAAGAGTAATCCACAATTTAATTTTGGATGAAATAATAGCAGACACGAGATAATAAAAGTAATTTACAATTTGAAAATTATAGCTTTCGATTGTGACGTTCTATCTGATTCGTCGATGCTGTGTGACAGCATATACCTGACAAAGTATTGATTGAAGATTGTGCCCCTGGTATTGCATTAAAATGCATCTCCTTGTCAAAATCATTCTTTATGTATCGAAAGTTTCGGTGCGAGAATACTCCATCATCACAGAATAAAACTCGTCGACAGATGGACGAGTTTGAGCATGATACCTATCTCTGCCTTCCCTTTAAGCAGCCCATTGGTCTGTGACATTAAATGTAGGTGCAATGTTATTTATATATAGATGAAGAGGTACGCATTCTGTAAAGATCTGGGCGGTCTCTTAGTTCTTAATAATTTGTCAATTTTACAGCAATGGTAATCAGTAATCACAATATTTGCTTAATTTCCTTCAATACCGTTTAGTTCACTATGATATACCTACTATTTCTTTGGATTTTACTACACCTAGAGATGTTTGATTTTCATCATCGGTATGCCATCGAGATACATTAGTAAGGTCTAAATTATCACTTGTATACGGTATTAAAATGTACTACCGTCATACATATTATAGCTGTCAGGGAATGGGAATGGGTAACCTAAATCTTCAAAACCATACTTGAGCTGTATGCCTTTTTTTAATCCACCAAGTATATGCTTGTTCAACATTTGTAGGCCAAAGGATTAGTGTGCTCAGAGACAAGGTTGTCGTCATTAACTACTGCACTTGACAATAAAATAAAATCTTCTTCAAGTATATACATATATCTATCATACCCAAGATTTGTCATTTGTATCTTTTGTATACTAAATTTCTAAGCAAAGATACGTTTTTCTTTACGTAAATTCTAGAAAGAAGAATGAACACATAAAATCTATCAAAGGTAGCGAATGAAGGCATGAAATCTTCGTCGTCATTATTATGTCTTAATACTCCCGCTAATACCTCGTGCACTTCATTTGTAGAAGCAACATGCCGCGTATAACATTATTATTCCGTTTAAGCACTTGAAAATCACAACAAAACTCATCCCCATTCATTGTGCCACCCAAGCCATCTAGGCTTGTGTTCCCTTTTCAGGAATTCGATCAACAGTTTTTTCTTCGTCATTCTTTCATAGTGTTGGTGGGATTTTTTGGATGTATGGAAGTCTATATGATTTTTCGGATTTTTTCCTTTATGTTCTACTAGGGAGAGTGATTGGTGAGGGTGGTTTTTTGGTTGGTAGTGGCAACACGCAACAATTCTTTTTCATCAAACCAGCACAACAACCCCTTGCGGTGCGAACACGTACCTATTCATTCACTGCGACGAACGCGTGGAAGAAGGCTTTACAGAACGAGCTGCGGTGTGAGGAAGGATTCGCAAACGACTGCTTTTATTGAAATTGAACGGATGGAGATGCGAATAAGTGAACGAATATTGAATAGAAATGAATTCACGACAAACTCGAGCGAAAATGTTTTTGTTTGGAATACGCTCGTTCTCGTTAAAGTGGTGCCGTTGTGTTGTGATGTGACTTGTGAGCATTACGAGCGAGAATGTGTAGGGGAGATCCCTTTATTTCATTCTATTGTCGGATTAAGCTAACATATTTCGGGAATGAAATTGTTTTTAAAGTTTCTTAATGGAGTGCAAGGCAATCGATGCATTGAGCCAGATAGAAAGGTTCCCAACGGCATTGTTAAGGTTAGTTTTATATAACATTACATTCATGGAAGATGTGTGTGGGTGACGAGTTCTTCTTATAAAATTATGACGCCGAAAGTAGGTACTTTCGAAATTTGCTAAAATTGAGTTTCCCTCTTTACTTGCTTAAAATAGAGTAAGATTTGTTTAACATACAAATTCAACATACAAATCAGGTGCTCGTTTATGATGTCTCGATATAAACCTGATGTAACTGATGCACTTTATAGCTCCTCACTTTTTAATTAAGCTAAAAATCAAAAATCGATATTTTCATCACCATTTAGCCTGATGAAAATATTGATACTACTATCATTCTAATTTATGACAATTTCTAATCATTCTAATTGGCCAATAACGGAAAATCAATATTTTCTGCGGCATTAACAGCTATAGTGATTTTTGTCAAATTTATTATAAAGCGATCTAATAATCATTGTTGCCCAAAATTATTTCAGCACCCACAACATTATGGACTTCTTTAAATACTTACTTACTTGCTTAAGTTGCGCTACAGTCCGGAATGAACATGGGCCTCAACTTACATGCCTCTCCAATTAGCCCGTTCCTTAGCTAAACTGCCTCCAACTGCGCAATCCAAGTTGGTTGAGATGCATTTCTCATGTTCGCTTCGGCCGTCTGCCTGGGAATCGAATACTCTGCGAACCGGAGTATTGGTGTCCAATCGTTCTACATGTCCAAGTCATCTTAAACATCCAATGCGGAGTTTTTTGACTAGAGGCATGTTGTTGTACAGCTCGTATAGTTCTTGGTTAAATCTTCGTCTCCATAGCCCGTCAACGCAAACGGTACCGAAGATTTTTTGAAAAATTTTCCTCTCGAATCGACCAAGGATTTCTTCATCCATTTTTGGTACGGTCCATGCTTCAGCGCCATAGAGCAGTACTGATGATCAGGGTCTTTGGGGCCTTCTACCCCAATGATGAATATTTTGAAAGTGCGCGTTTAAGCGGCTTTATTCCGCCTGAAGATTTCCTATTTTTGGATAGTCGAGGGCTAATACAGGACAGATCGGCGGTTCCGCAAATCTACCACGTCTTCCGACGAACTGTGGATAGGCGGCTCCTGTACGACCGAGACGTAGTCGATCAGGGCGGAGGAGAGCGCTTGCGGTTCAGCAGGAGTGTGTCCGATTGGGACCGTCGGAGTAGGTTGCAACAGGAGAACCTGTTGTGGTGGCTGCAAGACTAGTTATAGATAGTTGACTTTTGTAGTGAAGTATGGCCGACTTACGTTAATTCTAAGGTTTTAAGGTTAGTTAGTACAAACAGTCGTGGTGGCACAAAAAAAACGAGTGGTGGGTGCACGACTGGGTCGTACGCAACTTTCTCTTTCACAGCAAGTTGGGCGTTAGATTATATCATAAGCATTATGATTATTGATGCTAAAATGATATAAATAAGTCGAAATGTATTTATACGAATGTTTACTCCGAAATTTGAAGGAATCGGTGTCAATGTGAATAATAATGATTTTCCGTTAGTGGCCAAAACTAAAAATTCCGTTTAGTGATAGTTGGGCTAAAACTAATTATGTGGAATTGCTTCAAACTGTAATTGTGGTATATATACTAAATTTCATTCAATTTGGCATACTAGTTTGCGAGAAATTAACAATTTTCTTTATATGGCCTAAATGACAAAATCCGTTATATGGATTTTCTCGAAAAAACTGGGTATGCAGTTTTGTTGGAACTACTATGGTTATAGTATATATAAAGTTTAATCAAAATCGTTAGAGCCGTTTTCGAGAAAATTGAGGTTATGTGTATTTTTAATATGGCAGGTACCGTTATTAACATGGCTAAAAGCAAACAAAAAAAATGGCCTAGAATTATGACTAAAACAAGCTAGGATACGAAGTTTGAAGAAAATCGGCCAAGCCGTTTAGGCTGGGGAGCCCATTACGGACAGACGGACCGACAGACCGACGGACCGACGGACGGAATTCCAAAAACCACTTTTTTAGGCTCCGCTATCATCGTAATGTTAAATTCAATCAAAATCTCGAGGTCGAAAATTTTCACGAAAACAATATCTTTCTCTTTGTAAGAGAAAGTTAAAAACAAAAATCCTTGCTGTGGCTGTTCGAGTTTATGGAAGATTATGCCTCTGGTGTTGGCTCGGGAGTTTTGCACAATCCTCTTAAGAATCAAATTAAAGAAGTCACATGACAGTGTATCGCCTTACCTAAATCCTTTTTGCATACCGAATGTGTCGCGGTCGTTTCTGAAACTGATAGAGAAGCGAGAATTTTCCATCGTTATCCTGCATAAACGGACGAGTTTGGGTGGTTTACCAAAACTAAACATGGCTTTGTATAGCTCGTCTCTAAAAATGCTGTCGTATGCGGCTTTGAGATCGATAAATGGATCGATCGTAATGGACTTCTTAGGGTTTTCAAGGATCTGCCGAAGTGTGAAGATTTCATCAGTTGTGGACTTTACTGGCCTAAAACCACACTGATAATTGTTCTGTGATATTGTTCTTCGAAATCCGTTGCTGGCTGTATGGTGTTAATCACGAGGTTGCGCGAAGGTCTTGGCGGTCTCTTATGATTGCAGTCTTTCGACATTACATTTTTTCACGTGGTGGATATCCGTATTCTTACCTTGGCTGCAACAAGGTAGTGTTCCGAGTCGATGTTAGAACCTCGGTATGTTCGGACATCCAAAATACTGGATGCATACCTCTCATCTATCGCAATGTGATCAATTTGGTTGATCGTTCGTTGATCTGGAGACCGCCATGTCCCCTTATGGATATCGAGGTGAGGAAATCGTGTCAATTAGGCCAGGTCCGTTGGCAGACGTGTTGTCCTGTAGGCCGTTTTTTTGACAATACTGCTAAAGAAGTCTTCTCTTCCTACCTTTGCGTTAAAATCTCCCAGCACGATTTTAACATCGTACTTCGGTAGTCGCTCATAGGTTTTGTCAAGGAGCTTGTAGAAGCAATCTTTAGCTATATCATCTTTATCCGCCGTTGGGGCTTGAGCGCATATAAGGCTTATGTTGGCGAATTTGGCCTTGAAACATTAGACTTCTTGCCTAAGTCTGGCACTTATAACAAATCCACATTCTAATAGTCACTGTCTTTCCTGGATGGCAGTTATGTCTGCTTTGTACCAGCCTAGGGCTTCTGCTAGTTGTTCGCCTGCACCTCTCCTGTTTCTCACATTCCAGGTGCAGATACGAACGTCGTTTTTGCTTTTTCGTTGAGCAGGGTCGTCAATAATAAAATCATTCTTTTCCGAGGCTATTGGTTGCTTTGTAACTATGGTTTTTTCCATGGATAGGTGGTCCAGTTCCAATTTATTAGATACCCCTAGGACACGGTGCCATCAGTTTCCACTACGGGATTGCGCTGCCGTTGGCCTTTTGGTTCATCTGCCACCATCTCTGTTCAAGGGGCCTGACTTGCTCTTAAAATTCCTAAATAAGCGAATATGTTGTTAAATAGTTTAGAATCTGTTTGTTAAATAGTTATGAAACCATTGAAAACTGAAAACGAGTTTAATTTTGCTAAACGGAGGGTGATGCTCTATGTAAATATTTTGCAAATCGTTTTTTTTTTTTTTTGTAATCGTTACTCAACGCTTTAACTATATTATTTGCTAACAAAGTTAAATAGGTAGCACAATACCTACCTCTTATAAAACCATGTTGTTTATTTAAATTTCAATTCAATTAACTCTTTTATTATTGAAGAAAAACTTATTGTTTTTAAACGATTTTGGAATTGCAGAAATAAATAATAATAAATAATGACTGGTTGAAAATAATTTAAATGGACCGATCATGGACGATAAAAAATTTATTAATATAACGGCTGGTACCATCTGGACCAACGTTTCTGATCAAATTTAATATGTTTAATGCGTTTGTTAGGTCTTTTTCTAAAAGTTGTATTACACCGACATACAATAACTGTGGAAGACCTAACTCACAAGTGCATGTCAAATCAGTATTTGAACTTACATTTTCAAACTCCATAACCAAACCTAAGGTATTTCGTTTTGAATTAATGTAATTTTTTAGTACGTTTTCACTGAGTCGAAATGCTATACATTCCGGCATACAATTTCACATTCCAGAAAGTTAAGTTTGGCTGACCTGAAACTCAATTTACAGCCAACTACAAAATTAATGTTTTCACTGATAAAGAAGACTGTCTCTTATTTATAAACAAAATTATTTCTCAAGGTTACTAGGTTACAATATCTAGTCAAAACCGAAAACGAAAAAATTGTAAAAAGTACAATAACATATAATTTGACAGTTGAAATGCTTTTTTTGGTGGGAACATTATTTTTGTTGAGTTTAGGTAATGAAATGACGATCTTTGGTACGGTGGAAACGTACTATTCAACTGATTTGATATTAAGCTTAACAGATGACTTAACGTTCAAAACATACTGCCTAAATGCCTATACAAACATTTATTTAAGAATTATTTATTTAAAAATTACACAGCTAGTTGGGTCAAGTATGAGAGAATTTGACGAATTTCATAATTTGGCCAAAATAATTATTCGGTTGTCTATGTGAATAATAACAATGCTCCGTTATTGGCCAAAACTGAAAAATCCGTTAAGGGATAGTTGGGCCAAAGCTAAGTGGAATTGTTGTAAACAGTAATAGTAGTATATAAATAAAATTTCATTAAATTTGACAAAATAGTTTGTGAAAAATTGGCAATTTTCTTTATATGGCCTAAATGCAAAAATCAGTTATATGGATTTTCTCGAAAAAACTGTGTATGCAGTTTTGTTGGAACTAATATGCTCATAATACATATAAAGGTTAATCAAAATTGTTAAAGCCGTTTTGGAGAAATTTGATGTAATGTGTAATTTTTATATGTCAGGTACCATTAATAACATGGCTAAAACCAAAAAAAATGGTCTTGAATTATGACCAAAACAAACTTAAATACGAAATCCGTTTATGCTGGGGAGACCCTATCCCATATCATCCTCATATTAAAAATCTCTAAAAAGTGGTTGTGGCATTCGCACAATATATTTAATGGTTATTTAATATCCAAAAACCGCTTTTTACATAAAACTAAAAACTTTATATGTTCGAAAAAAAAGATATTGTGATGGTCTAAATATGTTGATTAGACAAAAATTCAACATTCTTAAACGTTCGGCCAAAAATAACGTTTTTCTATAAAGTGGGCGTGGCAGTGAGCGGATTTTGAAAATCAGCTAGCGATTCTGAGTCGATCCATATACTTTAAGGTGTATCTAGATTAATTATTTCTCTATGTTACAAAACATATATCAAAATTAATATACCCATATGGGATAGGGTGAGGGCTCAGTGGCGCGATGGTTAGTGCGAAGAACTGCCGCGCAGGAGGTCTGGGTTCGATTCCCATCCGTAGCAAACACCTAAATGATTTTTCACTGGCCCTCCTCTCGTCATGATCTGACAAATCATCCGAGTAGTATCAATTGTCAAGAATAGCTTATCTCAACTTAGCCGTTCGGAGTCGGCATAAAACAGGAGGTCCCGCCATCGTGCAAGAAGTACACACGCACACATGAATGGTTGTGAGAAAGCTAGGCCCTGGGTACTAACGAGCCTGTTGCGCCAAAAAATTTGTATTTTTTATGGGATAGGGTATAAAAATTGATTGTTCGCAAGTTTTTTAACTGAAGGAGACAACAACAACCAGTTCAGTATTATAATATAAACATTAACATAATATTAGCGGCATACCTACCTTAGCCATTTTTATCAAATTCTAAGTTGGGGGCCATTATGGTCATTGATAATTGCAATGTATCGTAACAGCAAATTTAACTGCAGGGATTCAAAAATTTGAGCATCATATTTTTAATTCAGAAATGGATTTGTATTTACATATATCGTAAAGACGTGATATCAAGCCATCCATGTAGCTTGTGGATGACAATTGTTGGTACCTTCGAAGTTTTTCTTAAAATACGAAATACGGTACGTGACCTATTCCTTCATGCCTCAAGAAAAAATCTAAAAATCCACGTACTGCCACGACCACTTTCAGAAAACATCGCAAACCTTTTTTGGGAGTATTTTAAACAATTCGCAAAGCGAGTTTTTGAATATTGCTCGTCACTTAATAATAACTCTCCAGATCCTTTATAATGGATCCTAAGTCCTGCCTGATAGTATCCATATTGATTTTTACCCCTTCAATGATGTTTAACTTTCGTCTTCTAGACGGCAGATGCTCTTCCATAAAACATTATTAGCATATCTTTAACTTACGACCACTGATTTGCTCTTAAGCAAAACAGTTCTGCTGTAATGCTACAATATTCCTCTTGATTTATTTTGAACTATTCTACAAGTGGTAGAAGTCATAACAAGTTGTTTTTGTTTGTTTAAATATCTCATAGCTTTTAAAAGTATAAAATTGTCCACAATCGCTTCAAAACGCAAATCGAATCATTTATGTTAAAATCTATCCATGAAAGCAAATCCATGATTTTACCCAACAACAGACTCACTGATTCTTTAATGCATCGAAACAGCCATTGTTCGTTTTGCATAACAATAAACTCATTTACACAGAGTTATTGAAACCACATTTACTATTTCCCAATTTTATTCTCAGCGTCGCGTAGCAGCGTTTACTTCTCAACAATAAAATTGGTAATAAAATAGATGCTCAACAAAAAAAGAAATGCACATACTCCCCTTTGTCAGGCTGCTAATTTAATTACTTACGCTCATTGCGGACTAACATCATAAGAGATAATTATTACATGATAAAAACCAAGGCGTCAGCATGGTAAATGAGGACCGCGACCACCTTATCCTTATTTCGCATTTCATTGTCATGCTCGTTGAGCATCACCAGGGTGACTATACAACGAATAAGTATAAAAAGCCTTCCGTTTTCTATGACACGCTCATACCAAGTTAATAGAGACAAAATGAAAATGAGCACCGTAAGCTAATGGAAAGGGGCTCCCCATTTCGCCTCACTCGTCCAGGACATTGATTGAAGATGAGACTTGAGCCGAGTATACGGGTACGAGCGAGAGATACCGACTGAAATATCAACGAAACGTGACACACACGTTTAGAAGGCATCTCTCGGAACTGAATAGTCGAATACATGATGCGGCTAGGGTGCGAACAACGAATACTGCTTCGTGCCTATTTTTAAAACGAGGCAAAAACGCCGAACCAAACTAATAAAGCCCGACACGTGCCGTCAACAATGAAACGCATTAAAGTGAATTACAATAGAGTTTCCCTCCTTCCTCATTCGTTTACTCAATGCGCGCCGGCCGTCGTCCTTTAGTAAACGAAGTGAAAACCGGAAAATGAGAAAACCTCTTACTCACACCATTCGTCATTTCAATATAAATATGAAATCTTATATAATGTGCATTAAAATCCCGGATCTATGGAAGGCGGGTTACAATTCACTGGGTTTTTGAAAAAGGAATAGTTTTCAGTGGGCCTTAAACATTTTACCGTACAACATTTAGTAGAAACCGTGAAGAGCAATGCACCCTTGCTAGGTTGTTTGTTTGAAGTTGTCCTTAATATAAAGGTACTCTTACACCATGTATGGGTTTATTGCTGTATTACTAGGAGTGGCATTGCTTTTTCATTGACAACTTCTTTTTGTTTGGAAAATTTTGTTTTAATCTTATATCTGACCTTTCAGATTCAACATTTACCCAAGCAGGTCGGTTGCATGCCCACATATGTATTCCACTGTTTTTCGCCCGAATTTTTGGCTATTACTTCTCCAATGATCAAAAGTTAAAGACCTTTGTTTAGTATTAGCAGTAATTAAGAGAATAGTGAAGTTGCCCACCTTCAGTTGAAAATAGCTTCTCATAAAAAGCGAAATTATTTCCCACTTAAGGTGAAGTTATTTTCTAGCACCAGCAGTGATATCTACCCTATAATATGCAAGGACTAATTCAAATTTTTGAGAAGCATACAGGTTGTCCAGCATGCATATATTCATACGTCATTTAGGGGATCCGTTATCTGAGGCATTTGTTTTATTGATATTTGTAATATGTGAATGCCTGAAACCGTTTACCAACAACCTGATCGGCCCTTACCAGTGTGCCTTTAGGCCAGGAAAGTCCACAATTGATCAAACCTTCACACTTCGGCAGATCCTGGACAAACCAAAGAAGTCCAAAACGATCAATTCAACGATTTCAAAGCCGCATACGAGAGCATTTTTAGAGATGAGCTATACACCCCATGTCTAGTTTTGGTATAACGCCCAAAATCGTCCGTCTGTGCATCCATCAGGGTCGGAAACGACCACACCGACACATTCGATACTAAAAACATATGAGAAGGCTATAATCCGCTGTGCGGATCGTTGAATACCCTATCCCATCCCATCCTTAAAATTAATATCTACAAAAAGTGGGCTTTATGGGCCATAATAAAGAAAATGACATTGTCACAACATATTGTTCAAACAGTTTATCAGAGTCTTTTGTTGTTTGACAAAAAACATCGTTTTTCTCCTGCATATGCTATGGGGTAGGGTATACAAACGCTTTTTGTAAGAAAACGCCCCCAAAAAATGGGCGTGGGTTAAATTGGTCTATAGACGAAATGTTCATATTAATATTACTAATGGTTCTGCATCAAAGATTTTTTTTCGAAATATTTAAAATTTGACCGAAAAACGTTTTTTATTAAAAACGTCCACAAAAAGTGGGCGGATAAAAAAATCGTATATGAAGGAAATATAGATATTACCATTCTCTAAATATGTTGCTCAGACACATTTTTAAAATTCTTTACGGTTTGGCCAAAAAATACGTTTTTCTAATAAGGGGGCGTGGCAGTGGGCGGATTTCAAAAATGTTTACACTTGTTCTGCACAAAGAGCACGTGTACCAAATTTCATCCTTCTAGCTCAAAATTTAAGGCCCAAAAACTGGTGACGGACGGACAGACATGGCTAAATGGACTCAGCTATCGATTCTGAGTCTATCCATATTCTTATATCTAGCTAAATTATTTCTCTATGTTACAAACTATGTATCAAAACTAATATACCACTATGGGATAGGGTATAAAAAGATTTGGGCAAGGCGATGCACTGTCATGTCGCTTCTTCAATTTGATTCTTGAGAGGATTGTGCAAAACTCCCGAGCCAACACCAGAGGCACCATTTTCCAAAAATCGGTGCAGCTACTTTCATACGCCGACGATATTGATATCATCGGTAGGAATCAACGTGATGTTATAGCCACGTTTGCTAGTATAGGGAAGGAAGCAGCAAAAATGGTTTTAGCAGTAAATGGGTGTAAAATTAAGTGTATGCTGTGAACATCGACGTATTGGACAAAACGTCACCATTGATATAACATTTTACAATCTTGTGTTTACGTACATAAATTAAGTAAGTGTTGCGATATTATGTTTTACAATTAATTCATTAAGATTTGAATGTTCCGTTAATAAATGTCTTTAATATTTAATATTTTCTAGTCGTTGTTTCGGTTGGCATAAGCCTCCCCCATTATTGTCCATAGATTCCTGTTCTTTGCGTCGTTGTACCAGTTGCGATTGAATTTTAGTAGGTCATCATTCCATCTTTTCTTTGGTCGTCCTACTGGTCTATTATCATCCGGTATCCATTTTGTTGTTATTTTCGTCCATCTTTGGTCCTGTATTCTTGATATGTGTCCTGCCCAGCTCCATTTTAATTGTTTTATTTTTGTGATTACGTCTGTTATATTTTGCGGCTCCTTATTTCATCATTTCTGACTCGTTCTATTTGTCTAATGTTTAATAAGTGTCTTTCAATTTTCGTCTGGCAAATTCGTATCTTCTCGGTTATGTTTGCTGTCATTGCTAATGTTTGTAGTCCATATGTCATAACAGGTAGGGTCGTCGAGTCGAAGATATATCTTCTCGTGTCTGCTCCTATATTGCAATCCAGTATTTGTTTAGTGCTCCAGTATTGTTTCCAGCTATTTTTGATTCGTCTGTTGTCCTCTTTTTTCTCCTGATTTGAAAATGATTTTATTTGTCCTAGATATAAGTAGTCTTCAACATATTCAATAGTATTATCAGATAGTATTATGGGATATTTTATATGATTAGTCATAGCTTTAGTTTTTGTCATATTTATACTTAGTCCATGAATTTTACATGTTACTGAAAGTTGGTTAAGAATTGTCTGGATGTTGTCAGATTTATTTGATATAAGAACGATATCGTCAGCGAATCTTAAATCTTGCCCATAGTCAAAAAAATCCGCATTGGACGTTTTAGGTGGCTAGAACATGTAGAACGAATGAAAACCAATACTCCGACTCGCAAAGTCTTCGATTCCCAGCCAAACGGCGGACGCATTATACCGTTTTTTGAGGAAGATGACATGTTGCCTGGATATGTCTGAGAAGATTGTAAAAGTTGTTCTCTTTGTCTAACTTGGACAGCAGCTTTGATTTCATCTTACTGCCCCCAAGATTGAAACCTAAATTAAATTAAATATAGTTTTATTATGGAGAATTCTTCTATTACCAATGTAAATAGGAAACTATCAATGTGTTTATAGGGAATGTAGTTAAATAAACAGCCTTTACCTACTACGACAGCGAAAGGATTTTTAATTTCACTATTTGGTGGCTATAGATATCGCAGATACCACTATATATCTTCTCTAAAATATAAAGCTTTGTATACAATTTTATTATATTTTTGTTCAGAATTTCGAAATAATAAAATTAAAACTAAATTTTGTGCGCACTTAAACATTGTTCCTCTTCACTTTCTATTTATACGCATCATGATAACACAATTTGTTCGTCATCAGAATGTCCGACACTAGTTGCATTCACGTACTATCAATTTTCATTACTCGACACATACATAATTAATGTCACACCAAGTCATACAATTGCCTCCCAACCTGATAACCAAAAGTGAACATACTTTATATCCCCTATTTCTGATCAAATTGCATTTAAGAGAAATTAAATATGCGCATAATATCTCCATTAAAAAGGGGACACACCAATTTCACTACAACAAAGAGCCTTGTCAAGGATGATGAACAACTACAATGACGGCCGTCTGCAAATGAGCGATGACATCAACAGGCTGCAGCAGCACCCTTCTTCCTTACCGCAGTACAAAACTTCGCTTCTGCTGGTGCTCTTGTCCACAGGTTCGACAAGACCAATACACACTCACTCGGATTTCAGTCATCCTTAATTATTTCAAGTATTTTTCCATTAGAACACGACGTCAGAGGTATTTAACCAAATGACTGATGAATGGTTAATGAGTTTGGAGACCATGATAAGTTGAAGATATTCAGATTTGAAGTAGCATCCCTTAAAAGTATGACATTTTAACAGCGTTTAGAATGCGGACGCGTGTAATTCACAATTCCTTGGTTTTCTTTTTTGTTAATGTGTCGCGTCGTTGTTTTAGATGAGCTTTTTATAATACTGTGTGTGTGTTTTTCTATCCATAACAATCTTTACTATATGACAATGAAAGATGAATGCAAAATTCTGGCAAGTCCACCATATTCCCTGTTTCCATAACAATAAGCGACTGTAGTTGATTGAACATAATACCAAAAGGGACTGGGATTATATTCACATCTCAACATTTCGGTGTTTAAACATATGAGAAGGCAACAATTCGCTGTGCGAATCGTATAATACTCTATCACATCCATTTTTAAATTTAACATCCCCATCGTTTTTATAAGAAAACGCACCTAAAATGTGGGTGTGGGTTAAAATTATCTATTGACGAAATGTCAATAGCAATATTGTCAAAGTATTTTTTCATCCCAAACTAATATACCCCTTATATTAGTTTTGATACATAGTTACATATAGAAATAATTAAGGTAGATATACCTTCAAGTATATGGATCGGATGGATGGATTTTTGTCGAATTTTAGATAAACTGGCTTAACAAGATGTGGTGACAATGTCACTTTTTGGGGACATTTATTTTAAGGATAGGATGCGATAGGGTATTCAACGATTCGCACAGTGGATTGTAGCGTTCTCATATATTTTTTAACTATATAACTATGTTTAATGCCGACTCCAAACGACAAATTGTAGAACCTTCTCATGACAGTTGAAAACTATTTGTCAGACTTTCCCCACCCCTTGGGGGAGTGAAAAATACGTAGGTCTTGTTATTTTCGGGATCTGAATCTGAGTCCTCGCGCTTAATAGTAGTAGCATTCGCCATACCTAAAGAAATAAAAATAAATCCTTTCAGTTCCTTGATGATGTACGACAGGGTAATACGTAACATTCTCTTTTAATGCTAGGTGATCATGAGTATTATCATCACCATTTATTAAGATTATATAACTAATTAACATTTTCTTTCTTTACAAGTTTTAAAAATCGCCATAACCATGAACAATGCCCTCAAGCAATATACCTATCTTATTAGCCTAGTTCTTAGCTATTGACTTCATTTACCATCTCGCTGGAAATCGAAGACTATTCAGGTCGGAATCGGTTTTCACAGAAAACAAACAAAATATACTGATAGCACATTGCAGAGGACCATGTTATATTTTGTGTGCTTTTTTATCCACGAAAATTTAAGTTTACTACAATTTATACTCATCTATAAAACCAACTACAAGCAAACGTGGCGCTGACATCTCGTTTAGCCCGGTCAATAAAAATGTTTTTGCCATATGATAAGAGTTGCACAGATTTATCGTCCAACGTGTTGGTTGGGAGCTATGCACTATTAATGGTGGTTCTTACTATAGTTCGTTACAAAAAACTGTATCGAATGCGGCTTTAAAATTGTTGAATATTTTAGTGCCATGCACTAGCAATTTTTTTTTACAAAAGTGCAAATGGTTGATAAGTTGTGGATTTTTCTTTCCTAAAAATATATTGATAGGGGCTAATCAGGTTGTCGATGAACGGTTTCAGTCATTTTTGTATTCTCCTTTTGTCCGCCCAATCACATCGTATTTACTGGATGTGTGTAATGTCTGCTTTGCAACAGCTAAGGGACTTTGCAGACAGGTGCAGACTATTGATGTTGTCAAAAATAAAATAAAAATAAAATAAAAATAAAATAACTTTCATTACATTAGCTTAGTATTTTAGTCACATGTTTCTAGAAGTTTCATATAGGAGATGCTCAAAATTCAAGATCAACATCTAAAACTTAAATTATAATCCTTTTTATTATTTTCTACAATCTTCCATATTTTTTACTATTATTTAAATTGCGTGAATTATGATCTAGCTTCTACACATTTAAAAACGAAACATTATTTGGAAGGAACAGCAATTGAGTTTATATATATTGATTTCTGTACAGCATTTAACCAGTTATCACATAACATCATCATTTTTAAGCTTGTAGCATATGGTTTCCCCTTAACGATTTATTAATTGGGTTGAATATTATATATCCCTGGTAATATAAAGAATTTAGAGCTTCCATGTTGAACCCACTTATTGCCCAATCTGGAGTACGCAATAAACGATGTAAAATCTTGTATACGAGAGACAAAAATATGTATATATACTGATGATATAAACATTTAGAAATGTGTAGGAGATCTTAGCGATTCGATATCCTTTCAAAACGAATTAAATATTTTTACAAATATCTGAACCCTACAAAGTGTCAGCATATGACAGTTATACTTAAATGTGCTACCTCTAAATTTAATCACACTCTCTCTGAACATACCATTTTTCGCGTCAACAGCTTTAAATTGTGAACCCAAAATGGAGTTTAATAAACACATTAACGTCATAATCAATAAATTCAAGTCTATGCTAGGATTTATAAAAAATGGTCAAAAAAGTCCAATGACTCTTATGTCACTCTTTTATTATTATGTTATATAATATAACTGCCCGTCTTCATTTGGAGTATGCCTCAAAAGTTTGCACAAATTACTATGAAGTGAATGACCTTCATTGAATTGAAGCAGTTCAACGTGAGTTTATTCGCTTTGCCTTAAGAATATTATCATCCCATGGGATGATAATTTGCCTCCGTGTAGGAGTCGAATCAAACTGTTGCAACTGTTTGTCTCAGCGCCAACCGAACCAACTTTTATCAGGATTTATTGACGCTCCTGATCTTTCATCCGCTTTTGAATATAACACTCGAGGAGGATCCCATAATCTACGTAGATTTAATCACTTATGTAAACCTAACCAAACAAGTAACTTTGGTTTGCATGCGCATACCGTATTAGGAGACTTTACAAACAAAAATGACGAGTTGAATTGCATATTACTAAAATTAGTCTTAAATTAACCTTGCTAATTAATATGTTAGAACCATAGACACCTGAACCTATAATCTTTTGCTTCAAACTTAATTTATATTTTTTAAGGCTTAGATTATCTTTATTAATATATATAATGTAAATTCTGTTGTTAGTGATGTTTTTGTTTTGTTTTGTACCACTAACACTTGCACTAAATAATGGGTATGAGGGTGCATTTTTAATGCAAATGCAAATCTCTGATCATAGATGCTGCCTATATTAAGCATGCTGTGACTTAGATCTGATAGTGTAAAAAATTATTGTGATTCAAGTCTTGCAAAATTATATCATTAAGACCACACACAACATACATACAAATATTTGTTTCGTCTACTTTCGAAACACTGCAACTAGTCAATATCACATTATATAGCTCAACAATCCACTACCTCATTATCCATCTGACACATTAAACTTCAAACAGAAATGATCATTATCTTCACCAAAGCAAATACAATTCGTTTATCCAAATATGTCTATCAAATTCCCACCCATACACATTGGAGGATGTTTTCACCACTCTATATCTATATACCTTCATCTCTCTGAACCTCTCTGAACTTCTACAATAAATATAATTGGAAAAAATCGTATACAATCTCAAATATATACCAGCATCAGACTTAATGGAAACTCCTTTCAAAGGATGATCAGAAATAGTACGGTTTGGTTGTCGAAGTTATCAACGCGGCTCCTTCTCTTCTTCTCGAACATCATCGTCATCATCATCGTCGTTCTTATCGTCATGATCCGATTCAAGGGTGAAATTAAGTACTCATCCGTGACTAACGTCTCCTGAGCACAGATTGTTAACAATCGAAATCCATTCCCATTCATGGAAACCTCAAAGGAGGTGGGGTACTACTAGTAGATGTTTGGAACGAAGGGTGGGTTTGGTGGTTACACTGGATAAAACTGATTACTTTCTAATGTTGATTTACCCTCGGGTTGTTATAAAGCCGTAGTGGATGTTGAGGTGGATGTGTGTGATTTTACTAGTTCATTCAGTACTGTTAGGAATGGGGACACGCATGGCGACGTCAAGGAGGTGAACACAATTCTTGAAAGGCAACATCATAAAAATCACACCACACAAATCACTGGGATGAGGGATTGCTAAAATATTATTATTGATTGGAGTCATCACACCGAGACGACACTGTTAAATTGCATAGAAATGAACTCAACCAGCCCAAAGGGGGACTTGTTTAAATTTTTTGTAAGATTTATGCGCATGTATATGGTTTTTATAAAGTCGGTCAGTAGGTTATTGCAGAAGTTTAAGGCTATGCAAAGATTATAATACAAAATTACCTAGGGATTTTTAATGTTTTGGATTTAGTAAAATCACATGTTCATAGAATAGTATTTCCCTCTAGTTTTACTTTCCTATTTTCCCACACAGACCCATGAATGATTGTGAGAAAAGCTAGAGTAGATTTGTTGAACCTTTTTGCTTCTGGAAAAATATCCTCACCAGTGCCTATCTCTAGAAATTTGACTGCTACAAACTATAAAACAAATATATTATTGGGTTAGAGTCCAATAAATTCGCATAAAAAAATTCAATTGACTTTATACACAAATTTTATGTACATTGTTATTTTTTCTTTGCAGAGATCCACCAATCCTCCAAGCACACAATAATACCGACATTATATTGCGACTGCCGATGGGAAAAAGGATCAAAGACATTCGATGGCTTTCGGTTTGGTGCAGAAGATTTACGGTAAGTTAGGGCAGAATTATTACTATATTTCAGAGGTATAAGCTGGTTGCTGATTTCATTATTCCCTTGACGATGTTTCCCTTTTAAATTATTACTTTCGCACATGTTAAATTTTTAATCCGCTTTAGGCCGTGTGTTTCAAATGTTTGTTTATACCGTATATCAAAGGGTGTATTAGTTTTCACTCATCGTTTAAAGCATTGAGTCATGATAAGAATTGACCAAAAGTTTAATATTTTTTATCTCTTAATAAGGTTTTGGGCTTTAAATTGAAATATACTGCCACATTTTAAGTCATGCGTTGTCTTTGAGAGCATTCGAAATAAAAAGTTATAGAGATCGCTTTATTCTTATCAGAAATTAAAGAATGGTAGGATGTTGTAGAATGAGGGCGAACTCAGGAAAGGACTGATTTTATTGTTGACGACCATGCTAAACGAAAAGAGGACAACGACGTTTTTGTCTGCACCTGAAATGTGCGAATATTAATTAGAAGATGTGCATCCGATAAGGGCGGAAGCCCTAAGCTACTACAAATCAGACATTACTCCCATCCAGTAAATACGATTGGATGAGCCAGGCACATGGATGATGGAAAACTGTGCCATCTACTTCGGTTTGTATTAAAGTAAGCAGAAACACAGACTATGTGGATGTGGTTTTGTTATACGTGCTAAACTTAGGCAATGAGTCTTATGCTTGAAAACATTAGCGAACGCATTGTAATTATCTGCATCAATGTCAAATTCACCAACATTAGCCTTCTATAAGTGTTGATATGCACTCACGTTCGGAAGAAGAAAAACATATTATGATATTTCGAAAAACTATTCCTTCGAGCTGCTGGGCAAAACTTTTGAGCGACTACCAAAGTACGATATTAAAACTGGGTGCATCACTATCTTTAAGCTGGTGCTTAACGATAGTGATGCGATTATATGAGGACACAAGCGTTCTCACTCTAGCCTCTCACTATCAACTCCTACTCTCACCTCCACGCTGGTGACTGTTGGTTGCCTAGTACCTCGTGATTAAACCCCTGTGGAAGGTCGTTGGTGGCAGCAAACGAGAGAGAGGGGAGGAGTGTCCTCTCACAAAGCACTCACTTTCAGGCGACAGCGGAGGAATTCCCTAGATGGAGTCAAAGGTGACGCCTACAGCTCCAGTTTGATCATACTGGTAGTGAAATCCCTATATGAGCTGCTTCAACATATTTGAACACCAGGTCTATAGGGATTTCCAATACTGAGCCAGGCTATTAGAAAAGAGTTGGTGGCGGAGGAGCCGTCAATGGGTCAACTGCAGCGCCCATATCCCAAAATGGGCTACTGACATCGGTATTTTTCCGGCCCGCTGTCCTAGGGTCAAAACAAGGGCCTGGCCCTCCAGGTTGGAGGTTATGCTTTGGGTTAACTACCCATCCACGGAAAAAAAATTATGTTACGAAGCAACCAATAGCCTCGGAAAGGACTGATATTATTATTGACGACCACGCTAAACGAAAAAAGGACAACCACGTTCGTATCTGCACCTGGAATATGAGAACATTAAACAGGAGAGGTGCATGCGAACAACTAGCGGAAGCCCTAAACTGCTACAAAGCAGACATTACTGCCATCCAGGAAATACGATGGGATGGACCGGGCAAAAAGAGGATGAAAAACTGTGACATCTACTATGGACCGTGTTATAGTGAGCAGAAACAGTGACTATTTGGATGCGGATTTGTTATAAGTGCCAGACTTATGCAAGAAGTCTTATGTTTTCAAGACATAAGCGAACGCATTGTAACAAACCGCATCAAGGCCAAATTCGCCAACATAAGCCTTATATGTGGTCATGCTCCGACGGAGGAAAAAATGATATAACTAAGGATTGCTTCTACGAGCTCCTCGACAAAACCTATGAGCGACTACCAAAGTACGATGTTAAAATCGTGCTGGGAGATTTTAACGCAAAGGTAGGAAGAGAAGACATCTTTAGCAGTACTGTCGGAAAATATAGCCTACACGACAACACGTCTGGTAACGGACTTATGCTAATTGACTTCTCTACGGAACGAAATGCCACTATAGCCAGCACACGGTTTCCTCACCTCGATATCCATAAGGGCACATGGCGGTCTCCAGATCAACGAACAGTCAACCAAATTGATCACATTGCGATAGACAAGAGGCACGCATACAGTATTTTGGATGTCCGAACATTCCGAGGGGCTAACATCGACTCGGACCACTTCCTTGTTGTAGCCAAGGTAAGGATGCGGATATCCACCACGCCACAAAAAAAAACAGAAATACTGTGAAAAAATTTAATGTCGAAAGACTGAAATCGCCAGAGACCGCCAAGACCTTCGCGCAACGCGTATCCCTTAACCTCTCGACACACAACACACTACCAGCATCTAATGTCGAAGAATAATGGCAACGATGCCAACAAGCCATTAGATCAGCCGCAACTGATGTGCTAGGTTTCTCTCGGCCACCACCAAGAAACCCATGGTTTGATAAGGAATGCCGACAGATGCTCGCAGCCAAGAACGAGGCCTACAAGGCTAAGCTGCAGGTGAAGACGAGAGCTGCCATTGAGCTCTATAGGCAAAGAAGAAGGGAAGAACATCGGCTTTTCAGGAAGAAGCGAAAAGAGCAAGAAAAGGGCGCGATCGAGGATATAGAGAAGTGCCACTCCAGGAACGATGTTCGCAAGTTTTACCAAAGTGTAAAACGTCAATGCCAAGGATACAAGGCTCGAACAGAATCCTGTCGAGATGAACAAGGAAATATCGTAGTTGAGACACAGTCGATGCTGAGGATATGGAAGAACCACTTCTGCAGACTGTTAAACGGTGATGACGAACAACATTCCGCTGTAAGGTAGAACGAACCATTTAATATTGGCAATGACAGCGAAAACTGCCATCCACTTGACCTAAATGAAGTGAGGATAGCAATATCTAAACTCAAGCTTAATAAGGCCACCGGAAATGACGGCCTTCCCGCTGAGCTTTATAAAGCTGGCGGAGATGACTTGGTAAGTAACATCCACCAACTCATAAGCCAAATCTGGTCGGTTGAAAGCATGCCTGAAGAATGGAACCTCAGCATCGTTTGCCCGATCCACAAAAAAGGAGACCCTCTGAGCTGCACCAACCACAGAGGCATAAGTCCGCTCAACATCGCCTACAAGATCCTATCTGCCGTAATGTGTGAACGTTTACCAACAACCTGATAGGCCCTTTTCAGTGTGGTTTTAGGCCAGGAAAGTCCACAATCGATCAAATTTTCACACTTCGGCAGATCCTGGAAAAAACTCAAGAAGTCCAAATCTATACCCACCACCAATTTATCGATTTCAAAGCCGCATATGACAGCATTTATAGAGACGAACTATACAGAGCCATGTCTAGTTTTGGTATACCGTCCAAACTCATCCGTTTGTGTAGGATGACGATGAAGAATTCTCGCTGCACCATCAGGGTCGGAAACGACCTCGCCAACACATTCGATACCAAAAAAGGATTTAGGCAAGGCGATTCGCTGTCATGTGACTTTTTCAATTTGATTCTTGAGAGGATTGTGCAAAACTCCCGAGCCAACACCAGAGGCACAATTTTCCAAAAATCGGTGCAACTACTAGCATACGCCGACGATATTGACATCATTGGTAGGACTCAATGTGATGTCATAGCCACCTTTGCTTTGAAGCGGCAAAAATGGGTTTAACAGTAAAGGAGGGTAAGACTAAGTAAAGGGTGATCCATTTCGAGGTTCCCTACTTTTTAAAGAAAAAAACACAGAAAATTAAAATTTAATGGAGAATGTTTATTATTATTTGAAAGAACATTCTTTGGCATTCATTTTTTGAAGATTAAGTCTATTAAAAGTTGGCCGTTGCTACGTCGCAGATGGTCCATCCGTTGAGTCCAATTTTCGATCACTCGTTCGAGCATTTCGACTGGTAACTGGCGAATGACACGCGTGATGTTTTCCTCCAAGGCCTGAATCGAAGCGGGTTTGTCGGCATAAGCTTTTGACTTTACATATCCCCACAGGAAAAAGTCTAACGGTGTGATATCACACGATCTTGGTGGCCAATCGACCGGCCCAAAACGTGAAATTATGTGCTCACCGATATGTTCTCTCAATAAGTCCATTGATTGATGCGATGTGTGGGAAGTGGCGCCGTCTTGCTGAAACCAAATGTCGCCGAGATCACGAGCTTCAATTTCAGGCATCAAATAGTCGGTTATCATGGCACGATAACGGTCGCCATTGACGGTTACGTTCGCACCGGCATAATTTACACACTCTCAGCTACGGCCGCTATATTCTATATTCGGTCGAATATTATCCAATAATGAATGCTGGGTCTCAAAATGGGTGATGGTGTTGCATAGTACGCTCAGTAGGCCGATTGTGTTGACCATAAGTTGAGCGAAGTGCACGAAACACATTCCTCACAGAACGTGAATTTTCATAATAAAGAGGAATAATTTGTAAACGTCGTTCACGCGTAAGTCTTTCCATTATGAAATGCCAAACAATACTAAACAAAAAACATATGCGAAGGCTACAATCCGCTGTGCTGATCGTTTAATACCCTATCCCATCCCATCCTTTAAATTAATATCCCCAAAATGTGGTCTTTATGGGCATAAAGTATTGAAAATGGCGTTGTCACAACATATTGTTCAGAAGGTTTATCAAATTCTTTTATGGTTCGACGAAATACAACGTTTTTCTATTGCATATGCCTTGGGGTAGGGCATACAAATGTTTTTTTGTAAGAAAACGCCCCCAAAAAGTGGGCGTGGGTTAAAATCGTCTATGGACGAAATGTTCATATTAATACTACCAATGATTGTGCATCAACTTTTTTTTTGAAAATTTTAAAATTTGACCAGAAAACGTTTTTTATAAAAAACGCCCCCAAAAAGTGGGCGTGGCAAAAAACTTTATATTGACGAAATATAGATATTACGATTCTCTAAATATGCTGCTCAGACACTTTTTTAAAATTCCTTACGGTTTGGCCAAAAAATACGTTTTCCTAAAGAGGGGGCGTGGCAGTGGGCGGATTTCAATAATGAACGAGGATACTATATACCAAATTTCATTATCCTAGCTCAAAATTTAAGGCCCAAAAATCGGTGACGAACAGACAGACAGACAGACAGACGGACGGACAGACAGACATGGCTAATTCGACTCAGCTAACGATTCTGAGTCGATCCATATACTTTGAGGTATATATAGCTAAATTATTTCTCTATGTTACAAACTGAGTATCAAAACTAATATACCCCCTATGGGATAGGGTATAATAACATGACAGCATGACACGACTCACACGTGATCTGTCAAAAAAGGCTATTGAAAAAAGTATATCTACTTGGATCACCCGTTATATGCTGTCAACACGAAAGGACACACAACATCGACGAATTGGACAGAACGTCACCATTGACAGATATAACTTTGAGGTAGTACGGGACTTTGTCTACCTCGGCTCCGCTAATAACTCTGACAACAAAATCTCGTCAGAAATCAAACGAAGAATCACTCTTGCCAATCGCTGTTTCCTGATCATCCCAGTCCTGCTCTACAGCGCTGAAGCATGGACCGTATCAAAAGCGGATGACGAAATCCTTGGTCGATTCGAGAGAAAAATTCTTCGGAAAATCTTCGGTCCCGATTGCGTTGACGGGCTATGGAGACGAAGATTCAACCACAAACTATACGAGCTGTACAGCGACATACCCCTAGTCAAACAACTCCACATTGGACGTTTAATATGGCTAGGACATGTAGAAAGAATGGACACCAGTACTCCAGCTCGCAGAGTCTTCGATTCCCAGCCAGACGTTGGACGCAGTAGATAAAGACCTCGCCTTAAGTGGCACGCACAAGTAGAAACCGACCTCAACCAACTTGGAGTGCGCAACTGGAGGCAGTTAGCTAAGGACCGGGCTAATTGGAGAGGCCCAGGTTCATCCCGGACTGTAGCGCCACTTAAGTAAGCAAGTAAATTTAAAGAAAATGTTGGAAAAGAGGACATTTTTACCAGTACTGTTGGAAAACACAGCCTACACGTCACCACGTGTGTCAACGGACTTAGGCTAATTTACTTAGCTGAGAAACGAAATGCCATTATAGCCAGAACATGGTTTCGTCACCTATATATCCATAAGGGAACATAGCGATCTATAGATTTTTGTCGTTTTCTAAAGTGATGTCATATACAAGACTACTTTAAAGTCAAAGACTGAATGTCCTTTTTTATTGGCACCATATACTTGGTATCATTTACCGCTTAACCAAATGTGATATCTCGTTGAGTCCGAGAAATAATATAAATATTATCGGCGTATGCAGGTGAATTATGGCCTGTTGTTGACTCGGGAGATTTGCTCAATTCTCTCAAAAACAATATGGATATAATCGCAGGACAATGCATAGCCTCTTTTAAATCCTTTTGTTTTCATCAATATCCAGACTAAAGGAAATCAATGTGATGGCGGCCAAATTCAAATTTGAGTTTTTATGTTTTGAGGTATCCTCAGTCCGATTGTATGAACGTTGGTCTGTTGTCCGGATGTATTTACCTACTTGCATTCTTATTGCTGATATTCTTAACATAGTTTTAAAAATCATTATAACGATAATGCATAAATTTCTTAAATTGGAACATAGAGTTTTAACCAAATATTTTTAAGTTGCATAACTAGTTTTTTTGTTAACAAGGCTATAATATGACTTAAAATAATTTCCAATTTCTCAGAAACATTATGTTTAGAAATATTTGTGCTTCTTTAAACTATTGCATACTTATTTTTTTGGTTTAAAAAAGACAACATAACAGTTTTTCGTTTTAAAAATAACGTTTATCTTATGATTGGACCGAATGAGAAAGACTTAAGAAAGATTCAGACTAATGACATTGTCTATTTATTTTTTTTAGACACTTATTTTTTAATTCCTTATGGTTTCATGAAAAACGAGAATTTTGATCAAGTGGCCGGACTACGAAAAGGGGTCCAATTATTCGTTATAAGTAATAAAGTGTTCATGTACCAAATTTTATCAGTCTAGCTCAAAATTTAGGACCCAACAAACTAGTTATGTACGAACGGACTAACATGTGTCAAAACTAATATACTCATTTGGAACAGGATATAAACACTCAAATTACGTCTTATTGTCGTTAATATTTTTGAATATTTTGATTTTGTTTTTAAATGACCTCAAACGATTTTTATTTCAATTTCATATAAGAAAGTGTGAACAATTTCATTTGATGTACTAATTTACTATCATAGATATTAATTAACTAAATTTTCTCAGAAAAAAAGTAAACGTCGATACTTGTTTAAATAAAGTACACGACCTGATCGTACGGAATTTATCTTTTACTGTATAGTAACACTTAAGCTTGACTCGCACATGATATTTTCTCTCGCCATTTTGTGTCCTGATATTATATTATGGGCCCAATTAATTTAATTAATCCATCAAAGCTTTTGCTACTCATTCAATAGTACTGGATACTCTTTTTGGGTGTTCTTTTAAATTATGATGGATTTTATAAAACGCTCCTTCAGTAGTCTTTTATTTATTTATAACTTAGTCTTTTATTTATTTTCATATTATTGGTAGACCCAATATGCTTGGTATTTAATTTTACGTCTGCCTCGCAGTGCAGGAGAAAGTTACGTACGACTAAGCCATCATTTCATTATTTAACATAATTTCTTAAAAACACATTTATTTTGTAATGTAATAATTTTTTAAATCTTATTTTTTTATTTATGAGGGAAATTTATTATAAATTTTTAATAATTAAGTAAACTTTTGGAGATTATTTTAAATACAAAAATTAACACATTCATTATTCTTCTTTCACATTAAACTATTTCAATACATTTAATACATATTTACAATTCTCGTTAGCCAATGACATTTTAAAATAATTCTCATAGCTCTCTTTTGAAATTTCTGCAATCTTTCCATCACTGTTGCGTTTATAATATTATATATGTGTTAACAACCCTGCCCAGACAGCCAATGAATTGACACATTTGTCAAAGTAAATTGTATCAAATGTCAACATTAAACCTCATGGATTTTGCTTGTCCATTTTTGCATTGAGGTTACCAGGTGACAGTCAATTTATTAATCTATATCTAAAACTAAAATAATTAATCTATATCTAAAACTAAAATTGAACTAAAATAAAACTAAAAGTACGTATAATTGTATGTTAAATATACAAAACTAATCGAATCTATTAACAGGAATTTGTAACTTACGAAGAAGACAAATAAATGCCACGTTGACTTTTTATTGGAATTCCTGCTTTCGTTTTCATAATCTCGTTTGTTGACAGATTCTGAAGGTAGTTGCTAGTGAATGCAACAATATGTATTATAAACATTAATTGCATTAATAAGAGGTATGAGTTTTCTTATTTTTCCAAGGAAACCCATTTTCTTAGACATTTACTCAATGTGACTGCTAAAATTTAAATTTGTATCAATAACAATTCCTAAATATTTGATTTCATTATTTTCATAATTAGCACTCGCTAAAGGGTTTATGAATAGCCTTTTAGTATTTGGGCACAGCTCGGGCATTAAGAAAATTGAGGGGAAGAAAAGAGGAGAAACCGATGCGCGTTGGTTTTAAATGTCTGCAAATTATAATGTGAAGGAAAAACTGATGGAGTTTTCCATTGGTAAAAAAATCAATTTTTTTTTATCTAGACCTGTCAATAGACCGATTTCGACAGTTGTTGTGTTCCATTGGACAAAAAAATTGATTTTTTGTATCTCAGATAAATTTTGCAAATCTAGATTTTTCGGCAGATTTTCCCCTTCTTGCACTCACACTAATAAAAATGATAGCTGTCAGTTTGACCAAAGTGATTTTCGTTTTGATTTATTATTATTTCGGTTGTGTAAAACTATTATTAATCATTAAAACTGTAGCGATTCAATATGAAATATAAATTAAATGTAAAACGATGAAACTATGTGACTTGAAACTTGACAACTACACCGACACTGACTTCACAGGCAAGAAATCACAACAATACAGTTACAACAATATAATTGGCACTCAAAAAGATCAAAATCCATATGGAATGAGTTTGGTAAAGCATTTGGTTAAGGAATGAATCTCTATTAGTATTCGTGGTATGGCGAGTATTACGTTTGAAATTTTGAAGGGGCGGAATGCAGCTGGCTATTTTCTGTTATAATGGCGCTAAAAAAGTGTAATGTAGGAGATATTCCTACGATGTTCAAGCGAGATTATAGAGTTCACTACTGTTGAATCTTCTATCAGCTTTATCGCACTCTTTTGTATCCTATAAAGTAGGTGTATTTCTATTTTATGTACAAAGAGAAAAATTTTGTTTTTGTTTTGATGCTAACATTACGACAATAGCGACATAAATTATGAGTAGCAGCGCTCCGCTGCCGTACTCCCAGAGTAATGTTTATCGCTTCAGAAATTGCCTCTTCTACTCTACTTGTTTTTTGCTTGAGTCAATTTATATACGACTGAATCCCTTGTAACTATGCATTTTTGTTGCCATATGGAAATAGCTTGTACAATAGTACATGCATCGGACCTCTTAAAATGATGCATCACATCGTTATTTTCCATTTATTTCCAAAATAACTACCTGAAACACCAATTGCGAATGGTGAAACTTGAAAAAGTCAGGCAATAAAGTCGGTCTGTCTGTGTAGGCTAAAAGGCAAACGGATTTACTTTGCAGATACGGCCACTTGCGGAAAATCATTATTTTCTGTCCATCGAGCGTCTTTTCTGAATTCAGAACTTAGAGTTCTTCGCCATTACCAATAATTATTTTCATCTACAACTTAAACTTGGTCAGTTATGGGTTATTGGTATAGAGTTTCAGTAAAGCTATTCATATTATAAGCTAACCAGGTAACTAACTAATGTCGATATTTGCATTTGATTTTTAGCCTATGCGTAAGGATTCCAAACTAGTTCCCCAGTGCAAGCGCTGCCAAGGATACAATCATACGCAAAGCTATTGTCAAAAAGAACCGCGGTGTGTAAAATGTGCCGGCAATCACCTGACGGTAGATTGTATGTCAGATAAGAAAGCTCTTGCTATCTGCATTAACTGTAAAGGCAATCATCCGGCAAATTATCGCGGCTGCGAAGTAGCTAAAGAGTTGCAAAAAAGACGGACGAAATTTAATAGTATTAATTCACAGAAATTAAATTTAAACAAGCAACAGCCTAAAATTCCGATTAAAAATATGTCGAAGAAAAAGCAGGCCATAATCGAAGAACCTAAATGTCCACAAACTACGCGGCCATCAGATATCCGTTCGGATCTTGTACATCCAAAACCAAATGTACAAACGTATGCTCAAGCTACAGTATCCAATAACGCCCAAAAAAATATCTCACCTGACCCAGTCTCAAATGTATTTTCGATTATTCTTTCAAAACTTGAGGAACAAAGCAAAACGAATAAACTTATTTTTGACAGGCTCGTTAAGCTCGAAAATAGTATTCGCAATAGAAGTACCCCACCTTTAACATGAATAGATTGCTTAAAATTCTTACGTGGAATGCCAATGGCCTTTGGCAAAAACTTGGAGAACTTGAATTATTTATGCAGGAAAAAGATATAGACATCTGTTTAATATCCGAAACTCACGCAAAGAGTAATTCGAACTTAAAAATAAAAGGTTACCTCGACTATCATGCTCTACATCCATCGAATAAGGCTAGAGGTGGAGCCTCACTATATATAAAAGAGTGTATCGAACATTCGATTGATCTTAAACTAGAAATCGAAACAATGCAAGTTAGCTCTATACAAGTCAAAAGCAGACAATCCTTTCTGAAGATATCGTCTATTTACTGCCCACCACGATGCAAGGTTGAGAAAATTGACTTTGAAAACTTGCTTAATTCCCTTGGACAACGTTTTGTCATCGGAGGGGACTGTAATGCAAAACATACATTCTGGGGATCTAGATGCATATCACAGAAAGGTAGGATGCTTTATGATATAGGTAGAAAGTACAATACCGAATTTCATTCTACGGGAAAACCAACTTACTGGCCAACTGATGCTAGAAAAATACCGGATTTGATCGATTTTTTCATTGTAAAAGGTCTGCCGTCCAATCGAATCAAAGTTGAAGAATGCTTTGATCTTTCCTCTGATCATTCTCCAGTCATTTTAACAATGAGCGAGTCACTGATTATAAATGAAAAACCACCCAGATTAACAAACGCGAAAACCAACTGGGAAGGTTTCAAAAACGATATTGAAAATAATATCCGACTGGGTGTATCGCTTAGAACCCCATTGGAACTCGAAGTCGCTGTTGACTCATTTATCAATACCATCCAAAAAGCAGCATGGAATAATACTCCTCAACAGAACAAAATAGTGAGCTATAGTAAAATTAAGTACCCCCGTGAAATACAAGATTTAGTAAGACAAAAAAGAAAAGCTCGTAAAAGATGGCACCAAACTCGTGCCCCGCAAGATAAAACACATCTCAATCGGTTGAGTAATTTACTATCAAATTCGATTAAATACTTTAAAAACCATTCAGTAGAAACTTATCTGCAAAGCCTAACCGCTGGAAAGGAATCGAATTATTCGCTCTGGAAAGCAATTAGAGTCATAAAACGGCCAAAAATCGCTGTGCCGCCCATTAGGGTAACTCAAGACGTTTGGGCAAAGAGCGATAAGGAAAAAGCTGACGTTTTTGCCTCACATCTTGAGGAAACATTTAAGCCATTTGATGGTCCGGCGCAAAATGAAAACATTAATATATTCGAGAGTACAACCGATAATAACATAGTAAGATATGCAAGTATTGCCGAGCTTAAACGGGAAATACAGAAACTAAAGCCTAAAAAAGCTCCGGGTTATGACCTGATTACAGGAGAACTTCTTAAAATGTTGCCTCGGAAAGCATTAACTAAGCTTCTTTTTATTATAAATGCAGCAATCAGATTAGAATACATACCAAGACAGTGGAAAGTCGCGGAAGTGATTATGGTTCTAAAACCAGGAAAATCACCGAATGAAATAAAATCTTACAGGCCTATTTCACTTCTTCCAATCATTTCAAAAGTTTTTGAACGGATATTACTCGGTCGCTTACACCCCATAATTGAACAGAAACGTCTTTTACCTGACCATCAATTTGGGTTTAGAAGTAAACATTCAACGGTGGACCAAGTACATCGAATTACAGATGTAATTGAGAAAGCTTTCGAAGAAAAGAAAATTTGTTCAGCCGTATTTCTTGACGTGTCGCAAGCTTTTGACAAGGTGTGGCACAAAGGCCTTACTTATAAACTAAGTCAAGTTTTGCCAGAACAATTATATAAAATCCTCGTGTCGTATCTTGAGCATAGACTCTTCCGTGTGAAACTTGGAAGCGAATATTCCCAGTTCAAAGAAATAATGGCAGGTGTACCGCAAGGAAGCGTCCTTGGACCAATCCTGTACCTCATATTCACTCGTGATATCCCACAAACAAACGATACAATAGTTGCAACGTTTGCTGACGATACTGCTATACTAGCAGTTGCCACAACAATAGAGGAAACAAATATTAAATTACAAAACGCTCTTAACGAGGTTAATGAATGGACTAAATCCTGGCGGATTGCACTTAATGAGAGCAAATCGATCCATGTAGATTTTTCGTATAAACGGACAAACAATTTGCCTGTATTTCTAAATACGGTTCGAGTCCCGTTTGCAAATGAAGCGAAATATCTCGGTATGACACTCGATGCAAAATTAAAATGGAAGTCGCATGTAAAAAAGAAATGCGAAGAACTTAAGAATAAATACAGAGAACTGTACTGGTTGCTCGGAAAATATTCGAAGCTTAACCTTGATAACAAGCTGCTATTATACAAGCAAGTGCTAAAACCGGTTTGGACATATGGTATACAACTATGGGGTTGTACCAGTGAAACGAATCTAAACATTTTACAAACTTTTGAAAACAAAATGTTAAGATCATTCGTCAATGCGCCGTGGTACATAAGGAACGAAGATCTACGCAGAGATCTGGGTATTCCCGCGGTTAAAGATGAAACAAAAAATTTTGCACGAAAACATAAAAAACGTTTATTAGGACACGTTAACACAACAGTCCTCCAAATTCTGGACGAAACAAATATATTGCGGCGTCTTCAAAGAACTAAACCCTTAGATTTGGCCCGATAATAACAAACCGCGCTATAATTGCGGGAAAGCAGGAACTCTCAAAGGAAAGTTACCTGCCAAACATATTATATAATCGTGATAAAAAAATTGCTGGATAAGTCGAATACTTAGTTGCAATAGAAATACCAAATGGGTGGTGGTTTTAGTGAGTAAAAATCTCACACTACTTTGGGCACGTGCTCATCGTGTCTATGAAGATTTCCACCAGCCCACGGAAAAAAAAAAAAAAAAAAAAAAAAAAAAAAAAAATTGATTTTTAGTAACGCCCCTTATAATCTTACTTTTACACAATATGTGCTGTAAATATTTTGTCCTGAATATTATTAGCACGTTCCATATGGTAGATAAGAAACATCGAGTATAATAACCGCTGGCGCTGTAGCAATTTCTCTCAAAGTAATTTAAAGTCAGCGCACAAGAACCAACTACGTACAACCCATCCGCGCAGTCACCATTCATTTTTCTGGTGTGTATTTCTCATCTTCGTTAAACGCGATAATATATATATATATATAAAATATAATAGTTAAAGGGACGCAGATTTCGTATATTCGATACCAGTGACTATATGACTCGGGCGTATGAGTAATATTTTTTTTTTAATAAATTGTTCTAGTCTAACAGCCGACAGCAAATTTCTAAAGTGATATACGATCAAAAATTGGGCTTTAGATCAATTTATAATTCAGAACACTATAGTAATTTTTTCGGTTTATTTTTTTTTTAATGTTCCTCTTTTGGGATAAGAAAACTCAACTACAACCATAAAGGAACGCTATTATTTTTCTGGGGATTATACATTGGAGTAAATATGTCTCCTGGTAATTCATTCTATTGTTTGCTTGTGACAAAATCATTTTTGGTATTATGATATTTATATAGATGCTGGATCGTTCAAATGTTCGATATCTAGGGACAATTTCGTTAATTTCTTTCTGATTATCACTTGCTATCAAGAAAGTGATCTGATAAACATATTCGCATTATAGCAACGTTTTGCTTATTTAATGTAAAATAAGAATCGTCTGTTAATTAAATCATACATCATTAAATCGAGTCCAGTAATTAAGATCATGCTTCCCATTGAGCAGAAGGCAGAGCAATGTATTCAATATTTGAATACATTTTTTTTTATTATTCATTTTTTTATTTCATCATCTTCAAACTAACTTAAATGCAAGACTAAAATTAATAAAAACTAGCCTACTTATCTTCTACTTAACTAACTAACTGGCTCTATGCGGGCGGCCTAAATTAAACAATAACTAATAACTAACGCCTTTCGTCCTCTTACTAGTATTTGAAAACATGTTATTAATTTATGTGTACAGGAAGATGCAGCATTGTTTTTTTTTTTCAATATCGCTGCTGCTCATTCTGAAGTATATTGTAAGCCTTCTTAAAACTCCTTTTACCTACGTCGTATACTATAGTTTTATCTCTATTACTATCAACGAGTAATTTCCAAAAACCTGGAATATTTTATATATTTTTTAATTTGTTTTACATATTTTATAATTTTAAAAATGCTTGAAAAAAGCTCATTATTTAAATAATTTCTTGACGTATTTGTTAATTTGTTTTAGTTCTCTAGACCAATGATTAATCACAGCTTAACGGAGTTTGCTAACAGTTGTATTGATATGCAACTTAAAGTCCAGTTTTGAGTCAAAAATCTCCGAGGTCTCAAAATGATGTACTCAACTCATCTTAGCAAATTCATAATTTTACATTTATTAGTGTTAAGTGAAAGATTATTTTATTATATTATGATACTAGATTATTTAAATCCATTGGTTGTTTTTTATGCTCATTCATATTTTTATTACTAAAATAGATTTTAGCATCATCTTCATATAGGTGAATGTTACGGTATTCTATTGTATTTAAAAGGTAGATCATTTGTAAATAAGAGGAAAAAAGAGGTCCCAGGTGACTACTAAGAGGTACTATAGACTTGAAATTAATAACTCAAGATATATGACATTTTAACTTATATACACGAGAAGAAAGGAAATCATTACCACAGCATGCCATGGTTTATTTGATCTTTAGAATTCAATACGGGACATTGTCTTTACCAGATGAATAGGAATATTTCAGCTTTTTGATGGCATTTATGATCTCAGGTAACATTAAATCAGGTAAATCAGCGTTTGCCCATAAACAAGACATTAGCATCACAGATGTTATCACATAAGTCTCATAGAACATTTCTGCCAACATTGATTTGATTTTTGTTAGCCGTTAATTTATTTCTTAGCTTTTTGTGAAGATTATTCTTTATGTTTTTTAATCTCATTGCAGTAAAAGACTTTTCAAAACTGTCACGTAAAGAGTACACAGCATAATTTATATCACTATTTACATTAATTATTAACATTTAGCTGGGGGGTCATTCCGTAACTTTGAAAACGATTATCACCCAGACGGTAGTCGAGACTTCATGAGCAATCGCTCAATAATCGTCTGTGATTTGACAATTATTGTTTTAAGTGAAGCAAATAAAGTGATATCGCCGACAGCAAAAACGACTATTGATCTTACGCAATGCAAGATGTACAGGCGAAATGCTATCGTCAAACGATAATCACTTTACGGAATGAGGGCCCTGGTCAAGGTGTTTTTGAAATTCATATGTAGGTAAACTCTTTTGTTTTATTACATTTCTTATTAGGCATGTCAGTAGCAATTCTAGAGTTCGATGTCAGACCTCTAAAATTTTGGTAACATATCGTAATTGAAGTTTACATATATTTAGTTCAAATCCGTTCTCTCCCTTTCACTCTATATGTTGCCCGCTCGGAGCTTCCGGAAAGGATGAACTATTGAATTTCGAGGCTAGAAACGTTTTTTTTTTTTTGTAAAACGTTAACGTTCGAAATGTATATCAGTAAGGGTTTATCCAAAGCGATGAAGTCAGGCCTATAACTTCTGCAACCGTCGGTTTCGGAGTTTGGATGGATATTATCGGATATGTGGGAACAAGATCTAATGAAAAATTCCATTCATTTTCGACACAGGAACTGATTGACCAGAAGTATTTCGAATTGGGCCTTTGTCCGTAATAGAATTATTTGTGGTAACCGACGATAAGAGGTTTATCACAGACGATGAAGTTTCAGTATGACACAGCCGGATTTTGTATGTTTATATTCATGGGATTCTGTTCAATAGATCCCTCAGATCTTCGTTTAGCACCTAGAGTAAAAAAAGAATCCAAAATTTGTGGGCATGTCGGAGAATTAATTGGCGATAACTCTGATACAGATGAAATGTTGTTTATAAAAGACAACGATTTAGAGAAATCCAATATTATTGAGCTCAACTCAGTGATTGAAGATTTTTAATCACCAAATTGGGTGCTGTTATTTTGAACTTTCGTACATAGAAATTCAGCTCTTGTAAAGTTTACGACATAATTAATGGAAGTTCGGTTAAATTCTATATGTATATATATAGTGGTCAAAACATAGATACCACTAAAATGAGTGGTGGGTGCACGACTGGGTTGGGTCGTACGCAACTTTCTCTTTCACAGCGAGTTAGGCGTTAGATCAAATAGTACGCATTTTGATTATTAATGTTTAAAATGATATAAATAATGTCGAAATGTGATTATACGAACGTTTACTCGGAAATTTGAAGGAATCGGTTTCTATGTGAATAATAATTATTTTTCGTTTCGTTTGCGCACTCTATGTAGTTATACAAAAGCTTTTTCAAATATTTAAAAATTGTATCAAAAACATTTTTTTACTGAAAACGTTCCCATTTAGTTCAGACACTTTTTTGAAATTCTTAACCGTTTGACCAAAAACAACTTTTTTTAAAAAGTGGGCATGAATCACAGTCAATGTTGCCAGGCAGAACAAACACGTCAATATTCACGACGAAAGAAAAAACTTAACTTAATCTTAACAAGACTGCTAAAATGATGGCCTCCCTGTCGAGCTACATAAAGCCTGGGAGATGATTTGATTAGTAACATACACCAACTCAAATTTGGTCAGATGAAAGTATACCTGAATAATGGAATAAAACTCTGAACTGCACCAACTGCAGCGGTATAAGTTTGCGTAAGGTCCCTCTTATCTTTCTGGGTAGATAAGTCTGTCGGTTTATTGGTTGATCAATTTTTGAAATTTATATTACAGGTCCAAAACTAACGGTTTGGGAATTATCGAAAATTTTCAAAACCTGCTCTAACGATTTTGATTATACTTTACTAAGCATAACTATTAACGTTAATATTTGAAAACTACATACCTACTTACTTAAGTGGCGCTAAAGTCCGGGATGAACCCAGGCCTCAACCAACATGCCTCTCCAACCAGCCCAGTTGGTTGAGGTCGGTTTCTACTTGTGCGCGCAACTTAAGGCGAGGTCTTCCTCTACTGCGTCCGACGTCTGGCTGGGAATCGAAGACTCTGTAAGCCAGAGTATTGATATCTATTCGTTCTACATGTCCTAGCTATTTTAAACGTCCAATGCGGAGTTTTTTTTACCAGGGGTATGTCGCTGTACAGCTCGTATATTTCGTGGTTTAATCTTCGTCTCCATAGCCCATCAACGCAAACCAAAGATTTTCCGAAGAATTTTTCTCTCGAATCGACCAAGGCTTTCTTCATCCGCTTTTGATACGGTCCATGCTTTAGCGCCGTAGAGCGCAGGACTGCGATGATCAGGGTCTTCTATAGGATCTCTTTAATAGTTCGAGTGAGGGCTTTACTACTAAATTGACTTCTTAGCCCGAAGAAACAGCGGTTGGCAGGAGCAACGATAGTTCCTTGTTCATCTCGACAGGATTCTGTTCGAGCCTTGTATCCTTGGCTTTGACGTTTTACAGTTTGGTAAAACTTGCAAATATCGTTCCTGGAGTGGCACCTGTCTATATCCTCGATCGCTCGCTTTTCTTGCTCTATTTTCTTCTTTCTGAAAAGCCGGTGTTCTTCCCTTCGTCTCTGCCTTTTATGCTCAATGGCAGCTCTCGTCTTCACCTGTAGCTCAGTCTTGTAGGCCTCGTTCCTGGCTGCGGGAATCTGTCGGCATTCTTAATCACATCAAGGGTTTATTGATGGTGGGCGCGAGAAACAAAGCAAATTAGTTGCGGCTGATCTAATGACTTGTTGGAATCGTTGCCATGTTCTTCGACATATAAGGCTTATGTTGAATCTGAATAGTCGCTGTTTCTGCTCACTATAACTTCCCATCCCATCGTATTTCCTGGATGGCAGTAATGTCTGCTTTGTAGCAATTTAGGGTTTTCGCTTGTTGTTCACCTGCATTCTGTTCTTACATTCCAGATGCAGATACGAACGTCGTTGTCCTTTTTTCATTTATCAGTGTCGTCAACAATAATGTCAGTCCTTTTTGAGGCTATTGGTTGCTTCGTAACAATGGTTTTTTTCCATGGGTGGGTAGTTAACCCAAAGCACAACCCCCAACCTGGCGGGCCAGTTCCAATTTATTAGATACCCCTAGGACACGGGCCATTAGTATCCACTACGGGATTGAGCACTGCCGTTGACCTTTCGGTTCATCCGCCACCATCTCTGTTCAAGTGGCCCGACTTACCCTTGAGATTCCTAGATAACCTGTTGTCCGAATATGTCGAAACAGCTCATTTAGGTTTGCCTGGGACAGTAGGCCGGGTATTCATTCTGCGCCATTCTAACCAGGGTGATTATAGTCTTGCTGTTTTACGTCTTGTTATCAACACTCGCACCTATCGTTTATCAAGTCAAATCCGGTTGGATGAGACCAGTACCCGACACATTTGATGTGTAGTCAGAGTTGCAACCACTGGCCATTGTCAAGTTAAAGCCAATCAGAGTCTATCCTCGTTCTACAGCACCCAACCATATAGCAAACTACATACCAGGTCTTTACAAAATTCGATTGTTCTAATCTGTCCAGAATCTTTTATGTCATCCCCAAATTTTAAGTATGGTTGAAACATCGCAGTTGTAATTTTAATGACAGAATTTTCATATTACCATCTGTCATATAAATTTTCAGTATCATTAAGATTTGTTTTCCAATGAAGCGTTTTAATCATAGCTTTAATTGGAGCCACACTTTTTAATTTTTGAACCATGAAAGGTGATGCATATTCTTGCGAATCCGTTCACATCATTCCTAAGAGGATTGTGCTAAGCTTCCGAACGAAAACAACGGCATCATCTTCCATAGATTTGTGCAACTACTTGGATGCGCTGACGGTAGTTGCGGTAGAGTAGGAAATTTATTAATTCGCTTTTGATATGCTATGGAGATTCAACAAGCTGTACAGTGACATAGACAAAGAGCGAATGGTGTTCGTTTCCCAGTTAAACATCAGACGCAAAAGGGTTAGATATCGTCCAACTCAAAAGGCATGTTAGTAAAAGTCGAGGACTGTAGAAAATTGAAAAAGATGGATGTATACTTCACAATTTCATTAGGTTATAATAAATACCCCTATAAGATAGGGTATAAAAATGATTACTCCTGTCTCATTAAATTGTAAATTATTTATTCAGTTTGACGTTTTCTATTAATGGCTTACTTCTGTTCTAAATATATACATTATATCATACTGTAACAAGTCTACGAACATCGTGCTCATTCTCTTTAACTTTCACCACACGAAACATTCCTCCCTAATTGTAACTCACAAAGATGGGGAGCAACGTACGTGTATTATGCATGCGCGCGCAATTCTCTTTCCAAAATATTCACCTCCCACATACACCCACTAGCGGTCATGCACCCTACCAACCATACCTTTGTCAAAATACACATAGGGAAACGAAAGTACACCGAAAGGAATTCATCCAAAGAAAACTAACTTCATAAGGCGCTTAGTAACCTCCATCAAATCCAGGTTTACATATTTCAAAGGACTAAACTTTTACTTCTAACACCACAAAAGAGAATACTAAAGTTTCCTCATGCTACGACTTTCGAACTTCTCCTTTCATAACATTGCATGGCGAGCGGGAGGGTTGGGGGCTCAAAGGTAATATCAGTTAAAGCTTTCTTTGTATCATTGCACTTGTTTTTTTTTTGAGAGGGTTTCCAAAGTTTTAGGTGTAGAAAAAAGGGGCGCGGTTCCAAGTAAATTCATCCCCAAAAATGTGTTTTTATTATTCTAGGGGTTGTTATCCTTCAACATCATGAACATTCACTTTTTGTATATAATAACAAGTATTGTGTGCATAGACGTGTGTCTGTGTATGTGTCTGTGCGCAGTGATGGGGATGATGGTTTCAAAATGATGGCGTCAGCCATTATACGTCCATATTGCAATTTAATTAAATAAATGATCAACAGTAAACTAGAATTTAAATAAATATAAAGAAGATAGTTCCCGTAATGCGGTAAAGTATCATTTATTGTCTTAATCAGTTTAAATAATTACGAGTTTTGCTTTCTACTTCACTTGCGTGAACTTTATGTTACTAATCATAATTAAGCAAGGAACTCGAACTTTAAACAAATCTAACATTATAATGTTATAGAATTGCGACACTCACATTTTACGGTACCCCCATATAATGGTTTTAGTAATATCGAAATTTCTCAAAAATATCTGTAGGTACAGATTTTTGTAGACACTATAAGAGTATTGTCATGTATTGTCAAATTTTAACTGACTAAAAACACCTACCTTTGATATAAATTGTTAGTTACTGCAACTAAGATAAATCCTATCAAGCAATTTTTTTTATCACGAATTTAAAACTTTTGGCAGCTTACTTTCCATTGAAAGATCCTGCATGTTACGCAATTTTGGCTTGGTTATTCCTTATCTCACCAGGTCAAAAGGTTTTGTTTTTTCTAATCCAAAAGTTTTAGGACAACATTGTTGATATGTCCGATTAGTAGGTTTCTATGCTTTTTAGTTTCAGCTTCGATTTGATGAATTCTGAGATTCCTATTTTTTTCCTATTTTTTTTAAAAGTTTGTAAAATACTAGCAATTGTTTTCTTGGTACAACCCAAAAATTAGATACCGTAGATCCACATCGGCTTTAGCACTTGCTGTTTGCTTTCGTTACTGAGTAACGAAGTAGCCAATAAATTCTATAAATAATTTCAAGTTCTTTACGTTTCATTTTTACGTGCGAATTCCATTTCAACATTGCGTCGAGTGTCATCCCCAGGCTTCGTTGCAAAAGATATTCAGACAGAATTTAGGAAAATTGACAAGTCTATAGTTTTCTTATAGGTAAAATTCACGTAAACAAATTTAGTTTCGTTGATGGCGTTCCGTCAGTCCCTCGTCCATTTATTCACTTTATTCAGTGCGTTTTGTAGTCGTATCTTCGATGGTTTTACGTACTTCTAGGATAGCGCTGTCATCGGAAATGTAGCTAGAGTTGTGCCATTTTTTTCCGGTATATCACGCTTATTATCGAAGAACAATACCTTGCGGTACGTGCTAGGGGAGCTTCTCGTAATTTGCATTTTAGGCCATCGTGCTACACCTTATCAAAGGCTTGCGACGTGTCTAGGAATGCGCTTGAGCATATCATATTTTCATTGAATACCTTCTCGATTACATCAGTAATTCTGTGCACCTGGTCAATCGTCGAATGCTTACTTGTGAACCCAAACTGGTGGTCAGGGATAAGATTAGTATTCTCTTTAACCGGCTGTATACGCCTTAGTAACATCTTCTAGAAAAAAATTGAAAATGATGGAAAGAAATTTGCATTACGACGGAGCCGGTCCAGATGCATACTTTTGGGTGAGAAATGGCACTGAACCCAATATCATGGGCATCAAGAAGCGAAATCGGTCAATATGGTTTTACTTAATTTGTCGGGTTTCCTGGTTTTAAAACCATTAGGACTTCCGCAACTTTCCATTGCATCGGTACGTGTTTAAGTCTGAGATCAGAATTTATGATATGGATGCTTAATTAATGCCTTCCTTCTACGATGATTAAATCATCACCAGTAGCTTTCTTAGGCTTAAGATTACCGATCTCTAGTTTTAGTTCTCTTAGTTTTGCTCTTGTGGATGCTAAATCTCATGTAGTAGCTCAGTCCTATTGATATTGACGTGAATCGCTTAGTTTTGCTCTTGTGAATGCTAAATCTCATGTAGTAGCTCAGTCCTATTGATATTGACGTGAATCGCTTGACCATCAAAGGGTTTAAAGGTTTCTTCAAGAAGGGGGCAAAAACGTCGGATTTTTCTTTATCTTCCCTTGCCCATTAATTTTGATTTAGTCTAATTGATAGCGCGGCAATTTTGGTCCTTTTGACAAAGTGAATAATTGGACTCTTTCTTAGCTGTTCGGCTTTCAGGAGCATATCTATTAAGATTATAAACCTTAATATAATTCCTTATCAAATTGCACATCGAATTCAAATGAGCTTTATGTTGGGGAGTACGATTCTGTTGCTATTTTTTGTACGCGCTTTCCTTGACCAATTCTTTTATTTTTGGAGGATATCGTAAACTATATTTGCTCCGGACTTTCTTTGGCTTGGGTGTATTATTCCAGAATGCGAGCTGTACGATATTGACGAAGCTGTCAACTTCAACCTCAAGTTCATGTGGTGTCGTTATCGGAACACTTGTTCATCATTTTCTTCTATACCGTTATAGGAATTTTTAAACAAAGTAATTTAAAGTCGAACGCTCTAGGAGCAAGTACGAACGACCAGTTGTGCACCAACCACTCGTTTTGTTCTAGTAGTGGAGGCTATATTGACAATTATAGTTAGTAAATTTATTGCGTTTTCTTCGAGTTGAATTGAACTAGATATCATTTTTTGTAGATGTTATTAAGAAAAAATAACACTTATTGATAACTTATATGTGTTGGTAGCTAGCAGAGTAAATTAAAAAAAACATGTTAGTTATCATTATTAGTATGCAGTAGAAAGAAAATTGTTGATTTAGGCACTTCAGTGTTTTTACAAAAATTTTAAGAAATATCCAAGGCTCTGGATTCTTTATGTTTTTCCATCACAGATGTTCATAAATGTATTACATAGCACAGTGGTTCTCAAACATATTAAGCTGTGAAACCCTAAACAAGTCCAAAATATATTTCAGAACCCCAAGTCTTAACGTTATGAAATTGAACCCCAGTGTTCCGCGGAACACAGTTTAAGAACTGAGGCGTTAGTATACCTACAGTTGAGCGTTGTAGTTATTACATTTAAACGTTTGAATCGTAAAGCAGTAATAGTTTTGAAACATTGATTTTATTTATTTCTTGATAATCGGTTGAATTCCAGTAATTTTTCAGCAACTGGGGTTAACCTGTTGTTCGTACGACATAGAAAACAACCTGCAAAGATCTATACTTTAACTTTAATTTCCAGAAATTGTCTTACATATTCTAACTTACGCAATCTCTGAGCCATGTCCTATAAACTCTAAACAGTTACCTTTTCAATCTCTTGATTCTGCTTCAATATCATTGCAGGCTTTTAAAATATTTTATGCAAAGTAAACGGTAAAGTGCACTAACGATTTTAGCACAAAAAAATGGTTTTATTTGTCGCCCATAATATATTTTTTTTACTGCATATTTTGAAAGCCATGTAACTATAAAACCGTTATAAGTGTATCAAACAATATTCCAACCAAAACATCATACTTGTACATATATTTCCAGGTTGATTTTGGTGAAGTCTTTATTCCACCAGGACTAGATGTGCCCAAGCCTCGAGTTCTACCTGAATTCAAAAGACTTGCTCATGGATTGCGGTCAAGTAATATTAGTGTTCTGGATGCAAAAACATTTTACATACCAAATTTGCATTACGACGGAGCCGGTCCAGATGCATACTTTTGGGTGGGAAATGGCACTGAACCCAATATAATGGGCATCAAGGTAAGTACGACAGCAAAAAATTTGCATAGTCAATCAGATTGGCTACGCATTCTCTTTGAACGTGCTTTCGTTTCTATATATATGTATATATATTTTTTTTTAATCCCCTTAGGTACCAAATGAAATCGGATCCTTGGAACCATTACGTGGATACCAAGGCGAGGATATTGAAATTCAATTGCCGGGCAATTTGACAGCATACGATATCGATTGGTTAGCCGTGTGGTGTGTTGAGTACCGACACAATTTCGGTCATGTCTATATTCCCAAGGATCTGGACGTACCACCCGCATTAGGCCAAACCAAAATTACGGTAAGTTGTTTCTGCTGCGTGTGTGATAAACCAGGACACGAACATTTTCCGTTCGAAATTGTGATCTAATTGATTTGACTTTAATTTGAATAGGTAGATAATCTTGTCCATTGTTTACGCGAAGCTATAAAACGTGGTTATTTAATAAAAAATAAATATTTGTATACTAAATTGTAGACACACGCCTGTTTCGCTTTAATGTAAAAATTATTAGTATTGAAAAGTAACGTTTAAAGTATCATTGCATCATTGTACAATTTTGCATTTATCCACATTTTCAAATCATCTCAATATTTTTTTCTGTATCTTTTTCACATAAAAGCCGCCATGGTGGTACATTCCTGTAAGTATAAACAAAATTTAATTTTCAACCTCAAGCATTATTCTCATTCAGCATTAATTTGATTACATACCTAGTTTTTATGAGGTTAATATTATGCGTTTATATTTATGTGTTTGGTAGTTTTGATGTGATATTATTATTTTTTTTAATTAATAATGCAGTTTTACGCAGAAACACTTTTCAAATGAGTATTGTAAAATATAGTAATGTAAATACCAATACTGTTTGATTTGTAACGTCAGATAGTTAGTTATCTTTTATAAAAATAAAATACATTAGCTCAAAATCTACCGGGCCTTTTTCGCTGAAAATAGAACATAAGAGTTTTTTTTTCTCATTAGTGTACATTTCAATGTTTAGGATTCGTTTGAGATAATACAGCTTTACATCGTCTTCACGCTGCTTTAAGTCACTCAGTTCTGAAACCGGAGGTTCTTTTTTATCGGATGGCTGAGAACTTTCTTAAGCTACGGTCCGGAATGAATCTAGGCCTCAACCAACATGCCTCTCCAATTAGCCCGGTCCTTATCTAACTGCCTCTAGTTGGGCACTTCAAGTTGGTTGCGGTGGGTTTCTACTTGTCGCGCCACTTAAGGCGAGGTCCTCTACTTCGTCAGACGTCTGTCTGGGAATCGAAGAATCTGCGAAACGGAGTATTGGTGTCCATTCGCTCTACATATCCTAGCCATTTTAAACTCCAATGCGGAGTTTTTTGCTTAGGGGCATGTCGCTGTACACTGTACGTACAGCTCGTATAGGTCTTGGTTGAATCATCCATAGCCCGTCAACACAAACGGGAACGAATATTTTTCGAAGAATTTTCTTCTCAAATCAGCGCCGTAGAAGAGGACTGGGATGATAAGGGTCTTGTATACGATCTCCTTAGAAGTTCGAGTGAGGGGTTTTCTACTGAATTGCCTACTTAGCCCAAAGAAACAGCGGTTGGTAAGAGTCATGTTGTTGTCAGAGTTAATAACGAACCTGAGGTAGACAAAGTCCAGTACTATAATTCAAAATTAAATCTGTTAATGGTGACGTTCTGTCCAATACGTCGGTGTTGTATGTCCTTTCGTGTTGACAGCGTATACTTAGTCTTACCCTCATTTACTGCTAAACACATTTTTGCCGCTTCCTTCTCTATATTAGCAAACGTGGCTATGACATCATGTTGAGTCCGACCAATGATGTCAATATCGTCGGCGTATGCTAGTAGTTGCACCAATTTTTGGAAGGTAGAGCCTATGGCTCGGGAATTTTACGCAATCCTCCCAAGAATCAAATTTCAAATAGGTGAATAGATGGTGGGTATCGATTTTGACTTCTTGAGTTTTTTCAGGATCTGCCGAAGTGTGAAGATTCTATCAGGTGTGGACTTTCCTGGTCTAAAACCACACAGAGAAGGGCCGATCAGGTTGTTGGTAAATGGTTTAAGGCGTTCACATATTACGGCAGATAGGATCTTCTATGCGATGTTTAGTAGACTTATACCTCTGTAGTTGGCGCAGTTCAGAGGGTCTCCTTTTTTGTGGATAGGGCAAACGATGCCAAGGTTCTATACTTTCATCAGACCAGATTTGGTTTATAAGTTGGTGGATGTTATTTACCAAGTCATCTCTGCCGGCATTATAAAGCTCAGCGGGAAGGCCGTCATTTCCAGCTGCCTTATTAAGCTTCACTTAGGCAGTTTTCGCTGTGGTTGCCAATATTAAATGGTTCGTTCTGCCTAACAGCGGAATGTTGTTCGTCATCGCCGTTTAACAATCTGCAGAAATAGTTCTTACATATCTTCAGCATCGAGCATTCTTTCGGAATTGATTTTTTTTTATAGTATTCCTGGTTTGTTGTGGCGTGATGGATATCCGCATTCTTACCTTGGCTGCAACAAGGTAGTGGTCCGAAATGTTCGGACATCCAAAATCGTCTGTCGCCAGACGTGATGTCATATAGGCTGTGTTTTTCGACAATACCTTTCTTACCTTTGCCTTAAAATCTCCCAGCACGATTTTAAAATCGTACTTCGGTAGCCTCTCATAGGTTTTGTCAATGAGCTCGTAGAAGCAATCTTTAGCTATATTATTTTTCCCCTCCGTAGGGGCGTGAGCGCATATAAGGCTTATGTTTGCAAATTTGGCATTGATAGGAATCGTTAAAATGCGTTCGCTAATGTCTTGGAAACATAAGACTTCTTGCTAAGTCTGGCACGAATCGGCATCCGAATAGTCGCTATTTGTGCTAACTATAACACGGTCCGTAGTAGATGCCATAGTCTTTTGTCCTCTTTTTGCCCATCGTATTTCCTGTATGGTAGTAATGTCTGCTTTGTAGCAGACAGTGTCCGATTGTGACCACTTGGAGGTAATAATAAGCACAATCGATGTATATTCAGAGAGTTACAACCACTGGGCATTTCCAAATTAGAGCCAATTAGAGACTACATTCGTTCTACAACTCCCAACCAATTTTTATCTTTCTCTTACAAAGAGAAAGATATTGTTTTCGTGAAAATTTTCGACCTCGAGATATTGATTGATTCTAACATTCTAACGATGATAGCGGAGCCTAAAAAAGTGTTTTTTGGAATTCCGTCCGTCGGTCCGTCGGTCCGTCGGTCCGTCTGTCCGTGATGGTCTCCCCAGCCTAAACGGCTAGACCGATTTTCTTCAAACTTCGTATACAAGCTAGTTTTAGTCATAATTCTAGGCCATTTTTTTTGTTTGCTTTTAGCCATGTTAATAATGGTACCTGCCATATAAAAATTACACATAACCTCAATTTTCTCGAAAACGGCTCTAACGATTTTGATTAAACTTTATATATACTGTAACCATATTAGCTTCAACAAAACTGCATACCCAGTTTTTTTAGGCCATATAAGGAAAATTGATAATTTCTCGCAAACTATTATGTCAAATTGAATGAAATTCAATATATATACTACTATTACAGCTTGAAGCAATTCCACATAATTAGTTTTAGCCCAACTATCACTAAACGGAATTTTCAGTTTTGGCCAATAACGGAAAATCATTATTATTCACATTGACATCGATTTCTTCAAATATCGGAGTAAACGTTCGCATAAACTCATTTCGACATTATTTATATCATTAATCAAAATGCGTACTATTTGATCTAACGCCTAACTCGCTGTGAAAGAGAAAGTTGCGTACGACCCAGTCTTGCACCCACCACTCGTTTAATGTTATGTTTGATTAAACTCCTGAGATCAACATTTTTCACATAACCAATAGGAGGTCTATTGGAACAAGTAAAAGAAAATAATTCAATAGAAGTCTATTATTTCCTTTTCTTTGTGAACAATTTTATTTAATGACTATCAGTTTGTTTACGGAATTAGGCATTTTGGGAATATTTGTATATAACATATTTGCAAAAAAATATCCACAAAGATATTTCTTTGACGTAAGCCTTGTAAAATAAAAATAAAAATGTTATTTAATAAATAATAATTTTTAATTAACTTACTCAATTATTTTGTACAATTATAGACCACGACAACACCAAAGCCAACATATGCCAACTGCCGAGAGATTTTACCAAACAAACTGCAAGTTAAGTGGGAACTGCAAGGCGACTATCTACAAGTTGAACTTTTTGGTCGAATTAGGGAGGATCAGTATATGGCATTTGGTCTTTCTGGGGCAAATGGCCGTGCCCAAATGTCAATGGGCGATGTTGTAGTTGCATTCTATGATACTAATGCTCGAGTTTTCCGGGCTGAGGATTATTATCTTTCAGATTTGTCGCAATGTGATGGGCAACATGGTGCATGCCCAGACGAAAGAATAGGCGGAAGAAATGATGTTGTTGTTTGTAAGTATATTTTAGTTGGCTTAGGTTCATATTATTATCAGAAATATGACACAGCTGTACCAATATTTTTTAAAAAATATATAATGATGTACATTTTTAAAAATATTTGTTTAGTAAGTGGTGAACGTAAAAATGGGATTACAACTATTCGATATAAGCGCCTTCTACAAACAAATGAACCAATAAATGACTTGGCCATTCCTACCGACCGAGAGGTATCTGTCATTGCAGCCATTGGTACCCTTAATAACCGCAAAGAGGCAAATGCGCATTCACATACGGGAACTGATCACAATGCAGATGATATTCGAATTAATTTCTCATCAAGGGTTAGATGGCGTTTACGTTTTTAATATGCAAGTATATTTATAAAATAATGTATCTATTCAATTAGAACGATCACACATGTAAAGGGCCACTCGAAATATTGCCGAATAAAACGGGTCCAACGCCATGGCCGACCAGAAAAATCGAAAACGAAAGCACTTTTAAGGCAAGAATCGGTCCAACGGGAGGAAAACGTGGTTACACACCCATCACTGGAACTCCGTCGTGGGGTATTGCGTGGTATTTGAATGACTTGCTAATACCGGAGATCACTGTGGAACGTGGTAAAACTTATACATTCTACGTGGAAGGTGGTGATGATCCTGCCCAACCAGCAAGGTTCGTAATTTTAAAATGTTTAAACCGACGCAATGAATGTAGTGAATTATAACGAATGCCACTATTTAACTTTGCTATTGCCATATTTTTCAAAAAAAAAAACGTACAAAAAAGTTAAATTTATATTGAATGTCATTTTCCGTACCCAAATGTATTTTGTTGGTTATTCTGTACCTACTCTATTAATTGGGTTGGAGAGATCTCTGGTCGACAAGACAACCCTTAATTCGTCATGTTAGTGTACTATGATTTAGTTCTTTTTTACACTTCGAAAAAATGGGTTTATTGTAGTAGGATGCCTATCCAGATGAAAGGATAATATATAAACTTTTGCAATTATAGAGACAAAAGTGTCTTTAGCAAAAATCCCTTGTGATCCACCTTTTCCTTTACCGTGAATATAGTTTTACGACACGAAAATGAACAATAGACAGATTCTGAAATAATATCATGAAATCAAAAATTGATTCCATAGGGCAAAATTAATTTCATAATAAAATCTAACTAGACTTTAAATCAATACATTACATTTCGATAATGTTATAGTATTTTTAAACTTTTTAGTTGTGTCCTTAATTATTGGTATGTCCCATTTAAATGGAATTAAACTTAAATAATATAAAAAAAACACTTTTATCAAACGTAATCGATAAATTCAAGGAAATTTTCGCATTTTGCATATACATACTATAAAAATGTTTAATGTTTAATTTAAAGTAGATCGGGCAAGAAGAAATAATACATACGCCATACAGTTTCCAATATCCATAGCTCAAAGGCATTTATAGATAACATATATGTATTGACGTAATCTAAAAATGTTTTCATTATGGCTTACTTAAAACTAAATTGTGAGCGTGCCAATTAATTATTTGATCTACAAGAGAGTTGCTGCAGCATCAATAATAAATTATTTTATTTTTACTTTAAACTAGATATCATCCATTTTATATAACTGATTCACCGGAAGGTGGTATCGGTCAAAAGACTGGCATTGAATTACGTCAACAGAGTCCATACGCTGGAGTAGACTTCGATGAAGATGGAAATCCAATTCCAACAGCAGGTTTGTTTGGGCCTGGGTGTTTTTTTCGCATCAGCTCAGCATATGGTTTTAACATTTTAACTAATGTCATATTTATTTTACGATTTTCAAGCCGGCCGTTACTGTGAATGGCAACATAAGACTGTAGACAAATCCGCCGAAATTGAAACATTTGAAGAATACATGAAAACTCTAGTTCTTGAATGCGAAGAAGGAGAGCCTGGCTACCTTAACTGGACAGTTCCAATGGAAGCACCCGATTTGCTTTACTATCAGGTTTAATTGAAACAGCATTTATTTATTTATTATTTCGTAAATACATTTTTCATAAACATTTTAGTGCTTTACACACAACAACCTTGGATGGAAAATTAATGTCATCGACGCTGGAGACTCAGCAGCTTACACAATACAAATCTCATCGACCTTAGCTTACTTTATTATATCAACTCTCTTTAGCCTGGCTACGATAAACCTATTATTAGACAACAGGTTTGCTTGATAGTCACAAACGATAAAATACCAACACCCATTGAATTGAAATTTGCAATTATTGAACGAAAATTAAACATAACAAAAAATCAAATCAACTCAATTTCTTCTTGATAGCCATATCCAATTAATTATAAAAACAAATCATATCAATTACAAGAATAGAAAAATAAATATCAATTTTGGAATTTAGGACAAAGAATCCATCATATCCCATATAGGTAAAGGACAATTATTCTCTTGAAACAAAATTATTAAACTCAATTCAATTAAGTAGCTAGAAATTTGTTCGATAAAAAATTTCATTTGGAACAAAAAAAAACAAAAGCAGATATTACGAATTATCGTTCATTAATTCAAATTTCAATTTAAAAATAAAATAAGAAAAACACAAATATACAGCCAGGCTATATCACCTTAAAACATATCTTTGAGCGTTCGGTGAGCGTATGTATGCATGCGAGTGAGTGAGGATGGATCTTAAAAAAAATATATTAAACCCAATTTTTAAATAGTCTTAAGCATAATATTTTATTTTATTTTTTTTTTCAAACTTAAATTGTATAAGTACATTGAAACAGAAATATGTAAATCAAAATGAAAATGAAGAATACATTTCGATTTGTAAATTTCAAAATTTAATATTATTTTTTTTAAATAAAAACTAATATATGACAATATTAAAAATTAATGACAATAAACTAACAAATACAATAAAATTTACAATTTTTTAAAAAATCTATTATAAACTATATATAAAATAAACTTGTAGAGAATTTATTTTAAAATAAAAAAATAAATAAATATAAATTTATCATATTTAGGAGAAACATTTATATTTTACAAACATTAATGCAGAAATGTTTTATATATTAAAAATGCTTAAATAATTTCTGTGAACGTTTAAGTCTTTTTTTTGTAAATGAAGTGATATGTTTTAATTAAATGACAATATAATAAAATGACATGACAAATAATTTATATATAAATACATACATACTTTAAGAAAAACTGCAACAAAATGAAAACACTATAATAAAAAAAACAATAAATAGAATTAATATAACGATGAACTGTCGTTAATTGTGAATGATTTTATACAAACATGTGCTGTAAAACTACAAATGGTATGTTAACATAATTACATATAAATAATAATATCCTTTTGTTTGTAAATATGGAGCAAAAAACAACCATTGAATCAGCGTACGTTTAAATAAATATATAATTATATTTACAAATAATATATTAAATAAACAATGCAGTGTACTTTAATTTTTTTGTACTTCGTTTAAAATTATTTATACATCTCATGATAATGATAACCTAACATGTAATGCTATTTAAAAAAAAACTTTGGCAAACGTATTTATTTCGACTAAGTTAATTTTTTTTAATCGTACAAGTGCAATAGGCCTGTTAAAACGTCGGTTATATTTATATGACAACAGTAGAAGGCATACTAACGATCAGGATTCAGTAGTATTACGCAATCGATTTAATCTGGGGGTGTATTTACTATAATATGAATGGCAACAATAATGTGTAGACTTATTTTTATTATACCCTATCCCATAGGGGGGTATATTAGTTTTGATACTTAGTTTGTAACATAGAGAAATAATTTTGCTACATATACCTCAAAGTATATGGATCGACTCAGAATCGCTAGCTGAGTCGATTAAGCCATGTCTGTCTGTCCGTCCGTCCGTCCGTCCGTCTGTACGTCACCGATTTTTAGGCCTTAAATTTTGAGCTAGGATAATGAAATTTGGTATATAGGATCATCGTCTCTGCCTACAGAACAAGTGTAAAAATTTTTGAAATCCGCCCACTGCCACGCCCCCTTTTAAGAAAAACTCAGTTTTTGACCAAACCGTAAGGAATTTTAAAAAAAATTCTGAACAACATATTTAGACAATATTAATATCTATATTTCGTCCATATAAAGTTTTTTGCCACGCCCACTTTTTGGGGGCGTTTTCAATTAAAAACTGTTTTCGGTCAAATTTTAAATTTTTCGAAAAAAATTTTGATGCAGAATCATTAACATTATTAATATGAACATTTCGTCTATATACCATTTAAACCTACGCCCACTTTTTGGGGGCGTTTTTATATAAAAACCATTTTTATACACTACCCCATAACATATGCAGGAGGAAACCTTGTCTTTTGTAGAACCGCAAAATTGTTTTGTAAGCAGTCCGAAGAACTTGTTGTCACTATATCATTTTTTCTATTTTATCCACATCGTGTTTTTAGCCATGCCCCCTTTTTTGGGGATTTTAGTTTTATGGATAGGATGGGATAGGGTATTCAACGATCCGCACAGCGGATTGTAGCCTTCTCATATGTTTTTTATTATAATTTTGTGTTTTTCGCTAAGATTATTATTTTCAAAATTTTACAAAAATGTATTTCTATGTATATAAGATGAAGTTATCCATATCAAAATTAACGAGTAGCCGGTACGTGACTGGTTTACACTTAACTTCTTCTTTCTCTGCGACGCACGTAGGCGTAAGATCAAATAGAAGGCATGCATGAATCTGACGATTTTCATAGTTATAGAGAACGCTTTACATTAATTTTGGTGATTGATGTTAAAACTTAGAACTATTACAATGACTATTACAACATATATTTCTGAAATTGGTGTCCATGTGAACAATAATGTTTTTCCGTTATTGGCCAAAACTTAAAACTGAAATAAGAAGTATTTGGTCTAAAACGAATTATGTGGAATTATTTTAAACAGTAATAGCAATAAAGATATTAAATTTCATTCAATGACCAAACAGTTTGCGAGCAATTCTAGCCTTTTAGACTGGAGAAGCCATTACGGACAGACGGACAGAATGACGGAATTGCAAGAACCGTTATTTTTGGATTCCTTGAATGCTGGAATCAATCAAAATGTAGAGGTTGAAAATGTTCAAGAAAACAATACCTTTCTCTTGTAAGAGAAAGTTAAAATCGGTTTTTATCCCCTTTCCATTGACAGACTAATAATATACCCATATGGCATATCAACTTTTCATTCATCTAGTATAATTGTCAAAATTCTGTAAATCTGCCCACTGCATCTCACATTTTTTTAATGAAACTGATTAAACGTTTTAAGACACACCCACATTTTCAAACATCATACCTGAACAATATTGTTATGTTCATTTTCCCGTACCATGCAAAGTTTTTGGAGATGCTTATTTATAGGATTCGCACAGCAAATTGTAGCCTTCTAATATGTTTTCCTTATTTTTATTTAAGAATATGTACAGTAAAAAATTAAAGGTTCGACACATTCGAACAAATTTCCGATAAGACATTCAATCAGATATAACACAACCATTTGTAACCGATGTATTTGTTTTAGAATAAAACTGTGCATCAAGTTTTATTTCATACGAAACAATATCCAACTAATTTTTCAGGCATATTATCGACTTTTCAGTGGGTGTAGTGCGTTTGGACAACTAAGCACGGAGTCCCCGGCTTAAATCCTGAAAGTGACAACATCTAACTTTTTTTACTGCTCCACCTCTTGCGGAACTCTGACAAACATCCAAAAGTAACACTGTCATGAAAAACTTCTCAAATTTGCCATTTGGATTCGACGGAAGTTTCTCGTATTTATGATGTATATTATGATAGAAACAACTTTCATAAAAAAAGTTGAAGCCGTTCCTGAATAATTTATCATTTCGTAAAGTACCATTATGTGTACTCTTAACCAAAAACTGAGATGGATTCTTTACTTTACTTGTATTTGTATTTGTTCTAACCCAGCTGCATATTCTTGTTCAAATCGAAAAATATCTTTTCAAGTTTGTATATCATTTACTATTTCAGAAACCGCTTAATAGCAAGTACCGTTATTTTGGTCATAGATACTGTTTTTGGTATTTATTGTGTGTAATCTGGTTTCACGATATATTGCCAGTTGCCATGTTAAATAACACACAAAATTTTGATCAGCGTCATATGTTATATTATTTTATAAAAAAAATTAATAAATTTTGTTTAAAGCACTTTAAGTGGAAAACTAAATATATAGTTTTATTAAACATATCAACACTATACAAAGTTATGAAATGGAATACACAAAGTTCTGAAATGGAATTATTAAAAATCTGGCATTATTTAACTGATTTTCGTAAAACTGTGTACGATATCTTAGCTGAAATAATCACATAACATTACAATTTTTATTTGAATTTTATTTTTAGAAAACCGTAGTAGTCGTTATGTTTTTATTTAGAAGAAACGGTGTACAAACTATATCATTTTTAGGTTTATTTTGAGATTTCTAAGGACAATACAATATTATACTTGTCGAATTTTTAACCTAAAAGATATAACAATTTCCTATAAGAAATAACATTTTTTTCTTTTTTATAATAACTGACATATTTCTTCCCCGCAAGATATGTTTACTAATGAGAATAACATTAAAACAAACATATGTTGACACAGGATCATCTAATCGACAAGAACAACACAATTTTTTTAGCTGTGTGTACAGCAACATCCGCATCGGCATAAAGAGTATAATTAAATAGGCAGCGGGCTGTGAATGTCACATTAATAACGTAAGAAATATTTTCAAGACAACATCTTTCGATGTCGATTTTTACTTTGCAGTGCTAAGTATTTAAGCTTTTAAATAATTCTCATATATTTCACACTGCATTGCAACTGCAAATGTTAGCAATCCCAATTTCAAAAATCATTTTGCAAAACAAAGTGACATAAAAATTATCTGAATTATTAACATTTCAGTTAGTAAAATTTTGACCCACATCCAATTTTAGGAAGATTTTCCCAGTAAAATAATTTTGGTAAATGTTTTAACAAATGCGAAAATAATTCGAAATAATCATTTGGATACTATTTTTGTATGCATTTCATCTATATACAGTTTGAACCACGCTCACTTTTTGCGGACGTTTAATATATTAGGCATATTGAGCCTTATTTTGATACACTTTACACACACGATCTTTGCAAACTACGGGAAGCCGTTCTTTTGGCCCTAATCAATATTCAATACTTGTCATAAATGTCATAAAGACAGTGGCTTATTGCTTTTTTTTTAATGAACTAAAAAAACACTTGTAGCATTGCAAATACACATTACTTCAGTGCAACAATTTGTAACAATTTGATTAAATTCAAGATTTAGCTGTTTGAAAATGTTAAGTTTTATTATTTATTAATATAAAATCTTTATAGCGTTTGTAATATATAAACCAAACCATAATTTCCGAAATAAAGACAATAAAAAACTGAACTTAAACGCACAAAATGTAAAAACACACACACTTAATATAATTGATTACATATACAAAAGATAACTTAATGAAAATAAAAAGAACATAATTCCCTTCGCATTAAAGACTAGATGTATGATATTATTATATTTAAAGATATTTAAATGTCCAAAACTATTTGTTAAAATATTTTATATATTTTATTCATTCAAAATGAACATTTTAAGATTTTTATGAAATTATTTGTGATGTAAAACTTTTCTTAATTATGTAACCCAGTGTTAAATGTAAAAAATTAAGATGATCAATTGGTATTGTTACCACTAAAAACATACATATAAATTTAAAAAAAAAGATTTCGAAAGATTGAAAACTGTTTAAAATTAGCTAGATACCTTATAAATGTAAATAAGAATTTAAAAATATATATGTTTTTATATATATATATTTATGTAATACAATATTTTCTCATTTAAATCTTTTTATATATATTCATGCATATAGATCACTAACTTTTCCTACATTAAACTTCATTGAAACAATTGAATTATAGAACTAATCGAAAGTTTATAGTTAAACAAAGGTAGCACCAGTAATGTACTACCTTTTTTGAGAACTCTTATAAAAAAATATTACAAATAAAAACTCGTGGATGGTATGTTTTTTTTTATAAATAATTGCTCTTTTAAATATATTGTATTAAATAAATTTGAATAATAAATGAAAAGATACATTATATGAGACGATGGACAATAATAAAGTAAATGTTTGTAAATTTGACAATAAATAACTAAATTTAAATTGAAACTGACAGACAAAATAACTCATTGACCATACCTATCACATCTTAAGTGTAAAATGGATAACAAAATGAATCACCTAATAAAATTGTTTTCACTTTAAATTGGCAATGTATTTAATTTATTTGTTTTTATTTTTATATCCTATGCCATAAGGATGGCATATAGTTTGTATTAAAAAAATATATCTAAGGTTAGCATATCGGTAAGTATTTAAATTGAATCGGATACAAAAACTAAATCCATATAGCTATATCTGTAAGTCAGTCAGTACGCGTCTTTTAAGAAGGGAGTGGTGGGCTCCTCCAAAATTGGGTTTTAAGAGTATTTTTTTTTAAATAGTTTTATTTAGCCTACTAAGTTTTTGATATCGTTCCTGCGAAGATTTAGTATCTTGTTGGCATCTGTTTTGAAGGGCCGAATAGCTCTTTTGGCCTATCTTCCCAGCCTTTTATAGCCAGATTTATGGATGATTTGGGGATTGCACAGATGGGTTCGGGTCCAATGAAAGAGGTTTCTGAGCCTTTTCTGGCTAGTTCATCAGCTTTTTCAGTACCTTCAATCGCCTATGTCCGGGGACCCACCATAACCTGGTTTGTTCCTGGAAATAAGTGTTTGGAGGGAATTAAAGCAGTGTAGTATTGATTTGGAGTCAATAATGTGTGAGCTTTTATAGCTGCTTGTCTGTCCGTGAATATATGGATGTTGGCGCCTTTAATACGTTGATAATCTTTTGTTCAAGCATAGTGTATTTGGTAAGCGGTCTGTAACCGCACAGATCATGTCAAGTTCTTGAAGCTCGGATAGTAGTTCATTTAATTCTGGGTGATTGCTAATGTTTAACTCTTCCGCTTGTGTCAAACTTGCTGAGCTGCGAATTGCCACTTTTTATATAGATGTGGAGGGGCGTTAGGCCTATTAAGGCTTCTATAGTCGCAGTGGGACAGGTACACATGGCTCCGGTAGTGCCCAGACAGGCAAGCCGTTGTACCTTGTTTAATTTATTTATGGTTGTTTTTTGGGTGACTTTTTTCCAGCATACTATTGAAGCGTATGTTATAATACAGTTTGTTCTTTGGAGTGATTCGCCAGGTTTTACCATACATGCTTCGGCAAGCCCAGAAAGCTTTGGTTGCTTTTTGAATTTTTCTGTTTATGTGGGAGTTCCAGCTAAGTTTTTTGTTGAGGATCACTCCAAGATATTTTACTTCGTTGGAGTACTCAATGTCTCTATCATTGATTGAAATTTGGTTGCGACTTAAATTTCTCCTTTTCGTAAAAGGGACGATGACAGACGATAGAAAGACTTTCTTTTCTAAACCAGTCTATGACTATCTTAAGGGCGTTTGGCAGACGTGTTGTAACCTCTTATGGTACTTTGCCCCTAATAATGATGACTAGGCCATCGGCGTATCCAATTATATTGAAGCCAGCATTACTTAGGTCTCGAAGTAGGTCATCGATAACCAGAGACCATAGTAGGGGTGAGAGTACTCCTCCCTGAGGGCAGCCTTTAACGGCTGTAACTGTTACCCTCAATATCAAGGAAGGCCCATAGTGCAACTTCTTTGTTTTGGTATGCACTTTTTATTTGTGATGTTAGATTTAAAAGTGCTCCTTCCGTAGATTTACCTTTCTGGTAGGCGAAAGTATATACCAAATATCTTACCATCTGTTGGCTATGGCTCCTGGATTAAACCTAAAGCGATGTTCCCTTCGGCACATCTTTGGTTATAGGTGTCCGAGGTACCTATAGCGCGGTGCAGGTGTGCCTGCAGCATGTTTAGAAGGTGGTCATCGCTTCCTGTCGTGCTTAGGGTTTAGTACCATATAAGTCTTGTTATCGCCTCTTCTGCGTACCTATTAAAACCTGTTGGGAGAGACCTTCGTGTCTATCTCTAGGATATTTGTTTCGTCGTCCGTGTTTCTGCCTTTTTCGTGCCCGTTTCGCATCTAGATTCGCTCTAATGGTTGCCTTCTTTGTACTAGGGGCGTTTGACGCTACTTTCGTCGGCAGTGTGTCATTCTTCTTTTCGGCGGCAGTACAAATACTAGCAATTGGTTGTGACGTGCTAGCGCTTGTTATTTGTGACGACGTGCTCGTTGTAGCAGTGTCACTATTTTTTGGAGCCTGAGTTGCAGACTTGTCGGAACCCTTGAGGATTATCTTGATTTGTCCAAATCGATAAGAAACCATCCAAGCCTATACGCAATGTACTCTCGTTTATCACAAAGTCAATGTGCGCGACGTCTTTCTCGTCCGATCTTTGCAGAACTCTCCACGTTCTTGTATTCAGGTCTTTGTTCTGACCGTCTAGCATCGCCAGTATCCTCTCGTTTGCGACCCCGGTACTCTGAGGGAAGAAAGCTCTAACAACATGTAGCTTCGGAAAGTCTTCCTCCTCCACAAGCATTACTTCGAAGTTCGAACGCACATTTCTCTTTCAGTCTGAGGAAGTTGGTTTTCATCCACTCTGAAGTGGTGATGTCCGCACATACTAACATGAGCCACCCGGCTTTGAAAATTGTCCAGCGGAGAGCTGGCTTTGTTTTATCATCGCTCAGTTCGATCGTGATGTCCATAATCCTACCTTGTATCTGAACCATTTGTTCATTGGTGAGAGGATTACGATCGATATCGACTGGTACGACACCTAATCTGACATAGCTCGCTATATCTCTATAGGAAGTTTTGTTAGAGGTTGTTTTCCCAGTGCGAGCTCGTTTCGCTTCGGACGTTTTAGCATCATCTTTAAACCCTATCCCGTAGGGGTATATTAGTTTTGATACATAGTTTGTAACATAGAGAAATAATTTAGCTACATATACCTCAAAGTATATGGATCGACTCAGAATCGATAGCTGAGTCGATTTAGCCATGTCTGTCCGTCCGTCCGTCCGTACGTCACCAGTTTTTGGGCCTTAAATTTTGAGATAGAAGGATGAAATTTGGTACACGTGCTCTTTGTTGCTCCCAGCAGAACAAGTGTAAAAATTTTTGAAATCCGCCCACTGCCACGCCCCCATTTTAGAAAAGCGTATTTTGTGGCCAAACCATAAGGAATTTTGAAAAACTTTGTGAACAACATATTTAGACAATCTGAATATCTGTATTTCGTTCATATAAAGTTTTTTGCCACGCCCGAATCATTAGTAATATAAATATGAACATTTCTTCAATATACTATTTTAACCCACGCCCACTTTTTGGGGGCGTTTTTATATAAAAACCATTTTTATACCCTCATAACATATGCAGGAGAAAACCTTGTCTTTTGTAGAACCGTTGTCACCATGTCATTTTCTTTATTTTATCCACAACGTGTTTTTAGCCATGTCCACTTTTTGGGGATTTTAGTTTTACAGATAGGATGGGATAGGGTATTCAACGATCCGCACAGTGGATTGTAGCCTTCTCATATGTTTTGTTTTTGCTTTGATGCGGGCTTGCTCTATGCTGCAACCCTGTTTCAGTGCTCTATTGAAAAGGCGCTGTTCCGCTGGCGTGAATCTGATGCGCTTGCCAGAGGACCCCGGCGCGTCTGTGTATTCCGGATGCAATTCATCCGAAAGTACACTGATACAGTAAACAGTTTCTGATTACGAGGCTGAGTCGCGAGATAAGACGATTTCTCTTCTAGGCTCATCATCTCGAAATAGCTTATTTGTGACCCTTCCCGATTGGTAGGTGTCATGTCGATATCGACAGAGTGTTCTAAAACATCCCTAGTTGATGATGCATTTGTAGAGGCATCATTCTCTAAGGTTTTATTTTTTGGAATATCAATTGTTCCCACGAGTAGGCGGGATTCATTGGTCACCCGTGGTCTACACGGCTTAAAACTCTCTTTTTAGCCATGCATCCTTCGGCGTTTGCCGTTCCACATTAGATTTGGGTTTATGGGTTTTCTCCCACCTTAAACTTATGGTTCCCGCTTATACATTGGTCGTACGTTTCAACGAGTTACAGCGCACGGTCAATATCTAAGTGAAGCCCTAGGCTGACACTAAACAGGCAAGCTGATTAGTCATTTTCTGGTAGGCGCCCGAGAGAAGGACTGAAAGATGAGGATTTTGCATTTCACTAAGAGTAATTTAAGTCACTTTTTATTAGTCTTGAATCTTCTTATTACTAATTCGATAAAAAACAAACTAAATGAAAATAGATTTTCTTAGAAAATAATATGCACAACAACATATCTGCTATTTACAATTGGTGCCTATTTGTTTATACCCAAGCCTTTCCTATATACAAAATCCAACCACAGCTGCATGCTCCACTTTTCTGAAAGTCTCCCAAACTTCGATAAAACCGTCAAAGCTGCCCTCCAGAAACACAAACATTCAAAAGGTAGTCATAACCAAAAGTACCTTTATACAACTGAATAAACATCAAATCTGACTACGTTACCCCATCCAAAACAAACAGACTACATACCAATTTTCATATTCATCTTTCAGCCTCTCTCGTCCAATCTTTCCTTTTCAAAGTAGAGTAGAAGTGTTTCCGATAACATCTCGTTTTAAAGATATCGTCATATGTAAGATATTTTTTTTGGTCCTGTGCACGAGGAGGGCGAATGGAGGAGAAGATACAACAGCGAACTCTATGAGCTGTACCAAGATGTGGATGTAGTCCAAAAAGCCAAAGCACGGCGACTACATTGGCTCGGCCACATCGAGCGAATGGACAATAATGCTCCAGCTAAGAGGATCTTCGAATCCTATGTGAAGGGGATCGCACCAGCGACCGTTTAATATCCACATAGCAATGCATCCATTCGTGCTCGATATTTGACACTCACGATTCCCCTACACCATGCCATGGAATCGCGTCATCCTCAAAACAATTAAATTCAGTCCGGATGTACAACACACACACGCTGTGTATGCATGGGCATAAAGTATTTTATAGCCGACCGATAATGGACATGTGAGTACACAATAAGCACACGCCAGAAAGTGTATCATATGTTTATTGCGAGATCAGCATTAGAAGTCCGCTGCAGTGAGTGTGTTTGGATATTGGATTGTGCAAGATGGACAATTATCTGAATGTCCGGGCGTTAAACCCCTAATATGCATATGAGGCAATCGAACACCGAGAGGTCAGCGATCGATGTACGATGGATATGTATGGATATGTTCGATAGAACAAAAGAAATTGTGTATAAATACCAAACATTTTTATTAATAAAAGCAGTCTTGAACTTACTCTCGACTCCACTTATTTACACTGCGGCCGTAACTGGCCATACTCTTTCGGCGAGCTGCGCCTTAAAATCAGTAGCGTGCTGCGCTTTAAACAGCTTAGGGCTTGCTAGGGAAATCGTTAGGATACCCCGTTCCAACATTACATGGCGATCCTGCCATCTTCGCAAACTAGCGACTAGCGAAGAAGCGAGCGACAACGACCAAATGACGTACAATAAAGAAGAGCTTGAACGGCGCAGAAGTTGGCGTGAGCAAGGAAGCAACCGTACCCACTTTGCTACTATACATCAGTTACAAGGGTAACGGACCAGTTTTTATTCTTGGACAAAACCTTATAGACGAAGCACACCCACCAAACTAGAATAGAAGAATTATGGACATGAATGATGAAGATACCGACGAGGATGATGATGGTGAAGAGGAAGAAGAACGTTTTACAAATGTACATCACCGAAAAATCTGCAGACATATGCCCACAGAGGATCCTCGCAGCAAATTTTTGGAGTACAAGATTCACTTGCATAGATTGCAATATAATCTAACAACAATAAATCGAATACAAAATGACCATAATCAAAACATAAAAATAAATGAAGAAATAAAAATCATATTAAGAATTTAAAAAAAAAAATAATTTTATACATAGTACCGCTAATTTGTTACACTTGATAAATAATGTAGAAATAAAACTTATTATAATTATTATATTTAAATTAAACTTGCAAAACAAATATTAACTAGTAAAATTAAAAGCAAAATACAATTCAAAATGGCAAACTTTGATTATTGTACGGCACAAACGTTACCTGTGCTTAGATTAGAAGAGGAATCAAAAAGAGCAGAAAATTTAAGGGATTTTTTAAATTCTATAGAATTTTATCATGATATTTTAAGCGAAACTGCTAAATCTACTTTGATTACATTTCTACACAAGTGTAAGATACAAGGAAAGGCATTTACAGAGTTAGGATCTGCAAAACCTATTACTTTCAGTGATCTAAAATCAATTTTATTAAAAAAAATGCGGACCCAGAGAAACAATCGAAAGTATTCTATCAAAACTTAGTAGAACACGACAAGGTAATAGATCTTTAAACAAATTTGTAATCGCAATAGAATGTTTAGTTACCAAAATGATAGAACTAGAAGTTGTCGAGCTAGGTGAAAAATGTCGATCCATTTTAACTGCCGCAAATGAACTAAGAGGGTTAGCATATTTAAAAATAGGAGTTAATGATCGATACAAGTTAATTATTGATTGTGCCCTACATACTAGCATGAAAGATGCCATCGAGCACTTGTTGGAAATTGATCCATGTACGACTTCACACCTATTTGATAGATACGGTAGATTTCTTAAACAATCAACGAGAAATTACGAAGGTCTCTCTTAATTTTCAAAAAAAAAACATTTACGTACATACAATAGTTATCTTAGATATAAAAATGTCAAAACCTCTGGTAACATATACTATAATAATAATCTTAATAGCTATCAGAATAGCGAAAATAATTATAAAAATCAACTGAAAATATGTAATAATGATTTTTTCGACAACATATCGAGACAAAACTATAACTATAATAAGAGAAATGAATTCCGAAATACAGAAAGATCAAATCCGTATGATCAAAACAACATGGTCTCTACTAAATCTAAATTAAACGATATACGATCGATTGAAAAAAAAAATTAACGTTTATGTTACAACAAGAGCACAAGCCAAACAGTCTGATTCAAACCAACAGGAGGAAAACACTACTAAGGAGAGTAAAAACCACGAAGAGATAATAAGGGAACTGTTAAAACCACCAGAAAAAGGATTAAAGAAAGTTGAACTAAAAATAATAAATAAATTCATGAAAGATGATGACGAATTTGCAAAATTAAAGGGTACTAGAGTAGTAAGTCCAAATCAAATATTGGGTTACATACCAGACAGTAGTTGTCTAATTTTAAATCGGTCCAAGATAAGCACTAATGCCCGATCGACATCATTTGACAAAATGTTGTCGAGGGACGTGCAGAAAACTTGCGTACCATTATTAAATGATGAAGATAAGTCCAAGAACAGCACTACCGCCCGATCGGCATCATTTGACAAAATGTTGTCGAGGGACGTGCATAAAATTTGCGGACCTTTATCCATCAAGAAAGTTTACATTACAAAAGAAGAATTGTTAAAGCTCTCAGACGGCCGTCATAAGGAGAAAATTAATATATTAAAGAAGAAAATAAAAGAAATATTTAAAGAAAATAAAATTATTGTACACCTTTTGAACAACGTAACGAAGATTACAGACCCTTGCAAAATAAAACTATTATTGAATGATTATCATATGTTACCAACAAGTGGACATGCTGGAATAAATCGCATGTTAAGAAATATAAGAAAGAAATATATATGGACAGGGATGCAAAACGATGTGACGACATACGTAAAGCACTGCCCAATGTGTCAACGAAATAAACATATTCAACCAAAAAAACAGCCATTAACAATTACAACGACAGCTGAATCGAGTTTCGAAAAAATCTTTCTAGACTTAGTAGGACCCCTCGATGAATCAGAAAATGGATCTAAATACATTTTAACTTTGCAAGACGAACTAACAAAATTCACGGAAGCAATACCATTGCCAAATAAAGAAGCTAACACTGTTGCTAAGGGACTCGTTGAACGTTTCGTTCTTAAATATGGAGTACCTAGTAGAATAGCATCAGATCAAGGTACCGAATTTTTGAATAAGGTATTCAAAGATATGTGTAAATTGCTGAAGATAGAACAGTTGCAATCAACAGCTTACCATCACGAAAGCATAGGAGCATTAGAGAATTCGCATAAAGTTTTAGGAGCGTATCTTAGGAGTTATGTATCTGAGAAACATACAGATTGGAGCACATGGCTACCATATTATGTTTTCTGCTACAATACTTCAGTACATTCGGAAACAGGGTTTACACCTTTTGAACTAGTGTTTGGAAGACAGTGCGAACTACCTTCCAACCTTACCAAAACTGTAGATCCAGTTTATAACTACGAAGACTATGTGATAGACCTAAAACACAAATTGCAGATTGCTCATAAAGATGCCCGAGATACCTTAATAGCAAAGAAAATAATAAGGAAAAATAGGTACGATAGTGATGTTAAGGCAAAGATTTCGGATTTTAATGTAGGAAGTTTAGTTTTGCTTAGAAACGAATGTAGGAAGAAATTAGACCCAATATATATAGGACCATACGAAGTATTATCTCAGAATGGAGTAAATTGTGAGATTAAATACGAAAACAAAACAATGAAGGTACACAAAAATAGATTAAAACCATTTTATATTTATATGTTGCTGCTGTGATTCTTCTGAACAGTAATTTGAAATGAGATATTATACATTCAAACATATGATCGTTGTAAATCTAAATAGATAAAAAAAAAAAAAAAAAAAATTGGCTCATACATTTTGTTAAACTTGCGAAATTTGATATATATATATTTAATTACTAATAATTCTATTTTTAATATTTTCATTAATTATGATGAATTAATTATTCATTTCTGTTTATTAAATAAATTGTACTTATAATGAAATTAAATATCTTTATTTGTTAACATTTTACTCAATCTATACTATTAATACCTAAAATGTAATAAATAAAATTATTATTTTGTAGATGTATATTTAAATAAACCTATTAATTTTAGTCTTAGGAAAACACAAGTTGTAAATAATTAAAATTTCTTAAAATCAATAAACATTATATACCTATATTACTATTACTCATATATTTAAATAAACAAACCAAACATTAACAATAATAAATACATTAAGTTCATATTATATAATTATATTAAAAAAAAAAAAAATTGTTTAATAGGAGAGATGGCTCTCATCTGTTTTTGCGTTGTACAACATAGAGTAAGCATTATAATTAAAAAGAAACATGCATATATATTTATAAAAGAATAAAATCTAAATTGTATAAAGATAAAATCAATAACATAATAATGCAAACAGACACTGCTAATTATAAATCCTTTTGTACAAACGGCGCAGAAAAAGAAGAAATCAAAACATGTATGATTTCTCCTTTTTTTTCCCCAAGAAGGGTGGTGTGAAGGGGATCGCACCAGCGACCGTTTAATATCCACATAGCAATGCATCCATTCGTGCTCGATATTTGACACTCACGATTCCCCTACACCATGCCATGGAATCGCGTCATCCTCAAAACAATTAAATTCAGTCCGGATGTACAACACACACACGCTGTGTATGCATGGGCATAAAGTATTTTATAGCCGACCGATAATGGACATGTGAGTACACAATAAGCACACGCCAGAAAGTGTATCATATGTTTATTGCGAGATCAGCATTAGAAGTCCGCTGCAGTGAGTGTGTTTGGATATTGGATTGTGCAAGATGGACAATTATCTGAATGTCCGGGCGTTAAACCCCTAATATGCATATGAGGCAATCGAACACCGAGAGGTCAGCGATCGATGTACGATGGATATGTATGGATATGTTCGATAGAACAAAAGAAATTGTGTATAAATACCAAACATTTTTATTAATAAAAGCAGTCTTGAACTTACTCTCGACTCCACTTATTTACACTGCGGCCGTAACTGGCCATACTCTTTCGGCGAGCTGCGCCTTAAAATCAGTAGCGTGCTGCGCTTTAAACAGCTTAGGGCTTGCTAGGGAAATCGTTAGGATACCCCGTTCCAACATTACACCTAGCCCCCAGGTTTGACAAGGCAAGGAAGACCGAACCTCCCTTTCAAAGACCAAGCCATCGTGGATGGCTTGGCGCTTGGTCTAGACAACTGGAAGCAGCGAGCCAGGGATCGTAGAGCATGGAAGGCTGCAGTGTCTCGGGCAGAGACTCTTCACGGGTCGGGAGCCCGATAAGCAAGTAAGTATATGTAAGACATCGTCATTCCTGGAGACAGCAAATACTTCTTCATTATCACTTAACACATACACATCGAAAACTGAATCAAATCTAGCTCCCAACTAACAATTATTCTTCTATAAGGTACATATATTTAATTTCCACAAGCAATTATTTCTATAGGCCTTCAGGCCTTAAATTTTGAGCTAGGATAATGAAATTTGGTATATGGTAGACCCTTGACCGAGTCTACAGAATAAGTGTAAACATTTTTAAAATCCGCCCACAGCCAGTCCTATTTTTTTTTTGTTAGAAAAGCGTTCTTTTTGGTCAAATGGTTAGGAATTTTGAAAAAGTTTCTGAATAACATATTTAGACCATCTTAATATCTACATTCCGTCCATATAAAGTTCTTTTTCCACACCCATTTTTTGTGAGCGTTTTATGTAAAAACAGTTTTTGCTAAAATTTTATGGAAGTTTTTAAAAAACATTCGATGCAAAAACATTGATAATGTGAACATTTCGTCTGTTGCATTTAAACAAACCTAAAAATGTTAACACTATAAAATTTATTTGAACATACCTTTATATACTTGATCTGTCACTTCGGTTTTGATATACATAGAGTAACGTTAGGAATTTGCGGTTATAAAAAGTACACTTCCTCTCTTTCTTATTATACATACATATATCTAATTGTACTTGCATGAATAAATTAACAAAATAAAATAAAATAAAAACATATGAGAGGCTACAATCCGCTATGCGGATCGTTGAATACCCTATCCCATCCCATCCTTTAAATTAATATCCTCAAAATATAGGCCTTATGGCGATGAAATACAGAAAATGACATTGTCACAATATATTGCTCAGACAGTTTCTCAAAATCTTGTGTGGTTCGACAAAAAACAACGTATTTCTATTGCTAATGCCTTGGGATGGGGTATACAAATGGTTTTTGTAAGAAAACGCCCCCAAAATGTGGGCGTAGGTGAAAATGATCTATGGACAAAATGTTTATATTACCATTTCGGAAGTATTTGCATCAAATTTTTTTCGAAAGTTTTAAAATTTGGACAAAAAGCGTTTTTTACTAAAAACGCCCCCGAAAAGTGGGCGTGGCAAAAAACTTTGTATGAACGAAATATAGATATTAGGATTGTCTAAATATGCTGCTCAGACACTTTTTTGAAATTCCTTACGGTTTGGCCAAAAAATAAGTTTTTCTAAAAAGGGGGCGTGGCAGTGGGCGGATTTCAAAAATTTTTACACTTGTTCTGGTGGTACGGACGAGGATCCTATATACCAAATTTCATTATCCTAGCTCAAAATTTAAGGCCCAAAAATCGCTGACGAACAGACAGACGGACGGACGGACGGACAGACAGACATGGCTAATTCGACTCAGCTAGCGATTCTGAGTCGATCCATATACTTTGAGGTATATGTAGCAAAATTATTTCTCTATGTTACAAACTAAGTATCAAAACTAATATACCCCCTATGGGATAGGGTATAAAAATTGAGTGTGAGTTCACACTCGGTAGAAGTGAAACTGGGGTCGAATTAAAACATCAGTTATCGATTTATACCTCGTGACTGAAAAATGTTGATTTGGTATGATCGCATACGAGATTCAAGTATCGGATTTTTGGTATTCCGTAATCAGTGATCGATTATATTTTCATACTCCATTTAAAATTTAGGAATTTTTAAGTACACCAAATTATTTTAATTGGTACAATTGGTACAATTTTATATGTGCATTCGATACGTGACCATTCGTTTGTGATCATCCCAATGAATGATGGTGCAATTCACTCACTCGATAACTGACCCGGAGTTTTGCAAGTATTAAATTTATTACTTCTTTAATGGTGTTAGTTTTGTGAGTGTATGTGTAACTTTCAAGTGGTGATGGGTTCTAACTGCATGCATGAAATTACCTGGCATTACAATACGAATATTATAGCCGACAGAAAAGTAAAAGAGAACAATCAGCCTGCAAGGAAGAGCTCTCGTGTACAGATACACTAACAGATATAACTACCATGAAATAAACCCCAAGGGCCAACGGCCAAGTGTTTTCTCTCTCTCACTCTCTATGTTAACACCTCCATAGTAAATATATTCATTTCTTTCGAGATGAGTTGAACTGGCACTGGCATATTCACAATTAATTGACTTAATTGGTGAAAAATGTGTTTTGATTAGTTTTAAACCTTGTTCTACCGCACAAACTCGGTTGAAGAATTTCAAGAATGTCTAACCCCGAAACTCAGTTCCGTCGCACGCCGCCTGCAAAACCGTTTTTATCAATGTTGAACTCATCTCATTCTCTTATAATAACCAACAACACGCAGTGTTCCCAAGCGTTCCCATATCTAAGTACTAACCGCAACCGACGCTGCTTGGTTTTGGTTATCAGACGAAAACCGATATTTTGTTTGATCTCTTTTCCGTTACACATTTTCGTGTCATTAAATCGAATTCACAACGTCCCAAAAGAAGTTTCACTTCAATTATCGCCATACATATCATACAAATATCGCCAATAGTCGCTTCGCAAGATTTCCAGTGTGAAGATATTTTCTTTTTGCAATCCAACAAAAATCGAAAATCCAACGCTCCACCTTTCGGGAAGACTCCCAAATATTTAACCGTCAAACATTCAAAGGACAATTTTAGTCAAAAGTATCGTTATACAACTCACATTTATGACACCAAAATCAGCTGTCATTTCAACATTCAGAGGGAAATAACCATTTTTGCCACCTACATGTTACCAAATGTCGCATCCATATATGAGCAACTTTCGTTTGATTTCTTACAACAAAGGATATTGCTTTCCTGGACTCACCGATGAGTTTCATAATATATTTATTGACAGACAACACATTTTCTTGGTGTAGGTGTATACCGGTGAACCAACGTTCTTTCTCCAACCAACATGCCAACAAGAAACCATACCTTTTTTCGCACACCAACAGCTTATCAAAATACGTATTGCCTGAGATACAAGTCCATACATCCGTTCATTATACACGATCAAACAGCCACAACAACACCGGAGACTATAACACTGAAGGCGTCGATCAAAAACATCAACCAATTGATCAAGGAGAACTATCGGTTGTCCATTAATTGGTTTTGGAATAACAGAATTCGGGCCGTAAATTCCAGCGACTCGAGTATGTTTTCACAAACTAATAAGATCTTTAGGAGGAAGGTCATAACGACCTTCCGTGTATTAAGCTCCAACAAACAACTGACAATACTAACATACTTTTGACAGCAGGAATCGATCCAGGAGAAGCCGTCTTCAACGACGATCTCTATGTTATTGAAGATCCTCAGGAGAAAGTTCAGGCAGTGGGGGCTATTTTTCAGGAAGTGTATAAGGTGATAATAGCATTCGCCCGAACCGCGTCCTGGAAAACAATGCCCTGATCCATCACTTCTACCTCGGAAATGACATAACGCAATGGCGATCTGAGAACTGCGGTTTCACGCGAACGCTTATTCCGGAATTTGAAGGAATCGGTTTCTATGTGATTTTCTATTATTGGCCAAAACTGAAAATTCTGTTAAGGAATAATTGGGTAAAAAATAAATACGTGGAATTGTTGCAAATAGTAATAGTACTACACAAATTAAATTTCATCCGATTTGGCAAAACAGTTTGTGGGATATTTTCTTTATATGGTCTATATGTAAAAAAACCGTTACATGGATTTTCTCGAAAAAAAAAACTGGGTATGCAGTTTTGTTAGAACAAATATGCTTATACAAAAAGTCCCAACTAACAATTATTCTTATATAAGGTACAAATATTTAATTCCGACGAGCAATTATTTCTATAGGCTATATATAGTACGTGTGCGCGAAGGTTGAGCATTTTGGCAGTTGATTGTTTGGGTAGAAGCTTGTTTAAGACATTATGCAGGAAAATTCACAAGCATAACCGAAATTATGATGACGTAACTTCTGTAAGGTTGTTTTTAAGCTTTCGGTGATGTGTGTACATGTACCATAAGTTAAGATGTTTCGGTAGAACTTCGCACGAAGTTAATCCGAAGCATAGCATGTATAGAGCTTACGAATGAAGGCTTAAAAAGATAAGGTTAAAAGATCGGGAAAAAGGTGAAAAGATCGGGACAAGGTGTAAAGGTGAAAAGATCGGGAACGTACCGGAGAATGAGTCAACACGATTCAAGTACTGCGTTGTATTTACTCGTCTTTCATGTTCGAGAGTACAGCCTAGTGGATAGCGTGGTGGACTACTGTGCGAGAGAACGCGAGTTTGAATCCCAGTAAGATGAGAGTTTTTATATAATTAATTGCAATGAATTCCATACTTTCATTATAACGAATTGGGTTTTAATAATTATAAGAGATTGAAATTGATATTAATAAAAGTAAATAATATAAGAACATAATAAAAAATAACGTTATTTTTCAACTTCGATAAGGCTTGCAAATATTTTCGGAATGACTTTGCGAATCCTATAATTTGCTTCTGTATGGCCTTTTATACGCAAACAAAGTTATTTCTTTTAGGCTTATTAGAAGTATTTAAAGAAGTCTTATAGAAGTAAATAGCTTCCTAAAAGTGCGCCAAATGTTTTTCCATAAGACTTCCTACAAGGAATATTGCTGGAGGGCAAATAGCTTCGATAGTGCTTTATCGAAGCGAAATAATTTCGCTTCGATAAATGGGGTTTAATCAAAATCGTTAGAGCAAATTGAGTTTATGTATATTTTTTATATGGCAGGTACCGTTAATTTAAGATCTAAAAGTAAAATAAATATATACACTGTGCGGGTCGTTTAATACCCTATCCCATCCCATCCTTAACACTAATATCCCCAAAATGTGGGCCTTATATGGCAATGAAATATAAAAAATGCATTGTTATAACATATTATTCAGACAGTTTATCAAAATATTTTATGGTTCCACAAATAACAACGTATTTCTTTCGCATATGCCTTGGGGTAGGTTTTCGTTAGAAAACGCCCCCAAAAAGTGGGCGTGAGTTAAAATGGTCTAAGGACGAAATGCTCACATTAATTTTATTAACGTTTTTGCATCAAACGTTTTTTTGAATATTTGGAAATTTGACCAAAAAAGTTATTTTTTTTTAGTAAAAACGCCCCAAAAAGTGGGCGGGCAAAATACTTTATATAAACGAAATATGGTTGGGTGTTGTAGGACGAGGGTAGACTCTGATTGGCGTTAACTTGGCAATGCCCAGTGTTGTTACTCTGTCTACACATCAATAATGTGCTTATTTTTACCTCCAAGTGGTAACCATCGGGTACTGGTCTCATCCAACCGGATTTGACTTGCTAAACGATAAGTGCGAGTGTTGATAGCACGACGAAAAACAGCAACACTATAAACACCCTGGTGAGAATGGCACGGATGAATACCCGGCCTGCTGTCCCAGGCGAGCCTAGATGAGCTGCTCTGACATATTCGGACAACAGGTTGTCTAGGAATTTCAAGGGTTAGTTAGGCCCCTGAACAGAGATGGTGGCGGATGAACCGAAAGGCCAACGGCAGCGCTCAATCCCGTAGTGGATACTGATGGCCCCATGTCCTAGGGGTATCTAATAAATTGGAACTGGCCCTCCAGGTTGGGGGTTGTGCTTTGGGTTAACTACCCACCCACAGAAAAAAATATTGTTACGAAGCAACCAATAGCCTCGGAAAGGACTGATTTTATTGTTGACGACCCTGCTAAACGAAAAAAGGACAACGACGTTCGTATCTGCACCTGGAATGTGAGAACATTAAACAGGAGAGGTGCAGGCGAACAACTAGCGGAAGCCCTAAACTGCTACAAAGCAGACATTCAGGAAATACGATGGGATGAGCCGGGCAAAATGAGGATGAAAAACTGTGACATCTACTACGGACCGTGTTATAGTGAGCAGAAACAGCGACTATTCGGATGTGGATTTGTTATAAGTGCCAGACTTAGGCAAGAAGTCTTATGTTTCCAAGACATAAGCGAACGCATAGTAACAATCCGCATCAAGGCCAAATTCGCCAAGCGCCTTATATGCGCTCACGCTCCGACGGAAGAAAAAGATGATATAGCTAAGGATTGCTTCTACGAGCTCCTTGACAAAACCTATGAGCGACTACCGAAGTACGATGTTAAAATCGTGCTGGGAGATTTTAACGCAAAGGTAGGAAGAGAAGACATCTTTAGAAGTACTGTCCGAAAACATAGCCTACACGACAACACGTCTGGTAACGGACTTAGGCTAATTGATTTCGCTAAGGAACGAAATGCCACTATAGCCAGCACACGGTTTCCTCACCTCGATATCCATATGGGGACATGGCGGTCTCCAGATCAACGAACGGTCAACCAAATTGATCACATTGCGATAGATAAGAGGCACGCATCCAGTATTTTGGATGTCCGAACATTCCGAGGAGCTAACATCGACTCGGATCACTACCTTGTAGCAGCCAAGGTAAGAATGCGGATATCCACCACGCCACAACAATCCAGAAATATTGTGAAAAAATTTAATGTCGGAAGACTGAAATCGCAAGAGACCGCCAAGACCTTCGCACAACGCGTATCCCTTAACCTCTCGATTAACACCATACCACCAGCATCGAATGTCGAAGAGCAATGGCAACGATGCCAACAGGCCATTAGATCAGCCGCAACTGATGTGCTAGGTTTCTCGCGCCCACCAGCAAGAAACCCCTGGTTTGATGAGGAATGCCGACAAATGCTCGCAGCCAAGAACGAGGCCTACAAGGCTAAGCTGCAGGTGAAGACGAGAGCTGCCATTGAGCTCTATAAGCAAAGAAGAAGGGAAGAACATCGGCTTTTCAGCAAGAAGAAAAAAGAGCAAGAAAAGCGCGCGATCGAGGATATAGAGAGGTGCCACTCCAGGAACGATGTTCTCAAGTTTTACCAAAGTATAAAACGTCAAAGCCAAGGATACAAGGCTGTCGAGATGAACAAGGAAATATTGTAGTTGAGACACAGTCGATGCTGAGGATATGGAAGAACCACTTCTGCAGACTGTTAAACGGCGATGACGAACAACATTCCACTGTCAGGCAGAACGAACCATTCACTATTGGCAACGACAGCGAAAACTGCCAACCACCCGACCTGAGTGAAGTGAGAATAGCAATATCTAAACTCAAGCTTAATAAGGCTGCCGGAAATGACGGCCTTCCCGCTGAGCTCTATAAGGCCGGCGGAGATGACTTGGTAAGTAACATCCACCAACTCATAAGCCAAATCTGGTCGGATGAAAATATGCCTGAAGAATGGAACCTCAGCATCGTTGGCCCGATCCACAAAAAAGGAGACCCTCTGAACTGCGCCAACTACAGAGGCATAAGTCTCCTCAACATCGCCTACAAGATCCTATCTGCCGTAATATGTGAACGCCTGAAACCGTTTACCAACAACCTGATTGGACCTTATCAGTGTGGTTTTAGGCTAGGAAAGTCCACAACCGATCAAATTTTCACACTTCGGCAGATCCTGGAAAAAACTCAATAAGTCCAAATCGATACCCACCACCTATTCATCGATTTCAAAGCCGCATATGACAGCATTTATAGAGACGAACTATACAGAGCCATGTCTAGTTTTGGTATACCGCCCAAATTCGTCCGTTTGTGTAGGATGACGATAGAGAATTCTCGCTGCTCCATCAGGGTCGGAAGTGACCTCACCGACACATTCGATACCAAAAAAGGATTTAGGCAAAGCGATGCGCTGTCATGTGACTTCTTTAATCTGATTCTTGAGAGGATTGTGCAAAACTCCAAAGCCAACACCAGAGGCACAATTTTCCAAAAGTCGGTGCAACTACTAGCATACGCTGACGATATTGACATCATTGGTAGGACTCAACGTGATGTCATAGCCACGTTTGCTAGTATAGAGAAGGAAGCGGCGAAAATGGGTTTAGTAAATGAGGGTAAGACTAAGTATATGCTGTCATCACAAAAGGACTCACAACATCGACGAATTGGACAGAACGTCACCATTGACAGACATAACTTTGAGGTAGTACGGGACTTTGTCTACCTCGGCTCCGCTATTAACTCTGACAACAACATCTCGTCAGAAATTAAACGAAGAATTACTCTTGCCAACCGCTGTTTCTTCGGTCTAGTAAAGCCCTCACTCGAACTACTAAGGAGATCCTATATAAGACCCTGATCATCCCAGTCCTGCTCTACGGCGCTGAAGCATGGACCGTATCAAAAGCGGATGAAGAAATCCTTGGTAGATTCGAGAGGAAAATTCTTCGAAAAATCTTCGGTCCCGTTTGCGTTGACGGGCTATGGAGACGAAGATTCAACCAATAACTATACGAGCTGTACAGCGACATGCCCCTGGTCAAAAAACTCCGCATTGGACGTCTAAGATGGCTAGGATATGTAGAACGAATGGACACAAATACTCCGGCTCGCAGAGTCTTCGATTCCCAGCCAGACGTCGGACGCAATAGAGGAAGACCTCGCCTTAAGTGGCGCGCACAAGTGGAAACCGACCTCAACCAACTTGGAGTGCGCAACTGGAGGCAGTTAGCTAAGGACCGGGCTAATTGGAGAGGCATGTTGGTTGAGACCCAGGTTCATCCGTGCCATTCATACTTTGAGGTATATGTAGCTAAATTATTTCTCTATGGGATAGGGTATAAACACATGAGAAGGCTATAATCCACTGTGCGGATCGTTGAATACCCTATCGCATCCTATCTGTTAAACTAAAATCCCCAAAAAGTGGACATGGCTTAGAACACGATGTAGGTTAAATATCGAAAATGACATTGCGACAACAAATTGTTCAGACTGTTTATAAAACACTTTTACGGTTCTACAAAAGACAAGGTTTTCTCCTGTAGGAAAATTCCGTTTCATTTCGGTGGAACGACAAACATTACTTCACAAAAATAAATCATGATCAGTGAAAAAATAAAAGTGATTTCTGCGATAACCACAATTAAAAATTAAAATATGTTTGGATAATCATATTCTAAAATTCATAAGCTTTGTTTCGGCACCAACTCGCCAATGATTGAATTTATTGAAAAAACCGCAAGAAGTAAAAAAAATTTTCCAATTATGTTTTCCAATGATAGCTATAACTGAGCCCTAAGTGACGTCTACAAACTTCGGCAAACAGAAATTACAACGAAAGAAAAAGAAGTTGCAATTTGCGGTACGAAGAAATGCAAAACTGCAAAATGAAAAAATTTAGGTAAGGAAAACAAATAAAATCTATTTATATATTAAAATAAAAAGATTTTTTTTATAAAAATAAATTAGATTAGTGTGCTTTATTGATATCTTTTATTTAAGAAGTATTTTTAACTGAAAAACACAGAAAATTGGAAGTAATTAGCAGTTTTAAAAAAGAAAAGAAAAACAAATTTCGGTTTCGGTTGTGCTAAAAATTGTTTACATTTATCCATTGGAACGTAAATGGGTTTTGAACGCGGCCAATGTATACCTAGCACTACATGTGTCAAAGTTTGTGAAAAGAGAACCATTTTTTGACATTTAACAGCTGTGCGATGGAAATCTCGGCTCTTTTTTTTACAGAACTTCTTAGCTAATATAAGTTTCTTGTTCATACTATAATTTAAATAATAACACACAACAAAATGAGTTTATTAAAATATGGTTCGAGAATGTTGATAGCAGGCCTCCTGCCACTTGATTCAAAAGAAAATGACATTCTCCGCAAAGATACAAAAACCTATAAGGCGTTTCTCGAGCGACCGCCCTCTAAGGAGACAGGTTGGGAACGTATCAAGGAAATGTTTACAATTGAGTAATAGCTAAAATAAGTTTTTCATTTACAAATACTTGAGTTTTATACAAATGGTTTTCAGTGAATTCGGAAGCATATCATCTGAATTGAACTCAATTTACCAAGCTGGTTTTTGTGGTTTCGTTGTTGGGGCGGTCTATGGCGGTTTCATCAACTCTCGCACTGCTTATGAAAATTTTATGAACAATAACCAAGCGTCAACTTTTAAATCACATTTAGATGCAAAGGTAATATAAAAAAAAACATTAGAGTGAACATAAAGTGCAATTTAACTTTCAGAGGAAGCTTCAGAACGAGTTTACGGTGAGCTTCGCCAAAGGTGCCTTCAAATGGGGATGGAGAGTTAGTTTATTCACTACATCATACTTGTAGGATGATCGTTCTTACCTTAACATTAAACATATTGATTATGTAATTTCTTCGTTTTAGTGGAATTATCACACTCGTATCGGTGTACAGAGAAAAGTCGTCCATATATGAGTATCTTGCTGCGGGAGCAATAACTGGTAAGCCAAAGAAAGTTTTTATTGATAAAACTAACTTGTCATATCCACTAGGTGCCCTCTACAAAACAAATATGGGTCTGAAGGGAATGACTGCAGGCGGCATCATCGGAGGTGGTTTGGGTGGCATTGCCGGACTAGCCTCTTTAGGGTTATTGAAACTTTCTGGCACTTCAATGGAAGAAATGCGATATTGGCAGTACAAATGGCGACTCGAACGTGACGAAACGATTCAAGAAGCATACAAAAACCAAGCAGAAAAGCCAACGGATGTAGTCTTGCATCACGACGCCAAACTGGGTGAGGAAGGACAAAAAATCTCTCTGGAGTCGGTCAATTAGAAAACAGAAACACATTGAGGTGTAGAATTGAAAAATATATTGCTAACCTCCTTGAGAGACAAAATCAAACGAGGACAAAAAATAATTAACACAAAACGCGATTCTTTCATTAGACAATTAAAAAGGAATTGCTATGCGGGTAATAAATGCGAGCAACACGGTTAAAGAATATGTAGAAACTATTTATTCTGATTGCTGAGGTCGTGTCATACGTTTAGCGCCACGATTTGGTGGTCCCTTTGGCTTGGCAAACGCTGGTCGATGCAAAATCTTCTTAGGATGTACCTCGTCTTGCAGAAATTCTTCAGTTAACTCTGATCCGCTATCGATTTCCAACTAAAAAAAAAAAAAATCTGATTGACACCAGTTTTTTCAATGAAGCAATACCCACCTTCTTGATTATTTCTACTCCAAATGATTGCAGAGCTTCCAAAAAGGGTGCCTTACAACTAGAGTACATCATTCGCTCGCGAACGGAACACGAGTAGCCAGGCATAGAATAGATAAACACAAACGACTGAAGATAATCGCCCTCATGCGTGTGTTTGAACATGTACAGATGATAACGTGCATGATCTTCAGGAATCAGCTTTGGAAGCTCGCCCAATGTAATGTTAGATGATTTTACAATGTGAATCATTTCCTCCTAACAACGGAAATTAATATAGCTCTCGTCTAATAGTATACTATTTGCACTAACCTCTAAATCAATTCGAAACTGCAAGTACCCATACGTTCCTTTGACCGCTTCCTTGACTGCATCAACTGTAGCTTCAGTCATGGGGCACGAAACACCTCCCAACGTCTGATGTCGTGTATTGGTGCTTATATCTGTATTCACTTCAGTCTTCTTCAATTCTTGCAGCTCTTCCTCTCGCATTGTCAATGGAGCTGGAGCAGAAAATGCCTTTTTGTTCTTATAATACCCATTTAATGTAGTCTCATCCATCCCAGTTGCATGCAACTCCTCGGTAATGTGCGCTGAACCAAACTCTGATTTCAGCGTCGCTTTAGTCGAAGCGTAAACCATCTTTTGCCGCACACTCGCAGCGTCCGGCACCCAGCTAATGAGCAGCCATGCGTAACCTAGCGATGTTTTGCTGTCTAATCGATAGAGAATATAACACGGAACGGTCTCTTCGATTAATGGTCCAACTAGCTTGTCGTAATCTTTTTCCCAGTCTTGTTTGACATCAAGCGTGTTAGTACAAGTGAGTTCCTCTGAAAATAGATATATATTTAGAAGACGTGGGTGGCCCCGTTGTGTTATCAATCTTACCATTTTCGATAGATACTTTTATAACTCTCACTTTACCCTCTTTTCCTTTACTAAAAACTTTTAGAAGTTTGTCGTTTGCTGCAGATAAACATTATTATTATTTTATAAAACAGTATTTTACATTAACACACCCTGGATGCCAGTTTGGTGGGACATATTGCACGTTTTATAACAAAAGAAAAATATATATATATGGTCGCGTTGTGGAAATATTACCGAAAATATAAAGGATTACTCACAAATTCTAAAATGACAAGTGATATCTAAAATTATTGACGTTTTGTGTTTATTTTCTATTTTGTTATGAAGTCGTCAGTCGACAAAAAGTCTCCAGTACTCAGTAGACAAGGTCACAATCTTCATAATACATTTGTACAACTTATCTATCGGGCATTGAGCGTTCTCACATGAGTATGCTTCGACTGGTTGAACTTCATTTTTTTTTTCATCCATATCACGACAATAAGTCGTAAGAGATAGCAATATAGCTACAATTGAGCAATAGCTAAAAGAATCGTAAAGAAACAGTACAGCCTACATGCATTCTGAAACAAAAACTACTTAAAGGGAGAGAGCCATTGCATTATAGCCTCATAAAAATATAAAGTTTATATTTTCAATATATCCTTTTCACTCTATTTATAGGACAACTCACGTCAAATTCGTTTAGAAAAGGCCTCAATAAAGAATATGAATCTGAATCTGTTTTTTTTTTCAATTTTCATCCAAAATTAACTGGGTATTCATTCCGTAACTTTCAAAACGATAATCATTGACGATAGTGAAGGAGACTTTCTGGGTACACACCGTGTAATTTATATACATTTACACACACACACAATATAAAACTTGCAAGCCACGTACCACGTACGTATGGAAAGTAACCATATGACGCTGCAACCGAGCGTCAAACCAGTAGGCCCATTAGGTATTCCAAACGTCAAAAAGTAGCTACTGGATACATTTTAGCGTGCTCCCGAGCGGGTTAAGATTTAGAAGTCTATACTAAATGTCAACAATTATTGAATGCCTATAATGTAAAAGCAATTGGCATACGGCCTTAGAGATCATTATTAGAAAAGAAAAAATGTTTCTTTATGTATATATATGTCCACCGTAGCTAACAAAAATCTCCTTCGCTATTCTTATTGAATGTGTTTGTAAAACAACAAATTGTGATACCTCGTGCATTCACAATTGTAATCATGTGTTTGTCATTATTTTTAATTTTACATTCATTCATATACACTTCCGTTCCGTTCTTCCGATGAGACTCAAAATGTATTTTGGGTTGCTTTTTCACTGAATGATTTATTTTGCCCCGAAATAATTGAATAAAATGCAGTGAATGTTCCGAATTAATAAATTGTGTGTGATTTGTGAGCATAATCACAATAAACGATAAAAAATTAAAAAAAAACATGCCTAACTTATCGGGAGAAAGAAAACTCCATAATTATTAGTGCAAAGTTCGGCTTTTGCTGTTAGAAAGTTGGAAAACAGAAGAATAGGATCGCTCTGCGATGAGTGCGATATCAATTATCGTTCTTAAGAACACTACACCATCCACACGTAGCACACGTAACAAATGTAGGTAGTAAATGAAACAAATCAGGCATATGTAGTTAATACGATTACCTACGCGTAGTTAATAAATTTGATTACTTACTTACTTACTTAAGTGGCGCTACAGTCCGGAATGAACCTGGGCCTCAACCAACATGCCTCTCCAATTAGCCCGGTCCTTAGCTAACTGCCTCCAGTTACGCACTCCAAGTTGGTTGAGGTCGGTTTCCACTTGTGCGCGCCACTTAAGGCGAGGTCTTCCTCTACTGCGTCCGACGTCTGGCTGGGAATCGAAGACTCTGCGAGCCGGAGTATTGGTGTCCATTCGTTCTACATGTCCTAGCCATCTTAAACGTCCAATGCGGATTTTTTTGACCAGGGGCATGTCGCTGTACAGCTCGTATAGTTCTTGGTTGAATCTTCGTCTCCATAGCCCGTCAAATAATAATAATAAATTTGATTACCTCACGTAAACTACTCTGCCATCTCTGGTTAAAAGTAGTTAACGTAGTAAAATGTACCTAGTACACGTATTGGTATATGCAGCGTTACCAGATTTAGCAGTTTCCTGCGATTTTAGCAGTTTTTGATCATGAAAATGACCTGCAGCAGTTTTTTTAGCATTTTCCTAAATTTTAGCAGTTTTCAGCAGTTTTCAAAAAAAAAAAAAATTTATAAATGTTTTTAATTGTTTGGGCGACAGTAAACACGAATACACACGATCATCTTCAAGAAAAATGATCCCAAATAAGAAATGCAAATACGCAGAGTTAGGGTCAGAAAGCAAACACAGCTGTTTATGGATAGTGTCGGTGTGGTGAATACTTATTGACGTAACTGCGTAACATTTCCAAAAGGAAAGGGTGCAGATAGTTATTATATTATTTACATAGGCATTGTTTCGACAACGACACTCAATTCGAATTGTGTATTTATTAAATGCGTATGTCACTCGGTTGCTCTAGCTGTCAGTCATGACAGTAAGAAATTGCCAAGATCCATTGAGCAATTGGTCAAAGATGTCTAATCATACTTTTCCCAAAGTAGTAAAAGACAACGAGAATTTTTAGAATTTCAAGAAAAGAAATATGATTTTGCGCCACTAAGACATTATATGGCTATCGCTACATGCCTGTGTCAATCAAATTATAGAACAATGGAGTGCATTATTTCCTGTATGTATTTCCAAGTTGAATATTTAACAACAAATTCTGTCCCAAACGAATTTATTTTTAATAGTTTCAATGACGGTATAATAATACTTTTTATGCTATGGATTACATCTTACCTATGGTAAACAAATTATTCATGCAACGTCGGAAAGTCGTCGTAAACGTTGTAAACGTGATAAAATTACGACGTGATGAATGAACTGTCAAAATTTGTATGGGAAATCTTTTCCAACAATATCGGAATTTTCTCACAGGAATTGGGTGCGTAAACTGAGATGGTAAACGTTGTAAACTTTTGGAATGCTCTTTTGACATTTAATCAGTCACTTTCACACATCAAACGTAAACGATAAACTGAAAACAATTATCGAGAACGGAAAGAGAACAATAGGAACAAAATTCTATCAATAAATAAATTACTAAAATGAGATTGAATTCATTGGGTTACCGCATTATTTAGTCGTGCAGTTTTAGGGTCGTTCATGAAAAGTCGTCGTAAAATTATAATCTTTCTCACGTAGTAAAATTACGACGTTGCATGAATATCCTTATTATATTTCAAAGCTATTATGCCAATATTCAGTATTTTGATAGTAAAAAATTAAAGGAAATGTCAGTAAACAACAATAAGTATCCAACAATAACTAAATTTGCAATATTTATGCTTACCGACATCAAATACTGCTTGTGAAACAATATTTTCGCAGGTAAATTCGTTAAAAACTAAAAACCGTAATCGCTTCAGTAACGAAAATGTTGAAAATGTCAAACCGAGGGTTTCTTAAGGTGAAGGCTGTTATAACTTTGTTCTAACAAATAAAATGGTAACTTCAATAAATTCAAAGATTCTCTATAAAGATTCCGAACGTTGTAATTTAATAACTTTGTACATATTTAAATTTAAAAATTATCATCTTTTATAAATTATCATCTCATATAATTACAAATGTAACTGTTTATGTATTTTTTGAACAAAAAAAACGTATTTCTCAAGGAAAAAATGATCGCAGTTTTTTTTAGCATTTTTTTAAACTTCTGTCTAACAGGTTTTGCAGTTTTTCGTCCTACCTTTAGCAGGTTTGAAAAAATTTATCTGGTAACGCTGGGTATATGTCAAAATGTAGTTGGGGTTGCCTGTTTCATAGAATAATTTATTTTTCCCAGAAATAATTAAATAAAAAGCGCTGAATTTTTCTCAAATTTCAAATTGCAATGATAATACAAAATATGTAAACTAATTTCTTAAAGATTTGTATTCAAGATCCAAATATTTGTATGACACAGACTGCGGGCTTCTTTGCTGTAGTACATGAACCACATCTACAATTGGCACGTTATGTTATTCTGGATGAATCCAATTCCAACGCCATGGAAATGTATATGCCCATGAAATTTGTAATATAACGTTTTATATGTAGGTAGCACACGTAGCAAATGTAGGTAGTGAATGAAACATATCATACATGTTAATCCGATTAACTGCGTAGTTAATCGATTGGATTATCTCACGTAAACTGCTCTGCTATCTCTGATTGTGAGTGATTTGTGAGCAAAAACAAAATAAACGATAAAGAAATATAAAAACGTGAATCCAATTCTAACGACATTGAATGGAAATACGTAACAAATGTATGTAGTAAATGAAACAAAACAGGCATGTAGTTTTTCTGATTTAGTACGCGTAGTTACCACATGTAAACTACACTGCCACCTCTGTCTATCACAAATGTACAACATAGTTGGCAACTCGTGTGCAGTTGTCTTTTTTTTGTGTAGAAATGTCATAAGCTCTCCACTATACTACTTCAACTACTACTGTCATGGCGTAATTGCTGCGGCTGGGTGAATTTTTGGTTTCTGTTCGCGAAATTTCATAAAATATTCATTAAAAATGAGTGATTTTTTTAAATCCGCAATGGGTTACTTTAATTCCGCACCAAATGAGGATTGTGACAATGAATTCGTTGGCCATACTGTGGAAATTGGTGTGATTAAACTCAGAATTAAAAGAGTTATTGCCGAAGGTAAGTGAAGGTTTTCCTTCGTACACACCACCTACTTTTTTTTATTAGTCCCTTCGCCTGTCGTTCCATTTGGCCAGTTCATACAAAAATGCATTCTTTTGTTTGGACTGTTGTATTTCTTTGTTTTACCTTTGAATCATAAATGCAGACAGTTCCACATGCAGCATAGATTTTGTTATGTTGTTATATTTGAGTGCGTAGGTCGGACTGTATTTTTTTCATCAAACAAATGTATTTTTGGGGTCCTATGTTATTAATCAATAAACATAATCAGCTGCTGTATAGAAATTGATTTTTGTTCTTGTGGGTTTGTGGTGTTTTTTTTTTGTTTGTTCATGATATCTTGGAAATATATTGTAGGTGGTTTCGCATTCGTCTATGTGGCACAAGACATTCAAAATGGAAAGGAATACGCCCTCAAAAGACTCATTGGCGCTGATAAGCAAGCTTGCAGCAATATTATAAATGAGATAAATATTCACAAGCAACTTTCCGGACATCCGAATATTGTGGCATTTATCGGTGCAACTTTTATTGATAAAACATCTGGACCACAAGGGAGGGCAGAGTATTTGCTTGTGACTGAACTATGCAAAGGTAAATTGTATGCATTAGTCATAAGTATTTTTTTTTATTTCTGAAATGTGTACATATTGCAGGTGGCTCGCTGGTCGATTGTTTGGGAAGTGTATTGGAGCCGGCTGTGGTGCTGAGAGTTTTTTATCAAGCGGTCAAGGCTGTTGGACATTTGCATACTCAAAGTCCTCCAATAACACACAGGGACATAAAAGTTTGTTTATGACAGTAAGTTATAGAGTAGGCTGCGGCTATAAACTATTTGCTTGCAGATAGAAAACTTTCTTCTGGGAAACGATTGCCAGCTTAAGTTATGTGACTTTGGATCGGCTACAACTCAAATATTTTCGCCGAATATAGAATGGGGTGCCCAGCAAAGGAATACACTGGAAGATCAGGTAGATATATGTTTTTTGTTTCTGGATTGTTTTTCATAGGAGAAAATGCTTCTGGTAAACTATTTTTTTTATAATCAAAAACGCCATAAATTTTAATACAAAGACAAAGGTGAAGTAATGTCTAGTATTTCCCAATTGTCTAGTATCTCAAATTGACAAATGTGTAGGTTTACTTACTATAATCACAAAAAGGCAGATGAATAATTTTGGAAGAAAAACGTTGCTCCTGCCCGCCTGTGTAGTTTACTTACTTAAGTGGTGCTACTGTTCGGAATGAACATGGTCCTCAAACAAGATGTGTCTCTCATTCGTCCGGTATTTAGCTAACCTTACCTAACTGCCTCCAGTTGCGCACTTCAAGTTGGTTGAGGGCGGTTTATGCGCTCAACTTAAGGAGAGTTTTGCTCTACAGCGTTTGACGTGTGTCTGGGAATCGAATACGTGGGCCCGAGTATTGGTGTCGATTCGCTTAACATGTCCTAGCCAAATGCGGAGTAAATTTGACCAGCTCTATGTCGCGGTAAAGCTAATATAGTTCTTGATTCGGTCACCAAACGTTTGACTCAACAAAGTCATGGTTGCACTCCCTGTATAGCATGCTGCGCCGTCTTGTTCTCCTCAAAATGATTTCCAATGACATGAGAAATACAAAATCACGAGTCATTTGCTTTCAGCGTTCGCCATTCACGGTAATGATGGCACCGATTTAAAGATAAATGGGACGATAACGACTACGGCATGTAAACCGCACCAAACAGTGATTTTTTCGGGATGTAATATAGTCTCATAAGGATTGTGCTCCATCTAAAAACGAAATTTCTTTTTGTTTACATACCCGTCAAGCCAGAAAGGAGCCTCATCCCTGAAGATGATTTTGCGATAAAAATCTATTTCAACTTCAGCGCACCGCAAACTTTTGGAAATAAATTTGCCGATTTTGATGCAGCAGCGAAAATTCTTTATCGTCATCCTGCATAGACGAAAGAGTTTGGGCGGTATACCAAAACTAGACATGGCTCAGTATAGTTCGTCTCTATAAATGCTGCCGTATGTGGCTTTGAAATCGAAGAATAGGTTGTTGGGAACTATTTAGACTTCTTGGGTTTTTTTCCAGGATTTGCTAACTTATTAAGATTTGATCAGTTGTGGAATTTCTTGCCTAAAACCTCACTGATAAGTGTTGTTGGTAATCGGTTTTAGGAGCTCACATTTTACATTTTTACATTTTTTTATTCGACCAAATTTTGCTTATGAATTAATCCCCTGGCTTTATAAAACTCCTGGTTATTTCTGCGGCATATTCCCAGCCGTAGTAACACCTTTTTCAGTGGCGCTCACCTCGCGATGATCGGGCAAATCATTTAAGTATGTAAAAAATTTCCGCCATCGTGCACACATGAATGACTAAGAAAAAGCTATGTCGCTACTAACGAGCCTGTTTCGCCGAAATTCTTATTTTTGTTGCGGCAGCATGTGTTAATTGAGAGGTTGAAGGATTCGCATTGTGCAAATGACTTGGCGTGGTGCACTGTTTGATCTCAAAATATACCGACAGGATTGGGTTTCGGAACACTTCGTAATTGAAGCCAATAAAATGCTGTTGTTGGTTCATGTGTGTGATCCCATAAATCTCTCACAACTTATGTTGGTTGAATACATTTTTTTATAAATTTAATAATTATGTAACAAAAATAACTACCATCCTTCAAGACATATCGACAAATAAAAAAAATATCTCAAAATCTGCTGTCAAGTATATAACCGATATAATAATAATAACCGATCAACACTCACAATATAGGCGTATGCTTAAATCAATTCCGTTCTTTATACCCTATCCCATAGGGGTATATTAGTTTCGATACATAGTTTGTAACATAATAATTTAGCTACATATACCTCAAAGTATATGGATCGACTCAGAATCACTAGCTGAGGCGATTAAGCCATGTCTGCCTGTCCGTCCGTCCGTCTGTATGTCACCGATTTTTAGGCCTTAAATTTTGAGCTAGGAGAATGAATTTGGTATATAGGATTCTTGTTCAGTGGAGCAAAACAAGTGTAATTTTTTTTTAAATCCCCCCACTGACACGCCCCCATTTTAGAAAAACGTAGTTTTTTGCTTAACCGTAAAGAATTTTGAAAAAGTGTCTGAACAACATATTTACAGAATCTGAATATCTATATTTCGTCCATATAAAGTTTTTTGCCACGCCCACTTTTTGGGGGCGTTTTCTTACAAAAACCTTTTGTACATCCTACCCCATAGCATATGCAGGAGAAGAACAATGTTTTTTTGTCAAAAAACAAATGATTGTGATAAACTGTTTGAACAATATGTTGTGACAATGTCATGTTCTTTATTATATGCCCAAAAAGCCCACTTTTATAAGGGCAAACATTACTTTGCATGTTCAGTGGAACAATTGACTCTCCATGAAAGCTGTTAATAAATTGTATTTTGGATGTTCGAACCATCGATATCGATATTTGACATAAGGGGGCTATCTCTCAGAGCGCGGCCAGAGGGATAGGAAGTCTCTCGGTACATGAAGGGTGGGAAGGCCAACCTTTGCCAATAACAACCGGCACGTTTTGGGATCGAGACGAATCTATACTGCTGACAATTTTTCCTAATCGTTTTTCAGTGGTATAGACTTGGGTTTTTATCATTTCTATTCAGCTTTTCTAGAATCTCTCCTTTTCCTTTTAGAGTCCTTAAAGTCCGTCCGTGGTCAACATTAACTGTACTGATACATAGGTGGTACATCCGTATACAATAGTATTTATTCCACCAGTGTGTCAAAGGTATAAGTGCGTATAAACGCTTTTTAAAGTGGCCGGATCCTTAATCATACATCGATTAAGAAAACCTAGACATTTCGCTGCGTTTTTACCGACTTGGAATATGATCCAATATGGCTGTTGATTTTGGTTTCGCTTTAAAGACAGAAGACATCATTGTGTTTTCTAAGGATTGAATTATACTCTGTTGGATTTACCTTAATTGTTAATGCTGTCAAGGTCGGAATTCAATGAGCTAAACATATTGAGAAGCTAAGGGGACTGTCGTCAGCAAAGGAATCAATTCGATTTGAAGTTGCAGACAGGAGATCATTGATAAAAATTAGAAAGAGAGTCCGAGACAAAACTGAGCCTTGAGGAGTGAGTTGCAGACTTAAAACCGTCACTGTTTGTATCCGGTATGCCTGTCGGCTCATTAAAAAGCTGGGTTATGCTATTTACCTCAGCAAAGATCTCAGCATACCTTCCTTCGATTGTTGTCTGTCCAGAATGTTGAAGCCACGAATAATTGTGTACATTGAAATCGCCCGAAATGACGATTTCGGTGTGAGGATGCAGGGATATAATTCTTGAGATGGAGTCTGACAGCGCATCAAATTCGTTAGAAGTTAAATTGTTGTCAAGGTTTGGGATTCTATAAATGAAACAGTAGAGAATTAATTGCCTACGGACATTTAAGCCATATAAAATTTAATTCTGGATTTGAACATGATTGATTTTGAATGTGGTAGGCTACATCACTACGTATGGCGAGACCGCGGTGAAAAAAGAATAATGGTACCACCTGTGTTCCACTTAGTGCCAAAACAGCTGATTTATATTTTTAAAAGTGAACGTAAGCCGACCTTTACCTACGAATATTACACACGTTCACTCTGAATTTCCTTTCCATTATTACATATATAAAAGACACAATACCGACGACAAACTATGCAGAGTTGTTGTCCTTTTTTTGTTTTTTTTTCAAATAATAAAATTGATCATTTCCTAAGCATTGGTTTCATTCTAACAAACATATTTGTATTCGTAGTTTGTGAAGTAAGGCCTCCAGTTTTATATATTTGCGAAATCAAATCGTCTGTTTTACTACTTTGAGTTCCTTAATAGATATCAAATTCTGAACAATGATGAAATGTCATGTCACCAGATGTTATCGACAATCTTTTAAATGAAATATTTTTTTTATGTCGCACTTACCACTACTTTTTATCAAATTAAAAAATCAAAATTATCTCTCTTCCCATCAATCATAGTTAGCTACAGTTACGACGCCAATGTACAGATCTCCAGAGATGCTAGATACATGGAACAATTACGAAATCGGTCCTAAGCTCGATATATGGGCGTTAGGATGTGTGCTTTATTGTTTGTGTTTCCAAAAACATCCGTTCGAAGATTCGGCTAAGCTGAGAATTGTTAACGGAAACTATGCAATGCCAGCGGACTCGAGATACAGCTGTTTTCATGATGTCATTAAAGGATGCCTAACAGTTAATCCCTCAAACAGGTTCAGTGTATCCACTATTCTTGATCGTCTTGCAGCTATAGCTGAGACTATGAATTGGTCTTTAAAAGGACCCATTGATTTGGTGGTAAGATCAGTTTGTTAAAACATTGCAGACACCAATAATCTAATCCGTTTCTCCTAGGGGAAACCCATAGTTACACCACCAAGTGGTTCACCAGATCACACTCCGACTCATACAAATGGGTCACAACGCCAAGCACTGCCATCGCGACCTACACCACCACGGCCGACACACTCTCCAAATTTGAGTGCTTATTCTGACACTGACCCGGCGGATAGCATTGTACAACAGCAGCGCCCACCACGACCACCACCAGTCTCAAACAACATGCACTACAACTACCAACCACAGCACCCAACATTGGGCACACACACAAATGCTGCACAATCTGGCAGTCTATTCTCATCAATTCGAGGTGGTGCTGGAAGCTTCCTCAAGAATTTGAAGGACACCTCGTCAAAAGTAATGCAAACCATGCAACAGACAATTGCCCGTGCCGACATCGATATTAGCTATATTACATCTAGGATACTTGTCATGCCATGTCCTTCGGAGGGCTTCGAATCCGCGTACAAGACCAATAACATCGAAGATGTGCGATTGTCAATTGAAAGTCGGTACCCGCCGGCGAAAATTAGTGTGTATAACTTCGGCAATCGTAGTTGTCCGCGTCTTCCTCCACCGGTGCGAACAGTCGAGGCAGGTACTATATACACATGTCCACTCTCGAAGGCGCCACATTTACAGGGAATGTTCTCCGTTGCCGAGGATATGTACGGATTCTTGACAGCAGATCCGAAGAGTATTGTTATTATTCAGACTAGCGACAATGGGGGCTGCAGTGCAGCTACTATGGTTTGCGCTTTACTAATGTATAGCGGTCTCATTCACGAACCCGAAGATGCGGTGCAGGTGTTCGCTGTAAAGAGACACCCAATCAACCTAAGGCCATCGGAATTCCGATATCTGTACTATTTGGGGGATATACTTCGGACAACACCGCACTTGCCACACTATAAGACATTAAATGTGGTGTCACTAGTGTGCCAGCCGGTGCCGCGAATGACAAAAGCTCGCGACGGCTGTCGTATGTACATTGAGGTGTACTGTAACGAACGGCTTCTCATGAATACGGTGCAGGATTATGAGAAGATGAAGTTAGTGTTAATTGATAGCATGTTTCCTAAGACCTTATTGATATCTTTTGTTTTATTTTTGTAGATTATACTTGGCTGGCCCAGGTAAAATCGTACTCCCTATAAATCTGACAGTTTGTGGAGATCTCACAGTGGTTCTTTATCATGCTCGTAATGCACTCAAGGGCATGGGGCGCCCACAAGGGTTGAAAATATGTCAATTACAGTTAAATACTGGCTTTATACCCGAACAGGAAACCTTAATCACCTACACAACAAACGATTTAGATGAACTACCCGATCATGAGCACGTGCCATCTAATTTCACGGTTTCGCTCTCGATTGTCGTTACGGACAGCGAAAGTCGACCCTCCAAAAATCCTCCCTGGCTACCGGCAAAGCCAAAGCGAAATCCAGTCAATTTGTTCAGCACTCAATTGGAATACGATGAAATGTTGGACAATTTCGGTGAGCTACCACTTGAATAAGCCAATTTTACAAACTGAATTCCTGTTATTGTATATAGTGACGAAGCCTACGCCTACATCACAACCAGATCTTCCAATAGAGCACCGGCATGCGGCTCCATCAAGGCCAGCTCCACCGGCTCCAATTACAGAGACTCAGCCGCAACCACCTTTTGTAATGCCAGACATAACCGATCACAATGAGCAAAGGCGTGAAAATTTTCCAGCGGTTCCCCCAATTGATTTGCTTAATTTGGGAAGCCAATCAATGTCTCACGAAACACCAATAACTCAAAGTCAGCCTCACATTGTACCGCCAGCGGAGGCTAGCTTTGACTTATTGGGGTCGTTTGATTCTGGTGAGTTGCGTTCGGGGCCGATTCCTGATATTTTAGGTATGCCCATAATCGTCCGTCTTCGGATACATTTCAATGAACAATTCTATTTGCAGATAACACTCAATCAAAATCCACGGCTGGGCTAGATGATATCTTCGGATCGATCAGCACATCGGCTACACCAGTTGCGTCTGATTTCAGTTTGGATTTCAATGCCTTTTCTTCGGCGACAACAGCACCAAATGTGATACCATCGGTTCCATTGAGCTTTACAAGACCGAATGCAGCAACGCCACTTAACGTAGGTGGCGCCTCCAGCCTAGGTGCCAGTAAAGAAACATCACCCCAACAGGTTTGTAATTGAGTGCCAGTTTGTTTATCTTTTGCTTGCATACTCAATGACTGCCTTATATTTTCAGTCCAATGATCCATTTGCGGACATTGCAAACATAGCATCCGGACTAAATATTAATTTCAATCCAAACACACTTAATAATAATAAAACACCAGGTACAACACCCATAGCTAACAGTCCCTATGCAACTCAATTCTCAAGTCCTACACACAATTACGCACGCGGCGCGACTCCAGCCGCACCAACAACAGTGAATCTTTCAAATCCATCGCCATCGCATAATTTAAAATCACCCAATGGTGTTATAGGTGGGCAATTTCCTAGTCAAACCAATCAGACATCAACCGCATCACCACAGCCGCAGCCAGCAACAGCTTCATCAGCAAACAACAGGCCAGACTATAGCAGATCTCATTTTGAACCGAAATCACAATCAAATGTGGGACCCAAGAATGCAGACATTTTTGCTGATATCCTAGGAGAACAAGGTTACAAGTTTGGTAGTAAAACACATCAGGGACCAAGATCTATAAATGAAATGCGAAAAGAAGAGTTAGTTAAGGATATGGATCCAGAAAAACTAATGATTATGGAGTGGGTGAGTGGGAATTCAATTAAATTGACTCTTCGGTTATAAACGTTTTCATTTATATAGACGGAAGGAAAAAAAAGCAATATACGTGCTTTGTTGTGCTCTTTGGATACGGTGCTCTGGACAGATGCTAAATGGAAGAAGTGCGAAATGTCATCGCTAATAACGCCAACAGATGTTAAAAAAGCTTATCGCAGAGCTTGTCTAGCAGTACATCCTGACAAAGTAAGTACAAATCGTTGCTCCAACGATGAAGTGGCTGATCTGTAAAAATTGGCATTTTGAGATATTGGCGTATATTATCTACCGATCGTTATTTATCATAACACGAAGTGGCGTAGCTATTTGTATCTCAAACCGTTTTAGTTTTATTAATACTTTCATTTTTGACGTAAATAATTTTATTATGTTTAACGCACAATTGGAACAGACGTATCTACACATACGCCAGTTAAGATTTTCCATATATAGTCCATACCAAATCAGTTGGCCAACGGTCGAATGCGCAGAGGGAGGATTTAAGAGCAATTTAAGATATTTAAAAAAAAATTAAGAGACCTGCGCAGTAGAATGGCCAACTGATTTGGTATTGACTATAAGTCACTTAGTGTTTGGAAAGACGATTAATGTACGGGCCATATCATTATATATGACGCAATTTGTTAACCTTCTCCATTAAGAGTCGGCCTTCTTTAGAAAGTATGTGTTGCTTTGTTCCTTAACCGCACCTAGCGGGATATGGACCCTTGCTGCAAGTGAGCCGTGTAGCTAAGCCTTGCATGGCCAGCCCGTTTGCACACTCGTTTCCTTCAATGTCACTCTGCCCTGGAACCCAGAGTGTGACCTTGAAGCGTTCGCCCAGGTGGGCAGGTTCGTTCCGGCATTCCTGTACCAGCCGAGTTGATGGCTTTAATAGCCGCTTGACTATCTATGAGGATAGCAATATTTTGCTTTTTCGTAGTGTCACGCCCCATTAGCGTGCAAGCCTCTCGAATAGTTCCGCCTGGAATACGCTGACAAAATCCGGGAGTCGGTATCATACTGATTCCGAGTAGACTCTGGACCCCAAACCACAGTTCATCTTAGATCCGTCGGTGTTGAGGGCATGTTGAGGACCGTGTCGAAATCTCTTACTAGTTCGTTCCTCTTCCACTCAGATGTGGTAGAAAAGCCTACGTGGAAGCCTTTCTGGAAGCTTAGTGTAGGTTTTATGTAGTCTGTTAGAAACGTGACCACGCCGTTTGGTAACGAGTCCAGGGTTTTACTGTGGCCATACGGCCTTGTAGTCCAGAATCCTGACTCCTTGATTATTACTGAGCTGCATTAAGCGGTATCTTTAATGTGTAGATCGAGAGGCACGAGATGCAATACCACAATAATCTGTTGGCGCCGACCTCAGTGCGCCCGTGGTGCCTATACTGGCTGTTCTTAGCAGCCTTTAGTTTTGTGAGGTTGTAGCGGGCCACCATTCTAGTGAGCCATATGTGAGAATTGGACGTACCAATGCTGTGTACATCCACAATGTCATCTTTGGTTGAAGTCCCCACTTCTTTCCATTTTGCTGGGGTTAACACCAACGCCACAGCCCGATTGCATACCTTGTCTGGAGCAGATTCCATGATTTCACTTATCACAGAGGGTAATTTTCCTGACACTAGTATCACCACGTCATCCGCATACGCGACAACTTTGACCCGTTTCGCGGGTCATTTCGAGGAGAAATAACGCCGCTCTGTGGCGTTCCTCTAAGGCTGCCAGAAGTCGTGTTTGTGGCAGATAATGAAGATCGATCTGGTCATTTGTCTGAGATTGGAGAGATCTTCATTCCACCACGGGGGAGGTGTTTTTTTACTTCGCTTAGCTGGACACGAGACTTTGTTTGCGATCGCATTCTAATTTAATTGGTTAATTGGACCAAGTTCTTCGATTGTTTCTTTTGTGGTTTTGTGTTTTGTCCGAAGGAATTGCCCAAACTTGGTCCAATTAACTCTCTTGTAATTTCTTAATGGTTTAATGGGCTCGGCCTCGAGACAAAAGTCATAGAGGATCCATCTGTGGTCTGAAAGTGACTCCAGATTGGAAACTCTCTAGTTATCAATACTAAAACTATCATTGTTTGTTTTTAATGTGATATCCAGGACTTCTTCCCTACCCCCGCGTGTTTCCGTACTCGGAAAGACAAAGGTTAACGTCGTGCCCTTGTTGCAGACTGATAAATTGGTAGTCAAAAGAAAATCAAAAAGTTACCTCTTTCATTATCTTCTGAGCTTCCCGTACTGTATGCTTTGCGTTGGCGTCGAAGCTCATCAGCATATTATCCGTTGTTGTTGTGTCTATGAATTGCGGCACCTCCTCTGGCGGCGCTGGTCTGTTATGAGTCATGTACGTTTGACCACTGTAAGGTCGTCTGATATTGGGACATAAATAAGCTTTAAAATGTTTCTTATCAAGTTTGCATGTTCTAGGCTTACCAGTGGCCTGCTGTTTGTAAAACAGGTTATACTGATTTTCCTGGAGTCCCTTTATGTACGAGTCCCTCACCCATGGCTCCTGGATAATGCCGATGTTCAAGTTTTCCTTCCTTAGGAAAACTAGGTTAATCTGAATGACTTTCAACATTTTACTTTGATGGGATTTTATCCCCGATCATGAGGTGCTCCAATAGCTTGTCGGTTTTAACGATGTCCACATCTTCTTCGGGACCAGATGAGGGGAATATCTTAAGCTTGTCATGCCTTATGTCAAACCTAAGTTTGTAATCTGCCTCCTGGAGAGCCACCAGGCACTCGCTGTTTATCAATAACAGGAAGGATATTGTGTTTTTGTGGGGTCCCTCCTCCTTGATGACTAACCCGGAACCGCCTGAATGGTGGTAGTGTCTGCTTTAAAGCAGCCTAAGGCTTTCACTAGTTGTTTGGCTGCATCTCTCCTGTTTAATGTTGTTACATCCCAGGTGCAGATAGGAACGCTGTTGTCCGTTTTTCGTGTATAGTATGGTTGTCAACAATAAAATCAGTCCATTCCAAGGCTCTTATTGGTTTTTTCGTAACAACAATTTTTTCCGTGTGTAGGTAGTTAATCAAAAGCACAACCCTCAACCTGAAGGTCCAGCTTCAAGTAATAAGATACCCTTAGGACACCACCATCTCGTTTCTCGATGACCTGTTCTCCTAAAATTTTTGGGCAGCTCAAATTGTTTACTTTGTCTGTACTACCCGGGACTTTAGACGTGCCCGTTGACTCCATCTTGGGAATCTTTCGCTGTCGTCGAGGAAGGTTTTTTTGTTTTGGTTTGGTCCACGAGTGGTTTTTTTCCTCCTACCCCGAATATCTGCAGAGAATTCATAAACAGTAAACTATTTATGTAAGACTGAAACCGACCGATTTAAATAATCCACGTAATTTAAAATTGTGTAATCCTAACGCTATGGGGCTTAACATCTCAAAATGTCAGACATTGATGAAATGAGGATAGAAATATCTTAACTTAAGCTTAACAAGGCTCCGGGAAATGACGTGCCTTGCTATCTACTCAATTTTTATTACCAATTGCCTTCTTAGCCCGAAGAAACAGCGATTGGCAAGAGTAATTCTTCGTTTGATTTCTGACGAGATGTTGTTGTTAGAGTTAATAGCGGAGCCGAGGTAGACAAAGTCCCGTACTCCCTCAAAGTTAAATCTGTCAATAGTGACGTTCTGTCCTATTCGTCGATGTTGTGTGTCCTTTCGTGTTGACAGCATATACTTAATCTTACCCTCATTTACTGCAAAACCCATTTTTGCCGCTTCCTTCTCTGTACTAGCAAACGTGGCTTTGACATCACGTTGAGTCCTACCAATGATGTCAATATCGTCGGCGTATGCTAGTAGTTGCACCGATTTTTGGAAAATTGTGCCTCTGGTGTTGGTTTGGGGGTTTTCCTCTCAAGAATCAAATTGAAGAAGTCACATGACAGCGCATCGCCTTGCCTAAATCCTTTTTTGGTATCGAATGTGTCGGTGAGGTCGTTTCCGACCCTGCTGGAGCAGCGAGAATTCTCCATCATCATCCTACACAGACCGACGATTTTGGGCGGTATACCAAAACTAGACATGGCAATGTATAGTTCGTCTCTATAAATGCTGTCGTATGCGGCTTTGAAATCGATAAACAGGTGTAAAAAATCCCAAGTTGACAGTTCAATAGATTAGGCTGCAGGTGCTAGATTGTATCGACTAAACTCGATTGAATCATATTACGTTCTGGTATCCCTAATTCGATCCATACACATTTTAATACATCTATCTTTTTTATTTCTTTCTGTAACAAACCATGTACCAAAACTAATGCACTTATATTTGATAGGGTATGAACGCGTCAATAACTTGAATCACACCAATCTTATGAACCGCTGAATATTAAAAAAAAATCTTTATGCTTTGTCTACATGAATTTATTTTCTTGAATTTCAGCACAATGGAACAGATAATGAGCATATTGCTAAACTGATCTTTATGGAGCTCAATAATGCGTGGAGTGATTTCGAAGACGATGCTACCCAGCAAAATTTGTTTGGTTCGTAAGCCCAAAAAGTCAATCAGCTATTACTATTATCGTTTGTTAAGAGTAAAAAACGAAGATTAAAATACTCTTTTAATATTATAAATACTTTCCAGTAAATATGTAACGCTTAACTCTTAAGAAATGTGAGTGGGTGTATGTAAAGCAAATCATTCTACTTGATTTCTTCGTTATTTTTAAATTGTTTTGCCAGGACGGTCTACTTAATTTTCGCTCTTTTTATTATAGCAAAACAGAAAAGCATACAGAAATTCTATTATTTGATAATGAAATCATAAATTGCATTTAGATTTATAATTTTATTCATAAGTTCGTCTTAGAGTTATAAAATTGTCTGTTCATAAAATATAAGTTTTTCCTATTTAGTGTCAAAAGTATATTATGTGTGCTCTATTTTTTCTAACATGTTATTGATACGAGTATATAAGGTTTTAATCATATTTCACATCTTTTGTTTTATTCTACTTTTAGTTTTTTTTTTAAAAATGCACATGTATATTTTTTACTATAGTAAAATTGCGATTTTTTTAATCAATTAGAGACTGCTTAAGTTTATGAACAGAAATCAACAAAAACACAACACGTAATGCGTTCACCTTTATACGCATAAAAAGCTGTCCAGAGTTATTCTTTAATAACTGAAGAACATATACAAATAATAAATCAGAATATATTTATATACAAATAATTTTCAATGCATATATAAAATTTATTATTTTCTTAATGCAAAACGAAAAAAACAATTTACTTCCTAAAAATATTTTAGATAGTGAGTTTAATAGAATTGTTAATAGTATTGACTTCATTCCAAAATTTAAAAAAAACACATTAAGAGTAAAATCAAATAAAAAAGAAACAAATTAAGATGTGCATACGACTTTAGAGAAAAAAATATTATGTATATGTATTAAAATCATATTTATGCAATATTATTGTTATATAGTTTATTCATATAAAAATATATATATATTTAATAAATAAAAAGGATGGAAGGAAAGAAGTATTTAGTAACGAGTAATTATGTTATAGCTTTGTAAATTGAATTGAATGGACGGCACTGAAACACATGTACTAAGAATTAAAACATATGTATGGCTATGTATATGTACATTAAACGTATTGTTGGTATTTTTATTTTCCTCTTCATTGAATCTAATGGATGCTCTATGCCGATTCTTAATGCCTTAGTTATGTAACATTAAAAACAGCATATTTAGAAACTGAAGCTGTACGAAATCGGTACTACATAGGCTAGTAAAGTCAGTAAATCGAAGATACAAAGCCATCAACGACTTGTGCTTTAATATTCTAGCAAGATGGTTGGAAAGTAATAGGCTACATAACAGCTTCTTATCTGCGAATTCAGCTTGTTTACATGAGGATTACATGTTACCTTGCCTTATACAGAGTGAGCTGCAATCAACTTCTTCAGTTAATGTGGAACAACCAAAAAACTTTGAAGAATACCCAAAAATATTCGAAGAGTGTTGTGAAAAAACGAAGGATACAAAATCTCTTACTTACAAAAAGCCTTAAAGAAATAAGGATGGCTGATGAGATGATGCTTCACAAAATGGGCAAAAGAGACTCAGCAAATATGGTCAAGGATCTGAATATAGGTTCACCTCGTAGGGGTACAGAAGTGCAAAAGCTTGTACAAACATTGGGCTTTGAGACGTCCACTTCCGTTGGCTATCATAAGTGATGCAAATTTATCAACGCATCAATATGGTGTCATTCGACAAAAGGCTAATCAAAAAGTCGAACATCTATTTTCTTCCTACGATAAAGTAAAACAATCGAAAAAAAAATGATAAACGGATTCTATTGTGGTTACTGAAGTACAAGGTGGGCCAAAAGAAGTCATCCGATGTTGTTTGGCTGGATTTTTTTTCTAAATCAAAAACTTCAAGTCGAGAAGATGATAGGCTCGTTTTATGACATTTTTCATCACTTCGGCGAGAACTTCGGGCGACAGATTCTCGCACTCGTGTCGAATGTTGTCCTTGAGGGCTTCTAGGGTCTCTGGCTTGTTCACGTAAACACGGGACTTCAAAAAACGCCACAAAAAGAAGTTTGGAACGGTTAAATTGGGCGATCTTGCGGGTCAGTACAAACCGCCAAAACGAGAGATGAGGCGACCCGGGAACCCCGGCTTTAGAATATCGGTTGTGGCTCGCTCGTGTGTGCCGTATCTCCTAATTCGTCCAATTCCGGCAAAAAAAAACTCGGTTTACATTGCCCTATAGCGCGCACCGTCCACTGTTGTCGTTTGACCAGCGGCGTTCTCGAAACAAAATGGCCCGATGACTCCTCCAGCGTGACAGCGCACCATGCAGTAACTCTGAGCGGGTATAATGGCTCCTCGTACATTACTCGTGGATTTTCGGTGCCCAAAGGCGATAGTTTTGCTTGTTCACGTACCCGCTGAGGTGGAAATGAGCCTCATCGGTCATTATGATTTTGGTCGAAAAATCGTCCACTTCGTGGACTTCATCGCATACACGCTTCATAAGCCCAAGGAAATTAATAATTTATCTGCAATTTTAAATAAGGTCGTAAACAAAAGATCATAATCATTTGGATTGTCTCATTTACATTCTTGGATACGGTTCATGGATTGTGTATTGCACATAGCATACAGGCTTGATGTAAAAGCGTGGCAAGTTCGGGGAACTGAAAATAAAGCCAAGAGAAAAAAAAAAACAAATTCAAGAAAAATTTCGCAGTGGCATGGGCTTGCTAATAGAAACACTAATAACGGCTAGACGGTTCTTCCGGGCAGCAAAGAAAAGTTCCGAAATTAGCGGAGTAAAACTTGAACTTATTGTGCGGTTTGTAAAGGTTTTTTTTTAGAGGTATAGAATTTTGAAATAGAATAAAACTAAAATGATTTTTTTTTAAATTGATATGAAATTTATTTTATTCGAAAGATAATCTTCAGGCATTAAAATTTAAATATTATTTCTGGCATATGACCGCCACGGCTGGCTCGGACGTAGTCTAATCTGGAGGTCCAATTTTCGATGACTTTTCCAACATTTGTGGCCGTATATCGGCAAAAACGTGGCGAATGTTGTCCTACAATAAGTAAATCGTTTCGGGCTTTTCGGCGTAGACTAGTGATTTTACATATCCCCACAGAAAATAGTCATGAGACATTTAATCGCACGATCTTGGAGGCCAATTCACAGGACCAAAACGTGAAATTATGCGCTCACCGTCTTTCATTCAACAAATTAATTGTGGCACGAGCTGTGTGACATGTTTCGCCGTCTTGTTGAAACCACAGCCCCTGCACATCAAGGTTGTTCATGAACAAAAAAGACAGTCACCCTTATTCCAACAGTCGTTTAACGACAAGTCACAAAACGACAATGTTCTACTCGGCATTACAGCAGGCGTTTTATGAGTCGTTTTACGTCAAATCAACATTGTGATTTTTCTATCGTGGATTAGTGAAGTGGAAATCAACAAAAGAGATTTCATGAGAATAAGCAGAAGTATAAGATTAAAATCTAAAAAAATGTTCTCTAGCAAATGATATGTATACTTTTTGCCATGCTTTTTTCACTTATTTGTGGTCTAAAACCGTTTAACACTGCAGCAACGTCTATCCATCCAGTTTTAAATATATCTAATTGTGGGACATCTCTTTTAAAATACTTTTTCATTTTGCAGTTTAGCATTTCTTCGTACCGAAACTTGCAACTTTTTTCCAGTGTAAAAAATTCGAAATCCGCCCACTGCCAAGTCCACTTTTTAGAAAAATGTTCTTTTTGTCTTAACGGTTAAGAATTAAAAAAAAAACTCTAGATATTTAGACAATCTGAATATCTATATTTCGTTCATATAACGTTTTTTGCCACACCCACTGTTTGGAGGCGTTTTTAGTAAAAAACGCTTTTTGTCCGGTTTTTGGAATTCCGTCCATCTGCCCGCAATTTTCTTGATAACGGCTCCAAAGATTTTGATTAAACTGTTTATATACTATTAGCATATTATTTTCAACAAAACTGTATAAACAGTTTTTTTTCTCGAGAAAATCCATATAAAGGATTTTTGCATTTAGGCCATATAAAGAAAATTGTCAATTTCTCACAAACTACTTTGTCAAATTGAATGAAAGTTAATTTATTTACTACTTTTACTATATGCAACAATTCTACAAAATCGGTTTTGGCCCAACTATCCCTAGATTGAATTTTCAGTTTTCGCCAAAAACGGAAAATCATTATTATTCACATAGACACCGATTCTTTCAAATTCCACAATAAACGTTTATATAATTACATTTTGACATTATTTATATCAATAATCGATATGGATATTGTTGTGTATTTTGGCTTAATTATAAAAAAACGACAAATTCTCTCATGCTTCGCATTTGATCTAACGCCCAAGCCCAACTCGCTGTGAAAGAGAAAGTTGAGTACGAACCAGTCTTGCACCCACCATTCACCAGTTCACCACGGTTTTTTTTTTGCTGTTTTAGGTACGCCTACTACCCATTTCGAAAATCTCCATAAACAAATAAAACTGGCTTTAGAAACTCGTCAAAAGAGTGACTTTTTGCGATTTCCCTCCTGCTCCTTTGAATATGGCAGACCCCCGCTTGGGCTCACTGTTGAATTTAGGTTGCGTGCGAGGTTGGCTGAGTGATAAATTTCTTTGTATTCATGCTTATTTTTTCTCAACAATTTTGGGTCATAATTTCGAGGCATTGACATTGTAATATGTACACATTCAAACCCCGAAAACTTTTGAAGTTATTTTATTAATTGAATTTATCTATGTAGGTACATATATATAAACTTTTTTTTACATTTAAATCCATATTTCATTTTTTTCTCATTAACTTACATACTTAACAAAAATGCTAAAATATATCTTATCATTAACAGTTTTCTTAAACTAACTTATTGGCTCTTAACAGGCACTCTTAGCTTATAGGAAATATTATATTTGTCATTCGGCCTTTAACTATCTATACTTCATTAAAGATTGTGTATGCTTTTATTTTCAAAGAAAAAATTTGAAAACTTTGTATTTTAAGTTTTTTTCTAGTTTATATATAAAACCTAGCCTAGGTAAAAACTAAACTAATTAACTTAAACCTAACTTAAAAACCAGCAAGAAACTCCTGATGGTTGGATGTTGTAGAACGAGGGTAGACTCTGATTGGCGTTAACTTGGCAATGCCCAGTTTGCAACTCTGACTACACATCAAATGTGCTTATTTTTACCTCCAAGTGGTAACCATCGGGTACTGGTCTCATCCAACCGGATTTGACTTGCTAAACGATAAGTGCGAGTGTTGATAACACGACGAAAAACAGCAACACTATAAACACCCTGGTGAGAATGGCACGGATGAATACCCGGCCTGCTGTCCCAGGCGAACCTAGATGAGCTGCTCTGACATATTCGGACAACAGGTTGTCTAGGAATTTCAAGGGTTAGTCAGGCCCCTTGAACAGAGATAGTGGCGGATGAACCGAAAGGCCAACGGCAGCGCTCAATACCGTAGTGGATACTGATGGCCCCGTGTCCTAGGGGTATCTAATAAATTGGAACTGGCCCTCCAGGTTGGGGGTTGTGCTTTGGGTTAACTACCCACCCACAGAAAAAAAACATGGTTACGAAGCAACCTATAGCCTCGGAAAGGACTGATTTTATTGTTGACGACCCTGCTAAACGAAAAAAGGACAACGACGTTCGTATCTGCACCTGGAATGTGAGAACATTAAACAGGAGAGGTGCAGGCGAACAACTAGCGGAAACCCTAAACTGCTACAAAGCAGACATTACTGCCATCCAGGAAATACGATGGGATGGGCCGGGCAAAAAGAGGATGAAAAACTGTGACATATACTACGGACCGTGTTATAGTGAGCAGAAACAGCGACTATTCGGATGCGGATTTGTTATAAGTGCCAGACTTAGGCAAGAAGTCTTATGTTTCCAAGACATGAGCGAACGCATAGTAACAATCCGCATCAAGGCCAAATTCGCCAACATAAGCCTTATATGCGCTCACGCTCCGACGGAAGAAAAAGATGATATAGCTAAGGACTGCTTCTACGAGCTCCTCGACAAAACCTATGAGCGACTACCGAAGTACGATGTTAAAATCGTGCTGGGAGATTTTAATGCAAAGGTAGGAAGAGAAGACATCTTTAGAAGTATTGTCGGAAAACAAAGCCTACACGACAACACGTCTGGTAACGGACTTAGGCTAATTGATTTCGCTACGGAACGAAACGCCACTATAGCCAGCACACGGTTTCCTCACCTCGGGACATGGCGGTCTCCAGATCAACGAACAGGCAACCAAATTGATCACATTGCGATAGATAAGAGGCACGCATCCAGTATTTTGGATATCCGAACATTCCGAGGAGCTAACATCGACTCGGATCACTACCTTGTAGCAGCCAAGGTAAGAATGGGGATATCCACCACGCCACAACAATCCAGAAATACTGTGAAAAAATTTAATGTCGGAAGACTGCAATCGCAAGAGACCGCCAAGACCTTCGCACAACGCGTATCCCTTAACCTCTCGATTAACACCATACCACCAGCATCGAATGTCGAAGAGCAATGGCAACGATGCCAACAGGCCATTAGATCAGCCGCAACTGATGTGCTAGGTTTCTCGCGCCCACCAGCAAGAAACCCCTGGTTTGATGAGGAATGCCGACAGATGATCGCAGCCAAGAACGAGGCCTACAAGGCTAAGCTGCAGGTGAAGACGAGAGCTGCCATTGAGCTCTATAGGCAAAGAAGAAGGGAAGAACATCGGCTTTTCAGTAAGAAGAAAAAAGAGCAAGAAAAGCGCGCGATGGAGGATATAGAGAGGTGCCACTCCAGGAACGATGTTCGCAAGTTTTACCAAAGTGTAAAACGTCAAAGCCAAGGGTACAAGGCTCGAACAGAATCCTGTCGAGATGAACAAGGAAATATCGTAGTTGAGACACAGTCGATGCTGAGGATATGGAAGAACCAATTCTGCAGACTGTTAAACGGCGATGACGAACAACATTCCGCTGTCAGGCAGAACGAACCATTTAACATTGGCAACTACAGCGAAAACTGCCAACCACCCGACCTAAGTGAAGTGAGGATAGAAATGTCTAAACTCAAGCTTAATAAGGCCGACGGAAATGACGGCCTTCACGCTAAGCTTTATAAAGCTGGCGGAGATGATTTGGTAAGCAACATCCACCAACTCATAAGCCAAATCTGGTCATGCCTGAAGAATGGAACCACATAGCATCGTTTGCCCGATCCACAAAAAAGGAGACCCTCTGTACTGCGCCAACTACAGAGGCATAAGTCTACTCAACATCGCCTAGAAGATCCTATCTGCCGTAATATGTAAAGCCTGAAACCGTTTACCAACAACCTGATCGGCCCTTATCAGTGTGGTTTAAGCCCAGGAAAGTCCACAATCGATCAAATCGTCACACTTCGGCAGATCCTGGAAAAAAAATCAAGAAGTCCAAATCGATACAAACCACCTATTTATCTATTTCAAAGCCGCATACGACAGCATTTATAGAGACGAACTATACAGAGCCATGTCCAGTTTTGGTATACCGCCCAAACTCGTCCGTTTGTGTAGGATGACGATGGAGAATTCTCGCTGCTCCATCAGGGTCGGAAACGACCTCACCGACACATTCGATACCAAAAAAGGATTTAGGCAAGGCGATGCGCTGTCAAGTGACTTTTTCAATTTGATTCTTGAGAGGATTGTGCAAAACTCCCGAGTTTAGCAGTAAATGAGGGTAAGACTAAGTATATGCTGTCAACACGAAAGGACACACAACATCGACGATTTGGACAGAACGTCACCATTGACAGATATAACTTGGAGGTAGTACGGGACTTTGTCTACCTCGGCTCCGCTATTAACTCTGACAACAACATCTCGTCAGAAATCAAACAAAGAATTACTCTTGCCAATCGCTGTTTCTTCGGGCTAAGAAGGCAATTTAGTAGTAAAGCCCTCACTCGAACTACTAAGGAAATCCTATATAAGACCCTGATCATCCCAGTCCTGCTCTACGGCGCTGAAGCATGGCCCGTATCAAAAGCGGATGAAGAAATCCTTGGTCGATTCGAGAGAAAATTTCTTCGGAAAATCTTCGGTCCCGTTTGCGTTGACGGGCTATGGAGACGAAGATTCAACCACGAACTATACGAGCTGTACAGCGATATACCCCTAGTCAAAAAACTCCGCATTGGACGTTTAAGATGGCTAGGACATGTAGAAAGAATGGATACCAATACTCCGGCTCGCATAGTCTTCGATTCCCAGCCAGACGTCGGACGCAGTAGAGGAAGACCTCGCCTTAAGTGGCGCGCACAAGTAGAAACCGACCTCAACTAACTTGGAGTGCGCAACTGGAGGCAGTTAGCTAAGGACCGGGTTCATTGGAGAGGCATGTTGGTTTAGGCCCAGGTTCATCCCGGACTGTAGCGCCACTTAAGTAAGTAAGTAACTTAAATATAATCCGACCCGGTTTTTCAGTGCGAGATCGTCCTAGTTAAGGGATGTGACTCGAGTTAACTCCAGAATGTTGTTTTTCAGTATATTTAAATCCAGAGTTAACTTTGAGTTAATCCAGTAAGTTTGGTGAGTTAACCCAGCCTGACTATGAATTGCCTGTCAATTCTATTCAGCTGAGCCCCATCGTATAGAACTGAGTTGCTATAGTATTTTATGTACTCGGAGTCTGGCGTTCAATGTATATATAAACCATGCGGACTTAACATGCTTTTGTGTAATACCAAAGATTATGAATTCTATACAGATGACGAACTCCATATAAGAAAAATTGTTCTATGGCGGGTCGTGCTGGCACAGCCCGCCATATGTTTTTGTTCTTGTTTTTCATGTATTTTCATACACACCGCCCGCCCGTACCATGAAGCTACTGAGCAAAAGTGTCTGTTTTTTGTTCTCAATGCGTCATCTGTATAGAATTCATAATCTTTGGTAATACGCAACTTAAAAAGAAAACGAATGCACAAGCAGTTTGGATGTTTCCTCTAGATCCAGGTGAAATGGCCCGTTCTAGTAGTTGGATGTTTTCATATATTAAGTTGTTAATATTTAAATTGTTTATTGTGGTTCTAATTTAAATTGATTTTTAATTTTATTTTAAATTTAATCCTAATTATAGATACCATACTATTCTGTAGACGTGTGTCTATGACTACTGCACAAAATGTTTTCCCGTTCAATGCCTCGAAGTTTTCCCTCCGTACCTTTTTCACTACCATCCTAGTACCAGTTTTTCCTTCTTAAAGCGTTAGATGAGATCCTACCAATACCACCAACGCCCAGTACATTCTATTTGATTTTAAAAATACGATGTGTGTATCGGATACTTGAATTCTTATTAATTGTTGCTCTAGTCTCAAATGGCGGTAATAGCACAAGCAAAGGTGAATGCCAATCAGCTGATAGACAAATTAATGTTGGATCCACACCAGGTATGCTTAGGGGTATATTAGTTTTTATACCCTATCCCATAGGGTATATTAGTTTTGGATCGATTCAGAATCGCTAGCTGAGTCGATTAAGCCATGTCTGTCTGTCTGTCCGTCCGTCCGTCTGTGTGTCACCGATTTTTGGGCCTTAAATTTTGAGCTAAAGAGTGATTTAGTATATAGACTCTCTGGCCGCCGAAGCAGAAAGGGTGTACACATTTTTGAAAAACGTAGTTTTATGGCGCATCGTAAAAAAATTCAAAAAAGTTTCTGAGAAACATATTTAGACATATTATATATTTTTGCATTGAACGCTGTTTTAATTTTTTTTTTAATTTTACCGAAAACAGTATTTTACTGATAACGCCCCTAGAAAGTGAGTGTGGCAAGAAAATTTATAGACGAAATATAAATATTAAGATTGTCTAAATATTTTATGTTCAGACACCTTTTCAAAATTCTTTTGCTTTTTATTTTAACGAAATTCGAAAAAATATTTGGTGCAAAAACATTGGTAATAATTTAAAGAACATTTCGTCTATAGATCACATTAACCCGCGACGACTTTTTGGGGAGTTTTCCTATAAAAACAATTTTTTTATCCTACCCCATAGCATATGCAACAGAAAAAGAGTTTTTTTTGTCGAACCATATAAGATTTTTATAAACTTTGTGAACAAATTGTTGTGACAATGCCATTTTTTATATTTTATCCCCATAAAGTTTTAAGCCACGCCTTTGGAGATATTAGATTTAAAGGATAAAGATGTTAGGGGATGGGGTATTAAACGATTCCCACAACAGTTTGTAGCCTTTTCATGTTTTTGGCTACTTTCAACTTTGTGTAATGGGCAGGCTTTTATAAAATCGTTGTAATAAGGTAGTAGAAAGTATTATTTTTACCACAAGTCGAATAACATTAATTTGATTGATTTTACGTTATTTATGCAATGAGTCTAGAAGTCAAGATTTTTAATTTAAGTAAAACAATTTAAATATTATTTTATTCTCGTCAAGTTTATTTTAATAATTTTTTCAAGAAAATAGTTTCACTAAACTTTAACCCGCTTACCAGCAATAAACACCTGCTCGATATTACGGTCATCGCCAACGTAAATAAATTTCTGTACGCGCTCTAAAAGTTTCATTTCTGTGGATTTTTGCTCATCCCATGTCTTGTAAGTATCAAAGTTATGGCAAGGGAACATTTCTATATTTACAAGAATTGCATCGAATTCCTTTCCAACTTCAAAATTGCCAGTCACATTATCTAGAGCTAGCGCTTGTGCACCGCCCAGAGTTGCAAGAAATATAGCTTGCTTATAATTGATTGGGGTGTACTGACTTTGCAAATTAAGTGGTTTTTCACATCCTTTGATGTGTTGCTTCTTAATAAACTCAAGATGATGTGACACATCAATAGATCGTAAAATTGCGTCCTGAATGGAAATCGAATTACCTCCAGAAACATCTGAAAAGAAAATTCTATACAAACTGAATCAAACTTGTTATTATATGTAGGCAGATACCTGTCCCTAATCCTACTTTTACACCACAATCCAAAAGTCGTAGTACATCACAAAATCCAGATGAAAGCATTGTATTTGATGCAGGACAATGTGCAATCGATGTACCTCGAGCACTTAGGAGTTTAATTTCGTCTTCCTCCAAGTGAACACCGTGGGCTAAGATAGTCTGGAGTTGTAATATATTTGTATGTACAGTTAGGAAGGTCAATCATATTTATTTCATAGATTACCTTATTGGTTAGTAGTTTAGCTTCATCGTAGACTTCAGCGTAACCTTTAGAATAGATGTCACGAACAAAATCGATTTCCGGTACACTTTCGCTTATATGACTCTATGTATAAAAAAAATTTACTTTAAATTTTTTTTCTTTTTAAAATAGTCATCACCTGTATTTGTACATCATATTTCTTGGCTATGTCACCTAAAGCTGACAGTAGGCTTTTGTCACAACTAATTGCAAATCGCGGAGTAATGATTGGCTGTACCAAACTGGATTTGAGTTTTTTTATGTCCTCAATAAAGGATTCAGTTTCAGTTACCGACTCATCAAATGTTTCACTATGGAGGGGTATTTTTTTTAAATATATAAATAGATTGTAATAACAAGAAACAATTTAAGCTTACACGTAGAAATCAGGACTGTGGCAATTGGAGCAAACTTTACCGACCAAAGCTCGTTGACCCTGTAGAATAGCTTCTTTCGCCAATATGATTGAGCTTTCCTTATGGTTGGTGGCAAAATATGATGCCAATGTTGTTCCACAGCGAATTGTTGTAGCCTAGTGAAGGAAAGATAAAAGTTTTATTTTATTTACTATTTGTATGCAATTGTTGCGATTTGTACTATAGCTAGCCACCCATCTACGCCGTCGAACACTTGATGATTGGTAAACACAGAATAATCCTCTTTTATTTAGGAACAAGCAAGAACATGCAAGAACCATTGAAATGAATAATTTGAAAGTTTAACAATCCACGAAAAATTAAAATGAATTCTGGAAGTGCTTCTCGTTTCTGGAATGATCACGTTGAGTGTCTCCTTCTTCGGGTATTACAGGAGTTCTTAATATTTCAGGAACTCTCGAAGTAGATTCCGATTTATTTAGTTTGCGTCCCGCTCTTCAGATAGTACATCAGCTCTTGGAGGATAGGCTATAGAGAGTATCTCGTTGGAAATACGTATAATCTAATATATAATATATTTGGTTGAGCTTCGTTCGGCTTCTCAAATTTGTAATAGCTTGGATCTTTCTTTAATTCTTAAGCATCCATTATTTTATAATATTTTCTTTGTTATTTTTATATTTTATATAAAATTTACAGAAATATTTTTCCATAGCCAACGAAATAGTAATTGTTTATTTTAAAGTATTATCCTTATACTACGATTTCCTTTAATGAATTAACCATATTATAAGTATCATCTTTATTCCCTATTCCGTAGGGCTGAATGTCAAAACTAATATACCCCTATTATTAGTTTTGACATTCAGTTTGTAACATAGAGTAATCATTTGTTAGGTAAACCTCAAAGAATATGGATTCTAGATTCCATCCTAGAGTAGAGTATAAAAATGGTTTTTATAAGAAAACGCCCCAAAAATATTTGCATCAAAAATTTTTCGAATTTTACTATATTTTTGCCGAAAATCGTTTTTTTAATAAACTTTATATGTATGAAATGACATAGTCTAAATATCTTGCTCAGACTTTTTTTTAAAATTTCGTTTGATTTGATCAGAAAAGACATCTATGGCAATAGGCGGATTTTGAAATGTGTATGACCTATCCCATAGGGGTATATTAGTTTTGATGCATAGTTTGTTACCACTTTTTAGTAAAACGTTGTGTTTGGCCAAACAGTTAAGAATTTTGAAAATTTCTGAATAACATATTTATTATTTAGACAATCCTAATGTCTATATTTCTTCCACGCCCACTTTTTGGCGCGGCGTTTTCAGTAAAAAAAACGTTTTTCGGTGAAATTCGAAAAAAAAAACTTTTGATGAAAAATCATTGGTTTTGTTATGGCGTTTTCCATTGGGAAAAAAATCAATTTTTTTTTTATCTGAAGCTGTCAAAAGACCGATCTGACAGTTGTTGTGTTCCATTGGGCAAAAAAATTGATTTTTTTTTATCTTATAGCGTTTTCGATTGGGATACAAAAAGCACTCTTTTTTTACTCTAGAGTACTTTTGAAGAATCTGGATTCCAAGTCAGATTTACACCAACATGCACCAACACAAAAACATTTAGAATCTGACTTAATATGTTAATTTGAAGTTTGCATTTCGCAGTTTGGTGATTAAAAAGTGATTTTCGGGGAAAACTATAATTAGAAATTAAAATATTTTTGGATAATCATGTTCATAATCATTCATAAGCTTTTTTTTGACACCAACTCGCCAATGGTTGAGTTTATAAAAAAGCCGCAATGAGTAAAAGAAAATTTCAAATGATGGTTTATATTGATAGCTAATAGCTATAATTGCGGCCCAAATATAAGCAATAAGCTGTCAAATGGCACACTAACACACACAGAAAACCAGAGTAACCTCTTTAATGTTCGATTGGGACGGGTAAATCTGAAATCTGAGAGTAAATCTAAAAATCCCAATCGAAAACGCTATTAGATCAATTTTGCAAATCTGTACTTTTCGGCAGATTTACCAATACCAATACAAATGATTGCTGTCAGTTTGACTAGAGTGATTTTCATTTTGATTCATTACTTTGGTTGTGAAAAACAAGAGTGCATTGCGTTTGGATTTATTAATGCATATAGACACAGAATATAAAGTTATACGTGAACTATTAAATTCATCTAGTTCGTCTTCGGAAAGTGATGATAATTTCTGTATTTTCAAATTTTTGTTGTTTTAAATTTTGGCAGCTACACCGACGCTAAGTTCACAGACATGAAATGACACCAATCAATGACAAAAAAAAATAAATCTGGATCGTGTTCCATTGACACTCAAAAAGACCAAATTTCAGATCAAAATCTAGATTTCCCAATGGAAAACGCCATTAATATAAATATTTCGTCTATAGATCATATTTAAACCCATGACCACCTTTCGGGGGCGTTTCCTATAAAATCCATTTTTATACCCTACCCCATATAATATGCAGGTGAAATACTTTGCTTTTTGTCGAACCATAAAAGATTTTGATAAACAGTCTGAAAAATTTGTTGTTAATAAAGTTTTCTGCGGATTGTAGCATTTTCATGTTTTTTATAGTAATTATAGGGAAAAACAATGTTTCCGCGTTCGTCACACAATTTCTGCTTGTGTGATCTTACTAAATCCTATAATTATTGTTGCAGGTATACGTATGCTTCTTTCTAAAAACATGTTCATGTTATGTATATGCAAATGTTGCTGTGTCAATGCGTTGCAAACATAATTTCTCAGTTGGCTCAAAATTAGGTAGATGCGCATAGTAGATAGATTACAACTACAGATTCACAGCTCTTGTTACTCCCAATCTATAACTAGTATTAGAATGTAAACTGCTTAGCGAATCGCAAATACTAATCCATACGCTCTTTTACTAAAGCCATATCACAATTATTAATATTAGGTATATACCTTGAGCAAATCATCAAAAAAAAACTATGTATGTATGTACATATCAAACAATAAACTGATAAGAGTTTCATTATTCTATCAATAGGAACGGAGAACGACGTATGATGAATTTAATTAATTTGTCCCTCAATCTATAAACAATTAAATTGTACAATCTTACCACAACTTGTTTGTAGACTTTTTGTGCAAATTTCAGATCTGAAAATTTCGACTCCAGTGGAAACGTGTATGTATTCAGCCATTCTAGCAGCGGGATATCCAATCCAAGACCAATTTGAGCTACCTGCGGAGCATGGATGTGACAATCAACAAAGCCTGGCATTAAAAATTGTTCAGATGACAGATATATTTCTTCTATTCCATTGATATTCTGGGTAGCTCTCCACGACTCATAATCATTTCCAATTCCAATGATCTATAAACATTGTAGAAATAATATAAACTATTGCATTGTTGTTGTAGATTTAAGTATACCTTCCCATATGTATTAACAGCAACAAATCCACATGGAAACACTTCGAATTCGTTCAGTGATTTGGTGTGGACAATCTGACCATGAAAAACCTTTGCCATGCTTATCAATCGCGTGCTTTTCGGTAACTAAATACGAAGGTCGAACATCAACATAGCTATCTCATACTCATATTATACCACAGAAATGAGAATACGAATCGGATTAGGTATTGGAATTGGAAATTGGAATCTGGAATGTGTGTAGTTAAAGTTGTAGATTGCAGTATGTTGAAAAGTGACAGATCATTTTTACATGCTATCTCATAGGGTGTACTATGTTTTGATGACAACTTTTTAAAATAAATATAACGGGTGATCCAATGGAAGGTACTTTTTCAATAGCGTTGTTTTTACAGTTATTAGGATTGAACTATATGACGTTTGTGTTCAGTTTCTACGTTTACACCGTGAACAATAACCGGAACTAAGCCTACATTTGGTGTAAGTCCCATCGGTGTAAAGACCTCGAACAAGAACTAAATTGTGTAGGTCAGTCCACTTATTTAGGTGACCTGGACTAAACTTTTTATTCTACCTTCGCATAGATGTCACCATAAATTCATATGAAGTGGTATACTAACTGTCATAATAGGTTATTGTCCACGGTGAAAACGTAGCCATTGGGGCTGTTCTTGGGAATAAACCATTTAGTCATGTACGGTGTAAACAGAAAATTTCTAAGACTAAATTATTTAGTGCCGGACAAAATATAGTCCAGATGCCAATGTTGTTCCACAGCGAATTGTTGTAGCCTAGTGAAGGAAAGATAAAAGTTTTATTTTATTTACTATTTGTATGCAATTGTTGCGATTTGTACTATAGCTAGCCACCCATCTACGCCGTCGAACACTTGATGATTGGTAAACACAGAATAATCCTCTTTTATTTAGGAACAAGCAAGAACATGCAAGAACCATTGAAATGAATAATTTGAAAGTTTAACAATCCACGAAAAATTAAAATGAATTCTGGAAGTGCTTCTCGTTTCTGGAATGATCACGTTGAGTGTCTCCTTCTTCGGGTATTACAGGAGTTCTTAATATTTCAGGAACTCTCGAAGTAGATTCCGATTTATTTAGTTTGCGTCCCGCTCTTCAGATAGTACATCAGCTCTTGGAGGATAGGCTATAGAGAGTATCTCGTTGGAAATACGTATAATCTAATATATAATATATTTGGTTGAGCTTCGTTCGGCTTCTCAAATTTGTAATAGCTTGGATCTTTCTTTAATTCTTAAGCATCCATTATTTTATAATATTTTCTTTGTTATTTTTATATTTTATATAAAATTTACAGAAATATTTTTCCATAGCCAACGAAATAGTAATTGTTTATTTTAAAGTATTATCCTTATACTACGATTTCCTTTAATGAATTAACCATATTATAAGTATCATCTTTATTCCCTATTCCGTAGGGCTGAATGTCAAAACTAATATACCCCTATTATTAGTTTTGACATTCAGTTTGTAACATAGAGTAATCATTTGTTAGGTAAACCTCAAAGAATATGGATTCTAGATTCCATCCTAGAGTAGAGTATAAAAATGGTTTTTATAAGAAAACGCCCCAAAAATATTTGCATCAAAAATTTTTCGAATTTTACTATATTTTTGCCGAAAATCGTTTTTTTAATAAACTTTATATGTATGAAATGACATAGTCTAAATATCTTGCTCAGACTTTTTTTTAAAATTTCGTTTGATTTGATCAGAAAAGACATCTATGGCAATAGGCGGATTTTGAAATGTGTATGACCTATCCCATAGGGGTATATTAGTTTTGATGCATAGTTTGTTACCACTTTTTAGTAAAACGTTGTGTTTGGCCAAACAGTTAAGAATTTTGAAAATTTCTGAATAACATATTTATTATTTAGACAATCCTAATGTCTATATTTCTTCCACGCCCACTTTTTGGCGCGGCGTTTTCAGTAAAAAAAACGTTTTTCGGTGAAATTCGAAAAAAAAAACTTTTGATGAAAAATCATTGGTTTTGTTATGGCGTTTTCCATTGGGAAAAAAATCAATTTTTTTTTTATCTGAAGCTGTCAAAAGACCGATCTGACAGTTGTTGTGTTCCATTGGGCAAAAAAATTGATTTTTTTTTATCTTATAGCGTTTTCGATTGGGATACAAAAAGCACTCTTTTTTTACTCTAGAGTACTTTTGAAGAATCTGGATTCCAAGTCAGATTTACACCAACATGCACCAACACAAAAACATTTAGAATCTGACTTAATATGTTAATTTGAAGTTTGCATTTCGCAGTTTGGTGATTAAAAAGTGATTTTCGGGGAAAACTATAATTAGAAATTAAAATATTTTTGGATAATCATGTTCATAATCATTCATAAGCTTTTTTTTGACACCAACTCGCCAATGGTTGAGTTTATAAAAAAGCCGCAATGAGTAAAAGAAAATTTCAAATGATGGTTTATATTGATAGCTAATAGCTATAATTGCGGCCCAAATATAAGCAATAAGCTGTCAAATGGCACACTAACACACACAGAAAACCAGAGTAACCTCTTTAATGTTCGATTGGGACGGGTAAATCTGAAATCTGAGAGTAAATCTAAAAATCCCAATCGAAAACGCTATTAGATCAATTTTGCAAATCTGTACTTTTCGGCATATTTACCAATACCAATACAAATGATTGCTGTCAGTTTGACTAGAGTGATTTTCATTTTGATTCATTACTTTGGTTGTGAAAAACAAGAGTGCATTGCGTTTGGATTTATTAATGCATATAGACACAGAATATAAAGTTATACGTGAACTATTAAATTCATCTAGTTCGTCTTCGGAAAGTGATGATAATTTCTGTATTTTCAAATTTTTGTTGTTTTAAATTTTGGCAGCTACACCGACGCTAAGTTCACAGACATGAAATGACACCAATCAATGACAAAAAAAAATAAATCTGGATCGTGTTCCATTGACACTCAAAAAGACCAAATTTCAGATCAAAATCTAGATTTCCCAATGGAAAACGCCATTAATATAAATATTTCGTCTATAGATCATATTTAAACCCATGACCACCTTTCGGGGGCGTTTCCTATAAAATCCATTTTTATACCCTACCCCATATAATATGCAGGTGAAATACTTTGCTTTTTGTCGAACCATAAAAGATTTTGATAAACAGTCTGAAAAATTTGTTGTTAATAAAGTTTTCTGCGGATTGTAGCATTTTCATGTTTTTTATAGTAATTATAGGGAAAAACAATGTTTCCGCGTTCGTCACACAATTTCTGCTTGTGTGATCTTACTAAATCCTATAATTATTGTTGCAGGTATACGTATGCTTCTTTCTAAAAACATGTTCATGTTATGTATATGCAAATGTTGCTGTGTCAATGCGTTGCAAACATAATTTCTCAGTTGGCTCAAAATTAGGTAGATGCGCATAGTAGATAGATTACAACTACAGATTCACAGCTCTTGTTACTCCCAATCTATAACTAGTATTAGAATGTAAACTGCTTAGCGAATCGCAAATACTAATCCATACGCTCTTTTACTAAAGCCATATCACAATTATTAATATTAGGTATATACCTTGAGCAAATCATCAAAAAAAAACTATGTATGTATGTACATATCAAACAATAAACTGATAAGAGTTTCATTATTCTATCAATAGGAACGGAGAACGACGTATGATGAATTTAATTAATTTGTCCCTCAATCTATAAACAATTAAATTGTACAATCTTACCACAACTTGTTTGTAGACTTTTTGTGCAAATTTCAGATCTGAAAATTTCGACTCCAGTGGAAACGTGTATGTATTCAGCCATTCTAGCAGCGGGATATCCAATCCAAGACCAATTTGAGCTACCTGCGGAGCATGGATGTGACAATCAACAAAGCCTGGCATTAAAAATTGTTCAGATGACAGATATATTTCTTCTATTCCATTGATATTCTGGGTAGCTCTCCACGACTCATAATCATTTCCAATTCCAATGATCTATAAACATTGTAGAAATAATATAAACTATTGCATTGTTGTTGTAGATTTAAGTATACCTTCCCATATGTATTAACAGCAACAAATCCACATGGAAACACTTCGAATTCGTTCAGTGATTTGGTGTGGACAATCTGACCATGAAAAACCTTTGCCATGCTTATCAATCGCGTGCTTTTCGGTAACTAAATACGAAGGTCGAACATCAACATAGCTATCTCATACTCATATTATACCACAGAAATGAGAATACGAATCGGATTAGGTATTGGAATTGGAAATTGGAATCTGGAATGTGTGTAGTTAAAGTTGTAGATTGCAGTATGTTGAAAAGTGACAGATCATTTTTACATGCTATCTCATAGGGTGTACTATGTTTTGATGACAACTTTTTAAAATAAATATAACGGGTGATCCAATGGAAGGTACTTTTTCAATAGCGTTGTTTTTACAGTTATTAGGATTGAACTATATGACGTTTGTGTTCAGTTTCTACGTTTACACCGTGAACAATAACCGGAACTAAGCCTACATTTGGTGTAAGTCCCATCGGTGTAAAGACCTCGAACAAGAACTAAATTGTGTAGGTCAGTCCACTTATTTAGGTGACCTGGACTAAACGTTTTATTCTACCTTCGCATAGATGTCACCATAAATTCATATGAAGTGGTATACTAACTGTCATAATAGGTTATTGTCCACGGTGAAAACGTAGCCATTGGGGCTGTTCTTGGGAATAAACCATTTAGTCATGTACGGTGTAAACAGAAAATTTCTAAGACTAAATTATTTAGTGCCGGACAAAATATAGTCCACGGTGTAAACGTAGCCATTGCCATTTCATCATGAATCGAAAAATTATTTTTATCGATAAAGCTCATTTTTGTTTAATAAGCAAACTTGCTGTATTTGGGCCGATGAACAGGCAGAGGCAAATCAACAGCTACATGACGCTACATGCCATACAGCTAACGAATCAATCCCTTGATTAAGGGGAAACGTTAGATTAAACATCATATGAAGAAATTTTTCTGTCAATTGGGCACCAAGATCTTGTGATTTGACAACATTGGATAACTATCTATGGGGATATGTGAAATCTTTAATTAACGCCGATAATGTCAAAATGATTGAAGCTTTGGAAAACAACAAAACTTGTGTTATAAAAAATACGTTTAGAACTATTTGGGCTAAAACTAATTATGTGAAATTGCTGCAAGCAATACTTATAACACAGATATTAAATTTCATTCAATTTGCGATAAGAAACTGAAAATTGTTCTTATATGATCTAAATCCAAAAATCCCTTGTATGAATTTTCTCGAAAAAAACATTTTTGGTACTGATCTACTTATAAGGCGTGTTGGGTTTGAAAACCCTTTCCCATAGGGGTATATTAGTTTTGATACATAGTTTGTAACATAGAGAAAAAATATGAGAAGGCTACAATCCGCTTTGCGGTCGGTGAATACCCTATCCCAACTCATCCTTAAAATTGATACCCCCGAAATGTGGGCTTTATGACGATAAAAGATAGAAACGTTATCACAACATATTGTTTAGTCGGTTTATCAAAATTTTTTATGGTTCGACAAAAAACCACGTTTTTATACCCTATCCCATAGGGGTATATTAGTTTTGACATTAAGTTTGTAACATAGAGAAATAATTTCGATACATATACCTCAAAATATATGGTTTGACACAGAATCGCTAGCAGAGTCGATTAGCCATGTCTGTCTGTCCGTCCGTCCGCCTGTGTGTCACCGATTTTTGGGCTTTAAATTTTGAGCTAGAGTGTTGAAATTTGGTATATAGACTCTCTGGCCGACAAAGCAGAACAATTCCAAAGATTTTTGAAATCCGCCCACTGCCACGCCCCCTTTTTAGAAATAAATAGTTTTAAGCCAAACCGTAAAGAATTTTAAAAAAATTGTCTGAGCAGCATATTTATATTTATACCCTATCACATAGGGGTATATTAGTTTTGATACATAGTTTGTAACATAGAGAAAAAATTTAGCTACATATACCTCAAAGTATATGGATCGACTCAGAATCGATAGCTGAGTCGATTTAGCCACGTCTGTCCGTCCGTCCGTACGTCAACAGTTTTTGGGCCTTAAATTTTAAGCTAGAAGGATGAAATTTGGTACACGTGCTCTTTGTTGCTCCCAACAGAACAAGTGTAAACATTTTTGAAATCCGCCCACTGCCACGCTGTCTTTTAAGAAAAACGTAATTTTTGGCCAAACCGTAAAGAATTTTAAAAAAGTGTTTGAGCAGCATATTTAGAAAATCGGAATATCTATATTTCGTCAATATAAAGTTTTTTGCCACGCCCACTTTTTCAGGGCGTTTTTAGTAAAAACGTTTTTTTGTCCAAATTTTAACACTTTCGAAAAAAGTGATGCAAATACTTCCGCAATGGTAATAAAAACATTTTGTCCATAGATCATTTTCACCTACGCCCACATTTTGGGGGCGTTTTCTTACAAAAACCATTTGTATACCCCATCCCAAGGCATTAGCAATAGAAATACGTTGTTTTTCGTCGAACCACAAAAGATTTTGATAACCCGTTTGAGCAATATATTGCGACAATGTCATTTTCTGTATTTCATCGCCATAAAGCCCACATTTTGAGGATATTATTTTAAAGATGGGATGGGATAGGGTATTCGACGATCCGCACTGGGGATTGTAGCCTTCTCATATGTTTTATTATCTATATTTCGTCTATACAAAGTTTTTTGCCACGCCCCATTTTTGAGGGCGTTTTTAGTAAAAAAACGCTTTTTGTCCAAATTTTAACACTTTCAAAAAAACTTTTCGGCCAGAGAGTCTATATACCAAATTTCAACACTCTAGCTCAAAATTTAAGGCCCAAAAATCGGTGACACACAGACGGACGGACGGACAGACAGACAGACAGACATGCCTAGATCGACTCACCTAGCGATTCTGAATCGATCCATATACTTTGAGGTATAACTATCGAAATTATTTCTCTACGTTATAAACTTAATGTCAAAACTAACATATGAGAAGACTATAATCCCCTGTGCGGATCGTTCAATACACTATCCCATCCCATCCTTAAAATTAATATCCCCAAATTGTGGGCTTAATGGTAATTAAATATATAAAATGACGTTGTCACAAGATATTGTTCGGACAGTTAATCAAAATCTTTTATGGTTGTCAAAAAACAATGGTTTTTCTATTGCATTTGCCTTGGTAGTAAATATCATTCGGCGGGAAAACCTACCTACTGGCCAACATATAGGAATAAAAGCCCAGAACTTCTTCTTTATAACAAAAAAGATCTCCTCAAATAATATAAATGTGGAAGAAGGGCCAGACACAGACACACTTGGCGATGAAATAATAATGAAAGAACAAAGTCCAAAACTAGTTAATAAGCTAACTGACTGGAGCTTTCAGAGAGAAGTTGGAAGAAAATACCCAAATTCAAACAGAAGAGCAAATAGAGGAAGCAGTGCAACTATTTACACTCAATATACAAAAAGCTGCATGGGCTGCAACTCCAAAAATAAAAAACAAAATCAAAACTCATACCCTCCTGCAATATGTGAAATTTTTGCAGAGAAAAGCTAGAAAACGTTGGCAACATACAAGGGCACCAATTGAAACAAAGTAAATGAACAGGCCAACAGCTCACATCCCACCAGTGAAAACCAGAGAAGGAAACTGGGCAAAAAGCATTCAAGAAAAAGCAAATACTTTTGCTGAGCATCTTGAAGGCGTCTTCCAACCGTATGAAGATAAAGCAACTGCCGAAGCAGTATTCAAATATACTGGAGTCGTATATTCTACAGCGATTTTTCAGAATTAAACAAGAAACAACGTACTCAACATTAAGAGAAATTAATGTTGGTGTACCTCAAGGCAGTGTTCTAGGTCTAGTACTATATCTCCTATTTACTAGTGATCTACAAGAAAATTACGAAACCACTCTAGCTACCTTTGCAGATGATACTGCTATACTTTCTGTAGGAGAAACTGTCGAAATAGCTACAAAAAAGCTACAAAAAACTTCAAAAGGCAGTAAAGAATATCTCAGAATGGACTAAAAATTGGCAGATCAGATTAAATGACCTGAAATCAGTTCATATAAATTGTACGTTAAAAAATGTACCACACATTCCAGTATACATAAATAGTAATGTAGTGGAATATTCAAATACAGCTAAATATTTAGGGATTGCTATATTGCTATATAAGCAAATTCTTAAACCTGTATGGACCTATGGGCTCCAGCTGTGGGCATGCACATGCAAGACAAACTTACTAAGAATACAAACCTTCCAAAACAAAGTATTACGGAGCATAGTTAACGCACCATGGTACATACGTAACACCGATCTACATAGAGATCTATATATTGAAATTGTTGAAGATGAAGTTAAAACATATTATGAGAAGGCTACAATCCGCTGTGCGGATCGTTTAATACCCTATCCCATCCCACCCTTAAAATTGATATCCCCAAAATATGGTCTTTATGGTCATAAAGTATTGAAATAGACGTTATTACAACATATTGTTCCGAAGGATTATCAAATTCTTTTATGGTTCGACAAAAAAACACGTTTTTATACCCTATCCCATAGGGGGGTATATTAGTTTTGATACATAGTTTGTAACATAGAGAAATAATTTTGCTACATATACCTCAAAGTATATGGATCGACTCAGAATCGCTAGCTGTGTCAAATTAGCCATGTCTGTCTGTCCGTCCGTCCGTCCGTCCGTCCGTCCGTCCGTCCGTCCGTCCGTCTGTCTGTTCGTCACCGATTTTTGGGCCTTAAATTTTGAGCTAGGATAATGAAATTTGGTATATAGGATCCTTGTCTGAGTCACCAGAACAAGTGTAAAAATTTTTGAAATCTGCCCACTGCCACGCCCCCTTTTTAGAAAAACGTAATTTTTGGCAGATGGTGACAACAAATTCTTCAGACTGCTTATAAAAAACTTTTACGGTTCTAAAAAATACAAGGTTTTCTCTTGCATATGTTATGGGGTAGTGTATAAAAATGGTTTTTATATAAAAACGCCCCCAAAAAGTGGGCGTGGGTTAAAATGGTATATAGAAGAAATGTTCATATTAATAATGTTAATGATTCTGCATCAAAATTTTTTTCGAAAAATTTAAAATTTGACCGAAAACAGTTTTTTATTGAAAACGCCCCCAAAAAGTGGGCGTGGCAAAAAACTTTATATGGACGAAATATAGATATTAATATTGTCTAAATATGTTAATCAGAAACTTTTTTAAAATTCCTTACGGTTTGGTCAAAAACTGAGTTTTTCTTAAAAGGGGGCGTGGCAGTGGGCGGATTTCAAAAATTTTTACACTTGTTCTGTAGGCAGAGACGAGGATCCTATATACCAAATTTCATTATCCTAGCTCAAAATTTAAGGCCTAAAAATCGGTGACGTACAGACGGACGGACGGACGGACGGACGGACAGACAGACATGGCTTAATCGACTCAGCTAGCGATTCTGAGTCGATCCATATACTTTGAGGTATATGTAGCAAAATTATTTCTCTATGTTACAAACTAAGTATCAAAACTAATATACCCCTATGGGATAGGGTATAAAAACATATGAGAGGCTACAATCCGCTATGCGGATCGTTGAATACCCTATCCCATCCCATCCTTTAAATTAATATCCTCAAAATATAGGCCTTATGGCGATGAAATACAGAAAATGACATTGTCACAATATATTGCTCAGACAGTTTCTCAAAATCTTGTGTGGTTCGACAAAAAACAACGTATTTCTATTGCTAATGCCTTGGGATGGGGTATACAAATGGTTTTTGTAAAAAAACGCCCCCAAAATGTGGGCGTAGGTGAAAATGATCTATGGACAAAATGTTTATATTACCATTGCGGAAGTATTTGCATCAAAAATTTTTTCGAAAGTTTTAAAATTTGGACAAAAAGCGTTTTTTACTAAAAACGCCCCCAAAAAGTGGGCGTGGCAAAAAACTTTGTATGAACGAAATATAGATATTAGGATTGTCTAAATATGCTACTCAGACACTTTTTTGAAATTCCTTACGGTTTGGCCAAAAAATAAGTTTTTCTAAAAAGGGGGCGTGGCAGTGGGCGGATTTCAAAAATTTTTACACTTGTTCTGCTTCGTCGGCCAGAGAGTCTATATACCAAATTTCAACACTCTAGCTCAAAATTTAAGGCCCAAAAATCGGTGACACACAGACGGACGGACGGACGGACGGACGGACGGACGGACAGACAGACATGGCTTAATCGACTCAGCTAGCGATTCTGAATCGATCCATATACTTTGAGGTATATGTATCGAAATTATTTCTCTATGTTACAAACTTAATGTCAAAACTAATATACCCCCCTATGGGATAGGGTATAAAAACGCCAGCCGCAGAATGTATAATGATAAAAAATAATTAACAAATAAATAATGCGTAGAGTTTTTATACTTTTGTACTGTGGAAGAACTTCAAAAACAAATAGAAACCTTAAAAGAGGTAATTCTCCCTTTCAACAAATCCACTCTCTCTTGTGACCAAGTTCAACAACAACATCTACATAACCAAATTCGACAAAGCAAAATCAAGCCTTGGGTTTGCCCAAGTTGAGCGATCATTTCGGATTGGTGATCAATGATTCTGAACAATTTGATCTCGTGTCTGTGCGATTAGAAGAAGATACTCTGCTGGCTGCTGAGGACATTATCACTCATCCAATTGATACGAATAAACTAAATTCTCTTGAGGAGCGTCTATTTCCAAAATTTCTGAAACAATAAACAATAAAAACATATGAGAAGGCTACAATCCGCTGTCCGGATCGTTTAATACCCTATCCCATCCCATCCTTAAAATTAATATCCCCAAAATGTGGTCTTTATGGGCATAAAGTATTAAAAATGGCGGTGTCACAACATATTGTTCAGAAGGTTTGTATAATTCTTTTATGGTTCGACGAAGAACAACGTTTTTCTATTGCATATGCCTTGGGGTAGGGCATACAAATGTTTTTTTATAAGAAAACGCCCCCAAAAAGTGGGCGTGGGTTAAAATGGTCTATGCACGAAATGTTCATATTAATACTACCAATGATTGTACATCAATTTTTATACCCTATCCCATAGGGGGGTATATTAGTTTTGATACTTAGTTTGTAACATAGAGAAATAATTTTGCTACATATACCTCAAAGTATATGGATCGACTCAGAATCGCTAGCTGAGTCGAATTAGCCATGTCTGTCTGTCCGTCCGTCCGTCCGTCCGTCCGTCTGTCTGTTCGTCACCGATTTTTGGGCCTTAAATTTTGAGCTAGGATAATGAAATTTGGTATATAGGATCCTCGGATCCCCCTTTAGAAATCCCCTTTTTAGAAAAACTTATTTTTTGGCCAAACCGTAAGGAATTTCAAAAAAGTGTCTGAGCAGGATATTTAGACAATCCTAATATCTATATTTCGTTCATACAAAGTTTTTTGCCCCGCCCACTTTTTGGGGGCGTTTTTAGTAAAAAACGCTTTTTGTCCAAATTTTAAAACTTTCGAAAAATTTGTTGATGCAAATACTTCCGCAATGGTAATATAAACATTTTGTCCATAGATCATTTTCACCTACGCCCACATTTTGGGGGCGTTTTCTTACAAAAACCATTTGTATACCCCATCCCAAGGCATTAGCAATAGAAATACGTTGTTTTTTGTAGAACCACAAACGATTTTGAGTAACTGTCTGAGCAATATATTGTGACAATGTCATTTTCTGTATTTCATCGCCATAAAGCCTATATTTTGAGGATATTAATTTAAAGGATGGGATGGGATAGGGTATTCAACGATCCGCATAGCGGATTGTAGCCTCTCATATGTTTTTTTTGAAAATTTTAAAATTTTACCAGAAAACGTTTTTTTTATAAAAAACGCCCCCAAAAAGTGGGCGTGGCAAAAAACTTAATATTGACGAAATATAGATATTACGATTCTCTAAAAAAACGTTTTCCAAAAAAGGGGGCGTGGCAGTGGGCTGATTTCAAAAATTTTTACACTTGTTCTGGTGGCACGGACGAGGATCCTATATACCAAATTTCATTATCCTAGCTCAAAATTTAAGGCCCAAAAATCGGTGACGAACAGACAGATGGACGGACGGACGGACGGACGGACAGACAGACATGACTAATTCGACTCAGCTAGCGATTCTGAGTCGATCCATATACTTTGAGGTATATGTAGCTAAATTATTTCTCTATGTTACAAACTAAGTATCAAAACAAATATACCCCCCTATGGGATAGGGTATAAACACATTTTTCTATGTTTGAGGAAGAAACCGTCAAAAAAGAGGATAAGATGGCAGATGTAATAATCGAAGTGGCCTGAAATTAAAAAAATAAATTACATTAACAGCTTCTCCTGTGATTCAGAAAAAAACGACAAGAGGAAAGCCCCTTGTACGCCCGAGAGGTAATCTGCTTTTTGCCTAAATAAGGCTGAAAAAGCATTATTGACATCACTGCTGGCATGCTTTGATAAAAAAAAATGCAATTCTTGTTACCAACGCCTTAGCCATTGCTATAGAAGCCGGTTGGAAGCAAAACGTTGAAGACGCTTGGAAGTCTCTTGTATTCTTTTCGCGAAAGGCCGAGTGCAACTACAGTACATATGATCGCGAGTTACAATATATGAAAATATAAAATTTGTCGAGCATCTACTAGAAGCAAGGCATTTTATCACACAGATAGACCATAAGCTGTTAATATACCCATTCTCTCAAAAAACCCGAAAAGGATTCACAAAGACAATTCACACTATATCTCTTTATTTACTACTTGATCTGGTACGTTCTCGAGAATCAGTTCCAAAGGCTTTGGTCAGAAATGCAAAAGGATAGCCGGATTAAACCAGATCATGGCCCTCTAAAGGAACAGGCCATAATGTTGCAAAATGGCACTTCTGTGTCTGGCTAATTGAGCTATAGCTGTGGGAAAAATATAAATAGATATGGTACGCACCTCCTTACAGCATAGTTTTCCGTGAACTCTACAGGAGGTCGACCCTATGCCGACGACCACTGAGATGGCTTAAACCTTGTCAAACCAGATACACATCCAGACCCCCATAACGCTACCTTTTTTCGAGTCGACTCTAAGTCAACAGACCTATATTTGTAGAAGAGGATATTAGCGTCCGATTCTGATGATGTCACCAACATAATGGTAATGGCATCTGTAATAAGTTCCAATAATATAACTTTTACAGATAAATCTCCACCACTCCAAAACGACTTATAGATCACGGGAAATATATAATTCTGATTTATTAACCTTGGGTTATCAACAATCTGGTGTGCTGGCTCAGAAATCCAGACTATAAACTGCCAACCAAAGGAACCTGTTTGCGGAAGCAGAGAGAGGCAAAGCTGCCCTTATCATTGGTAATGATGCTAACGCTCTCCATACTATTTGGGACACCTCCAATATTAATGAACTTGGGTCCCTACTTTCATAAACAAATTAGGGAAGAAGTCCTAGATATTACGCTTGCCTTCCATTACATATTCTACCTGATTAGGAACTGAAGAGTCTCTAATCAACACTATTTCGCATAGCACAGATACATTAAATTCACTATGGACGACACTTCCCCATACCCGAGGGTTTTTTTAGGAATCCCAAGCAATAAACTTCTCTCCAACACCTTGGCACAACCGAGTAATAAAACATATGAGAGGCTACAATCCGCTATGCGGATAGTTGAAAACCCTATCCCATCCATCCTTAAAATTAATATCCTAAAAATATAGGTCTTATGGCGATGAAATACAGAAAATGACATTGTCACAATATATTGCTCAGACTGTTTATCAAAATCGTTTGTGGTTCGACAAAAAACAACGTATTTCTATTGCTAATGCCTTGGGATGGGGTATACAAATGGTTTTTGTAAGAAAACGCCCCCAAAATGTGGGCGTAGGTGAAAATGATCTATTGACAAAATGTTTATATTACCATTTCGGAAGTATTTGCATCAATTTTTTTTTCGAAAGTCTTAAAATTTGGACAAAAAACGTTTTTTACTAAAAACGCCCCCAAAAAGTGGGCGTGGCAAAAAACTTTGTATGGACGAAATATAGATATAAGGATTGTCTAAATATGTTGCAAACATACTTTTTTGAAATTCCTTACGGTTTGGCTTAAAACTACGTTTTTTCTAAAAGGGGGCGTGGCAGTTGGCGGATTTTAAAAATTTTTACACTTGTTCTGGTGACTCGGCCAAGAATCCTATATACCAAATTTCATTATCCTAGCTCAAAATTTAAGGCCCAAAAATCGGTGACGAAAAGACGGACGGACGGACAGACAGACATGGCTAATTCGACTCAGCTAGCGATTCTGAGTCGGTCCATATACTTTGAGGTATATGTAGCAAAATTATTTCTCTATGTTACAAACTAAGTATCAAAACTAATATACCCCCCTATGGGATAGGGTATAAACATATGAGAAGACTCTAATCCGCTGTGCGGATCGTTTAATACCCTATCCCATCCCATCGTTAAAATTAATATCCCCAAAATGTAGGTTTTATGAAGATGAAATATTTAAAATGACAACATATTGTTCAGACGCAGCATATTGTTTAGACAGTTTATCAAAATCTTTTATAGTTCGACAATAAACAACACGTTTCTCCTGCATATGCTATGGGGTATGGTATACAAATGGTTTTTGTTAGAAAACGCCCCTAAAATGTGGGCGTGGGTTAAAATGATCTAAGAACGAAATGTTTATTTTATCATAAACAAAACCAAATAGTTTTTTCAAATATTTTAAAATTGTACCGAAAAAGTTTTTTTACTGAAAACTCCCCAAAAAGTGGGCTTGTCAAAACTTTATAAAGACGAAATATAGATATTCTGATTCTCTAAATATATTGATCAGATACTTTTTTTAAAATTCCTTATGGCAAAAAACTGCGTTTTTCTAAAAAGAGGGCGTGGCAGTGGGTAGATTTCAAAAAAATGTACACTTGCTCCCAGCAGGGAGCAAAAAAGAGCACGTGTACCAAATTTCATAATTCTAGCTCAAAATTTAAGGCCCCAAAAACTGGTGATGTACGGACGGACAGACATGGCTAAATCTACTCAGCAAGCGATTCTGAGTCGATCCATATACTTTGAGATATATCTAGCTAAATTATTTCTCTATGTTACAAACTATGTATCAAAACTAATATACCCCTATGGGATAGGGTATAAACAGAATTGGATAGCCTGGTAGAAACCCTCTCACGAAACCTGACCAATACAAGATCATCGGCCTGGCGGCCTCGTGGTAGCGGCAAGCCTCCGTGATGGAGGAGGCTTTTCTGGACAATCAGAAAAGATGCAGGCAACTTTTTAACAAAGCCAAGAGCTCCGAAGAAACCTCTAAGACTTCTAGACTCCGTAAAATCCTCTCCACCAATCCACCTATATAACTGCATACCATAACCAGACGGTCCAATAATCAACCCCCTATGGAAACCATTGACCTACTTCTGGATACCCACTTCTCTGCTCGCTCCAGAGATGATCAGTACATCCATTGCATATATCAATGTAATCATCACCAAAGAAAATCTTTTTTGAGGAATCAAAAACTTCAAACCATTCAAATTCAATTGACCAGGTGGTATCATAGCTGCTTAAATACAACCTTGATATCCTGATACACTTTCTACTAACCATCATGAACAGTTGTCTACGGGTAGTACACATCCCAAAGACATGGATGGAAGTAGATGTTGTGTTCATCCCCAAAGCAGAAAAGTGCTCTCATATAAATCCGAAGGATCTGCGTCCGATCAGAACTCAAGAACCAATGCACTTTCAGATTTAAATGTTGGTGACTCGTTGTGTGTTAATAAATCAGCTACTTACGGGAAGAATTATTAACACAAAACTTGGGGTATCTCACTTTATCAATGACTTATTTAGAAGCTGCTCGGACGAATGGGAATTTATTCTGCACCTTCTCTGCTCTTGTCCAGCGCTCTCCAACAAAAGAAAACTCCATTTGAGAGACTACTTTCATGATAATCTTGGCCGGTGTTTAAGAGTAGTGATGCGATTACATGAGAACACAAGCGTTCTCACTATAAAGTCCTACTCTCACCTCCACGCTGGTGACTGGTGGGTGCCTAGTACCTCGACTGGAGATGGGGTAACAAACCCCTCTGGAAGGTCGTTGGTTTCAGCGAACGAGAGGGGGGAGGAGTGTCCTCTCACTAAGGTACTCACTCTCAGGCGGCAGTGGAGGAATTCCCTAGATGGAGTCAACGGTGGCGCCCACAGCTCCAGTTTGATCGAACTGGTAGTGTAATGAGCTGACATATTTGAACACCAGGTCTATAGGGACTTCCAATACTGAGCCAGGGTGTTGGCAAAGAGTTGGTGGCAGCGCTCATATCCCAAAATGGGTTACTGACATCGGTATTTCCGGCCCGTCCTTGGGTCAAAACGAGGACATGGCTCTCCAGGTTGGGGGTTGTGCCGTTGGGGTAACTTTCCAACCATAGAAAAAAACCATTAGTTATGAGAGAGACACAACCAGCCTCGGATAATGAAACTCCTCATAGGGCAACAAGACCCGGAACGTAAATGGACTATGATGTGAGAGTATGTACATGGAATGTACGAAGACTCTACACCCTAAGTGCTACTCAAAAACTTTATTCTGTCCTCACGCGGTACAAGGCAGATATAACCGCAATCCAGGAGATATGATGGATATGATCAAGTATAAAAAAAGTTGCGACATTTTTTACAGCTGCAACAAAAGATTGCATGTGTTAGGATGCTAATTCGTCGTGGGAAATCGGCTTAGGACAAAAGCCATTGACTTCAAGCCGATAAGTGATCGCCTTTCAATGATCCGTATTAAAGCTTGGTTGCAAAATATAAGCCTAATATGTGCACGCACATGGGGATTTCAATGCTAAAGTCGGAAAGCAAAACATCTTTGGCAGTTTTGTTGGTAAGCCCACAACCCATAAACGACAACAGACAATGGCTACCGGATAATCGATTTTGCAGCAGCTCTTAATACGGTGATAAGTAGCACTAGGTTCCCAAGGCTAAGGATCCACACAGCAACCTGGCGCTCTCCAGACGGTCGAACTGCCTACAAAGTCGACCATGTGCTAATCGATTCGAGGCACGCATTCAACATCCTCGACGTGCACATGCACACATTCCGATGGGCAAACGTTGACTCTGACCATTTTCTTGTCGCGGCTTAATTCAGAGCTCGACGCCTCCACTGTCCAACGAGAAGAATCTGCGAACTTTTTTAATACGGTGGTGATGTTTTGGTAGGGAGCATGCACCGAATCATCAACCAAGTATGGGTGAAAGAAAACATGCCAGATGACTGGATGACTGACGATCCTATGTCTTGCAAGAACTATCGAGACATATCCGTGATTACCGTCGCATTCTAGATCCTATCCTGCATACTGTGGGAACGTCTAAAACCGTCCTGCAACACACTAATCGGCACGTACCAGTGTGGCATCCGGGCCTGCAGATCGATTATAGACCAAATTTTCACACTGAGGCAAATCCTGGAAAAGACTTACGAATTTCAAGTCGAAACTCACCACCTATTCATCGACTACGTAAGCTGCGTATGATCGCATACATCGTCAGGAGTTCTATATGGCGATTACCGATTTCGGAATCCCGTCAAAACTGATTCAGCTGTATAGCGTGACGCTGGAAAACAAGCTCTGCAACGTGCAGTTTGGAAGTAGCTCCTCCTAACATCGCTGATGCTAGAGCGCTTGGTCTAGACAACTGGAAGCAATGAGCCCGGAATCGTAGAGGCAGATACTTCTCACGGGTCGGGAGCTCGATAAGTAAAGTAAGTACTAGGTGAGCTGGCTAATATTAATGTTAGAAACCTCCTGAGCTTTATAGTCAGCTCTCAATTGTTCAATTAGGCAAACGAATATAGGAAAAGTCGACAGATTCACGTGAACGGACCTTTCAGGTCTGAGTGTGCAGATTACGTGTGAGATCACGGAATAAGATCGGAATTCCATTCGGAGCTAACTTTTAAGAGATATGGCTATTTAAAGCTTTGGAAAAAATCGATTTTTAACCAAAAAATATCCAAGAAACTGTTTTTTCATGGGTGACACGGATTAAGCTCCATTTGGAGCTATAATTTAGGAGAAATGGCTATTAAAAGTTTTGGAGGTGAAAAAATCGATTTTTTATCAATAATATTCAAAAATCTAAGTTTTCATGGGTGATCACGGATTAAGTTCAGAATCACGGACTAAGCTCAGAATTCAATTTGAAGCTGCATTTTAAGAGATATGGCATTTAAAGTTTTGGACATGAAAAAATCAATTTTTACTAAATATATTCAAAAAACTTCATGGGTGATCACGGATTAAGCTCAGAGTTCCATTTGGAGCTCCATTTTAAGAGATATGGCTATTTTAAGTTTTGGAGGTTTGATTTTTTACCAAAAATATCCAAAAAATTGATTTTTACCAAAAAAATATCCAAAAAAATTGATTTTTCATGGGTATTTTAAGTTTTTGAAATGAAAAAATCAATTTTTTACCAAAAATATCTAAAAACGGAATTTTTATGAGTGTTCACCAATTAAGCTCAGAATTCCATTTGGAGCAATATTTTAAGAGATATATTTATTTAAAATTTTGGAGGTTAAATATCTGATTTCTCATGGGTGCTCATGGATTAAACTCAAAATTCCATTTGGAGCTATATTTTTGAAAAATATGGCCATTTAAAGTTTTGGGCGTGAAAAAATCCAAAATTACCAAAAATATCCAAACCACTGCACAATGTGCGGTGCGGTATGTATGCACGCGCATGAGCACGTGCCCAAAGTAGTGTGAGATTTTTACTCACAAAACCACCACCCATTTTGTATTTCTATTGCAACTAAGTATTCGACTTATCTAGCAATTTGTTTATCATGAGTATATAATATGTTTGGCAGGTAACTATCCATTGAGAGTCCCTACTTTTTCCGCAATTTATAGCGCGGTTTGTTATTATCAGGCCAAATCTAAGGGTTTAGTTCTTTGAAGACGCCGCAATATATAATATATTGTTTCGTCAAGAATTTAGAGGACTGTTGTGTTAACGTGTCCTAATAAACGTTTTTTATATTTTCATGCAAATTTTTTTGTTTCATCTTTAACCGCGGGAATACCCAGATGTCTGCGTAGATCTTCGTTCCTTACGTACCACGGCGCATTGACTAATGATCTTAACATTTTGTTTTCAAAAGTTTGTAAAATGTTTGGATTCGTTTCACTGGTACAACCCCATAGTTGTATACCATATGTCCAAACCGGTTTTAGCTTCGGTTTTAAGCTTCGAATATTTTCCTAGCAACCAGTACAGTTCTCTGTATTAATTTTTAAGTTCTTTGCATTTCTTTTTTACATGCGACTTCCATTTTAATTTTGCAGCGAGTGTCATACCGAGATATTTCGCAAACGGGACTCGAACCGTATTTAGAAATACATGCAAATTGTTTGTCCGTTTATACGAAAAATCTACATGGATCGATTTGCTCTTATTAAGTGCAATCCGCCAGGATTTAGTCCATTCATTAACCTCGTTAAGAGCGTTTTGTAATTTGATATTTGTTTCCTCTATTGTTGTGCTAACTGCTAGTATAGCAGTATCGTCAGCAAACGTTGCAACTATTGTATCATTTGTTTGTGGGATATCACGAGTGAATAGGAGGTACAGGATTGCTCCGAGGACACTTCCTTGCGGTACACCTGCCATTATTTCTTTGAACTCGGAATATTCGCTTCCAAGTTTCACAAGGAAGAGTCTATTTTCAAGATACGGCACTAGGATTTTATATAATTGTTCTGGCAGAACTTGACTTAGTTTATACGTAAGGCATTTGTGCCACACCTTGTCAAAAGCTTGCGACACGTCAAGAAATACGGCTGAACAAATTTTCTTTTCTTCGAAAGCTTTCTCAATTACATCTGTAATTTGATGTACTTGAATTTGAACTTCTAATTTTTACTTCTAAACCCAAATTGATGGTCAGGTAAAAGGCGTTTCTGTTCAATTATGGGGTGTAAACGACCGAGTAATATCCGTTCAAAAACTTTTGAAATTATTGGAAGAAGTGAAATAGGACTGAAAAATCATTCGGTGATTTTGGTTTTAGAACCATAATCACTTCAGCGACTTTCCACTGTCTTGGTATGTATTCTAACCTGATTGCTGCATTTATAATAAAAAGAAGCTTTGTTAATGCTTTCCGAGGCAACGTTTTAATAAGTGCTCATGTAATCAGGTCACAAACCGGAGCTTTTTTAGGCTTTAGTTTCTGTATTTTCCGTTTAAGCTCGGCAATACTTGCATATCTTACTATATTATTATCGGTTGTACTCTCGAATATATTAATATTTTCATTTTGCGGTGGACCAAGATGTGAGCCAAAAACGTCAGCTTTTTCCTTATCGCTTTTTGCCTAAACGTCTCGAGTTACCCTAATTGGCGGCACAGCGATTTTTGGCCGTTTTATGACTCTAATTGCTTTCCGAATAATTCGATTCTTCTCCAGTGGTTAGGCTTTGCAGATAACTTTCTATTGCATGGTTTTTAAAATTTTTAATCGAATTTGATAGAAAATTACTCAACCGATTGAGATGTGTTTTATCTTGCGGGGCACGAGTTTGGTGCCATCTTTTACGAGCTTTTATTTTTTGTGTTAGTAAGACTCTTGTATTTCTTCTAATGCTTCTTTTTTATTTAAAGAAGCGCTGATATTATCAGTTTAATTTTATGTTTCACCAAAAATATCCAAAAACTGACTTTTCATGGAGGATCATGAATTAAACTCAGAATTTCATTTGGAGATATATTTTAAGAGATAGGTACCAATAATATCAAAAAAAAACTGAATTTTTATGGGTGATTACGGATTAAGATCAGAATTCCATTTGGAGCTTTTTTATCGAGATATTTTCATTTTATGTTTTGAAGTTGAATAAATTAATTTTTACCAAATGTCTCCAAAAAAACTGATTATTAATGGGTGATCACGGACTCAGAATTCTTTTTAAAGCCTTAAATTAAATGATATAACAATTTTAAGTTTTTGAGGGGAAAAAATCGATTTTTTACCAAAAATATCCCAAAAACTGATTTTTCGTGGGTGATTACGGATTATATTCAGAATTCCGTTTGGAGCTATATTTTAAGACATACGGCTATTTAAAGTTTTGGACATGATTAATTTTTTAAGCTCGGAATTCTATTTGGAGCTATATTTTAAGAGATATGGCAATTTCAAGTTTAAGAGGTGAAAAAATAGATGTTTTACCCAAGATATCCCAAAAACTGATTTTTCATGGGTGATCACGGATTATACTCAGAATTCCATTGGGAGATATTTTTAACTTTCTCTTACAAAGAGAAAGATATTGTTTTCGTGAAAATTTTCGACCTCGAGATATTGATTGATTCTAACATTACGATGATAGCGGAGCCTTAAAATGTGGTTTTTGGAATTCCGTCCGTCGGTCCGTCGGTCCGTAATGATCTCCCCAGCCTAAACGGCTTGGCCGATTTTCTTCATACTTCGTATCCAAGCTCGTTTTGGTCATATTTCTAGGCCATTTTTTTTGTTTGCTTTTAGCCATGTTAATAACGGTACCTGCCATATAAAAATTACACATAACATCAATTTTCTCGAAAACGGCTCTAACGATTTTGATTAAACTTTATATATACTACAACCATATTAGTTCCAGCAAAACTAATTTTTTTTCGAGAAAATCCATATAACGGATTTTGTCATATAGGCCATATAAAGAAAATTGTTAATTTCTCGCAACTATTATGTCAAATTGAATGAAATTTAATAATATACTATAATTACAGTTTGAAGCAATTCCACATAATTAGTTTTAGCCCAACTATCACTAAACGGAATTTTCAGTTTTGGTCAATCATTACTATTCACATTGACATCGATTCCTTCAAAATTCGGAGTAAACATTCGTATAAATACATTTCGACATTATTTATATCATTTTAGCCTCAATAATCAAAATGCTTATGATATGATCTAACGCCCAACTTGCTGTGAAAAAGAAAGTTGCGTACGACCCAGTCGTGCACCCACCACTCGTTTAATTTAATGTTTTGGATGTGAAAAAATCGTTTTTTTTTATCAAAAATATCCAAATATCTTATTTTTCATGAATGATCACGTTTAAAACTCAGAATTCTATTTGGAGCCTTAATTTTAAAGATATGTCCATTTAAAGTTTTGGAGGTGAAAAAATCGAAAATCTGTGTTTTAGTGGGTGACCACGGATTAAACTCAGAATTCCATTTGGACCTATATTTTTAAAGATATGGCCATTTTAAGTTTTAGGCATGCAAAAATACTAAATTACCAAAAATATCCAAACAACTGCATAGTTGGTACCCGCCCATACATAGTGCGGTCAAAAATACAATGCTTCTTTTTATAGAAGCGCTGATATTATCAGTTTAATTTGTTTGTTCTTACAAAATAATAAAGAAAAAGTAAAAAAAATATCAAACAAAATAAAAAACATATGAGAAGGCTACAATCCGCTGTGCGGATCGTTGAATACCCTATCCAATCCTATCCATATAACTAAAATCCCCAAAAAAGTGGGCATGGCTACAAACACGATGTGGATAAAATAGAAAAAACGATATAGTGACAACAAATTCATCAGACTGCTTATAAAAAACTTTTACGGTTCTACAAAAGATAAGGTTTTCTCCTGCATATGTTATGGGGTAGGGTATAAAAATGGTTTTTATATAAAAACGCCCCCAAAAAGTGGGCGTGGGTTAAAATGGTCTATTGACGAAATGTTCATATTTATATTACTAATGATTCTGCATCAAAATTTTTTTAGAAAATTTTAAAATTTGACCGAAAAACGTTTTTTATTAAAAACGCCCCCAAAAAGTGGGCGTGGCAAAAAACTTTATATGAACGAAATACAGATATTCAGATTGTCTAAATATGTTGTTCAGAAAGTTTTTCAAAATTCCTTATGGTTTGGCCAAAAAATATGTTTTTCTAAAAAGGGGGCGTGGCAGTGGGCGGATTTCAAAAATTTTTACACTTGTTCTGCTGGGAGCAACAAAGAGCACGTGTACCAAATTTCATCCTTCTAGCTCAAAATTTAAGGCCCAAAAACTGGTGACGTACGGACGGACGGACGGACGGACAGACATGGCTAAATCGACTCAGCTATCGATTCTGAGTCGATCCATATACTTTGAGGTATATATAGCTAAATTATTTCTCTATGTTACAAACTATGTATCAAAACTAATATACCCCTATGGGATAGGGTATAAACATATCAGAGGCTACAATCCGCTGTGCGGATCGTTGAATACCCTATCCCATCCTATACATAAAACTAAAATCCCAAAAAAAAGTGGGCTTGGCTAAAAAAACGATGTGGATAAAATAGAAAAAATGATATAGTGACAACTAAATCTTTAGACTGCTTACAAAACACTTTTACGGTTCTACAAAAGACTAGGTTTTCTCCTCCATATGTTATGGGGTAGTGTATAAAAATGGTTTTTATATAAAAACGCCCCCAAAAATGAACGAAATATAGATATTATGATTCTCTAACTATGCTGTTCAGACACTTTTTTAAAATTCTTTACGGTTTTGCCAAAAATTACGTTTTTCTAAAAAAGGGGCGTGGCAGTAGGCGGATTTCAAAAATTTTTACACTTGCTCTGGTGACTCGGACAAGGATCCTATATACCAAATTTCATTATCCTAGCTCAAAATTTAAGGCCAAAAAATCGGTGACGAACAGACAGACGGACGGACGGACAGACAGACATGGCTAATTCGACTCAGCTAGCGATTCTGAGTCGATCCATATACTTTGAGGTATATGTAGCAAAATTATTTCTCTATGTTACAAACTATGTATCAAAACTAATATACCCCCCTATGGGATAGGGTATAAACATATGAGAGGCTACAATCCGCTATGCGGATCGTTGAGTACCCTATCCCATCCCATCCTTTAAATTAATATCCTCAAAATATAGGCTTTATGGCGATGAAATACAGAAAATGACATTGTCACAATATATTGCTCAGATAGTTTCTCAAAATCGTTTGTGGTTCGACAAAAAACAATGTATTTCTATTGCTAATGCCTTGGGATGGGGTATACAAATGGTTTTTGTAAGAAAACGCCCCCAAAATGTGGGCGTAGGTGAAAATGATCTATGGACAAAATGTTTATATTACCATTGCGGAAGTATTTGCATCAACAAATTTTTCGAAAGTTTTAAAATTTGGACAAAAAGCGTTTTTTACTAAAAACGCCCCCAAAAAGTGGGCGTGGCAAAAAACTTTGTATGAACGAAATATAGATATTAGGATTGTCTAAATATCCTGCTCAGACACTTTTTTGAAATTCCTTACAGTTTGGCCAAAAAATAAGGTCCATTGTCCGAGTCACCAGAACAAGTGTAAAAATTTTTGAAATCCGCCTACTGCCACGCCCCCTTTTTAGAAAAACGTAGTTTTTGGCAAAACCGTAAAGAATTTTAAAAAAGTGTCTGAACAGCATAGTTAGAGAATCGTAATATCTATATTTCGTTCATATAATGTTTTTGCCACTCCCACTTTTTGGGTGCGTTTTCAATAAAAAACTGTTTTCGGTCAAATTTTAAATTTTTCGAAAAAATTTTTGATGCAGAATCATTAACATTATTAATATGAACATTTCGTCTTTGTACCATTTTAACCCACGCCCACTTTTTGGGGGCGTTTTTATATAAAAACCATTTTTATACACTACCCCATAACATATGGAGGAGAAAACCTAGTCTTTTGTAGAACCGTAAAAGTGTTTTGTAAGCAGTCTAAAGATTTAGTTTTCACTATATCATTTTTTCTATTTTATCCACATCGTTTTTTTAGCCAGCCCACTTTTTTTTGGGATTTTAGTTTTATGTATAGGATGGGATAGGGTATTCAACGATCCGCACAGCGGATTGTAGCCTTCTCATATGTTTAAAATCTTTATTGCGGGCTTCCTGTGCTTCTTCGCTTAGCTGCCCAATGGGCAATAAAGCCGATGAAATTATCTCGTTGCCATGAATTAAGTATTTGTGGACGTTGGGTGGCATATTGTACCAGGGGTACTTATGTACGAAATATTTCGCAGTTTCATGTGCAAATGCTTTAAATTTCGGAGTATCAATTTCATGGCCACATGAAACAACAATTAATATTATATGCATTTTTTTAATCAAACACAAATCTAACTTTGTTATATCTGCTGAAATTTCTGCATTTTCGAAAACCCTTCTTGCAGTATTTCCGTCATTGGAATTTCCAAAACCAGGCTTCGGCTTATCAACAATCAAACCCAAACGGTTTCGAAATTGCCGCTGGATTTCCTGTTTTGTTTTGCCAACGATTTTTTTCATTTTCTTCTCCTCTAGCCTGCCATTGTTATACCCTATCCCATAGGGGTATATTAGTTTTGATACTTAGTTTGTAACATAGGGAAATAATTTTGCTACATATACCTCAAAGTATATGGATCGACTCAGAATCGCTAGCTGAGTCGATTAAGCCATGTCTGTCTGTCCGTCCGTCCGTCTGTACGTCACCGATTTTTAGGCCTTCAATTTTGAGCTAGGATAATGAAATTTGGTATATAGGATCCTCGTCTCTGCCTACAGAACAAGTGTAAACATTTTTGAAATCCGCCCACTGCCACGCCCCCTTTTAAGAAAAACTCAGTTTTTGACCAAACCGTAAGGAATTTTAAAAAAGTTTCTGAACACCATATTTAGACAATATTAATATCTATATGTCGTCCATATAAAGTTTTTTGCCACGCCCACTTTTTGGGGGCGTTTTCAATAAAAAACTGTTTTCGGTCAATTTTTAAATTTTTCGAAAAAAATTTTGATGCAGAATCATTAACATTATTAATATAAACATTTCGTATATATACCTTTTTAACCCACGCCCACTTTTTGGGGGCATTTTTATATAAAAACCATTTTTATACACTACCCCATAACATATGCAGGAAAAAACCTTGTCTTTTGTAGAACCGTAAAAGTGTTTTGTAAGCAGTCTGAAGAATTTGTTGTCACTATATCATTTTTTCTATTTTATCCACATCGTGTTTTTAGCCATGCCCACTTTTTTGGGGATTTTAGTGTTATGGATAGGATGGGATAGGGTATTCAACGATCCGCACAGCGGATTGTAGCCTTCTCATATGTTTATACCCTATCCCATGGGTGGTATATTAGTTTTGATACTTAGTTTGTAACATAGAGAAATAATTTTGCTACATATACCTCAAAGTATATGGATCGACTCAGAATCGCTAGCTGAGTCGAATTAGCCATGTCTGTCTGTCCGTCCGTCCGTCCGTCCGTCCGTCCGTCCGTCTGTCTGTTCGTCACCGATTTTTGGGCCTTAAATTTTGAGCTAGGATAATGAAATTTGGTATATAGGATCCTCGTCCGTGCCACCAGAACAAGTGTAAAAATTTTTGAAATCCGCCCACTGCCACGCCCCCTTTTTAGGAAAACTTATTTTTTGGCCAAACCGTAAGGAATTTCAAAAAAGTGTCAGATTTTAGAACCCGAAGAAATTGTGTCACATATTCGATTAATGTAGATTCCGATTATTGCTGATGAAATTTCGAAATGGAAAAAAACCCATTTTACCCACTTCTTCCCTTTCTAGGACGACCTCGTTGTTGTGATGTACAATTTTCGTCAACATAAGAGAATGATGATGGTGTTTTGATCCGGGTCTCATCCGACGCTGCTTGATGTCGGTGATCGCATGTTGTTGGTTCCCTAGGTTTGCGTGAGTTAAAACTTATTTTTGGACGGCTGTGTTGTGGCTGTTTGATCGTGTGTATTGAACGGATGTACTTTTATCCCAGGCCGTACGTTGGTGTGCAAAAAAAGGGATGATTTCGTGTTGGCATGTTGGTTGGGGAAAGGACGTTGGTGCAACGTTATGCACCAAGAAAGTGTGTTGTCTGTTAATAAGTAAATTTGGGTACGTGGGATTGTGTGTGATTAAGATCAAATTATGAAAAATGTACGGTCTAAATATACCCTATCCCATAGGGGTACATTAGTTTTGATACATAGTTTGTAACATAGAGAAATAATTAAGCTACATATACCTCAAAGTATCTGGATCGACTCAGAATCGCTAGCTGAGTCGATTAAGCCATGTCTGTCTGTCCGTCCGTCTGTACGTCACCGATTTTTAGGCCTTAAATTTTGAGCTAAGATAATGAAATTTGATACAAGTGTAAAAATTTTTGAAATCCGCCCAATGCACCGCCCCCTTTTAAGAAAAACTCCGTTTTTGGCCAAACCGTAAGGAATTTTAAAAAAGTGTCTGAGAAGCATATTTAGAGAATCGTATTCCGTCCGTACGTCACCAGTTTTTAAATTTTGAGCTAGAAGGACGAAATTTGGTACACGTGCTCTTTGTTGCTCCCAGCAGAACAAGTGTAAAAATTTTTGAAATTCGCCCACTGCCATGCCCCCTTATTAGAAAAACGTATTTTTTGGCCAAATCGTAAGGAATTTTAAAAAAGTGTCTGAGCAGCATATTTAGAGAATCGTTATTTCTATATTTCGTCAGTATAAAGTTTTTTGCCACTCCCACTTTTTTTTGGCGTTTTTAATAAAAAAACCTTTTTCAGTCAAGTTTTAAATATTTCGAAAAAAAATTGATGCAGAATCATTGGCAATATTAATATGAACATTTCGTCAATAGACCATTTTAACCCATGCCCACTTTTGGGGGCGTTTTCTTACAAAAACCGTTTGTATACCCTGTCACATAGCATATGCAGGAGAAAAACGATGTTTTTTGTCAAAAAACAAAAGATTCTGATAAACTTTCTGAACAATATGTTGTGACAATGCCATTTTCTATATTATAGGCCCATAAAGCCCACTTTTTGGAGATATTAATTTTAAGGATGGGATGGGATAGCGTTTTCAATAATCCGCACAGCGGATTGTAGCCTTCTCATATGTTTTTTACATAAACTAAATTTGTTTGTAAGTGTGTAGAGCAATAATCAAATAATTACATTTATTAGTAAGATCATTAAGTTCTGAATACAGAAACACAAGCAAATGGTAGGTGAGAGGAAGTTAACGGTTATTTTTTCTCTTTCTTGCATATGCTCTAAGAAAAACTGCAGGATTTTGTTGTTCACCTGATTAGACGCACACGTTAAATTAGCTAATTGGTCGTGATATGTTACGTGGGATGGTCCTTATCTGTTATGTGGAATTGAGTGTTAGAAAGTTTAAGCAATGAAGAGTGATTTTAATCCAAAATGGGTAAAAAAAAGTGTTAACAGCGGAAGAAAAATGCAAAATTGAATCGGTTAATTCCGAAGGCTTCTCCATGAGAAGTATTGCCAAAAATAGGAATAAGCGACCATGTGGTGAGAAATTATTTAAAAAAACAGTACCACTGTTACAAAGGAGGGACAAAAACAGCTTTAACATCTCATGATAGAAGACACATTTTTAGAACCGCTTCAAATTCAGCTCTTTCCACAAGAAAAATAAAAGAAAAAGCCGGGATAACTGCCAGCACATCAACTGTTCGGCGAGCTATTTTAAGTGCTGAACACCTTAAATTAAAAAAAACGCGTTCACATGACGTGGGATGCCAAACATGGAAGTGCGGTAAATTGGCAAAATGTGTTTTTTCTGATGAAAAAAATTAACTTGGATGGCCCTGATGGTTATAGCTACTACATTTATGATCTCTGAAAAGAAGAATAGTTTTTAGGACGTCACCATTCGAGGCAAGGAGGAGTAATGGTTTGGGGCGCCATTTCGTACTATGGGGCGTTCGATTTGGTTTTCGTTTCGAATAGAATGACGGGAGTTTCATATAAAGCTCTGTTGCAGTCAGCCTTTCCTGCTATAAAAGAACTGTTCGGGCCTCTACAGTCGATTTTTCAACAGGACAATGCCCCAATTCACAACGCTCGTGTCGTCAAAGGCTTTCTGGACGGTGAAAATGTGGAATTGTTGCCGTGGCCACTTTATTCCCCTGACCACAATATTATTGAAAATTTTGGGGATGGCTTACGTGTAAAATTTACGAAGGAGGTAAATAGTACGAGACCTGTGAAAAACTAATTGACGCAATAAAACAAACCTGGGAGACTTACAAACAAATTAAGTTTATGTAAACTATTAAGTTTATGTACTATGAATATTTTTTTCCACAAACACCCGCGCATCTTATACCCGTTTCTCCGCGAATTGTTAATTTGCATGTAAGGCACATTTCTTGCATGGTTATTTATTTTTGTCGTTAAACAATTTCGGTGCGTATTGGCAGGATAATGATAATATTTAATCAATTTAAGTATTCGTATCGCCATTACTCATAGCTTTATCGCCAAAAAAACATGTTCAATCAATAATTCACATCGAGTCAATAAAAATCAAAGTGAGTCATAAACATTAAACGACCACTTCCTCTTGGGAATAAAATCCAGACATTCAATCGCAGAGTCTTTCAATGTCGAATAATTTATTCCAGCTATTATCACTGAAGCAGATACACTCTTATAGGTGCGATGTAAAGGCTGTCGGCAACTTTGGACTGCATCAAATAGTTATTTGCAGTTAAACAAGTTGAACAATTCAGCTTAAACTCAACCACATCAAATCGGTTGGACACATACACACCGCATAGGAAGTCGGCAATAAATAGTTTTCCACGTTCTCACAATAATTTTGAATTAACAGGTTTAGTATAACCGAAGAAAGTAGCAATAACAACACAATAACGTCACTTTCGTACCTAGTTATATGGCTCTAAAACCGCCTTGTGGGTGAAGAATTGTAAATCTGCGGTGCGACAATGTTGACTCAATTAATTTATACATCTAAGGTAATTGTAGAGGTAGCCTGGGAATCAATGTTTGCGACGAATTAGCTCTTTCTCAGTGAGATGACTTTTGGGACCATGTAGATATTTGGAATAAGATGTATAATTGCGTGCAAAGTGCCCGTTTTTGGGTAAACATTTGTTTATTGATTGTTGTGCGCCCCGTTTGGCATACAATCATGCGTGGAATTTGCTGTCTAGGTATGTTTGCATTTTCAGTACGCGTACATGTTAAAAGTATATCGCATATGCTAATTGCCACAATTGGGCGGTACAAACATATTTGAAAAGATATTCGGCTAACTTTGCTTTGCATTTTTTATTTAAACATTTACTAGTTTGAATTGCCTGCTAATAGATGGGCAGATAGTTACACAACAATACCAACTTCAATTACATATCAATTTGTTCGCGTTGTGAAAACAGTATTGTAGGGGGGTACACATATTTGAAAACTATTTGCTTTTGTGTAATATGGTACTACCATAATTAAGGCTTGAAATTAGTAAGCGATGGGTAGGTATGTAAAGGTTGCGATATTCAATTAGTGTGAACATTTAATCATATAGAGACATTTAGGGCATTTACAGAAGAAATTCTCTTTCGATTGAGGAAAGTCTACAGTGTGCCGTTACGGAAAATAATTTACACAGAAAATATATCCTTTTTTGTTTTATTCTCGCGTAAAGAGATTTTCATCTCCATATTGATTGGACTAACAACAGAAACAGAAAAACACATCTAAACAAAAGTTTAAACAATTAAATAGTTTTTCAAATTGGTGGAGAGGAGAACAAATTATGCAATTTCTCTCTTTCTCCTACTGTTTTTTTTATTTTTCTTCGGTTTTGTCTCTGTGTGTGGTAAAAAAAAATATACAAAAAACAGACAATTAAACATAGGAAAAGTAATTTAATATTTTATTTACAGTTAATTTGCTTACTGACGTGAAATTTTGCAATAAAAACAAGAACAAGACAAACAGAATACATATTAGAGGGCTACAATCCGCTGTGCGGGTCGTTGTATACCCTATCCCATCCCATTTGTAAAACTAATATCCCCAAAATGTGGACATGGCTTATAACACGATGGGGTTTAAATATAGAAAATAACAATGTCACAACAAATTGTACGGTTCTACAAAAGACAAGGTTTTCTCCTGCATATGACGCCCCCAAAATGTGGGCGTGGGTTAAAATGGTATATAGACGAAATGTTCATATTAATAATGTTAATGATTCTGCATCAAAATTTTTTTCGAAAAATTTAAAATTTGACCGAAAACAGTTTTTAATTGAAAACGCCCCCAAAAAGTGGGCGTGGCAAAAAACTTTATATGGACGAAATATAGATATTAATATTGTCTAAATATGTTGTTCAAAAACTTTTTTAAAATTCCTTACGGTTTGGTCCGAAATTGAGTTTTTCTTAAAAGGGGCGTGGCAGTGGGCGGATTTCAAAATTTTTTACACTTGTTCTGTAGGCAGAGACGAGGATCCTATATACCAAATCTCATTATCCTAGCTCAAAATTGAAGGCCTAAAAATCGGTGACGTACAGACGGACGGACGGACGGACAGACAGACATGGCTTAATCGACTCAGCTAGCGATTCTGAGTCGATCCATATACTTTGAGGTATATGTAGCAAAATTATTTCTCTATATTACAAACTAAGTATCAAAACTAATATACCCCTATGGGATAGGGTATAACAATGGCAGGCTAGAGGAGAAGAAAATGAAAAAAATCGTTGGCAAAACAAAACAGGAAATCCAGCGGCAATTTCGAAACCGTTTGGGTTTGATTGTTGATAAGCCGAAGCCTGGTTTTGGAAATTCCAATGACGGAAATACTGCAAGAAGGGTTTTCGAAAATGCAGAAATTTCAGCAGATATAACAAAGTTAGATTTGTGTTTGATTAAAAAAATGCATATAATATTAATTGTTGTTTCATGTGGCCATGAAATTGATACTCCGAAATTTAAAGCATTTGCACATGAAACTGCGAAATATTTCGTACATAAGTACCCCTGGTACAATATGCCACCCAACGTCCACAAATACTTAATTCATGGCAACGAGATAATTTCATCGGCTTTATTGCCCATTGGGCAGCTAAGCGAAGAAGCACAGGAAGCCCGCAATAAAGATTTTAAAAAGTACAGAGAGCATCACTCACGAAAAAACAGTCGAGAAAATACTAACGCGGACATTTTCAATTTTGTTTGCTATCATCAGATCCGTTCTTAATAAGTATGCGCAGGATTCCAAGAAAAAAATGCAACATTTACCACAAGAAGCTATTGATTTGCTCTTATCCCCCACTGTACCGCCACCAAACCAAAGTGGTTGTGAATTGGAGATCAATGAGAGCGATGAAGAATTTTTGTAAACTATTATATTTAAGTATACCTAAGTATAAAAAATGTTTTCTTAGTAAACAATTTTTTTTTTCAAAAAGTGGGCGTTTAAGTGGGCGTGACCATTAGTAACTTTGGGAATGTATTGGCATTGGCACCAAGAGTAATAATGCCAAATTTCAAGTTCTTAGCTTTGTTGGTTGATTTGATGCCAACTTTTAGGGCATTCTGCCCCATTGTGGACGTGAGGAAACTGTGTGCTGAAAATAGCGACGTTTCCTTCCGCAGCACAGTGAAGTTAATTAGAATAAGTCCGTTGCCGACGTGTTGTCGTGTAGGCTGTGTTTTCCGACAATACTGCTACTACTACGTTCTCACTGAAGCTCAAATGACCTCATTTGCAAATTAACCAAAAAATGTGTTCTCACTAAGTTTGCGCATTACATTTAACAGCTAGCTATATTCCAGAATTTGCTGTGACAGTTCACATATGTATTGTAAACAAGCAACAAATTCCAAAGGAAATTATTCAACTCAATCGGATTAATTGTTTCACAACAATAATCCTAGTGTTGGCAGAAGAGGCAAATTATATCAATTATAAGATTCGTCGGGAAAATGGAGGAATCGAAATATCGACTTAGGCTGCGGACTCATATGTTGTCGAGCTCGAAATTAAAATGAACTACTCCGAGGAGTTTCTGGACGAAGGAATGCACATACTAAAATAATAGCCCTAAATATAGAGAAACAAATGTACCATCTTGTGGTATAGTTAGTAGACTCGAAAAAACGCTCTTTTTTGTCACATAAATACCAATTTGACAGTTTAGCTATTCAATTGCAATAAAATTAGGGTTGTTTTACCATATCTGCAACCGTATTGCCCACAAATGTGATGGCATTACCACATTACAAAAATTTAATTTCTCTAAGAAATTCTGTAGAATTTGATAGTATTTTTATACCCTATCCCATAGGGGTATATTAGTTTTGAAACTAAGTTTGTAACATAGAGAAATAATTTTGCTACATATACCTCAAAGTATATGGATCGACTCAGAATCGCTAGCTGAGTCGATTAAGCCATGTCTGTCTGCCCGTCCGTCCGTCCGTCTGTACGTCACCGATTTTAAGGCCTTACATTTTGAGCTAGGATAATGAAATTTGGTATATAGGATCCTCGTCTCTGCCTACAGAACAAGTGTAAAAAGTTTTGAAATCCGCCCACTGCCACGCCCCCTTTTAAGAAAAACTCAGTTTTTGACCAAACCGTAAGGAATTTTAAAAAAGTTTCTGAACAACATATTTAGACAATATTAATATCTATATTACGTTTATATAAAGTTTTTTGCCACGCCCACTTTTTGGGGGCGTTTTCAATAAAAAAAACTGTTTCCGGTCAAATTCTAAATTTTTCGAAAAAATTTTGATGCAGAATCATTAACATTATTTATATAAACATTTCGTCTATATACCATTTTAACCCAAGCCCACTTTTTGGGGTCGTTTTTATATAAAAACCATTTTTATACACTACCGCATAACATATGCAGGAGAAAACCTTGTCTTTTGTAGAACCGTAAAAGTGTTTTGTAAGCAGTCTGAAGAATTTGTTGTCACTATATAATTTTTTCTATTTTATCCACATCGTGTTTTTAGCCATGGCCACTTTTTAAGGGATTTAAGTTTTATGGATAGGATGGGATAGGGTATTCAACGATCCGCACAGCGGATTGTAGCCTTCTCATATGTTTTATTTACACTTTTATGCAATTGACGGTCCAAATATGCTAAATTTAGCATAAAACATATGAGAGGCTACAATCCGCTATGCGGATCGTTAAATACCCTATCCCATCCCATCCTTTAAATTAATATCCTCAAAATATAGGCTTTATGGCGATGAAATACAGAAAATGACATTGTCACAATATATTGCTCAGACAGTTTCTCAAAATCGTTTGTGGTTCGACAAAAAACAACGTATTTCTATTGCTAATGCCTTGGGATGGGGTATACAAATGGTTTTTGTAAGAAAACGCCCCCAAAATGTGGGCGTAGGTGAAAATGATCTATGGACAAAATGTTTATATTACCATTGCGGAAGTATTTGCATCAAAAAATTTTTCGAAAGTTTTAAAATTTGGACAAAAAGCGTTTTTTACTAAAAACGCCCCCAAAAAGTGGGCGTGGCAAAAAACTTTGTATGAACGAAATATAGATATTAGGATTGTCTAAATATCCTGATCAGACACTTTTTTGAAATTCCTTACGGTTTGGCCAAAAAATAAGTTTTTCTAAAAAGGGGGCGTGGCAGTGGGCGGATTTCAAAAATGTTTACACTTGTTCTGGTGGCACGGCCAAGGATCCTATATACCAAATTTCATTATCCTAGCTCAAAATTTAAGGCCCAAAAATCGGTGACGAACAGACAGACGGACGGACGGACGGACGGACAGACAGACATGGCTAATTCGACTCAGCTAGCGATTCTGAGTCGATCCATATACTTTGAGGTACATGTAGCAAAATTATTTCTCTATGTTACAAACTAAGTATCAAAACTAATATACCCCCTATGGGATAGGGTATAAAAATGCTAAAATAACAACACTGCAAATAAGCCAACTTTGGCTTAGTACACCCGTGTTTCGGAAACATTTAAACATATAAACATTGTATTTCAATATACATATAGGTTTTAGTAAATATTTTGAAGAAAGAAAAATGTCTATCTGTTGTCGAAAAGCTGATACAAATGTTCGAAATATTCTTTAATGGTGTTATAAAAGTAAATAAGCTCTTCTGTCCATTCACAATGTTGCAGGGATGTTTCATTTTAGTGGGGCATTTAGTGATACATTTCAAGAAGTGATACATTCCTAGAAGAACATTTTGAATGTGTTTTTTTTTGGCATGGATTCGAAAATAGAGCTTTGTATTCCAGGGTAATGAAGTCTGAAGAAACATGTTTGGTTAATTTTGTGTCTATTCATCGAACAACAACGTATATTAATTATATTTTATTTCCCCAGTATTCGTAGATAATTTAGGGAAGTATTGTGATGGCGCGAAATTCGAAGTTGAGATTTTTACAAATTCTTGTGTTTTAAGGTACCCTAAGTCCGAATAAGTAGTTTTTAACTTTCTCTTACAAAGAGAAATTTATTGTTAACGTGAAAATTTCGACCTCGAGTACTTTGTTGCTCCCAGCAGAACAAGTGTAAAAAGTTTTGAAATCCGCCCACTACCACGCCCCCTTTTTAGAAAAACGTGTTTTTTGGCTTAACCATAAGGAGTTTTAAAAAAGTGTCTGAAAAACGTAGTTAGAGAATCGTAATATCTATATTTCGTTCATATAAAGTTTTTTGCCACGCCCACTTTTTGGGAGCGTTTTTAATAAAAAACGTTTTACGGTCAAATTTTAAAATTTTCGAAAAAAATGTTGATGCAGAATAGTTAGCAATATTAATATAAACATTTCGTCCATAGATCTTTTTAGCCCACGCCCACTTTTTGAGGGCGTTTTCTTACAAAAACCGTTTGTATACCCTACCCCATAGCATATGCAGGAGGAAAACGATGTGTTTTGTCAAACAACAAAAGATTCTGATAAACTGTTTGAACAATGTGTTGTGACACTGTCATTTTCTATATTATAGGCTAATAAAGCCCACTTTTTGGAGATATTAATTTTAAGAATGGGATGGGATAGGGTGTTAAACGATCCGCACAGGGGATTAAACTCTTCTCATAGGTTTTTATTTTATCCACATCGTGTTTTTATCCATGCCCACTTTTTTGGGGATTTTAGTTTTATGGAAAGGATGGGATAGGGTATTCAACGATCCGCACAGCGGATTGTAGCCTTCTCCTATGTTTAAATTTAATATTGGAAATTTGTAAGTCGCTCATTAGTTTTGCCAAGGAGCTCGTTGAAGCAGTCTTTCCGAATCTCATCTTTTTCCTCTTTCGAAGTGTATATTGGCGAAATTGGCCTGGAAACATAAAACTTCATGCTTAAGTCTGGCTCTTATAACATATCCACAGTAGTATCTACTAGCCCTCAGTATGGATGGCTTATTCGCCACCATCTCTGTTCAAGGGGCCAAATTTAGCCTGCAGATTCCTATATGACCTATTGTCCGAATATGTAAAAGCAGCTCATTTAGGTTATTCACTTTGTCCATCCTATAACTGGGACTGTACACCCCACCGTTGACTCCATCTTGGGAGTTCTGCCGCTGCTGCCTGGAAATGGAATATGTGTATTGGTGTGAGTACTCGTCTTCCCCCAAGCTCTCATCTTTACGCTGCGCTGGGATTGAGACCCTACAACCTACAAAATCTAATCAAATTCTTTGAAGACAACATTTAAAATAAACATGCGTTTAAATTTCCATTTAAATCTAATCGATCGTTCTTGAGAAATCAGTATTCTTTAAAAATACCGTAATGTGTATTTTTTGTCGAAAACTGGTTATGCGATCTTGTTCTTTATAGTTTTAGAAGCTTATTTATTTATTTTTATCAACATCGCTAGAGCCGTTATTGAGATAATAGTGTTTAAAAAAACGAGTGGTGGGTCGAACGCAACTTTCTTTTTCACATCGAGTTGGGCGTTATATCAAATGTACGCATTTTGATTATTGATGCTAAAAATTATATAAATAATGTCGAAATGTGATTGTACGAACGTTTACTCCGAAATTTCATTGGCCAAAACTGAAATTTCCGTTTAGTGATAGTTGGGCTAAACCATATTATGTGGAATTGTTTCAAACTATAATAGTAGTAACTATATATATTAAATTTCATTCAATTTGACATAGTAGTTTGCGAGAAATTAACAATTTTCTTTATATGGCCTGAATGACAATATCCGTTATATGGATTTTCTCGAAAAACTGGATATGCACATTTGGTGGAACTAATATGTTTATAGTGTATATAAAGTTTAATCAAAATCGTTATAGCCGTTCTCGAGAAAATTGATGTTATGTGTAATTTTTATATGGCAGGTACCGTTAATAACATGACTAAAAGCAACAAAAATGCCCTAGCATTATGACCAAAACAAACTTGGGCACGAATTTTGAAGAAAATTGGTCAAGCCGTTTAGACTGAGGAGAACTTAACGGACAAACGGACTGACGGACGGATTTCCAAAAAACACTTTTTTGGGTTCCGCTGTCATCGTAAAGTTAGAATCAATCAAAATCTCGAGGTCGAAAATTTTCACGTTAACAATAAATTTCTCTTTGTAAGAGAAAGTTAAAAACTACTTATTCGGACTTAGGGTACCTTAAAACACAAGAATTTGTAAAAATCTCAACTTCGAATTTCGCGCCATCACAATACTTCCCTAAATTACGAATACTGGGGAAATAAACTATAATTAATATACGTTGTTCTTCGATGAATAGACACAAAATTAACCAAACATGCTTCTCCAGACTTCATTACCCTGGAATACAAAGCTCTATTTTCGAATCCATGCCAAAAAAAAAAACACATTCAAAATGTTCTTCTAGGAATGTATCACTTCTTGAAATGTATCACTAAATGCCCCACTAAAATGAAACATCCCTGCAACATTGTGAATGGACAGAAGAGCTTATCTACTTTTATTACACCATTAAAGAATATTTCGAACATTTGTATCAGCTATTCGACAACAGATAGACATTTTTCTTTCTTCAAAATATTTACTAAAACCTATATGTATATTGAAATACAATGTTTATATGTTTAAATGTTTCCGAAACACGGGTGTACTAAGCCAAAGTTGGCTTATTTATTTGTGTATTTTGAAGAGATTCACTTAATGAATCTCTTGAGTGTTTTACTATCTGACATCTGTTATATTTGTATATTAAATACTAGAAACACAACACCCCAACATAGAATTAAATACACACTTTTGAAATTTTCCTGACGTTGATGTTGATATCGATGTTGCAGATACACAGCACAAAAGACAGTCCTCAATGTCCCAATACATATTGTGCTATTTGTCGATGACGATTTTGGTGTGTCACTGATTCAACACTTTACATCGCTTTACTCTTTGCAAATTTGCCTTCCCAATTTGGAAATTCAATGTGAATCAAACGTGTTATGGGTGCACGACTTAAGGGCTTGCTTGTAGCTGAATAAAAAGTTAAAAACAAGGCATCCCGTAAGCGCTTACACAATGTGTATCTTGTGAATCTGTAGCTTAAAGTTGAATAGAGGGCAACATCATGCAAGAAATGTATCTCTCTTTTGACAGCGATGCAAGAAACAAGCTTCGGATATGCATTCTGAATTTCTGAGCAGGCCTTTAGTCGTACGTAACTTTCTTGTTCTATTAAATTTGGTTTTGGTAATTGATGTTATTTATGAAGAACGACGATTATTAGAACTTTTATTTTGGAATATGAAGGAAATTGGTGTCTATGTTTTGTTATTGGCCAAAACGGTAAATTCTGTTAAGAAATAGTAAATCTAAAACTAATTATGTGGAATTGTTGCAAACAGTAATATTGAATTTCATTCAATTTGAACAAATAGTTTGCGAGAAATTTTCCTTATATGACCTAAATCCAAAAATTCATACTATATGTTAAGTTTAATCTTTAGTTTAATCGAAATCGTTTAAGCCGTTATTTTAGGAAATCGTGTAATGTTTGTATGGGAGGTAGGTAACGTTAATGAAATGGTTGAGAACAAACAAAAAATGACCTTGAATTGTGACAAAAGACGGAATTTAAAAAAACAACACTTTTTGGGTTCATCGCAATGTTAAAATCAATCAAAATCTCCAGATCGAACATTTTTACGAAAACTATATCTATCTTTTTGTTGGAGAAAGTTAAAAATTTTACGCAGCAAGAGCAACGACCATACACAAAAAACATATGGAAGGCTACAATCCGCTGTGCGGATCGTTGAATACCCTATCCCATGCCCATCCTATCTGTAAAACTTAAATCCCCAAAAAGTGGACATGGCTAAGCACACGATGTGGATAAAATAAAGAAAATGTCATGGTGACAACAAATTCATCAGACTGCTTATAAAAAACTTTAACGGTTCTACAAAAGACAAGGTTTTCTCCTGCATATGTTATGGGGTAGTGTATAAAAATGGTTTTTATATAAAAACGCCCCCAAAAAGTGGGCGTGGGTTAAAATGGTCTATGGACGAAATGTTCATATTTATATTACTAATGATTCTGCATCAAAATTTTTTTTCGAAAATTTTAAAATTTGACCGAAAAACGTTTTTTATTAAAAACGCCCCCAAAAAGAGGGCGTGGCAAAAAACTTTATACGAACGAAATACAGCTATTCAGATTGTCTAAATATGTTGTTCAGAAAGTTTTTCAAAATTCCTTATGGTTTGGCCAAAAAATACGTTTTTCTAAAAAGGGGGCGTGGCAGTAGGCGGATTACAAAAATGTTTACACTTGTTCTGCTGGGAGCAACAAAGAGCACGTGTACCAAATTTCATCCTTCTAGCTCAAAATTTAAGGCCCAAAAACTGGTGACGTACGGACGGACGGACGGACGGACGGACAGACAGACATGGCTAAATCGACTCAGCTATCGATTCTGAGTCGATCCATATACTTTGAGGTATATGTAGCTAAATTATTTCTCTATGTTACAAACAATGTATCAAAACTAATATACCCCTATGGGATAGGGTATAAATAAATGAGAAGGTTTCAATCCGTTGTGCGAATCATTAAATACTGTATCCATATCATCCTTAAAATAAATGTCCCCAAAAAGTGGTTCAGACAGTTTATGCATGGTTCGACAAAAAACAACGAAGGCATATGCTATTATATTGGGTACACAATTCGTTTTTTAACGAAAAAGCCCCCAACAATTAGCGTGGCAAAAAAGCTTTAGGTATATTGTGGAAATTTAGATATTTATATCTAAATATCTTGCTCAGAATTTTTTTCAAAATGTCTTAAAACGTTTTTCTAAAAAGTGAATGGATTGTTCTTGTCTGCTTCGTCGAACAGAGAGTCTACGTCCCATAAAGTACTCTTTAAGAAATGTGGATAAAAACTTTACATGGATGAAATATGTATATCTTGTTAAAACACTTTTCTAAAATTTTGTATGGTTTAACCAAAAAGGGTTTATTTAAAAAGAAGTTGGGGAAGTCGGCGGGTTTAAGAAATGTTTACACTGCTACGTCGAACTGATAGCATAAAAACAAAATTTAATCATTCTAGGTTAATTGAAAGCCCCCAAATCGGTGACCGACGGACAGACAGACAAGGTTAGTTCAATTAAGAATTCGATTCTTTTTAATATGTGTCACTAATATACACACCTATTAGATAGGATACAAACAAAATGGATAACGAACATATTTTTGTTGTTAACCTGGACAGTTGTATAAACCGGAGACCTGCTAAGTTATGTAGCCAATCTATGGACGTCTGCGATAGAAAATCATTGAGAATCAAGAGCTGTTACCTTGGATATTTTCAAGTATTTCGATCTAGTTTGGCACAGGGCTTAGCTAGCCAAATTAACAGCATACGAACTTCCACGAATACTGTGCTTAAAGACAGAGCCTTGCAAATTGTGACAACTAGATTCTTCAAAAACGCTGTGGTATACAAGGGTCTATTCTCTCTCCCACTCTACATCTGCTGCACATTAATGGTTTTTTGGGAATAGCTAATAATCACATTTTTAGTTTTGCAAATGATAGTACTCTGATAGCGACTTACACATACGATACACTCAATGCAGCCATTATTCCACACAAGCAAAAATGAGAATAAATTTGCTCTATAAACGAAGAGCTCTAACCGATTATACAATGGGGAAAGGAAAATCTTATACATTTACAAGAACGAACAAGTCTTTAGTTCCACAAATCGAAATGGAGAAAACAGTCGTCAAATCAGAAGAATCCATGCAACAACATGTTATCTCTTTTGCCGAAGTAACAGCGTTACTTTTTTAGAGATAAGAGATATTTTACATAAGTCCTACTTCTACTTTTCTTTCTCTATAAAGCCCAAGTCTGACCAGGTCTTGAATAATGTTCTCGTGTTTGTAGTTTGGCCCCGAAACATACCTTGAACTAACTGGACTATATACAAAGACGTGCAAACTGCCTTTCTGTAGGAGATCTGTCTATTTATTACAGGTATTATAAAGAGATAAGAGATATTTTACATAAGTCCTACTTCTACTTTTCTTTCTATATAAAGCCCAAGTCTGACCAGGTCTTGAATAATGTTCTCGTGTTTGTAGTTTGGCCCCGAAACATACCTTGAACTTACTGGACTATATACAAAGACGTGCAAACTGCCTTTCTGTAGGAGATCTGTCTATTTATTACAGGTATTATAAATTTATAACGGAAAGAAAAGAAAAAACATATGAGAAGGCTACAATCCGCTGTGCGGATCGTTGAATACCCTATCCCATCCCATCCTGAAAATTAATATCACCAAAAAGTGGGCTTTATGGGCCTATAATATAGCAAATGACATTGTCACAACATATTGTTCAGATAACCTGTTCACAAAAGCTGATAAAAATTCCTTGTTTTTTCAGGATTTGCCTTAGTGTGGATATTTGGTCTATGGTTAATCTGTTTATCAGAATCTTTTGTTGTTTGACAAAAAACATCGTTTTTCTCCAGCATATGCTAGGTAGGGTATACAAACGGTTTTTGTAAGAAAACGCCCCCAAAAAGTGGGCGTGGCAAAAAAACTTTATATGAACAAAATATAGATATTAAGATTGTCTTAATATGTTGTTCAGAAACTTTTTTTTAAAATTCCTTACGGTTTGGCCAAAAACTAACTTTTTCTTAAAAGGGGGCGTGGCAGTGGGCGGATTTCAAAAATGTTTACACTTGTTCTGTAGGCACGGACGAGGATCCTACATACCAAATTTCATTATCCTAGCTCAAAATTTAAGGCCTAAAAATCGGTGACGAACGGACGGACGGACGGACGGATAGACAGACAGACATGGCTTCATCGACTCAGCTAGCGATTCTGAGTCGATCCATATACTTTGAGGTATATGTAGCTAAATTATTTCTCTATGTTACAAACTAAGTATCAAAATTAATATACCCCTATGGGATAGGGTATAATAATAACTTGTCATGTTCAATTCACGTGATCACACGACAAAGAAGTACCGAAATTGTACCTGTTACAGAACAAGCAAACACTGTAACGAACTTCCAGAAAAACCCTTTTTACCAATATGCAATTTGCAACAATTAAAGAGCAAAGTCAATAAACATCTGCAAGCAGCATCTCAGAGCGCCCTGAGTTCGCTTCACCTGAAAAAAGTTTTAAAAAAAAATAACTTTTCCGGCCAAGTATTTGAAATATCTAAACGGAAAAGATGTTTACTTTACTTACTTTTTTACTTAAAGGACTCTTTAACTACCTCAAAATTGTTAGTCCATGTGAGTGCGTCGACGTTACTTTTTTTGCATATACATACCTACTTTGTCTTGCCCTCGTTAACTACAAGACCAACGCTTTTCGACTCTTCTTCAATGGCCGTAAATGCTTCTACAACGGCTCGATTTTAGCGACCAATGGTGTCGATATCGTCTGCGTACCCCAGTAGCTAGACGGAGTTGTTAAAGATAGAGCCTTCCGTATTAACTCCTGTCATACGCATTATCTGTTTCAGCACGAGATTTAAGATATCGCTTGTTTGGAAAAGTTCAGATAAGCTGCTCACAAAAGCTGATAAAAATTCCTTGTTTTTTCAGGATTTGCCTTAGTGTGGAAATTTGGTCTATGGTTAATCTGCTGGGTCGAAAGCCACACCGGTACGTGTCGTTAAATGTATCCAGTATGCGTAATTAATCAGGTATATTCCAGTTAAAGATGTTGTACCAACATTTGAAAAACAATTTGAAATTCCTTCTCTAAGGGATGTCAAGTCAAACTAAAAACTACTAATTTAGGACAGGTACTCTTTATTTTACTGTTAAGAGAATGAGTATAGTATGAATGAAGCTTTTCGTATAAGAGATATTATTTGTGTGTGTGAATTAATTTATAGGAACAACGTTTTTCATTTCATGATAATCTCAAATTCTATTCTCATGGCTTTAATCCCTTTTGCATTTGGGAAATGTGTTAGTCGCGCATAGTGCGTCTTTGTTGTCGCCAGCCAACGTATATTATTTCAGACAATTCACTTTCGTACCATTATAAAATGTGAATAAATGTTAATTAAGCAAACCAATTGAGAAAAAAAAATCGATTTTTTCATGTCAGAAGAAGGATTAATTCATTACAATATTTCCATCAATAAATTAACATTAAATGACCATATTATTTTATTTTATCATTATCTGTATCTATTTTTAAAGATTACTAATTGGAAGAGAGCTATACATTAATAAATTTAAGTAACATGCTTAAAACTGCTATGATCGCATATAATTACGGATATATTTGTTGATTCTATAGTTATAGGTTGGTGTTATATTATTAGTTCATCTCTCATTATCCTCTGGAATATCTTACAAATTAATTAAACAAGAGTATATAATTCAAATAGGATTCATAACATTTTAAATACCCTATCCAAGCATATTTAATATCCGGAAATTCCCCAAAAAATGTGCATGTGATTTATTTAAAGCAGGCCAGTAGGCAGGCGTCAAATTGGTAGGGTTATAATTCTCTATTAATATTATAAATTAATTAAGACATTTTGGGGCTCCAATAAAAACTGATAAATTTGTATTAAAAGTAAAAAAATAATCATTTGAAATAGCAATAAAAGCGCAATTGATTAGTTTCTTGACCATCATAGTAGACTAGAGCAGGGCTGCGATAATGAGGGTTTTATGTAATGAATTTATTTCAATAGCCTTCATTTGCCTAGTGCAGTTAGGTTAGAAAAAAGAACCCTTCGTTTATTTACTGACGAAGTGTCTTTGTCAGAATTAATATCGGAGACTGTAACACGGCTGACGGCTCCCATTTTTCCGCTTCCTAGTTCAATACTTGTGAACGCTGTCATCATTTAAATGCCAAGCATGAGAGAATTTGATGATAAAACATATAAATAATATCGAAATGTGAACGTTTATTTCGGAATTTAAAGGAATCGGAGTCTATGTGAATAGTAACGATTTTCCGTTATTGACCAAAACTGAAAATTTCGTTTAATGATAGATAGTGACAAAATCCATTATTTGGATTTTCTCGAAAAAAAACTGGGTATGCAGTTTTCTTGGAACTAATATTCTTATAGTATTAATAAAGTTAATTCAAAATCGTTAGAGCCGTTTATGAGAAAATTGTATAATAATATAATTATGAATAATGTTTATATGGCAGGTACCGTTATTAACATAACGTTAAAAACAAAAGCAAAAAAAATGGCTCAGAATTATGAACAATAAAACTTTGAATACGTTTTAAGAAATCGTTCAAGCCGTTTAGCCTGGACGATTACGGACAGACGGACGGAATTAGAGAAACCACTTATTTTGGTTCTGCTATCATTGTAATATTAGAATAAATCAAAATCTCGAGGTCAAACATTTTCAAGAAAACAATATCTTTCTCTTTGTAAGAGAAACTCAATAATGTACTGGATAGTCTGATCTTTCAAAAACAGTTAATTAACGGTAAATTTTGCTGCTAGTTATACCCTATCCCATAGGGGTATATTAGTTTTGATACATAGTTTGTAACATAGAGAAATAATTTAGCTACATATACCTCAAAGTATATGGATCGACTCAGAATCGATAGCTGAGTCGATTTAGCCATGTCTGTCCGTCCGTCCGTCCGTACGTCACCAGTTTTTGGGCCTTAAATTTTGAGCTAGAAGGATGAAATTTGGTACACGTGCTCTTTGTTGCTCCCAGCAGAACAAGTGTAAAAATTTTTGTAATCCGCCCACTGCCACGCCCCCTTTTTAGAAAAACGTATTTTTTGGCCAAACCATAAGGAATTTTGAAAAACTTTCTGAACAACATATTTAGACAATCTGAATATCTGTATTTCGTTCATATAAAGTTTTTTGCCACGCCCACTTTTTGGGGGCGTTTTTAATAAAAAACGTTTTTCGGTCAAATTTTAAAATTTTCGAAAAAACTTTTGATGCAGAATCATTAGTAGTATAAATATGAACATTTCTACCATAGACTATTTCAACCCACGCCCTTTTTTTGGGGGCGTTTTTATATAAAAAACATATGGAAGGCTACAATCCGCTGTGCGGATCGTTGAATACCCTATCCCATCCTATCTGTAAAACTTAAATCCCCAAAAAGTGGACATGGCTAAGCACACGATGTGGATAAAATAAAGAAAATGTCATGGTGACAACAAATTCATCAGACTGCTTATAAAAAACTTTAACGGTTCTACAAAAGACAAGGTTTTCTCCTGCATATGTTATGGGGTAGTGTATAAAAATGGTTTTTATATAAAAACGCCCCCAAAAAGTGGGCGTGGGTTAAAATGGTCTATGGACGAAATGTTCATATTTATATTACTAATGATTCTGCATCAAATTTTTTTTTCGAAAATTTTAAAATTTGACCGAAAAACGTTTTTTATTAAAAACGCCCCCAAAAAGAGGGCGTGGCAAAAAACTTTATACGAACGAAATACAGCTATTCAGATTGTCTAAATATGTTGTTCAGAAAGTTTTTCAAAATTCCTTATGGTTTGGCCAAAAAATACGTTTTTCTAAAAAGGGGGCGTGGCAGTGGGCGGATTACAAAATTTTTTACACTTGTTCTGCTGGGAGCAACAAAGAGCACGTGTACCAAATTTCATCCTTCTAGCTCAAAATTTAAGGCCCAAAAACTGGTGACGTACGGACGGACAGACATGGCTAAATCGACTCAGCTATCGATTCTGAATCGATCCATATACTTTGAGGTATATGTAGCTAAATTATTTCTCTATGTTACAAACTATGTATCAAAACTAATATACCCCTATGGGATAGGGTATAAACATTTTTATACACTACCCCATAACATATGCAGGAGAAAACCTTGTCTTTTGTAGAACCGTCAAAGTTTTTTGTAAACAGTCTGAACAATTTGTTGTCACCATGTCATTTTCTTTATTTTATCCACATCGTGTTTTTAGCCATGTCCACTTTTTGGGGATTTTATTTTTACAGATAGGATGGGATAGGGTATTCAACGATCCGCACAGTGGATTGTAGCCTTCTCATATGTTTATACCCTATCCCATAGGGGTATATTAGTTTTGATACATAGTTTGTAACATAGAGAAATAATTGAGCTACATATACCTCAAAGTATATGGATCGACTCAGAATCGATAGCTGAGTCGATTTAGCCATGTCTGTCCGTCCGTACGTCACCAGTTTTTGGGCCTTAAATTTTGAGCTAGAAGGATGAAATTTGGTACACGTGCTCTTTGTTGCTCCCAGCAGAACAAGTGTAAAAGTTTTTGAAATCCGCCCACTGCCACGCCCCCTTTTTAGAAAAACGTGTATTTTGGCTAAACCATAAGGAATTTAAAAAAAGTGTCTGAGAAACATAGTTAGAGAATCGTAATATCTATATTTCATTCATATAAAGTTTTTTGCCACGCCCACTTTTTGGGGGCGTTTTTAATAAAAAACGTTTTACGGTCGAAAAAAATTTTGATGCAGAATAGTTAGTAATATTATTATAAACATTCCGTCCATAGATCATTTTAGCCCACGCCCACTTTTTGAGGGCGTTTTCTTACAAAAACCGTTTGTATACCCTACCCCATAGCATATGCAGGAGGAAAACGATGTGTTTTGTCAAACAACAAAAGATTCTGATAAACTGTTTGAACAATGTGTTGTGACAATGTCATTTTCTTTATAAGCCTAAAGCCCACTTTTTGGAGATATTAATTTTAAGGATGGGATGGGATAGGGTATTAAACGATCCGCACAGGGGATTGTACTCTTCTCATATGTTATGGTGTATGTTTGGCTCTAACGATTTTGATTAAATTTTGAAGCTTAGATGGTGTAAGGGTGAGAAAGCTCGGCCCTGGGTACTAACTAGTCCTTTGCGCCAAAAATTTGTATTTTTTTTAGATGGTGTAGACGTGTATTAGAATGAGTATGTACTCAGATTTTATCCCTAAAAATGACGACAACGGTAATTCATAAATTTAATGATTTATCGAAAATTAAACATAGAATTTTAACCAAATTGTTTATCTGGGGTCCATTCTGTGTCGATCCATTTACTTTAATGTATGTCTATCGAAAATATTTCTCTATGATACAAACTTAATGCAAAACTAATATTCCCATTTGTAGCCCACTTTTTGGGGATGTATATTTTAAGGATGGAATAGGATTAGGTATTCAACATATGTTTCTTATATGTCTTCGATTTCTTTTAAATTTGACTGAACATTTTTGAAGTGAAATTTCTTTTGGGACGTTGTCAATTTAATTGAAAACGGTAAAAACATCACGATGCGAACAACTACGGTATTTCGATCCGTTCCTCCATCCAAATACTAACCACAACCGACGCTGCTTGATGTCAGTGAGTTTTTTCCGAACGATGGAGCATGTAGCTTTGGTGGGATTTTGAGAGGTGCTTACAATTAAGGGAGAATATCTTGACACTGGATATCTTGAAGAAGGGACTAATGGCGATATTTTTGGGAAGTTGTGAATTCGAATTAATGAAACGAAAAAGAGATTAAACAAAATATCGGTTGTCGACTGAACACCGAAACCAAACAGCATGAGTCGCGGTTTGTATTTAGATATGGGAACGCTTGGGAACACCGCGTGTTGTTGGTTATTGTAAGAAAATGAGATGAGTTCAACTGGTATAAAACCGGTTTTCTAGGCGAGGAACTGAGGTTCGAACTAAGAAATAGTTGATATTCTTCAACCAAGTTTGTGCGGCAGAACAAGGTTGAAAACTAATCAAAACACATTTTTCACCATTATAAGTCTAAACATATGAGAGGCTACAATCCGCTATGCGGATCGTTGAATACCCTATCCCATCCCATCCTTTAAATTAATATCCTCAAAATATAGGCCTTATGGCGATGAAATACAGAAAATGACATTGTCACAATATATTGCTCAGACAGTTACTCAAAATCTTGTGTGGTTCGACAAAAAACAACGTATTTCTATTGCTAATGCCTTGGGATGGGGTATACAAATGGTTTTTTTAAGAAAACGCCCCCAAAATGTGGGCGTAAGTGAAAATTATCTATGGACAAAATGTTTATATTACCATTTTTCGAAAGTTTTAAAATTTGGGCAAAAAGCGTTTTTTTACTAAAAACGCCCCCAAAAAGTGGGCGTGGCAAAAAACTTTGTATGAACGAAATATAGATATTAGGATTGTCTAAATATGCTACTCAGACACTTTTTTGAAATTCCTTACGGTTTGGCCAAAAAATAAGTTTTCCTAAAAAGGGGGCGTGGCAGTGGGCGGATTTCAAAAATTTTTACACTTGTTCTGGTGGCACGGACGAGGATCCTATATACCAAATTTCATTATCCTAGCTAAAAATTTAAGGCCCAAAAACCGCTGACGAACAGACAGACGGACGGACGGACGGACGGACGGACAGACAGACATGGCTAATTCGACTCAGCTAGCGATTCTGAGTCGATCCATATACTTTGAGGTATATGTAGCAAAATTATTTCTCTATGTTACAAACTAAGTATCAAAACTTATATACCCCCCTATGGGATAGGGTATAAACAAAATTACTTTCATACGCGTTTTGTGATGCGAACAGTCAACAATATAGTTGCATATAGCCCTCACTTAAACCCATGAGGTTGCGAATTGTCAAAAAGTACTCAAGGTAATTGTCAATATATCAGTTGAACTCATGTCGAATGCATACAATTTCACTTCTTCCGAGTGTGAACTCACACTAGATTTTTATACCCTGTCCCATAGGGGTATATTAGTTTTGACATTAAGTTTGTAACATAGAGAAATAATTTCGACACATATACCTCAAAGTATATGGATCGATTCAGAATCGCTAGCTGAGTCCCATGTATGTCTGTCCGTCCGTCCGTCCGTCTGTGTGTCACCGATTTTTGGGCCTTACATTTTGAGTTAAGATAGTGAAATTTGGTACATAGGATCCTCGTTTGTGCCTACAGAACAAGTGTACGAAATTTTGAAATCCGCCCACTGCCACGCCTCTTTTAAGAAAAACTCAGTTTTTGGCCAAACCGTAAGGAATTTTAAAAAAGTTTCTGAACAACATATTTAGACAATCTTAATATCTATTCATCTTTTACATCTATATAAAGTTTTTTTCCACGCCCACTTTTTGGGGGCGTTTTCAAAAAAAAAAAATTTTTGGTAAAATTTTAGATTTTTCGAAAAAAAATTTGATGCAGAATCATTACCAATATTAATATGAACATTTCATCTATATACCATTTTAACCCACGCCAACTTCTTGGGGCGTTTTTATATAAAAACCATTTTTATACACTACCCCATAACATATGCAGGAGAAAACCTTGTTACGGTTATGTGGAACCGTAAAAGTTTTTTTATAAGCAGTCTAAAGTATTTGTCGTTACAATATCATTTGTATACCCTATCCCATAAGGGTGTATATTAGTTTTGATACATAGTTTGTAACATGTAGCTAAATTATTTCTCTATGTTACAAACTATGTATCAAAACTAATATACCCCTATGGGATAGGGTATAAAAATGGCCTAGAATTATGACCAAAAAAATTGGATACGAAATTTGAAGAAAATCGGTCAACTTTTTTGGGTTCCGCTATCATAAAATTGAGGTTAAAAATGTTCACGAAAACAATATTACTGTCCATTCTCTTTGTAAGAGAAGGTAATAATAAATCTACTTAACTTAATTCGTTTTTAAAAATGATCACTATGAAATGGTTGGTGTCCATTATTATATTTATACCCTATCCCATAGGGGTATATTAGTTTTGATACATAGTTTGTAACATAGAGAAATATTTTTGCTACATATACCTCAATCGATTCAGAATCGCTAGCTGAGTCGAATTAGCCATGTCTGTCTGTCCGTCCGTCCGTCCGTCCGTCTGTCTGTTCGTCACCGATATTTGGGCCTTAAATTTTGAGCTAGGATAATGACATTTGGTATATAGGATCCTTGTCCGAGTCACCAGAACAAGTGTAAAAATTTTTAAAATCCGCCCACTGCCACGCCCCTTTTTTAGGAAAGCGTTTTTTGGCCAAACCGTAAAGAATTTCAAAAAAGTGTCTGAGCAGCATATTTAGAGAATCGCAATATCTATATTTCGTCAGTATAAAGTTCTTTGCCAAGCCCACTTTTTGGGGACGTTTTTTTTATAATAATACGTTTTCTGGTCAAATTTTAAAATTTTCAAAAAAAAATTTGTTGAAGCACAATCATTGAGTATTATGAACATATGAACATTTCGTCTATAGACCAATTAACCCCTGCCCACTTTTTGGGGGCGTTTTCTTACAAAAAAACATTTGTATGCCCTACCCCAATGCATATGCCTAGAAAAACGTTGTTTTTCGTCGAACCATAAAAGAATTTTATAAACCTTCGAACAATATGTTGTGACAACGCCATTTTCAATGACCATAAAGACCACATTTTTGGGATATTAATTTTAAGGATGGGATGGGATAGGGTATTAAACGATCCGCACAGCAGATTGTAGCATTCTTATATGTTTATATTACATTTTAAATAACTAAATTTTCTCAAAACAACTAAAGCGTCGGAACTTTTATAAAATTCACTTCCAGTGTTATTTTATAAAATATTTAAACAGCAAATAGGTTTTTTTTTTAGCAAAAGTGTATTTGTTAAAACTCTAATGCAAACTCAATACCTACTGGTCTTCATTCCTGAAAAAGTTTGTACAAGTCGAGTCGAACCTTTTATTCCGGTAGAAATATGTAACCTAAATCAAGGATACAAAGTTTATCCAGCTTAAATTTAAATAAATTTCAAAACTACCAACTAAATTTCAATTTGACGCACAAATACACTTTTGAAATCTTGTATTGCAGAAACTACACAATTACTTAATAGCCTATTCAGTTGCTTTCTAACACCAATAGAATGCACAATTGAAATGTATCCACATAACGAGCCAAAGCTCTCGTAAAACCAACGAAATATCCCAAGAACTTGGCAAGTCCTTTGTTTGCAGAATAATTACTTCCACGAAAGAAATTATACTCACAAATCATAAACATTTATGCAGAAACAAGGAGAGGACACTGCGGGTGGTGCAAGTGATATTGTTCACTATGAAATGCATCCTAGTAGAGCATGGTGCTAAAACCATGTTGGCCTGGCAGTTGCCACACCGACAAAATGTATGTAACGCCTTAAGGACTTGCAGTAACTGGTGGTGTAATATTGAATAAAATGACTTGGGGGGGGGGGGGGGGGGGGGGGGGGGTGTTTGTTTAAATTTTGTTTAGTCATAATAAGCACAGGCGAAAATTTGTCAGAATTCCTGGGGAAACTAATTGAATATGTATATTTTCAAGAAAGTTTGTTTAAACTTTAAGTATTTTTCATTTCGATATTGTCAACACGATCGTAAGAATGGAGATATTTAGAGGACATAAAATTCTGCTGAACAACTAAAGATTATTAATATTGTCTTTGTCCTTTCACAAAAAAAAAATTTTAAAATATTTTTAATCATTTCTACTTGCTCCTAATAGAGCATGTATTGGCTTCGTACGCAACTTTCTATTTCACAACGAGTTGGGCGTTAGATCAAATCATAAGCATATTGATGCCAAAAAATTGATATAATGTCGAAATGTGATTATACGAACGTTTACTCCGAAATTTAAAGTAATCGGTGTCTATGTGAAAAATAATGATTTTCCGTTATTGGCCAAAAGTGAAAATTCTGTTTAGCGATAGTTGGGCTAAAACTAATTATGTGGAATTATTTCAAACTATAATAGTAGTATATATAAAATTTCATTAAAATTTGCGAGAAATTAACAATTTGATTTATATGGCCTATAGGACAAAATCCGTTATATGAATTTTCTCGAAAAAACTGGGTATGAAGTTTTGTTGAAACTAATATGCTTATAGTAAATATAAAGTTTAATCAAAAACGTTAGAGCCGTTTTCGAGAAAACTGAGGTTATGTGTAATTTTTATATGGCAGGTACCGTTAATAACATGGCTAAAAGCAAACAAAAAAATGGCCTTGAATTATGACCAAAAGAAACTTGGATACGAAATTTGAAAAAAATCGGTTAAGCCGTTTAGGCTGGGGAGACCATTACGGACAGACGGACCGACGGACGGAATTCCAAAAACCACTTTTTTGGGTTCCGCTATCATCGTAATGTAAGAATCAATCAAAATCTCGAGGTCGAAAATTTTCACGAAAACAATATCTTTCTCTTTGTAAGAGAAAGTTAAAAAAGGCCTAGAATTATGACCAAAACAAACTTGTATACAAAATTTGAAGACAATCGGTCCAGGCTGGGGAGACCTTTACGGACAGACGCACCGACGAACCGACGAACCGACGAACCGACGAACCGACGAACAGACGAACCGACGGACCGACGGACGGAATTCCAAAAACCACTTTTTTGGGTTCCGCTATCATCATAATGTTAGAATCAATCTAAATCTCTTTGTAAGAGAAAGTTAAAAATTTCAAGCAAAATCCCTAAAACGAGTTCTAATGTTCATCAAATCAGGATGTGGTCAATTTAAAGATATCACTTTTCATAACCCATCTCATATGGGCCCGTTTTGATACGATACATAGTTTGTAACATAAACAAAACGCCCAAAAAGTTCTATAGACAAAGAAGGAGGGAAGAACACCGGCTTTTCAGCAGGAAGAATAAGAGCAAGAAAATCGTACGATCGAATATATTGAGAGGTTTCACACCAGGAATGATGTTTGCAAGTTTCCTGTCGGGATGAAGTTGAGCCACATTCGATGCTGATAATGTTGAAAAACCACTTCTGCAGACTGTTAAACGGCGATGACGAACAATATTCCGCAGTCAGGCAGAACTAACCATTAAATATTGGCAATGACAACGAAAACTACCATCCACCCGCCCTAAGTGAGGCAAGGATAGCAATAGAGGATGCTTAAAAACCCGGCGGAGATGACTTGGTAAGTAACATTCACCAACTCATCAGCCAAATTTGTTAGGACCTTCTAAACTGTGCAGTCTACTCAGCATCGCCTACAAGATCCTATCTGCCATAATAATTGAATGACTGAAACAGTTTACGAACAGCCGGGTCCGCCCTTTTCAGTGTGGTTTAGGCCAGGAAAGTAAAAAATTATAAAATCTTTACACTTCGGCAGTGTTTGTAGAAGAAGTCCAAATCGATACCCACTACCTATTCATCGATTTTAAATACGCATACGACAGCATTTATAGAGACGAACTATACAGAGCTATGTCTAGTTTTGGTATACCGTCCAAACTCATCCGTTTGTGTAGGATGACGATGTAGAATTCTCGCTGCTTCATCAGGGTCAGAAACGACTTCACCGATACATTAGATACCAATAAGGATTTAGGCATGGAGATGCACTGTCATGTGATTTGTTTAATATGATTCTTGAAAGAATTGTGCAAAACTCACCAGAGGGATAATCTTCCATAAATCGGTCGGAGTCAATGTGATTTCATAGCCACGTTTGCTAGTATATAGAATAAAGCGGCAAAATGGGTTTAGCAGTAAATGATGTTAGGAATAACTGTATAGTATTTGCTGTCAACACGAAAGGACACACGACATAGAAGAATTCCACACAACGCCACCATTGAGAGATATAACTTTGAGGAAGTATGTGATTTTGTCTACCTCGGCTCTGCTATTAACACTGACATTCTGACAACAACATCTCGTAGTTAAACGAAATAAATTAAACGAAGACTAATCTTGCCAACCACTGTTTTGTTGGAGATAAGAATTCAGTAGTAAAGAACTAATTCAAACTATTTCGGCCAAGCCATTTTAGAATATACACCAGTATTTCTGTATTATCTGCAAAGGTAGCCATGAAAGAATTGTTATCCATCGGAATATCTCTAGTGTATAAAAGATACAGGGTTGGTCCTAGGACACTACCTTGCGGAACACCTGCTTCGACTTTCTTAAGTTCTGAATAGTTTGTATCTAACCCTAAAGAGTCGGTCTGAAATATACGATTTTAGTATTTCATATTACTTATTTACTTACTTACTTAAGTGGCGCTACAGTCCGGAATGAACCTGGGCCTCAACCAAAACGCCTCTCCAATTAGCCCAGTCCCTTAGCTAACTGCCTCAAGTTGCGCACTCCAAGTTGGTTGAGGTCAGTTTCTACTTGTGCGCGCCACTTAATGCGAGGTCTTCCTCTACTAAGTCCGACGTCTGGCTGGGAATCGAAGACTCTGCGAGCCAGACTATTGGTGCCCATTCGTTCTACATGTCCTAGCCATCTTAAACGTCCAATGCGGAGTTTTTTTGACTAGGGGTATGTCGCTGTACAGATCGTATAGTTCTTGGTTGAATCTTTGTCTCCATAGCCCGTCAACGCAAACGGGACTGAAGATTTTTCGAAAAATTTTCCTCTCGAACCGACCAAAGATTTCTTAATCCGCTTATCCCATGCTTCAGCGCCGTAGAGCAGGACTGGGATGATCTGGGTCTTATATTGGATCTCGTTAGTAGTTCGAGTGAAGAGACATCGGTAGCCCGAAGAGACAGCGGTTGGCAATAGTAATTATTCGTTTAATTTTTGACGAGATGTTTTTGTAAGTTTTAATAGCGGAGCCGAGGTAGACAAATTCCCGTACTATACCTGAATGTTATATCTGTCAATGGTGACGTTCTGTCTAATTTGTCGATGTTGTGTGTCCTTTCGTGTTGACCGCATATACTTAGGCTGCGGTTATAGCTTTCATTGAAAACAATCATATGAAATTTCTTTTACTGATTTTCGGAAGATTGTGCCTCTGGTGTTGGTTCGAAAGTTTTGCATAATCCTCTTAAGACTTAAATTAAAGAAGTCACATGAAAGCGCATCGCCATGCCTAAATCCGTTTTTGGTATCGAATGTGTCGGTGAGGTCGTTTCTGACCCTGATGGAGCAGCGAGAATTCTCCATCGTCATCTTACACCAACCGACGAGTTTGGGCGGTATACCGAAACTAGACATGGCTCTGTATAGTTCGTCTCTAAAAATTCTGGCGTATGCGGCTTTGAAATCGATAAATAGGTGGTGGGTATCGATTTGGATTTCTTGGTTTTTTTCCTGGATCTGCCGAAGTGTGAACGTTTTATCAGCTGTGGACTTTCCTGGCCTAAAACCACACTAATAATGGCCGATCATGTTGTTGGTAAACGGTTTCAGGCGTTCACATATTACGGCAGATAGGATCTTGTAGGCGATGTTGAGGGGACTTATGCCTCTGTAGTTTACGCAGCTCCGAGGGTCTCCTTTTTTGTGGATCGGGCAAACGATGCTGAGGTTCCATTCTTCAGGCATACTTTCATCCGAAAAGATTTGATGGATGTTACTTACGAAGTCATCTCCGCCAGCTTTATAAAGCTCAGCGGGAAGGCCGTCATCTCCGGCGGCCCTATTAATCTTGAGTTTAGATATTGCTATGCTCACTTCAGTTTTCAGTTGTCGTTGCCAATATTAAATGGTTCGTTCTGCCTGACAGCGGAATGTTATTCGTCATCGCCGTTTAACATTCTGCAGAAGTGGTTCTTCCATATCCTCAGCATCGACTGTGTCTCAACTACGATATTTCCTTGTTCATCTCGACAGGATTCTGTTCGAGCCTTGTATCCTTGGCTTTGACGTTTAACACTTTGGTAAAACTTGCGAACATCGTTCCTGGAGTGGCACCTTTCTATAGCCTCGATCGCATGCTTTTCTTGCTATTTTTTCTTCTCTCTGAAAAGTCAGTGAGGAAAGGTGAGGAAACCGTGTGCTGACTATAGTGGCATTTCGTTCCGTAGCGAAGTCAATTAGCCTAAGACCGTTAACAGACGTGTTGTGGTATAGGTTATGTTTTCCGACAATATTGCTAAAGATGTCTTCTCTTCTCTTAAAATCTCCTAGCATGATTTTAACATCGTACTTCGGTAGTCGCTCATAGGTTTTGTCAAGGAGCTCGTATAAGCAATCTTTCGCTATAACATCTTTTTCCACTTTTGGGGCGTGAGCGCAAATAAGGCTTACCTATATTGTCGAATTTGGCCTTGATGCGAATTAGCGTTCGCTAATGTCTTCGAACCATAAGACTTCTTGTCTACGTCTGGCATATAACAGATCCGCCTCCGAATAATAGCCGTTTCTGCTCACTATAACATGGTCCATAGTAGATGTCACAGTTTTTATACCCTATCCCATAGGGGTATATTAGTTTTGATATATAGTTTGTAACATAGAGAAATTATTTAGCTACATATACCTCAAAGTATATGGATCGACTCAGAAACGAAAACTGAGTCGATTTAGCCATGAATGTCCGTCCGTCTGTCCGTCCGTCCGTCAGTACGTCACCAGTTTTTGGGCCTTAAATTTTGAGGTAGAATGATGAAATTTGGTACATGTGTCTTTGTTGCTCCCAGCAGAACAAGTATAAACATTTTTGAAATCCGCCAACTGCCCGCCCCCTTTTCAAAAAAACGTAGTTTTTGGCCAAACGGTAAGGAATTTTAAAAAAGTGTCTGAGAAACGTATATATATATATATATATATATTTCGTTCATATAAAGTTTTAGTGGGCGTGGCAACACTTTTTGGGGGCGTTTTTAATAAAAAAAATTGTACGGCCAAATTTTAATATTTTCGAACAAAATTTTAATGCAGAATTATTAGTAATATTAATATAAACATTTCGTCCATAGATCATTTTAGCCCACGCCCAATTTTTGGGGCATTTTCTTACAAAAACCGTTTTTATACCTTACCCCATAGCATATGCAGGAGGAAAACGATGTGTTTTGTCAAACAACAAAAGATTCTGATAAACAGTTTGAACAATATGTTGTGACAATGTCATTTTCTATATTATAGACTAAAAGGGCCCACTTTTTGTAGATATTTATTTTAATAATGGGATGGGATAGTGTATTCAACGATCCGCACAGCGGATTGTAGCCCATCCCTTTTCTGGATTACAGTAATGTCTGCTTTGTAGCAGTTTAGGGCTTCCGTTAGGTGTTCGCCTGCAACTCTCTTGTTTAATGTTCTCACATTCCAGGTGCAGATACGAACTTCGTTGTCCTTTTTTCGTTTACCATGGTCGTCAACAATAATATCAGTCCTTTCCGAGGCTATTAGTTGCTTCGTAACATATGTTTTTTTCCATGGGTGGGTTTTTAACCCAAAGTACAACCCCCAACCTGGAGGGCCAGTTCCAATTTATTAGATACACCTAAGACACGGGGCCATCATTATCCACTACGGGATTGAGCGCTGTAGTTGGCCTTTCTTTTCATCCGCCACCATCTCTGTTCAAGGGGCCTGACTTACCCTCGAAATTCCTATAGATAACCTTTTGCATAATTATGTCGTAACAGCTCATCTAGGTTCGCCTGTGACGGCAGGCTGGGTATTCATTCCGTTTCATTCTAACCAGGGTGTTTATAGAATTGCTGTTTTTCTTCTTGTTATCAACACTCGCACTAACTGTCATATTACTGTCTAGGTAAGTTCCTATGCAATTTGTACTCAAGTCCATCATGACAAACCTTTCATAGGCTTGACCAACGTCTTAAAATAGAGCCGAACAGACTTGTTTTTCCTCCAGTGCCTTTTCAACAACATCCTGAATACGATGCACTTGGTCAATCGTGGAATGTTTTTTTCCTGAATCCAAACTGGTGATTCGGAATGAGTCTTCTTTTATCTATAATTTTGCTAAGTCTTTTCAGAAGTAATTTTTCGGAAACGTTTGCCAGAATTGGTATTAGCTGTTGGAGGTTTTATATTTTAGGTATTGCATTGACTTCAGACATTTTCTAGTGATACATATCGGTACTTTAAACATGCATTTAAAATAAATTTAATTTTTTGAAAATTAGTTATTATATCATATCCTGATGCTTTTCGTTTGACAATTGATGTTGACATACGCTTCTTACTTCATTGAGTGTGACAATAGGAATTTCACCTTCGTGAATTGTATTTCATTTGTAGCTGCACTTTAAACACAGTCGAATAATGTTCTGCGAAGGAATCAACCTTCTGGTTTGGGTTTCCGAACCATTTCGCGTCTTGTTTTTAAAGATGGGTTCTGCAACTGCGGTCTCTTCAGGTATTTAAATGCTTTCAATAAGGAGTATTCAGTAGATGCACCCTTGGTTAAATTTTTGAGGAAACTGCTATGTGATTCGTTTTAGAATTCACTTATTTGTTTTTTAAGGTCATTGTTAAGACGGTTAACAACTGTCTTATCGTCAGGGAACCTCGTATATCATCGCTATTTTCTTTGAGCTCTTTTTTTTGCTTTAATCAATTCCATAATTTCAACAGGGTACTAATTGGCGTGCTTTCCTCTACCGCCTGTTGAATATCTGCAATGAGTTGTTCCACTTCATGGTGCATTTGCCCATTTGTTTCCATAGAAGATCTTAGGTTAATAAATCTTTCAAGTTTTTCTCTGAATTCTGTCCAGTTTGTTCTCTTGTTCACAAGCTTAGGGTGACTTTTTTTCTCGATACCTCGTGGCAAGATAACTGGGGTATGGTCTGACGGTAAGTCAATACTAATAAAATCTTGGGTATCCATTCTTTATTAGCATTTTCTTAATGGAAGTTTCTTCATTCTTGCGCACATTTTTCACAATTTGTGAATAGCGACGAAATTAAAAAAACTGTTTTCATCGCTTTTATTTTGAGCGATTACTTTAGGCTTTTTCGTTTTACTTTCAACCACTGCCGTTTTATTTGTCGCATTCTAGATTTATTTCCAGTAATGGTAGTTTTATGTTTAATTGTAATGTCTTGAATTTTTTTAGCAACTGCGGGCAAACTCTGTAGCTTGCAGGATGATTGCCACATTTTACACATTTTGCCACATTTCACACATTTTGCATCAAGATTTTAATTTCAATTTTAACAACTATCTAAAAATTGATCTAATACTGTAGATCTTTTCGAGATTTTCTTTATTGTCAAAAGCCAGCATAAGTAATAGTAAGCCCCTTGGCTATTTGCTAGAGTTTCAGTTAAAAGGAAAAGTTCATCTTCATCTTTTTGAAATTCATTTTAAATATAAGAATTTGAGTTTTCTTAACACACTCTGAACTTTTATTGTAGCAAAATTACTTTCTCTTTGAGTTTTTTAACATCTTGTTGAAGACTATTTACTAAAACATCTAGTTATTCCCTAGAAGTGGGAACTGATGGCATTTTACCAGTCGATCTACAGCATTCATTGGATCTTATCCACCATGATTGGAAGCCATCCTTTGGAGCTGCATCGAGCTGATCTACATTCCCTAGTTTTGGAAGTGAATGTAGTATTCATACCCAAATCTGATAAAAGTTCTCACGTCAATTCGAAAGACCTGAGACTGATTAGCTTATCATCATTCTTTCTGAAAATCCTGGAAAGATTAATTGATATTCATCTCCGCAGCAGCATTGATGTAAATCAGCTATCTGCTTCCCAACATGCGTACTGCAATCTGTAGAAACAGCCCATCGAAAAGTCGGTGCTTTTAACAACGTTAATTAGGGACCGATCATAAAGGCGCTAACATGTCTAAAAGTCGATCACTCAATTGGAATATTGATTAATTTGCTATTAAATAGCCGGATTATCAACACAAAGCTGGGTAGTGCTTCGATCAGAAGACATTTCAGTAGAGGGATAACGCAACGTAGAGTCCTGTCCCCTCTTCTCTGGAGCTTTTAATCATCCTGGAAGCAGAGGAATGCCACGTGATTGCCTACGCGGACGACATTGCTATCGCAGTCTCAGGGAAGCACCTGAATATACTCGAGGAGCTTCTCCAAAACGCAAAAGCTTACTAACGCAACATGCTAACAACAAATCAATCATCAGATAGAGTCTTGGCACGAGGGATGTGTCAAATAACCAAAACAAAATTGGCCAAAGCTGTATTTGAGAAGATCAAAGAGACTGATTTCGCATGATAGATCATACATTAGCGACATCATAGGTGTCATCACTGGACACTGTCTAATAGGAAGGCTAGGCCTCTACTCAAACGAAATGGATAAAGAGGAAGAAGAAACAATACTTCATCTCCTTTGTAACTGTCCGACCCTATCAAACAAAAGGAAGCTCCATCTTTGAGCTTACTATTTTCAAAATCTCAGTGATTTGACAAAAAACGGAAGTGAAAAGCCACTGATAGCAAGGAGAATGGGCAGGATCCGCGTGTTACCACAATGGACCAAAAATAGTCTAAGTGTGCTGGCGAACTCGCTGGCAGCAACTCTAACCTTACCTATTCTTCCCGGCCATAATTTCATTTTGCCATTTATTATAGTATAATTACTTTCTTCCACTTAAGGTTTATCATTCATTTTATTGATGGTAAACTCCTGACTTGCATTGGTGATCTTTTCACTTGTTATTACGAAATTATTTAGGATTTTCGTTGGAATTTTCGATATAGTAACCCCTGGTGTGTTTTTGAACTCCTTTCGCGATTAATGTCTAAAAGCAATTAACTCCCCAGAATCCGTAGGACCGACCTCCGAAGAGGGTGGATTTACCAGTTTAACTAGTTTGCAACCAGGGTGTTGGAGTATTTATAGTTTTTTGTTTTTTCCATTGCCATTATTGTTATTTTTAACGTAAAAAGATCAGTTACTTTCTTCTACTTACAGTATTTATGGGGATCATCCGCTGACCAGTGTGCACCACAATATGTGACAGACGCTTTTGGATGTATTTGTGTGCTGGTTTTCAGAACGGTATCAACTTTTTTCTTTTCCTACTTCCTGGGGCAATAAACCAGGTGTCACAGCTTATGGATCAATCTATGAATCCTACGATCGTCGTTAGTTCACCTTCGGCTACCCAGCGGGCACCACTTGGAAATGATGAGAATGTTGAAAATATTGTATGGTATGAGGAGCCTCCTCCAATTTAAACAATCGTAACAAGCTTACCCAACTAAACATCGAAAGTAATAAAGTTTTTTTTTTGTTCGTTGCAGGGCTGGAGTCTGCAATTCTTCCGTTCCGAAGCAGTGCTTTAAATTACTATCGCCTTCTATGAAAACCAAATAAATATTCAAAGCTTTTAACAATATTTAACTTAATTTATTTTCGAAAATCTTAAAAGGCTACCTATACATATACATTCGATGGGTCATAAGCTGACCAAGCGATTGTTTACAAACTCGATTAACAAACTAAAACTAACTAAGTGACTATATGGAGTTAAAGGAACCCGCACGATGTAATCGAATTTCGTGTGGCCTCCATGCTACACATAATTGAATATCCATTGGGGGTTGCCGCACACACATACCATAAACTTTTCCTGTGCTCAGCACAAAAGTCAAATCCTGTCTATGGATTCACATAGTTGCCCCAGAGGTTGTGGTATTGATAGGACGCAGTCACCGAAGTTGCCGCTGATGTGCTTGTATCCTGGTAGTAGCAATTACCAACCGGTACACAGTTATCTGTAACTGTGGTTGGGGTGTGTTGACTAGGTGACATTCCGTTCACATTTATCCGTTCAACAGGTTGCAACTCCAGCAGGGTCTCAACTTCGTTTTTATACGTCATGACACCGCCTAACGATGCCACACAGGTCGAAGTTGACGATGAGGATGACGGCGCGTTGTGCGACTTTGGCGATACTGATGATGTCGGCGAGGCGGCTGCTGCTGCTGCACACATGGTCATTTGACCTTGCGGAAGACCATCTAAATATTGGTCGATTTCTTTTGGATCGATGTCGGCATCGACAATAGATGGCGCCAAATAGTTGTGGACCATTTGATGATGGTGCTGTTGTTGCTGTTGGTGGGTATGCATATAATTAAGCACTGAAATCGAGTGTGGCGACGTTGCTGATGTGCCATATGACTCCGTTGGGTCATGTTGCTGGTGCTGCTGATGGATGACGGGTTGCTGTTGCTGTTGTTGTTGTTGATGTAGAGTTTGAGATTGAGAATGCGACTGAGATGGAACGTGTTGTGGCTGCAAATAATGATGAATGGCATATGTCCGGTTGTTATGCTGCTGCTGTTGTTGTTGGGAAGAAGACGAATCCATTCCATGAGAGTGATGGTGGTAGCCGATGCCAGCAGCTACAGCGTCACTATTTCTATGGAAGTCTAAGCTATTACTGTATTGTGCTTGATGGTCTGATGCACTCAGTGTATAGTGTTCCGGGGAATTGTGTTCACGTTTCGCTAACGCTGATGAAGTTGATGATGACGATGAGGTGGCTGGCAGTGTTAGTGGTATTACTAGGGGTGGTGGTGTTCCTATCGATCGGTGCAGCATACTGCCAATCGTATATGGTGTAGCGGGTGGTGTCAATGGGTTGGGCTCACCCACTGATTGCCTAGAGCTGGACGTGGTAGAGCAGGGTGAGTCCATTTGCCGTACATAATCGAATTTACGAAAGGATTCATTGCTTTCGCTTAGGGTTTTCAAAAGGGATTCATGGTCACTGCCATGAGTGTACTGAGGTAGTAGATCGCCACAGCCATTGCTTGTGTAATCAATCTCAGAAGTTTGATTAGTAATAAGTCGGGTCGCAGCATCGCCAAGGAATTGTGACCGACAATTGAATCGGCTGCTGTTGTTTAAATCCATATATGGCTTCAGTTCGTGTCGGCGTGTGTGCGTGCCTCGATGGTTGGTATTTTTCTTCTGATTGCATTGAGATACTTTTCCATCTGCTGTTGATACGCTCGTTTCCGTTTCACTGACTGCGATAGTTGAACCAGCAGTGGGTGCCGGTGTCTTGGCTTTCTTCCTGCGCGGTTGATACTTGTAGTCGGGGTGCTCTTGCTTGTGGGTGAGTCGAAGTTTCTCAGCGAATTCAATAAACGGTTTCTTATCGCTGTCCTTAAGGTTTCTGAAAAGAGAGAGAAAGGTAAATATTAATCAAGGGAAAAATGCGAATAAGGGGAGGCAACTACAATTTAATCAGAGTCAATAGACAGGAATGTAAACAAACACGTGTTGGACGCAAACACAGATGGTGCAAATAGGGAGCATTGGAGACTTGAATTAAGTGGAGGGGAATGTGATACGGATGCCCGCACCAACAAAACGGATGGATGGAGGAGGTACCCGTATGTTTATTTGTTTTGTTTGTATAATATAAAAAGGAATACCAAGGGTGACTGTAATGATAAGTGATAAGTGTAGGTAGTGGAGGAATTTTCTCACCAAATTCCATACAGTATGATCTAAGGCAGGGAAAATGTGTGTAAGTATTTTATCGAATTTTGCCCACACCCTCTTGACCATGTCCTTGGTATAAATAATAGGTGGAGTGGGTAGATATTTAAATTCTCATGTCTTATCCCATTGCAACAAGTCGTTATTTAGACAAGCACGCAAATCGAATCAAAGCTATAACCCCAAAGTAAGTTAAATGATTATGTGCACTTACGCTTTATTTTATTTCTGTAAGCAAATAGGTACATACTTTCATTCTGTCTTGTCTGGGTAAGCCTTATGGTAAATGTTCAGTCCCATTAGCTATTTAGGGGAGGGCTTAACAAAAAACTTCAACCAGGAACTAGATAACTTTTTATACCCTATCCCATAGGGGTATATTAGTTTTGATACTTAGTTTGTAACATAGAGAAATAATTTTGCTACATATACCTCAAAGTATATGGATCGACTCAGAATCGCTAGCTGAGTCGATTAAGCCATGTCTGTCTGTCCGTCCGTCCGTCCGTCCGTCCGTCTGTACGTCACCGATTTTTAGGCCTTAAATTTTGAGCTAGGATAATGAAATTTGGTATAAAGGATCCTCGTCTCTGCCTACAGAACAAGTGTAAAAATTTTTTAATCCGCCCACTGCCACGCCCCCTTTTAAGAAAAACTCAGTTTTTGACCAAACCGTAAGGAATTTTTAAAAAGTTTCTGAACAACAAATTTAGACAATATTAATATCTATATTTCGTCCATATAAAGTTTTTTGCCACGCCCACTTTTTGGGGGCGTTTTCAATTAAAAACTGTTTTCGGTCAAATTTTAAATTTTTCGAAAAAAAAATTGATGCAGAATCATTAACATTATTAATATGAACATTTCGTCTATATACCATTTTAACCCACGCCCACTTTTTGGGGGCGTTTTTATATAAAAACCATTTTTATACACTACCCCATAACAGATGCAGGAGAAAACCTTGTCTTTTGTAGAACCGTAAAAGTGCTTTGTAAGCAGTCTGATGAATTTGTTGTCACTATATCATTTTTTCTATTTTATCCACATCGTGCTTTTAGCCATGCCCACTTTTTTGTGGATTTTAGTTTTATGGATAGGATGGGATAGGGTATTCAACGATCCGCACAGCGGATTGTAGCATTCTCATATGTTTTTTTCTCATGAACAAGAGAAACAACTTATAAAATCTTTAAGTATGTAAACTCGAGGTAATTTGATTGATTTGTTTTTATTTTATTTATTAAAAAAAGGTAAATTCAGACCACTTAGCCGTGGGACCATTCTGAGGTACTTGGAGTGACATATTTTGTTTACTAAATATTTTTCGGATGATCATACTGCCATCGGTGTGACCAATTAGATTACTGCAGTAGTATTCTCGAAGCCGGTGAGAGTGCGGGACAAGTTCAGAGAAGAAGTTAGACTCTTGTTTACCCTTCCTTGACTCATAAAATCGTTGCAGACAACACTAAACGCAGAGGCAATATAACGCCTCATAAAGGGTGATCCATTTCGAGGTTCCCTACTTTTTTAAAGAAAAAAACGCAGAAAATTCAAATTTAATGGAGAATGTTTATTATCATTTGAAAGAACATTCTTTGGCATTTATTTTTTGAAGATTATGTCTATCAAATGTCCATCCGTTGAGTCCAATTTTCGATCACTCGTTCGAGCATTTCGACTGGTAACTAGCGAATGACACGCGTGATGTTTTCCTTCAAGGCCTGAATCGAAGCGGGTTTGTCATCATAAGCTTTTGACTTTACATATCCCCACAGAAAAAAGTCTAACGGTGTGATATCACACGATCTTGGTGGCCAATCGACCGGCCCAAAACGTGAAATTATGTGCTCACCGAAATGTTCTCTCAATAAGTCCATTGATTGATGCGATGTTTGGGAAGTGGCGCCGTCTTGCTGAAACCAAATGTCGCCGAGATCACGAGCTTCAATTTCAGGCATCAATTAGTCGGTTATCATGGCACGATAACGGTCGCCATTGACGGTTACGTTCGCACCGGCATAATTTACACACTCTCAGCTACGGCCGCTATATTCTATATTCGGTCGAATATTATCCAATAATGAATGCTGGGTCTCAAAATGGGTGATGGTGTTGCGAATAGTACGCTCAGTAGGCCGATTATGTTGACCATAAGTTGAGCGAAGTGCACGAAACACATTCCTCACAGAACGTGAATTTTCATAATAAAGTTGAACTATTTGTAAACGCTGTTCACGCTTAAGTCTTTCCATTATGAAATGCCAAACAATACTAAACAAAAATAACATGACAGCATGACACGACTCACAGTTGATCTGTCAAAAAAAGGCTATTGAAAAAAGTATCTCTACTTGGATCACCCGTTATAACGCCGGTTGAAATTGGCCAGTTTCAACAGGTCTAAATGGTTGTATGTAAGCATCGCTAAATTATGCATTAGAAGATTAGATACAACCTAGGAGCATTGACTGAGTTAACTTTAACGAGTGATGAGTTCACGATAGTGTCGTACGTTCTTGCTCGATTTTTATTATGATTATTATAATCTCTTAATACTGAATTTAGAGGGAATCAGTGAAGACGTATCTACCTGCGGCTGAAAATTCTGATTGTTCGTTATTGGTTAGTTCTGTTAAAGTACTTTAATGAAAAAACCAATTATAAGAAACTGTTACATTGATAGTTGTTCTAAAACAAATAAGAATCTCAACTATCGTGTTAAGATTAATCAAAATTGTTAAAGCCGTTTTTAATAAATTGCGTAGATATATGGTAGGTACCATTATATACCAATTAAAAAATAACGAACTTGGTATCGACCCAATAACCACGAATATTAAACTTGAAGTAAATCCGTCAAGTCGTTTAGCCTCCAGTTGGACTGACGGAAAAAAATTGCCGGTCCCGTGTTTTCGGGCTCGGCAGCCTAATGTGTAGTGACAACTAAGTACTAGAAGAAGCTGCATTAGTTTGGAAGATTGGAGGCGTTGTTGGTATAAAACCTAGATCACAGTCCTAAGTATGTTAAGGAGCTGATAATCACTCTCTGTATAATATTTCGAGCTATTTCCAGTTACTTCACCCCGGAATGTGAAACTTCAAAAGATTTTAATGAGCCGAGGTTAGGTTTTATTTTAAAAGGTTATGTAGTTGGAATGTCCAACTCATTATAATCTCATTAGAGAGCACCTCCTAGCTTAGGAGATACTCTTGTTTTGTCGTAGTGCTTAGAGAGTATCTCCTAGCGTAGGAGATACCCTCGTTTTGTCGTAGTGCATAATCTTTGCCTGTAGATCCTACTTAGCACATACAGCCTTCCTGCAAGGGATTTTTTTGTGGAAAGTTTCCTTTTAAAAAGAAGTCAGATATATTCGATTTTTTTGAGAATTTGTAATTTCTGTAGGGCTTCACACCTACACAACAGCCTTTTGTCTAAGACCAGTCACCCATTATGGAGAAGTTCTATGTTGAAAGACACCATTTGCAATAGTAAAAAGAGTTCTTTATTAAGAATACCTTTTCCAGCCACTATATGACAACTCTACCAACAAGTCATTAGAATAGCATCGCCAATATAGAGCATAAAAGATAATGTCGAGCTGAAAGATATGTGTATCATATTTTATAGTACATCAAACTAATATACCGCCAAAAAAATTTAAATACAATAAAAGGATTCAAACAAAAATGTGCAGTCATGACTTTTTGTTCCCACATCCTAAATTTACCGGTCCACCTAACAAACTTCAAAACGTAGTTGTCACAAAGCGGAAAGGGTTTGTTTTTTTTTTCACATATATACATGAACATACTCTTAGCAACGTTCTTTTGTTCGCATCGCATAGAATTGAAATCCAATTTAACTTACAAATCAATCATGTTCATTCCACAGAATATGAACGTTTTATACTATCCGTTCGTTTGTTGAGACAAAGTATATAAAGTTTTATTGTAGCAGTTGAATGAAAAGATTTCTAAGTACAAACTCATCTGGAAGGAACCACGTAACTATGGAGATTTAAGTTGCGTAATAGCATTTTGATGAATTGTTGTACAACATGAACTTCGCATCTGTGCGTAGGTATTTCCGAAAGGATTTTCATAAGTGACACAGAAATTAAAATCCTGAGAGAGTTAAAGTAAAGATCACGATAAGATCGCAAGTCTTAGATTACATTTTAGATTAAATTTTAGAATAAATTTATATATTTGTTATATTAGACATCACTTAATTCGATTCATCTAATAAAACATCCCCTAGTTTAGACTCCAATATACTGAAAGAGATTGTGGTAAACACATTAAAACACGTGACCTCCTGATGAAAGGTTAATTTCTATTTAACTTTTCATAAATTTTTCCAGTATCTCATCATTGTATTGTATTTGCCCCTTCTAATTGGATATTTCTCGAAAGAGGTGCTCTACACAAGATATTATGTTTGTGTGCAAAGGATTATTCGTTTTTGTTTAAATCAATGCTCGGTTATTCTACAGAGTATATAGTAAATACAAATCCAACAGAAGAGGTTCTTTTTATTCAATTATTAGATATTGGATATCGATTCTATTATGATCAGATGAACGAATGAATGAAGTTTTAGATGTATGAAATGGACATCCAGGTATACGTAGTTAAGAAAAATTCTGTATTTAAAAATATTTCACCCCGCATCGAGCTAAATGCGACGGTTAAATATGCTGAGTGTCCAATTATTTCGAGCAGCCAACACCGATGAATATTCAGACAACTGAGACTTAACAAGGCGAACCCAAATGCCGTTGCTGCTCTTCTATAGAAATTGTAATTTTATACCCAACAATATATTTAGGCGATATAATTATCTATATCTATATATATAGTTGGGTGTTGTAGAACGAGGTAGACTCTGATTGGATTTAACTTGGCAATGCCCAGTGGTTGTTACTCTGAATACATATCAAATGTGCTTATTTTTATCTCAATAGCCTAGGTAAGGACTGATATTATTGTTGACGACCCTGCTAAACGAAAAAAGGATAACGACGGTGCAGGTAAACAACTAGCGGAAGCCCTAAACTGCTACAAAGCAGATATGACTGCCATCCAGGAAATACGATGGGATGGGAAGGGCAAAAAGAGGATGAAAAACTGTGACATCTACTATGGACCGTGTTATAGTGAACAGATACAGCGACTATTCGGATGCGGATTTTTTATAAGTTCCAGACTTAGACAAGAAGTATTATGTTTCCAAGACATTAGCGAACACATTGTAACAATCCGCATCAGGGCCAAATTCGCCAACATAAGCCTTATATGCGCTCGTGCCGTAATATGTGAACGCCTGAAACCGTTTATCAACAAAATGATCGGCCTTTATCAGTGTGGTTTTAGGCCAGAAAATTACACAACCGATCTAATGTTTAACTTCGGCAGATCCTGGAAAAAAAACCCAAGAAGTCCAAATCAATACCCACCACCTATTTATTGATTTCAAAGCCGCAAACGACAGCATTTATAGATATGAACTATACAGATCCATGTCTAGTTTTGGTATACCGCCCAAACTCGTCTGTTTGTGTAGAATGACGATGGAGAATTCTCGCTGCTCCATCAGGGTCGGAAACGACCTCACCGACACATTCGATATCAAAAAGGCAAGGCACAATTTTCCAAAAATCGGTGCAACACATGTCGGCACACGCCGACGATATTGACATCATTGGTAGGACTCAACGTGATGTCATAGCCACGTTTGCTAGTATAGAGAAGGAAGCGGCAAGAATGGGTTTATCAGTAAATGAGGGTAAGACTAAGTATATGCTGTCAACACGAAAGGACTCACAACATCGACGAATTGGACAGAACGTCACCATTGACAGATATAACTTTAAGGTAGTACGGCACTTTGTCTACCTCGGTTCCGCTATTAACTCTGACAACAACATCTCATCAGAAATTAAACAAAAAATTACTCTTACCAACCGCTGTTTCTTCGGGCTAAGAAGGCAATTTAGTAGTAAAGCCCTCACTCGAACTACTAAGGAGAACCTTTTTAAGACCCTGATCACCCCAGTATCAAAAGCAGATGAAGAAATCCTTGCTCGATTCGAGGGAAAAATTCTACGAAAAAATGTCGGTCCCGTTTGCACCACCAACTATACGAGCTGTGCAGCGACATACCCCTGGACATAAAACTACGCTTTGGACGTTTAATATGGCTAGGACATGTAGAACGAATGGATACCAATACTCCCGCTCGAGTCTTCGATCCCAGTCTTCGATCCCAGCCAGTCTTCGGACGCAGTTGAGGAAGACCTCGCCTTAAGTGGCGCCCACAAGAAGAAACCGACCTCAACCCAACTTGGAGTGCGCAACTGGAGGCAGTTAGCTAAGGACCAGGCTAATTGAAGAGGCATATTGGTGGAGGCCCAGGTTGATGGCGGACTGTAGCGCCACCTGCTTCTTGAACGCTCTACTTTAAATTAATTTGAAAGTCATTGTAAAAACTCTTAAGAACGAGTTTAAATAAATGCATTAGTCGTATGTTGTTAGTAAAAACTATATATTTATGATGGAATGTATACATCTAATTTAATACATCCAGATCAGTAATTTTTATTGTTCCCAAGACAATTATTTCATTTTTGTTATATGCCTCATCGTGTTATATGATCCTCCTGGGAGGGAAAACTCCAGCATTTTACAATTTAATTTATAAATAATATGTTCCTACATTTAATCAAATATCAACAGACTTATTTAATTTTGATAACGATTAATGCATTTCACAATCTAATTTTTACATGTAAAATTACTGGTGATTCATAGTTTCGGATTTATTTTTGTTGAGGTACTGAGGTTATTATAATGACTCATAAAGTAAATATTTATAAGAAAGAGACATAATGATCTTCACCAAATGCAAAATATATATTTTTGTTGGGTCCGCCCATCCATTTTATGAGAACTGCACACACTCTGCATGAAATCAGAAGTGGTGGTATCTATAAGGGTTTGGAATTGCTGTGGCAATTCGATCCCTATTACAATTTACAACCCAAATGAAGTATATATACGGTTTCCAAATAGAACTGCATCCATTTCGTTTTCGATAATTTAATCAGTGCAATACGTACATATATCAATGTATAATCCGTTAATTAATTCTATCTCTACTAGTTATTCAATCAACACATTTTATCATTCTGGCCACAGTAGTATCTTCCATGCAGTGATATTGGGAGTAGCACAGGCAGCCAAATCCATAGAAATAAGTTACAGGGTGCGTTTTATGTTCGAGGTCAAACTTTTATTATGTTTCGAAGTCAACAATTTCGCAGTTGGTGCTATTTTAGCAATTTTGTTTCTAATGTGGTGTATCGGGCTTGTGGTTAGTTTGTTGATGTACACATTTTCCTTCAAGTACCTTCATAAGAAGAATCGGAAATCTTTACATCAGGGGATCGTTGTGGTCGGTATCACTATTTTTTGACATTATTCGTCCGGAAAAAAATTGCTCATTATATTCGCATCGTAGCACGAGCTGTGTGTAATGTGACACCATCTTACTGGAACCACAGGTTCTGTAGGCCTAATTGATCCAATTCGGGCACAAGAAAGTTTCCAACATATCCTATAATAGCGGTCACCAGTAACAAAGCAATGGCAAAGCCAGTCAAGTCAAATTTTACAAATGGCTGATGACAAATTTTACTCACACTAAAATGGCAAACAAATTAAATTAACCTGGAACATATAACACATCCTGCATTATCATTTTGATCGATAGTAAGACAGTTATTAAAGCGTGAAGAGCAGTAGATTCCATTGAGGGCTCAGTGGCGCGATGGTTAGTGCGATGAACTGCCGCGCAGGAGGTCTCGGTTCGATACCCAGCCGTAGCAACACCTAAATGATTTTTCACTGGCCCTCCTCTCGTGATGATCTGACAAATCATCCGAGTAGTATCAATTGTCAAGAATAGCTTATCTCAACTTAGCCGTTCGGAGTCGGCATAAAACAGGAGGTCCCACCATCGTGCAAGAAGTACACACGCACACATGAATGGTTGTGAGAAAGCTAGGCCCTGGGTACTAACGAGCCTGTTGCGCCAAAAATTTGTATTTGTATTTGTAGCAGTAGATTCCTGATGTTCCACACAGAATATTGACAAAACTTTCTATAATTGATGAAATACACTTCTCAAATCTCAACAAATAACCATGTTTTTCTTTGTAAGAGAATGTTCAAAAATAACCACAAATATATCGACAAAACTCTTTGTGTGCATCAACACCATCGAACAATTTTATAATAGCGGGTGTTTTTTTTAAAGGTTGGTTTTTCGAATAGAGATAAAACTGACATTTTGTGGTCAAATCGGGCAATTCTAATGTCATTTATGTTCAGTTTGGTTTGCCATTTCATCATGAACAGGTTGACAAATGATCATAACGCAAGCTCCGTCCATTTTATGGTCGAAATAATCGTCCATCAGAGCAATTAATTCGGTTAACCACGGATCGTTTTTGCACTACGTTTACTCTATGTTATAATACGCATCCGCAGAGACGTCGAACAGTGCGCACCGAAGAAACAATTGTCGCTCTAGAGCAAAGTTTTGAAGAGGACCCGAATGAATCGATTCGCCACCGTGCACAGCACTTGGAGCTTTGTCCATCAACTTTATTGATGATTTTGCGCAAAGATCTTGTCTAACGACCTTACAAGATCCAGCTTGTGCAAGAAATAAAGCCGACGCCATGCAATGCGTAGTGAATTTGGTGGATGGGTCGAAAATGAGATTGGTCTCGATGCTGATTTTCATCGCAAAATTTTGTTCAGTGATGAGGCTCATTTTTTGTGGAATGGCTACGAAATTGCCGCATTTGGAGTGAAGAGAATCCACTAGAGACCCTTGAGACGCCATTACATCCACAAAAGCTGACTGTTTGGTGAGCTCTATGGGTTGGTGGAGTAATTGGGCCATACTTCTTCCGAAATGATACTGGAGAGTCAGTTACCGTTAATGGAGACCGGTATAGAGCCATGATAACCGACTATTTTGTTCCCGAATTGGATGGCATAAATGTGGATGAGATGTGGTTCCAACAAAACGGCGCTACATGCCAAACAGCGCACGTCAAAATGTCATATGCTCGAAAAAGTGGTTTAAAATTGGACCTCTAGACTTGGCTTTATTCGAACCAGCCTCGGCTGCCACATGACCGAAATCATATTTTAACATTATTGGTATTAAATTCCTTCCAATAAATCCAAATTGTGGACATTAAAATTATTTTCTTGTGTTTTATTTCAATTCGAAGTTCTATACCTCTAAAAAAAAACACGTTTACATTGTTCATTTCGGCAACCTCAATCTACTCAGATGTGGTATAAGTTAAAACAAAAATGTATATCTGCTTGCAGCATCTTGCTAAGCTAATTATAATTTAATATGACACGAAAGTTGTTACTCAAATGTAGGTACTACCAAACTCAAGAATTAATGATTCAGGAGAAGTTCGGTCCTCCGTTTACAGAAAGAGTTATATTTAAGCCAAAGATTTCCCTTTCAGGAGCACCAACATGCATGCATTAAAATATAATTAGTTTTTTGCTTGTTTGAGGGTACTATTTGCTTAGAATTACACATATGACATGGCTTTGTTCCGCTGTGCTAATCGCTTAATACCCTATCCCATCCCATCCTTAAAATTAATCTACCCAAAAATTGACACCACATATTGTTCAGACAGTTTATCAAAATCTTTCAGTGTTCGACAAAAAAATTCTATTGCATATGATATGTTTTAGGGTATACAAATCTATTTAATACCCTATCCCATACGGGTATATTAATTTTGATACATAGTTTGTAACATAACAGAGAAATAATTTAGCAAGGTATATGTACCTCAAAGTATATGGATCGACTCAGAATCCCTAGCTGAGTCGATGTTGCCATGTCTGTCTGGTTTTTAGGCCTTAAATGTTGAGCCTAGAATAATGAAATTTGGTATACAGGATTCTTGTCCGAGGCTATAGAACTAGTGTAAACATTTTAAAAATCGGTGGGTTAAAATTAGCTTTGGACATTGGACATATTACCAATGTTTTTTCATTGAAGGTTTTTTTTTAACTTTCGTTATAATTTTACCGAAAACCATTTTTTACACTAAACGCCTTCAAACAGTGGGCGTAGACGAAATAAATATATATTCTGGAACTTTTCCATAATTCTTAAAAGTTTGATAAAAAAAACGCTTTTCTAAAAAATAGGCTTGGCAGTGGGCGGATTTTTAGAATTGTTGCACTTGTTCTGTAGGTATGGACAAGGATCCCATATACTATTTTAATTTAAGACCTAAAAATCGGTGATGAATAGACGGACAGACAGACATGACTAAATCGACTCAGCTAGCGAATCTGAGTCGGTTCATATACTTTATTTTTCCATGTTACAAAGACAGCCATTTTTCCAAACTGTAAGGAATTTTGAAGAAATGTCTGAACAACATATTAAGACAATCTATTTATATTTATATATCAAAAAGTGGGTTTTATGGGCCTATAATATAGAAAATGACATTGTCACAACATATTGTTCAAACAGTTTATCAGAATCTTTTGTTGTTTGACCAAAAACCTCGTTTTTCTCCAGCATATGCTATGGGGTAGGGTATACAAACGCTTTTTGTAAGAAAACGCCCCCAAAAAGTGGGCGTGGGTTAAAATGATCTACTGACGAAATGTTCATATTAATATAATATTTAAAATGTGACTGAAAAATGTTTTTTATTAAAAAACATATGAGAAGGCTACAATCCGCTGTGCGGGTCATTTAATACAATATCCCATCCCATCCTTTATCCAATTAATCTCCCCAATATCCCCAAAATGTGGTCTTTATGGTCATAAAGTATTGAAAATGACGTTGTCACAACATATTGTTCAGACGTTTTATCAAAATAATTTATGGTTAGACATAAAACAACGTTTTTCTATTGTATATGCCTTGGGGTAGGGAATACTAATGGTTTTTGTAGGAAAATGCCCCCAATCAGCTAGCGATTCTGAGTCGATCCATATACTTTGAGGTAGATGTAGCCAAATTATTTCTCTATGTTACAAACTATGTATCAAACTTAATATACCCCTATGGGATAGGGTATAAAAAGTTGTTTTTTGTCGAACCATGAAAGAATTTGATAAACCTCCTGAACCATATGTTGTGACAACATCATTTTCAATACTTTATGACCTTTCAAGACCATATTTTGGGGTTATTAATTTTAAGGATGGGATGGGATAGGGTATTGAACGATCCGCACAGCGGATTGTAGCCTTCTCATATGTTTTTATTATACAAATATTCGAACACTTTTTGCTGGCTCATTTATTTATATTAACTTTCTCTTACAAAGAGAACGATATTGTTTTCGTGAAATTTTTCGACCTCGAGATTTTGATTGATTCGAACATTACGATGATAGCGGAGCCTTAAAAAGTGGTTTTTGGAATTCCGTCCGTCGGTCCGTCGGTCCGTCTGCCCAACTATCACTAAACGGAATTTTCAGTTTTGGCAAATAACGGAAAATCATTATTATTCACATTGACATCGATTCATTCAAATTTCGGAGTAACCATTCGTATAATCACATTTCGATATTATTTATATCATTTTTAGCATCAATAATCAAAATGATTATGATTTGATCTAACGCCCAACTTGCTGTGAAAGAGAAAGTTGCGTACGACCTAGTCGTGCATCCACCACTCGTTTTTTTTTTCTGTTTACACTGCTTACATCAGTGGTCAGGGTATTACACAGCCAGAATTCATGTTATTTCCAAGTTGAACCCCAACTTCATAAGCTCATGAGACTCATTGAAAAACTTTTGCATTTATTTCATGCTGTACCTGTTTACACCCTATCCCATAGGGGTATATTAGTTTTGATACATAGTTTGTAACATAGAGAAATAATTTAGCTACATATACCTCAAAGTATATGGATAGACTCAGAATCGCTAGCTGAGTCGATTTAGCCATATCTATCCGTCCGTCCGTACGTCACCAGTTTTTGGGCCTTAAATTTTGAGCTAGAAGGATGAAATTTAGTACACGTGCTTTTTGTTGCTCCCAGCAGAACAAGTGTAAAGAATTTTAAAATCCGCCCACTGCCACGCCCCCTTTTTAGAAAAACGTATTTTTTGGCCAAACCGTAAAGAATTTTAAAAAGTGTCTGGGCAGCATATTTAGAGAATCGTTATATCTATATTTCGTCAATATAAAGTTGGCGAATTTTTAATAAAAAACGTTTTTCGGTCAAATTTTAAATATTTCGAAAAAAAAATTTGATGCAGTATCATTAGTAATATTAATATGAACATTTCGTCTATAGACCATTTTAACCCACGCTCACTTTTTGGGGGCGTTTTCTTACAAAAACCGTTTGTATACACTACCCCATAGCATATGCAGGAGAAAAACGATGTTTTTTGTCAAACAACAAAAGATTCTGATAAACTGTTTGAACAATATGTTGTGACAATGTCATTTTCTATATTATAGGCCCATAAAGCCCACTTTTTGGAGATATTAATTTTAAGGATGGGGTGGGATGGGGTATTCAACGTTCCGCACAGCGGATTGTAGCCTTCTCATGTTTTTTTTTTTTTTTAAGAAAAATCACTTTAATGGCCTTAATGTTTTATATTCGCACCTTTGCAGTATGTACAAGTTCAAATATAGATTAAGTAAGAATACACATCAGACGAGTTCAAGGTATTTCAAAATCGGGAGCAATATTTTGCATATACAATATATATTTTTATTTGTAAAATGTATCATAGGGTAATGATACCACTTGATGAAAAGCTCAAAAATGCTTATTCAGGTTAAAACATATTATTCCAAAGATTCTTTCTGTGATTGCACTAAATACTTTCAAATATTATATTCAATACTTCGTTTTCTTTATGATGTAAGCGCAAAATCGAACTATGACTAATCCAATTAATTTCTTATCAACAAGTATTTTTGGGAGATAAGACAAATTGCAGAAACCAATGATCAGAAAATTGTGTTTACCCCCCACTGCGATGAGGTCATAATGTTGTATTAGTGATGTTATGCAAGCAACAATTAACATTATTAATTTGGATCAATGCAAAGCGATAAGAGGCCAAATGCCTATCGGTAGCAATATTTTATGAGATAAGATACAACTGAGATGTCGATGAAAAGCACTTAAAAAAAACTATTTCAACGAAAGTGATTGTGAGTGCGGTACTTTGTCCGGCTTGAGGCTTTGTCTAAATGCCGACTTTGATATGAATTTGTAAAATTAAATTATTTTTTATTTTGACCAAAGGGTTACAGTTACATTTTGGGGCAACAGGCTCGTTTTTACAATTATTCATGTATGCGTGTTTACTTCTTGCACGATGGCGAGAGGTGGCACTCCAGGAAAGGTGTTTGAAAGTTTTACCAAAGTTTAAAATGGCAAAGCCAAGAATACATGGTGTAAACATAATTCTGTTGAGATGACACACAGTCGATGCTGAGGGTATGGAAGAACCTCGTCTGAAGACTACAGGCAGATGACGAACAATCCCTCGCTATCAGGCAGAACATAACAATTAATATTGGTGACGATAGCGAAAACTACCAACCAACCAAGTGAAGTGAGGATAACAATATCTGAAATTCAGTTTAAAAAAGGAGTTCCCTCCGAGATTAATAATGCCGGTGGAGATGACTTAACATTCACCTACTCATAAGCTAAATTTGGTCGGATGAAAGTATGCCTAATAAATGGAAGCTCAGCATAGTTTGCCTGATCCACAGAAAAGGAGATAGTCTGAGCTGCGCCAACTACAGAGGCATCAGTCTCCTCAACATCTCCTACGAGAACATCTATGCCGTAATATGTGAACGCCTAAAATCGTTTACCAACAAGCTGATCGGCCCTTATGTTTGTGGTTTTAGGCCAGCAAAGTCCACAGCTGATCAAATCTTCACAGTTCAACAGATCCTGAAAAAAACCCAAAAAGTTCAAAAAGCCGCATACGACAGCAATTTTTGGTGACTAACTATATAGAGCCATGTCTAGTTTTGGTATACCAACTAAACTCGTCCGTCTGTGCAGGATGACGATGGAAAATTATCGCTGATCTAACAGGGTTGGAAACGACCTAATCGAAACATTCCATACTAGAAAAGGTTTTAGGCAAGGCGTCGCAATATCATGTCAATGAGAGCCATTCTACAGTTAGGTGTGCGAGTCCTTTAAAAGGCTATCCCTCGGTAATTAAAACCTCAAAAGCTTTATTTGAATAAAACATAGACACTGACATTACCAAATATTTTTTATTCATTTTTTTAATGTCCTTATGGTATGACCAGAGTTCCTTCTAAAAATGGGTGTGGTACTGGGCGGAAATGAACAATTTGACACTTGTACTTGCATGAACAAAAAGCCCACCAAACTTCATCATCCTACCTCAGTATTATATCAGTCAATAGTAGGCACGGCGATTAAATGAAACCTTGAAGCTGCTGTCGACCAACTCCGACTCTCAGCCTTCAAAGTTTGAACGATTGAATCAGACATGTCTGCAAGTTTGTAAGGGGATTGTATGGTTTAAAGCAAGCATCACGTGTCTAGGCTTTGATCTTTCAACATTTTTTGATGTGGAGATTCATCAGAAGGATGACGGAAGTGTATTTATAAATCAATCAAATTTGGTTGACCAAATTATTTAAAATTTTGGGATGTCGAATGCGAATGCTGTTTCAACACCTCCAGATGAAGTGGCCCTCGATTGATATCGGCGACTCAGTTATTATTGATCCCCTATCGAGCAGCAGTTGATGAAACCAAAAGATGAAACTAACCAAACGTTGGTTCTAGTAAATCCCTACATGGAAAAACCAAAACCAAGATAGGTACGTTAAGGGAAACTATTGATGCAGACTATTTTGGTGATCGGACAAATAGGGGATCTATCAGCAGTTTTATTTGTTTTCTGGTGATGATCTCTTGGGAATCTCTGCTACAGCAGAACCTTATGAACCCCTTACGAAGAGAACGTTTTCAAAAACTAATATAGATGTATAAATTTTGTATATCTATTTAATTTGCTGCAAATAATAACAAATAACAACATAGATTTTTTCAACTGGCCAATATATGTATATAGCGAGATACATATATATGATTTTCTTAATTTGTCAAAAAAAAAACCTAAATTCATCATTTCCATTTTGTTTAGTAAAAATCCTGTATGCAGTTTTGTAAATGTTTACGTTGATGATTCTGCTTTGTTAAAATCAAATTCGTAAAAGCCCTTTCGAGACATTTCGTTTAACCAAAACCGTTAATTACCCAGATGGGCAGAATGCCGGACCTTCTCAATCATCGTAACATAAGGTACGATTAATAATTATATTGAGTTCCATTTTTTGACAAAAAACAATACAATCTATATTAGGAGCGAGTAATAATCAATTAAAATCCAGACCGTTAATGACATTCATTGGAGGATATTAATTAATAAGTGAATGAGTTCCAAAATATTTATTCAAGAAGCATTTTCCAACATATATTTGGAGATTTGCTATATACAATATTGAGAATCGATACCTTTTTCCATCGATTATTTCAAGGCCTTCGTTTGTGTTTGGCACAAGGTATTGATAAGCAAACCATCAGATGGCGAGTTTCATTAATATCCTTTCAGGTTTTGTTCCATGATGAATCTTTTCAACTAGATTCTCTATACATGCTGGATTGCCTTAAGACTCAAATTTTTCTCTTACCCTGTTTCAGTCAATTTAATGATATCAACCGATTTTTCGATCCAAATAGAGAATAATCCCATTAAGCGCCGCTTTGACAAACCAAAATATTCAACAAAACAGTAGTTAGATGTCCAAAATTCACCAGAAAATGTCTAGAAAGTTAAGCTAACAACTGGTTACGCATTCACAAATATAAATAAAACGTCAAAATATTTTTATGAAACGTACATATTAAATCTGAAGTAAAATTTACACATATACTACAATTAAGTTTTTGAAACTTTCCCAAAGACTTGAACTTGACTCGAATTCAATTCAAGAATTAGCACAACTATCTGCCAATATCAATGAAATGCATTTGACAATGCTAACGCAAGCAGATGTGACATACGAAATCTGTTGGCAAAAGTTTAATGATAGGCAGAAATCCAATTACTGCTCTACATAGTAATTAAAAATCCAGCTTGCAAACGCATCCTTTACCATCCGTTTTGAATCACCACTTCATATCATTATAAAACGCAATTCAATTTCACGGATTCAGACTCATTCAAACCGAGGAACAATAAAACAATAAAAAGTGTATTATACTTACTTCCACAGTTTTCCTAGAGATTTACTCAACTCTGAGTTCTGTAGATGTGGATACTGCTTGGACATTACGCGTCGAGCTGCCTGCGCCCATACCATAAATGCATTCATTGGCCTCTTGATGTGGTCTTTCTTCCTATCTGACGTGGATCTGGAATGAAAAAGATTACGACGGTGGTCAGCATATTATAAATTTACTATCTACGAGTATGTACACTCTAAGAGTTGAGAAGGATTTTAAATTTTTAATTAACGCGTCATTACGAGCAGCGTCAAAATGAATTCTTGCAAAATCACCCCGAACCACTTGATTCGGTTTATTCGCTGCGGCTGTGGTGTGGTATGCAAACTTCCTGCCTGTGGTAATTGCATAAGCAAGTAGTATAGCGAATGTTTTAGTACTGCACCAGAAGAGGATTATAAATATTTCCACTTTTGAACGACGACGTCAAAATGTGGATATAAAGTTAAAAATGTCTACTTTTACGTATATGTTACACTTTTCGATGTTGGAATATTCGCTTCGATAACTTGAGCCACTTAGGAGTTAGTATGATTTGATGTGAACTATTTATATTTAAATGTATGGAAAATGGTGTATGTATAAATTACCGTTGTGGGAGGTCTTAATGTCAGGACCTTTCCAAATTAATTTAAATTTAGTCCTGGTAAGTGTATTATGTTCATATGCCAAGAAGAAGTTTCAAACTTAGAGCGAATTATTTTAATTTGATTAGTATAATAGATTTATATTACAGCTTGCTGTTACCGGCTTTTCTACTTTTTATACCCTATCCCAATGGGGTATATTAGTTTTGATACCCAGTTTGTAACATAGAGAAATAATTTAGCTACATAGCTCTCTATATCCTCGATCGCGGGTTTTTTTGCTCGCTTTTCTTCTTTCCCTTCTTCTATGTCTATAGAGCTCAATGGCAGCTCTCGTCTTCACCTGCAGCTTAGCCTTGTAGGCCTCGATATTGGGTGAGCATCTGTCGGTATTCCTCATCAAACCAGAGATTTCTTGCTGGTGGCCGCGAGAAACCTAGCACATCAATTGCGGCTGATCTAATGGCATCCGAATAGTCGCTCTTTCTGCTCACTATAACACGTTCATAGTAGATGTCACTTTTTTTCATCCTCTTTTTGCCCGGCCCATCCCATCGTATTTCCTGGATGGTTATAATGTCTGCTTTGTAGCAGTTTAGGGCTTCCGCTAGTTGTTCAGCTTTAAAATTTACAGTGTGTCGAATGGACAATTGCGTGGCACGTCATCTAGTCGATGTCGATGAAATCTTCAAGACAACTTTAAACAACGGAAACGACGGATTGAATCCTCGACAAATTGTTCTTTAGAAACATTGTGACGATTATTCCGCTTTTTTATGTGTATGGCATTCCACTGCTTATTAACACAAATTCGGACTCTGTTTTTTCACAAATGTCAAAATCAAATTGGCATTTGATGTCATTTATAAAATCGATGGCACACCCCAAAAGGGTCATATACATGGTCTATTATATGAGAGTATGTACCTGGAATGTACGAACACTCTACACCCCGGGTGCTACTCAAAAACTTGAATCTGTCCTCACAAGGCAGATATAACCGCAATCCAGGAGATAGGATGGATAGCGATGGATCAGATACAATAAAGAGATAAAATTGCGACATTTATTACAGCTGCAACAAAAGATTGCATGTATTAGGATGCGGATTCGTCGTTGGAAATCGGCTTAGGACAAAAGTCATTGACTTCAAGCCGATAAGCACATTTCTGTGATCCGCATCAAAACAACGTTCCAAAACATAAGCCTAATATGTGCACACGCCACTACCGACCAGACTGAAGATCGCATCAAGGAGGATGGAGCCTACAGAGCCTGTCCGGAGTATGATGTAAAAGTTGTACTCGGGAATTTCAATGCTAACGTCAGAAATGAAAACATGTTTGGCGGTTTAGTTGGTAAGCACAGAATCCACGAAACGACAACAGACAACGGCTACCGTCTTATCGATTTTGCAGCAGTAGTACACTAGGCAAACGTCGACTCTGACCATTTTCTTGTAGCGGCTAAATTCAGAGCTCGACTGTCCAACGAGAAAAAGCGACGTTGGATGCCTTAGCACACCTGGAGTAGCCAGAGCCTACAGTGAGCGCTTGAGTATGAAATTCTCCTGCGTGCGTTAGACCAACCATTTTTCGACAACCTTAGCGACATTTCGGCTAAAAGGATACAAGATCTTATCGGTTTTATAAACCTCACAGGCTGGATCTAGAGACCGCCTGTATCACATCCACAACAACAATCATAATAAAGGTCACACGAGTCGTGTTAACAAAAAGGCACATAAGTGCTACTTGTGTTCATGCCGAACCGCCACTTCTACCTACCTACCTATTTCGAAAACAAGATCCTATCCAAATCCTGGAAAAGACCAAGTAATTTCAAGTCGCAACTTACCACCTCTTTATCGACTTCAAAGCCGCGTATGATAGCATACATCGTCAGGAGCTCTATATGGCGATGGCCGAATTGGAAATCCCGGCAAAACTGATTCAGCTGTGTTGCTTGACGCTGGAAAACACGCGCTGCAACGTGCAGTTTGAAAGTAGCTCCTCCGAACTATTCCCAACATGCATCGGATTTCGGCAAGGAGACGCTCTATCATGTGACTTCTTCAATCTTGTACTGGAGCAGATAGTGCGCTGGGCAGGTGTTAACACGGAAGGCACTATTTTCAACAGGTCCGTCCAGCTGTTGGCTATGCGGACGATATTGACATCAATGGTCGCTCCCAACGTGCCGTGATAAAAGCGTTCACGGCGATTAAAGAACATGCGAAATCCGTTGGCCTTGAATTAAATGAGGACAAGACTAAGTACATGCTATCAACAAACAAAAATGCATCTGTCCACCGCCTAGGACAAAACGTCACTATTGATAATAGCAATTTCGAGGTAGTTAAGTAGTTCACCTACCTCGGAGTAAACATAAACTCCAAGAATGACAGGAAGGCTGCAGTATATCAGGCAGAGACCTTCACGGGTCGGGAGCCCGATAAGTAAGTAAGTAAGTAATCCCATTGAATTGAAAATTTTCGATTTGTCTCGGACCGTATCTTAAAGTAAATTATTTCGATATAAATATTCGGTATTTGAGGCGTATACGTAACAATTCGGCAAGTTTCTCATAAAAGAACTAAAAATTCGTGTTAAGTCTAACCATTTAATATTATGATAGCGATACTCAAATACGTTTTTTGTGGTTTGATCACAGTCGGCAGAGTGGCACAATGGTAAGTGCGGTATAGAACCGTGAAAACGTTCTTGATTCGGTCCCCAATTTTTTTCGTAGACTTTTTTTGTATTTCAGTACAATTGGGAAAATAATTTTCAAATTTCTTCGCAATTTGTATGTTGCGAAAAATTAAATAACTATTAAGCTTAGTACCTACCTCATATAGACAACTATTATTGTTCGTAAAAAGGATTAAATATAAGTTTTAAACATATTATGTATTGTTTATTTACGACAATAATAAAAATTAAATTATTTCGGTAAACTAAAGTGTAAATAAAGGAATTTTGAAATGCTTTCCCATATTTGTTTAATTACCTGGACATAAATAGAGCAATTTTAAAAACTATCATCTTTTAGACGCGTTTTTAAAAGAGGGTCTTATTACTTACTATGTTATATAGATATTTGAGTTATGTGTAGCAAAAGTTAGATCGTTAAAACGATGTCGTCTAGACAATTGTGGGTTTGTGATTAAATAATGTACGGTATTTACTTAGTCTTACCAGTAACAAAAATCGTTTGTTTTATTATGTGGGATTTGCAAAGATGCAACTGTTGATGTTTGTCAAATTAGAAGTTTAAGCTGTATTATGTTTTGGACTCATAGGTGTATTTATCTGTAACATACAAAATTATTTTATTTTTAATGTTTGGAAAATTTAAGAGATGAAGATTTGTTTTTCATTTCCATGAACATTATATAGCTTAAATAAATTTTAATTGAATTGATATCCTGCAAAGATATTCGCAAATATAGATCAGTATATTATCTATACAGTCTTCTTTCAATATCTTCTTTGTTTTCACTTTTAATCAAAACATCTAAGTAATTTGAAACTATTTTGAAATATTTTGTAAATACAAGTAATTTAGTGCTATATCTTTATCTAACGTTTATCAGCTTTTCGAAAAAACGCTCTAAAATTGACCTGCAGGGGGTACTCTCATAAATAAATTGAATAAATAACCTTAAATAGCTAATAATTCTAAATATCTATCAAAATACGATTGGAAAGTTTTTATTTATGAATATAAAACATACAACGAAGCAAATAGAATAAAGAAAAATCCAAAAGGATCTTTCCATCCCCAAATGACATTCGCAAGTTTTGGTAAGCAAAAGGTAAGGGTGGGGGTACCTCACACAATTTTTGCTTATAAAATTATATTTCAATTGATATTTCATTAACTAAAAAGCTGAATAATTTTATTGATTTGAAAAAAAAATATATTAATTTACCAGTATTTTAATGATCCATTTTCTAATGAACTTTGTCAGTTTTTTTGCTATAAAATGGTCAAAAATTGACCTACAGGGGGGGTACCACTATCAAAATTTAGCTAAAATACCCAATAATTCGAATTTCGTTTATTCAATCAAATTAATTCAAATTGAAATAATCTTTAGTTGCTTAAAGTCCATAGAATTTATTTATCTTCCTATTAACAACCACATTAAAAGTATACCATTTCTTAAGCCCCTCTGAGGGGAAATATAGGGTATACCCCAATTCTTGCTAAGAAAATCGTTACCTATTCATTAGTAGAATTAGTTGTCGTGACTTGGCCTTTTTTGAACATCATTTCAATGAAATGGGTCAAAAATACCGACAAAGGTTTGGATTTTATGGATGAAAATTGGTTAATTTAAAGAATCTTTGGGGCTATACCTCTGGATGGTCATTACTAATCAAGTTTCCTAATTCTGGAAAATATTACTAGATTAACTGATATTTTAAGAATATTTGCTGAAAAAATTAGAACTGTTTTAAATGCATTTTGTTTACAAGAGCATTTTTCGTCAGCGACTTCGAACAAAAATCCGGCAATAGTTTTGTCTATGTAGATTATCGATACTTTAGTTCGACGATGAGATTACTGGCCTTATAACGAAAATTGATTTTAGAGAACAATATTTCATATATTTGATTAATGTTTTATAATAGTTGACAGTAAACTTTACAAAAAATCTCCGCGAAAACGCCTCTTCTCCAATACTTTGAAATAGGATTATAAAAATGACAAATGTGCATTTCGGTGAAATACTATACAATACTTTAAACTATAGCGATGTTAGAACCTGACCTTCAGTCAACGATTAATACAACCAAATTTCATGTCTCGCTGTAAGAGTAACATTTATTTTAGGTCTCCTTTTAAATTTCTCCTTTTATTTTCAAATGAAAGTTTTATATCACGAACATGATACGATTTTGATTTCGTTACGTGTCAAAGTTTTTTTGAGAAATTATTATTTTATTAAAAACATTAGCTTAGCGAAATATTGCTAACATATAACTTCAATATCTTTTATTCATTTCTCAAAAGCTGCTACAAACTTCTATTCAACAGTTTACTAATTTCATCAATGCTCATCAAATATTTCCACCCTCCTTTTTTCTTGACTGTAAACGATTTGATGGACTTAACCACTAAACAAAATTAAAGTAAATATGTTGTTCACGAGGAAATGAATATATGGTACCAAATAATATCTCCATTAAATGAAATAGGTGACTTTATACCACGAACCGGAAGGAACGATTTTGGAGACTTATAAACGCACTTAACACATATTCGAAATCTGTCTTTCTTTCCCCAATATAAAGCTATGCGATTTGGTCGACCTGAAACCACGTACACTCCATTGCTTAGTCCCTTTTATTAAATGTAAAACATACATTCTCGGAATCTAGATAAATAACACTATAACCTTCCTAGGCGTTTAAGCTGGGTATGTTTAAGCTTCCTTCATGCTTCCTTTTAAGCTTCCTGGCACGCTTGCGGGAGGCCGGTCTAAAACCTCATTGACGGGGGGATCTATCTGCTACTGGCCGGGTTATAAAATAAAAATAATCGGTTCAAACCAAAAAAATTGATGTCACTATTAATGTGATTATATCCCATTAAAACAATAACACCTAAAAGGTATCCATCCTTTAAAAGAAGTAGTCGTATGGCGACCACAGATAAAGCGATTAGAAATCTAATCAAGTAGTATAAGAAAAGATAAACAAATGTACAATTTTTTTTTAGCCCCATGGCTACCATGTCCCGGAATATAAATATTAGATAGCTTATAAAAGTTACCTATGCTACGGCAATCCACTACCATCCGAGCTCTGCGCCCACTTGTCGCGACCTAGGTCCCTATCAGGGATACATTAAGAAGATTGCTTGGGCTGACCAGAGGTCCAAGGACCTCTTTAAGATATCAGTGTCCAGGGCTATAGAAGTTTGGGCAGGAGCACAACTAGAGGTAGTGAAAATGGACCAAATTCCTAACCGCCCTCGTAGTCGTGCAAGAATCCCGGTAGAACCATCCGACCCAAAGGACATTCTGGCAATTATTAGGCTCAGTAATCTCTTATCCAAACCCATAACTGGCGAATTGATAAGGTTGAAGAAGCTATGGGAAACTCCAGAAACGTCTGGACCGTTGTGTTAACGTGTCCTAAAAAACGTTTTTTTAGGATTAGGATTTTGTTATTAAGGTTAAGGTTCAAAAATTTCCGAGTAACCAGTATAGGTCTCTGTATTTATTTTTAAGTTCTTCGCATTTCTCGAACCGTATTTAGAAACAAACAAATAGGCAAATTGTTTGTCCGTTTATACGAAAAATCTACATGAGTTTAGTTGCTCTCGTTAATTGCAATCCGCAGGATTTTGTCCCTTCATTAACCTCTATTTTTGTGCCAACTGCTAGTATAGCATAGTATAGCAGTAACGTCAGCAAACGTTGCAACGATTGTATCGTTGGTTTGTAGGATATAACGTGTTAATAGGAGGCACAATAGTGGTCCAAGGAAGCTTCCTTGGGGTACTCCTGCCATTATTTCTTTGAAATCTGAATATTCGTTTCCAAGTTTCACACGGAAGATTCTATGCTCAAGATACGACACGAGGATTTTATATAATTGTTCAGACAGAACTTGTCTTAATTTGTATTGTAGGCTCCTTTGCCAAACCTTGTCAAAAGCTTGCGACACGTCAAGAACTTGGTCCACAGAAGAATGTTTACTTCTAAGCCCAAATTGACGATCAGGTAAAAGGCTTTTCTGATCAATAATGGGATGTAGGCGACCGAGTAATATCCTTTGAAAAACTTTTGAAATTATTGGAACAAGTGAAATAGATCTGTAAGATTTTATTTTAAAACCATAATCACTTGTGCAACTTTCCACTGTCTTGGTATGAACCTTAATCTAATTGCCGCATTTACAATGTAGAAAAGTTTAGTTAATGCTTTCCGAGGCAACATTTCAAGAAATTCTCCCGTAATCAGGTCATAACCTGGAGCCTTTTTAGGCTTTAGTTTATGTATTTCAGGTTTAAGCTCGGCAATACATGCATTTCTTACTATATAATATCGGTTGTAGTCTCGAATACATTAATGTTTTCATTTTGTGCTGGACCATCAAATGGCTTAAATGTTTCCTGAACATTGAACCAAAAGGGTACATAATTCGTATGAATAAGTTCATGTATATTATGAAAAATTTCATACATTTTGCACCATTTCGCTTTATGCATAAATTCATAAAATATAAGAATCAATTCATATGGATTATGAATTCTTACATACGGTTTATGTTTCTCTTCATAGAATGTATGTACATATTCATATATTTTATGTAAGAGTTCATACAAATTATGTAAAAGTTCATAGTTTTGTATGTACATTTCATATAATTTAAGAATTTATGATAATAATTTTGTTTGCACCTATTTAAATAATATATGTAATATGTAAGGATTCATAAAAAACGATATTTTATATTATTTTTTTTTATTTGTATATTCGTATATTTTGTCATATTTTATGTGATTAGAAACGTGCAATTCATTCAAATAAAGACCAACACTCAAAAATTATTTTCCAGTGTTTACTGTGAAAAAACGGAAAAAGGAGAAATATCAAAGAAACACAAATGTCATACTTTATTTGCCCTGATGAGATACTATATCTATTATTATCCTCATGTAATTTTTACAGACAGTGAGTGTGGAGTATATGATTGGTTACAAAAATTAGGTGTATAATATACAATGAGCACTTAACGGGTGATTTTTTAAGAGGTTTAGAACTTTTTTTAAAAAAAAAACACACAAAAAATTCGAAAAGAAATATTTATTTGAATCGATAGTTTGAACCTTGCAATTTAATGTTTAAAGATAATTTCATGCAAATGTTGACCGCGGCTGCGTCTCAGGTAGCCCATCCGCTGAGTCCAATTTTGGCATACTCTTTCACACATATCGGCCGGTATCTCACGAATGAATGCATGGATGTTGGCTTCCAGTGCGTCAATCGAAGCGGGCTTGTCCCTATAGACATTAGCCTTGACATACCCCCACAAAAAATAATCTAATGGTGTCAAATCGCACAATCTAGGCGGCCAATTGACCGGCCCGAAATTAACTGTTCACCAAACTCGCCTCGCAATTGCGCCATTGTTTCGCGTGCTGTGTGGCATGTGGCACCGTCTTGTTGAAACCACATATCATGCAAGTCAAGAACTTCCATTTCGGGCAAAAAAAAGTTTGTTATCATCGCTCGGTAGCGTTCACCATTGACAGTAACGCTGCGATTCGCATCATCTTTGAAGAAATATGGCCCAATAATGCCGCCGGCCCATAAACCGCACCAAACAGTGGCTTTTTCGGGATGCATTGGTAGGTGTTGCAATGCTTCTGGCTGATCTTCACTCAAAATGCGGCAATTTTGCTTATTTACGTACCTATTCAACCAAAAATGAGCCTCATCGCTGAACACAATTTTTCGATAAAAAAGCGGATCCTCGGCCAGCTTTCCAAGAGCCCATTCACCAAAAATTCGGCGTTGTGGTAGGTCGGCTGGCTTTAGTTCTTGCACCAGCTGTATCTTAAAAGGCTTTACGTCCAAATCCTTCCGCAAAATTTTCCACGTAGTGCTGTAACAAAGGTCTAACTGCTGGGAACGGCGCCGAATCGACATTTCGCGGTCTTATGTCACACTAGCTGATACGGCCGCAATATTTTCTTCACTACGCACAGTACGTAAACGTGTTGGTGGTTTAATGTCCAACAAAGTAAATTTGGTGCGAAATTTGGTCACAATCTTCCGAATAGACTGCTCGGAAGGTCGAGAATGCCGATCATAAAATGGAAGCAGCGCGCGATGAACATTTCGAACCGAGCACGAATTTTGATAGTAAAATTCAATAATTTGTAAGCGTTGTTCATTTGTAAGACGATCCATGGTTAAATTGCAAACCAAACTGAAGCTGTTTGACAGTGACACAAGGTACTAAACACACGTCAGCTGTCAAAACCAGTGTTGCCAAAACCAAACCAGCTAAAAAATCACCCGTTACAATGATTTTCATGCAAAGTATAAATACGCTCATGCGTTTTATGTAGCATTTCATAGATTTTATGAATTGGTCATAAGCATTCATACATATTTTAACCGATTACGATAATATACATTTGGATTGTTGATTTTCCCCTTACAAGGTCAGACCAAAATATATGTATGAATGCGGTTTCATACATTCTATGATTTATTCATGCAGATAATGAAAAAATCACTATTAAATATGTATGAATTGTTCATACAAAAATACAAATTTTTGGCGCAACAGGCTCGTTAGTACCCAGGGCTTAGCTTTCTCACAACCATTCATGTGTGCGTGTGTACTTCTTGCACGATGGTGGGACCTCCTGTTTTATGCCGACTCCGAACGGCTAAGTTGAGATAAGCTATTCTTGACAGTTGATACTACTCGGATGATTTGACAGATCATCGCGAGAGGAGGGCCAGTGAAAAATCATTTAGGTGTTGCTACGGCTGGGAATCGAACCCAGACCTCCTGCGCGGCAGTTCATCGCACTAACCATCGCGCCACTGAGCCCTCAATTGGTTCATACTAGTATGAAAAAATTCTTAAAATTTACAATTTTGAATTTCCAAACAACAACTCCAATGTAAAAATTTTTATGAATGCGATTTCATACACTTAATGATTTATTCATAAAATCGAAAAAAATTCTTATGAATTTTTGCATTATCCGCATGAATACTGCATAAAATTTAATGAATTTAGGTGTATGAACGCCGTTCATAGAAATTATATACAAAATTATTTTCAGTGAAGATGTGCGGCAAAAACGTCCCTAAAAGCTGATTCCTTTCCAGCGGTTAGGCTTTGTAGATAAGTTTCTACTGCATGGTTTTTTTAAAATTGTTAATTGAATTCGATAGCAAGTTACTCAACAACTGGTAAAACATAGCAACGTGTTTGTTGCTTTTTGAATGGTATCGATAAAAGAGTCAACCATGACTTCGAGTTCCAATGGGGATTTAAGCGATACACCCAGTCGAATATTATTTTCAATGTCGTTTTTGAAGCTTCTCAGTTGGTTTTCCCGTTTGTTAGTCTGGGTGATTTTTCATTTCTAATTAATGACTCACTCGTTGTTAGAATGACCGGAGAATGATCAGAAAAGATCAAAGCGTTCTTCAACGTTGATTCGATTGGATGGCAACCCTTTTACATTGAAAAAATTGATTAAATCCGGTATTTTAGTAACATCAGCTGACCAGTCAGTTGGTTTTCCCGTAGAACGAAATTCGGTATTGTACTTTCTACCTACACCATTAAAGCATCCTACCTTTCTGTGGTATGCATCAAGATCCCTAGAATGCATATTTTGCATTAAAGTACCCTTCGATGACAAAACGCTGTGCAAGGGAATTAAGCAAGTTTTCAAAGTCAATTTTCTCAACCTTGCATCGTGGTGGGCAGTAAGTAGAAGATATCTTCAGAAAGGATTGCCTGATTTTGACTTCTATAGAGCAAACTTGCATTGTTTTGACTTCTAATATAAAATCAATCGAGTGTTCGATGCACTCTTTTGTACATAGTGATGCTCCACTTCTAGCCTTATTTGATGGATGTAAATCATGATAAGCCCACAAGATCATATCTGCCGTAATATGTGAACGCCTGAAACCGTTTATCGTCAACCTGATTGGACCTTATTAGTGTGGTTTTAGGCCAGGAAAGTCCACAACCGATCAAATTTTCAAACTTCGGAAGATCGTGGAATAAACTGAAGAAGTCCAAATCGATACCCACCATCTATTTATTGATTTCAAATCCGCATACGATATCAATTATAGAGATGAACTTTACAGAGCCTTATCTACAAGATGGGCCAAAAGAAGTCATCCGATGTTGTTTGGGCCTTCAGAATATCGGCTGTGGCTCGCGCAGGGTGTGCCGTTGCTCCGTCCTGTTGGAACCACATGTCCTCCAGTCCTAATTCGTCCAATTGCGGCAGAAAAAAACTCGGTTAACATGGTCCTATAGCGCGCACCGTCCACTGTTGTCGTTTGACCAGCGGCGTTCTCGAAAAAAATGGCCCGATGACTCCTCCAGCGTGAACAGCGCACCATATAGTAACTTTGAGCGGGTGTAATGGCTCCTCGTGCATTACTTGTGGATTTTTGGTGCCCCAGAAGCGATAGTTTTGCTTGTTCACGTACCCGCTGAGGTGGAAATGAGCCTCATCGCTCATTATGATTTAGGTAAAAAAATCGTCCACTTCGTCCTCGTGATTGAGGATGGCTTGGGCGTAGGTTACACTCGTTTGGCGGTCGACAGGCAGCAGCAAATGCACGGACTGGACTTTGTACGAGAACAAGCGCAAGTCTTTGACCAAAATTCGGCGACAGCTCGACATCCTCGGCAACAGCAGCGATATTCTTGGCACAACGGGCGCTCCCGGGCCGGCCACTCTAGGCAACGTCTCGTGTGGTCCCATACTCTTCAAGGTTGGTGGCCAAAACGGCGCAGTGTTCGCGCAGCCGGTGTCGGACGGCCGGGGAATCTGGGACGGAATTCACGCTGCGCCAACATTACAGACGAATTGTCACGCAAAACATATGAGAAGGCTACAATCCGCTGTGCGGATCGTTTAATACCTTATCCCATCCCATCCTTAAATTAATATCTCCAAAATGTGGTCTTTATGGGCATAAAGTATTGTAAATGACGTTGTCACAACATAATGTTCAGAAGGTTTATCAAATTCTTTTATGGTTCGACAAAAAACAACGTTTTTCTATTGCATATGCCCTACCATACAAATGGTTTTTGTAAGAAAACGCCTCTAAAAAGTGGGCGTGGGTTAAAATGGTCTATTGACAAAATGTTCACATTAATACTACCAATGATTGTGCATCAAAACTTTTTTCGAAAATTTTAAAATTTGACCGGAAAATCTTTTTTGTTAAAAACGCCCCTAAAAAGTGGGCGTGGCAAAAAACTTTATATCGACGAAATATAGATATTACCATTCTCTAAATAAGCTGCTCAGACACTTTTTTAAAACTCATTACGATTTGGCCAAAAAATATGTTTTCCTAAAAAGGGGGCGTGGCAGTGGGCGGATTTCAACAAATTTTACACTTGTTCTGGTGGCACGGACGATGATTCTATATAACAAATTTCATTATCCTAGCTCAAAATTTAAGACCCAAAAATCGGTGACGAACAGACAGACGGACGGACGGGCGGACAGACATGGCTAATTCGACCCAGCTAGCGATTCTGAGTCGATCCATATACTTTGAGGTATATGTAGCAAAATTATTTCTCTATGTTACAAACTAAGTATCAAAACTATTATACCCCTATGGGATAGGGTATAAAAACATATGAGAGGCTACAATCCGCTATGCGGATCGTTGAATACCCTATCCCATCACATCCTTTAAATTAATATCCTCAAAATATAGGCCTTATGGCGATGAAAAACAGAAAATGACATTGTCACAATATATTGCTCAGACAGTTTATCAAAATCTTTTGTGGTTCGACAAAAAACAACGTATTTCTATTGCTAATGCCTTGGGATGGGGTATACAAATGGTTTTTGTAAGAAAATGCCCCCAAAATGTGGGCGTAGGTGAAAATGATCTATGGACAAAATGTTTATATTACCATTGCGGAAGTATTTGCATCAAAATTTTTTTCGAAAGTTTTAAAATTTATACAAAAAAAAGTTTTTTGCTAAAAACGCCCCCAAAAAGTGGGCGTGGCGAAAAACTTTGTATGGACGAAATATAGATATTAGGATTGTCTAAATATGTTGCAAACACACTTTTTTGAAATTCCTTACGGTTTGGCTTAAAACTACGTTTTTTCTAAAAGGGGGCGTGGCAGTGGGCGGATTTAAAAAATTTTTACACTTGTTCTGGTGACTCGGCCAAGGATCCTATATACCAAATTTCATTATCCTAGCTCAAAATTTAAGGCCCAAAAATCGGTGACGAACAGACAGACGGACGGACGGACGGACGGACGGACAGACAGACATGGCTAATTCGACTCAGCTATCGATTCTGAGTCGATCCATATACTTTGAGGTATATGTAGCTAAATTATTTCTCTATGTTACAAACTAAGTATCAAAACTAATATACCCCTATGGGATAGGGTATAAAAAGACACGATTATTCCGCGTTATTGGAGAATGTATCGGTCCATGGCTTGTTCACTTGCATTCTATGTCTTTATACCCTATCCCATAGGGGTATATTAGTTTTGATACTTAGTTTGCAACATAGAGAAATAATTTTGCTGAATATGGACTGCAACCTAGGGTATTATATCTTTGCGTTGTATTCATTGCATTTTCGTTCTTTGTTTGTACACACTTTAAACTCGGTATACGGGGAGTAAATTTTAGTGGCCTTTTACGACAGGGTATATTCTGACCCCTAACCCGAAGGGGTCTTTAAAGTTGACACAAAGTCAACAGACATAGAGTTGGTCAGTGTTACCGAAAGGCTTGCAGAAGAGGACCTCCTAGCATCCGATTCTGACGACGCCAACAACACAGTGGTAATGGCCACTGTAATTCTTTCCAATGATGGAGCTCTTACAGATTTACCTCCACCACTCCAAAGCGGCTTCCGCCGCCCTTCTTCTACGAATCACAAAACACGGGGCAGATATAGTTCTGATACAAGAACAATGGGTTGTCAACAACCTGGTGTGCGGACTCGAAACTCCTGACTACAAACTGCTCTTTGTAAGAAATGAAGGTATACCTAGATCTTTTATTCTTGCTAAGAACTCCTTAAACATCTTTCTACTCTCTAATTAAAGCAACCAGGATACTGTCGCAGCCAATATTGAAACAAAAGACAACAACTATTGTCTGGTCTTGGCATACTTGGCTCACGACTATATGGGGCCAATACCTTAGGGCATCCAAAGGAACCTGATTGCGGAATTAATGCCAACGCTCATCATACAATTTGAGACAGCTCCAACAACAACGAACAAGGTTTGATTATATTCTAGAAACAAACGGGACGGAGCCCGAGTAACAGAGGAACTCGGGCTCCGTCCCTACTTTCATTAACAGAATTGGACAAGAAGTGCTAGATATCATTCTTGTCTCCCACAATATAATCAACCAGATTAGAAACTGGAGAGTCTCTAATGAGCACTCCTTTGCAGACCACAGATACATCCAATTCACCTTGGATGATACTCCAGATAAGTCAGAATTGGATAGCCTGGTGGAAACCCTCTCACAAGCACTGAGCGATGCAAGATCGTCAGCATGTCCTATAAGAAAGCCTCCATGGTGGAACTCCAATATCTTCACCCCCAGGAAAAAAATGCAGGCAACTTTTCAATTAAGCCATGAGCTCCAAAGAGACACTAGATTGGGACCAATACAAATTGTCTCTCAAAACATACAAAAGAGGGTTGAGGAAGGAATAAGGGTATCCTACCTACTCAAACTAGATGGCCAATGGACAACCTGCAGCATGAAAACCATTGATCTACTTCTGGACACCACTTTTCTGGTAGCTACTCTAACCCCATGGATACCGAACCAGTATTGTTCGGCACATCCATACCAATATTAGATATCATCACACAAGAAAAACTTCCATTAAGGGCTTCAAACAATTTAAATCTCCTGGAACAGATGGTATCATACCTGCGGAACTCCAATACAACCTTGAGATCCTGCTACTATGGCTACTAACCATCATGACCAGTTGTCTATGGTTAGTACATATACCCAAGACATGGATGGAAGTAGAAGTTGTATTCACACCCAAAGCAGGAAAGAGCTCTCACATCAATCCGAAGGATTTCCGTCCGATCAGTCTATCTTCTTTTCTGCTTAAAACCTCCAACTGCAACCTACTAGGTAAAGTTCAAAGATATGCTTGCATTTGCATTAGCTAAGAACAACCTCCTCCGCAGCCCTAGATGCTATCCTACATCTAGTGCCCCTAGATATCTACCTCAAACATACCGCAGCTTGTGCAGCTGTGAGACTGAGAGCCTCATCACAATGGACTCCCAGTCAGGGTGAACACACAAAAATTCTGAATCACCTTGACATTACCGAAAATAACGACCACACCACTACCCAACTCCGTTTTGTCGATTTTCCAGTCGCCTTGAATGGGAGTCGGATTCGATCGGAACCAATAAGTCGATTCACATCTTCACGGATAAACCTGGATAGGTTGGATGTGTTTTCTCCGAGATGCTTAACCTAAGCATATCCTTTTGCCTACCCGATCATTGTAGAGTTTTCCAGGCGGAAATCATCGCAATCAAAGAAGCCGCGTTCTGGCTGAAAAGGAATTTAATATCCAAGAAGTATATTAACATCTTCAGTGACAGCCAAGCGGCAATCAAATCCCTGGAAGTCATCTCGGTCAATTCGAAATCAGCCGACGAATGCCGACTATCTCTTAACGAGATGGCAGAGCGTTTCACCATTCCATTCACCTCTTTTGGGTGCTTGGCCAGAGAGACATACCAGGGAATTGCAAGGCAGATGAGCTTGCCAGACTGGGCACTACCCTTGATATTCTACCGCCAGTAGATATGTTAGGTATGCCCCTCGCTACATGTAAATTACAGATCAAACTGGATGCGATCAAGAAAGCTAACCGCAGATGAATAAACGGCACAACTTGCAAGTATGCCCGTGCACACTTAGACCAGAAAGGTCCATTGTGGTACCACGTGGACCTGTGGCCTTTTCCTAATATTCGTTTGAATAATTGAACCATTCCGAGCAAACCTAGATTGTCAAGGAAGTAGTCTCCTAGATGGAATTTTCTTTTGCTAGAGAGCTGTACAAGAGCAGAGAAGTTAAGGAATACGCTCCTACTCTTCTTCGTCCAAACGGCTTCTACAAAAGTGCAGTGTTCTGTAAGGACAGCGATGATGGTACTAATGTTTGATCAGTTAAGCATTATCAAGCAGAGAGAGCGCTTCTGGTTATAGTTTGGCCAGAGTTGCCAAATTATTGAACATGTTGTGCCGTGTTTATCACTGCGAGACGGTAGTCAGAAGGTGTGAATCTCGTTAAGAGATAGTCGGCTTTCGTGGGCTGATTTCAATTGAAATGAAATGGATCCAAGGGATTTGATATGTGTCTTACTATTATTTGTCCACATTTTTAGTTTTGACCCAACTACTCCTCGGCGGTATTTTCAGTTTAGGAAAATAATGGAAAATCATTATAACAGGTGATTTTTTAAGAGTTAAGTTTTTCAGGTTGGCAGCACTGGTTAGTTATGGCGTCCAAACGTCATCTGTCAGAGTGAAAAGTTTTCAGTATACTCTGCCATTTAATCATGGAAAGACTTACAAACGAGCAACGATTCTCAATTATTGAAATTTATTATCAAAATTCGTGCTCTGTGTAAAATGTGCACATTGTGTTACGACCATATTATGGTCGTCATTATCGACTTTTTTTTGACAAACGATTAAGAATTTAGAAGAAGAACGAGATATTTAGACAATCTTAATATCCATTTTCGTCCAAATACAGTTTTTAGCCACGTTTTTTGGTCAAATTTTAAAATTTCCGAAAAAAAACTTTGATTGCTAAATTATTGGTAATGTTAATATAAAAACTTAGTTCATAGGTCATCACGCCCAATTTTTGATTAAATTAGTTTTAAGTATAGGATGGGATAGGGTATTCAACGATTCGCTCAGCGGATTGTAGCCTTCTCTTATATTTTTTATTTATATTAAACTTTTTTTTATATTTCCATCATGCCTTCGTAAAGTAAAATATTTAATGTTGTTGTATGAAACAAGCAAGCTGAGCTGCGCAATTTAAGAAAAATGTACGTCGCTGTTTTTTAAGGCAGGTAACTTTAATTTCAATTACTTACTTACTTAAGTGGCGCTACAGTCCGGAATGAACCTGGGCCTCAACCAACATGCCTCTCCAATTAGCCCGGTCCTTAGCTAACTGCCTCCAGTTGCGCACTCCAAGTTGGTTGAGGTCGGTTTCCACTTGTGCGCCACTTAAGGCGAGGTCTTCCTCTACTGCGTCCGACGTCTGGCTGGGAATCGAAGACTCTGCGAGCCGGAGTATTGGTGTCCATTCGTTCTACATGTCCTAGCCATCTTAAACGTCCAATGCGGAGTTTTTTGACCAGGGGCATGTCGCTGTACAGCTCGTATAGTTCTTGGTTGAATCTTCGTCTCCATAGCCCGTCAACGCAAACGGGACCGAAGATTTTTCGAAGAATTTTCCTCTCGAATCTACCAAGGATTTCTTCATCCGCTTTTCATACGGTCCATGCTTCAGCGCCGTAGAGCAGGACTGGGATGATCAGGGTCTTATAAAGGGTTTCCTTAGTAGTTCGAGTGAGGGCTTTACTACTAAATTGCCTTCTTAGCCCGAAGAAACAGCGGTTGGCAAGAGTAATTCTTCGTTTAATTTCTGACGAGATGTTGTTGTCAGAGCTAATAGCGGAGCCGAGGTAGACAAAGTCCCGTACTACCTCAAAGTTATATCTGTCAATGGTGACGTTCTGTCCAATTCGTCGATGTTGTGAGTCCTTTCGTGATGACAGCATATACTTAGTCTTACCCTCATTTACTGCTAAACCCATTTTCGCCGCTTCCTTCTCTATACTAGCAAACGTGGCTATGACATCACGTTGAGTCCTACCAATGATGTCAATATCGTCAGCGTATGCTAGTAGTTGCACCGACTTTTGGAAAATTGTGCCTCTGGTGTTGGCTTTGGAGTTTTGCACAATTCTCTCAAGAATCAGATTAAAGAAGTCACATGACAGCGCATCGCCTTGCCTAAATCCTTTTTTGGTATCGAATGTGTCGGTGAGGTCGTTTCCGACCCTGATGGAGCAGCGAGAATTCTCTATCGTCATCCTACACAAACGGACGAGTTTGGGCGGTATACCAAAACTAGACATGGCTCTATACAGTTCGTCTCTATAAATGCTGTCATATGCGGCTTTGAAATCGATGAATAGGTGGTGGGTATCGATTTGGACTTCTTGAGTTTTTTCCAGGATCTGCCGAAGTGTGAAAATTTGATCGGTTGTGGACTTTCCTGGCCTAAAACCACACTGATAAGGGCCAATCAGGTTGTTGGTAAACGGTTTCAGGCGTTCACATATTACGGCAGATAGGATCTTGTAGGCGATGTTGAGGAGACTTATGCCTCTGTAGTTGGCGCAGTTCAGAGGGTCTCCTTTTTTGTGGATCGGGCAAACGATGCTGAGGTTCCATTCTTCAGGCATATTTTCATCCGACCAGATTTGGCTTATGAGTTGGTGGATGTTACTTACCAAGTCATCTCCGCCGGCCTTATAGAGCACAGCGGGAAGGCCGTCATTTCCGGCAGCCTTATTAAGCTTGAGTTTAGATATTGCTATCCTCACTTCACTCAGGTCGGGTGGTTGGCAGTTTTCGCTGTCGTTGCCAATATTGAATGGTTCGTTCTGCCTGACAGCGGAATGTTGTTCGTCATCGCCGTTTAACAGTCTGCAGAAGTGGTTCTTCCATATCCTCAGCATCGACTGTGTCTCAACTACAATATTTCCTTGTTCATCTCGACAGGATTCTGTTCGAGCCTTGTATCCTTGGCTTTGACGTTTTACACTTTGGTAAAACTTGCGAACATCGTTCCTGGAGTGGCACCTCTCTATATCCTCGCTCGCGCGCTTTTCTTGCTCTTTTTTCTTCTTGCTAAAAAGCCGATGTTCTTCCCTTCTTCTTTGCCTATAGAGCTCAATGGCAGCTCTCGTCTTCACCTGCAGCTTAGCCTTGTAGGCCTCGTTCTTGGCTGCGAGCATCTGTCGGCATTCCTCATCAAACCAGGGGTTTCTTGCTGGTGGGCGCGAGAAACCTAGCACATCAGTTGCGGCTGATCTAATGGCCTGTTGGCATCGTTGCCATTGCTCTTCGTTAAGGGATACGCGTTGTGCGAAGGTCTTGGCGGTCTCTTGCGATTGCAGTCTTCCGACATTAAATTTATTCACAGTATTTCTGGATTGTTGTGGCGTGGTGGATATCCGCATTCTTACCTTGGCTGCTACAAGGTAGTGATCCGAGTCGATGTTAGCTCCTCGGAATGTTCGGACATCCAAAATACTGGATGCGTGCCTCTTATCTATCGCAATGTGATCAATTTGGTTGACCGTTCGTTGATCTGGAGACCGCCATGTCCCCTTATGGATATCGAGGTGAGGAAACCGTGTGCTGGCTATAGTGGCATTTCGTTCCGTAGCGAAATCAATTAGCCTAAGTCCGTTACCAGACGTGTTGTCGTGTAGGCTATGTTTTCCGACAATACTTCTAAAGATGTCTTCTCTTCCTACCTTTGCGTTAAAATCTCCCAGCACGATTTTAACATCGTACTTCGGTAGTCGCTCATAGGTTTTGTCGAGGAGCTCGTAGAAGCAATCCTTAGCTATATCATCTTTTTCTTCCGTCAGAGCGTGAGCGCATATAAGGCTTATGTTGGCGAATTTGGCCTTGATGCGGATTGTTACTATGCGTTCGCTAATGTCTTGGAAACATAAGACTTCTTGCCTAAGTCTGGCACTTATAACAAATCCGCATCCGAATAGTCGCTGTTTCTGCTCACTATAACACGGTCCGTAGTATATGTCACAGTTTTTCATCCTCTTTTTGCCCGGCCCATCCCATCGTATTTCCTGGATGGCAGTAATGTCTGCTTTGTAGCAGTTTAGGGCTTCCGCTAGTTGTTCGCCTGCACCTCTCCTGTTTAATGTTCTCACATTCCAGGTGCAGATACGAACGTCGTTGTCCTTTTTTCGTTTAGCAGGGTCGTCAACAATAAAATCAGTCCTTTCCGAGGCTATTGGTTGCTTCGTAACCATGATTTTTTTCTGTGGGTGGGTAGTTAACCCAAAGCACAACCCCCAACCTGGAGGGCCAGTTCCAATTTATTAGATACCCCTAGGACACGGGGCCATCAGTATCCACTACGGGATTGAGCGCTGCCGTTGGCCTTTCGGTTCATCCGCCACCATCTCTGTTCAAGGGGCCTGACTAACCCTTGAAATTCCTAGACAACCTGTTGTCCGAATATGTCAGAGCAGCTCATCTAGGTTCGCCTGGGACAGCAGGCCGGGTATTCATCCGTGCCATTCTCACCAGGGTGTTTATAGTGTTGCTGTTTTTCGTCGTGTTATCAACACTCGCACTTATCGTTTAGCAAGTCAAATCCGGTTGGATGAGACCAGTACCCGATGGTTACCACTTGGAGGTAAAGATAAGCACATTTGATGTGTAGTCAGAGTTGCAACACTGGGCATTGCCAAGTTAACGCCAGTCAGAGTCTACCCTCGTTCTACAACACCCAACCATCACTTTAATTTCAATTGTCTGTGATAAAATCTCCGTCGTAAAGGTTCACTTGTTCTCATGACAACAACGATTACGGAAAATGTCATCTTTAAAATACATACATTACGAAGAAAAAGGGGCAATATTTTACAATAGCAACGACCATGTCAACAATGACACCCAACCCCGTAGAACAAGTCCACCTGATAAGGGCACACACACCGCCTCTATATAGAAAACCAATTGCTTTCCAGTTTAGTACTTGCCGCATAGAACAACAGATGACACGTGGGTTTAATTTATATGCAAAACAGTTCACAACAGCCAACCAGTCAGCAAAATGACACCTTGAATATTGCTTTTTGATTCAGACCATAACATGAAGCCTTACTTTCTCGTACGTAACATAGAGGGACGTTTTGTGATAAGTTCAAGTGGTTAAACGACATCATAATAATATCACAGGTCCATCTATGGCACGAAAGGGATTTGCAAAAAAAATAAAAAATATATTCAAGATAGAGAATGGAACACCGTTGTGTGTATATTATAGTTCCTTAAGGATCTTAATACTGAAGGCAACAAATTAAAGAGTATAGATTCAATTTCCTAGTGTTAAGTGCGTTGGAGTACTAAGCGAGGGGTCCCTGATTCAAATCCTGAAAGTAACAACACAATTTCATAAATTACTTATGAGGAACTTGTTTGATAGCAACCTATATAGTAAACCATATAGAATTTATGATAAATGTACAAACAATAAGCACATTTTGCAATGGCGATCAAGCTACTGATATCAACCAAACTTGATCACATAAAGTATAAACTGCAGTCCACCGTATCTAGACTAATTGAGGATAATAATATTTAATTCGCAACAACCTTTACAACGAATTACTTGGTTCCGTCAATTCGTCAATAATTTTTAAGTATACAATTTTGTGTTGGAAGGATAAATAATTTTTATTTTAAATTCCACCCACTGCTACATACATTTTTTTCGCAAACTCAATAAAAATCAGTTACATAACTTTGACTGAAGAGCGTGTTCAGAACGTACGATATGCGATATGCGCCAAGCATAACTCTCATTCAAAAATTATTTAAAAAGCTTTACAAGACCAATTTAACACCGGAAAAATAAATTCTGGGCGACCAAGATCATAAAGATCGGTAAAGAACATGGAGAGTGTTGACCAGTCTGTTTGTCACGATCCGAACGTTTCAATTCCTAAGCGCGCAAGTGCTTTAAAGTTGCATAGATCACAATTATATTACAGTAAAGCCCCCCAAAGGAGAGAGGGAGGAGGAGTGCCCTCTCACTAAGGCACTCACTCTCAGGCTGCAGCGGAGGAATTCCCTAGATGGAGTCAACGGTGGCGCCTACAGCTCCAGTTTTATCGAACTGGTAGTGAAATCCCTACATGAGCTGCTTCGACATATTTGAACACCAGGTCTATAGGGATTTCCAATACTGAGCCAGGGTATTGGAAAAGAGTTGGTGGCGGAGGAGCCCTCAATGGGTCAACGGCAGCGCTCATACCCCAAAAATGGGCTACTGACATCGGTATTTTTTCCGGCCCGCTGTCCTAGGGTCAAAACAAGGGCCTGGCCCTCCAGGTTGGGGGTTGTGCTTTGGGTTAACTACCCATCCACGGAAAAAAAATATTGTTACGAAGAAACCAATAGCCTCGGAAAGGACTGATATTATTGTTGACGACCATGCTAAACGAAAAAAGGACAACGACGTTCGTATCTGCACCTGGAATGTGAGAACATTAAACAGAAGAGGTGCAGGCGAACAACTAGCGGAAGCCCTAAACTGCTACAAAGCAGACATTACTGCCATCCAGGAAATACGATGGGATGGGCCGAGAAAAAAGAGGATGAAAAACTGTGACATCTACTATGGACCGTGTTATAGTGAGCAGAAACAGCGACTATTTGGATGCGGATTTGTTATAGGTTCCAGACTTAGGCAAGAAGTCTTGTGTTTTCAAGACATTAGCGAACGCATTGTAACAATCCGCATCAAGGCCAAATTCGCCAACATAAGCCTTATATGCGCTCATGCTCCGACGGAGGAAAAGGATGATATAACAAAGGATTGCTTCTTCAAGCTCCTCGACAAAACCTATGAGCGACTACCAAAGTACGATGTTAAAATCGTGCTGGGAGATTTTAACGCAAAGGTAGGAAGAGAAGACCTCTTTAGCAGTACTGTCCGAAAATATAGCCTACACGACAACACGTCTGTTATTCGCTACGGAACGAAATGCCACTATAGCCAGCACCCGGTTTCCTCACCTCGATATCCACAAGGGGACATGGCGGTCTCCAGATCAACGAACAGTCAACCAAATTGATCACATTGCGATAGACAAGAGGCACGCATCCAGTGTTTTGGATGTCCGAACAATCCGAGGGGCCAACATCGACTCGGACCACTACCTTGTTGTAGCCAAAGTAAGGATGCGGATATCCACCACGCCACAAAAAAAAAACAGAACTACTGTGAAAAAAATTAATGTCGAAAGACTGCAATCGCCAGAGACCGCCAAGACCTTCGCGCAACGCGTATCCCTTAACCTCTCGACTCACAACATACCACCAGCATCTAATGTCGAAGAACAATGGCAACGATGCCAACAAGCCATTAGATCAGCCGAACTGATGTGCTAGGTTTATCGCGGCCACCAGCAAGAAACCCCTGGTTTGATGAGGAACTTCGCCAACTACAGAGGCATTAGTCTACCCAACATCGCTTACAAGATCCTATCTGCCGTAATATGTGAACGCTTGAAACCGTTTACCAACAACCTGATCGGCCCTTATCAGTGTGGTTTTATGCCAGGAAAGTACACAATCGATCAAATTTTCACACTTCGGCAGATCCTGGAAAAAAAACCCAAGTAGTCTAAATCGATACCCACCACCTATTTATCGATTTCAAAGCCGCATACGACAGCATTTATAGAGACGAACTATACAGAGTTTTGGTATACCGCCCAAACTCGTCCGTTTGTGTAGGATGACGATGGAGGACGCAGTAGAGGAAGACCTCGCCTTAAGTGGCGCGCACAAGTAGAAACCGACCTCAACTAACTTGGAGTGCGCAACTGGAGGCAGTTAGCTAAGGGCCGGGCTAATTGGAGAGGCATGTTGGTTGAGGCCCCGGTTCATCCCGGACTGTAGCGCCACTTAAGTAAGTAAGTAAGTAAAGCCCCAGGATGTCAGTCAGAGGCTCGACTTCGTAAACTAGGCAGTTATGCACTTTTAACGTTTACGAAAGTTGACGTGCAGTTATAAAGGGTGTTATTTTTTTAGAGGTTGGTTTTTCGAATAGAGATGAAGCGGACATTTTGTGATCAAATCGGGTAACTCTAATGTAATTAATGTTCAGTTTGGTTTGCCATTTCATCATGAACAGGTTGACAAATGAACAACGCTTGCAAATCGCGCAAATTTATTTCGAAAATAATGGTTCAGTTCGCTAAGTTTAACGCAAGCTCCGTCCATTTTATGGTCGACATAACCTTCCATCAGAGCAATTAATTCGGTAAACCATGAATCGTTTTCGCACTATGCTTACTTTATGTGATAATACGCGTCCGCAGAGACGTCGGACAGTGCGCACCGAAGAAACAATTGCCGCAGTATTGGTCGAAAATGAGATTGATCTTGATGCTGATTTTCATCTCAAATTTTTGTTCACTGATGAGGCTCATTTTTGATTGAATGGCTACGTCAACAAGCAAAATAACTTTTTTTTGATAATGCTATAAAAAAAAACTACTGAATATTTTCTCAAATTTCTTTTTTTATTTGAAAGTAAAATCCTTCCGGTTAATAATGGAAAATAATTTCATTCAAATGGCTGCCTCGGCTGGCCATGCAGTAGCATACACGATCGGTCCAATTTTTAAGCACATTATCGATTGTGTGCAGCAGTATTTCACCATAGCTTCACGAATATTGTCCTTTAAAGCGTTAATTGTCTCTGGCTTGTCGGCGTAACACTTATCTTTTACTGCACCCCACAAATAATAGTCCAACGGTGTCAAATCGCAGCTCCGAGGTGGCCAGACGACATCAGCTCTGCGGCTGATAATGCGATCTTCAAAAACAGGGCGCAAAACATCGAGTGTAGCTTCGGCTGTGTGGCATGTAGCGCCATCCTGTTGAAACCAAATGTTGCCAATATCCTTCTCTTTAATTTTTGTGAACAAAAATTCGTTCAACATGGCCCGATAATGATCGCCATTGACTGTAACGGCCACTCCTTGCTCATTTTCGAAGAAAAATGGCCTAATTATGCATCTGGACCAAAATCTGCACCAAACAGTGACTCGTATTGGGCGTATCGGCTTTTCAATGTATGCGTGCGGGTTTTCTGTGCCCCAAATGCGACAATTTTGCTTGTTTACATACCCGCCAAGATCAAAATGAGCTTCATCTGTAGAAATAATTTTTTGGCAAAATCGGCATCTTTTCTAATTCGATCGCAGGCCCACTTAGCGAAGCGAAAACGCATTGGATGGTCAGTTGGCTTCAACTCCTGAATCAATTGGACTTTGTATGGCGTCATACCAAGGTCTTTATGCAAAATTCGTCTCAACGATGTCTCCGAAATGTTCAATTGTTGAGAACGACGGTGAATTGATGTTGAGGCGCTTCACGCACACTTTCTGTCACAGCAGCAATATTCTCGGGTGTACGCACTGTTTTTGGCTTTTCACGCTTTGGTTAATCGATGAGGATGCCAGTTTCTTTCACTTTTTTCAATGCAATTGTGCAATTTTCGCACACATTCAGCAACATTACCATGATTTTCAAAGTAATGTCACAATATTTCCCAGCATTGTTCAAGCGTATACACAACCATATTCGTTCAGCGGAAGGATAATACTAATTATCTGTCAAATCAGACATGAGCTAAGTGTTACCATTCACGAAATAAGCACTAGTTGAAAAAAATACGTTAGATGACGGACCCGTTATTTTATTTTACCAGAAGTATTTTTCGTTTATTTAAATATTGTGTTCATTTTTTTATTGAATTTTCTACTGAGACTCCATTAAATTCACAAAAACTGACTGTTTGGTGTGCTCTATTGGCTGGTGGAGTCATTGGCCCATACTTCTTCCGAAATGATGCCGGATAGTCAGTTACCGTTAATGGAGACCAGTATAGAGCGTCACAATCGATTTATTGAAGGAAACATTCGATGAGCGCATAATTTCGCGGAATGGACACCAAGATCGTGTGATTTGACTCCATTGGATTATTTGTAGGGGATATGTGTAGTCGCTCGTCTACGCCAACAAACCAGAAACGTTAGGGGACTTGGAAACCAACATTCGTGGCTTTAATGCCGACATACGGCCACAAATGCTCGAAAAAGTGGTTGAAAATTGGACCTCTAGACTTGGCTTTATTCGGCTGCCACATGGCCGAGATCATATTTAAACCTTAATGGCATAAAATTATCCTTCCAATAAAGCCAAATTGATGGACATTAAAACGATTTTCTAATTTGAAGTTCTATTACCTCTAAAAAAAACACCCTTTAGTATTTAGAGTGTTATATGGGGATGATAGTGGACTTCTTTGTGGCTGACTTGCAAAAATTTTCTGACTATAACCAAATACATGGTTCCAGCAGGACGGATAATTTCAGATACGTCCCTAGCAAATTAATCTTTAGGAGTGGAGACATAAATTGGCCTTCACGCAGTGGACTGAGAATGTATATTCCATCCAATGCTGAGCTGTAGAGAAGTTCTTCCCTATCGATAACGGTTACGATGACAAGTATATACATTTTTGTGACGTCTCCTAGCTGCCAAGTCCATTTGACATTTTATCAATTACCCTCATAGATGAATTTGTTTTGCGCAATAGCCAGGTATTGTTGAAATTTTCGATAAAAACCAATATACATGCCATCAGCGTCAGCGAACTTGCAGTGAACATGGAATATTTTTTCCGTCATTGGGTTGCTAATAAACAACCATCTCTGTCACACTCTCACCCACTTCCTCTCGAGTCCACGAATATGGAATGATGAAAATTGAAATGTCACTTCCACTTTATATGCGTCAGAAATTTCATTGAAATAAGGATACCTACTGGAAGTGGTTGTTTATATACCTTTATATAACGTGATTTAACCGTCAGTAGAAATTTTTTTTTGTTGCCAGCGGTTGGATGATATCCTTTACCTGAGTGAATGTTAAATTCCTGTATGTTGCGCTATTAATTGCACTTTACTTATATCCTGCCACCACGATGTTCAACCACCTAGTGCTCTTGGCTGTGACAGAAGGATACAATGTAACGCAATGACTGCGTTCGATGGTCGATTTATATTGCAAATATATATCAAATTTAAGTTAATAGGTTATTTTTTTTTAAGTGGGCGTGTCTAAAAACTTTAGGGGGTGAAATATACGAAAGTACTTTGTTTTTTTTTTGTGGAAAATGACCTATACACAAAATGTTCGTTGCAATATTATCAAACATTTTTTTCAAATTTAAAATTATACCAAAAACCGATTTTTTTAAGAAAACGCACCTAAAAGTCGGCGTGGCAGATAATGTAGATTATATATTATAAAACTAATATACTCCTATGGGATCGGATATAAATAGAAAAGAAATAAACATTGAATACCCTATCCCATTCCATATTTTTATTAAACAACCCCTAAAAAATAAATATACAAAATTCCTTTTCGTTTGCCCAAAATCGACGTTTTTTCTGAAAGTGGCCGTTGGCGGATTTAAAAATATTTGTACTGAATCCAAAGGCAAAGAGGTAATATATCAAATTTCTTTTTCAAGAGTTTGTACGATTTGGCCAAAAACTTTTTTTTTCTGAAAAGGGGGCGATGCAGTGAGCGGATTTTTCTGAGAGCAAAAAAGTGTACGTGTACCAAATTTAATGCCTGTACTGAATCCAAAGGCAAAGAGGTAATATAGCAAATTTCTTTTTCAACATTTTGTACGATTTGTCCAAAAACTTTGTTTTTTCTGAAAAGGGGGCGATGCAGTGAGCGGATTTTCCTGGGAGCAAAAAAAGTGTACATGTACCAAATTTAATGCCAAAAACTGGTGACGTACTAAAGGACGGAAAGCCGGACATACATAGCTAAATCGACTCAGCTAACGATTCTAAGTAGATCAATATACTTAAGGATATATTTAGATACATTTTTTTATCTATATTACAAACTATGTTTCAAATCTATAAATTGGACACCACACTGTGGATTTAACTGAATTCGATGTAATTCTCGGGGATCGGTATCTGCCATATTGTATTTGTTGTTATTCTGGCGTCGAGAAGCGGCCCACATGCGTTCCTACGAGAAGACGCATCCGTGGAGTACCTGGCAGAAAATATTGATTTCCAGTTATAAGCTAAAACTACAAATTCCGTTGAGAGACTTTTAGACTAAAACTAGATAAAATTCATTAGTACTTATGTAACATTGATTTTCAATTTAATTCAATTAATTATTTAATTATTAAAAAGTGACATTGAATACTTTCTAAATTTAGCTGTAATACACAAATCCGTTATTTCTATTTTATTGGTAGACATTTGTTTCAAATTCGAATGTACTATTGTATTTATCTGTGAGCTATTAATTATATTTATCTTCTATTGCAAATTTGAGCTTAAAAAACTTTATGTCAGCAATTACTTTATTTTTTTAAATCTATCAACAGAAAAAAAATTAAATGATATAAAACACAGAAATAACGTCGATATCTAACAAAATAAATTATTCATTAAATCCTCATTATTTCTAATTAACACTGAAACACTTACTGAACATAAGAAAAATAATTGTTTGCAGGGTCTCGTCGTTACTCGGTAAATAATTAACCTAAAACATAACCTAGAGATCCAGGCTCATGTTTTGAACTGAGGATATCAGGTCCAATCGGTGACAGATAGATGAACAGATACATGTGGTCGAATCAATTTTCGATTCGGATGTGATCTATATGTTGAGTGATGGAACCTTTCATGTGAGTTTTTCAACATTAAATATGAGAGAATTGTGCAAAGTTCGCAGGCCAAGATCTGGGGTACAATTTTTCATAACCCTATCCAACTAGGACATACAGGCCATATTGAAATTATTAGTCTAGTTTAATGAGATGCCACTTATGCGATTATGGATAAGAAGGTAGTAGCAATGGTTTAACGAAACAATTGTCTACACCTGCACCGCTATGAATTCTGACAGCGATTCGTGTTACCAATTAAACCGAGAAATACTTCTGCAATCTTTAAACTTCTAAGAGTACTTTAAAATATTTGGACCTACTTAAGGGTGTCAAAGAATGGATGGTATCGAAATTGGATAAAATATTTCTTAATTTCAAGGGTATTTTTAGTATATCCTGTTACCGTAAAATTTACCGCAACAAGGGTCACTTTATTATCCCCTTCGTTCTCTATTTTCATTGTGGTCGCAAACCCGGAATTTGTAAGAAGTGGCGGGCAGCCATGGTTTCATAACAGGCGTGATGGTTCCATGACAATCGTGATGGTTCCTGGACCAGGAGAATACACCATCGTCGAGGCCCACGGACGTTGGGAGACTTGCGACGGGCAGCATCAGACAGGACGGTCTAAATGGTTCGATGGGTGAGGGAAGATTAAAAATTCGCGACCCCAATACGATGATGACGGGTTCGCCACAAAATTATGGGTGCAAACGCAAAAAGTTCGATGGCAGGGAGTAGACGTTCTCCTTTTTTACCCAACGGAGGAGCGACGGAAGAGCAGCAGAGGTATGGGGCGGCTGGCCCAGAGGACACCCTTCCAATATTGTCGCAACTTTTAAAGTTAGGTTAGTTGGCCAAGAGAAGACGGTCTCTTTCCCCCAACGCTGGAGCAATGGAGGAGCAACTCAATACAACAATGACACAAAAATGGACATCATGTCCAAAGACAGTCAAAAGCTGTCATATTTTCCCAAACACCAGAGACACTAGAGACATCAAAATCAAAGACCATGAGCCCAAAGTAAAAAAACATATGAGAAGGATCCAATCCGCTATGCGGATCGTTAAATAAACTATCCTATCCCAACAAAGAGCAAGTACCAAATTGCATCATTCTAGCTCAAAATTTAAGGCACAAAAACTGGTGGCGGACGGACAGACATGGCTAAATCGACTTAGCTAGCCATACTGATTCGAGAATGCAGTGCACTCATTCCTTCTTTCTGATAGTAATTGTGCAAATCCTATTAGTATATCCAATTGCAATGAGTAAAAGCGATAGCACGCGTCGGGAAAATACATGACGCCAATCAGTTAAAAACCGCAGTAAGACCAGTCACGTCTGACCGCGCGCGGGTATCTTCGTAAGAGTGATCTGTGTTAAACAGTTCACTCGCAGGAATTTTTTTAGTAATCCTAAGAAAAAGAAAAGCCAAGCAGAAATCAGGCTAGATTTGAGAGCTGTTAATGATCATGTGATCATTTGTTTTAAAGACGTACCTGAATACGAGTCGGAATAAAGAGATTACAATATCGGTACTTTAGTCTTAAAGGAATCGATGCTTCATTCCGATTTTCTACAAAAGCGAATGATCTAGACTTTATATGAATTTCACTGAGCAGTAATATAGAAGGAGTGAAATATTATCATCCAATCGACAGTTTTACTTTGCTGCAGCAGTTTATTAACAAGTTGAGTGAATTTCACGAACGAATTATAAGGGGATCTACAATAATTCGAATATCCATATAAAACTCATTTTCATTGGAGTCCCGAAATACAAAAAAGAACAAATTTACTATCAAAAAGCATAGAGTGTAAAAAGTTTGCAAATACAACACACAATACCATCGAAATACATTTTCCTCTTTGAGTTAATCATTTATCTTATAATTCACCAGAAAAAAAACATGAAGTTTAATATTCCATAAAATATTCCACGAGCATATTTCAACGAAATTGCCAAATCAAATTTATATATCACTCCAAATGTAAGATTTTGTCCACAAAAGTTATGGATGTCTTTAGCAAACATTTCAACCACACAAAACAGATTCACTTTTCTATTAAAGAGAAAAAATCCCTGTTAGTCCTTCTGTCAACTTTTACTTTTTTAGACTTTGCAAAGAAAACTTTTGACAAATATCTTAAAATTTTACAGGCTATAAATAACTACTAACGTAAAAAAGGACCAACAGGACGGAAAGAATAAAACACATTTTCTGGCCGCAGACATTTTTGTAGAATACACTACACTCCCACTGTTCGAAACACAAATGCTTCTGTTAACCTTTGTTGAGCATGAAATACGTATCGTATCCCCAAAGAGGAACAACCAACGGAAATCCCCAACCTTAGCAAAGAAAAAAAATGCTACAATCCCAGCTAGGGAATAGGATCCAATGAATGTCCTTTTCCTCGACTTAACGATAAATGCTTTTTTTGTAAAGAAATGAAGTATCTTCCTGACGTTATTGTACACCGCTGGGGGTTGACATGAAACAAAAAATGTTTAAGGTTACCGACCATCTACCCTAGACGTATCATTATGCTCTTCGTTGGATATCCTCTACCCTGAGCTATTACCTTTCATTTAGGAACATTTTGCTGTTAAAAACAGCAAATGGAAATAAAAATAGCTTGGTTTGCGTATTGTCCTTCGCATTTTGTACACGTTGACAATATATGACCATTGGGGATCAGGCCTAGTAAGCAGTGATCAGCATAAGGGGCCCTGAGTGCACTTAAGTTGTGCAGTTTGTAAAGAGATTGTAATATAGTACTCCAGTGGCAACTTAAACAAAGGATGTGGCGTAATGTGGTTTGGGAAATTAGACAGGATGTGAAAATTTTGCGTTTTAATATATGGAAAGGTGTGAACGTCTATTGCCAAGTCTGAAAACACACCGGATTAAACAAAACGATGTTGACTCGATAGTCAAGATATTTGAACACACACCAAGCGAAACAGAATGTAACAAAACAAAACGTTTTGTTTTCTTGTTTCGTTTGGTGAGTGCTGAAATAACAAAATAGAATTTTCGGTGCACTACAATAACCCCCGCGGAAATAAGCCCACATTGACGATGTGATAAAAGGCTTAATGCCAGAGTTATCCTGAAATTATTAATAATAAACTATCGGCAACGAAACATGTTTTGCTTTGGTTTTTATGTTTCGTTTCACTTAATGAGTATTGCGACATAAGAAAGTAGGCAAATATGGTCAACGACTCTGGTTCGAAACAGTTTGGTTGCATTCGGTGTGTGTTGCTCTTATACGATGGGATGTATTTTAGAAAACCACCACCGAAACACTTCAAAACAAAGACATGTGTTTTATTTCGTTTTCTTTGGCGTATGTAGTCTCATAAGAAACAATGTTCTCTTGTTTCACGGAAAAAAATAATACGTTTTGCTATATCCGGCGTGTTTTCAGCCTTAAGGTTCGGGAATTTCCGGCTTTTTAATTTAATAGAAGGTATTAAATTTTAGAGTAAATCGCAAATCTTAATTTTGTACGATGTTATAGTGTAGCCAATAACGTAAGGTAAATGTTGACTATGATGGAACATAATTTGTGTGGATGTATTTTGTAGCCTTTTATGCCGTGGTTGTGACACAATTATTGGATTCAGTTTTTTTTTATGACCAAAAAGTTATTAGAAGTTTTATAGCCAATGTGTTTTTATATAAAATATAAAAATACATAAAATTTGTCATTATTATTTTACTTCTGGACTATTTTACGAGATTGTCTGTAAGTCTAGACTTAATCACAGAAAGTTGACATTATGTAATGGCATTTTCAGTTTAAATTATTTGGCTGTACGTCACTTAATGTGATATCGTTTGTTAAATCCATCTAGACAATGAAATCCTTGATATATTTACTATATAGACTGGCAAGGTTGTCAAAGAAGGATTTCGATATATTGCCTCTGAGTTTTGTATCCCTCACCTACTTATAGTTGAGAAATTTGGTGTTGTGGGGTACCTCGTGCTCGTTGATGGGCCAGTGCTAAGTAGTCTACCACGCATCTCCTTTTCAGTTCGGAAAATCTTCGGTCCCGTTTGCGTTGACGGCCATGGAGACGAAGATTCATCCACGAACTATACGAGCTGTACAGCGACATACCCCTAGTCAAAAAACTCCGCATTAAACGTTTAAGATGGCTAGGACATGTAGAACGAATGGACACCAATACTCCGGCTCGCAGAGTCTTCGATTCCCAGTCAGACGTCGGACGCAGTAGAGGAAGACCTCGCCTTAAGTGGCGCGCACAAGTAGAAACCGACCTCAACCAACTTGAAGTGCGCAACTGGAGGCAGTTAGCTAAGGACCGGGCTAGAGGCATGTTGGTTGAGGCCCAGGTTCATCCCGGACTGTAGCGCCACTCAAGTAAGTATACCTGAAAGATCTCTGGAAAATCCGTTAGTGGAACAGATTCCCCCTTAACAAAGCAGAGATTTTCTGCAGTTTTCTGATGATTTGTTTGTATCATGATAGTCGGTTAAACCATCTTCCGTGACTTTCTTCACCAGCAGAAGTTAATCGCTCATAACTAAGAATAGATTACATATTTACGTGTTTAAAATGCGTGAAGAGGGGAAAATTATTCACCTAGGACGCTTATTCGGGAGTTATTGTGAAGGGCTCTACATACCCTGGTAGCAAATTCAAAATACGAACCGCTAGCATAAGGCTAAACCAATAATTAAGCCATTTGTCTTGAACATGTAAAACCAAGTGTTTAGTCTTTGCTGTCTGAAAATTGCGATAGATCTGCTTCTACTGCTTTTAGAAAATTTGTATGAAGCTGGGTCTCTTCACCATATAACGTTCCGAAAATTAATTCTGTTCGAAATTTCTTTTCGTTTCGTTTTTACTAACATTAGCTGTATTAAGAGTAGATAATCCTAATGGAGCAACTTTTGTCTTTGTGAAAAAAATCAATATCCTTGATTTTAATCAAACCTAACATTATGATAATCGAGAAGCCCAAGAAAGAGGGACTTTCCATTGTTAGTCTGTCGGTCTGTCGTTGTGTGCATGCTAAATGGCTGGACAGATTTACTTCAATGGTTATTGGAATAATAACCCTCTTTTGAAATTGGCAATATAGGGCCAGTCATGCACCCAACAATAATTTTCGGGTTTTTATTTTTTTTTTGGGACGGTGTGAATTGGATGGTTGGGTGTTGTAGAACGAGGGTAGACTCTGATTGGCGTTAACTTGGCAATGCCCAGTGTTGCAACTCTGACTACACATCAAATGTGCTTATCTTTACCTCCAAGTGGTAACCATCGGGTACTGGTCTCATCCAACCGGATTTGACTTGTTAAACGATAAGTGCGAGTGTTGATAACACGACGAAAAACAGCAACACTATAAACACCCTGGTGGGAATGGCACGGATGAATACCCGGCCTGCTGTCCCAGGCGAACCTAGATGAGCTGCTCTGACATATTCGGACAACAGGTTGTCTAGGAATTTCAAGGGTTAGTCAGGCCCCTTGAACAGAGATGGTGGCGGATGAACCGAAAGGCCAACGGCAGCGCTCAATCCCGTAGTGGATACTGATGGCCCCGTGTCCTAGGGGTATCTAATAAATTGGAACTGGCCCTCCAGGTTGGGGGTTGTGCTTTGGGTTATCTACCCACCCACAGAAAAAAAACATGGTTACGAAGCAACCAATAGCCTCGGAAAGGACTGATTTTATTGTTGACGACCCTGCTAAACGAAAAAGGACAACGACGTTCGTATCTGCACCTGGAATGTGAGAACATTAAACAGGAGAGGTGCAGGCGAACAACTAGCGGAAGCCCTAAACTGCTACAAAGCAGACATTACTGCCATCCAGGAAATACGATGGGATGGGCCGAGAAAAAAGAGGATGAAAAACTGTGACATATACTACGGATCGTGTTATAGTGAGCAGAAACAGCGACTATTCGGATGCGGATTTGTTATAAGTGCCAGACTTAGGCAAGAAGTCTTATGTTTCCAAGACATTAGCGAACGCATAGTAACAATCCGCATCAAGGCCAAATTCGCCAACATAAGCCTTATATGCGCTCACGCTCCGACGGAAGAAAAAGATGATATAGCTAAGGATTGCTTCTACGAGCTCCTCGACAAAACCTATGAGCGACTACCAAAGTACGATGTTAAAATAGTGCTGGGAGATTTTAACGCAAAGGTAGGAAGAGAAGACATCTTTAGAAGTATTGTCGGAAAACATAGCCTACACGACAACACGTCTGCTAACGGACTTAGGCTAATTGATTTCGCTACGGAACGAAATGCCACTATAGCCAGCACACGGTTTCCTCACCTCGATATCCATAAGGGGACATGGCGGTCTCCAGATCAACGAACGGTCAACCAAATTGATCACATTGCGATAGATAAGAGGCACGCATCCAGTATTTTGGATGTCCGAACATTCCGAGGAGCTAACATCGACTCGGATCACTACCTTGTAGCAGCCAAGGTAAGAATGCGGATATCCACCACGCCACAACAATCCAGAATTATTGTGAAAAAATTTAATGTCGGAAGACTGCAATCGCAAGAGACTGCCAAGACCTTCGCACAACGCGTATCCCTTAACCTCTCGATTAACACCATACCACCAGCATCGAATGTCGAAGAGCAATGGCAACGATGCCAACAGGCCATTAGATCAGCCGCAACTGATGTGCTAGGTTTCTCGCGGCCACCAGCAAGAAACCCCTGGTTTGATGAGGAATGCCGACAGATGCTCGCAGCCAAGAACGAGGCCTACAAGGCTAAGCTGCAGGTGAAGACGAGAGCTGCCATTGAGCTCTATAGGCAAAGAAGAAGGGAAGAACATCGGCTTTTTAGCAAGAAGAAAAAAGAGCAAGAAAAGCGCGCGAGCGAGGATATAGAGAGGTGCCACTCCAGGAACGATGTTCGCAAGTTTTACCAAAGTGTAAAACGTCAAAGCCAAGGATACAAGGCTCGAACAGAATCCTGTCGAGATGAACAAGGAAATATTGTAGTTGAGACACAGTCGATGCTGAGGATATGGAAGAACCACTTCTGCAGACTGTTAAACGGCGATGACGAACAACATTCCGCTGTCAGGCAGAACGAACCATTCAATATTGGCAACGACAGCGAAAACTGCCAACCACCCGACCTGAGTGAAGTGAGGATAGCAATATCTAAACTCAAGCTTAATAAGGCTGCCGGAAATGACGGCCTTCCCGCTGAGCTCTATAAGGCCGGCGGAGATGACTTGGTAAGTAACATCCACCAACTCATAAGCCAAATCTGGTCGGATGAAAATATGCCTGAAGAATGGAACCTCAGCATCGTTTGCCCGATCCACAAAAAAGGAGACCCTCTGAACTGCGCCAACTACAGAGGCATAAGTCTCCTCAACATCGCCTACAAGATCCTATCTGCCGTAATATGTGAACGCCTGAAACCGTTTACCAACAACCTGATTGGCCCTTATCAGTGTGGTTTTAGGCCAGGAAAGTCCACAACCGATCAAATTTTCACACTTCGGCAGATCCTGGAAAAAACTCAAGAAGTCCAAATCGATACCCACCACCTATTCATCAATTTCAAAGCCGCATATGACAGCATTTATAGAGACGAACTGTATAGAGCCATGTCTAGTTTTGGTATACCGCCCAAACTCGTCCGTTTGTGTAGGATGACGATAGAGAATTCTCGCTGCTCCATCAGGGTCGGAAACGACCTCACCGACACATTCGATACCAAAAAAGGATTTAGGCAAGGCGATGCGCTGTCATGTGACTTCTTTAATCTGATTCTTGAGAGAATTGTGCAAAACTCCAAAGCCAACACCAGAGGCACAATTTTCCAAAAGTCGGTGCAACTACTAGCATACGCTAACGATATTGACATCATTGGTAGGACTCAACGTGATGTCATAGCCACGTTTGCTAGTATAGAGAAGGAAGCGGCGAAAATGGGTTTAGCAGTAAATGAGGGTAAGACTTAGTATATGCTGTCAACACGAAAGGACACACAACATCGACGAATTGGACAGAACGTCACCATTGACAGATATAACTTTGAGGTAGTACGGGACTTTGTCTACCTCGGCTCCGCTATTAGCTCTGACAACAACATCTCGTCAGAAATTAAACGAAGAATTACTCTTGCCAACCGCTGTTTCTTCGGCCTAAGAAGGCAATTTAGTAGTAAAACCCTCACTCGAACTACTAAGGAGACCCTATATAAGACCCTGATCATCCCAGTCCTGCTCTACGTCGCTGAAGCATGGACCGTATCAAAAGCGGATGAAGAAATCCTTGGTAGATTCGAGAGGAAAATTCTTCGAAAAATCTTCGGTCCCGTTTGCGTTGACGGGCTATGGAGACGAAGAACTATACGAGCTGTACAGCGACATGCCCCTGGTCAAAAAACTCCGCATTGGACGTTTAAGATGGCAAGGACATGTAGAACGAATGGACACCAATACTCCGGCTCGCAGAGTCTTCGATTCCCAGCCAGACGTCGGACGCAGTAGAGGAAGACCTCGCCTTAAGTGGCGCACAAGTGGAAACCGACCTCAACCAACTTGGAGTGCGCAACTGGAGGCAGTTAGCTAAGCACCGGCTAATTGGAGAGGTATGTTGGTTGAGGCCCAGGTTCATTCCGGACTGTAGCGCCACTTAAGTAAGTAAGTAAGGTGTGAATTGGATTTTATGAAACAAAAGAACGACAACTAAAAATGTATTTATATATTTTATGCTGTACTATAATGAGATAAAACGCATACAGTTTCCCTTATACCGCGTGTGAACTCACACTCGATTTTTTTTTCATATTCGAAAAAAATGGTCAATTTATTCTGGCTTTTAACATTGAATAAATTTTACAAATCGTCGTTTTCGAAAGAAATGCAGAGTAAGGTCCCTGGTCCATACAATATAATTTGTTGACGTTATTATTCGTTATCCAAAATATTCGGTCAATACATATCCACAGAACATCCTAAGAAATTTTAAAGTTTCGTATTCCATAGTACTCGTACTACCCAAAGAGAAGAACAATTATGAAGGAATATATTTTTGAAATTAAAGGATCATACATCATATGGATTTATGGACTTATACATTTTGTATTCTACCAAAAAAATAAGGTTTTAAAGGATAAATGTATAAAATAAATTTGATTTGCATCTTTTGTATTTTTCCCGCATATAGAGGTGTCATAGCTAGCGGTGGACACAACTTTTATTCACAAAGTTTTCAACTCGTGCCAAAGGTTGTGTATATCGTCTTAACCGTGGATTTTGCTTTGAAAATTGGCAATTGAAAAACTTTTCTCAAATGAGTTTTTAAAAGTAAACTTCAAGTGGTCTTCGAAATAGTTGCATTAGAACAACGAAGGACATGGCCTCCTAACTCAACTATGGAACACTTTCTTCTGAGTGTTCTTTGTCCAGATGAGATTGCAGGGCTTTTTCCATTTCTATTTTTTAAATCTATACGTCAAACTCTCATCTCTAATCGCAGTGAAATGAAAATATTTGAACTTCAACAAGAGGTTCTCTATAGTAATTTGTTAGTATATCAACCGCGAGAATCAAAAATAACCCCTTGGTCGAACTTGCGCGCTTCTACTAGGATGTAAAGGAGATACGACAGCATACTTGAGAACGATTGCAGAAGGGGTCATTCACAAAACTAAACAAAAATGGTCGGCGGAACTCATAACGCACTCCACCAATTGTCAGATGGTTATCCGCGGTTATGATTTGCAATTGTATCTGCTTGTTCATGGAATCCGATAATTTTATAAATTTTGCGCCAGGCGTACAAGTATTCTTAGTTAATTAAAAATGTTTGTTGGTCTTGTTTTGGATTTTGCAATCTTTTTATATCCTTGTGTTGTGGCTTTTGACTTTACAATTACAATCTTGGCAAACTATGTGTACCAACTGCAAATTGTGGGGAAAACAAAAATTCAATTTCGCATTTCTTTGAGATTATATGAAGCAGAAAACGGATTGTTTCGGGATGTTGTCCACGGAAACTCTCAGAACGATGAATTTTAATTTTGATTTGTTTGCCAAGATGGGGCTTCTTGACTTATCGGAGATTAGTGCAGCTTATGTGCATATCGGCGGAGCACAGACAAGATGTATTTAGCAGATATGAGTAATGCGTTTCGCAGTTCACTTCTCCAGTGAGATGATAGTAGAGGCTATTGGCGGGCGCATGAAATCGAGCAGATTAAATGGGTTTGTGTTATCTGCAGTTGAACGCGATGATTACGGAATATATAAAAAAACATATGAGAAGGCTATAATCCGATGTGCGCATCGTTGGATACCCTATCCTATCCCATCCTTAAAATTAATATCCTCAAAATGTGGTCTTTATGGCGATGAAATACAGAAAATGACATTGTCACAATATATTGCTCAGACAGTTTATCAAAACCTTTTGTGGTTCGACAAAAAACAACGCATTTCTATTGCTAATGGCTTGGGATAGGGTATACAAATGGTTTTTGTAGAAAAACGCCCCCAAAAATTGGGCGTAGTTGAAAATGATCTATGGACAAAATGTTTATATTACCATTACGGAAGTATTTTTAGCAAAGTTTTAAAATTTGGACAAAAAGCGTTTTTTACTAAAAAGGCCCCCAAAAAACTTTATATGAACGAAATATAGATATTCAGATTGCCTTAATATCTTGTATAGCAATTTTTCAAAATTCTTAACCGTTAAACTAAAACGAACGTTTTCTTAAAAGTGGGCGTGGTAGTGGGAGGATTTTGAAAATTTTTACAATTGTTTTGTAGCCTCGGACAAGGATCCTATATACAAAGGCCTAAAAATCGGTGCCATACAGACAGACGGATGGACTGACGGACAGACAGACATGGCTTAATCGACTACTTTGAGTTTGAGGTATATGTAGCTTAATTATTTCTCTATGTTACAAACTATGTATCAAAACTAATATACCCCTATGGGATAGGGTATAAAAAGCCGGATGCACGGGTTGAAAATTAAAATTTCATAGATCTGCATTCATTTCTTTGATTGTTTTGGTTACCTTCGAAATGCTTTTGGCGAATGCCATTAATTTAAACACTAGACTTTTAACTTAATCAGTCTCCTGCGCTGCTTAGATATGTTCTCCTAATATTATATATATATCTAAACTATTATTACTTAACTAGAAAGTAGCCGGAGCTACTTTTGTAATTGTTATACCTTATCCCGTACGGGTTTATTAGTTTTGACATTATGTTTTTAACAATGAGAATCATACAAAATAGCAAGTTGAGTCGATCTAGACATGTCCGTCAGTCCGTCCGTCTGTATGTCACCGAATTTTGGGCCTTAAATTTTGAGCTGGAGTGAATAAGTATATATAGACTCTCGTTAGGACGAAGCAGAACAAGTGTAAACATTTTCAAATGCCACGCCCACTTTTTTTTAATAAACGTCTTTTCTGATCAAATCATAAAAAATTTAAAAAAATAATGTCTAAGCTAAATATTTAGACTACGTCATTGTCTATATTTCATCCATATAAAGTTTTTAGCCATGCCCACTTTTGTGGGCGTTTTATTTAAGTACTATTTTCGGCAAATGTTTAGTAAAATTTGAAAAATTTTCTGATGCAAATATTTCGAAAATAATAATGTAATCTGTATTTCCTTATATCATTTTGACTCATTATCAACAAGTGTTATAACGGGTGCCGGTACTTAAGGATAGTGATGCGATTATATGAGGACACAAGCGTTCTCACTCTAGCCTCTCACTATCAACTCCTACTCTCACCTCCACGCTGGCAGAGATAATTATCTCTGACGCTGGTGACTGGTGAGTGCTAGTGTTATTGACAACGACGTTTGTATCTGCACCTGGAATGTGAGAACATTAAACAGGAGAGGTGCAGGCGAACAACTAGCGGAAGCCCTAAACTGCTACAAAGCAGATATTACTGCCATCCAGGAAATACGATGGGATGGGCCGGGCAAAAAGAGGGTGAAAAACTGTGACATCTACTATGGACCATGTTATAGTGAGCAGAAACAGCGACTATTTGGATAAGGATTTGTTATAAGTGCCAGACTTAGTCAAGAAGTCTTATGTTTTCAAGACATTAGCGAACGCATTGTAACAATCCGCATCAAGGCCAAATTCGCCAACATAAGCCTTATATGCGCTCATGCTCCGACGGAGGAAAAAGATGATATAACTAAGGATTGCTTCTACGAGCTCCTCGACAAAACCTATGAGCGACTACCAAAGTACGATGTTAAAATCGTGCTGGGATATTTTAACGCAAAGGTAGGAAGAGAAGACATCTTTAGCAGTACTGTCGGAAAATATAGCCTACACGACAACACGTCTGGTAACGGACTTAGGCTAATTGACTTCACTACGGAACGAAATGCCACTATAGCCAGCACACGGTTTCCTCACCTCGATATCCATAAGGGGACATGGCGGTCTCCAGATCAACGAACAGTCAACCAAATTGATGACATTGCGATAGACAAGAGGCACGCATCCAGTATTTTGGATGTCCGAACATTCCGAGGGGCCAACATCGACTCGGATCACTACCTTGTTGTAGCCAAGGTAAGGATGCGGATATCCACCACGCCGGCGATGACGAACAACATTACGCTGTCAGGCAGAACGAACCATTTAATATTGGCAACGACAGCGAAAACTTCCAACCACCCGACCTAAGTGAAGTGAGGATAGTTATATCTACACTCAAGCTTAATAAGGCCGCCGGAAATGACGGCCTTCCCGCTGAGCTTTATAAAGCTGGCGGAGATGACTTGGTAAGCAACATCCACCAACTCATAAGCGAACTCTGGTCGGTCGAAAGCATGCCTGAAGAATGGAACCTTAGCATCGTTTGCCCGATCCACAAAAAAGGAGGCCCTCTGAACTGCGCCAACTACAGAGGCATAAGTCTACTCAACATCGCCTACAAGATCCTATCTGCCGTAATATGTGAACGCCTGAAACCGTTTACCAACAACCTGATCGGCCGTTATCAGTGTGGTTTTAGGCCAGGAAAGTCCACAATCGATCAAATTTTCACACTTCGGCAGATCCTGGAAAAAACCCAAGAAGTCCAAATCGATACCCACCACCTATTTATCGATTTCAAAGCCGCATATATAGAGACGAACTATACAGAGCCATGTCTAGTTTTGGTATACCGCCCAAACTCGTCCGTTTGTGTAGGATGACGATGGAGAATTCTCGCTGCACCATCAGGGTCGGAAACGACCTCACCGACACATTCGATACCAAAAAATTATTTAGGCAAGGCGATGCGCTGTCATGTGACTTTTTCAATTTGATTCTTGAGAGGATTGTGCAAAACTCCCGAGCCAACACCAGAGGCACAATTTTCCAAAAATCGGTGCAACTACTAGCATACCCCGACGATATTGACATCATTGGTAGGACTCAACGTGATGTCATAGCCACGTTTGCTAGTATAGAGAAGGAAGCGGCAAAAATGGGTTTAGCAGTAAATGAGGGGAAGACAAAGTATATGCTGTCAACACGAAAGGACACACAACATCGAGGAATTGGACAGATCGTCACCATTAACAGATTGATCACTTTGAGGTAGTACGGTACTTTGCCTACCTCGACACCGCTATTTACTCTGACAACAACATCTCGTCAGAAATCAAACGAAGAATTACTCTTGCCAATCGCTGTTTCTTCGGGCTAAGAAGGCAATTTAGTACTCCGGCTCGCAGAGTCTTCGATTTCCAGCCAGACGTCGGACGCAGTAGAGGAAAACCACGCCTTAAGTGGCGCGCACAGGTAGAAACCGACCTCAACTAACTTGGAGTGCGCAACTGGTGGCAGTTAGCTAAGGACCGGGCTAATTGGAGAGGCATGTTGGTTGAGGCCCAGGTTCATCCCGGACTGTAGCGCCACTTAAGACAAGAAGTTATAACGGGTGAGATAAGAGGTACTTTTTTCAATACCGTTGTTTCTACAGTTATTATATGACGTTTGTATTCAGTATGCATTGCCATTTCATCATGAATAGACTAACGTCGAAATAGCGGCCTTGGAACAGCTTTAAATTGATTCCATCATCGAAAAATTGTTTGTAGCAACGAAGCTCATTTTTTGTTGAACGGCTACGTTAACAAGCAGAATTGACCTATTTGGGCCAATGAATAGCCAGAGCCAATCCAACAGCTACCAATGCAACCCCAAAAATGCACTGCATGGGCAAGCGACATCATCGGATCGTATTTCTTTTAAAATGCGGAAGGAGCGTTTGTTACTGTCAATGGAGCTACAGAGCAATGATCAATTAATTTTTGATGCCGAAAACTGAAGATATTGGTGTAGCTGACTTGTGGTTTCAACAGGATGGTGCTACATACCATACTTCTAATGAGTAAATCGCTTTATTAAGGGCAATGTTCGATTAAAAAATCATTTTAAGAAATAGTCCTGTCGATTGGCCACCAAGATCTTGTGATTTGACACTATTGAATCATGTGAAATCTCTTGTTTACGTCGATTAACCCGAAACAATCGAAGCTTTGGAAGCCAACATAACTCGTTTTATTCATGGAATACGGACCGATATGCTTGAAAGAGTGGTCGAAAATTGGACCCACAAAATGAAACAATTATGAGATAGTCGTGGGCAACATTTGAAGAAAATTATCTTTAAACATTAAATGGCATGAACCAAACTAACACCTCAAATAAAGATTTTCCTTAATATGTATTTACATTGATTTTTTGTGTTTTTTTTTTAAACCAATTCAGGAAGCATGGTATGATTTTATTTAATGGCACTACAGAGATAGTTAAGTTCGTCGCTAAAAATGTTCCACACACCGACATCAAATAAAATGCTTAGTATTCTTCATTACATATCGTCCAGCACTCGTGACCGGACTTGTGGAATTAGGATCTGTTATAGCATTTAAAATTTTTAGTTTGAAGTGTTGACCCCAATGGTAACATCAGTTTCCATGGATCAATCTTCGTCAGATATCCACTATGTATATTCATTCATGGAATTCATGTTGACTCCATGGTAGATAAACAGAATACAAATATACATTTTTGGCGACAGACTCGTTTTTACCCAGGGCCTAGCTTTCTTACAATCATTCATGTGTACGTGTGTACTTTCTGCACGATGGCGAGACCTCCTGTTTTATGGCGAATACGAACGGCTAAGTTCAGATAAGCTTTTTCTTGACAATTGATACTACCCGGATATATTTCGGACTTTTGTAGATGGTTTGGTCTAATAACGGGTGATTTTTTAAGCGTAGTTTTTTTTAAATCGAATAAAACACTCAAATTTGCCACAAATATTCAATTTTTTTAGTGCAATCTACGTTTTTAAGGCAAATTCATGTAAATTTTGTCCGCGGCTCCGTTTCAAATGGTCCATTCGGAAGGTCCATTTTGTGTCTCTTTTTCGAGCATTTCGGCCTGTATTTCACGAATTACGCGTGTTATGATATCCTGTAAGGCTTCAATCGTGTTCGGCTTGTCCACATAGACTAATGATTTTACATAACCCCACAAGAAATAATCCAGAGGCGATAAATCGCATGACCTTGGCGGCCAACTCACAGGGCCATTTCGAGATATAAGCTGCTCCCCAAATTCATCCATTGTTTCACGAGCTGTGTTGCATGTGGCAACGTCTTGATGAAACTACATGTCAACCAAGTTCAACTCAGACAACTGGGGCAAACAAAGTCGCGTATAATGGCTAGATATCGTTCGCCGTTGCCACCAGCCCATAAACCACACCAAACTGTCATTTTGTTGGGATGCATCGGTAATTCTTGTATGGCATGTGGCTGTTCATCACTCCAGATGCGACAGTTTTGCTAATTTAGGTATCCGTTGAACCAGAAATGAGCCTTATCGCTGAACACAAATTTTCAATAAAACAGCGGATTTCCACATTTTTCACATAGCATCAATTTTGATAATAAATTTCAATAATTTGCAATCCTTGCTCGTTTGTAAGTCTTTCCATGATTAAACATATGAGAGGCTACAGTCCGCTATGCGGATCCTATCCCATCCCATCCTTTAAATTAATATCCTCAAAATATAGGCCTTATGGCGATGAAATACAGAAAATGACGTTGTCACAATATATTGCTCAGACAGTTTCTCAAAATCTTGTGTGGTTCGACAAAAAACAACTTATTTCTATTGCTAATGCCTTGGGATGGGGTATACAAATGGTTTTTGTAAGAAAACGCCCCAAAATGTGGGCGTAGGTGAAAATGATCTATTGACAAAATGTTTATATTACCATTTCGGAAGTATTTGCATCAAAAATTTTTTCGAAAGTTTTAAAATTTGGACAAAAAGCGTTTTTTACTAAAAACGCCCCCAAAAAGTGGGCGTGGTAAAAAACTTTGTATGAACGAAATATAGATATTAGGATTGTCTAAATATGCTGCTCAGACACTTTTTTGAAATTCCTTACGGTTTGGCCAAAAAATAAGTTTTCCTAAAAAGGGGGCGTGGCAGTAGGCGGATTTCAAAAATTTTTACACTTGTTCTGATGGCACGGACGAGGATCCTATATACCAAATTTCATTATCCTAGCTCAAAATTTAAGGCCCAAAAACCGCTGACGAACAGACAGACGGACGGACGGACGGACAGACAGACATGGCTAATTCGACTCAGCTAGCGATTCTGAGTCGATCCATATACTTTGAGGTATATGTAGCAAAATTATTTCTCTATGTTACAAACTAAGTATCAAAACTAATATACCCCCCTATGGGATAGGGTATAAAAAGCAGAATATACTGAAAACTTTACACTTTGATAGATGACGTTTGGACGCCATTACTAATAAATTTCAGGAGGTTAACTATAAATCAAACTTGCGGATAAATCCCATTTGGTCCTTCCATATATATATTCGCTGCACTGACTATAAACTGTATGCGCGTCTCTGTTTAAGTGTGGATACTGGTAACCACGATATCTTCTTCTAAACTTGTCTTTCAGGAAATTTCATATTTTACATCACTACCAAAAGGACAACTAACCAATGATACTGTTTCAACGAAAGGGTAACTATTTTATAACCTGCAATTGCCACCATTTACACCCGGAAATTTGGAATCAATGCTCTCGAGTTCTTGCATTTGCTTTTCCCTCTATATTACTACTCATAGTAAATACATAACGCATTCATTTAATATGCACGTGGGAATTCTCACTTAAAGCGGAAACATTACTGACACTTCTCCTGACCCGACCCAATTTTCTAGCTTTTTTGTCTGAAATGCCAGACCTCATACGAAAAGCATAGTTGAAATTCTTGTTTTTTTTTCATCTACTAAATGGAAGGCCCATTGGTACAAAAGATACTAATTGCCGTCAAGTTTCATGGAGACGCGATTTGTACCGTATATGTATGAGGGTGTGAGCATTAAAATGACAAGTGATGAAGTTACCATGTCAATTCCATTGGAGATGTAAGTATAATTTTGGGAGAGTGAAAAAAATTTAACAGCGCGTTTACACTTTATTTATTCTTTATGAATGCGTTAATTAGTTGGCTCTATACGCGCAAAGTGGTAGCGTGTTTGCTTGTGGTTGGAACTGTAGCTGAAGGTGGTACGTGCAGGTGACTCACATTGCATATACATACGAATTGTGGAGTGGTGGGTATTGTAGAATCGAGTTTCGCAAAGTTTTTACCCTGTGGTCATAGTTTATCTAATAAACTGGGTGACAGTGAAAACATTTGAATACAACAGATCTGTGAAAGTTTAAATATTACATGAATGTATGTTAGGAATGCTTGGAAGACGTTTGATTGAATGGTCTGGAAATTTATTAAGTTTGTGAAAGCAAGGACGAACGTACTGAGTGTATCCTATATTATAGGATTATATTAGTTTTGCTACATAGCGTGTAACTAAACGTGATCTGTTCAGAGTTCATAATTAATTCATAATTGTTCAATAGGATGATCCAGTTTTTCATCCATTTGTGCAGGTTGTACTAACTATCCGTCACTATTTCTGTGAATTGAAGCGTCTTCCTCAAAAATGGCTGCCGCAGTATTTGGTAACTGCGATAACTGCACCACTATGATGGTGTTAGTCGCTCCAGGACCTACACCTTATATCTGCTCCAGCTGGTTTATGAACTATAGGAATATATACAAAATATTAGGACCCAGTGGTAAGCTTTTTTCTCAGTGTTATGCCGAATCCAAACCTACTATGAGTTCAGATTGGGTTTTTACGACAATTGATACTCATCGGATGATCAAGAGATGGCTGAGGGCGATTCCATGCAAGAGATGTTATAACATATTCCGGGCTATTGCCACGATGTCATGGAAATAATCGACAATATATTCGTAGCTCACCAAACATTGATTAACACTCCTTAATGTGGTAATAGCGAACTTGAGCAGAGTCACACATTTCAAAACATCATTTTTCTCGATTTCTCTTGTCTGGGCTCGGCTTGTGTATCGCAAAAAGTTCACCTAGGTGCTCAGATTGAATTTCAGCATTATCTTAGTTGGAATCTTAACTGTATATTAGCTCTCCATTTTATTAGTTATTAAGTTATTCTTCGTGAGCTTTAGTGAAATATTGTTGGACTTCGGAAAATCCTGAAAATCGTAGAAGGAATCTTTTTTGATTGTCGGATACAATATATTTTGAAATCTTGAATCATGTAAGAAATGCTCAAATCATAAGGTGTACACACTAGTTATCCGATTCATTGGGAAATTTCTGTCTGATTTGCGTCTGTCACAATCAGAATGTATAGTTCCATGAAGGGTCCTGTTAAATCCATATGCAACCACTTTCACGGTTGAGATGGAAACTCCCATGGATGTGTTGGCATTCTTGTTGGCTGACTAACTTGTTTATAAACCAGTTTTTTTTTTTTAAATCTTGTAACGGAAAGGACAGGCAAAAATTCTTCACCAACTGAGCTGTTTGTTTATTTATTTATTTAAGTCTACCATTATTTTTACCATTTACAGACTATAAAATTATATTAAAAAACTCTTCAAGAAAGAGAAAAATATAAATATTGTATAAGAAAAATTATAATAACATAAATGGTATTAATAAAAGCTTAAAAAAGGTTAATTTCAACTAAGATAAAACAGATAAAAAACATTTTGATTAAACAAAAGAACAAAATAAAAAAAAAACTTCAAAATAGTTTGGGAAAAAATTAATTAATTACCGTAAGGGAAAAACTTGTGCTTTTAATAAATACATTCCTAAAAGTATTCAAAGCAATTATTGTGCCATTTGAAGAGATATTTCCGGCAATTGATAAAACAGACGAAACGTTTTTTTAGTTAATGATAACAGCACAAAGTACATGTTTCAATAAAAAACGAGTGGTGGGTGCACGACTGGGTCGTACGCAACTTTCTCTTTCACAGCAAGTTGGGCGTTAGATCTAATCATAAGCATTTTGATTATTGATGCTAAAATGATATAAATAATGTCGAAATGTATTTATACGAATTTTTACTCCAAAATTTGAAGGAATCGATGTCAATGTGAAAAATAATGATTTTCCGTTTTTGGCCAAAACTGAAAATTCCGTTTAGTAATAGTTGGGCTAAAACTTATTATGTGGAATTGCTTCAAGCTGTAATAGTAGTATATGTATTAAATTTCATTCAATTTGACACAATAGTTAGCGAGATATTAACAATTTTCTTTATATGGCCTAAATGACAAAATCCGTTATATGGATTTTCTCGAAAAAACTGGGTATGCAGTTTTATTGGAACTAATATGGTTATAGTATATATAAAGTTTAATCAAAATCGTTAGAGCCGTTTTCGAGAAAATTGAGGTTATGTGTAATTTTTATATGGCAGGTACCAGTTTTAACATGGCTAAAAGCAAACAAAAAAAAATGGCCTAGAATTATGACCAAAACAAGCTTGGATACGAAGTTTGAAGAAAATCGGTCAAGCCGTTTAGGCTGGGGAGACCGTCACGGACAGACGGACCGACGGACCGACGGACCGACGGACGGAATTCCAAAAACCACTTTTTTAGGCTCCGCTATCATCGTAATGTTAGAATCAATCAAAATCTCGAGGTCGAAAATTTTCACGAAAACAATATCTTTCTCTTTGTAAGAGAAAGTTAAAAAAAAACGAGTGGTGGGTGCACGACTGGGTCGTACGCAACTTTCTCTTTCACAGCAAGTTGGGCGTTAGATCAAATCATAAGCATTTTGATTATTGATGCTTAAATGATATAAATAATGTCGAAATGTATTTATCCGAATTTTTATTCCGAAATTTGAAGGAATCGATGTCAATGTGAATAATAATGATTTTCCGTTATCGGCCAAAACTGAAAATTCCGTTTAGTGATATTTGGGCCAAAACTAATTATGTGGAATTGTTTCAAGCTATAATAGTAGTATATATATTGATTTTCATTCCATTGGACATAGTAGTTTGCAAGAAATTAACAATTTTCTTTATATGGCCTAAATGGCAAAATCCGTTATATGGATTTTCTCGAAAAAACTGGGTATGCAGTTTTGTTGGAACTAATATGCTTATAGTATATATAAAGTTTAATCAAAATCGTTAGAGCCGTTTTCGAGAAAATTGAGGTTATGTGTAATTTTTATATGGCAGGTACCGTTATTAACATGGCTAAAAGCAAACAAAAAAAATGGCCTAGAATTATGACCAAAACAAACTTGGATACGAAGTTTGAAGAAAATCGATCAAGCCGTTTAGGCTGGGGAGACCATTACGGACAGACGGACCGACGGACCGACGGACCGACGGACCGACGGACGGAATTCCAAAAACCACTTTTTTAGGCTCCGCTATCATCGTTATGTTAGAATGAATCAAAATCTCGAGGTCGAAAATTTTCACGAAAACAATATCTTTCTCTTTGTAAGAGAAAGTTAAAAATGCGTGGTCAGTGAGTAACGTATTTGCTCCTTGGGTGTTTTAATCAAATATTAATTGATCAATATCGATAAACTCGTATATTCAAAATACCTCGCATATCAAATTTAAATTAAATTTGTTCATCCGTTGAGTTTTCAGCTACGTGCACGATCCGAAAGAACGATGGACGGAATCTGCAAATGCACTTTTTCGGATTTCTTCATCATTGTTACGTTAGCTTAAATTAAAATCCCGAGTTTGATTTTTAATACCTTTTAGCCTTCAGCTACGTGCACTTTTTTCGTATTGTTACGTTAGGTTAAATTAAAATCTAGAGTGTGATTTTGAAATACCTACTCGAGCCCAATAAAAGTAAAAGTATTATCGGTCCACTTTTAATTATTTAATTGGAACGCTTTTACCAAATGTCAAAAAGAATCTCAAATTCGCAAACAAAAAATATGATACGCTCAAAGTGAGTTATTTACAGTTTACTCTCTAATTATTTGAGGATTTGTTGACGTAATAAATTCGCAGTTGGTAAATTAGTAAAAAAAAATACCCCGACCCTTAACCACTTAATTCTTAGAAGTTGGTCAAAAATTGTGACTGACTCGATGCAGAAGGGCACACACCGTCCAATTAAGTTTCATAGCCACATTGAAAGCGTCAACCGCCATCGCTTTCAACCGTGATTACATTTTCTCACCCCAAGAAAAAACATGGGGCCATTCCAGTGCCTTTCAATGTACTCAAAGTTCCTTGTGGTTGGGAATATAAATGAACAGCGCTACAGGATAACGACGAGCAGCAAAGAACCACAATCGACCTTTAATGTTTTTATAATTTAAAGCTTGTCCCCTCCTTAATACTACACTTAGGTAGTAACAACGTGACATCGATGCTTACACTTTTCTCTGTCATGTTATCACAACCGCGCACACACCAGTCACCACCCGCCTTTTGACTGCACTGTCGTCCATAATTCCACAGTGTCCATAGTGATCAAACACAATTTCCCAGGCGGCATCGCGAGTAAACACAGACAGGCACAGGAACCTAGGGACAGAAGTAAACTACCTACCGTCTATATCCTTGTGCAAACAATGTAGTTTCTCTTCGCGTACTTTGTTAGGGTAGGACCTGCATATTGTTGTTCTTCTTTTTTCCTTTTTGAGGAAGTCACTTGATGGAAGGCACCGCATTTGTTTGGTTTTTTTAACCAACTTTAACATCGCTCACATTATGAATGAATGTTGTTAATCATAGGTAAACAAATTCATATATCCTACCAACGAGATAAGAGATACACTCGTGGTTAATCATATTTTGTAGCACCATCCAGCATCCGAAAACTGACGTCCAGACGGACTGCTAACGTAGACATCCGCACTCATATCCACTCCGCGAGCATTAACAAGACATTGTGCAAACAAAAAAATACAAGGATAGTTATCCCCCATGATGCGTTTCAAGCTGTCAAGTGCGGATGCAGTGTGTACCTAGTCAGGCATTTAACACCTTGATGCTAACCAAGTTGATAGCTGTCGTAATGTCACATTATATCCCTGTAGTGCGGGTTATTATTAATCTCTTCAAATGGATCCTTTACCACTGACCATATAACCAAATCGTTTAAGTTTTAATTTATAATTTATTTTCAACAGCTATAGACAGGGAATGCCCTTGAAAATGTCAGCGGCAATAACGAGCAGCGACAAAAGTATTTCAGGCAATTTTCCAGAAAGAGATAAGAAAACAGTTTTCAAAAAGGTTCTGTACAAAAAGTTTTTTCTCTTTGTTATGCAAAGTCGTACGAAAGCAATTTCAAAGAAATTGTGTTAAATGTTTTTATTTTAATTGAACTTGTACCACTTGCAAAACATATTTTTAAGAATTTTCATGATTGGCGAAATAAGAGATTGTAGATAATGTATTGGTTGTTAGTCTCAAGGTAGATGTTTAAAGACGTAAACAGGAAAACTTTTTACCGAGATGTGATTTTCGTCCTTCGACATGAAAAAATTGGTAAAAATGTAATTCGTTTTTTTACAGCGTTTCAGATATTTTTAATTTAAATTCGAAATTAACCCAAAATCTGTTGTAAAATTGACAGGTGATGTTAAAAAACATCACCTTAAAAGTACTATGTATACCGGAACTCTGTTCAAGAGGATTCTGTTCAAGTGAGAACAAGGAATTTTTCTTAGCTTAGATAAGACAAACCTTTAACGAGGTTCTGAGGTTTTTTGACCCTACCTAAAAGTTCTTGAGATAAGTATTATCCTAAAACTTTGCATCTTAAATTACAGAGAACGGGCAGTAATAAAGGAATAGAAAGTGGGGTGTGCTCATGTTTCCGTCTTGTTAGATTTTAAAAGATATGGAGATCCTACTTCTTTGAATGATTTCTAGCAACTGCTAAATAGGCATTGTGTCGAGAGAGTGATAGAAATCTACCCACCCAGTATAGAGGATGTCTTCGCAACTATCAGCGGTTTCTGAGGAATATCCACGGAGGTGTTGCTTTTTAATTAATTTTTATTATATAAACTTAACACAGACCATAATGCTTAAATCCAACCTATCATTAACAATTCGGCGTTTTCTAACTTCTGTCAATCGAAGCTAATCACCTACATTATTATTTTGTCTTAGATCTATTTTTATGTACTTCACTGACCATATCTAAATATTTTATTTTCAAGAACATTTTTATGTGTAAAATATAACCATGATAAAAACTAACCTATCTTACTTAAACTTAATGTAAACATAATCAGGTTGACAAGAACTCGTCGTCGTCGGACGATTCTCGGCGGTGGTCCATGATGTCCGTGGAAGTCTTGCCATAAAAGATCGGCACATACCAGTATAGCTTCCGACCCGGAAAATCGTCCATAGATAAAATTTTCTCACAATTCCAGGAAATAACCAACGAATTTCAAACCGATACCCATTAGCTGTTCAAAGACTTGAAGGCCGCGTATGTTAGCATATTGATTGAACATCGATATCTGATGTCGAGGGATTTACTCCAATTTGATATACGGCGTTCTTGGGGTAATGTACAGAGGAGTTTTGGGAACTAGCATTAAAGGGCCAAGGCTGATGTTAGCTGCGATATAAGGGTTTTGGTAATATATATATAAATTTCTTAAAAACGGTTTTAACGATTTTTCAAAATTGAAATTGAATTTCATATGAACTATATTTTCTTGTTGAATAAAATGCAACTAGAAATTCAGTATTAAATAAAATCATAATTTAAATTTGACACTTTTATAATATTTACAAAGCGTGGCGAAAAGGCGTCTGCCGTTTAAACAATTCGTGGATTACATCATGATGTTAAGAGAGAATTATATTTTAAACAAACTTTTGACAGTTAGATTAGTTTAATCGATAACTGTTATAGCACATATAGCTTAGTATAAGCATTTTTTTTAAATTATTGTAGCAATTATTTGAGATTCAATAGTATATAAAGGTGTAGTAAAAGAAATCCGTCATATTTGCCTGAAACTAAATGCTTTATTTAGTGGAATTAGAATAATCCATTTTGATCGATAACTTGTCGATAACTTAGGACCATCGATTTACATAATTCTCTTTTGGGGCGAATTTTTCACCAGCAAAATCGTTCGCCATGGACAGGAATAAGTGGTAATTAATTGGCCAGGACTACAAAGTGGATGCATAAGAATCTCACAACCAAGTTTCCGGAGTTTCTGTTTAGTCACTATCAATGTGTGTGGCTTACCGTTCCCTTATTCTAATAGAACACAATTTCTCTCTTTTTGTCCAAAGCTGAATGGTCCAAGCTATTTTTCCTTTAGTCGATCAAATGTTGATAGTACAGGTCTGAACTAAGAGTAGGGGAGCAGATCATAGAAGATGATTCCTTTGTAATCCAACCAAGCACACAGCTGTCAATCTTGGGTTGATTTGCGACGGCTAACCACGATTCGACAACAATTTTTTGCTTGAGTAACCATCCGCTTCAGAAATGAACCGTTTTTTGCGATTATAAAGCGATTCGTAAATGGAAATTCGGTCAATGAGTTTTTTTCGTTATTTCGTGCACCCATACATGTGTATGAATGTATTGTATCCAGACTTAATCAAATGGTTCCAAACGGTTTTTATGCAATGTTTAGCTCCGGGGCAATTGACACAGTACTTACATTTTCGACCATTGGTCTTCCAGAGCGTGGGCTTCTTTGAAATCGAAAATACCCAAAGTAAATCGTAAAAACCAAACAATATTTACAGCGAGCTCATACAAAACTGAGTCAACCAATCACAAAGCTGCCAGAATTTTAACATAGAAAAATAATTTAGCTAGATATACCTTAAAGTCTATGGATCGCTATCTCCGGAAATGCATTTATTGGGATATCGCCCTTATTGGGCCATAGCGGTCGGCAAGTTTCATCTCATTAACTTACTTCTGGAAAATGCGACTGTAGTCCGTAAATCTCACAGATTTTGATAACCCAAGTGCTTTGGGGAAATATTCCATATCCTAATATCCGGTTAAGTTTGAGATATAATTAAAACCAGATTGGAGTTAAGCATTCCTGCTGGGAAACAAATTCAAATGGTTTGTTGAAGTTGAGGTTTATTGTGAGGTAGTATGTGCTTGCATCACTTTTTATATGTTTTCGTTAAAAATGTGCATGACCAGTTGTTGTAATGCGATGTGTAATAAATGCTGGTATTTTTAATTTTTGTTATCGATATAACTTATCATATGATGAGTTTTTCTGACGCAATAAGCATGGTATTACCACCCAAACTCCAGAACCAAAATCCCCAAATCAATATTTAAGATTTAACTAGAAGTTTAACTAGAAGGGGCTCAGTGGCGCGATGGTTAGAGCGATGAATTGCCGCGCAGGAGGTCTGGGTTCGATTCCCAGCCGTAGCAACACCTAAATGATTTTTCACTGGCCCTCCTCTCGTGATGATCTGACAAATCAACCGAGTAGTATCAATTGTCAAGAATAGCTTATCTCAACTTAGCCGTTCGGAGTCGGCATAAAACAGGAGGTCCCGCCATCGTGCAAGAAGTACACACGCACACATAAATAGTTGTGAGAAAGCTAGGCCCTGGGTACTAACGAGCCTGTTGCGGCAAAAATTTGTATTTTTATTTTTATTTGTAGAAGTTTATCTAGAAAATATGAGATTCATTAAAATAGATTTGTAATAAAGTTGCACAACCAATGCGGTGACGGTGATCGTGGTTAAATCTAATTTGAATATTAACCACTGATTTTCAAACAGCGTCTTCGTCCTAATTTGTTATTGTTTCTGTCCTCAAAATAAAAAACGGTTTACGAGTAAATGAGTGTAAGACCAAGTATTTTCCGTCAATACGAAAGGATACACAAAATCAACGAATTAGAATGTCATCATTGATATAGCTTTAAAAGATAACAGAAAAAACGAAGAATTACTCTTGCCAACCGCTGTTTCTTCGGGTCCCTTATAATCCCACTCCTGTTTTACGACGCGCGCCGAAGCATAGACCGAATAAAAAAGCGGATGGAAAGATCCTTGGTTGTTCTTGAAAATCTTCGGTTACATTTGCGTTACAACCAGACGAAGATTCAACCAACAACTTGATGAGCTGTACAGCGAACTAGACTTATTCAAACAATTCCACGTTTAAGACGGCTAGGACATGTAGATTAAACTGACACCAACACTCCGACGATAAATGTTTGCAACATTCTGATCTATCATATTGTCTTGTCGAAAATGTATATTATATATATACATTTTACACTTATATGCTCCCAAGGAATCGCTAAAACAGCAAAATTCGTTGTTGTCAAACTACACATTGTATATTGTATTTTAACTTGGTGGGCAACAGGGCAGGTATTTTGTTTATCAAATGCTAATTTGTTTACATACTTAACAAAAAAAACACTCACTTTGTTGTAGCTTGTACTAAATTCCAGTCGTATCCTTCCAGCACCTTCATCACTGCACATGTTATACGTTCATCCTCTTTGCGCCCACTACCGGGTATATCTTTTGTCGATGGTGTTCCCTTTTTGGCATCCTTATTGTTGGCATAGTTCGCCAACACTAACGTTTCCACTGGTTTCGTTTCTGATTTTGAATTACTATCCTCCATATCGATTGGTTTTATGCACCTTTGATATTATTTTTATATGAAATTCACTATTATTTTGATAACACTTGTTTATATAAGACCACGCACTTCTCTTGTCTCACTTGTTTCTAACACTCAAATATTCAAAGAAAGCGAGAGTAAATATTATATATCCGCGCACATTATATATCGCTGCTGATCTTCGAATTGAAATTTAAATCTAAATAGTCATTCACTACTCGAAACCGATCGGTACCGTTCAAGATCCCATCGGGAACTGTAACCGTTTATGACGATAAAAATCACTTTGCCTACCGTCAACGACCGTATACCAAACTAACAAATTCATCTAACATCTCACAAGTCATATATAATATGTTCACAAGTCACACTCCAAGACGCAACAAACACAAAAACAAATGCGAGGCTCGTCAACCACTTGGATGTGTGTGTAACTGATGTGCGACTTTTTATATGACGGGTGCTCTTCATTTCGGCTAGATAGGTCTCCAAGCCCAAGGAACACTTGGTTTTGGGGTTCACAATACACACATGTGTGCGAGATGTTGACTCGGCGCGCATTACAAAAACAGTCCAATGGAGACTTGCGCCTGTGGAGTGAATTGCAGAGCGCACATCACACGAAATGTATCCCGCTCTCAGAATGATCTGCTGTCATTCGAAGAAAGACTTAAGTGCTAGTTAGTGGATTGCTAATTATGCGCGCAATACTTAAGCGTTTTCATATTGTGGACAACGAAGCGGTCGCGCGCACCCTTAAGACGTATATATAGATTGCTCACCCTCCCATGTGGACTTTGTTGTGATGGGCCTGGCTATGGATCACTTGAAGTGGAAAGCCGATACTGATAACGACATGTTGGTATTTTTTTATTATTTGACATGACTTTACCGTCTACTATACTCAATATTTGTTTGCAAATACTCGTAGCTAAAAACTTGCAATAAAATTTCGATCGTAGATATGCTCAAAGTGAATGCATAGCAAATTTTGTTGTTATCAGCAGGAAAGGATTACATTTATATCGTTGTTTACTTTCTTAATTTTAATCAAATTGTTAAAAAAATACACACGCGCTAGGCGAATGTTCTTATAAAAATATTAGCCACTATAACTAAATACAGAGGATATGGTATAGTGCTAATATCTTTAAAGCAGAAATTTATATGAGAAAGTATTTTGAACCAAAAAAAATATTAATGATATAACAGTATCGAACTAAATCACATTCTAAGACCTTGATTTTAGTCCAACTTACTATGCATACTGTGATTCCGACCCGTTTATGGTATCTGCTTCAGACACAGCATTTATCTATTCCATCCTATTATATATATACCACCCGATCAAAAAAGTTTCTGCTATGCTCTTCCGGACATCCACATTGCAGATCTCGACTCGAGGATTAAAATGTCGGAACTTATAACATGTCTCAAAACAATGAAACAGAATAAGGCTTCTGGTCCTGATGGTATTCCCCTCGAATTTTATAAGCACTCTACTTCAGAATTTCTGGAATATCTGCTTCGTTTTTTAACCGCATTTTCGTTAATGAGAACTTACCAGAAAGTTTCTCAACATCATACATATGTGCAATATTTAAAAAAGGTTATGCAGGTATACCTGAAAACTTCAGAGGAATTCCAGCATTAAACTCTTTGAGAAAAATATTCGCCCACATTTTATACTGTCGTCTGATCCTATGGATTGATAGCAATAATAAAATAAGTATCTTTCAGGCTGGCTTTCGCGCTAATTTATCAACGGTCGACCAAATATTTACCCTAACAGCATTAACAAAAAACTGTATTAAAAAAAGTTATACGCATTTTTTGTGGACTTCAAAGCTGCGTTTGACAAAGTCAATCGTAACCCTCTACTATTTAAGCTGTCAACCTTAGGGCTATCAACAAAGTTTATAAGAGTTTATTAACAACTTCTGTCAAATACCACAGCTTTTGTACTAAATGACGATCAGAGGTCAAAAACATTCGCCACAAATAATGGTGTGCCGCAAGGATGCATCCTAAGTCCAGTTCTCTTTTCTTTATATATTGATGATGTCTGCGAAAGTATACCAGGTGGTATAAACTATGGCGGGGTGGAAGTCAAAGTACTACTCTATGCAGAAGACTTTGTCATTCTCTCCTTAAGCCCATCGGCACTACAACTTCAAATAAACAGGCTAAAAGACCATTGCGACAAATGGGATCTATTGATTAATACCAGCAAATCTAAGATAATGGTTTTCCGAAATCAAAATCGAGTGGGACGGTGCGAGGGAATATGGACACTCGATGGTAACAATATCGAAGTAATAAACGAATTCAAATACCTTGGTTTTTTGTTAAGCTACAACATGAGCATCAATCTATTTTTGTATCACATGGGATGAGTTATCGCAATACGATTATTGACTGATATAAATAAAAATTGGTTCGAGCTATAGATTCTAAATGAAACTGGTTCCACTTTTGTGTTTTGTTTTAGCTTAACTAAAAGCCCTTTCAGTAATTTATATAAAATATTGCACTTCGAATAATTGCAGAAAATGTAGATATTTATGTAAATTTAGAAAAGATTGCACCTCGAATGATTGCATAAAAAGAAGATATTTATATAAATTTGAAATTATTAATACTAATACATGTTTTTCAACACGGTCTTGCATGTCGTATCGAATCTGAATGCTAGGATTCTCTCATTGTGTCCAAACCAATGTTACCTTCATATTGTTGTATCTTTTCCTCCGATCCCATTCCTCGCATGCAGGACCAACAAATTGACGAAGTATTTTTCGTTCGGAAATGAAAGCACTCGGCGTCATAGTTTGTCACTAATAGGATTATGGTCCGATTGAACAAGTGTTTGGACTTTGATCCCATTCTTTTCTCTAAAACAAAGTAAAATTAGATTCCAAAGGCAATCTTTGCTATTTTTTAAGTTTCTTGCGGGTTTAGTGAATTAAAAAAATGCACACGTTTCTGCATAGTGTGAAAAGAGATATAAAATCACCGGTAAAAGTTTTTAATCAGACTTTAATTTTGTTTATTGTATTCAGCATTACTGTTCCTTTCTAAACGAGTGGTGGGTGCACGACTGGGTCGTACGCAACTTTCTCTTTCACAGCGAGTTGGGTGTTAGATCAAATAGTACGCATTTTGATTATTAATGCTTAAAATGATATGAATAATGTCGAAATGTGATTATACGAACGTTTACTACGAAATTTGAAGGAATCGGTGTCTATGGGAATAATAATGATTTTTCGTTATTGGCCAAAACTGAAAATTCCGTTTAGTGATAGTTGGGCTAAAACTAATTATGTGGAATTGCTTCAATCTGTAATAGTAGTATACATATTAAATTTCATTCAATTTGACATAATAGTTTGCGAGAAATTATCAATTTTCCTTATATGGCCTAAATGACAAAATCCGTTATATGGATTTTCTCGAAAAAACTGGGTATGCAGTTTTGTTGGAGCTAATATGGTTATAGTATATATAAAGTTTAAACAAAATCGTTAAAGCCGTTTTTGAGAAAATTGAGGTTATGTGTAATTTTTATATGGCAGGTACCGTTATTAACATGGCTAAAAGTAAACAAAAAAAATGGCCTAGAATTATGACTAAAAAAAGCTTGGATACGAAGTTTGAATAAAATCGGTCTAGCCGTTTAGGCTGGGGAGACCATTACGGACAGACGGACCGACGGACCGACGGACGGAATTCCAAAAACCACTTTTTTAGGCTCCGCTATCATCGTAATGTTAGAATCAATCAAAATCTCTAGGTCGAAATTTTTCACGAAAACAATATCTTTCTCTTTGTAAGAGAAAGTTAAAAATAAATATTTTTCCCCTTTGACCCTCAAAAGAAGAAGCAAAAAAGTAAATCAAGTGAGTCGGACCGATTTTTTGAAGACAAAAAAGTTATACTTACACCTGCCTTACATTCGAAATGTCGAAATTCAGTACGTGATTGAAAAAATTCAGTAGAGCTGCTTTTTTTAAGTTTCTTGCGGGTTTAGTGAATTGAAAAAATGCACACGCTTATGCATAGTGTGAAAAGAGATTTAAAATCACCGGTAAAAGTTTTTAATCAGACTTTAATTTTGTTTATTGTATTCAGCATTACTGTTCCTTTCTAAAAAAAAAAAAATTTCCCCTTTGACCCTCAAAAGAAGAAGAAAAAAATGTAAATCAAGTGAGTCGGACCGATTTTTTGAAGACAAAAAAGTTATACTTACACCTGCCTTACATTCGAAATGTCGAAATTCAGTACATGATTGAAAAAATTCAGAGGAGCTGCTTCGAAACTGAACGTGGCATCCGGTGTCCTCCAGTGTTGGAGAACTCAGCTGTATTTATTTTAACAGAATTCCGAATTTGGCCCCGCTCTATAGGGCCCCATGCAGTGAATGATATACGAGCCCTAAAGTCGAAAAAAAAATTAATGTGTCTCGACTTGAAACTTACTTTTTTTACATAACGGTCTTCGGACCCGTTCATTGTCTCAAAAATTTAGACTTTCACCCAAACAGGAACAAAAATTGGACGAAAAATGTACTTTCAAAACCACTTAATATTTGCAACACATTCCTGCTTACTGTGCAGCACTCGGAGCAGTAAAGTAGGACTGGTATAATGACGGTATGGTAGAGCAAACATATGGACTTTGGGGTTTAGAGTTTTTATCCCATTTGTTTTCTCGAAATAGCATCGGTGTCCTAAGGACAGCGTTCCTCGTATCTCCACTATGCTGTTATTCGTCGGGTTGATCTTGACTGCTCGGGAGGTGGACAGGGGGCCCTGTGTGTGCGTTAGAAGGCTGGATTAAGGTGCAATATGACCCGTGCCGATAATCGACCACGCTGAAAGCCATACCAAATGCATAATCGCTATTGGAGTATCCGGATAACAGGCAACCTCCGGATTACCCTGCCTTGCCTACATATTGCGGATCTATGTGTAGGTGTACCGATTTTTCTCCGCTACACGTGGGACCTAAATTATAAGCACACCAAAAACAACAAAAACACTAACAAACAAAAACTAGAAAATAAAAAACGGGAGGTCGGCCATCTAAAAAAAAAATCTTCCATCACCTCAGGAGTGACTCCTGGAAGATTCACCCTTGCACTGCATCAAAGATTCACCCTTGCACTGCACCTTCTCAACCGGATGTTGGCGAAAAGTCGGAGGACATATGCCGATGAACTCGGGGATGACGGAAGCCCCATTAAAACAGGATACACATCCTGAACCCCATAACACTATCTACCTTCTCCGGGATTGACACCAAGCCAACTGACCTGCAATCGGTAAGTGTCACCCACAACGCTACCTTCTTTGGGGTTGACACAAAGTCAAGTTTTGGTCAGTGTTACAGATAGGCTTGTAAAGAAGACCTCCTAGCGTCCAATTCTGACGACGCCAACAATACGGTGCTAATGGCCTCTGTAATTAGTTCAAACGATAAAACCGTTTCCTTTATAAAACAATGGAAAGATTAATTGATGTACACCTCCGTACTAGTATAGAACCGACTGTACTCTCCAACTCCCAACATGCATATTGCAAGGGGAAGTCGGTTGAGACAGCGTTTCACTCCCTCGTACGTATCATCGAAAACTCACTAAGAGCAAAAGATTGGGCCGCCAAATGCGGACTCGGCGCAAACCGAATTGGTCGAGAATGCCGATCATAAAATGGAAGCAGCGCGCGATGAACATTTCGAACCGAGCACGAATTTTGATAGTAAAATTCAATAATTTGCAAGCGTTGTTAATTTGTAAGACGATCCATGGTTAAATTGCAAACCAAACTGAAGCTGTTTGACAGTGACACAAGGTACTAAACACACGTCAGCTGTCAAAACCAGTGTTGCCAAAACCAAACCAGCTAAAAAATCACCCGTTATATTAAAATTAAAGACACGGGGTCATCAGTGTTCACTACGGTATGAGCCTTTTGGCTCATCATGCACCACCTCGCTTCAAGGGGCCTGACTAATCCTTGAGATTCCTAGATCACCTGTTGTCCGAATATGTGCCCCAAAGGTCATTTTGATTTTTCACTTTGTTCATCCTACATGCGATGCATACGCCACCGTTCATTCCGTATTAGGAATTCTTCCGCTACCGTATTTTCAAATGAATATGTCCATCCCCAACATTTTAAACAAAAAACTATATAAAATACATAAATAACACTTAAAAGAAAATAATTTTGAAGTCGTTATGGGTGATATTCCTTTCTTTTTATTGAACAAGAACACATTTCGTTAATGAAAAAAAAAAACTGCGATTTTAATAAAGCCATGAAAAGCCCAATATTATCATATTCGACATTTCTAAGCCACCAAAGCTCCGTGTGATTCTTTGTTTTACCGAGATCTGATGTCGTCTAATAAAGCTGAGCAGCTTTGTACCATTGCATTCGTAACATCCCTTTTACGAACAATCCGCACCACGGTGGCCGTGGTATAATACCTCTTTACTGGACTAATCATATAGAGCCTATTTTGAACAAAAAATATTAAGGGGGATAAAGTCATGCTAAATGTCAATTTTTAACTTTCTCTTACAAAGAGAAAGATATTGTTTTCGTGAAAATTTTCGACCTCGAGATTTTGATTGATTCTAACATTACGATGATAGCGGAGCCTAAAAAAGTGGTTTTTGGAATTCCGTCCGTCGGTCCGTCGGTCCGTCTGTCCGTAATGGTCGCCCCAGCCTAAACGGCTCGACCGATTTTCTTCAAACTTCGTATCCAAGTTTATTTAGGTCTTAATTCTAGGCATTTTTTTGTTTGCTTTTAGCCATGTTAATAACGGTACCTGCCATACAAAAATTACACATAACCTCAATTTTCTCGAAAACGGCTCTAACGATTTGATTAAACTTAATATATACTATAAGCATATTAGTTCCAACAAAACTGCATACCCAGTTTTTGCGAGAAAATATAAACGGATTTTGTCATTTAGGCCATATAAAGAAAATTGTTAATTTCAAACTACTAAGTCAAATTGAATGAAATTTAATATATATACTACTATTATAGTTTTAAACAATTCCACATAATTAGTTTTAGCCCAACTATCACTAAACGGAATTTTCAGTTTTGGCCAATAACGAAAAATCATTATTATTCACATAGACACCGATTCCTTAAAATTTCGGAGTAAACGTTCGTATAACCACATTTCGACATTATTTAATAATAATCAAAATGCGTACTATTTGATCTAACGCCTAACTCCAACTCGCTGTGAAAGAGAAAGTTGCGTACGACACAGTCGTGCACCCACCACTCGTTTTTTTTGGACTTCTGAATTAAGCAAATCCTTTTTCGAAATTGATGAAAATCGTTAAATCCAATCCAAAGAAATGTTTTGTTTACTCTTTCAGTTCAGATTTCTATTAGTATTCGTATTGAGCAAGGATAACATTATTAATTACAATATTAGCGCTAGCAGCTAGATATATAAAAAGATAAATTCATTGGAGTGGATTTAATAAAAAGCTAATAGCTTAATTTTTTATAAACTGTTGAAAATGAAGTACAAAATAATATTTAGAAAGAATAATTATAATAAATATCCTCCCATTTCAACTACGACGTAATTTAATTTGTTGTTTGTTTGTTATTCTAGTATACCTACGGAATAACATATTTAAGTTTCATAAACATAAATTTGAATATCAACGAATAGTTGAAATTAGTCACCCATCTACCCATCTATGGCTTAAATTATTGCAAGAAAAAATCCATAATTAGAATTTTAGTGAGTAGTCAATCCTGCACTTGGTTGAGACGATTCGTTAAACCGAAAGGACATCGTTGTCCTCTTTTCAGAAGTCTTGTTAATTTTTGAATAAATTTTCATTTGAAAAAGGCAAAACGGCGGAAGTGATAGGATTGTACTTCGTGACTTGGAATTATAGAGTTGACGCTTTCTAATTAAAGTGAAATATTTCCTTATGTATACTTGAGTAGGGTACCTTCTTAACATCCAAGTCCGTTGGGATTAAGTCAATTTAATAATTCAAGGTAACTTTACATTTCTATTCCGAAATGCTAAAACAGATAGGAGCAAGACATGAAATGAGTATTTCATTATAATTAACACTAAGCCATATCCCCTCTGGAATCGCGAAAAGAAAAATGTTTGGCTTTATTAACGAAATTATATACATGTTTCAATGAAAACAAAATTAAGCAATGAAGGTTAAATCAATTGACTACTGGAAATGCACACTCTAGTGGTAATCAATAAATCACTTTCATAAATATCCTTCAAGTACCCCCTCGCTTTGCTTTTCAAAAACTAACTACGAAATTCTTCTTCAGTGTAAGTATTTTAATCTTAATCTCAGTAAGTCCACAAAAATAAAACCTTTCTTTATGGTCATTTTAGTATTTTTTAGACCTTGAAATAGAGAGTTATAGAAAGCTATCGACCATGAATCAGGCCATTCTAAAATTTCTTCCATAATTTCCAAAAAAAAATTAAAAAAAATATCAGTAATTTCCATTGAACCGAAGAGCAAAACCGAAGACGTCATAAATAAACGTCACCATAAACTGTCAGGGCTACCCATGCCGGCAAGGTCACAGGTAACGAGCAGCCAATGCTGCTGATATTGCGGAGGAAAGCAGGCTGAGGAGCACCCTACCACAACCCCTACCCAAGTTAGAGGTTCATGATCCTCTAAAAATGAGAGGCAGCGAAATAAAGCATTTAAGGATATTTAAGACTCTGGTTATAACCTAGCAAATGACAAGGATAGTTTTCAGGTGCTATTGTCGACCTTGGTAATCCAGAACGGAAACTATCCTACGATCAATGGCAATTGTTGAAATTAAGAATCCTGGACGGAGTGTTCGACGCTGTTCTCAAAAACGTTAGGAATATCCCCTCTTTGGACAGGTGTCCACTTTTAAAGGATTCAAAATAATCCAGTGTGACACGGCCGACGCAAACCGTGGCCAGTATTGATGGCCAGGAAGGTTTTGCTGTGTGTTATTTGTGGGATTCGTAGGAGATACTATGAGTTGCTCCCATACAAAAAAAATTCTTAAATCGAACCTGTACTGCAACCATAGATGATTAGTAGACGACTCTGGCAACGGTGAAGACGACCTCGCTAAAAAATATTAAATTATTCTCTCAAGTGCATGGAATTCACTAGCTGAAAAGTGAAAACGCGCAAGAACTTCTTACGAATCACAAGACTTGCGATTAAAATAAAAGAATACAACTGGCTTTATTGATTAGGTTTATATAACATATATTACAGTCCTAGACTATGTAGGTAGAGTTACTATTTGATATAAATAGTATACTGCACTGCATGGTATTATGGTACATCTCCCTTTTTATGCAAAATATTTTTTCGATGCAAAAACATTAAAAATATTAATATGATCATTTCGTCCTTTGATCATTTTAACCCGCGCCCATTTTTTGGAGGCGTTTCCTACATATTTGTTAACCCTATCCCATAGCATATGCAGGAAAAAAACGTAGAGGTTTAACTATAAACTGCCTGAACAATATGTTGTGACAATGTCATTTTCCATATTTTACCGCCGTATTCAACGACTCGTTCAGCAGATTGTAGCCTTCTCATATAAATAATTTCTGTTTCCAAAGTATTGTAATTAAGGAATGTAAAGTATCATTATTTAAGTATCGACTTCTTTTCTTTTTTTTAAATCATGTTGTTTCATAATAAATTTTGAATATAAAAGTAAACGTAAAATAAATTTAATTTTATTTTTTCTCTAAGGTGTTCATTGGAGTCGGTTCAACATTTCGTTCAGGACTAGTTGCTTTTGTTTTATCGATTGCTGCATCGACGATGATTACTTTTTCTGGAACGATGGTGGCTCTCGTCGTGTGCAAATTACTGTTGTTTGTGCGATAGATTGATCCATAGTCGGTTTGTACCGAGCGTGGTGTGCTAGCTGGTTTAACAACAGTTCCGGCAATCCAATTTTGATTTGGTTATTGAATACGCACTCCTTTACCAGGTTGAAAGGGTTGTTTTTGGTGACTTTATCTGTCAACATAGAACTGCTTCTGTTTCGGAATATCATGAGGTTATGGTGTACATTGTGTACTACGTTTTGTATAAGCGATTATTTGCTTGATGGTATTGTGGTTCTGGTATTTCGGCTCATCAAATGTTGGTTGGGCGATAGCAAATCGTTGCTTCGAGGTGTGTTGCGGTAGTTTAGTAGTGCATGATAGACTTTTTTAGTAAAGATTTTACTACCTGAACGAATCTTTTCGCAATATTGGTGGATTTCGGATACGTCGGGCATGAAGTCTGATAAGAAAATCCACATTTTTTCGGATTAAAATTCCTTAGGAAAATTGGGGAACATTGTGAGATTCCATGACAAACGGTATACCATGAATTGCAAACAACTATTTGAGTTCAAGTATTTTTTTTGGCTGGGCTGGTGGAAATCTTCATAGACACTATGAGCACGTGCTCACAGTAGTGTGAACATTTTACTCACTAAAACCACCACCCTTTTTGTTGTTTGGCAGGTAACTTTCCTTTGAGAGTTCCTGCATTTGCCGCAATTTATAGCGCGGTTTGTGATTATCGGACTAAATCCAAGGGAGGACCGTTGAGTTAACATGTCCTAATAAACGTTTTTTATGTTTTCTTGCAAAACTTTTCGTTTCATCTTTAACCGCGGGAATACCCAGATCTCTGAGTAGATCTTCGTTCCTTATGTACCACGGCGCATCGACTAATGTCCTTAACATTTTATTTTCAAAATTTGGTAATATGTTTAAATTCGTTTAACTGGTACAACCCCTGAGTAGTATACCATTATGTCTAAACCGGTTTTAGCACTTGCTTGTATAAAAGCAGCTTGTTATCAAGGTTAAGCTTGGAATATTTTCCGAGCAACCAGTACAGTTCTCTGAATTTATTTTTTATTTCTTCACATTTCTTTTTTACACGCTACTTCCATTTTAATTTTTCATCGAGTGTCATTCCGAGATATTTCGCTTCATTTGCATAAGGAACTTGAACCGTATTTAAAAACAAACAAACAGGCAAGTTGTTTGTCCGTTTATACGAAAAATCTACATGCATTGATTTGCTCTTGTTAATTTGCAATCCGCCAGGATTTTGTCCATTCACTAAAATACGGATGAGCAAATTATATCAGTAATTCGATGTACTTGGGCGAATGTTTACTTCTAAACCCAAATTGATGGTCAGGTAAAAGGCTTTTCTGATCAATAATGGGGTGAAGGCGACCGAGTAATATCCTTTCAAAAACTTTTGAAATTATTGGAAGAAGTGAAATAGGTCTGTAAGGTTTTATTTCATTCGGTGATTTTCCTGATTTTAAAACCATAATAACTTCTGCGACTTTCCACTATCTTGGTATGTATTCTCATCTAATTGTCGCATTTACATTGTAGAGAAAATTAGTTAATGCTCTCCGAGGCAACATTTTAAGAAGTTCTCCCGTAATCAGGTCATAACCTGGAGCTTTTTTAGGCTTTAGTTTATGTATTTCCCGTTTAGTAAGATATACAATACTTGCATATCTATCGGTAGCTCATCATATGGCCTAAATATTTCCTCAAGATGTGCTGCAGCTTTCTCCTTATTGCTTTATGCTCAAACGTCTTGAGGTACAGCGTTTTTGGCCGTTTTATGACTCTATTGCTTTCCAGAGCGAATAATTAGCAGATAAGTTTGTACTGCATTGTTTTTAAATTTGTTTATCGAATTTAATAGCGAGTTACTCAACCGATTTAAATATGTTTTATCATTATGGGTAGCACGTCTAACCAAATCTTTTATTTCCCGGTTGTACTTGATATTACTATAGCTCACTATTCACTATTTGAATGGTATCGATAAAGGAGTCAACCGCGACTTCGAGTTCCAATTGGGCTCTAAGCGAATATTATTTTCAATATCGTCTTTGAAACCTCCCCAGTTGGTTTTCCCGTTTGTTAGACTGGGTGGTTTTTGTTGAAGCTTAAGTTGAAGTATGACTTCTGCTGTTGACTGCTGCTTTAACTAGTAAAATTTGGAATAGCAATTTACAACGAGAAGATATTCATTATTTTTAAAGTAAAATATACATATCTACTGCAATGATCGTCCAGGGCAGCTCTGGAACCTTTTTAATAATAATTGACTCTTTTGGTCGGTTGGTTTTGTTGGTTTTGGCAAATACTGCAGTATTCCACGTATTTGCTGATGTCTGACGTAATCTTAATGCAAAAGAGTTGTTCGCGTGCACTGTTGAGTCTTCTGTGTACTATCTCCTTCTTCATGTCATATGGAACAATTACTTTGGATCCCTTGAAGCGTAGACCTTCATTGCTGAGCGATTCTCCAGTTTCAGTTGAATACCCTATCCATTCAACTATTCGAACAGCGGATTGCAGCCTTGCAGTTTTTGCTTGGTTTTTGAAACGCGTAAAAAACTTATCAAAGGCTGTTCGTCGTTTTTGGACATTTTACTGAAAATGCACTCAAAGGTGCTACTATTTTGGGAGCAAAATTTTTCTCGAATTTAGCCATTACGACTGTTGTTGATCGACAGTAGCAAAGTGAATGTATATATGCGGCGCCGCATGCATGCATGTCGACCCTCTATGAGTCGATATTATCAAAAACGACTTTATAAGCGTCGACATTTTGATCATTCCGTATTTTTATGACGGTCGATTTTTTAAATCGGCAAATCGTACCCAACCCGATCGCAACATTTTTACTGTTCAGTTCCAAAGGTTTTGGTTTCGATCGAAATCCCACTTCTGACACCATGTGATATGAAGGTGATTAATAGAATAAGATGATAAGTAGGTATATATAACATATATTATAGTACGAGTCTATGTATGTATACCATTTAATATACATAGTATACAGTACAGTATGGTATTATGTTACGCATATTTGACCTGAATCAAATAATTCTAACTATGCTAAATAAAGCCATTAATTCCTGGTTGATGAATTTGGCTGGAGCAACTTGAGAATCCAATCACTTTTAGAGCATATTCAGAAATACAACACAGGCTTTCAAATGTCATCGTTTGCAACGACGAATATTGTAAAACTCATGCTCATATTTAAAGTTAGATCGATCCACTTTTTCTAGTTTAACCGACAACGACAACAAGTTCGTCAACATATATTCTAGATTACATACAGATCATTAATGCTTAAACAAAGAGGTAAATAGATATACACAAGCAGAATAATGTCTGCCGGTTAGTAAAATAACGTTTTATAACGTTATCGATGTCAACTGCAATCATTTTTATAAAAGCAATTTTTTACACACCCTGTAATACGGAAGGTGAGGGTCTTCAAACCTGCCTTGACCACAATTCGTCTCCGATTTCAGTCTTTTTGTTAAACTCTGTATGCTTCCGAATTGAAAGTGCAAGCGTAGTACAATAGCAACTAATCTCAGCAGGCCTACTTAAAAATCCTCGCGAATGGACGAACAGAATGGATTAGGAATGGAACCTTTATCACTGTAGCGACAATAAAAGCGGCACATAAAAGAAACAACATTCGATGGGAAAACAAATACGAATCCGAAAACATATTTAAACATTTATCAATATGAGTTCATAATCAAACTAGAGCGATCCATTAAATGTACTCATGTTATTTTATTTTCATAACGAACAATTTGAAAAAAAAAGTTTCAGCAGCACACATATCGCAAGAAAGATGATGAAAAGCGCCTACCACCGACACCATCATCAAAGTCGTTGCATCGAAACCATTAAACCCGACTTTAAATGCATAACAAATGGCCAGAATCGGCCACTTTGATCTAAGCCGTCTGCCCGACTATGAGAAATTGGATCATCTCTCTAATTAAATGAAACCAAATGGTAACGCGCGGCACAACTCATCATCAAATCGCACGCATTTTTTTTTTCAAACGTCAGTGATACGGCCAGCAGCGGCGGAAGTCATCGGAAACGCTTTTGCACTATACTCGCATAAAGGCTGGACCACGACCACTCTCAATATGAAAAGTCTATGTATACGTTTGGCTGTCTCACAAAGTCACAAGTAGCAACCGATGCAAAAAAGGCCAGGAATGTCAACGATTCCAATTTGTGATCCCTCCTATGGCTATAGCACATCCCCAACACCGAATGTGATTTTGTTATTAGCTTTGAATTTGTGGCTTGAAACACTTTTCGCTGCTTCGAAGAAATTTCTTTCACATAAATCTTGCGGGGGATCAATTCTCATGACAAATGACATCGTTTGGCTGACAGTTTGCGAAGCTGTCAAGAGGGAGAGTCGCACCGCTTTTGTTGTCGCGCAGTGGTTGTTATTTGTCAATAGTGGTATGTACTCGTATTTGAATGCAGATGTCTAATGTGACTTCTTGTCTCAAATGTGCTAAAATTCACACCACTTGGCATATAAAGTATCAATTTCAACTATATGCTATACGCGCTTGAATTAGGGTGGGAAACGATGGAGTAGTAGCCCCATTAGCACCTTGTACACACTTGTTGTTGTTCATGATCGCCCCAACATGAACGCCACTTGTTAATTGATTTAATTTGTCTCGTTGTTGGAGATATACACTCGTTGTGGGGAGATTTCTTGACCAATGGGAAAAGTTGTCGGGCGGTCTTTTTAACGTTACGCTAATTGATTGACATGGTTAGGTCAACCAATAGCATGACAGTGCATATTTAATGACATGTGGACTATTAAATAATATGCTGCACCGAGTTATGGGAATATTTTGGATAAGTTTAGTTTTTTGTGAATGTTTTTATTGGTTCCTAGACATTCAATTGAGCCCCCAGTTAAAACGACACGAAAACGGAAAATACAGGGTGAGCCAAATAAGACCTACCAATGTTAAATTCGTAAAATTCGTATAATAATCATTTGTTTAAACATTTTTGTTTATATTTATATATGAAAAACATTTTATGGAATTTAAATGTGAAATATGACATCAGCCAAATATCCACAATTTTTCTCGATACAGACATTGACTCTTTTTAGAGCGTTTTCCATTACCCCATGTAACGCTGTTCTTTAAAACAATCAACCAAACTCTGAATCATGAAGGCTGTGGGAGTTAATGTTGAATTTAAATATTGTGGATATTTTCGCTGCGTCATATCAATTGATCTTTGATAATAAACATATGAAAAGGTTACAATCCGCTGTGCGGATCCTTGAATACCCTATAAAATGAATAGCCCCAAAAACTGAATGGCAATGAAATAAAGAAAATAATATTGTCACCACATCTGGTTTAGATAGTATAGTTTTGATTCGAAAGAAAACGACGTTTTTCTAGGTTTGTTTGAAGTGAAACTTATTTTTGGACAGCTGTTGTGTGGCTATTTGATCGTTTGTAATGGACGGATGTATGGACTTGTATCTCAGGCAACACGTACGTTGGTGTGCAAAAAAAGGGATGGTTTCTTGTAAACATGTTGGTTGGCGAAAGGACGTTGGTGGTGGTACACCTGTATGCACCAAGAGAGTGTGTTGTCTGTCAATAGGTACGTGAGTGTGAGCAAACAAAATTATTAATCTCATCGGTGAGTCCAGGAATGCAATATCCACTGTTGTAAGGAATCAAACGAAAGTTGCTACATACATGGATGCGACATTTGGTAACATGTTGGTGGCCATAATGGTTATTTCCCTCTGAATGTTGAAATGACAGCAGATTTTGGTGTCATAAATGTGTTTTAGCAAATGAAACATATGGATTTGATTGAATTTTTGATGTGTATTCAGTGATAATGAAGATGTATTTTCGAAATTCGAGTGTTGCATTCAGGAAGGACGTTGTTTTTCATATGACGGCATTTTTAAAATGAAATGTTATGTATCGGGAACGCCTCTAACGTTTGCGGGCGTAAATACGAATTGCGGTACTTTGAAAAGGACAGATTGGACGAGAATGGTGTGGTCTGATTTGGGTGGGGGGACGTGTTCCGTTTTGATGATGTATTCAATTGTACAAGGTTACTTTTGGCTAAGAGTGGCTTTTGAATGTTTTATCAATATATGGGAACACCGCATGTTGTTGATTATTGTAAAAGAATGAGATGAGTTTAATTGGCATACAACCGGTTTTGTAGGCGAGGGTACTTAGGTTCGGGTTAAGATATAGTTGAAATTCTTCAACCGATTTTGTGCGGTAGAACAAGGTTGAAAACTAATCACAACACATTTTTCATCAGTTTAGTCTGAACAAAGTGTATCAATATAGTTGTATATAACTCTCATATAAACCCAAGAGCTTGCGAATTGTCAAATAGTAGCCAAGACAATTGTCAATATCTCAGTTCAACTCATTTCTAATGAGATGAATACACTGTGGAGCGTGGGTGTTGTAAACAGAGAGAGAGTGAGAGAGATATTAAGCGGACTACAGTTTCACTTCTACCGCGTGAGAACTCACACTCCATTTTTTTTTAAAGAAGACGTCACCAAAAAGGGGGCGTGAGTTAAAATGATCTAAAGACGAACCCCCTTATTCATTAGATTTCACTAAAACACATCTCAACGGTTGTATAGTTGTACAGTGCATAAGTATTTATACAGCCTCTATTCAGGGTCGAACAATTTCTTATTCATAACATATTTCCCCATCCATAATAGTTATACAGGGTTTGTGTCAAATAAATTACTAAAAAGCTCGGCAGAGTTACCAAGGGATCATTTTTATGGTTGCGAAACTCATGGTGATAATTTTATTTTCTACAGTTTTATAACATATTGATGACTTATGTTGACTCAATAACATCGTTTACAATTTTGAGTCTGTAGGTAAAGAAAAATTACCATTTGAACAAATTAAACAGTGAAACTTTTAAGGATGAGGATGATCCATGCATTATATAGAGTCTCACTGTAGTTCGAGTGCTACTAAGTTGCCTTCTTAGCACGAAGAAACAGTGGTGGGCAAGAGTAATTATTTGTTTGATTTTCGACGAGATTTCGTTTTCATATTTACTAATGGAGCCTAGAAATGTCCCTTGATAAAGTTGTATCTGTCGATAGTGAATTCCATCTTATACGTTGATGTTGTGACAGCATATAGTTGGTTTTGCCCTCGTTTACTGCTTAACCCACTATAGCTGGCTTTTTCTATATACTCGAAAGCGAAGCAGTGTAGTCTTACATCTTGTTTGGCCTAACTATCGTCGGTTCATGCTAGAAATTGCACCAGACTTTTGCGCAATCCTCTCAAGAATGATGTTAAAGGAGTAGCATGTCTAAGCATACGATTAGCTTTAGTGAGGTGGATTATGCACAGAAAGATGAGTTTGAGCTGTTTACCAAAGCAAAATATGGCTCTGTATAGTTCGTCTTTATAAATCGTACGGTTCATTCTGCGGGCTATTGTTCGTCATTGCCATTTAAAAGTCTGCTAAAGTGGTTCTCGATATTTTCATATCGATATTATTCTGTTTTGCACCTTATCGTGCTGGCTTTGATCTGATATACTTTTAGTAAAGTTTACGAACATCATCCCTGAACAGTTCTCTTAATCTTCAACGGCCTTTTTGTTTTTCTTATTTCCGAAAAGCCAGTGTTTTTCCTTATTCTTTTCTTATAAATGGCAGCTTTTATCTGTTGAGTTGGGCTGTTAGGGGCTGTTAGCATTAGAATTTCAACTGTAACTGTATCTACTCACAGTTCGAAATGAATTTTCTTAAAAAAAACATATGAGAGGCTACAATCCGCTATGCGGATCGTTGAATACCCTATCCCATCCCATCCTTTAAATTAATATCCTCAAAATATAGGCCTTATGGCGATGAAATACAGAAAATGACATTGTCACAATATATTGCTCAGACAGTTTCTCAAAATCTTGTGTGGTTCGACAAAAAACAACGTATTTCTATTGCTAATGCCTTGGGATGGGGTATACAAATGGTTTTTGTAAGAAAACGCCCCCAAAATGTGGGCGTAGGTGAAAATGATCTATGGACAAAATGTTTATATTACCATTTCGGAAGTATTTGCATCAAAATTTTTTTCGAAAGTTTTAAAATTTGGACAAAAAGCGTTTTTTACTATAAAACGCCCCCAAAAAGTGGGCGTGGCAAAAAAGCTTTATATGAACGAAATATAGATATTAGGATTGTCTAAATATGCTACTCAGACACTTTTTTGAAATTCCTTACGGTTTGGCCAAAAAATAAGTTTTCCTAAAAAGGGGGCGTGGCAGTGGGCGGATTTCAAAAATTTTTACACTTGTTCTGGTGGCACGGACGAGGATCCTATGTACCAAATTTTATTATCCTAGCTCAAAATTTAAGGCCCAAAAACCGCTGACGAACAGACAGACGGACGGACGGACGGACGGACGGACAGACAGACATGGCTAATTCGACTCAGCTAGCGATTCTGAGTCGATCCATATACTTTGAGGTATTTGTAGCAAAATTATTTCTCTATGTTACAAACTAAGTATCAAAACTAATATACCCCCCTATGGGATAGGGTATAAACATTGGTAGATATGTATTTACCCTTCTTTACTACAATGGAATGTTGTCTTGCCCATCAAACATGTCAGAACTTCATCCCTAATCCTTGTCCCAAAACCAGAAAATAGTACTACAAAAGGATAATCTCTTTCTTACGATTACCGCATGATTTTGTCGACCGAAGTAGAATCTATTCCGACTCAGTAAATATATATATATAACGACAGCAAATATATACATACCTTAGAACAAAGGAATAGGGAGCACAGCACACAACTTTACACACTGTTCCACTTCATCTCTTAAAAAAACATTTTATATTGTTGATGTGTTTCGTTAGTTTCAACGTGTCCCTTGAATGGATCTCAAATTTCATGACGATTTTAATATGATGTAGTAAATTTCTTATTACTAAAACCCTAAGTCAGAATGTAAAATAAAGCTAACCTAACCTACCATTGAAAATGAAAATGATATTTTGTTTTTTTGGTACATTAAATTGGGTTTTTTAAATGTGACGACTCTGACTTCATCTACCGCTTTTGTAACCTTTTCCATAAGGGTATATTAGTTTTGATACGTGGTTTGTTACATAGAGAAATAATTTATCTATATATACCTTAAAATATATGGATCGACTCAGAATCGCTGGCTGAGTCCATTTAACCATGCCTCTCATTATTTAGGCTAGAACAATGAAATTTAGTACATGTACTCTTTGTTAAACGATTCGCACAGCGAATTATAGCATTCTCATATCTTTTAACATAGTAAACTAATTTAGATACACATATATTCTTCCTAGGATCTTCCGAAATATGGAGATTTGGCCAGATGTGGACTTTCCTGTCCTAAAACCACACAGATAAGGGCCGAATAGGTTGTTTCGTCCTGAGAGGCTACAATCCGCTATGCGGATCGTTGAATACCCTATCCCATCCCATCCTTTAAATAAATATCCTCAAAATATAGGCCTTATGGCGATGAAATACAGAAAATGACATTGTCACAATATATTGCTCAGACAGTTTCTCAAAATCTTGTGTGGTTCGACAAAAAGCAACGTATTTCTATTGCTAATGCCTTGGGATGGGGTATACAAATGGTTTTTGTAAGAAAACGCCCCCAAAATGTGGGCGTAGGTGAAAATGATCTATGGACAAAATGTTTATATTACCATTTCGGAAGTATTTGCATCAAAATTTTTTTCGAAAGTTTTAAAATTTGACAAAAAGCGTTTTTTACTAAAAACGCCCCAAAAAGTGGGCGTGGCAAAAAACTTTGTATGAACAAAATATAGATATTAGGATTGTCTAAATATGCTACTCAGACACTTTTTTGAAATTCCTTACGGTTTGGCCAAAAAATAAGTTTTCCTAAAAAGGGGGCGTGGCAGTGGGCGGATTTCAAAAATTTTTACACTTGTTCTGGTGGCACGGACGAGGATCCTCTATACCAAATTTCATTATCCTAGCTCAAAATTTAAGGCCCAAAAACCGCTGACGAACAGACAGACGGACGGACGGACGGACGGACAGACAGACATGGCTTATTCGACTCAGCTAGCGATTCTGAGTCGATCCATATACTTTGAGGTATATGTAGCAAAATTATTTCTCTATGTTACAAACTAAGTATCAAAACTAATATACCCCCTATGGGATAGGGTATAAACATATGAGAGGCTACAATCCGCTATGCGGATCGTTGAATACCCTATCCCATCCCATCCTTTAAATTAATATCCTCAAAATATAGGCCTTATGGCGATGAAATACAGAAAATGACATTGTCACAATATATTGCTCAGACAGTTTCTCAAAATCTTGTGTGGTTCGACAAAAAACAACGTATTTCTATTGCTAATGCCTTGGGATTGGGTATACAAATGGTTTTTGTAAGAAAACGCCCCCAAAATGTGGGCGTAGGTGAAAATGATCTATGGACAAAATGTTTATATTACCATTTCGGAAGTATTTGCATCAAAATTTTTTTCGAAAGTTTTAAAATTTGACAAAAAGCGTTTTTTACTAAAAACGCCCCCAAAAAGTGGGCGTGGCAAAAAACTTTGTATGAACGAAATATAGATATTAGGATTGTCTAAATATGCTACTCAGACACTTTTTTGAAATTCCTTACGGTTTGGCCAAAAAATAAGTTTTCCTAAAAAGGGGGCGTGGCAGTGGGCGGATATCAAAAATGTTTACACTTGTTCTGGTGGCACGGACGAGGATCCTATATACCAAATTTCATTATCCTAGCTCAAAATTTAAGGCCCAAAAACCGCTGACGAACAGACAGACGGACGGACGGACGGACGGACGGACGGACCGACAGACATGGCTAATTCGACTCAGCTAGCGATTCTGAGTCGATCCATATACTTTGAGGTATATGTAGCAAAATTATTTCTCTCTGTTACAAACTAAGTATCAAAACTAATATACCCCCCTATGGGATAGGGTATAATAAAAGTTGATTTTGAGCTAAATCATAATTTGAGTACAATTTTCGTAATCAAATTCTTAAGTAAATATGCACGTGTGAAGATTTCTCCTCACCCAGTTTGAATTGAGGTTCCACCTGGAGGTATGATTAAACAAAATATTTTATTCTGATAGAGTATCACTCAAATGTTTCATTTTTGTCACTTACTCAGAGGGATTGGTGGTATAAGTTTCATTTCAATGGTATAAAGGGGGATATTCGTTGATAACGACATGAGTTATGTTTTCGATTCGTTGGTGAGATAATAAGCCTACGTATCCAACAGTATATGACGACAACAATAAACACGAAAGAAGAAAAAGGCAACGTAAACCACACATATATGTTTGCAATTTGGCAGTGACGTTAAACAAAACTTAGCTGTATTATTTTTGTTTGCTCGTCTGTTTATATATAAACTGTGTTTACATCTTCGGCTGCAAATTACCAATATTAATGTATTTTAAACAAGATAGTAAGTTTCTAAAACATGTGAAAAAAAGATTCAATAAACGATCCTTGAAGACGGTGGAAAATAACCACCCAAACGTAGGAGGAACGAATGAAATAAAATTGTTTTATTTTCATAAAAAAATCTTGACCAAAAAGCCAACCATACTTTATCCGAACAAAATTAAAAAATTGGTCAAAAAACCATCCAAAAAAACATATGAGAAGGCTACAATCCGCTGTGCGGATCGTTGAATACCCTATCCCATCCTATCCATAAAAATAAAATCCCCAAAAAAGGGCGCATGGCTAAAAACACGATGTGGATAAAATAGAAAAAATGATATAGTTACAACAAATTCTTCAGACTGCTTACAAAACAATTTTACGGTTCTACAAAAGACAAGGTTTTCTCCTGCATATGTTATGGGGTAGTGTATAAAAATGGTTTTTATATAAAAACGCCCCCAAAAAGTGGGCGTGGGTTAAAATGGTCTATGGACGAAATGTTCATATTTATATTACTAATGATTCTGCATCAAAATTTTTTTTCGAAAATTTTAAAATTTGACCGAAAAACGTTTTTTATTAAAAACGCCCCCAAAAAGAGGGCGTGGCAAAAAACTTTATCTGAACGAAATACAGATATTCAGATTGTCTAAATATGTCGTTCAGAAAGTTTTTCAAAATTCCTTATGGTTTGGCCAAAAAATACGTTTTTCTAAAAAGGGGGCGTGGCAGTGGGCGGATTTCAAAAATTTTTACACTTGTTCTGCTGGGAGCAACAAAGAGCACGTGTATCAAATTTCATCCTTCTAGCTCAAAATTTAAGGCCCAAAAACTGGTGACGTACGGACGGACGGACGGACGGACGGACGGACGGACGGACAGACATGGCTAAATCGACTCAGCTATCGATTCTGAGTCGATCCATATACTTTGAGGTATATGTAGCTAAATTATTTCTCTATGTTACAAACTATGTATCAAAACTAATATACCCCTATGGGATAGGGTATAAATAATGTATTCGAATTAATTTTTGAATTTTATTTATAAAATCGTTGTAAACCGTGCGGTCATTTTAAGCCATACTGTTAAATGTATTAGTATTAGTCGAAAGACCGCAATCGCAAGAGATCACAAAGGCCTTCGCAGAAGGCGTAGCCCTTAACCTCTCGATTAACACCAGCATATAATGTCGAAGAACAATGGCAACGATCCCAAAACTCCATTAGACAGTACGTCAGCATTGGCACATGTAACTTTGAGGTAGTACGGGACTTTGACTACCTCGGCTCCGCTATTTCTTCAGACTAAGAAGGCAATTTAGTAATAAAGGATGTTCATTCGTTCTACATGCCCTAGCCATCTTAAACGTTCAATGCGGAGTTTTTGACCAGGGGTATGTCGCTGTATAACTTGTATAGTTCGTGGTTGAATCTTCGTCTTTTTCGAAGAATTTTTCTCTCGAATCGACCAAGGATTTCTTCATTCGCTTTTGATACGGTACATGCTTCAGCGCCGTAGAGCAGGACTGGGATGATCAGGGTCTTATATAGGATCTCCTTAGTAGTTCGAGTGAGGGCTTTACCACTTAATTGCCTTCTTAGCCCGAAGAAACAGCGGTTGGCAAGAGTAATTCTTCGTTTGATTTCTGACGAAATGTTGTTGTCAGAGTAAATAGCGGAGCCGAGGTAGACAAAGACCCGTACTACCTCAAAGTTATATCTGTCAATTTTGACGTTCCGTCCAATTCGTCGATGTTATGTGTCCTTTCGTGTTGACAGCATATACTTAGTCTTACCCTCATTTACTGCTAAGCCCATTTTTGCCGCTTCCTTTTCTATACTAGCAAACGTGGCTATGACAACACGTTGAGTCCTACCAATGATGTCAATATCGTCGGCGTATGCTATTAGTTGCACCGATTTTTGGAAAATTGTGCCTCTAGTCTAGGCTTAGGAGTTTTGCACAAGCCTCTCAAGAATCAATTTGAAGAAGTCACATGACAGCGCATCGCCTTGCCTAAATCCTTTTTTGGTATCGAAAGTGTCGGTGAGGTCGTTTCCGACCCTGATGGAGCAGCGAGAATTCTGCATCGGCATCCTTTACAACGGAAACGGAGTTTGGGCGGTAAAACTATACATGGCTCTATATAGTTCGCCTCTATAAATGCTGTCGTATTCGGCTTTGAAATCGATAAATAGGTGTTGGGTATTTTTCCAGCTTTGAAATCGATAAATAGATTGTGAGTTTTTTTCAGGATCTGCCGAAGTGTGAACATTTGATCGGTTGTGGACTTTCGTGGCCTAAAACCACACTGATAAGGGCCGATCAGGTTGTTGGTAAACAGTTTCAGGCGTTCACATATTACGGCAGATAGGATCTTGTAGCCGATGTTGAGGAGACTTATGCCTCTGTAGTAGGGGAAGTTCAGAGGGTCTCCTTTTTTGTGGATCGGGCACACGATGCTGAAGTTCCATTCTTCAGGCATACTTTCATCCGACCAAATTTGGCTGATGAGTTGGTGGATGTTACTTACCAAGTCATCTCCGCCAGCTTTATAATGCTCAGCGGGAAGGCCGTCATTTCCAGCGGCGTTATTAAGTTTGAGTTTAGATATTGCTATCCTCACTTCACTTAGGTCGGGTGGTTGGCAGTTTTCGCTGCCGTTGCCAATATTAAATGGTTCGTTCTGCCTGACAGCGGAATGTTGTTCGTCATCGCCGTTTAACAGTCTGCAGCAAAGGCTCTTCCATATCCTCAGTATCGACTGTGTCTCAACTACGATATTTCCTTGTTCATCTCGACAGGATTCTGTTCAAGCCTTGTATACTTGGCTTTGACGTTTTACACTTTGGTAAAATTTGCGAACATCGTTCCTGGAGTGGCACCTATATCCTCGATCGCGCGCTTTTCTTGCTCTTTTTTCTTCTTTCTGAAAAGCCGGTGTTCTTATCTTCTTTTCTGCTTACAGAGCTCAATGGCAGCTCTCGTCTTCACCTGCAGCTTAACCTTGTAGGCCGCGTAGGCATTCCTCATCAAACCAGGGGTTTCTTGCTGGTGGCCGCGAAAAACCCAGCACATTAGTTGCGGCTGATCTAATGGCTTCTTGGCATCGTTTCTATTGTTCTTCGACATTAGATGCTGGTGGTATGGTGTGAATCGAGAGGTTAAGGGATACGCGTTGCGCGAAGTTCTTGGCGGTCTCTGGCGATTGCAGGCTTTCGACATTAAATTTTTCCACAGTAATTCTGGTTTGTTGTAGCGTGGTGGATATCCGCATCTTTACCTTGGCTGCAACAAGGTAGTGGTCCGAGTCGATGTTGGCCCCTCGGAATGTTCGGACATCCAAAATACTGGATGCGTGCCTCTTGTCTATCGCAATGTGATCAATTTGGTTGACTGTTCGTTGATCTGGAGACCGCCATGTCCCCTTATGGATATCGAGGTGAGGAAACCGTGTGCTGGCTACAGTGGCATTTCATTCCGTAGCGAAGTCAATTAGCCTAAGTCCGTTACCAGACGTGTTGTCGTGTAGGCTATATTTCCGACAGTACTGCTAAAGATGTCTTCTCTTCCTACCTTTGCGTTAAAATCTCCCAGTACGATTTTAACATCGTACTTTGGTAGTTGCTCATAGGTTTTGTCAAGGAGCTCGTAGAAGCAATCCTTTGTTATATCATCTCTTACCTCCTCTTTTTGCCCGGCCCATCCCATCGTATTTTCTGGATTGCAGTAATGCCTGATTTATAGCAGGGATTCCGCTAGTTGTTCGCCTGCACCACTTCTGTTTAATGTTTTCACATTCCAGGTGCAGATAGGAACGTCGTTGTCCTTTTTTTCGTTTAGCAGGGTCGTCGGTTTTTTCCATGGGTGGGTAGTTAACCCAAAGCAAAAACCCCAACCTGGAGGGCCAGTTCCAATTTATAAGATACCCCTAGGAAACGGGGCCATCAGTATCCTTTGGCCTTTCGGTTCATCCGCCCCCATCTCTGTACAAGGGGCCTGAATTACCCTTGAAATTAATCGATAACCTGTTGTCCGAATGATTATATTGTTATTGTTTTACGTCTTGTTATCAACACCCACACTTATCGTTTAGCAAGTCAAATCCATTGGATGAGACCAGTACCCGATGGTTACCACTTGGAGGTAAAAAATAAGCAAATTTGATGTGTAGTCAGAGTTGCAAGCAACTCTCTACCCTCATTCTACAACCACACAACCCAACCATTCTCGATTTTATCTGAAGGCGTTAAATTAAGGCGAGATCAAGTTCGCCGTGTCCGCTAGTTGTTTGTATAATTCTTAATTCAATTCACATAATAATCTACTCCATTATTATTATGCTTAATATTTTTACACAGTTGAATTATTCACTTGATGATTTCCAATAGAAATATGCGAAAATTTGCCACCAGGTGTTTGCTTTCAGTCGTCAATTATACCTTTGACACACTGGTGGTATAAATACCATGGCACACACGCTTCATGTAGTACGAGTTGAGAATGACAACACAACATTTAGTTCTTCTTGTTCTTAGGAAGAATGGCGCTGCGATCAACAGAAATCCATGTATACTACAGTAAAAATGCTAGTATTAGCTCAGACAAATACCATGCTGCTCGTGTGCTATTAACGTGGTATTTCCTGACCCAGGGTTTGGATTAAGGGATATAAAACTTATTACTTTTTTATTGGGTTAGTTTTGTGAGTGTATGTGTACACTCCTGCACGCATGAAATTTCCTGGCAATACAATACAAATGTTATACCCGGCGGTAATTCACTGAAGAGTGGCAGATATAGGATAATCGCAGATTGCATTGGTGTAAAAGAGAAAACATACATAGAAACTGATCGCAGTTGTCGACCTACTCGTAAGCAAAATTCTTCGAACAGTAAGAGCAAAATTCAGCACGTGTGTAAGAGCTCTCCTGTACAGATACATATAAATATTAGAAAAGTTAAGTTTCGTACTAGCAAATTTAAACCCAGGCCCGGGTTAATAATAGCATTTTTACCGTGGTATATATAAAACTCTACCAACCGCAGCGCCATTCTTCCTAACTGGTACGTTTAAGAACTATATTTTACAATTGTCATTTCTCTTATTCCATGAAGCGTGTGAATAAAATGGTATTACATACCACCAGTGTGTAAAAGGTATTAGGAAAGATAATTTTTATATGTTTTAATCTAAGCCCCGATTAGAGTAATCAATAACCACTTTCCACACATGCCCCAATCTCTCACATGCCCTTACCATTCTTTATATTGACTTTAGCGCTATTGCATCAATCATTGGCTACCACTGGAACTACTCAAACGCACTCCAGTGGTACCGAAAACAAAAAAAATCCACACATCATCACCACTATTCACACATACTACTCAACTTACCATTCTATTCGTACACGCTTAGATGTCATTTGCCTAATATCTATAACTGTGTATGTGTGCCACCGAAGAAAATCCATTCGAGAATGTCAAATAACATTTTTTTTGTCAAAATGGCGATCGTAGAATTAATTATATTTTTCTGATTCGTTCTATCAATGTCCAAATAGTATAGAAATCGCCATATAAATAAATAAAAATTAACTTCAATTCCAATACTCTGCAATTTCGTACCCAATTTTCATTAAAAGCCAATAATAAAATCAAGCCCGAAGAGAAGTAAAAATCGAATTCCTCGCATGTGTTTTCTGTGTGTGGTGGCACAATCCCTATCATCATCATCACCATCTCACCATCATTGTTCATAGCAGCCTCAAAAGTACAAAAAAAAATCGGAGTTCATACAAAACATAGCGAAAATCCCTCAAATGTAAGTGCATCTTGGCGAGAAATTTGCCTACCCATAGTGAAGAAATTTTATAGAAAATCAGCTTCTGGATTTTTGTGTGTTTAGCAGCAAAATGCAATCGGGATCTGCGATTCAGCTGCAGCGTCTTTCCCCATTGTTTCGCTAGTGTGATCGGTCCCAATTTGGTTACAATTGTTTTTTGTTGTTTTTATCAATCCTTTATTGGGACATCAAAGTGCGGACGGGGCTTCCAACAAGTACACGAAAGTGCATAGCGGAAGACAACAAAAAACTGAAACAACTGTTGTTATTTGGAGAGGCGCTGTGTGACCCATAAGAAAACAAAAAAGCCAAACAGAAGGAAGTCAATTGAGGAATTTCAATTGTCCTGTGGGTAATTTCTTTTTCCTTTTGCAATTTAAAGACCGGGCGAACAAATAAAAAAAAAATACCCACACGGCATCAGCGGCGATTGAATATTTGAGTACCGCAAGAATTCTCCACTTGCGCTTTCTGGAGCTGCTTCATCTAGAGAAAGTGGAGGTAAGTGTTGTATTTTTCTTGAATGATAATGCAGATATCTGGCATTATTGTTGAGTAATTTGTTTTTATTTTTAGCCATAAATCAATCATGTAGTGGACGACAGAGCTGCTGTGTTTATCTATTCATTTCGTTTTTTTTTTCTGTTATTATAAAAGCGTTACGAACATGCGTAGATTATGTTTCAAAGCAAAAGAAAAGATGAATTCAACTCCTATAGTAACCAATTTAGGAGGGGGGAGTTGGAAAAGTATTTGCTAATTGTTCCAAGTAAAATGTTTCATCGAGTAAATTTCTATAGACAAATGAAACTCGAAATCATGTTCTAACCTTTAAATACTGTGTATGTGATATAGACTTATGATTACCGTATCCGTCGTAAGTACGAAAACGATGCTCTGTTGAAAGTTAAAAATATGCAAGTGATTTCATTGTTTTTGGAATTTCTTATTGGAATAGGTGCGTCAATATATGTCTTGATGTAAGCTATATCTTGAAAGCAGATTGCTTTCAGGTAACTTGATTAGTGTCGGTCTTAACATAGAAAATGTAATTGCTGGTAAAAGTGTTTGGGATGAATGTTTGCCCTATATGACACACTGAATCTCAAAACCAGGGTCAGATACAAACACGCATTTTAAAATAATTCGCGTTTCGGCTAAATGCATATTAGGTATTGCGTATACAAGTTGCATAGGGAAAAACGTTCCACCTAAGACTATGTAACACTCATTTGGTTGTGGGCTAATGCGACGTTATCCTATTAATTTCAAACGTTTTGTATCACATTATTGTAATTTTACATTCCCAATTGGTCTTAATTAAATGTTACAGTGTAACTTACACTGTTTATCAACACAAATGAAATGAAAAAAATAACAAACGATATATCAAAACTTCGACATATAAAATTTCGTCTATACAAATACTATCGAATGCGTGTTTGAAATCGATGAATAGAGGGTTGAGTAATGATTTGGACTTTTTATGTTGTTGGTGAACAATTTTAGGCATTTACATATTATAATCGATTGTGAAGAGACTTGTGCCTCTGTAGTTTGGGCAATTCATAGGCTGCCATTTTGGTAAAACTCCCGACTATCATTTCTCAAGGGACACTTCTTTCTGGAAGGCTGGTGTTATTCCATCAATGGCAGTTTAGTTTTCTCCTGCAGCTTTGCTGCGCAGTCCTAATTTTTGGCCGCGAGCATCCGTAGATATTCGTTGATAGGGGTTTCTTGCTGGTAGAAGTTCACCATAAAGTGAACTTCTTTCGACAGCCACCACTCACGTTAGTTATTTTATAACGATAATCTTGATTAATGACAATGAATTGCGCGCTAAATTTCGATTAAGGTCCTTTTAACTATCACCTTATTCCTCTGTCTTTGCAAATTTAATACTCTGCGGGCAATTGGAGTCAATTCGCTCTTCATGTTCTAGCCATCAATGGCTTGTAGCTTGTGATACAGTCTTGTACAGAGTTTCCTATTCGGTCTAATACGAGCTAGTTAGATGTGAAAGTTATTTATCGGTGGTTGTATAGTCTTGTGCTAGGCATATTCATCTTAGCTGTCAAAGAAATTGCAAATGAGCAACCAATTATTTTAGGAAGCATTCTTCAGGCTCAGACGTATTTCCACCAGTTCTTCCTCCCTACTGTCGTTATTACAGTTAGTTTCCCTAATTATATTAATCATAAATTTCAGATATGTGAACTTCTATAACTTAAACATAATATTTGCACAGAAATAAACGTCTGGAATAGGTTAGGATGTATAAGATAAGAACCTTGAAATGGAATAAAACAAAGATGATTTTTTTTTATTGACATAACATTTACTTTATTCGAAAGATAATCTTCTGCCATTATAATTTAAATATGATTTCTGGCATATGACCGCCACGTATACCTCGGACGTAGTCTAATCTGGAGGTCCAATTTTCGATGAATTATTTCAACATTTGTGGCCGTATATCGACAATAAAGCGGTGAATGTTGTCCTCCAAGTGGTCAATCGTTTCGGGCTTATCGGCGTAGACTACCGACTTTACATATCCCCACAGAAAACAGTCAAGTGTCGTTAAATCGCACGATCTTAAGGGGCAATTCACAGGACCAAAACGAGAAATTATGCGCTCACCGAACTTTTCCTTCAACAAATCAATTGTGGCACGAGCTGTGTGACATGTTGCGCCGTCTTGTTGAAACCACAGCTCCTGCACATCATGGTTGTTCAATTGATGAACGAAACAGTTAGTGTAGTTCAAAAGCGAATAAATAAGAGATACTTGTTCTTCGGTAAACGTTTTAATAAGGAATGAATATCGGATGGATATAGAGAGGGAAAAAAGATACATATATGAAAGATATATATATATATATATATATGTATATATTACTTATAACACAAGAAAAATAATATACACCCGTGTTGCCACTTTATGGTATAACAACAGTTAGTAATCATGGCTCTATAGCGGTCACCATTGACTGTAACCAAAGATTATGAAATCTATACAGATGACGCATTGAGAACAAAAAACAGAAACTTTTGCTCAGTAGCTTCATGGTACGGGCGGGCGGTGTGCATGAAAACACATGAAAAACAAGAACAAAAACATATGGCGGGCTGTGCCAGCACGACCCGCCATAGAACAATTTTTCTTATATGGAGTGCGTCATCTGTATAGAATTCATAATCTTTGCTGTAACGTCTGGCCAGCATCGTTTTTAAAGATGTACGGACTAATTTTTCCACCATCCCATAAAGCATACCAAACAGTCAGTTTTTGTATATGTAACGGTGTCTCAACATACACTTGAGAATTATCATCACTCCAAATACGGCAGTTTTATTTATTGACGTATCCATTCAACCATTATGAAAATTGGGATCAACGGAAATCTTGTTTTGGGCCCACCGAGTCTACGCCTTGCTAGGTGATCCTGTGGCTTCAATTCTTGCACGAGTTAGATTTTGTAAGAACGCAAACCAAGATCTTTCCGCAAAATCTTTCATAAAGTGGATGGACACATATCCAATTCCTGTGCACGATGACGGATAGACTGATTCGGGTCTTCCTCTACACTACGCTCTACAGCAGCAATGACTTCTTCTGTACGCACTGTACAACGTCTCTGTGGATGCGCATTATCATTTAGAGTAAACGTGGTGTGAAAACGTCCCATACTTAATCAAATTAATTACTCCGATGGACAATTATGTTGACCGTAAAATGGACGTAGTGCGCTATACATATTTCGAACCGAACCATGATTTTCAAAATAAAGTTGCAGAATTTGAAAGCGTTGTTCATACGTCAGACAACCCAAACTAAAAATAAATCACTTGACAGCTGACAAAATGGCCCCCAGTTAAAATTGTGTTGCCAACTTAAAGTTCTATACCTCTAAAAAAAACAAACTTTACTTTGAAGAATCACTTTTTATACCATATCCCATAGGGTGTGAATAAGTATCAATAGAAATTGATTTAATTAGACGTCCATCTGTGTGTCACCGATTGTTGGAACTTAAATGTTGAGATGCAATAATGTAATTTGGTATAGGTATGAACTCTCTGTTAGACACAGCGTGACAAGTGTTAATGTTTTCAACTCTGCCTACTGCCACCCTTACTTTTTTTAGAAAAACATAATTTTTGGTCCATCCATAAGGATTTTTGAAACTGTATTATAGTCCATCCGTGCATTTTGAGCTAGGGTCGTGAACTTTGGTACACCACCTCACTCGACCAGGCTCGTTAGTACCCAAGACTGAGCTTTCTCACAACCATTCATGTGTGCGTGTGTACTTCTTGCACGGTGACGGAACCTCTTGTTTTATGCCGGCTCCGAACGGCTATGTTGAGATAAGCTCTTTTTGACAATTGATACTACTAGGATGATTTGTCAGATCATCACGAGGGGAGGGCCAGTGAAAAATCATTTAGGTTGCTACGGCTGGGAATCGAACCCAGACCTTCTGCGCGGCAGTTCATCGCACTAACCATGGCGCTATTAAGCCTTTTTTGCGTCCTGTATAAATAAAATTAGATATTCTAAATGACCCTTACATTCTGACTTATATTTCATGTCTTCAAATTTATTATGTTGCACTTTATCGAACGCTTTTTCATAATCGAAAACTGTTTTGTTGATGTTAAAATAGTTTATATTTTGAATGACTCCCGTATTCGAAATCTATTTTTGTCTGTCCAACCCAAATTGGAAACAATGATACACCTCGCATTAACTTGTGTGTGCAAAGTTATACTTTTAACACAAAGAATGGTATCTCCTTTCTGTCATGTTTCTCTAGCTCCTCACATTCATTGTTGTTTGTGTATATCTACTTTGTTTTATTTTGTGTTTTATTTCTTGGTGTAGTCAAGACAAACTATCTCTGATCATGTTTAATTGACATTTTCTTCGATCGCAGCAGTATCTACCAATGAAGTAAAATCGCTGTCGCTTGGATCTCAAGGCTCATAGCTCACAGCATAATGTCGATGAATACTGCTTTCCTAGTCACTAGGCAACAAGATAGCTGATGTTTGACAAAACATCACTGTCTTAAGATTGTATGGACCCTCAGAGGTTATAAATTTCTAAATGAATCTTAATGCACTAGATGTTCACAATGTTAGAGGCTGCGTGAATAAAGATATAAACTTCGTTTTTTCTGTTACATTAGAAAAATAACTTTGAGAATACATTTAAGAACTTTCGAAGAACCGATTAACTTAACCTCACCTTTATTGTTTCCCTCACTAAATAAATTTCAATATACGTGTATATATTTTATTCAGATTTAGAAATTTCACCGACACAATGTCTCATTGAATTTAACTCAGATTAATGTCTATTTTAAGAACTGCATCATCGCATATCTCGCGTTGACCACAGTCTCTCTATCGTAAACTCCCCGTATATTTATCATGTACTCGTGTATTGGCTGCAAGTTGATTATTTATTAATTTTTTTTTTTATCAGATTCGTATTATTTACGCCACCGTGATTTTTATAAACTCCGTGTTTAATCGGGAATGTTTTTTTTTTTTTTTTTAAATAAAATGGGAAAACTAATAACCGTTTGTTGAACTTCAGTTGTATTGTTGCCTTCTTCTTCTACGTCGTCTCTGTTTTTTTGGATTTTCAAATGTCTTACTGAGTGTTGATGAGAACTTCTAATCAATTAATATTCTAATCGCATACACTGGCCCATCGCGAGTTCGATGATACAGACATTCGTCTTTCTTATACCAGCTGGTTGTGTACTTGTATTATTGTTGTTATCGGCAGTAATCCATTCGTTGTTACGTGTGAAATGCATCGAACTATTTGAGGGTCTTGTTCTTTTCGCTTTCACTCAGCACAAATGTATTTGATTTGAAATCATTCAGTTCTCAGGTTGTTTTATGTCATAAAAAAATGTTTGCAAATTTATTGCATACATTTGGCTAACATGAAGTATGATGTGTAAATCCCCTGTTTATGCCTTGCTATGTTAATTATGACGGCTTTTATAATACTAACCGGTCCTCTGTCTTTTGTTTGATTCACTTCAATATGAGTCAATCATAATAAGATAGCATGATGTGATAAAGATATTCCTCAACTATGTTCTTGATTTTGTTGAATGGGAAGGGAGTCACCTCAACTAGGTAAGCATTCAATAAAATTCCATAAATTCCGTTCCGATTCGAGTGAATTTTTTTTATTTTCAAACATTAATATGTGCGTGCATGTTTAGTTCTATGTACATATTATTATCTCCGTATTCTTTCTGATGAACGTATTTCATGTCAAACTATAATTGGAACTAGCAATTTACCATTTTATTACGCACTATTATTTTATGAAATGGAAGATCTAATCCCTGCACTTGCTTACTTCCTGTTATTAAGGTTTGCAATGGTATTCTTGCCAATGTATTTCACTTTCCACAGACATTTCAAAAACGATCATTGCAGGACCATTGACCGATAGCATTCGTCTGTTGTCATGTAACAAGTGGTCCAAATACAAGGTTCTTTTTTAATCATGTATTATTTTGAAACTGACAAACATCTCCCGCTTAAGAAATGATTCAAGTCCATAACAAATTGGGTTGATAGGATGCGCTATTGCGAAGTTATCGCAACTAATAAATAATATAGCGATAGCATATGTTAAAATATACGATCGTGTAGATATTGATCAAAAAATACATTTTTATAGATAACTAGCTAACACGACACACGTTGTGTTGTCTCTAAATTTAGCAAAACCAGGAAACGTTTGTAATGGTTTTCTATGTAGAAACCTTCCTTAAACTATTGGCAAAATTTGAAAAAAAAATTGTCAAGTCGGTGCAGTCATTTTTATGTTATGTCGTCACCAACAACATATTAATTCAGTTAGATTGTTACTCAAATATAATCATAGAATATTGTTACATATTCTGAGATTTTTTTTAAGAACTTACTAAGGTGACGCTTTAGTCCTATGTGAACCTGGGGCCTACACCAATATGCCTCCCCAATTATCTCGATCTTTGCATCTTAACTGCTAACTGCCTCCAGTTGTATTTAGGTAGCATTCAACATGTCCGCGCCACTTAAGGCGGAATTATCTTTTCCGCTTTTAATACGGTCCATGCTTCAGCCCCGTAAAGTAGGACTGGGGCGATGAGGGTCTTATATAGGGTGCGGAAACATTACTTTCTTTTTTTAAAACGCAATAAAACCCATTTTATGAATATTGGTGATAGGTATAGATTCGCTTCACTGAATGATCAGAAATGCAAACGCATGGCGGTTTCCAAGAGCGCACTAAAAGTCGTGGGAATCACTCATTCCCTTCTGCGTTGATTTGATAGGCCAAGGGCTCTAGTTCTACGTCTTTTCTCACTCACGGCTTGTCAGAACATTGAAACTCATGCAACAGACGAAGATACATTGAAGGCGCACTATATTGCTGTTACAGAACATCCGTTCGAAAAGTAGGCCCCGACGGAAAACGCACCCTCATCACTGCCTCAACACAATGGTGACGACTGTACCGAAGTAGGGAACAAAAGCTAAGACCCGTATAGCTTGAATGGCGCGCATAAGTTATGTTGCCGCATCTTGCATAGTGTCTCGTTTGTAGTTCGAGTAAGTTGTTTATTGCTGAATTGCCTTTTTAGGCTAAGGCTGAGGTCACGCACTGCCGCTCAGAAACATTGATTGCCGCTCAGCGAGTGCGTGGCCAGGCCACAAACATACAATTCAATATGTTTAATTTTTTTGCCGCTCAGCTTTTTGTCGCTTTGCCGCTCCGTGCGTGACCTCAGCCTTAGCCCGAAAAAGAAGCAGCTGGGAAGTGTAATCCTTTCTTTATTTCCGATGATATGTCATTGACAAAATTAAAATCAGAGCCGAGGTATACAAAGTCCTTTAGTACCACATACTTATAGCTGCCAATTATGATGTTGTGTGTTCCTTTATTACTTACTCAAGTGGCGCTACAGTCCGGGATGAACCTGTGGCGCGCACAAGTAGAAACCGACCTCAAACAACTTGGAGTGCGCAACTGGAGGCAGTTAGCTAAGGGCCAGACTACCTCAAAGTTATATCTGTCAATGGTGACGTTTTGTCCAATTTGGTTTAGTATTACCCTCATATACTGCTAAACCCATTTTTGCCGCTTCCTTCTCTATACCAGCAATCGTGGCTATGACATCCCGTTGAGTACTACCAGTGATGTCAATATCGTCAGCGTATTCTAGTAGTTGCACCGATTTTTGGAAAATTTTGCATCTAGTCTTGGCTCGGGAGTTTTGCACAATCCTCTCAAGAATCAAATTGAAGAAGTCACATGATTTAGGCATCGCCTTGCCTAAATCCTTTTTTGGTATCGAATGTGTCGGTGAGGTCGTTTCCGATCCTGATGGAGCAGCGAGAATTCTCCATCGGCATCCTGCGGAGTTCGTAGTTTGGGCGGTAAAACTTTACATGGCTCTATATAGTTCGTCTCTATAAATGCTGTCGTATGCGGCTTTGAAATCGATAAATAGGTGTTGGGTATCGATTCGGAATTCTTGGGTTTATTCCAGGATCTGCCGAAGTGTGAAAATTTGATCGGTTGTGGACTTTCGTTATAAGGGCCGATCAGGTTGTTGGTAAACTGTTTCAGGCGTTCAGATAATATCTTGTAAGCAATGTTGAGGAGACTTATGCCTCTGTAGTTGGGGCAGTTCAGAGGGTCTCTTTTTCTGTGGATCGAGCACACGATGCTGAGATTTCATTTTTCATTTTCACCCGACCAGATTTGGCTTCTGAGTTGGTGGATGTTACTTACCAAGTCATCTCCGCCAGCTTTATAAAGCTCAGCGGGAAGGCCCGTCATTTCCAGCGGCCTTATTAAGCTTGAGTTTAGATATTGCTATCCTAACTTCACTTAGGTCGTGTGGTTGGCAGTTTTCGCTGTCGTTGCCAATATTGAATGGTTCGTTCTGCATGACTGCGGAATGTTGTTCATCATCGCCGTTTAACAGTCTCCAGAAGTGGTTCTTCCATATCCTCAGCATCGACTTTGTCTCAACTATGACATTTGCTTGTTCATCACGATAGGATTCTGTTCGAGCCTTTGGTACGTTTTACACTTTGGTAAAACTTGCAAACATCATTCCTGGAGTGGCACCTCTCTATATCCTCGATCGCACGCTTTTCTTGCTCTTTTTTTGTTTCTTTCTGAAAAGCCGGTGTTCTTCCCTTCTTCTCTTCCTATGGAGTTCAATGGCAGCTCCCGTCTTCTACTGCAGCTTAGCCCTGTCGGCCTCGTTCTTGGCTGTGACCATCTGTCGGCATTCCTCATCAAACCAGGGGTTTCTTGCTGATGGCCGCGGGAAACCTAGCAGGTTTCGTTTAGCAGATTCGTCAACAATAATATCAGTCCTTTCCGAGGCTATTGGTTTTTTTCCATGGGTGGGTAGTTAACCCAAAGCACAACCCCCAACCTGGAGGGCCAGTTCTAATTTATTAGATACCCCTAGGACACGGGTCATCAGTATCCACTACGGGATTAAGCACTGCCGTTGACCTTTCGGTTCATCCGCCACCATCTCTGTTCAAGGAGCCTGACTTACCCTTGGGATTCCTAGAAAACCTAGAATATGTCGAAGCAGCTCATCTAGGTTCGCTGTGCAGGCCGGGTATTAATTCCGTGCCATTCTGACCAGCGTGATTATAGTTTTGTTGTGTTTCGTCTTGTTATTAACACTCGCACTTATCGTTTAGCAAGTCAAATCCGGTTTAATGAGACCAGTACCCGATGGATACCACTTGGAGGTAAACAATAAGCATATTTGATGTGTAGTCAGAGTTGCAACCACTGGGCATTGCCAAGTTAAAGCCATTTAAAGTCTACCCTCGTTCTACAACACCCAACCATCTTGTTCCTTTATTATAAATGCATATTATAAGACTTTTCCTCAATTGCTGTTAAACCCAATTTTGGTGCTTCCTTCTCAGCAGTAAAATTACGTTCGAGTCCAAACATTGATGTGTCCTTGTTACGTCTTCTTTATCACTGTGCCAGTGATTATGACAATTTAATGGTCCTTGTTCTGTCTGAAATGCGATATCTGCGAAGGATATCTGTATCATCAGTAAAAGAAAAATATTCACCGCTATTGAGTGTCGGCCTATAAAGTTATTCCAAGTATTAAAAAAACAACTGTTAAACTATTACAAAAGCAGGATCAATCATTATAACCACAAAGAATCAATTCATCCTTGGTTAAGCGCCACCGTTTACTAAAATTGTGACTGTCTGGTTAAATTTTCTTAATTGGGGTTTTGTTTTCGTATATATCCACAATACCAGCGATATGCAAGACTTTTTTATTGTATTGATCTCTGGGGTGATGTTTTTTTTCGCTATAAATTTATTATTTTAGTTCGAGAAATAACAGATGACTTCTTTAAACGATGAAGAGTAGTAACGAACTATGATTACTGAAATTGAGTTTGGAAACTGTTTAAAAAGACAAAAAGTGAAATTCGGAGGGATATAATCTTTTTATTCATATCATAACTACCATATTAGAAGCAAGAGATTCAGTATATATGTCGATGTGGTAATGTTTTCGCCTGTTGACTGGAAAGGTAACAAGTCTGATCCTCAGAAGACTGGGGTGATCAGGGTCTTATATAGGATTTCAATTATTTCGGTTGTAATATCCGATATAATAATATTCCCTCAATGCATACGGAACGAAGATATTCCAAAGAATATTTGCCTGACTGTTTAAAAAGACAAAAAGTGAAATTCGGAGGGATATAATCTTTTTATTCAGATCATAACTACCATATTAGAAGCAAGAGATTCAGTATATATGTCGATGTGGTAATGTTTTCGCCTGTTGACTGGAAAGGTAACAAGTCTGATCCTCAGAAGACTGGGGTGATCAGGGTCTTATATAGGATTTCAATTATTTCGGTTGTAATATCCGATATAATAATATTCCCTCAATGCATACGGAACGAAGATATTCCAAAGAATATTTGCCTGACTGTTTAAAAAGACAAAAAGTGAAATTCGGAGGGATATAATCTTTTTATTCAGATCATAACTACCATATTAGAAGCAAGAGATTCAGTATATATGTCGATGTGGTAATGTTTTCGCCTGTTGACTGGAAAGGTAACAAGTCTGATCCTCAGAAGACTGGGGTGATCAGGGTCTTATATAGGATTTCAATTATTTCGGTTGTAATATCCGATATAATAATATTCCCTCAATGCATACGGAACGAAGATATTCCAAAGAATATTTGCCTGACATCGACCAAGGATTTCTTCATTCGCATTTGACACTGTCCATGATTTAACGTCATAGAGCAGGACTGGTATGGTCAGGGTCTTATTTCATTAGTAGTTGTACTTATGGCTTTATAAATAATTGCCTTACAAGCTCTAATAAAACAAACATTAGCAAGAGTAATTAGTTTATTTCCTGAAGGTGTTGTTGTCAGAATTAAAAGCAGAACCGAGGTAGACAAAGTCCCTAACTACCCGAATATTATAGTTGTCGACTGTGTTTGCCTCATTTGCTGTTAAACATTAGCCACATCCTTCTAATTACTCGCACTGATTTGTTGGAAGGTATTGTGTCAACTTAGCCGTTTGGATTCGGCATAAAACAGGAGGTCCCGCCATCGTGCAAGAAGTACACATGCACACATGAATGGTTGTGGAAAGCTCGACCCTGGGTACAACGAGCCTGTTGCGCCAAAACGTTAAAGTTGCTTGTTGGTTCAAGTCGATGTTAGTTGCTGGGCATTTTCAAACATCAAAAATACTGTAGGTATGCGTAACAATCCGCATCAAGGCCAAATTCGCCAACATAAGCCTTATATGCGCTCACGCTCCGACGGAAGAAAAAGATGATATAGTTAAGGATTGCTTCTACGAGCTCCTTGACAAAACCTATGAGCGACTACCGAAGTACGATGTTAAAATCGTGCTGGGAGATTTTAACGCAAAGGTAGGAAGAGAAGATATCTTTAGAAGTATTGTCGGAAAACATAGCCTACACGACAACACGTCTGGTAACGGACTTAGGCTAATTGATTTCGCTACGGAACGAAATGCCACTATAGCCAGCACACGGTTTCCTCACCTCGATATCCATAAGGGGACATGGCGGTCTCCAGATCAACGAACGGTCAACCAAATTGATCACATTGCAATAGATAAGAGGCACGCATCCAGTATCTTGGATGTCCGAACATTCCGAGGAGCTAACATCGACTCGGATCACTACCTTGTAGCCGCCAAGGTAACAATGCGGATATCCACCACGCCACAACAATCCAGAAATACTGTGAAAAAATTTTATGTCGGAAGACTGCAATCCCTTAACCTCTCGATTAACACCATACCACCAGCATCGAATGTCGAAGAGCAATGGCAACGATGCCAACAGGCCATTAGATCAGCCGCAACTGATGTGCTAGGTTTCACGCGCCCACCAGCAAGAAACCCCTGGTTTGATGAGGAATGCCGACAGATGCTCGCAGCCAAGAACGAGGCCTACAAGGCTAAGCTGCCATAGAGCTCTATAGGCAAAGAAGAAGGGAAGAACATCGGCTTTTCAGCAAGAAGAAAAAGGAGCAAGAAAAGCGCGCGATCGAGGATATAGAGAGCTGCCACTCCAGGAACGATTGTAGTTGAGACACAGTCGATGCTGAGGATATGGAAGAACCACTTCTGCAGACTGTCAAACGGCGATGACGAACAACATTCCGCTGTCAGGCAGAACGAACCATTCAATATTGGCAACGACAGCGAAAACTGCCAACCACCCGACCTGAGTGAAGTGAGGATAGCAATATCTAAACTCAAGCTTAATAAGGCTGCCGGAAATGACGGCCTTCCCGCTGAGCTCTATAAGGCCGGCGAAGATGACTTGGTAAGTAACATTCACCAACTCATAAGCCAAATCTGGTCGGATGAAAATATGCCTGAAGAATGGAACCTCAGCATCGTTTGCCCGATCCACAAAAAAGGAGACCCCCTGAACTGCGCCAACTACAGAGGCATAAGTTTCCTCAACATCGCCTACAAGATCCTATCTGCCGTAATATGTGAACGCCTGAAACCGATTACCAACCATTACCAGGAAAGTCCACAACCGATCAAATTTTCACACTTCGGCAGATCCTGGAAAAAACTCAAGAAGTCCAAATCGATACCCACCACCTATTCATCGATTTCAAAGCCGCATATGACAGCATTTATAGAGACGAACTGTACAGAGCCATGTCTAGTTTTGGTATACCGCCCAAACTCGTCCGTTTGTGTAGGATGACGATAGAGAATTCTCGCTGCTCCATCAGGGTCGGAAACGACCTCACCGACACATTCGATACCAAAAAAGGATTTAGGCAAGGCGATGCGCTGTCATGTGACTTCTTTAATCTGATTCTTGAGTGGATTGTGCAAAACTCCAAAGCCAACACCAGAGGCACAATTTTCCAAAAGTCGGTGCAACTACTAGCATACGCCGACGATATTGACATCATTGGTAGGACTCAACGTGATGTCATAGCCACGTTTGCTAGTATAGAGAAGGAAGCGGCGAAAATGGGTTTAGCAGTAAATGAGGGTAAGACTAAGTATATGCTGTCATCACGAAAGGACTCACAACATCGACGAATTGGACAGAACGTCACCATTGACAGATATAACTTTGAGGTAGTAAGGGACTTTGTCTACCTCGGCTCCGCTATTAACTCTGACAACAACATCTCGTCAGAAATTAAACGAAGAGTTACTCTTGCCAACCGCTGTTTCTTCGGGCTATGAAGGCAATTTAGTAGTAAAGCCATCACTCGAACTACTAAGGAGATCCTATATAAGACCCTGATCATCCCAGTCCTGCTCTACGGCGCTGAAGCATGGACCGTATCAAAAGCGGATGAAGAAATCCTTGGTGGATTCGAGAGGAAAATTCTTCGAAAAATCTTCGGTCCCGTTTGCGTTGACGGGCTATGGAGACGAAGATTCAACCAAGAACTATACGAGCTGTACAGCGACATGCCCCTGGTCAAAAAACTCCGCATGGACGTTTAAGATGGCTAGGACATGTAGAACGAATGGACACCAATACTCCGGCTCGCAGAGTCTTCGATTCCCAGCCAGACGTCGGACGCAGTAGAGGAAGACCTCGCCTTAAGTGGCGCGCCCAAGTGGAAACCGACCTCAACCAACTTGGAGTGCGCAACTGGAGGCAGTTAGCTAAGGACCGGGCTAATTGGAGAGGCATGTTGGTTGAGGCCCAGGTTCATTCCGGACTTTAGCGCCACTTAAGTAAGTAAGTATGCGTGCCTGTTCATGTCAAAGTGAGAAAACCGTGTTCAGACGTTCTCAACGCTGCAATTTTCGACAATACTTCAATTTTGTCGAGAAGCTAGAAGAAACAAACATTAACTATATTTTTTCTCCATCGAAACTTGCTTATAAAAAGTTTATTTTGCTGAAGATGGTCTTGATGGGGATTTTCACATTGCGTTAAATGATGTCGTCTTGCCTGAAATCGACATACGGCTTTCGGCTCACCCGCCACCATCTCTGTTAAAAGGATCTAACCAACTATTGAAATTCCTATATGACCTGTTAGTTCAAACACCACTGTCTTCAATACAACTTCTTTTCGATTTTTTCCCTCTGTATATTACAATAAACTTAAGAAATATCCTTTCTCATTACAGATTGAAACACAAGGGCAGCAAGCAAGCATTAACTTTATACAACGGAAAAGTAAAAAAATACACACATTGATACTACTAAAGGTTTGTTCCCTAAACTCGAATACTTAATTTTCGGTTTATTTACAAATATCCCTTTTCTATTTCAGCAGCTCCTGTTCACTTGACATATAAAATTAAAAGAAATTTAATAAAAAACAAATAAAAATGGAGCTACGCGTTGGAAACAAATACAGATTGGGCCGCAAAATCGGTTCTGGTTCATTTGGTGACATATACCTGGGCACAACTATTAACACTGGCGAAGAAGTTGCCATCAAATTAGAATGTATCCGAACAAAGCACCCACAATTGCATATTGAGAGTAAATTCTATAAAATGATGCAAGGCGGTATCGGTATACCGCGCATAATATGGTGTGGCTCCGAAGGCGACTACAACGTCATGGTTATGGAACTGCTCGGGCCTTCACTCGAGGATCTATTTAATTTTTGTGCGAGACGATTCTCTCTGAAAACTGTACTCCTGCTGGCGGATCAAATGATATCACGCATCGACTACATACACTCACGAGACTTTATCCACCGGGACATCAAACCTGACAACTTCCTAATGGGCCTTGGGAAAAAGGGTAACCTAGTATATATCATAGACTTTGGCTTAGCGAAAAAATTCCGTGATACAAGAACCCTACAGCATATATCGTACCGAGAAAACAAAAATTTGACTGGTACTGCTCGTTATGCCTCCATAAATACCCACTTAGGAATTGAACAATCACGTCGTGACGATCTAGAATCATTAGGCTACGTACTCATGTATTTCAATTTAGGGGCGCTTCCCTGGCAGGGTCTCAAAGCCGCAAACAAACGACAAAAATACGAGCGCATTTCCGAAAAGAAGCTTTCCACAACGATACTGTCCCTGTGCAAGGGTTTCCCCAGCGAATTCGTCAACTATTTGAATTTCTGCCGTCAAATGCATTTTGAACAACGTCCAGACTATTGTTACTTGCGTAAGTTGTTCCGCAATTTGTTCCATCGTCTGGGCTTCACCTACGACTATGTCTTTGACTGGAATCTCCTGAAATTCGGCGGACCCCGAAATCCAGCTGTACAACAACAACAAGAAGACAGCACCGGTAATGCGAATGCCGCGAACAAACAGAACACACAGATTGTTAGCAGTCATACAGCAGTAGTGCCCAGTTCTGGTGGTGCTGGCTTAGTAAGTAGTACTGTTGGAGTCGGCACTGGTGTAGGTGGTACACCAATGGTGGGAGCTAGTGGCGCTGGCAGTGGTGCTGTTGGCGTTATTGATGAATCAATGGCCGTAGCAACAAATTCTTCGAGGCCCTATGATACACCCGAACGTCGTCCCTCAATTCGAATGCGAGGTGGTCCAACGGTAGTCGTTAACGTCGTCAACAACAGTAGAAACAATAAATAATACATTGTCTAAGGAAGGCCGGCACACACTATCTCGTTGGGTGGTGGTGTTTCTTTTAAAATGAATGCTTCTGAATTTAAGCAAAAAAAAAAATAATTAATTAAAAACAAACTGAATTTTTTTCTAAAGAAATGTTTTTCAAAGTGCAAACATGATCGTCGCACCTATTAGGAGGAGGAGAGTTTCTCAATATATATTTATATATATATACAATTCAAACAACGGATTAGAATTGTGCATTTATTGTTTCGTTCCTCTTTTCTTCTCCACCCTCCGTTAAAGTCCGCTTAGCCATCTATCCCCATTTTCTATAGTAAAAATAAAATTCCAAAAAAAAAATTGTGAATTAGAAACAGCTCAACTGTGAATTAAATGCGAGTCGCTTTTTGCATGAATTTCCAAATTCAAATTATATTAAAAAAAAACACACAATATGCATCCTACATCAACAACAACACAACAACGGACAACGGAACGTCCCTGTTTGAAAAATAAACGTTTTGATATCATAATGAAAATTCTCTTATTATTTTTTTAGTTTTCTTAGCTATAAACATACAAAAAACAAACACGTAAATTTATTGAATATCGTAATGAGATAGGAATTCATTATACAATTCATTAAACAAAAAAAACATTTAATTCATTCATAGAATTAACCACAACAAAAAATGATACATAACAGTACATTATAATTAACTGAAGAACATTTTTGTTGTAAATAAAAAGAAAGGTAATTAATATTAATAAAAAAAAAGTAAAACAATTTTTGTTTTGTATAAGAATAGTTTTCCGTTGTTTTTATTTCATTTTATTTTCTGGTTTTTAGTTACAATCCAATTTGTGTTAATTATTATTTTTTTTATTTTTAGGATATTGTTATTTTTTTAAAGAAAAAATAACATTTTTTTCATTAATATTTAGTTTATATAAAGAAGTGAATATATACATGGAGGAAACAAAAAGATGGAAAACAAATTAACAAATTATAAGAATAAACAAAACAAAATATACACTTATAAGTTCGAGATGATTTGAATAAACAAGAAAAATTGCACTAGTAAAAAGAATTACTGAATATTGTTTTTATTTCTTAAAAAGTATGATTTCTTAAGTTTCTTTCCCTTTAAATTACAATTTTGTTGCTATTTTAACTATGCATTGGTGCACGAAATCGGTTTGGTTTTTTTAATCGCATTTGGTTTTAATTTGAAATGGCGTAATGAAACCGAAAGTTGCCAACAGTACATGCGTGACTTTTTTTTTAACGAAAACACAACATGAAGTTTGGGAAAAATACCAAGTGTCACACGAAGACCAAATTAAAATGTTAAAGAGACACCGAACGAAAAATAACCATGCTGTTCTTTTTTCTGAAGCACTATGACTTGTAATAGGAATAGGCACGATTCAGGTTCATTATAGAGCTATGGAAATGAAAGAAAAGAAAAATCTTACAGCAGATACGACCTTTCTAATGTTGTAAAAGCCTAAAACGTTTGTTTTCGTACGAATTCGCTTTAATACCATTCTTTAGAACAATGTAGATACGACCTAGACTTATTTCCCTCAAAGCGACCAAGAAGTTCTTCAGACTACTAAACAGAGTTGTATGTATTTGTACGATTCGTCCAGATTTAACCGTTTACGTTAAATCTGGACGAATGAACGATTTGCTAAACTAACACTTTTTCTCAACTCATAAGTATAAGATGCATATTTTGACCGCTTTCTATTTCGATTCGACAGACAGAGACTCAAGATTCGATCGACACTCAAAATAATGCGGTTTTGAATCGATAAACTAGTGGTGGATACAATTCTGACTTTTTTCAGGATCTGCCAAAGTGTGACTTTGGGGGAAATTTCTGGGTAAAACCAGAGCCGATCAAGTTGTTGGTGAACGGTTTCCGCCGTGCGCGTATTACACCAGATAGGATGTTGTAAGCGATATTACGGAGACTTATGACTTTCCATCCACTTACGCGGTTCTTAAACATAATAAAAAAAATCTTTAATCAGGATTTTGAACTAGAGCTGTTTTAAATTCCATTCAAGTAGACCAAACAGTTTGCGAAAAGTTGGCTGTTTGTATCATTTGACCTAAATACACCAATCCGTTATTTTAATTTCCGCATGCCATTTTAAAAAAAATCTGTTCGCAAAAACTCCAGAAGCACCTTCATACACATTTTACTACTACAATTAGCGTTATCGATTGGGATACAAAATGCACTCTTTTTTTTTATCTAGGGCACTTTTGATGTATCTCAATACCAAGTGAGATTTTCACCTACATGCACCAACACAAAAACATTTGACATCTGACTTATGTCAGTTTGAAGTTTGCATTTCGGAGTTTGATTTTTGTTTTTGTGATCAGTGAAAACTAAAAAGTGATTTTCTGCGAAAATTATAATTAGAAATTAAAATATTTTTGGATCATGTTCCAAAATTCATAAACTTTGTTTTTACACCAACTCGCCAATGGTTGAATTTATAAAATAGCCGCAATGAATAAAAGAAAATTTCAAATGATGGTTCTCAATGATAGCTATAACTGCGACCTAAAGATAAACAAAAGCTTTCAAATGGCACACAAATATCTGAAATCTGAGAGCAAATCTGAAAATCCAAATCGAAAATACTATAAGATAGCAATATATTCAACGCTCTGAGGTATCCATTCATATAAAGTTCCGAAACAAAAGTCAGTTCCAATCGGAACTCAGGAGTCGACTAACCACGTCAGTTATCGAGCCAAAAGTGACTGATAAAAGTTACATGGTTACATGATACATGATTCGAGTATCAAATTTTGGTATTCTGTCATCAGAGATCGAGTATATTTGCATACGGTAGGGTCTGTGATGTCGAGTGAATCCATTTTTGTGAGAACAAAATTTAAGATATGAATTTTTATATTGTTATTTTAAGTTTCTCCATTATAAACAAGAATGCTCTTATTACAGTTTAATAAAACTTTAATAAGTTTAAGTTATGAGATATGTTTCAAGAAAATTAAAATTTCATTTGTAAAGATAAATGATTGCTAAACGTTTTCGTTCAATGGACTCACAATGTCTACTGCTGAATCGAAAGATGAAACATACAACCAATACTCCATTTAACATTTAATAACTTTTAAGTACACCAATTTATTTTCATAATATTCATAGAAAAAACAATACATTTGACATTTGGCAGCCATCAAACATCAATGTAGCAGAATGTTTATGGTACAATTTGTACAATTTTAAATGTGCATTCGATGTATCTACTCGATCATTCAATAAAGTATGAATTTCACTCATTCGATAACTGGGGTCGAATCACCATATATTCGACCCCAGTTTGTTTGTTTTCGAGGTATCCGATGGGTAACAAAATAAATTAAGCATACGTTCGATGGATTCCGCAGCAATTCTACGTCGGACAACTTCGGAAGAATTTCAACGCATAGCTGTCAAAAACGTTTGACTCACTTAAATGCCTGCTCAGAATGCTGTTGCTTGTAAATTGCATCGCTGTCAAAGGGGAGGTACATTTCTTGCATGAAACAGTTGCCCTCTATTCAACTTCAGCTACAGATATGCATTCTGAGCAGGCCTTAAAGGCCTGCAACCCGTAAGCGCTTTCACAATGTGTATCTCCCGTGAATCTGTAGCTTGAAGTTGAATGGGGTTCAACTTCACGCTTCAGATTCACGTTTGACGTTTCACTCAGCTACAGATACCAGCTACAGATATGCATTCTGAGCAGGCCTTAACGCTTTATGCCGCTGCGCGATCATGTGCGATAAAATTTCGTCGGAATATCTGTTCGAAATACTAATAGAAACGAAAACCTCGGTAGAGAGTTTCGAACAAATCGGAGGAAATGTTATTCCGAGCGGCTACCTCTTTATGGTTGATTATTTCCAATTACTCTCCGGACTATAAAATACCCGAAATTAGTAATCATTCTTAATTCTATTTGCAAGAAAATCGAATTATAGCAAATATCCATTATAACCATTTTTGGAAGTGTAGTAAGTAATATAGACTTATTAAGCACATATATACACCAATTCAACCATTTATTTACCTTAATCTGAATTGTTTAAATAAAACTGCAAGAATAAATAAGTAGCTGTGATTAATAATTTCCACACAAAGCGTATGAAATACTTAGGCGTTTTCCATTGAAAAAAATCATTTTTTTTTGATCTGAAGTTGTCAAAAGACCGATTTTGACAGTGTTGTTGTGTTCAATTGGGCAAAAAAAATGATTTTTTTTTATCTTGGATCAATTTTGCAAATCTGTATTTTTCGGCAGATTTACCAATACAAATGATAGCTGTCAGTTTGACTAGAGTGATTTTCATTTTGATTTATTACTTTGGTTGTGAAAAACAAGAGTGCTTTGCGTTTGGATTTATTAATGGATATAGACACAGAAAATAAAGTTGTAAGTGAACTATTGAATTCATCTATTTCGACTTCGTCTTCGGAAACGAAAGTGATGAAGATAATTTCTGTATTGTAAAATTTTTGTTATGTTTTAAATTTTGGCTACACCGACGCTAACCTCACAGACACGAAATGACACCAATACAATGACAAAAAAAAATAAATCTGAATCGTGTTCCATTGACAGTACACTCAAAAAGATCAAATTTCAGATCAAAATCTAGATTTCCCAATGGAAAACGCCATTAAATCTAAAGGCGGCTTCACACACGCAGGCAAAACTGTCCGGTATGCCTGTTCAGGCCGACTGTGCAGTTATACCTGAAAGTGTGATTGATAAAGTTGTCAGTTATTTTGGCCTGAACAGGGTTCAGGCCGCCTGTGTTTAGGAGAACCGGAGTGTGTTTAGCATCATGCCGTCAGTTCATAGTGAAATTTATATGAGCGTAGACGGTTTTCGTTTTAAATGTCTAACGACGAAAACACAAACTGATGTGCCTCATATCAATAACGGAGCGTGTGAATGCGCTATGGCGGTCCGGTAAAACTGCACAGAGGCGGCTTGAACAGGCATACCGGACAGTTTTGCCTGGGTGTGCGTAACCTCTAAAAAGAAATCATTCTTTGAATTACATACTAGCGAAAGTATATGAATATGTTATGTTATGAGAACTACAAAATGTATAGTTTCATGTGTTGCTTACTAACGGACTCCTTCGTTGAGGGTCTCTGATTGATATAAAGCCGCTGTCCCTTGATCCTAAAACTAAAGATTCGTCTTGAATCTAAAGGCTGGGATTTGAAGATTATCTTGGCTGGAGAATTTATGTTCATTCGATCGATGAAGTCGACGTGCTTTTACCCCCTTGGTAATGCTCATAGAGTTCGCGGTTGTATCTTCTCCTTCATTCGGCTTCCGCGAATACATGACAAAAAATTTGACGAAAAATTTTTCGTTTTAAGGTGCCTAATATTTGCTGCGTTTTCCTGCTTAATGTCCAGCACTTGGACGGCGTAGCAAAGTAGGACTTGTAGGTTTAGGTCATGATAGCAAACATTTGGACTTTCGAGATAAGAGTTGTGATCCCATTTGTTTCGCTAAACCGAAGAAACATCGGTCTACTGGAGTTAGTCCCAAATCCCAACTGACGTGTCGATCGCGGGGTTGATGTTGACTCCGTGGTGGATGAACTATATAACTACATCAAAGTTGTTGCTAAATTGACATTCTGTCCGACGTTGTATGTCGACATAGTACTATGTTGTTGTTGATAGTTTATACGTTGTCTTGTCTTCATTAACTACAAAACCAACGCGCCTTGGATTTTTGTATACACAATAGGTGGATGTTCTTTTTGCGAGGCTCTTCGATTTCCCTGAGGTAGTAGTACTGCTGGGATTTAGTGATACGATGGTTAGTGCGAACTGCCGCGGAACAAGTTTCGATTCCCAGCCCCAGCAATACATAAATGATTTTTCACTGAAAATATTGCATTTTTTTGAAGTGCTGCTGATTACCTACATGTTGCTGCAAATTCTGTTGTCGGAAGACATTATCTGTGGTCGTTTAGTGGTGGATGCGCTTTCCAACTGATCAGGGACAATGTACCACGCAAGGACAGTCAAGTTTCTGAGTAGCCCCGCTGCCGCGTGCAAAGAAATGATGTGCCTTAGTATGGGGATACTTTTTCCCCACCCCCCGCTTTCATATCCTGCCGGCAAGATTTTACACATGGGTTCACACCATATTACCTTCGGTCAAGCAACTACAAGGAGGCTAATAGTCGAAGTTGATAGACATGTTTTTATTGCCTACCATTTGACCGCATATCAATTTCAAATTTTCTTCGATAATCCTTTCTCTAGAATAATTCGGTTCATTGTTTGCTTGTTCTGCAAGACGTTTTTCTTATATTGTTGTAAGATGGAATATGTTCCTTGAAGTTGAAATCCAACTCCGCAAACGATTATTTTAAGGCGAGGTATTGCTCTGCTGCGTCCCATGTCTGCTGGAAAGCGAAGAATTTGCGAGGCGGAGTATTGGTGTCCATTCGCTCTATATGTCATAGCCATCTTATTCGTCCAATCCGGAGTTTTTTGGTCAAAAAAACCTGGTCAAGGTCTATGTTGCTGTACAGCTAATAAAGTTCTTGATTAAAACTTCGCTTCCATAGCCGGTCCTTGCAAAGAACTTTTCGGACGATAATTTTACTTCTCGATATCATTTCAGAAGAGAAGATCGCTACCAATGGCATATTTTTTTTACCAATTTACCGTCTCACCGAATGTCACCAGTTTTTGGGCCTTTTATCTTTTATGTTTATTAAACTGATGTAACACGAACTATTTTTTTTATATTTTACCTTTGATACAACTACACAGATATTGTATGTTGTTGTCTCGTTCTTCGCATCTACGTCATCGACGCTTATGCCACATGAACAAAACCATATAGGTACCTATAGTATAGTTGTATCATATCATGATATCATAAACCATGTAGTTTAGCCATTAATTGCCATTAATGTTTTTGGACATGCCTACTTTTCGGTGACGTTGCCTTTAAAATTGTAAATGTTTAAAAACATTCGAAAAAAGTTAAAAAAAAATAATATTTGGGTTATGTTGATATCTACATTTCGTCTATAAAACATTTTAAACCATTCCACTTTGAAATGGACTATTTCTATAAGTTAATTCCCAGTTATCGCGACATGAAAAAAATTCACAAAAATCCTGTTTTTTTCGGACATTTAAACAAAATATGTCAACCCCATATTGGTTTAAAAACGTAACTTATGAAGAATGAAATAAATTTATAAACAAATGCTATTCCTCTAAAGAATGTTTACTTAATTTCTCAGTAAATTCATACAAAGTTTGTTAGTTTGTGGTGCACCAATGCAGAGCAAATAGGTCTGTTCCCGTACAATATTGGTTTTTGAATAATTCATACTAATTTCCGTTTTCTTACGAAAAAATTAGTGTAAGAGAGGTAAAAACAACCTTCCTAAATCAAAAATAAAAAATACTGGAAAATATGTATATTGTTAAAAATCAGTAAACTGTCTGTCAGTTTTGACTTTTGTCATTTCTTGTAACGAATAAATTTACAGTATTTTACTTTCCTGAGGAAATTTACACCCACTCCTAGAAATTCGAGAATTTACGAATTTTTACTGCAAAAGTAAGCGAACAGACCTAATATTGTTCACTCACATTATTTATAAAACAAGAAATGCCAAATTGTACCTTACTGCACTGCCATATAGGCCTGTTGTGTATTTAAAAAAGCCACAGCCTATTCCTCTCTTTTTCTTTCTCTAAAGCATCAGTAGCAATTACCTAATTCACAAAAAAACTGAGAAAGGTGAATTTAAAAAGTCCAATTGATGTGAATTTACTAAGAAGTAGAACAGTAAAATGCATGAACAATTTTTCATAAAATTCAGTTGCAAATATGCTGTTCCCCGAATTTCCTATGGATTTTTCTGATTGCTACTGAATCTTCAGACAAATTAATCCCAAACCTTTTCTTATTTTTGTTTTAATGATTCAGTAATTACTTATGAAAACAGAATAATGTCCAAACGATTTACATAAAGTACTACATTACTTTATGGTACAAACATTAACGACCAAATCAGAAATGTACCAAACCAATTTGCCCTGATTTTCCGATAGCTATAAATAAATTGATCGAAGCGTATAATTTTCTTTTATAAACCAATCAAGCACGAACAAAATAAAAAAAAATTATTAATATAAATATTGATAAACAATTTATTAGCATAAGTAAGTAGGGAAAGATATAAAACAAAGTCCTATATGTACATTTATTTTAGTCTTAAGTAACAAAAGCTTAGTAAAATACCATCAATATTAGTGCAACATTGGACGTCGTTAATATTAAAACAAATTATTACCATAATTGCTAACAGCAAATGATAAACAAAAATAAAGGAAACGTTTTGTAATATCTCAAATGTAATCAGTTTTTTTTAATTTTCATAATATTTCTTGTTCCTTTGCATAAAACCGACATTTAATTATTTTACTACTAAACACACACACATATTTATACCTACACATAAAAAATAAGTACTACCATATAAGAACATAAACATATTTAATAATTAATTTCAATTTAATTTAATAAATAATAAATAAATTAATTAATAATGTTAGTTTAAACGATGAACATATATAATACAAATTGTGTAATAAATTAAAAGAATAAAGTTATAATGACATATTAAAAGAAGTTTGTCTGATTATTTAATAATAAATCAGTACAGAATCAGGGATGCAAAAAATATAAGAGATCCGTCATTTGTTATAGCTGCCACCAAAGGTCCTACATATAAGGATGCGAATGCGTTGTGGGGAGCCGATTCATGTCGGGGCGGGTAATTTGGAAAACGACAATAGCTGGATGTAATCGGTGGTCAGCAGCACTAGCGAATTCAGAATTAATGGCTATCTACAAAAGGTCAAACCGTCAACCAAATCAACCATGTGCTCATAAATGTGAGCCAAGCATTCAAAATCCTGGATAAACATGCATTCATAGGGGTAATCGTCGAATCTGACCAATTTATCGTCTCAGCCACAAGAAAATAGACCACGTTGGTCACCTGATTGAACCGGAGATACCCTAGCTACAAGAGCAACTGAGTGAGGGACTGACCTCCATCAATATCAATACCCAGTGGATCAGGGTTGCAAAAGTCGATACAACTGTACTGTTTTCGATAAAATCGACATTCCTTCAGTACACAAATAAACTGTTTTTCGATACAATTTGTGCTGCAGCTGTTTTGATAGATATTTATCATAAAAATATGATGCAGCCTTATTCATAAATTTATTATAAGGAGTGTATAAAGTTATGCACTCCTGTAAATGCCTCTAAACGCAAAAACCTTATTCATAAAACTTATACAACGTTGAATAGAGGCTGCACATCCTAAACGCGTCTGATGGTTGAATAGTGCCTGTATAAGGGTATATATTTTTTTTTATTTCTGTATACACAGACGGCTGAGCATCAGGGCTACCAAAGGCTCAACTGCAAGTTGAATAAAATCACCCAGGGTATTTTTGTATTTTAGCAGTTGTGTTTCACTGTTTAATTTATTCAAATGGTAATTCAGGCTCAACATTGTAAACGATGTTATTTAGTCAACATAAGTCAAAAAAAATGTTATAAAAGTGTAGAAAGCAAAGATGTCACCATAAGTTTCGCAACCATAAAAATTATTGCATGGTAACTCTGCCGAGCCTTTTGGTAATTTATTTGACACAAACCCTGCATAACTATTATGGGTGGGGAAATATATTTTGAATAAGAAATTGTGCGTGTCGTCAAAGCTACCAAGGGATCATTTTTATGGTTGCGAAACTCATGGTGACAATTTTATTTTCTACATTTTTATAACATACTAGCTGCCCGGCCCGGCTTCGCCCGGGTACTGTTTCGTTTTAGGGTCCGTAATAGTATTTTAGTGTTAGTAGTATTTATTTTCTCAAAGCTGACCTGAGAGATTTTCGCAATATTTTTTTCCGTAAGAACCTTGTACAGAGTATTAGAAAATTACAAAAAAAAAATCAGCCAAATCGGTCAAGCCGTTTTCATGTTATGTCGTGACAACGGAAAACGGGTTTCATTTTTATATATATAGATGGATGACTTATGTTAATTCAATAACATCATGTACAATGTTGAGTGTGTAGGTAAAGAAGAATTACCATTTGAACAAATTAAACAGTGAAACACAACTGCTAAAATACATTTGATTTTTAATTGGACCTTTGGTAACCCTGATGCTCAGCCGTCTGTGTATACAGAAATAAAAAAAAATTACCCTTATACAGGCACTTTTCAACCATTAGGCGCGTTTAGGATGTGCAGCCTCTATTCAACGTTGTATAAGTTTAATGAATAAGGTTTTTGCGTTTAGAGGCATTTCAAGGAGTGCATAACTTTATACACACCTTATAATGAGTTTATGAATAAGGTTGCAACAAGTGCGTAATATCTTTTAGCAAAAAATAAACAGTAAAATTACATAATTTTATGAGAAATGTACTTAATTTGTACCTGTATGTGTAACCGAGATTGAATTGAAATATCTGCACGAGAAGATATTATTTATGGAATATCTGCGCTGTAAAATAAAATCAAGTTTTAGTAATAAAAAACGAACACGTTTCTCGTCAATGACTTTACGATTCTATATTTCATTATTCGCCAATCTGTCAACAAAAATTAATAGAAGTGATGCCATAAGTTAAAAGATGTTATGATTCTTATTTTTAAATGCAGGTGTCGCACACATGAAGATGTCGCGCTCACAGTATGGGACTTCGACATTATTGTATTGTACACAAATTTAGTTTTTTATTTCAAATAAAAATAAGCAAAGCAACGTTTTTCTTTAACTATTTTTTTTTAATTCTGACCTGCCTAAGCAGTAATATACACATCGACCTAAAAGATCTATTGTGCTTGCCGTCAGATGCTTTTTAGGTTAGTAGTGCTTCTACTTTCATAATGTAGCTGATAATACTTTCAGCCGAAGATTTCCTCAGTTCTTCGGGACTTAAAAATTCCCTGAAGAAAGATTCCCTTCTCATACCGTAAAGGGCCGGGCATTCACATATGATATGCTCGGCTGTTTCGTCTTCTTCTAGACATAGTCTGCACTCCGGTGAGTCGACTAGACGCATTTTGTTTAGGTGATGTCGCAGACCGTAATGACCAGTTAGGTAGCCTACTAAGTTTTTGATATCGTGCCTGCGAAGATTTAGTATCTTGTTGGCATCTGATTTGAAGGGCTGAATAGCTCTTTTGGCCTGTCTTAGGCCTGGGATGTTTCCCCAGTATGAAACACATCTGTTTTGTTCCCAGTTTATTATGACTAGATTTATGGCTGATTTGGGGATTGCACAGAAGGGTTCAGGTCCAATGAAGGGGGTTTCCGAACCTTTTCTGGCTAGTTCATCAGCTTTTTCGTTACCTTTAACTCCCTTATGTCCGGGGACCCACCATAGTTTGGTTTTGTTCCTGGAACTGAGTGTTCGGAGGGAGTTGAAGCAGTGCAGTACTGATTTGGAGTCAATGATGTGTGAGCTAAGGGCTTTTATAGTTGCTTGATTGTCCGTGAATATATGGATGTTTGCGCCTTTAATACCTGAGTTGTGTATTAGGTTTGCGCATTCTTTTATGGCATGGAGCTCAGCTTGGAATACACTAGGGCTTTTTCCCATAGGTATTGAGATGTTTTTATTTGGTCCATGTATGCCAGCTCCTACCCCTGAGTCCATTTTAGAACCATCCGTATACCACTTTAGGCCGTTTAGGCAGTTTGGTGGGTTGTTGCTACACCATGCTTCTCTGGTTGTGATCTCCGTTGAGAATCTTTTGTCGAAGCATAGTGTCTTTGGTAAGCGGTCTGTAACCGCACAGATCATGTCAAGTTCTGGAAGTTCGGATAGAAGTTCAATTAGTTTTAGATGTTCACTAATGTTTAATTCTTCCGCTTGTGTCAAACTTGCTGAGCTGCGAATTGCCACGTTTTTTATATAAATGTGGAGGGGTCTTAGTCCTATTAAGGCTTCTACAGCCGCCGTGGGACAGGTACGCATAGCTCCGGTAATGCCCAGACAGGCAAGCCGTTGTACCTTGTTTAATTTATTTATAGTTGTTTTTTGAGTGACTTTGTTCCACCATACTATTGAAGCATATGTTATAATGGGCCTGACCATGATCGTGTAGATCCAGTGTGTGGTCTTTGGAGAGATTCCCCAGGTTTTACCATACATGCTTCGGCAAGCCCAGAAAGCTTTGGTTGCTTTTTGAATTTTTTATGTGGGAGTTCCAGCTTAGTTTTCTATTGAGGATCACTCCAAGATATTTTACTTCGTTGGAATACTCAATGTATGTACCATTAATTGAAATTTGGGTAAGATTTAATTTCCTCCTTTTTGTAAAAGGGACGATGATAGCCTTGCTGGGGTTTATAGAGAGACTTTCTTTATTACACCAGTCTATGACTATCTTAATGGCGTTTTGCAAACGTGTTGTAACTTCGTTTGGTTCTTTGCCCTTTATTATGATGACTAGGTCATCACCGTATCCATTTATATTGAAACCTGCATACTTAGGTCTTGAAGTAGGTTATCGATAACCAGAGACCATAGTAGAGGTGAGAGTACTCCTCCCTGAGGGCAGCCTTTAACGGCTGTTACTGATACTAAGGTCTGTGCTGATGAAGCAGTTATTTTCCGACTTTCAAACATCGCTTTGATCCATTTGATGGTGGGATGATCTATTCTCTCTATGAGTCAAAGCATTTGATATGGAGTCATATCCAGTGTTGTAAAAAGCACCCTCTATGTCTAGAAAGGCACATAAAGCTACTTCTTTTTTTAACTAAATCACTTTAGTTTTCAAATTATGAATCACTCTCATGTTTTTCAGCTTTTTCGGCAAGTTTGGCCAGATACATTTCCTTTTTTGTTTTGATATGGGTAACTTTCCCTGATAATCAGGTGTAAATACCGTAGGAAATCCCCCAAACAGCTATGTTTTTGTATAGTTGGAAAATTAGTTCATTCGTTAAGTGGCGCCATAGTTTTACATGCCCTTGCCATCATAAACATCCTTTTCAAATTTTAACGACTTAATTTAAGCCAATTAATTTGTAGCCATCTACATATTTTTTTGCACTCATAGAATCGCACTCCATTTGGGAACGCCTTGATTCTAAAAACTTTAACTCTATTCTTTGTAAATGAGGTATGTTTTCAACTGCGTAGATCAATATAGCTGCTTTGCTTATTTCTGTTTTGTAGACCACAGGTATCACAAAATAACGAAATCTTGATGACTGTTTTAAGCAACAATTTTAAAAAATATAAACAATACTAATCCTGGCAAGCTGGCAAGAGAGTATTCCCCAAACAGAAATATTACAAGATTTCGCAAAAATTATGAAGTTGTTTTCCGTTAAATGATCATCTGACCAAAAGCTGACAAAAGAGTGGCGATAAAAGGAAAAAAATTATCATAAGTAGTGACCGTTACGGCCACAATGTGCATTAAAAAATAAAACTAAGTGAGATAGCGAAAGAAGATGACTGCACTTAATGATTTTTGTAATTTCATAGTTTCTGTAAAAATTAAAATTATGCCTCGCTAATTATTTCCAGCTATAAAACGTGAGAAATTATAGTTGTTTTCTTAAAAACACATTTTCACCAATTCTCTACCTACTTAATGACTTTTGCCTTTGAACCGACGATATTATAATTGTATAAAATAGATGGCTTATCAGAACACCAGCTTGAATGCTGAAAGGCTTTTTTTTTTAAAATAGTGGATACAGGGGTAAAACGATTATCATTCAGACGGCAGTCGAGACCTCATGAACAATCGTTCAATAATCGTCTGTGATTTGACGATTATTGTCATAAGTGAAGCAAATAAAGTGATATCGCTTTATTTAGTTCGTTGTATTTATTTAGCTATAAGGCGATTTCTGTTCAAATATTTACAATATTGTACTAGTTGGTTTACATTATGGTATAATAATTTATACAACGTTTTATTTTGTATACTGCATTAGCAATCTTTGAAAATCATTAAAGTTTGACATTAATTTTATTTCAGCTGGTAAATTGTTGAAATAATGAAATCCCATGTATTGTAGAGTGTGCTGTCCACTAGTACTATGCGTTCGTTGAAGTCATATTCTTTCCAATTTCTAAGAGTATATATGTCGTCTCTTCATTTACTGTTGTCATACTTTCTCGCAAATATTGTCGGCATAGATTGTTTTTTTATTTTGAAGACTAATACCATAGTTGAAAAGAATAATCTTTGGTTTATGTTAAGCCAATTAAGTGCATTGCGCAGTATTTATGATAAATACTATATAATCTTCAAATTATTCGCATAGCTTTATTTTGTAATTTTTGCATTCTGTTTTTTGATGTTATATCACAGAAAAACAAGACACTTGGACAATATTCAAAATGTGGTTTAATAATAGCATTATATACCTCTATTGCACTGTTCATTGTTTTTTTTTTTTTTTTTTTTACTTAGGACACCAATTTGTTAGACACTTTATTGCACAAGTAGTTTATATAGTCTTTAAATTTGAGTTTATTGTCTAATATAACACCAAGCTATTTAACACTCTCAACAATTTCAATAGGACAATTATTTTTATTAATGTTTATTTGGGGAGTAGTGTATGTATTCACCAGAGATCAAGTAAGATCTTTACCTGATCTCTGGTATTCACATTAACAATATGCACTTTGAGTTAGTCACATTTAGTATAAGACAATATTTATACCCACTGCTGTTAATATACTATAATTTTCTTTTGTTTTTTGTGTTCTTCCTTTGAGAAAGCTTTTGAACCATTTTTGTTCAGTCGATGTAACACCATATTTGTAAAGTTTTTTTTATTAGAATAGTATGATCAACAGTTTCAGATGCACGTTTGAGATCTAAAAAAACAGCTATGGCAGGTTTTCGTTGGTCTATTTCTTGCTTCCATTCACCCAGAACACAGTTTATGCATGTTTCACATGAATGCTTTGTTCTTAAACCGAACTGGTATTTACTTAAAAAAACTGGAACCATATTTATAGGTCTGAAGTCAGCACAGAGTTTAGCATCACTAATTTTCTTTATTGGGATCACTAAGGATTCTTTCCAAGTTTGGGGGAATATTCCACTTGAAAGAGATATATGATGTGCATAAGAGGTGGTCCTTTAACATTGCATCTTATGCACATCATATAAGTATTCATGTAGTTGAAGTCGTTTTTTTGAGTTTATGGATTTTATTGCACTTGGGATATGATTAATATTTATAGAATGCAACTTGAAGTCTATATTGGACACATTTATAATACATGTATAATCAGGAAATATCACAGTTCTAGTTAAGTCTACTACGCTTTGCACAAAAATGGTATTTAACTTTTCACATATTATTGCACTGTCATTTATATCATTTCCATTTTCTAATTGCATTTCATTTATAGTAGGTCTGTTCCCGTACAAAATAATATTTACTGATTTTTACCTAAAACCGTTCCCGTACGCATGCAAATAATTTTCCGCAGTAAAAATCAGTAAGAATCATAAATTTTATTTTGTACGGGAACAGTCCTAGTATCTACCTTATTTTTTTTAGACGTACCTCTTTAACTGTCTCCACATAACACTATACTTTTTTATATTGGTTCCTACATGAATGGTATGCTTCCCAATCATTTGGAGTATTGGTTAAAACCGCCCGTTTATATAAATAAATTTATTTTTAATAGTTTTGATTGATTTAACTCAGAATGGAACCACTCAGCATTTTTAAAAGGGGTCATTTTGGTTTCTACCATTGACGACACTATTCTTTTTAAATCTACAGCAAAAATTTCACTTAATGAATTTATATTATATTTTCTTTCAATATCAACATTTATGAAAAAAGGTGTTGAGGTTAGGGAAGGCATAAAATAATCACAGTTATATTTGCATATTGTAAAGATTTTGATGCAAGATGTACAGTCGAAATACTATCGTCAAACGATAATCACTTTACGGAATGTGGGCCCAGTATCCAAATATTATATAAGTGTTAGCCGAATCCACCATAGTCTAAAAGCCATCCTAAAAGATGGTCGTGGTATGATGATATTTGCAAGTACCAAAACGAGGTGTCAACAGGGGCAGACATCAATGCGCTATAACGCAACCGCGTTATTGCTTAAAAAAGAGAGAACACACTGCCTCCCAGTTCTGTGAATTCCAAAAGTCTCACAAGAAGAAAATATTATGTCAGTCAATTTTGGAACAACAGCCATATATTTGTATTTTCGATTTTACAGATTTTTGGTGGACTTTTTAATTTACGTTTGGTTATTTTGTGGCTTTCACTTATTGGGTATTTGTAAAATTATCATTAACTCCGACTAATAAAATGTTTAAAAACAAATACGTTGCTTAAACTCACATTATTTTTCTCAACTCAACGTTGAGGGTATCTGCCTGAGATAAGTTCGTTGCTGCTAGTTTTTCATTCCAAGCGCTCTGGCATCCGCGATCGCATGATCATTTAACCGGTGGTTCAGTTTTCCTTAAACCTGATGGCTAGGATTCGAAGTTTATCTTGGCTGAAGCATTATTGTTCATTCATTCGAATGGCCGCGCCAATTTAGTCCACGTGTTTTCACCTTTTGTACTACATCCACACCTTGATATAGCTCATAAAGTTGGCGGTTGAATCTTTTCCGCCATTCGCCTTCTTCGCATACAGGACTAAAAATTCGACAAAGAATTTTTCTTTCAAAAGTGCATAAAGTAGGACTGATAGGATTAGGATCCGGAAGAGTAAACATTTGGACTTTCGGGTTAAGAGTTTTGAATCCATTTGTTTTGTTTAACCGAATTAGTATCGGTGTCCTAGCGTCAGTCTTCGTCTCCACTATGGTGTCATTCGTTGGTTGACTCCGAGGTAGATAAACTCTTTAGTTACCACGAAATTGTTGGTAATCAGCAGGAACATTTTGTAAAAGGTTGTGCTTCGACGGTTCTTTAATTGTTGATAAAATGTACATTGTTTTGTTTTGATAGTGACTTCCGTATTTATAAAGATTGAAGAAATCGCATGAAAGCGCGATTTAAATATTAACAAGTAAAAATAGATCGAAGTTAGAGTGCAAACGACTGATCACAGCTTCATAGACAATACCAAACTTTAAAATCGATGATCGATTGTCGATAAATAATGTAGGCTATCGAATATTGCGAGGCCTTAAGAAAAGATCGTATTTTATCGCTTTTATCACAGAAAAACAATGCATGCTCATAGTCAACGTAAATTAAAAGTTCAAAGTGAGTACATACTACCAAAGAGGTATATAACTATAGAGTACGCATCACAGCTAAAAATGTTGTAGCTGTTTCAAGTGCGAAGGGAAATTTTCGTCGTTCGTATGCATCGGCTATGCTGTTGCTTGATACTGGCATGGCAATGTGCACACTGGGGTATCAACATCAGTGCCCCATATAGAAAATGTTCGTTGTATGAGATGCGCACTCTATGTAGTTCTATACTTTTTGATACTACATAATATATACAATAGCAATTCATTTGTGAAGTTTCGTAAACTTCTAAATTTTAAAATCAGGTTGGAATTAATAGGCTGGAATTAATCAAAACTAATTCAACTCTAGAATGATAATTACGTTCAATAAAAATGATTTGAAATATTTCTCTGATAAAAGTCAGGCTTTGTTGCGTTATCAGACGAGTAGGGTACTCAACAGAGGTTATTTTATTAGCACATCATCCAAAACAAGTAATGCGTAAATCAAATTGTCAAAGCGTAGAATTTATTTAAAAAAAAAATATCTGTATATATATAGCTGTAAACGTGATTAAATAATATGTATACATTTAGTCATGAGTATAGTTAGTGGGAATTCCACTTAGTCCTTTCTGAATTTTCGCCGGCTCAGTGCATCCCAAATTAGGATCCAAACCCTTCCACGTTCTATCTTCGAAAGTGAGTCCATTGCTTGTTTCCATTAGGTGCATTTTTCCCATTTCAGCTACCGCCTGAGTTCCGTTTTGTTCCGTTTCTGAAACATTTCCAGCATCGACACAACGCATTCTACCACTTACGAGGCTCATATCGCTTCCGGTAACATCAGCCGATTTGAATTCCATATAATTACTTCCCTTAGGAAGGATTTGCTTAAAATCTGTCACATAAGCATCTGGATACTTCATGTGCCATGCGGGGTTAAGTGCCATTTCTGCTTCAAAAACTGAAACAATTGGCTTGTAGAATTCTTTCGAAGTGTACATGTTATTAAATGGACAACCAATCATAACGAAACAATCGATTTCAAGAAAGTTTGCTAGCTTTGCCGGATTAATTCGACCAACAGATATAATTTGTGTTTTTATATTATGACTCTTGGCCATGTTTTGAATACGGCTTACTACATCCAAGTACCCATCGGAAGTAAGTGTTGCTACGATAAGGCCGAGCATTTGAGCATCCTTGCATTTTTCTATATAGAAATAACGGCGTCGAATGTAGCTGGCTGTAAGTGGATTCTTTTCTTCAAATAAATTTGTCTCTGGTGTGTAAACGTACCATTGCGCAGCTAAGAAGAGATTATGAAATGAAAAATCTAACCATCTATTGCTACTCCTTACCTTTTGACGTAACAGATAGATTAAAGAAACGATTGTTATCCGACCCAACAAAAACACATACATTGTCTTCTGATTTGGTATGATCCACCTTGGCATCATCGTCAAATGGATAGTTTTCAATGGAAACCTGTCTTCTTGGCAATGCTTCATTTACTTTTAAAATAAAATTATCCTCAACTTGATCCAAAACGTAATGATATCCAATGTCTAAGTAAATTGAAACCGCTTTTTCTGCATTCTGAAGCTTTTCCAAATGTTTAAGAAAATCATGGACTGCAATGGGAAGCTCTGGAAACATGTACAGCACAGGCAAACGTGAAACTTTGCTGCGACAGGCATTACCAAAGTGTATTAAACTATCAGCGTCAACATGAGCTGCAGCTATCTGAAACCCGAAAACATAGATAGAATTTGTATATAACCATACGATAGTGACGACATACTTCATCCACACAACAGCTTCCATAGGACGTGTCGGCCAGGACAAAGAAGTTTATCTTGCATTCCGCCCTAAGACTGTCCGAGATTTTCACACTATGCGGAAGATAGCTGTCGGGGAATTGGAGACAAACCTAAAAAAGACACCAACCGAATAGTTATTGTTTTATGTGGGTTAACAAGGCAAAACTAACATTTTTAAAGTTATTTTGTTTAATCCAGCCGCAGCAAACTTTTAGATGCTTATCAGACCAAATCTGCTCGTATGAGATTTTGATATCGTTGTCAGTTTCAGATTCCCGTTCTAACGCAACACTTTCGGATGTTGAAAAAGCGGATGCGCTCATAATAAATTATTTATTTTGATGGCAAGATATTCAGAAATCTGTTCTATTTCTATTCAAGAAAACACTGAAATGCAAAAACACACTGACAATTGAAAATAAAATAGCGGCGATAAAAGTATATTATACTTTCTCTTTTTATCATTGCACGAAATATTTTATACACAGGGATGTGATGCTTGAATATATTGGAACAACACATCAACAAGGGTCAACGACATATCAAAACAAAACGACGTGTTCCGGGTTTCAGTTTTAGTAATGGTCTATCATTCAAAAGCATAATTGAAAATTTTCTATTACTTCTTGCGGGCTATTTATAAATTCAATCATTGGCGAATCGGTGTTAAAAAAAAAGCTTATGAATTTTAAAACAATATTACCTAATAATATTTTAATTTTCAAATAAAATCTTCGCAGAAAATCACTTCTTGTTTTTTAATGATCAAGATTTAATTTTCTGAAGTAATTTTAGGCAAGGGAAATTGAAGGGGAAATGACTGACGAAACAAGTTGAAAATTTAGGCATGGCACTCAGATATATAGATCGTTTAATACCCTATCCCATCCCATCCTTAAAATTAATTTCTTCAAAATGTGGGCTTTATGGCGATAAAATATTGAAAATGACATTGTCACAACATATTATTCAGACAGTTTATCAAAATCTTTTATGGTTCGACAAAAAAAACAACGTTTTTCACCTGCATATGCTATGAAGTAGGGTATACAAATGGTTTTTGTAGGAAAACGCCCCAAAAAGTGGGCGTGGGTTAAAATGATTTATAGATGAAATATTCATATTATAATATCCAAAGATCTTGCAAATATTTTAAAAATGTATCAAAAACGTTTTTTTAATGAAAAAAAGTTGGCGTGGTAAAAAACTTTATATGGACGAAATATATATTGATATAGTGATTGAACTTTTCAAAATTTTTTACGGTTTGGCCAAAAACTACGTTTTTACACTTGTTCTGCTGGGAGCAACAAAGAGCACGTGTACCAAATTTAATCATTCTAGCTCAAAATTTAAGGCCCAAAAACTGGTGACGTACGGTCGGATGGACGGACAGACAGGGCTAAATGGACTCAGCTATCGATTCTGATTCGATCCATATGAAAGGTATATCTAGCAAAATTATTTCTCTATGTTACAAACTATGTATCAAAACAATAATATACCCCTATGGGGTAGGGTATAAACAAATAATGATAGCTTTAAGCCCAGTACGCAGCTCGCGCTTAATTTTATCTCCCATACAAAAATCTCTACAGAGATAAAATTTAGCGAGCAAATTTATCAGTGCAGTACGCAGCTCGCGAAATAAATTCTTAACTTCATAAAGATGGGACACACAATATGTAGGTAGGGTATAACAGTATTATGTGTTATACGAAAAGTGTTATACTCGGAGGATGACAGGTCTCCACTTATTTATCTCGCGAAATTAATGTGCGAAGCATATATATCGGCGAAATTTTAATAAAAATTAAAAATAAAATGGAAGAAAATGAAGAAGAATATTTGGTGGAAGAATTTTATTTTGCCTCAAATGGTAAACAAATTTTATCGACGCGATTGATTATCTGACATTTACTGACATCTGCGAATGTATGACATTTTCCTGACTCATCTATATGCTGTGTACAAATTTAGCGAGCATTTATCTTTGGTTTGGAGAACAGTAGTAAAGATAAAATTTAGCGCGAGCTGCGTACTAAGCTTTAGGATTGATAACTGGAGAGTTTTCAATCTGGAGTCACTCTAAGACCACAGTATATCCTATGACTATATATATCTATGACTTGTCTCTCAAGGCCGAGAACAGTAAACCATTTAGAAATCCCTAGAGAGTTGATTGGCCCAAGTTTGCCCAAGTCCATCGAACAAAACTTAAAACCACAGAAGAAACAGAATCGAAGAACTGGTGGCAAAAGTTCAGAATTTTGAGAATGCGATGAACATTGCATACAAGTCTCGTGTCCAGTTAAGCGAAGCAAAACAACACTTCCCCTGTGTTGGAATGAAGATCTTTTCAATCTCAGATAGATGACCAAATCGATCTTCAATATCTGCCACAAACACAATTTCTGGCAGCCTTTTATGGACTGTTTAAGTCTGTATAAGAAAGCCATAAATTTTTATTTTTCACTGCGATCATGATTTATTTTTGTGAAGTTATGTTTGCCGTTCCACCGAAATGAAACGAAAGCAGCTATGGAGGTAAAATTTCAATTCCATCATGTTTTGTGTTTCAATGAAGTTGTTCAATGATAGCTATAACTGGGCCCTTAGAGCTCAGGCCATCAAATCGGCTACCATATCCTCCAAACTGGTACAGGAATGCCGGAATGAACTTGCCCAACTTGGCGAACCTTCAGACTCACACTTCTCTGGGTTCCAGGGCACAGCCAGATTGAAGAAAACGAGCGTGCAGACGAGCTGGCCAGGCATGGCTCAGCTCTTCACGGCTCACTTGCGGCAAGGGTCCGTATCCCAATAGATGCGGTTAAGGACAAATACACTTACACTTCCTGAAAAAAGAAAAGGAAGGAATGACAAAAACAGAACAAACCATCTATTGAATAGAACCCGCTCAGATATTGCAAAAATGACGGCGATAGTCAAAGTGGGGATCCCATACAACCCTCAATGCAATTGCGGGAACACAAATGAGAGAGAAACCCTCTCCCATTTCATCTGCAAATGTCCGGCACTAGTCGTGGTGCCTTAAATGCTACTTGGGTTTCTGCCGAACCGCCACTTCTACCTGCCTACCTGAAATAGTGCGGAGGAGCTACTTCCAAACTGCACGTTGCAGCGCGTGTTTTTCAGCGTCACGCGACACAGCTGAATCAGTTTTGACGGGATTCCGAATTCGGCCATCGCAATATAGAGCTCCTGACGATGTATGCTATCATAAGCGGCTTTAAAGCCGATGAATAGGTGGTGATAGTTTCGACTTGAAATTTGTTGGTCTTTTCTAGGATTTGCCTCAGGGTGAAAATTTGGTCTATATAGACGTTCACACAGTACGTTGGATATGATCTTGTATGCGACGTTAAGCTGGGATATGCCTCGATAGTTCTTGCAAGACATAGAGGACATGGGGCTGATAGTCCAGTCATGTGGCATGTTCTCTTTCACCTATACTTGGTTGATGATTCGGTGCATGCTCCCTACCAAAACATAACCACCATTTTCCTTTACACTCACTCATCATCATACCACGGGCCCTTTCATGGGGTTGCTGGTACCCTACAGTGGCTTCGTCTATCTCCTTGAATATGTCGCAATACTGGCACCACTGATTGTTGGCGTCTTTAGTAGGAAAGTGCACAGAGGAAAGCTTGATACTCAGGCGCCTCGCTATAGGCTCTATCTACTCCAAGTGTGCTAATGCGTCCAACGTCGAATTTCTTCTTCTGGCCATTCACACAAGACAAGAAAATGGTCAACGTCGACTTTTGCCCTTCGGAATGTGAGTCGATTTGGTCGGTTCGACCATCTGGAGAGCGCCAGGTTGCTGTGCGCTAGTGCTACTTATCACCGTATATTACGAGCTGCTACAAAATCAATTAGTCGGTAGCCGTTGTCTGTTGTTGTTTCTTGGATTCTGTGCTTACCAACTAAACCTACAAAGATGTTTTCCTCTCCGACTTTAGCATCCCGAGTACAACTTTTACATCATACTTGGAGTAACCCACTGAATTCAATCTCATTTTAGTAATTTATCGGTTCTCGATAATTTTTTTCATACGTTTGATGTGTGAAAGTGACTGATTAAATGTCAAAATAGCATTTCAAAAGTTTAAAACGTTTGCCATCTCAGTTTACACACCAAATTCATGGGCGAAATGTTCGATATTATTGTAAAAGATTTCCCATACAAATTTTGACAGTTCATTTACCACGTCGTAATTTTACCACGTTTACAACGACTTTCCGACCTACTTACGAGTGGAAAATTTTGAAAAGTGCCCCTACATATGGAAATCAGAATATGAGGGAAATTTTCTTTTGTTTAGGATTGCTATAAGAAAACTATGTATTTGCGTTTTCCATTTGTAAAAAATATCAATCGTTTTTTGATCTAGATCTGTATTCAAAAGACCGATTTTGACAGTTGTTGTGTTCCATTGAGCAAAATAATTGCTTTATTTTTTATCTTAGATCTATTTTACAAATCTGGATTTTTCGGCAGATTTACCCCACCATGCATAAACACTAATACAAATGAAAGCTGTCACTTTGACCAAATAATTTTCGTTTTGATTTATTATTATTTCGGTTATGAAAAACTTTTATTAATCATTAAAACATTAAATACAGGATTACCATAAGAAAACTATGTTTAAGACGAAAATCCAAACGCGTATTTCCAAACATTTTACTATAAGGCAATATACAAGTTGATATGGCATTTAATGGAATAAATAATGGACTTTTTAAATATATGAAATGCTGTGCGATTAGATTAACATTTTAATACAAAAATGTAATTTTAATTTGGCTCTATTTTTCCATACAAATAGCGCCACTTTTGCGACTAGTAGAGAAAAAAGGAATATTACAATGTATACCAATTTGCTAGCCTTCAGTGGTCAATTAAATTTTCATTGACGAGTGGAAACATTTTCATTTATTCAGGACTGCCATAAGAAAACTGTGTTTAAGACGAAAATACAAACGCGCAAATCCAAACATTTAATTGCATAAATAATGTGCGATTAAATTATCATTTTAATACAAAAATGTTATTTTAATTTGGTGCTCTTTTCCGAATAGCGACACTTTTGCGACTAGTAGAGAAAAGAGAAATATGTCGATGTATTAGTACCAAAATGCTAGCCTTCAGACGTCAATTGACGAGTGGAAAAGTTTGAAAAGTGCCTCTACATGTAAAAAAAAGAATATGTTAAGTGCTATGGAAAAGGGAAATTTTCATTTATTCAGGATTACCATAAGAAAACTGTGTCTAATAGCCCGATTCTCCCCATCATCACTGATACCTCACAAGTCACAAGAAGAGGTGAAATTGATTTTGTGACTTTTTCGTATTCTCCCCCACAGTCACAACTTGTGAGAGTCACAAAAACAATCGAAATTGTGATCTCCTTCAGAGCAGGTCACAACTAGCAAATTATTTGAGATTTGATATTTTGATTGTTGAGTAGTGTAAAAAATGGAAGTTGAAATGAATATGGCGCATATTATTGACGAAGTTTCCTCCGTAAATGAAAAGTAAGAATTTTACAAAAGCACATCATTTGTAACAAACTAATAATATTGATACGATTGCAGCGAAGATGGCTTTTAACTTCCAACTTCTTTGTTCTTCTCAAGTTCTCAAGTGTATACGCAATAAATATATACAATACCTCTCAGCCAAGTTACAATTTGTAGAAACGTTGCTTATATATATTCACCTTTGCTGTGTTGAGTTTCGTTGTGACTTTTCTTGTGAGGATTATCGGAGAATCCGACAAATGTTATCGAGTCACAATAATCCTCACAAAGAATAGTCACAAGAGCTTGTGACTTTTGTTTCCTCACAAGGGGGAGAATCGGGCTGTAAGACAAAAATCCAAAAGCGTATTTCCAAACATTTTACTATTAAGCTGGACATACACGAGAGAGCCATTTGGATCGAATCCAAATGTACTCGATCATTTGGATTCGATCCAAATTCGGGTGTCATACACGAACGAGCGGAGCCAATTTTGCTCCTTGTCACAATCATCTGTTAAATTTTGTTTGGGTATAAAAGTGCTTTTTCTTTACTAAAACACGAATGAGGAAGAATTCATCAATTTAGCTGCAGCTGCAGTTTGCATTAAGATAAAGAAAAGAAAAGAAAATGGCAAAAAAGGCTTTCAGCTAAAAATCAACTCACTCACTTAAATTTCGTTCAACAACTCTCTCTCGAGCCTACTGATTGGCGAAATTATTTAAGGATGGATGAGATGATGATGATGAGGGCACAATTTATTTTGTGCTGCACTTGCCACAGACATTGATGTTGTTTGTACTTCTGAATAATATCGAGTACAAAATCACGGACGCTGGTAGACGACATTATAGATCCTACCGATATCGTTACGAGCACGAAAACAACTGATAACATATATTTTTATTGACACTTCGATGTTGTTTGTGGATTTAACAATGAATTGTATTCGTTTTGAGAGAAAGAGAAAGTGATGTGTTTTTATTTTTTGGAGGGCGCTATTGAAAACGTGAAAACAGACAGAACTACTTGGCTCGGCGATCTCCCACACACGGCGAGGCCGAGCCATGGCTCGGTGGCTCGGGCTCGTGGATTTTGGACAACCGAGTCTGCCGAGCCACACAGAGCCATCTGAGTTTCCCCACACACGGTGGATTTTGGCTCGGCCCGAGGCCATTTGGCTCGTTGGCTCGCTCGTGTATGGGCAGCTTTGGGCAGCTTTGGGCAATACACAAGTTGATATGGCATTTAATGAAATAAATAATGGACTTTTTAAATATATGAAATGCTGTGCGATTAGATTAACATTCAAATACAAAAATGTAATTTTAATTTTGTGTTATTTTTCCATACGAATAGCGCCACTTTTGCGACTAGTAGAGAAAAAAGGAATATTACAATGCATACCAAAATGCTAGCCATCAGTCGTGAATTGGAACATGTGTTTTTAATTATTATTTAGATATTTGCCATCCCTGTATGAACGACATTTGTCAAATGTCAAAAACCGCAATTTTGCAATTGTTTACTTTTTCGAAAAAATACCAAGTTAAAGTTACATTACTCAATAGTAAATAACACATTATTATATCAAAATGGGCCGAAAGAATGCAACAATTGAAGAACTTCAAAGTTTTTTCAAATCCCATAATAAAATCAAAGAACAAAAGGCCCACACTTCAAAGGTAAATAATGGCATTGAATGAAAAAAGAAGGTTTGATTATTTTTTGTTGTTTCCAGGTACACTCGGTTGGTTGGAGTTGCGATGGAAAGCGACTCGCTTCTGGATCTTTTGATAAAACTGTCGCAGTATTCACACTTGATAGAGAACGCGTGGTAAATCATAAATTGAGATTCATCCAAATTAGAGCTTATCTTTTCTTATTTTCAGAATAAAGAAAGTACGTATCGTGGCCACACAGGATCAGTAGATCAACTTTGTTGGCATGCGTTCACACCTGAGTTGCTGAGTACAGCTAGTGGTGATAAAACAGTTCGCATTTGGGACATTCGGGCTGGAAAATGCTCAACTGTTACTAACACGAAAGGAGAGAACATTAATATAACATGGTCTCCGGATGGAAAGACCATTGCCGTTGGAAATAAAGAGGATCTAGTCACCTTTATCGATACGAGAACGAACAAAATTCGAGCGGAAGAACAATTCAACTTTGAGGTAAGTTTGTGTAAGTAAGTTTTTTAATTAGAACATTAAAATCATATTATTTTTATTTGAAGGTCAACGAAATCGCATGGAACAACACCAGCGACATGTTTTTCCTTACAAACGGCTTGGGTTGTGTCCACATTCTAAACTATCCAGGCTTGGAACTACAACATGTACTTAAAGCACATCCAGCTACATGCATCTGCATCGAATTTGATCCAACTGGTAAGTCTGTCTACAACAATAATTGTCAGTTACACAATAAAACTCTTGTTTTAGGAAAGTATTTCGCGACTGGATCTGCCGATGCTCTTGTATCAATTTGGGACGCAAATGAACTGGCCTGCTTAAGAGTACTCTCCCGCTTGGACTGGCCTGTACGTACGATTTCTTTCAGTTATGATGGAAAATTGCTTGCCTCTGCTAGTGAAGATCTCCTGATCGACATAGCTCACACTGAAACGGGTTGGTTTTATTAGAATCGTATGGCTTGTTTAAATATAAAATATGACAATTTATAGGAGAAAAAATCTCGGATATACCTGTCGATGCAGCCACATTCACTGTAGCATGGCATCCAAAGCAGTATCTGCTGGCATACGCATGCGATGATAAGGACAATTGCGATCGTCGTCGAGAGGCGGGGAATTTAAAAGTGTATGGTTTTTCTGAATAAAATTTATTTTGGTTACCGCTTGTTTTTCTCAAAAATAAAATATCTCTGAATTTAGTTTGTATCAGATATTTGTTTGCCGGATTGCAAATCATATCTCTGCTTATACATATATTTGGTATTCAAAAATTTCATACTATGACCGTAGTTCAATAGTTTTAAAATCTTGATGAATTCCATAATGCAGTAATTCTGCATTGCTGTAATCAAGCATTCATCGCAAATGGATTATTATAATGAAATACAGATCTTTCGAAGCACCAGCATTGAGAATGCATTAATTGCGCAAACAAATGCTAAAAGTGTATCGTGAATGATTATAATGCGTAGCAAATGCAAAACACCCACCGCAAGGTAAGAGTATCTAACCAAAAGAAGGGAAAAGAAGATAATCCTGCGTAGGAAAAACGGGGAACACGAAAGAGCAATTCTATTCTAAAAAATAAAAAAGTAATTCGCGGCTGGCTTCAAAGTAGGAACGCGGGCTCTACGAAATAACAATGGCATCCTAGTCACTGACGCGAAGGAAATTATAGATGCATTCGGGCAGCATTTCCACCAGCAGGCTAATGGGCATAATGTCAAGAGAGTGATAGGGAAGAAACCGGCCCACCTCCAGTCAAAGAAGAGGTAACACTCCCTCCCAGTATAAATGAAGTTAGTAAAGCCATAAAAAAAAACTGAAGAGCACCAAGGCTGCCGGTTCTGAAACGGAGTTTTTGACATAGAAGTTTACATCCACTAAACCATCAACAAAGTCTGGGTGAATGAGAGAATGACCGAAGGCTGGAATATCAGCTCCAAATGTCCCATCTACAAAAAAGCCGGTCCTATGTCTTACACCAACTTCCGTGGCATATTCCTGCAAAATGTCGCATATAAAATCCTATCCAATTCAAGATACACTATCTTTTCATCGACTTCAAGGCCGGGTATGATAGCATCCGTTGTAGAAGCATTAACGGCAATTCAGGAATAGGCGAAACTTGTTGGTCTTGTAGTTGACGAGGGCAAACAATGTACTGTCGACGCACAACATTGTACCTAAAAAAGGTAAAAGGTGCTATGTCTCGGCCACATAATGAACAATAATGCTTAATCGAATAAAATCTTAGGTTCGAGGCGACAAGGAAGAACGAACCTCCGGTTTAAGGATCAAGCGATCGTGGATGCCAGAGAGCTTGGAATAAATACCTGTAAGCAAAGTGGCCATGATCGAAGAGAATGGAAGGCAGTATTTTCTCGGGCAGAGACCCTCAACGGGTCAAAAGCTCGTTATGAAGTTACAAATACGAAGAGCTAACAGGATATACTTAAGAGTGTCATTACCTATCTATTTGGGGTGGACCAACCAATGCAACCAGTCTTCTGTCATTTTATGGATCGAAAACTGCGGTTCATAGCATTGATGTTCAACATCTAGTTGAAGAGGAGAGGTGACAAAAAGCAAGCTTAACGAAATCTGCTATTAGCTCGATGATCTTTAAACTTCTTCTAATGTATTCATACTTAAGATTACTTTCCATCCATCTGTTCGCTCTTACTATTTCAGTGCACAGTTAGGGTAGTAATGTTCAAGATATTGGCAATTAGCTGGGCCCTCATTCCGTTAATTGATTATCGTTTAACGATAACATTTCGACGGTACATCTTGCATCACGTAAGATCAATAGTCGTTTTTGCTGTCGACGATATCACTTTATTTGATTCACTTAAAACAATTATCGTCAAATCACAGACGATTATTGTGCGATTGATCATGAATCATTTTCAAAGTTACTTATATTGGTCTTCTTGGTTAAATAGCTTTGTTTTTAGGACTATCCGAACATTCAAGCGAAGTGACAATATTATAAAGGAGGGAAACATAGTTCGTTTCTTTTTTATGTTAATTTTATTGTTTTATATAGTTAACATCACTTGATCATTTGTCGTGTTCTTTCAAATCAAATAAATATTTCTACTATGGGTTTTAGGTAATAACATCGGATGCGGTTAAGAAATATTATATTTAACTTGTATTTTGGTTTTGTTTAATTATCAATTTAGTGTTAATTACTGCTCGAGTTGGAATAAATTAAACCCTGAGCCAATACAAGTTGGAACGAATTCTGTTGTAGTCGGGCAGATTTTCGGTTGGACCGACAGCAGCAACAGCTGGACACCTATCGTACAAGTACTTCATGCCAACATCACGAATGTTTTGGACTGATACAGAGTCGATGCGCTTTTCCAATTCATGTAATGGGATACGGCGGTTGTAGCAGAGCATTTGACGGCCGATATCCTCACAGATTGGAGTGGTACCATCCAATTGCAAGAGCAAGTTGGTCTTCAGAAGGTTCTTTGCGCGTTCAACCTCACCCTCGGTGATCATGGTGCAGAGACGCATCCATTCTTGTGTCACGTTGTAGAGCATATCCTGTTGTGAAATGTACACATGATAAGTGCAATGAATGAAGATAAAATCTGACTATGTACCTCGTTGGAGAGTGGATCACAAACCCAGTAAATGCCCCAGAGACCGGTATCCTTGTAGCAGGTGTTGAACGACTGGAAGCTATGACACAAGTCTGTAAAAAGTTCGTTAGAAACATAAAAGAAAAAATATAGCAACAATAACTCACTATCTTCAGCACTGTGACGGGCCAAGTTAGATGCATTGTTAACACCACCGCCTTGTGAACGATCCCAAGCTCCGATCAATGTGCTGGCAACCATCAATGGGATGTTATCTTGATCGGTCCAGCCGCAGCTCTCGACAGCGATGGCGACATGAGTTAATGGCAGCGAATCATCACGGACTCTGATTTCAGATCCAGTGAAGCGGCATGGAGTGACTACTGGTGGCTTACCATCATAGGTGTTCTGCAACTTGCCAAGGTTTTGGTTGGCCAATTGAACGAGTTCATTGTGATTAACACCACCTGCACCAGACAAGACGATACGAGATGCCTTATAGTGATTATTGATATAGTCCGATAAATCAGATTTGCCAATGGATCTAAAAGCAACCGGTAAGTATGTTACAATGAGAATTATTTATAATTCCAAACTTACTTGATGTTCTTTGTGGGCCCCAAGATGGTCTGTCCCAATGGGGTTCCTTGATAAGCAGTTGAGTGCAAATGATCGAAGACGACCTCCTGAAGATTGCTCTCGACTTCTTGCATTTCACGGAGAATTACTGAGCGCTCGCGTTCGATTTCGGACTCACCCAATTTTGAGTTCTGTACAATATCAGCAAGGATTTCAACAGCCTTTGGCACATCCTTCGACAAGCACTTGGCATAAAACACGGTCTGTTCCCTGGATGTGTAGGCATTCAAATGGGCACCCATGTTTTCGACCTCTAGTTCCAAATCGGTTTGCGAACGCTTGGCAGTTCCCTAAAGTTAACGTTTGCATTTTATTATTTTTAGTAAACAAAACAAAAAAAAAAACATTTCAATCATTCAAAGCAGTATTTTAACTTACCTTAAATGCCATGTGTTCCAAAAAGTGAGCAACGCCATTATTTTGCTCATTCTCAGACCGAGAACCAGCATCAATCCAGAGACCAACAGTGGCAGTTTGAGCACCAGAATCCTCGCTAGCAACACGAAGACCATTGTCCAATTGGGTTACTTGAGTGGCTGGGATATTGACCAAAGTCTTCTTCAAACTGGCAGCGTGCGAAGCATTGTAACGCTGTAAAGTGGAGAATATGATTTCATGATACCCCTGATTAATAACATAACCTTAAATGTCTTCGCAACAGAATTTTTTTCACAGACTTTTAAATAAAAATACTGTTTATTTTTACAAGCAATAAATAGAGCTTAACTCGTTTATTTTACCACCGAATTGTTATTCAATCACAATGGCAAAATTCGTTTTTTTTCAACAAAATTACGTAATGTCACTGAATGTCTAGGTGTTGTACGGCATGCAAAAGATTATGAAATTCTAGTTCATGTTCTTACCTGGACAAAGCTGGTGCTCTTGGTGATATTTCGTAAGTTATGTGGAAGTGTTAGCACACGCAACGCCATGTTTTCGGGATGAAAATCTCTGTTTCAGGATTGAACAACTTTCGAACAAATATGAGCCACTCGACGGTGGTACCAGAAAATTTTACTTAGAGAAAGGTATGAAGTTGGGCTCGGTTTAATTTTCCTTGCTGTCAAATAATGACGTTTTCTGCGCGGATAAAATCTGAGGGAAATTGTAGAAGAATAGTAGTAAAAATTAAGTAGTAGATTTGTATTTTGTATACCACATCTCAGAGGTAAATTAGTTTCGAAAAACCTTTATTTATGGCATTTTCCATTGGGAAAAAAATCAATTTTTTTTTTGATCTGAAGAGCGATTTTGACAGTTGTTGTGTTCCATTGGGCGAAAAAATTGATTTTTTTTTTGATCAGAGATCAATTTTGCAAATCTGAATTTTTCGGCAGATTTACCAATACCAATAAAAAATGATCGCTGTCAGTTTGACAAGAGTGGTTTTCATTTTGATTTTTTACTTCGGTTGTGAAAAAAAAGAGTGCTTTGGGTTTAATTAATAATGGATATAGACACAGAAAAGAAAGTTATACGTGAACTATTAAATATTTTCAAATGTTTGTTATGTTTTTAATGTTGGCAGCTACACCGACGCTAACTTCACAGACACGAAATGACGCCAATACAATGACAAAAAAAATAAATCTGATAAATTGACACTCAAAAAGATCAAATTTCAGATCAAAATTTAGATTTCCCAATGGAAAACGCCATTAGAGACAATTCGCTAAAACAAATCTGAACGGTTGTATAGCTATACAGTTTATATTGTTATAAAAGGTTATAAAACTATAAAAGGTTTGTGTCAAATAATGTATCATGAGGAGGTGGGCTCAGTGGAGCGATGGTTAGTGCGATGAACTGCCGCGCAGAAGGTCTGGGTTCGATTCCCAGCCGTAGCAACACCTAAATGATTTTTAGGAGATTTTTATGTGATGAGCTGACAAATCATCCCAGTTGTATTAATTGTCAAGAAAAGCTTATATATCTCAACTTAGCCGTTCGGATTCGGCATAATCAGGAGGCCCCCGTTATCGTTCATTTGTACGCACGCACACATGAATAGTTGTGAGATAGCTCGGCCCTGGGTACTTACGAGCCTGTTGCGCTAAAAATTTTTATTTTTTATTTTAAAGAGGGAAAAAAACTCGCCAGGGTTACGAATGTTTCCTTTCTGATCACATATATCAATCCGCCAAACTCTACCTTGTCTGAGTCGAATTCTCAGACCAACAGCACAAATTAATTCTATTCTATACTCCCCTAGTATAGAACATGTTTTTAATTGAGCAACAATTTTCCTAATGCGACCGCTGCAGGTTGGAGGAGCTGCATTTTTTATTCCTACCGGCTTGATACATTTGACAGTTCTTCTTTGACAGTTTTATTTAAATTTATGTATAAACTATTGTTATATGCCTTGGAGCTAGTTACCGGCAATGTCTCGATTGAGTGCTTAAACTTCATGCGTTCCAGCAACAATTCCAAACTCATGAACACACTGCATCACACCTAATTATTACGCGTGCTGTCAAATGTATCGCGCTCGAGTACATTCGTATTTATACCCTATCCCATAGGGGTATATTAGTTTTGTTATACCCTATCCCATAGGGGTATATTAGTTTTGATACATAGTTTGTAACATAGAGAAATAATTTAGCTACATATACCTCAAAGTATATGGATCGACTCAGAATCGATAGCTGAGTCGATTTAGCCATGTCTGTCCGTCCGTCCGTCCGTCCGTCCGTCCGTCCGTCCGTCCGTCCGTCCGTCCGTACGTCACCAGTTTTTGGGCCTTAAATTTTGAGCTAGAAGGATGAAATTTGGTACACGTGCTCTTTGTTGCTCCCAGCAGAACAAGTGTAAAAATTTTTGAAATCCGCCTACTGCCACGCCCCCTTTTTAGAAAAACGTATTTTTTGGCCAAACCATAGGGAATTTTGAAAAACTTTCTGAACAACATATTTAGACAATCCGAATATCTGTATTTCGTTCATATAAAGTTTTTTGCCACGCCCACTTTTTGGGGGCGTTTTTAATAAAAAACGTTTTTCGGTCAAATTTAAAAATTTTCGAAAAAACTTTTGATGCAGAATCATTAGTAATATAAATATGAACATTTCGTTTATAGACCATTTTAACCCACCCCCACTTTTTGGGGGCGTTTTTATATAAAAACCATTTTTATACACTACCCCATAACATATGCAGGAGAAAACCTTGTCTTTTGTAGAACCGTAAAAGTTTTTTATAAGCAGTCTGAAGAATTTGTTGTCACCATGTCATTTTCTTTATTTTATCCACATCGTATTTTTAGCCATGTCCACTTTTTGGGAATTTTAGTTTTACAGATAGGATGGGATAGGGTATTCAACGATCCGCACAGTGGATTGTAGCCTTCTCATATGTTTATACCCTATCCCATAGGGGGGTATATTAGTTTTGACATTAAGTTTGTAACATAGAGAAATAATTTCGATACATATACCTCAAAGTATATGGATCGATTCAGAATCGCTAGCTGAGTCGATTAAGCCATGTCTGTCTGTCCGTCCGTCCGTCCGTCCGTCCGTCTGTGTGTCACCGATTTTTGGGCCTTAAATTTTGAGCTAGAGAGTTCAAATTTGGTATATAGACTCTCTGGCCGACGAAGCAGAACAAGTGTAAAAATTTTTGAAATCCGCCCACTGCCACGCCCCCTTTTTAGAAAAACGTAGTTTTAAGCCAAACCGTAACGAATTTCAAAAAAGTGCCTGAGCAGCATATTTAGACAATCTTAATATCTATATTTCGTCCATACAAAGTTTTTTGCCACGCCCACTTTTTGGGGGCGTTTTTAGTAAAAAACGCTTTTTGTCCAAATTTTAAAACTTTCGAAAAAATTTTTGATGCAAATACTTCCGCAATGGTAATATAAACATTTTGTCTATAGATCATTTTCACCTACGCCCACATTTTGGGGGCGTTTTCTTACAAAAACCATTTGTATACCCCATCCCAAGGCATTAGCAATAGAAATACGTTGTTTTTTTGTCGAACCACAAAAGATTTTGATAAACTGTCTTAGGAATATATTGTGACAATGTCATTTTCTGTATTTCATCGCCATAAGGCCTATGTTTTGAGGATATTAATTTTAAGGATGGGATGGGATAGGGTATTCAACGATCCGCACAGCGGATTGTAGCCTCTCATATGTTTTTATTCTGTTGTTCTTCTGTTGTTAAAGGTGAATGTTGAGTGTTAAGTTTTATATTGGGACCTCAAAACAATAGGCGTGTTTTTTTTTCTCTTCACTCCAAATCTATATAGGCTAAGAAAACAATTTACGAGCAAAATACGACAACACCTTAGCCTATATAGATTTCGCGAAACCTGGATAAGTATCCAGTCTTACGCCCTAAGCCTGGATAGAAAATGTGCTACCAAACCGATGTTTTTCATTTGTTATCGAAAACGGGAAAATATAGCAGCTGATACCACAACCAGTAAGTATTATGCTGTAAATTAGGTGCAAAATCAATAAGGGTATTCATGGAACGTCGTTATTTTATTACGTGCGAAAGATTATAATTTTACGACGACGTTTCATGAACGACCCTAAAACTGTATCACTAAATAATGCGGTAACCCACTGAATTCAATCTCATTTTAGTTATTTATTTGTTGATATAATTTTGTTTCTATTGTTCTCTTTCCGTTCTCGATTATTTTTTTCAGTTTAGCACATACGTTTGATGTGTGAAAGTGACTGATTAAATGTCAAAATAGCATTTCAAAAGTTTACAACGTTTACCATCTCAGTTTACGATATTGTTGGAAACGATTTCCCATACAAATTCTGACAGTTCATTTATCACGTCGTAATTTTATCACGTTTCCAACGTTTACGACGACTTTCCGACGTTGCATGAATACCCCTAATGTTTTATGAAATAATTTGATGTGAAATTATTATACCCTATCCCATAGGGGTATATTAGTTTTGATACTTAGTTTGTAACATAGAGAAATAATTTAGCTACATATACCTCAAAGTATATGGATCGACTCAGAATCGCTAGCTGAGTAGAATTAGCCAGGTCTGTCTGTCCGTCCGTCCGTCCGTCCGTCTGTCTGTTCGTCACCGATTTTTGGGCCTTAAATTTTGAGCTAGGATAATGAAATTTGGTATATAGGATCCTTGGCCGAGTCACCAGAACAAGTGTAAAAATTTTTAAAATCCGCCCACTGCCACGCCCCCTTTTAGAAAAAAACGTAGTTTTAAGCCAAACCGTAAGGAATTTCAAAAAAGTGTGTTTGCAACATATTTAGACAATCCTAATATCTATATTTCGTCCATACAAAGTTTTTTGCCACGCCCACTTTTTGGGGGCGTTTTTAGTAAAAAACGTTTTTTGTCCAAATTTTAAAACTTTCGAAAAAATTTTGATGCAAATACTTCCGCAATAGTAATATAAACATTTTGTCCATAGACCAAAATGTGGGCGTAGGTGAAGCCCACATTTTGGGGGCGTTTTCTTAAAAAAACCATTTGTATACCCCATCCCAAGGCATTAGCAATAGAAATACGTTGTTTTTTTGTCGAACCACAAAAGATTTTGAGAAACTGTCTGAGCAATATATTGTGACAATGTCATTTTCTGTATTTCATCGCCATAAGGCCTATATTTTGAGGATATTAATTTAAAGGATGGGATGGGATAGGATATTCAACGATCCGCATAGCGGATTGTAGCCCCTCATATGTTTTTATACCCTATCCCATAGGGGTATATTAGTTTTGATACATAGTTTGTAACATAGAGAAATAATTTAGCTACATATACCTCAAAGTATATGGATCGACTCAGAATCGATAGCTGAGTCGATTTAGCCATGTCTGTCCGTCCGTCCGTCCGTCCGTACGTCACCAGTTTTTGGGCCTTAAATTTTGAGCTAGAAGGATGAAATTTGGTACACGTGCTCTTTGTTGCTCCCAGCAGAACAAGTGTAAAAATTTTTGAAATCCGCCTACTGCCACGCCCCCTTTTTAGAAAAACGTATTTTTTGGCCAAACCATAGGGAATTTTGAAAAACTTTCTGAACAACATATTTAGACAATCCGAATATCTGTATTTCGTTCATATAAAGTTTTTTGCCACGCCCACTTTTTGGGGGCGTTTTTAATAAAAAACGTTTTTCGGTCAAATTTAAAAATTTTCGAAGAAACTTTTGATGCAGAATCATTAGTAATATAAATATGAACATTTCGTTTATAGACCATTTTAACCCACCCCCACTTTTTGGGGGCGTTTTTATATAAAAACCATTTTTATACACTACCCCATAACATATGCAGGAGAAAACCTTGTCTTTTGTAGAACCGTAAAAGTTTTTTATAAGCAGTCTGAAGAATTTGTTGTCACCATGTCATTTTCTTTATTTTATCCACATCGTATTTTTAGCCATGTCCACTTTTTGGGAATTTTAGTTTTACAGATAGGATGGGATAGGGTATTCAACGATCCGCACAGTGGATTGTAGCCTTCTCATATGTTTTATATTTGCTTTGAATCTAAAATCAAAACATTACAATAAGTGTAGTAGTGGAATTAGTGAAAAAAATTTTGTTTATAAGTACAAAACATATGAGAAGGCTACAATCCGCTGTGCGGATCGTTTAATACCCTATCCCATCCCATCCTTAAAATTAATATCCCCAAAATGTGTTCTTTATGACGGTCATAAAGTATTGAAAATGGCGTCGTCACAAAATATTGTTCAGAAGGTTTATCAAATTCTTTTATGGTTCGACGAAAAACAACGTTTTTCTATTGCATATGCCTTGGGGTAGGGCATACAAATGTTTTTTTTTTTGTAAGAAAACGCCTCCAAAAAGTGGGCGTGGGTTAAAATGGTCTATAGACGAAATGTTCATATTAATACTAAAAGTGAATGTGCATTTTGTTGAAAATTTTAAAATTTGACCAGAAAACGTTTTTTAAAAAAAACGCCCCCAAAAAGTGGGCGCGGCAAAAAATTTTATATTGACGAAATATAGATATTACGATTCTCTAAATATGCTGCTCAGACACCTTTTTAAAATTCCTTACGGGATGGCCAAAAAATAAGTTTTCCTAAAAAGAGGGCGTGGCAGTGGGCGGATTTCAAAAAATTTTACACTTGTTCTGGTGGCACGGACGAGGATCCTATATACCAAATTTCATTATCCTAGCTCAAAATTTAAGGCCCAAAAATCGGTGACGAACAGACAGACGGACAGGCGGACCGACGGACGGACGGACGGACAGACATGGCTAATTCGACTCAGCTAGCGATTCTGAGTCGATCCCTATACTTTGAGGTATATGTAGCTAAATTATTTCTCTATGTTACAAACTAAGTATCAAACTAATATACCCCTATGGGATAGGGTATAAACAGAAATAAATGATACAGCAAAAATTAAAACCACAAACTGCCATCTGTTGGCGGATACGTGTTTCAGTCTCAGTGATGCCAGATCACCGATTATCGTTTTTTTTCTCATGTGTATCTAAGCCTGTACAGATTTAGAAAAAAAACATATGCATTATTTTTTTATTTCTTACATGAGTATCCAGTTCACACGTATTCTTCAGCATTAAGCTGGAGATTGTTTCGTCTTTTGGTTATTTCCCATGTCCTTATATCTCGTATTGTGATACCAGACAAGATATCTACTTTTAAAAGTATCTATAGTTCACGTCTTTCGGTTTTCTCAATAGCACGTCTGATCTGCATTATAGTTCAATTTCGTGTGGGATTCTGACAGAAATGCCGTCAAAGGACTTTATTTCCACACTAATGCTGAGCAGACGGTTGAATGGGAGCATTGAATAGCTGAAAATATTTCAAAGTAAATCCAATTGGAGGACATTTTTGACTGAAATGTTGTTTCTTTACAAAAAAGTTTCAAGTTCGCCTGTTTAACTTTTTCTAATTTGTTTTTTATTTATAAATTTTTTTCAGGTCAGATAAAACCACCACGCTTAAAGAGCGCCCTGATATGATGACAGATATTAGATTTGGCCAGTGAAAAATCATTAAGGTGTTGCTACGGCTGGGAATCGAACCCAGATCTTCTGCGCGGCAGTTCATCGCACTAAGTATCGCACTACTGAGTACTACACAATCCGCTACATCGGCTACAATCCGCTGTGCGGATCGTTGAATACCCTATCCTATCCCATCCTTAAAATTAATATCCTCAAAATATAGGCCTTATGGCGATGAAATACAGAAAATGACATTGTCACAATATATTGCTCAGACAGTTTATAAAAATCTTTTGTGGTTCGACAAAAAACAACGGTTTTCTATTGCTAATGCCTTGGGATGGGGTATACAAATGGTTTTTGTAAGAAAACGCCCCCAAAATGTGGGCGTAAATGAAAATGATACATGAACAAAATGTTTATATTACCATTGCGGAAGTATTTGCATCAACATTTTTTTCGAAAGTTTTAAAATTTGGACAAAAAGCGTTTTTTTACTAAAAACGCCCCCAATAAGTGGGCGTGGCAAAAAACTTTGTATGGACGAAATTTAGACATCAGGATTGTCTCAATATGCTGCTCAGACACTTTTTTGAAATTCCTTACGGTTTGACTTAAAACTAACTTTTTCTAAAAGGGAGCGTGGCAGTAGGCGGATTTCAAAAATTTTTACACTTGTTCTGCTTCGTCGGCCAGAGAGTCTATATACCAAATTTCAACAATCTAGCTCAAAATTTAAGGCCCAAAATCGGTGACACACAGACGGACGGACGGACGGACAGACATAAATAATTCAAGTTCTCCAAGTTTTTGCCAAAGGCCATTGGCATTCCACGTAAGAATTTTAAGCAATCTATTCATGTTAAAGGTGGGGTACTTCTATTGCGAATACTATTTTCGAGCTTAACGAGCCTGTCAAAAATAAGTTTATTCGTTTTGCTTTGTTCCTCAAGTTTTGAAAGAATAATCGAAAATACATTTGAAACTGGGTCAGGTGAGATATTTTTTTGGGCGTTATTGGATACTGTAGCTTGAGCATACGTTTGTACATTTGGTTTTGGATGTACAAGATCCGAACGGATATCTGATGGCCGCGTAGTTTGTGAAAATTTAGGTTTTTCGATTATGGCCTGCTTTGTCTTCGACATATTTTCAATCGGAATTTTAGGCTTTTGCTTGTTTAAATTTAATTTCTGTGAATTAATATTATTCAATTTCGTCCGTCTTTTTTGCAACTCTTTAGCTACTTCGCAGCCGCGATAATTTGCCGGATGATTGTCTTTACAGTTAATGCAGATAGCAGGAGTTTTCTTATCTGACATACAATCTACCGTCAGATGATTTCCGGCACATTTTACACACCGCGGTTCTTTTTGACAATAGCTTTGCGTATGATTGTATCCTTGGCAGCGCTTGCACTGGGGAACTAGTTTGGAATCCCTACGCATAGGCTCTATTTTTACAACAATATTAAGTATTGTTTTTATTTCATAAAATAACATAACAAATGAAAAAAAATAGGTTTGGTAGCACATTTTCTATCCAGGCTAAGGGCGTAAGACTGGATAATTATCCAGGTTTCGCGAAATCTATATAGGCTAAGGTGTTGTTGTATTTTATACGTAAATTGTTTGCTAAGCCTATATAGACTTGGAGTGAAGAGAAAAAAAAAAAACATATGAGAGGCTACAATCCGCTATGCGGATCGTTGAATACCCTATCCCATCCCATCCTTTAAATTAATATCCTCAAAATATAGGCCTTATGGCGATGAAAAACAGAAAATGACATTGTCACAATATATTGCTCAGACAGTTTCTCAAAATCTTGTGTGGTTCGACAAAAAACAACGTATTTCTATTGCTAATACCTTGGGATGGGGTATACAAATGGTTTTTGTAAGAAAACGCCCCCAAAATGTGGGCGTAGGTGAAAATGATCTATGGACAAAATGTTTATATTACCATTGCGGAAGTATTTGCATCAAATTTTTTTTCGAAAGTTTTAAAATTTGGACAAACAACGTTTTTTACTAAAACCGCCCCCAAAAAGTGGGCGTGGCAAAAAACTTTGTATGGACAAAATATAGATATTGGGATTGTCTAAATATGTTGCAAACACACTTTTTTGAAATTCCTTACAGTTTGGCTTAAAACTACGTTTTTTCTAAAAGGGGCGTGGCAGTGGGCGGATTTTAAAAATTTTTACACTTGTTCTGGTGACTCGGCCAAGGATCCTATATACCAAATTTCATTATCCTAGCTCAAAATTTAAGGCCCAAAAATCGGTGACGAACAGACAGACGGACGGACGGACAGACAGACATGGCTAATTCGACTCAGCTAGCGATTCTGAGTCGATCCATATACTTTGAGGTATATGTAGCTAAATTATTTCTCTATGTTACAAACTAAGTATCAAAACTAATATACCCCTATGGGATAGGGTATAAACACGCCACATGACGTTGTCACAACATATTTTTTTCTACGCTCTCAGTATGGCTTTATACAACTGGTTTTTGTTGCGCGACTTAGATGGTGTTGCGTCACTCATTAAATTTATATAGAATGTTATACTTAAATTATGAATTTTGTATATCTTTGTTATAATGTAGTTACCACGATTCACTCGCTATCATTTAATACGCCAACATTTATTCTTATTCTGTACTACATTGCATTATATACACTCTATAGTTAGTACATAAAACCAGTAAAAACTCCGTAATATCGAATGACCTATAAACGACGAATATCGGTACCCAACACTAAAGATATTATATTATATGGCCTCTGCTATGCAGTTATCGATTGTCCAGTTAACCAGACAGAAAGCTCCAGCACAGAAGTCGGCTATAAATATCACCAACATAGGTTGATCGCGTCTCTTCTTTTTTGTTATCTCTACCGATCGTTGTCGTCATAAATCATGATCGTGTAATACATGCAGTACAATTGATTTTAAATAAAATAACGTTTATATTAAATAAGTGATCTTTTTCGTTTATTCGCAAAAACTATTGTGAAAATTATTCATGGCGACATAGTCCTTCGTGGAATAGTAAATGCCCCTCGGTATATTAGAAATAGCGATTTGCACCGTGATCTACAAATCAACATGGTTACAGAAGAAATTAAAAAACACTCTATATCACACAATCAGCGTCTACAAAATCATGAAAACTCCGAGATGGAGAGAGTCCTAAATGTACGAAACAACATAAGGAGATTAAGAAGAACCAAGCCTCATGAGCTTATGGCCTAAGTATATGGGAAAATATTACATATGTAAATCTTCCCCAAAGCGATTAAAAAAAAAATAAGAAAATAAAATCTGTCGTCGATCTTTCATAGATTGGTACTGATTTTCGGGTGGTTTTTGTGCGGTTAAATCCCACACTACTTGATACCGAGAACTATCAAGTGTCTTTTTAAGATTTCCACCAACAAAAAAAAAAATGGCGACCGTGACAGGACATTGTTCATTAAGAATGCGATCTTGCGGAAATAAAAATTAGACAATTTGAATTATCATAGTGTTGTGTTGCATTGAATCGCTTCGCGCCGCGTGAAATAATTACACATATAAACCTCGGCTATTGAAAGATAAAACATATATTAAGTGTTCCAACGTCAGCAGTTGCGCAGCAGATCGGGCATCCTAGCAGAACGTCATTGCGGATCATTTGAATAAGTTTCTTCATCATAGTAAGTGTAATATATTCTTAATTTACATTACCTTCACAAATACATACATATACTAATGGGAAAACCAAGGAAGGAGTCTCCCACGGCGTCTCTGGAATTTTTCAAAAGGGGTATTGTCAGGATTAAGGAATATGTTGGCAGTCGGGGAACAAATCTCACTCTATTCGAACTCGAAATTAGGATGACTCTCTTAGAATATTTTTCAAAGATCATAGACTTACAATTAGAATATGAAGTGCAACAGGAACAAACCGCTGCTGATGGTAGCAGGTGTGAAGTGGAAGACATATACCTTGAAACAATATCCACCATTGCATCAGCAATTGCACAGGTGAAGCGAACAATTTCCGTTGCAGATCCGAATTCTACACTCAACACAACACTCAGTTCGACACTCTCGCGTCCGGTACGGCTTCAGAAATTAAAACTTCCTTCGTTTTCGGGAAAATATACTGAATGGTCCAGCTTCTTCTCCACCTTTCGGACTTTAGTCGATGAAGATCCAGAACTTTCAGATATTGAAAAATTCACCCATCTTCGTTCGTCATTGGGTGAAAAACCACTTCGTACGATTCAAGCCTTGGACATCACACCATTGAATTATAAAGAGGCGGTAAAAATTCTGAAATCTCGATACGATAACAAGTATATCATATTTCAATCGCATACGAAAGAGGTTTTCGAAATACCTCGAAGCAATCGTTTGTCTGCCTTTCATTTGCGCAATATAGTCGATAGCGTAAACTCTCATTTAACCGCCTTGCGTTCAATTGGATCACAAGAAAATATTTTGAACTCCTTAATCGTTCATTTAGTCCTTTCGAAATTGGATAATGAAACTTTATTGAGAATAGTCATAAGGATTTCCCATCATGGGACAATTTATGTGAGTTTCTCAATAACCGATGTATTTCGTTGGAACACCGATCATCATCCCATCCATCCAACTCTACTAAAAATCAATCATCATATAACCAAGGTCAACCAAAATCAAATAAGTTTAGATCAAACGCTAAGCATAATGTGTCGTTAGTATCATTATCATCTCATTCTTCCGAATGCATCTGTTGTAAAGGGGATTGTGCTTCAGTTCAAAATTATAAAAGATTTATTAACATGACACCAGAAGAACGGTATTTTGAAACAAAACGATTGCATTTATGTTTATTGTGTTTCCAAACAGGACACCCAGTAATGAAATGTAAGGCTAGCAAGTGTACCACCTGCAATGGATTACACAACGTTTTGTTACACCGCACTACTAGCAGTGTACAATCTCCATCAACCAGTATTCAGGCTTCTACAAGCAGTCTGATGACACACACTACTTCATCAGTTATTGGCAGCGTCATTCTTTGCACATGCCTCGTCAACATTCGAAGTAGCTTAGGTTCTCTAATAACTTGTCGAGCCTTATTAGACTCCGGGTCTCAGCTTCATTTTATGACAGAGAGGTTAGCTAAGCAGCTAAGGCTGAAGGAAGGCAAGAGGAATTACATTGTAGGTGGAATAGGAGAAGCGGTAGCATCAATAAGAAGTTCAACATTTACCTCAATAGAGTCTCGCGTCAATTCATCTAAATTAGATTTGGAGTTCATGATTCTTAAACGAATAACAGCGTTACAACCTACTCGCCGCATTGATATAAGTGGATGGAAAATTCCTAAAAATATAATGCTGGCTGATCCCTTTTTTCACTCCCCACAACAAATTGACATACTTATTGGAGCTAGCGTCTTTTTTAATATATTATCCATTGGCCAAATACAACTTGGAGAAAACCTTCCTTCTATTCAAAAGACAACGTTCGGTTGGATTGTTTCTGGCCACTATAAACATGTGGCCACTGCTTTAAATGCAAATATAGTGTCAGTAGATTCAACAACCGAACACAATGTTGATGAAGGCATAGGTTAGGTTGGTGGGTTGATGAGGCAGACGGTGTGTGTCCTCCCTCATCGCACTCAGGTCAATATAGACCCATTGTGATGCCCGTTGGGGGTCCACTTATGTGGTTGGTTCATTCATTGTCCCGTTACTGTCCATTGTTGTTAGTCTCTTTCTAGCCATCCAGATGTTGATGCAAACCTGAAAAGATTAGGGAGAGGGATTTCGGATAGATCCGTGAGGTCATGGAAAAAGTATTTTCCTAAGGTTCTCATTCTTAATTGGCTGAGGCCTGGGCAGTGGCACAGAAAGTGGAGGGTGTCCTCGTGTATTTCTTCATCACCGCAGCCTCTACAGAGGTCATCATCTATGAGATGCATTTTCAGTTTGTGGCTTTTCAGTAAGTTGTGTCCAGTAAGAATCCCAACTAAAGTAGAGACAGATTTCCTGTTTCTACGAAGCAGTTTATGGGTTCTGGCTTTGTCATACTCAGGCCACATCCTTTTGGAAGTTTCACAGGTGGGAAGGGAGTTCCACCTGTTTTTGGCAGCGATCAGTGTTTTCTGTCCCACCTGAGATTTGAGGTCGCATAGTGGTGGTTTGACAGACTGGTCTGCTTGGTCAGTGCTGGAGGCAGATCCTTTTCTTGCCAGTTCGTCAGCAATTTCATTGCCCTGTATGCCTCTGTGTCCGGGGACCCAGCAGAGCTTAACATTATGTTGGACGCCAAGAACCTTTAGCTCTTCACGACAACGTTTCACAAGCCGAGATTTTATTTCGACAGCAGAGATAGCTTTTATTGCAGCCTGACTGTCAATAAAGATGGTGATATCATCTGGTGGTATCGCCAGCATTGAGGTCGCTTTGGCTGCCTCTGCCACTGCCAGTATTTCGGCTTGGAAGACACTGCTGTGCTCAGGGAGACGAAAGGTGCTGTTTAGCTTAAGTGTTTCTGAAAACACTCCAGCTCCAACGCCTACATCCATTTTTGAACCATCAGTGTAGATGGATATGGTTTCGGGGCCCAATTCGTTCCTCTCCCACTCCTCTCTGCTTGGGAGGATGCAGGAGAATGATCTTTGAAAGTCATGGTGAGGCAGCATGTAGTCAGAGGATACAGCTGAGCCCAGATATCTGTGTAGAATTTGGGCATGTCCTCCTGAGTTCGATTTCCAGCAGTTGAGCTGGCTGATTCTTAGAGCACTTTTGGCTGCAGATTCTTGCATTTAAAGGTCTAGCGGTAACAGGTTAAGTATGGTTTCCAGTCCCGCTGTTGGCGTGGTTCTCATTGCGCCAGTAGCGCCCACACATGCTATTCTTTGTACCTTTGTCATATTTTTCAGATGGGTGACTTTATTTGTGGATTGCCACCAGACAAGCCCCCCATATGTTAATATAGGTCTCACAATGGCCGTGTACATCCATAGGATGATCTTGGGGTTCGGACCCCAGTTTTTTCCGAATATTCGATTACACGTATAGAAAGCGACTGTGGCCTTTTTAATGCGCTCGCGCACATTTAGGTTCCAGTTGAGTTTTCTATCAAGAATGACACCCAGATACTTTGCACTATCGGCTAGTTTGAGGGTAGTCCCATCGATAGCCGGTAGGTCGAATATTGGTATCTTCCTCTTGTTCGTAAAGAGAACGAGTTCCGTTTTCTGGGGGTTGATGCCAAGCCCACATTGTTTTGTCCACTCGTTGAGAGTTTTCAATGCCCGCTCGAGTAGTTCACTAATAGTGGGTAGGAATTTCCCTTTAACTAGTATCGCTACATCGTCTGCGTAGGCTATGACTTTTACCCCATTTCGTTGTAGCTTTAGGAGTATCTCATTGATGACTATGTTCCACAACAGAGGTGAGATAACGCCTCCTTGTGGTGTGCCTCTTGATGCTATTACTTTGAGATGGGTGTCTCCCAGATTCGCATTTATATTTCTGTGGTTGAGCATACTTCCAATAATATGTATTAGAGGTTGGTCCACGTTGTTCTTCGCGAGGTTTCTTTCGACTGCGTTTGTGTTCACATTATTGAAGGCTCCTTCAATGTCGAGAAATGCAGCGAGTGTATATTCCTTCTCGTGAAGAGGTTTTTCTATTGTACTAACGATATCATGTAGGGCAGTTTCGACTCCCTTACCTTTCATGTAGGCATGCTGTGCCGAGGATATGTATTGGGGGTCGAGTTTGTCACGAATGTAGATATCCATTAGTTTTTCATATGTTTTTAATATGAAGGATGTAAGACTTATTGGTCTAAAGTCCTTCGCGGTCGTGTGACTGGGCTTGCCGGCTTTTGGGATAAAGACTACCTTTACTTCCCGCCAGCACCTAGGGATGTAACCGCATTTTAGACTACTAACAAACAGTTTGTGTAGGAATGCTGTTACGAGGTGTTTCGATTTTTGTAGCATGATCGGGATAATACCATCGACTCCTGGAGATTTATAGGGGGAGAAGGAGTCAATTGCCCAATTGATTCTTTCTACACTAACCATATCCTCCATTGCTGCTGTTATGGGGTTGCAATCATAGACGGTTGTGTCTGGGGTGCTACCAGAGTATGAATCACATCCTGGAAAGTGGGTTTCCAGTAGATGTGTTAAAGATTCATGGGTGGATTGTGTCCAGTCCCCATTGGGGAGCTTGAGGTAACCTGGCACAGCCGGTTCTTTGGCGATTATTTTTCTAAGTCTAGCTGATTCAGTAGTGCTTTCTACACTGTAACAGAAGTTACGCCAGGAGGTGCGTTTAGCACTGTTGACCGCACTTTTGAATTTGCGCTGATTGTTTTTATAAAGATCCCAGTCGGTTTCCGAATTTGAGCTTCTTGCTGCGTTAAAGGTTTTCCTGGTTTCCCTTCTAATGCTTTGAAGCTCTTTCGTCCACCATGTCGGTGATCTTTGTGGTTTTATAGTCTTTAGAGGGCAGATCCTTTCATAGGCTTTGACTAAAATATTGCCTATTAGTTCCGCTGCAGCATCGATTTCAAACGGAGTTTCCATCAGATGCAATGGAAGGGCGCTACTTTGTCTCCCTACTTCCACAACGAACTTGTCCCAGTTGGCTTTCTTGGGGTTTCGATGTTGAAGGGGGAGTTTAGTATCGTCCTCTATTTCAAATTCTATTATTCTGTGGTCAGAGTATGATGTTTCTGATGAAACTTTCCAGTGGCACACAGCGAATTTATCAGAATTGTTGAAGAGGGTAATGTCAAGAACCTCTTCTCTATTTTTAGTGACAAAGGTGGGGTCATTACCCCTGTTCGCCACTAACAAATTGTTGTCTACAATGTATTGAAACAAGGACTCACCTCGTGTGTTGGTGTCTGAACTGCCCCATTGTGTGTGATGAGAGTTGGCATCGCATCCCATTATGAGGTCCCACTTCTTACATTTGGCCATTTGCACCAGGGAGTCTGTTAGGGCAGATGGAGGTCCATCCATTGAGTCGTATGGCATATAGATGGCTGCTATTGCAATCGGGGACTTCCCCCGCCGCTCATATTTTACCACGGTCTGGTCATTGTTGCTGAGAGTAGATAAGAGAAAAAGGTTTATTTGTTTCTTAGCTACAATACATGATCTAGTCTTACTGTTTGTGTCGGATGAGCCAGTATGGTACAGTACTAGATCTTTGCTGTTTAGCCCTTTTATACTGCCTCGGACTACCCAAGGTTCTTGTATTAGGGCCATGTCAATGTCGTTCCTATTTAAAAGGAAGACTAGGTTGGCGCTGGCCGCCTTACTGTGGTGAAGATTTATTTGTATTATCTTCATGGCGGTCAGCTTTCCTCCCATCATTGCGTCTAACTGTTACGACGGGACGTACTTTGCATCGGGTAATCCCGACTCGTACTTTGTACCCTTTCTTTCGTAACAGCGGCATAGATTTGTGGCTGAGTAGCACCACAACTTCCGTGCCGGTTTTTGAGTGCTCTCCTGCCTCTACGACCTCCCAGTCCTTACTGAGGAATTCTGGGTTGAGGTTCTGTAGGTTGCGCTCAATCCTATCCTTCGGGATGCATGGCCCTGGGATAAGGATGCGACCTTTGGGTCTGGTCAGGTTAAGAAGCTCTTTCTTTTCGACGATGCGAAGGTCTGCATTTGACCATGGGGCTTTCGTCTCGTCGATGAACTTCGTCAACCAACTCAGTGTGCACTTATTGTCACACTGGATTATTTTGAATCCTTTGAACGTGGTCAGCTGTCCAAAGAGCTGGATGTTCCCTGCATTTTTTAGGATAGCGTCGTTCACTCCGTCCAGGATTCTAATTTCTATTAGTTGCCATTGGTCATGAGATAGTTTTCGTTCTGGATTACCAAAGTCGACAATAGCGACCCGAAAACTATCTTTGTCCTTTACTGGGTTATGACTGGCGTCTAACCTAGGTTTCGTATTCCTACCTATGATTGGAGAGACTGTGTCATCGTGCCTTCCTCTCTTGGAGGTACCTGCAGTTGGTCCAGGCTTGGTCGCAACCTTACCTGCAGCAGCTGATGGTCCCTTAGGTGTGGCCGCAGCTGAGGTGGAGGGTTTACAGCTCTCCATCCTTTCCACGACTACTTCCCTTTTATGAGAGGAGAGCTCCCTGCCTGTGCGCCTTTTTTGCCGCCACGCTTCGGCTGTAGCTTTTAGCGTCTCCTTAGCTCTGCTAAGTGCTGCCGTGTCCTTTTCCGTGAAGGAATCTGGGTCACGGTGCTTGAACCTACGTAGAAGCCTCTGCGCGTTGGCCCTCATTTTTAGAGGAGCTTGAACCTCTGACTTCGGTTGGGGTCGTACGGCGTTCCTCAGCCTACTCTCTTCCACAGACACAGCAGCGTTGGAGTTTTCCAAGCTGTCGTGATGCTTCGGAGCGCTGCGGCGAGTAATAACCGTAAAATAGCTGCCTAATGTTGAGTCAGCCTCTCCTTGTCCTATCGTCAGTGTCTCACAGACCCCTGGCGGCGTTGAGGTTGATCGATTTCCTTTGCCTGATGAGTTGTTGCTCATCACAGCGCCGGTGAATTCAATCATCCCCAGCTCCTCCTTCGGGTTCTGATTGACGTTTGTGTCCGTTTTGTCCTCTGATCCATCCTTGGTATGGTCTGGAGAGACTGTTCTCCAGTTGGATTGACCAGGGTCACTCACGAATGGAGGCAATCTCTTCAGCTCACAAACACTCTTATTCTGCGTTACCTCACCACCTAAGGTACGAGCGAGCGGCTCATTCTCTTCTGTGGTGAGATTCTGCAGAATAAGGGTGCTTTTAATGCAGTCCCTTGTTTCGGAGTTTGAAGGGATCATGTCAACTCCTAGTGGGCATGCGCCCGTAACATCGTTGACCGATCCATCCAGCTCTCCTTCAGCTTCGATTCCTGTATCTCCTCTCGGCGAGCGACGAGCGAGCGGCTCGTCGGCTGCTGGGGGGGTATACAAGGGATCATCAGCCATGATTTCGCCTTTGACTTTCGCAGGGTCTGATGAGACCATTCTTTGTCTTAGCGGGCCAGCGCCCTGCATCAAAGGTGGTCCCATCAGTCCCTTCATGCTCGAGGTACTCGGTGCGTTCATTGAGCAGGTACGAGCTATCGGCTCATTCTCTGCTAATGTCAGACCTTGTAAAAACTCTTGAGCTTTCTGAAGTCTCAGGCGATCCTTTTCTCCTAGAGTTACTATCTTGCCTAATCTTCTGATCGTCAACTTGCATGATTTTACTTTGCTGCGGATGGACGCAGTTGACGATATTGAGAATTTAGATGAGCTGGCGTTAGAGCAGGTGTCATCCTCATCGAGAAGAAGTTTCTCCATTTGGATGTCTATTGCTCCTTCGCTTCCCCCATCTGACAGTATCTTGGAGTTTGACGGATCTCGGAGCAAGAGGCTTTCCTCCTCCTCCGTCATTTGTTGTTGAGAATCGGTTTTTATAGGGTTTGGAGTACCCGATTCATTTGCACTCGTCCCTTTTTTGTTTTGTTTGTTTTTGTCAATTTTGGACCCACGAGTAAGGGGGAAGGAATGTCATCCTGTACTCACCCCCTGTATACAGGAAAGGGGAAATTGGATTAAAACTAGAGGTCCCCAGGTATCTAGAGTTTGCGCTAGCGACTGAGCATTCCCTCAGCCATGCAGGTATCGGCGCGCGCCTTACCTTGGAGACCACCTTTTGGTTTTCGTTTCCTCGCCACCGACCTTACCGGCATGGGTGGCCCTGAAAGTTTATGTTTACATAGACTTCCGGTTTCGCTCCGTGGTTCATTGGAAACTACTTAAGCCCTTTCACCGCGACAAGGTGAGTGATCGTCGAAAGGCATAGATGTCTTGCTGCAGAAATTTTGGGCTTTAGAGAGCTTTGGTGATTCTAGTCCTCATTTAACGGATGAGCAACAAAGTTATGAGTCTCACTTTTTAAATAATGTTCGTCGTAATGGAAATGGTAAATTCGTGGTACGCCTCCCATTAAAAGAAGATGCATTATCACTTGGCGAGTCATTTCCAACTGCTCAACAGCGTTTCTTAAATCTGGAAAGACGACTTCTAAACAACCCTATGTTAAGAGATGTTTCTACACAGTTTATGCGTGAATATATTGAACTTGGTCATATGGAACGAATAGAATTCCATAACACAACAAGACCTCATTATTTTATATAATGGAGTGGAGTTATTTTTATAATGGAGTGATTCTGACAACACAACTAATAGTACCTAACAACTGGCTGTTAGAAATGAAATATTTGCATGATTTCAAAAAATTTCGACGGGTATTTGCATTTGTTTTACGATTTAGTCAAAATTGCAGAAAAACAAGTCTAGAACGAAACTATGGGGCTTTATCGGCCATTGAACTCAATGAAGCATTTAATAAAAAATTGGCTCTAATGCAGAAAGATGATTTCGGACCTGAGTATCAACAAATTGTGAACGGATCCTTAAACACAAAAAGCAAATGCTTAAACATGTTTTACGATGCATCCTCCAAGTCACCAGTTATTCGAGTGGGGGGGTCGGTTAAGAAATTCAGATTTACCTTATGCTGTTAAATTTCCTATATTGGTTTCTAATACTAATGCCATAACTTTTTCTATTCTTTCTTTTTTGCACAAGTCGAATCTGCACGCTGGACCACAAGCTCTCTTGGCATTATCTCGGCAACGAATGTGGATTGTGAATGGGCGCAAATTGGTGCGTAAAGTAGTGAAGCAGTGCATGCGTTGTTTTCATGCCAAGCCAAAAATTATGGTACAACGTATGGGAGCACTTCCTGAACATCGAGTAACGCAGTGTAGGCCATTTTTAAATTCGGGTGTGGATCTCTGCCGCCCAATTATGGTACACTGGAAGATTAGAGGGAAACATCCATATAAGGCATACATTGCTGTGTACGTCTGTTTCGCCACTAAGGAAGTCCACTTGGAGATGGTGAGTGATTTAACGTCCGATGCCCTTATTGCTTCTCTTCGACGAGTTGTAGCCAGACGAGTTCGCATCGAAAATTTGTATTGCGACAACGCCACGAACTTTGTTGGCGCCAATAATGAACTTCGCGAACTCCACAGAATGTTTACAGACCAACAGGAAAGGCTTAAGATAACGACCATATGTGCAGAAGACGGGATTACATTTCACTTTATACCACCGCGCTCTCCGCATTTTGGAGGTCTGTGGGAGGCAGCAGTTAAATCAGCGAAATATCATCTTCGTCGTGTTGTTACTAATGCTGGACTTACCTATGAGGAGCTTTGCACATTGACAGCTCAAACGGAAGCTCTACTAAATTCGAGACCGCTGACGGCGATGTCTGCAGATCACTCTGACTTGGAAGTCCTAACCCCAGGACATTTTCTTATTGGGGAATCATTGAAATCTCTCACTGAACCAACAATTGATGACTCTAATCTGGCTAAGCTATCAGCGGATCGTTGCACTGAAACAACATTTTTGGCGACGATGGTCACAGGAATACCTGGTGAATTTGCAACAGCGAACTAAATGGACTACATCACAGCCCAACATAGCCATCGGTACTTTGGTTCTAATAATGGACGACAATCTTCCTCCACAAAAATGGACTATGGGTCGAGTTCTAGAAGTTCATCCAGGTAGTAATTGAGAGGTTCGAGTCGCGACATTAAAAACCAGCAATGGCAAAACGAAACGAAGCATCGCAAGAATATGCCCTCTACCAGTGTCCTCTTGAAGGCGTAACCTATCAACGGCGGCGGAATGTTGCGTCACTCATTAAATTTATATAGAATGTTATACTTAAATTATGAATTTTGTATTTCTTTATTATAATGTAGTTACCACGATTCACTCGCTACCATTTAATACGCCAACATTTACATTGGCAATTCTTTGCATTATATACACTCTATAGATAGTACATAAAACCAGTAAGAACTCCGTAATATCGAATGACCTATATACGACGAATATCGGTACCCAACACTAAAGATATTATAAGGCCTCTGCTCTGCAGCAATCGATTGTCCAGTTAACCAGACAGAAAGCTCCAGCACAGAAGTCGGCTATAAATTTCACCAACATAGGTTGATCGCGTCTCTTCTTTTTTGTTATCTCTACCAACCGTCGTCGTCATAAATCATGATCGTGTAATACATGCAGTACAATTGATTTTAAATAAAATAACGTTTATATTAAATAAGTGATCTTTTTCGTTTATTCGCAAAAACTATTGTGAAAATTATTCAGATGGTCATCTACCGATTTTTCAACCTTATAGAATACTTCAAATAAACAATATCTTAATTGAAAACAATTGAATATAAACAATTTTTGATATTTTCGATATTAACAAATTTCGCTCCCTAAGCGATTCTCTGCTAGCGTACAAATTAATAAGAGAAATCAATTCCGGTGAAACAATATGATAATTCAGAATATTAACGCCTGAAACTTATGGTTTGCAAGCCAATTTGTTCACATCTTTAGTCATAACTAGGCAATTCTTCAAATGTAAGAATTTATTATAGGTGCATTGATACGGAATGCTGTAAAGGAGAGGATACTGGCTATGCTAGACGGTCAGAACAAATACCTGAACACGAAGGTCTCTCCCAACAGGGCATCGTACGCAGAAGAGCCGATAACAAGCCTTATAGGGTACGAAACCCTGAGCACGGAAGGAAGCGTTGACCATCCTATAACCAAAGATGTGCCGAAGGGAACATCGCTCTAGGTTTAATCCAGGAGCCATGGGCAACAGAGGGTAAGATATTTGGTTTATACAGTAAAACCAGAGAGCTTATCTTCGCCCCAGGAAATTTTAGACCAATGGCAGCTCTATTAGTTGCGAAAGATATAAAATTCTCTCCCATTCCATTTTTCATTACCAATGATCTGGTGGCGGTCCTTTTAGAAAGACTAAACGGCCGAGAGCTGCAAAAAATTGTATAGGCATCGGCGTACTTTGCTGGAGATGACAAAACACCACCTCGACCATTACAGGAACTCGTCCAGTACTGCCAACGCGCACAACGAAATTTGGGGCAGCCGAGTTACAAATAAAAGAGATGAGTCTTTACTAGAATACCTGTATAGTAATAATTAAGTTGTACTTAATAAGGGAAATAAACCCACGTTTAGAAATGTTTTAAGAGAGGAAGTTTTAGACCTTACCCTTTCTTCTCCTTTTGTACAAAAAACCGTTGAAAATTGGCACGTGTCCGGTGAGGCATCTTTATCGGATCCCAATTAAGATTCAAATAAGATCAAATGTGACATGCTTCCGGAACAACCTTCGCTTAAGTGTAGCGGAAGCCGCACAATGTCAACTAAATGAGATTATCATCTCGTTTTTTACAAATAGCGATAAGATAAAACGCACTGTGTTAAAGAGGTGCACATCATGGTAGAACGACAACCTAGAAAGTCTTCGTAAAAGAGTAAGAAAACTTTTCAATAACGCCAAACGCACCGGTAAGTGGGACCAATACAAATCACTCCTTACCCAATACAACATAGAGTGGCGGAAATGTAAAAGAGCGTCCTGGCGCAACTACTGTCAGGAACTCGAAGAGCTCCCCGCGGTGGCGCGTCTCCAGAGGGCTCTCTCGAAAAATAAAACAAACTGCATGGGATTACTAGTCAAATCTGAAGGTACAATCACATGCGACAGGGAAGAAACATTTATTACCCTTCTTCAGGTACACCTCCCCGGCTCCACTATCACAAGTGAGTTTCATGAACATTTAACAGTTTATCCGTTAAGTTTAAATGGGCGATCAACTCATTCAAACCATACAAGGCACCAGGGATAGAGGGAATTTTTCCTGCTCTTATACAAAAGGGCTTGGACTTTTCCTTACCCACTATGGTTGCCTTATTTAGGTTCAGTTTCAATTGGGGCTATATATAACAAACCTGAAGGGAGGTAAACGTGTTATTTGTTATTAAGTAATGCAGGCTTCAATATAATTGGATACGCCGATGACCTAGTCATCATTATTAGGGGCAAAGAACCAAACGAGGTTACAACACGTCTGCAAAACGCCCTTAAGATAGTCATAGACTGGTGTAGAAGAGAAAGTCTTTCTATCGTCTGCCATCGTCCCTTTTATGAAAAGGAAAAATTTAGGTGTGAACCAAATTTCAATCAATGAAACAGACATTGAGTACTCCAACGAATTTTAATATCTTGGAGTGATCCTCGACAAAAAACTAAGCTGGAACTCCCACATAAACATCAAAATTCAAAAAGCAACCAAAGCTTTCTGGGCTTGCCGAAGCATGTATGGTAAAACCTGGGGAATCTCTTCAAACACCACACACTGGATCTACACGATCATGGTCAGACCTATTATAACATACGCTTCTATAGTATGGTGGAAAAAGTCACTTAAAAAACAACCATAAATAAATTAAACAAGGAACTATTAAGTACGGAAGAACTAAGGAAATCCTCTGCTGAATGTATTATCAGCTCTATTAGATAAGTAGAAGAGCTACTAACCTAAACAGACATCTGCGGCAAGCACAATAGATCTTTTAGTTCGACGTGCATCTTATTGCTTCGGCAAGTCAGAATTTTAAAAAAATATATACCCATTATGAGATAGGGTATAAAAACGACTACTTTTTGGGTGCGTTTTCATATAAAAACGATTTTTATAGCAATAGAGTTATATCGCTCAGCACAAAAATATTGAGCTAAGATAATAACATTTTATAAATTAGCTCATTATTCATAAATCCAAAAGATGAATAAATATTTTCCAAATCCGTCTATGGCCACGTCACCTTTTATTAAAAAAATATCGATTTTTGTCAAAGGACAAGGAATTTGTATGAGGCGTCTAATCAAAATACATATACATTTTTGCGGACGATTAATTTAAGGATGGAATGTGATAGGGTATTAAACGATTCGCACCGCGGATTGTAGACTTATCATATGTTCAGAATTCAGAAAATATTCATTCAATTTGCTTTAATACTATATTCGAAGATGAGCCTTATAAATAATTCATCTTTTACATCAGGTCTCCAAACATGTGACATATCTCGTTGTTAAATGATTTCATCATGAGTCACAAAATTAAGTCATCTGTATGATATGAAATTCCTTTAAAACTTAAACAAAGTCTACATCTACATTCCCCCAACTGTTTGCCATTTTCATAGCCATCATAATAATATTACGAGTTTTTATAGTGACTGTTTAAACAGAGCGGCGACCAGATAATAAAAAAAATGAATCATAGAAAAGTAAACATAATGCTGGTGTCCCGTTTTTTGTATGATGTTGTATATATATTTCGGTATTTATGGGTATGTATTTAAAGTGCTCTGGTGTCCCAGCGACGCTACGGGAAAATAACTCAAAAAGTTTGCTGTATCATAAAATGGATGCATTCTAAAGAAAGTTGGTTTCCTGAGTACAATCATAAAGGTAAATAAGGCAAACTGTTAGCTTTATCCCTTTAGTTCAAATATTAGCTTAGAATTAGCTGAACTATATATACGTATAGCAGCTGGTAAAATGAAGTCAAGGTTTGTTTCTACACAAGAGCAGAAAGGAGACCTGGTGAACTTTAATCCCTAATCATTCAAAACACTAACCATAGTTATTTTTGCTTTTAGCTATTAGTTATGCATTATTATCTGTTGCGACAATTAAAATTGCTTACTTACTAAGGTGGTGCTACAGTCCGGAATGAATCTGGGCCTTAACCAATATCGCCCTCCAATATATTTAGCTCACTGCCTCTAGTTGCGCACTTGGTTGAAGTTGGTTGAGATTGGTTTCTACTTGTGCGCGCCACTTAGGTTTTCCTCTACTGCGCCTGACTATGGCTATGTTGCTGTACATCTTGTATAGTTTGTGGTTGAATCTTCATCTCTATAACCCGTCAATACAAACGGGAAAGCTCACCCCATCGTATTTCCTGGATGGCAGGAACAGCTTTGTAACAACTTAAGGCTTCCGCTAGTTATTCGGGTACAACTTCTAACTTCCTTTAACTGACTTTAGCTGCCGTCTGTGGAGGTGTTTTGGTGTCACAATTGTTTGGCAAAATTTATTTGGTCTTTTAATTCGCAATTCTTAATTGGCAATTTGCTTTTTGTTTTTTATACATTATGTTTTTTAATCATTTCGCAATTAACATTCGGAGGTTTTATGTTTCGCTTAACAATTTCGCAAATTTCATTTTGCATTATATTGTTTTATATTTAAGCTTAGTACGCAGCTCGCGCTAAATTTTATCTTTACTACTCTCCACTTGTTTTCTCCAATCCAAAGATAAATGCTCGCTAAATTCGTACACAGCGTATAGATGAGTCAGGGAAATGTCATACATTCGCAGATGTCAGTAATATTATCCCCGAGAAATTCTTCCATCAAATATTCTTCTTCATTTTCTTCCATTTGGTTTTTATTTTTTTATTAAAATTTCGCCGATTTAAATGCCTCGCACATTAATTTCGCGAGATAAATAAGTGGAGACCTTTCATCCGCCGAGTATAACACGTTTCGTATAACACTTAATATTGTTATACCCTACCTACATTTTGTGTGTCCCATCTTTATGAAGTTAAGAATTTATCTCGCGAGCTGCGTACTGCACTGATAAATTTGCTCGCTAAATTTTATCTCTGTAGAGATTTTTGTATGGGAGATAAAATTTAGCGCGAGCTGCGTACTGGGCTTTAATTGTTAAATTGAAAAGAGATGGTGGCGGAGGAGCCCTCAATGGGTCAACGGCAGCGCTCATACCGCAAAAATGGGCTACTGACATCGGTATTTTTTCCGGCCCGCTGTCCTAGGGTCAAAACAAGGGCCTGGCCCTCCAGGTTGGGGGTTGTGCTTTGGGTTAACTACCCATCCACGGAAAAAAAAAATATTGTTACGAAGTAACCAATAGCCTCGGAAAAGACTGATATTATTGTTGACGACCATGCTAAACGAAAAAAGGACAAAGACGTTCGTATCTGCACCTGGAATGTGAGAACATTAAACAGGAGAGGTGCAGGCGAACAACTAGCGGAAGCCCTAAACTGCTACAAAGCAGACAAATCTGCCATCCAGGAAATACGATGGGATGGGCCAAAAGAGGATGAAAAACTGTGACATCTACTATGGACGGTGTTATAGTGAGCAGAAACAGCGACGGATTTGCGGATTTGTTATAGGTGCCAGACTTAGGCAAGAAGCCTTATGTTTTCAAGACATTAGCGAACGCATTGTAACAATCCGCATCAAGGCCAAATTCGCCAACATAAGCCTTATATGCGCTCATGCTCCGACGGAGGAAAAGGATGATATAACTAAGGATTGCTTCTACGAGCTCCTCGACAAAACCTATGAGCGACTACCGAAGTACGATGTTAAAATCGTGCTGGGAGATTTTAATGCAAAGGTAGGAAGAGAAGACATCTTTAGAAGTATTGTCGGAAAACATAGCCTACACGACAACACGTCTGGTAACGGACTTAGGCTAATTGATTTCGCTACGGAACGAAATGCCACTATAGCCAGCACACGGTTTCCTCACCTCGATATCCATAAGGGGACATGGCGGTCTCCAGATCAACGAACGGTCAACCAAATTGATCACATTGCGATAGATAAGAGGCACGCATCCAGTATTTTGGATGTCCGAACATTCCGAGGAGCTAACATCGACTCGGATCACTACCTTGTAGCAGCCAAGGTAAGAATGCGGATATCCACCACGCCACAACAATCCAGAAATACTGTGAAAAAATTTAATGTCGGAAGACTGCAATCGCAAGAGACCGCCAAGACCTTCGCGCAACGCGTATCCCTAACCTCTCGACTCACAACATAGGACCAGCATCTAATGTCGAAGAACAATGGCAACGATGCCAACAAGCCACTAGATCAGCCGCAACTGATGTGCTAGGTTTCTCGCGGCCACCAGCCAGAAACCCCTGGTTTGATGAGGAATGCCGACAGATGCTCGCAGCCAAGAACGAGGACTACAAGGCTAAGCTGCAGGTGAAGACGAGAGCTGCCATTGTGCACTATAGGCAAAGAAGAAGGGAAGAACATCGGCTTTTCAGAAAGAAGAAAAAAGAGCAAGAAAAGCGCGCGATCGAGGATATAGAGAGGTGCCACTCCAGGAACGATGGAGGATAGCTATATCTAAACTCAAGCTTAATAAGGCCGCCGGAAATGACAGCCTTCCCGCTGAGCTGTATAAAACTGGCGGAGATGACTTGGTAAGCAACATCCACCAACTCATAAGCCAAATCTGGTCGGTTGAAAGCATGCCTGAAGAATGGAACCTCAGCATCGTTTGCCCGATCCACAAAAAGGGGAACCTCTGAACTGCGCCAACTACAGAGGTATAAGTCTACTCAACATCGCTTACAAGATCCTATCTGCCGTAATATGTGAACGCTTGCAACCGTTTACCAACAACCTGATCGGCCCTTATCAGTGTGGTTTTAGGCCAGGAAAGTCCACAATCGATAAAATTTTCGCACTTCGACAGATCCTGGAAAAAACCCAAGAAGTCCAAATCGATACCCACCACCTATTTATTGATTTCAAACCCGCATACGACAGCATTTATAGAGACGAACTATACAGAGCCATGTCTAGTTTTGGTATACCGCCCAAACTCGTCCGTTTGTGTAGGATGACGATGGAGAATTCTCGCTGCACCATCAGGGTCGGAAACGACCTCACCGACACATTCGATACCAAAAAAGGATTTAGGCAAGGCGATGCGCTGTCATGTGACTTCTTCAATTTGATTCTTGAGAGGATTGTGCAAAACTCCCAAGCCAACACCAGAGGCACAATTCTCCAAAAATCGGTGCAACTACTAGCATACGCCGACGATATTGACATCATTGGTAGGACTCAACGTGATGTCATAGCCACCTTTGCTAGTATAGAGATGGAAGCGGCAAAAATGGGTTTAGCAGTTAATGAGGGTTAAACAAAGTATATGCTGTCAACACTAAAGGACACATAACATCGACGAATTGGACAGAACGTCACCATTGACAGATATAACTTTGAGGTAGTACAGGACTTTGTCTACCTCGGCTCCGCTATTAACTCTGACAACAACATCACGTCAGAAATCAAACGAAGAAATACTCTTGCCAATCGCTGTTTCTTCGGGCTAAGAAGGCAATTTAGTAGTAAAGCCCTCACTCGAACTAGTAAGGAGATCCTATATAAGACCATGATCATCCCAGTCCTGCTCTACGGCGCTGAAGCATGGACCGTATCAAAAGCGGATGAAGAAATCCTTGGTCGATTCGAGCGAAAAATTCTTCGGAAAATCTTCGGTCCCGTTTGCGTTGACGGGCTATGGAGACGAAGATTCAACCAAGAACTATACGAGCTGTACAGCGACATACTCCTAGTCAAAAAAATCCGCATTGGACGTTTAAGATGGCTAGGGCATGTAGAAAGAATGGACACCAATACTCCGGCTCGCGGAGTCTTCGATTCCCAGCCAGACGTCGGACGCAGTAGAGGAAGAGCTCGCCTTAAGTGGCGCGCTCAAGTAGAAACCGACCTCAACCAACTTGGAGCGCGCAACTGGAGGCAGTTAGCTAAGGACCGGGCTAATTGGAGAGACATGTTGGTTGAGGCCCAGGTTCATCCCGGAATGTAGCGCCACTTAAGTAAGTAAGTCTTATGGTTCGACAAAAAAGGCGTTTTTATATGGGATAGGTTTGATAAATGTTTTTCTAGGAAACGCCCCCAAAATTTTGGCGTCGATTAAAATTATGTATGGTCAAAATGTTCAGAGTATTATTCTAGAAATATTTTCATCAAAAGTTTATTAATTTTTTTCTAAAATTGTATTAAAAATATTTGTTTTACTTAAAACGCCCCCAAAAAGTGGGCGTGGTTAAAAAATCTATATAGACAAGATATAGACATTGAGATTGTCTAAATATATTGCTCATATACTTTTCCCTAACCGTTTGCCCAAAACTAAAAGCTTTGTCGGACAGAGGGTCTATATACCAAATTTCATTACTGCTGTTACGGTAAAAATTACCGCAACTAGGCTCACTCTCTTATCCCTTAAAATCCCATCGTTCCCTCTTTTCTTTGTGGTCGCAACACCGGCATTTGGAGGAAGTGGCAGGCAGCCATGGCAGCACAGGCAGCACATGTATAACGAGTGCGACAGAGGAGTCCACTCATGAACTCTGTTCGGTGCAGCCCTAGGGAGATTAGGGAGACTCACGACAGAGCAACGCCACACAAAACGTGCGACAGGAGTCCACAAGAAAACGCCGTCGTAGAAGCCCAAAGGAGACTCGTGACGGGCAGCATCGGACAGGAGCGGTTGGAAAAGTTCGATGGGTGAGGGAGGACGATCCCTCGTCGACTCCAACACGATGATGACGGGTGGGGGAGGACGATCCCTGGAACCTTACACCCCAGCGAATCGTTTGCGCAACCGCATTATTGGCGCAAACGCCAGTACGATGGCATGGAATAGACGTTCTCATATTTCAACCAACGGGGGAGCAACGGACGAGCAGCAGATGCGTGGGGCGGACGGCCCAAAAGACACCCCTCCAACAAAGTCGCAGCACAAAAAGTTTGGTTCGATGGCTAAGAGAATAAGAGAAGACGATCTCTTTCCCCCAACGTTGGAGCAACGGAGGAACAACAGAGGTGTTTAGGCGGACGGCCATGTAAAAACACCTCCACGAAAACACAAAACGACACCATGGACACCAAAGACATGGGACAGTATGTCTAACGAAGACAATTGTCAAAGTGTCCAACGGCAGCTGTCACATTATCCGACAGCAATCAAAATGGCAAACGCCTGTCGAAGGTGACAGCGAAAGGTGTCCAAACACCAGTGACACCGAAACCAAACGCCTAGAGCCAAACGAAAAAAAAAACGAGTGGTGGGTGCACGACTGGGTCGTACGCAACTTTCTCTTTCACAGCAAGTTGGGCGTTAGATTATATCATAAGCATTATGATTATTGATGCTAAAATGATTTAAATAAGTCGAAATGTATTTATACGAATGTTTACTCCGAAATTTGAAGGAATCGGTGTCAATGTGAATAATAATGATTTTCCGTTAGTGGCCAAAACTAAAATTCCGTTTAGTGATAGTTGGGCTAAAACTAATTATGTGGAATTGCTTCAAACTGTAATTGTGGTATATATATTAAATTTCATTCAATTTGGCATACAAGTTTGCGAGAAATTAACGATTTTCTTTATATGGCCTAAATGACAAAATCCGTTATATGGATTTTCTCGAAAAAACTGGGTATGCAGTTTTGTTGGAACTACTATGGTTATAGTATATATAAAGTTTAATCAAAATCGTTAGAGCCGTTTTCGAGAAAATTGAGGTTATATGTATTTTTTATATGGCAGGTACCGTTATTAACATGGCTAAAAGCAAACAAAAAAAATGGCCTAGAATTATGACTAAAACAAGCTTGGATACGAAGTTTGAAGAAAATCGGCCAAGCCGTTTAGGCTGGGGAGCCCATTACGGACAGACGGACCGACGGACCGACGGACCGACGGACCGACGGACCGACGGACTGAATTCCAAAAACCACTTTTTTAGGCTCCGCTATCATAGTAATGTTAGAATCAATCAAAATCTCGAGGTCGAAAATTTTCACGAAAACAATATCTTTCTCTTTGTAAGAGAAAGTTAAAAAACATATGAGAAGGCTACAATCCACTGTGCGGATCGTTGAATACCCTATCCCATCCCATCTGTAAAACTAATATCCCCAAAAAGTGGACATGGCTTAAAACACGATGGGGATTTAAATATAGAAAATGTCATTGTAAGAACAAATTTAACGGTTCTGCAAATGACAAGGTTTTTCTCCTGCATAGCTATGTTATGGGGTAGTGTATAAAAATGTTTTTTTTTTATATAAAAACGCCCCCAAAAAGTGTGCGTGGGTTAAATTGGTCTATAGACGAAATGTTTATATTAACAATACTAATGATTCTGCATCAACATTTTTTTCGAAAATTTTAAAATTTGACCGTAAAACGTTTTTTATTAAAAACGCCGCCAAAAAGTTGACGAAATATAGATAATTTGATTCTCTAATATGCTGCTCGGACGCTTTTTTAAAATTCTTTATGGTTTGGCAAAAAAAAAACGTTTTCCTAAAAAAGGGGCGTGGCAGTGGGCGGATTTTAAAATTTTTACACTTGTTCTGGTGACTCGGACAAGGATCCTATATACCAAATTTCATTATCCCAGCTTAAAATTCAAGGCCCAAAAATCGATGACGAACAGACAGACGGACGGACAGACATGGCTAATTCGACTCAGCTAGCGATTCTGAGTCGATCCATATACTTTGAGGTATATGTAGCAAAATTATTTCTCTATGTTACAAACTTAATGTCAAAACTAATATACCCCTATTGGATAGGGTATAATAATGTGAAGATGGCACCCGAAGTGAAATCCCTACACGCGGAACCACCAACATAGTTCGCGAAAATGTTGTTTTTTTTGATAGTTCATCTTTTCATCCTTCCTCAAAGCTCACTGCTTCTGAGAAAGTGCGGAGCCCTCTTCCTTTCCTCTGGTATTCAATCTTTTCCACCATAGTTCGGGTTTCGTATTAGTCGCGGTCAATCAAACATAGGCATCCGGGGCAAATGTTTGATTGACAGAAAATAGTTGTCCAGGATTGACACCGGGATTTTCCTATGGAAAACCAATGTAAATGTTAAAATCCAATGGGTGTATCCAATTGGAAAGAGCAAGCGTGAGGTGTCTGGCAGCGATAGCACGCGTTTGGGAAATACCTGACGTCGATGCGTTAAAATGCGCAGTTAGTCCAGTCACGTATGAACGCGGGTATCTCGAAACTAGTAAACGCGAACGCACTTTGCAGCCAAAGGGCAGAAAATATGAGAAGTTGCAGTGGGCTTACGAGTGGAGAGTACTTATTGTGAATGTATGTATGTACATATGTGAATGGATAAACTGGGTCGTTAAAACAAAGAGCTTTCACTTCTTGGATATCTATCAAAAGTGTTAGACGTGCGTTTTTTTTGTTTGTGGAGAAAAAAGATCCTTTTTGTTGAGAAAGAACAAAAGATAGGAGGAGGCGAGCGATATCAGGAAGGGAAGAAGGAATAAGGCATAAAAAGCAGGAAGAGCAGAAGAGCAGAGGCAGAAGGAGAAGAACAAAAAGAAAAAAATATGAGTAGAGTTTTTTTTTTTAAATAGTGTCAAATCGATCAGTGCAGAAAAGTGCAAGAATTCGTCGGTTGTTCCGCGGCCAGAAAATTCCCGAGAAAAGACAGGACACGCGACCCCTTTTAAAATAATTTTTAATTGAATTTGGGAAAAATTCGTTCGCGGGCCATCTTCGTGGTCCGCCATTTTAATATTCCATCAAAAAAAAATCGTCACAAATAAAATTTAATTGGGCGCACCACCCCCATATCACAACGTGGGTAAAATATTCTCTTTCATTTCACAGCACCGGTTTTGGTTTCCTTTGTTTCGCTTTCTTTTCATTTTCCTTGTTATTTTCAGGTTTCGTAATATTCCGAAAATTACGTGACATCCAAAATCCATCGTTCACTTGGAAGCCAAAGCGCTCCAAGTTTGAACCCACCCCGCACTGTGAGCTAGCCCAGCATCTCGAAGTTCACTCACGAGAAGTTGCAAATCTTCGGGTGAGTGATCTTTGTTTGACATATCGCTCATAGGAATTTTCGCAGCACTGTAGCTCAAAAATGAAGGCCCAAAAATCGGTGACACACAGAAAGACGGACGGACAGACATGGCTAAATCGACTCAGCTAGCGATTCTGAGTCAATCCATATATACATTAAGGTATTTCTATCGAAATTATTTCACTATGTTACAAACTAACATATGTGAAGTCTAATATACATTTATGGGATAGGGTATAAAAATGCAAAACAACACAATACCAAATAAAAAAGTTTTTAACTTCAAAAAGCTAATTTTTAAAAAGCTAATCTATCAAAAAACTAAATAAAAATTGCGAAATATGAGAGGGCTCAGACAGTTTATCAAAATATTTTGTGGTTCGACAAAAAAAAACTAAAACAGTTTTTAACTTTCTCTTACAAAGAGAAAGATATTGTTTTCGTGAAAATTTTCGACCTCGAGATTTTGATTGATTCTAACATTACGATGATAGCGGAGCCTAAAAAAGTGGTTTTTGGAATTCCGTCCGTCGCGTCGGTCTGTCGGTCCGTCGGTCCGTCGGTCCGTCTGTCCGTAATGGTCTCCCCAGCCTAAATCGCTTGGCCGATTTTCTTCAAACTTCGTATCCAAGCTTATTTTGGTCATAATTCTAGGCCATTTTTTTTGTTTGCTTTTAGCCATGTTATTAACGGTACCTGCCATATAAAAATTACACATAACCTCAATTTTCTCGAAAACGGCTCTAACGATTTTGATTAAACTTTATATATACTATAAGCATATTAGTTCCAACAAAACTGCATACCCAGTTTTTGCGAGAAAATCCATATAACGGATTTTGTCATATAGGCCATATAAAGAAAATTGTTAATTTCTCGCAAACTACTATGTCAAATTGAATGAAATTTAATATATATACTACTATAAGAGTTTTAAACAATTCCACACAATTAGTTCTAGCCCAACTATCACTTAACGGAATTTTCAGTTTTGGCCAATAACGAAAATTATTTATTTTTCATATAGACACCGATTCCTTCAAAGTTCGGAGTAAACGTTCGTATAATCACATTTTGACATTTTATATAATTTTCAGCATTAATAATTAAAATGCTCACTATTTGATCTAACACCCAACTCGCTGTGAAAGAGAAAGTTGCGTACGACCCAGTCGTGCACCCACCACTCGTTTTTAATAAAACCGCCCCCAAAAAGTGGGCTGGCAAAAACTTTATATGAGCGATATATAGATATTCAGATTGTCTAAATATCTTGTTTAGATATTTTTTTTTATTCTTAACCGTTTAACCAACATTAACTTTTTTCTAAAATGTGGGCGTAGCAGTGAGGAGATTTTGAAATGTTGTACACTGAAGCCTAGGACAAGGATCCCATATACCAAATTTCATTATCCTAGCTCAAAATTTAAGGCCTAAAAATCAGTTACATACAGACAGACGGACGGACAACAGACAGACATGACTCAATCGACTCAGCTTTCGATTCTGAGGTATATCTATACATTATATACTTTGAGGTATATCTACCTACATTATTTCTCTATGTTACAAACTAATATACCCCTATGGGATAGGGTATACAAATGCAGAAAGAATATTTGTCATATTATTAAAAACAAATCGTTAATTCCAAAACGTAGAATGCGAAACAACAAAATACTCAATAAAAAATTGCGAAAAGAAAAACGGCGAAATGAACCACCTCCAAATGATAATTTGCCAAACATTTTTGGCGAAACATACCATACCCGGTTCTTTGATTGGGGACCTTATGCCTAGTTACTTTTGTGCCGCGAGTGGTATTTTATTTCCCACCTACCCCGCATATCAGCCAATAACCCTCTATCGCGTGTGATGGAAGACTAGCAACTCCACGCGGAAGTTTTATATAAGTCCGTCCTAAAATTTGAGCTAGGATAATGAAATGCTGTTGATGCCTCCAGTAGAAATGTAAATATGCTACAAAACGATATTGCCAACGAAAACACGCGATGTTATTTGTAAATAACACAAAAAGTTTTCAGAGAATTATCTTTATAGAAGGATCTATGACAATTATGTGTTCAACCAAATATCGGCCAAATGCTCGCCACGTCTTCAGTGGCATACCTCTATCCGATGGTCCATATTTTCAATGCCTCTGAATTGTTCTTGGCTTATTGACGTACACTTTTTCTTTTAAATATCCCCAAAGAAAGAGGTTCAACGGTGTCGAATCACATGATTGTGGCGGCCAATTAACATCGCCACGACGTGAGATAACACGGCCATTGTATTTCTCGCACAAAAGTGAAAAGTGAATTGTGTACCTCTCCATAGTTGAATTTCTCAAACACTGAAGCAAAGAAAACGTTTAAACGTTTCAAAGGCGGATCGCCGATGACCTATGTTCAACACCTTTTTTAAGGTTTTTTTTTCAATTCGATATCATCAAGCTGAAGGGTTTCTTTCAACCAGAGAGACTGGCTGTATATGTATATATTTCAATTACAATGTATCTGAAGGCATGACGAGCTGATGCATCAGTATCAGGAAAAGCCGCGCATAATGCGAGTTATTGGCTTCGTGAAAAACAATCGAACTCGAGATTTAAGTCAACGCAAACCGTACGATGATAGAAAAACCCGAAAAAGTGGGTCCGGCAATCCCATCCCTGGATGGATTCAATTTTAGTTTATAAACTAGGGTCTTGGTTCATTACCCATAGGGGTTTTTGGTTTTGGAATTATAGGGTCAAAACTAATGGTACCTACCATATAACGGTTTTGGTAATACCGACATTTCTAACAGGTTTGATTTTTACCAGTAATATTTATAAAATAGCTGCGTATTCAGATTTTCGGATTTTAAGGCCTTATAATCAGTGTTAGGGAAAAATCACAATTACGCTTTCACCCATTTCCTATAAATTCAGTATTCAAATTTCGTATTGCTCCTTGCTCGCGCAAGTACGTACGACCCAGTCATGAACCCATTATTCGTTTTGTATGGTTTGGTTAACTGTCACGTAGTTCTGTTTTTTTCTGAACAGTCTGACCGTAAACATATTTATGCGGATAGCATCACTCACAGTGGCATTTTGAAAAGTTTTGATGCGGAATTTATCTGACCGTGTACACTTACCTGTGCAAGCCTTTTTTCTCGTTAATCCATAAATTGGTTTTATGACAGCAAATTAAAATATTGACTGGTTTATTTTGTTGGAAATACTCGTCCAGGGGCTACAAAGAGATCAATTATCGGGACTCAATGAACGAAGAACGTAACGAATATTACCGACTTTATTGTAACTATTTGTCGATTAAAAAACGGTAATTTAATATCCTTTGATGGTTTTATTTCAGATAGGGTAGTTAATATAATTCTCTGATTAAGTTTAGTAGTATTGCTTTGTAAAAATGCATGTACATGTTCTCAGGGTTGCGAGAAATAACTAATACCACGCTGACCAAAAATAACTAGAGGGGTGGTTAAGGTGACTCAGGTGGTCAGATGCAAACGGGCTATCCGGATACCAGGTAATCTCACGATTAATCTTGCCTTGCCCCACCACTAGTGGGAATTAATTACAAACTTTCCAAAAAACTTATGAGAGGCTACAATCCACAGTGCGGATCGTTGAATACCCTATCCCATCCCATCTGTAAAACTAATATCCCCAAAAAGCGGACATGGCTTAAAACACGATGCGGATTTAAATATAGAAAATGACATTGTCAAAACAAATTTTACGGTTCCACAAAAGACAAAGTTTTTCTCCTGCATATGTTGTGGGGTAGTGTATAAAAATTATTTTTAATAAAAACGCCCCCAAAAAGTGGGCGTGGGTTAAAATGGGCTATAGACAAAATGTTCATATTAACAATACTAATGATTCTGCATCAATATTTTTTTCGAAAATTTTAAAATTTGACCGAAAAAAGTTTTTAATTAAAAACGCCCCAAAAAGTGGGCGTGGCGAAAAACATTATATTGACGAAATATAGACAATTCGATTCTCTAAATATGCTGCTCGGACACTTTTTTAAAATTCTTTACGGTTTGGCCAAAAAAAACGTTTTCCTAAAAAGGGGGCGTGGCAGTGGGCGGATTTTAAAAATTTTTACACTTGTTCTGGTGACTCGGACAAGGATCCTATATCCCAAATTTCATTATCCTAGCTCAAAATTCAAGGCCCAAAAATCGGTGACGAACAGACAGACGGACGGACGGACAGACAGACATGGCTAATTCGACTCAGCTAGCGATTCTGAGTCGATCCATATACTTTGAGGTATATGTAGCAAAATTGTTTCTCTATGTTACAAACTATGTATCAAAACTAATATACCCCTATGGGATAGGGTATAAAAACTTAGAATGCTACAATCCGCTGTTCGAAATATTTAATACGCTATCCAAAAGAGGGGGTGCAGTTCAAAATGTTCTACATAGGAAATATGAATCTCCAATATTGACCAAATATTTATACCCTATCAAATAGGGGTATATTAGTTTTGATACATAGTTTGTAACATAGAGAAATAATTTAGCTACATATACCTCAAAGTATATGGATCGGCTCAGAATCGCTAGCTGAGTCGATTTAGCCATGTCTGTCCGTCCGTCCGTCCGTCCGTACGTCACCAGTTTTTGGGCCTTAAATTTTGAGCTAGAAGGATGAAATTTGGTACACGTTCTCTTTGTTGCTCCCAGCATAACAAGTGTAAACATTTTTGAAATCCGCCCACTGCCACGCGCCCTTTTTAGAAAAACGTATTTTTTGGCCAAACCGTAAAGAATTTGAAAAAAAGTGTCTGAGCAGCAAATTTAGAGAATCGTAATATCTATTTTTCGTTCATATAAAGTTTTTTGCAACGCCCACTTTTTGTGGGCGTTTTTAATAAAAAAACGTTTTTTGGTCGAATTTTAAATATTTCGAGAAACAATTTTGATGCAGAATCATTAGTAATAATAATATGAATATTTCGTTTATAGACCATTTTAACCCACGCCCACTTTTTGGGGGCGTTTTCTTACAAAAACCGTTTGTATACCCTACCCCTTAGCATATGCAGGAGCAAAACGATGTTTTTTGTCAAACAACAAAAGATTCTGATAAACTGTTTGAACAATATGTTGTGACAATGTCATTTTCTATATAATAGGCCCATAAAGCCCACTTTTTGGAGATATTAATTTTAAGGATGGGATGGGATAGAGTATTCAACGATCCGCACAGCGGATTGTACCCTTCTCATATGTTTATACCCTATCCCATAGGGGTATATTAGTTTTGATACTTAGTTTGTAACATAGAGAAATAATTTAGCTACATATACCTCAAAGTATATGGATCGACTCAGAATCGCTAGCTTAGTCGAATAAGCCATGTCTGTCTGTCCGTCCGTATGTCCGTCTGTCTGTTCGTCACCGATTTTTAGGCCTTAAATTTTGAGCTAGGATGATGAAATTTGGTATATAGGATCCTTGTCCATGCCACCAGAACAGTGTAAACATTTTTGAAATCCGCCAACTGCCACGCCCCCTTTTTAGGAAAACGTATTTTTTGGCCAAACCGTGAGGAATTTTAAAAAAGTGTCTGAGAAGCATATTTAGAGAATTGTAATATCTATATTTCGTCAATATAAAGTTTTTCGCCACGCCCACTTTTTGGGGGCGCTTTTATAAAAAAAAACGTTTTCTGGTCAAATATTAAAATTTTCAAAAAAATTGTTGATGCACAATCGTTGGTAGTATTAATATAAACATTTCGTCCGTAGACTATTTTAACCCACGCCCACTTTTTGGGGGCGTTTTCTTACAAATAACATTTGTATGCCCTACCCCAAGGCATATGCAATAGAAAAACGTTGTTTTTCGTCGAACCATAAAAGAATTTGATAAACCTTCTGAACAATATGTTGTGACAACGCCATTTTCAATACTTTATGACCATAAAGACCACATTTTGGGGATATTAATTTTAAGGATGGGATAGGGTATTCAACGATCTGCACAGCGGATTGTAGCCTTCTCATATGTTTATACCCTATCCCATAGGGGGGTATATTAGTTTTGACATTAAGTTTGTAACATAGAGAAATAATTTCGATACATATACCTCAAAGTATATGGATCGATTCAGAATCGCTAGCTGAGTCGATTAAGCCATGTCTGTCTGTCCGTCTGTCCGTCTGTGTGTCACCGATTTTTGGGCCTTAAATTTTGAGCTAGAGTGTTGAAATTTGGTATATAGACTCTCTGGCCGACGAAGCAGAACAAGTGTAAAAATTTTTGAAATCTGCCCACTGCCACGCCCCCTTTTTGAAAAACGTAGTTTAAAGCCAAACCGTAAGGAATTTCAAAAAAGTGTCTGAGCAGCTTATTTAGAAAATCCTAATATCTATATTTCGTTCATACAAAGTTTTTTGCCACGCCCACTTTTTGGGGGCGTTTTTAGTAAAAAACGCTTTTTGTCCAAATTTTAAAACTTTCGAAAAAAAATTTGATGCAAATACTTTCGCAATGGTAATATAAACATTTTGTCCATAGATCATTTTCACCTGCGCCCACATTTTGGGGGCGTTTTCTTACAAAAACCATTTGTATACCCCATCCCAAGGCATTACCAATAGAAATACGTTGGTTTTTGTCGAACCACAAAAGATTTTGATAAACTGTCTGAGCAATATATTGTGACAATGTCATTTTCTGTATTTCATCGCCATAAGGCCTATATTTTGAGAATATTAATTTTAAGGATGGGATGGGATAGGGTATTCAACGATCCGCACAGCGGGTTGTAGCCTCTCATATGTTTTTTTTTGATTTGGATGTGAATGAAATATACAAAATACATATGTATATATATCTTGTTCAGGTTTTTTTTTTTGTAAATACCTATTATTATTTACTTAATTTCTTTACCAAAACAATACGCCGGTTCCAACTCTTTATTGGCGAATTGGCAAAGGTGAAAAGCTAAAGGTGAAAAGGAACTTTTACATCATTGTGAAACGATGAAATGGATTCCTCCTAAATAAGCCAGAGAGGCATATAAATCTAGACCCTCAAGTATAAGCATCTATATGCAAGAAATGATTGCACAAGTACAGAGAGACAAAACTATCCTTATCATTGGATTAATTGCTAATGCTCATCCTGAAGTGTGGAGTAGATCGAACACGAACGAACGAGGTGAGTTAATTTTTTAGTATTTTTACTCGCTCCTAATAGAACAAGTATTGTTTTCGTGAAAAATCGAAGCCGACATTTTGATAAAATATAACAAGCTTTGATAAATGGACAAGCTTGAAAAAGTGGATCGGGCCATTCTATTCATCTGTCAGTCTGTCGATTTGTACACGCAACTGGAGGCTAAATGGCTTGAATACAGTATAAAATCTTGTTAACTTAATTTTTTGGACATGGCATTATCACACTATATTATAATTATGTATATAATTATATTTAGGCTAATTGACTTCGCTACGGAACGAAATGCCACTATAGCCAGCACACGGTTTCCTCACCTCGATATCCATAAGAGGACTTGGTGGTCTCCAGATCAACGAACAGTCAACCAAATTGATCACGATGCGATAGTCAAGAGACACGCATCCAGTATTTTGGATGTCCGAACATTCCGAGGGGCTAACATCGACTCGGACCACTACCTTGTTGTAGCCAAGGTAAGGATGCGGATATCCACCAAGCCACAACAAACTAGAAATACTGTGAAAAAATTTAATTTCGAAAGACTGCAATCGCCAGAGACCGCCAAGACATTCGCGCAACGCGTATCCCTTCACCTCTCGATTCACACCATACCACCAGCATCTAATGTCGAAGAGCAATGGCAACGATGTCAACAAGCCATTAGATCAGCCGCAACTGATGTGTTAGGTTTCTCGCGGCCACCAGCAAGAATCCCCAGGTTTGATGAGGAATTCCGACAGATGCTCGCAGCCAAGAACGAGGCCTACAAGGCTAAGCTGCAGGTGAAGACGAGAGCTGCAATTAAGCTCTATAGGCAAAGAAGAAGGGAAGAACACCGGATCTTGTATCCATCGCATTGGCATTTAGAGAGGTGCCACTCCAGTAACGATGTTCGCAAGTTTTACCAAAGTCTAAAACGTCAAAGCCAAGGATACAAGGCTCGAACAGAATCCTGTCGAGATGAACAAGGAAATATCGTAGTTGAGACACAGTCGATGCTGAGGATATGGAAGAACCACTTCTGCAGACTGTTAAACGGCGATGACGAACAACATTCCGCTGTCAGGCAGAACGAATCATTTAATATTGGCAACAACAGCGAAAACTGCCAACCACCCGACCTAAGTGATGTGAGGATAGCAATATCTAAACTCAAGCTTAATAAGGACTTCCCGCTGAGCTTTATAAAGCTGGCGGAGATGACTTGGTAAGTAACATCTACCAACTCATAAGCCAAATCTGGTCGGTTGAAAGCATGCCTGGGGAATGGAACCTCAGCATCTTTTGCCCGATCCACAAAAAAGGAGACTCTCTGAGCTGCACCAACTACAGAGGCATAAGTCTGCTCAACATCGCCTACAAGATCCTATCTGCCGAAACCGTTTACCAACAATCTGATCGGCCCTTATCAGTGTGTTTTTAGGCCAGGAAAGTCCACAATCGATTAAATTTTCACACTTAGGCAGATCCTGGAAAAAAACCCAAGAAGTCCAAATCGATACCCACCACCTATTTATCGATTTCAAATCCGCATACGACAGAATTTATAGAGACGAACTATACAGATCCATGTCTAGTTTTGGTATACCGTCCAAACTCGTCCGTTTGTGTAGGATGACGATGAAGAATTCTCGCTGCACCATCAGGGTCGGAAACGACCTCACCGACACATTTGATACCAAAAAAGGATTTAGACAAGGCGATGCGCTGTCATGTGACTTCCCGAGCCAACACCAGAGGCACAATTTTCCAAAAATCGGTGCAACTACTAGCATACGCCGACGATATTGACATCATTGGTAGGACTCAACGTGATGTCATAGCCACCTTTGCAAAAATGGGTTTAGCAGTAAATGAGGGTAAGACTTAGTATATGCTGTCAACACGTAAGGACACACAACATCGACGAATTGGACAGACCGCCACCATTGACAGATATAACTTCGAGGTAGTACGGGACTTTGTCTACCTCGGCTCCGCTATTAACTCTGACAACAACATCTCGTCAGAAATCAAACGAAGAATTACTCTTGCCGACCGTTGTTTCCTCGGGCTAAGAAGGCAATTTAGTAGTAAAGCCCTCACTCGAACTACTAAGGTGATCCTATATAAGACCCTGATCACCCCAGTCCTGCTCTACGGCGCTTAAGCATGGACCGTATCAAAAGCGGATGAAGAAATCCTTGGTCGATTACAGAGAAATAATCTTCGGTACCGTTTGCGTTGACGGGCTATGGAGACGAAGATTCAACCACGAACTATACGAGCTGTGCAGCGACATACCCCTGGTCAAAAAACTCCGCATTGGACTTTTAAGATGGCTAGGACATGTAGAAAGAATGGACACCAATACTCCGGCTCGCGGAGTCTTCGATTCCCAGCCAGACGATCCCTGTCAGCGTCCGAGAAGAACTATAGCCAAATTGATGAGGAAGGATGAGGAGGTGTCGATTTAGGCTCTAAAACGATTTTTCCAATACTGCTACGGACGTAAGTCCACCTTAAAAACTGATCATAAACCCTTGGTAGCTATTTTCAGCCCAGATAAAAAACTGCCAAGTATGGTTGCAAAACGCATTCTGCATTATGCCCAGTTCTTGCAAGGTTTTACTTACGATAATTCAATTACGAGCATTCAAAAGCCCCGGGGAGTTGGATGACATCACATGCATCCAGATTTTGAAGGTAAAGACCAACAATTCTCTTTATCTCATGGGGTAATCCTTAGAAATAGCCTAGCAGTGATACCTATATGTTTGAGGGAGTTTATCCTGACCGAATTGCATGAAGCACACGTGGACATAGTGAAGATGAAAGCACTGGCTAGAAGCTATGTTTGGTGGCCGCGCATCGATTCGGATATTGAAAATATGGCTCGCGAATGCCTTGCATGAAGAAGTACTATGCATCAGTCTACAAAAAGGGTACATCATCCATGGAAGTACCCAACTAGTGCATTGCAGAGAGTTCACATGTGGATAAATAATATTATTCATGGATAAATATTTTCTTATCGCGGTCTATGCGCATTCAAAGTGGCCAGAGATTGTTCCGATGACGTGTAGCACAGCGTCGAAAACAATAGTCGTGTTACGTGACATTTTTGCTCGTTTTGGGTTGCCTGTTACATTAGTCAGCGATAACGGGTCTACTTTTATATCGGGGGAGTTCAAGGAATTTACCAGAGCAAATGGAATCGCCCACATGTTCTCCGCGCCGTAGCATCCAGCTACAAATGGCCAGGCAGAGAGGTTCGTGCAGAACATGAAAGTGGAACTTCGCATGATGGTAAAAGACTCTGGGGACTTAAGTCAGAAGCTTTCCAAATACCTGCCGCAATACCGGAAAACACCAAATTCTACAAAGGGGATAGCTCCATGTATGTTGTTCCTGTAGCGAGATATTCGTGTACGATTGGATTTGGTTCGTTCCGAAACAAAAAAAAAACGTTCAACAGAAACTACAATGCGCACCATATGCAAATAAAAGTTGGTTAAATTTTAGGGCCGATGTTGTTTTTGAACACAAAATATTTAGAAAATTATTGTCATTTCTTTTTATTATGATAATATTAAAATTATTCAATTATGTAGGGAACAAATCGTCCATATCTTCCAATTCGGACCACAAAAAGTTCGGTATCATCTCACGATAGCGAACACCATTTACAGTAACTGCCTGACCAAAATTAGGCCATTTTGAAAAAAAATACGGCACGATGATGCCGCCAGCTCATAAACCGCACCAAACAGTCACTCTTTGTGGGTGCATTGGTTTTTCGACAATCACTCTTGGATTATCATCCGCCAAAAATGCGTCAATTCTGCTTATTGACGAATCCAATGAGGTGAAAATGTGCCTCATCACTGAAGATGATTTTCTTCGAAAATTGATCATCCTTCTTGCCACCATTCTGAAGCTTGAAATGGTCAAAGGCTTTAGATCTTGAGTCAATTGCACCTTGTAAGCGTGTAAATGCAAGTCTTTATGCATAATGTTCATCAACGACGAGCGTGAGAGGTGCAATTGTTGGGCACGACGCGTCGTCGAGTTGATGTGGACTCTTCAGCTACGCAATATATTCTGCATTACAAGCTGTACGAGCATGAACTGACGTTTTCACATCGCCTACAGACCTGGTTTGGTCAAATTTTTGCACGATTTTTCCGATTGTACGCACATTTGGAAGATGAAATTGACCGAAAAAACATATGAGAAGGATACAATCCGCTGTGCGGATCGTTTAATACCCTATCCCATCCCATCCTTAAATTCATTTTCCCAAAAATGTGGTATTTATGGGCATAACGTATTGTAAATGACGTTGTCACAACATAATGTTCAGAAGGTTTATCAAATTCTTTTATGGTTCTACAAAAAACAACGTTCTTCTATTGCATATGCCTTGGGGTAAGGCATACAAATGGTTTTTGTAAGAAAACGCCCCTAAAAAGTGGGCGTGGGTTCAAATGGTCTATTGACGAAATGTTCACATTAATACAACCAATGATAATGCATCAAAACTTTTTTCGAAAATTTTAAAATTTGACCGGAAAACGTTTTTTATAAAAAAAACGCTCATAAAAAGTGGGCGTGGCAAAAAACTTTATATTGACGAAATATAGATATTACCATTCTCTAAATATACTGCTCACACACTTTTTTAAAATTCATTACGGTTTGGCCAAAAAATACGTTTTCCTAAAAAGGGGGCGTGGCAGTGGGCGTATTTCAAAATTTTTTACACTTGTTCTGGTGACTCGGACAAGGATCCTATATACCAAATTTCATTATCCTAGCTCAAAATTTAAGGCCCAAAAATCGGTGACGAACAGACAGACGGACGGACGGACGGACAGACAGACATGGCTAATTCGACTAAGCTTGCGATTCTGAGTCGATCCATATACTTTGAGGTATATGTAGCAAAATTATTTCTCTATGTTACAAACTAAGTATCAAAACTAATATACCCCTATGGGATAGGGTATAAAAACGTTGTTTTTCGTCGAAACATAAAAGAATTGGATAAACCTTCTGAACAATATGTTGTGACAGCGCCATTTTCAATACTTTATGACCATAAAGACCACATTTTGGGGATATTAATTTTAAGGATGGGATGGGATAGGGTATTAAACGATCCGCACAGCGGATTGTAGCCTTCTCATATGTTTCTATGTTACAAACTTTGTATCAAAACTAATATACCCCCCTATGGGATAGGGTATAATAACGAAGTGCACGATTTCAACGGCCATTTTCATAATAAGACTGAATAACGTTAACGCGTTGCTCGATTGTGTATCTTTCCATAGTTTAAATTGAGTTACTCTGAAATTAAGAAATGTAAAATTAAATGCAGAAGAAAACTCGACGTTTAGGTGTGGTTCACATTCAAAATCGGCCCTTAATATATAACCACCCGTTAGAATACAGTACTATCCTGGTGATATGGTAAAAGTGAGGAATTTTAGTCCAAGGACAAGAAATGGGAATTTGGGAGAATAGCACGCAGATATGGATTGCTACACTACTTTATAAATGTAAATGGAAAGCTTTGGCGAAGAATTGTGGATAAAATTACAAAGTGCAACATCGATCCATCAAATACAATGAAGGATTCTGACTTCGAAGTAATATCTTTGATTCCTTTAACTAAAACTCCATATACTCTCACAGATCAAAATACTGAAGCAACGCTAAAGGAACCAGAAATTTGTGAGCTAAGTATAGAGTCATCTGGTTCTTTGTTTTAGTGGTGAGGAGTTCTACGTATTTCCAAACACGGTTTCTGTTTATGACGTAAGCTTACTGCGAACCTTCCGAAAGTGTGTCAGATGCTGAATTCCTAACTATGTGTCAAATAGCCAACGTGCTTTTCCATCATTCCTTTTCAATTTGATTTCCGACCCATCAGGTCATGAGTTTGTAAGTTATCTTGAAGAATAAATAAAATTGAATTGTGTTACTCTGCATGGAAACTTTGATTTCTGTAATTACGGAAGTACGTACAGCAAGCATACACAACAATTAGTACCTGTATCGGGAAAGTACACACCTAAATACTGTAAAGTAGTCTTTTAGTACCTACCGAATGAGCAGTAAGGTGTGTAGTTGGTGCAGACAAATAAAGGCCCCGAAAAGTGCAACGTGTCTGAACAAGTGCAAGTGCCTGAACAAGATATTTAGACAATATTATAATCTATAATTTGAACATTAAATTACTTCAATAATAGAGATACAAACATTTCTTCTATAGATCATTTTAATCCGCGACATCCTATAAAAGCGATTTTTATATCATTTGAATTATGATAAAGGTCCTGACTCCTGACTAATATGACCTTTATCATAATTCATATGCTATAAAAATCTCTTTTATAGGACGATGCCCCTGCGAAAATATTTTGAACTAGGATACAGAAATTTCTTATATTAGAACTTTGTTCACAGATTCAGTACAGAAAGGAATATTTTTAAAATCCACCAACTGCCACGCCAAATTTAAGAAAAAAACCTCGATTTCGGTTAAACGAAAAGGAATTTCGATAAAGTATCTAATCCGGATATTTAGATATATTAGTTTTGATACACAGTTTGTAACATGTTTACATAATTTAGCTAGCATTCTCAGTATGCTCAAAATCACTAGCTGACTCAAATTGCTCTCAGAAGAATTAGTGTAAACATTTTTAAAATCCACCACTGCCACGTCCCACTTCCAGAAAAACCTAATTGTGGACCAAGCCGTAAAGTTATTTAGACAGGGAGTCGGACCGAATCCAGAAAAACGTAATCCCGAAAATCAAAAATCGCGAAAAGCCACAAATCCCAAAAGTGAAACTAAAAAATTTATTGTAGCAACAATAACAATAATTGTCTATTTTACGTTGAAAAAAAAAATAAAGAATTCCGAAAACGAAATCCCGAAAAATTATATTAAATGAAAAATTTGCTCAAATTTTTCATTTTTTATAATTTTAGGTTTTCGGGATTTCGGATTTTCGGGATTTTGAATTTTCGGGAATTTGGCTTTTCGGGATTTCGGTTTTCGGGATTATGTCCCTAACCCATTTAGACAATCTAACCAAATATACATATTGGTTTTTATAACGTTATTATACATTTATACGCCCACTTTTTGGGGGAAGTTCCAGTAAAAGTGGTTTTCGGTACAATTAAAATACAGCAAATGAGAATGATTATTATTATGCCAATACTTGCCATATACGAGCAACAACAAATGTATTATGTATTTGTTGAAAGTATAATATTGTTGTCATTCTAGCTCATCTTAGTTAGTAATTAAATAACTTGTTCCTATATTACATATTTAATCAACAAATTTGGGTATTCATCCAAACAACTTGAATATTAGCATCGACAGTGAGTAGCGATCAAAATTTTGTGTAGCTTTTTATGTTTTATTCTTCGATATCAAATTCATTTTCCTTCTTTTTCTTGGAAAGAAAAAATTAAATTCGAATGTGGGCCGATGGTTTATCTATATGTATTAATCAATCTTATATTATTATGACGGTTCGTCAAACAGCAAACTCTAGAAAATACATGTACGCAAAAACACTCAACTCGTTGTCATAATAAATAGATCTGAAATTCATCCGAAGAAAATATGAAATAACAAGAATGTCGAAATTTTTATTTCCAAAATGTTTATACCCATAGGGGTATTTTAGTTTTAATACACACCTTGTAACATAGAGAGATAATTTTGATAGTTGTACTTTAAAGTATGTGGATGAGCCCAGAATCGCTAGCTTAGTCGATATGACCATGTCTGTCTGTCCGTCTTTACGTCAGGCTGAAATTTTGAAGCTATGATGATGAAATTTGTATCCTTACCCATGTTAACAAGACAAGTGTACACATTTTAAATATCCGCCTTCTGCCACACCCATTTTTTATAAAATTGTTTGAACAATATTGTGACAATTTCATTTTCTATGAGTCATGCCTATAAAGTTTTTTGGGGATAACATTTCGAAATGCGATGGGATAGGATATTAAACGATTCGCACAGCGTATTGTAGCCTTCTCATATGTTTTTTTTTTGCAGAATGAGATGACAAATGTAAAGCTCTCCTTCTGTCGATATCACTATATTATGTATATTCCCACGAGGCAGACTTTTCTTTTTTTTTTCTGGGTTGAACCAAATCACCCACAGATTTTGTAAGAAATTTATTGCAAGGAACCGTAAAACGGAAAACAATATTTTAACCTTATACTGTTATTGGATGACATATTTCCAAGAACTGAGATAATGGGGTTTTTTAAGAAAAATTGAAAAACTGAAATTTGTTCAGTATTATAATTACTTTGCTAGGGCTTAGATGAGGGGATTTATTATTTATTTTACATGTGTCAAATAACTGAAAATAAAGCATAAAAGACATAAGCCATGTGTGATTAAATAATTTCACAAATAAAATGTTAGTGGAATTATCATTCATTATATTCATTCATTTCAAAATAATCACAATCTTTTATTTGCTGCATATATATATTTTTATTTAATTTTTATATTATAGTGGCGCTACAGTCCGGGATGAACCTGGGCCTCAACCAACCGGTCCTTAGCTAACCGCCTCCAGTTGCGCACTCCATTTTGGTTGAGGTCGGTTTCTACTTGTAAGCGCCATTTAAGGTGAGGTCTTTCCCTACTGCGTCCGACGTCTGCCTGGGAATCGAAGACTCTGCGAGCCGGAGTATTGGTGTCCATTCGTTTTACATGTCCAAGGCGTCTTAAACGTCCAATGCAGAGTTTTTTGACCAGGGGTATGTCCCTGTACAGCTCGTATAGTTCATGGTTGAGTCTTCGTTCCATAGCCAGTCAACGCACACGGGACCGAAGATTATTTCTCTTGAATCGACCAAGGATTTCTTCATCCGCTTTTGATACGGTCCATGCTTCAGCGCCGTAGAGCAAGACTGGGATGATCAGGGTCTTATATAGGAGCTCCTCCATTAGTTCGAGTTAGGGCTTTACTACTAAATTGCCTTCTTAGCCCGAAGAAAACAGCGGTTGGCAAGAGTAATTCTTCGTTTAATTTCTGACGTGATGTTGTTGTAGATTTAATAGCGGGGCCGAGGTAGACAAAGTCCCGTACTACCTCAAAGTTATACCTGTCAATGGTGAAAGCATATATTTGGTCTTACCCTCATTTACTGCTAAACCAATTTTTGCCCCTTCCTTCTCTATACTAGATTACGTGGCTATGACATCACGTTGAGTCCTACCAATGATGTCAATAACGTCGGCGTATGCTAGTAGTTGCACCGATTTTTGGAAAATTGTGCCTCTGGTGTTGAGTCTGGAGAATTGCACAATCCTATCAAGAATCAAATTGAAGAAGTCACATGAAGTCACCTTGCCTAAATCCTTTTCGGTATCGAATGTGTCAGTGAGGTCGTTTCCGACCTTTGTGGAGCAGCTAGAATTCATTATCCAACACAAATGGACGATATCGGCGGTATACCAAAACTGGACATGGCTCTGTAGAGTTCATCTCTATAAATGCTGTCGTATGCGGCTTAAAAATAGATAAATAGGTGATGGGTATCGATTTGGACTTCTTGGGTTTTTTTCCATAATCTGCCGAATTGTGAATATTTGATCGGTTTTGGACTTTCCTGGCCTAAAAACTGATAAGCGCCGATCAGGTTGTTGTAAAAGGTTTCAGGCGTTCTCATTTTACGGCATTAAGCCTCATTTTCACATACAGCTTAGCACTGTAGATCTCGTTCTTGGCTGCGAGCATCTGTCGGCATTCCTCATCAAAATCGGTGAATCTTGCTGATGGCCGCGAGAAACCTGGCACATCAATTGCGACTGATCTAATGGCTTGTTGGCATCGTTGCCATTATTCTTCGACATTAGATGCTGGTGGTATGGTGTGTATCGAGAGGTGAAGGGATACGCGTTGCGCGAAGGCCTTGGCGGTCTCTTGCGATTGCAGTCTTTCGACATTAAATTTTTGCACACTATTTCTGGTTTGTTGTGGCGTGGTGGATATCCGCATTCTTACCTTGGCTGCCACAAGGTAGACGTCCGATTCGATGTTAGCCCCTCGGAATGTTCGGGTATCCAAAATAATGGATGCGTTCCTCTTGTCTATCGCAATGTGATCAATCTGGTTGACTGTGCTTTAATCTGGAGACTTCCATGTCCCCTTCGAAAATACTGCTAAAATGTCTTCTCTTCCTGCATTTGCGTTAAAATCTCCCAGCACAATTTTAACATCGTACTTTAGTTGTCGCTCATAGGTTTTGTCAAGGAGCTCATCTCAAGAAGCAATCCTTAGTTATATCACCTTTTTCCTCCGTCATGTACTGAATTTCATCAGTTTAGCTGAAAATGTATGAATCAAAAAACAAGAGACTTTCGGGCGGACAGACATACTTGGCTAAATCTAATAAGTTTGTTATTTTCGAGTCGGTCCACATAATTAACAATATGTCTATCTAAATTTATTCTCTATGTAATTTAAAACTGATAACTGACAAGCTGATAAAACTGAAACCGAAATATTCTCCGAAATATGGTTGGGTGCTGTAGAACGAGGGTAGACTCTGATTGGCGTTAACTTGGCAATGCCCAGTGTTGCAACTCTGACTACACATCAAATGTGCTTATCTTTACCTCCAAGTGGTAACCATCGGGTACTGGTCTCATCCAACCGGATTTGACTTGCTAAACGATAAGTGCGAGTGTTGATAACACGACAAAAACAGCAACACTATAAACACCCTGGTGAGAATGGCACGGAAGAATACCCGGCCTGCTGTCCCAGGCGAACCTAGATGAGCTGCTCTGACATATTCGGACAACAGGTTGTCTAGGAATTTTAAGGGTTAGTCAGGCCCCTTGAACAGAGATGGTGGCGGATGAAGCGAAAGGCCAACGGCAGCGCTCAATCCCGTAGTGGATACTGATGGCCCCGTGTCCTAGGGGTATCTAATAAATTGGAACTGGCCCTCCAGGTTGGGGGTTGTGCTTTGGGTTAACTACCCACCCACAGAAAAAAACATGGTTACGAAGCAACCAATAGCCTCGGAAAGGACGGATTTTATTGTTGACGATCCTGCTAAATGAAAAAAGGACAACGACGTTCGTATCTGCACCTGGAATGTGAGAACATTAAACAGGAGAGGTGCAGGCGAACAACTAGCGGAAGCCCTAAACTGCTACAAAGCAGACATTACTGCCATCCAGGAAATACGATGGGATGGGCCGGGCAAAAAGAGGATGAAAAACTGTGACATATACTACGGACCGTGTTATAGTGAGCAGAAACAGCGACTATTCGGATGCGGATTTGTTATAAGTGCCAGACTTAGGCAAGAAGTCTTATGTTTCCAAGACATTAGCGAACGCATAGTAACAATCCGCATCAAGGCCAAATTCGCCAACATAAGCCTTATATGCGCTCACGCTCCGACGGAAGAAAAAGATGATATAGCTAAGGATTGCTTCTACGAGCTCCTCGACAAAACCTATGAGCGACTACCGAAGTACGATGTTAAAATCGTGCTGGGAGATTTTAACGCAAAGGTAGGAAGAAAAGACATCTTTAGAAGTATTGTCGGAAAACAAAGCCTACACGACAACACGTCTGGTAACGGACTTAGGCTAATTGATTTTGCTACGGAACGAAATGCCACTATAGCCAGCACACGGTTTCCTCATCTCGATATCCATAAGGGGACATGGCGGTCTCCAGATCAACGAACGGTCAACCAAATTGATCACATTGCGATAGATAAGAGGCACGCATCCAGTATTTTGGATGTTCGAACATTCCGAGGAGCTAACATCGACTCGGATCACTATCTTGTAGCAGTCAAGGTAAGAATGCGGATATCCACCACGCCACAACAATCCAGAAATACTGTGAAAAAATTTAATGTCGGAAGACTGCAATCGCAAGAGACCGCCAAGACCTTCGCACAACGCGTATCCCTTAACCTCTCGATTAACACCATACCACCAGCATCGAATGTCGAAGAGCAATGGCAACGATGCCAACAAGCCATTAGATCAGCCGCAACTGATGTGCTAGGTTTCTCGCGCCCACCAGCAAGAAACCCCTGGTTTGATGAGGAATGCCGACAGATGCTCGCAGCCAAGAACGAGGCCTACAAGGCTAAGCTGCAGGTGAAGACGAGAGCTGCCATTGAGCTCTATAGGCAAAGAAGAAGGGAAGAACATCGGCTTTTCAGCAAGAAGAAAAAAGAGCAAGAAAAGCGCGCGATCGAGGATATAGAGAGGTGCCACTCCAGGAACGATGTTCGCAAGTTTTACCAAAGTGTAAAACGTCAAAGCCAAGGATACAAGGCTCGAACAGAATCCTGTCGAGATGAACAAGGAAATATTGTAGTTGAGACACAGTCGATGCTGAGGATATGGAAGAACCACTTCTGCAGACTGTTAAACGGCGATGACGAACAACATTCCGCTGTCAGGCAGAACGAACCATTCAATATTGGCAACGGCAGCGAAAACTGCCAACCACCCGACCTGAGTGAAGTGAGGATAGCAATATCTAAACTCAAGCTTAATAAGGCTGCCGGAAATGACGGCGGAGATGACTTGGTAAGTAACATCCACCAACTCATAAGCCAAATCTGGTCGGATGAAAATATGCCTGAAGAATGGAACCTCAGCATCGTTTGCCCGATCCACAAAAAAGGAGACCCTCTGAACTGCGCCAACTACAGAGGCATAAGTCTCCTCAACATCGCCTACAAGATCCTATCTGCCGTAATATGTGAACGCCTGAAACCGTTTACCAACAACCTGATTGGCCCTTATCAGTGTGGTTTTAGGCCAGGAAAGTCCACAACCGATCAAATTTTCACACTTCGGCAGATCCTGGAAAAAACTCAAGAAGTCCAAATCGATACCCACCACCTATTCATCGATTTCAAAGCCGCATATGACAGCATTTATAGAGACGAACTGTACAGAGCCATGTCTAGTTTTGGTATACCGCCCAAACTCGTCCGTTTGTCTAGGATGACAATGGAGAATTTAGGCAAGGCGATGCGCTGTCATGTGACTTCTTTAATCTGATTCAGATTTTCCACAATTTTCCAAAAGTCGGTGCAACTACTAGCATACGCTGACGATATTGACATCATTGGTAGGACTCAACGTGATGTCATAGCCACGTTTGCTAGTATAGAGAAGGAAGCGGCGAAAATGGGTTTAGCAGTAAATGAGGGTAAGACTAAGTATATGCTGTCAACACGAAAGGACACACAACATCGACGAATTGGACAGAACGTCACCATTGACAGATATAACTTTGAGGTAGTACGGGACTTTGTCTACCTCGGCTCCGCTATTAACTCTGACAACAACATCTCGTCAGAAATTAAACGAAGAATTACTCTTGCCAACCGCTGTTTCTTCGGGCTAAGAAGGCAATTTAGTAGTAAAGCCCTCACTCGAACTACTAAGGAGATCCTATATAAGACCCTGATCATCCCAGTCCTGCTCTACGGCGCTGAAGCATGGACCGTATCAAAAGCGGATGAAGAAATCCTTGGTCGATTCGAGAGGAAAATTCTTCGAAAAATCTTCGGTCCCGTTTGCGTTGACGGGCTATGGAGACGAAGATTCAACCAAGAACTATACGAGCTGTACAGCGACATGCCCCTGGTCAAAAAACTCCGCATTGGACGTTTAAGATGGCTGGGACATGTAGAACGGACTATAGCGCCACTTAAGTAAGTAAGTAAGAAATATTCTCCCAACAAAATAATTTGTATTGTTATCTATTATGTGGGATGTGTGGGAAACATAGCAATAGGTGTTTTGGTCCCCCTTCAATAAAATTTTGTCTGCGAAATGGTTTCGAGACAATTACGTCGTAACCTATACGTTTTCGAAAATTGAAATTGAATGGGATAGCTTCAGTTTTTGATGCAGATTTCAGGTATTTTAGAGAAGACTTAATTTTTGGTTTGACAACTGATTATGTGATTTCGACCTAATGTCCTTGAAACGTGGGGGTATTTGTGTAAGCATAGTGCCAATAGCGCCAATTTACGGACACCCTAATTCATTTGTATTCCAAAAACTTCATTTTGTGCTTTATTCTTAATTCGTCAAAAACGACTATCTCCTTATATTGTATTTATAAACAAAACACAAAACGTGACAACTGACAAGCCAAATTACTTGCCTGTCAGCCGAAAACTGAAAGCGATAAGTTGAAAATATTCGAAGAGTCACTTCACAATCAGACTATTTTGCTAACATCAAAAATCACAGAGTCTGAATAACAAAAAAAAAACGAGTGGTGGGTGCACGACTGGGTCGTACGCAACTTTCTCTTTCACAGCAAGTTGGGCGTTAGATTATATCATAAGCATTATGATTATTGATGCTAAAATGATTTAAATAAGTCGAAATGTATTTATACGAATGTTTACTCCGAAATTTGAAGGAATCGGTGTCAATGTGAATAATAATGATTTTCCGTTAGTGGCCAAAACTAAAATTCCGTTTAGTGATAGTTGGGCTAAAACTAATTATGTGGAATTGCTTCAAACTGTAATTGTGGTATATATATTAAATTTCATTCAATTTGGCATACTAGTTTGCGAGAAATTAACAATTTTCTTTATATGGCCTAAATGACAAAATCCGTTATATGGATTTTCTCGAAAAAACTGGGTATGCAGTTTTGTTGAAACTACTATGGTTATAGTATATATAAAGTTTAATCAAAATCGTTAGAGCCGTTTTCGAGAAAATTGAGGTTATGTGTATTTTTTATATGGCAGGTACCGTTATTAACATGGCTAAAAGCAAACAAAAAAAATGGCCTAGAATTATGACTAAAACAAGCTTGGATACGAAGTTTGAAGAAAATCGGCCAAGCCGTTTAGGCTGGGGAGCCCATTACGGACAGACAGACCGACAGACCGACGGACCGACGGACGGAATTCCAAAAAAACACTTTTTTAGGCTCCGCTATCATCGTAATGTTAGAATCAATCAAAATCTCGAGGTCGAAAATTTTCACGAAAACAATATCTTTCTCTTTGTAAGAGAAAGTTAAAAATAGAATCCGACATAGCAGCATTGAAGAGCTCAATCGATGACGTCAAACAGCGACTATTATTGCTTGAGTGAAAACAAGCTGAAGTCGAGTTAATTAAACACGAAAACAACGAGCTTAAATACAGCGTAGAACTACAACAAGAAAAGTACAAGGATCAGCGACGCACTTGATCATGACGGATTTTTTTCTGGACTGACAGGATTAGAGAATGTCCATCCAATAGGAAAACTTTCGTGGCAAATAGAGCTTCCCAAATACAGGGAGTTAATGATACAAATTCTTGGAGACAAATAAGATCATATGATCATAAGACATATTAAAAGACCGGATTGGCTAAGTAATCTTAGCTTTTCCTGGCCTATATTCGAAATTGAAAAAGTCAATATTTCGGAATCAAGAATCACATTAACAGATGTTGTAGAAAGCTAGTACAAACAATGATATATTCCACCGATTGTCATCATACAACAAACTAATCAGTACAGTGGCATATTGTTAACGATATTGCCATAACTGCATGAATTAATTACCAAAAATAAGCATTAACCGCATTGCAATTAGAAACCACCAACAAGATCGTAATTCGAGAAGTACAGCAATAATGCATTTCTTGGCCGAAATTGCGTACTTACTAAGGGACTCAAGCATAGCAAGTGGTGAGACTAATAATTTGTAATTGTGAGAAATATATATTGCTCCAAGAGTAACACCATCAAACTATTCTCTCAAACACTGGAATCGATTATGCTGTGCCTATTTAAATGTTTTTTTTTTCAAAAGGACGAGGAAACCGTACTACAAGGCGATATAAAGTGATATTTATATACCAACATGCCTCTCTAATTAGTCCGCTGGTTGAGATCAGTTTCTACTTGTGCTGGCCATTGAGGGCGAGGTCTTCCTCTTCTGCGTCCGACGTCTGGCTGTGAATCGAAGACTCTGCGAGCCGGAGTAGGGTGTCCAATGCGAAGTTTTTTTTTGACTAGGGTCATGTCGCTGTATACAGTTCTTGGTTGAGTCTTCGTCTCCATAGCCGTTCAATGCAAACGGGAGCCGAGGTAAACAAAGTCCCGTACTACCTCAAAGTTATATATCTCAATGGTGACGTTTTGTCCAATTCGTCAATGTTGTGTGTCCTTTCGTGTTTACAGCATAAACTTAGTCTTACTCTCATCTACTCCCGGGAGTTTTGCACAATCCTCTCAAGAATCAAATTAAATAAGTCAATTGACAGTGCATCACCTTGTCTAAATCATTTTTTGGTATAGAATATGCTTATGAGGTCGTTTCTGACCTTGATGAAGCAGCGAGAATTCTCCATTGTCATCCTGCATAGACGGACGAGTATACCAAAACTAGACATGGTTCTGTATGGTTCTTCTCTTTAAATGCTGTCGTATGCGGCTTTGAAGTCGTTGAATAGGTGGTGGGTATGGATATGGACTTCTGGGTTTTTTCCAGGATCTACCGAAGTGTGAAGATTTGATCGACTTTCCTGACCTAAAACCACACTGATAAAGGCCGATCAGGTTGTTGGTAAACGGTTTCAGGCATAATACGGCAGAAAGGATCTTGTAGGCGATGTTGAGGAGAATAATTCCTCTGTAGTTGACGCAGTTCAGAGGGTCTCCTTATTTGTGGATCGGGCAAACGATGCTGAGGTTCCATTCTTCAGGCATACTTCATACGACCAGATTTGGTTTATGAGTTGGTGAGTGTTACTTACCAAGTCATCTCCGCCTTCTTTATAAAGCTCGACGGGAGGGCCGTCCTTTCTGGCATTCTTGTTTAGCTTGAGTTTAGATATTGCTATCCTCACTTCACTTAACTCAGGTGGTTGGTAGTTTTCGCTGTCGTCACCAATATTCAATGGTCGTTCTGCCTGACAACGAAATTCTTTCATATCCTCAGCATCAACTGTGTCTCAACCACGATATTTCCTTGTTCATCTCGACAGAATTCTGTTCTATCTTAAAGCGCGTAAATGTATCAAGAAGAGATAAATGCTTTTCCTAAACTTGGTCCGAATACCTTTGTCAAGGAAAACCAAATACCTGGGAATGACACTCGACGCAAAGTTGAAATGAAATTCGTATGTAAAAATGATAGAACTTGTCATGAAATATGCAACTTTGGGGTTGTTCCAAGAAAACAAATGCCAATATTGTAAAAACTTTTCAAAATAAAGTGCTAAGAGAAATTGTACAAGCACCGTGTTATACTAGAAAAAAGAATAAGTCCTGGTAAAAAAATCCGCACTCGGGGTATATTTTTTTTGATACATAGTTTGTAACATAGAGAAATAATTTTGCTAGATATACCTTAAAGTATATGGACCGACTCAGAATTGTTAGCTGAGCCAATAAAGCCACGTCTATCTGTCCGTCCGTCTGTAGGACGTAGTCACGTCCACTTTTTGGGGGCGTTTTTAGTAAAAAAGTTTTTTTGGTAAAATTTTCAAATATTCGAAAAAACTTTTGATGCAAAAACGTTGATAATATAATGGATATTTCGTCCTTAGATCATATTAACCCACGCCCACTCTTTGGGGGCGTTGTCCTAAAAAAACCATTTGTATACCCTACCCCAAGACATATGCAATAGAAAAACGTTGTTATTTGTCGAACCATAAAATATTTTGATAAACTGTCTGAATAATATGTTGTAACAATGCATTTTCTATATTTCATCGCCATAAGGCCCACATTTTGGGGATATTCATTTTAAGGATGGGATGGGATAGGGTATTAAACGATCCGCACGGCGGATATGTTTTTAATTGTTCAGTTCAGTTAAATTATTATAATAAATTATAAAATTTACGATCGGAAAATTTCATTTCGATTTTGTGGGACAGTGTGGGACATCTTCTAATTTTGTAGGACATTTGTGGGGCAGTTCATGTAAATGTGGGACTGTTCCACATAATGTGGGACGAATGGTCACTTTAAAAAACGATGATATATATGGTGATCTCGGATTTCCTAAAATCGAAGTTAAAACTAGAAGTTTCGCCCGAAAGCATAAAAACTGACTAATCAACAATACAGTCGTACAAATGTTGAATGATAACAATTACTTGCGCCTACTACAAATGACGAAATTTTGGACTTGGCAAGATAATTAAAAAAAATTTGGAATATGCAGTATCATCCAATATAAAAACCTTTCTTGGTAAAGTAACCTGCCCAAAGTTTTAAATTCGTGATAGAAAAATTGCTTAATAAGATATATCTTAGTTGCAGAAACTAACAATTTATATTGAATGAATGAATAACGCTCGTACTGTGGTCAAACATTTAAAGGGTATTCATAACCCCTTGAGTGCGCGTAAATTATAAAAAAAAAAAAAAAAAAATGGTGGTTCTCTTAGTCAGTAGGAATCTTACACTACTCTCATAGAGTCTATGAAGGATTTTCACCTACCATCGAAAATAACTTTAGCTTTCATTTGAATGTATTTAACACATTATTTTTTATCTTTTTAATGATTCATGAATACTACGTGTTTGTAACTACATATCAAATCCACACGAAAAAAACTCTGAAAATAAAAATCATTTGGATTTATTTTTAATACTACGATTTGTGTTGGCTTTCCCAAAGGGACACCCCAAAATACAGTGTGACCATTTCACCAACAAAAACAAAAAGAAAATAAAACAAAAGTTAAAACAAAACTACAGACATTTGGCAAAAAATACAAACGTCACATAACGCCTATTAAAGCTGTCATGGCTAGAAATGAATCACTTTTATGAGAATTGTCTTCTTCTATCGAAATGACTTTTCAGATTATTTTTTGTTTTGTTACGCTTTTCGCCTTTGAAACGATAACTGAGATACTTTAAAAGTTTTCGCCCACAATCGTTGTCAAGTTCTCATGGGAACTGGAGGCATTTAGAGTTGGGTGTTTTTTTAATTTTTACTTTAATCGAGAGTTTCTGGCAAGTGTTTATATTCAAAATGATGATAATAGAGAATTTTATGTGCTTACTTACAGACGATAATGTGCCGGAAATTATGTTCAAGTGACAGTAAAGATAAACAAGTTCAACTTTATTGAACCAAGACTTCCAATAGTGATTTGTTATTTCGGTTCACTGGTTACCTACATATCATGATTATGTTAGTTTTGGTACATAGTTTAAAAAAATTAAGATGGAAATATCGTTTGGTATAGGTATTTTAGACCTTAATTTGAAGCTACGGTGTAAAAGTTCGGTGTTTGAATATTTTTTTAATTTTCATCTATGTCAAGTGGTTTCAATTTTTGACTTTCATATTAATTACGTACGTTCCAAATTATATATATACAGTTCTTTTTATATCCATGGAAGTATAATTATTTACTGTAATGCAAATATTATATAGGCCATTTTATAGTTACCCAAATAAATATATTCTGACAAAAGATTATCCAGGAAGTTGTGTTAGTCAGGCCCATTGAACAGAGATGTTGGGTGATTAGGAGGAAGGCCAAGGCTCAGTACCATATTGAACCGTGTCCTCGGGGTATCTGATAAATCAATGATCTGCCGAATTGTGAAGGCGATGTTGAGGGGACTGGTGTCTATATAGATTGGGCAAACGATGCTTTTCATTCCATTTCAGGCATACTTTAATCCGAACAAATTTTGCTTATGAGTTGGTGAATTTTACTTACAAAACAATCTCCACCGGCTTTTTAAAGCTCGGTAGGATGCCTGTCATTTTCGGCAGCCTTGTTAAGCTTTCAGTTTACACCATGTATCCCTGGCTCAGACTTTATACACCATGGTAAAACAAACGAACATATTTCCTGCAGTGGCACAACCCTATGTCGTTTTTGAAAAGCTGGTATTCTTCCCTTCTTCTTTACCCATAAAGCCAATGACAGATATTGTCTTCACCTGCAGCTTTGCTTTAAAGGCATCGTTTTTTTATGCAGCGAGGATCTGTCTTCACTCTTCGTCAAATCAGGGGTTTCTTGCTGGGAGGAGTTAGAAACCTAGCAGGTAAAGTTTGGCTGACATAATGGCTTGTTGACATCGTTGCCATTATTCTTCGATATTAGATGGTGATGTTAATGTGGATATCTGCATTCTTACCTTAGCTGGCAATTGTGGCATTTTGTTTGCAGCAAAGTCAATTAGCCTAAGTCCGTTACCAGACATTGTGTGGTTTAGAATGTGTTTTCAGACAATACAACTAAAAATGCCCTCTTTCTCTAACCTTTGGGTTAAAACCTCCCAGGATGATTTTATCATCGTACTGCGGTAGTCGCTTTTGGTAACATTTTAAGGACGTTCGAAAATACTTTGATAATATCAATGTGGACATTTCGTCTATAGAATATTTTAACCAACGCCCACTTTTTGGGGGCATATTCGTATAAAACGCACATGCCATAGCTTATGACAGGTCATAGGAGTACAATAAACCGGCCAACAATTTTTAACTAGGATTCATAAAAATAAGTAATCATTTTAACCACACTCGCTTACCAAATTGGATGCGATCAAGAAAGCAAACCGCAGATGGATAAACGGCACAACGTATAATATCAAGGCAACTCTGGCCAAATTATAACCCGAAACGCTCCCTCTGCTTGACAATGCTGAACAGACCAAACATCCGTACTTCATTGTCGCTCTTGCAAGACACTATCCTATAGGTCTACATGAAAAAAGACTAGCCGTTTTTTAGAGATCTATGACGAGGGGAAGAAGTAGTGTATTCCGTACCTTCTCTGCTCTTGTACAGCTCTGTCTAACAAACGATGCTTTAACGAAAGGATGATAAATAGAATTAATTGAAAGTTGGCGAGCACAGCCTCTACGAAATAAGTACAGATAATGACTTTCGACTAACTAAATTTACACTAGCAAGTAACAAAGGCTGTTACATAACTCACGCATAATGTCAGATTAAATTGATTCTAGCCCAAGGATTTGCAGGCGTATAATTTTATTGAAATTTTCTATGGACGTTTCCGCTTTCAAGGAGTTGGTATTCATGGGCTTGTTTGCATAGACCTTTGACTTTAAACAAAAAAAAAAACTCAAAGAAAAAAGTCCAATGGCGTTAAGTCGCAATATCTTTATAGCCAATTTTGATTGTAAAAACGGCCGATTAAACAATTAAGAAATGACTCATGCAGTAATTGAATTGTTTCTCTGGGTGTATGGCATGTGGCACCGTCTTGTTGAAACCACATGTTGTAATTTAGGCACTAAAAACTGGGTTATCATGTCACGATAACGAACACCATTAATTATTACTACATTACTACCTGACCAGCCGCATGTTCCGATAATGCTTCCAGCCTAAAACCGCACTAAACAGTCACGCTTTGTGGATGCATTTGTATCATAATAATTATTCGTAGGTTTTCTGAACCCAAAATGTGACAATTTTGACAATCAGCATCCACTTGCTGTTGTTCCAGTAGTCTTCAGTTCTTGAGGCAATTGAACTTGGTAAGCATGAATTTTCAAGACTTTCGTGAGAATTCGCTGTAGATATCTTCTCGAAAGCCCAATTCTTGAATATAGGGCCGAACTGATGTTGCTGAGCGCTCAGCAATACTCTCACGAACTGAATCGATGTTTCCTGTTGAACAACTTGTGGCAGGACACCCAGAGTGTCTAAGATCACTAATTGATGCAGTTTTAAATCACTATGACGGCCATATTTTGTTCGAAATTTGCTGGCGGTAGCTGACAAACCTTCATTATTTTTAAAATATTGTTCAAAAATGAAAATGCGTTGTCCTTTCAAATAGCGCTCCATTTTGACTAACCCCGGACTGGAAAGGTTAAAAATCCGCTGTGCGAATCGTTGAACAGTCTATCCCAAACCATCATTAAAATAAATGTCCACAAAAAGTCACATTGTCACCACATCATGTTCAGAAAGTATATCTTAATCTTTAATGGTTCGACAGGGTTTATAAGTTTTTTTTTAGGAAAGCGTGGCTTAAAATCATCTATTGTCGAAATATTCATAGAATTATTCTAGAAGTATTTTCGTTTTTTTCATTTCAATTTTATTCTTAAATGGTACCAAAAACTTTTTTTTTTACTGAAAACGTACCCAAAAAGTGGGCTTGGCTATAAACTTTGTATAGAGAAAATATTTATTGAGATTGTCTAAATATGTTTTTCAGTTACTTTTTCAAAATTCTTAATGGTTTGGCCAACAAACAACGTTTTGCTGAAAAGTGGACGGGACAGTTCTGCTTCGTCGGACAGATAGTCTATACACCTAATTTGATCACTCTAGTTTAAAATTTAAGGCCTTCAAACGGCCCAACATTTTTCCCCTGCATATGCTATGGGGCTGCGAATATATGTTACAAATTATGTATCAAAACTAATACCTATACCCCTATGGGATAGGGTATAAAAATATTCGAGTCGAATTTACTTTCTGCGGGAGTTTTGTTGAAAATGTTTGTTTTTATACTTTTTGTCATATAGACCAAGCATTTCGTTAAATTTTTTATAACTGTAAGCGACGACTACTGTTTTGGGACTTTCGTTTTAAAAATGGGATAGACATATTCTTTTGACCTGGAAGAATAAAGGAGTATCTTACACCCATGTCGCTAGAAAATATAAACTTCAACTTCTTCTGCTGTTGCTATACTTACCCCATTTTCGAAAGTTTAGTACTCAGATGAAATTAAAAGTGTAATGAGCTTAATTTCTTGACTCCAAGATGTCCAATTTCATATATCTTCTTATAACTAGGTACGTGCATGGCATATAGGTTATTTTATATTAAAGAGCATTTCTGCAACCTTTAAGCCACTATTCGTGTTGATTGACAGTATAAGTTAATATGACTCTCCTACAATTAAACTTAAGTACACGTAGGTAGGTATTATCTTAAATCGGATGTTAAATGCCAATTTAAATTCGAACATCCTGAAGCTAAAGCATGTGTCCATATAAAGCGACTTAATCCCAAACACACTTATCTACTTAAGCGAATGATACCCCTTTGTCCAAAATCCCAACCATTTTCGGGCATACAATTAATTTACCACTTGTTATCTTAACCCTGTGCTTGGCCTCGGCTGATGAGTACAGCAATAACTTTCACTAATCTGGCTTCCTTCGCGCGTTATCCTTGTCGTCGTAGATTCGATGCTACCTCGCCCGCCACCTTTGCATAGTAAATCTCATCTACATTGCTAATTACATACCAATACACCAATCGATTGTGTCCTCTGCAGAGGCAGAACGGGTAGGCACACTCAGCGTGTCACCACGTACACCCACCCAAAAACGCCGTTTCGAGGTAGTCAGCCATGTTCAATTGGAATTAGCATGGTTTCCGATCAATTGCCAGACAAGAGCTTAAGAAACAACTGCTTCCGGCGTAATGCTATATAAATCCAAGCCAAATAACATGCATATACTTGTACTCCTACATGAAACAGCATTTTGTTTATAAATACGCACATCAGTATAGATACACAGCTTCCGCAGACAGTGAGTATCGGTAGATGATATAGGTACCAGAGAACAGGATTCGCAAGGAGCATTGCTGCCGAAGGAGTCAATTTTTGCTGAAAAATAGTTTATTTAGAGAGAAGGAAAAACGTGTGAATACAATGAAAAGCTGGAATGAGAATAAAGGAATATATAGAGAGGCAGGCAACCTATCCAATCATTCGTATCATTCGTACTAGTTCTCATTGAGTTGCCATTAGCGTTTGGTCAGTTTTTAGGTTATACTTACAAGGTTATACTTACAATGTACAAGACTGTACATTGCATTTACTTTCGAACTGGCGCAATACGTATATTTCTCGCTACTACGTTTTATTTTATGTAACGATAAGTTGGAGTCCAATTTCTTCTATGTATGTATGTACATAATGAATAACTTAAAAATAAAAATCAAACAACCGATTTTAAAATATGAGGTATTTTCCCTTAACAATTTTTTGGGCTAGTTTCTGAATCGCATCTATTGACCATATTTGCCATTTTGCTGCGTGTTCCATCACTTTTTACAGCATATCAGGCGGAATATCGATGATTTCGGAACGAATGTTTGCCTTGAGCTCGTCAAATAACCTCATAAAAAGAAGTGGATAACATCGCCAATTTTCAACAGCACAGGGAATTTTCGTTGCATAGCCTTCACTGTTTGATTTGCAGTATGTCATGGCGCATCGTTTTGTTGAAACCAGTAACGGTCCAGAACTTTTCCACTCATTTCTGGGCGATTATACATGTGACCGTAGAAATACATATCACACAATCATTGATTAATTGACTTCACTTCACTAAAAAAAAACATATGAGAAGGCTACAATCCGCTGTGCGGATCGTTGAATAGCCTATCCCATCCCATCTTTAAAATAATATCCTCAAAATGTGGTTTTTATGGCGATAAAATACAGAAAATGACATTGTCACAATATATTGCTCAGACAGTTTATCAAAACTTTTTGTGGTTCGACAAAAAACAACGCTTTTGTATTGCATATGCCTTGGGGTAGGGCATTCAAATGGTTTTTGTAGAAAAACGCCCCCAAAAAGTGGGCGTGGGTTAAAATGGTCTGTTGACGAAATGTTCATATTAATACTATCAATTATTGTGCATCAAAATTTTGTTTGAAAATTTTAAAATTTGGCCAAAAAACGCGACAAAGAGTGGACGTGGCAAAAAAACTTCATATTGACGAAATATAGATATTACGATTCCCTAAATATGCTGCTCAGACACTCTCACTATTATACTGTTCCAAATATATATATATAAATATTTTTTCCGTTGGCTGGTGGAAATCTTCATAGACACGATGAGCACGTGCCCAAAGTAGTGTGAGATTTTTACTCACAAAACCACCACCCATTTTGTATTTCTTTTGCAACTAAGTATTCGACTTATCTAGCAATTTTTTTATCACGAGTATATAATATGTTTGGCAGGTAACTTTCCTTTGAGAGTTCCTGTTTTTTCCGCAATTTATAGCGCGATTTGTTATTATCGGGCCAAATCTAAGGGTTTAGTTCTTTGAAGACGCCGCAATATATTTGTTTCGTCAAGAATTTGGAGGACTGTTGTGTTAACGTGTCCCAATAAACGTTTTTTATGTTTTCATGCACAATTTTTTGTTTCATCTTTAACCACGGGAGTACCCAGACCGCTGCGTAGATCTTCATTCCTTACGTACCACGGCGCGTTGACCAATGATATTAACATTTTGTTTTCAAAAGTTTGTAAAACGTTTAGATTCGTTTCATTGGTACAACCCTATAGTTGTATATCATTTATGTCCAAACCGGTTTTAGCACTTGCTTGTATAATAGCAGCTTGTTATCAAGGTTAAGCTTCGAATATTTTCCGAGCAACCAGTACAGTTCTCTGTATTTATTTTTAAGTTCTTTGCATTTCTTTTATACATGCGACTTCCATTTTAATTTTGCATCGAGTGTCCTAACAAGATATTTCGCTTAATTTGCAAACGGGACTCGAACAGTATTTAGAAATATAGGCAAATTGTTTGTCCGTTTATACGAAAAATCTACATGTAACGATTTGCTCTCATTAAGTGCAATCCGCCAGGATTTAGTCCATTCATTAACCGTGTTAAGAGCGTTTTGTAATTTGATATTTGTTTCCTCTATTGTTTGTGCCAACTGCTAGTATAGCAGTATCGTCAGCAAACGTTGCAACTATTGTATCATTTGTTTGTGGGATATCACGAGTGAATAGGAGGTACAGGATTGCTCCGAGGACACTTCCTTGCGGTACACCTGCCATTATTTCTTTGAACTCGGAATATTCGCTTCCAAGTTTCACACGGAAGAGTCTATGCTCAAGATACGACACGAGGATTTTATATAATTGTTCTGGCAGAACTTGTGCCACACCTTGTCAAAAGCTTGCGACACGTCAAGAAATACGGTTTAACAAATTTTCTTTTCTTCGAAAGCTTTCTAAATTACATCTATAATTCAATGTACTTTGTCCACCGTTGAATGTTTACTTCTAAACCCAAATTGATGGTCAGGTAAAAGACGTTTCTGGTCAATTATGGGGTGTAAGCGACCGAGTAATATCCGTTCAAAAACTTTTGAAATTATAGGTATGTATTCTGATTGCCGCATTTATAATAAAAAGAAGCTTAGTTAATGCTTTCCGAGTCAACATTTTAAGAAGTTGTCCTGTAATCAGGTCATAACCCGGAGCTTTTTTAGGCTTCAGTTTCTGTATTTTCCGTTTAAGCTTGGCAATACTTGCATATCTTTCTATATTATTATCGTTTTTACTCTCGAATATATTAATGTTTTCATTTCGCGCTGGACCATTAAATGGCTTAAATATTCCTCAAGATGTGAGGCAAAAACGTCAGCTTTTTCCTTATCCCTTTTTTGTTCAGACGTCTTGAGTTACCCTAATTGGCGGCACAGCGATTTTTGGCCGTTTTTTAACTCTAATTGCTTTCCAGAGCGAATAATTCGATTCCTTTCTAGTGGTTAGGCTTTGCCGATAAGTTTCGACTGCATGGTTTTTAAAATTTTTAATCGAATTTGATAGCAAATTACTCAACCGATTGAGATGTGTTTTATCTTGCGGTGCACGAGTTACGAGATTTTCTTTTTCGTCTTACTAAATCTTGTATTTCTCGGGGGTACTTAATTTTACTATAGCTCACTATTTTGTTTTGTTGAGGAGTATTATTCCATGCTGCTTTTTGGATGGTATCGATAAAGGAGTCAACCGCGACTTCGAGTTCCAATGGGTTTCTAAGCGATACACCAAAATAGATAAATAGATTCTTAAGAGGCTATACATAAGTTTATGTGAAACACGCATATCATATGTTATTTTATATATATATATATATTTTTTTTCAATAATAGTATAAAACTACTGTGATATGTGTGTTCCTGATAAAATAATGTAGCGCCATTAGTCTCTTAAGAATCTTTTAGTTTAAGTGTTAATTTGTTATGTCAATATTTTTTTCATTTTACCATTAAAATATCATCTATGAAAATCAATGCTGCAATAAGAAATCTCCTGGAGAAGTTGGAAGTCTCCACCGAATGGAATTAATTGTATTAATTGTTCGATTATTTTTTAACTTTCTCTTACAAAGAGAAAGATATTGTTTTCGTGAAAATTTTCGACCTCGAGATTTTGATTGATTCTAACATTACGATGATAGCGGAGCCTAAAAAAGTGGTTTTTGGAATTCCGTCCGTCGGTCCGTCGGTCCGTCTGTCCGTGATGGTCTCCCCAGCCTAAACGGTTAGACCGATTTTCTTCAAACTTTGTATCCAAGCTTATTTTAGTCATAATTCTAGGCCATTTTTTTTGTTTGCTTTTAGCCATGTTAATAAGGGTACCTGCCATATAAAAATTACACATAACCTCAATTTTCTCGAAAACGGCTCAAACGATTTTGATTAAACTTTATATATACTATAACCATATTATTTCCAACAAAACTCCATACCCAGTTTTTTCGAGAAAATCCATATAACGGATTTTGCCATTTAAGCCATATAAGGAAAATTGATAATTTCTCGCAAACTATTATGTCAAATTGAATGAAATTTAATATATATACTACTATTACAGCTTGAAGCAATTCCACATAATTAGTTTTAGCCCAACTATCACTAAACGGAATTTTCAGTTTTGGGCAATAACAAAATATCATTATTATTCCCATAGACACCGATTCCTTCAAATTTCGTAGTAAACGTTCGTATAATCACATTTCAACATTATTCATATCATTTTAAGCATTAATAATCAAAATGCGTACTATTTGATCTAACACCCAACTCGCTGTGAAAGAGAAAGTTGCGTACGACCCAGTCGTGCACCTACCACTCGTTTCTTTCAAAATAATCGATCGGAAAGCCTAAATTATTCAAGAAAAGTAAAAACAACAATAAACGAAATAGAACAACCTAAACATATTTAAATTATTTATTAACTTTCTCTTACAAAGAGAAAGATATTGTTTTCGTGAAAATTTTCGACCTCGAGATTTTGATTGATTCTCACATTACGATGATAGCGGAGCCTAAAAAAGTGGTTTTTGGAATTCCGTCCGTCGGTCCGTCGGTCCGTGACGGTCTCCCCAGCCTAAACGGCTTGACCGATTTTCTTCAAACTTCGTATCCAAGCTTGTTTTGGTCATAATTCTAGGCCATTTTTTTTGTTTGCTTTTAGCCATGTTAAAACTGGTACCTGCCATATAAAAATTACACATAACCTCAATTTTCTCGAAAACGGCTCTAACGATTTTGATTAAACTTTATATATACTATAACCATATTAGTTCCAACAAAACTGCATACCCAGTTTTTTCGAGAAAATCCATATAACGGATTTTGTCATTGAGGCCATATAAAGAAAATTGTTAATATCTCGCAAACTATTGTGTCAAATTGAATGAAATTTAATACATATACTACTATTACAGCTTGAAGCAATTTCACATAATTAGTTTTAGCCCAACTATTACTAAACGGAATTTTCAGTTTTGGCCAAAAACGGAAAATCATTATTTTTCACATTGACATCGATTCCTTCAAATTTTGGAGTTAAAATTCGTATAAATACATTTCGACATTATTTATATCATTTTAGCATCAATAATCAAAATGCTTATGATTAGATCTAACGCCCAACTTGCTGTGAAAGAGAAAGTTGCGTACGACCCAGTCGTGCACCCACCACTCGTTAATTTTTTAATTCAATTTATTGTATACACACATGTTCAAATAATTTTTTTAAAACATGTTCAGTTTGACATTGTTCAAACAGAGTCTCTACAAATATGTGCATATGCAGTGTGCACCCTTTCTTTTTGGGAGTGCTACGCAGTTACATTTATGGGCATGTTATCCAGTAGTAGCTTATGTGTTTACATAGTGTGTGCACTAGGGTGACCACAAAAATCGATGTCGGAATTTTGTTCGTCCACAAACCGCTTCCGCTTTCCAGATATTTTTGGCCAAAAATCTGATAACCAACGTGATAAAACCAACTCCAGAACGGTAAATAGCAAAAACACGCTTAATATCTCAAAAGAAAGCTAATGTTGTTCTTCAAAATTTATATTCTAGACATAATTGTTGTTATTAAAAGTCAAACCGAGTTACAACAGCCTTTGACCCCAAAAACGTTACCTGGTACCTGTAGGAATCAATTTGGGAGTATTCTAAGAATTTTACGGGTTTTTAAATAATTTGTCTCCGAATTAACATTATTTTGTTAAAAAAGTATTTGGGAACGCAATTTTCAAATACAAAGAGCCTTTTGTTCAAATTTAATCTTTTATTATATGGGGATTACCCGACTAGTTTACCAAAGAAAGACCCGTTTGACCCGTTTAGGGATTGTGATTCTACTTCAGCCTCATTCAGTTTCATTTGCAAGGGGCGTTAAAGAGATTTTAAACATGAAATTATCCATTTTGTTAGATCGATGTAAGGTATCCGACAAAAATGCCACAAGAATTTTAATAGCTACTCTAGAAGCACTAAACCTTGACCCTCTTGAGTACAAGGTCTCGAAAACTTTATTACATTATAGAAGGCAAATGTTCAGAGAACAATGTAAACATTCATGAAAAAGAGCTCGTGGTTGTCCATTGTGACGGTAAATTTTTACCGGATGTAAAAAATTAACAATGTGAGCGATAGCTATTACTATTTCATATGGCGAAAAGAAACAGCTGCTGGGAGTTCCTGTAACAGCAAACAGTTCTGGAGAGGAGCAAGCTGTAGCCGTATATGTATGCGTACAGAATGGGGTCTTCCCAACACCGTCAAGGCGATGTGCTTCGACATTACAGCATCCAACACGGGAAGACTCAAAGCAGCATGCGTCATATTGGAGCAAATGTTAGGAAGAGAATTGTTATACCTAGCTTGGCGTCACCATATCTTGGAAATTCTGTTAAGAGGCGTATTCGATACAAAAATGGGATCAACCACTGGATCTCATCCAGACATTTTTAAGAGATTCCTCACTGCGTGGCCCAAGATAGATAAAGAAAATATGACACAGGTATCAGGGACAATCTAATACAAAAGCAGCTAACTCCAGAAGTAATTGCAAATGTAACTGCAGAATTCGAGACCAAATTAACTTAGAGCCACCCCAGAGATGACTGTAAGGAGCTATTGCAGTTGGTTCTCCTATTTGTTGGATCACTAGACGGCAATGTTGTGGGTTTTAAAACTTTAGGAGCCATTCATCACGCTAGGTGGATGGCAAAGGCTATTTACTACTAAAAAATGTTCATTTTTCGTCGTCAATTTAAGATGTCTTAAGAAGAAGAAAATTCCGTGCGTGCCATTTCTGTTTCCTAGTTAAAATTTATTGTAAAGCTTGTTTAAATGCTCCAAAAGCTCATCATGCCCAAAGCAAGATTTATGTATTTTGCATAGTATGTTAGACTATAAAGAATATGACAACGACATTGCAGAAATAGCCTGACCAAATTTTCGAACCATTTGTGGTATTTGAATGCAAAGTTGGTGGGATTATCATTTGTTAACCCACCATTACAGACGATCAAAAGTTGCTAATGGCTAATAAATTGCTCAGTAGCACAGATAAACAATCAGAGCACGATAGGGTTGTAAAAGAGGTAGTTGATATTGGTAAATTTACTTATCAAAGAAACGTTTACATTATTTGACCGATTTAATATATACAGATTCATTTCCTAAGACAACATCCAAACACCTGGCCTCAAAATAATGACTTCCAAGAAGTATTGAAAATTGTCAAAACATTAAAAGTAGTTAATGATATGACTGCGAGTGGTGTTAAATAAATAACCGACAATTATGTAAAGAATATAAATTTTGAAGAACAACATAAGCTTTCTTTTGAAATATTAAACGTGTTTTTATTATTTGCCGTTCTGGAATTATGGCTCAATATGTCAGCTTTTTATCCAAAAATTTGGATTTTTTCAAACTTTGAGCGACGAGCGGCACTGGTCAACGTAGTTTAATCGAGCTTTTTGTAGGGTCCAGGCGAACAAGATTCCGACATTTTGTTCCCCATTTGAGATCCGGTCACCCTAGCTGCACTATGTTTGCGTTGTGAACCTAACTTTGTGTATTTGCATTTTTTTCTTTGTGGCCATTTCTTCAAGACGATCGTGCCAACTCTTATCTTCAACCACTGTATGAGGAAATTTCAGCATTTGTTTATTTATAAACATTCTAAGAGAAGAGTTTAACAAGCTTAGATTATTATTGAGCAATAGTTGTTGAAACATACACAAAGGATAAAAATGTGGATAAAATGTTTGTAATATCTAACATTATGTGCTTGAATTTTTTTTTACCCATTGTCATGTAACTTATGCCTAATTTTATGCTAAAAATTACATACATTTTCGTAGTCATTTTACACGCATTTTTTTTTAGAGTGAGAGTGTATAAACTTATATCAAGGTTAAAATCCGCTGTGCGAATAGGGTAGTAAACCTATCCCACCTTATCGTTAAGAAAACATCCCTTCAAACTCCCTTCAGTAACAAAAATTAATGTAAGGGTTTCCTATAATTTGACAAATCGACCAAATCTCACATGCTTGATATTTAATAGTACGTCTACCGCACAATGAAAGAAAAAGTTGCGTATACGACCCAGTCTTACACACAACTCGTATTTTTATATGAAGTAAAAGGTTTTATTGTGAAAACACCCTTAAATAGGTAACCGAACTGTCAATATCAAAGTATTCAGTAAAATCCACATTTTTATCCTGATGAATTACAAGAAGTAACAACGTTTACAAAGAATTAAATTTTATTTTCGAAATTCCAATCAGTGCACTCTAAAAAAAGATCGTGATCTTTTACGATCAGAAAGCTAGCCAACAAGTGACCTACTATAATTGCAGTATTTTTACTCACATATCAATTCTAAATATTTAATGCGTAAATCTTAAATCTTTGTTGTGTAAATGCAAATATTTAAGATACAAATGCGTATTTCTATACTCAAAATGTTCAAATTGAATGTATTTAAACATATTTAATGTTTAAAATTCGACAGAATTTCAGAAAAAGTGTTTAAATATCACTATACAATTTGTAAATTCCCACTTTTTTGGGTTTAAATTTGTAGAAAAACATATGAGAAGGCTACAATCCACTGTGCGGATCGTTGAATACCCTATCCCGTCCCATCTGCAAAACTAATATCCCCAAAAAGCGGACATGGCTTAAAACACGATGGGGATTTAAATATAGAAAATGACATTGTCAGAACAAATTTTACGGTTCTACAAAAGACAAGGTTTTTCTCCTGCATATTATGTTATGGGGTATTGTATAAAAATGGTTTTATATAAAAAACGCCCCCAAAAAGTGGGCTTGGGTTAAAATGGTCTATAGACGAAATGTTCATATTAACAATACTAATGATTCTGCATCAACATTTTTTTTTCGAAAATTTTAATATTTGACCGAAAAACGTTTTTATACCCTATCCCATAGGGGGGTATATTAGTTTTGATACTTAGTTTGTAACATAGAGAAATAATTAAGCTACATATACCTCAAAGTATATGGATCGACTCAGAATTGCTAGCTGAGTCGAATTAGCCATGTCTGTCTGTCCGTCCGTCTGTCTGTTCGTCACCGATTTTTGGGCCTTATATTTTGAGCTAGGATAATGAAATTTGGTATATAGGTTCCTCGTCCGTGCCACCAGAACAAGTGTAAACATTTTTGAAATCCGCCCACTGCCACGCCCCCTTTTTAGGAAAACGTATTTTTTGGCCAAACCGTTAGGAATTTTAAAAAAGTTTCTGAGCAGCATATTTAGAGAATCAGAATATCTATATTTCGTCAGTGTAAAGTTTTTTGCCACGCCCACTTGTTGGGGGCGTTTTTTATAAAAAACCTTTTCTGGTCAAATTTTAAAATTTTCGAAAAAATGTTGATGCAGAATCATAAGTATTATTAATATTAACATTTCGTCGATAGACCATTTTAACCCACGCCCACTTTTTGGGGGCGTTTTTATATAAAAACCATTTTTATATACTACCCCATTACATATGCAGGAGAAAAACCTTGTCTTTTGTAGAACCGTAAAATTTGTTCTGACAATGTCATTTTCTATATTTAAATCCCCATCGTGTTTTAAGCCATGTCCGCTTTTTGGGGATATTAGTTTTGCAGATGGGACGGGATAGGGTATTCAACGATCCGCACAGTGGATTGTAGCCTTCTCATATGTCTTTTTTATAAAACGCCCCCAAAAAGTGGGCGTGGCAAAAAACTTTATATTGACGAAATATAGATAATTCGATTCTCTAAATATGCTGCTCGCACACTTTTTTCAAATTCTTTACGGTTTGGCCAAAAAAAACCGTTTTCCTAAAAAAGGGGGCGTGGCGGTGGGCGGATTTTAAAAATTTTTTACACTTGTTCTGGTGACTCGGACAAGGATCCTATATACCAAATTTCATTCTCCTAGCTCAAAATTCAAGGCCCAAAAATCGGTGACGAACAGACAGACGGACGGACGGACGGACAGACAGACATGGCTAGTTCGACTCAGCTAGCGATTCTGAGTCGATCCATATACTTTGAGGATGCTTAAGACTATACTTTATCTGCGTGATTTTGCCTTAAGAATGCTTAAAATTTGCGCAGAAGATTGTTAGAAGATAAAGTTAGCACGGTCGTCTTGAAGAAATGACCAAAAATGACAACGCAAACATAGTGCAAACACTAAGTAAACACATCAGCTGTTACTAGATAGGATACCCATAGATATAACTGCGTAGCATTCCCAAAAAGAAAGGGTGCACATATTACATAATATGGCAATATGATGTAAGTCACACATTTTATGTGTTCCTTTGTCAATCCTGTATTCCTATTGTAAAGATGCATCGTCATTCATGTGACCATGTATCTGCGAGTTCATTCGTGATCAGACCTTTGGCTATATCAGAATTGTAATAATGAAAAATGTATCCCAAAAATCTGTCGCACTCAATGGAACTCCTGGTGCAGTTTTGTTATAGGCACTACCCAAGCACTTCGCGTGGCCCAAAAATACACATCAACAATATACAAAAAAGTGAACACACTTATTTAAAAATAATTGCATGCAATAACAAATAAAAACAAAACATTTATATTAAGGATTTGTTTATTTTTAATAAATAATTTGAATATTTTTAGATTGTTTTATCTCGTTTCCTGTTGTTTTTACTTTTACGATCGATTATTTTGAAATAATAAAATAATTGAACAATCAATTCCATTCTGTGGAACTTTCCAAGATGGAGCTACCTATTATTTAATAGGGCCGTGTAGTTACAAAGGAGATGAAGTATTGTTTATTCTTCCTCTTCATCCATACAGCTCCCATAGACGTCATATGAGTGGGGCCTTGCCTTTCAGCGTGTCTTCCTATTAAACAGTGTCCAGTGATGACACCTATAGTTGCGCTAATGAACGATCTATCAAGCGAAATCAGTCCCTTGGATCTTCTCAAATCCAGTTTTGGCCAAATTTGTTTGGTTATTTGGCAGGTCGTGCCAATACTCCATTTGAGATTTCATTTGCTGTTAGCATGTTGCGCTAGTAAGCTTTTACATGTAGCGAAAGGAATACCTAGTATACCCGTATCGGGTACAACTGGTTATTTAGATGCATTTCTGGCGAATTCATCAGCCTTACAGTTCCCTAGAATGCCACTATGCCCAGGCACCCAGCATAGGTGAATGTAAAATGCTTTGACATCTCCTGAAGAGATGATTGGCAATCTAGGGTCGTCTTTGAGTTTGTTAAGACTAATTCCAGGGATTTGATGGCTTGGCTGTCCGAGAAAATGCTTTGGCAGATATTACATTCTCTTTCAGCCAGGATAAGGCTTCTTTGATCGCCACGAGTTCCGTCTGGAACACGCTGCAATGATCAGTAAGACGGAAAGATAGGCTGAGATTTAGCCTGTCGGAGTGGACAACAGCACCCACACCGTCATTTGTTTTGGAACCATCGTTATAGAAACGAATCGAGTCATTATGCACACGTTCGTTTCTCTCCCATGACGATCTGTCTAGGACAGAAATTTAAAAAAAAATCGTTTTAAATAGTAACAGAACTAGCGATTTTTAGTTGATCCATTTAACATTATAGGTATAACTAATATATCTCTATCCTATCCTGTCCTCAAAATAATTGTTGAAAATAACATTGTCTACATATTTTGTTCAGGCACTATTTTAAAAATCCATATGGTTTGACCAAAAACTACGTTTTCCTCAGAGTCCTTATAAAGTGGGCGTGTGTAAAATTATCAATAAGAGAAATGAATATCCAATTGTGGCGACGAGGATTGGAGAAATGTTTGTCTTGGACCGTCGCTAATGGCGTGTTGCTCGTTGGAATCACCAACTATTTCGGCGAGAACGGTTCCTATGCCTTGATTGGGGACTAGAGGTTGTTGAAAGCACTGTGGCCAAGAAGGGTCTTCAGCAGATGGAAACGGTTTGTTGCCGTTGTAGCGGTCAATAAATTAAATTCGTGGCGGCGCCGCTATTTTTGATCAGCTACTTAACGGTCCTCGGACTTACGTCACGCTTCTTGCACCCAAAATGTGGCGTAGCGCAGTTTCATAGCCTGCCCACAAATGGGAGGTCCGACTAAACATTTCTACAGATTTATTTAATTTAGCGTAACCTATGTCTCCTTCTATTTGCTTCAATTTATTGTTCCTTAATCCGTCCGAGGTCTAGTTAACTTAGCTTTCTTTCCTCTTGCTTTTTTTTTTTGATATAGACACGGTATAAAAAGTTCGTTGAGCAGGTGATGCATAGGGGGAAGGCATGAACTTCCCCGTCTGACGAGCTTAGCCGGGCAACCGCGAACGTGCCGCGCCTAACTAACATGTACCGAAGATGTCTTCGTGGCCCATCCTAAGCTCACAACAAACACGCATATCATTTCTGCTTTTATATATATATATTTGTAGTAATATAATAAAACCACTGTGATATGAGTATTTCTGATAAAATTATATAGCGTCAGCAATTTCTTCAGAATCTAGTAGTTTACTTTTTAATTTGTTATGTCAACATTTTTTTCATTTTAATATTAAAATATTATTCATGAAAATCAATGCTACAATAAAAAACAATCTGCTAGAGAAGTTGGAAAGCTCCACAGAATGGAATTGATTGTTCAATTATTTTATTATTTCAAAATAATCGATCGTAAAAGTAAAAACAACAGGAAACGAAATAAAACAATCTAAAAATATTCAAATTATTTATTAAAAATAAACAAATCCTTAAAATAGATGTTTTGTTTTTATTTGTTATTGTATGCAATTATTTTTAAAAAAGTGTGTTCACTTTTTTGTATATTGTTGATGTGTATTTTTCGGCCACGCGAAGTGCTTGGGTAGTGCCTATAACAAAACTGCACCAGGAGTTCCATTGAGTGCGACAGATTTTTGGGATACATTTTTCATTTTTACAATTCTGATATAGCCAAAGGTCTGATCACGAATGAACTCGCAGATACATGGTCACATGAATGACGATGCATCTTTACAATAGGAATACAGGATTGACAAAGGAACACATAAAATGTGTGACTTACATCATATTTCTATATTATGTAATATGTGCACCCTTTCTTTTTGGGAATGCTGCGCAGTTATATCTATGGGTATCCTATGTAGTAACATGTGTTTACTTAGTGTTTGCACTTTGTTTGCGTTGTCATTTTTGGTCATTTCTTCAAGACGATCATGTTAATTTCAGCTTCAAACAATCCTCTGCGCAAATTTTAAGCATTCTTAAGGCAAAATCACGCAGAAAAAGTATAGTCTTAAGCATCCTCATACAGAATTCTGTTCAAGTTAACACATTATATGTTGTGTGTTTCTACAAATTTAAACCCAAAAAAGTGTGAATTTACAAATTGTATAGTGATATTTAAACACTTTTTCTGAAATTCTGTCGAATTTTAAACATTAAATATGTTTAAATACATTCAATTTGAACATTTTGAGTATAGAAATACGCATTTGTACCTTAAATATTTGCATTTACACATCAAAGATTTGAGATTTACGCATTAAATATTTAGAATTGATACTTACTTACTTACTTAAGTGGCGCTACAGTTCGGAATGAACCTGGGCCTCAACCAACATGCCGCTCCAATTAGCCCGGTCCTTAGCTTACTGTCTCCAGTTGCGCACTCCAAGTTGGTTGAGGTCGGTTTCTACTTGTGCGCCCCACTTAAGGCGTGTTCTTCCTCTACTGCGTCCGACGTCTGGCTGGGAATCGAAGACTCTGCGAGCCGGAGTATTGGTGTCCATTCGTTCTACATGTCCTAGCCTTCTTAAACGTCCAATGCGGAGTTTTTTGACCAGGGGAATGTCGCTGTACAGCTCGTATAGTTCTTGGTTGAATCTTCGTCTCCATAGCCCGTCAACGTAAACGGGACCGGAGATTTTTCGAAGAATTTTCCTCTCGAATCTACCAAGGATTTCTTCATCCGCTTTTGATACGTTCCATGCATCAGCGCCGTAGAGCAGGACTGGGATGATCAGGGTCTTATATAGGATCTCCTTAGTAGTTCGAGTGAGGGATTTACTACTAAATTGCCTTCTTAGCCCGAAGAAACAGCGGTTGGCAAGAGTAATTCTTCGTTTAATTTCTGACGAGATGTTGTTGTCAGAGTTAATAGCGGAGCCGAGGTAGACAAAGTCCCGTAATACCTCAAAGTTATATCTGTCAATGGTGACGTTCTGTCCAATTCGTCGATGTTGTGAGTCCTTTCGTGATGACAGCATATACTTAGTCTTACCCTCATTTACTGCTAAACCCATTTTCGCCGCTTCCTTCTCTATACTAGCAAACGTGGCTATGACATCACGTGGAGTCCTACCAATGATGTCAATATCGTCAGCGTATGCTAGTAGTTGCACCGACTTTTGGAAAATTGTGCCTCTGGTGTTGGCACAATCCTCTGAAGAATCAGATTAAAGAAGTCACATGACAGCGCATCGCCTTGCCTAAATCCTTTTTTGGTATCGAATGTGTCGGTGAGGTCGTTTCCGACCTTGATGGAGCAGCCAGAATTCTCTATCGTCATCCTACACAAACGGACGAGTTTGGGCGGTATACCAAAACTAGACATGGCTCTGTACAGTTCGTCTCTATAAATGCTGTCATATGCGGCTTTAAAATCGATGAATAGGTGGTGGGTATCGATTTGGACTTCTTGAGTTTTTTCCAGGATCTGCCGAAGTGTGAAAATTTGATCGGTTGTGGACTTTCCTGGCCTAAAACCACACTGATAAGGGCCAATCAGGTTGTTGGTAAACGGTTTCAGGCGTTCACATATTACGGCAGATAGGATCTTGTAGGCGATGTTGAGGAGACTTATGCCTCTGTAGTTGGCGCAGTTCAGAGGGTCGACCAGATTTGGCTTATGAGTTGGTGGATGATACCTACCAAGTCATCTCCGCCGGCCTTATAAAGCTCAGCGGGAAGGCCGTCATTTCCGGCAGCCTTATTAAGCTTGAGTTTAGATATTGCTATTTTCACTTCACTCAGGTCGGGTGGTTGGCAGCTTTCGAATTTAGAATTGATATGTGAGTAAAAATACTGCAATTATAGTAGATATCTTGTTGGCTCGCTTAATGATCGTAAAAGTTCACGATCTTTTTTTAGAGTGCAGTGATTGGAATTTCGAAAATAAAATTTAAATCTTTAAAAACGTTGTTACTTCTTGTAATTCACCACGATCAAAATGTGGATTTTACTGAATACTTTGATGTTGACAGTTCGGTTACCGATGTGTTCACAATAAAACTTTTTACTTCATATAATATTTATCTAAAAATACGAGTTGTGTGTAAGACTGGGTCGTACGTAACTTTTTCTTTCACTGTGCGGTAGACGTACTATTACATATCAAGCATGTGAGATGGTCGATTTGTCAAATTATAGGAAACCCTTACATTAATTTTGGCTACTGAATACTGATGTTAAAACATAAAAGATAAACATTATGAGGAACAATAATTATAATAACTTTTAAAAAAATTAAGAGATATTTAGTTAAATGAAAATCGTTAAAGCCGTTTTGGAGAAAATTAACGCTATGTGTAATTTTAATATTAGAGTTACCTTTAATAAAATGGGTAATTGTAAAAAAAATGGCCTAGAATTGTGATCAAAAAGACAGTGTATACGAAAAGAATCGTGTAAATCGCTTATGCAGGAGAGACGATGACGGACGGACCGATCATAATGTTAGAATCAATCACGAACATTTTCACGAAAGCAATATGTATCTCTATAGAGGAGAAAGTTAAAAATCGAAAAGAAGTATCAGAAAAATACTTTCTTATGTAATTTTTTTCAGTAGAACATTTTAAACCACGCTAACATTTTGGTGACGTTTATGATATTGATGGGATGTGATATGGTATTAATCGATTGTAGCCTTCTCATAGTAAGTTTCATTTTGATGCCATCTATTGCTTCTCTGGATTAAATTCTTTTTAATGTAACATAAGCACAACAAAAACTAAAGCGAAATATCAAAAATGAGCACAATGATGCATTTTACGTTACTCTTTGCCTTTGAGCTAAGAATGAATTGATTGAATCCAGATATTGTTTTTGCTCAACGAGCTGTTTGTAAAAAAATCAACAATCACAGTAGTGTAAGTAGGTACTATTTGGAATTTATCTTTATCATTCACGAAATAATGTCAGCTCTTTGTAAGAAAAAAAAAAATAAAAATGCCCTTTGATTAATCAAAATGCGAGCGACAGTTTTGCTTCTTGTACATTCATTTGCACGCTTTATCCTTGAGATGTCTCTTCGCATCCTTACTCGATGTTTTTATTATTTCTTTTGTCATTGTTGGTGTTGTATTTTGTTAAAAGTCTTTCCTATTCCGTTGTCACATTTTTTTTTAAAGAAATGTTCGCTCGTAGTTTGGAAGTGGAACCCCCCCAATAAGGTGTCATCTCATGATTTAGTATTTTTAGGGGAAGACGATAATTTGCGGAATGTTATTTGTGTGTGACAATTTAGCAGCCATCCGCACCAACTGAAGCACGGAAGCGTATCCTCAATCATTCTTTACAAGTGAAGTGGAACAATTTCACTTTCACCGTCGGTTTCATTTATTTTAGTCCTCGAGTGGGTGATATTTGGGGCTACATTCTCGATATAAATTCAAGCATTTACGTGATTTACAAATCAAGGCGAACGCACACTGAGGTGAGATTGCAGACTTTAAAATTAATGCGCCCATAAGCCCCTTCATCTATGTACGGTGTAGGATGGATCCTTGTCTCATGTGAAAAATAAATCAAAAATACTTTGTTTGAAATGTAATCTGTTGTTCCGAAGTTGAAAAAAAAAATTCTTTTAGATACTCCTATCTCATCTGAGTGGCAAGACTACCCACCAGCGCATCGGTGCGGAGCTTTGTATAGTCCCCACCCACTCGAATTAGCGTAGGTGTTGTTTTGCCTTAGGTTCTTTGGTTGTTTCCTGTCAGAGATGCAGAGGAAGCCGACAGGAAACAAGGAGGGGAAGAAGGATGGACGAGAGCCTGTAATGAAATCATGTGCCATCGCTGCCGCTTTGATAAAGGATAATATGAAGATTACGACAGGTATAATGGGGTGGGAAGCTCAACGTAGGCATAAGGGTACGAGCGAATGGCTTTGGTGCGAGTATTATCAAATTTTATTTTATGCGCGGAGCGCAATGACAAATCACCTGCTGGGAAACGGAAAACACATAGAGCTAGTACGTGTACACATTTATGGGTGAATCAAGCTCGGAGTGTCAGGATATGTGCTCGATATACGGCCGGTAATTTATGGTCGCATGGGAATCGTTTTTTATTGTCGGTTGCTGTTGCTCTTCTTTCGAGCTTGTGAATATGACAGATGGGACATTAAAACGGCTGTAGATTTACTGGAGAGGATATTCTAAAGGACATCCGTCATTGTGGTTTTTACTTAGATAGTGTGGTTGTTTGTGAGATGACATGTGTGTAGGTAGATAAATAAATAAATGGAAGGTAACGTTTTTATTAAGTGAGTAATATTTGGGAGTTAATAAATGTATTTTGAAGGGTTTTTTTCTGTACCTAAATTAACGCAAATAATGTAAAATAAAGTGTATGGTTCTTGCAATGAAAGTGAATAGGTTCGACAATTATAGAATGATGCGGAGAGTGGTGTCAAGAAAAGGTTTGTATTTATTGATATAAACGGTTTGTGCAACCTCCTACCCAGAGGCTATCCCATCATCAGCCTTTAGGAGCTTATCAAAGTCTTCCTTCTTAGATCCTGGGAAACATACAAAAAAGTCCAAATCAATACCAATCACATATTCATCGATATGAAATCCGCATACGATAGCATATACAAAGAGCCATGTTTAGTATTGGTATACCATACAGGTTCGCCCGTCTATGAAGGTAAAGTGGATTACTTTATAGTACAGTTGTCAATAGTGCATGTTTAGGTTTTGCTTGCGTTTTGTAGACAAGAACCTGTAGTGGTGTAAAAATATCTCTAGTCTCTTGTAAATTAGTTTGCTCGCCGTTGATTTGGCAAGATAGGTTACATGTGATCCCTTGAAGATGATTTAAAGTCCTCATATTGCTACCTGTACTTTAAAAATAACGTCGATTTTGTTCAAACGACAAAGAATTTTAATAGTGTCTGAAAAAGATTTTTTTTAGACAATGTCACTTTCCTCCAACATATTGAGGATAATTATTTTAAAGACGGCATAGCTGGTAGATTCTCAACAGTAGAGAAATATTTGACTTTAAATGTCGTGCTTTTAACTACATTTGAGTGCGTAATTGGAGGCAGTATACCTTACCCACGTGTGCAAACCAAAAAAACAAAAAACATATGAGAAGGCTTAAATGCGCTGTGAGGATCGTTGAATACCCAATCCCATCCTATCCTATCTTATCTTTAAAACTGATATCCCCAAAAAGTGGGCTTGGCTAAAATCGGTGACACACTGGCGGACATGGCTTTGAGGTATGTATAACTATTGAAATTATTTCTCCCATAGGTGTATATTAGTTTTGACATTAAGTGCGTACGACCCAGTCGTGTATCCACTACTCGTTTTTAGGGGTATAGGGTCGGATACACGACTGGGTCGTACGCAACTTTCTCTTCCAGAGCGAGTTGGGCGTTAGATCAAATGCCAAGAATGAGAGAATTTGATGATTTTCATAATTTGTCAAAAATACAAATATTAATTTAATTATTGATGCTAAAACTGTCGAAATGTAATTATATGAAAGTATATTCCGAAATTTGAAGGAATCGGTGCGTTTCTATGTGAATAATAATGATTTTCCGTCATTGGCCAAAACTGAAAATTCTGTTTGGGATAGTTGGACAAAAATTAATAAGGTGGAATTGTTGCAAACAGTAAAAGTAGTACATATATAAATTAAATTTCATTTAATTTGACAGAATAGTTTGCGAGAAATTGATAATTTTCTTAATATGGCCTAAATGCAAAAATTCGTTGTTTTCTCGGAATAAAAATTGGGAGTGCAGTTTTGGTGGAACTAATATGCTTATAGTATATATAAAGTTTAATCAAAATCGTTAGAGCAATTTTCGAGAAAATTTAAGTTATGTATAATTTTATATGGCAGGTACCGTTTATAATAACTAAAAGTAAGAAAAATGGCATAGAATTATGACCAAAAAAGCCCTATATATGAAGTTAGAAGAAAATCGGTCAAGCCGTTTAGGCTGTAGACGGATGGAATTCCAAAATCCGGACAGACGGATGGAATTCCAAAATCCACATTTAGAGTTCCGCTATCATCGTAATTTTAGAATAAATCAAAATCTCGAGGTCGAACATTTTTACGAAAACTATACATTTCTCTTTGTAACTGAAAGTTTAAAATTGTCGATTTTTTTTCTAATATGTATTAACATGTATGGAAGTAGACGATTTTTTTTAATGTTACTGTTCCTAGGATTCTCGCTGCTGGATGAAATATTTATGTATTTGATTTCAGTATTGTGACTACTAATATCTTTCCTTGATATAAAAAGAAGTACTAAGAGCCATACAATGTTTCACACTTGGCGATAAAATAATAATGAAAGAACAAAATCCAACACTAGTTAATAAGCTAACTGACTGGAGCTACTTCAGAGAGAAGTTGGAAGAAAATACCCAAATGATAGCTATTGAAACAGAAGAGCAAATAGAAAAAGCAGTGCAATTATTTACACTCAATATACAAAAAGCTGCATGAGCTGCAACTCCAAAAATAAAAAACAAAATAAAACAAAATGCATACCCTCCTGTAATATGTGAAATTAAGCAGAAAAGAGAAAAGCTAGAAAACGTTGGCAACAAACAAGGGCGCCAATTGACAAAAACAAACTAAACAGGCTAAATAGTAAACTCAGAAAATCAATAATTGAATTCAGAAATGAGTCACTAATAAAATACCTTACAGGCCTAACAAATGATGCTAGTACTGACTACTCGCTCTGGAAGGCAACAAAGAAAATGAACAGGCCAACAGCTCACATCCCACCAGTGAAAACCAGAGAAGGAAACTGGGCAAAAAGCAGTCAAGGAAAAGCAAATACTTTTGCTGAGCATCTTGAAGGCGTCTTCCAACCATACGAAGATAAAGACTATCAAGGAATGGAAGAAACGTGCCAGGAAGATGTACCAATTCGACCGGTTACGTCTAAAGAACTTGCCAAAGAAATAAAAGAAGGTATAAACATAAAAAAGGCCCCAGGGTTTGATTTAATAACGGGGGAAATTTTAAAACAATTCTCAAAAAAATACTGAAACATCTAGCGCAGATCATAAACGCTGTATTTAGATAAAGATATGTACCAAGCATATGGAAGGTCGCGGAGGTTATAATGATTCCAAAACCAGGTAAACCACCTAGCGAAATAACCTCATATAGGCCAATATCGATACTACCAATGTTGTCCAAGCTATTCGAAAAGATGCTGGTAAAACGCCTGCAAAATATTATTGTAGACAAATCGCTAGTACCGAGCCATCAATTTGGGTTCAGGAATAAACACTCAACAATTGACCAAGTGCATAGAATCACTGATAAAATTGAAAATGCTTTTGAAGAGAAAAAAGTATGCTCTACAGTATTTCTTGATATATCACAAGCTTTCGACAAAGTATGGCACAAAGGATTGATCCATAAATTACAAAAGCAACTGCCGAAGCAGTATTCAAAAATACTGGAGTCATATATTCTACAGCGATTTTTCAGAATTAAACAAGAAACAACATACTCAACATTAAAAAAAAATTAGGCTGGTGTACCTCAAGGCAGTGTTTTAGGTCCAGTACTATATCTCCTATTCACTAGTGATCTACCAGAAAGTGACGAAATCACTCTAGCTACCTTTGCAGACGATACTGCTATACTTTCTGTAGGAGAAACTGTCGAAATAGCTACAAAAAAGCTTCAAAAGGCAGTAAACAATATTTCAGAATGGACTAAAAATTGGCAGATCAGATTAAATGACCTGAAGTCAGTTCAAATAAATTTTACGTTAAAAACTGTACCACACATTCCAGTATACATAAATAGTAATGTAGTGGAATATTCAAATACTGCTAAATATTTAGGGATGACTCTAGACGCCAAACTGCGCTGGAAAGCCCACGTAAAGAAAAAAAGAGATGAGTTAAACATCCGCTATAGTAAAATGTATTGGCTTATTGGGAGATACTCACCCTTATCCAACTACAATAAATTATTGCTATATAAGCAAATTCTTAAACCAGTATGGACCTATGGGCTCCAGCTGTGGGCATGCACATGCAAGACAAACTTACTAAGAATACAAACCTTCCAAAACAAAGTACTACGGAGCATAGTTAACGCACCGTGGTACATACGTAACACCGATCTACATACAGATCTATATATTGAAATGGTTGAAGATGAAGCTAAAAAAGTAGCTCTAAGACACAGAGATAGGCTTCTCAGCCATGTTAATTTAGAAATAGCACAGCTTTTAAGAACCGACAATATAGTCAGGAGATTAAGACGGGTTAAACCCCTTGATCTATGTAGCTAAAGATATATATAATTTTAAAAAAAAGAAAAAAAAACAAGAAATACTGAAACTTAGGTACAATTTCAAACAAAACTCATAGAAATCCGACCAACGTCGGAATTTCTTTTAAATTTTATATTTTAATAAAATATAATACATGTGAAAAATAAATTGCTGATTAGTCTAACGACTAGGTGCGATTCCTTGAAGACATACAAAAGTCAGTCTTCGGGAGGTTTTTTAGATCGGGTTAAAGTCCCTCACTATTGCAGAAGGTTCCCTCGCGATAAAACCTCTGCAATGTCTTTCGATGATTTTTCCTTCCAGCGAACCCCACAAAACAAAAAAAAAAATTTGATTTCAATATTGTGACTACTAATATCTTTCCTTGAAATAAAAAGAAGTACTAAGAGCCATACAATGTTGAAAATTTCCATCCGTTTATAGGGTTGATTCGACTTTTCATTTGCTGACAATATGTATTCAATGGAGCACCTGGTGACACAATCTCATTTAGATACCAGATCTGCGCTGTTTGGTTATATTGATTAATGCAATTCGTTTCCTCTTGTTGACAAATTCTAACTTCGATCTATGCCAATGGTTTCACGGATTTAAAAAAATGTTGTAATTCTGTTATTTGCTTGTGAGGTGCAGTGTTAAAGCACAAAATAACTGTGAGTCTTCTGGCAAAACCTTTTCAGGCTGGCTTGTTTACGTCGGTACTAAGCTTTATGGAACAGCGAGCATTCTGCAAAATTGTATTTATAAGAGGTCCCCATTATGTATTGACGGCATTTAATGACCCAGCGCGGTGAATAGCGTTGGTCTCGGTCTATCAACAAACAAACTACTATCTACACATAACCATGCCTTGTAAAAATAACTGGTAGTTAATGATTTCATCTACCTCGTAGTCAATATCTACCCCTCAAACGACAATTTGCTAAAAATATGTCAAAGACTGACCATAGTAAACCGATGCAAATTCGGTTTTGCAAAACAAATGTGATCCCTACTCTTAACCCAAAAGTGCAAATGTTTTCTTTGCGGACCATAATCCCACCAGTCCTACTTCAGCTCGCCGAGTACTGGACAATAAGCATAAAATCGGAGAGTAGGTATATTTATCCTGTATGCAAGTTATGATACTGTAGATGAAAATACAATTGCTGTACCGAAATATAGATGTAGAGCAAATGGTAAAAACAATTCGGCTACATTAGTTTGGCAACTTCGAGCGAATGAATATAAAGCAACAGGACGAGTGAGTAGTGATATTTATTTGAAGTTATATTTTGGTCTTTTGTTTATCTATTATAGGATCATATTATACGGTATGTCTGCCAAGAATCCTAAAGTTCGATTTAGATGCATTCTTTAATTATTTCCTTACCTGGCTTTTGTTTTAGAAATTCTTTAGAAATACATACAGCACATTTGCTACGATCTCATTTGCGACATTAAGTATTACTTTGGCGTGGAATATGGGATCGCTTTATCTCTAATGAATAAATCCAGTACTAAATCCAGTAAGTCAAATGGTAGCTTTTTCTCCTTAGGCAGTAGAGCTCTAAATTTCAGGGCGACGAGAATGCCCAGAGTTGACGTTTTTTCCTCTGAATGAATATCCAGGATGTTTTACATGAGTTCATGTACGATTTGGTTGTCTTTTCGACTATATGGATATCGCCAGATTGCTTTGTGAATTCGAAGTCGAAGAAACCTAGTGCTGCTAATCGTAGCAAATTTCGCTGCTTGAAAGTCAGTCAGCCGAAAACTATTATCTATTTTAATATGATTTTTACATTGTATTTCAGAAAGGCTCTATACAGAAGGAAGTAAAATTCCTCCTTAATAGGGTCCTTAATTTTACCCGTAGGGGAGTGTGCACTGCACATATAAACGTGATATTACAAAATGTTGTAGATAATAATCAGGCAATCACTATGCATGGTATTTTTGGAATCAAAAATATCTGTCCTGTATCACGCGAGAACAGATGCGTGCATACTTTCTAAGTGCATTCTCTTAAGTCGTTTTCCATGCTCGTTTATCGAAGGCTGCTGTTTCTCTCCCTAAAAAAATTATCCTAACGGCACAGCCCTGCCTTTGGTTTTCCGGTTTATCCACCACTATTTCTTTTTAAGGGGCTTGACTTATCCTTAGAATTGCTGGATGACCTTTTGGCCGTATATGCCGAAGCAGCTCATGCAAGATGTTCACTTTGTCCATCCTCACTGGAATGGTATGCCACCGTTGACTTCTTCTTGGGAATTCTTCCACTGCCGTATTGTAGGAATGAAAGAGATGTCTTCGTTTAAGGAAACGTTCCTCTTAATTTTCATCTGTTTCCTAAAGTTTGCGAGGGGGTTAAAACCAAGACTGCGGTAAAGGTACTAGGCACCTAGTGGTCACATATCGAGACTGAAGTCGGATTTGGTAGGCATCAGTTATGTGAAAACGCTTTTAAATCGACGTAAATATTCAAAAGTTTTCTAAATGGTGCATCTTACCTCATAACAATTTTCCTGGATTCCAAAGAAATCAATCTGACGTCAATATAGTTCTAACAATTAATTTTAATTTTAACAAAAACAGTACACAAATTTTAATACATATATATAAATAAAAAAATAATATGTCCCACCACAAAAAAATGTATATTTCCCAGTCAAATCGCATTCGTTCTATCTCACCAAATGCTCATATCTTCAATACTTAAATTTAAATTTAAAAACTATTTGTATAACTAGAAATAATAAATAGAATCCTTATTAAATAGTTTACATATGTGCAGTCGCCGGATCTTTCCGTGTATTGCATCTGGTGATTATGTTGGGCAAAAGGAGCTATCTGCAGGCTGCATTCATGAAATTTCTTTCATTAAACGAGAACATCCCGTAAAATATAATTAAGAACGTGACGATAAGACTCAGCATCGGTTGCACATGACCTGGAAATAATCGATTTGAATTTAATTTCCTTCTTTCGCACTCTAAACCATCAGCCGCCCAGCTCATACACTCTGACGATCACAATCGCAAGGCATTTGAAATTGCGGCAGCTCCACAATCCTCACCTTCCGACCATGCTGGTGTCCTGCAGTGCTAGTGTAAGAGCTGATAGCGTCGAAAGGAGTATGTACTCACCTGAGTGATTCTCCACCAATCTCTGATTGGAACCGGCATCCTTTAGGGCTAGGATTGTTGCTCGAACAACTGTTTCACGTGTGAGCGATGGAATGCCCATTATATCGGAAACACATTTCATCTCCAGTAGCTCTGTAGTAGTGATGAAACGTGGATCATTTATGTGGATGCGAATCTGTAAATTGCTTGAGTACAGAATGAAGCCATCGACATTCCTTGTTATCTCGTGCTGCTGTGGAGTTAGGGCGGAAGCAGGTGCCTAGAAACCAAAAAAAGGAGGCGAGAAGAACAAAAAATTCATAAAACGTTCTGCTGTACTGATGATGATTATGAAAGAGTTCAATGAATGCCGATATCGAGTGCTCGCAATCCCGCATGGACGAGCACAGAACAAACCTAGGGGGTTTGCAGGTGAAATATTTTTCACGATGGGAATCTGAAATTGATAAATGTTTAAAAGAATAGATGCACTATGGATACCATAGAGTATACGAGATTAGATGTATAGAAACGGGGAAACGAAAAGAATTGAAGGATCCGAAAATGCGACACGTTTTTTAGACGTTAATTTAATTATATGTAGGTCCTTTCTTTGTCGCCGGTGCTTAATGAGAAATCACTCAATTGATGTGACGGATGGTGGACATGGGCCTTGAGATTGAATTTTACTCTCCCGTATGTACGCCGTTCTTTATAAGAAGATGTGAACAATATAATATCTTAGAGAAAATAGTAGATTAGGAATAAAAATATTTAATTGAAATCTTCTTGACACAAAGTTAACATTTAAAGAGCATAATACACAAACACATAACAAAATAAATATTGCTATTAGAATGTTATACCCATTCATAAATAGAAAATCATTATTATCAAATGAAAATAAAATAATAATTCATAAAACAATTTTCCAAGCAATCCTACTCTATGGGTGTTAGGTCTGGGGAAGTTGTGCAAAATGCCACATTAAAAAACAAGTTACTTTAATTGATGCTAAATCTTCCTTGGCATCATTCTATTCAACATCTGCTAATGTTGAGTTGGTCTCCTTCAGAATAAGCAAACTTAATACCACTTTTTATGATCAGATGCGATATTCCTGACAATCCATTAATTAATGAATTAATTAAACTTTTGAACCTGAACACTTTTGAGGTTTTTATCGTTGTTTCCTCAATATATATTTAACTTTCTCTTACAAAGAGAAAGATATTGTTTTCGTTAAAATTTTCGACCTCGAGATTTTGATTGATTCTAACATTACGATGATAGCGGAGCCTAAAAAAGTGGTTTTTGGAATTCCGTCCGTCGGTCCGTCGGTCTGTCGGTCCGTCGGTCCGTCGGTCCGTCGGTCCGTCGGTCCGTCTGTCCGTGACGGTCTCCCCAGCCTAAACGGCTTGACCGATTTTCTTCAAAATTCGTATCCAAGCTTATTTTGGTCATAATTCTAGGCCATTTTTTTTGTTTGCTTTTAGCCATGTTAAAACTGGTACCTGCCATATAAAAATTACACATAACCTCAATTTTCTCGAAAACGGCTCTAACGATTTTGATTAAACTTTATATATACTATAACCATATTAGTTCCAACAAAACTGCATACCCAGTTTTCTCGAGAAAATCCATATAACGGATTTTGTCATTTAGGCCATATAAAGAAAATTGTTAATATCTCGCAAACTATTGTGTCAAATTGAATGAAATTTAATATATATACTACTATTACAGCTTGAAGCAATTCCACATAATTAGTTTTAGCCCAACTATTACTAAACGGAATTTTCAGTTGTGGCCAAAAACGGAAAATCATTATTTTTAACTTTCTCTTACAAAGAGAAAGATATTGTTTTCGTGAAAATTTTCGACCTCGAGATTTTGATTGATTCTAACATTACGATGATAGCGGAGCCTAAAAAAGTGGTTTTTGGAATTCCGTCCGTCGGTCCGTCGGTCTGTCGGTCCGTCGGTCCGTCTGTCCGTGACGGTCTCCCCAGCCTAAACGGCTTGACCGATTTTCTTCAAAATTCGTATCCAAGCTTATTTTGGTCATAATTCTAGGCCATTTTTTTTGTTTGCTTTTAGCCATGTTAAAACTGGTACCTGCCATATAAAAATTACACATAACCTCAATTTTCTCGAAAACGGCTCTAACGATTTTGATTAAACTTTATATATACTATAACCATATTAGTTCCAACAAAACTGCATACCCAGTTTTCTCGAGAAAATCCATATAACGGATTTTGTCATTTAGGCCATATAAAGAAAATTGTTAATATCTCGCAAACTATTGTGTCAAATTGAATGAAATTTAATATATATACTACTATTACAGCTTGAAGCAATTCCACATAATTAGTTTTAGCCCAACTATTACTAAACGGAATTTTCAGTTGTGGCCAAAAACGGAAAATCATTATTTTTCACATTGACATCGATTCCTTCAAATTTTGGAGTAAAAATTCGTATAAATACATTTCGACATTATTTATATCATTTTAGCATCAATAATCAAAATGCTTATGATTAGATCTAACGCCCAACTTGCTGTGGAAGAGAAAGTTGCGTACGACCCAGTCGTGCACCCACCACTCGTTTTTTTTTGTAATATATTTTTTTTAAATGTCTGTTAAAGAAATTATTCAGTAGAAAGATGTATAATTATATCAAATCTCTGCATATCAAATTTTGTTAATTGTGCAATAACACATTGTATATTATAAACGAAATATATATGAACTATTTATTCAATTTGCAAAAACCCAATATCATATAGCTCAGATAATTTTTTGAGGATTAAGTGGATAGCTCAGTCGCGAAAGGAACTGCTCGCAGAAGGGTTCGATTTCCAGCCGCAGCGATACAAAAATGATTTTTTACTGGCCCTCCTTAATTGTCATGAAAAGCTTATCTAAATCCAGAAGTGCACACGCACATATGATACCAACGATCTAGTTGCGCCAACAAAAATTGTATTTGCTGGGGTTCTACCTCCTCTTAACAAGAAACAGGCTCAAGGGAATCCTGTAAAGACACAAAATGTTTATGCATATCTGAAAATTAGTTTAGACACTAAACCATGGAGTACATATCATTGATATTGAAACATATACAAATAATGTATCCGTTCGAAACAATTTCCGAAACGAAAGTCAGTTCCCATCGGAACTCTATTTGCTTTCGAGGTATCCATTGTGGAACGAAATAAAACGCATGTAATCGGGTTCCTTTGATTTCGCAGGAGTTCTTCATCGGAAGAAATTCATCAAATACCTGCTAAAAATTGGGCTCAGTGCCGCGATGGTTAGCATGATGCACTACCGCGCAGAAGGTCTGGGTTCAATTCGCAGCCGTAGCAACACCAAAATGATGATCGTGATGTTCTGACAAATCATCCGAGTAGCATCAATTGTCAAGAATAGCTTATCTTAACATAGCCGTTCGAATTCGGCATAAAACAAGAGGTCCCGCAATCGTACAAGAAGTACACACGCACACATGAATGATTGTGAGAAAGCTAGGCCCTGGGTACTAACGAGCCTGTTGCGCCAAAGATGTGTATTTGTTAATTTGTACCTGTCAAAAATTGTCGAACGGATATCACCGATGCACTCATATGCGTTACATTTCGGAAGATCTGGTCGAAATGCTAATCGGGACGAATACCTAGGTAGAAAATTCTCCATTTTCGAACAGATCGGAGAAGGTTCTCTTCTAAACGGATACCTTGATAGGGGTGATGATCTCCAACTTACTAAACGGAGATCAATTCAAAATATAAATTTTGGATTCTGCATAGAAGCCAGTTAGTTGTCCCCAACGGCGAATATGGGGCCACTGTGTATTTGAGCCTTACGGCCGGCATACTAGCCGGGATGGTGGAAATATACAATACCACCCGCGGAAAAAGACTGGATTAAGGTGTTAAACATTCCGTTCCGATAATCGGAGAGAGTCCTAACAAATGCTCAGTCGTTAACGGAGTATACAACAATCCACCAATATCAAGCTACTTATTTAAAACAGACGGTCAATAGACTACCTCCAGTATGGAAACCTTTGACCTACTCCTGTACAATCACTTTCGTAGTAGCTCCAATAACCCTATGAATGCTGAACCAGACTTGTTCAGAACATCCATTCCATATATAATGATATCATTACAGTTATCACAGAGATATTCCAGGAACTCTAAGGCGAATGAGCTTGTCAAATTGGGCACTACCTTTGATTCTACCGCCAGTAGAAATGTAAGGTATGCCCTAACCTACATGTAAATCATCAATAAAACTAATATCCTGGCAACTCTGTCGAAGTTATAACCAGAAACGCTCTCTCTGCTTGATAATGCTCGGTGTCCTTAGAGGACACTGCCCCTTAGGCCTGTTAGCAATGGCCTCTGATGGAGCTGCTTGATGTGGAGGTGGAGGAGTGTATTTCTCACCTTCTCTGATCTTGTCTAGCTTTCTCCAACAAAAAAAAACTCAATCTAGGAGACTACTTCTTTGAGTCTAGCTGAGATTAATATCAGAAATCTCCTCTGCTTTATAGTTACTTGGAATAGTTCACATAAGCAAATGAATATTTAAGGAAAAGTTGACAGATCTGCTGGTCTAAGTGTGCACGCGAATAACGTGCAACAACTACATACAACCTTACCTTAACCTAACCTAGAAGATAGGTGTGAAAGGAATGGGGTTATGGCGAGTTATTATTTTGAATTTCTGTAGATTGTAGTCATACGGGAAGCTATTTCATATTGATGGCTGGATTTTGTAAATGAGGACTAACCCTGAGCGGCTAAAATATAACCAACGCCCAGTCGTTGTAACTTTGACTAGACTTCCATTGTGTTTATTTTACCATCCAGTGGTAACTATCAGATGCTAGTCTTATTCTACCGGATTTGGCTTGCTAAACTTGTAAGTGCAAATTTTGATAAAAAGACGAAAAACAGCAACACAATGGCACGGAATATACGGCATACTTTGGACTAAACACCTTCTCACGAAAAAAATAGTTGTTACGAAGCAACTAATAGCTTCGGAAAGAACAGATTTTACTGTTGACGAGCATGATAAACTAAATAAAGGACAACGACGTTTGCTCGCAGCCAAAAACAAGGCCTATAAAGTATCGGCATTCTTCATCAAACCAGTTTAGTTGTTCTTCGACATTAGATGCACAGATGCACATTGGAAGCAAAGCGAGCAAGAAAAAAGGACGATCGAAGATATAGAGAGGTTCTACATCAGGAAAGGTGATCGTGGGTTTTACCAAAGTGTAAGCGTGACGAACAATCTTCCACTTTTAGGCAGTGGGTGACAACGTCAATATAGGTGACAACGAAAATTATATCCAAGAAATACCAAGAAGTATTGATTTGACCAAGAAATAAAAATCGGTACATACCACCTCGTCATCGATTTCCAAGCCGCATACGAAAGTATTTATAGAGACGAACTATACAGAGTCATGTCTAGTTCTTGTATATAGCGCAAAATCGTCCGTTTGTGCAGAATGGCGATGGAGAATCCTCGGTGTTTCATCAGGGTAGAAAACGACCGCACCGAAACATTCGATACCAAAAAATGATTTAGGCAAGGCGATGCACTGTCATGTGACTTCCTTAACATCATTCTTGAGAAGATTGTGCAAAACTCCAGAGCAAACAACAGAGGCACAGTTTACGCCGACGATATTGACATCATTGTGTTTAACATTGAGGGTAAGATCAAGTACATGCTGTCTTTACGAAATTGCGGCGAATTGGGCAGAACTTTGGGCAACTTTCACAACGACAGCGCTTCAGAAATAAAACTGGGGCTAATTGGAGATGCATGTTGGTTCATTGCTGACTGAAGCGCCACTTAACTTTAATTCCTTTCAACACTCCGTAGCAGAGTCTTCGATTGACAGCCAGTTGTCTGACGCAGTGGAGAAAGGCAAGTGCAGGCAGATAATTAAGGACCGTTCTTATTGGAGAGACAAGCAATTGGATTCCTTAACTTTTATTCCTCTCATTTAAAGTATAGCTAATTTGTATCCAGCTTCTGAGATGGGGGATAGCACCGGCCTTTTGTCAAATTAAACTCAATCCGGTTATTGGTACCTAACTAATGATTGTATTAATATTAAAGTGGAATATAGTTGGAATTTTTTGGCGTTGTGGTTTTTGAACTTGTTCATCTAATAGCGGGTTCGCTAGAGAGAAGATTAGGCAACAAGAGTAAATAAAAACTAAACGAGTGGTGGGTACACAACTTGTTCATACGTAACTTTCTTTTTCACTGCGAGCATGACAATTTTCAGACATGGCCTAGATTCCAAAATCCGTTATATCGATTTTCTCGAAAAAAAAATTGGGGGTAATCAAAATCGTTAGAGCAAAGAAAAGGTAGGCTGGCATTTCAACCAAAACAACTGTCAACGAAGTTTGAAGAAAATCGGTCAAACCGTTTAGGCCGGAGAAGCCATTACGAAAACACGGACGGTATTTCGAAAACCATTTTTGTGTGTCCCTCGGCAATTCATTTCCGACATCAAAATAAATCGAAGTCCCCTGATATATTAAGAGCAAAAATTCTACTACCGAATATAGCGGATCAATTTTTCACCCACGAAATCATAGTGACGATAACTGAGAAGATGATTAATTATCATGTAGAGTATGGACGTAAGAGCTATGAGTTGGTCATTTGAAGGTGAGGTTGTATCGCCTTTTTTTAATTTGCTAAACATGCTGTAGAAGGAAATTTAAAAATAATAAAAGAAGCAAATAGTGTATATGAAAACAGAACAATGAAATCAGTGCAAACGTCCTTCGGGTTATTGATCAGAATATACCGAGGTAAATCATGCCTGTCATATGAATTATTCTAAATACGTATAGCAGCTTTAGTATTCATTTTTATCAACATCGTTAGAGCGGTTTGTAAAGAAAACTGTTATATGGGAGGTATCATATCCCAAAGCCACTCTGTAGAATCACCAACATCACTCATAGTATCCCAAATTTCAATCAAATCGATCCAACAGTTTTGCTCCAGCATCAATAACAGAATCCAGATCACAGACTCCAGACAGACATACGCTTTTTAAAAACTACTTTTATGGGTTCAGAGTACCTCAAAACAGAAGAATTTGTAAAGATGTGAACTTTAAATTTACACCACATCAAAATGCTGGGAAAGTAAAAAGGGTGGTAGTTTTAGTATGTAAAAATCTCACACTACTGTGACCATGCGCCGCGCCGGCGGTCCTCATAGTGTCTATAGAAAATGTCCACCAGCCCGCTGGAAAATAAGTGCAAACCCTACAGATATACTATAACATTTGTGGTTAATTGGGAGCCGATTAATGAAAAGGTACCTGTATAATCATCCAAATTTATAGTTAAAAGCATCATTTCAGTAGTTTCTCAAAATATTTATTTTTTTTTCTATTTTGTCTAATAACATAATGGACTAATTATTTTCAAAACCAGGCTTACTAAAACAGGTAACAACTTTGAAAATCTCTAGCATTTTGCATTGCCATTAATACAGTATACATTTTGCAAAACTCCCAACTTCATTGAAGAAGCAGTTATAGCTTATGTGACATAATTCATTTTTGTGCAACACGTATAGGAAATAATAGAAATAGAAACCATTATATTATTAATTATTGAGGGGCTTAAAAGCAAATCCTCATATATTTCCATGTTCAATTATCCACGCCAAAAGTTAAATTGGTTGAAAATATTTTCATTTTGTTTTTGAAATTTTTAATAACAATCACCCATTGGCATTAATGCGCCATCATATTAGAAAGGAGGATATTACCTAGCCCGCCAAAAAGTGTGGAAAATAAGTAGATACCTACTAGTATTGTTCAGCGCGTGCAAATAGCACAGACCCAAATGAAATAATGGCAATGCACGAGGAATACCAATCACCACCATAGCAACAAAAATGTTCCCTTTTCCCGCTATTGGCTCCTCGAAAAAAATGGAGTGTGATTCAGAGGAAGAGATCCTCGTTTCCGGACATTCTCGCATAACAGTAGGTACCTACTCTTTTTTCATGCTTTTCATTCTTCAACAGCATCCTATATGTGTTGGCTCGTTTTAGGTATACTGGGTTAATATTCTTGTGTGGTGCGCTATATAGTCGCATCTCGCATGTATTGTAATCTATTTGATAAATTTCAGCACGTACCGTTTTGTTATTGATGTACCACGTTAGTGTCGCCTGGGGATTTGACCATTCGGAACTGCAGTTGGCCACCAAAAAATCATTATACTTGTAGGGATGTGTGATTCCACTTATGTACGGGTCAAATTTCGGAAGAACTGTAAAACAAAGAGACAAAAAGAAGAAGAGTTAGCAACAACGAAAAGCACAAGTAAAGAAATCGAAGGGAAATCAAATAAATGGACAACAAAATGACCAGGACCCATTATTCCCATTGTACATGTGTTTATATGTGTGTGAGAGCTGTGCATGTGAAATGATGATTGTAAATTTCTTGAATGTTTTGTTGTTTGTCCCTGCTTTGATCCAGGGACACTGGTGGGCAACAAGAGAACACTTAAAGATGTCTTTGTTATTCCACTATGCGGATTGCGAGGACGACGACGATGACACCCAAAAGGATTCCATGAATCTTAACAAGTTTTTCACTCAACCAACAGGATTGGAAACGGTTATCCCAATGGGCATTGCACAACTAGAGCATGAAATATTCTTTGCTCCTCGTATTGTGGCAAAGGAAAAACGACAACGACGTCGACGGAAGGGGGTAGCCGGAACGTTTGTGCCAATAAGGCATTAAATTGAGCAAACAACGTTTTCTTTTGTTTTTGTCACATAATCGCCGGGAATACTCTGGGGATAACCTTTGATGAAGTAGAAACGAAAACAAATAATATAGATGCCTGATAAATGTTCGGGGGATCAGTACCTATACCGTAGCCGAATGGAGAAGTGACCAAATGGATTTTGGGGATGACAGTTGTCGAAATGGAAGTCATCACGCTGAGGACTGAATATAATTTACTTGGGTATGGTTTTGGTGGATATTTTCAACGAATTGGTTAGTTCGATAGACTGTGGGGATAGAGCTGCTGAATGAATCTGGATGAAGAGCGATTTTATGTTTTTTTTTTATATTTTGTAACAAGGATATGCTTTGATTTTTTTTTTAAAACGAGGCTGGGTGTACAACTGTGTTGTATACGCACTTGCTGCTGGGGAGCTCGAATTTAAATTGGTATAATAAGACTGTTCAACCAACTACAACCACGCCAATGAATTATTAAATATCCGTTTAGGCCTAAACTTAATTTGAGGAATTATAGCAAACGAAAATCAATTTTATTTAATGAGGCGCAAATTGAAGATTTTTTAAATTCCAAAATCCATTATTTTGATTGTTTGTCAAAAACAGTTTAACAGTTTTGTTTTATCTACATGTTAAGGTCGATAGTTGTGAAAAGTTAAAATCGTTTGAGGCGATTAAGAAAAACGTTGGTCAAACGGTAAGGCATTTTGAAAATGTTTTTGAACAAGATATTTAGATAATCCTAATATCTTTATTTCGTATATATAACATTTTTGCCACGATAATTTTTTGAGTAAAAAAATTTTTAAATTTTTAAGAAAATTTGAAAAAAACTTTCGATGCAAAAACATAAATAAAGTCAATATGAAAATTTTGCAATTGAATCATTTTAACTCAAGCCCACTTTTTGAAGCTGTGCATAGCATATGCAGGAGAAACACTTTGTTATTTGTTGAAACATTTAAAATTTATATAAACCGCCTGAACAAGATTAATTCAGCACGCCCACTTTTTGGGGACATTTATTTTAAGGATAAGATGGAATAGGGTATTTAACGATTCGCAAAGCGGATTGTAGCCTTCCAAATTTGTTCTTATGACTATTTATATTTTTATGCGTGTCGACGCACTTACAATCTGTGATATAAGATATTAGTTTCATGATACGGGGATACAATTCTTTAGATGAAGCCTAGCTGCTTAAAGGCCTCTCCAGAATGCATATCTGTAGCTGGTATCTTGTATCGCTGTCAAAAGAGAGATACATTTCTTGCATGCAGTTGCCCTCTATTCAACTTTAAGCTACAGATTCCCGAAGATACACATTGTGTAAGTGCTTACGGGTTGCGTTATTTTTAACTTTTCACTCAGCTCCAGGTACCAGCTACAAATACGTATTCTGGTCGGCCCTTAAGAGTTGAATTTCTCTCAATGTTTGGGCTTCTATAAATGAATCAGTAGTTAAATATAACTCATATGAATTATAAGTAATATAACATTAAATTCCAAATTGGAACATTGCCCGTATTGACTATGAATTTAGTAGTCTACATCACTACGCATAAAAAGAGTAATAACAATAAGGTAAATCCATTTAGAGTTAGTTTAGTTATGTTAAGTCTGATTTAACTACCGCACCTGTATTTTATTTAATCAATAATGACGCATAAACTATAACAAAGTAAACAATTACAGACTCTCAGTTTGGTGCACGTATGTGTGGTGTATGGGCCAAGTATCATATTATGTGTCAATAAATAAAATCTATGGTCAAATAGGATCGTACCTCCCACCGTCATATTTGCAGTCCTGTCAATAAGTTTGAATTCTGGAGCATCACCAGACACCTCACATCTGTAGGCACCTGATGAGTATGTGCTCAGCTTTTCCAGCTCCACGTTACAAATGAATTGATTGCAGACATAGGATCCGTCGGATATTGTGACTCCTTTTACTGGAAAACGATTTGTTGTTGGCGGTGTTAAGGGAGAATATCTGAAAAGAAAATTGGTTTATATAGGTGATGAATGTAACAAAGGTAAACTATTTAAACAAAGTATTCATCGGCGAAGGATTATAAGTAACCATCCCATCTCAATATTGTCAAAACGGAGGGTTTTATTTCCAAATTTTGTAAAAATGAATGTTTTTATTTATTTTATTTTATTTCCACCTTTTCAACAATAAATTATATTACAGTACTTGGCATTTGTTATGGCGTAGTGGATATCCGCATTCTTACATTGCATTGGCTGCAACCAGGTAGTGGTCCGAGTTAGTAAGCCCTTCGGAATTTTCGGACATCCACAAACTGGGTGCAGTCTTCTTCTCCATCACAATGTGATCAATTTGGTACACCTTTTGTTAATCTGGAGGAGCCCGCCATGTCCCTTTATGGACATCGGGGTAGTAGGTGGTGTTATGTAGGCTGTGCTTTCCGAGAATACTGCTAAAATGTTGTATCTTCCTACATATGCTGAAAATTCACCAGCATAATTTTGAAATCGTACTTTGATAGTCGCTCATAAGTTTGTCCAGGAGCTAGTAGAAACATTCCTAACCAATGTCGTCGGAGCGTGAGAGCATATAAGGGTTATATTGTCAAATGTGACCTTATTGTTACAATAAGTTTGCTTATGTCTTAGACAAATAACAACTTATAACAAATCCACATCCGAAAAGTCCTTATTTCTGCTCAGCATAACACGGACCGTAGTAAATTTCACAGTTTTTCATCCTTTTTTGCCAGGCCCATCCAATCTTATTTCTTATAGGACAGTCTGCTTTGTAGCAGCTTAAGTCTTCTGCTAGTTGTTCAGCTGCACGTTTATGTTCTCACATTTCAGGTGTAGATACGGACGTCGTTGTCCTTTTACATTTAGCTTCCTTTTACATTTGTGTTTCTTTTTTCTCACTTCATATTCATTTTTGGTTAACGATAGTCTGATGAAACTAATATATCCATGTGATTCGACAGGTATTTGATACCATTTATCGAACATACTTTCATCCAAACAAATTTTACTTTTTGGTCTGCTTACGTATTAAACCAGGAAATGAAATGAAATTTTGGAAAATATTGTCTAATGCTTAATCGTATTTTGTCCAAAATACTTCCTTTCACATGTTCAAAAATATGTATGATAGTTTTTAATAGTTTGCTACTGCTGTTCGGTTCAATAATACTCCCTCCAGACAGGCTCTGCGTGTATTTATTCTAGTCAATATATATCAATTATTGAAAATTTCTATCACAAATCTGTTGATTTGACATCATTTGCAATAATTGGGAATCTGTCTGTGAGACTTGTAAAGATCTCGGGCTAAACCGTTACAAGTTCAAATTGTGTCTGGTTGGAGTCTGCAAAATCTTAAAGAAAATTCTGAATTTCATCTGAAAGTAATCTTTAGCGATAGAGCACAGTTAGCAAAATATGCATTATTGGATAGCATAGTAAAAAGATTTTGCTTCAAGAGACTCTGTATACACAAAAGATGAACGTGTGCAATTCATGCCGAAAGTGTGTTGGACCGTATTTTTTGGTGATGAAAATAATCGCCATCGTGCTATGTGGAGGACTATTTTTTCCCAGCAATGGGTGACATCAGTGATGAATATAGTTTCAAGAAGATAGTGCCACATGCCATACAGCTTCTCCAACTACTGATATATTAAAGAATGCCGTTAAATTTCTTTTGGCTACGTATATCTAAGGGGAACTGGAAAAATCTAACGAATGTTTGTAAATGATCTGAACGATGACTACTTAAATTTAACATCTGTACTACATCTGGAATAAATATCAAATATATATTTCAATTATACCGTATTTTATCAAAATACAAAATTTGTTTGTCCTTCTTAAAAAACCCTGCAGTTTATTTATATCAAATTTCAAAATTCTAACTTAAAATTGCATGGCTAATCATCGGTGACTATCAGATGGATATAGCTTTATCAAATAAGCTCTTATTTCTTATATCTAACCGATTTTGCATTGGTTTCGTGTAAAAATCGTATTCCAGATCCCAAAAAGTACGGCTTCAAATTGTGAAAAAAACTTTTATTGTTTATAACTTTTTTTAGTATAAAGCTTAAAGAGCCCCTAGAGATAATGTTTGCAGATATTTATTGACTCTGCTCTTGAATTTTTTTAGATTGTATATTGGTGGAAATTGATATTCTGTACTTTCGTTCCATTGTTTGGTTGTTCTGTAACGAAAAGAATTTTACTTTGTGTTGTTTGTATCTTTGTTATTTGAACTGTATGCATAAGGCAGATTGCCCGGTTTTTAATAGAGTCCTGTAAGTTCAGAGGGGCGGAACCAATTCTATATCACTGTACAGCTCGTATAGTTCGTGGTTAAATGTTTTTCTCCATAACCCGTCAACGCAAACGGGACCGACGATTTTTCGAAATATTTTTCTTTCAAAACGACTAAGGTCCCGTACTACCTCAAAGTCAATTGTGACGTTCTGCTTAATTCTACGATGTTGTGTGTCCTTTTGTGTTGACAACATATACTTGGCCTTATCCTCAATTACGACTAAGTCCATGACAACAGTAAACGTAACTGTGACATCACGTTGAGTCCGACCAATGACGCCAATATCGTCGTCGTATGCTAGTAGTTGCACCGATTTATTAAAAAATGTGACTGTGTAGTTGGCCCGGGAGTTTTGCTTAATCTTCTCAGGAAATCTGTTAAAGAAGTCACATAACAGTGCATCGCCTTGCCTAAATCTCCCTGATGGAGCAGAGAGAATTACCCAGAGTTCGAGTCTAGGCGGTATACCAAAACTAGACATGGCTCTGTAAAGTTATGTATAGTTCTATAAATGCTGTCGAATGCTGCTTTGAAAACAATTAATTGGTGGCGGGTATCAATTTGGACTTTTTGTTTTTCCCAGGATATAACGAAGTATGAGGATTTGATCAGTTATAGACTTTCCCGGCCTTAAACCACACTGATAAAGGCCGACCAGGTTGTTGGTAAACGGTTTGAGGCGTTCAATTATTATAGCAGATAGGGTCAAATATACTTTCATCCGAATAATTGTTTCTTATGTAATTGTTTCTTCATGGAGTGGCACCAAATCATAAGACTTCTTTCAAAAGTATGACCCTAAGAATGCTCGATATAACACGAACCGTAGTAGATGTCACAGTTTTTCGTCCTCTTTCTCCCAACGCCATTCCATCGCATCTGGATGGCGGTAATGTCTTAGTAGCACCTTATTTGGCAGACACGAACGTCGTTGCTTACTTCCTACACATGTGACTTTCATTTTCCCAGAAATTTCCTTTCACCAAAGATTATATGAAATACAAAACTAAAACGATTTCTTATACCAATTTTGACGTATCCTTCGGAATGTCAGAAAATAAATACTGGTTGCATCAGTAACGTTAAGCGAAATTTACATAATTAACCGAAGTTGAGGTTCCACAAGGCAATGCCAATTTGTAACCTTTTAGCATACGCATTCACTTGAAATTATTTCACTTCACACATAGATGTAAGAGTGTCGCTACAAAGCCTTAAATTACTTTCACGATAGCCATATATAGCAAATTCACCTTCTTTCTCACCTTGGGGCCAAAAAAACCACAAAATCATTTGCATAGTAATAACGATGTGGTTTAAACGCATTTAATTACTACGCTTATCCCAAGTGACAGTATGCCTTTTACCATGTGTGCATGTGCTCGTACTCGCACTATATATATGCTACTCATCCATTATCCTTTTTCTCCATGATAATCCGCACGCCGTGCCCAATTGAATTTCGATTCCTGATTTTTTTGTTGGAGTCCATTGTTGTTTTGCATTCACCAGCAACCAATTCAAAAATTATTTCACCTACAGGAGATTTAAATGATTGTAGGGGACAGAAGAAATGAACAAATTGAAAAAAAAAAATGGAATTTGCGGTATTTAGTGAATCCATTTCTCATTAAATCCCCAACACCACCCACAATCCCTTCCGATGCACACATGCATATTTAATCAAATATTTAAATGAGCAGTAGCAGCAGCAGCTAAAGCGACACAGTGGCGGATGGATTTTTTGTATGTGTGGTAGCCTGTTACAATACCACAGATTTGCATAAATACTAAGGGCTACCGGTCGCGGGTGGTGCGCTGTTGCTGATGTACGCTTATTTGTATTGAATATACGAACCTGAAAAACTCCTGGCCATCCTTGTACCATTTGACGGAATTCAGCGTCCGATTACCCATTTCGTAGCTGCAGAATAATTTGGCTTTTTGTCCGCAGTCGATAATTCGCGGGACGGTCAAATTCGACAGATATAGCGCCTGATTCAGGTGGCAATCTGAAAGTGTATACACGAAATTTTCACTGAAGATAAATAAAATCGACCTAATACATATCGAATACGTAATCACAAGCATACACAAACACACACATGCGGATAAACTAACATCTATATAATTGTGACTTAAATGCCTACAAATTAGCGTAGACGCATTCAATCGAATATTTAAATTTCGTCAATTGAGATGATGTCCTGGTGGCAATTGGCAAACGATTTAGGATCGCTCATAAATATACGTTTTATTTTGGTTTGTTGAATTATTCCCCCTTTCGTCAAATTTGAAATGCTGATTGCCTGGCCGACTGTTTGGTCAGAACAGGGACACAGGTGGCGTTGAGTTGATAGTGGTAGTGTCTGTGCCCAATATATGTATGCTCCGATATTTTTTTTCATGATATTAGGGAAATTTTATAAAAAATTGTCGATAGGCTCATTGAAATTCAGAGAGCTCTTTTCTGAACTATGGAATTGTAGGATTAATTATACAATATGAATAGATTCTCTTTGACAATACAAGAGCGCATTATAAACTTTTGAATATTAAAACACACTTTTGAGTTGTAGCGTCCTAATTTGTATTAGAAAGGTTCTAACGATTTTAATTAGATTTTAAAGCTTAGATGGTCAAGGTATTTTGTTTCATAAATGCAAACTTGAAACTTTTTTTTTTCGTAAAATTTGAGCTTATTAATTCTTTAATTTACACAGTTTTTACAGAAATAACTGTACTTTATTTAGTAAAAAAATTATCTTAAGAATGCAATGGTGATTATATTAATAAGGATTACGTTTACAATTTAACTAAATAATCATTTTAATCATTTTAAAAGATAAGATTTTCTGCACAATACTTCGATTAATATTTCTTATGCATTTCATAGCTAAGCAAGTGCGAACAAATTTAATGAATCTACTTACTTAAAATTTTTACTTCAAATTGTGAAATAGAAGTTACCAATTATTATTATATTAGATGTAAAGTAACAAAAATTTCTCAGAACAACTTAAGCGTCGGAACGCATATAAAATTAAACATCCAGTGTTTCACTTAAAATTATAGAAATGTTAAAACAGCAAACAGACTATTTAGCAAAAGTGTATTTGTTTAAACTCTAAAGCAAACACAATAATTCCTTAGGAAATTTGCATAAGTCGTGCCAAACCTTTTATTTGTGTAAAGTTGAATAAAGTCCCTGATTGTATTGGGGTGGTCATTTAGTTGCTAACCGACATGTGGCATATCTAATCGACAAAAGGACTATATATAGAGAGACGTCACTTAGCTTACTAATATTTTTTATTTATTCTATGAAACCCTGAGTGAAATTAATGTGGAAGCTTTAATTTCAACCGTGAGCAAGATGGGCTTACAATGGAATTGCATATTTGAAATGAAAACTGAAACAATAATATTAGACATGATATATATATATGAAACAAAGTTAACCTATCTAGTAAAGTGATTTTTCGGCTTTTCAACATCAAGCTATAATAATGAAATCTGGTTTATAAACTTTGTATTAGATTAAGCAGATCAAGTGTAAATATCGACAGTATGTAACTGGGTATTTGCCGCAGTTTAACTATTTGCGAAACTCTGATTCGTTTCAAATGTTAACCCCTTTTATTGCACTTTCAATCTTTGCGGCAGTGGCGATTACAAATCGCGCCCCTCGACCTTTCCTCTTTTCGCGCAAGTATATTTGTTTTTTTTTGTGGGAACACATTTAATAGTATGTAGCTACTCCCATAATACTTAACCTAACCACAACCGTAGAAAATAATAAACCACCAATGAAACTAAACAATATCAAAGGTGAACTTATTTTTACGACTCATAAAATTATTCTGAAATAAAAGAATCATTAAATGACCACACTTACAATAACCCCGCAACCTTTAAAAAAAACTTTTCATATCCAGCAAAATCCAAATATTTATCTATCCACAGGGTGAGTGTTCATGAAGTTTAAATTCAAAACGTTAAAACACTGTCCGTCCGACACTAATGATTATTACCACCATCATCCTCATTATCATTGCATCTAAGAGTCTTCATCAGCATCAGGATTTAACTGCCATCGTCATCCTACTGTTCACAAGCTTCCTTCCTCATTTCCTTCCGTGACAAAAGCTTGAACGCGCCATTTAATTGCGTTTACACAAACTTATCCCAAGCATCCTGTCCGTTCTCAACTATTTGATGACGCCAAAGATCCAAAACTGCAGCAATGGTTTTCCTTACACTCATACGCTGGCCGTTTTGCTATAATATTGTGAGGTGAGTCACTTCAGAATAAGCTATGAAGCTTTTTAAACATACACCCATCTTTGGCCATTTGGTCGACCTCCTCCTTGTGGCCATTAAGTCTCGAGTCTAAATTGGCCTCAGCTAAATGACTGGAACAGTAAATTGCTTTTGTCCATATACAAGCAATTTTCGTTCTCCTGCTGCTCCATTCCTTGTCATTGCTGGACCCAATGTGTCTATCTATGTATGGTGGCGACCGAAAGAGTATATCGGATTTTGTTATCCTCCTGGGGGATTTCCGTCAGTTTTTTGGTCATTACGGTGATAACAAAGGTTTTACGACAATTTTCTTTATTAGCCTTGAATCCGAGTGCGAATTGTCTTATCTTGGATTTATTGTGAGCGGGGAGAGGGGATGGTAACATTTTTATATTTTCGCTTGCGTTACATACATCTGACGAATAAAAGAGGGTGAGCTATTAATGCTGCTACCGTACTGAGCAATAGATGGTGCCTGGTGATCCTTGCTGGTATCGTCATGTTTTGGTCGTGTTGAAAAGCCGAAATTTGTGTTGTCATAATAAAAATGGTTTATCTGTGCGAAACAGTGAGGGACGTTACAGGGACACGGCCAGCACGTGGGTCTAGGCGATAAATAACATTTTTAGTATAGGGAGGTCATTTGTCCTGCAATCTTTTTGATTAAGAGAATAATAATAAATTATATGCAATATGTTTAATGATGCTGATGATTTGGTGACATTGTTGTGTTGTCATATTGTGCCCTTTTATTGGTGTTCCTTTTTACTTTTTTTCAAGTTAGCTTGAAAAAAAAAATTGTTTCAGAAGGCCATTAAATGCGTATCTTTTGGGAGAAGTATCATTTAAAGAAAGACAAAGAGGGCGAGGTTTTGAAGAGATTAATTGGAAGATATATATTGAAATGCCAGCATACGTATAAGCGGATCATTTATATTGTGCAAAGGGTTTCCTAATTTGTTTTAAGGGGTAAAACATTTGGAAGTATTTCATTTTACTTTTACTGAAGGATTTTTTTAACATAGCTGCATTTGATTTTGAACATAAATCTTCAGAACGTTTATGTAATGACGAATTGGACAGAACGTCACCATTGACAGATGTAACTTTGAGGTAGTATGAGACTTTGCCTATATCGGCTCTGCCTTTTTCTCCAACATCTCTTCAGAAATAAAACGGTAATTTAGTAGTAAAGCCTTTAGTCGAAATACTAAGGATTAGTTCGTCCTGCTCTACGGCTCTGAATTATGTACCGTATCGAAAGCCGATATATAAATCCTCGGTTGTTTTAAGCGAAGACTCTTCGGTCTCGATTGTGTTGACGGGCTATTAAGACGAAGATTCATGAATTCAATTATCAGCCATGTGTTGGACGTAGTAGAGGAAGACCTCACCTTAAGTGGAGCGTAGAAGTCAACCAAGTTAAAGTGCAAGTTCCCTACATTTTTTTTTTACAATTTACGCGGACTCAAGGGGTTATGAATAACCTTGAAATGTTTGACCACAGTACGAGCGTTAGAGAAAGGGAAGAAAGAGAGTGATAGGAAAGATTTTTGGATGTAGTGGGTGGTTTCCGATCTAATGTGTTCGTTAAATTCGCAGAGCTTTCAAGATGGTGTATACTTCTAGGAGTAATTACCGACCTTTTTTTTCTTTGAATAAAAATTTCATGGTTTTTGGCTGGGATTGAACGCGCAACCTTCCACTCAACAGGCGAACACATTACCACTACACCACCGCCACCCTCAAGTTTCCTACAATGTTTAACTTTTAAGTTTAAACATCAATAACCAAAATACATTTGAGGGTTTTCTATAATTTGACCAAACTGTGAAAATCGTCAAATCCTCGCATGATTGCCATTTGATCTTACGTTTACTTTGCAGTGAAAGAGAAAGTAACGTACAATACAGTCGTTTCTTGTTTTAGTGAAATATCGATGTTTATATCATATATCTTAACATTACCAATGATTTTGCATCAAAAGTTTTGTCGAATATTTGAAAATTTGACCGAAAAACGTTTTTTTTTTGTATACTAAAAACGCCCCAAAAAGTGGGCGTAGTAATCAATTTTTTATGGACGAAATATAGATATTGAGATTGTCTAAATATCTGGATCAGACACTGTTTCAAAATTCTTAACCAAAAATAACGTTTTTCTATTAAGTGGGTGTGACAGTGGGCGGATTTAGAATGTGTTTACACTAGTTTGAACGAACGTACAATCAGCTAGCGATTCTGAGTCGATCCATAAACTTTGAGGTATATATAGCTAAATTATTTCACTATGTTACAAACTATGTATCAAAACTAATACCCCTATGGGATAGTTTTGATACATAGTTTGTAACACAAAGAAATAATACCATAAAGTATCGACACAGAATCGCTAGCTGAGTCAATTTAGCCATGTCTGCCTGTTCGTCGCCGATTTTTGGGCCTTAACGGAGTCCAAAAAGTGGGCGTGGGTTAAAATGATATAGAGACGAAATGTTTATATTATCATAACCAATGATCGTGCAACGAAAATTTTTTCAAATATTTTAAAAATGTACCAAAAAACGTTTTTTTATAGAAAATGTCCCAAAAAAGTCTGCTTGGCAAAAACCTTTATATAGACGAAATATAGATATTGAGATTCTCTAAATAAGTTGCACAGACACCCTTTTTTTTTAAATTCCTTACCATTTGGCCAAAAAATACGTTTTTTTTAAAAGGGAGTCGGGCTTCCAACAAATCCGCGTTGTTTTACCTGCAAAAAAAAACGTATTTTCTGAATCGCGGAAATATCTGCACTTAATTACTCGGGCAAATTTAATCCAAGTCCATACTCTTAGTTCGTTGTCCATCTTGGGAATTCTTCCGCTGTATACTTGAAAAAGAAATGGGTGCAAAGACACATGAAGCTGCACAGTTTAGCAACCGTGCCACATGTATATAAGTGGAGTTTATATCTGATTCACAAAACCACGAGATTCTCCTTCAAGCTGACATAAACTTACGATTTATTAAAATGATCATCATCAAGTCGCAACTCTTTAAATGTTTCGAAATACCGAGGGTTTAAAATTTAATCATAATTTTCAAAACAATTGTATTTAGATGCGCTTAACACAAATCTCCTTGATGTCGAACATCTTAAGAATCACGCAGTCCCATTATCTCCGATATTATAAACCAGTAATTTATGTTCTGCTTCCTCCATCCCAAAATTTTATGTTATTCCACTTTGTCGACAAAGGAATAAAAAAACAAACCCACTGCCACCACTAAAGGGTTACACACAAGTTCGCGTAATGCCCCCACACTAAAATTGACAACGACAGCAAGCTAAAACTTTATCCTTCTACCAATGGACGACGTAAAGTTAAAGGATAACATTCCCTCGTACTCCTTTACTTTCAAATATTAGCTCAAAAGTTGGAGAAAAAAAAGTTTTCACAAGCAATTTTCTTTCAATTCATCCCCTTGCGCACCCAATCTAACCTCATACCACTTCCATTCCCCATTACACAGCAAGACAACAATCATAGTCGACATGCCACAGTGTAAGTAGAAAGTAATATCTTATATCCTTACATCAGCCACAGCATCGTTCGTCAACCCTTAATACTACTCGTAGCTCCACTCCCACTGACATACACAAAAATTCCTCTTCTTCTGTCGCATGCATTTTCTCCCATTTTATATCGAAGTTAGGCAAAACTCTTTATTATAGTTCTATAGCGTTCTTTTCACTTTAGCTCAAATAGATAGCATGGACCACCAACGAAACTCCACCCCACGATATTCCATCGCCAATGCAATCGACCGAAATTCTTTGTTCAGAAAACGTGCAAGAGCAAAAAAAAAAGAAATAAACCGAGCACGCTCCTTATTGCTAGAAAACGGTTCAGTTATCTTTCGGAAAATGTTTGCCAGGAGTAAAGTATAAAATTGCATAAACAATGGAAAATTGTTCGTTGATTTGACGATGAGATGTGGACGTAGTGCTGTGTAGGTGCTGTAGGTACAAGTATATACTCCTATCCTTCGTCACCCTGAAAAAGTACCTTGGCAAGGTAAAAGTTTTCGTCCTTGGTGTTTTTTTTTTATTTTAATGCTTTACTCAGTAAATGCATTGTGTGGTGTTGAATGTCCTGAGTCTTGTTTCAAGTAAAAGTCCTTGCGGAGAGACTCGAATACACCGTCAGTGTACACAAAATTAATGTTTTTTTTGTTTTGGTTGAATTTCTGCTTTAGGGTGATGTTTTTCTTCTTAAGCCAGTGATTCAGGCATTTAATATTAGTTGGTAACAAGATTTTCGAAAATTTTGAGAAACAAATTAAATTAAACTGCGGTTTGCAATTGTGCTTCGAGTCGTTGCGGTGCATCTTCACAATAAGGCGCGGTGTACACTATTGGGAAAGATGTAGGTACTTAAACTATTATCCACAAGCAATGGTAACGAATCTTGCGGTTGGCCGATTAGGTGACTAAAACTCAGAGTTCAGGCAATTCTTGTAGTTGAATAGGAAAAGATAAAGTTAAATACAAGTTTCAGTTGGACTAACTGTGAAATTTAATTTGGCAACTAGTTATGAGTGTTGCCTATAGATGTAGAAAGTGTTGTCATTCATTATATCATCGAATTATTATAAACTAGCTGACTTAACTATAACTATTCAATTCGAAATGGATGGAAAATAAAAAAAATACTTCTATAATAGACTGTTTATTGTAGTGCTTTTGGATACACAAAACACTTAAATTGGCAACTTATAATTGGTCATGTGAAAATCATGCGATTTTAGTATTGATGACACAAAATTTATTTATTTGTCGATATATCAAATGCAAGCCAGACATTGTAAAAATTGTAACCGTTAAAATCGAACTTTCAAAGACATTTTTCTTTACCGGAAGCCGGTTGCCATTAGAAAGATGTGGTTGGTTTATGTTCCGCAAGATAATTATTCCCTTTCCGACTTTTAATTGCAGATGATGAGGTGGCAATCCGGGCAATTCCAGCGAGTTTAAAAATTCCGTTGGATAGTTGACATCATCTTGGTTAGTAATGAAATCAACCGATTTGTATGTCATTAATTCGCCAATATAACACGTTTGCTCAAGCAAACATGATTTTTGTAATTTTAAGCAATGTTCGGGAACACCATCACGATGAGATCAGTCTTAGATTCAAATAATTATGACGAAAATTGGCAGGGAATATAATGTGTACATTACTAATGTCTGGCAAACAGAATCTGGAGTGGGTGGAGGTATTTTCTCCGAGGTGCTTAACCGACGCATATCCTTTCGCCTTCCCAATCATTGTAGCGTTTTAGAGGCGGAAATCATGGCAATTAAATAATCCACCTCTTTCAAATCGAATGCCCACGAATACCGACTATCTCTTAATAAGATGGCAGAGCCCGGCACGCAAAAGTGTTAAATGGATGAGCTTCAAGATTGTGACGAGAGCCTAGTAAAGAAAAGATGATATATGCCTTGGATACAGTAGCAGGTTGGCACGCTGGCGGTCGCTCGTCTTAGCTCGCCGTAATTGTCGGGGTTCTTGCTACCTTCTTCTCTCACTCACATACAAATAAATTTCGTGCCAAATTATAGAACAATATAATTAAATAAAAAAAGGAAATAATTAGCTTATTGTATGCTTTCCCACGAGGATAAATAACGATAAACGATATCGCTAACACAATTTGTAACTGCGACTGATCATAGCCGCGTATCCCTTACATACTAAACGCTTAGATGGCACAGATGTTCGTCCACCAGATTCGGGTTACCCACTCCTTATGACACGCTACGCGACTGTCACACCTTGTCATCACTTCCCGCGATAATATTAATACGATGACCCCTAGTTTGTAATTCCTTATCACCATTCTTTACTTCATCACTGACCTCACCTCCTTTCTCTCGTTAGTGGCTCATTGCCTAATAAATTCCACCGGCAAAGAACGAAATCTCAAAATTACAACAAATGTCACTTTTCATTTTCAAGACTCGTAAGTATTTATTTCGCCGCAATTCATTACTATTTGTATAATTAATAAATTGCACTTATTGCTATCAAACTCTTTTCTTCAAAACTTCATTTAGTCAATTTCTATTTCTACCTCCTCGATAATATAATTGCGCAAAAACTTATCTCGGCTCACAAAAAAAATAAACTTCTTTAACTAGTATATTAGCATGTAGCCAAGGGTAATATACACTTACGAGCACTATTATTAATCTCTAGACTAATTTTAGGTGTTTTCATTTATGATAATAGTATTAGATAGTTCATTGTATTAATATAGTAGTAGTTAATTAGGATTATATTATGCTTTAAGTATTAAAGTAGGTACGTATTTTAAATATTCCTTTAGTTAGGTATTTTTAATATTTTTTTTCTAGTTCAAGTAGTTTTAGTTCCTATTTTTGTAAATATACATATTCTAAGGTATTCCAAATTAAGTACTTAAGTATTATTTATTTTGTAAATAGACATATTCATAGGTATTCCAAATTAAGTACTTAAGTATTAAAATATCAATATATTTAGACACGTATTCGATTTGCATTTTATGTAGAGCGCACATTGACTACAGGTCAATGATAATTTTGTAGCTTACGCTGATATTATGAGCAAGATCACTTTTTACACACTAAAATGCATATACACACTTTTTGTTACTCACGATCGTGCGGTAGTGGAAATGTTGAGGGGCCAAGGTCGGCGTTACTCCTACGCATGCACAGTGAGGGGGGTCTTGTTTTTCGTCTCGCAGAGCTGGACTTCGAGTGATAATAGGGCTTGAAGGTGAAGCGAGTGTTGAGACGTGCGGGCGTCGCTGTATAGCGGGTATGATTGAAGCAGATAGCCTGGCTTTATTGATATTGCGAGTGTTCTTCGGAGCTCCTGCGATCGGCAGAGTAGGGGTCCAGAGTGTCAAAGGCCCGATGCTTCCGTCGTTAGAGACAATGTTTTTCCGCTGGCGACAGGTAGGAGTGGTCACAACTTGCCGATCAAGAGATTTGCGAGATTGGTCGAAGATTGTGATCTACGCCCCGAATGCTGCCTCGCGCGGTCAATTAAAAATGGATCGTTAGAGACAATGTTTTTCCGCTGGCGACAGGTAGGAGTGGTCACAACTTGCCGATCAAGAGATTTGCGAGATTGGTCGAAGATTGTGATCTACGCCCCGAATGCTGCCTCGCGCGGTCAATTAAAAATGGATTGTACTGTGATCAAACAAATTAAAGATCAATAAAATAGGTTCGCGCACAAAAGTTAATAAGAAATCACCTACCTTTATTAATATATAGCTGATTCCTTTAGGATGAATGGGATCAACTAAAACTCAATTAATACCATATCCCATCCTATCTTTAAACTTACACGCAGTTGATCAAAGTCTTTTATGATTCTTCAAAAACAACATTTTTATACTGTTTTGATAAATCCTTTTTGTTAAGAAAACACCCCCAAATCGTGGGCTTGGGCTAAAACTCGGTGACATATGTCCGTCCGTCCGTCTCTGGCTGAGATGGCTTAATCGACTCAGCTAGCGATTCTGAGTCGATCCATTTCTATATGTTACAAACTATGTATCACAAGTATTGTACCCCTATGGGATAGGGTATAAAAATGGCATGACAAAGGAAAATAGGGATTCATTTTTAACTTTCCCTTACACAAAGAAGGGTATTGTTTTCGTGAAGAAATTCGACCTCGAGATTTTAAATGATTCTATGATAGCGGAACTCAACAAAGTGTTTTTTCGAATTCCGTCCGTCACGTCGGTCCGTCTGTCCGTAATGGTATCTCCAGCCTAAACGGCTTGACCGATTTCCTTAAAACTTCGTACGTGGGGTTTTTTTTTGGTCATAATTCTAGGCCTTTTTATACCCTATCCCAGAGGGGGTATATTAGTTTTTATACATAGTGTGCAACAAAGACAAATAATTTAGCTAGATATACCTCAAAGTATACGGATCGACTCAGAATCGATAGCTAAGTCGATTTAGCCATGTCTGTCCGTCCGTCCTTCCGTACGTTACCAGTTTTTGGGCCTTACATTTTGAGCTACAGTGATGAAATTTGGTACGCGAGCTCTTTGTTGATCCCAGCAGAACAAGTGTAAACATTTTCGAAATCCGCCCACTGCCACGCCCCCTTTTAGGAAAAACGTATTTTTTTTTGGCGAAACCGTAAAGAATTTGGAAAAAGTTTCTGAACAACATATTTAGACAATCCTAATATCTATATTTCGTCCTTATAAAGTTTTTTTGCCACGCCTACTTTTTAGGGGAGTTTTTATATAAAAAACATTTCTACCGCATAACATATATGTAGGACAAAAACCTTTTCTTTTGTAGAACCATAAAAGTGTTTTATAAACTGTCTGAACAATTTGTTGTAACAATGTCATTTTCTATATTTAATCCCCATCGTGTTTTAAGCCATGTCCACTTTTTTGGGACATTAGTTTTGCAGATGGGTATTCAACGCTCCGCACAGCGGATTGTAGCTTTCTCATATGTTTTTTTTACTTTTAGTCATGCTATTAACGGTACCTGCCATATAAAAATTATACATAACCTCAATTTTCTCCAAAACGGCTCTAACGATTTTAATTAAACATTATATACGCTATAAGCATACTGCTAAGCCAGTTTTTTTTCGAGAAAATCCGTATAACGGATTTTTGAATTTCGGCCATATAAAGAAAATTGTAAATTTTTCTCAAAATGTTCCAAACAATGATTCCATACAACTAGTTTTGGCCCAACTTTCCATAAAGGGAATTTTTTTGTTTTGCCCAGTAACAGCAAATCATTTTTATTCACACAGACAACGATTACTTCAAATCCGGCATAAACTTTCCTGATCGAACACATAACTCGCTGTGAAAGAGAAAGTTGCACAAGACCCAATCGTGCACCCACCACTCGTTATGTACGTAGTTCAATTACATACTTAAGTGGCGCTACAGTCTGGGGTGAACCTGGCCCTCAACCAACATGCCGCTCCAATTAGCCCGGTCCTTTGCTAATTGCCTCCAGTTGCGCACTCCAAGTTGGTTGAGGTCGGTTTCTACTTGTGCGCGCCACTTAAGGCGAGGTCCTCCTATACTGCGTCCGACGTCTGGTTGGGAATCAAAGACTCTGCGAGCCGGAGTATTGGTGTCCACTCGTTCTACATGTCATAGCCATCTTAAACGTTCACTGCGGGGTTTTTTGACCAGGGATATGTCGCTGTATAGCTTGTATAGTTCGTGGTTGAATCTTCGTCTCCATAGCCCGTCAACGCAAACGGGACCAAAGATTTTTCGAAGAATTTTTCTCTCGAATCGACCAAAGAATTTCTTCATCCTGTCCATGCTTCAGTAGAGCAGGACTGGGATGATCAAGGTCTTATATAGGATCTCCTTAGCAGTTCGAGTGAGCACTTTACTACTAAATTGCCTTCTTATGCCCGAAGAAACAGCGGTTGGCAAGAGTAATTCCTCGTTTGATTTCTGACGAGATGTTGTTGTCAGAGCTAATAGCGGAGCCGAGGTAGACAAAGTCCCGTACTACCTCAAAGTAATATCTGTCAATGGTGACGTTCTGTCCAATTCGTCGATGTTGTGTGACCTTTTGTGTTGACAGGATATACTTAGTCTTACGCTCACTTACTGCTAAACCCATTTTTGCCGCTTCCATATCTATACTAGCAAACGTGGCTATGACATCATGTTGAGTCCTACCAATGATGTCAATATCGTCGGCGTATGCTAGTAGTTGCACCAATTTTTGGAAAATTATGCCTCTGGTGTTGGCTCGGGAGTTTTGCACAATCCTCTTAAGAATTAAAATAAAGAAGTCACTTAACAGCGCATCGCCTTGTCTAAATCCTTTTTTGGTATCGAATGTGTTGGTAAGGTCGTTTCCGCCCTGATGGAGCAGCGAGAATTCTTCATCGTCATCCTACACAAACGGACGAGTTTGGGCGGTATACCAAAACTAGACATGGTTTTGTATAGGTCGTTTCTATAAATGCTGTCGTATGTGGCTTTGAAATCGTTAAATAGGTGATGGGTATCGATTTGGACTTCTTGGAGATTTCCAGGATCTGCCGAAGTGTGAAAATTTGATTGGTTGTGGACTTTCCTGGCTTAAACCACACTGACCGATCAGGTTGTTGGTAAACGTTTCAGGCGTTCACATATTACGGCAGATAGGATCTTGTAGGCGATGTTCAGGCATACTTTCACTCGACCAGAGTTGGCCTTTGAGTTGGTCGATGTTACTTACCAAGTCATCTGTGCTAGATTTATAAAGCTCAGCAGGAAGGCCGTCATTTCCGGCGGCCTTATTAAGCTTGAGTTTAGATATTGCTGTCCTCACTTCACTTAGTTCGGGTGGTTGGCAATTTTCGCTGTCGTTGTCAATATTGAATCTTTCGTTGTGCCTGACAGCGGAATGTTGTTCGTCATCGCCGTTTAATAGTCTACAGAAGTGTTTCTTTCATATCCTCAGCATCGACTGTGTCTTAACTACGATATTTTCTTGCTCATCTCGACAGGATTCTGTTCGAGCCTTGTATCCTTGGCTTTGACATTTACGCTTTAGCAAAACTAGCGAACATCGTTCCTGGAGTGGCTCCTCTCTATATCCTCGATCGTGCGCTTTTCTTGCTCTTTTTTTCTTTATTCTGAAAAGCGGGTGTTCTTCCCTTCTTCTCTGCCTATAGCGCTCAATGGCAGCTCTCGGCAGCTTTCGTCTTCACCTGCAGCCTAGCCTTGTAGGACTCATTCATTACTGCTAGCATCTGTCGGAATTCCTCATCATACCAGCGGTTTCTTGCTTGTGTCCGCGAGAAACCTGGAACATCAGTTGCTGCTGATCTAATGGCTTGTTGGCATCGTTGCCATTGTTCTTCGACATAAGATGCTGGTGGTATGATGTGAATCGAGAGGTTCGGACATCCAAAATACTGGATGCGTGCCTCTCGTCTATCGCAATGTGGTCAATTTGGTTGACTGTTCGTTGATCAGGAGACCGCCAAGTCTCCTTATGGATATCGAGGTGAGGAAACCGTGTGCTGGCTTTAGTGGCATTTCGTTCCGTAGCGAAGTCAATTAGCTTAAGTCCGTTACCAGAAGTGTTGTAGTGTAGACTATATTTTCCGACAAAACTTTAGCAGTATTGTCTTCTCTTCCTACCTTTGCGTTAACATCACAACAATCCTTAGTTATATCATCTTTTTCCTCCGTCGGAGCGTGAGCGCATATAGGGCTTCTGTTGGCGAATTTGGCCTTGATGCGGATTGTTACAATGTGTTCGCTAATGTCTTGGAAACGTAAGACTTGTTGCCTAAGTGTGGCACTTGTAAAAAATCCGCATCCGAATAGTCGCTGTTTCTGCTCACTATAACACGGTACATAGTAGATGGCACAGTTTTTCATCCTCTTTTTGCCCTGCCCATCCCATCGTATTTCTTGGATGGCAGTAATGTCGGCTTTATAGCAGTTAAGGGCTTTCTCTAGTTGTTCGCCTGAACCTCACCTGTTTAATGTTCTCACATTCCAGGTGCAGATACGAACGTCGTTGTCCTTTTTTCCTTTAACAAATACAAATACAAATTTTTGGCCTAGCTTTCTCACAACCATTCATGTGTGCGTGTGTACTTCTTGCACGATGGCGGGACCTCCTGTTTTATGCCGACTCCGAACGGCTAAGTTGAGATAAGCTATTCTTGACAATTGATACTACCGGACGATTTGTCAGATCATCACGAGAGGAGGGCCAGTGAAAAATCATTTAGGTGTTGCTACGGCTGGGAATCGAACCCAGACCTTCTGCGCGGCAGTTCATCGCACTAACCATCGCGCCACTGAGCCCTCCTTTAACAGGGTCATCAAAAATAATATTAGGTGGCTATTAGCTGCTTTGTAACAATGTTTTTTTCAATGGGTGGGTAGTTAACCCAAAGCACATCCTCCAACCTTGAGGGCCAGTTCCAGTTGATTAGATACCCCTATAACACGCTGCCATTGGTTCATCCGCCACCATCTTTGTTCAAGGGGCCTGACTAACCCTTGAAATTCCTAGATGACCTGTTGTCCGATTATGTCGAAACAGCTCATCTAGGTTTGCCTGGGACGGCAGACCGGGTATTCAGTCCGCGCCATTCCCAACTAACAATTATTCTTCTATAAGGTACAAATATTTAATTCCCACAAGCAATCATTTCTATAGGCCTTATATAGTACTTGTGCGCGGAGGTTGAGCATTTTGGAAGTCGATTGTTTGGATAGAAGCTTGTTTAAGACATTATGGAAATTCACATGCGTAACCGGAATTATGATGGGGTAACTTCTGTAAGGTTGTTTTTAAGCTTCCGGAGATGTGTGTACATGTACCATAAGTTAAGATGTTTCGATAGAACTTCGCACGAAGTTAATCCGAAGCATAGCATGTATAGAGCTTACGAATGAAGGCTTAAAAAAGCTAAGGTTGAAAGATCGGAAAAAAGGTGAAAAGATCGGGGCAAGGTGTAAAGATTGGAAAAAAGGTGAAAAGATCGGGAACGTACCGGAGAATGAGTCAACACGATTCAAGTACTGCGTTGTATTTACTCGTCTTTCATGTTCGAGAGTACAGCTTAGCGGATAGCGTGTTGGACTACCATGCGATAGAACGCGAGTTCGTATCCCAGTAAGATGAGGGTTTTAATATATTTAATTGCATTGAATTTCATAGTTTCATAATAACGAATTGGGTTTTAATAAATATAAGAGATTGAAATTGAAATTAATAAAAGTAAATAATAAAAAAAATAATAAAAAATAATGTTATTTTTCAACTTCGATAAGGCTTGCAAATATTTTTGGAATGATTTTTTGCAAAGCCTATAATTTTCTTCTGTATGGCCTTTAAAAAACAAGCAAAGTTATTTCTTTAAGTATATATCCACTCAGAATCACTAGCTGTCTCTATTAAGCCATGTCTATCCGTCCGCACGTCACTAGTTTCTACGCCTTAAATTTTTTACTATATTTTATCCCCATAAAGTTTTATGCCACATCCACTTTTTGGGGATATTAGTTTAACGATTGGATAGGGTATTCAATGATCCGCACATCCCATTCCATCCCATATAGGTATATTAGTGTTGTTACATAGCTTCTAACATAGAGAACAAATATAGCTAGATATACCTTAAAGCTAAAATCATATGAATCACTAGCTAAGTCGATTTAGCCATGTCTGTACGTCACCAGTTTTTTGAGTCTCCTTGTTGGTCCCTGCAGATCAAGTGTAAACACTTTGAAATCTGCCTACTACCACGCTCACTTTTTTCAGAAAAACGTTGATTTTGTAAAAATTGTTAGACAATCCCTATATTAATATTTCGTCCATATAAAGTCCTTTGCATGCCCATTTTTTGGGACCGTTTTCAATAAAAAAAAAATTGTTGGTCACATATTAAAAAAAAGTAAAAAACGTTCGATGCCAAAACATTTTGGGGCGTTTTCCTAAAAAAACAACGATTTGTAAAGCCTACCCCATAAGCCATAGAATACCATCGTTTTTTGTCGAACCATAAAGGATTTAGATAAACTGCCTGAACAAGATGTGATGGCAATCATTATCAACATTCAGTTTTGAAATGCTCACATTTTGGGGACATTTATTTAATGAATGGGATGCGGTAGGGTATTCAACGATTCGCACAGCGGACTCATAATGTTTTTTATGATAACTTGAAACTCGTTTACCTATACCAAAAGAGGAGAAGTAAATTTTCTAGGGTATGCTGCAGCTAAAAAATCTTCGTGCAATGAGATGACGAGGTTTGTGCTAATTATTTTATTTGTGAGTATATGAATTATTAGCATGAATGATTGCGCATCAATGATTGCTTCTGCTTTGACATGGTTGAAAACACTATATTTTAAAATAGTCGCCTTTAACGAGAACAGAATCTTATGAACATTTTTTGTCTTTATTAGTGCATTATTTAATGTTTTTATTATAAACCTGTATTTGATCCCTTAATAATAGCGAATAATCGTCCTCTTTGGAATGCCCAGAAGAGTTCAATCAATACGACAAAATATATTTGCTTGTCCAAATAAGAAAACAAATAATTGTTGTTGGTTCACGTTCAGCTCAGCTGCCCTATTTTGTTTGTTTTCAATTAAATAACGTTTATATCATCAACGGAACAGTTGTCCAATATGCACACCTGTTCCAATTGCATAATCAGTTTCACTAAAGTAGGTCAGTCAAAGCCACAAGACCGTTGCTTATTATTGTGCTTACCAAACACCGAGACATCCCAGTCCTCCATCCATTCATTTATACTAGTATATGCCAGTGCTGTGCATTGTTCTACATTTCGGTATAAAAACGTAAACAATTACCATCTGTACGAATATTATTGTTAGGAGAAATAAAAACACCCAGACAAGGAGAAGAAAAAAGGATATCAAGACAAGAAAGCAAATTATTATTTTGTCTGAGTCGTGCTTTTGAATATTTCACTCTATATAAACGGTGTCACCAACATGCAACCGCAAGAGCAACAGTTGCATTAATTGCACAATATCCAGGCAGCCACCATACTGTGCGACTCATGACCTCAAGCAGTAGTCCTTTCAAAACAACGACAAGAGCAAAATGAATCATTGCAATGAAACCAAACGGAAAATGGGTTGGAGTGTGATCAAAGATGTCGATGTCGTAGTCGTACCGCTGTCCTACACTACCATCCCCGCTGGCAACTTCATTAGTAGAAACAACCGAACGAAACGAATTGAAAGAACGAACGATACAACTAAAAACAATAAATAAAATGAAAACGAACACAAACACGGCAGCACAATGGAAGAGGAAATATGAAAAGAAAACAACGCCGATATGCAAAGAAATCGACAAAAGGCGAAACTGGTTGCTCATACGCCCCAGTGCACTAGTTGTACAAAAATCACGATATGCGCGACGGAGATACACCCGACAGGACAATCGACTTGGCTGTGGTGTATTGTGTGGGTGAGAATCTGTTTGCATGGGGTTGGTGGGGGTTCTCAGGGGTTGTAGTGGTGCCCGTAAGTATTGCTCGGATGAGGACGAGTTGATGTAACATCCTTTGGGGCCAACACAAGATACTACAAGGATATCCAATATCCATAGTATGTCTAATGTATTCATATGGCAACGTTGTCGATGATTTTGGAGCAATGGATTTTTGTTTTTTTTATAACCCACATGTGTACGGTGAATTGCATTGAGGTCATCGTTTGAGGTGAAACAACGCTGCTTTGTTCCTGTGGGTTATTATTTTGTATATACGAATAGATTATAGAGTTCTGTTTTGGGCTGGTGGGTGGATTAATCATTAAGTAATGTTTATGATTTAATGTGAAATATAAATAACCCTTCACTTGAGGCATTGGTATAATACCAAAATCTATCATAACATATATGAATTCTTGGAATGTCGTAGTCGTCCTGTTTTGGAGAGTATGTTTAGATCAGCTATTTAAAGGCCCCAGTTTAAAAAAAAGAAGAAATGAAAAATGAATTCTGAACATAATATGTGTATCTACAATACTAGTTAGTCTCACCAAGCAACAAGTTCTTAAGTCATTTATTCACAAATTTTTACTTTGCTGATATTGACAGTAACAGCCAACAACACCCGGAGTTGCAGTCGGATTTATTATTTAAAATTTGTTGAACTCTCATAACGTTCAGCTCTTAAATCATAGAAGAAAGATGTGCAATAATTTATTTTGTTAACTTGTCTCTATGTCTCCTTAAGTATTAATCAAACTATTGGCTTTTAACAGACTTAATTCTGCTTAATATGAAACAATTTATCTCAACTTAATGTATTAGTATACAGGAAAAGGAGGAACATTGGTTTAATCCGACTTGAGCGATTACCCTCAGTAACAAATTTGGTCAGGAGGATAGCCTTAGATATTTCCACTTCACATGAGTGGTGGGCAAGCCTTTTTTTGTTAAAACGTCTGACGAGCCGAACCAACCAACCGATACCATCTTATTTTTCCTCTTTAGCGAGGAATATGGGAGCGACTGTTGGACGTCCTAAATTCTTACATGACCAAAAAGTGGGGCATCCAATACAGTATTGTCTTGAAAACAGCAAGGTGTGTTGGCTTTTCTCTTTATCGGATAGATCTCCTTCCCACTTTTGCTAAATCCGGATTATTATTTTTTTTCCAAACCCGGTCTGTGGCTTTCCGGAAATATTTGCAAGCCTTCTCAAAGTCGAAAAATAACATTATTTTGTACTATGTTCTTTTTGTTTTTATATTTTCTTATATTATTTACATTTATTAATTTCAATTCCAATCTCTTATAATTAAAACCCAATTCGTTATTATGAAAGTATGAAATTCAATGCAATTAATTATATAAAAACTCTCATCTTACCCGGATTTGAACTCGCGTTCTCCCGCGGTAGTCCAACAACTTATCTTCAACTTATCGTCTCTATAAAAATATTTCAAGGTCAATGAAAGCTGAACGTATTCAGCCAAATATTATAAAGCCAGGAGTTTTGCACAATCCACTCAAGAACAATATTGAAGAAATAATTGTCATTACTCTTTTTTGGAATCGAATGTTTCGGTGAGGATGTTGCTGACCTTGATGGAGCTTCGAGTATTCTTCAACGTCAAATAGGTACGAGTTTGGGCTATAGACATTGAATCTTTATCGATATTGATTAGGCGTACCATTAATTGAAGCAGTTCGGAGAGTAACTTTTTTGTGGATTGGGCAAACGAGGGTATGGTTCTTTTTTTCAGGCATAATTTCATTCGACCAAATTTTTCTAACGAGTTCATTTGTGCTCCTTACAAATCATCGCCCCGGCTTTATATAGAACTTCAGAAAGGAAGATATTTCTGGCAGCTAGATTTAGATATGGCTATTCTAAAATCAAATGGGTCTGGTGGCTGGTTATTTTCGGTGTAGTCACCAATATTGCATGATTCGTTCTGCCCGACGGAGACCACCACACAAATAAGCTCTTAGAAGAGAGACGAACAACTAAACTAATGAGACATCTGCCGAGAGCTGCGATTTGTTTGATTATGTTTCAAACATACCTACCCCTTTTATTGTTAGCACATTGTCCTAAATCAACATTAAATTATCCATTGTCCATTAAAAATAAAATAAAAACAAGATAAACCAAACCTATCTACGATACTTAATGTCATCCATCATCTAATCATCATGGAGCTTTTAAAATGCCTTCAACATTTTTTATCTGTACTCGGGAATGGATATACCCTCCCATTTGCTCTGTAATAGCCCATCTTCGTCATCTCCATGCTCATCATCATCATCATTAACGTCGACATCAGCAATATTATTCTTCAAGGCCGACTACTATCTACGGGCTTCTTTATACAGAAGCACAAAAGAAGGGTCTTCAAACAAAAAAAAGGAATAAAAAGATACACCGGGACTCATTTCATTATGGACAACGAAATATCCGCTGAAATGTCCAAGTGGACAGAAAGTAGATAAAACGAGAAGCTCAACTGCCACTTAATTTTCGCATCCCATTATCATTAATTTCACCAGCCTCCAAACGCACACCTTCTCTTAGACATTTCAAACACAACGGTATATACAATGTGTAAGTAACGGCGACAAGGACGGCACGGCCAAAGCCTAGAAAAAAAAACCAGCGGACGAATCATAATAATAAAAGGAACATCACAACAATAACAATGAAACTTCTAAAAATCATAATTGAACGTTAGAGGGTGTGGGTGAAGCAGAAACACCAAGACACCATCCCTTTACTAGAAATATAACAATAAACATCCTTCCTTGTTGTTTATCTCCCGCGCGCGAGAATCCTTCATAGTCAGTCAGTAAACAGGGCATCAGCGAAATAAAACTTTCTTTTGCTTTTGTTGTTGTTTGTATGAATGTAGAGAAGGATTCGTAATCTTTTATGGTCTCTTCTTTAACACTCATTATAATTTTCATGCACATACATATAACAAAGAAGGCCGGAAGACCGCAAAGATTTAACACCCATAGCTGTAGCCCAAGTTATGGAACTCACTTGCAATACCCACGCTGTGGTGGGATGGTGGTTCAACATCCAGCCCATCCTATGGCAATCGGCTGTATGAAGGAGAATAGTCCTCGTCAACTATACACGTTGTGTTCTGGCGGGAACTGTGCCGGTCACAAGAGAGACGCATAGTCGCAGTTTATTATTAAATGAAAATCTCGCGCAGGATATGCGTAACAAAAGGAAACCATAATCGTTTATGGGGTGTTGCTTTAAATTTTTGTTTCCTTTGGATATATTTGGTGCTGGCTGAATGTCCTGCTGTACTATTGCAGAAGAACGACATTTCAGCACACAAGACAAGAAAAGCCACAAAACTAAACTAACAAATCCGTTGACAAGGCAAGACCAAGATGAGTTGCATGCAGCGGAATCTGACAGGCGGATAAAGACAGCCAGGATGTTGGTCTTGTGGATTGCTGAGCTTGTATAATAGTTCGGTTTGACGAGGTTTAAATATATTATAAGAACCAATGAAGTTTTGCATAGCATAGGTATATTCGATGCGGTTTTGGTGAATGTGGCTTTGAACACTGTCTCTACAATGATATTGAATGAATTTTTTTTATTTTCACGGGAATATGTACGAGGACCAAAAATATTTCTCTACACACTTCGATTTTCGTTTTCTATGAATATAAATAAAATTAAAATAGATTTTTTCTGAGTAACCTAAATTTAAATTAAATTAAATTAAAGACCAAATAGTTTCATGTTGAAACATGATCTTTCATTGAGTTCAAGTCCGCATATGTATTAGTATCCATCAACTGAAGCTCAACAGAGCTTTTGGCGTATTTGAGATCTTGGCAAAAACTTAATCCAGCTAACACTGTGAGTCACACCAAGCTGTGTAGTGTCTGAAAGCAGTTTGCATGTGATATGTTCAAAACATGCAAACGATTTCCGAAATGCATTTTCATTTAATTCCTTCTAGTGCTGAAACATAAAGTGCGTACGGCAAATGTAAGCATGGAATGCACTATCCTTAACAAATCTGTCCGGATATTTGAATACACATGCTTATAAGAAGGAATTTTACAAATTCAAATATAAATACCGATTTTCAATTTAATTCAACAAGAGAACATATGTAGCGAGATATCGAATATTCGCTTAATATATTCTGAACAAAAAAATCCGTAATTTATTTTTTTGAAAAATTAGGTATGCAGTTTTCTTTCAATCATAAGCCTTAATGTATGTGTTAAATTTAGTGAAAATCGTTAAAATTATTTTTATGGAAATTTGGTGTTACCAAATTTTAGTTTTGGCCCTATAATGCCAATTCCCAAAACACCTCTAACCCTTTGACCAAAGAACCTTTTATAACAAATTTCAAGTAAATCCGTTCAGTCGTTAAGGGTACCTATAGACGTCTTGCTTGCATAGACCGACAGGCGAACAGAATGTTAGGTTTGATTAAAACCTCGAGTTCAATTTTGTTGTTAAAATAAATATTTGCTTTATCAGGAGTAAGTGGAAATACTTGAACTAATGCAGTATGGGCAAATAGCCAACAAGACAATGAGTGGGGCGGACTACAATACCACATTGCTTATTGTTTTTAATTTTAAAATGTGTAGATTGTTTTTAACTTTCTTTTATAAGAATAAGGTATTGGTTTCTTGAACATTTCCGAAATCCAGATTTTTTCCGCTGCTATAGCCTAAATGAGAAGACCAAATCTATCACAAAATTCTATGCCATATTTTTTTGTCTAACCCATTTTTTTAATAGTACCTCCCATATAACAGTTACACATATAATAAATTTTTGTTGTTTTTACATCAATAACCAAAGTTAATGTAAAAAGGTTTTCTTTATCTTACGCCTACCCCGCAATGAAAGAGACAGTTATGTACGACCCAGTCGTGCACCCACCACTCGTTTGTGATTTTTTTGGGTTGGGGTGATAATATGGAAGCACTAATAAGCCGCTACGGAGAGCCAATCGCCATTTTTATACTGCTGAATATTTTGTAAGGTTTTGCAAGCCAAAATGTTAGGTGTAACTAATTAGTGATCCACTACACTATCTCATATAGGGACACTGTCCTTGCACATTCATGGTACTAGCACCACAGAAAATAAGGATATATTTTATTTCAAAACCATTGGTAGTATATACATACTTCCTAAACTAAGTGTGTATATACCCCATTTATTAACCATCTCTGTAACGGTTCCAGCTCTTAATTTTTCTTTTATATAATGTATTACAGACTCTATCAACTGTATCTTACTTCATCTCATCATACCAGCATTGCGCTAAAACTTCTCCTGGAATCCAAACAAAATTCGAAGAAAGCTGAAAACCCATTCGTAATGGAAAACTTTTTGCATAATTTCCAAATAACGTTTTTCCTAACTCAAAACTATTCACATTTTTCAACCATATGCTCACCGAAAACTAAATCACCAGCACCACATACTGAGATTTAGTTATATGGATTTTTCCTTTTTTATTTAAACAGTTTCACCAATACTCGCCATTTCATTGAATAAACCTATTCACCAAAGATGAATATTGAGAAAATGTTCATTCAAAAACTTTATCCTCAAACGACTGTTTCAAAGATTTATAAATAGCGCTCGGAGCTATCCAGTCGGCAGCAAAAAAAAAAAAAACAGATGGAGACTTACGCTCCTTTGGTGAAGATAGTGTTACAATTTGATTAATTGCCGGAAACGGAAAGCAATGGTAGAAGCCGAGAACAGCATGAGCAACACCACAAACTTCGTCGCATGAAATCAAAGATGGAGAAACAAATATATAAAAATGAAAGTATCCCCAACTCAGTGCTTGGTGTATGTACGAGTATAGAGGATTCTTTGGTCGGCCTGCCACGAGACAGAGTGAAATGATTTATGTCGACAGAACCGTTTCTTTGGCTACTTATGCTGTCGAAACATCCAAAACGAATTGAGATGGATGGAAATTAAATTTAAAATAATATTCTGTATGTATGCACGTTTCATCCAACTCCGTACAACCTTGCAATCTGTTAGAGGCGACAATAACATGAAAGAAAATTTAAACTGCCAGCAAGTGAAATGTATCAGGTTCGTTGATTTGACTTTGCTACATACTATCTACACGGTATGATACACGAGTACGTTGTTGGATGTAGAGACCTACATGTATAGTTGGCAGGACATAGAAACCAAAAAAATAAAAAACTTCGGGCCAAGCAAAAGCAACAAGGAACTGAAAAGTTTCACTCCCTCTAACCAAGAGAAAATAAATCCGACAAATATCACTTTTGATTTTCACAATGCAACGTTTTCAATTCGTAGATGAGGTTTGTTGTATTTTTTTGCACTTTTGACACGGAAAAACTTTTTCTTATTCCATTTGAGTTAAAGCGCAAATACCCTTAACCGAGCTAGACAATAAATTATGGTTGACTTTAGAAAATGATTTGCGGTGGGGGGGATGTTTCATCTGAACCAAACAAGTAACCTTGCATCGCTTTGGCAATTGTCGAAAAGTTTTCTGTGTTGTTGACATCTCTCATCAAACTTTTAGCTGTCGCCACCCGGGAGGTTGTCAATGCATCTGTATTTAATTTTTCAAACTCCCTATGGCGTGGCGCGTCGCGCCTCCTACACAAATTAATATAATTTAATGTTGGATTTTATTATTGTGCAAACAACGAGGCGTTGACTCCTTTTCAGACTCCCCAGGGATTAGTTGATGGGTTCACTGAGAACGGTATTATCATCATCCCTACCTCAACGTTATAATCATTGTCATCACCTCGTTGAACCGTTTCAAGCGCGCTGTTGGATCGTAAATATCCTCATTCGCCGGTGCTCCAACAAATATGAAAGGTTTTTTTTTTTGTAAATTCACTTGGAAATTTGTTTCTGGATATTAAATAACCCGGTTTTATGACACCGATTATGGAGTGTGTGTGCAATTCTGTTGGGAATTTGGCAATAATGACAAGGAAGCCAATTTTTTACGACATTTTCACAGCCGTCGCTTTTCACCTACGGGGGTGTTTTAACGTTGCCATTTTGATTAAAATACGGCGGGACTTACAATTGGTGAGTCGTAAAAATCCATTTTAGAAACAAAAAATCTAGAATTTAATATGATGTGTTTTATTTATTGGCAGCCTCAGCCATTGGTAGAATAATATTTGCATTGCATTCTCTCTAGTTAACGCTTTGTTTGTATCAATTATTTGTTTTTAGAAAAATTATTTTAAAATAATTTTTGTGAATAAATATCACAAATTCCATATAATTGAGAAAATTGCGGAAAATTTGAATTTAATGAATGGTCCAATTTTACAGTTGAAGAGTCCAAGCATCTCTGATCGCTTGATACTTAAAATGGAGATTCGGTCTTTTTTGGATGTTAAGATGTATGGAACTTGGGATATAATGATGTATGGGTGCCTATAATATTGCATGCTGAGCGAGGCCCGAATGCCATAAAGTTCTGTCAGAGCAAAGGTCTTAAGCGTAGAGCAGAGCACGAATGCCATTGGTCATAGATGTCTGCCAGAGGAGAAACAAGTTGCATACCTATTCAAAATGAATCTGATTTTATTTCAAATATTTTAGTCTTTATTTACCTAATCCTTATTAATATTCCAAATGCATATTGATAATAAGTGGGTAGACACTTAGATACTTGACACTTGAAACACATTGTAGCGATCAAGCATGAGCAATGTTTCGGTCAATTTCAAGTGGCACATTAATGGGTCAGTGCAATGCACTATGGCAGACTTGTGACGATCGACTTTTTGTCATCTAACACTTTGTATGCAAGGTTATGCAATACAACGTAGGAAGTGTGGAGATGGTTGGTTTATGTTTATGTTTTGTGACGACACGGTTTGTTTATGTTTATGTTGGGTTCACTACATTCGTCTGGAACCTAAGATTGCGATGCGATGAGTCTGAATTGGAGTTTTTCACTTTTCATTTGGTCAATTTGGCCGTGGCATTGTGCTCGACATATTTTCACCTTTTCAGCTACTTCAAAATTTTATTACAGCTCCTACAATAGAAAATCTTCGACTAAGAAATCTATTGTTTAAAAGTGCATAATACCCGCTTTCCTACTTTTCGTTCACTAAAAATAGGAAATGTATGGTATTAGCTGCCCATACACGACCTCAAACCTAGCTTCTCTCTTAATTTATGTTTGTGAAGTTAATAATTTTTGCGACAAAGGAGAGGACCTTCCTTCCCAAATTTGCCGTTCTAAGTCGGAAGTAAGACTTAGAACGGCAAATTTGGGAAGCTTCTCATGATAATGTTGCTCCTAGATGTTTGTCAGACATTTGCAAGACGTTTTTGGGATTTGAACCGGGGACTATTATGTCCCTGCACCCTCATTGTAAAGATAGAATTAGGAAGATATATATGTTTATATGTTTATTCTTTCGTGTAAAGAATTTTCACCCATTTGATTCGCTTAACCAAATAGTCATCGGATATTGATTTGATGGTTGATAACATTTACTTTGTCTTGTCCTCCAACTGTCCAACTATACTAAAACGATTCGCCTGTTAATCCATTGACAAAGTGCCTCCCCAATTGCGCACTAAGGGAGAGAGAGATAGATGCCATGGAGTCAATGTAAAGATAATGATGCTTTAATTTGAAATTCGTTTATCCAATTTTTGCCTGGTACACTTATTTTATTAGGTTGAATAGGATGTAATGTTACGTTGATTTTGATATTACTTGCATATTGATGGAGCTCTATTCAGGATTTATGAATCATAGTAATAACCCTTCAATTAAAAGTTAGCATTTCTGGTCCGCATATAAGGTTTGACGTTGTATGCCTTCGATCTTTAGTTTTGACTTAAGTGTTAATTTTAAGACGTTTTAGTACCGTACTCTATTTATAATCTCAGCTGCTTGATTTCTGATATTTGAAGCGTGGTATGAACAGTCTTTATTGTAGGTGAGACAATTGGAGATAATACCCTGCTAATCGGTCATAGTTTTGTCCAAAAACACTAGATCTATGATATCCTGATCTCCTGGCAATCTGTTGAAAATGTTTTCGTAATTTCTTTTAAGTAAGTTTTTCCAAAGCGGCTTTAAATCCTTCTTTACTTAAAAGGTTATGGTGGTTAAGTCTTAATTTACTGGAGGCGGTCTGCTTGCCTTATGCCTATTTATAATATTGTCTGATGTGGCAAGATGTGTATAAAATAAAAACCAACACAATTAAAAGAGAGAAAAGCCACACATATCTTTGCACACTTAAGTGAACAATCTCGGTTGGAGAGGGGGACTTTTTACAAAATTTACAATCTTCAAAGCTTCATCAAGAACTTTTTCAAATCAGTTGGCATTCTTCTTACCACAAGTGCATAACAATGCAAAATACAATGACTGCTGTTACTTCCTGGTGCAATGTTTTTAATTTTAGACAAGACCACGCCAACCTTTCCTACCATTGCTGTGGCTTCTTCAATGACTTACGTATCTACACCTGGCATGTGCGGACATTAAACAGAGGAGGTGCGGCAGCCGAATAATTTACAGAATCTCTAAGCCATCCAGGAAATGCAAGGGGATGGCATGCAAAAGGAGGATTAAAACCTGTGACATATTTTACGATCAAGAAAAAACAAATCATAGTTGAGCCGCAGTCGATACTGAGAATGTGGAATAACAACTACCGGTGATAATAACTGGCAACGATGAACAATTTCCCATCAGGCAGACCGAAAAATTCAATAATGACGACAAAAGGGAACACTACCAGCCACCTGACCTAAGTGAAGTCAGAATAGCAATATCTAGAAAAACGGCCTTCTTGCCATAATATATGATTTGGTAAGCAACATCAAATCATTAGCAAAATTTGATAAGATGAAAGTAGGTCTGAAGAATGGAAGCTCTGTATCATTTGTCCGATTACAGAAGCATTAGTCATCTGAACGTTGTCTACAAGATCATATAAGCCGTTTTGTGAATGGATAAAACCTTTTACCAACTACCTAATCGGATCTTATCAGTGTGGTTTTGAGGCTAGGAAAGTCCACTACTTCTGAACATCTTCACACTTCGGCAGATCCTGGAAAAACTTTATATGGTGCGCACAAGTAGAAACCAACCGCAATCAACTTATAATGCGCAACTGAAAGCAGTTGTTATAGGTTATCCAATGATTCGCACAGCAGATTGTATCCTTCTCGTATGTTTTTCTTTAAGCTCCATACAGATGGGCGAAATTATGGGATCTACATTTCTAGCTCAGCTGCCATTGAAATGTATCAAATTATTTAAAGTCCTGAGTTCAAAAATGCCCGTGAAATGAATAAATGTCTACCTCGTTTATGAAAAGTTAGAAATGAAATAAAAGCACACACTCATATCCTTGACGATGATAGCTGTTTTCTCAAAAAGCATAAAACTTCTCCAAAAGTTAATTGACATCTGATAAAAGTTTGCTACAATTTGACACCTATTTACTTATGTACACAAGATACGAGTATGTGCAGAGTGTCTATACGAAACGAGCACGTTAACGTGCAAGCATGTAGCTTTATGTGGGCACAAACAACACAAAAAAAGTTGTAGACATAAATTGAAAGGGTGCCCTCGATGTCACCGAGAAACTTTTGTCGCATGAACTTTCCTATGTGAATTCCCTATGGAGTGAATATGAGAACTGAGCCATTCATTCAATGTGCCCTGCGACTCAGCAACAGCACAGGGTACGGAGCAGAGGCTTTGCACTGGAAAGTAATAAAAACAAATTTTGCCTAAGGGGGAGTTTGCCTCACACAAAAACAGATCGGTATCAGGTCAACACTATATGAGAAGGGTTTTTAGTGAATAACACTGTAACCGGTACTAAAAATTAAATTTAATTTTCTGTGAATTATGCTTTTGATGTTTGTGCTGATGTAAAGCGTTTCGTTATTATAATCAATTTAACATTTTAAATAGTTTTTTGTTGCTACATGTACAAAAAGTAATCGAATCAACTAGTGAAGTGAGTAGAGACGCTGGTTGCTTTTGCTGATAAAAATGCAGACATATAAATATTAATTCGAGTTATATGATTTATCTACTAACGTTTGAAGCTATTGTAAAGTGCAATGGCATTATGAATGGCATCGAATGTCAATTGGTATTTTAGATTTCTCGTACAAGAGAATGGTATTGTTTAATGGAAAATTTTAGAACACGAAATTTTAAAGAATTATGACTATACCATCCGCATGTCCATGCACGCTTCTTCTTACCAAACGATTGCACAGATTTTCTGCAATCTTTGTAATTCTAAAAATGTTTACTTCCTCTGAATAGATGATGGATTACTTACTTACTTAAAGTGGCGCTACAATCCGGAATGAATCCGGCCTCAACCAACATTCCTCTTCAAATAGCCCGGTCCTTAGGTAACTGCCTCCAGTTGCGAACTCCAAGTTGGTTGAGGACGGTTTCTACTTGTGCGCGCTACTTAAGCCGAGGTCTTCCGACGTATGGCTGGGAATCGAAGACTCTACAATTCTCTCTTTGTTTCCATTCGTTCTAAATGACCTACCCATCTTAAACGTCCAATGTGGAGTTTTTTTGATTCCATAGCCCATCAACGCAAACGAGACCGAACATTTTTAGAAGAATTTTCCTCTCAAATCGACACAGGATTTCTTCATCAACTTTTGACATGGTCCATGCTTCAGCGCCGTAGAGCAGGATTGGGATGATCGGGGTCTTATATATGATCTCCTTACTAATTCGAGTGAGGTCTTTACTCTAAATTGCCTTCTTAGCTCGAAAAAACAGCGGTTGGGAAGAGTAATTCTTCGTTTAATTTCTGACGAGATGTTGTATTACCTCAAGGTTATATCTGCCAATGGTGACGTTCTGTTCAACTCGTTTTTTTTACTTTCTTTTTGACAGCATTACGTTGATGTCAATATTTTAGGCGTATGCTCGTAGTTGCACCGATTTTTGGAAGATTGTGCCTCTGGTGATGGCTCGAAAGTTTTGCACAAAGAAGTCACATAAAAGCGCATCGCCTTGCTTAAATCATTTTTTGGTATCGAATGTTTCGATGAGTTCGAATCCAACACTGATCGATCAGCGAGTATTCTCCATCGGCATTCAGCGGATGTTATTTATAAAGCTCAGCGGGAAGGACGTCATTTCCGGCATACTTATAAAGCTTGAGTTTAGATATTGCTTTCCTCACTTCACTTAGGTCGGGTGGTTGGCAGTTTTCGCTGTCGTTTTTAATATTGAATGGTTTGTTCTGCTTGAGAGCGGAATGTTATTCTTCATCGCCGTTTATCAGTCTGAAGAAGTGGTTCTTCCATATCCTTAGCTTCGACTGCGTCTCAACTACGATATTTCCTTGTTCATCATGACAGGATTCTGTTAGAGTGTTGTATCCTTGGCTTTGACGTTTTACACTTTGGTAAAACTTGCGAACATCGTTCCTGGAGTGGCACCTCTCTATACCCTCGATCACGCGCTTTTCGTGCTCTTTTATCGTCTTTCTGAAAAGCCGGTGTTCTTCCCTTCTTCTCTGCCTATAGAGCTCAATCCTAGTAGTCCTCGTTCTTGGCTGCGAGCATCCGTCAGCATACCTCATCAAACCAAGGGTTTCTTACTGGTGGGCGCGAGGAACCTAGCTAATCAGTTGCGGCTGATCTAATGACTTGTTGGCATCGTTGCCATTGTTCTTCGACATTATATGCTGTTGGCATAGTGTAAATCGAGTGGTTAAGGGATACGTGTTACGCGAAGGTCTGGGCGGTCTCTGGCGGTTGCAGTTTCGACATTAAATTTTTTTCACAGTATTTCTGGTTTGTTGTGGCATGGTGAATATCCGCATTCTTACCTTGGCGGCAACAAGGTAGTGGTCCGAGTCGATGTTAGCCCCTCGGAATTTTCGGACATCCAAAATACTGGATGCGTGCCTTTTATCTTTCTTTGTCACTTTGGTTGACCGTTCGTTGATCTGGAGACCACCATGTCCCCTTATGGAAATCGATGTGAGGAAACCGTGTGCTGGCTTTAGTGGCATTTCGTTCCGTAGCGAAGTCAATTAGCCTAAGTCCGTTGCCAGACGTGTGGTCGTGTATGCTATGTTTTGCGACAATATTGCTTAAGACGTCCCCTCTTCCTACCTTTGCGTTAAAATCCCCAGCACGATTCATGGATTTTGTCATGGAGCTCGTAGAAGTAATCTGTTTTACTCCATCGCTGCGGTGCGTGAGCGCATATAAGGCTTATGTTGGAGAATTTGGCCTTGATGCAAATTGTTACAATGTTCTCGCTAATGTCTTGGAAACATAAGACTTCTTGCCTAAGTCTGACACTTATAACAAATCCGCATCCGAATAGTAGCTGTTTCTGCTCACTATAACACGGTCCATAGTAGATGTCACAGCTTTTCATCCTCTTTTTGCATGGCGCATCCCATCATATTTCCTGGATTGCAGTAATGTCTGATTTGTAGAAGCTTAAGGCTTCCGCTAACTGTTCGCCTCCACCTCTCCTGTTTAATGAGACGGCTACAATCCTTTGTGCAAATCGTTGCAAAACGTTGAGCACTGGAGAAAACGCAGGTGTTGTTACTTTCATCATTTGAACCAAAAACCTGGGGGTAAATAGACCAAGGAACTAGTTACTAGGCCACTGCATTCAGCTGTTGGTACTGATGCCCAAATTAGACGAACGATATAAATGTTGGGGTATTTATTTTGTTGGTTGACCTACAGAAGTGTGTTTTGGAGTCCTAGCCTAAAATTATGTATACTTCATGTCATATTTGGGTACCAACTCCATATAATAGAACTTTTAAAACGCGATACACATATTTTTGATCAAGGGTTCTTAAGAAATGTGCATTGGTGTGGTTAGAACGCCATGCTGATCCAATTTTCTTTATCTATTGTAAGTGTTTTTTTGGCTCCTTATATGAGCTCTTTTTCGAATTATGTTTCCTTGACGAAATTACGGGAGATATTTCCTAAATATCGATTTCTGAAATAGTTAATTTGAAGGTAAATAAAATGAAAAGGAATTTGGAATTGTATAGAATTGTCTAGACTTAGAGTTTCTATCTAAAACAAACAAATAACGTATTACTCAGGAGTAACTTCAAGTTATTGTATGAAAGTTGTAATCAAAGGTTTGTTTATATTGAAAATAAATATCTAGGCATTTAAATAGAAAACAATAACTATACATTTCACTAAAATGCTTTATTTTTCTTTCATTATTATTTTCGTAAAACATAAAACTCTTTTCATATCTTGTAAAGTCTGTTCGAGTCGTGTCAGACTATTTATTATTCTTAAGATTAACCTAGAAAGACCCTCTTGTACCTATCAATGGAAAAGTAAACTTGCATGATAATCAAACGAGTGGTGGTCTGGTGGGTGCACGATTTTGTCTTAAGTTACTTTATTTTTTACTGAATGGTGAGAGTAAGTTCAAATACCAAGTATGCAAATATTTTACAATTTTGCTGAAATTAATAGACAAAATATATAAAAAGCTGTAATTATATGAACTCTTAATGCTGAAATTGAAAAAATTGGCAAAGACGTTTATGTGCCAGAGAATAATATTGCTATGAGGAATTATTACAAATATTTAAATGAATTCATAAATTAATTAGACAGAATTATTTGCGAGAAGTTTAAGTAGTGTGTGAATTATAATAATTTGTTAATATAGGCCAAAATTGTAATTTTCGTTAGCGAATAATTGGGCCAAAACTAATAACGAATACGTTCAAACGGTAATAGTAATATAAATATTAAATTTCATTCAATTTCACAAAATTGTCCTTAATCCAACAATCCGTTATGTATTTTTTAGATATGCAGTTGTGTTAAAACTAGTGTGTTTATAGTATATGTTAAGTTTAATCGAAATCGTTAGAGCCGTATATGAAATTTGGAGAAAATCGGACAAGCCGTTTAGGCTCGATCGTACGGACAGACAGACTGACGAACAGAATTCAAATAACGATTTTTTTGTAATCTTAGAATCAATCAAAATTTTGACGTGGAAACTTTTCACAAAAACAAGTTAAAAATGGGTATGTAGTTAGTTACAAACGTCAATGTTAATAAATATATCTGCTTAGATTAATCAAAATCGTTAGAGCTGTTTATGAGCAAATTGTGGTTATGTAAAACGGTTTTATTGGAGATGCGTTAATAGATATGAGTAGTGGGTGCACGACTGGGTCATACCTGCTGGACCTGCTTTTTCGGTTTTCTCTGTCATTTTACGTACAGTTAGGTTTGATTAAAATCTCGAGTAAGATTTTTTTACGAAACCAATATTTGATCTATTATGTGGACTTAAAAACGGCTTAGAATTGTAGAAATAAAAACTCTAATGAGGAAGTTTGAAGAAAATCAGTTCAGCTCACAAACAAATAAATACAGGCAGATGAGAGCAATAGCGAAAACTACTTTTTCGGATTTCTCTATCACCAAAACATAAAACTCAATCAAATCTCGAGATACAAAATACGATTCTATTGTTAAACAATCCTACACGACCCTGACAATTTCCTGCAAATATTTAATGTAAGATTTGAACATTTCGGTGAGTTTAGCTAAATAGTAAACAAAAAAGTTACAGAGGCTATTATGCTTACTTGTTTTGCCTTTCTGCTTCATTTGTAGCATTAAATAACTTAATTAGCACACATTATAGCGGATATGAAGTACGAGCATTTCGATTATTTAACCAAAATTCATACTTTTCAAGGTTCGAGTCCTCGAGCTTAGACTTAAGAACGTTACATATTTGTTTCAATTAAATGCATATCATGTAAGGAAATCCACATTTCTATTCTGTGTGTATCCGTTTTTAACTCCGTTACCTGCTATAAATGCTATAAATGAATTCATGATATTAAGTCCTATTTTTGTAAAGATTAACTCTCTAGCCTTCTGAAAGTGTATTAAAGGTGACGTTTCCCTATGAATAAAGTATTGAAATCATAGGAGTTCTATTATTGTGTCGGTTACCTAATAATTGTCATTGACACAGTAAGTGTATTAGGGGCAATGATAGGTGAAACTCTTCAAGATCAATTTCAGATGAACTATTAAACGCTGATATTTTAACTGAATAATCCCAAAGTGACAAAGCTAGCAGCTATGAAAGCAGTTTTCAAAATTCAAGAGACATTCTGATTCCCAATTTACTATGGCGCTATTATATGTTAGATGTTAACTTAGTAGAAAAAGCTCCCACAATGGAAAACCTATTCAGAAGTGTGAAATTCGCTCGGGAGCAATTTTAAATAGCAAGTGAAGAAGTAGTCAAAGAATCAAACTATGGTTACAAGATCCCTACCCGATCTTATTATAACTATCCTCAAAAAGTTGGTGTAGTTTAATATGTTCTAGAGGGAAAACAAACATAAAAATATTGTCTAAGTTAAGAACCTTTTCCATTTTTTTAAACTTATTCCAGAAATCGGTTTTTGAATACAAAACATATGAGAAGACAACAATCCGCTGTGCGGATCCCAACCCGATCTTATTATAACTATCCTCAAAAAGTTGGTGTAGTTTAATATGTTCTAGAGGGAAAACAAACATAAAAATATTGTCTTAGTTAAGAACTTTTTCCATTTTTTTAAACTTATCCCAGAAATCGGTTTTTGAATACAAAACATATGAGAAGACAACAATCCGCTGTGCGGATCGTTTAATACACTATCACATCCCATCCTAAAAATAAATTTCCCTAAAATATGGTCTTTATGTGACAGACAGTTTAGCAAAATTTTGTATGGTTCGACAAAAACAACGAATTTCTATTGCATATATCTTGGGATAGGATATACAAATCGTGCGTTTTTGTTGGCGTGGGTTAAAAATATCTAATGACGAAATGTCCATATTAACTTTATTAATGTTTTTGCACGGAATGTTTTGTTTTTTCAAATTTTCTTAGAATTTGAACAAAAAACGTTTTTTTACAGAGAACGCCCTAAAAAGTGGGCGTGGCAAAAACATGTATATGGACGAAATAAAGATATTAAGATTGTGTTAATTTCGTACTCAGAAACTTTTTCAAAATTCTTACCTGTTTGACCAAAAAGAACGTTAATCTAAAAAAATCGGTGACGTACTGGCAGACGGACAGAGAGACATACATAGCTTAATCGACTCAGGTAGGGATTCTAAGTCAATTTTTATACTTTAAGGTATATCTAGCTAAATTATAATTTCTCTATGTTACAAATTCTGATCAAACCTAAAATACCCCTATATGATAGGTTATAAAAACAAAAAAATATCTTATAAAGCCACTTTTAATCTGACGGGCTGAAACCACATTGGTACACGCGGTTCAATGTGTTAAAGAAACTTGAATATGCTATAGTTTGCAGGGATATGCCTTGGTAGTTGGTATGGCACATGAGATCAGCTTTCTTGTAGATAGGAAATATGCTACCTGATATTCCAGTCATTAGATATGCTTTAATCTACCCAAACTTTGTTGTTGGTTTGGGCATGCACACTTCTATGGCAACACTCCAGTCTTTGAGTTTTTATCCATCAGAATTCGATACCTTGTTATTCTTGATATTTTTTAATACCTGAGCTAATATTATTCTTTTTCATTGCTGTGGCTCAATACTCTAACCACGCGGTGCGGGTTTTGCGTTGTGGCGCCTTAATATCTGCCTCTTCCTCAACTCCTTTTGGTTCTTGAAAATATTTCGTATTACGAGCATCAATGGCAATATTGGGTTTTTGTATTTTTACCAAATAGGACAAATCTTAATTTTGTTACTTGTACTATTACAGCTTATAGCAACCCCCTAAAATTAGTAAAACATTTAAATAATGATTTTAAAACAATGTGAATGTTAATTGTATGGATGGCCTATCTTAGTAATATTTGCACTACATGATAGCCCGTCGCGTCGGTGGATTAGATATGGTCTGACAATCGCTGCTAATGATCTGACCACATAAACCAAATCAAAACTAAAGCCAATATAATAATTTGAGGTCATATTTCCAGTTACACCAAATAAGAGAAAAAAAACCAAAACCGTAATGACCATGAATTTCAAATGAACGACGACAAATCCGATTTGATACACTGCCAAATCCGAAATCCATGCTCCACTTAAAATTTTCATTTGAAACCTAAAGTATCTTGATGCAGGGATAAGTCCAAAATGACCCAAACGCCCAGTTCTACCACCCTAAACTTAAATATAAAAATGCTAATTCGCTGAATGAGAATCTAGAAACAGCAACAATAATGCGTCCATAAGGCGGCATTTAAATCCGCAAAAATGAAAAAAAAATACACTTACACACACGAACAAAAAACGTACACAACATTTCGTGGGATAAAAAAGGACTAAAAATTAAAATCAATAAATTACATACCCATCGCTATCAGGATAGCAATAAAAACCTGAATAAAATTCATGGTAAATCCTTTCAATTTCACTCTGTAATCCTTAGTAATCGAGAACGATGACAACGACGACGAGGACCAGATACAGCGGCAGTGTTGAAGAAAAAAAGTAGAGTCGCTTTGAAGGACGAAACGTCACAACACCACCGATGATGACGACGACTACCAAGTTTCTCCTCTTTCTCGTACACGCAATGTAATAAAGTGGAATCCTTTTCGCAGGCTTAAAGGCTTATTTTAATTTTGCATTTCACTCAAGATGTGCGGCCCACATTGTGTGTACGCTGTTTTAGATCCGTTTGCTTGTCCTCTGCTCTTCGATGATTTCTTGTATTTTTTTGTGAGAAGAAATAAATTTTCCTGCCAGAAATGGAGGAAAGCAAAAAAATACCATCACTTTGTGCGATATCATTCGCTTGCAAGGATCTTGATTTTTGCCATTTGAATAAATCGAGACGAAGAGCTAATGTTGCGCAAAATTACATTCCACGCCTATGGGCCGACAGGCGAGCTATCACAGCTTTGCACTATTTCCTGAAATCCTTCCTGGGAATAAGTGTCCCCCAGAAACCCACTTAGTGGCCAACAGACAAAAAAAGGGAGTTTTGCCGGACAAGAGGAAACCATAAACCATTTCACACGATTACAAGGAATTTTCCTGTTCACCAGGCGCGCACGCACACACATAACGAGGAGGACGAGAAAACGCGTTTGATTTTATCGTCTTCGCACAACATCATCAGCACCGTTTCGCAATTCATTGTGATCAGAGAATCGTTTCACTTATTCATTGGCTTATCATTAATTATTATGCCGGATTGAGAAAATTTAAGGACAAAAACACATGCTTTACACACGTTTAATATATACGACAGTCAAATATGACACGCACTGGCAACATACAAAAATATACACCTGACACTATAGACACATGTATTCGGTATTCGGTAGTTAGTGTCAAATTACGATTTACATCACAAAAACAGAACTCAGTAAAGGACGATAATACCTAATATGACCCGGGTTCGATTTATAAAACCATCTGTCTGGAGACGATCAAACTGACTGAAATCACGACAAAACCATTTTGATTTCAAAAGCGTTCGCTCATAAGGATGCAAAACTCATCGACATCGAAAAAGGATTCAAACACTTGGAATAGAAATGTGGCTTCTTGTGCTTTATGCGTGTAGTGTATCGTAGGTACTCGGTACAATATAGGGACACTGGATGGATGGAAGACGCCGCTGTGCTTTTTCTTTAGCACCCAAATGTATGTAAGTTCCTGATGGTATTCTGCTGTTCGTTGATTGTTTAAGGTTTACAGAGACAGGCTGAAAATCTCTCGCTCGTTCTCTCTTCCTCTCTGGGAAAGTCGGGAGCTTAGCGTGTTTTTGCGAATTGCGATGCGCGGCGCAGGTTTTCCGAAAATTCAGCTATTCACCGGGAAAGAGTCCAGTGTAAACAAAGAGGAATTTAATGGACCGCCTGAGAGACACGTACTTTTACTTGGGAAAGGCCAAAGTTGAGCACAACTTGTATGGAATGCCAAATGTCAATGGACAACACCCAAATGTATCGATAGTGAATCAAATGTTCATTAATCGAATTAAATTCGTTGTAAGAACGCTTATTGAGATGCTTAGTAGTATGTTATTTTGCTTGCTGTTGCTTTGTCTAAAATGGACAGCAATTATCTGTAGCTGCGAAGGACTTGCGTATGACCTTTGTAATTGACAATGACTTGAATTTAATTTTTCTACTTTACAAAATGTCCATACTCTATTTAGAGGGAAATATTTAACTTTAAATTGCAAAAAGACTTTACCTTATAACCAGAAAAAAAAACTCTGGGTACAGAAGTATTGGTGTCATAGCAATCATAAACATCCAAAGGGGTTGTTTTAACCAGATCTTTGTCGTAATATAGCCCGAAAGTTCTTTGTTGAATCTTTATCTCAAACGGGGCCAAATATTTTTCGATGATACTCCGTTAGCCCGAAGAAACAGCGGTTAGCAACAGTAGTTATTTGTTTCTAACGAGATGTCGTTGTCAGAGTTAATAGCAGAGCTGAGGTAACATAAATTCCCTACTAACATAAAGTTGTAGCTATCGATTGTGGCGTTTTGTACAAATTCCTCGATGTTGTGTGTCCCTTCTCTTTGATAGTATATAGAGGGTGCGCCAAATAAGACTAACCAATGATAAACACGAATAACTTTTTTTATTTTGTTATAATTGAGTACGTTAAGATTATTGATTTTTTTCAATTCTTGTCAAAGATCAATTGCTATGAAGTAGAGAAAATACCGCCAATATTGTAAATCAAGATCAGCTCCATAGTGTTCCTGACTAGGAGTTTGGTCGATAGTTTTGAGGAACGGGATTCAGAGCCCGACCTTATCGAAGAATTTGCAGGTGTTTATAGAAATAAGTCCAGAACAATACAGCTCCAGTTTGATCGAACTGGTAGTTTAATCCCTATATGAGCTGCTTCGACATATTTTAACACCAGGTCTATAGGGATTTCCAATACTTAGCCAGGGTGTAGGAAAAGAGTTGGTGGAGGAGGAGCCCTCAATAGGCAGCGCTCATATCCCAAAATGGGGTACTGACATCGGTATTTTCGACCCGCTGTCCAAGGGTCAAAGCAAGGGCCTGGCCCTCCAGGTTGGGGATTGTGCTTTGGGTTAACTACCCATCCATGGAAAAAAAGCTTATATTACGAAGCAACCAATAGCCTAGGAAAGGACTGATATTATTGTTGACGACCATGCTAAACGAAAAAGGGACAACGACGTTCGTATCTGCACTTGGAATATGAGAACATATGAAACGTGAGAGGTGCACGCGAACAACTAGCGGAAGCCCTAAACTGCTACAAAGCAGACATTACTGCCATCCAGGAAATGCGATGGGATGGGCCAGGCAAAAAGAGGATGAAAAACTGTGACATCTACTATGGACCATGTTATAGTGAGCAGAAGCAGCGACTATTCGGATGCGGATTTGTTATAAGTGCCAGGCTTAAGCAAGAAGTTTTATGTTTCCAAGACAGTTTTTTTTTGTTTCCGCTCATGCTCCGACGGAGGAAAAAGATGATATAACTAAGGATTGCTTCTACAAGCTCCTCAACAAAACCTATGAGCGACTGCCAAATTACGATGTTAAAAGCGTGCTGGGAGATTTTAACGCAAAGGTAGGAAGAGAAGACATCTTTAGCAGTACTGTCGGAAAATATAGCCTACACGACAACACGTCTGGTAACGGACTTAGGCTAATTGACTTCGCTACGGAACGAAATGCCACTATAGCCAGCACACGGTTTCCTAACCTCGATATCCATAAGGGGCTAACATCGACTTGGACCACTAAATTGTTGCAGCCAATGTAAGGATGCGGATATCCACCACGCCACAACAAACCAGAAATACTGTGAAAAAATTTAATGTCGAAAGACTGCAATCGCCAGAGACCGACAAGACCTTCGCGCAACGCATATCCCTTAACCTCTCGATGCATACCACACCACCAGCATCTAATGTTGAAGAACAATGGCAACGATGCCAACAAGCCATTAGATCAGCCGCAACTGATGTGCTAGGTTTCTCGCGGCCACCAGCAAACCCCTGGTTTGATGAGGAATGCCGACAGATGCAGGTGAAGACGAGAGCTGCCATTGAGCTCTATAGGCAAAGAAGAAGGGAAGAACATCGGTTTTTCAGAAAGAAGAAAAAAGAGCAAGAAAAGCGCGCCATCGAGGAAATAGAGAGGTGCCACTCCAGGAACGATGTTCCCAAGTTTTACCAAAGTGTAAAACGTCAAAGCCAAGGATACAAGGCTTGAACAGAATCCTGTCGAGATGAACAAGGAAATATCGTAGTTGAGACACAGTCGATGCTGAGGATATGGAAGAACCACTTCTGCAGACTGTTAAACTGCGATGACGAATAACATTTCGCTGTCAGGCAGAACGAACCATTTGATATTGGCAACGACAGCGAAAACTGCCAACCACCCGACCGAAGTGAAGTGAGGATAGCAATAGCATAGCATAGCCGACGGAGATGACGGCCTTCCCGCTGAGCTTTATAAAGCTGGCGGAGATGACTTCGTAAGTAACATCCACCAACTCATAAGCCAAATCTGTTTGGATGAAAGTGTGCCTGAATAATGGAACCTCAGCACCGTTTGGCCGATCCACAAAAAAGGAGACCCTCTGAACTGCCCCAACTACAGAGGCATACGTCTGCTCAACATCGCCTACAAGATCCTATCTGCCGTAATATGTGAACGCCTGAAACCGTTTACTAACAACCTGATCGGTCCTTATCAGTGCGGATTGAGGCCAGAAAAGTCCACAACCGATCAATTTTTTCACACTTCGGCAGATCCTGGAAAATACGCAAGAAGTCCAAATCGATACCCACCACCCATTTATCGATTTCAAAGCCCCATACGACAGCATTTATAGAGAGTTTCTTCGGGCTAAGAAGGCGATTTACTAGTAAAGCCCTCACCCGAACCATTAAGGAGATCCTATATAAGACCATGATTATCCCAGTCCTGCTCTAAGGCGCTGAAGCAAGGACCGTATCAAAAGCGGATGAAGAAATCCTTGGTCGATTCGGGAGAAAAATTCTTCGAAAAATCTTCGGTCCCGCTTGCGTTAACGGGCTATGGAGACGAAGATTCAACCACGAACTATACGAGCTGTACAGCGACATACCCCTGGTCAAACTACTCCGGCTCGCAGAGTCTTCGATTCCCAGCCAGACGTCGGACGCAGTCGAGGAAGACCTCGCCTTAAGTGGCGCGCACAAGTAGAAACAGACCTCATCCAGAGACATGTTGGTTGAGGTCCAGGTTCATCCCGGTCTGTAGCGCCACTTAAGAAGAAGAAGAAGTCAACAAACAAAACTGTAGATTGTGAGGCTCCGAAAATCCAAGGGCAATACACCAGGATCAGTTACAACCATTAAGGTGCACAGTTTGGTGCATTGTTATGCCAACGGCAGAAAACAAATTTCCGGTGGCACTTACAGAACAATGATCGACCACTTTTTGTGGCCTAAATTGTGGTTCCAACAAGATGATGATGGAATGTTCACGCTGCTAGGCAAAGCAAACTATAGACCTGGTGCTTGAAATTTTGTACGAACGTATGATTTCAAAAAAAATATATAGGGATATTTAAAAGATAAAGAATATATTATTAAACCAGAGACTATTAGACAGCATAATAAAACAGATTATTCGAGACAAAATATTCAGCCGACAATGACCAGGAATATTACTAAGCGTAATGGAAATCGCGCTAAAAAGATCCAATGCCTGCTTCGAGCAAAATGGTGGATCTAATGCCATTCTTCGTCAAACAAGCACATAAGTTACTGCCGATTTTATGGCTTTTATAATAGTCTTCATAGTACATTAGATGCCGGTGGTATGGTATTATTCTTCAAAGTTTTGGTCCAGCTCTTGCGATTGCAGTCTTTTTACTTTCAGTTTTTGATAAGTATTAAGCCGTTGCTATAAGGCGTAGGGTATCTGCACGTTTACCTTGTCTGTGAAAAGCAAATGGTGCAAACGATGTGAACTGATCGGAATGTTTGTGCTTCCAAAATACTGTTTTCAATGTATACAACTTCTTGCCAAAGCCTGTTTGATTTATTGCGACCAATCCGCATATGAAAAATCGCTGATTCTGCTCGATATAACATGAACCTGTGTATATATCATAGATTTTCATAATCCTTTGTCCCTGTCAATCGAATTGTATTTCAGTTTCATTCTAGCACGTCGTCAACAATGAAATCAGCCCTTGCTATTTCCTTTTTGGGGTTAGCACTCGCGTTTATAAGTATAACAAGTTAAATCTAGATAGATGACCCCAGTACCCGAGGTGATCACCGGAAACTTGGTATCGAAAATAATTATCAAAACCCTGTTAAATTTAATTTGTTGAATTTTATGATCCAAGTACAAACTCACAGGATATTATGTTATATTCCAAAATTTGTTTTTAGGGATTTTAGATAAGTGACTTCAGCTGTTCAAATGTCGTGAGCATTATACTTTGCCAATTGCATCATTTATTGGAGTTCAATATTTATTCATCTGCTCGTTGTGAAATGCACTACTTATACTTAGCCAATATATGCCTCTCCCGTGTTGATACCTGAACATTTTTGTAATTTTCATAGGGTCAGTCGCTTTCCAACTATATACGGATATTTATAATATATCAATTGAAAACACACAACCTCATGCAAAAAAAAAAAACAGATACATACAAAAATGATTACAACAATCATCCGCATGTAATCATCATAAGATATTTATTAATTATAATGTAATTTTAATTAATTACTTTTAAACTCATAAATTTGTTGGTGCTTATGACACATTCCAGACAATTGTTTGATGCTAGTATTTATATTATATATTTATTTACATGCAAACAAGTCAAAAGGTTAAAAATGAAAAACGTCCGTATACGAAATAACTTAAACAACCGTAAAGCTGCGGGACATATTTTGACATAAATTACCATCGAAATGTTCCAGACAGACACTATAAATTCAGTGATTATCAGCCGCTAACCATGTCCTTGCTGATAATGAGCACTTTGAATATTGTTTTATTGGACGAATAATTATATGTAAATCATTTGCATATATGGTGATGTTGGTCTATCTATTATGCTGTATGAGTTGAACTCATAAATGTGCGGTAGTTGCATATCATTAATGTGCATAAAACTGACTCCGAAATAAACAGGAAAAATCGCCAACAAACGTTTTATTGGCTATGGTGAACTTGTAATTAGCAGCAATAAAATAAAATTATAAATATGTCATTGGCTATGACTAATTCGATTAAGGGCAATGTCAAAAATTAAAGATAGTAAAATATATAGACATATGCTACTTACTGGCCGTTGCTGATTTATATGAACTCGTTAATTCCCTAATAAAATGGTCCATTTATAAAATGAAGGTGTTAATGCGATTTTTACAGCATCCCCCAAAAATAATTTATACATAATATGTTTTATGTTTTCCCAAAATTTGCATTAAACGCTGGGTGGGCGGAGTAAAACTAGAATTTTATTTATCGAGGTTGAATTAGATTTTGCCCTATTTTAGGAAAATTTTAAGTATCACTTAAGGGCAAAAGCGGTATTTATAATAGATTTCTACACTTACGCATTGCTTTAAGGCCGCTTAATTTAAATTGGCTTGGATGTTCTAAAGACCCATTTTAAAATGTAAGTGACATAATATGAATAATCATTTGTGTATTGTTAACTTTGTGAAGTTGTTTAATATATAAAATATAACTAGCTGAAACGTTGTTTTACCTTAAAATTTTAAAATGTTTTTTTGAATAATCCTTTGTAAAGGGTGGTTCAATTTTAAGAGCCGATGTTGAATGTGAACCACACCTAACGTCGAGTTTTTTTCTGCATTTCATTTGACATTTCTCAATTTCAAACTAACTAAATTTGAACCATGGAAAGAAGGCTTATTATGAAAATCCAAATGCATATCGTGCACTTCGTGATTTTTTCGATCAATTTAATCGTCCAAATGTGCGTACATTCGGAAAAATCGTGCAAAATTTTAGCAAACCGGGTCTGTAGGAGATGTGAAAACATCAGTGCATGCTCGTACAGCTCGTACTGCAGAAAATATTGCTGCTGTTGCGATAGTATGGCTTAAGAGCCGTCCACCTCTCAACTCGTCGTCGTGCTCAACAATTGCACCTCTCACGCTCGTCGTTGATGAACATTATGCATAAAGACTTGCATTTACACGCTTACAAGGTGCAATTGACTCAACCATTTCAAGAGTCGTCAATGGTCTTGCCACCAGAAATGGCAACAGTGGATGATCGATTTTCGAAGAAAATCAGAAAAATGTGCCACTTGCCACACAGCTAATGAAACAATGGTTCTTTTGCGCGATAAATTCAATGGCAGTGCTATCTCACGTGGTGGCGATTCAATTGGCCGCCAAGATCATGTGATTTGACACCGCTGGACTTCTTTCTTTGGGGTTATTTGAAAGAGAAGGTTTACGTCGGCACATTAACGGCATAGAACCTCAATTATGCCTCAGCGTCATCGAAAATTTGGACCACCGGATGGAGGTGTGCCTTCCAGGTCACGGCGGCCATTTGGCCGATGTTTTCTTCCATACGTAATTGAACTATACCAATATTATCGTAATAAAAAGAAATGACAGTAATTTTCTATATAATTTGTGTTTTATTCAAAATCAACATCGGACCTTAAAATTTAACCACCCTCTATTTATATAGGTTTGGGGTATTTTTTATTTACATTTGCAATTACAAAAAAACTTAAGGTTTTTATACCCTATCCCATAGTGGTTTTGATACTTAGTTTGTAACATAGAGAAATAATTTTGCTACATATACCTCAAAGTATATGGATCGGCTCAGAATCGCTAGCTGAATCGAATTAGCCATGTCTGTCTGTCCGTCCGTCCGTCAGTCCGTCCGTTTAAAACTTTCGAAAAAAATTTTGATGCAAATACTTCCGAAATGGTAATATAAACATTTTGTCCATAGATCATTTTCACCTACGCCCACATTTTGGGGGCGTTTTCTTACAAAAACCGTTTGTATACCCCATCCCAAGGCATTAGCAATAGAAATACGTTGTTTTTTGTCGAACCACACAAGATTTTGAGAAACTGTCTGAGCAATATATTGTGACAATGTCATTTTCTGTATTTCATCGCCATAAGGCCTATATTTTGAGGATATTAATTTAAAGGATGGGATGGGATAGGGTATTCAACGATCCGCATAGCGGATTGTAGCCTCTCATATGTTTTATTCACATTTTGATTGATAAATCTATATTCAGGTAACCAATCTAATAAATCCTTTTTAAATTTATTTACAAAAAGATGACCTCGAGATTTCGATTGATTCTAACATTACGATGATAGCGGAACCCAAAGAAGTGGTTTTTGGAATTCCGTCCGTCGGTCCGTCTTTCCGTAATGGTCTCCCCAGCCTAAACGGCTTGACCGATTTTCTTCAAATTTCGTATCCAAGTTTCTTTTGGCCATAATTCTAGGCCATTTTTAACTTTCTCTTACAAAGAGAAAGATATTGTTTTCGTGAAAATTTTCGACCTCGAGATTTTGATTGATTCTAACATTACGATGATAGCGGAGCCTAAAAAAGTGGTTTTTGGAATTCCGTCCGTCGGTCCGTCGGTCCGTCGGTCCGTCTGTCCGTAATGGGCTCCCCAGCCTAAACGGCTTGGCCGATTTTCTTCAAACTTCGTATCCAAGCTTGTTTTAGTCATAATTCTAGGCCATTTTTTTTTGTTTGCTTTTAGCCATGTTAATAACGGTACCTGCCATATAAAAAATACACATAACCTCAATTTTCTCGAAAACGGCTCTAACAATTTTGATTAAACTTTATATATACTATAGATTAGCATATTAGTTCCAACAAAACTGCATACCCAGTTTTTTCGAGAAAATCCATATAACGGATTTTGTCATTTAGGCCATATAAAGAAAATTGTTAATTTCTCGCAAACTAGTATGCCAAATTGAATGAAATTTAATATATATACCACAATTACAGTTTGAAGCAATTCCACATAATTAGTTTTAGCCCAACTATCACTAAACGGAATTTTTAGTTTTGGCCACTAACGGAAAATCATTATTATTCACATTGACACCGATTCCTTCAAATTTCGGAGTAAACATTCGTATAAATACATTTCGACTTATTTATATCATTTTAGCATCAATAATCATAATGCTTATGATATAATCTAACGCCCAACTTGCTGTGAAAGAGAAAGTTGCGTACGACCCAGTCGTGCACCCACCACTCGTTTTGTTTGCTTTTAGCCATATTATTAACGGTACCTGCCATATAAAAATTACACATAACTCCAATTTTATCGAAAACGGCTCTAACAATTTTGATTAAACTTTATATATACTATAGATTAGCATATTAGTTCCAACAAAACTGCATACCCAGTTTTTCGAGAAAATCCATATAACGGATATTGTCAGTCAGGCCATATAAAGAAAATTGTTAATTTCTCGCAAAATACTATGTCAAATTGAATGAAATTTAATATATATACTACCATTATAGTTTTAAACAATTCCACATAATTAGATGTAGCCCAACTAACACTAACCGGAATTTTCAGTTTTGACCAATAACGAAAAATAATTATTATTCACATAGACACCGATTACTTCAAATTTCGGAGTAACCTTTCGTATAGCCTCGTTTTGACAGTATTTATATCAAAATGCGTACTATTTGATTCAACCCCTAACTCGCTGTGAAAGAGAAAGTTGCGTACGACCCAGTCGTCACCCACCACACGTTTTCGATTGCTTTGCTGTGGTATAATTTTGTTCATTGCAATGCTTTATGATATTTTGTTTTGTTGTCTGGCGCGTAATCACAAAATGCTGGTGGTGTTCTGATATTGGAACAGGCGACATACAGATGACCATGGATGAAGCATGGATTTTCAAGGCGAAGGGTCCAGTTATAGCTATCATTGAACAACTTCAGTGAAAAACAAAACACTTAGGTAGCTGGTTATAGGAATCATTGGAAAAGTCTGTTTTATTTGGCTTGAACAAAAAAAAAACTTCACAATTATGAATCTTGATCATTAAAAACAAAAAGTGATTTTCTGCGATAACTTTAATCAAAAATTAAAATATTTTTGGATAATCTTGTTTTGACACTCGCCAATGATTGAATTTATAAAAAAGTCTGCGACTTGAAGTTGAAGAAAATTTCCAATGAGGCTTTTGAATGATAGCTACAACTGGACCATATTGTCAAACATCTTCTCCTTTGTACTTCCCTTTAAGTAAACTTAAATAAGGTTTTTCATTTTCAGCGAGTTTAAAAACTCGGTTGGATAATTGACGATATCATCTTGGGAAGTAAGGGAATCTACCGATTTGTAAAATTCAATTCGTCAACACTCGTCGATTTTTGTTATTTTGTGCCATGTTTGGAAGCACCTTTCTGATGAGCAAGTACATAATAATAAATCGACGAAAAATTGAATACAGCCGGTGGAAATGTAAACAGCGATTTTGCCGCTGCTAATGTCCAACAACTGCCAACAACAACTGAAAATACTTCTCCAGATTGGTCGTTCTGCAGATAGATACGCATGTTCGTAGTCAGTTTGAGTTTCTTGAAGTGTTTGCACAAAAAAACCTTGACTGTGGGATCCGTGGACAGTTAAACTTGTACATGAAGTTACCCGAAGATTTTAAAAAAAAAGTGGGTGTGGGCTTGGGTTATGACAAAATTTAAAATAAAAATTAGCCAAATCGGTGCAGCCGTTCTCCGATTATAACGGGTGATTTTTTAATCGTAGTTTTTTTTTTTTAAATCGAATAAAACACTCAAATTTGCAACACATATTCAAACTTTTTATTTTAATCGATAAAAAGACCTTTACGTTTTAAAGACAACTTCATGTAAATGTTATCCGCGGCTGCGTTTCAAATGGTCCATTCGGAAGGTCCAATTTTGCGTCACTTTTTTGAGCATTTCGGCCTGTATTCCACGAATTACGCATGTTATATTATCCTGTAAGGCTTCAATCGTGTTCGGCTTGTCCACATAGACTAACGACTTTACATAACCCCACAAGAAATAATCAAGAGAATCGCATGGTCTTGGCGGCCAACTCAAAGGGCTATTTAGACAGATAAGCTGCTCAACATATTTATCCTTCAACATTTCCATTGTTTCACGAGCTGTATGGCACCGTCTTGATGAAACCACATGTCAACCAATTTCAAATCAGCCAACTGGGGCAACAAAAATCGAGTATCATGGCTCGATATCGTTCGCCGTTGACGGTAACGTTTCTTCCACGGTGCGCATTTTTCACAGAGCACGAATTTTGATAATTAATTCAATAATTTGCAATCATTGCTCGTTTGTAAGTCTTTCCATGATAAAACGGCAGAATATACTGAAAACTTTTCACTTTGACAGATGACGTTTATAAGTCATTACTAACCAGTGCTGCCAACCTGAAAAAAACTTAACTTAACTCAAAGCGAGCGTAAAAGTGGGAGTGGTCAATATTTCTTTCCTTAAAAACCTAAGTTGGGTTATGACAAAGATTTAAAAAAAAAATAGCCAAATCGGTGCAGTCGTTCTCCGATTATAAATCAATCAAAAAAAGTGGGCGTAAAAGTGGTTGTGGTCAATTTTTCTTTCCAGAAAACCCTAAGTTGGGTTATGATGAAGATTTAAAAAAAAAAAACAGATAGGTGCTGCCGTTCCCAAGTGATGTGGTTTCCAACGAACGACATTTGATTTTTGTTTATATAAGATAGATAGATCAATTTCTATTCTTATATGCACAACGTGTTCACTACCGTATTCACAATAACATAGCTCAAGTAGTATGAATGCAATTGTACATATATATATATATATACAATAACTACAGAAGACACGCAATGGTTGGCAATGGTTTCCACTAATGGTATTCGCAATATAATTCATATAATATATATTTTGTGTAATAACTTTTATTTAAGATTATCGTACAGAGACAATATATATACCAATGGCTTTGTTGAGCAAAGTTCTACGCAGGTATGTAAATTAAATATTATATTTTGTAAGAGTTAAAAAATTGAGATAAACCAAAAAAAAAAATCTATTAGGTAGTTTCGGAAATTTCGTGGCAGATATAGGTATATATACATCGAGTTTGATTTTTCTTTTGTATAAGTAAGTGACTTATGTATTTTTATGTTAAAATCCTCCTAGGTGATGGTTGGGTGCTGTAGAACGAGGGTAGACTCTGATTGGCGTTAACTTGGCAATGCCCAGTGTTGCAACTCTGACTACACATCAAATGTGCTTATCTTTACCTCCAAGTGGTAACCATCGGGTACTGCTCTCATCCAACCGGATTTGACTTGCTAAACGATAAGTGCGAGTGTTGATAACACGACAAAAACAGCAACACTATAAACACCCTGGTGAGAATGGCACGGAAGAATACCCGGCCTGCTGTGCCAGGCGAACCTAGATGAGCTGCTCTGACATATTCGGACAACAGGTTGTCTAGGAATTTCAAGGGTTAGTCAGGCCCCTTGAACAGAGATGGTGGCGGATGAACCGAAAGGCCAACGGCAGCGCTCAATCCCGTAGTGGATACTGATGGCCCCGTGTCCTAGGGGTATCTAATAAATTGGAACTGGCCCTCCAGGTTGGGGGTTGTGCCTTGGGCTAACTACCCACCCACAGAAAAAAAACATGGTTACGAAGCAACCAATAGCCTCGGAAAGGACGGATTTTATTGTTGACGACCCTGCTAAACGAAAAAAGGACAACGACGTTCGTATCTGCACCTGGAAAGTGAGAACATTAAACAGGAGAGGTGCAGGCGAACAACTAGCGGAAGCCCTAAACTGCTACAAAGCAGACATTACTGCCATCCAGGAAATATGATGGGATGGGCCGGGCAAAAAGAGGATGAAAAACTGTGACATATACTACGGACCGTGTTATAGTGAGCAGAAACAGCGACTATTCGGATGCGGATTTGTTATAAGTGCCAGACTTAGGCAAGAAGTCTTATGTTTCCAAGACATTAGCGAACGCATAGTAACAATCCGCATCAAGGCCAAATTCGCCAACATAAGCCTTATATGCGCTCACGCTCCGACAGAAGAAAATGATGATATAGCTAAGGACTATGAGCGACTACCGAAGTACGATGTTAAAATCGTGCTGGGAGATTTTAACGCAAAGGTAGGAAGATAAGACATCTTTAGAAGTATTGTCGGAAAACAAAGCCTACACGACAACACGTCTGGTAACGGACTTAGGCTAATTGATTTCGCTACGGAACGAAATGCCACTATATCCAGCACACGGTTTCCTCACCTCGATATCCATAAGGGGACATGGCGGTCTCCAGATCAACGAACGGTCAACCAAATTGATCACATTGCGATAGATAAGAGGCACGCATCCAGTATTTTGGATGTCCGAACATTCCGAGGAGCTAACATCGACTCGGATCACTACCTTGTAGCAGCCAAGGTAAGAATGCGGATATCCACCACGCCACAACAATCCAGAAATACTGTGAAAAAATTAAATGTCGGAAGACTGCAATCGCAAGAGACCGCCAAGACCTTCGCACAACGCGTATCCCTTAACCTCTCGATTAACACCATACCACCAGCATCGAATGTCGAAGAGCAATGGCAACGATGCCAACAGGCCATTAGATCAGCCGCAACTGATGTGTTAGGTTTCTCGCGCCCACCAGCAAGAAACCCCTGGTTTGATGAGGAATGCCGACAGATGCTCGCAGCCAAGAACGAGGCCTACAAGGCTAAGCTGCAGGTGAAGACGAGAGCTGCCATTGAGCTCTATAGGCAAAGAAGAAGGGAAGAACATCGGCTTTTCAGCAAGAAGAAAAAAGAGCAAGAAAAGCGCGCGATCGAGGATAAAGAGAGGCGCCACTCCAGGAACGATGTTCGCAAGTTTTACCAAAGTGTAAAACGTCAAAGCCAAGGATACAAGGCTCGAACAGAATCCTGTCGAGATGAACAAGGAAATATTGTAGTTGAGACACAGTCGATGCTGAGGATATGGAAGAACCACTTATGCAGACTGTTAAACGGCGATGACGAACAACATTCCGCTGTCAGGCAGAACGAACCATTCAATATTGGCAACGACAGCGAAAACTGCCAACCACCCGACCTGAGTGAAGTGAGGATAGCAATATCTAAACTCAAGCTTTATAAGGCTGCAGGAAATGACGGCCTTCCCGCTGAGCTCTATAAGGCCGGCGGAGATGACTTGGTAAGTAACATCCACCAACTCATAAGCCAAATCTGGTCGGATGAAAATATGCCTGAAGAATGGAACCTCAGCATCGTTTGCCCGATCCACAAAAAAGGAGACCCTCTGAACTGCGCCAACTACAGAGGCATAAGTCTCCTCAACATCGCCTACAAGATCCTATCTGCCGTAATATGTGAACGCCTGAAACCGTTTACCAACAACCTGATTGGCCCTTATCAGTGTGGTTTTAGGCCAGGAAAGTCCACAACCGATCAAATTTTCACACTTCGGCAGATCCTGGAAAAAACTCAAGTAGTCCAAATCGATACCCACCACCTATTCATCGATTTCAAAGCCGCATATGACAGCATTTATAGAGACTAACTGTACAGAGCCATGTCTAGTTTTGGTATACCGCCCAAACTCGTCCGTTTGTGTAGGATGACGATGGAGAATTCTCGCTGCTCCATCAGGGTCGGAAACGACCTCACCGACACATTCGATACCAAAAAAGGATTTAGGCAAGGCGATGCGCTGTCATGTGACTTCTTTAATCTGATTCTTGAGAGAATTGTGCAAAACTCCAAAGCCAACACCAGAGGCACAATTTTCCAAAAGTCGGTGCAACTACTAGCATACGCTGACGATATTGACATCATTGGTAGGACTCAACGTGATGTCATAGCCACGTTTGCTAGTATAGAGAAGGAAGCGGCGAAAATGGGTTTAGCAGTAAATGAGGGTAAGACTAAGTATATGCTGTCAACACGAAAGGACACACAACATCGACGAATTGGACAGAACGTCACCACTGACAGATATAACTTTGAGGTAGTACGGGACTTTGTCTACCTCGGCTCCGCTATTAACTCTGACAACAACATCTCGTCAGAAATAAAACGAAGAATTACTCTTGCCAACCGCTGTTTCTTCGGGCTAAGAATTCAATTTCGTAGTAAAGCCCTCACTCGAACTACTAAGGAGATCCTATATAAGACCCTGATCATCCCAGTCCTGCTCTACGGCGCTGAAGCATGGACCGTATCAAAAGCGGTTGAAGAAATCCTTGGTAGATTCGAGAGGAAAATTCTTCGAAAAATCTTCGGTCCCGTTTGCGTTGACGGGCTATGGAGACGAAGATTCAACCAAGAACTATACGAGCTGTTCAGCGACATGCCCCTGGTCAAAAAACTCCGCATTGGACGATTAAGATGGCTAGGACATGTTGAACGAATGGACACCAATACTCCGGCTCGCAGAGTCTTCGATTCCCAGCCAGACGTCGGACGCAGTAGAGGAAGACCTCGCCTTAAGTGGCGCGCACAAGTGGAAACCGACCTCAACCAACTTGGAGTGCGCAACTGGAGGCAGTTAGCTAAGGACCGGGCTAATTGGAGAGGCATGTTGTTTGAGGCCCAGGTTCACTCCGGACTGTAGCGCCACCTAAGTAAGTAAGTAAGATATAAACGCCGAGGTAAGAAGATAGGACATCTAAGTACAAGTAGTATTATCGCAAAACACATATAAAATAAATCATATATTATTTGCATTGTATTGCGAATACGATCAGTGGAGACCATTGCCACTATCGGTCCCCCAAGCGGCGTTCGTGTTTATGCGTGGTCATTCTGTAGTTATGTATGTATACATATATGTACGAGTGCATTCTTACTACTTGAGCTATGTTATTCTTGTTTTTGATGCATTACAGCACTGTAGGAAACACGTTGTGCATAAATTATAAAAGTGGTATATATGTTCATATATATATGTAGGTGGAGCTTCAGTGTACATAGCTGAGTTTTAAAGAATTGCGATTTTGTTATACAAGGTGGCGCAAAAATAACCTTCTGATGTTTTTTGGCTGTAATTTAAAAAAAATGAAAAACTTTGATTCTTCTTGTGGATTATTTTTATTTGGTCTTTTAATTTTTTTTACAGCAAGTCGAGAATATGATGTCATGTAAATGGCCGCCGCCACAGTTGATTGTCATTTGAGCCCTTTTCATGGCATTTTCCATCACTTTGGCCAAAACTTCCGGCGATAGGTCCTCACATTCTTGACGGATATTTTCTTTAAGAGCTGCAAGAGTCTGAGGCTTGTTGACATAAAGCCGCGACTTCAAAAAGCCCCACAAAAAGAAGTCTGGAGCGGTCAAATCAGGCGATCTTGCTGGCCAGTGCAAATCGCCAAAACGGGAGATTAGGCGCCCGGGAAATGCATCCCTCAGCATATCGGTTGTGGCACGTGCAGTGTGTGCCGTTGCACCGTCCTGTTGGAACCACATGTTTTCCAATCCCAATTCATCAAGTTGCTCTGTAGCGCTCACCATTCACAGTAACCGTTTGGCCCCCGACGTCTTCGAAGAAAAAAGGTCCGATGACTCCTCCAGCGAAAACAGCACACCATACAGTGACTTTGAGCGGGTGTAATGGCTCTTCGTGGGTTACACGCGGATTTTCAGTGCCCCAGAAGCGTAAATTTTACTTATTTACGTACCCGCTAAGATGGAAATGGGCCTCATCACTCATGATTATTTTTGATGAAAAATCATCTTCCTCTTGGTGGTGATTAAGGATGGCTTGAGCGTATGTTAGACGCGATTGGCGGTTAGCAGCTAACAGCTGATGCACCGTCTGGACTTTGTACGGAAACATCTTCAAATCTTGTGCCAAAATCCGCTGTAAAGACCGTCGACTGATACCCATTTGCGTGGCACGTCGTCTGGTCGATGTCGACGGCGCTTCCATGACATCTTCGGCTACAGCAGCAATATTCTCTGCAGAACGGCTACTCCGGGGTCTGCCACGCCTGACAGCATCTCGTGTTGTGCCAGTATCTTCGAGGCGAGCGGCTAAACGTCGCAGTGTTTCACCAGTAGGCGTTGGACGGCTAGGAAATCTGCGACGAAATTCACGTTGTGCCAAAGTCACTGACCGATTATTGCTCAAATAAATAGTCACCAATATTCCGCGTTCTGGAGTAGTGTATTGTAACATTGTTTATTAACATGTATTTCGCATGTGTTTACTACACAAAAGTCAAAACAGAACTGACATTAGTGGCCAATCGCAAAATTTATAGCATTTTCTGATAGGAGGATTACTTTTGCGCCACCTTGTATATGTATTATTTACTTTGTTTGTACCTACATATGTAGAATGTAAATATTATCACACTGATGTATTCATCATACTGATATATGAAGCTAAAATCTATGATCAAGGTCACTTAATATTTTGCTGTAAATTAAATCCACACAATCGGGAAATAATCATTTAACTTTCCACTGTGAATTCAAGAATTTCTATAGGTATTACCTAGGTTTTGTGTAAAAAGTTAGTGATGCCCAAACGAATACCATTTTCGCCAATTGCTTCAAAAGTAAAGAAACAGCGTCAACGACAACAACAATTTAAATTTTCAATGCCAAATAGATCAGATATAAGTTACACATTTACTTAAACTCCTAAGGTCCGGCGAAGAAAGGCGAGAATATCTCAGCTAGTATGCTATAAAGGACACATTGAGGTTATAAGGAACTTTGCCCGCCTCGGCTCCGCTATTAACTCTGACAATGAAATCTCTTCAAAACTCAGACGAATAATTACTGTTACCACCTACTGTTCCTTCTGGTTAAGAGATTCACCCGGGACTATGGCACAGCTTAAGTAATTAAGTAAGTAACATAATTACCTATGTCATATCTACATTAGTCAAAGCCTTAGAATAGGGACTATTGTAATGTTGGTAATCATATACGAAGCTAACAGGGATCGAATCCTCATTACTTTCATTAAAACCATTTGGTTTCGTACTGTTTATTCAAAATATCACAATGAAAGCGTTATTATTATGTACATAAAGGTCCTTACAAGGTATACCCCAAAACCCAGAAATTGAACTCATAGTGTTATCCATCAGCGTTGGAACATTTACATTGGCCATTTTCCGGTCATATGCATAAACTGAGTAAAATGTTGCTTATCTGTAACTGTAAATCAACAAGCCATTTACAGATTCAAGTACTGAGGGCGAATAGTAGAGAAGTAAAAAAAAAACAACGACACAAAACGGGATATTAATGGGGTCAATTTGCGTATATTCCCCTTCCATATAATTTACCACTAGCCATCCTTCCGCCTCTCGAATCCATTGAACTTCCATGGGTTTTTCCATTGAATGGCTACGAAGACGCCAATCCAGACCAAATGATGACAACAAGGCTCACCAGCCAACGAAAAAACACAGGAAGAATCGCCGAATATCACACAACAGACATCGCTCTTTGCCGTATAGCGCCACCGCTCACATCAAACCAGGAAAAATTATGAAGTTTGTATCTCTCAGGTCCATACATAATATCTAGCGTGATATCCACAGAGGTTATATTAAATCCATAAATAAGGCAGAAATGTACATACACAACAACTACCCCGCTCTTTGCAGACCGAAGCAAGACCAGAGGATCTCTTGGCTTGTATCCTCGTGAAGGGATTTTTTTCGATTTTGTTGTTGTTTGTTTTTTTTCCTGTACTATCAGCTCCCCATTGGTTTATGTTCAAGAAAAACCCCTTCCCGGTGTGTGTGTGTTTCCTTTGTATCTCATGTGAGAATATCCATCAGTTTTAGTCGTACGTATAAACGAAGTGTGCTCGGAGGACTTTTGAAGGTTTTCGGTATTTCTTGTTTTTTTATTTAATTTTTTTTTGAAACTTGAAACGTTTGTTGTGTCCATCGTCGTCGCAGGCCGGATGGAGGACGTGTTGTCTTTAGCAATTTATTTTGTCAGTGAGCCAACTATGGTGCAACTTTTTTTGTGAAAGGAATGTCCCGTGTTTTATTTATCCGCCAGGGGGAGTAGTTTGGAGGGATGATTTTTCATTGCCAGTTGCCCAGATGTCTGATAAGCAAAAAGTTTGCACTTCTATTGTTTTTGCGGATGGAGCAAGATGAGCTAGTCAGCTAGCTGAATAAATTATTAAAGACCTAATCGATGGTCTTGTGAGCAGATGCGATTGTACATATTTTGTGTGAAATGATTGGTATTGGACGCTATAGCAAATGTGTAATAGGAAGCCTTATTTGACATATCTAGGTGCAATATCAGCCCGCACTCGTAATATTCATTCCTAAGCGATGCGCAATAACTCATAACGTAAGATAAGTTATGGTGAGATACCGTAAACGCAGTTCACCTTCCCAAGATTCTGGGATTACTTTGGGACGAACCTAGGGTTACTTTTCCCCACTAGTGAAAAGAAAATATTTGTGAGAGTGAAGTGAGCATTCTGCTTATTGAATCTGGCGCAAGGTCAACATAAAAGCATAATATATTTTTGGGACGCTGTGTAACTGATAGGCGGTTAAATGGTAGGAAATGAGATTCTATTAAAACAACTAGAGATATCGATAAACTCTGACCGTCGCGTGGGTCTCCATGTAGCAACCACATGCTAGTACTTTGACCGTTGATTGGATGTTTACCAATTTGACTACAGCATTAAAGAGCGGAAGGGAAGGCGTCCTAACAGCGACAGCCGAAGAATTCAAACGTTCCCGAACACCATGACATTAGTCTGAACTTACAGTGGCAGGAGAAGAATTCAAAAGTCTCCAAGGACCCTGACAATAGTCTGTCCTGAAAACAATGTGAAAGTAGGGGATGATACCAACTTCGGCAGGTTATATTTAAATCATCGACGCCACGAAACGACAACGACAGAAGCGTTAGGTTTCCTCGACTTAATGCATATAGCAACCTACATACAGTTAAAGGGCTATTGCGAAAAGTCTCATACTGTCAGGCAGAATGAACCATTCAATATTGGCTATGACACCACAAACCTGAACACGGCTTCGTAAATAACGGGCTTCCTTCCGAGCTATATAAAGCCAAATACAAATGGTTTTTTTTAGGAAAACGCTTAAAATTAGTATCCCCAAAATGAGAGCTTTATGGGGATAAAATGTAGAAAATGGCATTGTCACAACATTTTGTTCAGCTGGTTCATTAAAATCGTTTATGGTTCGAACAAAAAATCACGTATTTCTATGGCTATGGGAAAAAATTCTTTTTGGTTTGAACAAAACTAACCATCAAAGGTTTAAAACCTTATAAATTTAAAAATTTAATCAATATGTAGTTCAGTTTTAATAACATACTCTAGACTCCAGAATGCAGACGGCAGACATACATTTTTTACTCGGATTATTACTTATCGACAAGTGCAAAGGAATCGGGTACTCCAAACCCTATATTCACCGATTCCCAACGACAATTGACGGAGGAGGAGGAAAGCCTCTTGTTCCTAGATCCGTCAAACTCTAAGTTAGTTTCAGATGAGAGAAGTGAAGGAGCACTCGACATCCAAATGGTGAAACTACTTCTCGATGAGGATGATACTTGCTTTAACTCAAGCTCATCCAAATTTTTCATATCGTCAACTGCCTCCATCCGCAGTAGAGTAAAATCCTGAATGTTGACGATCAGATGTAGAAGATAAGGTAAAAAAGAAATTCTCGGAAAATAGGATCGCCTGAGACCTCAGAAAGCTGAAGTGTTTTTTTTTTACAAATTATGGCATAAGCAGAGAATGATCCGCTCGTTTGTATCTGCGCAATGCACGGACCGCGTACCTCGAATATGAAGGAACTGATGCCTATCAGAAGATGACATGATCCTTTCATACTCCGGAAAAGAGGACTTAAAAAAGAAACGCCCCTACTCTGAATAATCTAACTACAAAGGAGAATGAGCAGCTCGTGGTGAGATATAACGAAGGATAAGAGTGTTTGTGAGCTGAAGAGACTGCCTCCGCTCGCGAGTGACCTTAGCCAACCAAACCGGGGAACAATATCTATAGACTCTGATGGGCACAATCGTCAGTTAGAACCTAAAAGAGGAGTTGAGGATGACCGAATTCATCAGCGCTATGAGGAGTAACAACTCATCAGGCAAAGGGAATCAGTCAACATCAACACCGCCAGGGGTCTGTGAGACACTGACGTTAGGGCAAGGAGAGGCTGACTCAACACTAGGCAGCTGTTGTATGGTCATTACTCTCCGCAGCGATCCGAAGCGTCTCGGCAGCTTGAGCCAACGCTGCTGAGATTACGGAAGAATGAAGGATGAGGAACACCATATCACGACCACCACATTAGTCAGAGCTTCAAGATCTCCTAAAAATGAGAGCCAACGCACTGAGCTGGTTGACGAAGTTTATCGATGACACGAAAGCCCCATGTTACGCAAGAGGTATGAGTCCGGATTACCTTATCTAATGCAAAATATGACCTTTCGTAACAGTTAGACGTAACGATGAATGGAAAACTGACCCCCATGAAGATAGTATAAATAAATCTTCAAAAGAGTAAGGCGGCCAGCGCCAATCTTGTCTTCCTTAAGAAGAGGAATGACATTGTCATTGCCCTAATACAACAACCTTGGATAGTGCGAGGCAGTATCAAAGGGCTAAAGAATATAGATCTAGTACTGTATCATACTGGTCATCTGACACAAACAGTAAAATTAGATCATGTACCTATTGTAGCGAAGTGAGTCTCTGGAAAGTTTCATTAGAAATCTACGCATTCATAGTGCTAAACGGACCTCCTGACGTAACTTCTGTTGTAGTGAAGAAAGCACAACTGAATCAGCCAGGTTTATAAAACTAATCGCAAAGGAACCGGCTGTGCCAGGTTTCCTCAAGGTTCCCAATGGGGACTGGACACAGTCCACCCATGAATCAATAACACATCTACTAGAAACCCACTTTCCAGGATGTGATTCATACTCCGGTAGAACTCTATAACAACCGTCTATAATGGCAATGCTATGACAGCAACAACAAAGGACATGGTTAGTGTAGAAAGATTCAATTGGGCAACTGACTCCTTCTCTCCCTATAAATCCCCAGGGATCGATGGTATTAACCCGATCGTGCTTCAAAAATCGAAACACCTCGTAACAGCATTCCTATACACATTTTTTGTTGGTTAGTTTAAAATGCGGTTACATTCCTAGGTGCTGGCGGAAAGTAAACCTTTACCCCAAAGCCGGCAAGCCCAGCCACATGACCGCAAAGGACTTGAAATACATAAGTCTTACTCTTACGTCTTTCGTATTAAAAACCTTTGAGAAACTAATGGATATCTATATTCGTGACAAGCTCAACTCTCAAGTTATATCTTCGGCACAACATGCCTATACGAAAGGTATGGGTGTCGAAACCTCCCTACATGACATTGTTAGTACCACAGAAAACCGCGAATTAAACGCATAATTTACTACGTGAACATCTATATTATGGAGATACCTATTTGGTTTAGATTAAGATTAATGAAATGTTATTCACAAAATAGATATATTTGCAGTATTTATAAAAAAATAAATTCATTTTTAACATCAATTCAAATTTAAAAGTAATAGGTAATAAGAATTAAAAAAAAAGATAAGGATCTTATTAATGATTAAAAACAAAAGAAGAAAATTCGCGATTTGTTTATTGTATACTAATACTAAAATACTAAGAGTCCATGCATTCATATTTTGTTTGTATACATAAAACTTTTAATCGTAATCACAATTCACAAGATTTGGAGATTTTGGTAAAAAATATTTTTTCGTTGGGGATTTTGTCCATGTATAATTTTTCTATGTAGATAATGTCCAGTTGGATTATTTTTTTGGGGGATTTTATCCAATGGTGATTTTTTTGGGGAATTTCGTACCGCTCCCCTCAAAATGTTCACGATGTACACGGCCATTGTAAGACCTATATTAACATATGGAGGACTTGTCTGGTGGCAATCGACAAACAAAGTCATCCATCTGAAAAATATGAAAAAGGTACATGTGTGGGCGCTACTAGCACAATGAGAACCACACCAATAGCAGGACTGGGAGCCATCCTAAACCTGCAACTGCTAAATCTTTACATGCAAGAATCCGCAGCCAAAAGTGCTCTAAGAATAAGTCAGCTCAAACTAAACAGATACCTGGGATCAGCTGTATCTTCTGACTACAAGCTGCCTCACCTTGACTTTCAAAGACCATTCTCCTGCATCTTTCGAAGTAGTGAGAAGGGGGAGAGGAACGAACTGGGCACCGAAACCATTTCCATCTAAATTGATGGTTCAAAAATGAACGTAGGCGTTATTGCTGAAGCTTAACAAGTTTTTCGCCTCCCTAAGCACAGCGGTATTCCAGGCTGAGATGTTGGCAGTAGCAGAGGCAGCCTAAACGACCTCAATACTGGAGATTTCACCAGAAGATACCACCATCTTCATTGAAAGTCAGGCTGCAATAGAAGCAATATCCGCTGTCGAAATAAAATTTAAGGTTCTTGGCGTCCAACATAATGTTAAGCTCTGCTGGGTCCCCGGACACAGAGACATACAGGGCAATGAAATTGTTGATGAAGGATCTGGCATTAATTAGGTAGACCTGTCTGTCAAGCCGTCACTATGTGACCTCAAATCAGGGTGGGACAGAAAACACTTTATATTGAGAAAAACAGGTGCAACAGGTGAACATCCAAAAGTATGTGGCCTGAGTATGACAAAGCCAGAATCCATAAATTACTTCAAAGATACAAGAAATCTGTTTCGACACTAGTAGGGATTCTAACGGGATACAGCTTACTTAAAAGCCGCACACTGAAAATTCATCTTATAGATGATGACCTTTGTATAGGCTGTGGTGATGAAGAAATGCACGAGTATACTCTCCACTTTCTGCCTCACTGCCCAGGCCTCAGCCAATTAAGAATGAGAACCTTGGGAAAATACTTTTTCCATGATCTCACGGAATCTGAAACCCCTCTCTGTAATATTTTCAGGTTTGCAACAACATCTGGATGCCTGGAAAGGGACTTGTCAATGCACAGCAACGGGATAATGAAGGAACCAACCACACTCGTGGACCCCCAACGGGCATCACAATGGGTCTATATTGACCTGAGCGTTATTGGGGAAGACGCACACCACGTGCCTCATCATCTCACCAACCTAACCTAACCTATAACATTTTGCTAGTGGTGGGGCACTTTCGAGATTTTAGCCAGCGACCTCGACCTAAGTAGTGCAACGTACTAAGCCAGTAAGTAAGCTTCTATAATGATAAAGGTAACCGCAAAATAAGGGTTTTCAAAATTCCACTTAACAAGTTTGCGTAATTTTCATAGAACACTTTATTACTAGGTCGCGTAAGCACGTTTCACATAAAATATGCTTGTCGTCACAAGAAGTGGGAACGCTTTACGAATTCAAATGAATCTCAACGTTCCAATAGGATTGTGAATGTCCAGTGGGTGGCAGTCCATACACTAGACGCCCACATCAAACATACATTATTCCCCTAACATACTTCTAGTACTTATTTGCGCCATAACTTGCCTTTAAATTGTGGAATTTTCGGAATCATTCCGCATTGTTCGACGAGTATGTAATGGAAGGAAGTGTCGTATTGGGTTCAGTCTTAAATATTTGGCCGTCTACCAGAATATAGAACAATACAATGAGCATGAGGCTGCTGATGACACCAAAAGATGAAATGATAGAGTATTTTTGGCAAGGGAATTTTTGCTTATTTCATTGTGCGAGGATTGAGGAACTCAATATTCTTTCTTTCTATTTCCCATGCCCGTTTGCGTTTTAATAGACTGCTGCTGGAATGGCAGGATAATCGTTTTGTTATTTTCTTTTTTATTTGCTGATGTAGCAATTTTCTTCTTGGTTCGGGTCCTCATCGATTTAGAGATGATATACAAATATTTTGGTTCAAATAAGAGTGAATTGGATAAATGTGTTTGCGGTAGGACAAACGCGTGTTTGCAAAGTGCTCTGTGGGTATAATTCAATTGAGTTTATGGGAAGCATTTAGTATGAAGGATTAGACTAAAATAGGTGCATTTGTAAAATATTTTGATGGACTAATTGAGTCACGATCTGCATTCGATATTTTTGGTCGAAAGACGGGCGTAAACTCGATTCGTACAAACATCCAAAGATATGTAGAAGAATATTGCGTTTGATGTGAAGTTTTAACAAATCGATTTTCGCTTAATAGTCTTTTTGCCTTATTAACATTATTATGATTTGAAACGAAATACTGAAAGTTTAATTTTATTTCGTTCAGGCGCCTAAGTTGTTCTGAGAAAATACAGCTATTTTAAATATAATATAACGGGTGATCACAGACAGATCACGTGTGAGTCGTGTCATGCTGTCATGTTATTTTTGTTTAGTATTGTTTGGCATTTCATAATGGAAAGACTTACGCGTGAACAACTTTTACAAATTGTTCAACTTTATTATGAAAATTCACGTTCTGTGAGGAATGTGTTTCGTGCACTTCGCTCAACTTATGGTCAACATAATCGGCCTACTGAGCGTACTATTCGCAACACCATCACCCATTTTGAGACCCAGCATTCATTATTGGATAATATTCGACCGAATAGACCACGTCCAGCACGCTGTGAAGAAAATTTAGCGGCCGTAGCTGAGAGTGTACACGAAAACCGTGGAGAGTCGATTCGGCGCCGTTCGCAGCAATTCGGACCATGATAACCGACTATTTGATGCCTGAAATTGAAGCTCGTGATCTCAGCGACATTTGGTTTCAGCAAGACGGCGCCACTTCCCACACATCGCATCAATCAATGGACTTATTGAGAGAACATTTCGGTGAGCACATAATTTCACGTTTTGGGCCGGTCGATTGGCCACCAAGATCGTGTGATATCATACCGTTAGACCTTTTCCTGTGGGGATATGTAAAGTCAAAAGCTTATGCCGACAAACCCGCTTCGATTCAGGCCTTGGAAGAAAACATCACGCGTGTCATTCGCCAGTTACCAGTCGAAATGCTCGAACGAGTGATCGAAAATTAGACTCAACGGATGGACCATCTGCGACGTAGCAACGGCCAACATTTGATAGACATAATCTTCAAAAAATAAATGCCAAAGAATGTTCTTTCAAATGATAATAAACATTCTCCATTAAATTTGAATTTTCTGTGTTTTTATACCCTATCCCATAGGGGGGTATATTAGTTTTGACATTAAGTTTGTAACATAGAGAAATAATTTCGATACATATACCTCAAAGTATATGGATCGATTCAGAATCGCTAGCTGAGTCGATTAAGCCATGTCTGTCTGTCCGTCCGTCCGTCCGTCCGTCCGTCTGTGTGTCACCGATTTTTGGGCCTTAAATTTTGAGCTAGAGTGTTGAAATTTGGTATATAGGCTCTCTGGCCGACGAAGCAGAACAGGTATAAAAATTTTTGAAATCCGCCCACTGCCACGCCCCCTTTTAGAAAAACGTAGTTTTGAGCCAAACCTTAAAGAATTTCAAAAAAAAAGTCTGAGCAGCATATTTAGACAATCCCAATATCTATATTTCGTCTATACAAAGTTTTTTGCCACGCCCACTTTTTGGGGGTGTTTTTAGTAAAATACGCTTTTTGTCCAAAGTTTAAAACTTTCGAAAAAATTTTTGATGCAAATACTTCCGCAATGGTAATATAAACATTTTGTCCATAGATCATTTTCGCCTACGCCCACATTTTGGGGGCGTTTTCTTACAAAAACCATTTGTATACCCCTTCTCAAGGCATTAGCACTAGAAATGCGTTGTTTTTTGTCGAACCACAAAAGATTTTGATAAGCTGTCTGAGCAATATATTGTGAAAATGTCATTTTCTGTATTTCATCGCCATAGGGCCTATATTTTGAGGATATATATAATAACGATGGGATGGGATAGGGTAACCATAGATCCGCACAGCGGATTTTAGCCTCTCATATGTTTTTCTTTAAAAAAGTAGGGAACCTCCAAATGGATCACCCTTTATAATAAATGGGTACAATAAGTAAGCAGATTTATTAAATTCATTGAATTAAATAAAATTAATTTGAGCTGTTTTCGAGAAATTGTAATTTTTTTTTTAAATTGTGAACGTAAACCTAATTATTATAATAACATAAGTCAAAGAAACATTTTTTTGGAAAAATCATCCGGTTGTGAGATATACATTATTTAAAAAGAACAGTTATTTATTTTTTTAGCCAAAAACTGTGTAAACCATAGTTTTGACAAGCTCGAAATAAACGGCTGTCTAGAATGCGTATCTGTAGATGAAGCTTGTAGCTGAGTCAGACGTTAAAAACAGGGTAAGCAGTAAGCGTTTTCACAATATGTATCACCACCAGTTTGAAAAACATTGCTCTCAATTTCGACTGAGAAATATTTTAAAATAAAACATTAAAAATAAATAGAGAGAATTAAATTTTAACATCTTTTGATTGACACGAGTTGTTTAAATGATGTATTTAAATATATCTTATATTAAATGGAACTGTGAAATCGAGCTGACAGATTCAGTTTTTGACAGCGATACAAGATACAAGATAAAGATACGTATTCTGGTCAGCCTTTAACTTTTTTAGAACAAAAGCAATTTTTGGTAGTCCCGTTATTTTCTCTTTTAACAGACAGACGGACGGACGGACGAAAGACATACATGGCTAGATCGACTCAGCTTGCGATTCTGAGTCTATGGATCGACTCTAAGTTTAAGGTATATCTATCGAAGTTGTAACGAACAAAATATCAAACAAAATATCGGTTGTCGTCTGATCACCGGAACCAAGCAGCGTCGTTCGCGGTTAGATATGGAACACTTTTGAACACCGCGTGTTGTTGGTTATTGTAAGAGAATGAAATGAGTTCAACTGGCATAACACCGGTTTTGTAGGCGAGGGAACTGAGGTTCGGAGTAAGATATAGTTGAAGTTCTTCAACTGAGTTTGTGCGGTAGAATAATGTTTAAAACTAATCAAAACACATTTTTAAGTCTGAACAACATTGTATTTCATTCGGCTCTGATACGCGTATTATAATTCGAATAGTCAACATCAATATAGAGCTTGCTAATTGTCAAAAAGTACCCAAGGCAATGGTCAGTATGTCAGTTCAACTTATTTCGAATGGGATGAATACTTAATGGAGGTTGTAAACAGCGAGAGGGAGTGAGCGAGGGAATACAGTTTCACTTCTCCCGCATGATACTTGATATTATTATTTTATTTAAACTTAAATGCTTATTAAAACTACTTATGAAATAACTAAAACTGCTTAGAAACAAATTAAAAATACTTACAAATAACTTAAAAACTATAACAGCCGCAGCAAAAAAATTTATGTTGTGCCATCCTGACTGTTTTACCTAAATCTTAAACTTCAAAAGTCGGCCATACAATTTTTTAAGTAACCTAACTTTAACTAATTTTGTAGCCACCACAACAGATTCTCCTTTTGCAACCAATTCCGACGGTCCCAATCAAATTGTAAAACGTCATAACTGAAGAGAATCCTGTCAAGATAAAAAATGAAAAATCATAGCTGAGCTGAATCATAGCTGAACCAGTTCTGCAGACTGCGGTGGAGCAGCAATAATTATTCATCCGGATATCAAAAAGGATTTACAAAAGGTAACGCTTTGCCTTGCAACTTCTTCAATATAATTCTTAACAGAATTGTGGATAACTCCTGACCCCTCTTCCATAAAGTTGTGTAGTAATTACAATATTGTTTTCATTGGTCGGACTCAACGTGATGTTACAGCCACGAATGCCATTATAGACAAGGACACAGAAGAAAAGTATTAAAAGTAAAAGAGGGTAAGACAAAAATTATGCTGCCAACAAGAAACAATAAACAATACAACATCGATGAATTGGAGAGAACGTCATGATTGACAGAAAGAACTTTCAGGCTAAGGACTTTGTCAACACCGGCTTCGCTATTAACTCTGACAGCAATATCTGCTGTTTATTAGGCTAAAAAGACAATTTAGAAGAAAGATAAAAAATCCTTGGTAGTTTTGAGCGAAAAAATCTTCGGAAATTGTTCAATTCTGTTGCGTTTACGGGCTATTGAGACGAAGATTCCTCCAATAAGATTATAATTCCAATTTGCTCTGGGTATTACCCCAAGAACCTCGTATATCAAATTTGATGTAAATTTGTCCTCTAGTTGCGCTCACAGACCTAGAGACAGACAGACGGGCAGAATTGATAGACACACTATTTCGTCACAGATTCAAAGATAAAATGATAATTCATTCCTTAGTTGCTTATCGTCATAAAACATGTAGTGATCGAAATGTGATTTTGAGCCTATAGTTTTAACTTAGTTGAAAGGAAGGCAGGCATTCATTATAATCTAGGTAGAATTTTACCAAATGCCTATTCACAGCAGAATTATATATACACCTACATTCCTATAAGTGCATATTCGAAATATGTATTACAATAACACTGAAATGATACGAATGTACCTAAAGTGCTTGAATTCAATAGTAAAGCCCATATAACTACGCTTAATCATATCCCATATGATTTATTCGTCAAGTAGTCATTTACAATACAGAGAGGCGTAGCTCTCAAGTCTAATTAATCACGATACATCTGGTGTTCATTATAAAGTAGAAAATGCAAATGAACATTATGAAATTTTCAAATCGTATTCACATTAGACTAGTGCTTCAGAAACACCCAAGCTTACACACCCATTTTGTATTGTTGTCAGAAACAATAGCAAGCGACGTCGATTAGAACAATCGTTGTCGGGAGTGGATTTTCCAAGAAAAACAGCAGGTGGCTTGCAGCTAGAAGCACTGTTACTTAACAATTGGTAGAGAAAATGCTTTAAAATTTCATTGATGATATCAAAATTGTTTAGCTGTTTCAGAGTTCTAACAGATAACACTGCCATTCCTACTAGCCAATTGAAAAAGGAATATGTCGGATATTGAATATTAGTGTAGGGATGGTGCCAATGGGTATCTATGTTAGTTCTATCCATAATAAAAAATACTCAATACTAAATTTCAAGAAAATCGACCAAGGAATTAATTTTTAATGAACTAAAAATTATAATGTATTTGTTACAAATGTCAGTAGTCACATTCTGCAATAGAATTCGCACGTGATAATGAAACTTAAAGAACTCGAAAACAAGAAAACAAATGCCAATATTTTACAATCTTTTCAAAATAAAGTGCTTTGAGAAATTGTCTAAACAAATTGGTATACAGGAAACGATGAGATCCATAGGGATCTCTTACAATTACTATAATCGAAGCTAAAATTAGATGTTTCGCGGGAAAGCATAGAAACCAATTATTCCGACATATCAATAATATAGTCCTACACCTTTTGGATGAACGAACTTTATTGCGCCGTCTACAAAAAAAAAAAAAGAAACCTTTCGACTTGCAAGATCTTTCACTGGAAAGAAACTTGCCGAAAGTTTTAAATTCGTTATAAAACATATGAGAAGGCTACAATCCACTGTGCGGATCGTTGAATACCCTATCCCATCCTATCTGTAAAACTAAAATCCCCAAAAAGTGGACATGGCTAAAAACACGATGTGGATAAAATAAAGAAAATGACATGGTGACAACAAATTCTTCAGACTGCTTATAAAAAACTTTTACGGTTCTACAAAAGACAAGGTTTTCTCCTGCATATGTTATGGGGTAGGGTATAAAAATGGTTTTTATATAAAACGCCCCCAAAAAGTGGGCGTGGGTTAAAATGGTCTATTGACGAAATGTTCATATTTATATTAATAATGATTCTGCATCAAAAGTTTTTTAGAAAATTTTAAAATTTGACCGAAAAATGTTTTTTATTAAAAACGCCCCCAAAAAGTGGGCGTGGCAAAAAACTTTATATGAACGAAATACAGATATTCAGATTGTCTAAATATGTTGTTCAGAAAGTTTTTCAAAATTCCTTATGGTTTGGCCAAAAAATACGTTTTTCTAAAAAGGGGGCGTGGCAGTGGGCGGATTTCAAAAATTTTTACACTTGTTCTGCTGGGAGCAACAAAGAGCACGTGTACCAAATTTCATCCTTCTAGCTCAAAATTTAAGGCCCAAAAACTGGTGCCGTACGGACGGACGGACGGACGGACAGACATGGCTAAATCGACTCAGCTATCGATTCTGAGTCGATCCAAATACTTTGAGGTATATGTAGCTAAATTATTTCTCTATGGCTTTTAGGCTAGAGAAGCCATTAAGGGCAGACGGACCGACGCGAAGGATGGACGGACGGGATCGCGATAGCCCTTTTTTTGGGTTCCCCATATCATCGTAATGTTAAATTCTATCGAAATCAAAGTTCGAATATTATTAAGAAAACAATACCTTTCCTAAATATGCAGTTTTGCTGCAAACATAAGTGTTAATGTACGTGTTAGGTTTTATCAATATCTTTAGAACCATTTTTGAGAAATCATGCCAAAACCGTTGTATGGTAGGTACCAATAGTTTGGTGACGTGTTGATGTTTTATTTTCCTTCTTCTTGACAGAATATAATTGGTCTTTTGCCTTATTTACTGTTAAATCCCGTTCTGCCACTTTCTTCTCTATACAATATCAAACAATATGGTGGTATCTCGTTGAATACACTCAATGATATCAACATCTTTAGCGTAAGCCACAGTTGCATAAATTTAAGGAAGATTGTGCCTCCTAGTATTAGATCGGGAGTTTTGTGCAATCTTTTCAAGAAAAATTTTAAGAAATCTCATGACAATGCACCACCTCGTCTAAATGACATTTGGTATTGAATGTTTCGGTAAGATCGTTGCCAATTTTGATTGAGCTGCGAGAATTCTGTTTCGTTATTCTGTAAAGACGGACAAATTTGGACAGCATTCCAAAAATAGACATGGCTCTGTATATTAATGCTTCGGATTTGCCGAAGTGTGATGACTTTATCCAGAGAAATGTTTCATTACGAAAATTAATCTTGCAAGCGATGTTTAGGACACTTAGCCTCTGATGATGATGCAATTGAAAGGATCAGGCATACTTTTATTCGACAAAGTTAGAGTATTTTACTTACCAAAATCATCTTAGCAAGAAGCCCGTTATTTATCTCAGCCTTTTTGACCTTGTGTTTAGATATTGATATAATATCTATTGTCGGAAATATTGAATAGTTCTTTATTTCCCGGATAGAAGAAAATTTTCATCTTGGCCGTTTTTCAGTTTGCAGAATTAGTTCTGTCATTTTATCAGCATCGAATGTGACTCAACTACTATTCAAATTATACCCACAACTAACTTAGTGTCCAATTTTCGACCCCTCTTTCAAGTACATTTTGGCTTCCAAGGCTTCAATCATTTCGCTTTTATCGACGTAACAGAGATTTCACACACTCCCATATAAACTAATCCAATGGTGTCAAAACACATTATCTAGGTGCCCTATTGACAGGACTATTTCTATGATGTTTTCAAAGAACATTTCCCTTAATAAAGCGATTGATTAGTTAGCTTTATGACATGAAGCCCCAACCAGTTGAAACTACAAGTCAGCTACACCAATATCTTACATTTTCGGCAACAAAAAATCCATCCGAATATTTAAAGAAATACGGTCCGACGATACTGCCTGGCCATAAATCGCACCAAACAGTCTATTTTTGGGGTTGGATTGGTAGCAATTTTGCTTATTAACGTAGCCGTTTAATCAAAACTATGCTTCGTCGCTAAAAACATATTTTATCTATATAAGGTTTTCTGCCACGACCATTTTTTGGGGCGTTTTCATTAAAAACGGTTTAGGTAAAAATTTACAGAAATTTAAAAAAACGTTCGATGAAAAAACGTCGGTATAATTAATATGAGCTTTTCCATAGTCCATAGTTCATTTTAACCCACGCTCACATTTTTGGGGCGGTTTCATATAAAAACTTTTTGTATTGCATATGCAATAGAAAACTGTCACTTTTTGTCAAACCATCAAATATTTTAATAAACATTTCATCCCCATAAAGCACATATTTTGGCGATATTAATTTTAAGGATGGGTGGAATAGAGTATATAACGATCCGCACAGCGGATTGTAGCTTTCTCATTTGTTTAATTGTATTTTAAATGGTACACATATAATATAAAACCAGCTATATCAATTTTCATCAAAGTAATTTAAAGTCGGGCAATAAACGGTCAAGTTTGTGCGACCTAGTCGTACAAGTTTAAATGATTTGGTAACTAAAGTTTATATTTTGTTAATCCCGAACACGTTTAAAGCAATCCCATTTTTGGAGTGTTCACGGTAATTCCCGATGCCCAATTTACTGTATAATACGTATATTTAAGATAAATGAGTAAGATTTCAATTTTGCACAATTGTTGTGGAATTTTCTTATTTTAGTTTTGCAGTTTCTACGTAGTTTACTATTTTTAAATTGTTTTTAGTTTTGGACGATTTTAATGATAAGACTTGAAACAATTATTGGAAAAATCAATTTAGTGAGGAAATCTCGACGTGATTAACATGGATTAAACTGTAAAATACATTTTAAAGCCTTGAATTTGACATTAATTTTTCGCCTTTTAATCAATTCATTTCAAATGAGAATTAATTGCATTGGGGGTGCGTAAAAATTGAGTTATTTTTGTTATACCACCTGCTGTTTGAATAATGGAAATACTTTACAAAAATCAGAATAGCAAAAAATTACTTTTTTATAATCATGCCTTTGTTGATGTGCGAGGCATTCAATTTGTCCTAATGGAAAAACTTGTATTCATACACCGCAGGTATTAGCGAAACTGGGAAAGTTGCAAACTCATTTGGTTTCTCAAAGAGGATATTTACGTTCATGTATTACACCCTTTCGAATGTAATCTCATCAGGAATCCTTTTGCCCGACACAAGCTCAGTAATCTAAGCTACAGCTTGCTATGAGTGTAATGATACTTTTGTGTTGAACAAGCGCCCCATCTAATACCTGGCCACATAATATTAGGCTTTAGTCTAAAAGGTTTTCCTAGTTCTGCAAACTACGTAATCGAAAGCATTATGACGTACACACATCGTAATATAGTTTCCATGATGAAGGCTTCTCGTGTTGGGCTACATTCCATCTGCTCATTGAGTTAATGAAACTTAGCAAAGAGTCGTTGTCTGTTTACCTACAGTATTAGAATATTTGCGGTCACTTTGGGGACCTTTGGTGCTCTGCATGAGTTCTAATTATTGAATACACTATCTGATGTGCTGGAAATGAGAAAAGTTATAATTTAGTCCGGGGCAAAATGATTACTTTGTTGTTATCAACTGAACAGTAGTATGCCTGTCAATTAATCTAGTGGAATGTATAGGGTTGAATGTTTCTGATTAAGATAAAAACACATTTAGCCCATGCAAATAGAGTTTACAATTTCTAAGTTCATTCATTCATTATACCATATTCCATAGGGGTATATTAGTTTTGACATTACGTTTGTTATATAGAGAAATAAATTCGATATATATACTTTAGTATATGGATTGACTCAGAAATGCTATCCAAGTCGATCTAGTCAAGTCTGTCTGTCCGTCCGTGGGCGTTTTATTAAAAACAAAACGAATTTTGTCAAATGAAAATTTGATGATATTTTGATGCAAATACTTCGCAAATAATGAATGAAGCATTTCGCCTATACATCATTTTACCCACGCCTAATATTTGGGGACAAAAAACTATTTGTATATCCTTCCCCATAGCATAACAATATAGAAAACGTCCTTTTTTGTCGAACCATTAAAGATGTTGATAAACTGTCTGAGCAATAAATTGCGACAATGGCACGCACACTTTTTGGGTATGTTTATGTTTAATTTACGGATGGAATGCGATAGGGTATTCAACGATTCACACAGTAGATTGTAGCCTTCTCATATGTTTTTATATAGGGTTCTGAGTTAGCGCACACTAGCGTGTGTTTTTTATTAATTTTGAGCATTGGGTTTCAAAACCATAGGGCCTATTCGCAGACGTTTCGCATACAATCTCGTCGAGTTACTCCACTAATTCATATTAAACGAGTGGTGGGTGCACATCTGGGTCGTACGGACTTGCTCTTTGTGCGCTCTGCTTCAAATTACGATTGTAAGAACTAATGATATTAATTTTGAAAAAAAAAATGGTGAAGCTGTTCATGGGGCAACCAAAAAGTGATTTCCCCTATGGGGAAAACTTTATATTTACGTTAATAGACTTTTTGGCTAAAACATCTATAAAGCATTTTTAAAAATGTTTATAGAAACATTGGTTTTCCCAAACAGTTAACTGGGCAATATACATATAGATATATTGAAGATTTTTTAAGTTCGATTTATAGATATTCAAAATTCGTTATTTTGATTTTTGGTAATAAGTATTAATGTATTACATACTAATTCTGGCGCACTTAATTCTGAGCCTCAACCAACATGTCTCTTCAATTAGCCCGGTCCTTAACTAACTTCCTTCAGTTGCGCACTCTAAATTGGTTGAGGTCGGTTTATACTTGTGCGTGCCACTTAAGGCGATGTATTCCTCTACTGGGTCCGACCGCGACGTCTGGCTGAAAATTTCCAAGACATCGTAACCGCCATTTGATGAGTTTAAAAAAATTAAAACAACTGATAGTTTACTCTAAGGCCAAGCTCGAAACATTATTTACATTAAACCGATTGACAGTAACGGTAGGCAAATACCCTGAAAAGAGCTTACACTGCAATTCAATCTTTAAAAAAAAAATTATCTTCTTATTACTGAAACAGACGATTTAATATATCTTCACAGACGAAAGTTTTAGGGATTTGGTTTGCATTTGAGTCCTAGAGTCGAAGGTTTTTTAATCTGGCTAAGTACTGTCCAAGTCGTGGATACTCATCAAGCTACTGCTTGATTGAAGAGTAATCCAATATCAAGAAAACAAGATAATGTATAAATATTAGTATTAAGCTTTTCTATAATACAACAAGAAAAATTTATATTATAAATGTGTGAGTGAATATTTGTAATATGTGGGCGTAATACACCCAGAGATTTTATTATACAATTCCAATCATCCCTCCTTTGTACAATCACCTAATAAACTGCAACGCATTCCAGAATATTTTGCTGATTGATGGTGTCTGTTTGTGATTGTGGTTTACCACATGCACCACCGCATGTATGCATGTATGTTGCAAACACGTTAAGACTTAAAGTGGAATTGCTTCCAGCAAAACCGACCTCATTAAGTACGTATACCAATTGAACAAAAAAACGTATTCTGTAATTCTAGTAGAATACTATACGTACATTCGTTTCTCTATTATATCCTTTATGCTTTGGTATTCGTACTGACCATTCGGATGGATTGGTCAGTTCGATCGATCGGATATTTTGACTCAATTTATGGTTTCAACTTAATGAACTGGGCTGCACGAGATAAAACGCGTCCCATTCGGTTCAATAACCACAATTACCCGAAATATTTCGCAATTAATTGGCGAATGCAACCCTTCATATTAATTCAAGTGGTGTTGGTGAAGGCGGTGGTCGGCGGCTGCGACGGATAGTGGTACGCGGTAGTAGTTTTGGTAATGGCTATTTGGTTGTTGGCTCGTATTGTACCACGCGGTTTATTGGATAGTACATAATGAGCTGCATGATGATATTTGTTCGCGTTATTTGCAACACTGTATATGTATGTAGTTGAGGGATAAATAAAATATTCTTAAATGCGTACCCATTAAATAGTTGACTCATGTTATGTGAACTTAATATTTGCTTTCGGACGAGGACAAAAATTTGAATATTGTCGAAAACACAGACTACACGACACTACGTCTAGCAACGGCCTTATCGACTTCGTTGCGCAACAAAATGTCATTATAGCCAGGACACGGTTTCCTCACCTCATGATCAAACAATTGAATTTTTCTTGATATACAAGAGAGAGGTGGCTCTCCTTATATAGAGGTGTCACTCCAAGAAAGATGTTCCTAAGTTTTACGAAAAGAGGAGACCCTCTGAACTGCGCCAACTACAGAGGCATATTTCTCGTCAACATTGAATACAAGATCATACGCAGATTTGAATGCTTGAAACCGTTTCCACAACTGATATTAACTCTACACTTCTTTTTCTGGAAATAACCAAAGAAGTCAAAATCTACACCAACCTCCACCATTTTTAGAAACGAACTATTCAGACCAATGCCTAGTGCTGGTATGCAGCGCAAACTCGGTCATCTGGCAGCATGTCGGCAACGACCACACCGAAAAATTCGATAACAAAAAAACGGATGTAGACAAGGCGATTCACTGTCATATGAATTCATTGAACTAATTCCTGAGGTTGTGAAAAACTGCCGAGCCAACACCAAAAGCACAATCTTCAATAAATAGGTGCAATTACTAGCATACGCCGATGATATTGACATCATTGGTCGGAATCAACAAGTGGGCAAGTGGCAATTATATGCTGTCAACACGAAAGGACACACAACATCGACGAATATAGATATAGATTTGAGGTAGTAGTAAGAAAAAGCATATGACAAGGCTACAATCCGCTGTACGAATCGTTTATTACCCTATCCCATCCCATCCTACCTTTAAAAGAAATATCCCCAATAAGTGGCCGTAACAAAAAACGTTTAAGGTTGAAGTGAAAAATAATTGGCATTGTCACAACAAATTGTTCAGACAGTTTATCAAAATATTTTATTGTTCGACAAAAATAACACGTTTTTAATGCATATGCCTTGGGGTAGAGTATATAAGCGGTTGTTATAGAAGAACGCCCCCAAAAAGTTTGCGTGAGTTAAACTGATCTATAGACGAAATTCTCATATTAACATAACCAATGAATTTGCATGTAACGTTTTTTCGAATAATTTACAATTTTACCTCCAAAAAAGTGGACGTGGCAAAAAACTTTATATGGTCGAAGTATAGATATTGAGAATGTCTCAATATGCTATTCAGACGCTTTATTTAACATTCTTTATCGTTTGGCGAAAAACAACGTATTACTGAAAAGTAAGCGTGGCAGTGGGCGGATTTCGAAATTTTTTACACTTGTTCTCCTTCTTCGGACAAAGAGTCTATAACCAAATTTCAGCACTCTAGGTGGTGAACCTTGCCCAGAAATGCACACAGTTGTACAGACTGACGGACATGGCTTGATGGACTTAGTTAGCGATTCTGAGTCGATCCATATTCTCTATGTTACAAACTCAATGTCAAAATTATTATACTGCTATTGGATAGAGTATAAAGGATTAATGATATCGGTAAAGTCGTCCTCAAGTTATTGAGTGACAAATGGAAACAGACATTCGACTTTTGCATATAAATGACAACTTTGGTGTTATATGACATTAACTTACTTCAAGTGAACTTTATAATTAATAAACGAGTTTACCACTCTCTAATTAAACATTTAAATGGTTTAACTGATTACGGTATCGTTTTTACCTTAAGCTAAAGTAAAAAAAAAAACATATGAGAAGGTTACAATCCGCTGTGTGGATCGTTTAATACCCTATCCCATCCCATCCTTAAAATTAATATCCCCAAAATGTGGTCTTTATGGTCATAAAGTATTGAAAATGGCGTTGTTACAACATATTGTTCAGAAGGTTCATCAAATTCTTTTATGGTTCGACGAAAAACAACGTTTTTATACCCTATCCCATAGTGGTTTATTAGTTTTCACATTAAGTTTGTAACATAGAGAAATAATTTCGATACATATACCTCAAAGTATATGGATCGATTCAGAATCGCTAGCGTCGATTAAGCCATGTCTGTCTGTCTGTCCGTCCGTCTGTACGTCACCGATTTTTGGGCCTTAAATTTTGAGCTAGAGTGTTGAAATTTGGTATATAGACTCTCTGGCCGACGAAGCAGAACAAGTGGAAACAATTTTGAAATCCGCCCACTGCCACGCCCCCTTTTAGGAAATCGTAGTTTTAAGCCAAACCGTAAGGAATTTCAAAATAGTGTCTGAGGAACATATTTAGACAATCCTAATAGCTGTATTTCGTCCATACAAAGATTTTTGCCACGCCCACTTTTTGGTGGTGTTGTTAGTAAAAAACGCTTTTTGTCCAAATTTTAAAAAGTTCTAAAAAACTTTTGATGCAAATACTTCTGTAATGATAAAATAAACATTTTGTACATATATCATTTTCACCTACACCCACTTTTTGCAGGCGTTTTCTTACAAAAACCATTTGTATGCCTTACCCCAAGGCAATAGAAAAACGTCATTTTTCGTCGAACCACAAAAGGTTTTGATAAACTATTTGAACAATATGTTGCGACAATGTCATTTTCTGTATTTCATCGCCATAAAGCCTACATTTTGGGGATATTAATTTTAAGGATGGGATGGGATAGGGTATTCAACGATCCGCACAGCGGATTGTAGCCTTCTCATATGTTTCTATTGCATATGCCTTGGGGTAGGGCATACAAATGTTTTTTTGTAAGAAAACGCAACCAAAAAGTGGGCGTGGGTTAAAATGGTCTATAGACGAAATGTTCATATTAATACTACCAATGATTGTGCATCAAATTTTTTTTGAAAATTTTATAATTTGACCAGAAAATTTTTTTTTATAAAAAAATTCCCCCAAAAAGTGGGCGTGGCAAAGAACTTTATATTGACGAAATATAAATAATACGATTCTCTAAATATGCTGCTCATACACTTTTTTAAAATTCCTTACGGTTTGGCCAAAAAATACGTTTTCCTAAAAAGAGGGCGTGGCAGTGGGCCGATTTCAAAAATGTTTACACGGTACGGACGAGGATGCTATATCCTCAAAATGTGGGCTTTATGGCGATAAAATAATATCCCAGAGGGGTATTTTAGTTTTGATACATAGTTTGTAACATAGAGAAATAATTTAGCTAGATATACCTCAAAGTATATGGATCCACTCAGAATCGATAGCTGAGTCGATTTAGCCATGTCTGTCCGTCCGTCTGACCGTTCGTCCGTCCGTACGTCACCAGTTTTTGGGCCTTAAATTTTGAGCTAGAAGGATGAAATTTGGTACACGTACTCTTTGTTGCTCGCAGCAGAACAAGTGTAAAAAATTTTGAAATCCGCCTACTGCCACGCCACCTTTTTAGAAAAACGTATTTTTTGGCCAACCCGTAAGGAATTTTAAAAAAAGTGAGCAGCATATTTAGAGAATCGTAATATCTATATTTCGTCTATATATGCTATGGGGTAGGGTGTAAAAGTGGTCTGATATCGAAATGTTTATATTATCATAACCAAGGATCCTGTTTCCAATATTTTAAAAATGTACCGAAAAAGTTGTTTTACTTTTTACGCCCCGAAAAGTGGGAGTGGCAGAAAATTAATATAGACGAAATATAGAAATTAAGACAAAGAGCACGTGTACCAAATTTTATCATTCTACCTCAAAATGTAAGTCCCAAAAACTGGTGACCTACGGACGGAAACTTTTTTAAAACGGTTGTTTTAACCGTTTGGCCAAGAACAACGTTTTACTGAAAAAAAGTGCGTGGCGTACCGTTGAATACTCATTCCATCCCATCCTTAAAATAAATATCTCCAAAATGTGGGCTTTATGTCGATAAAATAAAGTTAATGACATTGTCACAACATATTGTTCAGACAGTTTATCAAAATCTGTTGTGGTTCGACAAAAAACAACGTTTTTCTATTGCATATGCCTTGGGGTAGATTATACAAATGGTTTTTGTAGAAAATCCCCCCCCCCCCCCAAAAAGTGGGCGTGGGTTAAAATAGCCAATGATCTTGCATCGAAAGTTTTTTATCAAATATTTTGAAAATGTACCAAACATTTTTTTTTTATAGAAAACGCCCTCAAGAAGTGGGCGTGGCAAAAAACTTTACTTACTTACTTACTTATCGGGCTCCCGACCCGTGTAGAGTCTCTGCCTGAGAGACTGCAGCCTTCCATCTGGATGGCGATCCCTGGCTCGCTGCTCCCATAGTTGTCTAGACCAAGCGCTCTGGCATCCGCGATGGCTTGGTCTTTGAAACGGAGGTTCGGTCTTCCATGCCTTCTCGAACCTAGGGGCTGGGATTCGCAGATCCTCTTAGCTGGAGCATTATTATCAATACGCTCGATGTGGCCGAGCCAATGTAGTCGACGTATTTTGACTTTTTGGACTACATCCACATCTTGGTACAGCTCATAGAGTTCGCGGTTGTATCTTCTCCTCCGTTCGACCTCCTCGTGCACAGGACCAAAAATCCACCGATGTATTTTTATTTCCAAGGAGCCCAGTATGAGCTCTCCCTTCTTGCTTATCGTCCAGCACTCGGAACCATAAATCAGAACTGGCAGGTTAAGGGTTTTGTAGAGCACACATTTCGTCCTTCGAGTAAGGAGTTTTGAACCCAGTTGTTTCGCCAAACCCAAGTAGCAAAGGTTTCCTAGAGTAATTCTTCGACGGATCTCCACTAGGGTGTCATTCGTGGAGTTTATGGTTACTCCGTGGTAGGTGAACTCCTTAACTACCTCGAAATTGCTGCTAACAATAGTCACGTTTTGTCCTAGACGGTGGACAGATGCTTGTTTGTTTGTTGATAGCATGTAGTCTTAGTCTTGTCCTCATTTACTTCAAGTCCAACGGATTTCGCCTGTTCTTCAATCGCCGTGAATGTTTCTACACGGCGTTGGGAGCGACCGATGATGTCAATATCGTTCGCATAGCCCAGTAGACGGGCCTGTTGAAAATAGTGCCTTCCGTGTTGCCACCTGCCCTGCGCACTAACTGCTCCATTACAAGATTGAAGAAGTCACTTGATAGCGCTTCTCCTTGCCGAAAGCCGGTGCACTTTTGGAATAGTTCGGAGGAGCTACTTCCAAACTGCACGTTGCAGCGCGTATTTTCAAGCGTCACGCGACACAGCAAAACATCACCACCATATTTAAAAAGCTCCGCTGGTAAGCCATCAGAACCTGCGGCCTTGTTGTTCTTAAGCTTTTTTATAGCTATGCCAACTTCTTCTATACTAGGTGCTGGGAATTGTTCTTCATTGACTGGACGTGGGTTCCCATTTCCCATTTAGCAGCTATTGCAAATGCTGCTTAAACACATCTACTATTCCCTGCGCTTCGGTGACTTGGTTTCCTTCGCTGTATCGAAGAGCCTGCGTTCTGGTTTTGTAGCCAGCAGCCAGTTGCTTGGCTTTTTTATAAAACCTCCAGATGTTGTTATGATCACGCGACTCTTCGATCTCCTTGAGCTGGGAGGCTGCGTAGGCTCTCTTCTTTCTACACAGGGTCTTCTGTCACCTTTTTCTTGTGCACGCATTCATCATCATACCACGGGCCCTTTCTCGGGGGTGGCTGGTACCCTCAAGTGGTTTCGGCTACCTCCTTGATGATGTCGCGATACTGGCACCACTGATTGTTGGCGTCTGTGGTAGGTGAGTGCACAGAGGAGAGTTTCATACTCAGGCGCTCAATGTTGGCTCTGGCTACTCCAGGTGTGCCAAGACGTCCAACGTCGAATTTCTTCTTCTGGGCAGTTCGCAGCTTCTTCCTTAGCCTTGGGAACATAGTGCTACTTGTCACCGTATTAAGAACTGCTGCAAAATCGATTAGTCGATAGCCGTTGTCTGTTGTTGTTTGGTGGATTCTGTGCTTACTAACTAAACCGCCAAAGATGTGTTACTTTCCGACTTTAGCGTTGAAATCCCCGAGTACAACATTTACATCATACTCCGGACAGGCTCCGTAGGCTCCATCCAGGAGGTCATAAAACTCCTCCATGATGGGATCTTCAGCCTCAACGGTAGGGGCGTGTGCACATATTAGCTTTGATGCGGATCACAGAAAGGCGATCACTTATCGGCTTGAAGTCAATGACCTTTGTCCTAAGCCAATTTCCCACGACGAATCCGCATCCTAATACATGCAATCTTTTGTTGCAGCTGTAATAAATGTCGCAATTTTTTCTCTTCATTATACCTGATCCTATTCATCTTGTCTCCTGGATTGCGGTCATATCTGCCTTGTACCGCGTAAGGACAGATTCAAAAACCTTGTATAGACGAAATATAGATATTGAGATTTTCTAAATATGTTTCTCATAAGGGGACGTGGCAGTGGGCGTATTATAAAAATGTTTACACTTGTTTTGGTTCGTCGACCAGAGAGTCGACATACCAAATCTCAACACTCTAGCTCAAAATGTAAGGCCCAAAAATCGGAGACACACAGACGGACAGAAAGACATGGCTAGATCGACTCAGCTAACGACTCTGAATCGATCCATATACTTTGAGGTATATCTATCGAAATGATATCTCAATGTTACAAACTTAATGTCAAAACTAATATAACCCTGTGGAATAGGGTATAATTAAGCCAATCGTTCTCAATAATTGATAAATTACTTTTTTCACATCATTTTTATTAAATATAGATTGTGTTTTATATTTAGTTTGACCAAATCCGCTTTCACTAAAAACACCTTATTGCGGTTTAAACTGAAAGTGTTATTTTAAAAAAAAACTTCCGACGCTCAAGTTTTTATTCCATAGCGATAATTTTTAGGAACGCATTAAAGTAAGTAGATTTATTGAATTCATTCACACTAGTATAGCTATGAAATTTAATAGAAAATCTTTTGATGCGTTTTCGAAAATAAATTTTTTTTCAAAAATGTTGACCAAAAACATCTTCTAGTGTTATTTGTTTGTAAAATTGTAACCTAATTAATGTAAACAGATAGGTGAAATATACCTTATAATTAAAAACCACTTTTTTAGCAAAACAAAATTAAATCATGGGTTTAATAAGCACGAAATATACAAAAAAAAAGTTTTATATAAATCTATTCCTTACTTTTCGAGAAAATGACAATTTTTGAAGTCCAGTTGTTCGACCTCTTGACAAAAAACTTGGTATGCAGATACATTTTTAAGCAACCCACTAAGCAATTCATAAAATTTGGTTAAAATTCATTGTTCAATTTTCGAGAGATAATTAAATTTATGAATTACCGTTATAAAGGGTCTATTAGTTCTTCTTCTTTAAGTTCAGGTCGTCTTTAAAAAAATGCAAACTACTTTAGATTTCCCAAACATTTTATTTTATTATACCGTATATTAGTTTTGATATATGTTTGTAACATAGAATAATAATTTCGACCCTTGAAGTATATAGATCGACTCAGAATCGCTAGCTAAGTCGATTAAGCCATGTCTGTCCGTCCGTCCGTCCGTACGTTACCAGTTTTTGGGGCTTAAATTTTAGCTAGAATAATGAAATTCGGAATACGTGCTCGTTATTACTCCCAGCAGAACAAGTGTAAACATTTTTTAAAATCACTCATTGCCACTCTCCCTTTTTAGAAAAACCTAGTTTTTGGTCAAACTGTAAATAATTTTGAAAAAGTGTCTGAACAACATTTGTAGAGAATTTCAATATCTATATTAATTTTTTTGCCAGTGGTATTCCATTAATACACCATTGAATCACAATCGTTAGAGCCCATTTTGAAAAAAAAACGAATGTGGCTGCACGGCTGGGTCGTACGCAGCTTTCTCTTTCACAGCAAGTTGGGCGTTAGATCAAATCATAAGCTTTTGATTATTGATGCCAAAAATTGATATAATGTCGATATGTGATTATACGAACGTTTACTCCGAAATTTGAAGGAATCGTGGTCTATGTGAATAATAATGATTTTCCGTTATTGGCCAAAACTGAAAATCCCGTTTAGTGATGGTTGGGCTAAAACTAATTATGTGGAATTGTTCTAAACTATAATAGTAGTATACATATAAAATTTCATTCAATTTGGCATAATAGTTTGCGAGAAATTAACAATTTTCTTTATATGGCTTATAATGACAAAATCCGTTATATGGATTTTCTCGAAAAAACTGGGTATTCAGTTTTGTTGGAACTAATATGCTTATAATATATAATAGTTTAATCAAAATCGTTAGAGCCGTTTTCGAGAAGTTTGATTGTTATGTGTAATTTTTTGGCAGGTAAAAAAATGGCTAGAATTATGACCAAAACAAACTTTGATACGAAATTTGAAGAAAATCGGCAAAGCCGTTTAGGTTGGGGAGACCATAACGTTCTCACCATTACGGTCTCACGAAAACAATGTCTTTCTCTTTGCAAGAGAAAGTTAAAAACCTTTAAAAAAATTTGCTGCAAAATGTGAAGTTAAGTATTTTTTCTGAAGATCCACTCATATTCAAAATATTTTTATTACACCACATACAAATATTCATTTAAATCAACCTGGTCGATCTTGAGAAATCAATCAGTAACTATCAAAAGTGGCGAAAAACGGCTTATTCTTCTGTAATAACTTAATAAGCTTTTATTATTTATACATTTTTATCAACATTGTTAAAGCCATTATCAAGATAATCGCATTTCGAAAATTCAACTGTATGGGAAGTATCGTGAATTTTTTAACTGGAACTACAATTCCTCATATGTTTTGATACAGAATGATTTCATATGAAGTCATTGCCCAGTGCCCACCTTGATGGATCAGTAGATCAACGAGAATTATCAATCGTTATAGACATAGTTATATGCATATGGTGCTTTGTGCTGCTTTAGGACCGATATTTAAGTGGTAAGTATCGAATTGGTCTTCTTCCTTGTAGGATCTGGCTCTTTGAGCAAATCCTGATTTCATTGCATTGATTGTTGGCTCATGATTGGCTATGATCATTACTGGGCAAACTCCATATTTGTTTGTATGTACTGCTACATTAACCCAAAAGTGGTTATCTCTTTAGCTGCTCAACCTATTTCCTAAAAGGAAGTTATATCTATTTTAAAGTAATTCGTACCTGCGCTATTGTTCGACTGCACAGTATAAACGATTCGAACATTCCAGATGCAGACTTAAACGTGGATGCCTTTTTTTAATAATAGCTTGGACTAATTCTCAAACGTCATAGAGGTTTTTGCCCTTCATATTGTAATTTATTTTTATTCTACTTTTTAATAATACCTTCAATCCTTCACCCAATCTGGGTGAATGTAAAGCGTTGTCATTTTGAGCTCAGAAAAGAATGCTCTATTAGAAATTAAGGCCCTAGAGACTTACCTAAAACATAATGACTGCAAACCTTCGTTACAATCGTTTAAAAACGTTAAAAGTAACATAAAAATCTCCCCAAAGTAGGGTGTAACTACACCTGATTAATCCTTATCCTACATCTACATTGGCACTAACCTTTTATTGCGATAGCATCATCTCCAGCAGCAACAAAACCCATCAAGAGCCATAAAGAGCAGAAATGGTGCATGCAGAAGCCCCATCATCATCAAGAGTAGCATGAACAGCAGCACGAGCAGCACTACCAGTATACACCAACATCATCGGTTCGATCGTAATACCGAAGGCACCAACAACGCGGTTGAGCGGAGGACAAGAGTAGGTGAAATTCCTCGCAGACACATTGCACTGCAAAATATGCCTCGGTGAGGATGAGGCAAACTGCAAATATGCTGGGACTCTAAACAATTTCGCACGTTGCAGAAGGAACCACATTCTATAGTTTCTTTTGTGTGTCAATGGCTTTCTGTCTTGTTCGTTGCCTAACCTATGTGTTATCCTTAGTGGAACATTTTTCCGAATGTTGTTGTGTTTGTTCTTTGTAGCATCGAGGCCTTGTGGTGTTGTTAAGTTTTTGGAAGGATGGTATAAAATTTACGTTAGGTGTGCTGGACTATCACCTGGAATTCGTTTCACGTTAATGCGAATGATATATTAAGTTCCGAAGTCAGGTGTATCTTACTACAAGGATTCCTTTTTAATTGTTATAAGTGTGTTACTGTAACGTTGTGTTGCAAATCATTATAAGCAGAAGAAATAATTTTTTAGTGTGAACTCAAATTCAAAAGAAAACATATGAGAAGACTACAATCCACTGTGCGGATCGTTGAATACCCTATCCCATCCCATCTGTAAAACTAATATCCCCAAAAAGTGGACATGGCTTAAAACACGATGGGGATTTAAATATAGAAAATGACACCGTCAGAACAAATTTTACGGTTCTACAAAAGACAAGGTTTTTCTCCTGCATATGTTATGGGGTAGTGTATAAAAATGGTTTTTATATAAAAACGCCCCCAAAAAGTGGGCGTGGGTTAAAATGGTCTATAGACCAAATGTTCATATTAACAATACTAATGATTCTGCATCAACATTTTTTTCGAAAATTTTAAAATTTGACCGAAAAACAAAATTCAAAGCCCAAAAATCGGTGACGAACAGACAGACGGACATACGGACGGACGGACGGACAGACAGACATGGCTCATTCGACTCAGCTAGCGATTCTGAGTCGATCCATATACTTTGAGGTATATGTAGCAAAATTATTTCTCTATGTTACAAACTATGTATCAAAACTAATATACCCCTATGGGATAGGGTATATATATGAGAAGGCTACAATTGTGCGAATCGTTCAATACCCTATCTCATTCCATCTTGAACTTTAACATTCCCAAAAATTTATAAATTGACATTGTCTGAATGTCTTGATTATAGGCATCTTTTCTTTGTCGTTTGACCAAAGTTGACGTTCTTTTCGAAAGTTAAATTGTTCCGAAGCAGTTTTTTACGGTAAAAAGTGAGTATGGCTTAAAAGTGTATATAGACAAAATATAGATAATACGCCTTTTAACCGTTTAGCAAAAAACTACTTTTTACTGAAAAGTGAGCATGGCAGTGGGTGGATTTTAAAAATATTTACACTTGTTCTGCTTCTTCGGACAAAGAGTCTATAGACTAAATTTCATCACTATAGCTCACAATTTAAGGCCCAAAAATCGGTGACACACAGACGGAAGGAAAGACAGATATGACTACACATCTGTACGCCACCGTTTTGTAGGGCTTAAATTTTGAGCTAGGATAATGACATTTGGTATATAGGATCATAGTTCGTGCCTACAGAACATGTTTAAACATTTCCGAAGTCCCCAAATAGTGGACGTGGCTAAACACTTTATGGAGATAAAATTAGAAAATGAGTAAAGAATATGATTTGGATAAGACACACAAATCGTTTTGTTAAGAACATTGGCAATATTAACATAAATATTTCATTCATAGATCATTTTCGGCAAAGCTCACTTTTTGGGGGCATTTTTAGTTAAGAGCGGTTTTTCATCAAATTTTAAAATATGCGATAAAACTTTTCAAGCAAAATCATTGGCAATGTTAATAAATATAAGAATTTCGTCCATAGGTCATTTTAACCCACGCCCACTTTTTGTGGATTTTTTCTTAGAAAGACCATTTGTATTCCCCAGCCCAAGGCATAAGCAAAGAAAAATGTTGTTTTTGTGGGCGTTTTATATAAAAAAAAAACAGTTTTCTGTAAATTAAATTAATTAAATTGTCATGATTGCTACAATATTGTATGTCCATCCTGTTTTGTATTTCAATCATAGCTCTCTTTCTGCAAGCGACTACAGTGTTTGTGTTACTAGGACAGCCCTGCTATAATTAAAATGCTGTCTAATTTCAATATACATTCGCCTAACTGAATTGCCGTCTAAGTAACTCTTACTTTCTTTAGATATGAAAATAAAGTACGAGTTTTCGCTCGGTCTTCTAAGTACAATTACAAGAACCAAACGCCAGTGAATGCAAGACAGTATATCAAATCAAACTCTTCTAAAAATCGTTAATTAAAAAGGAAAGAAACGAACAAAAAGCCAAAGTAAATACTAAACAAATGAAACCAATGGGACGTGATAGACAAAATCCTGTATTTACGGTTGTTTCGTGAGAAATTAAAATCTTTTCGCTCAGAGAGGGAATAAATTGTTCACGTTCGAAGTATAGCTTCCGCTCGATGAAGGACTTAATTGAAAGCAATTTCATTTGAATGGAAAACTGTTAAATTTATTGCCGTACATGTTTGACAGCATTTTTTTTGTTTAACTTTTTTATTTTTATGCCAAGGAATCTGTGTTTAGGTAGGTACTATGTAAATGTTGGTATATACATAAAATATAAGGATCTCAGTTGTATTCAAATTGAAAAGTTATAAAGCTGAAATCAAATTGAATCACTACTTTTTGACACATTTTATAGTTAATACCCTCAATGAGATAACTCAAGGAAAATAAATATAGCTACGTCATGACGTAAGGTTCAATATACTTCTAAGAAAGAAATTAATTTTTTTTTAATCTATCTTGATATTTATTATGTTTACTTATTTATTATTAGTATAATATTTAATGCCCTCACTCTCCACCAATATCGAGACCCAATAGCTATTGCGACACTTCCAACACCATTAAAAAAATCCACAATAATATAAAAAAAATTGCCTTTATTTCGATTTTAATGTAGATATATATTTAATGTATTATATATTTTTACAACCTACGAAGTGGCCAATTTTGGTAAAAAATATGAAAACAGGTGATAGTAAGGTTAGTAACTTAGTAGTGATCAGAAATCCCGTTTTTTCTCAGCGGATATAAGATTCAAATTTGTGTACCTTCATTCAAGCGAACCCTTAAAATTTTTAAATTTTCTTCGCCTTAGAAATATTAAGACTTTAAAGTCCGAAACTTTTAAAGAATTTTTATATCTGACTAAAGCTTGCTCTCTAATTTATAACCAAATTATGTAATTCTGTTAGGGATAGTATAAACAATGCAGCGCCATGGCTATTCTTATTATGTCCCCCACATGTTTTTGAATAGTATAGAACTTCAGATAATAGTGTCTTTTCAGTTGCTGGCATAAACACGAAGGAATTGTGTTGCTCGCTCTGGCAGCTTCACCTTCAAAAGCCATTTGCAGCAACTTAATTATTCCAAAATATAAAATAAGTATAAATACAAATGACTAAAGTCCACTTACGACCTTAGTACCACACAATTTTAAAAACTTTCTGATTTATAACTATATATAGACAGGAGTTACATTTGACTAACGCTGCAAGCTTCAAACCATAGGTACAACAAAATCGACTTAAATCCAATAACAATCTGAAAACCCCTTTCTATCTAATACCGAAGATTTGCTAGTACTGAAAATGGGTGAAGAAATAAGTACAATTCAATACGAGAAAATCCAAAATACCGCCTGGCGACAGGTCCGGAGTAAAGTTAGTAGGATAAAAAAGAACCCGCAGCATTCCAGCTACGTCACTTCTGCAAAAAAAAAAAGCAAACAACAGCTGGCTTCAAATTAGAAACGAAATAGCAATGGCAACCTTATTACATAGAAGCGCAAGGATAATGGTGTATAATGTCGAGAGATTGATAGGGCAAAAACCTATTCACCCCCAGTTATTAAAGAGAAGATAAAATGTAGCATTAAAGTTCTTATCCAAAGTACTTTGTGAATATCTAAAGCCTTTCTGCAACACACTTATCGACACATACAAGTATGGCTTCCAGCCCAGCAGATCGACCAAATCTAAGCCAAAAGAAAATTTCAAGTCAAGACACATCATTCAGGGATGACTGAGTTCGAGATTCCATCAAAATTGAATGAGTTATGTAGTCTGTTGTTTTGGAAACGGATGGTGCTTTTTTTTTAGCGAAACAAATGGTATCAAGACTCCTAACTCAAACTTAACTTTTATAAAATATGGAATGTGTATGCAAAACATTGTCAGGCAAATGTATCTACTGATATTGTCAAATTCAAAAAAAATGAGAAGGCTACAATCCACTGTGCGGATTGTTGAATACCCTATCCCATCCCATCCTTAAAATTAATATTCTCAAAATATAGGCTTTATGACGATGAAATACAGAAAATGACATTGTCACAATATATTGTTTAGACAGTTTATCAAAACCCTTTGTGGTTCTACAAAACAACGACGTATTTCTATTGCGAATGCCTTGGGATTGGTATAAAATTGTATGAAAACGCAACCAAAAAGTAGGCGTAGGTGAAAATGATCTATGGACGAAATATTTATATTATCATTACGGAAGTATTTGCATCAAACGTTTTTTCGATAACTTTTTAAAATTTGGACAAAAAGCGTTTTTTTTAATAAAAACGCCACCAAAAAAACTTTAGCAAAAAACTTTATATGAACGAAATATAGATATTTAGATTGTCTAAATATGTTGTAAAGAAAGTTTTTTATAGTTATTAAGCGTTTAACCAAAAAGAACGTGTTTCTAAAAAGTGGGCAGTGTGCGGATTTTGAACATGTTTGATCTTGTTCTGAAGCCCCGCACAAGGATCATTTATACCAAATTTCATTATCCTAGCTAAAAATTTAAGGCCTTAAGGTTAGAAAGACAGACATAGCTTAATCGACTCAGCTAGCGATTCTGAGTCGATCCATGTACTTTGAGGTATATCTAGATAAATTATTTCTCTATGTTACAAATTATATATCAAAACGAATATACCCCCCTATGGGATAGGGTATAAAAACGCAAATAAGATTTCATACCTCCGGGTGACTGCACTAGTTGGGGATTTGTATTAACATGAAACACCCCTTCATAATATTGCGACGCTAAGACAATACTCAGCTCAACGTTTTAAATGAACATACAGCAGCGTCTACAATTTATTTAAATTCACAAAGTTACTTATTCTGTCATCGTAAATTTAAGGAAACTAGAAATCTGCATTTTCTTTCGAAGATTTAATGCGAAGGTGTGCTGAATAAATTATTATTTGCAGCTTCCTAATGAACAATCTTTCAGCATTCACTTTTACATCTGTGTTAAATAATGATACGCATATCCTTTAAAGAGTCTTGCATCTCAGATATGCAAATGAATGCACACCACATAGCAAATCGCAATTTGTCATTGCGCAGATAAGCTTGTTACGAGCAAAACTTCCGCTGAAACACTCCATCGCCATAGGACTAACTAAGGTAGATGCTGTCCCCATCGCCGCACCACCAGTTAAGTCATCGAAGAAAATTGTTACTGTTACGATTACTCCTATATGCACGAAGAAATGGAGAGAAAGGACTCTTCATTATGTTTGCATTTACTAGATATGCATTAGTTTGCGTACACTTCCTTTCCAAGTTTGTCCTTTGAATTGTGCAAATTAAGTGAAATCTAAATATCCTTACACAGCACTCGAACATCGGTCCTCTATGTTCTGCCTTCGACGCAATCGAATTCACCAAGAGTATAGGTACTTATGTGTGTTTAGCTCGTTTCGGGTTGAGACTTTCAAGACACTGTTGTCATTTACTTTTGTTATTGCGTCTCTCCCACAATGTCATGTGAAGTAGAAAATTAACGATATGTAGCTCTTTGAAGCTGTGAAGCAGGTGGAAGAAACGATTCTGCGAAGGAGTAAAATTCTCCTATTTGACTCTTTAGTTACGCGTCAATGTTGTTTTTAGCCCTGATGCTGCTATTTAAGTGACATGGTATTTGGATGGTTTTGATTATAAGATGACTTTGGGAATTGCAAATAAGTTGGAACATGCATTATGTAAAAACGATCTGTTTGTTATCCAATATTGTTAAACCGTTCGGTTTATGTTGTGGCTTTGAAAATCAAGTCACAAGAATTGCATGTCTGCTTACATGATTTTATTCCCAGACGTGGGATCCTAATTAACAAATTCTAATGGTAACTCTGTCAACCAGCTTTAAAGTCTTTTAGTAATTACGGCAACACTGTGTTCGACGGGTAAGATATGAAGTATTATGTTGCTTTGCAATTTGTTAGTCTAGACAATGAACATAGAACCAAATTTCAATTCATTTATCAATTTACTCACTCAAGAAATAAATTCAAATTTAGCAAACATGAATAGCTTCAAATTAAGATTATGATCTGTTTATATTTTATAATAACAAATTAGTCAACTCTAAAAGGCTTAGGAAGTTACAAATTTAAATGTACACAGCTGTTGAAGTGAAATGTAAAATTTGTGTATGAAAGAACAAAAGAAAGAGAAAGAGTGAATCAATTCGCTTTTTCGTAAGTGAGCAAAAGTGAACGAAAACTGAACGTATCGAAGCGAAAAGCTAGTATGGTCGTACAATACAAATTGCATGTGTTCGCACAGTTATGGAAGTGGTCGTCCGCAACCAGCTTCTATTATAGTTCAGCCTTAAGGCAAAATCAAAAATTTCGAGATTTAAGTTTTTTTAAGTGTTAATTTTTCTCTATATTCTAGTATGTTTTGATATTTATGGTGACAAGATTTAAATTGACAAAGGTTGTTGATGGAGTAGTGTGAATTCTCCTCGCCATCAAATGAATCGATTTGGCCAAAACGAGACATGAGCCTGTATAGTTTGTTCCCATGTACGGATTTGCCGCATGTGAAGATATGATCAGCTGTGAACCTTTCCTTGGTTCAGGTTACATAGCAGTCAATCGATATTTAATTTTTTTTAATTATTTTGGCGTTGCTGTGGCTTATTCGCTTCGATGTTAGCTTCTCGGAATGTTTGGACATCATTTTAATATTTTCAATTTGATTCCACGTCCACTGTTTGTTGCTTTGGCGTTCGCCGTGTCCTCTTAAGGCTGTTAATGTGAGGGAACCGTGTGCTGCTGGCAATAAGGGCATTTTATTTGGCAGAGAAGTTATCCTAATTGTTTTTCCACACATCGCTTTCTTTAGGGTATGTTTTTTGACAATACTGCTAAAGAAGTCCCCGCTTGCAACCTTATTATTATATTTTTTACTTCCACAGTCGCTCATACGTTTTGTCGCGGAGCTATAGTAGAAGAATTCTTTAGCGATGTAATTTTTTTTACGTCAGAAAATCAGCTTATATTATGCTAATGATGTTGAATTTGGCCTTAATTTTTACAGTATGTTCATTGATATTATCCAAGCATAAGACTTGCCACAGATATTTAACCTCCTATTCTGTGATACATCCTTTCGCATTTCTTCTATGGTAGTGATATGAGCTTTGTGATAGCTATGAGCTATTAGCTTCACCTTTTTGGTTGGGTGTTCTAACATTTCTAACGCCATTGCATCCGTTTTTTATTACAAACAAAACCTAAAACCTGAAATTTTTGGTACATATCTATAACATTATTGCCCAAGTTTTCTTATTAATTCATCTATTATTTAAACTGTAGAAATACATTGATTCTTATTATTTTATGTTAAAAAATGGAAATGGTGTAAAAAAATTGTCAAGCAAATTTGTGCTTAAAGCTTATAAGCCCGACGAATCACTAGGTCAAAGTACTCATCACTGTCGATCGATGCGCTTATAGTACTGTAATAGTTGACAAACTCCTCCTTGGTTACCTAAATTATCCAAAAAATAAGCAATATTAGATTGTACTTATCATTCGAAAAAAATACAACTTACAATTCCATCCTTATTGCCTTGTGGTCCTTCGAAGACTTCTAAGAATTTAGTCAATATCTCATCTTCAGTCATCTGGCCACTCTTAAATTTGGGATGCTCTTCAACTGAGTACACATTCTTAAGGTCAGCAATTGTGATCACTCCATCGCCTGATTTGTCCATTTTTGCAAAGGCTTTGTCGACAATATCCAATCGGCTCTGTGACATCGCTGGCTAAAGTTGAAACATAATAGTCAAACCATCAACCGAAAACCACAATTACGTAAAACTTACCCTAAGTTTCACTAGAAATTCTGTCATATTGATCGAACCACTTCCGTCTGTGTCGAAGCTGAAAGTCAAGAAAAGCGATAAATGAATTTGCACCAAAGTTAAATCCTTAAGCTATTTTCAATTGGTCACTATCCAGTCGGCTTAGTTTCGCAATCCCTTCACCGGGGCACAGAAACACAAACACATGTGCATTGCGCTCAAATAAATAAACAAAATTGCGAACTTACCTCTTGAACATTTCTCTTATCTCAGCATCAGTAACATCCAGACCGGTCTCATGAATACCTCTGATAAACTCATCCAAATTGAGGGCTTTACTTCCATCATCGTCCATGTTCCTGAAAGTTCTGTGGATATACGCGTGCAGACCGCACACAAACAATAGAAAAGTCGCAGATAAATAGCAGTAGTATACCAGGCAAGGGAAGAGAAAATCCAATTATTTTGGCGAGTTAAGAAGAAAAGGCTTACGGCTTGCGATTTTCCTAATTGGTACACATCCATCATTGGTGGATGATGCGAAGCATATACATACGTACCTTCCTAATCCGATGATGCCAGTTGCACCGCGACTAAAGCATAGAAGTCTCAACTTTTCAATTGGATTCTTGGCATTTCCACTGGAGAGTATTTGTTGTGACTGGTTGATAAGGGAGTTCTCCAAAGCAAACAAATCATTGGTCTGCAATTTTTAGGAAGATTTTTTATTTCTTTTTTTTTCATTTCTTAGATTTTACCTTCAGGATACAAAGCTTTTCCTGATGGCACACGATTAATTGAAGAGAAAATTAGTTAAAATGTTACGAAACTTTGTGTTCATTTTGAAGGACAGTGAGAGAAGAAAAATGTAGAATAGAATAGTTACCTAATGGAGAAAATAATAAATGATATGAACATATATTTTCGGCTGACTAAATAGTAAATATTATTTGTTACAATTGGCATATTTAAAAGTCGCGTGAAAAATACAAATTTCAAAAAAGTTTTGAGGTTATAAAAAAATATTATATATGTCTGGTATTGACAAATGAAATTGATTCAAGTAGTTTCGTATATGTTACTTTTTCTCTTTCTGTATCAAGGGATCGAAATTGACAGATCATAACCCTACTACTTTCTACGACTGTATTCCCGATAGCGACCTTGTAAGGTTCGCCATGATTTTAATGATATTCTTAGCCCGTTCCTGCAAAGGTTTGAATATGTTTGCGATTTATGCAAGAAAAACTTTGTGCAGGCCTTTACGACACACAGACGTTTTAAGGGATATCTATTGTTTTGGTTAACTAAGCACATCTCCTGTATTATAGCAAAAAAATACATTTCATCGATTCTTGACTCAGATAGTGTTAATACACAAAAAAAAGACCGTAGAAGTGCTACGAGGTTGAAGTGAAACATTACGCATCGACGTTTCTTAAATAACAGAAGTCCTTCCTCATCAAAAGAACAAAATAGTTTAAAGTAGTGATGGGTAGTGATGTGCAAAAATTAGTTATTCGGTATTTAATACTCGATACTTGAAATGAGTATCGTTACCGAATATGTACTTCTCAAAGGGCCGTTATAGCTATCATTGAAAACACTCATTGGAAATTTTCTTTTACTTCTTAAAGCTTTTTATAAATTGAACCATTGGCGAGTTGGTGTCAAAACAAAAGTTATGATTTTTAGAACATGATTATCCATATATTAATTTTTAAATATAGTTTTCGCAGAATATCACTTTTTGTTTTTCAATGATCCCGACTTATTTCTGTGAAGTATTGATTGTCATTCCACCGAAATGAAACAGAATTTTCTAAAGATTCCCATTGCATGCCGGCTATGGAGGTAAAATTTCAATTCCATCATGGTTTTTGTTCCAATGAACTAATGAAGTGGTTCAATGATAGCTATAACTGGATCCAAAGTATTCGTACTGATTACTCATTTGCATTGTTCACAATTCACAACACAAGCACTAACTCCAAAGAGGCAATATAATGTACCTAAACCTAAGTATAAACATATTTAATATACACATACACAGCTCCTTCCTTCATTTTGCTCTACTCTACAAGTCTACATTATGCTGTGTGTGTATTCTATACTATACACTGTTTCGTTTTTCTCTTCTCCTGCATTCTCATTACTCTCGTCAAGTCGTCATCGTCAATATACGTCTCACGCTCACCTGTCCAATTTGATTTCATTCTTCAATCTCCATCTACACACACACTTTAAACGAAAACTTTGCTTCTTTGTGTCAGAAACTCAGAAATCAGTATTCAAGTAATCAAAGTAATCACTGAGTAGAGTATATGAATGTCTGTGCAATGGTATAGTCCGTACCAAATCAGTTGGCCAATCTACTCCGCAGGTCGCTTAAAATTTATTTTACAATATCTTAAATTGCTCTTAAATCCTCTCTCTGCGCAATCGACCGTTGGCCAACTGATTTGGTACGCACTATACTTGATACTCTGTTATCTACTGGTTCCAGGAAATGAGTTTTAACTGCGAGACAAAGTACAAAGTATCGAATTCCAAATACCGAATACTGAATTTAAAGTAACACAGCTCTGAAATGTCCCATCACCATACAAGGCGAAGATATGTATTGCTTCACACCCATCAAAAGCAACACACACAATAGCACAAAACACATCTCTCGTGTTTCGTCTCCACTCCACTAAACTAACCAAGAACATTCGCTACAGAGCTCTCTCTAATGCTTACTCTCTTGCTTGATGTTTGTCGTGTCGTTACATGTCGTGTCGTGACATGTCGTGTCGTTACATGTTGTGTCGTTACATGTGAGTTTGGATTTACCCCGACGAGCCCAAAGAAGATTCACTTCAAAATTACATCCTGTTAATGCCGTGTCGAAATGAAATCCACATAATATCGTGCCTTGAGTTTAGAGTCCACTTCTTCAGGTTAGGAGTTCCAATTTGCGTTAAATGAGACCTAAATATGTCTTCAGAGATAACTAAAATCAAATCGTAAAACTTTACTAGATCCTGGAAGGAAACTCATAAGTCGAAATCAGATGACGATGAAAAATTCTTGCTGCTCCAACAACGTCGGCAATGACCCCAACGATTCGCCGAAATATTTGACACCAAAATAGAACTTGGAAAACGTAATGCATTGACACGTGACTTACAATTATCCTTGATCGAAATCAAACATCTTAAAAATCTGTAAATCAATAACTAGGTAGTAAATGATTTGATATACCTCGGGTTTAATATTGATTCTTAGTAGGGCGCATCAAACGAAGGATTACTGTTCCCAGGCTTCGGACTAAGAAGGCAATACAGAAAATAAACAAAACTCTTACTCGAACTAGGTACTAAGCCGTTGATGCATGTAGTTTATCCAAAGCGGATGAAGAAATCCTTGGTCATTTTGAACTAACAATCTTTTGCACCGTTTGGCAAAATTGAGATTCAGTGACATTGACCTTGTCAAAAAGCCAAAAGCTAAACATAATGGATTCCAATTCTATACTTGGAGGATTTTTTGATTCCAAGGCGTAGAAAAAAAATCCCATTTTTTGGAGCGTTTTCAGAAAAAAATTATTTTTGGTTAAGTTTTAAGGAAATTCGAAAAAAAAATCCGAAGAAAGTACTTTGATAATATAGCCATGAACATTTCGTCTATAGAATATTTTAACCCAGTCCCGCTTTTTGGTGGCCTTTCCTGTATAAAAAAAATGTTTTTAAGCATATGTCATAGTTTACATCACCGATTAAATTATGAGCTATTATGATGAAATTTGGTATGTAGGCTCCTTGCCAATGACTACAGAACAAATGTAAAAATTCAAATTGCGCCGTCTACCACGCCCACTTTTCGGATAAACGGTGTTAATGGTCATATGGTAAGGAATTTTGAAAAACATTGCGAATAGAAAATTTTACTATCTATATTAACTCTAAATAAAAATGTTAACCATTCCAGCTTTTTGGGGGCGTTTTTAGTAAAAAACGGTTTTCGGTAAAATACTGCAAACCCAGTTTTTTTCGAGAATATATATATGCATAACGGATTTTTGGATTTAGTAGACATAAGAAAAATTGTCAATTTCTTCGAAACTGTTTTAACAAATGAAATTGCTATTACTTATTGGAACAATTTTACGTAATTGGTATTGGCTCAACTATTCTTTAACATAATTTTAATTTTTTGCCAATAACGGAAAATAATTATAATTCACATGCACACCAATTTCTTTCAAAGTCCGGAATAGAAGTTCCATTTGTTAAAACAGTTTGGGAGACAGTTAGCTTTGATATGGAAGGTTTCGTTAATAAAATGGCTAGAGTAAACAAAAATCGAGGTAGAAGTGAAACTGGGGTCGAATTACCACATCAGTTATCGAGTAATACCGCGTGACTGAAAAATGTCGTGATTTTTGGAATTCTGTAATCAGTCCATCCATTTAAAATTTAAGAATTTTCAAGTACTCCAATTTAATTTAATACATTTGACATTGCCATCCATCCAACTTCAATGGAGCAGCATGTTGCTAGTACAATTTTAAATGTGCATTCGTACGTGATCATCCCAATGTATTTACACCATCATTCACTCACTCGATAACTGATGTGGTAATTCGAACTCTGTAATCAGCTTAATTTCTCTCTCACTCACTGTCTATGTTTACCACCTCCACGGCTCCACAGTCTATTCATTTTATTCGAGATAACGTGAACTGACATATTGACAATTAATAGAATTAATTGTTGGAAAATGTGTTTTGATTGGTTTTCAACCTTGTTCTACCGCACAAACTCGGTTGAAGAATTTCAACTATTTCTTGCCCCGAAACTCAAGTTCCCTCGCCAACAAAACCGATTTTATGGAAGTTGAACTCATCTCATTCTCTTACAATAACCAACAACCCGCGGTATTCGAAAGCGGTCCCATGTCTAAGTATAACCGCAACCGACGCTGCTTGATTTCGGTGATCAGCGACAACCGATATTTTGTTTTATCTCTTTTTCGTAAAACTTTTTTGTTTCGTTTAATCGAATTCACAACATCCCAAAAGAATTTTCACATTAAAAAGACAATCATACAAATATCGCGATTAGTCGCTTCTGCAAGATATCTATTATGAAGATATGTATAATCTTTTCAATGTAAGCACAAAATCCAACCAAAATCCAAAATTCAACGCTCCACCTTTCGGGAAGACTCCAAAATATCGAATAAACCGTCAAACATGACAAAGGCAATCTTAGTCTGAATAAATCATCTCACCCGAATCAAACCACAAAAAATTTTTTATTTTCAAATTGCAGCCTCTCTCGTCCAATCTGTCCTTTTCAAAGTACCGCAATGTGTATTTACACCCATAAACGTAAGAGGCGTTCCCGATATCTAGCATCTCGTTTAAAAATGTCGTCATATAAAAAACACCGTCCTTCCTGAGGGCAACACTCCAATTCCAAAAATACATCTTCAATATCACTTTGCACATACACATCTAAAACTCAATCAAATCTACCTGTTTGGATTCAAGCTTCAATTAAAAACTCCAGACGTCAGGCACACACCTTTGCTAAAAGATATTTAGGACACCAAAATCAACATTCAGAGGGAAATAACCATTTTGGCCACCTACATGTTAGCAAATCCATCCATATATGTAGCAACTTTCGTTTGATTTCTTACAACAATGGATATTGCTTTCCTGCACTCACCGATCAGTTTCATAATTTGATCTTAATCACACACAACCCCACGTACACAAATTTACTTATTGACAGACAATACACTTTCTTGGTGTATAACGGTGCACCAACGTCCTTTCTCCAACCAACATGACAACAAGAAACCATCCCTTTTTTGCACACCAACGTACGTGTTGCCTGAGATACAAGTCCATACATCCGTCCATTCCGTTCAAAAAGCCACAACACAGGCGTCTAAAAATAAGGTTCACTTTAAAGAAACCTGGTAAGCCAACAACAAGCGATCACCAACCATTACAAACAAACGGACCGACAAATGGAATTGTGAAAACCACTTTTTCGTGTTTTTCTATCATAGTCATGAGAATCAGTCAAATCTCCAGAACATTTTTACATGTCTCTCTCTCTAAGAGAAGATTTCAAAAGTGGACACGATAGAAAACTAATTTGTAAACTGTGAATTTATATGGGTGAAAATGAATAGAAAATAAATGAATCAGGTAACAATATATAATATTTGAATAAAGAGAACTTGTTTTTATATTATTTTTTTAAATAAATAAAAACGTATATACACTTACATTTCCTTTTAACGATGCACCTTGAGCTCCACATATATTGACAACCACAAATAAGGCGGCGATAGCAACAAATAATGTAAGCTTATGCAATTTTGGGGAGAACGATTTGCGCTGAATGTGATATTAAAACAGTTTTAGTTACAAGTTATTAAAAATTTTATGAATGCATATATTACTATTTCTGAATGAAATGAATTGAAAATAAAAAGGATTGGTCAAACAAAAATTTATTGACTTTCTAGTGATTAACTTTTCAATAACCCTAAACCAGAATGTTCTTAATTCGTATTAATAATTCTGCAACAAAAAAACGTGCGAATCAACCATATATACAAATAAAACTACCAAAAACTGTGTACTAGTTTTGATACATAGTTTGTAAATAAAGAGAAATTTTGAGCTAGAATGATGAAATTCAGTACATTCTAGCAGAACAAGTGTAAACATTTTCAAAATACGTACACCGCCATCGTTTTTGGAGACCTTTTCGTAAAACTTTCATTGAAAATACTTTTGATAATCAATTCTCTGGTCCAAATTAGGTAATAGTTCAGCAGAGTACACAAACCGACAGACGGACAGAACCGCAGACCCACTTTTTCGGACTTTTTCATCATCGATATGAATGGTTTGATTAAAATTCAAGCTCGATTTTGTTCAAGAAACTTATACTTTCTCCACTAGGAAGAATTAAATATTACATTAATCGGATAAGATTAATGTAGTGGAAATCGATTGCAAAATGTATGGCCTCATTTTAGTGATCGCCAGTGTATGTTTAAACCCTATCCCATCGCGGTATCTATATCAGTTTTGATACATACGTATTTTGTAACATATAATATATAGAGAGTGGAAATCGATTGCAAAATGTATGGCCTCATTCTAGTGATCGCCAGTGTATGTTTAAACCCTATCCCATCGCGGTATCTATATTAGTTTTGATACATAGATTGTAACATGGAGAAACTATTTTAATAGATATGCCATAAAGTATATGGATCGAATAAAAATCGAATCAAATTTTGAGTTAAAATTATGAATTTTAGTACACGTACTCCTTAAATTTTGAGCTAAAATTAACTCCATGTTGCTCACAGCCGAATTCCGTAGAAAAAATAATGTATCAAGACATATATGCAATCCAAACATCTATATTTCGGCTTTATAAGGTTTTAACCACGCCATCATTACTTGCATCCACGCTCAGTTTTCGGGGCATTTTCCATTAAAATTATTTTTATAACAATATGCCGTAGCTTATGACAGTCATAAGAGGTATTATATTAATCAGTCAGAACATTTTTTTGTTGGATATTGGAATGTAATATGTAGCTGGTTCTTAACATATATATATATATATACTCTTCATTAATATATATATATATAATATAGAATGGGATAGGGTATTCAACGATTCGCACAGCGGATTATAGCCTTCCCATAGGTATGTTCTTCTGTGTTTGCTTTTACGAATAAATAAAACAAATAGGTATATAAACAATAAAATTTTCGATTGTTGTACAATTAAAATCTAATTCTATTATTTTATTATATAGGTAGGTGTTATTTGGAAAACTCATGGTTCACGTGATCCAGAGTGATAGAAGAAAACATATCACCAACACCTGCGAAGTGCTCCGTATTCTCAGCTGCAATATTCGATCTATATTAGACGTAAATGTGTGGGTAAATGACTGCACATCACCAACAAATAATATGCAAGGCTGAGTAAAAGCATATTCTTATTTTGTTCCCAATTAGCTAATAATAGTGAATGAGTAATGGATTTTCGTCTTACGGCAAAATTAAAAAAAATCTTTAATATTACAAAAACTACATTTTGTTACTTAATTGAAATTGGATATCTTAGTGACTATTAATGTTTGAAACAATGCCTTATAATAAATTTTACGCTAAATTTAACCGAACTTTAAATTTTTGTCAATAAGATAATTTACTGTTGTTCTTCAAAGTATACATTTTATATATTTTATGATTTCTTATTATAACAGTTGCGCACAATATTTTTTTTTTGTCTTATCCTTAATTTTTACGGTAGATATATCTTAGGTATTTAACTACCATTTAATATATCGATTATATAACAAACTCTCAAACGATTTTTATCAAACTAAAGTAATAATTTTGTTAGCAAAAATATCAGCTAAAATAAGATATAAATTTCTTTTATTTCATCATAAATAAATTCATCATAAATAAATTAAAAGTATTATTTAATCAAATCTTCTAAAACTAAGATAATACACAAGACCACTTTATATTGAAAGATAAGTGCAATGGTATTCAATTGAATTAACCTTCATGACTTAACGCTAATCACGGTCAAGGCAACTAATCAATTGCTGTAGCTACTCTGAATGAAATCACGTTGAATTTCATTTTGAATGGTTTTTGAGCGCACTGGTGTAGAATGTGTGCACCAGTGCTTTATTCCCACGTCCCCAGATACTTATCCTATACATCTTGTGCGGTTTCAATGAGTCATTCGTTTGTATGAAGCAAAATGTATAGCCAGCCACTGATTCACTTCCAATTTAATTAAGTACCTACAACTGTCGTTCCACTAACGAAATAACGAGCATGATATTTGCAAGCCATTCCAAGGTAACCTTTTGTTATCTATTGTTCCAAATGAATAAATAAATCTGACTTATTTAATCAAACAATAAAAAATAAACACAACTTTTCAATGCAGAGAACGTTTTTTTTAGTTGAAACTAACTACTGCACACACATGCACAAAAGTAATTTACTAGCACAAAAAAGTGCCAGTGAAAATCAAAACAAAATACATAAAGAAAAATAATACAGCGGGCATAATAATAAACATTAACAATTTATACATTTCGAAAGCACACATAAACATGAACATACATTTAATTTGTATCTTTTTAGCTAACAAATTTACAATAAGACAGATAAAAAATTTAGCGCCTATATTTGTATATACAAATTTGTCATCAACTTACATCCCAATTTTCGACCATTGTATCTAAATGTTTTTTTTGTTTAAATAAATAAAAGAAAAAAGCACAAAATAAACTGTATCAGAAAGAAGATGCTAACCGGTTAGCTTTTCCACGCAGACTGAGCTGGTGAGATACCAACAGGCGGTAGAGAACCTCAGAATGTACATTAAATTCAATCGGGGCACTGTCTGTGGTCGGGAAAAGCGAAGATTAGCATTAATATAATGAATCGACGATGTATATATATATAAACATGCATAGATACTCTAGGTATATATTATGTGTCTATAATTAATTTAAGTGTACCACCAGGTGATACGCAACAAAACGAATGCCCATTTCTATTCGTCTATAAAATAAGAGAGTATATAACGGGTCCGCCATCTAACGTTTTTTTTTCAACTAGTGCTTATTTCGTGAATGGGAACACTTAGCTCATGTCTGATTTGACAGATAATTCGTTTTATCCTTCCGCTAAACGAATATGGTTGTGTATACGCTTGAACAACGCTGGGAAACATTGCGACATTACTTTGAAAATCATTGTAATGTTGCAGAATGTGTGCGAAAATTGCGTACGGATTATGGAAGAAGAGAAGCACCGTCAGCTCCGTATGTTCGTTATCTTGTGAAAAAAGTGAAAGAAACTGGCATCCGCTAAGTGGGCCTGCGATCGACTTAGAGAAGATGCCGATTTTGCTATTTTTCTTCGAAAATGAGCAAGGAGTGTTCACAAAAATTGAAGAGGAGGAAATTGGCAACATTTGGTTTCAACAGGACGGCGCTACGTGCCACACAGCCGAAGCTACACTCGATGTTTTGCGCACTGTTTTTGAAGATCGCATTATCAGCCGCAGAGCTGATGTCGTTTGGCCACCTCGGAGCTGCGATTTGACACCGTTGGACTATTATTTGTGGGGTGCCGTAAAAGATAAGTGTTACGCCGAAAAGCCAGAGACAACTGACGCTTTAAAGGACAATATTCGTGAAGCCATTGGTGAAGTAAAGCTGCACACAATCGATAATGTGCTTAAAAATTGGACCGATCGTGTAGGCTACTGCATGGCCAGCCGAGGCAGCCATTTGAATGAAATTATATTCCATTATTAACCGGAAGGATTGTGCTTTTAAATAAAAAAAGTAATTTGAGAAAATATTCAGTAGTTTTTTTATAGCATTTCCAAAAAAAAAAAATTATTTGGCGGACCCTTTATTTTCTTAAGAAAGGCATATAGTTATAAGATGGTTCGCAACAGATAATTTTGAATAGGCTAGGCATACTCTCACAAACCTACAGTTTACTTTGGGATAATCAGATGTTATTTAGGTACTCTGAAATAATTGAAAGTAACTGGTAATTATCGTATACTAATATAGTGAATCAGTTTGTTATTTTTTGTTGATGTTAAACTTGTCGTTAAATCTTCGGGATGAATCTATGTTTGCACCGTAAAGAATAAAATCACTTTTGCTCTATTAAAAAAACCAGTGGCAAGTAGGTATACTATTGCGTTCGACTTTAAATTATAATTATAACAACATTGAAGACATATTCAGTAATGGCTTACATGCGGCAAAAATGTAAAAAATGTGATTTTTCGTTGTTAGCCAAAACTGAAAATTCAGTTATTATATTAATCTGTTGTTACAAATAGTTTACGAGAAATGAATGATTTATCAAATTTGGCTTAGTTATTAATCTGCTATTCTAGTTTTCGCTTGTACCAAAAGCGTTATATGGTTGATACTATTAAGTAGTGTTGGCCCTATAATAACAATTGAAAACGCAGTCACCTGGTTTATCAAATTTGAAGTAAATCTGTCAAGTCTTTTTGCTGCAGATGGGTGCACAAAGCGACCGGCCGACAGAAGTACAGAACTTTGGGACCCACTTTTTTGGACTTCTCCATCATCGTAATGTTAAGTTTGATTAGAATCTTGAGTTCGAATTTTTTCCCAAAACCAATTCTTGTTCCAAGAGAAATATAGATTAATTGTCAAAAATGTCGATAAAATAATGGAAATTATGGAAATTTAGATTGCCTAGGGGCTTATTATTGCCAAAAAGCCGCGTGGAACTCTGGGTACATCAAGATGAATCACAACAAAGTTCAACTTCACATCATATTGTTCGGACAGTTTATCAAACTATTTTATGGTTCGACAATTGCATATTCCTGCATAAACCTTGGGGTAGTGTATACAAATGGGTTTTGTAGGAAAACGCTCCCAAAAAGTGGACATGAGTTAAAAGTTAGAAGGACAAAATATTCATATTTATGGCAAAAAACTTTGTATAGACAAAATATAGGTATTATGATTGTCTTAATATGTTGTTCAGACACTTTTTCCAAATTTTCTATCGTTTCTATATCAAAACTAATATACCCCTATGGGATAGGGTATAAAAACTAAGCAAGCATTTTAAGCACACACAGTTTTAAGAGATGTTAATTTAGCCGATAATATGGGATATTAAATGATTCACACATTAAGTTATAGTGTTCTCATATGTAGTTGTTACAGAACAAGCAAAAATGGAACCAAACTTTAGAAGACATAGTTCCACCAATATAATAGTCAATAAGCATCATATCAGGGCTGTCCTGAAGTATTATAGGTTCACCTCAACTGAGAAATGTTTACAAAAAGGGGTATCTATATAAGTCGTCAATTTGTCTCAAACCATTTAGTCAATTGAATGAAATTTACTATCTATATTACCATTACTATTTACAACAATTCCACATTATTAGTTTTTTTTTCAACTATTTCTTAACGCCAACAACGGAAAAGCATTATGATTTACCAACATCCTTCAAATTCCGAAATATAAGTTCTTATAATTATAGTTCCACATAGTGTATATTTTTTAAGTGTTAAAACATCAATAAACAAAATGAATGCAAAGAGATTGCTTTAATTTGGCCGTACTATAGAAATTTGTCAGAAAAGTTTACGTACGTTCCCTATACCATAGAAGTATACGTTTTGAGATTTTAATTTTAAAGTTATGTTTAATTTTTGACGTTTTTTTTGTGAAAAGAAACCTGTAAACCAGTAAAACTACATTCTCCTTTGCAAATTTCTTTAATTAGTTTTCCATTTAACTGCTGCTTATGGTTACCTCACATATCCTTGTATGGTTAAAAATCAAAGGAAAGTTCATGCGAATAGATTTTTTTGAATGCTCAGCAGGACATAAAAGAGGTCTAGACAAAGTTTTCTGTGGACGTGTTCAGTAAAAAGAATATTTTTCTATAACTTTTATGGAACAACGTGCTCCCGACGAATAGACGTGAAAATACTTCTATGTAATATGTATCAATCGCAAAGTCAGAGATTTGGGGTTTTATGCAATTCATACAAACACGTCCATATATGTATATAGCGAATGTAACATAAGTTGATAAAGTTTAAGTCATATCCAATGTGTTTTCTTTTAGATCTGAGGTCACGTTTCACGTAGTCGACATTGCAATACTCACATTTTATATGAGTTAAACCTATTATACGTGCATATAGATGTGAAGGTTTGTTGAAAACTTAATTAAGATTTATGGCATGGATTTTGATGCGATACTATTAAATATTTAAAAAAAAATGATTAAAAAATCAACGGATTCTGATAATCATATTTGTGAAGATATTTAAGGTAAAACTTGAACAAATTCTTTTCCACAAACAGTATCAATTGTATTACATAATCGCAGATAATATTTGAAATCAAACTGAGAATGCAATATTATTACATAAGATACAATATCCTTAAATAAAACGAGTGGTGGGTGCACGACTGGGTCGTACGCAACTTTCTCTTTCACAGCGAGTTGGGTGTTAGATCAAATAGTGAGCATTTTAATTATTAATGCTGAAAATTATATAAAATGTCAAAATGTGATTATACGAACGTTTACTCCGAACTTTGAAGGAATCGGTGTCTATATGAAAAATAATTAATTTTCGTTATTGGCCAAAACTGAAAATTCCGTTAAGTGATAGTTGGGCTAGAACTAATTGTGTGGAATTGTTTAAAACTATTATAGTAGTATATATATTAAATTTCATTCAATTTGACATAGTAGTTTGCGAGAAATTAACAATTTTCTTTATATGGCCTATATGACAAAATCCGTTATATGGATTTTGTCGCAAAAACTGGGTATGCAGTTTTGTTGGAACTAATATGCTTATAGTATATATAAAGTTTAATCAAAATCGTTAGAGCCGTTTTCGAGAAAATTGAGGTTATGTGTAATTTTTATATGGCAGGTACCGTTAATAACATGGCTAAAAGCAAACAAAAAAAATGGCCTAGAATTATGACCAAAATAAGCTTGGATACGAAGTTTGAAGAAAATCGGCCAAGCGGTTTAGGCTGGGGAGACCATTACGGACAGACGGACCGACGGACCGACGGACCGACAGACCGACGGACCGACGGACCGACGGACGGAATTCCAAAAACCACTTTTTTAGGCTCCGCTATCATCGTAATGTTAGAATCAATCAAAATCTCGAGGTCGAAAATTTTCACGAAAACAATATCTTTCTCTTTGTAAGAGAAAGTTAAAAATAATAAAATGTAAACGACTTATGCCACACGAAACCTGTATAGACATGAATAAACCTGTTCCCAGATGAGGCAGTAGTTTATTAGCTGGAGCCATGCGCGAGGTACTTAACACTAAATCGGATGCACGCGCATTACCTAGAATAATGGGTCAGACAAATTGGTGGGAAGCAATTACAGTTAGTTTTGTACTAAGAACCATCCTTTGAAAAACATGAATAAATAACCTGAAAAAAACCTTTATATCTTGGAATATGTCTGGTTTTATGAAATTATTGCCTTGTTAATGCTAATCAACATACAATGTTTAAAGTTCCTATATGCTCCATTTTTGGGATATAATCAATATAATGACTGTTGTAACGCCCATGCTTATTATCATTCTAATTATTAATATCATTATTATTATTACCATCATTATTATTATAAAATAACATAATGTACCTAATATAATAATTATTTTATCATTCATTTATGAAGAAAGCACATATTTGATCTGTATCTCATTTGAAATTAAAGAAAGCACATATTTTTGTAAATTAAAAAGTGCTACGCACACACAGCTGTAAGGTCATGCATACACAGAATTCAAAAAATAAAAAATGAATGTACCGTATCAATTCTGGGTATAAAAGGGCAGCAAGAATTCAATTTATGTGCAGTTAGTTAGCATTCGCTCAGATGAGCTTACCGGTTATTTTTGAATAACTGTTATAACGGTTACCGTTTTTTCATGGTAACAGTTATTCTTAGCGGTTATTCGGTAACTGTTATTTTGCATATTTTTAAGTAATTTAAAATTGTTGATTTTACAAGATAATGGAGTCTTAAGCTCTTTTCAAATACTGTTATCATTTGCTATTCCCAGTTTCTGTCAATGTCAAGTTCAATTGGACACTCAGTGTCAGTGTCTCAGCCATCCTTGGATGAAATTTTACAGTTTTTGTCTTCACAGATAGTGGACAGTCCATATATTGACAATTACAGTGTGTTTTGTTACTTTCGCCATCAAAAAGCCCTGAAATCGCATTTCTCCGGAACATAAAAAAATCGTTTCGGATTTTCTGGATGGTTTTTAATCCATAAAAATCTTGTCCTTAGATTCAAGTTGACAGTTAATCTTTATTACTTAAAACAGTATTTTGACCCACATGTGCGTATGTTATCTAAAAGCTCTAACATTATTATTAGAATAACTGAATATCACACAAATAACTATCGGATTCTTTGGTATTCAATTATAATGGTAACAGTTATCGATATATCGACCAACACTACTCAGAAGACAAGTAGAACAAGAAATTGGTCGCTTGGCTCTGAACTGAATATATAAAATATTTTCTGCATTAAAATTTGAGATTTCAATAAAGTATTTTCCATATAAGTTTAAATATTTTCCAATCTTTTTATTATATAAAACGACGACAATCGCTTCCCATCGCTTCATTATTTCATTATATTGAGTTTTAAACATTTTTATACAAAAAAAAAAAAAAAAATCATAGCAAATTTTATTACACTCGGCAACACAACCCCAAGCTATATAATTTAAACAAATGCTTTAGAGTCGTTTTTGAGAAAATGATATGTATAATATGAGAAAATAATATGCTAATTTTACTTTTACGAAACCAATACGTGCTCCTTACAAGCTGCAGTTGTATTAGAGCATGTATTAAAAAAAATCGACCTCGAGATTTAAATTAAATGATGGCGAAGTCCGAAAAGGGGGTATCGCCATACTGATTGTAAATAAGTATGCTACTTCTATTTGCTCCTATGTAATTCGTTCAAAAAATCGAATACGAGATTTATTAAAAACGGCTGTAATGATTTTGATAAAACTTTACACAATTATTTACCTTAAAATGTGAAACAGAACTGCGTACCCATGTTTTTCACAGATAAAAATTGAATATCGAATTTGTGTATTTGTGCAAGTCAATTTAATTAGAAGGTTCTGTAAAAGATGCAGCAGGGGAAGGTGGCTGAATCGCTCAGTATTTATTCTAAGGACTGGGCTCCAGTTCCTAGCTACAAAAAGATGACAGACAAAGGTGGCTGAATCTTTCACCATTTATTCTGAAAAGATGGTCACGGAGGGTAGTTATTTCTTTCCTATATAACCATTGAGGGATCATCGTAGAAAAAATACGTTTATTGTCATATGAAAAAACTCAGAATCGCAAAGTTTAGGTGCACTCAGTTATATATTGTGTTGGTACTGATATTATTAAGTACATATTTATCTAATGTATAATTTTTCATTAAACTAATGCTTTTTTTTGTCCCATGTCCTCAACCAAATGGCTATCATAAAACATCAATATAGTACCACTATGTGGAAACATATCTACATGTAATATAATATATATTTATATTATACCCTATCGCATGAAGGGGGCGGTGAACTCCCCGATATTGTTTAACATTTATACAAGTGATCTTGTAGGTTCCCTTAGTCACGCTATAGCGTATGCAGATGATCTGGTGGCGTACAGATCAGGTCCGAAAATCGGAGTCATCAACATACTTTTGCAACGTGACTTCGATCACATCAAGGGATATTGCGACGATTGGAAATTGAAGATCAATTTCCAAAAAACCGAAACGATTCTGTTCAGGACCCCAGTGCAGAGGGCATCTTACGATACCAGAAAAAACTGGAAAAAATTGTGCATCATTGGACAGCATGGACGGCCGTTGGCGCTGAGAACTGAAGTCAAATACCTTGGCATCTGGCTTGACAAGTTTCTGTATTTTAATAAAAATGTGGATGCTTGTCTGGCTAGGGCTAGGGGGGCTTATGCTCTGACAAGAAGATTGTTTCAAAGCAGTCAACTTGATTCAAGGGTGAAAGTCATTTGCTACATGGCCCTCATAAGGCCGATCATCGCCTACGGTTGTCCTGTGTGGTTCAATATTTCACCATCCTACATGGAAAGGATACGGCTGTTTGAGAGGCGTTGTCTCCGATCCTGCTTAGGATTGTACCGAACGCCGGACTCCGAGTACATAAAATATTATCGCAACGAGGTTCTTTACAATGGGGCCCAGCTGAACAGAATCGACAATTTCCTTATTAAGGTGACTCGGAGGCACGCTGCAAGGGCGATGGCTAGCGACAACAGCCTGATCTTCGGGGCTTATTACCCCAATGATACATACATGGAGAGTACGCTCGTGTCTGGCTTTATTCCGCCAGAGGCATTTATTTATATCGATTCGTTAGGGTTGGTACAGGACAGGAACGGTATCCCGGTTTTATACCACCGCTACCGTGACGCGCGTGACAAGCGGCTAATCCGCGACGGGTATGTCGACAATGCTCCGGAGCTCCTCCGCTTTAGCACTTCGGTATCGGATCGCGATAGGACCGATGCTGAAAGGCAGAGAACGGAATTTTGGTGGCTACATGAGGGAAGTGATCCTGCACTTCCTCAGGTCTTTGCGGACTTTTAGTCCACTCCTTAATTGTAAGACAAATAAAATTTAGAAACGAGGTCTGGGGCGGGGCATGTGCTCCATATTGGCGTACAATATGGTGGAATACATGCAGCCTGGGGGCCAAAAGTCTCGATCGGGATGGCGACCCCTCCTGGCATTTGCAACGAGTGCTCGCCACCCCGATTATAATTAAGTTAGGTGTAAGTAGTTTTAAGTAGTATTAAGTAGTATTAAGTAGTCTTAAGTTAGTTTTTAATCTAGCTTAAGCTTTTTTATACAAAACAAACAATTTTACTGATCAAAGTTTTTTTAAATTTTCTTTGAACAAAAAAAAAAAGGATCTACAAATGAAATAAAATAAAAACGACTAAAGCTGAAAAGCAAATAAAAAAAGTTAATTTAAGCTTAGAGCGCCCGCTTAGGACCGATAAGTTAGTATATGAAAAAATGTTAATTATAAGTTAGATTTAATCATTTTTGTCTAGTTTTAAGTTAGTATTTTAAGATAATAAAAAATGAATTTAAAAAGTAAAAAAAAAAAACCCTATCGCATGATAGGTGTTTATCAGTTTTGATACAAAGTTTGTATCCAGTTTTTGGGCCTTCAATTTTGAGCTAGAATGATAAAATTTGGTACACGCACTCTTTGTATCAGAACATGTGTAAACATTTTTAAAATCCGGCCACTGCCCCTCCCACTTCTCAAAAAACATTGTCTAGTTCAAACGGAGAGAAAGAATAAATGAATATCTGACAATCTTAAAATCTATGATTCGTTTTAATAAAGTTTTTTTTTGTCATGCCCACTTTGTTGGGCATAAAGTTTTTTTTTTGTCATGCCCACTTTGTTGGGGCGTTTTCAGTAAAAAAATGTTTTTCGGTAAAATTTGAAGGAAATTTGAAACAATGTTTGACGCAAAAACGTCGGTAATATTATAATGAACATTTTATTTATCGATTTTCTTAACTTTCGACCTCTTTTTGGTACGTTACCCTATAAACGCCATTTGTATACCCTACCCCATAGCATATGCAATAGAACAACGTTGTTTTTTTTTTGTCGAACCATAAAATATTTTGATAAACTGTCTGAACAATATGTTGTGAAAATTATATTTTAATTTCATACACATAAAGTTTTTAGCCACACCCACTTTTTGGGGATATTAGTTTTAAAGATGGGATGGGATGGAATTGGTTATTAAATAATTCGCACAGCGGATTGTAGTCTTCTCATATGTTTTTATATTATTTTACCTTTTTGACCAATCTATTTTTTTTTTCATTACAATGTCCTTGGTATGCGATATTGGCGATATAAAACACTTTAACCATTAAGTATAACCCAAGGGTATACAAATAATTTAGTATCGAAAATCAATAAAAGTGAATATCGCGTGTACATCAAGGTGGTTGTCCAGGTCGACATAGCAGACATTGAATTCATTATGGAAAGTAAAAAAATAAGTTCTTCCATAAATCAATTTGAACCCTTCTCGACTTGTACACACACTTTTAATATCTGACCCTTTTCCGACCTTTCCATCTTTAATTAGTGCTAGTTCTTCTGATGATGATCCCTTAATGAAAATACCCGAGAAATACTGCCTGCCATCCAATTTTATGGCCGTTTGGTCATAATCAATTTTGACAAAGTTCCTGTCAACACCTTTCTATATATCAAAGGCACTAGAACCATTTAAAGTCCTTAATAAAATCACCACATCAAATATTTAAAATGTCATCATTTTGACTAAAACTGCCGGACAGCATACATAGTACCGAAAGCCACATCATTTAGTCAAAAGTCAACAGACGTTCACCATATTGAAAGGACCTCCTTATCCCTCAAATACGAAAGCATAATATTTGGAATGCAAAGAAAGGACATCGTGGGAGTCGAAGGAAGAGCAGAAAATGTGAATACTACGTGTATGTATACTTGCATATTGTGGACGGTAGCTATCCAATGACTCTTTTTCCACGTTTGCATATGTTGAGTGTCAATAGGGTTGATTATAGAGAGCTTATAATGTCCTGGCGTCGCTTTGATGAGCCGAAAATATTTATACCATGTGAGAAATATGGCTAGAAAAGGAAACAAATATAAACGCAAACTCATAATACCTACCCTTTTGGCAATTTAAAGGGTTCTGTCGGCTGGGTGTGCTAATGGGTATAATATGCGAAAGTGGGTAAGTGGTGTGGATTTGAAAACTCGTTAAAGGAAATTTCTTCGAAATGCTTTTGTACGCTATTAGAATGTGTAACCTTCAGATACACACAGTTGAGTCGAATCAAATTCAATCAATTTACATGTGTCCCCAGAGACGTCGACGAAGACGATGACGACAGATGCCAGGGTGTCGAAGGACAGGGTGAAAACACTTTTCTTATTGACACGAAGAATTGAGAAATTTTCTTTTGATCGCTCATGTGAGAAAATGCTTTGGGTGATTAGGGGGATGAAGGAGTTTTTTTCTTTTATTTGCTATTAGTGCAGAAATATATATTTTGCGACGAAGAGCTTGTTTGTAGATTCCATTTTTTACCAAAATTGTGTAATCCAAAAAAAAGAGTAGAATCCGATGTGTGAATTGTTTATACCCTATATCATCTCATCCTTAAAATAAGTGGACGTGGCTTAAAATTGTATGTGGTTGAAATATAAAAAATGACACTGTCTACTTTTTAAAAATACCTAACGGTTTGACCAAAACCTTTGTTTTTTAGGTGTGGCTCAAGTGGCTTGACAGTGGGCTAAAATGATCTATAGAAGGAATGTATATATGAATATCAGATAACTATTTTAATTTTAAACTTCATTAAACTTTTATCAAAAAATCGATTTAATTACCTTTGGGAAATGTTAATGCTAACGATATATTTTGTACGACTCCCTTCGGCAGTCCCAATAACGTGAATGCTGCTAGGGAGTGAAAAGTAGAAGTTTGAAAGAGTGAGAGAGAATCAACGGTTTTTGTTAGGGAGAATATATTTAAAATGAGGTGCACGATCGCTCGTAATAGCACATTGACTTTTAGGCTTAAACGTATTATAACGATTTGTTTTAATGTCAATAGTATACATACTGCTTTAATTTTCGATTTCATTCCACTATTCAATATGTGTATGAAGATTTTATTCAAATTCAAAAAATTGTTTTTTGTTATTTTATGATTTATGTTTAATGTGTACACACCAATGGAATTACGAGACCTACTTTTTCGGATTCTGCTATAGTTCGATTTTTTTACGAAACCTAGACTTGCTCTATTAGAAGAAAATAGAAAGATAGTCACACCGTCAAGTATTTCAAGTTATTCGAAACTTATCAATTTCTGTCCGTTTGTCGCTACCAGTTTTTAGAAAACGAAAATAGCCAAATATTTCTTAGAGATTTAATACTTCCTAAGGGGGTTGGAAAGTTTGATACAAACGGTAGAGTTTGGGTTCATTACATGTGTAATAAGAATGGGAATGGAAATCATTCTAAGCCCGTTATTATTACTCCATGATAAGCAAAAAAACTCAGAGAATCATTTGGCTTACCTTTTGGGAAATGTTTTCAAGAGGGCTTACGCATACCTTAACAGATATTCTCTGACTATATGCTTTTAGAGACATCTTTCCAAGCAGGCCAGATTCTTTTAGAGTTATCTTTCCAATCAGAAAGGAGGGCGATATATTTACTGTAACATGTCATTGATAAATCAATCTGTGCTGAGGAAATTAAACGTATGATTGTTAAACTATTCTGGGTCCCTGAACTCAGGGACTTCCATTGCAGATGCAGATTAGCTTACATGAAAAGGTTTTGTACATAATATTGAACAGATAAATAGATAGTCTATCAAACCGCCTTTGAAGGAGTACGTGAACTTATAGATACAAAAACTCTCATATGTGAGGGTGTCTTTGGTTGAAGAAACTCTTGATGAACGAAACTATTGAAATAGGCACCTGCCAGATGACTAGATGTCATGTAACTAAGACACTGACTACGCAAAGAGAATTGAGTAAGCGAAGCGGGGGAGTAACTGTCAATCAAGAAAATTATTTACATAGGCACCTATGTAAACCTTTTCATTGATCGACAGTAACTTAGCACCCGCCTTCAAAAGAACATAGTGGTTTATTCTAAGTGCTGCCGTTATTTTTATAGTATTCCATATTGCCATAGTATAATAGTTTTGATATATAGGTTAGATATTATATACAAAGTCATAAGCTACGCCCACTTTTCGGGGCATTTTCTTAAAAAAAACATATGAGAAGGCTACAATCCGCTGTGCGAATCCCATCCCATCCTTAACATTAATATCCCCAAAAATTGGGCGTGACTACAATCTCAATGGGAATAAAATCAAGAAAATTACATTGTCACCGCATCTTGCTCAGATAGTATCTAAATATGTTTGGTTCGACAAAAAATGACGTTTTTCTATGTTAAATCTATGCTAAGGGGGAGGGTATACAAATGTTTTTTTTTTGAAGAAAAGTTGTCGTGCGTTAAAATGATCTAAAAATGAAATGTTTGACATTATGCAAGTATTTGCACCGAATTTTGTTTTGAAATTCTATAAACTTTGACAAAAAACGCCCCCAAAATGTGGGCTTGTAAAAAAACTTTATATGAATATAAATTGTCTAAATATCTTGTGTAGACGTTTTATCAAAATTCTTTACATTAGGACAAAAAAAAAGCTTGTGTAAAAAGTGGGCGTGTTAGTTGGCTATAGTTCTGTAGGCACGGACAAGGATTTTATATACCAAATTTCATTATCCTAACTCACAATTTAAGGCCCAAATGGCCGAGCAGACAGACGGACGGACTCAGCAAGTGAGTCGATCCAGAGTCATTTTCCTACAAAAACCATTTGTATAACCTACCCCATAGCATATGTAGGAGAAAAACGTTGTTTTTTGTCGAACCATAAAAGATTTTGATAAACTGTTTGAAAAATATGTTGTGACAGTGTCATTTTTTATACTTCATCGCCATAAAGCCCACATTTTGGGGATATTTTCTTTAAGGATGGGATAGGATAGGTTATTATGATTGCAGCCTTTTCATATGTTTTTTTTTTTTAGATAACTACGTTTTCTGCTAACTGGATTCGATGTAAATGTAGTGCAACAACCAACGAACTCATTTTCCTGATCTGCTGTCACCTATTGGGTATTAGAAAGCGTTAGTGCAAAAAATGAAAAAAAATGTCCTTTTTCAAATTTTAATTTTTTTTTCTTAATAAAATGTTTATTTACCAATAAATATTTGTCGCATTATAACTCTTTTAACTTCAACTAGTATCATAGCAAAAAAAATATCTTGTAGCTATGTCGTAAATAGATTTTAAAAAAAGTCATTTAAAAAAGAAGCAAAACTTTTGTTGCCGTTTTATTAAAAGGGAGAAAGTGAATTTACCCACTTATTGCATTCAGGTGACGATATGGTAACGCCGTTTTTTGATGCCAGTATCATCATATGTTTAGACATGCAAGGTATTTCAACCTGAATTTTAACGTCCTATTTTCCTTATATAAATATTGTTTGTTGTACGGTTTTTAGTACTAGTTGGAATAAAATATTTAATTTTAAAGATAGCTTTATATATTGCATGTTTCTCTTATGTTTTCTATTTAGCTAATTATTTGCAATTATCAATTATATCGGCCATGTTGTTTTAATAATCCCAACTAACTTCAGTGCTGTTTAAAGAAATTATTTAAAGATCGGAATGAGATTATATCTTGAAGTGTATTGTTAACCTATTTCTATACATCAAGTGTGGGACAAACAAATGAATAAAAGTGTTCAACCCTCCACAGGAACAGTGGAAGAGTTCACTATACACACTATAAAACACAGGGAAATAGTCACTTTTGTTTTAACTATCATCAATCAGTCTCGGTGACGTCGCGAGATTAATTTTACTCCTCAATCTATCTACAAGGCAGGGCAACTAAAATATTTATTAAAAACAAACCCACTCCGATCGTAAATATCCTCAAAAACACGGAATATAGACGTTGTCCCTGCTATACGAAGAAGAATAAGTAACTCCCACTCTCAGAGCCATAGTGCTAGACAATGGAAGATTAAGTGGCCTTTTGGGAAGCATAGAGTAAAATTGCAGGCAGATGGGTATCGTAGGGTTCACAGCGTCTTATGGGATGAACGTGATTAAAAGACTGAAGGAACTTTAAGACTCACGTAGTGGGCAGCTATTTATGTATAGATACGAGTATACTTGAACAGTAATTTATTTTCCCTTTTTATCACTGAGATACAAAAAATTAATCTATCATAAGTGTTTTAATGGAACCCATGGGATGTCTTGTTTTTTTTTGTTGATTCTATTTAATGGTACTTTACAGATGCTAGTTAACAAGCAATAAAATTTTCTTACGAGATATTTTCCAAGTTGAAAAATATCTCGTTTGGGAAACGTTTCTCACTGGAAGAGAAAATTAAAACACGCTAAACAAAATTCAGCTCCACACAGGATGCAGGGTTTTTCATATTAGCCGCATGTCAACAAGGTTCTTCAAAAGCCATCATAACGTTTGAAGATGCTCTCATTTAAACCACCGCGACTTTGACATTTGACTGTATACTTCAGAAATGTCACAAAACATCGACATAATGTATGGGCATACTCATTAAGATTGGTAATAATCTGGTCAGTGTTAAAAAGGGCCGTGGGCATTGCAGGGCATTGCAAGGCAGAAGCAATTATTGCCCCCATATTTCGAAGAATGGGACGATGGAATTTAATTCTTCGTCTTGTCATTATCGTGGCTTCTATGACCGTAATGATACATGTAACAATTGATTGTAAGAGTTTCCAATTTGGCTACATTGAAAAGATTACAAAAAGCGTGCTTCAACGGCAAACGTAGCCTGTTTCAACTTGTTATGGTGGCTGACCGGTTTAGGGATAGGAATCACAATCCTATAGCCTAAATGGTACGCATTTAGCATGGGGGGGTGGGTGCACTATTTGGTTATACGAACCTGCTCTCTCGTCGCTCGACTGTTAATTACCTTGATAACAATTGCTGTATGATGATTAAATCTTGTAGAACGAGGCTACACTCTGATTAGCTCGGAAATGCCCGGAAATGCTCGGAAATGCCCAGTGGTTGTAACTCTGACTACACATCAATTGTACCTCGAAGTCGTAACCATCGGGTACTGGCTTCATCCAACCGCATTTGACTTGGTAAACGATAAGTGCGAATGTTGATAACAAGACGAAAAACAGCAACACTATAAACAGCATGGTCAGAATGAAACGGAATTCCTGGCTTGCTGTCCCAGGTAAACCTAGATGAGCTGCTTCGACATATTCGGGCAACAGGTTATTTAGGAATCTCAAGGGTAAGTCAGGCCCCTTGAACAAAGATGGTGGCGGATGAACCGAAAGGCCACCGGCAGCGCTCAATCCCGTAGTGGATACTGATGGCCACGTGTCCTAGGGGTATCTAATAAATTGGAACTGGCCCTCCAGGTTGGGGGTTGTGCGTTGGGTTAACAACCCAACTTGTTATACATTAAACAGGAGTGATGCAGGCGAACAACTAGCGGAAGCCCATAGCTGCTAGAAAGCACACATGACTGCTATCCAGGAAATACGATGGGATGGACCGGACAAAAAGAAGATGAAAAACTGTGATATCTACTACGGAACGTGTTATAGTGAGCAGAAACAGTGACTATTCGGTTGCGGATTTGTTATAAGTGCCAGACTGAGACAAGAAGCTTTATGTTGAGAAGACATTAGCAATTCGCCAACATAAGCCTTATATGCGCACACGCCCCAATAGTAATAAAAGAAGCTAAAGCGAAAGATTGTTTCAATGAGCTGAGCTCCTTGACAAAACCTGTGAGCGACTACGAAGTACGATGTTAAAATTGTTCTGGGAGATTTTAACGGTGGGAAGAGAAGACACCTTTAGCAGTATTTCCGGAAAACACAGCCTACACGACAACACGTTTGGCAACGGACTAATTGTCTTCAGTACGGAACGAAATGCCACTGTAGCCACCGATCGAAGATAAAGAGAGGTGCCACACCAGTAACGATGTTCGAAATTTTACCAAAGTGTAAATCGTCAAAGCCAATGGTACAAGGCTCGAACAGAATCCTGTCCAGGTGAACAAGAAAATATCGTAGTTGATACACAGTCGGTTCTGAGAATATGGAAGAGCCACTTCTGCAGACTGTTAAACGGCGATGACGAACAACATTCCGCTGTCAGGCAGAACGTACCATTCAATATTGGCAACGACAGCGAAAACTACTAACCGCCCGACCTAAGTAATATCTAAACTCAAGCTTAACAAGGCCGGCGGAAATTATGGTCTTCCCGTCGAGCTATATAAAGCCGGCGGAGATGACTCGGTAGCAGACTTGGAGATGAGCTCAGCATCGTTTTCCCGATTCACAAAAAGGAGGCCCTCTGAACTGCGCCAACTACAGAGGTATAAGTCTCCTAAGCAACGCCTAAATATCCTATCTGCCGTAATATGTGAACGCCTGAAACAACCTGATCGGCTAAATCAGTGTGGTTTTAGGCCAGGAAATTCCACAACTCATCAAATCTTCACAACTCAGCAAATCCTGGAATCCGATACCCACTACCTATTCATCGATTTCAAAGCCGCATACGACAGCATTTATAGAGTCAAAATATACAGAGCCATGTCTATAAACTAGAAACATACTAGTCCGTCTGTGTAGGATGACGATGGAAAATTCTCGCTGCTCCATGAGGGTCGAAAACGACCTCACCGACACATTTGATACCAAAAAAGGATTTAGGCAAGGTGATGCGCTGTCATGTGACTTCTTTAATTTGATTCTTGATACAATCCTCTCAAAACTCCCGAGCCAACACCAGATGCACAATCTTCCAAAAATCTGTGCACACGCCGACGATATTGACATCATGAAGAAAGCCTTGGTCGATTCGAGAGGAAAATTCTTCGAAAAATGTTCGGTCCCGTTTGCGTTGACGCCAAGAACTATACGAGCTGTGCAGCGACATGCCACCCAATTTGGAGTGCGCAACTGGAAGCAGTTAGCTAAGGACCGGGCTAATTGTAGAGGTATGTTGGTTAAGTGTAACGATTGCTGTATAATCGATGTTTCATATGAATTATATGGGTGGTATACCATATTGAGTATAGAACTTATAATACATAGATTATGTGCAACTTATTGAACTCTATATAATAATTTTAGAATTACTTAATATTTTGAGCTTAACAATATTAAAGAAGCAATATCATTCTGTCTCTGGTGCTATTCCCTTGGCTGATTTTCTTCAAATTTCAGTTCTGCAACCAGCACTCGTTTATGTGCGGGCTATATACAAAAATTCGATGTTGATAGTTGTGATAAGTTTAATTAAAATGGTTAGAGCCAATTTTGAAAATTTGAAAATTTTGATATTGTACTAACGGGTGATTTTTTAAGAGGTTTAGAACCAAGGAAGGGGGGGTTTTGAGTAATTTTCTCGCACTCGTCACAACAGCTAGACGAGAAGACTGGCATGAGTTTTGTTGTGTATAGACCAAGAGTCAAGTCCCACACCCACCGACGAGCTAAGAGGGAACTAGCATGCCAGCAATGACTCAAATGCAAACAAGGTCTACGCAACAAATGGCAATTCGAAAAAATGAATGAAATATTTATTTGAATCGATAGTTTGAACCTTGCAATTTAATGTTTAAAGGTAATTTCATGCAAATGTTGACCGCGGCTGCGTCTCAGGTAGCCCATCCGCTGAGTCCAATTTTGGCATACTCTTTCACACATATCGGCCGGTATCTCACGAATGAATGCATGGATGTTGGCTTCCAGTGCGTCAATCGAAGCGGGCTTGTCCCTATAGACATTAGCCTTGACATACCCCTACAAAAAATAATCTAATGGTGTCAAATCGCACGATCTAGGCGGCCAATTAACCGGACCGAAACGTGAAATTAACTGTTCACCAAACTCGCCTCGCAATTGCGCCATTGTTTCGCGTGTTGTGTGGCATGTGGCACTGTCTTGTTGAAACCACATATCATGCAAGTCAAGAACTTCCATTTCGGGCAAAAAAAAGTTTGTTATCATCGCTCGGTAGCGTTCACCATTGACAGTAACGCTGCGATTCGCATCATCTTTGAAGATATATGGCCCAATAATGCCGCCGGCCCATAAACCGCACCAAACAGTGGCTTTTTCGGGATGCATTGGTAGCTGTTTCAATGCTTCTGGCTGATCTTCACTCCAAATGCGGCAATTTTGCTTATTTACGTACCCATTCAACCAAAAATGAGCCTCATCGCTGAACACAATTTTTCGATAAAAAAGCGGATCCTCGGCCAGCTTTCCAAGAGCCCATTCACCAAAAATTCGGCGTTGTGGTAGGTCGGCTGGCTTTAGTTCTTGCACCAGCTGTATCTTAAAAGGCTTTACGCAAAAATCCTTCCGCAAAATTTCCCACGTAGTGCTGTAACAAAGGCCTAACTGCTGGGAACGGCGCCGAATCGACATTTCGCGGTCTTCTGTCACACTAGCTGATACGGCCGCAATATTTTCCTCACTACGCACAGTACGTAAACGTGTTGGTGGTTTAATGTCCAACAAAGTAAATTTGGTGCGAAATTTGGTCACAATCTTCCGAATAGACTGCTCAGAAAGTCGAGAATGCCGATCATAAAATGGAAGCAGCGCGCGATGAACATTTCGAACCGAGCACGAATTTTGATAGTAAAATTCAATAATTTGCAAGCGTTGTTCATTTGTAAGACGATCCATGGTTAAATTGCAAACCAAACTGAAGCTGTTTGACAGTGACACAAGGTACTTAAGACACGTCAGCTGTCAAAATTAGTGTTGCCAAAACCAAACCAGCTAAAAAATCACCCGTTAAAACCATTATATAGTAGGTAACGTTAATTTTAGACCTATAATGCCCGTTCCAAAATCCCTTATTGACGCAATAACCTCGCGTGCACAGGCAGACGGACAGAATTTTGAGATACACTTTTGGACTAGTCTACCATCAAAATCTTTAGTTTTTGATCACTAACTCTAATTTTTTGGGTAGTAATAATTATTCCACCAGGCAGACTATAGTAGATAAATTCGGGTCAGCATCTCGCGCTTTAAATATTATAAGTACAAGGAAAAAAATTATCGGCCGAAGTACATACCATAAATATCGCACCCGAAAGTGCTTCATTTAAAAATGAGCCAAATCAGACTTCTCAGTCTATCTTTTGGCGAATTTTACATAACGATCATGGTGTTCGCACTTAGAACATAAAATAAATTTATGAATTGTAGGCTTTAAATCATTTGAAGCCAAGGAACTTCTCCAATTGGACTCTGCGAAATTGATAAGAACCTTTTGAATTTCATAGAAAAATCCTCTTCAGGGATGAAGCTCACTTTTGCTGTATAGTGCGAACCAAAGTACTTGGCCAACGGTTGGTTTTCCAGGGAGAGGATTTAAGAGCAGATACACGATACCAAATAAAAACAAGGCTACAATCCGCTGTGAGGATCGTTAAACACCCTATCCCATACTTAAAATTAATATACCCAAAATGAGAGCATTATGGCGATGAAATACAGAAAATGACATTTTCACAACATATTGTTCAGACAGTTTATCAAAATATTTTATGATTCGACAAAAAACAACGTTTTTCTCCTGCATATGCTATGGAAAGGGTATACAAACGGTTTTTGTGGAATCCTATATAATAAATTTCATTCTCCTAGCTCAAAATTTGAGGCCGAAAAATCGGATACATGCAGACAGACGGACGGACAAACAGACATGGCATAATCGACTTAGCTAGTGATTCTGAGTCGATCCATATACTTTGAGGTATATGTAGCTAAATTATTTCTCTATGCTAAAAACTATGTATCAAAACTCATATATCACTATGGGATAGGTATAAAAAGAAAGGTATTGCTCTCATATAATTGTTCGACCACGAGATTTTGGTTGTTTATTAGGTTAATATTAGTTGTTTAAGCTGAAGAAGCCATTACGGAGAGATGGAACGTTGTTGGCTTAAACACTAAACAGTCAGACTGATTTTAAACTTCGTATTGACAGTTTTTTTGGTATCAATACCGGGGTGTTTATAACCTATCACATTGGGTTATATTAGATTTTGGTCAAATTTTAAAATACTCGAAAATACTTTTGATTCAAGACATTAGTAATATTAACATGAATATTTCGTCTATAGATAATTTTAGCCAACGTCCACTTTTTGAGGGGGTTTCTTAACAAAACGATATGTTTACCCTATCCGATAGCATATGCAATAGAAACATATGAGAAGGCTACAATCCGTATTCCGGATCGTTGAATACCCTATCCCATCCCATCCTTCAAATTAATGTACCCAAAAAGTGGACGGGGCTAAAAGCTGAATGTGGATGAAATATAGAAAATGACATTGTCACCACATCTTGTTCAGATAGCTGCTTATCTTTAAATTTGTGATTCTCAAAAACAACGGTTTTTATTGCATAAGCTATGGGGTAGGGTATACAAATTGTTTTTTTGTAGAAAAACACCCCCAAAATGTGGGCGTGGGATTAAGGTTGAAGGTTAAAAGGTTGAAAAATCGGTGGATGATCATCTAAGTCGCGCAACAAAAACCAGTTGTGTAATGCAATACTGAGAGCGTAGTGCTCTGTGATGTGAAAAAAAAATATAGAGACGAAATAATTATATTATCATAACCAATGATCTTGCATCCATCATATTTTTAAATATTTTAAAATTTTACCGAAAAATGTTACTTACTGAAAACGGCTTTAAAAAGTGGGCGTGTCAAAAAAATGTGTTTAAATATGTTACAAAGACACTTTTTCAAAAAACAACCGTTTTTTGAAAATTTTTACAATTGTTCTGCTTCGTCTGCCAGAGAGTCTATATACCAATCAACAGTGTAGCTAGAAATTTAAGGCCCAAAATCGGTGACACACAGACGAACGGATGGTTGGACAGACGGACAAACGGACATACAGACATGGCTAGATCGACTCAGCTAGCGATTCTTAATCGATCGATATACAATGCGGTATACCTATCGATATTATAGTCCATACCAAATCAGTTGACCATACTACTGCGCAGTTCTCTTGAAATTTATTTTACAATATTTTAAATTTGTCTCAAATCCTCTCTCTGCGCAATCGACCGTTGGCCAACTGATTTGGTATGGACTATATTTCTCTATGTTATAAACTTAATGTCAAAACTAACATAGGAGAAGGCTACAATCCGCTGTGCAGATCGTCATCCCTATCCCATCCCACCCTTAAAATTAATATCCCCAAAGTGTGGGCTTTTTTATTGCAATGGAAAATAGAAAGTTACATTTTTACAACATATTGTTCATACAGTTTACCAAAATCGTTTATGTATTGACACAAAAACTATATCTTTCTCCTGCATATCCTATTGGATAGGTGTTGATTAAAATGATCTATTGACAAAATGTCTTGTTCACAAACTTTGTCAAAATTCTTTACCGTTTGACCAAAAATATAATTTTCCTCAAAAGTGGTCGTGGCAGTGAGAGGATTTTGAAAATACTTACACTTATTCTGTAGGCACGGATAAGGATCGTATATACCTAATTTGATTATCCTAGTTCAAAATGTAAGGCCTGAAAATCGGTGAAGTACAGACGGACGTTTTTTGGTACATTTTTAAAATCTTTGAAAAAACGTTTGATGAAAGATCATTAATTATGATAATTTGAACATTTCGACTCTATTTAAACCCACGCCCCCTGTTTGTGGGCGTTTTCCTACAAAAACCATTTGTATACCCTACCCCAAGGTATATGCAATATGTTGTTCAAACGAAAAGGAATTTTGATAAAATAATGTATAACCAAGATATTCAAACAATCCCTTTTGCTATATTACACCCATATAAAGTCTTTAACCACGCCCATTTTTAGGGTTTGTGTAATTTGAGGATGGAATTTGATAGGGTATGTTACAGACAGGATTAAAGGTTCACGAAGCATGTTGGATAGGCTCTTGGATGCGACAGTTATTATGGCCTCGGTAGTTTCTGCAAGATATGGGATCGCATATTCAGTTTTATGTCAACACTTCCGTATTTTAAGAGTTCTGCTTGTAATCCATCAGAACAGGGTGCTTTCTTATTCTTCAACTTTTTGATGTTAGCGTAAACTTCTTCAATACTGGGAGATTGGGTTACCACTTCATTGACTGCAGGGGGATATCACACTCTCAACATTGCTTCTTAAGCAAATGCTGGTATTACTGCCTGAATATATTATATTGTTGTTTCGTAGGGTCTGCTTTCAGACTTGGAACACAGCTGTCAGTTAATTGTTATTGTTTGTAATAGACGGATGCTCTTCTTGTCGTGAGAATTTTCGATTTCCTTTAGCAAGGAAGCTGTATTTTCGTATGATTTTTGCTATTCTATTCTTCGTATTCAATGCTCTTTCCAAGATATGTGCAATTTCTGTCACCTAATGTTGGTACATTGCGTTACGGTGTCCACTGGAAGTTGATATTGGTGGAGTGTGAAGTTACAACGGGGAGTCAGTTACGTTTTCTTAAGGAAACGATAAAAAGAAAAGACAACAATTTATTTGCCGATCACGACTGTCTTTATTGTGAGTTCGCTTAAGACTAACTTATGTTCTAACATTATTTCAAAAAGAGAGCTAATGATAAAAAAAGCATAAACATATTCCGTTGTTTATGATGCCATGATTTCTGCATGTGGAGATCGTTTATGATAAGGCTGGTGCGATACCATCTATAGTACAGCGTTGGTACATCTTTAAGCAGCTGTTGCCAACCAAAGACGATCGGTAGGTTGTTAACAAGCCGTTTACATCTCGTTGCTATGCGGTGATGGTTGCTTGTTGTTAACAAATAGCTGGTGGTTATGTATAATGACGTGTAAAGCATTAGTAATATCGCAACTCGTGCATATTCGAATATAAAGATTGACATCGAGCTCTCTAGTTGTATTAAACTTATTTGCAGAGAACTTTAGTAAATCATTTATTGATACTCCTCTAGTTTTAGACGAACATTATTTCAGTAATCTCAATGACTGTTCTCATGTTAGTTTCAGCAATGCTTCATTGGACGACGAGACACTACTTAAATATATCTCTTCATTAAACAACGATGCGGGGCCCGATGGAATCATATCAATAGTCGTAAAGAAATGCAAAAATGCTCTTTTGCCATACGTAAGTATATGTTTGAAAGTTCCCATGCCACAGGAGTATTTTCAACCCAATGGAAAAGTTTATTTATAACACCTATTTTTAAAAAAAGGTGAGCGAGGAGATATCTCTTATTATAGATCTATCTCAAAACTATATTGCATTCCTAAGTTATTCGATCATATTATTTGTGATAAATTGGTCTTCCCTTTTCGAAACATCATCTGTGAAGAACAGCATGGCTTTGTAAAAAATCGATCGACTGTCACAAATCTCTTAACTTTTATGCATTATTGATCTAAAAGCTTGGCAAATAAAAAAAAGAAATCGATTGTATATACACTGGCTTTTCCAAAGCCTTTGACCAGTCATCACATAACATCATATATTTTAAACTAAAGGCATCTGGATTCCCTCCAGGATTCATACATTGAATTAAATCATATCACTCATTGAGAAATTACCAAGTAAATTTTAGCGGTTCCAACCAACCAACCCATTGGTTTATTTGGTTTGTTTATTTTGATCCTAAAACGGTCTTTAATAAATACATTACCGTTATCATCAATAAATACAACTCTATGTTAGGTTTTATAAAAAGATGGTCAAAAGAGTTTAATGGCCCGTATGTCACTCTTTCGCTCTATAATTGACTAGTTCCCCCTTATTCTTGGATTATGACTTAGAAGTTTGGTCACCCTCCTATGTAATTCATTAGAATAGAATTGAATCAGTCCAACGTAAATTCATAACATTTGCTTTGAGAGGACTTCCATGGGATGATCTTTTCAATTTGCCTCCGTATAGGTGTCGAATTAAACTGCTGCAACTGTTGCCCTTGTCTCAACGTCGACTTAACAATGACATGGTTTTCTTACACCAATTAATATCAGGACAAATAGATGTTCCTGATCTTTAAAGTGCTATTGGTTTTAATACGCGGGGAGGTTCATACAATCTGCGTAAATTCAATATATTACACAAACCCATTACCCAATCATAAAAATCATAAAAATAATGATGTAGTTGCACTACATGTTAGTAAAAGTAGTTTAAAAAAAATACTCTGCGTAATAAATGTATGTAAAATTGTTTTATATTTTCTTGATAATATTAAATAATATTATATATAGCTAAATTGTAATTTTATCGTTTACTGAGTTATTTAGTTTGACATCACTAACAAATGATGTCAAACTTAATAATTTCTATGTTCTGTTATGTCCCACTAACAAATGCACTAAATTATGAGCCTGTGGATGCATATTATATGCTTGTATTAAACTCGTTCTGACACAGATCTGATAGTGTATATTTAGAATGGCGTGCTAGGACACAAAAAATCCCAGACTGATTATTCTCACATATTTTCATATTCATACAAAACAATAATTCAACCTTGATTTTATAATCTAGTAATATTATAATTATATGGTTATATGGACATAAACATTTACAATACAGCTTTTCTTACATTAGTACCACCAAAACAGTTGTACGCTTAATACCATCAGCCCGCAAATGTATCTGATGCTGCCGTATACTGAGGAAAGGTAAATTCTTTATAAGGGTTATATATGGCATCTCCTACATAGATCTCTTCAGGGTTCCATACTGTAACTATCATTGCCCTGGTTATAAATAATTCAAAAGAAGAATAATCTGAATAAGAAATCCTGCAATCAGAGTGCAGGAAAGTTGATCCTACAAAGGACATGCATCTAGTAAAGGGTATCCACTATCCATAGTGCACATTGCAGAGATATTTTTGTCATATCCTTGATTCGATAATTTTTTTTCCTTTGTTGTGTCCTTGATAGAGTCTTTTTTTTAGAAAATAAGATACATTTTTCATTGCATTGTTGGATATTTGTTCATAAAATGAAGTCATCGGGAACTGTAGTAAAGAAATAAGTATACAAACAATACTAAGAAGGAAGGGATTTGAAAACGTTAGATATTGCTTGGTACATATGGGTTGCTATAATTTCAAATATATGCTAGTATTACTTTAAAAGCTTAGAATGTATGTAAGAATACGTAGGTACTAAAATATAAATAGCGTCAAATGTTATTAAGCTTTGACTTTTTGATGTAGACAGTTAGTTGACAAGAGCAATAAAGCCATAAATACCATAAAAAAATGAATTTCGAAATCTTTTTTATATTCGGCTTTCTGATATTCCCCGATTACCACAGCTAACCACAAACCGTGCAAGCCTTGAAAACAAACATTGAAGAAGAAATCATTATTTTGGTATACGAGATATTTTGCGAGCAATAATTTAAAATGCTGTTAAATGGTCACAAATGTCGTACAGCTCAGGAGGTCGTCATTTGACCAATATGTTCCTTTCAATATTATTTTGTCATCAATTTTAGACGTTAAAAAAAATTTCGCGCAACAGACTACAATTTCTTTTTGATAACAAAATGGAATCTAATTTATATTAAAACATTATGTCACTTCAGTCCCACTTGGCAAAAAGAGGAAAAAATCGCACGGTGAACTAAATATATTACAATATCTATTTTTAACTAAATCATGTCGGTATTGATTGGATAAACTGCCGGAATCCATTAACTGAAATTAAGATATCATATTTTCAAATCTTAATAGGTTATGTTAGGTTATGGGGGCTGCACGAGATGCGCGTGCGCACTTAGACCAGGACGTACCGTTATGGTACCAGGTATAGTTCCCTGGGATATCTCTGGGAACCGCCACCCAAAGAGGTGAATGGTAAAGTGTTAAGAGATACAAAGAAGGCATTTTTCGGCTGATTTCGATGTGAATGAGATGGAATCCAAGGATTTGATAGCCGCTTGGCTGTCACTGAAGATGCTAATATTCTTCATGGATATAATATTACGCCTCAGCTAGGATGAGGGTTTTAACTGTCATTATTTTCACTGGAAAACGCTACAATGATAAGGAAGATGAAAGGATTTGCTTACGTTAAACATCTCGGAGAAGACACTTCCACCCACTCCAGATTCTGTTTTAGACCCATCAGTGTAGATACGCATTGAGTTGTTATCTGCAATCATATCCGACTCCTATGCTACCCCAAAAAGTGGGCGTGGCAAAAAACTTTTGATAGACGAAATATAGATATTGAGATTTTCTTTATATGTGTATACCCTATCCCATAGGGGTATATTAGTTTTGATACATAGTTTGTAACATAGAGAAATAATTTTGCTACATATACCTCAAAGTATATGGATCGACTCAGAATCGCTAGCTGAGTCGAATTAGCCATGTCTGGCTGTCCGTCCGTCCGTCCGTCTGTCTGTTCGTCACCGATTTTTGGGATTTGAATTTTGAGCTATGATAATCAAATTTTTAGAATCGTAATATCTATATTCCGTCAATATAAAGTTTTGTGCCACGCCCACTTTTTAAGGGCGTTTTTAATAGAAAACGTTTTTCGGTCAAATTTTAAAATTTTCGAAAAAAATGTTGATGCAGAATCATTAGTAATGTTAATATGAACATCTTGTCAATAGACCATTTTAACCCACGCCCATTATTTGGGGGCGTTTTTATATAAAAACCATTTTTATACACTACCCCATAACATATTATGCAGGAGAAAAACCTTGTCTTTTGTAGAACCGTAAAATTTGTTCTGACAATGTCATTTTCTATATTAAAATCCACATCGTGTTTTAAGCCATGTCCACTTTTTGGGGATATTAGTTTTACAGATGGGATGGGATTGTGTCTTCAACGATCCGCACAGTGGATTGTAGCCTTCTCATATTTTTTTCAAACACTTTTATGAAATTCCTTACAGTTTGGCCAAAAACTATGTTTTTCTAATAAAAAAAAGGGCGTGGCAGTGGGCGGATTTCAAAAATGTTTACACTTGTTCTGCTTTGTCGGCTAGAGAGTCTATATACCAAATTTCAACACTCTAGCTCAAAATTTAAAGCCCGAAAATCCGGACGAACGGACAGACAGGCAATGCTAGATAGACTCAGATGGCGTTTCTGAATTGATCCATATACTTTGAGGTATATCTATCGATATCATTTTTTTATGTTACAAACTTAATGTCAAAACTAATATACACCTTTGGGATAAGATAAAAACACATGAGAAGGCTACAATTCGCTGTGCGGATCGTTTAATACCCCAACTATATGGATCGACTCAGAATCGCTAGCTGAGTCGATTTAGCCATATCTGTCTGTCCGTCCGTCCGTCTGTCTCTACGTCACTTAATTTTGAGTTAGGAAAATGAAATTTGGTACATAGGATTCATGGCCGAGGCTACAGAAGAAGTGTACAAATTTTTAAAATACGTCTACTGCCACGACCACTTTTTAGAAAAACGGGGGAAACCGTTAGGAATTTGTAAAGTGTGTCGTATAGGACCTTGTTGCGATAACATTTGATGTAATCGAATTCTGGAATTCGGTACAATCCTAAACAGGATCGGACATCGGGACAACCTTTAGCCATGTGCTACCAATGGCTACTATCAATAATTCCTGCATTTTGTTATTTCTATTCGACCTAAGAATTTTAGCTCACAATCTCTTTAATACATTTATTAAATAATAAAGTTTAGTGTTAAATTAAATCTTTGTTCATCTTAATTGGAACATAAACACTTCAGTGTATCTCATTTTGCAACTCGTATTAATTTTAGCAAATCTGTTAATAGCCCCGAGGATATTCTACAATAAAGACGTTTAAATCTAAAAAAAAATGTTTTGATGTATTCGAATTATTGCTTAAATGGCTTACTGAAATCGCAACTTTGATTGATTAGTTGAATCTAGACTCCATTAAATACAAAAACTGCTCAACATCTTCCGTGCATGTCTAAAACTAAACCACATACCACAAGTGTGGCGTGAAGTTAAAGTTTTATAAGTTATATACCGAAGGCAGGTAAATGGAGCCACACCGTAGCGAAAGATTTCATACCCATAAGCCTGTCCTCCTTCCTACTGAAAACGATGGAACGATTACTCGACATCCAAATACGTAGCAACCTGAATCCAGGTTACCTATCTGTAAGCCAACACGCCTATATAAAGGGTAAATCAGTGGAAACGGCTCTACACGAAGTAGTTCGCACAGTAGAAAATTTACTGCACTACAAAGAATATACGTTAGCAGCCTTTCTAGATATAGAAGGAGCCTTCAACAACGTTACAACTGAAGCAATTGCTGAGGCACTTACCAAAGCTGAAATAGGTACGGTTTATAGCAATTGGATCTTAACCATGCTCAATAACCGGATCATTTCGTCAACACTAGGCGATTATACCAAAAGGATCACAACGTCAAGAGGTACACCCAGTGAGGCGTACTATCCCCACTCCTCTGGCTATTAGTAGTCAACGAGGCACTTAAGAAGCTAGATATCACTGCAATAAAAACAGTGGCATACGCTGATGACGTAGTCCTCATGGCGTGCGGAAAATTCCCACCGACACTGAGTGAAATTATGCAAAGAAGTCTCAATATACTCAGCAAGTGGGCAAAGTCTTGCGGGTTGGGTGTAAATCCAAACAAAACAGAACTGGTTCTCTTTACTAACAGGAGATCGATCCCAGCATTTCCGGCACCGTCTCTGGAAGATTCGACTCTCTCATTGTCAGCAAGCGCGAAATATCTGATAATAAGCTGTACTGGAATCTAAACGTTGAAGAAAGAGTAAAGAAAGCTAATATTGCCCTCTATAGCTGCAACAGAATCTGCGGCAAAAAATGGGGCCCATCCCCGAAGGTCACAAAATGGCTATACACAGCCATTGTCAGACCAATCCTAACATACGGTTGCTTGGTCTGGTGGAATGCTATGAAAAAAGCAAAACATATGACCAAGCTTACGAAAGTTCAAAGGACAGCATGCATACTCACGACAGGAGCCATGCGCACTAGCCCCACAGTAGGGTTAGAAACAATTCTAAACATAACACCAATTGACTTACATATCAATGACACAGCAGCAAAAAGCGTAGCAAGACTCAAAGAAACGGGCAATCTACTTACGAAGCCCTTTGGCCACAGCTCAATATTAAACTCAATGGCATATGCGGATGAAGCATCTGACTACATGATCCCATATCACGACTTTTATACTTATAACTCTATCAGAATACCAAGCAGAGACGAATGGTCTTCTAACAATGTGTTATCTTACACTCAAATAGCAATCTATACCGACGGATCCAAAATGGAAGTCGGAGTGGGCTCTGGTATCTACTCTGAAAAGATCGGGCTAGCTACATCCTTGAGATTAGCAAACTCGTGTAGTGTATTCCTAGCTGAGATCCTGGCCATACTCGAAGCTGCCGAATCGGCTAGGGTATTGGACATATCACATGAGGATATCTCCATCTACATGGATGGTCAAGCGGCTATTAAAGCTCTGGCATCCACTATAGTAAAATCAGGGGTAGTTGCACGCTGCCGCGAAGAGCTGAATGCTCTTTGTAACCAGAACAAAGTCCAAATTATCTGGGTGCCAGGACATAATGACATTATAGGAAATGAGAAAGCAGATGAGCTAGCCAGACTAGGATCGTCCAGTTGCATTTCCCTAGCTGATAAAAGGGTCAATCCCCCGCTAGCATTAAAAAACATGAAATAACTAAGCACACTCAAAAGGCAACCATAACAAGATGGCAAAATACAATAACTTGTACACACACAAAATCTCTCTGGCCGGAATTAAGCGGCAGCAAATCAAACAAGCTATTAGCTTTGAATAGAGCTTCCATTTCTATAGCGGTGAGAGTGATAACAGGTCACAACCTGTTGGGTAAGCACTCTAATAAGATAAAACTGACTGGTGCGAACCAACTTTGCAAGAAATGCAGCGACCCTGACGTCGAAGAAGATGTCTCACACCTGCTATGCCACTGCCCTGCGATCAGTGGCAGTCGTTTTAAAATACTAGGCAGCCTTTACTTCGATGACCTAAGTGACCTAAGCGCTGATAGTCCGTTTTTGTAGCAGATCAGGATGGAGCAACTACCTCTTTGAGGCTGAAGGAGCAACACAGACCAGCACCGCATAAGTATCACTAGCGAACTTAACCAGGTATCCTCTTTCTCTATTTCAGGATACTTCTTCGAAGGGTATCGCTATGGACCCACGTAGGCCTATGCGAGTTTGATGACTCACCAGAGCGTCAACAGCCCATCTAACCTAACCTAACCTTAATACAAAAATCTAAAATGATTTAGACAAGCAACTATTATAAAATTAGAAAAGGCAGTACATTGAAGAGCTAGTATCATAGAAAATTTGAAAATTGACCAGGGTCAGTAGCACCAATTTCTTGTTTTGAATTCCGTCACTTGATTCTTAAGAGATGACAACTAATTTGAATGCCACCTACTAACGTATGATCATCACCATAATAGGGCATACCCACATGTAATCTCAAATGACCAACTCTAGCAATGGAAGGTGCATTTCGACTGCCCTTTGCTGTGTGTACCATCCTCGAGTGCTACGGGAAATTGATGCGCATTTTCACTCCGTTACAATATACAAACATTTTGTGGCAATGCACATTTCGACCTATCTAAACCAACAATCAGCAAAATCTCCTTAGGGAGTTAAATAAAATGCTCTTCTCTGTCACCACTGAAAGCCATTCATTAGCTATACATGAATTCCGACGAGAAATCCCCCTTCTGAAGGTCTCACATAGGCTACTATTCAATGTGATCCCAGAGGAAATTGCAGATGCATTTGAAAATGTAATTAAAGAGAACGGAACAGCCTGGGCCCGGTACCGCTGAAATTTCCAACAGCCGGACACACGTATAGGAATGTGTTTGTGTATATGCGTGCCTAAGCGTTAGGAAATGCCTGAAATAAAGCTTTCAAATCGGAAGAACTACAGGGATACAGCTGAAGTCCCGAACTGAAACGTATTTATTAGCCATCCGATCCAACAGCCCGATTCTTTAGATATCCATTTGCCATCCTGTAACAATTGCATTTTGTACATTTTCACACAGTCACATCATTCTGCATATCGGTGTGTGACATTTGGACAGTAGAAGCGGTAGCAGCACCACCACCACGACGGGATCCGGTTTCATTAAGGCCAACTGACGGTGCGAAAATTGCGGAGTTTACGCATTCATACGCATATGGAATCCGTAGCAATATACCCTAACTCCGCCGCCCACTACCGAGGGACTTACGAGCATGTCCATGGGCAATGTAGTCGTTAGCTTTGTAGCTCGCTGCCAACAAATGTAATGTGGCATTTGGGAGGCATTCAAATTGGATCAACAATTTCGACAATGACGACGAGCCTACAAATTTGTCGGTTTGAAGTTGGTTTACAGCGTGATTATCGGACCGAATTAGGATGTGACCATCCGAGGTGTTAGGTTAAGGGTACGAGAACAGAATTAGGATTCAAATGTTATGGATACGTATTACATACGTACACCCATGTTGAAGGCTTCTACTGGTGCGATGAAATTATTGCGTATGGCAGACCGAAATTGTTCTGCGGTCACGCGCGACTCCAGCAGCAAGTCAAATAATTCGTGCAAAATGTTAACAAATTAGTGTTTGAATGAAATTGTGGTTAGAAATGAGGCGACCGCTTGCCTGATGAAATTTGCAGGTTCTCATACAAATTTCATATGGTATCGATGTATGCTGCAAGAGTAGATTCATTCCCGATGGTGATATGTAAAGTCAGTCCGACATTCATACCAACAATTACTCGTGTGCAAGCAATTTTATTGACATTGTATGCACGGGCGAAAAACAATATTTGAAATGGTCAGAAATCAGAAACGATCCCAATTGAAGAGTTTCTGCAATAGAAATAGCATTGCATGAGCTAGTTTTGAAATGCAAATGAATTCAGCTGCAGTGCGAAGTATTTAATGAATGGCTTAGCGTTTAAGGGATATAGGATACAGGACGATTTAATCATAATCGATTCAATACGAAATTAGAATTTTCTGTATTAGTATAGATAGAATTTTCTGTATTAGTCTGAAGACATAATAATTTTGTTTAAAGTAGCTATATATTCATTAATTGTTATTTTTTTTTCTTTATGGATATGCAGAAAATATTCAACCTAATCATGGTTTTATAACTGTCGTAGTGTCGTGCATTGTCCAAGATTGCGAACCAAATATGAGCTTTATGCATACAACCGGTCACATAAGATACCAATGCTTTTCTACCATTTTCACTACATAACGCTATGATTGTTTGATGCTAGAGTATTGTTATTTTTTCGCATTTAACTGAATTTGACTTGCATAACATATAACTTTATACATATACAGAAAAAAAGATATGGGAACCGTTAAATACGCTATCCTATCAAGTGGGCGTTGCTAAATACTAAATGAATATTGTTCAGACGGCTTATCTAAATCTTTTTGCTAAGGGATGGGCTTTTCAAATCGTTTTTTTAATAACACAACTGAAAACTTTATATAAAGGGTGGTTAAATTTTAAGGGCCGATGTTGATTTTGAATAAAACACAAATTGTTTAGGAAATTATTGTCATTTCTGTTTAATATGATAATATTGGTATGGTTCAATTATGTATGGAACAAAATATCGGCCAAATGACCGCCGCAACCTTGGCGGCACAACTCCATCCGATGGTCCTAATTTTCATCCTTTAGCTCTTTAATTGTTGCTGGCTTATCGACACCTTTTTTTCAAATAACCCCAAAGAAAGAAGTCCAACGATGTCAAATCACATGATCTTGGCGGCCAATTGACATCGCCACCAAGCGTATTGCAATGGAAAATCTGTAGAAACAGCCCTACACAAATTGGTAGGTATTATCGAAAAGTCGTTGTGCTGCAAGGAGTGTACTATGGTTTAAGCAATTTTATTAAAGTTGTTAAATTAAAATAAAATCGGTGCCATTATTAATAGAATGGCTTTATGTTTTTTGAAAATAATTTCCAAAAAGTCTGGCTAAAAAAATCCTTTACCACAAAGTTTGAAGAATGATTATAAAATCAGTCAAAGTACACACTACACACCTTGTTGAATGACTCGCCAGACACATAATTATAATACCAATTTTTGAGCATCGTGCAATCTCATTCAAAATGCAATTACAAGAGCAAACCATGATGGTGTAGTATTAATCAGGTACATCCTTTGGTACATCCTTTATGTGTTGTTACTTTCAATTGGACTCTTATAGCAAGCGCGGATAGAATACAATTTGGTTTATTCAGATACCTCGAGGTTCTTCCTACCTACTCATTGATGCTATTTTGCGGATTTTTTTTCTGTTTGGTAAATACATACATTTTCGACGCTATATGCTTCTAATTGAAATCATGATTATTACAATACCAAACAAGCAAAGACGCAAATTGTCATCGCATATTGAACTAATTTAATATATACATTTCCATTTACTCTCTAATGCTTCCAAATAGCAACAGCATCGCTTTGCACAACAGAATTGTCCATTACCATTGAAAATTACAAACAAAATAAAATTTACAGTTCTCTACAAGCCATTGCACTGAAACATTTGCCAATTTAGCCAAATTCTTCTCTTGATTTGAATTAAATCGACTGCAAGTACAAAGCAGTCGTTTCAGTTTCCACCCATCGGAGAATTTTGCTCCTCACACAAAAGTCGCCAAGAGGTGGCACGCCCCCAGTACTGCCAACAGCAATTAAACCAAATTAACTTGTCGAGCTTTCACATACAATGGTTAAAGCGGAAACGGAAAAGGCAATATTACAAAAAAAAAAAAACAGAATAAAATGAAATAAAAAACCCGAAACAAGGAATGACAGCGACACTCGGGGCCATCTCTAAAGCACGCTCTAGTTACACGAAAATCGTATTAAAAACTCATTAAGGGTTGAATGTAATTTCCCATGCAAAAATTACCAATTGGTATCTTCTTACCGCAGTTTGTATGGGCGGTGGGTTAATGGCTAGTGGGTAACTTTTAGAGTAAGGGTAATACGTGTTGGACACACACGGGTAATAACTAGACAATTTGAGTTAAATGTAATACAGTGTTGAAATGGTAAAGGAAGGTGTTCATGCTTACCAATATGATAAAAATTAACGTTAAACTTTTTTTGGAAACAATATAAATGCAAAGTAAAAAGTTCGACACTACTCGTACAAACTTCTTCAAGAATGTAGAATTTGCGTGTGATATGCAGATTGAACATATATATTTGCGGTAAGTGAAACATTGGAAGTGGTATTATAAGTCCCGACGCTTTGTTGGTTGGTTGGTTGCATGTTGTAGAACAAAGGCGAACCTTAATCGGCGTTAACTTGGCAACCCACAATAGTCGTAACTTTTACTACACATCAATTATGCTTATTTTACTTTCAATCGGTAACCATCAGATACTGGTCTTTTCCAACAAGAAGAAAACTATATGAAAAGACTACAATCCGCTGTGCGGATCGTTGAATACCCTATCCCATCCCATCCTTAAAATTAATATCCCCAAAATAGTGGGCGTAATGGAAATTAAATATAGAAAATGACGTTGGCACAAGATGTTGTTGGAACAGTTTATCAAAATCTTTTATGGTTCGTCAAAAAACAACGGTTTTTCTACGCCTTGGGGTAGGGTATAAAAATGTTTTTTTTTAGGAAAACACGCACAAAAAGTGGGGGTGGGCTAAAATGATGTATAGACGAAATGTTCATATTATCATATCCAACGATCTTGCATCAAAAGTTTTTGCAAATATTTTAAAAATGTACCAAAAAACGTTTTTTTTTTAATAAAAACGCCCAAAAAGTGGGCGTGGCAAAAAACTTTATATAGACGAAATATAGATATTACGATTCTCTAAATACGCTTCTCAGACACCTACAGTTTGGCCAAAAACTACATTTTTCTAAAAAGGGGGCGTGGCAGTGGGCGGATTTCAAAAATGTATACACTTGTTCTGCTGGGAGCAACAAAGAGCACGTATACCGAATTTCCTCATTCTAGCTAACAATTTAAGGCCCAAAAACTGGTGACGTACGGACGGACGGACGGACGGACAGACATGGCCTAATCGACTCAGCTATCGATTTTGAGTCGATCCATATACTTTAAGGTATATCTAGCTAAATTATTTTTCTAAGTTACTAACTATATATCAAAACCATTATATACCCCTATGAGATAAGGTATAAACAGCAACACTTTAAAAAGCCGGGTCAGAATGAGTGGCACGTCTTCATGTGAGGGTTATGCTTTTGGCTAAATATCCATTTATACAAACACAGCATGTTATATAAAACTATCGTGGTGTATCTTGAGTATAGACTCTTTCGCGTGAAACTTAGAAACGTATATTCGGAGTTGAAAGAAAAAATGGCAGGTGTGCTGCAAGAAGGCGTCGTTGGACCATTCTTGTTTCTCCTATTTACATGTGATATACCACAAACAAATGACACAATAGTTGCCACGCTTGCTGACGATGCTGTTATACTATTAGTTAGCACAACAATAGAGTAAACAAATATGATATTACAAAGTGCTCTCAATTGACCAACTTCTGGTGGAATGCGCATAACGAGAGCAAATCGGTTCATGTAGATTTTTCGTATAAACGGACAAAGTATTTGTATGTCTGATTCCTGGATCAAGACAATATCATCTCCTTGTGTTGCTAGACCCAGCAGAAGTGTGGCAAAAGCCGTTTTGGAGTGATCGAGATTAATGTGTGCATTTTTGCTTCAATCAGATCTCTCCACCACTGTGGTATTCGTGTACTCCAAGTCCGAAGGCCAAAAGGTCATCCTCTATCAGAGAATCACTGTCTCCATCAACGAGGTGTATAACTTGTTGAGAGACAGAGTATTACTATTAGTTTCCTTCCTTCTCGGGTGAAGATGAGACAGATCCATCTTCCAGAGATGGAAAACTCACACCAGCACCATGTTCTGTGGCGCCTGTAGTCGTACAAGTGGGATGAGGATGAGCTGTTTTGGCATCCAGCTCATCCCTTTTATAGACATTGAGATTGATAGACTCAAAACCATTGTTTATAAAGCCATTTCATTCTTTAAGAGGAGCAAGGGATACTTTACTGATCACAATGAGCGCGCATCAATAAAGTCTTGCGAGGTATCAGCTTCCACCCTTCAGGTCAATCACCGCTAGCCTTTAAGCACCTCACTGAAGGACTTGGATGTAGCGCTGGTGGGTTTGGATTGAATTTTGTTAATAAATACCACTTTAGCCCGTTTTAAAATCGAAAGGGTTTCTTCTAACGATCTAAGATTCGTTGTTTCTAAGATTCTTTTTAACTTACAAGGAGCGAGTTACTGCGAGCTCGAGGCTTTACAGTACGGTGGGTGGGGTTCTGAATCCCTTAGATTCACGCGGCTATTGGTTGGGATGAGGGACTGCGAGTTTGACGCTCTACAGTCCGACTTCCCTTCCAGCTCTTCAGCAGCTACCCCAGTAGCAAATTCTAGGCTCCTACTGCTGGGCGATTTGGAAGGAGAACCGGTCATCTTTTGTTTGTTTTGTTTGTTTTTTTATACCCTATCCCATAGGGGTATATTAGTTTTGATACATAGTTTGTAACATAGAGAAATGATTTAGCTAGATATACCTCAAAGTGTATGGATCGACTCAGAATCGCTAGCTGAGTCTATTTAGCCATGTATGTCTGTCCGTCCGTAAGTCACCAGATTTTGGGCCTTAAATTTCGAGCTCGAAGGTTAAAATTTGGTACACGTACTCTTTGTTGCTACCAGCAGAACAAGTGTAAAAATGTTTGAAATCCGTCCACTGCCACGCCCCCTTTTTAGAAAAACGTATTTTTTGGCCAAACCGTAAAGAATTTTAAAAAAGTGTCTGAGCAGAATATTTAGAGAATCGTAATATCTATATTTCGTCAATATAAAATAACTATAAAGATTTTTTCCATATTTTAAAATTTTCGAAAAAAAATTTAAGGCACAATCATTGGTAGTATTAATTTGATCATTTCGTCAATAGACCATTTTAACCCACGCCCATTTTTTGGGGGCGTTTCCTACAAAAACAGTTTGTATGCCCTTCCCCAAGGCATACGCCATACAAAAACGTTGTTTTTTTTTTCGAACCACAAAAGGTTTTGATAAACTGTCTGAGCAATATATTGTGACAATGTCATTTTCTCTATTTTATTGCCATAAAGCCCACATTTTGAGGATATTATTTTAAACATGGGATGGAATACGGTATTCAACGATACGAACAGCGGATTGTAGCCTTCTCATATGTTTTTAGAATTTTTTTCATTTTGATCCCACGAGTGGCGAAGAAGAGAGGTCCGTTTGCACAGAGATCCGTAGTGCGCAGGTAAGGCTAGCTAATCCGAAGGTCGCCAGGTATTCTGATACTCCGTTCACGGCTGAACTTTTTTTAAGTGGGTCCTCAGTCAGGCTGATTATCGGCACGGGTCGTATGATACCTTAATCTGACCCAGTGGTGGTTAAAGAGGAGGGGAAATGGAGGGTAATACGGAAAGGGGAAAGGGCTGGAGGGGATGACTTACTCTTGGCCTCTGATCTTAACTGAGGATATACCCGAGTATCTTTGATCTTTTAAGCTCCTACACCGCGGCAAGGTAGAAAGTCTCGTAGGAGATTGGCACTCAATAATTAAACCCTACCTTTTTTATTTGCACCCCTTTTATTAATAGATCAATAACTTTTTTAACAAGATATATTTAAAAAAACTTATATAATGCAGTACATAAAAAAATTCATTAAAATAATATAAAAGAAAGTAGTTAAAACTAACATAAAAATTTTAGGTTCTTCACCAAAAAAATGGAAATTTCAAAGATTTTTTGTTTATTTGTGGCACGTGTTTACACTTTTATTAATAAAACAAAGCTGAAAAGTAATGTCAATAAACTAAAGGCAATGATATGTGACAAAATTGTTCAAGTTTGATATAAAAAAAAATTGACTTATTTAAACAATGGGTTACTGAGAAAATAACTGTTGAGTGATGAGGTGCCAATAATTGAATTGTAGTCATTACGCTAGCCTAAATCTTTGACATTTTGAAGAAAAACTACAACCGACTTGGAGAGTTGAGTAGAAACTGAACATTTTCTTACTGACCAATATGAAGATGTCATAAGTTATGGGAAATGATATTTTTATGCGAAAACGCTCACAAAAAGTGGCGGTTGCGTTGGTTAAAATAATCTATGGACGAAATGTTCATATCAACATTACCGATGAATATGTACAGAGCTTTTTTTTCGAATTTCCTTAAAAATGTATCAAACCGTTTTTTTACTGAAATCGGTACCAAAAAGTGGGTGCAAAAAACGTTATATAGACTAAATGTACATATTCAGATTATCTAACTATCTTGTTCATACACTTTTTCAAAATTGTTTACGGCTTGATCAACGTGCACAATCAACCATATATATCTACCAGATTTCATTAGCTCAAAATTTAAGACAGACAGATATGTCTAGATCGACTCTTTAGGGTATATCAATCTAAATTAATTATATGGATCAAAATTAATATACCCCTATGTGATGGGTATAAAAAAATGCAATGTAGAGCATTTACAATAAAGAACAACATGATAGAATCTGATTTTATTAATCATGATTTTATATTAAACATGAAACGTTGGTGTCGCTTCTATAAATTATCAAGTAGGTACATAATGCAAGTATTGAGAAAATGTTAAAGTCTTTACAAATTGACAATAAATTACCAGCAATGCAATATACAAGCGACTCATAATGCAATATTGCATATTTTTTAAAGTGCCATGTCATATTACCCTATTCTCTCAAATTTATCATTATATTTGTTATATTTATTTGCTCCAAACGATAAAGGAGCGTTTTTAAAGTACAACTTCCAATGAAATAATTCAATTTCCCCCTAAAATATATATATATCTGCATCTTCAGCTACATCTCTTGCCATTATAAAGATGAATCCAGGTCCTTTATATTTTATAACTTAATATTCGTAAACGAATCTGACAACTTGAACATAATACAGCTCCAAATCTGCTCACATCACAAGTAACCATTTTCACTACAGCAGCATCAGAAGCGCATCAACTATAAAGTACGCCGAAAGTAAGTCCCAAAATGCACGAGTATGAGTATGTGCTGAGTATCCGGCAGAAGTAGGAACTAGCACTACTACGCTTGATTTTTGAATTTAACATTACTACCTATATAGGTACACAAATATGCCATATGCAGAAATATCTTCGTCGAAATATTTGTTCGTGAAGACGCTTTGCGCCTTCCTGTTCCGAATATACATCCGTACAGACACATGCTACACATAAAACAACTAATACACTCAGCTCATATTTCCTGCATACGTCATAAAGTTTTTTCCATACGAATTCACATTCTCGCGTATCCCTGAAGACGTACAAGGATTTCATGCATGCTAAAATCCATTTACGAGCAAGTAAAAATGTTCCCTCAGCAAAATGGGAAAAGATTTTTCGCAATCGGTGTCTTATCCATATGAGTGTATGCATTTTGTTAAAAAATATTCGAGGGTACTTATTCGGTGTTTCGAAAGGAGAAGAAGAATAGATCCAGCGACTAAATAACAACTGACTATACTACACGCTCAGTGCATGTTCTGTAGAGAATTTTTCCAGTACCATGCAGCTGTTGATTGTATTTTTTTTTGCTCATTTCCCTGTAGAGTTTGTTATTTTTTCTCTTTTGCCAAAAGGGAATCATTTCCACGAATTTCACTCTTCCAAAGAAACCCAATCTACTGGTTGGTTTGAAACATTCCGTTGTATATATAATTATCAGAAGTAAGGATGAGATACAAAAAATATATCTCAAGTAAAATAATTTGTCCAGCGATGCAAAAAAATTCACAGAATGGCAATGTATATAGAAAAATATTTACAAATGTGAATAATATTGCACATTTTCCGCAGTTACTGAGGTTTTGGGTTATGTCCTTTAAAAAACAATTTAGTATATCTGTGGCAATAAGTTAAAGTAGCTTATGTCGATTTTTGTCACTTTTCAGTATAAGCAAAACAAGTTTGGTTTACCCTTTTTTATACATGTTTTATTTTAATAAAAAATAACCTTAAGGGCTAGACACACGAATTTTTTTCCAGTAGAGACAGTAACAATGTTCACAAAGCCTTATATTTATTTTATTTATATCTCAGTCCAATTTTCCGCAAAAAATATTTTTTAAACTTAAGCTATTTTTAAAAAAACATATAAAAGTTAATGCAATCACTTAAGTGACATAAGATGTTTCAATAAAATCGTTTTAAATATTTTCTGGGCTTATGTCAACTTAAGCTATTTTAAAAACTGATAAAACGAATCATGCTCTTACATAAGTTCTAAGGCCTAAAAATATTATAGTTTTTAAAACTTCACTTCTAATAAATAAACACTAATTGCTCAAAAGTTTGCTTAATAACAAAACAAAAAATTCCATGCAGGCTTGAAAAAAAATATGTTTCTCAATAAAAATTAATATATTTCTGATATTTCCATCAAAAAAGTTAAAAAAAAATGCAATAAATTTGTATTTAGTATTATCATTATAAATTAATTTAAAACTTAATAGCTAAAATTAAAAAAAAAATACTTCGTAGATTTCATCACAACTCGTAGTTTTAAAAGTCTTAAACGATTATAGGATTGCGATGATAAGGAATCATCTGAAATTTCACCATCCGTCAAATCAGGATGCGTATTTGCGATTTCAGCAGTTTTCAGATTGAGATAAAAGTCATGGTATGAAGTATCAATAACTAGTAGTAGTTCTAGCAAATCTTTTTTCTTTTCTTTGCTGATGACATTGGGCCCGGAGTAACAGTTAGGAATTTGAAAAGCATCAACGACATTCACACCCCGTTTTTTTATATTAAGTCTCTTAAATGCCTCATTTTCATCTAGACTCATTTTGAATTGAACAATGGCAAATTCTTTCGTAAAGCGCAGCCATTTAACATTTTACCAGTTGAATTTGCTTTTGTCGTCAGCAATCTTTCGCCAAATGAATTTTTCTTTCGATGTTTTGGCAAAGTCTAGGAAGTCTTTTTGAGTCATTTCCTGAACAATGAACGGCTTTTTACCAATGGATCTTATTTTAGGTACCAATCTCTAGGATGGTGAATTTTTACGGTAGATGTTTTCTTCTTTCTCTCAATAGCCGCGTGGTCAGAATCACACTCCATATGTGTGTGACCAGGTACCAGAAATTTATGGTCAATCACTTCAATATTGGAATTGTTACTGAAAACCTCAAATATTGTAGCAACATATCCATTTTTGTTTTGACCTACGCAACATTCACTGTAAAAAATTAGATGCTTTACGTTTTGTGGAATTGTTTGGAGGTGCTTGAAGACGCAAGATGATATCTCATTTCCTCCACGGTTTGCCACAGATTCATACCACATGTAACAATAAGCTTGATTAGTAACACAATCGCGAAGGGTTAAGTTGTACGTCCATAGTTGCCTTTTATAAAACGACACGTTTGTTCTTAAAAACGGTGTGGGCAGACATTGTTGCAAGTCGAATGCATAAACTTTAACTGAATCCATTGTCCTAGCATATTCTTTATCTTTGTTCTTGGAATTGTATGCTAGATCGGAAGCCTTGTGGTGTTTTTCTTGCTCTTGTTTGAAGATAAGCTTTTCTTCTCCAGTTCCCATTTCAACTTTCGACTTCAATATTTCACATTTGTGGCAAGTATCGAGTTTAGGTTTTTTAAATTTAATATTCATAGTTTTAAATATTTTTGAGAAAGTAGAAATTGAAGCCACTGTCTCGTATTTCTCGCAGTACAAGTTATACATAGAAGAGAGTGTTAAGTCACTGTGAAAGTATTTTTGGCTGCTGTCTCTTCGGGTATAGTGCGATTCGTACGCTGGGAAACTGTTAATGTGATCTCGGATCTCGTTTTCTTGTTGAATCGTAATCCTATTGGACACCCCACGCCCTCGTTTGTCAGGTTCTGTTGTTGTCCCCGATGAATTGATATTTTCTTTACAACAGTTTTGATAAATTGCTCCGTTTCGGATAAAGTAGCACGAAAACATTTTTGGCAAACTGAAGTTCGTTTTCCATGGGCTTCTAAGAAATAATAGTTCGAAAAATTTCTATTTCTTGGTCTAGTAAGATGTTTCGACGTCCGCTTAAACTTAGTTTCCGCAACAACCCGATGAGGCTTTTTTTAATGCCATAGACAGTATTTTTCTTGATCGATTCATATTAACTCACTTAAAAGGCCTTGCGTAATACAATTTTGAGTTTTTGCGACCACTAGGAAAAAATGTATCCTATATTTAGCATAATTCTTCGTTAAGAAATAGCTCGGTTGAAATAGCTTAACAATATCTTGAATAGCACTTACCTGTTCGAAGACCTTTTCAGAAATGAAGATATTTTTATATTCACTTAACTCACGTAAAGGAATTTATTTGCATGAAGGAAAATAGCTTATGTTTACCTAAGAAAACACTAATATTGAATTTCAAATATATATTGAATACAAATAGCTTATGTAACTTAAGCTGTTTTAAAAAATTGGATTTTTTTAAAATAGCTTAAGTCGACATAAGAACAAATTTGCTGCAATTTAACATTGGGTAAAAATAGCTTATGTCGACTTAAGTGATAAAATTATTATGTTTTCATAAGTCATAATAACTTATGTCATGACTTAAGTTATTTTAAAAAAATACATTTTTTCCAAGATTTCATAAATTTTTTCTCGATCTAGACTTAAGCTATTATTTAAATGCAATTGTGTACCAAAAAAACTTAAGCTGTTTTATTTTTTTTAAATGTAACGGTTTTTAACCGACGTAGAATAGCATAAAAACAGGAGAACATAGTGAACCAAAGAGCTCCATTTTCGCTTAAGTCGACATAAGCTACTCTAACTTATTACCACAGATATAAGCCATGGGCGAGTTTGTTTGTAGATACTCTTACACCGCATTGACTGACTAAATTGAATAAAATAACTCCGACAAGTCAATACTGTGAAATATATATAAGGATTAGATATGATAACTCCTAAACATCCTGAATAAAAATCACAATTCAACATTCTCAGAATCGAAATCCATTATCATCAATGAACTGTATACTTACTTATAACGGGTGATTTTTTAGCTGGTTTGGTTTTGGCAACGCTGGTTTTGACAGCTGACGTGTGTTTAGTACCTTGTGTCACTGTCAAACAGCTTCAGTTTGGTTTGCAATTTAACCATGGATCGTCTTACAAATGAACAACGCTTGCAAATTATTGAATTTTACTATCAAAATTCGTGCTCGGTTCGAAATGTTCATCGCGCGCTGCTTCCATTTTATGATCGGCATTCTCGACCTTCTGAGCAGTCTATTCGGAAGATTGTGACCAAATTTTGCACCAAATTTACTTTGTTGGACATTAAACCACCAACACGTTTACGTACTGTGCGTAGTGAAGAAAATATTGCGGCCGTATCAGCTAGTGTGACAGAAGACCGCGAAATGTCGATTCGGCGCCGTTCCCATCAGTTAGGCCTTTGTTACAGCACTACGTGGAAAATTTTGCGGAAGGATTTGGGCGTAAAGCCTTTTAAGATACAGCTGGTGCAAGAACTAAAGCCAGCCGACCTACCACAGCGCCGAATTTTTGGTGAATGGGCTCTTGGAAAGCTGGCCGAGGATCCGCTTTTTTATCGAAAAATTGTGTTCAGCGATGAGGCTCATTTTTGGTTGAATGGGTACGTAAATAAGCAAAATTGCCGCATTTGGAGTGAAGATCAGCCAGAAGCATTGCAACAGCTACCAATGCATCCCGAAAAAGCCACTGTTTGGTGCGGTTTATGGGCCGGCGGCATTATTGGGCCATATTTCTTCAAAGATGATACGCCCGAAATGGAAGTTCTTGACTTCCATGATATGTGGTTTCAACAAGATGGTGCCACATGCCACACAGCACGCGAAACAATGGCGCAATTGCGAGGCGAGTTTGGTGAATAGTTAATTTCACGTTTCGGGCCGGTCAATTGGCCGCATAGATCGTGCGATTTGACACCATTAGATTATTTTTTGTGGGGGTATGTCAAGGCTAATGTCTATAGGGACAAGCCCGCTTCGATTGACGCACTGGAAGCCAACATCCATGCATTCATTCGTGAGATACCGGCCGATATAAGTGAAAGAGTATGCCAAAATTGGACTCAGCGGATGGGCTACCTGAGACGCAGCCGCGGTCAACATTTGCATGAAATTATCTTTAAACATTAAAAAGCAAGGTTCAAACTATCGATTCAAATAAATATTTCATTCAATTTTTTGAATTTTTTGTGTTTTTTTTTTAAAAAAGTTCTAAACCTCTTAAAAAATCACCCGTTACTTATATTAAGAGAAAATTTCGTTGGAACTCACCTAAGTTATCAAAGAAGAGGTAAAGCCTTCTTTCATTGGAGAGAGCTGAATATGAACAAAATAGGTGGGCATTTCTATATCCCTAGTTTATTTAGGAGTCATTGCTGATGGTCCTATGGGGCATTGTTCCGTTTAACGGAATTAACGGTCTTATAATCATTGTTTCTCATAATGTTTACCTCTTAAGTCTAAACATCAATAAACAAAATAAAAGAATAAGTTTTCTATAATTTGCCAAAATTATAAAAATTGTAATATTCTCTCATGAGTGTTATTTGATCTAACGCCTGCATATCAGTGAAAGAGAAAGTTACGCACGACCCAATTGTGCACTCACTAAAGTATTTGGGTTCTTTCTACATACTGACATTGTATGTAGGTATAATTTATGTTGTATTCTTGTTGAATTATTAACAATATTGAACTCTCCTATATTATGCCTTCAATCCTCTATATTATTCATAAAAGAAATAATGCAATGCCTTTTGCTTTTCTCGGGACTTAAGCTACTTGTTTCAAACTAAAAAACGCTGTGCGGATCGTTGAATACCCTATACCATCCCATCCTTAAAATTAATATGCTCGAAATGTGGGCTTTATGGCGTTAAAGATAGAAAATGACGTTGTCACAACATATTGTTCAGACATCTTTTATGGTTCGACAAAAAACAGCACTTTTCTCCTGCATTTGCTATGGAAACGCCCCCAAAAAGTGGGCGTTCGTTAAAATAACCAATGATAATATGAACATTGCATCGAAAGTTCTTTCAAATATTTTAAAAATGTACCAACAAACGTTTTGTATAGAAAACGCCCCCAAAAAGGGGGTAGACAAAATATTGATATGTATAAAGATTCTATAAATATGTTGCTCAGACACTTTTTTAAACTTCCTTACGGTTTAAGCAAAACCTACGTTTTACTTAAAATTGGGCGTCGCAGTGGGCGGATTTAAAAAATGTTTACACTTGTTCTGCTTCGTCGTCCAGAGAGTCTATATATTTTCAGACAGGTATGTCCAGATCGACTCAGCTAGCGATTCTGTGCCAAATCCGAATAGTTTAAGATCGGTCTATCTAAATTACTTCTCTATGTTACAAACTTTTTATCAAAACTAATATACTCCCACACGAAAAACATGGGATGATTCCTCAGTTGATTACACCAACCTTAAATTTAAAGCTTTTCAATTTTATGAAGTTACCAAATAATGTTTGACAGTGCTTCCTCATAGGATTAAGAAATAGCTTCGTATCTTTTATACCATGCAAAAATATTTTCACTGGTACCAATATTTCATAATAGTGGGTTGAGCTCGATGGAAACCAGAAATGTTCCTTTTGTCTTAAGGGATGGGCATTTATTTCGATTTAATCAAGTATGAACTGGCTGTTTCTGATTGGTGTGTAATTGTATATTAATGAGGTTACGTCTATGTTATCTCATGGTTATTTGAATTCGGAGTAACTGTATTTGCATGCTTTTAAATTTCTTGTGGAGAAGCATCGGGAGGATATGTAGGTACGCATTTATGGCTATGTGAACTCGAATCGTATACATATTTGAAAATGGTTTAAATTGATAATGAAGTTCATAGTTTGCTGTATTCGATTGGATTCTGATGCACAGATAAGTTTAAGGAGTTTAATAACTCCATTGAATTGTGTTTGCATTTTCGCTTAAAACTAAAAATCGATTTTGATGAGTAAGAATCATATTTCAATTAGGGATCGTGTAAAACATGTGTACTTATCTTGAAATAATTTAATTGAAAGATACTGGAACTGAAGTTACCCAATTCAGTCTCATATTATTTAAATGTTTATTATCGTTGTGTCAATATTCCAAAGAAATCGATGAAGAACTTTTGGAAATTAAAGATTTTGAAGAAAAACAAATTTGATTTTTATTTATATTTGATTTTACTGTTTTTTTTTTTTCAATAAACGACGCTCCGTCCGTGCCAAACGATGCAACCATTTTTTATAAATTATGAGACTGTAGGTTAACTTTACTTGGAATCGGTAGACTGCGATCGATGTGGTAAAGTAACTTAATTCGTTGATCAGTTCGATTTCCCGAAATGCGTCTCGATCGTCTCTACATGCTTATTCCTTTTTATATATCTCAACAGCTATATGATGTCAAAAAACGCTTTGGACAGCCAACTAAACTGGCCAATAACGGAAAATGGTTATTATTCACATAGGCACCGATTCCTTCCTCCGCAATAAACGTTCATATTTCGACATTATTTATATGATTTGAAGTATCAATAATCAAATGAATGTTATTGTGTATTTTGACCAAATTATGCAAATCGTCAAATTCTAGCATAGCTGGAAGATGAGTTGAACTGACATATTAACAATTAATTGGCTTGATTGAAAAATAAAGAGTTATTTCTGCGAAAACTATAACTAAAAATTAACATATTTTTGGACAATCCTCTTAAATTCAGAATATTTATTTTGACACCAACCTGCAAAGGGTTGAATTTATAAAGAAGCCGCAATAAGTAAAAGAAAATTTCAAATTATGGTTTTCAATGACAGCTATAATTGCACCCTAAGTCAAAAGTACCGTTATACAACTCATACATCAAATTTGAATATCCATCCCACTCGAATCAGACCACATACATACCAATTTTCATCTTCATCTTGAAGGTCTCTCGTCCTATCTGTCCTTTTCAAAGTACTGCAATTTGTATTTACACCCACAAACGTATGAGGCGTTCCCGATGTCGTCGTTTTAAAAATGTCGTCATATAAAAACACCGTCCTTCTTGAAGGCAACACTCCAATTCCAACAATACATCTTCATTATCACTAATCACATACACTTTGTAGGGTAATTCATGGTTTTAATGGCATAAATGTAAATGAATTAAAAAATAATAATTGCAGTTGCTTATGTTTTAATATAAGATCATTGCGTTTACATTGGAATAACTTTCTTTTAAATATAAATCACTTTTTAAGTGCATTAAAAATAATTATTCTAGTAGAAACGAACATAGAAGATGAAGAAACTAGTTTTTATGAGGTCGATGGTTTCAATATGGAATTTGAAAACCGAAAAAACAAGAGAGGTGGAGTGATTATGATGTTTGTCCGGAACAATCTAGCCCACAAAGGTATACCTTCGGAAACTATATCATATGAAAATATTAAAATTAGATTCACGGAAAGAAACATTACAAAGCACGTTGTTGGAGTATATAGACCACCAGGTTATAGTAAAAAGTCATTTATTGATGAAATTGCAAATAATCTAGGTCAAATAGGAAAGAATGAAGAAATGATTGTGATGGGGGATATGAATATTAATATACATGATTCTAACTCAAGCTATGTGAAAGAATATTTGGAGATGTTAGCATCATTGAGACTGATGAATGTCATTACTGAATGCACAAGGGTAGATCCTAAGAAGGGGACGAAATCAATAATTGATCACATCCTTGTAAGCAGAGTAGACAAACAAATTAATTCCGCCGTGATCGAGAGTGGTATCACCGACCATTACCCGACTCTTTACTCCACAGATGACTTAGCAACATCAGAGAACCACATAGTACGTACTTCTTATATATGCAACGGCAGAGTAAATGAGTTAATTTTGGAAGCAGACTGGTCAGAAGTCAGTAATGAAGAAGATGCCGAGAAGTTGTATAAAAAACTGGTACGGAAACTAAGTGATATTTATAAAAGATCAACTTACACAAAATCAATACAGAACAAACGAAAAAATAGCCCCTGGGCAACCCCTTACCTGATAACTGAATGCAAAAAAAGGGATCAACTCTATAGAAGGTGGAAAAATAATAGAGGCAACAAAACCTATGAAAGAGAGTACAAAAGTTACAGGAACAAAACAAATAAATTGATAGCAGCACAAAATTCAAACTTCTATAAGAACCAATTAATGCAATTTAAGACCGATCCTAGAAAAACATGGGGATTGATAAACCAAATATTAGGAAGGAAAAGGCCAAATATAGATGAAACGATGATAAAACATTTTTCAACTGAAATCAAAACATTGTCCAACAATTGTGCACAACTTTTCTTTACACAGACGTCGCAAATTATTCATCACTGTAACTCTATCACATCGAACCATATGAATGCAAGAGTAGAGAACTCAATTTTTGCTAATGCTACAAATATCGAAGAAATGAGCGACATTATAAGTTCCCTTGGTGAATACAAATCGCCAGGAATTGATAGAATTAGAGCCGCGGAATTAGAGCAAGCTGTTTAACCTGAGCCTGACACAGTCAAAAATCCCGTCAACACTGAAAACCGCTGTAGTGAGGCCGATCTATAAGAGTGGAGTTAAAAATCAATTGAATAATTATAGACCGATATCAATACTTCCAGTAATTGAAAAGTGTCTGGAAGGCGTAATTTCGCAAAGATTGCAGAGTTTTATTGACAAGCACTCTCTTATTCATAAAAGCCAATACGGGTTTCAAAAAAATAGGAATACAGGCAAACTACTAGGTGAATTCGTTAACTGTATCAATGAAAGTTTAAACAAAAGCCATCATGTCCTAGTCCTGTTCATGGATTTCAGTAAAGCTTTCGATACTCTTAACCATTCGAAGTTACTAGAAGCGCTTAGACGGATTGGAATACGAGGAGTAATGGCTGATTGGCTCAAGGATTATTTACACAACAGGCTGTTTTGTGTAAAAATTAAGGACGTGATGAGTGAGAAAAAGGACGTGCAGTATGGAGTCCCTCAGGGATCAAAACTAGGTCCAATTCTCTTCATCCTTTACACAAACGAACTACTTCGCGTTTTTAAGCAAAGCATTCAATTTGCCTTCGCTGACGATACGGCGATTGTGGTACGCCACAGGTCTCTGGACACAGCGTCGAGCATTATGCAGGAGGAGTTGAATGCTGCAGTTAAATGGTGCCACGATAACGGTCTAGTTATCAACGCATCAAAAACCAAGATGATACATATTCGGAGTCCACAACTCATGCCTATACAGAGTAGAATATACTTGAGAAATGATGCCTGTCCGAACACTGCAAACGAAACCGTTGAATTAGTAGAAAGCTACAAATATTTTGGAGTTATCATTGACTCTCATTTTCTATGGAGCAAACACATCGATAAGCTGCGCATGGATCTGAAGAAGGCGTTATACGCATTGGCACATTTGCGGCACTATGCCACGGTTCCTATCTTAAAACAAGTATACTATTCCCTAGTCGAGTCCAAGTTACGTTATGGTATACTTGCCTGGGGCAACGCAGCCACAACCCACATCAAAAAATTACAAAGCCTTCAAGACTCAGTGCTGAAACAAATAAACTCAATCTATCCGCGAAACGATGAAAGAACGTTAAAAGTTCTTCAGGTCGAACAAATTTATAAGATGACACTAATATTGGAGTACTTTGACGATGACCGTTTTATCCGACCAATAGATCATGGTATCAACACCAGAAGACGTGCACAAGGTATGCTTCAATTGCCAAGAAATTATAATGTTTATGGTAGACGACAACTCCAATACAGCGTTCCTGCAACAATCAACGAATTACCACGAGAACTTGTGAACATAGAGGATTACATGGCAAGAAAAAAAACATTAAACTTTTCTTATTAAACTCAAGTCATCAAATGATAAAGTTATTGTATGTCCTATCTTCGTTTTTGAAAATATCAACATCTTTCACTTTAAAGCCTACTTAAATAATTTAAACATAAAGAAACACAACCTTCTGCAGACAAGCCACTAGGCTTCGCAGAAACATGTATGTAATTGTAAAGTCTTTATGAAAATACGGATGGTTGGGTGTTGTAGAACGAGGGTAGACTCTGATTGGCGTTAACTTGGCAATGCACAGTTTTGCAACTCTGACTACACATCAAATGTGCTTATCTTTACCTCCAAGTGGTAACCATCGGGTACTGGTCTCATCCAATCGGATTTGACTTGCTAAACGATAAGTGCGAGTGTTGATAACACGACGAAAAACAGCAACACTATAAACACCCTGGTGAGAATGGCACGGATGAATACCCGGCCTGCTGTCCCAGGCAAACCTAGATGAGCTGCTCTGACATATTCGGACAACAGGTTGTCTAGGAATTTCAAGGGTTAGTCAGGCCCCTTGAACAGAGATGGTGGCAGATGAACCGAAAGGCCAACGGCAGCGCTCAATCCCGTAGTGTATACTGATGGCCCCGTGTCCTAGGGGTATCTAATAAATTGGAACTGGCCCTCCAGGTTGGGGGTTGTGCTTTGGGTTAACTACCCACCCACAGAAAAAAAACATGGTTACGAAGCAACCAATAGCCTCGGAAAGGACTGATTTTATTGTTAACGACCCTGCTAAACGAAAAAAGGACAACGACGTTCGTATCTGCACATGGAATGTGAGAAACATTAAACAGGAGAGGTGCAGGCGAACAACTAGCGGAAGCCATAAACTGCTACAAAGCAGACATTACTGCCATCCAGGAAATACTATGGGATGGGCCGGGCAAAAAGAGGATGAAAAACTGTGACATATACTACGGACCGTGTTATAGTGAGCAGAAACAGCGACTATTCGGATGCGGATTTGTTATAAGTGCCAGACTTAGGCAAGAAGTCTTATGTTTCCAAGACATTAGCGAACATTAACGAACGGTCAACCAAATTGATCACATTGCGATAGATAAGAGGCACGCATCCAGTATTTTGGATGTCCGAACATTCCGAGGAGCTAACATCGACTCGGATCACTACCTTGTAGCAGCCAAGGTAAGAATGCGGATATCCACCACGCCACAACAATCCAGAAATACTGTGAAAAAATTTAATGTCGGAAGACTGCAATCGCAAGAGACCGCCAAGACCTTCGCACAACGCGTATCCCTTAACCTCTCGATTAACACCATACCACCAGCATCGAATGTCGAAGAGCAATGGCAACGATGCCAACAGGCCATTAGATCAGCCGCAACTGATGTGCTAGGTTTCTCGCGCCCACCAGCAAGAAACCCCTGGTTTGATGAGGAATGCCGTCAGATGCTCGCAGCCAAGAACGAGGCCTACAAGGCTAAGCTGCAGGTGAAGACGAGAGCTGCCATTGAGCTCTATAGGCAAAGAAGAAGGGAAGAACATCGGCTTTTCAGCAAGAAGAAAAAAGAGCAAGAAAAGCGCGCGATCGAGGATATAGAGAGGTGCCACTCCAGGAACGATGTTCGCAAGTTTTACCAAAGTGTAAAACGTCAAAGCCAAGGATACAAGGCTCGAACAGAATCCTGTCGAGATGAACAAGGAAATATCGTAGTTGAGACACAGTCGATGCTGAGGATATGGAAGAACCACTTCTGCAGACTGTTAAACGGCGATGACGAAAAACATTCCGCTGTCAGGCAGAACGAACCATTTAATATTGGCAACGACAGCGAAAACTGCCAACCACCCGACCTAAGTGAAGTGAGGATAGCTATATCTAAACTCAAGCTTAATAAGGCCACCGGAAATGACGGCCTTCCCGCTGAGCTCTATAAGGCCGGCGGAGATGACTTGGTAAGTAACATCCACCAACTCATAAGCCAAATCTGGTCGGATGAAAATATGCCTGAAGAATGGAACCTCAGCATCGTTTGCCCGATCCACAAAAAAGGAGACCCTCTGAACTGCGCCAACTACAGAGGCATAAGTCTCCTCAACATCGCCTACAAGATCCTATCTGCCGTAATATGTGAACGCCTGAAACCGTTTACCAACAACCTGATTGGCCCTTATCAGTGTGGTTTTAGGCCAGGAAAGTCCACAACCGATCAAATTTTCACACTTCGGCAGATCCTGGAAAAAACTCAAGAAGTCCAAATCGATACCCACCACCTATTCATCGATTTCAAAGCCGCATATGACAGCATTTATAGAGACGAACTGTACAGAGCCATGTCTAGTTTTGGTATACCGCCCAAACTCGTCCGTTTGTGTAGGATGACGATGGAGAATTCTCGCTGCTCCATCAGGGTCGGAAACGACCTCACCGACACATTCGATACCAAAAAAGGATTTAGGCAAGGCGATGCGCTGTCATGTGACTTCTTTAATCTGATTCTTGAGAGAATTGTGCAAAACTCCAAAGCCAACACCAGAGGCACAATTTTCCAAAAGTCGGTGCAACTACTAGCATACGCTGACGATATTGACATCATTGGTAGGACTCAACGTGATGTCATAGCCACGTTTGCTAGTATAGAGAAGGAAGCGGCGAAAATGGGTTTAGCAGTAAATGAGGGTAAGACTAAGTATATGCTGTCAACACGAAAGGACACACAACATCGACGAATTGGACAGAACGTCACCATTGACAGATATAACTTTGAGGTAGTACGGGACTTTGTCTACCTCGGCTCCGCAATTAACTCTGACAACAACATCTCGTCAGAAATTAAACGAAGATTTACTCTTGCCAACCGCTGTTTCTTCGGGCTAAGAAGGCAATTTAGTAGTAAAGCCCTCACTCGAACTACTAAGGAGATCCTATATAAGACCCTGATCATCCCAGTCCTGCTCTACGGCGCTGAAGCATGGACCGTATCAAAAGCGGATGAAGAAATCCTTGGTAGATTCGAGAGGAAAATTCTTCGAAAAATCTTCGGTCCCGTTTGCGTTGACGGGCTATGGAGACGAAGATTCAACCAAGAACTATACGAGCTGTACAGCGACATGCCCCTGGTCAAAAAACTCCGCATTGGACGTTTAAGATGGCTAGGACATGTAGAACGAATGGACACCAATACTCCGGCTCGCAGAGTCTTCGATTCCCAGCCAGACGTCGGACGCAGTAGAGGAAGACCTCGCCTTAAGTGGCGCGCACAAGTGGAAACCGACCTCAACCAACTTGGAGTGCGCAACTGGAGGCAGTTAGCTAAGGACCGGGCTAATTGGAGAGGCATGTTGGTTGAGGCCCAGGTTCATTCCGGACTGTAGCGCCACTTAAGTAACATCGACTCGGATCACTACCTTGTAGCAGCCAAGGTAAGAATGCGGATATCCACCACGCCACAACAATCCAGAAATACTGTGAAAAAATTTAATGTCGGAAGACTGCAATCGCAAGAGATCGCCAAGACCTTCGCACAACGCGTATCCCTTAACTTCTCGATTAACACCATACCACCAGCATCGAATGTCGAAGAGCAATGGTAGCGATGCCAACAGGATATTAGATCAGCCGCAACTGATTTGCTAGGTTTCTCGAGCCCACCAGCAAGAAACCCCTGGTTTGATGAGGAATGCCGACAGATGCTCGCAGCCAAGAACGAGGACTACAAGGCTAAGCTGCAGGTGAAGACGAGAGCTGCCATTGAGCTCTATAGGCAAAGAAGAAGGGAAGAACATCGGCTTTTCAGCAAGAAGAAAAAAGAGCAAGAAAACCGCGCGATCGAGGATATAGAGAGGTGCCACTCCAGGAACGATGTTCGCAAGTTTTACCAAAGTGTAAAACGTCAAAGCCAAGGATACAAGGCTCGAACAGAATCCTGTCGAGATGAACAAGGAAATATTGTAGTTGAGACAGAGTCGATGCTGAGGATATGGAAGAACCACTTCTGCAGACTGTTAAACGGCGATGACGAACAACATTCCGATGTCAGGCAGAACGAACCATTCAATATTGGCAACGACAGCGAAAACTGCCAACCACCCGACCTGAGTGAAGTGAGGATAGCAATATCTAAACTCAAGCTTAATAAGGCTGCCGGAAATGACGGCCTTCACGCTGAGCTTTATAAGGCCGGCGGAGATGACTTGGTAAGTAACATCCACCAACTCATAAGCCAAATCTGGTCGGATGAAAATATGCCTGAAGAATGGAACCTCAGCATCGTTTGCCCGATCCACAAAAAAGGAGACCCTCTGAACTGCGCCAAATACAGAGGCATAAGTCTCCTCAACATCGCCTACAAGATCTGCCGTAATATGTGAACGCCTGAAACCGTTTACCAACAACCTGATTGGCCCTTATCAGTGTAGTTTTAGGACAGGTAAGTCCACAACCGATCAAATTTTCACACTTCGGCAGATCCTGGAAAAAAACTCAAGAAGTCCAAATCGATACCCACCACCTATTCATCGATTTCAAAGCCGCATACGACAGCATTTATAGAGACGAATTATACAGAGCCATGTCTAGTTTTTGTATACCGCCCAAACTCGTCCGTTTGTGTAGGATGACGATAGAGAATTCTCGCTGCTCCATCAGGGTCGGAAACGAGCTCACCGACACATTCGATACCAAAAAAGGATTTAGGCAAGGCGATGCGCTGTCATGTGACTTCTTTAATCTGATTCTTGAGAGAATTGTGCAAAACTCCAAAGCCAACACCAGAGGCACAATTTCCCAAAAGTCGGTGCAACTACTAGCATACGCTGACGATATTGACATCATTGGTAGGACTCAACGTGATATCATAGCCACGTTTGCTAGTAAAGAGAAGGAAGCGGCGAAAATGGGTTTAGCAGTAAATGAGGGTAAGACTAAGTATATGCTGTCATCACGAAAGGACTCACAACATCGACGAATTGGACAAAACGTTACCATTGACAGATATAACTTTGAGGTAGTACGGGACTTTGTCTACCTCGGCTCCGCTATTAACTCTGACAACAACACCTCGTCAGAAATTAAACGAAGAATTACTCTTGCTAACCGCTGTTTCTTCGGGCTAAGAAGGCAATTTAGTAGTAAAGCCCTCACTCGAACTACTAAGGAGATCCTATATAAGACCCTGATCATCCCAGTCCTGCTCTACGGCGCTGAAGCATGGACCGTATCAAAAGCGGATGAAGAAATCCTTGGTAGATTCGAGAGGAAAATTCTTCGAAAAATCTTCGGTCCCGTTTGCGGGAGCTGTACAGCGACATGCCCCTGGTCAAAAAACTCCGCATTGGGCGTTTAAGATGGCTAGGACATGTAGAACGAATGGACACCAATACTCCGGCTCGCAGAGTCTTCGATTCCCAGCCAGACGTCGGACGCAGTAGAGGAAGACCTCGCCTTAAGTGGCGCGCACAAGTGGAAACCGACCTCAACCAACTTGGAGTGCGCAACTGGAGGCAGTTAGCTAAGGACCGGGCTAATTGGAGAGGCATGTTGGTTGAGCCCCAGGTTCATTTCGGACTGTAGCGCCACTTAAGTAAGTAAGTTATCAAAATACGAATAAAAATATAAAAAAAAAAAACATCTAAAACTCAATCAAATCTACCTATTTGGATTCAAGCTTCAATTACAAAATACAGACGTCAGAGACACACCTTCGCTTAAACGCATTTATGACACCAAAATCAAATGTCATTTCAACATTCAAATAGAAATAACCATCTTGGCCACCTACATGTTGGTGGTGTTCGGTTTCTATTTGTGCCCGCCACTTAAGGCGAGGTCTTCCTCTACTTCGTCCGATGTCTGGCTGGGAATCGAAGACTTTGCGAGCCGAAGTATTGGTGTCCATTCTTTCTACTTGTCCTAGCCATCTTGAACGTCCAATGCCACTTTGACTAGGTACAGTTCATATTGTTTTTGGTGTAATATTTGTTTCTATAGCCCATCAACGCAAACGGGACAGATGATTTTTCGAAGAATTTTCCCCTCGAAACCACCAAGGATTTCTTCATACATTTTTGATACGATCCATGCTTTAGCTCCGTAAATCAGGATTGGGATGATCAGGGTCTTATATAGGATCCCCTTTGTAGTTCTTAGCCCGATGAAACAGCGGTTAGCAAGAGTAATTCTTCTTTTAATTTCTGACGAGATGTTGTTGTCAGAGTTAATAGCGGAGCCGAGGTAGACAAAGTCCCGTACTACCTCAAAGTTATATATGTCAATGGTAACGTTCTGTCCAATTCGTCGATGTTGTGAGTCCTTTCGTGATGACAGCATATACTTAGTCTTACTCTCATTTACTGCTAAACCCATTTTTTTTGCTTCCTTCTCTATACCAGAAAACGTGGCTATGACATCACGTTGACTCCTACCAATGATGTCAATATGGTCGGCGTATGCTAGTAGTTGCAACGATTTTTGGAAGTTTGTACTTCTGGTGTTGGCTCTGGAGTTTTGCACAATCCTCTCATCAATCAAATTAAAGAAGTCACATGACAGCGCATTTACTTACTTACTTAAGTGGCGCTACAGCCCGGCATGAACCTGGGCCTCAACCAACTTGCCTCTCCAATTAGTCCGGTCCTAAGCTAACTGCCTCCAGTTGCGCACCTCAAGTTGGTTGAGGTCAGTTTCTACTTGTGCGTGCCACTTAAGGTGAGGTCTTCCTCTACTGCGTCTGACCTCTGGCTGGGAATCGAAGACTTCGAGCCGGAGTATTGGTGTCCATTCGTTCTACAAGTCCTAGCCATCTTGAACGTCCAATGCGGAGTTTTTTGACCAGGGGTATGTCGCTATACAGCTCGTATAGTTTGTGGTTGAATCTTCGTCTTCATAGCCCATCAACGCAACCGTGACCGAAGATTTTCATGCGCTGTTGATACGGTCCATGCTTCAGGACCGTAGAGCAGGACTGGGATGATCGGGGTCTTATAAAGGATCTCCTTAGTAGTTCGAGTGAGGGCTTTACTACTACTGACAGCGCATCACCTTGCCTTAATCCCTTTTTGGTATCGAATGTGTCGTTGAAGTCGTTTCCGACGAACGAGTTTGGGCTGTATACCAAAACTAGACATGGTTCTGTATAGTTCGTCTCTATAAATGCTGTCGTATGCAGCTTTGAAATCGATGAAAATGTGATGAGTATCGATTTGTACTTCTTGGGTTAAAACCACACTGACAGGGGCCAATCAGGTTGTTGGTAAACGGACTTAGGCCGTGGTTACGACCAACACTAGTTAGCGTTGGGGCTAGTTCGCGTTAGTGCGCTAGTAAATCTAATGTATGGATAGTCAATAACGTGGTCGCAGATAACGTTTTTTGCATTCGCGCTAGTCCGAGCTAGTTCGAGCTAGTCCGCGCTTGTAATTTTACACATCAAAACTCATTTGATTTTGAAGTTTACTAGCTTCAACTAGCGTGAACTATCATCCACGGTTTTTTTACTAGCGCAGACTTTCGCGGATAAGCGTGAACTAGCGCACTCGCTTACTAGCGTTGGCCGTAACCGCGCCCTTTGGCGTTCACATATTACGGCAGATAGGCTCTTGTAGGCGCTGTTGAGGATACTTATTCCTCTGTAGTTGGCGAAGTTCATAGGGTCCCCTTTTTTGTGGATCGGGCAAACGATGCTGAGGTTCCATTCTTCAGGCATACTTGCATGCGACCAGATTAAGCTTATGAGTTGGTTACTTACCAAGTCATCTCCGCCGGCCTTATAAAGCTCGGCGGGAAGGTTTCTCTGGCTATGACGTTTTATACATTGGGAAAACTTACGAATATCTTTCCTGAATTTTCACCAGGAAACTTTTCATCTTCGTCTGCCGCTTTAGCTGCGAGAATCTGTCGGCATTCTTCGTTAAACTAGGGGATTCATGGTAGTGGACACGATTATTGTGGATTATTGGCATCATCATCGCTATTGTTTTTCGATATTAAATTCTGATGGTATGATATTAATCGAAAGGTAAACATGTTATTTTCATACATGTTTTGTAATAGCCCTTTCATCTCCCGGAATTAAATTATTTCAATTCCTTGCCAAGGATAAATACCTTCAACATGCCATGTTTAATAATAATTAGTAAATTATGCAATGCTTCCATCATTGTTAACGGAGTGTTTGAAACCATGATTAAGATATGTTTCGTTATAAAATATAAATAATAATTATTCAAAATATCCTACCGAATAAATATAATATCAAGTTATAAAAGATGGCTGTAATCGACTGTGAATAGTCTATTTAAGGTTTTATTTTTTAAGAAACAATGTGGATATTAACTTTATAAACCGTGAAAGTGTGTGTAACAGTGTGGATTTTGATAGTTTGTTCACCAAAAAAAAAAAAGATTTCTGAGAAATTCAAAGAAAATAGTTTTGATGAAGATACTTCGATAATAATGTTACATATATTTCGGACATTTCAACAGATCATTTCAAACAAAGCGCACACTCTTAAAAAATTATGTAATTTTACGATCAGTATCTCCTGTTTTATGTCGACTCTGAATGGCTAAGTTGAGATAAGCCATAATTGATACTACTCGGATGATTTGTCAAATCATAACGAGAGGAGATCCAGTGAAAAATCATTTAGGTGTTGCTGCGGCTGGTAATCGAACCCAGACCTTCTGCGCGGCAGTTCATCGCACTAACCATAGCGCCACTGAGCCCTCATTAAATTAAATACACAATAACATAATTCATGTTTAAGTTTAAACAGAATTTCAGAAAAAAATATATTAATTTAATTTGTTAATTTGCAATGGGGTGGATTACTGATGTACTCGTCTCCATTCCCCGTCAGATAAAAAATAATAGCTAATAATAGAATGGTTAGGGAAACCTTACGCAACCTTGCTTCGTATAATATATAAAGAACGAATATGATAAGAGTGGTCAGAGGAAGCGCACGCAAGCTCTATTATGTACTTTCCAATTTTAAACCAACAATATTATTCAGATTACAGTGTTCAGATTAAACTAGACACTATAGTTAACTAACATTTGAAATAAAACTGCTTTTATAGGTTTTCTAACAAAAAAAAAATCTTTTTTATATCTTTTTTTACTATTAACATTTACAACAATGCCTCATAATTCCTTTTACTCAAAATGCATTCAAACGAATTTTTGCAGTTGTCACACGTACTGAAAATAATTATTTTCTGTCGCCTTCACAAATTTTCTTCGTTTTTTAGTGTTTTATACATTTAGCTGCACTCAATTTGTGAGTTTTTAATGTTGTCCTGAATATTAATGGAAGGTTTATTTCACATATATTAAACATTGATTTTTCTGAAAAAAAGATAATTTATATTAAAGTTATTTACGCAAAGGAGCTAGTACATATGACCCCACAACTAGTTTATTGCTCTTTCATGTGTAACATAAAGTATGAGTAAATCAGAAAGATACTTATTGAGCAACAGAAAGAAGGTTATACTTTCATTCGCATTCACTTGAAGATTCTTATGTGGAATGTATGTTTGGTTTAATACAGTAATATTGTCGAATTGAGTAGTAAATTTGTTCTTTTATAACTTATACCAATATACCATACACGATGCTCATAAAAATGTTATATCTGTGTCATCATTCCTATTTTTATTTCCATCTTTATGCCTGGATATTGGCAATGTTATAGTGATTTGCGATTTCATGATTTCTGCAATGAGATTCAATAGTTCAATCCAACCCTATTAATCAGATATAACAAAATAATGTACCGCATGTAGTCCAATTCATTAGCTTGTTTACAAAAAAAACTAGGTGGTTGGTCATATTTGGGTACGGAACCACAAATGATATAGGATTTTATATAAAATATAAGACATATAGATAATAATTTCTGCTTATTTGCGGTGTACGTTTATAGTCCCAGATTTGAAGCTGCATCAAATTACGTTAACAGTTGTCTGGTTTATATCTAAGTAACATTAATAATCACCTAATATTACTTTTATTTTGCTATTGTAGGAAACTCAAACAACTTAAGTTTTTTTTAATAGTTTTTCAAAATAGTAGAATTTAAATTGCATATATGAAATTGTTCTTCACTTCCTTCAAAACGCAGAGTTGATAAGAGTTTTCTTTAGGCTCTCAATTCTTCATGTTTTTCTATCCAATATGCCCATAAGTGAAAGAAGCCATGTATAGCAAGTCTCCAGTTGACCTTTTCCTTCGGAATCCGTATTGCTTATCCTTTATATATCCATTTATATACAGAAATTCAACAAATCCGGTGCTAATTGTTTATACCCCAGCCCATAGGGGTATATTAGTTTTGATACATAGTTTGTAACATATAGAAATAATTTAGCTAGATATATTACTAGAATCGCTAGCTGAGTCGATTTAGCCATGTCTGTCCGGCCCTAAATTTTGATCTAGAATTATGAAATTTGCTCCTAAGAGAACAATTGTAAACATTTTTGAAATCCGCCCACTGCCACGCCCCCTTTTTTAGAAGAACGTACTTTTTGGCCAAACCGTAAGGCATTTTAAAAAAGTATCTGAGCAACATACTTAGAGAATCAGAATATCTATATTTCGTCTTAATAAAGTTTTTTGCCAGGCCCAGTAAAAAAACCTTTTTTGGTATAATTTTAAAATAGTTGAAAAACCTCTTAATGCAGAACCATTGGTTATGATAAAAAATCATTTCGTTATTAGATCATTTTTACCCACGCCCACTTTTTGGGCTTTTTCTTACAAAAACCATTTGTATACCCTACCCCATAGCATATGCAGGAGAAACGCGTTGTTTATACCCTATCCCATAGGGTAATATTAGTTTTGATAAAAAGTTTGTAACATAGAGAAATAATTTAGCTACATATACCTCAAAGTACATGGATCGACTCAGAATCGCTAACTGAGTCGATTTAGCCATGTCAGTCTGTCCGTCCGTCCGTGCATGCGTCCGTCCGTCCGTCTTCTTTTCGCCACCGATTTTTGGGCCTTAAAATTTGAGCTAAGATATTGAAATTTGGTATATAGGATCCTTGTCCGTGCCACCAGAACAAGTGTTTGGGGATTTTGCTTTTACAGATAGGATGGGATAGGGTATTCAACGATCCGCACAGCGGATTGTAGCCTTTTCAGATGTTTTTTTTTTTTTCGATTTTGATAAACTGTCTGAACAATATGTTGCGTCTAAACAAATGTTGTCATTTTCTATATTTCATCTTCATAAAACCTACATTTTGGGGATATTAATTTTAAAGATGAGTTGGGATAGGGTATTTAACGATCCGCACAGCGGATTGTAGTCTTCTCATATGTTTATACCCTATCCCATAGGGGTATATTAGTTCTTTTTTGTATATAGGATCCTAATTCGTGCCTACAGAAAAAGTGTAAACATTTTTAAAAGCCGCCCAATGCCACGCCCCCTTTTAAGAAAAACTCAGTTTTTGGTCAAACCGTAAGAAATTTTAAAAAAGTTTCTGAACAACATATTAAGACAATCTTAATATCTATATTACGTCTATAAAGTTTTTTGCCCACTTTTTGGGGGCGTTTTCAATAAAAAACTGTTTTCGGTCAAATTTAAAAATTTTTCGACAAAATTTTTGATGCAGAATCATTAATAATATTATTATGAACATTTCGTCTATATACCGTTTTAACCCACGCCCACATTTTGGGAGCATTTTTATATAAAAACCATTTTTATACACTACCCCATAACTTATGCAGGAGAAAACCTTGTCTTTTGTAGAACCGTAAAAGTGTTTTTTAAGCAGTTTGAAGAATTTGTTGTCACTGTATAATTTTTTCTATTTTATTCACATCGTGTTTTTGGCCATGCATACTTTTTTGGAGATTTTTGTTTGACAGATAGGATGGGATAGGGTATTCAACGATCCGCACAGCGTATTGTTGCCGTCTCATATGTTTTTTCGTTATCTTTGAAAGTATGGAGAGTAAAGCAAGGAATCAGAAATTTTGGGCATGTATTTCCTTTATTGGTAATCGGTTGGATTCGAAAAAATTTCCAGCAACTGGCTGTTAAAAATATGGCGTAAAATTTCATCAAACATAATTACGTCATCCTATATACTAAAACATGTACAATATATATAGTCATGCAAATATTTATTACAATCTGCCTCCAATGGTAGCGAAGGCGATTTTACTTTCACAACTTTCCTATAAGCGAATGTAAATTAAATTGCTCTCCGCTATCCCTTATTTTTTATTTCTATGTCACACGGATAACACTTTCATGAGTTTATCCTTCCACTAAATGTCCAAACAAGTTCTGCAACGTACACAATGGTTTTATCTTGGTCTGTAAGGTTGATTTGTTTTGTTCGTTTTCCTTTAAAAATTGTGTCCCGTGTCCACCTCTACAAATTCTTGTAGTTCTAGTTTTTTTTTTGTTTCTTTGTATGAATTATTTAAAATCCAATATAGCAAGTTTAGCCAGCAAAAGTAGTTTTTTATTTTGTTTCAAGTTGAGGCTACGGGCGCTCTACATGGACCAAAGCAAACAAAAAGGAAACTTTTTTGTCGATACAAGGAGTATAATCAAAATAACGACGGTGCAATGGTTTGTAAAATGTTTTTACATTAAAATTGAATTTGCATTACGAAGAATCGCTTTGTTTTACATGTCGATACATACAAAGAAACTTGTTTATTGAACTGAAAAACTGTAGTTATTAGGAATTTGGCGATTGAACGAATATCATTGTTAAAAGCGCTATATATGACAAAAAAATGTATATTGCAAATCCCTTTCTCAAATAGACGACTATTTTGCCACTTCAAAAAAGTTTATATAGTGTACTATGTATATATCCGAAAAAGAGGATCCACATTTTCAGATGTTTTTCTCCACCGAGCGCCAACATGGGAGAATACCAGCAGATGCTTGACATGCTCATAGTTTCGTAGCTTGAATAGATAAAAATGGTAGCAAATGGAAGCAAGAATGAACCAAAGTAGCTAAGTCAGTAATACAATCACGGAAAAGTACTGATTACACGACCATGACAACGACAAAAAAAATACAAATTTTTGGCGCAACAGGCTCGTTAGTACCCAGGGGGCCTAGCTTTCTCACAACCATTCATGTGTGCGTGTGTACTTCTTGCACGATAGCGGGACCTCCTGTTTTATGCCGACTCCGAACGGCTAAGTTGAGATAAGCTATTCTTGACAATTGATACTACTCGGATGATTTGTCAGATCATCACGAGAGGAGGGCCAGTGAAAAATCATTTAGGTGTTGCTACGGCTAGGTATCGAACCCAGACCTCCTGCGCGGCAGTTCATCGCACTAACCATCGCGCCACTGAGCTGAATAACTAGTGGAAGCCTTGAGCTGCTGCTAAGCAGATATTACTGCCATCCAATAAATACGATTGAATGGGCCGGGCAAAAGGAGGATGAAGCAGAAAAAAGGATTTTTCGGATATGGATTTGTTATAAGGTTATAAGCATAGCAAGAAGTCGTATGGCTTGAAGACATTAGCAAATGTATTGTAACAATCTGTATAAAGGCCACATTTGCCAATGTAGGAAGATACAAGATTTTTAGCAGTACGGTCGGAAAGCACAGCCTACATGATACCACGTACTACTACACGTATCACCTCGATATTCATAAAGGGACATGACGGTATCCAGACTAACAAACGGTGAACAAAATTGCGATTGAGAAAAAGCACCTATCTAGTGTTTGAATGTCCAAAAATTCAGAGGAGCTTACTAACTCGAATCACTACCTGCTCGCAGCCAATAAAGTAGAGAATGCGGATATCCACTACGCCACAACAAATGCGATACAGTACTGCGCATTTATCTATATATATAAAAATGAAACCCGTTTTCCGTTGTCACGACATAACATGAAAACGGCTTGACCGATTTGGCTGATTTTTTTTTGTAGTTTTCTAATACTCTGTACAAGGTTCTTACGGAAAAAAATATTGAGAAAATCTCTCAGGTCAGCTTTGAGAAAATAAATACTACTTACACTAAAATACTATTACGGACCCTAAAGCGAAACAATACCCGGGCGAAGCCGGGCCGGGCAGCTAGTTGTATATAATTTATTGTTGAAAGAGTATAATCGCAAGAAACCGAGCACAGCTTTGCAAACCGTGTATCCCTCAATCTTTCAATCAATAATATTCCACCATAATGTCGATGATCAATGGCGACAATGTTAACTAGCCATCAGATCGGCTAAATATATTGATCTATCCTCCTTTCATCCTCTTTTTGGAGACAAAAATAAACATTATTTTTGGCAAAATTTTAAAGGAAAACCCTCCTTTTGACAAAATGGATATGGGATGGTTAAATATTCCTTGACAAGCAATGGAACGCTCTACGTTATTGCCCGCCCGCCCGCTTCGAAGAGACTGGAACAACATGTGACAGAAAATTTGCCGGATAACCGGTAAAGTAGCTAAATCACCGTTGTATTTTACACGTAAATTGTTTTTTTAGCCGCACAAGTATAAACTTAGTTAAAACTGCCCACGTTGGTTGCCACGCGAGCCACCGATGGTACACATTTTTTGTGACGTGAAATAAAGCCAAACGAAATCAGACCAAATTCCAATTTTGACTTTATTTCGGTTTTCAAAACGAAATAATATTCTTAAGGTTATCACTGATTTGAACAGTTGATTCGACCTAAAAAAATGACTTGCATACATCCAACCTCGCACGCAACCCAAATCCAACAGTGAGCTCAAGTAGGATGTATGCAAAGTATGAACCCCCTGCTTGGGATCACTGTTGGATGTTTGGTCAAAGTACGCAATAACATTCATTTTGTTTACTGATGTTAAAAATATATAAATAATGTGGAATTCTGATTATAAGAACTTTTTCTCCACGTGTCCACGTGAATTACAATAATTTTCCATTATTGGCAAAAACTGAAAAATGCGTTAAAGACTATTAGGACTAAAAATAATTATGTGGAATTATTACAATAGTTACATACATATTAAATTTCATTCAATTTGAGCAGATAGTTGTATGAAATAAATCTAAAAATCCGTTATATGGATTATGTCAAAGAGGTATATATCTATAGAGTACGCATCACAGCTAAAAATGTTGTAGCTGTTTCAGACGCGTGCGGTAAGTGCGAAGGGGAATTTTTGTCGTTCGTATGCATCTGCTATGCTGTTGCTTGATGCTGGCATGGCAATGTGCACACTGGGGTATCAATATCAGTACCCCTCATAGTAAAATTTTTGTTGTATGAGATGCGCACTCTTGTAGTTGTATACTCTTTGGTTAAGTTTAATCAAAATCGTTAGAGCTGTTTTCAAGTAAATTGACGTTATGCGTAATGGGAGGTTTTATTAATAAAAAGGCTAAGAGCAAAAAATGAACCGAAAGGCCAACGGCAGCGCTCAATCCCGTAGTGGATACTGATGGCCCCGTGTCCTAGGGGTATCTAATAAATTGCAACTGGCCCTCCAGGTTGGGGGTTGTGCTTTGGGTTAACTACCCACCCACAGAAAAAAAATGGTTACGAAGCAACCAATAGCCTCGGAAAGGACTGATTTTATTGTTGACGACCCTGCTAAACGAAAAAAGGACAACGACGTTCGTATCTGCACCTGGAATGTGAGAACATTAAACAGGAGAGGTGCAGGCGAACAACTAGCGGAAGCCCTAAACTGCTGCAAAGCAGACATTACTGCCATCCAGGAAATACGATGGGATGGGCCGGGCAAAAAGAGGATAAAAAACTGTGACATATACTACGGACCGTGTAATAGTGAGCAGAAACAGCGACTATTCGGATGCGGATTTGTTATAAGTGCCAGACTTAGGCAAGAAGTCTTATGTTTCCAAGACATTAGCGAACGCATAGTAACAATCCGCATCAAGGCCAAATTCGCCAACATAAGCCTTATATGCGCTCACGCTCCGACGGAAGAAAAAGATGATATAGCTAAGGATTGCTTCTACGAGCTCCTCGAAAAAAGCTATGAGCGACTTCCGAAGTGAGATGTTAAAATCGTGCTGGGAGATTTTAATGCAAAGGTAGGAACAGAAGACATCTTTAGAAGTATTGTCGGAAAACATAGCCTACACGACAACACGTCTGGAGACGGACTTAGGCTAATTGATTTCGCTACGGAACGAAATGTCACTATAGCCAGCACACGGTTCCCTCACCTCGATATCCATAAGGGGACATGGCGGTCTCCAGATCAACGAACGGTCAACCAAATTGATCACATTGCTATAGAAAAGAGGCACGCATCCAGTATTTTGGATGTCCGAACATTCCGAGGAGCTAACATCGACTCGGATGACTACCTTGTAGCAGCCAAGGTAAGAATGCGGATATCCACCACGCCACAACAATCCAGAAATACTGTGAAAAAATTTAATGTCGGAAGACTGCAATCGCAAGAGACCGCCAAGACCTTCGCACAACGCGTATCCCTTAACCTCTCGATTAACACCATACCACCAGCATCGAATGTCGAAGAGTAATGGCAACGATGCTAACAGGCCATTAGATCAGCCGCAACTGATGTGCTAGGTTTCTCGCGCCCACCAGCAAGAAACCCCTGGTTTGATGAGGAATGCCGACAAATGCTCGCAGCCAAGAACGAGGCCTACAAGGCTAAGCTGCAGGTGAAGACGAGAGCTGCCATTGAGCTCTATAGGCAAAGAAGAAGGGAAGAACATCGGCTTTTCAGCAAGAAGAAAAAAGAGCAAGAAAAGCGCGCGATCGAGGATATAGAGAGGTGCCACTCCAGGAACGATGTTCGCAAGTTTTACCAAAGTGTAAAACGTCAAAGCCAAGGATACAAGGCTCGAACAGAAGCCTGTCGAGATGAACAAGGAAATATTGTAGTTGAGACACAGTCGATGCTGAGGATATGGAAGAACCACTTCTGCAGACTGTTAAACGGCGATGACGAACAACATTCCGCTGTCAGGCAGAACGAACCATTCAATATTGGCAACGACAGCGAAAACTGCCAACCACCCGACCTGAGTGAAGTGAGGATAGCAATATCTAAACTCAAGCTTAATAAGGCTGCCGGAAATGACGGCCTTCCCGCTGAGCTCTATAAGGCCGGCGGAGATGACTTGGTAAGTAACATCCACCAACTCATAAGCCAAATCTGGTCGGATGAAAATATGCCTGAAGAATGGAACCTCAGCATCGTTTGCCCGATCCACAAAAAAGGAGACCCTCTGAACTGCGCCAACTACAGAGGCATAAGTCTCCTTAACATCGCCTACAAGATCCTATCTGCCGTAATATGTGAACGCCTGAAACCGTTTACCAACAACCTGATTGGCCCTTATCAGTGTGGTTTTAGGCCAGGAAAGTCCACAACCGATCAAATTTTCACACTTCGGCAGATCCTGGAAAAAACCCAAGAAGTCCAAATCGATACCCACCACCTATTCATCGATTTCAAAGCCGCATACGACAGCATTTTTAGAGACTAACTATACAGAGCCATGTCTTGTTTTGATATACCGCCCAAACTCGTCCTTTTGTGTAGGATGACGATGGAGAATTCTCGCTGCTCCATCAGGGTCGGAAACGACCTCACCGACACCTTCGATACCAAAAAAGGATTTAGGCAAGGCGAAGCGCTGTCATGTGACTTCTTCAATTTGATTCTTGAGATGATTGTGCAAAACTCCAAAGCCAACACCAGAGGCACAATTTTCCAAAAATCGGTGCAACTACTAGCATACGCCGACGATATTGACATCATTGGTAGGACTCAACGTGATGTCATAGCCACGTTTGCTAGTATAGAGAAGGAAGCGGTGAAAATGGGTTTAACAGTAAATGAGGGTAAGACTAAGAATATGCTGTCATCACGAATGGACTCACAACATCGACGAATTGGACAGAACGTCACCTTTGACAGATATAACTTTGAGGTAGTACGGGACTTTATCTACCTCGGCTCCGCTATTAACTCTGACAACAACATCTCGTCAGAAATTAAACGAAGAATTACTCTTGCCAACCGCTGTTTCTTCGGGCTAAGAAGGCAACTTAGTAGTAAAGCCTCACTCGAACTACTAAGGAGATCCTATATAAGACCCTGATCATCCCAGTCCTGCTCTACGGCGCTGAAGCATGGACCGTATCAAAAGCGGATGAAGAAATCCTTGGTAGATTCGAGAGGAAAATTCTTCGAAAAATCTTCGGTCCCGTTTGCGTTGACGGGCTATGGAGACGAAGATTCAACCAAGAACTATACGAGCTGTACAGCGACATGCCCCTGGTCAAAAAACTCCGCATTGGACGTTTAAGATGGCTAGGACATGTAGAACGAATGGACATCAATACTCCGGCTCGCAGAGTCTTCGATTCCCAGCCAGACGTCGGACGCAGTAGAGGAAGACCTCGCCTTAAGTGGCGCGCACAAGTGGCAACCGACCTCAACCAACTTGGAGTGCGGAACTGGAGGCAGTTAGCTAAGGACCGGGCTAATTGGAGAGGCATGTTAGTTGAGGCCCAGGTTCATTCCGGACTATAGTGCCACTTAAGTAAGTAAGTTCTACAATTGGATATTATTAAAACTGAATGGAAAGACGTTGCTATAGCATTAAACGGTTTAGGACCACCGATAAGAGATGAAAAAGAATGGCAAAAAGTATACATATAAAACTGATAATAAAGGAAGAATAGACGCAGTATTAAATTCAACAGATTACCTAATTGAACCTCACAGTAAGAAGAGTTTTAATTCAAGAAGAAATTCAGTGGAAAAAGGGGTTAAATTATATACATGTGATTAAGGTAAGTTGAAATCTATATGTCAACTATGACATACAGCTTGTCGTAATTGTTTTTAACAAAAAAGAGTTGGAGGCCACAGGAGGAGGATCATTTAAACAAAAATATTTGAATGAGACTGAAGAAACCATATCGAAACTTCTTGTTTTGAATGAAGTAGTAAGTCCGACAGGAAAAATATTTGGCGACATGCAGGCAGTACAGTCTGGACAAACGATTCCTTCATCAATTGAATTCACATTCGGACCAACGGAACTTTCATCCATAGCCACAGAAATCCCGCTAGCACACTCATCAAATCTGGTGTCAACAACAACATACCAAACTATAACCGCATTAAACATATCCGAATGTTTCGTTGATGTCACCAATGGAGTAGAGTCTCCAAGAATAAATGCTGAAGAATACAAAAGTAAGTTCTCATTCGAGAACCATAAAATAATCAATTGCTCACGAAAAAGAGAAAGCATGCTCGAAACACAAATAAAAGTGCAGAAAAGGTTGTACATCGAAGTAAAGAACTCTTTGAAGTGCATTAAAGACTACCTAAAGGAAGCACACGATATAATAGAAAGCAGTTTTACTTGGAAGATGAAAGACTTCAATTATACAAGCTGCAACTAGAACACGAAGAAAAGCAACGCATAGAAGAGTATAAATTCAAAATGATAGATCTGGAAATTAGAAAGAGACAGTTGGAGATTGAAGAGCAAAAAATACATTTTATCGAACAAAACAAAGAGAATTATAAGCCAAATGAGCTTATTACTTACATAAATAAATTAATAGATGTTTCTTTTTTAATGAAGTGATTAATAACAAATATAATAGTTATACACATTATTTATCTTAATTTAATTAAACTGAATATATATTTATATCTTTACTTTTTTCTATAAATTTTAATACAAATTTGAGTTACACAACTTATTCCGTATGGTTACAGCCGCTTGATCATCATTCGTGTTTTCATTTGTCAATATACCAGGGTCTGATGAAGTTTCAGATACGTCATGATGAACTTCAAGCTCAGATTTGTAATGCATGCAAATGTTGTGTAGAGCTGCACAAACATTTACAATTTGAGTTGCTTTTTGGGGGGAATAGTGCAACTATCTTTATTCGAGAATACATCGGAACCGATTTTTCAAAACACCGATGGTGCACGCGTCCTTTCAAAGATGTTTCGTGTTTACAAATGCATTGTGTTAAAACGTATTTCATTACTTCATGTCTGGCATCAACGTAGTTAATGATCAACGTAGTTGATGAACATTCGATGATCACAAACCTAAAATTCGTATAAAATATTATAGTGTTTATGTGTTTATGTGCTTTAATAGCGAAACAGAAATTAAACATTTTCAACTTACGATCATAGCGCTTAAACTATAGAAACCTTTTCTGTTGTAGTACCTGTGCTATTCACCTATTTTTGGAGCCAAGATTTTTATATGTGTGCCGTCGACACATCCAATGATACGCGGGATTCCAGCTTTTATGTAAAACTGAACTTTGGCTTGATTTGTCTCTTCCGCCGTTGAATACACCTTTTTGGTAACTTCCTTCAGCTAAAAATCTTAATGTTGCTGTAAGCTTAAGAATTGGCGCCACCGACAGTGAACTTGTCGTTTGACAACTTCAACTTCGTTTAGCAGATAAACTCTTTAAAGCATTCAATAAGTTAGATCACAAAAAACTTGTGGAAAAATTGAATGCTTTAGGTATTCACTCAAGACTCAATAAGTCGTTGTCCTCTTATTTGGCAAATCGAAAACAAATAGTCAAACTGGGTAATTCAACATCTCTACCCTTCAGTGTAAACAGTAGTGTACCTCAAGGAAGTCATTACATGCCTATGATTGGAAGCTTTACACTCAAATAAAATCTGTTAGCGACTGTGAAAATCTTCAATCTGATTTTCAAAATTTATTTCGCTGGTGTAATAAAAATTCTTTAACTTTGAACGTAGAGAAGTGCAAAACGTTTACAGCTTCACGGCAGCTAGATGATATTATGTTCACTTACGCAGGCAATAAAACTGTTTTAGAACGAGTTAATGAAATAACCGATCTCGGCATTCGATTTGATAAGAAATTTAAATTTACTTCACATTACGATGTAACAATATCAAGGGCAAATTCATTATTAGATTTTTTGAAAAGAAATTCCTTTGATTTCAAAGACCCTTATACATTAAAATCAATTTATTGTTTTCTAGTTAGATCAATTATGGAATATTTTTCGGTTGTTTGGTCTCCTTACCATCAAACGCATATATGTAGATAGAATCGAGCGGGTACAGAAAAACTTTACCAGGTATACGAACTCTTTCTACTCGAAGGAAGCTAACAGGCGTTATGTTCATTAGGGATATTATATGTTCTCGGATAAATTCATCTGAATTGCTAGCTTGTCTTAATATTTATGCACCTGTGAGACACCTTCGCCTAAGAGATATGTTCATAGCAAATAGGCACAGAGCAGCTTATTGCCAAAATGAACCAATATCAAGATGCATCACACATTTCAACGAAATATGCAGTTCTGACTAATGCGAATTTTCAAAAAGGAGATTAGCATTTAAAAAAAATCTTTCCATATCTTTTTACTAACTTAACAATTTCACATCCCAAATACTACCAATCCTTCGTAATACTCTTAGAAAAGGTTTTTATTTTTTTTTTATTTTTTCTCTATGATAGAGTTTTTATTAAATATATATTTTTTTCTTCACTTTGAAGTTTTTTTTTTAAGTTTAATTAATCTTGTTTTCAGGATTAAACTATTTTTATTATTAAGTCAAAATAATCTGTTAATATGTACGAATATGGTAGATCAAATAAATAAATAAAATAAACGAAGGCCTCCTTGTTCAGTCTAATGTACATTTTAAATCTGATTTTTTTTTAATATTTGAAATCTTATATTCCATGCTGCTATGTACTTTTCATTTGGTAGCTCCAATGGATTAGATTTTGATCTTATACAATGAAATCTCTATTGTTGCTTTCCAATTCACTCTCATCTTCGCTACTCCACGATAGAAACATCGCAAGGGTGTCCATATTTTCTTTTGGTAATTTTGTAATATAATGTTAATTTAAATTAAATTTTGTAATAACCAAAATGCACAATATATAGTAATAATCAAAACAAAATTATTAAATACAGCTACGTAATTAAAAAAGTGACACTCATGGCGTTTAAGTCGCAGAATACCGATACTAAAACGACAGTAAAACGACACGACTCAAAAATGACAATTGTCGAAATAGTTAAACGACAGTTGGAATAAGGTTGAATGGTACCATTGAGATTTATAACGATGCCTTATTAAGGATAAAACTAGAAGTCTATAAACCGAATTTTAAGTTTAAGCCAATAATATTCTAACGACATACCTAACAAAACCTAACAAATCTTCTCCACAAATCTTTAAAACAAGAATTACATTTTAAAGTTGAGATGACTATTTTTTTTGTTTCTTAATTTCATCAACATGCAAAAGGAATATTTTAGCTATGTTGGTACTTCATCCTAAACGCATTTGATTCACTAGCTCTTTTCTATCCGTCGAATTCAATCCATTAAGCAAACATTATATGAAGCGAAACGTGATTTGTGTGTTTTATTATTCATGACAAAATAGTTTAAGGTCATCTGAACAGAATTTGCAACTTAGCAGGAGGAAAACTCTTTTCGCATACCAAACTTTCGTATCATTATGCTGGATTTTTTTTTATGTTTTGCCTCTTCATGAATTTTTCTTCTCTTTCCAAGCATCCTTTCGACTTGTTTTTTGTGTTGCTTCAGTCATTATGTATGCACTACATTAGGTAAAAATAGTAGCTCCAGCTATAGCAGGCGGAGCAGTGGCTTTAAAAAAAAATAAGGCGAGGTAACAGTCGATGAAAGAAGTTGAAAAGTTAATTTCGGTATATTAAGCTGGTAATCCCCGAAAGGAACATTTTCTCTTTCTGTTATGCTGCATTTTCAATTGAATCCATCTCCATCTAAGAGATTAATAAATTTCATTACAGAATTTACCTGACGTTATTTTTTTCTTCCTTTAAGGAATGTAAATTGCCAATAGAAAAGAAATTAGTTAAAAACGAGTTTTATATTCTATATTCGTATTATAGGGAAGTATTGCGATGGCGTAAGTACAATGATATATATATATATATAGATATATATATATATATATATATATATATATATATATATATATATATATATATATTTATATATATATATATATATATATATATATATATATATATATATATATATATATATATATATATATATATATATATATATATTTATATATATATATATATATGTCGTTCGATTAGAATAAAATGTCTGCTATGTGTTTTATTCTTGAACCTATGGAGGGGTTTTTGATATTATTTCTATAAGCTTATCTTAACATCTGCCGTTATTGTATTTGAATTAAAAAGATACGTCTTTTCTGATCCAAAGGTTTGGAATTTGAAGTAAAATAAATTAATAGAGGCAGATTACTCTTCAGATGTCAGTAAGTTTTGTATATGTTTCGGGGCCGAACGCTAATAGGAATGGGAATAGTATTTACCACCTGGTCGTACTTGGAATTTAACAATAAAAAGGTTCAACACATAGTTTGATTGGCCTTTGAAAGAGGTTACAAGTCTTGCCATGAAACATCTGAACCAATTGTGAAGCTTAAAAGAATCATGGATTCTTTTCGATTTGCGGACTGTGAATTTGTTTTTTTGAAAAATGTTGTATATCGTGTTTTTTTTAACTGCGTTAATTTGAACTATATTTTCCTTTCTTAATCGTATAATATTTTGTACGGCATATTTTTTCGCATCTCTGCAACACGGGTGTCATTTGTGTTAGTCCCTGTAAGAGTACTGTCGTCTAAAAAAATAAAAATACGATTATAAGTTGTCTCCAAAAGATCAAAACAAAGCAATAAAAATAGAGTAGTAGGATCCTTAGATAGCCCAACGTTTATACAGAATGTGTATACAGAAACACCTTCGATTACTACTTGTAAAGACCTTTCTTCATAATATTTAAGAAAATCCGTATGTTGCTAATTTGGCTAGCAACGGTATGTGCATAACTCGACACGACTCGAACAAACTTCCCAGGAATGTAGAGTATTCATCTCAATTCTATATGAAAATTCAAAGCTAACAATTATTTCTCTATAAGGCAATAAAATTTAACACTATCACATCTGTGTCGTAGCGAGCTTAATACAAGCCCATCTACGAGCAGGGATTTGCCACAGCATATAATATGCATCCACAGGCTCATCATTTAGTGCATTTGTTAATGGGACATAACAGAACACAGAAGTTATTTTGACATCACTAACAAGATCAGTAAACGATGAAATTAGACTTTATTTTCGTATCTATTATTAACAAAACAAAAAAAAAGTATACATACACCTATTACTACTCTAGAATACAAATTCGCAGAGTGTATTTTATACTACTTTTACTAACATACAGTTCAACTACATCGCTATTTCTATTGTAAACTCTACTCATGCGACTTATAGCCTCATGCATACCATAGTTGTATTTATGATTAGGTATATGTAAAATATTTAGTCTACGAAGGTTATAAGAACCTCCATGGGTATTAAAACCAATAGCACTTAAAAGATCAGGAGCATCTATTTGTCCTGATAATTTTTGGAGTAAGAAGACCATGTCATTCTTAGGTCTACGTTTAGACAAAGGCAACAACTGCAGTAGTTAAATTCGACAAATTGTGTACATCATCCCATGGAAGTCCTCTCAAAGCAAATCTATGTGACGGTCACTCCTATATACTAAATACTCATGATTAAAGAGTTCCGAGAGAAGTAAAATATACTGGCGTTAAGCCACGTTTCGGGTAGGGAGAATCTATCGTACGAAAAGGCTTGAGAGTTTAGAAAAATATTTTTTTTGTTTTTTTTGGAGCTCTCTTATATTTTGGTAGTAGAGGGACTGTCGGTGCAAATATTTTCGGAAAAAGTTTTTGCGAAGCCTATAATTTGCTTCTGTAAGGCCTTTTATATGCAAACAAAGTTTTTTCTGTTAGGCTTATTAGGAATATTTAAAGAAGTCTTATAGAAGTAGATAGCTTCCTAAAGGTGCGCTAAAAGTTTTTTTCATAAGATTTCATACCGGTGATATTGCTGGAGGGGAAATAGCTTCGATAGTGCTTTATCGAAGCGAAATTGTTAGTTGGGTTCCTCGGGAGTTTATTCCCATTTCCATTTTTTCTTATTATAAACTTAGATACTTCGAATATTGGGAAAATTACTATAACCAAATAGGACTGAGTTACATTTTTTTCACAATTGCTTAGCCCATTCATGAGAAATAAGTAATTTTAAAAAGAACCGTTTTTTTGTTTTTTTTAGGAACAAACTGATTATGTAGTAAATTTAAGAAGTCCAAAATATGCTTACATACAAAGTTTAATTTAAACGAATTTAGTTTTTTTTTAAATATAGCCAATTATATCAAGTCATGTTATTCTACGCTTCTACAAAAAAAACTTAGTATGCAGATATATTGCCATGGTTCATAGTCCATCTTAAAATGTTGACCTAGAATAATAAAATTTGGTTTAAAACATACGAAAGTTCCCAGATATTCGTTTCGTTTACAACCGAGACTATTATATAATACTTGTGTCCGTAGCAAAGCTTATTGTCGACGGTATTATCTTACCTTATTACGATCATATCCGAATAATAAAACAAATAGTAGGATAGATTATAAAAGGATGAATAATGTAGGTGAAAAGAAGAAATTCACTAACGTAGGGAAATTGTAAACCTATTCGTAATGAAAATACTATTATTTCCGGACCCCTTCGAGTAAGGGGTCCTAACATCTGATAGCGGTAGAATACACCGAGTTAAGTATGCCTGTCGTAAGAGGCGACTCCAACCTCCGTATACTGAGTGTATAGTGTATACAAAAAATGCAATGCCAGCAAATTTAGTATCCCAGGTGGTAGTTCAGCTCTACAGAGAAATCCACCATCTTCGGCGGTCGGCTCTAAGGATTATGGGGAGAGCCACTTATTGCAACTCAATGACACTTTAACAAAAAAATTGAAGGGTGATCCGATCTCCTTCACCAAGCTCGAGTAACCAGGGAAAAAAAGTCCGTCGGGAGCGCTGGAGCGCGAAAATCGGGACTAAGCTTAACAAAAAAGGTTTGGGAAAAAATGTAAAGCACTCCGCATCAAGTTTAACGAAATGGATCTTCTCTATCAATATCTCAAAAAAGAGATAAATCCGCTAAAAGAAGAAAACAAGCTTCTGAGAAATACATTTTTGCAGAAAGAATGTGAATTTACTACAACACGAAAATATGAAATGGAGTTAGATATAAGGTTTTTGTACAATTTTATTATTATTTACATTAACATTTTGAAAATAAAACTGAAATATCGCGCAATTTGAGTTTGCAAACATTGAATGCGTGTGGGGGTCATGATGTCCCCTGCAAAGGGGGGGTTGGGTTCACTGTTGGTCAAAACTCGCACTTCGATGTGTGCAAAGTATGAGCTCCCCTCTCTCTGAATTCGGCTTTATTTCAAAAAGATTGTTCGGCGTTATTTCATTTTGTCATTGTGAAATAACGCCGAAATCGAAAATTCTTCTTGAATGTTTTTCTAAGTGAAGCTATTTCCCACTAGAGGTGAAGTTAGTTGCCCGTGAAGGTATTTCCCTGATCCTCCCATAAGGGTACATTAGTTTTGATACATCGTTTATAACATAGATAAATAATTTAGATAGATATACTTTTAAGTATATGAATCAACTCAGAATCGACAGCTGATGTTTATTTGTTTATGTTAATGTGTTTTTTTTTAAATACCAGGACCAACAAATAAAAACAATAGTACATACCTAGTGCTAGTGAAAAATTATTTAGGTTTTGGTATGTGTCAGAATAGAAGCCAGGCATTCTGAGCGATAGTTCATTGCACTTAGCATCGCGCAACCTTGAGGCCATGCGTTGAAATTTAAAATAATACCACAAACGTTGCCAAGGATTCTATCACAAGTATGCCCCAAAAAATCACCTCTCGGAAGACTGGATTACCGAAATAAACCTCTACCAACTGTGCTAATAGTGAGGGAAAGCACCCAGCAAATCATAGATGTAAAGTAGCTATGTATTCTCAAAAGAAGAAATAAAATGTACCTTTAAGAAAGCCATCAAAATAAGACAGCCGCAGTACAGTTTTATGCAGAGGCCGTTACACTCCAAACCAAAAAATCTTGAAATTTCGACGGACGCTGTTTCTTACATTTTCTCAGTTAAATAAACAAATTAAAGTAAAAGTAAAATAAATAAAATTATTCTCGAACAGTTGATGAAGCTCTAAAGCATTTCACTCAAAATGTATACTTCAAATAAAATATGAACGAAAAACACTTGTTAAAATTATGTACCTGGTATGCAACTTTTGCAAAAACTCGACGAATTGGAAATAATTATGCGTGAAAGAAATGTAGGCATTTGTTTGATTTCCGAAACACACTTAACAAAGAGATCTCATCCAAAAATAAAAAGCTATATTTATCTCCGCACGTACCACCCTTCGGGAACAGCGACGTTATATGTTAAATACTGTATCGAACAATAAGAAGACCCAGAAATAGAGCTTGAGACTTTGCTGATGTCCACGGTCCAAGTTAATAGTAGTCAACGTACTCTTAAGATCACATCTATCTACTGTGCATCACGTTCCGCGATGGAAATAGTGATTTTATTAACTTCCTTCAATCTCTGAAACCTAATATCTGGGGTACCTGCATACAATTTTGATTTCCACTCAAGGGGCAAACAGATCTACTTGATAGTTCGTTGTGAAAGGAATATCTAGCAATCACATAAAAGTTGAACAGAACTTCGATTTGTCATATGATCATTCCCCAGTTATTTTGACATTCAGCATAGAGCCTGAATACAGAGAAATTAATTAGTACACTGAGAGAAAAAAGCAAACTCATTCGTACTAAAAATTAAACTCAATCAAATATAAAATATATTAAATGCAATTCTGTTCAACTTTAACATGATTCTGTGTATTATTTTGTTGTTTTTATTTAAACACCAAAATGTTTGAACCAAATGTATTTTTGTTTAAACTAAACTTGGTTAAGGTTAACTAGTTTAAACAGGTATTAATTTGATTTTACCTTGTCATTTTAAAACGGAATCAATTTAATTAAGTTAAACATTTTTGTGCTTAAATAAACTTAAATAAACATACTCAAAGTTGACTTTTTTAAAGAGATATTAATTTAGATTAAGCTTGTCCATTGTCATTTTAAAAAGGAATCGATTTAATTAAGTTTAACATGTTCGTTTTTAAATTAAATGTAAAATAAACTCATTCGAAGTTGAAATTTCACATATATTATTACTTGAAAAGTGAATCGATTTGATTCAATCAACAATTTTTGGATTTGTATTAAATAATTTTCATTTGTGTTAAAAATAAAGTATATGTTTAAAAATGATTTTTTTTTAAATAGGATACACTTCAAAAAGACATGAACCTACTTACCATTTGAACTAATAGATGACATCAAAATGTCATCTATACTTACCATTTGAACTTATATTGGTGTGTAACACCAATATAAGTGTTACACACTTTTCTGGTTCCACCGACGAATTGTTATCTACACGATGTCAGTTAGTTGAATAATAGACTAGATTCAGATTTGTACTTACAAAAAATTATTTTTTATATAAGTTTTACCATTGTTATTAGTATAGATGTGAAGTGGAGGACTTGTAAAAAATAAATATTTTTAATTAATAATTTCTTATTTTACTTTTCCCCGATTTCATAGGATTGAAAATGTGAATCAAATTCTTTTATGACTATTGGATAACAATTAATATTTACATCAATATGTAATAGTAATTCTGTTTAAAAGTACAAAATTTATAGTTACAGTAATTAGAAAATAAAATCCAAAGTATTATGCTCCAATATAATATAATATTGTTTTAGTTTATTGTTGTTTTGAATACCTTATTATACCTTGTTTTCGCTTGAAAAGATTGTGACAATTTTTTGAGACATTTCTTCGAATTCATGGGGATGCAGCTGTTTTCCACAGCTGAAAAGTTTTTCAATTATTATATTGATAATACCTGCTCGTTGGGCTTCCAGGAAATTGTTGTTATTCTGATAAAACGATACAATAGCCCTGCCCTTTTCTGTATGGTTTAAGATGTCAAGTAAATTCTAAAAAAAAAAGTTTTTAGAAAGACATAATAAATTTTACTATATTTTTCTTACATCAGCTAAACTCAAAGACGTTTTTGGTGTTAAAGTTGCAGTTGAAGTAATATCGTTTACCCAATCGCAGAAAACTAAACTACACTTTACTTTTTAATTAATTCGGATGGATAAAATGAATTTACATTTATTGCTCTGAAAATGACTGACTGCTACGCGATCAAAGCTGAAATCGTTATTTTTGCTGCACATTTTCACATCAAGAATGAGAATTCGTACTTTTCCATCCCGAGTAGCGGTATTCGGTTTTTACTCTCTATTACCACGTCACAAAATGAACATGTATGTGTTTGAATTCACGTCATAACAAGCTCGTCCATTTTCAATGTTCCGATATTCATACTTGTCAGTCCGGAGCACCAGTACTCGGTTTTAACTCTCTACTCCCGCGCCACAAAATAAACATGAATGTGTTTGAATTCTCTTCTTAACAAATTCGTTCATGTTTAATGTTTGCAATCACGCGAATTCAAAGCACTGTGAGTTTGAATTAAATAGGTATGTATTTAAATTTCAAACTCATGATCATTAGACTGAAAGTAATTTAAAGTAAACTCAAACATGTTCACAATTGAAAAGGGTTTTAGTCAAGCCGAACTCATACATGTTTGAATATTTCATTACAATTTTTTTAATAGGTTTACGTTTAAAACAACCATATTCATATTTATCGGTATATTTAAATAGAATTACCTTTGATTTAAACAGGCTTATGTTTAAATATCTCTTATTTAAACATGTTTGTGGTGATTTATTTTCGTTGAATCCAAAAATTAAACATAAAGGAATTAAATAGACATCTCTGTGATTATTTCATAGTACAGTTTTCTCAGTGCAGATCAACAAACTGGAAGGCTTTTGGAGCGATAGGTATAGAAAAAAATGTTGAACTGAGCGTTCGTCTAACGACACCCTACGAACTTGAGGTTGAAGTTGACCGCTTCGTGAAGATCGTACAGCTCGGCTCCTCTAATAATTCGCCCAAGCCAAAGAAAGTGCAGGCCAAATATGGTTTACCATATCCTCCAGAAATAATAGAATTTGTAAGGGAAAGTGCGTAAAAAATGGCAACAGAGTCTAGTTATGCAACATAAAGCACATGTGGATTCGATGTGCAATTTATTACAGAAATCAATTAAGGATTTTTAAAATCGTGAGATGGGTTCTTACCTTGAAACCAACGAAGAAATAGTCTAATTATTCATGTAAAAGACACCAAAAGGCCCAAAATTGCCGCGCCACCAATTAGAAAAAATCAAAATGAATGGGCAAGGGAAGATAAAGAAAAAGCATAGGGTTTTGCCGCCAATTTTGAAGAAACCTTAAAACCTTTCATGTCGATATCAATAGGAATCAATAGGATGGAACTACACTCACAAGAGATCAGGAATCTTAAGCTTAAGAAAGCCCTTGGTTATGATTTAACCATACGAGCAGTTCTCAAAGCTCTACTTAGGAAGACATTAATTAAGCTTCTCCATATTATATATGCTGCGCTCATATTACTAAGGCGTTTACAGTCGGTTATAATCTTATCCTGACCACCAGGCTTAGAAGTAAGCATTTTACGGTTGACCAGGTGCACTGAAATACTGACGTAATCGAGAAAGCATTCGAAGAAAAATATATATGAGAAGGCTATAATCCGCGGTGCGAATCGTTGAATACCCTATCCCATTCCTTTCTCAATTTAGCATTCCCAGAAAGTGGGCGTGGCTTTGTCACAATATATTGCATAGATCAATATATATATATATATATATATATATCTAAATCGAAAAAGTTTTGTCGAATATTTTAAAATTTCACCAAAAAATGTTTTTACTGAAAACGCCCCCAAAAAGTGGGCGTGGAAAAAACATAGGATTCGGCCCGAGTAACTTTTACAAATTAAACCAAATACTTGGAAATAGCAATTGATGCAAAGTTTGACAGAATTCTCTTGTAAAAATGAAACCTCAAGAACTCTAAATTAATTATAGAAAAAGTATTGAAAACATTTCCAGCTTTGTACCGAAAACAATCTGCTTTTAAACTAGCAAATGCTTAAGTTGCCATGGACGATACCGTACGTTGAGGATTCTAACAAAAAAATAAACAATTGATAATATTTTCAAACTTTTCAAAATAAAGTGCTTAAAGAAAGCATGATGGTATGATAGAACCCACGTTATCCATACTGATCTCGAAATTCCTACAATCAAAGCTGAAACTAAAGGGTCCACCAAATAACTTTTTTTTGGAAATGCTATAAAAAAAGCTACTGAATATTTTCTCAAATTTCTTCTTTTATTTGAAAGTACAATCATTCCGGTTAATAATGGAAATAATGCCTCGGCTGGCCATGCAGTAGCCTACACGATCGGTCCAATTTTTAAGCACATTATCGATTGTGTGCAGCTGTATTTCACCAATGGCTTCACGAATATTGTCATTTAAAGCGTCAATTGTCTCTGGCTTGTCGGCGTAACACTTATCTTTTACGGCACCCCACAAATAATAGTCCAACGGTGTCAAATCGCAGCTCCGAGGTGGTCAAACGACATCAGCTCTGCGGCTGATAATGCGATCTTCAAAAACAGGGCGCAAAACATCGAGTGTAGCTTCGGCTGTGTGGAACGTATAGCGCCGTCCTGTTGAAACCAAATGTTGGCAATATCCTCCTCTTCATTTTTTGTGAACAAAAATTCGTTCAACATGCCCCGATAACGATCGCCATTGACTGTAACGGCCACTCCTTGCTCATTTTCGAAGAAAAATGGCCCAATTATGCCTCTGGACCAAAATCCGCACCAAACAGTGGCTCGTTTTGGGTGTAGCGGGTGTAGCGGGTTTTCTGTGCCCCAAACGCGACAAATTTTGCTGGTGTACATACCCGCCAAGATCAAAATGAGCTTCATCTGAAAACATGTTTTTTTTGGCAAAATCGGCATGTTCTCTACGTCGATCGCAGGCCCACTTAGCGAAGCGAAACCGCATTGGATGGTCAGTTGGCTTCAACTCCTGAACTAATTGGACTTTGTATGGCGTCATACCAAGGTCTTTATGCGGTGAAACGACGGTGAATTGATGTTGATGGTGCTTCACGCACACTTTCTGCCACAGCAGCAATATTCTCGGGGGTACGCACTGTTTTTGGCTTTTCACGCTTTGGTTTATCGATGAGGATGCCAGTTTCTTTCACTTTTTTCACAAGATAACGAACATACGGAGCTGACGGTGCTTCCCTTCTTCCAAAATCCGTAAGCAATTTTCGCACACATTCTGCAACATTACCATGATTTGCAAAGTAATGTCGCAATATTTCCCAGCGTTGTTCAAGCGTATACACAACCAGCGTTCGGATAAAACTAATTATCTGTCAAATCGGACATGAGCTAAGTGTTACCATTCACGAAATAAGCACTAGTTGAAAAACAAAAACGTTAGATGGCGGACCGTTAGAAGTTTCGAGCGATCCGACTTAGCCGACTTCCTGTCACACCTTTTGACTAATGAAGTCAAAGCAGTATTTGCATATTCCTGTCGGAATGTACGAATTCCAAGAGGCATTCAGACACTATGCACTCTCTAACTGCGTGAGGTGCCGAAATTCTTCATCTGAAAACATGTTTTTTTTGGCAAAATCGGCATGTTCTCTACGTCGATCGCAGGCCCACTTAGCGAAGCGAAACCGCATTGGATGGTCAGTTGGCTTCAACTCCTGAACTAATTGGACTTTGTATGGCGTCATACCAAGGTCTTTATGCGGTGAAACGACGGTGAATTGATGTTGATGGTGCTTCACGCACACTTTCTGCCACAGCAGCAATATTCTCGGGGGTACGCACTGTTTTTGGCTTTTCACGCTTTGGTTTATCGATGAGGATGCCAGTTTCTTTCACTTTTTTCACAAGATAACGAACATACGGAGCTGACGGTGCTTCCCTTCTTCCAAAATCCGTAAGCAATTTTCGCACACATTCTGCAACATTACCATGATTTGCAAAGTAATGACGCAATATTTCCCAGCGTTGTTCAAGCGTATACACAACCAGCGTTCGGATAAAACTAATTATCTGTCAAATCGGACATGAGCTAAGTGTTACCATTCACGAAATAAGCACTAGTTGAAAAACAAAAACGTTAGATGGCGGACCGTTAGAAGTTTCGAGCGATCCGACTTATCGGACAAATCAACAATACTTACTGTCCTTCAAATTTTGGATGATAGCAATTTATTGTGCCGACAATGAACTATGAAATATAGAGAAGTTGAAATACTCTCGAAAAAAAAACTATTTCCGCACGTTATAGTTGGTTAAATCTTGATATGTGATAGTTTATATAAAATAAACATATTCTTTCAATATATAGTTATAGGCTCCAAGAGACTCTTTCAAAGTTATACTTGAAATTTGAAAAACAGGAACATATTTACTATGAAACATAATAAGAGTATACCTTTTAAACTTTCTTCCAATTATTATTTTTTTTCTGATGAAACCTCTTATGTAATTTATACAATCTTAAGGTTTCCCTACAAAGTTTACGCTAAAATTTGCCTTTCAAATGTCATCTGCACTTTAATTAATCCCATCGCTACGGTAGGAGAGGGTCTATAGGCAGCAGCAAAAACCAACAATCGAACGGTATAGCAAGAGCAATGCAAACCTGTCCAACCGAAAATCACATGGATTCCAACCTGCATCGCACAGAGTCACCAATTCGAAATGCCCCTCAAAGTGTTTTCCCAAAATTTCGTACCGAAAATAAACATAAGCATCCTGTGAAACCCACCGACCTGTCATCATCGTCCTCCGCCCAGAAACCGACAATTCTACAAGCTACTACAGCTACAAGAGAAGCATGCGGTAGACCAAGCTAAAGGGTAATGAAAATTCAGGAACTTTCCTGATTGGTGGCATATGTGTTAACATATTTGTCAACTTGTGCACATGAGTGTGTATGTGTGGGAGTACATTTTATACATAATATTGTATAGTGCCGTGGTTAGGGCTATGGTATATAGCTATACTGTTTGTTCGGTGCGGATGCAGAGCTCATTCGTTGACACATTGTTGGCATGTCAAAGGGACAGACAGTTTGTTGTAATTGAGTGCCATGTTGTTATTGTTGTTCCTGTATGCCACTACATGACAGCCGACTTCCTGTCACACCTTTTGACTAATGAAGTCAAAGCAGTATTTGCATATTCCTGTCGGAATGTACGAATTCCAAGAGGCATTCAGACACTATGCACTCTCTAACTGCGTGAGGTGCCGAAATTGTGTGGTTGCATCGACTTATCGAGCGTCTCCTAAGACTGATACATACTGTTATAGTATTTGGTAGGCTTTTGACAGTTTCAATTCATAAAATCCAATGACTTTCAGCATACAGAAACCACCGACTAATTTTGCGGTTTAAACACTCATTCGAACATAATTTTGTTGAGAATTCCTTAAAGGACGATGTGTTCTTGGATAAACTGCTCTGGGCAAGTGAGAGTTTGAAATATTTATCTAGACCATAGGAGTCGCTGGTTCAGGTCGCAAATATTACGAAAAGTTTGTCTGCACATAATACATATTCCAGCTGGTGGCAGAATTAAATGTTATATCCCGTGGGAGTTGAAATAGGAATATTATAGAATGGTTTGGTTTTGAGAGATAGATAGGTAGCTAGTTTATTTATAACCTACCCAAAGGGGTTATATTAGTTTTGATTCATAGCTTGCAACATAGAGAAATATTTTTGACAGACATATTTATTTATTTAACTACAGATACATTATTGATCAAAGTTAATTTGAAATATTTCTATTTTAATTAATATCTATAAAATTAAATAACATATTATAGTTTATTAATTTAGTCTTTAGCTCGTATGAGGATAAATTAAAATCAATTATATTTTTATACAGATGGAAATGCTTGCATGATAACGACAATGGTTCATTATTCAAATAATTTCTAATAGAGTTATTTATTTTTAACAAATTATAGTTACGACTTTCGTAAATTGGGACCTTGATATGTAACAATGATAACAAATATGGCGAATTGATTTCACCAGTTAAAAGTTTGAAAACATGTAATCCATTTGTTGACGACCTTCTATCAGCAAGTGTGTTTAGACCAATTAACATAAGACGTTGACGATATGGCGGTAAATGTACACGATTATTCCAATTCAGATGACGCAGCGCGAACACCAAAAATTGTTTTTGGACAGATTAAATACGTGAAATATGACAGGCGTAATATGGGAACCATACTTGACATCCAAATTCCAATACAGAACGCACAAGACCAACATAAATACTTTTCGTAACATATGGGTCATTAAGTTCTCTAGACCAACGCTTAATCATAGCTAAGCGGGAAGAGGCTTTATTTATAGTTGAGTTGATATGCAACTTAAAGCCCAGTTTAGGGTCAAAAATTACTCCGAGGTCAAGAAAATGATTCACTCTTTCAAGACATGCGCCACTAATAAAATAGTCAATTAGATGAAAACTTTTGGTCCTAGTAAAAGTCATTATTTTACATTTATTAGTGTTGAGTGAATGATTATTATGATTGCACCATGATGATAAATTATTTAAATCTGCTTGTAGTTTTGTATGCTCGTTCATATTTTGGTACGTTAAAGATATTTTTGCATCATCAGCATACAAATGGACGTCACTGTATTTTATCACAGAATGTAAATCGTTTATGAACAGCAGAAACAAAAGAGGTCCCAGGTAACTACATTGTGGAACTCCAGACTTGACATTGATAATTCCAGATACGTGACATTTAAATTTAACGAATTGTACACGAGACTACAAGTAACATTTAATCCATAAAATATATTTCGGAGACAGGCCAATACAATGCAGTTTATTGATCAGCATGCGATGATTTATTTTATCAAAATTACTTTCGAAAAGTCAGTATAAACGACATCGGTTTGGAGACCATTCTTAAATCCACCAGAAACATGCGAGGAAAACTCAAGAAGAAATGTTACAATTGATCGACCTTTCACAAATCCATGTTGACAAGTTGATATAATTGATTTCGTTTTGTGTGATAAGTCTTCAGTTAATAATGCCTCAAATAATTTAGGAATCACACTAAGTTTTGCAATGCCTCTATAATTACTTATATTATTTCGTAGGCCTTTCTTAAATAATGGAACTATATAAGAAGATCCAAACTTCCGGGAACTTTGATTCAGTTAGAGATAAATTAAATAAATAACATATATAGTAATGTATATGGATCAACTCAAAATCGGAAGCGAAGCCGGCTTATTTATGTCTGCATACCCGTACGTACCTGTAAATATAAACGGATTCCTTCAAAATTTTAAGGAAATTCGAAAAAAACTTTCGGTGAAAATACCTACTTTCCCAATATTGCTTCTTTTAACCAACGCTTTTATTTGGTAGCATTTTCCTATAAACATTATTTTTTGGCATATGTCATATGACATATATGACATATATGACATATGTAAATTTGTTATATTGGGCACTGGTCAGTCCACAAATGTTGACCCAGGACAATGAAATTATATATATATATATATATATATATATATATATATATATATATATATATATATATATCATGTATACCAAATCGCATTATCCTGGCTAGTATTTCCAGAGTTTTTAATAGGAATGAGTATAAACTAATTGGTGTATAATCTCTCGTAGTAGAATGACTGCATTTCCCTGCTTTGGGAAGATAATTCAGCTTAATGTTAGCATAATCTAGTTGGCAGTCTGTTGTAGCATCATGGGTGTTCCTGCTTTGTATGCCTTAAATGTGTTGATGGCTCATATAATTTTTTCCTTGCATGTATATTTATCTATATTGGAGTCGCCTCCAGAGGAGCGGTGAGCTTCACTGTTGTCATTTGTGTTGTCAGCATCCGGTGTGCTGTTGCAGTTAGGGAAGTGGGTGTTAAGGAGCAGATCTAGTGTCTCGGCACTGGATTCTGTCAATTTATCATCTGAGATTTTTAGAAATCCTGGGCTGCTTGCTTCTTTTGACAGTATTTTTCTCAATCTGATGGATTCATTTGCAATATTCACTCAATACTGTTGCAGAAGTCTCTCCAGGCCTTCCTTTTGGCTGTTCTAATGTCTTTTTCGAATTTGCTACCACTGGTTTTATATAGATTCCGGTCTGTTACATTGTTTGTCCTCTTTGTCGTCCTAAAAAGTTCTCTAGATTCATTGTGTCGGTTGGCGAGTTCCCTGGACTACCAGTGACTTTTTTTTTGTTTTTTACATTTCCGTATTGGACATGCTTTCTTAAAAGCGATTTCGTTCACGTTTGTGTCAATGTCATTTTTTCCAGTTGCAGAGCTCCTGAAGGTGTGTTCGGAGATTTTCGTCTTGAACAGATTCCAGTTGCTCTTTCTTGGATTACGGAATGGAATAGGGTTGACTATTTTACCTGTTATGGAGAATTCTATGATCCTATGATCAGAGAAGCTAGGTTGGCTTGACACTTTCCAGTGGAAATTTGTTAGGGTGTTTGAATTTGAGGAAAGCGTTAGGTCTAAGACTTCCCTTCTATTCTTAATAATGAAGGTGGGTTCACTTCCACGGTTGTGTATTACGACACTATGTTTTTTAATGTATTGAAAGAGCGACTCACCTCTGAAATTTGTGTCACTACTGCCCCAGCTGGTGTGGTGGGCGTTAGCATCACATCCGATTAATATGTCCCAACTTTTCGTCGCAGAATATCGGACCAGGTCTTTGATAGCGTCGGCTGGAGGGGGTGTTGCTGAGTCGTATGGTGGGTAGGCTGAGCAGAGGATTAACGGGGTTAAGTCCTTTCTCTCCCACACTACCGTTGAGAGATCATCGCTACTGAATTGGGATAAACAAAATAAATTAATATTTTTCCTGACCGTGAAGCAGCTACGGCATTTACCGTTGGTGCCTTTGTTAAAATAAATATTTAAAGATTCGGATTTTATTGCGCAAATTACCCCTTTCGAGATCCAAGGTTCCTGAAGGAGGGCAATGTCGACGTGCTGTTTTGCTAGATTAGGTTGGCGCTGGCCGAGCTACTGTGATAAAGGTTTATTTGGAGTACCTTCATTAGGATTGGCATTGTTTGGTTGATGAGCGTTTTGACCACCGACTCTGACATCCACGTAATTCAGTCCACCTTTAGCTTAAAGCCATCACTATTAAATTTCGCCAACGTTAGATTGCTGAGCGATAAGCGGATGTTTTGTCCTTTGACAGATGGTTGAAACATCTCGGTTATCACCCAGTCATCGGAGGGAAAGAGTTTCGACGCCTGAGCATTTCCAAAAGTCTTTCCTTTGGAATGGCAGAGACTGGAATAAACATCCTACCCCTGGGAGCCGATGGGAGATTTTTGTGCTCCAACAATGCTAGGTTAGCTCCGGGCCAAGAGTTGATCGTTTTCTCGAACTGGGTTCTGAGCTAATGAAGAGCCCAGTTTGTATTGAACCAATTGTAGGAAACCTTTGTAGTGAACCATTTTGCCGAATGTTGGGGCATCCCAACTAACAATTTCGCTTCGATAAAGCACTATCGAATTCTTATGGAAAAACATTTGGCGCACTTTTAGGAAGCTATTTACTTCTATAAGACTTGTTTAAATACTTTTAATAAGCCTTACAGAAAAAACTTTGTTTGTTTATAAAATGCTTTACAGAAACAAATTATAGGCTTCACAAAAAGTATTTCCAAAAATATTTGCAGGCTTCTCGAAGTTGAAAAATTACAATTTTTATTATTTTCTTTTTGTCTTTATATTTTCTTATATTATTTACTTTTATTAATTTCAATCTCTTATAATTATTGAAGCCCAATTTCTTATTATTAAAGTATGAAATTTTTATCTTACTGGAATTCGAACTCGCGTTCTCTCGCACGGTGGTCCAACACGCTATCCACTATGCTGTACTCTGGAATATGAAAGACGAGTAAGTACAACGAAGTAGTTGAATCGTGTTGACTCATTCTCAGTTAGGTTCCCGATCTCTCCACCTTTTTTCCGATCTTTTCACCTTGTCCCGACCTTTTCGCCATTTCCCGATCTTTTAACCTTAGCTTTTTTAAGCCTTAATTCGTAAGCTCTATGCATGCTATTCTTTGGATTGTTAGTTGGGATTTGCTGTATCGATTGCCAGAGCATTGCTGAAGCACAGCAATAAATTGTCGTGTACCAGCCGCCATTGCTCCTCGTTTAGCCATAGGGCTGGGTTTGATGAAATTAACTGGAAAACCCACCGTCAACAAAAGAACAGAGTAACTCAGTGTAGAAACTGTCAAATGTATGGTCATTGAGAGAAAAACTGCTATATCAAAACATATTGTTCCACCTGCGCTGGTCATCACAGCACTAAAGATTACAACAAAATTTGTGTTAAAATTTGGACAAAACGCGTTTTTTACTAGAAACGCCCCAAAAAAGTTGGCGTGGCAAAAAACTTTGTATGGACGAAATATAGATATTAGGATTGTCTAAATATGCTGCTCAGACACTTTTTGAAATTCCTTACGGTTTTGCTTAAAACTACGTTTTTCTAAAAGAGGGCGTGGCAGTGGGCGGATTTCAAAAATGTTTACACTTGTTTACACTGCTATATAAAAACGCCCCCAAAAAGTGGGCGTTGGTTGAAATAGTCTTTGGACGAAATGTTCATATTTATACTACTAATGATTCTGCATCAAAAGTTTTTTCGATAATTTTAAAATTTGACCGAAAAACGTTTTTTATTAAAAACGCCCCCAAAAAGTGGGCATGGCAAAAAACTTTATATGAACGAAATATAGATATTCAGATTGTCTAAATATGTTGTTCAGAAACATTTTCAAAATTCCTTATGGTTTGGTCAAAAACAACGTTTTTCTAAAAAGAGGGCGTGGCAGTGGGCGGATTTCAAAAATGTTTACACTTGTTCTGCTGGGAGCAACAAAGAGCTCGTGTACCATATTTCATCATTCTAGCTAAAAATGTAAGGCCCAAAAACTGGTGACGTACGGACGGACGGACAGACATGGCTAAATCGACTCAGCTAGCGATTCTGAGTCGATCCATATACTTTAAGGTATATGTAGCTAAATTATTTCTCTATGTTACAAACTATGTATCAAAACTAATATACCCCTATGGGATAGGGTATAAAAATGCGGCCAAAATATTGCAAGAATACTACAAAAAGTTTAATATAAAGCTCAATGTCGAAAAGATACAAGCTATAATTTTTACTAGAATATACATAATACGCAAACACTTAAAACAATTAATCTTGCCATCAAAATGTTGTATACATTTATTAATAGAAAAGCATTACTTTAAAAAGAAAATAAAATAATAATATATTAAACTTTCTTCCAAGCAATTATGTTATATGGATGCCAGGTTTGGGGTCAATTTGCAGCTGTCACTTAGCAAAATTGCAAATATCCCAAAATAAAATATTAAAAATGATGTTTAACTTGCCCTTCATATCAAAGCTAATGTTGAGTTAATCTCGAATAAAATACAATTATGGAATAATTCTTTTGCAATCAGATGCGACAATTCTGACAACCCTTTGATCATCCAACTAAACATAGACTTTCAGACATAACATTCTGTTGTATAAGTAAGCCTCCTTTTATAATACATATGTGTTGATTGCTATACCTATGTTAATTTATATTATGTGTTAATTTATATTATGTGTTAGTTTATATTATGTGTGAATTTATGTGGTATTATGTTTATATGTTAATTTATTTATTTCTGTTAATTTATTATTTATATGTTGATTTATTAATTTTTGTAAATTAATTATTTATACTTAATTTATTTATTTATTTATTAACTTAATTATTTATTTTTTTTAATTTACCTATTTATTTATTAATTTATTAATTTACTAATTTATTTATTTATTTTCAAGACTACTGAGCCAAACCGCCACGTCAAGGCGACAAAACGTTTAAGTGTTTTTTTTATTTTTAAATTTAATCATTGTCAAGGCCAAACCGACAAAAAAAAGAAACCCTACTGAGCCAAAGGTAATTGTTCAAATAAAATTCAACATAAATAAATACCTATAGCAGCGGAACCGCGTAAACTCACTATATACACCATCACCATCACCACATACGGTAGGAAGGAACCAGCGAGCTCTTAGTTTCTACACAAGCACTCAAACTTATGATACGACCAGCCTGCGCACCGGTCCCCTGTCGTCGGGCGAAACTGGCTATTCGACAAACCTACTGCCACACAAGCGCGAATAGGGAAAAGTCAACGCCACGTACAAACCGTCAGTAAACGGCAAGCTTTAAGATCCTACACACACACTCAAACTTATGTACAGCTGATTCTGATTCCGACTTTCCTGTCGTCAGATGAATCCGGCTAATTCATCAATTTAACCAACTATCAACTAAAGCGAAAGAATGCGGGAATGGGGAAAAGCCAATACCACACACAATCACTATACATGCCGTGCCGAAATTTTTGGATACGTTCATATAAACAGACTTCCAGAAATCTAATCAAAGAATTTCTGTGAATCTAATAAAATTCTACGATTACGTTAAGAATCTGCTGTGGGAATCGTTGAATTCCATATCTCATTACACCCGTAAATTAAAGATTCCCAAAAAGTGGGAGGTATACAAAACTAGACATGGCTCTTTATAGTTCGTTTCTATAAATACTATAATATACGGCTTTGAAATCGATAAATAGATGGTGGGTATCGATTTGGGCTTCTTGTGTTTTTTCCAGGATCTGCCGAAGTGTGAAATTTGGATCGGTTGTGGACTTTCCTGTCTTAAAACCACACTGATAAGGGCCGATAAGGTTGTTGTTAAACGGTTTCAGGCATTCACATATTATGGCATGTGAATGCCAACATCTTGTAGGCGATATTGAGGAGGATTATGCCTCTGTAGTTGGCGAAGTTCAAAGGGTGGATTTAACTTACCAAGTCATCTCCGCCTTCTTTATAAAGCTCAGAGGGAAGGCCTTCATTTCCGTCAGCCTTATTAAGTTTGAGTTAAGATATTGCTATCCTCACTTCACTTATGTCAGTTGGTTGGTAGTTTTTGTTGTCGTTGCCAATATTAAATGGTTTGTTCTGCCTGAAAGCGGGATGTTGTTCTTCATCTACAGAAGTGGTTCATCCATATACTGCGTCTCAACTACGATATTTCCTTAGCCTTGTATCCTTGGCTTTGACGTTTTACACCTTCGTTAAACTTGAAGCTTTGCCTTGTAGACCTCGTTCTTGGCCAGGGGTTTCTTACTGGTGGGCACGAGAAACCTAGTACATCAGTTGCGGCTGAACTAATGGCTTGTTGACATCGTTCCCATTGTTCTTCTACATTCGATGCTGATGGTTTGGTGTTAATCGAGTTTAAGGGATACGCGTTGCGTGAAGGCATTGGCGGTCACTTCCGATTGCAGTCTTTCGACACTATTATATTCCACAGTAGTTCTGGTTTGTTGTGGAGTGGTCCTAGTCGATGTTACCCCCTCAAAACGTACGGACATCCAAAAGATTGGATGCGCACCTCTTGTCTATCGTAATGTGATCAATGTTCTTTGATCTGGAGACCCCCATGGCAACTTATAGATATCGAGGTGAGGAACCGTATACAGGCTACTGTGGCATAGCTTTCCGTAGCAAAGTTAATTAGCCTAAGTCAGTTACCAGACGTGTTGTCGTGTAGGCTATGTTTTCCAATAATGCTGGTAAAGATGTCTTCTCTCCCACCACGATTTTAACATCGTACTTTGGTAGTCGCTCATAGATTTTGTCAAGGAGCTCGTAGAAGCAATAATTAGTTATATCATCTTTTTTCTCCGTCAGAGCATGAACGCATATAAAGCTTGGCGAATTTGGCCTTGATGCGGATTGTTATAATGCGTTCGCTAATGTCTTGGAAACAAAAGACTTCTTGCCTAAGTTTGGCACTTATATCAAATACCCATCCGAATAGTCACTGTTTCTGTTCACTATAACACGGTCCATAGTAGAGGTCTTAGTTTTTGATCCTCTTTTTGTGCTGCCCATCCCATCGTATTTTCTGACTGGCGGTTATGTCTGCTTTGTAACAGTTTAGGGCTTCCGCCAGTTGTTCGCCAGCACCTCTCCTGTTTGATGTTCTCACATTCCAGGTGCAGATACGAACGTCGTTGTACTTTTTTCGTTTAGCAGGATCGTCCACAATAAGATCAGTCCTTTCTGAGGCTATTGGTTGCTTCGTAACATTTACTTTTTTTATGGGTGGGTTGTTAACCCAAAGGACAACCCCCAAACTGGAGGGCCAGTTCCAATTTATTAGTAACCGCTAGTACACGGGCCATCAGTATCCACTACGGGATTGAGCGCTGCCGTTGGCCTTTCGGTTCATCCGCCACCATCTCTGTTCAAGGGGCCTGACTAACCCTTGAAATTCCTAGACAACCTGTTGTCCGAATATGTCAGAGCAGCTCATCTAGGTTCGCCTGGGACAGCAGGCCGGGTATTCATCCGTGCCATTCTCACCAGGGTGTTTATAGTGTTGCTGTTTTTCGTCGTGTTATCAACACTCGCACTTCTCGTTTAGCAAGTCAAATCCGGTTGGATGAGAACAGTACCCGATGGTTACCACTTGGAGGTAAAGATAAGCACATTTGATGTGTAGTCAGAGTTGCAACACTGGGCATTGCCAAGTTAACGCCAATCAGAGTCTACCCTCGTTCTACAGCACCCAACCAGCCTTAAAGTCTCCTATCGATATTTTCATTTTTGTCTAGTGAGGACATATCACTTATTTCTTATAAATGGTGGTTAAGTTTTAAGGGCCGATGTTGATTTTAAATAAAACACAAATTATTTAGGAAATTATCGTCGTTTCTTTTTATTATGATAATATTGGTATTGTTCAATTATGTATGGAACAAAATATTGGCCAAATGGCCACCGCGACCTCGGCGTCACACCTCCATCCGATTCTCCAAATTTTCATTGACGCTGAGGAATAATTGAGGTTCTATGCCTATGGATACGCGTTGCGTGAAGGCATTGGCGGTCACTTCCGATTGCAGTCTTTCGACACTATTATATTCCACAGTAGTTCTGGTTTGTTGTGGAGTGGTCCTAGTCGATGTTACCCCCTCAAAACGTACGGACATCCAAAAGATTGGATGCGCACCTCTTGTCTATCGTAATGTGATCAATGTTCTTTGATCTGGAGACCCCCATGGCAACTTATAGATATCGAGGTGAGGAACCGTATACAGGCTACTGTGGCATAGCTTTCCGTAGCAAAGTTAATTAGCCTAAGTCAGTTACCAGACGTGTTGTCGTGTAGGCTATGTTTTCCAATAATGCTGGTAAAGATGTCTTCTCTCCCACCACGATTTTAACATCGTACTTTGGTAGTCGCTCATAGATTTTGTCAAGGAGCTCGTAGAAGCAATAATTAGTTATATCATCTTTTTTCTCCGTCAGAGCATGAACGCATATAAAGCTTGGCGAATTTGGCCTTGATGCGGATTGTTATAATGCGTTCGCTAATGTCTTGGAAACAAAAGACTTCTTGCCTAAGTTTGGCACTTATATCAAATACCCATCCGAATAGTCACTGTTTCTGTTCACTATAACACGGTCCATAGTAGAGGTCTTAGTTTTTGATCCTCTTTTTGTGCTGCCCATCCCATCGTATTTTCTGACTGGCGGTTATGTCTGCTTTGTAACAGTTTAGGGCTTCCGCCAGTTGTTCGCCAGCACCTCTCCTGTTTGATGTTCTCACATTCCAGGTGCAGATACGAACGTCGTTGTACTTTTTTCGTTTAGCAGGATCGTCCACAATAAGATCAGTCCTTTCTGAGGCTATTGGTTGCTTCGTAACATTTACTTTTTTTATGGGTGGGTTGTTAACCCAAAGGACAACCCCCAAACTGGAGGGCCAGTTCCAATTTATTAGTAACCGCTAGTACACGGGCCATCAGTATCCACTACGGGATTGAGCGCTGCCGTTGGCCTTTCGGTTCATCCGCCACCATCTCTGTTCAAGGGGCCTGACTAACCCTTGAAATTCCTAGACAACCTGTTGTCCGAATATGTCAGAGCAGCTCATCTAGGTTCGCCTGGGACAGCAGGCCGGGTATTCATCCGTGCCATTCTCACCAGGGTGTTTATAGTGTTGCTGTTTTTCGTCGTGTTATCAACACTCGCACTTCTCGTTTAGCAAGTCAAATCCGGTTGGATGAGAACAGTACCCGATGGTTACCACTTGGAGGTAAAGATAAGCACATTTGATGTGTAGTCAGAGTTGCAACACTGGGCATTGCCAAGTTAACGCCAATCAGAGTCTACCCTCGTTCTACAGCACCCAACCAGCCTTAAAGTCTCCTATCGATATTTTCATTTTTGTCTAGTGAGGACATATCACTTATTTCTTATAAATGGTGGTTAAGTTTTAAGGGCCGATGTTGATTTTAAATAAAACACAAATTATTTAGGAAATTATCGTCGTTTCTTTTTATTATGATAATATTGGTATTGTTCAATTATGTATGGAACAAAATATTGGCCAAATGGCCACCGCGACCTCGGCGTCACACCTCCATCCGATTCTCCAAATTTTCATTGACGCTGAGGAATAATTGAGGTTCTATGCCATTAATGTGCCGAATTATCTCATTGAATTGTTGCTGGCTTATCGACGAACACCTTTTCTTTTAAATAACCTCAAAGAAAGAAGTCAAACGGTGTCAAATCAGATGAACTTGGCGGCCAATTGACACCGCTACCACGTGAGATAACACGGCCATTGAATTTGTCGCACAAAAGAGCCATTGTTTCGTTAGCTGTGAGGCAAGTGGCACCGTCCTGTTGAAACCACATATCGTCCACATCCATATCTTCCAATTCGGGCCCTTAAAAGTTCGTTATCACCGCACGATAGCGAACGCCATTCACAGTAACTGCCTGACCGACCTCATTTTGGAAAATATACGGCCCGATGATGCCGCCAGCCCATAAACCGCACCATACAGTCACTGGGTGCATTGGCTTTTCGACAATCACTCTTGGATTATCATTCGCCCAAATGCGGCAATACTGCTTATTGACGAATCCACTGAGGTAAAAATGTGCCTCATCACTGAATTTTCTTCGAAAATTGATCATCCACTGTTGTCATTTCTTGCTACCATTATGACCATTGACGACGCTTGATATGGTCAAGAGGCTTAAATTATTGATTCAATTGCACCTTGTAAGCGTATAAATGCAAATCTTTATACATAATGTTCATCAACGACTAGCGTCGGTGCAATTTTAGGGCACGACGACGAGTTGAGAGGTGGACGGCTCTTCAGCCATACTATCGCGAACAGCAGCAATATTTTCTGCAGTAACATTTCGAAATAATTAAGATATACCTCAAAGTATATAGAGCGACTCATAATCACTAGCTGAGTCGATTTAGCCATGTCTGTCCGTCCGTCCATCGCTCCTTAAAATTTGAGCTGGAATGGTGAAATTTGATACAAGTGCTCTTTGTTGCTCCCAGCAGAGCAAGTATACAAAATTTTGAATTCCGCCTACTACCACGCCAGAGTTCTATAATAGCTAGCTACAGACGTTTCAGAGACAGTCTTCCCAGAGATAACCGACCCGTTCACAGCCAACACAGTTTGGATAACTATTCTACGGACAGCAAAGCTGAAAAAGTGCAGAACACCGAAGCACGTTCAACACCAAGATGCTTTAATTGTGGGCAATTGAACCATAAATGCCGTGACTGTCGCGAAAAGCGTCCCAAATGCTTCGCTTGCAAAGAATTTGGTCACAAATCAAACAACTGCCCAAAGAAAAGGGAAAAAGGCAAAGGAGACATAAAATTCGCGGGACAGCGTAAGACGACGAGAGATTGGAAGAAGATCCTATTAGAAGGTAAAGAAATTTTTGCTGACATAGATACTGGTAGTGCTATCACAGCAATTCGATATGACGAGTACATCTAGATGACCCTTCCAGATATGGTGGAATGTGAATCGAAGTTCGACACTGTTTTTAAAAAGCCAGCTAAATCTCCAGGTTATTTCGAAGGTATCGTGAGGATCGACGGGCAAGACTTCAAAACGCGAATTTACATCCTATCCAGAGTCTACATGAAACAACCAGTGACAGTCGGAAAAGATATTCTTAGAGGAACAACAATTAAGATGACGGAAAACAATGTAAACATAACTAAAGAAGACAACGAGATTATTACAAGAGATTACTTTATACCTAAATTACACCAACGCTCTTTCCAGAGCGAAAGACTGGACGCCAAGAAGGATTTTTAAATCCAATCGACAAGAGAGATGGGCCTTTAAGGACCTATCACATCGATTACTTAGGTCCGCTGTGTCCAAACGGTAAACGGTACGCTTACATACTGTGTGTAATAGACGCCTTTTCAAAGTTCACCTGCCCATTTTCATAATAAGCCTGAATAGATTTAACGCGTTGCTCGATTATGTATCTTTCCATGGTCCAAATTGAATTAGTCTGAAATGGAGATGTCAAATGAAATGCAGAAAAAAACTTGACGTTTAGGTGTCGTTCACATTCAAAATCGGCCCTATAAATTTAACCACTCGTTACATAAACGCCTTCACTGTTTTTATACCCTATCCTATAGGGTTATGTTAGTTTTCATACATAGTTTGTAACATTTCGAAATAATTAAGATATACCTCAAAGTATATAGAGCGACTCATAATCGCTAGCTGAGTCGATTTAGCCATGTCTGTCCGTCCGTCCATCGCGCCTTAAAATTTGAGCTGGAATGGTGAAATTTGATACAAGTGCTCTTTGTTGCTCCCAGCAGAGCAAGTATACAAAATTTTGAATTCCGCCTACTACCACGCCCCCATTTTAGAAAAACGTAATTTTTCGCCAATCCGTAAGGAATTTTAAAAAAGTACCTGAGCAACATATTAAGAGAATTGGAATATCTATATTTCGTCCATATAAAGTTTTTTGCCACTCAACGAAAAAAACGTTTTTCGGCAAATTGATGCAGAACCATGGGTTATGATAAAATAAACATTTTGTTTTTAGATCATTTTAACCCACGCTCTCTTTTAAGGGGCGTTTTATTACAAAAACCATTTGTATACCCTACCCCATAGCATATGCAGGAGAAACGCGTTGTTTTTTGTTGAACCATAAAAGATTTTGATAAACTGTCTGAACAGTATGTTATATCTGAACCATTTTCTATATTTCATGTTCATAAAGCCTAAATTTTGGGGATATTAATTTTAATTATCGGATGGGATAGGGTATTTAACGATCCGCACAGCGGATTGTAGACTTCTCATATTTTTTTTTTAACTCAGCATTAGAAGTTCTTAAAACAATAATTTAAAGTCGAGCGCGCAAGGAGCAAGTAGGTACATACGTATGACCCAGTCGTGCTGCCGCCATTCATTTTAATGTGTTTTCAGTGGACCATTTGATCGCAAATCATTATCATATCATATCAATGTTTGTTAGGATTTTAAAAATATCGCTCTACCGTTGTGCTAACTGATTGTTAAGAAAACAGTTTAGTATCGCCATCCGTTAAATAACTTAGTATGAAATACTAACTGTATGAAAGGTCCATAACCTACATATCTTTTTGAACTTCAAAATCTTTACGTAACTACTTGCATATATCACCAAATACAAATGAAATTACAACTTCAGCGGCACTTTACATGTCGCACGGAATAACGGATTGAGAAAATATTATCAAAGGGATTTATCATACGTGTGCATCTCTTTCATTAATTCCCTTTGCAGCAATTAAATAAAAGTTAATAACATAATTTAATATCATTCCAACAAACAAGAAGAGCAGAACAAAATCACATACAGCGCTTAATTTTATTTGCGAATCCATTCAACAGTGTAATCCTTTTTGCAAATTGAAACATTATTAATACTTTCCAACTTTTTGTGCCACATGCGAAAAACTTTGTTGCTGTACACCGTATCATATGAAGAACCACACGTCTTCCTTATCCGAAATAATTTAATTTCGTATTCCACTTGCGCCTCGAAATTTCGATTTTATTTCTTCCGATCCTTCAATTACATCCGTTACCATACTGTCTGTCTATAGAAAGTGCATCATATTATGTACCATCATCATCGGCAATCTACGTGAGTGTAAGGTCATTAACTTAGTCGTCGTCATGACTGCATATTTTTACTCTTTCTCATAGGGATATATTAGTTTGGACAGATAGTTTGTAACATAGAGAAATAACAAAGATATGGATATTGTAAAATATATGAAATGAATTTAAATTAAAATCTGAATTCATCTAGACATGTTATTTCACCAGCTCTTTTAAAAGTTGAGTAACAAGGATGAAATTTTGTGTACGAACTTTTTGTTACTCCTAGCAGAACATTTTCAAAATGTGGTTAAAAAAAACGTGTTTGTTAGTTAACTCATAAGAATTTTGAAAATATTTTAGTAACCCTATTTTATATAAAGTTTTGAGCCCCTCCCACTTTCTAAGGTTTTCATATAGAAATTTAAAAAAAAAACGAAAAAGTTTCATACAAAGTTCTTAGACAATACTGACCTATACACTCCCTTTGTTAAATTTTTTAAACCCGTCACATTTCTGGGGATGTTTATTTCAACAATGGGATGGGATAGGGTGTTACACGATTCGCTCAGCGGATTTAAGCCTTCTGATATATTTGGTAACTCCTGCGGTTTGGCGACGCAGATGGGTAGGTACTTTACATCTGAATTTTTGTATCGATAATGAATCCATTTGCAAATGCAGTGATATTGTGCAGCGTAGTACGCGCACCATATATATATATATATATATATATATATATAAATGTATACCATCATCATCGCTGCACGTACATTTATACCATCATCGAAATAAAAGTATGTATGGGTGTTAACAATCGTGCATTCATCCGACCACAATTCGAGCCTTGCCCTTTACATGAGAGTGATAGGTACAAAATGTCTGTTGTTACATACTCGAAAATATACATTTTTGTTGGATTTCATTTCGAAATAATTAATTGGTTGTTGATGTTGCATCTATCATATCATGGCGATGGTGCCAGAAATTGATTATTTTCAATTACAGTTGAACATTTTTCCTGTAACGAACGTAGTAATGGCTATGTTAACGTCTAAATACTTAAAAACACTATATAGTAGTCCAACCGATATTACTTCCATGAATATCATACAAAACTTGATGTATCTAGATATTAAAGAGATGTTTTAAATGATGTTGTTATGTTTTTGAGTTATACAAGAACACGATAACTTGTTTGTGAAATAATTTGTATTTTTTTATGATTTTATCGAAAGGTTTATGAAGTATATTATGCGTTATTTTTCCGTTTTTGAATAACCTCTCCCATCCCATCCTTAAAATTAATATCCGCAAAAGTGAGCGTGGCTAAAAACTTTATGGAGATGTTCAAATCGGGATCAAATTTAAAATGTCAAAAAACTTGAAAATTATTGTTATAAAACTCGAAAGCAAAAATCTCGGATGGGAATATTATTGAAATTACTAAAACCCAAGAGACCATATCTGAGAAAAAAATCCTGAAAGGAAATTTGCTTTCGAGATTTTTAAAATCTTTTCATTTTACTTCAAAAATAATGAAAACTAACCTTAAATGCAATCTTTGTAGATTTTTATTGAAAACTAGATGTACCTATCCGAGTGCGCTTCGCTACACACCCAAGCAGTATTTTATTTTAAATAATAATAAATTCATAGCTCTTAATATCTGAACCCGCCCATTTTTTTAGCTACTACTCACAAAAATGTTCACGCACAAAATGTTCAAAACACTTACTGACATACTCTAGATATTGTGATGATTAATACTTTACACACAAAAGAGTTGCCAAGATCACTGATATGATCCCGACCATAAAGCCTATGGACATAACTACTCAGCTTAGCAATTCATATTCTCTCACCAAGTTTTGAGACTGTGGCTTTCATAGTATTCTAGGGGTGGTGCCATGCCCACTTATCGGATCCCACCCATTCGTAAGACCATTCAAAACTATAACCATTATAATTAGAGAAAGGTTGATGACTTTAGCTATTCTAGAACTCTGGATTTTTGATGAGAAATATTGTGGGATCGGTAACACATCGCATCATTACGGACAACATCAGCATTCAAAACGATGACATTAAACAATGACATTAAGATGAAAGAGGAGAAGTACGGCAGACGAGCACGAGGAAGACGATTTACGCTCAAAGACGACGATTACAAGAGGGCGATTACTGAAAGATGACTATAAGAGCATAAAGGATGCGAAGAATATTTGAACTACCTAAACTAATGAGCTACCTAATAATAAACCCAATAATAATATAAACTAGTAATAAACCTTATCTGAATTAAACTTAAACTTAATTAAATCTTGTCTCTTTTTCATTTCATTCTCCGGGATCCCTACAAAAGCGGCGAATAACACAGGGTTGGTGGAGAATGCGGAAAACTTTGCAGACATTATGCGTGATTTAATGCGACGGAAGCAGAATTAACGAGAGGAGGGAGGTTTTATTGAGCAACCCAGTACGAGTGCAGCTAAAAGAAGAAACACACTGCATCAAGCGGAATTCGTAAACAACAAACAACAAGTTATCGGGGAGAAGGATGAGGACAATGAAAAAAGAGCAGAAGAGAACGAAGAACTCAGTCGTTTAAGGTACGAAGTTGAACAACTGAGGAATACAAATTCGTCGACATATGTTGAGAACTCGGAACTTACGTTATTAAGATCAGAAGTCGAATAGCTTAGGAACTGGAGAGGTATTCTCTTGGACCGAAATGCAAACAATTCTTTACGCAAAGCGACTTTTAACAGGCCCAGCTAAGACAGCTCTCTGATAACAACCAGGGTTAGTTAAATGGTCCGATCGGAAGAAATTTTCTTCTTCAGGAATTTGGGGAGGGCATTTCAGCAGCGGGTATTCACAAATTAATGATCAACCGTGTTCAGAAAAGGGACGAGACTTTACAGGAATATTTGCTAGCAATGCGCGAGTTGGGAACCAGAGGTAAACTAGATGACAAGACAGTGATCCAATACACAATTGACAAAATAGAAGACCAACCCAATAACAAAATTCTTTTGTATGGAGCGAACTCGATGAAGGAATTTAAAGATAAACTAACCAACTACAGACGTTTCAGAGACAGTCTACCCAGAGATAACCGACCCGTTCAAAGCCGACACAGTTTGGATAACTATTCTACGGACAGCAAAGCTGAAAAAGTGCAGAACACCGAAGCACGTTCAACACCAAGATGCTTTAATTGTGGGCAATTGAACCATAAATGCCGTGACTGTCGCGAAAAGCGTCCCAAATGCTTCGCTTGCAAAGAATTTGGTCACAAATCAAACAACTGCCCAAAGAAAAGGGAAAAAGGCAAAGGAGACATAAAATTCGCGGGACAGCGTAAGATGACGAGAGATTGGAAGAAGATCCTATTAGAAGGTAAAGAAATTTTTGCTGACATAGATACAGGTAGTGCTATCACAGCAATTCGATATGACCAGTACATCGAGATGATCCTTCCAGATATGGTGGAATGTGAATCGAAGTTCGACACTGTTTTTAAAAGCCAGCTAAATCTAAAGGTTATTTCGAAGGTATCGTGAGGATCGACGGGCAAGACTTCAAAACGCGAATTTACATCCTATCCAGAGTCTACATGAAACAACCAGTGACAGTCGGAAAAGATATTCTTAGAGGAACAACAATTAAGATGACGGAAAACAATGTAAACATAACTAAAGAAGACAACGAGATTATTACAAGAGATTACTTTATACCTAAATTACACCAACAGCTGGAGACAAGTCGCAGAAATTGTATACGTTGCAGAGCGAAAGACTGGACGCCAAGAAGGATTTTTAAATCCAATCGACAAGAGAGATGGGCCTTTAAGGACCTATCACATCGATTACTTAGGTCCGCTGTGTCCAAACGGTAAACGGTACGCTTACATACTGTGTGTAATAGACGCCTTTTCAAAGTTCACCTGGATTTATCCAGTGAAAACAACAAACTCGGCTGAAGTTATTCAGAAGTTACAGATCCAGAAAACAACTTTTATAAATCCTGAAGGCATAATATCGGACAAGGGCTCCGCGTTTACATCTAACACGTTCAAGGATACTGCGAAACGGAAAAAATACAGTTGCTGACCATTACAACGGGCGTCCCAAGGGGAAACGGGCAGGTGGAGAGGATCAACCGAGTGATAATATCGGTGCTCACCAAACTCGACGCTGATGATCCTTCGAGATGGTACCAGCATACCTCAAAGTTGCAGCAGTGTCTCAACTCAACATGGCAAAGAAGGACTAAAACAACACCATTTAAATTGTTAATAGGCACACATATTCGGGCAAGCAGTGATTCTTAGTTAGCTGAAACAGTCAAAGAGGAGCTCATCGGGGTCTTCCTGGCAGAAAGAGAGAAAGAAAGAGAAACGGCGGAACAAAATATCAAAAGGATTCAAGAAGAAAATCGAGCAACGTACGATAAACGATGAAAACCATCTATCAAATACGATACCGGATATTAAGTGGCCATTAAACGTACTCAATTCGGAACCACCCTTAAGATTCATTCAAAATTTCTTGGTCCTTATAAGGTTACAAAGGTGTCACCAAACGATCGCTATCAGGTTCAAAAAGTTGGAAACCGGGAGGGCCCTCGTACAACATCTACCTGTTCAGATTTCATGAAGCCATGGCGTTCATCAGGATGATGATAAAAGCGAGGTGGATCTGGAACTGGGCAAGAGGCTACTGGTGAAATCATTGCCGAAACAGAAAACATTGCCGCTGATGAAGAAGACTACGTCAACGATGAGGATGAAGTCAAATCGATTTATTAAACCACATTTCATATTTAAATTACCACACAAGACAAACAACCAATCATTTCAAACAATTTCAAATCATTTCAATATTTAAAAGACGAGTCGAGGGCGACTCAAAATGTAGGATGGCCGATTGTGGGATCGGTAACACATCCCATCATTACCGACAACACCAGCATTCAAAACGATGACATTAAGATGCACACAGAAGGTGAAAGAGGAGTAGGACGGAAGACGAGCACGAGGAAGACGATTTACGATCAAAGACGACGATTACAAGAGCGCGATTACTGAAAGACTACAAGAGCATAAAGGCCGCGAAGACGAATAATATTTGAACTACCTAATCTAATCTAACCTATTAATAAACCCAATAATAATAAAAAAACTAGTAATAAACCTCATCTGAATTAAACTTTCATTGCATTCTCTGGGATCCCTACATATATGGGAGGTGCCATGAATCACAGGTGAAAATCCTATTGACATTAATGGCTTTTTTTATTCAACTACTCCGATTAGCAATTCATACGCGCATACTTAGTTTCAAGAATATGTCTTTGTTTTTGTATTGGTGGTACATAATATATAGTGTTCTTGATATATGACATTAAATATTTACTTAATATTGGAGCTTTTAGACCACTTTGCCGGAACCGCCACTGAACCTTGATATATCCAAGAGAATATAGCCTATTGTTTGTTCTTGATATGGAGCTAGGTCCTGTAAAAAAATCAAGATAATCGGTACAACGGCTTAGTCCTTATACCTTATTCATACAAAAAAACTTTTACCCTTCTACCCTTCTCTTACAAAGAGAAAGGTATTGTTTTCGAGACAAAATTCGACATCGAGATTTTGATTGATTCTTAGATAAATAGGTATCGATGATAGCGGAACCCAAAAAAGTGGTTTTTAGAATTCTTTTACGGACAGACGGACCGACGGACATAATTCGTTTTGGCTCAAGTATTCCTAAAAGGAATTTTCAGTTTTGGCCAATAACGGGAAATTATTATTATTTACATAGGCACCGAATCCGTTCGCATTCCCACCGTATTTATGTTATTTTAAGCATCAATCTGATCTAACGCCCAACTCGCTGTGAAAGAGAAAGTTGCGTACAACCCAGCCGTGCACCCACCACTCGTTTTACAACAGAAAACTTCTTATATTAAATTTACAAATTTATTAATACAAGGAGTATTCTTCCGGATGTTTTCTGTCTAAAAATAGAAATATATATAAATATAAATATATATTTAAATACATATAAAAATATAAATAAGTTATAAACAAACAAACAAATCGCCCGTCTGTGCAGGATAACGAGGAACAATTCTCGCCGAAACATTTGATACAAAAAAATGATTTAGGCAAGGCGATGACTGACATGTGACTTCATTAATTTGATTCTTTAGACGATTGTGCAAAATTCCGAGCGAACACCAGATGCACAATCTTCCATAAATCGTTGAACTCAACGTGACGTCATTGACACGATTGCTAGTATAGTGGAAGCGGTAAAAATGAGTTTACATATAAATGGGATAAAACCAAGTATATGCAAACTCGAAAGAAAACAAAACATCGGCGAATTGAACAGAACGGATATATCTTTTAGGTAGTACGGGACTCTGTCTACCTCGCCTCCGCTTTTAACTTCCACAACAACATCTCGTCAGAAGAATTACTCTAACTAGCCGATCTTTCTTCGGACTAAAAAGGAAATTTAGTATAAAAGCCCTCACTCTAACTACTAAGGAGATCCTATACCTGAGCCTTATCATTCTAGTCCTGCGCTGAAGCATTGACCTTATCAAAAGTGGATGAAGAAATCCTTAGTCGTTTTGAAGGAAAAACATAAGAAGGCTACGATCCACTGTGCGGATCGTTAAATACCCTATCCCATCCCATCCTTAAAATTTGTATCCCCAAATTGTGGGCTTTATGGTAATGAAATATAGAAAATGACGTTGTCACAAGATATTGTTCTTACAGTTTATCAAAATCTTTTATGGTTCGACAAAGAACAACGTTTTCTATTGCATACACAATGTGGTTGGGTTAATTTGATGAATAGACGAAATGTTCATATTATCATAGCCAATAATCTTGCATCGAAAGTTTTTTCAAATATTTATGCAAACGCCCCAAAAAAGTGGGCGTGGAAAAAACGTTGTATAGACGCAATATAGGTATTGCGATTGTCTAAATATGTTGTTCAGACATTTTTTCAATATTCTTTATTCTTTACTACGTTTTTCTAAAAAGGGGGCGTGGCATTGGGCGGATTTCAAAAAATGTTTACATTTGTGCAGCTGGGAGCAACAAAGAGCACGTGTACCAAATTTCATTATTCTAGCTCAAAATTTAAGACCCAAAAACCGGTGACGGACGGATTCTGAGTTGATTCTGAGTCGATCCATATACTTTGAGGTATATTAGCTTAATTGTTTCTTTATGTTACAAACTATGTATCAAAACTAATATACCCCTATGGGATAGGGTATAGAAACAATCATTGAAAAATCGTCGGTACCGTTTGCGTTGACAGGCTATGGAGACGAAGATTTAACCAATAACTCCGCATTAGATGTTTAAGATGGCTAGGACATGTAGAGCGATTGGACACCAATTCTCCGGCTCGCAGAGTCTTCGATTCACAGCCAGACGTCGGTCGCAGTAGAGGAAGACATTGCCTTAAGTAGCGCGCACAAGTAGAAAACGACCCCAACTAACTTGATTGGCGAAAATGTAGGCAGTTAGCTAAGGACCGTGCTAGTTAGAGAGGCATGTTGCTTGAGGTTCAGGTTCATTTCGGACTATAGCGCCACTTAAGTAAGTAAGTATAAAAGATTTTGATAAATTATTATGTTGTGACAATGGAATTTTTTATTTTCATCCGCATAAAGTTTAAAGCCATGCCCACTTTTTAGAGATATTAGTTTGAAAGATAGATAGATAGATAGATAGTTTATTTTTTATATAATTTTATAATAGCTTTGTTACCGCACATTTTACACAGAGATTTTATAACAAGTACTTTTCTTCTGAAATATTATATATTAGATTATTAGATAACTATTAGAGACAAATATTAGATTGTTTTTTGGAGAAAATTACGAACAAAAACTCCAAATATCAAGAGAAAAAAAAATAATAAAGAAATATAAAGGTTAAAAAAAGGTTAAAAAATCAAGTAAAAATATGTTATGACTAGCAATATTAAATAAATTAATTAAAAAAAAAAATAAATAAATAAACAAAAAAAAAATAAATAAATAAATAAATAAACAAATAAACAAATAAATAACTACATAACTAAATAAATCAATAAACAACTTCAAAAGTATTTAATAAATAATAATAATAAAAAAACATATGAGAGGCTACAATCCGCTATGCGGATCGTTGAATACCCTATCCCATCCTATCCTTTAAATTAATATCCTCAAAATATAGGCCTTATGGCAATGAAATACAGAAAATGACATTGTCACAATATATTGCTCAGACAGTTTCTCAAAATCTTGTGTGGTTCGTATTTCTATTGCTAATGCCTTGGGATGGGGTATACAAACGGTTTTTGTAAGAAAACGCCCCCAAAATGTGGGCGTAGGTGAAAATGATCTATGGACAAAATGTTTATATTGCCATTTCGGAAGTATTTGCATCAAAATTTTTTTCGAAAGTTTTAAAATTTGGACAAAAAGCGTTTTTTACTAAAAACGCCCCCAAAAAGTGGGCGTGGCAAAAAACTTTGTATAAACGAAATATAGATATTAGGATTGTCTAAATATGCTACTCAGACACTTTTTTGAAATTCCTTACGGTTTGGCCAAAAAATAAGTTTTCCTAAAAAGGGGGCGTGGCAGTGGGCGGATTTTAAAAATTTTTACACTTGTTCTGGTGGCACGGACGAGGATCCTATATACCAAATTTCATTATCCTAGCTCAAAATTTAAGGCCCAAAAACCGCTGACGAACAGACAGACGGACGGACGGACGGACGGACGGACGGACGGACAGACAGACATGGCTAATTCGACTCAGCTAGCGATTCTGAGTCGATCCATATACTTTGAGGTATATGTAGCAAAATTATTTCTCTATGTTACAAACTAAGTATCAAAACTAATATACCCCCCTATGGGATAGGGTATAAAAACATATGAGAAGGCTACAATCCGCTGTGCGGATCGTTGAATACCCTATCCCATCCTATCCATAAAACTAAAATCCCCAAAAAAGGGGACATGGCTAAAAACACGATGTGGATAAATAGAAAAAATGATATAGTGACAACAAATTCTTCAGACTGCTTACAAAACACTTTAACGGTTCTACAAAAGACAAGGTTTTCTCTTGCATATGTTATGGGGTAGTGTATAAAAATGGTTTTTATATAAAAGGCCCCCAAAAAGTGGGCGTGGCAAAAAACTTTGTATGAAAGAAATATAGATATTAGGATTGTCTAAATATGCTGCTCAGACACTATTTTGAAATTCCTTACGGTTTGGCCAAAAAATAAGTTTTCCTAAAAAGGGGGCGTGGCAGTGGGCGGATTTCAAAAATGTTTACACTTGTTCTGGTGGCACGGACGAGGATCCTATATACCAAATTTCATTATCCTAGCTCAAAATTTAAGGCCCAAAAACCGCTGACGAACAGACAGACGGACGGACGGACGGACGGACGGACAGACAGACATGGCTAATTCGAATCAGCTAGCGATTCTGAGCCGATCCATATACTTTGAGGTATATGTAGCAAAATTATTTCTCTATGTTACAAACTAAGTATCAAAACTAATATACCCCCCTAAGGGATAGGGTATAAACATATGAGAAGGCTACAATCCGCTCTGCGGATCGTTTAATACCCTATCCCATCCTTAAAATTGCTATCCTCAAAATATAGGCCTTATGGCTATGAAATACAGAAAATGACATTGTCACAATATATTGCGCAGACAGTTTCTCAAAATCTTGTGTGGTTCGACAAAAAACAACGTATTTCTATTGCTAATGCCTTGGGATGGGGTATACAAATGGTTTTTATAAGAAAACGCCCCCAAAATGTGGGCGTAGGTGAAAATGATCTTTGGACAAAATGTTTATATTACCATTTCGGAAGTATTTGCATCAAATTTTTTTTCGAAAGTTTTAAAATTTGGACAAAAAGCGTTTTTTACTAAAAACGCCCCCAAAAAGTGGGCGTGGCAAAAAACTTTGTATGAACGAAATATAAATATTAGAATTGTCTAAATATGCTACTCAGACACTTTTTTGAAATTCCTTACGGTTTGGCCAAAAAATAAGTTTTCCTAAAAAGGGGGCGTGGCAGTGGGCGGATTTCAAAAATTTTTACACTTGTTCTGGTGGCACGGACGAGGATCCTATATACCAAATTTCATTATCCTAGCTCAAAATTTAAGGCCCAAAAACCGCTGACGAACAGACAGCCGGACGGACGGACAGACAGACATGGCTAATTCGACTCAGCTAGCGATTCTGAGTCGATCCATATTCTTTGAGTATATGTAGCAAAATTATTTCTCTATGTTACAAACTAAGTATCAAAACTAATATACCCCCCTATGGGATAGGGTATAAACATATGAGAAGGCTACAATCCGCTCTGCGGATCGTTTAATACCCTATCCCATCCCATCCTTAAAATTGATATCCTCAAAATATAGGCCTTATGGCTATGAAATACAGAAAATGACATTGTCACAATATATTGCGCAGACAGTTTCTCAAAATCTTGTGTGGTTCGACAAAAAACAACGTATTTCTATTGCTAATGCCTTGGGATGGGGTATACAAATGGTTTTAATAAGAAAACGCCCCCAAAATGTGGGCGTAGGTGAAAATGATCTTTGGACAAAATGTTTATATTACCATTTCGGAAGTATTTGCATCAAATTTTTTTTCGAAAGTTTTAAAATTTGGACAAAAAGCGTTTTTTACTAAAAACGCCCCCAAAAAGTGGGCGTGGCAAAAAACTTTGTATGAACGAAATATAAATATTAGAATTGTCTAAATATGCTACTCAGACACTTTTTTGAAATTCCTTACGGTTTGGCCAAAAAATAAGTTTTCCTAAAAAGGGGGCGTGGCAGTGGGCGGATTTCAAAAATTTTTACACTTGTTCTGGTGGCACGGACGAGGATCCTATATACCAAATTTCATTATCCTAGCTCAAAATTTAAGGCCCAAAAACCGCTGACGAACAGACAGCCGGACGGACGGACAGACAGACATGGCTAATTCGACTCAGCTAGCGATTCTGAGTCGATCCATATTCTTTGAGTATATGTAGCAAAATTATTTCTCTATGTTACAAACTAAGTATCAAAACTAATATACCCCCCTATGGGATAGGGTATAAAAACAATTTAATAAATAGCAATTAACAAAAAAATTAAATAAATAACAATTAAATAAAAAACAAATAAATAAATGACAATTAAATAAATAACAATTAAATAAATAACAATTTAATAAATAACAATTTAATAGATAACAATTAAAACAAATGCCAATTAAATAAATTAAGTAAGTTAAACAATAACAACAATAGAAAAAATAAATAGAAGATTAAATAAAGGACAGTTAAAAAAATGTACATATAATTCTTTATTAATTTGTGTTCAAAGCATTTATTAAAGGATTATCAGCAAAAGCGCAACGTTCAAAAAGTGCTTTTGAGTTTAGCAATTCTATTGAATATCAAATCAACATTAGCTTTATTATGTAGATCTCTGGTTGAGTGGTGCCAAGGTAAATTTAACATTAATTTCAAAATTTTATTTTGCGATATTTGCAGTTTTTTGGCACCCATAAAGTAAAATCGCTTGAAAAATGACCTTAAAATTATTATTTTATTTTCTTTGAAAGCAATGAATTTTTATTGATGAATGGATAAAGAATTCTAGTAGCGATTGATATTTTCTTTAAAGTTCTGGTAACATGATCATTAAAGGTCAGATTTGAGTCCAAGTATATACCTCCCATTGAATGTATATTCCATTTACCTGAATTGGGTTACGCTTGTTCAGTTTTATTTTCCATTTTTATACCCTATCCCATAGGGGGGTATATTAGTTTTGATACTTAGTTTGTAACATAGAGAAATAATTTTGCTACATATACCTCAAAGTATATGGATCGACTCAGAATCGCTAGCTGAGTCGAATTAGCCATGTCTGTCTGTCCGTCTGTCCGTCCGTCCGTCCGTCCGTCCGTCCGTCCGTCTGTCTGTTCGTCAGCGGTTTTTGGGCCTTAAATTTTGAGCTAGGATAATGAAATTAGGTATATAGGATCCTCGTCCGTGCCACCAGAATAAGTGTAAACATTTTTGAAATCCGCCCACTGCCACGCCCCCTTTTTAAGAAAACTTATTTTTTGGCCAAACCGTAAGGAATTTCAAAAAAGTGTCTGAGTAGCATATTTAGACAATCCTAATATCTATATTTCGTTCATACAAAGTTTTTTGCCACGCCTACTTTTTGGGGGCGTTTTTAGTAAAAAACGCTTTTTGTCCAAATTTTAAAACTTTCGAAAAAAATTTTGATGCAAATACTTCCGAAATGGTAATATAAACATTTTGTCCATAGATCATTTTCACCTACGCCCACATTTTGGGGGAGTTTTCTTACAAAAATCATTTGTATACCCCATCCCAAGGCATTAGCAATAGAAATACGTTGTTTTTTGTCGAACCACACAAGATTTTGAGAAACTGTCTGAGCAATATATTGTGAGAATGTCATTTTCTGTATTTCATCGCCATAAGGCCTATATTTTGAGGATATTAATTTAAAGGATGGGATGGGATAGGGTATTCAACGATCCGCATAGCGGATTGTAGCCTCTCATATGTTTTGTAATATTTTTCAATTATTTTCATCGCATTATTTAGATTACTCTCAATTGAAAAAGAAAACTCATGAGATGAAAATATGGCAGTATCATCTGCGAATATTGCAACATTACAATTAGGTAATTTTGGAAAGTCGGATGTAAAAATATTATACAACACTCAAGAACAGAACCTTGCGGAACACCAGAATAAAACGATACTAAATTAGATACACCACTGTTAACATGAACTTTAAAACATCGACAAGATAAGAAACTTTGGCCTGTTTTACAGATATACGAAGGAAAATTGAAACGCATCATCTTGTATATAAGACCAGCATGCCAGACAGTATCAAAAGCCTTTTCTATATCAAGTAAGATCATACCAGTCGATCTTCTAACTGTACGATTTTCCTTAATATAGTTACAAATTCTAAACACTTGGTGGGAAGTACTGTGATATCTCCTAAATCCAAATTGCTCTATTGGATAAATTTTATAATCACATATAAATTTTGTTAATTTCTCCTTTAGTAATTTTTCGTAAATTTTACTTAGGTTACTAAGTAAACTGATAGGCCTATAACTCTCAGGATTATCGCTGGGCTTACCAGCTTTTATAATTGGCACAACCTTTGCTAGTTTCCATCCATCAGGGAAATATTCTATTTTCAGACAAGCATTAATCAGGAATGCTATATGCCTGATTCCAGCTTTTGGCAAAATCCTTAAGATATATATATTTTTTATTTGATCGAGACCTCCAGCTTTTCGTGGTCGTAAAGAATTGATATAGAATTCGATGTCTTCTTCTGTAACGTAAGTAACAGAAGTTGGTTGATTTGAACTTTCGAAAAAAAAATGTTTGAATTGTTGTGTTCACTAATTTAGTTGTTTCATTATCACCCAAGTTCTCTGAAACAATATGATTGTATGCAAAATTCAATGCAAATGCATTTGCCTTCTCAGTATCAGTGAAAAAAGTGTTTCCCGGGGTCTTGAGTACGGGAACTTGTTTCTGTTTACATTTTACTATTTTCACAATGTTCCAAAATGGTTTACCATTTTTGTCAAGTCCATGCAATTTTTTATTCCATAACTTATTACGATGGTCTGCAATATGCTTAGAAATTAATTTGTTAAAATATGTGACTTCTTCTTTGTATATTGGTTGCCGATATCTTTGCCAATCTCTTCTGTACTTATTTCTGATCTTAATCATTTCCAAGATATGAAAAGGAAGTTTAGTCGAAAATGTAGTTTTACGAATTTTTGGGACACTAACTACCACTGCATTTAAGATGTGTGCTGAAAAGTTCGCTATAATAGAGTCTACGTCATCTTTACATGTAACACTCTCAATGTTTGAGGGTTCATTGCGTAAAATTAAATTAATTATCGAACGAAAACGCGACCAATTGGGATTTTTCCAATCCTTAACATATTACACTCTTTTTTCCCCTGACAAAAGAAATTGACAAAAAACTGGATTGTGATCTGAGCTCAGATCGTTTATAGCTATAGGTTGTGTAATAAGGCAAGAAACATTAGTCACGAACAGATCAAGTACAGAGGGACTACCACGAGAACTACATGGAACAAAGGTAGGACTAGGTGGATATAATAAAGAAATTGGCATTACGACATTTAGACTAGAGAGAATATTTCCCCAGGAATTTGCTTTTAGACAACCACAATCCCTGTGCCTGCAGTTTAAATCTCCTCCAACTAAAAATCATCACTAACAGAAAATAAATTTCTAAGGTCATTTTTAAATGCAATTCGTTTCTCATCTGATGCATTTCCGCCCGGGAAATAAACACAGAATATTTTAAATTTTTTTTTTGGTTTCTTAAAATTACCTCAACACCAATATTTTCAACATACTGCGTTCTAACAATAGACAAAACCGAATGCTGAATTGATCTTCTTATTAAAATTGCAACACCTCCTCCCCTTCTACCTATTCTATCATTTCGATAACATTTGAAAACAGGTGAGGAGGTCTCAGTAACTAATGCAATATGAACATTATTAGTATTTAAAAAATTTAAGATTTCTACAGTTTTGTTGCGAATACCTCTCTCATTCCAAGTTATTATATTTATATGTTTATCTGGGATATTACTTAGCATTTGGATATAAAAACTTAGTAGCTAAATGTGCGATAACATTGAATTGTTCAATTTTTGTTTTACATATTGATAATTTTGTGATCATTTCCATAGCCAAAGAATTAAGCTCTTTAGCTGAGAAAAGTGTACTGGAAGTGTTGTGGCAATAAGTGTTGGCTGGAATGTTACTTGGATTATTGTTAACATTGTTGCTGGAACCACAGCTGAGATTTACATTGGAAGTGGCGCGAGAGACATTATCCCACACATTGTGAGGTTGAGCACTGATACTAACGGTACTGTTCATATCGCTTGTAATTTTCTGACGACGTCGTTGCGCAGTGCAGGAAAATCTGAGAGGGAAGCGAAGGAAACCTGTTTCTGCTCAGAGTAGCAGTCACTTGCGATTTTGCATAACTTGTTGGCTGAGGAGAAAGTCTTTGCTTTCCAGACATAGCTTTTTCTCTTAATTCCAGATATTCTGATCTGTTTATGAGAACCCTTGCAATTTGCACATTTGGGTGAGGCTTGTCTTATGTGGACCAGCGCAGATGGCACAATACGTTTTAACATGGCAATTCCTTTCCCCATGACCGAACATCTGACACTTGTGACACTGAGTCAGCTAACCCTTTAGTTTCCTCTGATAGCTCCAATTAATTTGCGTATTGAAAATGGAGCGATAACATTTTTTTTAAATCAAAGAACTTAATAGAACCATTCTCTAGTACAATTAAATAAAATGTATCATTATAATGCTCAAGTTGTTTAGTGATCTTCTTTATATCAATGCACTTTAGACCGATCTTAATTAGTTCAGTTTTCAGAATATTTACATACAATTCACCCATACCGTGCAAAACAACTTTTAAAGCTTTCTCACTTTTTAGGTCGTGAAAGAAGAATTGACAGTTTTCAAGTTTCAGTTTACCGATCAAAGTATTATACGATTCAAGAGTTTCACAAACAATTTCAATTCCGATGGATACATTTTTTATGAAATAATCGATAATATATAAGGACTTCATTAAACTGTGAATGTAATCACTTGAGTTTTTCAATAGTTTTACTGGTGGCATATGCACTTTTTTTGATGAATCGTTTGGTGAAATCACTTCATCCATATCGTCAGTATCACTGTCCGGATGACATTGAAGAGGACTGTAGTAATTCGTACTACTATCTTTCTTCATACGAGCACTCATATTAATATTCTTCATATTGAGACACTGTTTTTTATCGGGTGATCTTTCGCGTTTAGAAATTTTGATAAATTCACGTAACAAAAAATATTAAAGCGAAAGAAAGTCAGACGTGGGTGTCATTCACAGACAAAAGCTCCGGGTTGAAAGATGGGATAGGATAGGTCAACATTTTTTAATGTTTTGATTGTCTATAAATTTATTAAACGATTTTTATTTAATTTCTTGGCCTTTAGGTATTTTGGGTTTTCAGGATTCTGGGGTTTCGGGAGTTTAGATTTTCGCGAATCTCGGCTTTAGGGAAGTTGGATTTACTAAATTTTGGGTTGTCAAGATTTTGAGTTTTCGGAATTTAAGGTTTTCAGGATTCTGTCCAACTCTCAATAATATGTCTTCTATACAAAAATCTGTTAAGGTCCAATACTAGTGATGTTCAAGTCGTTTAGATCACCCTAAAAATAACTGCCTAACTTTCCTCATTAGCGAGACATCGTGACACAATATCCATACCTGTTATCGTATTATTCCTTTCAAACGGCATTCGGATGAATAGCAATAACATCGGCTGGCTAGTGAAGCCAAAGCCGTTAGATTCGTCTGTTAAGATTATTATATATATTTCAATTGCTTAATACAGCTACAAATGTTCGTAGTGCACATTTTTGGTCTATCGACTTAAAAACTTGCATTCTATTTAAACACAATGTGGATTATATTCCTCTTAAAATAAAATACTATATGAAATATTCTACGGCATATGTAAATACCTTTAGCTACCTTGCATTCAGGCCATATGTCCAAATAGCAAACCAAATATTTTACCATTTGTTATAGATATTATGTATATAATATGTATGTAGATACGCTTAAAGCCACAAACGTAATTGGCCAGTGAATAGGAAAAACCGAGATACTATCGTTTATCCTATTCAAATAAAATATTTTTCCACAAGACCAGTTACAAGGCAACTAAATTCCCGGGTTAACTCGCGTAAAACACGTCTCAGCACACCTTCCAGCAAAACAGTGCACAGCAATAAAAACGATAAAAGCGAAATGAACAAAACTAACAAAAGTCACCAATTCATAGGAACTACGTTACTATACAAGGGAATAGGGATATCTGCATCGGACAAAAAAACGATGTTAGGTGCGGAATTCTTGCCATGCCGGCACACTTGATAAATTGCATTTTAATGGCGGGCCAACTGCAGAAATATTGTTTGCTCGCATGCAGGACTTTAGTTTCGGGTTTTACTTGTGATTTGTGAACTTCAGTTGCGTATCCTTGAGTGGCAAATGGACTCATGCACTACATAATGATATATTTCTGTGGTTTTACAGTGTACTGGCAAGAAATATTGAAGTGCCAAGGATAAAGAATTGAAGATAAACAATTGTATATTCTTAGCTTTTTTTAATTTTATATTTTGTGTTATTTTACTTTACACAACTATTTATACAATCATAACTGAGTCATATTTGTAAAAATTATGCAAGGTGTCTGATAATAAAGTTTATATTTAGTGGGTCGAATAAAAAACGAGTGGTGGGTGCACGACTAGTCCTTAGGCAACTTTATCTTTACAGCGAGTTGGTCGTTAGATCAAACTGATGCTAAAAATGATACATATAAAATCGAAATGTGATTATACAAACTTTTACTCCGAAAATTGAAGGAATCGGTGTCTATGTGAATAATAATGAATTTGATTTTCCGTTATTGGCCAAAACTGAAAATTCCGTTTAGTGATAGTTAGGCTAAAACTACTTTATGTGGAATTGTTTGCAAATAGTAATAGTAGTATAAAAATTGTATTTCATTCAATTTGACATAATAGTTTGCCAAAACTTAACAATTTTCTTTATATGGCCTATAAGACAAAATCCCTTATATGGATTTTGTGGAAAAAAACTCGGTATGCAGTTTTGTTGGAACTAATGTGTTTATAGTATAAATAAGGTTTAATTAAAATTGTGAGAGCCGTTTTCGAGAAAATTGAGGTTATGTGTAGTTTTGATATAACCATCGTGTACTGGTCCCATCCAACCAGATTTGACTTTCTTAACGATAAGTGCGAGTGTTGATAATAAAACGAACAACAGCAACAACAGAATTAGCCTGCTGTCCCAGGCAAACCTATATGAGCTGCTTCCAAATATTTTGACAACACTTTAGCTAGGAATTTCAAGAGTAAGCCAGGCCCCTTGAACAGAGATAGTGGCGGAAGAACTGAAAGGCCAACGGCAGCGCTATTGACCCGTAGGGGTTACTGATGGCATGACACGACAACACTTCTGTCGCCTCATGCCATCAGCTCGATATCCATAAGGGGACATGGCGGTCTCCAGATCAACGAACGGTCAACCAAATTGACCATATTGCGATTGACAAGAGAAAAAAGGCTAAAATCGACTCGTGCCACCACCTTGTTGCACAATGTAAGAATGCGGATATCCACCACGCCACAACAAACCAGAAATACTGTGAAAAAATTTAATGTCGAAAGACTGCAATCGTAAGAGACCGCCAACCTCTCGATTAACACCATAAAACCAACATCGAATGTCGAAGTAAAAAGGCAACGATGTCAACAAGCCATTAGCTGCAACTGATGTGCTAGATTTCTCGAACCCACCAGCAAGAAACCCCTGGTTTGATGAGGAATGCCACAGCGAAAACTAAAAACCACCCTCTCTAAGTGAAGTGAGGATAAAAATATCTAAACTCAAGCTTAACAAGACCGCCGAAAATGGTGGCTTTATAAACCAAGCGGAGATGACTTAGTAAGTAACATCCACCAACTCATAAGCCAAATCTGGTCGGTTAAAAATATGCCTGAAGAATGCAACCTCTACGTCGTTTGCCTTATCCACTAAAAAGGAGTCCCTCTGAACTGCGCCAACTACAGAGGCATAAGTCTCCTCAATATCGTCTACAAGATCCTATCTGCCATAATATGTGAACTCCTGAAACCTTTTACCATCAACCTGATCAGCCTTTATTAGTGTGGTTTTAGGCCTGCAAAGTCCACAACTGATCAAATCTTCACACGCCGGCAGATCCTGAAAAAAAAAACAAGAAGTGCAGATCGATACCCACCGATCGATTCATTGATTTCAAAGCAGCATACGAAAGCAATTATAGAGACGAACTGAGCCATGTCTAGTTTTGGTATACCGCCCAAACTCGTCCGTCTGTGTAGGATGAAAATGGAAAATTCTCGCTGTTCCATCAGGTCGGAAACAACCTCACCTCACATTCGATACCAAAAAAGGATTTAGGCAAGGATTTAATTTTAAATAATTAAATTAATTACTAAATTAGTTATTAAATTAATTTAATTTAATTAAATAATTGTTTACACTTGTTCTGCTGGGAGCAACAAGGAGCACGTGTACCAAATTTCATCCTTCTAGCTCAAAATTTAAGGCCCAAAAACTGGTGACGTACGGACGGACGGACGGACAGACATGGCTAAATCGACTCAGCAAGCGATTCTGAGCCGATACATCTGCTAAATTATTTCTCTATGTTACAAACTTAATGTCAAAACTAAAGCTAATATAACCCTATGAGATAGGGTATTTTGGGGGCGTTTTCTTACAAAAACCATCTGTATACCCCATCCCAAGGCATTAGCAATAGAAATAAGTTGTTTTTTGTCGAACCACAAGAGATTTTGATAAACTGTCTGAGCAATATATTGTGACAATGTCATTTTCTGTATTTCATCGCCATAAGGCATATATTTTGAGGATATTAATTATAAGGATGGGATGGGATAGGGTATCCAACGATCCGCACAGCGGATTGTAGCCTTCTTATATCCTTTTTAATACAATTATTTAGTACATATGTAAATTGGAAACAATTAATGGTATTTAAATAAATAAACAAACAAATAAATAAATAAGACAATTCCACTCCTACTGTTAAGTAAAAAATGTAATGTTAAATTCTATCATCCAGGGTTTATTAATTCAGAATTATAATCAGTTTTTTTATAACTAGAAGCCACATCTTATTTTTATACAAACATAACCGAATAACCTATAGATGTTGTTTCCTAGTATTGAGCATATTTCCACTTATATCATTAGATATTACCGAACTTACATACGGCTTATGCTCTTAATGTATCACAACCAAAGCTATTTATTTTTTGCACCCAACAAACATATATTTTCGTCCTGAATACTGACTCAAATACAATATTTCGTTTGCACCTTATCTCACAGTCGAATATACAAATTATTGCATGACACAGAAATCGAGAGCTTACCTGGCATAGAGTAGGAATTCGATAGATTTTTGTACGCGATTTCCGCTGAGTATAGTATTGTTAAAATGTGGAAAGGCAAATGTGACATTCGGGTTTTCCACTCGTATAAATAATGTGTGCATTTGCAGATAACATACGGAATACGATTGTATGCTGTGCCTGTTGTTGTTGTCGTAATAACTTTGGTGGCAGTAAAAGGTATATCGATATGTTTTCACAAACGCAAATATATGGTGCTGGGCTTGCTATTTTTATCCTCAGATTTACATAAAAACTACTGAAAATATCCAGATGAGGTTCTATAAAATTTACATACACATATTGCAATGTTAAAGCATTCTGTAGAGGCTGTGTATACTTGTATCTATGGGGATTAAAGGGTTTATCAAGAAATGTAATGCACTAGAATCGGGAATTTTTAAAGTTTGTACACACCTAAAAGTTGCAATCGACGATCTTAACACTAACCAGATAACTTCAATCTAAACTTGAAAGCTAAAAGTATAATCTGTTATTGCATGTCAAAGTTAAGTTTTTTTTGTCCTTAAGTTTTTAATTATACCCTATCCCATGGGGGTATATTAGTTTTGATACATAGTTTGTGACATAGAGAAATAATTTAGCTACATATACCTCAAAGTATATGGATCGACTCAGAATCGCTAGCTGAGTCGATTAAGCCATGTCTGTCCGTCCGTCCGTACGTCACCAGTTTTTGGGCCTTAAATTTTGAGCTAGAAGGATGAAATTTGGTACACGTGCTCTTTGTTGCTCCCAGCAGAACAAGTGTAAAAATTTTTGAAATCCGCTTACTGCCACGCCCCCTTTTTAGAAAAACGTATTTTTTGGCCAAACCATAAGGAATTTTGAAAAATTGTCTGAAAAACGTAGTTAGACAATCATAATATCTATATTTCGTTCATATAAAGTTTTTTGCCACGCCCACTTTTTGGGGGCGTTTTTAATAAAAAACTTTTTACGGTCAAATTTTAAAATTTTCGAACAAAAATTTTGATGCAGAATAATTAGTAATATTACTAGAAACATTTCGTCCACAGATCATTTTAGCCCACGCCCACTTTTTGGAGGCGTTTTCCTACAAAAACCCTACCCCATAGCATATGCAGGAGGAAAACGACAAAATATTCTGATAAACTGTTTGAAAAATATATTGTTGTGACAATGTCATTTTCTATATTATAGGCTAATAAAGCCCACTTTTTGGAGATATTAATTTTAAGGATGGGATGGGATAGGGTATTCAACGATCCGCACAGCGGATTGTAGCCTTCTCATATGTTTAGTGGTTCGTACTCCTAAGCGCTATGGTAGTACATTCAAGCTATGTCCTTGGTAAAGAGTCTCTTCTGAAGGTCCATGACATATAAGTTAACATGACATGTCAACTAACCGCTGACACAATATACTTCGGTGGCAAGTGATCGTTGCCGCCAGATATTTCTAACGTCTCATTTTTTGTGGATTGGGCAAACGATGCTGGGGTACCATTCTTCAGGCATACTTTCATCCGAACAGATTTGACTTATGAGTAGGTGGATGTTACTTACCAAGTCATTTCCGCCAGCTTTATAAAGCTCAGTGGGAAGGCCGTTATTTCCGGCGGCCTTATTAAGCTCAAGTTTATATATTGCTATTCTCATTTAGGGGTAGTTGGCAGTTTTTGCTGTCGTTGCCAATATTAAATGGTTCGTTCTGCCTGACAGCGGAATGTTGTTCGTCATCGCCGTTTAACAGTCTGTAGAAGTGGTTCTTCCATATCCTCAGTATCGACTGTGTCTCAACTACGAAATTTACTTGTTCATCTCGACAGGATTCTGTTCGAGCCTTTTATACTTTTCTTTGACGTTTTACATCGAACATCGTTCCTGGAGTGGCACCTCTCTATATCTCTTTCTTGCTCTTTTTTCTTCTTTCTGAAAAGCCGGTGTTCTTCCCTTCTTCTATGCCTCAACGGCAGCTTTCGTCTTCACCTGCAGCTTAGCCTGGTAGGCCTCGTTTTTGGCTGCGAGCATCTGACATTCCTCATGAAACCAGGGGTTTTTTGCTGGTGGGCGCGAGAAACCTAGCATATCAGTAGCGGTTGATTTAATGGCTTGTTGGCATCGTTGCCATTGTTGTTCTACATTCGATGCTGGTGGTATGGTGTGAATCGAGAGGTTAAGGGATACGCGTTGCGCGAAGTTCTTGGCGGTCTCTGGTGATTGCAGTCTTTCGAAATTAAATTTTTTCACAGTATATCTAGTTTGTTGTGGCGTGGTAAATATCCGCATCAAAGTAGTGGTCTGAGTCTATGTAAGCCCCTCGGAATGTTCGGACATCCAAAATACTAGATGCGTACCTCTTGTCTATCGCAATGTGATCAATTTGGTTGACTGTTCGTTGATCTGGAGACCACCATGTCCCCTTATGGATATCGAGATGAAGAAAGCGTGTTGTGGCTGTACTGGTATTTCGTTCCGTAGCGAAGTCAATTAGCCTAAGTCCGTTACCAGACGTGTTGTCGTGTAAGCTATATTTTCCGACAATACTGCTAAAGATGTCTTCTCATCCTACCTTTGCATTAAAATCACCCACCACGATTTTAACATCGTACTTTGGTAGTCGCTCAGGGGTTTTGTCAAGGAGCGCGTAGAAGCAGTCCTTAGTTATATCATATTTTTCCTCCGTCGAAGAATGAGCGCATATAAGGCTTATGTTGGCGAATTTGGCCTTGGTGCATATTGTTACAATACGTTCGCTAATGTCTTTGAAACATAAGACATCTTGCCTAAGTCTGGCACTTATAAGAAATCCCCATCCGAATAGTTGCTGTTTCTGCTCAATATAACACATAGTAGATGTCACAGTTTTTCATCCCCTTTTGGCCCGGCCCATCCAACGTATTTGCTGGATGGCGGTAATGTCTGCTTTGTAGCAGGTTAGGGCTTCCGCTAATCGTTCGCCTGCACCTCTCCTGTTAAATGTTCTCACATTCCAGGTGCAGATATGAACGTCGTTGTCGTTTTTTCGTTTAGCAGGGTCGTCAACAGTATTATCAGTCTTGTCCGAGGCTACCCACCCATGGTTTTTTCCATGGGTGGGTAGTTGACCCAAAGCACACCCCCCAACCTGGAGGGCCAGTTCCAATTTATTAGATACCCCTAGGACACGGGGCCATCAGTATCCACTACGGGATTGGGCGCTGATTTTCAAAGTCAAATCACAAAAAAACTCTAATATACCATTCTATTTCGATCGGAAGTCATTTTTCACAATAACTTTTTCGACTGTTAGATTGCAAATAAAGTATTTGCAAGCATTCTCTATAAGGCGGATATATCAAAGCTAAAGTTGCTTTGTATACAATCGAGTCTGTGTTCTAAAAGAAAGCGATACTCATTCGTTTACCGGTGATATTAAGCATCGTATCAAAACACAGAATGAAATCCCAATCTTAAGCAAACTGTATCGATGTCTTTGGATTCACTCGGAGGAAGTTGATAGACAAATCGATAGACAATCGGAAAATGACCACAGAGGACTGGTTTCCTATGCCAAATATGGACGAAAAGTTAGAAAATTTTTTGAAAATGTATAAACTTCTTCTGCTGGGAGCAACAAGGAGTATGTGTACCAAATTTCAAAACTAAAAGCATAGCTCAAAAATACAAGTAAAATACTTGCTTCAAGCAAAACTTGCCGGTGTGATGACCCAAAAGGTCATTGCACGCAAGCGCTTGCTACAAGTGATTTGCTTGCAAGCAAACGACTGCACAACTTTCTTGGCATAAAAAACACTGATGAGGTGTCCTCAGGTTGTTAGTAAACGGTTTCAGGCGTTAACATATTACGGCAGATAGAATAGACGTAGGAAAGTTGTGGAGACGTATGCATCTGTAGTTGACACGGTTCAGAAGATCTTCTTTCCTATGGATCGGGCAAACGATGCTGAGGTTACATTCTTCAGGCATACTTTCATGCGACCAGGTTTGGCTTAAGAGTTGGTGTTATGTTACTTATGTTACTTACCAAGCCATTTCAGCCGGCTTTGTTAAGATCGGTGGGAATGCCGTTATTTCCGGCAGCCTTGTTAAGCCTGAGCTTATACTTCTGTCTTCATTTCACATAGATCTGGTTGTTGGTAATTTTCTCTGTCGTCGCCAACATTGAATGGTTCGTTCTGCCTGACAGCGGAATATTGTTCGTCATCGCCATTTGTTAAATCTGAAGGAGTGGTTCATCTATATCTATATATTCACCATCGACTGTGTGTCAACTACAATATTTCCTGGTTGTTACGTTTTACACATTGGTAAAACTTGCGAATATTATTCTTCTTGCTCTTGTTTCTTCGGTGTTCTTCCCTTCTTCTTTGCCTATAAAGTTCAATGGCAGCTCTCGTCTTCACCTGTAGCTTAGCCTTTTAGGCCTAGTTTATGGCTGCGGGAATCTGTCAGCATACCTAATAATATCAAGTGTTTATTGAGGGTGGGCGTGAGAACCAAAGCACATCAATTGCGAAGACCTTGGCTGTCTCTCGCGATTGCAGTCATTCGAAATTAAATTTTTTCACATTTGTTGTGGCATGGTGAATATCCGCATTCTGCAACAGTGTAGTGGTGCGATCCAATGTTATCCCCTCAAAATGTTCGAGCATTAAAAATACTAGATGCGTGCCTCCTGTCTATCGAAATGTGATCAATTTGATTGACCGTTCGTTGATCAGGCGACCGAAATGCCCCCTTATGGATATTACGTTGAGGAAAGCTTATGCTAGCTTGTGTGGCATTTCGTTACACAGCGGAGTCAGTTAGCGTAAGTCCGTTGCCATAAAACATAGTACTTCGGTAGTCGCTCATAAGTGTTGTCAAGGAGCTCGTAGAAGCAGTATTTCATTATATAATATTTTTCCTCTGTCGGAGCGTGAGCGCACATAAGGGTTATGTTGGCAAATTTGGCCTTGACGAGGATTATAACAATGCGTTCGCTTATTTCTTGAAAACATAAGACTTCTTGAATAAGTCTGGCACTAATAACAAATCCACATCCAAATAGTCGATTTTTTTGCTCACTATAACACGCTCCTTAGTAGATATCATAGTTTTTTATGCTGTGTTTGCCCGATCCATCCCATTGAATTTCGTGGATGGCAGTAATGTATGCTGTGAAGCAGCTTAGGGCTTCCTCTACTTATTCGCCTGCACCACTCACATTCTCACATTCAAGTTGCAGGTACGAACGTCGTTGTCTTTTTTTCGTTTTGCATGGTCATAAGGATTGTTGAGATATAATAATCGGCGTATAATACACACTTTTTTACGCGTATAAAATTGTGTATTTTACGTCTGCAAAATGTTGCTGGTGTAAAAAGTGTTTAAAAGCAATGAATACGTATACAACTGAATAAAATCTGTAAAAGTAAAAGAAATTCATCAATCCTAAAAACATTTTATTTTTTTAATACAACTCCGATTTAAGCGATCTTACTTAGCTTTTCGCTAAGTAAGGAAAAAATGCCTTCTTTGGTGTCGTAAGCGAATATTGAATCCGTGACCTTTGAACTAATAATCGAAATAAGGTTTTCATCTACGTTCAGCCTTCGTTCAGACGTTTTCTGTACCGTTGTCCATGTCCATTTTCCAAGGCGTTGGTTAAAATTGTTATAGTTCACTGCATCTGCTTTTGAGAATTTGCTGGCCTGTGATTTGCGTTGATGAGTTTGCATATGTGGTCTAAGTCGGTATGGAGTATTTTTATCACCTAATTGAATCCAACCTATAATGCAAGATAACTTTTGAAATAAGAACAAATTGTTTATTAACTTTTCTCATTTCTAACGGGTGATTTTTTAGCTGGTTTGGTTTTGGCAACACTGGTTTTGACAGCTGACGTGTGTTTAGTACCTTGTGTCACTGTCAAACAGCTTCAGTTTGGTTTGCAATTTAACCGTGGATCGTCTTACAAATGAACAACGCTTGCAAATTATTGAATTTTACTATCAAAATTCGTGCTCGGTTCGAAATGTTCATCGCGCACTGCTTCCATTTTATGATCGGCATTCTCGACCTTCTGAGCAGTCTATTCGGAAGATTGTGACCAAATTTCGCACCAAATTTACTTTGTTGGACATTAAACCACCAACACGTTTACGTACTGTGCGTAGTGAAGAAAATATTGCGGCCGTATCAGCTAGTGTGACAGAAGACCGCGAAATGTCGATTCGGCGCCGTTCCCAGCAGTTAGGCCTTTGTTACAGCACTACGTGGAAAATTTTGCGGAAGGATTTGGGCGTAAAGCCTTTTAAGATACAGCTGGTGCAAGAACTAAAGCCAGCCGACCTACCACAACGCCGAATTTTTGGTGAATGGGCTCTTGGAAAGCTGGCCGAGGATCCGCTTTTTTATCGAAAAATTGTGTTCAGCGATGAGGCTCATTTTTGGTTGAATGGGTACGTAAATAAGCAAAATTGCCGCATTTGGAGTGAAGATCAGCCAGAAGCATTGCAACAGCTACCAATGCATCCCGAAAAAGCCACTGTTTGGTGCGGTTTATGGGCCGGCGGCATTATTGGGCCATATTTCTTCAAAGATGATGCGAATCGCAGCGTTACTGTCAATGGTGAACGCTACCGAGCGATGATAACAAACTTTTTTTTGCCCGAAATGGAAGTTCTTGACTTGCATGATATGTGGTTTCAACAAGACGGTGCCACATGCCACACAGCACGCGAAACAATGGCGCAATTGCGAGGCGAGTTTGGTGAACAGTTAATTTCACGTTTCGGGCCGGTCAATTGGCCGCCTAGATCGTGCGATTTGACACCATTAGATTATTTTTTGTGGGGGTATGTCAAGGCTAATGTCTATAGGGACAAGCCCGCTTCGATTGACGCACTGGAAGCCAACATCCATGCATTCATTCGTGAGATACCGGCCGATATGTGTGAAAGAGTATGCCAAAATTGGACTCAGCGGATGGGCTACCTGAGACGCAGCCGCGGTCAACATTTGCATGAAATTATCTTTAAACATTAAATTGCAAGGTTCAAACTATCGATTCAAATAAATATTTCATTCATTTTTTCGAATTTTTTGTGTTTTTTTTTTAAAAAAGTTCTAAACCTCTTAAAAAATCACCCGTTATATTGATTGCAGTTTTATTCAAACAGTAAATAAAAAAACATAACGCACAAAGAGGAAATTGAAACAACTGAATCAATCATGAGCGAATACAAATCAACACGAGTGGTGGGTACCCAACGTTCTCTTTCACAGCTAGTTGGGCCAAGCATGAAAAAATTTAACAATTTCACAATAATATTCATTTTCATTATAACATCATATAAATAATGTCGAAATGTGATTATTCGAAAGTTTATTCCGTAGTCTATGTGAAAAATAATGATTTTGTCTTTATTGGCCAAAACTGAAAATTCCGTTTAGGGATAGTTGGGCCAAGACTTATTATGTAAAATTGTTGCAAACAGTAATTGTAGCATTTAAATAAAATTTCATTCAATTTGGCAAAATAGTTTGCGAGAAATTAACAATTTTCTTTTCAAATGAACAAATCCGTTATATGGATTTGAAGGAACCGTTAATATAATGGTTAAACGTAAAAAAAAATAGTCTAGAATTATTACCAAAAAACTCTAGAAACGAAGTTGAACGCTGCCGATGCCCTTTCGGCTCATCCGCCACCAAATTTGTTTCAGGAGTCTGACTTACCCTAGAGATTCCCAAATGACCTGTTGTCCGAATATGTCGAAGAAGCTCATCTAGGTTACCCTACTATTTGACCACATTTTATGATCACTGAATTAAAAAAATGATTGTTATCTATAACACTTGCTTAAAGTAATGTCATAAATCCGAAAAAATATTGACGATAATGACTTAAAATCACGTGGTACCACGTGTGGATCTGTCGACTTTCCTATATTCCATCGCCTAATTGAACCAGTGAGAGCTGGCTATGTAGCGTAGGAGGCTTCTGGCATTGATATTAGCTAGCTCACCTATATTATCGAAAAAGTAAAAAAGACATCCATATAGATGTGAATCGAGTAATAGGTTTCGATCGTATCCGTCTCCAATTCAAGGCGACTGGGAATGGTCGTCTGAAGTTATGCTCAAAACTGAGTTGGTTAGTGGTCGATAGTGGTCGATGTTTTAGGTGATGGCATTTTTAACCCGTTCTTAGATGTTGAGTTTCCAGTTAAGTTTCTTAGCTGATTCTTCAAATTTGAGACTGACCTCGTTAAGCTTAGGAGGGTCAATGTAGTTTTAAAAAGGTATTATTCTATTATCAATATGTTGGTGGGTTAAGGACCAGATTAGATCATATTTTTGTCTCGTTTACTTCATATACGTATGACATTATTATTTTAACTGAAACTTCGTTAACAGATAATCATTTAAGTGTTGAATGTTTTCCCAATTATAACACTGTTTTTAGAAAAAACAGATCTAGGCAAATGACAGTTGGAGGAAATAGAAAGAGGAGTATTGGTTGCAATTCGTGCTTCACTACCATGAAGTTTAATTGACTTGGAATCAAACTCTTCTAACTTGGACCTAGACATTAGCCAACTGATAGTATGTCTTAAAATAGGTGAATCAGAATTATTTGTTTCTGCAAGTTATATTCCACCTAGGAATAATTTAGATTTATATCGCGCTCATTTAAATAATTTAAAGTCAGTATTAGAACATCTTAAAAGTTCGCAACATATTCTATTGGCGGGTGATTTCAATCTTTGTAACATTGAGTGGACGTTGGACCTGTAAGACATGTATTTGGTGCCTTTTAGTGTTTCAACGTTAATTGAATCAAGTAACTAATTCAAGTAAATTCTCAATGCAATAATCTTAACCGGATACTTGATCTGATTTTCGTGGACAATGAGTATAATATTTGTCTTGATAAGTCATTAAAAATTCAATCCATCATATTGCAATTGATGGCAATATCCATTTATATCATTATATTATGAAAGTAATATCCAATCACAAGACTATATATGATTTTCGAAAAGCTGTGTATGATGCAATGGTTGATTATTTGTTGTCTTTTTCGTGGCATAATATTTTGAGTTCATTGAGCTTGGAAAACACTTATTCCGTTTTCACTCGAAAACTCCTGGCAAAGTTCACATAATTTCCTTCGGCAACATCACTCCACATATGTTCGTATTCCATACAACAAAACTCTAAGAAGTGTAGAACAATCTTTCGGATCAGAGTAGGTAAAACCCTGTTTTCTAGTCGCCACTATTTTACTCACCCCAGAAGATTGCGAACATTGCAGAGTGGTCCTATCAGTTTGGCATATATTTGCCGATTGTACTATTTCCCGGCAAACTACACACACTAATTATGTAGAAGATAAGAAAAAAATTAACCGAAGTACTTAATCCTTCTGAAGTTCGATCCTTTCAGCGCATTAAAGTAGCAACATCTTACAAGTTTAAAGACATTTAAAATAATTATGGTAAATATTAAAATTTATTTCTTAAAGAAGAATATAAAATTACATAAATTGTCAAAAATGTACTCATAGTTCAATTTTAAATTCTACATAACCATACTAATTCTTACCTTTCTCTTCCAAGGAGAAAGATATTGCTTTCATGAAAATTTTTGATCTCAAAATTTTCTTTGGTTCGAACATAACAATGATTGGGAAACATTAAACATTTTTTTTTGGAATTCCGTCCGTCTCTCCAGGCTAAACGGCTTTTTCAAACTTCACATAGACACTTTATTAATATATATTATATAACTTTTATATATGGGTATATTATAGTTCCACATTATTTATATAATTTAGCATCAATAACCAAAATGAATGAAAGAGCAATGGCAACGATGCCAACAGGCCATTAGATCAGCCGCAACTGATGTGCTAGGTTTCTCGCTCCCACCAGCAAGAAACCCCTGGTTTGATGAGGAATGCCGACAGATGCTCGCAGCCAAGAACGAGGCCTACAAGGCTAAGCTACAGGTGAAGACGAGAGCTGCCATTGAGCTCTATAGGCAAAGAAGAAGGGAAGAACATCGGCTTTTCAGCAAGAAGAAAAAAGAGCAAGAAAAGCGCGCGATCGAGATTATAGAGAGGTGCCACTCCAGGAACGATGTTCGCAAGTTTTACCAAAGTGTAAAACGTCAAAGCCAAGGATACAAGGCTCGAACAGAAGCCTGTCGAGATGAACAAGGAAATATTTTAGTTGAGACACAGTCGATGCTGAGGATATGGAAGAACCACTTCTGCAGACTGTTAAACGGTGATGACGAACAACATTCCGCTGTCAGGCAGAACGAACCATTCAATATTGGCAACGACTGCGAAAACTGCCAACCACCCGACCTGAGTGAAGTGAGGATAGCAATATCTAAACTCAAGCTTAATAAGGCTGCCGGAAATGACGGCCTTCCCGCTGAGCTTTATAAGGCCGGCGGAGATGACTTGGTTAATAACATCCACCAACTCATAAGCCAAATCTGGTCGGATGAAAATATGCCTGAAGAATGGAACCTCAGCATCGTTTGCCCGATCCACAAAGAAGGAGACCCTCTGAACTGCGCCAACTACAGAGGCATAAGTCTCCTCAACATCGCCTACAAGATCCTATCTGCCGTAATATGTGAACGCTTGAAACCGTTTACCAACAACCTGATTGGCCCTTATCAGTGTGGTTTTAGGCCAGGAAAGTCCACAACCGATCTAATTTTCACACTTCGGCAGATCCTGGAAAAAACTCAAAAAGTCCAAATCGATACCCACCACTTATTCATCGATTTCAAAGCCGCATATGACAGCATTTATAGAGACGAACTGTACAGACCCATGTCTAGTTTTGGTATACCGCACAAACTCTTCCGTTTGTGTAGGATGACGATGGAGAATTCTCGCTGCACCATCAGGGTCGGAAACGACCTCACCGACACATTCGATACCAAAAAAGAATTTAGGCAAGGCGATGCGCTGTCATGTGACTTCTTTAATCTGATTCTTGAGAGGATTGTGCAAAACTCCAAAGCCAACAGCAGAGGCACAATATTCCAAAAGTCGGTGCAACTACTAGCATACGCTGACGATATTGACATCATTGGTAGGACTCAACGTGATATCATAGCCACGTTTGCTAGTATAGAGAAGGAAGCGGCGAAAATGGGTTTAGCAGTAAATGAGGGTAAGACTAAGTTTGTGCTGTCATCACGAAAGGACTCACAACATCGACGAATTGGACAGAACGTCACCATTGACAGATAAAACTTTGAGGTAGTACGGGACTTTGTCTACCTCGGCTCCGCTATTAACTCTGACAACAACATCTCGTCAGAAATTAAACGAAGAATTACTCTTGCCAACCGCTGTTTCTTCGGGCTAAGAAGCTAAGAAGGCAATTTAGTAGTAAAGCCCTCACTCGAACTACTAAGGAGATCCTATATAAGACCCTGATCATCCCAGTCCTGCTCTACGGAGCTGAAGCATGGACCGTATCAAAAGCGGATGAAGAAATCCTTGGTAGATTCGAGAGGAAAATTCTTCGAAAAATCTTCGGTCCCGTTTGCGTTGACGGGCTATGGAGACGAAGATTCAACCAAGAACTATACGAGCTGTACAGCGACATGCCCCTGGTCAAAAAACTCCGCATTGGACGTTTAAGATGGCTAGGACATGTAGAACGAATGGACACCAATACTCCGGCTCGCAGAGTCTTCGATTCCCAGCCAGACGTCGGACGCAGTAGAGGAAGACCTCGCCTTAAGTGGCGCGCACAAGTGGAAACCGACCTCAACCAACTTGGAGTGCGCAACTGGAGGCAGTTAGCTAAGGACCGGCCTAATTGGAGAGGCATGTTGGTTGATGCCCAGGTTCATTCCGGACTGTAGCGCCACTTAAGTAACCAAAATGAATGTTAGTGTGTATTTTGGCCAAACTATGCATATCGTCAAATTCTTGCATTTCTTGCAATTCTTATTGCATCTATCGCCCACCTCACAGTGAATGAAAAAGTTGCGTACGACACAATCGTGCACCCTCCACTTGTTGAGTTTACAGTGCTAAAAATGTAAAATAAATGGTATAACAATATTTTTTGAATTGATTTGATGGTTGTCATAATATTGATTTTATGTCATTGACCATTCTTGGAAAGAGCTGATATCTTTTCGTTATGTAATACCTACTGTGAATGTATGTGAGCGTCCTCTAAGAACATCAGTCATCCATAGCAGCTGTGATGTCAAATACGCCTAGAATTCGTCAGTCCTCTTCACATTGTAGGGTGTGCGTTTGACACATGATTTGATTGAGTAACTATCAATCTCAGAATAGAATAGACCTGGCGCTGAGAGGTAAAATTGATCATACTGGAACCTTTTCGCATTTTCCAAATGGCATTAATCCATTTGGGAATGATATGTTAAAGGCATAGACTTGTACATCTATCCACATATACTTTAATATTCCAGGAATATTCGTGCATACACCTACGAGAGAATTCGGTATGTTATTATAATGCCCTTGATAAATAATTTTAAAATATTCACGATTTACTCCGAATAAGAACATGGAAATAGAAGTACAGAAAAACATTTGGTTTATACTGGTACGTTGTGTTTTACCTATTTTACCTCGAAAACATAAGCTCCTGTCTTAAAGAACATATAACATATCTTCTTCTACCTCTTTTATATACCCCATGTATTATAAAAGGGATAACGTTATTTGTTTTGTTATTTGAGTACATCGTTTTTCATGTAATATGTAAAAAGGTTTCATATTTTCGAATAGTAGGATATCTATTTTATCAGGCCCATTACATAGTAAAGAGTTATAATCAGCCGCATATTGAAATACCAATAAGCAAATCTTTTACCGGAACCGGTATATTGAAGGTTAATTGAGGTGTAAATTAATCATTTAATTACATTTGCATAGCTGCTTCAACTTAACGAAGAGATTGCAGATATTATTGCTGCATGCTGTAGGGACTATACTTTATTTTGAATTGGCTATGGATTTAACGTAATACGATAGTTTGACGTAGTTAGAATTTCGATGATGTTCCTTTCATACCTAGCTAGGAAGGGAAGGCTAAGCAAACCAATTATCTCTACCCATATCTACATAATTATGCATAATACAAAGAAAATGAAGGTGAGTGGGGATAGGCACATACTCTGCCCCCTGAAGTATATATAATATACTTGGTCTTACCCTCATTTACTGTTTAACCTATTTTTGGAGTTTTCTGCTTTATGCTAGCTAACGAGGGCGTGGCTGTACCATCTAGTTGAGTTAGACCAATTACATCAAGTGCCCTTCTTGTTAAAGAAGTTTAGAGCCACGTCCAATTTTTTGGGGCATTTTCATAAAAAATAGAGTACTCCATTGATAATTACGTTACTTTCAATTTCACTGCAAGTAAAGTTAAGTTCCAATACCCAGTATGCATTCCAAATTGTAATAGCTACATAGCACAGCCCGAGTAGTTCACTATTCGATTATGATAGGCGGCTCCTGTACGACCGAGACGTAGTCGCTCAGGGTGGAGGAGAGCGCCTGCGGTTCAGCAGGAGTGTGTCCGATTGGGACCGTCGGAGTAGTTTGCAACATTTTGTGGTGATTTTTTTTTTTTGAAGTATGGGCCACTTATATAGTTCTAAGGTTTTAAGGATAGGTTAGTTAAAACAGTCGTGGTGGCACAAAAAAAATACAAAAATATACAAAAATACAAAAATGCTTGCTGTGGCTGTTCTAGTTTTTAAGTTAGTTAGTTCTAAGTATTTTTAGTTAGTTCATAAGTAGTTTTAATTAGTACGTACGTTTAAATAAAAATAAAAAAGGATATGGCATTATGTTTTTTTTTAAATGTTTCTTGGTAGAGAAAAAAAAAATATATATATAACATAATTAAATTTGATTATAGGCCGAAAGGCATTAGTTTTTAAGTTTTTATTATTTAATTTAGGGTGCCCGCAGAGGACCAGTATGTTATTTAAGTTAGTAGATAAGTAGGCTAGTTTTTCATTAATTTTTGTCTAGCATGTATGTTAGTTCTAAGTTTAATTTAAAATAAAAATGAATTAAAAAAAAACTATTCGATTATCAATTTAACGACATCGTTTTTATTTTTTGAGATAATCGGTCTTATGTTAATACGTTGTATGGAAGCTACCTGTAGTAATGGGATACAAAAAATAAATGGTCTATATGAGTCTACATAAATACGAAGTTTGAAGAAAATCGGTCTAGTAGCGAGTATGGTCTGGCTGAATGAGGGTGTTTAAGGGTAGTGAACCGATTACATGAAAACACAAGCGTTCTCACTCTAGCCTCTCACTATCAACTCCTACTCTCACCTCCACGCTGGTGACTGGTGGGTGCCTAGTAACTCGACTGGAGATGGGGTAACAAACCCCTGTTTGGTGGCAGCAAACGAGTGATCGCCTTTCTGTGATCCGCATCAAAGCTATGTTTTAATACATCAGATCCCATCAAAGAGGAATTTTATGACCTTTTGGATGGAGCCTACGGAGCTTGTCAGGAGTATGATGTAAAAGTTGTACTCAGGGATTTCACTGCTAAAGTCGGAATGGAAAACATCTTTGGATGTTCGGTCTAATCGATTTTGCAGCAGCTCGTAATACGGTGATAAGTAGCACTAGGTTCTCAAGGCTAGGATACACACAGCAACCTGGCGCTCTCCAGACGGTCGAACCCCCAACCAAATCGACCATGTGCTAATCGATGCGAGGCACGCATCCAACATCCTCGACGTGAACACATTCCGAGGGGCAAACGTCGACTCTGACCATTTTCTTGTCGCGGCTAAATTCAGAGCTCGACTGTCCAACGCGAAAAAGCTGCGAACTTGTTGTGAGTCTAGGTAGGCTACGGAGGCATCCTTGATGTTGGAGAGAAGGGCACGGCACGCTTGTGGTTGCACGGCTTAACTCGTCGGACGGGGGTAGTTCTTGCCCTCTCACCAAACATCCCAGCTCAACAAACATTTTTGTTCGTGCCAGAATCAAATATAAATAAAAAAAAAAGAAGAAGAAAGTTACTCTATGTTGACCACGGACGGACTTAAAAGGACTTTAAAAGGAAAAAGATAGATTTAAGAAAAGCTGAAAAGAAAATGATCAAAACCTATGTCTATACCACTGAAAAACGATTAGGAAAACTTGTTTTCAATGTTCATCAGCAGTATAGATTCGCCTCGATCCCAAAACATGCCGGTTGTTATTGGCAAAGGCTGGCCTTCCCACCCTTCAAGTCCCGAAAGACTTCCTATGGCTATCCCTCTGGCCACGTTCATGAGAGATAACCCCTTAATCACCTCCCAGTCACAACGTCCTGAAAAATAGAAATCGTAAGTCAATGTCAAGTCCAGTCGTCGTTTATAGATTGTCATGTCAAGTCATTGTCAATACACCAATGGACGGCCCGAAACACCGTCCACACACCACCAACGAATTGAAAATTATCAGTCCATTTTGTTAAGACAAAATTCACGAAACGAGCATTTGTAATGCAAACATTATGTATTTAATAAAAATACTAAAGCTATACTAAATAAATTTCTGTCCTTAAAAAGACACAAGCTTAAATTCAAAAATCATAAAAAAAATTAAAACTATTACTCACGCTTATCCTGGTTTAGTCCCCCGAAGTTCTGCCGGCAGCACTGAAGGAAGACTCCTGAGGATGATCCACAATTTGGGTTTACGCGCACAATACAAAACTTATTAAACACAGAAATTAAATTTTTCCTAACCTTATTTACAACCATCAAAATAATCAGAAAACTAAACTAAATTTACTAAAATTAAGGAGAATAAAATAAATATATAAGCACTTAGGCTAATACAATTGTATAATCCACTTTATGTAAACTTTTCTGCTTCTGGTTCAACAAAATTGATAATGTTGACGGTGCACCCACTTTATATTTGCGCTTCTTTTTTTTTATAAGTGTCCTTTCACTGCATTATATATGTCTTGTGGAACATTCACCAACAGATCCTTTGTCATTAACGACAGCGTTTGACGGCCGTAACAACGGGTTGGAAAAATCCCCACCAAAATTGGTAGCAGAGGTCCGATTGCTTTCCCGAATCTCTGCACTATACCCACTTCACTCCACTTTCATAATGCTCCAATAAAATGATCTGACTGCCACACCGTCGCCAAAACTCAAAAGAAATTTTTTGCAAATATTTTTGCACTTCACTGTAGCAAAATTGAATTCTGTAGCAAAATTGAATTCCTTTTCTTTTTTAACTTTCTCTTACAAAGAGAAAGATATTGTTTTCGTGAAAATTTTCGACCTCGAGATTTTGATTGATTCTAACATTACGATGATAGCGGAGCCTAAAAAAGTGGTTTTTGGAATTCCGTCCCTCGGTCCGTTGGTCCGTCGGTCCGTCTGTCCGTAATGGTCTCCCCAGCCTAAACGGCTTGACCGATCTTCTTCAAACTTCGTATCCAAGTTTGTTTTGGTCATAATTCTAGGCCATTTTTTTTGTTTGCTTTTAGCCATGTTAATAACGGTACCTGCCATATAAAAATTACACATAACCTCAATTTTCTCAAAAACGGCTCTAACGATTTTGATTAAACTTTATATACACTATAAGCGTATTAGTTCCAACAAAACTGCATACCCAGTTTTTGCGAGAAAATCCATATAACGGATTTTGTCATATAGGCCATATAAAGAAAATTGTTAATTTCTCGCAAGCTGCTATGCCAAATTGAATGAAATTTAATATATATACTACTATTATAGTTTGAAAAAATTCCACATAATTAGTTTTAGCCCAACTATCACTAAACGGAATTTTAAGTTTTGGCCAATAACGGAAAATCATTATTATTCACATAGACACCGATAAATTTCGGAGTAAACGTTCGTATAATCACATTTCGACATTTTTTATATCATTTTTAGCATCAATAATCAAAATGCATACTTACTATTTGATCTAACACCCAACTCGCTGTGAAAGAGAAAGTTGCGTACGACCCAGTCGTGCACCCACCACTCGTTTTTTTGCTTGCGATTAACAGCTGTTAAAACGTCAGCCACTCGCGATCGTCGATTTTTTGTTTGCAAAAAGGGCACTGACCAGATAATCAATTAGCTGCTTTCAGCTATTGATACCTACATTGCACTATACCGTTCCTTATTTCTCTAATTTTTAACTTTCTCTTACAAAGAGAAAGATATTGTTTTCCTGAAAATTTTCGACCTCGAGATTTTGATTGATTCTAACATTACGATGATAGCGGAGCCTAAAAAAGTGGTTTTTGGAATTCCGTCCGTCGGTCCGTCGGTCCGTCGGTCCGTCTGTCCGTAATGGTCTCCCCAGCCTAAACGGCTTGGCCGATTTTCTTTAAACTTCGTATCCAAGCTTGTTTTGGTCATAATTCTAGGCCATTTTTTTTGTTTGCTTTTAGCCATGTTATTAACGGTACCTGCCATATAAAAATTACACATAACCTCAATTTTCTCGAAAACGGCTCTAACGATTTTGATTAAACTTTATATATACTATAAGCATATTAATTCCAACAAAACTGCATACCCAGTTTTTGCGAGAAAATCCATATAACGGATTTTGTCATTTAGGCCATATAAAGAAAATTGTTAATTTCTCGCAAACTACTATGTCAAATTGAATGAAATTTAATATATATACTACTATAATAGTTTTAAACAATTCCACATAATTAGTTCTAGCCCAACTATCACTTAACGGAATTTTCAGTTTTGGCCAATAACGAAAATTAATTATTTTTCATATAGATACCGATTCCTTCGAATTTCGGAGTAAACGTTCGTATAATCACATTTCGACATTTTATAAAATTCTTAGCATTAATAATCAAAATGCGCACTATTTGATCTAACACCCAACTCGCTGTGAAAGAGAAAGTTGCGTACGACCCAGTCGTGCACCCACCACTCGTTTTCTTTCCAATTGTCTTTGTATTGGTGTTCTCTTGTAACACCTATATCGTCCTCTCTCTACTTTTGAACTCATGTCATCAATTCGCCTTAATCCAGTTTCTGGTCAATTTACAATGAATGATTTTAAAAGTAAACACTAACATACCTAATCGTAATATCTAACCCCAATAAAATAAATAATCATACCTGCCTAACAAATAGATATACAAATAAAATATAATATAGCCAGCCCAAAATAAAAAGGTAGACAAACCTACAAACAGTACACCCAATTCCAATATCACATACCTACATACAATGTTGCCTACATATTCGCCGAAAGTTCTTTCGCGAATATGAGAACAAAAGGGAGACATTAAAACAAAAAAAATGTAAACAAACGTCGTTATAGTCCGTACCAAATCAGTTGGCCAATCTACTGCGCAGGTCTCTTAAAATTTATTTTACAATATCTTAAATTGCTCTTAAATCCTCTCTCTGCGCATTCGACCGTTGGCAAACTAGTGCAAACCACACCAGTTGGGCATTCTACTGCGCAGGTCTCTTAAAATTTATTTTAAAATATCTTAAATTTCTCTTAAATCCTCTCTCTGCGCAATCGACCGTTGGCCAACTGATTTGGTACGGACTATATCATAATATGGTAACGAAAAATTGCAGTTGCATCCAATTCGATGGAGTAAATCATTGTTTACAATTTTTATACCCTATCCCATAGGGGTATATTAGTTTTGATACATAGTTTGTAACATAGAGAAATAATTTAGCTACATATACCTCAAAGTATATGGATCGACTCAGAATCGATGTTGTCACCATGTCATTTTCTTTATTTGATCCACATCGTGTTTTTAGCCATGTCCACTTTTTGCGGATTTTAGTTTTACAGATAGGATGGGATAGGGTATTCAACGATCCGCACAGTGGATTGTAGCCTTCTCATATGTTTATACCCTATCCCATAGGGGTATATTAGTTTTGATACATAGTTTGTAACATAGAGAAATAATTTAGCTACATATACCTCAAAGTATATGGATCGACTCAGAATCGATAGCTGAGTCGATTTAGCCATGTCTGTCCGTCCGTCCGTCCGTCCGTACGTCACCAGTTTTTGGGCCTTAAATTTTGAGCTAGAAGGATGAAATTTGGTACACGTGCTCTTTGTTGCTCCCAGCAGAACAAGTGTAAAAATTTTTGAAATCCGCCCACTGCCACGCCCCCTTTTTAGAAAAACGTATTTTTTGGCCAAACCATAAGGAATTTTGAAAAACTTTCTGAACAACATATTTAGACAATCTGAATATCTGTATTTCGTTCATATAAAGTTTTTTGCCACGCCCTCTTTTTGGGGGCGTTTTTAATAAAAAACGTTTTTCGGTCAAATTTTAAAATTTTCGAAAAAAAATTTTGATGCAGAATCATTAGTAATATAAATATGAACATTTCGTCCATAGACCATATTAACCCACGCCCACTTTTTGGGGGCGTTTTTATATAAAAACCATTTTTATACACTACCCCATAACATATGCAGGAGAAAACCTTGTCTTTTGTAGAACCGTTAAAGTTTTTTATAAGCAGTCTGATGAATTTGTTGTCACCATGACATTTTCTTTATTTTATCCACATCGTGTGCTTAGCCATGTCCACTTTTTGGGGATTTAAGTTTTACAGATAGGATGGGATAGGGTATTCAACGATCTGCACAGCGGATTGTAGCCTTCCATATGTTTTTTTTAACTTTCTCTTACAAAGAGAAAGATATTGTTTTCGTGAAAATTTTCGACCTCGAGATTTTGATTGATTCTAACATTACGATGATAGCGGAGCCTAAAAAAGTGGTTTTTGGAATTCCGTCCGTCGGTCCGTCGGTCCGTCGGTCCGTCGGTCCGTCGGTCCGTCGGTCCGTCTGTCCGTAATGGTCTCCCCAGCCTAAACGGCTGGACCGATCTTCTTCAAACTTTGTATCCAAGCTTATTTTAGTCATAATTCTAGGCCATTTTTTTTGTTTGCTTTTAGCCATGTTAATAACCGTACCTGCCATATAAAAATTACACATAACCTCAATTTTCTCGAAAACGGCTCTAACGATTTTGATTAAACTTTATATATACCATAACCATATTAGCTCCAACAAAACTGCATACCCAGTTTTTTCGAGAAAATCCATATAACGGATTTTGTCATTTAGGCCATATAAGGAAAATTGATAATTTCTCGCAAACTATTATGTCAAATTGAATGAAATTTAATATATGTACTACTATTACAGCTTGAAGCAATTCCACATAATTAGTTTTAGCCCAACTATCACTAACCGGAATTTTCAGTTTTGGCCAATAACGGAAAATCATTATTATTCACATTGACATCGATTCCTTCGAATTTCGGAGTAAACGTTTGTATTAACACATTTCGACATTATTTATATCATTTTTAGCATCAATAATCAAAATGCGTACTATTTGATCTAACGCCCAACTCGCTGTGAAAGAGAAAGTTGCGTACGACCCAGTCGTGCACCCACCACTCGTTTATATTTTATTCGTGCATGCTGGCGTTCTGATGTGACTTTCTGTTGAGATGTTTAAGTGGAGGGAGGGACGTGAACAAGGAAAATTTATTAAGAGGTTTGCTGGTAAGTAAAAATATGTTAATTATGAGGATTAGAAGGTGTTCTAATTGTGTAAACTAAAGTTTTAACAATTAGAAATCTCCGATGTGTTATAGTAAGTTTAGTGGGATTAAACATTAATTTTGTATTCGCAGGTAGACGGATATTTGGATGCATATAGGGTGGAAATTGGAAATGCGAAATGCCGACGGCAAAACGATGGATTGGGAAAGTAGTGGTTATGACAAAGGAGAAATGGAACATGCGTGGGGCCGGGTAAATTAGTCGTGTAAGGTAGTTAGAAGAATGGGATGTGGGTAGGTATTTGTTTTAAGTATTTTCCAATGATGCGAATTATATGACAAATAAAGATATTTCGGAATAAACGTTCCGTGATCAATTTTTGGTTTTTATATTTTGTTTTGTCAAAAGTGGTGAAGGCTGCCGTAACAAACTGCACAGATGAATTAATTCGACGTTTAGCACACGCCTTAGCACACCTGGAGTAGCCAGAGCCTATAGTGAGCGCCTTCCACAGACACCAACAATCAATCAGTGATGCCAGTATCACGATCATCTTCATCAAGGAAACCACTGTAGGTATCATCCACCCCCGAGAAAGAGCCCGTGGTATGATGATGAATGCGTGTACAAGAAAAAGGTGACAGAAGATGCACACAAGAAAGCGCTGCAGCCCAAAACAACGGCAGCAAGAGAAGAGTATCGAGCCAGGAGAAGGGAGAAAAAGAAGACCCAGCGTAGAAAGAAGAGGGCTTATGCAGCTTCCCAGCTCAAGGAGATTGAAGAGTCGCGTGATCGTAACAACATCCGGAGGTTTTATAAAAAGCAAAGCAACTGGCTGTTGGCGCAGGCTCTTCGAGACAGCGAAGGGTACCTAGTAACCCGCCAGTTCTCCTTTATGCTGCCGAGTGCTTGACTATAACCAAAAAGGGAGAGCTGATACTATTCTTCATGAAAACAATCTCTTTTTCTTTAATAGAAATTTTGTAGTATTAAATGGAAAAGCTGCAAGAATTCGATGGATTATCCGAAAAACATTTTAAAAATAAAATTTAGCTGCCAGCATTGTGTAAATGCGTTGCATTCTAAATTTTATTTTAAAAATATGAGAAGGCTACAATCCGCTGTGCGGATCGTTGAATACCCTATCCCATCCCATCTGTAAAACTAATATCCCCAAAAAGTGGACATGGCTTAAAAGACGATGGGGATTAAATATAGAAAGTAACATTGTCACAACGAAATTTACGGTTCTACAAAAGACAAGTATTTTCTCCTACATATGTTATGTTATTACCCACGCCCCCAAAAAGTGGGCGTGGGTAAAAATAGTCTATAGACTAGATGTTCATATTAATATTACGATTCTGCATCAATTTTATTTTCAAAAATTTGACCGAAAAACGTTTTTTATTAAAAACGCCTCCAAAAAGTGGGCATGGCAAAAAACTTTATATGAATGAAATGAAGATATTCAGATTGTCTAAATATGTTGTTCAACAACATTTTCAAAATTCCTCATGGTTTGGTCAAAAACTACTTATTCTAAAAAGGGGTGTGGCAGTGGGCGGATTTTTTTTAAATAAATTACGCTTGTTCTGCTGGGAGCAACAAAGAGCTCGTGTACAAAATTTCATCATTCTAGCTCAAAATTTAAGACCCGAAAACTGGTGACGTACGTACAGACGGACGGACAGACATGGCTAGATCGACTCAGCCAGCGATTCTGAGTCGATCCATATACTTTGAGGTATATCTAGCTAAATTATTTCTGTATGTTACAAACTATGTATCAAAACTAATATACCTATGGGATAGGGTATAAAAAAGTCGAACAGGGCCAAACAACACGATTGTTCCATCCAATTCAGGCCAAAAGAAGTTGGTAATCATCGACTTATAGCGCTCGCTGTACACGGTGATGGCCTGGCCTTTGTCATTCTAAAAGAAATATGGACTAATGACGCTGCCAGCCCGAAATCCTAACCAAACAGTGACTTTTTTGGGATGCATTGGACGCTCTTGGATCTCATCTGGATTAGTATCCACCCAAATATGACAATTTTATTATTAATTAACTGCGTGAACCTAGTGAAAAACATATGAGAAGGCTACAATCCGCTGTGCGGATCGTTGAATACCCTATCCCATCCTATCCATAAAACTAAAATCCCCAAAAAAGGGGACATGGCTTAAAACACGATGTGGATAAATAGAAAAAATGATATAGTGACAACAAATTCTACAGACTGCTTACAAAACACTTTAACGGTTCTACATAAGACAAGGTTTTCTCTTGCATATGTTATGGGGTAGTGTATAAAAATGGTTTTTATATAAAAACACCCCCAAAAAGTGGGCGTGGGTTAAAATGGTATATAGACGAAATGTTCATATTAATAATGTTAATGATTCTGCATCAAAATTTTTTTCGAAAAATTTAAAATTTGACCGAAAACAGTTTTTTATTGAAAACGCCCCCAAAAAGTGGGCGTGGCAAAAAACTTTATATGGACGAAATATAGATATTAATAATGTCTAAATATGTTATTCAGAAACTTTTTTTAAATTCCTTACGGTTTGGTCAAAAACTGAGTTTTTCTTAAAAGGGGGCGTGGCAGTGGGCGGATTTCAAAAATTTTTACACTTGTTCTGTAGGCAGAGACGAGGATCCTATATACCAAATTTCATTATCCTAGCTCAAAATTTAAGGCCTAAAAATCGGTGACGTACAGACGGACGGACGGACGGACGGACAGACAGACATGGCTTAATCGACTCAGCTAGCGATTCTGAGTCGATCCATATACTTTGAGGTATATGTAGCAAAATTATTTCTCTATGTTACAAACTAAGTATCAAAACTAATATACCCCCCTATGGGATAGGGTATAAAAAATGAAATGTTCATGGTAGCAGACACTGAAATCGTTGCTTCCAACTACAAACTCTCCATGAAACTAGGAAACAATAATTCCATTTCCAAACAGAGGTCTATGCAGGGTTGTGTGTTGGTTGTTGTGCAAAGTAAAAAATAAGTAGAGGACAGCACAAACGATGTTTTTGGGTAGCAGTTGGCCTACATATGTTTATGATATATCATCGCAATATCATAAAAAAAATTATTTACTTTACTTTTTTCATACTCTACATTAGCATTGCAAAATGGTAATGAAAATTGATTGCATTGAAAATTTTCAATGGTAATGAAAAAAAATGTCATTAGCATTGCGTTTCTCAATTCTAATAAATAATAATGCTAAAATTTTTTTTATCGGTATTACTTTCACTCAATGCTAATGCTGTTTCCAATTTCATTTGTGTAGTAATACATTACTCCCATCTCTGTATAGGAGGACAATTTATAGCACTGTGGCATACGCTACCCGCACAAATTTTGGGTTAAAAAGATCTATAGACGAAATGTATACATGATTATTTGCCGAACTATTTCTTACTTTTACAATGTTACTCTTGGATGCTTTTCAGAGTTTAGCAGGAGGTAGAGCAGTGATCCCTCTCTTAATAGTCAATGTTATAGAAGTAGTTGTAAAGAATAAATACCTAGGTATAGGTACTGATATTGAAAACCACTTCCTCTAAAAGCCATACATCAATAATCTGAGGAGCAAGATCCATATTTACAGTAATCAAAAGTATGGCTGTAAAAGGAGGTATAACATACTATAATTGAGTACAGTTTAAGATACGAGATATTATACTGAAAAGCTGCGGCTCAGAAACATAATAAAAATTGCATGATTACAAGTTACAATGTATTATAACAAAAGTAATTCAACGTTTCTCTACTACATAGTCCCTCCACAAATATTAGTATTCCAAAAAAAAACAAAAAAACACTCAATAAGAGACTAAAAATCTTTATATACAAAATACAAATTCTACTTAAGCTATTTTATACTTCCTATATCATCCTTTGATACTGCCAAAATATACCTAGTTCTGCATACACTCCATACAGGTGACATAGAACATTTAATGCAAACGAAGTATCCTTTCACTCACAGGATCAAAGAATAAGTATGAAGGAAACTTTTCCATTATACCACAAATTAAATATTCGAAAAAAAATCCAACAAGAAATGAGATTTTGTCAGAATATAAATGAAAAATAAGGATATGAGAGAAAATATGTCAGCATGAACTTTTTGTAAATTTAATGGAAAGCGAAAACTCAAAATTTGCATCTCATTGATAGGCAAAATATATTGATATTGTTTTTAGGGGACATATAAATAACATTTCCTGACATCCTACACACCTAATGTGAACATATATAAATATATACCATATTCGATACTGGATAAAGGAGGACTGAATGAGCGTATTAGAGTCATCCTTACGCGCGTCGTTAAGGTACGTTAGCGCGGTTATAGATCCTAATTTTGGCGAATGATATTTTTGAAGCACATATTCGGTTTTCGCTGATCCGTGTAAATTCGAATTGTAATTGAAAATAACGATGACATAAGTATATATATTTGTTGGACCATTAACTACGATTACCGATATACACATCCAGCTGTTGGGAGAGTTGAAGAGGGTTACTTTGAAGTTGTATAAGTTTATTCGCAGGATTAGAAAGTTTATACTGCCATTCATACAGAGAAAAGTTTTCTCATAAAAACATTTTTTGTCCTTGAAAGGACTAAGTCATATGCCCGGATGAATTTTTTGGCAAATAAAGAAATTGAATGAAAACGGTTTTTTTTATAGATTTAGCTTGTATTGTGTTTAGAATGTATGATGATTGCATTAGTGATTATGATTTAAATCTGTTTCTTTATTAAGTACAAGGTGGGATAATAGTTATGTCATAATGTGAATGTGGCGACAATGGCTTTGATATTTATGTTGTAGACAGATAGAGAATTAATTAACAACAAGGTGGTGTAGAAACATATGGTGGCCATCCGCGCTGGGGATTTTGCTTTCGGTTAACTACCAACTCATGGAAAATATAATTTTTATAATGCAAGTTAGATTTTTTGAAAGGACTTATTTTATCGGTGATGACCATGATAAACGATAAAAGGACAACGAAGATCATATCTGCATCTGAAATGTGCGAATACTTTAAAGCAGAGGTGCAGCCGAAAAACTACCAGAAGCTCAAGTCGGATGAAAAGTTGTTTTATTTACAGTTGTTATGATAGAAGCAACAAAGAGTATTTGGTGCACGACTGGATCGTACGTAAATTTCTCTTTCAAAAAAAAAAAATACAAATTTTTGGCGCAACAGGCTCGTTAGTACCCAGGGCCTAGCTTTCTCACAACCATTCATGTGTGCGTGTGTACTTCTTGCACGATGGCGGGACCTCCTGTTTTATGCCGACTCCGAACGGCTAAGTTGAGATAAGCTATTCTTGACAATTGATACTACTCGGATGATTTGTCAGATCATCACGAGAGGAGGGCCAGTGAAAAATCATTTTGGTGTTGCTACGGCTGGGAATCGAACCCAGACCTCCTGCGCGGCAGTTCATCGCACTAACCATCGCGCCACTGAGCCCCCTTTCTCTTTCACTTGGTGTTAATCATAAGATCAAATACCCAGCATGCGAGAATAATTTTTCATTGTTTCGCCAAATTATAGAAAAGCCATACATTAATTCTGTTTTATTTTGGAAGCAAAAATTAAAAGATAAACATTATCAGGAATTATGATCACTATTTCTTCTATTTGAAGAAAATTGTTTGTTCAAGTGCCGTACACATACAACTCGTTTTATTTTGAAACAACAAGAGTGACATTGTATTTTTGTAGATTTCTCACACATCAGATACGGAATATGTTTTATGTTTCAAAATATATGCAATCGGTGGATCTACAAAATTTACCTCGAGTTCTGAAGAAAAACATGTCTCCGCGGTTTCTTTCCTTTTCGCTGTTTTTTTTTTTTTTTTAGTATGCTGCAATAAATCATCGTTGCCGCACTTAATAGCAATTTATCCCTCCGACACTTGCATGAATAGCACGTGACTAGGTCCTAACAACCTTTCCCATCCTAATTCTGGGCGTGCATACACTATTGAATCGTTCAACACACTGCAAGCGATGGGTGGCGATATTTGTAGTCTCGTACATACTCGTATATGTAGCGCAAAATGACACATGACTTGCATGCTAATCTTCGTTTGAAAGTTATAGAAACTAACACACACACATACTCGGATGGTTCACATGCTAACTCCCGCACATAGTGTGGTATATATAAAGATCATCTTATAGGGATTTACAACTTAGCGGCAAACGTGATGTCTTGCATACGAAATGTTTATCTTCCTTGCGATGCGAGTTCATCGAAGGACATGCATACACACACACAGACTCATCCTTCTTAATAATGTTAGTTTTCTATGACTTTTTTTATATGTTTGTTATCCTTTTTTAAGGAGTTTGTGGGTGGCGTTGGTGTGTACAACATATGCGGGAGAGAGTACTTTGTGATAAAGAGCAAAGTAAGGATACCAGTGCGGGAGTTTAAGGGATAAACGTTTCAAACCATTGTAGCTCCCCGTATAAGGAAAAGAAACGAAAAGATCTGTATAGTCTTATCAGATGAAAGTTTGTATCCATTTGGGGAATTTGAAGACGTGTTAATCTCATAATCTTGGTAGATACAAAAAAAGGTTGCAAAACGTCATTACCACAAAATTAAAAATTAACTCTGAATTGGGGGGGGGGGGGGGGGGATATTGCACAGGTAACTTTATTGAGGTAGGTTATGTGGAAGGTAAATTCATGTATGTATTTGAAACCGTTTGTGATGTTAATCGCAAGAACAAAATTTATGAGCAATGTTGATAATTTCCGAAATTTATTTATATTCAAGTATCAGAATAATTTCAATTTTGCAGATAAAACAATGTAATTAAACATATAATCTGCCAATGATCCTGTTAAATTCAGATTAATGAAGCTATCGTCTTTTTCAGAGGGTATAAATTACAAAAATTACCGGTATTTTATGTAGGGACCCCGGAGAATATAATGAAAAAGAGACAAGATTTTATTTAGTTAAAATTAAATTCAGATTGTAAGGGTGTGATGCCGTACACGTTGAAGAGCGCCTGATATCTCTATAGTTAAGCTGAGAAAAAAGGGACTGACTTGTTGTCCGAGGATTCTGTGCGTACGGAATCCTTCGATTAATGTCGAGTTCTATGAATTTGTTGTCCGGGAATATGTACGCACAAATTCAAGACCACGACCGCATAGTGTGTTATTAACGTTACTGTCCTGGAATCCGTACGCACAACTGATGACCAACACTTCAAAAATTCCAAAACAAAAAAAGGTTTAGTAAGCGGAGAAGAAAACATAATATAATATAAAGCGGCCCTTACACGGTCAATCGTTTGACATTATGCATCGTGTATGTGTGAATTGACGCTACCCCTTACACAGTTCAATCGATTGACGGGAATTTTTTAGCTTTTGTGCGTTTTCGTGGTGTACAGATGTGTGATGAGTGAAACGACCGATTGTAATGACCGATAAGTTACAATTAATTCCGATTTCCGATACAAATGCTTCCTTCAATTTCCTGCTGGTGCCAGTCATGTTTTATCTTTCGCGACACAAAACACAAGAAAGCAATTACGTCAATGAAACCCTTACACACATCAATCAGCATTACGTTGATCATGCAAAATCAAACTTGCTTTTATTTTCGTCAATCAGACTTTAATAAATGTGTGTGACTGTAACATATACATTCTCACAAACACATGTTAGTGATTGAAGTCAATCGATTGACCGTATAAGGGCGCTTAAAAAAATAACAATTTCATAAATTATTCGCTCTCAATCTCAGAAACAATATTTTTTATTGCCTTAATGCAATTCTTGTTATCTACAAGTGAGTGTGAATTATATTTTTGTAGTAAATAATGTTCTTGTATAATCATATTACTACTGCATACGTGACTCGTCTGTGGTAGTCTGGTGTAGGGTCTGCTACAGTCTCCTCAACAAGTTTTTCTCCAGTGTCCGCTACAGTCTCCTCTGCAAGCGCTGCAAAAAGATAAGTTTTCATTATTACTTTGTTTATTATTAGTTTTATACCTCTGTATAGTTGGCGCAGCTCAGAGGGTCTCCTTTTTTTTTGTGGATCGGCCAAACGATGCTGAAGATCCATTCTTCAGGCTTAAGAGTTGGTGAATGTTAGAATCTCAGCCGGTATTATAAAGCTCGGCGGAAAGACCGTCATTTCCGGCAGTCTTGTTAAGCTTGAGCTCAGTAATTGCTATCTTCACTTCCCTTAGGTCTGGTCATCGCCAATGTTGAATGGTTCATTCTGGCAGACAGCATAATATTGTTCGACGTATCGACGTTAAACAGTCTGCAGAAGTGGTTCTTCCATATCATCAGCATCGACTCTGTCTCAACTCTACGATATTTCCTTGTTCATATCGACAGGATTCGAGATGACCTTGTATCCCTGGTTTCGAAGTTTTAACACTTTGGTAAAACATGCGAACATCATTCCTGGAGTGGCACTTTTTAATGATGGGATGGGATAGGGTATTCAAGATCCACACAGCGCATTGTAGCCTTCTCATATGTTTTTCACAGTATTTCTGATTCGCCGTGGCGTGGTTGCATTATTACCTTGGCTGCAACAAGGTCGTGGTCCGAGTCGATTTTAGCCCAGTTAGTTAGTTAACTCAAGGCAGAAATCCCGGCCTCCACAGCTCCATCTCAAGCAATTTCGAGAGCGCTAGATCTGATAAACTCGGATAATCGGATAAACTATTCGGTCGATTTTAGTGATATTTTGGCTTTAATGGGTGTTATTGAAGGTTTTTAAACTGGAGTTCAAGATCAGAATATAACGGTTGATCCCATATAACGAAATTTTTTAAATGCAATTATCTTGATAATGGCTCTAACGATATTAAAACTTAAGAATGAATCTTTTATAATTTGCTATTTAAATGACATAAGCAGTTTTCGCCGAAAATGCACATAACCGTATTTATACCCTATAGGGGTATATTCGTTTTGATACATAGTTTGTAACATAGAGAAATAATTAAGCTTGATATACCTTAAAGTATATGGATCGACTCAGAATCGATAGCCATGTCTGTCCGTCCGTCCGTACGTCACCAGTTTTTGGGCCTTAAATTTTGAGCCCCCTTTTTGGGTTCGTTTTCTTACAAAAAAAAACATTTTTATACCCTACCCCAAGGCATATGCAATAGAAAAACCGTTGTTTTTTGATGAACCATAAAAGATTTTAATAAACTGTTAGAACAATATCTTGTGGAAACGTCATTTTCTATATTTTATTACCATTAAGCCCACAATTTGGGGATATTAATATTAAGGATGGGATGGGATATGTTTTTTTAAAAAGACTGATTTCTCATAAATGACCTCGCAGATTTAAATAAAAATTTGCATGCAGTATGGATATTCTGAATATGGCTGGATAATCAGATTATTCATAAACATTTACTAACTGTACATTTGATGACATTTGTTTTATATGTTGAAACGGCCCCAGCGATTTCGATTTAATTTTGAAATATGTATAACGTTTATTCATAAATTTAATTATTTTTCGAAAATTGAACATAGAATTTAAACCAAATTTAGTGAATTGCTTAGTGTGGTCCTTAAACATATCTGCATATCTGTTTTTTATACAGTAGAATAACGGGACTTTAAAAATAAATTTAATAATAAATTAAGTTGAAACATTTTTTGGGTGTATTTTGTGCTAGTTAAAACTATGATTTAAAACGTTTTTGCTAAACAAAAGGACTTTTTTTTTATATAAGGTATATCTCACAAATGGACAAAGCGATTTGTGCAGAAAGAGATTACTTGGGCCTATTATATTAATTTGGTATACGTTTACAAGTTTACCTGAAAATAACAATTAAACAAAGGATGCTTTTAGTCAACATTTTTAAAAGATTTCATTTTCTCGAAAACGGTTTAACTGATTTTTATTAAATTTCATAGCTCAGCTTTGGGAATGAATGCAACTTTTACTTCCGTCTATGTCTGGGGAGATGTGTACTCTGCGTCGGCAACTGGTCATGATGGTTAGTAGCCATGGTAGCAGGTTATCAAGGTTGTATTGAAGGTTCGCAGGAATCATACCACATCTGGACCAGGGGATTTAAATTGGTTGAAGCTATTGATGGCCCAAATAAGTTTTTCTCTAGCAATAGTAATATTGGTAAGCGGAATGGGTGTAGCGATCCACTCTGGTTTAGTACCCATGGGGTTAGAGAAGCTGTCAGGAAAATGGCTGTCCAGAAGTAGGTCAATGGCTTTCTATCTGTTTACTATCTGGCTTAAGCAGGAGGCTAGATATAGGTGAGTTGGTGGAGAGGATTTTACCAGATGCCTCTGAGGTTTCTTCTATATTACCACAGAAGGTACGCCAGGATGCTCTTTTTCCTTCCTCAAAAGCTTTTGTTTGTTTTGAGTGACGAATTATATCGGTCCCAATCTAGTGTCTCTTTGGGGCTCTTGGTTTTGTTAAAACGTTGCCTTAATTTTTTTCTAAGAGTGCAGAGTTTGGAGTTCCACCATGGAGATTTGGCCTTCCAACGATGCCTTTTTCCGCTCAGGGTCCGTGAGATGGTTTACAACTTCGGGTATGGGGGAATATCATCCAAGGTGAATTGGATGTATCTGTGGTTTGAGAAAAAGTGCTCGTAAGAGACTCACCAGTATCTAATCAGGTTGATTATGTTTTGGGAGGCGTAGCACATCTTGTCCAATTCTATTTATGAAAGTGGAGCCCGAATAGCAGAGGAGGAGGTTTATTTCTAAAATATAACCAAACAGCGTTTGCATCACATCCAATGATAAAGGGTTCCGCAGTGAGGTTCCTAAGGTTTCCCTGAGGTATTGGTCCCACATAGTCGTGAGCCATTAGAACTAATTACAGAGGCCATTACGACTGTGTTGTTGGCGTGTCGTCAGAATTGGACGCTAGGAAGTCCTCTTCTACAAGCCTTTCTGTAACACTGACCAACTCTAGGTCTGTTGACTTTATGTCAACCCCAAAAAATGTATGTTGATGGATAACACTAACTAATTCCAGGTCTGATGGCTTGGTGTCAACCCTGGAGAAGGTAGTGTCATGGGGTACTTGATAGGAATAATATTTTAATGGGGTCACTGCCATCCCTAAGTTTGTCGGCATAGGGTCGATCACCGGAAGATATGACGGAAGATTTTGTTGTAAGGTAGGTGCAAGTACCATTTCTATGTCCGCCGGCTTTTCGTCAACGTCCGGTTGAGCTGGTGCAGTGCTAGGGAAAGTCAGAGGTTGCGGTTTATCGCACCTATATATGTTCAGCTGAATGGAACTATCTTATGATTCCATTGGCAGCTGCTAAAGGAGCAAGGGATTCCTCGTTTACAATTATGCAAACGTTTCTGGAGTATCCCTTGCCAATTCACCAGTTATGAATAGGAAGAAGAGGATTGCTGAACCTGATTAAATCCAGAATACCCTTTGCCTTTGTCGAACCATCAGTCGACCGGGATTCTCGCACAACTGCGAGGGCGGTTGGAAATCTGACCCATTTCCACTAGCTCCAGTTGTGCTTCTGGACAAACTTCTCCAGCCCTGGACACTACAATCTTGTACAGATCTTTATTCCTATGATCTGCGTTTCTGGTTTTTAAGCAATCTTTTTAATATGTCTCTGATGAAGACCTAGGTCGCGGCAAATGGGCGCAAAGCCCGGATGATCGCGAAAGATTTGGAGGAAGCTGGAGGCAAGTTTTGCTTCTACCTTCCTCCATTTTTCCGGTGTAATACTTCCGGGTCACTGCGATCAGCTACCGAGAATTTCAGATATCCTTTCAACATCTGACTAAAAGTCCTACCAGGTGTCATCTACCGACCTTTGTCTTTTTGACGCAGTATCCTCAGAGGAGCTGGCAAAACGTTGAAGCTTTACTTCGCCCAGCTTAGGGCGTTTTTGGCCTTACAGTCCGATCAACAGACGGGATGTTTTGGATATGGGCAATCAATTTGGTAAGTGCCCATTTATCCTTGTAGCTTTGACAGGGTTGACTTGTATGGAGCTGGAGGTTGGTTCATTTGATGATAGATCAGGATGGGGTATACCCATCGCATCTATTGGCTACGGATCAGACCAGGATCGAAAACCAATGTCTTCCCATATGGCTCTGATGCGTTAACAACCATAGAGGTATGACCTGCCTTGGCACACCCACCCACTACGTTTGGACCAGGTTCTCCCAGAGTCTTTACGTTAACGGAGGTGATACTGCCACGGGAGGATACCAGAATTGGGTGACCCATTCTCGATAGAGGCGGGGTTTTAACGGGGTGCGAGCTTGCAACACTCGTCTAAGGTTTGGGTTCGGACTAGGTTTTAGAACCATTGTCTTTACCCTTTCCCTTGGAAACACGTCGACTACATTTCATTGCCACATGATGTTTTTCAACTTCATATTATCAAAACAGACCCCACATTGGTTCATTTCAGTCAATAATTCACATTACGATATCACATTGAGATTCTTTCTTTATATTAGACAAATCCGTCCTTTAAAATTCAGAAACTAGGCGTTGACTTCATTAATAACCTAGTAGCTCTATGCTGTAGTTAATTTCGTTAATTTCCACTCATAGCCGTTGCAAAACCCAAATGTTTTTCACTGGGCCTCTTCTCGCGATAATCTGATAATCATCCGATTAGTATCCGTGATTCGTATTTGGCATACAATTTTATCCCGATATCATGCAAGAAGTATGCACGCACACAGAAATGGTTGCGAAAAGGCTATGTTTTTGGTCCTTACGAACCTGATACACCAAGATTTTTTTTTACTAAATATTTCGTTACTTATTTATGAAGTTTATTTATGAAATAATTTCTCTGCTAATAAAATTCAATAACTCCAAAGATAATTTCATCCATAGTTCATTAAGATAATTAACAACATACATTCCTATTAGAGTAGTATGCGCCTTTGCGTACGCAAGGACACTAATGACATCCGAGTTTTTTTATTTATACGGGCGTACATATTAGCTACCTGCCCCTCCGAATGCTATACAACAACACACACTTGTTGCATAATAACGCTTGAGGACATCATCCCTGTAGAGATACCTCAGCTCTTAATATAAATAAAATATCACTAATTTATCATGTTAATGAAGAAAGTTTTCTTTCCCTGGAAAATATACTCGAAGGGAAGATTAAGTGGTTTCCTGTGTTGTCTGCCATATGACCGCCGGACATATTTAATGAACTTGAAAAAGAGATGGATTACAACTAGGGCATTAGCACACCGCTTGTATTAATCCGGATATTTTGGGAGATGACCACGATAATACATGGAGTGGAAAAAGCAATTTGTGTAATAAGTTTGGCTAATTCCATTTGTCCTTTGGTTTATGTTTTCATTCATTTGATTTTGTTGTTGATTTTTGCTACAAGAGTTAATCATGCGGTTGAGGTAACTCTCCTTAAGTCGAATATACTTTTATCGCAAATCATAGGGGCACACACATTTATCAACCAACAATATGTTGGGTACTGTGTGTAAAAATAAATACAACAAAACATTTTTTTTGGAAAAGTGCACAGTAAAGTTTCAAGGCATCATGCGAAAGCTTCCACACAAACCACAACCACACAGTCCTGGTGGTAAGCCAAACCGTAGTTTAATGAAATAATAGCACCTGCATTGCAAGCACGCGGTGAAATATGGGTCGCGCGCTCAACGCTAAACAATGGCACTTCACAAATTAACGTAAAATTAGACGGGGAAAAATATTTAGCAAGGTTGCCTTGCTTGCTGGTACTACGTCGCACTTTGTTCTACTGTCGTTGTACTGTACGAAGTTATTCTCATAACTTTGGTGAATGCATTTAATGTGTGTATACGTTTTCACTTACGCTCTTAGAAAAGGAGACATGAAAGGCGAAAGTCTTTGTTGTAGCGTGTAAATGCAGCGCAGTATAATCCTTATGCATTAATTGCAAAAATATACGGTTTGTTGGCTGTAAAAGGAGTGGAAGTATAAGGGCTTTGTTGTGTGTATATTCCTCTTGAGCACATACGAATATTTTCAGATGTGTTTACTTAACTATGGAATGGTTCCCTACCATTGATGAACTTTGAGAAATCACTTACTTTACCTGGTGGACTTCCGACCAGTTATGGGACTCTGTCTGAGATATTTTTTCCGTTCATGTGCCCAGCATCAGCGATATTCCTAATATCTCCACTATGGTGTCATTCGTAAGATTTTTCTTATAAGAGATTAAAGAAATTGAATGATATAGAGCTGCGATAAACTGCGACACACCTGAATCAATTTTTATAGAATCTTGCATTTCGTCATCGCTCTATAGATTTCTATGCTATGAACTGAAGTCATTGAAGTCGATACTTGCAGAAATGTGTATTGCAGAAAGGCCTAAGACGTTCACACAATACATTAAATTGGATCGTTTACAACCTGTCTTGTTCATTTGGGATGTTGGATACACGCCTTGCAGCTTTGGGGACGTAGTCGATTTCTTTGCCTGGTCGACCATTTGGTGATCACAATGTTGCTTTGTGGGTCGTAGTCGAGAAAATTTTGTGATGATAATCACAGTATTACACGCTGCTAGAAGGCCAGTTAGTGGGAAGATAGTATGTGCTTAAAGTCAATCGGCGTAACTAATAATCATTTTTAGCAACAACTTGAATTTTAACCTTCACACTCTTGAAAATTCCTTTACAAATAAATAAATATACATCACAGAATAGCGCTAGTTATAGGTTTTTATTTAATGTACAAAAAGTCGCATATAGTCATAAAGTACTGACAAAAGTGTGTAGTAGGCGCTTGTAGAGAATAATACTGCGAAGATTTGTGTGTGTTTGTGCATTAAATGAAATAACTTTGTTGTGGCAACGGAAATTGGAATAAACAAAATAAAAAACATATGAGAAGGCTACAATCCGCTGTGCTCAAAATTTAAGGCCCAAAAATCGGTGACGTACAGACGGACGGACGGACGGACGGACGGACGGACGGACAGACGGACATGGCTTAATCGACTCAGCTAGCGATTCTGAGTCGATCCATATACTTTGAGGTATATGTTACAAACTAAGTATCAAAACTAATATACCCCTTTGGGATAGGGTATAAACATATGAGAAGCCTACAATGCGCTGTGCGAATCGTTGAATACCCTATCCCATCCTATCTGTAAAACTAAAATCCCCAAAAAGTGGACATGGCTAAAAACACGATGTAGATTAAATAGAGAAAATGACATTGTCACTACAAATTGTTCAGACAGTTTATAAAACACTTTTATATTTCTACAAAAGACATTGGCGCAAATTTATAGTCGTTTAAAGTACACTTTAAAATTATTTAATAGCGTACTAACGCGTTTTGGTAATTATAATCGTCAAAAAGTGTACTTTAGCGTTGTCACTCTGCATTAAAGTTAAAGCGACCAAAACCTCACTTTAAATATTTAATAAAGAGTTAGCGTTAGCGTTATGTCACTTTTTAGGTGAGTTTGATTTAGATTTCTTAGAGGAATGACCATTAGCATACACTAATTAGCGCCACGTTAAAAAGTGTCTATAATTGAAAATATGTTAAAGCAAGCTTTTAATTTAAATTACGTCATAACTAATGTGGAGTTAAACCCTTAAACATCGATTGACTAAAGTACACTTTAAAATTATTTAATCGCGTCCTAACGCGTTTTGGTAATTATAATCGTCAAAAAGTGTACTTAAGCGTTGTCACTCTGCATTAACGTTAAAGCGACCGAAACCTCACTTTAAATATTTAATAAAGAGTTAGCGTTATGTCACTTTTTAGGTGAGTTTGATTTAAAGTTCTTCTAGGAATGTACATTAATTAGCGCCACATGCATGTGTTAAGGGGCAGTGTATAAAAATGTTTTTATACCCTATCCCAATAGGGGGTATATTAGTTTTGACATTAAGTTTGTAACATAGAGAAATAATTTCGATACATATACCTCAAAGTATATGGATCGATTCAGAATCGCTAGCTGAGTCGATTAAGCCATGTCTGTCTGTCCGTCCGTCCGTCCGTCCGTCCGTCCGTCCGTCCGTCCGTCCGTCCGTCCGTCTGTGTGTCACCGATTTTTGGGCCTTAAATTTTGAGCTAGAGTGTTCAAATTTGGTATATAGACTCTCTGGCCGACGAAGCAGAACAAGTGTAAACATTTTTGAAATCCGCCCACTGCCACGCCCCCTTTTAGAAAAACGTAGTTTTAAGCCAAACCGTAAGGAATTTCAAAAAAGAGCCTGAGCAGCATATTTAGACAATCCTAATATCTATATTTCGTTCATACAAAGTTTTTTGCCACGCCCACTTTTTGGGGGCGTTTTCTTACAAAAACCATTCGTATACCCCATCCCAAGGCATTAGCAATAGAAATACGTTGTTTTTTGTCGAACCACAAAAGATTTTGATAAACTGTCTGAGCAATATATTGTGACAATGTCATTTTCTGTATTTCATCGCCATAAGGCCTATATTTTGAGGATATTAATTTTAAGGATGGGATGGGATAGGGTATTCAACGATCCGCACAGCGGATTGTAGCCTCTCATATGTTATGTTTTGAAATTCCTTACGGTTTGGCTTAAAACTACGTTTTTCTAAAAGGGGGCGTGGCCGTGTAAGGATTTCAAAAATTTTTACACTTGTTTTTTTATATAAAAACGCTCCCAAAAACTGGGCGTGGGTTAAAGCGGTCTATAGACGAAATGTTCATATTAATATTACCAATGATTCTGCTTCAACATTTTTTTCGAAAATATCTGACCGAAAAACGTTTTTTTATTAAAAACGCCAACAAAAAGTGGGCGTGGCAAAAAACTTTATATGAACGAAATATAGATATTCAGATTGTCTAAATATGTTGTTTAGAAACATTTTCAAGCTTTTTCAGCTTTTGGTGACAGCTGTAATAAATATCTCATGTTTTTCGTTTTTGTATTCTCGATCCTATCCATCGTATTTGTCTATTCGCTATAAGATCATTACTTGATGACAGATTTATGTACTTAAGTCACTGTTGTTGTTCAAGTTCTGGTTGGTTTATAAAAGGATCCAACGTCAAGTTTTTTTCTGCATTTCATACATTTCTTAATTTCAGACAAGTTCAATTTAAACCATGGATACACAATTGAGCAACGCGTTAAAGTTATTCGGGCTTATTATGAAAATGGGCGTTTAAATCAAAATGCATATCGTGATATTTTCGGTCAATTTAATCGTCCATGTGCGTACAATCGGAAAAATCGTGCAAAAAATTGAGCAAACCGGGTCTGTACGACATGTGAAAACACCAGTGCATGCTCGTACAGCTCGTGCTGCAGAAAATATTGCTGCTGGATTCGTCAATAAGCAGAATTGCTGCATTTGGGCGAATGATAATCCACGAGTGTTTGTCCAAAAACCAATGCACCCACAAAGAGTGATTGTTTGGTGCGTTTTATGTGCTGGCGGCATCACCGGGCCGTATTTTTTCCAAAATGAGTCCGGTCAGGCAGTTACAGTGAATGGTGTTTGCTATCGTGAGATGATAACGAACTTTTTATGGCCCGAATTGGAAGATATTTATGTGGACGATGCCACACAGCTAACGAAGCAATGGCTCTTTTGCGCGACAAATTCAAATCCAAGATCATGTGATTTGACACCGTTGGACTTCTTCCTTTGGGGTTATTTGAAATAAAAGGTGTACGTCAATAAGCCAGCAGCAACAATTCAAGAGCTAAAGGATGAGATAATTCGGCACATTAACAGCTTAGAACCTCAATTATTCCTCAGCGTCATCGAAAATTTGGACAATCGGATGGAGTGTGTCGCCGAGGTCGCGCCGATATTTTGTTTCATACATAATTGAACCATACCAATATTATCATAATAAAAGGAACTGACAATAATTTCCTAAATAATTTGTGTTTTATTCAAAATCAACATCGGCCTTCAAAATTTACCCACCCTTTATTACATTAAATAAAATAGTAGTTTTAACAGCACAAAAATCACCGTATCCCAAAACATTCAATATTTGCATGTTAAATATTATTTGAAATTATATATAATGTTGATTACAGCAGAATATTTGGTAGCACCTGTTAATTTATTTTTAAACAATAAATAATGAATATCTAGATTCTAGAGTGAGGGATATTATACAATGCTTTCCCTCCCCTACATTTTACTTGACGAATCACCTCTTTATACCCTATCCCATAGGGGTATATTAGTTTTGATACATAGTTTGTAACATAGAGAAATATACCTCAAAGTATATGGATCGATTCAGAATCGCTAGCTGAGTCGATTAAGCCATGTCTGTCTGTCCGTCCGTCCGTCCGTCCGTCCGTCCGTCCGTCCGTCCGTCCGTCCGTCCGTCCGTCTGTGTGTCACCGATTTTTGGGCCTTAAATTTTGAGCTAGAGTGTTCAAATTTGGTATATAGACTCTCTGGCCGACGAAGCAGAACAAGTGTAAAAATTTTTGAAATCCGCCCACTGCCACGCCCCCTTTTAGAAAAACGTAGTTTTAAGCCAAACCGTAAGGAATTTCAAAAAAGAGCCTGAGCAGCATATTTAGACAATCCTAATATCTATATTTCGTTCATACAAAGTTTTTTGCCACGCCCACTTTTTGGGGGCGTTTTCTTACAAAAACCATTCGTATACCCCATCCCAAGGCATTAGCAATAGAAATACGTTGTTTTTTGTCGAACCACAAAAGATTTTGATAAACTGTCTGAGCAATATATTGTGACAATGTCATTTTCTGTATTTCATCGCCATAAGGCCTATATTTTGAGGATATTAATTTTAAGGATGGGATGGGATAGGGTATTCAACGATCCGCACAGCGGATTGTAGCCTCTCATATGTTATGTTTTGAAATTCCTTACGGTTTGGCTTAAAACTACGTTTTTCTAAAAGGGGGCGTGGCCGTGTAAGGATTTCAAAAATTTTTACACTTGTTTTTTTATATAAAAACGCTCCCAAAAACTGGGCGTGGGTTAAAGCGGTCTATAGACGAAATGTTCATATTAATATTACCAATGATTCTGCTTCAACATTTTTTTCGAAAATATCTGACCGAAAAACGTTTTTTTATTAAAAACGCCAACAAAAAGTGGGCGTGGCAAAAAACTTTATATGAACGAAATATAGATATTCAGATTGTCTAAATATGTTGTTTAGAAACATTTTCAAGCTTTTTCAGCTTTTGGTGACAGCTGTAATAAATATCTCATGTTTTTCGTTTTTGTATTCTCGATCCTATCCATCGTATTTGTCTATTCGCTATAAGATCATTACTTGATGACAGATTTATGTACTTAAGTCACTGTTGTTGTTCAAGTTCTGGTTGGTTTATAAAAGGATCCAACGTCAAGTTTTTTTCTGCATTTCATACATTTCTTAATTTCAGACAAGTTCAATTTAAACCATGGATACACAATTGAGCAACGCGTTAAAGTTATTCGGGCTTATTATGAAAATGGGCGTTTAAATCAAAATGCATATCGTGATATTTTCGGTCAATTTAATCGTCCATGTGCGTACAATCGGAAAAATCGTGCAAAAAATTGAGCAAACCGGGTCTGTACGACATGTTAAAACACCAGTGCATGCTCGTACAGCTCGTGCTGCAGAAAATATTGCTGCTGGATTCGTCAATAAGCAGAATTGCTGCATTTGGGCGAATGATAATCCACGAGTGTTTGTCCAAAAACCAATGCACCCACAAAGAGTGATTGTTTGGTGCGTTTTATGTGCTGGCGGCATCACCGGGCCGTATTTTTTCCAAAATGAGTCCGGTCAGGCAGTTACAGTGAATGGTGTTTGCTATCGTGAGATGATAACGAACTTTTTATGGCCCGAATTGGAAGATATTTATGTGGACGATGCCACACAGCTAACGAAGCAATGGCTCTTTTGCGCGACAAATTCAAATCCAAGATCATGTGATTTGACACCGTTGGACTTCTTCCTTTGGGGTTATTTGAAATAAAAGGTGTACGTCAATAAGCCAGCAGCAACAATTCAAGAGCTAAAGGATGAGATAATTCGGCACATTAACAGCTTAGAACCTCAATTATTCCTCAGCGTCATCGAAAATTTGGACAATCGGATGGAGTGTGTCGCCGAGGTCGCGCCGATATTTTGTTTCATACATAATTGAACCATACCAATATTATCATAATAAAAGGAACTGACAATAATTTCCTAAATAATTTGTGTTTTATTCAAAATCAACATCGGCCTTCAAAATTTACCCACCCTTTATTACATTAAATAAAATAGTAGTTTTAACAGCACAAAAATCACCGTATCCCAAAACATTCAATATTTGCATGTTAAATATTATTTGAAATTATATATAATGTTGATTACAGCAGAATATTTGGTAGCACCTGTTAATTTATTTTTAAACAATAAATAATGAATATCTAGATTCTAGAGTGAGGGATATTATACAATGCTTTCCCTCCCCTACATTTTACTTGACGAATCACCTCTTTATACCCTATCCCATAGGGGTATATTAGTTTTGATACATAGTTTGTAACATAGAGAAATATACCTCAAAGTATATGGATCGACTCAGAATCACTAGCTGAGTCGATTTAGCCATGTCTGTCCGTCCGTCCGTCCGTACGTCACCAGTTTTTGGGCCTTAAATTTTGGGCTAGTGCTCTTTGTTGCTACCAGCAGAACAAGTGTAAACATTTTTGAAATCCGCCCACTGCCACGCCCCCTTTTTAGAAAAACGTATTTTTTTGGCCAAACCATAAGGAATTTTGAAAAAGTGTCTGAGAAACGTAGTTAGACAATCGTAATATCTATATATCGTTCATATAAGGTTTTTTGCCACGCCCACTTTTTGGAGGCGTTTTAAATAAAAAACTTTTTACGGTCAAATTTTAAAATTTTCGAAAAAAAAATTTGATGCAGAATAATTAGTAATATTAATATAAACATTTCGTTAATAGATCATTTTAGCCCACGCTCACTTTTTGGGGCGTTTTCTTACAAAATGTTGAAATATAGAATTGTCAAATATGTAAACATTGTAATTAACCGCAGAAGGCTATATAAAGCCGTCACAATAAAATCTCTTTCTCTTTTTCTATCGCGACATCATCATAGTTTGTCTTACTGCTGCGTAAAGTTTACCTCTTCTAATAGGTTACGGGCTCAGTCCACGCACAGTTAAACGAATAGAGTAGCATGCAATTTTTTTAATAAAAAAAAAAAAATCGATCCGTGTTTTGTAAAGCGCACTTAATTTTGACTAGTGAATTTCGCGAGAATATATTTTTTTGCTGAAAAATATGACGGAGAACGGTGTACCCGGAATGAAAATCGCGAAACTAAAAGGTAGAGAAAATTATGATACGTGGAAACAAGCGGCCGAAGCATATTTGAGAATTCGTTCGCTGTGGAAATATGTTGCAACGAAGGCTGCACCAGGAAGCGAAGAAAAGGAAGCAATTGCGAAAGCAGAAATTTTGCTTCTAGTCGACGAAATAAACTTTTCATACGTGGGACCGGCAGCAACGGCACATGATGCGTGGAAAAATTTGGAAACTGCATTTGAAGATAGTGGTGTCACTCGCAAAGTAGCTGTGCTACAAGCACTCGTCTCACTGAAATTGCATGATTGTGAGTCAATTGAAGATTATATTAACCGAATGATGATTTTGTGGGTGAAAGTCCAAAAAGTCGGCTTTAAAATCGATGACGAAATCGTCGGCTCGTTAATGCTTGGTGGGTTGCCGGACACGTGTAGACCATTGGTGATGGCAATGGAAAATTCGGAAAAGAAATTATCGGCAGACAAAGTGAAAACAACGTTGTTACAAGACGCTTCATTTGAACGTTCGAATAGCTCACAAAGTGCATTGTATGGCAAAAAGAAATGGAAACCAAGGTCAAAAGGCGACAAGAACAATGTTAAGTGCTTTGAGTGTGGAGAATATGGTCACTTTGCGAAGAAATGCAAGAGCAAAGACAAAAATAGATCGAATGTATTATTCTCATCGCTAATTGCCAAAAATAGTACTGACGATTGGTACATTGATTCCGGTGCGTCGGCCCATATGACGATGAAGCGGAATATCCTAGAAAATGAAAAACGTATTGACAGGCGTGATGTGACTATCGCAAATAACGAAAAAATGTCAATAGTCTGTAGCGGAGACGTTCATATGGTAAATGACACAGGAAAATCTCTCACCATGAAAGACGTGTTGTTTGTTCCGGAGTTATGCACAAACTTGGTTTCAGTTTCTCAAATTATTAAAAATGGAAACAAGGTGGTATTTGGTAATCGCAAATGTATTATCTCAAATAACATCGGCGAAATAATTGCGACGGCCACTCTGGTGGACGATATGTTTAAGTTAGATTGCAAATTGGCGGTTCTACAGAGAAATGGAAACTGTTCGGTGGTTAGGGGAGAAAAGGCAACGTGTGTAAAGCAGCAAAAGGTGTTCGTATCAAGCATCAAAACGGAAATTTGGCATCGTCGAATGGGTCACGCTGGCATCGACAAATTGAGACAATTGTCATTAGTTGCAGATGGAATTAATATGCAAAAGAATAAGTTGGATTCTGTGTGTGTGACATGCGCAAAAGGTAAGCAAACGCGACGACCATTTTCAAACAGCGAAACAAAAGCTTCGGCGCGATTGGAAATCGTGCATTCCGACGTCAGTGGTCCGAAAGAAATGCGATCGTTGCTTGCAAATGTCAGCGAATCGGAGGCGCAATCGTTTGGTGGAGCGCGTTTCTACATCACTTTCATTGATGATTACAGTCGCATGTGTTTTGTTTATGTGATGAGACACAAATCTGAAGCATTTGCAAAATTTGTTGAGTTTCGGAATTTTGTTGAAAAACAAACGGGACTGCCTATAAAATGTTTGCGTACAGACAATGGCACAGAATACTGCAACGCGAAATTCAGCGAATACTTGAGGGTGAACGGGATTTTGCATCAAACGACGGCCCCTTATACACCAGAGCAAAATGGTGTTGCAGAACGATTCAATCGAACTATAACTGAGAAAATGCGATGCATGCTGATCGATGCGAATTTATCGAATGGTTTTTGGGCAGAAGCAGTTTCAACAGCTGTGTTCATTGTTAATCGGTTACCGTGTTCTGGCAACAACAACAAAACGCCATATGAGCTGTGGTCAAATAAGAAACCTAATTTGACATTTATACGGATTTTCGGATGCACGGCAATGGTGCATGGAGAAGCGACACAAGTTGGACGTGAAGTCCAACGAATGCATTTTAGTCGGATATTGCAGTGGTTCGAAGGCGTATAGATTGTTTGAGCATGCGACGAAAAAAATTCATATTAGTCAAGACGTCATCTTCATTAAGGAGAAATCTAATCGCCAGGTAATTGCACACCAATCAAATAATATTAATTATGTTTATCTACCCGCAGTCATTGAGAGTGTGACTGATGTGAACGACACGAATTTGAATGGGGGTGCGAGCGATGTGGAAGATGCAATCAAACTCGTGACAAGTGACAAAGATGGCTTGGGCAATAGTGGAAAGGCAGATGCGAATTGCATCACTGATATTATGGCATCGGTGAACACCAAAGTTGGAATTTCCTCAAATGATTCCATTGTTCTTGACGAACTCGATCTGTATCCGTCAGAAATTTCAGTTGTCGAAATATATTCAGATTTGGACGAGAGTAGTGAATTTTTCGACGCAGATGAAATAACCAACGAGATTTCCATGGGCGAAGCAGATGCTGTGTTTGAAGTTGACGGAGAAGAACATTCTCAAATTGGAACGTCAATGATGGCTGAGAGGGTGTTGCGTGGTGCACGAGCAAATATTGAAGCTTCGTGTACAGGTGATCCAGATACTGTCGATGAGGCGTTGGGACGTTCAGATTCTGCAAAGTGGAAAAGTGCCATGCAAAGTGAGTATAATTCTCTTTTGGAAAACCAGACTTGGGAATTATGCGATTTGCCAACTGGCAAACGACCTATTGACTGTAAGTGGGTTTTTAAACTTAAGCGTAACACAATATCGAATGCAGTCACATACAAGGCAAGACTTGTTGTACGAGGTTTTTCACAGAAGGAGGGAATTGATTATCAGGAAACATATTCTCCTGTTGTAAAATACGCATCGATTCGATTCCTGATAGCGATTGCTGTGAAAAAGGGGTTGCAAATAAGACAATTAGATGCAGTTACGGCTTTCCTAAACGGCGATCTTGAAGAGGATATTTACATGCTTCAACCACAGCATTTCAACGACGAAACGGGGCGAGTGTGCAAATTAGAAAAATCGCTCTATGGATTAAAACAAGCAAGCCGTGCCTGGAACATAAAACTTAACGAAGTGTTGAGTGCGAGTGGGTTGACGCAGTGTGATGCAGATCCATGTGTCTACTTTTACATCAACGGTGACATTATTCTTATTTCGGCAATCTACGTCGACGACATTTTGATGTTCTCAAACAATATGATGCTGGAAACAAAAATTGTCAACGATTTAAAGAAGCACTTCAAAATGAAGGACCTTGGCAATGTTTCATCGATTCTCGGCGTCAATATCATAAGAGACGAAGAGAAAAACACCATTTCACTTGATCAACAAGATTACATTGCGAAGATGCTTACGCGATTTGGAATGGAAAATTGCAACCCAATATCAACGCCATTGGATCGAAACCAAATTTTGACTGCAAACATGGGACCGAAAAACGATATGGAAATTCAGCAAATGAAGAAGTGTCCATATCAGGAGGCGATTGGCAGTCTGATGTATGCGGCACAACTAACACGACCGGACATTTGCTTTGCGCTATCAATGCTTAGCAAGTTCAATCAAAATCCGGGACACGCGCATTGGATTGCGGTTAAACGCGTATTCAGGTACTTAAAGGGTACCATAAATCGACGATTGGTGTACAGAAAATGTACTGACGAATTAATTGGCTTTTGCGACGCTGATTATGCACGCGACGTTGACGATCGAAGATCAGTAACTGGCTATACATTTGTGTTGGCGGGAGCAGCGATTTCTTGGTGCTCTAAAAAGCAACGGACTGTTGCACTCTCGACTACCGAAGCAGAGTTGATGGCCGTTGTTTCAGCATCACAAGACGCACTATGGCTAAAGAGACTCGAAAGTGAAATTTTTCCTGAAGCAACAAAGGAGGTGACCATCTTTTGCGACAATAAGAGTACGATTCATGTGGCAGTAAACAACTCGTCTTCGCAACAAACAAAACATATAGATGTCAGGGCGAAATTTCTGCGAGAAAAAATCAAGGAAAAGCTGATAAAAGTGGCATATATATCTACCAAAGACAATTTGGCGGACATACACACGAAACCGATGAGCAGTGATAACCAATGCAAATTCACTAATCTACTTGGTCTCAAGATAAATGTATAAATTTGTTTTTGAATTAATTCTGTTTATATTCTCAATTTTTTTTATTATTTTAATTTGAATTGAATTATCTTTTTTTACAATTATGAAATTCGGAGGGAATGTTGAAATATAGAATTGTCAAATATGTAAACATTGTAATTAACCGTAGAAGGCTATATAAAGCCGTCACAATAAAATCTCTTTCTCTTTTTCTATCGCGACATCATCATAGTTTGTCTTACTGCTGCGTAAAGTTTACCTCTTCTAATACAAAACCATTTGTATACCCTACCCCATAGCATATGCAGGAGGAAAACGATGTGTTTTGTCAAACAACAAAATATTCTGATAAACTGTTTGAACAATATATTGTTTTGACTTTTTGGAGATATTCATTTAAATGATGGGATGGGATAGGGTATTCAACGATCCGCACAGCGGATTGTATCCTTCTCATATGTTTTTATACAATATCCCATAGGGGTATATTAGCTTTGATACATAGTTTGTAACATAGAGAAATAATTTAGCTACATATACCCCAAAGTATATGGATCGACTCAGAATCGATAGCTGAGTCGATTTAGCCATGTCTGGCCGTCCGTACGTCACCAGTTTTGGCCTTAAATTTTGAGCTAGAATGATGAAATTTGGTACACGCGCTCTTTGTTGCTCCCAGCAGAACAAGTGTAACATTTTTTGAAATCCGCCCCCTACCACGCTCCCTTTTTAGAAAAACGTTTTATTTTGGCCGAACCATAAAGAATTTTAAAAAAAAGTGTCTGGGAAGCGTAGTTAGACAATCATAATATCTATATTTCGTTTATATAAAGTATTTTTGCCACGCCCACTTTTTGGGGGCGTTTTTAATAAAAATCGTATTTCGGTAAAATTTTAAAATTTTCAAAAAAAATGTTGATGTAGAATCATTAGCAATATTAATATGAATATTTCGTCTTTAGACCATTTTAAGCCACGCCCACGTTTAGGTGGCGTTTTTATATAAAAACCATTTTTGTACACTACCCCATAACATATGCAGGAGAAAAACCTTGTCTTCTGTAGAACCGTTAAATTTGTTGTGACAATGGCATTTTTTATGTGTAATCTCCATCGTGTCTTAAGCCATGTCCACATTTTGGTGACATTAGTTTTACAGATGGGATGGGATAGGGTATTCAACGATCCGCACAGCGGATTGTAGCCTTCTCATATGTTTATACTCTATCCCATAGGGGGGTATATTAGTTTTGACATTAAGTTTGTAACATAGAGAAATAATTTCGATACATATACCTCAAAGTATTAGATCGATTCAGAATTGCTAGCTGAGTCGATTAAGCCATGTCTGTCTGTCCGTCCGTCCGTCCGTCTTTCTGTCCGTCCGATTTTTGGGCCTTAAATTTTAAGCTAGAGTGTTGAAATTTGGTATATAGACTCTCTGGCTGACGAAGCAGAACAAGTGTAAAAAATCCGCCCACTGCTACGCCCTCTTTTAGAAAAACGTAGTTTTAAAGCCAAACCGTAAGGAACATCAAAAAAGTGTCTGAGCAGCATATTTAGACAATCGCAATATCTATATTTCGTCTATACAAAGTTTTTTGCCACGCCCACTTTTTGGGGGCGTTTTTAGTAAAAAAACGCTTTTCGTCCAAATTTTAAAACTTTCGAAAAAATTGTTGATGCAAATTCTTCCGCAATGGTAATATAAACATTTCGTCCATAGATCATTTTCACCTACGCCCACTTTTTGGAGGCGTTTTCTTACAAAAACCATTTGTATACCCCATCCCAAGGCATTAGCAATAGAAATACGTTGTGTTTTGTCGAACCACAAAAGATTTTGATAAACTGTCTGGCAATATATTGTGACAATGTCATTTTCTGTATTTCATCGCCATAAAGCCTTTATTTTAAGGATATTAATTTTAAGGATGGGATTGGATAGGGTATTCAACGATCCGCACACCGGATTGTAGCCTTCTCATATGTTTTCCCCTCAATTTCCTTAATGCCCGCGCTATCCTTAATCAGAATAAGGGTATTCATACAACAAGCTACTTAAAGGGAACACCTACAAACTAACAACGAGAGTGTAAAACCGATAGCGGCAAATAAGAATATGCGTTATCTACGATATAAAAGTTCTGAGTATTTCTACGGCGGCGGCGTATACACAGCAACTCATTAGAAAATCTCATACATTAAAACTGGCATTTTTCGCTAAAAACCATATGAATATGCTCTATCCCATTAACTACAGATATTGTGACAATACCTCGACAACTTTTTAGGGATGTTTAATTTGAGGATGGAATGGGATAGGGTATTCGACGATTCGCATAGCGGATTGTAGACTTCTCATATGTTTTTAACTTTCTCTTACAAGTGCTATTATCTTCCAAACCGCTTCCAGTTGCGCACTCCAAGTTCGTTGAGGTCGGTTTCTACTTCTTCCCGCTAATTAAGGCAAGGTCTTTCTCTGCTGAGTCCGACGTCTGGCTGGGAATCAAAGACTTTGCGAGCAGGGGTATTGGTGTCCATTCGTTCTGAATGTCCTAACCATCTGAAACGTCCAATGCGGAGTCAAGGGTATGTCGCTGTGTAACTCATATAGTTCTTGGTTGAATCTTCGTCTCGATAGCCCGTCAACGCAAAAGGAACCCAAGATTTGTCGAAGAATTTTCCTCTCTAATCGAACAAGGATTTCTTCATCCACTTTGGACTCGGTCCATGCAGGACTGGGATGATCAGGGTCCTATATAGGATCTCCTTTGTAATTCGTGTGAGGCCCTTACTATTGAAGAATAATTCTTCACGTTGACAGCATTTCCCATTTCTCTATACTAGCAAACGTGACTTTGACATCACGTTGACGTCTACCAATGATGTCAATATCCACGGCGTATGCTAGCAGTTACACCGATTTTTGTAAGATCGTGCCTCCGTTTTTGGCTCGGGAGATTTGCATAATCCTAATCAAATTAAAGAAGTCACATGACAGTGCACTGCCTTATTAAAATCTTTCTTCGGTATTGAATGCGTGGGCGTGAGAAACCTGTCACATCGACGTTCGCTGAGTCGATTAAGCCATGTCTGTCTGTCCGTTTGTCCGTCTGTGTGTCACCGATTTTTGGGCCTTACATTTTGAGCTAGAGTGTTGAAATTTGGTATATAGACTCTCTGGCCGACAAATCAGAACAAGTGTAAACATTTTTGAAATCCGCCCACTGCCAAAAACGTAGTTTTTAGCCAAACTGTAAGGAATTTAAAAAAAATTGTCTGAGCAGCATATTTAGCCAAACCTAATATCTATATTTCAAACATACAAAGTTTTTGCCACGCCCACATTTTGGGGGCGTTTTTAATGAAAAACGCTTTTTGTCCAAATTTTAAATAGTTCAAAATAACTTTTGATGGAAATACTTCCGTAACGGTAATACATTTTGTCAATTGATAATTTTTTGTAAGAAAACGCCCCCAAAATGTGGGCGTAGGTGAAGCTTAACTTATACAAAACCATTTGTATACCCTTTGCCAAGGCATAAGCAATAGCAATACGTTGTTTTTTGTCGAACCACAAAAGGTTTGATAAACTTTCTGAACAATATGTTGCGACAATGTCATTTTCTGTATTTCATGGCCATAAAGCCTTTATTTTAAGGATATTCATTTTAAGGATGGGATGGGATAGGGTATTCAGCGATCCGCGCAGCGGATTGTAGCCTTCTCATATGTTTCTTTTTTCAAATCCTTTTAACTCGTAAACCACTAAATAGATTAAAATGAAATTTGGCAAATTGATAGATTGGAAACTATCTTGAAAATGAAATGGTTCTTTTTTCAGCGGGGGGTGGTTCAAGGGGTATTAACTCAATTTTGTATACCCTATCCCGTAGGGGTATATTAGTTTTGATACTTAGTTTGTAACATAGAGGAATAATTTAGCTACATATACCTCAAAGTATATGGATCGACTCAGAATCGCTAGCTGAGTCGATTAAGCCAATGCCGCGCCCCTTTTTAAGAAAAACTCAGTTTTTGGCCAAACCGTAATGAATTTTAAAAAAGTTTCTGAACAACATATTTAGACAATCTTAATATCTATATTTCGTCTATTTAAAGTTTTTTGCCACGCCCACTTTTTGGGGGCGTTTTCAATAAAAAACTGTTTTCGGTCAAATTTTAAATTTTTCGAATAAAATGTTTATGCAGAATCATTAACATTATTAATATGAACATTTCGTCAAAAACCATTTTAACCCACGCCCACTTTTTGGGGGCGTTTTTATACAAAAACCATTTTTATACACTACCCCATAACATATGGTGGAGAAAACCTTGTCTTTTGTAGAACCGTAAAAGTGCTTTGTAAGCAGTCTGAAGAATTTGTTGTCACTAAATCAGTTTTTGTATTTTATCCACATCGTGTTTTTAGCCATGCCCACTTTTTTTTGGGGATTTTAGTTTTATGGATAGGATGGGATAGGGTATTCAACGATTGTAGCCTCCTCATATGTTTTATTTTGCGCTAGACCATCAAATGGCTTAAATGTTTTCTCAAGATGATCGGCAAAAACCTCTGCTTTTTCTTTATCGCTTTTTGCCCAAGCGTCTTGGGTTACCCTAATTGGTGGCACAGCGGTTTTTGGCAATTTTATGACTCTAATTGCATTTCAAAGCGAATAATTCGATTCCTTTCCAGGGGTTAAGCTTTGCAGATAGGATTCTACCATATGTTTTTTAAATTTTTAATCGAATTTGATAGCAAGTTACTCAACCTATTTAAATATGCTGCTTTTTTAATAGTATCGATAAAGTAGTCAACGGTGACTTCGAGTTCCAATGGGGATCTAAGCGATACACCCAGTCGAATATTATTTTCGATATCGTTTTTGAAGCCTTCCCAGTTGGTTTTTTAGTTTATTAGCCTGGATGGTTTTTCATTTCTAATTAGTGACTCACTCGTTGTTAGAATGACCGGGGAATGATCAGAGAAAAGATCAAAGCATTCTTCAAATTTGATTCGATTAGATGGCAGACCTTTTACAATGAAAAAATCGATTAAATCCGGTGTTTTAGTGTAGGACATTCGAAACATGCAAAATGACAAAACGTAACATTAAGATGAAATACAAAATTAAAAGACCATGCTTTTCGTTCGAAAGTTTTATTAAAACTGACTTAACATTAAGTATAGATAGTACAAGTTGGTTAAGAGAACATGATAATATATGGAAAGTACGTCATCGATCGTACGATGGTACGATTATGCAGTATTTAACTGTTTATATTAGAGCATAATGAAGCGCTTAAATATATAAATGCTAAGAAAAGTGTAACCAATCAAGCTAAAATAGTAATGGGTAGGCACATTTTAGTTTACACATTTAAATCGCCTACATCTCGATCATCCTGACTATAAATCGTCCTCGATTTTTCACGGTATTAACAATGTGTAAAACAAAGAGTTAAAGTTTACTTAAAGTTATAAATATATCTATTGTATATTGTATATAAACGAAAGTTATATAAATTAAAACCTTTAATTATGAACGTATACATAGTATAACATGAATATCTAAATTGTAAATATCTAGATAAAGAAATTAAAATATTTTGCGATACTTACAAAGTAAGTTTCCAAACACTTAATAACTTCTTTTGAACTGGTACTCTTCACAGCATACAGTTTAGTAAACTTTGAGAACCCATCAACGATCAGAAATATGTGTTTTTTATTGTTTCGAACAGCAGATGGTAGTGGACCATAGTGGTCGACGTGGATGGTCTCAAAAGGTTTATCTCCCTTTGGAATATTGTGTAAAACACCTTCCTTTTTGCCAGATGGTGGAGAAAAGTGAATACATTTTAGACAGTTCTTAATATATGATTTAATTTTATCTTTCATGAATGGAAACCAGTATGTCTTTTTCAAAAAATCGTAACACTTCTCAACCCCAACATGACATAGAGCATTTCTCTCCATTTGAGAGGGAACATAAAATAAGATGTTACTATTTATCTTGCGATATATCAACCCGTTAACTAGTTCATAAGTTTGACTTTCCCTTTGCTCTAACATTTCCACTAAACGCCTTATGATTGGATCTCTTTGTTGCGAGGCAGCAAGCACATGCTCGAATGATTCTGGCTCGACTACCAAAATGTTGTGACACCTACTCAAAGCATCAACGTGCATCATCCTCTTGCCATCTCTATGTTCTATGATATAATCATAATCTTGGAGTTCAAGAGCCCAACGTGAGATTCGTGGATTTAACAACTTCTTGTTAAGAGTTAGTGTAAGCGACTTACAATCTGTTATAATTTTGAATCTTATCCCAGTTAAGTAGATTCTGAACCTTCTTAACGCATATATAATTGCCAGAGTTTCCAGCTCATATGAGTGGTATTTGGATTCTTGAGCCGTGGTGCGCTTTGAAAAAAAGAAAATTGGATGATGTTGAGGAACGAATGCTACATTCGTATTAAATTCATTTTTTTTCTTTTATATACCTAACTACTTTTAATACTTTAATACTTTTAATACTTAGTACCTTGTAATCTCTCTTCATTGTAAATATTCATATAGAGTCAGTTGTTAAACGGCATTCAAACCGGGCGGTTCCCTCTCTCAACAAACAATCTCGATAAATGTAAAATAAAGTGAATAAAGACATTTTAAATTCAATCAAATTCTGAGTTATCGTTGTAATTCAGATGAAGTAGTAACAAGAGGATTGTCTTTGCAGCAAAACTGCACCAAATCCTAGACTGCTTGCGTCACAGTGCAACTCTGTATCTGCATTAGGGTTATAGATCCTCAATAATGGCGCGTTTAATAGTTTCTGTTTTAATGTTTCAAAAACTAAGAGTTCATTTTTACCAAAGACAACTTGTACATCCTTTTTCAAAAGGTCATATAGTGGTTTCGATAAAACCGAAAAGTTTTGTATGAACTTTCGAAAATAGGAGCACAGGCCAAGAAAAGAATGAACACTTTTAATGCTTGTTGGAATGGGGAAATCAGCAACTGCCATTAAACCACTTGCATTTGGACGTATTCCATTTGCAGAGACTTCGTAACCTAAATAAGTTATTTGTTCAAACATAAATGAACACTTATCAATACGCAGCTGGAGATTATTTGCCGAAACCACATCCATTACCTCTTTCAAAATGTTAAAATGCTCAGCTTTTGCTTCCGAAGCAACAAGTAGATCGTCTATGTAAACTAATAACTTCCCTGAACTAATAAGATTTTTAAAAAGCGAATTTATGTATCTTTGAAATACGGCCGGTAACTAAATTCTTTAGTGATAACTTCTCGTCATTACTTAAATTTTTATTTATTTTCAAACAAAGGGTATCATCGCGATGTTTAAAATTTCAACCACTTTTTCTTTATAATTTGTTTCATTTAAATCTGTTCTCTCAACAATATTTAAATTTTCGTCTAACCTTAATTTGATATTTGATTTTTGTAAAAAGTCTCTTCCTAATATAATAACATTTTTCATAGTGTCATCTTTCACGACAAATAAATATAAATTAATACACTCACTATTAACTTTTATCATGCTTAATACCTTACCTAATATAATTAATTTACTGCTATTAATACCCACGAAATCCTGCGCTGGAGATTCTAAAGGTGTCATCAGATAAGGTGGAATGTATCGCTGCTGGATGAAACTGATTGGGCTTCCAGTGTCAATCATCGTCTTAGCCTGCATTGACATATTAACTGCTCCAGATTCATCTCTCAGGAATGTATATTCGAAGACACCGTAGAAATCATTTAAAAACGAAGAATGTTGGCTCTCTTTAGGTGATGTTGTGTTATGATTACTAAGCATCATAATCGAAGTAGCTTGAGGACAATCTTTGACAATGTGTCCCTTCTGCCCGCATCGAAAACAAGCGCCTCTCTCTCTGCGTGGTTGTTGACAATTGGTAGCCACATGTCCAACATCGTTACAATTGTAGCACTTGACTGTGGCTTTTGGCGAGAGTGAAGTTTTTGCTTGCGGTACTGTTTTATTGTAGACATTTGTTGACGGCTGGAACTCGGACTTCATTTTTTCATATTTCCTTATGGTAGTCTTCAATTCGCAAATGCTGTTGGCTGTAAGCAATATTTGTTTATTGAACATTGAGGCGGGGATACCTTTTATTATATAGTTTATGATGTCCTGCTCTTCTATGTCAGCTGAAGATGCTATTTCCTGCATGGTGAGAACATATTGTTGGAAATTCTCTTCCTTACGTTTTTTACGATTTCGAAGCATATTATTTACATCGGTAGCCGTCGCGTGTTGATGAAATTCGGTGAGCAAAGCAGCTTTTAACTCACTCCACGAATTGCACGATGTGGACCTCAGAAATAATTTCGACGTACCCCTGAGCATTCTCTTTGCATAGAGAAATCATTCTGACTCATTAAAATGGTAAATGCGTTTTGAGTCTTCGAAGCTCTTTATCCATTTCGTAACGGGGTAATTGTCGTTACCAGAAAACGTCGGTAGAGCATCCTATATGTCACGAAAAGAATAGGCTGATTGATGTTTATCCACCGGATTATCTAATTCTGCCAATTTCTTCTGTAGTAAACGAATTTCTTCCTTCATTCTTACCATTTCCTTCAAGTTCTCCAGTTGTCTTACAATTGAATTTCCCTCAGCTTCCATGTCAGCGACATTTGCTTCTTCCTGGATTTCACCAAGAATATTTACAGGAAAATACTCCTCCAGTTGGCTAGAATCCAGTAAGGCAATTCCTTCATCCAGGCGTATCTTCAATGCCGGCTTAAGTCCATTCGTTGCCAGGCCCATTTCTCGCAACTTTTATTTGAGCAATTGCACAGTGGCAATTTCCAAAAACTTCGACGCTCTTGCTTCTGCGTTCATTTTCTTATCGATTGTTTTCAAAAAAAAAAACAAAATTTAAACTTTTTTTTAATTGCAGAAATAAATTTTAATACTTAAAAGCACGCGTTTGAACACTATCCCACTTCTGATAGTTTGTAGGACATTCGAAACATGCAAAATGACAAAACGTAACATTAAGATGAAATACAAAATTAAAAGACCATTCTTTTCGTTCGAAAGTTTTATTAAAACTGACTTAACATTAAGTATAGATAGTACAAGTTGGTTAAGAGAATATGATAATATATGGAAAGTACGTCATCGATCGTACGATGGTACGATTATGCAGTTTTTAACTGTTTATATTAGAGCATAATGAAGCGCTTAAATATATAAATGCTAAGAAAAGTGTAACCAATCAAGCTAAAATAGTAATGGGTAGGCACATTTTAGTTTACACCTTTAAATTGCCTACATTAGTAACATCAGTTGGCCAATAAGTTGGTTTTCCCGTAGAATAAAATTCTGAATTGTACTTTCTACCTACATCGTTAATCATCCTTCCTCTCTGTGATATACATCTAGATCCCAAGAATGTATGTTTTGCATTAAAGTCTCCATCCGATGACAAAACGCTGTTCAAGGGAATTAAGCAAGTTTTCATAGTTAATTTTCTTACGGCTTATGCTTTTTTCCATAAGTGGTTAGTATACCCAAGACACAACCCCAAATTTAAAGGGCCAGTTCCAATTTATTAGATACACCTAGGACTCGGGGTCATCAGCACCCACTACCGGATTGAGCGCTGCCGTTGTCCTTTCGGTTCATCCGACACCATCTCTCTTCAAGGGGCCTGACTTACCCTGGAGATTCCTAAATGACCTGTTGTCCAAATATGTCGAAGTAGATCATCTAGGTTCATCTAGGCCGGATATTCCGTGCCAAGCAGGCTGTTTATAGTGTTGCTGTTTTTCGTGTTGTTATCAACACTCGCACTTATTAGTTCAGCAAGTCAAATCCGGTGGATGAGACCATTAGCCGATGGCTACCAATGGGTTTCGCCATGTTAAATACAATCAGAGTTTACATCTAACCATTAAAAATCGTTATTAAACAAAAAATAGAGATATTAAGATATTCAGACACTTAATGAAAAAAGTTAATACTTTTTTTGATATGACGATTTTCATAATTCGGCCAAAACACACAATAACTTTTATTTCGGTTATTGATGTTAAAAATAAATGAATAATGTGAAACTGTGATTATAATAATTTTTATTCCGGAATGTGAAGGAATTGGTTTCCATGTGAATTATTATGATTTTACACTATTGTTTAAAACTAAAAACATATGAGAGGCTACAATCCACTATGCGGATCGTTGAATACCCTATCCCATCCCATCCTTAAAATTAATATCCTCAAAATATAAGCCTTATGGCGATGAAATACAGAAAATGACATTGTCACAATATATTGCTCAGACAGTTTATCAAAATCTTTTGTGGTTCGACAAAAAACAACGTATTTCTAGTGCTAATGCCTTGGGAAGGGGTATACAAATGGTTTTTGTAAGAAAACGCCCACAAAATGTGGGCGTAGGTGAACATGATCTATGGACAAAATGTTTATATTACCATTGCGGAAGTATTTGCATCAAATTTTTTTTCGAAAGTTTTAAAATTTGGACAAAAAACGTTTTTTACTAAAAACGCCCCCAAAAAGTGGGCGTGGCAAAAAACTTTGTATGCACGAAATATAGATATTAGGATTGTCTAAATATGTTGCAAACACATTTTTTTGAAATTCCTTACGGTTTGGCTTAAAACTACGTTTTTTCTAAAAGGGGGCGTGGCAGTGGGCGGATTTTAAAAATTTTTACACTTGTTCTGGTGACTCGGCCAAGGATCCTATATACCAAATTTCATTAGCCTAGCTCAAAATTTAAGGCCCAAAAATCGGTGACGAACAGACAGACGGACGGACGGACGGACGGACAGACAGACATGGCTAATTCGATTCAGCTAGCGATTCTGAGTCGATCCATATACTTTGAGGTATATGTAGCAAAATTATTTCTCTATGTTACAAACTAAGTATCAAAACTAATATACCCCCCTATGGGATAGGGTATAAAAATACGTAAAGAACTCTTTTGGGCCAAAAGTTATTATGTGGAATTGTTACAAACATACTATTATTGTTTGTAACAATTCCACACACCAATATTCAATTTCATTCAATTTGACCAAATCAATTTCGAGAATCTGACAATTTTCCTTATAAGGCCTATATCCAAAATCCGTTTTATGGATTTTTTCGAAAAATACCGGGTATTCAGTTTAGTTGCAACTTATATACTTACCCCCGTATTAATAAAAAATCACTATCCGCTCCTTAACACACGAATTATGTAGCTAACGGATAGTGAGCTTATCCGTTTGCTATCTTTTCTTATTAATAAATATATTTTATATCAATGTTTGTTATCCGCTCTCTCTCATAAAAATCCGGACAGAGCATGGCAGCACTTTACTAAAAAGTACTTAAAATAATACGATCTAGGTATACGTATGATAAAATAAAATAATAAAAAGTACGATAATGTGAGTAATGTATATGTATGTGTAAAGTCAATGAAATAGAGAAAAATATTTTTGAATTAAAAAGCGAAACGTCATCTCACAAATATTAAAAGCTATCCGCTCCTTATACACGAAATTAGAAGAGTTAAGTTATCCGTTGAACAAATGTTTTTTTTAATAAGAATTACAAGTTAACCGATGTGTTAGTGCTAACTCACCGTTGTTCGTTGATTATTAATAGGGGGGTTATAATATAAGTTAAGGTTAATCAAAATCGTTACAGCCGTTTTCGAGCAACCGTTAAATTGCTAAAAGTAAAAAAAAACATATGAGAAGGCTACAATCCGCTGTGCGGATCGTTGAATACCCTATCCCATCCTATCCATAAAACTAGAATCCCCAAAAAAGTGGGCATGGCTAAAAACACGATGTGGATAAAATAGAAAAAATGATATAGTGACAACAAATTCTTCAGACTGCTTACAAAACAATTTTACGGTTCTACAAAAGACAAGGTTTTCTCTTGCATATGTTATGGGGTAGTGTATAAAAATGGTTTTTATATAAAAACGCCCCCAAAAAGTGGGCGTGGGTTAAAATAGTATAAAGACGAAATGTTCATATTAATAATGTTAATGATTCTGCATCAAAAATTTTTTCGAAAAATTTAAAATTTGACCGAAAACAGTTTTTTATTGAAAACGCCCCCAAAAAGTGGGCGTGGCAAAAAACTTTATATGAACGAAATATAGATATTACGATTCTGTAAATATGCTGTTCAGACACTTTTTTAAAATTCTTTACGGTTTTGCCAAAAATTACGTTTTTCTAAAAAGGGGGCGTGGCAGTGGGCGGATTTCAAAAATTTTTACACTTGTTCTGGTGACTCGGACAAGGATCCTATATACCAAATTTCATTATCCTAGCTCAAAATTTAAGACCCAAAAATCGGTGACGAACAGACAGACGGACGGACGGACAGACAGACATGGCTAATTCGACTCAGCTAGCGATTCTGAGCCGATCCATATACTTTGAGGTATATGTAGCAAAATTATTTCTCTATGTTACAAACGAAGTATCAAAACTAATATACCCCCCTATGGGATAGGGTATAAACATATGAGAGGCTACAATCCACTGTGCGGATCGTTGAATACCCTATCCCATCCCATCCTTAAAATTAATATCCTCAAAATATAAGCCTTATGGCGATGAAATACAGAAAATGACATTGTCACAATATATTGCTCAGACAGTTTATCAAAATCTTTTGTGGTTCGACAAAAAACAACGTATTTCTAGTGCTAATGCCTTGGGAAGGGGTATACAAATGGTTTTTGTAAGAAAACGCCCACAAAATGTGGGCGTAGGTGAACATGATCTATGGACAAAATGTTTATATTACCATTGCGGAAGTATTTGCATCAAATTTTTTTTCGAAAGTTTTAAAATTTGGACAAAAAACGTTTTTTACTAAAAACGCCCCCAAAAAGTGGGCGTGGCAAAAAACTTTGTATGCACGAAATATAGATATTAGGATTGTCTAAATATGTTGCTAACACATTTTTTTGAAATTCCTTACGGTTTGGCTTAAAACTACGTTTTTTCTAAAAGGGGGCGTGGCAGTGGGCGGATTTTAAAAATTTTTACACTTGTTCTGGTGACTCGGCCAAGGATCCTATATACCAAATTTCATTAGCCTAGCTCAAAATTTAAGGCCCAAAAATCGGTGACGAACAGACGGACGGACGGACGGACAGACAGACATGGCTAATTCGATTCAGCTAGCGATTCTGAGTCGATCCATATACTTTGAGGTATATGTAGCAAAATTATTTCTCTATGTTACAAACTAAGTATCAAAACTAATATACCCCCCTATGGGATAGGGTATAAACATATGAGATGCTACAATCCGCTGTGCGGGTCGTTGAATACCCTATCCCATCCCATCCTTTAAATTAATATCCTCAAAATATAGGCCTTATGGCGATGAAATACAGAAAATGACATTGTCACAATATATTGCTCAGACAGTTTCTCAAAATCTTGTGTGGTTCGACAAAAAACAACGTATTTCTATTGCTAATGCCTTGGGATGGGGTATACAAATGGTTTTTGTAAGAAAACGCCCCCAAAATGTGGGCGTAGGTGAAAATGATCTATAGACAAAATGTTTATATTACCATTTCGGAAGTATTTGCATCAAAATTTTTTTCGAAAGTTTTAAAATTTGGACAAAAAGTGTTTTTTACTATAAACGCCCCCAAAAAGTGGGCGTGGCAAAAAACTTTATATGAACGAAATATAGATATTAGGATTGTCTAAATATGCTACTCAGACACTTTTTTGAAATTCTTTACGGTTTGGCCAAAAAATAAGTTTTCCTAAAAAGGGGGCGTGGTAGTGGGCGGATTTCAAAAATTTTTACACTTGTTCTGGTGGCACGGACGAGGATCCTATATACCAAATTTCATTATCCTAGCTCAAAATTGAAGGCCCAAAAACCGCTGACGAACAGACAGACGGACGGACGGACGGACGGACGGACAGACAGACATGGCTAATTCGACTCAGCTAGCGATTCTGAGTCGATCCATATACTTTGAGGCATATGTAGCAAAATTATTTCTCTATGTTACAAACTAAGTATCAAAACTAATATACCCCCCTATGGGATAGGGTATAAAAATGCCTAGAATTATGACCAAAATAAACTTCTATGTTTGAAGAAAATCGAGCCATTTAGGCTGGAGAGACCATTACGAACAGTTACTTTTTGGTTCCTCTATCATCGTAAAATTTTTACGAAAACAGTACCTTTCTCTTTAAAGAGAAAGTAAATAAATTTTCAATGCCAAATGGATCAGATATAAGTTACACATTTATTTAAACTGCTAAGGGTGGGCGAAGCAAGGCGAGCATGGGTCATCTAGTAGCTTATAAACGTCTCAGTTTGGTCACAAAAAAACGATACTTCAGTCAATACAAAGATTCATTAAATCATAACTTCAACGACATTCAGGGGGAAAAAGAATGTTTTCATAAGCAAACATACAACTAACCAAATCAAAAAGTCGGGTGAATAATATAGAAACGTATGCTATTCAGAAAGACAAACTCGAAAAATTAACAATTTTGAAATATTTTAACTTTTTACATCATTATAATTATAGATAATTGATAAGTTTTAGCCAATGCAATAGAATTTAAAAACATATAAGAAGGCTACTATCCGCTATGCGGATCGTTTAATACCCTATCCCATTCCATCCTTAAAAACATATGAGAGGCTACAATCCGCTATGCGGATCGTTGAAAACCCTATCCCATCCCATCCTTAAAATGAATATCCTAAAAATATAGGCTTTATGGCGATGAAATACAGAAAATGAAGTTGTCACAATATATTGCTCAGACTGTTTATCAAAATCTTTTGTGGTTCGACAAAAAACAACGTTTTTCTATTGCATATGCCTTGGGGTAAGGCATACAAATGGTTTTTGTAAGAAACCGCCCCCAAAAAGTGGGTGTGGGTGAAAATGATAAATAGAAAAAATGTTTATTTTATCATTACGGAAGCATTTGCATCAAAAGTTTTTTTTCGAATTTTTTAAAATTTGGACAAAAAGCGTTTTTTATTAAAAACGCCCCCAAAAAGTGGGCGTGGCAAAAAACTTTGTATAGACGAAATATAGATATTAAGATTGTCTAAATATGTTGCCAACACACTTTTTTAAAATTCCTTACGGTTTGGCTTAAAATTACGTTTTTCTAAAAAGGGGCGTGGCAGTAGGCGGATTTTAAAAATGTTTACACTTGTTTTGGTGACTCGGCCAAGGATCCTTTATACCAAATTTCATTATCCTAGCTCAAAATTTAAGGCCTAAAAACCGGTGACGAACAGACAGACGGACGGACGGACGGACAGACAGACATGGCTAATTCGACTCAGCTAGCGATTCTGAGTCGATCCATATACTTTGAAGTATATGTAGCTAAATTATTTCTCTATGTTACAAACTAAGTATCAAAACTAATATACCCCTATGGAATAGGGTATATTTAATATCCCCAAAATGTGGCCTTTATGGTCATAAAGTATTGAAAATGACGTTGTCACAACATATTGTTCAGAAGGTTTGTCAAATTCTTTTATGGTTCGACAAAAAACAACGTTTTTCTATTGCATATGCCTTGGGGTAGGGCATACAAATGGTTTTTGTAAGAAAATGCCCCCAAAAAGTGGGCGTGGGAATGGTCTATTGACGAAATGTTCATATTAATACATACTACCAATGATTGTGCATTTATTTCGAAAATTTTAAAATTTGACTAGGAAACGTTTTTTTGTAAAAAACGCCCCAAAAAAGTGGGCGTGGCAAAAAGCTTATTGATGAAGTATAGATACTACGATTCTCTAAATATGCTGATCAGACACTTTTTTAAAATTCTTTACGGTTTGGCCAAAAAAGACGTTTTTCTAAAAAGGGGGCGTGTCAGTGGGCGGATTTCAAAAATTTTAACACTTCTTCTGCTTCCTCGGCCAGAGAGTCTATATACCAAATTTCAACACTCTAGCTCAAAATTTAAGTCCCAAAAATCGGTGACACACAGACGGACGGACGGACGGACGGACAGACAGACATGGCTTAATCGACTCAGCTAGCGATTCTAAATTTATATTATTTAGACAATCCTAATATCTATATATCGTCCATACAATGTTTTTTGCCACGCCCACTTTTTGGGGGCGTTTTTAGTAAAAAACTCTTTTTGTCCAAATATTAACACTTTCGAAAAATTTTTGATGCAAATACTTCCGCAATGGTAATATAAACATTTTGTCCATAGATCATTTTCACCTACGCCCACATTTTGGGGGCGTTTTCTTACAAAAACCATTTGTATTCCCCATCCCAAGGCATTAGCAATAGAAATACGTTGTTTTTTGTCGAACCACAAGAGATTTTGATAAACTGTCTGAGAAATATATTGTGACAATGTCATTTTCTGTATTTAATCGCCATAAGGCGATATTAATTTTAAGGATGGGATGGGATAGGGTATTCAACGATCCGCACAGCGGATTGTAGCCTCTCATATGTTTTTAATAAAATTCACAGAAAAACAATATATTTGCCATTGTCAGCCATCAAACATCAATGTAAAAGCACTTTGCTAGTACAATTGGTACAATTTCAAATGTGCGTTCGATACTAGTCGTATGTGACCATCCCAATTACTCACTCGATAACTGATGTGGTACTTCGACCCCTGGTACTCTGCTTAATTTCTCTCTCTCTGTTTACCACCTCCATAGTGTATTCATTTCATTCGAGATGAGTTGAACCGACATATTGACAATTAATTGACTTAATTGGTGAAAAATGTGTTTTGATCAGTTTTCAACCTTGTTCTACCGCACGAACTCGGTTGAAGAATTTCAACTATTTCTTATCCCGAAACTCAGTTCCCTCGTCTACAAACCCGGTTTTATGAAAGTTGAACTCATATCATTCTCTTACAATAACCAACAACACGCGGTGTTCCCAAGCGTTCCCATATCTAAGTAGATATGTACTAAGCGCAACCGACGTTGCTTGGTTTCGGTAATCAACAACTCATACATCGTTAGACAACTCACACATCAAATATGACTAAGTCATCCCACCCGAATCAGACCAGATACCAATTTTCATCTTCAAATTGCAGCCTCTCTCGTCCAATCTGTCCTTTTCGAAGTACCGCAATATGTATTTACACCCACAAACGCATGAGCTCTCGTTTTAAAAATGTCGTCATATGAAAAAACCGTCTCCAACAACACTCCAATTCCAAAAATACATCTTCATTACCACTAATCACATACACATCTAAAACAATCAAAACTTCCTGTTTGGATTCAAGCTTCATTTACAAAGTCCAGACGTCATAATATAACTTCGCTAAAACACATTTATGACACCAAAATCAGGGAAACAACCATTTTTGCTACCTACATGTTACCAAATGTCGCATCCATATATGTAGCAACTTTCGTTTGATTTCTTACATCAAAGTATATTGCTTTCCTGGACTCACCGATGAGTTTCATAATTTGATTTTGCTCACACACAATCCTACGTACACAAATTTACTTATTGACAGACAACACACAGGTACTGGTGCACTAATATCCTTTCTCCAACCAACATTCCAACTAGAAACCACTCCTTTTTCACACTTACGTATTACACACGATCAAGCAGCCGCCCAAAAATAAGTTTCACTTCAATCCAACTGGTAAGCCAACAACAAGCGATCACGAGTACTTAGATGGAGAACCGGATAAGATCCAATTCATACCGTCCCAAAAGAAGTTTCACTTCAAAAGCATAATATAATACGCCTGGTTGGGAATCGAACCAAAGGGACCAAGGGGTAGCGCTCGATTGTGAGCTTGGTGACTAAACACTTCGCTTTTTAAACATACATACTTCTTTCACCAACGTCCTTTTTCCAACCAACATGCCAACACTTCCTGAGATTCAAGTATGTACATTCGTTCATTTCACACGATCAAACATCCACAACATAAGCCGCGAGCCGTCCAAAATTAAGTTTCACTTCAAAAAAAGCTGGTAAGCCAACAATAAAAGATCACCGACATCATCAGCGTCATCATCAGCAGCGTCGGTTTTGTTTAGTACAAAGATGGGAGAACCGAAACCCGTCATCGTGATGTTTTTAATAGTTCATAAGATCGAATTCACACCGTCCCAAAAGAAGTTTCATTTCAAAGAAAAACGTACAGGGAATAACTATATTTATAAAAGATACATTGTGTTCGTTCTTTCAAATACTGTTTCCCTCTTAACTAAACATGGTTCCAAAGGTTCTAATCAAAACAACAGGGTATACTCTAATCATAAAAATATTCATGAAACGTCGTCGTAATCTGTCAAAAAGATCTACCTTTGGAGCACATAAAATCCCAATTTCATCAACAAATTTAATGGAAACTGCTCTTAACCACTGCAACATACGGTTCCAGTATAATCTTTTGGATGTCAAAGATTGTAAACTTCAACCCCTAAGCACTTCTTATGCAACGACCTAGCGCGTTGCGACGATGAGCTATCCAGTTACATCCTACAATTTCTACGTCAATCTCTTGCAGAGTTTCCATATAAAAACCGTGTTGCCTTGTCACACACAACGAATCTACATCTATACGTGTACGAGTATAGCACTGTATTTCTGGATGAGATATGTAAGTGTTTGCATAATAAATGAGCGTGTTTTGCTTTCATATTTATTCTACGCACATTCGTTCCGCCAAAAAGAAAAAAATATATATAACATGAACAAGTGTATATACGTGTGTATGTATGAAATATTGTAATAGACTTCTGCTTTTGAGAAACGAAGCAAAATCTTGAAATAGCGAAAAGAGGGTAAAATTCAATTTTCTTTTATAGCCAATGCACAGAATACTCCATGGGAAGAGCAGCTAGTCGACAGCGCTGTCAACGTATCCCGTAAAGTAAAAGAATTTATTTAATTTTTTCTTTCTGGTAAATCTTGTCTCCATAGCTAGTGGAACAATGACACTCAGACACAGCCATCCACAAAAACGCAAACGGTTCGAAAACGTTTCGCAATTTTCTGAGAACCTTAATAAGGATTGTCGTTTACAAACTCAAGAAAAAGTAGATATCCTTTTACACCTAGCTGTGCAAGAGATTTCAAACAATGATGTGAAAGAAATAGATGTCTGAAGTCAAGGCTGACTTTTCCAAACGCAGAGTGGAAAAAAACTGCAGACTTTTTCACATACAAAGGTAGAAGGTTGTAATCCACATCATTAATATTGATGGTAACCACGTGACAGAGCAGTAACCATTGTACATGTCCATATATATATAATCTTGAGATGATTGTTTCCTTCTAAAATTAAGTTCAAATGCCCGTGTTGTACTAAAACCCACAAATATCAAGTGAAACCTAAGATGTGCAATGTCTAAAAGAACCGACGCCGACGCTAAATTCGTTCTGAAAATATTTAGTTATTTACATCTGATATATAATAGTAATTATCTATTATTTATTTTAAGCTAAGATGCAAGCCCCAAGAAACAAAATTAAGTTGGAAGATTTTTGAAGCTCACTCACATAATTGTTTTCACTGCCCCCACATCTTGCGAAAGTTATACAAGCGTCCAAGAGTAACACTGCCATAAAGAGCTCTCAAATTTGCAGTTCAGATTCGACTAACAGGAGATCCTCTTCTTTGTGGCAAAAATAATTACTTCGCATATACAAATGAAGAGAGAAGTTAGTTTTGAGGCACTGTATGAGCTGCAAATGCTAAATATTTCATATTTTCCGCAGCCGTATGTAATCTTTTTATACCCTATCCCATAGGGGGTAAATTAGTTTTGATACATAGTTTGTAACATAGAGAAATAATTGAGCTAGATATACCTTAAAGTAAATGGATCGACTCAGAATCGATAGCTGAGTCGATTTAGCCATGTCTGTCCGTCCGTACGTCACCAGTTTTTGGGCCTTAAATATTGAGCTAGAATGATGAAATTTGGTACATGTGCTCTTTGTTGCTCCCAGCAGAACAAGTGTAAATTTTTTTGAAATCCGCCCACTGCCCTATATAGAAAAATGAAAATGTTAATGAACAACGTATTGAGACAATCTTAATTTCATTCAAATAAAGTTTTTTGCCACGCCCAATTTTTGGGGCGTTTTTAATAAAAAAAAAACCCTTTTCGGCAAAATTTTAAAATTTTTGAAAAACATATGAGAAGGCTACAATCCGCTGTGCGGATCGTTGAATACCCTATCCCATCCCATCCTTAAAATGAATATCTCCAAAAAGTGGGCTTTATCAGCCTATAATATAGAAAATGACATTGTCAAAACAATAAATTGTTCAAACAGTTTATCAGAATATTTTGTCGTTTTCCTCCTGCATATGCTATGGGGTAGGGTATACAAATGGTTTTTTTTAAGAAAACGCCCCCAAAAAGTGGGCGTGGGCTAAAATGATCTATTAACGAAATGTTTATATTAATATTACTAATTATTCTGCATCAAATTTTTTTTCGAAAATTTTAAAATTTGACCGTAAAACGTTTTTTTATTAAAAACGCCCCCAAAAAGTAAGCGTGGCAAAAAAACTTATATGAACGAAATATAGATATTACGATTGTCTAACTACGTTTCTCAAGGGCGTGGCAGCGGGCGGATTTCAAAAATTTTTACACTTATTCTGCTGGGAGCAAGAAAGAGCACGTGTATTAAATTTCATCCTTCTAGCTCAAAATTTAAGGCCCGAAAACTGGTGACGTACGGACGGACGGACGGACGGACGGACGGACAGACATGGCTAAATCGACTCAGCTAGTGATTCTGAGTCGATCCATATATGTATATGTAGCTAAATTATTTCTCTATGATACAAACTATGTATCAAAACTAATATACCCCTATGGGATAGGGTATAAAAATGTTGATGCAGAATTATTAGTAATATTTATATAAACATTTCATCTATAGACCACTTAACCCACGCCCACTTTTTGGGGGCGTTTTTATATAAAAACCATTTTTATACACTACCCCTTAACATATGCAGGAGAAAAACCTTGTCTTTTGTAGAACCGTAAAATTTGTCGTGACAATGTCATTTTCTATATTTTATACCCATCGTATTTTAAGCCATGTTCATATTTTGGGGATATTAGTTTTACAGATGGGATGGGGTAGGGTATTCAGCGATCCGCACAGCGGATTGTAGCCTTCTCAAATGTTTTATCTATAAGTCGATTTCAAAATACTGAAATATGCTTCTATACAAGGTTTCAAGTGAATCCTTTCAGTTGTTTTGAAGATATATGTACTCTTAAATCCCGTTACTTATCCTTTTGACAAAACACTTGCTATGGAAGCATCTTTCTATGAACCCATATAAACAAATTTAGTTAAACGTCTATGTTCACTATTCGAGAATCATAAAATTTATGAATTACCATTTTAATATTATTTAATTAATAATAATTTTTACACATTTTTACACATGTATATTTAAACTTTAAAATTTAATCAAAATCGATATACCCATTTACGTAAAATCAATAATTAAATTGCTGCCAATTTTGTACGATTAATTAAGAGTTTAAACCTGATCAAATAGTGTTATATCAGTTTTGCTTTTGATACATAGTTTGCAACATAGAGAAATAATAATTATGGATAAAATATAGACAATGACATAGTCTCTATATCTTGCTCAGATACTTTTTATAATTTCTTATGATATAACCAGAGAATACGTTTATTTAAAAATTGGCGTTCCAGTGGGCGGATTTTTAAAAGGGTTACACTTGTTCTGCATCGAACAGGGAGTCCTTACACTAGCTCAAAATCGGTGCCACACAGACGGACGGACGGACAGACAGATAGACATGTCTCAATCGACTTAGCTAACGATTATGAGTCGATTCATATACATTAAGGTAGATACACCTGAAATTATTCCTCTATGAAAAAACGAAGATTGTCTAAATGTTTTGCTCAGACACTTTTACAGAATTCCATTTGCCAAAAAAAAAGTTCTTATGAAAAGTGGGATGAAAGATTTTACACTTTTTCTGCTTCGTCGAGCAATTTCATTATTCTAGCTCAAAATGTAAAGCCCAATAATCGGTAACGTGAAGACTGACGACTCAGCTAATGATTTTGAGCGATATGAAAATGACATTTGCATAATATATAATTCGGATAGATTATCTAAATATTTTATGGTTCGATAAAAACAGCGTTTTTCAATTGCATGGGGTTGGGTATACAAATCGTTTTTATACAAAAACGCGCCAAAAAGGGGGCGTTGGTTAAAATTTGTATACCCTACCCCAAGGCATATGCAATAGAAAAATTTTGTTTTTTGTCGAACCATAAAAGATTTTTATAAACTGTCTGAACAATATGTTGTGAAAACTTCAAACATATTGCTGTTTTATTTACAAATATTAGCAGCTCATTTGGAATATACGAAAGGGGCTTCATTGCTTCTAAACAGAGGTTGACCCCAAATGGAATGAATCGATTTGTTGGTAAACTGCTATCACTAATGACTTCTGTTGAATCTATAAAGGCTAAGAAAAATCTTTTACAAAGAAAAGTCCCTAATTGCTGTTTACAACTTAGAATATAGAATAAAGAATGGTTTACATTTGCGGTCTCTTGTTAGTATCTACACTAGTCCATCCCATCTCTTCTCCCGAAACATCAAAGCAAATTTGACTATCCAAGTTGGAAACCACAATGAATTTCCTTTTATACCGACACATTATACAGCTAGATAAATATATATATATATATATATATATATATATATATATATATATATAAATATACAACTTTTTTAGCTAGGATTGTATTATTTGAAATCAAAAGAAGTCCATTAGGTATTTGCTTTTCATTAATTAACCTAACGACCATGAATGGTCTTCATGCTCAGACTCCCTTTTTCTTCGGATACGGTTTGTCTGATGGTTAAATATTCCATCTGTATTTTTATATACCTCTGATGTTTTTTTTCGTCGTTTTCTTTTGGTTAATGTTGTACAACCTATGGTGTCTTTTATTTGTATGGTCAACTTATTTTTAATGTAATTATTCTCTTTTCCTTTAATTTTCTTTTAATCTATGCTTTCAGAGATGTGAGGATAGGTATTGGTAGCTAGTCTCAGTAAATTCCATTTCAATGAAAGACTTTTTCGAAATATTTGTTCAAACCAGAAAAAAAAGTTATGAGAAGGCTACAATCCGCTGAGCGAATCGTTGAAAACTCTATCCCACCCCATCCTTAATTAATAGCCGAGCCTTAAATCTTTATGGGCATTAAATACATAAAATACAATACCCCAAAATCTTGTTCAGCCAGTTTATCAACATCTTACATGGTTTTTACAAAATTAGTATTACCTATAAAATGTGGATTGTAGACAATTTTTGGTTTACCAAAGAGACTATTTGTTCTGCTTCGTCGGACAGAGAATCTATATACCAAATTTCACCATTCAAGATATTGTTCTTACAGTTTATAAAAATCTTTTATGCTTCGACAAAGAACAATGTTTTCTATTGCATACACAATCGGGTTGGGTACACAAATGGTTTTTGTAAGGAAACGCCCCCAAAAAGTGGGCGTGGGTTAAAATGATGTATAGTCGAAATGTTCATATTATCATAGCCAATGATCTTGCATAGAAAGTTTTTACAAATATTTTAAATATGTACCAAAAAACGTTTTTTTTATGAAAACCCCCAAAAAAGTGGGTGTGGCAAACAATTTTGTTTAGACGAAATATAGATATTGCGATTTTCTAAATATGTTGTTTATACACTTTTTCAAAATTCCTTACGGTTTGGCAAAAAACTACGTTTTTCTTAAAAGGGGCGTGGCATTGGGTGGATTTCAAAATTGTTTACACTTGTTCTGCTGGGAGCAAAAAAGAGCACTTGTACCATATTTCATAATTCTAGCTGGTGACGTACGAACGGAAGGACGGACAGACATAAGTAAATCGACTCAGCTAGCGATTCTGAATCGATCCATATACTTTGAGGTATATGTATCGAAATTATTTCTCTATGTTACAAACTTAATGTCAAAACTAATATACCCCTATGGGATAGGGTATAAACATATGAGAAGGCTACAATCCGCTGTGCGGATCGTTGAATACCCTATCCCATCCTATCCATAAAACTAAAATCCCCAAAAAAGTGGGCATGGCTAAAAACACGTTGTGCTAGAATAAATGATATAGTGACAACAAATTCTTCAGACCGCTTACAAAACACTTTTACGGTTCTACAAAAGACAAGGTTTTCTCCTGCATATGTTATGGGGTAGTGAATAAAAATGGTTATACCCTATCCCATAGGGGTATATAAGTTTTGATACATAGTTTGTAACATAGAGAAATAATTTAGCTAAATATACCTCAAAGTATATGGATCTACTCTGAATCGATAGCTATGTCGATTAAGCCATGTCTGTCCGTCCGTCGGTCCGTCCTTACGTAACCAGTTTTTATGCCTTAAATTTTGAGCTAGAAGGATGAAATTTTGTAACGGGTTTTTTGTTGCTCCCAGCAGAACAAGTGTAAAAATTTTTGAAATCCCACTGCCACACCCCCTTTTTAAAAAAACGTATTTTTTGACCAAACCATAAGGAATTTTGAAAATTTTTCTGAACAACATATTTAGACAATCTGAATATCTGTATTTCGTTCATATAAAGTTTTTTGCCACGCCCACTTTTTGGGGGCGTTTTTAATAAAAAACTTTTTTCGGTCAAATTTTAAAATTTTCGAAAAAAACTTTTGATGCAGAATCATTAGTAATATAAATATGAACATTTCGTCCATAAACCATTTTAAGTAGTGCCCACTTTTTGGGGGCGTTTTTATATAAAAACCATTTTTATACACTACCCCATAACATACGTAGGAGAAAACCTTGTCTTTTGTAGAACCGTAAAAGTTTTTTATAAGCAGTCTGAAGAATTTGTTGTCACCATGTCATTTTCTTTATTTTATCCACATCGTGTTTTTAGCCATGTCCACTGGGATTTTAGTTTTACAGATAGGATGGGATAGGGTATTCAACGATCCGCACAGCGGATTGTAGCCTTCCACATGGTTTTTTATAAAAGCGTATTTTGGCCAAATTTTAAAATTTTCGAAAAAAATTTTGATGCAGAATCATTAGTAACATTAATTCGAATATTTCGTCTTTAGACTATTTTAACCCAGGCCCACTTTTTGGGGGTGTTTTTATATAAAAAACATTTTTATACACTACCCCATAACATATGCAGGAGAAAAACCTTGTCTTTTGTAGAACCGTAAAATTTGTTGTGACAATGTCATTTTCTATGTTAAATCCCAGTCGTGTCTTAAGCCAGATGGCATGGGATAGGGTATTCAACGATCCGCACAACGGATTGTAGCCTTCTGGGATAGTTTATAAACAAATGGACAAAAGCTTATAGAAATTAAAAAAAAAGAGTGGTGAATGCACGACTGGGTCGTACGAAACTTTCTCTTTCACAGCGAGTAGAAAAGCGTGATGAGAAGCTATGATTATAAGAACTTTCATTTGGGGAATTTGAAGGAAATGGTGTCAATGTGAATTATAACGATTTCTGTTATTGGCCAAAACTAAATATTCCGTTATGAAATAATGGGGCCAAAAATAAAAATGTTGGATTGTTGCAAAGAGTAATTGTAGTAGATAGATTAAATTTCCTTCAATTTGACCAAAAAGTTTGCGAGAAACTGACAATTTTCTTTATAAAGCCTTAAACCAAATATTCGTTATATGCATTTTATGGGTATACACTTATGCATTTTTTTGGAACTTCTATACTTATAATATATCTTAAGTTTAATCAAAGTCGTTAGAGCCGTTTTCGAGTAAATTTGCCTTATGTGTAATTTTTGTATGGTCGTTATCGTTAATAATATTGCCTAGAATTTTCCTAGCTCAAAATTTAAGGATTAAAAATCGGTGACATACAAACGGACGGGACGATCCATATACTTTGAGGTATATCTAGCTAAATTATTGCTCTATATTACAAAATACAAACTATGTATCAAAACGAATAAACCCCTTTGGTATTGGGTATAAAAACTTTTTTTTGTCGACCCATAAACTATTTTGATTCATTTTCTGAATCTGAAGCTGGAGCTATAATTCATTGTCATAAAATCCATATTATGGGGATATTAATTTTAGCAATAAGATGGGATAGGGCATTAAACAATCCGCTTAGTGAACTGTAGTCTTCTCATATGTTTATACCCTATCCCATAGGGGGGTATATTAGTTTTGATACTTAGTTTGTAACATAGAGAAATAATTTTGCTACATATACCTCAAAGTATATGGATCGACTCAGAATCGCTAGCTGAGTCGAATTAGCCATGTCTGTCTGTCCGTCCGTCCGTCCGTCCGTCCGTCTGTCTGTTCGTCAGCGGTTTTTGGGCCTTAAATTTTGAGCTAGGATAATGAAATTTGGTATATAGGATCCTCGTCCGTGCCACCAGAACAAGTGTAAAAATTTTTAAAATCCGCCCACTGCCACGCCCCCTTTTTAGGAAAACTTATTTTTTGGCCAAACCGTAAGGAATTTCAAAAAAGTGTCTGAGTAGCATATTTAGACAATCCTAATATCTATATTTCGTTCATACAAAGTTTTTTGCCACGCCCACTTTTTGGGGGCGTTTTTAGTAAAAAACGCTTTTTGTCCAAATTTTAAAACTTTCGAAAAAAATGTTGATGCAAATACTTCCGAAATGGTAATATAAACATTTTGTCCATAGATCATTTTCACCTACGCCCACATTTTGGGGGCGTTTTCTTACAAAAACCGTTTGTATACCCCATCCCAAGGCATTAGCAATAGAAATACGAACCACACAAGATTTTGAGAAACTGTCTGAGCAATATATTGTGACAATTTCATTTTCTGTATTTCAATGCCATAAGGCCTATATTTTGAGGATATTAATTTAAAGGATGGGATGGGATAGGGTATTCAACGATCCGCATAGCGGATTGTAGCCTCTCATATGTTTTTTTTTTTAATTCATTTTTTATACCCTATCCCAAAGGGGTATATTAATTTTGATACTTAGTTTGTAACTTAGAGAAATAATTTTGCGTCTTTCAATCCTTATATCTATATTTCGTCCATACAAAGTTTTTTGCCACGCCAACTTTTTGGGGGCGTTTTTTTTTAAATCCGCCCACTGCCACGCCCCCTTTTAGAAAACTTAGTTTGAAGCCAAACCGTAAGGAATTTCAAAAAAGTGTCTGAGCAGCATATTTAGACAATCCTAAATCCTTTCGTCTATATAAAGTTTTTTGCCACGCCCACTTTTTGGGGGCGTTTTTAGCAAAAAACGCTTTTTGTCCAAATTTTAACACTTTCGAAAAAAAATTGATGCAAATACTTCCATAATGGTAATATAAACATTTTATTTGATGATCATTTTCACCTACGCCCACATTTTGGGGGCGTTTTCTTACAAAAACCATTTGTATACCCCATTCCAAGGCATTAGCAATAGAAATACGTTGTTTTTTGTCGAACCACAAAAGATTTTGAGAAACTGTCTGAGCAATATATTGTGAAAATGTCATTTTCTGTATTTCATCGCCATAAGGCCTATATATTGAGGATATTAATTTAAAGGATGGGATGGGATAGGGTATTCAACGATCCGCATAGCGGATTGTAGCCTCTCATATGTTTTTTGTATAGGTTCGCTTATATGAAAAATTATAGCGATGCAATCTTCTGCAATAGTGATGGACTTTAACCCTATCTAAAAAAAAATTCCCTAAGACTAACTTTTGTACTAATCAGCAATATATTTTTGATGAGTATAATATATATATGTAGGATATATTTTATTTTATTTCAATTTATGAACTTAAGTTAAATATAAAATTAGCTTATCGCTAGCACTAAGGAGGAAAACTTTAAATAACAACTTGCAATCAAAAAATGCGTGTGCGGTAGTTCGTAAATAATCAAGAAGTGTCCCTCTTGCAAATTGGATCCTACAACTCGGCCATTCTACAGTTCAACGGCGATGTTGAGGAGACTTATGCCTCTGTTGTTGGCGGAGTTCACAGAGTCTCCTTTTTGTGGATTGGGCAAACGATGCTGAGGTTCCATTCTTCAGGCATACTTTCATCCAACCAGATTTGGCTTATGAGTTGGTAGATGTTACCAGCTTTATAAAGCTCAGCGGGAAGGCCGCCATTTCCAGCGGCTTTATTAGGCTTGAGTTCAGATATTACTATGCTCAATTCACTTAGGTCGTGTGGTTGGCCGTTTTCGCTGTCGTTGCCAATATTGAATGGTTCGTTCTGCCTGACAGTGGAATGTCGCCGTCTAACGGTCTGTAGAAGTGGTTCTTCCATATCCTCAACATCGACTGTGTCTCATCTACGATATTTCCTTGTTCATCTCGACAGGATTCTTCCCTTCTTCTCTGCCTATAGAGCTCAATGACAGCTCTCGTCTTCACCTGCAGCTTAGCCTTGTTGGCTGCGAGCATCTGTCGGCATTCCTCATCAAACCTAGGGTTTCTTGCTGGTGTCCGCGAGAAACCTAGCACATTAGTTGCGGCTGATCTAATGGCTTGTTGGCATCGTTGACATTGTTCTTCGACATTAGATGCTGGTGGTATGGTGTGAATCGAGAGGTTAAGGGATACGCATAATTTTTTTTCACAGTATTTCTGGTTTGTTGAGGCGTGGTGGATATCCGCATCCTTACTTTGGCTGCAACAAGGTAATGGTCCGAGTCGATGTTAGCCCCTCGGAATGTTCGGAAATTCAAAATAGTGGATGCATGCCTCTTGTCTATAGCAATGTGATCACTTTGGTTGACTTTCCGTTGATCTGAAGACCGCCATGTCCCCTTATGAATATTGAGGTGAGAAAACCGAGAGCTGGCAATATTGTCATTTCGTTCAGTAGCGAAGTCAATTAGCCTAAGTCCGTTATCATACGTATTGTCGTGTAGGCTATATTTTCCGACAATTCTGCTAAAGATGTCTTCTCTTCCTAGCTTTTCGTTAAAATCTCCCAGCACGATTTTAACATCGTACTTTGGTAGTCGCTCATAGGCTTTGTCAAGGAGGTCGTAGAAGCAATCCTTAATTATATCATCTCTTTCCTCCGTCGGAGCGTGAGCTCATATAAGACTTAATTTCGCGAATTTGGCCTTGATGCGGATTGAAACAATGCGTTCACTATTGTCTTGGAAACATAAGACTTCTTGCCTAAGTCTGGCACTTATACTGGATGGAGAGACGGTTTTGGACCACCAATAAAATTATTCGATTTTGATCTTATACCTCCCCATATTCTCATGAAATCTCTTTTGTTACCTTCCCCTTCACTCTCCTAGTCAACGATAGAAAAATCACAATGGTGTTCATGTTTCCATTTAATACTTTAGTAATAGTCAAAATTAAGTAAACACATATGAGAAGGCTACAATCCGCTGTGCGGATCGCTAAATACCCTATCCAATCCCATCCTTAAAATGAATATCTCCAAAAAGTGGGCTTTATCAGCATATAATATAGAAAATGACATTGTCAAAACAATATATTGTTCAAACAGTTTATCAGAATATTTTGTTGTTTTACAAAACACATCGTTTTCCTCCTGCATATGCTATGGGGTAGGGTATACAAATGGTTTTGTAAGAAAACGCCCCCAAAAAGTGGGCGTGGGCTAAAATGATCTATTAACGAAATGTTTATATTAATATTACTAATTATTCTGCATCAAATTTTTTTTCGAAAATTTTAAAATTTGACCGTAAAACGTTTTTTTATTAAAAACGCCCCCAAAAAGTGGGCGTGGCAAAAAACCTTATATGAACAAAATATAGATATTACGATTGTCTAACTACGTTTCTCAGGCACTTTTTCAAAATTCCTTATGGTTTGGCGAAAAAGTACGTTTTTCTAAAAAGGGGGCGTGCCAGTGGGCGGATTTCAAAATTTTTTAAACTTGTTCCGCTGGGAGCAACAAAGAGCACGTGTACCAAATTTCATCCTTCTAGCTCAAAATTTAAGGCCCGAAACCTGGTGACGTACGGACGGACGGACAGACATGGCTAAATCGACTCAGCTAGTGATTCTGAGTCGATATATATACTTTGAGGTATATGTAGCTAAATTATTTCTCTATCTTACAAACTATGTATCAAAACTAATATACCCCTATGGGATAGGGTATATTACACAGGAAATTAACTTACGAATATAGTTAAAATATAAAAAAATCAAAACAAAATAATGATACATAAATGAATGTTCATTTGAATTTTCTTATTGCAAAACATAAACGCCCATTTGTCATTAATCAGCCCAACAGCAGGCTGAACTTATGCGGAATGTAAAATATATGAAATGAAACGCAAATAAAGCCACTCGACTCAAAAAACGCCAGTTGTCGTTTAATAAAAACGTCATGTGGAATAAGGGTGATGATCAGCACTCGTAGTAGTATTTCGTGGACCTTGTGTTTCGACTTCGTAGCGATTAGTTAATCCCACACTTGTTTATATGGGCCGAAAAACTTACTTAAAATCTTTGTCGCATTACCAAATTGCGTGCGCCTAATTGACAACAGGTCTTCTTGATACTGCATAGCTGGCTTCCTCTTCTTGCTTAATGTCCTTTGATTGTCCTAGCTTTGTTACCGATTTTTGGGCCATAAATTTTGAGCAAGAGTGATGAAATTTGGTCCGACGAAGCAGTACAAGTGCAAACATTTTTAAAATTTAAAATTTTGAAAAAGTGTGTTAATAGGAAAATAAGACAATCGCAATATTATATTTCGTCTATATAAAGTTGTTTGCCACGCCCACTTGGTTCGTAACATAGAGAAATTGGGGGCGTTATCCTACAAAAACCATTTGTATAATCTACCCCAAGGCATAATCAATAAAAAAAACGTTGTTTTTTATCGAACCACAAAAGATGTTGATAAACTGTCACCGTGACACCGTCATTTTCAATATTTTATCACCATAAAGCCCACATTTTCAGAATATTAATTTTAAGGATAGGATAGGATAGGGTATTAAACGATCCGCACAGCGCATTGTAGCCATCTCATATGATTTTCACTTGTTTTGTAGGCAACAAGGACCCTCTATACCAAATTTCATTAGTCTAGCTAAACATTTAAGGTTTAAAAATCGGTGACGTACAGACGGACGGACGGACAGACAGACATGGCTTAATCGACTCAGCTAGCGATTCTGAGTCGATCCATATACAAGGTGGCGCAAAAGTAATCCTCCTATCAGAAAATGCTATAAATTTTGCGATTGGCCCCTAATGTCAGTTCTGTTTTGACATTTGTGTAGTAAACACATGCGAAATACACGTTAATAAACAATGTTACGCTACACTGCTCCAGAACACGGAATATTGGTGACTATTTATTTGAGCAATAATCGGTCAGTGACTTTGGCACAACGTGAATTTCGTCGCAGATTTCCTAGCCGTCCAACGCCTACTGGTGAAACACTGCGACGTTTAGCCGCTCGCCTCGAAGAGACTGGCACAACACGAGATGCTGCCAGGCGTGGCAGACCCCGGAGTAGCCGTTCTGCAGAGAATATTGCTGCTGTAGCCGAAGATGTCATGGAAGCGCCGTCGACATCGACCAGACGACGTGCCACGCAAATGGGTATCAGTCGACGAATTTTGGTACTTGATTTGAAGATGTTTCCGTACAAAGTCCAGACGGTGCATCAGCTGTTAGCTGCTGACCGCCAATAGCGTCTAACATACGCTCAAGCCATCCTTAATCACCACCAAGAGGAAGAGGATTTTTCATCAAAAATAATCAGTGATGAGGTCCATTTGCATCTTAGCGGGTACGTAAATAAGCAAAATTTACGCTTCTGGGGCACTGAAAATCCGCGTGTAACCCACGAAGAGCCATTACACCCGCTCAAAGTCACTGTATGGTGTGCTGTTTTCGCTGGAGGAGTCGTCGGACCTTTTTTCTTCGAAGACGTCGCGGGCCAAACGGTTACTGAGAATGGTGAGCGCTACAGAGCAATGATCAACGATTTCTTTTTGCTGCAACTTGATGAATTGGGATTGGAAAACATGTGGTTCCAACAGGACAGTGCAACGGCACACACTGCACGTGCCACAACCGATATGCTGAAGGATGCATTTCCCGGGCGCCTAATCTCCCGTTTTGGCGATTTGCACTGGCCAGCAAGATCGCCTGATTTGACCGCTCCAGACTTCTTTTTGTGGGGCTTTTTGAAGTCGCGGGTTTATGTCAACAAGCCTCAGACTCTTGCAGCTCTTAAATACAATATCCGTCAAGAATGTGAGGACCTATCGCCGGAAGTTTTGGCCAAAGTGATGGAAAATGCCATAAAAAGGGCTCAAATGACAATCAACTGTGGCGGCGGCCATTTACATGACATCATATTCTCGACTTGATGTAAAAAAAATTAAGAGACCAAAAAAAAAAATAATCCACAAGAAGAATCGAAGTTTTTCATTTTTTTTTTAAATTACAGCCAAAAAACATCGGAAGCTTATTTTTACGCCACCTTGTACTTTGAGGTATATAATTATTTCTCTATTTTACAAACTATGTATCAAAACTAATATATCCCTTTGGGATAGGGTACAAAAAGTAGGCGTGGCTAAAATCTTCATGTTGATAAAATTAGAAAATGACATTGCGACAGCATACTTTTCATACGGTTGACTAATATCTTTTATGGTTCGATAGAAAACGACGCTTTTCTATTGCATAATATGCTATGAAGTGGTGCATAAAAATCGTTTTGTTAAGAAAAGTGGTTGTGGCAGTGGGCGGATTTTGAAAATGTTTACACTTCTTCTGCTTCGTCGGACAGAGAGTCTATATTCCAACTTTGATTGTTCTAGCTCAAAATTTAAGGCCCAGAAATCGGTGACGCACAGACGAAATGTTCATATTATCATAATTAATGATCTTGCATCGAAAGTTTTTTTCAAATATTTTAAAAATGTACCAAAAAACGTTTTTTATAGAAACCGTCGCCAAAAAGTGGGCGTATCAAAAAACTTTGTATAGACGAAATATAGATATTGAGAATCTCTAAATATGCTGCTCCGACTTTTTTTTTAAAATAACTATCGAAATTATTTCTCTATGTTACAAACTTAATGTCAAAACTAATATACATACCCCTATGGGATGAATATAAAAATTGCGCATACGACACACGTTTGAAAAAAAATATGTCAAGCCTTTAAGGAATCAATTACGGACAGAATTTCAAAAACAACTTTTGTTGTTTTCCCCCACGGTAATAACATTTCGATGATAGGGAAACACAAAAAAATCTCGAGGTCGATATTTTTTTACGATACCAATACCTTTCTCTCTGTAAAAGAAATTTAAAAAACAAAGTTAACAAAATCATATTCCTGCTTATGACGTAGATAAAAACGGTGTATTAATCTTATCAAACATTTTGAACGATGGATACCTAATTCATAAAAATTAGTAGATACACCCAAACCCAGTTTTGGGTGATGTTTATTTTAATGATTGGATGGTATTTAACTATTTTAACGGCGGTTTGTAACCTTTGTAATTATTAGGAACATTAGGAAATTTAAAAAAAATTTCTTCAAATTCTTTAATAGGAGTTTAGGTTATCAGTGTTGTAATTTAACTATTTTAACGGCGGATTGTAACCTTTGTAATTATAAGGAACATTAGGAAATTTAAAATAATTTTTTTTTCAAATTATTTATTAGGAGTTCTTGTTATTAGTGTTGAAATTTGTATCTGGACTTCTTGCCTCGAATATGGAAACCAAACGTCATTAATATAACTCAGCAGGACGGTTTTGGAATGCGAAACGAAAAGAAACAGAGTTTACCAAATATATAGAATAACTGTTGTTAAGAAGAAAAACACTATTTTAATTAGTTTTAAAATTAATATTTATTTCGTGCTTTACTTATTATTAAACTTATTTTTAAAGTGTAAGTTTATTAAATAATTTAAACATTGACTTTTGATAAATTCATTGATCTATATATCACTTTCATTTTATTTACAAACAAAATGTACAAAAAGAACACAAGTATTTGATAGAATAATAATTGATTAACTAAAAATATTTATTTGAAGATGCAAGGAAAAATAAAGCGTTATGTTGAGTAAACAGAATTTTGGCATTAGGATCCATGATTTGCTTTGATAAACTGAAAGAAAAGAAATACATATAAGTGAATTAGTAAATTTTTTTTTTTTTAAATTTTAAAACACATATTCAGAAATTAATTATTTGACAATATTTTTTAAAAAAAAAATCTTAAAAATAAAGATGATATTCATTTAGCTATGAACTATTTATAACTACCTATGTCTTTTATTATGAATACTTTTTTGACAATGGCTAATTCGATAAAACACAGTATTTTGTTAAACCGTAAAGAATTTCGAAAAATTCTTTAAACATCGTGTTCATATATTAAGAGAATCTTAATATATATATTGATGTCGAGTATCTAAAATGTTTTGCCATGGCCACTTTTTTGGGGAACTTTTAATTAAAAATGGTTGTTGGTAAAATTTAAAGGTAATTCGAAAAATAAATGATAATGAAAATTCTTCGATAATATTGATACAAACATTTAGTCTATAGATCATTTTAATATACACCCACTTTTTGGGGACATACATATTTTATAAGGGTATATTGGTCAGTCCGAAATGCTCTTTTTTCATGTATGTATTCGGTGATGGTGTGGCACGATGGTTAATGCGATGAACTACCGCGTAGGAGGTCAGGGTTCGACTCCCAGCCATAGAAACACCCAAATGATTTTTCACTGGCCATCCTCTCGTGATGATCAGACAAATCAGACGAGTAGTATCATTGCAAAAAAAGCTTACTTTAACTTGCGTTCGAATGCGGCATAAAAATATGAGGTCCATCCATCGTGCAAGAAGTCATTCGCATATATGTAGTTCAGGAACAATTAGTTTTAAAATCCACCCACGGCCACCAATGGCATGGCCACCTCGATATCCATAAGGGAACATGGCGCCATGGCGGTCTCCAGATCAACGAACAGTCAACCAAATTGATCACATCGCGATAGATTAGAGGCACGCAACAAGTATTTTGGATATCCGATAATTCCGAATGACTAACATCGGCTCGGACAACTACCTTGTTGCAACAAAGGTAAGAAAACGGATATTCGCTAGGCCACAATAAACCAGAAATACTGTGAAAAAATTTAATTCAATATAATCGCAGGAGACCGCCAAGACCTTCGCGCGACGCGTATCCCTTAACCTCTCGATTCACACCATACTACCAGCATCTAATGCCGAAGAACAATGGCAACGACGCCAACAAGCAATTAGATCAGCCGCAACTGATGTGCTACGTTTCTCGCAGCAAAAAGCAAGAAACCCCTTGTTTGATGAGGAATAACGACAGATGCGCACAGCCAAGAACGAGGCCTACAAGGCAAAGCTGCAGGTATAGACGAGATCTGCCATTGAGCTCTATAGGTCGAGAAGAAGGGAAGAATACCAGCTTTTTAGAAAGAAGAAAAAAGAGCAAGCAAAGTGCGCATTCGAGGATATAAAGAGGTGTCACTGCAGGAACGATGTTCGCAAGTTTTACCAAAGTCTAAAACGTCAAAGTCAACGATACAAGGCTCGAACAGAATGCTGTAGAGATGAAGAAGGAAATATCGTAGTTGAGACGTTGATCTGCAGACTATTAAACGGCGAAGACGAACAACATTCCGCTGTCAGGCAGAACGAACCATTCAACATTGGCAACGACAGCGAAAACTGCCAACCACCCGACCTAAGTGAAGTGACGATAGCAATATCTAAACTCAGGCTTAATAAGGCCGCCGAAAATGACGGCCTTCGCGCTGAGTTTTATAATGCTGGCGAAGATGACTTGGTAAGTAACATCCACCAACTAATAAGCAAAATCTGGTCGGATGAAAGTATGACTGAAAAATTAAACCTCAGCTTCGTTTGCCCGATCCACAAAAAAGGAGACCCTCTGAACTGCGCCAACTACAGAAGCATAAGTCTCCTCAACATCGCCTATAAGATCCTAACCCGATCGACCCTTGTCAGTATGGTTGTAGACCGGAAAATTCTACAACCGATTAAATTTTCACACTTCGGTAGATCCTGGAAAAAAAAAACAAGAAAAAACGATTTCAAAGCCGCATACGACAGCATTTATAGAGACGTACAGCATTTATAGAGACGTACTATACATAGCCATGTCTAGTTTTGGTATACCGCCCAAACTCATCTGTTTGTATAGGATGACGATGGGTAATTCTCGCTGATCCACCAGGTTCGGAAACGACCTCACCGATATATTCGATACAAAAAAAGGATTTAGGCAAGGCGATGCGCTGTCATGTGATTTCTTTAATTTGATTCTTGAGAAGATTGTGCAAAACAACCGAGCAACCACCAGAGGCACAATCTTCCAAAAATCTGTGCAACTACTAGCATACGCCGACGATATTGACATCATTGGTAGGAGTCAACGTTACGTGGCGTAACCTAGTACAGAGAAGGAATGGAATGGGTTTAACAGCATTTGAGGGATAGACTAGTATATGCTGTCAACAGGAAATCGTTTAATACCCTATCCTATCCCAGCTTTAAAGTGAATATCCCAACAAATTGAAACACGCCCACTCTTTGGGGGCGTTATTCTAGAAAAAAAATTGTTAAGCCCATCCCATAGCATATCCATAGGCAAATCTCGTTTTTGTAGAACCATCAAGGAAGATAAACCGTCTGTACAAAATACATTCAGTTTTAAGCAATGCCCACTTTTTGGGGACATTTATTATTAGAATAGGATGTAATAGGGTATCCAACGGTTCGCATTGCGGATTATAGCCTTCTCATATGTTTATACCCTATCCCATAGGGGTATATTAATTTTGATACATAGTTTGTAACATAGAGAAATAATTTAGCTACATATACCTCAAAGTATATGGATCGATCGGTTGCTGAGTCGATTTAGCCATGTCTGGTATACGTGCTCTTTGTTGCTCCCAGCAGAACAAGTGTAAAAAATTTTGAAATCCGCCTACTGCCACGCCCCCTTTTTAGAAAAACATATGGTTTGGCTAAACCGTAAAGAATTTTAAAAAAGTGTCTAAGGAGCATATTTAGAGAATCGAAATATCTATATTTCGTCAATATAACGTTTTTTGCCACCCCTACTTTTTGGGGCGTTTTTATAAAAAAAAACGTTTTTTGGCTAAATTTTAAAATTTTCGAAAAAATGTTGATGCAGAATAATTAGTAATGTTAATATAAACATTTTGTCTTTAGACCATTTTAACTCACTCCCACTTTTAGGGGGCGTTTTTAAATAATAACCATTTTTATACACTGCCCCATAACATATGCTGGAGAAAAACCTTGTCTTTTGTAGAACCGTACAATTTATTGTGACATTGTCACTTTCTATATTTAATCCCCATCGTGTTTAAAGCCATCTACACATCCTTTCCCATAGGGGTATATTAGCTTTGATACATAGTTTGTAACATAGAGTAATATTTAGGTAGATATACCTTAAAGTAAATGGATCGACTCAGAATCTCTAGCTGAGTCAATTAAGCCATGTCTATCTGTGCGTCCGTCCGTCCGTCTAACAGTATGTCTCCAATTTAATAAATTAATAAAATTTGATATTTAGAATCCTTGTCGGGGCTACAGAACAAGTGTAAACATTTTTTATATCCGCCAATAGCCACGACCCCTTTACAGTAAAACATTGTTTTTGGCCAAGGAAAACATTTTTCGGTACAATATGAAGAAAACTTGAAATAACTCTCGATGAAAATATTTCGAGAATAATACTAAGAACACACAGCTGATTGTAGCTTTCTCATATGTTTTTTTCTTAAAATTATATTTTTCATCCTCGTCATGAGATGACCCTATTTATTGACTTAAACCGCTTATTTTAATTTTAAAAGAAAAACTTTTAAGTCACTAAGCTACCAAATTGTAACCTGCTTGTAAGCTTTAAATGCCATTGTGCCAGACACTTTTATGCATCTAACATAATCCACTTACCCGAACTGAGAAGCATTTGATTGTTTAGGTTGTCATCCTGTACGAGAATAGCATTGAGAACCGTCTCACGTCTCAGCATTGGGAAATTTTCAATTTCCGCTACGCATTTCAATTCCAGAGTTCTCGACGGATTATAGAACCGCGGCCCATTCAAATAGAAATGAGTTTGTAGTATTTGTCGTCGCAAATTATAATCGTGTGCCGGTATTGTGTGTTCTTGCCTTGGCTGCAGTTCACCATAGAGAGCCTTGGAAAATATATTCAACGATTGGAAGAAATAAAAAAAAAAAAAATAAACAGGATATAAGTTGTCAGGTCATCAATGAAGTTATTTCCCTTACCTTTTCTCCGTTAATGTACCAGGTGAGAGTGGCAGTCGGGCTTGAGTAATCTGACGAACAGTTTGCGGTTACGAATTCATCTACATGATACATTGAATGGAAACTGCTTATAAGCGGATTGTTTTGTGGAAGTGCTGCAAAGAAAGGGATATATTATCTATTTAATACTTGTAAAAAATTGTCTAAAATTAATTTCACAGTGTTTTGTTGGATATCCAACCGTAAGGAACTCAAACACAAAAAGGGTTTAGCTTTCGTAAAAAAAAATTTAAAATTTTGCTATCCGGAAATTATGTTTTATTTTTGTACTGGAATACATACCTAAATATTCATGTACGACTATGTTTAGTTCTTGAGTCAAGGATAGAGAGAGATAGAACTGGTGCAATTTATATTGTGCACTTAAAGGGTGTACTGCAACGGATCTGTAAAACAGTATAAGCTTCTGCAACACTTCGATACGGCTTCGTGAGCATAAAAGATTACACCAAGGATAAAGCGAGAAGATAACAAAGGAATTTTAAAGTGCATCGCACACGTACACCTCATGCACCTATTAGAAGTAATATTTTCAAATACCAAAGAGGTTTGTCTGTGTATGAAGAGCATAAGCAAAGTATTTTATACGAAATATTCTGGACACGAAATGGGATCATCCAACACTAAAATCCGTGATTTATGCGAATCCTTTATTGTTGAAAATTCCGCTCGTATACCGTTCAGTAAGTATACCTACAGCGTATGTATGGAAGGTAGCTTTTGCACCGAAATGGGGTAGAATTATTATTAATAGATAAAAATGTAAATGTACATTGCAATCCAGAAGTGAAATATAAAATGAATTCTTCAAAAGGGGGACCTTAACCAAAAGAAAGCTATATTTATGTATGGTAAGAAAAATTGGCAACAGCGTTGTATATTTATAGAGGACTGTTGATTAAGTTTCTCCCGCTTACAAACTAGTGTCCACTAGTTTGACGACAAATCCCAGAAGGCTAAGATGTTAGCAGTTAGCACCCAAGAATTAAACTAAAATTGATAGAGGCTCGCACCAGGAGAGATAAAATACGAACTTTGTATAATTGTATTGCTCATCGGCTATGATTTTGCTCAGAACGCGTAACAAAGGAATGTACATTTACTTGTCGAATTTACCCTTATTAAATATCAATATTCCGTGAAGTACTTCAGGAAAATTGTGTGGAGTAGGTAGGTATCTTAAAAACAAACACAAGACCGTTGTCACTATCAAAAAGTACCTATCGGATGATAGGTTCTATACCATCAACACGATTTTCGGATACACCAAAGATAATATGAAATCGAACCAACAAAAATTTTGCATTTTACAAATTTATTTTTCGCCTTGACTATCGCTAAAGATATTGATATTCTTCTTGAATATCACATTATGGTCATCAGGACAATGCTTGGGAACGCGACATAATATACTCAAGTTAATCATTTCGGAGAACGGAGAAAACGGGTCTATCCACACCAGATAAAGATTTCGACCCATACATTCCCATTTGAGTCCAACTCTTATTCAAAACGATTGGGAATGGTAACTTGAAAGTTTCACTGGAAACTGAGTTTGTTAGCGGTGTTGTCGGTATTTTCTGTAAGTGATAGGTAATCAAAGATGTCTGTGTTTTTACCCTGAGAGGGTTTCCGTATTATAAATCCAATTCGTATGTCAAAAATATTACTTCGTATTTAAACATTGAAAGTTAAGATTTTATGCCTGATGCTAATCATTATTAATTTTTGTTTGATAATTGATATAGCAATCAGGCATTTTCCATGTGGTGATCAAACATTATAATTCACATAATATTATTATGCTGAACTTAAGCATATCTGATCCAACCAGTGTGTGTAAGTGTGCTGCGGTGACATTTACCAAAGCAAAAAGTATTTAATTGTTGTCATCTGTACTAAATTTTGTTTCTGTATCTAAAACTGCATAATAATGGTTTATAATATACGGGCTTACCTGCTACAGTCATATTTGCAGCTCTTGTAGTTAATTTAAAATGTGGTGCATCGCCGGACACCTCACATCGGTAAACGCCTGATGACATTTTCCCTAGCAAACTCAATTCCACTCGACATGTGGTCTCATTGCAGACATTACTTCCATCCGATACTTCAATGCCATCAACAGGGAATTTTAAATAAACAGGATGCATCATTGGTGAATATCTATATAAACAATGAATGAATCCGATTAAATGTTTAAATTATACATAATATGGAATTTTCTTGTAATTTGATAACCATTTCACAAAAAATAAACATTGAACAACACAATTGCAACGCAAAACATGATGGAATCGAAATGTTACCTCCATAGCTGGTTAAAGAAATCATTGGAAAATTGGGTTTCATTTGATTGGAATAAGAAAAAAAAGTCAAAAACCAAAAATTAAAATATTTTTGAATAATCATTTTTAATGAGGTTCTTCAATGATATAGTTATAAAACTGGACCCTAATAGACCCTTGAAATTGGTAATAAACATACCAGAAGGCTACAATCCCCTGTGCGGATCGTTTAATACCCTATCCCATCCCATCCTTAAAATTAGTATCCCCAAATTGTGGGCTTTATGGTAATAAAATATTTAAAATTACATAGTCTCAAGATATTATTCGGACAGTTTATCAAAATCTTTTATGGTTCGCAAGAACAACTTTTTCTATTGCATATACTATAGGGTTGGGTATAAAAATGGGTTTTGTAGGAAAACGCGCGGAAAAAGTGGGCGTGGGTTAAAATGATGTATGGACGAAATGTTTATTTTATTATAGATAATGATCTTGCATCGAAAATTTACCAAAAAAGGTTTTTTTTTTTAAAACACCCCCAAAAAGTGGGTGTGGCGAAAAACTTTGTATGGACAAAATATATATATATATATTAAGATTATATAAATATATCATTCAGATTTTTTTTCAGAATTTCTTACGGTTTGTCCAAAAACTACGCTTTTCTAAAAAGGGTTCATGGCAGTGCATAGGTGTCATCACGGGACACTGCTTAATCTCCATTGTAACTGCCCAGCCCTATCAAACAAAAGGAAGCTACATCTAGGAGCTTACTATTTTCAAAATCTCAGTGTGATTTGGCAAAAACGGAAGTAAACATATGAGAAGGCTACAATCCGCTGTGCGGATCGTTGAATACCCTATCCCATCCTATCCATAAAACTAAAATCCCAAAAAAAAGTGGGCATGGCTAAAAATACGATGTGGATAAAATAGAAAAAATGATATAGTGACAACTAAATCTTCAGACTGCTTACAAAACACTTTTACGGTTCTACAAAAGACTAGGTTTTCTCCTTCATATGTTATGGGGTAGTGTATAAAAATGGTTTTTATATAAAAACGCCCCCAAAAAGTGGGCGTGGGTTAAAATGGTATAAAGACGAAATGTTCATATTAATAATGTTAATGATTCTGCATCAAAAATTTTTTCGAAAAATTTAAAATTTGACCGAAAACAGTTTTTTATTGAAAGCGCCCCCTAAAAGTGGGCGTGGCAAAAAACATTATATGAACAAAATATAGGTATTACGATTCTCTAAATATGCTGTTCAGACACTTTTTTAAAATTCTTTACGGTTTTGCCAAAAACTACGTTTTTCTAAAAAGGGGGCGTGGCAGTGGGCGGATTTCAAAAATTTTTACATTTGTTCTGGTGACTCGGACAAGGATCCTATATACCAAATTTCATTATCCTAGCTCAAAATTTAAGGCCCAAAAATCGGTGACGAACAGACAGACGGACGGACGGACAGACAGACATGGCTAATTCGACTCAGCTAGCGATTCTGAGTCGATCCATATACTTTGAGGTATATGTAGCAAAATTATTTCTCTATGTTACAAACTATGTATCAAAACTAATATACCCTCCTATGGGATAGGGTATAAAAAGCCTCCATAGCTTTATCAAAAGCTCAGAATGGTTTTTCCACGGATAGTAAGAAGAATGGACAAGATCCACGTGGTATCACAGTAGACCAAAATGGTCTTAGTGTGCTGGCGAACGCTGGCAGTCACTCTAACCGAACCTAACCTTACGGGGATATTATTCTTTAACAATTGTGTTAGAAGGCCATGCGTTATTGTTGCATATCGTTTCAAAGAGAATAGCAGGGGCAAGTATTCTAAATAACGAAACAAAGCTATCAGGTTTACTGATTTTGGTACATTTAATTGAGGGCCCTGTGGGAACGAGATTTGTTAATACCAAGTGATTTATGACATCGTCAACCAAAGTACTTGGCTTCAACTGTGAAATAAACATATGAGAAGGCTACAATCCGCTGTGCGGATCGTTTAATACCCTATCCCATCCCATCCTTAAAATTAGTATCCCCAAATTGTGGGCTTTATGGTTATAAAATATTTAAAATTACATTGTCTCAAGATATTATTCGGACAGTTTATCAAAATCTTTTATGGTTCGCAAAAACAACTTTTTCTTTTGCATATACTATAGGGTTGGGTATAAAAATGGTTTTTGTAGGAAAACGCGCGGAAAAAGTGGGCGTGGGTTAAAATGATGTATGGACGAAATGTTTATTTTATTATAGATAATGATCTTGCATCGAAAATGTACCAAAAAAGGTTTTTTTTAAAAACACCCCAAAAAGTGGGCGTGGCAAAAAAACATTATATGAACAAAATATAGGTATTCAAATTGCCTAAATATCTTGTATAGAAAGTTTTTCATAATTCTTAATTGTTTAACCAAAAACAACGTTTTTCTAAAAAGTGAGGGTGGCAGTGGGCGGATTTCAAAATTTTTTACACTTGTTCTTGTGGCACGGACGATGATCCTAAATACCAAATTTCATTATCCTAGCTCAAAATAAGGCCTAAGAATCGGTGACATACAGACAGGCGGACGGACATATGAGAAGGCTACAATCCCCAAAATGTGTCACAACATATTGTTCAGACGGTTTATCAAAATCTTTTATGTTTCGGCAAAAAACAACGTTTTTCTATTGCATATGCCTTGGGGTAGAGTATAAGCATGGTATTTGTAGGAAAACGCACCAAAAAAGTGGGCGTGGGTTCAAATGATCTAGGGACGAAATGTTTATATTATTATTAATGATTAATGATTTTGCATCGAAAGTTTTTTTTTCAAATATTTAAAAAAAATGTATCAAAAAAAGTTTTTTTTTATAGAAACCACCCTCAAAAAGTGGGCGTTGCAAAAAACTTTACCTTGACGAAATATAGATATTACGATTCTCTAAATATGCTGCTCAGACTCTTTTTTAAAATTCCTTACGGTTTGGCCAAAAACAACGTTTTTTTCTTAAAAAAAGGGGGCGTGGCAGTGGGCTGATTTCAAAAATGTTTACACGTGTTCTGCTGGGAGGAACAAAGAGCACGCGCACCAAATTTCATCATTCTAGCTCAAAATTTAAGGCCCAAAAACTGGTGACGTACGTACGTTCGGACGGACGGACGGACAGACGGACGGACAGACATGCCTAAATCGACTCAGCTATCGATTCTGAGTCGATCCATATACTTAAAGTTACATCTAGGTAAATTATTTCTCTATGTTACAAACTATGTATCAAAACTAATATACCCCTATGGGATAGGGTATAAATATTTAACGGATGATATAATGAATATTTAAATCCTTAATGTGATAGTAACTACAGTCTATATTAATCATAGTTCTGTCTATCAGCAAATCCTTTATTGTTGTAGCAGACGCAAAAGGTACCCGGCACGACTAGGACCAAGTTGAAAGAATATCTAACATAAATGACAAATCCATATTAATTTCAAGAACAATTACTCTAGAATAGCAAAATTAATGAAAACCCATATATTATTTTATTTTTGTGTTTGTGTAGTAGAAAATTAAATCTTTAACTTAAAAATTGAATTAGTTTTCTGTTTTCAAAGCTACATACAATCCCTGCTTCTGTATACTCATAAAATGACTCAAAAATGATTTGTTTACTTAAATCCCAAAGGAAATGATAAATAAATCAAAAAAGGGCTTGAAGTACTCTTCGCAATACCATTTTGTGCGCTAATAATTTATGTTCTTTAAAGTCACACGCAGAATGACAGTTCGAGGATATGTGTTATACCATAATCCGAGTTCACTCATTCCACCCAATATTAAATACGAATGCTTCATAATAATTTACAAATATTTATAAATTGATATAGTTAAAAGTTTATTTTCACCATTCCTCGAAGATATATAGTCGATAAGAGTCACTTTATTGATACGTAGGGTATCACCTTATAGCTTAGATATCGCAATACTTGTACACATGTGCGAATGTATGTAGTTATCCCCCGGAATATTTACTGTGCTCGTATATATCAACTCAACTGACATAGGATTCTGACAGACGGAAATTAATGTTCTTATTGTGGGTGTTAATGTGTTGAGCCAATAAAATTCATTGGAATCTTAATAAAACATTTAAACGATTCGAGATTATCATTCGTCCTTGTCGTCCCTATAGACCACATCCTATATTGGTTTTACTTCATTCGCTTTGATGGTCATTCTTCGCCATTCGTCATTTGCGGTCAATTCTTTGATACTTCCTTTTGATGATGCTGTTGGAGATGGTAATCAAAATATTTTCAGGGACCGTTGCTGTTTGGGGTGGTTTTGTTCCGAAAACTACATGTTTGTTAATAGGTATGTATGTATACGTCTATATTTCACTTGATTCTTGTATCTGCTTTTGAAACACTTATTCATCAAATTGATGTATGTATTTTATGTTTATAGATAGGTATGCCAATTTTGTTGTATATCATATGTTTTATAACAGAATCTGGAGTTGATGGGTGTGTTTTCTCTGAGATGCTTAGCATAAGCAAGTCCTTCCGACTTCCCGACCATTGTAGCGTTTTTAGGCGGAAATCATGGCAATTAAAGAAGCCTTGTCCTGGCTGAAAAGGAATGTAATATCTACAAAGTATATTAACATCTGCAGCCAAGCGGCAATTAAATCCCTGGAATATTTCTCGTTCAAATCGAAGTTAGCCCACGAATGCCGACTATCTCTTAATGAGATGGCAGACCATTTCACCATTCATCTCTTCTGGGTGCCGGGTCACAGAGACATACTAGGGAACTGCCAGGTGGATGAGCTTGCCAGACAGGACACTACCCTTGACATTCTACCACCAGTAGATATGATAGGTATGTTCCTCGCTACATGTAAATTGTACATCAACCTAGATGAGATCAAGAAAGCAAACCGCAGATGACAAACCGCACAACGTGTCAAATATCCTGGCAACTCTGGCCAAACTATAATCAGAGGCGCTCCATGTGCTTGACAATGCTGAACAAATAAAACATCAGCACCATAATCGGTGTCCTACATGCAAAAAGACTGTGCCTCTTTACAATGACTTCTGCTCTTGTCCAGCTCTCTCCGACACAAGAAAAATCTATCTGGGAAACTATTGCTTTGACAATATAGATGAGCTGGCTAATATTAATGTCAAAAACTTCTTACGCTACATAGTCAGCTCTGAATGGTTCAAATAGGCAAACGAATATAGGGAAAGTCGACAAATCCACGTGGTATCACAACGGACGTTTATGGTCTAAGGCTGCAGTTAAAGCTATCATTGAAAACCATCATGTGAAATGTTCTCTTACTCATTGTGGCTTTTTTTATAAATTCAACCATTGGCGAGTTGGTGTCAAAACAAAGCTTTTGAATTTTTGATCATGATTATCCAAAAATACTTTAATTTTTAATTATAGTTTTCGCAGAAAATCACTTTTTATTTTCACTGATCAAGATTTATTTTGTGAAGTAATGTTTGTCTTTCCACCGAAATAAAACGGAATTTTCCAACGATTACTATAAGCAGCTATGGAGGTAAAAGTTTGATGGAATTGTGTTTTGTTCCAATCAAGTTGTTCAATAACCGCACCCTAAATGTGAATGCGCATCGCGTACAGCCACTGCAACCTAACCGTATCTATGTTGTATAATGCAAATAGATCGAATTTAAATGACAAATGGATATTGTCACACTCAAATGATTTGTTTTTCCCTATTTCAGAATAGCAACAAAATTGACCCACTCCTGAAGCAAATACTGAGATTGTTTGATATGGCAAAATTTCTAATTCTGCCCTGTACTGTCAACAATTACACCATCTAAAGGAAGCAATTGCCCAGAACCAGCCGGATTGTCCAAATTGAAGAAGAATTGTGTTCCTTCAAGAAAATAGCTTCCCAGAAGCTCCAGAAGCATGGCTGGGATATTAGGAATATTACTATCATATCGTATTTGATTTTAACCGTTAATTTGTTAAAACAAATATTGTTTTTGTATGTTATTTCGTACACAATAATATACAACTGGTTCTGTAAAGAAACTCAAATACTTACCGGAAAAATTCCATTTCGTCTTTATACCATTTGACAGAATTTAAAGTGTGACCGCTCATTTCATAACTACATGACAACGTAGCGTTATCACGAAAGTCAATTATATCCGGAACTTGAATATCAGTCACAACAAGACTGCCAACTTGTCGATAAACTGAAAAGAAAATTTAATATGTTATATTACCAATTGTAATGGAGCACGGAAATATATTTATTTATGAATATTTAAAAAAAATCTTAAAACAGCTGGTATAAACATAAACATTTTTTCAGTAAATAAGGCTCGTTAGGATACAGAGCCTGACACTTTTCTCGCACATGGCCTAACGAGCCTGTTGTATATACCAGCTGTATTAAGTTTTTTGTATAACTACGTTTCGAATCCAGTGACCTAAAATTGCATACTGATGCGTTGTTATGACATACGTGTTTTTAGGAAATAATATTTCTTGATTTTTCAGCTCATGGTAAGGGAGATGGTAATGGAAATCAATATTTGGCGTTGCTAAACTGTTGGATATTTACACGCCTGTTAAACTTATAGCTTATATCTTTTAATGTTTCTATTTCTAAATTCAAATACGTTTTTATATTACATACGTCCTTTTTTTGTTGCAATTTGGTATAAAGCCAAATTTTGTCAAACGGAAATAAAGGATGATTTACAAAAAAAAAGGAATCGCAAAACAAAAATATCTTTAGATATTTCTTTAATATTAATATTCTAAACCCTATTTTTCCTCTAAATATTATTTTAAATGTAAAAGAATATACTTAAATAAATATTTATATATTTAATTAAAACACTGTCCAATATCTTGATTCCTAATTAGATTTGATTTTGCTTAAGCCGTTTACTTCCCCAGTATAGGTAGTATAGGGAAGTACTGTGATGGCGCGAAAGTTCAAAGTTGAGATTTTTACTAATTCTTCTAAAAATATTTTGAATTTCTCTCTTTAAGCAGCTGTGCATAAGAATACTGCATACTAAAAATTATGGTAGCGGTAATTCATTAAGTTAATAATTTCTCGGAAATAATATAATAACATCATCCCAATTTATCCCATGGTGGTATATTAGTTTTGATACCTAGACTGTATGTATAGGTGAACGTTTTTTTATTTATTTACTTTTTGTTAAAAATTTTATTAACGTTTTTTTTTCTTTATTTGAACGGTTTTTCTCTTAGCAATTTGATAGATATTGTTTTCGTGAGAATTTTTGATCTCGAGATTTTGGTTGATGTTCATTACGATGATAGCGGAACCCAAAAAATTGGTTTTTGGAATTCCGTCCTTCGGTCCGTCGGATCGTCGGTTCGTCTGTCCGTAATGATCTCCCTAGCCTAAATGTATAAATAAATTATTTATATCGCTGGGAAAGAGAAAGTTGCGTACAACCCAGTCGTGAACCCAACACTCGTTAAATTTGTTTTATTTAATTATATATATCTTTTCCCATGTAATTGTCTCAAAATTGCTTGTTGAGTCGATTAAGCCATGTCTGTTCGTTCGTCTCTTCATCCTTCCATTTGGGCCTTTAACTTTGGTAAAATTTGTTGCTCTTGCCAGAACACTGCCACGCCCACTTTTCAGAAAACCGTAAATGTTTTTAAAAAAGTGTTCTAGACATTCTTGATATCTATGTTCAGTCAATTATATAATATGTCAATTTCTTCATTAACAAAATAAATTACGGAACTTACGGATTTAATTAAAACTTTGTTTTTATGTAGTATCTATATTTATGATTTAAACAGATTTAAGCAAAACAATGAAAAAAACGGTAAAATATATTCTTCTACATTCCTTTCAATTTGTCGGAGTCGTGTCGGAGATGCTAATATTTAGAATGTTTATCAGGCACCAAACCATGTAGAATGTATTCAGCTAATTAAACAGCTGACCTACTCCCTATGACCTTAGTCCAATGCACGCTTAAGATATATTCCATTAAAAGGAGTAGGAACTTACCGCGACCGAAATAAATTGTTACAACTAAAAGCCACAGGTATGTTGCTTATATTACCTATTCATGGTAGTAGCCACTTACATACCTATTCACCGTCATCTACTGGCACTCTGACGTCTGGCGTATTTTCGTTCGGAAGCAATGTAAAATAGGAAAAACGTGTAACTAAAAAATATATTCATCATGGGTTTCCATTGAAAAACCACGCTGATGCTAGAGCAGCTCGGCACACATAGCCGAGTAGGTAAGTGTAATTTTTAATTAAGTCGAATGTAGGTACTTACAGTTTGAGCTGATCACAAAAAGGATGAACGGCAAAGTATCTTTAACAGCCTAATTACACTTGAGACCGTCGATTTAAGTATGGCAGAATCATAATTACAACAATCCCTCAAATGGATTAAAATTAAAACATCAAAAATAGTAAGGCAGATTTTTGTTGCTCGAAGGACTTTCGAAGATAGCTTTGGTTTTTATGAGCGAAAGGTTTTCCAGTTATAGTCTTTGTTTTAGCTAAGGAACCGCAGAATGACTAACTCTTAGATTCTACCTATTGATGATGATGGAATAACTGCTGTGATCAAAAATCAGTAAGTAGCTAGGCAATGATTAAAGAGTATGAACATATATATTTTCTTAGATGATAACATACTTGGATAATGATAAAGAAATCCAAAGAAGTCTCCCTCTTAACTGTAGAGGGAGACGGACGGACGGATGGACGGACATGGCTAAATCGACTCAGCTAGGGATTCTGAGTCGATTTAGGCTTTTGAATGAGGCTTTTTAATGCAACGGAACCATATGGGTTGATCAAAAAACACAGTGTTGGGGGATTTTTAAAATGTTTACACTTTTTCTTTAAATATCGAATTTCGTCATCCATGCTAAGCTTTACGATAAATATATCTTTATTATTTCTTTATGTTTCAAGCTGTGTGTAAAAACTGGCAAAACTCATAAACGCCAATAGGATAGTGTGTAAAAGGTCGCCCTTTTCAGACTTTCAAAATAAGATATTGTATTCCAATGTTTTGAAAATAATATATTATTGTTGAAAATCTTTAAAAACATTTTCAAGCATCTAAATATATTAAAAAATATTGCAATTGCAAATGTAGTTAAGAAGTAGAAGAAACCTGACATTTAAATTGGACACAAGATGTTGTGGTTTTCTTGTAATCCGTTTAAACGTAAGCCTCATGGGTAAGTGATTTTACTAAAGTTTGGTTCTCTGACAACTAACTAATTATTTTACAGACTATAAATAACAATGAAGCCTTTAAATGCTTTATTAAATTGAAGGAATTCTTGTTTTAAAAGTTAATCCTTGTATTTTATTTTCATCCGTTCAGAATCCTTACGTCAATCAAAAACATTTTGAATCGAATTATTGTACCTAAAAACATACATAAAACACCATCCGAATACTTCTTCCCTACGTTTAGTGGAGAATTAAATATGCAATTCTTGAAATACCCATCCAGGAGACATTTTAGACAAGAAAAATGTATATTCCAAATTTGGGTACATTTCTAATCCTTTATAAAGTTTTAAGATGCTGAGAATGTATGTTAAAGCCATATGTTTAGGAGATTTTTATCTAATTTTAGAACTGACCTACTCCTTATAACCTTGAAAATAATGTATGCTAGAGACGCATTCCATTTTACAGAGTGGGCACTTACTGCGACCGACATAATTTGTACCAACTAAAAGCATGCAAGTGTGTTGCTTGCATTGCTACCTATACATGGTATTAGCCACTTACGTACCACTCTACCGTCATCCACTAGCACTTTGACGTCTGACGTCTATTCGTTCGGGAGCAATGCGAAACAGAAAAAAGTTTTTACGTATAAAATGCATTCACCATGGGTATCTCCTTGGAAAACGTACTGGTGATAGAGCTTTTAGGTTTTCCGTACAAAGATGATGAAGAAACTTACTGATGAAGGGAGGTTGGCGACGAAAATTGTAAACGATAAATATGTATCGCATATTGTAGGTACTTAAGTACGTCGAATTTAGTATGGCTTATTGTAGGATTAAGTCTTCATCTTGATAAATATAGGAAGGTTTCCAATGCACGTTCGTTGAACGTTGTTTTTAAACAATTGCGTCTTTCAATGATTGGTAACAATGATAGCAAATATGATGTGATGATATATTGATTACCCATAAGTTAGTTGTGTTAACATAAAACATCTGCTCCTTTAGAAAGACATACTAGTTTTGCTTCTTAGCCGCCGAGCTGAAAATGCATGTCATATGTATTAGTTATACCCTATCCCATAGGGGTATAACTTATAATCACTTAATGATCTCAGAAAGGCTTAGGCGTCGTTACTTAGAAAAAAACTTCCATTGTTTTCCTAAATAACACGAAATGTGTTAAAACAAATTTTATTCATTCTATTCTATGGAGGTAGTAAAAGTATTAAGAAGATTGCTTGATTCCACGTTAAAATGTGTGGCAACATTATTATTGGGCAGGACATAAATTTGTGTCCTCATACACTCAATAACCTCCTATAATTAGTTTTGAATAATATTGATACTTGGGGAGGGAATAGAAGTGATGTCAATATTCTTAATCGGTGAATATAGCTACATATTCAATAAGGTGATCGCTGTTTCTCACTTATGTTGCACAAAAACAAAGTCAATATCGATTCCAGGGAAAGACTTATATTTCGGTAAATATTTAAATCGATTTTTCACGTATATAAATCCATACTTTAAAAATATATTTTCTGTAAAGAGCATCGGATATTCCGACCATATCGACCAAAAACGTAAAAATGACTATATAGCTAAATACTTTTTTTCGAATTTTCCGAAATTCTAAATTAGAATGGTAAAACAATTTTTGCCAAACCATAACTTGAATATAAAGTACATTTAAGTAATCGCGTTAGCTACCGCAAAGCTCTACGACATAACATAATTAGTTCCTTATAAATCATTAGTATCCCTTAAATGGTTTTTTGTTCATTACTTCAGAAATTTACAACTTTTATTATTGTTTTTAAATAAGTAAACGAAATAAATTAAAAAAACATAGGAGAGGCTACAATCCACTGTGCGGATCGTTGAATACCCTATCCCATCCTATCTGTAAAACTAAAATCCCCAAAAAGTGGACATGCTAAAAACACGATGTGGATAAAATAAAGAAAATGGAATGGTGACAACAAATTCTTCAGACTGCTTATAAAAAACTTTTACGGTTCTACAAAAGACAAGGTTTTCTACTGCATATGTTATGGGGTGGTGTATAAAAATGGTTTTTATATAAAAACGCCCCCAAAAAGTGGGCGTGGGTTAAAATGATCTATAGACGAAATGTTCATATTTATATTGCTAATGATTCTGCATCAAAAGTTTTTTCGAAAATTTGAAAATTTGACCGAAAAACGTTTTTTATTGAAAACGCCCCCAAAAAGTTGGCGTGGCAAAAAACTTTATATGAACGAAGTACAGATATTCAGATTATCTAAATATATTGTTCAGAAAGTTTTTCAAAATTCCTTATGGTTTGGCCAAAAAATACGTTTTTCTAAAAAGGGGGCGTGGCAGTGGGCGGATTTCAAAAATTTTTACACTTGTTCTGCTGGGAGCAACAAAGAGCACGTGTACCAAATTTCATCCTTCTAGCTCAAAATTTAAGGCCCAAAAACTTCTGACGTACGGACGGACGGACGGACGGACGGATGGACGGACGGACAGACATGGCTAAATCGACTCAGCTATCGATTCTGAGTCGATCCATATACTTTGAGGTATATGTAGCTAAATTATTTCTCTATGTTACAAACTATGTATCAAAACTAATATACCCCTATGGGATAGGGTATAAACATATGAGAAGGGTACAATCAGTTGTACCCATCCCATCCTTAAAATTAATATCCCCAAAATCTGGTCTTTATGACCATAAAGTATTGAAAATGAAGTTGTCACAACATATTGTTCAGACGGTTTATCAAAATATTTTATGGCTCGAGAAAAAAAAAACATTTTTCTGTTGCATATGCCTTGGGTAGGGCATACAAATGGTTTTTGTATTAAAACGCCCCCAAAAAGTGGGTGTTGGGTAAAATGATCTAAGGACGAAATACTCATATAAATTTTATTAAATTTTTTGCGTCAACATTTTTTTCTAATATTTGAAAATTTAACCAAAAAAAGTTTTTTTTATTAAAAACGCCCCCAGAAAGTGGGCCTGCAAAACACTTTATATTGCCAAAATATAGATATTATGATTCTCTAACTATGCTGCTCAGATACATTTTAACCTTAATTACGGTTTGGCTAAAAAAACTACGTTTTTCTAAAAAAGGGGCGTGGCAGTGGACGGATTTCAAAAATTTGTACACTTGTTCTGGGTGGAGCCACAAAGAGCACGTGTACCAAATTTCATCATTCTAGCTCAAAATTTAAGGCCCAAAAAACTAGTGACGTACGGGCGGACAGACATGGCTATCGATTCTGAGTCGATCCATATTCTTTTATAATTATTTCGCTATGTTACAAACTATGTATCAAAATTAATGTACCCCTATGGGATAGGGTATAAATATACGGGAACTCTTCGATTTAATTAATCCCCAAATTGATGTGTTTAGTATAATGTTTAAGTTACCAAAAAGCTGATTTTATCTGCTTGCTGGTTGAAAACAAAAGAGCACGAACTCTATCCATAAAATTACTAATTCCCCAAAACGAATCACAATTGGCAAAAGAGAGTGAGCAAGTATATTTTATAACAATAACAATTATCCTCAAAGCGTTTTGGGATTTTGTACATAATCCTATGTATCGTAAATAGTAAAGATAGATCGTCTACTGCTATCCTTGGAAAATGACTATTGATAAGTTTAACCGCGGCCATTTTTTGGTACTGAAGGTACTTACTTGAGTGAGTACCCAACTTAATAAAAAACATATGAGAGGCTACAATCCGCTATGCGGATCGTTGAATACCCTATCCCATCCCATCCTTTAAATTAATATCCTCAAAATATAGGCCTTATGGCGATGAAAAACAGAAAATGACATTGTCACAATATATTGCTCAGACAGTTTCTCAAAATCTTTTGTGGTTCGAAAAAAAACAACGTATTTCTATTGCTAATGCCTTGGGATGGGGTATACAAATGGTTTTTGTAAGAAAACGCCCCCAAAATGTGGGCGTAGGTGAAAATGATTTATGGACAAAATGTTTATATTACCATTTCGGAAGTATTTGCATCAATTTTTTTTTTCGAAAGTCTTAAAATTTGGACAAAAAGCGTTTTTTACTAAAAACGCCCCCAAAAAGTGGGCGTGGCAAAAAACTTTATATGAACGAAATATAGATATTAGGATTGTCTAAATATGCTACTCAGACACTTTTTTGAAATTCCTTACGGTTTGGCCAAAAAATAAGTTTTCTTAAAAAGGGGGCTTGGCAGTGGGCGGATTTCAAAAATTTTTACACTTGTTCTGGTGGCACGGACGAGGATCCTATATACCAAATTTCATTATCCTAGCTCAAAATTTAAGGCCCAAAAACCGCTGACGAACAGACAGACGGACGGACGGACGGACGGACGGACAGACAGACATGGCTAATTCGACTCAGCTAGCGATTCTGAGTCGATCCATATACTTTGAGGTATATGAAGCTAAATGATTTCTCTATGTTACAAACTAAGTATCAAAACTAATATACCCCTATGGGATAGGGTATAAACATATGAGAGGGCTACAATCCGCTGTGCGGATCGTTGAATACCCTATCCCATCCTATCCATAAAACTAAAATCCCCAAAAAAGTGGGGAATGGCTAAAAACACGATGTGGATAAAATTGAAAAAATGATATAGTGACAACTAATTCTTCAGACTGCTTACAAAACACTTTTACGGTTCTAAAAAAGACAAGGTTTTCTCCTGCATATGTTATGGGGTAATGTATAAAAATGGTTTTTATATAAAAACGCCCCCAAAAAGTGGGCGTGGGTTAAAATTGTATACAGACGAAATGTTTATATTAATAATGTACTGCATCAAAATTTTTTTCGAAAAATTTAAAATTTGACCGAAAACAGTTTTTTATAGAAAACGCCCCCAAAAAGTGGGCGTGGCAAAAAAACTTTATATGGACGAAATATAGATATTAATATTGTCTAAATATGTTGTTCAGAAACATTTTTAAAATTCCTTACGGGTTGGTCAAAAACTAAGTTTTTCTTAAAAAGGGGCGTGGCAGTGGGCGGATTTCAAAAATTTTTACACTTGTTCTGTAGGCAGAGACGAGGATCCTTTATACCAAATTTCATTATCCTAGCTCAAAATTTAAGGCCTACAAATCGGTGACGTACAGACGGACGGACGGACGGACGGACAGACAGACATGGCTTAATCGACTCAGCTAGCGATTCTGACTCGATCCATATACTTTGAGGTGTATGTAGCAAAATTATTTCTCTATGTTACAAACTAAGTATCAAAACTAATATACCCTTATGGGATAGGGTATAATGAAACGCGATGAATTCTGTCGAATAAAAATCAACTAACAATTTATTATAAAATATTACACGACTGTTGCACAAGATAACTGAACACCATGTGTCTCTTCCACTCTAAGTAGCGATCAGAGTTGCTGCTTTTATTGTTTGCAATCAGTGTTGCCACAGTGCTAAGTGTCAACTATAACGAGAATGTGACTCTGCGTCCTACACGGGAACATTAATTTAAGGTAGCTGAAGTTGAAGATATTTATTCTGATGAAGTTCGATTGTCTGTTGTTGATTATTTGATGTGAATTGTTCTGTTGGGTCTGGATTTTGTATGAAGGCTGGTTTGAGACGGTCTATGGAAATAATTTTGGCATAAATTTACTTTAGCAAAAACTTTTTTTTGGCTTAAACGATTCGTCTTTACGTGCTGATTATTTATCCGTTTTTAAAAATCGTCACTCACATTTAGTTTAAAAGTTATGCTTATGACAAAATCTCACTTTTTGGGTTATATTTCCATACAAATTGTTGTTGTTTGACATTTCCGTTTTTAACTTTCTCTTACAAAGAGAAAGATATTGTTTTCGTGAAAATTTTCGACCTCGAGATTTTGATTGATTCTAACATTACGATGATAGCGGAGCCTAAAAAAGTGGTTTTTGGAATTCCGTCCGTCGGTCCGTCGGTCCGTCGGTCCGTCGGTCCGTCGGTCCGTCGGTCCGTCGGTCCGTCGGTCCGTCTGTCCGTGATGGTCTCCCCAGCCTAAACGGCTAGACCGATTTTCTTCAAACTTCGTATACAAGCTAGTTTAAGTCATAATTCTAGGCCATTTTTTTTGTTTGCTTTTAGCCATGTTAATAATGGTACCTGCCATATAAAAATTACACATAACCTCAATTTTCTCGAAAACGGCTCTAACGATTTTGATTAAACTTTATATATACTATAACCATATTAGCTTCAACAAAACTGCATACCCAGTTTTTTCGAGAAAATCCATATAACGGATTTTGTCATTTAGGCCATATAAGGAAAATTGATAATTTCTCGCAAACTATTATGTCAAATTGAATGAAATTCAATATATATACTACTATTACAGCTTGAAGCAATTCCACATAATTAGTTTTAGCCCAACTATCACTAAACGGAATTTTCAGTTTTGGCCAATAACGGAAAATCATTATTATTCACATTGACATCGATTTCTTCATATATCGGAGTAAACGTTCGTCCATACAAAGTTTTTTGCCCCGCCCACTTTTTGGGGGCGTTTTTAGTAAAACCGTTTTTTGTCCAAATTTTAAAACTTTCGAAAAAAAATTTGATGCAAATACTTCCGCAATGGTACTGTAAACATTTTGTACATAGATCGTTTTCACCTACGCCCACATTTTGGGGCGTTTTCTTACAAAAACCATTTGTATACCCCATCCCAAGGCATTAGCAATAGAAATACGTTGTTTTTTGTCGAACAACAAAAGATTTTGATAAACTGTCTGAGCAATATATTGTGACAATGTCATTTTCTGTATTTCATCGCCATGAGGCCAATATTTTGAGGATATTAATTTTAAGGATGGGATGTGATAGGGTTTTCAACGATCCGCATAGCGGATTGTAGCCTCTCATATGTTTACTTCAGTGGTTAACGCGGCATTGCCATGTTCAAAAAAAACATAAAATAAAATAAAAATATTATAACTTAAAAAAACTGTAGACTAAGGCACCTGCCTGACGACTTTACATACCCTGAGCGGAGCAACGAAGTTGCGTGAGAGTGGACTGTCCCCAGAAAGAGAGTTGAAATCCTTTTTCCCGCGAAGCGGGCCACCCAGGGTACTATTAACGAAAAAACTGTTGATTAAGGCGCCTGCCAGACAACTTCACATACTCATATATTTATTTTTACATATTTTTTTATTTTGGGAATTTTTATTTATCATTTCAATTTTTTTTATCTGGCAATGCTGCACTGGAATATTCTTCTTCGTATTTATCATTCTGGTACGTGTGAAATGTCAAAAAGTGGTTGATTTCTATAGGGATTTTTTCGAATTTTGATTGTTTAATTTTTAAACTAATTGAGAGGATGGTAAGAAGTTGTCCTGGTGTGTTGAATACCCAGAAATTTGATTTATTCTTTAAACAGTGACGATTCAAACAAACTGCCTTGATCTGTTGGTATTCTCATTGGTACGCCAAATCGACAAATCCACTGATTGTAGATCACCTCCAGGGTGAGACAAATTGTATATTTGTTGAAATATATTCCATCTGAATCGCTTTGTTATGAAAGGACGAATAATATTTATTGATGTATCGCAATATAACTGTGAACTGGAACCTGGCACATTGAAACGAAGTAGCTTAAGCGAACTTGTTCCTTCGACTAACGTTTGAAGCTCTTCATCTGAAGTTGTACCTCAGCTAACTTATCGTAGTTCATAGCGCTGGATAAATCAAGTGTCTCAATGCGAGATATGCTATTTGCTACCACATTGTCTGCTTCGGGGATGTGAACAATGTTCGTCGAAAATTGACTAATAAATTCAAGTTGACGAGTTTGGCGCGGTGATAATTTTTCTGGATTCTGATGGAATGCATACACTAATGGCTTGTGATCAGTGTCACGTCCTTCTGGTATGTAACGGAAATGTCTTACCGTCTGATATATCGCTAGCAGTTCACGATCATACGCACTATACCTGAGCAGAGTTCAGCTTCTGTGAGAAAAATCCTAGCGGCTCCCAGTAGTCGTGTTCCTTCTGTTGAAGTACGGCACCTACTGCCGTGTCAGATGCATTGACCTTGCTGGCAGTTTTCTCGATGTCCTGTGGATCCATAGGAATTTGATGAAATACTCGAACAAGATCAATTTTGGAGAATATTGTTTTACCAGTCAGAAAAGGTGATGTGAAATCCTGGATGTTAGGAATGGGGTATCTGTCAGGCTTTGTGATGGCATTCAGCATCCTGTAGTCTCCTCTCTGGTCTTCAATCTCTATTCGACTTACGCATCAATTGTAGAGGACTTGCCCAAGGACTTTTTGATGGACAACAAATTCCCTTTTCCAGCATGAACTCAAACTCCTTTTTAGTAGCTGCAAGTTTGTCAGGAGCGAGCCTACGCAGTTTGCAGTAAACAGGAGGTCCGATGGTGATAATTTGATGAGTGACTAATGTACTATTTTGAGGATTTTCGAGGATTTTTGACGAGTCAGGTTAGGAATTTTCATTAAAAGATTATAAAATGGATTTCTGTTATCTATTTTGTTTCGGAGGAATGGTAACCGACAACAGTATGGAATTTCGTCTCATCAGCTGTAATTCCTGTGGTGATGAACTGGGACTCTAGCTGCAAGAACCATACCTTAGGGATTTGTTTCTGACGGCTACTCTGGAAATCCCTGCAGGAGACTGGGTGTTTTGCACTCGATAATGGATTTATTTTGCATATCACCTTGCACAGGTTCAGTCATGATTATTATTTTCGGTTCTACTATAAAATAAAATGTAATTTTTATTGAATCCCTGCGCAGTGCAAAAAAAATGAATGTTTTTGGTTTTATTTTATACGCTGTCTGGATATATACGTATATGAGTGAAGAAAATGGCTGCTCTTATTCGGATGCGAAAGACGATGTGCGATTTAAGGATTTTGTTTAATTGTTTTCGCGATCACGACGCACGGGGTCACCAATGTAGGTATTTACGTGAGTTAGTACCCATATACATTTTCCCCTGTATATAGCCACAGGGATAAATCAGACCGATCGAAAATATTGAGTTAAGATAATATGGTTTATAAGCTATTTATTCACGAGTAGAAGTGTAAATATTTTAGAAATCTGCCCACTAGAACGCCTACTTTCGGAATAAAGCGATGTTTTAATTCAAATCATAACAAATATCGATTGAACGGTTGAACAACATTTTGTAGAAAATGTAATTTTGAATATTTCGTCCATAACAGAACTTTAACCACACTCACTTTTAAGTGATGTTGATGTTTAATTTAAGGTTGGGAGGGTTGTTAAATTAAATCATTATTGTCAACTTATTATATTTAAATGTTTCTGTCCTTGAATTACCTACAGCACGTAGTGCTTGCTCCTGAAAATGAATATAGAATGGATTATTATCTACACTCTTTCCAACATAAATTGACAATACAAGGAAGATAGGGATGTTTGTCTCTCATTCGCAAACTTTTGTTTTCCGAAAAGTCCGAAAAGGGCCTTACATTTTGAGCTAGAATGATGGAATTTGGTACACGTGCTCTTTGTTGCTCCCAAAAAATAGGTTTTTCTAAAAAGGGTGCGTGGCAGTGTGCGGATTTCAAAATTTTTTACACTTGTTCTGCTGGGAGCAACGAAGAGCACGTGTACCAAATTTCATCATTCTAGCTCAAAATTTAAGGCCCAAAAACTGGTGAAGTACGGACCATTACAGGGGAGTTTATTTGAATCTTTCGAAACATGCATTGGTATTGCCTATCTAAAAGCTTTGTGCATAATTTGCAGAATTTCTTACGGCAAATGTCACCACAATTCATTACTCCATTATCAATTTCAATACTGCATACAAAAGAATACTTTCACATCAATACCTATAACATATAGTTATATTGTTTACACTTTGACATTGCAACTGATGATCTCTTATGTTCCGACAAAAAAGGATGTTTTTCTATGCGATGTTTTACAATTTTTTTATGAAAACGCCACCAAAAATTGAGCATGGATTAAAATGATATATTGACGAAATGTTGAAATACTTTCATCGAAATATCAAGGTTGTCTTTTACGGAAAACGCACCCTAAAAGTTTCAAATAACTTGATATGGACCAAATATAGATATTAAGATTGTCTAAATATCTTGTTCATACACTTTTTCAAAATCTTTAACAGTTTGACGAAAAAAAAGTTTTTTTTAAAAAGTAGGTAAGGCATTAGGCGGATTTTGAAATTTTTAAATTTTTTTGAATGCAATTGGAAATTCACTCGCGGATGCAATATATGGCATTAGAAGGTTTAATCAATTTTTCTTTTTATTTTGATTATATCTCTATGGTGTTTTATTTTTCGGCGGCTTTACTTGTACCTGCAATTACTGGGGATTTTATATCACTCCCCACACTATTTTTGTTAATAACTATTTTATTTTTCTCACCTTGTTGTTCGGTACCTATAGGGGGTTCGATAGTTGTTGTGGGTTCATGGACAATTTGATTGATGCTCTTTTGGATATTGGAAGAATTTTTTGTGCAAGAAGTATAGAAGTGAATTCATTGAAATTCTTTTGAACTGTCATTCTGTGATGTGCGCATTATTACACGAATCCTTTTTCTCATTCTTTAATTTTACGAATTATTTGACAGATATTTTTCATTTCATCTTTGGTGATCAGTGTTAAAACAATTAAAAATAAGAATGTCTTTTGAAACTTTTGGTCTTTGCAGAACTAATTATTGATTGCATGGATACATTGTAGTTCCGGTGAAGAAATATTGTTCAATCTTTTAGCTGTTTTTGTTTTTAAAACAAACATCATTGGCATCAGCTCCACTTTTTTTTAGATTTTTCCTTTTCACGGAACTCTTTGGAAAACTGAGTCCTCACTGTGTGGAATTTTCTTTTGATTGAATCAATAGTTACCTATATTTGATCATAAATATTTTAGTGAATCCAAAAAAAAATTCAAACGCGCCAAATTTGAAATTTATCTTACAAAGAGAAAGATATCGTTTTCGTAAAAATGTTCGACCTAACGATTTTGATTGATTCTCACACTATGAGGATAGAGGAAACCAAAAAAAGTGGTTTTTAATCAGTCCGTGGTCCGTAGATCAGTCTGCCCGTAATGGTCTCTCCAGCCTTAAAGGCTTGACAGATTTTTTTCAAACGTGTATCCAGGTTGTTTTTCTATTGGTCATAATTCTATTAATATATAAGTTCCAACAAAATTGCATACCCAGTTTTTTTAAGAAAATCCATATAACAGTTTTAATTAAGGAAACATGTTAGTTTCTCTCAAACAACTTTGTCAAATTGAATGAAATTGAATATCTGTGTGATTATTATTGTTTGTAACAATATTTAGTTTTTGCCAAATATCATAATATCAGAATCGTCTTTTACGGAAAACGCCCCCAAAAAGTGACAAGAAACTTAGTATGGGATAAATATAGATATTAAGATTATCTAAATATCTTGTACAGACATCTTTTAAAAATCCTTAACAGTTTGACAAAAACAAAAGTTTTTCTAAAAATTGAGCGTGGCAGTGGGCGGATTTTGAAATTTTGAAAATTTTTAAATGGAAATTCACTCGCGGGAACCACTTTTTATGGAGGGTTTCTTTCAATTTAGTATGGTGCAAAAATATGGCACGCTACTGATTTTGAAGAAGTTCCCCATAAGACGTGTACTGCCAATTTATGCTGGAGAGAGTATAGTACTTACTTACTTAAGTGGCGCTACAGTCCGGAATGAACCTGGGCCTCAACCAACATGCCTCTCCAATTAGCCCGGTCCTTAGCTAACTGCCTCCAGTTGCGCACTCCAAGTTGGTTGATGTCGGTTTCCACTTGTACGCGCCACTTAAGGCGAGGTCTTCCTCTACTGCGTCCGATGTCTGGCTGGGAATCGAAGACTCTGCGAGCCGGAGTATTGGTGTCCATTCGTTCTCCATGTCCTAGCCATCTTTAACGTCTAATGCGGAGTTTTTTGACCAGGGGCATGTCGCTGTACAGCTCGTATAGTTCTTGGTTGAATCTTCGTCTCCATAGCCCGTCAACGCAAACGGGACCGAAGATTTTTCGAAGAATTTTGCTCTCGAATCTACCAAGGATTTCTTCATCCGCTTTTGATACGGTCCATGCTTCAGCGCCGTAGAGCAGGACTGGGATGATCAGGGTCATATATAGGATCTCCTTAGTAGTTCGAGTGAGGGCTTTACTACTAAGTTGCCTTCTTAGCCCGAAGAAACAACGGTTGGCAAGAGTAATTCTTCGTTTAATTTCTGACGAGATGTTGTTGTCAGAGTTAATAGCGGAGCCCAGGTAGACAAAGTCCCGTACTACCTCAAAGTTATATCTGTCAATGGTGGCGTTCTGTCCAATTCGTCGATGTGGTGAGTCCTTTCGTGATGACAGCATATACTTAGTCTTCTGCTAAATCATTTACTGCTAAACCCATTTTCGCCGCTTCCTTCTCTTTACTAGCAAACGTGGCTATGACATCACGTTGAGTCCTACCAATGATGTCAATATCGTCAGCGTATGCTAGTAGTTGCACCGACATTTGGAAAATTGTGCCTCTGGTGTTGGATTTGGAGTTTTGCACAATCTTCAGATCAGATTAAAGAAGTCACATGACAGCGCATCGCCTTGTCTAAATCCTATTTTGGTATCGAATGTGTCGGTGAGGTCGTTTCCGACCCTGATAGAGCAGCGATAATTCTCTATCGTCACCCTATACAAACGGACGAGTTTGGGCGGTATACCAAAACTAGACATGGCTCTGTACAGTTGTCTCTATAAATGCTGTCATATGCGGCTTTGAAATCGATGAATAGGTGGTGGGTATCGATTTGGACTTCTTGAGTTTTTTTGAGGATCTGCCGAATTGTGAAAATTTGATCGGTTGTGGACTTTCCTGGCGTAAAACCACACTGATAAGGGCCAATCAGGTTGTTGGTAAAGGATTTCAGGCGTTCACATATTACGGCAGATAGGATCTTGTATGCGCTGTTGAGGAGACTTATGCCTCTGTAGTTGGCGCTGCTCAGAGGGTCTCCTTTTTTGTGGATCGGCCAAACGATGCTGAGGTTCCATTCTTCAGGCATATTTTCATCCGACCAGATTTGGCTTATGAGTTGGTGGATGTTACTTACCAAGTCATCTCCGCCGGCTTTATAGAGCTCAGCGAGAAGGCCGTCATTTCCGGCAGCCTTATTAAGCTTGAGTTTAGATATTGCTATCCTCACTTCACTTAGGACGGGTGGTTGGCAGTTTTCGCTGTCGTTGCCAATATTGAATGGTTCGTTCTGCCTGACAGCGGAATGTTGTTCGTCATCGCCGTTTAACAGTCTGCAGAAGTGGTTCTTCCATATCCTCAGCATCGACTGTGTCTCAACTACAATATTTCCTTGTTCATCTCGACAGGATTCTGTTCGAGCCTTGTATCCTTGGCTTTGACGTTTTACACTTTGGTGAAACTTGCGAACATCGATCCTGGAGTGGCACCTCTCTATATCCTCGATCGCGCGCTTTTCTTGCTCTTTTTTCTTCTTGCTGAAAAGCCGATGTACTTCCCTTCTTCTTTGCCTATAGAGCTCAATGGCAGCTCTCGTCTTCACCTGCAGCTTAGCCTTATAGGCCTCGTTCTTGGCTGCGAGCATCTGTCGGCATTCCTCATCAAACCAGGGGTTTCTTGCTGGTGGGCGGAGAAACCTAGCACATCAGTTGCGGCTGATCTAATGGCCTGTTGGCATCGTTGCCATTGCTCTTCGACATTCGATGCTGGTGGTATGGTGTTAATCGAGAGGTTAAGGGATACGCGTTGTGCGAAGGTCTTGGTGTTCTCTTGCGATTGCAGTCTTCCGACATTAAATTTTTTCACAGTATTTCTGGATTGTTGTGGCGTGGTGGATATCCGCATTCTTACCTTGGCTGCTACAAGGTAGTGATCCGAGTCGATGTAAGCTCCTCGGAATGTTCGGACATCCAAAATACTGGATTCGTGCGGTTACGTTATTAGAAAATCAAACAATAACTTTATAAGATAAGAAACACCCTGTATCAAGAAAGATACAAAGTATCTTTCAATAATGTAATATGATATTAAGATGTGCATGCCACACAGGAAATGCATATCAGCATATTCTTTGCCTTCAGCTTCCTCCTAAAATAACAAACACTCCCACGCAGAGTGAGTAGATAAGAATTATATTATGATCGTCAGTCGAACACAGATTTGTTGACTCGACATTTTATTACTATAAATAAGAAGTTTCTGTTAATCCTAATTCAGTTCTTAAGTTCATCTCTTCGTATAAGCTAAAGATTTCCCCCCACCAGTGGTAAGGGATCTGAAGCTTTAAATAAATATTGTTAAATTAAAATTAACAAGTGCATTTTTATTTAGTGGTGGCATTCTCTTTTGAGAATGCAAAATATATTTTTTTTAAGTTTAAAGAACCTCAAACAAAATTGTGCCTCTTATCTATCGCAATCGAGACCGCCATGTCCCTTTATGGATATCGAAGTGAGGAAACCGTGTGCTGGCTATAGTGGCATTTCGTTCCGTAGCGAAATCAATTAGCCTAAGTCCGTTACCAGACGTGTTGTCGTGTAGGCTATGTTTTCCGACAATACTTCTAAAGATGTCTTCTCTTCCTATATTTGCGTTTAAATCTCCCAGCACGATTTTAACATCGTACTTCGGTAGTCGCTCATAGGTTTTGTCAAGGAGCTCGTAGAAGCAATCCTTAGCTATATCATCTTTTTCTTCCGTCGGAGCGTGAGCGCATATAAGGCTTATGTTGGCGAATTTGGCCTTGATGCGGATTGTTACTATGCGTTCGCTAATGTCTTGGAAACATAAGACTTCTTGCCTAAGTCTGGCACTTGTGTTTATAGTGTTGCTGTTTTTCGCCGTGTTATCAACACTCGCACTTATCGTTTAGCAAGTCAAATCCGGTTGGATAAGACCAGTACCCGATGGTTACCACTTGGAGGTAAAAATAAGCACATTTGATGTGTAGTCAGAGTTACAACACTGGGCATTGCCAAGTTAATGACAATCAGAGTCTACCCTCGTTCTACAGCACCCGTATTCATATTTCGTCATATTTTTTCAATATTTTCCGGGTTAACATTTGCATTGTCTGTTATGAATTTTCGCTAAACAAACATTTAATCGGTAAGTAAAAGCAAACAATAATTGAATTATAGGTTAAAAAATCAAAGTAATCTTCAAGCGACTTCATTGTTTTATCATCAAACCTTTTACGCCTATAAAGTTTAAAATTGCCAGTAAAACAGGTAGCCTAAGTATTATACGATACATATGTACACACCGTTATAAGCACCTACGTCTACCGGAGATACATAAGTATGTCCCCGATGTGCCTATAAAAGATATGACTTGAATTAAACATTTAAAAGCGGTTGTAAAAAAAAGTCCCCTACATAAACTCTTACGACAACGGCTTTCACTTCGTTGAGAAGCATCATCCCTGAATAGCAGCACCTCAACACTTATAATATTCTTTTAGGGAAGAAATTCGTGACAAATTTCTCACCACTGTTGTTGTGTCCTTTGCATAAATAAAATCTACAACAACATACGACGAAATCACAGAAGGGATCATTTAGGAGCATTTACTGTCACCCTCGAATAAGTCAGAAAACTATACTATATGAAATGATACTATAACAAAGGAGGGCGCGGCGCCCTTTAGTGAAGTATGCAAAACAGTCTCGAATCATAAATGGAATTACAAGGTTTATGATACATCCTTGAAATGAAAACCGCCCATTTTCCGTTTATTTAAATTGTGCCTTGTTTTTCGTTCTTGTTACAATCGCAATTCTGAACATCTTCCTTAGGGCTTCTGTTATGGTTAACCAGATATGTATTTAGTTTCTTGTGTTCTTTTTCATGTTTTTCTTATTTTTAAGATTTTGTTGCAACTTTTTTCAAAGTAGCATTGAGTTTTGACAGCAGTAAGCTTTTGTGAATAGTAGTGGACTTTACTTTTTGTCTACCGGTGATGTTTTATCTAACTTGATGAGTTTTTATAAGATATCAGAAACCAAGTGTAAAATTTGATAGCGGTAGCACGTGTTCATTCATCTCATAGAAGAACATTCGTTTTAACACATAGCTTGTAATGTTGAACAATTAAGAAATAAAGTATATAAATATATCGAATCATGATCGAAAGCATAATCTATTTAGCCTTTCCCTACCGACGAACGGACAGACATGGCTTAATCGACTCAGCTAGCGATTCTGAGTCGATCCATATACTTTCGTCAATAGACCATTTTAACCCACGCCCACTTTTTATGGGCGTCTTCTTACAAAAACCATTTGTATGTCCTACCCCAAGGCATATGCAATAGAAAAACGTTGTTTTTTGTCGAACTATAAAAGAATTTGATAATCCTTCTGAACAATATGTTGTGATAACGTCATTTACAATATTTTATGCCCATAAAGACCACATTTTGGGGATATTAATTTAAGGATGGGATGGGATAGGGTATTAAACGATCCGCACAGCGGATTGTAGCCTTCTCTTATGTTTTGTTATTGCTTTTCTTTTCACCCCAACCTACCAGTGCTCAAATATTGGTCCAAACGAGTCAAATAGCAATTTACAATATCCATAATCAAGAGAAGGGAAGAGAACATAACTTGAAAAAAAAAATATTATCACAACGGTTGCATTCAATTCCTCCAGTTCAACGCCAGGAACTCCAATTATTCCAGTGCGAAAATTCTGAGAGAGCAGATCTAAAGTCTCTTATGCCTTTAAGCTTACACACCATTAAAAAAAAATTACATCAGTTACATACATTATAAAAATCAGGTGCGTACATTATTGTAGAACAGTGCATACATTTTTTGTAGTGATTGATTTCTTTAATTCCGGGTTCAATTATATTCGTGTTAGTTTGTGCACTTCAGTTATTTGATTTATTATTATTATTATTATTTATTTGTAGTTAAGAAGCTGGGATTCCGATACCCCTAAACTGTTCCTTTTTTGTACATAAACTATACATACTATTTTATTTCTATGACTGTATTTTGACGGTAATCTAAGCTGCCGATGATCTAAGAGAATTTAGTGATCATTTTACCAGTAGCATACTAATTCGTCCTTAGAAGCACATTAGGTCGTACTGAAAAATGGAGTAAAGTTAAGTTATGGAGTGAAGTTAAGAAACGTTACGCCTTTTGTAGGTATACGTTCTGACGAGGGTACTAAAGAGGATGAGTTAACGTCGCGCCGTGAAGACAAAATATAAACTCGGCTCAGAAACCTATGTCAATTACTTAAGCCGAATTATAGATTTATCCAAAAAATTGGATTAACTTAAAGAAAATGATGAATCTTCTTCTAACCTAAATGTACAACCCAAGACCAACCGTGCCTTAAGATACAATTGTAATTATTTAGAAATATGTTTACCGCAGTGTATATTAAATATCCTAAGTTGTGTGACGTGCAAAGACTTTTCCATCTTTCTTCTAAGACCAGAAAAACTGCTAACGATATCGTTAGAAAATTTCCTCTTACTGAAGAATGCTATAAACTATTATGGGAAGCACTTAGATATACTTCCGAAAATTCGCGAATTCTTTTAAATAGTCAACTTACGATTTTATTAAAATTACACGCTATAGCCCATGAGTTATTAAGGACATTCAAAGAGAAATCAACTATTCACTATTCTGCTTTAATCGTGCCTAAGATTGATATCACTAACTGGGATTGTATTCTTAATAACTATGTTCGAGTCGTTTGCATCTAATTTGAGCTCTAACGGTGTTGGTTTAAACTATGCCCTCTATGCTAGCCTAGTTGTATAAACAGATTTAATATCTTTAAATCATGATTGGCGTTTTTTCAAATTTGTTTTTAATGCGGACATTGAAAAAATGTACCGCCATATACTAGTTCATCCGGACCATATCACTTTTCAAAGAACACTGTACCGAAAGTCAAAGGATTTTGAGCTCCAAACAGTTACAAACAGTGTTATGCGATTTCCTTCGATATCCTACAATATTTCCTACATCGTCAAATTAGCCAACGAGACGGTAAGACGTCATTAAACGTTTTTCTCCTGGTCAAACAAAATTCTAGTAATGAGCTTTGTAGTTCATAGCAGTCTTTGCAATCATTCAAGGACATTTCGATGCGATACTTTTTCGAATCCCGTGAAGAATTTGGACTAACAAGAAGGAATCTAGAACGCTTAACTCAACTCATTTACTTTTCAAATGATTATTAGCGTTGCATAGTGAATTGAACATGTAATGTTATTTTCAGATAAAGTAATGCGACTTCAAAGTCGCATTACATAATAAACATTATCCAGTCATTTTGCCTTACCATGCTCATTTTACTAAACTTCATATAAAATTTGGGCATCTAGTTTCGTTTCACTAGGGTAATCTTTTAGCAAGAGTTTAAAGCTGCGTAAACTCTAGACCTATCTCACCAATGACAGAAAACTCAAGCGGTATACCACCTTTAACACCCGTACACTTTCTCCGAGGTTCTCCTTTATTACCACAACCGGAACCGGATTTGTCTGTTTCGGTCTTTATTAATCGATGGGAACGCGTCAAGATTTTGCATTATAAATTCTGCTTAAGTTCGAAAAATGAAAGTATTCCTTTCGAAATATCGACTTTGACGATTGATGATGATGATTGAAGAACTAGATCTCGTCCCTTGTTTTTTTTGAGTTCCTTCCGGCATTAAACTCCTTCAAGTTCCCTTTAAGATATTTTTCCTAAGGAACACCTTCCTCTAGTTTTAAGAATATTTATTCGTTTACTTCTTTGTAACCCATCACAGAGGTAAGACTTGTACTCCTAAAGAGATTGGAATACAACCCGATTTACGTTTTTTTTCTTTTCTCTCTACGCCAGTCTACCCTCGCTCAAATACCGACTAAAATACGGGCCCGTAGCATATGGAAATACATCGCAATACCGTTTAAAAAAATCACACACATTAAAAAAAGACCGGTAAAAACAGATAACATAAACAATGATTATTTCAAGATTTAAGAACGATACGAATCATAGAAGAACTACTATAATGACCCTTGATACAACCAATACAAACGAAACGAGTGGTGGGTGCACGACTGGGTCGTACGCAACTTTCTCTTTCACAGCGAGTTGGGTGTTAGATCAAATAGTACGCATTTTGATTATTAATGCTTTAAATGATATGAATAATGTTGAAATGTGATTATACAAACGTTTACCATGAAATTTGAAGGAATCGGTGTCTATGGGTATAATAATGATTTTTTGTTATTGGCCAAAACTGAAAATTCCGTTTAGTGATAGTTGGGCTAAAACTAATCATGTGGAATTGCTTCAAGCTGTAATAGTAGTATATATATTAAATTTCATTCAATTTGACATAATAGTTTGCGAGAAATTATCAATTTTCCTTATATGGCCTAAATGACAAAATCCGTTATATGGATTTTCTCGAAAAAACTGGGTATGCAGTTTTGTTGGAACTAATATGGTTATAATATATATAAAGTTTAATCAAAATCGTTAGAGCCGTTTCCGAGAAAATTGAGGTTATGAGTAATTTTTATATGGCAGGTACCCTTACTAACATGGCTAAAAGCAAACAAAAAAAATGGCCTAGAATTATGACTAAAATAAGCTTGGATACGAAGTTTGAAGAAAATCGGTCAAGCCGTTTAGGCTGGGGAGACCATTACGGACAGACGGACCGACGGACCGACGCGACGGACGGAATTCCAAAAACCACTTTTTTAGGCTCCGCTATCATCGTAATGTTAGAATCAATCAAAACCTCGAGGTCGAAAATTTTCACGAAAACAATATCTTTCTCTTTGTAAGAGAAAGTTAAAAAACATTAAATGTACACGGCAGAAGACAACTTATGTTTATAGTACCAACCATATATTCCAGCAATCTTTAAAATCATCCTAAATCACAAAAATATATTTTGTAAATTAAGATTTTGTGCCAACAAAATAAAAAAAAATATAATGCATAAATTAATATTACCTTATAAAATCTGATAAAAATAAATTCATATACTAAACACCTGCAGACAATCAATCAGTTTCGTAGGTAACATACCAACATTTTTATAACGTTTTGATTTTATATAGATATAATAATAAAAAAAAATGAGAATGCTACAATCCTATCTCATTCCATCCTTAAATTAAACGTCTCAAAAAATTAGGTGTGGTTAACAAATATATATGGCTGAAATATAAAAAATCTTGACTCGACACCTTTCCGTTTAGACGGATTTGACTCCTGTATTGCATTTATGAATAAAGAGCTTTTATACCAATTTTCATTATAATAGCTCAACATTTTCGTACTGACCAATATCGACCCCCAGAAAGTATGTGTTGGTTAAAAGAATCTGTAGATGAAATGTTCATACCAATATTATCGAAATAATTTCATCGAAAGTTTGTTTTCAAATTTCGTTAAAATTTAACTGAAAACCGAAACCCCCTCCCAAAAAAGTGGGTGTTGCAAAACACTTAAAGTAGATGAAATAAAGTTATTGAGATTAAAAAAGCTACGTTTTTCTAAAAAGGGGGCGTGGTAATGGCCCGATTTTTACACTTGTTCTGCTGGAAGCAAAGACTTTCATTAGCCTAGCTGAACATTTGAGGCCTAAAAACCGTTGACGTTCAAACGGACGGACAGACAGATATAGATATATTGATTCACAAACTATATATCACAGTCTATGTATTAAAACTGTTATACGCCTATGGGATAGTTACAAAACTTATTAGAAGGCTATAATTCGCTTTGTAATTCGTTTAATACCAATATTCGAACTATCCTATCCATCCTTGTTCAGACACTATCAAAATTCCTTGTCGTTCGACCAAAATCGGTGTTATGTTCTGAAAATGGGTGTGGCCTAGATATCTTGTTTAGACACCTTTTAAAGTGAGTGTGACAGTGGGCGGATTTTAAATATTTTTAAACATATTCTTCATTGTCGAACTGAGAGTTTATATAACAAATATACGTCATTTTAGCTAAATATGTGAAATTCCAATAATCGGTGCCACACGGACGGAAGGACGGACAGACATGGCGTAATCGACTTAGCTAGCGATTCTGAGTCGATCCATATACTTTACGTAATATCCATTTTAATTATTTCTCTTTTACACAAACTTAATGTCAAAACTAGGTTTGGGATAGGGTTTAATAAATAAAATTTCATATGATCTGCTGGGAGCAACAAAGAGTCCTAGCAACAAACTTCAACCATCTATCTGAAAATAAAAAGGCCTAAAAACGAATGAACATACATGGATGGATCGACTTAGCATTTAATTTGTCCATATATGTATTTTACAATATGTATATCTTAATTATTTCTCCATATTACAATTATAGTATCAAAACAAATTTATCTTAATGAGATAAGGTGCAATAAATATCTAGGCGCGGATTGTTTCTCACATTATCAATTTTATGGTGCATATATAAGAGGCAGCAAACCAGACATTATCTTTTTCAGGAATGAGTTTAACAATTTGTATAAAATTTAGTTCCTAGATTTGGTGGTTGCTTTCAATAAATCCGTGTACTATTGAATAATGGCGGATTAAAATAAATGGTTAAATTTTTACCTTAAAAGATTATAGCGGTTATTTGTAATGAAATGCAGAAATAACAATATCGAGTAATTTATGTTTTATGGTAATTGGCAATTGGGTGTTTTTATTGAAGATACACCAAATTAAGATATATTTGTATAGAAAAATATTTGTAAAAATTTTAACAAAACTTGTTAACAAGTTCGTGTGGAGAAGAATAGTTTTCCGTCAATTTAGAAATGTTGGCTGCAACTTGTTTCAACATAATATTACAATCGTTAATAGTAAAAATGTTTTAACTATCAATAGCAAGACAATAAAGATTGTAATAAATTGAAGACTGTTAAATTCAAAACTGTTATTTCAAAATGTTGCAAAAACTGCGTATGGAGTTTTGTTTTTAGAATAAACCAAGTTTAATCAAAATCCTTGTAGTTGTTTTAAGGAAATTCTGATTTTTAGAAATACATATATGGGAAGTTCTTTAGACATATAATGAACATTCCAAAAAGGCCTCCCGGTATTTATTCTATTACATTGAAGTGAATCCAACTGCGAGGAATCTTGTTTGGACTCCTCCTTCATCTTAGTGTTAGCTATCAACATTAAGTACCAACATGAGGTACCAACATTATGTACCATCTTAACCTCAAACACTATAATTATACAAATATTACTAGCATTATTGTCATATTTCTGATTAATAGGTGCTCTTATCATTTAGTAAAAGCACGTGTCTACTGTCCTTCCTGTACTAAACGAGATAAGGGACCACCCAACTGCTACAATCTTCATTTTATTTGCGAACATTATCTCAAGGGTTTATATAACCTCGTATTTATAATTATATATAATAATTTGTCATACATAGATATGTTCAAAATCAAGTTCACTTACCCGCAAATCCAACAACAAATATCCACAAGCAGTAATCCATTTTGGTAGCTTCAAACGTTTGTGCACAAATCCAATTCAATTTCTGAACATTATCATTACACTCGATTACAAGACATTAAATTCATTTAATTATTCACAAATCAAGATAAGTTAAAACTGAAATTCCTTCGAAGAGAAAGGCGGTTGCCTTAATTCGGTGGCAAAGAAGTAATATTTAAACCCGCTTATGGGAACTTTTAGTCTTTCGAAGAAGGATTACCGGATTGCCTTTGGTGGTTGTAAAGATTCATTCCCAAATCCCGTTTTTAGTCAAAACACAACCGCCCTAATAGCATACACATTTATAATAATGAAAGCGTAAGTTTGCAGCAAGGACAATTTTAGTTTAAGATGCGAGGTGTATATGGATTTTATATTCATATTATTACAAGTATCTATTCATATTTTACTTCTAAATAAATATTCAAATTTTATATGAATTTTATTTACGCGTTATAAGAAAATTTGTTACAGAAACAAAAAGGATACTAAATACGTAAAACATCTAGGGCACTACTTCACCGCGAGAGCTTTAGACAATGACTAAAGGCTAGTTGGTTATAAAAAATATCTCATAGTCCTATTTGTATACTGTTGCATATGGAGCACATCCTACAAAAAGCTTTAAGATGCTCTACGAATTCTGAAATAAGAGATATGGTTGATAAAATCATCGGAGAGACGATTCTCAGCTATATGCAAGTGAAGGCTCTGATAATTCTACTGTAGCTTGTGAATGCCTGTTCGGAGTAATTCGGAAATGAAATTGCGCAGGATTTTTCTTTGGTATGAAGATGCTGTGAGAGCAAATTATGAAAGCTTTTATGGACCTCGTGGAAATCTCTATCATGTGACATGTAAAATGATAAAATGGTAAATCTTTGTAGTTCTTATTTGATAGTCGTATAGTGCACTATCATTATTTTAAAAAAAGAGTGTGTTCATGCAAAATGCATATGCACACAAAACTTATTTTCTTTCAAATTTTTATTTTTTGTTTTAAAGTTTCATTTTTAATTTAAAAAAACATTCAAACTGTTTTTTTAGATAATGAATATATTCATACAACAATGAGTTGCTTCTAATTCTTTCTAATAATAATTTATTGCTTTGAACTTACATGCTACACTATTACAAGCTAACTGACTTAAAAACTAGAATAATCGAACTCACGTTGTATATCAGTTCTAAATATATTGGCACATAGATGGCATTCATATCCAATGAGAAATATTCAATAAGAAAGTATAAAATGTACGGGGTGGATGCTAAATAATATTCAACACGCCTTCTTATATTTGTATTTTGTCTTCAAATTAAATTTAGAATTTTATCATATCATTTGATTGACTTTAACATTTATATATATATATATATATTAGTTTTAAATTTTTAGTAAATAAATCTGCAATATAAATTTCTGATTCTACTTTTATTATGTTTATGTTTTCGTTAATATAATATTGGACTTCGAGTTATTTGTAATGTTTTGATATTCTGCTAACGCTTCTGAATTGTCCTTAAATATTTGTATAGCTTTTTTTACCTTACCCCATAGGGATATATTAGTTTTGGTACATAGTTTTTAACATAGAGAAATAATTTAGCTTGATATACCTTAAAGTATATGGATCGACTCAAAATCGCTACCTGAGTCGATTAAGCCATGTCCGTCCATCCGTTCGTCCATCTGTAGGTCACCGGTTTTAATGCCTTAAATTTTTAGATAAGATTATGAAATTTGGTATAGGCGATTTTTTTACTTGCAGTTCGAACAAGTGTAAACATTTCCAAAATCCGCCCACTTTTTAGAAAAACGTTATTTTTCGTCAAACGGTTAAGAATTTTGAAAATATGTCTGAACGAGATATTAAAAAACTCTACATATCTATTTTTCGGCGACATTTTTGTATACGTTTTTAGTAAACAGCTTTGTTCGGTAAAATTTTAAAATATTCGGGAAACTTTCGATGCAATATCATTGCTATGGTAATATAAACATTTCGAAAACAATTATTTTAATCCACGCCTACTATTTGGAGGCATTTTTCTATAAACATTTGTATACCCTGCCTCATAGCATATGCAATAGAAAAACGTTGTTCTTGTCGAGCCATAAGAGATTTAGATAAACTGTCTTAACAAGATGTGGTGAAAATCCCATTTTCTTTATTTCATCCCCAATCAGCTTTTGGCCCCGCCCCCTTTTTGGGTACATTCATTTTAATGATAGGATGGGATAGGGTACTCTACCATTCGCACAGCGGATTGCAGCCTTCTCATGTGTTTATACCCTATTCCATAGGGATATATTAGTTTTGGCATTAAGTTTGTAACAAAGAGAAATAATTTAGATAGATGTGTCGTAAAGCTCGAATCGATAGCTGGGTCGTTTTAGCCATGTATGTGCGTCCGTCCGCCCAGCTCTTGGGCCTTAAATTTTGAGCTAGAATGATTAAATTTGGTACACGTGGTCTTTGTTGCTCCCAGCAGAACAAGTGTAAATTTTTTTGAAATCCACCCACTGCCACGCCCCCTTTTCAGAAAAACGTAGTGTTTGGCCAAACTGTAAAAAAAATTGAAAATTTGTCTGAACAGGATGTTTGGAAAATCGTAATATCTATAATTTATCGGTAGAAAGTTTTTTGAAACTCCCACTTTTTAGGGCGTTTTCTTTAAAAAACGGTGTTCGAGACTATTAATATAACTTTTCGTCTAAGCTCTACTTAACCCACGCCCACTTTTTGGGGGCGGTTTCATGTAAAAATATAGCAATAGAAAAACGTATTTTTTTGTCGTACCATAAATGATTTGATATATTTCATTCAAAGGATAGGATGGGATAGAGTATTAAACGATCCGCACAACGGGTTGTAGCCTTCTCATATCTTTATTTTATTTTCAAAATTCAATATTTAGTTCTATCTTTTTTGGCAACACATCAATTAAAGCTCCAACAGAGCTATATCTCGATGGTAGCGCTTCACGCATTTATGGCTGCTTTTCTTTTCCAGATTCATTTGTCGCATTCTAAAATTCATCAAAAACATATGAGAATGCTACAATCCGCTATGCGGATAGTATAATACCCTATCCCATCCCATCCTTAAAATAAATATCCCCAGAATGTAGGCTTTATGAAGATGAAATGTAGAAAACGACGTTGTCACAACATACTGTTCAGACAGTTTATCAAAATATATTATGGCACGACAAAAAAAAAACGTGTTTCTCCTGCATCTGCTATGCCCTACCTGATACAAATGGTTTTTGTAAGAAAACGCCCCTAAAAAGTGGGCGTTTGTTAAAATGATCCAGGAACGAAATGTTTATTTTATCATAACCAATAGTTCTATATCAAAAGCTTTTTTGAATATTTTAAAATTGTACCGAAAAAAGTATATACAGATATTGAGATTATCTAAATATGTTGCTCAGATACTTGTTTAAAATTCTTCACGGTTTGGCCAAAAACTGGTGGCGTACGGACGGACGGACGGACTAAATCTAATCAGATAGCGATTGTGAGTCGCTCCTTATACTTTAAGTTATATCTAGCTAAATTATTTCTCTATTTTACAAACTATGTTATCAAAACTAATATACCCCTATGGGATAGGGTATACAAAAGATTTTATATCATCAAAATGTTTTAACTTCTTTTAACTTTTTAACATTGTTTTTCTAAGTTGTTTTTTGTATTTCTAAGTTGTTTTATGTATTTCATCGAGTTTGCTCATGATTTCAAATGCAGAGTCAAGATTTTCTATATATTCTAACTGTTTGTTCGTGATACAACTGCATATATAATTTGTAGTCTTAATATCAGCACACGACAATCTGTTTTTTGTTTTTTCCTACTACAACTTCCTATTCAAATTATTTTCCTAATACTTTGTTTTTTGTTTCCCCATTTTGAAATAGTTAATGTTTTGCTTTATAATTTTTTATATAACGCCTATTCATTTATTGCTTTGAACTTACATGCTAATTGACTAATATTCAGAAGTAACCAGTAAATATTATATCTTTAGAATCCATGAATTCATGTCCTGATGCGATGCATCTGGTAGTTTTTCACTCATATACCATATGCCTACTGTTCAATCGACACTTATTTAAATGTTAGTGAACTGGTTTTAAGTTTCCCGGTAATTCTTTGGTATCAGTAAGATTTTTACTGATTTACAGTCGCTACGTAGAACACAAAGGCATAGCAAAAAATGAATTTGTGGACGAATTTTAAATTTTCACTTTCACTAAGTGAAAATATGCCAAACTTACTAACGACCTTAATTTTCTATTTTATGCATATTTCTGTGACGAATTTCGATTAACTGAATTGCCTTCTTAGCCCGAAGAAACAGCGGTTGGCAAGAGTAATTCTTCGTTTAATTTCTGACGAGATGTTGTTGTCAGAGTTAATAGCGGAGCCTTAAGTAATATCAGTCAATGGTGACATTCTGTGCAATTTGTCGATGTTGTGTGTCCTTTCGTGTTGACACCATATACTTAGTCTTACCCTCATTTACTGCTAAACCCATTTTTGCAGCTTCCGCTCTTGAGAGGATTGTGCAAAACTACCGAGCCAACACCACCAGTACAATCATCTTTAAATCGGTGCAACTGCGCCAAAAATATTGACAAAATTGGTCGGAAACAACGTAAAGAGAAGGAAGTGGCTAAAATGGGTTTAACATTAAATGCCAACAAGGAAGGACACACAAAATCGGCAACTATCAGGTAGTAAGGGATTTTCTCTAACTCGAACCTGCTATTAACTCTGATAACGTCATCTCTTGATAAACCTGCAATTTAGTTATTCAAATCCTTATTATGCCAGTCCTGCTCTAGATTGCAAAGGCGTTTTGAGCGGAAATTCTTCAGTCCCGTTGGCATTAACGAGCTATGGTGACGACGATTCAACCAGAAATTTACGATATATGGAATACCTCCGATCAAAAAAATCCTCTTAAGATAAATAAAAAAGTTTGTAAAAAATGTCGAATTTACGAAATCATTTTGTTTTTATATCAACCATTTCCAATTTATTTTGTACGATCAGTACAAAAATTGTTTCATTATGAATCGTAACATTATATGTTATTTCATGTATCGTTTTAAAATTATTTCATTCGTCCAAATGGAGAAACTACTTCTCGATGAGGATGACTCTTGCTCTAACGCCAGCTCTTCCAAATTTTCTATATCGTAACTGCGTCCATCCGAAGTGTAGTAAAATCATGCAAGTTGCCAATCAGAATATTAGGCAAATAGAAACTATCAGAGAAAAGGACTTCAGTAAGCTCAAGAGTTTTTACAAAGTCTGGGATTAGCAGAAAATAAGCCGCTCGTTCGGCCCTGCGCAATGCAAGGACCGAGTACCTTGAGCATGAAGGAACTGATGGGACCACCTTTGGTGAAGGGCGCTAGCTCACTAGGGTAAAGAATGGTCTCATCAGATCCTGCTAATGTCTAAGGCAAAAACATGGCTGATGATCCCTTGTAAACCAGTTGATGAGCCGCTTGCTCATCGCTTGCGGAAAGGAGATACAGAATTCATATCTAAAGGAGAGCTGGATGGATCGGTCACCGACGTTATGGGCGCATGCCTACCGAAAGGTGACATGATTCTTTCAGACTGCGGAAGAAAGTACCTCGATAAAAGCGCCTCTACTCTGAAGAATCTAACAACAGAAGAGAATGAGCCGATCCCTAGTACATTAGGTGGTTAGATAACGAAGGGTAACAGTGTTTGTGAGTCGAAGAGACTTCCTAAGTCGCGAGTGACCTTGGCCAATATAACTACAGACCCTGCTAAGGATGGATTAGATGACAAGACGGACAAAAGTGTCAATCTGAATCCGAAGGAGGAGTTAAGGATGACCGGATTCACCAGCGCTATGATGAGTAACAACTCATCAGACAAAGGGAATCAGTCAACCTCAACACCGCCAGAGGTCTGTGAGACACCGACGTTAGGACAAGGAGAGGCTGACTTAACACTAGGCTGCTGTTGTACGGTCATTACTCACTGCAGCGATCCAAAGCATCACTACAGCTTGAAAAATTCCAACGCTGCTGAGATTAAAGAATAGAGCAGAATAAGGAACACCGTATCACGAACCCCACCTGCGTCAGAGATTCAAGATCCTCTAAAAATAAGGGCCAACTCAAACACCGTGATCCAGACTATTTCACGGAATAGGACACAACAGCATTAGGTAGAGCTAGGGAGACAAATAAAGCTGCCGCCGATGCGTGGCTTCAAAAAAGGCGCAAGTACAGGTACAGAGGTATGCTTTCAAGGAAAGGTGGTGGCAGTGCAGAGGGCGGAGAGCTGTAAACCCTCCACCATCAGCCAGTACAGGTAAGGTGCAGGGAACATCCTGCTCTTTGGACAGCTTCACGGATCTATCTAAAATCCCCCTCTCTAATATTTTCAGCCTTGCAACATCAACAATAATGGGATAATAAAGGAACCAACCACACAGATAGACTCCCAACGGGCATCACAATGAACCTACTATTGCCCAGTCCTTCACTTTAAATTATATATTTTTAATTGCTCCTACTACCTAAGAGCATTTAAAAATAATTAAAAATTAAAAAAAAATTAAAAGCAAACCGCAACACTTACAATAACTACTATTCCTTTTTTGACTGTTAGTAGTCCCTTCCTATATAACCTTTTTATGTTTATCATTTTATCTGTTTCGGAATTCCCTCCGCATAAACTGATCACAACCGATATTGGTGAAAAGTTAATTTCCAAAATGAAAATGGGTTTATAATGCGAATGTACAATTTATTTTCTATATGTTACCCTGTCTGTGGCTGCGATCCAAGTGACCGAGCCCTTCTTCATAACGTACACATCAAATCAGTTCGATTTAAGAGATTGTTAAAAGAGGGTTTACGGTTAGTACGTTTACGTTAACACATTTAGAAAACGAAAGGCAAAAAAAAATTTAACTGTTTACAGTGAAATTGAGTACATTAAATAAATAAGGCAAATTAGGATATGGTTGGCTGATGTAACCAACAAAAAGAATGATAACGGAGTAACTAACAAATTATACGAAAAATACTATAAACAAATTTTAAAAATCTAAACAATCTTAAACATTCCGCCGCCCCTGGAACAAAGTTTCAGAACACAGGGAGAATAGCAAGTTTATGAACTGATCGCATTAAATTTCCGTTGGCAGTTCGAAGAGTGACAACTCGAACATGACCGTCTGTTCCCGGATGGGTTTCAATGACTCGACCCATCGCCCATTTTCCAGGTGGTAGGTTTGCCTCTTTTATTACCACGAGATCATTGATTTTGATGTTTGGTTGAATTTGTAGCCAACGAGGGCGATGTTGCAAAGACGTCAGATACTCACTCCATCTGCCATCGTTTCCAATAACCTTGGATTTTGGTTTGCAGCAGTTGCCAGCAAGACAGTCTATTCGTCGGTACATCTATCATTGGTTCTGGAATGGCAGCATACGATTCACCTAAAAAGAAATGAGCAGGTGTTAATGGGTCGAGGTCAGTGTCCGAGATTTGGCACAATGGTCGCGATTTGAGAATTGCTTCGATTTGCGTAAGGAGGGTGTACAACTGTTCGAATGTCAATGTGTCGGTACTTATAACACGGCGAAGGTGTTGTTTCACTGATTTTACCCCAGCCTCCCACAAACCAAAGTGTGGAGCCGAAGGTGGAATAAAGTGCCATGAAATGCCATCCCGAGCTAAAGAGTCTGCCACGAGCGAATTGTGGGTTTGAGATAAAATTATTTCGTGCATCTCGGACAACGAACGTGCAGATCCCCGAAAATTCGTTCCGTTGTCAGAATAGAGGTGAGATGGTTTTCCACGGCGCGCGACGAATCGACGTAGAGCGGCCAGATAAGCGTCTGTTGTTAGATCGCTAACGAGTTCTAAATGAATCGCTTTAGTCACTAGGCATACAAAAAGCGATATGTAGCCTTTAGAAAATGTCGATTTTCTACCCGATTTCACTTTTAATGTTATGGGCCCAGCGTAATCACAACCGCAATGCATGAAGGGTCTACTGGCTTGGAAACGATGCGGGGGTAAGTTGCCCATCAGCTGACATGTTGTTGCTTTTCTTTGACGAAAGCCAGGTACGCAATCATGGGTAATTTTACGTATCAAATTACGGCAGCCAATGACCCAATATTCTTGTCGTATGAGCGCGAATAGTGTTGATATTCCTGGGTGTAAGAAACGCTTGTGAGCATCGAGAATGATGAGTTTTGTAACCGTATGTCCTTTTGGTATAATGATCGGGTGTTTAGTATTAAACCCGATGTTGGCTTGTTGTATTCTTCCACCGACTCTAAGGATACCTTCATCGTCTAAAAAGGGAAAGAGATTAGCGATTTTAGATTTGTTGGGGAAAAATCCATGCTTTTGAAAGTATTTTATACATTCACCAAAGAATTTTTGTTGTAACCATTTTAATATACAATTTTTTGCCTTGTAAATTTCTGGTGGTGTAAGGTGAAGTGACGAGGGAATAGTATTTTTATGCACTTTAGCGATGACGCGTTCGATACGTGCGACGGTTCGAATCAGAAGTTGCCACGTTGATATCCGTGTTGAAAGCGACTCAAAAGGGTGTTCAACGGTAACGATAAGGTACGACTGCTGTGTAGCTTTCTTTTCCTCCAGTGCGCAATTAGGCACGTATTCAACATCGATGATTATAGGACAGTTCTTATAACCTTCCCTTAACCAATGTGGACCGGTCCACCAGGTAGAGTGTTCCAGAAGTTGTGATGGTGAAATGCCGCGGGACGCACAATCAGCAGGATTACACTCCGACCTAACATGAAACCATCTGTTTCTAGGAATGGTATTTAGTATTTCGGCAGTACGATTACCAACGAAAACATTCCAACGGCGTGGAGGGGAGGAAAGCCAAGATAATACAACCTTTGAGTCACACCATGCGTAGACATTTGTAAATGTGATATTTAGGTAGTTTTGCACCGCACCGCGACGAGTAACCTTGCAAGCAGAACTGCTCCACAGAGCTCTAACCGTGGAATGCTCAGCTGCTTTCATGGAGCCACGCGTGATTTAGCTGTAAGAATATTTGTTTCGAAGGTTCCATTGGGAAGTTCGTAACGCGAATAAATTACCGCGGCGTATGCCGATGCCGATGCATCTGAAAAACCGTGCAATTGAAACGACCCATTTCCAAGGCCGATGGTTCGAGGTATTTCAATTTTTGTGAGAGTTGAGAGCTCTTCGCGGTATGTTTTCCACTGCCAGGCAATAGGATATGGGAGTTTATGATCCCAGTTAACATTTCGATGCCACAATTCCTGCAGTAGTATTTTTAAGAGCACGACCGAAGGGGCAAGAAAACCGAGGGGATCGAAAATTCGTGCTACGTCTCTAAGAATTAGTCGCTTCGTAATAGGTTTACCGGAGTGTAATTCAAACGATAACTAAATACGTCACTCTTCGAGTTCCAACATAAACCGAGGACCTTTATCCACGAATCCGCATCCGTGTCAAGCGAAATAATTTGAGAAGAATTGTTTTCACTATCTTGCCGAAGTTCGTCACAGTTTCTTTGCCATTTGCTAAGTTTCATACCGCACTTTTCTAATAGTTGGATTAGTGAATCACGTTTTAGAATGACTTCATTTAAAGTGTCTCCACCAGAAACAACGTCGTCTACGTAAAAGTCATTCAACACAATGTCTGACGCGATTGGAAACTCTTCCTTATAGTCGATTGCTAATTGCTCCAAAGCCCGAACCGACAGAAATGGAGCACAAGATGTCTCGTAGGTGACAGTGCGTAGTCTAAAATGTTGTAGAGTCTCCGATGGTGATTTTCGCCAAACTATGCGTTGAAAATCGGCATCTTTTTCGGATATCCAGATTTGCCAAAACATTTTAACTATATCTGCCGTAAATACAAATTGATGACGTCGAAACCGTAAACAAACAGAGAAAAGATGGCGTTGTATAGGTGGGCCAATCATGAGCGCGTCATTCAGGCATTTTCCGTTGGTGTCCTTGTAGGATCCATCGAATACTACACGAAGTTTTGTTGTTGTGCTGTCTGGCTTAAGAACAGCATGGTGGGAAGGTAAAACACGTTTTCTTTGGAGATTTCTTCTGAAGGAATATTAGCCATGTGACCTAACGCTAGATATTCGTCGAGAAACCGTGTATAGCTTTCAAATAGATCAACGTTTTTAGAAAACTTTTTCTCCATCCATTTGAGGCGAGCAATTGCTCCATTTAATGTATCACCAAATAGAGGAGTTGTCTTGAACGGTAAGTCCACAATATATTTTCCGGACACATCCCGACGATGAGTTTGGAGGAAATGTTGCTCAATGTCCCTGTCTTCTTTGGATACGATTGATTTCGGATCCGCTTCCTCAATGGTCCAGAAAGACTGCAAAATCATATCGATATCCAAATGTACATGGTGTGAAATGATGTTGGTTTCGTTCATATTAGGTAAAGGTCCAGCCAAAACCCAACCAAAAATGGTTTTTTGTGCTATTGGATAGCCCTGATTACTATTGATGCATTGCCCTTGTAAAATGTCCCACACTTTGTCTGCACCTAGAAGAATATCGACGGAATTTGTAGTATTGAATCCAGGATCGGCTAAGTTAAGTCGATGCAAATGATTCCAGTCATCGATGGTAAGGAATACGTTGGCAAATGTGTAGTCACACTTGATAAAATATATGTATTTACTGAAATACAATATGAATCACAGCGCGAAGCGATAACTAATGAAAGAAGGACTCTGGACTTACCAGCGCTGGTAGATCCAATACCGGTTATTGGTATACGAGCGTTTCTTCGCTTAAAGCCGAGTCGTTGAGCGCATGACTCGGTAATGAAAGAAACTCGTGAGCCTGAATCAATCAATATGCGAACGTGCTGGAATTTTCCTTGAACGTCTAAAACCTTTCCTAGTGCAGTGGGAAGCAATGTTTGTGCTATGCTTTGAGTGCTGTTGACCGAATGGTTATTGACAATTGGTTGCGATTGTGATGATGTTGAGGGATGATTGGGTGAAGTTGGTTGTTGTTGAGAAACGAAGTTTGCAATTTGAGGGCGGTAAGGTGAAGGGTTGTTATTGTGTGGGTTGAACGAATTGTGGGTAGCAGTGCTTTGAGGAACGAAACTTGAGACCTTAGACTGATGTTGCAAATTGTTGGTTGTCTGTGGATTGACCGAGTGATGATTGGTTTTGTTCACTGAATCGTCGTGAACTAGACTATGGTGACGAGTATTGCAGGATCTGCATCGAAATTTTGATTGGCAGCGAGCCGAAGAATGTCCACCTCGAAGGCAGTTAAAACAAAGCTTGTTGGTTTTAACAAACTCTCTGCGGGCTGGCAACTCCATATTAAGAAAATCTTGACATTGTGATAGTCCATGATTTAAACTACATTTTGCGCATGCTGAGTTGGTCGAGGCATGCATACTCTTTACCGGAAGTTTCCTATGTCGATTGGGTTCGCGAATGGTTGCCCTACAGCTTTCTAACGCCTCGCATCGATTATCCAAAAATTCTAGAAGCTGGTCTATAGTAGGATAGTCTTCGGAGAAATTAACTTTGGACCATGCTTGCCGAGTTTCAGGGTCTAATTTATTTATTAAAATATAAATTAGCCACGGATCTCTGTTAAGTGAATTGACAGCATTAAGACCCCGAACAGTTTCATCAGCACCATCTGATATTTTTCGCAAAAGGCTCACGTTCGAAGTATGAAGAGATGGTAGGTCCATAAAATTTTTGACGAAGTTATTAATTATGTGTTGAGGCCTATCGTAACGTCTTTCTATTTTTTCCCATGCTTGATCGTATGTATCATCGCATACCGGCATGTTTGAGAGGAGACCCAATGCGTCACCACGCACACATGAAGTCAAAAATTGAAACTTTCGAATCGGTGATAAATTAGTTTTACTTTTGACAACGCTTTGAAAAATGTCCCGAAATGTTGGCCATTCGCTATAGTTATCAGAACATGGTTCAATTCTAATTGATGGAAGGAGACCGTCATCATTTTTTCCCGAAAAACTTGATTTCGATAAAGTATCTATTAACAATTTTTGTTGTTCAGCTAACTGGCCTACGAGATCTTTACTTTTATCGATTTGTTCACGTTTATTAATGGCGAAAAGAAGACTTGATTTGACCACTAAAACTTTTGCTTCGAAGTCTTCAAAGTCTGGGAGCGGATCAACATAACTATCTTCGCTAGAAAACGCGTACATAAGTTTTTGGGAAGACGCAAATTCCTTCCATAAATCGTCTACTTTGTAGTAACGAATTTTAAGATCCGCTAACGAAATTGTATCCGAAATCGTTTCTGTATAGTTAACTAATTTCATTAGTGATCCCTTCATGTGGCCACGTGTGGCACGCAACACAGGCAATGTCATTTGTTCTGACATTTTTCTTGATTATTGAAGTGAGATTTATGAACTTCAGTTAATCACAGAAACAAAATTATTAATATAGAATGTGTCACCAAATAATGAATTAGATAACACGAGATTCGATAAGCCACGGGATAGATAATCTTTTTAAATGAACGAAGATCGAATTCGAATTCACGAAATTATCTATTAACCGACGATGTCATTTAAACAAATGTTATACCGAAGATCCGGCTCGATATTGGACCAAAATGTTTAGGAATTCCCTCCGCATAAACTGATCACAACCGATATTGGTGAAAAGTTAATTTCCAAAATGAGAATGGGTTTATAATGCGAATGTACGATTTATTTTCTATATGTTACCCTGTCTGTGGTTGCGATCCAAGTGACCGAGCCCTTCTTCATAACGTACACATCAAATCAGTTCGATTTAAGAGATTGACAAAAGAGAGTTTACGGTTAGTACGTTTACGTTAACACATTTAGAAAACGAAAGGCAAACAAAATTTAACTGTTTACAGTGAAATTGAGTACATTAAATAAATAAGGCAAATTATGATATGTTTGGCTGATGTAACCAACAAAAAGAATAATAACGAAGTAACTAACAAATTATACGAAAAATACTATAAACAAATTTTAAAAATCTAAACAATCTTAAAAAGTAGCCTTCAAATTCAATATTTTGAAAAAAAAAAAATTTTAAAAAATGTTTGTACTAATTATTGAAAAATTGTGAAATTTAGTACCACATTTACTCAGTATTCACTGTTCATATATCAATTCTTAATGGAACACAAGAAACCGAATAGTTTTAAGTCATGTAGTTTTTGAGCACATTGCAAATTAGTAAAACTACTTTTTTATGGGATTTTTTGGTCCAACTATGAGGATTGATGTTGATGATAGGTCAATCTTAGTAAGTAAAGCACAGCAATTCAGCGTTACAGAGAATGCACCACGGGTGGTAGACTTGCATTGCATTCTGCGTCCCAATCAGTCAGTCAGTTGTGGGTTAGTCAGTAGGTAGTTAGTTAAAAATATATCGGGCTAATTGGAGAAGCATTTTGAGCCCCATGTGCATTCCAGACTGCAGCGCCAATTCATTCACTAAGAAACTGTGAATGACTTTAGTGAATCTACTTACTTAATTTCGTTTTTAAAAATTATCGCTAGGAATTTTAATTACATATTATATGAAAAAATAACTAATAAAATTACACTTCCAGTGTTTCACTTTAAATTAAAAATTTAAATGAAAGTGGATTTTTTTAAACTCCATATCAAACACAGTATACTCTTCTATAAAATTGCTGGGGAAGTTTTTCCGAGTCGTTTCGGACCATTTTTTATTATAAGCCATACTTTTAGTATGGTATATAAATCGTATTTCTAATAATGACTTTTCCGCTATTAAAATATAAATTCAGATGATGGAAACTGGGTATTCTGATATATAGACATTTATTTTGTATAGTGTATATCTATCGTAAATCTATTCAAACCAATTTTATAAAAATAACAGAACCTATCAACGAATGTCATTGTGTCAACACCAAAAATTTTAAACACACGTTCATATCGGCATGTCCCACAACACATTTGCTATTCAGTTCGCTTCGAAAATGCATTTCCTGAGTGTCAACGTGTGTTATAGCTTGTATCCCTGAGACTTGCACTATAAAATCACAGGTTAAACACATGTTCAACACATCCATCGACACATTTTCGAAGCCATCCCATTCGATGTCAACTGAATTTTAATGAAATACCAAAGCAAACAAATCTAGAACATCCTCTCCTGTTCATTTATTAACTGACCCATGAACGGCGTGTGTGTGTAGATCATCCTTCTCGATGCCAGTACTGTAGCATTGAGAAGGCGAGAGGAGACTTGTTAAAATGTTTTAAAAAAAAAACTGAAAAAAAGTAAAATAATCGGACGAGATAACTACGAACACAGTGCATGTCCAGGCATTTGGACATATGGCCATATGAACACCCACAGTACACTCACACATTCTGCTGGTTGGTTGGTATATAAATCATGGAGTTGAAGCAGTTGAAAATTGTTGGAAAATTTCATTGAACTGACAAGGCTACGCTTTCGACACATCGGACAATCCTAACAGGATGAGTGGCGGCAGCTAAACGTGAAAGGTTGAACGTTGATGAAATCTCTCCACTCACAGGACTGTCGACTAGGCGCGACAGCAGTGGGTACGTTGAGGATTTATTGTTATTCAATTAAATCAGCTGTCAAATGTACGCAGTAGTTGGAGACAACCAATCACTATGTGCACCGAGCACAATTAGTTTGGTTAGATGTTATCTAAGCCGAGGATAATGATGCATTTAATGATTGGAGTGCTTGCGTGATGTGCATAGGTTGCTGTGTATAATGATATTATCTACCTGTAATCAGTTCTGGCAAATTGCTCAATCTCACCAGTGCCTCACTTATGTTCGAATGGTAGGTACGCATGCAGTGATAGATTGACGATTATCACAACATGTTTATCTGTAGGATATGAAATACAATTTAGGTATGTACGAGTATACCTAGTAGTGGATGCTGATTTCTGGATTAATTAAATTATCTTAAATAACATTATTGACTTATGGGTATGGGGATTATCTATTACAAAATTTATGTAATTTTTAACTTTCTCTTACAAAGAGAAAGGTATTGTTTTCGTCCGTCTGTCCGTAATGGTCACTCCAGCCGGAACGGGTTGACCGATTTTCTTCAAACTTCGTTTCTAGGGTTTTTTGTTCATAATTCTAGGATTTTTTTTAAATTTTAGTCATTATGTTATCGGTATATGCCATATTAAATTATTCATAACCTCAATTTTCTCGAACTCTAACTCTGTTGATTAATTTTTTTATATACATACTATAAGCACATTAGTTCCAAAAAAATGCATTCCCAGTTTTTTCGAGCAAATTCATATATCGGATTTTTGCTTTTAGGCCATGTAAAGAAAATTTAATTTATATACATACTAATATTACTGTTTGCAAGAATTCCATAACTATTTTTGGCCCAACTGTTCTTTAACGGAATTTTCAGTTTTGGCCAATAACGGAAAATCAATATTATTCACATAGACAACGGAATAAACGATGGTGTTCGAGATTAAACTTTTATCATTTAATTTATTATTTTCCATTTTGCTATTTTTTGTATCAATTATCATTTCAGTTCAATTACCAAACAATGAAAAATTGCGCTATTGTCATTCCATTTTTCATATCATTCCTGAATTTGACCTGTCACTTTGGCAGACTACTTTTTATTTTCTCTCTTCTGTTCTAACTGCGATCCGACAAAGACGTGTATCTTAAAATTAGTAAATAAGTTTTAAATAAAGATTGTTTAAACCAAAATAACAAGTTGGACACAAAGTTCCAACAGATGGTGTATTCACATTTCGACATTATTTATATAATGTTATAATCAAAATGAATAGTATTGTGTTTTGGCAAAAAATATGAAAATCGCCAAATTCTCTCATGCCTGGTCCAACTCGCTGTGAAAGAGAAAGTTGCGTACGACCCACCCGTGCACCCACCACCCAACACTCGTTTATTATTCTCTTTGTAAGAGAAAGGTAAAAAGTACAATATCGCACTAATTTCTTTGTTTCGTCTAAATATAATACTGTAGTTTGTGGTCGGTGGTATCTTGATTATCATGATAACAGTTTTAACGATGTTGATAAAAATAATATTTAGGCTTCATCCTCTAGACTAATATGATAAAAGCAGATTTTTGATAAAAAAAATGTCTGCAGTATAATATACTCAGAAAAAACAGTTAATTGCTGGTACATTTTGCTGCAATTTTATTGAAATGTTGATTTTCTCGAAAACGACTCTATCGATTTTGATTAGATTTTGTAGCTTAGGTGGTAAAGACGTGTACGTATATTGTATAGTCATTTTTTATTTTTACAATAATTGCTACAGTAAATAACTATACTTGTTTTAAAAGACAGAATTCAGACTTTTTATTCTTTTTTAAATTAAAATAATTATAAAAAACTTAAATAATGTTTTATCCTGATAAGAATATTTTTAAAAGTGTGAAACTGGGTACTATTGTCTTAAGTTTTAATTTTAGTTTGAAAAAGGCATGAAGATTTTATAAGTAAAGGGATCGACTCAGAATCACTAACTAAGTCAATCTAGCCATGCCTACCTGTCCCACCGATTTTTGGGCCTTAAATTTTAAGCTACAATAATGAAATTTAGCTATAGACCCACTGTTCGATGAAGAAGAAGAAGTTTCAGAAGAAGATATTAAGAATATGTCATTACGTATATTTCATCCATGTTAAGTTTTTAGCCAAGCCCATTTTGGCTGATCTAATGGCTTGTTGACTAATGTTCTTCGACATTTGATGCTGGTGGTATGGTGTTAATCGAAAGGTTAAGGGATAAGCGTTGCGCGAAGGCCTGGGTGGTCTCTTGCGATTGAAGTCTTTCGACATTAAATTTTTTTTACAGTATATTTGTTTTGTTGTGGCGTGGTGGGTATCCGCATTTTCACCTTGGCTGCAACAAGGTAGTGATCCGAGTCGATGTTAGCTCCTCGGAATGTTCGGACATCCAAAAAACTGGATGAGTGCCTCTTGTATTTCCAATGTGATCAAATTGGGTGACCGTCGTTGATCTGGAGACCCATTATGTATATAGAAATGAGGAAACTGTGTGCTGGATATAGTGGCAATTCGTACCGTAGCACAGTCAATTAGCCTAAGTCCGTTGCCAAACGTGATGTCGTGTAGGCTGTGTTTTTCGACATATACTGCTAAAGGTGTCTGCTCTTATGACCACTGCGTTAAAATCTCAAAGCACTTTTTTAACATCGAACTTCGGCAGTCTCTCATAAATTTTGTAAAGGAGCTCGAAGAAGAAGTCTTCATTTTATCATATTATCCCTCCATCGAAGTTTGAGCTCATATAAGGATTATGGTGGCAAATTTGGCCTTGATCCAGATTCATACAATTCATTCTCAAATGTGTTAAAAACATAAGACTTCTTGCCTAAATCTTTGCCTAACAAATCCACTTCCGAATAATAGCTGTTTCTGTTAATTATAACACGGTCTATAGTAGATGTCAGATGCCCGGCCCTTCGCGCCAACTACAGAGGCATAAGCCTCCTCAACATCGCCTACAAATTCCTATCTGCCGTATTATGTGAACGCTTGATACCGTTTACCAACAACCTGATCGGCCCTTATCAGTGTGGTTTTAGGCCAGGAAAGTCCACAACTGATCAAATCTTCACACTTCGGTAGATCCTGGAAAAAAACGCAAGAAGTCCTAATTCGATTCGAGAGGAAAATTCTCCGAAAATTCTTCGGTCTAGTTTGCGTTGACGGGCTATGGAGACGAAGATTCCACCAGGACTGTAGTGCCAATAAAATTAGTAAGTATGTTCCCATCATATTTCCTGGATGGCAATAATATCTGCTTTAAAGCAGTTTATGGCTTGTTCTCCTGCATCTTTCCTGTTTAATGTTCTCACATTTCAGGTATATACGAATGTCGTTGTCCTTTTTTGTTTAGCATAGTTTTCAACAATTTAATCAGTCCTTTCAGAGGCTATTGGGTTCTGCGTGACAAGAGTTTTTTTTTCCGTGGGTGGGTAGTTAACACAAAGCACAACCCCCAACCCGGAGGGCCAGTTTCAATTTATCGAATACCCCTAGGACACTGAGCCATCAATATCCACTACGGGATAGTGCGCTGCCGTTGGCCTATCGACTCTTCCGCCACCATCTCTGTTCAAGGGCCTGACCTTTGAGATTCCTAAATGGCCTGTTGCTCGAATATGTCGAAGCAGCTTATTTAGTTTATGCACTTTGTCCATCCTAACTGGGACTTTAGACGGCACCGTTGACTATATCTTGGAAGATCTTCTGCTGCCACCTGGAAATGGAATATGTGAATTTTTATGACTTCTCCGCTCTCTCATCTGCTCCAATCTAGAATATGAATTGAGGCTCTAATTTGGTTAAGGTTGTAGACACTCATCGGTAGCCACGTGAAGGCTGAGAGTCGGAGTTGGTAGGCATCGGCTAGGTGAAAACTCAAGGTTTCATATAATAATCGTATTGCCTACTATTGACCACCGATAGTTATTCGTTTACGGAAGTCTGACAGAATCCCGAAAATACCAGAAAACCCAGAATCCGGAAAATCTAAAATCCCGTAACCCAAAATCCCGAATCTAAAATCCGAAATACCGAAAGGTTAAATTAAAAAAAATTGTTTTAAATATTTACCTATTAAAAAAATCGATTGTGAGTTCACATGCGAAAGAAGTGAAACTGGGGTTGAATTACTGCAACAGTTATCGAGTTGACCTAAAAATGTTTATTTGGTATGATCGTATAAGAGATTCGAGTATCAACTATCGGATTTTGGGTATTCTGTAATCAGTGATCGTCTATATTTTCATACTCCATTTAAAATTTAAGAATTTTTAAGTAAACCAATTTATTTTAATAACATTCATAGAAAAACAATACATTTGCCATTGTCAGCCATCAAACATCAATTTTACAGCATTTTGCTAGTACAACTGGTAAAATTTTAACTGTGCATTCGTTATGTGATCATTCGTATGTGATCATCCCAATGAAGTTATTCCATCATTAACTCACTCGATAACTGATTTGGTAATTCGACCCCTGTACTTTGCTAAATTTCTCTCTCTCTGTCTCTGTTTACTATTTTCATAGTGTATTCATATAATTCGAGATGAGTTTAACTGACATTTTGACAATTAATTGACTTAAAATATAAAAAAATGTGTTCCGATTAGTTTTCAACATTGTTCTACCGCTCAAACTCGGTCGAAGAATTTCAACTATTTCTTACTCCGAAACTCAGTTCCCTCGCCTACAAAACCGGTTTTATGAAAGTTGAATTCATCTCATTCTCTTACTATAACTAACAACACGCGGTGTTCCCAAGCATTCCCATAGCTAAGTACTAAGGGCAACCGACGCTGCTTGGTTTCGGTGATCAGAAGACAACCGATATTTTGTTTATTCTCTTTTCAATGTAAGCCAAAATCCGCAACGCTCCACCTTTCGGGAAGTCTCCTAAATATCGATTAAACCCGTTATATTTACAACTCATACATCAAATCTGACTAAGTCATCCCACCCGAATCAGACCAGATACCAATTTTCATCTTCAAATTGCAGCCTCTTTGGTCCAATCTGTCCTTTTCGAAGTACCGCAATATGTATTTACACCTACAAACGTATGAGTTCTCGTTTTAAAAATGTTTTTAATGTTTCATAAGATCAAATTCACAGCGCCCCAACAGAAGTTTCAACTTCAAAAACATAACAAAAGAACATTGATATCAATGAACACAACTGAACACACATTGCGAATTTTAAAAGATTACAACACTAACTATATGAGCTGCTTCGACATATTTGAACACCAGGTCTATAGGGATTTCCAATACTGAGCCAGGGTATTGGAAAAGAGTTGGTGGCGGAGGAGCCCTCAATGGGTCAACGGCAGGGCTCATACCCCAAAAATGGGCTACTGACATCGGTACTTTTTCCGGCCCGCTGTCCGAGGGTCAAAACAAGGGCCTGGCCCTCCATGTTGGGGGTTGTGCTTTGGGTTAACTACCCATCCACGGAAAAAAAATATTGTTACGAAGCAACCAATAGCCTCGGAAAGGACTAATATTATTGTTGACGACCATGCTAATCGAAAAAAGGACAACGACGTTCGTATCTGCACCTGGAATGTGAGAACATTAAACAGGAGAGGTGCAGGCGAACAACTAGCGGAAGCCCTAAAGGGGACATGGCGGTCTCCAGATCAACGAACAGTCAACCAAATTGATCACATTGCGATAGACCAGAGGCACACATCCAGTATTTTGGATGTCCGAACATTCCGAGGGGCTAACATCGACTCGGACAACTACCTTGTTGTAGCCAAAGTAAGGATGCGGATATCCACCACGCCACAAAAAAACAGAAATACTGTGAAAAAATTTAATGTCGAAAGACTGCAATCGCAAGAGACCGGCAAGACTTTCGCGCAACGCGTATCCCTTAACCTCTCGACTCACAACATACCACCAGCATCTAATGTCGAAGAACAATGGCAACGATGCCAACAAGCCATTAGATCAGCCGCAACTGATATTCTAGGTTTCTCATGGCCACCAGCAAAAAACCCCTGGTTTGATGAGGAATGCCGACAGATGCGTGTAGCCAAGAACGAGGCTTACAAGGCTAAGCTGCAGGTGAAGACGAGAGCTGCCATTGAGCTCTTTAAGCAAAGAAGAAGGGAAGAACATCGGCTTTTCAGAAAGAAGAAAGACGAGCAAGAAAAGCGCGCGATCGAGGATATAGAGAGGTGCCACTCCAGGAACGATGTTCGCAAGTCTTACCAAAGTGTAAAACGTCAAAGCCAAGGCTACAAGGCTCGAACAGAATCCTGTCGAGATGAACAAGGAAATATCGTAGTTGAGACACAGTCGATGCTGAGGATATGGAAGAACCACTTCTGCAGACTGTTAAACGGCGATGACGAACAACATTCCGCTGTCAGGCAGAACGAACCATTTAATATTGGCAACGACAGCGAAAACTGCCAACCACCTGACCTAAGTGAAGTGAGGATAGCTATATCTAAACTCAAGCTTAATAAGGCCGCCGGAAATAACGGCCTTCCCGCTGAGCTTTATAAAGCTGGCGGAGATGTGTTGGTAAGCAACATCCACCAACTCATAAGCCAAATCTGGTCGGTTGAAAGCATGCCTGAAGAATGGAACCTCAGCATCGTTTGCCCGATCGACACAAAAGGAGACCCTCTGAACTGCGCCAACTACAGAGGCATAAGTCTACTCAACATCGCTTACAAGATCCTATCTACCGTAATATGTGAACGCTTGAAACCGATTACCAACAACCTGATCGGCCCTTATCAGTGTGGTTTTAGGCCAGGAAAGTCCACAACCGATCAAATTTTCACACTTCGACAGATCCTAGAAAAAACCCAAGAAGTCCAAATCGATACCCACCACCTATTTATCGATTTCAAAACCGCATACGACAGCATTTATAGAGACGAACTATACAGAGACATGTCTAGTTTTTGTATATCGCCCAAACTCGTCCGTTTGTGTAGGATGACGATGGAGAATTCTCGCTGCACCATCAGGGTCGGAAACGACCTCACCGACAAATTCGATACCAAAAAAGGATTTAGGCAAAGGCGATGCGCTGTCATGTGACTTCTTCAATTTGATTCTTGAGAGGATTGTGCAAAACTCCCGAGCCAACACCAGAGGCACAATTTTCCAAAAATCGGTGCAACTACTAGCATACGCCGATATATTGACATCATTGGTAGGACTCAATTTGATGTCATAGCCACGTTTGCTAGTATAGAAAAGGAAGCGGCAAAAATGGGTTTAGCAGTAAATGAGGGTAAGACAAAGTATATGGTGTCAACATGAAAGGACACACAACATCAACGAATTGGACAGAACGTCACCATCGACAGATATAACTTTGAGGTAGTACGGGACTTTGTCTACCTCGGCTCCGCTATTAACTCTGACAACAACATCTCGTCAGAAATCAAACGTAGAACTACTCTTGCCAATCGCTGTTTCTTCGGGCCAAGAAGGCAACTCGAACTACTAAGGAGATCCTATATAAGACCCTGTTCATCCCAGGCCTGCTCTACGGCGCTGAAACATGGACCGTATCAAAAGCGGATAAAGAAATCCTTGGTCGATTCGAGAGAAAAATTCTTCGAACTATACGAGCTGTACAGCGACATACCCGTAGTCAAAAAACTCCGCATTGGACGTTTAAGATGGCTAGGACATGTAGAAAGAAGATTCCCAGCCAGACGTCGAACGCAGTAGAGGAAGACCTCGCCTTAAGTGGCGCGTACAAGTAGTAACCGACCTCAACCTACTTGGAGTGCGCAACTGGAGGCAGTTAGCTAAGGACCGGGCTAATTGGAGAGGCATTTTGGTTGACGCCCAGGTTCATCCCGGACTGTAGCGCCACTTAAGTAAGTAAGTAAGTACAACAATAACTAACGCTAACGGAAATGAACAAGCATGTGTCTATTTTACATTCAAAATAAAATAAAACATATGAGAAGGCTACAATACCCTATCCCATCCCATCCTTAAAATTAATATCCCCAAAATGTGGTCTTTATGGTCATAGATAATTGAAAATGGCGTTGTCACAACATATTGTTCAGAAGTTTTATCAAATTCTTTTATGGTTCGACGAAAAACAACGTTTTTCTATTGCATATGCCTTGGGGTAGGGCATACAAATGTTTTTTTTGTAAGAAAACGCCCCCAAAAAGTGGGCGTGGGTTAAAATGGTCTATAGACGATTATTATTATTATTCATATTAATCATTGGTAGATTGTGCATCAAATTTTTTTTTGAAAAATATAAAATATGACCAGAAAACGTATTTTTATAAAAAAAAACGCCCCCAAAAAGTGGGCGTGGCTAAAAACTTTATATTGACGAAATATAGATATTACGATTCTCTAAATATGCTGCTCAGACACTTTTTTAAAATTCCTTACGGTTTGGACAAAAAATATGTTTTCCTAAAAAGGGGGCGTGGCAGTGGGCGGATTACAAAAATGTTTACACTTGTTCTGATGTCACGGACGAGGATCCTATATAACAAATCTCATTATCCTAGCTCAAAATTTAGGGCCCAAAAATCGGTGACGAACAGACAGACGGACGGACGGACAGACAGACATGGCTAATTCGACTCAGCTAGCGATTCTGAGTCGATCCATATACTTTGAGGTATATGTAGCTAAATTATTTCTCTATGTTACAAACTAAGTATCAAAACTAATATACCCCTATGGGATAGGGTATAAGAATCCCGAATACGAAATCCAAAAAATTATGTAATATTTGCGCAAATTTTGTGTGAAACTAAAAGAATAATGGTATTTTTTTATCAAATAAAAATAACCAAATCTTAACTGACTGCTTGAGTGATATCTAGTAGTTGCGCAGATTTATTGAAGAATGTATCCCAGATGTTGGGTCTCAACTTTTGGCCAAACCTCTTAAGAATGAAATTAAGTCGGATAATACAAATCTACGCAGATCTTGAAATAAAATCAGGAACATCCAAATTATTGTTAGAAGTTAAGTTCATTCGTTGTGTAAAATATTTCTTAGTTCCAAATTAAATAATGATAATAGATGAGCGATCTTTTAGAAAAATAAAAAAATAGGACAAAATGTAACAATTGTAATCTAGCAAATTCTTTCGTAAACTTTCAAAGACCATTATCTTGCAGAATTTTTCAAACAGAAAAAAGTGGGAGATGAACGAATTTGGCATATATAGTGTCGGTTCTTAAAAGTGACTGCAAAATAGCACTTTTTTGGCAGTATCAGAGACAGCATAGGCGACCAGTACCACAAGAAGATATTACTACTTTTATAGTAGTCAGGCTGCAATTAAAATAATCGTTGCTATAGAAATTAAATCTGAATTTGAATGTATCGCAAAGAGCTAAAGTTTCCTGGCGTTCAACAAAATATAAACCTCTGTAGGGTACCTACATGAACAAAGGGGTACTTACACTGCTGATTTTTAGTGGTTATCAATTTCACTCAACTAGACAAAATACATTTCGATTTTTTGCTACAAAGACGGGTATGCAGGTTTATTTCAAACATTAGTGTTAATAAACGTCCCAAAACTCAAAATATTTATATATATATCAGCTAGCGATTCTGAGTCGATCCATATACTTAAAGTTATATCTATCGAAATTATTTCTTTATGTTACAAAGTTGTGAGCTTCCACGTTAATGACTAAAAGTTTTCAGATGAATGTAAATAGCATTCCTTCTCCTGAACTGATGAATGAATATTTTAATGAAACTTAGTTTGTTTATATTAATAAGTTTATATTTTATTAAGCAAAATACACATGTTGATAGCAAGACAGAACAAGACTGAATGAAAAGAAAGAAAATGAAGGTACAGAACAAAAAGTGTAGCAGCATACATGTTGTGTTAGAGAGTTGCCACTTAATGATATTTCATCACTCCTCCTCAACATGGATGATGCTTTTAGAAAAATCAAAATGTCATTTTAAATTCATTAATTGCACAAAATTGCAATGCTTTGTCTTTGCCAGATTCTTAGTCATCACATCTGCAATCATATCGGCAGTTGGGCAGTATATCAATTTTACTTCATTACTTTGGACCAAATCTCGTATATGATGGAATCTAATGTCGATGTGCTTGCTTCGCTTATGGTAAACTGGGTTCTCAGCTAACTTTTGTGCACCTTGGTTGTCGATATGAAGTATAATGGGACCATCTCCTAAAGCACCAATTTCTATTAGAAGTCGTTTTATATAGATTGCCTCCTTCGCTGCTTCTGAAGTCGCCATATATTCGGCCTCCGTACTGCTGAGGGCTACCGAAGATTGTTTCCTAGATTCCCATGTGATAGGACATCCACAGAAAGAAAATATGAAACCAGTATATGACTTTCTATCCACGGAGTTTCCACCCCAATCGGCATCAACAAATCCAACCAGACCTTTTCCCTTTTGTTCATAACTTAACTTCAGATCAATTGTTCCTGCTAAGTAACGAAGTATATGCTTTAGTTTTGTCATGTGCTCCTTATGCGGGTCTGCATTTCGCTGAGCCATTTTGGATATAGAGTGCAATATGTCGGGTCTAGTAGAAATAGCTAGATACATTAATGTTCCCACTAACGACTGGTATTCTTGTTGATCTATCTTTTCACAGTTATTATTGCAGCCCACCTGATATCCTGCTTCCAAAGGTACTGCTACTGGCTTACAATTCTCCATGCCGTACTCCTTTAATACGTCCCGTATGTATTGACTTTGACTTAGCTTTATTGGACCGATTTCGCCTTCGCGTTCTATTTCCATTCCCAAAAAATGGCATAGTTCACCCTTGTCGTCGACATCGAACTCTTTTGAAATCTTCGCCTTGATCTCTAAAACAATTGATTTATTACAGCATCCCACTATTATGTCATCGACATATACAGCTACCAGCACAAGCTCACCATTTTGCATAGCTTTGTATAGACACGGCTCATTATTGCAAGGAACGAAATTCATATTACGAAGAGTGGAATCGAGTTTAGAATTCCATTCCTTTCCACTTTGTTTTAAACCATAAATTGCCTTATGGAGACGAAGAACTCTATTTGGAAATCGTTTATCTTCAAAATGTTGTGGCTGCTGCATATAAATTTCGTCTTGAAGACTGCTATTCAAATACGCCGTGCTGACATCAAGTTGGTGAAGGAACATTTTCTCTTTTACAGCCAAAGCCAACAGAATTCGAATTGTCGAATAGCGTACGACCGGTGAAAATGTTTCATGAAAATCGATGCCAAAACGTTGGTTGCACCCTTTAGCAACTAAACGGGCCTTATATCTTTCAAGTTCGCCTTTTACATTCTTCTTAATGGAATAAACCCATTTGCACGGAATAGCCCTATGTCCATTTGGCAGATTGACCAAAGACCATGTTTTGTTCTTTCTAAGTGCATCGAACTCGACCTTCATTGCATTTATCCACTGCTGACCATCATCACTTGAAATAGCCTGTCCAACTGTTTGCGGCATATTCTCATTAATAGCACTATATAATTCGTTGTACTGTTTTCTTGGTCTACCTGGCTTACCGGTACGAATAATCTTAGGCCTACCCGGTCCGATAACTTGCATTTTCTCTTCATGTTGATCTTCATCTTCGTCAGCAGTATTGAAACTGTCATCATGGCCATCAGGATTGTTTTTATCTTCATTGTGCGCACCATCAACTGGTTCTACATATTCTTTTGCACCATCAGATACAGGTTCTTGTTGAACTTCTTGATCCTTCATATGTATGACTAACAAATCGTTGACTGAGTAATCATTTCTTTCGACTGCATCGTCGTCACGTTTGCCAAAACAATCCTCATCAAAAAATACATCACGATGTTCAAAGACTTTGTTCTTATTGGTGTCGTATAATCGATATGCTTTAGCTGTCGTTGAGTATCCAACCATTAAAAATTGAGTACCCTTGGCATCAAACTTGGATCTACCACCAGACTTGTCGAGAGCTACAGCACAAGAGCCAAACGTTTTGAAATGTTGAACGCTCGGTTTTCTACCGCACCACATCTCATATGGAGTCATATTTTGCAGTTGTCGTGTTGGGCATCTATTTCGGATGTAAACCGCCGTATTTAACGCCTCTGCCCATAGACTTTGTCGGACTTTAGCATGCACCATCATTGACCTCGCCATTTCCACCAGAGTTCTGTTAGCACGTTCGGCCACACCGTTTTGTTGTGGGGTATGTGGCACAGTCAGTTGTCTTCTGATTCCCTCTTTTTTCAAGTATTCGTCGAAATCTGTATTTACGAACTCACCACCATTGTCCGTTCTTATCGCCTTTATATTGCAACCAGTTTCACGTTCCACCTGAGCTTTAAATATTTTGAACTTCTCGAAGACTTCGCTTTTAAATTTTATGAAGTAAACAAAAATTCGCCGTGATTTATCGTCAATAAACGTTACAAAGTACGTAGAACCTCCAACTGATTTCACTCGAAATGGACCACAAACATCACAATGAACTACCTCCAACAAATCCTTCGATTTTGTCTGTGACTCATGAGGGAACGGCAACACATGGATTTTACTGAGCATACAAGTTCTGCAGTTTGCTTCATTACTACTGTTGATCTTCATGCCGCTTACCATGGACTTGTTCGACAAATCAAACAAACTCTTAAAGTTGAGGTGGCCGAATCTGTTGTGCCATCGCCATGCAATGCGCTTGTTGTTGCACATAGAAAACAACCCTTGTTTTTCTTTGTTGTCGAACTCAAACATATTTCCTTTTCGCACTGCATTCAGAACAACATCACCGTTTGGTCGGCTTATTGATGCTCGATTTGTATCAAACTTGACTGTCAAACCTCTGTCAACTGCCTTGCTAACAGAAATAAAGTTTGCCTGCAATTCAGGAGAGTACAACACGTTTTCAAGCAAAATATCAAAATCATTATCATGTATTAATACATCACCTTTTCCTATGGCATTGATATGCTTGTCCCCAGCCAATGAAATTAAATCATTATGATCTTTATAGTTAACAAATATATCCCTGTTGTTGCTCATGTGTGAAGTGGCTCCGCTGTCGACGTACCATTTTTGAGAATTCATCGTCGAGACATCTGCCGCTGCTAACATCGTCATTGCTTGTGTGTTGGTGTTTCTCTTTCTCCGTTCACATTTGCTTGCGAAATGACCCGTCATACCGCACAAAAAACATTTTCCCTTGAAATTAATTTTACTGTTGTTGTTGTTGCTGTCTGACTTCTTGCTATATTTGGTGGTGGATGATTTCGCTATAAATGCCTGTTGTGTTGGTGTTTTTTCTTCGACCCTCTCTTGTCTCCTTTTACCCTCTTCTAAAATCTTCTGTTTTGTAACTGATAAAGAAGGGAGATCGTCACGGGTTTCCATAGCTATGATGAAGTTGTCGAATTCCTTTGGAAGACTCGACATCAGCATGATCACCAACAGCTCCTCCTGAATTTGAATGCCTGTTTCTTTCAGTTTCTCGTAAATTTCAGAGAATTCATTCAGATGTTGAACGACATTACCACTCTCAGACATTTTTAGATTTATCAATCTCTTGTAAAGGGAGACTTTCTGAAGTGGACCTCTAGGCATGTATGTCTCTTCCAATTTCTTCCAGGCCTGGTGTGCAGTGGTACAACTGCGTATGTACCCCAACTGTGTTGGCTTTACACTTAAGAAAATGGACGCCAGAGCTCTCTCATCGTCCGATATCCACTTGGAAACTATAGCATCGTTTCCTTCTTTCTTGATCTCACCATTTACAATTTTCCAGAAACCACTATGAATAAGCACACTGCGCATTTGAATTGACCAACTATCATAGTTGCTTTCATCCAGTTTATCAATTTGAACTACTGGAGCACTCATTTTAATTATTATTTATAAAACAAATAACCGCACTGTAGGCTTCTGGGCCCATAACCTAATGAAACTTAGTTTGTTTATATTAATAAGTTTATATTTTATTAAGCAAAATACACATGTTGATAGCAAGACAGAACAAGACTGAATGAAAAGAAAGAAAATGAAGGTACAGAACAAAAAGTGTAGCAGCATACATGTTGTGTTAGAGAGTTGCCACTTAATGATATTTCATCATATTTCATATGCATATTCTTATCAACTTTAACGTTCACATGTTTGAATTATATTACTGAGAGGTGGAGTCTTACATTTGTAGTCAGTAATAACAACCCATTTTGAGCATGCTTCGCCAAAACATGACTTAACATAACACAAAGGATCTACAAAAGGCTCTTCTACGAATGTAATTTCTCACTTTACACCACATAATTAAATTAGTGCGTCAAATTCTTTTTGGTGCGCTTTCTTTAAAGAAAAAAATCCACTAAATTATATCCAAGACTCCCTTTTCATTATATTTTACTAAATGGCTGTGATAAATGGTAATTAATCATTAGGCCAGAACGCCCAGAGAAATGATCCACTTCTGAATTCGACGGGTCAAAGAAACGGCAAAGGCAGCATCCCAAGTAGGGATGAAATTAACTCGGATTTCTGACTTTTTTTCCCCTTAAAGCACTTTGGAATTCCATTCATTCGTTTATTCATTAGTCATGAGCGAATTAAGAAAGGGTAATCCAAACGAAATACTCAAAAGGATTTTTGTCCTTTATTTCAATCTATATAAAGAATGATAGATTGTGTTTAATTTGTATAAAAAATTAATTTATCGAAATTATAAACTCTAAGCTTTTAAAATGAGATACATTGCTGCAATGAATAATATCCATTTTGGAAAAGGTAAAATGTAATAAATTGTAAGTTATAAGTGTCATAGCTATATCATTGCCAGTCGACGTGTAGACGATTTATTTTTTAGTCTGTAAAATTTCTGGACGGATGTGTTTACTGTTTTGGCGATTTTTTTACTTTTCACCTAGAGATGTTGGGTAAGGTTCAACAATTGTTGAAACAAAAGCACTACGTAAAGGAATCTTAAAATTATTAAGCAACTGAAATTGTTTGTATATTTGGAAAATTGGTATACACAAATATGTTAATTTCATCGTTCCCTCATCTTCCTTTTTGTAATATATGAATCCTTTTCTCTATTATATAAATTGCTCATATAATTAAAGGTGATGTGTCTATTTGTGACTTCAATTACAAAAATAATTAGTGAGTCGTACGTAATTACTCTTTGGGGGATGAACTTTAAATTACTTTGATAAAAATTGATTTAGCGGTTTCTTATATACTCGATGATTGAAATCCATAATATAAAACTGTGTATGCAGTTTTGAAAAAGTGTATGAACAAGAGATCTATCTTTCGTCTATTTAAAGTTTTTTGCAAAGCCCACTATTTGTGTTTGAATTTTTAATTTAATTAAAAAAAACTGTTTCTGGTAAAATTTCTGTAAATTTGAGAAAAAACTTTGACCACGAATTTTTGAGGTTTTTGTTTGATAAATCCATTTACCACCTACCCCATAGCATATGCAGGAGACAAGTGTTGTTTTTTGTCGAACCAATAATGATTTTGGTAGAATGTCTGAGCAATATATTGTGATAATGCCAAGCCCACTTTTTGGGGATGTTTTATTTGACGATGACATGGGAAACGATTCGCAGAGCTGATTCTCATATGTTTTTTTCATGTGTGCACTTGCATTGGCGCAGTATAAGTATCATCAGCGAATAGCGGGTCATGAATGAATATTTTGTTAAGTGATTAAAGCTAATTGTCATACGGGCACGCCTGTGGATCATTTTTTTTTTTTGAATCGGATTTGAGTTTTCTTTCTTTCTGATAATTGTAGTGGACAAGAAATTTAGAGCAGACGTTAGCAATATTCGTAGGTTAAGGTCGAATCTCTTTTCCTTACGTCCACAATTCGAAATATTTTAGATCAGCTGTTTTAGCACACAGGTGGGCGAAAACTCTGATATTTCAGAACTTAAAACCTGCGTATAACTTAGCGCCATTATCCTTTTTTCATCGTGGTCTCGCCGTTTACATGTAGTGATGTATCACTCTTAAAAATGTGTGTATTCACATTCACTTTGAACAACATTTTTAAAAGAATCTGATTTAGTAAAAATACTGCATTTATAGTAGGCAATTTGTTGCCTTGCTTTTTAATCGTAAAATAACGTTTATTGAGGCCAGATCAGAAGGGGTGAAAAGTTTTTCGGTTTCAACTACGCAAGTGCTATTAATGGATAGTGGTTGTAAATGTTGGTTTCGCTTGGATGATAGAAGACAGCACTGCATTTTGGAAGCATTAAATTCCCCCCTATTAGATTTGCCAAATGGAACCAAATTACCAGTTGTACCCGACACGGGTGCACTAGGTTTTTCTGTCGCTACATGCAAAAGGTTATTAGCGCAACGTGCTAACAGCAAATCAAACCAGATGGAGTCTTGGCACGACGTGTCAAACAACCAAACAAATTTGGCCAAAGCTAGATTTGAGAAGATCAAAGGGACTGATTTCGCTTGATAGACCGTATATTTGTGTCATCACGGGACACTGCTTAATAGGTAGGCACGCAGAAATGCTAGGCCTTTTCTCAAACGTCTTCTGTAGGAGCTGCATGGACGAGGAGGTGGAGGGAACAATACTTCATCTCCTTTGTAACTGCATGGCCCTATCAAACAAAAGGAAGCTACATCTTGGAGCTTACTATTTTCAAAATCTCAGTGATTTGGCAAAAATGGAAGTGAAAAGTCTCCTCGCTTCATCAAAAGCTCAGAATGGTTTTCCCATGGATAGTAAGGAGATTGGACAAGATCCACGTGGTATCACAACGGACCAAAATGGTCTAAGTGTGCTGGCGAACGCTCTTTTTAGCGCATACCACCCGTTTACTCTTTACCCGGTGTGGGATAAAGTTTTTCATCCACCTCACTATCGAGGAAGCAAATGACCAGTTAAAATTCCTAAAGAAACCGCTTAGAGCTTCCCATTTGGCTTAAAGGATTGTCTGGCAATATGAGAATGACAAACAATTCTTTTAGGAATTTGTTCTTTAACTGCGTTGTACGGGTTCGAGAAATTAGCTGATGCGATATAGTGGTCTGACGTGTGGGTGAGAGTTTAAAACCAAGTCCAGGACATTGGTGGCTTGGCTGTTAATATTCCGAATGCGTGTTGGCTCATTTACAAGCTAAGTTAAGTTGTTTACGTCAGCAGAGATCTCAACATACATTCCTTCGGGTGTTGACTGTCCAGAATCTCGAAGACACAAAGAATTGTGTACATTGAAATTACACGTAATGACGATTTAGTGTGAGGTTATAGGGTCTCCTATCCGTTAAAATTGATAGGAGACCCAACCTTGACGAACTCCATTGTTACGCTCGAGAATCGTAGAAATGTCTCCTGCCTTTTACTCGTTTAGCGATATTAAAACAACAAATGCTCAAACGAAACAGCCAAATGCATTCCGCCCTTCAACAATTCAACCGTAATACTCGCCGTTCCATGAATGCTATAATCGCTTCACCTTCAAGTCTATCTTCGGACGTACTAAGAAATATAGAGATTCATTCTTAAACCGAACAACACGAATGTGGAATGCTTTACCAAACTCAGTTTGACTGAATATCTTGATTAGATTAAATAAATTATCAAAATTCTTTATATTTTGACTAAAATTGACTGTAACTGGGTATGGCATTGGTCGGATTTCAAAAATATTTATTCCAGTACTGAGTTCATGCACAAAGAGCTTCTATACTATATTTAATTATTTTAGCTCAATATCTTAGAATGGACTTATATACCCTTATGGACATATGCTATGGGATGGGTATAAAAGAAAACACCCCCAAAAATTGGACGTGGCTAAAAACTTTATGTGCATTGTCGAACTATAAGAGATAAACTTTCTGAACAAGATGTAGTGACAATTGAATTTTCTATATTTCATGTCTTAAACAAGCCTTCTTTTTGTGAAGGTTAAATTTTAATGATGGAATGGTATTCATACATAATGCCAAATACACATGAAAGCGAAACAAGGAAATAGTTATAACGTTTTTAACAACACGAGGAAATTGTATGACGTATCCCTTTGTTTCGACACAAAATCATTTTCAACATAATTTATGGAGATAAACATATTATAAGAATGCTTCAATCAGCTATGGGAATCATTGAATACTCTATCCCATCCCATGATCCAAATGAATAAAAAAGAATGGGGATGAAATACAGGAAATTACATCGTCACCACATTTTGTTCAGACAATTTCGACGTTACTAATAATCAATTTTAGCAACAACTTAAACTATTATCTCCACTCTTTCCAAAAATCCTTTACCAATAAATATATTTACATCACTAGCGCTAGTCATGGGTTACTATTCAATTTCTGCACATTGACGTCACGTTTAAATCATATAATAGTAATAAAGTTGTGTATTAAGCGCTATTTGTTTATTGATTGCATACCTATACTTGGTTTTATACCCCATCCCATATAGGTATATTAGTTTTGTTACAAAGTTTGTAACATAGAGAAATAATTTAGATAGATATACCTTAAAGTATCCACTCAGAATCGCTAGTTGAGTCGATTAAGATATGAACAACATATTTGATTTCGCTTTTTGACCACCGCGCCAACCACACAACGAACAGAACAAATCCACATTGTCACAAAATTAATTAATCTAAATTAAAAACAAAAGTTAAAAAACGAAAAACGAAAAACACAGTAAAAATTAAATATACAGAAATATAAAAACACAGAAAACAAAAGTTTTTTTTTTAATTGGAATAAGAGGACAATCAACCAGCGGAATCATCCATCATTAAACGTTGTTTAATGTTGATTGAGTCCGTTGTTTTCAAATTAAACAACTGTTGTTTTCTATGTTTTTGTATTTTTATATATTTAATTTTACTGTGTTCGTCGTTTTATTTTAGATTTTTTCTTTTTTTCAATTTTGTGTTATTTGTTGTTTGTGTTGCTCTGCTCGTTGTATGGTTGGCGCGGTGGTCAAAATGCGATTTCGTTTGATTCCCTGGTGACAGTTTCGTTTTGGAATTATAGCGCGATTAACTATAATTCATTAAGGTGTTTCTGTTCATTTTAAGCAAGCACTTGACCTCAGTTTTATTGATTGGTTGAACTATTTTTCTTTTCGGTAAAAATGAATGCTTTGAGGCAAAAACGCGGCAATGCCAAAGCTTGCTTGACTCGTGCGGCGGATTACATTGCATCTATCGACGACTCTAGCACTATCGAGATGTTAGAGATTAGGTTAAGCAGGTTAGTCGAATCATGGGCAGAATTTTCGTCGCTTCATAATGAATGCTTGCAGCACATAGTCGAAGAAACCGAACTCGGTGACTTTGTAGAGGATTTTGGCATTTATGAAGGCAAATATTTCGTGGCGCACGCAGGCCTGAAAAAAGCCATTCGCGATAGGCAATCTCCGGCTCAAGCTGCTCCAGAAGAGTCTGTACTCAAACAGCTCGCTAACCAACAATCCAATTTTCTAAAGAAATTAGACTCGTCGTCTAACACGTGTTCAAGCGTCAATTTGCCTCCAATTGTAGTGCCTCAATTCTCGGGTAATTATAAAGATTGGCCATCGTTTAAAGACTTGTTTACTGGTTCGGTCGATACAAAACCAAATCCCACCGCGACGCAGAAATTTCATTACTTGAAATCTTTCTTGCGGGACGATGCAGCCAATCTAGTGAAGCACATTCCCATTTCGGATGCCAATTATATCGAGGCTTGGGAAAAGCTTGAAAAACGCTATGACCGGGTAAACCTAATTGTGCAGTCATTCGTTCAAATGTTTCTTTCGCTTCCGTCTTTAAGTGTCTCGAATGTACATTTGCTCCGCAAAGTTACTGACGGCGCAGACGAAGTAATTCGTGGACTAAACGCGTTGGATAGGAATGGTCGTGACCCTTGGTTAATCTACCTATTGCTAGCCAAACTCGACAACGAGACAAAGCATGCTTGGGCTGAAGAAGTGGGTTCTCGTGATGATGTCACGATAAACGAATTTATGGAATTTCTTGAACTACGGTGTGACGCACTCGAATCGTGTCAAACCCTTAATCGCTCCGTCATATCGCGCGTTAAGCAAACGGTTCAAATAAATCCCACTTAGCCAAGGCTTCTGAGAACAATTCGCAGTGTCCCATGTGCAAAAATTATCATTCACTGTCCCAGTGTTCGCAATTCCTCGCATCCGACAAAGCATCGCGTAGAACATTCGTCAAACATAACTCAGTGTGTTTCAATTGCCTTCGAAAAGGTCATTCGTCTAATAAATGTCGGTCATCATTTCGTTGTCGCGTTTGCAAAGCCCGTCACCATTCTTTAGTCCATCAAGATGACTATAGAAACACTTCATCGTCGTTGTCCTCAAATTCAAATGATGTTCCTGCTTCAAACTCTTCTTCAGCATCGCCACATTCGCTCCAGCCTCTTCCGTCGCAAAATACCCTCCACATCTAAAGCTGCTTACCCACTGGTCAATAACCATTCGCTTGAGTTTAGCCTTCGAAAGCAAACTATATTGCCAACAATCCTTGCTATACTTCAAGATAATAAAGGACAGTTTGTAGATTGCCGTGTCCTACTGGATACGGGTTCACAATCATCGTTTATGTCTGAATCGTTCGCACAAAGGCTAGGTCTTCCGCGTAAGCACTCTCGTATCCCTGTGATGGGATTATCGTCTCGGGAAGCTGGGTATACAAGGGGATGTGTATCAATTAAACTCCTTTCTCGATTCAACTCAACACATTTATCGGTCGATGTTTTCGTTCTTACTAAATTAACGTCGAATTTACCATCAAAGTCCTTCGAAGCTTCGACATGGGAACATATTCGGAAGTTGGATCTGGCTGATCCCTACTTCAACATCTCCAGTTCGGTCAACGTTCTGCTGGGTGCTGACAAGGTGTGGTCTATTCTCAGGGCAGAACGAATTGATGGACCACCTGGCACACCAATAGCTCAAAACACGTCATTTGGATGGATAATTTCAGGAGAGCTATTCAATACAAATATTCCGGAATTCGAATTGTCGTCGCTACATTCAGCTATTGATGTGGATGCTCTTTTACAGCGGTTTTGGGAGTTAGAGGAAGTTTCTTCTCACCAAAATCATCGTGTCTTCAATGATCCAGCTGAAGACCATATTCAAAAGACTTTCTCTCGCTCTTCCGATGGAAAATACGTGGTTTCTCTTCCATTCAAAAACCCCTCCCCGAGTTTCGGAGATACCCTGCCGTCGGCGGTTTCGCGTTTGCATTCGATGGAACGTCGGTTTCGAATTAATCCCGAATTGCACCGGCTATACTCCAAATTTATGCAGGAGTATCTCGAACTTGATCATATGGAACCGATCCCTCGCGATGAAATACACTCCAACCCTAAAAAACAATTTTACCTTCCTCATCATGCGGTTCTAAAACCCGACAGCTCGTCTACAAAACTACGCGTCGTGTTTGATGGTTCGGTAAAGGATTCGAATGGACAATCGCTTAACAGCCAACTTATGATCGGTCCTCCTATTCAACGCGATTTAATAGGCGTGTGTTTGCGATTCCGGCAACATCGGTTTGTGTTTACGATATAGTAAAAATTTTCCGCCAAATATGGATCCATAAACAAGACATTGATTTTCAACGCATCGTTTGGCGTCAAAATCCTAGTGATGAGATCACACATTATCGCTTACGAACCGTTACATATGGTACATCATCGGCTCCGTTTTTGTCGGTTCGTGTATTGCAGCAGATCACCGATGATTACCAATCGAACTACCCTAATGCTGCAAGAATTCTAAAGAACGACGTCTACGTTGATGACGTTATGACTGGAGCTCCATCTATTCAAACCCTTCTAGATATTCAATCAGAGCTAGTCGCGTTATTGTCTGAAGCGAGACTTCAGCTTCGAAAATGGAGTTCCAACTGTTGGGCTCTTCTCTCTAAACAACCACCTGAAGATTGTGAATATATACATGGCTTCTCTGATGCGTCGTCCTTAGCATATGCCGCCGTCGTTTATGCTCGTACAAAATCCGCTAACGGAGACCTAAATATTACGATCGTTGCGGCTAAAACAAAGGTAGCTCCAATTAAACCTGTTTCTATTCCCCGCCTTGAACTCTGTGGTGCGTTGTTGCTCTCTCGGTTGTTGACTCTTGTGAAATCGTCGATAAATTTTAAAAACGTAAGAACATTCGCGTGGTGCGACTCTGAAATTGTGCTGCATTGGCTTTCCTCACCCCCTCGTCGTTGGACAACCTTCGTCGCCAATCGAACAGCAGCCATATTGGAGACGACACCTAGACGGTCTTGGTGTTACGTCCCATCGGAATACAACCCAGCAGATTGCGCCTCATGGGGAGTACTACCTGTCGATCTGTTTCACCATCATCTCTGGTGGACCGGTCCATCGTGGTTGTTGTCATCCGAGGAATATTGGCCTAAATCGACCCTTTCCCCACATCTGGCTGACGCAGAGTCAGTAAGAAGGGAAGAAAAACCAGTCTTAAGACATTCGCTTGTCACATCTTTTGACGGCAATGTCTTTCAAGACCTAATTCAAAATGTTTCTTCTTGGTATCGCCTACAACGGATAGTTGCACATTGCTTACGATTTGCTTCTGACTGCCGCACTACCAAACCAGCTCGTGTTGTAGGGTCGTCATCCTAAAGTTCGTTCAATCCTCCTCTTTCGAAGATGACATCCAACACCTGCGAGCAAAAGGTCAACTTCCATCGAAATCAAAACTACTGCGGTACTCTGCATTTTTGGACAACGATGGACTACTTTGTGTCGGTGGACGGATAAGACATGCAAACGTCTCATTCAACATTAAGCATCCTATCATTCTACCAAAAACTAACCTCGTCTCTTCCCTTATAGTCACAGACATCCACCAGCGCTATCTGCATGCAGGAATATCGGAAACATTCGCCTTCGTTCGGCAGAAGTTTTGGATATTGGGAAGCCGAAACCTCATTCGGAAGATCATCCACAAGTGTAAGCCGTGCTTCATGCAGCGAAAACTAACCAGCCAGCAGATCATGGGTGATCTACCTTCGCATCGCATCCAGCCCAGTAGACCATTTGCAAACACTGGATGTGATTACGCTAGTCCGCTGACTATAAAATTGTCTCGTTGTCGCAAACTGAAGTTGTCGAAAGCATACATCGCCTTGTTCGTGTGCATGGCTACGAAAGCTATTCATCTGGAGCTGGTGAGTGACCTCACAACTGACGCTTTCCTCGCAGCTTTACGTAGGTTCGTTGCTCGACGCGGCAAGTGCACCAACATTTACAGTGACAACGGGACGAATTTTAAAGGAGCTCGTCGGTGCCTAAACGAGATTCACAAATTGGTTATGGCACAAACTCACAACGCCACAATCGCTGCCGCTCTTGCCAAGGATGGTATTGCGTGGCACTTCATCCCCCCATCAGCCCCACATTTTGGTGGCTTGTGGGAGGCTGGCGTCAAGTCAGTCAAACTGCATTTGCGTCGTGTTATAGGGCATTCTGTCTCAACATTTGAAGATCTGTATACTGTCCTTAGCCAAATTGAATCCATTGTAAACTCTCGTCCTCTATGTTCTATGTCTGATTCTGATTTGAATCCATTGACTCCAGCTCATATTCTTGTAGGGGAGCCTCTCACAGCCGTTCCTGAGCCCAGCCATCTCGACACTCCACCAAATCGTCTGACGCATTGGAACCATCTTCAGAGCATGACCCAAGGTTTCTGGAAAAGATGGCACACGGAGTATCTGACAACACTGCAAGAACGGCCTAAATGGAGACGAAAATTTTACCAATCTCAAACCTGGAGATTTAGTGGTAATAAAGGAACCCAACCTACCGACTTCTAAGTGGCCACTAGGACGAATCGAACATGTCAACCCTGGTTCAGATCAACGCGTACGAGTCGCCACAGTTCGAACTACAGCAGGAACATTCGTACGCCCTATCACCAAGCTAGCAGTTTTACCTGTGTCCTGAAACTGGTTCCAGGGGGGCCGGGATGTTTGAGATCCAAATCACCTATCGACACTATCTTAAATCAACATGCATAGTCAATTAATTCATTTGTTAAATTTCATTCATTTCATTCGTTATTTTGATTAGTTATATGCTACGCTTGTTTGTTAAATCGTATTTTGTTAATTTTGTAACTTAAAATTCTATATTTGTTTCGTTGCTAATTTAGATGCAAATCTCTTTAATTTGATTATTAACTTCTTTATTTATCGTCAGTGTTATCAATCAGTTTGATCTATACTTGAAATGTTATTTTGATGCTCTCTTAAATTCTCTTTCAATGATTGTTAATAATTGGTCTAAACTACACCAACAAAATGTATTGCTTGTGCGAAGCTTGTGGGTGGGCGAGAGTGCGTTGGTGCTTCGACAAATTGATCTTGCTTGCGCTCGGTCACTTGGATTTCGATCGCAGCAGACACCACATCTCCAACCAAGGCTAAGTACCAGCTAAGCTAACTATTTATTAAAATAAATCATTCATAGTTCATTCTTACTGCACATAACTCGTTTTCGTTTTGGGTATACTATTTTCGGTGCAATAGGAAGTATTCGCTCGTTCCAATATGAATCACAATGCCTATATTTTGCCTCTACAAAGTTTTTTACCACGCCCACTTTTGGACGCGAGAAAACTTTTGATGCAAAATCATTGTTAATATTAAAAGGAGTATTTTGTCTATAGTTAATTTTAGCTACGCCTAATTCCTGAGGGCGTTTTCTTAACAAAACTGTATGCAATTTTATAGAAAAAATTCGTTTTATGTCGAACCATAAAATATTTTGATCAAATGTTTAAACACAAAAACAATGTCATTTTCTAATTTCATCCCCATAAAGTTTTTAACCACGTCCACTTTTTGGGTATAATACTTTTTAAGATAGGATGGGATGTAAAAGGGTATTCAACGATCTGCACAGCGGATTGTAGCCTTCTCATATGTTACTATTGCATATGCTATGTGGTAGGTTCTACAAAAGCGTGCGTAGGTTAACTTGTTTTATAGACTGAATGTTTGAATTAATATTACTGATGTTTTTGCATCGAATGTTTTTTTCGAATAACTATAAAATTTTACGTTTTTTATGCGAAACGCCCCCAAAAAGCGGGTCTGGCTAAAAACTTTATGTAGACGAAATATAGATACTTGAAGGTATATCTAGCTGAATTATTTCTCTATATTAGAAACTTATAGCAAAACCTAGTATCAAAACTAATATACTCCTATGGGATAGGGAATAAAAATATAAAAACACCCCATCCCATTGGGGGGAGAATTTATCCCTCCAGTGGGCGTGTGAGAGAAATATTTAAAATCCGTCAACTACCACGCAGAAGAAAAAGGCTTTTTGCTCAATTTATTGGAAATTTTAAATAAGTTAGTGTAGTCGTTGTTAAGACAATAACATTGTCACCACCTTTCTGGGTATCTTTGTTTTTACGCAGGAATAGGGTATTTTATGATACAGTGGATTCCCTTGAAGCAAATGTGATAATTTTGACACCTATTTTGCTTGTTATTGATTAAGCCATTATGCTGAGGTATCCATTAAATTCGACGAACTAAATTGACATAGACTATAGAGACTATAGAGTTCGCTACGGTTGGATCTCCTATCAGTTTTATCGCACGCTCTTGTATCCTATCCAGTTGCTGCAATGATGTTTTTGCTACATCTGACCAGATGTGGACGTTGAACTAAAGTTTGGGGCGTATAGCTTTATATATTGAGGACAGATCAGAAGGGGTGAAATATTTTTTGCATCGAATGGAATAATGGCTGTAAATTTTGGTTTTCGTTAGATGACAGAAGACAGTATTGTGTTTTGGAAGCATTAATATTCCACTCTATTGGATTTACCCCATTTCATTATGCTGTCAAGATCGGAATTTAATGAGTTTAACATATTATGCCGTTTCTGTTTCACGTCCGAAGATGAAGGGCGTGGATTAGAGAACGAATATGAAAAGCTGAGAGTGCTGTCATCAGCAAAGGAATGGATTGGATTAGAAGTTGCAGACAAGAGGTCATTAATAAAAATGAGTCAGAGTGTCGGAGACAGAGCGGGGCCCGGTGGAACACCAGCATTTATTTCGTGAGTAGCAGACTTGAAACCGTCCAAAACAACTTGAATTGAACGTTTCGAGAGATAGTTTCTAATCCATAGAAGAAGAGTTTCATCGAGTCCAAAAGCACGCATTTTCCGAAAAAGGGTTTGATGCCAAACCCTGTCAAATGCCTTTGAAATATCAAGTGCAACGATCTTGTTTTCGCCACCGAGGTGAATAGATTGGTTCCACTTTTCGGTGAGATATGCCATCAAATCACCAGTGGAACTGTTGCAATGATGGTTTATCAGCATTTTCATGACCTTAGAAAGAAGGGACGTAAGTGAAATTGGTCGGTAGTTGGAGAGAGAAGAAGATTCGTCTTTTTTAGGGACGGGCTGGACAAATGCTCTTTTCCATATACTCGGGAAGAGTCCTGATGAATAGGACAGATAGAAAAGCTTTGCCAGCGTGGAAGAACACCTCCTCAGAATTATGGGGGAGATACCATCTGGACCAGACGATTTGTGAACGTTAAGATCTAATAATACTCTTGCGACTGTACGACTACGGAAGTGAATTGGTCCCATAGAACGTTCTACGTTCTCACTTCTCAAGTATAGGAGGCGACTGGGCACTATCTGGTAACGTGAAACTGGCTGCAAAATGGGCAGCAAGCAGATTGGCTTTTTCTAAAGAGGTGACAGCTGGAATGCCATTGTAAATGAGCGTTGGAATGGAAGTTGAGGTCGAATTCTTAATGTTTTTGACAAACGACCTAAAGTTTTTACTACCTTTGGGACATAGTAGAATTGTTTGCCTCAGCTTTTGGTCGTGGGAGAATTTGACACGCTTGATGCGACCATTACAGTCGTTTCTGGCTCGTTTGAACTTAAGTCGGTTTTCCTCAGTAGAATTGGTCTTATATAACCGAAAACATAACTCTTTCAGCCTAAAGGCCTCCTCATAGCTCGAGTCATACCACCCGTTTGCCTTTGGTTTAATACTCTTACCCGGTGAGGGATAAAGGATTTCATACCCAGGAGAATGGTGTTCGTTATAGCATCTGCAGTAACATCCACGTCATTATCATGGAAGCATAATGACCAGTTAAAATTCTTAAAGAAACCGTTAAGAGCTTCCCAGTTGGCTTTCTCGTATTGCCATACGGTTCTTTTTGGGATTTGTTATTTAATTGCGTGGTTGGAGTACAGTCAATTTTCTAGATTTTAGTTTTCTAGATTCTGACGGTCGGTGGTTGCAACTCTGACTACACATCAAATGTGCTTATTTTTTACCTCCAAGTGGTAACCACCACAAGACGTAAAACCCTAGTCACAATGGCGCGGAATGAATACCCGGTCTACCGTCCCAGGCGAACCTAGATGAGCTGCTTTGACATATTCGGACAACAGGTTATCTAGGAATTTCAAGGGAAATTCAGGTCCCTTGACAGATATAGTGGCGGATGAACCGAAAGGTCAACGGAAGCGGTCAATCCCGTAGTGGATACTGATGGCCCCGTGTCCTAGGGGTATGTAATAAATTGGAACTGGCCCTCCAGGTTGGGGATTGTGCTTTCGGCTAGATAACTACCCATAAAAAAAATATATGTTACGAATTAACCATTAGCCTCAGAGAGGACTGATCTTATTGTTGACGACCATGTTAAACGAAAAAAGGACAACTACGTTCGTAACTGCACCTGGAATGTGTGAACATTAAACAGGAGAGGTACAGGCGAAGAACTAGCGGAAGCCCTAAACTGCTAAAAAAACAGACATTACTGCCATCCAGGAAATACGATGGGAGGAGGCAAAAAGGGGATAAAAAACTATGACATCTTCTACGGACCGTATTATAGTGAGCAGAAACAGCGACTATTCGGATGCGGATTTGTTATAAGTGCCAGACTTAGGCAAGAAGTCTTATGTATCCAAGACATTAGCGAACGCATTGTAACAATCCGCATCAAGGCCAAATTCGCCAACATAAGCCTTATATGTGCTCACGCTCCGACGGAGGAAAAATATGACATAACTAAGGATAGCTTCTACGAGCTTCTCGACAAAACTTATGAGAGACTATCAAAGTACGATGTTAAAATCGTGCTGGGAGATTTTAGCGCAAAGGTAGGAGGAGAAGACATCCTTATCAGTATTGTCGGAAATTAAAGCCTACACGGCAACACGTCTGGTAACGGACTTAGGCTAATTGACTTCGCTACGGACCGAAATGCCACTATAGCCAGCACACGGATTCCACACCTCGATATCCATAAGGGGACATGGCGGTCTCCAGATCAACGAACAGTCAACCAAATTGATCACATTGTGATAGACAAGAGGCACGCATCCAGTATTTTGGATGTCCGAACTTTCCGAGGGGCTAACATCGACTCGGACCACTACCTTGTTGCAGCCAAAGTAAGGATGCGGATATCGATAAAATAGAATGGTATTCCTTTGAAAATAAATCTGAAAGGCCTTTACGCGTTGTAGCTAGAGGGTTACATGCGTCGTGCTTAAAGGATGACATTGTAAACGATCTGAAAAACAGGCAATATTAAGTCATAGATGCCGTTAACATTGTCAAGCGAGACCAAAAGCAAAAAGATGGCGGAGGAAATGTGATAAAACGCGGTATTCCTTTATTTATACTCACTTTCGATAGAACAGAAAGTTTGAACAAAATTTATGAAATAAAAACAATACTTAATATTGTATTAAAAATAGAGCCTATGCGTAAGGATTCCAAACTAGTTCCCCAGTGCAAGCGTTGCCAAGGATACAATCATATGCAAAGCTATTGTCAAAAAGAACCGCGGTGTGTAAAATGTGCCGGAAATCATCTGACGGTAGATTGTATGTCAGATAAGAAAACTCTTGCTATCTGCATTAATTGTAAAGGCAATCATCCGGCAAAATATCGCGGCTACGAATTAGCTAAAGACTTTCAAAAAGACGGACGAAATTTAATAGTATTAATTCACAGATATTAAATTTAAACAAGCAAAAGCCTAAAATTCCGATTAAAAATATGTCGAAGACAAAAGGCCATAATCGAAAAACCTAAATTTTCGCAAACTACGCGGCCATCAGATATCCGTTCGGATCTTGTACATCCAAAACCAAATGTACAAACGTATGCTCAAGCTACAGTATCCAATAACGCCCAAAAAAATATCTCACCTGACCCAGTTTTAAATGTATTTTCGATTATTCTTTCAAAACTTGAGGAACAAAGCAAATGAATAAACTTATTTTTGACAGGCTCGTTAAGCTCGAAAATAGTATTCGCAATAGAAGTTCCCAACCTTTAACATGAATAGATTGCTTAAAATTCTTTAATGCAAAACATTCATTCTGGGGATCTAGATGCATATCACAGAAAGGTAGGATGCTTTATGATGTAGGTAGAAAGTACAATACCGAATTTCATTCTACGGGAAAATCAACTTACTGGCCAACTGATGTTAGAAAAATACCGGATATGATCGATATTTTCATTGTAAAAGGTCTGCCGTCCAATCGAATCAAATTTGTAGAATGCTTTGATCTTTCCTCTGATATTCTCCAGTCATTTTAACAACGAGCGAGTCACTGATTATAAATGAAAAACCACCAAGATTAACAAAAGGGAAAACCAACTGGGAAGGTTTCAGTAACGATATTGAAAATAATATCCGACTGGGTGTATCGCTTAGAACCCCATTGGAACTCGAATTGGAACCAAAAAGCAGCATGGAACGATACTCCTCAACAGAAAAAAATTGAGAGCTATAGTAAAATTAAGTAACCCCGAGAAATACAAGATTTAGTAAGACAAAAGAAAAAAGCTCGTAAAAGATGGCACAAACTCGTGCCCAGCAAGATAAAACACATCTCAATCGATTGAGTAATTTGCTATCAAATTCAATTAAAAATTTTAAAAACCATGCAGTAGAAACTTATCAGCAAAGTTTGGAAAGGAATCGAATTATTCGCTCTGGAAAGCAATTAGAGTCATAAAACGGCCAAAAATCGCTGTGCCGCCAATTAGGGTAACTCAAGACGTTTGGGCAAAAAGCGATAAGGAAAAAGCTGACGTTTTTGCCTCACATCTTGAGGAAACATTTAAGCCATATGATGGTCCAGCGCAAAATGAAAGCATTAATATATTCGAGAGTACAACCGATAATAATATAGTAAGATATGCAAGTATTGCCGAGCTTAAACGGGAAATACAGAAAATAAAGCCTAAAAAAGCTCCGGGTTATGACCTGATTACAGGAGTACTTCTTAAAATGTTGCCTCGGAAAGCATTAACTAAGCTTCTTTTATTATAAATGCAGCAATCAGATTAGAATACATACCAAGACAGTGGAAAGTCGCGGAAGTGATTATGGTTCTAAAACAAGGAAAATCTCCGAATGAAATAAAATCTTACAGGCCTATTTCACTCCTTCCAATAATTTCAAAAGTTTTTGAACGGATATTACTCGGTCGCTTACACCCCATAATTGAACAGAAACGTCTTTTACCCGACCATCAATTTGGGTTTAGAAGTAAACACTCAACGGTGGACCAAGTACATCGAATTACAGATGTAATTGAGAAAGCTTTCGAAAAAAAGAAAATTTGTTCAGCCGTATTTCTTGACTGTCGCAAGCTTTTGACAATGTGTGGCACAAAGGTTTTAAGTATAAACTAAGTCAAGTTCTGCCAGAGCAATTAAATAAAACCCTCTTGTCGTATCTTGAGCATAGACTCTTCCGTGTGAAACTTGGAAGCGAATATTCCGAGTTCAAAGAAATAATGGCAGGTGTACCGCAAGGAAGCGTCCTTGGACCAATCCTGTACCTCCTATTCACGATACAATAGTTGCAACGTTTGCTGACGATACTGCTATACTAGTAGTTGGTACAACGATAGAGGAAACAAATATCAAATTACAAAACGCTCTTAACGAGGTAAATGAATGGACTAAATCCTGGCGGATTGCACTTAATGAGAGCAAATCGATCCATGTAGATTTTTCGTATAAACGGACAAACAATTTGCCTGTATTTCTAAATACGGTTCGAGTCCCGCTTGCAGATGAAGCGAAATATATCGGTATGACACTCGATGCAAAATTAAAATGGAAGTCGCATGTAAAAAAGAAATGCGAAGAACTTAGATTTGGCCCGATAATAACAAACCGCGCTATTAATTGCGGAAAAAGCAGGAACTCTCAACGGAAAGTTACATTCTAAACATATTATATATTCGTGATAAAAAAAATTGCTAGATAAGTCGAATACTTAGTTGCAATAGAAATAAAAAATGGGTGGTGGTTTTAGTGAATAAAAATTTCCTCCAGCCCACGGAAAAAAAAGGATGCGGATATCCACCACGCCACAACAAACCAGAAATACTATAAAAAAATTTAACGTCGAAAGACTTCAATCGTCAGAGACCGCCAAGATCTTTGCGCAGACGCGTATCCCTTAACGTCTCGATTCACACCACAATACCAGCATTAGACCAGCCGCAACTAATGTGCTAGGTCTCTCGCGGCCACCAGCAAGAAACCCCTGGTTTGATGGGGAATGCCGACAGATGCTCGCAGCCAAGAACGGGGCATACAAGGCTAAGCTGCGGGTGAAGACGAGAGCTGCCATCGAGCTCTATAAGCGGAGAAGAAGGGAAGAATACCTGCTTTTCAGAAAGAAGAGCAAGAAAACGCGCTATCGAGAATATATAGAGGTGCCACTCCAGGAATGATTTTAGCATGTTTTACTAAAGTGTAAAACGTCAAAGATAAGGATACAAGGCTCTAACAGAATCCTGTCGATATGAACAAGTAAATATCGTAGTTGAGACACTGTCGATGCTTAGGATATGCAAGAATCACTCGGCTATGACGAACAACATTCCGCTGTCAGGCAGAACGAACCATTTAATATTGACAACGGCATCAAAAACTGCCAACCACCCGACCTACGTGATAGCAATATCTAAACCCAGGCTTAATTAGGCCGCCAGAAATGACGACCTTCCCACTGAGTTTTATAAGGCCGGCGGAGATGACTTGGTAAGTAATATCCACCAACTCATAAGCCGAATCTGGTCGGATGAAAGTATGCCTGAAGAAACCCCACCACCTTTTTATCGATTTCAAAGCCGCATACGACAGCATTTATAGAGACGATCTTTACAGAGCCATGTCTAGTTGGGGTATACCGCCTAAACTCGTCCGTTTGTGTAGGATGACGATGGAGAATTTTCGCTGTTTCATCAGGGTTGGAAACGACCTCACCGACACATTCGATACCAAAAAGGATTTAGGCAAGGCGATGCGCTGTCATCTGACTTCTTCAATTTGATTCTTGAGAGTTGACGGGCTATGGAGACGAAGATTCAACCACGAACTATACGAGCTGTACACCGACATACCCCTGGTAAAAAAAACTACGTATTGGACGTTTAAGATGGCTAGGACATGTAGAACGAATGGACACTAATATTCCCAGCCAGACGTCGGACGCAGTAGAGGAAGACCTCGCCTTAAGTGGCGCACACAAGTAGAAAAACTTGGAGTGCGCAACTGGAGGCAGTTAGCTATAAGGACCGGGCTAAGAGGCATGTTGTTTGAGGACCAGGTTCATCCCGGAATGTAGCGCCACTTAAGTAAGTAAGTGGATTCTGACGGTCACCCAATTTTGGAACTTACAACTTTTGATTTTATTAAAAAAGTTTTATAACTATAGTTTATACAATGCAACATTAACATTATTTCGATTTTCTCTAAAACGGCGCTAACCATTTGATTAAACTTAAAGAAATATTAATATAATATTTATGCAAAACCTTCATACACAGTTTTTGCTTGAACTCATATTTGGAAAATTGTTAATTTCTCGCAAACAATAATGTCTGCTTGAAACATATCATCTTTGTTGCAATAAGCGTTTTTTATGAAGCCGCCTAACTAGTTTCGGCTTATATATTTCTTTACGGATTTCACAGTTTGGTCCAACGATGTAAAATATAAAATAATTGAACGCTATTTTCAATATTTTTTTAAGTCCAATATATTCTAAAGTATTTGTTATTTCAGCAAAATTATGCAAATCAATGTTGAATTTTTGAAAAATCTTCGGAAGCAGTAGAGGAACACCTCGCTTTAAGTGGATGCAGTTAGCTAGAGAGCGGGGTGATTGTAAAGTTCCAAGCTCGCTCCAGACTTTAGTATTAGTTTTGTGAGTATTAGTATGTAAAGTAATATGGATTTTCTCAATAAGAGTCTTCAATCTTCATAGACAGTTAATTAATGGTACATTTTAATACACTATTTACTTGCCCCTAATATGGTAAAATTTTAACTTGGGATTTTAATCACGTATACAAGGCCATTTTATTATCATATCATTCATTCCATGTATTAATATTTAATTGCTGAAAAAGCAGCAGCAAAAAGCAAATAGCATACATCTTATAGAAGCATAGAGTATTCAATTTGATGACTTTAAGCTTTACTGAATCAACTCTATATTCATATTATTCGAAAATGAAAATAAAGGTTAATGTAAAGGATAAAGGATATTGTTTAAATAACAGATACTCTTTGAATTTTTTTTAACATGCAAACAGTTCTTAATTAAACACATATGTTCATCATTAACTCAACTTTTGCATTATAATAACATGGAGTTATGATAATTAAGTGATCCTTTTGCAGGACATTGGAAACTTTCGTTAACATCGTTGTATGGAATAGACGATACCTCTGAAGTACCCAATTAGTACTGTTTGAAACAGTTGAGTTAACAAAGTTTATCCTGAATGTATAATTGAAGTCAATTCCAACCACGACTGCTTTATATAGTGGTATCCGCAACCCAATAGAAGGTATAACATTGATTAATAAGCAGATTGCTACTGTGGTTGATGTGGACAAGCTCTAATTATCTTTTTCTAAAGTTCTATTGAAATAGAAAAAAGTTTTTCTTATAATTAACAGCCATAAGTATCACATATATATATATATATAATAAAGTTTTGTTTAATCATCTAATGGCACATTGAATTTAGAATATGAGGAGTACTAGTACGCAACTTTCTTTTTCATTGCAATGAAAGGGTAAGTTCAAGTACCAAATATACCGAAATTTGACGATTTTTATAGTTCGGCCAACATGCTTTTTTGATTATATAATTTTCTAATGAGAGCGAGTTACGTATGACATTCCATTGGAAATACCTCCACAGTATGCTAAGCTTGGCAGCATCCTTTTCATAAATGTGCATACGTACTACAAAAGACAATATGCAGTAAATACAAACAAAGGCACAGAACCTACGTATCTACCAACAAACCATATTAACCTATGCTATGGTGCAACAGGCTCTGTAAAACCTTTCTGACAACCAATCATATGTGCGTGTGTATTTCTTTCACAATGGCGGGACCAGCTGTTTTTTGCTTTCTGAATCCGAACGGCTTAGTTGAGATAAGCTTTTATTTTTATAGGATATAGATTATTTTATTTTAGGCTATAGATATTTCAAAATATGGGCTTATGTAACATGGGCTTATATCATGGTACCCTTATTAACATGGCTAAAAGCAAACAAAAAAAATTGCCTAGAATTATGACTAAAATAAGCTTGGATACGAAGTTTGAAGAAAATCGGCCTAGCCGTTTAGGCTGGGGAGACCATCACGAACAGACGGACCGACGGACCGACGGACGGAATTCCAAAAACCACTTTTTTAGGCTCCGCTATCATCGTAATGTTAGAATCAATCAAAATCTCGAGGTCGAAAATTTTCACGAAAACAATATCTTTCTCTTTGTAAGAGAAAGTTAAAAATCAGTATCATTCATCAAATTATCACCGTACCAGGCTGCATTCCATTGAAGAGATACCTTCTCCCTGTTTTTATTAAAACATACATATATTGGTTGGTTAGTACATATGTATTGCACTAATAGGTGAATAGTGCAATTTTACGTAGACACCAATAGTTATTGCGATATCCAAAGCACAGTGTTTATATAAAGTGGTCAAAGTGGTTTTCCAAGGAGAACTTATTGCTAAAGATCGATATATTTAATAAAAGGGTGATTGTGCTTCGAAATTATTTTGCTAAATCCCGTTGGATAGACATCGTTCGAAAGTGGACTTTGGATTGACCTAGTAAATCCTAACTGCTTTCTTTAATAAGCCATATAACTATTCCTTTGAGTTTAATTTTATTCGTGCTGGTTTGTGCGCTTCAGTTATTTAAAGTTCAGTTGTACATGGAATCCCGGTACCTCTAGATAGTTACCCTCTGCATATATGCTATATAGACATACATCAACCTGATAGTTACATGTAATTAATTTCTATTTCTTTGACTGTATTTCGACGGTAAGTATTCTTTAAAATTATAATTACGCAATTTTCTATTTGTTCACATTTATGTAATTACAATGTTTTCACTCGACGAATATATCCACGCTGCCGATCAGCTAAGAGAATTTAGTGATCATTTTAATTTAAAACCTGCTACGAATCATACCAATTCATCCTAAGAAGCCCATAAGGTGGAGTGAAGTCAAGAAAAGTTACGCCTTTTGTATACGTTCTGACGATGGTACTAAAAAAGATGAGTTAAACGCTGTGAAAACAAAATTTAAACTTGTCTCAGAAACCTATGTCGAATTATAGATTTATCTAAAAAGTTGGATTTAATTAAAGAAGATGTGGGAACAGTCTATCAAAAAACCGCGCGAAATACCTTCCTGGTCCGATATGAACAATTTTTTAACAAGTAGATACCAAGTCCTTGAAACCATTTCTGACATTCGAAATTTCCCCAAGCCAAAGGTTATTAATCATAACAATGCTACTACTCCACAAACATCACCATCATACATCACCAGCTGGTTCTAGCTGTAGGCTTTGTAAACGTAACGCTCATTCTTTGTGGTTATGTAATACCTTTTTGCAAATGACAGTCCCCGATCGCATGAAAGCAGTACGTCTCACGTTGAAAAGAATTACAAGAGCCGCCACACTAGCATGCAATACAAGGTGCGACATCATACTCTTCTTCATCTGGAGCCTAATAATCAAGATCATCATACGAATGTTAGCCAAGGACAAACACAAACCTTTGAAAACTCCGAATTACAGTCCACTTAAAACCCCGTTTCTAATTTGAACAATTTGTCTACCTACTTTAGTAGCAACAATAATCGAGTGATCCTGGCAACAGCTCTAGTAGCTGTTGAATCTATTGGAAGTACTTTTACCCTACGAGCACTTTTAGACCCAGGGTCTGCAACAGCGTCAAAACTTTGCTCAATTATTCTGAAGTCACAACATATCTCTGATTTCAGCTTGAACTGTAAAGCTATCGTACTTAAGCGGCTAACGGGCAATTCGCCTTCCTGTTCGGTAAATTTAATTTTCAATTTAAAATTAGCAGACCCACCATTCCATCGAATTTCCCAAATAGATAAGGTCCTTGGTGCGGACGTTTATCCGTTCATTCTTCGCGATGAACTCCAGATAAATGTGTTTGGCTCTCTTCTATACACGGTTTTCGTTTGGGTATTATCAGGACCCCTTGCTCAAAATACCGCTCATAGCTTCTCGACTTTCTTATCCTATTTCAATAAAGTCTCACTGGATGAAGAAATCTCAAAATTTTGGGAAATTTTGAATGCCAAGCCATTTTCGCCTTAGGACGAGATCTGTCAGCGTCTCTATTCGGAAACAACCGATCGAGGATACGATTTTTCCACGGGGTCCTTCTAGAGAAATTGCAAGGAAACAATTTTTTTTAAAACTCTTTGGCTAAAACTTCGATATTTCAACGTCAGTACAATCAGGTCATTGACGAATATTCAACTTTAGGCCACATGAAGATCGTTTTTCACAACGAGATGATAAGCAATAAGATTTGTAACTCATTTCACTTTCCACATCACGCAGTTGTCAATCGTTATAGCACTACAACGAAAATCCGCGTTGTGTATAATGCATCCAATTTGAGCTCTAACGGTAGAAGCTTAAACGATGCCCTCTATGCTGGTCCAGTTTTACAAATGGATTTGATATAGTTAATTCTGGATTAGCGTTTTTTTTTTTTCAAATTCGTTTTTAATGCGGACATTGAAAAAATGTACCGCCAGATACTGGTTCACCCGGACCATACCCCTTTTTAAAGAATCCTCTTCTGAAAGTTAAAGGACGATCCTCTTCAGGATTATGAGCTCCAAACAGTGATATTCGGTGTTAATAGTGCTCCGTACTTGGCAATTCGCACCCTCGAGCTGCTAGCCGATGACGTTTCAACTCAATTTCCCCTGGCATCTGAACTTGTAAGACCAAGTTTTACGTTGACGACCTCATAGCTGGAGCTCATGACGTGGATACTACACGCATGTGTCATCAAGAGCGGGATTCTCCCTTAGGAAATGGTCTTCTAATTGTCTGATCCTTATCTAACATCTTTCTCCTGAATAGCTGTTAAACCATGACTTTTTAAAAATCGAGGAGAAATCATTTGCGAAAACGATAGGCATTCAGTGGAATGCAAAAGGCGATAGGTTTGAATTTTCCCTAAGCCCTTCTATATTGACTACATCATCAAATCACCCAACGAAATGGCAGGCGCTCTCTGCGATTGCTAGACCCTTTGACCCAGCCGGACGGCTTGCCCCTGTCATTGTTACGGCTAAGATAGTAATGCAACAAATTTGGCGCGGTGGCACGAAATCGGATGAGGATCTTAAGCCCCTTACATGTCATCATTGGAAGAACTTTGTCGCCTATCCCTTGATATTTGTAAAATTCAGATCCCTGGATGGATTGAGTTTACTCTTTCAACCTCGGTTCAGCTACATGGAATTAAGTGATTCTTCCGAGCGTGCTTATGCCGCAGCATTGCACGTGTGGATAAAACATAACGAAAGTCTTTGTAATCATTCTAGGAGACTTCGATGCGATACTCTTTCGATATCCCGTGAAGAATTTGCGCTCACGAAAAGGAAACTAGTACGCTTAACTCAACTCATTTACTTTCAAATGATTATTCAGCGTTGTTCGAATCAACCAATTTCAAGGAAAAGTGAATTGGCTGCATTTTTCGCGTTTTGTCTCTCGTCGTGGATTGCCCAGTATGATCTCTTCCGACAATGGGACCAATATTGTCGGAGCAAACAAAGCGTTGATAAACGATTTTAAACAATTTGTTGGATCGTTTGCTCATGAACTTACGTCAAAATACCAATCCCAGGAAGTGGCTTGGAAGTTCATCCCTCCCAGGGCACCACACATGGGAGGATTATGGGAAGCTGGTGTAAAAAGCTTTAAGACTCATTTTCGAAAAGTCGCCGGTGGCCACAAATTTACCTTTGAAGAATTCACTACACTTCTGGCAAGAGTTGAAAGCTGCTTAAACTCTAGGTCTATCTCTCCAATGACAGAAAACTCAAGCAATATTCCACCCTTAACACCCGGACATTTTCTCCAATGCGCTCAATTGGTAACACCCTAAACGTTCGAAATATCGCCCTTGATGATCTTGTTGTAATTCGCGATGAGACTCTCTCACCGAACGAGTGGCGTTTAGGACGAATTGTTAAGACGTATGCAGGGACTGATGGTAGAGTAAGGGTAGCAGATGTTAGAACACAAATGGTATTTTTAAACGTCCGGTCGTTAAACTGTGGATATTATCTCAACCATAATTTTATTAAAGACACCCCTTCATAACATTGAATTGATTATTATATTCGTACATAATATTTTTTTTTAAACTAAAATTCACTACTTTTCAATATGAACGATCTATTAATAGGATTGTATATTATTCAAACATTATACTTTATTATTATTAAGTAATTATTCAAATTATCTTAAGATATATTAACATTTTTGTGTAATGAATTAATTATATTTCACTATTAATTGAGTGAGTCGAACCCCTCCGAAGCAAAAGGTTCCCCCTAGTTGTTAAGATAGATTTAAGTTATAGTCGCCCCTTGATTCCTTCCGCCATTAAACACCTTCAAATTCCCTCTAAGATATTTCCTTAAGGAAAGCCTTCCTCTAGTTTTAAGAATCTTTATTAGTTCACTTCATTATAATCCATCACTGAGGTAAGACCCATCCAAATAAAGAAATAGATATACAATCCGATTTACGTTTTTTGTTATTTCTTTTCTATCCACTTTTCTTAAAAAAATTTAGAAAATGACATTGTCACAACATACCGTTCAGACAGTTTATCAAAATATTTTATGGTTCGACATAAAACGACGTTTTTCTATTGGATATGCCTTGGCGGGAATGGGTTAAAATTATCTTAAGACAAAATGTTTATATTATCTTAACCATTGATCCTGCAGTTTTCTCGAATATTTAAGTAACGATTAACGTTTTTTTTACTGAAAACGCCCCAAAAAATATCGACGAAATAGATAGATATTGAGATTCTTTAAATATACATATTGTAAAAAAACACTTTTTTTTTAAATTTCCTTACGTTTTGGCAAAAAACAAGGTTTCTAAAACGGGGCGTGACAGTGTACTGATTTCAAAAATGTTTATACCAAGTTTCACCTTTCTAGTTTAAAATTTAAGGCTAGCAATTCTGAGTCGATCCATATACTCTAAGGTATATCTAGCTAAATTATAGTTTGTAACATTATAAATTCTTATGTTACAAACTATACCCTATATAAAAATGTCGGTATATTCTGATACGACCTTGTTCCATCACCTTCCCTTTATTCGTATATTTGAACTATCCTTACCATCTTTTAAAGCGGAGTTGTAAGTTTTAAGGAAGAGCTTACCGAGTCTCATTTTATTTGAGAGCTTTGGAAATGAACAAAGGCAGATTCTGTAGTTTTCATTGATGGCAATGCGCAGGTACATAAACGTTTAAGCTTTATAAAACTAAAAGAGTGCTTTTGGTTTCCATTTATTTTAAAAAATCCAAACGAATCACTTCAAAGCAAATTAAACCCTTTTGCATTTCATTAAAGGCTTATATTCGAAAGTCTTGAAATGTTTTCTTGTCAATATGTCGCCTTTTATGGAATTATTTTTTCCAACTCAATTTAGATTCAATTTAAGTCTTTAATGTTTTTATATCCCCATATAAGTAACGAAGAATTCCTATGAGTTCAATTTGCATATTCAAATTGATGTTACGGTACAAATTGGAACACACTGAAATTAACATTTTATGAATTGATAAAAGACCTGGTTTCGACATTATGAACATTTTGTTTAGAATTTGATTTTGAAAATGGCAAAGCCATAGTTTGAATATTATGTTAAGTAAATTAGAACTGTATGCAATATATTCAAGACTATTTAATGTCATTAGACTACTTGCTTACTTTTTTGCACAAGATAATATCCATATCTTCATTTCATGCCTTCCAGACCACACAATAAAATGTTCGAATAACCATAGTCGTTTTTGTATATGGTAATCACTCCAAAATAAAATAGCTACCTTTATTACCTCAAGCTTAAATCTAAGCAATACAAGTTTCCCATAATTTTGGACAGAAAAAACAGCAACCCACAAGACCTGAATGACGTTAGAATATCAAAAGGCTGTAAACTGCGCCAATTATAGAGTCATTATTCCGAACAACATCGCTGTCAATAAACCGTTCACCAATAATCAAATGCGCCCATAATTCGCTATGCGAATCTGTTAATACACTATCATATCACATGGATAAAATAAATATTCTCCAAAAGTTGGCGTGAATCAAAACATTTTACAGACGAAAGCCTTTGCATTTACGAAAAATATTTTTTTCAAAATTCCTAATGGTTTGATTGGTAAAGAATTAATTCTACCTGCTGTGAAGAAAGTAATACACACTGTGCTTCACAATCCGGAAGTGAGATCATCAAAAACATTCCCTTCAGCAATAATACGGTTCAAAGAAAATTTGATTAAATGGCAGAAAATGCTAAAAAAACATTCTGCGATCATTTGAAGATACGTTAAATTTTCAATTCAGCTTAAATAATCTACTCTTCCAAATAATGAAGCATTGCTCTTAGCATTTGTACAATCATTGAAGAAGAACGAATTTCTAAAGAAAATTTTATTTGCTACACCATTGAAAACGAACACAAACGGAGAATTAATATTTGAGGCCAATGATCGATTTTTTTTAAAGAAAAAAATATTCCTAAACTTGATATTTTATCTGCGGCTACTGATGGTGCTCCAGCAATGACAGGACGCTACAAGAGCTTAATTGCCTTTTTGAAACGGGCCGTACCAGAAATACTCGCCTTATATTGTGTCATACATCGTCAATATTTGGTCGGGAAAATATGAGTGAACTTCTGCATACGTCCCTTTAAAACCATTGTTACGAAGCAACCAATAGCTTCGGAAAGGACTGATATTATTGTTGACGACCATGCTAAACGAAAAAGGACAACGACGTTCGTATCTGCACCTGGAATGTGAGAACATTAAACAGGAGAGGTGCAGGCGAACAACTAGCGGAAGCCCTAAACTGCTACAAAGCAGACATTACTGCCATCCAGGAAAGACGATGGGATGGGCCGGGCAAAAAGAGGATGAAAAACTGTGACATCTACTATGGACCGTGTTATAGTGAGCAGAAACAGCGACTATTTGGATGCGGATTTGTTATAGGTGCCAGACTTAGGCAAGAAGTTTTATGTTTTCAAGATATTAGCGAACGCATTGTAACAATCCGAATCAAGGCCAAATTCGCCAACATAAGCCTTATATGCGCTCATGCTCCGACGGAGGTAAAAGATGATATAACTAAGGATTGCTTCTATGAGCTCATCGACAAAACCTATGAGCGACTACCAAAGTACGATGTTAAAATCGTGCTGGGAGATTTTAACGCAAAGGTAGGAAGAGAAGACATCTTTAGCAGTACTGTCGGAAAATATAGCCTACACGACAACACATCTGGTAACGGACTTACGCTAATTGACTTCGCTACGGAACGAAATGCCACTATAGCCAGCACACGGTTTCCTCACCTCGATATCCACAAGGGGACTTGGCGGTCCCGAGATCAACGTACAGTTAACCAAATTGATCACATTGCGATAGACAAGAGGCACACATCCAGTATTTTGGATGTCCGAACATTCCGAGGGGCTACCATCGACTCGGACCACTACCTTGTTGTAGCCAAAGTAAGGATACGGATATCCACCACGCCACAAAAAAAACAGATATAAAATAAATTTAATGTCGAAAGACTGCAATCGCCACAGACCGCCAAGACCTTCGCGCAACGCGTATCCCTTAACCTCTCGACTCACAACATACCATCAGCATCTAATGTCGAAGAACAATGGCAACGATGCCAACAAGCCATTAGATCAGCCGCAACTGATGTACTAGGTTTCTCGCGGCCACCAGCAAGAAACCCCTGGTTTGATGAGGAATGCCGACAGATGCTCGCAGCCAAGAACGAGGCCTACAAGGCTAAGCTGGAGGTGAAGACGAGAGCTGCTATTGAGCTCTATAGGCAAAGAAGAAGGGAAGAACATCGGCTTTTCAGAAAGAAGAAAAAAGAGCAAGACAAGCGCGCGATCGAGGATATAGAGAGGTGCCACTCCAGGAACGATGTTCGCCAGTTTTACCAAAGTGTTAAACGTCAAAGCCAAGGATACAAGACTCGAACAGAATCCTGTCGAGATGAACAAGGAAATATCGTAGTTGAGACACAGTCGATGCTGAGGATATGGAAGCACCACTTCTGCAGACTGTTAAACAGCGATGACGAACAACATTCCGCTGTCAGGCAGAACGAACGATTTAATATTGGCAACGACAGCGAAAACTGCCAACCACCCTACCTAAGTGAAGTGAGGATAGCTATATCTAAACTCAAGCTGAATAAGGCCGCCGGAAGTGACGGCCTTGCCGCTGAGCTTTATAAAGCTGGCGGAGATGACTTGGTAAGCAACATCCACCAACTCATAAGCCAAATCTGGTCGGTTGAAAGCATGCCTGAACAATGGAACCTCAGCATCGTTTGCCCGATCCACAAAAAAGGAGACCCTCTGAACTGCGCCAACTACAGAGGCATAAGTCTACTCAACTTCGCTTACATGATCCTATCTGCCTGATCGGCCCTTATCAGTGTAGTTTTAGGCCAGGAAAGTCCACAATCGATCAAATTTTCACACTTCGGCAGATCCTGGAAAAAACGCAAGAAGTTCAAATCGATACCCACCAGCCACCACCTATTTATCGATTTCAAAGCCGCATACGACAGCGTTTTTAGAGACTAACTATACAGAGCCATGTCTAGTTTTAGTATACCGCCCAAACTCATCCGTTTGTGTAGGATGACGATGGAGAATTCTCGCTGCACCATCAGGGTCGGAAACGACCTCACCGACACATTCGATACCAAAAAAGGATTTAGGCAAGGCAATGCGCTGTCATGTGACTTCTTCAATTTGATTCTGAGAGGATTGTGCAAAACTCCAAAGCCAACACCAGAGGCACAATTTTCCAAAAATCGGTGCAACTACTAGCATACGCTGACGATATTGACATCATTGGTAGGACTCAACGTGATGTCATAGCCACGTTTGCTAGTATAGAGAAGGAAGCGGCAAAAATGGGTTTAGCAGTAAATGAGGGTAAGACAAAGTATATGCTGTCAACACGAAAGGACACCCAACATCGACGAATTGGACAGAACGTCACCATCGACAGATATAACTTTGAGGTAGTACGGGACTTTGTCTACCTCGGCTCCGCTAATAACTCTGACAACAACATCTCCTCAGAAATCAAACGAAGCATTACTCTTGCCAATCGCTGTTTCTTCGGGCTAAGAAGACAATTTAGTAGTAAAGCCCTGACTCGAACTTTTAAGGAGATCCTATATAAGACCCTGATCATCCCAGTCCTGCTCTACGGCGCTGAAGCATGGACCGTATCAAAAGCGGATGAAGAAATCCTTGGTCGATTCGATAGAAAAATTCTTCGGAAAATCTTCGGCCCCGTTTGCGTTGACGGGCAATGGAGACGAAGATTCAACCACGAACTATAAGAGCTGTACAGCGACATACCCCTAGTCAAAAAACTCCGCATTGGACGTTTAAGATGGCTAGGACATGTAGAAAGAATGGACACCAATACTCCGGCTCGCAGTGTCTTCGATTCCCAGCCAGACGTCGGACGCAGTAGAGGAAGACCTCGCCTTTAGTGGCGCGCACAAGTAGAAACCGACCTACAGTTAGCTAAGGACCGGGCTAATTGGAGAAGCATGTTGGTTGAGGCCCAGGTTCATCCCGGACTGTAGCGCCACTTAAGTAAGTAAGTAATCTCCAGCTCCACCAGTAGGGTGATCAATTTCGATTTCAGGATATTTTCATCCTTTCGGATGAATCGTCCCATTTAGAAGATGAGCTCATTGAGCTAACAAGAAATGAGGTGCTAAATAATAAAGTTCAGCTCCAGAAACAAATACCAGCCCTGCACCCCAGTTCATATAAAATTGTTCAAAAATGTATTATTGCACTTCCATCTCCATACCTAGCTGAGCGCTGTTTCAGTGCAGTAGTTACCTTACTTACAAAGAAAATGAATTAACTGTAAATAACGGAGCGAGGTGATTTACGACTCTAGTTAACTATATTTGAAATAGACATTCTGTTCTTCACCGATTTTTGGGCCTTGAGCTAGGATAATGAAATATGGTATATAGGATCGTTCTCCGTGGTATCAGAACAAGTGTAAGAAAAACGTTATTTTTGGTCAAACGGTATGGATTGGTTTTTCTCCAAATATAAAAAGTTCGAAAAAACTTTTGATGCAAATACTTCCGTAATGGTAATATGAACATTTTGTCCATTGATCATTTCCACCCACTTCTATTTTTGAGGGCGTTTTCTTACAAAAACCATTTGTGTACCATACTCCAAGGCATATATGTAATATTTTTCTAAATTTCATTGCCATAAAGCCCACATTTTGAGGATAATAATTTTAAGGATGGAATGGGATAGGGTAATAAATTCGCACAGCGCATTGTAGCCTTATCATATGTTTATACCCTATCCCATAGGGGTATATTAGTGTTGACATTAAGTTTGTAACATAGTGAAATAATTTTGATACATATACCTCAAAGTATATGGATCGATTCAGAATCGCTAGCTGAGTCGATGTGTTACCGATTTTTGGGCCTGTGTGTTACCGGGCGTTTTTTGTCCAAATTTAAAAAAATTTAAAAAACTTTTGATGCAAATACTTCCATAATATATATATATAACGGGTGATTTTTTAAGAGGTTTAGAACTTTTTTAAAAAAAAAAAAACACAAAAAATTCGAAAAAATGAATGAAATATTTATTTGAATCGATAGTTTGAACCTTGCAATTGTTTAAAGATAATTTCATGCAAATGTTGACCGCGGCTGCGTCTCAGGTAGCCCATCCGCTGAGTCCAATTTTGCCATACTCTTTCACACATATCGGCCGGTATCTCACGAATGAATGCATGGATGTTGGCTTCCAGTGCGTCAATCGAAGCGGGCTTGTCCCTATAGACATTAGCCTTGACATACCCCCACAAAATATAATCTAATGGTGTCAAATCGCACGATCTAGGCGGCCAATTGACCGGCCCGAAACGTGAAATTAACTGTTCACCAAACTCGCCTCGCAATTGCTCCATTGTTTCGCTGCTGTGTGGCATGTGGCACCGTCTTGTTGAAACCACATATCATGCAAGTCAAGAACTTCCATTTCGGGCAAAAAAAAGTTTGTTATCATCGCTCGGTAGCGTTCACCATTGACAGTAACGCTGCGATTCGCATCATCTTTGAAGAAATATGGCCCAATAATGCCGCCGGCCCATAAACCGCACCAAACAGTGGCTTTTTCGGGATGCATTGGTAGCTGTTGCAATGCTTCTGGCTGATCTTCACTCCAAATGCGGCAATTTTGCTTATTTACGTACCCATTCAACCAAAAATGAGCCTCATCGCTGAACACAATTTTTCGATAAAAAAGCGGATCCTCAGCCAGCTTTCCAAGAGCCCATTCACCAAAAATTCGGCGTTGTGGTAGGTCGGCTGGCTTTAGTTCTTGCACCAGCTGTATCTTAAAAGGCTTTACGCCCAAATCCTTCCGCAAAATTTTCCACGTAGTGCTGTAACAAAGGCCTAACTGCTGGGAACGGCGCCGAATCGACATTTCGCGGTCTTCTGTCACACTAGCTGATACGGCCGCAATATTTTCTTCACTACGCACAGTACGTAAACGTGTTGGTGGTTTAATGTTCAAATAGACTGCCCAGAAGGTCGAGAATGCCGATCATAAAATGGAAGCAGCGCGCGATGAACATTTCGAACCGAGCACGAATTTTGATAGTAAAATTCAATAATTTGCAAGCGTTGTTCATTTGTAAGACGATCCATGGTTAAATTGCAAACCAAACTGAAGCTGTTTGACAGTGACACAAGGTACTAAACACACGTCAGCTGTCAAAACCAGTGTTGCCAAAACCAAACCAGCTAAAAAATCACCCGTTATAATAAACATTTTGTCTATAGATCATTTTAACCTACGCCCACATTTTGGGGGCGTTTTCTTACAAAATCCATTTGTATACCCCATCCCAAGGGATTAACAATAGAAATACATTCTTTTTTTTATTTCACCAATATAAAGCCAATATTTTGAGGATATACATTTTAAGGATGGGATGGGGTAGGGTATTCAACGATCCGCACAGCGGATTGTAGCCTTCTTCTATGTTTTCAAGTGTTTTTAATGCGGGGGTGGTGAACAAAAAAAGATGCTGCCAAATGGGTGGTCAAGCAAAAAAGTTTGGGAATCTATGGGTAAAATGATTTAAAACCTGTATGCATAAAACAATACTTTCGAAATTACTAAAAATTATTCTCTATGAAAATATGAATTAATATAGATAATGGCAATGGCAGCTACATATTATATAAAGTATGCTTAACGTGAACACCTAGAAATTACAGCACTTATTTCACGGTGAGCCTACCTACATTTCCAGAACTATAGAAAAGTGTTGGTTAACACCCCAACACAAGACATGTAACATTGGTGCAATTTTTAAAATCATGTGTAAGTATCGGTCTTTATCTTTGCTAAGGACCGAGGTCCATTTAACACTTTTGTATTCCTAAGTCTATCACCTCCTTAGATCTCAGAATACCATCCATTTCCGCCAAGTCGGATAAACACAGCCACTACTAGGGGGCCCACCTCTCAATCAAGCTAAGCCTGCAGTACGAGGACTACATGTATTAGAGTCTCCTGATTCCCGTCTTACCAGACGATAGTCTCTTGTCAGGCTCCGCAAGATCTTCTTCGTGGGTCCCTAGTCCAGAATCTTATGAGTTACTAAGCATCACTACTAACCGAGGTAAGTGATCATCAATCTTTGTAAGAGAAAGTTAAAAAAGTATAGCTCGATAATGTAACATGATGAAACTGCATTTGTTACCTGAGATTTTTTCGGAGGGCACTCCCTTTGTTTGTCAATTTTTTGGTTGAATTAACTTATAGGGACGTCTCAATGATTCAACAAAATAAGCAACAACCTCATCGTACCATTCCAGACCGAATGCAAATGCAAATGCTGTACACCTTCCTTTAAATCTTTCCATTGAATTGCATGTGGATACAGAGATTTGTTCGTTAAGACTCCAGTTCGCCCTGGATTGAACTGAAATCAGTCTATGTATATCTACGTAATTAAATTACTTTATTCAAAGAAATAAATAATAAGAAATAGTAACTAAAAATGCATAATAGCTGATTCTCAGCTTTAACCAGTGTAAAACAACAATCCCAGGAGTCTGTTTTATTGATTTATTATTCTACTCTTATAAGACTTTTATCGAAATATATCTCTGAAATGGTGCTAATTAAAAAACACAAATCTTCTGGAAAATCTGAGAGAGAAATAATAGATGCAACTAGGAATCCATTTACTCTCATGCACTCCATACACAGATACACTCACACTCCACGTATCCTTTTGTATGAGAGCTAACTCAGTCCACTTAAGCATCAAACACATGCAATGTATAGGAACAAGGCAAAAGCAACACAGAAAAAAATGTAGATAAAAACCTAATTGAACTAGAATGAAGATAGTAGAGCTACGAGAGCAATTGCAACTATTAAAAGGATTGAATTATCCGCAGAGGATATAGGAAAGACGTAATATATGGTTCCCAGCGGTATTCAGCCATTTGGTCACTTGTCATGGGCACTCATTCCCTGCTGCCAAGGTTGTAAGGGGTTCTCGTACTTTTGTTGCGAATGCAATGCGATTCACTTATTTCCTGTCAACATAGAGCGCACTAATTTGTCCGTGAGCATCTCATTGGAATGCTATGCAAGAAATTGTTCTGTTGTAACTCTGTATAGCTGGCAGTAGATAAAAGTAATTACATGAACGAGGGACAATTCGATAGGAAATGAATGCAATAAGGTATTAGGTTGGGGGGAGTGCACCAGAATTCGTTTTGAATTGAAGATGGGAATTAATTTACAATACGAGTACGTCCTATCAACTCGTTGTATGGATAGCTGGGTTTGCATTGAATCAAGAAAATCAGCGAACATGTTATACTCAAACATATTACTAAGCTAATGGTATAGGCAGCCCAAGAAAGTAAATGCATGATAGTTATAATCTATGATGATCAAATTGAATCGTTTTTTTGTATATGGCCTAGAAATGCATCTTTTATGTTGAATTTTAAACGATGTGGAGATGACGATCGAAAAAGTATTTTTGAGTTCCTTTGATGACTTTAAAGTAGTATTATTTTTGTGATTATTCTGCTGAACAGTTACAGTTAGCTTAGTATATGCAATTTATAGTCCACAAAGTTTTTTGCCACGCCCACTTTTAAGGGCGTTTTTTCGGTTTTAAAGTAAATTCGAAGAAACTTACGGTGAAAATATTTAGAACATTTCGTTTACAGATTATTTATAACAACGCCAATTGTTTGGGGGCGTTTTCCTAACTGCATTTTGGCGGCAATTTCGACTGGAACTGGCAAAACATTTCTCATTTCGCTAGTTCTCACCGAAATACGATCAAGTAATGACATTGCAGTGGCCGATGCATCTTCTGGCATTGCAGCAACTTTATTGGATAGAGCCAGAACAGCTCTTTCAACATTTGAGCTGCCTATGCATATTCGAAGTAACCCAGATGAAGAGTGCAGCATAAAAATAAATATGAGAAGGCTACAATCAGCTGCGGATCGTTGAATACTCTATCCCATCCCATCGTTTAAATATATATCCCCGAAATGTGCGGGCTTTGTGGCGATAAAATATAGATAGTGACTTACTTTAAGGTATATCTACATAAATAATTTCTCTATGTTACAAGGTATGTATCAAAAACTAATATACCCCTATGGGATAGGGTATAACAATTGTCGAGGGGCAATGTGCTGAAACAATGCAAAATTCTCATCTATGATGAATGCACTATGACACAAACATTTTCTTGAAATTACTACATCCCATCGTTTAAATATATATCCCCGAAATGTGCGGGCTTTGTGGCGATAAAATATAGATAGTGACTGATCGAGATTTAAAAAAAAAAAAGAATAAAATGTCAAAACGTTATAATAGTTTTATTCGCCAAACAAATCTCGTCAAGACAAATATTAGCGCGAGCAAAGATGTGACTCCCGTGGTGGTTGCTATCAAAAAGGGAAGAAGTAAAAACGAGTAGCCAACTTCTACAAGAATGACACTCAAAAAGAGAAACAGTACCGCTTCGTTCCAACAACACAAACGCATAAACCCAGCGGCGCAAACCGTAAATTAGAAACGCTAGCCTTTTAAGCGTTTATGCTGTGGGAAATCATCTAAGCAAATGCATCAGTATGCATATTCAATATATAATACAACTTCACGTAGCTGTTCATCTTTGCTAGCAATAAAAACAATATCGTAAAGCTACCTAAGGTAAATTATACAATGTTGGGCTGATTATAAAATATAAAGAAATGCGACTACAGGAGTTCAATTAGTTACATGATTAATTTCAAGTTACAATAATTTTATGATTAATGTTATTAGGTATTTCATTTCTTAACACGCCGCCACCCCTGAAGGACACTTCAGGAAGTTGGTAATAGAGCCAGCTTAGTAATAGGTCTCTTGAACAGCCCGTTCTTGGTTCGAAGGGTAACCACACGAATATGTCCATCCTTGCTTGAATGTAGCTCTTCTATGCGACCCAAAGCCCATTGGGAAGGAAGCAGATTATTCTCTTTCACCACAACAAGGTCATTCAGTTTGAAGTCTCTGCTTGTCTGTCTCCATTTTGGCCGTTGCTGAAGCGATGTTATATAATCGGACTGCCATCTCTGCCAAAAGCCTAGCAGCATATTTTGCACCAGTTCCCAGCGTCCTAATCGATTTGTTGGAACTCCCAACAAACTATGTTCCGGTAGGGCGGTGTATGGGCGACCTATAACAAAATGAGAGGGGGTTAACGGGTTCAAATCAGTATCTGAAATGGCACATAATGGGCGAGAATTCAGCAAAGCTTCAATTTGGGCTAGCAAAGTGCCCATTTCTTCAAATGTGAGAAGATTTTTTCCAACGATGCGATAAAGATGCTGCTTAACACATTTGACACCCGCTTCCCACAATCCTCCAAAATGAGGAGCTTGAGGTGGAATGAATTCCCATCGAATGTTCTCTGCTGCCAAAGTCGTTGAAACAAGCTCATTGTGCTTTGAAGACCAAACCAACTCGTAAACTTCAGATAACCTGCGAGCAGCTCCTTGAAAGTTGGTGCCATTATCAGAATGGATGACACTACACTTTCCCCTTCTAGCGATGAATCTTCTCAGGGCAGCGATAAAGGCATCCGTAGAGAGGTCGCTGACAACTTCCAAGTGTAGCGCTTTAGTCGCCATACAAATGAAGAGAGCAAAGTACCCCTTTATCAGCTTTGCTTCCCGAAGATTCGATGCACGAAGCGTAATTGGACCAGCATAGTCGCAACCGGTTTGATCAAATGCAAATGATGGCGATAGACGAGACGAAGGCAAATTCCCCATCAGCTGTGATGAGGTCGAAGAACGCAAACGAAAACAATCCAGACAGTCGTGTACCACCTTACGAATCATGTTTCTCGCTCCAACTATCCAGAACTCCTGGCGAACCACGGAAAACAACTCCGACACACCTGCATGAAGAAACTTCTTGTGGGCATCCAAAAGTATGAGCTGTGAAATGCGATGATTTTTTGGCAAAACTATTGGGTGCTTGATGCTAAATGAAACATATGGAGCATTTGAAATCCGTCCCCCAACTCGCAGCAACCCGACCTCATCAATAAACGGAGATAAAGAAGATAGTTTCGACTGCTGGGAAACCTGGTTTTGGTGTTTCAACATCCGAATTTCTTCCTTGAACTCCCCCTGACAGAAGCGAAGACATGCATCCTTGGAATCACGGAGCTCAGAGAAGGCTAAAAAATTAATAGAACGCTCTTCAAGGGAAAGCTTACAATTCCGAGCGAAACGCAGGACATATGCAACAATTCGAATTAGTTTGGGCCAAGAAGAAATCTTACTCAGTAGTTCATGCAAAAAATGGTCTTCCGGTTGCGAGGTAAGTACATCAGTTGGGTGTCTCCTTTCCTCAGGAATATTGTCGACTTCCTTAACGAATGTGGCCGGCCATTGGCTGGGTTCTAAAGCGATCCATGCTGGACCTTTCCACCATAGTTCCAAATCCAGTAGCTTGCTTGGTTCCACTCCCCTTGAAGCGACATCCGCCGGATTCTCTTCCGAACGAACATGACTCCACACCGAACGCGGCAGGTTATCCAAAATTTCAGCTGTACGGTTAGCCACGAATGTGCCCCACCTGCGAGGAAGAGAAGAAAACCAAGCCAAAACAATAGTCGAATCCGTGAAAGCGAAGAGTTTCCCGGGTGTGGTATCCAACGACGAGCAAACCAGCTTCATAATGCGACTAAGAAGGAGCGCCCCACATAATTCAAGGCGTGGAATCGAAACCTGCTTCACTGGGGCTACTCGAGTTTTTGCAGCTACGAGATGCACCTCAACGACACCATTCTCCGAAATACTGCGGGCATACACCACAGCAGAATATGCCTTTTCCGACGCATCAGAGAAGCCTACCAAATCAAAACGCTTTGCATCTAACGTGTATCTTCGAGGAATCCTTAGCTGACTAAAATGTTTTAGTTCCTGGCGAAAGGAAAGCCATTTTTTCGAAATCTCTGGGGGTAATGGATCATCCCAATTAATCTTATGTAGCCAAAGCTCTTGGAACAACATCTTAAATAAAACAACGGATGGTGCTAAGAACCCCATAGGATCAAAGATTTTCGACACTTCCGAGAGCAAAATTCTTTTGGTAGGCGCTGCACAATCTTCCAATGTTATTTTGAAGGTGAACATGTCAAGATATGGATTCCAAACAATTCCAAGCACCTTCTTCCATTCTGTTTCAGGATCCAATGAAACAGTCTGACACCCTTCCGTGGTATTGAGAATCCTCCAACAGTTAGACACCCATTTGCTCAGCTCTAATCCACCACATGAAAGAAGCCCTACCAACTGTTCCTTTAACTCCAAAACACCAGACAACGAATCCGAGCCAGCAGCAAAGTCATCAACATAAGAATTGTGCAGAATCGCATAAGAAGCCTTTGGAAATTGCTCCTTGTAGTCCTTAGCCAACTGCCTTAAAACTCTTATGGCCAAAAAGGGTGCGGGTGCAGTACCATAAGTTACCGTTCTAAGACGAAAATGAGCAATGGGGTCGGCGGGAGATTCTCGCCAAACAATGCGTTGGAAATCGCGATCTTTAGGGCTGACCCAAATCTGGCGAAACATTTTTACAATGTCAGCGCAAAAGACAAACCGATACAATCGAAACTGCATGTAAACATTTAACAAATTTTTCTGCAAGGGAGGTCCGATGTGGAGGACTTCATTTAAACTAACGCCAGTCGAATCCTTATGCGAACCATTGAAAACCACCCTCATTTTGGTTGTCACGACGGCATGGTGAGGCAAGTAAAATGTTTTTCCCGACGTAGGTTCAACTTCTCTTTCCGGAATGCGCTCCATATGGCCTAGTTCTTCGTACACCCTCATGAACTTGCAATATTCTGTACGAAGATTTTCGTCCCGAGTAAAGCGACGCTCCAAACTACATAACCCCGATAAAGCACCAGAAAGGGTATTTCCAAAGCTCACTTCACGCTGGCGAAACGGCAGTTCTACAATAAACTTGTTATCGGGAGCTCTAGAAAAGGTTGCTTCAAAATGCCGATCAGCATCGTCTTCACTGCCAACCGAGGGAATATGAGAAACGACCTCTTCTATCTCCCAAAACGATTTTAAAAACACGTCGATATCCAATCCTACATGCAAAGAAACGGCATGACTGTTGGGTATGTTGCCCGCAATTACCCAACCAAAAACAGTGTTGTGGGCAATAATATTTCCAAAACCATCCGACCGATGACCATCCCGTAAACTACTCCACACCCTGTCCGAACCAAGCAAAATATCAATAGGAGCCGGGGTGTTGAATCCAGGATCCGCTAACGGCAGATCGTTCAAAACAATAGGGCCTGCAAAATCAAAGGCGGTTGAGGGTGTAATGGATGTAATGGTTTTCAATACAAAGGCTTCCACATTCAATAGAGAAGTATCAAAACGAGGTTTCAATTGCAGGTTTACGACTCCTTGCGTAACACCAGCATCAACAGCAGAGATCCCAGATATGGGCAAACGAGCATGGCGACGTGAAAGCCCTAGCATCCTAACCACCCGATCGGTTACAAAGGAGACCTGCGATCCAGTGTCCAGAAGAGCGCGACAAATGTGAGGATTTCCTGCAGCATCCAAAACATCAACCAAAACGGTTGGTAAAATACCAGACATTGGGTTACCGGACCTTATGTGATGACTCGTAATCGATGGCGATGGTGAAGAAACTACAGCAGAATCATTCGAATCATTAACATTACCTGAGGGAGAGGTGCCTGGACTAACTAGATGCACCAATGAATGGTGACGCGCCCGACAATGCGAGCATCGACTCCTCGCATGACAACGCGACGACGAATGTTGTGTTCCTAGGCAGTTGTAGCAAAGTCTTTGGTCTCTAGCAAAACGACGACGATCTTCAATAGCCAGAGCGATAAAGTCCGAACACTGATATAAAGGATGGCTACCTTTGCATTTTGGACATGTAACATTTGCAACAGCTAGGCTTCTCACTCTTCCCGAAAGGTTTGATGAACGCGAGCCGGTTTTATTAACACGAAACTTAGTCTCACTTGTCTCTAAGGCACTACACCTATCCTCTAAAAATTCTATCAACTCATGAATAGTGGTGACTTCCGAATTTTGGTTAGTTAAAGCCCAAGCCTTACGCGTTTCAGCGTCAGTTTTGTTAATTAAGAGGTATATCAGCCATGGATCCCTATCTTCAGACTCCATCGCCTTTAAGCCACGAATAACCTCATCAGCGTTGTCCACTAATTTGCGCAACTGACCACTATCTGTACTATTTACCGACGGCATATTCAAGAATGTTTCAACAAATTGGTTGATGATATATAATGGCCTATTGTATCGGCGTTCAAGCTTTTCCCAAGCCGGCTCATAATTCGCATCGGATATATAAATACCGTTCAACAAACTAGCAGGCTCATCCCGCAAAAAGGATTTGAGGTACCGAAATTTTTGCGAACCGGATAGATGTTTTCTACAGTCTATGCTACCTAGAAACATATCGCGAAAACACGGCCACTCCCGATAATCACCAGCAAAGGGGGAAATTTTAAACGATGGCAACTCAATTTCAGAAAATCGTAACGTTCTCGAACTAAGGGGAACATTTTCAACGTCAGCAGTAGACACATGTGCCTCATTCCGAGTTGTGTCGTTAGAAGCTGAAATATTTCGCTCCGGTGAGGAATCATTTGTATTTCGGATTCCAATATTCGAAGTCCGAGTGGGAATTTTCCCACCAAACGAATCGCGAGAGGGTACTTTCCCCCTAAGGGATTTTAAAAGCAGTGATTTAGCAGTAATAAATTTAGATTCAAAGCTCGTAAAATCTTCTTCCGGATCAACGTAACCTTCATCGGCATGGTATTGGTGAAGGTCATATTGATTTCCGCTGAAATCCTTCCAAGCCTCCTCCAGCCGATCTAAACGCACTTCCAGAGCCTCAACCAAAGTGTCCTCGGGAATGGATTGTGTAAAATTATAAACACGGTTAATAGAAGCTTTAATATGTTCTCGCGATTGCAATAACGTTTCCATTGCTATGCACTAAAGCCAATCGAAGAAACACGGGAATGACGAATCCTATCTGCTAACACAATTCTATATTAACCTCAACTTTCTGTCACAAATTCCAAAGCAACACGAGCAACAATAATCCCCAAATCAAAGGTCCGCAGCAACAATTAATTTTATTTGAATTAATTACCTATCCTCCAGGATTATGTGTGTGGGTAGATGGACTGTATTAAAATTCCATATCAATGAAAGCAACCACTCTCTTAACAAATCGAACAAACGAGCGAACGAATCAACAATTATCCGGCTTCACGAAGGATCAACTTTGATCGAGATTTAAAAAAAAAAAGAATAAAATGTCAAAACGTTATAATAGTTTTATTCGCCAAACAAATCTCGTCAAGACAAATATTAGCGCGAGCAAAGATGTGACTCCCGTGGTGGTTGCTATCAAAAAGGGAAGAAGTAAAAACGAGTAGCCAACTTCTACAAGAATGACACTCAAAAAGAGAAACAGTACCGCTTCGTTCCAACAACACAAACGCATAAACCCAGCGGCGCAAACCGTAAATTAGAAACGCTAGCCTTTTAAGCGTTTATGCTGTGGGAAATCATCTAAGCAAATGCATCAGTATGCATATTCAATATATAATACAACTTCACGTAGCTGTTCATCTTTGCTAGCAATAAAAACAATATCGTAAAGCTACCTAAGGTAAATTATACAATGTTGGGCTGATTATAAAATATAAAGAAATGCGACTACAGGAGTTCAATTAGTTACATGATTAATTTCAAGTTACAATAATTTTATGATTAATGTTATTAGGTATTTCATTTCTTAACAGTGACTTACTTTAAGGTATAGTTAGTTAGTTAGATTGGCTGTTCGTACAAGACGAAACACAATTGGCGCTGGAGTGCGCCGTTTTGATGCCAAATACTCGTGCGGTTAAATGTTATATCTTGTTGTTAGTTGGCGTGTACTAAATCCAACCAGTGACATTAAGGAAGGCGATCAGTTCTTTGATGTGTTTATCAGAGAGGTCGCGGATATTGTCAAAGAAAGGTTTGCCTAGAGTTCGTTGTCTTGCTCTTGACAGAGCCGGGCATTTGCACAGAAAGTGAGTTAAAGTTTCCTTTTCCCCCACCTCATTGCAACTGCGACAGTTGGTGTTGTGGGGTATACCCATTCTAACAGCATGGTCACCGATGGGCCAGTGTCCAGTGGTAATTGCTATCACCCTGGAGACTTCCTTACGGGAAAGTCGACTGCACGTAAGCTGGGAAGGGATGAGCCCAACCTGGCTAGGGCATCAGCCTGTTCATTTCCATCTATGTCACTGTGGCCTGGAACCCATATGAGAGTGATATTGTACCGACTCCCAATGGAGGCCAGTTCGTTCTGGCATTGAAGTACTAGTTTTGATGACGTCGATACCGAGATAATCGCCTTAATAGCGGCTTGACTGTCGACAAAAATAGCGATATTTTGCTTGGGAGTACTATCGTGTTTAATCGCGTGACATGCCTCTCTAATAGCCAACAATTCCGCTTGGAATACGCTGGAGGAATCAGGGAGGCGAAACGATTTTTTTATTTTTAGTGTGTCCGAGTAGACACCGGCGCCCACTCCGCAGTCCATTTTGGAGCCGTCGGTGTAAATAAGTGTGTCAAAATCTTTTTCAACCAATGCGTTTTTCCAATCCTCTCTAGTTGGAAAGCCAGCGGTGAAGTGTTTGTGGAAGGTCAGTTTGGGTATCATGTAGTCGGTATGATGGTCAGCTAGACCTGCTGGCATTGAATCTAGGATATTGCTGTGCCCATAGGGCTTATTGAACCAGCAGCCAGATTCTCTGAGCCTGACTGCACTGCACATTGCAATGTCTTTGATATGGATATCTAGAGGGAGAAGGTGGAGAAGACCGTTAAGGCATCAGTGGGACAAGATCTCATGGCCCCAGTTGTGCCGATACAAGCAGTTCTTTGTACCCTCTTAAGTTTGTCAATGATATACCCTTTATTCACAGAAGGCCACCAGACTAGTGCCCCATAGGTGAGTATCAGCCGAACAACAGCAGTGTACATCCAAAGTGTCATCTTTGGTTGTAGGCCCCATCTTTTGCCAAATGTTTTTCTACAGGAATAGAAAGCTATACATGCTTTCTTGACCCTTTGTTCTATGTTGGTTTTCCAATTAAGCTTAGTATCTAGGATAGTCCCTAGGTATTTTAAGGTATATCTACATAAATAATTTCTCTATGTTACAAGGTATGTATCAAAAACTAATATACCCCAGTGGGATAGGGTATAACAATTGTCGAGGGGCAATGTGCTGAAACAATGCAAAATTATCATCTATGATGAATGCACTATGACACAAACATTTTCTTGAAATTACTCCTTTGAGGTTATTATAGACAAACACTTTTCACCACTCCACTTTCAAAGATGTTGAAAAAGTCAAGCAAAAAATAAACATGTGCATCTAAATGCTACTTGTTCGATATCGGCGATGGAAAAGTTGTTGTCCATGAACATACTGGTTTCATAAATTGCCCACCGATTTCTGTGCAATCGCAAAATGCTCTCATTGACCCCATATTCTTCGATGTATGCACACAAAGCATAAATCATGGGTGTCTTGCAGAAAGAACCATTTTCTCAGCAAAAAATGTAGACATCCACGATTTGAACTTTGAGATACAGCAGTCGTTGCCAGGCGAATTGGTATCATACAAATCGGTCGATTCAGTTTGCGTTGCTAATGAAGTAAATTATCCAATACCAACCCTTCTACGAAATTTAAAAGTTCGATCTACACTTATATTACTTCGGAATTTGAACATACCATGGGTTCATGTGCAATTGCACGCGGTTGGTCATTAAAAAATTAATGTAAATCATTATCGAAGATACCGTTTTGAGGCGGCCATTGTCTACAGCGCATAATTCCTCCTTCTGTTATAGATCCCATGAAAACATATTCATATTGTATCTTCATCATCGGGAAGACCATTTTCCCACGGTGCACGCAATGCCAAATACGGTCAACCTTCACGTATATGCTCGATATCCACGTGAAATCTATCCGCAACGGCTAACAAGTTGTGGCCATTGTCGTCGTACTTGAGGTAACCGTCCCGGCACAACTGCATCCAAATTCATAGGACATAACTGCGACACACAACAACAGCACACTTCCAGTTTCAAATTTAATCTTTCACTTTTGATTTATGTATACTTATTTCATTGGTTATTATAACTTATCCCATAACATAGATAAATAATTTAGCTAAACATACCTTAAAGCATAGATTGACCCAGAATCACTAGCTGAGTTGATTTAGCCATGTCTGTCCGTCCGTCTATCACTTATTTTTAGGCCTTAAATTTTGAGCTAGGAAAATGAAATTTAGATCCTTGTGCGTTGCTTCAGAACAAGTGTAAATATTTTTTAAATCCACCCACTGCCACACTGAATTTTAGAAGAAGGTTGTTTTTTGAACAAACGGTAGGATATTTTGAAAAATTGCATAAACTAAATTTTTAGACAATACATACATTATGTCTATACAAAGTTGTTTGCCAAGCATACTTTTTAAGGGTGTTTTAATAAAAAAAACAATTTTCAGTCAAATTTTAAAATATTAGAAAAAAACTTTTGACGCAAAATCATTGCTAATATTAACATGAATATTTCGTAGATAAAACATTTTTTCACACGCCCACTTTTTGGGGGTTTCTAAAGAAAACGATTTGTAAACCCTACCCCAAAACATATGCAATAGAAAAACGTCGTTTTTTTGACAAACCATAAAAGATTTTGATAACTCTTTGTAATTTTATCCACATAAAAGTTTAAGCCACTCCCACTTTTTGGAGATATTAATATTTAAAGTTAGACAGGATGGTATGGGATCGGATATTTAACGGTTCTCATATGTTTGTATTTGCTATTATGATCTTGTTTAAAAAACATATGAGAGGCTACAATCAGCTATGCGGATCGTTGAATACCCGATCCCATCCCATCCTTTAAATTAATATCCTCAAAATATAGGCCTTATGGCGATGAAATACAGAAAATGACATTGTCACAATATATTGCTCAGACAGTTTCTCAAAATCTTTTGTGGTTCGACAAAAAACAACGTATTTCTATTGCTATGTGGGCGTAGGTGAAAATGATCTATAGACAAAATGTTTATATTACCATTGCGGAAGTATTTGCATCAAAAATTTTTTCGAAAGTTTTAAAATTTGGACAAAAAGCGTTTTTTACTAAAAACGCCCCAAAAAGTGGGCGTGGCAAAAAACTTTGTATGAACGAAATATAGGTATTAGGATTGTCTAAATATGCTGCTAAGACACTTTTTTGAAATTCCTTACGGTTTGGCCAAAAAATAAGTTTTACTAAAAAGGGGGCGTGGCAGTGGGCGGATTTTAAAAATTTTTACACTTGTTCTGGCGACTCGGCCAAGGATCCTATATACCAAATTTCATTATCCTAGCTCAAAATTTAAGGCCCAAAAGTCGGTGACGAACAGACAGACGGACGGACGGACGGACAGACAGACATGGCTAATTCGACTCAGCTAGCGATTCTGAGTCGATCCATATACTTTGAGGTATATGTAGCTAAATTATTTCTCTATGTTACAAACTAAGTATCAAAACTAATATACCCCTATGGGATAGGGTATAAAAAATATCAAACAATACACCAAATTTGAAAGTGGATTTGTTTAAACCACAAAACATATCTTTATTTCTTTGAAAGTTTGTCCAAGTTGTTTCAAACCTTTTATTTTTGGTTAATATCGTTATTTCGTTTTCATTTTAAATCCGTTTTATGATTTGTGTACATCAGTTTTAATAATCAAAGAAAGAAACGATGTAATATTTATCAAAACTGTCCAATGTCATGGGAACAATTACCAATACTTGCAATTTATGTAAACAATTTTAAGTCCCCACTGGTTTAACTACGCCCAGAAAGTTAATAGCGAAATGAAAATTCACTGTCCCATCCGCAAAGTTCCACAGTGACTAGACAACAGAAGATTAAGTATCCATTTGGGAAATATGAGTATCTGATCCACGAAGTATGAAAACATACCTATACACTCTTACAAACGTATCTTGCAGCATATGGTGCAAGTATACTGGGTGAGAAATTACCGCCAACAGATGTTACCACCATCGCATCGGCCAGTAAAAGTTGAATGCCTTACAGAGAACGTGATTGAGCATTAAAATTTAGAAGACCGTGCTCTTTTTACGCTGAGAAATGGAGCCCGGAGTTGGAAGACTGTTGACACTGACATCGCTGATGATATATTGATTTACCTAGCGTTGTTGTAAATTGCTTTGGTGACGCTCCGAATTAGGGTAATAAATTGGGTTGATAGTTGTATAGTTTAAACTTCTGGGGGTCTGCTAATATCTCCATTTCTCGCTGAATTCTGTAGTAATGCACTTGATAACATTACTTCACAAGCAAAATGAAACATCAATTTTAACAATCTTAGATTTGAATTCAATTACGACTGGGTCGTACGTACTTTATATATATATATATATATATATATATATATAAACAATGTTTCATAACTGTTACATGGAATGATATGGAGATTATTAATATTATATTTGACAAAAATCGATTAAGACGTCCATGAATCACAAAAAATTGATTTTACGCTATTGGCCGAAACTAAAAATTCAGTTAGGGGACGTGTAACAAATATAGTAGCACAGACATTCAATTTCATTAACAAACCAATTTAGTTTGCGTTATAGTAAATATTCCTTTAATTCACTATTTGTACTTTTGAAAAAAAAAACTAGGTATACAAATAAATTTCAGGATATTATTAAGTTCAATCGAAATCGGTGGAGCTGTTTACTAAAAATTTCGTATTACAGAAACCGTTTTATGGTAGCTACGCTAGTTTTGAACCTATATATTATATAATTATTGGTATATCAAAAAATTAATTATTATTTTGTTGTTTTATTTATGATTTTAAGAAATGATAGCATTGAATCTCAATATAATTACATGAAATAGGTGATACCGACATAGGTACTCAAAAAAAAACATATGAAAAGGCTACAATCCGCTCTGCGAATCGTTGAATACCCTATCCCATTACATCCTCAAATTAAACATCCCCAAAAAGTGGGCGTGGAATTATCACAATATATTGCTCAGACTTTGGGGTATATCTACCTAAACTATTTCTCTCTGTTACAAACTATGTATCAAAACTAATATACCCCTATATAGGATAGGGTATAATTAGGTGTTGTCATTTTCGGTTGTTGAACCTGGTACTTCGGTTAGTAGTCCAACGCACCATTAGGAATACGTACCCAGGATTTTCCTTAGAGTGAAAATTTGTTCGATTTTCCGGTCCAGAATCCAGACAGTAGCGTGCCGATAAATATGTAGTTGGACAGTCGACCTCTGAATTTGACTGCGACGACAAAATGTTAAGAGTCTAAGTTTTTTCCTCTGAATTTGTTCACATCCAGAATGTTTGATGAGCGCCTCGCATCTATAAGCCCATGATCGATTTGGTTGGTGGTTCGAGCATCTGGTAATCGCCAGGTTGTTTGTGGAAATAAGTCATGTGAACTTTGTGCAGTTGATCACAATATTACATGTTGCTTTGAAGTCTGTTAGCCCAAAGTCATTATCTGTTGTCATTTCGTGGAGGCTATCCTTTCAAACTAACCCGGAGAAGATGTTTTCTTAATCGATTTTCGCATTGAACTCCTCCAGTACGATTTCGCGTCGTATTATGGACAGGCTTCGTAGGCTTAATCTTGGATGTCGTAAAATTCCTCCTTGATAGGTTCTTTCTTGATAGGGCGTTGGTACTTATGGCTGATTTTTAAAAGGTATCTCTGATTATAATCACAACCAGGCTATCTTAAACCTGATTAAAGTCGATTACTCTTGACCTTGACAGCTGTTTAATAGTAAATATGTATTATATATATAATAAATTTGGCATGAATTTGTGTTCCTAACCATTTCTATACTATTTCCTGAATCGCAGTTTGGTTTGGATGTATTTGAACGGTTCCTGGTGGCTCTAATAGAACTGCCTATTTTTTATGGAGCTAGGAATTAACCCTAACGGCACAATCACAATCCTGGAGCGCCGATTCCAATTTATGAGGAAATAGGCCTATCAAAGTCTACTGCTGGATTGAGCACAAAATTTCAGTTCAATTGGCCAGTCTAACCCTTGAAATTCCTAGATGAACTACTGTCCGAATATGTTGAAGGAGCTCAAATAGGTCGATCCTTTTGTCTATCCGAACTGGGACTTTAACTCCATTATTGACTTCCATTTTTGGAATTCTTCTGATGCCGTCCTTTTGAATAAAATATGTGCCCTAGTGTGAGTACTCGTCTTCCCCATGCGTTTTAAACCCTTCCTACGGTCAAGGTACTAGGTACTCAGTGGTCGCACGGGAATGCTGGTGAAGGTTTCATATAATCGAATTACCTAACATTTGACTGTCACTCTAATGAGAATGCAATATTCGAATTAATCAAAGCAAATCCTTTATTTTATGGAAAATTGTATTTCCAAGGCACGTACAAAATAGACATTTATTATGAATTTTTAAGTTAATTCAAAATTATTTTAATTAAAAATTCAATTAAGCAATTGGAATGTACTTCCTTTTATTAATAACATATTGTGTGCAGTAAAAGCTAATACCTTAATTAAACCAATCATTTTTAAATTGTATTTTTATGCGATTAGGTATTTATATACATACATATTTATGTATATGTAAAATTGTACTATTGATATCTGCACATTAAAATTATTTATGAAAATAAAATGGACTTATTTAAAAACATACAAAGGCTACAAACAAATGTGCGAATCGCGTAATACCCTATCCCATCCTACAGATAAATAGAACATCCTTTAAACATGAACTATGACATAAGCTATGCTATATGTTTTTAAAATCGATTTAGTAGGGAAAAGCTCTCAAAAAGTTGGCGAGGGTTAATATGATCTAGATACGAAATGTTGATATTGATATTATCAAAGTATTTGCATCCAAAGTTTGTTCGAATTTCTTTAAAACTTTACCGAAAATGTGTTCGTGGCAAAAAAAAATGTATTTAGACGAAATATAAATATTAAGGTTGTCTAAAAATCTTGTATAGACACGTTTTAAAAATTCTTACCCAAACCAATGTATGTCTGAATAGTGGAATAGTGGGTGCCGATAATTGTCCATCGTCATCTTGCACAGGAGGACGTTTTGGGCGCTGTACAAAAATAAAAAATGGCTTTGTATAAGTCATTTAATTAAATCTACGCTGCTGATAAATCGATAAATAGGTGATGAGTATCGATTTGGACTTTTGAGTATTCCCAAGATCTGCCGAAGTGTGCAGATTTATCGGTTGTGGAATACCCTGGCCTAAAACTAGAATAATAAGGGTCGATGAAGTTCTTGGTAAACGGTTTCAGGCGTTCACATATTACGGCAGATAGGATCTTGCAGACGATGTCGAGGAGACTTATGCTTCTGTAGTTGGCGTAGTTTAGAGGACCTTCTTTTTTGTTGATCAAGCAAATTATGCTGAGCACAAATTACGTCATTTCCGATAGCCTTTTTAAGCAAAAGTTTAGATATTGTTACTTAGCTCGAGAGGTTGGTAGTTTTTTCTGTCGTCACCAATATTGACTTGTTCGTTCTGCCTAACAGCGAAAGATTGTTCGTCATCGCCGTTCAACAGTCTGCAGAATTGGCTATTTCACATTCTCAGCATCGTTTGTGGCTTGTGCCACAACTACGGTATTTCCTTGTTCATCTCGACAGTATATGCTTTGTGTCCCTGGCTTTGACTTTTTAGACTTTAGATGAACTTGCAAACATCTTTCCTGCGCGATTTTCCTGCTCGTTTTTCTTCTTTCTGAAAAGCCGGTATACTTCGCTTCTGCTTTGTATACAAAGCTCAAGAGCAGCTCACGTCTTCACCTGGAGCTTTGCCTTGTTGGCTGCGAGCACCTGTCGGCACTTCTCATCATACTTAGTGGTTGCAACAACAACCAAATGTAAACGTAGGTGACATCGTTCTCGTCAAGGAAGATAACCTTCCACCGTCGGTATGGCTTCTCGCGCGAGTTATCGAGTTTCACCCTGGTTCAGACGGTCTAACGCGAATTAACTTTGTCACTTCAAAGTTTATCAAAAAAACACGATTATATTTGGGCAGAACTTCGCCTTAGGAATTTTTTTAACAGAACTGAACAAAGTTTTTATTTTGCAATCGTTTATATAGAGATTAGATTATATTATGCTTTTGCAATGAGAGATATTATGTTACATGATACATTTATGCTTATGCTAGCTACAAAATATGATTGTGAGAATGGAATGTTACATGATACATTTTACAAAATATGATTATGGGAATGGAATGTGCTTTACGTGCTTTACTTTAGAATTATTATGTTTCAAGAAATTAATGTGATACAATGTTGATAATAATTAATGTGATATAATGGTGAGGGATCGTAACTTCTCCCCCCTTAGCGGAGCGACTGCCAGAGGATGTTTTTCCTCGAAGGAGCATCTGGCGTTTCCCTTGTGCTAGTGTTGGTTTCCGTTTTTTGGTCTTCAGGAGTGTGTTGGTTTTTGCTTCTTGTTCTGATGAGAGCTGCTATTATAATGATGATTATTGGGATCAATATGGTCCAGATAGATATGAGATGCGTTTTTGAGTCCATGGTGAGTAATTGGATCTTCTCGTTGTTTTTTAGTTGTTCCAGATGGTTGTAAGTGAAGGATGTTGGTTAATAATTGATGAATTTATTAAGCTGCGAGTCGGTGGGTGTATTACTACACTATTCCAGAAGATATCTGTTCTAGAATCTTAAGTGATATTATTAATGAAGATAGTGCAATTTTGAAAATGTAATAGTGCGGTGCCATATAAAGGGTGACCCATTTCGAGGTTCCCTACTTTTTTAAAGAAAAAAGCACAGAAAATTCAAATTTAATGGAGAATGTTTATTATCATTTGAAAGAACATTCTTTGGCATCTATATTTTGAAGATTATGTCTATCAAATGTTGGCCGTTGCTACGTCGCAGATGGTCCATCCGTTGAGTCCAATTTTCGATCACTCGTTCGAGCATTTCGACTGGTAACTGGCGAATGACACGCGTGATGTTTTCCTCCAAGGCCTGAATCGAAGCTGGTTTGTCGGCATAAGCTTTTGACTTTACATATCCCCACAGGAAAAAGTCTAACGGTGTGATATCACACGATCTTGGTGGCCAATCGACCGGCCCAAAACGTGAAATTATGTGCTCACCGAAATGTTCTCTCAATAAGTCCATTGATTGATGCGATGTGTGGGAAGTGGCGCCGTCTTGCTGAAACCAAATGTCGCCGAGATCACGAGCTTCAATTTCAGGCATCAAATAGTCGGTTATCATGGCACGATAACGGTCGCCATTGACGGTAACGTTCGCACCGGCATAATTTACGGTCTTCGTGTACACTCTCAGCTACGGCCGCTATATTTTCTTCACAGCGTGCTGGACGTGGTCTTTTCGGTCGAATATTATCCAATAATGAATGCTGGGTCTCAAAATGGGTGATGGTGTTGCGAATAGTACGCTCAGTAGGCCGATTATGTTGACCATAAGTTGAGCGAAGTGCACGAAACACATTCCTCACAGAACGTGAATTTTCATAATAAAGTTGAACAATTTGTAAACGTTGTTCACGCGTAAGTCTTTCCATTATGAAATGCCAAACAATACTAAACAAAAATAACATGACAGCATGACACGACTCACACGTGATCTGTCAAAAAGGCTATTGAAAAAAGTATCTCTACTTGGATCACCCGTTATGTTGTATCTGCTGATACCCCAGGTTGTTTTGACGGTCATATTGTGAACATCGGTAAGGAGGATGTAGTTCGGTTCGGGTTGCGATATCGGGTTAGGTTCGAAACCATCGGTAAGGTTACATACTGCAGGCTGGTTGTTGATAATATTTCGTGCACATTCAGGAAATTTGGATTGTCGTCTTTTCTTCTTTTTACATAGATAGATGCCTTCTATGAGATCGCATACTTCTCCAAAATAAAGTTCGTCGGGTTCATGTATAGCAAGGTAGGGGTAGGTTGATATGGAAATAGTTTTATTGATCGGAAGAGGTATAAGATGGAACAGGGAAAATTTTTCTTGGGATGTTATAGGAATTTCAATGCTAAATACTATATTCGAATTATTATAATAAGCTTGTAACCGTAAAATTTCATATATTTGTTCATCTGAAGACAAATGAATCGATTGTTTTCTTAAAATGACTCTTATTTCGTCTAGTTCCGTTTTGCTTAATATCTGTTTAGAAATAATGTGTAATTGAGCAAGAGTAACTGCTTCTGCAATGTTTACTAAATGGTTGTAAAGTAAGTCAATATTGAAACTAATTCTGTGAATATATTGAAGGTATTTAAAGGTTTCGTGATCTGTTTTGAGAGCGTTTTTTATATTTTCATTGTAAAGTTCCAAAAATGTTTCTATTGTACTTTGTTGTTCGTTTATGTGACGAGTAATATTATCAAATCTCTCTATCATATTTTTATTGATACTGATCTGCTGGTTAGCTTCATTTTTTAAAATGTTCTGATTTAAGTTTAAATTTTTTAGTTCTTCGTTAATCGCTATTGCATCGTTCATGTCCATATTTCCTGTTATAGCTTTTATAACAGTACCTAGTCCAGCTATTATGCCTCTTTTTTGCCTTTGTATAGGTAAGAGTGTATGGAGTTTGAGTTCAAGTTCTCTAAATTTAATATGAGCTATATTTATAGTGTCGATATTAGTTTTTTCATTTCCTAGAGCTTCTACTGATTTACGAATTTTGTCAATACGTAGTTATTTAAATTTACGATGTGGATGAATTTTTTATAAGTTTTTATTACCTTAGTGGGTCCTAGTTGAAGAGGCAGTAGTCCATAGTTGTCTGTCAGGTTGTGTATCTCTAGTTCTTGTCCTTGTACTGTTGTCACTATTGTTGTCAGTAACCTGAAATTTCCTTTTCTTTTTTATTCTAGTTTTATGAAGTTTTCTTGTATCGTTAGTTATAACTGTAAATTGGTTGTTAGTTTTGACTTTCTGTTTTTTTTATCCGTGGGGTAATTTTGTTACGCCTACATTCTTTTCGGTAGATTATCTCTCCTTCTTTGAGATCATGAGGGTCTTGTCTATTTTTATTTCTTTTCTCTAAATGTTTATCTCTTTTTTTATCTAGGAGGGTTTTGATAGATTGGAAAAGTTCGGTCTGAAAAGCATTTAGTTTTTGTAAGTAGTCATGTTGGTTATCATATGTAAAGGTTTTGTCAAAGTCGTATGTGCGTCCATAAAAAAGTTCATATGGTGTATGACTTGTAGCAGAGTGGATTGCATTGTTGTATGTAATGATAGTTTCGTTTAGTATATCATCGTGGTCTTTCTCTTTATATTTATCATGAATGATTCTATATACTTCTGTCAATGTTTACAGAAGTCTTGAAAAATGTTTGAAGTGAATTCTGACCCTTGGTCACAAATGATTTTCCGAGGTATGCCGTGTAGGCTTATAAAATGTTTGATTTGCTTAACTATGTTTAAGCTATTTCGGGTTGCTAAAGTATATGCAGCACCAAATTTTGAGAACTTATCTATAATAGTGAGAATACTTTTGTTATTTATACTATATACTATATATATATGTAAATTGTCCAGTGGTTTTATGGGTGTTTCTGTAGTTGCGAAAGCTATTTTGGGAGGTTGCCTATCGTATTTCTGAGTCTGGCAAGTAGTGCAATTATTGATTGCTTGGGTTATTTTACTCTTCATGTAAGGGAAAAAATAATATCGTTGTAAGTGTAGGTGTGTTTCTGTAATGCCTCTATGGTTAGATTTTGAATGGTAGTCGTTAATGATTTGGTCTTGTTCGTCGCTTTCCGTAATGTCTGATAAAAGTTTTGTACACCTTAGTATGCGAAAGGTTTTATTCCTAGCAAAATATTTTGAGTAAACTTGTTGTATTAATTTAAATGTTTCGTCGTCTGTCATTATAGTAATAAGTCGGTTTGGAGGAAGGTATTCTTTAAATATGTTAATGATATCGTTTTCGGAGAATGATTGTTTGGTAATGGTACGTCTTTGTTTGTTCCTAAAAACTATTTTTAGTACGTTTTGAGGTGGATTATTTGATATTTGCAATATTATTTGCAATATTATAGCTGCTGTTGTATTATTAAGGTTTAATTCTATTTGGTCAGGTAGTTTAATGCGACTTAGCGCATCAGCGTTAGAGTTTTGAATTCCTTTTTTACAAACGATTTTGTAATCGTATTCTTCAAGTTTAAGTCTCCAACGGAAAAGTTTGGAGTGCGGCTCCTTCAAACTCATGAGCCACTGCAGAGGTTTGTGATCAGTGACGATCTTAAATTTATTACCGAAAAGGTAGGGGCGAAAATAGTTCGTAGCCCAAACAATAGCAAGTAGTTCCTTTTCTATTGTTGAATAATTGAGTTCCGATTTGTTTAACGTTCGGCTTGCATAACAGATAGGTTTGTCACTGGCAATGGGTCCTTGGGACAATACGGCACCTAATGCAACGTTACTGGCATCTGTGGTTAACACAAATGGTTTAGAAAAATCGGGGTATTGGAGAAGTGGGTCGTTAGATAAAATATCTTTAAATAATTCAATTGCTTTTGTTTAGTCTTCATCAAGAGTGATTTCTGCACCTTTTTTAAGACAGCGAGTAATTGGTTTGGTCAATTTCGCGAAATCGCGAATGAATTTGCCAGACCAAGAAAGGATTTAATTTCCTTCGTTGATTTTGGCATTGGGAATTCTTTAATAGCTCGAATCTAGTCTGGATTCGGTTTCACGCCATTTCTGGTGATTATATGTCCGAGGAATGCGGTTTCTTTACGCAAAAATTCGGACTTGCTTAGTTGAATTTTCAGATTTGCTTTCCTTAGTTTATCAAATATTTTCTGTAGACTTTCTATATGTTCTTCCAGTGATGTTGAGTAGACAACTATATCGTCTAAATATACAAGACATGTTTTGCCGATGTGATCTCTAAGGACATTATCCATCACTCTTTGGAATGTGGAGGGGGCGTTTTTCAGCCCAAACGGTATTCTTACAAACTCGTTATGACCACTTTCGACCGTGAAGGCCGTTTTGGGAGTATCGTGCGTATCCATCTCAATTTGATGGAAACCGCTGGCCAAATCTTATGTCGTAAAATAGTGACATTTGCCTAATTTATCCAATATTTCACTTATATTAGGCAAGGGATACTTGTCACTTATCGTTTTATCGTTAAGACGGCGGTAATCGATTACAATTCTCCATTTTTGTTTGCCTGTGGAGTCAGATTTTTTCGGTACTACCCATACAGGGGAACTCCATGGAGAGAAACTGGGTCTGATTATGCCTTGGTTAAGATTGTCTGAAATTTGGCTTTGTACCTCCTGTTTGTGGACGTATGGATATCGATAAGTTTTGGTATAAATTGGTATCTCGTCCATAGTTTTAATTTTGTGTTTTATCGCATTTGAAAAAGTAAGACATTGTCCTTCTTTGTAGAAGATATCACTATAGTTTCTGCAAAGTTTTAAGATATGTTTTCTTTCTTCGACGTTTAAATGTTCTGATCGGATTTCTTTCGATATATCATTTACGTTTTGACTTTGAAGATTATGGTACTCTTGAATTGGGATTTCTAAATTGTTAAGTTCTCTGGTTTTTAAAATCTGTAAGTGCCTGTAATTTAAGTGGGTGTTGTAAAAATAGAATTTGGTCTGCTGGGGTATTGTTCTGCACTTCGATTTCAGCGTGCCAATTATTTGCACTATAAATGCCTTCAATTATGTCTATATTTAAGTTGATTTTTGCTGCAGGGACAAGGATATCACCATGTTGGGTGTCGACTGGTAATTTAACAATTTGTCTAGAGTGGGAAGGGATATTAAATTTCTTTGACATGAAATTTGGTTTGTAAAGAAGTGGGATTCTTGCATTTGCTGTAACTAATGTTTGGATGGGTAGATCTTTGCTAGCTTTCAGTGCGCTTAGGACATCTAGGCCCAATAGTCCATCAAAATATCCGTGGAACTTGTAAATTAGAAATACTGATTCACCAGGCTGCTGGAATTCATAGACATTCGGAAGTTTTACTTGTTTGTCTACACTGTGTTTTCGTAAAATAGTTGTTATTATTGTTGGCGTAATTATATTAATATCGTCGGGGTGGACATATTCTGGATTTATAAATGACGATGAAGCTCCTGTGTCAATTAGGAATTTCAAGGGTTTCGCGAAGGGTGATGAAATATGTATATATGGAAGTGAATGTCCATGTTTATTTATATCAAAGTAAATTGGTGTTCTAAGGCTAGTATGTGAAAATTTGACGAATCTTCAAATTCAGGGTTATCGAAAGAGGTTCCAACTGAGTTTTCAAAGAATTGGTCTAATTGTGGATAATAGTTTTGTTGGTAATTACTTTGATCATTATTGGGATATGTGAATTCTTGTAGAGAAGAGTTGTTTTCGTACTCTTTAGGTTCTGTTCCATCTGTCTCAGGTATGTCTGGTTGGTCGATATTGTGAATTTCTCCGGAGTGTTGTGTGTTATGCCGGAATGTGTTGTTTTGTTGTCCGGAAGGGGGTCTTCTCACTAAGGTCTGAGCCGAAGTGGTATCCATTGGATCCGGTTTAATGTAAGGTGGTCTTGACTGAAAATTAGATGGGTGTTGTGTGATTATTTTTTGGTAACCAACTTGTTGTTGGGGTCTGTATTGTTGTAGTCTCTGAAAATAATTTGGTTGCTGGGGTCCATATTGTTGTGTTCTTTGAAAATGATTTTGTTGTTGCGGTATATTATATGGCTGCTGAATAAATGGTGGTCTCATGGTTGATTGATTAAGTCTTGGGTAGTAGAAAACTGGTTGAATAGGGTTATAATGAGGTTGTGCAATTGGTATGCTTTTAATTTGGGGCTTGGGGGTCATAGATGGGTTCGACAGAGGCTTATGATCATTTTTAATGTAAGACATATTCTGTTCCTTCTGCTAAAGATTGAGGTTTCATAGATCGTACTATGGAACCTAAAGGTTCTATTAATCCAGTTAGGAAAATGTTTAGACACATTTCGTTGTTTAGGTCTACTTTTGCCTTAATAACATTGGTGTCTTTGTTGTGAATTTGGATATGGTTTCATATTGTGGAGTAAATTTCGATCACTTCACTATAAAATTGTTCTGTCGTTATATTGCCTTGTCGCAGTTTATGTAAATCTCTGATCAGGGAGGTTTCGTTGCGCTTATCTGCGGAATGTAGTATGAGAATAGCTTTTATTTGGGACCACTCTAATGGTGTCCCATACATATTGAGAACCTCATTAGCGGGTCCTTCAATTTTGTTACGAATAGCTCGTAACAGTAGTTTGCCGTATGTTTCATTATTCACTGCTGCCACCAGCAATAAAATCTCTTCTACGTTGGTTAAAAACTCATAGAGAAGACGCGGATTGCCATTGAATTTGGGCAAATCCTTAATGGCGTCTGGAACTCTTTAGGAATTGAAAAGGTCATTAGGACCGAAATTATTAGAGGTATTTAGTGTATCACTCGTCGACATATTATTATTATTTACGAAACTTGTAGGTAAATTTGTTTCACAAATAATATCAATATCACTTTCTTGGTTGCTATTGCTCAACTCACGATTTATTTTATACGGTTTAGATCTTAATCTATACTTAATTGTATTGGGCATTGAAGTTGTGGAACTTAAAAAGGGTTGTTTAAACTATCTTATGAATCAAACTTACAGTATAATAAGGGTAGCCATATTCTCTGGCCTGGTTAGTCCTGTTTTCCTATTTCCGTGGGTTAAGGTTCCGGAACTTAAGAGTTGTTACTCAGCCAATTGCCAATTGGTGTTCCATGCACTTATCACTATTTAGATTTTAGAATCAGATTCACGCCACCACTATCAGTATGCTGCTGATATTGAATTGTGTTTGGAAAATGTCACATTACCAGTATACCACTGGTGTTTATTTTACCGACACACTAACATTCACGACGTAAAAATGTTTGGATTTACTGCAATCCTACCGACTGCGCCAATTAACTTTGTCACTTCAAAGTTTATTAAAAAAAACACGATTATATTTGGGCAGAACTTCGCCCTAGGAATTTATTTAACAGAACTGAACAAAGTTTTTATTTTGCAATCGTTTATATAGAGATTAGATTCTATTATGCTTTTGCAATTAGAGATATTATGTTACATGACACATTTATGCTTATGCTAGCTACAAAATATGATTGTGAGAATGGAATGTTACATGATACATTTTACAAAATATGATTATGGGAATGGAATGTGCTTTACGTGCTTTACTTTAGAATTATTATGTTTCAAGAAATTAATGTGATACAATGTTGATAATAATTAATGTGATATAATGGTGAGGGATCGTAAATTCGTAACTCGCGCGTGGTAACCATAAAGACAGAAAAATCCATATCAAAACGGCCAATCGTAAAATATACCCCTTACCGGTGTCGAGTTCACCCAACAATATATTAACAATAAAAACTATATACCCATTCAAAAAAAAACCTAATAACACAAGTGAATTTTATTAAAATAAACAATCAAGAGACAAATTACACACTGCAGCAAAGTTGCAGAAAACATAAAACCAATAAAGAAATAAAATAATTTCCTACCTTAATGTGCTTCTTTGCAACTGCCACTTCAGTCACTACTTGTTACTTGTTGGTGGGCGCGAGAAACACATTAGTTGCCGCTGATCTAATGGCTTGTTGAAATCGTCGCCATCGGTCTTCGACATTAAATGCTTGTGGTATGGTGGTAATCACATTTGTTGTGCCGTATTGGATATATTATAACATCGTTTTTTAGTAGTCGCTTACATGTTTTGTCCTGGTGGGCACTTGCGGGATCCCTCTACTGAGATGTCTTCTGGTCGAAGCACTAGCAAATTAATCAACATTCCAAGTAAGTGATCGACTTTCAGACATGTTAGCGCCTTAATGATCGCTCCCGAATTACCGTTGTTAAAAGCACCTTCAATGGCCAGGATTTTCGATAATGTGTAATACTGTTTCTACAAATTTTCCCTTGCAGTACGGATGTTGGGATGTAGATAGCTGACTTACATCAATGCTACTGCAAAGATGAATATCAATCAATATCTCCCGTTTTTCAGAAAGAATGATGATAAGCTAATCGGTCTCATCTCTTTCGGATTGACGTGAAAACTTTTATCAGATTTGGGTATGAATACTTCTTTTACTTCTCTCAAAACCTTGGGAATGTAGATCAGCTCGATGCAGCCCCTAAGGATGGCTTCCAACCATGGTAGGATGAGATCCAAAGTGTGCTGTAGCTCGGCTGGTACAATGTTTTTCTACATTTCTACCTAAGCATTCCCAGATTTTCAGACCACCATGGAGGTTTTTGTTTCCCTCTAGGTTTCCTTAGTGGGCAAGAGGGTTACAGTGATTCGTTAAAAGCGGATGTAAGCTTATCAACAATTTTATCAAGCTCATGGGTACTTTTGCGCTAGGTTGAGCAGGGGACACTTGTCTTTTCATAGTTTTCCCGCACTTAAGCCGTTTTTCGTTAATTTAAAAAAATCGGAAAAAGAGTGCTCACTAGATACCTTCCAGTCTTTGATCATGTGATGGATGTAACTTGAGACAAGCGTGATTTCAAGGACCATCAACGTGGTGTTAAACCTGTTGAGAGAAAGGGTATTGTTATCAGCTGGATGGATCGGCTTCATCAAAACCAGAGAGGGAGTTTTGATGAAGCCGATCCATCTGCCAGACATGGAAGATTGTTACCAGTTATCCTCTCCGGTGTGGATGAGTCAAAACCATCTTCCAGAGAAAGAAAACTCACTCCAGCACCATGTTCTGAGGCGCCTGTAGTCGTATATGTGGGAAGAGGAGGAACCTCTCCGGCATCCAGATAATCCTTTTTGTAGACCTTGAGTTTGATAGACTCAAGACCATAGCTTATAAAGCCATTTTGTTCTTTAAGGGGAGCAAGGGATTCTTTATTGATCACAATAAGCGCGCATCTATAAAGTCCCTGCGTTTGGTCCATCTCTAGGCCAAACCTCGCCGATACGATCTTTGATCCGCATAAGCGATTAGCTTGAGGTGCTCTGATGCCAGCCAGCATCATGACAATAGGGTGGAGGCCCCTGGTATTCCCTTATTATGCTAAGGAATACTGTGGCCATCTTGGGAGGTATCAACTTCCACCGTTCAGGTGAAATTTTACAGCAAAGTGGCTGCGGTCACGTGATGTTGCATTTAAGCACCTCACAGAAGTACTTGGATGTGGCGCTGATGGGCTTTGAGTGATTTTTGTTAATTGTCACTTTGGCCCGTTTGGAAACCGAAGGGGTCTGTCTCCTCCAACGATCTCTGTCGCTTGGACGTAGTGTCCTTGCTCTCTACAGTGGGCACTCCATTGGCAAATTTGATTGCCCAGGCTAGTTTGACCTTCTGCTTGATCGTTCTGGATTCTTCCGAAATCATTTGGATTTATTCCATTTGTCTAAATAATCTTGGAGGGCTTAGAACGGGAGCTTGTAGTTTCCAACACTCTAACTGACTTAAAAGGAGCGAGTGACTGCAAGCTCGAGCCTTCTCCGAGAAGTCCTTAAGGTGGGTGGGGTTTCGAACGCCTTAGCTCCACCGGGTATTGGTTGGGATGAGGGACTGCGAGCTTGAATCTTTACAGTTCGACTTCCCTTCCAACTCTCCAGGAGCTAACCCAACAGCAGATTCTATGCTCCTGCTTCTGGCGGGTTAAGAAAGAGAACCGGTCTCTTTTAGTTGTTTGTTTTTAAGGGTATACCCAAGTATCTTTGATCGTAATAAGCTCCTACACCGCGGCACGGAAGAAAGTCTTGTAGGAGAAGACAATCAATGAATAAAATATATAAAAATAAAAAATTATAAAATTTTATTTTTTTTATAGTTATTGAAAATACATTAACATTAACCTGGAATATAAAACGCACCCTGTATATATGACTGATTTTACAAATGTGGCTATGAGTTCAATGACTTTTAACTTTATTTGCAACCATGTCACGGTTTGGTATACCATAGTTCTACGGCAATGTCAGAGGTAAGTGTACTTATTATTAAAACATTTATTAAAATAGTCGATATCGTAATGATTCTTCATAAATAAAAAAAACACCAGAAAATCCTTACAACTGCGCTCATATCAAGCGCATTGTCACTTTAGTATCGTTCGTTTTCCCGCATACATTTTCAGAGCACACTAAAAATTCTGTTCTCACCATGAAGTGGATAATAAATTGTGAAAAAGCGGAAACTTCTGCTCGAATTTCAGCATCAGTATGTCCCCCAATTATCCCACCAGGTAATAAAGTGCTTAAACAAAAAAAAAAAAAAGAAGAAATGGAAATGGAGAGCGAAAGCATCCGTCTTCATTGTTGTGACAGTGCCTTATGACACGGTATTTTCTCAACTAAAAAGACGAGATAATGAAGGATTTCACCGAAGACGTGCCATGTCAAAAATGTCATTACAATGATTGGTGTTCAATACTTGCGTTGACGTGTTATTCTCTTCACATCAGTCTCACGAAGGCTACATCATAGTGTCGTCCAACATCGTACAATGGCTAAGAACTATTATATCTTTGAGAGGTGGATAGGAATGTCCAATTTGATTTGATGGCTTCGATCCATTATTCTTATTTTGCTTTGACAGGTTCTTTAAGCCACATGATACTCACTGGATAGCATGATGGATTTCTAGATGTTAACGGTTGTCTGCGTGGCATATAATTGGGAATTTTTACTTTTATCTCCATTTAATACTTAGGTGGCTACCTAATCAATAAGGCTCTAGTTAAATATGCAAAGTTGATGTAATTTGCATGTGCAGAGTAATTTGCAGCACAGTCAGATTATGAATACTGATGTTCTGATGCTATAGTGAATGACATGTCTACAATCATCAAGTGAAAAGGTCAGCAAAGTCGCATATGCATACAATGTAGTAATGTAACGGTTCTAGAAAGGACATAGGCAAAGAAGCTATGGATACGAGTCACTCATGACCACTTGACATCAACTTCACCAACAAACATATAATGTATATGCAACCCATATGACTCACGGCCACATGACTCCGCAAGCCAGTCCGGGCAACTACGAGGCAAGGTTGTCCACAGGATCAGTATCACGGCATGCTAGCTTCCGCTTGTCCTAGCTCGTCGGGTAAAGGGGGGTTCTTGATACTGTGCCTGAGAACGTTGTTACCTTTCATGCCAGATAAGGTGTATGTATCTGAAAACAAAATATAAAATCGGGAACCTGAAGTATCTCCATTTATATGTCCAATCCGCTGCATCGATATAATAAAGCTCCGGGGAAAAGATCCACAGGTGTTGTAGTTGACCTCTTCATTTCCCACCATCGACTTCGGTATTAACCCCTAGATTAATACAAAAAAAACATCCATGGCTACCTGCGGAGAAATGGTTAGAAGTAGCCCCTTTAGAAAAGCCTTCCCAATTTGGTCCTGTCAAACCATATTAAATTCTTCACTCAATCTTGTCCACCAAAATCTGAAAACTTAAATGAACTTCATTATCGCTCAGACAATCTGCCATTCAAATGGAGATACATAAATGTACAAAAGAATGAACCCAATCGTGTTAACTCTCATATGTATATGTATGTATTTGTCATAAAAACCTACACGAATACAAACAAGGTTGACATTCTTTAAACATATTGCGTTGAAAACAATTTAACACTAAATTTATCGAGATTTCAAATTTCGATAACAGATTTACTCGATCTAAATTATTCCATTATTATAATTTACGACTATTAAATTGCAATTCAACCTAAAGTGTTACCAAAGATATATATAACTATAGAGTACGCATCACAGCTAAAAACGTTGTTGTCGTTTCAACCGCGGGCGGTAATGCTGCTGCTTGATGCTGGCAATTTGAACACTGGGGTATCAACATCAGTACCCCAAATTTTCGTTGTATGAGATGCGCACTCTATGTAGTTGTATACTCTTTGGTGTTACTAAATACTAATTGAATAGTAATAATCCTTCTTCTTTTTATACCCTATCCCATAGGGGTATATAAGTTTGTAATATAGAGAAATAATTGCGATACATATACCTCAAAGTATATGGATCGATTCAGAATCGCTAGATGATTCGATTAAGCCATGTCTGTCCGTCCGTCCGTCTGTGTGTCACCGATTTTTGGGCCTTAAATTTTGAGCTAGAGTGTTGAATTTTGGTATATAGACTCTCTGGCCGACGAAGCAGAACAAGTGTAAACATTTTTGAAATCCGCCAACTGCCACGCCCTCTTTTTAAAAATACGTAGTTCTAAGCCAAACCGTAAGGAATTTTTTAAAAAAAAGTGTTTCAGCAGCATATTTAGACAATCCTAATGTCTATATTTTGTCAATACAAAGTTTTTTGAAACGCCCACTGTCCGTCCGTCCGTGCGTCACCAGTTTTTGGGCCTTAAATTTCGAGCTAGAATGATGAAATTTGGTGCACGAGCTCTTTGTTGCTCCCAGCAGCACAAGCGTAAAATATTTTAAAATCCGCCCACTGGCACGCCCCTTTTGAGATAAACGTTGTTTTTGACCAAACCATAAGGAATTTTGAAAATGTTTCTGAACAAGATATTTAGACAATCTGAATATCTATATTTCGTTTATATAAAGTTTTTTGCCATGCCCACTTTTTGGAGGTGTTTTTAGTAAAAAACCGTTTCCGGTACATTTTTTAAAATATTATAAAAATTTCGTCCACAGATCATTTTAACCCAGGAACACTTTTTGGTTGCGTTTTCCTACAAAAAGCATTTTTATACCCTACCCCAAGGCACATGCAATAGAAAATCTTTGTTTTTTGTCTAACCATAAAAGATTTTGATAAACCGTCTGAAAAATATGTTTTGACAACGTCATTTTCAATATTATATGGACATAAAGCCCACTTGTTGGGGATATTCATTTTAAGGATGGGATGGGATAGGGTATTCAATGATCCGCACAGCGGATTGTAGCCTTCTCATATATATTTTATTGAAAAGTGGGAGTTGCAAACAAAACGTTATTAGAATGAAATAAATATATTGAGATCGTCTAAATATGTTTTTCAGATTTTTTCAAAATTCTTTACCGTTTGGCCATAAACAACGTTTTACTATAATGTGAGCGTGACAGTGGGCTGATTTTGAAAATGTTTACACTTGTTCTGCTTTGTCGGACCTAAAGTCTATATATAACATATCATAATTTTATCTTAAAATTTAAAGCCCAAAAATCGTTGGCCCATAAACGAATGGACTGAAAGACAGACATATTACAATATTAATGGCAAAACTAAAATACCCTTATGGAATAGGGTATAAATATTCAGGCATTTTTTGGCAGATTTTAGACTGCTAGTTTTTGCTTTGTTGAAAGTTGGTACATGTTCCCTCGATTATCCGATAATTAATTTTTGAAACGACCAATGAAATTAGTCTGCAATAAAGCCAATAATTATATTTATCTCAACTATACTCTTTTCGTTAGAACACTCGCGATATACAATCAAAGAGCACTTTAAAATGTATCTATAAAACTTTGACATGTCAGAAAGTAATTTAAAAGTCTATTCAAATTTCCACAAAAGATCCTTGAAATGTTTGATAAGAATTATTTTCGTTTAAACGCATAGAATCTTATATTTTAAGTTGAACTGACACACCAGCAACATGTTTTGCAACAAGATCAAGTACCATATGTCAAACAAAAAGATAGATTGTAATTGGATATTATTATCATCATTAAATAGCAACTACGATTTTTTTTCTGTTAGGATATTAGGCAAGCTACTCTGTACAATATAAATAAAAATGACGGTACCTTTATCCTGTTTACTTTCTTTTATTTTTCCTGTCCATAAGTTGCATGGCATTTTACCTCATCTACACAGACATTTTGACCTCAAATTGCGACTCGGTATTAAGCTATCAGTTTCCCGCAGAAGGACGTGAAATTTAATGGGTTTACCTGAAATGGCTCCGGCTATTATGATGGTTTTAAGGATACCTTTTTATCCACTTTTCAAGGGATTACATTTCACAGAGTTTTAAAGAAGGAGGATCTTCTCTTCTTCGTGGCATTTTTCTTAGGTTCATGGTAACGGAATGAAGTATCCATGCAGTGGAGTGGAAGTTTGCTTTAGATAGCAAGTTTTCTCCTTATTTTGTTATTTAAGTAAAAGTGAACGACGAAGAGAAAGTACAATTTTTTGAAAGAAGAGGGGATGTGTATATTGTTGATTTAAAGTTTTTTCAGCCGTTTGTAATGTTAAGCTTAGTTACTTAAATACTGATTTCGCGCTAAAATATCAACTAGACATATGTATTTCTATGTATATTTATTTACTTTTACTGGTTGATGATAAAATCTTACATTTCGTTTTGCAACCCAAATTTCAATCAAGGTATTCATTTCCACACCATCCATCAACTTTATAAAAGCGTGCTGGAATCCGAAACTGAATTGCTCGATATTACATTTAATATTTTAAGTTTATTTCTCCAGATAAGAGCTCAAAATAATTAGGGTTCGTAAATTTTACTGTACTAGTTGGCAATGTTCATAGTTAAAAGCTTGCTGACCTGGAAACCTTGTGATAGAACTTTGTTGAAATTTATTCTCATGTGTGCAAGCAATATGAAATATTGTATGTTTAACGTAGAAAGGAGAAATGAAGGAGCACCATAATAAATTATGAAACAAAACTTTCATCTCTTGGTAGCTGAATACAAACTTGAAACACACTGGTGAGAGTAGTCACATTCACGTACATATTTGGTTCTTGTTATATACAACTCTTGTATTGATATTTAATAAATTAAATAGATAGTTATACGACAGGCGGAATACTAGGGTTGCATTAAGGTGGGAGGGTAATGATCCCTATTATCCAGATCATAACTTCGCCGTTAAGTCAATCATGAACCGAATAACCTATTCGCGGATATATTCTATTAAGCCACATGTAATTAAATTTGAAAGATTAGGGTCTGGTAGGGCAAGCATTTGAACTGTCAAGTCAATAGTTTATAGCCCATTTGTTTCATTAAACCTAAGAAGCAACCTTTTCATATTCTCCACTCCACTAAGATTTTAGTTGTCTGGTTGATATTGAATCTGAGGTAGATGAATTATTTAACTACCCCAAATACCAATAGTGATATTTTTTCCGAAGTTGTGAGTCGACTGAACTATATTTGTCAATAGCATATAATTTGTGCTGTTCTCGTTAACTTAATGCCCAAAGAATTTTGTACGCCATCATTTATGTCGATATCTAGCAGTAGCTGGACTCTTTAATAATGATATCGTACCCTACGATACTATCTATTTCAGAACCATATTATAGAAATCATGTGATAGAGCGCTCATTGTCGGAATCCGGTATATCCGGTTTGAAAAGTTCGGGTGGGCTATTTCCAAATTGAACGTTGCTCCACGTGTCCTCTAGTATAAGGCAACAGATTTTTCAACTGCATGTACGATTCCCCTTATTTCCCTTAAATTTAGTATTTATTAAGAGTTCTTATTAATAAAATGATATCTATCAACTTATTGCGTCGCCGAGTCGTGATTGCAGTTAGAATATCATTAGGTATGTATAATCGGCTCATACTTGCCAAAATGCTTATTCTGTCATATTCGGTGCATGAAATAAATAGATTGAATATCTGGCACTAACGTACCTTACAGGACCTCAAACCAAGCTTATCCATTCATCTGTATATGCTAAGATATAGCTTTGCCAGAAAGAAGAAGAATTTCCTGTTTTACGACGACTCGAAAATTTGAGAAGTTTCTCATGACAGTTGTATAATCTTTGATTTATGTCAGACTTATACCTAAGAATTCGGTATTTTTGTATAAAAGAAATACCATGCATCACATGGTAATGGTGAGTAACAATTACGTAATGCATGATATTTCCATTATACAAAAATAAACAAAAAAAAAATATTGAATTCATGTAAATGTAAGCATTCGACGATATGGCTGTTGTTACCCACATCAATGGAATATATGTAATACAAAAGGACAAGCAGGTCATAACCTTGTAATAAACCACAAGGTTTTGTGTTATTTTTTGTTTCAAAACTTTTGACACGCATTTAGGAAATCATTTTCAGACTTTTTAAACAATATAACCATTGATGAAACAACGAAGTCAGTTTGCCTTTAAATTTCCAATGGGAATATCTATTGAACGTGTTAAACCCAATAAGTATGTAGAAGAGGGAGGTGATGAAGTTTTCAAGTTTGCACACAAAACCCTATACCCTTTGCTCTGAATTATTTCAATGTGGGAGATTCAAGGTTAACCAATAACCAGTAAGGGATACTATTAAAAATAGATATGAACCTTTGCCCGTATTTTATGCCTGTAAATTCAGTGTTCAGAAAAAAAATTATACCGATATGACTATACATTCTTTGGGACACTTTACATTTTGTTTGCTGTTGGAAGCTTTTAGAATTTAAATACTTTATGCGTCTACCATTAAAAGGTTGCTTATGCTGTCCCTTTTCAGATTTCTTTGGTTATATTTGCATAGCAGCATTGATCATAGGTAATGTGGAATAAACCGAAAATTGATTTTTTTGGTATAATTCGCATAGCAGCATTGATCACAGGTTTAATGTGGGAAGCTCATAGGACGATATTTGAGTAAGCTCATTTGGGTGCAGTAGCCTAGTGCTTAGTATATTGGACTACATAGCGCAGGTCCTTAATTCAAATCCCGAAAGTAGCTACACCAATATTGTTGTTCCGGTGAAAGTCTGACATACATCAAAGAGTGAAATGAAACGAAAGCCTTCGCAAAATTGGCATTTGAAATCGGCCTACAACTTTACTTAGTCATTAGACAATGCAGTTTACTAGAAAGCCGTCCAGTGGAGCATTTTTATCATTTCTCTATTTTCATAGTATGGAGACGTATTGTAACTCAGACTCCAGATCCGGCGTCTGTGATCTGAAGCCTTGAGTCTGAGAACTATTGATGGACGACTCTAAATTATTCCGAGGATTCGTTGCAAAAACCCAAGTGCTAAAATATAATAATACATACATGAAAACAATCTTCAACTGAGCTCTGATACAATTTATCTATAGAACTGTGCACATCCAAATCAGTTACATTCAAAATATCATACCTACATTTTGAGGTTAACCATTTGAATTTGGTTGTGCGGTAAAATTTGTTAACTCTATATCAGGCTATCAATTTCATTCTTGTTTTCTCGGAATACAATTAATATGTTGGTATGAGTATCTATATCATTTTGCGGTTATATGAAGTTTCATCATTGTCAAGTGCAGTGACGTTAATGTCAAATGTCTAATGCAAACCAAGATGATAGTTTTATGTTCGTTGAATAGTGACAAGGACATTTTTGAACTATTCTGTTTTAGACAGGAGATTATATCAACCAATCGCTGTATTGTTACATAGCCGATATTATCATAATAAATGATGCTGTTAGTGTATCTTAAACCATTTATTCCTATTTATTAAGCACTTTCAGTTCTATTCCGTTTACGAATATCTGGATATTCATTAAATTTTTCTATGCGTCATAGCTCGGATCAGATGGATTGATAGCAATAATAAAATAAGTATCTTTCGGATTGGCTTTCGTGCTAACCTACCAACGCAACGGTCGACCAAATATTTACACTAACAAAATTAGCAAAAAATTGTATCAGAAACAAAAAAAATGTTATACGCATTTTTTGTGGACCACAAAGCTGCGTTTGATAAAGTCAATCGTAACTATCTCCTATCTAAGCCGTCAACTTTAGGACTTTCAACAATGTTTATAAGAGTTTATGAAACAAATACTTCCGCTTTTGTGGTGAATGGTGGGCCGCAAGAATGCATCCTAAGTCCGGTTCTCTTTTCTTTATATATCAGCGATGTCTGCAAAAGTATACCAGGTGGTATACACTATGGCAGGGTGGAAGTCAAAGTACTACTCTATACAGATGACTTGGCGATTCTCTCACAAAGTCCATCGATACTACAACTTCAAATATACAGACTAAAAAAACTATTGCGATTAATGGGATCTTATGATTAATATCAGCAAATATAAGATAATAGTTTTCCGAAATCACAATCGTGTCGGTAGGTGTGAGGGAACATGGACACTAGATGGTAATAACATCGAAGTAATACACGAGTTTAAATACCTTGGTGTTCTGTTAAGCTACAACATGAAAATCAACCCTCATATAAAAATGCTCCTTAACTTACGATGAGTGTATGCGGTTTTTAAATGGTAGTGGTGGTTGTTGGCTTTGTCTCATATGCGATGAGTTATCGCAATAAGTTTACTGACAAAAATAAAAGTTGACTTGAGCAGTAGTCTCTCAATGAAATAGGTTCCCCTTTTGTGTGCTGTTTTACCTAAACCAAAAGCCTCTTTACTAATTTTTATAAGATATTGCACCTCGAATAATTGCAAAAAAAAAACATTTTTTCATTTAGCTAATCTAAAAGTCCAAACTAAAACTCTCTCCTAAAATGAAGATGGATTGATTCCTAAGCCGGCAGACGGCTTTTCGCCATGCTATGTAATCTTTGTAAATCATTTTGTATATGAAAATAAAGAAATAAAAAAAAAATAAATTACCAAGAAAAAACCTACATAGTTTATAATTTTCTTACATATAATTTTTTTTTCCAGTAATACTGCAAATGGCAGTAATTTCATAAAAAAATAAGCATTTACTTTAAGTAATTACTGTTAATCGACCTTGAATAGTAAGGTTGCAAAAACGTTGGACAAACGACGAAAAGGTTTTGAAAAATATTTCAGTCTAAAATTTTTAAGTCAACAAATGTTATTTATTCAATTTATTTTGTAGTGCAAGTGAAGTGCCATTGTGGTTTAAAAGAAAAAAAAATACAAAATATAGAAGGTGGCGCAAAAATAACCTTCCGATGTTTTTTGGCTGTAATTTAAAAAAAAATGAAAAACTTTGATTCTTCTTGTGGATTATTTTTATTTGGTCTTTTAATGTTTTTTACATCAATTTGAGAATATAATGTCATGTAAATGGCCAAATGTCAAAACAGAACTGCCATTAGGGGCCAATCGCAAAATTTATAGCATTTTCTGATAGGATTACTTTTGCGCCACCTTGTACATACATTCATGACAAATATGTATGTTGGTTTTAATGTTGATAATTGTTTTAGGGTAACACGAAATATGAAATATCGCGATGCTCCCAAAAGGATTTTAAGAGAACTTGAAGCAATTGTTGAAGACATTGATCTTGATGAGGAAATAAATATTTGTTATATTCAACTCAAAGTTGATGATCTAACGGACGAAGAAAACTTTGATGGCAACGTAATAAGTGAACCGAAAAATTTGCCTTCGGATATAGTGGGAACTTTTGAGGTTGTGGATTCTGGTTATGAGGTATAAATGGAGGGTAATATGCACCACGAGGTTACTCAAACTTCATCAAGCAAATCACCAAGAGTTGGAGATTTTACTTGGTGTAAAACACCGGTTGAATAAATGAGACTAGTGCTACGTCATATGAAGAAGATAGCAAAAGAAAGAACGTACTTGACTTCTTTCGGCTAATATTTTGCAGTGTATTATAACAAACTCCATAATATATTCAGAGATAAGAACCGCCCTCAGTTTTGTTTGGATAAAGTGAACGGAAATTTTTCTTGGAATATTGATTGTAAGCGGATATCACACTCTTCCACAAGTAAAACTTCACTGGTCGTCTGATTAAGATAAAGGGGTTCAATTATTAAATGCGATGTCTCGAAAAAGGTTTTTTGGGATCAAGCAAAACATGAATGTGGGCGATAACACTCAATTTACGAAGTATCACTTGTCAATAGATGAACAAATGGTGCCTTACTTTCTGGCAAAAATGTACGCTTTTTGTTCAAGATATGGTGGCTGACATCAAGTGATGAATATTTGTATCAATTCGTACCATAGGTTTAGGCAAATTGTTATAGATCTCTTGAATGTTACGGAAAAAAGAAATACTCATAAGTCATAAGGTATATAATGATAACTTTTTATTTGTGTAACTATCCGCAAAAACACTAGAGACGAACAAATCAATATAAGAATAAATCTATGAAATATGTGTGATATGTTGGAATTATAATCCTGTTGTAACAGTGGCAACCTAAAGCGAGTCTGCACAGCCAAATGCCATTGTAAAACGATATAATCGTAGGGAAAGGGGGAGATCTTGATAACACAAACGTATATGAATGCCATGTACTATAAATATATTGGGGTGCGTAGACTTGCAGGACAATGCAGTGACAAATTACAGTATAAATATTGGCCGTGTTCGGAATTTCGGGTCATTTCTTAGGTCATCTTCATCTAAGATATCTTGATATATCTGAAATCCGATTATTTTTCCTATGCACTATCTGTTCCAGGAGGAAGAAATCGCGCATCTCCTTGTCCGAATCCGCAACACTTGTGGAAAAGTTTAGAGGAACTGCTTCCATACTGTACATTGCATCGCGTGTCTTACAGTGATAGGCGAGATAGCTATGTCAGTTTTGATGTTGTCCCGATGGTTATAAAAATCGAGGCGATGAATCCTGTCATACACGCCATTAATGTGGATTAAAAGATAGTGTGTATCTTCTTCAGTTTCTTTGGTCTTTAGTGTGAAAAATTTGACTATGCTACAAAATTCAGAATTTTTATTATATATGTTTATGATGCTAAACTAATTAATTGAAATATAGATGGAAATAAAGGTAACGTTCATCACGAAACGTGTAGTTATCGTCTTATTAGAAATTCGCCCATGCAAAGTTTTGGTATACAAAGAATAAGTAGTTCTTTCGTTAACTACCCCAGATGAACGAAATGAATAAATCACAATATTGTAAACTTCGGCCGCGATGGTTAGGTTTTTCACCTACAGAATGACACGGAATACCCGGCCTGCTATCCCAGTCAAACCTAGATGAGCTGCTTCCACATATTCGGACAACAGATTATTTAGGAATCTCAAGGGAAGTCAGGCCCCTTGAACTTGGCGGATCAACCAAAAAGCCAACGGCAGCGATCAAATACTGTGTCCTAGGGGTATTTAATAAATTGGAACTGGCCCTCCAGGTTGCGGGTTGTGCTTTGGTTTAACTATCCACCCATGGAAAAAACCATAGTAACGAAGCAACCAATTTGAGGCTTTGGAAAGGAATGATTTTATTGTTGACGACTGACAACTGATGTGCAAGGTTTCTCGCGCCCACCAGCAAGAAACATTGGTTTGTTGAGAAATGCCGACAGAATATCGTAGCCAATAACGAAGCCTACAAGGCTAAGCTGAAGGTGAAGGCGATGCTGCTATTGAGCAGAGAAGAAGCAAACAACACTGTCTTTTATGAATGAAGAAAAAAGAGCAAGAAAAAGCGTGAGATCGAGGATATAGAGAGGTGCCACTCTAAGAACGATGTTTCCAAGTTTTACCAAAGTGCAAAAAGTCAAAGCCAAGGATACAAGGCTCGAACAGAATCCTGTCGAGATGAACAAGGAAATATCGTAGTTGAGACACAGTCGATGCTGAGGATATGGAAGAACCACTTCTGCAGACTGTTTAACAGCGATGACGAACAACATTTCGCTGTCAGGCAGAAGAACCATTCAATATTGGCGACGATAGCGAAAACTAATAACCACTAGACCAAAGTGAAGTGAGGATAGCAATATCTAACCGCAACCTTAAGAAGGCCACCGGAAATTAGGGCCTTGGTAAGTAGCATCCACCAACTCATAAGCCAAATCTGGTCGATAATGTGAATGCCTGAAACCGTTTACCAACGACCTGATCGGCCCTTATCAGTATAGATCCTTGAAAAAAACCAAAGAGGTCAAAATCGATATCCATCACCTATTCATTGATTTCAAAGTCGCCTACGAAAGTATTTATAGAGACGAATTATACTGAGGTCTAGCTTTCGTATTCGTCAGTTTATGTAGGATAACGATGGAGAATTATCGCTGCTCCATCGACCTGAAGGCCACATTCGATACAAAAAAGGATTTAGCAAAGCAATGCGCTGTCATATGACTACGTAATTTTGATTCTTGAGAGGATTGTGCAAAATTCCCGAGCCAACACCAGAGTCACAATCTTATAAAAATCGGTGCAACTACTAGCATACGCCGACGTTGATCGGACTCAACGTTGATCGGACTCATAGATATGTTTGCTGGTATAGAGAAGGAAGCTGCAAAAATGTTTTAGCAGTAAATGAGAGTAAAAATATGTAACGGGTCCGCCATCTAACGCCATCTAAATGTCTGATTTGACAGATAATTAGTTTTGTCCTTCCGCTGAACGAATATGATTGTGTATACCGTCAGCTCCGTATGTTCGTTATCTTGTGAAAAAAGTGAAAGAAACTGGCATCGATAAACCAAAGCGTGAAAAGCCAAAAACAGTGCGTTCACCTGACAATATTGCTGCTGTGGCAGAAAGTGTGCGTGAAGCGCCATCAACATCAATTCACCGTCGTTCTCAACAATTGAACATTTAGGAGACATCATTGAGACGAATTTTGCATAAAGACCTTGGTATGACGCCATACAAAGTCCAATTGGTTCAGGAGTTGAAGCCAACTGACCATCCAATGCGGTTTCGCTTCGCTAAGTGGGCCTGCGATCGACTTAGAGAACATGCCGATTTTGCCAAAAAAAATCATCTTTTCAGATGAAGCTCATTTTGATCTTGGCGGGTATGTAAACGAGCAAAATTGTCGCATTTGGGGTACAGAAAACCCTCATGCATACATTGAAAAGCCGATACACCCAAAACGAGTCACTGTTTGGTGCGGATTTTGGTCCAGAGGCATAATTGGGCCATTTTTCTTCGAAAATGCGCAAGGAGTGGCCGTTACAGTCAATGGCGATCGTTATCGGGCCATGTTGAACGAATTTTTGTTCACAAAAATTGAAGAGGAGGATATTGGCAATATTTGGTTTCAACAGGACGGCGCTACGTGCCATACAGCCAAAGCGACAGTCGATGTTTTGCGCCCAGTTTTTGAAGATCGCATTATCAGCCGCAGAGCTGATGTCGTTTGGCCACCTCTGAGCGGCGATTTGACGACACCGTTGGACTATTATTTGTGGGCTGCCGTAAAATATAAGTGTTACGCCGACAAGCCAGAGACAATTGACTCTTTAAAGGACAATATTCGTGAAGCCATTGGTGAAATACAGCTGCACACAATCGATAATGTGCTAAAAAATTGGAAAATTGGAAAAAAAGGTAATTGGCGGACCCTTTATATGCTTTCAACACTATAGGATACACAAAATGGAAGAATTGGACAGAATGTCACCATTGACAGATATTACTTTGAGGTAGTACTGCACCTTGTCTACCTCAGCTCCGCTATTAACTCTGACAATAACATCTCGTCAGAAATTAAACGAAGAATTTCTCTTGGCAGAATAATTCTGGATGGAGTATAGATATCTTGATCTGGCATTTTATCAAAAATTCTTTACCGTTTTACTAAAAACAACTTAAAGGTATATCTAGCTAAATTATTTATCTATGTTACAAACTATGCATCAAAACTAATATACCCCTATGGGATAGGGTATAAACAGGGGGTCCCTCTATCGTGCAAGAAGTACAAACGCAGACATGAACGGTTGTGAGAACAGCGAGGCCCTAGGTACCAAACGAGCCTGTTCTGACAAAATCTTGTATGTTTTATTAGACGTCCATGAGCTCCGTCAATTTCGGAGACAAGGTAGATATTCATAATCTGTTATTAACTTCATGCAAATTTTGTTTTTTGTCTTGTTAAAATTATCCATAACGAGTTCCAATAAAATACACAAATAAATTCAATGTTAAAAATCCATAAGACTTCTTTAAAAACTCTTGTTCCAACCAAAAAAAGGTATGAAACACACACCGAAATACACACCAGTACCCTACCATCATCGAGTTTTACTTAATGAGTTTTCAAAACACCACCAAATTGTGCGTTAGCAACGATTTCCGGGGTAAATCAGACAGGAAAAAAGTATTATTTTTCTTTCGGAACTCATCACATAGCTTACAACTTTTCTAGATTACTTCAACAGCAGAATCCAGCTCTCCTTGATAGAACGTGTCAGCAGCAGACATTTAATTGCTTTTCAATAGTCTACTATCTTCAACACCTCGAAAACTTGATGCTGTGAAACTTTTTCTCCCCCCATCCTCCAGTCACAATTCAGACATGAATGGCATCCAAAATAAGTACAGATAAACCTTGAGCATAATATTTTGTGTCTTACCTGCCTCCTACATAAAATATATCTTACAGCTGTGCTTGTAATTTGCAAATATAAACTAGTAATCCACATTATTTCAAACAAAAGATTCTGATTCTGACCCGCATTTCATTAGTTCGCTATGTTTGTGTTATGTCCTTTATAGGCACAAACCAGGTTGTATACGCTGATTTCGATAATGATACGTTTTTGTACTAAAACTTTCATTGTGTTTATCAATGCTACCTAGCTATAGTGATTTCTTCCCGTTTTCTCCTTACATGTGGAGCGTGACATCGTAAGAAAAAACAATTTCACCATTGCTTTGAATAATTCGAACGTGTCGTACTCTTCAACTAGAGGTGGGAAGCATACGAAATAGAGTGACAACAAAATTTTGAATTTAAGGATTTTCAACGAGCATGTTAAAGTGAAATACTATAACAATATCTATATCTAAATTTGGGGATATTATTTTAAAGATGGGATGGGATAGGGAATTCAACGATCCGTACAGCGGATTGTAGCATTCTCATATGTTTGTTCATGGAATCAGTTCAAGAATAAATACTTTTCGATTTTGGTCAAAGGTTAAGGAATCTTGTTTTTCATATTACACCGATATAAAGTTTTTAGATACGCCCATTTTTAGGGGATATTTAATTTAAAGATGGAATGGGATAAGTAATTCAATGATTTGCACAGCGGTTTTTAATCTAGTTAATTTCTCCAACTCCATAACACTTTAACCCAAACGGGACCGAAGAGTTTTAAAAGAATTTTTCTCTCAAAACGTTTAAAGTATAATTCATTCGATTTGATAATATCGTTTGGGATCACCCATGCAAGTGATTTGGTTAAAATGTAAGTTTCTTTATTTATTTATCTAATAACCTTTATATTTTAAACCAATAAATCATAAAATAAAATAATAATCCTTGTAAAAAATCACACGAACAAATTTCTTCAAATCCTTACGACGCACGAAGTAAGGATTTAATCTTCCTTTTTGTAGATCATTAATCAAATTCACTGGGGCTTACACCCAGAACCAATATTAGATTGCACAGTACATATTAATCCTTTTCCTTTGTCGGCGCACCCGTTAGGATTGGACCCATAAATTCATGAAAAGTTGATAAATCATTGCGTCAATGAGTTCAACATTGGATGAACGATTATATGCCACCAGAGCAATATTGTAGCCGTTTGCCAGCTGCTATCTCGGCTCTAAAGAAAATTCGGCATCCTAATGCCACCTAATAGAGCATAAACGAGGCATAGATAGCAAAGTTTGAGCTATACAAAAATCGATTTATGAATATGTGTAAAATGGCATCGATTCCTGTGAAATATTTGCATTCTTCCCTAGGTGATGTTCTTGCTGCGGTGTATATAGTGTTTTGTTTTGTTCATGTGAATAATGGACGTGTCGAAGGATAACTCCATTGCAGCAGTTTGATATGGATGCGATTGCTTATAAATGTCCCTATTGTGGCTTGTAGGCTAAACATGTTACGGAACATTAGCATTTTAGTAAAATCAAAAAGAAAGTATTGCGCAGTAAAATGTATCTACATTGTAGAGCATTACGAACAGACCAAATACAGATATAATAGCTTGCTTTCGCGAATAGCTAGTTATATTTATTTTAACATTATGATACTCATTGATACTCCTGGGTGTTATACAAATTATGAATGATGTTGAAAATCACGGTATTAGTAAAAAGTTTATAATACGAGTGTGGGGCGCTATTATTTTTTACTTCCCCAGAGCACGTAGTATAGAGAAGTATTGTGATTTGTGGTGGCTTGAAAATTCGAAGTTGAGATGTATACAAATTATTAGTTGTTAAGGTAACCGGAGTACAAAAAATAAGTTTTTAAACATTTTTAAGGAATTTTTGAAACGCGGTTATCTTGACAACGGCTCTAACGATTTTTATAAAATATAACAAATTAAGTTTTTATAAGTACATACATATTTAGAATAAGATGGCATAAGCATTTTTCACTTAAAATGCACATAACGGTATTCTGAAAATAACTGATAATATAATCTATATAATATAATCTCCATACAGTTTTTGCCATTAAAATTTGTATATACCTAACATCAAAGAGGTATATAGCTATAGAGTACGCATCACAGCTAAAAATGTTGATGCTGTTTCTGACGCGGGCGGTAAGTGCGAAGGGGAATTTTCGTCGTTCGTATGCATCTGCTATGCTTGATGCTGGCATGGCAATGTGCACACTGGGGTATCAATATCAGTACCCCACATAGTAAATTTTCGTTGTATGAGATGCGCAATCTATGTAGTTCTATACTCTTTGCTAACATACATCGAAAGTTTTTTTTTCCAAATTTTACCGAAAACAGTTTTTTACAAAAAAAAAAAAAAACACCCCTATGAAGTGCGCGTGGCCAGATATTTTATATGATCGAATTATTGACATAAAAATTGTCTAAATATCTTGTTCAGACTCTTTTTTAAAATTCTTTCCCGTTTGAACAAAAAAAAAGTGGGCGTGGTAGTATTTTAAGTATTTTAAAGACGGAAAAGATACCAAAAATGGATGAAGGCAATTCACTCTCATGCGACTTCTTCTTCTTCTTCTTCGGAAATCAAAAGAACTATTATTCTTGACAACCGGTGATTTTTCGTGCTAAGAAGGCAGTTTAGTAGCAAAGCCCTCACTTAAAATACTAATACTATTTAATAGTTTGTATAAGACTCTGATCATCCCCCAACCGACTTGAAATGCTCAACTGGAGGGAGTTGGCTAAGGGCCGGGCCACTTAAAGAAAGAAGAAGAAAATTGTCTTTAACTGATTTCGTTTAGTATGTAAAGAACATTCTGATCATTCTTGCATTCTGTAATCATAATTGAAATGATAAAAGTGTTTCGCTTTAACCAATGACGTGACAATTAGTATTACCTAACCAGCAAACCACTTTTATTATCGATTATTTAACAATTAACACGAAATTGCAAAATGTAGGGAAAAGTTTTTTCATCAAGAAATGCACAACTTTGTTACTTTTGAAGATTATTTAAGTGGAAAGTTGATGAGGGACAAAAGTTTTCTTATTACAAAAGGCACACCAGAAGCAGGGAAAAAGAAGGACAGCTAAAAGAACTTCGACATGGACATCTACTATTTTGCCTCCACTTTAATTTCCACTAAACGTCATTTTCCACACTGAGTCGAGTTGATTTGTGTCAGTTTTCGTCCGTTCTTTTGTCTTCTGCATACCGCTTGCACTTATTGGACAAGTCATAAGGATCCTAATTGGAGCGATAGCACTACCCGTTCCCTTAAAAATCTGAAATACTTTCTAAAAAACAATTATGGAGAAATTCGTTGCATCTAAGAAAATTTACTACTTCAAAAGATAATTTATGCAAAACTAAATTGTTCACTACTCTGCTTGTTCTTGTGATGCTTCCCATGCAGAATTTCCTTCCTTACCTAGTAGTGTACGTATAGAAATACTAATCGCAATTTTGGTATGGGAAGTAAATTAGTTTCAGCCATTTTGTTGAATAATGTGGCTGTCCATCCTTATGTCCATGGTAAATGTTAGGTGGATAGGGAACGTGCACAAAAAATATGTTTTCCATCAGAACGTGATTTATGAATGTATGTGAATGGAGCAGAATGTGTCCACTTGGAAAGATGTTATGTCACAAAGGAGGAAAATGCTTGCGTAGTTTTGGTAGTATTTAAAGATGGTTGTACCAGTTCAGTTTGAGGCTGATAGTTTTGTAATTTCATTAATAAAACAGGAGATTTATGCATTTTTGCTTATGTTGTTTTCTACTTGGGCTTAAAATTTGAGAAATGGTTTGAACATAATTTTAAAGACAATTTAAGATACTTCTGAAGCATTTAAAATATGCCATTACAAGAAATACAAAAATAGATATTAAGCTAAAAACAAATACATATTTAGCCGATAAAAATTTAAAATATTTGCATTTCCTTTACGACAGCAATTTTTTTTTTTGATTATCTCTTTTATCAACAATATGAATCTTATTATTACATAAAACTATCGAAATATGCATTTGATCTCTGTAATATATTCTATGATCCAACCTCTAATGTTGAAGGATTTATATAAATTGTCTTTTAAGTCATTTAAGCATACCCCAATATAGGAATTGATACAAATGTATATAACCGTTTGCATAATGAAAATCAAAAAAATCAATTACCAAAGTTAACTAAATTACTAATTTTGAAGAACTAACTATTCATGTATATAATTCACTTAGAAAATTCCTCTTATCTGATAAATACAAATAATTATAAACGCGTTTTCCATAAACAAGCACTATCACTTTCATATAATTTGATTAACTAAGCCACGTGTATATTATAAACAAAATTTCGACTTTCTAAACGAAGTCTTAACTTTCACCGACACCCATTCACTTGGTATGACATTCAATGTTCCAGAACCGAAAAAGGAACCCTCCTATTATGTATGTAATTTGTCAATTTATATGGAAATTCAATTTATATTACATGGAAATTTTCTGTCAGCTCTCGTTTTACATACTATACAGCCGCTGAACCGTTAAGCTTCATGCCGTGTAAAATTCATCGAAAATACGCAAATCCTAATCCCGGCAAATAATCAATTAACTAAATAATTGGAGTAATTTTCAATATTCATTGAAATTTGCATAAAATTCCCTCATAGTTATAGCACATTGATGTGTTAAATATGCCAAATTGTGCCTGAATCCCACAATCAGCTTAATTATTTTATTTTATGATTGCATTGCCTAATGATTGCCAATTTCCGGGACGTACGAGTTGAACAGGGGTGCTGGAATTTAATCAATTAAATATGTATGGATTCTGTTCGATTTGAAGCTGAACCTAATTCTTACACTATTATTCACATACAGTTTTAAATTAATACTGATGAAGGATTAGATGGTAGTAAATATTTTTTTTATCCTCTTCCATATGGGTATATTAGTTTATAGATATATCTTAATGTAAATGGAAGTACTCAGATTCGCTAGTTGAGCCATGTCTGTCCGTCCGCCCGTCCGTCCAATAATGGTTTGATGCATATGCACACTTATATCGCATCACCTCTGTATTTGAAAAGTTATGCTGGTAATCCTATCAGAATTGGCTGCCTTGTTTTTCTTCACTTTTCTGATGGTTGCACTAACTTCATCAACACTGGGCGGGATTGTTGATATATACTTCGGAGATCTTATTGAGGGTGGGTGGTAGCATAGGGTGGTTTCAGTTAATCTTTATCTTTAATGATATTGCGATAATATATCCACTGGGTGTTGATATTGGTGGTCGATGAGGGAACAGGGGGATTCTTCCATCTCAGTTGTTGTTTGTAGACTCTAGCAATCTCTGGCCCACTAAGGTGACCAACGTGAAGTCACCCGTGGTATACAGCTATATCCCTGTCCGTTTCGGGCCTGGTTGGTATTTGAGGGGATCCGTTGTCCGAGACTGTTATGTCATTCTCATTACTATTTATTTTTTATTTGGTAAAGAAGTTACCCTGACGTTGCGACCTCCAATGTGTAGGGCAGGTTCTAATTAATAAGATACCCCTGGGACACGCGGCCATCGGTATCCACACGGGATTGAGCGCTGCCGTTGGCCTTTCGGCTCATCTGCCTACATGTCTGTTCAAGGGGTCAGACTAACCTTCGATAATCATGATATGTCCTGTTGCACGAATATGCCGAAGCAGCTCAAATAGATTATTAACTTATATTGGCCTCGAACAAAAGCCTCGTCTTTGGGGCCTTCGCTCCAATCGCTTCTGCCGTCACATACTGGTGTTCTGTGTAGTCTAAGGCAGCTTCTCAAACACTGCCACTCAACACCGGCTCTTTTTCAAGGGGCAAATTTTAGCCACACCACGCACCCATAGGCAATCATCGGCCTAATAAGGGCAATGTAGCAAATCACCTTCACTCTGCTATCAAGACGGCTGCTTTAAAACAATCGTATCAGGAAAAACGCTCCCCCAGCAGCATCTACATGTCTTCCGAAATATAGATACTGATCCAGCCAGATGCCAAGGTACTTTACTACACTTTTACTCGCCAGTGGCTGTCCAACGATTACCAGCTTGCGCCAGTTCTTTCTCGTATCAGTAGAGGCTCTAGAAAACGGTATCATAAACAGGATTTCCGATTTCTGAATGTTGGTAATGACCTCGATAGTAGGGGCTGTTCTGTATGCGATAAGATCGTCCACATACGTAATTGGTTGAGTAAGACGAGAAGAGAATCGGCTAGAAATTAAAATGAAATTAATGAAAAATTCGGAGATGATAGTTACATTGCCACTTTTGACAACAAATGTTCTACCAGTCAATATGTCATGAAGCATATAAAGTAGTGGTTAACTTGTGCCAAGTCTGGTCAGCTTTAGATAGAGGTCCTCTAAGCCTTCTCCCAATCAACCAGACATACGCCCGTGCACTGTTTTTTTTTTTTGGCCTTGTTCTATTTGTATATCAGAGTTTGCACGCGGCATGAGTACGTCACGAGTTTTTGGATATTAAATTTTGAGCTAAAATGATGAAATTTTGTACACGCGCTCTCTGTTGCTCGCAGCAGAACAAAGGTAAACGTTTTTGATAACCGCCCACTGCCACGTCCCCTACTTAGAAATACATAGTTTTTGGCCAAACCGTTTATAAAAAGTGTCTGAAGAGCGTAGTTAGATAATCGTAATATCTATATTTCGTTCATTTAAAATTTTTTGCACGCCCACTTTTTGGGGGCATTTTTAATAGAAAACGTTTTACGGTCAAATTTTAAAATCTTCGAAAAAAAATTTGATGTCTGTCCGTCCGTCCGTACGTCACCAGTTTTTGGGCTTTAAATTTTGAGCTAGAAGGTTGAAATTTGGTACACGTGCTCTTTGTTGCTCCCAGCAGAACAAGTGTAAAAATGTTTGAAATCCGCCCACTGCCACGCCCCCTTTTTAGGAAAACGTATTTTTTGGCCAAACCGTAAGGAATTTTAAAAAAGCTTCTGAGCAGCATATTAAGAGAATCGTAATATCTATATTTCGTCAATATAAAGTTTTTGCCACGCCCACTTTTTGGCGGCGTTTTTTATAAAAAACGTTTTCTGATCAAATTTTAAAATTTTCAAAAAAAAATTGATGCACAATCATTGATGGTATTAATATAAACATTTCGTCTATAGACTATTTTAACCCACGCCCACTTTTTGGGGGCGTTGTCTTACACAAAACATTTGTATGCCCTACCCCAAGGCATATGCAATAGAAAAACGTTGTTTTTTGTCGAACCATAAAAGAATTTGATAAACCTTCTGAACAATATGTTGTGACAACGTCATTAACAATACTTTATGCCCATAAAGACCACATTTTGGGGATATTAATTTAAGTATGGGATGGCATAGGATATTAAACGATACGCACAGCGGATTGTAGCCTTCTCATATGTTTTTTTAGTTTAAGTTAGCACGATCGTCTTCAGGAAATGACCCCAACATAGTAAACGCACCAAGTAAACGCTGGATGCAGATATTTGAATGGGCGGTTTAGTTAGCACGATCATCTATAAGAAATGGCTTCAAAAAAGAAATGCAAATACGAAGAGTTAAGGGTAGGTGTCCCATGCAAAAATAGGTTCGAGTTTTGCGCTAAATTGTATAGCGTTCACAATTTTCCGAATATTTAAATGAAACAAACGGTGATCGATTGGAAATATGTTGAGCAAAATAATTGTTTAGCATTTAAAAAATATTAAAATATCTTTGGGCCTCAAAATCGCCTGAAATGTAGAAAAACCATACAAAAAAGTAAGATGCTATTTGTGACCGTTTTCAATATCTTTAAATACATATTTTTTATTTATTTTATATTTTTTTTCTACAGACAATAGATTTGCACAGCTAATGAGGGTCTTATTTTTTGTGAATTTTAGTATTTATATCCCGAAAAAAAATACACAAATCTATGAAAAATAAGGTAAATTTACAAAGTTTAACTAGATATAACTTCTAAAGTATAAAAGGTAACGAAGTCAAATTAGCTTTTTTACAAAGCTAATAGATATGTGCATATACTGTTTTTTTTTTTTTTTTTTTAATTTTGTACAGTAATTTTTTGGTGACAAAATGGAAAAAAGGTGGTTTTTTTTTTAAACGTTTTGGGTTTTTTGGCTGGGAAATCGATAGTTATATTTCCTAATTTTTGGAAATAATTTTTTAACCAAGCGACAATATATAGGGCACAACGTATCGGTCTTAAAAACATGTTTTTTTCTTCTAACATATTTAAATATGCAATTCAATATGACATTATTTGCAATGCCGCTGTGAAAAAAGGACAACCAAAATGATTCCGACATATTTTTTTTATTTTTTTTTGGTATTTGTATTATTTAATTCAAAATACAAAATAGTTTTTTTCCACACGGTTTATCAAATTTTGATGTTAGAAAAGTGGTCTATTTTACGTTTTTTACATAAAAAAAGATCGAATTCACGCACACAAAGAAGTTTGTTTCAAAATAATGTCACTAGGTGGTGAGTTGGTGACATTCTCTTTTCATTATTCTCTTCTGTAAATACAGGCACTAGGCAGGCGAGATTGTTATTATGTATGTATCTTTTGTTTACCTTTTCGGGTAGACTTGATGAAAGTTCGTGTGGAATTCACGTGGACATGGTACAGATCGTTACATTATTGAAATGTTTGCTATCGCTGCTGATGAATTGTTTTGTATGCGTATGTTTGCACGTGACAGAAAGGGTTGAGTGGGAAGTAAGTCAAAGTGTAGGTACTTGTGTGTATAATTTTGATAATTTTTGTGAATAGTAAAGTGTTGTTTACTGTGTTATTTTTTTGCGGCAAATTCATTTGTGACACAACTTAAAAAAAAAATTTATTGTTTATGTTATTTTTTATATTGTATATACATATGTATATTATATGTATATATATATAATGTCTGAACAACATTTTTACAGAATATCAATATCTATATTTCATACAAATAAAGTTTTTTGACACGCCCACTTTTTGGGGGCGTTTTTAGTAAAAAAAACGTTTTTCGGTAGGTACATTTTTTAAAATAACGGGTCTGCCATTGGTGAAATACAGCTGCACATAATCGATAATGTGCTTAAAAATTGGACCGATCGTGTAGGCTACTGCATGGCCAGCCGAGGCAGCCATTTGAATGAAATTATTTTCCATTATTAACCGGAAGGATTGTACTTTCAAATAAAAAAAGAAATTTGAGAAAATATTCAGTAGTTTTTTTTATAGCATTTTCAAAAAAAAAAAGTTATTTGGCGGACCCCTTATTTGAAAAAACTTTTGATGCAGGGTTATTGGTTATGATTATATAAACATTTCGTTTTTAGATCATTTTAACTCACGCCCACTTTTTGGGGGCCGTTTGTATACCCTACCCCATAGCATATGAAGGAGAAAAACGTTGTTTTTTGTCGAACAACAAAAGATTCTGATAAACTGTTTGAACTATGTCATTTTCTATATTATATTTATTAAATTTATTTGATTTTTTATTTACTAATTTAATTTTCCGAAACTTTACAATTTACATATTGATTGAAGGTATGTTGTAAAAAATCGTGTTTCGGAAGATCTTTCTTCAACGTCAACAACATTGACGAACGTTGAAATTGAAAGTGATCACGTAAAACATCAGGGTCAGGAATTTGAAATTCCTATGGAGGTGGACATTACAGTGAAGGACAACTGTAGTTTTGTTCCGGAGGGCAGGCGTATTATTGATTTAAATACATTTCTCAATAGTTTAAAAAACATTTCGCTGCACGGAAAAACGTTTGGGTGCACATTAAATAATGTAGTACTTATTAAAGAAATTCACCAAGGTTATTATTAAAAAAAAAACATAATGTAAACACAAGTTCTTCAAATTTTATTATTTTATTTTAGGACTTAGGTCAAAATTAATATAAAAGTGCAATATGTGTAACATGAATTTCAATGTGCCTACATGCGGTCAAAATGAAGATAGTGAAGAAATTAACAAAGAACTTGTAGTGGGAACAATGCTAGTTGGAAACGGATATACCCAATGTAAAAGAGTTCTAGAATCCATAAACGTTCCATTCATGAGCTCGAAAGCATACAGACAATTTGAAAACATGACGAAAGAAGTTTGGGTCGAGTCTGTTCAGAGTCAAAATGAGAATTAATGAAAATAAAGCAGGAAATGACATACCCGAGCATTCATGCAATAAGAGCCACATCGGCCCATCAACTAAAATGGAGTCTGACATTTTGGTAGATGGTTTTAAGTTTTGCTATTCAAACTACGGAGTAGTTTTTGATAAATTTATTGCTGATGGCGACAGTAACGTTTATAAAAAACTTTTAGAAGCCAAGCCTTTTCCCAACTATACCATCCAAAAAATTGAGTGTGTGAACCATTTATTCAGAAACCTTCGCAAAAAACTTATAAATTTATCAAAAAATACAAAGCATAATATAAAATGCCGACAAATTCTTTCATCCTCAATAGACAATTTTATAAAAGGAATTAAGTCCGCAACTCAATACCGGAAAAACAGTGCCTGCCAGGAGGATGAAAAGCTAAATTTATTGAAAGCTGATATTTTAAATGTCCCTTACCATGTTTTTGGAAGTCATTCAAAATGTGCTCAGTATTTTTGTGCCGGTGTGAACATTGAAGAAAAGAATTACATAGAAAAACTCGAAACCGATGGACTTCTAGAACACATCAAATTGTACATATCGAGAATGATTCAAAATGCCCAAAGTTTGCTTTGCGGGTATAATTCAAATGTTTGCGAGCAGTTTAACAGTGTTGTTTGCCAATACGTAGGTGGAAAAAGAATCAATTTCTCTTTAGGCCAGTCTTACAGCAACAGGTGTGCGTTAGCCGTTGTACAATTTAATTCGAAAAGAGCGTTTACCGAATTTACTAAGACCAGCAATCACAGCGTGAGCACACCAAGTAAACAACTTTACTTTACTTTAAAATTCGACTCAAATAGTATTTGTTTGGTGAATTTGACACCTTGAACCTACAAAAATTAATTATAGCGGTTAAATTAACTTTCGTAAACTTCTTTTTTTTATATAAGGTGCTTAGGTACCTTCATAACGAGCATTGATAGAAGATGGGGTGACAATTACCTAGATAAATATCTATCATTTTTTGTTATTTGATTTGAAAAATTTCATCCTACTATTGTTGCGACGAGAATCAGTAGCACTATTGTCTACCGTCCTATTATTTGAGTAATCGAATTTTCATCCAAACAAGTGTTTTCCTACATCTCATAAATTAAGAAAAAAGTTAACCTAGGTAAGGTTTACACATTTTTTTATAAGATATACAATGAAAACCTCAAAAACTGCTTTTACACCTCGCTGCGCGGCAGCCAGCAACAATTTTATCATTTTATCACCAAATCTGAAAGAAAATTACAAGACAAAATATGTACACCAAACCAACCCTCAACTTGATTTTTTTCCTTCTCTTTCCATATTTGTTTTCAAGTTATTTGCTTGGTCCTTGGTGTCTGTATATTGCATATGTAGGTAGGTAGGTATATGTAATATTAGTCTGCGCTTGCTACTTTTTGTCTTTTCCTTCAGTTTTCGTTTGCGTTGAAGCAAAGAGCACATGAGTAAAATTAAAGAGAGCTTACCAACACATTCAAATGCATTTACATGAAATTTGAGTTGGTCGGTCTGGGACACCTACCCTTAATGTTTATTATCAAAATGCTGGTGGGCTTCGAACAAAAACCAATGAATTGTTTATTTCGAGTTCTATGTATGAATATGATGTGATTATTATAACAGAAACATGGTTAAATTCAAGTTATTCTTCCTCTGAGATTTTTGCTTCTAATTATAGTGTTTATCGCTTAGACAGATTTTATACTGAATATTTAAAAAGAGGTGGAGGAGTTTTAAATTGCTGTAAAAATTGTTTATCCAAGAAAACGCGTTAAATTACCTAAGATTGAAGAAAACATAGAACAGATGTGTATAAACGTTAGTTTTTTTGAAAAAGAATTTTTGTTTATAGTAAGCTATATACCTCCAAATAGCTCAATAGATATATATGAAAACCATATTTATAATATAGAATATATTGTTATATCATTACCCATTTATTGTTGGGGATTTTAATCTAGGAAACGTAACATGGAATTATTCAAATAATGATAAATGTCTTATTCCTTATAATATGAAAAACGATTATGAGTATAGTTTTAATGATTCAATGTTTTCTATGGATATTTTTCAAGTAAATCATGTTCACAATTCTTTAAACAGATTGTTAGACCTAATTTTTATAAATAATACTAATTTTGAAACTATTCAAGCTCAATTTCCATTGCTAAGAAACTCAGTTCATCATGTTGCAATATGCTCAATTTTAAAATTATAAAACCATGTCAAAAATTCTTTACTTTTATCAAATGATGATTTTTTTGATTTTAACAAAGGAGATTTCATTGCACTCAATAATTACATTGCCTCAATTGACTGGGAGCATGTACTTGCCGATTTATCTTTACAAGGTGGGTACAACAAATTCGTGGACATTTTATCTGCCGGGTTAAACCTATACATTCCAAAAAGAAAGTCTTGGAAATCATTTAAAACTCCTTGGTCTAATAAACGTTTGGTTAATTTAAAAAATGTAAAAAATAAAGCCTTTAAAAAATTCAGAAAATCAAATTCCGAAGCTGACAAAAATCTTTTCTGTCAGTTTCGAAAGGAATATGATTTTCTGAACAAATATTTACACCAGCAATATGTACTGAATATTCAAACCCGCATTTCATGTAATCCAAAAGCTTTTTGGACTTTTTTGAATAGTAAAAAACGATCTGCTACTCTTCAGGAATATATGGAATTCAATGGTCAAACATCAAATGACATACAAAGTTCGTGTGAACTTTTCTCTAAATTTTTCAAATCAGTTTATGTTGACCATTCCGTATTAAATATCGGTCAAACAGAAAGCCATTCCACCAGTAATGCTCATATTTCAACTCTCAATCTTTTTGAAACCGATATCCTTAATGGTATTTCTAAATTAAAATCCAGCTTGAATCCTGGCCCTGATAGAATTCCATCTTTTATTCTAAAGCAATGCCAGTTCTCGTTAGCTTTTCCGCTTCTGATTATTTTTAATAAATCTCTTTCTACTGGAGTTTTTCTAAATCAATGGACATTTTCATATGTAAGTCCTATTTACAAATCAGGTGCAAAAAATTTGGTAATAAATTATCGTGCAATTTCTAAGATCTCAGCAATCCCTAAACTATTTGAGCTTATAGTCAAAGATCATCTATTTTTTAGTATAAAAGAACACATTTGTGATGAACAACATGGATTTATGTCAGGTAAATCTACTGCAACAAATCTAATGCTTTACTGTAGATATGTCACCGATTCTTTTGAATCTGGCTACCAGGTTGACACTATCTACACAGATTTTGTCAAAGCTTTCGATTCAATTTGTCATAAAATACTTATAGCTAAACTTAAAGCTTTTGGTATTCATGGTTTGCTCCTGAAATGGATATCCAGCTACCTTAATGATAGAACACAATGTGTGAAATTAGGAAATTTCCTCTCTAGTACCATCAAAGTTTCATCGGGAGTTCCTCAAGGAAGTCACCTCGGACCACTTCTTTTTAACATTTTCGTTAATGATATCCCATTTCTTCTTAAGAATGCTTTATGTTTGATAAATGCTGATGACATAAAAATATATCTATGCATAAAAAATAGAATTGATCATCAAAATCTTCAAAATGATTTAAATATTTTATCCGATTGGTGTAAAAAAAATGTTCTTCCTTTAAATATTAAAAAATGTAATGTTCTTACGGCACATCGTACTTTAGTTCCAATGATACACAACTACCAAATTTTCAATCAGATTCTTGATCGCAAATCTGAGATTCGTGATCTTGGAGTCAATTTTGATCCAAAGTTGTCATTTTCGTTACATGTAGACTATATAATAGCAAGGGCAAATTCAATGCTTGGCTTCGTTAAGCGAAACTGCAATGAATTCTCTAACCCCTATGCTTTAAAATCGGTTTATCTGTCTTTAGTTCGTCCAATTCTTGAGTATTGTTCAATTGTATGGTGTCCTTCTTCCTCTATTGGGATAACACGTATTGAAAGAGATCAAAAGGCTTTTACAAGATTTGTAGTCAGGCAGCTGGGGTGGAGAATTGATTCTCCTTCATATGCATCTAGGTGTGCCTTGATTGGTCTTGATTCATAAGAAAAAAGACGTTCTGTTCAGTGTATATTGTTTGTTCATGATGTATTTTCATATCGTATTAAGTGTCCACAAATTCTTACCTACTTTGAAATATATATTCCGGAGAGAAGATTGCGTCTTCGTCATTTTTTTAACAATCCCAAACATAGATACAATTATGGTTGCAATGAATCTTTTTCTAGGTGTATATTTTCTAGGTAATACAACTTGATCTCTCAATAAACAGATTGGAATATAAAATAAAATTACGAAACATTGTACATTAGCTTTAAGTTATCTTTTATATTGTTATCTAATAACTTTTATGAATTGTTAGTAATCTGTAAGATTTTATATCCGTAGATGAATAAATAAATAAATAAATAAATAAATAATGTCGGTAGCATTGCATAAAATGGGCGGGATCGAAAGATTGTGCATGGCATCTCCCTACAAGATAAAAAAAAATATATCATCCAATATCTGGAGTTCTATAACAGCCAGAGTATACAATTAGCCAGGTTATAGTTTTGAGTTGTCTTAAAAATGGGCTTCGATCAGTGAGCATGGCACCTACCATACAAAAACAAAATATTTGGAGTACTATGAAAGCCACAGTCTTAAAACTTAGTTTGATGCTATGAACTGATAAGCTGAGTAGTTAAGTAAAAAATAAGCGTAGTGGAACAAGTAGGCATGTAGCTCCCATACAAAGTATATATATATAATGTCATATATCTGGAGTTCTATAATAGTGAGAGTTTTAACATTTTATGTGAGTCCATAAGCTTATATAAGTGTAGTAACATTAAATGGAAGGGATCATATCAGTGTCGTGGCAACTATTTGCGTGTATTAATATCAATCATCAATCATCATATATCTAGAGTACGATACTCCGTGTTTTGAGAAATTGTCAGTGAGCAGATGTTGATTTTGTGAACAGTCGTTCAATTGGCTGGTTTAGATATCAAGAGCTATGAAATTGTTATTATTTTATTTAAAATATTTTTCACCCCTGCTTAAGTTACAGATAATAGATTTTTCTCTTATGGCCGATTTTATATTATCATATTAAAGAAAGTCCATTAATGTTTCTGAAATATTAATTTGTTAATGAAGTAATATTCTATAAAACATTTTTTACCTTTTTTATTACGTTATAATAAGTTGAGCAAAGCGCACCGGGTTGAAGCTAGTCTAAAATTAACATAAGTACACAGTTTTTCTAGAAAATTTAATTAAGAATGAAGAGAATCATTAATTTCTCCTCTAGTGTATTTGAATTTAAAATAAATAAAGCAATGCTTATAATCAGTTTTAGGCTTACAGTTTCTTAACTTTAATTTTTAGCTTTGGCACATAACGAAAAATCACTATCTTTTGCCGCATGTTCGCTATCACTGAATTTCTTCAAATTCAGTATTAGAATTCTTTCAATCATATTTAAAAGTCGAGCCCCCAAATAGCAAGTACGACTTAGTCGTGCACCCACCATTCGTTTGTATTTTGACTTCTTCAATATATGCGAAAATTCGAAGTCGAGATTTTTTTGTTTTGTCCAAAGACCCCGCATGGGGTCTGTAGTCTAGAGTCTGGAGTCGATTTAGAGAATCGTGTTTCTCTAAAATTAAGAAAATTCGAAAAATTCGATAATATTGCAATGAACATTTATTTTAACATACTCCCAATTTTTATACGCGTTTTCCTATAAAAATGGATTTACAGCAGGGGTATATTGTTCAGTCCGAAAATGATTAGCTAGTACAAGGAAATTTCGTATATAAACTATTATAGGCTCATGACTTAGGCACAGGAATAAATATTTTTTAAAACCACCCACGGCCACTCCCACATTCAGTAAAAAAATGACAAGGAATTTTGAAAGGGGTTATAATCAAGATATTCAGACAATTCCATTTTCTGCATTTCATCTATATTTCATTTTTTTTCTAACCACATTTTCTGGGGATGTTTATGTTAAGGATCGATTGGACTAGGATATTAAAAGTTCAGCACATGGGATTATTGGTTTCTCATATGTTTTTGTGATATGTTTAATTCATATGCATTAAGGTATTTACTTATTAGAGTTACTCCAAAAACCACGATAATGGGTTTCCTTCCAAAGCAATTTAAATACAAATTTCAAAGCATGGGATATATTTTTTTTACCATATACTTATAAACGACAAGAATCAAGCTTGTCAACTTTATGCACTCATGTCATGTGCCAAAATACTTTTACCTTGCATATTCTATGACAAACTTCATGCTACCAAAATAACATACATATATCCCAAGTCAACTAAGAAGAAAGCTGATGTCAATCAAAAGATAACTTTTCTTTTGAAAGTTACCAAGTAATATTTCATTATATTTAATATTAGATATATGGTTATAGAAGCAAAAGAGAACGTTTATTTAAGAATTACTTAAAATACTTCTAGCAGTCTAATACAGAAAAATAACTATAGACATAGATAAACATGTACATTGCCTATATTTTCTACAATATTATTTCTTTACACAGGATTATTTCTAACAGCACTTGATTAAGCTTTTAGCTAATTTGCGAATCATGTTTATTGGATCCAATTTCTATATACCTTATTACAACATTCATTATCTTTATACAATATCCCATAGGAGTATGTTAGTTTTGATAAATAGTTTGTTGTATAGAGAAATAGTTTAGCTTGCTACACATTAAATGATATCAATTGACTCAGGATCGCTAGCTGAGTCCATTTAGCCGTGTCTTTCAGTCCGTCCATACATCACCAATTCTTGGGTCTGAATTTTTGAGCTAGAACGATGAAATCTGGTACACCTACTCTTTGTTGTTCCCGGTAGAACAAGTATAGACATTTTCAAAGTCGGCCAATTTCCTCCCGCACTTTTCACAAAAACTTTGTTTTTGGAAAATTCATCGAAAGATATTGCAGAAGTGTATTCGCGAGGGAACCTTCTGCAATAGTGAGGGACTTACTTTTGTATATCTTCAGGGAATCACACATAGTCGTTAGACTAATCAGCAATTTATTTCTCAGATGTATTATATTATATAAGAATATAAAATTTAAAATAACCGCCGCCGTTGTTCGGATTTCTATGTGATTTGTTTAAAAATCTACTTAAGTTTCCGTATTTTTCTACCCTATCCCATAGGGCTTATTAGATTTGATACATAGTTTGTATCAGAGAGAAATAATTTAGCTAGATATACCTTAAAGTCTATGGATCAACTTATAATCGGTAGCTGAGTCGAGTCCTTAAGTCACCAATTTTTGGGAGTAAAATTTTGAGCTATAATGACAAAAAGTAGTTTTTAGCCAAACCGTAATTAATTTTAAAATAGTGACTGAACAACATATTTAGACCATATATAGTTTTTTTTCGACGTCCACTTTTTGTGGCGTTTTTCAGTACAATTTAAAAAAATACGAAATAAATATTGATGGAAATATTTTGAGATTAATATTATGAAAATTTTGTCTATAGATAATATAAAAAAACTGAAAAAAAATGTGATGGCAATGTCATTTTATACATTTGATCCCCATTCAGTTTAAGTTACGTCCACTTTTTGGGTACATTTATTTTATGGGTGGGATAGGATACAGTTGTAAACGTTTCGCACAGCCTTCTCATATGTTTATACCCTATCCCATAGGGGGGTATATTAGTTTTGATACTTAGTTTGTAACATAGAGAAATAATTTTGCTACATATACCTCAAAGTATATGGATCGACTCAGAATCGCTAGCTGAGTCGAATTAGCCATGTCTGTCTGTCCGTCCGTCCGTCCGTCCGTCCGTCCGTCCGTCTGTCTGTTCGTCAGCGGTTCTTGGGCCTTAAATTTTGAGCTACGATAATGAAATTTGGTATATAGGATCCTCGTCCGTGCCACCAGAACAAGTGTAAAAATTTTTGAAATCCGCCCACTGCCACGCCCCCTTTTTAGGAAAACTTATTTTTTGGCCAAACCGTAAGGAATTTCAAAAAAGTGTCTGAGTAGCATATTTAGACAATCCTAATATCTATATTTCGTTTATACAAAGTTTTTTGCCACGTCCACTTTTTGGGGGCGTTTTTAGTAAAAAACTCTTTTTGTCCAAATTTTATAACTTTCGAAAAAAATTTTGATGCAAATACTTCCGAAATGGTAATATAAACATTTTGTTTTTAGATCATTTTCACCTACGCCCACATTTTGGGGGCGTTTTCTTACAAAAACCATTTGTATACCCCATCCCAAGGCATTAGCAATAGAAATACGTTGTTTTTTGTCGAACCACACAAGATTTTTAGAAACTGTCTGAGCAATATATTGTGACAATGTCATTTTCTGTATTTCATCGCCATAAGGCCTATATTTTGAGGATATTAATTTAAAGGATGGGATGGGATAGGGTATTCAACGATCCGCATAGCGGATTGTAGCCTCTCTTATGTTTATACCCTATCCCATAGGGGGGTATATTAGTTTTGACATTAGGTTTGTAACATAGAGAAATAATTTCGATACATATACCTCAAAGTACATGGATCGATTCAGAATCGCTAGCTGAGTCGATTAAGCCATGTCTGTCTGTCCGTTCGTCCGTCCGTCCGTCCGTCCGTCCGTTTGTGTGTCACCGATTTTTGGGCCTTCAATTTTGAGCTAGAGTGTTCAAATTTGGTATATAGACTCTCTGGCCGACGAAGCAGAACAAGTGTAAACATTTTTGAAATCCGCCCACTGCCACGCCCCCTTTTAGAAAAACGTAGTTTTAAGCCAAACCGTAAGGAATTTCAAAAAAGTGCCTGAGCAGCATATTTAGACAATCCTTATATCTATATTTCGTCCATACAAAGTTTTTTGCCACGCCCACTTTTTAGGGGCGTTTTTAGTAAAATATGTTTTTTGTCCAAATTTTAAAACTTTCGAAAAAAATGTTGATGCAAATACTTCCGCAATGGTAATATAAACCTTTTGTCCATAGATCATTTTAACCTACGCCCACATTTTGGGGGCGTTTTCTTACAAAAACCATTTGTATACCCCATCCCAAGGCATTAGCAATAGAAATACGTTGTTTTTTGTCAAACCACACAAGATTTTTAGAAACTGTCTGAGCAATATATTGTGACAATGTCATTTTCTGTATTTCATCGCCATAAGGCCTATAATTTGAGGATATTAATTTAAAGGATGGGATGGGATAGGGTATTCAACGATCCGCATAGCGGATTGTTGCCTCTCATATGTTTTTATACCCTATCCCATAGGGGGGTATATTAGTTTTGATACTTAGTTTGTAACAGAGAGAAATAATTTTGCTACGTATACCTCAAAGTATATAGATCGACTCAGAATCGCTAGCTGAGTCGATTAAGCCATGTCTGTCTGTCCGTCCGTCCGTCCGTCCGTCCGTCTGTACGTCACCGATTTTTAGGCCTTAAATTTTGAGCTAGGATAATGAAATTTGGTATATAGAATCCTCGTCTCTACCTACAGAACAAGTGTACAAATTTTTGAAATCCGCCCACTGCCACGCCCCCTTTTAAGAAAAACTCAGTTTTTGACCAAACCGTAAGGAATTTTAAAAAAGTTTCTGAACAACATATTTAGACAATATTAATATCTATATTTCGTTCATATAAAGTTTTTTGCCACGCCCACTTGTTGGGGGCGTTTTCAATTAAAAACTGTTTTCGGTCAAATTTTAAATTTTTCGAAAAAAAATTTGATGCAGAATCATTAACATTATTAATATGAACATTTCGTCTTTATACCATTTTAACCCGCGCCCACTTTTTGGGGGCGTTTTTATATAAAAACCATTTTTATACACTACCCCATAACATATGCAGGAGAAAACCTTGTCTTTTGTAGAACCGTAAAATTGTTTTGTAAGCAGTCTGAAGAATTTGTTGTCACTATATAATTTTTTCTATTTTATCCACATCGTGTTTTTAGCCATGCCCCCTTTTTTGGGGATTTTAGTTTTATGGATAGGATGGGATAGGGTATTCAACGATCCGCACAGCGGATTGTAGCCTTCTCATATGTTTATACCCTATCCCATAGGGGTATATTAGTTTTGATACTTAGTTTGTAACATAGAGAAATAATTTAGCTACATATACCTCAAAGTATATGGATCGACTCAGAATCGCTAGCTGAGTCGAATTAGCCATGTCTGTCTGTCCGTCCGTCCGTCCGTCCGTCCGTCTGTCTGTTCGTCACCGATTTTTGGGCCTTAAATTTTGAGCCAGGATAATGAAATTTGGTGTATAGGATCCTTGGCCGAGTCACCAGAACAAGTGTAAAAATTTTTAAAAGCCGTCCACTGCCACGCCCCCTTTTAGAAAAAACGTAGTTTTAAGCCAAACCGTAAGGAATTTCAAAAAAAGTGTTAGCAACATATTTAGACAATCCTAATATCTATATTTCGTCCTTACAAAGTTTTTTGCCACGCCCACTTTTTGGGGGCGTTTTTAGTAAAAAACGTTTTTTGTCCAAATTTTAAAACTTTCGAAAAAAATTTTCATGCAGATACTTCCGCAATGGTAATATAAACATTTTGTCCATAGATCATTTTTACCTACGCAGACATATTGGGGGCGTTTTCTTACAAAAACCATTTGTATACCCCATCCCAAGGCATTAGCAATAGAAATACGTTGTTTTTTGTCGAACCACAAAAGATTTTGAGAAACTGTCTGAGCAATATATTGTGACAATGTCATTTTCTGTTTTTCATCGCCATAAGGCCTATATTTTGAGGATATTAATTTAAAGGATGGGATGGGATAGGGTATTCAACGATCCGCATAGCGGATTGTAGCCTCTCATATGTTTTTTTATTAACATCGTTAGAGCTTTTATCGAGATAATTGTTTTTAAAGATAACCGTTATAACCGGTAATTTTAGTGCCGGAGTACAATTCCAACAACCCTTCTGTATGATCACCTACAACACACTTATTCGAAATTTCAATCAAGTCGTCTGAATATTTTGGGCTCCAGTATCAATAATAGACTACAGACTCCGGACGGTGGACATACATTTTTTGACTCAAGGTACCTCTGTTATGTAGCAATAGATTGTTTATTTAACCCTGCAGAAATTCATGACACACCTTTAAAGTATATGGTAGGTAGTAGCGTAGTATGGGTATATCAAATACCTCAATTTTCTTTAAATGACTTAAGTATTTTTTTATTTAAATTTAAATAAACAAACAACTTTAATTGAAACTCCCTATTCTCGACGTGTATTGTCAACATAATAAGTTTTCTTACAATGGACTGGTGACACACACAACAACACGCATGGCCAAATCAATAATTCTATTTTCTAATAAACCATGTCCCCGGTCAATACTGAAGCTTTAACAAATGTAGTGGCTCAATAAGCCATTTTTATTTAGATTTAATGGAATATAGTAAATTATTATTATTTTCTTCATTTCCTTCAAATGGATGTGCAAAAATACATTTTTTTCCTCTTCACTTACCTCCCTGATTAATTAAACCACGAACTCAATGTTTTATTGCTTATGCCAGCAAACAGCAATTGCAAGTATTATGGGGTTTGGCAATTAAGTTGAACGCTATATTCCCTCTGTGAAATTTATTAATTAAGACGTAACTAGAGGTTGTCATAGAGGTAGCAGTGATTTTCCGTTATCTGATTTGACATAGTTTCAACACTAATGATCTCACCTTTCCTGTAGGGACAAACACGGAAAGTCATGGCGGAAAAAGGCAACCGAACAGAGCGGCATTCTCGAACAATGAATTAATTTTTGCAAACGTACGTGATTTCGTTTATATCACGTGGCCATGACTAGAAGAGGTGACACAGGACAAGCAAGTAATTAACTTAGTTAATAATCTGCCATATTCGTTGTAACACTTCGATTTGACACACGTTGGATAATGGTATATCCGGTCTACCCGCTTAGCTGGTAATGAGTTGGTATGTATGTATACTCGTATCTACAATTTAGGAACTGTACCGCAAAAAGGGTGTCGCTTCGGCTCTGAACAGGAAAACATCACTTCTAATTAATAATGGGAGGGGTTTTGGCACCGTAAGCGGTTTTCAAAATTATCTGAAAATAGGCGTGATGGTTTGATTTTTTTGCTGTTGGTTTTGTCCTCTGAATTGAATCATTAGAATTCATTTACCATTGTCAAAAGTGCCAACATAATTAATAGGTGATTTCTTGTTGAATGCGTATGCACCCATTTTCAGGAATTCTCATGCGCTTGTGAGCAACTATCAGGTGAATGATGTTATTAGGGTAATCAATTTTCATTTATTCAAAAGGTTTGTGGGGTCTTCTACGTTCGACAACGTTCCAAAATCTGCAATAAAATGGATTTATTAAATTTGCATACCATATCACAAAGGGGTTTAACATTGTTTGTAACATAGAGAAATAATAAAGATAGACATATTGAAATGCTTACAGATCTAATCAGAATCGATCTAGTAATGTCTGTCCATCCGTTTACCATCAGTTCTTAGCCCTTGTGTATACCATCATACATTATATTGCTATATATTGGAATATATACCTAATAGAAGAATGCATTGACATATTCGGACAACAGGTTGTCTAGGAATTTCAAGGGTTAGTCAGGCCCCTTGAACAGAGATGGTGGCGGATGAACCGAAAGGCCAACGGCAGCGCTCAATCCCGTAGTGGATACTGATGGCCCCGTGTCCTAGGGGTATCTAATAAATTGGAACTGGCCCTCCAGGTTGGGGGTTGTGCTTTGGGTTAACTACCCACCCACAGAAAAAAAAAACATAGTTACGAAGCAACCAATAGCCTCGGAAAAGACTGATTTTATTGTTGACGACCCTGCTAAACGAAAAAAGGACAACGACGTTCGTATCTGCACCTGGAATGTGAGAACATTAAACAGGAGAGGTGCAGGCGAACAACTAGCGGAAGCACTAAACTGCTACAAAGCAGACATTACTGCCATCCAGGAAATACGATGGGATGGGCCGGGCAAAAAGAGGATGAAAAACTGTGACATATACTACGGACCGTGTTATAGTGAGCAGAAACAGCGACTATTCGGATGCGGATTTGTTATAAGTGCCAGACTTAGGCAAGAAGTCTTATGTTTCCAAGACATTAGCGAACGCATAGTAACAATCCGCATCAAGGCCAAATTCGCCAACATAAGCCTTATATGCGCTCACGCTCCGACGGAAGAAAAAGATGATACAACTAAGGATTGCTTCTACGAGCTCCTCGACAAAACCTATGAGCGACTACCGAAGTACGATGTTAAAATCGTGCTGGGAGATTTTAACGCAAAGGTAGGAAGAGAAGACATCTTTAGAAGTATTGTCGGAAAACATAGCCTACACGACAACACGTCTGGTAACGGACTTAGGCTAATTGATTTCGCTACGGAACGAAATGCCACTATAGCCAGCACACGGTTTCCTCACCTCGATATCCATAAGGGGACATGGCGGTCTCCAGATCAACGAACGGTCAACCAAATTGATCACATTGCGATAGATAAGAGGCACGCATCCAGTATTTTGGATGTCCGAACATTCCGAGGAGCTAACATCGACTCGGATCACTACCTTGTAGCAGCCAAGGTAAGAATGCGGATATCCACCACGCCACAACAATCCAGAAATACTGTGAAAAAATTTAATGTCGGAAGACTGCAATCGCAAGAGACCGCCAAGACCTTCGCACAACGCGTATCCCTTAACCTCTCGATTAACACCATACCACCAGCATCGAATGTCGAAGAGCAATGGCAACGATGCCAACAGGCCATTAGATCAGCCGCAACTGATGTGCTAGGTTTCTCGCGCCCACCAGCGAGAAACCCCTGGTTTGATGAGGAATGCCGACAGATGCTCGCAGCCAAGAACGAGGCCTACAAGGCTAAGCTGCAGGTGAAGACGAGAGCTGCCATTGAGCTCTATAGGCAAAGAAGAAGGGAAGAACATCGGCTTTTCAGCAAGAAGAAAAAAGAGCAAGAAAAGCGCGCGATCGAGGATATAGAGAGGTGCCACTCCAGGAACGATGTTCGCAAGTTTTACCAAAGTGTAAAACGTCAAAGCCAAGGATACAAGGCTCGAACAGAATCCTGTCGAGATGAACAAGGAAATATTGTAGTTGAGACACAGTCGATGCTGAGGATATGGAAGAACCACTTCTGCAGACTGTTAAACGGCGACGACGAACAACATTCCGCTGTCAGGCAGAACGAACCATTCAATATTGGCAACGACAGCGAAGACTGCCAACCACCCGACCTGAGTGAAGTGAGGATAGCAATATCTAAACTCAAGCTTAATAAGGCTGCCGGAAATGACGGCCTTCCCGCTGAGCTCTATAAGGCCGGCGGAGATGACTTGGTAAGTAACATCCACCAACTCATAAGCCAAATCTGGTCGGATGAAAATATGCCTGAAGAATGGAACCTCAGCATCGTTTGCCCGATCCACAAAAAAGGAGACCCTCTGAACTGCGCCAACTACAGAGGCATAAGTCTCCTCAACATCGCCTACAAGATCCTATCTGCCGTAATATGTGAACGCCTGAAACCGTTTACCAACAACCTGATTGGCCCTTATCAGTGTGGTTTTAGGCCAGGAAAGTCCACAACCGATCAAATTTTCACACTTCGGCAGATCCTGGAAAAAACTCAAGAAGTCCAAATCGATACCCACCACCTATTCATCGATTTCAAAGCCGCATATGACAGCATTTATAGAGACGAACTGTATAGAGCCATGTCTAGTTTTGGTATACCGCCCAAACTCGTCCGTTTGTGTAGGATGACGATGGAGAATTCTCGCTGCTCCATCAGGGTCGGAAACGACCTCACCGACACATTCGATACCAAAAAAGGATTTAGGCAAGGCGATGCGCTGTCATGTGACTTCTTTAATCTGATTCTTGAGAGAATTGTGCAAAACTCCAAAGCCAACACCAGAGGCACAATTTTCCAAAAGTCGGTGCAACTATTAGCATACGCTGACGATATTGACATCATTGGCAGGACTCAACGTGATGTCATAGCCACGTTTGCTGGTATAGAGAAGGAAGCGGCGAAAATGGGTTTAGCAGTAAATGAGGGTAAGACTAAGTATATGCTGTCATCACGAAAGGACTCACAACATCGACGAATTGGACAGAACGTCACCATTGACAGATATAACTTTGAGGTAGTACGGGACTTTGTCTACCTCGGCTCCGCTATTAGCTCTGACAACAACATCTCGTCAGAAATTAAACGAAGAATTACTCTTGCCAACCGCTGTTTCTTCGGGCTAAGAAGCTAAGAAGGCAATTTAGTAGTAAAGCCCTCACTCGAACTACTAAGGAGATCCTATATAAGACCCTGATCATCCCAGTCCTGCTCTACGGAGCTGAAGCATGGACCGTATCAAAAGCGGCTGAAGAAATCCTTGGTAGATTCGAGAGGAAAATTCTTCGAAAAATCTTCGGTCCCGTTTGCGTTGACGGGCTATGGAGACGAAGATTCAACCAAGAACTATACGAGCTGTACAGCGACATGCCCCTGGTCAAAAAACTCCGCATTGGACGTTTAAGATGGCTAGGACATGTAGAAAAAATGGACACCAATACTCCGGCTCGCAGAGTCTTCGATTCCCAGCCAGACGTCGGACGCAGTAGAGGAAGACCTCGCCTTAAGTGGCGCGCACAAGTGGAAACCGACCTCAACCAACTTGGAGTGCGCAACTGGAGGCAGTTAGCTAAGGACCGGGCTAATTGGAGAGGCATGTTGGTTGAGGCCCAGGTTCATTCCGGACTGTAGCACCACTTAAGTAAGTAAGTAAGTAAGAAGAATGCATTAGAACATTCGTTATTAAATAAATTGTTATTGAAACATGGGTTTCATTTCGACAAACGATAAAACATATAAATATATAATTCCTTTATTTGAAAAAGGTCTGAAAAAAACATATCTTGAGACTGATGAAATTCCGAAATGATTCTTGATTCCGGCAGAACATTCGCAATTTGTTTGCCGTTTTCAATATACTTATATTTATATACACGGGTTTTTTCTCAAAAAAAATATAATTGTCTACATGTGATTGGTGCATAGGTCAACTGTGGTTCTCAAATTGCCCACTCGCCTTCACCTCGTTGTATCTCGTCATATGAAAATTAGGAATCAGGATTAAAATGGGTACGTTGTTTGCACTCGTTTAGTCCAAGTACCTTGGCAAGGTCGATTTCTTGATCCTTAAACCAAAGTAGATGACGCACTCCATATAAGAAAAATTGTTCTATGGCAGGTCGTGCTGGCACAGCCCGCCATATGTTTTTGTTCTTGTTTTTCATGTGTTTTCATGCACACCGCCCGCCCGTACCATGAAGCTACTGAGCAAACGTTTCTGTTTATACCCTATCCCATAGGGGTATATTAGTTTTGATACTTAGTTTGTAACATAGAGAAATAATTTAGCTACATATACCTCAAAGTATATGGATCGACTCAGACGGGACTTGAGGGTTGGGAAGGCCAGCCTTTGCCAATAACAACCGGCATGTTTTGGGATCGAGGCGAATCTATACTGCTGATGACCATTGAAAACAAGTTTTCCTAATCGTTTTTCAGTGGTATAGACATAGGTTTTTGATCATTTTCTTTTCAGCTTTTTCCTGTATCTATCCTTTTCCTTTTAAAGTCTTTTTAAGTCCGTCCGTGGTCAACATAGAGTAACTCTCTTTTTCTTTTTTTTTATATTTGATTCTGGCACGAACAAACATGTTTGTTGAGCTGGGATGTTTGGTGAGAGGACAAGAACTACCCCCGTCCGACGAGTTAAGCCGTGCAACCACAAGCGTGCCGTGCCCTTCTCTCCAACATCAAGGATGCCTCCGTGGCTTACCTAGACTCACAACAAATCTCAATATCTATATTACGTCTATATAAAGTTTTTTGCCACGCCCACTTTTTGGGGGCGTTTTTATTAAAAAAAACGCCATAAAAGAATTTGATAAACTGTCTGAGTAATATATTGTGACAATGTCATTTTCTGTATTTCATCATCATAAAGCCTACATTTTGAGAACATTAATTTTAAGGATGGGATGGGATAGTGTATTCAACAATCCGCACAGCGGATTGTAGCCTTCTCATATGTATTTGTTCTCAATGCGTCATCTGTATAGAATTCATAATCTTTGATTAATCTTCATTATCGTCTCGAGCCTGAAGGCTGGGCAGCCAATGTGCTAGAAGTATTTTTTTGCGTTTTGTAATACATCGGTATATTGGTATAGGGCTCATAAATCTTGCGGTCCTCCCCATTCTTCTTTCTCGTATACCAAATATACGACGATAGATTTTTGTTCGAAGACCATTAATATGTTCATCGTTGTCAAGATTATTGTCGAGCACTCATCAGCGTGAAGTAGGACTGGTAAGAACCGGTAGAGAGCATCTGGGCTTTCGAGTTAGTGCTTCGATTCCATCTGTTACGTGGCATTGGTTTCCATGTAAATCTTCGTCGTATCTTCATTAAGGTGTTATTCATTGGGTTGATATTGATATTGATGCAGAAGATCTCATTAACTTATGCAAAGTTGTTCCTATTAATCTTTATATACTACATAATTTATTTAATTATTGCATATAATTTGTATTGTCATCGTTGACTACAAGAAAACCTTTCCTCGATTCAACAATTTGACGTAAATATAATGGGACCGACCAATGATGTCAATATCAACTGCTTATCCTAGTAGAACATATTTGTTAAATATAAAAGTGACTTCCGTACTTACATCTGCCTTACTTATCATCTCGAATCTTATATATGGAAACGTTCAGAAGAGCTCCTTCCAAAACGAACGTTACATAGAGTATCAAATAGTTTTAGGCTACAGCCGACACAGCTGTATTAATTGTGATAGGATTCCGAATTTATTAATGGCATTCTAGGACTTCTAGGATCTTATATACTTTATTTCGCAGGTACATTCCTCGGTAGTATACGAACCGGCTGTGTTGTTGTTATATTCAGCTTATTGATGGCTGTGCTGACTTCTTCTATATTGGGAGGGATAGTTATCTCTAAACATTAGGTTCCTATAGCAGCTTCTGTAAATGGTGCCTGATGCAATTCACCGTGCTTCTATCCTATCCGTTAGGGGTATATTAGTTTTGATACATAGTTTGTAACAAAGAAAATAGTTTAGCTATAGATATATTTCAAAGTAAATGGATCGACTTAGAATCGCAAGCTGAGTCGATTAAGACATGTCTTTTTGTGCATCCGTCCGTCGGCCTGTATGTCACCGATTTTTAGGCCTTACATTTTAAGCTAGGAGAATGAAATTTGGTATATAGGATCTTGTGCGTTGCTTCAGAACAAGTGTAAACATTTTTTAAATCTGCCCACTGCCACGCCCACTTTTCAGAAAAAACATTGTTTTTGGCCAAACGGTAAAAAATTCTGAAAAAGTGTCTGAATAAAATATTTAGTCAAACCCAATATGTACCTACCTATATTTTGTGTTTACAAAGTTTATTGTCACGCCCACTATTTGGGGGCGTTCAGTCAAATTTGTATACCCTTTTCAATAGGGGTATATTAGTAACATAGAGAAATAATATATAGATACCTATACATTAAGGTATATGGATATATTCAGAATCTCTAGCTGAGTCGATTAAGTCATTTCTGTCCGTCTCTGTGTCACCGATTCTTAGGACTTTAATTTTGAGCTAGGAGAATGAAATTCTGTATATAGGATTTTTGTGCGTAGCGTGTAAAAAAATTGAAATCCGCCCACTGCCACGTCAACTTTTTAGAAAAACGTTATTTTTGGTCAAACGGTTAAGAATTTTGATAAATTGTCGGACCAAGAATTATAGACAATCTGAATATTTATTTTTCGTTCATAAAAAGTTTTTTTTTGCCACACCCACTTTTTGGGGAAATTTTTAGTAAAAACGGTTTTGGTCTAAATTTTAAAGAAAATAATTTTGTCAATATGGCAATATACAATTTTTGGTACATAGATCACCAAACCATTTCTATTGATATAGAACAACGTTGTTTTTTGTCTAAGATTTTGATTTGTCACCAAAAAATGGATTTTCCTTAGGGAATGCTTTGGGAGAGAGACAAAGAAAAAATAACGGGGCTTTTTAAATTATCCTTTTTACTTCTTTTCGCAACATTATAGAGACATAGACAAACCATTAGTAGCAAGAAATGTTTAATTCACGTACAATATTTGGAATTAATGAATTCCATTCCATCGAAAAATGTTGTGTCTATTAAGTTGAAGCGGAGTGAATGTATTACTTTTATTGTTTTTTAAGAATTCCACGCTATTTGTTTTAGCCCAAATTATTTTTAACGTATTTTTAAGTTTTGGCCATTAACGGAAAATCATTATAATTCTCATGCCCACCGATTTCCTCAAATTAGGGAATAAAAGTTCTTATAATCATAGTTCCACATTTTTTATATAGTTTAAACATCAAAAACCAAAATGAATGTAATTGTACTGGCCAAAATAGCAAATGGTTGGTATATGATCTTACGCCTACCTCGCAGTGAAAGAGAAAGTTGGATACGGCCGAAATCTCCTACCACTCGTTTAGTTTGATCTACTCAAATTGAATTTTTTAAACTATTCTTTATTTTTTTTTTATTTTTTAGAGTCGAATTTCCAATATTTCATAATTGTTTTTTTAATTTTTGTGCTGTCATTTGTCCTTGATTTGTGCGCATGGTTTCAAAGTTTCAGATTCCTGTACATTACAGTTGAAGCTAATAAGAGCGTGCTAAATACATTATTCGACTTGGACATAAATTGACAGACTTTCAGTAATTATTGTAAGTGCTCCGAAAGTTGAACGTTAAAGTATTTTATTGAAATAGAGCTATTTATTTATTTAACACCAGACGTTTAAATAGAGTATATATGTATTGCTAGAAAAATCATATGAGAAGGCTACAATCCGCTGTGCGGATCGTTTAATACCCTATCCCATCCCATCCTTAAAATTAATATCCCCAAAATATGGTCTTTATGGTCATAAAGTATTGAAAATGACGTTGTTACAACATATTGTTCCGAAGGTTTATCAAATTCTTTTATGGTTCGACAAAAAACAACGTTTTACTTTGCATATGCCTTGGGGTAGGGCATACAAATGGATTTTGTAAGAAAACGCCCCCAAAAAGTGGGCGTGGGTTAAAATGGTCTATTGACGAAATGTTGGTATTCATACTGCCAATGATTGTGCATCAAAATTTTTTTCGAAAATTTTAAAATTTGACCAAAAAACATTTTTTATAAAAAACGCCCCCAAAAAGTGGGCGTGGCAAAAAACTTTATATTGACGAAATATAAATATTACGAATCTCTAAAAATGCTTCTCAGACACTTTTATAAAATTCTTTACGGTTTGGCCAAAAAATACGTTTTCCTAAAAAGGGGGCGTGGCAGTGGGCGGATTTCAAAAATGTTTACACTTGTTCTGGTGGCACGGACAAGGATCCTATATACCAAATTTATCCTAGCTCAAAATTTAAGGCCCAAAAATCGGTGACGAACAGACAGACGGACGGACGGACGGACAGACAGACATGGCTTAATCGACTCAGCTAGCGATTCTGAGTCGATCCATATACTTTGAGGTATATGTAGCTAAATTATTTCTCTATGTTACAAACTAAGTATCAAAACTAATATACCCCTATGGGATAGGGTATAAAAAATTGCTCGAGGCATATTTACTAAGCTTGGAGGAATTACGTTTTTAAATTATTCTTCAAGAATAGAGGTTTGATCCAACATCTGAATCTGATATCGCTTTACAAAACTTAAAAACGCAATAGAAAATAATTGATAAGCGAACTTTTTGTGTGGTTATGTGGTTAATGTACGCAAAGCTCATGTGTTTGAAATGTCAACGAGATTACTATAAATAGGTTTTACAACATATTTTTTTTAGGAAGGGCTGCTCCAGGTGGTATTAAATTTTGCATATCATTTGGGTCGGTATGACGGTATATGGTAAAACAAATTGATTGTCGTTAAATACTATTATCTCAGCAGCAAGTTGAGCTTACAGCCAAAGATAAAAATGCTGTCTACAATTTGCTGTTTCATTATAAAATCCTATGCTAAATCTTGGTTTTCTGTACCAAACGTTTTGCAAGCACAATTTGCTATTTCAACGGATAAATTAAAACCCAAAATTAAATGTTTCACAATGAGCGACCAATTAAATACTTTGAATATCGATATTCTGAATATATTAAGATATTTTATTTCCACTGTATACAAATGGGTCAGAATATACATAACTCCCATGGTGCAAGTAGTTAAGTACGACCCAGTTGTACACTTACCCATTGTTATTCTTTGCTGAAATACTCAAAGTCGGATGAAAAATATTTAACATACGATTTTTGATATTTTATTTAAAGATATTGAAAAAGTACCAACTACATCTCATACAACAATATTTAATTGGTTTATAAAGCAAAAAGCTCCTTCCGGACTATCACTTTTAAAAAATAGCATGATCCTACTATTGTGGGCCATGTGGTTAGAGCGTTGGACTACTAAGCCGAAAGTAACAACACCTACATTTTTATTACTGCCCCACCTCTTGCAATTATCTAACAAATATCGAAGAGTATAACACTGTCATGGGAATCTTCTCAAACTTTCTGTGCGAAGTCAGCGTTAAACAGGAAGTCCCATTTTTGGGGCAAAGATATAACTTCGCACGTATAGAAATAAAGGGAGTAGCTTGGTTTATGGCTCTGTATGGGCCTTTAATGCCGGATATATCATTTACAAAATCTTACTGGGATGTATCTTCCATGTAACGCCATCGACTCGAAATCAGTTTTTGCTTAAAAAAATACATTAAGGATCTGCCCTGTAGCATTGATGTTATTATCCAACCCTTTATCGGCTTCTTAATTTCTAATGAAACAATAAATATTGAAAACTTTGTGTTACTTTTTCGTCTGTCCTGTAAAGAAGTGAATAATGTCTCCCAGAAGAACTCAAATACTCCTCACTAATAAAACACGCAAATAGCTAGGAATAAATTTGTGCAAAGAAAGTTAACGACCCTTGTCGCATTAATAATTCAAAACAACGTTTAATAATTTAATGTCAGCACATTTGACAAGCACTTAATATTCGCCATACATAAATAAATACGGCCATTAACTCTTGGGAGAGGAGCGCATCTCAGTTTCTGAAGAGTACAAATATAAATAAACAAAAAACGGCCACAGCTACATATAGACACCATGAAATGAAGGTCCTCTATTTATTTCGTCAAAGTTTTTTTTTTGTTTTATTTGCTCTTGCAAAACACAAGTACCTTCTCACTTGATGTTCTTGTTTCTATGCACCCTTATATTCCCGTCCACGTCCTGCTGTATGTTTGGTCCGTTTGATGTAGCGATTGTTCTTTGTCGTACAAAAAAGCCATTTTGCATTACATAAATTTTCAAGGAAACTAAAATGTTTAAATTTTGTTCGCACTAGCCAGGCTAGCATTTAATGTCTGCTGCCATTACACTTGAGGAATGTGACGACGAAGAACGGCGCACAGCGGCGGCAATAGCGTCCCGAACGAAGAGCTGAGAAAAGTTACTTCTGGATTATTTATTGTATGCTCCCAAAGCAGCAAAACATGTCGGATAGAGTAGCAAGTACATTATACGAACAAACGATGAAAAAGCAACCCCACTCAGACTTCGGCTACGAATAAACGAGGATGGACCTAGCTAATTACCAAGTTCAACTTTATGGGGTAATGTTGCAGACATAGACTCGGCCGTCAGCAGACATATACCGACAATGATGGGTGCGCTGGCATTGGTTATTTTCTTAGACAAGCATGGAGAAGATAACTGAACGAGATAAGCAATGTTTATTGGATACAGGAGCGTGAGTCCAGTAGTCATGGGTGTATAGTGTAAGCATGAGGAAAATCTTCTTTTTTTTTTAAACTCAGACTGTTATTAGTGTTTATTATATTAGTTCTAAATTGTATGGGACTGATTGTAATAGTTAACTTGGTGTACAGAAATTACCCAATATAGAACGTATGTAGATAACAGATAAAATATCTTTTCTTCTTTCATAGGAAGGTATTTTGGTGTGACATACAAGTTTGTTACTCTCGAGTGTAACAAGTAGTATATAGGTATAAGGAAGTAACTACCTACGGTTGTCCTCCAATTAGAAAAATTGGGTGACCAATTAAAAAAAACTGTGAAACATATTTTTTTACAAATTATATAATATATTATTTTTTTAAATTTAAGACACTCCAACGGCAGCCCTCAATCCCTTAGTGGATACTGATGGCCCGTGTCGTAGGAGTTTCTTATAAATTGGAACTGGGCCCCACCCATGGAAAAAAAAACAATATGTTACGAAGCAAGCAATAGCCTCGGAAAGAATTGACGACCCTGCTGAACGAAAAAAGGACAACGACGTTCGTATCTGCACCTGGAATGTGCGTACATTAAACAAGAGAGGTGCAGGCGAACAACTAGCGGAAGCCCTAAGCTCGTACAAAGCAGATATTACTCACACTGACATTCACAAATACGACGGGATGGGCAGGGCAAAAAGAGGATGAAACATATGAGAGGCTACAATCCGCTTTGCGGATCGTTGAATACCCTATCCCATCCCATCCTTAAAATTAATATCCTCAAAATATATACCTTATGTCGATTAAATACAGAAAATGACATTTTCACAAAATATTGCTCAGACAGTTTATCAAAATCTTTTGTGGTTCGACGAAAAACAACGTTTTTATACCCTATCCCATAGTTAAACCCTGGCCTATCCCATAGGTGTATATTGTTTTCGATACTTAGTTTGTAACATAGAGAAATAATTAAGCTACATATACCTTAAAGTATATGGATCGACTCAGAATCGATAGCTGAGTCGATTTAGCCATGTCTGTCTGTCCGTCCGTCTGTCTGTCTGTTCGTCACCGATTTTTGGGCCTTAAATTTTAAGCTAGGACAATGAAATTTGGTATATAGGATCCTCGTCCGTGCCACCAGAATAAGTATTAAAAATTTTTGAAATCCGCCCACTGCCACGCCCCCTTTTTAGGAAAATGTATTTTTTGGCCAAACCGTTATGAATTTTAAAAAAGTGTCTGAGCAGCATATTTAGAGAATCATAATATCAATATTTCGTCAGTATAAAGTTTTTTTGCCACGCCCACTTTTTGGGGGCGTTTTTAATAAAAAACGTTTTTTGGCCAAAGTTTAAAATTTTCGAAAAAAAATGCTTGATGCACAATCATTGGCAGTATTAATACCAACATTTCGTCAATAGACCATTTAAACCCACGCCCACTTTTTGGGGGCGTTTCCTTACAAAAACCATTTGTATGCCCTACCCCAAGTCATATGCAAAGAAACACGTTGTTTATTGTCGAACCCTAACAGAATTTGATAAACCTTCGGAACAATATGTTGTGACAACATCATTTTCAATACTTTATGACCATAAGACCATATTTTGGGGATATTAATTTAAAGGATGGTTTGGATAGGGTATTAAACGATCCGCACAGCGGATTGTAGCCTTCTCATATGTTTCTATTGCATATGCCTTGGGATGGGGTATACAAATGGTTTTTATAAGAAAACGCCCCCAAAATTTGGGCGTAGGTGAAACAAAATGTTTATATTAAAATTGCGGAAGTATTTGCATCAAAAATTTTTTCGAATTTTTTAAAATTTGAACAAAAAGCGTTTTTTACTAAAAACGCCCCCAACAAGTGGGAGTGGCAAAAAACTTTGTATGGGCGAAATATAGATATTAGGATTGTCTAACTATGCTGCACAGACACTTTTTTGAAAATCCCTACGGTTTGGCTTAAAATTACGTTTTTCTAAAAGGGGCGTGGCAGTGGGCGGATTTCAAAAATGTTTACACTTGTTCTGCTTCGTCGGCCAGAGAGTCTATATACCAAATTTCAACACTCTAGCTCAAAATTTAAGGCCCAAAAATCGGTGACACACAGACGGACGGCGGACAGACATGGCTTAATCGACTCAGCTAGCGATTCTGAATCGATCCATATACTTTGTATATGTATCGAAATTATTTCTCTATGTAACAAACTTAATGTCAAAACTAATATACCCCCCCACCTGTTATAGTGAGCAGCAACTATTTGGATGCGGATTTGTTACAAGTGCCAGACTTATGCAAGAAGTCTTATATTTCCAAGACAAAGGCGAACGCATTGGAACAATTCGCATCAAGAACAAATTCGCCAGCATAAGCTTTATGTGCTAAAATTGGCAGAGAGATTTTTACGCAAAGTTAGGAAGACATAACATCTTTAACAGAATTGTCGGAAAACACAGCCTACACGACATCACGTCTGGCAACGGACTTAGGCTACTTGACTTAGCTACAGTACGAAATGCCACTATAGCGAGCATACGGTTTCCTCACTTCGATATCCAGAATAAGGCCCGTACACGACACAGACACGTCGTTGCAGACCTTAAGTCTGTGCAAACATGCCTTCGCCACATACGGTGCAGACAATCTGCACAGCATTTTTATACCCTATCACATAGGGGTATATTAGTTTTGATACATAGTTTGTAACATAGAGTAATAATTTAGCTACATATACCTCAAAGTATATGGATCGACTCAGAATCGCTAGCTGAGTCGATTTAGCCATGTCTGTCCGTCCGTCCGTCCGTACGTCACCAGTTTTTGGGCTTTAAATTTTGAGCTAGAAAGATGAAATTTGGTACAATTGCTCTTTGTTGCTCCCAGCAGAACAAGTGTAAAAATTTTTGAAATCCGTGGGCGTTTTTAATAAAAAACGTTTTTCGGTCAAATTTTAAATATCTCGAGAATCTTAGTAATAATAATATGAACATTTCGTCTATAGACCACTTTAACCCACGCCCACTTTTTGGGGGCGTTTTCTTACAAAAACCGTTTGTATACCCTACCCCATAGCATATGCAGGAGAAAAACGATGTTTTTTGTCAAACAACAAAATATTCTGATAAACTGTTGGACAATATGTTATGACAGTGTTATTTTCTGTATTACATCGCCATAAGGCCTATATTTTGAGGATATTAATTTTAAGGATGGGATGGGATAGGGTATTCACGATCCGCACAGCGGATTGTAGCCTCTCATAGGTTTTTCATTGGCATCGGATTTTAGAACTTCATTGATTACAAGTATTAGCAGTTTTAACTTCCCACAAAACCAGAAAATTTCTATAAAGTTCTAAAAACTCTGTCCAGAAGTGGCCTTTACTATTTTTACTCATGTTTACGCCGCAACATTTCTCCCTTGTCTGTGCGAAATTCACCATACACCACACAGATATCTCGTTACAGACTATGAAAAATTCAAAAAGTTTCACGCAGACGGTCGCTGCAGATAGTCGACATGGATGCACATGACACAGACGGTCTGCGCAGTTATGAGCACAACAACGAAATATTTTCGTACTGGCGGTCTCCAGATCAACGAATGGTCAACCAAATTGATCACTTTGCGATAGACAATGGACACGCATCCAGTATTTTTGATGTCCAAACATTCCGAGGGGCTAACATCGACTTGGACTACAACCTTTGTGCATCCAAGGTAAAAATGCGGCTACCCACCACGCCAATGGTCATAAAGCCATCAGATTAGCCGCAACTGATGTACTAGGTTTCTCGCGCTCCCCATCAAGAAACCTTAGGTTTAATGAGGAATGCTGACAGATGCTCGCAGCCAAGAACGAGGCCTACAAGGGTAAGCTGCAGGTGAAGACGAGAGCTGCCATTGAGAAAAGAAGAAGGGAAGAACAACAGCTTTTCAGAAAGAAAGCACGCGATCGAGGATATAAAGAGGTGGCACTCCAGGAACGATGTTTGCAAGCTTTGCAAAGTGTAAAACGTCAAAGCCAAGATAGAAGGCTCGCACAGAATTCTGTCGAAATAAACAGGGAAATATCGTAGTTGAGACATAGACGATGAACGAACAATTCAATATTGGTGACGACAGCGAAAACTACCAACCACCCAACCTAAGTGAAGTGAGGATAGCAATATCTTAACTCAAGCTTAATAACGCTGCTGTATAAAGCCAGCGGAGATGACTTGGAAATTAATATCTACCAACTCATAAGCCAAATCTGGTCAGATAAAAGTATGCTGAAGAATGGAACCTCAGCATCGTTTGCCCGATCCACAAAAAAGAAGACCTTCTGAACTTCGCCAGCAAAAGAGCCATAAGTCTCCTCAACATCGCGTACATGATCCTATTTGCCATAATATGTGAACGCCTGAAACCATTTACCAGAAACCTGATCGTTCCTTTTCAGTTTGGTGTTAGGCCTGGAAAGTCCATACAATATCAAATCCTCACACTTCAGCAGATTATGGAAATAAGCCATAAAGTCCAAATCGATACCAAACACCTATTCATCGATTTCAAAGCCGCATACGACATTTATAGAGACGAACTATACACAGCCATGTCTAGTTTTGGAAGTAACTACCTACGGTTGTCCTCCAATTAGAAAAATTGGGTGACCAATTAAAAAAAACTGTGAAACATATTTTTTTACAAATTATATAATATATTATTTTTTTAAATTTAAGACACTCCAACGGCAGCCCTCAATCCCTTAGTGGATACTGATGGCCCGTGTCGTAGGAGTTTCTTATAAATTGGAACTGGGCCCCACCCATGGAAAAAAAAACAATATGTTACGAAGCAAGCAATAGCCTCGGAAAGAATTGACGACCCTGCCGAACGAAAAAAGGACAACGACGTTCGTATCTGCACCTGGAATGTGCGTACATTAAACAAGAGAGGTGCAGGCGAGCAACTAGCAGAAGCCCTAAGCTCATACAAAGCAGATATTACTCACACTGACATTCACAAATACGACGGGATGGGCAGGGCAAAAAGAGGATGAAACATATGAGAGGCTACAATCCGCTGTGCGGATCGTTGAATACCCTATCCCATCCCATCCTTAAAATTAATATCCTCAAAATATATACCTTATGTCGATTAAATGCAGAAAATGACAATTTCACAAAATATTGCTCAGACAGTTTATAAAAATCTTTTGTGGTTCGACGAAAAACAACGTTTTTATACCCTATCCCATAGTTAAACCCTGGCCTATCCCATAGGGGTATATTGTTTTCGATACTTAGTTTGTAACATAGAGAAATAATTAAGCTACATATACCTTAAAGTATATGGATCGACTCAGAATCGATAGCTGAGTCGATTAAGCCATGTCTGTCTATCCGTCCGTCTGTCTGTCTGTTCGTCACCGATTTTTGGGCTTTAAATTTTAAAGCTAGGACAATGAAATTTGGTATATAGGATCCTCGTCCGTGCCACCAGAATAAGTATTAAAAATTTTTGAAATCCGCCCACTGCCACGCCCCCTTTTTAGGAACATGTATTTTTTGGCCAAACCGTTATGAATTTTAAAAAAGTGTCTGAGCAGCATATTTAGAGAATCATAATATCTATATTTCGTCAGTATAAAGTTTTTTTGCCACGCCCACTTTTTGGGGGCGTTTTTAATAAAAAACGTTTTTTGGCCAAAGTTTAAAATTTTCGAAAAAAAATTTTGATGCACAATCATTGGCAGTATTAATACCAACATTTCGTCAATAGACCATTTAAACCCACGCCCACTTTTTGGGGGCGTTTCCTTACAAAAACCATTTGTATGCCCTACCCCAAGGCATATGCAAAGAAACACGTTGTTTATTGTCGAACCCTAACAGAATTTGATAAACCTTCGGAACAATATGTTGTGACAACATCATTTTTTTCAATACTTTATGACCATAAGACCATATTTTGGGGATATTAATTTAAAGGATGGTTTGGATAGGGTATTAAACGATCCGCACAGCGGATTGTAGCCTTCTCATATGTTTCTATTGCATATGCCTTGGGATGGGGTATACAAATGGTTTTTGTAAGAAAACGCCCCCAAAATTTGGGCGTAGGTGAAACAAAATGTTTATATTAAAATTGCGGAAGTATTTGCATCAAAAATTTTTTCGAATTTTTTAAAATTTGAACAAAAAGCGTTTTTTACTAAAAACGCCCCCAACAAGTGGGAGTGGCAAAAAACTTTGTATGGGCGAAATATAGATATTAGGATTGTCTAACTATGCTGCACAGACACTTTTTTGAAAATCCCTACGGTTTGGCTTAAAATTACGTTTTTCTAAAAGGGGCGTGGCAGTGGGCGGATTTCAAAAATGTTTACACTTGTTCTGCTTCATCGGCCAGAGAGTCTATATACCAAATTTCAACACTCTAGCTCAAAATTTAAGGCCCAAAAATCGGTGACACACAGACGGACGGACGGACAGACATGGCTTAATCGACTCAGCTAGCGATTCTGAATCGATCCATATACTTTGAGGTATATGTATCGAAATTATTTCTCTATGTTACAAACTTAATGTCAAAACTAATATACCCCCCCACCTGTTATAGTGAGCAGCAACTATTTGGATGCGGATTTGTTACAAGTGCCAGACTTATGCAAGAAGTCTTATATTTCCAAGACAAAGGCGAACGCATTGTAACAATTCGCATCAAGAACAAATTCGCCAGCATAAGCTTTATATGCTAAAATTGGCAGAGAGATTTTTACGCAAAGTTAGGAAGACATAACATCTTTAACAGAATTTTCGGAAAACACAGCCTACACGACATCACGTCTGGCAACGGACTTAGGCTACTTGACTTAGCTACAGTACGAAATGCCACTATAGCGAGCATACGGTTTCCTCACTTCGATATCCAGAATAAGGCCCGTACACGACACAGACACGTCGTTGCAGACCTTAAGTCTGTGCAAACATGCCTTCGCCACATACGGTGCAGACAATCTGCACAGCATTTTTATACCCTATCACATAGGGGTATATTAGTTTTGATACATAGTTTGTAACATAGAGTAATAATTTAGCTACATATACCTCAAAGTATATGGATCAACTCAGAATCGCTAGCTGAGTCGATTTAGCCATGTCTGTCCGTCCGTCCGTCCGTACGTCACCAGTTTTTGGGCTTTAAATTTTGAGCTAGAAAGATGAAATTTGGTACAATTGCTCTTTGTTGCTCCCAGCAGAACAAGTGTAAAAATTTTTGAAATCCGTGGGCGTTTTTAATAAAAAACGTTTTTCGGTCAAATTTTAAATATCTCGAGAATCTTAGTAATAATAATATGAACATTTCGTCTATAGACCACTTTAACCCACGCCCACTTTTTGGGGGCGTTTTCTTACAAAAACCGTTTGTATACCCTACCCCATAGCATATGCAGGAGAAAAACGATGTTTTTTGTCAAACAACAAAATATTCTGATAAACTGTTTGACAATATGTTATGACAGTGTCATTTTCTGTATTACATCGCCATAAGGCCTATATTTTGAGGATATTAATTTTAAGGATGGGATGGGATAGGGTATTCACGATCCGCACAGCGGATTGTAGCCTCTCATAGGTTTTTCATTGGCATCGGATTTTAGAACTTCATTGATTACAATTATTAGCAGTTTTAACTTCCCACAAAACCAGAAAATTTCTATAAAGTTCTAAAAACTCTGTCCAGAAGTGGCCTTTACTATTTTTACTCATGTTAACGCCGCAACATTTCTCGCTTGTCTGTGCGAAATTCACCATACACCACACAGATATCTCGTTACAGACTATGAAAAATTCAAAAAGTTTCACGCAGACGGTCGCTGCAGATAGTCGACATGGATGCACATGACACAGACGGTCTGCGCAGTTATGAGCACAACAACGAAATATTTTCGTACTGGCGGTCTCCAGATCAACGAATGGTCAACCAAATTGATCACTTTGCGATAGACAATGGACACGCATCCAGTATTTTTGATGTCCAAACATTCCGAGGGGCTAACATCGACTTGGACTACAACCTTTGTGCATCCAAGGTAAAAATGCGGCTACCCCCCAGCAAGAAACCTTAGGTTTAATGAGGACTGCTGACAGATGCTCGCAGCCAAGAACGAGGCCTACAAGGGTTAGCTGCAGGTAAAGACGAGAGCTGCCATTGAGAAAAGAAGAAGGGAAGAACAACAGCTTTTCAGAAAGAAAGCACGCGATCGAGGATATAAAGAGGTGGCACTCCAGGAACGATGTTTGCAAGCTTTGCCAAAGTGTAAAACGTCAAAGCCAAGATAGAAGGCTCGCACAGAATTCTGTCGAAATAAACAGGGAAATATCGTAGTTGAGACATAGACGATGAACGAACAATTCAATATTGGTGACGACAGCGAAAACTACCAACCACCCAACCTAAGTGAAGTGAGGATAGCAATATCTTAACTCAAGCTTAATAACGCTGCTGTATAAAGCCGGCGGAGATGACTTGGAAATTAATATCTACCAACTCATAAGCCAAATCTGGTCAGATAAAAGTATGCTGAAGAATGGAACCTCAGCATCGTTTGCCCGATCCACAAAAAAGAAGACCTTCTGAACTTCGCCAGCAAAAGAGCCATAAGTCTCCTCAACATCGCGTACATGATCCTATTTGCCATAATATGTGAACGCCTGAAACCGTTTACCAGAAACCTGATCGTTCCTTTTCAGTTTGGTGTTAGGCCTGGAAAGTCCATAACATATCAAATCCTCACACTTCAGCAGATTATGGAAATAAGCCATAAAGTCCAAATCGATACCAAACACCTATTCATCGATTTCAAAGCCGCATACGACAGCATTTATAGAGACGAACTATACAGAGCCATGTCTAGTTTTGGTATTCCGCTCAAACTCGTCCGACCGGATGACGATTAAAAATTCTCATTGCTTCATCAGGGTCGAAAACGACCTCACCGACACATTCGATAACAAAACAAAAATATTGGCATGACGATGTACTGGCATGTAACTTCTTCAATTTGATTCTTGAGATGATTGTGCAAAACTCCCGAGCCAACACCAGAGGCTTAATCTTCCAAAATTCCAAGCTTAATCTTCCAAACTACTACCATAGGCCGTCGATATTGGTAGGTATCATTGGTGTCATTGGTAGGGCTCAACGTGATGTCATAACCATGTTTGTTAGAAGGAGTGGTAAAAGGGGTTTAACAGTAAATTGAGGTAAGACTAAGTATATGCTGTCAAAACGAAAGGACACACAATATCGACGAATTGGACAGAATGTTAACATTGACATCTATAAATATGATGTTGTACGGGACTTTGTCCACCTCAGTTCCGCTATAAACTTTAATAACAACACCTCGACAGAAATTAAACGAAGAATTACTCTTTCCAACCGCTGTTTCTACGGGCTAAGAAGGCAAATCAGTTGTTAAGCCATTACCCTCACTAAGGAGATCCTACAAGTTTTGCTCTACGGCGGTGAAGCATGAGCCATATCAAAAGTGGATAAAGAAATCCTTGGTCGATTTTAAAGGAAAATTCTTAGGTTCCGTTTGCATTGACAGGCTATGGAGGCGATGATTCAACCATGAATTATACGAACTGTACAGCGACATTCCTCTAGTCAAAACATCCCCATTGAACGTCTAAGATGGCTAGGACATGTAGAAGGAATGCACATCAATACTTCGGCACGCAGGTTTTTCGATTCCCAGTCAGACGTCGGATGCAGTAGAAGAAGACCTCGCCTTAAGTGGCGAGCACAAGTAGAAACCGAACTCAATCAACAATTTTGCAAATGGAGGCAGTAAACTAAGGACCGGGTTTATTGAGAAGCAATCTTGGTTAAGGCCCAGCTTCATTCCGGACTGTAGCGCCACTTATGTAAGTAAGTATGGATAATCAACTGAGAATCAGTACTCACTTACAACTTGACCACTACTAGCGCTACACGAAAAACGAAAATAAAACAAACCAAGGTAAGAGAGAAAAACCACAAAATCTGAATAAGTGATGGCTGTCTTAATATAATAAACATTTGAAAAAGTGTACATCTATATTTTTAAATGAATAAAATGTGTAGAAGTAGTTTTATGAATATTTTTGCCATTTTAATTTCGGGGTTTTCATTTTTTATTTATGGTGAATCGATTTTCTTAAATAAAATATTTTTGTGTTGGCGTATACCTCGACAAAAAATAATGAGTAATCCTTTTTCATATTAAAAAAATTAATTTCAATCGGTAGGGTTGCGATATTATCAAAAGAAGAGTGCTTCCATAAGAAATAACAAAAACATTTAAAAACGAGTGGTGGGTGCAAGACTGGGTCGTACGCAACTTTCTCTTTCACAGCGAGTTGGGCGTTAGATCAAATAGTACGCATTTTGATTATTAATGCTAAAAATTATATAAAATGTATATAAAATGATGAAATTGAAACGAACTTTTACTCCAAAATTTGAAGGAATCGGTGTCTATGTGAAAAATAATTATTTTTCGTTATTGGCCAAAACTGAAAATTCCGTTAAGTGATAGTTGGGCTAAAACTAATTATGTGGAATTGTTTAAAACTATAATAGTAGTATGTATATTAAACAAGCTGGCCCGTCAAACGTTGTTTTGCCATTATCAAATGGAATGACCGCCTACAGCGCCACCTGTTGAGAATTTTTCAATTTTTCTTTTTTCCTAAACCTTCGCGGAGCAATTACGAACAAATCCGCAGAAGGAAGTATCCAATTTGGTCCAGTCGTTTTCGAGTTTTAAGCATCCGAACAAACCAAGATCCATTTTTATATATATAGATTTCATTCAATTTGACATAGCAGTTTGCGAGATATTAACAATTTTCTTTATATGGCCTGAGTGACAAAATCCGTTATATGGATTTTCTCGAAAAAACTGGGTATGCAGTTTTGTTGGAACTAATATGCTTATAGTATATGTAAAGTTTAATCAAAATCGTAAGAGTCGTTTTCGAGAAAATTGAGGTTATGTGTATTTTTTATATGGCAGGTATGGCATGGCTAAAAGCAAACAAAAACATATGAGAGGCTACAATCCACTGTGCGGATCGTTGAATACCCTATCCCATCCCATCCTTAAAATTAATATCCTCAAAATATAAGCCTTATGGCGATGAAATACAGAAAATGACATTGTCACAATATATTGCTCAGACAGTTTATCAAAATCTTTTGTGGTTCGACAAAAAACAACGTATTTCTAGTGCTAATGCCTTGGGAAGGGGTATACAAATGGTTTTTGTAAGAAAACGCCCACAAAATGTGGGCGTAGGTGAACATGATCTATTGACAAAATGTTTATATTACCATTGCGGAAGTATTTGCATCAAATTTTTTTTCGAAAGTTTTTAAATTTGGACAAAAAACGTTTTTTACTAAAAACGCCCCCAAAAAGTGGGCGTGGAAAAAAACTTTGTATGCACGAAATATATATATGAGGATTGTCTAAATATGTTGCTAACACACTTTTTTGAAATTCCTTACGGTTTGGCTTAAAACTACGTTTTTTCTAAAAGGGGGCGTTTCAGTGGGCGGATTTTAAAATTTTTACACTTGTTCTGGTGACTCGGCCAAGGATCCTATATACCAAATTTCATTATCCTAGCTCAAAATTTAAGGCCCAAAAATCGGAGACGAACAGACGAACGGAGACGAACAGACAGACATGGCTAATTCGACTCAGCTAGCGATTCTGAGTCGATCCATGTACTTTGAGGTATATGTAGCAAAATTATTTCTCTATGTTACAAACTAAGTATCAAAACTAATATACCCCCCTATGGGATAGGGTATAAACATATGAGAGGCTACAATCCGCTATGCGGATCGTTGAATACCCTATCCCATCCCATCCTTTAAATTAATATCCTCAAAATATAGGCCTTTTGGCGATGAAATACAGAAAATGACATTGTCACAATATATTGCTCAGACAGTTTCTCAAAATCTTTTGTGGTTCGACAAAAAACAACGTATTTCTATTGCTAATGCCTTGGGATGGGGTATACAAATGGTTTTTGTAAGAAAACGCCCCCAAAAAATGTCGTAGGTGAAAATGATGTATCGACAAACTGTTTATATTACCATTGCGGAAGTATTTGCATCAAATTTTTTTCGAATGTTTTAAAATTTGGACAAAAAGCGTTTTTTACTAAAAACGCCCCCAAAAAGTGGGCGTGGCAAAAAACTTTGTATGAACGAAATATAGATATTATTAAATATGTTGCTCAGACACTTTTTTGAAATTCCTCACGGTTTGGCAAAAAAATAAGTTTTCCTAAAAAGGGGGCGTGGCAGTGGGCGGATTTCAAAAATTTTTACACTTGTTCTGGTGGCACGGACGAGGATCCTATATACCAAATTTCATTATCCTAGCTCAAAATTTAAGGCCCAAAAATCGGTGACGAACAGACAGACGGACGGACGGACACATGGACGGACGGACAGACATTGCTAATTCGACTCAGCTATACTTTGAGGTATATGTAGCAAAATTATTTCTCTATGTTACAAACAAAGTATCAAAACTAATATACCCCCCTATGGGATAGGGTATAAAAAATGGCCTAGAATTTGACCAAAAGAAGCTTGGATACGAAATTTGAAGACAATCGGTCAAGCCGTTTAGGCTGGGGAGACCATTACGGACAGAATGACCGACGAATCGACGAACCGACGGACGGAAATCCAAAAAACACTTTTTTGGGTTCCGCTATCATCGTAATGTAAGAATCAATCAAAATCTCGAGGTCGAAAATTTTCACAAATACAATATCTTTCTCTTTGAAGAGAAAGTTAAAGATGCTATAGTAATCAATGTAAATAGCAGTTTTTAGATTTTCTAAGGACAAAATCTGAGTTCTTAAATATTCTGATAATATTTACTTTTACGGGTGTGGTAGTGGGTTGAAATCAGATATGGGAGTAATGCATTACTACACAAATAAAATTGGAAACAGCATTAGAATTGATTGAAAGTAATACCAATGAAAAAAAATTCATTAGCATTATGAAACGCAATGCTAATGGCTTATTTTTTTCATTACACAATTATTTTAAGACATTGGGATGATATACCATAAACATATGTAAGGCCAACAGAGCACTGCAACCCAAAAACATCGTTTCTGCTGTCCTCCATTTATTTGCTACTTTGCAATTTAACCCCAACCCTGCATAGACCTCTGTTTGAAAAAAGAAATTATTTTTTTCTAGTTCCATGGAGAGTTTGTAGTTGGAAGCAACGATTTCAGTTTCTGCTACCATGCACATTCCATTTTTTTCCACTAGGTTCACACAAGCAATTAATAACTCAACAAACATTGTGTTTCTTCTATAGTTGCATGCGGTTTTAAAAAAAAAAACATAAATAAATAAAAAATGCCTTAATAAAATGAAATGAAAATAGTTTTCATTCACAATTACTACTTTTCATTGGCAATAAAAAAGTCAATGCCAATGCCATTTTTTTCCATTAGCATTATTATTTATATTCAATGCTTATAATTTTTTTTCATTAACATTGATTTTATCAATGCCAATGAAATGAATTATAATAATTTCTTTTGAATTTAGTTGCCATCCCTGAAGATTTCATCCAAATCGATTGAGTGGTTCAGTTTTTATTGATTTTTTTCCGCACTCCCATACAAATTTCCCCAGTGTGCGACGTAGTTTCAAATGAACAAACAAATTTGGCCAAAGCTGTATTGAAGAAGATCCAAAGGGAATGATTTCTCTCGCTAGACCTCACATTAGCGCCACCATAGAAATGTATCATCACTGGACACAGTTTATTTATTAGACGCGGCTAAAGGCTAGGCCTTTATTCGAACGACTTCGACAGGAGCTGTATGGACGAAGAGGAAAATGAAACAATAATTCATCTTCTTTGTAACCGTCCGGCCATATCAAAAAAAAGAGGCTTCATCTTGGTGTTTACCTCCAAATCTCTCCAATTTAAAAACACAGTAGTGAGAAGTCTTCTCCGTTTCATTAATAGCTCAGATTTGTTTTCTTTTTCAAGTAACAAGGAGAACGCACAAGATATGCGTGGTATCACAATGGACCAAAGAATAGACTGGTATACTGACGAATCGCTGGTAGACACTCTTACCTAACATTACCTAGTGTTACGGTTAACATACTAAAGTAGATCTTTTTTTTATAATTTACGCGCACTCAAGGGGTTATGAATACCCTTTAAATGTTTGACCACAGTACGAGCGTTAGAGAAGTAACGAAATCCATTATGTTACTAATACTTATGTTCCATTGATTTCTTTTTATTTGCCAATGTAACCAAAGTGTAAGGAAGGAAGGAAGGAGGTTCACGCAACCATTAAGTGTTCCTTTCTCATTCTTTTAGTCAAATCCTGAAAAGGCTGACATTTAGACAGTTTAATCGTAATAACTCAACAGCGAAATATTGTCTATGCAAGAACCTTGGGTGCTTAGGGACATACGAAAAAGAACATACAGGAAGCAAATATTCTATGAAAAAAACAAACACCAGTCAATGTAACCCATTTCGATGCTTACACACAAACTTTTTTAATTTAAAAGTTGCTTGCCCTTGCAGTTAAGCATAAAATGGAAGCAAGTGTCAGAAAAGTTTCATCAAAATATATATTCATATCTTTATACATGCATGTGTATATATTTTATGTATTTAAAACGAGAACAAACATCAAACAATAACAATAAACAAACTAAAAACAGGATACAGAACCAGCAAGGCAAAGAACAAAATATCACATAAATAAAATGAAGTCTTGTTAATCTAGGCAGCAACTTCAATGTTTATGTTATTAAAATGCCAGAATAGGCTAAAAGGTCTTTTGCTCTTCAAGTTGTTCAGATCTAGGAGTATTCGTAAGCTTATGAAGGGTGAAATCTGCTATGCGAAGAACTAGAAATAACACCATGGTGTGGAAGCTTTATAATACGTTGAAATATAGCACTCATTGGGAGTTATGCCCAAGTGAAAATACACCGCTAAACTACCATATAAACAACGTAGTTAAAAGCAAACGAATAAAGAAAAAAACATATGAGAAGGCTAAATAATTATATGCAGCATTTTCCACTTACACTCCACGTTTCGAAATATTTTTGTCATAATATTGTGAACAACTATTCATGGTGTTAAGAGGATCATTCATTTTGATGGTAAACATTTGTGTTGCTTGAGCTTTTAAAAGCAATTAAGCTGATGAGCCGTTTTTGTTCCAGCAACTGATGGCTTGCTGAACAGTTGCGTTGCTAAACTTACTCTCATTTTTATACCCTATCCCATTGGGGTATATTAGTTTTGATTCATAGTTTGTAACATAGAGAAATAATTTTGCTACATATATGTACCTCAAAGTATATGGATCGACTTAGAATCGCTAGCTGAGTCGAATTAGACATGTCTGTCTGTCCGTCCGTCTGTCTGTTCGTCACCGCTTTTTGGGCCTTAAATGTTGATCTAGGATAATGAAATTTGGTATATAGGTTCCTTGTCCGTGTCACCAGAATCCATATTTAGAGAATCGAATTATCTATATTTCGTCAATATAAAGTTTTTTGCCACGCCCACTTTTTGGGGGCGTTTTAAAAAAAAAAACGTTTTTAGTAAAATTTTTAAATTTTTGAAAAAAATTTGATGCACAATCATTAGTATTATTAATATGAATATGAACATATCCTCAATAGAACACTGTTTAGGGGCGTTTTCTTACAAAAACCATTTGTATTCCCTACCCCAAGGCATATGCAATAGAACAACGTTGTTTTTTGTCGAACCACAAAAGAATTTGATAAACCTTCTGAACAATATGTTGTAACAACGTCATTTTCAATTTTGTATGACCATAAAGACCACATTTTGGGGATATTAATTTTAAGGATGGGATGGGATAGGGTATTAAACGATCCGCACAGCGGATTGCAGCCTTCTCATATGTTTATATCCTATCCCATAAGGGTATATTAGTTTTGACATTAAGTTTGTAACATAGTGAAATAATTTCGATAGATATTACCTCAAAGTATATGGATGGATTCAGAATTGCTAGCTGAGTCGATTAAGCCATGTCTGTCCGTCTGTGTGTCACCGATTTTTGGGCCTTACATTTTGAGCTAGAGAGTTGAAATTTGGTATATAGACTCTCTTGCCGACGATGCAGAACAAGTGTAAAAAAATTTGAAATCCGCCTACTGCCACGCTCCTTTTTTAGAAATACGTAGTTTTAAGCCAAACCGTGAGGAATTTCAAAAAAGTTTCTGGGAAGCATATTTAGGCAAACTTTATATCTATATATTGTCTATTCAAAGTTTTTTGCCACGCCCACTTTTTGGGGGCGTTTTTAGTAAAAACGCTTTTTGTCCAAATTTTAAAATTTTTCGAAAAAAAATTAAATGCATAATCATTGGTAGTGTTAATATGAACATTTCGTCGATAGACCATTTTAACCCACGCCCACTTTTTGGGGGCGTTTTCTTACAAAAACCAGTTTTATTCCCTACCCCAAGGCATATGCAATAAAAAACGTTGTTTTTTGTCGAACCACAAAAGGTTTTGATAAACTGTCTGAGCAATATATTGTGACAATGTCATTTTCTGTATTTTATCGCCATAAAGTCCACGTTTTGAGGATATTATTTTAAAGGTGTGAAGGGATAGGGTATTGAACGATCCGCACAGCGGATTGTAGCCTTCTCATATGATGTAAAAGTCATTTTGAGCTAAAGGAGCACTAGTGAATTTCAAATAAGTCTTGGTATTATTTTCACGTTCTAAAATATAGAATTCTTTAAAAACATCAAAGATATGATGAATATAAAAAAAAAATTTGCATCCAAATCTGATTTCAGATAAGAGATTTATTAGATGAGGAAATTCGTATAAACAATAATTTTGTTGGCTTTTGTTAATGATAAACGAATTATTATCAGGCACATTCAATAGCATATAAAATCTACGAATTGTTTGGGCCCTCGTCACAAACAATAGCGCAAACTTTCAGGCCGAGTTCTTATCATTTTTTTAAATTGACCTCTATTATGTCTTCTAGATTTTAAGCTTTTATTCCACTTTCATAAGCAAGAACATATGAAAAGGTACGTGTTGTTCGAACAATAGTGTAAACATTTTTAAAATCCTCCCACTGCCACCTTTTAGAAAAACCTTATTTTTAGTCAAACGGTTAAAATTTTTAAAAAAGTATCTGAACAACATATTTAGACAATCTCAATATCTAGTTTTTTGCCGCGCCTTTTTCTTTAGGGCGTTTTTCGGTCAAATTTTCAAATATTCGAAAAAACTTTTGATGCAAAAACTTTAATAATATCAATATGAAGATTTTGACCATTTTAACCCACGTCTACTTTTTGGTGGTATTTTCCTACAAAAACGTAATAGGTGCTAGGTGTGGTACGTACCGTCTGTACGTCAGCGATTTGTAGGAATTAAATTTTGAGCTAGGATAATGAAATTTGGTATTTAGGATCCTCGTCTGTGCCTACAGAACATGTGTAAAATTTTTCAAAATCCGCCCACTGCCACGCCCCCTTTTAAGAAAAACTTATTCTTTGGCCAAACCGTAAGGAATTTGAAAAAGTTTCTGAACATTATTTTTAGACAATCTTTATATGTATATTACGTCTTTCTAAAGTTTCATGCCACGCCCACTTTTTGGGGGCGTTGAAAAACATTTAAAAAACATTCTTATACACTACCCCAAAACATATGCAGGGGAAAACCTTGTCTTTTGTAGAACCGTAAAAGTGTTGTATAAGCAGTCTGAATAATTTGCTGTCACCATGTCATTGTCTCTATTTTATCCACATCGTGTTTTTAGCCATGTCCACTTTTTGAGGATTTTAGTTTTACAGAAAGGATGGGATAGGGTATTCAACGATCCGCAGTGCAGATTGTATGAGAAGGCATATGTTTTATATTAAAATGTGTATTGAGAACCAGAATAAATTTAAGGTAGGGTTAAAACCGCACCCTCTAAAAATAGAAATAAGGTTTTATTTTATAAATCCAAGAAAGTCTCTATTTTCGTGATGAATATAGAAATTACCATGAACCACAATAAATCCGAAACATTTCAAACTTTTGGTAAGAGCGGGAAATTTAATTCTCTATTCATTCTACAAACAAAGCGCTCACAAAAAAGAGCGAAACAAAACTCCATCTTTCGTCGACCTTACAATCCTATATGCGACTTTTTTCATTTTCATAGAGAAGAAAATTATCCACTCGGGTAAGCAATGATAACAAACTTCCCGATTGTAGGTTTGGTATGCTTCAATTAGAAATGTTCCATCTGCAGAGAGGTCCTTCTAAAACATCGGAGTGTGTATACACTTCAGGACGCTGTTCTAAATGCAAATCACATAAAATTCATCGTCAATTGGCAAATAAACCATTCGCATTTGGTATTCAAAACAGCTTAAGTTTTTTAGCTTAATACTGTCGGCTATTCTTCTTTATTTATTGGAGCCTAGTGTCGTTGTATTCACTCAAGGGATGAATGCTATGTGCTATGCTCCAGAGCGGAATTAGAGATATAGCGTATTTTAGAGATTTAACAAGAAAAGGATATTGTGACCAATTTTGTAATCGCGAAATTAAAAAAATTACGGGTTGCTTTACACTTGATTTTATTTCGGGAAATAAATGTTCTTAAATTTAAATGTTACAAAGTGTTAGATTAATGTAACCATGAATGCATTTTGGTAAACAATATGAAATATTATTCTCTGGTATTACCTGTTGTTCTTCGTATGAGGTAATACACCTTTTTCCCAAAAATTCCGAAAAATTTTATAATTATATTATTATAAATTATGTAATTATTAAATACCGAAAATCTATAATCACGAAAACCCACTTAAATCCAATATACAGAAAACCCAGAATCCCGAAAATGGGCTTAACGATTTTCGGGATTCAGTCTGACTCCCGGGCTCTGACGGGACGGACGGGCTCAGTGGCGCGATGGTTAGTGTGATGAACTATCGCGCTGAAGATCTGTGTTTGATTCCCAGCCGTAGCAACACCTAAATGATTTTTCACTCTCGTGATGATCTGACAAATCATCCGAGTAGTATCAATTGTCAAGAAAATATTATCTTTACTTAGTCGTTCGGATTAGGCATAAAACAGAAGGTCCGCCCGTCGTGCAAGTATTACACACGCACACATGAATGGTTGTGAGAAAGCTCGGCCCTGGGTACTAAGGAGCCTGATGCGCCAAAAATTTGTATTTTTAGTCTGACTCCCGGGTCGAACACCTGCAGTTGCTTAATACTTACGAAGTCGAGCAAACCTATTGCTACTAATTACGCTAGCCGCTACATATTCGATCGGTCAGTAAATACATCGATCTCAAGATTTTAATCACACCTAACATTACGATGATAAAGAAGTCCATACATGTGGCGATTGTGTCTGTCTGTTCACACATTATATATTTTCTCTGCATCTTATCAAACTGCTCATGCAATTTATTAGAAACATAATTACCTACCGAACACCAAACGTCTGTACTTGTAAAATTGTTATCAACTGTTCTATAAGATACCAAACGACATTACACTTTGTAGCCGCAATTCACTTCTATTTCCATTAATTTCATTTATCCATAAATTTGGTAAATGAGGTCAAACGGAAAGACTCAACCGAATGCGATTTCCTTAAACGTCTACCAATGGTGCAATATGGTGGCGGCCTCTGTACCAATGCAATCCTTAAAAACCATGTCGGCCACCATCCAGCAACCATGCGACCCATCGTGCTTTACTTTTTGAGAACACAAACACTCTCATAGTCCTTTAGCCGGTCGTGTTAGCCTCACATTACATTTAAGGCACAAAGGATAACGGGGAATCCTAGACGTGCTCTTGAATTCCAAATAAAATAACTGTAGATGTGTTGTGCACAATTTCCTTTTACGACTCTCAAGAGTGGTAATAAATCTCGCTGAGAATAGTTTCCGGCAATCATTTTGTTTCCACTTAACCTCATTCGATTCTCTAGCAGCCTTCCCCGAGAGTAACGGCAATATAGCAGCAGTGCACATAGAAACTCTAAAGCTTTCCAAATCTAAATTCAACTATCCTGTACCCCTTTCCATACCACCCCCATCATATCAACATCGAGTAACAATTGCAACTAGCACGGAGTAGCCTCTTAACTGGTTACCATGTTGTGTGATTATCTGGGGCACACTTAATTTTCGGGAAATCCTTTAAATTTTCGTTTTTGGTCATTAAACATGTTCTACTACTCGAATATCGACAAGATGGAGGAGGAGACAATAGATGTTAGTGGGGCTTTTGCCGAATGCCAACATAGTGCATTCAATTCAATTATATTAAACGGACATTTAAGATTCATGTTTTAGGATATGTCTTGTGTCCCTTGCAGGGGATATCGGGTAGAAACAGAATTTGCTTAATGCATGGCAATGACATCGAACAAGGAGAATCGTATTAGTTTGCAGGATTTGGGTGACTTTAATTGTTCATACGGTGTGTGTTGATTTTCATTGCTACTTTAAGACATGTAATTCAACGTAAATGCTAAGCTTTTGTCTTTTCAGGTGAACAAATGGACCTGACCCATTGTCACCTAGCCACTTACGTAAAAAAAGCATTGTTACGAACCCACTAAGAGCCTCGGAAAATACTGATTTTATTGTTGACGACCATGCTAAACAAAAACATATGAGAAGGCTACAATCCGCTGTGCGGATCGTTGAATACCCTATCCCATCCTATCCATAAAACTAAAATCCCCAAAAAAGGGGGCATGGCTAAAAACACGATGTGGATAAATAGAAAAAATGATATAGTGACAACAAATTCTTCAGACTGCTTACAAAACACTTTAACGGTTCTACAAAAGACAAGGTTTTCTCTTGCATATGTTATGGGGTAGTGTATAAAAATGGTTTTTATATAAAAACGCCCCCAAAAAGTGGGCGTGGGTTAAAATGGTATATAGGCGAAATGTTCATATTAATAATGTTAATGATTCTGCATCAAAATTTTTTTCGAAAAATTTAAAATTTGACCGAAAACAGTTTTTTATTGAAAACGCCCCCAAAAAGTGGGCGTGGCAAAAAACTTTATATCGACGAAATATAGATATTAATATTGTCTAAATATGTTGTTCAGAAACTTTCTTAAAATTCCTTACGGTTTAGTCAAAAACTGAGTTTTTCTTAAAAGGGAGCGTGGCAGTGGGCGGATTTCAAAAAATTTTACACTTGTTCTGTAGGCAGAGACGAGGATCCTATATACCAAATTTCATTATCCTAGCTCAAAATTTAAGGCCTAAAAATCGGTGACGTACAGACGGACGGACGGACGGACGGACGGACGGACGGACAGACAGACATGGCTTAATCGACTCAGCTAGCGATTCTGAGTCGATCCATATACTTTGAGGTATATGTAGCAAAATTATTTCTCTATGTTACAAACTAAGTATCAAAACTAATATACCCCTATGGGATAGGGTATAAAAACATATGAGAAGGCTACAATCCGCTGTGCGGATCGTTGAATACCCTATCCCATCCTATCCATAAAACTAAAATCCCCAAAAAAAGTGGGCATGGCTAAAAACACGATGTGGATAAAATAGAAAATATGATATAGTGACAACAAATTCTTCAGACTGCTTACAAAACACTTTTACGGTTCTACAAAAGACAATACAGACGTACGGACGGACGGACGGAAAGACAGACATGGCTTAATCGACTCAGCTAGCGATTCTGAGTCGATCCATATACTTTGAGGTATATCTATCGAAATTATTGCTCTATGTTACAAACCAAGTATCAAAACTAATATACCCCTATGGGATAGGGTATATAGAGATAACTACGTTCGTAGCAGCATATGGAATGTGAAAACATTGTACAGGAGAGGTGCATAGGCAAAAACCAGCATCTGCTGTCGAAGATCAATGGCGACGATGTCAACAAGCCATTAGATCAGGCGCAATTGATGTGATAGGCTTTTCGCACCCAATAAAACCTATGAATAATGCCGACAGATGGTCACAGCCAAAAAAATAGGCAATGAAAGAGAAGAGCATTCATTTTCAGCATTTAGAAGAAAACACAAGAGGCATAAATTGGGAAACGGTTTTGTATATACCATCGCAAAATGGCCAGTTGCAAATCTTAACTGAAAATATATATTTGTACTCTATTTGATGTTCATGTGCCTTTGAAAATAAAAATCATAAAATCGAAAAAATAAACCAAGTCCAGCCGAAATATACGATAACTTATGCAGGAACTCGATGATGGGTATCAGTCTAAATGAATGAGGCAATGATTAATTCATAATTATTTCAAATTTGCCTTTTTTATCAAAAGTATTTTAAATACTTTTACACTTTTACAAAATCAAATCAGTACTTATATCGAAGCAAATAGTTTACTCACCCCGAAAAATAATTATATCACTGCTTTATGAAGCGTTACTGACGATATTAGACAGGCATTGGATACGAATGAAGTTACCATTTTGGTTTTGCTTGACTTCTCAAAAACTGTTGATACAGTCAACCATGATAACCTATGCAAAAAGTACTGCATCAACACAACTTTACTTCACCTCCTATTAAGTTAATGTTTTATTACTTAACACACAGGAGGCAAGCAATTCTAGTTGGTGACAAATTATCATTTTTTTCCAAACGTGGAATGGCGGTCCACAGCGTTCCATTCTTGGTAATCTTTTATTTTCAATATATGTTCATTAACATAAATTGAAAACATTTACTAAGCCTACTCATAACATATGTATGCCGATGACGTCCAATTTTACTTGAGTTGCCCCTCGAGCTAATTGAGCATGTAGTGTCATGAGGACACTGTCTCATTCAAATGGTCTTATTTTGGACCCTAAACATATGAGAAGGCTACAATCCGCTGTGCGGATCGTTTAATTCTCTATGCCATCCCATCCTTAAAATAAATATCACCAAAATGTGGTCTTTATGGTCATAAAGTATTGCAAATGACGTTGTTACAACATATTGTTCCGAAGGTTTCTAAAATTCTTTTATGGTTCGACAAAAAACAACGTTTTTCTATTGCATATGCCTTGGGGTAGGGCATACAAATGGTTTTTGTAAGAAAACGCCCCCAAAAAGTGCGCGTGGGTTAAAATGGTCTATTGACGAAATGTTGGTATTAATACTGCCAATGATTGTGCATCAAATTTTTTTTCGAAAATTTTAAAATTTGACCAGAAAATATTTTTTATAAAAACGCCCCCAAAAAGTGGACGTGGAAAAAAACTTTATATTGACGAAATATAGATATTACGATTCTCTAAATATGCTGCTCAGACACTTTTATAAAATTCTTTACGGTTTGGCCAAAAAAACGTTTTTTTAAAAAGAGGGCGTAGCAGTGGGCGGATTTTAAAAATTTGTACACTTGTTCTGGTGACTCGGACAAGGATCCTATATACCGAATTTCCTTATCCTAGCTCAAAATGTAAGGCCCAAAAATCGGTTACGAACAGACAGAAGGACGGACAGACAGACATGGCTTATTCGACTCAGCTAGCGATTCTGAGTCGATCCATATACTTTGAGGTGTATGTACTTACTTACTTACTTACTTAAGTGGCGCTACAGTCCGGAATGAACCTGGGCCTCAACCAACATGCCTCTCCAATTAGCCCGGTCCTTAGCTAACTGCCTCCAGTTGCGCACTCCAAGTTGGTTGAGGTCGGTTTCCACTTGTGCGCGCCACTTAAGGCGAGGTCTTCCTCTACTGCGTCCGACGTCTGGCTGGGAATCGAAGACTCTGCGAGCCGGAGTATTGGTGTCCATTCGTTCTACATGTCCTAGCCATCTTAAACGTCCAATGCGGAGTTTTTTGACCAGGGGCATGTCGCTGTACAGCTCGTATAGTTCTTGGTTGAATCTTCGTCTCCATAGCCCGTCAACGCAAACGGGACCGAAGATTTTTCGAAGAATTTTCCTCTCGAATCTACCAAGGATTTCTTCATCCGCTTTTGATACGGTCCATGCTTCAGCGCCGTAGAGCAGGACTGGGATGATCAGGGTCTTATATAGGATCTCCTTAGTAGTTCGAGTGAGGGCTTTACTACTAAATTGCCTTCTTAGCCCGAAGAAACAGCGGTTGGCAAGAGTAATTCTTCGTTTAATTTCTGACGAGATGTTGTTGTCAGAGTTAATAGCGGAGCCGAGGTAGACAAAGTCCCGTACTACCTCAAAGTTATATCTGTCAATGGTGACGTTCTGTCCAATTCGTCGATGTTGTGTGTCCTTTCGTGTTGACAGCATATACTTAGTCTTACCCTCATTTACTGCTAAACCCATTTTCGCCGCTTCCTTCTCTATACTAGCGAACGTGGCTATGACATCACGTTGAGTCCTACCAATGATGTCAATATCGTCAGCGTATGCTAGTAGTTGCACCGACTTTTGGAAAATTGTGCCTCTGGTGTTGGCTTTGGAGTTTTGCACAATCCTCTCAAGAATCAGATTAAAGAAGTCACATGACAGCGCATCGCCTTGCCTAAATCCTTTTTTGGTATCGAATGTGTCGGTGAGGTCGTTTCCGACCCTGATGGAGCAGCGAGAATTCTCCATCGTCATCCTACACAAACGGACGAGTTTGGGCGGTATACCAAAACTAGACATGGCTCTGTACAGTTCGTCTCTATAAATGCTGTCATATGCGGCTTTGAAATCGATGAATAGGTGGTGGGTATCGATTTGGACTTCTTGAGTTTTTTCCAGGATCTGCCGAAGTGTGAAAATTTGATCGGTTGTGGACTTTCCTGGCCTAAAACCACACTGATAAGGGCCAATCAGGTTGTTGGTAAACGGTTTCAGGCGTTCACATATTACGGCAGATAGGATCTTGTAGGCGATGTTGAGGAGACTTATGCCTCTGTAGTTGGCGCAGTTCAGAGGGTCTCCTTTTTTGTGGATCGGGCAAACGATGCTGAGGTTCCATTCTTCAGGCATATTTTCATCCGACCAGATTTGGCTTATGAGTTGGTGGATGTTACTTACCAAGTCATCTCCGCCGGCCCTATAGAGCTCAGCGGGAAGGCCGTCATTTCCGGCAGCCTTATTAAGCTTGAGTTTAGATATTGCTATCCTCACTTCACTCAGGTCGGGTGGTTGGCAGTTTTCGCTGTCGTTGCCAATATTGAATGGTTCGTTCTGCCTGACAGCGGAATGTTGTTCGTCATCGCCGTTTAACAGTCTGCAGAAGTGGTTCTTCCATATCCTCAGCATCGACTGTGTCTCAACTACAATATTTCCTTGTTCATCTCGACAGGATTCTGTTCGAGCCTTGTATCCTTGGCTTTGACGTTTTACACTTTGGTAAAACTTGCGAACATCGTTCCTGGAGTGGCACCTCTCTATATCCTCGATCGCGCGCTTTTCTTGCTCTTTTTTCTTCTTGCTGAAAAGCCGATGTTCTTCCCTTCTTCTTTGCCTATAGAGCTCAATGGCAGCTCTCGTCTTCACCTGCAGCTTAGCCTTGTAGGCCTCGTTCTTGGCTGCGAGCATCTGTCGGCATTCCTCATCAAACCAGGGGTTTCTTGCTGGTGGGCGCGAGAAACCTAGCACATCAGCTGCGGCTGATCTAATGGCCTGTTGGCATCGTTGCCATTGCTCTTCGACATTCGATGCTGGTGGTATGGTGTTAATCGAGAGGTTAAGGGATACGCGTTGTGCGAAGGTCTTGGCGGTCTCTTGCGATTGCAGTCTTCCGACATTAAATTTTTTCACAGTATTTCTGGATTGTTGTGGCGTGGTGGATATCCGCATTCTTACCTTGGCTGCTACAAGGTAGTGATCCGAGTCGATGTTAGCTCCTCGGAATGTTCGGACATCCAAAATACTGGATGCGTGCCTCTTGTCTATCGCAATGTGATCAATTTGGTTGACCGTTCGTTGATCTGGAGACCGCCATGTCCCCTTATGGATATCGAGGTGAGGAAACCGTGTGATGGCTATAGTGGCATTTCGTTCCGTAGCGAAATCAACTAGCCTAAGTCCGTTACCAGACGTGTTGTCGTGTAGGCTATGTTTTCCGACAATACTTCTAAAGATGTCTTCTCTTCCTACCTTTGCGTTAAAATCTCCCAGCACGATTTTAACATCGTACTTCGGTAGTCGCTCATAGGTTTTGTCGAGGAGCTCGTAGAAGCAATCCTTAGCTATATCATCTTTTTCTTCCGTCGGAGCGTGAGCGCATATAAGGCTTATGTTGGCGAATTTGGCCTTGATGCGGATTGTTACTATGCGTTCGCTAATGTCTTGGAAACATAAGACTTCTTGCCTAAGTCTGGCACTTATTACAAATCCGCATCCGAATAGTCGCTGTTTCTGCTCACTATAACACGGTCCGTAGTATATGTCACAGTTTTTCATCCTCTTTTTGCCCGGCCCATCCCATCGTATTTCCTGGATGGCAGTAATGTCTGCTTTGTAGCAGTTTAGGGCTTCCGCTAGTTGTTCGCCTGCACCTCTCCTGTTTAATGTTCTCACATTCCAGGTGCAGATACGAACGTCGTTGTCCTTTTTTCGTTTAGCAGGGTCGTCAACAATAAAATCCGTCCTTTCCGAGGCTATTGGTTGCTTCGTAACCATGTTTTTTTCTGTGGGTGGGTAGTTAGCCCAAAGCACAACCCCCAACCTGGAGGGCCAGTTCCAATTTATTAGATACCCCTTGGACACGGGGCCATCAGTATCCACTACGGGATTGAGCGCTGCCGTTGGCCTTTCGGTTCATCCGCCACCATCTCTGTTCAAGGGGCCTGACTAACCCTTGAAATTCCTAGACAACCTGTTGTCCGAATATGTCAGAGCACCAGGGTGTTTATAGTGTTGCTGTTTTTCGTCGTGTTATCAACACTCGCACTTATCGTTTAGCAAGTCAAATCCGGTTGGATGAGACCAGTACCCGATGGTTACCACTTGGAGGTAAAGATAAGCACATTTGATGTGTAGTCAGAGTTGCAACACTGGGCATTGCCAAGTTAACGCCAATCAGAGTCTACCCTCGTTCTACAGCACCCAACCAGGTGTATGTAGCAAAATTATTTCCCTATGTTACAAACTATGTATCAAAACTAATATACCCCTATGGGATAGGGTATAAAAAGCCAAAACGCTTGTGAGTCTCACGAAAACAACTCAGTATGTCATATTTTCCTCCGAAAGTGTTGAGCGATGCTTCTATCTTTGGTTGGCATTTAATCGCTATCTTGCTTGGGAAAAACATATAAATTGTAACGGAAATATCAGGACAATGATGAAGCCTTCACCTCGAAAAGGATACCCGGTACCTGGATACAAAATCCTAAGATCAGGAATTCAACTTGGAAATTTTTGGGTGTCCTTCTTCACCATTGTCCCAAAACCTTCCCTTCCGGAAGTCACCCCTATGACTCACGGCCACAGGACTCCGTAAGCCAGTCCGGGCAACAACAAGAAAAGGGTGTTCGAGGCAAAAATGTCGAGGCATGCTAGCTCCCGCGCATACTAGCTCGTCGGTTAGGGAGGGTTCTTGACACAAGGCGCCTGCGAACCGTGTTACGATTCCATGCCAGATAAAGATGGAAGTATCTGTAAATGTTTAAAAAACCCGAAGTATCTCAAGTTCCGCTTCTAATATCGTTGCTTCTGATAACATCCTCCAAGTGAAGAGTCCACAGGTGTTAAGAGTAGTCGTCTTCATCAACCCACCCACTGCTCCAACCAACACTCAAAAAGCATCAGCGAGCATCCGTGGTTACTATTGGTCCAACTATTAGTAACCCCTAAAAAAAAGAGTTCTTCCCTTCGCGCACTCGTCAACCCATCTTAGACCCTATTCGCGATCAAGCCCACCAAAAAATAAAAAAATTAAAAACCCATTATGAGGAAACTTCCCAAGGCGAGATTAAAAGAAGATACATTGCTTAAGCGGAAGTATCTGACCGCGAAGAAAAAAATCCAGGGAGTAAAATACCTTAAAGTACTTTTATTATGTAAAATTAAGAACAATAATAATATTCATAACTGTTACTAACTTATACAAACTTAATAAAATAACTTAATCTAATTAATTAATTATCAATACAAGTAATTTAAACTTAACATAGATACATAGATACTTATACCCTATCCCATAGGGGTATATCAGTTTTGATACTTAGTTTGTAACATAGAGAAATAATTTAGCCACATATACCTCAAAGTATATGGATCTACTCAGAATCGCTAGCTGAGTCGAATTAGCCATGTCTGTCCGTCCGTCCGTCTGTCTGTTCGTCACCGATTTTTGGGCCTTAAATTTTGAGCTAGGATAATGAAATTTGGTATATAGGATCCTTGGCCGAGTCACCAGAACAAGTGTAAAAATTTTTAACATCTGCCCACTGCCACGCCCCCTTTTAGAGAAACGTATTTTTAAGCCAAACCGTAAGGAATTTCAAAAAAGTGTGTTAGCAACATATTTAGACAATCCTAATATCTATATTTCGTCTATACAAAGTTTTATGCCACGCCCACTTTTTGGGGGCGATTTTAGTAAAAACGCTTTTTGTCCAAATATAAAAAAAAAATCGAAAAAACTTTTGATGCAAATGCTTCCGTAATGATAAAATAAACATTTTGTCCATAGATCATTTTCACCTACGCCCACATTTTGGGGGCGTTTTCTTTCAAAAACCATTTGTATACCCCATCCCAAGGCATTAGCAATAGAAATACGTTGTTTTTTGTCGAACCACAAAAGATTTTGATAAACAGTCTGAGAAATATATTGTGACAATGTCATTTTCTGTATATCATCGCCATAAAACCTATATTTTTAGGATATTAATTTTAAGGATGGGATGGGATAGGGTTTTCAACGATCCGCATAGCGGATTGTAGCCTCTCATATGTTTTTATACCCTATCCCATAGGGGTATATTAGTTTTGATACTTAGTTTGTAACATAGAGAAATAATTTAGCTACATATACCTCAAAGTATATGGATCGACTCAGAATCGCTAGCCGAGTCGATTAAGCCATGTCTGTCTGTCCGTCCGTCCGTCCGTCTGTACGTCACCGATTTTTAGGCCTTAAATTTTGAGCTAGGATAATGAAATTTGGTATATGGGATCCTCGCCCGTGCCTACAGAACAAGTGTAAAAATTTTTGAAATCCGGCCACTGCCACGCCCCCTTTTAATATAAACTCAGTTTTTGGCCAAACCGTAAGGAATTTTAAAAAAGTGTCTGAGAAGCATATTTAGAGAATCGTAATATCTATATTTCGTTCATATCAAGTTTTTTGCCACGCCCACTTTTTGGGGGCGTTTTTAATAAAAAACGTTTTACGGTCAAATTTTAAAATTTTCGAAAAAAATTTTGATGCACAATAGTTAGTAATATTAATATAAACATTTCGTCTGTAGATTTTTTTAGCCCATGCCCACTTTTTGGGGGCGTTTTCTTACAAAAACTGTTTGTATACCCTACCCCATAGCATATGCAGGAGGAAAACGATGTGTTTTGTCAAACAACAAAAGATTCTGATAAACTGTTTGAACAATGTGTTGTGACAATGTCATTTTCTAAATTATAGGCTAATAAAGCCAACTTTTTGGAGATATTAATTTTAAGGATGCGATGGGATAGTGTATTAAACGATCCGCACAGGGGATTGTACTCTTCTCATATGTTTTTTTTTTTTGCACTAAATTATGCAAAAAAATATTAGTAAAATTTTTAATTGTCGCTCTCAATTAGTTTAAGAGATATTAAACAACAAAAATTCTGAATTTCCAGACACAATTCAACCATTTTTTACAGTTCACACATAGCAGTGATTAATAAGAAGAAACACATTCCAATGGAGCATTTCCAGATAAAAAATTAAATATTACTTATATTTATACCCTATCCCATAGGGGTGTATTAGTTTTGATACATAGTTTGTAACATAGTCAAATAATTTTGCTACATATACCTCAAAGTAAATGGATCGACTCAGAATCGCTAGCTGAGTCGAATTAGCCATTTCTGTCTGTCCGTCCGTCCGTATGTCCGTTCGTCCGTCTGTCTGTTCGTCACCGATTTTTGGGCCTTAAATTTTGAGCTAGGATAATGAAATTTGGTATATAGGATCCTCGCCCGTGCCTACAGAACAAGTGTAAAAAATTTTTAAAATCCGCCCACTGCCACGCCTTTTAAGAGAAACTCAGTTTTTGGCCAAACCGTAAAGAATTTTAAAAAATTGTCTGAGAAGCATATTTAGAGAATCGTAATATCTATATTTCGTCAATACAAAGTTTTTTGTCACGCCCACTTTTTGAGGTGTTTTCTATAAAAAAAAACCTTTTTGGCCAAATTTGGAAATTTTCGAAAAAAATGTTGATGCAAAATCATTGGTAGTATTAATATGAACATTTCGTCAGTAGACCATTTTAACCCACGCCCACTTTTTGGGGGCGTTTTCCTAAAAAAAACCATTTGTATGCCCTACCCCAAGGCATATGCAATACAAAAACGTTGTTTTTTGTCGAACCACAAAAGGTTTTGCTGTATTTTATCGCCATAAAGCCCACATTTTGAGGATATTATTTTAAAGATGGGATGGGATAGGGTATTCAACGATCCGCACAGCGGATTGTAGCCTTCTCATATGTTTTTATATTCTTTTGATTTGCTAAAGATGTTTTAGTTTTTTTAAACGTTAATAATGTCAATATGTATAACAATTTATATATATATGTACGTAGATGTATGTTAATGTATAGTGTAAGTTAAATAATTAATTTTAATGGTAAAATGGTAAACTTTAATATATCAAGTGTGTGCGTTTGTTACTAGGTAGCGAGAGAACTTATCTGTATGACTGCTACTGATGATGGTGATTTCTTCTTATAGGTGCAGATGCATATATTATACGTGCACTATTCTTATGGGGAGGATAAAGATGATGATGAGGATGATGTTGTTGCTTATTATGAAAATGGTTAAAGATGATTATGATGAATGTTAAAGATGATGCAATTGATGGAGATATATTTGAATTTAAAGATGAAGAAGGTGATATTTTGGAGTGGGATGAATGTGATGATGGATGCGTTTTTAAAAAGATATTTAGTATCCAGGTCGATATTGTCAGTTAGGATGCTGCGTACTCGAGAATCGTTTTTAATTTTTGACTCGAGGAGTAATACTCTAATGCACTGAAAATGAGCACTGCGTGGTGAATTGCACTCCGAATCCTTTTTTTTTTTTGTTTTAAGTTTTTTTTTCAATTGGCGGTTGAATTTGTTTTTTTTTTTGATATTGTTGTTACACTGTGTTGTGTACCAATTATCAAATTACTTAAACACACCGGTATGAAGGAGACTGTGGGCGAAGTAAGAAAAATAGAGAATTTTGTCAGTAAATTACTCGATTTTTGCTACTTTTCGTAGGATAATTATGTAGATATTACTCAACAATTTGGGTATTGTTCCCCAGGTAACAATACGTAGTTCCAAGACGTCTCACTTCATTCTTCCTAAGATCAAAAATACGACATATACACTATTGTCACAATAATTAGCACAAAATTAACTCACGTTGTATAAGAAGTTAGATTTTTTTCCTTTTTTTTATTGTATTTTTGTTTTATTACTCGCGAAGTTGTTATTTAATTCGCTTTTTTTTTTCGGTGGTATTCTTTTACCACAAAAAAAACTTTCAATTACGTACACGGGTATAAATCGACCGACCGCAACGTTGACGCTGATGAGCTTTTACCATCTGACGTTGGAAGATGAATTTGTCACGATCAGCTGTTATCAAAAGAGACAGTGAACTTCTCGTCACTGCTCTTTATAACTATCGCTCATACCGTAGTATTTTTTTTTATATGCACTAAGCATCTACCGTATTTTGAAAATGCTGTGATTTCGGTCGTTGATTCTTACGGCCGCGGCTTGCTCACCCATACCACTTGATTCTCTTTACCACTGAGTAGTTGAGTACCTCAGTCAATCAATGTTTCTTTCTTTCTTTCTTTCCTTTTTTGTTTACAAAAATCAATTTTTCAAAGCCTGAACATATGCAGTGAATTTTTAAAGTTTTTAATTTCACAATTGAAATGCATAAAGCTTCTTAATTGTCAAAAACTGGGCTTCCAAAACCAACGAGAGGAAGCGTAACATTTTTGTTGGTTTAAATATTATTATTATTAAATCCGTTCCCCACAAAATTCACTTCTCAGAAAAGTCTATGGAGTACTGCGAACAATGTGAGTAACACAGTCTTTCACATCAGAAAGCACACCCTTACTTTGTAGCTAAGACCACAATAATTCTGATATTGATATATGGATGCAAAATTGTTGGCAACTGCAGCTCTACAAGCAAAAGATAATTTAACGTCGCTTTCAACAGTGCATTACATCTTTGGGTTGAAAAGATATGACAGACTATCTGGTTTTACCACTCGTACACTTGGTATGTCACATAAAAGTGATCTTCAACTTTGCTTTCTGTTTTGATAGATTAAGAATGGCACCTTCAAAAAGATTTCGTTAATTAATTCATCCTCGCTGTTCATTTCTAACCTCTGAGCTCCAATTTGTTGTCAATGCCGTTCGTCTATGGAATTCTTTACCGCTTTACCTACCTTAAGGAAATACAGAACAGAACAAACATACCAGTACTTATAAAGTCTTCTTTTCTATAAATTCGTAGACTTAAAATTAAATTTGTAAATTTAAAGATTGTAATTGGAAATAAAAAATAGTTTTTTTTTAAATCTATTAGTTCTATTTTGTAAAATTAGCTTAAAACTAATTCATAAGATATTGTATCTTACAGCAAAATTTAAATTTTGCGCCATTTATGTGTTTTCACTGCCTAAATTACAAGATATGGATGTGACCAACACATTCTATTCCATATTTAACATCGAAAGTTTTTTTTTTAAATATCCTTAAAAATTTAATGAAACCCGTTTTTTAAGAGAAAACGTCCCCAAAAAGTAGGCATGGTAAAAAATGTTATACGAACGATATATATAGAGTTATTAATAGAATTTTAACACCATAAACCAAATACAATGTGATTGTTTTCTATAATTTGGCCAAGCTATGAAAATCGTCAAATCCTCTTACGCTTACTTTGCAGTGAAACAGAAAGTTGCGTACGACCCAGTCGTGCACTCACCAATCGTTTTGTAACTCTATCTATTTTAGCTGGTTAAGTCTTTTCTATATTTAAATTTATCCGACACATTTTAATGTTGTGCTCATAACATCAGCAAAAAAAAAAAACATATGAGAGGCTACAATCAGCTATGCGGATCGTTGAATACCCTATCCCATCCTTAAAATTAATGTTCTCAAAATAAAGTCTTTATGGCGATGAAATACAGAAAATGAATTTGTCACAATATATTGCTCAGACAATTTATCAAAATCTTTTGTGGTTCGACGAAAAACAACGTTTTTCTATTGCATATGCCTTGGGGTAAGGCATACAAATGGTTTTTGTAAGAAAACGCCCCCAAAAAGTGGGTGTAGGTGAAAATGATGTACAGACAAAATGTTTATTTTATCATTACGGAAGCATTTGCAGCAAAAGTTTTTTTTTCGAATTTCTTTAAAATTTGGACATAAAGGGTTTTTACTAAAAACGCCCCCAAAAAGTAGGCGTGGCAAACAAATTTGTATGGACGAAATATAGATATTAGGATTGTCTAAATATGTTGCTAACTCACTTTTTTGAAATTCCTTACGGTTTGGCTTAAAACTACGTTTTTCTAAAAGGGGGGCGTGGCAGTGGGCGGATTTTAAAAAATTTTACACTTAATCTGGTGACTCGGACAAGGATCCTATATACCAAATTTCATTATCCTAGCTCAAAATTTAAGGCCCAAAAATCGATACATAGTTTGTAACATAGAGAAATAATTAAGCTACATATACCTTAAAGTATATGGATCGACTCAGAATCGATAGCTGAGTCGATTTAGCCATGTCTGTCCGTCCGTCCGTCCGTCCGTCCGTACGTCACCAGTTTTTGGGCCTTAAATTTTGAGCTAGAATGATGAAATTTGGTATACGAGCTCTTTGTTGCTCCCAGCAGAACAAAAGTAAACATTTTTGAAATCCGCCCACTGCCACGCCCCCTTTTTAGAAAAACGTTGTTTTTGACCAAACCATAAGGAATTTTGAAAATGTTTCTGAACAACATATTTAGACAATCTGAATATCTATATTTCGTTCATATAAAGTTTTTTGCCACGCCCACTTTTTGGGGGCGTTTTTATATAAAAACCATTTTTATACACTACCCCATAGCATACGCAGTAGAAAAACATGTGAGAGGCTACAATCCGCTATGCGGATCGTTGAATACCCTATCCCATCCAACTAACAATCTAACAATGTTGGTGTAGTATAGTTATTTCTCTTGTGATCGTTAAATTCAAAACACAAAATTTTTGTCGCCCATTACGACAGTCTTTAAAAAACCAATAATTTTTTCTCGGGCATATATAGCATCGATGAAATTATAATTAATTTGCCTATTACATGAAATAATTTTTCAAGTTATAACATCAAATCTTTTAAATTTACATCCATACCCAGGGTGGACTTGAAGCATGTTATTTAAAATTATTTCCTGATGGTTTACGCTAGGCATATGTTGCATCACGTAACAGCATCTACTTTATGCACTGAATTATGTAGGATTAACATATTTTAAATATTGAAAATACAGCTTTAATCCAATTGGCAGAGAAAGAAAAAGCGAAGATGAGCATCGCAATCGCAGTATGCAACCGCAGATTAATGGACGCCATTCCGTATAGTCAGTCGGTAGTGTAGCAAAGCCGCAACACAAAAAAAATTGAGAGGGTGGAAATGAGGTGAATTTTTTCATTACTTTCAGGCTGAACCAATTTTTTAAAGTCAGCAAGTGAATGGAAGTATTGAAGCAGTGGCAGCTGTGGGTAGGTACATTCGAATTCAATGTAATTTACCAGTGTAGTTGTAATCCGTGTAATATAGACGGATGTCTCTTAATATTTAGTTTATATTCAGAGAGTTCACTGATATATTTATTATGGTATCTGTATATGAGGAAGTTTTGTCAAAATAAATGTAAGTAGGTATTTGAAATGGTCCTATATTCCAATTACTCCAGTGCCATATTAACTGTTTGTATATTAATAATAAGAGGTCAAGTAAAAAGAAATCCATTATTTTTCCGAAAGACAGCTTTAGAAACCGGTATCTCACGTTGTATACGTCCTACCAACGAAATTCCATTAGAAAGTCGATACGCCATATTTTACAGTTTTTCTTCCAAAAAGGCAAAAACCCAAGACATACAGCAAAATGTGAATAATTAGATCAACGACAGCCAACAAATAACGATAGTGACTCACCGCAAGCTCCAGGAACTTGGTTGGGAGGCTCTTATGCATCCACCTTATGACTAACCATCCCATTATAATTTTGCCAAAAAAGAGGGTTTTCCTTGTAAAGTTTTCTAAAAAGAATGTTGCTCCAAAAGAAGAGTGAAAGGAGGTTCGATCAATATATTTAGCTGATCTGATGGCTTGTTGACATCGTCGCCGACATCTTCGTCGACTTAGAAAGCTCGAGAGATACAGAACGATTATTTTTAATTAATTTAATTTGCTGTGGCATGGTGGATCCAGCTAGTGATCCGAGTTAGTTAGACCCTCGGGATTTTCGCAATGTGATCAGTTTGGTTCACCGCTTGTTAATCTGGAGGAGCCATGTCCCTTTATGGATATCGAGGTGATACGTGTAGTAGTACGTGGTGTCATGTAGATTGTGCTCTCCGACAATACTGCTAAAATATTCTATCTTCCAACATTCGCTGAAAATTTCCCAGCGCAATTTTAAAATCGTACTTTGGTAGTCACTCATAAGTTTTCCCAGGAGCTAGTAGAAACAGTCCTAAGCAATGTAATATCATTTCTTCGTCGAAGCGTGAGCACAAATAAGTCTTATATTGCCAAATTCGGGATTTTTACGCATTGCTACAATACGTTTGCTAATGTCTTGAAGCCATACGACTTCTTGCTATTCTTATAACAAATCCACATCCAAAAAGTCCTTATTTCTGCTCAGTATAACACGGACCGTAGTTAATGTCACAGTTTGTCATCCTCTTTTTGCCCGGCACATCCAATCGTATTTATTGCATAGCAGTATTGTCTGCTTAGTATCAGCTTAAGGCTTTCGCTAGTTGTTCAGCTGAACGTCTTTTGTTTAATGTTCTCACATTTCAGGTGTAGATACGAACGTCGTTGAGCGATGCCGTTGTTCTTTTGGTGCTTAACCATTCAAATTATTGTGTGTCATATTGTCCGAATATGTCAGACTGGTTCATGCAAGTTGTTTGCTTAGTAGATGTAACCATTAATTCCATCTTGGGAATTCTATCTTAGCCGTTTGGGTAGGGATTTTGATTGATGACTTAACTACTAACTTGTTTTGTTTTTGCTATTATTTGTATATACCTTTTCCTATAGAAGTATATTAAATTTGATAGATATTCCTTTCATTTCGTGTTTCTAAAGCTCATCCTCACAAAAGGGAGGATTAAAAATGCTATCATCGTTTTTTCATCAGTACTTGTTTCAATCATCGCCTCCATAGCCCATCAACGCAAACAGTACCGAATATTTGTTGAAGTATATTTCCCTCAAAATTACCAAGTATTTCTTCATCCGCTTTTGATACAAACCGGAATGAACCTGGGCCAACATGTCTCCCCAATTATAGCGCTGTTCTTAGCTAATTTCCTTCAGTTGCGAAACGCAAGTTGGTTGAGGTCGGTTTTCACTTGTGCGCACCACTTAAGGTGAGGCCTTCCACTACTGCGTCCGACGTCTGGCTGGGAACCGAAGACCCTGTGAGCTGGAATATTACTGTCCATTCGCTCTAGATATCTTAAACATCTAAAACGTTGAATCTTTGTCTCCATAGAATTGAAAGAACACTACAAATGGATTGCAGCTTACGACCATTCGAAGATTAAAGTTGATTTTTCTAAAGATTACAGTCGGTATTCTTTATTTTTTTCTTTAGTGCAATGCCGTTTTATTGATTACACCATGAGTTCAATTAAAACCTAATAATCTCTTACTCGACTTAAGTTGCGCGCATAAGTAGAAACCGAACCCAGCCACTTGAAGTGCATAACCGGGGGGCGTTTAAAACCGGGACAGAGGGACAGACTTATTGCCTCGTTAGCTTAATTAAAAAGGTTAAATGTGCTATGTGTTACCACCCTGACGAAATTTAAACATGGGACTAGGTCCAAAGAGCCACAGATATAATGAACAATAAAGTAAAAATAAATTAAATGAAACGACTAGTTTCTTGAAAAGTACCTACATTACTCAGCATAATGATTATAATTTATTCAAAAAGTAATTTGAACATCAATCTCCAATCATTGCAGCAATGATGTAGAATCCCTTTTAAATAACCATCAGCTGTAACATTGAATTCAATTCGGGGATTATTAATGAGGGTCAATGAAAAAGTTTCCGAATTAAGTCAGATTATTCTATTCAAATATACATTTTTCTTGTCGCCTCCATAAATTTCATAAACTTCATTGTTCTACAATTGTTCTTGGATAAATCGTATTTGGTCTTATAGATTTATCAGTTTAATTTATCGAAAGATTTAGAATACATTTTGGTATTTCTTTGCAGACCTATATAAAAATTGGATTTATGGATATTGAGATAGCTCCTATATTAATTGATCCACAGGACGTTGTATTTAATTTTATATAAAGCAGATGTTGCCTTGGCTTGATAATATATTTTAAAGAAAGTAATTCTTATTGCTTAAGGATAGTGATGTGATTATATGAGGACACAAGCGTTCTCACTCTAGCCTCTCACTATCAACTCCTACTCTCACCTGCACGCTGGTGACTGACCCCTGTGGAAAGTCGTTTGGTGGTAGCAAACGAGAGAGGGGGGGAGTGTCCTCTCACTAAGGCACTCACTCTTCAGACGGCAGCGGAGGAATTCCCTAGATGGAGTCAACGTTGCGCACACAGCCCCAGTTTGATCGAACTGGTAGTGAAATCCCTATATGAGCTGCTTCGACATATTTGAACACCAGGTCTATAGGGATTTCCAATACTGAGCCAGGGTATTGGAAAAGAGTTGGTGGCGGAGAAGCCCTCAATGGGTCAACGGCAGCGCTCATATCCCAAAATGACATCGGTATTTTTTCCGGCCCGCTTTCCTAGGGTCAAAAAAAGGGCCTGGCCCTCCAGGTTGGGGGTTATGCTTTGGGTTAACTACCCATCCACGGAAAAGAGATTATGTTACGTAGCAACCAATAGCCTCGGAAAGGACTGATATTATTGTTGACAACCATGCTTAACGAAAGAAGGACAACGACGTTCGTATCTGCACCTGGAATGTGAGAACATTACACAGGAGAGGTGCAGGCGAACAACTAGGGGAAGCCCTAAACTGCTACAAAGCGGACATTACTGCCATCCAGGAAATACGATGGGATGGGCCGGGCAAAAAGAGGATGAAAAACTGTGACATCTTCTATGGACCGTGTTATAGTGAGCAGAAACAGCGACTATTTGGATGCGGATTTGTTATAAGTGCCAGACTTAGGCAAGAAGTCTTATGTTTTCAAGACATTAGCGAACGCATTGTAACAATCCGCATCAAGGCCAAATTCGCCAACAACAAGCCTTATATGCGCTCATGCTCCGACGGAGGAAAAAGATGATATAACTAAGGATTGCTTCTACGAGCTCCTCGACAAAACCTATGAGCGACTACCAAAGTAGGATGTTAAAATCGTGCTGGGAGATTTTAACGCAAAGGTAGGAAGAGAAGACATCTTTAGCAGATGACAACGTTTTGTCATCGGAGGGGACTTTAATGCAAAACATACATTCTGGGGATCTAGATGCATATCACAGAAAGGTAGGATGCTTTATGATATAGGTAGAAAGTACAATACCGAATTTCATTCTACGGGAAAACCAACTTACTGGCCAACTGATGCTAGAAAAATACCGGATTTGATCGATTTTTTCATTGTGAAAGGTCTGCCGTCCAATCGAATCAAAGTTGAAGAATGCTTTGATCTTTGCTCTGATCATTCTCCAGTCATTTTAACAATGAGCGAGTCACTGATTATAAATGAAAAACCACCCAGATTAACAAACGCGAAAACCAACTGGGAAGGTTTCAAAAACGATATTGAAAATAACATCCGACTGGGTGTATCGCTTAGAACCCCATTGGAACACGAAGTCGCTGTTGACTCATTTATCAATACCATCCAAAAAGCAGCATGGAATAATACTCCTCAACAGAACAAAATAGTGAGCTTTAGTAAAATTAAGTACCCCCGTGAAATACAAGATTTAGTAAGACAAAAAAGAAAAGCTCGTAAAAGATTGCACCAAACTCGTGCCCCGCAAGATAAAACACATCTCAATCGGTTGAGTAATTTGCTATCAAATTCGATTAAATATTTTAAAAACCATTCAGTAGAAACTTATCTGCAAAGCCTAACCGCTGGAAAGGAATCGAATTATTCGCTCTGGAAAGCAATTAGAGTCATAAAACGGCCAAAAATCGCTGTGCCGCCGATTAGGGTAACTCAAGACGTTTGGGCAAAGAGCGATAAGGAAAAAGCTGATGTTTTTGCCTCACATCTTGAGGAAACATTTAAGCCATTTGATGGTCCGGCGCAAAATGAAAACATTAATATATTCGAGAGTACAACCGATAATAACATAGTAAGATATGCAAGTATTGCCGAGCTTAAACGGGAAATACAGAAACTAAAGCCTAAAAAAGCTCCGGGTTATGACCTGATTACAGGAGAACTTCTTAAAATGTTGCCTCGGAAAGCATTAACTAAGCTTCTTTTTATTATAAATGCAGCAATCAGATTAGAATACATACCAAGACAGTGGAAAGTCGCGGAAGTGATTATGGTTCTAAAACCAGGGAAATCACCGAATGAAATAAAATCTTACAGGCCTATTTCACTTCTTCCAATAATTTCAAAAGTTTTTGAACGGATATTACTCGGTCGCTTACGCCCCATAATTGAACAGAAACGTCTTTTACCTGACCATCAATTTGGGTTTAGAAGTAAACATTCAACGGTGGACCAAGTACATCGAATTACAGATGTAATTGAGAAAGCTTTCGAAGAAAAGAAAATTTGTTCAGCCGTATTTCTTGACGTGTCGCAAGCTTTTGACAAGGTGTGGCACAAAGGCCTTACTTATAAACTAAGTCAAGTTTTGCCAGAACAATTATATAAAATCCTCGTGTCGTATCTTGAGCATAGACTCTTCCGTGTGAAACTTGGAAGCGAATATTCCGAGTTCAAAGAAATAATGGCAGGTGTACCGCAAGGAAGCGTCCTTAGACCAATCCTGTACCTCATATTCACTCGTGATATCCCACAAACAAACGATACAATAGTTGCAACGTTTGCTGACGATACTGCTATACTAGCAGTTGCCACAACAATAGAGGAAACAAATATTAAATTACAAAACGCTCTTAACGAGGTTAATGAATGGACTAAATCCTGGCGGATTGCACTTAATGAGAGCAAATCGATCCATGTAGATTTTTCGTATAAACGGACAAACAATTTGCCTGTATTTCTAAATACGGTTCGAGTCCCGTTTGCAAATGAAGCGAAATATCTCGGTATAACACTCGATGCAAAATTAAAATGGAAGTCGCATGTAAAAAAGAAATGCGAAGAACTTAAGAATAAATACAGAGAACTGTACTGGTTGCTCGGAAAATATTCGAAGCTTAACCTTGATAACAAGCTGCTATTATACAAGCAAGTGCTAAAACCGGTTTGGACATATGGTATACAACTATGGGGTTGTACCAGTGAAACGAATCTAAACATTTTACAAACTTTTGAAAACAAAATGTTAAGATCATTCGTCAATGCGCCGTGGTACATAAGGAACGAAGATCTACGCAGAGATCTGGGTATTCCCGCGGTTAAAGATGAAACAAAAAATTTTGCACGAAAACATAAAAAACGTTTATTAGGACACGTTAACACAACAGTCCTCCAAATTCTGGACGAAACAAATATATTGCGGCGTCTTCAAAGAACTAAACCCTTAGATTTGGCCCGATAATAACAAACCGCGCTATAATTGCGGAAAAGCAGGAACTCTCAAAGGAAAGTTACCTGCCAAACATATTATATAATCGTGATAAAAAAAATTGCTGGATAAGTCGAATACTTAGTTGCAATAGAAATACCAAATGGGTGGTGGTTTTAGTGAGTAAGAATCTCACACTACTTTGGGCACGTGCTCATCGTGTCTATGAAGATTTCCACCAGCCCACGGAAAAAAAAAAAAAAAAAAAAAAAAATCTTTAGCAGTACTTTCGGATAATATAGCCTACACGACAACACGTCTGGTAACGGACTTAGGCTAATTGACTTCACTACGGAGCGAAATGCCACTATAGCGGTTTCCTCACCTCAATATCCATAAGGGGACATGGCGGTCTATAGATCAACGAACATTCGACCAAATTGATCACATTGCGATAGACAAGAGGCCGCAACTGATGTGCTAGGTTTCTCGCGGCCACCAGCAAGAAACCCCTGCTTTGATGAGGAATGCCGACAGATGCTCGCAGCCAAGAACGAGGCCTTCAAGGCTAAGCTGCAGGTGCAGACGAGAGCTGCCATTGAGCTCTATAGGCAAAGAAGAAGGGAAGAACATCGGCTTTTCAGAAAGAAGAAAAAAGAGCAAGAAAAGCGCGCGATCGAGGACATAGAGCGGTGCCGCTCCAGGAACGATGTTCGCAAGTTTTACCAAAGTGTTAAACGTCAAAGCCAAGGCTACAAGGCGCGAACAGAATCCTGTCGAGATGAACAAGAAAATATCGTAGTTGAGACACAGTCGATGCTGAGGATATGGAAGAAGTCTTCTGCAGACTGTTAAACGGCGATGACGAACAACATTCCGCTGTCAGGCAGAACGATCCATTCAATATTGGCAACGACAGCGAAAACTGCCAACCACTGCCAACCAACTGCCGATCCACAAAAAAGGAGACCCTCTGAACTGCGCCAACTACAGAGGCATAATTCTACTCAACATCGCCTACAAGATCCTATCTGCCGTATTATGTGAACGCCTGATACCGTTTACCAACAACCTGATCGGCCCTTATCAGTGTGGTTTTAGGCCAGAAAAGTCCACAATCGATCAAATTTGCACACTTCGGCAGATCCTGGAAAAGACCCAAGAAGTCCAAATCGATACCCTACCTCGGCTCCGCTATTAACTCTGACAACAACATCTCGTCAGAAATCAAACGAAGAAATACTCTTGCCAACCGCTGTTTCTTCAGGCTAAGTAGGCAATTTAGTAGTAAAGCCCTCACTCGAACTACTAAGAAGATCCTATATAAGATCCTGATTATCCCAGTCCTGCTGTACGGCGCTGAAGCATGGACCGTATCAAAAGCGGAAGAAGATATCCTTGGTCGATTCGAGAGAAAAATTCTTCGAAAAATCTTCGGTCCCGTTTGCGTTGACGGGCTATGGAGACGAAGATTCAACCACGAACTATACGAGCTGTACAGCGACATACCCCTAGTCAAAAAACTCCGCATTGGACGTTTTAGATGGCTAGGTCATGTAGAACGAATGGACACCAATACTCCGGCTCGCAGAGTCTTCGATTCCCAGCCAGACGTCGGACGCAGTAGAGGAAGACCGCGCCGTAAGTGGCGCGCACATGTAGCAACCGACCTCAACCAACTTGGAGTGCGCAACTGGAGGCAGTTAGCTAAGGACCGGGCTAATTGGAGAGGCATGTTGGTTGAGCCCAGGTTCATCCCGTACTGTAGCGCCACTTAAGTAAGTAAGTAAGTAATTCTTATAACTTAATATGCTGCGTTACGTTTGAAAATCGGATATTGTCTTTCTGTAAATGATGACAACGAAATTGGCATTATAGGCTAAACAATTTTGATTATAAATAATAAAACTGCGTACTCAGTTATTCCCAAAAAAAAATAGAACAACTAATTTTTGTAATTAGGCAACATTTTTACAATCTAGGTGAAACAAATTGAAATCCAATATTACTATAATTAAAATTTGTAACAATGTATTAAAGGAATTTTCAGTTTTTGCATTTACACCATCACTGATTTCTTTCAAATTCACTAGTAAAAGTGTTTAAGTACATATGAAATGGCTGTGCTAATCGATAAGTACCCTATCTCTTCCCATCCTATCTTAAAAACTAGTATCCGTAAAATGTGGGCGTGGTAACAATAACTTGACGGGGCTCATTTATAGAAAATGGCATTCTTATTATTTATTGATCAGATACCTTATCTAAATCTTTAATGGTTTCACAAAAAACAACGTTATTTTATTGAATGTGCTTTGAGGTAGAGTATGTATATACACTTTTTGTTAAAAAAAACGCTCCAAAAAGGGACCGTCTACCGTCGCGGTCGGTTAAAATGATATATATGTATATATAAAGTCCATATTACATTATCCATTTACATTATATTTGTTTGAGTTGTTGGATTGTGGAGAACAAGAGTTAAAAAACCCTACTCTGGACGTTCTAAACAAATGCACTAATCGGAAGGGCAAGTCAGATGGTAGACGCAGTAGAGGAGAGCCACGCGTTAAGTATAGCTATGAAGTTAAATTCGACCTCATCCAACGAAGTGCGCATCTGGAGACAGCTAACTAAAGACCTAACTTATTAGAGAGTCACACTATTTAAGAGCCCAGGATTGTATATAAGATATTAACCAAGTCCTGTAGTATTTGACATTGACCCATTTATTAAGCAGTTTACACTCTCATTAATTGTTATTCGCTTTTGGCCGCACTCATTTAATTCCTGAAAAAGCATTTCGAGCAATTTTGCTATTATTTTCGTCTGTGGCAGAAAAAATGCATTCACAAGTTGTTGTTTTTTCGCGTTTTTTGCAACCAATTCGCTTGCGAAAACCGTGGCGACACTATGCTGTATTCAAGGGAATCGTTTTACGACTCATTGGACGACCATTATCTCCATTTTATTGCCAAAGTTTATTATTTTTGTTTGTATCTTTCCATCGCACCCCTGCAAGAATACCGAGTGGAGTACAATTTTAATATCTCTTCTGTTTCGCAATGTGCCGTTATACCTAGAAATTCCATTTCAAACCGATAACCGTTTGGGGTGGACAAAAAAACATAAAAATAAAACCTATAAAAAAACAACGTCGGTACACAGCAATCTCATGAAATTTTCAACTGAATAAGCATTGAAACAATATAAATTTGCATTTGAGGTAGATACATACAAAAAAAGTGTTAAAAACATAAAATACGTTGGTCAAGAGGGTACTAAAAGTCGGTGCTCGACAACGTTTAACTTTAGTTTTTTTGTTGTGTGGATAATAATTTGACAACAAGAAATATTTCACCTGGAACAACGTTGTACAAGTTGACTCCTTTTTGTATTTTTTATGAGTTTTTCGCTGATAGGTTTTGCATATACTGATGCCAAGCAGATGTAGCACGACCAAAGGAGCATTCTTTCATATGCTGGAGTATAGTACTTTTACGAGAAGTCACTCCTTGCAAATGCATTTTTCTTCTTCATGGTTTAAGTAGAAGTACATTTATATACTATCCATACAAAAACGAGTGGTAGGTGCACGACTGGGTTGTACGAACATTTTCCTATCGTGCTCGATTTTAAATTATGACTTAAGAACTTTTAATACTGAATTTGCAGAAAATCACTGATGGCGATCGTAGTGATTTCACGTCTTTGCCCAATAATGAAAATTCCGCCAAGAGACTTTTAGACTAAGACGGATTTTAAGCATTGTTACAAATATCATTAGAAACATTGATTAAATACAAAAATAAACATATATTTTTATATATGACCATTAATAATCGTGTGAATTTTAAACAAAATTGTTTGACGAAAGTTGGGATGGTAAAGATAACAACAATGCGGGGCGCATAACACCCCACAGCACTCTAGTCGTGGCAGGGATACTTGTTTAAGTGGTTAATTCTAGTTTTGGTGGGCATCAACGTAACACGATAGCTTCCATTACTTTCGCGGTACCGGTCGTACAAAGCGGCTGAGTATGCTTTCAGTGATGCATCCGAAAATCAGTGTGACTCGAGGGAAGCAATTTGGTTGGGTATACACCAAGTGATCGTAATTTCATATAACGCATGAATGTCATTTCGATATTTCAACCAATTATCTGACAAATTCGTGATGATCTGACAATTATCCGGCTAGTATAAATTGTCAAGAAAAGCTTATCTCTACTTAGCCGTTCGGATTCGTCATAAAACAGAAGGTCCCGCCATCATAAATGGTTGTGAGAAAGCTAGGCCCTGGGTACTAACAAGCCTGTTGCGCAAAAACAATTGTAAAATTTGTATCCGATAAATGCTAAGGTAGCTCATAGTACCAACCGATATCTTGAAGCCACAGCTGCTAAAACAGCATATTCAATAAAATAACAACCAGAGCAATTAACCCACATTGGACACATCAGACAGTAGCTGCCTTTTGGTGGGCTTACTAACTTCACCTATTTTTACCTTAATCAGTAAATTATCTTCAAAAGGATTCCAAAATAATCTTAAACTCTTTATTACGAGACTAGTGCTTCCTTCCAATATTGAGTTAACTAACAAAGAAGAGTTCGAAATCTATTTACTAAGTTCAAAGCCACGCATAGTAAGCAACTTGACTAATTCGTTGCGATTAGTAATGGGATCGTCAACGGTATCTGCTCCCTTGAGAACATAATCTCTCTGACCGACGCGACGCGACGAAGCAGAAACCAAACCGTAAGGAATTTTAAAAAAAAGTGTCTGAAAAACATATTTAGAGAATCGCAATATCTATATTTCGTCTATATAAAGTTTTTTTTTGCCGCGCCCACTTTTTGGGGCGTTTTCTAAAAATAAATTTTTTTTGGTACATTTTTAAAATATTTGAAAAAAACTTTCGATGCATGATCAATGATCATTGATTATGATAAAAGGAACATTTCGTGCCTAGATCATTTTAACCTACGCCCAATTTTTAGGGGCGTTTTCCTACAAAAACGATTTGTATGTCTTACCCCAAGGCATATGCATTACCAAAACGTTGTTTTTTGTCGAACAACAAAAGATTTTGATAAACTGTGTAAAAATATTGAAAATGACGTTGTCACAACATATTATATGTTGTGACAACGTCATTTTCAATATTTTAAAGCCATAAAGCCCACATTTTTGGAATATTAATTTAAAGTATGGGATGGGATAGGGTATAAAACGTTCCGCGTAGCGGATTGTATGCTTCTCATATGTTTAGTGGATGATGTGGTTTCCAGTAAACTGACTTCGGTCATGTCGAGCTCCTTCATATGTCCCAACTTAATGTATTTACGCATAAATTGAACTTTCTGTTACTTTTATAGGTAAATTCGAAAAAGGGTCCCGTTGTAAGTACTTCCGTAAACTGCCACGCCCACTTTTCAGAAAAACTTCGTTTTTGTCCAAACGCATGGTAGGGAATTTTGAGAAAGTGTCTGAGCAACATATTAAGACAATACCAATAACTATATTTTGACTACACAAAGTTTTTTGCAATGCCTTCTTTTTGGGGGCATTATTATTAAAAAAGTATTTTCAGTCCAATTTTAAAATATTTGAAAAAAAAAACTTTTGATGTAAAATTATTGGTAATATTAACAAGAATATTTCGCCTTTAGATCATTTTAGATCACGCCTAAATATTTGGGGCGTTTTCTTAACAAAACTATTTGTATGCATTACTCCATAGCATATGAAATAGAAAAACGTCGTTTACACAGTGACAATGCAATTTTCTAATTTCATCCCCATAAAGTTTTAAGACAGGCCCACTTTTTGGTGATATTGATTATAGGAGGGGATGGGATAGGGTATTCAACGATCCGCTCAGCGGAGCCTTCCCATATGTTTTTATACCCTATCCCATAGGGGTATATTAGTTTTGATACTTAGTTTGTAACATAGAGAAATAATTTAGCTACATATACCTCAAAGTATATGGATCGACTCAGAATCGCTAGCTGAGTCGAATTAGCCATGTCTGTCTGTCCGTCCGTCCGTCCGTCCGTCCGTCCGTCCGTCTGTCTGTTCGTCACCGATTTTTGGGCCTTAAATTTTGAGCTAGGATAATGAAATTTGGTATATAGGATTCTTGGCCGAGTCACCAGAACAAGTGTAAAAATTTTTAAAATCCGCCCACTGCCACGCCCCTTTTTAGAAAAAACGTAGTTTTAAGCCAAACCGTAAGGAATTTCAAAAAAGTGTGTCAGCAACATATTTAGACAATCCTAATGTCTATATTTCGTCCATACAAAGTTTTTTGCCACGCCCACTTTTTGGGGGCGTTTTTAGTAAAAAAACGTTTTTTGTCCAAATTTTAAAACTTTCGAAAAAGATTTTGATGCAAATACTTCCGCAATGGTAAAATAAACATTTTGTCTATAGATCATTTTCACCTACGCCCACATTTTGGGGGCGTTTTCTTACAAAAACCATTTGTATACCCGATCCCAAGGCATTAGCAATAGAAATACGTTGATTTTTGTCGAACCACAAAAGATTTTGAGAAACTGTCTGAGCAATATATTATTGTGACAATGTCATTTTCTGTTTTTCATCGCCATAAGGCCTATATTTTGAGGATATTAATTTAAAGGATGGGATGGGATAGGGTATTCAACGATCCGCACAGCGGATTGTAGCCTCTCATATGTTTTATTTTCAAATTCGTAAATTACAAAAAAAAATAATAATTTGGAATTGTTGCAAACAGTAATAATAATTACTTTATTTAATAATAAATTAAATTCGATTCAATTTGACAAAACAGTTTGCGAGAAATTGCCAATTTTATTTATATGGTCTAAATCCAAAAATCCGTTATATGGATTAGTATTATATGTAGTGAGTACCACATTTTGCTACCAAGTGACGACAACAAACCGACTAAAATACGGTTTCTCTCATCATTTGATCGTCCACACTAATATATTGTTCTTCTTCCTTGGCGACCTTCTTCTTGCACAATGGCTGGACCTCCTGTTTGATGCCGATTCCGAACGGCTAAGTTGAGATAAGCTTTTCTTGACAATTGATTCTACTCGGAAAAAATCATTTTAGGTGTTGCTACAGCTGGGAAACGAACCCAGACCGTCTGCGCCGCAGTTTATCGCACCTACCATCGCTCCACTGAGCCCCCTGGGGGGCTCAGGCGACAACAAAAAAGCCGTTCATCAAAACCCATTAGAAAACCAGATAGTTGTTTATCTACAGTCAGCAGTCAACATTTAAAGTCAGTCGTTTGCGCGTCACTCTACCCGTCGGGTAAAAATAAATATATTTGTAGATAATTGAAAATAAATATATAATTTATAACGTAGTTGGTTCCGCCTCTTTATTTTGCCCAATCACTACATAAACAATTAGACGGACAGCCGGACTGAATTCTAAAAAAAAAACTCTTTTTTGGGTTCCGCTATCATCGTAATGTTTGAACCAATCAAAATCTAAAATCGAGGTCGAACATTTGTACGAAAACAATAACTTTCTCTCTGTAAGAATATGTTAAAAATGGGCTAGAACTATGACCAAAAAGAAACGTGGATACGAAGTTGAAGAAAATCGGTCAAGCCGTTTCGGCTGGAGAAGCCATTACGGACATAATTCCAAACAACACTTTTTGTGTGTGATCGGTTCCTCGATCATCATAATATTAGAATCAATCTAAATTTTGATGTCGATTTTTTTACGAAACCGATACCTTTTTCTTAGTAAGAGGAAGTTAATTGCAAAACTGAACTTGCTGTATTAATGAATGTTAAACACACTGCTATGTATACATTGAAGATATGCGGTACATAATACTACGTAGATATAATATCTAATATGCACGTAAGTCTTTCGATGAAATAGATATTGTTATCACTTTTAAAGTGTTATCACTTTAATATAATGTAAAAATACGCCAATAATTAACTTTATAGAGGACACGGTAGTAAACATAATTGAACAAGAGGAAGTAAGCGATTTTGCCCTGAACAATCGTGTAAGAGTCAGACTTTGCTTGAAAATGTATTTAGGGTAAAGTAAGACCAATTTGAACACTTCCAATGCGATATTGATGAAGTATGGTACACCCCTATTACGATAGCAAAACATAGTTCAGTATATCAAATATAAAAATCTAGCTTCGTATTCTAAACAGAAACTACTGCAATACACCCCAATGAACTATGTTCATATACTTTAAAAATAGTTTTTATCGGAAAACGCCCCAAAATGTGTATGCGGGTTAAAATGTTCATAGCAATACTATCGAAGCATTTTCCTATAAAGGCTTCAATAGCACACCACTTTTAAAACGTCAGCATTTAAAAACAAACGACCAACATTCCACTAATTACTTAATTGATTCGCATTATTAATTGTTGTTTCTCGTTGAAACACCTGCGGTATTACCGACAGACTCGAAATCCCCAACAACAATTACAAATTCATCTTTGATTTCATAATGAAAATGCAAACAAATAACTCCAATGAATTAATTGGTACGCCTTTGCTTTGGCTATCAAGGACCTAAGTCAATTAAAAGCTTATCCGGTAGAACTATGATTTGAATAAATTCATAAAGATAATATATTTCTACACTAAGTTCTTTTTTTTACTCGTAATCGCTAGCTTAATCGATTTGGACATGTCTGTCCATCCATTTTTGTGGACTGATTGACTCTCTGCCAATGTCCAGTTCAGGTGATCGGAGCCGAAAAGATATTTCTGGGTATTTTTTTGATACTGGCTGCTAAGAGGCTATGTTTTCTTTATTTCGCATCAATTTTTTTTCGTATCAGCTTCCTTTTAGCGCATTTGGGTTCCTTAGCAGGTTGAGTTGAGCTGAATTTATTTATTATTTCCTTTGGACCGCAATGGAGTAATATTCTTAAAATTGTTGTTTTTTATACCCTACCCATAGGGGTATATTAGTTTTGATACATAGTTTGTAACTTAGAAAAATAATGTAGGTAGATATATCTCAAAGTATATGGATCCACTCGGAATCGCTAGCTGAGTCGATTTATTCATGTCTGTCTGTCCGTCCGTCCGTCCGTCTGTAGGTCACCGGTTTTTAGGCCTTAAATTTTGAGCTAGGATAATGAAATTTGGTATATAGACTCTCTGGACGACGAAGTAGAACAAGTGTAATTTTTTTTTAAAACCCGCCCACTACCACGCCCCCTTTGTAGAATAACATAGTTTTTAGCCAAACCGTAAGGAATTTTAAAAAAGTGTTTGAGCAACAGATTTATATAATCTTATATCTATATATCGCCCATACAATGTTTTTTGCCACGCCCACTTTTTGTAAAAAACGCTTTTTGTCTAAATTTTAAAAAGTTCAAAAAAACTTTTGATGCAAATACTTCCGTAATGATATAGTAAACATTTTGTCGATAGATTATTTTCACCTACGCCTACTTTTACAGGACGTTTTTTACAAAAACCATTTGTATACCCCATTCCAAGCCATTAGCAATAGCAATACGTTGTTTTTTGTCGAATCACAAAAGGTTTTGATAAACTGTCTGAACTATATGTTGCGACAATGTTTTTTTATGTATTTCATCGCCATAAAGCCTAAATTTTGAGGATATTAATTTAAACAATGGGATGGGATAGGGTATTCAACGATCCGCACATTGCGGATTGTAGCCTTCTAAAATGTTTTGCAATACAAATATATTTAATGATAAGTTTAGCATGTTACTTAGAGATACGTGCAAATAAAAATCATTCATCACTTATACATCGCATTTTTTATTCATACTCAGTTCCAGAGATACGCATGGTAAGTAACGATGTATATGTGATTAACAAAGTCATATGGTATTTAGTACTTTCCTCTTGTGTCGTTTTATCTAGAATATAAAGTTACTTGCGCAATGCTACACTGAACTTTATGGCGTAGCTTGAAAAAAAGTTAACCCTAATGGAGATGTACATATACATCAAAAAACTTTTACATCAGACAGTACAAAATGCAACAGTGTCAGAATGTTATATTTTGTGCAACTTTGTTCAAGTTCGTTATCCATAATATTACAAAAAACACACAGATGGACTCTTGCATACAAATTAATATATACATATATATATAGATATCTACTAATAAAATATAGAATGCTTGAACAAAATATAATATAAAATGCAGATACAGCTATGACACACGGTTTTAGAGATGGATCCAATGCATAACTCCCCACCCACAGGAGTAGAATTGAGTTAGGTTCTGATTTGCTGATAATATTCATTAGGGTCGTAAAAATTGAGAATTGGATTACTGATCTCCATTAAGAATCTGAAATGGAAAGTTTTATCATGAGTTGAGAAACATGTGATTTCTGTATTCTGTATCCTGTATGTTACACCCATTGTCCAGCCAGTCAGTTTCATATATGAATATCTGTCGTGGCACTTAATGGGAAATCTTGGAGCAAGAATTTTCATGCAAATTAATGTAGATAGGAGTAAGTTATAAAGTGTTGTTATTTTATCTTGTTTTAAGTAAGATAATTATAAGTTTACTCCAGTTTTTCATTGGTTAGTGACGGGCATAAATAGGTGCATCCAAATTTTATTGCCATGAAGAATTTAGATGTTGTGCATTAAGCTAAGTAACATCTACCAATAGCGAAACCCTTTAATTTATTTAAGTATGTACTTGAAAATATAAAATAATAGTTTTACAATTAAGATACTTATGGGATTTTGGTTTGTGTAGCTCCTTTTTACTGCAAACGCGAACAATATGCGATATAAGGATATCTCTATTTGGATAGTAATTGCCTTCGACTGTTTAAAATCGCGGGGAGTGTAGATGTGTGACGTCTTTTAATATGTCAGAGTCGATCCATTTGGTACATAAATCCAGCCAGTCGGTTACATTTTGTTTGGTGGCTGACAGGTTTTTGCCTCTTATCCATCTCACCGGTATTGAAAGTTTTGGTCTGCTTACAAGTGTTGCTATAAAGTTTTTTTTTAAATGATCGGGGAGCTTACACTGCAGTCGATTTAGGATGTGTGGCTAGAAGATCTTAGCCTATCAAGCTCGCCTGCTTTCTATTTGCTTACAATGTAATTTTGCCCTGACATCAAACCATCCATTTGTATACTTTCTCTTAAAATATGCTGCAGGAATTTTTTATCAGTAGAAATTTGAGTAGCCCAATCTTTCCTTCCTTTCCATTTTAGACCCATTGGGATAAATTGCCGTTTACTACTTGATATTTTGATCGAATATTTGATATTAAAGTCATAATAAGGAATGTCATTGAATGTAAATTCAGGTATTCTAAAGCATATAAAGACATCATTTTAAAGCATGCAAGTTAAGAAACCCAATCACAAAGCAATTGTGATTCAAAAACTGACACGTTGCAAAACGGAAATGAGAGAGTTTATCTCTCATATCACATTCGATTACAAACTAAATTACGATATCTTCCATATCGTATTTTGATTACTAAGCAAAAATATGTTTATACTTCCATTGAATCTTGCGGATTGAATATTGCAAGATCAACACAAATCAATTCTCAATTGATTCTAAATAACCTTGAGGGTGTTCAAACTAATCAGCTCTAGTCCAGTCCTCAAAACAGCCGGTTGGCTTTACTTTTTGTATTAAAAATTAAAAAGTTTTATATTATAAATTTAAAGTTTTATATTAGAAATTGAATAAAGTTTTTTTTTAACAAATGTGCCCACAAAATCATAATTGGCCTCCAGCGTGGGGCATGTGTTAAAAAAAATTTTAAAAATTTAATAAAAAAGTTTAAAAAGTTCAAAAAGTAAAATATAAATAATATATATATAATAAATAAAAGTTGAAAAAACTGGAGGAAGAAAAGAAAAAAAGTGAAAAACAAAAGAAGGACAAAGTGATTGAAGGGCAAGACGTATTACAAAATCGTTAAAAGATGCCCAAGACGACATAAAAAATAATAACGTCTGAATAAAAAAAAAATTTAAAAAATACTATCATAAAAAAAACATTTTTTTATGAAATAAATAATTTGGAAAGCGACACTTTAATAAGCTACATGTAATTGAAACGCGCTAAAGTTATACTAAATTTAAAAGAAGGAACTTTATTTTATAACGGTAAAGTCGAAATAATACATAGTAATGCGACAATAAGCACTGTATCGGGACAGGAATCGCCTCGATTGGAAATTGAAGATCAATTTCCAAAAAACCGAAACCATTCTGTTCAGGACCCCAGTGCAGAGGGCATCTTACGATACCAGAAAAAACTGGAAAAAATTGTGCATCATTGGACAGCATGGACGGCCGTTGGCGCTGAGAACTGAAGTCAAATACCTTGGCATCTGGCTTGACAAGTTTCTGTATTTTAATAAAAATGTGGATGCTTGTCTGGCTAGGGCTAGGGGGGCTTGTGCTCTGACAAGAAGATTGTTTCAAAGCAGTCAACTTGATTCAAGGGTGAAAGTCATTTGCTACATGGCCCTCATAAGGCCGATCATCGCCTACGGTTGTCCTGTGTGGTTCAATATTTCACCATCCTACATGGAAAGGATACGGCTGTTTGAGAGGCGTTGTCTCCGATCCTGCTTAGGATTGTACCGAACGCCGGACTCCGAGTACATAAAATATTATCGCAACGAGGTTCTTTACAATGGGGCCCAGCTGAACAGAATCGACAATTTCCTTATTAAGGTGACTCGGAGGCACGCTGCAAGGGCGATGGCTGATCTTCGGGGCTTATTACCCCAATGATACATACATGGAGAGTACGCTCGTGTCTGGCTTTATTCCGCCAGAGGCATTTATTTATATCGATTCGTTAGGGTTGGTACAGGACAGGAACGGTATCCCGGTTTTATACCACCGCTACCGTGACGCGCGTGACAAGCGGCTAATCCGCGACGGATTAGCAGCCTGGGGGCCAAAAGTCTCGATCGGGATGGCGACCCCTCGGGGCATTTGCAACGAGTGCTCGCCACCCCGATTATAATTAAGTTAGGTGTAAGTAGTTTTAAGTAGTATTAATTAGTATTAAGTAGTCTTAAGTTAGTTTTTAATCTAGTTTAAGCTTTTTTATACAAAACAAAAAAATTTACTGATCAAAGTTTTTTTTAAATTTTCTTTGAACAAAAAAAAAAAGATCTACAAAATAAAATAAAAACGACTAAAGCTGAAAAGCAAATAAAAAAGTTAATTTAAGCTTAGAGCGCCCGCTTAGGACCGATAAGTTTGTATAAGAAAAAATGTTAATTATAAGTTAGATTTAATCATTTTTGTCTAGTTTTAAGTTAGTATTTTAAGATAATAATAAAATGAATTTAAAAAGTAAAAAGACAGGAATCGCCTGACGAATTTAATGCTATGGTATTAGAAAATCCTGTAGTTCCAGTCGAAGGAAATACCGGCAAGATTTAAAAAAAAAACTTGAAAATAAAATAAGGAATGAAATTGAAACAATTCATTCAAGTATAAATACAAATTCTCTTTTTGGAAAAGAAAAAAAAGAGATATACGGACTATATGGAGTAAACAGTACCCATACTTGTTATCTGTGAATGAGAAAAAAAAACGAAATTATAAGGCAGAGTAAAAGTCCATATAATTCACCCATTTGTTTAGTACCAAAAAAAGGTACAAATGAGGATGGGACCCCCAAACTGGTAGATTACAAAAAAATAAACGCAAGTACTATTGCGGATAAATATCATATTCCGGATAAAAATGTAATTTTATCTAATTTAGGAGAATCCAAATACTTCTCCACAATCGATTTAGAATCTGGTTTCCATCAGATAAAAATGAGTGAATCATACATTGAATAAACAGCCTTTGCGGTGAACAATGTTAGATACGAATTTTTAAGATTACCATTCGGACTCAAAAATGCACCAAGTATTTTTCAGAGAGCAATGGATGATATATTAAGAGAATATATCGGAAAAATAAGTCATGTATATATCGATGACATTATTGTATATTCAAACAATATGAATGACCATATTATTCATTTGAAAAAAAAAAAAATATACTTGAAACATTAAAAAATGCAAATATGAAAATATCATTAGAAAAATTTAATTTTTATCAAACGGAAGTTGAATTTCTGAACTATATTATTGCGTACAATTTTCAATTATCCAATTCCAAGCAATTTAAGAAAACTAAGAAGTTTCTTGGGAATAACTACCATAACAAAGCCATTAACAAGATACCTAGTAGATAAAAATGCCATTTTTTTTATCAAAAAAAAACAATAAAAAAACAATATTTACATTGGATCAAGACGCAAACTTGGCATGTAAAAAAACTTAAACATTTATTAATTAATCAAATTGAATTAATACAACCAGATTTTAAGAAAAATGTATCTTAACTACTGACGCTTCTTATTATGATATTGGCGGTGTACCTATTGAAGAGGGTAAACCAATTACCTTTATTTCCAAAACATTAAACTCAACAGAACAAAATTACGCAACCAACGGAAAAGAGCTTTACGCTATCGTTTGGGCTTTAAAAAATTTAAGAGACTACCTTTACGGCGTTTCAGATTTAGAGATCCATATAGATCATCAAACATTAACTTTCGCGGTTTCAACTAGAAATCCTAATGCGAAAATGAAGAGGTGGCATGCCTTTATCGAAGAATTTGCACCTAAAATATTTTATAAACCAGGTACTACAAACGTAGTTGCCGTTGCCCATTCTAGGCAATACCTGAATCATATTTAAGATGATTCACCAAGTCTTGCAACGCAACATTTCGCGGAAAGCATTGACAATCTAACAATAGGGGAAACTACAAAACCTCTTCACCAGTTTAAACAACAAATCCTCTTATCCCACGGAAGATTTACTATTCATGAACAAATAAACAATTTCAATAAAACCAGACATATCATCGAATATTATAAGACGCCCGAAAACCTAATTACTTATTTAAAAGAATCTTTACAACCTGGAACAGTAGCAATTCATTGCACTTCAGAGGATTTATACCACATTATGGAGAAATTAAAAGAGATATTTACTAACAAATTTCTTTATACCAAGAATTTCCCAATAGATGTCATTCGCTATCATTGTCTTAGTGGCTTCAAAAATAGTAGATTATACTAGAGATGAGAACATAATATACAACTTATGTTCTCATAGAAAACGGAGATGCATCAATCTGCGACGAATATGGTGATATATTTCATGTCACTAATTTAACATACTATGAAACATTAATATTAGAATCTGATAATGAATAAAAAATCATTCAAATAACGAACAAATAATTCATACCGACTTGGATAACTATTTAGAAGTAGGACTTGTTGACTCATTACTTAAACAATTACAGGTAACTAACTATCTAACAAAAAGGGGAATAAATAATTTGGAACGCTATGGAAATTGATAGCAGGAACCCCAGACCCAGAGAACTTATTGACAGTAATAATAAAAAGTTTATAACAAATTCAAAATTATTTTAGACAATAAATCAATTGCAAAATGCAATGAAACATTTATAAATGTTAATAACTGTAAGCTAGAATTAAGAAATTCATATTGTAAACTATCTGCTGTAAAGACCTGTCTATCTAATATATTAAACAATATTAAAGCAAAATGTTATAAAATTAAAGAAAAAACATATGAGAAGGCTACAATCCGCTGTGCGGATCGTTGAATACCCTATCCCATCCCATCTTTAAAATTAATATCTCTAAAAAGTGGGCTTTATTAGCCTATAATATAGAAAATGACATTATCACAACAATATATTGTTCAAACAGTTTATCAGAATACGCCATCACTTTGATCCCTTTTTAGGTAGTTCCTTAAGGTAGATATTTCTTACATGATCTAATCCTCCAGTCTTTCTAATTAGCAGATTAATTATAAAAAACAAGATGCCTTCTTCCTTTACGTAAGCATCTACAGGTGTATTTATGTTCATTGTTCTTAGTCTTTCAACTGAACTGCCAACCACAGTGTTTGTATATAAATCACCCAAATTTTGCGATATGCAATGATTACGCTCGAAAGTTGAGGCTAGAGCATTGGCTTTTTCACTGTCCGTAAAATAAATAAATAAATATAAATGGGATATGCCTATTCTTATTTCGGACTATTTTTACCATGTTCCAAAATGGCTTCTAATTCTTGTCTAATTCTTGAAGCTTCTTACTCCAGGAATCATTTCGCAATTGTGAAATTGACTGTTTATTACGCTGCTTAGGTATTTCATCTGGTTTTTAAAAGAGGGTTGCCTATACCTCTGCCAATTTCTCCTATACATATTTCTTATCTTTATAAGATTTAAAATATGCAATGGGAGCTTGAAACAATTATTGTGTTTAGCTACCTTTGGTATACTTTCTTCAGCAGAATCCAAGATGTGTTTAGTAAAAGTGTTAACGAGAGAGTCAACATCTTGCTTACATGTTATTTGATCTAACTCAGTATTAACATGTCGAAGCTTTTGATTTGCACTACTTCTACAACGAGTCCAGTTGGCGTTGTTCATATCATAGATATATTGAAACTGTTTTGCTCCATTTAAAAGAATCTTTCACAATACTGGGTTATGGTCTGAATTCAGATCATTAAAAATGACAGGTTTGGTTACATAATTAGGACAGTTAGTAACAAATATATCAAGCACAGATGGACAACCGCGTGATCCTGCAGGTACATACGTTGGACTACACGGAAACAATATGGTAATGGGTAAGGAAACAGAAAGCTAGCAAGCAAATTACCCCAAGTATTAGCTCGAGCACAACCCCAATCCCTGTGCCTGCAGTTCAAATCATCTCCGATTAGGAAATCGTCATGCAAAGAAAAAAGTTTACGCAAATCATTTCTCAAACTATTCTTCTTTAAATCTGATACAGTGCCACCAGGAAAGTAGATACAGAAAACTTAAATAGTTCTTTGATTATTTAATTTCACTTTTATGCCTATGTTTTCTACCAATTGTGTTCTAGAGATTGGCAAGAGCGTGTGTTGAATCGATCTTCAGACAAGAATAGCTACACCTCCACCAGGTCTAGTAGTTCTATCAACTCGATAGCATTTAAAATTTGGTGTTGATAGTTTATGATCTTGCTTTAACCATGTTTCGGTGACTTAAGCTATGTCAACTTTTTTTGAATTCAAAAAGTTTGTGAATTCTGCGCTTTTATTTCGAATTCCCCTAGCATTCCATGTTACAATATTTAAATTACTATCTACCGTATTATTACTTGTCATCATTAGAATACAAAAAATTTGTTGCTAATTGTGCAATAACTTTAAATTGGTCGCTTTTAGTTTTGCATACTGACAAATACAAATACAAATTTTTGGCGCAACAGGCTCGTTAGTACCCAGGGCCTAGCTTTCTCACAACCATTCATGTGTGCGTGTGTACCTTCTTGCACGATGGCGGGACCTCCTGTTTTATGCCGACTCCGAACGGCTAAGTTGAGATAAGCTATTCTTGACAATTGATACTACTCGGATGATTTGTCAGATCATCACGAGAGGAGGGCCAGTGAAAAATCATTTAGGTGTTGCTACGGCTGGGAATCGAACCCAGACCTCCTGCGCGGCAGTTCATCGCACTAACCATCGCGCCACTGAGCCTTGCATACTGACAATTTGGTAATCATTTCCATTATTAAAACATTCAGCTCCTCCATGGAAAAAAGATTGCTGTTTGTTCCGATCAAACCTGTTGTTTGGTGAGTAGTAGTCCTCCGTGTGTTTGGTGGTTGCGAACAGCTGATGGCGTCTGGTTGATGATAACGTTCCACGTTCGGTTGTCTTCGTTGAGGAATAGAGGGAAAAGCTGTCATTGATGACAGATCAACATGCTCATTGCGAACCGGTTCAGAATTGAAAGCTTGTGTTGAAGGTAAAGCTTTTCGCCGAGGCTGATTATGTCGGTTTGCCATGTTGCTTTTAAGCTCTAAATATTTTGCTCTGCTTAAACAAGAGACATCGCTAGCTTTATGCTCGCCGTTGCAATATGCACATTTCTGTATGGTGAGATTATTGCAATCGACAGTCTTGTGTGAGCCGGGGGCACAAACTCCACAATATGTTCTTACATGACAATTACGTTATTTGGCAGTTGTGACATTGTGTCAGTTTGCCTTTAATTTTCTTCTGAAAGCTCCAACGCACTTGTGTCTGTGTGTGGAAAACGGACCGCAAATTTTTATTAAGATCAAATAATTTAATTGATCCATTTTCAAGCAAAACTAGGTACAAAGTGTCACTATAACTCTCGTAGTTCTTTGTGATTTTCTTATGGCGTTTTCCATTGGGAAATCTTGATTTTGATCTGAAATTTGATCTTTTTGAGTGTCAATGGAACACGATTCAGATTTATTTATTTTTGTCATTGTATTGGTGTCATTTCGTGTCTGTGAAGTTAGCGTCGGTGTAGCTGCCAACATTAAAAACATAACAAACATTACAGAAATTATCTTCATTTAATTCATTCAATCAATTGAATAGTTCACGTATAACTTTCTTTTCTGTATCTATATCCATTATTTATATCTAATCCCAAAGCACTCTTGTTTTTCAAAACCGAAGTAAAAAATCAAAATGAAAATCACTCTTGTCAAACTGACAGCTATCATTTGTATTGGTATTGGTAAATCTGCCGAAAAATTCAGATTTGCAAAATTGATCTCTGAATCAATCAAAAATCTCTGATATCAAAAAATCAATTTTTTCGCCTAATGGAACACAACAACTGTCAAAATCGGTCTTCAGATCAAAAAAAAAATTGATTTTTTTTCCCAATGGAAAACGCCATTAATGTCTATACCTTTTAAACCGCGCTCAGTTAATTCATGCTTTAATGAGTTTGCTTCAATGTTATCAAGTCCATGTAATATTACCTTGAATGCTTTTTCACTTTTTATAAAGACGCGATCACAGTGTTATATGTGTCAATAGTTTCACATACGATTTTTAATCCAATGGTTAATTTTTTAATTGAATATTTGGAGAAATTTAATTTATTCATGAAACTATGCACAAAGTCACTAGTTTTCTGGAGTAATTTTATAGGAGGGACAAACACTTTTTCCATTCGAGTATCACTCGGCGAGATAACTTCGTCCGTTTCATCTGCGTAAAGCAAACATTGCAATGGACTATAGTAATTAGCCCTAGAGTCCTTTTTACCCGCACTGGTACCACTCATATTGCGAGGCTTTTTATCCAAGGGATTGGCTATTCCCTCGGAATTTGGGGATCTGCCGCGTTTTGGAATTTTGCCAATTTACCTTTACGATAGACGATAGACGAAAAAGCCGGATTCGAATGACATTCGCGAACGAAAGCTCAGATTTTCTACACAATTCAAAACTTTGATGGCGTATTCTTCGAGTGGTTCTTTCTTTCGTATTCCAACATGCTACTGCACTCTTACCATGTATTGTGATTTAACAGGGTGAGGATGAGATTTTTCCAGTGTCCCAGTATTTACAAAAAAAACGTATGGTTATTTTAAGCATTACAGCACTCGGTTCCAGATTTTATCAAGCTTTATAATTATTAGATTAACCCTATATGTCTATGAACTTACTGCAATTTATTGTAGTTGGTCCTTCATTCATTTTCCAAATGTGGCTGACAGTTCGCTGATTCCAAAAATGCAGCGAGGTTTTGTAATTTAATAAAAACTGGAATTATTACCTTGATGTGATTTTCACATATTTTTCACATATGAAAGAAAATAAACTAACCTTGTTTAATTGGCTAATGAAGGTAGTCATTGGACATTGGACGTTAGTACATGTTGTGCGAATGAGCACCAGTACTCCGACTCGCAGAATCTTCGATTTCGAGTCAGACGTCGGACGCAGTAGAGGAAGTCCTCACCGAAATTCATTTAAAATGAATTTGTTGTTAAATAGAAGATTTTGTTGTTACTTCTTAACAGATTGACTCTTGGTATATCAAAGTTTCTTCTATTCCTCAGTATGTAGCTGTGTCTATCTGAAACGTTGTTCAGGTTTCTTCTTAGGTACTCTTGTAGAATATTGATTTCAATTTTGTATATAAATATTATATTTTTTACGATTAATCTTTATTTCATACTAAAATGTTAACTTGTAATATTTCTATCATTCAAAAATTTTGTAATCTGATTTTGCCAGTTCACTAAACATAAATAGAATAGACACACAGTAATTAAAAGAGGTTATACTGTAACATTTTTTTATACGCTATCCCATAGAAGTATATTAGTTTTGATACTTAGTTTGTAACATAGAGAAGTAATTTAGCTACATATAACTCAAAGTATATGGATCGACTCAGAATCGCTAGCTGAGTCGAATTAGCCATGTCTGTCTGTCCGTCCGTCTGTCTGTTCGTCACCGATTTTTGGGCCTTAAATTTTGAGCTAGATAATGAAATTCGGTATATAGGATCTTTGTCCGTGCCACCAGAACAAGTGTAAACATTTTTGAAATCCGCCCACTGCCACGCCCCCTTTTTAGGAAAAAGTATTTTTTGGCCTAACCGTAATGAATTTAAAAAAAGTGTCTGAGCAGCATATTTAGAGAATGGTAATATCTATATTTCTTCAATATAAAGTTTTTTGCCACGCCCACTTTTTAGGGGCTTTTTTTTATAAAAAACGTTTTCCAGTCAAATTTTAAAAGTTTTGATGCACTATCATTGGTAGTATTAATGTGACCATTTTAACCCAAGCCCACTTTTTAGGGGCGTTTTCTTACAAAAACCATTTGTATACCCTACCCCAAGGCATATGCAATAGAAAAACGTTGTTTTTTGTCGAACCATAAAAGAATTTGATAAACCTTCTGAACATTATGTTGTGACAACGTCATTTACAATACTCTATTCCCATAACGACCACATTTTTGGGAAAATTAGTTTAAGGATGGGATGGGACAGGGTATTAAACGATCCGCACAGCCTTCTCAAATGTTTATTAAGTTGTTTTCTTAATCGAAAAAAAACAAACCTTTTACTTATTTTGAACAAATGAAATTGAATTGATAGTTATGATCTATTTTTGCACCAATATATTTGATTTTTTAAATTTCTCTTACAAAGAGAAAGGTGAAGTTTTCGTGAAAAATACAACCTCGAGATTTTGATTGATTCTAAGATTACGATGATAGCAAATGTTTTTTGGAATTCAGTCCGTCGGTCCATAATGGTATCTCAAGCCTAAACGGCTTGACCGATTTTCTTTAAAATTGGTATCCAGTGTTTTTTTATCATAATTCTAGGCATTTTTTTTTTCTTTTAGTTATTATACTAACGGTACCTGCGATTTATTAAAATATACATAACCACGATTTTCTCGAAAACTGATCTTACGATTTTGATTAAACTTTCTATATACTATTAGAATATTAGTACCAACGATTTTTTCGTAAAAATCCATATAACGGATTATTACATTTAGGTCATTTTAGGAATATTGACAATTTCTCTCAACTGATTTTCCAAATTGATTGAAATTTAATTTATATTTTCAGTTTTGGTTAATAACATAAAATCACATAGACACGGATTCCTTCAAATTCCGGAATAAACGTTCGTATAATCACATTTCGACAATCTTTATGTCATTTTTAGCAAATTATGAAAATCATCTAATTCTCTAATGCTTGGCATTTGATCTTACGCCCAACTCGCTCTGAAAGAGTACAACCTAGTCGTGCACCCACACTCGTTTTAACTATTTCTAGTTTCTTATTGTCAATTTTAGCTTCGATATATTTATAGCTATTTAGAGACATTTAGATTAATTGACATTTTACAATTTTTTTTACTATTTAAACATACATTCAAATTGCTAAGATAACTTTCACTTCAGTGGATTCGTTAACATGCATTAGGCAGATAAGAATCCACGAGTGATTGTTGAAAAGCCGATGTATCCACAAAGAGTGACTGTTTGGTGCGGTTTATGGGCTGAAAGCATCATCGGCCCGTACTTCTTTGAAAATGAGGTCGGACAAGCAGTTACCGTGAATGGTGTTCGCTATCGCGAGATGATAACGGACTTCTTGTGGCCAACAATTGAGGATATGGACCTGGATGATATGTGCTTCCAACAGGATGGTGCCCCTTGCCACACAGGCAACGAAACAATGGCTCTTTTGCATGAGAAATTCAATGGCCGGATAATCTCACGTGCGTCGGTCGTGGAGATATTAATTGGCCGCCACGATCATGTGAGTTGACACCGTTGGACTCCTTTCTTTGGGGATATTCAAAAGAAAAAGTGCACGTCAATAGGCCAAGAACAATTCAAGAGCTAAAGGATAATTCGCACATTAACGACATTGTACCTCTATTATATCTCGGCCATTGAAATTACTATCGATATTTTGTTTCGCACATAATTGTCATAGATCCTTCTATCGTAATAAAAAATATTAAGATAATTCTCTTTTTGTTGGACCATCCTTTACAATGAAACTTTGCATACACCTAACCTCTCACCTACCCCAAATCCTCCATAGCAGGGGTTTGTACTGTTTATTTGCGTGAATTTTGAACTATTACTTCATCTAAAAACTAAAGAATCGAACAATTCTCAAAATGTAGTTAGGAAATAACTTATCAAAATTTACTGAAAATGTATTGCCCTCCTACAGTGAGAAATAAACGTCTCAAATAGTGGGGATGGGTTAAATTATCTAAAGACACAATTTTCATAGCATTACTTTTCGAATTTTCTGAAATACATTACGGTGTAACTATGTAAATTATTTCTCTATGTTGCCAAATTAATGCCATATAAAACTAAACTTTTGGGTTCCGTTATCATCGTAATGTTAGGATCAATCAAAATCTCTAGGTCGAAAATTTTCACGAAAACAATATGTATCTTTGTAAGAGAAAGTTAAAAAATAATTTGAAGCAAACAAATTGATGTTAGGTATAAATTTAAGCACAATTCGATGGTATTCCCTGTAGGTTAAAGGAGCGCGCTGAGATGATTATTATATTGGGTTGGGTACGTTTTCCCCAATACATAATCCCCAAGACAAAATCTCCAAACCCAAAATCCCCAAACTGAAATCTCCAGCCGCAAAATCCCCAAAGAGAGCATCCCCAGGGCCAAATTCCCCAGTCCAAAATCTCCAAATGATAGATGTTCAAGTAGTGAATCATGCGATTAAATCGCCGCGATTTAATCGCATGATTCACTACTTGAACATCTATCATTTGGAGAACACACACGTAGTAAATATATTTGTTACGTTTTTTTTGAAAATTAAACTATTTTAAATTTCAATATAAAATAAAAAGCAACATTTTAACAAAATAAAGATTTTATTAAACATAAAAAAACAAAAGAGAAAAATTCACAAAAATAGTTAATAATTCATAATAATAATAAAATTAAAAAACGCATAACTTTTTTATTTAACAAAGGGATACTGTATACGCTATTCGCTTCAAAAAAATTCACTGTTAATCCTAAACACAGTTCACAATACTAAAGAGAGAAACAAAAGGTTTGGAGATTTGGAGATTTTTGGAGATTTTGGCAAAAAAGATTTTTTCCTTGGAGATTTTGTCCATGTTTATTTTTTCTATGGAGATAATGTCCAGTAAGATTATATTTTTTGGAGATTTTGTCCAATGGAGATTTTTTTTGGGGGATTTCGTACCGCTCCCTATTATATTCTATAGACTCTGTTAATGAACTGTTAAAGGTTATTGGTGGAAATATATCTTCTGGAAGTTCGATTGAAAAGCAACGAGTCTATGAATGTTTTCTCTAAGGTTATAAAAACATCTGTCTTTGAAGTATCCAGAGCAACTGCTCTCAATTTACCACGATTTTCATAGTTATTACACTTAGATGGGGTACATAACTAAGCAGGTTTTAGAACCCGGTAATATAAGATCCCATAATAAACTTTTCCTCTCGGCAATCTCGGTTTTGACATTAAGTTTGCAACATATCCTCTTACATTTCTGACCCCGATACTTAGACACGCTTAATAACTATATTTTTTTTGTCTAAAGTTTTTTTGCTACGCGTACCTACATTTTAGGGCATTTTCAGAAATAAACGGATTTCGATAACATTCATGTATGTAAATAGTTAAAAAAAAAAACTTTCGATGAAAATACTACAATAATATTGATTTTGGTTAAACGAAAAGAAATTTTGACAAAGTTGTTAATCGAGTTATTCTCATTTGCTACATTTTACCAACATAAAGCGCCAATCCACTCCCATTTTAGAGGATGTTTAATTTATTAAATAATTTAAGGGTATTAAACGATTTGCACTTTTTCCACTTTTTGGGAGCGCTTTATTTAAGAAAACTATTTTTGGCAAACAATTAATAAAATTCAAAAAAGTTGTGATGCAAATACTTTGAAATAAATGTAGGATACATTTCGTATATTTATCATTTTAAATTTTTTTTCTAAAAAATTTATTTTTTTCGGTTAAAATTTAGGAAAATGCCAAAAAAGTGGGAGTGGGAGGATTTTTAAAGAGTTTACACTTGTTCAAAAAGTAACAACTATAATCATTTAAGCTAAAAACATAAGGCCCAAAAACTGGTGAGTTATGTACTCAACTACCGAGTCTGAGTCGATCCTTATAATTGAATGTATATCGAACTAAATTAGTTCACTATATTACAAACTATGTATCAAAACTAATAAAACCCCTATGAGATATGGTATAAACATCAACTTCTAAATCGTAACTCCGATGTTTCTAATCGAGTGAACTGGAATGTATACACTTTAACTTTTTAAAAAACTTTTTTCTTTTCAACTCAACCCCGATAATGAATGATAAAATAAAAAAAAAATGGAATTTTCGCGCCATAACTTTTTATACTACGTATATTCGGACATGCATTTGCATGTGAGCTTATTTCATGACTAAGACTTCCGATGATTCAGCATTACTCCAACTCTGGTGCTATCAAATTTCTATGAACTATCAGAAAGAAGTACTAAGTAACTATTCTTTAAACAAAAATGTATATACACGTATAGAATATTCCAACCGAACACGCGTAATGCTGACAGTGACAATATAGTTTTTTTGTAGTTACATTTGAAAATTCAAATATCTAGTAATGCAAAGACTAGGAATAATTTAAGATCAGTACTAGATTTGCTATTCATGCATTTTCGTTTTTTTGTTTATTTTAGAATTTACCACATTCCCATGTTGCACGTTTTTGCCAAAAGGCATTTACCCTTTTTTGTGGGAGTTCTTGTTGACGGAAATCTTTCTCTGTAGGTTCTTGGTCCTATTTTCATTGCCGATGTGTACTTTAAGACGTGATGTTATTATGCAAAGCAAGCATTTCCCTCGCTGAGCTGAAAATCCCCCTTTAGATGATCCCTATATCTTGATGTCCTTACACCAATTGAGATTCCAGTCATGTTTTCTACTGAAACGAGCGTCGGTTCTGTTTTCTTACATAGAGCACATGCAGCTTACATGTACCTATGTGGGTGAACATTGCGACGTCGCCCTTGTCATAGTTTTCCTATCATTCTTATAGTTCTCATCATAGTCATCTTTGTTCGTTCATTATTTATTCCGTTTTAGATAAAATCGATGATGAACAGACGAAATTGAATAACAACAATGCTTCTTCAAGTAAGTTGTATCTGCTTGGAATTCAAATGCTAAGGTACATGAAATCTAAAGACATTGATATCGATTACATAGAAATTCAAATAATTAATACAAGGCAATAAAATAAATAAAAAATAAAACGCCTTTCATGTGTAAGGGTAATCATCTTTTCCTACGCAACTTAAAGAAATTCACCATTCATTTTTTACATTCCCAGTGTACGAATGCATTAAAAACATATAAGAAGACTACAATCCGCTGTGCTAATCATTAAATACCCTATACAATTCCATCCTTAAATAAATGTCACCAAAAAGTGACATTGTCACCACATCTTGTTTATACAGTAGTTTAATCTTATATGTTTTAACAAACAACCAAGTTTTTTTAATTTCATATGCTATGGGGTTGGGTATACAAATAGACAGACGGACGGACATACATTTATATATATTTATAAATTTTCCAAAATAGAAACAAAGCCCTCCTACAAAACTATAAAACTCATTTCTTCTGTCGATAGTGTCATTTGGTCCTATACCCATTTCATTTATCTTGTTACCGAGAATACCATTTCGGTTTGTAAAAATGGACATTTATCCAATCTCAAATGTAAACAATTTTCTATCAATAGATCCACAACTTCTTTTAAAATGTGTACATTTCTCCACAGACCCTGCGCCGACTAGAAAAGCATCCAATTCAATATTTTGCCTTTTGAGATTAGTTCTTTATAAACTTGTGTTATAAATCTTTCAAAAACTGAAGGTCCATTTTTTAACCCAAATGGCATCTTCGTATTCGAAATATACCTACTAAAAGTGTCGCAAAGGACGTATATTTTATGGATATTTGAGATATTTTGACATGGTGAAAACCATCCTAAAATTGTAAAGAATTTCTTGTCTTTGAGACGATCTATGCCATTCACAATTAGGGATAAAGGATAAAGCATCCCGCAGCGTAATTTGTTAAGTTCTCTAAAATCGACGCAATGCTCGCCATTCTTCTTACGAACAATACAAATTGGTGACATTGGCAAAGATTATGCTTTGACTAAACTATTTTAATTTCAAATTCGCTATGTGCTTTTTGATCATTTGAAATAATTGAGAAAGCAGGTTTAACTATTTTAAGTATCAACCAGGCCCCACTTCGCCCGGGTACAAATCGATTTGTACAACAATTCGTTAATAAATAAATTGGGAGAAGACATATTTGTAATACTAATAATATACAGCTCAGCTCCTTACTTTATAAACTGATCATCTTCATTCATGCAGCGCATTTGTTGTACATCAATGTTTTGCTAGCGCATTTATACACACTATAAGGACATCCATTGCTGCATGGGTGTTGGCTGCACTGATGGGAAATTGTTGGCGAAGATTTCATGAACAGTTTTGACCATAGCTCAGCTTTAAGATTACACAGAAGGATGATTTATAGCTCACATGAATCTTGGAAGAATTTCCTAAATACTGTTTTTACCCTATCCCATAGGGGTATATTAGTTTTGACATTACTTACTAACTTAAGTGTCGCTACAGTCCGGGATGAACCTGGGCCTCAACCAACATGCCTCTCCAATTAGCCCGGTCCATAGCTAACTGCCTTCAGTTGCGCACTCCAAGTTGGTTGAGGTCGGTTTCTACTTGTGCGCGCCACTTAAGACGAGGTCTTCCTCCATTCTTTCTACATGTCCTAGCCATCTTAAACGTCCAATTCGGAGTTTTTTGACAAGGGGTATGTCGCTGTACAGCTCGTATAGTTCGTGGTTGAATCTTCGTCTCCATAGCCCGTCAACGCAAACGGGACCGAAGATTTTCCGAAGAATTTTTCTCTCGAATCGACCAAGGATTTCATCATCCGCTTTTGATACGGTCCATGCTTCAGCGCCGTAGAGGAGGACTGGGATGATCAGGGTCTTATATAGGATCTCCTTAGTAGTTCGAGTGAGGGCTTTACTACTAAATTGCCTTTTTAGCCCGAAGAAACAGCGATTGGCAAAAGTAGTTCTTCGTTTAATTTCTGACGAGATGTTGTTGTCAGAGTTAATAGCGGAGCCGAGGTAGACAAAGTCCCGTACTATCTCAAAGTTATATCTTTCGTGTGGACAGCATATACTTAGTCTTACCCTCATTTAATGCTAAACTCATTTTTGCCGCTTCTATCTCTATACTAGCACACGTGGCAATGACATCACGTTGAGTCCTACCAATGATGTCAATATCGTCGGCTTATGCTAGTAGTTGCACCGATTTTTGGAGAATTGTGTCTCTGGTGTTGGCTCGGGAGTTTTGTACAATCCTCTCAAGAATCAAATTGAAAAAGTCACATGACAGCGCATCGCCTTGCCTAAATCCTTTTTTAGTATCGAATGTGTCGGTGAGGACGTTTCCAACCCTGATGGTGTAGCGAGAATTCTCCATCGTCATCCTACACAAACGGACGAGTTTGGACGGTATACCAAAACTAGACATGGCTCTGTATAGTTCGTCTCTATAAATGCTGTCGTATGCGGCTTTGAAATCGATAAATAGGTGGTGGGTATCGATTTGGACTTCTTGGGTTTTTTCCAGGATCTGCCGAAGTGTGAAAATTTGATCGACTGTCGACTTTCCTGGCCTAAAACCACACTGGTAAGGGCCGATCAGGTTGTCGGTAAACGGTTTCAGGCATTCACATATTACGGCAGATAGGATCTTGCAGGCGATGTTAAGTAGACTTATGCCTCTGTAGTTGGCGCAGTTCAGAGGGTCTCCTTTTTTGACTTTAAGTTTGTAAAATAGAGAAGTAATTTAGATAGATATACCTCAAAGTGATAGATTCCGAATAGCTAGATGAGTCGATCTAGCCATATCTGTATGTCCGTTTAAAAAATGTGTGAGCAACAAATTTAGACAATCTCAATATGCATATAGGGGTATATTAGTTTGTTTAGGCCTTAAATTTGAGCTAGGATAATGAAATTTGATATATAGGATCCTTGTGCGAGGCTACAAAACAAGTGTAAAAATTATCCAAATCCGCCCACTGGCACGCCCACTTTTTAGAAAAGCGCTATTTATGGTAAAACGGTTAAGAATTTTAATTTTACCCTATAACATATGCAGTAAAACATTGTCTTTTGTATAAAAATAATAGTGTTATATAAACTGTCTGAACAATTTGTTGTGACAATGTAATTTTTTATATTTAATCCCCATCGTGTTTTAAGCCATGTCCACTTTTTGGGGATATTAGCTTTACAGATGGGATGAGATAGGGAATTCAACTATCCGCACAGCGGATTGTAGCCTTTTCATATGTTTTTTTTTGCTTTTAAATCCAAAAAGCCGGTGTTGATTTAAGGGCTGTAACTCGAAGTTAACTCTGGGTTGAACTTGACTGAAAAACTACTGTCTCGACTTAAATCGAGTTTAATCCCGAAACTAGAATGATCTCGCACTCAAAAAATAGAGCAATTTTGAATACAATATATTCTGCAAAGGGAAATGCAAATCAGCAGTTTTCGAGACTAGCATTCATACATACAAACACTTTTATACTATGTAAAAATGTTCATTAATATTAAGTTCTAACTGATGAATCAACTCGTCGATGTCACTGACCTCACTTTGATGATCGATCTTATGAAGCAATGTGGGGATCCTGATTAAGTCCAGCTGAATACTTTAGCTTTCTTTTTTGTAGAATAAAACTAATCTTTAAATTCTAAAAGTTGCTACTTAACTACTTTCATAAAAATGATACTACTAATACTTCCTAAGATATCATTACCGATGACTTAAGTATAGTTTTGATATAAAAAAGGGCGGTAGGTATCGCATCTCTAGAACTCCCAGAATAAAACAGCGGTAATAATGTAGTTGATGTTTAAAATATATAACTCATGAACCGATAGTTTATCTTCCTCTCAAATGCGTTGCTGGCTGATTGTCTCCCTTTATGGGTGCATTAACAGAAAAAGAATCACAAGTAAAGGGTGATCCATTTCGAGGTTCCCTACTTTTTTAAAGAAAAAACACAGAAAATTCAAATTTAATGGAGAATGCTTATTATATTGAAAGAACATTCTTTGGCATTTATTTTTTGAAGATTATGTCTATCAAATGTTGGCCGTTGCTACGTCGCAGATGGTCCATCCGTTGAGTCCAATTTTCGATCACTCGTTCGAGCATTTCGACTGGTAACTGGCGAATGACACGCGTGATGTTTTCCTCCGAGGCCTGAATCGAAGCGGGTTTGTCGGCATAAGCTTTTGACTTTACATATCCCCACAGGAAAAAGTCTAACCAGTCTGGCCAATCGACCGGCCCAAAACGTGAAATTATGTGCTCACCGAAATGTTCTCTCAATAAGTCCATTGATTGATGCGATGTGTGGGAAGTGGCGCCGACTTGCTGAAACCAAACCTCGCCGAGATCACGAGCTTCAATTTCAGGCATCAAATAGTCGGTTATCGTGGTCCGAGTTGCTGCGAACGGCGCCGAATCGACTCTCTTCGTGTACACTCTCAGCTACGGCCGCTATATTTTCTTCACAGCGTGCTGGACGTGGTCTATTCGGTCGAATATTATCCAATAATGAATGCTGGGTCTCAAAATGGGTGATGGTGTTGCGAATAGTACGCTCAGTAGGCCGATTATGTTGACCATAAGTTGAGCGAAGTGCACGAAACACATTCCTCACAGAACGTGAATTTTCATAATAAAGTTGAACAATTTGTAAACGTTGTTCACGCGTAAGTCTTTCCATTATGAAATGCCAAACAATACTAAACAAAAATAACATGACAGCATGACACGACTCACACGTGATCTGTCAAAAAGGCTATTGAAAAAAGTATCTCTACTTGGATCACCGGATATTAACGCCCCTTTAAAAAAACGTAGTTTTAGGTCAGACCGAAACGAATTTAAAAAAAATTGAAAATCGCATTTGTTACATATAAAGGGTTTTCTAAACCCGCTTTTTTTCTGCCTTTTCAGTAAAAGACGTTTTTCGGTCAAATTTTGAACTAGAATGATGAAATTTCGTTTTTCTATATAAAGGGTCCGCCAAATAACTTTTTTTTTGAAAATGCTATAAAAAAAACTACTGAATATTTTCTCAAATTTTTTGAGCAAAATTTGTGAACAAAAATTCGTTCAACATGGCCCGATAACGATCGCCATTGACTGTAACGGCCACTCCTTGCTCATTTTCGAAGAAAAATGGCCCAATTATGCCTCTGGACCAAAGTGTTACCATTCACGAAATAAGCACTAGTTGAAAAAAAATGTTAGATGGCGGACCCGTTACATATCAAATTTCATCTTTCTTCCTCAAAATTTAAGGCACACAAATCGGTGATAAACAGACGGAGCTATCGATTCTGAATCGAATATACTGGTATATCTATCGAAATTAGTCCTCTATTTTCCTAACTTATTTGTTTGTTTTGTTTAAGTGGCAATACAGTCCGGAATGAACTTATTCCTCAACCAACATGCCCCTCAAAATAGACCGGTCCTTAGCTAACTGCCTCCAGTTGCGCACTCAATTCAGTTGTGATCGGGTTCTACTTGTACTCGCCACTTAAGGCAGGTCTTCCTCTACTGCGTCCGACGTCTGGCTGGGAATCGAAGACTCTGTGAGCCGGAGTATTGGTGTCCATTAGTTCAACATGCCATCGTAAACTTTCAAAACGAGGGGTATGTCGCTGTACAGCTCGTATAGTTCTTGGTTGAATCTTCGTCTCCATACACTCAGAGAAAAAAATAGTCAATTATGATTATTTTTTAACTATTTTAATAATAAGAATCGGGAACACTATTTTTAAGTTAACAGAATTACCTTTGACTTTTTCCAATTCTATAAGTTTTCACGCAATCGGACGTACAAACCATACGATTTTCGGTCCCCCCCAACAATTTCTTTTAGATCTTAATTGTTCAAAAATGTTAAAATATTATAATCGAGCCCCAAATCTTCAAAACAAAAAAAAAGTTTTTTTTTAAACTAACATAAAACCATAATTCTCGTTTTGAAAGCAAACCGCCACAAGATAAAACTTTGCATTTTTGTTTTCTTGCATCAAATCATCACAGTTATATTCACCTCATAAGAAATAAATATTCATACAAAGTATCTGATGTGCCTTGCAGATAAAGCTAAACATACTTCTTGTTAAATAGAAAAAATATACCGCGCAAAATGTGGTTCTATGGCTTGGAAACACATTCTATATACATCCGTTTCGATTATTCAATCAGGATAAACAAAAAACAATAAAAACTTACCAACAAAATTTTGATAAAGTATTTCCAGATTCCAGCTCTGCAAAACAGAATTCGTCTAAGAATGAATCACACGTGGATATTGTCTGCAGATTATTTTCAGGCTGGTTTGCTAATTGTATTTCGTTTCCTTCGGAGTCCACTCGTGTCCAGTACTTCTAATTCGTGCTCTTCACTGATATAATTTGTATCGTTATTCATTTTAGTTTTGTTTAATTTGTATTATAAGTCATATACTTAGGCGTTTAGTTCTTTTTAATTGTATTTGCTTGCCACTTATGTCTTACTTTTGAGTCTTAAGAACTTATCACTGCGAACACTTAACACAAAATTGTCGATTCCATCAAAGAGAAACTACTACCACATAGACATTTTCAACTAAATATGTATTTTGTTGTTGTTTGTACCATAATGCATTAAATTACACTAAAATTGACTATTTCATAGTAGGACGTTACTATACAATAGTCAGAAATGACTGTTAATTGTTATTTTGCAAGAACTGAAGAAATGATCGTTTATATAGAGTAAATATCCAAATAGTCGCAATTAACTATTTTGTATAGTCACTAAATAATTGATTGCATTTTTTTACTATTTTATTACTATTTCTAACTATTTTTTAACTATTTTCAACATTTTGTTAGTCACAAATAGTCATTCGCTAAATTTAAATGAATTTTATAGAATGACTATGGCAATAGTTACCGAAGTTACTATTTTCTTCTCAGAGTGTAGCCCGTCAACGCAAAGTCGACCGAAGATTTTTTGAAGAATTTTTTTCTCGAATCGACCGAATCTTCATCCGTTTTTGATACGGTCCATGCTTCAGCCCCATAGAGTAGGACTGGGATGGTCATGGTCTTATATAGCATCCCCTTAGTAGTTTGAGTGAGAGCTTTACTACTAAATTGCCTTCTTAGACCGAAAAACAGCGGTTGACAAGAGTAATTCTTCGTTTAATTTCTGACGAGATGTTGTTGTCAGAGCTAATAGCGGAGACGAGGTAGACAAAGTCCCGTATATATATATATATATATTATATCTGTCAATGGTAACGTTCTGTCCAATTCGTCGATGTTGTGTATCTAACCCTCATTTACTGCTAAACCCATGTTTGCCTCTTCCTTCTCTATACTAGTAAACGTGGCTATGACATCAAGTTGAGTCCTACCGATCATGTCAATGGTGTCGGCGTATTCTAGTAGTTGCACCGATTTTTGGAAGATTGTGCCTCTGGTGTTGGCTCGGGAGTTTTGCAAAATCCTCTCAAGAATCAAATTAAAGAAGTCGCATGACAGTGGATCGCCTTGCTTAAATCCTTTTTTGGTATCAAATCTGTCGGTGAGGTCATCTCCGACTCTCATGGAGCAGCGAGAATTCACCGTCGTAATCCTACAAAGACGGACGAGTTTGGGTGGTATACCAAAACTAGACATGGCTGTGTATAGATCGTCTTTTAAAATGTTGTCGTTTGCGGCTTTGAAATCAATTAATAAGTGGTGGGTATCGACTTAGACTTCTTGGGTTGATCTGCCGAAATGTGGAGATTTGATCAGTTCTGGACTTTCCTGTCCTAAAACCAAAAGGGCTGACAAGGTTTTTGGTAAACGATTTTAGGCGTTCACATATTACGGCAGATAGGATCTTGTAGGCGATTCTGAGGAGTCTTATACCTCTATAATTTGCGCAGTTCAGGTTCCATTCTTGAGGTTCCAATCTTCAGTAATACTTTCATCCGACCAGATTTAGCTCACGGGTTGGTGGATTTTACTTACCAAGACTTTTCTGTCGGAATATAAAGCTCGGCGGGAAGGCCGTCAATTTTGTCGAGGAGCTCGTAGAAGCAATCCTTAGTTAGTCATTTTTATCCTCCGTAAGAGCGTGAGCGCATATACCTCAGGATTATGTTGGCGAATTTGGTCTTGATGCGGATTGCTTATACAATGCGTTCGCTAATGTCTTGGAAACATAAGACTTTTTGCCTAAGTCTTGCACTTTTAACAAATCCGCATCCGAATAGTCGCTGTTTCTGCTCATCATAATAAGGTCCATAGTAGATGTCACAGTTTTTCATCCTCTTTTTGCCCGGCCCATCCCATCGTATTTCCTGGATGGCAGTAATAGCTGCCTTACAGCAGTTTAGGGCTTCCGATAGTTGTTTGCCTGCACCGCTCCTGTTTAATGTTCTCACATTCCAGGTACAGATACGAACGTCGTTATCCTTTTTTCGCTTAGCAGGGTCGTCAACAATAATATCAGTCCTTTCCGAGGCTATTGGTTACTTCGTAACATATGTTTTTTTTCCATTGTTGGGTAGTTAACCCAAAGCACAACCTAGATAACCTGTAATAGCAAAACTAATATACCCTTATGGGGATTTTTTTTAATAACGTTTAAATTTCGAATCTTCGTGCATCCAAAGCTTTACTTGACAATTGATTCTACGCGGATGATTTGTCAGATCTTTAGGTGTTGCTACGTTTGTGAATCGAAGTACTGCGCGGCAGTTCATCGCACTTACAAGCACGCCACTGAACCCGTCCTAGCTTAACTATATAATTTTAATATATAATTCAATGAATTAAGCTTAAATGTTACAGGTTTTATAACCTAGATAACCTGAATTAGCAAAACTAATATACCCTTATGGGGATTTTTTTTAATAACGTTTAAATTTCGAATCTTCGTGCATCCAAAGCTTTACTTGACAATTGATTCTACGCGGATGATTTGTCAGATCTTTAGGTGTTGCTACGTTTGTGAATCGAAGTACTGCGCGGCAGTTCATCGCACTTACAAGCACGCCACTGAACCCGTCCTAGCTTAACTATATAATTTTAATATATAATTCAATGAATTAAGCTTAAATGTTACAGGTTTTATTTACTTATATGCTTCGAATTAAATGCTTCGTTTAAACACCGGCTTTAAATTGCTTGTATTGCAAAACAATCTAAATTGGGGTTCTCAATGCACATAAGTGTTCTTATTTTGTAAACTACCGCATTAGACTGTCATGTATTAGAGATATATTAAAGTTCCTGAAAAGCCAATGCATTATTCAAGTTCTCCGAATTTCAATTCAAATCGAATATTCACATAACTTACTTCTAGCAAAATAAATATGTAATTCATATGTTTATAAATTTCTATTACAGCTTATCATCAATTATCATGATTTCAAATTACCAAAAACTAAATCAGCCACAACTGTGTACACAGTGACAGGTTGGTATTGCTTTTGGTGGCAAGGTACTTGAAAGTAAATCCCTGCAACGCGTAAATTAATTGAAATGAAATTGAAAATTGAATTCGAAAATCAACGTACATCCGCAGTATCGCATAAGCCCATAAGAGGACTGTGAAAATCAGAACGGATAGGACGACAGCGTAAACAGAACTTCAGTAACCTCATTACGATGAAACCATCAGCAAGAACCGTTCCAATTAAATTTCATACTTGATTCCGATGATAAAATCAATTAATTAATTGGAGTGAAGGACTTTATAGACAGGAGTCAGAAGTAGTGTGCTGCCAACCAACTGACATTTACGTTTATCGGTTGTTGGGATGCACCGAAAACAAAATTACACGGCCACCAGATAGTCACATCAGAGTATGGAGGCAGCTGTAGGCTGAGATGTCACTGACGATAAATTGGTTTCGTTAACAGATAGAGTAAATGCATTGATCCCTATTAGGTAGGTGACAGGCCACTCCGTAGTTTGGTGTGCTCTTTGTCTCCAATGGGAACAGTTTTTACATTAAAAACTCGACAATTGAAAAGGTTTAATAAAAAGTTCTTTTGGCAAAAATGTCACAAAAATAGGTTTCTGAAATCTTCGAGTCTGGGTTTATTAGAAAAATACTTCCCTTTATTGATCGTTATAGGCTGTATATTTATTTGTGATTTATTTTTAAGATCTGTTCACAAAATACACACACTGTTCATCACAATTTAAAATCCTCAATTAGAATTAATTTAAGAAAAGTGTGTTCGAATCTTTCTACCACTTGAGTCAATCAATTTAGAATCAAATGCGATAAGACCGCACTTAAGTAGGATAATGGCTTTTTCGTTTACTCTTGGTCTGCAAATAGAAATCAAAAATCAATTCAATGGATTTCTCATCTTTGTTATTGAACTTTCATAGTCAAAATGTGCACAGAATGAAGTTCCTTTCGGTTATGGAAATAGAATAAGGTTTCTTCCTTTTTTATTGCTGCTTTCATTACTCGACTATGTCCTCTGAATACATTATAATACCAATTTATGTTCATATATAAAGAAAGATATTCGACAAAAGATTTTAGTGATTTATGTTGGCAGGTTTGCTCCTTATTATTGTGGTTGCTCAGATGTACACAATATTGGCCGAGTCAAATGAAATTATCCTACTTACCGGACTGTGTTAGATGTCTCTTTTTCATGTAAGGAGAGTTTTTCGATGATGTTTTTGTTAATACAGAAATATGTAGCTTTAATTATGTTTAGCTTAGTGTGGACAATTATGTAAGTAATTAATTATTGGATTGAATGTTGTTATATCTATTCTTTGTGTATAATGGTTTTAAAATTATATTAGCGGACGCGGCGAACTTCGTCTCGCCCCAATTTAACGCCTTCAGATAAACTCCAGAGTGATAATAAAACAAAGATAGTTCAAATTTCAATGTGATAATTGATTGAAATCGAAATCAGTAGAGAGCGATATAACCAACAATGTTTTGCAATTTGTTTTCCGGCGCAAAAACAAACAACGAAGACGATTTGTCAATACACGAACAGGCAACGTACAGCTGACCATGCGAAAAACAGAGAAATTAGAGATTAATCCCACAGACTTCTAACGATTAGCCTTGCGATTTATTGATTTTCATCGTAAAATCAAATCGAAGGGGGAACTGAGTCCGCTTTAATTGAAATGCAAGATCAGTTGGAATAATCGGAATTCGTAGGATAAAGAATTCCTCTCCTTTGAATTTGTCCTTGATAATTGTCGCTTGCATCAAATTGTTGATCAGTTTCTTGATGGACAATTGCGTACCGTTGCACAATTTCGGATGATTCAGATTCCGCAACATGATTATAATGGATCACACCTTCATCTGTAAATTATGCGGCAGAGTTCCTGGCACATCAAGCAAGTTTAAAAATTCCGTCGGATAGTTGGTCGCTCCATCCTTGTCGGTCACGCTGTCAACGGATTTCTACGAATGCAGTTCTACCACGATTTGGCTTTGAATAATGAAATTCTTACTATCGGCGTCTTTATTTATTATTAGATTACTGTCCGTTCAGCAATCCAATCTATATTTTTATAATTGTGTGCAATGCCGTGGAACGCTTTGCTGATGAGTTCCTCCTTCGACGATATGAACTCGCAAAAATTTGCCGGGGTCGATATCAATCCAGTCGAAACATCAACAGTATTTGGGCAAGCCAAACGCTAGCAGTTGTTTTGCAACGCCACTCTGATGTTCGTGGTCTATTTCAACTTCTTGACATGCCGCCACAAAGACGACGATTTCAGGCATGCATTAAGTTCTTTGGCCACATCACCAAACATTTTCGTAAATTCATTTGCTAATAGAAATGATCGTTCAGCTAATGTTTTATATGGACACACAAAACTACATAGACATATAGGCCCATCCCCACTAATTAAGTACGAATCAGGCCAAATAGTATGGAAATAGACCCAACTCTATCTCAATACAGAAACCCTACAAATTTTCAAAACCCTATACAAAAACTATGAATCAGATCCAAAAACCTATTATTCAAAACCCCAACAATATGCAAAGATCAATGCAGTATTCCAATCCTCTCCATAGGACTTTCAAAAATTTTAATCAATTTCGAAACCCCTTGATAATTGCAATTTTTAAATTACGAACGTTTTCCGAACACTGGCAGGAAAGGAAATGAAACTACTAGTTGATACTGGTGCCTCAAAGAATTATAAAGGGTGCGTGGCAGTTGGCGGATTTTAATTTGTTTACACATTTTCTGCTAGGAGCAACAAGAGCACGTGAGGCCTGACTGCCTGAATACCAGTTTTTATTATTATTATGTATTTTGTTAGCTATAAGTTAGTTGCTAAGCTATCGAGCAATAAGATTGTTGAAAAGACTTTCTCATATAGGAAATGAAAATAATTATAAAAAAAGTTTTTTAAAAATAAAATTCTGTGTCGGTATATTTATTTTATATTCTTGAGGACATAAGTCGAATAGACATCAACGAAGCCAGCAACATCATCATTTATCTTCCGGCCGTCGTCGAAACTACTTCGATGCAGGGCCATATTTAATAGCGTGGTTTATTCAGTTTAGCTAATATTACTTATGAACGATTAGGAAGACGAAGATTATTAATTAATAAAGGATTATTAAATTTTACACCTTCAATAACTTTATGATGGTTTTTATTATGTTCTGCTAATACAGCTGCCCCTCCTACTTTAAATTTATTAGGAGAAATTTCTTTATTAAATAGAATTGTAAGTTGATCTTGGTTATCTATAATTATATGAATTTTTTTTATCTCTTTTTAGTGCTGCTTATACATTATATTTATATGCATATAGACAACATGGAAAGTTATATTATATGGTATTTATTCTTTTAGAATAGGATATAATCGTGAATATTTATTATTATTTTTGCATTGATTTCCTTTGCTTTCCAGAGCGAATAATTCGATTCCTTTCCAGCGGTTAGGCTTTGCAGATTAGTTTCTACTGCATAGTTTTTTAAATTTTTAATCGAATTTGATAGCAAATTACTCTACCGATTGAGATGTGTTTTATCTTGCGGGGCACCAGTGTGGCGCCATCTTTAACGAGCTTTTCTTTTTTGTCTTACTAAATCTTGTATTTCTCGGGGGTACTTAATTTTACTATAGCACACAATTTTGTTCTGTTGAGGAGTATTATTCCATGCTGCTTTTTGGATGGTATCGATAAAGGAGCCAACCGCGACATCGAGTTCCAATGGGGTTCAAAGCGATACACCAAGTCGGATATTATGTTCAATATCGTTTTTGAAACCTTCCCAGTTGGTTTTCCCGTTTGTTAATCTGGGTGGTTTTTCATGTATAATGAGTGACTCGCTCGTTGTTAAAATAACCGGAGATTGATCAGAGGAAAGATCAAAGCATTCTTCAACTTTGATTCGATTGGACGGCAGACCTTTTACAATGAAAAAATCAATCAAATCCGGTATTTTTCTAACATCACTTGGCCAGTAAGTTGGTTTTCCCGTAGAATGAAATTCGGTATTATACTTTCTACCTACATCATAAAGCATCCTACCTTTCGGTGTTATGCATCTAGATCACCAGAATGTATGTTTTGCATCATCACTTATTCGTACTCCTCAAACATCGTAATATTAGGTGTGATTAAAATATTGAGGTCGAATTTTTGTACGAATACAATATTTGCCATGTAGGCAAGAGCAATCGAAATTTGTTCACATATCGTATCGCTCAAATCCCCATTGACGCAGTTGACACCTTTGTTGATATCGATCAAAAAGCAGCATGGAATAATGCTCCTCACCAAAGGAAAACACTTTCTTAAAAGAGGTATCCAAAATGTCCATTAGTCTTAAGATAGATATATGCAAGATTTCCATAAGTCTTAGGTCTTAAGATAAACTTAGGGGCATTTCGGATATTTTTGCAGTCCTGGCTTTACACCCAAGCACGTGTACCCTTTATGTGATTTACAATTTAAAAAAATACAAATTTTTGGCGCAACAGGCTCGTTAGTACCCAGGGCCTAGCTTTCTCACAACCATTCATGTGTGCGTGTGTACTTCTTGCACGATGACGGGACCTCCTGTTTTATGCCGACTCCGAACGGCTAAGTTGAGATAAGCTATTCTTGACAATTGATACTACTCGGACGATTTGTCAGATCATCACGAGAGGAGGGCCAGTGAAAAATCATTTAGGTGTTGCTACGACTGGGAATCGAACCCAGACCTTCTGCGCGGCAGTTCATCGCACTAACCATCGCGCCACTGAGCCCTCACTGTTTTACAATTTATTAAGATAAAAACCCCTTCGCCAAATCACTAATCTGACCTAACCAGTTGAAGTTATCCAAAGACTTATTTCAAAGACTACAATCAAATTGAATGTACGATTTCAGAATTTCTTTTAATTTTACTGTAATTTCCGAAACTTAAAAGATTACAGTTTGATAAATCGTTTACATACGTCTGTACACTGGAGACGTTAAATTCAAATTATAACTATAAAACGAACATACATCCATATACACTTCAATCATTTTCAATTACTTGAATATCTGTCCTTTACTTTATCGGGCGTTTTATCTTATTAATAAGCCATTTAAATAGGAAACCCCCAGCTGCTTCAAAAATATATATAAAATGTCATTGACGCCTGAACCCCTGTCTTGTTCCAGTTGGCCGGGATTGGGTTATTTCCACCGAAGTAAACCAGTCGGCAGGCATTACACATTCATTGAAGTCTCCAACAGCTGGTAGACCATTAGGTGTTAGGGTAAATTACCCTCAATATCTACCATTAAGAGGCGAGACAATGGTCATATCATTAACCCGAGAATCGATTTGATATGCAAACCAAAAAACTACCTAACCATGTCATTTGCACACTGGTTTCTAAAGCAATTGAATTGAGGTCCATACAATAATAATTAATTAGTTCAAGTTAATAATAGTTCGATGTAGGTATAAGGATTACAAATATATAGGTAGGGTAAGCATACAGTAGATGAAAATAAGTTGATCAGGTGAATTGAGTTTAATGTTGAAAATTTCTTAATTCATTTTCATTATGTTCATCATTACGCAAGGAATCTAATTAAATTAACTTTCTGATTGTTTTAGTGTACCAAAACAAGGTGCCAACATCGCATATAAGTTGAAATGATGAATACTTAGATATTTTTGTAGTTTGAAGTTTCTATGAAATATAATTAAATGCGAATAGTAAAAGTAAGAACTGGTTTTAATTGGATTTACTTCTACAAACACAACACATTCCAACACAAGTTTTGTCAACAGTGCTTAACATCATAGAAAAGAAGACTATTTTAGGGTAAATATTTTGATTGCAATTTTCATGACAAATTTATAATACAAAGGACTTGAGAAAACAACGATTTAGATGAGTATCAACGTAGTGCACCCGACATATAGCACTTCTCCTATGACTTTTATATTGCAAGTCGATGTATACTGTCCAGTTTGTAACACAGAGAAATAACATAGCTAGATATGCCTTAAAGTATATGGATCGACTCAGAATCGATAGCTGAGTCGACTAAGCTTTGTCTGTCCGGCCGTCTATCCGTACGTCACCAGTTTCTGAGCCTTAAATTTTGAGCTAGAATGAAATTTGGTACACGTGCTCTTTGTTGCTCCCAGAAGAACAAGTGTAAACATTTTTGAAATCCGTCCACTGTCACACCCCCTTTTAAAAAAAACCCAGTTTTTGGCCAAACCGTAAGGAAGTTTGAAAAAGTGTTTGAACAATATATTTAGAGAATCTTGATATCTATATTTTGTCTATACAAAGTTTTTGCCACGCTTACTTTTTGGGGGCGTTTTATTACAAAAACCATTTCTATACATAACCCCATAGTAAAGGGTGATCCATTTCGAGGTTCCCTCCTTTTTTAAAGAAAAAAACACAGAAAATTCAAATTTAATGGAGAATGTTTATTATCATTTGAAAGAACATTCTTTGGCATTTATTTTTTGAAGATTATGTCTATCAAATGTTGGCCGTTGATACGTCGCAGATGGTCCATCCGTTGAGTCCAATTTTCGATCACTCGTTCGAGCATTTCGGCTGGTAACTGGCGAATGACACGCGTGATGTTTTCCTCCGAGGCCTGAATCGAAGCGGGTTTGTCGGCATAAGCTTTTGACTTTACATATCCCCACAGTCTGGCCAATCGACCGGCCCACAACGTGAAATTATGTGCTCACCGAAATGTTCTCTCAATAAGTCCATTGATTGATGCGATGTGTGGGAAGTGGCGCCGTCTTGCTGAAACCAAATGTCGCTGAGATCACGAGCTTCAATTTCAGGCATCAAATAGTCGGTTATCATGGTCCGAGTTGCTGCGAACGGCGCCGAATCGACTCTCCACGGTCTTCGTGTACACTCTCAGCTACGGCCGCTATATTTTCTTCACAGCGTGCTGGACGTGGTCTATTCGGTCGAATATTATCCAATAATGAATGCTGGGTCTCAAAATGGGTGATGGTGTTGCGAATAGTACGCTCAGTAGGCCGATTATGTTGACCATAAGTTGAGCGAAGTGCACGAAACACATTCCTCACAGAACGTGAATTTTCATAATAAAGTTGAACAATTTGTAAACGTTGTTCACGCGTAAGTCTTTCCATTATAAAATGCCAAACAATACTAAACAAAAATAACATGACAGCATGACACGACTCACACGTGATCTGTCAAAAAAGGCTATTGAAAAGAGTATCTCTACTTGGATCACCCGTTATATGCAATAGAAAACGTTGTTTTTGTGAAATCGTAAAAGATTTTGATATACTGTTCGAACAATATTTTGTGACAGTATCATTTTCTATATTTCATTACCATTAAGCCCACAATTTGGGGATACAAATTTTAAGGATGGGATGGGATAGGGTATTAAACGATCCGCAAAGGGGATTGTAGCCTTCTGATATGTTTTTTTTTAGAGAAACCTGACATTTCCAAAGGTTTAGTTAATTAATTTTACTTGTTCCTATTAGTGCAAATATTGGTTATATGAACAAACTTTAACTCGAGATTTTAACTGAACAAGACGTTACGATGATGAAGAAGTCCAAAAATGTGGATCCTGCAAATCTGTCCATGTGTCGGTTTGTGCTATTTTAAATTTGATATAAGAGTTTATTGGATTATTATGCCTAAAGGTTTTTATAATTGTACCAACCATGTAACGGTTTCGAAAAATCCGAAATTTCTCGAAAACACCACTAATGATTGTGATAAAACTTAACATTTAGCAATGATACATAATCATCTTTGTCATAAAATCGAAATAATGTAGAGGTTTTTGGAACTGGACCCTTAGTTTAAAAATTATAAGTGTATCCCATATAACAATTTCTTAAAACAAGATGTTTTCGATAACGGTTGCTTTATATTTAATAAGGAACCCCAATTATCTTCATTTTTAGCAAAAAACTGAGTAAATATCTTATTCTAAATACATGTTTATTTTTATTTAACATAATAAATAAATAATAATAAATAAATAAAACCCACTAATGATTGTGATAAAACTTAACATTTAGCAATGATACATAATCATCTTTGTCATAAAATCGAAATAATGTAGAGGTTTTTGGAACTGGACCCTTAGTTTAAAAATTATAAGTGTATCCCATATAACAATTTCTTAAAACAAGATGTTTTCGATAACGGTTGCCTTATATTTAATAAGGAACCGCAATTATCTTCATTTTTAGCAAAAAACTGAGTAAATATCTTATTCTAAATACATGTTTATTTTTATTTAACATGATAAATATATAAAAATAATAATTAAACTTATTATTTGGGTTGGGTCTCTCCCTTCAGTCCGTCTGTCGGTCTATTGCTATCCGCTGTATGCTAATCGACAATATGGTGTCTTCAAAGAGGGTTTTTGGGATTGGGAATATATGTATGTCCAAAACAAACGGTGTCTTCCATATAACGGTTTTTGTGAAATCGAAGTTTAAAAAAAGCTTTAACGATTTTAATTAAATTAATCGCGAACTATAAAATATTAAAATAAATCAATTTTTGCATTTCGGTCAATATCCGCATTTTTACATTGTCTGAAACGAAGTGGACCGATTGCATATCGGCCTGCGAATGATCGTTTGTTGATCTGGATACTGACATCTCCCTAATGAATCAGAGTGAGAAACTGTGTGCTGGCTATTTCATTTCGTAGCAAAGTCAATTAGGCTTAGTTAGTTGAAAGACGTTGTTGTTCGTTGGCTGGGTTATTCGACAATACAGCAAAAGATGCCCTAACTTTCCACAATTGCGTTAAAATGTATTAGCACTATTTTAATATCTACATACGTTTTGCGCAGAAGTTCGTCGGAGCATATAAACTTACATTAGAAAATTAAACCTTGATACGAATTGTTACGATGCTTGCCGGTTGCCGCTTATGGCAAATTTGCATCCAATTTGTTTCGGTTTGTCACAGTTCTTCATAGTCCTTTTGCACGGCTCATAATATTGTAGGCAGCGACGCATGCAAGTGAAAACAGTCTTTGGTACTGGATGCGCCCACCGGAATGCCTGGAATGGTGATATCTGTCAACACCACTTATCGAACAATGAAGGAACTGCGGGAACCTTGTAGAATATGCCATCTCTTTCTTTATCAGTAAGTGGAGTAATATAAATAGAGAGGAGGCGATGAGCTGCCAGTCTGAATTTCGACCTAACTGCAGCTTGAGTGGTGTTAACTGAGTGAATTTACCTAAAGGATTTTATTTTGAAGTGGTAATAGTGCGCTAATTTAATCGTTGGTATTTGATTTCAATTGCTTAACGTGAATTAATTCAAAACCGTTTTGTAAATAATATAGTTCAAGAAATAAGAGTGTGCTTAAATAAATTATTGTTAAACTTAAAACAGGAAAGCGTTTTATCTTTCGAACACCAGGTCTATAGGGATTTCCAATACTGAGCCAGGGTATTGGAAAAGAGTTGGTGGCGGAGGAGCCCTCAATGGGTCAACGGCAGCGCTCATACCCCAAAAATGGGCTACTGACATCGGTATTTTTTCCGGCACGCTGTCATAGGGTCAAAACAAGGGCCTGGCCCTCCAGGTTAGGGGTTGTGCTTTGGGTTAACTACCCATCCACGAAAAAAAAAATATTGTTACGAAGCAACCAATCACCTATCGACACTATCTTAAATCAACATGCATAGTCAATTAATTCATTTGTTAAATTTCATTCATTTCATTCGTTATATTGATTAGTTATATACTACGCTTGTTTGTTAAATCGTATATTGTTAATTTTGTAACTTAAAATTCTATATTTGTTTCGTTGCTAATTTAGATGCAAATCTCTTTAATTTGATTATTAACTTCTTTATTTATCGTCAGTGTTAGCAATCAGTTTGATCTATACTTGAAATGTTATTTTGATGCTCTCGTAAATTCTCTTTCGATGATTGTTAATAATTGGTCTAAATTACACCAACAAAATGTATTGCTTGTGCGAAGCTTGTGGGTGGGCGAGAGTGCGTTGGTGCTTCGACAAATTGATCTTGCTTGCGCTCGGCCACTTGGATTTCGATCGCAGCAGACACCACATCTCCAACCAAGGCTAAGTAGCTGGTACTAACTAATTATATTATATGAAATAAATCATTCATAGTTTATTCTTATTGCATAACTCGTTTTCGCTTTGGGTATACTCTTTTCGGTGCAATAGGAAGTATTCGCTCGTTCCATTACGAATCATAATTTGGTCCTTCTGAAGCCGAATAAAATCGTTTGTTTGTGAAAAAAAACCTTTTTTGTGATCAAAAGACTATAGTGTGGATTTTACTTTGGTATACTAGCTGACTAGTGAAGTACATAGGAAAACCTCGTGTTCGAATTTTGTGCTGTGATTATACGGGAATTATATAGACCATTATTCGGAGACTTTTATAATCATTTCGTTTGATTCCCTGGTGACAGTTTCGTTTTGGAATTATAGCGCGATTAACTATAATTCATTAAGGTGTTTCTGTTAATTTTAAGCAAGCACTTGACCGCAGTTTTATTGATTGGTTGAACTATTTTTCTTTTCGGTAAAAATGAATGCTTTGAGGCAAACACGCGGCAATGCCAAAGCTTGCTTGACTCGTGCGGCGGATTACATTGCATCTATCGACGACTCTAGCACTATCGAGATGTTAGAGATTAGGTTAAGCAGGTTAGTCGAAGCGTGGGCAGAATTTTCGTCGCTTCATAATGAATGCTTGCAGCACATAGTCGAAGAAACCGAACTCGGTGACTTTGTAGAGGATTTTGGCATTTATGAAGGCAAATATTTCGTGGCGCACGCAGGCCTGAAAAAAGCCATTCGCCATATGCAATCTCCGGCTCAAGCTGCTCCAGAAGAGTCTGTACTCAAACAGCTCGCTAATCAACAATCCAATTTTCTAAAGACTCGTCGTCTAACACGTGTTCAACCGTCAATCTGCCTCCAGTGTAGTGCCTCAATTCTCGGGTAATTATAAAGATTGGCCATCGTTTAAAGACTTGTTTACTGGTTCGGTCGATACAAAACCAAATCTCACCGCGACGCAGAAATTTCATTACTTGAAATCTTTCTTGCGGGACGATGCAGCCAATCTAGTGAAGCACATTCCCATTTCGGATGCCAATTATATCGAGGCTTGGGAAAAGCTTGAAAAACGCTATGACCGGGTAAACCTAATTGTGCAGTCATTCGTTCAAATGTTTCTTTCGCTTCCGTCTTTAAGTGTCTCGAATGTACATTTGCTCCGCAAAGTTACTGACGGCGCAGACGAAGTAATTCGTGGACTAAACGCGTTGGATAGGAATGGTCGTGACCCTTGGTTAATCTACCTATTGCTAACCAAACTCGACAACGAGACAAAGCATGCTTGGGCTGAAGATGTGGGTTCTCGTGATGATGTCACGATTAACGAATTTATGGAATTTCTTGAACTACGGTGTGACGCACTCGAATCGTGCCAAACCCTTAATCGCTCCGCCACACCGCGCATTAAGCAAACGGTTCAAATAAAATCCGACTTAGCCAAGGCTTCTGAGAACAATTCGCAGTGTCCCATGTGCAAAAATTATCATTCACTGTCCCAGTGTTCGCAATTCCTCGCATCCGACACAGCATCGCGTAGAACATTCGTCAAACATAACTCAGTGTGTTTCAATTGCCTTCGAAAAGGTCATTCGTCTAATAAATGTCGGTCATCATTTCGTTGTCGCGTTTGCAAAGCCCGTCACCATTCTTTAGTCCATCAAGATGACTATAGAAACACTTCATCGTCGTTGTCCTCAAATTCAAATGATGTTCCTGCTTCAAACTCTTCTTCAGCATCGCCACATTCGCTCCAGCCTCTTCCGTCGGAAATACCCTCCACATCTAAAGCTGCTTACCCACTGGTCAATAACCATTCGCTTGAGTTTAGCCTTCGAAAGCAAACTATATTGCCAACAATCCTTGCTAAACTTCAAGATAATAAAGGACAGTTTGTAGATTGCCGTGTCCTACTGGATACGGGTTCACAATCATCGTTTATGTCTGAATCGTTCGCACAAAGGCTAGGTCTTCCGCGTAAGCACTCTCGTATCCCTGTGATGGGATTATCGTCTCGGGAAGCTGGGTATACAAGGGGATGTGTATCAATTAAACTCCTTTCTCGATTCAACTCAACACATTTATCGGTCGATGTTTTCGTTCTTACTAAATTAACGTCGAATTTACCATCAAAGTCCTTCGAAGCTTCGACATGGGAACATATTCGGAAGTTGGATCTGGCTGATCCCTACTTCAACATCTCCAGTTCGGTCGACGTTCTGCTGGGTGCTGACAAGGTGTGGTCTATTCTCAGGGCAGAACGAATTGATGGACCACCTGGCACACCAATAGCTCAAAACACGTCATTTGGATGTATAATTTCAGGAGAGCTATTCAATACAAATATTCCGGAATTCGAATTGTCGTCGCTACATTCAGCTCTTGATGTGGATGCTCTTTTACAGCGGTTTTGGGAGTTAGAGGAAGTTTCTTCTCACCAAAATCATCGTGTCTTCAATGATCCAGCTGAAGACCATTTTCAAAAGACTTTCTCTCGCTCTTCCGATGGAAAATACGTGGTTTCTCTTCCATTCAAAAACCCCTCCCCGAGTTTCGGAGATACCCTGCCGTCGGCGGTTTCGCGTTTGCATTCGATGGAACGTCGGTTTCGAATTAATCCCGAATTGCACCGGCTATACTCCAAATTTATGCAGGAGTATCTCGAACTTGATCATATGGAACCGATCCCTCGCGATGAAATACACTCCAACCCTAAAAAACAATTTTACCTTCCCCATCATGCGGTTCTAAAACCCGACAGCTCGTCTACAAAACTACGCGTCGTGTTTGATGGTTCGGTAAAGGATTCGAATGGACAATCGCTTAACAGCCAACTTATGATCGGTCCTCCTATTCAACGCAATTTAATAGGCGTGTGTTTGCGATTCCGGCAACATCGGTTTGTTTTTACGGCCGATATAGTAAAAATGTTCCGCCAAATATGGATCCATAAACAAGACATTGATTTTCAACGCATCGTTTGGCGTCAAAATCCTAGTGATGAGATCACACATTATCGCTTACGAACCGTTACATATGGTACATCATCGGCTCCGTTTGAATATTCCATCGTTGACCCTGAACGTTCCCAATCTCTCGTAAGAGTACTCGGAATGTTCTGGAATCCTGCGAGTGATGTGTTTTCCCATCGAATGACTCAAACTCATCCACTACCCTCGATAACCAGACGAACTCTTCTGTCCGAGATAGCTAAAATCTTCGACCCACTAGGACTGCTTGCTCCTTCGGTAATTTTATTTAAAATCATGTTTCAGGAGCTGTGGTCCTCAGAATTGAAATTGAGTTGGGATGACCCACTACCTCCTGAGCTCGCTGCCAGATGGATGACTTACCGCCAACAGCTTCCATCGTTCGAACAGATTCGGGTTCCGCGTCATGTTTTTCAGTTTGAAGAAACTATAGAAATACATGGCTTCTCTGATTCGTCGTCGTTAGCATATGCCGCCGTCGTTTATGCTCGTACAAAATCCGCTAACGGAGACCTAAATATTACGATCCTTGCGGCTAAAACAAAGGTAGCTCCAATTAAACCTGTTTCTATTCCCCGCCTTGAACTCTGTGGTGCGTTGTTGCTTTCTCGGTTGTTGACTCTTGTGAAATCGTCGATAAATTTTAAAAACGTAAGAACATTCGCGTGGTGCGACTCTGAAATTGTGCTGCATTGGCTTTCCTCACCCCCTCGTCGTTGGACAACCTTCGTCGCCAATCGAACAGCAGCCATATTGGAGACGACACCTAGACGGTCTTGGTGTTACGTCCCATCGGAATACAACCCAGCAGATTGCGCCTCACGGGGAGTACTACCTGTCGATCTGTTTCACCATCATCTCTGGTGGACCGGTCCATCGTGGTTGTTGTCATCCGAGGAATATTGGCCTAAATCGACCCTTTCCCCACATCTGGCTGACGCAGAGTCAGTAAGAAGGGAAGAAAAACCAGTCTTAAGACATTCGCTTGTCACATCTTTTGACGGCAATGTCTTTCAAGACCTAATTCAAAATGTTTCTTCTTGGTATCGCCTACAACGGATAGTTGCACATTGCTTACGATTTGCTTCTGACTGCCGCACTACCAAACCAGCTCGTGTTCGTCGTGGTTTACAATATTCAGAAATCTCCGCAGCTAGGGTCGTCATCCTAAAATTCGTTCAATCCTCCTCTTTCGAAGATGACATCCAACACCTGCGAGCAAAAGGTCAACTTCCATCGAAATCAAAACTACTGCGGTACTCTGCATTTTTGGACAACGATGGACTACTTCGTGTCGGTGGACGGATAAGACATGCAAACGTCTCATTCAACATTAAGTATCCTATCATTCTACCAAAAACTAACCTCGTCTCTTCCCTTATAGTCACAGACATCCACCAGCGCTATCTACATGCAGGAATATCGGAAACATTCGCCTTCGTTCGGCAGCAGTTTTGGATATTGGGAAGCCGAAACCTCATTCGGAAGATCATCCACAAGTGTAAGCCGTGCTTCATGCAGCGAAAACTAACCAGCCAGCAGATCATGGATGATCTACCTTCGCATCGCATCCAGCCCAGTAGACCATTTGCAAACACTGGATGTGATTACGCTGGTCCGCTGACTATAAAATTGTCTCGTTGTCGCAAACCGAAGTTGTCGAAAGCATACATCGCCTTGTTCGTGTGCATGGCTACGAAAGCTATTCATCTGGAGCTGGTGAGTGACCTCACAACTGACGCTTTCCTCGCAGCTTTACGTAGGTTCGTTGCTCGACGCGGCAAGTGCACCAACATTTACAGTGACAACGGGACGAATTTTAAAGGAGCTCGTCGGTGCCTAAACGAGATTCACAAATTGGTTATGGCACAAACTCACAACGCCACAATCGCTGCCGCTCTTGCCAAGGATGGTATTGCGTGGCACTTCATCCCCCCATCAGCCCCACATTTTGGTGGCTTGTGGGAGGCTGGCGTCAAGTCAGTCAAACTGCACTTGCGTCGTGTTATAGGGAATTCTGTCCTAACATTTAAAGATCTGTATACTGTCCTTAGCCAAATTGAATCCATTGTAAACTCTCGTCCTCTATGTTCTATGTCTGATTCTGATTTGAATCCATTGACTCCAGCTCATATTCTTGTAGGGGAGCCTCTCTCAGCCGTTCCTGAGCCCAGCCATCTCGACACTCCACCAAATCGTCTGACGCATTGGAACCATCTTCAGAGCATGACCCAAGGTTTCTGGAAAAGATGGCATACGGAGTATCTGACAACACTGCAAGAACGGCCTAAATGGGGACGAAACGTTACCAATCTCAAACCTGGAGATTTAGTGGTAATAAAGGAACCCAACCTAACGACTTCTAAGTGGCTACTAGGACGAATCGAACATGTCAACCCTGGTTCAGATCAACGCGTAGGAGTCGCCACAGTTCGAACTACAGCAGGAACATTCGTACGCCCTATCACCAAGCTAGCAGTTTTACCTCATTACCTGTGTCCTGAAACTCGTCCCAGGGGGGCCGGGATGTTTGAGATCCAAATCACCTATCGACACATATCTTAAATCAACATGCATAGTCAATTAATTCATTTGTTAAATTTCATTCGTTATTTTGATTACTACGCTTGTTTGTTAAATCTTATTTTGTTAATTTTGTAACTTTAAATTCTATATTTGTTTCGTTGCTAATTTAGATGCAAATCTCTTTAATTTGATTATTAACTTCTTTATTTATCGTCAGTGTTATCAAGCAGTTTGATCTATACTTGAAATGTTATTTTGATGCTCTCGTAAATTCTCTTTCGATGATTGTTAATAATTGGTCTAAATTACACCAACAAAATGTATTGCTTGTGCGAAGCTTGTGGGTGGGCGAGAGTGCGTTGGTGCTTCGACAAATTGATCTTGCTTGCGCTCGGCCACTTGGATTTCGATCGCAGCAGACACCACATCTCCAACCAAGGCTAAGCACCAGCTAAGCTAACTATTTATATTATATGAAATAAATCATTCATAGTTTATTCTTATTGCATAACTCGTTTTCGTTTTGGGTATACTCTTTTCGGTGCAATAGGAAGTATTCGCTCGTTCCATTACGAATCAACTAGCAAACGCCGACGATATTGACATCATTGGTAGGCTCAACGTGATGTCATAGCCACGTTTGCTAGTATAGAGAAGGAAGCGGCAAAAATGGGTTCAGCAGTAAATGAGGGTAAGACAAAGTATATGCTGTCAACACGAAAGGCCACACAACATCGACGAATTGGACAGAACGTCACCATTGACAGATATAACTTTGAGGTAGTACGTGACTTTGTCTACCTCGGCTCCGCTATTAACTCTGACAACAACATCTCGTCAGAAATCAAACGAAGAATTATTCTTGTCAATCGCTGTTTCTTCGGGCTAAGAAGGCAATTTAGTAGTAAAGCCCTCACTCGAACTACTAAGGAGATCCTATATAAGACCCTGATCATCCCAGTCCTGCTCTACGGCGCTGAAGCATGGACCGTATCAAAAGCGGATGAAGAAATCCTTGGTCGATTCGAGAGAAAAATTCTTCGAAAAATCTTCGGTCCCGTTTGCGTTCAAGGGCTATGGAGGCGAAGATTCAGCTACGAACTATACGAGCTGTACAGCGACATACCCCTAGTTAAAAAACTCCGTATTGGACGATTAAGATGGCTAGGACATGTAGACCGAATGTACACCAATACTCCGGCTCGCAGAGTCTTCGATTCCCAGCCAGACATCGAATGCAGTAGAGGAAGACCTCGCCTTAGGTGGTAGAAACCGACCTCAACCAACATGGAGGCAGTTAACTAAGGACCGGGCTAACTGGAGGGGCATTTTGGTTGAGGGCCTGGTTCTTACCAGGCTTAAGTAATGAAGTAAGTATGTAGGCCTAATGGACACCGATAATGGTACTGATGTTTGATGTGTTCAGCTTTATCAAGTGCGATCAACTTCCGCGCAGAAGGTCTATGTTCGATATCTAGCCGTAGCAACACCTATAGAATGTCCTGGATACTAACTAGCCTGTTGCATCGGAATAAGTTTTTTTTGACAATTGATACTACTCGAATGATTTGTTCAGATCAACGGGGGAGAAGGGCTAGTGAAAAATATTAAGGTGTTGCTACGGCGGGAAAACAAGCCCTGACTTTCCGCGAAGCTCTTAATCTGGCCTTGCTCAAGTAGTACAAGTAAAATCTATAATGTCGGCCTCATACTTTTTATTATACTAAATGTACACTTGTTCCGCCAAACATTACTTGGAAATAATATCTCTTGTTATTATCAGATTAAAATATATTACACAGTTTAGGCATCATTTCTATTACTTAGTCTCTAAGAAGCTTTACCATAATCAGATACATCTCTACAAAATATTTAATTTTTAGAGCAAAGAAAAAGTTCGCATGCTCTTATGAAATTTAATTGAAGGCATTTGAATCAAACATAAAATGTAAAGCAAATGCTTTAATTTCAGGAATCAAGTAAAGATCTCGTTAAACATATGCATAAACAAGATTCTATACATTTCAGCTCCCAATAAGCGTGTTTGTACGCTTACATCCTATAGAACAAATTCCGTCGTTTCGAGTTGTTCTAGTTTATTTATCCGAGACACTCGTTTTCGGAAAAGGAGCGCACACGAGCAAACAAAATAATCGCACATTAAATCTGGCAAAGTGCCGAGATTTTAGCTCCTCGTATGGTTATATTGGATGGTGCTGGGTGTTAGGTGGCAAGGGGAGTTGAATGTGCATTGAAAGACGATTCCGTCTTACGAGATTTTACTCTCTAGAAACATGCACATTGCTTCGTAGACAAAAATCAAATGGAATATTGTAAAACGGAAATCACTTTCAATACCACACTATTCCCCGATACAGGATGGTACGTTTGATTTTCTGGATATGAAAGGTTTTTAGAGGCGAAATCATCCGGCAGTCATGCGCTATCTACCAATTTTTGATGTGTACAAATATGTGTCAGAAAGGAAAGAGTTCAATGATTTGCATTTATTATGCTTTCAAACAAGGGACAAGCCTAATAGTGTATTTGATACCTGATTAGTGATTACACTAAATTGTACGAATAAGTTTCAAGTGGAATGAAATTAAGTTTCTTCGCATTATATATAGGTAGTTAGGATAAAACTTATGATATCAAATAAAATCAATATTTTTAATATATATATATATACACATATGTATAGACAAATGTTATTTTTAAAAGCAACATAACTTTATAACATACGCCATTTTAAGGATAACATTGTATGCATAGCATGGTAATATTAAGCAATAATTTTGACTGGCTCAAACAGCTACTAAAACCAAATCTCTGAAAGTATACGCTAAGACAAAATTGATCTATCCAATCTGAACCCGTATAGGTGGTTCAGATTGGATAGATCATTAACGAAAGTCCACACAAGAATGAAGAATCTCCCTTATAGTAAGTTATTTATGTATAACGTTGAAGCTCAGCTTAGAGTATTTTTCTGAACATTCGTTGTTTAACCGACTGGGAAGAATGATGTACAATTAACTCGAGAAATAAAATTATTATTGTAAATTAAAGAAAATAAGAACAGTTTTCTTCTTAAATCATAACTGGCGCATTCGGCGATTTTGTAATACATTGCACATTGGTGGCAGTGAAGTATCAAAGCAAATATAGGAACTGAGCTAGTTTCTTTGGCTCGGAAACAACAACCTTATCCCAGATCCCAAAATTCATATTCATCCATTTCTCCAGTAAGTTTATTTACGCGTAAGCAGATTTGTTGAACATACTTATATAAAAGTTCTTCCATTACCCTAATTCCTTAATTATACCTACTAATTACCATCCGTGATACAATTTTATTGTCTCTAAAAGATAAAAATAGAAAAAAAAATTGTTTGTGGCCCAATCAAACACAAAGTGAAAACAACAACAGTTCTAATAGAGAAAACAAAAACATGGTATGAAATTCTTAAAAAAAACGGACGTTATTAGATAAAGATCTTCCTCAATTCAGTGGTAACAGCAGATTACTGAATGACTTTATCAGCAATGTTGAAGAGATTTTATCTGTAATGGGTCCCGTTAACAAAACATCATATGGTCGAATAGTACTTAGAGTCATTATGAACAAAATAATTGGTCACGCAAATGAGGTTTTAAATATGTTTGGTACAGTTTTAGACTAGTAGCATATTAAGGCAAACCTTATCCTTCATTACTCTGACAAGAGAAATGAGAATTCTTTAATCCGAGGCCTTCACAGCCTTAAGCAAACAATGGACACAGTTTAAGTTTCTTTTTCAAAAATAATTGAAATATAGTCTACTCTGAATATCCATGTGCTCATTCATGAGAAAAAACAAATGTAGTCATCGGAAAAAACAGTCTTTACTCAGAAATGTGCTTAAAAACATTCCTGCTTGGTTTAAGAACCATTAGGATCAACTATCCAAATACTATCACAGAAGCATTTAACTTCTCCATAAAATAACACAACTCTTAATTAATGAAATACACGGAACAAGTTTAAGGCTACAAAATAATAAGACCAAATATGGCCAAAATACAACAACTTCGAATGCTAACTTTTCAATCTACCAACCAAAAAACGCTTTTAGCCGCAGGGAACATTTTTACCAGAACTTGCAAGGCAATCATTTATATAATCAAATAACTTTTCCACATAGGACACCACGACCAAATCATCCAAATTTGACTTAACGCAGTTCCAAAACCAAACTGTTCATAACTTACAACAACTATTCAGAAATTCAGAAATACAAAATCAGTCTGTACCAAATCCGATCAACAACTTTCTTCAAATGCAAAATTTAATTCGATCTGAACAACCAAATATCTCTCAACCTCTACCTATCCTCATGGACACTTCTAGTGGTAATACACGTAATACATCCAATACAAGAATACAAAAATCAAATAACGGGTGATTTTTTAGCTGGTTTTGTTTTGGCAACACTGGTTTTGACAGCTGACGTGTGTTTAGTACCTTGTGTCACTGTCAAACAGCTTCAGTTTGGTTTGCAATTTAACCATGGATCGTCTTACAAATGAACAACGCTTGCAAATTATTGAATTTTACTATCAAAATTCGTGCTCGGTTCGAAATGTTCATCGCGCGCTGCTTCCATTTTATGATCGGCATTCTCGACCTTCTGAGCAGTCTATTCGGAAGATTGTGACCAAATTTTGCACCAAATTTACTTTGTTGGACATTTAACCACCAACACGTTTACGTACTGTGCGTAGTGAAGAAAATATTGCGGCCGTATCAGCTAGTGTGACAGAAGACCGCGAAATGTCGATTCGGCGCCGTTCCCAGCAGTTAGGCCTTTGTTACAGCACTACGTGGAAAATTTTGCGGAAGGATTTGGGCGTAAAGCCTTTTAAGATACAGCTGGTGCAAGAACTAAAGCCAGCCGACCTACCACAACGCCGAATTTTTGGTGAATGGGCTCTTGGAAAGCTGGCCGAGGATCCGCTTTTTTATCGAAAAATTGTGTTCAGCGATGAGGCTCATTTTTGGTTGAATGGGTACGTAAATAAGCAAAATTGCCGCATTTGGAGTGAAGATCAGCCAGAAGCATTGCAACAGCTACCAATGCATCCCGAAAAAGCCACTGTTTGGTGCGGTTTATATGCCGGCGGCATTATTGGGCCATATTTCTTCAAAGATGATGCGAATCGCAGCGTTACTGTCAATGGTGAACGCTACCGAGCGATGATAACAAACTTTTTTTTGCCCGAAATGGAAGTTCTTGACTTGCATGATATGTGGTTTCAACAAGACGGTGCCACATGCCACACAGCACGCGAAACAATGGCGCAAGTGCGAGGCGAGTTTGGTGAACAGTTAATTTCACGTTTCGGGCCGGTCAATTGGCCGCCTAGATCGTGCGATTTGACACCATTAGATTATTTTTTGTGGGGGTATGTCAAGGCTAATGTCTATAGGGACAAGCCCGCTTCGATTGACGCACTGGAAGCCAACATCCATGCATTCATTCGTGAGATACCGGCCGATATGTGTGAAAGAGTATGCCAAAATTGGACTCAGCGGATGGGCTACCTGAGACGCAGCCGCGGTCAACATTTGCATGAAATTATCTTTAAACATTAAACTGCAAGGTTCAAACTATCGATTCAAATAAATATTTCATTCATTTTTTCGAATTTTTTGTGTTTTTTTTTAAAAAAGTTTTAAACCTCTTAAAAAATCACCCGTTACAAGAGATCCTTTATAATTATAACAGTCAAACATACAGAACAGTCAATAACTTAAATTTAATAAACATCTACAGGACAGACAAGTTACTCTCCCTGCAAGGTATTGAATACCGACGAGCAGTTTAAATTTTTAGTTTTTAAATTCCATCCCTATTTTGATGGATTAATAGGTTAAGAGATGATGGAAAACTTGAAAAACCTAATGCCTAAAGTTAAAGCTAAACAATTATAAATAATGTTATAATAATGTAATAATTATAAATAATATACTAAAAATATCCGAAGGAATTTACAGGTCAGAAAATTGGTACTACTGTAACTTTGAAATTTTAAACGTGTCAAATCAGGAACAGCAGCTATTTATAGAACATCCACTGAAAGTAGAAAGCTTCCCAAAGTAAAATAAAGTTCACAACTTTCACATAAAATGTGATCAAAACAATTTCGAACAAATTGATTGTGATGATATTAATAAATTACTTAGATCCGGACATCTGAATATTGAAGAGAAAAAAGTGCTTTTTAAACTGTGTAAATAATTAAATGACTTATATTTTTTAGAGAGGGTAGCGCATTATCCTTTACTAATAAAATCAAACATCGCTTAGATACTAATGACGAGAAAACAAAATAAACCAAATCTTATATATATATAGTACCCAATTAAATACAACAACTTCCCAACTAGTCTCCATGCAGCAACCCAATATGGATCGTGCCAAAAAAAACTTGACGGCTCCAAAAAGCAAAAATGGCGGCTAGTGGTGGAGTACAGGAAATTAAACCAGAAAACTATTGGAGATCTTTATCATAGTTATTTCTAACATATCTGAAATTCTCGACAAGCTAGTACGATGCATGTATTTTACTACACTCGATTTGGCGTCAGGGCTTCACCAAATTGAAATAGGTCCTAGGGATGTGTCTTAAACAGCATTTTCAGTAGAAAGTGGCCACCATGAATTTTTTAGAATTCTATTTGGGCTTAAAAATGCTCCCTCCACTTTCCAAAGAGTCATGGAAAACATTTTACGGGATTTGATTAGAACAATATGTTTTGCTAGAATAACTAAGCTACTAACAGAGTGCCTTAAGGAGAGACAAATTGAGTTTGATGATAGATACATTAGCTGCTTTGAACATACTGCAAATGTATCCCTAGCAACATACCGCTGTACAATACATAGACTTTTCGAACCACCGACGCATGCAATTTTGCCAATAGGGTTGTCTTAAGCCAATGATCTATTGGAACTGACAAACCAATATCTTATGCATCTTGTACCCTATCAGAAACCGAAACTAAATTTAGCACAATAGAGAAAAAACTCCTCGCTATTGTGTGGGCAACTAATCATTTGCATCCCTATCTATATGGTGGTAAGTTTATCATAGTCACAGACCATGAAACTCCTACTTGGCTTTTTATTAAAAGATGCGAATTCCAAACTTTTTAGATGGAGCTTGAGACTCGCAGAGTTCGATTATGAATTTAAATATAAACGAGTGGTGGGTGCACGACTGGGTCGTACACAACTTTCTCTTTCACAGCGAATCGGGCGTTAAATCAAATCATAAGCATTTTGATTATTGATTCTTAAAATGATATAAATAATGTCGAAATGTGATTAAACGAAAGTTTACTCCAAAATTTGAAGGAATCGGTGTCTATGTAAATAATAATGATTTTCCATTATTGCCCGAAACTGAAAATTCCGCCAAAACTAATTATGTGGAATTGTTTCAAACTGCAATAGTAGTATATATATTAGATTTCATTCAATTTGACATAATAGTTTGCGAGAAATTAACAATTTTCTTTATAAAGCCTAAATGACAAAATCCGTTATATGGATTTTCTCGAAAAAAAAAACTGGGTATGTAGTTACAACAAAACTACATACCCAGTTATGCTTATAGTATAACTTATATGCTTATAGTATATATAAGGTTTAATCAAAATCGTTAGAGCCGTTTTCGAAAAAATTGAGGTTATGTGTAATATTTATATGCCAGGTACCGTTGATAACTTGGCTAAAAGCAAAAATAATGATCTAGAATTATGACCAAAAGAAACTTGGATACGAAATTTTATGAAAATCGGTGAATCCGTTTAGGCTGGGGAGTCCATTACGGACAGACGGACCGACGGACGTTGCTTAACCGTCTCGGAAGAACGATGTACAATTAAATCGAGAAATAGAATTATTATTTAAAGAAAAGAAGAACAGCTTTCTTTTTAAACCATAACTCGTGATGGTTAGTGCGATGACCTGCCTCCCTCCCGTGATGATCTTACAAATCAATTTGTATTCTGTATTTTTTAACTTAACTCTATTTTCGAATCGAAATAACCACACATATCTTTCAATACTCAGATGGATTTTTTTTTTAATTTATGGCCAAAACTTATGGTATCTCCCATATTTATCGATAGGCTAAAATTGAACATCGAAATTATAATTGAACATTTAAATTAATTATTTGAACTCAGTCGATGTACTACTTGTTTTCTCCTCCGTTCCTATCTTCCACTCCAACGAGTTGTCAAAAGTCTATCCAATCTGACCAGTACTAGACACAAACCGTCTGAGGGTAGAATTCTTCAGTCTTAAGCTTGGTTTTCTTGGAATTGCACTGCATACCTACGCATCAGTTATTATTTTATTTATAATGCTACAACCAGCGTATGCTTTCTTCATTTCTAAAGATATTGCGATTTTATATTTTTTAGTACTTCATTTGGCATTGTCTGCAAAAACGATTAAATAACATTTTTTTTTATTTTGTAGACCTTTCAAAATATCGTCAACATTATAATATCAACAGCCTTTCTTCAAATTGTTCAGATTCTTTACGAAACTGTATTGAACGTCTTGTACATAAAACAGCACTTAATATATATTAGTTCCTTAGAGTTAATTAAAGTCATCGTCGTCTACCCAAGAAAACATCTGTTTTCATAAATATCATCCAGATACCGTATTTTGAGGATACATCTCCATCCAATAACCACACCGAATTGTGCTACTTTAATTCTTTTTTCTTTCTTTTGTCGTTGGGATAATAACAATGATAATAATAATAAAAACCTTTCCTGGAACCAATTTCACACCATTCGGGTTCTATTACATTCCCGTTCGAATGGTATAATCAAAATGTGCCTCTGACTTATTGTGAATTTATAATTCAATTTATATCCCTTTTGCATCTGTGTTTTGTGTGTTGAGTGCCAGGCTGCTTCTTCGAAGGATTTAATTCTTGGGATACAGAATTCACATTCGCAGAAGAAGATGAAGGGTTTTGGATTTATTTCGTATTGCTTCAAATAAGTATATTTTTCCTCTTTAATGTTACGTAGCACAATAGCTTTATTTGAATTTAATGGTAGACATGCATAATTTGTTCAAATACAGACAAGTTCTTTGAAATATCCGACTTTGGGGTGTGTTGCTATTGGAGTAAGTAAATCTCTTAAACAAAATAAGGGAAATATAGTACAAATTTAATGAGAGAAGTGGGATGTAAACATATTTGTTTATCTATTTAAACACTTACTACGACTTTAGAACGTAACTTTTCGACGTAGAACTGTTGTGAGGTCGACTTTTGCCGCTCTTATTTTAATTATATGTATGGACTCGCTGTCGCAGCTTTAGAGAACATCCGAATAAGAATGCGTTGTATTGGCAGTTTAAAAATAAATTATCTACTCATAGCGGATGATTTGGTAATCCAAATCGATCTTTAGTTTTAACAGTTTTTATAGATTTAATTAAGTTTGTTTACTACTTAAAAGAAGAAGGATGAGTAAGAGAGAACGGACAGTTGTATCAATGAACCTAAGGGGCTGACTGCATATTGACAGTCAGGTTGGAAGACAGACAGATATGGTTAGATCGACTCAGATGTTGCTTCTGATACTTTTTAATATGTCTTTATGTATATGTCTTCTATTTACAATAGTTGCTTCTGAAATTCTCAAATAAGTCAAATATCTCTGAATATATTCTTAAAAATAAGCTTTCGTAAAACTACAACGTTAATTACTGCACTATGCATAGATGTAAACAGATGTTCTAAAACAGACAAATAAAAGCTGATTTATCACACTGCCACTTGGTTGCCATGGATGGTGATGGATGTTGTAGATGAAGGGTAGACTCTGATTGGCTTTATCTTGGCAATGCCCAGTGGATTTAACTCTGACTACACATCAATCGTGCTTCTTTTTAACTCCAAGTGATAACAATTGGATACTGATTTTAACCAACCGGATTTGACTTGCTAAACGATATGTGCGAGTGTTGATAACAAAACGAAAAACAGCAACACTTAAAGAGCCATGGCAGAATGGCAAGGAATACCCGGCCGGTTTCCCCAGTATAACCTAGATGAGCTGCTTTGACATATTTTTACAACATGTTATTTAGGAATCTCAAGGGAAAATTAGACCCCTTGAACAAAGATGGTGGTGGATGAACCGAAAGGCAAACGACAGCGTTCAATAACGTAGGTAGGTATAATATAAATTGGAACTTGCCTTCTAGGTTTTTTTTTTTTTTTTTTATAATTTACGCGCACTCAAGGGGTTATGAATACCCTTTAAATGTTTGACCACAGTACGAGCGTTAGAGAAGGGGAAGAAAGAGAGTGATAGGAAAGATTTTTGGATGTAGTGGAGACTTACTCCATGGGTGGTGTCCGAACGTACTTCGGGGAGTCACTGTTTTTTGTGTTTCGTTAAATTCGCAGAGCTTTTAAGATAGTGTATACTTCTAGGAGTAACTACCGACCTTTTTTATTTCTTTGAATAAAAGTCTCATGGTTTTTGGCTGGGATTGAACGCGCAACCTTCCACTCAACAAGCGAACACATTACCACTACACCACTGTGTAACTACCCACGTACACAAAAAAAAAACAATGTTACGAAGCAACCAATAGCCTCGGACAGGACTGATTTTATTGTTGACGACTCTGCTAAACGAAAAAGGGGCAAAGACGTTCGTATCTGGACCTGGAATGTGAGAATGTTAAACAGGCGAACAACTAGCGAAAGCCCTAAGCGGCTAAAAAGCAGACATTACTGCCATCCAGGAAATACGATTTGATGGGCCGGGCAAAAAGAGAATGAAAAACTGTAATATGTTTCTAAGACATTAGCGAACGAATTGTAACAATTCGCATCCAGGCCAAATTCGCCAACATAAGCCTTATATGCGCCCACGTCCGACGGAGGAAAAGATGGCATAGCTAAAGATTGCTTTTACGAGTTCCGGTACAAAACCTATGAGCGTCTACCAAAGCACGATGTTAAAATCGTACAAGGAGATTTTAGCGCAAAGGTAGGAAATGAAGATATCTTTAGCAGTGTTGTTGGAAAACACAGCCTACACGACAACACGTCTGGGCTAATTGACTTCGATACCGAACGAAATGCCACTATAGCCAGCACACGTTTTCCTCACCTCGATATCCCCAAAGGTCATGGTATCCCTCCAGATTAACACCAAACCACGAGCATCGAATGTCGAACTGCAACGATGACTGATGCAGCTATGCTAGGTTTCTCGTGCCCACCATTAAGAAACCCTTGGTTTGATAAGGAATGCCGACATATGCTAGCAGCCAAGGACGAGCCCAACAAGGCTGCAGGTGAAGAAGAGAGCTGCCATAGAGTTGTTCATGAGACTATTTTCCTCCCAAGTGCGTTGTCTATTTTTTTAAAACGTCAAAATCACTTGGACCGAAACAATGTGATATTTTATATGGCGGGAGTGCTGTTTTATGGGGTTATTGCTTTAAAAACATAAAAATATAAGTAATTTATTGTGAAATACAAATTATTTACTTGTAAAAATACAAACACACTCAAATCATAAAATTGATATAAAAAGAGTTTAATTCATGACCAGTATCATTGCAAAGTGCCAATATAAATGCAATTTCCATGAGAAAAATAAAAAGTATTCTGTGCAAAAACAAACAACAATAAAAACCAAGTTGTTCTTAACAATTTTATAATTTAACATTGATTTACATGTGTTTAATCAAAATAATTTGTAATTTTTAGTGGTTTTCAATTAAATTATCAATTTGATTTATATTTGTTTCTGTTTTATGCTGTCACTTCCCTTTGAGCGAAATTGTCAAAGTTTGTTTTTATACAGATGCTGTCAGTTTGTTATTTGACACTGACGTTGTCTTGTCGCTAACAACTCTAGTGAGCTCTATAGAAAGAAAATATGGGAAGAACACATGATTTTCAGAACGAAGAAAAGAGAGCGCTCGAGGATATATTGAGGTGCCACTCCAGGAAAAATGTTAGCAAGTTTTATCAAGGGTAAAACTTCGAAGCAAAGGCTACAATGCTCGAACAGAATCCTGTCGAGATGAACATGGAAATATCGTAGTTGAGACATAGTCGATGTTGATGATATGGAAGAACCACTTCTGCAGACTGTTAAACGGCTATGACGAATAACATACCGCTGTCAGGCAGAACGAACCATTTAATATTGGCGAACCACCCGAGCTAAGTGAAGTGAGGATAGCAATATCTAAGCTCAAGCTTAATGAGGCTGCCGGAAATGACGGCCTTCCCGTCGAACTTTATAAAGCCGGCAGAATGACTTGGTATTTGGTAAGTAACGTCCACCAACTCATAAGCCAAATCTGTACGGATAGAAAGTATGCCTGAAGAATGGAACCTCCGCATCATTTGCCTGATCCAAAAAGTTTTTTTTTTAGGACAGGTGGTTGTAGGACAGGAAAGTCCACAACTGATCATATCTTCACATTTCGGCAGATCCTGGAAAAAAACCCAAGAAGTCCAAATCGATACTCCCCACTTATGCATCGATTTCGCAGGCGCAAACGACAGCATTTGTTGAGACTAACTATACAGATCCATGTTTAATCTTGGTATACTACTCAAACTCGTCCGTTGCTCCATAAAGGTTGGAAACGACCTCATCGACACATTCGATACCAAACAAGAATTAAGGCAAGGCGATGTACTGTCATATGACTTCTTTAATTTGATTCTTGAGATGATTGTGCAAAACTCCGGAGCCATCACCAGAGGCACAATCTTTCAAAAGACTGATGCAACTACTAGCATACGCCGACGATATTGATATCAAAATGAAGTCATAGCCACGTTTGCTAGTAAAGAGAAGGAAGTGGCAAAAATGGGTTTAGCAGTAAATGAGGGTAATGCTGTCAACATGAAAGGACACACAATATCGACGAATTGGGCAGAACGTAACCATTGGCAGCTAAATAACATTGAGGTAGTACGGGACTTTGTCTACCTCGGCTCCGCTATTAACTCTGACAACAAAATCTCATCAGAAATTAAACGAAGAATTATCTTGCCAACCGCTGTTTCTTCGGGCTAAGTAGGCCTCTAATAAACTAATTATAAGGCTTTCTTACAAATGTCATTTGTAATATAAATTTTATATCCCATGCAACTGCAAAATATATTTAGGTAGCGAGATATTGCAAATATTTAAAAAAAATCCTAAATTGAATAATCAATTATTTAGTTTTTTTTGCTAAAAGCTGACTATGCAATTTTGGTTCAAACATTGGTGGTAATGAACGCTTTAAGTTTAATCATTTAACAGTTTTTTGAGGGATTTTGATTTTAACAAAATCGTTATATGCTGGGTACTATTAGTTTTTTTCCCTATAATGCAAATTCCGGGAACTAATGCAAAAAATTTTATATCAAATTTTAAGTAGATCCGTACAGCTATTTAGCTGCCAGGTGCATCCATAGACTGACGGACCTACTTTTTCGGACTCCTTTATCATTGTAATCTTTGGTTTGATTAAAGTCTTGAGTTCGAATTTTTTTTGAAACCAATACTTACAAGCAAGCAAAATCAAATACAACATTACTTTAGTCTATAAAAATTTAATTAATTCTGGATATCTATCCAGTCGTATCCTTTTACATTAGAGAAAGAAAAAATAAATGCTTCATCATTCAGCAAAGCACAAGGTGCCATTGTTGTGAGTCACGGTAGGAAAAAGGAGGCATCCTTTATGTTGAAGAGAAGCGCTCGGCACTCTTGTGGTTGCTCGGCTCAACTCGTCTGACGAGGGTAGTTCTTACCCTCTCAACAAACATCCCAGCTCAACAAACATTTTTGTGCCAGAATCAAAAAAAACATATGAGACGGCTACAATCCGCTGTGCGGATCGTTGAATACCCTATCCCATCCCATCTATAAAACTAATGTCACCAAAATGTGGACATGGCTTAAAACACGATGGGGATTAAATATAGCAAAATGACAATGTCACAATAAATTTTACGGTCTCCCCAGCCTAAACGGCTTGACCGATTTTCTTCAAATTTCGTATCCAAGTTTCTTTTAGTCATAATTCTAGGCCATTTTTTTTCTTTGCTTTTAGCCATGTTATTTACGGTACCTGCCATATAAAAATTACACATAACCTCAATTTTCTCGAAAACGGCTCTAACGATTTTGATTAAACTTTATATATACTAAAAAGATATTAGTTCCAACAAAACTGCATACCCAGTTTTTTTTCGAGAAAATCCATATAACGGATTTTGTCATTTAGGCCATATAAAGAAAATTGTTATTTTTTCGCAAACTACTATGACAAATTGAATGAAATTTAATATATATACTATTACTATAGTTCTAAACAATTCCACATAATAAGTTGTAGCCCAACTATCACTAAACGGAATTTTCAGTTATGGCCAATAACGAAAAATAATTATTATTCACATAGAAACCAATTCCATCAAATTTCGGAGTAAACGTTCGTATAATAACATTTCGACATTATTTATATCATTTTAAGCATTAATAATCAAAATGCGTACTATTTGATCTAACGCCTAACTCGCTGTGAAAGAGAAAGTTGCGTACGACCCAGTCGTGCACCCACCACTCGTTTCTCCTTCATATGTTATGGGGTAGTGTATAAAAATGGTTTTTATATAAAAACGACCCCAAAAAGTGGGCGTGGGTTAAAATGGTCTACAGACAAAATGTTCATATTAATATTACTAGTGATTCTGCATCAACATTTTTTTGTAAAAATTTTAAAATTTGACCGAAATACGTTTTTTATTAACTAAATATAGATATTACGATTCTCTAAATACGCTTCTCAGACACTTTTTCAAATTCCCTAAGGTTTGGCCCAAAACTACGTTTTTTAAAAAAAGAGGGCGTGGCAGTGGGCGGATTTCAGACTCAGCTATCGATTCTGAGTCGATCCATATACTTTGAGGTATATGTAGCTTAATTATTTCTCTATGTTACAAACTATGTATCAAAACTAATATACCCCTATGGGATAGGGTATAAACATATGGAAAGGCTACAATCCCTTGTGTGGATCCCATCCCATCCTTAAAATAAATTTCCTCAATATGTGGGCTTTATGGCGAAAATATATAGAAAATGACATTGTCACAAACACGACATATTTTTCAGACAGTTTATCGAAACCTTCTGTGGTTCGACAAAAAACAACGTATTTCGATTGCTAATGCCTTGTGATGGGGTATACAAATGGTTTTTGTAGGAAAACGCCCCTAAAAAGTGGGCGTGGGTTAAAATGATCTAATAACAAATTATTTTTTTTATCATAACCAATGGTTTTGCGTCAAAAGTTTTTTCAAATATTTTAAAATTTCGGATTTCAAAAAAATTTACAGTTGTTCTGCTGGGAGCAACAGAGAGCACGTGTACCAAATTTCATAATTCTAGGTCAAAAATTAAGGCCCAAAAACTGGTGACGTACGGGCGGGCGGACAGTCAAAAATAAAACGAAGAATTACTCTTGCCAACCGCTGTTTTTCATGCTAAGAAGGCAATGAAGTAGTAAAACCCTAGCTCAAACTACTAAGGAGATCCAACAAAAGATCCTGATAATCCCAGTACTACTCTATGGCGCTGAACCATGGACCGTATCAAGAGACGAAGCAATCCTTGGTTGATTTTAGAGTAAAATTCTTCGAAAATCTTCGATTCGGTTTGCGTTGACGGGCTATGGAGACAAAGATTGAACCAAGATCTATACGAGCTGTATAACGACATGCCCCTAGTCACAAAACTCTGCATTGGATTTTTAAGATGGCTAGAACATGTAGAACGAATGTCTTTGATTCTCAGCCAGTCGTCGGACGCAGTAGAGGAAGACCTCGCAATAAGAGGCGCGCACAAATAGAAACCCACCTCAACCAACTTGGAGTGCGCAACTGGAGGCAGTTAGCTAATGACCAGGCTAATTGGAGAGACATGTTGCTTGAGGCCGAGGAACTGTAGAACCACTTAAAAAAATTACCTACTAGATATAGGTGTACTGGTTGCACATTTAACATCGTCAAAATCATTTCTGATCATCGCCTTCACATCGCGCATTAGAGCACCATTAGAGATTAAGATTAACTTTCTGGACAAGACGTGGTGACAGTGTAATTTTCTATATTTTATCCCCATTCAGTTTTAGGCCCTCCCAATTTTTGGGGATTTTTATACCCTATCCCATAGGGGGGTATATTAGTTTTGATACTTAGTTTGTAACATAGAGAAATAATTTAGCTACATATACCTGAAAGTATATGGATCGACTCAGAATCGCTAGCTGAGTCGAATAAGCCATGTCTGTCTGTCCGTCCGTCCGTCCGTCTGTCTGTTCGTCACCGATTTTTGGGCCTTAAATTTTGAGCTAGGATAATGAAATTTGGTATATAGGTTCCTCGTCCGTGCTACCAGAACAAGTGTAAACATTTTTGAAATCCGCCCACTGCCACGCCCCCTTTTTAGGAAAACGTTTTTTTTTGGCCAAACCGTAAGGAGTTTTAAAAAAGTTTCTAAGCAGCATATTTAGAGAATCAGAATATCTATATTTCGTCAATATAAAGTTTTTTGCCACGCCCACTTTTTGGGGGCGTTTTTTATAAAAAAACCTTTTCTGGTCAAATTTTAAAATTTTCGAAAAAATGTTGATGCAGAATCATTAGTATTATTAATATTAACATTTCGTCGATAGTCCATTTCAACCCACGCCCACATTTTGGGGGCGTTTTTATATAAAAACCATTTTTATACACTACCCCATAACATATGCAGGAGAAAAACCTTGTCTTTTGTAGAACCGTAAAATTTGTTCTGACAATGTCATTTTCTATATTTAAATCCCCATCGTGTTCTAAGCCATGTCCACTTTTTGGGGATATTAGTTTTACAGATGGGATGGGATAGGGTATTCAACGATCCGCACAGTGGATTGTAGCCTTCTCATATGTTTAATTTATGGATGGAATGGGTTCGAGCATTCAATGATTCGCACACACTCTTTCAAAGGGGATATTCTGGTGTACAGCAAATATACGATAAACTATGCTGCTCATCTTAAGTACCTGATTAAAACATCGGCCTTGTATTCTTGGGCACGGTTTGCATGAAGTGCGTTCACATCACCACTAAAGATTGGTGGTGTCTGTGTTCAAATGCATTAAACGGTATATTTTTCTATTGAGAAGTAAAGCAATATCGCCAAAATGCTCCCTCACCTCAGCTAATTGCCGCCTTGACAAAGTAAAGGGACGTCGAATCAGACATTTAACCCCTCCACTAGCGGGAAGGATTTTAATTGTTTGAATGAGCATTTCTATGCAGAGCACTCACCAAATAGTTAAGAAATTAATGTTTTCTGAAGTAATTTTATGTATATTAATTTTCACATTTCTGAGGAATGTTGCGATTCTATCTGCAGAAATGAAACAACCATTAATTAAGTGATACGAATAGCTCAGTCCACATGCTTGCAACTAGAATCTTCGGTGCCGCTTTAATCTGGGGGTATGAACAAATTGGTAGTATGCCAACTCGATGTTGTGCACACAATATTTAGTGGGTCGATATTTGGATGAAAAGTCTTTAAAGCTTTCGCGTCTTTTCTTGTTCAATGATACACGAAACTGCGGGCTGAAGTGTATACCTAATTGATTAATTGAAAATCTTAAATAACTAATAGCTTAGTTATGCCAGGCTATTACTCAACAGGATGATGGCAAATGTTAATCCCATTCTTCGGCCCATCCAACCACGACTATAATCAACTATGGACTACCTACTATATAAACCCATTCTACCAGATATTAGTCTGCCTTGAGCTCATTAACTTCGAAAACGATTCTAGCATGTAGTCGATGAAATTTCACATAGCTTCAGGCGTATACTAATTATGATTATTTCAGGATAATTTGCTCCCGTTACGAGATACATTTTTAATCAACAGACATGTACGACTATGTACTACTGCGGTCAACCAGAGAATGTAAACACGTACCAAAAATATGTACTTATGTATGCTGTGTAGCATTAATGCACTAGATACGGTCCTGTTGCGGTAATATACTAAAATAATTTTCGGTTTTCCGACTTAATGGCATAACAAATGCCGAGGTAATTGGCTGGACAAATTAGACCCTGAGGCCTAAAGGAATTAATATCACGTTGCTTTGTGTGTTTGTTTGTTTCGAATTAATAATGATTATCCTTTGAGACTTTCATCAGAGTGCATGAAATGTGTTAATGTAAGTTCCCTGCACCGTTTTTATGATGGTATTCTTAATATATGATTAGCGATACAATCGATGAATGCACTATGTTTAAGCCATGTGGTGTAGGTTACATCTCATTATATGCATTTCACATTCAACTGATATTTGAACGCAGTATGTCATCTAAATATTAAATACAAGTATTAAGACCTAAAAAAGCTAAAAAGCTAAAAAAGCACCGAAAAAAACTTGGTTGATTTAAACATGTTTCATTGTTACTCAACAATTCAACAATAGTTGTGAATATTAAGAAGTTTCGTAATAAAACCAAACGACATCGCATTTTCAAATAAACAATGCGGGCGTGACCAATTTTTTTTTTATAAAATTATAAATTAAGCATGTTTGAAGTTGTTTTGAATGTATTCATATTTTTAATCACGATTTTGATTAAAACAACATGTTTGTGGTTGAAATAAACTACGTTTCAACAAATCGGTCATAGTTCTATAGGTATCCAGTAACAGCTGTGTTTAATTGATGCGTTTACTGTATTTGCGTTCTGACTCTAACGCTGTGCCAATCAACAGTTTTTTGAAGAAGCACAAAAGTTCTTAAGGCATCACGAATATGTTCAAATTTAATACTTTTCTTGTTCAGCCAACAAAAAACAATCATGTGATTTTGCTGGTTCATAAGTTCAGTTTTCTTTCATTCACTATAGTGCACATCCAGTTCTGGTACAATTTTTAGTGCTTGATTGCGGGAAAATAAAATCATTCGAAGCATTGTAATCAATCTTATTAGGTAGAGTTTTTTTTTTGTCTAGGAGGTTTGTATGTTCTACGAGGTTTGTATGGTTCTAAGGAAGAAGGGTTTGTATATTGTATGGTTCTAAGGAAGAAAGGTTTGTATGATTCTAATCTAAGGGAGAAAGAGGAGGAAATCCCTCAATCCTTTTATACGGTTCCCAGGACCAATTTTTGTAATTTTTTTCGTCTAAAGGAGCCTCAAGCTCCTTGGTACGATAACCCGGAACCATGGTATTGAATTTTGTCTGCTCTTGCCATCATTCATTATTAGTTTTTTTAGGTGGACGAAGATCGGAGATGGGGTATTAAACCCCTGTGGAAAGTCGTTGGTGGCAGCAAACGAGAGAGGGGGGAGGAGTGTCCTCTCACTAAGGCACTCACTCTCAGGCGGCAACGGAGGAATTCCCTAGATGGAGTCAACGGTGGCGCCTACAGCTCCAGTTTGATCGAACTGGTAGTGTAATCCCTATATGAGCTGCTTCGACATATTTAAACACCAGGTCTATAGGGATTTCCAATACTGAGCCAGGGGAACTTGTTATAGTGAGTAGAAACAGCGACTATTTGGATGCGGATTTGTTATATAAGTGCCAGACTAAGGCAAGAAGTCTTATGTTTCCAAGACATTAGCGAACGCATTGTAACAATCCGCATCAAGGACAAATTCGCCAACATAATCCTTATATGCGCTCATGCTCCGACGGAGGAAAAAGACGATATAATTAAGGACTGCTTCTACGAGCTCTTTGAAAAAACCTATGAGCGACTACCAAATTACGATGTTAAAATCGTGCTGGGAGATTTTAACGCAAAGGTAGGAAGAGAAGACATCTTTAGCAGTACTGTCGGAAAACATAGCCTACACGACAACACGTCTGGTAACGGACTCACCCAAAAAAATATGTTGTAAAAATGTTGAAAAATGTTGAGTCAAAATCGACCCGACATCCAATGCTTTCAATTTTATATAGACATGGTTGTTCATTCTGAAACCGAGTTGTGCATATTACAACATTTGTTACAGATTTTACAACTAAAAAATATCTGAGTACAACAGCGTTTATTGTTAAATGTACGTGCTAACATTTTGTGCTAACTTGTAAAATACACAACATTTATGTGCTAAAAATACATATTTTGGTTGTATTTGACATAACTGTTTGCAGTCAAAATGTCAATTCATTGGTCAAATCTACAGTTCAATGTGTGCAAACCACAACCGTTTGTGTCATTTTTATAGCTTTTGATCTCGTTTACACAATTATTTTCGTGAAATCTTTGCTCCACAATAAAAAAAACATATGAGAGGCTACATATGTCACAATATATTGCTCAGACAGTTTCTCAAAATCTTTTGTGGTTCGACAAAAAACAACGTATTTCTATTGCTAATGCCTTGGGATGGGGTATACAAATGGTTTTTGTAAGAAAACGCCCCCAAAATGTGGGCGTAGGTGAAAATGATCTATGGACAAAATGTTTATATTACCATGTTTATATTACCATTGCGGAAGTATTTGCATCAAAATTTTTTTCGAAAGTTTTAAAATTTGGACAAAAAGCGTTTTTTACTAAAAACGCCCCCAAAAAGTGGGCGTGGCAAAAAACTTTGTATGAACGAAATATAGATATTAGGATTGTCTAAATATGCTGCTCAGACACTTTTTTGAAATTCCTTACGGTTTGGCCAAAAAATAAGTTTTCCTAAAAAGGGGGCGTGGCAGTGGTCGGATTTCAAAAATTTTTACACTTGTTCTGGTGCCACGGACGAGGATTCTATATACCAAATTTCATTATCCTAGCTCAAAATTTAAGGCCCAAAAATCGATGACGAACAGACAGACGGACGGACGGACAGACAGACATGGCTAATTCGACTCAGCTAGCGATTCTGAGTCGATCCATATACTTTGAGGTATATGTAGCAAAATTAGTTCTCTATGTTACAAACTAAGTATCAAAACTAATATACCCCCCTATGGGATAGGGTATAAAAACATATGAGAGGCTACAATCCGCTATGCGGATCGTTGAATACCCTATCCCATCCCATCCTTTAAATTTATATCCTCAAAATATAGGCCTTATGGCGATGAAATACAGAAAATGACATTGTCACAATATATTGCTCAGACAGTTTCTCAAAATCGTTTGTGGTTCGACAAAAAACAACGTATTTCTATTGCTAATGCCTTGGGATGGGGTATACAAATTGTTCTTGTTAGAAAACGCCCCCAAAATGTGGGCGTAGGTGAAATAACTAATCAAAACTTATATCCCCCTATGGGATAGGGTATAAATAGACACACCAAATAATTTAACTATTTTTATTTAACTAATAAACATTAATAACTACATACATATGTTACATATATCTTACAATTATGTTCGTTGATGAATTCGTTGCTTAAGAGCTGCTAAACTGCTTTGTGCTAAACTGCAGATGTCTTTAACCCAATATGCAGTGCTCAATTCACTGCACAATGTGCTGCACTTTGTGTACTAAGTGAAAAATAATTTAATTGCTAAGATACAAACAGAATAATATACATACTTTTTTCCACTGACCCACTGATGAATTATTAATCTTAAACCTCCGATTGCAGCCCAAGTTCGCTGTCCGGGAATATTTTAGAAATATGCTCCGATCTGAGCGTGTAAGCCCACGACCTAGTTAAATAAAAATTTGGTATGCAGTGCAGTCAAGTGAGCTGATAAACAATCAAATCTTTAACTCACCTGCTAAAAACGGCACAACACTCTTAGACAATTGGAAATTGCCCACAACTTCAAAAACGTCCACGTAAAAAGTACTTTTTTACCTGGGACCACATTCATTTTTCGATTAAATCACTGTTTAACACTTTCATGCAAACAAATTATATTACTGTCCATTTGGAAAGCTAAATTGTTAATTTGGTTGATTCTTTGTTTAAGGTCTTTTCACTTTCACAATAATTTATGAATGATAAACAATACTATATACTACAATAAAATGTTCTGGCATGTTTTTAAAATCGTTTATTATAAACCATGTCATGTCATCCTTTGTTCGACCTAGTAACTTTTGCTGTTGATTTATGTTCATGTCTACTAGAAATGTAGATTGTAGATTGACTGACAATAAGTTCTATAGATTTGACAAGCACAAAGACAAATCTATAGAACATATTGTAATTTCAACAGCAAAATGTAATTAATACAAAAAGTGCTAGTAGATTAACCAATTCTGCGATGTTGATTTTACAAAATCATATCTGTACATTTAACAACCAAAATTGACAACGCGGTTTCAATTTTACAACAAGAAATTGTGATCATTTAAACAATTTTATTGCCAAAATGAAAGCAAACGCTGTTAAACTTACAATTAATTGTGAATATTAACGCATTTGCTGTTAAACACACAAATTTTCAAGTAATTGTAAATTTGACTGCCACATTTTGTAAAATTTACAGCGGAGATTTTTTTGGGTGCTTAGGCTAAATGACTTCGCTACGGAACGAAATGCCGCTATAGCCAGCACACGGTTTCCTCACCTCGGTATCCACAAGGGGATATGGCGGTCTCCAGATCAACGAACAGTCAACCAAGTTGATCACATTGCGATAGACAAGAGGCACGCATCCAGTATTTTGGATGTCCGAACATTCCGAGGGGCTAACTTCGACTCGGACCACTACCTTGTTGTAGCCAAGGTAAGGATGCGGATATCCACCACGCCACAAAAAACCAGAAATACTGTGAAAAAAATTAATATCGAAAGACTGCATTCGCCAGAGACCGCCAAGACCTTCGCGCAACGCGTATCGCTTAACCTCTAGACTCACAACATACCACCAGCATCTAATGTCGAAGAGCAATGGCAACGATGCCAACAAGACATTAGATCAGCCGCAACTGATGTGCTAGGTTTCTCGCGGCCACCAGTAAGAAACCCCTGGTGTGATGAGGAATGCCAACAGATGCTCGCAGCCAAGAACGAGGCCTACAAGGCTAAGCTGCAAGTGAAGACGAGAGCTGTCATTGAGCTCTATAGGCAAAGAAGAAGGGAAAAACATGGGCTTTTCACATAGAAGAAAAAGAGCAAAGAGCGCGCGATCGAGGATATAGAGAGGTGCCACTCCAGGAACGATGTTCGCAAGTTTTACCAAAGTGTAAAACGTCAAAGCCAAGGATACAAGGCTCGAACAGAATCCTGTCGAGATGAACAATGAAATATCTTAGTTGAGACACAGTCGATGGTGAGGATATGGAAGAACAACTTCTGCAGACTGTTAAACGGTGATAAGGAACAACATTCCGCTGTCAGGCAGAACGAACCATATAATATTGGCAACGACAGCGAAAACTGCCAACCACCCGACCTAAGTGAAGTGAGGATAGCTATATCTAAACTCAAGCTTAATAAGGCCGCCGGAAATGGCGGCCTTGCCGCTGAGTTTTATAAAGCTGGCGGAGATGATTTGGAAAGCAACATCCACCAACTAATAAGCCAAATCTGGTCGGATGAAAGCATGCCTAAAGAATGCATCGTTTGCCCGATCCACAAAAAAGGAGACCCTCTGAACTGCGCCAACTACAGAGGCATAAGTCTGCTCAACATCGCCTACAAGTTCCTATTTGCCGTAATATGTGACTACCTGAAATCGTTTACCAACAACCTGATCGGCCCTTATCAGTGTGGTTTTAGGCCAGGAAAGTCCACAATCGGTCAAATTTTCACACTTCGGCAGATCCTGGAAAAAAACCCAAGAAGTCCAAATTGATACCCACCAGCTATGTATCGATTTAAAAGCCGCATACGACAGCATTTATAGAGATGAAATATAGAGAGCCATCCCTAGTTTTGGTATACCGCCCAAACTCGTCCGTTTGTGTAGCATGACGATGGAGAATTCTCGCTGCATCAACAGGGTTGGAAACGACCTCACCGACACATTCGATACCAGAAAAGGATTTAGGCAAGGCGATGCGCTGTCATGTGACTTTTTAAATTTGATTCTTGAGAGGATTGTTCAAAACTCCCGAACCAACACCAGACGCACACGTTTCCAAAAATCGGTGCAACTACTAGCATACGTCGACGATATTGACATCATTGGTAGGACTCAACGTGATTTCATAGTCACGTTTGCTAGTATAGAGAAGGAAGCGGCAAAAATGGGTTTAGCAGTAAATGAGGGTAAGACATATACTTTGTCAACACGAAAGGACACACAACATCGACGAATTGGACAGAACGTCACCATTGACAGATATAACTTGGAGGTAGTACGGGACTTTGTCTACCTCGGCTCCGCTATTAACTCTGACAACATCTCGTCAGAAATCAAACGAAGAATTACTCTTTTCAACCGCTGTTTTTCGGTCTTAGAAGGCAATTTAGTACTTAAGCCTTCGCTCAAACTACTAAGGAGATCCTTTATAAGACCATGACCATCCCACTCCTACTCTATGGCGCTGAAGCGGATGAAGAAATCCTTGATCGATTCGAGAGAAAAATTCTTCGAAAAATCTTCGGTACCAACCACGAGCTATACGAGCTGTACAGCGACATACCCCTAGTCAAAAACTTAAGATGGCTAGGACATGTAGAACAAATGGACACCAATACTCCGGCTCGCAGAGTCTTCGATTCCCCGCTAGACGTCGGACGCAGTAGAGAAAGACCTTGCCTTAAGTGGCGCGCACAAGTTGAAACCGACCTCAACCAACAGGAGGCAGTTAGCTAAGGACCGTGCTAATTGGAGAGGCATTGGTTGAGGCCCAGGTTCATGCCGGACTGTAGCGCCACTTAAATTAGTAAGTAAGGACGAAGATCGGTCATTTGAATAAAATAAATATTCCTGAGAGGAAAACAAGTCAGAATTGTAAATTAACCACCAACGTTTTGGACCAACAACGATTGTGTTGGTCCATAATATTGTTTCGAGCACAATAATTGTCATTGTCACATAAATATTTTTTTATATAACGCAATACGTTAAATATATATATGTTTTTGTTTACATCACAAACAAACAAACGCTATTGATCAACAACGATCGTGATCAATTTCGTATTTATTTGAGCACAATAATTGTCGCACACATACATTTTTATATTGAAAGGAAAACGATTTTCATGTTTCTAGCATCACAAACGTTGTTGGTTAACATTGTTTATGCCCATGTTACTATTATCTTCGTGATAGTTTAAGTACGAAAGTGGTAACTGCGTTGTTGATTTGAGCAATGAAAATTGTATCATTTAAATGAAAAAAATTGAAAATGCCCTCTTGTTCAAATTCAGTATGTTCGTGTTTGACGCAAAATCAAACAAGGTTCATGTTTGATTTTACCAAGGTTCCATTCAAAGAAGAGGGAATAGTTTGTCCGATAAGAAGTAAAGCAAACTCAAAAATTTAAGGTGTGACTGTGATATATATAATATATGGAATGGCACTTCAATTTATTAACAACCAGCTGAGCCATGCTCATCTTGCTTCGCCCGCCCTTAGTAGTTTAAATAAATATTTAACTTATATCTGATCCATTTGGAATTGAAAATTTATTTTTAATGTCGACAGTTCAATGTAGACAGTGTTTTGAAATGTTTGCAAAATTGAATTACAATTATTTAAAAACGGAGTTGATGGAAAGCAAAAATACATACAACGATAATTATATTTTTTTACCGTATCCCATAGGGGTATATTAGTTTTGATACATAGTTTGAAACATAAAGAAATAATTACGCTAGTTATATTTCAAAGTATATTAATCGACTCAGAATCGCTAGCTGAGTCGATTTAGCCATGTCTGTCCGTCCGTCTGTCCGTACGTCACCAGTTTTTGGGCCTTAAATTTTGAGCTAGAAGGATGAAATTTGGTACACGTGCTCCTTGTTGCTCCCAGCAGAACAAGTGTAAAAAATTTCAAAATCCGCCCACTGCCACGCCCCCTTTTTAGGAAAACATTTTTTTTGGCCAAACCTTAAGGAATTTAAAAAAATGGGTCCGAGCAGCATATTTAGATAATCGAATTATCTATATTTCGTCAATGTAAAGTTTTTTCCCACGCCCACTTTTTGGGAGTGTTTTTAATAAAAACGTTTTTCGGTCAAATTTTAAAATTTTCGAAAAACATATGAGAAGGCTACACTCCGCTGTGCGGATCGTTGCATACCCTATCCCATCCTATCCTCCATAAAACTAAAATCCCCAAAAAAGTGGGCATGGCTAAAAACACGATGTGGATAAAATAGAAAAAATTTTATAGTGACAACAAATTCTTCAGACTGCTTACAAAACACTTTTACGGTTCTACAAAAGACAAGGTTTTCTCCTGCATATGTTATGGGGTAGTGTATAAAAATGGTTTTTATATAAAAACGCCCCCAAAAAGTGGGCGTGGGTTATAATTGTATATAGACGAAATGTTTATATTAATAATGTTAATGATTCTGCATCAAAATTTTTTTCGAAAAATTTAAAATTTGACCGAAAACAGTTTTTTATAGAAAACGCCCCCTAAAAGTGGGCGTGGCAAAAAACTTTATATGGACGAAATATATATATTAATATTGTATAAATATGTTGTTCAGAAACTTTTTTTAAAATGCCTTACGGTTTAGCCAAAAACTGAGTTTTTCTTAAAAGGGGGCGTGGCAGTGGGCGGATTTCAAAAATTTTTACACTTGTTCTGTAGGCAGAGACGAGGATCCTATATACCAAATTTCATTATCCTAGCTCGAAATTTAAGGCATAAAAATCGGTGACGTACAGACGGACGGACGGACGGACGGACGGACAGACAGACATGGCTAATTCGACTCAGCTAGCGATTCTGAGTCGATCCATATACTTTCAGGTATATGTAGCTAAATTATTTCTCTATGTAACAAACTAAGTATCAAAACTAATATACCCCTATGGGATAGGGTATAAATATACCCCTATGGGATAGGGTATAAAAATGTTGATGCAGGTTCATTAGTATTGTTAATATGAACATTTCGTCTATAGACCATTTTAACCCACTCCCACTTTTTGGTGGCGTTTTTATATAAATAACATTTTATACACTACCCCATAACATATGCAGGAGAAAAACGATGTCTTTGTAGAACCGTAAAATTTGTTCTGACAATGTCATTTTTATACCCGATCCCATAGGGGGGTATATTAGTTTTGATGCTTAGTTTGCAACATAGAGAAATAATTTTGCTAAATATACCTCAAAGTATATGGATCGACTCAGAATCGCTAGCTGAGTCGAATTAGCCATGTCTGTCTGTCCGTCCGTCCGTCTGTCTGTTCGTCAGCCTTAAATTTTGAGCTAGGATAATGAAATTTGGTATATAGGATCCTCGTCCGTGCTACCAGAACAAGTGTAAACATTTTTGAAATCCGCCCACTGCCACGCCCCCTTTTTAGGAAAACTTATTTTATGGCCAAACCGTAAGGAATTTCAAAAAAGTGTCTGAGCAGCATATTTAGACAATCCTAATATCTATATTTCGTTCATACAAAGTACAAATGGCGTGGCAACCCAATTTTTGGGGGCGTTTTTAGTAAAAAACGCTTTTTGTCCAAATTTTAAAACTTTTTGATGCAAATACTTCCGCAATGGTAATATAAACATTTTGTCCATAGATCATTTTCACCTACGCCCACATTTTGGGGGCGTTTTCTTACAAAAACCATTTGTATACCCCATCCCAAGGCATTAGCAATAGAAATACGTTGTTTTTTGTCGAACCACAAAAGATTTTGAGAAACTGTCTGAGCAATATATTGTGACAATGTCATTTTCTGTATTTCATTGCCATAAGGCCTATATTTTGAGGATATTAATTTAAAGGATGGGATGGGATAGGGTATTCAACGATCCGCATAGCGGATTGTAGCCTCTCATATGTTTGTACCCTATCCCATAGGGGTATATTAGTTTTGATACATAGTTTGTAACATAGAGAAATAATTTAGCTACATATACCTCAAAGTATATGGATCGACTCAGAATCGATAGCTGAGTCGATTTAGCCATGTCTGTCCGTCCGTCCGTCCGTCCGTCCGTCCGTACGTCACCAGTTTTTGGGCCTTAAATTTTGAGCTAGAAGGATGAAATTTGGTACACGTGCTCTTTGTTGCTCGCAGCAGAACAAGTGTAAAAATTTTTGAAAGCCGCCCACTGCCACGCCCCCTTTTTAGAAAAACGTATTTTTTGGCCAAACCATAAGGAATTTTGAAAAACTTTCTGAACAACATATTTAGATAATCTGAATATCTGTATTTCGTTCATATTAATTTTTTTCCACGCCCACTTTTTGGGGGCGTTTTTAATAAAAAACATTTTTCGGTCAAATTTTAAAATTTTCGAAAAAAATTTTGATGCAGCATTATTAGTAATATAAATATGAACATTTCGTTCATAGACCATTTTAACCCACCCCCAATTTTTGGGGGCGTTTTTATATAAAAACCATTTTTATACCCTACCCCATAACATATGCAGGCGTAGGTGAAAATGATCTATGGACAAAATGTTTATATTACCATTTCGGAAGTATTTGCATCAAAATTTTTTCGAAAGTTTTAAAATTTGGACAAAAAGCGTTTTTTACTAAAAACGCCCCCAAAAAGTGGGCGTGGCAAAAAACTTTGTATGAACGAAATATAGATATTAGGATGGTCTAAATATGCTACTCAGACACTTTTTTGAAATTCCTTACGGTTTGGCCAAAAAATAAGTTTTGCTAAAGAGGGGGCGTGGCAGTGTGCGGATTTCAAAAATGTTTACACTTGTTCTGGTGGCACGGACGAGGATCCTATATACCAAATTTCATTATCCTAGCTCAAAATTTAAGGCTGACGAACAGACAGACGGACGGACGGACGGACGGACGGACAGACAGACATGGCTAATTCGACTCAGCTAGCGATTCTGAGTCGATCCATATACTTTGAGGTATATGTAGCAAAATTATTTCTCTATGTTACAAACTAAGTATCAAAACTAATATACCCCCCTATGGGATAGGGTATAAAAATGCGTTTGCTAATTAATGCCTTCGAACCATAAGAATAATTCCCTACGTTTTATAAAAAAATCGATATTCGAATTGTTGCTGTTTCCACTATATAACTATATATAACACGCATCGTACTATATGTTACAGTTGTTCATCCTCTGTTACTGCCATGGCATTTCCTGCTTTGTACCACCTTAGGGCTTCTGATAGTTGTTTGGCTGCGCCTCTTTTGTTTATGATTGTACAATTCAGGTGCTGATACGAACGGCATGTTCGTCAACAATAAAGTCAGTCCTTTTCGAGACTCTTGGTCTCTTAGTAATAATGTTCTTTTCATGTGAGTGAATAGCCTGAGGATAGCAGGCCAGATAATCATTCTCAATATTTCTGACCAAAATTTTTACTGTGTTTCTGTTGTTTGATTTATTATCAACACTGGCCCTTAAGTTTAAGAAGTACAATCCGGTTGGATGAGACCATCATCCGATTGTTACTACGGGGAGGTAACATAAGCGAAACTGATGTGAAGTCAAAGTTACAACGAATGAGCCATGTCAAGTTGAATGTCACATAACTTTGTACACACTGTAACGAGTGTCATCTAGAGAGCATAAGAGAGTAATCTTATATGTATATGTTTGTATTAGAGTAAGTATAGGTTAAGTTAGTAAGTAAGTTAGACAAAAACCCCAATTTAGGGGTATTACCGACAACTGCATTGATGGGAAATATAGATATTTTTTAATATCGGCGATGATTTCAAGTTATATCAGCAGCGCATGGCTCAACTCTTGAAGCTAAACAGAATTTCAACTGATGAAGACAAAGTTTCTTTTATTATAAGCATGGCTGGAGGGGAGTTATATAAAATTCTAAATTCCCTCGTGTCGCCGACAGATCCCGCTTCACTATGACGATATCATAAAAAAGCTTCTGTCTTATTTCGCGTCAAAGACTAACGTCATCGCTCAGCGTTTTAAATAAGAGAGAACAAAAGCATCATGAATCAGTGTCAGATTACATAGTGGAATTAAAGTTCCTTGCAAAAACTTGCAATTTCCAACAGTTTCCTGCGGAAGCATTAAGAAACAAATTTGTGTGTAGACTTAGAAAAGAAAAAATACAAGAGCGTTTACTCAAAGAAGCAGAGCTGATCATCGATAAGGCCCAACAGCTTGCAGCAACGAGATGAGAATGATAAATCCGGTAAACACCAATTACATACGATCAGCATGTAAATCAATATGTAGACTACACCACACGTATATACAAGCAACCGCAATGATCACGAGATCGAAAGGCAGAATCACCAAGGAGATATAGAAACGGTTATGACAGTAAAGAAAGAGGTAGGAGTGCTTCACGGAGTTCCACCCGCTATCGATGCTACCGATGCAATAATTTGGGACACATTGCACGTGATTGTAAATACAGAGTAGCAGTTCACAACAACCAATATGGAGGTAGAATCGGACTACAGAGGAAGACGCCGAGGACGAGGAACTGAACATTGGGTATATAAACCAGTCATCTTTTGAAGAGCGGTCAATAGCTAAGTTATGTGTTAACAATAATGTAATCAATTTTGAAATCGATTCAGGTGTGAAATCGATTCAGATATGCTTCGGTAGTTCACTTAAATGATTACCACAAATATTTCGATAGTATTTCTCTTATCCCATCTTCTAAAATTTTACAGGTAGTTACGGGAGAAGAAGTCGATGTAGTCGGTGTAATTCCAGTTGAAGTGAAAGACCCAAAGAAGATAAATAGTTTGCATGGTTTACGTTTGGTGGTTTTAAGAACAAATAAGTATCCATTGTTGGGCACTGGCTAGGTGTACTTTATCCTTATTGGCGAAGAATATTTGGTGGATATAATGAAAAAAAAAATAGATTTAGTATGAAAGGCAGTCAAGTCCGATTAAATTCCTTAAATGGAAGTTTGGAAAACAGGACTTAATTAGTAGAAAAACTTAAAATAAGATACAAAAAATTATTCATGGCGAATTTTAGTGATCCAATCAAAAGTTTTAAAGTCGATATAACCTTGAGTGCACAAGCCGTACTAATATTTTAAAGCCGTATGCCGTCCCTTTTGGTATGAGGGAAAAAGTGTAACAGGAGATAGATCGGTTATGTAGCTCAGGTATAATGGAATCAGTCACTCATAGCCGATGGGCTACGCCGATAGTTTGTGTAAGTAAGAAAGATGGAAACTTAAGAATATGCATGAACTGTAAAGTGACTGTCAATCGATTCGTTGACGACGTGCACTATCCATTACCCGTAATAGCGGATCGTTTAGCATCACTGGGAGGAAGTATATACTCTTGTTTACTTTTGCCCCTCGTTCTACAAGATCCAATCATACTTTGTTGTTGCATTGAGTGTACAGTCCACGCCCATTTGAACTCCACCGTTAGCTTTAATCGTCAACAAAACCAAAACTGGGTGAGGCGAGATACTACTATATAAAGGCAAATTATCTACAAATTTCGACAACTTCTCCCGTTAAGAGAATAGCTCTTTATAACTTTTGTCTACGATTGAACAGACTTCTGGAAATGATTAAAAAACATATGAGAAGGCTACAATCCGCTGTGCGGATCGTTGAATACCCTATCCCATCCTACCCATAAAACTAAAATCCCCAAAAAAAGTGGGCATGGCTAAAAGCACGATGTGGGTAAAATAGAAAAAATGATATAGTGACAACAAATTCATCAGACTGCTTACAAAACACCTTTACGGTTATACAAAAGACAAGGTTTTTCCTGCATATGTTATGGGGTAGTGTATAAAAATGGTTGTTATACAAAAACGACCCCAAAAAAGTGGGCGTATGTTAAAATGGTATAAAGACGAAATGTTCATATTAATAATGTTAATGATTCTGCATCAAAATGTTAATGATTCTGCATTCGAAAAATTTAAAATTTGACCGAAAACAGTTTTTTATTGAAAACGCCCCCAAAAAGTGCGCGTGGCAAGAAACTTTATATGGACAAAATATAGATATTAAGATTGACTAAATATGTTGCTCAGAAACTTTTTTTTAATTCCTTACGGTTTGGGCTAAATCTGAGTTTTTCTTAAAAAGGGTCGTGGCAGTGGGCGGATTTCAAAAATTTTTACACTTGTTCTGTAGGCATGGACGAGGATCCTATATACCTACCAAATTTCATTATCCTAGCTCAAAATTTAAGGCCTACAAATCAGTGACGTACAGACGGACGGACGGACGGACAGACAGACATGGCTTAATCGATTCAGCTAGCGATTCTGAGTCGATCCATATACTTTGAGATATAAGTAGCTAAATTATTTCTCTATGTTGCAACCTAAGTATCAAAACTAATATGCCCCTATGGGATAGGGTATAAGTATATCAGAATTGAAGTCTTTTGATCCTGGTGAAATAAATAAATAAATTGTTTGACTTATGTAAATATAAGCTATTGGCGATTATTATTTTTCATTGTTCAAATATAGTGGCTTTGAAAACAGTTCAATTATCGTTTGCTAAGAGTGATGTGCTTGGCTCACTAAGCTTGTAACGGGTGCCTTTTTAAAGATTGGTTTTTCGAATAGAGATAAAATTAATATTTTGTGGTCAAATCGGGCAACTCTAATGTCATTTATGTTCAGTTTTGTTTACCATTTCATCATGAACAGGTTGACAAATGAACAACACAAATCATGCTTATTTATTTCGATATAATAGTTCAGTTCGCGAAGTTTACCGCAAGCTGCGTCCATTTTATGGTCGACATAATCGTCCATTAGAGCAATTAATTCGGTTAACCATGGATCGTTTTCGCACTACGTTAACTATATGTGATAATACGCATCTGCAGAGACGTCGAACAGTGCGCACCGAAGAAACAATTGCCGTTGTAGAGCAAAGTGTTGAAGAGGACCCGAATGAATCGAGCAAAGGTTTTGGCTTACGATCTTACAAGATCCAGCTTGTAAAAGAATTAATGCGGCGAGACCATGAAATGAGTCGTGATTTTGGTGTATGTGCCGAAAATAAGATTAATCTCGATGCTGATTTTCATTTGTTCAGTGATGAGGCTCATTTTTGGTTGAATAGCTACGTCAACAAGGAAAATTGCCGCATTTGGAGTGAAGAGAATCCACATGAGACACTTGAGACGCCATTACATCCACAAAAACAGTTTTGTGTGGTCTATGGGCTGGTGGAGTCATTGGGCCATACTTTATCCGAAATGATGATGGAGATTCAGTTACTATTAATGGAGACCGGTATAAAGCCATGATAACAGACTATTTTGTTCCCGAATTGGATGGCATGAATGTGGATGAGATGAGGTTCCAATAAGACGGCGCTACATGACACACAGTGCACGTCTCAATCGATTTATTGAAGGAAACATTCGATGAGCGCATAATTTCGCGGAATGGACCTGTCAATTGTCCACCAAGATCGTGGGATTTGACACCATTGGATTATTATACCCTATCCAATAGGGTTATATTAGTTTTGATACATAGTTTGTAACATAGAGAAATAATTTTGCTACATATACCTCAAAGTATATGGATCGACTCAGAATCGCTAGCTGAGTCGAATTAGCCATGTCTGTCTGTCCGTCCGTCCGTCCATCCGTTCGTCTGTCTGTTCGTCACCGATTTATGGGCCTTAAATTTTAAGATAGGATAATGAAATTTGGTATATGGGATCCTTGTCCGAGTCACCAGAACAAGTGTAAAAAATTTTAAAATCCGCCCACTGCCACGCCCCCTTTTTAGGGAAACGTGTTTTTTGGCCAAACCGTAAAGAATTTTATAAAAGTTTCTGAGCAGCATATTTAGAGAATCGTACCTAATATCTATATTTCGTCAATATAAAGTTTTTTTTGCCACGCCCACTTTTTAGTGGCGTTTTTTATAAAAAATATTTTCTGTTCAAATTTTAAAATTTTCGAAAAAAAGTTTGATGCACAATCATTGGCAGTATTAATACCAACATTTCGTCAATAGACCATTCTAACCCACGCCCACTTTTTGGGGGCGTTTTCTTACAAAAACCATTTGTATGCCATACCCCAAGGCATATGCAATAGAAAAACGTTGTCTTCTGTCGAACCATAAAGGAATTTGATAAACCTTCGGAACAATATGTTATAACAACGTCATTTTCAATACTTTATGACCATAAAGACCATATTTTGGTGATATTTATTTTAAGGATGGGATGGGATAGGGTATTAAACGATCCGCACAGCGGATTGTAGCCTTCTCATATGTTTTTCTTTGGGGATATGTGAAGTCGCTCGCTACACCAACAAACCAGAAACGTTAGGGGACTTGGAAGTCAACATTTGTGGCGTTATTGCCGACATACAGCACTAAATGCTCGAAAAATTGGTTGAAAATTGGAACTCTAGACTTGGCTTTATTGGAATCAGCCGCGGCGGCCACATGCCCGAAATCATATTTAAACATTAATGGCCTAAAATTATTCTTCCAATAAAGCCAAATTGATGTGTTTTATTTCAATTCGAAGTTCTATTCCTCTAAAAAAAAACCTTTACATTATCGATTTCAATCTGTCTCAAATGCAGTTGCTGAGGGAGCCACTACAGGACGTAAAGTCCAGCGTTCCAGAATGTTTCTGTATAAAATCCATGCATCACAGGATACAGTTATTTAAAACTGAAATGTTTAAATGTCCATATAATCGTTTCTGTAGTTTGTGTCAAAAACGAATTCGAAAAATTAAGTAAAACATATGTAAATGCTACAGTAAGCTGTGCGAATAGTTTAATACCCTATAGTCTTTACCATTCTATTCTTAAAATCAATATCTCCAAAAAGTGGGGGTTACTAAAATCTTTATGGGAATGTTTGTTTAGAATGTTAACAAACATATTTTATAGTTCGACAAAAAACTACGTTTTTCTATTGCAAATGCTATTGGGTACCCTACTCAAATCATTTTTATAAGAAAATGCCCCAAAAAAGTAGGCAGGGGTAAAATGATATATATAAAAGAAATGTACACATTAATATCACCGAAGTTTTTGCATCGAAAGCTTTTTCGAATGTCTTTAAAAGTTTACCAAAATCAGTTTTTGATGAAAACTATTCCAAAAGTGGCAAAAAACTGTACAAAAATGTACAAGATATATAAATATTGAGAATTTCTGCTGTGAACAACAAGGAGAGCGTGTACCAAATTTCATCATTCGAGCTCAAAACTAAAGGCCCAAAAACTGGTTACTTACGGACGGACAGACATCTATCTAAATTATTTTTCTATGTTACAAACTATGTATTAAAACCAATATACTCCTATAGGATAGGGAATAAAAAACGTTTGTAATATTTGTGTATTTCATGTTTTCCTTGAACTACTAAAAAACAAAAGGAAATCTAAGAAATCTCCATCACTATGATTACAAGACAATATCACATAAACCACAGTGAATGGTACGTTCGTACACCACATCATGCTGATAATACCAACACAACCATAAATTATAATTGTTCACTGCACGCATAGCACGACATACAAGTCCACTAAAAACAAGGAAAACTCTCGTTTAAATTTTAATCATTGAAAAGAAAAAGGATGGGCCCAACCATCATCATTTAGTAAAGATGGGAGCATAGGAATTCTACAGCATCGTAATGAACAATAATTTACGATGGTCTTGGCGAGAACTCAATTTACGGTGTTCATTGTGTTCCGTGATGGAATATGTTACGTCCAGGCAAGCACAAACCCACCCACTAGGAAACGCGGTGCACGCTTATTTAGTCCTGTTGTATATGTGGACAGTGATCCTATGGAGTGCAATGCTTCGGGTCCAAATGGAGGGATTGCAAGCGAAATCCTTTTTCTGATTCAGTATGGTTGGTTGCCTTTTAAAATTGACTTCCCACACATCGTGCGGGCTCAATGCTGGTATAGTGAAAGTTGGTTTCGTGTATTGGCTTGCATGGTTTCGGTTCCGGAATAAAGCATGTTGCGTTGTGCAAAAAAAAATTAAAGAAGAGGACAAAGGGAGAGCGGACAAGTGCAAGGCATCAGCTAAATGTAAGGCTTTATTGAAAAAAGAAATTGTTTTGCTGTCATGAAGATAATTATACCTATCAAAATAACCTGTTAGGACCAGGACTCTATGACTACCTGAAAATCGATAAAATAATTTTTGTTTCCATTTTTAATGCGAAGGGTTTAAAATGACAAGATTGGTACTTGTCAATCATCGAGTATGTATCCAATTGCATTGTAAACGCAAAGAACAGGTAAACGTTTAGGGTACTAGCAAATTTATCGTAAAGGGATTAGGATTTTGGCTCAATAGCAAACATGAAAAGGTTACAAACCAAACAATTGTCAATAAAAGCTTATCTCAACTTAGCCGTTCGCAGTAGACATAAATTAGGAGATCCCGCCATCGTGAAAGAAAAACTCACACGTTAATGATTATTATTAATCTAAGCCCTGGGTACTAACGAGTCTTTTGCAACAAAAAATTGTATTTATATTTATTTGCTATGTAGTGTACACAAACAGTTTTTTAACTTTCTCTTACAAAGAGAAAGATATTGTTTTCGTGAACATTTTTTGACATGATAGCGGAACCCAAAAGTGTTTTTTTTTGGAATTCCGTTCTTCGGTTAGTCGGTCCGTCTGTCCGTAATGGTCTCCACAGTCTAAACGATTTTCTTCTTTACTTTTAGCCATGTTATTAACGGTACCTGCCATATAAAAATTACACATAACATCAATTTTTTCGAAAACGGCTTCTACGATTTTGATTAAACTTTATGTATACTATAAGTCTATAAGCATATTAGTTCCAACAAAACTGCATCCCAGTCATTTAGGCCACATAACGAACATTTTTAATTTCTCGCAAACTTTAACTATGTCAAATTGAATAAAATTGTATTTATATACTACTATTACCGTTTGCAATAATTGCACATAATTAGTTTCAGCCCAATTATGACTAAACGGAATTTTTAGTTTTGGCCAATGTGAATAAATATTATTCACATAGACACCGATTCCATCAAATTTCGGAGTAAACGTTCATATAATCACATTTCGACATTATGATTTGGTCTAACAACCAACTCGCTGTGGAAGAGAAAGTTGCGTACGACCCAGTCGTGCACCCACCACTCGTTTTTATAGAAAACGCACCCAAAACGAAGGCGTGGGTTGGACGGGCGAACAGGTGGACGGACAGACATGGCTGAATTGACTCAGCTAGTGATTCTGAGTCGATTCATATACTTTGAGGTATTTCTTAGCTAAATGATTGCTCTATGTTACAAATTTAATGTCAAAACTAATATACCCCTACGGGATATCTTTACTAGCTGTACAGCGAAATATGTCTGGTCAAAAACAAAATCTCTTTGAACGGTTTAATATCTGGGTCACGTAAAATATCATCCGCAATACTCCTTCGATTGCCAACAAGGATCAAGCACACAAGTAGAAACTGACTTCAATTAAGCCCAACAAGAGGGACCGGGCTTATTGGGGAGTCATGGTGTTTGAGGTGCAGGTTCCTCTGAACTGTAGCGCTACTTAAAGAAAAAATTATGATAGATAGATAGATAGATAGTTTATTTTGTATATAATTTTACAATAGGTTTGTTACCGCACATTTTACACAGAGATTTAATAACAAGTACTTTTCTTCTGAAATATTATATATTAGATTATTAGATAACTATGAGAGACAAATATAAGATTGTTTTTTTGGAGAAAAATACAAACAAAAACTCCAAATATAAAGAGAAAAAAAAATTAATAAAGAAATATAAAGGTTAAAAAATCAGGTAAAAATATGTTATGACTAGCAATATTAAATAAATTAATTGAAAAAAAAATAAATAATAAATAAATAAAAAAAAAAAATAAATAAATAAACAAATAAATAACTACATAACTAAATAAATAAATAAACAACTTTAATAGTATTTAATAAATAATAATAATAATAATAAAAAAAAAAACAATTTAAAAAATAGCAATTAACAAAAATAAATAAATAAATAACAATTAAATAAAAAACAAATAAATAAATAACAATTAAATAAATAACAATTAAATAAATAACAATTTAATAGATAACAATTAAAACAAATGCCAATTAAATAAATTAAGTATGTTAAACAATAACACCAATAGAAAAAATAAATAGAAGAATAAATAAAGGACAGTTACAAAAAAAAATATAATATAATTCTGTATTAATTTGTGTTAAAAGCATTTATTAAAGGATTATCAGCAAAAGCGCAACGTTCAAAAAAAGTGCTTTTGAGTTTAGCAATTCTATTGAATATCAAATCAACATTTGCTTTAATATGTAGATCTCTGGTTGAGTGGTGCCAAGGTAAATTTAACATTAATTTCAAAATTTTATTTTGCGATATTTGCAGTTTTTATATGACACTTTGCACAGTCTCCCCATACTTGGCACCCATAAAGTAAGATCGCTTGAAAAATGACCTTAAAAATTATTATTTTATTTTCTTTTGAAAGCAATGAATTCTTATTGATGAATGGATAAAGAATTCTAGTAGCGATTGATATTTTCTTTAAAGTTCTGGTAACATGATCATTAAAGGTCAGTTTTGAGTCCAAGTATATACCTAAATATCTAACGCAATGCTCCCATTGAATGTATATTCCATTTACCTGAATTGGGTTATAAGGTAGGAAACAAGCTTTTCTTTTTCGCGTGAAAAAAATGGCTTGAATCTTACGCTCGTTCAGTTTTATTTTCCATTTTTTGTAATATTTTTCAATTATTTCAATTATGATATTAAATTTGTTTGCTGAGAATGCTTATCCGGATTTATGATTTAGTGATCACATTTTAAAATTGCATCTTCATAACTTGATGGTTTTCTATTCAATTAACTCGAGAAGGGCACTTTAAGAACTTTGTTCACAGAAATATCTAGCTCCGAAATAAAAACTTCAAGCATCCATTTTAAACTAATATAATCCAAAACTTAAATTATATAAATACAAGCTGTGACCCAGTGCGCTTCTCTACACTTATTACAACTTTTAGTTAAAAACATATGAGAGGCTACAATCCGCTATGCGGATCGTTGAAAACCCTATCCCATCCCATCCTTAAAATTAATATCCTAAAAATATAGGTTTTATGGCGATGAAATACAGAAAATGACATTGTCACAATATATTGCTCAGACTGTTTATCAAAATCTTTTGTGATTCGACAAAAAACAACGTTTTTCTATTGCATATGCCTTGGGGTAAAAGAAAACGCACCCAAAAAGTGGGTGTAGGTGAAAATGATATATAGACAAAATGTTTATTTTATCATTACGGAAGCATTTGCATCAAAAGTTTTTTTTCGATTTTTTTAAAATTTGGACAAAAAGCGTTTTTTACTAAAAACGCCCCCAAAAAGTGGGCGTGGCAAAAAACTTTGTATGGACGAAATAGAGATATTAGGATTGTCTAAATATGTTTCTAACACACTTTTTTGATATTCCTTACGGTTTGGCTTAAAACTACGTTTTTTCTAAAAGGGGGCGTGGCAGTGGGCGGATTTTAAAAATTTTTACACTTGTTCTGGTGACTCGGCCAAGGATCCTTTATACCAAATTTCATTATCCTAGCTCAAAATTTAAGGCCCAAAAATCGGTGACGAACAGACAGACGGACGGACGGACGGACGGACGGACAGACAGACATGGCTAATTCGCCTCAGCTATCGATTCTGAGTCGATCCATATACTTTGAGGTATATGTAGCTAAATTATTTCTCCATGTTACAAACTAAGTATCAAAACTAATATACCCCTATGGGATAGGGTATAAAAAACTACACGTAATTAAAAAGGAAAATGTTGAATACCCTATACCATGCTATCCTAATTATAAATGTCCCCAAAAAGAAAGCGTTGCTAAAAATTGAATTAATCTTTTTAAGACGGTGTACCTAAATCTTTTATGGTTCGATAAAAACACGTTTTTATATGGATATGCTATGTGATAGGATTAACAAATCCTTTTTTTTAAATACCGCCCCCAAAATTGGGCGTGGGTCAAAATGATCCATTAAAGAAATGTTCACAGTATTATTCTCAAAATATTTTCATCGAAAGTTTTTCAAGTGTTCTGAAAATTGTACCGAAGAATGTTTTTTTGACATGATTAAATTAAGATTAAATTAGATTAAATTGACATGCACTGTGATGTTAGGAATTTAGGATCTTGAATAGAACATGCTCTAGACAAAGTGTCTGCTATATACATCTTTTTCCCCGGTACATGTGGTACTTTCATATCAGATATTTGAAGTTTTAAAAAATTCTTTGTAAGTGGTTTCATGACTATCGAAACCGACGTTGAAATTTTGACCGTATTTCATATACCTATGAAATTTATTACAACCAAATTAAACTAAGAGTTCTTTCTCTATTTGAGAATAGTTCTTTTGTGCATTATTAGAATTAGTAGAAGCATACGCGATTAGACTACGACCATCTAAAAGGACAGCTCCCATAGCATCTTTTGATGAATCAACAGATAGCTTTATTGGCTTCTTAGGATCATAATGACATAAAATGGGTGCTTGCATAAAAACGAAGACGCAATATTAATGGATTTAAATTTCTAGAATCCAGACATACTCTCAAGTCTTTATTTGCTTTCTCAACTAATACAATTGAACTTACCCAAGCTTACTTACTTACTTAAGTGGCGCTACAGTCCGGAATGAACCTGGGCCTCAACCAACATGCCTCTCCAATTAGCCCGGTCCTTAGCTAACTGCCTCCAGTTGCGCACTCCAAGTTGGTTGAGGTCGGTTTCCACTTGTGCGCGCCACTTAAGGCGAGGTCTTCCTCTACTGCGTCCGACGTCTGGCTGGGAATCGAAGACTCTGCGAGCCGGAGTATTGGCGTCCATTCGTTCTACATGTCCTAGCCATCTTAAACGTCCAATGCGGAGTTTTTTGACCAGGGGCATGTCGCTGTACAGCTCGTATAGTTCTTGGTTGAATCTTCGTCTCCATAGCCCGTCAACGCAAACGGGACCGAAGATTTTTCGAAGAATTTTCCTCTCGAATCTACCAAGGATTTCTTCATCCGCTTTTGATACGGTCCATGCTTCAGCGCCGTAGAGCAGGACTGGGATGATCAGGGTCTTATATAGGATCTCCTTAGTAGTTCGAGTGAGGGCTTTACTACTAAATTGCCTTCTTAGCCCGAAGAAACAGCGGTTGGCAAGAGTAATTCTTCGTTTAATTTCTGACGAGATGTTGTTGTCAGAGTTAATAGCGGAGCCGAGGTAGACAAAGTCCCGTACTACCTCAAAGTTATATCTGTCAATGGTGACGTTCTGTCCAATTCGTCGATGTTGTGTGTCCTTTCGTGTTGACAGAATATACTTAGTCTTACCCTCATTTACTGCTAAACACATTTTCGCCGCTTCCTTCTCTATACTAGCAAACGTAGCTATGACATCACGTTGAGTCCTACCAATGATGTCAATATCGTCAGCGTATGCTAGTAGTTGCACCGACTTTTGGAAAATTGTGCCTCTGGTGTTGGCTTTGGAGTTTTGCACAATTCTCTCAAGAATCAGATTAAAGAAGTCACATGACAGCGCATCGCCTTGCCTAAATCCTTTTTTGGTATCGAATGTGTCGGTGAGGTCGTTTCTGACCCTGATGGAGCAGCGAGAATTCTCCATCGTCATCCTACACAAACGGACGAGTTTGGGCGGTATACCAAAACTAGACATGGCTCTGTATAGTTCGTCTCTATAAATGCTGTCATATGCGGCTTTGAAATCGATGAATAGGTGGTGGGTATCGATTTGGACTTCTTGAGTTTTTTCCAGGATCTGCCGAAGTGTGAAAATTTGATCGGTTGTGGACTTTCCTGGCCTAAAACCACACTGATAAGGGCCAATCAGGTTGTTGGTAAACGGTTTCAGGCGTTCACATATTACGGCAGATAGGATCTTGTAGGCGATGTTGAGGAGACTTATGCCTCTGTAGTTGGCGCAGTTCAGAGGGTCTCCTTTTTTGTGGATCGGGCAAACGATGCTGAGGTTCCATTCTACCGGCATATTTTCATCCGACCAGATTTGGCTTATGAGTTGGTGGATGTTACTTACCAAGTCATCTCCGCCGGCCTTATAAAGCTCAGCGGGAAGGCCGTCATTTCCGGCAGCCTTATTAAGCTTGAGTTTAGATATTGCTATCCTCACTTCACTCAGGTCGGGTGGTTGGCAGTTTTCGCTGTCGTTGCCAATATTGAATGGTTCGTTCTGCCTGACAGCGGAATGTTGTTCGTCATCGCCGTTTAACAGTCTGCAGAAGTGGTTCTTCCATATCCTCAGCATCGACTGTGTCTCAACTACAATATTTCCTTGTTCATCTCGACAGGATTCTGTTCGAGCCTTGTATCCTTGGCTTTGACGTTTTACACTTTGGTAAAACTTGCGAACATCGTTCCTGGAGTGGCACCTCTCTATATCCTCGATCGCGCGCTTTTCTTGCTCTTTTTTCTTCTTGCTGAAAAGCCAATGTTCTTCCCTTCTTCTTTGCCTTTAGAGCTCAATGGCAGCTCTCGTCTTCACCTGCAGCTTAGCCTTGTAGGCCTCGTTCTTGGCTGCGAGCATCTGTCGGCATTCCTCATCAAACCAGGGGTTTCTTGCTGGTGGGCGCGAGAAACCTAGCACATCAGTTGCGGCTGATCTAATGGCCTGTTGGCATCGTTGCCATTGCTCTTCGACATTCGATGCTGGTGGTATGGTGTTAATCGAGAGGTTAAGGGATACGCGTTGTGCGAAGGTCTTGGCGGTCTCTTGCGATTGCAGTCTTCCGACATTAAATTTTTTCACAGTATTTCTGGATTGTTGTGGCGTGGTGGATATCCGCATTCTTACCTTGGCTGCTACAAGGTAGTGATCCGAGTCGATGTTAGCTCCTCGGAATGTTCGGACATCCAAAATACTGGATGCGTGCCTCTTATCTATCGCAATGTGATCAATTTGGTTGACCGTTCGTTGATCTGGAGACCGCCATGTCCCCTTATGGATATCGAGGTGAGGAAACCGTGTGCTGGCTATAGTGGCATTTCGTTCCGTAGCGAAATCAATTAGCCTAAGTCGGTTACCAGACGTGTTGTCGTGTAGGCTATGTTTTCCGACAATACTTCTAAAGATGTCTTCTCTTCCTACCTTTGCGTTAAAATCTCCCAGCACGATTTTAACATCGTACTTCGGTAGTAGCTCATAGGTTTTGTCGAGGAGCTCGTAGAAGCAATCCTTAGCTATATCATCTTTTTCTTCCGTCGGAGCGTGAGCGCATATAAGGCTTATGTTGGCGAATTTGGCCTTGATGCGGATTGTTATTATGCGTTCGCTAATGTCTTGGAAACATAAGACTTCTTGCCTAAGTCTGGCACTTATAACAAATCCGCATCCGAATAGTCGCTGTTTCTGCTCACTATAACACGGTCCGTAGTATATGTCACAGTTTTTCATCCTCTTTTTGCCCGGCCCATCCCATCGTATTTCCTGGATGGCAGTAATGTCTGCTTTGTAGCAGTTTAGGGCTTCCGCTAGTTGTTCGCCTGCACCTCTCCTGTTTAATGTTCTCACATTCCAGGTGCAGATACGAACGTCGTTGTCCTTTTTTCGTTTAGCAGGGTCGTCAACAATAAAATCCGTCCTTTCCGAGGCTATTGGTTGCTTCGTAACCATGTTTTTTTTCTGTGGGTGGGTAGTTAGCCCAAAGCACAACCCCCAACCGGGAGGGCCAGTTCCAATTTATTAGATACCCCTAGGACACGGGGCCATCAGTATCCACTACGGGATTGAGCGCTGCCGTTGGCCTTTCGGTTCATCCGCCACCATCTCTGTTCAAGGGGCCTGACTAACCCTTGAAATTCCTAGACAACCTGTTGTCCGAATATGTCAGAGCAGCTCATCTAGGTTCGCCTGGGACAGCAGGCCGGGTATTCATCCGTGCCATTCTCACCAGGGTGTTTATAGTGTTGCTGTTTTTCGTCGTGTTATCAACACTCGCACTTATCGTTTAGCAAGTCAAATCCGGTTGGATGAGACCAGTACCCGATGGTTACCACTTGGAGGTAAAGATAAGCACATTTGATGTGTAGTCAGAGTTGCAACACTGGGCATTGCCAAGTTAACGCCAATCAGAGTCTACCCTCGTTCTACAGCACCCAACCATCCTTACCCAAGCTTAATGGATTTAAATTTCTAGAATCCAGACATACCCTCAAGTCTTTATTTGCTTTCTCAACTAATACAATTGAACTTACCCAAGCAGTACGTTTAGTGATCTTTGTGATAACACTGAGACTTTCCATCCGGCCAAGTTCTTCTTTAAAACGACCCATCAACTTAAATTGAACTTTTTGAGGATCATCAATTTTAGGCTTTACATTTGGATTGACTTATAAATTTACATTATCTGGCAAAAGAGCACTCCCTTATATTTCCATTGAATTAATTTTTTCACCGGTATATAAAACTATCTTTGACATGCATGGTTTTAATTTAATATTTTGTAAATTTAAAAATTATAATATCTTGGTAGATATAATATTTAATTGTCTAGTAAGCAACTGACTCTTTTTGTATTAATGAATGACAAGATCTACTGTCCATAATTTGTTGTCATTATTGGCATTTTTGTGTTGACGTATAGTTTCCAAAAACAATTCTTCGCTGTCATCTTCGCATTCTCACGTATTCTCTCCTCATGTAACTGTGGAACATGCATTTTGGCAAAATGATTACGCTTACCGCAATTTTTGCCAATAGACCCCAATGCTGGACATTAAAATTGTTTTCGGGAGAAAAATCGACCTCGAGATATTGATTGATTCTAACATTACGATGATAGCGGAACCCAAAAAAGGGTAATTGGAATTCCGTCTGTCCGTCTGTCCGTCAGTCCGGCGGACGGCTTCACCAATTTTCTTCAAACTTCGTATATAGAGATTTTTTGGTCATATGTACAAATACAAATTTATATTTTTATAGAAAAAAGCTCAAAAAGTGGGCTTAAAAATGATCTAGACGAAATGTTTATGTTTATCATAATAATTTTGAATCGAAAGATTTTTCGAATTTATTAGAATTTTACAGAAAATATTTTTTACTGAAAGTGCACCCAAAACGTAGGTGTGGCAAAAACTTTATATGGACGAAATATAGATATTGAGACAGGATACATTGACTTGTTTTTTATAGGAATATGAACAAATATCTATGTGTCCTTGAACTTCCGCTTTTTCTTAATCTTTTGTTTGTGTACCTTCCGCTTATTTGTGTCAACTGTTATTTTATGACTATTTATAACTTTATGATTAATGAATCTAGGTGCTAACTTGTTTCTTCTATCATCTGATTCGAATATGGTTTCGTTTGGTAAAAAAATTGGTGGGTCTAATCGTTTCATGTTCAGTTTATTTATACCACTTACTTTCTGTTCTACACTGTTTTTATAAATAACTAGCTGCCCGGCCCGGCTTCGCCCGGGTACTGTTTCGTTTTAGGGTCCGTAATAGTATTTTAGTGTTAGTAGTATTTATTTTCTCAAAGCTGCCCTGAGAGATTTTCTCAATATGTTATTTTATGACTTGTACAGAGTATTAGAAAACTACAAAAAAAATCGGTCAAGCCGTTTTCATGTTATGTCGTGACAACGGAAAACGGGTTTCATTTTTATATATATAGATATTGGCAAGATTTAATAGTCTTTCAAATGATTTCTCAAGTATTCTTGATTGCTTGTATTTCTTTATTTTTTGGAAATGGCTTGCTTTTGGTTATGTGTCCGGTTATAAGTTCAAATGGAGTGAGTTTTGTTGCGGAATGAATGGAGTTATTGTAAGTTAACACTGCTTCATCCACAATTTCACCTATCGGTTTGTCCTTGCATTGATATTTGATTATACGGATAAGCTCTATTAAGGTGGAATGGAACCTTTCTACAATTGGTGAATTCCCTGTTGAACTTTTTGCGCAAGTATTATGACGATGTATCTGATACATATCGAGAAATTCTTTAAAAAGAGTTGATACAAACTCACTACCATTATCTGTTATAACTTTTTGTGGAATTCCGTGCTGGGAAAAAAAGTGTTTTAAGGACCTAATAATATTAATGCTATTTCTAGCTGTAAGCAAGTATACAGAAGAAAACTTGCTAAATTTGTCAAGAATTGTTAAAAAGTTTTCTTTATGTATGGAAAAAATGTCTATGTGTAGAATTTGTAGAGGTTTTGATGGTGTTTCTGTTATTTCGTACTTTATTTTTTCCCTATTTCTGTCACATTTATGAATATTTTAGATTCGGAAAATATGAGTGTCTTTGAATGTGATGCAAACTCTCTGTAATACCTCGATGGTTAGAACTTAAATGGTATTCACGAACTATTTTTTCCTGTTCGTCTTTTTCGGTGACGTCCTTTAACAATGTAGTAGATTTAACTAGTTTAATGCAGGTGGTATTAAAATATTTTGAAAATAGCTGTAACTCTTTGCGAATTCAAGTAATCCTTAAGAATGGAAATGATAACGTTTTCATTGCTAATATCCTTATGTTCAATGATATATCTCTTTTTCCGTTTGAATAAAATATGTAGCCGCACAAATAGCTTCGTTTTGTTTGCATTTCTCTTAAGGATAATTTGATGTGAAAATTCATTGATAGAACGTTCAGTTATAGGTATACTATCATCCAAATTTTCCTGAGCTGAATGGACTGTGGAAATTTGTTCAGAATCATCTACATTGTTCACCATAGATTGAAAATCTAAGCGATCGGTTTGGTGATTAGGTATTAAGGAGTCATTTAGGTTAACCTCGATTCGGGGTAGGGCGTCGGCATTTGAATTATGACATCCTTTTTTATAAGTTACATAGTAGTCGTATTCCTCTAGTTTCAGCCACCATCGCACTAGCTTGGAATTCGGTTCCTTAAGGGAGAAAAGCCATGTCAGCGGTTTATGGTCTGTTATAATTTGAAATCTTCTACCATAAAGATATGGGCGGAAGTATTTCGTACTCCAAACAATAGCTAACAGCTCTTTCTCTATGGTACTGTAATTTTGCTCAGATACAGATAAGGTCCAACTTGCGTAGCAAATCGGTTTGTTCTATGTCAACGGGGAGGTTCTATGTCAACGGGGAGGTGACACACCATTTTAGTTTGGCCTGGTACTATATATTGTTGCGATATTACATTAGGTTTAAATGATAACAGGACTTTAGAATTTTCTGTTTTTCAACAATGATTTTGCCAAATCTATTTTTATAGACAGATTCTTTAGAATATCTGTGCCTATTAAACCGTCAAAGTAATTGTGAAACTCAAATACCAAAAAGGATAATGGCTTTTTAGTATTAAGCTCTGGTAAACTATTGATGATTACTTTTTTATCTATTGCGTGAGTGTTAAAAATTGTTTTTATTTCTACAGGTTCAATGGAAATTTTTTGTATTGATTTGGCTATTTTAGGGCTTACAAACGATTTATTGCTTCCTGTGTCAATCAAAAATTTCATTTTTCTATTGTTTATACTATTGATGGTAATGTAAGGCAAATGGTTAGTGCTACGGTTGTTTATATCTATGAATCCGATTGGCTTCCTGAGGCTTGTGATTGAAAATTTGTATCATCAACTTCACATTCACCAAAATTCGTAGATGGATATTAAACGTCTAAATTTTGATAGTAATTTTTTAAACCATTGTTTTCAATTTGAGGAGCACTATCAGTATAGTTTCTTGAACAACAACAATTATTACAAAAATTCTCAACGTTAAATAATTGACCTTGCCGGTGGTTTTGCGAAGTGTTGTTTGTGTGTGAAAAATTGCTTCTGGTTGTTGTGCCACTAGAAGCATCCATTGGCTCAGTGGGTTGAAGTCGTCGAATCTTAGAATTATTATTCTGGTTTTGCCTCGAATAGGTTGCCTGTGAGTTTACCGGTATTTGACCAAAACGCTGTTGGTTATAATTTGGAATACGGAGTTGATGTTGTTGTTGATAAATAGGTGCGGAATATGGATGAGATGGGCGGAATTGTGTTGGTATATGCTGTAGTTGTCCGAATGATTTAGGAGATTGCGTACAATCAAAATATTTAACACTTTTGAAATAATGGGAGTTTTGTTCTTCAAGACAAAAGTTAAAGGCATTTGTTAATTTATTAGGTCTCATTGCTCTAATTGTAGACCCAAGTGGTTCTTTAAGGCCTGATAAAAATGCATTAAGACACATGCTATTGTAAAGCTGTTGCTTTGCCCCAGTAACATTTTCATCGTTATCGTGAACTCTTATAAAATTAGTAAGAGTTGATATAATCTCAACAATTTTAGAGTAATATTTTTCAACTGCATCACTGTTTTGCCTGATTTGATGTAAATCTCTTATAAGACTTGTCTCGTTACGCTTATCCGAGTAATGAACTATTAGGTTTTGTTTTATGTCTTTCCATTGTACAAGCGTCCCATACATATTTAAGACCTCGTTAGCTTGCTTTACTATTTTGTTACGTATAGCTCTAAATATTATTTTTTCATAACTTGTGCCACAAATGTGCGGTATAGTACACAATACTTCGTCTACGTTACTAAGAAAATCATACAACAAACGAGGGTTTCCATCGAAGGTTGGAATGTCTTTTACCGCGTCAGGAATTCTGAGTGAATTGAAGACATTGGAAGCAACATCAGAATTATTCATATTCTCCAATTTGTTTAAAGTCAAAGGTTTAAAAAATTGCTTCTTTCCGTTACGTTGTTACTTACTTACTTACTTAAGTGGCGCTACAGTCCGGAATGAACCTGGGCCTCAACCAACATGCCCCTCCAATTAGCCCGGTCCTTAGCTAACTGCCTCCAGTTGCGCACTCCAAGTTGGTTGAGGTCGGTTTCCACTTGTGCGCGCCACTTAAGGCGAGGTCTTCCTCTACTGCGTCCGACGTCTGGCTGGGAATCGAAGACTCTGCGAGCCGGAGTATTGGTGTCCATTCGTTCTACATGTCCTAGCCATCTTAAACGTCCAATGCGGAGTTTTTTGACCAGGGGCATGTCGCTGTACAGCTCGTATAGTTCGTGGTTGAATCTTCGTCTCCATAGCCCGTCAACGCAAACGGGACCGAAGATTTTCCGAAGAATTTTTCTCTCGAATCGACCAAGGATTTCTTCATCCGCTTTTGATACGGCCCATGCTTCAGCGCCGTAGAGCAGGACTGGGATGATCAGGTCTTATATAGGATCTCCTTAGTAGTTCGAGTGAGGGCTTTACTACTAAATTGCCTTCTTAGCCCGAAGAAACAGCGGTTGGCAAGAGTAATTCTTCGTTTAATTTCTGACGAGATGTTGTTGTCAGAGTTAATAGCGGAGCCGAGGTAGACAAAGTCCCGTACTACCTCAAAGTTATATCTGTCAATGGTGACGTTCTGTCCAATTCGTCGATGTTGTGTGTCCTTTCGTGTTGACAGCATATACGTAGTCTTACCCTCATTTACTGCTAAACCCATTTTCGCCGCTTCCTTCTCTATACTAGCAAACGTGGCTATGACATCACGTTGAGTCCTACCAATGATGTCAATATCGTCAGCGTATGCTAGTAGTTGCACCGACTTTTGGAAAATTGTGCCTCTGGTGTTGGCTTTGGAGTTTTGCACAATTCTCTCAAGAATCAGATTAAAGAAGTCACATGACAGCGCATCGCCTTGCCTAAATCCTTTTTTGGTATCGAATGTGTCGGTGAGGTCGTTTCCGACCCTGATGGAGCAGCGAGAATTCTCCATCGTCATCCTACACAAACGGACGAGTTTGGGCGGTATACCAAAACTAGACATGGCTCTGTACAGTTCGTCTCTATAAATGCTGTCATATGCGGCTTTGAAATCGATGAATAGGTGGTGGGTATCGATTTGGACTTCTTGAGTTTTTTCCAGGATCTGCCGAAGTGTGAAAATTTGATCGGTTGTGGACTTTCCTGGCCTAAAACCACACTGATAAGGGCCAATCAGGTTGTTGGTAAACGGTTTCAGGCGTTCACATATTACGGCAGATAGGATCTTGTAGGCGCTGTTGAGGAGACTTATGCCTCTGTAGTTGGCGCAGTTCAGAGGGTCTTCTTTTTTGTGGATCGGGCAAACGATGCTGAGGTTCCATTCTTCAGGCATATTTTCATCCGACCAGATTTGGCTTATGAGTTGGTGGATGTTACTTACCAAGTCATCTCCGCCGGCCTTATAGAGCTCAGCGGGAAGGCCGTCATTCCGGCAGCCTTATTAAGCTTGAGTTTAGATATTGCTATCCTCACTTCACTCAGGTCGGGTGGTTGGCAGTTTTCGCTGTCGTTGCCAATATTGAATGGTTCGTTCTGCCTGACAGCGGAATGTTGTTCGTCATCGCCGTTTAACAGTCTGCAGAAGTGGTTCTTCCATATCCTCAGCATCGACTGTGTCTCAACTACAATATTTCCTTGTTCATCTCGACAGGATTCTGTTCGAGCCTTGTATCCTTGGCTTTGACGTTTTACACTTTGGTAAAACTTGCGAACATCGTTCCTGGAGTGGCACCTCTCTATATCCTCGATCGCGCGCTTTTCTTGCTCTTTTTTCTTCTTGCTGAAAAGCCAATGTTCTTCCCTTCTTCTTTGCCTTTAGAGCTCAATGGCAGCTCTCGTCTTCACCTGCAGCTTAGCCTTGTAGGCCTCGTTCTTGGCTGCGAGCATCTGTCGGCATTCCTCATCAAACCAGGGGTTTCTTGCTGGTGGGCGCGAGAAACCTAGCACATCAGTTGCGGCTGATCTAATGGCCTGTTGGCATCGTTGCCATTGCTCTTCGACATTCGATGCTGGTGGTATGGTGTTAATCGAGAGGTTAAGGGATATGCGTTTCTTCATTTAAAATAGTTGTACCACCAAATCTATTCGAAAAAGTATGTGACACTAACTCATGGCCCGTAAATACTATTGTCAATGAGTTTAAGCCGCGGAGAGCTAAACGCGGAGTTAAAAGCTCAGCACCAAAAAACTCTACCGACTGTCCCTCTACTACCAAAATGTAAGAGGGCTCCGAACAAAAGCAAAAAATATATTTCTAAACTCTCAAGCCTTTTCACACGACATATTCTCCTTAAGCGAAACGTGGCTTAACGCCAGTATACTTGACTCGGAACTCTTTAATCATGAGTTCTTAGTATATAGGAATGACCGTCACATAAATGACCTAAAAGCGCTTGGAGGAGGTGTTCTTACTGCGGTTCGCAGTCACCTTACCTCTGAGAAAATTGATTTTCCATTCATTCTTAATACCGAAATAATTTGTGTTAAGATAACTATTGGAAATAAATACCTTTATGTCGCAAATGCGTACATTCCCTCCTATCGTCTTGGCACTCTGTATTCTGAGCTATCAAAGGCTTTAGAATACATCTTTGACTTATCTTGTTGTGACAGTAATATTTTGTTGCTGGGTGATTTCAACTTACCACACATAGAATGGGTGCCTTCGGAAGGAGAAGCTCATTTTATACCATCAGAAGTCTCTGCACAACAAGAGCTATCATTACTTGATAACATTTTATCATTTGACTTACAGCAAACAAGCTGTATAAAAAATCATAATAATCGAATTCTCGATTTAGTTTTTTTATCTGACTCTGTTAGTACTGCAGTATTAGAATCTAGTACCAGTATCACTAACATAGACAAAAATCATCCTCCATTAGATATTTTTATTGACATAGGCGGACATCTGTACGAACATTCTGACTCGTATGATCGTTCGTACTCTTTTGACTTTCGGAAGGCGAACTTTCAAAGGCTATCCGAAGAAATAATTCTTTCGAATATTAATATTGACAGCCTCTCCAATTTAGAAGAAGCTGTTAACAAATTCTATCTTATAATAAAAGATTGCATGGATAGAACTATCTCAGTCAAGCATTCTAAGAATGCTCAAATCCAGCATCCTTGGTACACGAAAGATCTTAAATCTCTTCGGAATATACGTAACCGGGCCTGGAATAATTTTGTTAAAAGTCAGAATCAATACGACTATGATAAGTACCTGAATTATTTTAAGGAATTCTCTGCGATGTCAAATAGTTTATATAATGGCTATATAGCCAATATGGAGAATGCTCTTAAAAGTGACCCAAAACGCTTTTGGAGTTTTGTCAATTCGAAGAGAAAAACGGATGGATATCCAGCCAACTTCTCTTACAATAATTCAAAAATATCGAGCTCTATTATTTTATCTAACTTATTCGCAGAGAATTTCAGTAAATCATTTATTGATACCCCTCTTGTCTTAGACGAACAATATTTCAGTTATCTCAATGACTGTTCTCAAGTTAATTTCAGCAACGTCACATTTGACGATGAGACAATAATTAATTATATCGCTTTATTAAAAAATGATTATTCTGCTGGGCCCGATGGAATCCCACCAATAGCCGTAAAGCAATGCAAAGATGCTCTTTTGCCATACCTTAAGTATATGTTTGAAAGCTCCCTTAAAACAGGAGTATTCCCAACTCAATGGAAAAATGCATTTATTACACCTGTTTTTAAAAAAGGTGAACGAGAAGACATTTCTAATTACAGACCTATTTCAAAACTCTCTTGCATTCCTAAGTTATTTGAACATATTATTTGTGATAAATTGGTATTCCTGTGTCGAAACATTATCTGTAAAGAGCAGCATGGCTTTGTAAAAAATAGATCCACTGTCACAAATCTCTTAACTTTTATGCATCATTGTTCCAATAGTTTGGAAAATAAAAAAGAGGTCGATTGTATATACACTGACTTTTCCAAAGCTTTTGACCAGTTATCACATAACATCATAATTTATAAACTTAAGGTTTTTGGTTTCCCTCCAGGTTTCATAAATTGGGTTCAATCATATTTCTCACTAAGAACTTATCAGGTAAAATTTAGAGGCTCTAAATCCAACCCTTTTGTTGCCCAATCTGGAGTACCCCAAGGTAGTCATTTAGGCCCTATCTTATTTATTCTTGCTATTAACGATGCAAAAGCTTGTATTCGAGAGAGCAAAATACTGATATATGCTGATGACATTAAAATTTTCAAATGTGTAGGAGATCCAAGCGATTCGCTTTCACTTCAAACTGATTTAAATAACTTTACAACATGGTGTTTTAAAAACGGTTTAAATCTGAACCCCACTAAGTGCCAGCATATGTCATTTTCACGAAAACGTATTCCGTCCAATTTCAGTTATACTCTGTCGGGGCACACTCTCTGTCGTATAGACAGTTTTAAAGATCTTGGTGTTTATTTTGATACTAAATTGGAGTTTAATAAACACATAAACGTTATTGTGAATAAATCCAACTCTATGTTGGGATTTATAAAAAGGTGGTCAAAAGAGTTCAATGATCCTTATGTCACCCTTTCGTTATATAATTGTCTAGTGCGCCCTCACTTGGAGTATGCCTCACAGGTGTGGACACCCTTCTATGTCGTTCATTCAAATAGAATTGAGGCAGTCCAACGCAAATTTATAAGATTTGCTTTGAGAGGACTTCCATGGGATGATGTACACAATTTGCCTCCGTATAGGTGTCGAATTAAACTGCTGCAGTTGTTGCCCTTGTCTCAACGTAGACTTAACAATGACATGGTCTTCTTACACCAAATATTATCAGGACAAATAGATGCTCCTGATCTTTTAAGTGCTATTGGTTTTAATACCCGTGGAGGTTCCTATAACCTTCGTAGACTAAATATTATACATATACCTAATCATAAATACAACTATGGTATGCATGAGGCTATAAGTCGCATGAGTAGAGTTTACAATAAAAATAGCGATGTAGTTGAACTGCATGTTAGTAAAAGTAGTTTAAAAAACACTTTGCGTAATTGTATTCTAGAGTCGTAATAAGTGTATGTTTATTTTTTTTCTTGTTTTGTTAATAATAATTTCATCGTTTATTGATTTTGTTAGTGACGTCAAACTAACTTCAGTGTTGTGTTATGTCCCACTAACAAATGCACTAAATGATGAGCCTGTGGATGCATTTTATATGCTGTGGCAAATCTCTGCTCGTAGATGCGCTTGTATTAAGCTCGCTACGACACAGATCTGATAGTGTAAAAAAATAGTTTTGAAAACGATTTCCTTATTGAACTTCAAATGAAATTGTATATAGCCCAATTCGTAGATATCAGTTTTCAAACTTCCACAATGCATAAATTTCATTTCAACTTTTACCACAAGAAACGTATCTGAGATGCGATGCCAGCAGTTGAAACTTGAAGGAGTCGGAATAAGAGGATATATTTCTATGGCCAAAGAGGAAGTACACAATGTGTCTTTGTTTATGACTTTCTATCACATAATAAAGAAGAACTCCAAATGCCACAAGTTCTTACTGGGTAATTTGAAAACAAGTGATATGAATTACAGAATTGACTTAGCGTGTTCTTAATATTTTTATATCTACGAAGAAGACCAAGACATGTGGAAAGTTAAACATTCTTTTTTTACGTATTTGATATTATTTTATAATTTTTTTTACTATTACTGGCTTTTGTGATCTGTTCAAAACAAACAGAGGGGTCTAATTGTTGTAACGAAAGTTGTCCCCCACTTGATTCCCGAAGCGTATCCCACCCCTTATCGACCATCGTGAAAATGGCGATCAACCTTGGTTATCGCGCCGCTAAATAATTACGATAACCCCTAATTAAAGGCCGTATTATTGATTATGATTCGGTTATTTCTAAGCCGACGTGTCCTCTTTCACAAATTTCACTTTCCAATTGCACTTAATTTTCAATTAAAATTCATTTTAAAAATTAAGTGTATAAAAGACTGATTTTATTTCATTGGGTTTCATATCAAGTTTTAAGTTATTTTATTTCAATCAAAATCATTAGGTAAATGTATATAGGAATGTAGGTAAGACTAAAATATTGATTAAGTATCATTATGGTAGTTCATCTAGATTTATTCATTGTAGGTATCTTAGATCATTAGGTATATATATAGTTTAATTTATATAATCGTAGATTTATATCAACTAGTTTGTAACAGGTAATTTTTAACATAACAAATTATAGCAAAACTAAAATTATTTAACCGATATCATGTGCTTATGTTATTGCATGTGAATTTAAAGAAATTGATATTTTCTGTATATTTATGTCTGTGTGTCAGACTGTATTTTTTTTATAATATGTCAAATAATTCCAACTGTTTAAAACATCTATGGTAGACCGTTCAAATATTATATAAAAACATATGAGAGGCTACAATCCGCTGTGCGGATCGTTGAATACCCTATCCCATCATATCCTTAAAATTAATATCCTCAAAATATAGGTCTTATGGCGATGAAATACAGAAAATGACATTGTCACAATATATTGCTCAGACAGTTTATCAAAATCTTTTGTGGTTCGACAAAAAACAACGTATTTCTATTGCTAATGCCTTGGGATGGGGTATACAAATGGTTTTTGTAAGAAAACGCCCCCAAAATGTGGGCGTAGGTGAAAATGATATATGGACAAAATGGTTATATTACCATTGCGGAAGTATTTGCATCAACAATTTTTTCGAAAGTGTTAAAATTTGGACAAAAAGCGTTTTTTACTAAAAACGCCCCCAAAAAGTGGGCGTGGCAAAAACTTTGTATGGACGAAATATAGATATTAGGATTGTCTAAATCAACGTCAATTTTCAGATATCTTCAGAAAGGATTGTCTGCTTTTGACTTGTATGGAGCTAACTTGCATTTTTTCGATTTCTAATTTTAGATCAATTGAATGTTCGTTACACTCTATTATGTAGTGATGGATGGATGACAGATGGAGCTTATCTGTAGTCTTATTCGATGGATGTATAGCATGAGAGCCGAGTTAACCTTTAATCTCTAAGTTCGAATTACTCTCTGCGTGAGTTTCGGATATTAAACAAATGTCGATATCTATTTCTTGCATTAAGTTCAAGTTCTCCAAGTTTCTGCCAAAGACCATTGGTATTCCACAAATGAATTTTGAGCAATCTATTCATGTTGAAGGTGGACTACGTCACTTGAGAATATTTTTTTCGAGCTTAACTAGTCTATCGAAAATAAGTTTATTCGTTTTGCTTTATTCCTTAAGTTTTGAAAGAATAATCGAGAATACGATTGTAACTGGGTCAGGTAAAATATTTTTTTGAGCGTTATTGGATACTGTATAGCTTGGGCATACCCAATCCGCGTAGTTTGTTAAAATTTAGGTTTTTTGATTGTAGACTGCTTTGGCTTCGACATATTTTTATACCCTATCTCATAGGGGTATATTAGTTTTGATACTTAGTTTGTAACATAGAGAAATAATTTAGCTACATATACCTCAAAGTATATGGATCGACTCAGAATCGCTAGCTGAGTCGATAAAGCCATGTCTGTCTGTCCGTCCGTTCGTCCGTCTGTTTGTTCGTCACCGATTTTTGGCACTTAAATTTTGAGCTAGTATAATGAAATTTGGTATATAGGATCCTCATCCGTGCCACGAGAACAAGTGTAAACATTTTTAAAATCCGCCCACTGCCACGCCCCTATTTAAGAAAACGTATTTTTTGGCCAAACCGTAAAGAATTTTGAAAAGATATCTGAGCTTTGTTTTGAGAATGGTGATATCTATATTTCGTCAATATAAAGTTTTTTTCCAGTCAAATTTTAAAATTTTCGAAAAAAGTTTTGATGCACAATCATTGGTAGTATTAATATGAACATTTCGTCAATAGACCATTTTAACCCAAGCCCACTTTTTATGGGCGTTTTCTTACAAAAACCATTTGTATGAACTACCCCAAGGCATATGCAATAGAAAAACGTTGTTTTTTGTCGAACTATAAAAGAATTTGATAAACCTTCTGAACAATATGTTATGACAACGTCATTTACAATACCTACTTTATGCCCATAAAGACCACATTTTGGGGATATTAATTTAAGATGGGATGGGATAGGGTATTAAACGATCCGCACAGTGGATTGTAGCCTTCTCATATGTTTTTTAACTAGGGGCATGTCGCTGTAGAGCTCGTATAGTTATTGGTTGAATCTTCGTCTCTAGAGTCCATCGACTCAAAAAGGACCAAAGAATTTTCGAAAAATTTTCCTCCCAAATCGACCAAGGATTTCTTCATCCACTTTTGATACGGTCCATGCTTCAGTGCCGTAGAGCGTGACTGGGATGATCAGGGTTTTATGTAGGATCTCCTTAGTAGATCGAGTGAAGGCTCTTTTACTGAATTGTCTTCTTAGCCCGAAGAAACAGCGGTTGGCAAGAGTAATTCTTCGTTTAATTTCTGGCAAGAAGTTGTTGTCAGTGTGAATAGTGGAGCCGAGGTAGACGAAGTCCCGTACTACCTCAATGTTATATCTGTCAATGGGGACATTCTGTCCAATTCTTCGATGTTGTGTGTCCTTTCATGTTGACAGCATATACTTAGTCTTACCCTCATTTACTGCTTAACCCATTTTTGCCGCTTCCATCTCTATACTAGCAAACGTAGCTATGACATCACGTTGAGTCCTACCAATTATGTCAATATCGTCGGCGTATGCTAGTAGTTGCACCGATTTTTGGAAAATTGTGCCTCTGGTGTTGGCTCGGGAGTTTTGAACAATCCTGTCAAGAATCAAATTGAAGAATTCACATGATAGCGCATCGCCTTTCCTAAATCCTTTTTTGGTATCGAATGTGTCGGTGAGGTCGTTTCCGACCCTGATGGTACAGCGAGAATTCTCCATTGTCATCCTACACAAACGGACGAGTTTGGGCGGTATACCAAAGCAAGACATGGCTCTGTATAGATTGCCACTTAAATTGCTGTCGTATGCGGCTTTGAAATCGATGAAAAGGTGGTGGGTATCGTTTTATGCTTCTTGGTTTTTTCCAGAATCTGACGAAGTGTTAAGATTTGATCAGTTTTGGAATTTCCAGGACTAAAACCACACTGATAAGGGCCGATCAGGTTGTTGATAAAAGGTTTTAGGAGTTCAAATATTACTGCAGATAGGATCTTGTAGGCGATGTTGAGGAGACTTATACCTCTGTAGTTGGCGCAGTTCTGCATACTTTCATCCATCCAGTCTGGTGGTTGGCAGCTTTCGCTGAATGGTTTTTGTCATCGCTGTTTAACAGTCTGCAGAAGTGGTTCTTCCATATCCTCAGCATCGACTGCGTTGTGTTTTGTTGGTTTGCTTTCGCAAATGTGTTGTAATGAAAAACGATTACTAATTATTTGACAACCCCTATAAACTTTATTCTGCGACTTGTTGGGTTGAACGTTCTGTTTTTAATGACATTAAGTGTGTACATAGAAAAGTTGACATATGACATTTAGATTGTTTACATTTTTGTTTTGAGTGGTTTTGTAGGAGACATTTGTTAACATGTAAGATTGAGTTATTTGATTGAACTTTTTATATTACAATTTTATATTGAGTTCTAAACAGACTGTGTCTCAAGGACGATATTTCCTTGTTCATCTCGACAGGACTCTGTTCAAGCCTTGTATCCTTGGCTTTGACGTTTTACACCGGATACCTGATGGATGCATTTTGCCAGACCCTGACACTGCTGTAGAGAGGAAGCGTACAGATACGTGATAGCTGATTACAAATAAGTTAACGCTAAGTGGAACAATGTTTCAGCTTAAATGAGTTGACAAAAAAAAAATAACTTTCATTGTAACAATGTTGTAACTTGTATAAATAATTTGTATCGGAAAACACCCTAAAAAAGTGCGAGTGGGTTAAAATTATATATAGGCGAAATGTTAAAATTAACTGTATTAACGTTTTTGCATCGATTTTTTTTTACAAATTTCTTTAAAATTTTACTGAAAACAGTTTTTTTACAGAAAAGGTTATGGGATAATGTATAAAATAAGGGTTACACGTGTTAAATTTAATTATTCAGCTTTTATATAATGAAAAAATCCTCAGTACTCACTTGAATGTATAATATGTATTTCTAAAATATAAGGTTGGTTGTCCTAATCTTTTCTAAGGTAGCATAGCATAGACCATTTTCCATTTTCAACGACTGGGACTAATGATCATTTATAAAAGCATTCAGAGTATTTGCATAATAACTAAATTTCGTGTCCACACCTTATGGGATTGTTTGGCGTGATAGTTGCCAAAACGCACTCATTTTAATTACTTCACAAAGTGCGGACCTGTTATTGCATACTATCATGATTGTTATTCTAAACAGCAACAACACGAATCTCATATTTATTGAAGCACATATATAGACAAAACATATACAAAAGACCAAGACCATGTCGGAATACTAAAAATCTATATTATATTAATAGAGAACTCTCATTGAGCTTCTGCACCTGCCCCAGATGATGCCAAAATATATGTATACTTCCTACGGAATTGGCTCCAAAAACATTAAGGTCATAATTTTTAATTTGTGTCATACATTGAAATGCTCTCAATCTATTGACCTGCAAAGAATATCCTTCAGTGAATACAAAAAAAGCATGTAATTATCCAGCCAATAAGTCCAACTGGGACAAGTAGTCCGTCATGCGACTATACCTATCCTTGTTGATATAGTCGATATGACTAGATATAGAGAACTCACACTGTTATGTTCGCTCGCATGTGTGTGTGTATGTTTTTTTTTTTTTTGAAACGTAAAATGTGTCATTTACTGTATGTTGTCTATTCAGTTGAACTTCTCTACTTCACCAGGAAACATCAAAGTGCAAAATAACCAAAAAAGTGATTGTTGTGTGTAACTTTTAAATTAAGGACTAATTACAAAACCTTTACAGTAAGTTTTCATTGACAAACATAAACATTTAACTTTTTTTTCTAAATTATAAGGATCATTAAAACTATTTCCCTTTAGTCTGGTTTTCATTACAAATCGCTATTGTTTAATGTTTGATTTTGAATGTATTTTTTGAATCCGTCTAGCGGTTGGTGATATAGAATACGCATCGGAGGAAAATCGATTTTTTTCACGTTCTGTCTCTTTGATGACTATTGTCTAGAGTATACTTATTATAGGTGGTTTTTGTTGCTCGCTCTTTTTACTTTTGCTATGATAATGATGTGGTTTTGTCGTAACCCTGACATTCAGCGATACATATTCTTTTATAAAAATTATCACGTTATTTTTTTTTTTTGAAAAATATCAAAAAAAATATTTTGAATTAACAACTTTGTATGACAGGGAATGAATTATTTTTCTATAGTATTTTGTTTTATATTTAATTACTTGCTACATCAAAGACTGAAATCTGTTGAGCCGTCCGGGATCAACGAAAAGTATCTACATAAAGCTTGCAACCATTTACATTAATATTTAATTAGTTAATAATGCACACAATTAATTGTATGAACGATTAGTGATTCAGACGGAGTGCTCATTGTGAAAACTAAACTTTAATTATCTTATTTAGTAGATAACATTCTTTTAATTCATGTAGATTTTAAGGTGTTTTTTTTTAAGTGTAATTGCTTTTTACATGAATTTTAATCGTTAACTTGAAAACTTTTTTTTCATAGCTACTTGCTCCTTACGAGCTTACGTGGTAATCTTGCCTTAGTGTGGATCTGCATGCAAGTGTAGAATAAGTTTACTAGTGGCTATTGGAATATCAAATATACACCCTAGTAAGGGGTATTCGCATGGATAGTCTGACAAATCATTCGAATAGTATTACATGCCATAAAACGCTTATTTGAAACAAACCATTCGAAATTGGCATAAAAATGTAGGTTCCATATAGTAAAAGATAAAGGTTAAGAGGTTTTCTGGGGTAGTGACCTCGAAGATATTAACGACGTGAACAGGATATGCATATAATTAGTTTTTTTCATAGATGCTTGCGATTGTTAAAATGGCTATGAGGCATGTTTGAGTTCTGTATCATTGTTGGAGGATATTAAGTCGAATCGCTAAGTTAGCTGCCACTTGTTTGCAGAACTATTGAGACTCATAAATTTGAACAAAATATCTACAGCCGTGAATGGAAAGTAATCAGGTAAATATTTTGTGTGGGTGTAGTGGCCTAGTGATAAGTACGATGGACTACTAAGCGCGTATTCCCTTGCTAAAATCCTGAAAGTGACAACTGTTCCACCTCTTGCAAAAGTCTGTTAAAAATCCAAGTGTAACAGGGTCAGGAGCAGCTTCTCAAATTTCCGTTCGGGTTCAGCGTTATACAGGAGGTTCTCTTCTTTCTTCATATATATATACAACAATGTCTATCAAGCCGTGAAAAAAACGAATTTACTGTTCCTCTCAACAGAATTCCTAGATTTCTGTGTGTGCTATTTATTTCTTCTTTCTCAACGAAAATAAAATCAGTTTATACACTCTCAGTAGCTCTAGTTTACACCTGGACTGTTCTCGTCTGGTCTTCTTTCTTATTTTCGGCCATCTTTCATTTTCGGGACAGGGATTTCCATCAATGGAAGACGTAGCTTGCTAACAATGCCACAGGTATTCCACGCTCTACTAATAATGAGAGGTATTGTTATAAACGTTAATAGTCATTAACATTTTCAATATTGTTCAAATAGGTTCAGTTCGCGATACATCGATGATTTTCTAAATTTTACCTATATATAAAAACATCGGTTATTGGAGTTTATTTTTGAAAGAAAAACTGATGCTCCAGTTAAGTTTCAAATATTAATGTTAATAACTGTATTCAATTTTTAACTGTATTCAATATTATCAAAACCGTTAGAGACTTTTTAGAAAATTAATGATTTAACCGAAATTGCCCCGCCCACATTTTACGAATGAAATATAGATATTGAGATTGTCTAAATATGTTATTCAGACCTTTTTTCAAAATTCTTAAAATTTATTTACACTTATTCTGCTTCCCTATGGGATAGGCTATGACTACTTGTTGTTGCACTAGATGGTAGTACGTAACATTCTCTTTCAGTGCGAGTTAAGGGTAAGATCAAATAACAAGCGTGCCAAAAAAATTACAATTTTCAAAGCTTTGTAATAACACCGAAAATCTTTTAACATTAGTTTTGGTTATTAATGGTAAAACCTCAAATAAATAAATTATATGGAAAAATATAAAAAAAAATTATTTTGAAATTTCAAGGAGATACTAACGGAAAATTGTTAAGATGGACATCATCATAACGATTTTCCGTTAGTAGGCAATGCAGAAAATTCTGTTAAGAAATATTTCAGTCAAAATGAATTATGCGGAATTATTACAAATAGTAATAGATACAAAAATATTAAATATTTTTCTAGTGGACCAAACAGTTTGCGATTGAAATTTGTTATTTGGATTTTCTCGGAAAACTGGGTATACAGTTTTGTTAAGTTAAGAAAGTTAAAATTGGCCATGAATTGAAGCCAAAGACACCATTAATACGAACTTTGAAGAAAATCGTTTAAGGCGTTTAGACATGAAAATCATATATGGGTATAGGTAAAAACTAACGTATTTACAAAGGCGATCGATTAAAAATATCCGGATGTGTGGACAAATTTGTCTAAAAAAACAATATCTTGGTTAGTCACTTTATCAAAAGTTCTTTTCGTTTGACCAAAATCGACCATTTTTGGTGAAAGTGGTCTTAACCTTTTAAAGAATTTTAAAAATATTTATATATTTCTGAATCTATGAACAAAGAGTTAATATACCAAATTTCATTGTCCCAGCTCAACATTTTCGGACTGACGAAATTTACCTATGTCATATGCTAACGAATGGTTTTTATAGAAAAACGCCCCAAAAACTTGACACGAAATGTTTGTATCAATATTTTCAAAATTTTTTTTCGAATTACCTTTACCTTTTTATACCCTATCCCATTGGGGTATATTAGTTTTGATACTTAGTTTGTATCATAGAGAAATAATTTTGCTACGTATACCTCAAAGTATATGGATCGACTCAGAATCGCTAGCTGAGTCGAATTAGCCATGTCTGTCTGTCCGTCCGTCCGTCCGTCTGTCTGTTCGTCACCGATTTTTGGGCATTAAATTTTGAGCTAGCATAATGAAATTTGGTATATAGGATCCTCGGCCGTGCCACCAGAACAAGTGTAAACATTTTTTAAATCCGCCCACTGCCACGCCCCCTTTTTAAGGAAATGTACTTTTTGGCCAAACCGTAAGGAATTTTAAAAAAGTGTCTGAGCAGCATATTTAGAGAATCGTAATATCTATATTTCGTCAATATAAAGTTTTTTACCACGCCCACTTTTTGGGGCGTAATTTTGATGCACAATCATTGGTAGTATTAATATAAACATTTCCTCTATAGACTATTTTAACCCACGCCCACTTTTTGGGGGCGTTTTCTTACAAAAAACGTTTGTATTCCCTACCCCATAGCATATGCTGGAGAAAAACGATGTTTTTTGTCAAACAACAAAAGATTCTGATAAACTATTTGAACAATATGTTGTGACAATGTAATTTTCTATATTATAGGCCCATAAAGCCCACTTTATGGAGATATTGATTTTAAGGATGTGATGGGATAGGGTATTCAACGTTTATACCCTATCCCATAGGGGTATATTAGTTTTGATACTTAGTTTGTAACATAGAGAAATAATTTAGCTACATATACCTCAAAGTATATGGATCGACGCAGAATCGCTAGCTGAGTCGAATTAGCCATGTCTGTCTGTCCGTCCGTCCGTCCGTCCGTCCGTCCGTGTGTCCGTCCGTCCGTCTGTCTGTTCGTCACCGATTTTTGGTCCTTAAATTTTGAGCTAGGATAATGAAATTTGGTATATAGGATCCTTGGCCGAGTCACCAGAACAGGTGTAAAAATTTTTAAAATCCGCTCACTGCCACGCCCCCTTTTAGAAAAAACGTAGTTTTAAAGCAAACCGTAAGGAATTTCAAACAACATATTAGCAACATATTTAGACAATCCTAATATCTATATTTCGTCCATACAAAATTTTTTGCCACGCCCACTTTTTGGGGGCGTTTTTAGTAAAAAACGTTTTTTGTCCAAATTTTAAAACTTTCGAAAAAAAATTTGATGCAAATACTTCCGCAATGGTAATATAAACATTTTGTCTATAGATCATTTTCTCCTACGCCCACATTTTGGTGGCGTTTTCTTACAAAAACCATTTGTAAACCCCATCCCAAGGCATTAGCAATAGAAATACGTTGTTTTTTGTCGAACCACTAAAGATTTTGAGAAACTGTCTGAGCAATATATTGTGACAATGTCATTTTCTGTTTTTCATTGCCATAAGGCCTATATTTTGAGGATATTAATTTAAAGGATGGGATGGGATAGGGTATTCAACGATCCGCATAGCGGATTGTAGCCTCTCATATGTTTATACCCTATCCCATAGGGGTATATTAGTTTTGATACTTAGTTTGTAACATAGAGAAATAATTTAGCTACATATAACTCAAAGTATATGGATCGACTCAGAATCGCTAGCTGAGTTGAACTAGCCATGTCTGTCTGTCCGTCCGTCCGTCTGTCTGTTCGTCACCGATTTTTGGGCCTTAAATTTTGAGCTAGGATAATGAAATTTGGTATATAGGATCCTTGGCCGAGTCACCAGAACAAGTGTAAAAATTTTTAAAATCCGCCCACTGCCACGCCCTCTTTTATAAAAAACGTAGTTTTAAGCCAAACCTTCAGGAATTTCAAAAAAATGTGTTTGTAACATATTTAGACAATCTTAATATCTATATTTCGTCCATACAAAGTTTTTTGCCACGTCCACTTTTTGGGGGCGTTTTTAGTAAAAAAAAATTTTTGTCCAAATTTTGAAACTTTCGAAAAAAAATTTTGATGCAAATACTTCCGCAATGGTAATATAAACATTTTGTCTATAGATCATTTCCACCTACGCCCACATTTTGGGGGCGTTTTCTTACAAAAACCATTTGTATACCCCCTCCCAAGGCATTAGCAATAGAAAACCGTTGTTTTTTGTCGAACCACAAAAGATTTTGAAAAACTGTCTGAGCAATATATTGTGACAATGAATCATTAACATTATTAATATAAAAATTTCGTCTATATACCATTTTCACCCACGCCCACTTTTTGGGGGCGTTTTTATATAAAAACCATTTTATACACTACCCCATAACATATGCAGGAGAAAACCTTGTATTTTGGAGAACCGTAAAAGTGTTTTGTAAGCAGTCTAAAGAATTTGTTGTCACCATATCATTTTTTCTATTTTATCCACATCGTGTTTTAGCCATGCCCACTTTTTTGGGCATTTAAGTTTTATGGATAGGATGGGATAGGGTATTCAACGATCCGCACAGCGGATTGTTGCCTTCTCATATGTTTTTTTTTATTATATTGACCGAATATAGATATAGAGATTGTCTAAATTCCTTGTTTAAACATTTTTTTTCGAAACAAGTTACCGTTTGGCCAAAAACTACGTTTTCTTTTTGAAAAGGGGAGTGTCGAATGTGTCGGTGAGGTCGTTTCCGACCCTTATGGAGCAATGAGAATTCGCCATTGTGATCGATTTACCTTAATATTTTTTTTATTATATTGACCAAATATAGATATCGAGATTGTCCAAATATCTTGTTTAAACTTTTTTTTTCGATATAAGTTTTTTTTTGGTCAAAAACTACGTTTTCTTTTTGAAAAGGGGGAGTGACAATGGGCGGATTTCAAACTTTATACTTGTTCTGCTAAGAGTAGCAAAGATCAGGAACAACAAATTTCATCATTCTAGCTCAAAATTGGAGTCTCAAAAACTGGTTTCGTAGATGTATGGACAGACGGACAGATGGCTAAATTGACTCATCTAACGATTCTGAGTGGATCTATACAATTTTAGGTTTATCTAGCTAAATTATTTCTCTATGTTAAAAACTATGTATCAAAACGATTATACCCGAATGGGATAGGGTATATTTAGAAGAAATAATGTGTTAGTGGAATTGTGCACGATCACGCTATTGATTTCATCTCCTGTTCTGTATATAATTAAATTGTCCATTGGTGAGAACATCCTTCTCTTTATTGATAATTATTTATGAAATACAACTTAATTTCAAGATATAGTCAATACGAAGTCCTTCTACCCAAAACTGTTCTCGATCGTAAAGCTAAGAGTATCACTACTTGTATAAAATATAAAAAATATTATTCGATTCGCCATTTCCTCCTGTTCATCGTCTTGTCGGACATTGAAATCCAACGAGTCTAGGGATGTTTTCTCTAAGCTCCTCCGAGCACCTGCTACTGTAATACCTATCTGTAACTAAGAAACAGATCTCCTACAAGTACTGGCTTTGCCAAATGTTGCAGCTATGAGTATTCCACGTCTTCAAATAGAGTCCAGTACGTATGTTTCGGGCTGAGCTCCAAACATGGGAAAAGTATTTAAGACCTGGTCGTATTTTGGCAATAGAGTTTACATGGTGTTGCCATGATACATCTGACCCATTTGGGATGAGTAACAGAACTTTGGACATGCTTATTCTTTGTAAATGTTATATACTGCCTTTTCTTTGAGTTAAATTGAGCCAGGCTTCCCTTTCCCCATAGTTTAATCTTTTGTAGGTCTTCGTTTATAGAGCAGATTTGTTTGCATCTCTTCTAGTGAGCAGTTATAGCGTTAATAGTGTCGTTTCACTAAGAAGCTATGTCCTTGTACAAGCTCTATGCCTAATCCACTACCTCGATTTAAAAAAAAAACATATGAGAGGCTACAATCCGCTATGCGGATCGTTGAATACCCTATCCCATCCCATCCTTTAAATTTATATCCTCAAAATATAGGCCTTATGGCGATGAAATACAGAAAATGACATTGTCACAATATTATATTGCTCAGACATTTTCTCAAAATCGTTTGTGGTTCCACAAAAAACAACGTATTTCTATTGCTAATGCCTTGGGATGGGGTATACAAATGTTTTTTGTAAGAAAACGCCCCCAAAATGTGGGCGTAGGTGAAAATGATCTATGGACAAAATGTTTATATTACCATTGCGGAAGTATTTGCATCAAAAGTATTTTTCGATTTTTTTAAAATATGGACAAAAAGCGTTTTTTACTAAAAACACCCCCAAAAAGTGGGCGTGGCAAAAAACTTTTTACGAACGAAATATAGATATTAGGATTGTCTAAATATGCTGCTCAGACACTTTTTTGAAATTCCTTACGGTTTGGCCAAAAAATAAGTTTTCCTAAAAAGGGGGCGTGGCAGGAGGCGGATTTAAAAAATTTTTACACTTGTTCTGGTGGCACGGATGAGGATCCTATATACCAAATTTCATTATCCTAGCTCAAAATTTAAGGCCCAAAAATCGGTGACGAACAGACAGACGGACGGACGGACGGACGGACAGACAGACATGGCTAATTCGACTCAGCTAGCGATTCTGAGTCGATCCATATACTTTGAGGTATATGTAGCAAAATTATTTCTCTATGTTACAAACTAAGTATCAAAACTAATATACCCCCCTATGGGATAGGGTATAAATATAGAGCAACAATCTTAAGATTCCAAATATTCCAAAAAAAACATGATATGCTCTTCTGAAAAATGTTAAAAATAGCGTTTTACTATTTGTATACGAATATTTTATCAAAGTCTGGAGCAATTAATACTCGAAGCATACTAGAAATTTTCTACGCAGGAAGAAATTTGTTGACCTAAATAGATTTAATTCCCGTGTTTGATTTTATTGATATTGTTATTACCATATATATCCCTTATTGAATTGTTTAGTGTATTCGCCCGCAACCCTTAGTTTTTCAAAAGAACCCAATTGTATGTTATACATATGCAGCATGATGAATACGACAAGTGTAATGAGGGCGACAGGATATTGACATTTAAAATTAATTACAGTTCTGATTTTAGAAATTTTAGTTTGGAACATAGAAAATAATTTTATGGATAGAATCAAAATCGATAGCTGAGTCTGTCCACATGTCCGTATTTGAACAGTTTTTAAGATTTAAATATTGAGCTAGCTGAATTCTTTGTTGCAACTGTCCCAACCAATTTTTATTTAAATATCATTTTTGATGAAATTGCAAGGGATTACCTATCTTTCGTTTATAGATATGACGTTTTTTGCCACACACGATTTGTGTGGTCGTTTTTGTAATTTCAAGCTCTCTATTCATTTTGACAACGAAAACTCTTCCGAATTAAAATTTCAAGTGCAATTCTTCATTGATATTTTTGAAAGTAAATCAAATTCAACGTATTTTATTTACACGGAAAATGATATTCAGACATTTTAGGTCACTGCAACGCTTTTGATTAACTAATTCAAAAATTAATTAGGATATAGTTTGTTGCTTCGCCAACATATATGACGATTTAACTGAATGCAGTTTGGCAGCGATTAAATTATTTAATATTTTAAATTCAAATCATCGACATACTTATCTTTCGCGCTTCAAATAATTGCGACGGACGGTTGGAATTTTTGGCGGGAATGAAATCAAAGCAGTTGAACCGAAATCCAGCCATTTCAAATGGATAGCATTGGTTTAAGAAATCATCGGTTGATGGATAGTTCTGCAGCGCAACTCGCTTCGTCGTCAACTGCAGATTCTTTATGTGTAGCCAGATATATGATCATTTTAGGATGTTTTTTTTTTGGAGGGGGTGGCAGAATGCCACACATGACACTTAACAAGACACATGTCTTCGATCAATATATGTTCTTTTGCAGTTCTGCATTCGATGTCGTTCTTCGAACTCGATGCAAAATATCGTAAGACATTTCAACCTGAATTTGTCCCACACATGGAAAACATGTCGAGATGATGGAAAACATGCCTAGATGATGATGGCGAACAGAAACTGTGACAACGGCAACATCTTGCCCATGTATTCGGCATTGGAAATTTTTGACGGCCACTCCAATTGTAATAGCGAATCATATCCGAGTAGAGCAGAGTCCTGCGAACAGGTCGCTGTCACAAGTGAAGAATTTTGTCCGGGAAGTAAGGTGCGTAAATTTCTGGCCATTTCTTATTGCAGGTGAACGTAATGAATTAGTCGGGGGGGAAATACCGTACATATGTATGTCAATGCGTCCTGCGGGCTTTTAACGTATGTCACTGGGTGGCTGCGGTTTAGTTGTAATATTTTCGCCTGTTGAGTGGAGTAGAATGTTGCGCGTTTAATTCAAGCCAAAATCCATGAAACCGTTATTCAAGGAAATAAAAATTAAAAGCTAGGTAGTTATTTGCCTATAATTATACACCAACTTGACATTTTTGCTAATATAACGAACACAAACAACAGTGACTCCCCAAGTTAGGTCGGACAACACCCGTGGAGTAAGTCTCCACTACATACAACATTTCTCCCATCAATCTCTTTCTTCCCCTTCTCTAAAGCTGCCTGTACTTACTTAATTAAGTGGCGCTACAGTCCGGAATGAACCTGGGCCTCAACCAACATGCCTCTCCAATTAGCCCGGTCCTTAGCTAACTGCCTCCAGTTGCGCACTCCAAGTTGGTTGAGGTCGGGTTCTACTTGTGCCCGCCACTTAAGGCGAGGTCTTCCTCTACTGCGTCCGAAGTCTGGCTAGGAATCGAAGACTTTGAGAGCCGGGGTATTGGTTTCCATTCGTTCTAGATGTCCTAGCCATCTTTAACGTCCAATGCGGAGTTTTTTTTTGACAAGGAGCATGTCGCTGTATAGCTCGTATAGTTCTTGGTTGAATCTTCGTCTTCATAAACCGTCAACGCAAACGGGACCAAAGATTTTTCGAAGAATTTTCCTTTCAAATCGACCAAGGATTTCTTCATCTGCTTTTGATACGGTCCATGCTTCAGCGCCGTAGAGCAGCAGTGGGATGATCAGGGTCTTAAATAGGATCTACTCAGTAGTTCGAGTGTGGGATTTATTACTGAAATGGCTTCTTTTTGATTTGTATTTTTAACTTTCTCTTACAAAGAGAAAGATATTGTTTTCGTGAAAATTTTCGACCTCGAGATTTTGATTGATTCTAACATTACGATGATAGCGGAGCCTAAAAAAGTGGTTTTTGGAATTCCGTCCGTGGGTCCGTCGGTCCGTCTGTCCGTAATGGTCTCCCCAGCCTAAACGGCTTGACCGATTTTCTTCAAACTTCGTATCCAAGTTTGTTTTGGTCATAATTCTAGGCCATTTTTTTTGTTTGCTTTTAGCCATGTTAATAACGGTACCTGCCATATAAAAATTACACATAACCTCAATTTTCTCGAAAACGGCTCTAACGATTTTGATTAAACTTTATATATACTATAAGCATATAAGTTCCAACAAAACTGCATACCCAGTTTTTTTCGAGAAAATCCATATAACTGATTTTGCCATTTAGGCCATATAAAGAAAATTGTTAATTTCTCGCAAACTGCTATGTCAAATTGAATGAAATTTAATATATATACTACTATTACAGCTTGAAACAATTCCACATATTAAGTTTTGGCCCAAATATCACTAAACGGAATTTTCAGTTTTGGCCGATAACGGAAAATCATTATTATTCACATTGACATCGATTCCTTCAAATTTCGGAGTAAACATTCGTATAAATACATTTCGACATTATTTATATCATTTAAGCATCAATAATCAAAATGCTTATGATTTGATCTAAAGCCCAACTTGCTGTGAAAGAGAAAGTTGCGTACGACCCAGTCGTGCACCCACCACTCGTTTTACATGTAGCATGAGGAATATCTTATGGATCATATTTATTTACTCCAACTTGATTATCAGGAATATTTTATTTTTAAAATTAGCAACTGTTTTGTTTCCCTTTAGGGCAACTATCTTTCTGAGGACCAGACGTTATTACTTATTTATTATCAGTCATTCCCTATTTTGGTACAATGAATTTGAGGAGGATTTTCCGTTGCTAATGCTATTTTAACACGATTTTTTAACTTTTCTTTTAATCTAGCTTTTATTGTTTTAGCAATAGTAATAATTCATTTACTATTTTTACACCAAACAGAATATAATAATCGAAAAATAGCATTAAATTAAAATTTCGATAAAGTTCCCATTCATCCATACTTTTCATATAAATACCTAACGGGATTTAGTCCCGAATTTCTTGATAGTTATATCTGTCAATTGTAACGTTCTGTCCAATACGTCGATCTTGTGTCTACTTTCGTGTTGACAGCATAGTTTTACTTTATCTTACTCCAAAATGTGTTTAGGAGTAACACATTTTTAACGCTTCCTTCTCTATATTGGCAAACGTTGCTATGACATCACGTTGAGTCCTACCGATGATGTCAATATCGTCATCGTCTGCTAGTAGTTGCACCGATTTTTGGATGATTGTGCCTCTGGTGTTGGCTCGGGAGTTTTGCACAATTCTCTCAAGAATGAAATTTAAGAAGACAAATGACAGCGCATCGCCTTGTATACATTTTTTATCGAATGTGTCGGTGAGTTCGTTTCCGACCCTTATGGAGAAATGAGAATTCGCCATCGTCATCCTACACAGACGGATGAGTTTGGGTTGGTATACCAAAAGTTTCTTTAGTTGGTTTCTTATGTTTTTTTTCATGATCTGCTGAATTATGAACATCAGTTGTGGACATTCCTGGCCCTAAACCACACTGATAAAGGGCGATCAGGTTGTTGGTATATGGTTTCAGGCGTTCATATATTACAGTTAGGATCTTGTAGGCGATGTTGAAGGATCAGAGGATCTCATTATTTTGTGGGTGGAGTAAACGATGCTCAGGATCCATTATTTAGGAATACTTTCATCCGACCAGATTTGGCTTATATGTTACTTACCAAGTCATCTCCGCCGGCTTTGAAAAATTCGGCGGGAAGGCTGTCATTTCCAGCATCCTTGTTAAGCTTGAGTTTAGATATTGCTATCCTCACACTTCACTTAGATCGGGCGTTTATATCGACAGGATTTTGTTCAACCGTTGTATTCATTGATTTGACATTTCACACTTTTTTACCAGAAACTTGCGAACGTCGTTTCGGAGTGGCATCACTCTATATCCTCGATGAAGCGCTTTTCTTAATCTTTCTTCTTTCTAAAAAGCCGGCGTTTTTCCCTTCTTCTTTGCCTGCAGAACTCAATGGCAATTCTCGTCTTCACCTGCAGCTAAGCCTTGTAGGCCACGTTCTTGGCTGAAAGTATCTGTCGGCATTCCTTATCACACCAAGGGTTTCTTGCTGGTGGGAGCGAGAAACCCAGCACATCAGTTGCTGCTGATCTAATGGCTTTTTGGTAATGTTGCCATTGTTCTTCGATATTCGATGCTAGGGCGGTATGGTGTTAATCGAGAGGTTAAGGGATAGGCGTTGCTTCTTGGCGATCTCTTACGATTGCATTCTATCTGGTTTGTTGTGGCGTGGTGGGTATTCGCATTTTTACTTTGGGGAGTAAGTGCATATAAGGCTTACGTTGGTGAATTTGGCATTGATGCGAATTGTTACAATGTGTTCGCTTATGTCTTGAAAACATAAGACTTTTTGCCTAAGTCTAGCACTTATAACAAATCGGCATGCGAATAGGAATATTTGCGTCAGTGTAAATATTCGTTGTGCATGTAACCTCACTTTTGGATATCACAGTGTTCTGGAAAAAACACAAAATTCACCACCAACCCATTGAATTTCACTTAGTTACTGAGTAAATACCTTTAATCTTTATTCACTTCGTTGATAACAAACCAAATGCTTTCATCGTTTTAGAAGTTAAAATAACAGCAATGATTTGCGCAATATATTGAGACACAAACGCTTTGTATCATTCGTCCATGTAGAAACGTGAGTCTGAAATCGTAACGCCATCTGTTGGCGATACAATTTTCATGATTTACAAAAATAGCCTATTGCCTAATCGTCAGTGTTTAACATTCCTTAAAATCACTATTTCCTTCATCAGATATCACATACTACAGTTTCGGGTTATCACGATTTTCTGTCTTTCCATTCGAAATTTCTAATAACGGGTGGTTAAATTTGAATTGTTTAATTAGCTGTGTGGCAAGTTGCACCGTCCTGTTGAAACCACATCTATATCTTCCAATTCGGGCCATAAAAACTTCGTTATCAACTCAAGATAGCTAACACCATTCACAGTAACTGCCTGACCGGCCTCATTTTTGAAAAAATACGGCCCGATGATGCCGCCAGCCCATAAACCGCACCAAACAGTCACTCTTTATGGTTGAATTGGTTTTTCGACAATCGCTCTTGGATTATCATTCTCCCAAATGCGGCAATTCTGCTTATTGACGAATCCACTGAGGTGAAAATGTGATTTTTCTTCGAAAATTGACCATCCCCTGTTGCCATTTCTTGCCACCATTCTGACCATTGACGACGCTTGAAATGGTAAAGAGGCTTTAGTTCTTGAGTCAATTGCACCTTGTAAGCGTGTAAATGCAAGTCTTATTGCATTATGTTCACCAACGACGAGCGTGAGGGGTGCATTTTTTGGGCACGACGACGAGTTGAGGTGGACGGCTCTTCAGCCACACTATCGCGAACAGCTGCAATATTTTCTGCAGTACGAGCTGTACGAGCATGTACTGGTGTTTTCACAACTCCTCCACAACAGACCCGGTTTGCTCAAATTTTTGCGATTGTACGCACATTTGGACGATTAAATTGACCGACAAAATCACGATGTGCACGATATGCATTTTGATTTGAACGCCCATTTTTATAATTAGCTTGAATAACTTTAACGCGTTGCTCGATTAAGATACATAATCCATGGTTCAAATTGAGTTAGTCTGAAATTGAGAAATGTCAAATGAAATGCAGAAAAAAACTTGACGTTTAAATGTGGTTCACATTCAACATCGGCCCTTAAAATTTAACCACCCATTATAATCGGATGCTTCTCAGCCTAGCTATGCTCGTACGAACCGAAACCAATTCATTTGTATACCCTCGATCATTTGTATACTATCAATCAAATATGCCCCTATGGAAGTACATTTGATCGATTCAGAATTGCTAGTTAAGTTAAACCCTTTCAAAAAAAACCGTAAGGATTTTTGAAAAAATTCTGAACAAGATATTTAGACAATATCAATATCTATACTCGTCCATATAAAGTTTTTTTCGAAAAAGAAATCGATGAAAATACTTTAGTAATATTAATTTGAACATTATTTAGTCTATAGAGTATAGAAAAAAGTTGTTTTTTGTCAAACCGTAAGCATTTTAAAAAACTACACACAAAAACAAACAAACAATTTTTTGGCGCAACAGGCTCGTTAGTACATCGGGCCAAGCTTTATCACAACCATTCATGCATGCGTGTGTAACGATATCGGGACCTCCTGTTTTATGCCGAATCTGAACGGCTAAGTTGAGATAAGCCTTTCTTGACAATTGATACTACTCGGAATATTTGCCAGATCATCGCGAGTAGCACTTACCATCGTGCCACTGCCTGATCAACATAATATTGTGCAAATATCATTTTCTAGCTATATCATCCTCATAAAGTTTTAGCGAATATGATAGGGTATTAAACGATTCGTACAGCGGATTACATACAATTCCGGAGCTTTTTTTTAATTTTCTTCTATTTCTTTCGCTATTTCGTTAGAGTTTACTGGTGCTATTGATCTATCGTTTTCGCACATTTGGTCAGGTTTCTGAGAGAAATTTTTATCTTCGTATCGGCGAAAGACGTTTTCAAGATATTCGGCTTTTATATCAGCTTGTTGTTTGCTTATTTTGTCCAGTTTTTCCTTATGTTCTTAACTGGCGGAGTATGCGCCGTTGGCTTATTCATTTTTTTTGTAGCCTTCCACAGTGAATATTGTGTAAGGTAAGATAAGTTGATAAAGCAATAATCTTTTTTAAATCAAACTCAAAATTTGCACCTAATCAGATATAAATATTGTCAACCCAGATAATAATAATAATAATTGCCTATTCTTCCGATGAATTGTTCAATTATCTGATCCCTTCTCTAAGCTTAATAGATAAATTACTAAATTTTGTTTTATTACTTGCGCTCTCGCCACCTTTTTTGCGCTATTCTCTTTCATATATATACATATAAATTCGAGTATACCAAAGGCATTTAAAGTAGATTTATTTATCTTTTTTGGCCAAAGATGGGCAGCAACATTTTGTATACAAATTAAGTTCGATTAAACCAAAGGCATTTAAAGTAGATTTCTTTATGTTCTTTGGCCGAAGATGGTTTCATTAATACTTAATGCTAATGGATATATTTGATTGGGTTATCAAATCAGAGAATTGCATAAAAATACTTCGCAGATACTTCACTGATTGACAAATATTTTTTGCGTAAAAAAAAACCATTGTAAAGTTTCCTTTATATTTAATTTAATATTGTCTTCTTGCTTGCATTCAATGCTCAACTATACCCTTAATATTTTCAGATGAGCAATCGTGGCGACTTATTTTCAAAAGAAGCTTCACTTATTAAGCAATCCCAACGAGCTCTTGCGGATGGACGACCAAAGGATCCAATTGAAAAGCTGAGATTGCTTTGTTTCAGTCGTGGGGCAACTGGTATTCTCGGACTAGCCAGGTATGTTGGATTTTTCTCTCTTAAATTCGAACAAATCAAACCGAACATCCTCGCCACAAAACGGGACAAAAGATACCACCAAACACACCTGTACAGTATTTATTCTTCACTATATCTATGCTCGACATAATTGGATCTCTTTCGTTCATGAAGGATATAAGATATGTGATGCGAAGGATGAGTGAAGGATGGATGTGAGTGTTTTATTTTGTGTCCTGTTTTCATTTCTAGTTTTGTTTTGTTGTATTTGATAAACACATGTGTATTGTATAGAGCTTTTCGAATCATGGACGACGATGGAAGCAAAGCCTTGAGCTTAGACGAGTTCATCACTGGCATTCAGGAAACTGGACTGGAGTGCAGCAATGATGATCTGCAGCAGATGTTTCAGAGGTATTTGTATGCACTTTCATTTCACATAACTGCTTAATCATATGTACCATTCTAATGAGATGTTTGCTGGTTAATTGTATTCGAATCTGCGAAAGTGCTTGTAAATTAACCAAATTTTTTTCTCTATAAACTATGCTCTCTCTGTAGTTTCGACACGGATGGCAGTGGAACTATAAATATGACCGAATTTCTAATCCAATTACGGGTAAGATATACGCATGTTTATGGACTCTGGGATTACCTACACATTTTGTGAAAAATTAATCTAGCCTCCGATGAAGCAAAGTCGAATCGACATAATTAATAAGGCCTTTGAAAAAATGGACACTTCCGGCGATGGTGTCATTACCACAGACGACCTGAAAAATGTTTATTCAGTGAAGGAGCATCCAAAGTACCAAACTGGAGAGATGACAGCGAATGAAATATTAAAAGAATATTTAACCAATTTTGAAGGTGATAGGGGTGATAAGGATGGAGTGGTATGATAGGACTTTCTTGGTCATGCCAAAACGACGTATCGATTGAAAAATTCTTTTTTCAGGTAACACAAGAGGAGTTTATAAATTATTATGCATCCGTTAGTGCGGCGATTGACAATGATGCGTATTTCGATTTGATGATGCGTCGAGCCTTTAATCTTTAGAACAGAAAAAATAGAATTTTTAAATGCACCGCCTTTATCTCTTCACACTTGCGTTATAAAAATGTATTTCTTTACCAATAGATTTGTGTTTCATATCGTCAACTATGTGGGGTTGATATTTTATATTTAGAAGTGCAATAAAGCCACATCGAATAAACCCATATAAATATCATATTTCTGTTTATTTGTTTGTTTTCGGATGTTACATAGATTTATGTAAGTATTTTTGATAACCATTACACAATACCATAAATTTCTTTAAAAACAACATATAGGAAGCTTCAATCCGTTGAATAAACTATATCATTCAATCTCTAAATGAAACATCTCAAAAAAAAAACGGGCGTGGCTAAATAATACTTTATATGACTAAAATTTAATATTTAAAATTGTCTAAATATCTTGATTAGACACTTCATTAATATTCTTTTTCGTTTAACCAAAATCAGAAAGTGGTCGTGGCCGTGAGCGTTTTTTAAACTGTTAGAAGTCACAGTTGAAATTTAAGTATTGGCCAGTTCTTTAGTCATTAATAAATCATTTGAACTTTGAAAAAGTTCGTGATTTTTCACGAACCCAACACATGCAATATAAAAGACGAAAATTAGATTTGAGGAAAAGAACTCAAAGTTTAGAAGTAAGTTTTATTTATGCTAAAAAGCAATACCAATCATATTTGACTTTCAATAATATGTAAATCCTTGACATGTTTCCTGTTACAAGGTAAAACGTGTAGGTTCACGTATGTATTTGTTTGTATGTATATATAGATACCCAATATGAATCCTTAATTCTTCATTTATATTCTTGAGAGTATTTTGGTCCTTTTTTTTCGTCTCTCATATCTGTGGAATATTTAGTATTCGATAAAACGAAAAGGCATCATACAACATTTTCAACAAACAGTTCACCTATGTTGGGTAAGGTCGTGTCTTGTTGATATTTCCCTGTCAACTTTTATTTTGATTACAGGTAGAAAATCCTGAGAATAAAAAAAAATTTTATTTAATTCAAATAATATATGAGAAGGCTGTGCTGATCGTTTAATACCATATACCATCTCATCCTTAATATTAATATCGCCAAAATGTGGGCTTTATGGGGATGAAATATAGAAAATGGTTAGGTCACAACATATTATTCAGACAGTTTATCAAAATCTTTTATGGTTGGACAAAAAATGACGTTCTTTATTGCATATGCTATTGGATAGAGCATATAAATTGTTGTTATAAGTATCCGAAAGTTATATAACCGACGTTTTTGGGGGTATATTAGTTTTGATACTTAGTTTGTAACATAGAGAAGTTATTTTGCTACATATACCTCAAAGCATATGGATCGACTCAGAATCGCTAGCTGAGTCGAATTAGCCATGTCTGTCTGTCCGTCCGTCCGTCCGTCTGTCTGTTCGTCACCGATTTTTGGGCCTTAAATTTTGAGCTAGGATAATGAAATTTGGTATACAGGATCCTCGTCCGTGCCACCAGAACAAGTGTAAACATTTTTGAAATCGCCCACTGCCACGCCCCCTTTTTAGGAAAATGTTTTTTTTGGCCAAACCGTAATGAATTTTAAAAAAGTGTCTGAGCAGCATATTTAGAGAATGGAAATATCTATATTTCGTCGATATAAAGTTTTATTTAGGGGCATTTTTTTATGATGATGATCTGCAGCAGATGTTTCAGAGGTATTTGTATGCACTTTCATTTCACATAACTGCTTAATCATATGTACCATTCTAATGAGATGTTTGCTGGTTAATTGTATTCGAATCTGCGAAAGTGCTTGTAAATTAACCAAATTTTTTTCACTATAAACTATGCTCTCTCTGTAGTTTCGACACGGATGGCAGTGGAACTATAAATATGACAGAATTTCTAATCCAATTACGGGTAAGATATACGCATGTTTATGGTCTCTGGGATTACCTACACATTTTGTGAAAAATTAATCTAGCCTCCGATGAAGCAAAGTCGAATCGACATAATTAATAAGGCCTTTGAAAAAATGGACACTTCCGGCGATGGTGTCATTACCACAGACGACCTGAAAAAACGTTTTCCGGTCAAATTTTAAAATTTTTGAAAAAAGTTTTGATGCACAATCATTGATAGTATTAATGTGAACATTTCGCCAATAGACCAGTTTAACCCACGCCCACTTTTTAGGGGCGTTTTCTTACAAAAACCATTTGTATGCCCTACCCCGAGGCATATGAATTAGAAAAACTTTGTTTTTTGTCGAACCACAAAAGAATTCGATAAACCATCTGAACATTATGTTGTGACAACGTCATTTACAATACTTTATGCCCATAAAGACCACATATTGGGGATATAAATTTAAGGATGGGATGGGATAGGGTATTAAACGATCCGCACAGCGGATTGTAGCCTTCTCATATGTTTATACCCTATCCCATAGGGGGGTATATTAGTTTTGATACTTAGTTTGTAACATAGAGAAATAATTTTGCTACATATACCTCAAAGTATATGGATCGACTCAGAATCGCTAGCTGAGTCGATTAAGCCATATCTGTCTGTCCGTCCGTCCGTCCGTCTGTACGTCACCGATTTTTAGGCCTTAAATTTTGAGCTAGGATAATGAAATTTGGTATATAGGATTCTCGTCTCTGCCTACAGAACAAGTGTAAAAATTTTTGAAATCCGCCCACTGCCACGCCCCCTTTTAAGAAAAACTCAGTTTTTGACCAAACCGTAAGGAATTTTAAAAAAGTTTCTGAGCAACATATTTAGACAATATCAATATCTATATTTCGTCCATATAAAGTTTTTTGCCACGCCCACTTTTTTGGGGCGTTTTCAATTAAAAACTGTTTCGGTCAAATTTTAAATTTTTCGAAAAAAATTTTGATGCAGAATCATTAACATTATTAATATTAACATTTCGCCTATATACCATTTTAACCCACGCCCACTTTTTGGGGGCGTTTTTATATAAAAACCATTTTTATACACTACCCCATAACATATGCAGGAGAAAACCTTGTCTTTTGTAGAACCGTAAAATTGTTTTGTAAGCAGTCTGAAGAATTTGTTGTAACTATATCATTTTTTCTATTTTATCCACATCGTGTTTTTAGCCATGCCCCCTTTTTTGGGGATTTTAGTTTTATGGATAGGATGGGATAGGGTATTCAACGATCCGCACAGCGGATTGTAGCCTTCTCATATGTTTTTATATCTCTTTAAGATTTTGCGAAAACAGTTTTTATACCCTATCCCATATATTAGTTTTGATACATAGTTTGTAATATAGAGAAATAATTTAGGTAGATATACCTTAATTTGTAATGCGTACAAGAGCGTACAAAAGACTCAGATTCGCTAGCTGGGTCGATTTAGCCATGTCATAACCATATATAGACTCTCTGTCTGATTTTTGGAATAATTTTTGGAAAAACAGTTAAGAATTTTGAAAAAGTGTCTAAAACCATATTTAGACAATCTCAATAGCTATATTTCGTCCATATAATGTTTTTTGTCACGCCCATATTTGAAAAAAAAAACTTTTGATGCAAAAACTTTAATAAAATTAATAAAAACATTTCGACCATTTTAACTCACGATCAATTCTTGTCTACCCTACCCCAATAGAAAACATATGAGAAGGTAATCCGCTGTGCGGATCGTTGAATACCCTATCCCATCCTATCCATAAAACTAAAATCCCCAAAAAAGGGGGCATGGCTAAAAACACGATGTGGATAAAATAGACAAAATCACATAGTGACAACAAATTCTTCAGACTGCTTACAAAACACTTTTACTGTTCTACAAGGTTTTCTCCTGCATATGTTATGGGGTAGAGTACAAAAACGGTTTTTATATAAAAACGCCCCCAAAAAGTGGGCGTGGGTTAAAATGGTATATGGACGAAATGTTTATATTAATAATGTTAATGATTCTGCATCAAAATTTTTTTTCGAAAAATTAAAAATTTGACCGAAAATAGTTTTTTTTATTGAAAACGCCCCAAAAAGTGGGCGTGGCAAAAAACTTTATATATATCAATATTGTCTAAATATGTTGTTCAGAAACTTTTTTAAAATTCCTTACGGTTTGGTCAAAAACTGGGTTTTTCTTAAAAGGGTGCGTGGCAGTGGGCGGATTTCAAAATTTTTTACACTTGTTCTGTAGGCACTGACGATGATCCTATATACCAAATTTCATTATCCTAGCTCAAAATTTAAGGCCTAAAAATCGGTGACGTACAGACGGACGGACGGACGGACAGACAGACATGGCTTAATCTACTCAGCTAGCGATTCTGTGTCGATCCATATACCTTGAGGTATATGTAGCTAAATTATTTCTCTATGTTACAAACTAAGTATCAAAAATAATATACCCTCTGGGATAGGGTATAAACATATGAGAAGGCTACAATCCGCTGTGCGGATCGTTGAATACCCTATCCCATCCCATCCTTAAAATTAATATCTTCAAAAAGTGGTCTTTATGGTCATAGAGTATTGAAAATGACAACATATTTTTCAGAAGGTTTGCAAAAAAATACGTTTTCCTAAAAGGGAGCGTGGCAGTGGGCGAATTTCAAATTTTTTTACACTGACGGACGGACGGACAAACAGACATAAACTTTGAGGTATATGTAGCAAAATTATTTCTCTATGTTATAAACTATGTATCAAAACCAACATACCCCTATGGGATAGGGTATAAACATATGAGAGGCTACAATCCGCTGTGCGGATCGTTAAATACCCTATCCCATCCCATCCTTAAAATTAATATCCTCATAATAAAGGCTTTATGGCGATGAAATACAGAAAATGACATTGTCACAATATATTGCTCAGACAGTTAAATCAAAATCTTTTGTGGTTCGAAAAACAAACAACGTATCTATTTCTATTGCTAATGCCTTGGGATGGGGTATACAAATGGTTTTTGTAAGAAAACGCCCCCAAAATGTGGGCGTAGGTAAAAATGATCTGTGGACAACATTTTTGTATTACCATTGCGGAAGTATTTGCATCAAACTTTTTTTCGAAAGTTTCAAACAAAAAGGGTTTTTTACTAAAAATGCCCCCAAAAAGTAGACGTGGCAAAAAACTTTGTATGGACGAAATATAGATATAAGGATTGTCTAAATATGCTGCTCAGACACTTTTTTGAAATTATTTACGGTTTGGCTTAAAAATACGTTTTTCTGAAAAGGGGGCGTATCAGTGTGCAGATTTCAAATTTCATCATTCTAGCTCAACATTTAAGGCCCAAAAACTGGTGACGTACGGACGGACGGACGGACGGACGGAAAGACATGGCTAAATCGACTCAGCTATCGATTCTGAGTCGATCCATATATTTTGAGGTGTATGTAGCTAAATTATTTCTCTAAGTTACAAACTATGTATCAAAACTAATATACCCACTTTTTGGGGGCGTTTTTTAAAGAAACATTTTTTAGTAAAATTTTTAAATATTCAAAAAAAATGTTGATGCACAATCATTAGTAGTATTAATATGAACATTTCCTCAATAGACCATTTTAACCCACGCCCACTGTTTAGGGGCGTTTGCTTACAAAAACCATTTGTATTCCCTACCCCAAGGAATATGCAATAGAAAAACGTTGTGTTTTGTCGAACCATAAAATAATTTGATAAACCTTCTGAACAATATGTTGTAACAACGTCATTTTGAATACTTTATGACCATAAAGACCCATTTTAGGAATTTTAATTTTAAGGATGGGATTGTAGCCTTCTCATATGTAGCCTTCTCATATGTTTATACCCTATCCCATAGGGGTATATTCGTTTTGATACATAGTTTGTAACATAGAGAAATAATTTAGCTACATATACCTAAAAGAAATCGCTAGCTGAGTCGAATTAGCCATGTCTGTCTGTCCGTCCGTCCGTTTGTCTGTTCGTCACCGATTTTTAGGCCTTAAATTTAGAGCTAGGATAATGAAATTTGGTATATAGGATCCTCGTCCGTGCCTACAGAAAAAGTGTACAAATTTTCAAAATCCGCCACTTCCACGCCCCCTTTTTAGAAAAACTCAGTTTTTGGCCAAACCGTAAGGAATCATATTTAGACAATCTTAATATCTATATTTCGTCTATATAAAGTTTTTTGCCACGCCCACTTTTTGGGGAGTTTTCAATAAAAAACTATTTTCGGTCAGACATTAAATTTTTCGAAAAAAATGTTTGATGCAGAATCATTGGTAATATTAAAATGAACATTTCGTCTATATACCATTTTAACCCACGCCCACTTTTTGGGGGCGTTTTTATATAAAAACCATTTTTATACACTACCCCTTAACATATGCAGAAGAATACCATGTCTCTTTTAGAACCTTAAAAGTATTTTATAAGCAGTCTGAAGAATTTGTTGTCACTATATCATTTTTAACTTTCTCTTACAAAGAGAAAGATATTGTTTTCGTGAAAATTTTCGACCTCGAGATTTTGATTGATTCTAACAATACGATGTTAGCGGAGCCTAAAAAAGTGGTTTTTGGAATTCCGTCCGTCGGTCCGTCGGTCCGTCTGTCCGTGATGGTCTCCCCAGCCTAAACGGCTAGACCGATTTTCTTCAAACTTCGTATACAAGCTAGTTTTAGTCATAATTCTAGGCCAATTTTTATACCCTATCCCATAGGGGTATATTAGTTTTGATACATAGTTTGTAACATAGAGAAATAATTTAGCTACATATACCTCAAAGTATATGGATCGACTCAGAATCGATAGCTGAGTCGATTTAGCCATGTCTGTCCGTCCGTCCGTCCGTCCGTCCGTCCGTCCGTCCGTCCGTACGTCCGTACGTCACCAGTTTTTGGGCCTTAAATTTTGAGCTAGAATTATGAAATTTGGTACACGTGCTCTTTGTTGCTCCCAGCAGAACAAGTGTAAAAATTTTTGAAATCCGCCCACTGCCACGCCCCCTTTTTAGAAAAACGTATTTTTTGGCCAAACCATAAGGAATTTTGAAAAACTTTCTGAACAACATATTTAGACAATCTGAATATCTGTATTTCGTTTATATAAAGTTTTTTGCCACGCCCACTTTTTGGGGGCGTTTTTAATAAAAAACGTTTTTCGGTCAAATTTTAAAATTTTCGAAAAAACTTTTGATGCAGAATCATTAGTAGTATAAATATGAACATTTCGTCAATAGACTATTTCAACCCACGCCCACTTTTTGGGGGCGTTTTTATATAAAAACCATTTTTACACACTACCTCATAACATATGCAGGAGAAAACCTTGTCTTTTGTAGAACCGTCAAAGTTTTTTGTAAACAGTCTGAACAATTTGTTGTCACCATGTCATTTTCTTTATTTTATCCACATCGTGTTTTTAGCCATGTCCACTTTTTGGGGATTTTAGTTTTACAGATAGGATGGGATAGGGTATTCAACGATCCGCACAGTGGATTGTAGCTTTCTCATATGTTTATACCCTATCCCATAGGGGTATATTAGTTTTGATACATAGTTTGTAACATAGAGAAATAATTTAGCTATATATACCTCAAAGTATATGGATCGACTCAGAATCGATAGCTGAGTCGATTTAGCCATGTCTGTCCGTCCGTCCGTCCGTCCGTCCGTCCGTCCGTCCGTCCGTCCGTCCGTACGTCACCAGTTTTTGGGCCTTAAATTTTGAGCTAGAAGGATGAAATTTGGTATACGTGCTCTTTGTTGCTCCCAGCAGAACAAGTGTAAAAATTTTTGAAATCCGCCCACTGCCACGCCCCCTTTTTAGAAAAACGTATTTTTTGGCCAAACCATAAGGAATTTTGAAAAACTTTCTGAACAACATATTTAGACAATCTGAATATCTGTATTTCGTTCATATAAAGTTTTTTGCCACGCCCTCTTTTTGGGGGCGTTTTTAATAAAAAACATTTTTCGGTCAAATTTTAAAATTTTCTAAAAAAATTTTGATGCAGAATCATTAGTAATATAAATATGAACATTTCGTCAATAGACCATTTTAACCCACGCCCACTTTTTGGGGGCGTTTTTATATAAAAACCATTTTTATACCCTACCCCCTACCATATGCAGGAGAAAACCTTGTCTTTTGTAGAACCGTAAAAGTTTTTTATATGCAGTCTGAAGAATTTGTTGTCACCATGTCATATTCTTAATTTTATCCACATCGTGTTTTTAGCCATGTCCACTTTTTGGGGATTTTAGTTTTACAGATAGGATGGGATAGGGTATTCAACGATCCGCACAGTGGATTGTAGCCTTCTCATATGTTTTTTTTTCTTTTTTAATTTAATTAATTTAATTGATAAATTTTATTTAATTTTCAGTTCCTTTGATTTTCTGCAATTTTCGTCTTGTTTAGTTTTTATTTTCAGGTTTCGTAATTTGCCGAAAATTACGTGGCGTACAAAACCCATCGTTCACTTGGAAGCCGAAGCGCTCCAAGTTTGAACCCACCCCGCACGGTGGGCTAGCCCAGCATCTCTTAGTTCACCCACGAGAAGTTGCAAATCTTCGGGTTAGTGATCTTTGTTTGACAGATCGCTCACATAGATGTATAGGAGTGCACATTCCGATTATAGGCATTATGTCTCAAACAAAAGACTTCTGGATGCTTCCGGTGTGTCCAGAATTGACAATACCATTCTAGATTTTGTAAGGAATCACTTTGTTCGTTCGGCGAAAACGAATTAATCTCTGGATTATTCTATCCGAATCCTGGGTATTTCAGAAATGCCTTGGAAAGTGGATACATTCCGCCAGAAACATTTCTGTTTCTGGATGCATATGGCTACCTATCGGATTCAACGAACGTTCCAATAATATACCATGCTGCAACGAGAGCAACAGATAAAAGGATCCTTTATGAGCCTTTTGAGTCGGGGGACGGGAATACTGATCAAATTAGATACTGCATTAGCATACCTGAAAGCGACAAAAGTAACACTAACAGGTTAAATAGAGACCGATACTGGTGGCTAGACTGGGCTGAAGCCGATACTTAGGTTAAGTAAAATTAGGCCCTGACATGTGATCTCTGATCTAACGATGACTTGTTAGTCGATGGAATAGAGATCACATGACAGGGCCTAGATAGATTTAGATAGTTTTAGATAGGTTAAGTTAGTCTTGTAGGTTTTAGTTTTATATAAAAACATATGAGAAAGCTACAATCCACTGTGCGGATCGTTGAATACCCTATCCCATCCTATCTGTAAAACTAAAATCCCCAAAAAGTGGACATGGCTAAAAACACGATGTGGATAAAATAAAGAAAATGACATGGTGACAACAAATTGTTCAGACTGTTTACAAAAAACTTTGACGGTTCTACAAAAGACAAGGTTTTCTCCTGCATATGTTATGAGGTAGTGTGTAAAAATGGTTTTTATATAAAAACGCCCCCAAAAAGTGGGCGTGGGTTGAAATAGTCTATTGACGAAATGTTCATATTTATACTACTAATGATTCTGCATCAAAAGTTTTTTCGAAAATTTTAAAATTTGACCGAAAAACGTTTTTTATTAAAAACGCCCCCAAAAAGTGGGCGTGGCAAAAAACTTTATATAAACGAAATACAGATATTCAGATTGTCTAAATATGTTGTTCAGAAAGTTTTTCAAAATTCCTTATGGTTTGGCCAAAAAATACGTTTTTCTAAAAAGGGGGCGTGGCAGTGGGCGGATTTCAAAAATGTTTACACTTGTTCTGCTGGGAGCAACAAAGAGCACGTGTACCAAATTTCATAATTCTAGCTCAAAATTTAAGGCCCAAAAACTGGTGACGTACGGACGGACGGACGGACGGACGGACAGACATGGCTAAATCGACTCAGCTATCGATTCTGAGTCGATCCATATACTTTGAGGTATATGTAGCTAAATTATTTCTCTATGTTACAAACTATGTATCAAAACTAATATACCCCTATGGGATAGGGTATAAAAAAAAGTTGCGACTGTCTTCTAATAGGTTTTGATTCACATTTTCCTATTTTCAAAAAAAAATATATATAGTACATAACAATAATACAAAAATTCACAAAAAATACAAAAATTAAATTAAACAAACAAATTATATATCATGTAATGCGAACCATAATGGTCTTTTACTTTGGCAAAAGTTAAAAATGTTTAGTCTTTAAGTTTATTTAGGCTATAAATTAATATTAAAGAAATTGTGAATAACTTAACGTTTAAAAAAAAATCGCTCACATAGGAATTTTCGCAGCAAATTGGCGCCCAACGTGGGGCCAATTGACAATTTAAATTGATGAAGAAATGATTTTTTTATAAATTCCATAATGGAAACGGAAAGTGTCAATGAATCCGTTTCCAAAAAAATCAAAATTGACAAGAAAAAATGTTCTTCCGCAGTACACTTTAAATTTAATCAAGCAGCGAAATAAATTAAGAAGTAAGTGGAAAAGATATTGACAGTTTTTTGATTTTAATGAAACGAACATGTACACAAATCAAATAGCTTTCGAAATTTCAAAGTTTTGAAATAAGGCTTGGAACGAAAAACATTGTGCCCTTGATCCAAATTCGAAACCGTTTTGAAAAACTGCAAAATTTCTCAATAATAAATTTATTCCTCACTTATGACACAATAATTGTTTTCTTAATACCAGTGACGAAAAGGCAGAACTTTTTACAGGCTCAATCGAAACAAATTAGTAATCCGTTGATTAATGAAACCAGCCCCATTGCCAGTTATAAATCGTTCTAATGAACCCTTGATATCAGATGTATTTGTTTCATAAGAGGACATCAAAAATATTGCTCAGAGTATGCATAATAATAAAGTACCAGGAATAGATTCCTACTCTTAAACATATGAGAGGCTACAATCCGCTGTGCGGATCGTTGAATACCCTATCCTTAAAATTAATATCCTCAAAATATAGGCTTTATGGCGATGAAATACAGAAAATGACATTGTCACAATATATTGCTCAGACACTTTTTTGAAATTCCTTACGGTTTGGCTTAAAACTACGTTTTTCTAAGAGGGGGCGTGGCAGTGGGCGGATTTCAAAGTTTTTACACTTGTTCTGCTTCGTCGGCCAGAGAGTCTATATACCAAATTTCAATACTCTAGCTCAAAATTTAAAGCCCAACAATCTGTGACACACAGACGGACGGACGGCCGGAAGGACAGACAGACGTGGTTTGATCGACTCAGCTAGCTATTCTGAATCGATCCATATGTTTGAGGAGTATCTACCGAAATTATTATAATATTAATGTCAAAACTAATATTATGCTATGCGATAGGGTATAAACATATAAAAATCTTCAATCCGCTGTGCGGATCGTCGCGTATAATCCCATTCTTAAAATTCATATCCATAAAATGAGGGCTTTTATGGCTATGAAATATAGAAAATTACGTTTCTCAAAATATTTTATTTTTGTAAATGGTTTTTGTAGGAAAACGCCCCAAAGAGTGGCCGTGGGTTACAATGGACGAAATGTAGTCAATGAGAATGTCTTAAAATGCTGTTCAGACACTTTCAAAAAATAAAGTTTTTCTAAAAAGTGGGCGGATTTTAGAAATTGTTTACATTTGTTCGAACAGCACGTATAAATTTCATTATCGTAACTCAAAATTACGGCCTAAAAGCGGTGACCTACAGACAGACTGGCGGGCGAAATGACGGACAGACAGACATGGCTAAATCGACTCAGCTAGAGATTGTGAGTCGATCCAAATACTTTGTATGTATGTATGTATCAACACTAATATACTCATGGGATAAGGTATACAAAGGGTGTTTTTTTAATAAACTGTCTGAACCATATGTTGTGACAGCGTTATTTTCTTTATTTCAACGCCGAAATGGGCTTTCGGGGATATTAATTTTAAGGATGGGATGGGAAAGGGTATTCAACGATCCGCACAGCAGATTCCAATATGTTTCTTACTTACTTAATATTTATTATAAATGTCTTATTTATTTATTTCTGATTTTTTTTTCTTTTTTGTTTGCATATTTTGTATTTGCTTATTTCCCCTTCATGTATGTATAAATGTATATTTTGCATATTTATTTATTTAATTATTCATTTATTTATTTATTTATTTATTAATGTATATATATATATATATATATATATATATATATATATATTTATTAATTTATTTATTAATTTATTGATTTATTGATTTATTTATTTATTTATGTCTTTATTTAGTTATATATAGTTTGAATTTTCAAGCACGGGTGGCGAGATGTATTTGTAATAAGCATGTGTTGTTGGAGATAAGACCACTGTCATGCGCCAGTTTTTGGTGAATAAGTTCTGCGACGTTGTTGTGGTGTTGAGTGATGTCGTGAGCAAATAGTAGTCCTGAGCAAATAGGACATTGCATCCTGAAATGATATGCTCAATAGCTTCACTTGCTTCAGCGCATCTTCTGTCGTCCACATGTTCCCTGAAGATGAATTTCCAGTGGTTCCGAGTGGCTATTTGTCTTGGATCGCGAGATTGTGGTTTTGCTGTTGGGCTATATCTATTATTTCTCTTCCGCCCATTTTTCGAGGAAGTACCACTCTTTCGACTGCGATATTCGGATGGTGACTGCTAAATCTGGTTAAAGTAGTTTCTATTAACATTTGGAGATTGGTGATATCTGTTTGAGACCATTTTATAACTCCTAATGAGTACGTTAAAAGATGTATTGCCCAGTTATCAATATCTTTACATTTGTTGCCCCCATTCAGATCAGATTTTAAGACGGCATGCAATCGGCGTTTGGATTGGATAATTAAGTTTTGTTTGACGGTGATGTGCGGGATTACTTTTAGCTGTATAAACCCCAGGTACTTATAGGAATCTCCTGGTGGAACGTCTTTGATGACTTGGTTTTCATCGATTGGGAATGCTTCTTCACTGGGTGTCGCTTGGCCTTTAGCTATGTGAATCATTTTACACTTTCCAATTTTACACGTCCAATTCAAACTCTATCTTTATGTCGACGCTAAAACGTTTGACCACTTCAATCATTGTGTGCAGTTATTCCTTTTTTTGTTGGTGTACAGTTTTAAATCATAAACATATAGAAGATAATTTATGATGTAGTCAAAGGTTTCAGTTTTAACTAGAAATCCAGATTTTATTTTCTTAGAATTCTGCTAAATTGGTTAAGCGCTAAGCAAAACCATACTGGGCTTAGAGCATCACCCTAGAAAATACTGCTTTTGATGGTTATATTTTTACTTGTGCAGCCATTGAAACTTTATTTGGTGTTCCAGTTTTTCATCAGTTGTCACAAGCATTCCACTATCACAGGGCAGACTTTATTAATCTGTAGCACATTTATGAGGTACCCATGCGGCATTGAGTCAAATGCCTCCTTGTAGTCGATAAAAGCCACGCTAAGATTTCGCTTCTTCTTATGTGCAAGTCCTGTAAGCACAGTATGCACTATCAGATGGTCCTTGGTGCCTATTGTTTTCCTGCTACACCCTTTCTGTTTATCTGGTATGATGTTGTTAGACGAACAGTGCTGATATAATCGGTTAGTGATGATTTTTGTGAATAGCTTATAGGTTGTGCATAAGCATGTAGGTCATTTCGTGGCGTGTTATGGTCTGAAATCGGTGCGGTTTTATTAGTCTTCGGATGCGTCAAAAAAGTCGGCTTGATCTAGACCGTTTTTTAATGCTGTTAGTGGTCCAATATCTTTTCGTTAGGTCTCTATTCGCTTTTCTAATCTTCTTCTCCACCTAGGAGCTGTCCTGCTTGCGTTTTCCATTTCCGTGTTAGCACTTGGAAAGAGCTCACGCCTAAGACTCTTAAAGCTGCTATTGCAGATGCATAGACGTTGGTAATAATGCGCTCAAGTCCTAGTAGTCCTCAAACTGGAGTAGACTACGCGTGAAGATGTTCTTTAACCTTCTCAGTTCATTTGCCTCGATTGAAAGTCGTTGGCAAGTAACTGGTGTCTGCGGTCTCAATTCTTCTTCAGGTGTTGGTTGGTCTTGTCGTGTCTCTCGTGCTGGTGATATAGTTGCTGTACTTGGTGCTTGAAGTGGGGAGTTTTCAATATCAGCTACTACTTAAGTCTTTATTCTTTGTTGGCCGTGGTGTAGGATTGCGTCATTTCTGACGGATAAGTTGTTGACGTTAAGTATGTCGTTTATATTTCCGTAGCGGTCGATAAATAGGTTGAACGTCGTGCTATAGACAGTTCTGTGGTGTTGGTTTCCGCAGTGGATTGTGATGTATTGCAACGCAGGAGATGCTCGTTGATTTCGTTTGTCCATTAAATGCGTTGTCTAGTTCCGATTGCTCGGATTATAGCCTTCTCATGTAATTTTTCTTACTAACTTTTCTTACTCAAAAGCCAGTGTTATACTCTTTTTCTTTACTTATTATGCTCAATGGCGGCTCTCATCTTAACTTACCTATGACCATCTGTCAGCATTCCTCATCAAACCAGGCGTTTCTTGCTATTGTGCCGAATCATATCATTTTTACTGTAAGTAACCATTATAGATCACAAAAGGTTAACTGTAAATATGAGCATTAGTAAAGTTATCTTACAAAAATTTTAGTTTATTTTTACTGACATCTAGCGTGTACCTTTAAAATACTTTTTTTTACAAAACCTTCACCATATTTAATGCGTTTAAATAAAGAATGCATATTAAAATGCTTGGAGAGCCTTCATAATATAAAGAACTTTCGGGTGAAAAAAAGTGTAAAGCAAACTCAACTAACCGTGACCACAAAGGGCTTTAAAATGTCTGAAAATTAAAATAAATTATGTACGTATTATAATTCTGAAAACTAAATGCGGTTGGCTTGGAATTACCGGTGCAGTTTGTGGAGTTTAAGTAACCTTCAAATGCCCTTTTTGGATTAACCAGACGTACTCTTACCCATTACTATTAATTTGCAAAAGAGACTGCAGCTCCACATAATGTGATTTATAAGCGTAACTCCTGTAAAAGAGAATCCCAAATGTGCATTGTGCATTTTTATCCGAATATCTGAACAGGTAGTACATACTCAGACTCAGGCTTTTTCTTCGGTGTGAGATGGTGCAAGTAAAGCTCCAAGCCATACCCTCTTACTGGTTTTTTCTTCCTTTAAAATGTCGCATTAAATCATCGTTTCCATACTTACTGATAATTTACTTTCTTAAAGTTAGATATATGAGACACGAGTATGTAGCACAATAGTATGGAGAAATTTTCCACCAAACAAACGGGGCATGTAAAGAAACGCATGTCTCGAATACAAATCAGTGTATGGCTAGAATTACAAATTCGGGTATACGCATTCGGAGCCAGAGTTGATTATTTTTTTATAGTGAATTGCAAGATAGCACGGTTTACGGTATATGTTGTCTTGTACATGATGTGTTGTTATTCTTTGGCGACAGAAAGATTAAGGCACGTTAATACGTCAGAGTAGAATTTCCGTTGATTTTTTTTAAACAGGCATTTTATTTATAACATTTACGACAAAAAAGGCTCTTGGTGAAAATAGAACAAATTATGGTGGTTATATCTTGTTTTTGTAAATTCATATTGTAGAATTGGAATATATTTCCAAATTTTGGAAACATTTATTTGTTTTGGATTATAATTACAGTGTAGACAGTTCCTAAGATCATGATAGTAGTAATGTTATTACTCTTCAGAGATAAAATTGCGATAAAATTTTTTTTACGCAATTATTTGAAAAGAACGTTCTTCACCAAATATGGGATCGCACGTACTTTCTCTTTAAGAGCTCTACGTTAAATTACTTTTACTATAGCTTTTAAAAAAAAAAAAAAAACTCGATTTTTCATATACATAAATGGGAAGTAAACCGAATAGAAAGAGCACAACCAAAATGTAGCTATGCATTATTATAGAAAATATATAAATTTATTTAAATCTCGAGATTCACTTTTATACCCTATCCTATTGGGATGGATTAGTTTTGATACATAGAGAAAAAACATATGAGAAGGCTACAATCCGCTGTGCGGATCGTTGAATACCCTATCCCATCCTATCCATAAAACTAAAATCCCCAAAAAGTGGGGATCCCCCTATGGGATAGGGTATAAAAATGCGATTATCTTTATACCCTACCCATAGGGGGGTATATTAGTTTTGACATTAAGTTTGTAACATAGAGAAATAATTTCGATACATATACCTCAAAGTATATGGATCGATTCAGAATCGCTAGCTGAGTCGATTAAGCCATGTCTGTCCGTCCGTCCGTCCGTCCGTCCGTCTGTGTGTCACAGATTTTTGGGCCTTAAATTTTGAGGTAGAGTGTTGAAATTTGGTATATAGACTCTTTGGCTGACGAAGCAGAACAAGTGTAAACATTTTTGAAATCCGCCCACTGCCACGCCCCCTTTTAGAAAAACGAAGTTAAAAGCCAAACGGTAAGGAATTTCAAAAAAGTGTCTGAGCAGCATATTTAGACAATCCTAATATCTATTATTCGTCTATACAAAGTTTTTTGTCACGCCCACTTTTTGGGGGCGTTTTTAGCAAAAAACGCTTTTCGTCCAAATTTTAAAACTTTCGAAAAAATTTTTGATGCAAATACTTCCGCAATGGTAATATAAACATTTTGTTAATAGATCATTTTCACCTACGCCCACATTTTGGGGGCGTTTTCTTACAAAAACCATTTGATTGCCCAATCCCAAGGCATAAGCAATAGAAATACGTTGTTTTTTGTCGAACCACAAAAGATTTTGATAAACTGTCTGAGCAATATATTGCGACAATGTCATTTTCTGTATTTCATCGCCATGAGGCCTATATTTTGAGGATATTAATTTTAAGGTGGGATGGGATAGGGTATTCAACGAGCCGCACAGCGGATTGTAGCCTCTCATATGTTTTATACCCTATCCCATAGAGGTATATTAGTTTCGATACTTAGTTCGTAACTTAGAGAAATAATTTAGCTACATATACCTCAAAGTATAGATATGGATCGACTCAGAATCGCTAGCTGAGTCGATTAAGCCATGTCTGTCTGTCCGTCCGTCCGTCCGTCTGTACGTCACCGATTTTTAGGCCTTAAATTTTGAGCTAGGATAATGAAATTTGGTATATGGGATCCTCGCCCGTGCCTACAGAACAAGTGTAAAAATTTTTGAAATCCGCCCACTGCCACGCCCCCTTTTAAGATAAACTCAGTTTTTGGCCAAACCGTTAGGAATTTCGAAAAAGTGTCTGGGTAGTATATTTAGAAAATTGTAATATCTATATTTCGTCAATACAAAGTTTTTTGCCACGCCCACTTTTTGGGGGCGTTTTCCAAAAAAAAACCTTTTTTGGCCAAATTTGAAAATTTTCGAAAAAAATTTTGATGCAAAATAATTGGTAGTATTAATATGAACATTTCGTTAGTACACCATTTTAACCCACGCCCACTTTGTAGGGGCGTTTTCTTACAAAAACCATTTGTATGCCCTACCGCAAGGCATATGCAATACAAACATATGAGAAGGCTACAATCCGCTGTGCGGATCGTTGAATACCCTATCCCATCCTATCCATAAAACTAAAATCCCCAAAAAAGGGGACATGGCTAAAAACACGATGTGGATAAATAGAAAAAATGATATAGTGACAACAAATTCTTCAGACTGCTTACAAAACACTTTAACGGTTCTACAAAAGACAAGGTTTTCTCTTGCATATGTTATGGGGTAGTGTATAAAAATGGTTTTTATATAAAAACGCCCCCAAAAAGTGGGCGTGGGTTAAAATGGTATATAGAAGAAATGTTCATATTAATAATGTTAATGATTCTGCATCAAAATTTTTTTCGAAAAATTTAAAATTTGACCGAAAACAGTTTTTTATTGAAAACGCCCCCAAAAAGTGGGCGTGGCAAAAAACTTTATATGGACGAAATATAGATATTAATATTGTCTAAATATGTTGTTCAGAAACTTTTTTAAAATTCCTTACGGTTTGGTCAAAAACTGAATTTTTCTTAAAAGGGGGCGTGGCAGTGGGCGGATTTCAAAAATTTTTACACTTGTTCTGTAGGCAGAGACGAGGATCCTATATACCAAATTTCATTATCCTAGCTCAAAATTTAAGGCCTAAAAATCGGTGACGTACAGACGGACGGACGGACGGACGGACGGACGGACGGACGGACAGACAGACATGGCTTAATCGACTCAGCTAGCGATTCTGAGTCGATCCATATACTTTGAGGTATATGTAGCAAAATTATTTCTCTATGTTACAAACTAAGTATCAAAACTAATAAACCCCTATGGGATAGGGTATAAAAACGTGGTTTTTTGTCGAACCATAAAAGAATTTGATAATCCTTCGGAACAATATGTTGTAACAACGTCATTTTCAATACTTTATGACCATAAATACCATACTTTGGGGATATCAATTTTAAGGATGGGATGGGATAGGGTATTAAACAATCCGCTCAGCGGATTGTAGCCTTCTCATATGTTTATACCCTATCCCATAGGGGTATATTAGTTTTGATACTTAGTTTGTAACATAGAGAAATAATTTAGCTACATATACCTCAAAGTATATGGATCGACTCAGAATCGCTAGCTGAGTCGATTAAGCCATGTCTGTCTGTCCGTCCGTCCGTCCGTCCGTCCGTCCGTCTGTACGTCACCGATTTTTAGGTCTTAAATTTTGAGCTAGGATAATGAAATTTGGTATATGGGATCCTCGCCCGTGCCTACAGAATAAGTGTAAACATTTTTAAAATCCGCCCACTGCCACGCTCCCTTTTAAGATAAACTCAGTTTTTGGCCAAACCGTAAAGAATTTTAAAAAAGTGTCTGAGAAGCATATTTAGAGAATCGTAATATCTATATTTCGTCAATACGAAGTTTTTTGCCACGCCCACTTTTTGGGGGCGTTTTCAATAAAAAACCTTTTTTGGCCAAATTTGAAAATTTTCGAAAAAAATGTTTATGCAAAATCATTGGTAGTATTAATATGAACATTTCGTCAGTAGACCATTTTAACCTACGCCCACTTTTTGGGGGCGCTTTCCTACAAAAACCATTTGTATGCCCTACCCCAAGACATATGCAATACAAAAACGTGGTTTTTTGTCGAACCATAAAAGAATTTGATAATCCTTCGGAGCAATATGTTGTAACAACGTCATTTTCAATACTTTATGACCATAAAGACCATATTTTGGGGATATCAATTTTAAGGATGGGATGGGGTAGGGTGTTAAACGATCCGCACAGCGGATTGTAGCCTTCTCATATGTTTGTTGTTAAATTTTGAGGTGTACAGTTAAAGGTTTTGTTAATTTATGAGGAAAAAGTAAGGAAGCAGTAAGCAGTTGCCTGGAAAACGAAGTCAATCTAGAAAGATTAACGTATCTTTCTTTAGAAGACATACGAGATCTAATTCCTAAAGTTGTCCCAAGAGCGGCATTCAGACACTTTTTTTTCGAAAAAAGGAGGTAACTATTGAATCGAAATAAATTCAATCAATTTGCTACATATCTTATTTCTGTCTGTAGTTCAATATCGATGACCGAACAATTTCCGTTGACAGTACAGTCTGCGATTGGGTAAGCGATATTACTTCAACTGCAACTTTAACATCTTTAACATCAAAAACGTCTTTGAGCCTAGCACATGTAAGAGAAAAATATTAAAATTAATTAATTACTATGTCTTTCTAATAACTTTTTTTTAGAATTTACTTGACATCTTTAACGATACAGAAAAGGGCAAGGCTATTGTATCGTTTTATCAGAATAACAACAATTTGCTGGAAGCCCGACGTGCATAGTCAATATAATAATTGAAAAAGTTTTCAGCTGTGGAAAACAGCCGCACCCCCATGAATTCGAAGAAATTTCTCAAAAAATTGTCACAATCTTTCCAAGTGAAAACAAGGTATAATTATTCAAAACAACAATTAACTAAATACTACATTATATTGGAGCATAATTCTTTGAATTTTATTTTCTAATTGCTGTAAATATAAACTTTGTCAGAATTACTATTACATATTGATGTACATATTTCTTATTATCGAATCGCCATAAAAGAATTTGATTTACATTTTCAATCCTATGAAATTGGTAAAAAGTTAAATAAGAAATTATTAACTAAAAACATTTCTGTTTTACAAGTCCTCCACTTCATATCTATACAATTAATAATGGTAAAACATATATTACGAAAATAAATTTTTGTAATTAAAAATCTGAATCTTGTCTATTATTTAACTACCTGACAGCGTGTATATAACAAGTCGTCGGTGAAACCAGAAAAGTGTGTAACTCCAATATAACCGTAAATGAGATTTTGATGTCATCTATTAGTTCAAATGGTAAGTAAGTACATGTATTTTTGAACTGTATCCTATATAAAAAAAATAATTAAAATAAATAATTTTTTAACATATACTTTATGTTAAGGACAAATGAAAATTATTTAATTCAAATCCAAAAATTGTTGAATGAATCAAATCGATTAACTTTTCAAGTAATAGTAAATATGTTTGCTTGAAAATTCAACTTCGAATGAATTGATATTACTATTTGAATAAAAAACAAATATGTTAAACTTAATTAAATCGATTCCTTTTTAAAATGACAATGGACAAGCTTAATTCAAATTAACAACTTCGAATAGGTTGATTTTAAACAGAAATGTTTTATTTAAAGACAAACATGTTCATTTTTAAAATGGCAATGAACAAGTTTAATTCAAATTAATACCTGTTTAAAAAAGACGGAATTCCAAAAACCACTTTTTTGGGTTCCGCTATCATCGTAATGTTAGAATCAATCAAAATCTCGGGGTCGAAATTTTTCACGAAAATAATATCTTTCTCTTTGTAAGAGAAAGTTAAAAAATAATGGCGAAGCATGTTGAGGATCAAGTTTAATCTGGATTTTAACAGCGCTGAAGTAAGTGATGTTATCAAGAGTGTGCAAAATAATTTAAAGGTTAAAGTCCATTTCCTATATTGGAAACCTTAGCCAAAAATAGTAAAATAGCAATCCAGCATTCGAATCTCTACGCAGTTTAAATGCTAACATATCCTACCATGAAAATTTCCCGCAATAAATTCGCTGCGTCAATAAATCTAAAAATCGAAATAAACTGAAAATATTTTTAAATAATTGAAACATTTTCACAAATGTATTTCCGCCAGTGAACTCGATTGGCATTAAGGGAAATGGAATGAATAATTTTATTAGATTCGATTTTTTTTTATAACTATCCATTCAAAGGGAATATCAAAATGTTACTTACTTAAGTGGCGCTACAGTCCGGAATGAACCTGGGCCTCAACCAACATGCCTCTCCAATTAGCCCGGTCCTTAGCTAACTGCCTCCAGTTGCGCACTCCAAGTTGGTTGAGGTCGGTTTCCACTTGTGCGCGCCACTTAAGGCGAGGTCTTCCTCTACTGCGTCCGACGTCTGGCTGGGAATCGAAGACTCTGCGAGTCGGAGTATTGGTGTCCATTCGTTCTACATGTCCTAGCCATCTTATACGTCCAATGCGGAGTTTTTTGACCAGGGGCATGTCGCTGTACAGCTCGTATAGTTCTTGGTTGAATCTTCGTCTCCATAGCCCGTCAACGCAAACGGGACCGAAGATTTTTCGAAGAATTTTCCTCTCGAATCTACCAAGGATTTCTTCATCCGCTTTTGATACGGTCCATGCTTCAGCGCCGTAGAGCAGGACTGGGATGATCAGGGTCTTATATAGGGTCTCCTTAGTAGTTCGAGTGAGGGCTTTACTACTAAATTGCCTTCTTAGCCCGAAGAAACAGCAGTTGGCAAGAGTAATTCTTCGTTTAATTTCTGACGAGATGTTGTTGTCAGAGCTAATAGCGGAGCCGAGGTAGACAAAGTCCCGTACTACCTCAAAGTTATATCTGTCAATGGTGACGTTCTGTCCAATTCGTCGATGTTGTGAGTCCTTTCGTGATGACAGCATATACTTAGTCTTACCCTCATTTACTGCTAAACCCATTTTCGCCGCTTCCTTCTCTATACTAGCAAACGTGGCTATGACATCACGTTGAGTCCTACCAATGATGTCAATATCGTCAGCGTATGCTAGTAGTTGCACCGACTTTTGGAAAATTGTGCCTCTGGTGTTGGCTTTGGAGTTTTGCACAATTCTCTCAAGAATCAGATTAAAGAAGTCACATGACAGCGCATCGCCTTGCCTAAATCCTTTTTTGGTATCGAATGTGTCGGTGAGGTCGTTTCCGACCCTGATGGAGCAGCGAGAATTCTCTATCGTCATCCTACACAAACGGACGAGTTTGGGCGGTATACCAAAACTAGACATGGCTCTGTACAGTTCGTCTCTATAAATGCTGTCATATGCGGCTTTGAAATCGATGAATAGGTGGTGGGTATCGATTTGGACTTCTTGAGTTTTTTCCAGGATCTGCCGAAGTGTGAAAATTTGATCGGTTGTGGACTTTCCTGGCCTAAAACCACACTGATAAGGGCCAATCAGGTTGTTGGTAAACGGTTTCAGGCGTTCACATATTACGGCAGATAGGATCTTGTAGGCGATGTTGAGGAGACTTATGCCTCTGTAGTTGGCGCAGTTCAGAGGGTCTCCTTTTTTGTGGATCGGGCAAACGATGCTGAGGTTCCATTCTTCAGGCATATTTTCATCCGACCAGATTTGGCTTATGAGTTGGTGGATGTTACTTACCAAGTCATCTCCGCCGGCCTTATAGAGCTCAGCGGGAAGGCCGTCATTTCCGGCAGCCTTATTAAGCTTGAGTTTAGATATTGCTATCCTCACTTCACTCAGGTCGGGTGGTTGGCAGTTTTCGCTGTCGTTGCCAATATTGAATGGTTCGTTCTGCCCGACAGCGGAATGTTGTTCGTCATCGCCGTTTAACAGTCTGCAGAAGTGGTTCTTCCATATCCTCAGCATCGACTGTGTCTCAACTACAATATTTCCTTGTTCATCTCGACAGGATTCTGTTCGAGCCTTGTATCCTTGGCTTTGACGTTTTACACTTTGGTAAAACTTGCGAACATCGTTCCTGGAGTGGCACCTCTCTATATCCTCGATCGCGCGCTTTTCTTGCTCTTTTTTCTTCTTGCTGAAAAGCCGATGTTCTTCCCTTCTTCTTTGCCTATAGAGCTCAATGGCAGCTCTCGTCTTCACCTGCAGCTTAGCCTTGTAGGCCTCGTTCTTGGCTGCGAGCATCTGTCGGCATTCCTCATCAAACCAGGGGTTTCTTGCTGGTGGGCGTGAGAAACCTAGCACATCAGTTGCGGCTGATCTAATGGCCTGTTGGCATCGTTGCCATTGCTCTTCGACATTCGATGCTGGTGGTATGGTGTTGATCGAGAGGTTAAGGGATACGCGTTGTGCGAAGGTCTTGGCGGTCTCTTGCGATTGCAGTCTTCCGACATTAAATTTTTTCACAGTATTTCTGGATTGTTGTGGCGTGGTGGATACCCGCATTCTTACCTTGGCTGCTACAAGGTAGTGATCCGAGTCGATGTTAGCTCCTCGGAATGTTCGGACATCCAAAATACTGGATGCGTGCCTCTTATCTATCGCAATGTGATCAATTTGGTTGACCGTTCGTTGATCTGGAGACCGCCATGTCCCCTTATGGATATCGAGGTGAGGAAACCGTGTGCTGGCTATAGTGGCATTTCGTTCCGTAGCGAAATCAATTAGCCTAAGTCCGTTACCAGACGTGTTGTCGTGTAGGCTATGTTTTCCGACAATACTTCTAAAGATGTCTTCTCTTCCTACCTTTGCGTTAAAATCTCCCAGCACGATTTTAACATCGTACTTCGGTAGTCGCTCATAGGTTTTGTCGAGGAGCTCGTAGAAGCAATCCTTAGCTATATCATCTTTTTCTTCCGTCGGAGCGTGAGCGCATATAAGGCTTATGTTGGCGAATTTGGCCTTGATGCGGATTGTTACTATGCGTTCGCTAATGTCTTGGAAACATAAGACTTCTTGCCTAAGTCTGGCACTTATAACAAATCCGCATCCGAATAGTCGCTGTTTCTGCTCACTATAACACGGTCCGTAGTATATGTCACAGTTTTTCATCCTCTTTTTGCCCGGCCCATCCCATCGTATTTCCTGGATGGCAGTAATGTCTGCTTTGTAGCAGTTTAGGGCTTCCGCTAGTTGTTCGCCTGCACCTCTCCTGTTTAATGTTCTCACATTCCAGGTGCAGATACGAACGTCGTTGTCCTTTTTTCGTTTAGCAGGGTCGTCAACAATAAAATCCGTCCTTTCCGAGGCTATTGGTTGCTTCGTAACCATGTTTTTTTTCTGTGGGTGGGTAGTTAACCCAAAGCACAACCCCCAACCTGGAGGGCCAGTTCCAATTTATTAGATACCCCTAGGACACGGGGCCATCAGTATCCACTACGGGATTGAGCGCTGCCGTTGGCCTTTCGGTTCATCCGCCACCATCTCTGTTCAAGGGGCCTGACTAACCCTTGAAATTCCTAGACAACCTGTTGTCCGAATATGTCAGAGCAGCTCATCTAGGTTCGCCTGGGACAGCAGGCCGGGTATTCATCCGTGCCATTCTCACCAGGGTGTTTATAGTGTTGCTGTTTTTCGTCGTGTTATCAACACTCGCACTTATCGTTTAGCAAGTCAAATCCGGTTGGATGAGACCAGTATCCGATGGTTACCACTTGGAGGTAAAGATAAGCACATTTGATGTGTAGTCAAAGTTGCAACACTGGGCATTGCCAAGTTAACGCCAATCAGAGTCTACCCTCGTTCTACAACACCCAACCATCATATCACAACGGAGTAACATTTTGACACATAACATATCAAAATGTTACTCCGTTGTGAATTCAATCGGCGGAAAATGGCAGCAACATGTTAAATTCCTATTATTCCAAAAAAGGACAATAAACAAAAAGAAAAACCAAAATCGAGTCCAAAATGTTTTTGTCCGAATAAATTTATTTAAGATATGGTATGGAACATTTTAATAGCAGTTATCATTGAACATATTATAATACATCTACCTCACTGCAAAGCTTACAAAAAAATAAACGGGATTTACAGGATTATAGTCAGAGTACTAATGCACCAAATGTTAAAATTTGAACAACTAAATCAAATCCACTTATACTAAGGTTAAATATTTTTACAAAAACCAAAGTATATTACGGATTGGGTTTTATAAGATATGTGCTTATGTTGATTTGGTTCAATGGAATTTAATTAATTGAGTCAAATAATTGTCATATTTTATTAAAATATGATCGGTAAGGTATCCTTAATTTTTTTCATATTGAGGCGAACCTATAACACTCCAGGAGCGCCCCGTTTATTAACTTTCAAATGTTTATTACAAAATAAGTACGATTTTTTGGTGCAACAGGCTCGTTAGTACCCAGGGCCGAGCTTTCTCACAACCATTCATGTGTGCGTGTGTACTTCTTGCATGATGGCGGTATTATGCCTAATCTGAACGGCTAAGTTGAGATAAGCTTTTCTTAACAATTGATACTACTCGGATGATTTATCACGAGAGGAAGGCCAGTGAAAAATCATTTAAGTGTTGGTACGGCTGGGAAACAAAGCTAAATGTTCTGCGCGGCAGTTCACCACACTAACCATCGCGCCACTGAGCCCGTCATTCGGTGGAAATACGTCTTCTGTAATTTCGTTACATTCTTTGATTGTTCTGCAACAAAAATACTGTTGGTATAGGCCGTACCAAATCAGTTGGCCAACGGTCGATTGCGCAGAGAGAGATAAAACCTTTTGTAGGTCTTTGTTTATAGAGTAGTTTTGTTCGCATCTCTGCTGGTGTACACCAATAGCGGCAATATGAGTGTCGGTTGAGTTAGTCGCTATTATAGTACAATTATCTACAAAACTAAAAAGTTTTTTAGTCCACAAATGATCATTAATGTGCAGTAGAAATAGAGTGGGAGAAAAAATGTATCCCTTATGTACACCAGGGTTTAAAGGGAATTTATCTGAAAAAACATATGAGAGGCTACAATCCGCTATGCGGATCGTTGAAAACCCTATCCCATCCCATCCTTAAAATTAATATCCTCAAAATATAGGCCTTATGGCGATGAAAAACAGAAAATGACATTGTCACAATATATTGCTCAGACAGTTTCTCAAAATCTTTTGTGGTTCGACAAAAAACAACGTATTTCTATTGCGAATGCCTTGGGATGGGGTATACAAATGGTTTTTGTAAGAAAACGCCCCCAAAATGTGGGCGTAGGTGAAAATGATCAAGAGACAAAATGTTTATATTACCATTGCGGAAGTATTTGCATCAACATTTTTTTTGAAAGTTTTAAAATTTGGACAAAAAAAGTTTTTTTACTAAAAATGCCCCCAAAAAGTGGGCGTGGCAAAAAACTTTGTATGGACGAAATATAGATATTAAGATTGCCTAAATATGTTGCAAACACACTTTTTTGAAATTCCTTACGGTTTGGCTTAAAACTACGTTTTTTCTAAAAGGGGGCGTGGTAGTGGGCGGATTTTAAAAATTTTGACACCTGTTCTGGTGACTCGGCCAAGGATCCTATATACCAAATTTCATTATCCTAGCTCAAAATTTAAGGCCCAAAAATCGGTGACGAACAGACAGACGGACGGACGGACGGACAGACAGACATGGCTAATTCAACTCAGCTAGCGATTCTGAGTCGATCCATATACTTTGAGGTATATGTAGCAAAATTATTTCTCTATGTTACAAACTATGTATCAAAACTTATATACCCCCCTATGGGATAGGGTATAAAAACGGCACTTCTTTCAAAGATCTGTCTTTAAGAAATCATTCTATTCAGCCGCGCAGTATATAAGGAAGTGCGCATCCTATCAATTTGTTTGCATAGACCTGTGCCAAACTCGATCAAATTCTTGGAAATATCCAGGGCATCAGATATAGATTTTCCATGATTTTTTATCTTAGATGGTTATATAATTTAGCAGGCATCCTTACTTACTTACTTAAGTGGCGCTACAGTCCGGGATGAACCTGGGCTTCAACCAACTTGCCTATCCAATTAGCCCGGTCCTTAGCTAACTGCCTCCAGTTGCTACTAAATTTCCTTCTTAGTCCGAAGAAACAGCGGCTGAAAAGAGTAATTCTTCGTTTGATTTCTGACGAGATGTTGTTGTCAGAGTTAATAGCGGAGCCGAGGTAGACAAAGTCCCGAACTACCTGAAAGTTATATCTGTCAATGGTGACGTTCTGCCCAATTCGTCGATGTTGTGTGTCTTTTCGTCTTGACAGCATATACTAAGTCTTACCCTCATTTACTTCTAAACCAATTTTTGCCGCTTCCTTCTCTATACTAGCAGACGTGGTTATGACATAACGTTGAGTCCTACCAATGATGTCAATATCGTCGGCGTATGCTAGTAGTTGCACCGATTTTTGGAAAATTGTGCCTCTGGTGTTGGCTCTGGAGTTTTGCACAATCATCTCAAGAATCAAATTGAAGAAGACAGCGCTTCGCCTTGCCTAAATCCTTTTTTGGTATCGAAGGTGTCGGTGAGGTCGTTTACGACCCTGATGGAGCAGCGAGAATTCTTCATCGTCATCCTACACAACAGGACGAGTTTGGGCGGTATATCAAAACTAGACATGGCTCTATATAGTTAGTCTCTAAAACTGCTGTCGTATGCGGCTTTGAAATCGATAAATGGGTGGTGGGTATCGATTTGGACTTCTTGGGTTTTTTCCAGGATCTGCCGAAGTGTGAAAATTTGATCGGTTGTGGACTGTCCTGGCCTAAAACCACACTGATAAGGGCCGATCAGGTTGTTGGTAAATGGTTTCAGTCGTTCACATATTACGGCAGATAGGATCTTGTAGGCTATGTTGAGGAGACTTATGAGCCTCTGCAGTTGGCGCAGTTCAGTGGGTCTCCTATCTTGGGGATCGGGCAAACGATGCTGAGGTTCCATTCTTCAGGCATACTTTCATCCGACCGAATTTGGCTTATGAGTTGGTGGATGTTACTTACCAAGTCATCTCCTCCAGCTTTATAAATCTCAGCGGGAAGGCCGTCATTTCCGGCAGCCTTATTAAGCTTGATTTTAGATATTGCTATCCTTACTTCACTTGGGTCGGGTGGTTGGCAGTTCTCGCTCCCGTTGCCAATATTAAATAGTTCGTTCTGCCTGACAGCGGAATGTTGTTCGTCATCGCCGTTTAACAGTCTACAGAAGTGGTTCTTCCATATCCTCAGCATCGACTGTGTCTCAACTACGATATTTCCTTGTTCATCTCAACAGGATTCTGCTTGTATCCTTGGCTTTGACGTTTTACACTTTGCTAAAACTTGCGAACATCGTTCCTGGAGTGCCACCTCTCTATATCCTCGATCGCTCGTTTTTCTTGCTCTTTTTTCTTTATTCTGAAAAGCCGGAGTTCTTTCCTTCTTCTTTGCCTATAGAGCTCAATGGCAGCTCTCGTCTTCACTTGCAGCTTAGCCTTGTAGGCCTCGTTCTTGGCTGCGAGCATCTGTCGGCATTCCTCATCAAACCAGGGGTTTGTTGCTGTTGGCCGCTAGAAACCTAGCACATCAGTTGCGGCTGATCTAATGGCTTGTTGGCATCGTTGCCATTGTTCTTCGAGAGGTTCGAGAGGTTAAGGGATACGCGTTGCGCGAAGGCATCGACGGTCTCTTCGATTCGAAATCATTTTTTTTCATAGTATTTCTGGTTTGTTGTGGCGTGGTGGATATCCGCATACTTAGCTTGGCTGCAACAAGGTAGTGGTCCGAGTCAATGTTAGCCCCTCGGAATGTTCGGACATCCAAAATACTGGATGCGTGCCTCTTGTCTATCGCAATTTGATCAATTTGGTTGACTGTTCGTTAATCTGGAGACCGCCATGTCCCCTTATGGATATCGAGGTGAGGAAACCGTGTGCTGGCTATAGTGGTATTTCGTTCCGCAGCGAAGTCAATTAGCCTAAGTCCGTTACCAGACGAGTTGTCGTGTAGGCTATATTTTCCGACAATACTGCTAAAGATGTATTCTCTTCCTACCTTTGCGTTAAAATCTCACAGCACAATCTTAACATCGTACTTTGGTAGTCGCTCATAGGTTTTGTCAAGGAGCTCGTAGAAGCAATCTTTAGTTGTATCATATTTTTCCTCCGTCGCGTCGGGGCGTGAGCGCATATAAAACTTATGTTGTTAATTTGCCCTTAATGCGAATTGTAACAATGCATTCGCTTTTGTCTTGGAAACATAAGACTTCTTGCCTAAGTCTGGCACTTATAACAAATCCGCATCCGAATAGTAGCTCTTTCTGCTCACTATAACAAAGGTTTTCATCCTCCTTTTTCCCGCTCCATCCCATTATATTTCCAGGATGGCTGTAATGTCTGCTTTGTAGCAGCTTAGGGCTTCCGCTAATTGTTCGCCTGGTCGTCTACTGTTTAATGTTCTCACATTATAGGTGCAGATACGAACGTCGTTGTCCTTTTTTCGTTTAGCAGAGTCGTCAAAAATAAAAGCAGTCCTCTCCGAGACTATTGGTTGCTTCATAAAAAGTTATTTTTTTCATGGGTGGGTAGGTAACCCAACGCACAACCTCCAACCTGGAGGGCCAGTTCCAATTGATTAGATACATCTAGCACACAGGGCCATTAGTATCCACTACTGGATTTCGGTTCATACGCCACCATCGGAGATAGAGATCTTCTACTCTTCTGGATCTTACTTCAGATAGATCGAATATTGTTGTTATAAATATCAGGAAAATGTCTTGGATCATTGACAAGTTGGATCAAGTTGCTGGTAGTGGTAAGCATTTCGGTCTTCAGCGTCATCCGGTATATTCTAGTTCCGTAAACAATTTTCGTTTTCATGTTAAAATCGCTAAGGTTGATCACAACGGCTGTTATATGATGAGTTCTTAATCAATCAACCCTTTCTGATAAATGTGTGCAGCAGATTTATTGTCATTTTGTCATTTGGCGACCGATAAGTGCACAAAAAAAAAGATTTTTTCATAATAATTATACTGCACAGGAAATAGCTTCACCTGAGAAATATTTTCACTTATTTAAGTGAAGTGGATTATACATGTATCAAGTAATGTATCACTTTTTTGTATACACACAAATCCAACACCTTCAGTCGGAAATAACTTCACTTTCTGTAGGAGATAATATCTCTTGATAATCTTAAGAACATTCAAGAATTATCATGAACAAAGTTCTTTAGTTTTTGAGCAAAAGATAAAGTAATAGTAAAAAATTCGCTGGAATAAAAAGGAATTGGAATATTTCTGCAACTGTAGGTCACTGTTGGATTTAAAGTTAGTGTTAGGTTGGGTATTTGAATATTGAATAACTTTATATTTCTACATATGAGATAATTTTATTTAACTTAGTCTTTAATAATGTATTTGGAGTATTGTTCGACAATCAATTTTAAGGGTGGAATGGGATACTCTTCTAAACAATCCGAACAGCGGATTGTAGCGTTCTCACGTTTTTTTTATAAAAAACTCCCGTAAAATGGGGGAGAGGGTTAATACAATAATAATAGACAAAATGTTTATAGCAATATTATCGAAGTATTTTATTTTATATAGCAATATTATCGAAGTATTTTAAATTTATAGATAATAATATTGTCTTAATATCTTGAACAGAGAGTTTTTAAATATTCCTTATGATTTGCCAAAAGACAACGTTTTTTCTGAAAAGTGGATTTTGGAAATGTTTGCACTTGCACTGGAGGCATGGACGTAGAGCATATTATATACAATTGGCAATGAAAACTTTATTATCTGTCGACATACACGACGCAATTGGCTTAGCTCAAAACTATTTTGTAAACGTCTAGCGTTTGAGGGTTCATGTGGTCCAGCCTCATGTAAAGCTCTCTCTCTGTTCTTAGCCTCCAAGTCCAACTACGACACACCTTCACAACATTTACCAAATTTCAGAATACTAGCTCAAAAATTTAATCCCCAAAAAATCGTTGACATATAGACGGTCGGACGGACGGACAGACAAACAGAAATGGATAAATCGGCTGAGCTATCGATTCTGAGTCGATACTTATAATATGTATTTAACGCTTTGTCTACCACTGCACAAACGCCCTTCCTTCTGCAAATCTTATTGAATAGAAGCGCATTTGGCCAACAGTTGAAGCCAGCTTTAATGAAAGTACGAATTTGTCAGTTAGTGTGCTTGGGTTATTTCAGTCATCAAAGTAAATGATTTTATGAATACGATATTAGCCTGATGTTGCTTTTAAGAACCAAAACCAAATGAATAGACACATTGAATCACTTTGGCAAATAAATAATTCTTTGGTTAGCACATTTGCTCTTGTATGAACTTATAAGTTTTAGTGAACTTTTTTTTTTGAAAATGCTATAAAAAAAACTACTGAATATTTTCTCAAATTTCTTTTTTTATTTGAAAGTACAATCCTTAATAATAATGCAAAATAATTTCATACAAATGGCTGCCTCGGCTGGCCATGCAGTAGCCACGTAACACGATCGGTCCAATTTTTAAGCACATTATCGATTGTGTGAAGCTGTATTTCACCAATGGCTTCACGAATATTGTCCTTTAAAACGTCAATTGTCTCTGGCTTGTCGGCGTAACACTTATCTTTTACAGCACCCCACAAATAATAGTCCAACGGTGTCAAATCGCAGCTCCGAGGTGGCCAAACGACATCAGCTCTGCGGCTGATAATGCGATCTTCAAAAACAGGGCGCAAAACATCGAGTGTAGCTTCGGCTGTGTGGCACGTAGCGCCGTCCTGTTGAAACCAAATGTTGCCAATATCCTCCTCTTCAAATTTTGTGAACAAAAATTCGTTCAACATGGCCCGATAATGATCGCCATTGACTGTAACGGCCACTCCTTGCTCATATTCGAAGAAAAATGGCCCAATTATGCCTCTGGACCAAAATCCGCACCAAACAGTGACTCGTTTTGGGTGTATCGGCTTTTCAATGTATGCGTGCGGGTTTTCTGTGCCCCAAATGCGACAATTTTGCTTGTTTACATACTCGCCAAGATCAAAATGAGCTCATCTGAAAAGATGATTTTTTTGGCAAGTCGATCGCAGGCCCACTTAGCGAAGCGAAAATGCATTGGATGGTCAGTTGGCTTCAACTCCTGAACCAATTGAACTTTGTATGGTATCATACCAAGGTCTATGCAAAATTCGTCTCAATGATGCCTCCGAAATGTTCAATTGTTGAGAACGACGGTGAATTGATGTTGATGGCGCTTCACGCACACTTTCTGCCACAGCAGCAATATTCTCGGGTGTACGCACTGTTTTTGGCTTTTCACGCTTTGGTTTATCGATGAGGATGCCAGTTTCATTCACTTTTTTCACAAGATAACGAACATACGGAGCTGACGGTGCTTCTCTTCTTCTAAAATCCGTACGCAATTTTCGCACACATTCTGCAACATTACCATGATTTTCAAAGTAATGTCGCAATATTTTCCAGCGCTGTTCAATCATCTGTCAATCTGTTAAATCAGACATGAGCTATGTGTTACCATTCACGAAATAAGCACTAGTTGAAAAAAAACCGTTAGATGGCGGACCCGTTATTACCCAGTAGTAAAATGAAATGAAAAATATGATATTATCGACTAAATATGATTTTAAACTTAGCTTCTTTTTAATTCATGTGTAAGTGCGAAGTGATTCCTAACGGCAACCATTGAGAGCGTTCTCATTAACGTAAAATTTGTTATTTTCGGGGTTTTAAAAAAGGTCCCACTCATAGCATTGCAAAGCACGCACTTACCACATAACCACTGCACACACACACAATCGACATTTATAAAAAAAAATCTTTGTGAAACTCTTGGTATCATACTGCCTTACTCAAAACCTTCAAAGCCGCCTTAATAAAGCAATCCCAACTACCAATGTGAATATCATAAATACCTACTTGTTAATAAAATCAGAGTCATTGAGAGATCTGTTCATGGGTTAACAAAAAAAAATAGTTTTTGAAATGCAATACATTATACATATACGTATTAAATACTCGACCTTTGGTGTGTGTTTTTCGTATTCATATTTTTTTCCGAAATTCCTTTTCATATTTTATACCTAACGGAGGAAAAATATTCAAGGTATCGCCCTAACCTACATTTCCTGCTGGAAATCCAAGACCAAAACAAAACGTGATTTTCCTCTCAGAATTTATCATTTCTCTGTCTCTACACCGAACTGTCTGTTCGATGTGATTTCAGATTACTCCGAAAAGCTTGTTCGACCTATATAACTGAAGCAATTTGAGAATATTTGGTTCTAGTCGTCGGCGTCGAACACGTAACGTATTCAATATTTGCAGTGCTACAACTGTATTATGTATTGTAAGAGAGCCCAATCCCAATGCCCAACGCCAAACAAAACAACATCATGCTAAAACTTGTATGATACAACATTGGTACAGAATTCTATGAGCTCCTAACAGCATCATAAGGCAACTCAAGGACTTTCTGATGGCACTTATCTTCTGTGGTTCTTCAGTGCAATTGTGAAGTTCAATCAGGTTAGCAGTTAATATTATTGCAGTGTATAATTGTTTCGTGATTTTTATGTTGTTTTCTTTTTATCTTGTAACGGAAAATTCAAAAACGATTTGACATTCATATGATGGATGATAAGGTGTAGTAAATTTAAATCGTTTAGATCGGTACAGTGTGTCACATAAAAATAGATATAATATTTGGACTCCAAAGTTGAGCTGAAGTTACTTAGAATGGCATAACTTTAATTGCAATATAAGCTGATAGGTGTTATAAGGTGTTAAAACACTGAACAGTATTAGTATGTGTCAGAGAGAACTTATTTTAAAATCGGTTTTATCAAAAAAGCATAGCATATTAACCGCCACAAATTATTATTCATTAATTAAGCACTCAATTATGTTACTTTATTGTGAAAATAAATAAAGAAAATAAAAGAAAGGAAATGTGATGAGTCATTACAATAACTGTCAATTAAAGTTTACCGCATAATTTGGATAAAAAGCTGCCACAATGGATTACTATTGGATGTTTATTATTATAAATGCTTTATTTTGTAAGTACATGGTACATACTACCGACATTTTTACTATAATTAAATATACAATACACAGATACCTAGCATATCATAAAACATTTTTTATGAAAATTACTGAAATTTTGCAAGGTTTGCAAGGTCGAAAAAGTGATAAATGGTACCTAACCACAGAATACTCAATAAAATAAAAATTGTCCAGCATAAAATATTTTTACAAGAACCAAAATCAATTCATGCAGTTAAGTATTTGCTTACCATACAATTGTTTTCAACATATTCAAAAATGATTAACGCATTTCCAATATTTATTTATAACTATTATAATTATGTTGACTTTCCACTAAATTCAATATTTTAATCAAATCGAACATTACGGTGATAGAGAAGTGCGGTATCTTGATTCTGTTCATCCGATTGTTGGTCTGCAGGCCTATGCATCTGATGAAACTGATGACTTAACAGCTTGATAAATTTTCTTTAAATGTACTTCTTGAATTAATACCAAGAGGGCATTGGCATTATAAGCCTAAGCCTAACAATACCTCCCACACAACGGTTTTATTAAAATCAAAATTTCTGGAAAACGGTTCTTTCTAATTGGAGTAACTTAATATTAACGTTAACATTTTAAACAAAACTGCATTTCTAAAAAAAACCCTAGACATAGATTTTTAAATTCATATAATTTAATAAAATTGAATATATAAATTAATAATTACTATAGACGTTTATAACGTTTATTACTTTGTAGCCTAAATTACTCTACAGATTTGTTTAGTTTTGTCAATTTGATTACTTAATTGCTCACAAGGAGCTATTGCCTGATCGTTCACCACTACTAGTTTATTTTTGTAACACGCAAAACAGCACAACATATAGACAGCCAATTCTTGATAACAGAGAAAATCCCCTTAGATTTATCCGTTGTAAGCATCACACTTCAGATGAACGCCTATATTATACCGATCTTAGGATGGAATGAAAATGAGAAGAAGGAATCGATCCTTCCTTGTTTTTGTTCTAAGCCTCTATGATACCATTATCAATTATGACATTTACTTTGATGTGTTTAGATAAATTATGTAATGAAGTCTACTATGCAAATAAAATATATATTATGTAGTTTAAGATTCATTTTCATTTTTGGGCTTAAAATTGTTTAATTTTGAGTCTAATTTTAATTTTGTTTTGGGTTAGTTTTCTTCGGGCCAATTGTTGTTATGTTGCGCTGTGGCTAAATTTAATGTAGCCAGATTTTTACTCATAATTAACTTCCCAAAAAAATTTGCACGCCGTGTAAATAAAAATAAATGAACGTAAAATTGGCGATATTAATTTTTGTACCTTTACAATATCCTGTCACATTATCAGACCAATCATTCCATACCTGTATGGAGGGTCATGCTTCGCACTTCCTACTTCACGTCATTCTTGACAAACATATGGATCTGCTCTATCATAACGCATCTAAACATTGAACAGTGTAATCTAGACTGGCAACTCAACTGCATTTAACAATTGCTGAATAAACCAAAAGTTAAACAATAATTATTTTTCGTTATTAGCCAAAACTTAAAATTCCGTTTAGTGATAGTTGGGCTAAAACTAATTATGTGGAATTGTTTAAAACTATAATAGTAGTATATATATTAAATTTCATTCAATTTGACATAGTAGTTTGCGAAAAATTAACAATTTTCTTTATATGGCCTGAATGACAATATCCGTTATATGGATTTTCTCGAAAAAAAAATGGGTATGCAGTTTTGTTGGAACTTATATGCTTATAGTATATATAAAGTTTAATCAAAATCGTTAGAGCCGTTTTCGAGAAAATTAAGGTTATGTGTAATATAATAATATGACCAAAAGAAATTTGGATACGAAATTTGAAGACAATCGGTCAAGCTGTTTAGGCTGGGGAGACCATTACGGACAGACGGACCGACGGACGGAATTCCAAAAACCACTTTTTTGGGCTCCATTATCATCGTAATGTTAGAATCAATCAAAATCTCGAGGTTGAAAATTTCCACGAAAACAATATCTTTCTCTTTGTAAGAGAAATTTAAAAATGGGCATACTCAGAGGGAAATAGTTCCAATATGAAAAATTCCACAGTTATTGATAAAATCTACTAATCACATTAACAACCTAACTTTTGAATTAACAATACTCTTCGTCCCTCGTTGACATCATATTGACTTTTTAATTATACATACTTACAGAGATTAGAAGTTGGCAACCGTTGTAATTGATAAATAAAACACAGTAAAGTTCTAACCATAATTATTCACAAAACTTTTACCATTCACACCTACAAAGGGATGATCCGGGTAAAGCATGTTCATGATTTAATCTAAGCACATTCAAAACGTATTTAAAGTAAAAACTTCGATCAGCTACCCCAGTATTTCCTAAAAAACACTCTTTGCTGTGATGCTCTAAACATACATACATACTGCACAAGACGATAAACAATATATAATATATATATATATATATATATATATATATATATATATATATATATATATATATATATATATATATAGATATATATAAACACAGCATTTCTCGTATTCCACTCTTCATGAATTCCATCCAGTTTTTTTTTATCTGCATCTAGCAGATGAAAAACTTTTCAAAAGCAAAAACATCAACACCGCTCTCTAATCTGACTTCTTGTATTCCCAAAGGATAGATAGTAAATTGTTAGGGTGCGCTGCAGTCGGTCGGGTAATTCTATGCTGCCTACTAGGATCGCACTTTCTCCAGTATTATCCTACTTCAAAACCAACTTTACTTGGAACTTCCAGCACTAACCGTTATCAGCAGATTTGTGTTGTGATGCTAATGCTCATGATGCGAGCTATAGCTTCATTTATCAACACAACCCAACAAAAAAAAACTTTTCTATTTTTTTAATACACCAAGAATTGTGAATAAGCTCCGAATGAAGGACACGCAGTAAAGGAACGGGTGAATCCTGAATCTCTCGTTCTCACTCTCGAGTCTCGTGGGTAAAGGTATGAGTACTCATATATATATACATTTCCCTATTCATTTGCAAAAAAGTGCAGAAAGCAGCCACCTACAAAAACTTTGTGGGAAATTTCACTCTTTGCCGTACGGCGACGTAACGATGTTTACTTTAAATTGAATAAAAGGATCCCAATGTTTGTGGTAGCCAAAGGATGAATGTGAATAGAAAGGATGAACGAAATGGTGGAGCAGCACAGTAATTCCTCTGACTGAATGTAGCAGATATATGTATGTAGGTGTGTATGTTGCTGCTCGTGGATTATGACACTCGTAAATTAATGCAAACAGGGTGTTTTTCTTTTCCACAAAATTCTTCAGCGAGTTAATGTTTTATGTCAAATGGAAACAAAGCAATAACTCGCAGAAATAAAACTCTCATAATGCTTAAATTGAGCGTGCTTAGTAGAAATAGCTCTCTGATTATAAAGAGTCAGGCGGCATTGTTCAGCGCCCTTTAATTTTTATCTGCTAATTTAAGAGGGAGATATTTGAATTTAGGTACAGTATCCTTAGCAGAGTGCTTGTTTTAAGTGGTCCTTTAAACGTTTACACGAAGATGGTGCACTTTATATTCAACTGATTTTATTTTCATGAGAAAGCAAAAGCTTTCGAAGGTCTGGACATATAGGTACAACTTTATTTATATAAATGCTTTGATTAACAAAAATCTATTCTCTTGTTTTTAAATCGCATTATTTTTATGAAAATATTTTTTTAAGCTAATGCAATATTATCGATTTTTTTGTTGAATTTCCTTACAGTTTAACCAAAATGTGGGCTTGACAAAAAAAAACATTTTATAGGCGAAATATGGATATTGCGGTTGTCACATACGTTGTTCATAAACAATGTTTTACAATTGTTTCTCTATGTTACATACTATGTATAATCATGGAATAGTGTATATGAAACGAGTGCATGGGGAACGACTGAGCCATGCGTAACGTTCTTTTTTACTGCGAGGTCAAATACCAAAATACCAAGCGTGAGAAAATTTGAAGATTTTCATTGTTTGGGCAAACTACAGAAAACTTTTTTTTTTTTTTTGTAAAAAAATCAATACTAATTTTAGAGAAAATCAGTCTATCCAATTAGGTGAGGCTCTTACACCTAATTGAATGGATCGATTTTCTCGGACCGGTGGAATGACGGGCCGACAGACCGCGGGAACCACTTTTTTTGGGTTCCTCTACAATCGTACATGGAAACGTTCCTACATTGTCCGGCATAAATAAAAAGTTCGTCGAAATGCACTCCAAAAACACAGACGAAGGCCGGTTTGTAAAAACCATAACAATCTTCCAACCTGTTAAGAGTCCCGACATTGGCTTGCGTATTTATTAATTCGGCCAATGTGGCCTTCCCCTCCACACAAACAGGAAGTGCCACCGCATTCCAACTTATTGTTTACCAAAGCTTGAAAGGGACAATTATCGTCTTATATTCAATAAGCTATAATTTGTGGAGATATGTTGACTCCGTGTTAGATAAAATCATTAGCCACTTCAAAGTTTAAGCTATCAAAAGAGAGTGCCCAAGGTTATAAGTCAACTATGAATTCTTTGTTAATAAAAAAATTATTTTTTTTTGATCTTCTGTCCGACGCTTTTCGAATTTTCATCAATTGCCATAAACGCTACTAAAATGGAAAGATGCTATCGACCAATGTCAATATCGCAGTAGGTGAACAGATTATAATATTTTTTTTTACGCTGGGAGGTGGTAATCTTCCAAATACGAAACCGAGCCGGTACTCAGTAACAGTGTGGTGATTTCTACCCACTAAACCCCTTCTCCCGTCTTCCCGTTTTCCCTGCGTTACAACCTTCTTGGCATTTCATTGTCACAGGGCGGGGATTAGCCAGCTTTCCAATTATTGCACCTAGTAGTTAAACCAGTCAGCAATTTGTCTTTCATATTTTAAAATTCATGTTCTAAGTATTTGTCCATAGAGGATTTAATACTGTTTATTCCCTATCCCATAGGGGTATATTAGTTTTGATACTTAGTTTGTAACATAGAGAAATAATTTTGCTAAATACACCTCAAAGTAAATGGATCGACTCAGAATCGCTAGCTGAGTCGAATTAGCCATGTCTGTCTGTCCGTCCGTCCGTCCGTCTGTCTGTTCGTCAGCGGTTTTTGGGCCTTAAATTTTGAGCTAGGATAATGAAATTTGGTATATAGGATCCTCGTCCGTGCCACCAGAACAAGTTTAAAAATTTTTGAAATCCGCCCACTGCCACGCCCCCTTTTTAGGAAAACTTATTTTTTGGCCAAACCGTAAGGAATTTCAAAAAAGTGTCTGAGTAGCATATTTAGACAATCCTAATATCTATATTTCGTTCATACAAAGTTTTTTGCCACGCCCACTTTTTGGGGGCGTTTTTAGTAAAAAACTCTTTTTGTCCAAAAAAAACTTGTTAAAACTTTCGAAAAAAATTTTGATGCAAATACTTCCGAAATGGTAATATAAACATTTTGTCCATAGATCATTTTCACCTACGCCCACATTTTGGGGGCGTTTTCTTACAAAACCCATTTGTATACCCCATTCCAAGGCATTAGCAATAGAAATACGTTGTTTTTTGTCGAACCACACAAGATTTTTAGAAACTGTCTGAGCAATATATTGTGACAATGTCATTTTCTGTATTTCATCGCCATAAGGCCTATATTTTGAGGATATTAATTTAAAGGATGGGATGGGATAGGGTATTAAACGATCCGCATAGCGGATTGTAGCCTCTCATATGTTTATACCCTATCCCATAGGGGTATATTAGTTTTGATACTTAGTTTGTAACATAGAGAAATAATTTAGCTACATATACCTCAAAGTATATGGATCGACTCAGAATCGCTGGCTGAGTCGAATTAGCCATGTCTGTCTGTCCGTCCGTCCGTCCGTCCGTCTGTCTGTTCGTCACCGATTTTTGGGCCTTAAATTTTGAGCTAGGATAATGAAATTTGGTATATAGGATCCTTGGCCGAGTCACCAGAACAAGTGTAAACATTTTTGAAATCCGCCCACTGCCACGCCCCCTTTTAAGATAAACTCAGTTTTAGGCCAAACCGTTAGGAATTTCAAAAAAGTGTCTGAGTAGCATATTTAGAGAATTGTAATATCTATATTTCGTCAATACAAAGTTTTTTGCCACGCCCACTTTTTGGGGGCGTTTTCCATAAAAAACCTTTTTTGGCCAAATTTGAAAATTTTCGAAAAAAAATTTGATGCAAAATAATTGGTAGTATTAATATGAACATTTCGTCAGTAGACCATTTTAACCCACGCCCACTTTTTAGGGGCATTTTCTTACAAAAACCATTTGTATGCCCTACCGCAAGGCATATGCAATACAAAAACGTGGTTTTTTGTCGAACCATAAAAGAATTTGATAATCCTTCGGAACAATATGTTGTAACAACGTCATTTTCAATACTTTATGACTATAAATACCATACTTTGGGGATATCAATTTTAAGGATGGGATGGGATAGGGTATTAAACGATCCGCACAGCGGATTGTAGCCTTCTCATATGTTTTCTTTACATGTGCTTTCCAGCGCAGTTTTGCGTCTAGTGTCATGCCTAGATATTTGGCTGTGTTTGCGTTATCTACTTCTTTATCATTTATGAATACAGGTATGTGCTGAACATTTTTATTTGTAAAATTTATATGGACCGATTTTAGGTCATTTAGTTTAATTTGCCAATTTTTTGTCCATTTTGTTATATTGTTCACTGCCTTCTGTAGTTTTTTGTCGCTACTTCGACAGTTTCTCCCACAGCAAGTACAGCAGTATCATCTGCAAATGTTGCCACACTTGTTTCATCACTGTTCGGCAAGTCGCTAGTAAATAAGAGATATAACACAGGACCTAACACACTTCCTTGTGGTACACCAGCTTTTATTTATCTTAATATATAGGACTCTAAAATTTCCGAAAATTGTTTTGGGAGATGCTTTTGCAATTTATAGATCAGTCCTTTGTGCCATACTTTGTCGAAAGCTTGTGCTATATCAAGAAATATAGTAGAGCATATCTTTATACCCTATCCCTTAGGGGTATATTAGTTTTGATACATAGTTTGTAACATAGAGAAATAATTTAGCTACATATACCTCAAAGTATATGGATCGACTCAGAATCGATAGCTGAGTCGATTTAGCAATGTCTGTCCGTCCGTCCGTCCGTCCGTCCGTCCGTCCGTACGTCACCAGTTTTTGGGCCTTAAATTTTGAGCTAGAAGGATGAAATTTGGTACACGTGCTCTTTGTTGCTCCCAGCAGAACAAGTGTAAAATTTTTTGAAATCCGCCCACTGCCACGCCCCCTTTTTAGAAAAACGTATTTTTTGGCCAAACCATAAGGAATTTTGAAAAACTTTCTGAACAACATATTTACACAATCTGAATATCTGTATTTCATTCATATAAAGTTTTTTGCCACGCCCACTTTTTGAGGGCGTTTTTAATAAAAAACGTTTTTCGGTCAAATTTTAAAATTTTCTAAGAAATTTTTGATGCAGAATCATTAGTAATATAAATATGAACATTTCGTCAATAGACCATTTTAACCCACGCCCACTTTTTGGGGGCGTTTTTATATAAAAACCATTTTTATACCCTACCCCATAACATATGCAGGAGAAAACCTTGTCTTTTGTAGAACCGTAAAAGTTTTTTTATAAGCAGTCTGAAGAATTTGTTGTCACCATGTCATTTTCTTTATTTGATCCACATCGTGTTTTTAGCCATGTCCACTTTTTGGGGATTTTAGTTTTACAGATAGGATGGGATAGGGTATTCAACGATCCGCACAGTGGATTGTAGCCTTCTCATATGTTTATACCCTATCCCATAGGGGTATATTAGTTTTGATACTTAGTTTGTAACATAGAGAAATAATTTTGCTACATATACCTCAAAGTATATGGATCGACTCAGAATCGCTAGCTGAGTCGATTTAGCCATGTCTGTCTGTCCGTCCGTCCGTCCGTCTGTACGTCACCAATTTTTAGGCCTTAAATTTTGAGCTAGGATAATGAAATTTGGTATATAGGATCCTCGTCTCTGCCTACAGAACAAGTGTAAAAAGTTTTGAAATCCGCCCACTGCCACGCCCCCTTTTAAGAAAAAGTCAGTTTTTGACCAAACCGTAAGGAATTTTAAAAAAGTTTCTGAACAACATATTTAGACAATATTAATATCTATATTTCGTCCATATAAAGTTTTTTGCCACGCCCACTTGTTGGGGGCGTTTTCTATTAAAAACTGTTTTCGGTCAAATTTTAAATTTTTCGAAAAAAATTTTGATGCAGAATCATTAACATTATTAATATGAACATTTCGTATATATACAATTTTAACCCACGCCCACTTTTTGGGGGCGTTTTTATATAAAACCCATTTTTATACACTACCCCATAACATATGCAGCAGAAAACCTTGTCTTTTGTAGAACCGTAAAAGTTTTTTATAAGCAGTCTGAAGAATTTGTTGTCACCATGTCATTTTCTTTATTTTATCCACATCGTGTTTTTAGCCATGTCCACTTATTGGGGATCTTAGTTTTACAGATAGGATGGGATAGGGTATTCAACGATCCGCACAGTGGATTGTAGCCTTCTCATATGTTTTTTTCTTCAAATGCTTTTTCGATTTTATCTGTTATTCTATGCACCTGATCGATCGTGGAGTGTTCATTTCTAAAATCAAATTGATGGTTTGGGATTAGCGATTTTTCTTCGATTATTTTGTTCAGACGTTTAATCAACATCTTTTCGAATAACTTGGACAACATAGGTAGTATAGATATGGGGCGATAGGAGGTGACTTCACTAGGCGGTTTGCCTGGATTTGGTATCATAATCACCTCCGCGACTTTCCACATGCTAGGTACTAAGGTATGTACCTAGCATGCAGCATTTATGATCTGTGCTAGTTTCTTTAATCCCTTTTTTGGGAATTGTTTTAGGACTTCCCCTGATATTAAATCAAATCCCGGTGCTTTTTTAGTACTGATGCCCTTGTTTATTTCATTGGCAATTTCTTTAGCCGTTACCGGTTGGATGTGTCTTTCCTCTTCGCACAATTCTTCGCTTTCTTGACAGTCTTTATCTTCATATGGTTGAAAGACGCCTTCAAGATATTCAGCAAAAAAATTTGCTTTTTCGTGGTTGTTTTTTGCCCAGTTACCTTCACTGTTTTTAACTGGTGGAATGTGAGTAATTGGCCTTTTCATTTTTAACTTTCTCTTACAAAGAGAAAGATATTGTTTTCGTGAAAATTTTCGACCTCGAGATTTTGATTGATTGATTGATTCTAAACGGAATTCCGTCCGTCGGTCCGTCGGTCCGTCGGTCCGTCTGTCCGTCTGTCCGTGATGGTCTCCGCAGCCTAAACGGCTAGACCGATTTTCTTCGTATCCAAGCTTATTTTAGTCATAATTCTAGGCCATTTTTTTTGTTTGCTTTTAGCCATGTTAATAAGGGTACCTGCCATATAAAAATTACACATAACCTCAATTTTCTCGAAAACGGCTCTAACGATTTTGATTAAACTTTATATATACTATAACCATATTAGTTCCAACAAAACTGCATACCCAGTTTTTTCGAGAAAATCCATATAACGGATTTTGTCATTTAGGCCATATAAGGAAAATTGATAATTTCTCGCAAACTATTATGTCAAATTGAATGAAATTTAATATATATACTACTATTACAGCTTGAAGCAATTCCACATAATTAGTTTTAGCCCAACTATCACTAAACGGAATTTTCAGTTTTGGCCAATAACAAAAAATCATTATTATTCCCATAGACACCGATTCCTTCAAATTTCGTAGTAAACGTTCGTATAATCACATTTCAACATTATTCATATCATTTTAAGCATTAATAATCAAAATGCGTACTATTTGATCTTACACCCAACTCGCTGTGAAAGAGAAAGTTGCGTACGACCCAGTCGTGCATCCACCACTCGTTTTTGTTGCCTTTCAGAGTGAGTACTCGGTACTAGCGTCATTTGTAAGATTGGTAAGGTATTTTTTAAGAGACTCATTTTTAAATTCTCTTATCGATCTTTTAAGCTGATTGTTTAGATTATTCAGTATTGTTTTGTCTCTGGGCGCCCTTGTTTGTTGCCAACGTTTTCTAGCTCGTCTCTTTTCCGTATTTATATCACATATTACTTTTGGATACGAGTTTTGTTGGATTTTAGTTTTCGTTTTAGGTGTTGCAGCCCATGTAGCTCTTTGGATATTAACAGTTAATATTTGAACAGCATCTTCTAATTGTTCTTCTGTTCCAATTGTTTCTAAGAGCTGAATACTATCCTCTAGATGCTGCCTGAAGTAGCTCCAGTCAGTCAGCTTATTTCCTGGCCTTGCGCTATTTTCTTTAATAGTGATTTTATCGCCAAGTGTTAAAAGTATTGTGGAATGATCTGACTCAAGACCAGGCCCTTCTTCTACCTTTATATTGTTTGACGTGATATTCTTTGTTACGAAAAAGTCGACAAGATCAGGGATTTTGTTTCTATCTGTTGGCCAATACGTAGGATTTCCCGTTAAGTGATACTTGCCGCTTATTTCGTTTATTGCTTCATAGATTTCTCTTCCTTTTGTATTTGTCAATCTAGATCCCCAGCACTTGTTTTTGGCATTAAAATCTCCCCCTGCAATAAATCTATTGCTAAATATTCGGAAAAGACCTAAAAAGTCATTTTTCTTTAGATTGTAACTGGGAGAACAGTAAATTGATGCAACTGATATAGTTTGTCCACTTTTCGTTCGTTATAATATTCTAAAAGTGTCGACTGTGCTCACTCTTGCAGTACATACTGTCTGCTCGAGTGTGTCAAGATCTAGTACATATACATATAAAACATATGAGAAGGCCACAATCCGCTGTGAGAATCGTTTAATTCCGTATCCCATCTCATCATATCTTTAACCCTAGAAAGATAATCACATTTTTTATGAACTTAAAGATAATCATACGTCTCAGAGACGTATGGCACTTTGTTAGTGTATTAAATGAAACCCATGAACTTTTTATAATATATTAATGTTTTAATTATCAATATAGTTCATATTAAGAGAAATAAAGAAATGATTCATTAATAATAAATAGTAGATTAAACGATATAAACAAAAAACTTAAACTCACTTAAGTTAAAAAACAAAAAAAACGTATTTTTTAAAGGAATATTTAAATTGACTTTAAGTTATAAAAGTCTTCTGACAATATCATTTGCTATATTTTACCAATATAAAGTCTTTAGCCACTCCCATATTTAAGGGGATTGCACGGCAGATTGTGGCTTTCTCTCATGTTTTTTTCTAAACTTTGAATTCAATGTTCCGTTAACTATTTACAGACATAACTTGGTAATAAAAAAATAAAATATTTTTTTAAATAATTTAGTTTGCCCCTTTCGACTTCATATTAAGAATTTTACAATCGAATAAGAATATTTGATGAATAATATGTTGACATCTGTTTACTATAAAAAAGAAGTAAATGTTGTTATTGTTATTTGTTGCTCAAAACTGAACATTCCGCTGTTTATGTTAAAACTAAATATATGGCATTGTTACAAATGTAAAGAATAAGATAACCTCTGTTTTTTCCATATCTAAGTGATGTGAAGTATGATGCTTTGTGTAAATCTAGTAGAATATTCTGCTGCCAATACTGCCAATAAGTTTTAAATATTTTGATAGCAAATCAAATACTCTTTGTAAACACGAGTACCAACCTTTAAAATATTGCAAACCTAGCATCTACGCATCATTTTCGGTTCTTCTATGTGTATTCAACTATTAACTAATTAACTATCAACTACAATCCGCTGTGCGGATCGTTAAATACCCTATCCATCCCATCCTTAAAATTAATATCCCCAAAATGTGGCCTTTATGGCGATGAAATATAGAAAATGACAAAGTCATAACATATTGTTCAGACATTTTATCAAAGCCTTTTGTGGTTTGACAAAAAAACAACGTAATTCTATTCTAATTCTACTTAGTTTTAACAAGAATCCGTATTGGGTGAACAGCGATATTTTAGAAACAAAAACATTTTATCAATGTGCTATACTTTAAAGTATGTCTGCGGTCTTGCATGTTACCATGTATCTATTGTGCTGATTGGTTCCAACTTACAGTAATGAAATTCCATCCATACTTCGGATCTTCTCCTGTTTCTGACGTTCTAATACAACTTTTAAAACTGCGTATAAAAAGAAAATTTTTAACCGTTATACTTGATGGCGTCAGCATTTCAAATAAATTATTTAAAAAGGCAACAATCCACAGGCAAAAATTAACGTGGATAAAATATAAACGAGTGGCGGGTGCACGACTGTGTCATACGTAATTTTCTCTTTCTCTGAGAGGGTCAAATATCAAGCATGCTAGAATTTAACGATTTTAATAATTTGGGTAAATTATAGAAAACTTTTACATTTATTTTGGTTATTGAAATTAAAACTTAAAAAGAAACATTTGAAAGACCTATTATTATGTAAATTTTTATTCCGGAATTTATTATGTAAATTTTTATTCCGGAATTTTTATTCCGTAAGAGAATAACTGGCCAAAAACTAGATGTGTTGAATTTTTGCAAATAGTAAAAGTAATTGAATTTAATTTGACCAAATTGTTTGCGAGGAATTGACAATCAAAACATATGAGAAGGCTAAAATCCGCTGTGCGGATCGTTTAATACCCTATCCCAACCCATCCTTAAATAAATTTTCCCAAAAATGTGGTCTTTATGGGCATAAAGTATAGTAAACACAACATAATGTTCAAAGGGTTTATCAAATTCTTTTATGGTTCGACAAAAAACAACGTTTTTCTATTGCATATGCCTAGGGGTAGGGCATACAAATGGTTTTTGTAAGAAAACGCCCCTAAAAAGTGGGAGTGGGTTAAAATGGTCTATTGACGAAATGTTCACATTAATACTACCAATGATAGTGCGTCAAATTTTTTTTCGAAAATTTTAAAATTTGACCGAAAAACGTTTTAAAAAAAAACGCCCCTAAAAAGTGGGCGTGGCAAAAAACTTTATATTGACGAAATATAGATATTACCATTCTCTAAATATGCTGCTCAGACACTTTTTTTTAAATTCATTACGGTTTGGCCAAAAAATACGTTTTCCTAAAAAGGGGGCGTGGCAGTGGGCGGATTTCAAAAATTTTACACTTGTTCTGGGGGCACGGACGAGGATCCTATATACCAAATTTCATTATCCTAACTCAAAATTTAAGGCCCGAAAATCGGTGACGAACAGACAGACGCACGGACGGACGGACAGACAGACATGGCTAATTCGACTCAGCTAGCGATTCTGAGTCGATCCATATACTTTGAGGTATATGTGGCAAAATTATTTCTCTATGTTACAAACTAAGTATCAAAACTAATATGCTAAGTTTAATCTAAATCGTTAGAGCCGGTTTTAAGAAATTGTACGTTATGTATACTTTTCATATAGGAGGTACCGTTAGTAAAAGTAAACCAAAAAACAGCTGAATTTAAGTAAAGTAAATATTTTACTTTTTCCAACATCTTGTTCAGAAAGTTTAAAAAAATTATTGTTCGAAGAAAAAATAACGTTTTACTAGTGCATATGCTATCGGATAGGCAACAATAATGCATCCTGAATATGAGGGGGTGGTTAAATTAAATAAAAAAGAAAAATTCGCCACCAATATTATCGAGGAGTGTTCATAGAAGCTTTGTACTAAAAATCGTTTTTTGTTTTTAAGAATACACGCCCAAAATGTGTCGTTTGAATTTTTTCTCAAAATTCCTTATAGCTAAATGTTTTTTCTGCAAATGGTCAAATTTTGAAAACAATTGTTTAAAATGGTTTCATTTTATTATACTATACACTAACATTGAACTTATTGTACTATACACTAATATTGAAATAAACCAACCAGCAACGCAAACCACCAAACAAAACAAAAAGATACACCTTTCTTCTGCCTTCTATTTAATCTTAATATTTTCTCAAATTTAAACATCTTAAACACATAATTACATATAAACCTTTAATTATTTTACAACTTTTATTGGTATTTTTTCAGTAAACGAAAAATACTTTATTTAATATTCATTGTATTTGGATCGATTTTCAGTTGATGCCCATCAAGTATTCAGCCTTATTGTGACGGAAATTAATGTGCCGGCAATTGTTGACTTTCGGGATAATGTGACATTGTCCTGTCGCTACGATATGAGTGGACACACACTGAATTCTGTAAAATGGTACAAAGATGAAATGGAATTTTTTAGGTAAAAACACGTGTGCAATATTTAACGACCCTTGAAACGAATCCATTACCTGCCCGAACAATAAACAAAAGTTTTTGACTTTCTTTATAAGGTATTCGCCAATGATGCATCCATTTTATATGAAGTTTCCAGTCGAAGGAGCGGAAGTTCCTGACGACAAGCACCATTGCAATGAAATGCTTTGTCGAATAGAATTGAGTTTGCTGGGTAAGAAATCATCCGGAATTTACAGATGTGAGGTTTCTGGCGACGCGCCACATTTCAAACTTACTACAAAGGCCGCTAATATGACTGTAGCTGGTAAGTAATAACATACAATTGGTTGGTAGCAATTATTGGTTATGCCTATTTTAGCCCTTCCTCAAAGTAACCCTATAATTAGTGGATTCCATCCAATGTACCACTTTGATGAGTTTGTCACAGCCAATTGTTCTTCGGATTATTCAAGCCCCCCAGCAATATTATCATGGTATATCAATGGTGAACTGGTATGTACACAATAAAAGTCAAATATGTTACTCATATTCATAATTTGCTTGCACTTAGGCTATGCCCGGAGAGTTACAGCCGAGAGTTGAAAGTACATTTGCTGCACATGACTACTACCTCAAGCGGCAAACATTACAGATTCATTTCTATATAAGTGGGCCACGGTTCTTTTACTTGCGAAAAAGTCTGGAATTGAAGTGTGTAGCTAATATACTAAGCTACCCTCACCTGAAAAGAGAATCGAGGTTATCTGCAATATTAACACATGACCAAAATGTGAACAACTTAATGTTGCTCAGCACGGGTATGTGTAAAAGAACCATTATTTATTTAAAAATTCCTTTACATTCAACTCTCTTAGGTGGCCAAGGAATATCTACATCATCTCCAATCGTTACCATTTTATCAGGCATATTTATGTTATTAATATTGAAGTTAATATCTTCAACTAGTTAGTTTAGCTAACCCAGATTTAATTGCCAATCTACGTAGGTATATGATATGATTAAGATTACTTTTAAGTGGTCGTAACAAACAAAAATTACTCAATGTCACTTTAAGTATGAGAGAATAAGGAATCAAATTTCATAAGCACTTTAATGAACATTTTAGGAAAAAAAACAATAATAAATACATCAAATCATTAAAATGTATCTAACATATTTTATCCTCACCGTTAGTACTTAAAGAGATTTTTGTAAAAGCTTTTTTAATTATTTTTTGTTGAGAAAAAAAAATTATTTGTATATTACTAGTATTTAAATTAATGTCATAATTTTAAAATAAAATTTAACAGGAGAAATGCATTTGGATATATTGAAGGTGAGTATAAAGATAAAAAAAAATGTTTGTAGATAGGAACATTTTCATTTATTATACAAGTACTTATTTGTTACTTATTTTTGTTATTTAATATTAAAAATAAAAACCAAGTTTTAATTTGTATTAAAAGAAGTTTTATTCAAATAATATTATTCGGGTATTATCATTAACAATTGTTAGTTAGTGACGCGGTCATCATGGTATTAGCTAAATTCACAATTTGTATTGGCTAATTCTTGAAAATTTATAGGATTACAAGAAATTAAATTACATATCTTATTTGAGGTGCAGTGCAATTAAACCCTCGGAATAAAGATCAAAAAAGGCTCATTTCCTTTTCGAAATGAAATAAGCTCACAAATAATCACAAAAATGTAAAGTCAGTTAAGGGTGGAGTGCAATAATTCCCGCGGAATTTAGCATCACGGGGTTAAATTCCCAAAAAATATGGAAAAAAAAACGGAAATAGACCCAACAAATATGGAAGAAGACCTAACAGAACTTATTTCCTTTTCAAAATGGAAATAAGTCCTGCGGCTGTTAATGCCTTCCACTTGTGGGGCTTATTTCCTAAGCATGAATCTAAATTTGCAAGCAGCCCGAATCCAACAGTGAGCCCAAGCAGGAATTGCAAGGGGCAGCAAGCCCTCCCACTCCACATTCTTGGACGTATTCAAAATATGGAGTGTATTAAAATAATTTTTAGACAAAATATTTAAATTAATATAACCGACGTTTTTCCGTCGAAAGTTATTTTGAATTGTCTAAATATCTTGTCAGACACTTTTCAGAATTCTTTACGGTTAGACCAAAAACTCCGTTTTTCTGAAAAGAGAGAGCGGCAGTGAGAGGATATTTTTACACTTACTTTGCTGGGAGCAACAAAGACTATGTGTACCAAATTTGAGCTCAAAAACTGGTGACGTACGGACGGACGGACAGAAAAACTAATATACGGATAGAGTACAAACATATGAGTAGTCTACAATCCGCTGCGTTTAATACCCTATCCCATCTTTAAAACTAAAACCCATCTCCAAAAAGTGGACGTGGCTTAAAGTTTATGGGGATGAAATATAGACAATTTAATCAAAGTCTGTTATGGTTAGACAAAAACAACGTTTTTTTTCCTGCATATTCTATGAGGTAGTGTTTTTATAGGAAAACATATTGAATTAAACATACAAGGGTTTAATTTTTATTAAGAACACACAGTGGTAATTTAACATCATTTTCATTCATATAGGTCTTAAGTTTTGAGCAAAAGGGAGCGTTTTAACAAACATTTGCCGTAACTTCTGACATAGTTCATCTCGGCATAGGATCTCGGACAGTTCGAAAATGTTAAGCAAGTATAATGAAATTTGGTATATAACCTCTTCAGTACAGGAATATTAAGAAAGAAAAGTCGATTTTGCTGAAACGAAACAGAATTTTAATAAAATGCCAAGATATTCAGATAATCTCATTTCCTATGTTTCACCCGTATAAAGTCTTTTGGCCATTTTTAGGGGATGTTTAATTTAAAGATGAAATGGGATAGGGTATCTACTCAATGATTCGCACAGCGGATTGTAGCTTTTAGTTTATACCCTATATGATAGGGGTATACTATTAGTTTTGATACATAGTTTGAAATAATTAAGCTGGATATACATTTAAGAATATTGATCGACTCAGAATTGCTTACTTAATTGATTTAGCCATGTCTGTCCTTCCGTACATCAACAGGTTTTATGCCTTAAATATTGAGCTAGAATGATAAAATTTGGTATACAAAGTGCGCATCTTTCATTAAATAACTTTGAATCTGGTCATACCGCACCGAAACAACGATCCAAAAAAGAAACGCTGTCGTTCAGCTTTGTTAACTGAAGGTGAATATCGTCGAAAATAACGGGGCCAGAAAGCAGCGTGGGAGATCGTTGATATGCCGTTCATCAAATGCGATGACTTCCCAATGAACTAGATGAAACGGTAAAAGAGAGTGTTACCTAGAACCCACATCATTCTGATCGTCACCATTTTGGCGGTAGAGGAAGGAACCACCTTGCTTGGCAATTTGAGGGATGATATGCATTTGTTCCGTACGAATTGCAATTGACTAAAAGAAAATTGCCGACATACCAGACAATCGATCATGACCGGCGAGGCCCATTTCATAATATCTGGCGCCGTTAAGAATCAAAATTGCCACATTTAGGGAACAGGGAATCCACACGAGATCTACGAAACACTACTGCCTGACTTAAAGTAACGGCGTTTGCACCAATACCATTATTGAAAAAGTTTTCTTCGGAGAGGGTGAAACATTCGATGGGACTAGATATCGGTAGATGTTGGCCTTCATGTCTTTCCCCAAATTTGGAAAAAGGTTTGGACGGTTACATGTTTCTAAAAGACGGTGTGACATGCTACATAGTTTCTGCAACGAAAATTTCCTGGCCGTGAGCTGTGAAAAATGGTGATATTGACACCATATTTGACACTTCCGGATGTATTTTGCGAGGTTAATTCAAACCCAAAGTGTACGACGGCAAGACTGAAATCATTGACGAGCTCAATGCAAATATTATCCCCTAAATTATAGCTATACTACCCGAGAAAAAGTGATGGAAAGCGAATCAAAAATGGCACATTTTGCTTCGGTCAATATAATATATATAATACGGAAATCAGTTTTTTTTTTAAATTAATGGATTGTCAGGGAAAAAGAAATCATCAAGACAACCACAAGCTGATTATTTCCTGCCATGTGATTTACATACCCTCTGACGAATATATTTTTTGTATTTATATCCAATGGTATAAATAAAAAAAGAGTAAAAATTATTAAACAAAAATGGGTATTAAAAAGAGTTACAGCGAAAGCGGTATAAGACATATGTCATATGGTAAAAAGGGTATAAGCCCGTTTAACTTAAGCAAACATTTCTTGAGCAGGTCTCTTCACATCAGGGATTTTATTCTCTTAGCGACAAAAAACTACTTTTCCAACCTGAAGTCCAGAACTACAGCTAAAAACATATGAGAAGGCTACAATCCGCTGTGCGGATCGTTGAATACCCTATCCCATCCTATCCATAAAACTTAAATCCCCAAAAAAGTGGGCATGGCTAAAAATACGTTGTGGATAAAATAGAAAAAATGATATAGTGACAACAAATTCTTCAGACTGCTTACAAAACACTTTTGCGGTTCTACAAAAGACAAGGTTTTCTCCTGCATATGTTATGGGGTAGTGTATAAAAATGTTTTTTTTTATAAAAACGCCCCCAAAAAGTGGGCGTAAGTTGAAATGGTCTATGGACGAAATGTTCATATTTATACTACTAATGATTCAGCATCAAAAGTTTTTTCGAAAATTTTAAAATTTGACCAAAAAACGTTTTTTATTAAAAACGCCCCCAAAAAGTGGGCGTGGCAAAAAACCTTATATGAACGAAATACAGATATTCAGATTGTCTAAATATGTTGGTCAGAAACTTTTTCAAAATTCCTTACGGTTTGGCCAAACACTAAGTTTTTCTTAAAAGGGGGCGTGGAAGTGGGCGGATTTCAAACATTTTTACACTTTTTCTGTAGGCACGGACGATGATCCTTTATACCAAATTCCATTATCCTAGCTCAAAATGTAAGGCCTAAAAATCGGTGACGTACAGACGGACGGACGGAAAGACAAACATGGCTAAATCGACTCAGCTAGCGATTCTGATATTGTGACAATATACTGTTCACACTGTTGATCAAAATCTTTTATGGTTCGACATAAAGCGACGTGTTTCTGTAGTTGGGTGTTGTAGAGCGAGGGTAGACTCTGATTGGCTTTAACTTGGCAATGGCCAGTGCACGAAACTATGACTACACATCAAATGTGCTTATATTTTACCTCCAAGTGGTAACCATCGGGTACTTGTCTCATCCAACCGGATCTGACTTACTAAACGATAAGTTCGAGTGTTGGTAACAAGACGTAAAACAGCAACACTATAATCATCCTGGTCAGAATGGCGCGGAATGCATACCCGGTCTGCTGCTTCGACATATTCGGACAACAGGTTTTCTAGGAATTTCAAGGGTAAGTCAGGCCCCTTGAACAGGGATGGTGGCGGATGAACCGAAAATTGTATATACTGATGACCCCATGTCCTAGGGGAATCTAATAAATTGGAACTGACCCTCCAGATTGGGGTTGTGCTTTGGTTTCACTACCCACCCATGGAAAATACCATTGTTACGAAGCAACTAATATCCTCAGAGAGGACTGATATTACTGTTGACGACACTGCTAAACGAAAACAGGACTACGACGTTTAAACAGGAGAGGTGCAGGGGAACAACTAGCGGAACCCCTTATATGCTACAAAGCATATATTATTTCCAAGACATTAGCGAACGCATTGTAACAATCCGCACCAAGGCCAAATTCGCCAACACAAGCCTTATATGCGCTCATGCTCCGACGGAGGAAAAAGTTGATACAACTAAGGATTGCTTCTACGAGCTCCTTGACAAAACCTATGAGCGACTACCAAAGTACGATGTTAAAATCGTGCTGGGAGATTTTAACGCAAAGGTAGGAAGAGAAGACATCTTTAGCAGTATTGTCGGAAAATATAGCCTACACGACAACACGTCTGGTAACGGACTTAGGCTAATTGACTTCGCTACGAAATGCCACTATAGCCAGCACACGGTTTACTCACCTCGTTATCCATAAGGGATCATGGCGGCCTGCAGTATTTTGGATGTCCGAAACTTCCGAGGGTCTAACATTAACCCGGACCACTACCTTGTTGCATCCAAGGTAAGGATGCGGATATCCACCACGCCACAACAAACCAGAAATACTGTGAATAAATTTAATGTCGAAAGACTGCAATCGCAAGAGACCGCCAAGGGCTTCGCCCAACGCGTATCCCTTAACCTCTTGATTCACACCATACCAAAAGCATCTAATGTCGAAGAAAAATGGCAACGATGCAAATACGCCATTAGATCAGCCGAAACTGATATTCTAGGCCTTGACAGATTTCCCGCTGAGCTTTAAAAAGCTGGAGGAGATGACTTGGTAAGTAACAACCACCAACTCATAAGCAAAATCTGGCCTGAAGAATGAAACATCAGCATCGTTTGCCCGATCCACAAAAAATGAGACTCTCTGAACTGCATCAACTACAGAGCATAAGTCTCCTCAACATCAGTGTGGCCAGGAAAGTCTAAAACCGATCAAATTTACACACTTCGGCAGATCCTGGAAAAAATCCAAAGAAGTCCATATCAATACCCACCACCTATTTATCGATTTCAAAGCCACATACGACAGCATTTATAGAGACGATCTACACAGAGCCATGTCTAGTTTTGGTATACCGCCCAAACTAGTCCGTTTGTGTAGGATGACGATGGAGAATTCTCGCTGCTCCATCAAGGTCGGAAACGACCTCACCGACACATTCGATACAAAAAAAGGATTTAGGCAAGGCGCAATGACATGACAGCGCAATGTGATTTCTTTAATTTGATTCTTTAGAGGATTGTGCAAAACTCCCGAGCCAACACAATTTTCCAAAAATCTTTGCAACTACTAGTTTATGCCGACGATATTGACATCATTAGTAGGACTCAGTGGCGTGGCGTGGAAAATGTTATATGGTAAGTCGGCAAAAATATGCACCTGCAAACGCTTTCTGAAATTATATTGTGTATTGCAAATCGCATATAAGTAAAGCAATTCAAGCCAATTTCGTATACTTCAAGTCATTAAAGCCAAAATTTACAATGAACCTGAAGTATAATAAAAGTGGCTTCGAAAGAAACCTTTTTTGGCAGATGCAAATGCAATACCTTTAAGAAAATTGATGGTAAAAAAAAGCAACTTCACAAATTACTTTTTGTTAAATTAAATAAATAAATAAATACAATAATAAAAAAATCCACATATAATATATACAAAAAAAGTTAAAAATAGGAAATATTAATGATAAGTAGGAATTTAAAAACAGCAAAAGTTTGATAAAATTGTGAAAAGTTTTGCTAAAGTTTTGTTCTCTAAGTCTATTCTCCGATCTTTTTTAACATATTCTGCAAGAACTTTTTCATAAAAGTTAGGTCTACTTTTCATTTTTAAAAGGAGTCGCTTTTCTATTGATAAAAGTGCTAAATCAGAGATCCTGTTTTCTCCTTGAGAATTTCTTAAATATGTATGAATTCTTTTCAGAGTGGAAAAAGATCTCTCCACGGAGGCAACAGTAAGCGGTAGTGTTAAAAATAGTGCAGTTAATTTTAAAATTTGGGAAAATGTTTCACGCAATATTTCGCTTCTCAAATGGTTATAAAGTGCTAGAACGTCAAGTTGTTGAAGTGAAGATGTAGTATAGAGAACTTTTAGTTCATTTTTCAAAGCTGTGAAATCGAAAATTCCAGGAAAAAAATTAATCAGAGAAGATATTTTATCATCTGGGCTTGATAGTGCAAAATTACTGTATTTTGATTTATTAAGTAGATCCAAAAAAATTAAATTCGTGAAAGATTTATATCTTGTCTGAAGTTGGGATATAATATTGTCCTTTATTTCTACAAGAAGGCGCTTATAGTGAGTAATCTGCGTTTTCGTGGAGGTTCAGCACAATCGTTTATGCTTTCAAAAATGGAATCAAATTTGTTTAGAAAGTCAGTACAAAGCCAAGACTCAAAACACTCGATTTCTCGCTTAGCAACTTCAACATCCGTTTGTTTATTTTGTATTAAATTAAACAATACGTCGGTTTTAGCAAAAATCTCGGAAAGCGTGTTCAATATAAAACAAAACTCTTTCCCTTCTAATTTAAGCAATAAACTTTCGGCCATTGAAAGTACGTCATTATCCCATTCTTTTGGATTGCCTAGTATTTGGTTAAAAGTTTCAATTATATCTAATCTACAGTTACAAATAACGTTAATTATTCGTGAATGGTAATGCCAGCGAGTTTCTGATACTCCCGGCATGCGTCGGTTTGCTTTTTGTTTCAAAAGATTTGAACGTTTAGTTGATTTATTGAAAAAGCGCACATCAGTATTTATACTGCCAAAAAAAAACTTTTAACTCAGGTATATTTTCAAGTGATCGGGATAACACCAAATTTAAAACATGTGCGTAGCAAGGAATAAAATTAGCCATTGGACATGCATCGAGGACCTTTTTTTTTAACTCCACCTACTTCCCCGGACATAACCGCGGCACCATCGTAAGATTGCCCTATTAACTTTTCCTTGCAACCGTATACATCAAGTATATTAAAAATGTGTTTTGAGAGCTCTTCTGCATTTCGACTCTCACTCACGTCAAAAAACCAAGAAACCTTTCCTCTATTACTTCCTCCGATAAGTATCGCAATACGGCACTTAGTTGTTCCCTATGGCTCACGTCTGGTGTTTCATCGATCATAATGGACACAAATCGCGTTTCACTTATTTCAACTTTAATTTCATCTTTAATCACTGCAGCGATACTATGTATCAAATCGTTTTGTATGTCATTTGAAAGACCCGAAAAAACTCGATGTGCACTTGAACACTGTTCTAAATGGGAGTCTATTAATGTGTCATACTTAGATAAGTATAAAATTGTTTCAACATAATTACCACGATTAATAGAATCTTGCTTTTCGTTGTGACCCCGAAATGCTTGTTCCTGTTTGCCTAAAAGAACTACTGTATCTATAAAACGTTCCATTAACTTACGGTTTCTATCAACTTTTTTGTTGTGAGCTTCAAAGGAATTACCTAAGGAGGTTTCAATGCGATTAGTGCCGAATTCGTGCAAAGATAAACAGCTTCGAATATGTTTTTCCGTTTTGACATGTTTATTTGCGGAATTAACTAAATTGTTTATGTCAGCGTAGCCAGTACGGCTCCAAACACTAGGGGAATTTGAAAAAAGAAGACAAGGAAAGCAAAACATTTTGTTAAGCTTACAACTGCCAGTCAACCAAGTATATTTTTGGTACATGGATGCATTAAAATGCGAAACAAAACCATCCTTGCGCTTATAATCTATTTTCATAGAAGGAGTAGAGCGCCCTATCTCTATAACTTTTTTTTTTAAGAAAATTCAACTTACAAAAAGCATTTTCTTCCTCCAAAAGCAAATCTACCAAACAACAATTTACAGTTAATAATGCCATTATCTCTTAATAATTAGCTATTTGAAATTATCTGAATTCAACTGAAAATACCACAATTTAAACTTTTCACACTTTTCACTGTTTTAAATTTCTTTTTTATTGCACATCAATAATTACACTCAAAATTTTCTTTAAGTTACGCATCGCAATCTGCTTCATAACTAATTTTTTCCAACAGAAATAATCTAAAAGAAAAGACAAAATTCACCAATAAGTCGTTGAACATCGGGTTATTTTTTGCATAAGAAAGCGTGTGTTAAACAGAGAGGAGTCAAACACGGTGAACGATAAAGGGAAAACAAGGAAAGAAAACCAATTTGTTCTAGCCAGCCAGATATTTTACAACACGGCGTTTGTCGGGTTACACTTTGCTTTGTTTTGCTAGCGCTTTGCAGTTGTCTTTCTTATGGGCTATGAAATATGTGGAGTATGGGATAGAGAATAACCATGCAATGATGTGTGTACGTGTGTGCGTAAAGCAGTAGAACTTGCAGCAGGTTGAGGGGTTGTTGATAGAATTTGTGGCTTGCGTGTGCTGTGCAGGTGTGGGAAACACAAATATTGTGTTTATATGGGGATATTAAGATTCATGTTGCTTGTTTTATTGGTACATTGTTGAAAAGTAGAATTTCAAAAGGTAACTCGGTAGGAATCGAGTTATATGGACGCCTCGACACTGGTAGGACTCAACGTGATGACATAGCCACGTTTGCTAGTATAGAGAAAGAATTGGCAAAAATGGGCTTAGAAGACTAAGTATATGCTGTCAACACGAAAGGACACACAACATCGACGAATTGGACAGAACGTCACCATTGACATATATAACGTTGAGGTAGTACGGGACTTTGTATACCTCGGCTCCGCTATTAACTCTGATAACAAAATCTCGTCAGAAATCAAACGAAGAATTACTCTTGTCAACCGCTGTTTCTTCGGGCTAAGAAGGCAATTTAGTTGTAAAACCCTCACTCGAACTACTAAGGAGATCCTATATAAGACCCTGATCATCCCAGTCCTACTCTACGGCACTGAAGCATGGACCGTATCAAAAGCGGATGAAGAAATCCTTGATAGATTCGAGAGAAAAATTCTTCGAAAAATATTCGGTCCCGTTTGCGTTGAGGGGCTATGGAGACGAAGATTCAACAGCGACATACCCCTGGTCAAAAAACTCCGCATTGGACGTTTAAGATGGCTGGGACATGAAGAACGAATGGACACCAATACTCCGTAGGTAGGGCATACAAATCGTTTTTCTTAAGAAATCACCCCCAAAATGTGGGCGTGGGCTAAAATAATCTATAGACGAAATATTCATATTAATATTGCCAATGGTTTTGCATCAAAATTTTTAAAATTTGACTGGAAAATTTGAATGAATACGCCCCTAAAAAGTGGGCATGGCAAAAAACTTTGTATGGACGAAATATAGGTGTTGGTGTTTTCTAAATATGTTGTTCAGAAACTTTTTAAAAATTTCTTACCGTTTGGCCAAAAACAACGTTTTTTTTTTAAAAAAAGGCGTGGCAGTGGGCGGCTTTTGAAAATGTTTACACTTGTTATGCTTCGTCAGACAGAGAGTCTATATACCAAATTTCAATACTCAAGGCCCAAAAATCGGTGGCACACAGACGAAAGCTAGCTAATCTCAGTCGATCCATATACTGTGAGGTATATCTATCCAAATTAATTCTCTACGTTATGGGATAGGATAGTAAAACGATTGAATTTTATGTTATAAATCTATGATTTATTGCAATGTACCTCGTAGAGTGATCTTGCTGGACGTGAGTTGCATTTGGCTATATATTACCATCGAGAAAATATCGTTTCTTATGTGCGACAGCCGAATGCAATTCACAGCTGCTCTTAGTTTTTGGCCAATGACCTTACATATATTAACATTAAAAATCTAATACAATACATGACCATTATTCTATTTTCTTTTCTCCATACAAGCAATTTTGATAAAAGTTATGCTACTGCCGTTGGCGCGTTTCAGAGGGTCTTATTTTTTTCTAGAACGGCCAAACGATGCTGAGGTCCCATTCTTTGGGCATAATATTATCCGACCAAATTTTGATAATGAGCGCTTTATATAGCTCGGCAGCAAGGCCGTCATTTCCAGATTAAGTTTAGATTTTGCTATCCTTACATCATTTTGGTAGGGTGGCTGATAGTTCTCGCTGTCGTCACCAATATTGAATAGTTCATTCTGCCAGAAGCAGTTCTTCCTTATTTTAAGTTTATCTCAGGCTTTCTATCCCTGACTCCGTTTTACACTTTAGTAAAAATGCATTCCTGGAGTGGTGTATCTCTATATCTTCGATCGGATTTTTCTCATTTTTTTTTTGCTTTCTATAAAGCCCAGTAGCTCCTGTCTTCACCTGCATCTTTGCTTTGTAGGACTTTGTACCTGTCAGGATTCTTCATCAAACCAGATGTTTGTTGCTGGTGGTGCGAGACATCGTCACCATTGTTCTTTGACATTAGATGCTCGAAGTATGGTGTTTATCATTCAATTTTTTCAATGTATTTTGTACCTTGAGTGCAACAAGGTAGTGATACGATTTTTTTTTTAAGTATTTTGCATTTGTGGTGTTGTAATGGATATTCGCATTATAACCTTAAAAGTAACAAGATAGTGATCCTAGTCTATCTTAGCTCATCGAAATTTTTGGACATCCATTATTCTTGATGCGTGCCTTTGTTATCGCAATACGATAAATTTGATTAACAGTAAGACCACTATGTCCCCTTACGGATATTAGGATGAGGAAACCGTTTGGCAATTCTTTCCTCACCGAATACAGTCAGCCTAAGTCCGTTGCCAGACGTGGAGTCATGTAGGCCTTGTTTTCCATCAAAACAGCTAAAGATGTCCTGTCTTTCTACCTTTGTGATGAAATCTCCAAGCTCGATCTTTACATCTCGTTTATTTAATGGGTTATATGTATGTAATAACAAAAATAATCAAAGTCACTTCTTGACAACCTGAAACTGCAGCACATTTTGGTAGACCAAATTGTTTTTGTATAATCACATGCTGGTTTCCCTAGTTCGATCATAATTTGACATCTAAAATCTGTGTTAAAACTACCTCTGAATTGTAGAATAATATCATTGGCTTGGAGACCTTCCCTTGCCACGATTTTCTACAAAGTATAAAAGCGTTTCTGCATACAAAAAAACATAAGCATACCACTTGCAATATTGTAGCATCCCTTTCAAATATGTCTTTATCCACCACATCTTCTTCCATTTAAATAAGAAAGAAAATGTTTTACACTGAATTTGCGCTCCCCATCCCCTTAGTGTAGTGTGAATATTTGGTTAACATTTTTGTAGATTCAAAACTATACGAAGAAAGGAATAAAAACACATTTTACGACTCATTGGGCGGTCATCATTTGGGTTTTATTGCACAAGTTTTGTTCTCCTTTTTTTAACTGTTTATGTGATTGTATCTTACAGAAGGACGACATTTTTTTGTGTTGGTTAACTTTTCTGTAGCTATGCTAAACGTATCCACATAAAAGTGTTTTGTTCGCTCTACCATTTCGACAAGAGTCCACAACCCTTTGCGAATGTATAGTGTGGTGGTTGGAGTGGAAAATCTACACAAAATATTGTTGTACTAAGTGTCCAAAGTATATCTTAAAATAGTTTTTCTTTTGCATTTTTTGTGTGCTCACGTAGTGTACAGTCTCATGAAAATTTCAAACAGCAACCAAGTGAATTTGCATTCCTGGCTTAAATGTGTAGAGCAGAGGGTACCGCTTGACTTGCGCCACCCGGACGTAACCCTTGTAAATTTTAAATTGCAAATGATTCGAGAGAAACAAAATAGAACCCGAATGAGTGGATAAAAATTCGAGGGCGATTGTAATGGCAGACCGAGACCACAAGTTAAATTTGTTTGGTCTTTTATGGCAGTTTGGAAAGTTTGCGTGTTATCTTTGTTATTGAATGATAGTAAAGCTTTTCCATTGTCCAATAGTTTTATGCCTTTTGTTTAAGAATAGGAATAGAAGGCGTTTAAAGGTCATCCAATATATTCGTTTTGTCAGTTACTGGAAAGTGGGTATTGTTAGCGAATTGATGGACACCAATTGAAGGGTTGGAATAATGTAACGAAAATTCGTTCGTAGAATATTTATTTTTATTTCATAATAAACTTTATTAAAGTTGTGTTTTGTTTATTTCTAGTTTCTCACCTCAATTTCAGTCGAGTAATATCCCTACCGATACCTAACGTTTGCGATATATCACTTAACAATGTGCACATTGAAAAAAAATCAAACAATATAAAATTGACATTTTATAAAAAGTCGTTTACATATAAAGCCAGGAGAGATAATTTGGTTATAACAAATACGAACAAAATTCGGTTGCAAGAAAGCGTTCTTCAAAAATTACCTTTAATATCCGCCTGCAAGATTATATACGTCCCGTTCACCAACAACCTAATCGCTCTTATTATTGTAAATTAAGGCCAGAAAAGTCCACAACTTATCAATTGTTCACACTTCGGCAGATCCTAAAAAAACCCTAAGCTGATGAAATCGAAAAATCAACAAGCGAAAGCTTCAACTTTGTAGTAGTAAAAGACTTTGTCTACCATGTCTGCGGTATTAACACTGACAACTTCATCTCGTCATAAATCAAACGAGGATTTACTCTTGCCTGGCAAGAGTAAGTATAAACGTTAAATTCTTAGAAACATCCTAACAAAACATATGAGAAGGCTAAAATCCGCTGTGCGGATCGTTGAATACCCTATCCCATCCCATCTGTCAAACTAATATCCCCAAAATGTGGACATGGCTTGAAACACGACGGGGATTATATATAGAAAATGACAATGTCACAAAAAATTTTACGGTTCTACAAAAGACAAGATTTTTCTCCTGCATGTTATGGGGTAGTGTATAAAAATGGTTTTTAATTGGTCTATAGGCGAAAATATTTACAATATATACGAAATATTAACATAACGATTGTCTAAATAAGCTTCTCAGACACTTTTTTAATATTCCTTACGGTTTGGCTAAAAACTACGTTTTTCTAAAAAGGGGGCGTGGCAGTGTGCGGATTTCAAAACTGTTTACACTTTTTCTGCTGGGAGCAACAAAGACCACGTGTACCAAATTTCATCATTCTAGCTCAAAATTTATGGCCCAAAAACTGGTGACACACGGACGGACATGGCTAAATCGACTCATCTATCGATTCTGAATCGATCCATATGTAGCTAAATTATTTCTCTATGTTACAAACTATGTATCAAAACTAATATACCCCCCTAAAAACCATTTTTATACACTACCCCATAACATATGAAGGAGAAAACCTAGTCTTTTGTAGAACCGTAAAAGTGTTTTGTAAGCAGTCTGAAGATTTAGTTGTCACTATATCATTTTTTCTATTTTATCCACATCGTATTTTTAGCCATGCCCACTTTTTTTTGGGATTTTAGTTTTATGGATAGGATGGGATAGGGTATTCAACGATCCGCACAGCGGATTGTAGCCTTCTCATATGTTTTTTATTCCACTCACTATTTTATGCTGATAATTTAGCAATTTTTTAAAATCGTCGCTCTCAATTAGTTTAAAAGTAATTCAACAATTAAAATTCGAAAAATCCCTATAGAAATCAACCACTTTTTGACATTTCACAGTACCTGAATGATAAACACGAAGAAGAATATTCCAGTGCAGCATTGCCAGATAAAAAAAATTGAAATGATAAATAAAAATACCCAAAATAAAAAAATATGTAAATACATATATGAGTATGTGAAGTTGTCTGGCAGGCGCCTTAATCAACAGTGTTTTCGTTAATAGTACCCTGGGTGGCCCGCTTCGCGGGAAAAAAGGATTTCAACTCTCTTTCTGGGGACAGTCCACGCTCACGCAACTTCGTTGCTCCACTCAGGGTATGTAAAGTCGTCAGGCAGGCGCCTTAGTCAAAAGTTTTTTAAGTTATAATATTTTTATTTTATAAGTTTTTTTTTGAAACTGGCAATGCCACGTTAACCACTGAAGTAAAAAAAAAAAACACAGAAATGTCAAACAACAACAATTTGTATGGAAAGATAACCCAAAAAGTGAAATTTTGTCATAGGCATAACTTTTAAACTAAATGTGAGCGACGATTTTTAAAAACGGATTAATGATCAGCACGTAAGACGAATCGTTTAAGCCAAAAAAAGTGAGTTTTTGTTAAAGTAAATTTATGCCACATTTCCAAGTTTCATACGGTAGAGTCTATACTTGAGATACGACACGAGGATTTTATATTATTTAGGCAGAGCTTGCCATAGTTTGTATTTATGGCCTTTGTGACACACCTTGTCAAAAGCATGCGAGACGTCAAGAAATACGGCTGAGCAAATTTTGTTTCTCGATTACACCTGTAATTCGATGTATGTACTTGGTCCACCGTGGAATGTTTAGTTCTAAACCTAAATTGATTGTCAGCTAAAAGACGTTTCTGATGAATTACGGCCTATAAGCGACCGAGTAATATTATTCCAAAATTTTTTGAAATTATTAAATGAAGTGAAAAAGGCCTGTAAGACTTTATTTCATTCGGTGATTTTCCTAATTTTAATTTTCGAACCCTTTTCACTTCCGTGACTTCCCACTGTCTTGATTGTCTTCAATTCAAATTGCCGCATTTACAATGTTAGCAAGCTTAGTTAATACTTTCCGATCCAACCTTTTAGTTTTTACATGTCTAACATATCTTTCTACATTAGTATCGGTTGTAGTCTCGAATACATTGATGTTTTCATTTTGAGGTGCACCATCAAATGGCTTAAATGTTTCCTCACGATGTGCAGCAAAAACGTCTGTTTCCTTATCGCTTTTTGCCCAAGCGTCTTGAGTTACCCTAATTTGTGGCACAGCGATTTTTGGACTTTTTATGACTTTCATTGGTTTCTAATATGTGACTCGCTCGTTGTTATAATGGATGGCAGACCTTTTAAAATAAAAAAATCGATTAAATCCGCTATTTGAGTAATATTAGTTAGCCAGTAAGTTGGTTTTCCCGTTGAATAAAATTCGGTATTGTATTTTCAACCAACATCGTAAAAGATCCTAACTTTCTTTGATATGCATCTAGATCCCGAGAATGTATGTTTTGCATTAAACACCCCTCCAATGACAAATCGCTGTCCAAGGGAATTAAGAAAGTTTTTAAAGTCAATATCTTCAACCTTGCATAGTGGTCGGCAGCAAATAGAAGATATCTTCAGAATGGATTCTCTGCTTTTGACTTATAAAGAGCGATCTTGCAATGCTTCGACTTCTGATATTAAATCAATGGAATGTTCGATACACTCTTTTATATTATATAGTGATTTTCCACTTCCAGTCTAGAAGTAACCTATAATATTTAAGTTAGTATTACTCTTTGCGTGAGTTTCGGATATTAAACAGGCGCCGATATCTTTTTTCATACATAAACAATTCAAGTTCTCCAAGTTTCTGCCAAACGCCATTGGCATTCCAAGTAAGAATTTTAAGAAATCTATTCATGTTGAAGATTAACTACGTCTGTTGCGAATACTATTTTTAAGGTAATGTGAAGCAAAGCCAAACAAAATAATACCAAATTTGAATTTTTCGGTTTTTAAAACGAAATAATACCAATTTGCGTTATTTCGCGAAATATTGCCAACAAATTAATGTAAATAACGCCAAATTATTCTTAATGGTATCATTGATTAGTACAATCGATTTAACTTAAAAAATGGAAACCTGGCGTATACCCAAACTTGTACTTATGTATTCAAAGAATGATCCCGTTTCTTGGGCTCAATGTAGGACTTGGGATGGGTTGGATGTATGCACAGTTTGAACATGGATTTGGGTGTATGCTGCCTCCCTGCGTTTTATTTCGTTATCTAAAACGAAATAAAACCAAACTAAAAATTGGCTTTATTTCGCTTTTATGCATTACATTAGCTAGGATAATGAAATTTTGTATATAAGATTGTTGTCCGTGCCACCTGAACAAGTGTAAACAATTTTTTTTTAAGAAAAACGTTCTTTTTGGTCAAACGGTGTGGGACTTTGAAAAAGTTTGTGAACAAGATATTTAGACAATCGTAATATCTATATTTTGTCCATATACCATTTTTGCCACGCCCACTGTTAAAAACGGTTTACAATACATTTTTAAAGAGATTTAAAGAAACTTTAAACGAAAACATATGAGAAGGCTACAATCCGCTGTGCGGATCGTTGAATACCCTATCCCATCCTATCCATAAAACTAAAATCCCAAAAAAAAGTGGGCATGGCTAAAAATACGATGTGGATAAAATAGAAAAAATGATATAGTGACAACTAAATCTTCAGACTGCTTACAAAACACTTTTACGGTTCTACAAAAGACTAGGTTTTCTCCTTCATATGTTATGGGGTAGTGTATAAAAATGGTTTTTATATAAAAACGCCCCCAAAAAGTGGGCGTGGGTTAAAATGGTATATAGATGAAATGTTCATATTAATAATGTTAATGATTCTGCATCAACATTTTTTTCGAAAAATTTAAAATTTGACCGAAAACAGTTTTTAATTGAAAACGCCCCCAAAAAGTGGGCGTGGCAAAAAACTTTATATGGACGAAATATAGATAATAATATTGTCTATATATTATGTTGTTCAGAAACTTTTTTAAAATTCCTTACGGTTTGGTCAAAAACTGAGTTTTTCTTAAAAGGGGGCGTGGCAGTGGGCGGATTTCAAAAAATGTTTACACTTGTTCTGTAGGCAGAGACGAGGATCCTATATACCAAATTTCATTATCCTAGCTCAAAATTTAAGGCCTAAAAATCGGTGACGTACAGACGGACGGACGGACAGACAGACATAGCTTAATCGACTCAGCTAGCGATTCTGAGTCGATCCATATACTTTGAGGTATATGTAGCAAAATTATTTCTCTATGTAACAAACTAAGTATCAAAACTAATATACCCCCTATGGGATAGGGGTATAAACATTAATGGAGTTAATATAAACATTTTTATACCCTATCCCATAGGGGGGTATATTAGTTTTGATACTTAGTTTGTAACATAGAGAGTAGAGAGAGAGTAAGTATATGGATCGACTCAGAATCGCTAGCTGAGTCGAATTAGCCATGTCTGTCTGTCCGTCCGTCCGTCCGTCCGTCCATCCGTCCGTCCATCCGTCCGTCTGTCTGTTCGTCACCGATTTTTGGGCCTTAAATTTTGAGCTAGGATAATGAAATTTGGTATATAGGATCCTCGTCTCTGCCTACAGAACAAGTGTAAAATTTTTTTGAAATCCGCCCACTGCCACGCCCCCTTTTAAGAAAAAACTCAGTTTTTGACCAAACCGTAAGGAATTTTAAAAAAGTTTCTGAACAACATAATATATAGACAATATTATTATCTATATTTCGTCCATATAAAGTTTTTTGCCACGCCCACTTTTTGGGGGCGTTTTTAGTAAAAAACGCTTTTTGTCCAAATTTAAAAACTTTCGAAAAAATGTTTGATGCAAATACTTCTGCAATGGTAATATAAACATTTTGTCCATAGATCATTTTCACCTACGCCCACATTTTGGGTGATTTTTTAGCTGGTTTGGTTTTGGCAACACTGGTTTTGACAGCTGACGTGTGTTTAGTACCTTGTGTCACTGTCAAACAGCTTCAATTTGGTTTGCAATTTAACCGTGGATCGTCTTACAAATGAACAACGCTTGCAAATTATTGAATTTTACTATCAAAATTCGTGCTCGGTTCGAAATGTTCATCGCGCGCTGCTTCCATTTTATGATCGACATTCTCGACCTTCTGAGCAGTCTATTCGGAAGATTGTGACCAAATTTCGCACCAAATTTACTTTGTTGGACATTAAACCACCAACACGTTTACGTACTGTGCGTAGTGAAGAAAATATTGCGGCCGTATCAGCTAGTGTGACAGAAGACCGCGAAATGTCAATTCGGCGCCGTTCCCAGCAGTTGGGCCTTTGTTACAGCACTACGTGGAAAATTTTGCGGAAGGATTTGGGCGTAAAGCCTTTTAAGATACAGCTGGTGCAAGAACTAAAGCCAGCCGACCTACCACAACGCCGAATTTTTGGTGAATGGGCTCTTGGAAAGCTGGCCGAGGATCCGCTTTTTTATCGAAAAATTGTGTTCAGCGATGAGGCTCATTTTTGGTTGAATGGGTACGTAAATAAGCAAAATTGCCGCATTTGGAGTGAAGATCAGCCAGAAGCATTGCAACAGCTACCAATGCATCCCGAAAAAGCCACTGTTTGGTGCGGTTTATGGGCCGGCGGCATTATTGGGCCATATTTCTTCAAAGATGATGCGAATCGCAGCGTTACTGTCAATGGTGAACGCTACCGAGCGATGATAACAAACTTTTTTTTGCCCCGAAATGGAAGTTCTTGACTTGCATGATATGTGGTTTCAACAAGACGGTGCCACATGCCACACAGCACGCGAAACAATGGCGCAATTGCGAGGCGAGTTTGGTGAACAGTTAATTTCACGTTTCGGGCCGGTCAATTGGCCGCCTAGATCGTGCGATTTGACACCATTAGATTATTTTTTGTGGGGGTATGTCAAGGCTAATGTCTATAGGGACAAGCCCGCTTCGATTGACGCACTGGAAGCCAACATCCATGCATTCATTCGTGAGATACCGGCCGATATGTGTGAAAGAGTATGCCAAAATTGGACTCAGCGGATGGGCTACCTGAGACGCAGCCGCGGTCAACATTTGCATGAAATTATCTTTAAACATTAAATTGCAAGGTTCAAACTATCGATTCAAATAAATATTTCATTCATTTTTTCGAATTTTTTGTGTTTTTTTTTAAAAAAAATTCTAAACCTCTTAAAAAATCACCCGTTATGAACGGCCAAAAGGAAGGCCTTTCTAAGTGCAACAGCGTATTGGATGTTGATAACACAAATCACAATAGTGAAGAACACTGCTCATCTGGAGGCTACTCCAAGACAAATTTATAAGTAAGGAAAGAATTATATGGACCAATAACACCTTTGAGACCTACAAAACAGCAGGCCCCCATGATGCTACAAAAAATTGTTAACTACATTATGCCAACATTAGTCAATACCTTTCCTGAATGTATTAAGCTGAATTATCTCCCCAAAGCGTGGCGTGGAGTAAATGTAATATTCATACTCAAAACAGGGAAATGCAGTCATACAATTTCAAAAGATTATAGACCAATTAGTCCATCCTCATTCCTATTGAAACCTCTGAAAAGGCTATCCCAAACCAGAATGCCTATATCTAAGGCAAATCGGTGAGGTAGTTAAAAAAGAAAGAAAAATCTCTATATCATAAAGAATACACACCAGCAGCCCTCCTAGACATAGAAGGAGCCATTAACAACGTAAAAACGATAGCACTAACAAAAGTTCAAGAACAGCATGCGTACTCATAACAGGAGCTATTCGCCCCAGTCCCAACAGTCCAGGGTTTGGAAACAATTCTAAATCTCCCACCACTCGACTTACAGCTCATTGACACAGCAGCAAATAGGCTAGCACGCCTTAAAGAAGTGGGCACCCTATGTATCAAACCATTTGGCCACAGCAAAATATTGAAATTAATAGAATAACATATGAGAAGGCTACAATCCGCTGTGCGGATCGTTGAATACCCTATCCCATCCCATCTGTGAAACTAATATCCCCAAAAAGTAGACATGGCTTAAAACACGATGGGGGTTAAATATAGAAAATGCCAATTTTAAAATTTGACCGAAAAACGTCAAACGATTCTGAGTCGATCCATATACTTTGAGGTATATGTAGCTAAATTAGTTCTCTATGTTACAAACTATGTATCAAATGTGTATACCCTATGGGGTAGGGTATAATAAGAATGGGGGATCCGACTGCACCAATCCATATCACGATTTCAACATAAAATACTCAATCAGAATACCAAGTAGAGACGAATAGGTACTGTTAGATCTAAAATGGAAATAGAAGTAGGCTCTGGTTTCTACTCCGATCGAATCGGGTTAAACACACCCATTCGTTTGGCGAACTAGTGCAGTGCAGAGATCCTAGCTACCGAATCGGCCAGATTATTAGACTTATCAGTAGAGGATATCTCATAGTCAAGCGGCCATACAAGCTCTGACATCCAACATAATAAAATCACTAGTAGTTGGACTCTGCCGCTCAGAGCTAAGGGGTCTATTTAACCATAACAAAATCCGAATTATATAGGTGCCAGGACAAAATAACGTTCCAGGAAACGAGAAACAGACGAGCTAGCCAGACTAGGATCATCCAGCTGCATATCCTTATGCGACAGCATGGTTAGACCCCACTTGCTGCTAAAAAAAAACAGGCAATTGCTAGATACACGCAAAGTGTAACAAAATCTAGGTGGCAAAGCATTAATACTTGCAAACACACCAAAGACCTTTGGCCAGAATAAGTGATAACAGATCAGAACATGTTGGGTAAGCACTACCATAGAATCGGACTAGCTGAAACTTTACAGAAAATGCGGCGACCCAGAAGTCGAGGAGGATATCTCACACCTACTCTGTCACTGTCCCGCGATCTGAAACAGCCGCAACAAAATCCTTGGTGGCTTCTACTACGAGGGCCTGACGGAGCTAGCAACGAAACCTATAGCGCAGATCGTCCGTTTCTGCTGCAAATCGGGATGGTGCAAATATTTTTTTTAAGTATCACACTCAATATATTTTTTAACATTCTTTTCAGGTACACATCTTTCAACAAAGGGTATCGCTATGGGCCAACGTAGTCCTATGCAAGTTTGACTGCTCACCTAAGCGTCAACAGCCCATCAAACCTAACCAAATAGTCTAACAGCCCGCAATAATTTTTGAGTGTTGAATAAGCAACGCTGTTGCCACACCATTTTAAAATTACCAAAAAACTGTTTTCTTAATATATGACATAACCAAGTAATCATACCTTCTAAAGGCAGATACGCAATGTCTTATGAAAGATATGTAGGTCCAAGACAATTTCAAGGTGGGTTACGTTCTCCCAAATTTTTCGAAATTCCAAAAAATCCATTTTCGAAAAAATTGTCATAACCAATATTGAAGTACACAATAACATAGATAATACTCTATATTTATACATTGAAATGGTGTTGGACTCACCAATTCGTAATCGGGGAAGTATTATATAAATAAGTGTCTGAGTACTTTTTTGAGAGTCTAAGACTTAATACCAAATTTCAACAGACAGACATGGCTAGATCGACTCAGCTAGCGATTTAAAGTCGATCCATATAGGTACTTTGAAGTACATCTATCGAAATTATTTGTCTATGTTATAAACTAAATGTCAAAACTAATATACCCCTATTGGATAGGGTATACAAATTATATGATGTTCAAATCTTACTTCAAATTCATTGGACAAAGAGTAAATTTAAATCGTAATTTTAGCGAATCCTGTTTTTGTAAAAATGGCGTTCCGCTGGGTTTGCTTCTTGGTCCTTTACTCTTTCTAATCTATATAAACTCCTTATTTGAAATAAATTTAAACGGATCTCCCACTGCCTTCGCGGATAATATCGCATTTACTTATCAATCTAATTCAAATTGTGATTATGTTGAAATGATATTAGAAGTTCTGTGGCTTTGTTTTACCTAATATAAATTAATCGTAAGCTATAAAACAAAACTTATATCGTTTAAAATATCAGTTAACACTTTATATGATTTCAATCTATGTTTCGATTCACTTGACTGTTAAAAGTTTTGCTTACCTGTTCATAGTTGTGCAAGAAGTAATTTTATAGATAGCCTTAGGTGTTCCACTAACTGCTATAAAGTTGAATTAGTAGAGCATTATAAATACCTTGGAGTATTGATTGACTAGAACTTGAATAGGAACGATCATATTCAAACCCTTAAATCACATTATGTTGTTGGTGACGCGTGAAATATACCTAATCAAACCATTCTGTCCCAGAAAAGTTTTAGGGCGTATTTCAATACGACACCTTTAAAATTTTAAAGTACTAAAAGAATTCTTTAAGCAAAGTGGATATATTCCCAGCAGAAATTCCCAAATTTATTATCTTCCTGTTAATAACTTGCATTACGTAAACGTTCTACACTATAACAGCCCCTTTAATTTTCAATAAGCTTCGATTTTCTATCCGGACTATTGTTTATTTTCATTCCTTCCTAAAGAGAGTCAAAGACTAGTTATTTATGATTGATAATGATAATATTGAATCATTCTTTTAAAAAAATACCTCAGCACACTCAAATTAATATCAAGTTGTATCTCATGTCCGGAATTAGTAATGTTATGTGTTGATTATTTCTATTTCCCATTTTCTGTTATACGATTGTCATTTTAAATTATTTATATATTATAACAAACACCTATAATTATTTATTAGTACTATGATTGTCACCCCACATCAGATGCAAACTATGAGTTTATCTTTAATGAATCTATGTCATTCCACAATAACACTTTAAGTTACAAAATGATCATTATATTTTTTTCAACTTTTCTTTTTTTATCAAGGACATTTCATTGTTATTAGCTTTCAGTTTAGATACAAATAAATATATAAAATAAAATAAAAAACATATGAGAAGGCTACAATCCGCTGTGCGGATCGTTGAATACCCTATCCCATCCTATCCATAAAACTAAAATCCCCAAAAAAGGGGACATAGTGACAACAAATTCTTCAGACTGCTTACAAACACTTTTACGGTTCTACAAAAGACAAGGTTTTCTCTTGCATATGTTATGGGGTAGTGTATAAAAATGGTTTTTATATAAAAACGCCCCCAAAAAGTGGGCGTGGGTTAAAATGGTACATAGAAGAAATGTTCATATTAATAATGTTAATGATTCTGCATCAAAATTTTTTTCGAAAAATTTAAAATTTGACCGAAAACAGTTTTTTATTGAAAACGCCCCCAAAAAGTGGGCGTGGCAAAAAACTTTATATAGACGAAATATAGATATTAATATTGTCTAAATATGTTGTTCAGAAACTTTTTTAAAATTCCTTACGGTTTGGTCAAAAACTGAGTTTTTCTTAAAAGGGGGCGTGGCAGTGGGCGGATTTCGAAAATTTTTACACTTGTTCTGTAGGCAGAGACGAGGATCCTATATACCAAATTTCATTATCCTAGCTCAAAATTTAAGGCCTAAAAATCGGTGACGTACAGACGGACGGACGGACGGACGGACGGACGGACAGACAGACATGGCTTAATCGACTCAGCTAGCGATTCTGAGTCGATCCATATACTTTGAGGTATATGTAGCGAAATTATTTCTCTATGTTACAAACTAAGTATCAAAACTAATATACCCCTATGGGATAGGGTATAATAATAAATCCACAAAAAGGCATATGGCAACTAAATATAAACACGTTTGGTACCTACTCGTTGATTTTGAATTAAACACTTTATTTTCGTTAAAGTGTTCGGTATTCATTACAATTTCAGTAAAAAGTGCCTTCCAGAAGTGGCAATTAGCACGTTACCAGCATTTTATTCACTCTAATTGGTACCCAGAATTTGCACAATATTATTGCATACATGGCATGTTTTTAACTTGGTTGATTTTTTTTCCAACATTGATACTGAAAATCCCATAAAGTGGTTCAATTGAATGGCAAACAACGAGAAAATGTTGAAGTCCATAAAATGTTAGATGTAGATAGGTTGGTATTCTTCAAACGAAAGTTGAATAGTTCAACTTTTAATACGGATTGCAATGGGTTTTGTGTTTTATTTAACGTCACCGAAGTGTGCTCATATGTGCAATTGCAATTAATTGGCTAGGTTCAGTGGTTCCACTATGTTATCGATGTTTGAGATTCAGATTATTTCAAGGTTTGTGCTTTTTGTGCAACACATTTAACCCTTTCAATGCGGATTGTTTTTTTTTAAATCCTTTTGTGATCTGATTACTTATGGTTCTAAAAACACATATTTTTTAACAATTTTGAAAGAGTATTTCTTTATGTCCAATAAGTTACTAATAGTAGGTCAGTAAATACTAAAAAAAGATTTGAGAAGGCTATCATTAAAATAATCATCCTTTAAAATTGGGTATCGTTCAAAAAAATTTCAATTTGAATTTCCCAAAAAAAAAAACGTTTTTTTACAGAAAACGTCCCAAAAGGTAGGTTGTGAAAAAAATGTGTTTCGCCAAAAAAAATATAGATATTAAGATTATCTAACTATCTACCGTTCGACAAAAAACAATGTATATCTGAAAAGTGGCGGATTTTAAAATTGTTTACAATTGTTCTGCTGGGAGCAACAAAAAGTTCGTGTACATAATTTCATCATTCTAACGCAAAATTTAAGGCAAGAGATATGAGAAAGCTACAATCCGCTGTGCGGATCGTGTAATACCTATCCCATCCAATCCTTAAAATGAATATCCCTAAAATGTGGACTTTATGGCGATGAAATATTGTAAATGTAAATGTCACAACAATAATAATGTTTAGACACTTTTTCAAAATCTTTTACGGTTCGACAAAAACACAACGTTTTCTATTGCATATACCTTGGGGCAGGGTATTTGCATTTGTATACACAAATTTTGGGATTGTCTAAATATTTAGTTCAGAAATATTTTCAAAATTCAAAAAAAAAAACGTTTTTTCTGAAAAGTGGGCATGGCAGTGGGTGGATTTTGAAATTGTTTACACTTGTTCTAAAGTAACGAACAAGGATCCTTTATACCAAATTTCATTCTCCCAGCTAAAAATGTAACGCCTAAGATCGGTGACATACAGACGGACGGAAGGGCAGACAGGCATGGCTGAGTCGATCCATATACTTTGAGGTATATCTAGCTAAATAATTTCTCTCTTTTACAAACTATGTTAACTAAAACTAATATACCCCTGGGGGATATATATATATTATATATATTGCGTAGTTGAATGAAAATAAAGGTTACTATGCCTTTTTATAACCTTATAACTAGTTTTAAATTAAGAGCATATTAACAGCATTTTCAGTTTAAGTCAATACTCGCATACTTATATGAAACCAACCTAGTTCTTAGGAAAACAAATTACTTTTACTTCAATCCAGACATTAAGCATTGGTGCCTAAATGATTAAAAAATGTAAGCTTTCTAGTTTTCCACTGTTGGTTTCTATCACAAATAATGTTGTACTTAGTCAGTTTTCATTAACACTGATTCACTTTTCAGACTATAGACAGATAGTTGCATACTATCCTCTACAGCTTAAACTTAATCTAAATAAATCACCCTTATTCCAACAGTCGTTTAACGACAAGTCACAAAACGACAATGTTCTACTCGGCATTACAGCAGGCGTTTTATGAGTTGTTTTACGTCAAAAAACGCTAGATGTCGTTTTAGTTCATGTGGAACTTAATTTCTTGTTCGACTTCGTATTCTTTAAGGCTTTTTTTTAAACGTAATTTCTTGTCGAGGAGAAATTTGTAAAAGCCTAATAGTAAAAATCGCTTGAAAATGCGAATTTTATTTATATTTTCAACTATTTAGTATAGGTATAAGTTATTTAGTTATTTATTTGTCTTCAAGGGTGAAATTAACGAATCCACAACAGATGAAACGCCTGGTAAAGTTGATAGAAAAGTAGTCTCATCTGGCAATACATTTTAAAAGAGATGTCCCACAATTGGATATATTTAAAACTGCAGACGTTGCTGCAGTATTTAACGGATTTGGACCACCGATTAGAGAAAAAAAAACATATGAGAAGACTACAATCCGCTGTGCGTATCGTTAAATACCCTATCCCATCCCATCAGTAAAACTTATGTCACCAAAATGTGGACATGGCTTAAAACACGATGGGGATTAAACATAGAAAATGACATTGTCACAACAAATTTTACGGTTCTACAAAAGACAAGGTTTTTATCCTGCATATGTTATATGTGTATAAAAATGGTTTTTATATAAAAACGCCCCCAAAAAGTGGCCGTGGGTTAAAATGGCCTGTAGACGAAATGTTCATATTAATATTACTAATGATTCTGCATCAACATTTTTTCAAAAATCTTTTATAGTTCGACAAAAATCAACGCGTTTCTCCTGCATATGACATGGGGTAGGGTATAAAAATGGGTTTTGTAAGAAAACGCCCCTAAAAAGTGCGCTAAATCGACTCAGATAGCGATTCTGAGTCAATCCATATACTTTGAGGTATATGAAGCTAAATTATTTCTCTATGTTACAAACTATATCAAAACTAATATACCCCTATGGTATAGGGTAAAAACATATGAGAAGGCTACAATCCGCTGTGCGGATCGTTGAATACCCTATCCCATCCTTAAGATTAATATCCCCAAAATGTGGTCTTTATGGCCATAAATTATTGAAAATGAAGTTGTCACAGCATATTGTTCAGACGGTTTATCAAAATCTTTTATGATTTAAAAAAAAAACATATGAGAGGCTACAATCCGCTATGCGGATCGTTGAATACCCTATCCCATCCCATCCTTTAAATTAATATCCTCAAAATATAGGCCTTATGGCGATGAAATACAGAAAATGACATTGTCAAAATATATTGCTCAGACAGTTTCTCAAAATCTTGTGTGGTTCGACAAAAAACAACGTATTTCTATTGCTAATGCCTTGGGATGGGGTATACAAATGGTTTTTGTAAGAAAACGCCCCCAAAATGTGGGCGTAGGTGAAAATGATCTATGGACAAAATGTTTATATTACCATTGCGGAAGTATTTGCATCAAAATTTTTTTCGAAAGTTTTAAAATTTGGACAAAAAGCGTTTTTTTACCAAAAACGCCCCCAAAAAGTGGGCGTGGCAAAAAACTTTGTATGAACGAAATATAGATATTAGGATTGTCTAAATATGCTGTTCAGAAACTTTTTTGAAATTCCTTACCGTTTGCCTTAAAACTACGTTTTTCTAAAAGGGGGCGTGGCAGTGGGCGGATTTCAAAAATTTTTACACTTGTTCTGGTGACTCGGCCAAGGATCCTATCTACCAAATTTTATTATCCTAGCTCAAAATTTAAGGCCCAAAAATCGGTGACGAACAGACAGACGGACGGACGGACACACGGACGGACGGACGGACAGACAGACATGGCTAATTCGACTCAGCTAGCGATTCTGAGTCGATCCATATACTTTGAGGTATATGTAGCTAAATTATTTCTCTATGGTACAAACTAAGTATCAAAACTAATATACCCCTATGGGATAGGGTATAAACAACGTTTTTCTATTACATATGCTTTGGGGAGGGCATACAAATGGTTTTTGTAGGAAAACGCCCCCAAAAAGTGGGCGTGGGTTAAATGTTCATATTATTTTTATTAAAGTTTTTGCATCAAATGTTTTTTCGAATATTTAAAAATTTGACCGAAAAAATTTTTTTTTACTAAAAACGCCCCAAAAAGTGGGCGTTGCAAAAAACTATATACTGACGTAATATAGATTTTACGATTTGCTAAATATACTGCTCAGACATTGTTTTAAAATTCCTTACGTTACTACGTTTTTTTTTAAAGGGGTCGTGGCAGTGGGCGGTTTTAAAAAAATTTTACACCTGTTCTGCTGGGAGGAACTAAGAGCACGTGTACCAAATTTAAGGCCCAAAAATTGGATACGTACGGACGGACGGACAGACATGGCTAAATCGACTCAGCTAGCGGTTCTAAGTTGATCCATATACTTTGAGGTATATCTAGATAAATTATTTCTCTATGTTATAAACTATCCAAAGCGTTTTTTGGACTTCAACAAATTACTTAGTGTTCCATACAATATAAAGAAAAAGCAATATGGTTAATGAGTTCAGTTTTTTTTATTCTAACCTTAATGCAACCACTCTGTTCGGTGTCCAAAAAAAGAAGGGTGAGAAAAGTACTAATGAAATGACAGCTCAAATGAAACTTGCTACTTGTGTTCGACAAAAGATGTCGGTGGAGATGCCAAATGTTGAACAGGGTGACCTCGTTTCAATCGATCATAGAGATCTCAAACATCCTGCCCGGTCGAGCCATAAGGCTCGAAGTTCTCTATCTCGACAAGCCGGCACAGCTTCTGCACTGCCCGGGTAAAGATACCTGCTGACGTCTTAATAGTCGCGTTACGCACAAGTCCATCGCTGCCCGGGTGGACTTCAATCACTCGACCCAATCGCCAGTAAGTCGGTGGTAAGTTCTCTTGACGTATAATGACGATATCACCAATTCGGATATTGAGTAACTGCCTCTGCCACTTATTTCTCGTTTGAAGTGTTAGTAAATACTCCTCACTCCATCTTTGCCAAAATTGCTGATGAATTTGTCGCAACCATTGCCAATGCTTGATGCGATTACTAGGAATATCATTAACACTTGGCTCTGGCACTGCAAGGAGGGGAGTTCCAATAAGGAAGTCAGCTGGCGTTAATGCAAATTTGTCCTCCGGATCGTCGTACAGGGGAGTTAGCGGACGCGAGTTGAGACATGCTTCGATGCGAGTCGCCAATGTATGAAGCTGGTTGTACCACATTACTTGTCCTCCGACCAAACGTACCAAATGATGTTTGGCAGATTTTACCGCAGCCTCCCATAATCCGCCTTGATGAGGAGCGCTGGGTGTGATGAAATGCCAATTGGTTCCTAAGCTGGCTAACGACTGCTTGCAGTGATCATTATGCCAATCTACCAGATCCTCCTGAAGAATACGGTTTGCACCAATGAAGGCAGTGCCATTGTCACTATAGAGGTTCCTACATGGACCTCGTCTGCTGACAAAACGGGTAAGGGCATCTAAGAAAGCCTGCGAAGACAAGTCATCTACTACCTCTATATGCACCGCCTTTATCGCCATACATATAAAAATAGCCAAATAGGTCTTGACGGTGGTACGTGACCGCTTTGCCCCGATGCGCAACAAAAATGGGCCGCAGTAATCGACTCCGGTTGACTGAAATGGGCGAGCAGGATTGACCCTTTGTTTTGGTAATGAAGCCATTTGCTGCATCAGGGTAGCACCGCGATGACGTCGACAAATGACACAGTTGTGGATGAAACTTCGTACAGCTTGTCTGACATTCAAGATCCAGTAACGGCTGCGAAGGTGGTGAAGCATCAACTGCGTCCCACCATGAAGTGTCTTCTGATGAGCTTGCTGTATGAGCAACCAGACTAGTGCGCTGTTCCGAGGCAATATGATGGGGAAGCGATAGTCCTGAGGTACTGCAGCCTTGCCTAGTCGACACCCAACACGAAGAAAACCGCAATCATCCACGAAAGGGTTAAGTGACAGTAATGGACTCGAACTGTCAATCCTAACCCCATGTCGAATTTGATGTACTGCTGACGAAAAAGCATTGTCCTGCTCGATACGGATAAGTTTATTCAGTGCTTCATCTAATTCATCAGCGTTGACCACTGCCATTGACAAGTGCCGTCGTTTCGGGGTCCAACGTAGCATTCGAACCACTGTATACAATAGGCGATGAAGTGAACTAAAGCGTTCCGTCAGAGCGATCACTTGACCATCAAGTTGTCGGGTGGTTAACTTGGGAGCAATTGTAGTTACCATTGTCAGCAGAGACACTTTCTCCTCTTGTTGTACAACACCCAATTCGTCCTGATTAAGTTGTCTATCAGGTTTGGAGGCGAGAGTTATCGGGTCTTTCATCAACCACTCAGGGCCATGCCACCATAAGCGATGTTCTAATAAATCCGTTGCTCCCATTCCACGACTAGCGCAATCCGCTGGATTTTGCGCAGATCGAACATAGTACCAATCATCGGTTGATGTCAGTTCCTGAATTTGGCGTACCCGATTAGAGACATATGCCTTGAGTGTGGTAGGTTGCTTCCGAAGCCAGCAAAGTACAATTCGGGAGTCAGACCATAGGTAGCACGGCGTGTCCATCAATCTTAAGGCAACTCGAACATTCTCCAGGGTGAGCACCAACAGATGCGCTGCGCAAAGCTCTAGACGAGGGATAGTTGCACCCTTTAGTGGTGCCACCTTTGTGCGGGATGTCAGAAGCGATATTCGTGTGTCGTTCGTGCCGTCGGTAGTTTTCGTGAAAATAACAGCTGCGTACGCACGCGAGCTAGCGTCACAAAACCCATGTAGAGCTGTTATTCGTCCATCCACCATTCCTAGCCATCGAGGGACCCGAACATGGTTGAGTGCGTCGAGTCCGTTGCGAAATTGAAGCCAAGCTTTTTGCAAGTCAACTGGCAGCGGGTCATCCCAAGTTATGCCGGTCATCCAAAGAGTCTGGATAAAAATCTTTCCATTGATTACGACCGGCGCCAGAAGCCCGGTGGGATCAAAGAGTTGAGATACTTCACTAAGTACGCGCCGCTTCGTTAGACCTTCATCGTGAGATTTCACATTCACTCTGAAAAATAACTCATCGGAGACTGGATCCCACCGTAGTCCGAGCACAGTAGCAGTCGGAGAATTAATAGTGAGCTCTGCGGTAGAAGATTTTGTTCCAGTTAAATTATTAATTACCTGAGCGCTGTTGGAGTTCCACTTTCGAAGCTTGAAATGTCCATCTGAAAGAATGGTGTTGACATTCATAGCTAAGATAGCAGCATCGTTGACATCATTGCAGCTAACCAAAAAATCATCGACATAAAATGACGTCAGTATAGTAACTCGCGCAGATACTGCCAGATTTTGGTCTGCTACTCGGGTGTAATTGTCGTAAGCGCATTGGTGCAGTGCTCGCACTGCATTGTATGGACTGCAAGCCATGCCATACGTCACAGTCGTCAAACGATAAACACCAATGGGGTCTGTGGGTGATTCTCGCCAGAGAATACGCTGAAAGTTCCTGTCTTCCGGAGTTACCAAGACCTGCCGGAACATCTTCTCAATATCTGCGGTGAGTGCGATGCGAAAACGTCGAAAGCGAAAGATGATGTTGATTAGCGAATCCTGTATCGTTGGGCCCACTAATTGGATGTCATTTAAAGAGACCCCAGAGCTAGTTCGCGCCGAAGCATTAAAAACCACGCGGAACTTGGTGGTTACAGCATGATGTGGAATATAAAAACAGTTTGTGTGATTCAAGTTGTCCGTTGGATCAACACGTTCCATATGACCAAGTTCTGCGTATTCACGCATAAATGTAACATACCTTTCGCGAAGTTCCATATCTCCAGCCAAACGCCTTTCTAGACAATGAAACTGTCGCAATGCTTGGGTATATGATTCTCCAAGGTCAAAAGCATCGCAATGAAATGGTATACGCACCATGTATCGTCCATCATTCGTTCGCGAGTGGGTAGCAGCGAATATGCGCCCACACTCATCGTCTTCAACCTCATTCCCGGGAACCTCTTCTAACTTCCAGAATGTTTGCACAAGCTTGTCCAAAGTTGTATCATCTCCACATACCTGAGCATGAAATGTGTTCATGCTTCGCGTCGACGAAGGGTCCGGGGTAGCAGGACCAAACACGACCCAACCAAGTTGAGTGCGTTGAGCGTGAGGCTCGTTACGTTTGCCATTTATGACAGCGCTTTGGACGATTAATCCCCAAACATCTGCTCCAATAAGAGCATCAATGCCTCCAGGTGTCCCACAGTGCTCGTCAGCAAGTTGTAGACCGACCAGATGCTTCCATTGATTCACGTCGATCGGCACCGATGGGATAATTGATGTTATTGCTGGTATTATTAACACATCAATCTTCAAAGTAAAGTTGGAGTGCGTAGAACAAAGTGTGAGCCTAGCGCTGCCTTTCGTTCTAGTACTTGCAAAGCCTCCAATACCCTCTACAGCTACCTCATATTTGCGTCTGCGAAGATGTAGATGGTTAGCAAAACGGTCAGATACAAAACTTACCTGCGATCCGGGATCGCAGAGGATACGTGCCATCGCTGCTGATCTGGTGACTGCCCATAGACATATGCGCGCGCAGTAGCCAACAAAATAGTTCGGTTGTCTTGGACAGTATAGCTACCGATGGCTTCGGTCAGTCATGAACTGGGTGTTTCCACAGATGAGGCAGCTGCTTGGGAATCGTTATTAGAAACATCTTTCATCTGCACAGGTTGTGTTGACGTCCTAGTTTCACGGCAGAAAATCGTATGGTGTTTGCGACCACACTGCCGACATCCACTTGACGAGCATTGCCTAGAAGAATGGCCATGTTTTAGGCAATTAAAACATAAACTTGATGTTCTAATTGCTTCAAAGCGCTGCTCTGGTCTCATTGCTAGCAAAAGTTGACAGCATCCAACCCTATGAGGACCCTGGCAATGCGGACACTTTCCTTCATCCATCGTGGCAGCATGAACCTTTACTGGACGATTTCTTGCTAACGAAGTTTCTGGTCGAGTTGGTCTAATAAGCTCAGTAGTGAGACTATGTGCTCGTCTCTCTACGAATGTGAGTAAAGATGACAAACTCGGGATCTTATTGGAGGAACAGCTCATGTTCCACTCACGCTGCGTTGAGCTAGGAAGTTTTGAAGCAACAATAGGTACTGTTAGCGCGTCCCATTGTTCCACAGGCAGTTTCATCACACGTAATGCACGCAAAGATTCTTGTACCGCATCGATGATAGTCAGCAGTCCCTTCGCCGTCTCGTCCCCAATCGACTTGATATTGAGAAAGCGGGACACGTGAATTTCGGCTAAAAGTTTTGGGTTGTCGTACCGCTCCTTCAACGTGCTCCACACTTCCTCATATCCACCAGAATACATAGCGCCAATCAAAGGGACCTTTATGGCATTAACTGCCTGCCGAAGCTTACCCAATTTATATGCCTCTGGAAAATCCATGTTATGCACTAGAGTCTGAAATATATCCTTGAAAGCCAGCCAATTATGCAATGAGCCGTCAAAAGTAGGAATGACCACTGGAACCAATTTAACCTCAAACTTCTGTGCTGTTGAAATGGACTCGTCACTCTTCAATGGTCTCACGGCAGTGGAGTTTGTCTCCAACATTTTGCGGTTAAGTGTGATGCACGTCTCGTTATACAGCGCCTCCACCTGTTCCCACAATTGCTCATGTGCTGTGAACTCTCTAGGTTGGGCACTCCCGACCAATAGCTGATGGTTCTTCACAAAACGATCGTAGTGCGCCGATACTGCGTTCAGCTCCTGGTTCAACTGGCACGTGTCACAAGCTGCATAGTTAGCTCCCATGATGCGGTCATGAATGCGTTTAATTGCGTTATGTGCAGCAACCCGCAAGTTGAGTTCCGCCATGAAGTATTCTACCGATATCCGTTTCCCAGCGCAAAGTCCCACATAAAGAATGACTCACTAACTAAAGTCGCACAGTAGGCGCAGTAATGCTTTCCACAGTTCCAGTTATAATTTCCACGGACTACTCCAATCAAATTCCAAGTACCTCACAGGAGGCACCAAAATGTTCCATACAATATAAAGAAAAAGCAATATGGTTAATGAGTTCAGTTTTTTTTATTCTAACCTTAATGCAACCACTCTGTTCGGTGTCCAAAAAAAGAAGGGTGCAAAAAGTACTAATGAAATGACAGCTCAAATGAAACTTGCTACTTGTGTTCGACAAAAGATGTCGGTGGAGATGCCAAATGTTGAACAGGGTGACCTCGTTTCAATCGATCATAGAGATCTCAAACACTTAGGAAAACTTAGCAACGAATTTAAAATCAAACTATGTATATTTTTTCTCAGTAAAGGTTTCAACGAAAGAGAGCGAATTCTTAATTTATTCTTCCTTTTATAAACTTAGATACATACAATCCACAAATTACAAATACAAATTTTCGATGAGTTTGTTAAATGTTACAATTGTCATTTAACATTTCAATTCCATATTGTTACAAAAGTAATATTCAACATTAGTATTAAATATAATAAAATCCAGATTAATATTTAAAAATGATGTAAAGCATCAACACAAACTATGTATCAAAACTAATACACCCCTATGGGATAATGTATAATGAGAGCGGAGGCTTTCAGAGAAAAGAATAACGACACTTAAACGACACTGAAATGAATCGACTCAAAAAACGAAATTTGTCGTTTAATAAAACGCAATGTGGAGTAAGGATGAATATTCATTTGCTAACAGAAATGGAATTATGTCTGCTGTAAGGGAAAAGTGGAGATGACCCATGACTTTTTTTCATGCTACTAGCCCATTGTAATTATTGCACTGTACCGCTGGAAAATTGGCTAATATTGTGTAGGTTCAAGAAAATCAAACATTTATCAAAACTGTTCATTATACCCTATCCCATAGGGGTATATTAGTTTTGACAATAAGTTTGTAATATACAAAAATAACATTAAACGGGAGAAGTGCAGGCGAACAAGTAGCGGAAGCCGTAAACTGCTACAAAACAGACAAAACTGCCATCCAGAAAATACGATGGGATGGGCCTGCTAAAAAGAGGATGAAAAACTGTGGCATCTACTAGGGAACATAGTGAGCAGAAACAGCATCTATTCGGATGCGGATTTGTCATAAGTGCCAGACTTAGGCCAGAAGTCTTATATTTCCAAGACATTAGTGAACGCATTGAAACAATCCGCATCAAGGCCTTATATGCGCCCATTCTCCGACGGAGGAAAAAGATGATATAACTAAGGATTGCTTCTAAGAGCTCCTCGACAAAACCTATGAGCGACTACCAAAGTACGATGTTATTATCTTGCTTGGAGATTTTAACGCAAAGGTAGGAAGAGATGACATCTTTAGCAGTATTGTCGGAAAATAAAGCCTACATGACAACACGTCTGGTAACGGACTTAGGCTAATTGACTTCGCTAAGGAACGAAATGCCACTATAGCCAGCACACGGTTTCCTCACCTCGATATACATAAGGGGACATGGCGGTCTCCAGATCAACGAACAGTCAACCAAATTGATCACATTGCGATAGACAAGAGGTACGCATCCAGTATTTTGGGTGTACGAAACATTCCGAGGGGCCAACATCGATGACGACGAGACCGCCAATACCTTCGCCCAACGCGTATCACTTAACCTCTCGATTCACACCATACCACCAGCATCTAATGTCGAAGAACAATGGTAACGATGCCAACAAGCCATTAGAACAGCCGCAACTGATGTGCTAAGTTTCTCGCGGCCATTAGCAAGAAACCCCTGGTTTGATGAGTAGTGCCGTCAGGTGCTCGCAGCCAAGAACGAGGCCTACAAGGCTAAGCTATAGGTGAAGACGAGAGCTGCCATTGAGCGCTATAGGCAAAGAAGAAGGGAAGAACACTGTCTTTTCAGAAAGTAGAAAAAAGAGCAAGAAAATCGCGCGATAGAGGATATAGAGACATGCCACTCCAGGAACGATGGTCGCAAATTTTACCAAAGTGTAAAACGTCAAAGCCAAGGAAACAAGGCTCGGACAGAATCCTGTCGAGATGAACAAGGAAATATCGTAGTTGAGACACAGTCGATGCTGAGGATATGGAAGAACCATTTCTGCAGACTGTTAAACGGCGATGACGAACAACATTCCGCTGTCAGGCAGAACGAACCACTTAATATTAGCAACGGCAGCGAAAACTACCAACCAACCGACCTAAGTTAAGTGTGGATACTAATATCTAAACTCAAGCTTAATAAGGTTTCCGGAAATGACGGCCTTCCCATTGAGCTTTATAAATCTGGCGGAGTGACTTGGTATGTAACATCCACCAACTCAGCCAAATCTGGTCGGATGGAAGTATGCCTCAAGAATGGAACCTCTGCATCGTTTGCCCGCACAAAAAAGGAGACCCTCTGAACTGCGCCAACTACAGAGGCATAAGTCTGCTCAACATCGCCTACAAATTCCTATCTGCCGTAATATGTGAATGCCTGAAACCGTTTACCAACAACCTGATCGGCCCTTATCAGTGTGGTTTTAAGCCAGGGAAGTCCACAACCGATCAAATATTCACACTTCGGCATAACCTGGAAAAAAAACCCAAGACTCGAAATCGCTAGCTAAGTCGATCAGGCCATGTCTGTTCGTGTAAAAATTTTTAAAATCCACCCACTGCCACGCCCACTTTTGAGAAAAACGTTAGTTTTGGCGAAACGGTAGGAAATTTTGAAAAAGATTCTGAAAAACAGATTTAGACAATCCCAATACCTATATTTTGTCTATACCTTCTGGGGCGCGTTGGGAGCATTTTTTAAAGAAAACTATTGGTATACATTAACCCATAGCATATACAATAAAAAAAACCTCGTTTTAGTATAACCATAAGAGAGTTTGATCAATTGTGTGAGCACTTAGGCAATGTCATTTTCTAATTTCATCCCCACGAAGTTTTTAGCCTCTCCCACTTTTTGGGGATATTAGTTTTAAAGATAGGTTGGGATGGGATAGGGTATTTAACGACCCGCACAGCGATTTGAAGCCTTCTCATATGTAATTGATTAAACTTGAAATGAGTTTAGTCTAAATGTGTCTTAATGCAATTTTAAAGTTTTGACCATTAGGACAAATCACTACTTTCTGCAACATCTGCGTCCTTACTCTTATAAAATTCATTTTGGAAGTTTTATATTTTTATTTATATTTTAAATATTATCGGTATACATCCCATATTACATGTCTGCTATATGGGATGTATACCGTTTATCAAAGTATTTTAAAGTCGAGTGCCCATGGAGCACATACCTACGACCCACTCATGCACCTACCACATGATTTATCTAATCAATAAAATAATATTATGCGTGTATGAAAATCATTTTCTTATAAAATATCAAAAGCAACAGCATCACTCACTCAGTCTGTATGTATGACTATAAAATAACATCTTGCATTGTTAATTGCCAAAGGGAAGTTTTTTCATTATCCTAGCAAATCAAAACCAAAGAACCTATAAGCAAGCTGATTTTCAACAAACTCAGAAAATAAACAAAAACTTTGTAATTTACAGTTAAGAAATAAATTATCTGTAGTGAAAATTCCATGAAAATTGCCTTGGCAAAATTAATTGATTGAAACAACCCCAAATATGCCGCAGGATAATTGTTTTTGCCTTGGCGCAAATAAAAAGGAATATACAGAGTCTATAGTATGAGGATGAAATTCTACTCCTCAACGGTTCATCTGCAATGGAGCGGATAGAGGTTTGGATGTTTTCGGATATGAATGAATGTGACTTTTGTATTCCCAATGGATGGGATATCTAGGTATTTTGCAATCTATGTAAGTTTGACAGCAGGCTTTTATATACATTAATTTTACCAAGTAATTAAAACAAATCAGAGGACCTACAACTTGGTGTTTGTCTTTTTAGTAAATGTGTAACAAACAGCTATATGGAGGGATCAGTGGAGTAGTGGATATTGCAAAAGAGTATACAACTACAAGAGTGCGCATCTCATACAACGAAAATTTACTATGGGGGGTATTGATATTGATACCCCAGTGCGCACATTGCCATGCCATCATCAAGCAACAGCATAGAAGATGCATACGAACGACGAAAATTCCCCTTCGCACTTACCGCCCGCGTCAGAGACAGTTACAATATTTTTAGCTGTGATGCGTACTCTATAATTATATGCCTCTTTGATATTGCAAATACATATAGCAAGGCCAATTATTATGATATGACAAATCTTCCTAATGATATCAATATTGTCATGATATGTTTTTTATCGTAAGTGATCCACTTTTCATCACCAGTCACCATCTACTAAAGAAATGTTGCGAATCGGAGATGGAAATTAGGTCATCTGTTTATACCCTATCCCATAGGGGGGTATATTAGTTTTGATACATAGTTTATAACATAGAGAAATAATTTTGCTACATATACCTCAAAGTATATGGATCGACTCAGAATCGCTAGCTGAGTCGAATTAGCCATGTCTGTCTGTCCGTCCGTCCGTCCGTGTGTCCGTCCGTCCGTCTGTCTGTTCGTCACCGATTTTTGGGCCTTAAATTTTGAGCTAGGATAATGAAATTTGGTATATAGGATCCTTGTCCGAGTCACCAGAACAAGTGTAAAAATTTTTGAAATCCGCCCACTGCCACGCCCCCTTTTTAGAAAAATGTAATTTTTGGCAAAACCGTAAAGAATTTTAAAAAAGTGTCTGAACAGCATATTTAGAGAATCGTAATATCTATATTTTGTTCATATAATGTTTTTTGCCACGCCCACTTTTTGGGGGCGTTTTCAATAAAAAACTGTTTTCGGTCAAATTTTAAATTTTTCGAAAAAATTTTTGATGCATAATCATTAACATTATTAATATGAACATTTCGTCTCTATACCATTTTAACCCACGCCCACTTTTTGGGGGCGTTTTTATATAAAAACCATTTTTATACACTACCCCATAACATATGAAGGAGAAAACCTAATCTTTTGTAGAACCGTAAAAGTGTTTTGTAAGCAGTCTGAAGATTTAGTTGTCACTATATCATTTTTTCTATTTTATCCACATCGTATTTTTAGCCATGCCCACTTTTTTTTGGGATTTTAGTTTTATGGATAGGATGGGATAGGGTATTCAACGATCCGCACAGCGGATTGTAGCCTTCTCATATGTTTTTTTTTACATTGAGCTTCTTTTTGTGTTCATCCTTATTCAAATAAATCTCAACGGTTTATTGTGCAGTTTGCTGGGCAATCGAAACAGTACGTATTTACATTATAGTCACATTCGACGATTTCCGTTTATCGATATTTTTCAAAATTGGCCTTTTAGAGGGTGGTGAATCTTTAACATCGAAATTACCAGAACAGAATCGAAACCATAACTGCGCGCCACTGTCTGTTACAGTATCAGGACTATAAAAACTAATCACATTTTTTTCTGCAACGCAAATTGCTTATTATAGGAATGGGGTTTCATGTCTCTTCATCTCTTTCATATTTTTATTGTCTTTCTTTTTCTGAATTACTTTTATACGTTTTTACTTTGAACTTGTTCCTTGTGTACTACTGGCACTTGTTTGAGGTATTTTAGTACCAGCCGCTATGAGAGTCCACAGCATTTTTTCATCTCAGAGAAGGTGTTTACTGGATCTTTATAGGGGTGATAGTCTCAGCTATATAAGAGAAACAACATAACCTATGCCGATGATGTGGATTATATCTGTAAAGTATTGTGTCGAAGATGGCACTGAGTAAGTGTTCGTGTCAAGATTCCCAAACAAGGAATGTGCGTGTTATATTTAAAGGTCAGTTGGTATAAATAGATGGTGTAGGCTCCGTCCACGCAATGAACAACTGTCGCTCTGTCGCTTAAAAATTCGCTCAGTCGCTCAGGGTTTATGTGGCTACCTGCATACGATTTCATGTGTTTTAATTTGTCTGCGTCGCTCAGCGACTCGTCGCTTATTGCGCGGACGGAATTCGGATGTCCTTGCAAATTAAAACTTTGTGATTTTACTCTTAATTAATCATTTTGGAAGAATCGGAAAATCGGAGGTAGGTATATAAATTGTAGAGGATAGACCCAAGAACCGAGCCTTGGGGCACTCCAGCAGAAAAATTTTCATAATCAGAATAATCACTATTGACATGCACTTTAAAACATCGATTTTCAACGAAACTTTGGACAATTTTAGAAAGAAATGGCGGAAAATTTAAATGTATCATTTTATATGTGAGTCTTTTATGCCACACGGAATCAAAAGCTTTCTCAATATCGAGTAAAATCATACCAGTAGATCTGCCTGTTGCACGTTTTTATACCCTATCCCATAGGGGTATATTAGTTTTGATACATAGTTTGTAACATAGAGAAATAATTTAGCTACATATACCTCAAAGTATATGGATCGACTCAGAATCGCTAGCTGAGTCGATTTTGCCATGTCTGTCCGTCCGTCCGTCACCAGTTTTTGGGCCTCAAATTTTGAGCTAGAAGGATGAAATTTGGTACACGTGCTCTTTGTTGCTCCCAGCAGAACAAGTGTAAAAAATTTTGATATCCGCCCACTGCCACGCCCCCTTTTTAGAAAAACGTATTTTTTGGCCAAACATGAACATTTCCTCAATAGACCATTTCAACACTAGCCCACTTTTTGGGGCGTTTTTATATAAAAAACATTTTTATACACTACCCCAGTTTTTTGTAAGCAGTCTGAAGAATGTAATGTAATTTTCTTTATTTTATCCACATCGTGGTTTTAGCCATGCCCACTTTTTGGGGATTTGAGTTTTACAGATAGGATGGGATAGGGTATTCAACGATCCGCACAGCGGATTGTAGCTTTCCATATGTTTGTATACCCTATCCCATAGGGGTATATTAGTTTTGATACATGGTTTGTAACATAGAGAAATAATTTAGCTGCATATACCTCAAAGTCTATGGATCGACTCAGAATCGATAGCTGAGTCGATTTAGCCATGTCTGTCCGTCCGTCCGTACGTCACCAGTTTTTGGGCCTTAAATTTTGAGCTAGAATGATGAAATTTGGTACACCTGCTCTTTGTTGCTCCCAGCAGAACAAGTGTAACAACAACTGCCACGCCCCCTTTTTAGAAAAACGTATTTTTTGGCCAAACCATAAGGAATTTTGAAAAACTTTCCGAACAACATATTTAGACAATCTGAATATCTGTATTTCGTTCATATAAAGTTTTTTGCCACGCCCACTTTTTGGGGCCGTTTTTAATAAAAAACTTTTTTCGGTCAAATCTTAAAATTTTCGAAAAAACTTTTGATGCAGAATCATTAGTAATATAAATATGAACATTTCGTCCATAGACCATTTTAACCCACCCCCACTTTATGGGGACGTTTTTATATAAAAAACATATGAGAAGGCTACAATCCGCTGTGCGGATCGTTGAATACCCTATCCCATCCTATCCATAAAACTAAAATCCCCAAAAAAGGGGGCATGGCTAAAAACACGATGTAGATAAAATAGAAAAAATGATATAGTGACAACAAATTCTTCAGACTGCTTACAAAACAATTTTACGGTTCTACAAAAGACAAGGTTTTCTCCTGCATATGTTATGGGGTAGGGTATAAAAATGGTTTTTATATAAAAACGCCCCCAAAAAGTGGGCGTGGGTTAAAATGGTATATAGACGAAATGTTTATATTAATAATGTTAATGATTCTGCATCAAAATTTTTTTCGAAAAATTTAAAATTTGACCGAAAACAGTTTTTTATTGAAAACGCCCCCAAAAAGTGGGCGTGGGAAAAAACTTTATATGGACGAAATATAGATATTAATATTGTCTAAATATGCTGTTCAGAAACTTTTTTAAAATTCCTTACGGTTTGGTCAAAAACTGAGTTTTTCCTAAAAGGGGGCGTGGCAGTGGGCGGATTTCAAAAATTTTTACACTTGTTCTGTAGGCAGCGACGAGGATCCTATATACCAAATTTCATTATCCTAGCTCAAAATTTAAGGCCTAAAAATCGGTGACGTACAGACAGACGGACGGACGGACAGACATGGCTAATTCGACTCAGCTAGCGATTCTGAGTCGATCCATATACTTTGAGGTATATGTAGCTAAATTATTTCTCTATGTTACAAACTTAGTATCAAAACTAATATACCCCTATGGGATAGGGTATAAACATTTTTATACACTACCCCATAACATATGCAGGAGAAAACCTTGTCTTTTGTAGAGCCGTAAAAGTTTTTTGTACGCAGTCTGAAGAATTTGTTGTCACCATGTCATTTTCTTTATTTAATCCACATCGTGTTTTTAGCCATGTCCACTTTTTGGGGATTTTAGTTTCACAGATAGGATGGGATAGGGTATTCAACGATCCGCACAGCGGATTGTAGCTTTCCATATGTTTTATACCCTATCCCATAGGGGTATATTAGTTTTGACATTAAGTTTGTAACATAGAGAAATAAAATACATATACCTCAAAGTACATGGATCGATTCAGAATCGCTAGCTGAGTCGATTAAGCCATGTCTGTCTGTCCGTCCGTCCGTCCCTCTGTATGTCACCGATTTTTGGGCCTTAAATTTTGAGCTAGAGAGTTGAAATTTGGTATATAGACTCTCTGGCCGACGAAGCAGAACAAGTATAAACATTTTTGAAATCCGCCTACTGCCACGCCCACTTTTAAGATAAACTCAGTTATTGGCCAAACCGTAAAGAATTTCAAAAAAAGTGTCTGAGCAGCATATTTAGATAATCCTAATATCTATATTTCGTTCATACAAAGTTTTTTTGCCACGCCCACTTTTTGGGGGCGATTTTAGTAAAAAAAACGCTTTTTGTCCAAATTTGAAAACTTTCGAAAAAATTTTTGATGCAAATACTTCCGCAATGGTAATATAAACATTTTGTCCATAGATCATTTTCACCCACGCCCACATTTTGGGGGCGTTTTCTTACAAAAACCATTTGTATACCCCATCCCAAGGCATTAGCAATAGAAATACGTTGTTTTTTGTCGAACCACAAAAGATTTTGAGAAACTGTCTGAGCAATATATTGTGACAATGTCATTTTCTGTATTTCATCGCAATAAGGCCTATATTTGAGGATATTAATTTTAAGGATGGGATGGGATAGGGTTTTCAACGATCCGCATAGCGGATTGTAGCCTCTCATATGTTTATACCCTATCCCATAGGGGGGTATATTAGTTTTGACATTAAGTTTGTAACATAGAGAAATAATTTCGATACATATACCTCAAAGTATATGGATCGATTCAGAATCGCTATCTGAGTCGATTAAGCCACGTCTGTCTGTCCGTCCGTCCGTAGCACTTCAAAAAAGTGCCTGAGCAGCATATTTAGACAATCCTTATATCTATATTTCGTCCACACAAAGTTTTTTGCCACGCCCACTTTTTAGGGGCGTTTTTAGTAAAATACGTTTTTTGTCCAAATTTTAAAACTTTCGAAAAAAATGTTGATGCAAATACTTCCGCAATGGTAACATAAACATTTTGTCTATAGATCATTTTCACCTACGCCCACATTTTGGGGCCGTTTTCTTACAAAAACCGTTTGTATACCTTATCCCATAGCATATACAGGAGGAAAACGATGTGTTTTGTCAAGCAACAAAATATTCTGATAAACTGTTTGAACAATATATTGTTGTGACAATGTCATTTTCTATATTATAGGCTAATAAATCCCACTTTTTGGAGATATTAATTTTAAGGATGGGCTGGGATAGGGTATTCAACGATCCGCACAGCGGATTGTAGCCTCTCATATGTTTATACCCTATCCAATAGGGGTATATTAGTTTTGATACTAAGTTTGTAACATAGAGAAATAATTTTGCTACATATACCTCAAAGTATATGGATCGACTCAGAATCGCTAGCTGAGTCGATTAAGCCATGTCTGTCCGTCCGTCCGTCCGTCCGTCCGTCTGTCTGTTCGTCACCGATTTTTGGGCCTTAAATTTTGAGCTAGGATAATGAAATTTGGTATATAGGATCCTTGGCCGTGCCACCAGAACAAGTGTAAAAATTTTTGAAATCCGCCCACTGCCACGCCCCTTTTTAGAAAAAAATTTTTTTTGGCCAAACCGTAAGGAATTTCAAAAAAGTGTCTGAGCAGCATATTTAGACAATCCTAATATCTATATTTCGTTCATACAAAGTTTTTTGCCACGCCCACTTTTTTTCGAAAAAAATTTTGATGCAAATACTTCCGCAATGGTAATATAAACATTTTGTCCATAGATCATTTTCACCTACGCCCACATTTTGGGGGCGTTTTCTTACGAAAACCATTTGTATACCCCATCCCAAGGCATTAGCAATAGAAATACGTTGTTTTTTGTCGAACCACAAAAGATTTTGAGAAACTGTCTGAGCAATATATTGTGACAATGTCATTTTCTGTATTTCATCGCCATAAAGCCTATATTTTGAGGATATTAATTTAAAGGATGGGATCGGATAGGGTATTCAACGATCCGCATAGCGGATTGTAGCCTCTCATATGTTTATACCCTATCCCATAGGGGTATATTAGTTTTGATACTTAGTTTGTAACATAGAGAAATAATTTTGCTACATAACTCAAAGTATATGGATCGACTCAGAATCGCTAGCTGAGTCGATTTAGCCATGTCTGTCTGTCCGTCCGTCCGTCCGTCTGACGTCACCGATTTTAAGCCTTAAATTTTGAGCTAGGATAATGAAATTTGGTATATAGGATCCTCGTCTCTGCCTACAGAACAAGTGTAAAAATTTTTGAAATCCGCCCACTGCCACGCCCCTTTTTAAGAAAAACTCAGTTTTTGACCAAACCGTAAAGAATTTTAAAAAAGTTTCTGAACAACATATTTAGACAATATTAATATCTATATTTCGTCCATATAAAGTTTTTTGCCACGCCCACTTTTTGGGGGCGTTTTCTATAAAAAACTGTTTTCGGTCAAATTTTAAATTTTTCGAAAAAAAATTTGATGCAGAATCATTAACATTATTATTATGAACATTTCGTCTATATACCATTTTAACCCACGCCCACTTTTTGGGGGCGTTTTGATATAAAAACCATTTTTATACACTACCCCATAACATATGCAGCAGAAAACCTTGTCTTTTGTAGAACCGTAAAAGTTTTTTATAAGCAGTCTGAAGAATTTGTTGTCACCATGTCATTTTCTTTATTTTATCCACATCGTGTTTTTAGCCATGTCCACTTTTTGGGGATTTTAGTTTTACAGATAGGATGGGATAGGGTATTCAACGATCCGCACAGTGGATTGTAGCTTTCTTATATTTATACCCTATCCCATAGGGGGGTATATTAGTTTTGATACATAGTTTGTAACATAGAGAAATAATTTTGCTACATATACCTCAAAGTATATGGATCGACTCAGAATCGCTAGCTGAGTCGAATTAGCCATGTCTGTCTGTCCGTCCGTCCGTCCGTCCGTGTGTCCGTCCGTCCGTCTGTCTGTTCGTCACCGATTTTTGGGCCTTCAATTTTGAGCTAGGATAATGAAATTTGGTATATTGGATCCTTGTCCGAGTCACCAGAACAAGTGTAAAAAATTTTGAAATCCGCCCACTGCCACGCCCCCTTTTTAGAAAAACGTAATTTTTGGCAAAACCGTAAAGAATTTTAAAAAAGTGTCTGAACAGCATATTTACAGAATCGTTATATCTATATTTCGTTCATATAAAGTTTTTTGCCACGCCCACTTTTTGGGGGCGTTTTCAATAAAAAACTGTTTTCGGTCAAATTTTAAATTTTTCGAAAAAATGTTTGATGCAGAATCATTAACATTATTAATATGAACATTTCGTCTCTATACCATTTTAACCCACGCCCACTTTTTGGGGGCGTTTTTATATAAAAACCATTTTTATACACTACCCCATAACATATACAGGAGAAAACCTTGTCTTTTGTAGAACCGTAAAAGTGTTTTGTAAGCAGCCTGAAGAATTTGTTGTCACTATATCATTTTTTTTATTTTATCCACATCGTGTTTTTAGCCATGCCCACTTTTTTGGGGATTCTAGTTTTATGGATAGGATGGGATAGGGTATTCAACGATCCGCACAGCGGATTGTAGCCTTCTCATATGTTTTTAACTATGTTGCATATCCTTAGAACTTGGTGAGAGGTACCGTGATTGCGCCTAAAGCCAAATTGTTCGTCAGGATATATTTTCCTTTCTTCAATAATTTTTAACATTTGTTCCTTCAAAATTTGTTTATAAATTTTACTAACAGTGCTAAGTAAACTTATTGGTCTGTAGTTTTCAATTTTATCTAAAGGCTTACCTGCCTTTGGTATTGATATTACTTTGGCAAGTTTCCACGCATCTGGAAAATATTGCATTTTTAGACATGAATTCATAATGATGGTAAGAAATTGTATGCCTTCTTTTGGTAATTTCTTAAGATATATGTTTTTAATTTTATCGCTACCAGTTGTTTTTTTAATCAGTAAATTATTTACGAAATATTTTGTGTCCATTTCTGTAATCAACTCACTTGGAGGAGTTTGATAGCTAACCGTATTAAAGGTAGACACAGCATTATGCACTAGGTCGTTTGTATTTGTGCAAAGGATAGTGCCAGTGCTTTTGCCTTTTCGGTATCCGTATAAAAGGTAGTGGGACCACTTTTGAGACAAGGAATTTATTTGGTTTTATTTTTAATAATTTTGACTATGTTCAAAATGGTTTGGAAGCTTTGTTTAAATTACTAAGTTTATTATTCCACTCTTTGTATCGATGAGCTTAAATACTATTATTAATTACTTTACTTAATTGTGCTACTTGAGTTCTCGAGGCAGGTTCCCGATACCTTTGCCAATTACGTCGATGCATATTCCTTAATTTTATAAGCTCTAAAATATAAGATGGAATTTTAGCGTAAAACATTTGTTTTACAACTTTAGGAATGTTGTTATCAGCCGAACTAAGAACAATTTGGGAAGATTGTTGAATAATACCATCAACATCCTGCTTATTATACCCTATCCCATAGGGGTATATTAGTTTTGATACATAGTTTGTAACATAGAGAAATAATTTAGCTACATATACCTCAAAGTATATGGATCGACTCAGAATCGATAGCTGAGTCGATTTAGCCATGTCTGTCCGTCCGTCCGTCCGTCCGTCCGTCCGTCCGTCCGTCCGTCCGTCCGTACGTCACCAGTTTTTGGGCCTTAAATTTTGAGCTAGAAGATTGAAATTTGGTACACGTGCTCTTTGTTGCTCCCAGCAGAACAAGTGTAAAAATTTTTGAAATCCGCCCACTGCCACGCCCCCTTTTTAGAAAAACGTATTTTTTGGCCAAACCATAAGGAATTTTGAAAAACTTTCTGAACGACATATTTAGACAATCTGAATATCTGTATTTCGTTCATATAAAGTTTTTTTGCCACGCCCACTTTTTGTGGGCGTTTTTAATAAAAAACGTTTTTCGGTCAAATTTTAAAATTTTCTAAAAATGTTTTGATGCAGAATCATTAGTAATATAAATATGAACATTTCGTCAATAGACCATTTTAACCCACGCCCACTTTTTGGGGGCGTTTTTATATAAAAACCATTTTTATACCCTACCCCATAACATATGCAGGAGAAAACCTTGTCTTTTGTAGAACCGTAAAAGTTTTTTATAAGCAGTCTGAAGAATTTGTTGTCACCATGTCATTTTCTTTATTTTATCCACATCGTGTTTTTAGCCATGTCCACTTTTTGGGGATTTTAGTTTTACAGATAGGATGGGATAGGGTATTCAACGATCTGCACAGTGGATTGTAGCCTTCTCATATGTTTTTCTATATCTTCAAGGTTCTTAGATATACTTCGAAATTTCCTTTTAACTTCCGTTTGAAAACTTATCGAGTTTGCGTTTTGGAAATCATATAAATATTGCACCTTTTCCAAACCCGACCAACGAATTTGACAATGAACTGGATTATGGTCAGTCCTTTGTTCATTTAACGAAATTGGCTGAGACATAAGACCGGAGACGTTTGTAACAAATAAGTCAATAACAGATTGACTTCCACGAGAACATGCTGGAACATAAGTAGTACTAGGTGGAAACAAAGTAGACATCGGTTACATTACAAATAAATCAGACAGTACATTACCCCTCTAATACATCCCCAATGTCTGTGGTGCAATTTAAATCACCTCCCATTAAAAATGCACAACTAATATTAAAAAGTTTCTTAAAATCATTTTTCAATGCTACCCTTTTCTCTTCTTAAGCCATGTCTGTCTGTCCGTCTCACAGTGGGGTATTGCACTATGAAACATGGCATAAACGGTATTTATTTTTTGTTGGTTATTAAAAAAAAGAATGCACTCTTCAACAAAAATACCGTAGCTTTGAGAAAAGCATTACACCATGTGAATTAGTCAAACCAATTGTCAACAAATACATTGCAAAGTTGAGCGTTGTTGCAAGTACACGTTTGCATTGTTAAAAACAGAAAAAAATTAAATATTTTCGCAGTGGTGCTTTAATTAATTTGGTTTTTAACTTTCTCTTACAAAGAGAAAGATATTGTTTTCGTGAAAATTTTCGACCTCGAGATTTTGATTGATTCTAACATTACGATGATAGCGGAGCCTAAAAAAGTGGTTTTTGGAATTCCGTCCGTCGGTCCGTCGGTCCGTCTGTCCGTAATGGTCTCCCCAGCCTAAACGGCTTGGCCGATTTTCTTCAAACTTCGTATCCAAGTTTGTTTTAGTCATGATTCTAGGCCATTTTTTTTGTTTGCTTTTAGCCATGTTAATAACGGTACCTGCCATATAAAAAATACACATAACCTCAATTTTCTCGAAAACGGCTCTAACGATTTTGATTAAACTTTATATATACTATACTATAACCATAGTAGTTCCAACAAAACTGCATACCCAGTTTTTTCGAGAAAATCCATATAACGGATTTTGTCATATAGGCCATATAAAGAAAATTGTTAATTTCTCGCAAACTATTATGTCAAATTGAATGAAATTTAATATATATACCACAATTACAGTTTGAACCAATTCCACATAATTAGTTTTACCCCAACTATCTCTATACGGAATTTTTAGTTTTGGCCACTAACGGAAAATCATTATTATTCACATTGACACCGATTCCTTCAAATTTCGGAGTAAACATTCGTATAAATACATTTCGACATTATTTATATCATTTTAGCATCAATAATCAAAATGCGTACTATTTGATTTAACGCCCAACTCGCTGTGAAAGAGAAAGTTGCGTACGACCCAGTCGTGCACCCACCACTCGTTTTTTTAAGTTTTTGAAATGTATACAGTGGCTGAATGTTTGTACAATACAAATAATTATTATTGAATGTTTCATAATTCGTCATAAATGCAAAAAATTGTTGGTCGAGTTTTTAAGGAAAAACCTGACAAGCAGTTATTTTTATACCCTATCCCATAGGGGGGTATATTAGTTTTGATACTTAGTTTGTAACATAGAGAAATAATTTAGCTACATATACCTCAAAGTATATGGATCGACTCAGAATCGCTAGCTGAGTCGAATTAGCCATGTCTGTCTGTCCGTCCGTCCGTCTGTCTGTTCGTCAGCGATTTTTGGGCCTTAAATTTTGAGCTAGGATAATGAAATTTGGTATATAGGATCCTCGTCCGTGCTACCAGAACAAGTGTAAAAATTTTTGAAATCCGCCCACTGCCAGGCCCCCTTTTTAGGAAAACGTATTTTTGGCCAAACCGTAAGGAATTTTAAAAAAGTGTCTGAGCAGCATATTTAGAGAATCGTAATATCTATATTTCGTCAATATTAAGTTTTTTGTCACGCCCACTTTTTGGGGGCGTTTTCTTACAAAAAAACATTTGTATGCCCTGCCCCAAGGCATATGCAATAGAAAAACGTTGTTCTTCGTCGAACCATAAAAGAATTATATAAACATTCTGAACAATATGTTGTGACAACGCCATTTTCAATACTTTATGCCCATAAAGACCACATTTTGGGGATATTAATTTTAAGGATGGGATGGGATAGGGTATTAAACGATCCGCACTGCGGATTGTAGCCTTCTCATATGTCTTAAAATAAAAACCGTAATAATCATGAAAATAATGATTCTGAATCAAATTTTTAACTTTCTCTTACAAAGAGAAAGATATTGTTTTCGTGAAAATTTTCGACCTCGAGATTTTGATTGATTCTAACATTACGATGATAGCGGAGCCTAAAAAAGTGGTTTTTGGAATTCCGTCCGTCGGTCCGTCGGTCCGTCTGTCCGTGATGGTCTCCCCAGCCTTAACGGCTAGACCGATTTTCTTCAAATTTCGTATCCAAGCTTATTTTAGTCACAATTCTAGGCCATTTTTTTTGTTTGCTTTTAGCCATGTTAATAATGGTACCTGCCATATAAAAATTACACATAACCTCAATTTTCTCGAAAACGGCTCTAACGATTTTGATTAAACTTTATATATACCATAACCATATTAGCTCCAACAAAACTGCATACCCAGTTTTTTCGAGAAAATCCATATAACGGATTTTGTCATATAGGCCATATAAGGAAAATTGATAATTTCTCGCAAACTATTATGTCAAATTGAATGAAATTTAATATATATACTACTATTACAGCTTGAAGTAATTCGACATAATTAGTTTTAGCCCAACTATCACTAAACGGAATTTTCAGTTTTGGGGAATAACAAAAAATCATTATTATTCCCATAGACACCGATTCCTTCAAATTTCGTAGTAAACGTTTGTATAATCACATTTCGACATTATTCATATCATTTTAAGCATTAATAATCAAAATGCGTACTATTTGATCTAACACCCAACTCGCTGTGAAAGAGAAAGTTGCGTACGACCCAGTCGTGCACCCACCACTCGTTTTTTATTAAAAACGGCCACAAAAAGTGGGCGTTGCAAAAAACTTTTTATGAACGAAATATAGATATTCAGATTGTCTAAATATGTTGTTCAGAAATATTTTCAAAATGCCCTATGGTTTGGTCAAAAACTACGTTTTTCTAAAAAGAGAGCGTTGCAGTGGGCGTATTTTAAAATTTTTACACTTGTTCTGCTGGGAGCAGCAAAGAGCTCATCATTCTAGCTCAAAATTTAAGGCCCAAAAACTAGTGATGTATGGACGGATGGACGGACGGATGGACGGACGGACGGACGGACGGACAGACATGGCTTAATCGACTCAGCTATCGATTTTGAGTCGATCCATATACTTTGAGGTATATGTAGCTAAATTATTTCTTTATGTTACAAAGTATGAATCAAAATTAATTTACCCCTATGGAAAGGGGTTTAAACACTGGAGAATGCTGCATAAAAATAAAAAAAAATACGACAGTCAACCAATTGATGAACCATTATTGAAGTGGTTTAGAGCTAAGAGAAAGCAAAACACCCCAATAAATAGATAAATTCTTATCGGACAAGCTGACCAGTTTGGGAAACTGTTTGGAAAGAAGGACTACAAACGTTCTGAGGCAGCATATTTAGAGAATCGTAATATCTATATTTCGTCAATATTAAGTTTTTTGTCACGCCCACTTTCTGGGGGCGTTTTCTTACAAAAAAAAACATTTGTATGCCCTGCCCCAAGGCATATGCAATAGAAAAACGTTGTTCTTCGTCGAACCATAAAAGAATTATATAAACCTTCTGAACAATATGTTGTGACAACGCCATTTTCAATACTTTATGCCCATAAAGACCACATTTTGGGGATATTAATTTTAAGGATGGGATGGGATAGGGTATTAAACGATCCGCACTGCGGATTGTAGCCTTCTCATATGTCTTAAAATAAAAACCGTAATAATCATGAAAATAATGATTCTGAATCAAATTTTTAACTTTCTCTTACAAAGAGAAAGATATTGTTTTCGTGAAAATTTTCGACCTCGAGATTTTGATTGATTCTAACATTACGATGATAGCGGAGCCTAAAAAAGTGGTTTTTGGAATTCCGTCCGTCGGTCCGTCTGTCCGTGATGGTCTCCCCAGCCTTAACGGCTAGACCGATTTTCTTCAAACTTCGTATCCAAGCTTATTTTAGTCATAATTCTAGGCCATTTTTTTTGTTTGCTTTTAGCCATGTTAATAAGGGTACCTGCCATATAAAAATTACACATAACCTCAATTTTCTCGAAAACGGCTCTAACGATTTTGATTAAACTTTATATATACCATAACCATATTAGCTCCAACAAAACTGCATACCCAGTTTTTTCGAGAAAATCCATATAACGGATTTTGTCATATAGGCCATATAAGGAAAATTGATAATTTCTCGCAAACTATTATGTCAAATTGAATGAAATTTAATATATATACTACTATTACAGCTTGAAGTAATTCGACATAATTAGTTTTAGCCCAACTATCACTAAACGGAATTTTCAGTTTTGGGGATTAACAAAAAATCATTATTATTCCCATAGACACCGATTCCTTAAAATTTCGTAGTAAACGTTCGTATAAATACATTTCGACATTATTTATATCATTTTAGCATCAATAATCAAAATGCGTACTATTTGATCTAACGCCCAACTCGCTGTGAAAGAGAAAGTTGCGTACGACCCAGTCGTGCACCCACCACTCGTTTTTTTAAGTTTTTGATATGTATACAGTGGCTGAATGTTTGTACAATACAAATAATTATTATTGAATGTTTCATAATTCGTCATAAATGCAAAAAATTGTTGGTCGAGTTTTTAAGGAAAAACCTGACAAGCAGTTATTTTTATACCCTATCCCATAGGGGGGTATATTAGTTTTGATACTTAGTTTGTAACATAGAGAAATAATTTAGCTACATATACCTCAAAGTATATGGATCGACTCAGAATCGCTAGCTGAGTCGAATTAGCCATGTCTGTCTGTCCGTCCGTCCGTCTGTCTGTTCGTCAGCGATTTTTGGGCCTTAAATTTTGAGCTAGGATAATGAAATTTGGTATATAGGATCCTCGTCCGTGCTACCAGAACAAGTGTAAAAATTTTTGAAATCCGCCCACTGCCAGGCCCCCTTTTTAGGAAAACGTATTTTTGGCCAAACCGTAAGGAATTTTAAAAAAGTGTCTGAGCAGCATATTTAGAGAATCGTAATATCTATATTTCGTCAATATTAAGTTTTTTGCCACGCCCACTTTTTGGGGGCGTTTTTTATAAAAAACATTTTCTGGTCAAATTTTAAAATTTTCAAAAAAAAATTTGATGTACAATAATTGGTAGTATTAATATGAACATTTCGTCCATAGACCATTTTAACCCACGCCCACTTTTTGGGGGGCGTTTTCTTACAAAAAAACATTTGTATGCCCTGCCCCAAGGCATATGCAATAGAAAAACGTTGTTCTTCGTCGAACCATAAAAGAATTATATAAACCTTCTGAACAATATGTTGTGACAACGCCATTTTCAATACTTTATGCCCATAAAGACCACATTTTGGGGATATTAATTTTAAGGATGGGATGGGATAGGGTATTAAACGATCCGCACTGCGGATTGTAGCCTTCTCATAAAATTGTTAATTTCTCGCAAACTATTATGTCAAATTGAATGAAATTTAATATATATACTACTATTACAGCTTGAAGTAATTCGACATAATTAGTTTTAGCCCAACTATCACTAAACGGAATTTTCAGTTTTGGGGAATAACAAAAAATCATTATTATTCCCATAGACACCGATTCCTTAAAATTTCGTAGTAAACGTTCGTATAATCACATTTCGACATTATTCATATCATTTTAAGCATTAATAATCAAAATGCGTACTATTTGATCTAACACCCAACTCGCTGTGAAAGAGAAAGTTGCGTACGACCCAGTCGTGCACCCACCACTCGTTTTTTATTAAAAACGGTCACAAAAAGTGGGCGTTGCAAAAAACTTTTTATGAACGAAATATAGATATTCAGATTGTCTAAATATGTTGTTCAGAAATATTTTCAAAATGCCCTATGGTTTGGTCAAAAACTACGTTTTTCTAAAAAGAGAGCGTTGCAGTGGGCGTATTTTAAAATTTTTACACTTGTTCTGCTGGGAGCAGCAAAGAGCTCATCATTCTAGCTCAAAATTTAAGGCCCAAAAACTAGTGATGTATGGACGGATGGACGGACGGACGGACGGACGGACAGACATGGCTTAATCGACTCAGCTATCGATTTTGAGTCGATCCATATACTTTTAGGTATATGTAGCTAAATTATTTCTTTATGTTACAAAGTATGAATAAAAATTAATTTACCCCTATGGAAAATGGGTTTAAACACTGGAGAATGCTGCATAAAAATAAAAAAAATACGACAGTCAACCAATTGATGAACCGTTATTGAAGTGGTTTAGAGCTAAGAGAAAGCAAAACACCCCAATAAATAGATAAATTCTTATCGGACAAACTGACCAGTTTGGGAAACTGTTTGGAAAGAAGGACTACAAACGTTCTGAGGCCTGGATAAGACGCTCGAGGAATCGTCATAACATTGTGTTTGGGAAAGTTTCGGAAAGTTTTCAGGATAAAAAAAGTGTGTCCTAATCTAGAACAGGGTTATTCAGATGAGGACATATGAGGACATCTGCTCCGGATAATTCCTTTAGATCTAGTTTAGTTAATTAAGAACTTAAAGTACATTTCCGTAAATCCTTCTATACTGGATGCCGTGCTCATAAATTAAAATTGTATTGACATCCCTTATGGAAACTGATAATTAAATTATACAGAAAATATATTTTACACAAGAAGAAGATGAAGAGGTCGAAGAAAACTTCACTCCTCCTACAGCTTTGGATGCAATAATAGCTATTCAATTGTTGCGGACTTTTGTCTATTTTAATGAGTTTGGTGAGAACACAATAAACAGCCTTTCTGTTTTGGAAGCAGACTTTAACTCTGCTTACTTAAATTGCGTCTATTAAAAACAAACAAAAATTGATAATTTTTTTCGGAAACTTTAAAATAAAATAAAATTCAATGTGAGTGATTTAACTTAAAATAAAATGAATTCTATTTGTCTGTAAATGTTTTTCGGTCCCTTCACCGTCGTTATAAGCGACTTCCTCCGTTACAATATAAAATAATAAATAAAAATTTGTTGTTACAATATTGAATTGAAATCTCATTCGAACAAGTTAGACTACAGCATTTTTATATGGATTATCGTTCATTGGCCTAGTGATTAGATTGTTGGACTACTAATCGCGGGTTTCCTAGATTCAATCTCGAAAGTTACAACACCTTATTTTTCTATCACTGTCCTATTTCTGGAAAAAGTCTGACAAAGATCCATGTTAATACCATATATTTTATTTTCTTTAGTCCTAACATTTACACATTTTTACAAAACTTAAAGGTACTCTTTTGTTTGTATTTTAAAATGTGTTTAAAACTATAGGTGCCGGTACTTACGCTAGCCCTTTACGATTGTGAAAATATTCTTGAAAATAAAAGTATTTTATAACATTTGTTTCAAGTTGTTTCTGTAAATAAGATCGCAGTGTAAATATTTTTATAAAACTTAAAGCTACTCATTGTATGTGTTTTAAATTCTGTTAATGTTCAGTTCATATGCTTAATAGAAACATATCGTCGTCATTGAATTATTTCATGCTTTTTGCTTCTATTTCTTTGGTTCTATATGGTAAACTCTAAGGATTTGTGTAGGGTATAACTGTTGGCACATTTAGGCATTTTACATTTTAATTACTGTTGTTTTGACATCTTGTCTCTCAAGGGACATGCATGCTGATAAGAATTGTTCGTATATTTTACTTAATTTCATAATTTTTGACTCTAGCTACTGCTACTGTATTGCTTTTAATCTTTGCTAAGCACACAAGAAGTATGATAAAAAAAAGAAATCTGTTGAAGGAGTTAGGCAAACTTGTACAAAACTCGTTTATACAAATAGCTTGAGGAGTTTCAAATGAAAGTCAAAAGGATTGGGATCAACTATATGTGCAAAGGAGGATTCTTGTACAAAGTTTAATTTTACTTTGAGTAATTATATGTTAAGTGAATTCTCTAGGCTGAAAGCTTGAAAGATGCTTCAAAAAACGATGTGAAATTTTTAACGAAGAAGGTTAGCACAAAGTTGGAAATAGAATTTTTGGCAAGATATCATTTTTAATTTTCAAATTGAAACTCTGCAATATATTCTTTTGTAATTTTTTTTGTCATTAGACATTAATGGCAAATACTTTGAATATGTTTCTTTGAAATTGTTATGAGGCATAAGACAATTGCTATAATAATACGACAAACTTAATGAATAGATTTTATACGCATATACAGGGTGGCTTAAAAGTAATTTTCCGACGTATATCTGGAATAACTTTTGAACGAAAAGATAAAAACTAATGAAATAAATTAGAAAAAAAAATGTTTCATGGAAATCGTTTACATTATGTATAGAAAATCATATCAGTTAAGTTGGCCACCATCAGAATCCATGCACTCATGGCAACTTCTGATGGCATTTTCCATGACTTTTTGAAGTATTTTCGGCGTAATTTGAGCAATTTTTGTGCGAATGTTGAGTTTCAGCTCCTGTTAGTGTGTGGTTTGTTAATGTAAACCTATTTTCGTTAGGTAACCCAATAAAAAAGGCCAGAGTCGAAAGATCAGTCGATCATCGATGTCATTCAAATGTATCGTTTTTTGAGATATTGCGATTTAGGAATTGTTCTCGCAACAAGTAAATTGTCTCACGAGTAGTGTGAACAGTAGCTCTGCCTTGCTAAAACCAAATCAGATCAGCATAGTTGTCTGCATAAATGGAAAAAGGAAGTTCTGATGCATTGTTCTGTAGCGGTACCCATTGACACAGAACCTATTTTGTGTGCCCCAAAGCCTGCAATTTTGCTTGTTCACAAACCCGCTAAAATGAAAATGTGTCTCCCATATTGCCTAAATTAATAAATTCAAAACAAATATACCACTATGGGATAGGGTATTTTTCTGCCAATTTTATGCTATAATCAAACAATCAATTTCTTTGCAAGTGTTGTTCTTCTGCACTAAGGAGCTCCCTTAGATTCCATACAAAGAACAAAGAGAACGATACTCTTCCATTTCAAGTCATCGTCGAATGGAACCAGCAACAACATCATTACTAACGACATCGTTAACCGGTTTTAATGCAAAAGAAGCAGGAGGAGCAGCAGAGTGATTATATCATATCCCATAGAAGTATATCAGTTTTGACATTCAGTTTGTAGCTGATTCGATTTAGCCATGTCTGTCTGTCCGTCCGTCCATCTGTGTGCCTTAAGTTTTGAGTTATAATAATGAAATTTGGTACACAGACTCTATGTCTGACTAAGCAAAACAAGTTTAAAAAAATTTAGAATCTGGCCACTGCCACGTAAACTTTTCAGTTATACGTATTTTTTTGCCAAACGGCAGGAATTTTGAAAAAGTATATAAACAACATATTTAGACCATCTCAATATCTATATTTCGCCTTTATAAAGTTTTAAGCCACGACCACTTTTGAAAGCGTTTTCTGAAAAAACGTTTTTGGTACAATTTAAGAAAAAAATTGGAAAAAAAACCAAATAAAATGACATTGCCACAACAAATTGTTCAGAAATTTTATCAAGATCTTTTATGGTTCTACAAAAAAAATATGGTTTAGCTAGCGATTCTGAGTCGATCCATATAGTAACCTTGAGGTATATCTAGCTAAATAAAAATTAGATAGAGTATTAAACGATCCACACAGTGGATTGTAGTCTTCCCATATATATTATTTATTTATTTCCATCAATTTTTATACCCTATCCCATAGGGGTATATTAGTTTTGATACTTAGTTTGTAACATAGAGAAATAATTTAGCTACATATACCTCAAAGTATATGGATCGACTCAGAATCGCTAGCTGAGTCGATTAAGCCATGTCTGTCTGTCCGTCCGTCCGTCCGTCCGTCTGTACGTCACCGATTTTTGGGCCTTAAATTTTGAGCTAGGATAATGAAATTTGGTATATGGGATCCTCGCCCGTGCCTACAGAACAAGTGTAAAAATTTTTGAAATCCGCCGACTGCCACGCCCCCTTTTAATAAAAAATCAGTTTTTGGCCAAACCGTAAGGAATTTTAAAAAAGTGTCTGAGAAGCATATTTAGAGAATCGTAATATTTATATTTCGTCAATACAAAGTTTTTTGCCCCGCCAACTTTTTGGGGGCGTTTTCTATAAAAAAAAAACTTTTTTTGGCCAAATTTGAAAATTTTCGAAAAAAATTTTGATGCAAAATCATTGGTAGTATTAATATGAACATTTCATCAGTAGACCATTTGAACCCACGCCCACTTTTTGGGGCGTTTTCCTACAAAAACCATTTGTATGCCCTACCCCAAGGCATATGCAATACAAAAACGTGGTTTTTTGTCGAACCATAAAAGAATTTGATAATCCTTCGGAACAATATATTGTAACAACGTCATTTTCAATACCTTATGACCATAAAGTCCATATTTTGGGGATATCAATTTTAAGGATGGGATGGGATAGGGTATTAAACGATCCGCACAGCGGATTGTAGCCTTCTCATATGTTTTAAATTTGCATTTAGGTTACCGAAAATTAAAAATAATCTATATATATAAAAATGAAACCCGTTTTCCGTTGTCACGACATAACATGAAAACGGCTTGACCGATTTGGCTGATTTTTTTTTGTAGTTTTCTAATACTCTGTACAAGGTTCTTACGGAAAAAAATATTGAGAAAATCTCTCAGGTCAGCTTTGACAAAATAAATACTACTAACACTAAAATACTATTACGGACCCTAAAACGAAACAGTACCCGGGCGAAGCCGGGCCGGGCAGCTAGTATTAAATAAATTATTGATAATATACTTACATAAGTACATCATGTATACAGCATGTAAGTATTATCATGGTTAATCCTAGATCATTCCAGGGAGAAGAAATTGCTCCCATAGCTGTCGAGATGGTGTATAGAAGTCAATCAGCGATAAAAGAAAAGAAAATCAGCGATGAAAAAATACGGCCCGATGATGCCACCAGCCCATAAACCGCACAAACAGTCATTTTTGTGGGTACATTGGTTTTTCGACAATCACTCATGAATTATGATTCGCCCAAATGCGGCATCATCACTGAAGATGTTTTTCTTCGAAAATTGTTGTTGCCATTTCTTGCCACCATTCTGACCATTGACGACGCTTGAAATCAATAGGCTTTAGTTCTTGAGTCAATTGCGCCTAGTAAGCGTGTAAATACAAGTCTTTAGCATAATATTCATCAACGAAGATCGTGAGAGCTGCAATTGTTGGGCACGACGACGAGTTGAGGTGGACGGCTCTTCAGCCACACTATCGCGAACAGCAGCAATATTTTCTACAGTACGAGCTGTACGAGCATTAACTTGTGTTTTCTCATCTCCAACAGACCCGGTTTGCTCAAACTTTTGCATGATTTTTCCATCTGTACGCACATTTGGACGATTAAATTGACCGTAAATCACGAAGTGCACGATAGCTATGCATTTTGATTTGAACACCCATTTTCATAATAAGCCTGAATAACTTTAACGCGTTGCTCGATTGTGTATCTTTTCATCGTTCAAATCGAGTTAGTCTGAAATTGAGAAATGTCAAATGAAATGCAGAAAAAACTTGATGTTTAGGTGTGGTTCACATTCAACATGAGCGCCAAATAGGGATTTTATATTTTCCGACAAGAATACTATCCAGCTGGATACTAGATTATCGAAGAAGTGGTCTCCCAGTTGAAGTTTCCTTTTTATACCCTATCACATAGGGGTATATTAGTTTTGATACTTAGTTTGTAACAAAGAGAAATAATTTAGCTACATACACCTCAAAGTATGTGGATCGACTCAGAATCGATAGCTGAGTCGATTTAGCCATGTCTGTCCGTCCGTCTGTCCGTTCGTCACCAGTTTTTGGGCTTTAAATTTTGAGCTAGAATGATGAAATTCGGTACACGTGCTCTTTGTTGCTCCCAGCAGAACAATTGTAAAAAAAATTGAAATCCGCCCACTGCCACGCCCCCTTTTTAAAAAAACGTAGTTTTTGGCCAAACCGTAAGGAATTTTAAAAAAGTATCTGAATAGCGTATTTAGAGAATCCTAATATCTATATTTAGTTCATATAAAGTTTTTTGCCACCACCACTTTTTGGGGGCGTTTTTAATAAAAAAACCTTTTACGGTAAAATTTTAAGATTTTCGAAAAAAAAATTGATGCAGAGTCATTAGTAATATTAATATGAACATTTCGTTTATGGACCAATTTAACCCACGCCCACTTTTTGGGGCGTTTTTATATAAAAACCATTTTTATACACTCATAACATATGCAGTAATAGAACCGTAAAAGGATTTTATAAGCAGTCTGGAGAATTTGTTGTCACTATGCCATTTTCACTTAGCCATATCCACTTTTTGTGGATTTAAGTTTTCCAGATAGGATGGGATAGGGTACTCAACGATCCGCACAGCGGATTGTAGCCTTCTCTTATGTTTCCTCTTCATATTCGTCCAAACAGCTTCTACAGAAGTCATTGCGGAAAAATTGGCACGTTATGCCGTTTATCCATCTGCGGTTCACTTTCTTGATCGCATCCTGATAATGCATTCATTCTTATATTTGAATTGATTGTTTTATTTTATATATACGCATACAATTATCCTTAACATAAAATCATGTTTATAATGAAGTCAAACTAGAACGTAAACATTTTGTATATACCTATTTCATATACCTAAATATTATCATTATTTACTAGCATGAACAGTTATGTTTAACGAATTAACCGAAACATTCACTTTTCTTTTATGACAAACATTAGTTTAGTTAGTCGTTGTGCACTAGTTGAAGACTGAACATTAAAACATTTATAACGTTGAAGATCTTGACGTGCGTTTCATTTTGAGTATTTTCGTTGTTGCCCAATAAGTTGTTATCCATTCTCGCAGGAAAGCATTAGTCGTTGAGCTTTTCTTTTTTTATTGACCTACGGGAGTATAGGGAAAAACTATTCCCCCAACATTTGGCGAAGGTGAGAGGACTATTTAAGTTCTCATAAAGTAAAATTCGTAGTCAATCGTGATCTCGAGTCATTTAATCAAAGCCGTTTCGTCGCGTTGTGACTAAATTCGTTCTCGACAATTATTACATTGCCGGTTAAATTATATTCGGCGATCGTAGCAGTAGCTGAGTAGCGGTCGTAGCGAGCGGAGTTGCTGTAGTAGCGGAGTAGCTGAAGTAGCAGAGCAGCAGTTGTAGCTACAATCCGCTGTGCGGATCGTTTAATACCCTATCCCATCCAATCCTTAAAATTAATATTCCCAAAATGTGGTCTTTATGGGCATAAAGTGTTGAAAATGGCGTTGTCACAACATACATATTGTTCAGAAGGTTTATCAAATTCTTTTATGGTTCGACGAATAACAACGTTTTTCTATTGCATATACCTTGGGGTAGGGTATACAAATGTTTTTTTGTAAGAAAACGCCCCCAAAAAGTGGGCATGGGTTAAAATGGTCTATGGACGAAATGTTCATATTAATATATTATATTATATTTTTCGAAAATTTTAAAATTTGACCGAAAATTGTTTTTTATTAAAAACGCCCCCAAAAAGTGGGCGTGACAAAAAACTTTATATTGACGAAATATAGATATTACAATTTTCTAAATATGCTGCTCAGACGATTTTTTAAAACTCCTTACGGTTTGGCCAAAAAATACGTTTTCCTAAAAAGGGGACGTGGCAGTGGGCGGATTTCAAAAATTTTTACACTTGTTCTGGTGGCACGGACGAGGATCCTATATACCAAATTTCATTATCCTAGCTCAAAATTTAAGGCCCAAAAATCGGTGACGAACAGACAGACGGACGGACGGACGGACAGACAGACATGGCTAATTCGACTCAGCCAGCGATTCTGAGTCGATCCATATACTTTGATGTATATGTAGCTAAATTATTTCTCTATGTTACAAACTAAGTATCAAAACTAATGTACCCCCTTATGGGATAGGGTATAAAAATTGGCGTTAAGACCCGCAAGTATAAATCAAAGTACATAGTTTATTGCTGTTGTTGTGTAAGGTTGGAATCTGTTTGCTGTCAAATTATATTGGCAATTGTTAGTCGCACGCATTTTATGTGCACAGGTTTATTATTGAATATGTCAATATGATTAATGATCATGATAACACTGCTGATACCTCCAAGGAAGCGGCGAAAGGATTGAGTGACTTAAAGGCACTTCGAGGAACTACAAAGGGTAACATTACCCGCATACGGCAATATGTTACCGATAAATCCTACAATATCTCTCTACAAGAATTGGAATGTAGGCTCGGGATTTTATGATTCTATTTTAACCAATTGCTATCAGTACAGTCATCAATAGAAAAACTGACACCACAGGATGACATTGGATTAACATGTGGTGACTTAGAAAACTCATATGTGGACACTGAGGTTCTAATTATGGGATTAATTTTCTCACAAAAGGCTAAGGTTTCTGATTTAAGCCAATTTAACGCATCTTTTGCGATTCCAAATATTGGTGTCACATTCAATTTGCAAAAAAATCAAGTTACCTTCTTTCGGTGGAAAATATTCGGAGTACCCCAACTTCATAGAAATTTTCAATAAATTAGTTCATATAAATTCGAGGTACGCGTACGACTGTATTGAAAAATTTAATTATTTGAAAGGATGTTTGCACGATTGCGCTCTGTCGACTATTTGTGAATTAGAAGTCACTGAGAAAAATTATTCGAAAGCACTTTTGAAACTTAAAGAACGTTTTGATAATAAGAATCTATCTATGCTCCAAGAGCACATTACAAATTTATTTGAGTTACCGAAGGCATCTCTGGTAGGCATAAAACTGGTAGTCTGCAGCCTATTCGTGCCCTGCTTGATTCAGACAACTAAATGTTATTACGCAAAAGGCTGCTCTACGACTTGGATTGAAACAAGAGCAAATCTCCGCTGAAGCAAGTGGGTTAGGTATGTGCAAGTCAAACTATAAATATACGATGAATGCCGTTATCACATCCCGTTTAAACAATTTTTCGTCTGTTTTAAAATTAGCGGTTCTTCTTCGGATTTCAGCCAAATGTGAGCATTGATATTAATGGATGAGATATACCAAAGAATATTGAAATGGCTGATCCGCGGTTTAATCAACCAAATAGTGTTGACATGTTAATTGGCGCTGATACATTCTTTAACATATTGTGCATAAGTTTAGAAAGGAAATTGGGAAAAGATCAATCGCTAAAAGAGAAATATAAGCAATTTCTCAGAGAATATGAAACTCTCCGTCACATGGAGGTTTTGTATCCACATGATATAGCCAAAGTAAAATATTATTCTCCACATCATATGTGATGCGTCCAGATTCTTCTAGAACAAAACTAAAGTAGTGTTTGACTGCAGCTGCAAAACTTCGACAAACTACTCACTAAACGATGTGCTAATGGTGGGCCCTACCGTGCAAGATGACTTGTTTTCGATAGTCGTACGTTTTCGATTTCAAAAATATGCCCTCACAGCCCTGAAAACTCTAACGTATGGGACAGGGTCTGCACCATATTTGGCAATTCGTTGCCTGCAGTAACTCGCTACTGAAAAGGAGAAAACCTATCCAAAGGCCGCTGAGGTACTTCAAAAGGATTTTTATATAGACGACCTCTTAACAGGTGCTGACTCAGCTAGTGAGATCCAAGATATTCAAAGGGTTGTTGGAAAACTTCTCTCATCACCTAATTTTGTACTCAGAAAGTGGTACTCCAATGATTTATCGTTGTTTGAGGAAATACCTGAGGAGAATTTGGAGAAACCACTTCGCATAAATGATTCTGATGTCATCAAGGCTTTGGGTTTGGTGTGGCATCCACGCATGGATACATTTGGTTTATTTCCTCACAATTTATCCAAAGCGAGAGAGTCACTAAACGATCAGTTCTGTCCGATCTCTCACGCCTGTTTGACCCGTTAGGACTCATAAACCGAGTAGTGGTACGAGCAAAGATGTTTATGCAGGAGTTATGGAAAGAAAATATGAGATGGGACGAATCGTTATCCATGGAAATGCTTTCTAGATGGGTTGGGTTTTTGGATGATCTGTCTGCGCTTAAGGATGACAGAATACCAAGATATGTTTTTGTTATAAATACGATGAGTTACATGGAGCTTCATGGATTCGCAGATGCTTCCATGAAAGCATTCGGTGCATGCATCTATGCGCGTTCTATAGATGTAAGTGGGAATGTGTCTGTCCATTTGGTAACGGCAAAATCCAGAGTAGCGCCACTTGCAACAGAGTCGCTACCACGTTTGGAGTTGTGTGGTGCACTCCTACTTTACGAATTAATGGAACAGGTAAAATATAACATTAGGATTGAACCTAGTATAATATATTTATGGACTGATTCGAAAGTTATATTGAACGGGCTGTCAGCACCTGCATCCACTTGGAATACATTTGTTGCCAATCGATTGGCAAAAATACAGGAGTTATCGAAGGAGTGGCAATGGCAACATGTAAATTCGAAGGCAAACCCAGCGTATATCGTAGTTGGTGACCTAATGGATTTTATTTGGTTTAAAGGACCAAGCTTTTTGCCTAAATCCCCAGATGACAAGAGCGGCATGTTACAGCAGATGGATTAGAGAGAAGGAAACACAAGACTATTCTTCTATCGGTTCCGAAAGATGAGTTTCGAGAATACGAACGATATTGCAATTTTGATTAGATTTGTCGTACATTTGCCATGATTTTTCGATTCTACAATTGCTTGAAGAAAAAGTGCACCTTAAAATTTGACGTTTAGTGTTGAGGAACTCAATTTAGCTTTTTTGCGAATTTTTTGGAGTATACAGCAACACGAGTTTGCCGAGGAAATGCATAGTCTGGAACAGCAGCCTGAGTTTATCCTAAGAGTCTTATCAAGGGTTAATGCCCATTTTTGACTACAGAAAAAGATGTGAGGATTCTCCGAGTAGGTGGTCGTTTAAAAAATTCCGATCGGCCATACGACAGCAAACATCCAGTGCTTTTGTCAAAAAATTCAAATTTTATCAAAGTTAACTTTAAATATTTGCATACAAAGTTTTATTACGCAGGTCCTACAGCACTGGTAGCCACAAGCCGACAACTAGTCTGGGTTGTAAACACTAGGGCCTTAGCAAGAAAGGCGGTCAATACCTGCATTCCTTGTTTCCGCTTTAGACCCAGGCTTAAGCAGCAGATCATGGGAAGCCTCCCGCCAACAAGGGTACGAAAATATGAAAAACCATTTTTTATACCCTATCCCATAGGGGTATATTAGTTTTGATACATGGCCATGGCCATGTCTGTCTGTCCGTCCGTCCGTACGTCACCAGTTTTTGGGCCTTCTTCTTACAAAAACCGTTTGTATACCCACCCTATAGCATATGCTGGAAAAAAACGATGTTTTTTGTCAAACAACAAAAGATTCTGATAAACTGTTTGAACAATATGTTGTGACAATGTCATTTTCTATATTATAGGCCCATAAAGCCCACTTTTTGGAGATATTAATTTTAAGGATGGGATGGGATAGGGTATTCAACGATCCGCACAGCAGATTGTAGCCTTCTCATATGTTTATTTCTGGAGTCGACTTTTGCGGACCAATTTTTTTTTAAATTCTGACCTGCCTAAGCAATAATATACACATCGACCTAAAAGATCTATTGTGCTTGCCGTCAGATGTTTTTTAGGTTTGTAGCGCTTCTACTTTCCTAATGTAGCTGATAATACTTTCAGCCGAAGATTTCCTCAGTTCTTCGGGACTTAACAATTCCCTGAAGAATGATTCCCTTCTCATACCGTAAAGGGCCGGGCATTCACATATGATATGCTCGGCTGTTTCGTCTTCTTCTAGACATAGTCTGCACTCCGGTGAGTCGACTAGACGCATTTTATTTAGGTGATATCGCAGACCATGATGACCAGTTAGGTAGCCTACTAAGTTTTTGATATCGTCCTGCGGAGATTTAGTATCTTATTGGCATCTGATTTGAAGGGCTGAATAGCTCTTTTGGCCTGTCTTAGGCCTGGGATGTTTCCCCAGTATGAAAAACATTTGTTTTGTTCCCAGTTTTATATGACCCAGATTTATGGCTGATTTGGGGATTGCACAGAAGGGTTCAGGTCCAATGAAGGGGGTTTCCGAACCTTTTCTGGCTAGTTCATCAGCTTTTTCTTTACCTTCAATTTCCTTATGTCCGGGGAACCACCATAGTCTGGTTTTGTTCCTGGAACTGAGTATTTGTAGGGAGTTGAAGCAGTGTAGTACTGATTTGGAGTCAATGATGTGTGAGCTAAGGGACTGTCCGTGAATATATGGATGTTTGCAACTTTAATACCTGAGTTGTATATTAGGTTTGCGCATTCTTTTATGGCATGGAGCTCAGCTTGGAATACACTACGGTTTTTTCCCATAGGTATTGAGATGTTTTTATTGGGTCCATGTATGCCAGCTCCTACCCCTGAGTCCATTTTAGAACCATCCGTATACCACTTTAGGCCGTTTAGGCAGTTTGGTGGGTTGTTGCTACACCATGCTTCTCTGGTTGTGATCTCCGTTGAGAATCTTTTGTCAAAGCATAGTGTCTTTGGTAAGCGGTCTGTAACCGCACAGATTATGTCAAGTTCTGGAAGTTCGGATAGAAGTTCAATTAGTTTAAGATGTTCACTAATGTTTAATTCTTCCGCTTGTGTCAAACTTGCTGAGCTGAGAATTGCCTTTTTTTTATATAAATGTGGAGGGGTGTTAGTCCTATTAAGGCTTCTATAGCCGCCGTGGGACAGGTACGCATAGCTCCGGTAATGCCCAGACAGGCAAGCCGTTGTACCTTGTTTAATTTATTTATAGTTGTTTTTTTGGGTGACTTTGTTCCACCATACTATTGAAGCGTATGTTATAATGGGCCTCACCATGATCGTGTTGATCCAGTGCTTCGGCAAGCCCAGAAAGCTTTGGTTGCTTTTTGAATTTTGTTGTTGATGTGGGAGTCCCAGCTTAGTTTTTTATCGAGGATCACTCCAAGATATTTTACTTCGTTGGAATACGGACCAATACAAAAGACTCATAGGATCAGAGGAAGGCAGTCGTACAAATCGTTTATAGCCGTGTTCGTTTGTTTCGCCAACGGCACAAATTTTGTTGGTGCACGAAATCGAATGGCAAAATTTCGCAGGGTTTTCATCGAGCAACAGACGCAGCAGATAATAGCATCATGGTGCTCTTCGCAGATGGTGCAGTTTTATTGGGCTTTGGGATTCCGCGGTCAAATCGGCAAAGGGCTTTTGGTAAGAACACTCAATTCTAGACTGCTTACCTTTGAGGAATTAACTACTGCATGTACGTAGATTGAAGCCATTTTAAACTCAAGGCCACTTTGTCCCGTATCCCAAGACCCCAATGATGAGGATGTTTTGACGACGGCTCACTTTTGGAATGGCCAGTCCTTAGTAGCAATAGTAGAACCTTTTGTAAATACTAACAATTTATCTCTTCAAGACAGATGGCAGCAAATTGTAACACTAAAGCAGCATTTTTGGCAAAAATGGTCTCAAGAGTATTTGCAGGGACTTCAGCAAAGTGTAAAGTGGAAGTCAGAACCCGCAAACATTGGTGTTGGGACTTTAGCCCTAATTTCTGAAGATAATTTACCACCTAAGCAATGGATGTTAGGGCGAGTCATTAGCACGATAGCCGGATCTGATGGTCGAGTTCGTGTAGTAGAGCTGAAAACTAAGAAAGGCAATATTCGACGAACAATTCATCGCATTGCACCATTGCCTATAGATAATGATTGATTATCCAAGGGCCATTCAAAGGCGCCGGGATGTTCATGCATTCATTCTTATATTTGAATTGATTGTTTTATTTTATATATACGCATGCAATTATCCTAAACATAAAATCATATATATAATGAAGTCAAACTAGAACGTAAACATTTTGTATATACCTATTTCAGTAATCAGTAATTTACATGTAGCAAGGGGTATACCTAGCATGTCTACTGGCGGTAGAATGTCAATTCCCGTATGTCTTTGTGGCCCGGCACCCAAAGGAGGTGAATGGAAAAATGCTCCGCCATCTCGTTAAGTGACAATCGGCATTCGTTCGAGTTGAACGAGATTGCTTCCAGGGATTTGATTGCCGCTTGGCTATCGCTGAAGATGCTAATATGCATTGTGGATATAACATATCTTTTCAGCCAAGAAAATACTTCTTTGATTGCCATGATTTCAGCTTGGAAAACGCTACAATGATCGGGGAGGCGAAAGGATATGCTTAGGGTAAGCATCGGAGAAAAGACCTCCACCCACTCCAGATTCTGTTTTAGACCCATCCGTGTAGATGTGAATTGAGTTATTAGTTTAGATTGGGTTGATTGGGGTTGGGCAAAATCCTCAGCCAAGGGTCCCACTTATTGACCGTGCGCTGTAACTCGTTGCAAGTTTGAGGTTGGAGAAAACCCGTTAACCCAAATCCAAAGTGGAACAGCAAACGCCGAAGGATGCATGGCTAAAAAGAGAGTTTTAAGCCGATATTTTGCGAATTTCGGATAACGGGCTACCTCCGATCTCAAGATAGCCTTCCTGTGGTTAGACGGGTAGATGACGGGCGACCAATAAATCCCACCTACTCGTGGGAAAAATTGAAGTACCTAAAAAAAAAACATAGAGAATGATGCCTCTACAAATGCATCAACAACTAGGGATGTTTTAGAACACTCTGTCGATACCGACACGACACCTGCCAATCGGGAACGGTCACAAATCAGCGATTTCGAGATGATGAGCCTAGAAGAGAAATTGTCTCATCTGAACGACTCAGCCTCGGAATCAAGTACTGTATACAGCATCAGTATACTCTCGGATGAATTGCATCCGGAATATACAGACGCGCCGGGGACCCCTGGCAAATCGGCTCAAACTGATTCCAAGCGCATCAGGTTCACGCCAGCGGAACAGCATCGTTTCAACAGAGCGCTGAAACAGGGTAGCAGCATAGAGCAAGCCCGCATCTTTGCAAATACAAAAGATGATGCTCTTCCAGATGCCAAACGCATGAGATCTGAGGACAACACACCACCTCAGTCCGAAGCGAAACGAGCTCGCACTGGGAAAACAACCGCTGACAGAACCATCTATAGACATGTAGCGATCTATGTCAGATTGGGTGTCGTACCAGTCGATATCGATCGCAATCCTCTCACAAATGAACAAATGCTTCAGATACAAGAGAGGATTATGGACATCACGGTCGAACTGCGCGACGGGAATGCAAAGCCAGCTTTCCGCGGGACAACTTTCAAAGCCGGATGGCTCTTGTTAGTATGTGCGGACATCACCACTTCAGAGTGGATGAAAACCAACTTCCTCAAACTGAAGGAGAAATGCGAGTTGGAAGTAATGTTTGTGGGAGAGGAAGACTTTCCGAAACCACATATTGTCAGAGCTTTCTTCCCGCAGAGTACCGGAGTCACGAATGAGAGAATACTGGCAATACTAGACGGTCAAAACAGAGACCTGAATACGAGAACGTGGAGAGTTCTGCAAAGATCGGACGAGAAAGACGTCGCCCACATGGTCTTTGCAATAAACGAGAGTGCGATGCGTAGGCTTGCGGAGCTCAAGGGGATGGTTCCATATAGATTTGGACAAATCAAGATCATCCTTAAGGGATCCCACAAGTCTGCAATTCAGGCCCAAAAAAATAGTGACACTGACCTTATACAAAGAACTGAAACAAGCTCCAGCTCGACGCAACCAGCAGCCAGTATTAGTACTGCCGCCGGAAGCGATATAAAGAAGACAGTATCGCCAAACGCCCCTAGTACGAGCAACGTAAACATCAGCCAGCAACAGTTTAGACCGAAGCTAGCTGCGGAACGGGCACGGGAAAGGCAAACACACGGACAGCGAAAAAACGGTCCGAGAGATAGGAACGAATGTCTCTCTCAACAGGGTATCGTACGGAGAAGAGGCGAAAACAAGCCTTATAGGGTCCGAAACCCTGAGCACGGTAGGAAATGATGACCACCCTACTAAATGTGCTGCAGGCAAACCTGCACCGAGCTATAGGTGCCTCGGACAACTACAACCAAAGATGTGCCGAAGGGAACATCGCTCTAGGTTCAATCCAGGAGCCATGGGCAACAGAGGGTAAGATATTTGGTTTACAAAGCTCAAAGCTCATCTGTGCCCGGGGAAATTTTAGACCAAGGGCAGCTCTTCTAGTTGCAAAAGATATAAAATTCTCTCCCATTCCAGGTTTCATTACCAAAGATCTGGTGGCTGTCCTTTTAGAAAGACGCTCTCGGATGAATTGCATCCGGAATATACAGACGCGCCGGGGACCCCTGGCAAATCGGCTCAAACTGATTCCAAGCGCATCAGGTTCACGCCAGCGGAACAGCATCGTTTCAACAGAGCGCTGAAACAGGGTAGCAGCATAGAGCAAGCCCGCATCTTTGCAAATACAAAAGATGATGCTCTTCCAGATGCCAAACGCATGAGATCTGAGGACAACACACCACCTCAGTCCGAAGCGAAACGAGCTCGCACTGGGAAAACAACCGCTGACAGAACCATCTATAGACATGTAGCGATCTATGTCAGATTGGGTGTCGTACCAGTCGATATCGATCGCAATCCTCTCACAAATGAACAAATGCTTCAGATACAAGAGAGGATTATGGACATCACGGTCGAACTGCGCGACGGGAATGCAAAGCCAGCTTTCCGCGGGACAACTTTCAAAGCCGGATGGCTCTTGTTAGTATGTGCGGACATCACCACTTCAGAGTGGATGAAAACCAACTTCCTCAAACTGAAGGAGAAATGCGAGTTGGAAGTAATGTTTGTGGGAGAGGAAGACTTTCCGAAACCACATATTGTCAGAGCTTTCTTCCCGCAGAGTACCGGAGTCACGAATGAGAGAATACTGGCAATACTAGACGGTCAAAACAGAGACCTGAATACGAGAACGTGGAGAGTTCTGCAAAGATCGGACGAGAAAGACGTCGCCCACATGGTCTTTGCAATAAACGAGAGTGCGATGCGTAGGCTTGCGGAGCTCAAGGGGATGGTTCCATATAGATTTGGACAAATCAAGATCATCCTTAAGGGATCCCACAAGTCTGCAATTCAGGCCCAAAAAAATAGTGACACTGACCTTATACAAAGAACTGAAACAAGCGCCAGCTCGACGCAACCAGCAGCCAGTATTAGTACTGCCGCCGGAAGCGATATAAAGAAGACAGTATCGCCAAACGCCCCTAGTACGAGCAACGTAAACATCAGCCAGCAACAGTTTAGACCGAAGCTAGCTGCGGAACGGGCACGGGAAAGGCAAACACACGGACAGCGAAAAAACGGTCCGAGAGATAGGAACGAATGTCTCTCTCAACAGGGTATCGTACGGAGAAGAGGCGAAAACAAGCCTTATAGGGTCCGAAACCCTGAGCACGGTAGGAAATGATGACCACCCTACTAAATGTGCTGCAGGCAAACCTGCACCGAGCTATAGGTGCCTCGGACACCTACAACCAAAGATGTGCCGAAGGGAACATCGCTCTAGGTTCAATCCAGGAGCCATGGGCAACAGAGGGTAAGATATTTGGTTTACAAAGCTCAAAGCTCATCTGTGCCCGGGGAAATTTTAGACCAAGGGCAGCTCTTCTAGTTGCAAAAGATATAAAATTCTCTCCCATTCCAGGTTTCATTACCAAAGATCTGGTGGCTGTCCTTTTAGAAAGACGCAACGGCCGAGAGCTACAAAAAATTGTATGCGCATCGGCGTACTTTGCTGGAGATGATGAAATACCACCTCGACCAGTACAGGAACTTGTCCAGTACCGCCAGACCCAGCAACTACAACTTATCTTCCGCTGCGACGCCAACGCGCATAACATAATATGGGGCAGTCGAGATATAAACAAAAGAGGTGAGTCTTTATAAGAATACCTATATAGCAACAATTTAGTTATACTAAATAAGGGAAATAAACCCACGTTTAGAAACGTTTTAAGTGAAGAAGTTTTAGACCTTACCATCTCTTCTCCGTTTGTACAAAACACCGTCGAAAATTGGCACGTGTCTGGTGAGGCATCTTTATTGGATCACATGCACATAAGTTTCCAACTAAGATGCAACACCGAGGATGCGCCGATAAAATGCGACAACAAACTTAAAAATACTGTGAGGAACTCGAAGAGCTTCCGCGGTGGCGCGTCTCCAGAGGGCACTCTCGGAAGATAAAACAAACTGCATGGGATTACTAGTCAAATCTGATGGTAAAATCACATGTGACCGGGAAGAAACGTTGACCACACTTCTTCAGGTACACTTTCCCGGCTCCACTATCACAGGTGAGTTTCATGATAACATCGTTTTTCCTGAAAACAATGGAAAGAATACTAGACGTACACATTAGAGAAAGCACTCCTCTGCACCCCTGTCAATTCGCCTACAAAAAAGGTAAATCCACGGAAGGAGCACTTCTAAGTTTAACATCACAAATAAAAATTGCATACGAAAACAAAGAAGTAGCTTTATGTGCCTTCCTAGACATAGAGGGTGCTTTTGACAACACTGGATATGACTCCATATCAAATGCTTTGACTCATAGAAGAATAGATCACCCCACCATCCAATGGATCAAAGCGATGCTTGAAAGTCGGAAAATAACTGCTTCATCAGTTCTGACCTCAGTATCAGTAACAGCCGTTAAAGGCTGCCCTCAGGGAGGAGTACTCTCACCCCCTACTATGGTCTCTGGTTATCGATAACCTACTTCAAGACCTAAGTAATGCAGGTTTCAATATAATTGGATACGCCGATGACCTAGTCATCATAATAAAGGGCAAAGAACCAAACGAGGTTACAACACGTTTACAAAACGCCCTTAAGATAGTCATAGACTGGTGTAATAAAGAAAGTCTTTCTTTAAACCCCAGCAAGGCTATCATCGTCCCTTTTATAAAAAGGAGAAAATTAAATCTTACCCAAATTTCAATTAATGGTACATACATTGAGTATTCCAACGAAGTAAAATATCTTGGAGTGATCCTCGACAAAAAACTAAGCTGGAACTCCCACATTAACAACGAAATTCAAAAAGCAACCAAAGCTTTCTGGGCTTGCCGAAGCATGTATGGTAAATCCTGGGGAATCTCTCCAAAGACCACACGCTTCAATAGTATGGTGGAACAAAGTCACCCAAAAAACAACTATAAATAAATTAAACAAGGTACAACGGCTTTCCTGTCTGGGCATTACCGGAGCTATGCGTACCTGTCCCACAGCGGCTATAGAAGCCTTAATAGGACTAACACCCCTCCACATTTATATAAAAAAAGTGACAATTCGCAGCTCAGCAAGTTTGACACAAGCGGAAGAATTAAACATAAGTGAACACCTTAAACTAATTGAACTTCTATCCGAACTTCCAGAACTTGACATAATCTGTGCGGTTACAGACCGCTTACCATAGACACTATGCTTTGACAAAAGATTCTCAACGGTGATCACAACCAGAGAAGCATGGTGTAGCAATAACCCACCAAACTGCCTAAACGGCCTAAAGTGGTATACAGATGGTTCTAAATGGACTCAGGAGTAGGAGCTGGCATACATGGACCAAATAAAAACATCTCAATACCTATGGGAAAAAATCGTAGTGTATTCCAAGCTGAGCTCCATGCCATAAAAGAATTCGCAAACCTAATATACAACTCAGGTATTAAAGTCGCAAACATCCATATATTCACGGACAGTCAAGCAGCTATAAAAGCCCTTAGCTCACACATCATTGACTCCAAATCAGTACTACACTGCTTCAACTCCCTACAAACACTCAGTTCCAGGAACAAAACCAGACTATGGTGGGTCCCCGGACATAAGGAAATTGAAGGTAAAGAAAAAGCTGATGAACTAGCCAGAAAAGGTTCGGAAACCCCCTTCATTGGACCTGAACCCCTCTGTGCAATCCCCAAATCAGCCATAAATCTGGTCATATAAAACTGGGAACAAAACAAATGTTTTTCATACTGGGGAAACATCCCAGGCCTAAGACAGGCCAAAAGAGCTATTCAGCCCTTCAAATCAGATGCCAATAAGATACTAAATCTCCGCAGGCACGATATCAAAAACTTAGTAGGCTACCTAACTGGTGATCACGGTCTGCGATATCACCTAAGTAAAATGCGTCTAGTCGACTCACCGGAGTGCAGACTATGGCTAGAAGAAGACGAAACAGCCGAGCATATCATATGTGAATGCCCGGCCCTTTACGGTATGAGAAGGGAATCATTCTTCAGGGAATTTTTAAGTCCCGAAGAACTGAGGAAATCTTCGGCTGAAAGTATTATCAGCTACATTAGGAAAGTAGAAGCGCTACAAACCTAAAAAAACATCTGACGGCAAGCACAATAGATCTTTTAGGTCGATGTGTATATTACTGCTTAGGCAGGTCAGAATTAAAAAAAAAATAGTTTTGCTTGAATCCGATCTCTAGGATATGTGTGTTTCCCTGATACAGCTATTGCCACGTCATCTGCGTAGGCATATACCTTTGCATGTTACATCCCTCTCTTTCTATATTTACTGAAAGCTTGTACACTACTAGATTCCAGAGAAGAGGAAACATAACGCTCCTTATGGAGTGCCACAGCTAACAAATCTAAGTGCGGATGAGATGCCAAGATTTGTGTTAATAATTCTGCCTATGAGGGTGACGTGAAATAAAGCCAATTGAAATAAAGCCAAATTCGAAAATATTGGCATTATTTCTTTTTCAAAAGCGAAATAAGAACGAATTCTCAATTTGGCTTTTTTTCGCTTCAGATAACGAAATATAACCAATTTGGCATTATTTCGATTTTAATTTTTCCAAAATTACGAATGAGCTTCGCCAAGTAGATTGATTTATTGTTTATTTTACTAACGCTGGATTATTCATTATCAAACACTCAACTTATTATGATAACTACCTAATAGTCGCATAATTTGAATGAAATTACTAGAATTTTGCAGTCGTGTAAATTCAGCATAAGATGTATCCTAAAATGAATGCTCAATATAAAAATTACAATCTTCAACCAAATAATTTCTTTATTCCAACAAAAAAAATTACCTACAAAGTTTCACTGTAAGTTACAAAAAATCAAGAAATCAAACACAATAACACGTCTAACAAATTAATAGTTTTACACTTAGTCAAAAATTCACAAAGCAAAACAAACAATATCATAGGTTTTTAATTTTAGCAGTATACAGTCGTCGAATTTTGCACAATTTGCCTGCAAATTGGACACAAAATCGGAGTATGGTTTTTTATACTTTTGTCTGCAATACTAGTATAACCATTTAGGCAAAGCTTAAAATGATTACAAGGCTGCAATAAAATTGAACGTTGATTTCCCATGCAAATAACACAGACAACGTTGGTTTCATTGAAACTAAAAGATTCTTCCAATATTGCATTACAATTGGTATCGTCATCTTCCATGGTCTCCGCATATTGATCATTGAAATTATCCAATGGAAGTATGTTATTAGTTCTATTTGAAACCTGCCTCAGAAAATCTTCAATTGACATTTTTCCTTGGTTTAGCTTAGTAGTAGCTAGCTCAATCAAGGCGCTTCGATTTAATTTTTTTTTTTGGCTGAAAGATGTTTAATGTACCATCGGTTGACATGATAAAGTCTTTTGAAACAGCCTGATCCTCCTCCAGAAGACATTCAAGGTATTTGAAAAAATTTCCCTTTTTTGACAATTTCCTGCTTAGTTTGCTGTTGAATCCTTCAAGTGCACTTGTAGTTCGTATAGCCTTTTTATGGACAGATATCCCTGTTGGTGTTTCCCATAATCAACAATTTAATGGATATTATTTTTAACTTTCTCTTACAAAGAGAAAGATATTGTTTTCGTGAAAATTTTCGACCTCGAGATTTTGATTAATTCTAACATTACGATGATAGCGGAGCCTAAAAAAGTGGTTTTTGGAATCCCGTCCGTCGGTCCGTCGGTCCGTAATGGTCTCCCCAGCCTAAACGGCTAGACCGATTTTCTTCAAACTTCGTATCCAAGCTTATTTTAGTCATAATTCTAGGCCATTTTTTTGGTTTGCTTTTAGCCATGTTAATAACGGTACCTGCCATATAAAAATTACACATAACCTCAATTTTCTCGAAAACGGCTGTAACGATTTTGATTAAACTTTACATATACCATAACCATATTAGCTCAAACAAAACTACATACCCAGTTTTTTCGAGAAAATCCATATAACGGATTTTGTCATTTAGGCCATATAAGGAAAATTGATAATTTCTCTCAAACTATTATGTCAAATTGAATGAAATTTAATATATATACTACTATAACAGCTTGAAGCAATTCCACATAATTAGTTTTAGCCCAACTATCACTAACCGGAATTTTCAGTTATGGCCAATAACGGAAAATCATTATTATTCACATTGCCATCGATTCCTTCGAATTTCGGAGTAAACGTTGGTATAAACACATTTTGACATTATTTATATCATTTTTAGCATCAATAGTCAAAATGCGTACTATTTGATCTAACGCCCAAATCGCTGTGAAAGAGAAAGTTGCGTACGACCCAGTCGTGCACCCACCACTCGTTATTTTTGTTAAAGGTAGGCGGGAAATTTGAGCTTTTTGACTGCTGAGACCAAGTTATAGCAAAAGCGTTAGCGATTTCTTGTGGTGAGGTAACTAAGCCAGAAGATGTTGTAATGGTTTTTGTAAACGTTTTGTTAGAACTGCCAGTTAAGGTTTTAATATTTTGCCAGACGTTGCTAATAGGAGATCTAGGGTTTCTGTTTGCCGTTAATTCTTCAAAACATTCAATTTTATTTATTTTCATCTGTCTTCTAAACCTGGCATAAGCCTTTTTATAGGCTAATAAGTTGACCTGGTTAGGCCTTTTTTTAAAAGACCGCCAAGTGGTGATTTTTTCTGATCTTAGCCCAGCTAACTCTTTATTCCACCACGGCACAGCTCTTTTGAGAGATGTTGGTGATGTCTATTTGCAGCATTACGAATGCATCTGAGCACTAAAGCTGCTTCTTTGTTTATGTTCTGAGATTTATGTTCTGGTGACCCTTGTACAATTTTACTTTTGTATTTGTCCCAGTTCGCACATTCAATCTTATCTTGGGATGTTTGGTTGTGGTTTTTGTAAACAACTTAGTTGGATTGACGTGAAGATTGGAAAGTGATCACTATTATACAAGTCTTTCAGTGCGTAACAGGATGTTTATACTCTATCCCATAGGGGTATATTAGTTTTGATACATAGTTTGTAACATAGAGAAATAATTTTGCTACATATACCTCAAAGTATATGGATCGACTCAGAATCGCTAGCTGAGTCGACATGTCTGTCCGTCATCAATAGACCATTTTAAACCACGCCCACTGTTAAGGGGCGTTTTCTTACAAAAACCATTTGTATTCCCTGCCCCAAGGCATATGCAATAGAAAAACGTTGTTTTTTGTCGAACCATACAAGAATTTGATAATCCTTCTGAACAATATGTTGTAACAACGTCATTTCAATACTTTATGACCATAAAGACCACATTTTGGGGATATTTATTTTAAGGATGGGATGGGATAGGGTATTAAACGATCCGCACAGCGGATTGTAGCCTTCTCATATGTTTTTTTTTTAGCACACATATCTTTTAACTCCACCAGCGTTTGACTTAAATTGGTACAATTGTTTGATTTTGGGAACATAGATTAAATTACTTCCCTTTCTAAACCCTTCACAAATCTAATTCAAAAATTAAATTTTTTCGATCACACATTTTAAATATTATGTCAAAACTTGAACCACTTAATAGTAAGGACTGGGAACTAATGATGGACTAATAATAGGTTGTTCGAAGAAAAGTCAAGAAAAACAAGTATGTTACCGGTTTTCCCGTTAAGGCTAAATCTGATAACATAATTTTAAGCAAATAATTCTATCAAGTATACACACTTCTGCATAATTCGGTGTTATTTCCATTAATTTTTCGGCATTATTTCTTTGTACATACAGAAATAATGCCAAATTGGCCTTATTTCGTTTTTAAAAACGAAATAAGGCCAAATTTTAAATTCGGTCTTATTTCGTTTGGTATTATTTCACGTCACCGCCTATGAGTACTGCTTTGATATTGTTAAAAGTGCCTTTTATATCAAGAAAGGCAACGATAGTATAATCCTTTACTCTTAGTGAGTTTTCAATGATGAGTACCAGTACTGAAGCACTGTTTCAACCGACTTTCCCTTGCAGTTTACAAGTTTGGAGTTGGAGCTTTTTTTTTCCATGGGCCAAAGTAGTGTGAGATTTTTAGACACTAAAACCACCACCCATTTTGTATTTCTATTGCAAATTAGTATTCGACTTATCTAGCAATTTTTTTATCATGAGTATATAATATGTTTGGCAGGTAACTTTCCTTTGAGAGTTCCTGCTTTTTCCGCAATTTATAGCGCGGTTTGTTATTATCGGGCCAAATCCAAGGGTTTAATTCTTTGAAGACGCCACAATATATTTGTTTCGTCAAGAATTTGGAGGACTAGGGTCGCTAGTGGCCGGCCCCTTAAGGATTTTTCGTGATGAAATATATCACAGTAACAACAAATTCTAACATTTTCGAATTATTCTTAAAATAAATTATTATTTATTAATTTGTTCGTCTATAAAATAAAGAAAAAAATAATTATTGTTACCAGAAAATTATTTAATTAGATTTTAGTAAAAGAAAAAAAAATTTCCAGTGGACGGCCCCTTTTTTCCTATTTCCGACCAGCTCGTGTCCCATCCTCGGCCACCCAGTAAAGAAAGGGCTTAAATTGTTTAATATTTTTTATTCAAATGTTTTATTACAGGAAAATTAAGAAACAAATATTTTTATTATAGAAATAAATTAAAACAAATTAAATTAAAATTTCCTTTTTAAAGGCTAAAACAATTATCTACAAAACTAAGAACTAAAAAAATCCTTAAATTTAATTCAGGTAGGAACATTTTTTTAAAGCTAATAAAAATAATTTGATAGATAAATATTATTATTTTTTAATACATTTTAAAGAATTTAATAGGTAGGTTTAAGAGATGTTTAATTGAAAAAAATCATTTAAGTTTTTTTTATCACAGTCTTGCAGCTATTTGGGACAGTCTTTTTTCGTTTCGTTGTTTTTTTCTTCCCTTCTCTTTTTTCTTGCCGCTCAAGCTTCCTTTTTTCCACTTCGGAGGCTTTAATTTTTTTCTCATCATCTTTGTTTTCCTGGAAAGTTTTCCAAGCCTGAGATGAAATTGAAATTGGTGGCTTGCGAGCCTTTATAAATCTTCGGACGGAGTCTTGTATTGGTTTCGGGTATTTCAAAAACTTTTCAAAAATGGATGGACTTTTTGGGGTTTGAGGTTCTGTGTGGTAAAAATAATTATTTTAATTCGTTTAGGTAAAAATGAAAAATTAAGCATACGAATTGTGGGTTGTGTGTTTTCCTCCATTATGTGGGAATAAATTTCTTGTAAAATAATATTATCATTCACAACGGGTGAAAAACTTCTTTCATTTTGTTTTCCAACTCCATATTAGTATCTTACAAAAAGAAAAATTTAGTTTAAATAAAATGCAGATTCCTAATTAAAAGTTATGGCTACCTATGACTGCTTCCCAATCGTGTGGACTTTTATCTGGTAAGGAAGCTTCTTGAACACTGTCTTTATTGGGTTGAAATACTCTTAACAATGTGCCATCGGAGGTAACTTCGTAGATCCCTTCAATATCATGGGTACTTTGAGAATCGCCAGAAACTGTTTGTTTAGCCTGACGAATAACTTCAAGCACAACTTTATGGTCGATATTTTTATTTTGGAGATCATCTTTTAGATGAAGTATTACTCTTTCGGCTTCTAAAAAACTTGCATGTGGAATATTTTTAGCATTACCACTTCCAACATTCACAATGCTGCCTATATCGCAATCGATGTTGACCGCAAAGTCCTCATTAAGACAATTTCCTAGACCTAGATCGCCATCTTCATCAAAATCCAAACAATCAGCATCATTTTCAGGGTCGCGAGCAGACACACGACCAAAATCTGGACCAAAATTGCCCGCAGAATCACCAGCGCCACCAGAATTACCGTCAGAACCATCTCCAGATTTACCACGAGAATCACCACTTGAACCACTGCCAACATCAGCACCAAGATTTAAAACTTCTAACGCATTTTTAATACATTTCGAGTAGTCGACGGCATTCGGATCAAATGGAAATATTCCACATTTTTTGAAAGCATTTTGTATGATGGTCGTCCTATCCTTGTAATTCAGGAGCTCATCTAACACACCACAAAAACTCTCCTTATTCATTGTGCTGCCGTGACTACCCGAACGTTTGCGCCATTCGTTTAAAATATTTTTATAATCCGACTTCAGGCCTTTAAAAGCTCCCACATCAGCCGGCTGAAGAATATGGGTGGTATTTGGAGGAAGTGCATACAAAATTATGTTTTCGCTGCTGCAAAAGTAGCTTAATTCAAGCGACATGTGGGAAGCGTGTCCATCGACAAAAAAAGAACTGGACGTTTAATATTATTTTTGGAAATCCAAACGTTCAGACCCTCTTTCACAAATTGCAGAAAAGTTTCCCCCCGCATCCATCCACTGTCCGTCTTGCCAAAAACCCAGTCAGGCTTCTTATTTTGCACTAATTTCAGCCAGTTAGGGGACCTTTTATAAGGCAAAACCACCATTGGAGGAAGGGTTCTTCCATCTGCTGAAAAAGTCATCAGCACAGTTAAGTTCTCTTTTTCATTTGCTGTCTTGATTTCGTAAAGGTTTTTGATTCCTTTTGGAGCAATGACATTTCCAGTTTTCGGAGCCATGCTGAAACCCGTTTCATCGGCGTTAAAAATTCTAGAAGAATCCTCAAGAATGTCTAAAGCATCTTCTTCTGTTAAGTATTCTTTGAGCTCTCTAAACCATTTTCTTATTGCTTCCTCTGTTATTTGAGCGCGGCTTTTAGACACAGTTTCAGCGGTTCGTAGGCCTAAATCGGGATGGCGTCGCATAAAACCGTAGTACCATTTCTTACCGGGTTTGCTGTCCTTGAAAGGAGTTTTGCGGCCTTCTTCTTGGAGAATATCTTGAACCGTTTTCAAGAGGTTTTCACGGGTCTGTGGAAAACCACATTTCGCTAGATTTATAAGCCAGTTTTTGAGCTTGTTTTCTTCTTCTGCAGAGAGCACAGGGCAGGGACCGAATTTCCCAATATTATCCGCTGTTCTGTTGTGAACTCGGTCCTGAAGAGTCGTCCTTGGAATATTTAACCTTCTTGCCGCTTCTCTTATTGGCAGTTTGTTTTGACGAATTTCAAATAAGGCTTGTTCCAAATCTGTGCCGCTATATAAAATGAAACGTTTCTTCTTGTCCTTAGCGTGCTTCTCACTTGCCCGGGTCATATTTAAGCGGCTTAAAACAAGAATTTTAATATTTTAAAATCAAAAAGTAAGTGGGAACCTTTGAAACACTTGTTTTTAAGCCTAATATAAAACAAGGGGACGGAGTTAGGTAACGTGTGTCCTAATTACGGCCACCAACATTTCTAGTTGAAAAGGGACGGCCGAGAACTGGAAAACTTTGAATTTTAACTACATTTTTTTCTACAAGATGATCAGAGTAGGTTTATCTGTCATTTGGCGTACTCAGTTAAAAAAAAAAAAAAAAAAAATCGAGTTGCCTATCTCCGGCCGGGGCGGCCAACAATAGGCAACGACGTTTATTTGAGTGGCCTAACTCCGGCCGTCTTGAAATCGACAATAAATACAGAAGTTTTTAACATTTTAAAGTGAATTTTAATGAAAAATAATATATTTTATAAGAAAAACAACATTTGAAAACACTTACCCACAAAATTTTCACACAAAACACTAATTACCACCGCAGTTTCACTAACGTTTTGACAGTCAATTCACACAAAAACCTACCCCGGCACAGCACAAGTCAAATAATTTTATTTTTCAAAGGCGACTGAGCACACGCAACAAGAGTTTTGACATATTAAGAGAGAAGATAAGAGAAAAATTTAAGACTAAAAATTTCGAAAGAGAATTATATACGATTCACTACTTACAACGACTTTTGTATGAGGTGGCCGGCCACTGGGGTAGGCCGCAATCAGGATACTCTACCTATTGTGTTAACTTGTCCCAATATACGTTTTTTATGTTTTCGTGCAAAATTGTTACGTACCACGGCGCATTGACGAATGATCTTAACATTTTGTTCTCAAAAGTTTGTAAAATGTTTAGATTCGTTTCACCGGTACAACCCCATAGTTGTATACCATATGTCCAAAAAAGTTTAAAGCACTTGCTTGTATAATAGCAGGTTGTTATCAAGGTTAAGCTTCGAATATTTTCCTAGAAACCTGTACAGTTCTCTGTATTTAATTTAAAGTTCTTCGCATTTCTTTTTTACATGCGACTTTCATTTTAATTTTACATCGAGTGTCATTCCGTGATATTTCGCTTCATTTGCAAACGGGACTCGAATCGTATTAAGAAATACAGAAATTGTTTGTTCGTTTATACGAAAAATCTTAGTGGATCGATTTGCTCTCATTAAGTGCAATCCGCCACGACTTAGTCCATTCATTAACCTCGTTAAGAGCGTTTTGTAATTTGATATTTGTTTCCTCTATTGTTGTCCCCACTGCTAGAATAACAGTATCGTCAGAAAACGTTGCAACGCTTCCTTGCGGTACATCTGCCATTATTTCTTTGAACTCTGAATATTCGTTTCCAAGTTTCACACGGAAGAGTCTATGCTCAATTGTTCTGGCAGAACTTGACTTAGTTTATACGTAAGGCCTTTGTGCCACCCCTTGTCAAAAGCTTGCGACACGTCAAGAAATACGGCTAAGCAAATTTTCTTTTCTTCGACAGCTTTCTCAATCAAATCTGTAATTCGATGTTCTTGGTCCACCGTCGAATGTTTACTTCTAAACCCAAATTGATGGCCAGGTAAAAGACGTTTCTGGTAAATTATGGGGTGTAAGCGACCGAGTAATATCCGTTCAGAAACCTTTGAAATTATTGGAAGAAGTGAAATAGGCCTGTAAGATTTTATTTCGTTCGGCGATTTTCCTAGTTTTAGGACCATAATCATTTCCTGCATAAATAATTCAAGTTCTCCAAGTTTTTGCCAAAGGCCATTGGCATTCCACGTAAGAAATTTAAGCAATTTAGCAATTTCATGCTAAAGGTGGGGTACTTTTATTGCGAATACTATTTTCGAGCTTAACGAGCCTGTGAAAAAAAGTTTTATTCATTTTGCTTTGTTCCTCAAGTTTGGAGAGAATAATCGAAAATACTGGGTCAGGTGAGATATTTATTTGGGCGATATCGGATACTGTAGCTTGAGCATGAGTTTGTACATTTGGTTTTGGATGTACAAGATCCAAACGGATATCTGATGGCCGCGTAGTTTGTGAAAATTTAGGTTTTTCGATAATGGCCTGCTTTGTTTTCGACATATTTTTAATCGGAATTTTAGGCTTTTGCTTGTTTTAATTTAATTTCGGTGAATTAACACTATTAAATTTCGTCCGTTTTTTCTGCAACTCTTAAGCTACTTCGCAGCCGCGATAATTTGCCGGATAATTGCCTATACAGTTAATGCAGATAGTAGACGTTTTCTAGTTTGGAATCCTTACGCATAGGCTCCTTACGCATAGGCTCTTTTACAACAATATTAAGTATTGTTTTTATACCCTATCCCATAGGGGGGTATATTAGTTTTGACATTAAGTTTGTAATATAGAGAAATAATTTCGATACTTATACCTCAAAGTACATGGATCGATTCAGAATCGCTAGCTGAGTCGATTAAGCCATGTCTGTCTTTCCGTCCGTCCGTCCGTCTGTGAGTCACCGATTTTTGGGCCTTAAATTTTGAGCTAGAGTGTTGAAATTTGGTATATAGACCCTCTGGCCGACGAAGCAGAACAAGTGTAAACATTTTTGAAATCCGCAAACTGCCACGCCCCCTTTTAGAAAAACGTAGTTTAAAGCCAAACCGTAAGGAATTTTAAAAAAATCGTCTGAGCAGCATATTTAGACAATCTTAATATCTATATTTCGTCTAAACAAAGTTTTTTGCCACGCCCACTTTTTGGGGGCGTTTTTAGTAAAAAAAACGTTTTTTTTTGTCCAAATTTTAAAACTTTTTGATGCAAATACTTCCGCAATGGTAATAACGGGTGATCCAAGTAGAGATACTTTTTTCAATAGCCTTTTTTGACAGATCACGTGTGAGTCGTGTCATGCTGTCATGTTATTTTTGTTTAGTATTGTTTGGCATTTCATAATGGAAAGACTTACGCGTGAACAACGTTTACAAATTGTTCAACTTTATTATGAAAATTCACGTTCTGTGAGGAATGTGTTTCGTGCACTTCGCTCAACTTATGGTCAACATAATCGGCCTACTGAGCGTACTATTCGCAACACCATCACCCATTTTGAGACCCAGCATTCGACCGAACAGACCATGTCCAGCACGCTGTGAAGAAAATATAGCGGCCGTAGCTGAGAGTGTACACGAAGACCGTAGAGAGTCGATTCGGCGCCGTTCGCAGCAACTCGGACTGACGTATGGAACGACTTGGCGCATTTTCCGTCAAGATCTTAAATTGAAAGCGTACAAAATACAGCTTGTGCAACAACTGAAGCCGCTCGACCTTCCCAAGCGACATCGCTTCGCTCTATGGGCTCTTGAAAAGTTCCAAGAAGATCCGACGTTTTCGAGGCAAATTTTGTTTAGCGATGAGGCCCATTTCTGGCTCAATGGGTATGTAAACAAACAAAATTGCCGCATTTGGGGCGAAGAGCAACCTGAAGAGATTGAAGAACTGCCACTTCATCCAGAAAAAACAACGGTTTGATGTGGTTTGTGGGCCGGTGGAATCATCGGTCCATATTTCTTTAAAAATTATGCCGGTGCGAACGTAACCGTCAATGGCGACCGTTATCGTGCCATGATAACCGACTGTTTGATGCCTGAAATTGAAGCTCGTGATCTCGGCGACATTTGGTTTCAGCAAGACGGCGCCACTTCCTACACATCGCATCAATCAATGGACTTATTGAGAGAACATTTCGGTGAGCACATAATTTCACGTTTTGGGCCGGTCGATTGGCCACCAAGATCGTGTGATATCACACCGTTAGACTTTTTCCTGTGGGGATATGTAAAGTCAAAAGCTTATGCCGACAAACCCGCTTCGATTCAGGCCTTGGAGGAAAACATCACGCGTGTCATTCGCCAGTTACCACTCGAAATGCTCGAACGAGTGATCGCAAAATGGACTCAACGGATAGACCATCCGCGACGTAGCAACGGCCAACATTTGATAGACATAATCTTCAAAAAATAAATGCCAAAGAATGTTCTTTCAATGCTAATAAACATTCTCCATTAAATTTGAATTTTCTATGTTTTTTTCTTTAAAAAAGTAGGGAACCTCGAAATGGATCACCCTTTATAAACATTTTGTCCATAGATCATTTTCACCAACGCCCACATGTTGGGGGCGTTTTCTTACAATAACCATTTGTATACCCCATCCCAAGGCATTAGCAATAGAAATACGTTGTTTTTTGTCGAACCACAAAAGATTTTGATAAACTGTCTGAGCAATATATTGTGACAATGTCATTTTCTGTATTTCATCGCCATAAGGCCTAGGTATATATTGAGGATATTAATTTTAAGGATGGGATGGGATAGGGTATTCAACGATCCGCAGAGCTTATGTAGCCTCTCATATGTTTATTTCATAAATTTTGTTCAAACTTTCTGTTCTATCGAAAGTGAGTATAAATAAAGGAAGACCGCGTTTTATCACATTTCCTTCGCACTCTTTTTGCTTTTGGTCTCGCTTGACAATATTATCGGCATCTATGACTTTATATTGCCTGTTAATACCCTATCCCATAGGGGTATATTGGTTTTTATACCCCATCCCATTGGGGTATATTCGTTTTGATACTTAGTTTGTAACATAGAGAAATAATTTAGCTACATCTACCTCAGAGTATATGGATCGACTCAGAATCGCTAGCTGAGTCGATTAAGCCATGTCTGTCTGTCCGTCCGTCCGTCCATCCATCTGTACGTCACCGATTTTCGGGCCTTAAATTTTGAGCTAGGATAAAATTTTTGAAATCCGCCCACTGCCACGCCCCCTTTTAAGAAAAACTCAGCTTTTGGCCAAGCCGTAAAGAATTTTAAAAAAGTTTCTGAACAACATATTTAGACAATCTTAATATCTATATTTCGTCTATATAAAGTTTTTTGCCCCACCCACTTTTTATGCGAAGGCTACAATCCGCTGTGCGTATCGTTGAATACCCTATCCCATCCTATTTGTAAATTTAAAATCCTCAAAGGGCATGGTTAAAACCACGATGTGGATAAAATAGAAAAATGATATAGTGACAACCAATTCCTCAGACTGCTTATAAAACACTTTTACGGTTCTACCAAAGCCAAGGTTTTCTCCTGCATATGTTATGGGGTAGTGTATAAAAATGGTTTTTATATAAAAACGCCCCCAAAAAGTGGGCGTGAGTTAGAATGGTATATAGACGAAATGTTTATATTAAACATATGAGAGGCTACAATCCGCTATGCGGATCGTTGAATACACTATCCCACCCCATCTTTTAAATCAATATCCTCAAAATATAGGCCTTATGGCGATGAAATACAGAAAATGACATTGTCACAATATATTGCTCAGACAGTTTCTCAAAATCTTCTGTGGTTCGACAAAAAAACAACGTATTTCTATTGCTAATGCCTTGGGATGGGGTATACAAATGGTTTTTGTAAGAAAACGCCACCAAAATGTGGGCATAGGTGAAAATGCTCTATGGACAAAATGTTTATATTACCATTGCGGAAGTATTTGCATCAACATTTTTTTCGAAAGTTTTAAAATTTGGACAAAAAGCGTTTTTTACTAAAAACGCCCCCAAAAAGTGGGTGTGGCAAAAAACTTTGTATGAACGCAATATAGATATTAGGATTGTCTAAATATGCTACTCAGACACTTTTTTGAAATTCCTTACGGTTTGGCTTAAAACAACGTTTATCAAAAAGGGGGCGTGGCAGGAGGCGGATTTCAAAAATTTTTACACTTGTTCTGCTTCGTCGACCAGAGAGTCTATATACCAAATTTCAACACTCTAGCTCAAAATTTAAGGCCCAAAAATCGGTGACACACAGACGGACGAACGGACGGACGGACAGACAGACATGGCTTAATCGAATCGATCCACATACTTTGAGGTATATGTATCGAAATTATTTCTCTAAGTTACAAACTTAATGTCAAAACTAATATACCCCCCTATAGGATAGGGTATAAACATATGAGAGGCTACAATCTGCTGTGCGGATCGTTGAATACCCTATCCCATCCCATCCTTAAAATTAATATCCTCAAAATATAGGCCTTATGGCGATGAAATACAGAAAATGACATTGTCACAATATAGCTATTGCTCAGACAGTTTATCAAAATCTTTTGTGGTTCGACAAAAAACAACGTATTTCTAGTGCTAATGCCTTGGGATGTGGTATACAAATGGTTTTTGTAAGAAAACGCCCACAAAATGTGAAAATGATCTATGGACAAAATGTTTATATTAGATACCATTGCGGAAGTATTTGCATCAAAATTTTTTTCGAAAGTTTTAAAATTTGGACAAAAAACGTTTTTACTAAAAACGCACCCAAAAAGTGGGCGTGGCAAAAAACTTTGTATGGACGAAATATAGATATTAGGATTGTCTAAATATGTTGCTAACACATTTTTTTTTAAATTCCTTACGGTTTGGCTTAAAACTACGTTTTTTTTTAAAGGGGGCGTGGCAGTGGGCGGATTTTAAAAATGTTTACACTTGTTCTGGTGACTCGGCCAAGGATCCTATATGCCAAATTTCATTATCCTAGCTCAAAATTTAAGGCCCAAAAATCGGTGACGAACAGACAGACGGACGGACGGACGGACGGACAGACAGACATGGCTAATTCGACTCAGCTAGCGATTCTGAGTCGATCCATAAACCTTGAGGTATATGTAGCTAAATTATTTCTCTATGTTACAAACTAAGTATCAAAACTAATATACCCCTATGGGATAGGGTATAGACAATTTCGGTAAGAATCATTAGTAATGTTAATATGAACATTTCGTCTATGGACCATTTTAACCCACGCCCACTTTTGGGGGCGTTTTTATATAAAAACCATTTTATACACTACCCCATAACATATGCAGGAGAAAAACCTTGTCTTTTGTAGAACCGTACAATTTTTTCTGACAATGTCATTTTCTATATTTAAATCCCCATCGTGTTTTAGGCCATGTCCACTTTTTGGGGATATTAGTTTTACAGATGGGATTGGATAAGGTATTCAACGATCCGCACAGTGGATTGTAGCCTTCTCATATGTTTTTTCTTAGCGAAGTTACTTGGTAGCCCGATAATGGCAACGATTTTATCAAGGTATGTAACTTGTTAAGGTCTTCAATACCGATCACATTAAAATTTGGACAAAAAGCGTTTTTTACTAAAAACGCCCCCAAAAAGTGGGTGTGGCAAAAAACTTTGTATGAACGCAATATAGATATTAGGATTGTCTAAATATGCTACTCAGACACTTTTTTGAAATTCCTTACGGTTTGGCTTAAAACAACGTTTATCAAAAAGGGGGCGTGGCAGGAGGCGGATTTCAAAAATTTTTACACTTGTTCTGCTTCGTCGACCAGAGAGTCTATATACCAAATTTCAACACTCTAGCTCAAAATTTAAGGCCCAAAAATCGGTGACACACAGACGGACGAACGGACGGACGGACAGACAGACATGGCTTAATCGAATCGATCCACATACTTTGAGGTATATGTATCGAAATTATTTCTCTAAGTTACAAACTTAATGTCAAAACTAATATACCCCCCTATAGGATAGGGTATAAACATATGAGAGGCTACAATCTGCTGTGCGGATCGTTGAATACCCTATCCCATCCCATCCTTAAAATTAATATCCTCAAAATATAGGCCTTATGGCGATGAAATACAGAAAATGACATTGTCACAATATAGCTATTGCTCAGACAGTTTATCAAAATCTTTTGTGGTTCGACAAAAAACAACGTATTTCTAGTGCTAATGCCTTGGGATGTGGTATACAAATGGTTTTTGTAAGAAAACGCCCACAAAATGTGAAAATGATCTATGGACAAAATGTTTATATTAGATACCATAGTTTTAAAATTTGGACAAAAAACGTTTTTACTAAAAACGCACCCAAAAAGTGGGCGTGGCAAAAAACTTTGTATGGACGAAATATAGATATTAGGATTGTCTAAATATGTTGCTAACACATTTTTTTTTAAATTCCTTACGGTTTGGCTTAAAACTACGTTTTTTTTTAAAGGGGGCGTGGCAGTGGGCGGATTTTAAAAATGTTTACACTTGTTCTGGTGACTCGGCCAAGGATCCTATATGCCAAATTTCATTATCCTAGCTCAAAATTTAAGGCCCAAAAATCGGTGACGAACAGACAGACGGACGGACGGACGGACGGACAGACAGACATGGCTAATTCGACTCAGCTAGCGATTCTGAGTCGATCCATAAACCTTGAGGTATATGTAGCTAAATTATTTCTCTATGTTACAAACTAAGTATCAAAACTAATATACCCCTATGGGATAGGGTATAGACAATTTCGGTAAGAATCATTAGTAATGTTAATATGAACATTTCGTCTATGGACCATTTTAACCCACGCCCACTTTTGGGGGCGTTTTTATATAAAAACCATTTTATACACTACCCCATAACATATGCAGGAGAAAAACCTTGTCTTTTGTAGAACCGTAAAATTTTTTCTGACAATGTCATTTTCTATATTTAAATCCCCATCGTGTTTTAGGCCATGTCCACTTTTTGGGGATATTAGTTTTACAGATGGGATTGGATAAGGTATTCAACGATCCGCACAGTGGATTGTAGCCTTCTCATATGTTTTTTCTTAGCGAAGTTACTTGGTAGCCCGATAATGGCAACGATTTTATCAAGGTATGTAACTTGTTAAGGTCTTCAATACCGATCACATTAATTGGCGGTGGGGGACGTTGTTTTAGCTGTTTCGTTTAAGTAATAATATCTTTGTCGCTGTTTATTATTTCAGGAGAGGAGAGGAGAGGTCTTTTCTTTAAGATCCAGTCAGTTTCGCGACTGAGTTCTTCTTCATCCGTGTGGTATTCCGAATTCACGGGGCCGTTTGCACTTGGTTTTGGCCCGTAAGGTATTTTAAATGAACTCTTCACAGTCATATTTTCTTTCTGTAGGTAGAGAATTTTTTTACGAAGCTCTTCGCAGATCAGTTCGACATTGTTAAGCCTTGTTCGAAGAAAGTCGTTTTCTTTTTTTAGGCTCTTATTTTTCATTGAGTCTCGTTTTCGTGGGCCGACACTTCTGGTGTTGTCGAGCTCCTTGAGACACATAAATTTTTTTGAGATCCAGATGTAGATGACCCCGTAACCCTTGAACTTTTCCCGAAAGGGTTACACATTTGCAATAATTGGCTCTCTGCAGAATCCGTAGAGCCGACCTCCGAAGAGGGTGGATTTTCCAGTGAAACTGAATTGCCACCTGGGGTATTAAATCTTTTTGTTGTACTCATTGCATTTTTGTTGTTTGTATTCACTTCAAACTCGGTATACGGGGAGTGGATTTTAGTCGCCTTCTACGACAGCCATGCCTTACCATGGGTATATTCTGACCCCTAACCCGAAGGGGGTAAGTGTGCAGTCGCTTCTATACTAGTACGGAGGTGTAGATCAATTAATCTATTCAGGGTTTAAAGCAGAAAAGAAGATAGACTGATCGGATGGAGATCCTTCGGATATATGTGCTAACCGTAGACAGCTGGTCATGATGGTTAGTAGCCATGGTAGCGGGATCTCAAGGTTGTATTGGAGTTGCGCAGGTATGATACCGTCTGGTCCAGCGGATTTGAATGGTTTGAAGCTCTTAATGGGCCAAAGAAATTTTTCTTTGGTAATGATTATGTTGGTATATGGTATAGATATACTGAAACACTCTGGTTCGGTATACGCGGGGTTAGAGGAGCTACCAGGAAAGTGGGCGTCCAGAAGTAGTTCAATGGTTTCCATGCTGGAGGTTGTCCACTATTGACCATCTGGATTGAGTAGGCAGCTAGATATAGGTGGATTGGTGGAGAGAAATTAACGGAGTCTAGAAGCTTATGAGGTTTCTTTAATGTTACCACGGAAGGTACCCCAGAATGCTCGTTTTTCCATCCTCAACACGCTTTTGTAAGTTTTAAGAGGCAGCTTGTATTGGTCCCAATATAGTGTCTCTTTGGAGCTTCTGGCTTTGTTAAAAAGTTGCCTGCATTTTTTCCAAGGGTGCAGAGGTTGGAGTTCACCATGGAGGTTTGGCCTTCCCACGGGGCCTTCTTATGGGACATGCTGTCGATTTTGCACCGCTCAGTGCTATTGAGAGGGTTTCCACCAGGCTGTCCAATTCTGTCTTATTGCTCGGTTGTACCAAGGAATCCGAGAGAAGTTGGTTGGTTAAAATTTCTCTAAAAAGTGACTAGTTTTTATACCCTATCCCATAGGGGTATATTAGTTTTGATACTTAGTTTGTAACATAGAGAAATAATTTTGCTCAAAGTATATGGATCGACTCAGAATCGCTAGCTGAGTCGATTAAGCCATGTCTGTCTGTCTGTCCGTCCGTCTGTCCGTCCGTCCGTCCGTCCGTCCGTCCGTCTGTACGTTACCGATTTTTAGGCCTTAAATTTTGAGCTAGGATAATGAAATTTGGTATATAGGATCCTTGTCTCTGCCTACAGAACATGTGTAAAAAATTTTGAAATCCGCCCACTGCCACGCCCCCTTTTAAGAAAAACTCAGTTTTTACCAAACCGTAAATAATTTTAAAAAAGATTCTGAACAACATATTTAGACAATATTAATATCTATATTTCGTCCGTATAAAGTTTTTTGCCACATATACCTCAAAGTATATGGATCGATTCAGAATCGCTAGCTGTGTCGATTAAGCCATGTCTGTCTGCCCGTCCGTCCGTCCGTCCGTCTGTGTGTCGCCGATTTTTGGGCCTTTAATTTTGAGCTAGAGTGTTGAAATTTGGTATATAGACTCTCTGGCCGACGAAGCAGAACAAGTGTAAACATTTTTGAAATCCGTCCACTGCCACGCCCCTTTTATAAAAACGTAGTTTTAAGCCAAACCGTAAGGAATTTCAAAAAGTGTCTGAGCAGCATATTTAGACAATCCTAATGTCTATATTTCGTCCCTACAAAGTTTTTTGCCATGCCGACTTTTTGGGGTCTTTTTTAGTAAAAAACGCTTTATGTCCAAATTTTAACACTTTCGAAAAAATTTTTGATCGTAAATGCGGCCTCCAACCAGAATCCATCTTATAACATAGAACACTGTTCCGCAATACCCTTGCATCATGAACTTTTCCTGGCCATCTGGCACTGACGTAGTAAAAGCTCAAGTCCGGGGCATATACAAGCATATAATTAATGTTGATGAACAAAGCGATCTTCATACTCATTTCGAGCGTTTATTTTTATCAAAGTTCCATCAATCCACCCAGCAACATTTGACATTCCAGCAATAATATAGGTATCACTTCCGAATTTACTACGAATTACACTACAAATCGTTCACTTTGAAACTTCATGCATATCAACAATGCAAGGCTAGTAAAAATTGCTGTCTAACTGACAGAGCATGATTACGATTAGTTTCATTTTGTATTAACGGTACAATGCGAAAGCAAAGAAGTTAATTATAAATTGTTCATTAAATGTTTGATATGTTAAAATATCAAAATTTATACGCACCACGTGGTTTGATTAGTCCCTCTACTCTTGTAAGAAATTCAGTTGTAGTTACGATTTCGTCATTTTTTGAAAATGAAAATCTGAAAATTTTTAAATCATCTTCAAACAGAAGTTGAATAGAATGTATATACAGATTTCGGGCATGTCAGTTATGAAAATAAAAAAAAGAAGTGGAACAAGATGACTTCCTTGGGAAACCCCTGATGATACAATAACGGAATTTAAAAGAACTTGGCCAATTGATATAAATTGAATACAACCATTCAGGAAGGATATTAACCATTTCAACACACTTGAATGAAAACCCAATCATTCCAATTTATTGATCAATATTAAGTGACTGACTATCGAAGGCCTTTGCAATGTCGGTGTAAATGACATCGACTTGTAAACCTGCCTCGAGTTTATTAAGAACAAATTTTGAAAAAAATGCATGATTGGTTGTTGTAGATTTTCCTGCAACAAATCCAGTTGAAATGGTGAAGTATTTTTTTGATTAAAAAATCCAACTTTCCATAACCAATCTTTTAAAAAAGTTTTGCAAATTGGATGATAATTTATTTCTTTCTCTTAAGTTGTGCTACAGTCCGGAATAAATCTTGGCCTCAACCAACATGAATCTCAAATTATCCCGGTCCTTAGCTGACTGCCTCCAGTTGCGCACTCCTTGTTGGTTGAGGTCGGTTTCTACTTGTGCGCGCCACTTAAGGCGAGGTCATCATCTACTGCGTCCGACGTCTGGCTGGGAATCGAAGACTGCGAGCCGGTGTATCCGTGTCTATTTGTTCTGCATGTACTATAGCCATCTTAAACGCCCAATGCGGAGTTTTTTTTGGAATAGGGGCATGTCGCTGTACAACTCGTATAGTTCTTGGTTGAATCTTTATATCTATAGACCGTCAACGCAAACGGGACCGAAGATTTTCCGAAGAATTTACCTTTCAAATCGACCTAGGATTTATTTATCCATTTTTGATATCGTCCTTGCTGTAGCGCCGTGGAGCAGGACTGGGATGATCAGGGTATTATAAAGGATCTCCTTAGTAGTTCGCGTTAGGGGTTTACTTTTAAATTGCCTTCTTAGCCTGAAGAAACAGCGGTTGGCAAGAGTAATTCTTTGTTTTCTGAAGATATTTTGTTGTCAGAGTTAATAGCGGAGCCGCGGTAGACAAACTACCGTCCCACCTCAAAGTTATACTGTCAATGGTGACGTTCTGTCCAATTCGAACATGCTGTCTGTCCTTTCGAGGGTACTTAGTCTTACCCTCAGTTACTGCTAAACCCATTTTTGCCGATTCCTTCTCTATACTAGCAAACGTGGCTATGACATCACATTGAGTCCTACCAATGATGTCAATATCCTCTGGGTATGCTAGTAGTTGCACCGATTTTTGGAAAATTGTGCCTCTGGTGTTGGCTCTGGAGTTTTGCACAACCCTCTCAAAAATCAAATTAAAGAAGTCACATGACAGCGCATCGCCTTGCCTAAATCCTTTTTTGGTATTGAATGTGAGCTTGTTTCCGAATCTGATGGAGCAGCGAGAATTCTTTATCGGCATCCTACACAGACGGATTAGTTTGGGCGGTATAGCAAAACTAGACATGGCTCTGTATAGTTCGTCTCTATAAATGCTATCGTATGCGGCTTGGAAATCGATGAACAAGTGGTGGATATCTATTGGACTTCTGGGGTTTTTACACCCTATCCCATAGGGGTATATTAGTTTTGATACATAGTTTGTAACATAGACAAAAAATTTAGCTACATATACCTCAAAGTATATGGATCGACTCAGAATCGATAGCTGAGTCGATTTAGCCATGTCTGTCCGTCCGTCCGTCCGTACGTCACCAGTTTTTGGGCCTTAAATTTGGAAGGATGAAATTTGGTACACGTGCTCTTTGTTGCTCCCAGCAGAACAAGTAAAACAATAAAGTTTTTTGCCACGCCCACTTTTTGGGGGCGTTTTTAATAAAAAACGTTTTTCGGTCAAATTTTAAAATTTTCTAAAAAACTTTTGATGCAGAATCATTACTTACTTACTTACTTACTTAAGTGGCGCTACAGTCCGGGATGAACCTGGGCCTCAACCAACATGCCTCTCCAATTAGCCCGGTCCTTAGCTAACTGCCTCCAGTTGCGCACTCCAAGTTGGTTGAGGTCGGTTTCCACTTGTGCGCGCCACTTAAGGCGAGGTCTTCCTCTACTGCGTCCGACGTCTGGCTGGGAATCGAAGACTCTGCGAGCCGGAGTATTGGTGTCCATTCGTTCTACATGTCCTAGCCATCTTAAACGTCCAATGCGGAGTTTTTTGACCAGGGGCATGTCGCTGTACAGCTCGTATAGTTCTTGGTTGAATCTTCGTCTCCAAAGCCCGTCAACGCAAACGGGACCGAAGATTTTTCGAAGAATTTTCCTCTCGAATCTACCAAGGATTTCTTCATCCGCTTTTGATACGGTCCATGCTTCAGCGCCGTAGAGCAGGACTGGGATGATCAGGGTCTTATATAGGATCTCCTTAGTAGTTCGAGTGAGGGCTTTACTACTAAATTGCCTTCTTAGCCCGAAGAAACAGCGGTTGGCAAGAGTAATTCTTCGTTTAATTTCTGACGAGATGTTGTTGTCAGAGTTAATAGCGGAGCCGAGGTAGACAAAGTCCCGTACTACCTCAAAGTTATATTTGTCAATGGTGACGTTCTGTCCAATTCGTCGATGTTGTGTGTCCTTTCGTGTTGACAGCATATACTTAGTCTTACCCTCATTTACTGCTAAACCCATTTTCGCCGCTTCCTTCTCTATACTAGCAAACGTGGCTATGACATCACGTTGAGTCCTACCAATGATGTCAATATCGTCAGCGTATGCTAGTAGTTGCACCGACTTTTGGAAAATTGTGCCTCTGGTGTTGGCTTTGGAGTTTTGCACAATTCTCTCAAGAATCAGATTAAAGAAGTCACATGACAGCGCATCGCCTTGCCTAAATCCTTTTTTGGTATCGAATGTGTCGGTGAGGTCGTTTCCGACCCTGATGGAGCAGCGAGAATTCTCCATCGTCATCCTACACAAACGGACGAGTTTGGGCGGTATACCAAAACTAGACATGGCTCTGTACAGTTCGTCTCTATAAATGCTGTCATATGCGGCTTTGAAATCGATGAATAGGTGGTGGGTATCGATTTGGACTTCTTGAGTTTTTTCCAGGATCTGCCGAAGTGTGAAAATTTGATCGGTTGTGGACTTTCCTGGCCTAAAACCACACTGATAAGGGCCAATCAGGTTGTTGGTAAACGGTTTCAGGCGTTCACATATTACGGCAGATAGGATCTTGTAGGCGATGTTGAGGAGACTTATGCCTCTGTAGTTGGCGCAGTTCAGAGGGTCTCCTTTTTTGTGGATCGGGCAAACGATGCTGAGGTTCCATTCTTCAGGCATATTTTCATCCGACCAGATTTGGCTTACGAGTTGGTGGATGTTACTTACCAAGTCATCTCCGCCGGCCTTATAGAGCTCAGCGGGAAGGCCGTCATTTCCGGCAGCCTTATTAAGCTTGAGTTTAGATATTGCTATCCTCACTTCACTCAGGTCGGGTGGTTGGCAGTTTTCGCTGTCGTTGCCAATATTGAATGGTTCGTTCTGCCTGACAGCGGAATGTTGTTCGTCATCGCCGTTTAACAGTCTGCAGAAGTGGTTCTTCCATATCCTCAGCATCGACTGTGTCTCAACTACAATATTTCCTTGTTCATCTCGACAGGATTCTGTTCGAGCCTTGTATCCTTGGCTTTGACGTTTTACACTTTGGTAAAACTTGCGAACATCGTTCCTGGAGTGGCACCTCTCTATATCCTCGATCGCGCGCTTTTCTTGCTCTTTTTTCTTCTTGCTGAAAAGCCGATGTTCTTCCCTTCTTCTTTGCCTATAGAGCTCAATGGCAGCTCTCGTCTTCACCTGCAGCTTAGCCTTGTAGGCCTCGTTCTTGGCTGCGAGCATCTGTCGGCATTCCTCATCAAACCAGGGGTTTCTTGCTGGTGGGCGCGAGAAACCTAGCACATCAGTTGCGGCTGATCTAATGGCCTGTTGGCATCGTTGCCATTGCTCTTCGACATTCGATGTTGGTGGTATGGTGTTAATCGAGAGGTTAAGGGATACGCGTTGTGCGAAGGTCTTGGCGGTCTCTTGCGATTGCAGTCTTCCGACATTAAATTTTTTCACAGTATTTCTGGATTATTTTGGCGTGTTGGATATCCGCATTCTTACCTTGGCTGCTACAAGGTAGTGATCCGAGTCGATGTTAGCTCCTCGGAATGTTTGGACATCCAAAATACTGGATGCGTGCCTCTTATCTATCGCAATGTGATCAATTTGGTTGACCGTTCGTTGATCTGGAGACCGCCATGTCCCCTTATGGATATCGAGGTGAGGAAACCGTGTGCTGGCTATAGTGGCATTTCGTTCCGTAGCGAAATCAATTAGCCTAAGTCCGTTTCCAGACGTGTTGTCGTGTAGGCTATGTTTTCCGACAATACTTCTAAAGATGTCTTCTCTTCCTACCTTTGCGTTAAAATCTCCCAGCACGATTTTAACATCGTACTTCGGTAGTCGCTCATAGGTTTTGTCGAGGAGCTCGTAGAAGCAATCCTTAGCTATATCATCTTTTTCTTCCGTCGGAGATTGAGCGCATATAAGGCTTATGTTGGCGAATTTGGCCTTGATGCGGATTGTTACTATGCGTTCGCTAATGTCTTGGAAACATAAGACTTCTTGCCTAAGTCTGGCACTTATAACAAATCCGCATCCGAATAGTCGCTGTTTCTGCTCACTATAACACGGTCCGTAGTATATGTCACAGTTTTTCATCCTCTTTTTGCCCGGCCCATCCCATCGTATTTCCTGGATGGCAGTAATGTCTGCTTTGTAGCAGTTTAGGGCTTCCGCTAGTTGTTCGCCTGCACCTCTCCTGTTTAATGTTCTCACATTCCAGGTGCAGATACGAACGTCGTTGTCCTTTTTTCGTTTAGCAGGGTCGTCAACAATAAAATCCGTCCTTTCCGAGGCTATTGGTTGCTTCGTAACCATGTTTTTTTTCTGTGGGTGGGTAGTTAGCCCAAAGCACAACCCCCAACCTGGAGGGCCAGTTCCAATTTATTAGATACCCCTAGGACACGGGGCCATCAGTATCCACTACGGGATTGAGCGCTGCCGTTGGCCTTTCGGTTCATCCGCCACCATCTCTGTTCAAGGGGCCTGACTAACCCTTGAAATTCCTAGATAACCTGTTGTCCGAATATGTCAGAGCAGCTCATCTAGGTTCGCCTGGGACAGCAGGCCGGGTATTCTTCCGTGCCATTCTCACCAGGGTGTTTATAGTGTTGCTGTTTTTCGTCGTGTTATCAACACTCGCACTTATCGTTTAGCAAGTCAAATCCGGTTGGAAGAGACCAGTACCCGATGGTTACCACTTGGAGGTAAAGATAAGCACATTTGATGTGTGGTCATGCAGAATCATTAGTAATATAAATGTGAACATTTCGTCAATAGACTATTTTAACCCACGCCCACTTTTTGGGGGCGTTTTATATAAAAACCATTTTTATACCCTACCCCATAACAAATGCAGGAGAAAACCTTGTCTTTTGTAGAACCGTAAAAGCTTTTTATAAGCAGTCTGAAGAATTTGTTGTCACCATGTCGTTTTCTTTATTTTATTCACATCGTGTTTTTAGCCATGTCCACTTTTTGGGGATTTTAGTTTTACAGATAGGATGGGATAGGGTATTCAACGATCCGCACAGTGGATTGTAGCCTTCTCATATGTTTCATCCTCTTTTTGCCCGGCCCATCCCATGGTATTTCCTGGATGGCAGTAATGTCTGCTTTGTAGCAGTTTAGGGCTTCCGCTAGTTGTTCGCCTGCACCTCTCCTGTTTAATGTTCTCACATTCCAGGTGCAAATACGAACGTTGTCGCGATGGTAACCACTTACAGGTAAAAATATGCACAGTTAATGTGTAGTCAGAATTACAGCCACTGGACATTGCCAAGTAAAAGCCAATAAGAGTATAACCTCGTTCTACAACATCCAACAATCCGCAAAATAAAATGGAACAACACTCTGATCCACTGTGTGGTAAGGATAAGATCAAATACCAACAGAATTATACGATTTGCACAATTTGGCAAAATACACAATAAGATTCCTTTAGACGAATTTTCTTAAAGTTCTATCGAAAACAGCTCTTTCAACGGAACTCGCCCGCAAAGTGTCAAAAAACTTTGTATAGATAAAATTTAGATATTAAAATTGTGTTAATATCTTGCTAAGAATATTTTTCCAAATTCCTTACGGTTTGACCAAAAACAACGTTTCTCTGAAAAGTGGGCGGTTTTTAAAAATGATTGCACTTAATATGCTTCTTCAGATATATACAAAATTTTCTATATACTGAATTTTATCAATCTAGCTTAAAATCTAAAGCCCAACAAATCGGTGACACACAGACTGAAGAACCCCTATAGGAGTTTATAATTCTAAAACACACGTGACATCTGCTGGATACCAATTATTCTCCAATTAGGTGTCTCGAATTTCGAATTAACAGTTCATTCAGTGTCGTTGTCACTTTTGGTGGTTTTGATCGACTGTCAAATATCTTACTTAAACGGCAAGTATTATGTTTAGTTGTGGCTCTATGTGTATCCCATTAATTAAAAAAAAATGGATCTGAAAACAATGATAATAGGTAATAATAAGCCGCTAAGTTTGGCTTATATAAAGCAGGGGTATAGGTAAAAACAGGAAATTTGAAAAAGGCGAAAAATCTGTTCAAATTACCTTTTAAAGAATACAAATACACATTTTTGGCGCAACAGGCTCGTTAGTACCCAGGGCCTAGCTTTCTCACAACCATTCATGTGTGCGTGTGTACTTCTTGCACGATGGCGGGACCTCCTGTTTTATGCCGACTCCGAACGGCTAAGTTGAGATAAGCTATTCTTGACAATTGATACTACTCTGATGATTTGTCAGATCATCACGAGAGGAGGGCCAGTGAAAAATCATTTAGGTGTTGCTACGGCTGGGAATCGAACCCAGACCTCCTGCGCGGCAGTTCATCGCACTAACCATCGCGCCACTGAGCCCCCTTTTAAAGAGCTAATAACAAAAACCAGACAATTTCGGCCCACTTATCAACAGTTACAGTATACAGAAAATAAAATGTTCGCATACATTGAGTTTGTAGCCTCAATAGTGGTATAATTCAGACATCAAACTTAAAAATTATGTCGATAAATTGTAACGCTATAATTTCCCTTGAAAGAAGAAAAAAATTGTTCAACACACTAAAAACCAACAAGCCTCAAATATGTCTCCTTTCGAATACAAGGCTATCCGCGAAACATAAGCCATCTTTTGATGGCTTTCATTTTATCCTACTCCACTCAGGTAGAAGAACAGCAGTTGTTTTAGGCCAAAGGTATAAGCACACTGAAGTTCCTTTGAAGAGTGACATTTTTTCGTTGGGTTGTAATAGTTGTAAATTGGTCACGCAAACAATATTTTAAGAATAAGCATTTACATTCCCTCCAATGCCGGTTGACGATTACCAAACTACCTTGCAAGACTCTATACTATTATCAACTCATGTGATGGAGTTTTGTTTGGAGGTGATTTCAATGTACGTCATTCAGAATGGGGTGACACAATTCACAATCAAAATGATAACCAAATTTGCAATTGGTTTTTTTACGGGGCTTGTTTGGAGATAGACCTAATTGCTCCACTTTACCCCCTTTTCACAGATCACCCCCCGTTCTTGATTTCTTTCTTATATCCGCATCCATCACCAGCAATAACCTGAGTCCTTTAGTTTGCTAAACTTGTCCAACGAATGCGGACCATTTTGGTATAAAAACATATGAGAAGGCTACAATCCGCTGTGCGGATCGATGAATACTTTATCCAATCCCATCCTTAAAATTAATATCCTCAAATGTAGGCTTTATGGCTATGAAATACAGAAAATGAGATTGTCACAACATAGCTATTGTTCAGACAGTTTATCAAAATCTATTGTGGTTCGACAAAAAACAAAGTATTTCTATTGCTAAATGCTAATGCCTTGGGATGAGGTATAGAAATGGCAAAAAACATTGTATGGATGAAATATAGATATTAGGATTGTCTAAATATTTTGCTCAGACTTTTTTTTTAATTTCCTTACGGTTTGGCTAAAAACTACGTTTTTCTAAAAAGGGAGCGTGGCAGTAGGCGGATTTCAAAAATTTTCACACTTGTTCTGCTTCGTCTGCCAGAGAGTCTATATAGGAAATTTCAACACTCTAGCACAAAATTTAAGACCCAAAAATTAACGAAGTTTATCTATCGAAATTATTTCTCTAAGTTACAATCTTAATGTCAAAACTAATATACCCCTGTGGGATAGGGTATAATAACAACAAAACTTTGTCAATTCTTTTTCAGTTTTAGTGCAAACGACTACGTGTAGATGTTTTAAAAACACTGACTAGTTAGTGTTTAAATTCGGACTTCACCATCGTATTTCCTTCCCGACTGAAAAAAGTACACAGAATGAGGAAATAGACATTTTGATCACGAAAGTCAATGATCAAATCAACACCTGCGTTCAATCTCACTCCTCTGTCCGCGAAGTGAAAAATATATATATCAGATACCACAAAAAACTACACTTCATGCAAGGATACCGTGCTTGAGTAAAATCATTAAGGATAAGGTGCGGATTGATAATAACTATGCTTTTAAGGAAAGGTTAAATAAAATCACACCCTCGCCGCAAGCGTTTAAGGATATCGATAGGATTACAGGAAGACAATTCTTTGGAACCAATATTGCCAAATATTATTATTACACAACGGAGAGAAGTTAAAAGACATTGAAAGTAAGCTGAATGCGTTTGAAGATTATTACTCTCATGTACTCTGGATTCCATTTCCAGCAAAAACATCCAGGTCAAATAGAAGACATGGTATCAACTCAACAGTAGAATAATTTTGTAATATTGATTTCAATTCAATAATTAATAATTGTTCACCTTCTAATACCGCAATAACCCTAAACAATGCTCAGATTTTTTGCAACCCCAAATACGGTCAGCACCTTAAAAGCAGCTCTGAATAACAACATTTTTAACCACTGTTTGAACAATGGCTATTTTCCGTCAATTTGGAAGAAAGGAAAAATACTTCCAATAGCTAAATCAAAGAGTGCAGTATATGTAAGAGACTTTCGTCCGATATACATGCTATCCAAAATAGGAAAACTATTTGAGAGGCACAAAGCAGTAAAATAACTTTTGCGAGGTTTCTAAAATTATTCCAAATAACCAATTCGGCTTCAAAAGGCCGTTCTACGGAACACGCGTCATTGGTTTTGCACAACAAAATTGTTCAGAACCTAAGAAACAGGAATGTACCGTTGGTTTTGATATAGACCTGGACAAAGCCTTTGACTCAGTCTGGCACAAGGGCTTGCTTTGTAAGCTTATTAGGCTTAATTCCATAAGGTGCTTAACTTTCATAGTTTTACCCTTCCTTAGAGATATATTTAGCTCTGTCAATATAGGCTCTGAGTACTCCAATTGTTTCCCAATCCTGTCTAGTGTGGCACAGGGATCAATTCTAGGACCTCTTTTGTTTGATATCTATATTCATGATTCTCCTTTCCAAAATACAATACAGGATGATCCTAGTGTTATCCTTTACGCAGATGGCTCTATGATATTGGCAAGTGATACAAGACCACAGGTTACACTAAATATGGTTATGGAGAACCTACTAACTCTCTTAAACTATTTTAAAACGTGGAAATTAAAAACTAACATTAATAGTGAGGCCAAACATGTTTCAGAAACGCAAGCGGGAAGGGACATTATCTTGCAGTACGGCACAGTAAGCCTCTGAAATAAATAAATAGAAGTGATATTCCCCTTCGAGATGATGTTAATCATCTCGGTATAACCTTCCATAAAAGACTTTGCTTCAATAAACATGCCCGAGAAACGTTGAAAAAACAAAAAATGGTTACCGCAATGCTAAGGCCAATGCTTAATTCCACACAAGTGTCGTCAAACACTAAGATTTTAATTATATAACAAATATACCATTCAACCTTTTAAATCCGAGATCTTTACACTTGCTTAGACCAAACGAAAATTGAAAACTTTCGGTCCTGTTTTACGAAAAAAGCATACCCAAACTTGCGGCGATAACTTCTTCCTTTTTCAATTGATTTTAGACTTTTGTTTCTAACCACTACAGCTTTTACTCAGCTTTGGTTCATATTGTGTTTATAATATGGTATTATTTAAGCAGACTAAAAGCTAAAGTGAATTAATATAGGTATATACACATCCACTTGCAATTGTTAATAATGTCCAAACAATGTAAGGAACTATTGAATTATTATGTCGTTTTTTTACTATCAAGTAATATTTTAGTTTTAAGTTCTCTTTGAAGATACTTTTAAACAGATTAAATTCTTAAAAAATCAATTTTTATATTCCTTTAGCCAGACACTATTTTAGCCATAGCTACCAATCGGTTATCATAGGATGTCATACGTGGCATTGATGTTGACTCCGATTTAGATAAACTCATTAGCTACTACCAATGTTTTTGTATCAAAGGCGATCTTGTTTTTTCCGATCATCCACCACTCTGCCTATTCGAGAGGCCTAACAAACCCTTGACGTACCTAAACAACCTTGTCCAAATATATTCGAGCACGTCATGCAAGTTGTTTACTTGGTCGATCATAAATAAGACTATAGACGCCATCGGTGACTCCGTTTTGGAAATTCTACAAAGATGGATAGTTCCTGTTCACATCTGCCTCCGCCAAGGTATTACACAGGGACTCACACTCTATCTTCGCTCATGGTACTACAGTCAGCAGTAGCCACGACGATGGTGAGAATCTGAGCCGATAGGCATAGGCTTAATGAAAACCATTGTATTTTCATATACTCGCAATGCCTATCAAAAGTTACTTACTGAGTGGGCAAATCCCAACTAATCAGCATTTATTTACCTGCGCATATCTGCGCTCTTAGCATAGATATATACTCTGTCTGTCCTTTTTAGAAAAACAAAATCTCGGAGAACTTCTTTAATTTTTTTTATTCCTCCATTTAAATTTGATAATTACCAAGTACATATCTTACCGCACTGGGGTGGAAAATAAATTGCAATAAAATAATAGTGCTACTTAACGCTACAAAGAAATGACAGAGTTTTCAAGAAAACTCGCTCACTCTTTCTCCTCCATGCACAATTTTTCCCCTGGAGACAGACGAAGCAATTTCCGGTGCAAAACTTGCAAAAGAAACTTTCACACTGAGTTTTATTTTACCCCCAGGGTAGCATGAATTACTTTAAAACATATCCGGCAGTTGCATGTGCTTTCATCTGCTTTCCCCTCGTTTGCTTAACTCAGCCTTTTTTGACTATATGAGGGTGAATGGATGTAAACTGTTGCAAAATGCACACACAAGTATGTGGGAGAGCCTTGCAAAAGATAGACGTCGAAAGTTCCACACATATCCTAAGGCATCTCGATCTCAATTCGTTGCCAACTTTATGCTTTAATTTCTTTAAGAAAACCACTTTTGGCGGAGAAGTAACATTTCCGGTACTTTCATCTATAATGCCCCTGGTGGCATAAAAAAAGAAAGACTTTTTTTCTTTATTTTATTAAAGGTTACCAAAAAACCCATCAATGCAATTTATTTTCCCAAGTTTGTTTATTTTTAAATACCCTATCTCATAGCAATTTTGATACTATTTATTTTATCTATATATATATAAAAATGGATCTTGGTTTGTTCGGATGCTTAAAACTCGAAAACGACTGGACCAAATTGGATACTTCCTTCTGCGGATTTGTTCGTAATTGCTCCGCGAAGGTTTAGGAAAAAAAAAAAAAAAAAAAAGGTGGCGCTGTAGGCGGTCAAAACATCGTTTGACGGACCAGCTTCTTTATTAATAAAAATATCATAACCTATACAATTATAAATTGTTATCGTCGAGATTTTGATTGATATACACTATCAGACCTATGTCGTAGCGAGCTTAATACAAGCAGCAGTTACGAGCAGAGATTATCCACAACATATAATATGCATCCACAGGCTCCATTAAGTGCATTTAGTGGGACATAACATAACAAAGAAGTTATTAAGTTTGACATTACTAAAAAAATCAATAAACGATGAAATTACAATTAAGCTTTATATTTTATTCAACAAAAGACAATTCTACATACACTTTTTACGGCTCTAGCATACAATTTCGCAATGTGTTTTTAATATCCTACCATATAGACATATCTAATCCCAAAGAGGTATATTAGTATTGATAAACAGTTTGTAACAAAGAGAAATAATTTAGATAGATATACCTTAAAGTAATGCATCGACTCAGAATACCTAGCTGAGTCGATTGTCAGTCCATGTTTTTTTCCAAACCGTAAGAAATTTTTAAAAGGATTCCAAACAACATATTTTGACAGTTGCAATATCTGTATTGCGTCTATATAAAGTTTCCTGACACTCTCAGTTTTTGGGGGCCTTTTCCTATTAAAACCATTTGTATACCCTAGCCCATAGCATATGCAATAGAAACACGTTTTTTTGTCGAACAGTACAAGATTTAGATAAACTCTCTGAACTAGAAGTGGTGACAATGTCATTTTCTCTATTTCATCCCCCTTCAGTTTTGAGCCCCGCCAACTTTTTGGGTACATTCATTTTAAGGATGAGATTGGATAAGGTATTCAACAGTTCAACTACTTTCTATACTTCATACTCCAAGTGAGGGCGAACTAGACAATTATATAGCGAAAGACTGACATAATGGTCATTCAATTATTTTGATCACCTTTGCATAAATCCCAACATAGAGTTGGATTTATTGACGATAACGGTAATGTGTTTATTAAACTCCATTTTAGGGTCAAAATAAACACCAAGATCTTTAAAACTGTCTACACTATACAGAGAGTGTCCTCAAACAGAGTATAATTAAAATTTAAGGCAGCACGTTTTCTTGAAAATGTAATTTGCTGGCAATTTTGAGTGTTCAGTTTCCAATCGTTTTTAAAACACCAAATGGTAAAATTATTTAAATTGGATTGTAGTGAAAACGAATCGCTTAGATCTCTTACCCATGGCCAACTCGCTGTGAAAGAGAAAGTTGCGTACAACCCAGTAATGCACTCACCATACTCCTTTATTTAACAAGACAACGAACCAACCCGAACCGCCCGCACATTTGTGGTCGAATAAAAAATAAATTGCATTTTAATTGCCAATTCCTATTATGTATAACCACAAGGAAATCCCCAAAACCTGTCTCGTTGCGCTACATAAAAATGATAGCCCACAAGCATTCGTGACCCTGCCCTTCTGACCACTATAATGGGTTTGAGCTGAAGCAATATAAATCCATTTTACAAAGGAATGGAACGTATTAAAGCGAAAAACTATAAAACCTAATAGTTTCTCCACCGATGTGTTAAGGAGATATAGGAAACAATTTTCTACAATGTTATGGGCTTAAGTGCAGTAGTGTGTGGAAAGGTCGATACGATACGATGAGCAAAAAAAAAAATGACCTCTCTGGTTCCATTTTTGTAGGTTGCAGCTATTTCTATATATACAGATGGGAAAGTTTTGTAGAATTAGGGGTTTCAATTGATGGTAAGGCAGCATAGCACAGTAATTGATATATATAATATACAATTATACGTAGTTTAATCAGGACGAAATTAAATGCTAAGTTATGTTACAGTTTGGCTACATTTTTTGTTGTAAATGTTTGCGTTGCATCGTATCGCTTACAATTTCAAAGACAGCAATGTTTAAATATTTTGTTTAAATATTTCATTGAATTTTTTTTACTTTCTAATCAAATAACGTTCATCTTCATATTATTAACTGTTAGGCAGCGTATGATAGCGTACACCGCCTGGAGCTCTCTAACCGAATGTCAACATCAAAACAGATCTGACGAAGAAAGACCCATGGGAACCGGGGAGAATGAATGCTTCCATCGGGTTCGATCCGACAAGAAACTCTGAATTTGAGGTTGCAAACAACCTGATTTTATTAACACTCTTAAACACAAATTTAAATATCTGAGCATTATGAGTACTTCTGCTTACATGTTAAGATTTTGTTACAATGCGATTGCATTGGCAAAAAGGTAACCAAAACAAATTGAAAAACTGACAATATTAAAAATGGATGGAGCTCTTCGCTGTATTTTGAGGCTTGTTCAAGCTTGTCAGTATGCAAATGATATTGCATTGCTGTAGAAAGGGAAACCAATTACGGCAAGATCACATATCACTTGCTACAATTTCTGCGGACGAAGTTACTAATACCATGCCTGATATGCATGATATTATCTAAAAAATAGTTCCCTGATAGAGCAGGCATTTCTGGGTATCTGCTTAAGTCTGCTTCTTACAAGAACGTACTTCGAGGGCATAGAAAAGGTGATTGTTCTCTCTTCTAACCCACCTATAGCCTCAACTATTCCGGAGAGTAGTGAGCAAGTTATATTATAATATGAAGCGAGCTTGACAAAAACAACGACTTTACATTTTCTGACATCTTTTATGACTGAACATTATATAATTTCGAACTTAACTATCGCAGTGTAATTCCATGAACTTCGAGGTAAGCATTAGACTTGTGCGAGTACATTCATAGGTCAATAAATTATGTTGCGATTGCGAAATGCAATCGGAGTACGTAGCTTCCGTTGTGGTTGTTGTTGTTGTCATCGATCATAGTGGGGGAGCGTGGGGAACAGGTGACTTGATGAGCTTGGGGTTCATATGGGGAAGAAATAGCTTCCCTTTCTTTAACCGTCAACCCATCGCGAAAACTCACCATTAAATCAGCCCACCGAAACCAAAATCGACTCCAAAACCATTATTCTACAAGGTGGCGCAAAAGTAATCCTCCTATCAGAAAATGCTATAAATTTTGCGATTGGCCCCTAATATCAGTTCTGTTTTGACATTTGTGTAGTAAACACAAGCGAAATACACGTTAAAAAACAATTTTACGCAACACTGCTCCAGAACGCGGAATATTGGTGACTATTCAAAGTTTTTTTTTTTTTTTTTTTAATTACAGCCAAAAAACATCGGAAGGTTATTTTTGCGCCACCTTGTACTAAACTCTCAATAAGATATGAAAGATACCGCCGACTACACTCTCTTCTTGCTGGCAATATTTCATCTGTCGCGTTGTCGCAGCTTCACACTACTGTTACCTTTCAAAGGTCGTTTGTTTATTTTTTTATACCTTATCCCATAGGGGTTTATTAGTTTTGTTATATAGTTTGTAGCATAGAGAAATATTTTCGATAGTTATACCTCAAAGTATATGGATCGATTCAAAATCGCTAGCTGAATCGATCAAGCCAAGTTTGTCTGTCCGTCCGTCTAAATTTTGAGATAGAGTATTGAAAGTTGGACTCCCTGGCCGACGAATCAGAACAAGTGTACAAATTTTCAAAATCCGCTTAATTTTTTAATAAACATCTTTTCTGATCAAATCATAACAAATTTTGAAAAAACGTCTGAGCAAGATATTTAGGCTATGTCGACGTCTACATTTTATACAAATAAAGTTTTAAGCCAAGCTCACTTTTTGTGGGCGTTTTGTTAAAAATCATATGAGAAGGCTACTATCCGCCGTGCTGATCATTGAATACCCTATCCCATAATATTCCCAAATTAAAAAGTGGGTGTGGCATTGTCAAAATATATTGCTAAAACAGTTTATTAAAACCGTTTATGGTATATATAACGGATGATCCAAGAAGAGATACTTTTTTCAATAGCCTTTTTTGACAGATTACGTGTGAGTCGTGTCATGCTGTCATGTTATTTTTGTTTAGTATTGTTTGGCATTTCATAATGGAAAGACTTACGCGTGAACAACGTTTACAAATTGTTCAACTTTATTATGAAAATTCACGTTCTGTGAGGAATGTGTTCCGTGCACTTCGCTCAACTTATGGTCAATATAATCGGCCTACTGAGCGTACTATTCGCAACACCATCACCCATTTTGAGACCCAGCATTCATTATTGGATAATATTCGACCGAATAGACCACGTCCAGCACGCTGTGAAGAAAATATAGCGGCCGTAGCTGAGAGTGTACACGAAGACCGTGGAGAGTCGATTCGGCGCCGTTCGCAGCAACTCGGACCATGATAACCGACTATTTGATGCCTGAAATTGAAGCTCGTGATCTCAGCAACATTTGGTTTCAGCAAGACGGCGCCACTTCCCACACATCGCATCAATCAATGGACTTATTGAGAGAACATTTCGGTGAGCACATAATTTCACGTTTTGGGCCGGTCGATTGGCCACCAAGATCGTGTGATATCACACCGTTAGACTTTTTCCTGTGGGGATATGTAAAGTCAAAAGCTTATGCCGACAAACCCGCTTCGATTCAGGCCTTGGAGGAAAACATCACGCGTGTCATTCGTCAGTTACCAGTCGAAATGCTCGAACGAGTGATCGAAAATTGGACTCAACGGATGGACCATCTGCGACGTAGCAACGGCCAACATTTGATAGACATAATCTTCAAAAAATAAATGCCAAAGAATGTTCTTTCAAATGATAATAAATATTCTCCATTAAATTTGAATTTTCTGTGTTTTTTTCTTTAAAAAGTAGGGAACCTCGAAATGGATCACCCTTTATAAACATTTTGTCCATAGATCATTTTCACCAACGCCCACATTTTGGGGGCGTTTTCTTACAAAAACCATTTGTATACCCCATCCCAAGGCATTAGCAATAGAAATACGTTGTTTTTTGTCGAACCACAAAAGATTTTGATAAACTGTCTGAGCAATATATTGTGACAATGTCATTTTCTGTATTTCATGGGATGGGATAGGGTTTTCAAAAAGTGGGCGTGGCAAAAAACTTTGTATGAACGAAATATAGATATTAGGATTGTCTAAATATGCTGCTCAGACACTTTTTTGAAATTCCTTACGGTTTGGCCAAAAAATAAGTTTTCCTAAAATGGGGGCATGGCAGTGGGCGGATTTCAAAAATTTTTACACTTGTTCTGGTGGCACGGACGAGGATCCTATATACCAAATTTCATTATCCTAGCTCAAAATTTAAGGCCCAAAAATCGGTGACGAACAGACAGACGGACGGACGGACGGACGGACAGACAGACATGGCTAATTCGACTCAGCTAGCGATTCTGAGTCGATCCATATACTTTGAGGTATATGTAGCAAAATTATTTCTCTATGTAACAAACTAAGTATCAAAACTAATATACCCCCCTATGGGATAGGGTATAAAAACGTGGTTTTTTGTCGAACCATAAAAGAATTTGATAATCCTTCGGAACAATATGTTGTAACAACGTCATTTTCAATACTTTATGACCATAAAGACCATATTTTGGGGATATCAATTTTAAGGATGGGATGGGATAGGGTATTAAACGATCCGCACAGCGGATTGTAGCCTTCTCATATGTTTTTTAACTCCAAGTGGTAACCATCGGGTACTGGTCTCATCCAACCGGATTTGACTTGCTAAACGATAAGTGCGAGTGTTGATAACACGACGAAAAACAGCAACACTATAAACACCCTGGTGAGAATGGCACGGATGAATACCCACCCTGCTGTCCCAGGCGAACATAGATGAGCTGCTCTGACATATTCGGACAACACGTTGTCTAGGAATTTCAAGGGTTAGTCAGGCCCCTTGAACAGAGATGGTGGCGGATGAACCGAAAGGCCAACGGCAGCTCTCAATCCCGTAGTGGATACTGATGGCCCCGTGTCCTAGGGGTACCTATCTAATAAATTGGAACTGGCCCTCCAGGTTGGGGGTTGTGCTTTGGGTTAACTACCCACATACAGAAAAAAAAATTGTTACGAAGCAACCAATAGCCTCGGAAAGGACGGATTTTATTGTTGACGACCCTGCTAAACGAAAAAAGGACAACGACGTTCATATCTGCACCTGGAATGTGAGAACATTGAACAGGAGAGGTGCAGGCGAACAACTAGCGGAAGCCCTAAACTGCTACAAAGCAGACATTACTGCCATCCAGGAAATACGATGGGATGGGCCGGGCAAAAAGAGGATGAAAAACTGGGACATATATTATTACGGACCGTGTTATAGTGAGCAGAAACAGCGACTACTCGGATGCGGATTTGTTATAAGTGCCAGACTTAGGCAAGAAGTCTTATGTTTCCAAGACATTAGCGAACGCATAGTAACAATCCGCATCAAAGCCAAATTCGCCAACATAAGCCTTATATGCGCTCACGCTCCGACGGAAGAAAAAGATTATATAGCTAAGGACTGCTTCTACGAGCTCCTCGACAAAACCTATGAGCTACTACCGAAGTACGATGTTAAAATCGTGCTGGGAGAAACATAGCCTACACGACAACACGTCTGGTAACGGACTTAGGCTAATTGATTTCGCTACGGAACGAAACGCCACTATAGCCAGCACACGGTTTCCTCACCTCGATATCCATAAGGGGACATGGCGGTCTCCAGATCAACGAACGGTCAACCAAATTGATCACATTGCGATAGATAAGAGGCACGCATCCAGTATTTTGGATGTCCGAACATTCCGAGGAGCTAACATCGACTCGGATCACTACCTTGTAGCAGCCAAGGTAAGAATGCGGGCATCCACCACGCCACAACAATCCAGAAATACTGAGAAAAAATTTAATGTCGGAAGACTGCAATCGCAAGAGACCGCCAAGACCTTCGCACAACGCGTATCCCTTAACCTCTCGATTAACACCATTCCACCAGCACCGGCCACTCCAGGAACGATGTTCGCAAGTTTTACCAAAGTGTAAAACGTCAAAGCCAAGGCTCGAACAGAATCATGTCGAGATGAACAAGGAAATATTGTAGTTGAGACACAGTCGATGCTGAGGATATGGAAGAACCACTTCTGCAGACTGTTAAACGGCGATGACGAACAACATTCCGCTGTCAGGCAGAACGAACCATTCAATTTTGGCAACGACAGCGAAAACTGCCAACCACCCGACCTGAGTGAAGTGTTGATAGCAATATCTAAACTCAAGCCTAATTAGGCTGCCGGAAATGACGGCCTTCCCGCTGAGCTCTATAAGGCCGGTGGAGATGACTTGGTAAGTAACATCCACCAACTCATAAGCCAAATCTGGTCGGATGAAAATATGCCTGAAGAATGGAACCTCAGCATCGTTTGCCCGATCCACAAAAAAGGAGACCCTCTGAATGGGATGGGATAGGGTATAGTTCTTGGCTGAATCTTCGTCTTTATAGCCCGTCAACGCAAACGGGACCGAAGATTTTTCGAAGAATTTTCCTCTCGAATCTACCAAGGATTTCTTCATCCGCTTTTGATACGGTCCATGCTTCAGCGTCGTAGAGCAGGACTGGGATGATCAGGGTCTTATATAGGATCTCCTTAGTAGTTCGAGTGAGGGCTTTACTACTAAATTGCCTTCTAAGCCCGAAGAAACAGCAGTTGGCAAGAGTAATTCTACGTTTAATTTCTGACGGGATGTTGTTGTCAGAGTTAATAGCGTAGCCGAGGTAGACAAAGTCCCGTACTACCTCAAAGTTATATCTGTCAATGGTGACGTTCTGTCCAATTCGTCGATGTTGTGTGTCCTTTCGTGTTGACAGCATATACTTAGTCTTACCCTCATTTACTGCTAAACCCATTCTTGCCGCTTCCTTCTCTATACTAGCAAACGGGCTATGACATCACGTTGAGTCCTACCAACGATGTCAATATCGTCGGCGTATGCTAGTAGGTGCACCGATTTTTGCAAAATTGTGCCTCTGCTGTTGGCTCGGTGGTTTTGCACAATCCTCCTATGAATCATATTGAAGAAGTCACATGACAGCGCATCGCCTTGCTAAATCCTTTTATGGTATCGAATGTGTTGTAAGGTCGTTTCCGACCTTGATGGTGCAGCGAGAGTTCTCCATCGTCATCCTACATAAACGGACGAGTTTGGGCGGTATACCAAAACTAGACATGGCACAGTATAGTTCGTCTCTATAAATGCTGTCGTATGCGGCTTTGAAATCGATAAATAGGTGGTGGGTATCGATTTGGACTTCTTGGGTTTTTTCCAGTATCTGCCGAAGTGTAAAAATTTGATCGATTGAAGACTTTCCTGGTCGCCTAAAACGACTAAATATTGCTATCCTCACTTCACTTAGGTCAGGTGGTTGGCAGTTTTCGCTGCCGTTGCCAAAATTAAATGGTTCGTTCTGCCTGACAGTGGAATGTTGTTCGTTTTCTTCTTTCTGAAAAGCCGATGTTCTTCCCTTTACTTTTCCTATAGAGCTCAATGGCAGCTCGTGGGCCTCGTTCTTGGCTGCGAGCTTCTGTCGACATTGCTCATGGGGTTTCTTGCTGGTGGCCGCGAGAAACCTAGCACATCAGTTGCGGCTGATCTAATGGCTTGTTGGCATCGTGGCCATTGTTCTTCGACATAAGATGCTGGTGGTGTGGTGTGAATCGAGAGGTTAAGGGATACGCGTTGCGCGAAGGTCTTGGTGGTCTCTGGCTATTGCAGTCTTTCGACATTAAATTTGTTCACATTATTTCTGGTTTTTTGTGACGTGGTGGATATCCGCATCCTTACCTTGGCTACAACAAGGTTAAGATCCGAGTCGATGTTAGCCCCTCGGAATGTTCGGACATCCAAAATACTGGATGCGTGCCTCTTGTCTATCGCAATGTGATCAATTTGGTTGACTCTGGAGACCGCCATGTCCCCTTATGGATATCGAGGTGAGGAAACCAGGGCTATAGTGGCATTTCGTTCCGTAGCGAAGTCAATTAGCCTAAGTCCGTTACCAGACGTGTTGTCGTGTAGGCTATATTTTCCGACAATACTGCTAAAGATGTCTTCTCTTCCTGCCTTTGCATTAAAATCTCCCAGCAAGATTTTAGCATCGTACTTTGGTAGTCGCTCATAGGTTTTGTCGAGGAGCTCGTAGAAGCAATCCTTTGTTATATCATCTTTTTCTTCCGTCGTAGCATGAGCGCATATAAGGCTTATGCTGGTGAATTTGGCCTTGATGCGGATTGTTACAATGCGTTCGCTAATGTCTTGGAATCATATAACTTCTTGCCTAATTCTGGCACTTATAACAATTCCGCATCCGAATAGTCGCTGTTTCTGCTCACTATAACACGGTCCATAGTAGACGTCACAGTTTTTTATCCTATTTTTGCCCGGCCCATCCCATCGTATTTCCTGGATGGCAGTAATGTCTGCTTTGTAGCAGTTTAGGGATTACGCTATTTGTTCGCATGCACCTCTTCTGTTTAATGTTTTCACATTACAAGTGCGAACGTCGTTGTCCTTTTTTTCTTTTAGCATGGTCGTCAACAATAATATCAGTCCTTTCCTAGGCTATTGGTTGCTTTGTAACATAAGCTTTTTCCATGGATAAGTAGTTAACCCAAAGCACAACCCCCAACCTGGAGGGCCAGGCCCTTGTTTTGACCCTAGGATAGCGGGCCGGAAAATACCGATGTCAGTAGCCCATTTTGGGATATGAGCGTTGCCGTTGACCCATTGAGGGCTCCTCCGTCACCAACTCTTTTCCAACTCCCTGGCTCAGTATTGGAAATCCCTTTAGACCTGGTGTTCAAATCTGTCGAAGTAGCTCAGTTCGATCAAACTGGAGCTGTAGGCGCCACCGTTGACTCCATCTAGGGAATTCCTCCGCTGGCGCCTGAGAGTGAGTGCCTTAGTGAGAGGATACTCCTCCCCCTCTCTCGTTTACTGCCACCAACGACCTTCCACAGGGGTTTATAACCCCATCTCCAGTCACGATACTAGGCACCCACCAGTCACCAGCGTAGAGGTGAGAGTAGGAGTTGATTGTGAGAGGATAGAGTGAGAACGCTTCTGTTCTCATGTAATCGCATCACTATCCTTAAACACCGGCATATTATAAATCATCATTACTCCGGTAAGTTTAGTGAACGATTAAAGAGTTTTTTAACCGTCAGCCTGGAATCTTTACTTCCCTTGTTATAGTACGATTCTGGTTGATATGTACGAGAAACGAAATTGAAATTAAACAAACTTGAATAAAGTGGCAGCGAAAAAACGATCGAGGTTGCCACCAAAAAATAATGGCGAATGGTATACAGGAATGCGCTATATTTAAATATTAAAAGGACCATTTTCTGTTCCAACACTTAGAAACTAGGGGCATGTTGCTGTACAGCTGGTTTAGTTCTTGGATGAATCTTCGTCTCCATAGCCCGTCAACGAAAACGGGACAGAAAATTTTTCGAAGAATTTTCCTTTCAAATAGAACAAGTATTTCTTCATCCATATTTGATAAGGTCCATGCTTCAGCGCCGTAGAGCAGGACTGGGATGATCAGGGTCTTATATAGGATCTCTTTAGTAGTTCGAGTGAGGACTTTACTACTAAATTGCCTTCTTAGCACGACGAAACAACGGTTGGCAAAGATTAATTCTTCGTTTAATTTCTGACGAGATTCTTCGTTTAATTTCTGACGAGATGTTGTTATCAGAGTTAATAGCGGAGCCGAGGTAGACAAAGTCCCGTACTACCTCAAAGGTGGCGGTCTGTCCAATTCTTCGATGTTGTATGTCATTTCGTGTTGACAGCATATAATTATTCTTACCCTCATTTCCTTCTCTATACAAACGTGGCTATGACATAACTTTGAGTCCTACCGATGATGTCAATATCGTCTAGTATGCTAGTAGTTGCACCGTAGTAGTAGTAGTTGATTCTCAAGAATCAAACATGCAGCAGAGGAAGTAAATTTTAACAAACATAAAGAAAATAGTTTACCGATATTTGAACTAACTATAGGAAAAGTAAGATTATATTAGATTAGGTAAGGGAGTAGGAATCGAGTTACCATATCACTGCAGCCAAAGTTGGGCCTATTGTGATTAACTCCGTAGCGAAGTCAATTAGCCCAAGTCCGTTACCAGACGTGTTGTCGTGTAGGCTATATTTTCCGACAATACTGCTAAAGATGTCTTCTCTTCCTGCCTTTGCATTAAAATCTCCCAGCAAGATTTTAGCATCGTACTTTGGTAGTCGCTCATAGGTTTTGTCGAGGAGCTCGTAGAAGCAATCCTTTGTTATATCATCTTTTTCTTCCGTCGTAGCATGAGCGCATATAAGGCTTATGTTGGTGAATTTGGCCTTGATGCGGATTGTTACAATGCGTTCGCTAATGTCTTGGAATCATATAACTTCTTGCCTAATTCTGGCACTTATAACAATTCCGCATCCGAATAGTCGCTGTTTCTGCTCACTATAACACGGTCCATAGTAGACGTCACAGTTTTTTATCCTATTTTTGCCCGGCCCATCCCATCGTGTTTCCTGGATGGCAGTAATGTCTGCTTTGTAGCAGTTTAGGGATTACGCTATTTGTTCGCATGCACCTCTTCTGTTTAATGTTTTCACATTACAAGTGCGAACGTCGTTGTCCTTTTTTTCTTTTAGCATGGTCGTCAACAATAATATCAGTCCTTTCCTAGGCTATTGGTTGCTTTGTAACATAAGCTTTTTCCATGGATAAGTAGTTAACCCAAAGCACAACCCCCAACCTGGAGGGCCAGGCCCTTGTTTTGACCCTAGGATAGCGGGCCGGAAAATACCGATGTCAGTAGCCCATTTTGGGATATGAGCGTTGCCGTTGACCCATTGAGGGCTCCTCCGTCACCAACTCTTTTCCAACTCCCTGGCTCAGTATTGGAAATCCCTTTAGACCTGGTGTTCAAATCTGTCGAAGTAGCTCAGTTCGATCAAACTGGAGCTGTAGGCGCCACCGTTGACTCCATCTAGGGAATTCCTCCGCTGGCGCCTGAGAGTGAGTGCCTTAGTGAGAGGATACCCCTCCCCCTCTCTCGTTTACTGCCACCAACGACCTTCCACAGGGGTTTATAACCCCATCTCCAGTCACGATACTAGGCACCCACCAGTCACCAGCGTAGAGGTGAGAGTAGGAGTTGATTGTGAGAGGATAGAGTGAGAACGCTTCTGTTCTCATGTAATCGCATCACTATCCTTAAACACCGGCATATTATAAATCATCATTACTCCGGTAAGTTTAGTGAACGATTAAAGAGTTTTTTAACCGTCAGCCTGGAATCTTTACTTCCCTTGTTATAGTACGATTCTGGTTGATATGTACGAGAAACGAAATTGAAATTAAACAAACTTGAATAAAGTGGCAGCGAAAAAACGATCGAGGTTGCCACCAAAAAATAATGGCGAATGGTATACAGGAATGCGCTATATTTAAATATTAAAAGGACCATTTTCTGTTCCAACACTTAGAAACTAGGGGCATGTTGCTGTACAGCTGGTTTAGTTCTTGGTTGAATCTTCGTCTCCATAGCCCGTCAACGAAAACGGGACAGAAGATTTTTCGAAGAATTTTCCTTTCAAATCGAACAAGTATTTCTTCATCCATATTTGATAAGGTCCATGCTTCAGCGCCGTAGAGCAGGACTGGGATGATCAGGGTCTTATATAGGATCTCTTTAGTAGTTCGAGTGAGGACTTTACTACTAAATTGCCTTCTTAGCACGACGAAACAACGGTTGGCAAAGATTAATTCTTCGTTTAATTTCTGACGAGATTCTTCGTTTAATTTCTGACGAGATGTTGTTATCAGAGTTAATAGCGGAGCCGAGGTAGACAAAGTCCCGTACTACCTCAAAGGTGGCGGTCTGTCCAATTCTTCGATGTTGTATGTCATTTCGTGTTGACAGCATATAATTATTCTTACCCTCATTTCCTTCTCTATACAAACGTGGCTATGACATAACTTTGAGTCCTACCGATGATGTCAATATCGTCTAGTATGCTAGTAGTTGCACCGTAGTAGTAGTAGTTGATTCTCAAGAATCAAACATGCAGCAGAGGAAGTAAATTTTAACAAAAATAAAGAAAATAGTTTACCGATATTTGAACTAACTATAGGAAAAGTAAGATTATATTAGATTAGGTAAGGGAGTAGGAATCGAGTTACCATATCACTGCAGCCAAAGTTGGGCCTATTGTGATTAACTCCAATTAGTAAATCACAAAACCGGACTTTGTGATGAATCCTAGTAAATCTTTGAGTGGGCTGTTATATATGCCCTCTGCCTCAAGGTAGTGTTTACCTAGCTGGTGTTGACGTAATCTGATTAGGCAGTTACAGTGACACAGGATGTGTTCTGCTGATTCTTCGTCCCCGTTGCATAGTCTGCAGGTGTTATATTGATTTATTCCCATAGTCACGACCATGATGTGTTTTTGAACCCGGTGACAGTTCGAATCTAACTCCTTGTTAGATTTAAGATTAGTTTGTCTGTTACCTTCAGTAATGATTGGCCCTGTTTTTTTAGCCATGTTTTAATATGGAACCTAGCAGTGGTAATGGGTAGTCCAGAGAATGGTCTTGGCATCATAAAAGTTGATGCCGATCCTTTTCTGGATAGTATATCTGCTATTTCGTTGCCTACGTGTCCACTGTGTACTGGCACCCAGATGAGATGTACTCTGTTTGTGCTGGCTAGCAATGTGGTTCCAAGTATTTCATCTTTCGATGTCAAGGAAGCAGCCCACAATAACTTCTTTGATCTTTAGGGATTTCTCAATTCGGGTGGTGAGTTCCTGAATAGCATGAGTTGTCAATATTCCTGGTTGATATAATATGATTTGGGGTGATCACTTGCTACGACCAGCTTTCGGTTTAAACATGAACTCCCTCCATCTTTTTGGTATGTAACCCCATGTAAAGCTAATATATGTTGATGACAAACGGGGTTATTTGTGCACTGCCTTTTTGGAGAAGTGCTGGGAATAATCCATCTTCACCAGGGGCTTTAAAAGGGGCAACTGAGTTAATGGCCCATTTTATATTTCTTTCATGAAAAATTCCATTTGATCTTTCCCAGTCCGTTCGTGTTGGTCTATTGGCTCTGCTCTCAAGTGAGCGTTCAATTGAATTTGGTGTTGTAATATGGTTTGGGACGTTGGTCTCGGCTAAGAGCTGTCGCGTCTGTAGGCCGTTTTCCGTATAGGTTCCATTAGTATTTTTCATTTATCCGATTTGATTTGTGTGCTGTTCTGATAGAATTATGTGAATACGAGCACTGCTTCTTGTATCAGAGAGATCTTGGCAAAACCTTTTCCATGATTTTCCAGGCAGTTGGCCTTGGAATCTATGAGTTCTGGCTGTACATGTCCCAATCTGTGGATCTAGGCTGTCTATAGACATCATAAATTTGGGAACCTACTAGGATGTCCGACAAAGATGTTTGCGAGGAGACACGCCAGTTCCTAATAAAGTTTTTTTTTTTATAAATGGGGTACGTAGAGTGAGCTCCAGGACCTCTTCCCTAATTCTGGGGTATTGCCGTAATTAATGATTTCTAGGTTGTCTTTGTAAATAAAGTCTAAGAGAGACTCACCTCTTTTATTTATGTCTGAGTAGCCCCAGTTTGTTTGGTGAGCATTCGCATCACACCCAATGATTAATAGGAGTCTCCTCTTGCCACAGTAGTCCAACAGTCCCTGTAGTGGTAGGAAGTCCAGGTCAAAGGAGTCGCCAGCTAGGTAAGCTGAGCATATGACTGCGTCTGTCTTACCTTCTTCAGTTGTTAGCTCATCTATTGCTAATGCCTTATCTTTGTCTATGTGTTCTGGAATTGGAATAGATTTTATATTCTGTTTTAGCATAATATACAAGCTCTATGTCTTCCTTCGTTTACGGAATCTTAGAGTAACTCACCCGAGAGACCACTTATCTGGTCTTGAAAAATATATGGCTCCTAGATAAGGCTACATCTAGGTGATCCATATTAAATTTATGGCTTAGTACCGCAGAAGCTGCCTTAGCATGTTGTAGATTGATTTGGATGCACCTCAAACCCATAGTATGGGGTGTGCTTGCATATTTAAAAAAAACATGTTCAGTTCCCCCAGTGTGGGGGGCTTCTGAGATCTTTGATGTTGAGGACAATTCTTCTGACGTCATTGATCTTTGAGGCTCTGCCTTATCATTTACCACTGTTTATGTTTAGGGGTATATTAGTTTTGATACATAGTTTGTAACATAGAGAAATAATTTTGCTACATATACCTCAAAGTATATGGATCGACTCAGAATCGCTAGCTGAGTCGAATTAGCCATGTCTGTCTGTCCGTCCGTCCGTCTGTCTGTTCGTCACCGATTTTTGGGCCTTGAATTTTGAGCTAGGATTATGAAATTTGGTATATAGGATCCTTGTCCGAGTCACCAGAACAAGTGTTAAAATTTTTAAAATCCGCCTACTGCCACGCCCCCTTTTTAGGAAAACGTTTTTTTGGCCAAACCGTAAAGAATTTTAAAAAAGTGTCCGAGCAGCATATTTAGAGAATCGAATTATCTATATTTCTTCAATATGAAGTTTTTTGCCACGCCCACTTTTTTGGGGGCGTTTTTAAAAAAACGTTTTTTAGTAAAATTTGTTTAGGGGCGTTTTCTTACAAAAACCATTTCTATTCCCTACCCCAAGGCATATGCAATTGAAAAACGTTATTTTTTGTCGAACCATACAAGAATTTGATAACCCTTCTGAACAATATGTTGTAACAACGTCATTTTCAATACTTTATGACCATAAAGACCACATTTTGGGGATATTAATTTTAAGGATGGGATGGGATAGGGTGTTAAACCCTATAACCCTATCCCATAGGGGTATATTAGTTTTGATACTTAGTTTGTAACATAGAGAAATAATTTTACTACATATACCTCAAAGTATATGGATCGACTCAGAATCGCTAGCTGAGTCGAATTAGCCATGTCTGTCTGTCCGTCCGTCCGTCTGTCTGTTCGTCACCGATTTTTGGGCCTTAAATTTTGAGCTAGGATAATGAAATTTGGTATTTAGGATCCTCGTCCGTGCCACCAGAACAAATGTAAACATTTTTGAAATCCGCCCACTGCCACGCCCCCTTTTTAGGAAAACGTATTTTTTGGCCAAACCGTAATGAATTTTAAAAAAGTGTCTGCGCAGTATATTTAGAGAATTGTAATATCTATATTCCGTTCATATAAAGTTTTTTGCCACGCCCACCTTTTGGGGGCGTTTTTTTTTTTATAAAAAAACGTTTTCCGGTCAAATTTTAAAATTTGATGCACAATCATTGGTAGTATTAATATGAACATTTCGTCATAGGCCATTTTAACTCACGCCCACTTTTTAGTGGCGTTTTCTTACAAAAACCATTTGTATGCCCTACCCCAAGGCATATGCAATACAAAAACGTTGTTTTTCGTCGAACCATAAAAGAATTTGATAAACCTTCTGAACATTATGTTGTAACAACGTCATTTTCAATACTTTATGCCCATAAAGACCACATTTTGGGATGGAATGGGATAGGGTACTAAACGATCCGCACAGCAGATTGTTGCCTTCTCATATGTTTATACCCTATCCCATAGGGGTATATTAGTTTTGATACTTTGTTTGTAACATAGAGATATAATTTAGCTACATATACCTCAATGTATATGGATCGACTCAGAATCGCTAGCTGAGTCGATTAAGCCATGTCTATCTGTCCGTCCGTCCGTCTGTACGTCACCGATTTTTATGCCTTCAAATTTTGAGCTAAGATAGTGAAATTTGGTATATAGGATCCTCGTCCGTGCCTACAGAACAAGTGTAAAAATGTTGAAAATCCGCCCACGCCCCCTTTTAAGAAAAACTCAGTTTTTTCTATTCGTTTTGCCTCTTCTGGTGTATTGCCTTCCCTTATAAGAGCAGCAATTCGACTTCCTTGGACTCCATTGAAGTGTTCATACTTCTGCTGAGGTTTTTCTGAACGTGTACTAGCTTCTGCCTCGATCCTGGGTATATTTAGCTCCCGAGTATCTGTCCTTTCCGAGATTTCGGATGGGGGCCGTGAAGCATTCGATGGATATGAGAAGGTAACTTAATCTGTCTCCATTTGCATGGTTGGAGTTCGAAGTAGAGATTCTTCTTCTGACTCCGTTATCAGTTGTTGTTTTTGTTTCTTAATTTTTTTTGTTTTTATTTGTTATTTTATTCATATAGATCCCACGAGTAAGGCGAGAACGATAGTCCACACCTGCAGAGCTCCCATGCAGATGTAAGGCTGGTTACTACAAGAGGTCGCCCGGTGTCTTTTAGGGACATTACGTTCTTGATGCATATGTTTCAGTTCCCTGCGCAATTTTGACATTGAAATTTTAGGACTCTTGATCCGCGGAGGCCTATCACACTACGTGGCCTTCCACTATCCGCCATCTGGGGACGTGACGGTTCACCTGAGAAGCTCGTGTTTTCCCGGATAAGAAAAGTAAAAATTGTTAAAAATTATACCAATACAATGAAGTTTATCTTATACCAATGTGGTTTGCACATTACACATCTCCTATTTTTCTATCGCTCCCTCTCGCATTAATGTTTACATACATGAATTTACATACATGAATTTACATACTTGAATTTACATACTTGAACTTACATACTTGAATTGTTAAATCAGTTAGTCTTATTTAGATCGTAAACGAAACAAGTCGTGTCAGCCTAATCTTGTTAAAGGGACTAATATATATCCTCGATTATTAATTTGAAGTGCTTAGTTTTTTATTTGCAATCGGGTTTTCAACATTTGGTGCCGAAACCAGGGAAAATTAAGCCTTGTTAATAATGGAATTTGTTACTCGTGGTGCGTTTAGGACACAACTTACTAAGGTTGTTAAGGCTGCGACTGAGTATTTAAAATCGGAAGACTCTCAAGTTAAAGATAGCAATTCTGAACATTTTGATGATATGGAGGAAGAGTTGAGTTCGCTTATTGACCGCTCGACCGCTATTCACGTAAGTTTTAAAACGGCAGATCAACAAATTATCAAAAATGAACTTATAAAATCTGGCGAGGAAGAGAAGGAATTCGAAAAAATAGCCGAATACGACGATACAGCCATATCTACACTCGCGCGATTAAAACTCCGCCTGCAAAAACTACGTAAAAGGCAACAAACGTCAACTAGCATCCCCATTGAAGTTGAATCTTACAAAAGCAATACGAAGCTACCGAAGTTACAACTCAGATTTGATGGGGAAATGAGAGACTGGGTACCGTTTTGGGATCAGTTCGACGGTGCAGTACATCAAAACGATAATTTATCTCCGGCAGAAAAATTCCAATATTTGGAAGGGGCATTGCATGGTGCAGCGAAAAAGGTTATCGCGGGATTTACAGCATCGACCGCATGCTACGATGCAGCAGTGGCGTTGTTAAAAGAACAGTTCGGAGATTCCGAGAAACTGGTTGACGACCACATGCAAAAACTAATTACACTCCGCCCTATAACGGGAAAAACTGATGTCGTCGGCTTAAGAAATCTATACAATACCATTGCAACCTCTATTCGTTCCTTAACTGCACTACAAATACCATCTCAGCAATATGACGTTATGCTCAAATCGATATTACTACGATGTTTGCCTGTAGAACTTCGTGTGGATTATCATAGGGCGCAAGAAAGAGAGGATATCACATCGCCGGACACATCTGAACCTGAAGAAGCAAAAACACAATCACAGGGGTCTCTTTACGGTATGAATGATCGTCATGTGAAGAGTATCATTTTTTTTTAAAAAGAGAAGTAGAAGCATTAGAAAGGAGCAAAGTCACACCTACACACACATACTCAAAATCAACGACATCATCGCCAATAACAGCTGCAAGTCTAGTTCGAGTAAACGCGGCAGATGCATGTGTATTTTGTTGCTCTACAGACCACACAACAAAAGACTACAACGCAGACATGACAATACAGTAAAAACGGGACATTCTTCGAAAAAGTAATCGGTGCTTTTGATGTGTAAAAATAGGCCACCCTGCAAGAAAGTGTAGAAGTTTTCAATTTATTAAATGTGCTAAATGTGGTGACAAACATTTATCGTCATTGTGTGATCCGGTGAAAAAGAAAACAAATCCATCCACTAACATGGTAGTACCATCGGAAATGTGTGCAGCTCAACCAGGCATAGAACCTGAAGGGTGCAATATGTGCGTGCATAGTTCGTTTACAAACGTGTTTTTAAAATCTGCGCGATGTATTGCGGTCGGAAAAAATAAAAGCAATAGTTTAATTCGCGTTGTAATCGACGGTGGCAGCCAGCAAACGTATGTGCGAGAAAGTATCGCGAAAAAGCTTAATCTATTGCCGGGCAGCGAAAAGGTGCGCATATCGGTCATTCCCTTCGGTTCAACCAAAAAATCGCCAATGCAGTTGTATGAGAAAATAAAAATAAAATTAAAAAGCCAATATGATGAACGATATGCATTAATAGAGGCGATAGTAGTTCCGGAAATTTGTGTTGATGTGTTGCAGGCACCGGATATATGGTGTCCCTCATTTAAGAATGTTAAACTCGCTGATACTATGTTCGTTGACGTTGAAATGTAAAGTGGATTGAGTGTGCTCATCGGTTCAGACTTTTACTGGTCCGTCGTCACAGGGAAACAGCGACGAATTTCCCCCCGTCTCCGAGGCATAGAGACAATTTTCGGATGGACGCTTCAGGGATTTCACTCAACTGCTGATGCTATGAGCACTGAAGATTTTACGGCTCAGTGGCGCGATGGTTAGTGCGATGAACTGCCGCGCAGAAGGTCTGGGTTCGATTCCCAGCCGTAGCAACACCTAAATGACATACATACCCGATAAGTGACATACAACCCCAGGCGGACGCTCCGGTTCTGGATTGTGAGGTCTTTAGCAGCTGGTCCAGATTGTTACGGGTGACTAGTTGGATACTGAGATTTACTAAGAATTGCAGAACAAAGCAGAAGTCCTCCCAAGGTTCTTTAACTGCAACAGAACTCCAGGAAGCTGAACATTATTGGATCAGGTATGTTCAGTCGATTTATTTTTCTAATGATATTCGATGCTTGCAGAAAAAGACATCATTGCTGTCGTCATCTAAGATCATTGAGTTCTACCCCTTTTTGGATGAAGGAATGCTACGAATTGGTGGAAGGCTTCAGTTGCTAGATGATACATTTGCGGTCGTACATCCAATTATATTGCCTTCAAGTCATCACCTTGTCAACCTTATCATCGATGACTATCACCTTAAAACCATTCACGGTGGGGTGAATATCGTTCTTTCAAAGGCAAGAGAACGCTTCTGGATTATAAAGTGCCGTCAACTTGTCAAACGCAGGGTCAAGAACTGCATTACCTGCAGGAAGTTTTTTGGGCAGCCTGCCTCTCAACCATTTGCTCCGTTACCGCTTCAGCGAATTACATTCGACAAACCATTCGATAATGTTGGTATCGATTTTGCTGGACCGTACAACCAGACTCAGTTAGGAGAAGCATCAATGCAGAAGGCATACATCTTAATTTTTACATGTGCTGCCATACGCGCTGTTCATTTAGAGTTGACGACAAGCGTGTCAACTGAAAGCTGCATAATGGCACTTAGACGATTTATGGCTAGACGTGGAGTTCCCTCTTTTATCTTTTCTGACAATGCCAAAACGTTTCAACGAGCTGCTTTGGAACTCAATGGGGCTGAAGGGGTCTTTGAAGGAGAGGCGCTGCAAGGGTTTCTTTCGCAGAGGAGAATAAAGTGGAGATTCATCGTCGAACGAGCACCCTGGTGGGGTGGCTTCTGGGAAAGATTAATTAGGACAGTCAAAAACACACTGAAGACAGTTATTGGTAAAGCAAAACTCAACTTCGACCAGCTTCGTACTATTTTGATTGAGGCAGAAGCTGTAGCTAATGATAGACCTCTAACATATGTCTCCAGTGACCCGATGGACTTGACGCCACTCACACCTGAAACCTTTTTGTATGGAGGTCCTCAATCTGCGCATAAAGCTGAGATGAATGAACGTGACGACTCTGATCTAAGAGAACTTTGGAAGCATCGTATGAAGTACTCTGAGAAGTTGGCAAGACGGTGGCGTTGTGAGTATTTACAACTTTTAAGATATATCACGGGGTGATATAGTTCTTCTATTTGATCACGCAACACCCCGGGTGCATTGGAAAATGGTTGTCATTGAAGAAGTTTACGAAGGCAGAGATGGAAAAGTTCGTTCCTGTGAAGTGCAGATGGGCGATTATTTCGAAGACCAGTTCAACTCCTGTATCCACTGGAGCTGTCGATACAATCCCGGGCGGGAGGATGTTAAAAATCTTACCAATACAATGAAGTTTATCTTATACCAATGTGGTTTGCACATTACACATCTCCTATTTTTCTATCGCTCCCTCTCGCATTAATGTTTACATACATGAATTTACATACTTGAACTTACATACTTGAATTGTTAAATCAGTTAGTCTTATTTAGATCGTAAACGAAACAAGTCGTGTCAGCCTAATCTTGTAAAAGGGACTAATAAATATCCTCTCGTTCAACGATAAAAAACGTATTGGTAATCATCTGGCTACGTGGTATATATCAGCAGTTATCTTGACATGTGTCAAACATAATGTTTGTCTCTGCAGCCACCCTCGCCCAGAAAGAATTCCCTACTACTCATAGCGAAGCATTTGTCATGATAATAAATAATACATTTCGATGTGAACTATCTCTAAATTTAGTTTCGAACGAAGCCGTCGTCTTGGGATGTGTTGCTTTCTTAATCGCTATTGTGTTGATTTTCGGCTGCCTGCCACATCTGGTGCAAATATATTGTTTCCACTGTCGGGAGTGCGGATTAATGTGCCAAACGTGATATAGGTCGAACAAGAGTTTGAAATTTGCAGCTCATTCTTTAATATATTCAACTATTTTTCCTAAAAAGTTGAGAGGCTATGAAATGTATAGATACTAATGTATTAATCCGAAAGCACTAGCCCCTAGCGGTGTATAACATACATTGCATATTTATAAAATTATAATAATAATAATAATAATAATATAGTTACATTTACATACATATGCTTTTGAACTTAAATGTATATAATATATTTGTTTTATATAGTTAAACGCAATTAGGTGAGTATACGTAAGAAGGTAGTAAGGAGTAACGAATTGAATGTGCAAATCAATGAAATAAATAAACACTGCGATGGCCAAAGTTTTGCAGAAAAGCAAACTGATCGTTTGGGATAAGAGAACAATGGCGCATAACAAGTCTTTGGAGGCATAAGACAAAACGATGCAGGATTTACGAAACAATCCTGACGGTTTAGTAGTGCGATGACTCAGTTGGCAGGTTATTTTCGGAAAACCTTCCTATTTATTCTACGGTTAACGCCAGCTAATGAACTTGATGCATGTTTGAAGTCGTCCGTTTTGTGTATTTCCACAAAACTCAAACTGATTACAAACATGCATGTCGATCTGCAGAAGGACCAATCTGGAGAAGTATTTTGAAAGCAATTGCTGGACATTAGCAACGGCAAAATCCCTGTCGCTTTTTGTCAGCTCACCGAATCGAAATTCGAAACGTGCTTCCAAACATAGCGCATATCAATTCTATTACTTCCCAAGATGATATCATCAGCTATCCAACCGAGTTTTTAAACCTCATAATCTCTAACTTTAAGTCGGTAATCATAACGTAACGAAATATAAACCAACCAAGTCTGGTGAACAATATTATCGAAGCAACAATACTTAAAGTGATGTACAAAGGAAAAGACGTTTTGACACCACGAATCCCAATGGTTCGCATTGACTTGCCATTCCACTTTAAACGCTTGCAATTCCCGGTACGCCATTCATTCGCAATGTCAATTAACAATTCTCATGGGCAATTATTGCGTGTTTGCGGCATTAGGGTCCATTAAAAACCTCATTGGACATTTTCAAAACAAATCTTATGCATTTTAAAACAAGATTATCCAAAAATATTTCAATTTTTAACTTTCGTATAATCACATTTCGACATTATTTATATAATTTTTAGCATCAATAATCAAAATGCGCACTATTTGATCTAATGCCCAACTCGCTGTGAAAGATAAAGTTGCTTACGACCCAGTCATGCACCCACCACTCGTTGATAAATGTTTTCACTTTTTGTTTTTCAATGATAACATTTATTTTTTTGAAATAATGTTTTTGATTCTAGCCAAATGAAACAGAATTTCCTAATGATGTCAATTTTAGCACATTTTGTGTTCCAACAAAGTTGTTCAACAAAAGCTATAACTGAACCCTTAACTTTGAAAATTCATGCTTCTCACGTGGTCAATTGTATGTCGTCTGTTCCCGTGTCGGAATACCATCAGCATTATTTGCTTACACGCCACACAACAAAACATATCATAAGTATTGCAATGAACGAAATTATATCACATCAAAGCAATCGAAAAATGTATTTGTATAATGTAGGTATACCATTTTAACCCACGATCACTATGGGGTTTGTATACCCTACCCCATAGCATATGCAGGAGAAACATATGAGATAGCTACAATCCGCTGTGCGGATCGTTGAATATCCTATCCCATCCTATCCATAAAACTAAAATCCCCCAAAAAAATGGGCATGGCTAAAAACCCGATGTGGATAAAATAGAAAAAATGATATAGTGACAACAAATTCTTCAGACTGCTTACAAAACACTTTTACGGTTCTACAAAAGACAAGGTTTTCTTCTGCATATGTTATGGGGTAGTGTATAAAAATGGTTTTTATATAAAAACGCCCCCAAAAAGTGGGCGTGGGTTAAAATGGTATATAGACGAAATGTTCATATTAATAATGTTAATGATTCTGCATCAAATTTTTTTCCGAAAAATTTAAAATTTGACCGAAAACAGTTTTTTATTGAAAACGCCCCAAAAAGTGGGCGTGGCAAAAAACTTTATTTAGACGAAATATAGATATTAAGGTTGTCTTAATATGTTGTTCAGAAACATTTTTAAATTTCCTTACGGTTTGGCCAAAAACTGAGTTTTTCTTAAATGGGGGCGTGGCAGTAGGCGGATTTCAAAAATGTTTACACTTGGCACGGACGAGGATCCTATATACCAAATTTCATTATCCTAGCTCAAAAAGCCTTGTTTGTCTGTCTGTCCGTCCGTCCGTCCGTCCGTCTGTGTGTCACCGATTTTTCGGCCTTAAATTTTGAGCTAGAGTGTTGAAATTTGGTATATAGACTCTCTTGCCGACGAAGCAGAACACGTGTAAACATTTTTGAAATCCGCCCACTGCCACGCCCCCTTTTAGAAAAAAGTAGTTTTAAGCCAAACTGTAAGGAACTTCAAAAAAGTGTCTGAGCAGCATATTTAGACAATCCTAATATCTATATTTCGTCCATACAAAGTTTTTTGCCACGCCCACTTTTTGGGGGCGTTTTTATATAAAAAAAAAACATTTTTATACACTACCCCATAACATATGCAGGAGAAAACCTTGTCTTTTGTAGAACCGTAAAAGTGCTTTGTAAGCAGTTTGAAGAATTTGTTTTCACTATATCATTTTTTCTATTTTATCCACATCGTGTTTTTAGCCATGCTCACTTTTTTTCGGGATTTTAGTTTTATGGATAGGATGGGATAGGGTATTCAACGATCCGCACAGCGGATTGTAGCCTTCTCATATGTTTCTATTGCATATGTCTTGGGGTAAGGCAAACAAATGGTTTTTGTAAGAAAACACCACCAAAAAGTGGGTGTAAGTGAAAATGATATATGGACAAAATGTTTATTTTATCATTACGGAAGTATTTGCATCAAAAGTTTTTTTCGAACTTTTTAAAATTTGGACAAAAAGCGTTTTTTTACTAAAAACGACCCAAAAAGTAGGAGTGGCAAAAACACGTTGTATGGACGAAATACAGATAATAGGATTGTCTAAATATGTTGCTCAGACACTATTTTGAAATTCCTTACGGTATGGCTTTAAACTACGATTTTCTAAACAGGGGGCGTGGCAGTAAGCGGATTTCAAACATGTTTACACTTGTTCTGCATCGTCGGCCAGAGAGGCTATATACCAAATTTCAACACTCTAGCTCAATATTTAAGGCCCAAAAATTGGTGACACACAGACGGACGGACGGACGGACAGACAGATATGGCTTAATCGACTCAGCTAGCGATTCTGAATCGATCCATATACTTTGAGGTATATGTATCGAAATTATTTCTCTATGTTACAAACTTAATGTCAAAACTTTTACACCCTTATTGGATAGGGTATAATGAGATGGGATCATTAGGTATACCCATATATTCAAATCTGCTCGCGGTTTAAGTAAGGGTTGTGTGCACCACTTTCAACCACCCAACCCGGAATTAGTTGTTGTTTAGTAGTTTATTATTGCTCTATAGTCTATATCAATTAGACTGATGAGCAGGAGTCAATTTAGTGGAAGAAACGAAACAACCAACACCGATGATCAAATCCTTATTTGTAGGACACTCAGCAATTGACTTACCGAGCGATTTATATGCATTGTAATGGCTGATGACTACAAAATATTATTCTATCAATTTTGTTTAAATTAAGCCAAAAATTCAAATGATTTTTTTGTTAAATGCTGTTAATTTTACGTAACCTCAAATCTTTTATTCTTAACCATTGAAACAGAAGTTTATACCAAAAATAACTTATTGTGTTTACGGAAATGTACAAATTACATTTTATTGAAAAATTACTGGTACAAAGTTTATAACAAACATATGACAAGACTACTCTGCTGTATCCAAAATATCCAATAATATCCAAAAAAGTGTGATTAGCTAAAGATTTTATAGTAATGAAATATTGAGAATGGCATTTCACAACTTATTGTTCAGAATGTTAATCAAAATCCGTTATGGTTTGAGAAAAAACAAAGTTTTTCTATTGCATATTCCTTGAGGTAGGGTATACAAATAGTTTTTGTAAGAAAACGTACCCAAAAAATGAGCGTGAGTTAAAATGGCATAAAGACGAAATGTTCATATTAATATTATTAACGTTTTTGCATCAAAAAAAAAAAGTGGGCGTGGCAGTCGGCGGATTTTGAAAATGTTTACACTTAATCGAACAGCACGTACAACGATCACATATACCAAATTTCATCATCCTAGCTAAGCCTACAGACGGAAGGATGGAAGGACAGACAGACATGGTTTTATCGACTCAGCTAGCGATTCTGAGTCGGTCCATATACTTTGAGGTATATGTAGCTTAATTATTTCTTTATGGAATAGGGTATAAACATATGAATAGGCTACCATCCCCTGTGCGGATCGTTGAATAATCTATCCGATCCCATATGTAAAACTAATATCCCCAAAATGTGGACATTGCTTAAAACACGATGGGTATTAAATATAGAAAATGACATTGTCACAAGAAATTGTACAGAGAGTTTGTAAAACACTTTTATGGTTCTACAAAAGACAAGGTTTTTTTCTTGCATATGTTATGGGGTAGTGTATAAAATGGTTTTTATTTAAAAACGCCCCCAAAAAGTGGGCGTGGGTTAAAATGGTCTATTTACGAAATGTTTATATTAATTTTACTAATGATTCTGCATCAAAATTTTTTTCGAACTCTTTAAAACTTAACCGAAAAACATTTTTTTATTAAAAAGTGGGCGAACGATATATAGATATTTAAATTGTCTAAAGATCTTGTTAAAACACTTTTTAAAAATTCCTTACAGTTTGGCAAAAAAAAACATTTTTGCTGATAAGGGGGCGGGGCAGTGGGCGGGTTTCAAAAATGTTTATTTAATTTTTTTTCAGCTGGGAGCAACAATGTTTACGTGTACAATCGACTCAGCTAGCGATTCTGAGTAGATAAATATACTTTACGGTATATCTAGCTAAATTATTTCACTAGTTACAAACTATTTATAAAAACTAATATACCCCTTTGGGATAGGTTATAAACAAGTCACAAATTGATTTAAGGTATATAGTCGAGGCAACGGCAGGGAAATACATATATTACCCAATTCAAAAATAACTTGTTTGTTATTCGAAAGGTTATCGGTCAAGTGACAAGCTTCAAATCAAATTATCATAATGCATGTATTAATATCATTCTTTTGACTGACTTCCCAAGTGCCACTCTGTTTCTCATCAGACGCCGATATTTCCTTAAAATAGCCACTCTTTTCCGGTAGTCTGTCTTAATGAATTCTACAATTCGTAGGTGCTGAGCATACACTCCACCCTACTTCCGGGCATTTATGGTGGCATCTGTTACTCCCGCGGCCGTCGCGTTGTCGAAAGCTCACAATGAAATTGGTAAACTGAAAATAAGAAGATGTTAGTTTGGAAAACCTTCGCACCATTAATTTCATCTAAAGAAATTCTCTTGAGGTTGATGGCGTGCGGCGCCCCATGGTGTGATTTGGGAGCTTCCGTAGAGTGGTCACGTATACACACCAGCAGACGGAACATATTCTCCTTTTCAGGACATTCAACGGTCTTCCATGTTGGTTTTCTTATCGCTCTCGGATAGTCTTTTTATATTCGTTTTTTTTTTTTCATTTTTTTTTGTGCTTACAATGGTACACAGACGCAGTTGATAAGAGTTTTCCAAAAACCTAATGAACTGGTGATTTCTTTTATCGATGGGATTTTTGTTAGTTAATTTGTTCGAAGAAAGGTTTTTGTACTTTTTTTAGGTATCCTGTCAGAGGATGTTAGGTAATAAATTGGTTCTTTTAGAGATGAGCAAAGTAAATGTCACTTAGGAAGAAAAGGGCGAAAGTCTTATGGAAACCTCAATGAAAACCGATTAGACGTCATTAGAATTTACTTTATTGAAATAGTAAATAGAGAATGAATAATTTATGGAGTTTTTTAGGTGATAAATTAAAACCAAAACAATTATACTGAACAAATAGATATAATTTTGAACAAATTTGAAGTTTGCAAAAAGTATACAAACATGAACATTCAGTTAAGACTAGCTGATTATACCCTATCGCATAGGGGTATATTAGTTTTGATATTTACAGCTTGGTTCTACGTTTCACTTTCACTCGAAATGAAATTGAAATCGGTCTAAAGTGAAATTTCGGGTTCCACATTTCACTTTTACCGATTTCAATTTCACATTTTTCGAGGTTACAAAAAAAGTGAATTTCCGTGTTCCACAATTCGGTTTCATCGTTTTGTGAGTGATTTCAATCCGATCATTTTAGTATCTGTGAAATTGTTTAGATGAGCTGACGCGATTGAAAATGTAAGTGAATAATATCTGAGTGCAGTAGTGTTATTTAGATGTTGAATAAATATATCAAAAAAAATTAAAAATGTTTTTTAACAGGGGTAAACACAAGAATACTTCACAGGAGGCAATATATATTGAATTCATGGAAAGGCATAAAGATCTTGACAGAGGATTCATGAAAGGAGATCGTGTAGCAGCCGTGACTTTGTGGAACGATCTTAAAAATGAATTAAACACTCATGGTCCACCACAGAAGGATGCGAATGGATGGAAAAAGGTGAATAATAAATAAAATAATTAAAACAAATTAATAAAAAATTGCTTTTCTTAGGTGTGGACGGACTGGAAGGCTTCCATAAGAAAGAAGCTATCCCATAATAAGGCCGAAGATATTTCAACTGGAGGCGGGCCATTCAATAAATTTGTTATATCTCCTACAGAAGATGCCGTAGCCAAAATATGCGGTATCTACACAGTGGTTGATGGTATTTCAAATACCCACGATTTCGGAATAGAAGAAGCCAATGAAAATTCGATTAGTAATACGCGGGAAGTACTACTAGGCGTGAGCGAACCTGCAAATACACCATGCAGAAAAAGAAGAAGTGCGGCCTCAGCGAACGACAGTCTGCATCAGCTCATAAATCAACAAAATGAAGCCATTTCTAAGATTGGAGACAAAATTGAGAATGGTGTGGAGGCTTCAATTAAAAGTATCCGTGTAGCAAAAACATCGAACACACCATTAGGAAACTTCAAAAATCTGTGGACAATCTTTCAAATATATTGGTAGAAAAAAATGTGGAAAAGTTGAGGCACAATTTTGAAATGGAAAATTTTCGAAAAGAAGAAATACTTCTAAAAAAAAAGAAAAATCGAATTAAAAGAAATAGAAATGAAGTATTTATCACGCCAAGTGTAAAATGTGCTCTTTTTTAAGTAAATAAGCTAGCTACTATTTTGTTTTTGTTTTTAGATTAGTTTCTATTTTTCTGTTTTCTGTTTTAAGAAACAAATAATTGAAGTCTGAATTTCTGTTATATTTATAATAGTTTCTATTAGTTCATAAGTTTAACCGTTTTCTGTTGTAAGAAACATATAATTGAAGTCTGAATTTTTGTTATGTTGATTATAGTTTCTATTAGAATATAAGTTTTAAGAAATAAATAATTGAAGTCTGAATTTTTTTTTTAATTTTAGTGTATATTAGCATGGAATATGATATTAAGTTAGTTTCTTTAATGATAATTTAATGTCTTAAGTATATACCATTCGCAATTTGGTCTCTTAATTGACTGGCTTCGTTGAAAGTTTCCGCTTGGTCTGTGAATTCATATTCACTTTCATTAACTTCGTTTCCTACCGCAAAGCTAACATCCTCTTGATCTTGTATCTTATAATGTCTGCAAATATTGTGTAACGCGCAACAAACATTTATAATTTGGACAACCGTACTTGGCTGGTACTTAAGAGAACGAGCCAAGCATCTGAAACGACTTTTCAAAACGCCGAACGTCCTTTCGATTACGTTCCGAGCAGAGGAATGCTTTTGGTTAAACGCATGTTGTAAACTGTTTGCTTGTGGATCCCTATATGGCGTCAGGAGGAAAGGCTCCAATCCATATCCAGCATCTCCTAAAAGCCAGGACGAACGATCCCCACTTTCATATCTTCTTTTAAGATAGTCCCGAGCCTTGCTCATGCTCCAAATAAGGGCGTCATGGCTTGATCCCGGGCGACGCGCATCGACAGCTCTTATCACCATGTTGTAATCACATATCTACCCAAAATGAAATACTTAGTTTTTGAAAAAATTATATTTTTGTATCCTACTTACAATCATTGCATTAACTGAGAAGTATCCTTTCCTGTTATAAAATAGTGTAGGATCTTCATGTGGCTGCGACATTCTAATGTGTGTGCCGTCAATGCAGCCGATGACCCCAGGAATATGAAATTCGTTCATGAAATGTTGTTTGGATTTCTGTTTTTCTTCATCCGACATGGAAAGTTTGATCCATCTTGGACAAATTTTGTTCTCCAAAACATTAAGAACTCTTTTCCATATTTTTGACACAGTGCTACGGCCCAAAGCAACATCAGAATCTTTTCCAATTGATCTTTGGAAGCTTCCTTCGGCAAGGAAACACAAAACTGCGGCTAACTGCAACACGCAAGGAATAGATGATGCTTTTAGATGTGGCGTAACTGTTTGCAGCAACATTTGAAAACCATGTTTATCAAGTCGATAATATGATATAAATCTAAATAAAATAACAATAACTAATTTCCATTTGAAATTTATTTGTTTTACTTACGCAGCATCTGCAATTTCTAAAGGATTAGAAAGGTCTCTAAGCGTACGCCTTTTTATTTTTTCCTCTACATACTTTTGTTTTTCCATTCGCAACACAGCAATAAAAATATGAGAAGGCTACAATCCGCTGTGCGGATCGTTGAATACCCTATCCCATCCTATCCATAAAACTAAAATCCCCAAAAAAGTGGGCATGGCTAAAAACACGATGTGGATAAAATAGAAAAAATGATATAGTGACAACAAATTCTTCAGACTGCTTACAAAACACTTTTACGGTTCTACAAAATACAAGGTTTTCTCCTGCATATGTTATGGGGTAGTGTATAAAAATGGTTTTTATATAAAAACGCCCCTAAAAAGTGGGCGTGGGTTAAAATGGTATACAGACGAAATGTTTATATTAAAAATGTAAATGATTCTGCATCAAATTTTTTTTCGAAAAATTTAAAATTTGACCGAAAACAGTTTTTTATTGAAAACGCCCCCAAAAAGTGGGCGTGGCAAAAAACTTTATATGGACGAAATATAGATATTAATATTTTCTAAATATGTTGTTCAGAAACTTTTTTAAAATTCCTTACGGTTTCCTGAGTTTTTCTTAAAAGGGGGCGTGGCAGTGGGCGGATTTCAAAAATTTTTACACTTGTTCTGCTGGGAGCAACAAAGAGCACGTGTACCAAATTTCATCTTTCTAGCTCAAAATTTAAGGCCCAAAAACTGGTGACGTACGGACGGACGGACGGACGGACAGACATGGCTAAATCGACTCAGCTATCGATCCTGAGTCGATCCATATACTTTGAGGTATATATAGCTAAATTATTTCTCTATGTTACAAACTATGCATCAAAACTAATATACCCCTATGGGATAGGGTATAAAAATGAACAGAATTTGTAAACAAAACAATTTATCAAAATAAAAATAATTTTGCAATGTCCCAAATGACAGATGGTATCAGCTGTCTTTAATTTCACCGAGTGATTTCGAAAACTTTTCGAAGTTATGAAATCGGTCGGAATGTGGAACACCGAAAACGAATTCACTCGATTTACAAAAGTAATTTCACTACATATACATATACATATACATATACCTCAAAGTATATGGATCGACTCAGAATCGCTAGCTGAGTCGATTAAGCCATGTCTGTCCGTCCGTCCGTCTGTACGTCACCGATTTTTAGGCCTTAAATTTTGAGCTAGGATAATGAAATTTGGTATATATGATCCTCGTCTCTGCCTACTGAACAGGTGTAAACATTTTTGAAATCCGCCCACTGCCACGCCCCCTTTTAAGAAAGACTCAGTTTTTGACCAAACCGTAAGGTATTTTTTAGAAAATCGTAATATCTATATTTCGTCAATACAAAGTTTTTTGCCACGCCCACTTTTTGGGGGCGTTTTTTATAAAAAAAAACCTTTTTTGGCCAAATTTGAAAATTTTCGAAAAAAATTTTGATGCGAAATCATTGGTAGTATTAATATGAACATTTCGTCAGTAGACCATTTTAACCCACGACTACTTTTTGGGGGCGTTTTCCTACAAAAACCATTTGTATGCCCTACCCCAAGGCATATGCAATACAAAAACGTGGTTTTTTGTCGAACCATAAAAGAACTTGATAATCCTTCGGAACAATATGTTGTAACAACGTCATTTTCAATATTTTATGACCATAAAAACCATATTTTGGGGATATCAATTTTAAGGATGGGATGGGATAGGGTATTAAACGATCCGCAAAGCGGATTGTAGCCTTCTCATATGTTTCTATTTTATCCACATCGTGTTTTTAGCCATGCCCACTTTTTTTGGGAATTTTAGTTTTATGGATAGAATGTAGATTGTAGCCTTTTCATATGTTTTTTTTTTTGTATTTATGTATGTATGTTTATTTAGTATAATTTAACTATTATTAGTACAAATTTTTAATTGTTTACAATGTACTGTTTGTGTTTGCGTGTTTAGAAAAGACAAAATAAAATAAATAAATAATTTAAACAAATAATTTAATACAAATAAATAATTTAAACAAGTAGATAAACAATTTAAACAACAAGATAATTTTTTTTTTATACCCTATCCCATAGGGGTATATTCGTTTTGATGCCAAGTTTGTAACATAGAGAAATAATTTAGCTACATATGCCTTAAAGTATATGGATCGACTCAGAATCGAAAACTGAGTCGATTTAGCCATGTCTGTCCGTCCGTACGTCATCAGTTTTGGGCCTTAAATTTTAAGCTAGAATGTTGAAATTTGGTACACGTGGTCTTTGTTGCTCCCAGCAGAACAAGTGTAAAAAATTTTGAAATCCGCCCACTGCCACGCCCCTTTTCAGAAAAACGTAGTTTTTGGCTAAACCATAAGGAATTTTAAAAAAGTGTCTGAAAAGCGTAGTAAGAAAATCGTAATATCTATATTTCGTTCATATGAAGTTTTTTTGCCACGCCCACTTTTTGGTGGCGTTTTTAATAAAACACTTTTTACGGTCAAATTTTAAAATTTTCGAAATAAGTTTTGATGCAGAATAATTAGTTATATTAACATAAACATTTCGTCTGTACACCATTTTAACCCACGCCCACTTTTTGGGGGCGTTTTTTTTTTACAAAAACCGTTTGTATACACTACCCCATAGCATATGGAGGAGAAAAACGATGTTTTTTGTCAAACAAAAAAAGATTCTGATAAACTGTTTGAACAATATGTTGTGACAATGTCATTTTCTATATTATATTCCCATAAAGGCCACTTTTTGGAAATATTAATTTTAAGGATAGGATGGGATAGGGTATTCAACGATCCGCACAGCGGATTGTAGCCTTTAACACTTTTAACACTTTCGAAAAAAAAATTCCGCAATGGTAATATAAACATTTTGTCTATAGATTATTTTCACCTACGCGGAGGAATTCCCTAGATGGAGTCAGCGCTGGCGCCTACAGCTCCAGTTTGATCGAACTGGCAGTGTAATCCCTATATGAGCTGCTTTGACATATTTGAACACCAGGTCTATAGGAATTTCCAATTCTGAGCCAGGGTGTTGGAAAAGCGTTGGTGGCGGAGGAGCCCTCAATGGGTCAACGGCAGCGCTCATATCCCTAAATGGGCTACTGACATCGATATTTTTCCGACCCTCTGTCCTAGGGTCAAAACAAGGGCCTGGCCCTCCAGGTTGGGGGTTGTGTTTGGGTTAACTACCCATCCACGGAAAAAAGCTTATGTTACGAAGCAACCAATAGCCTCGGAAAGGACTGATATTATTGTTGACGACCATGCTAAACGAAAGAAGGACAACGACGTTCGTAATTGCACCTGGAATGTGAGAACATTGAACAGGAGAGGTGCAGGCGAACAACTAGCGGAAGCCCTAAACTGCTACAAAGCAGACATTACTGCCATCCAGGAAATACGATGGGATGGGAAGGGCAAAAAGAGGATGAACAACTCTAAAATCTACCATGGACCGTGTTATAATGAGCATAAACAGTGACTATTCTGATGCGGATTTGTTATAAGTGCCAGACTTAGGCAACAAGTCTTATGTTTCCAATACATTAGCGAACGCATTGTAAAAATCCACATAAAGGCCAAATTCGCCAACATAAGCCTTATATGCGCTAATGCGGAGGAAAAAGATGATATGGATAAGGATTGCTTCTACGAGCTCCTCGACAAAACTTATTAGCGACTACCAAAGTACTATGTTAAAATCATGCTGGGAAATTTTAACGCAAAGGTAGGAAGAGAAGACATCTTTATCAGTACTGTCGGAAAATATAGCCTTCACGACAACACGTCTGGAAACGTGGAAATTACAAATTGACTTCGCTAAGGAACGAAATGCCACTATAGCCAGCACACCTCGATATCCATAAGGGGACATGGCGGTCTCCAGATCAACGAACGGTCAACCAAATTGATCACATTGCGATACACAAGAGGCACGCATCCAGTATTTTGGATGTTCCAACATTCCGAGGGGCTAACATCGACTCGGATCATTACCTTGTTGTGGCCAAGGTAAGGATGCGGATATCCACCACGCCACAAAAAACCAGAAATACTGTGAAAAAATTTAATGTCGAAAGACTGCAATAGCCAGAGACCACCAAGAACTTCGCGCAACGCGTATCCCTTAACCTCTCGATTCATACCACACCACCAGCATCTAATGTCGAAGAACAATGTTAACGATGCCAACAAGCCATTAGATCAGCCGCAACTGTTGTGCTAGGTTTCTCGCGGCGACCAGAAAGAAAGCCATGGTTTGATGAGGAATGCGACAGATGCTCGCAGAACGAGGCCTATGAGGCTAAGCTGTAGGTGAAGACGAATGCTGCCATTGAACTCTATTGGGAAAGAAGAAGAGAAGAACATCGGCTTTTCAGAAAGAAGAAAAAAGAGCAAGAAAAGCGCGCGATCGAGGATGTAGAGAGGTGCCACTCCAGGAACAATGTTCGCAAGTTTTAACAAAGTGTAAAACGTCAAAGCCAAGGATACAAGGCTCGAGCAGAATCCTGTCGAGATGAACAAGGAAATATCGTAGTTGAGACACAGTCGATGCTGAGGATATGGAAGAACCACTTCTGCAGACTGTTAAACGGCGATGACGACCAATATTCCACTGTCAGGCAGAACGAACCATAGCACGACAGCGAAAACTGCCAACCACCCGACCTAAGTGAAGTGAGGATAGCAATATCTAAACTCAAGCTTAATAAGGCCGCCGGAAATGACGGCCTTCCCGCTGGCGGAGATGACTTGGTAAGAATCATCCACCAACTCATAAGCCAAATCTGGTCGGATGAAAGCATGCCTGAAGAATGGAACCTCAGTATCGTTTGCCGGATCCACAAAAAAGGTGACCCTCTGAACTGCGGTAACTACAGAGGCATACGTCTGCTCAATATCGCCTACACCATCCTATCTGCCGTAATATGTGAACGCCTGAAACCGTTTACAAACAACCTGATCGGCCCTTATCAGTGGGTTTTTAGGCCAGGAAAGTCCACAATCGATCAAATTTTCACACTTCGGCAGATCCTGGAAAAAACCCAAGAAGTCCAAATCGATACCCACCACCTATTTATCGATTTCAAAGCCGCATACGACAGCATTTAGAGAGACGAACTATATTGTGCCATGTCTAGTTTTGGTTTACCGCCCAAACTCGTCCGTTTGTGTAGGATGACGATGGAGAACTCTCGCTGCACCATCAAGGTCGGAAACAACCTTACCGACACATTCGATACCAAAAAAGGATTTAGCAAGGCGATGCGCTATCATGTGATTTCTTCAATTTGATTCTTAAGAGGATTGTGCAAAACTACCGAGCCAACACCAGAGGCACAATTTTCCAAAATTTGGTGCACCTCCTAGCATACGCCGACGATATTGACATCATTGGTAGGACTCAACGTGATGTCATAGCCACGTTTGCTAGCATAGAGAAGGAAGCGGCAAAAATGGGGTTAGCAGTAAATGATGGTAAGACTAAGTATATGCTGCCATCACGAAAGGACTCACAACATCGACGAATTGGACAGAACGTCACCATTGACAGATATAACTTTGAGGTAGTACGGTCTACCTCGGCTCCGCTATTAACTCTGACAACAACATCTCCTCAGAAATTAAACGAAGAATTACTCTTGACAACCGCTGTTTCTTCGGGCTAAGAAGGCAATTTAGTAGTAAAGCCCTCACTCGAATTACTAAGAAGATCCTATATAAGACCCTGATCATCCGACCGTATCAAAAGCGGATGAAGAAATCCTTGGTAGATTCGAGAGGAAAATTCTTCGAAAAATCTTCGGTCCCGTTTGCGTTGACGGGCTATGGAGACGAAGATTCAACCAAGAACTATACAAGCTGTACAGCGACATGCCCCTGGTCAAAAAAACTCCGCATTGGACGTTTAAGATGGCTAGGACATGTAGAACGAATGGACACCAATACTCCGGCTCGCAGAGTCTTCGATTCCCAGCCAGACGTCGGACGCAGTAGAGGAAGACCTCGCCTTAAGTGGCGCGCACAAGTGGAAACCGACCTCAACCAACTTGGAGTGCGCAACTGGAGGCAGTTAGCTTAGGACCGGGCTAATTGGAGAGGCATGTTGGTTGAGGCCCAGGTTCATCCCGGACTGTAGCGCCACTTAAGTATATTTGTTTTCAAGTTATTTGCTTGGTGTCTGTATATTGCATATGTAGGTAGGTAGGTATATGTCATATGTAGTCTGCGCTTGCTACTTTTTGTCTTTTCCTTGAGTTTTCATCTGCGTTGAAGCAAAGAGCACAAGAGTAAAATTATAGAGAGCTTACCACATTCAAATGCATTTACATGAAATTTGAGCGATTCTGAATCGATCCATATACTTTGAGGTATATATATATCGAAATTATTTCTCTATGTTACAAACTTAATGTCGCATCCATTCGCACCGACTTCCGTGCTCCCGTGGTGCGTATAGTAGCTGTTCTTTGCAGCCTTTTTTTTAGCCTTAACTCAATACGGGCCACTATACTAATGAGCCGTATGTGAGAGTTGGACGTACCACTTCTGTGTACATCCACAAGGCCATCTTTGGGTGAAGTCTTCACTTCGTTTTGCTGCAAGCATGGAAGACAACGCTTTCCTTACTCTATGTTCGATGTTCTGTTTCCAGTTAAGTTTTGGGTCAAGCATTATACCCAAATACCTAGCGCTGGGAGTTGGTGTCAGTGGTTGGCCATTTAGACGGAGGAAGGTGGATTCGGGTATTTTGGTTTTGGTGGTGGTGGCAAAAAGTTTGATGTGAATGAAATATAGACATTCAGATTGTCTAAATATCTTGTTCAGAAATTTGAATTTGAAATTCTTCACCGTTTGTCCAAAAAGAACGTTTTTCTTAAAGGTGGGCGGATTTTAAAAATGCACAAGCAATACAATTGTTGGTGTAATGCTGCACGAACAAGCATAGTGAGAGAGGAACACTTTGTATGTGAGCACATACCACTCCGTTGACCAATACATGACTTTGCCAAGATCAAAGAGATTGATAAGAACACAAGTCATGATCGTAAGCCTAGTGAAAAATTAAAAGAGAGCTTACAAAAGTAATGATTTAACATAAATTTTTAAATAATATTAACAACACTTCTTCTGCTTTTTCGGACAGAGAGCCCAAAAAGCGGTGACACACAGACAGACGGACGAACTGACCTTCAGACTAAGGTAGCGATTCTGAGTGGATCCATATTTTTTATATATCTGTCAAAATTATTTCTGTATATTAAAAACTTAATGTCAAAAGGAATATACCTATATGGAATATAAAATAAAAGTTATAAAAAGCCATACTTTGGTGTCATTGAAACATGTATAACAGATCTTGGTAGCAAAACAACAGTTATTTAGAAGCAAAAACAGAGTGGCTAGCTAGAAAGGTCACATACTTATTTTTTGACCAGCTGAGTAAAAAGATAAATAATCTTTTCAATAAATGAGTTTTATATTTTAATAGTTTGATATAAAGGTAACTAATAGTTTTCTTCAACCTTACAAAACTATGAATTTTTAACAATCCCTCGTCTAATTGTAGTAAAGTCACACAATTTACAAATTCCATACGTCTCTATCAAAAACTTTTCGTTTAATTAAGTAAAAGCAAACAAACACATATGAGATATCCTTTTCTTTTCACCAGGTTACGAATTCTCTTTAGAAAAAAAAAATTCAAAAACAAAATTTTACGAAATTCACGACTTACTAGCTTATAGCTTAATGGAACTAAGTAAAAGGTAACGACATGGGTATGTGTATGTTTGACTGATTGCAATCAACTTTCATCACCAGCAGTAGTTTCAGCATGAACCTAAAATTTAATTACACTTCCATCCGGTTCTATTCTAGGATCAGAGCATCGCTGTATGCAATCAGTACAAAAATAATTGCAGCCTCACCACATGCACGACGAAGTCATATTTGACAATTAGATTATAGAATAACAAAAGGCTTTGACATTGTTTACAAGATAAACCGAGTGCTTAATTAACTTTTGAATATCCTTGCATGTTGTATGTATGACTGTGTATCCAAACTGTTTCCAGTGCGGATGGGATTGGAATTAATGTATTCCCCAGTATTTGTTACAATTTATATTCGGACCGGCGTGCATAGCATAATAAAAGCCCGGGGGTGTTACAATCTGTTATGGAATGCTAACAAAATATATTTATGTGTATGCGTGTAACACAAACTCCGTCAGTCAATTACAGTGAACTGATGAAGTTATTAGAATAATATCAAGTTGCTGGTTGGAATACCTATATTTATATTATATATATATATATATATAATATATATATATATATATAATATATATATATATATATATATATATATATATATATATATATATATATATATATATATATATATATATATACAAGTGAATGTAATGGATAGAATAGCTTGAAGCTAGGGCAGTTGTGTGCCATTATTGCGGTCCGACACACGCAGAAATCAAGAGTGGAAGTATGTACAACTGGAAATGTAGATCTTTATTTTTCTAGAATTTATATAAATTAGACTATCATCAGAAAGTGCAATTAGAATCTACAGGTAAATATTGAATGTAACTTATTAATTGTTTAATGCTTTCATTTGGATATATTGAAAACTTTGTCATATTGAATTTTGTGAACGAAATCAGTATATATTTACCCTAATCTATCTTATTTATTATGATTAAATTTTATAAAGATCTGTGTGACCTAGCGTCTTGAGATATTTTCAGTTTGTTCCTTTACTCCCTTCTTGAATGAAAAATGACGGGTGCATCAATTACAATCATTGAAGATAATGCGTCCTTAATCAAACGTCCAAGAAAATAGTCCTTGATTAGTCCAAAAAATCAGAGTACCTGTGCTGCCTTCTCTCTAGTCCACTGCGACTTATTTTCAAACACTTTGTTTCCAAGGGGCTCAGTGGTGCGATGGTTAGTGCGATGAACTGCCGCGCAGAAGGTCTGGGTTCGATTCCCAGCCGTAGCAACACCTAAATGATTTTTCACTGGCCCTCCTCTCGTGATGATCTGACAAATCGTCCGAGTAGTATCAATTGTCAAGAATAGCTTATCTCCTCAACTTAGCCGTTCGTAGTCGGCATAAAACAGGAGGTCCCGCCATCGTGCAAGAAGTACACACGCACACATGAATGGTTGTGAGAAAGCTAGGCGCTGGGTACTAACGAGCCTGTTGCGCCAAAGATTTGTATTTTTTTTTTGTTTCCAAGGGTGCAGTGTAATAACCCCTGCGGGGCCAAATTCCCGAACGAAATTTGCACCCATCCCAAATCCAACAGTTTGCCCAAACAGGGGGTTCATACTATGCATACATCTGAGTGCGAATTTGGATGTGTGCAAAGTTTGGGTCTCGTGCATGTTTGGCGTTAGGCGTGGCAAAAAACTTTATAAGAACGAAATATAGATATTGAAATTGTCTAAATATGTTGTACAGAAGCTTTTTCAGAACTCCGTACGGTTTGGCTAAAAACTACGTTTTTCTAAAAAGTAGACGAGGCTGTGCACTCAAAAAAAAATGTACGATCAAAAAGCGAGCGAACAGGTTGCCTACTATAATTGCATTATTTTTACGTACGTATCAATCTTAAATATATATTGCGTAAATCTCAAATCTTTTCGTATGAGTAAATTACATAAGATGTTTGTATTAAAACAGTATTTATTTATTTATAAAAATTTGAAGAGCAATATTTCAACAACATTAGATTATTATTGAACAAAAGTTGTTGAACGGTACACAAAGGGTGAAATATGCAGAAAATGTGTGTAATATCTAACACTATGTGTTTGTAGCACTTGCATTTTTGAATTATGTTTTATTATTTTGTTAACTGAATTAATTAAATTATTTTGTTCACTTTTGTTTTCTCAAAAAACCAACAATGAAGTACATTAGTGTATAAATAAAGCTCTTTTGATATGTACTTTAATTAAGCTTTTGAAATGTCAATTAAGCTCTTTTAAAATATGAATTAAGCTCATTGGAAAGGCACTGTGTTGCCCATAATATTATAGTAAAAGATCTGTTGCCTATAATTTATTGTAAAAAAGGTCAGCCACAAATTATATAAAAGGCGAGTCCCGATCATGTCAAGGTCGTCAGTGGCTAAGAAGTTACTCTAAGGCCATTTCCTCTGAGATTTATTGTGTTATGATTATTTTGATTTGGAGGCATAGTCAGTGGTTTTTTCCTTTGGCGTGTTAACAGATAATTAAAATTGTAACAAGCGACTAGTATTTGTATACCTACGTTTAATTTTTCTACCCGAATAAAACACTTCCAACTATAAGAAGAATACCCGCATTTTTAATTTCTTAAGAAATTCCCCTCTACAATTGGCGCTCAATTCGTAGCCTTTTTATATGACAGAGGAGTTTATTCGGAGAAGCGAACGTTTAGCGAAGCAAAAATTAAGGATGGCGAATTTTTCCGAGGACCAGTTTACTCAACTGATTTCGGTGTTAGCAACATCGAAAACGCGGAATGGGTCATTTACTACGTGCACCGCACGTTTTCGTGGAGAGAGAGATGCCACGAAACTGGAGGAGTTTACCGCAGTAGTGACAACGTTCAAAGAGCTGGAAAACATTAGCGATGTGGATACAATAAAAGCTATGCCCATACTTCTGGAAGACTATGCCGCGTCATGGTGGATCGGTGTAAAGTCCAACGTGAAGAAATTCGATGAATTAGTAAAACTCTTGCGGACTGTTTTTTCACCACCTAAGCCCGACTGGCGCATATTTCTGGAAATAATGGACGTCAAACAGCAGCCCAATGAACCGATCGATAGTTTTATCTGTAAGAAACGCGTCTTGTTTTCAAAACTTACAGACGAAATCAAGGAAGGAGTGCAACTTAATATGGTATATGGCCTATTACACCAAAGAATTCGAGAACGTGTGTCTATAGACGAAGTCGATTCTTATGGAAAACTTCTTCAGAAGGGAAGGGAAGCAGAACACGGAATAGCAGAATGCTTAAAGCCAGTAGTTGCGGACCAAAAAAAAGAAACCCTGAAAAACGATAATTTCGAAAAACGATGCAATTTTTGCCGAAGAAGATACAATTGCAAAGCAGTGTATCAAAAAGAAAAATACGCAGGAGAATACCGCATCTCAAAATACTAGACCTGTTCTTGCATGTTACGGATGTGGAGCCCCTGGTACTACACGAGCAAACTGTACTTTCTGTTCCAATGCAAAGAAGGTAAGTCCGAAATATCTAGATTTTAACCTCATCTCAACATTAATCATTGGAAAAGGTGCTCCAACAGTGCGTATTAAAATGTTTGATCTGCTTGGCGAAGCTTTCTTTGATACGGCAGCAAGGACAAGCGTGGCAAGCGCTAATTTGAAAAAATGGCTTACGGAGAAAAGATGTGTGATGCAGAAAATGAAAGCAGATGTTACCTTTGCTGATGGAACAACCACCAACCAAATGGTCTTATCCACAATCTGCGACATTGAGATTGGTGGTAGAAAGAAGAAAATCCGTTTCATATCGCTTCCAAATGCTACCAAAAATCGCACTTTGATTGGATCCGATTTTTGCAACTAGCAGGCATTGTTTTGAATATGGGACAGAAATATTGGTATTTCGAAGACGAACCTAACACCAAATTCGGTTACAATACCCGATAAATACCCCATGCCCAGAATAGACGATTTACTACACGAAGCCAGGAGTACGAGATTCAAGTCAACACTCGATTTACAAGCAGGATATTGGCAAATAGGAGTACATGAAGATGACCAAGAAAAAACAGCATTTGTGACTCCGTTCGGAATGTATAAATTTAAGCGAATGCCTTTCGGATTAAGGAACGCTCCTGCTACATTTCAGAGGTAAATCGACAAATTTTGTTCAGGTCTTGGAAATATTCTTGTTGTTGCTTACTTGGATGATTTAATTATATGTTCCTCAACATTCAAACAACATCTTACCGATCTCGTGAAAGTTTTAGAAAGACTCAGAGAGTTTAAACCACATGTGAACAAGGATAAGTGTCGATTTTGTTGCAAAGAGGTCAAATATCTAGGTCATGTCCTGAATCTCAAAGGCATCAGCATGGATCCAGAAAAGATCGGTGCGATACAGAATCGACCAGAACCACGGAACGTTAAGCAAGTGTTATCTTTCCTTCAAACTTGCTTTTGGTATAGGCGATTTATGCCCGATTTTGCAAGCATCTCAAAGCCATTGAGTCAACTAACGAAGAAAAAAGTTCCTTGGTCGTGGACGGCATAACAGCAAACTGCGTTTAATAAACTAAAAGAGTTATTAACGACAGCTCCAGTTCTTAAGCAAGCAGAACCCAACAAGCCATTTTTGTTGAAAACCGATGCTAGCAAGTATGCACTCGGAGCGGTTTTACTCCAGGAGGAGGGACCAGAAGAACAACCCTTAGAATATGCTAGTAGGTTGTTAACAGATGCCGAACGTAACTATTCAACAACCGAGAGAGAAGCTCTAGCGATTGTTTGGGCAACCATCAAATTTCGTGGTTATATTGAAGGCTCGGAAGTGGTCTTGATAACAGACCATCAACCCCTTAAATGGCTTATGACGCTGAAATCACCAACAGGAAGATTAGCCAGGTGGGCTCTTCAGCTTCAACCGTTTAATTTGCAGATCGAATATAAGCCCGGACGAACCAATGTTATTGCGGACGCATTATCCAGACCACCATGTGCAGAAGAAGAAGCTGAAAACTTTATTCCACAAATCACTCCATACCTCAAAACGCTGGCCGAGATACTTCAAGATGCCAAGGAAGCAGAAACTAAGCAACAAGACCGAAATAAGAGGTATGTAGATAAACGAAGACGACCACAACCCCCTTTAGATGTTAATAGCAGAGTGATGATCACCACCCAGGCACCCACATCCTGAGCAACTCTTCTAAAAAGATTACGTCGAAATTCGTACCAAAGAGAGATGGCCCTTATATAATTATCAGGAAGCTAGGATCCAGCAGCTATGAAGTAGCCAGTGAGGACTCTCCCAATATTGCACTTGGTGTGTATCATGCATCAGCACTCACCCAGTATAAAGGCGAACAAATCCCTAAACCCATGATGACTCTTAGACGAAGAGGACGACCAAAGAAGACAGCCTAACTATTGACACCACATCGAGGCGATTGTAGTGTCAAAGGGGGAGATTGTAGCATTTGCATTTTTGAATTATGTTTTTTTATGTTGTTAACTGAATTAATTAAATTATTTTGTTCACTTTTGTTTTCTCAAAAAACCAACAGTGAAGTACATTAGTGTATAAATAAAGCTCTTTTGATATGTACTTTAATTAAGCTTTTGAAATGTAAATTAAGCTCTTTTAAAATATGAATTAAGCTCATTGGAAAGGAACTGTGCTGCACATAATATTATAGTAAAAGATCTGTTGCCTATAATTTATTGTAAAAAAGGTCAGCCACAAATTATATAAAAGGCGAGTCCCGATCATGTCAGAGTCGTCAGTCGCTAAGAAGTTACTCTAAGGCCATTTCCTCTCAGATTTTTTGTGTTATGATTATTTTGATTTGGAGACATAGTCAGTGGTTTTTTCCTTTGGCGTGTTAACAGATCATTAAAATTATAACAAGCGACTAGTATTTGTATACCTACGTTTAATTTTTCTACCCGAATAAAACACTTCCAACTATAAGAAGAACACTCGCATTTTTATTTTCTTAAGAAATTCCCCTCTACATGTTTGAATTTTTTTTAACTATTGTCATGTGTAATAACGCAATTTGTCTAATGTTACACTTAAAACTACATACATTTTCATAGTAATTTTACACCCATTTTTTTTTATTGTGTGTGCCGATTCCATAAATTTTTAAACTGGACCGACTCAGAATCGCTAGCTGAGTCGATCTAGCCATGCCTGTTTATCCTTCCGTTTTTCTGTTTGCAACGTCCACTTCTTAAATAAACTTATTTTTTGGTTAGAGTAAAAGAAATTTAAAAATATAATTTATGAACTAGATAATTTGATAATATTCATGTGTATATGTAACAACCCAGATTTATATCTATAAACTGTTTTTTTATTGAAAACGCCCCAAAAAGTGGGCGTGGCAAAAAACTTTATATAAACGAAATATAGATATTAAGATTTTCTAAATATGTTGTTCAGAAACTTTTTTGAAATTCCTTACGGTTTGGCCAAAAACTGAGTTTTTCTTAAAAGGGAGCGTGGCAGTGGGCGGATTTCAAAAATGTTTACACTTGTTCTGTAGGCACGGACGAGGATCCTATATACCAAATTTCATTATCCTAGCTCAAAATTTAAGGCCTAAAAATCGGTGACGTACAGACGGACGGACGGACGGACAGACAGACATGGCTTAATCGACTCAGCTAGTGGTTCTGATTCGATCCATATACTTTGAGGTGTATGTAGCTAAATTATTTTTCTATGTTACAAACTAAGTGTCATATCTAATATACCCCTATGGGAAAAATGATATAGTGACAAAAAATACTTCAGACTTCTTATAAAACACTTTTACGGTTCTACAAAAGGCAAGTCTTTCTCCTGCATATGTTATGGGGTAGTGTATAAAATCCCCTCGTCATACATATATATCTTTGCACATGGTGTATGACTACTTTAAGTACCGGGAGCTGATCTATGAGATCATAGAGGGGCAGTGTTGTTAACAACATGATTAGGTAAGCAGATGACATCCCGTGATGATAGCGGCTAAAGATACCAAATACCGGACACGGATACTTCAACCTTTTTCTCCACAAGGGCTGTTCAAAAGAACAGCCCAGCCCACCATTGCGGATAATCCCAAGAAGACAACCATACCTTCTTTAAGAAACTGGGAAACCGAAAGAGGAGAACTAGAGAGAAATATTGGTATCATCATTTCGGACATCATAGCCGAAAAGATGTCGGAAAGCAAATTCTCAGAAAGAATCAGCAATTAGTGAACATAATAGAGGCTGCCCTTTTTTAACATTTAATTAAACATTTTGTAACAAAACTCAGAAGCCATTTTTTAACATATATTTTGTCTGCGATGATCAGGTGGCTTGTGTCAGATTACTGCGTAATGTGATGCTGACTACACGTTTGCTACGAAATTTATCTGTGGCATATATTCAGATGCCCGTTTTGTTTAATCTTATTTTTTTCCAAAACATTTATGTATTTTCGATATACCTGTTAATTTTCTATATACCTGTTCAATCGAATTAATCGTTCACATGCCACAACTTTTGACTGATTAATGTACGTTCTTATAAACATCCGCACTATAATACCGCTTCTGCTCTTCCGATAGTGCTCAAAACAAACCATGTTTAGGTAAACATGTAGTAAACATAGTTGCCAACATCCGTTCTCATTATTATAGCAGTCTGTATACATAATAGATTCTGTTATAATCATACTCATAAATGTAACAATCTACTTTCCGTGGTAAGGGTAGGTACTATCTGCGAAGCAAGGTGACGCCAGTGTAATGGGGTAATAATGGTAATACGGGATCGTTAAAAATCATTGTTGTTCGGGTGCTACCAGGTGCAGTTAAGCCGCATTAAAATACCAGCCAAGGAAAACTCTTAAGGGCTGATAGTCACAAAGCATTTACAAGTGCAGCAAAAATTAATTTTTTTTAAATTGTTCAATTGCAACAGTTTCTGGTGGTATTTTTTTTGTATTAGATTCATTTATTTATTTACGATACTCTTAAATTTTTTTTATAAAAAGGCAAGTATATTCAGTGAAATATAACTACATATACTGAATCGGAAAATAATCGTATGCGGATTATAAGCACTCGACAGACTTGGGTTAAAAGTCAAATCCTTCGACAAAGTCATGCATAAACATTAGCATTGTATTTGTTCCAGATATTAAAGAAACATATGAGAAAGCTACAATCCGCTTTGCGGATCGTTGAATACCCTCTCCCATCCCATCCTTAAAAATAATAAAATATGTATATATATAAAAGATAAAATATAGAAAATGACATTGTCACCACATCTTATTCTGACAGTTTATCTAAAACTTTTTGGTTGGACAAAAAAACAACGCTTTCTATGGCATATGCCTTGGGGTAGGGTATACATATAGTAGTTATACAAAATGGCCCCCAAAAAGTGGACGTGGTAAAAACTATATATAAGCGGAATATACCTAGATATTGAAATTGTCTAAATATGTTGTTCAAACACTTTTTCAAAATTCCTTAAGGTTTGGCCAAAAATTATATTTTTCTAAAAATGGGGCCTGGCAAGTGGCCCAAAAACTGGTGAGGTACGGACAGATCCATATACTTTGAGGTATATGTATCGAAATTATTTCTCTATGTTACAAACTTAAAGTCAAAACTAATATACCCCCCTATGGGATAGGGTATAATCAATATACCTTTTGTCCTTAGACATTAGATATTGAACGATCCGCAAAGCGGATTGTAGCCTTCTCATTTGTTTATACTCTTTCCCATAGAGGTAGGTATATTAGTTTAAATACATAGTTTGTAAAATAGAGAAATAATGTAGCTACATATACCTCAAAGTATATGGATCGACTCAGAATCGCTAGCTGAGTCGATTTTGAGCTAGAAGGATGAAATTTGGTACACGTGCTCTTTGTTGCTCCCAGCAGAACAAGTGTAAACATTTTTGAAATCCGCCCACTGCCACGCCCCCTTTTCAGAAAAACGTATTTTATGGCCAAACCATAAGGAATTTTAAAAAAATGTTTTGAGAAGCGTAGTTAGACAATCATAATATCTATATTTCGTTTTTATAAAGTTTCTTGCCACGCCCACATTTTGGGGGCGTTTTTAATAAAAAACGTTTTTCGGTCAAATTTTAAATATTAAGAAAACGAGTGGTGGGTGCACGACTGGGTCGTACGCAACTTTCTCTTTCACAGCGAGTTAGGCGTTAGATCAAATAGTATGCATTTTGATTAATGATATAAATAATGTCGAAATGAGTTTATACGAACGTTTACTCCGATATTTGAAGAAATCGATGTCAATGTGAATAATAATGATTTTCCGTTATTGGCCATAACTGAAAATTCCGTTTAGTGATAGTTGGGCTAAAACTAATTATGTGGAATTGCTTCAAGCTGTAATAGTAGTATATATATTGAATTTCATTCAATTTGACATAATAGTTTGCGAGAAATTATCAGTTTTCCTTATATGGCCTATATGACAAAATCCGTTATATGGATTTTCTCGAAAAAACTGGGTATGCAGTTTTGTTGAAGCTAATATGGTTATAGTATATATAAAGTTTAATCAAAATCGTTAGAGCCGTTTTCGAGAAAATTGAGGTTATGTGTAATTTTTATATGACAGGTACCATTATTAACATGGCTAAAAGCAAACAAAAAACGAGTGGTGGGTGCACGACTGGGTCGTACGCAACTTTCTCTTTCACAGCGAGTTGGGCGTTAGATCAAATAGTACGCATTTTGATTATTGATGCTTAAAATGATATAAATAATGTCGAAATGTGTTTATACGAACGTTTACTCCGAAATTCGAAGGAATCGATGTCAATGTGAATAATAATGATTTTCCGTTATTGGCCAAAACTGACAATTCCGGTTAGTGATAGTTGGGCTAAAACTAATTATGTGGAATTGCTTCAAGCTGTAATAGTAGTATATATATTAAATTTCATTCAATTTGACATAATAGTTTGCGAGAAATTATCAATTTTCCTTATATGGCCTAAATGACAAAATCCGTTATATGGATTTTCTCGAAAAAACTGGGTATGTAGTTTTGTTGAAGCTAATATGGTTATAGTATATATAAAGTTTAATCAAAATCGTTAGAGCCGTTTTCGAGAAAATTGAGGTTATGTTTAATTTTTATATGGCAGGTACCATTATTAACATGGCTAAAAGCAAACAAAAACGAGTGGTGGGTGCACGACTGGGTCGTACGCAACTTTCTCTTTCACAGCAAGTTGGGCGTAAGATCTAATCATAAGCATTTTGATTATCGATGCTAAAATGATATAAATAATGTCGAAATGTATTTATACGAATTTTTACTCCAAAATTTGAAGGAATCGATGTCAATGTGAAAAATAATGATTTTCCGTTTTTGGCCAAAACTGAAAATTCCGTTTAGTAATAGTTGGGCTAAAACTAGTTATGTGGAATTGCTTCAAGCTGTAATAGTAGTATATGTATTAAATTTCATTCAATTTGACACAATAGTTTGCGAGATATTAACAATTTTCTTTATATGGCCTAAATGACAAAATCCGTTATATGGATTTTCTCGAAAAAACTGGGTATGCAGTTTTGTTGGAACTAATATGGTAATAGTATACATAAAGTTTAATCAAAATCGTTAGAGCCGTTTTCGAGAAAATTGAGGTTATGTGTAATTTTTATATGGCAGGTACCAGTTTTAACATGGCTAAAAGCAAACAAAAAAAATGGCCTAGAATTATGACCAAACCAAGCTTGGATACGAAGTTTGAAGAAAATCGGTCAAGCCGTTTAGGCTGGGGAGACCGTCACGGACAGACGGACCGACGGACCGACGGACCGACGGACGGAATTCCAAAAACCACTTTTTTAGGCTCCGCTATCATCGTAATGTTAGAATCAATCAAAATCTCGAGGTCGAAAATTTTCACGAAAACAATATCTTTCTCTTTGTAAGAGAAAGTTAAAAATGGCCTAGAATTATGACTAAAACTAGCTTGTATACGAAGTTTGAAGAAAATCGGTCTAGCCGTTTAGGCTGGGGAGACCATCACGGACAGACGGACCGACGGGCCGACGGACGGAATTCCAAAAACCACTTTTTTAGGCTCCGCTATCATCGTAATGTTAGAATCAATCAAAATCTCGAGGTCGAAAATTTTCACGAAAACAATATCTTTCTCTTTGTAAGAGAAAGTTAAAAATGTTGATGCAGAATCATTAGTAATATTAATATGAACATTTCGTCTATAGACCATTTTAACCAACTTTTTGGGGGCGTTTTCTTACAAAAACCGTTTGTATACACTACTCCATAGCATATGCAGGAGATAAACGATGTTTTTTGTCAAACAACAAAAGATTCTGATAAACTGTTTGAATAATATGTTGTGACAATGTCAATTTCTATATTATATTCGCATAAAGGCCACTTTTTGGAAATATTAATTTTTAGGATGGGATGGGAAAGGGTATTCAACGATCCGCACAGCGGATTATAGCCTTCTTATATGTTTTATACTATTATATGTTTTATACCCTATCCCATAGGGTTATATAAGTTTTGATACTTAGTTTGTAACATAGAGAAATAATTTAGCTACATATACCTCAAAGTATAAGGATCAACTCAGAATCGCTAGCTGAGTCGATTAAGCCATGTCAGTCTGACCGTCCGTCCGTCCGTCTGTACGTCACCGATTTTTAGGCCTTAAATTTTGAGCTAGGACAATTAAATTTGGTACGTAAGATCCTCGTCCATGCAAGTGTAAACATTTTTGAAATCCGCCTACTGCCACGCCACTTTTTTTATAAAAACGTATTTTTTGGCCGAACCGTAAAGAATTTAAAAAAAGTGTCTGAGCAGCATATTTAGAGAATCGTAATGTCTATATTTCGTTTATATAAAGTTTTTTGCCACGCCCACTTTTTGTGGGCGTTTTTAATAAAAAACATTTTTCGGTCAAATTTTAAATATTTCAAAAAATAATGTTGATGCAGAACCATTAGTAATATTAATATAAACATTTCGTCTTCAGACCATTTTAACCCACGCCCACTTTTTGGGGACGTTTTCTTACAAAAACCGTTTGGATACCCTATACTTCATAGCATATGCAGGAGAAAAACGATGTTTTTTGTCAAACAACAAAAGATTCTGATAAACTGTTTGAACAATATGTTGTGACAATGTCATTTTCTATATTATAGGTCCATAAAGCCCACTTTTTGGAGATATTAATTTTAAGGATGGGATGGGATAGGCTATTCAACGATCCGTACAGCGGATTGTAGCCTTCTCATATGTTTTTTTCGAATATTTGAAAATTTGACTGAAAATAGTTTTATAATGAAATCGCACGCAAAAAGTGGGCGTGGCAAAAAATGTATATAGACGATATATAGATATTGAGATTGTCTAAATATGCTGCTCAGACACGTTTTCGAAATTCCTAACCGTTTGATTAAACATAAGGATTTTCTAAAAAGTGTACATGGCAGTCGTCGGATTTTGAAATTTTTTACACTTGTTCCAACAGCAAGTACAAAGATTACATATTATAACAAATTTCATTATCCTAGCTCAAAATTTAAGGCCTTAAAACCGGTGACCGGTATGAAAACATATAAATGTTTCTTGCTAGCTGTCAGAAAGCGAAGAAAAACGTACAATTGAACTGGAAACTGACATAAACATCATGGTCAAGTTTGAATTTAGATTTGATGTTTCTCGTTGCTGTATATGCACATAGTTAAAGAATGGAATGCGTTTATTTGGGAACTGATATTACTAAATTACAAGATCCTATCTGCCGTAATATGTGAACGCCTGAAACCGTTTACCAACAACCTGATTGGCCCTTATCAGTGTGGTTTTAGGCCAGGAAAGTCCACAACCGATCAAATTTTCACACTTCGGCAGATCCTGGAAAAAACTCAAGAAGTCCAAATCGATACCCACCACCTATTCATCGATTTCAAAGCCGCATATGACAGCATTTATAGAGACGAACTGTACAGAGCCATGTCTAGTTTTGGTATACCGCCCAAACTCGTCCGTTTGTGTAGGATGACGATAGAGAATTCTCGCTGCTCCATCAGGGTCGGAAACGACCTCACCGACACATTCGATACCAAAAAAGGATTTAGGCAAGGCGATGCGCTGTCATGTGACTTCTTTAATCTGATTCTTGAGAGAATTGTGCAAAACTCCAAAGCCAACACCAGAGGCACAATTTTCCAAAAGTCGGTGCAACTACTAGCATACGCTGACGATATTGACATCATTGGTAGGACTCAACGTGATGTCATAGCCACGTTTGCTAGTATAGAGAAGGAAGCGGCGAAAATGGGTTTACCAGTAAATGAGGGTAAGACTAAGTATATGCTGTCATCACGAAAGGACTCACAACATCGACGAATTGGACAGAACGTCACCATTGACAGATATAACTTTGAGGTAGTACGGGACTTTGTCTACCTCGGCTCCGCTATTAGCTCTGACAACAACATCTCGTCAGAAATTAAACGAAGAATTACTCTTGCCAACCGCTGTTTCTTCGGGCTAAGAAGGCAATTTAGTAGTAAAGCCCTCACTCGAACTACTAAGGAGACCCTATATAAGACCCTGATCATCCCAGTCCTGCTCTACGGCGCTGAAGCATGGACCGTATCAAAAGCGGATGAAGAAATCCTTGGTAGATTCGAGAGGAAAATTCTTCGAAAAATCTTCGGTCCCGTTTGCGTTGACGGGCTATGGAGACGAAGATTCAACCAAGAACTATACGAGCTGTACAGCGACATGCCCCTGGTCAAAAAACTCTGCATTGGACGTTTAAGATGGCTAGGACATGTAGAACGAATGGACACCAATACTCCGGCTCGCAGAATCTTCGATTCCCAGCCAGACGTCGGACGCAGTAGAGGAAGACCTCGCCTTAAGTGGCGCGCACAAGTGGAAACCGACCTCAACCAACTTGGAGTGCGCAACTGGAGACAGTTAGCTAAGGACCGGGCTAATTGGAGAGGCATGTTGGTTGAGGCCCAGGTTCATTCCGGACTGTAGCGCCACTTAAGTAAGTAAGTAAGATGTAGCTAAATTATTTCTCTATGTTACAAACTAAGTATCAAAACGAATATACCCCAATGGGATGGGGTATAAAAACCAATATACCCCTATGGGATAGGGTATTAACAGGCAATATAAAGTCATAGATGCCGATAATATTGTCAAGCGAGACCAAAAGCAAAAAGAGTGCGAAGGAAATGTGATAAAACGCGGTCTTCCTTTATTTATACTCACTTTCGATAGAACAGAAAGTTTGAACAAAATTTATGAAATAAACATATGAGAGGCTACATAAGCTCTGCGGATCGTTGAATACCCTATCCCATCCCATCCTTAAAATTAATATCCTCAAAATGTAGGTTTTATGGCGATGAAAAACAGAAAATGACATTGTCGCAACATATTGTTCAGACAGTTTATCAAACCTTTTGTGGTTCGACAAAAAACAACATATTTCTATCGCTAATGCCTTGGGATGGAGTATACAAATGGTTTTTGTAAGAAAACTCCCCAAAAAAGTGGGCGTAGGTGAAAATGATCTTTAAACATATGAGAAGGCTACAATCCGCTGTGCGGATCGTTGAATACCCTATCCCATCATATCCATAAAACTAAAATCCCCAAAACAGTGGGCATGGCTAAAAACACGATGTGGATAAAATAGAAAAAAATGATATAGTGACAAGAAATTCGTCAGACTGATTACAACACAATTTTACGGTTCTACAAAAGACAAGGTTTTCTCCTGCATTTGTTATGGGGTAGTGTATAAAAATGGTTTTTATATAAAAACGCCCCCAAAAAGTGGGCGTGGGTTAAAATGGTATATCGACGAAATGTTCATATTAATAATGTTAATGATTCTGCATCAAAATTATTTTCGAAAAATTTAAAATTTGACCGAAAACAGTTTTAAATTGAAAACGCCCCCAAAAAGTGGGCGTGGCAAGAAACTTTATATGCACGAAATATAGATATTAATATTGTCTAAATATGGTGTTCAGAAACCCTTTTAAAATTCCTTACGGTTTGGTCAAAAACTGAGTTTTTCTTAAAAAGAGGCGTGGCAGTGTGCGGATTTCAAAAATTTTTACACTTGTTCTGTAGGCAGAGACGAGGATCCTATATACCAAATTTCATTATCCTAGCTCAAAATTTAAGGCCTGAAAATCGGTGACGTGCAGACGGACGGACGGACAGACAGACATGGCTTAATCGACTCAGCTAGCGATTCTGAGTCGATCCATATACTTTGAGGTATATGTAGCAAAATTATTTCACTATGTTACAAACTAAGTATCAAAACTAATATACCCCTATGGGATAGGGTATAAACAAAATGTTTATTATATCATTACGGAAGTATTTGCATAAAATTTTTATACCCTATCCCATAGGGGTATATTAGTTTTGATACTTAGTTTGTAACATAGAGAAATAATTTTGCTACATATACCTCAAAGTATATGGATCGACTCAGAATCGCTAGCTGAGTCGATTAAGCCATGTCTGTCTGTCCGTCCGTCTGTACGTCACCGATTTTAAGGCCTTAAATTTTGAGCTAGGATAATGCAATTTGGTATATAGGATCCTCGTCTCTGCCTACAGAACAAGTGTAAAAATTTTTGAAATCCGCCCACTGCCACGCCCCCTTTTAAGAAAAACTCAGTTTTTGACCAAACCGTAAGGAATTTTAAAAAAGTTTCTGAACATCATATTTAGACAATATTAATATCTATATTTCGTCCATATAAAGTTTTTTGCCACGCCCACTTTTTGGGGGCGTTTTCAATAAAAAAACTGTTTTCGGTCAAATTTTAAATTTTTCGAAAAAAATTTTGATGCAGAATCATTAACATTATTAATATGAACATTTCGTCTATATACCATTTTAACCCACGCCCACTTTTTGGGGGCGTTTTTATATAAAAACCATTTTTATACACTACCCCATAACATATGCAAGAGAAAACCTTGTCTTTTGTAGAACCGTTAAAGTGTTTTGTAAGCAGTCTGAAGAATTTGTTGTCACTATATCATTTTTTCTATTTATCCACATCGTGTTTTTAGCCATGCCCCCTTTTTTGGGGATTTTTGTTTTATGGATAGGATGGGATAGGGTATTCAACGATCCGCACAGCGGATTGTAGCCTTCTCATATGTTTTTTTAACATTTTAAAATTTTAACAAAAAGCGTTTTTATACCCTATCCCAAAAAAAAGTGAGCGTGGCAAAAAACTTTGTATGGACGAAATATAGATATTAATATTGTCTAAATATGATGTTCAGAAACTTTTTTAAAATTCCTTACGGTTTGGTCAAAAACTGAGTTTTTCTTAAAAGGGGGCGTGGCAGTGGGCGGATTTCAAAAATTTTTACACTTGTTCTGTAGGCAGAGACGAGGATCCTATATACCAAATTGCATTATCCTAGCTCAAAATTTAAGGCCTTAAAATCGGTGACACATAGACGGACGGACGGATGGACGGACAGACGGACGGACAGACATGGCTAAATCGACTCAGCTATCGATTCTGAGTCGATCCATATACTTTGAGGTATATGTAGCTAAATTATTTCTCTATGTTACAAACTATGTATCAAAACAAATATACCCCTATGGGATAGGGTATAAACATATTAGAAGGCTACAATCCGCTGTGCGGATCGTTCAATACCCTATCCCATCACATCCTCAAAATTTATATCCCCAAAAAGTAGGCTTTATGGGAATATAATATAGAAAATAACATAGTCACAACATATTGTTCAACACTCTAGCTCAAAATGTAAGGCCCAAAAAATCGGTGACATACAGACGGATCGACTCAGCTAGCGATTCTGAAGCGATCCATATACCTTGAGGTATATCTATTGATAAGCATTCTTAAATATTTGAATTGTCTCTAAGGAACGTTGCTTAAATTTTTATCTATAATCGATTTTTCATTGCTGCTTAACTAAACGATGATTGTTTCAAAACACGTAATAAAATTTATAAATCAAGTACACATAAGGAAGTTTTATTGACAGCAATCTCTTTGAGGCAAATGCCTTTGCAACCCTCAGACAAATAACACATAGCGTAAATTTACTAAATCCGTGAATATCAGCTCCGTCATATTGCATCTTAAGAGCATATAATGGAATTTTGAAAGAATTATATTGTGGTGAGATAGTTTAGATTATATAATATCTGTACCTCATATCTTATAGCAGCCATCACTTGGAGATCAGCATAATTGTGACCACCCCTATTTGGCTCTTGAAGATCGGATCGCACAGGGTTGATAAGCTTTTCCATATTGGGCTTAGAAAAGGATGGTTTTGCCGAAAATATTTGTCTTGAAGTTCCATTGGGTTAATTCTCGGTTTGTACTACATTTACATCATTTAATACATATGAGAGGGCTATACAATCCGCTGTGCGGATCGTTGTAAACCTTATCCCATCCCATTTGTAAAACTAATATCCCCAAAATGTGGACATGGCTTAAAACACGATGGGGATTAAATATAGAAAATGACAATGTCACAACATTGTACGGTTCTACAAAAGACAAGGTTTTTCTCCTGCATATGTTATGGGGTAGTGTATAAAAATGGTTTTTATATAAAAACGCTCCCTAAAATTGCGCGTGGGTTAAAATGGTCTTTAGACGAAATGTTTATATTAATATTACTAATTATTCTGCATCAAAATTATTTTCGAAAATTTTAAAATTTGACCGCTAAACGATTTTTATTAAAAACGCCCACAAAAAGTGAGCGTGGCAAAAAACTTTATATGAACGAAATATAGATATTACGATTGTTTAACTACGCTTCTCAGACACATTTTTAAAATTCCTTATGGTTTGGCTAAAAAAATACGTTTTTCTTAAAAGGGGGCGTGGCAGTGGGCGGATTTCAAAATTTGTTATACTTGTTCTGCTGGGAGCAACAAAGACCACGTGTACCAAATTTCATCATTCTAGCTCAAAATTTAAGGCCAAAAACTGGTGACGTACGGACGGACGGACGGACGAACGGACGGACAGACATGGCTAAATCGACTCAGCTATCGATTCTGAGTCGATCCATATACTTGCAAGTATATGTAGCTAAATTATTTCTCTATGTTACAAGCTATGTATCAAAACTTATATACCCCTATGGGATAGGGTATAAAAAGAAATGCCAAGCTACATTTCCCAATTTTTATTAATTTGCTTTCACTTTTCAACATAGAAACTCAAAATAAATATAAATAAAATGTTTAGATGGAAATTCCTTGATCTGTCAAAATTCATTTTAAAATGGCTCTAAACAACCTCAAAACGCGGTCGATCGTGTTTAGATTAAGCGACCCCTGAACAACGTTGCTTAGATGTGAAAATCGATTATAGATATAGATTTTGCATTTAAGTGATACTTAGATGCTTTTAAAAGTTAAGCAACCTCTAAATTTTGTTTAATAAATATGGCTGGTACAATTACTACGATACAAATATCATCTTTATTTTAATTACCACTGATAACACCGACAAGAACTAATTCGGCCGTGGAACATAAACTTCGCATGAAGTATAGGTTCGCACCAATCATTGCTGACCTAACACGAATTATGTTCGCGCGTACATAGGCTGACCAATGGGGGTGTCGGGTTACCATTTAATGAAACCAATCCACCAGGGCCAATGACCTGCTGATTCAGCTGGGTATTTGTTCATGGCCAATGGGAGGTTTCGAATGTCCAGCAAATGAGTGTGGTTGAACTCAGTCAGACCCATATGCTGATTCGCTGAGAAGCTATTTGTTCTTGTTTCCCAGGTAGGTGTTGGATGGTGTTACCTGAACACTAGACACCAGACACCTAAACAAAATATCATAAAGTATTTTGTAATGAACCAAATTATATCACAGCAAATCAATCAAAAAATGTATTTTTTTATTTTGATTTTTAAGTATATAGATAAGTTACCTGAATATCGATTTATCAATCAGAATGTAACTACAACACCTTTAGTTTCAGTGTAATTGAAAATGTAAATACCCCAAACGCATACAAATTCAAATAATCAATCAAAAATACGTTTTAAAATTTGAAGGCAAAACAACATTTGCGGGGTCAGCTAGTTGTCACATATATTCCTCAGTCAGTTTATTAAAATCGTTCATGACGACAAAAGGATATATGTACATATTTTCTATTGCATATGCTATGTGATAGGGCATGCAATTTTTATACCCTATCCCATAGGGATATATTAGTTTTGATACATAGTTTGTAACATATCTAGAAGACTAATTTAGCTACATATACCTCAAAGTATATGGATCGAATCAGAATCGCTAGCTGAGTCGATTTAGCCATGACTGTCCGTCCGTCCGTCCGTCCGTACGTTACCAGTTTTTGGGCCTTTAATTTTGAGCTAGAAGTATGAAATGCGGTACTCGTGCTTTTTGTTGCTCCCAGCAGAACAAGTGTAAAAATTTTTGAAATCCGCCAACTGCCACGCCCCCTTTTAAGAAAAACGTATTTTTTGGCATGTCTGAGCTGCATATTAAGAGAATCGTAATATCTATATTTCGTTTCCAAAAATTTTTTTTCCACGCCCACTTTTTGTGTGCGTTTTTAATAAAAAAACATTTTTCGGTCAAATTTTAAATATTTCGAAAAAATGTTGATGCAGAACCATTAGTAATATTAATATGAACATTTCATCTATAGAGCATTTTAACCCACGCCCACTTTTTGGGGGCGTTTTCTTACAAAAACCGTTTATATACCCTACCCCATAGCATATGCAGGAGAAAACGACGTTTTTGTCAAACAACAAAAGATTCTGATAAACTGTTTGAACAATATATTGTGACAATGTCATTTTCCATATTATAGGCCCATAAAGCCCACTTTTTGGAGATATTAATTTTAAGGATGGGGTGGGATATGGTTTTCAACGATCCGCACAGCTGATTGTAGCCTTCTCATATGTTTTTTTAAACGTTTCTAAATAGTTGGTAAAAATAATATGTAGACAAAATGCATATTATATTATTTTTGAAGTACCTATTTACATCGAAACTTTTTCGAATTTAATAAAACTTTTGCCAAAAATTGTTACGCTTGTTCTGTATCGTCGGCCACAGAGCCATTAAACCAATTTCATTATTCTAGCTCAAAATGTATTGCCCCAAAATCGGTGACACATGAACGGATGAATAGACAGACATGTGTTTAATATTTTGCTAGAATACACAACACTAACAACATTGATTACTAGACCAATTAGCTTTTTCATGGTAAAGTGTTTAAATCGCCACGCAAATCTGCATAGTCAAGATCTTTTGAAGTATAACCTTGCCCTGATTTAAGAAGCATTTATTGCTTCAGTAAAAACAAAAGTAATTGAAAGTACCAAAAACAATAAAAACATTAATCAACAAAATGTAAGCAATAACTAAGGATCTCATAAATCATTCGTTAAGTGGTATCCTTTTGGCATTCATTATCTCGAGTGGAAGGGTACAACAGCAACTGCAAATCCAGTATCAACTTTTTTGTTCACCCTAGTTACTTACTCGAGGATTCTTGAAAATTTATGGCCATGTTTACCACCGCGAAATATATGCGGATCGTAATTTTACGCTGTAGTCCTTAAATGGTTTCACGCTCGGCAGTAGAAGGAACAACACAGAATTTCAGCACCTACGGGGTATACCTGTATCTTATCACTTGCCACACAAGTTGCGACCCCTGTTTATGTTATGATTTAATCGGTTTTGTCAAAAATTTATAACCCATCAAGTGTTTTATGGTTCTCATGCTTAAATGATTTATGTGGTGTGATTGAATTTGGTACTTTGTGTGAAATTGATTGACGACTGTAAAGTGACTTGAATCATTGTGAAACTATAAGAACAAACCAATCTTTTTTTAAGTTGGAACAGGACTCCTAAACAATAGCATAATAATCATATAACAAATTCGTATGAACCCAAAGCTGATTACTTGATATAGCAACGGATTGTTGACTGACGTTCATGGACAAGGGAATTGTTTCTATATGATATATAGTTTTGATAGCATTTACCACTGCATTCCCAATTCACCTACAAACTTCAAACATCTGCAATAACAGAAGAATAGAGTTGTAGTAGTTACCCTCAACCCATATTTTTTTATTATTTTTTTGTAAGGACTTATTTCGTAAGAGCTTCACAGCAGAATGGATAAGCTGACTGCCCGCAAAAGCGTATTATTATTATTATTTCCCTTTTGGGTTCCTGGCTTTCGACCAACATTTTTCAGTTTTTCTTGATGACACGAAAAGATTGCATTTCCATCCGATGAGTACATTTTTTGGAGTGACGTGATGGCCCGTAGCTGTGGCGCTTTTCCAGCAATGCCAACCACCAACAATAGTAGCAGTAGCGGCAACAGCAGCAAATGCTGCAAATTTTTGCCAACATTGAAATAAGCTTAAACCGGTATAATCTTGCAATGATTGCAATTCCATGAGGCAACTCAAAGGATGCTAAGTCTTGGCAAAGAATTTGCTTGTTTAGTTGAAAATTCTATTTCGAGTCCGTGTGATGGTCCAGATTTCTTTTCTTCCTCGTATATATTTATTTACTTTAGTGATATCATATTTGTTGATAATGTAGATGGTTGTCAAAACAATCTTTTTGTTTATTTTGAATAATTTCGAAAAAGAATATATTAAGATTTTGTTACACTGGCGCTCATAAAGTGTGGTTCTCAAACTTATTAAAATAAATTCACTCTCTATCTAATTACAACAGTCTTCCAAATAATCGGAATTTATCAATTATTGATGACAATGGCTCATTGATTATTGTGTCAGATTCTTAATAATAACTCAAGTAACAAACATATGAGAAGGCTACAATCCGCTGTGCGGAACGGTTAATACCATAGCCCATCCCATCCTTAAAATTAATATCCCCAAAATGTGGTCTTTATGGTCATAAAGTATTGAAAATGACGTTGTCACAACATATTGTTGAGAAGATTCAGTGGGCGGATTTCAAAATGTTTACACCTGTTCTGGTGGCACGGACAAGGATCCTATATACCAACTTTCATTATCATAGCTCAAAATTTAAGGCCCAAAAATCGGTGAGGAAGAGACAGACGGACGGACGGACAGACAGACATGGCTTTACTTTTTATACCCTGCCCCATAGGGGTATATTAATTTTGATACATAGTTTGTAACAAAGAGAAATAATTTAGCTACATATACATCAAAGTATATGGATCGACTCAGAATCGCTAGCTGAGTCGATTTAGCCATGTCTGTCCGTCCATCCGTCCGTACATCACCAGTTTTGGGGCCTTAAATTTTGAGCTAGAAGGATACAATTTGGTACACGTGCTCTTTGTTACTCCCAGCAGAGCAAGTGTAAATTTTTTTTGAAATCCGCCAACTGCCACGCCCCCTTTTTAGAAAAACGTATTTTTTGGCCAAACTGTAAAGAATTTTAAAAAAAGTGTCTGAGCTGCATATTAAGAGAATCGTAATATCTATATTTCGTCAATGTAAAGTTTTTTGCCACGCCCACTTTTTGGGGGCGTTTTTAATAAAAAAAAAACGTTTTTCGGTCGAATTTATAATTTTCGAAAAAACTTTTGATGCAGAATCATTAGTAATATTAATATAAATATTTCGTCCATAAACCATTTTAACCCACGCCCACAATTTGGGGGCGTTTTCTTACAAAAACCGTTTGTATACCCTACCACATAGCATATGCAGGAGAAAAACGATAGAACAACAAATGATTCTGATAAACTGTTTCAACAATATGTTGTGACAATGTCTTTTCTATATTATAGGCCCATAAAGCCCACTTTTTGAAGATATTAATTTTAAGGATGGGATGGGATAGGGTATTCAACGATCCGCACAGCCTTCTCATATGTTTGTTAGAAAACGCTCCGAAAATGTGGGCGTAGGTGAAAATGATCTATTAACAAAATGTTTATTATATCATTATGGAAGTATTTGCATCGAACTTTTTAAAATTTGGACAAAAAGCGTTTTTTATTAAAAGCAAAAACTTTGTATGGACAAAATATTCAACGATCCGCACAGCGGATTGTAGCCGCTCATATGTTTATACCCTATCCCATAGGGGGTATATTAGTTTTGACATTAAGTTTGTAACATAGAGAAATAATTTCGATACATATACCTCAAAGTATATGGATCGATTCAGAATCGCTAGCTGAGTCGATTAAGCCATGTCTGTCTGTCCGTCCGTCCGTCCGTCCGTCTGTGTGTCACCGATTTTTGGGCCTTACATTTTGAGCTAGAGTGTTGAAATTTGGTATATAGACTCTCTGGCCGACGAAGCAGAAGAAGTGCGTTTTCTTACAAAAACCATTTGTACAGCCCATCCCAAGGCATTAGCAATAGAAATACGTTGTTTTTTGTCGAACCACAAAAGATTTTGATAAACTGTCTGAGCAATATATTGTGACAATGTCATTTTCTGAATTTCATCGCCATAAGGCCTATATTTTAGGATATTAGTTTTAAGGATGGGATGGGATAGGGTATTCAACGATCCGCACAGCGGATTGTAGCCTCACATATGTTTATACCCTATCCCATAGGGGGGTATATTAGTTTTGATACATAGTTTGTAACATAGAGAAATAATTTAGCTACATATACCTCAAAGTATATGGATCGACTCAGAATCGATAGCTGAGTCGATTATGTCTGTCCATGATTGTCCGTCCGTCCGTCCGTACGTCACCAGTTTTTGGGCCTTACATTTTGAGCTAGAAGGATGAAATTTGGTACACGTGCTCTTTGTTGCTCCCAGCAGAACAAGTGTAAACATTTTTGAAATCCGCCCACTGCCATGCCCCCTTTTTAGAAAAACGTATTTTTTGGATAAACCATAAGGAATTTTGAAAAACTTTCTGAACAACATATTTAGAGAATCTGAATATCTGTATTTCGTTCATATAACGTTTTTGCCACGCCCACTTTTTGGGGGCGTTTTTAATAAAAAACGTTTTTCGGTAAAATTTTCAAATTTTCGAAAAAACTTTTGATGCAGAATCATTAGTAATATAAATATGAACATTGCCTCTATAGACCATTTTAACCCACGCCCACTTTTTGGGGGCGTTCTTATATAAAAACTTATTTTATACACTACCCCATAACATATGCAGGAGAAACCCTTGTCTTTTGTAGAACCGTAAAAGTTTTTTATAAGCAGTCTGAAGAATTTGTTGTCACCATGTCATTTTCTTTATTTTATTCACATCGTGTTTTAGCCATGTCCACTTTTTGGGGATTTTAGTTTTACAGATAGGATGGGATAGGGTATTCAACGATCCGCACAGTGGATTGTAGCCTTCTCATATGTTTATACCCTATCCCATAGGGGGGTATATTAGTTTTGATACTTAGTTTGTAACATAGAGAAATAATTTTGCTACATATACCTCAAAGTATATGGAATGACTCAGAATCGCTTGCTGAGTCGAATTAGCCATGTCTGTCTGTCTGTCCGTCCGTCCGTCCGTCCGTCCGTCCGTCTGTCTGTTCGTCACCGATTTTTGGGCCTTAAATTTTGAGCTAGGATAATGAAATTTGGTATATAGGATCCTCGTCCGTGCTACCAGAACAAGTGTAAAAATTTTTGAAATACGCCCACTGCCACGCCCCCTTTTAGGAAAACTTATTTTTTGGCCAAACCGTAAGGAATTTCAAAAAAGTGTCTGAGCAGCATATTTTGACAATCCTAATATCTATATTTCTTTTATACAAAGTTTTTTGCCACGCCCACTTTTTGGGGGCGTTTTTAGTAAAAAACGCTTTTTGTCCAAATTTTAAAACTTTCGAAAATTTTTTTGATGCAAATACTTCCGCAATGGTAATATAAACATTTTGTCCATAGATTAGTTTCACCTACGCCTACATTTTGGGGACGTTTTCTTACAAAAACCATTTGTTTTCTGTCGAACCACAAAAGATTTTGAGAAACTGTCTGAGCAATATATTGTGACAATGTCATTTTCTGTATTTCATCGCCATAAGGCTTATATTTTGAGAATATTAATTTAAGGGATGGGATGGGATAGGGTATTCAACGATCCGCATAGCGGATTGTAGCCTCTCATATGTTTATACCCTATCCCATAGGGGGGTATATTAGTTTTGATACTTAGTTTGTAACATAGAGAAATAATTTTGCTACATATACCTCAAAGTATATGGATCGACTCAGAATCGCTAGCTGAGTCGATTAAGCCATGTCTGTCTGTCCGTCCGTCCGTCCGTCCGTCTGTACGTCACCGATTTTTAGGCCTTAAATTTTGAGCTAGGATAATGAAATTTGGTATATAGGATCCTCGCCTCTGCCTACAGAACAAGTGTAAAAATTTTTGAAATCCGCCCACTGCCACGCCCCCTTTTAAGAAAAACTCAGTAATATTTAGACAATATTAATATCTATATTTCGTCTATATAAAGTTTTTTGCCACGCCCACTTTTTGGGGGCGTTTTCAATAAAAAACTGTTTTCGGTCAAATTTTTAATTTTTCGAAAAAAAATTTGATGCAGAATCATTAACAGTATTAATATAAACATTTCGTCTATATACTATTTTAACCCACGCCCACTTTTTGGGGGCGTTTTTATATAAAAACCATTTTTATACCCAACCCCATAACATATGCAGGAGAAAACCTTGTCTTTTGTAGAACCGTAAAACTGTTTTTAAGCAGTCTGAAGAATTTGTTGTCACTATATCATTTTTTCTATTTTATCCACATCGTGTTTTTAGCCATGCCCACTTTTTTGGGGATTTTAGTTTTATGGATAGGATGGGATAGGGTATTCAACGATCCGCACAGCGGATTGTAGCCTTCTCATATGTTTTTAATATAAAAACGGCTCCAAAAAGTGGGCGTGGGTTAAAATGTTCTATAGACGAAATGTTCATATTAATGATTCTGCATCAAGTTTGTATACCCTATCCCAAAGGGGTATATTAGTTTTGATACATATTTTGTAACATAGATAAATAATTTAGCTACATATACCTCAAAGTATATGGATCGACTCAGAATCGATAGCTGACTCGATTTAGCCATGTCTGTCCGTCCGTCCGTACGTCACCAGGTTTTGGGCCTTAAATTTTGAGCTAGAATGATGAAATTTGGTACACGTCGTTAGATTATCGTAATATCTATATTTCGTTCATATAAAGCCCCACTTTTTGGGGGCGTTTTTAATAAAAACGTATTACGGTCAAAATTTAAAATTTTCGAAAAAAATGTTGATGCAAAATAATTAGTAATATTTTTTTTTTCCGTGGGAATACCCAGATCTCTGTGTAGATCTTCGTTCCTTACGTACCACGGAGCATTGACGAATGATCTTAACATTTTGTTTTCAAAAGTTTGTAAAATGTTTAGATTGGTTTCACTGGTACAACCCTATAGTTGTATACCATAAGTCCAAACCGGTTTTAGCACTTGCTTGTATAATAGCAGCTTGTTATCAAGGTTAAGCTTCGAATATTTTCCGAGCAACCAGTGTAGTTCTCTGTATTTATTTTTAAGTTCTTCGCATTTCGTTTTTACATGCGACTTCCATTTTAATTTTGCATGGAGTATCATACCGAGATTTTTCTATTCATTTGCAAATGGGACTCGAACCGTATTTAGAAATACAGGCAAATTGTTTGTCCGTTTATACGAAAAATCTGCATGGATCGATATGCTCTCATTAAGTGCAATCCGCCAGGATTAAGTCCATTCATTAACCTCGTTAAGAGCGTTTTGTTATTTGATATTTGTTTCCTCTACTGTTGTGCCAACTGCTAGTATAGCAGTATCGTCAGCAAACGTTGCAACTATTATATCGTTTGTTTATGGGATATCACGAGTGAATAGGAGGTACAGGATTGGTCCAAGGACGCTTCCTTGCGGTACACCTGCCATTATTTCTTTGAACTCGGAATATTCGCTTCCAAGTTTCACACGGAAGAGTCTATGCTCAAGATACGACACGAGGATTTTATATAATTGTTCTGGCAGAACTTGTTATATTAAACTTAGTAATATTAATATAAACATTTCGTCTATAGACCACTTTAACCCACGCGCACTTTTAGGGAGCGTTTTTATATAAAAAACATATGAGAGGCTACAACCCGCTGTGCGGATCGTTGAATACCCTATCCCATCCCATCCTTAAAATTAATATCCTCAAAATATAGGCCTTATGGCGATGAAATACAGAAAATGACATTGCCACAATATATTGCTCAGACAGTTTATCAAAATCTTTTGTGGTTCGACAAAAACCAACGTATTTCTACTGGTAATGCCTTGGGATGGGGTATACAAATGGTTTTTGTAAGAAAACGCCCCCAAAATGTGGGCGCAGGTGAAAATGATCTATGGACGAAATGTTTATATTACCATTGCGAAAGTATTTGCATCAAAATTTTTTTCGAAAGTTTTAAAATTTGGACAAAAAGCGTTTTTTACTAAAAACGCCCCCAAAAAGTGGGCGTGGCAAAAAACTTTGTGTGAACGAAATATAGATATTAGGATTGTCTAAATATGCTGCTCAGACACTTTTTTGAAATTCCTTACGGTTTGGCTTTAAACTACGTTTTTCAAAAAGGGGGCGTGGCAGTGGGCGGATTTCAAAAAATTTTACACTTGTTCTGCTTCGTCAGCCAGAGAGTCTATATACCAAATTTCAACACTCTAGCTCAAAATTTAAGGCCCAAAAATCGGTGACACACAGACGGACGGACGGACGGACGGACGGACGGACGGACGGACGGACGGACGGACAGACAGACAGACATGGCTTAATCGACTCAGCTAGCGATTCTGAATCGATCCATATACTTTGAGGTATATGTATCGAAATTATTTCTCTATGTTACAAACTTAATGTCAAAACTAATATACCCCCCTATGGGATAGGGTATAAACATATGAGAAGGCTACAATCCGCTGTGCGGATCGTTGAATACCCTATCCCATCCTATCCATAAAACTAAAATCCCCAAAAAAGGTGGCATGGCTAAAAACACGATGTGGATAAAATAGAAAAAATTATATAGTGACAACAAATTCTTCAGACTGCTTACAAAACAATTTTACGGTTCTACAAAAGACAAGGTTTTCTCCTGCATTTGTTATGGGGTAGTGTATAAAAATGGTTTTTATATAAAAACGCCCCCAAAACGTGGGCGTGGGTTAAAATAGTATATAGACGAAATGTTCATATTATTAATGTTAATGATTCTGCATAAAAATTTTTTCCGAAAAATTTAAAATTTGACCGAAAACAGTTTTTAATTGAAAACGCCCCCAAAAAGTGGGCGTGGCAAAAAACTTTATATAGACGAAATATAGATATTAATATTGTCTAAATATGTTGTTCAGAAACTTTAGTAAAATTCCTTACGGTTTGGTCAAAAACTGAGTTTTTCTTAAAAGGGGGCGTGGCAGTGGGCGGATTTTAAAAATTTTTACACTTGTTCTGTAGGCAGAGACGGAGATCCTATATACCAAATTTCATTATCCTAGCTCAAAATGTAAGGCCTAAAAATCGGTGACGTACAGACGGACGGACGGACGGTCGGACAGACAGACATGGCTTAATCGACTCAGCTAGCGATTCTGAGTCGATCCATATACTTTGAGGTATATGTAGCAAAATTATTTCTCTATGTTACAAACTAAGTATCAAAACTAATATACCCCTATGGGATAGGGTATAACCATTTTTATACACTACCCCATAACATATGCAGGAGAAAAACCTTGTCTTTTGTAGAGCCGTACAATTTGTTGTGACATTGTCATTTTATATATTTAATCCCCATCGTGTTTTAAGCCATGTCCACATTTTGGGAATATTAGTTTTACAAATGGGATGGGATAGGGTATACAACGATCCGCACAGCAGATTGTATCCCTCTCGTATGTTTTATAAGCAGTCTGAAGAATTTGTTGTCACTATATCATTTTTTTATTTTATCCACATCGTGGTTTTAGCCATGCCCACTTTTTTGAGGATTTTCGTTTTACTAATAGGATGGGATAGGGTATTCCACGATCGCACAGCGGATTGTAGCTGTAGCGTTTTTCTGAAAAGGGGACGTGGTATTGGGCGGATTTCAAAAATGTTTACACCTGTTCTGCTGGGAGCAACAAAGAGCACGTGTACCAAATTTCATCCTTCTAGCTCAAAATTTAAGGCCCAAAAACTGGTGACACACGAACGGATGGACAGACGTGGCTAAATCGACTCAGCTAGCGATTCTGAGTCAATCCATATACTTTGAGGTATATGTAGCTAAATTATTTCTCTATGTTGCAAACTATGTATCAAAATTAATATACCCCTATGGGATAGGGTATAAAAAGTGTCTGAGAAGCATAGTTAGACACAACCCCATTACATATGCAGGAGAAAGACCTTGTCTTTTGCAGAACCGTAAAATTTGTTGTGACAATGGCATTTTTATACCCTATCCCATAGGAGTATATTAGTTTTGATACTTAGTTGTAACCCAAGAAATAATTTAGCTACATATGCCTCAAAGTATATGGATCGACACAGAATCGCTAGCTGAGTCGAATTAGCCATGTCAGTCTGTCCGTCCGTCCGTCCGTCTGTCTGTTCGTCACCGATTTTTGGGCCTTAAATTTTGAGCTAGGATAATGAAATTTGGTATATAGGATCCTCGTCCGTGCCACCAGAACAAGTGCAAACATTTTTGAAATCCGCCCACTACCACGACCCCTTTTAGGAAAACGTATTTTTTGGCCAAACCGTAAAGAACTTTACAAAAGTGTCTGAGCAGCATATTTAGAGAATCGTAATATCTATATTTCAGCAATATAAAGTTTTTTGACACGCCAACTTTTTGGGGGCGTTTTTTATAAAAAAACGTTTTCTGGTCAATTTTAAAATTTTCAAAAAAATGTTGATGCACAATCATTGGTAGTAATAATATGAACATTTCGTCTATAGACCATTTCAACCTATGCCCACTTCTTGGGGGATGGGATGGGATAGGGTATTAAACGATCCGCACAGCGGATTGTAGCGGAGTTTTTGGGCCTTCAATTTTGAGCTAGAATAATGAAATTTGGTACACGTGGTCTTTGTTGCTCCCAGCAGAACAAGTGTAAAAATTTTTGAAATCCGCCGAAATAAAATATAGAACATGAAATTATTTAAATATCCTGTGTTGACAAATATTTTGTTATTATTCTTGTTTATTATTTGATTAATTTATATATCGGTTGTTATATTTTATTAGTACAATTGAATGATTATTCGTATGTTAATTATTGAGTCCAACTGATGTTTTGAGTCACTGTAATTTTTAATTTGTACTCTCAACTGTTTAACTGTCGTTTGCTTGTGTACGTACTCTGCTTGTATACATGAGCAATGAGCAAGAATGCATGATTAAACGGCGCGGTCGCGGCGGCTTGATAATTATGTTCTCTTGTGCTCGTTCACTTGGATTTAGAACAGCAAAGCGTCAACAACCCAGGAATTGATAAGTATCAATAAATATTGTAAGAAGTTTTAATTCTCTTCGTTTTACTTTGGTTTGTCTGTTGATAATTCTGAGTGCTGGTCCTTCTTGCAAAGCACACATCTCGCGTATTTCTATACATCCTGTTCAAACCATTTTTCAGATCTCTTTATGGTCTGAATACATTTTTGAACACTTATTTAAATATGTTGAACGGTTCATCGGATTGCTTTTGAAAATCTTAACCGTTTTTCTACTGATAGCAAGAAATCTTTGGCTCCCATTAAAGCTATTTAAAATTTTAAATTGTAAGAGAATTTAATGAACAATGTTGGTGTTCAATTTTAATTATGATTTTAAGAACCCTGAACACTGCATTTAACTCTAGAAGGCATATCTTATTTTTTTAGCGCAAAGGACTTTCTTCTTCAGATCGACGTAGTTCATATATGTATGAACCGGTACAAACCACTGCGTAGAAAGAAGTGATCGAAGAGTCGCGCGATCATAACAACATCCGGAGGTTTTATAAAAAAGCCAAGCAACTGGGTGCTGGCTACAAAAACGTAACTCAGGATCTTCGAGACAGCGAAGGACACCTAGTCACCGAAACGCAGGGAATATTAGATGTGTTTAAGCAGCATTTCCAACAGCTGCTAAATGGGCATCATGTAGAGAGTGTGATAGGGCAAGAAGAAAAACCACGTCCAGTCAATGAAGAACTAGTTCCACCACCTAGTATAGAAGAAGTTGGCCTAGCTAAAAAAGCTAAGGAACAACAAGGCCGCAGGTTCTGATGGCTTACCAGCGGAGCTTTTTAAATACGGTTGTGATGTGTTGGTAGGGAGCAAGCACCGAATCATCAACCAAGTAAGGGTGGAAGAAAACATGCCCGATGACTGGACTATCAGCTCCATATGCGCCATCTACAAAAAAGGCTATCCTAGGTCTTGCAAGAACTATCGATGCATATCCCTGCTTAATGTCGCATACAACATCTTATCCAACGTACTGTGCGAACGTCTAAAACATACATCGTCGGGAGCGCTATATGGCGATGGCCGAATTCGGCATCCCGGCCAAATGGATTCAGCTGTGTCACGTGACAATGGAAAACACGCGATCCAACTTGCAGTTTGAAAGTAACTCCTCCGAACTATTCCAAACATTCACCGCATTTCAGCAAGGAGACGCGCTATCATGTGACTTCTTCAATCTCGTACTGGAGCAGATAGTGCGCAGGGCAGGTGCTAACATGGAAGGCACTATTTTTAACAGGTCCGTCCAGCTCCTGGGCTATGCGGACGATATTAACGTCATCGGTCGCTCCCAACATGTCGTGATAAAAGCGTTCACGGCGATTGAAGAACAGGCAAAATCCGTTGGCCTTAAAGTAAATGAGGACAATACTAAATACATGCTATCAACAAACAAAAAAGCATCTGTCCACCGCCTATTTGAAAAAAAGGCTGCATTGAAAGTTTAAAATGTCTATGGCATGTAGAACGAATGAACACCAATACTCCGGCTCGCATAGGCTTCGATTCCCAGCCAGACGTCGGACGCAGTAGAGGAAGACCTCGCCTTAAGTGGCGCGCACATGTACAAACCGACCTCAACCAACATTGAGTGCGCAACTGAAGGCGGTTAGCTAAGGACCGGGATAATTTGAGAAGCTTGTTGGTTGAGGCATAGGTTTGTTCCAGATTGTAGCTCCACTTTATAGAGTCTGAAAAATATGTTGTGAAACGTCATTTTCTATTTGCATCTTCATAAAGCCGACATTTTGGGGATGTTAATTTGAGGAATGCGATGGGATAGGGTATTAAACGATCCGCATAGCGGCTTGTAGCCTTCTCATATGTTTTGTTTTAAATATTACTGTCAATAATCGTTTTAATTTTAATCAAAACTGTACCAGTAGTTTTGATTCTATAATGTTAATTCGAAAATTTGATAAAATATTCCCATATCACCTTAACAAAAGTTGGATTTGCTTGTAATGACAAACTTACCTAAGTGCTACTGTGTTGAAATCCTCCTCAATCTTCATGAGAATATCACGAATGCTGTTTCAATGATTGAACAAAAAAAGGCAAAGAACAAAAAACAGAAAAATCGCACGCGAAGTGTAATATTACTCTCGAGAACCCTAGGCACTTATATTTTCTTTATTTTGTTCCATATTTCTCGCTCCCAGTCACGATAACTTAAGATAAAAATATTACAAAGAAAATTCCACCATTTTTCTTACTTATAACCTCTGGCAAATAAAAATAAAGGTGATACGTAAGATTACAACAACAAAGGTAAGAAAACCATTTTAAAGTCTTTTTTTCTGGAAAATGTCACGTTCCACGGATAAAGCACAAAGGAAACAAATCATTTAAAAGCAGATGTGCGCGTTATACAGACACATATATATATATATATATATATTTTATATATAGATAGATAAAGAGATATTTCGTACTTTGGGTAACAGCAGTGGGGGTAATCATTATTGATAGGAAACAAAAAAAGTCGAAAGAACACCCCAAGATTTTTGAACAGAGGAGGTAAAATCGTTCAGTTACAGTTTTGGAATGAGCTTACATTAATACTCGAAAAAGAAATTCCCCAAAATGTATCTTCAATAGTTGAATCTGACTTTTTTAACTTTCTCTTACAAAGAGAAAGATATTGTTTTCGTCATTTAGGCCATGTAAAGAAAATTTTAATTTCTCGCAAACTACTATGTCAAATTGAATGAAATTTAATATATAAACTACTATTATAGTTTTAAACAATTCCACATAATTAGTTGTAGCCCAACTATCACTAAACGAAATTTTCAGTTTTGGCCAATAACGAAAAATAATTATTATTCACATAGACACCGATTCCTTCAAATTTCGGAGTACACATTTCGACATTAATTATATTATTTTAAGCATTAATAATCAAAATGCGTACTATTTGATCCCACGCCTAACTCGCTGTGAAAGAGAAAGTTGCGTACGACCCAGTCGTGCACCCACCACTCGTTTTTAAAATTAAGTTTTGTTTTGAACATGTGTAAGTAGTATTCATAATGCCCGCCGATTAGCGGAAATCTAAAGAAATGTTTTAAGCAAAAGAGTTTATAAGAACTTTACAATATACATATAAATATTTATGGTAAGAATTTGTATTATTGTATACAGCAAATAAATGATGGACCATAAGCCATTAACTTTTTATGCTAATAAACTAATAATGAGTGAGTTACAAGGTAATAGAGACTCAGTTATTAAAGATTTTGATATATTTAGGATTACTTGATTTTATAGGCCCCGTGGGCCTACAACAAAAAACTATTGGTACCTGTTATATAAGAGTATCACATTTCTTTAAAACTAAACTACTTGTCGAATGACATTTTTACAAAATAAAGGGTCAATGACTTGGTTTCGAACATATAGGTTCGCTAGGTACTTCTAAGACTAATTTAAGTGAGATGCAATTCAAATTTATTGTCATTTTTGTTGTAAGTCTACTCTTACTTTTATTAGTCTTACGAATACCATAGTTACTTTTATGGTTATGTCTATACAAGAGATTAAATCCAATAGCAGAAAACATATCATGAGCATCCATAAGTCCGGATTATGTTTGTGTAAGAAAATTATGTCACTGTTAAGTCTGCTCTGAGACAAATGTAACTGTTGCAGCAGTTTGATTCGAGGCTTTATATATAAATCATCCCATGGGAGCAAATAAACTTACCTTGAACCGCTTCGATTCTATTTGAATGAACTTTATAGTAAAGTGTCCAAAGTTTTAAGGTATACTCCAAATAATGACGGATGATATAATATTATACTGAAACATCTAAGAAGGCTACAGTCCGTTGTGCGGATCGTTTAACACCCTATTCCATCCCATCTTTTAAATTGATATCCCCAAAATGTGGGCTTCATGGCGATTAAATATAGAAAATGTCATAATGTTCAGATAATTTAGCTAAATCTTCTATCGTTCTTCTCCTGCAAATGCTATGCGGGGTAGGGTATACCAGTGGTTTTTGTAGGAAAACGCCTCCAAAAATTCGGCGTCGGTTAAAATTATCTAAGACCGAAAGGTTCACATTAACTTTATTAATGTTTTTGAATCAAACGTTTTTTATTTAAATTTCCTTTAAATTTTAACGAAAACATTTTTTTTACAGAAAACTACCCCAAAAGTGATCGTAGCGAAAAAAATGTTATATGGACAAAATTCCGATATTAGCATTGTCTAAATATCTTGTTTAGCAACTTTTTCAAAGATCCTTAGATCCGTTTGACCAAAAAGAACGTTTTTCTTAAAAGTGCATTGGACGGATTTTGAAATTTTTTACGCTTTTTGAAACAGCACGTACAACGATCGCATATACCAAATTTCATTATCATAGCTCAAAATTTAAGGCCCAAAATCCGGTGACCTACAGAAAAATAATGGCGTTATGTGATAACTGGTCAAATGATTTTGAGAAGTTAGTGTATATACATGCAACTGCTTCTTTTTAACAAAAGTATGCTGTTCCTTACAAATAATTTTTCGACAGAGGAAGAAATAATATGTTAGAATAGCTTAGGAATGCCGGAATATTTTGAAATAGTTCTATAAGATATATCATTTCGCTAACCTTTTTTAAAAATAGGTGTTAAAAGGGATTATCCATTGCTTGAAGAATTTTCATGTGTAAATGTAGCTTTCGAACAAATACCACATCGGTGCACGAAGAATAGTCGTTATTTAATAAATCAATATATTCCGCGAGTGTCTCTTTGCCAAATGTAAAGTTACTAAGACTGACTTGAGGGCAGTCTTCAAGATAGCTGCTCGGCTCGGATGCGAGCTCGTTTCCTTCAATGTCACTGTGCCCTGGGACCCGGGGATTCCGTCATTCCTGTACCAGATTGGAGGATATTGTTGATGGCTTGACTATCTAAGAGGATAGCAATAATTTGCTTTTGTTTAGTGTCATGTTCACGTAGCCTGTAAGTCTCTCAGATAGCCAGGAGTTCCGCCTGGAATACGCTAGAAAAATCCGGTAAGCGGTATGAGTAGACACCGGATGCCACATTACTTTACGTGCCGAAATCTCTTACTACTTCGTTCCTCTTCCACAGTGCTCTGTTAGGAAAGTCTATACGTGGAAGCCTTTCTTGTAGCTTAGTGTGGGTGTGATGTTGGAAACATGACCCTGACCATGCCATTTGGTAGCGAGTCCAGGACATTACTGTGGCCATACGCCCTTGCAGTCCAGCATCCCGACTCCTTGAGTCTTACTACGCTGCATATGTAGGTCAAGAGGCAAGAGATGCAATAGCACAGTAAGGGCACCGTTGGCGCCGACCTCAGAGCGCCCGTGGAGCCATATGTGAGAATTGGACGAACTAAAGCTGTTTTTTAATCCACAAGGTTATCATAGGTTGAAGCCCCCACTTCGTTGCCAACGTTTTGCTGCAAACAACACACGCCTTCCTTGCTCTGTGTTCGATGTTGTGTTTCCAGTTAAGTTAAGGATCAAGCATAATACCCAAATACCTAGCGTTGGAAGACAGTGTGAGTGGTTGGTCATTTAAACGGGGGGGTGGAATCGGGTATTTTGGTTTTGGTGGTGAATAGCACCAGTTCGGCTTTGGTAGGATTTACACCTAGACCAGAACATGTGGCTCAGGTGATAACCTTGTATAAAGTCGCTCCCATGATTTCGCTTATCATAGAGAAGAATTTTCTTGACGATGTCTAGAACACGCTCTAGGGTTTTTAGTACCAAGGATGTAAGACTGATTGGTCTTTCGGTATAAACACCACTCGAGCGCGTCTCCGCGAGTATTGTACGTTGTTTAGTGCTATGCAGCTTCTAAAAATTGACGCCAACCATGGTATTGTTGCAGCGACTATTTTTTATAAAATTGCACATTCTCAAATCATATATAGCAAGGAATGAATTCACTTTGACTTTTGTAAAAGTTGTTCTTGTTTATTATTAATCCTCTTAAAATCATTGACTATGAACAGACATTTTTCTGTTTCAACAATTAACAGGAAAAATGTCTAAGTACGTTAACTGCGACCCACCCGAGTAACAGAAGAGTTTCAGAGACCAAAGATTATATTGCTACTTGAAGTCCAACAGACAGAAAAGTTTTCTTATTAAAAGTTGTTCGACTCTTTTGTTTTCTGAATTCTTTTCTAATAAATGTCATTATAATATCATTTGGAATCTGATATTTGTCAGTATGAGTACAAATGTATTATTCAGTTCATGCGGTAATATTTTAAAAGTCAATGTTTTTTTTATAATTAACTTTTTTGCAATATAAATATTATTCCTTCTGTGTGGAGTTGATAGTCACTCATCGGACGATCACTCGGGTGGCGGATAGAGGAACTCTCTGCGAATAAGTATGGTAGGTTTGAAATAAAATACCACTCCAGAACAGGCAGCAAACTTCACCTGTAAAATCATATCTACCGTTATATGTGAAAGCCAGAAATCATTTACCGTCTCTTATTAGTATGGTTTTAGGCCTGGAAGTCCACAACTGATCAAATCTTCAAAGTTCGACAGATCCTATAAAAATCCAAGAAGCCCTATTTGTTACTTAACAACATATTCATTGATTTGAAAACCGCATACGACAGTGTAGTATGATGATGGAGGTGTTGAGGTCAACAACACCTTAGTTGATCAGGAAAACTCTTGACAAAAACAAATAAAAAATTATTTTTATTCAAACAAAAAGGAATTTTGTTACGGTGTCTAATCACGATATTCAGACACCGTCATTTGATATATTGCTATATTAAGGATTGAATAGAATTGGTTATTCAAATATTCGCAACATCTTTAATAGGATGAACTTGGGCCTCAACCAACATGTCTCTCCAATTAGCACGGGACCGAATATTTTTCGAAGAAGATTCCTCTCGAATCGACCAAGGATTTCTTCATTCACTTTTGATACGGTCCATGCTTCAGCGCCGTAGAGTAGGACTGGGATGCTCAGGGTCTTATATAGGATCTTCTAAGTAGCTCGAGCGATTGCTTTACTACAAGAGCGAGAGTAATTCTTTGTTTAATTGATGTTGTTGTCAGAGTTAATAGCGGAGCAGAGGTAGACAAAGTCCCGTACTACCTCATAGTTATATCTGTCAATGGTGACATTCTCTCCAATTCGTCGATGTTGTGTGTCCTTTCGGTTTGACAGCATATACTTAGTCTTACTCCTATTTACTGCTTGCTTACCCCTTTTTTGCTGCTTCCTTCTCTATACTAGGAAACGTGACAATGACATCACGTTGAGTCCTACCAATGATGTCAATATCGTCGGCGTATGCCAGTAATTGCACCGATTTTTGGGTGATAGTGACTCTTCGTATCAATGGTTTTTTCCATGGGTGGGTAGTTAACCCAAAGCACAACCCCCAACCTGGAGGGCCGGTTCCAATTTATTAGATACCTAGATAACCTGTTGTCCGAATATTTCGAAGCAGCTCATCTAGGTTCGCCTGGTTTGGCAGACCGGATATTTATTCCGCGCCATTCTGACCAGGGTGATTATAGTGTTGCTGTTTTACGTTTTGTTATCAACACTCGCACTTATCGTTTAGCAAGTCGAATCCGGCTGGATGACACCAGTACCCGATGGTCACCACTTGGAGGTAAAAAATAAGCACATTTGATGTGTAGTCAGAGTTGCAACCACTGGGCATTGCCAAGTTAAAGCCCTCGTTCTACAACACCGATCATCTTAATAGAATCAGTATAGAAGTAAATATTTATAAAATCACGGGAACCCCACTTTCAGAAAAAAAATTTCGTACAAAGACTCTCTGTTCGACGAAGCAGAAAATGGACATTTTCCTATAAAAAGTATTTTCGTAACATAACCCGTAACTTATGATATATTATGACATAGGGGTAAATTGGACAGTCTGAAAATGTTGTGCTAAGATAATGAAATTTGATATATAATATAAGCTTTTTGCTGATGAATTCAGTACAGGAAAAAATATTTTTAAAATCCTCCTGCTGCTATACCCACTTTTAAAAACGTCGATTTTGATCAAGCCGCAATACATTTTGACATGTTTTAAGATATTCAGTCAGTGTCGTTTTCTTTATTTCATTGCGAGAGTTTTGAAACATTGTGTGAGTTCATAGCCGTTAATGTCAGTAGCATTAGATAAAATAGGCGGGATCGAATGAGTGGACGCACCCAAACAAAAGAAAATATTTAGAGTACTATGAATGCCAGCCTTGAAACTTAGTATGAAGATATAAATTGAAGTGTAACAAGTAGGCGTGCCACTTTCAAAACAATGTAAATATATAATGTCATATATATGGAATACTAGAATATGAAAGAGATACAAGTGACAGCTTAAACATTTTATATGAGTGTATTAGCTATTAATATAAGAATCGTAGTAGAAAATGGACGGAAAAAAATCAGTGATCGTGATAATTCTTTTGCGTGTAAAATATTAATAATCACTTATCTATAGTATGATAGTCAGTGCTTTGGAAATTTGAGCTGATTCAGAGCTATGAAATTATTTTTAGTGTAAATAAAATATTTTGACACTGGCTTGGTTTACAGATAAATAATATGTTGATAAGTTTTTTTTTTTCTTATTACCTGCTTATTATAAAATAATCATTATATGACCTTAGTGACTGTAGTAAAATAAGTCCTTTTTTATTTCTTTTTAATGATCTGTATTTTGTTAACCAATATTTTTAAGAAAGTGAAGGCTACAATCCGCTGTGCGGATCGTTGAATACCCTATCCCATCCCATCTGTAAAACTAATATCCCCAAAACGTGTACATGGCTTAAAACACGATAGAACTTTTACGGTTCTACAAAAGACAACGTTTTTCTCCTGCATATGTTATGGGGTTGTGTATAAAAATGGTTATTATATAAACATGCCCCCTAAAAGTGGGCGTGGGTTTAAATAGCTTATGGATGAAATGTTTATATTAATATTACTAACTATTCTACATCAACATTTTTTTTGAAAATTTTAAAATTTGACCGTAAAACGTTTTTTATTAAAAACGCCCCCAAAAAGTGGGTGTGACAAAAAACTTTATATCAACGAAATATAGACATTACGATTGTCTAACTACGTTTCTCAGACACTTTTTTAAAATTCTTTACAGTTTGGCCAAAAACAAAGTTTTTCTGAAAAGGGGGCGTGGCAGTGGGCGGATATCAAAAATGTTTACACTTGTTCTGCTGGGAGCAACAAAGACTACGTGTACCAAATTTCATCATTCTAGCACAAAATTTAAGGCCTAAAAACTGGTAACGTACGGACGGACGGACAGACATGACTTTCGACTCAGCTATCGATTCTGAGTCGATCCATATACTTTGAGGTATATGTAGCTAAATTATTTCTCTATGTTACAAACTATGTATCAAAACTAATATACCCCTATAAGATAGGGTATAAACAAACACTGATAAATTCCTTAGAAATAAAAAGAGTTTTGTGCTAAAATCCCCAGTCCAAGGGATAGATGTTCAAGTAGTCATTCATTAGGTATTTGAACATCTTTTGGAGATACCTATTTGGTTTAGACTAAGATTAATGAAATGTTATACACAAAGTTAATATATTTGCAGCGTTTATTAATAATAAATAAATTTTCAATTACAGTTCAGCACAAAAAGTAATAGGTAAAAACAATTAAAACAAGATAAGAATCTTAGTAATATTAAAAACAAAAGAGACAAATTCACAAACAAAACAGAAATTTGTCTATTGTCTACGAATATACACGTCAGACTAAAGTGCACATCCATATTTTTTGTGTAGATATAAAACTGTTAATCGGTATCATAATTCGCAATACCAAAGAGAGAATCGTACGATTTGGAGATTTTTGGAGATTTAGTCAGAAAAGATTTTTTTGTTGGTGATTTTTTCCATGAATATTTTTCATCGTAGTCCTGTGTTTATACCCTATCCCATAGGGGTATATTAGTTTTGATACTTAGTTTGTAACATAGAGAAATAATTTAGCTACATATACCTCAAAGTATATGGATCGAATCAGAATCGCTAGCTGAGTCGATTAAGCCATGTCTGTCTGTCCGTCCGTCCGTCCGTCTGTCTGTTCGTCACCGATTTTTGGGCCTTAAATTTTGAGCTAGGATAATGAAATTTGGTATATAGGATCCTCGTCCGTGCCAGCAGAACAAGTGTAAAAATTTTTGAAATCCGCCCACTGCCACGCCCCCTTTTTAGGAAAACGTATTTTTAGGCCAAACCGTACAAATTTTTAAAAAATTGTCTCAGGAGCATTTTTAGAGAATCGTAATATCTATATTTCGTCAATATAAAGTTTTTGTGGGCGTTTTTTATAAAAATTTTTTTTTGGTCAAATTTTAAAATTTTCGAAAAAAAATTTGATGCACAATCATTGGCAGTATTAATACCAACATTTCGTCAATAGACCATTTTAACCCATGCCCACTTTTTGTGGGCGTTTTCTTACAAAAACCATTTGTATGCCCTACCCCAAGGCATATGCAAAGAAAAACGTTGGTTTTTGTCGAACCATAAAAGAATTTGATAAACCTTCGGAACAATATGTTGTAACAATACTTTATGAACATAAAGATCATATTTTGCGGATATTAATTTTAAGGATGGGATGGGATAGGGTATTAAACGATCCGCACAGTGGATTGTAGCCTTCTCATATGTTTTTTTCTTTGGAGATAATGTCAAGTTAGATATTTTTTGGGGATTTTGTTCAATGGGTATTTGGTACAGCTCCATCGCTTAACACTGGACGACAAGTGATGCAACGTTCAGTTTGGAAGCAGCTCATGTGAATTTTTCAAAAATTTAATGGGTTTAGACAAGGAGATTGGCTATCTTCAATATCGTGCTGGTATTTATAATTGGAAATAGATAGTAGTGTAGATGCGATAAAAATTGAAAGGAAAGTAATGCTAAATAATTTAGGTAAATACCTATGATCAAAAAATCTGATTGGAAGTTCATTGGTATCCTATAAACTAAAATATAAATGGTTTAGTGGCAAAGAGCTGTTTTGGTACAAAATTATATATCTGGATTGACATAGACACAATAAAGAGGACTAAGGATCTACTATGTCCTGAAGTGAAGAACGAAATCTCAAAGTATCTGAAATAATGTAAATATTCTATATGATAAATCTCTATCGAAAAAAATCAAGCATCCGTATGCTTAGGGATCTCATTAAAGTTTGTAACACTGGTCATGTTTAACCAAGTACATCAAGCCATTAACATCTTTATCTGATCCTTTCGATTGGCGGTGTGCTGTTTTACCACAAATATGATATTACGATGTGACGGCTACGCAAACATAATATGTGCATCCTCTTTTCGAGAGTCTGTTTCTATAGACAGCTAGCTATATCTACATAATTGCGGAAGCATGTGTATCGGGACATCCGTACACAGTATTCACATTATCTCTACTAGCAATAAATTGAATTTTCCATTTCAATGATTTGGTATCAACAGGGCAAAAAGATGTTTTGTATACACGATGGCAGGGTGTATGGGATGTGAGCATATGGTGATGTACGTTAGTATATCCATCAGATTTTCTTGCAACGGCAATTGAATCCTTTATCGATAGCCTGAAATGAATGAAAGATTCAATTGGAAAGCACTTGCCTCATGGATGCACAATTATGCACTAGCAGGAGATTGTATTAATGTTCTTCCATTTTGTGCATATACCAAATTGTTGGGCTGAACCTACAGAAAAGCCGATGAAGTACGACCAGCTTTACCGCCTCTTTTCGCAACCAATTAAGTCCTTAATAAATCTGAAATTGGATTTTCATGCTGAGATATCGATTCAGTGCATTTGGGGGTATTGTATAACTGTGGTTGTGTCAATCTGTTATAAGCTATGCGTATATTACATGCTTGGTTTTCTTTGTACGCAGCTGGTATGGAATGTGCTTACATAAATGCATCTGCATAATCTGAGTAACCAAATAATCACATGCTGTTGTAGAATTAAATAAAACGGTTCGGGTAATTTGAAAATCGACATCTGTAAACAGGTTAATTGGATTCAAGCCAATTTATCAATTTGTTTTGATTTGAATGGCATTTTTATATAGAGTGTTTGCAGCAGAGAAACATAAAAGCTGACGGTCTCCAGTTCATAACTAAAAGAATTCAGAATATCTAAAGAAAACACAATGTGGTGTGCGAAGACGGACGGACAAAATCAATACTATGGGAGAGGGAATAAATACCCCGAAAATTCTAGCTCAACATTTTCAGAGAGACAATTGACTTATGTGACTTGACATGTGCTTTAAAAATCGTTTTAATGGGAAATCGTTTAAATGGGAAATGGAAACCCCATTCCAAATACCACTTTTAAGCCGAAGTGTCGAGGCAGCCGTGCTGACGGCTGTATGACCAGTAAATGGCTAGCTGTAACAAAAGGTCCCCTCCGATGCCCGGGAAAAGTTGGTTGTATAACTGCCTTATGGTAAGACTGCTCAGCCAGGAAGGGCAATCTTTTCTGGTCCTACTCGTGAGAACAAAATCAAACAAAAATAAAAAAATGAATAATAATAAAAAAATGAAAAAAATAATAAAACAAAAAGATCAGCTGAGGATGCCTGAGGTAGGCACCACATCAGAGGAGAAATTGCTGGCCTCCAATCAGGAGACAATCGTCCGTCCACCAAGCGACGAGAGTGCTAAGGTTAGCACCTCAGCCGCAAAACAAACACCAACAACAAAAAAAAAAGGCCGAAGGTAAAGTACCAGGTGGTCCTCTTCATTTTATGCAAGATAGCCAAAAATGAGGCTGCCGGAAAGGTCCAGGAAAGGGACCAGGAGGAAAAAATCAAATACCAGGCGATCGTTGACGAATACAACAAGCACCTGAAAAACAAACCAAGGCAGGCGGTAAAGCGGGACAGGTCCAAAGAGGAGACCTCCCAGTGCCCGGGCCACAAAGAACCAAGGTGGGGAAAGATTGAGGCTAAACTTTCCGACATGGTGATAGATCATTTAATTGGGAACACTGGGGGACCTCTCCTGAACTTCACCGATGTCGTGTTGGGATAAAGGGTGATCAAATGCGATGACCAATTCTCTAAAGACTTCCTAAGCTAGTGCGTTGCTTAGGTTAGCGACGTTGCTTGATGGTCAAGCTAATCCCAGCTAAGGACATCCCTAGGAGACCCAGGGCAAGCATTTGGTTACCCAATATGAAGATAGAGAGAGAAAAGCTCCTCCAATGTCTTAAACTCCACAAACCGGAGGTTCCAATGCATGATTGTTCAATCATCAAAAACACGATGTCCTTCCTGCTATTGATAAAGACCTAACAGTGCCATGGCTGGCGATGATTTTAAGAAGCTGCTTAATACTAAACCACGAACCTTACTCGTGGAGAAGCGCTCAAGTGGTATTTATACCGATGGTAGGCAAACGCGACCACGAGACCGCGAAGGACTTCAGACCAATCAGTCTTTTAACCCTGGAGCGCGTTCTAGACATCCACATTCGAAGTTCACTAGAAGAACCTTCGCTATCCAAATCACAGCACGCCTACCTCAAGGCCAGATCAACGTAAACAGCTCTCTACGGGGTAGTACGGACAATCGAAAAATAGAATACACTCTGGCCTCCTTCTTAGATATAGAGGGAGCTTTCAACAAAGTCCTCACTGGAGCTATTCTTGAATCTCTGATCGAGCTAGGTATAGAGATAGATATCTATTAGCCAATGGATAGTCTCTATGCTCGGAACAAGAATTATCAAGGCAACACTAGAAAATAGCCACATAACCAAATTTGCCCATAGAGGAACGCCTAAACCCGAGCAAAACGGAATTGGTGCTATTCACCACCAAAACCACGGGCGTATTGAGGCAACGGATGCCCTTACTGTGCTATTGCATATCTTGCCTCTCGACTTACATATTGAAGATACCGCTTTATGTAGCTCAGTAAGACTCAAGGAGTCAGGATGCTGGAATGCAAGGCCGTATGGACACAGTAATATTCTTCACTCTTTACCAAACGGCGTGGTCACATTTCCAACAGACTACATAACACCTATACTAAGCTCCAAAACAGGCTCGCATGTAGGGTTTCCTACCAGAGCTCAGTGGAAGAGAAAAGAAGTAATAATAGATTTCGACATAGTCGTCTACACCGACGGATCTAAGATGAACTGTGGTGTGGGGTCCAGAGTCTACTCGGAATCGCTGAAAATATCAGTATCATACCGCCTACCGGACTTTGCCAGCGTATTCCAGGCGGAACTACTGGCTATCCGGGAGCCTTGCACGCTACTGGAGCGTGACACTACGGATAAGCAAAATATTGCTATTCACATAGATAGCCAAGCGGCCATAAAGGCCATCAAGTCGGCTACAATATCCTTCAGACTGGTACAGGAATGCCGGAACGAACTTGCCCACCTTGGTGGACGCTTCGCAGGGTCACACTTCTCTGGGTTCCAGGGCACAGTGACATAGAAGGAAACGAGTATGCAGACGAGCTGGCCGGGCAAGACTCAGCTCTTCACGGCTCACTTGCGTCAAAGGTCCGTATGATGCTAGGTGCGGTTAAGGGACAAATACACTCATACTTCCTGAAAAAGGCCGACTCCAAATGCAGAAAGTTAACAAATTGTGTCATATCGAGGAGGATATGGCCCTCCTACAACTAAAACAAACTACCTACTAAATAGAACCCGCCCAGATATCGGAAGAATTACGTCGATAGTCACGGGGCAATGGCCAATTGGGGACCATGCGGCCAAACTAGGGATCCCATACATCCCTTAATGCCGCAATTGCGGGAACACAAATGAGATAGAAACCTTCTCTCATTTCATCTACAAATGTCCGGCACTAGCAAGAGACAGATTGCGTGCATTAGACCAACAATTTTTTGACAGCCTTAGCGACCTCTCGGCTAAAAGGATACAAGACCTTATCTGTTTTCTAAACCTCACAGGCTGGATCTAGAGATTGCCTGTATTACATACACAACAACAATCATAATAAAGGTCACACGAGTCGTGGTAACAAAAAGGCACATAAGTGCTACTTGGTTTCATGCCGAACCGCCACTTTTAAGTACCATGCGGGTATAATAATCGACTATAGCTTCAAGCTTGGCATTCTGATAGATGGACGGGATTCCGGAAACCGCTTATTTGAATTTCGCTGTTATCGTTATCGCAACGTAAGAAATTTATAAAACTTTCCTCTTTTATAAGGAATTAAAAATATTATCAAAAGTACTTACTTACTTAGGGTTCGCTACAGTCCGGAATGAACTTGGACCAACATGCTTCTCCAATTAGCCCGGTCTTCAGCTAACTGCCTCCAATTGCGCAATCCAAGTTGGTTCAGGTCGGTTTCTACTTGTGCCCGCCACTTAAGGCGAGGTCTTGCTCTACTGAGTCTGACGTCTGGCTGGGAGTCGAAGATTCTGTGAGCCGGAGTATTGGTGTCCATTTGTTTTATATGCCCTAGCCATCTTAAACGTCCAATGCGGAGTTTTTACAACTGCTACGTCGCTGTACAGCCCGTATAATTCGTAGTTGAATCTTCGTCAACCACTAACGGGACAGAAGATTTTTTGAAGAAGTTCCTCTCGAATCGACCTAGGATTTCTTACATAGGATCTTCTGAGTAGCTCAAGCGAGGGCTTTACTACTAAGAGCGAGAGTAATTCTTCGTTTAATTTCTGACGAGATGTTGTTGTCAGAGTTAATAGCGGAGCCGAAGTAGACAAAGTTCAGTTCTGCCTTTAAGTTATATCTGTCAATGGTGACATTCTGTCCGATTCTTCGATATTGTGTGTCCATTCGTTTTGACAGTATATACTTAGTCTTACTCTCATTTCCTGCCAAACAGCGTTACCAGATAAATTTTTTTAAACCTGCTAAAGGAAGGACGAAAAACTGCAAAACCTGCTAGATGGAAGCGTAAAAAAATGCTAAAAAAAACTGCGATCGATTTTTCCTTGAGAAATTCGTTTTTTTACCCTATTCCATAGGGGTATATTAGTTTTGAAACATAGTTTGTAACATAGAGAAATAATTTAGCTACATATACCTCAAAGTATATGGATCGACTCAGAATCGCTAGCTGAGTCGATTAAGCCATGTATGTCTGTCCGTCCGTCCGTCTGTACGTCACCGATTTTTAGGCCTTAAATTTTGAGCTAGGATAATGAAATTAGGTATATAGGATCCTCGTCCGTGCCTACAGAACACGCCCCCTTTTCAGAAAAACTCAGTTTTTGGCCAAACCGTAAGGATTTAAAAAAAAAATTCTGAACAACACATTTAGACAATCTGAATATCTATATTTCGTCAATATAAACTTTTTTGCCACGCCCACTTTTTGGGGGCGTTTTCAATAAAAAACTGTTTTCGGTCAAATTTTAAATTTTTCGAAAAAAAAATTGATGCAGAATCATTAGTAATATTAATATGAACATTTCGTCTATAGACCATTTTAACCCACGCCCACTTTTTGGGGGCATTTTTATATAAAAACCATTTTTATACATTACCCCATAACATATGCGGTTACGGTTGTCTTTTGTAGAACCGTAAAAATTGTTGTGACATTGTCATTTTCTATATGTAATCCCCATCGTGTTTTAAGCCATGCTAACTTTTAGGGGGTATTAGTTTTAGCGATAGCCATCTAATGTCTTAGTGGCGCAAAATCCTATGCTTTTCTGTTTCAAAAAACTCTTGGAATTGTAAAAATTCTCGTTGTCTTTTACTACTTTCAGAAAAGTATGATTAGACATCTTTGACCAATTGCTCAATGGATCTTGGCAATTTCTTACTGGCATGACTGACAGCTAGAGCAACCGAGTGACATACGCATTTAATAAATACACAATTTGGATTGAGTGTCGTTGTCCAAACAATGTCTATGTAAATAATATAATAACTATCTGCACCCTTTCCTTTTGGAAATGCTACACAGTTACATCAATAGGTATCCACCACACCGACACTACCCATTTAAACAACTGTGTTTACTTTGTTTTCTTTCTGACCCTAACTCTGCGTATTTGCATTTCTTCTTTGGGATCATTTTTCTTGAAGATGATCGTGTATTCGTGTTTACCGTCACCCAAACAATTAAAAACATGTACAAATTTATTTTTGTTTGAAAACTGCTAAAAAATGCTAAAATTTAAGAAAATGCTAAAAAAACTGCTGCAGGTCATTTTCATGATCAAAAACTGCTAAAATCGCAGGAAACTGCTAAATCTGGTAACGCTGCTGCCAAAGCCATTTTGCCGCTTTATATACTTATGTAGGTATGTCTGTGTATTATTCGTCTCTATTAATGCTGTCGTATGCAGCTTTGCGAGTGTTGATAACACGACGAAAAACAGCAACACTATAAACACCCTGGTGAGAATGGCACGGATGAATACGCCTGCTGTCCCAGGCGAACCTAGATGAGCTGCTCTGACATATTCGGACAACAGGTTGTCTAGGAATTTCAAAGGTTAGTCAATCCCCTTGAACAGAGATGGTGGCGGATGAACAGAAAGGCCAACGGCAGCGCTCAATCCCGTAGTGGATACTGATGGCCCCGTGTCCTAGGGGTATCTAATAAATTGGAACTGGCCCTCCAGGTTGAGGGTTGTGCTTTGGGTTAACTACCCACCCACAGAAAAAAAAACATGGTTACAAAGCAACCAATAGCCTCGGAAAGGACTGATTTTATTGTTGACGACCCTGCTAAACGAAAAAAGGACAACGACGTTCGTATCTGCACCTGGAATGTGAGAACATTAAACAGGAGAGGTGCAGGCGAACAACTAGCGGAAGCCCTTAACTGCTACAAAGCAGACATTACTGCCATCCAGGAAATACGATGGGATGGGCCGGGCAAAAAGAGGATGAAAAACTGGGACATATATTACGGACCGTGTTATAGTGAGCAGAAACAGCGACTACTCGGATGCGGATTTGTTATAAGTGCCAGACTTAGGCAAGAAGTCTTATGTTTCCAAGACATTAGCGAACGCATAGTAACAATCCGCATCAAGGCCAAATTCGCCAACATAAGCCTTATATGCGCTCACGCTCCGACGGTAGAAAAAGATTATATAGCTAAGGACTGCTTCTACGAGCTCCTCGACAAAACCTATGAGCTACTACCGAAGTACGATGTTAAAATCGTGCTGGGAGATTTTAACGCAAAGGTAGGAAGAGAAGACATCTTTAGAAGTATTGTCGGAAAACAAAGCCTACACGACAACACGTCTGGTAACGGACTTAGGCTAATTGACTTCGCTACGGAACGAAACGCCACTATAGCCAGCACACGGTTTCCTCACCTCGATATCCATAAGGGGTCATGGCGGTCTCCAGATCAACGAACGGCCAACCAAATTGATCACATTGCGATAGATAAGAGGCACGCATTCAGTATTTTGGATGTCCGAACATTCCGAGGAGCTAACATCGACTCGGATCACTACCTTGTAGCAGCCAAGGTGAGAATGCGGATATCGACCACGCCACAACAATCCAGAAATACTGTGAAAAAATTTAATGTCGGAAGACTGCAATCGCAAGAGACCGCCAAGACCTTCGCACAACGCGTATCCCTTAACCTCTCGATTAACACCATACCACCAGCATCGAATGTCGAAGAGCAATGGCAACGATGCCAACAGGCCATTAGATCAGCCGCAACTGATGTGCTAGGTTTCTCGCGCCCACCAACAAGAAACCCCTGGTTTGATGAGGAATGCCGACAGATGCTCGCAGCCAAGAACGAGGCCTACAAGGCTAAGCTGCAGGTGAAGACGAGAGCTGCCATTGAGCTCTATAGGCAAAGAAGAAGGGAAGAACATCGGCTTTTCAGCAAGAAGAAAAAAGAGCAAGAAAAGCGCGCGATCGAGCATATAGAGAGGTGCCACTCCAGGAACGATGTTCGCAAGTTTTACCAAAGTGTAAAACGTCAAAGCCAAGGATACAAGGCTCGAACAGAATCATGTCGAGATGAACAAGGAAATATTGTAGTTGAGACACAGTCGATGCTGAGGATATGGAAGAACCACTTCTGCAGACTGTTAAACGGCGATGACGAACAACATTCCGCTGTCAGGCAGAACGAACCATTCAATATTGGCAACGACAGCGAAAACTGCCAACCACCCGACCTGAGTGAAGTGAGGATAGCAATATCTAAACTCAAGATTAATAAGGCTGCCGGAAATGACGGCCTTCCCGCTGAGCTTTATAAGGCCGGCGGAGATGACTTGGTAAGTAACATCCACCAACTCATAAGCCAAATCTGGTCGGATGAAAATATGCCTGAAGAATGGAACCTCAGCATCGTTTGCCCGATCCACAAAAAAGGAGACCCTCTGAACTGCGCCAACTACAGAGGCATAAGTCTCCTCAACATCGCCTACAAGATCCTATCTGCCGTAATATGTGAACGCCTGAAACCGTTTACCAACAACCTGATTGGCTCTATCAGTGTGGTTTTAGGCCAGGTAAGTCCACAACCGATCAAATTTTCACACTTCGGCAGATCCTGGAAAAAACTCAAGAAGTCCAAATCGATACCCACCACCTATTCATCGATTTCAAAGCCGCATACGACAGCATTTATAGAGACGAAATATACAGAGCCATGTCTAGTTTTGGTATACCGCCCAAACTCGTCCGTTTGTGTAGGATGACGATAGAGAATTCTCGCTGCTCCATCAGGGTCGGAAACGACCTCACCGACACATTCGATACCAAAAAAGGATTTAGGCAAGGCGATGCGCTGTCATGTGACTTCTTTAATCTGATTCTTGAGAGAATTGTGCAAAACTCCAAAGCCAACACCAAAGGCACAATTTTCCAAAAGTCGGTGCAACTACTAGCATACGCTGACGATATTGACATCATTGGTAGCATTGGTAGGACTCAACGTGATGTCATAGCCACGTTTGCTAGTATAGAGAAGGAAGCGGCGAAAATGGGTTTAGCAGTAAATGAGGGTAAGACTGAGTACATGCTGTCATCACGAAAGGACTCACATCATCGACGAATTGGACAGAACGTCACCATTGACAGATATAACTTTGAGGTAGTACGGGACTTTGTCTACCTCGGCTCCGCTATTAACTCTGACAACAACATCTCCTCAGAAATTAAACGAAGAATTACTCTTGCCAACCGCTGTTTCTTCGGGCTAAGAAGGCAATTTAGTAGTAAAGCCCTCACTCGAACTACTAAGGAGATCCTATATAAGACCCTGATCATCCCAGTCCTGCTCTACGGCGCTGAAGCATGGACCGTATCAAAAGCGGATGAAGAAATCCTTGGTCGATTCGAGAGGAAAATTCTTCGAAAAATCTTCGGTCCCGTTTGCGTTGACGGGCTATGGAGACGAAGATTCAACCAAGAACTATACAAGCTGTACAGCGACATGCCCCTGGTCAAAAAACTCCGCATTGGACGTTTAAGATGGCTAGGACGTGTAGAACGAATGGACACCAATACTCCGGCTCGCAGAGTCTTCGATTCCCAGCCAGACGTCGGACGCAGTAGAGGAAGACCTCGCCTTAAGTGGCGTGCACAAGTGGAAACCGACCTCAACCTACTTGGAGTGCGCAACTGGAGGCAGTTAGCTAAGGACCGGGCTAATTGGAGAGGCATGTTGGTTGAGGCCCAGGTTCATTCCGGACTGTAGCGCCACTTAAGTAAGTAAGTATGCAGCTTTGAAATCGATAAATAGGTGGTGGGTATCGATTTTGACTTCTTGGGGTTTTTCTAGGAACTGCCGAAATGTGAAAATTTGATCGGTTTTGGACTTTTCTGGCCTTAAACCACACTGGTAAGGTTGTTGGTAAACGGTTCTAGGAGTTCTAGGAGTCAGCATTCTTCTTCGGCTGATCTAATGGCTTTTTGCCATCGTTATCATTGTTCTTCAACATTAGATGCTGGTGCGCGAAGGTGTTGGCGGTCTTTTTCTGGTTTGTTGTGGCGTGGTGGATATCCACATTCTTAACTTGGCTGTAATAAGCTAGTGGTCCGGGTCTATGTTAGCCCCTCGGAATGTTCGGACTTACAAGATATTTTATGCGTACCTCCTCTCTATCGAAATGTGATCAATTTGGTTTACTATTCGTTGATCTGGAGGACGCCATGTCCCCTTATGGATATCTAGGTGAGGAAACCGGTTGCTGGCTATAGTGTCACAAGCAAATCGATTCATGTATATTTTTCGTATAAACGGACAATCAATTTGCCTGTATGGTTCGAGTCGCGTTTGCAAATGAAGCGAAATATTTCGCATTTTACTGTAGTGTTTGCTCGGGAAATATTAGAAGCTTAACCTTGAAAACAAGCTGCTATTATACAAGCAAGTGCTATAACCGGTTTTGACATATGGTCTAAAACTTTGGGGCTGTACCCGTGAGTTTTGAAAACAAAATATTAATATCATTCGTCAATGCGCCGTGGTACATAAGAAACGAGGATCTATGCAGATGTTTTTGGTGTCAACAAAATAAACTTAAAAACTGTATCGTGTAATAATTTGTGAAGTGGTTATTTTGTGGTAAGCAGTTGTTTTCTTTTGGTTGTAACCTCTTACAACCACAGTTAGTTAGTGTTCGTTTTTCTGTTAAGTATTTGACTCTTTCCTCTATTAATTAGATCTCCCAAATTGTCACCAACCTTATCATCATCTTATTAGCGTAGCTAATAAGATGTTGGACTAAGTAACATAGGTCGTAGGTTCGAATACCAGAAAAACAATACTTTTTCGTTTTTTTTTTTTTTTTTTTTCTTTTTTTTTATAATTTTTTTCAGTCCATAATAAAATATTTATTATATTATTTATAAATAAAATAAAGTTATGGATTGCGAGGCTCATAAATGCACTGAAACAAAGAACCCTACTACCACTCTCTTCGCCTGTTATGGTTCTTGTGGTAAAATGTTTCATGCGAAGTGCGTTGGATCTACTAACGCATTTATGGATAAGATAAACACAACACAGGGTACTTTTTGGTATTACATTGCTTGCCGTAAATTATCTTTGTCCAGTCTCGCCTTTAAAATGTCAACTTTCAAATCTGACATTGCTAAGCTCTCAAAAGGCTTTAAAGACTTGTTGGAGGCTTTTAATGACACAGTAGCGACTGTGTCTTCCTTCTTAGACCCATGTGTATCAAGTGATGCCTCCACATCTACAGATTCTTTACCAAGCTCTTTAGATAACAATAAAAAGAGTAGTCACTCTGTAACCACGTCCATTCCATCAAACCCTTGCAAAATATCCAACGATAAAGTTGCGTCTTCGGCAAATTTGATAGCCAAACGCTCAAATATAAGAAGCCAAAATCAAGACAGAATTATTGACGTTCCTTCTTTATCGGTCGAGACCTCTCAGGCTGATTCTTCTCCTGTTACCGATTTCTTTTTTATCTTTTAAAATACTATCAGATCTGTGTCGTAGCGAGCTTAATACAAGCAGCATCTACGAGCAGAGATTTACCACAGCATATAATATGCATCCACAGGCTCATCATTTAGTGCATTTGTTAGTGGGACATAACAGAACATAGAAGTTATTAAGTTTGACATCACTAACAAAATCAGTAAACGATGAAATTACAATTTACCTATATACAATTTTACATACACTTATTACGTCTCTACCATACAATTTCGCAGAGTATTTTTTAAACTAGATTTACTAACATGTAGTTCAACTACATCGTTATTTTTATTGTATACCCTACTCATACGACTAATGGCCTCATGCATACCATAGTTCTGTTTATGATTAGGTATATGTAATATATTTAATCTACGCAGGTTGTAGGAACCTCCCCGGGTATTAAAATCAATGGCACTCATCAAATTCGGACAGTTACCGAAAATATATCGACGATTGAATCAATTCCTAAACCGAAATCGATTTTTATTTTACGGTTGAAACCAAGCCCTTCGGTTCGATGTCATAAATCACTTGGTATCAAAAAATCTCGTTCCCAAGTGTCCTCAATTAAATGTAACAAAATCAGTTAACCTGACAGCTTTGTTTAATCATTAAGAATACTTGTCCCTGCTTGTCTCTTTGAAACGGTATGCAACATTAACGCATGGTCTTTTAACACTATTGTTAATGAATTCAAGCCCCATAAAGTCAACCGCAAACAAAACAGTGCCTCTTCAAAAAACTACATAGACTGTCCCTCTATTACCAAAATGAAAGAGGGCTCCGCACAAAAACAAAAGAAATTTTCTCTAAATCACAAGCACTTAACTCCAGTATAATTAACACGGACCTCTTTAATCACGAGTTCTCATTATATAGGAATGATCGTCATGAAAATGCTTGGTGGAGGTGTTCTTACTGCAGTTCACAGTCATCTCACCTCTGAGAAAATATAATTCCCCTTCCCTCTTAACATTGAAATAATCTGTGTTAAGATAACTCTTGAAAAAAAAATATCTTTATGTTGTATCTTTATTTCTGTTAAATCTTTATGCTGTAAAATATCTTTCCACTCTGTATTCTGAGCTATCAAAGGCCTTAGAATACATCTTTGACTTATCTTGTTCTGACAGCACTATTTTGTTGCTGAGCGATTTTAACTTGCCACACGTAGACTGGGTGCCTTCCGAGGGAGAACCTCATTTTACCAGCTGAAGTCTGTGCACAACAAGAGCTATTATTATTTGACAAAATTTTATCATTTGACTTACAGCAAACAAGCTGTATAAAAAATCATAATAATCGAATTCTCGATTTAGTTTTTTTCATCTGACTATGTTAGTACTACAGTACTGGAATCTAGTACCACCATTACTAACAGAGACAAAAATCATCCTCCATTGGATATTTTCATTAACATAAGCGGACATCTGTACGATAATTCCGACTCGTATGATCGTTCGTACTCTTTTGACTTTCGGAAAGCGAACTTTCAAAGGCTATCCGAAGAAATAATTCTTTCAAATGTTAATATTGACAGCCTCTCCAATTAAGAAGAAGCTGTTAACAAATTCTATCTTCTAATAAAAGATTGCATGGAAAGAACTATCCCAGTCAAGCACACTAAAAATGCTCAAATCCAGCATCCTTGGTACACGAAAGAGCTAAAATCTCTTCGAAATAAATGTAACCGGGCCTGGAATAATTTTGTAAAAAGCTAGAATCGTAACGACATTTTAATGAATTCTCAGCGATGTCTAATAGTTTATATAATGACTATATAGTCAATATAGAGAACGCTCTTAAGAATAACCCTAAACGCTTTTGGGGATTTGTCAATTCGAAGAGAACATTATTTCAGTTATCTCAATGAATGACCTCAAGTTAGTTTCAGCAATGTTACATTTGACGATGAGATACTACTTCAATTTATTTCTTTATTAAATAATGGTTATTCTGCTGGGCCATATGGAATCCCACCAATAATCGTAAAGTAATGCAAAGATGCTCTTTTTCCATGCCTCAAGTATATGTTTGAAAGCTCCGTTGCCACAGGAGTATTCCCAACTCAATGGAAAAATGCATTTATTACACCTGTTTTTAAAAAAGGTGGGCGTGGAGATATTTCTAATTATAGACCTATTTCAAAACCATCTTGCATTCCTAAGTTATTCGAACATATTATTTGTGATAAATTGGTCTTCTTTTGTCGAAACATCATCTGTGATGAACACAACATGGCTTTATAAAACAACGATCCACTGTAACAAATCCATTAACTTTCATGCATAATTGCTCCAATAGTTTAGAAAATAAAAAAGAAGTCGATTGTATATACACTGACTTCTCCAAAGCCTTTGACCAGTTATCACATAACATCATAATTTTTAAACTTAAGGCGTATGGATTCCCTCCAGGATTCATAAATTGGGTTAAATCATATCTCTCATTGAGAACTTACCAAGTGAAATTTAAGGGTTCCAAGTCCAGCCCTTTTGTTGCTCAATCTGGAGTAGCTCAAGGAAATCATTTAGGACCAATTTTATTTATACTTGCAATTAGCGATGTAAGAGCTTGTATTCCAGAAAGCAAAATATTGATATATGATGATGATATGAAAATTTTCAAATGTGTTGTAGATCTAAACGATTCGCTTCAACTACAAAGCGATTTAAAAATTTTTACCATATGGTGTCTTAAAAACGGTTTGAACTTGAAACCTACTAAGTATCAGCATATGACATTTTCACGAAAACGTGCTCTATCCAATTTTAGTTATACTCTTTCCGGACACACTCTCTGTTGTGTGGACAGTTTTAAAGAACTAGGTGTTTATTTTGATCCTAAAATGGAGTTTAAAAAACATATTAACGTTATCATCAATAAATGCAACTCCATGTTAGGATTTATAAAAAGGTAGTCAAAAGAGTTTAATGATCCTTATGTCACTCTCTCCCTTTATAATTGTCTAGTTCGCCCTCACTTGGAGTATGCTCACAAGTTTGGACGCCCGTCTATGCAGTTCATTCATATAGAATTGAAGCAGTCCAACGTAAATTCAAAAGATTTGCTTTGAGAGGACTACCATGGGATGATCTACATAATTGCCTCCATATAGGTGTCTAATTAAACTACTACATCTGATGCCTTTGTCTCAACGTAGACTTAACAGCGACATAGTTTTCTTACACCAATTATTATCAGGACAAATTGATGCCCCTGATATTTTAAGTGCTATTGGTTTTAATACACGGGGAGGTAGATTAAATATATTACATATACCTACCCATAAACAGAACTATAGCATGCATGAGGCTATTAGTCGCATGAGTAGAGTTTACAACAAAAATAGCGATGTAGTACTAGTTGAACTAGTTGAACTGCACGTTAGTAAAAGTAGTTTGAAAAACACTCTGCGAAACTGTTTGCTATAGAGCCGTAAAAAGTAGAAGTAAATTCTGTTTCTTGTTTAATGAAACATTATTTATTTGTTGAATTCATAGTTTATTGATTTTGTTAGTGATGTCAGACTTAATAACTTCTGTATTCTGTTATGTCCCACTAACAAATGCATTAATTAGATATAGATATAGATATTTTATTTTGTATATAATTTAACATTAGGTTTGATACAGCACATTTTACACAGAGATTTGATAACAAGTACTTTTCTTCTGTAACATTGTATATATATTTGATTATTAGATATTAGATATAAGATTGTTGCTTGGAGAAAATTACAAACAAAAACTCCAAATGTAAAGAGAAAAAAAAAAACCAAAAAAAGATTATAAATAAAGGAATAAAAAAAACGTTATGACTAGTAATATGAGCAAAATTAAATAAATCAGAGATATGTAATAAAAAAAAAAGATAAATAAATTTATAAATGAGTTGATAAATAAAAAAATAAATAAATAAAAAAATAAATAAATAAATAAATAAATAAATAAATAAATAAATAAATAAATAAATAAATAAATAAATAAATAAATAAATAAATAAATAAATAAATAAATAAATAAATAAATAAATAAATAAATAAATAAATAAATAAATAAATAAATAAATAAATAAATAAATAAATAAATAAATAAATAAATAAATAAATAAATAAATAAATAAATAAATAAATAAATAAATAAATAAATAAATAAATAAATAAATAAATAAATAAATAAATAAATAAATAAATAAATAAATAAATAAATAAATAAATAAATAAATAAATAAATAAATAAATAAATAAATAAATAAATAAATAAATAAATAAATAAATAAATAAATACATAAATAAATAAATAAATAAATAAATAAATAAATAAATAAATAAATAAATAAATACATAAATAAATAAATAAATAAATAAATAAATAAATAAATAAATAAGTAAATAAATAAATAAATAAATGAATAAATAAACAAATAACAATTTAAATAAATAACACTAATTGATGAGCCTGTGGATGCATATTTTATGCTGTGGCAAATCTCTGCTCGTGGATGATGCTTTTATTAAGCTCGCTACGACACAGATCTTATAGTTTAAAAAAAAATCTCACACCACTTTGGGCACGTGCTCATCGTGTCTATGAAGATTTGCAGCAGCCCACGGGGAGAAAAGAATTCGTTCCGTAGCGAAGTCAATTAGCCTAAGCCCATTACCAGACGTGTTGTCTTGTAGGCTTTGTTTTCCGACAATACTGCTAAAGATGTTTTCTCTTCCCAGCTTTGCGTTCAAATCTCCCAGCACGATTATAATATCGTACTTCGGTAGTCGCTCATAGGTTTTGTCAAGGAGCTCGTAGAAGCAGTCCTTAGTTATATCATTTTTTCCCGCATATAAGGCTTATGTTGGCGAATTGTGCATTAACGCGAATTGTTACAATGCGTTCGCTAATGTCTTGGAAACATAAGATTTCTTGCCTAATTCTTGCACTTATAAAAAATCCGCATCCGAATAGTCGCTGTTTCTGCTCACTTTAACACGGTCCGTAGTAGATGTCACAGTTTTTATAACCTTTCCCATAGGGGTATATTAGTTTTGATACATAGTTTGTAACATAGAGAAATAATTTAGCTACATACACCTCAAAGTATATAGATCGACTCAGAATCGATAGCTGAGTCGATTTAGCCATGTCTGTTCGTCCGTCCGTACCTCACCAGTTTTTGGGCCTTAAATTTTGAGATAGAATGATGAAATTATGTACACGTGCTCTTTGTTGCTCCCAGAAGAACAAGTGTAAATTTTTTTGAAATCCGCCGACTGCCACGCCCCTTTTAAAAAATGTAGTTTTTGGCCAAACCGTAAGGAATTTCAAAAAAGTGTCTGAGAAGCGTATTTAGAGAATCCTAATATCTATATTTATTTCCTATAAACTATAAACTATAAACTTTCTGGGGGCGTTTTAAATAAAAAAACGTTTTACGGTCAAATTTTAAAATTTTCGAAAAAAAACTTTGATACAGAATCATTGGTAACATTATTATGAACATTTCGTCTATAGACCATTTTAACCCACGTCCACTTTTAGGGGACGTTTTTTTATAATAACCGTTTTTATACACTACCCCATAACAAATGCAGGAGAAAAACCTTGTCATTTGTAGAACCTTAAATTTGTTGTGACAATGTCATTTTCTATCTTTAATCCCCATCGTGTTTTAAGGCATGTCCACGTTTTGGTGACATTAGTTTTACAGATGGGATGTGATAGGGTATTCAACTATCCGCACAGCGGATTGTAGACTTCTCGTATGTTTAATCCTCTTTTTGCCCGGCCTATCCCATCATATTTCTTGGATGGCAGTAATGTCTGCTTTATAGCAGTTTAGGGCTTCCGCATGTTGTTCGCCTGCTTTTCTGCTTTTTTATGTTTTCACATTCCAGATGCAGATATGAACGTCGTTGTCCCTTTTTTCGTTTAGCAGCGCTGTCAACAATAAGATCAGTCTTTTCCGAGGCTATTAGTTAATTTGTAACACATAGTTTTTCCCATGGGTGGGTAGTTAAACCAAAGCACAACCCCCAACCTGGAGGGCCAGTTGAAATTTATTAGATACCCCTAGGGCACGGAGCGATCAGTATCCACTACGGTAATGAGAGCTGCCGTTGGCCTTTCGGTTCATCCGCCACCATCTCTGTTCAAGAGGCCTGACTAAACCTTGTGATTCCTAGATAACCTGTTGTCCGATTATCGAAGCAGCTCATCTAGGTACGCCTGGGGCAGCAGGCCGGATATTCCGTTTCATTCTGTCCAGGCTGTTTATAATGTTGCTATTTTCCGTCTTGTTATAAACACTCGCACTTATCGTTTATCAAGGCAAATCCGGTTGGATGAGACCAGTATCCGATGGTTACCATTCGGTGGTAAAAATAAGCACAATTGAAGTGTGGTCAGAGTTACAACCACTGGGCATTGCCAAGTTAAAGCCAATTAAAGTCTTCCCTCGTTCTTCCATATCCAACCATCAGTATTAAAAATATTTAAATACAATAAAATTTTGTATTTTCATATTCCCAGATTGGTTATACGATTAAGATTGATAAGTTCACCATCAAAAGAAGTTAACAAAATTCAACTGTTTTTAACGCCCATTTTAAGTTGTAAGTGATTGCGGTCACTGATTCAAAAAAAATCCATAGTCTGCATATTTATTTCACCTTTTATCGTGTTTTACATTTACCCACCACTTCTGGTGTTGTGATCTCCATTAATGTACACAATAAGTGAACATTTAAGTCGTCAGCATCAGCACAAATCCTATACCGAGGCACAACCATAAGAAGGGCGGCTGACAGATACTAGTCCCTGATATAAATGAGCTTCGACTAAAGAACGAAGAACGAAGTTTGGGAAAGCCTAAACTCTACCCATATAATCTCTACAACAAACCGATGCTGTGAGGTTCAAGAAATCAGATTATAGTGGCGTTGAAATGTTTGCATGGCAAAACTTATTCATCTGCTGTAGTGCAGATAACAAAAAAAGAGCCAGGACAAAGCAGTACAAAGAAGTTTCTAAAGGGTATGCTGTGAGGATACTTGGCTGCATTTATCCTTTTGAAAATATATTCAAATTATTTCATTCTGTATATCTTTGGTGAGATTACGCGTATGAAATTGTGCTTATAAATTCACTAAGCAGATAAAGCGCATTGTTTTGCATTGGATTTATAATTTTTTCAATGGTAATGGTTTGTTATTTTTTGGAATTTAGTAACCGCATTTGAAGATGCCGTTGAATTGATAAATACCTGACATATATTTCATATGAATTTGAATCTTCTCTTACTTTTTCGTTGATACGTGTAAATAACAAAGGTCTTTTAAGCAATGAATAGATTAGGAATGACAGATGGTACTCCCGCGGCATTAAGTGTTTCCTCCAATTTATTTGACTAAATTTCCGCTATTTTCTGTTATCTAGCAAGGACCAAACCAAGTGTAATTTAAGCAAGACGTGCCACATGCAGAACTTATCTATCAAACATACGAAGGTAAATCGTCTGTGGAGAGTCTACAATTCGTCATATTCATACAGAACTTGAACACATTTAGATTCATAAATTACAAAGTTTATCATTCCGGCCAGACCATTCAAAAAGCTGATTATATACGAACCCTTCACTGTACAGCTTACGCTCAAGTCATATCCTGTGGCAGTATGCCATTGCGTATAGAGATAAAATAATTTTGACGTCGCACGATGTAGCACCTACTTTTGTCTTCTTCGTATTGCCTACCTATCCCTTATCACCATGCTGAAGTAACACATGACATTGTTTAATGTCTTCGAAGCGAAACGCTTCCTGTGAGGTATGAAAATAAAGGATGACAAAACGTAGTAATTTCCCTAGACTACAGTGAATTTTTTTTGACAATTCATAGACAGTGGCTAAAAATACTCGTAGATATCTATTTTAATTGAAAAATATAAATTGGAAACTTTGACATTGGAAATAATATGAAAATCGCGACCTGTCGAGGTCGACATCCTTGAGATTTATTTTCTTTTGTGTCTTTCATTTGTTAGGAAGTTCATGTTATGGCCAGCGCTGTCACCTACCTACATAGCAAGCGAGTTTCAGTCGTATCGTAAGAGTATATATTTTCAGTTTCTGTTGTATTCTATACATAGCTTCGGTTATATGTCACAGTCACAGATATTCAGTTACTTTCACATCACGTTAGCTTTTATTCGAATCCCTCTCTGAGGTAACAGAGTTCTGTTTCGACCTTTTTATGTGATTGGTCATGATCTGTACGAGATAGGTGTCTTGCTAGTTTTTCGATCATTATACTACTGAAGGCTTAGTAATTAGAAATCTTTGGAACAGAAGCGAAAAATCTTGAATTTTATTTTAGAAGCAGATACTTTTTATATGACCGTCAAAGAATATCATGCTAACATTGCTGTGTATTTTTGCCATTATTGACCATCAGGCTATTTCAGTGATTGCAAATACCTAAGCCTGGACCCCACTGCGATGATCAGAAGGCTGATTGACTTTTAAACATTATATGTACCCATTCATCTAAATACATCTGCATACATTTCACAGTCCATCTTTGATCCATCTTGTCGATGGATATCGATTTGACTCTTGTCCCATTCATCTCGCCTCTGAAAGTAGCAGCATAATCGTTGATAAAAGTTAAGGTAAGTAAATACTTCTTTCTGATAGAGCAATTACTGGTTTTGTGAAAAATGCAGAACTCGAGATTTTGATCAAACCTTATACGATAGTGGAGAAACTCGAAAAAGGGGACCTGGCAATTGTATTCGTCTCTAAGTATATCTTAAAATAAAATTGGCTACCTAATAAACTCTAAAAACGGATTTTCGTATATTTGCTATTCTCGTGAATAGCTCACGAGAAATAACATTGAAATAATCTTGTTAAATGAAATTGAAAATCAGTTTTCCTACTGATATTTGTAACAATACCTTACAATTTATTTTTTACCTTCAAGACATTTAACGAAATGTTATGTTTTGCCAATATGAAAAAATCACTACTTTCTGTTGCATGAACGCTTTCACTCATTTTCTTCAAAATCAGTATTAGATTTCTTGTAATCGTAAGTTAAAGTCGAGCGCCCAAGGAACAAGTACGTATGAGTATTTTTATACCCTATCCCATAGGGGGGTATATTAGTTTTGACATTAAGTTAGATAAATTTACAATAGGTTAGTTACCACACATTTTACAATACAGAGATATGATAATATGTATCTTTCTTCTGAAACATGATTTTAAACATAATTGAGCAATTAACATTGAGGAAAATATAATAATATTGAAGGAAAATACGAAAAAAAACCTTCAATTTGAATATATATAATAATATAAATAATAATAAATATAATTAATAATAATATAGCGATACTATTGACTAGATAAATAAATTAAAAAAATAAATAAATAAATAACTTAATAATAATAATAAGGTACGTAGTGATATTTATAGATATATGGAAATATGTAGATAAATAAATAAACATATAAATAATTTAACTAGGTTTCTCGCGCCCACCAGCAAGAAACCCCTGGTTTGATGAGGAATGCCGACAGATGCTCGCAGCCAAGAACGAGGCCTACAAGGCTAAGCTGCAGGTGAAGACGAGAGCTGCCATTGAGCTCTATAGGCAAAGAAGAAGGGAAGAACATCGGCTTTTCAGAACGAAGAAAAAAGAGCAAGAAAAGCGCGCGATCGAGGATATAGAGAGGTGCCACTCCAGGAACGATGTTCGCAAGTTTTACCAAAGTGTAAAACGTCAAAGCCAAGGATACAAGGCTCGAACAGAATCCTGTCGAGATGAACAAGGAAATATTGTAGTTGAGACACAGTCGATGCTGAGGATATGGAAGAACCACTTCTGCAGACTGTTAAACGGCGATGACGAACAACATTCCGCTGTCAGGCAGAACGAACCATTCAATATTGGCAACGACAGCGAAAACTGCCAACCACCCGACCTGAGTGAAGTGAGTATAGCAATATCTAAACTGAAGCTTAATAAGGCTGCCGGAAATGACGGCCTTCCCGCTGAGCTCTATAAGGCCGGCGGAGATGACTTGGTAAGTAACATCCACCAACTCATAAGCCAAATCTGGTCGGATGAAAATATGCCTGAAGAATGGAACCTCAGCATCGTTTGCCCGATCCACAAAAAAGGAGACCCTCTGAACTGCGCCAACTACAGAGGCATAAGTCTCCTCAACATCGCCTACAAGATCCTATCTGCCGTAATATGTGAACGCCTGAAACCGTTTACCAACAACCTGATTGGCCCTTATCAGTGTGGTTTTAGGCCAGGAAAGTCCACAACCGATCAAATTTTCACACTTCGGCAGATCCTGGAAAAAACTCAAGAAGTCCAAATCGATACCCACCACCTATTCATCGATTTCAAAGCCGCATATGACAGCATTTATAGAGACGAACTGTACAGAGCCATGTCTAGTTTTGGTATACCGCCCAAACTCGTCCGTTTGTGTAGGATGACGATGAAGAATTCTCGCTGCTCCATCAGGGTCGGAAACGACCTCACCGACACATTCGATACCAAAAAAGGATTTAGGCAAGGCGATGCGCTGTCATGTGACTTCTTTAATCTGATTCTTGAGAGAATTGTGCAAAACTCCAAAGCCAACACCAGAGGCACAATTTTCCAAAAGTCGGTGCAACTACTAGCATACGCTGACGATATTGACATCATTGGTAGGACTCAACGTGATGTCATAGCCACGTTTGCTAGTATAGAGAAGGAAGCGGCAAAAATGGGTTTAGCAGTAAATGAGGGTAAGACTAAGTATATGCTGTCAACACGAAAGGACACACAACATCGACGAATTGGACAGAACGTCACCATTGACAGATATAACTTTGAGGTAGTACGGGACTTTGTCTACCTCGGCTCCGCTATTAACTCTGACAACAACATCTCGTCAGAAATTAAACGAAGAATTACTCTTGCCAACCGCTGTTTCTTCGGGCTAAGAAGGCAATTTAGTAGTAAAGCCCTCACTCGAACTACTAAGGAGATCCTATATAAGACCCTGATCATCCCAGTCCTGCTCTACGGCGCTGAAGCATGGACCGTATCAAAAGCGGATGAAGAAATCCTTGGTAGATTCGAGAGGAAAATTCTTCGAAAAATCTTCGGTCCCGTTTGCGTTGACGGGCTATGGAGACGAAGATTCAACCACGAACTATACGAGCTGTACAGCGACATGCCCCTGGTCAAAAAACTCCGCATTGGACGTTTAAGATGGCTAGGACATGTAGAACGAATGGACACCAATACTCCGGCTCGCAGAGTCTTCGATTCCCAGCCAGACGTCGGACGCAGTAGAGGAAGACCTCGCCTTAAGTGGCGCGCACAAGTGGAAGCCGACCTCAACCAACTTGGAGTGCGCAACTGGAGGCAGTTAGCTAAGGACCGGGCTAATTGGAGAGGCATGTTGGTTGAGGCCCAGGTTCATTCCGGACTGTAGCGCCACTTAAGTAAGTAAGTAAGTAATTTAACAGTTAAACGAATAAATAGATTAAAAACAATTGAACGAATAAATAAATTAATAACAATTAAACAAGTAAATAAATTAATAACAATTCAAACGAATAAATAAGTTAATAACATAAAGTATAATTTAATAAATAATAAGGTAAATAAATAAATAATCATAAATGCTCAAGGAGGGAGGGTTTATTAAAAGGTTCTTAACTATTTATCTAAATTAATTCATAATCAAATTTTGTATAAGAGGGTTATCAGAAAAATTTCAGCGGTCCAAAAAACGAAGATTTAACTTCTGGATTCTGTCAACGACCAATTCAACATTCGCTCTATTATGAAGATTCGAAGCTGAGTGATGCCACGGTAAGTTGAGCATCATTTTTAATAATTTGTTTTGGGATATTTGTAATTTTTTAATATGGCACATTGCAATATTTTCCCATACTTGGCAACCATAGAGAAGAATAGCTTGGAAGATCACTTTATGGATAATTATTTTGTTTTCATTCGAGAGCATTGACTTCCGATTTATAAAAGGGTATAGTATTTTGATAGCAATCGCAATTTTCTTTAATGTGTTGGCAACATGAGCGCTAAAAGTTAATTTGGTGTCTAAATATATTCCTAAATATTTGACAGACGCTTCCCAATTTATGTTGATGCCATATTCTGATAAACTGTTTGAAAAATATATTGTTTTGACAATGTCATTTTCTATATTATAGGCTAATAAAGCCCCCTTTTTGGAGATATTCATTTTAAGGATGGGATGGGATAGGGTATTCAACGATCCGCACAGCGGATTGTAGCCTTCTCATATGTTTATACCCTATCCCATAGGGGGGTATATTAGTTTTGACATTAAGTTTGTAACATAGAGAACTAATTTCGAAACATATACCTCAAAGAATATGGATCGATTCAGAATCGCTAGCTGAGTCGATTAAGCCATGTCTGTCTGTCCGTCTGTCCGTCCGTCCGTCCGTCTGTGTGTCACCGATTTTTGGGCCTAGAGTATTGAAATTTGGTATATAGACTCTCTGGCCGACGAAGCAGAACAAGTGTAAAAATTTTTGAAATCCGCCCACTGCCACGCCCCCTTTTAGAAAAACGTAGTTTTAAGCCAAACCCTAAGGAATTTCAAAAAAGTGTCTGAGCAGCATATTTAGGCAATCCTAATATCTACATTTCGTCCATACAAAGTTTTATGACACGCCCACAAAAACGCTTTTTGTCCAAATTTTAAAACTTTCAAAAAAATTTTTGATGCAAATATTTCCGCAATGGTAATATAAACATTTTGTCCATAGATCATTTTCACCTTCGCCCACATTTTGGGGGCGTTTTCTTACAAAAACCATTTGTATACCCCATCCCAAGGCATTAGCAATAGAAATACGTTGTTTTTTGTCGAACCACAAAAGGTTTTGATAAACTGTCTGAGCAATATATTGTGACAATGTCATTTTCTGTATTTCATCGCCATAAGGCCTATTAATTTTAAGGATGGGATGGGATAGGGTATTCAACGATCCGCACAGCGGATTGTAGGCTCTCATATGTTTTTTTTCTTTGTTCAACAACTCCTAGAGATTCAACAGAATTAATTATGACCACCAGCAACTTGTTGAATTGTAAGAAACCTAAAAATAACTGTTAAATGAATCTCGCAATGATTATATAAATAACTGCAATGTTAAAGTACTTTAAGAATCAATTGATTGCATCTAATTGAGTGCACCATAGTACTTAATTAAGCAGAAATTCATTTTTCAATTTATTTGTAAAACATCCTCAACTGCACAGCTTATACTATACAAATCAATGTTGGAAAAGTTTCCATCTTCTTAATTGGAATGGACAATAAAAGAATAAAGTTTCTCGCTAAGCTGGGGTACAGCAGTTTTCAGCACTTCATTGTTGACTATACACAACCACAGCACTTAATGTTGCAAACAATTTTTTCCCCTTACAAAATAATCTAATTAGTATAATTTTCGAATTAATGTAACCAACCTTTATAGAAGGGGATCCAAAAAGAGCCAATAAGATGAGAAGGCTACAACCCGCAATGCGGATCCCATCCCATCCTTAAAATTAATATCCCCACAATGTGGGATTTATGAAGATGAAATATAGAAAATGACGTTGTCACAATATATTGTTGATTTTAAGGTTTATTGCATATGCCTTGGTGTAGGGTATTCAAACGGTTTTTGCAGGAAAATGCCCCCAAAATGTGGGCGTGGGTTAAAATTTTATAAAGACGAAATGTTCATATAAATTTTATTAAAGTTTTTGCATCAAAAGTTTTTTAAAATATTTTCTGAAAACGCCCCTAAAAAGTGGACGTAGCAAAAAACTTTGTATGCACAAAATATAGGTATGTATTGGGATTATCTAAATACTTTGTTCAGGCGCGTATACAGACACTAGACAAGCGACGTTTTTCTGAAAAGTGAGTGTGGCAGTGGGCGGATTTTGAAAATTTTTACATTTGTACTGCAGCAACGCACAAGTATCCTATATACCAAATTGCATTCGCTTAGCTTAAAATTTAAGGCCAAAAGATCGGTGATATATACACAGTTGGATGGATAGACAGACATGGTTTAATCGACTCAGCTACCGATCCATATACTTTGGGGTATATCTATGAATTATTATAAATTATTTCTCTGTGTTACAAACTATGTATCAAAACTAATGTAGCCTTATTGGATAGGCAATAAAAAGTCTAAAGAAGATATTTAGACAATCTTAGTATCTATATTTTGTCTATATCAATTTTTTGCCACAACCAATATTTTTAGGCGTTTTAAGGTAATAACATGTTGTTAAAATGTTAAGGTAATTCGCAACTACTCTAAATGGAAATAATTCGAAAATATGTTCTATATTTTATCCCTATACAGTTTTTAGCCACGCCCACTTTTTGGGGATATTTATATTAGCGATTGGTTGTGATAGGTTATTAAATGGAACGCACAGCGGATTGTATTTTTCGTCTTATTATCAACACTGGAACTTATATGTCTAGCAAGTCCAATCCGGTTTAACGAAATCAACATCCGTTGCTAAGATACTTAATTACTTACTTAAGTAGCGCTACAGTCTGGGATGAACCTGGGCCTCAACCAACATTCCTCTCCAATAAGCCCGGTTCTAACTGCCTCCAGTTGCGCACTCCAAGTTGGTTGAGGTCGGTTTCTGCTTGTGCGCGCCACTTAAGCCGTGGTCTTCCTCTACTGCCTCCGACATCTGGCAGGGAATCCAAGACTCTGCGAGCCGGAGTATTGGTGTCCATTCATTCTACATGTCCTAGCCATCTTAAATGTATAGTTTTTGATCAGGGTATGTCACTGTATAGCTCGTATTGTTCTTGGTTGAATCTTCGTCTCCATAGCCCGTCAACGCAAATGGTACCGAAGATTTTTCGAAGAATTTTTCTTTCGACTCAACCAAGGTTTTTTTCATCCGCTTTTGAAACGGTCTATGCTTCAGCGCCGTAAAGCAGGACTGGGATGATCAGGGTCTTATATAACTACTAAATTGCCTTCTTAGCCCGAAGAAACAGCGGTTGGCAAGAGTAATTCTTAGTTTGATTTCTGACGAGATGTTGTTGTCAGTGTTAATAGCGGAGCCGAGGTAGACGAAGTCCCGTACTACCTCAAAGCTATATCGGCAATGATGACGTTCTGTCCAATTCGTCGATGTTGTGTGTCCTTTCGTGTTGACAGCATATACTTAGTCTTACCCTCTAAGCCCATTTTCGCCGATTCCTTCTCTATACTAGCAAACGTGGCTATGACATCAAGTTGAGTCCTACCAATGATGTCAATATCGTCGGCATATGCTAGTAGTTGCACCGATTTTTGGAAAATTGCGCCTCTGGTGTTGGCTCGGGAGTTTTGCACAATCCTTTTTTTGATAAATAGGTGGTGAGTATTGATTTGGACTTGTTGGGTTTTTTCCAAAATCTGCCGAAGTGTAAAAATTTGGTCGGTAGTGGACTTTCCTTACCTAAAACCACACTGATAAGGGCCGATCAGTTTGCGTTTACCAACAACCTTTCAGGCGTTCACATATTACAACAGATAGGATCTTGTAGGCGATGTTGAGGAGACTTATGCCTCTGTAGTTGGCGCAGTTAAGAGGGTCTCCTTTTTTATGGATCGGGCAAACGATGCTGAGGTTCCCTGCTTCAGGCATACTTTCATCCGACCAGATTTGTCATATGAGTTGGTGGATGTTACTAACCAAGTCATCTCCGCCAGCTTTTTAAAGCTCAACAGGAAGGCCGTCATTTCCGGCGGCCTTATTAAGCTTGAGATTAGATATTGCTATCTTCACTTCACTCAGGTCGGGTGGTTGGCAGTTTTCGCTGTCGTTGCCAATATTGAATGGTTCGTTCTGCCTGACAGTAGGATGTTGTTCGTCATCGCCGTTTAACAGTCTGCAGAAGTGGTTCTTCCATATCCTCAGCATCGACTGCGTCTCAACTACAATATTTCCTTGTTCATCTCGACAGGATTCTGTTCGAGCCTTGTATCCTTGGCTTTGACGTTTCACACTTTGGTAAAATTTACGAACATAGTCCCTGGAGTGACACCTCTCTATATCCTCGATCGCACGCTTTTCTTGCTCTTTTTTCCTCTTTCTGAAAAGCCGATGTTCTTCCCTTCATCTTTGCCTATAGATCTCAATGGCAGCTCTCGTCTTCACCTGCAGCTTAGCCTATAAGGCCTCGTTCTTGGCTGCGAGCATCTGTCGGCATTCCTCATCAAACCAGGGGTTTCTTGCTGGTGGCCGCGAGAAACCTAGAACATCAGTTGCGGCTGATCTAATGGCTTGTTAGCATCGTTGTCATTGTTCTTCGACATTAGATGCTGGTGGTATGGTGTTAATCGAGAGGTTAAAGGATACGCGAGTTACGTTATGGGAGTTTGTTAAATTAAAACGGCTGTCGACTCTTCGGAGTGACGACAAAAAAAGAAAGAATTTAAGTAGTGTAAATAAAACAGACCGACTCTTAGGAGTGACGATTACAATGTGTCTTTATTATTTCATCAAAAATGTTCTGAACGTCACGTTAGCAACCAATTTCCACATTGACTTCTCACGGTGAAACTGTATACTTTTGCTTTATGAGTTCTAAAGCATTTGAGCTGTCTGGAGCGTTTCCGCTGCAGATTAGCATGTCAGCATTTCGCAGTGGAAGACTGTGGGAATTAATAGATAACGTAACTCCTCCTTCCCCAGTTTTTCGATTCCCCTGAATCGCTTTAAATTGTACATTTTTTATAAAACAAAATACAATTATAATAAATATTACAATTATTACAAATGAACTTAGTCCAATAGTATAATTAATAATTTTGTGAAACTTAAGTTCTGTAATTTCTTCTATGTTATTTTCATTTTCATATTTTTTCAAAATTTAACATAATATCTTCATTGTAAGTAATATTTTGGGTATGGGGTATAACAAATCGTTCCGCAAGTTTATATATCTTATTGCTAAATTGTTTATTTCCAATTCTTATGGTACAGTTTGCAAAATTTATAATATAATTACCACAAAGTTGAAGATTTCTTTCATCACAAGTACTTTTAAAACGTTTATTTTTGACATTATTAAGAATAACAAGATCACTTCCGATTTCAATTATTTCTTCGTCTGGGCTATTGACTAACTTACAATTTCTTTTTATTACACAATTTTTGCTTAATTTTAATTCTGATAAATTCAAATCATTTTCGAACTTATATGTCTCATTATTAATTCGTACAATATATTCAAGTTCTTCGTCAATTTGATTATTTTTTAAATTTTTAATTGGTACAATTAATTTTTTATCAGTTTTTAAAATTTGTACAGGAATTTTAACTGCAAGGACAATAGAATCATTTATATACCTGGCTAAACCAGCTCTTATATTACTCAGTTTTTGGATGTCAAATTTATATTCGTTTATTTCTTCATTACTAAGTATGCTTGGATGAATAATTCCTAATCTAGCTGAAACAATATTATCTTGGATGTGATCAATTTGTTCTTTTAACATATTAATCCTAAGTTGTTGTTCTAAATAATGTTCCTGTTCAATAACTTGTTTTTCAATTTTACTTATTTCATTGAGTTCATTTATAATTTTATTTCTATCCGCTTCCAAGATATTTTTTATTAAAGTAAAAGAATTGTTAAAATTGTCGTTAATTTTTACCTGCTGATTTATTGCTTTGATTGCGTTATGACTGTTTTCCTCCCTTAATTTTAATTGCTCTTCAATCTCAATCTTGTCATCTTCGCTTAGAGTTCCAAAAAGCCATTTTAAGCTACTTCTAACTATGTTAATAAGACCTCTTTTACTTCTACGTGGAAGAAGTGTAGAAACTTTGTTTTTAATCGAAGAAATTTGTTCAGTAAGGGAAACTTTGTTTTTAAAATTAGAGTCATTTATACAGCGTTCAAGTTCCAAAACAATATTAAGAATTTCTTTAGGATGAATGACATGTAAAACAATGTCAAATTTACTGACAATATCTACTTCGTCTATTTTGATTTCCGTAAATCCCAATTCCGATTCGATCTTTTCAATTACGAGGGCTGCTTGGCCAACGTTGGCTAGTACCAACATCCATATCAGGATTATCTGAAAATTTTAACGGTCGTTTAATATTATTTTCATGCACACCTTTCAATGGATATTTGCGAAATTTGGGCTGTTCTTTGTGCCTAAGGCTAATATAATTTTTTATAAATCCTTCTTTTCCTTGTAATCCACTCTTTTTTTATTATGCTTATTAATTGAACTAACCTTTCTCGCCTCGATTCTCTCTTTAACAAGTTTGTTATCGACAGTTCGATTTTGAACATCTATCGGTTTAGCTTTAATAGTCGAATGAAATGAGTGGTTATAAAATTCTACAGCTTTGAATATTTGCTCTCTAATTGGAATTTTTTTTTCTATATTAAGTACTCTAATTTTTTCCGTTAACGTGTTATTCAATCTCTCCGCATCGGAATTTCCAGTATGGTTATTCGGTTTGACAAAATGGACTTCTATACACTCATCTTTGCAGAATTCTTTTATGTTAATGCTATTAAACTCATTGTCGCAAACTATTTTTTTCATTTTCCCTTTAATTGAAATAAATTGCCTTAACTTCTCTATTAATGTTTTATGGTTCCTATCTTCAAGAAAAAAACAAACTGCATGTTTGGAAAATTTGTCTATAAAATTTATAAAATTGTGTTTGCTGTTTGTGTAAACATCTACGTGAATTATTTCGTTGATGTCGTTCGGAGTTTCTGTAATATTAAATTTCTTCCTAATTGGATTCCTATCGTATTTCGCAGCGGTGCAAGTGTCACAATTATTTATAACTTTATTGATTAAAATTTTTAAATTTGGGAAATATACTTTCGTCTTTATCCCTTCGTAATTAGCAATTATTCCGGAGTGACCAGATTCCACTTTGTGAAACAAAGATATTTGTTTCATGGCCTCTTTTTCGTCTTTAAGGTCTTTGGCTAAAAAACTACATTTTACAAATTTAACATGTGGGTTTCCTAATTCAATTAATTTCTTCTGAACAATATTGTACAGAGAGTCGTGTAATTCACAATAAATACCAATCTTACCTCTATTGATATGTCTTCGGACTATATCAGAAATATTTTCAGGTATGTCATTTTTCTCGATAAAAATTCGTTTATTGTTAAAAATCTTTTCAGTTTCTGCTTCTTTTTTTTTCTAGGATTATAATTTGAGTTTTAAACCGATTTACCACAGTTTATAAAACCGGAATGTAGTTATTGCTATTCTCTTCTTGGGAATGGACTGTCGATATTTCTAAGGATTCGTGGGAACTAATATGTTCTTCGACATTTTCGTTAGAATAATTTTCAAATAAATTTATTTCATTACTAACATGGTCAATTCTGCTTAAAAAATCAGCTACCTTGTTTTCTTTGCCTTTTATGTAGTCTATTTTAATATCATATTCACCCAATTGCATAAACCATCGTTGGAGTCTTGGGCTAATATTTTGACCAATGTTTTTAGCTTGCAACCATTTAATTGGTTGATGATCTGTTTGCAGATCGAATTCTGTACCGAATAAATAGGGTCTAAAATATTTTACACCCCAAATGATGGCGAGTAACTCTTTTTCAATCGTGGAATAATTTTTCTCATGATCGTTTAGAGTTCTCGATGCATAAAAAACTGGATGCCCATCCTGTGTTAAAACAGCTCCCAGGGCAAAGTTGCTGGCATCTGTTATTAGCTTGAATCTTCTACTGAAATTTGGGTACTTAAGAATGGGATAATCTGTTATTATAGACTTAAGTTTTTCAAACGATGCAATATAGTTTGGATCGTTGGAATTGACTTTAGTATTTTTCTTTAGGTATTTAACCATGGGGAAGGCTATTTTCGCATAGTCCTTTATGAATTTTCTATAAAAACCGGTAACGCCTAGAAAGGATTTTATTTGTCTTTGTGTTCTAGGTAATTTTAGGTTTTGAATAGCTGTAATCTTGTCGGGGTTCGGTTTAACTCCTTGTGGGGTGAGAATGTGACCTAAATATTCTGTTTCTTTGTTCAGAAATCGGCATTTATCGATTTGAAGTTTAAGTCCAGATTTTTTCAAAGTTTCAAAGATTTTTTTCAAATTATCTATGTGTTCTTCCAAAGACGTGCTGAAGACTAGGATGTCGTCCATATAGACAACACAGATTTTATTTATGAATTCCTTCAGAATGGAATTCATTAATCTTTGGAATGTTGAAGGGGCGTTCTTGAGCCCGAATGGCATTCTGTTATATTCAAAGTGACCGAGTGGTGTGGAAAAAGCTGTTTTTTTCCTATCCTCTGGCTTAACTAAGATTTGGTGGGAACCCTTAGCTAAGTCGAGTGTTGAAAAATATTGCGACTTTCCCAATTTATCTAATATTCCTTCAATATTAGGAATTGGAAATTTGTCACTAATTGTCACTTCATTGAGTTTTCTATAGTCTATGACAATTCTCCATTTTTGTTGTCCTGAGTTTTTCTTTGGAACTATCCAAAGTGGACTATTATACGGAGAATTGCTTTCGACAATTATGCCTTGATCCAACATATCTTTAATTTGTTTTTCAATTTCAAGTTCATGAGCTTTGGGGTATCTATAAATTTTTGAATATATAGGGTTATTAGTGTTTGTAACGATCTCATGTTGAATTTCATGAGTGAATGTTAAGTGATCTCCCTCAGTAAAGAAAAGTTCTTTATAATGTCTTAACAGCTTCTGAACTTTAGTTTTTTCCTCTTTATTAAGATGATTCAAATTTATTTCACTTTGTGAAGAAGATTCTATTGGATCTAATGAGATGCAATCTAACTCAAATTGAAAATTATCTTTAATAAATCCCATCTTATTCCCTTTGATATCTAGATATTGCTGTTCAAAATTCAATTTAGCGCCTAAAGGTTCTAATACATTTTGACCTATAATTGCGTCATAGTCTCTTTGTGGCAAATCCACAACTTTCCATGTAATCGTTCCTTCTATATTAAATTCTTGAGGAATAGGAGTAACTATTTTATTCGCTACTCTAGCAATCCCAGTTAATGTTGAAAAAAATTCTGGTTTGTCCAGTGGAATTTCTTGAGAGTCACTGAAAATATTTGGTTTTATAATGCTTGTTGTCGAACCGGAGTCAACTAGGCATTTAATTTGTTTGTTTTGTATAGTTAGGAGGATTAGAGGGAGTTTATGTTCCGAGGCATGTTTGGAAAATTTACCGCGGCTTCTTGGATATTTCCAATCGACATCATCTCCACGGGATTGTCATTTGTGTTTTGCGAAACAATTGAGTTTTGAAAGAAATTTCCTTGGGCAGGATGTCGATTGTTACCATAGGTATTGTTTACATTATGAGAAATTCTTGAGTTTTGGTTACCTTGAGCTCTATATCGATTGTTTAAATTAGTATTATTTGTATGTGAAACTCGTGAGTTTCGAGAGTTGTTTCTTTGAGCTGTATTTTTGGCTATTATTTTGGCTTCCGTTGTTGTAAGAATAAGAAGTATTATTGTTCTCATTGCTAACTCTCTGGGAGGATCGCAAGTCTTGATTTGTGAACTTATTTTTCCTTTGTTGTATGTCTACACATCTGAAATCCTCTAAAAGTCTTAATCTAGCGTATTTATTATAAATTGAGATAATACTTGAGTTTTCTTCTATATGAGCCCTAATATTTCCATCTATTTTCTCAATTAGAATTTCTTTAAGGTCCCTGTCTACATTTTCTGGTTTATAGATATCAGGTTTTCTATCATCGAATTCATACATTTCATTTAATTGAAAACTTATATTTCTAAACTCGTCGAATAATTCTTTTAAATTACTAACCTTTACAGAACGGCAAAAATTGAATAGTTCAGCATAACTTTTGTGGGGCTGGAAATGTTGTCTCAGCTTTGTTATTATACTGCTCCAATCCGGATTTTCCCCAAGTTGCTGAATGCACCTCCCTGCTTCACCTTGAATTTTTTCATTGGTTACGATTTGCATTGCGAAGAAACTTAGTTGCTTGTTTGAGTTGCACAGCAATAATGTCGTATTCACAGACTTAATAAATGATGACAATGGAAATTCATCTTTTCCATTAAATGGTTTCAAATGTCTGAATTGCGATAAGACACTTTCTGGACTTAGTTGAAGTTGATGTTGTTGTGCTGATTCTTGGTTTGCCGTCTGTTGACCTTGAGTTAATAGTTGTTGTTGCTGTAGTTGTTGTTGTTGCTGTAGTTGTTGTTGTTGCTGTAGTTGTTGTTGTTGCTGTAGTTGCTGTTGTTGCTGTAGTTGTTGTTGTTGGATTTGTTGCTCCTGTTGTAGTATGATACTTCGCAGTTGCAGAATCTCATCCTTTAGTTCTTCCATTTCGATCGCACCAATATTGCGGTTGTTATCAAACAATTTATTTAGTTTCTTCCGCATAAACAACTATTTCACTTTCACTGTTTTACACTTTCACTTCAATGTCTTTTCTTTTTATATATTGCCTTAATTGTTGTTCGATTCTAGTATCTTCAGATCTAGAACTACCCGACTGCGCCAGTTACGTTATGGGAGTTTGTTAAATTAAAACGGCTGTCGACTCTTCGGAGTGACGACAAAAAAAGAAAGAATTTAAGTAGTGTAAATAAAACAGACCGACTCTTAGGAGTGACGATTACAATGTGTCTTTATTATTTCATCAAAAATGTTCTGAACGTCACGTTAGCAACCAATTTCCACATTGACTTCTCACGGTGAAACTGTATACTTTTGCTTTATGAGTTCTAAAGCATTTGAGCTGTCTGGAGCGTTTCCGCTGCAGATTAGCATGTCAGCATTTCGCAGTGGAAGACTGTGGGAATTAATAGATAACGTAACTCGCGTTGTGCGAAGGTCTTGGCGGTCTCTTGCGATTCCCTTACTAAACCATATTATATATTTATTTTCTTTTATAAGGTGGGCGTGGGCTAAAAATGATCTATAAACGAAATGTTTATATTAATATTACAAATTATTCTGCATCAACATTTTTTTCGAAAATTTTAAAATTTGACCGTAAAACGTTTTTTATTAAAAACGCCCCCAAAAAGTGGGCGTGGCAAAAAAACTTTATATGAACGAAATAGATATAGATATTACGATTGTCTAACTACGTTTCTCAGACACTTTTTCAAAATTCCTTATGGTTTGGCCAAAAAATACGTTTTCCTAAAAAGGGGGCGTGGCAGTGGGCGGATTTCAAAAGTGTTTACACTTGTTTCATCTTTTAAGCTCAAAATTTAAGGCCCAAAAACTGGTGACGTACGGACGGACGGACATGGCTAAATCGACTCAGCTAGCGATTCTGAGTCGGTCCATATACTTTGAGGTATATGTAGCTAAATTATTTCTCTATGTTACAAACTATGTATCAAAACTAATATACCCCTATGGGATAGGGTATAAACATATGAGAAGGCTTCAATCCGCTGTGCGGATCGTTGAATACCCTACCTATGTTATTTTGTGAGAGTTTTCACAAATGTTGTCGCAATATAACTTTTTGTTATGGTCAATTGCGATTTTAATTTTGTTCACTAAGAAGGAAGTTCACGGATTGTTCTACTCGAAAGAGATGGCGCATTATCGTCCGAAATTAAAACAAGTGTACCCAGCTTTACGTTCTCCGCCGACGATTTTCATACAACTCGTTTTTGTAACTGCAGCAGATAGTCTTTCGACCAACGAGCCCAAAAGTGTTGTTTAGTTTGGGATAGTCGTCGCCAACGATCTATTCCTGAAATGCGCTCATTTTCTAAAGATGGTTCAACTATTGCGTTTAATGGAGCACCAATTAGGAAGTGTCCGGGTGTTAACACTGCCTCATCGCTGGGATCACTAGACATAGCACAGAGAGGACGAGAGTTGAGAATGGATTCAATATCTGCTACCACTGTTGACAGCTCTTCAAACGTCAATTACGCCTGTCCAATAGTTCTAAAGAGGTGATTTTTTGCCGATTTTACGGCACTCTTGGAGGAATGTGGTGGAATTGAATTTGCTCAGATGCACACCAGGACGCTATTGCATTTTGAGTCTGTTGCTCTAGAAATTTTTGTCGAAATTCTAGTAATACATTTCAGGCACCAATAGAGATCCCCACATAATCCACGACGTGCTACAAATCTCTTCAGCGCTGCGATAAAACCTTGACTGGAAAGGTCAGATACTACTTCCAAATGTACTGCCTTAACCGCAAAACACACAAACACTGCAACATAGGCTTTATGAGTGTGTTGTCCTCGACGTTTCAGTGTAAGGTGAAACGGCCCGCAAAAGTCCACACCGGTCTTAAAAAGGGTCTGTTGGGCTGCACTCTATCCGATGGTAAGTTTCCCATTAATTGAGTAAGGAGCTTTGGGCGGTACTTGACACAGTGTATGCAACTATTAACGACCTTCTTTGCGAGTCTTCGTACATCCAACACCCAGAATCGGTGCCTTATTATGCCAACTAGCGCTTGCGGCCCAGCGTAATAATTTTTTCTGTGTAAATAGACAATTAGAGACTTCACAAACAAATTAGATTTTGGGAGTAGGACATTTGACAGGATAAGGGATGTTCGCATTCTGCAAACGCCCACCAACTCGGAGGAGTCTTAAAGAATCTGCGTCTAAAAAGGGGTTGAGAGTATTGACGCAACTCTTTGGGCTAATCTATTTTTCCGCTTCTAGTAATTCTCCTCCTTGAATGCTTCACGTTGAATGTGCCAAACAATTCTGAGTAACGCCTCATCTAGTTCATTTGCGGATAACATTGGATCTAACGTCGGTTTTCTGGAGATCGTTTTCTTACACCTGTAGATCTAATTCTTCGCATCTTCTTTGTTGCTCTCAGTACTATTGCGATTATTCGAATCGTTTTATCAAATTCGCTGAAGCGTTGATAGTTGTCTGCAAAGTCGACATCCACCCTTTTTGCCAATAGGGCAACGTCACCTTTTCGTCTTCCAGGTGTATTTTTCCCTATCACCGATAAATCTTTTTTCTCCGGCCAATGTTTTTCAGGTGAATAAAGAAAACTTGGTCCCGTGAACCATATACTTCCAACTAATTCTTCCGCATATGCGCCTCTAGATACAATATCTGCTGCATTTTGCTTGGATGTCACATGTTGCCAGATCGCTTGTGGCATATATGTTTGAATTTTTGAGATTCTGTTTGCCACAAAAACTTCCCAAGTAGATGGATGGGCTGACAGCCAACATAGAATGATTTCAGAGTCAGTCCATAAGTAAATCTCATCAACAAAATGTTCAAAATTCGGGTAAATTTTAGCAACTAATGACGCCAACATTTCTGCCGCACAAAGTTCAAGCCTTGGTAAACTTTGCGTTTTTATAGGAGCAACCTTAGATTTTGCAGTAACTAAGTTACAACATATGCGAATGTGTTCATCGACAGTTGTAAGGTACAAACAACATCCGTAGGCCTTCAATGACGCATCCGAAAATCCATGAATTTGAACCGATCTCGCTTGGGGTGTTAACATAAATCTAGGTATTTTAATTAACTCTATCTCTTTTAATCGAGATCGAAAGATTTCCCAATCGCTGTGAATACTAGATTGAATTGATTCATCCCAATCCATCTTTTTGACCCAAAGGCTTTGCAACAATATTTTCCCCTTTACAACTACGGGATTGATCAGCTCTAATGGATCGAATAACATGGACAACTCAGAAAGGATTATGCGTTTCATAATTTTAATATTGGGGGAAACTCTGGAACAACATATTGGAATTGATCCATCAACGGATTCCACTTAATACCCAGAGTTTTTATAATATCCGAATCATTGATTCTCAATAGTTTTTCTCTTTTATCTTCCGGTATACCCGACAAAAGAGTTTCTTCATTTGTGTACCACTTCCTCAATTCAAATCCTGCACCTTCTAGTAACGTCTTGACCTCATTATAGATTCCATGAATTTCTTCTAAGGAATCGCCACCGCTAATAAGATCATCCATGTAGAAGTCCTGCTGTACAACCTTTGCACCTAAAGGAAATGTATCTGCATTTTCATCCGCCAACATCTTCAAGCATCTAGTAGCTTGATATGGAGCTGGTGTAGTGCCATACGTAACCGTATTCAATTGGTAAATCTTTAAGCTATCTTTTGCATTGGCTCTCCATAATATGCATTGGTATCTACGATCCTTCTGATCTATGACTATCTGTCGATACATTTTTGATATGTCTGCTGTTAATGCAAATTTATAGCATCGGAATCGAAAAATAATCATATACAGATCGTCTTGCGTTACTGGATCCTTCGACAAAATCTCATTCAGTGAGGTACCATTTGAGGTTCGGGCATTGCAGTCGAATACAACCCTTAATTTAGTCAACGAAGAGTCTGGTCTAAGCACATACTGATGAGGACTAAAATATTTCAAATCTTTGAGTTGCGTACATGATTCAGTCATATGACCTAATTGTTTATATTCCTCCATAAAATCAACGTATTGTTTTTTTACCTCTAAGTTTCTTTCTAGTCGCCTTTCTAGCGATAGAAACCTCTTCTTCGCTATCTCAAAAGATTCCCCTAAGATCGATGGGTCTTCCTTGAAAGGTAATCTGACAACGAATTGGCCCTGTCTATTCCTAGCCACTGTCCTTAAAAATTGTTGCTCGCACTTTTCTTCTTCAGGACTTAAAAACGTTGTTCTTGCATCGACTGGAAGAAATGGTCTGCTCCTATTAGCATATCTATTTTCGACGCCTTATTAAAGTTAGGATCCGCTAAAATTATATTTTTCGGGATATTCCAGCTATCAACTTCAAATGATTGGCTCGGCTGGGGGTTCGTTATATTTTTAAGAATCAAAAGATCCAATTCAGTTTCGAACTCGGAAATTCTTGACTTGCAAGTAGCCTTTGTAATGTGACGAATTTTCGCGACTTCGTTGCCAATTCCGCTTATTTGCAATTCAGTTTTCGATTTTGATAGCTTCAGTCTTTGAGCCATGCATTCGGTTATGAAATTTAGTTGGGAAGCGGAATCAAGTAACGCTCTACCAAACGTGTCTCTTATTAAAATGATGGCTGTCGCCAACACGACCTGATTTCGGCAACTGCCTAAGCAAACGGTTTGATTTGAGATACCTGGTTGGGAAATTTCCTCGTTGACAGTGGCATTACCTGGCTTAAATCTATGCAACAATCGGTGGTGTGGTAAAGAACATATATCTAGTACATTTATTCTTAGTGCACCGTCGAACAGAGTGTCCTTTTTCAAGACAGTTTATACAAAGGATCAACTTTTTTACTTCTTGAAACCTCTTACCAACTGGCAAATTTTCAAATTCGGCACAACTTTCCACTATGTGACTGTCCGATTGACAATACTGACATTGAACTCGTTGTGTGGCCGAGGACGTGCCTCTTCCTATTCTATTTGGTTTCCCTCTTCCATTGCGGAATCGTGATTGTTCCGTTCTCGCATCGACATTTGATAATGCTGATGATGATCCTGCCAACTTCGATTCCTTCACTTCTAAAGTTTTGCAACGACGATCTAAAACTTTTGTGAATGCCTCCCAATCAGCTAATTCGCTATAATCGATGGCATCCTGCCATTTCGCTTGTGTATCTTCATCTACCCTGTCCAAATCTAGCGAAATAAGTATGGCATTGGTTATGTCCTTGTAATTCCCTATCGACAACATGGCAGTAAGATGAGTGTTGAAGCTATCCTCAAGATTATGCAAGGCAAATGCGGATGTTTTGGTTATTTTTGGAATTTCCAACAACAGGTTTATGTGCTCTTGAAAGATCAAAGTTTTGTTATTAAAACGCTTTTTTAATCTTTCCAACGCTTTACGGTAGTTTGTGCCTATCATATCGAACTCCTTTATAGCTCCTAGTGCAGGAACCGAAAGACAACGTCGAAGGTAGTTAAACTTTTGTAAATTATCCAGAGTATCGTCTTTATCCACTAAGTTTGTGAAAAGACCAATTAAATTGGGATATTCTGAGAATTTTTCCGAAAAGGATGGCAGTTTAATTTGTTCCAGCTTTGAACGATTCATTGGCTGATGATAGAAATACGTAGTTTTTAATCCTTCACCAGCGGTGGTATTACTTCTGGCTTCAGATAAATAGCTCAATACAGCAGCCTTTGTACTGACGTTTCTTCGATTTCATCTCGAAAGTTAGAATTCTGTTCCACCTCAGCGGCTATATCAAACTTTCCAATGGAACTTTGCACAATTAGGATCTGTTTGAAATATGATTCCAATATTCCTAGCCGACACTCTAACTCTGTTGTAGATAACCGTTCTCCTTTTTGGGCTATTAATGTTTTTATTCGAGTTGTTGTCCCTCTTAAAACTTTCAACTCAGATAGAGCTTTATTAGGATTGCTACAGTCAATTCTAGCTTGCGTTGCCATTTCTGGTGCATCTTCATCCCCTGGTGCCATAGCAGAATAAAAACTATAACAGCCTCAACGTTCTAGATGAGAATTATATTCAACATTATGAATTTGTAATTAAATTTGCAGCGCAACTTTCCCTCGCAACAATGAGTGAATTTATTTGCTAACCAGCAACTTTGTATTCAACAGCAATGTTCTTCAACACCGATTCTCACTCTGAAGAATTCAACAACTCTGCAATACAACAGCAACAGCAACAACTCTGCAATACAATAGCAACAGCAACAACTTCTCGCAACTCAAAGAATCCCTCGAAGAATCCAACAACTTTTTTTTCTTTTCGCAACAATTTTCCTCTACTTCAGCAACAATTTGTCTCTAATAATCTCTAGCAACAATATCTATTTCCAGCAACAAGTTTCTTAACCGATTCCTCAAATATGTATAAGAAACATATGAAGCAATTCCTCAGCAACAATTAAATATGTACTGTCAACTCCGACAGAGCAACTTATATATGATAATATAATTATAATAAAGAGCGCTTACGATTTCTCCGAAGTAGCAATTTATGATATTCACCACGAGATCAAAGCTCTTGTTGTAGTTGCACCGATCGCTTGAGTGTACTGAAAAGCTTTTTCAATCACTTTCTTCTGTATAGCGGTCAGCTCTTCTTCTTCGATGCACAGATGAGTCCACAGCGAATAATGAGGAGCAAAAGCTTTTCGTCGATGATGATGACTTTAATTTCTCTCTGTCACATAGAACTCAGTAATCAATTTGGATTCTTTAACTTGTATTTATTTTTAAGACATACATACCACCAATATTTAAATTTAGATACACCAATGATTTATGCACTTTAACTAGCAATCAGTGAGGGATCGACTTCTGAGATTTCCCGGGTTTCGGCACCATGTTATTTTGTGAGAGTTTTCACAAATGTTGTCGCAATATAACTTTTTGTTATGTTAAATTGCAATTTTAATTTTGTTCACTAAGAAGGAAGTTCACGGATTGTTCTACTCGAAATTGAAAGTCGTTTTTTGCCAACGTTATAAAATTAATTTATTGTGCGACTGCACTGTTCAACGATTTGAAGTAGAGAGACCATGAGGTTTTAATTTTACATCGATCTATGTTTCAATTCATGTTTCAAAATTATGTAATATTAGCCTTAAGCTTTTACAGACATTACATTCAAAATAGATTATTTGCTTTATTAACAATGGATTTTTGATTTTAAGATTCTAAACAAATTTCCTACTTCGTGTATTTAAAAATAAAATTAATTCAAAAAAATTCATTTTAAACAAATTTATATTTTGTACATTTTATAATACGTGGGTATTAACACCCTATCCCATCCCATCTGTAAAACTAATATCCCCAAAAAGTGTACATGGTTTAAAACACGATAGAACTTTTACGGTTCTACAAAACAAAATATTGTTCAAACAGTTTATCAGAATCTTTTGTTGTTTGACAAAAAACATCGTTTTTCTCCAGCATATGCTATGGGGTAGGGTATACAAACGGTTTTTGTAAGAAAACGCCCCCCAAAATATACGTTTTTCTAAAAAGGGGGCGTGGCAGTGGGCGGATTTCAAAAATGTTTACACTTGTTCTTCTGGGAGCAACAAATTTGCACGTGTACCAAATTTCATCCATTTAGCTCAAAATTTAAGGCCCAAAAACTGGTGACGGACGGACGGACAGACATGGCTAAATCGATTCAGCTAGCGATTCTGAGTCGATCCATATACTTTGAGGTATATATAGCTAAATTATTTCTCTATGTTACAAACTATGTATCAAAACTAATATACCCCTATGGGATAGGGTATAAAAATCAAAGGCAAAATAAAAGTATATTCTGTCTATTTTTCTGGTGGCTCGACATCAGGCGAAAGAGATTAAGCTTTAAAATGATTTAAGAAAATATTAACAATAAATGGTGATTTCTTATTCGTATGAGATATTAATTGTAGGCATAGAGATTGGGGTTGCAAAAAAGCTTATACTTGGGAAAACATTTTATGTAGTCTATCTGTAATATTGCTATTTTCTTCTTGTCGAACTTATTTTCCAGCTAGTTCTCGTGGTAGTGCATCTGTCCTTGACTTATTTATTAGTTTATTACTAATGTGCCTAGTCTAGTAACCCAACCATTATCTTTAACTGAACTTAGCTCTGATCAAAACCCAGTAGTTTGTCGGGTCTTATGGTCGGGTGAAGTGCAACATATAAGTTAAGGCACGCGCACATCAACCAGACAACTTGGCATAACCGGACACCGGACACCGCACATTCCACTCCCAACATACGTTTTTCTCACACTACATTTCCTCACACTACATTCTCACACATAATCCAATCATATCACTATTACCGCATAATCAGCACCTTTTACCTATTCACCCCATGCACCGATCTATTCCCTTACAATGCACATTATTTAAAAAGATAAAATTACTTTAAGATAGAATTAAGTTATGAAGAATGAATAAAGCAATCATGAACTGAACCTGAAAGAAAAAGGTCGTTATATTTACAAACGAGCATAAATAATTGGCGCCCAACGTGGTTGTGGTCTGTGTTTTGTGGTTAAAAAGTTGATCTCAAAAATCCTTGTAAAGGAGAAAAGGATCATTTAAAATAATCGTCATACAACGAGAATAACCTAGCACAAAAAGGCAACATTGAAGAACTCAACGACCAACTACAAATCCTCATATAAGGAGAATGTTAAGGACCCTAACAACAAACCGAATTAGGACGATTAAGGATCTCAACAATCAACAAACAGGAATAATCAGCCTAAAAGAATTAGTCAGCAAAAAAAATTAAACTTTTGTGAGTAAAAACAAATTGTGAAAATTTAGTTGATTATTAGTTGAAATATCGTATAGAATTTAAATAGAAAGTTTTAATAAGTAAATAATAGTGTAAAGGTATTCCAAAATGAGCATTACAAAAGAACAAATTATAGAACTTGTCCGCGCTACCGTCGAGTTATCACAGGAACAGTTCACGGAACAAATAAATAATCTGACATCAGCAATCGGTCAATTGCAACCCCCTAGTGTTAAAACTTACGTGTCTGTATCTGTTCAACCCGGTGTTCAAAATCGTAGTGGTGGTCTCGATCTAGTAAAATCGTTACCCGAGTTTAAAGGCGATACCTCCTCATATCCTTCCTGACGTCCAGCGGCACATTTTGCAATGGGTTATTATATCGAAGGATCTGGAAATTACTACATAGCCATGGGAATTCTAAGAAACAAAATAACAGAATCTGCTAACGCAACTTTATCCGCTTTTAATACGGTGCTAAATTTGAATGCGAGTATTGCTCGATTAGATAAAGTTTACTCGGACAAAAGGCCATTACATGTTCTTGAAAATGAACTTAGTATTTTGCGTCAAGGGAACCTATCCATTAGTGAATATTACGACGCAGTTGATAAAAACTTAACCCTAATAATAAATAAAAATATTATGACACACAGCGGTAACAATGAGGTTATTGTTGCTCTCAACGAGCGTGCCAGGGAGAATGCTTTACGTATTTTCATTTCCGGGCTACGAAAGCAACTATGCGATATATTATTTTCTTCTCGTCCGTTTGATCTACCGACAGCTCTTGCAACGGCACAAGAACTGGAAACAAATCATAAGCGGTACGAATTCGCACGTACGTTTGCAGCGAGCAGCTTAAAAAAAAGGGATCCCAGTTTCAACAAGATTCTGATCCACATATTCGCAATTATCCACAGTATAGTCGTGTTCAACAAAACCAACAAAATAAACCAGTTCCAATGGATGCAGATAATCGTACTTCTTATTTTAGAAAGCAAATTCCTACTCGGAATAATTCTTTCAAACAGCATCCGAGTAGAAGCCTAAGACATCCAGACCAACAACAAGCCATGGTGGCTAAACGCCCACGGGACATAACGAATTCTACTTAATCACCTATCCCAAAATTACAAAAAATTAACTTAATGCAATTAGAAAGTTCCGAATTAGGAAGCGAATTATGTTGGGATAATTCTTCTGAAGGGCAGTCGGATGACCAAATTGATGATGAGATCAATTTTTTAGGGTAAAGTCACTCTTGCCGTTTATTACTAAAACTGCAATAAATGGACAAGAGATGCGAATTTTAATAGACACAGGAACTTCCAAGAATTATATTAAAAAACATGATTTTCTTAGAGCAATATGCCCAGTAGAAAACCCCTTCAATGTTAAGTCTGTCAACGGAACAAATCTCATAAAAGAAAAATGCAAAATAAATATCTTAAAAAATAATTCAACATTCTTCATACCCAGTTCGTTGAATACCTTCGACGGTATTATAGGGTACGACTTCCTTAAGCAAATAGATGCAAAAATCGATACCAAAAATGAAATTTTGTTTTTTTAGAGATGGCAAAGAAAAACTGCGCCATCTCAGTTGTCAACAGGTTAACTTAATTACTACAGACCAGGAGTCAGTTCCTGAATACATATACGAACACAGTTTAATCAGTTAATTCAAGAAAATGCCTCTGCATTTGCAGAGCCAGATAGGGCATTACCTCTTAATACACAGATTAAAGCCACTATACGGACAACAACCGACGAACCTGTCTATACTAGGAGTTACCCTTATCCTATTTCAGCGACCGTGTTTATAAATGCTGAAATAAAATCACTTTTGCGAGACGGAATCATTCGAACATCATGTTCACCATATAATTCCCCAATTCATGTAGTTAATAAAAAAGGTTTGGACGAAAACGGCAAACCAAAATTGCGAATGGTCATTGACTTCAGGAAAATAAATGAGAACACCATAGCCGTACGGTACCCCATCCCTGATACATCGGTCATTCTAAGATATCGGTTAAATCTGTCACGTCTATATTGACGACATAATCATATACTCCCCAGACGAGCAGACACATAGACAGAATATTGAAAAAACTGGAACAAGCCGGAATGCGAGTTTCCACGGAAAAATCAAAATTTTTTAAAACCGAAGTAGAGTTTTTAGGCTTTTTAGTTTCACAAGAATGTATAAAGTCTTGCCCCGACAAAGTTCAGGACTTTTTAAATTATAAAACACCAGAGACACTTCGAGCATTACGTTCTTTCTTGGGATTATCAGGATATTATCGTAGGTTTATAATGGACTATGCAAGAATAGCTAAACCTTTGACGAAATTCTGACGCGGAGAAAATGGTTACGTAGGGACTAACCGTTCCAAAAATATAAAGATAAAACTTGATACAGAGGCCTTGCAGGCATTTGAAAAACTAAAAAAAATTGTAGCTTCAGAAGACGTTTTACTTCAATATCCCGATTATAAGAAGCCCTTCCGATGCCGATGCCTCTTCATCTGCATTAGGAGCAGTACTCTCCCAGAATGGCAAACCCATTACCATAATTTCCCGAACGCTTTCAAAAACGGAAGAAAATTACGCCACCAATGAGCGCGAACTTTTGGCAATAGTGTGGGCATTACAGAATCTCAGACACTACTTATATGGTACCAAAGACATAAACATATATACAGATCACCAACCCCTTACATTTGCAATTTCGGACAAAAATCCAAATTCAAAGATCAAGAGATGGCGTGCTTTTATTGAGGAATTCTCGCCTAAATAAGCCCGGTAAAGAAAATAAAGTTGCAGATGCGCTTTCTAGACAATTTATTCATACTTTATCTAAATCAAACACAAAAACGGAAACAGTACATAGCGAAATTACATCAACAAGAACAATTAAAACAATAAAATTCCCTGTCAATCAATTTAGAAACCAACTTGTAATATCCAGTTCTGACCATAATCATAAGAGTACAAAAATTTTATTTCAGAAATGTATCCGACACACAATAAGCTTTAGTACTGATTCCGTACTAATGCAATATCTTCGAGAATGTGTAAATCCCAATGTGGTGAACGCTGTTCACTGCGATCTTCCAACTCTGGCCCAAGTTCAAAATACTGTAATGCCAAGCGTTAAATTTGTTCACACTGAAAAACTAGTTATTGATCTCTTAAACAAAGATGACCAATTAGAGACAGTTACAACGGAACATAATCGTGCTCATCGATCCCTTCAGGAAAACTTTCAGCAAATTCTCAATGACTACTACTTTCCCGATATTAAGAAGATGCTCAAAACTATTATTATGAATTGTAAAATATGCTTGGAAAACAAATACCAAAGCAAACCTCCCAAACCAGAGATAGTTGCAACACCGTTGCCTAGCGTCCCGGGAAAATAAAAAGCATTTCCTAACGTGCATTGATAAATTTTCCAAATTCGTAATAGTAATCCCTATAGCTTCTCGTTCTTCAAATCTTAGGAAAATTCAAAAGTCCAAAAATATTAGTTTCTGATAATGAAAAAGCGTTTAAATCAGGTATTATTACAATGCTCCACAGAGATCACTTTTCCATTGAGCAATTATTCGTACCGACACTCCATAGTGAGAGTAATGGCAAAATTGAGCGATTCCATTCTACGCTTTTAGAAATTGCACGTTGTATAAAATCGCAACAACAAATAAATGACACAGTAGATCTTGTGCTTTTAGCAACACATAAATATAATAATACGATCCACTCCATTACGAACGCAAAACCAACCTATATAATGCACGATTATCAAACAGAAAAGCTAGAGCTCATAGAGCTTGTTCATGTCACAAACCTCTCTGAATATAGGACCATTGCTTACGAAAGCAAAAACGTTCACATAACGGCCCTGCAAAGAGGAGACGATATTCTGAACCAACAATCTGAAGAAATATTGCACATAATTAGTACACTTGAAGTCCCAAGGAGATTCGCAAGATCTATAGACTTTATTGGGAGTACACTAAAATTTATAGCCTGAACCCCTGACCACAGCGATTTTGAACTTCTATTAACGAAAGAAAATACACTAATTGAGAACGGTAATAGACAAACAAAAAAAAATTCTCAAATACAAGACAAAATTAATGAATTAACAAATCAGATCAATGCCATAGTTACACAACACAGCGATATTAGCAAGTCTTCAGAGTCAGAATTATAACTTTTGGAATATCTATCTGTAAGTAATAATTGTTCAAAATGCGAACCTTTTATACCCGATTTATCCAATGAAAACACCGAACTCTTAATATTGTACAGTTAACGTTTTATTATAATAATTCAGATTGTTAACTACTAAACAAGGATTTGGCAGTTCATGTTACTCGAGCGAGTGTAAAATCGGGACTGACTAAACAAAGTAAATTATGAGAACAAATTCAATTTAATAATGGGAGAGCTTTCATTGTTAGTACATATCTACAAATAGATGTGTTAAATACTAACACATGCAAAATAATAGTTTAATTTTCAACATCCTCCGGGCGGCGATCACAAGAACGATCGGTTACTTCAAGGGGGTACAACAGCTGCACAGGTCGTCGGAGGACCGATCCATTCGCTAGACGAACTTCACATGCCCGTACTTTGCCATCTCTACCTGGAAATATATTACGAATGATGGCTAAATTCCAAAGAGTCTTCGGAAGCGAACGATCTTCCATCAGCACCACATCTCCAATAGCTAAATCGGATGATTTCGTTCCCTTGGCATGATGGAATAGTCGCAATTGTTGAAGATATTCTCTATACCACCTCCGCTTAAAAGATGATATAAAGATCAAACGTTCCTTCCATCTCTGTTGTAGGCCTTTCATGTTTCTTCCGTTGTTATTTTCCTTGCAATCATCACCCTGATATGAACATAACTGGGGACCACGTAAAAGTTGAGCCGGCGTAAGTGGTGACAGATCCAGAGGATCATCTGCAACGTAAGTTATTGGTCTGGAGTTGACGACGTCTTCGACTTCAGTAAGCAATGTACAAAGCTTATCTGTTTCTAAGGTTTCTTTACCCACTGCTGCCCTCAATGCCGACTTAACCACACCCACTAAGCGCTCCCAAAACCCAACCCACCAAGGGGTACGTTCTACAATGAATCTCCAGCAAATGCGATGACTAGACAAAAAACCTCTGAATTTCTCATCAGCGAAACTCAATTTCTGCAACTCTGAAGAAGTTTTCTTGCAAGTGGAAGCGTTGTCCGACCATATCACTCTAGGAACACCTCTACGAGCTATGAAGCGACGTATTCCCATGATGCAGCTTTCTGCTGTTAGGTCAGAAGTCAGCTCAACATGAACTGCCCTTATCGATGCACAAGTAAAGAGCATTATGTACACCTTCTTCTTTTGCCCAGCGTCGCATGTATAAAGTGGCCCTGCAAAGTCCAAGCCAGTAATGGTAAACGGCAAGGAGAACACTATTCGATCTCGTGGTAATGGTGCAAATGGTTGAGTAGCAGGTTTTGATCGAAGTACCTTACATATCGTACAGCACTTGATGATAGACCGAACCAATTGCCGACCCTTAATGATCCAGTAAGTTTCACGCAAACGAGCTAAGACCGCCGAAACTCCACCATGAAATAGCAACTCGTGTGTGTGAGCAACTATCAACTTCGTTATGTGAGAAGACTTCGGTAATATTATAGGATGTGCAACGTTCTTTGAAGGCAACAATTGTAAGCGCCCGCCTACTCGTAAATACCCGCTACTCGAATCTATAAATGGATTAAGTGTTAGCAATTTAGAATTTAAGAGTATAACCTTATTTTGCTGTAGTGCTGTAATTTCAGCATTAAAATATTGCCGTTGCACTTCACTGATCCAGTATACTTCAGAATGATTTAACTCAGTGGCAGTGAGATATGATAATTCTCCAATGGACACGTATTTTTGGCGATGTTTTTTCTTAAAAGCGTTGAGGGCTCGAAAGCAGTACGCCGTTACTCGCAGTAGTTTGTTCCATCTGCTAAATTTTGTAATATCTAACAACGACTTTTTCGAATCTGCTTCTTCTGCAGTCTCCTCATTCACCTCAACACGCTTCGAAAACGATGAAAGTGCTGTAATGTTGTTCTCATTCATAGACGGCCAGCAATTTGGAACCATTTGTAGCCAGTCTGGTCCATGCAACCAAAGTGTTGAGTTAACTAAAGATAGTGCGCTGATCCCTCGAGTTACTAAGTTTTTTTTTTTTTTTTTTTTTTTTTTTTTTTTTTTTTTATTTATTTATTTTTTCAAAACGTTATAAATTGATTTGGCTACCTGCGAAGCATATAGCTTATCTGCAGGTGGTTAAAAAGTTATAATTGTTCATTATTTAGAAGTTTATATATAAATTTAAAGATACGATATATAGTGGTGTGATTTAAATTTTTCGAATTCTATGTTTTAGTTAACATGGCTTATATTTAGAAAGTGTAATTTCATTTTTTTCTTTCTAGTTTTGAAGTTTGCAATATTTTTTAAAGTTAATGGTAGTGTATTATATATTTTTGGAATGACGTATTTCAGTTGTCTCTTTCCATATGTATTAAACGTTTCAGGGATTTCTAAGAGTCCTTGGGCTCGTCTTCTTGTGTTGACATTGTGTTGAATAGGCTGTTGAAATCTTAAGTCGTCATAATACTCCAACATACTTGTCATCTTAAAAACGCCATTTACATCTAGAACTAGAAAATTTATATTAGAGGTATTGATTATTTTAACTATTCTATGCTGCAGACGGATTATTTTGTCTAAAAGTGTCTTTGAAGCATTTCCCCACGATAATATTCCGTATCGAATACGCGATTCAACTAGTGAGTAATAAACCTGCTTCTGGACATCGACGTTAGTGTATTTATTCAGATGAACCATCGCGAAAACAGCACTTCTTAGTTGGATTTGCAGCTTATTTATTTGGGCGTGCCAAATAAAGTGATCATCAATTATTACACCCAGATACTTTATGGTTTTAACAACATCGATTACTTTATTTTGAGCTGTTGTTGGGCAGCCATCGTTTCTGTGGTAGATATTTATAATAGCTTCGTGTTGATATGGTGTCCGTATATGCATAAGTTTAGTTTTTTCGGCGTTTATTACTAATCCATTGTCATGGCACCATCTGGAAACTCTGTCGAATTCATCTTGCATTATTGCAGTTGCAGTGTTCAAGCATCTATGTTTTACAACAATTGCAATGTCATCAGCGTATGCAAATGTGGTACTTCTTTGAAATACTCTTAAAAGTTCATTGGTGAAGAGAATGAATAAGATTGGTCCCAATTTCGAGCCTTGTGGTACCCCAAACTCAGTGGTTGTTTCTTTACTTATTCCATTCCCTACTTTCACCTTCATAGTTCTTTCTGATAGGTAATTCGTTATCCATTTAGCTAAAGCCCCTCTAACTCCAATTCTATATATGCTTTCTATTAGCTTTTTGTGGCTAAGTGTGTCAAAGGCTTTACTGAAGTCTATAAACATAACTAACACATGATGGTTTTTATTTAGGCTAGTAGTCACTGCATTCGAAAGCTCACCCAGCAAACTTCCAGTACTCTTACCTTTTTGGAAACCGTACTGGTTTTTTTGGATTATTTTGTGTTTTTTAATGAATTTGGTTAATCGCGTTACTACAATTTCCTCCAAACATTTTTCTACAACTGGCAAAATTGCAATCGGTCTATAATTTCCAGTATCTTTTTTAGATCCGCCTTTGTATACAGGTCGAATTATGGAAGTTTTGAGTACCTTTGGGATTGAGCCTTCAATGATGCTTCGATTAATGATCATTGTGATTACAGGTGCTAGATATACAGCATTTATTTTAAGGTCCATTGGTCTAATGTTGTCTGCTCCTGGTCCCTTTGTGGTATTTAAACTACTCAGCATCCAAAAAACTTCAGAAACGCTTGCTTCTTCCATATAAATAGAGGATGCAACGTACATATTTACGTGATTGGATGTTATATGGTTACATTGGTGTATTATTTTCTGTACCTGGTTCGAAAATTGGTCAGCAAATTGATTAACAGTGGTCGATAGGTTGTTGGCTGAGAAATTGTTTATAATAATTTCATCAATTGTTTGCTTCTTTCGTCCCATTAGTTCATTTAACACATTCCATGTTTTTCGTGGGTCATTTTTGGCATTTGTGAATTGTTGTTTGTAGAAATTTGATTTCATATTCAAAATAGATTTAGTAACTAAGTTTCGATACGACTTGTACTCTTGTTGGTATCTTATATTAAGTGGATTATTTTTCCATCTTCTATACAGCTCGTCTCGCTTTTTACACATTTTTAAAATATCATCTGTTATCCACGGTTTTTTCGTTCTAGTTCTTTTATTTGTAATTTTAGTTCCATTTGACTGCGTATATATATTATTCATTTTACTCACAAAGTTGTTGTAAATTCCCTCGACTCCAGGTACTTCACAACAGCTCTGCCAGTCGGTTTGCGCAATCAATTGATTAACCATGTTTTGATTAATTTTACTATAAACTGACATTTCTTTTTCGATGCTGTCATCTACTTCATTCCTTGTAGCATACATGGTCATATAGTGATCGGATATATCGGTTTCAACTGTAGCTGATACGATATCTAATTTGGTGATACTTACAAATATATGGTCTATTAGTGTTGATGTGTTTGAAGCTATATCGACTCTTGTAGATCCTTTTATCACACTAGTCAGTCCTTTGGATGCCATCGTTTCCAAATATCGAATGACATGAGACTCACCAATGTGTTTAATATTTATATTTATATCACCTAGTACAATTAATTCACGTTTACTTTGCAGGTTATTGTCCAATTCATAAATAAACTCAGTAATACTGGACTTTGGTGGTCTATAAATAGCGTAAATATATACTTTTCTACTTCCAGATTCAACCTCTACTTGAATATTTTCATATGAATAAGAATTTACAAATATTCTTTCATATCTAATATTGTTTTTAATAAAAATTGCAATTCCTCCACCTTTACTTTCTTTTCTATTGTTAAATTCAGCATTAAATCCATCAATGTTGTATAAATCATTTTCTTCTCTTTTTATGTTGATTTCATTTAAAACTATGACGTCAATATGACATAAAACATTCTTAATTTCTGCTATGAACGTGTTCCAGTTTTTTCTTATTGATCTGATGTTAAAACAAACACAACAAAAATTCAAATTTTTAAAGAAGTCTGCATCGATGCCGATAATGCCATGCATTACCCTAAAGTCAATGTCAGCTTCACCGTACTCGTTTTCTATCATTTTTTTTTTTTTTTTTTTTTCGGCTTTCCTTTTCGATTGTTTTGTTCTGCATTATTAGGGTTACAAAGACATTTTGTTAACATCATTGACAGAGCCTATGTGTATGGATTCACCGTTTTCACTTTTTCTTGCAAGCACTTTACCTGATGTCTCCCACACAAATCTCCAGTTGCACTCTCTGGCTTTGTTCTTAGCGAGCCAAAGTAAATGTTTATTTGTTGGAGTTAGTTGATTATTAACAAATACATGCGCATCACTCTCTTGAACTTTGTTTTGGTTGTTGTTTGTGTTCTGCCTAATTTTGATTAATGCAATTGTGCGAATGAATTTAGCTTTTTTCATCATTTCGGTTTTGCGAGCATAGTTTGCAAATGATGCAATAATATTTGTGTTTTTTGGGTTTCGTTTGTTTGTTCTGTATACGTCAGTAATATCAGTGTCGTTTATTTCGCAGTTTATAGTTTTACCCACTGCTTTTATTATGTCGATTAAGTTTTCACCGGTTGTGATTGGAATGTTTTTTATTTCTATGTTGTTTTTAAGTAGTTGTTGCTCCAGTGTATTAATTTTTGTTTCCATAAAATAAATTTGTGCATCTTTCTTAATGTTGTTTTCTTTCAATTCTTTTATTTCTGTTGATAGTTTTTGAAGAATGTCGTTGTTAAGGGTAGGTGTCCCAGACCGACCAACTCAAATTTCATGTAAATGCATTTGAATGTGTTGGTAAGCTCTCTTTAATTTTACTCATGTGCTCTTTGCTTCAACGCAAACGAAAACTGAAGGAAAAGACAAAAAGTAGCAAGCGCAGACTAATATTACATATACCTACCTACCTACATATGCAATATACAGACACCAAGCAAATAACTTGAAAACAAAAATGGAAAGAGAAGGAAAAAAATCAAGTTGAGGGTTGGTTTGGTGTACATATTTTGTGTTGTAATTTTCTTTCAGATTTGGTGATAAAATGATAAAATTGTTGCTGGCTGCCGCGCAGCGAGGTGTAAAAGCAGTTTTTGAGGTTTTCATTGTATATCTTATAAAAAAAATGTGTAAACCTTACCTAGGTTAACTTTTTTCTTAATTTATGAGATGTAGGAAAACACTTGTTTGGATGAAAATTCGATTACTCAAATAATAGGACGGTAGACAATAGTGCTACTGATTCTCCTCGCAACAATAGTAGGATGAAATTTTTCAAATCAAATAACAAAAAATGATAGATATTTATCTAGGTAATTGTCACCCCATCTTCTATCAATGCTCGTTATGAAGGTACCTAAGCACCTTATATAAAAAAAGAAGTTTACGAAAGTTAATTTAACCGCTATAATTAATTTTTGTAGGTTCAAGGTGTCAAATTCACCAAACAAATACTATTTGAGTCGAATTTTAAAAAAAACGAAAACGTTTTTCCGTGCAGCGAAATGTTTTTTAAACTATTGAGAAATGTATTTAAATCAATTATACGCCTGCCCTCCGGAACAAAACTACAGTTGTCCTTCACTGTAATGTCCACCTCCATAGGAATTTCAAATTCCTGACCCTGATGTTTTACGTGATCACTTTCAATTTCAACGTTCGTCAATGTTGTTGACGTTGAAGAAAAATCTTCCGAAACACGATTTTTTACAACATACCTTCAATCAATATGTAAATTGTAAAGTTTCGGAAAATTAAATTAGTAAATAAAAAATCAAATAAATTTAATAAATATAATATAGAAAATGACATAGTTCAAACAGTCAGAATCTTTTGTTGTTCGACAAAAAACAACGTTTTTCTCCTTCATATGCTATGGGGTAGGGTATGAAATGTTTATATAATCATAACCAATAATCCTGCATCAAAAGTTTTTTCAAATAAGGGGTCCGCCAAATAACTTTTTTTTTTTTGAAAATGCTATAAAAAAAACTACTGAATATTTTCTCAAATTTCTTTTTTTATTTGAAAGTACAATCCTTCCGGTTAATAATGGAAAATAATTTCATTCAAATGGCTGCCTCGGCTGGCCATGCAGTAGCCTACACGATCGGTCCAATTTTAAAGCACATTATCGATTATGTGCAGCTGTATTTCACCAATGGCAGACCCGTTATTTTAAAAAATGTACCTACCGAAAAACGTTTTTTTACTAAAAACGCCCCCAAAAAGTGGGCGTGTCAAAAAACTTTATATGTATGAAATATAGATATTGATATTCTGTAAAAATGTTGTTCAGACATTATATATATATACATATAATATACATATAATATACATATGTATATACAATATAAAAAATAACATAAACAATTAAATTTTTTTTTTAAGTTGTGTCACAAATGAATTTGCCGCAAAAAAATAACACAGTAAACAACACTTTACTATTCACAAAAATTATCAAAATTATACACACAAGTACCTACACTTTGACTTACTTCCCACTCAACCCTTTCTGTCACGTGCAAACATACGCATACAAAACAATTCATCAGCAGCGATAGCAAACATTTCAATAATGTAACGATCTGTACCATGTCCACGTGAAGTCCACACGAACTTTCATCAAGTCTACCCGAAAAGGTAAACAAAAGATACATACATAATAACAATCTCGCCTGCCTAGTGCCTGTATTTACAGAAGAGAATAATGAAAAGAGAATGTCACCAACTCACCACCTAGTGACATTATTTTGAAACAAACTTCTTTGTGTGCGTGAATTCGATCTTTTTTTATGTAAAAAACGTAAAATAGACCACTTTTCTAACATCAAAATTTGAAAAACCGTGTGGAAAAAAACTATTTTGTATTTTGAATTAAATAATACAAATACCAAAAAAAAATAAAAAAAATATGTCGGAATCATTTTGGTTGTCCTTTTTTCACAGCGGCATTGCAAATAATGTCATATTGAATTGCATATTTAAATATGTTAGAAGAAAAAAAACATGTTTTTAAGACCGGTACGTTGTGCCCTATATATTGTCGCTTGGTTAAAAAATTATTTCCAAAAATTAGGAAATATAACTATCGATTTCCCAGCCAAAAAACCCAAAACGTTTAAAAAAAAAACACCTTTTTTCCATTTTGTCACCAAAAAATTACTGTACAAAATACAAAAAAAAAAAAAAAAAAAAAACGGTATCTGCACATATCTATTAGCTTTGTAAAAAAGCTAATTTGACTTCGTTACCTTTTATACTTTAGAAGTTATATCTAGTTAAACTTTGTAAATTTACCTTATTTTTCATAGTTTTGTGCATTTTTTTCGGGATAAATACTAAAATTCACAACAAAAAACAACCGGTGTTATCTGCGCAAATCTATTGTCTGTAGAAAAAAAATATAAAAAAAATAAAAAATATGTATATAAAGAGATAAAAATGGAACGCAATTAGCATCTAACTTATTTGTATGGTTTTTCTACATGTCAGGCGGTTTTGAGGCTCAAAGATATTTTAATGTTTTTTAAATGCTAAACAAGTACTTTGCTTAACATATTTCCAATCGATCACCGTTTATTTCATTTAAATATTCGGAAAATTGTGAGCGCTACACAATTTAGCGCAAAACTCCAACCTATTTTTGCATGGGACACCTACCCTTAAGTGTCATATGCTGATTTATTTGTTCATATTTGTTTGCAACAAATTCACAGCTGGTCTTAATTTCTGACATTTCATTCCGCATTCTTTTCATCTCCTCAAGAATGGAAAAGCTATTGTCGGTGTTTAACAGACTTGTAGTTTGTATGCCGTTGATATCGGGGGAACTTCTAGTTCTCTTCGGTGGGGGGTGAGTTGGTGTCGTTTCCACAGGTGTTAGTTGTGGGTTTTCTGCGACAGCATTTACAGCCTCCCTTCTACATGTTGTACATCTCCATTCTTCCTTTTTTGTCATTTTCATTTTCCTGTAGGTTTTTTCGGATATCGAGGTACAATGAAAATGCATTTTCCGATTGCACCTATAGCATGTAACAAAGTCTCCTTCATCGGGGAGCATATCTAAACACTCACTACATGTATTCATTGTGATTATATGTGTATGAGTACTTTTTATTATAGGGAGAGAGAATAAAAGAATAAATGGCTTCCCACTGATTTGAAAATAAAAACTTATTTTTTAACTATTTTTACAAGTGCACAATTCACAAATTATGTTTTGGGTTGAAGTCTCTGTCTTTTATTTTAGCACTTTTACAATTTTTATTATTTATATGTATGTTAAAAAAAAACTTTAAACTTTAATCTCAAAGGGTATAATTAAAACACAACTGATCACTTCTGATCAGTCTGCCGGATTACTGGAGCCAGGGCAGTGCCTCCAACAGGACAAATCGGAAAGCGATCGGATTTCTCTGACTCTGTTTTCAACATATGGCTTCCAGCGTTTTTCTGATCCTAAAATCCAAAATAAAGCGATTCTGGAATCGGTCCATAAGAACTCCTCATCAAACTTAATCTGCAAATTCGATTGTAGATACTTAAGTAACCTGGCAGCAACTAGAGCCGCAGTAAGCTCCAGTTTAGGTACAGTCAATTCGTCACGATCATCGTTCTTAATAGGCGCAACCCTGTTCTTTGCGCAAAGGAATCGTGTGCAAATGTTTCCTCCGCTGTCGATCGTTCTCAAATAAGCCACTGCACCAAAAGCGTGCTGGCTAGCGTCTGCGTATATGTGTATTTGCGATGAACAAATTTCGTTGAAAACACACCGTGGTATCATTAGGTGTTCCAGCTCATTAATATCCGAGCAGCAGTTGTTCCAGATTTTTAAAAACTCTTGTGGCAAATGTTGGTCCCAATCAAGCTTTTGACGCCACACGGATTGGAATAGAATTTTTAGGCGTACCACCCAGGGACCTAAAATGCCAAAAGGATCATAAATTTTCGCCATTACCTTTAATATATTTCGTTTAGTTCCAGTTAAATCACCAGTTTCTACTAAAGCGACCACCGCATGCAAATCCACTGCCAGTTCATCGACATCCACAAACCATCGCAAACCTAAGACCTTCTGAACGTCTGGTGGAACCACTTCAGCTGCAAGTTGACTTCTAATAGACTGGCTGCTTGAGTTCCATTTTCGAAGATGCATAGAGCCGAACTTCAAAATTTCAACAGCTTCTTGGTGAATACGTTTCGCAGCCTTTTCATCATTTACACTGACCACCAAATCATCCATATAAAATCCCCTGCGTAAAGTCTGGCTTGTCTGAGGATATCGTTCGTTTGTCTCTTCCAATATTTTGGAAATTGTGGCACCCAATAAGTAAGGACTTGAAGTGACTCCGAAAGTAACTCTTGTCATGCGATATGCTTGAACCGAAAAATCAATTCTAGTTTGGTTGTGGTTAAATTGTTCTTTGAACCAAAAAAATCTATGACTATCGCGGTCCGCTGAGCTCAATACAATTTGCAAAAATGCCTTTTCAATATCAGCAACAAGGCCTATTCTCCCGGAGCGGAAATTCAAAAGGATAGTCAAAATATCCGGTAAGTAATTTGTACCAACCTCTAGATGATCGTTGAGCGAAAATGTATTTTTAGTATGTGCCGAGGCATCGAAAACAATGCGTAGTTTAGTAGTATCTTTGTCATCCCGAAACACTGGTCTGTGAGGCATATAATATACTCGTTCTTCGTACGATGGATTTTCCAGTACCCTTTCAGCTATACCACTATTTATCATATCTTGCATTGCCACTTCATATTCTTTTAGCTTACTTGATGACCTTAGTCTTCGCACTAATAAATGCATGCGGTAAAGTGCTCCACTTCTATTGTCATCTAACGCACAGCCTATATTTTTCCAAGGCAATGATGCCTCATAACGACTACCAACCTTACGAATATTTGCACTTGAGTTAATGCTTACGTTGTCGTTTGTTATTCCTATGGATTCAAGTCGCCAAAACTCTTGAAGTTCTTCACATGCACAAACACTCAAAGAAGCTACTTGCGTAAATTTAACCACAGCTGAGCAATCAGAAACGACAGGGGAAGGACCTTGAAGTGTCCATCCTAAAATTGTATTGATAGCTGTTAAATCAGATGTAATTCGTTTATGCTCTCCAGTAGCAAGTAACCAATAGTTATCGGCTCCAATCAAAACGCTGATTCCACTTTCCGCATGCAAGTTACTGAGTCGAACATCTGCGAGCATTAAATCCTTTAGAGAGGCAATGTTTTTATCTGGCGCTGAAAGCACATCTAGACAGATTTCTGGAACTTCCATAACGTCTACTATGACTGTCTTATTATCATACTGGCTGCGCAGCATCAGTCGAACTTTATTGCACAAAACACTGGGATTTGGCTCCTTACATCCAAATGGAATTATGCTCAACTTCTGAACAGCGATGATAGGTAGATCAAGCTGACGTGCAACGCTTGACCTGATGAATGACGTTTGACTCCCACCATCCAACACAATTCTTAAATACATAGACTGACAGGCATTTTTTTTTCGATGCAAAAGCGAAGGCTGTTTGTAAGTATACGTCGTTAAACCGTTTTGAAAGCACATTACATACCACACTGTACCACAGTGAGTGTGAGTTGCATCCATATTCGTTGTTTTCTGCTCATCGAACTGCGATGTATTAGTTGGTGATGACGACGACGTTGCATTGTTGAGGGAGTTTGAAGAACTAGTCGAACTCTTCCTTCTTATGTGCTCTGGATCACACATTGACGTGGAATGCCGTCCATTACATTTTTTACATACGAGGTTAAACCGTTTTCTACAAAGCTTAGAGTAGTGGCCCTTTGTCAAACAACGATAGCATCTTCCATCCTCTTTCAGCATATTTTTCTTTTCCAGCAATGTTTTGGGGCTTTTACACTCTTTCGTACTGTGATCAGCAGCTTTGCAGAAAAAACAATCGTTTTGTTGTACGCCAGCGGCAAATAATCCAACGGCAGTCTTTATCGCTTTGGACTTATATGCTTGAACTGTATTAATTTTGTTTATAGACGGTTTTGCTTCATTTGCCTTCTCTATCGACTCAACCTCCCTCTTTAAAAATTTTAATAAATACCGTACTTGCTTGTCGCCAACACATTTTGTAGAGGAAAAATCAGTCGTTGACGAAGAACTTCTATTATCTTCGTCCGCTACACTTTCCGGTTCGATATCATCAGGAAGGTCATCATAATATCGGTGAAAATCTACTCTCAAGTCATTCGGTATGCATCGAAGAAGAACACCTTTAAGCATTACGAAATAACTTGACGATGATATGCCAAGTGAAGCAAGGGATCGTGTAGATGCTAACACTGAATTGTAAAGACTTCTTAAGCCAGCTGCGTCATTTCTGGAATGAATTGGTTGAATCGATAACAAGCTTTGCATATTATGATCAACAATTTTTTCTTTGCTACCATACTCTTCCTTGAGCAGGGCGATTGCAGTATCATAATTGGCCTCGCTGGGGGTCAATCCAGAGAGAGTAATGGCAGCTTTTCCAATTAGCGCTACTTCCAAATAATTGAACTTGTCAACTAATGTGAGCGATGCATTTTCATGCACAAGAGTTCTATACTGTTCCCAGAACGGTATCCACTCTTTGTAGTCTCCAGAAAACTTCTTTGGATTCAGTTTGTGAAGTTTTACCGATGGAAATTTACTCTCTGAAGGCACAGTTACATTATGATCGTTGTTACTAATTATAACATTTAACTGGTTTTGATAATGCAAAACCTTTTTGAGACGTTGTTGGAGACGAGTAATCGTCGAAACTGCTTTGTCATTATATTCTGCAACGGAATCCGTTTCCTTATCAAAATCAGTTTTTATAGATGATCGTACATCCGTATTTGCCTTTTGCAAACTTGTGTCCAATGACTCCATATTATCTTTTATTTTAGCTGCATTCGAGTTGAGGAATTCATTCGCGCTGTTGACAAGTTTCGTCACTTGTCCACGATATGTAGCGCGGCTTGCCAAATCCATAATTTTAATTATGCGTTACAGGGTTATAGTAGAAACCACGTTGTAAATTCTTTAAACCGTTCGATCGTTACGTCGTGTTTTAGTTCCCGGGTTTCGGCACCAATGTTCAAAATGCGAACCTTTTATACCCGATTTATCCAATGAAAACACCGAACTCTTAATATTGTAAAGTTAACGTTTTATTATAATAATTCAGATTGTTAACTACTAAACAAGGATTTGGCAGTTCATGTTACTCGAGCGAGTGTAAAATCGGGACTGACTAAACAAAGTAAATTATGAGAACAAATTCAATTTAATAATGGGAAAGCTTTCATTGTTAGTACATATATACAAATAGATGTGTTAAATACTAACACATGCAAAATAATAGTTTAATTTTCAACAATAATCTTTTAATTAGCCATTTAAATAATATAGCGTTATCAATTGTATTAGACAAAAATAACATAATAAACCCATTAATCTTAGATAATACAGAAATAAGTCACTTAATTGATTCTCAATATCTTCCGATTAGTATAAGTAACTTACTTTCCGCTGCTAAAATTAAAATACTTCAAAATTCAGATGTAATAAATTATGTATTAAAAATTCCTAAAATTGAAAACTTTTGTGATTTTATCAAAATTTATCCTGTAGTTCATAATGAAACTATTCTTAAACTTGATATAAGGCAGGCTGCAAAATGCAAAATTTCACACAACCCTTAAAAGAATGTGTCCATACGTCAGAAGTCAACATTTGCAAACCTACAACCTCGGAATGTATCATGCAGTTGCTAAATAATAATACAGCTCTATGCGCCTCCCAAAACTCACACCACCTACCTCTTGTACAGGAGATTGATGATGGAGTAATAATACTCAATGATGTACCGAAGACAACAGTAACCGATCACGTTCAGTTAGAAGTACATGGAACATATCTAATGACATTTTCAAATTCAATAAAAGTTAACGACACCGTATACCGAATAAGGAAGAAAGCCGCTTATGTCGTACCGCATCCCCCAAAGGCTGTTTCCGTAATGCACCTAGAGCACGAAACGAAACTATCGCTTCCATATTTGCATCATATTCATATCGACAACACAAATCATATCGAAACACTTAACGAAGAAATATCGGCTCAAAAAATTCTCTGGTGGACCACAATTTCCCCAATAGCAGTAATTGTTTGCATACTAATCTTTATGCTCCTTAGACGCAACAGATAAAATGCAGTCACCTCAAACCAAATTGACTCCATAATAACACAAGTCAAGAGTCGAAACGAGGACGTGTCGAACTTAACAGGGGGAGGAGTTAACGCACGCGCACATCAACCAGACAACTTGGCATAACCGGACACCGGACACCGCACATTCCACTCCCAACATACGTTTTTCTCACACTACATTTCCTCACACTACATTCTCACACATAATCCAATCATATCACTATTACCGCATAATCAGCACCTTTTACCCATTCACCCCATGCACCGATCTATTCCCTTACAATGCACATTATTAAAAAAAGATAAAATTACTTTAAGATAGAATTAAGTTATGAAGAATGAATATAGCAGTCATGAACTGAACCTGAAAGAAAAAGGTCGTTTAATTTACAAACGAGCATAAATAATTTATACAAGACTTTTAGAATGCAAACTGGAAACGTTTTCATCCTGATATCAAACAAAGATTGACTAACGGCCTGTTGCGCAAAAAATTTGCATTTTTTTTTTATTTCTGAAAAATGAATCCTATTCCTTGTTTACGGACATTGCCAAGGCATATGCACTTGCTTCTAGTTTTGCAAACAATCATGTTGTATCTCAACATCTAGGTGATGCATGTACGAATGATTTGGTTAAAAACACTCTTCAAGCTTTCACTTTAGCAAATGCCAATTGCGTTTTCAATGCTGTCATCAATGATGAGGACATTGAATTTTTTGGCAACAGTCTACGCATAAGGTAGGTAGAAGGCATTGACAATCTGAAAAACATTAATATAATACAACTTCCTAAAGTAGGTATCAAATACGTTTGTTTAAATTTCATTATTTTCCTTATCCTTGGAAAAAGGCTAAAGTGGTAAAGTGCAGAAGATTGTAAAGGAAAATATTGTAAAGTTCATAAACGACCGCAATATTATTCCCAAGGAGCAATTTGGCTTCAGACGATACCACAATACTTTCCATCAGGTACTCCGAATTTGCAATTGTGTGAAAAGTAGAAGGTCTCAAGGTGAATCAACTGGGATGAAACTATTAGACACTGAAAAGGCTTTTGATTCAGTTTGGCACGAGGGTCTTATTTATAAAAGTATCCACAACATCCCTCTTTATATATGTAAAGTAGTACTTTCTTTCTTATCCGATCGTTCTTTCAATATTCATATAATTGGTAGCATTTCAAACGCAGTTGAAGTTAGTGCAGGTGTACCACAAGGCTTAATTTTTGGACCGGCCTTCTATAATATTTTCACATCACATTTACCAAACTGCGAGGTTGCCATTTTTGCAGATCACACTGCTATCTTTTCATCCCATCAATTCGCTTTCAACATTGAGAGCAATTTAAGAAGGAACGTATATAGTTACTAGTAAAGTAATATAGCAGATGGAAAAAAGCTCAATGAAGGAAAAACTCAAAAGCTTGCGCTCTTCCCAGCAGATACATTCAGCTCACTGGAACCAATATTAATTGGGAGCCTTCGGTTAGGTACTTGGGTGTTTATTTAGATTTACTAGATTTAGATTTACTTTCAAAGACCACGTCAGTAAAACACTTAACAAAATTGGCATTGCAATACATTTTATTTATTTATTTATTTATTTAAACATTTTGTTGTAATCTATTTAATACTTATTTATATATATATTTTATATATGTTTATTGTTTGCTTTTTTCATTATTATTATTATATTTTGATATACTTTTTCTCTTATTGTATTGAGGGTTTTATAGTATTTTCGCCTTAAAGTATATTTTGTTAAATGAAAATATCTCAATATGAAAATTTTCCTCAACTATTCATTTAGATATGTACCCAAACTATCTAATTTACAAGAAGTCCCTATGTAGTATTACAACCTTAAATAATTAACCATCCATTTCTGAGAAATCTGCTCACATGTACTTGAATTTCCATACTCTCTACGGAAACTTTGCGATGATGCATAAAATAAAATTTCTGCGATACATGTGCATATAGTTGTTCAACAAGGGTACATGTCCCTAGAACAAGTTCGTGGCACAAGTTCAGCTAAGAGAAATATATAGCAGGGAAGTAAAAAATAGGAACCCATTGACCTGAAAACATTAAAAGTTAAAACACACGATATGCCACCCTAATGCAAGGTCTCATCCGAAAGACCAAAGTTGAAGAATAAAAGAGGAAACGTCGCGCAGCAGGACCATATCTCTCCCACTACGACACGGTATAGAGTATCAGGTTAAGGTTGCTTCTGATACTATAGCTAGTTGCATTATAGCAGCAGCAACATTTTCCGAAGCTTCTTTCGTCATCCCCTTGTACCGAAAATTGGATGGCAAGACCAAACCCAAAGATTGCATTTGCATCTCAAGTGAACATAACAGAGTGTTTCATACGAGCGCCAACGACGATACCGGCTGCTAACAAACTGTGTGTTATACCCCATGTACGCTCTGCCAAAAGCACCACAAAAAGGTGTACACAAAAAAATTGGAAAAAAGGCTATACCTTAAAAGCATAGAAGTCCAACCATGTATGCTTGTTAACTCTTGCAACAAAATCCCAACTCACAATGGAATTAGTTTACTACCCAGAGTTACTTACTGGTCATTCGATATAAAAGGATGTGTGTGTATACATCCAGATAGTATTTCACACTCCTGCCGTAAGGAGTAACACACAATAAATGGATTATTTTCACAAAACTCATGCTAGCAGTGACCGCTGTACCACTTTAAGAACAACACTCGCCTTATGATAGAAAGCTGCATTCGCTTAAGTCAAATATTCCACTGGCATATTAAATCATAGAATCATTCCTGGAATTCAAATGGCTGCAATACTACACTCCCAAATGGTATAGGGGTGGGGCGATACAGATGTGTTATTCATCCATTTATCGTCAATTGAAAAAGTCAAATAATTAAATCAAAAAACTTTTGCCTGTAAAACGAAGAACATCTCAGTGTGAATGTGTTCTTCTACTTTTCATTCCGAGAAAAACCGAACAAAAGAACGTTGTGGAGCAATAGTCGAATTATTTTGTTCTCAATGGTGACCAACCACACATGCTGGGTTTTCGAATTTTAGAGAAAACTATTTCCAACTATTTTGGGTTGAAAATATTATCAGGAGTTGCTAAATTTAACGGTGGCATCTTATAGAGATTCTATTTTTTCGAATATTTAATTATATTACAAGTTCTAATACACAATGGTAGGACAAAATATATATTTAAATAATATAATGGGGGTTTGGCATACTTACTTACTTAAGTGGCGCTACAGTCCGGAATGAACCTGGGCCTCAACCAACATGCCTCTCCAATTAGCCCGGTCCTTAGCTAACTGCCTCCAGTTGCGCACTCCAAGTTGGTTGAGGTCGGTTTCCACTTGTGCGCGCCACTTAAGGCGAGGTCTTCCTCTACTGCGTCCGACGTCTGGCTGGGAATCGAAGACTCTGCGAGCCGGAGTATTGGTGTCCATTCGTTCTACATGTCCTAGCCATCTTAAACGTCCAATGCGGAGTTTTTTGACCAGGGGCATGTCGCTGTACAGCTCGTATAGTTCTTGGTTGAATCTTCGTCTCCATAGCCCGTCAACGCAAACGGGACCGAAGATTTTTCGAAGAATTTTCCTCTCGAATCTACCAAGGATTTCTTCATCCGCTTTTGATACGGTCCATGCTTCAGCGCCGTAGAGCAGGACTGGGATGATCAGGGTCTTATATAGGGTTTCCTTAGTAGTTCGAGTGAGGGCTTTACTACTAAATTGCCTTCTTAGCCCGAAGAAACAGCGGTTGGCAAGAGTAATTCTTCGTTTAATTTCTGACGAGATGTTGTTGTCAGAGTTAATAGCGGAGCCGAGGTAGACAAAGTCCCGTACTACCTCAAAGTTATATCTGTCAATGGTGACGTTCTGTCCAATTCGTCGATGTTGTGAGTCCTTTCGTGATGACAGCATATACTTAGTCTTACCCTCATTTACTGCTAAACCCATTTTCGCCGCTTCCTTCTCTATACTAGCAAACGTGGCTATGACATCACGTTGAGTCCTGCCAATGATGTCAATATCGTCAGCGTATGCTAGTAGTTGCACCGACTTTTGGAAAATTGTGCCTCTGGTGTTGGCTTTGGAGTTTTGCACAATTCTCTCAAGAATCAGATTAAAGAAGTCACATGACAGCGCATCGCCTTGCCTAAATCCTTTTTTGGTATCGAATGTGTCGGTGAGGTCGTTTCCGACCCTGATGGAGCAGCGAGAATTCTCCATCGTCATCCTACACAAACGGACGAGTTTGGGCGGTATACCAAAACTAGACATGGCTCTATACAGTTCGTCTCTATAAATGCTGTCATATGCGGCTTTGAAATCGATGAATAGGTGGTGGGTATCGATTTGGACTTCTTGAGTTTTTTCCAGGATCTGCCGAAGTGTGAAAATTTGATCGGTTGTGGACTTTCCTGGCCTAAAACCACACTGATAAGGGCCAATCAGGTTGTTGGTAAACGGTTTCAGGCGTTCACATATTACGGCAGATAGGATCTTGTAGGCGATGTTGAGGAGACTTATGCCTCTGTAGTTGGCGCAGTTCAGAGGGTCTCCTTTTTTGTGGATCGGGCAAACGATGCTGAGGTTCCATTCTTCAGGCATATTTTCATCCGACCAGATTTGGCTTATGAGTTGGTGGATGTTACTTACCAAGTCATCTCCGCCGGCCTTATAGAGCTCAGCGGGAAGGCCGTCATTTCCGGCAGCCTTATTAAGCTTGAGTTTAGATATTGCTATCCTCACTTCACTCAGGTCGGGTGGTTGGCAGTTTTCGCTGTCGTTGCCAATATTGAATGGTTCGTTCTGCCTGACAGCGGAATGTTGTTCGTCATCGCCGTTTAACAGTCTGCAGAAGTGGTTCTTCCATATCCTCAGCATCGACTGTGTCTCAACTACAATATTTCCTTGTTCATCTCGACAGGATTCTGTTCGAGCCTTGTATCCTTGGCTTTGACGTTTTACACTTTGGTAAAACTTGCGAACATCGTTCCTGGAGTGGCACCTCTCTATATCCTCGATCGCGCGCTTTTCTTGCTCTTTTTTCTTCTTGCTGAAAAGCCGATGTTCTTCCCTTCTTCTTTGCCTATAGAGCTCAATGGCAGCTCTCGTCTTCACCTGCAGCTTAGCCTTGTAGGCCTCGTTCTTGGCTGCGAGCATCTGTCGGCATTCCTCATCAAACCAGGGGTTTCTTGCTGGTGGGCGCGAGAAACCTAGCACTTCAGTTGCGGCTGATCTAATGGCCTGTTGGCATCGTTGCCATTGCTCTTCGACATTCGATGCTGGTGGTATGGTGTTAATCGAGAGGTTAAGGGATACGCGTTGTGCGAAGGTCTTGGCGGTCTCTTGCGATTGCAGTCTTCCGACATTAAATTTTTTCACAGTATTTCTGGATTGTTGTGGCGTGGTGGATATCCGCATTCTTACCTTGGCTGCTACAAGGTAGTGATCCGAGTCGATGTTAGCTCCTCGGAATGTTCGGACATCCAAAATACTGGATGCGTGCCTCTTATCTATCGCAATGTGATCAATTTGGTTGACCGTTCGTTGATCGGGGGTTTGGCATGGAATAGCTTTATGCTTGATATCTTACGAGTTCACAATAACACAAAAAATTCTTTTAAAAGGTAAGTCGGCAAAAAAATATGCACCTGCAAACGCTTTCTGAAATTATATTGTATATTGCAAATCGCATATAAATAAAGCAATTCATGCCAATTTTTATACCCTATCCCATAGGGGTATATACATATACCCCTACATAGTTTGTAATATAGAGAAATAATTTTGCTACATATACCTCAAAGTATATGGATCGACCCAGAATCGCTAGCTGAGTCGAAATAGCCATGTCTGCCTGTCCGTCCGTCCGACCGTTCGTCCGTCTGTCTATTCGTCACCGATTTTTGGGCCTTAAATTTTGAGCTAGGATATTTGGTATACAGGATTCTTGTCCGTGCAACCAGAACAAGTGTAAAATTTTTTGAAATCCTCCCACTGCCACGCCCCCTTTTTAGGAAAACGTATTTTTTGGCCAAACCGTAAACAATTTTAAAAAGTGTCTGTGCAGCATATTTAGAGAATCGTAATATCTATATTTCGTCAATATAAAGTTTTTTGCCACGCCCACTTTTTGGGGGCGTTTTTTTTTATAAAAATCATTTATTGGTCAAATTTTAAAATTTTCGAAAAAAGTTTTAATGCCCGATCATTAGTAGTATTTATATAAACAATTCGTCAATAGACCATGTTAACCCACGCACAATTTTTGGGTGCGTTTTCTTACAAAAACCATTTGTATGCCCTACCCCAAGGCATATGCAATAGAAAAACGTTGTTTTTACAAACTAAGTATCAAAACTAATATACCCCTATGGGATAGGGTATAAAAATAACTTGCCCTGGATAAGAATAGAAAACCATTTTGGAATTTAGAGTAAAAAACAAAAAAAGACAAGTACTTATAATCAAGACTTCAGGACAAAATTTCTTCAGTGATACTGAGAAGGCAAATGCATATGCTTTGAATTTCCAAATAATCAGATAACATAGGTGATAGTGAAACAACCACTTTTTTTTTTTTTTTTTTTTTTTTTAAATTCTGACCTGCCTAAGCAGTAATATACACATCGACCTAAAAGATCTATTGTGCTTGTCGTCAGATGCTTTTTAGGTTAGTAGCGCTTCTACTTTCCTAATGTAGCTGATAATACTTTCAGCCGAAGATTTCCTCAATTCTTCGGGACTTAAGAATTCCCTGAAGAAAGATTCTCTTCTCATACCGTAAAGGGCCGGGCATTCACATATGATATGCTCGGCTGTTTCGTCTTCTTCTAGACATAGTCTGCACTCCGGTGAGTCGACTAGACGCATTTTGTTTAGGTGATATCAAAGACCGTGATGACCAGTTAGGTAGCCTACTAAGTTTTTGATATCGTGCCTGCGAAGATTTAGTATCTTGTCGGCATCTGATTTGAAGGGCTGAATAGCTCTTTTGGCCTGTCTTAGGCCTGGGATGTTTCCCCAGTATGAAACACATCTGTTTTGTTCCCAGTTTTTTATAACTAGATTTATGGCTGATTTGGGGATTGCACAGAAGGGTTCAGGTCCAATGAAGGGGGTTTCGGAACCTTTTCTGGCTAGTTCATCAGCTTTTTCGTTACCTTCAACTCCCTTATGTCCGGGGACCCACCATAGTTTGGTTTTGTTCCTGGAACTGAGTGTTTGGAGGGAGTTGAAGCAGTGTAGTACTGATTTGAGTCAATGATGTGTGAGCTAAGGGCTTTTATAGCTGCTTGACTGTCCGTGAATATATGGATGTTTGCGCCTTTAATACCTGAGTTGTGTATTAGGTTTGCGCATTCTTTTATGGCATGGAGCTCAGCTTGGAATACACTAGGGTTTTTTCCCATAGGTATTGAGATGTTTTTATTTGGTCCATGTATGCCAGCTCCTACCCCTGAGTCCATTTTAGAACCATCCGTATACCACTTTAGGCCGTTTAGGCAGTTTGGAGGGTTGTTGCTACACCATGCTTCTCTGGTTGTGATCTCCGTTGAGAATCTTTTGTCGAAGCATAGTGTCTTTGGTAAGCGGTCTGTAACCGCACAGATCATGTCAAGTTCTGGAAGTTCGGAAAGAAGTTCAATTAGTTTTAGATGTTCACTAATGTTTAATTCTTCCGCTTGTGTCAAACTTGCTGAGCTGCGAATTGCCACTTTTTTTATATAAATGTGGAGAGGTGTTAGTCCTATTATGGCTTCCATAGCCGCCGTGGGACAGGTACGCATAGCTCCGGTAATGCCCAGACAGGCAAGCCGTTGTACCTTGTTTAATTTATTTATAGTTGTTTTTTGGGTGACTTTGTTCCACCATACTATTGAAGCGTATGTTATAATGGGCCTGACCATGATCGTGTAGATCCAGTGTGTGGTCTTTGGAGAGATTCCCCAGGTTTTGCCATACATGCTTCGGCAGGCCCAGAAAGCTTTGGTTGCTTTTTGAATTTTGTTGTTGATGTGGGAGTTCCAGCTTAGTGTTTTATCGAGGATCACTCCAAGATATTTTACTTCGTTGGAATACTCAATGTATGTACCATTAATTGAAATTTGGGTAAGATTTAATTTCCTCCTTTTTGTAAAAGGGACGATGATAGCCTTGCTGGGGTTTATTGAGAGACTTTCTTTATTACACCAGTCTATGACTATCTTAAGGGCGTTTTGCAAACGTGTTGTAACTTCGTTTGGTTCTTTGCCCTTTATTATGATGACTAGGACATCGGCGTATCCAATTATATTGAAACCTGCATTACTTAGGTCTTGAAGTAGGTTATCGATAACCAGAGACCATAGTAGGGGTGAGAGTACTCCTCCCTGAGGGCAGCCTTTAACGGCTGTTACTGATACTGAGGTCTGTGCTGATGAAGCAGTTATTTTCCGACTTTCAAGCATCGCTTTGATCCATTTGATGGTGGGATGATCTATTCTTCTATGAGTCAAAGCATTTGATATGGAGTCATATCCAGTGTTGTCAAAAGCGCCCTCTATGTCTAGGAAGGCACATAAAGCTACTTCTTTGTTTTCGTATGCACTTTTTATTTGTGATGTTAAACTTAGAAGTGCTCCTTCCGTGGATTTACCTTTTTGGTAGGCGAATTGACATGGGTGCAGAGGAGTGCTTTCATTTAAGCACTCTCTAATGTGTACGTCAAGTATTCTTTCCATTGTTTTCAGGAAAAACGATGTTAAGCTTATTGGACGGTATGATTTAGGTAGTTCTATTGGTTTGCCTGGTTTGGGGATAAATACCACGTTTACCTCCCTCCAGGTTTGTGGTATTTAGCCCCAATTGAAACTAAACCTAAATAAGGCTACCATAGTGGGTAGGAAAAAGTCCAAGCCCTTTTGTATAAGAGCAGGAAAGATTCCGTCTGTCCCTGGTGCCTTGTACGGTTTAAATGAGTTGATCGCCCATTTGACCTTATCCGGAGTGAAAAGTTTGCCGGATAAACTATTAATCCTTTTCAGGTTTATAGGGGGTGAGTCATCTATCATGTGTTCATGAAACTCAGTTGTGATTGTAGAGCCGGGAAAGTGTACCTGAAGAAGTGTGGTCAACGTTTCTTCCCGGTCGCATGTGATTTTACCGTCAGCTTTGACTAGTAATCCCATGCAGTTTGTTTTATCTTTCGAGAGTGGCCTCTGGAGACGCGCCACCGCCGGAAGCTCTTCGAGTTCCTCACAGTATTTGCGCCAGGACGCTCTTTTTGATTTTCGCAACTCTATGTTGTATTGGGTAAGTAGAGATTTATATTGGTCCCACTTTCCGGTGCGCTTGGCTTTATTGAAAAGTTTTCTTACTCTTTTACGGAAACTTTCTAGGTTATCGTTCCACCATGGTGTGCACCTCTTTGCCACAGTGCGTTTAACCTTACAGCTATTTGTAAAAGATGAGATGATAATGTCATTTAGTTGACATTGTGCGACTTCCGCTTCACTTACACATGAAGGTTTTTCTGGAAGTATGTCACATTTAATCGATAGATTTTCTCGATACGTTCTCCAATTTGTGAGTTTGTTGTCGTATTTAATCGGCGCATCCTCGGTGTTGCATCTTAATTGGAAACTTATGTGCATGTGATCCGATAAAGATGCCTCACCAGAAACGTGCCAATTTTCGACGGTGTTTTGTACAAACGGAGAAGAGATGGTAAGGTCTAAAACTTCTTCTCTTAAAACGTTTCTAAACGTGGGTTTATTACCCTTATTTAGTATAACTAAATTGTTGCTGTATAGGTAATCTAATAAGAACTCACCTCTTTTGTTTGTATCTCGACTGCCCCATATTGTGTTATGCGCGTTGGCGTCGCAGCCGAAGATAAGATGAAGTTGCTGGGTCTGGCAGTACTGGACAAGTTCCTGTACTGGGCGAGGTGGTATTTCGTCATCTCCAGCAAAGTACGCCGATGCGCATACAATTTTTTGTAGCTCTCGGCCGTTGCGTCTTTCTAAAAGGACAGCCACCAGAACTTTGGTAATGAAACCTGGAATGGGAGAGAATTTTATATCTTTTGCAACTAAAAGAGCTGCCCTTGGTCTAAAATTTCCCCGGGCGAAGATGAGCTCTCTGGTTTTACTTTGTAAACCAAATATCTTACCCTCTGTTGCCCATGGCTCCTGGATTAAACCTAGAGCGATGTTCCCTTCGGCACATCTTTGGTTGTAGGTGTCCGAGGCACCTATAGCTCGGTGCAGGTTTGCCTGCAGCACATTTAGTAGGGTGGTCATCGCTTCCTACCGTGCTCAGGGTTTCGTACCCTATAAGGCTTGTTATCGCCTCTTCTGCGTACGATACCCTGTTGAGAAAGACCTTCGTGTCTATCTCTCGGACCGTTTTTACGCTGTCCGTGTTTTTGCCGTTCACGCGCCCGTTCCGCAGCTAGCTTTGGTCTAAACTGTTGCTGGCTGATGTTAGCGTTGCTCGTACTAGGGGCGTTTGGCGATAATGTCGTAGGCAGTGAACCAGTCTTCTTTATATCGCTTCCGGCGGCAGTACTAATACTGGCTGCTGGTTGCGACGAGCTGGCGCTTGTTTTTTCTAACGACTTTTTCTTTTTATCAGTGTCATTTACACTATTTTTTCGGGTCTCAATTGCAGACTTGTCGGAACCTTTAAGGATGATCTTGATTTGTCCAAATCTGTATGATACCATCCCCTTTAGCTCCGCAAGCCTACGCATCGCACTCTCGTTTATTGCAAAGACCATGTGGACGACGTCTTTCTCGTCCGATCTTTGCAGAACTCTCCACGTTCTCGTATTTAGGTCTCTGTTTTGACCGTCTAGTATTGCCAGTATTCTCTCATTTGTAATTCCGGTACTCTGCGGGAAGAAAGCTCTGACAATATGTGGTTTCGGAAAGTCTTCCTCTCCCACAAGCATTACTTCCAACTCGCATTTCTCCTTTAGTCTGAGAAAGTTTGTTTTCATCCACTCTGAAGTGGTGATGTCCGCACATACTAACAAGAGCCATCCGGCTTTGAAAGTTGTCCCGCGGAAAGCTGGCTTTGCATCCCCGTCGCGCAGTTCGATCGTGATGTCCATAATCCTCTCTTGTATCTGAACCATTTGTTCATTCGTGAGAGGATTGCGATCGATATCGACTGGTACGACACCCAATCTGACATAGCTCGCTATATCTCTATAGGTGGTTCTGTCAGAGGTTGTTTTCCCAGTGCGAGCTCGCTTCGCTTCGGACTGAGGAGGTGTGTTGTCCTCAGATCTCATGCGTTTGGCTTCTTTGGCATCATCTTTTGTTTTTGCAAAGATGCGGGCTTGCTCTATGCTACTACCCTGTTTCAGCGCTCTGTTGAAACGACGCTGTTCAGCTGGCGTGAACCTGATACGCTTGGAATCAGTTTGAGCCGTTTTGCCTGGGGTCCCTGGCGCTTCTGTATATTCCGGATGCAATTCATCCGAGAGTATACTGATGCTGTATACAGTACTTGATTCCGAGGCTGAGTCACTCAGATGAGACAATTTCTCTTCTAGGCTCATCATCTCGAAATCACTGATTTGTGACCCTTCCCGATTGGCAGGTGTCGTGTCGGTTTCGACAGGGTGTTCTGAAACATCCCTAGTTGTTGATGCATTTGTAGAGGCATCATTCTCTATGTTTTTTATTATTGGTACTTCAATTTTTCCCACGAGTAGGCGGGATTTATTGGTCGCCCGTGGTCTACCCGTCTAACCACAGGAAGGCTATTTTGAGATCGGAGGTAGCCCGGTATCCGAAATTCGCAAACTAGCGGCTTAAAACTCCCTTTTTAGCCATGCATCCTTCGGTGTTTGCTGTTCCACCTTGGATTTGGGTTTAAGGGTTTTCTCCCACCTCAAACTTATGGTTCCCGCTTGTACATTGATCGTGCGTTGCAACGTGTTACAGCGCACGGTCAATATCCAAGTGGGACCCTTGGCTGACCCTAATCAGGCATGCTGATTAGTCATTTTCAGGTGGGCGCCCGCGAGAAGGACTGAAAGATGAGGATTTTGCCCAACCCTTTCTCAACCACTTTAGTCAATAGTACGATTCATACATTCTTCTTAGAATGTTCAAATCAAGCCCCTTCCCCTACGTACGTTAATGAAGAAGACATAAAATTCTTTGTCAATTCTTTACGTTTACAAAAAGTATTTGCCAAAAATTGGAATCAGACACCTAGCATTCTTGATCAACGCTTGTTTGAAAATGGAATATTTCCCCGTACATGGAAACTAGCAAAAGTCGTGCCTGTTATAAAAGCTGGCAAGCCCAGTGAAAACCATGAGAGCTATAGGCCTATAAGTTTTCTAATCAACCTGAGCAAAATTTATGAAAAAGTGCTTAAGAAAAAAAATAACAAAATTTACATGTGACAATGACATTTATCCATTAGATCATTTTGGACTTAGGCATTACCACTGTACTTCCAACCAAGTGCTTCGAAGTTACAAGTTGCAGTTAAAAATTCGACTGGTATGATTTTACTTGACATTGAAAAGGCTTTTGATACTGTCTGGCATGCTGGTCTTATATTTAAGATGATACGTTTAAATTTTCCTCCTTATATTTGTAAAATAGTCCAAAGTTTCTTATCTTGTCGATGTTTTTAAAGGCCATGTTAAAAGTGGTGTATTTAATCTAGTATCGTTCCATTCTAGTGTCCCGCAAGGTTCTGTTCTTGGTCCTGTACTGTACAATATTTTTAATGCCGCTATATTCGCAGATGATACTGCAATATTTTCATCTCATGAGTTCGCTTTTACGATTGTGAAGAATTTAAATAATGCGATGAAAATACTTGAAAAATACTACAAAACATATGAGAAGGCTACAATCCGCTGTGCGGATCGTTTAATACCCTATCCCATCCCATCCTTAAAATTAATATCACCAAAATGTGGTCTTTATGGGCATAAAGTATTGAAAATGGCGTTGTCACAACATATTGTTAAGAAGGGTTTTTCTATTGCATATGCCTTGGGGTAGGGCATACAAATGTTTTTTTGTAAGAAAACGCCCCCAAAAAGTGGGCGTGGGTTAAAATAGTCTATGGACGAAATGTATATATTAATACTACCAATGATTGTATATCAAATTTTTTTTTGAAAATTTTAAAATTTGACCAGAAAACGTTTTTTTTATAAAAAACGACCCCAAAAAGTGGGCGTGGCAAAAAACTTTACATCGACGAAATATAGATATTACGATTCTCTAAATTAGCTGCTCAGACACTTTTTTAAAATTCCTTACAGTTTTGGCCAAAAAATACGTTTTCCTAAAAAGGGGGCGTGGCAGTGGGCGGATTTCAAAAATTTGTACACTTGTTCTGGTGGCACGGACGAGGATGCTATACGCCAAATTTCATTATCCTAGCTCAAAATTGAAGACCCAAAAATCGGTGACGAACAGACGGACGGACAAACAGACATGGCTAATTCGACTCAGCTAGCGATTCTGAGTCGATCCATATACTTTGATGTATATGTAGCTAAATTATTTCTCTATGTTACAAACTAAGTATCAAAACTAATATACAAAATCTAACAAAAACCGTTTGTTTACCCTACCCCATAGCATATGCAGGAGGAAAATGATGTGTTTTGTCAAACAACAAAACATTCTGACAAACTGTTTTCTATATTATAGGCTAATAAAGCCCACTTTTCGGAGATATTAATTTTAAGGATGGGATGGGATAGGGTATTCAACGATCCGCACAGAGGATTGTAGCCTTCTCATATGTTTTTTCATGCAATTTTGCTTTATGGATCCCAAGTATGGGGAAACTGCGCAAAGTTTCACTTAAAAAAAACTACAAATAGCTCAAAATAAAATTCTAAAATTAATCCTCCAAAAAAAAACACTTCCCAGTACCTCGGGAATGAAAGCAATACCGTAGCCAAGGCAAAAATGACTTTTGAAAAACCTGGTCTGAGCCAAGTATAGGCAACTGCGGAAAGGAAAGTACCCCAGAGGTAGCTGTACGCGCTTCTGTTCATGTGGTAACGGATAAGACACTGGTAAGACACACCCTGGTCCAGCATATTGGTCTCCTTTCCTGGCAGTATCACCGAAGCTAACGCTAAGACTCTGGGAAAACCTGGTCCAAACGTAGTGAAAGTGTGCGCACAGGTAGGACGTACCTCTATGACTTAATTCTTCAACAGCTCCCCAGCTCCTCCAAGGACACCACGTCCAAAAGACAGAGGTCGATGGAAGACATCCCTAAGAGTTCCAAAAAGAAGAAAACTGCCAATCATACGCACTTCAGAACCCTTGACAGAACCTTCAGTCAGATGCTGATCTTTATAAGATCGCATTGTCCAGATAATAAATCATCTAAACATTACAGAAAACACCGACCACATCACTACCCAACTAAGCTTCGATCGTAACTTCCAGTCAACAATTCCCAGCCGACTTGATTGGGAACAAGACTCCGTTGGATTGGACAACTCTATTCACATCCACACAGATGGGTCTAAAACTGAAGCGGGGATAGGTGGAAGTGTCTTCTCCGAAATTCTCCACCTGAGCATATCCTTTCGCCTTCCCAATCATTGTAGTGTTTTCCAGGCGGAAATCATTGCAATCAAAGAAGCCATGTAAGGTGTAATGTAATATCCGCGAAGAATATTCGCATCTTCAGTGACCGCCAAGCGGCAATCAAATCCTTGAGATCTACCGCATTCACTACAAAATCAGCCCACGAATGCCGACTGTCTCTTAACGAGATGGCAGAGCTATTTACCATTCACCTATTATGAGCGCCGGGGCACAGTGATATTCCAGGGAATCGTAGGGCGGACGAGCTTGCCAGAAGTGGTACCACGCTTGATATTCTACCACATGTAGAAATGTTAGGCATGCCCCTCGCTACTTGTAAATCAACACTTAAACTAGATGTGATCAAAAAAACTAATTGTAGATGGACAAACGGCTCAACGTGTCTAATATCCAGGCAAATCTGGCCCATATGTAGCCAGAAACGCTCCCTCAGTTTAATAATGCTGAACAGATCTACCATCAGCACCATCATTGGTGTCCTTACAGGACACTGCCCCATAGGCCTACATGCTAACAGACTTGGCCTTTATAGCTACGACTTTTGTAGAAACTGCATGGACGAGGAGAAGGAGGAAAGTATCACTCATCTTCTTTGTTCATGTCCAGCGCTCTCCAACAATAGAAGGGGGAGACTACTTCTTCGACAACCTAGGTGAGCTGATTAACATCGACATCAGGAACCTCCGCCGTTTTATTTGTAGCTCGGATTGGTTCAGAATCGCTAGCTGAGTCGATTAAGTCATGTCTGTCCGTCAGTCTGTGGGTCGCAAGTTTTTAGGCCTTAAATTTTTAGCTAGGATGATGAAATTTGGTATATGTGGTCCTTGTACGTGCTGTTCGAAGTAGTGTTAACATTTTTAAAATCCGCCCACTGCCACGCCCACTTTTATGAAAAACTTTTTTTTAGTCAAACGGATAAGAATTTTGAAAAAGTGTCTGAGCAGCATATTTAGACAATCTTAATATCTATATTTCGTCTGTATAAAGTTTTTTACCACGCCCACATTTTGGGGACGTTTTGGTAAAAAAAAAACATTTTTTTGTCAAATTTTCAAATATTCTAAAAAACTTTTGATGCAAAAACGTTACTAAAATAATTTGAACATTTCGTTATAAGACCATTTTTATCCACGCCCACTGTTTCAAATTTTTGAAATCCGCCCACTGCAACGCCCCTTTTTAGAAAAGCGCAGTTTTTAGCCAAACCATAAGAAATTTGAAAAAAGTGTCTGAGACACATATTAAGAGAATCTTAATATCCATATTTCGTCCAAAGTTTTTTGATACGCCCATTTTTTTGGGGGCGTTTTCTAAAAAAAGTTTTTTGGTACATTTTTTAAAATATTTGAAAAAAAAAAACTTTCGATGCAAGATCATTAATTATGATAATGTGAACATTTCGTCCTTAGACCATTTTAACCCACGCCTCCTTTTTGGAGGCGTTTTCCTACAAAAACCATTTTTATAACCTAACTTAAAGGATGGGATGGGATAGGGTATTCAACGATCCGCACAGCGGATTGTAGCTTTCTCATATGTTAACACCCTATCCCATAGGGGTATATTAGTTTTGACATTAAGTTTGTAACATAGAGAAATAATTTATATACATATACAAAGTATATACAAATATATATACAAAGTATATGGATCGATTTAGAATCGCTAGCTGAGTCGATTTAGCCATGTCTGTCTGTCCGTCCGTCCGTCCGTCCGTCTGTGTGTCAACGATTTTTGGGCCTTAAATTTTGAGCTAGAGTGTTGAGAGTGTTCTGTGACGAAGCAGAACAAGTGTAAACATTTTTGAAATCCGCCCACTGGCACGCCCCCTTTTAGAAAGTCGTAGTTTTAAGCCAAACCTTTAGGAATTTCAAAATAGTGTCTGAGCAACATATTTAGACAATCCTAATATCTGTATTTCGTCAATACAAGGTTTTTTGTAACGCCCACTTTTTGGGTGCGTTTTTATTAAAAAACGCTTTTTGTCCAAGTTTTAAAAAGTTCGAAAAAACTTTTGATGCAAATACTTCCGTAATGATAAAATAAACATTTTGTCTATATATCATTTTCACCTACACCCACTTTTTGGGGGCGTTTTCTTACAAAAAACATTTGTATGCCCTACCCCAAGGCATATGCAATAGAAAAACGTTGTTTCTGAACAATATGTAGTGACAACGCCATTTTCAATACTTTATGACCATAATGACCACATTTTGGGGATATTAATTTAAAGGATAGGATGGGATAGGGTATTAAACGATCCGCACAGCGGATTGTAGCCTTCTCATATGTTTCTAAATTGATTTTAAGTTTTGTGCAATTTGTATTTATAAATTGTGTATTTTCTGTTTATGTCTTCCGAAATATAGATACTGATGATACTGATCCTACCAGATGCCAAAGTACTTTACTTGGTCCAACGGTCATCAGCTTGCGCCAAATCTTTCTCGTATCCCTAGAGGCCCTAGAAAACGGTGTCCTGAACAGGATAGCTTCAGATTTCTGAAAGTTGATTTTTAACTTGCAGCATTGTATATGAAACTAACTAACTAATCACAATATCTCTGGGTCTTATCGAAGTCCCGCTGCAAAACAGTTCGGATGACCTCGACTGTAGGTGCAATTGCCTGAGTAAGACTACCTATCATATCGTTGGTGTAAATGCTGAAGAAAATCGGCGAGTTCACCGCTCCCTGTTGCAGACCATTTTTAATGAAAAATGCGGTGGTAGAAGTTACATTGCCACTTTTGACAACAAAAGTTCTACCAGTCAACATGTCATGAAGCATATATAGCAGTGGTTTACTTATGATATCCACTGTATATCAGAGACGAGTTTGGAGGCGACATGAATACAGTGAAGTACAGCCTTGAAACCAAACTGGTTCCTGGTATAATATTGTTGTCCTCAGACCACTTGAACAGAGCCCGATTGAGAATCTTTTCGAATACCTTTGCTGATACTAGGAAGGAGACTTATCGACCGGAAATTTGCTGAATTGGAGTTGTCCTGTCCTTGGAACCACCGCCGTCTTCCACCGCAATGGATAATATGCATTATTAAGCGCGTTGTTGAACAGCGTGGCGTAAATGTCCACAGCTTCAGGGGGTAAGTGTCGCAGTACATTGTTGGATATACCATCGACTCCCGCTGACTTCTTTTTATACCCTATCCCAAAGGGGTATATTAGTTTTGATACTTAGTTTGTAACATAGAGAAATAATTTAGCTACATATATCTCAATGTATATGGATCGACTTAGGATCGTTAGCTGAGTCGATTGAGCCATGTCTGTCTGTCCGTCCGTCCGTCCGTCCGTCTGTACGTCACCGATTTTTAGGCAGTAAATTTTGAGCTAGGATAATGAAATTTGGTATATAGGATCCTCGTCCGTGCCTACAGAACATGTGTAAAAAATTTTGAAATCCGCCCACTGCCACGCCCCTTTTAAGAAAAACCCAGTTTTTGGCCTAACCGTAAGGAATTTTAAAAAAAGTTTCTGAACAAGATATTTAGACAATCTTAATATCTATATATCGTCTATAAAAAGTTATTTGCCACGCCCACTTTTTGGGGGCGTTTTCAATAAAAAAACTTTTTTCGGTCAAATTTTAAATTTTTCGAAAAAAATTTTGATGCAGAATCATTAACATTATTAATATGAACATTTCGTCTATATACCATTTTAACCCACCCCCACTTTTTGGGGGTGTTTTTATATAAAAACCATTTTTATACACTACCCCATAACATATGCAGGAGAAAACCTTGTCTTTTGTAGAACCGTAAAAGTATTTTGTAAGCAGTCTGAAGAATTTGTTGTCACTATATTATTTTTTCTATTTTATCCACATCGTGTTTTTAGCCATGCCCACTTTTTTTGGGCAGTCCGCAGTGGTCACTGTCATACTCAATCGTTCGTAAACAGTTTCGCGGGTGTTGTCCGTAACTGTCAGTCTTGTGGTTCGCAGTAAAAGATCCAGAAAAGCGCCGCTTCTAGGAAACGATAGCCTATCTGTGGCGAGAGTGTCGATCCTATCTATATTCAACATTGCAGTGGACCATCCAATTGTATATCGTCGTTGGATATGGCTTCCCCAGGATCGATTCCTGCTGTGAAAAGTATGTTTGTATTGTCAGTGGTTCGTTTGAGCTTAATACACGGAAGGTCATTAAAGATCTTATTAATTTTTGGAAACATATTCGTCGATTTCGTTGTTTGTCAGGATTCGGTTGTTTGCTGGTAATAGTTCTCTTGATAAGGCGTTGGTGGAGCGTGGCCAGCGCATCTTACCGTAGTTGCAAGAATGCACAGGCACATACTCATCCAACGCCACAAGCTCGTTCGGAAGCTGTATTACGGCAGCGAGTCCGCAGTGGTCACTGTCATACTCGATCGTTCGTAAACAGTTTCGCGGTTGTTGTCCGTAACTGTCAGTCCTGTGTTTCACAGTAAAAGATCCAGAAAAGCGCCGGTTCTAGGAAACGATAGCCTATCTGTGGCGAGAATGTCGATCCTATATTCAACATTGTAGTGGACCATCCAATTGTATATCTACCCTTGACGTCTGCTCCCCTAACTGGTTTTGAAAAACGATTAGCTGACCTTGAATGGCCCGCAAGGATTTTGATTAATTTTAACATTATCATGAATGCAATACAATACAATGAATACAAAGTTATCCGCCCGTCATTCCATAATCGCTTCTCCGAAACGGGCAGATTTGGGTAAATGTTATTATATGATAAAAATCAGATAGATTTTTTGATATAATGGTTTTAACCATTTTACCAGTGGCTTTCACTGACAAAGTACGAGTAATTAATAAGTTATATTTGTAAGCATAGCGAAACTTGAACAATAACCAGTAAATTAGTAGTCTTTACATTCACTCTTCGAAAAAATAAAAAAAATAAATAACCTTCAATCGACTTCAAACTGAGATATCTTAAGTGAACCCTTCAACGTATATGTAGTTGCTTGTACAAGTGCAGTTGCAGGCAGAATTTCATTTCATTAAATGTCTCTTTTTTTCTATTTCATCCTCTAGTTTCAGAAAGCTCATTTGATAAAAGAAAACATTACACTGTTTTCCAAGTGGAACATCCATAACCTAAATGAACAAGAGAAGTAGGGGAAAGCACATTCATGTCGTTGCCACAAAAGACATTGTGAATAATCTCATTGGTCTCAGGTTGTTGCTTTTACGATAATTAAAAATTCAAGATGGATGTTCTCATTGTGCAGTAAAAAAAGTGTGGGTGTTGTTTGCGGGAGAGGCAAGAAAATGTTAATAGAAACTTTTATGTTTATTTATGCAAAATAACGCAACTACTGCAATCCACATTCCTAATCCCTAGCTAGATAAAGTATAATGAGAGTATGGCTTCTGCAAAGTATATTCCTGTAATATACATTTGAAGAGATGACTGATGTTAATGGTCGATTGATGTAAAGAGTTCGGCAAAATAATGGAAAATGATCCAAAGAGCTGTGCTCAGCTCAGAATTTTTTGCTATATATCAGTGCTTATACTCTATTCCAAAGTGTTATATTAGTTTTGATATATAGTCTGTATCATAGAGAAATAATTTCGTTAGACATATCGTAAGTAAGTAAGTCCGTCCGTCCGTCCATCCGTACCTACGTCACCACTTTTTGACCTTAATTTTTAGATAGAATGAATGGTAAACGGATTCTGTACACAATCTCGATATGTAAACAATCTCAATATGTATATTTCTCCACAAAAACAGTTTTGCTACGACCAGTTTTTTGGGAAAGTTTTTTTCGGTTACATTTTAAGGCATTACAAAAACTTGAGAATGCTACAATCCGCTGTATGAATCCTTTATTTCCCTATTCCGTCCCATTTTAACTTTAAAACTAATAGCCGCAAAAAGTGGGCATTATTAAATATAGAATTTGTTACAACAAAATATTTTTGGTTAGGAAATCACCCCCTAAAAGTGGGCGCGAGTTAAAATGATCAATAGACGAAATTTTTATATTAACATTACCAATAATTCTGAGTCAAAACTTTTCAAGGCGTGGTTTTGATAAAAACCTTTACATAGGCGATATTTAGATGTTGAGATTGTCTAAATATCTTGTTTTCAAAATTCTTTAACTTTTGGTCAGTGGGCGGATTAAAAAAGTTTACACTTGTTCTCTTGGGAGCAACAAAGAGCATTTGTACCAAATTTCATCATTCTAGCTCAAAATTTATGGCCCAAAAGCTAATGACGGACGGATGGGCAGACAGACATGGCTAAATCAACTTAGCTAGCAATATACTTTAAAGTATGTCTACCGAAATTATTTCTGTAGAGTATAAAGACTACCGATGAAAATATTTCGATGATATTGCTATGAATATTACGTTTTTAGATCATTTTAACCTAGTTTTTTAGGCGTTTTCCTATATTATTTCGTGAAAATGTTAGACCTTGAGATTATGATTAATTTTAATATTACGATAATAGAGTAACCCAAAAAAGGGATTTTTGAATGTCCGTCTGTCCCTTTATTCATAATGGCTTAACGGCTTGACCGATTTTCTTCAAAGTACGCATAAAACATTGTTTTGGTCATAATTCAATGTCATTTTTTTTTGTTTTTAGCCATGTTATTAACGGGTACCTACCATATAAAAATTACACATAACGTCAATTTTCTCAAAAACGGCTCTAACGATTTCGATAAAACTTAACACATACTATAAGCGTATTAGTTCCAACAAAACTGCATACCTAGTTTTATTTCGACAAAATTCATGTAACGATTTTTTTCATTTAGGCCATATTGTATTTCAGTTTCATCCCGTGGGACTCCATTTTGGTAATCAATGAAGCATTTTCTTGCAACCAAACTCAGTTTTGATGCCACATTTTTGGCAGCGGGAACGTTTAGTCATCTTCTCTATCATATGATTGATGCCATCAGCACGCTTATCACTATCATGTGCAGTTGCCATACACCACCTACCTAGACGACACGATTCTGGTAATGTTATTAAACCCTCTGCAACTTCCACGCGGACGTCAAATCGGCTATTAGTTTTGGAATTCTCATATTTTGCACACAGGACTTTTATCGGCCAATACCATTTCTTTCCACGCATTCTAATGAGATAGTTATTCATGGCATTGTCGAACAAATCGACGCCAGGCGTTGATTATATTGATTGATATTATGTATTATACCCTGCTTAATTGTTGCCATTTTCCGAATATAACGATCATAGCTCTTAGCAAGACACATCGGCAATGGGCCAAAAAGTTAGACATCATAGTCACAACCTGTAAAATATTTTAAAATAGTAAAGGGGAATTATCGAAAACATTCGTCTTGAATTTGAGTAATTACCGAATTGTCAATGCAGCGCACAGCTAATACGTTATTATTTTTGTGAAATACAAAATCGGATGTTTCTCGTGGTTTCTTCTTCATACATTTTATGAATGCAAGAAGAGCAAGATTGTCGTGCACAGTGCTAGTCGTGAAATATCCATGCGAATTCAATCGACACATCAGCTTATGACTCGTAAAAAAGTTATAGAATGTTACATTGTTATTTTTGTGACAGAAAACCATAATAAGCATTAAAGTTTGAAGATACCTCAGCATATGGCATGAATTGATGGCAGTATCCATCTGAGACGCCAAGCACCAATACTTGTATCCAAACCTAATTGGCTCGCATTTTATAAACATCTTTCATGAATGACGGCCATAATAGGCTATTATTTGCTCGTTTATAGAAAGATTGTGCAACAATCCGAAATGCATGAACTTATGATTTAGTTTATCATTTAGGGGTGACATTTTTGCAAATTTGCAATTTTTGTCGATCTTTTTGCTGTCACAAACGTGCAAATTTTGTTTGATTCACTTGAATCTGTCCTGGCTCATAGCTTTTTTTTAATATTGACATTAAAATTCCTCGCGATTAAACTGCCCAATATGATTGCAATGTATGACAGCCAGTAATATACAGTATCTATACCAAGAAAGGTTTAAATTTCCTCAACTGTTGTAGAAAATCCAGTGACATTATTCTGTCCAGCGTATTCATTTGTACTGTATACTATGAGCTGAAGCACCTCACTATCCATAAAGCATTCCTATAGTTGAAGCGAGGACAGTGCGACCCTTCAAATTAATCAATTAAGTATCACACTCTGCATTAAATATTTGAAAATATAGGTTTTTGTGTGAATTTGTAGTGCTATCGAGGGATTGGTTTTCAAAATTAAAATTTTCGCGGCGCGCGGCTCCATTTCGATTTCTGCCATTCACTTATCTCACTAGGAACACGATTGTTGCAAACTTCTGTTTATGAAGATGGTTGGAAACTAATGTCTTCGTCATTTTCACCGCTTTTTTTCAAATTAGCATTGTCGCCATTGAAAATATACTCTACACCATTGGTTTCCAATCTTTTTCCGTCCTTGGCACACCTACAAGCTAAGTATTTTGCCACGACGCGTCGTGGGGCAATCCATACACCAATGTTGGCAAAAATTAAAAAAAAAAAATTACCAAGATAAGCAAATACTGTTGTAATTCCGTTACATTACATTCAAGTGCATGATGCGCGGCCATAATTAACTTTGTTACATGCCCACCCACTCTCTGACGTTTAGTCGACTCTAGACAGCGGTTGTAGCTTGCACGTGTGTTTTAACAAGTGATTTAAATAGTCGATTATTTGTATGGTCATAATTCGTGTGAAAATAACGGAAAAATTTTGATATAACATGGAATCGACAGCTTCATGTATGTACTTCATATTTCAAGTGCCGTTATATTTGTTATTAAAGTCAGGTATTTCCTATAATTATTGGAAAATATGCATATTTATTTCAAAAAAATGTAAAGCTCCATTATACGCCATTAAGGCTAAAGTATATTTTTACATGCTTTTACACCGAGATTCTAACATTATGCAATACCTTGACTCATGTAGTATATGTTTATAAATAAAAACGGTGCGCATATTTGCGCCTTTTGTTTATTTTTGCATAAATCTAAATCGCTCTAATTTGCTGTAGGTTCGCATTCAAGGGATTTGTTTCTTACTAGAATGGAGTTATTTGATATAATGAAGACATCAGGATATCAGAAATTGGATGAAAAAATTAAATTTTTAAAGGTCCATCTTCAAGACCGAACCAATTGTCCTGACATTAGGCTTAATGAACTTAACCGTACAATTGCAATGTTTTCAGCTAGATTCAAAGCAAAATGGTCACAAGCTAATCGAAAAGAATCTCGGTTTAGAGAAAAAAATCAGGAATGGCTTGAGACATCCATAGGCTTTGAATTATATGAAAGTACTTTAACAAAACAGCGAGGCCGCGGCCGCCCGTAGACATCATTTGAGGAGAGTTCGGAACGAACCAAACGTTTTAAAACGGAAAACATAAGAAGAAACATGTCTACTTCGCAACTTGGATTCGCAGCAAAGATGAATTTACGAGCTTCAGGACATACAGTTGCATCCGAATTAGTGGAGAACATAATACGTTCACCTCAAAGTGCAACTGAATATAAAAGAGCGTATCAGAATTATAAAGGAAAACCCATTGAGCAGATGTCAGGCGAAGAAGCTCTTTCAGTTATTGTCGAAGCCCAGCTTACAAGACATCAATATAATGTAATAAGGGCGAAGGCTCCTGAAAGATTTCCTTCTTATAAAGTTGTACAAGCTGCAAAAAAAAAATGTTATCCAAATAGAAACGACATTAAACTTACTCCTACTTCAGCGGAAGTAAATGTTCAAGCTCTAATGAACCATACTGCTGAACGTTTGATACTATCGCAAAAAGAAGTCATTGGTACATTGAAAAATGATCAATTAAACAATTTGCACTTAATATCAAAGTGGGGATTTGATGGCAGTTCAGGCCACAGCTCCTACAAACAAAAATCGGTTGGAATGGCTGCTAATGATTCCAGCGTGTTTATAACCTCAGTTGTACCTCTTCAATTATTTTGTGGAAACTCCGACAAAAAGGACATAATTTGGCAAAATCCCCGGCCTTCATCCACCAGATATTGTCGTCCTTTAAAAATAAACTTTACCAAGGAATCAACACAAATCTCAGTATCTGAGAAGTCAAATATAGACAAACAAATTGAAAACTTATACCATTCTGCTGTTAATATTGGAGAACAAGTTCTACAAGTGTCACATAAATTAATTTTGACAATGGTGGACGGAAAAGTTTGTAACGCTTTGACTGATACCGCCTCTACTCAGCGTTGTTACATATGCGGTGCTAGTTCCAAGGGTTTCAATTCCATCGACAAAATGTTGTCAAAACCCTTCAATGCAAGTACATTGTCTTTTGGTTTGTCTGTACTACATTGCTGGATTCGAACTTTTGAGTGCCTTTTACATGTGGGTTATAAGCTTCCAATAAGAAAATGGCAAACACGAAAAGAAGATAAAGAAATAGTAGCATCGACCAAAACACGCATACAAAAGGAGTTCAGAGAACGAATGGGACTAATAGTTGATCAACCGAAACCTGGTTTCGGAAACACAAATGATGGTAACACTGCGAGGCGATTTTTCAGCAACGCAGAAGTGGCATCCGAAATCTTGCGTGTTGATCAAAATTTAGTCGAAAAACTTCATACATTATTGGTGGCTATTTCAAGTGGCTACGACATTAATATTGACAAATTTAAAGCGTTCGCACTTGATACTGCAAAACATTATGTAAACCTATATCCCTGGTTTTACATGCCCCCAACTATGCACAAGTTACTGATTCATGGGCCAGATGTGATTTCAGCAGCATTGCTTCCAATTGGTCAACTGTCAGAGGAAGCTCAAGAGGCACGGAACAAGGATTTTAAGAAATACCGGGAAAACTATTCCAGAAAAATTTCTCGTGAAAAAGGTAACGAGGATGTGTTCAATTTAATGCTCATAACATCAGATCCACTAATAACCAGCTACCGACAACTTCCGAAGAAGAAACTTAAACATTTTCCGAAAGAAGTCTTTGACTTAATTGTTTCACCGGTTATATCTAACAATGAGAGTTCCAATGGAGAAAGGGATGATGAAAGCTCATCGGATACATCTGAATTTCAGTCTTAATACTATATATAGATATGAAATTTACAATCAATAAATAAATATAAACTATTTGTTATATCCTAAATGAAAATAAAATAAAAATTCAAACACCAGGTGTGTTGCCACGTGTTAAATTTGAAATTCATGTAAGTAAAGTGTTAATTAAGCAATAAAATATGACCTAAAATATTAAAATTTTGTTAAAATATATACTATCAACTAATCTTTACACAATAAAATTAATTTTAGCATAACTAAACCTTCACATGAATTGATGCCAGTTTTAGGGGTATCTTGCCCCAGTGTGCGACGCCCTACTCTAGCTATTTGAAAAAGAAACATATGAGAAGGCTACAATCCGCTGTGCGGATCGTTGCATACCCTATCCCATCCTATCCATAAAACTAAAATCCCCAAAAAAGTGGGCATGGCTAAAAACACGATGTGGATAAAATAAAAAAAATTATATAGTGACAACAAATTCTTCAGACTGCTTACAAAACAATTTTACGGTTCTACAAAAGACAAGGTTTTCTCCTGCATATAATGGGGTAGTGTATAAAAATGGTTTTTATATAAAAACGCCCCCAATAAGTGGGCGTGGGTTAAAATGGTCTATAGACGAAATGTTTATATTAATAATGTTAATGATTCTGCATCAACATTTTTTTCGAAAATTTTAAAATTTGACCGAATAACGTTTTTTATTAAAAACGCCCCCAAAAAGTGGGCGTGGCAAAAAACTTTTTATTGACGAAATATAGACAATTCGTTTCTCTAAATATGCTGCTCGGACACTTTTTTAAAATTCTTTACGGTTTGGCCAAAAAAAACGTTTCTCTAAAAAGGGGGCGTGGCAGTAGGCGGATTTTAAAAATGTTTACACTTGTTCTGGTGACTGGGACAAGGATCCTATATAACAAATTTCAATATCCTAGCTCAAAACTCAAGGCCCAAAATTCGGTGACGAACAGACAGACGGACGGACGGACGGACAGACAGACATGGCTAATTCGACTCAGCTAGCGATTCTGAGTCGATCCATATACTTTGAGGTATATGTAGCAAAATTATGTCTCTATGTTACAAACTAAGTATCAAAACTAATATACCCCTATGGGATAGGGTATAAACAGTCGAATGAAATAATGAGTATTATATAAGCACTAAAATTAAAATATCCACAATATGAAACTGAGTTTTTTATTATATTTATTAGAATTCCGAGTTGAAACAGAAAACAACAAGGGAAAAACAAAAATAAAATACATTTGCAACTCAGTCGAATCAATGTGATGGTTGAGCCGTACACACAGTTTTTAAAAACGGGGAATAAGGCTTGAAACTGCTACTCTCATTCAATTGATCCACGTTGATCCTTGAGCGATATTTGCTCTTGATTAGAGCTACAGCTGAAAATCCAGCTTCACACAAATATGATGTTGAAAACGGAATGAAAATTCTTAAGGCTTTTGAAGTTATGTTTGGATATTCATTTTGAATCGATAAAAAAAACATATGAGAAGGCTACAATCCGCTGTGGGGATCGTAGAATACCCTATACAGATCCCATCCTTAAAATTAATATCTACAAAAAGTAGGCTTTATTAGCCTATAATATAGAAAATGTCATTGTCACAACATATTGTTCAAACAGTTTAATCGTATCTTTTATTGTTTGACAAAAAAAATTGTTTTTCTCCTGCATATTCTATGGGCTAAGGTATACAAACGCTTTTTGTAAGAAAACGCCCCCGAAAAGTGGGCGTGGGCTAAAATGGTCTATGGACGAAATGTTCATATAATATTAATATAATATTACTAATGATTCTGCATCAACATTTTTATATCCTATCCCATAGGGGGGTATATTAGTTTTGACATTAAGTTTGTAACAAAGAGAAATAATTTCGATACATATACCTCAAAGTATATGGATTGATTCAGAATCGCTAGCTGAGTCGATTAAGCCATGTCTGTATGTCCGTCCGTCCGTCCGTCCATCCGTCTGTGTGTCACCGATTTTTGGGCCTTAAATTTTGAGCTAGAGTGTTGAAATTTGGTATATAGACTCTCTGGCCAACGAAGCAGAACAAGTGTAAACATTTTTGAAATCCCCCAACTGCCACGCCCCCTTTTAGAAAAACATAGTTTTAAGCCAAACCGTTAGGAATTTCAAAAAAGTTTGTTAGCAACATATTTAGACAATCCTAATATCTATATTTCGTCCATACAAAGTTTTTTGCCACGCCCACTTTTTGGGGCGTTTTTAGTAAAAAAATGCTTTTTGTCCAAATTTTAAAACTTTCGAAAAAAAATGTTGATGCAAATACTTCTATAATGGTAATATAAACATTTTGTCCATAGATCACCTTCGCCCACAGTTTAGGGGCGTTTTCTTACAAAAACCATTTGTATACCCCATCCCAAGGCATTAGCAATAGAAATCGTTGTTTTTTGTCGAACCACAAAAGTCTGAGCAATATATTGTGACAATGTCATTTTCTGTATTTCATCGCTATAAGGCCTATTTTTGAGGATATTAATTTTATGGATGGGATGGGATAGGGTATTCAACGATCCGCAGAGCGGATTATAGCCTCTCACATGTTTTTCGAAATATTTAAAATTTTTTCCACGCCCAATTTTGGAGGCGTTTTTAATAAAAAACGTTTTTGGCCAAATTTTACAATTTTCGAAAAAAATGTTGATGCACAATCATTGGTAGTATTAATTTGAATATTTGGTCGATAGATCATTTTAACCCACGCCCACTTTTTGGGGACGTTTTCCTGCAAAATCATTTGTATGACCTACTCTAAGGCATATGGTATATCTAGCTAAATTATTTCTCTATGTTACAAACTATGTATCAAAACTAATATACCCCTATGGGATAGGGTATAAAAACGTTGTTTTTTGTCGAACCACAAAAGGTTTTGATAAACTGTCTGAACAATATATTGTGACAATGTCTTTTTCTGTTTTTTATCGCCATAAAGCCTACATTTTGAGGATATTAATTTTAAGGATGGGATGGGATAGGGTATTCAACGATCCGCACAGCGGATGTTAGCTTCTCATATGTTTTACTTACCTCGTTCATGCTGGACGGATGTGCATGTATTTTTGTAAATGTAAAATAAAATATAATGATATAAGATATAATTATGCAAGAAATATGTACTATTTTATTTTTAATATAATCTTTATCTTTTAATCTGTATTTCTCACGGCGCGGCTCCCCTCTTTATTTTCTACGGCGCACCAGGGTGCCGCAGCGCACACTTTGGGAACCCCTGCTCTAGATCATTCGATTATGATATCAGCAAAATAACAATATTTATTGAGTTCGCATGTTGACCACTATTTTCTTCATCGCTTCAACTGTCGTTCCTGTAGTTCCAATTGATATCAGCTGTTCATTATGACAAATGTTGGCATACATGCAAATTTGTATTTACACTAGGGACTCAGAATAGCCGATTGGGTATTTAAATACCCAATGCAGATCTCAGATATGCTCACAGTTACAAACCTGCAATTTTGTAAAGTAGATTCTAAGGCCTATAAAAGCTTTTTGGTAAATTTAAAAAAATCGTACCTTGGAATCTATGCGCTCTTTAATGGGTTAAAAGTATAGATCCTTCAATACGTCTATACAGTTCGTGTGAACTAATCAGAATATCTGTCCTAATCCACTCCTCCACTAGAATATACTCACCTAATAACTTTACATGCACCTGTGTATTGCAAATATTGGTGCCATCAGTATGTGCCTAGAGTCGAAGGCTAAAATTAATATCTTCTTAGGATATAATATAAAAGATATAAAATTGATATTAAAAAATGGTAAAGTACTTTTTCGATTAAGTAATTAAGAAATGATATATCAAATTCGCATAGCCAATCATTTAATATACTTTTTATGAAAAACTGAGTGTGCCATTAATTATTAATTATATGAAATACAGAGGACTGTTAAATGCAATTCTCAAATTATATTATACATGTTGGTACAAGTTTTAAGTACCTGCACATTATTTCATTTGTTATCAAAAGTTAGGGTATAACAAAAAAACTTCGCTGACATCCTTCTATAATTTGGAATAAAACCAAATCATTATAGCTTAACATTAGATATTACGTTGACGACAAAACATTTCATGTGATGCCGGTTTTTCAAGCTCAATGTCATGGATAATTGAACCGATTTTTTTAACGGCAATTTGAAAACAAAACAAAAAAACAAGTCCTTGTTATGTAGCACAGGTAACAAAACCGTTTGTTTAAATAAAATAAACAAATTCCTCGTTGTGTACAAGTAATTGGCTGCCTTCTATTGTCATTTTCTCAAAACGCGAACAATAAGACATTCTTAAGTCCAGCAAGGGCAAACCATTTATGCATTCCTCTCCCGGCACACATTCCTTAAACCCCCACTCCCTCTAATAACCACCCACTGAAATCCTGACAGACAACATAAACGAAATCGAAAAGCAAAACATTGCCTATTACGACTATAATACAACCCACGACAGCCGACAGCCAACAGCCATGTCATTTGCAACAACAAAGGACACGGTTCAGCAATTGAATGAGATTACGGTTGAAATCCTTTTGCGAATTGTATTTGTATGCCTACGCCAGTTGAATACCTTTCTGTGTTAAGTCAAATCGTTTTAAGGATCGTTTGGTTTCTAATCCAAATCACAGACTTTTGTTCTCACAAGTCGGAGTGGAAAAAAAACTCGAGGTCTCTTTCACCAGGAATTGTCCTCATCATACATAGGGCTGAGATGGAAACGTTTGAAACGATTGGGAATACAATTTCAGGTACTTGTCACCGTTGTTACGTTGGATTCTCCAGTCTTTGTTTCCTCTCGGTACGTTTATGTAATCAAACGCAGGTGTCTCCCATCCAAACGTGTCCTGGAGACCAAGTGTTCTCAAGTCTGTCGATAGCAATTATTAGCCACTGAGTTTCTCAGCAAACGAGTCCAATCTGTTGTACATGTAGAAATATCTTAAAGCGTTGAGGGGAATTGGTTTGTTAGATTGTAACTGATGCGAAATCACATGTTGCACAGCTCTCTTAATAATTGTATGCTGAAATAACAATATATACACATTTTTAATATACATACATAATAGGGGACTTTACGTCAAAGAACAAATACAGTACGACCAGCTAAGTCATTACCTACTTTTTTGTTAAACGTGTATTTTATTTAATAAAAACACTATGCATGTGAACAATTTCTTTTCATTTTCAGAGTAAGTAGAAGAGCTTTTATGAAAACTTTTAAAGCAATTATAGAAATTTTATTAATAACAAAGTAAAATAAAATATTTATCTCCTCATCGAAGAAACCTTTTATAAAATTCCAATGTGTTTGACGAAAACTACAGTTTTTATTAATAAAGTGTAAGATTTTAAAAATATTTACACTTGTTTTCTATACCGCAAATTCCACAATTCTAGCTCAAAATTTAAAGCCCAAAAAATAGGTCACACACAGAAAGTCATAGCTAGATCGTCTCAGCGACTACATGATATGTCTTTCTAAATATTATAATAAAAATAATATACACCTATGGGGTATGTTATAAAAGGGCTCATTATCAAAATTATGGTCGTCTATTCATATTGTCCATATGTGTTTGAAACGAATTCCATCAAAATTGCATATGAAATATGGCTTAATTTAAATGTTTGACATTATTTCACTTTCCATTGTTATCGATTCTACTTACTAAACAAAAATTAATTACCATCCTATAAAGTTTAAAATTCTAAAAGTTAACACATTTGGACATTGCCAAAATTAAAGTGCAAACTTTTGGTAATATGTAAATATTCATGTCCGTGCAGTGTTATTATAAACTTTTAGCAAAAAAATATGTGTGGTATATTTATTTGGTGTGGGTTAAAATAATCTAAGGACGAAATGTTCGTAGTATTATTTTCGAAATATTTTCATCGTGAGTTTTTTTTTAAATTTCCATTTTAAAAAGTGAGAGGTGTAAAACACTTTATATAGACGAAAGATAGACACTGGGAATGTCTAATGCATACTGAGACACATTTTTAAATTCCTTACGGCTTGACCAAAAACAACATTTTTCTGCTTCGTCGAACAAAATGTCTGTATACCCAATTTCATCAATCTATTTCTATTTCTACCCAAAAATCGGTGATACGGAGACGGGCAGACGGACGGACAGACAGTCATGGCTAGATCGACTCAGCTAGCGATTCTGAGTCGATCCATTTACTTTGAGGTATATTTAGCTAAATTATTTCTCTTTGTTACAAACTATGTATCAAAACTAATATAATCCTATGGGATAGGGTATAAACATTCGTACAAAAGAAAAAATCGAAGTGATACATTTGCGAATGACCAAAAATAATAAATTAAATTCTTGTGTTCACCAAGAGAATTTACTGTTTACTTTAAGAATGTTAGCATCACAAGGCCAAAAACAAATAACTTATCAGTTATTACTCTCCATTTCTCATAATTCATATAAAATAATTATGCTTGCAAAGCTTTTTTTTAGAGGTAAAAAACTTTGGAATAGAATAAAACGAAGATTATTTTTATAAATTGACATGAAATTTACGAAAAATAATCTTCTGGCATTATAATTTATATATGAAGTCTGGCATACGACCGCCACGGATGGTTCGGACATAGTCCAATCTGCCGCACCACTGGTTGTTGCCTTGACGTGGCGGTGTGGCTCAGTAGACTTGTGAGAGGATCGGTTTGCATCAATCATTCCGGTCATCACATAGTGAAGCGAAGAGCAACCAAATCCCAATCCCCAGTCCGTCGTAAATGTCGTATCCCTAATTATCCTCCCCTCTCCTGTAGCTAAGGTCACCGTGTGATTCCGCCGTGCGTAAGATCTGAATGGTTGGGAGCTCTAATCCCAACCGCTAACGGTAGAACTCCGGATAACGGGCGCCCTCCGGTTTTAATTAATGCCTTATCCACGTAACGCGGAGCTCTGCGTGGACGGACCGTCTTTCTCGCGCTACTCGTGGGATCTCAACATGAACAATTTAAACATAAAACAAAAAAACATAAAAAAAAACACAAAAAACAAAACAGTACGTCCGGAAGGAAACCAAGCCAATCGTACTGAGGAGGAAAACTTTCTCTTCAGTGTGAGTGGGCTATTGGAATCCGGCACGGACAAGTCGGGATCTGAGGATGAAGCTGCGATCAGATTGAGGGAGGATGAACTCCTGAAAGACGATCGCAGTTCCATCTCCAGTAAATTCGCAAGCGCGGAATCGGGCGAAGCGAACGCGACCAAGAGCGGGATTGCCGTCTCTGTGGCGTCGCGCGGGGTATGTGTGCTTCCGGTGGATTTGAGGGAGGGGTGTTTTGCTCCAGATCGTCAGACCCTACCGGTATCCAATAGGACCTGCGCATTGACCAAGTCAACGTCATCTGTTAACTCAAGGGATAAATCCCTTGCGGAAAAGATGGCGGAAGTGACAGTCTCTGCAATGGATACAGGCTTACATGCCTCGTGCGACGCCGCAGAGTCGTTATCGGTCACCGCGACTCAATCCAGTGCCGTGGCGGGTGTCAAGTCATCACTGGCTGGCGACCCAAGGAAGCTTCTCCCTGCGGTTAAGTCGGGGGTGGAAACGACGCCGGCCATGGAACTGGATCTGAACGACTCGTTCGTCACCGTGGACTCAGCCAACACCACCGCCGAAACATGTCTCAACACGACAGTGAGACACATAAGAGGGGACGTAGACACGCTATCTTTAGCCTCGGGGCTAAGCGGTAAGAGCAGACGCAACGCGAGACGTGTAATCAGACGTAACAACCGACGACGCGAGTTAGCCAACGCTACTGCCTCTCTAAGTCTGCCCCCCCCATCGGTATCGCGCGCGTACGATTTGACTATGGTCACTAATACTGGCAACCATGAGGTTAGATCGGCCGCTCTTGAGGGCAATCCGGAAGCATCGTCGGGACTACCCACGGTCGCGGAAGGTGGATCAGCTAGAGTGGCGGGCGATACCAAAAGGAAGCCAACAACTATCAGTAAAGGCAACCATGAGGCAAGATCGGCCGCTCCAGAGGGCGACCCTAAAGCACCGTTGGGAATTTCCACGGCCGCTAAAGGGAGATCAGCTGGGGTGGCGGGCGACGCCAAAGGGAAACCTGTTAGCGCAAAAATAGTAGCTAACCAAGCGTCGAAACTGACCGTATCAGAGGGAGAGTCCAAGGAACCGATGGGATTACCCAAAGGAACCAAGGCAGTATCAGCTGAGATGGCGAGGTTTGACGTGAGGCAAGCTGGCCCTAGCATGCCGACTACTGCGAGACCGCCGCAAGGTGCAGTTAAGCGGAGTCGGTTGGACATCAGCGGTTCTCCACAGTATACAGGACCAAAGAAGCGTACAAAATTCGCCGCTAACAAGGGGGTTCCTGCCTATGCGGAACACCTGCGTGTTGCGGTAATTGACGCAGCTAATCCTGACCTGCGGCTAAACGAGGAGCAATGGAGACTGGTGCACAACAATCTTTTGCTGTGCCTCAGCACCTCACTGGCAAACGACACCCAAAATGCTCCGACCTTTGGCAAGATGGTCTATTACAAGGGGTTCCGGGTTATGTCTTGCGACAACGACTGGACCCTTCAGTGGCTCAAAAGCCAGATCGCAAAAATGTCCAATATCTGGTCAGGCGCCGATCTTGCGCTTCTAGAGCACAAAGAACTTCCATCCGCTCCCAGGGGTAGGATGTTTATACCGGGCCCAGCCATCCCAAAGGAAAGGCTGTTGGAGATGCTCAAACGGCAAAACCCCGAATTTCCGTCTGATGACTGGGCTATAACAGAAATGTTTGAGCCATCTGTCAAAGGACAAAGCATCCGAATTTCACTAAACTATCAAACGTTGGTGAAATTCCAGACTTCAGGCTTCAAACTCAAGGTGGGGTTCAACTTAGTGGACGTCAGGGTAGGTGGTCAAAATGCACCCCGACCCAGTACTGCCAAATCTGATGAAGGTGCTACAACTAAACCTGCATCACAGTAGGGCGGCCAGCGCCAACCTACTTCTCCACCTAGCCAAGCATCAAGTCGACATTGCACTCCTTCAGGAACCCTGGATCTCAAACAGGGTAATTCGCGGACTAAAATCCGATGATTATAACATTTATTATAATAAAAGCACCAACGGCAATTGTCGTGGCTGCGTCATGGCTAGGAAAAGTATTAATGTAATTTTTCTACCCCAACTCAGCAACGATGACCTAGCAGCAGTCATGTGGGAAAGGAAAGATTCAAAGCCATTGATTCTCTCCTCTGCTTACATGCCATACAACTCGGATGATCCACCTCCTCCCATTGCTATCAAAGACCTCGTCCGACATAGCAAAGCGAGAGATTGGGACCTACTTATAGGATGCGACGCTAACGCTCATAACACCAGCTGGGGCAGTAGTGATACAAATACTAGAGGTGAGTCCCTATTCCAATATATTATCAAACATAGCTTATTAATTCATAATCGGGGTAATGAACCCACTTTCATCACAAAAAATCGTAGGGAAGTCTTAGACCTAACACTTTCCTCTAACTCTGTCACCCTATCAGTCTCTGACTGGAGGGTATCAAACCAACCTAGCTTTTCAGATCACAGTATTATACAGTTCTCACTACTTGAAACGCTAGCTAACATCGCTCCGTTTCGCAATCCGAGAAAGACAAACTGGGACACCTTCATCTCCGCAGTCTCCGAGCACACCTTTAGCAGTGTCGCACGAAACCAATCAGATGTTGATAAAAATGTAAACGAACTCGTCTCTGTGTTTAAAATTGCTTTTTCAAAAGCGTGCCCACTAAGCAAAGTTACAAAAAAGAAAAAAAAACAAAGCCACTGGTGGTCTGGGGAACTGGCCAGACAACACAGAGTAACGAGAGAACTCTTCAAAATAGCAAAAAGATCAAACGCAGAAGCAGACTGGCACTCTTACAGAACCAGCCTCTGTAAATTCAAAAAAGAGACCAGAACGGCCAAAAGAAAGGCTTGGAAAGAATTCTGCAGTAGTATCGAAGATAACAATGAATCTGCCAGATTGAGAAAGATACTATCGAAAGAAGCAAGCAGCCCAGGTTTTCTCAAAAATTCAGCAAATGAATGGACGGAATCAACCGCTGATACCCTAAACCTTCTTTTAAACACACACTTTCCGAACTGCAAAACGGCAGAGGAAAGTGTCATCGTAAATATAAGTACAGACCACACAGCGGACAACATGAGTGACAACTCTCTCTCTCTCATTAATACGATAGTGTGCAAGGAAAAAATTGCATGGGCCATTAATTCATTCAAGCCCCACAAATCAGCCGGCCCTGACGGTATAACCCCTATCATGCTACAAAAAACTGCTAAGCTAATAATGCCAACACTACTCACTATCTTCCGTGCATGTTTAAAACTAAACCACATACCACAAGCGTGGCGTGAAGTTAACGTCATATTCATACCGAAGGCAGGTAAATGCAGCCACACCGTAGCGAAGGATTTCAGACCCATAAGCCTGTCCTCCTTCCTACTGAAAACGATGGAACGATTACTCGACATCCATATACGCAGCAACCTGAATCCAGGTTACCTATCTGTAAGCCAACATGCCTATACAAAGGGTAAATCTGTGGAAACGGCTCTACACGAAGTGGTTCGCACAGTAGAAAACTCACTGCACTACAAAGATTATACGCTAGCAGCCTTTCTAGATATAGAAGGAGCCTTCAACAACGTCACAACAGAAGCAATTGCTGAGGCACTTACCAAAGCTGGAATAGGTACGGTTTCTAGCAATTGGATTTTAACCATGCTCAATAACCGGATCATTTCGTCAACACTAGGCGATTATACCAAAAGGATCACAACGTCAAGAGGTACCCCCCAGGGAGGCGTACTATCCCCACTCCTCTGGCTATTAGTAGTCAACGAGGTACTCAAGAAGCTAGATATCACTGCAATAAAAACAGTGGCATACGCTGATGACGTAGTCCTCATGGCTTGCGGTAAATTCCCATCGACACTGAGCGAAATTATGCAAGGTAGTCTCAATATACTCAGCAAGTGGGCAAAGTCCTGCGGGCTGGGTGTAAATCCAAACAAAACAGAACTGGTTCTCTTTACTAACAGGAGATCGATCCCAGCATTTCCGGTACCGTCTTTGGAAGATTCGACTCTCTCATTGTCAGCAAGCGCGAAATATCTGGGAGTGATACTCGATAGTAAACTGAACTGGAATCTAAACATTGAAGAAAGAGTAAAGAAAGCAAACATTGCCCTCTATAGCTGCAACAGGATCTGCGGCAAAAAATGGGGCCCATCCCCGAAGGTCACAAAATGGCTATACACAGCCATTGTCAGACCAATCCTAACATACGGCTGCTTGGTCTGGTGGAATGCTATGAAAAAAGCAAAACATACGACCAAGCTTACGAAAGTTCAAAGAACAGCATGCATACTCACGACAGGAGCCATGCGCACTAGCCCCACAGTAGGGTTAGAAACAATACTAAACATAACACCAATTGACTTACAAATCAATGACACAGCAGCAAAAAGCGCAGCAAGACTCAAAGAAACGGGCAATCTACTTACGAAGCCTTTTGGCCACAGCTCAATATTAAGCTCAATGGCATATGAGGATGTAGCATGTGACTACATGATCCCATATCACGACTTTGATATTGATTACTCCATCAGAATACCAAGTAGAGACGAATGGTCTTCAAACAATGTGTTATCTAACACAGAAATAGCAATCTACACCGACGGATCCAAAATGGAAGTCGGAGTGGGCTCTGGTGTCTACTCTGAAAAAATCGGGCTAGCTACATCCTTAAGATTAGCAAACTCGTGTAGTGTTTTCCAAGCTGAGATCCTAGCCATACTCGAAGCTGCCGAATCGGCTAGGGTATTGGACATATCACATGAGGATATCTCCATCTACGTGGATAGTCAAGCGGCCATTAAAGCTCTGGCATCCAATATAGTAAAATCACGGGTAGTTGGACGCTGCCGCGAAGAGCTGAAGGCTCTTTGTAACCAGAACAAAGTCCAAATTATCTGGGTGCCAGGACATAATGACATTTTAGGAAATGAGAAAGCAGACGAACTAGCCAGATTAGGATCGTCCAGTTGCATTTCCCTAGCTGATAAAAGAGTCAATCCCCCGCTAGCATCTAAAAAACTTGAATTAACTAAGCACACTCAAAAAGCAACCATAACAAGATGGCTAAATACAATAACTTGTACACACACTAAATCTCTCTGGCCAGAATTAAGTGGCAGTAAATCAAACAAGCTATTAGCTTTGAATAGAACTTCCATTTCCATAGCGGTGAGAGTGATAACAGGTCACAATCTGTTGGGTAAGCACTCTAATAAGATCAGACTGACTGGTGCAAACCAACTCTGCAGGAAATGCAGCGACCCTGACGTCGAGGAAGATGTCTCACACCTGCTATGCCACTGCCCGGCGATCAGTGACAGTCGATTTAAAATTTTAGGCAACTTTTACTTCAATGACCTAAGTGACCTAAGGACTATCCCAATAACGCTGATAGTCCGTTTTTGTTGCAAATCAGGATGGAGCAACTACCTCTTTGAGGCTGAAGGAGCAACACAGACCAGCACTGCATAAGTATCACAAGCGAACTTAACCAGGTATCCTCTTTCTCTTTTTTCAGGACATTTTTCTTCGAAGGGTATCGCTATGGGCCCACGTAGGCCTATGCGTGTTTGACGACTCGCCCGAGCGTCAACAGCCCACCTAACCTAACCTAACCTAGTCCAATCTGAAGGTCCAATTTTCGATGACTTTTCCAACATTTGTGGCCGTATATCGGCAATAACGCGGCGAATGTCCTCCAAGTGGTCAATCGTTTCGGGCTTATCGGCGTAGACTACCGACTTCACATATCCCCACAGTCAAGCGGCGTTAAATCGCACGATCTTGGAGTTCAATTCACATGACCAAAACTAGAAATTATGCGCTCACCGAACGTTTCCTTCAACAAATCAATTGTGGCACGAGCTGTGTGACATGTTGCTCCGACTTGTTGAAACCACAACTCCTGCACATCATGGCTGTTCAATTGATGAACGAAAAAGTCAGTAATCAGGGCTCTATAGCAGTCACCATTCCACCAACCCATAAAGCACACAAATCAGTCAGTTTTTGTGAATGTAGCGGTGTCTCAACAACACTCCAAATACGACAGTTTTGTTTATTGACGTATCCGAAACCAAATTCAACCAAAAGTTGAATCGATTGCTAAAAAAAATTCGCTTATTGAAAATCGGATCAACGGCAATCTTTTTTTGGGCCCATTCACCGAATCTACGCTTTGCTAGGTGATCCTGTAGCTTCAATTAGTGCACGAGTTGGATTTTGTAAGCACGCAAACCAGTATCTTACCGCAAAATGTTCCATAATGGTGATGGATACATATTCAATTCCTGTGCACGAGGCGGATTTCGAACAGTTTCATGATTTTCAAAATAAATTTGCACAATTTAGAAGCCTTGTTCAGACGTCAGTCTATTCATGTTGAAATGCCAAACCAAACTAAATATAAATCACTCGCTGACAAAATGGCCGCCGCGCCAGTTTAATGTATACACATTGTCCGACGCACGTGATAAAAGTGCTCACACTGACTGGTATGACAAATTTTCAAGAGGAGGGATGTACTGATTGCAGTGAATGACGTCAGACGTGGTATATAGTGTGTGCTGTGTGGATTTTGAAATAGTTCTTGTTCTCTTTGCATAACAAGGAGTTCAAAGGTTAAGGTGACCCGATTTAAATATCATAGCTCTATTTAAAGGCGAAAAATCGCTAAAACACAAACAGACGATCAGCACAAAATCGTCTTTTCTTTCGATTCCGATTCCCCTTATTATTTCTACATTTAATCTATATTTATAAATATTTAATAATTGTTGTTTATGGGTACTCGATAAGATCTCATAACACTCTGATCAATTGAAATATTTGTTATTAATAACCAAAGATAACACATGCTTAAGTATCAAACCGTATCAATGCCTGTCCTTAACAGCAAATAAAGAAAACTTTTGCCAGGACAAGAAAAATGATGAATTTTGAAATCGGAATTGAATTCGAAATTTGAATAATATTTCTATTAATAATCAAAACGCTAAAATTGATTTGAGGTTAACAAAACTTCTCGCAAAGGATGGAGAGTGATATCATGAGAAATGCTCTTTCCACGTTCTCCGTCGTGCTCATTCAGACAGCAGTGTAAGGAATTTGTGTTCAGCTGGGATCCGATACATTTTATCAATTCTATTGGATATCTGATGCGGGGCATCTGAAAAGAAAAATAACGACGGTAATGCTTGGATCCTGGTTATCTGCTGTGATTTATGCGATTTTTGTAAAATAAAAATGGGATAAGCCCTGATTTCTCGGTTACAATTGAAGAATCGCGTTGTGAAATTTATTATTTTTGTTCGGTCATATCCATCCTTTTTCTCTCTTTTTGACCATAAATCGGCGCACAGTTTGTCAGAATTGTTTAATATGATATTTCAATGCATATTGGTAGCAGATGTAGATTTTCCGATGTATTTCAATTGACCTTAAGGGCGAAAACATTTAAATCTGATTATAATATATACGATAGCGTAGGCCACAAACAAAATGTTTTACTAATTAGGACATTAGGTAAGCTGTAGTTTGGCTTAAAATGTGGTAAATATATGCGTTGGGGGAATAAGATTATTTTTGTTGAGAAAGGACAATGACATTAGTTACTATAATAATTTGTGTCGGTTTAGTGTAAAGGATTAGAAATAATTAAATAAAACCAACTGAAGGGTTATTTCATACCATAAATATAAAAAATATTTTTTTGACTGTTGAAGTTACTTTGCTTTGAAGATACTCAGTTCATCAAGTCACATCTTCCGTTTCATGATCTAGACGAAATCTACGTTATCTGTGCAATTACTATTTACCAAACAAAATCGACAAGGATAACATTAAAACAACAACAGATATTTTCGAATACACCTTAACAGTGTTTATATGAAGAGGTAATGTCAAGGCGCTCGAAGCCAGGGATCTTGTGCTTGTGCTACTACTACACATTTCGAGTATATTTCTTTTTGAGTACTGCGGACGGTAATATCACTTTTCGTACCGCAATGATCTACAATTGATTCGAGTTTTGGTCATGTGAATTGGCCTCCAAGATCGTGCGATTTAACGCCGCTTGACTGTGGGGATATGTGAAGTCGGTAGTCTTCGCCGATAAGCCCGAAACGATTGACCACTTGGAGGACATTCGCCGCGTTATTGCCGATATACGGCCACAAATGTTGGAAAAGTCATCGAAAATTGGACCTTCAGATTGGTCCGAACCATCCGTGGCGGTCGTATGCCAGACATCATTTTTATATTATAATGCCAGAAGATTATTTTTCGTAAATTTCATGTCAATTTATAAAAATAATCTTCGTTTTATTCTATTCCAAAGTTCTTTACCTCTAAAAAAAAAAAACCCCCTTTGCAAGCATAATTATTTTATATGAATTATGAGAAATGGAGAGTAATAACTGATAAGTTATTTGTTTTTGGCCTTGTGCCGCTAACATTCTGAAAGTAAACAGTAAATTCTCCTGGGTGAAGACAAGAATTTAATTTATTATGTTGTCGTCATTCGCAAATGTATCACTTCGATTTTTTCTTTTGTACGAATGTTTATACCCTATCCCATAGGATTATATTAGTTTTGATACATAGTTTGTAACATAGAGAAATAATTTAGCTAAATATACCTCAAAGTAAATGGATCGACTGAGAATCGCTAGCTGAGTCGATCTAGCCAAGACTGTCTGTCCGTCCGTCTGTCCGTCTGCGTATCACCGATTTTTGGGCCCCAAATTTTGAAATAGATTGATGAAATTGGGTACACAGACTTTTTGTTCGACGAAGCAGAAAAATGTTGTTTTTGGTCAAGCCGTAAGGAATTTAAAAATGTGTCTCAGTATGCATTAGACATTCCCAGTGTCTATATTTCGTCTATATAAAGTGTTTTTTGACTGTTGATGTTACTTTGCCTTGAAGATACTCAGTTCATCAAGTCACATCTTCCGTTTCATGATCTAGACGAAATCTACGTTATCTGTGCAATTACTATTTACCAAACAAAATCGACAAGGATAACATTTAAACAACAACAGATATTTTCGAATACACCTTAGCAGTGTTTATATGAAGAGGTAATGTCAAGGCGCTCGAAGCCAGGAATCTTGTGCTTGTGCTACTACTACACATTTCGAGTATATTTCTTTTTGAGTACCTACTGCGGACGGTAATATCATTTTTCGTACCGCAATGATCTACAGTTAATTTATGTATATAATATTATATATATATATATATTATATAAATTCATTTTAATATATATATATCTATTATATTATATATTATATTATCAACGAGAATTTAAATAATTTCTATACAAATCAGATGAATCATTTAACTATAACGAACAAAAGCTTTCGTGTACGATGCAATTTTCATCAATAAATGCCATCCAATCCATCGAAGGGTAATCACACACGAAAATTTATACTGTAAACTATATTTCTCTATTGTCCTATGCATTTTATGTGTATTTTGTGGGAGGATATCTCACTATTTGCTACTGTCAATTATATCCTATTAATTATACCTACATGCTGATACATAGTTTGTTACATAAATAAATAATTTAGACCGTACGGTTTATAAATCGATTTAGAACCGCTGGCTGTGTCGCTTAAGCCATATGTCTGTCCATCCTTTCATTTTTGGTCTTTCATTTAGTGATCCCAAACGCTTTTGGTGATTTGAAATTAATGGATATCCATTCTACTACCTTTATTTCAGCTATCTCAATGACTGTCCTCAAGTTAGTTTCAGTAACGTTACATTTGACGATGACTACTTATATACATATCTCTCTATTTAATATGGACCATTCTACGGGGTCCGATTGAATCCCACCAATAGTCGCAAAGAAACGCAAAGACGCTTAATTTCTCTCTTACTTTTTCTCTATTTTCCACCTCCATAGTGTACTCATTCCATCGGCCTCCGCATATGGGATGAGTTGAAGTGACATATTGACAATTCCCTTGGGTACTTTTTGACAATTCGTAAGCTCTTGGGTTTATATGAGAGTTATATGCAACTATATTGATGTTGACTGTTCTAATCACAAAATGTGTATGAGAGCCGAATGACATAAAATTTTGTAAAGACCTAAATTGGTCAAAAATGTGTTTTGAATAGCTGTCAACCTTATTCTACCGCACAAAATCGGTAGAATACGGTAGAATACGAAGACTTTCAACTATACCTAAGTCCCCTCGCCTACAAAACCGGTTGAACTCATCTCATTCTCTTACAGTAACCAACAACAAGATGTGTTCCCAAGCGTTCCCATATCTAAGTACTAACCACTACCGACGCTGCTTGGTTTCGGTGATCAGAAGACAACCGATATTTTGTTTTATCCCTTTTTTGTTAGAATTTTTTGTTTATAATATCGAACTCACACCGTCCCAAAAGAAGTTTTACTTCAGAAATTCAATCATACAAATAACGCCATTAGTCCCTTCTACACGATGTCCAGTGGGAAGATATTCTCTCTTCATTGTAAGCACCTAACGAAATCCAACCAAAGCTACACGCTCCACCTTACGGAAAGACTTCCAAATATTGATAAAACCGACAAACAATGAAAAGGCAACCTTAGCCAAAAGTACTGTTATAAAACTGAATACATCATTAAATCTGACTACGTCATCCCACCCAAATCAGACCATATACCAATTTTCATCCTCATCTTGCAGCCTCTTTTAGAACTTGTATTGACCCCCACAAACATCTTCATTACTTCACTTACCACAAACACATCGAAAACTCTGTCAAATCTATCTGGTTGTATTCAAGCTTCAATTACAGACTCCAGACGTCAGACACACACCTTCACTAAAACACATTTACGACACTAAAAGAAAGCCAGTACCATCGATCAGCTGGCATTTCAACATTCAGAGGGAAATGACCATTTTAGCCAAATACATGTTACCAAAGAGTATACAACTACAAGAGTGCTCATCTCATACAACGAAAATTTACTATGAGGGGTACTGATGTTGATACCCCAGTGTGCACATTGCCATGCCAGCTTAAGCAACAGCATAGTGGATGCATACGAATGACGCAAATTCCCTTCGCACCTACCGCCCGCGTCAGAAACGTCGACAACATTTTTAGTTGTGATGCGTACTCTAAAGTTATATACCTCTTTGATGTTACCAAATGTCGAAGCCCTATATCTAGCAACTTACGTATGATTCCGTACAACAATGGATATTGCTATCCTTGACTCACCGATGAGTTTCATAATTTGATCTTACTCACACAATCCCACGTACCCAAACTTACTTACACACTTTCAGACGACACCGCATGCTTAGGTTTAATAACATACCAGACGCACACTTCCGACAATAGATCCCTTTTTTTCGCTCAGGGCGGAGGGGAGCGCCTGCGGCTCAGCAGGAGTGTGTCCGATTGGGACCGTCGGAGTAGATGGCAGTAGGAGAATCTGTTGTGGTGGATACAGAATTCGTTTGGAGTTAGTTGACTGAAAAAAATGTATGGCCGATTTCATAGTTTAAGGTTTCAGGTTTAGGCTAGGTTAGGTAAAACATCGTGGTGGCACAAAAAAAACATGAGAAAGCTACAATCCGCTGTGCGGATCTTTTAACACCCTATCCCATCCTTCAAATTTGTATCCCCAAATTATGGGCCTTATGGCGATGAAATAAATGTTTACACTTGTTCTGCTGGGAGCAATAAAGAGCTCGTGGTCCAAAACTGGTGACGTATGTACGGACGGACGGCAAGACATGGCTAAATCGACTCAGCTAAATCGACTCAGCTATATCTATCTATATTATTTCTCTATGTTACAAACTATTTATCAAAACTAATTTACCCCTCTATGAGATAGGGTATAAAAACGTCGTTATTTGTCGAACCATAAAAGATTTTTATAAACTGTCTTAACAAAATGTTGTGACAACTTCATTTTCTATTCCTCATCAAACCAAGGGTTTTCTGCTGGTGGGCGCCAGAAAACTACCACATCAGTTGACATTGTTGCCATTGCTTTTCGACATTCGATGCTGGTGGCATGGTGTTAATCGAGAGGTTAAAGGATACGCGTTCGGCGAAGGCCTTGTTGCTCTCTTTCGAATGTAATCTTTCGACATTACATTTTTTCACAGTTTCTCGTTTGTTGTTGTGTGGTGGATATCCTCATTCTTACCTTGGCTGCAACAAGCTTGTGGTCCGAGTCGATGTTAGCCCCCGTCCTGTGTTCCCCTTTTATATCGCAATGTGATAAATTTTATTTACAATTCTTTGATCTAGAGACCGCCATTATCATCAGCGTGTCGTTGAAATAGTTAAAACAGCGTGGTTTGATTTTATTTCTTACAAAGATTTAATGCGCGACTGTCTCGCATTGTCGTTCATATTTGTTCGTTTACATTTGTTCGTTAACATTCTGTTTCCGCTTAAGTGAGGATGTTGATGTTGAACTGAGGAAACCGTGTGCTATGGTGGCATTTAGTTCAGCAGCGAAGTCTATTAGCCTATGTCCGTTGCAGACGTGTTGTCGTGTAGGCAGTGTTTTATTTCCGTGATTGGGTAGTTAACATAACCTTAAGAAATTATGTGTGTCTGAGCACCATATTTAAACATTCTCAATTTCTATATTTCGTCAATATGAAATTTTTTGCCACGTCTCTTTTTGGGGACATCTATTTTAAGAATGCGATGAGATATGGTACTAAGCGGTTTGTAGCCTTATCATGTTTATACCCTATCCCATAGGCGTATATTTTTATACCCTATCCCATAGGGGGGTATATTAGTTTTGACATTTAGTTTGTAACATAGGGAAATAATTTCGATACATATACCTCAAAGTATATGGATCGATTCAGAATCGCTAGCTGAGTCGATTAAGCCATGTCTGTCTGTCCGTCCGTCCGTCCGTCTGTGTGTCACCGATTTTTGGGCCTAAAATATTGATCTAGAGTGTTGAAATGTGGTATATAGACTCTCTGGCCGACGAAGCAGAACAAGTGTAAAAATTTTTGAAAGCCGCCCACTGCCACGCCCCCTTTTAGAAAAACGTAGTTTTAAGCCAAACCGTAAGGAATTTAAAAAAAGTGTCTGAGCAGCATATTTAGACAATCCTAATATCTATATTTCGTCCATACAAAGTTTTTGATGCAAATACTTCCGCAATGGTAATATAAACATTTTGTCCATAGATCATTCATTTGGGGGCGTTTTCTTACAAAAACCATTTGTATACCCCATCCCAAGGCGTTAGCACTTGAAATACGTTGTTTTTTGTCGAACCACAAAAGATTTTAATAAACTGTCTGAGCAATATATTGTGACAATGTTATTTTCTGTATTTCATCGCCATAAGGCCTATGTTTTGAGGATATTAATTATAAGGATGGGATGGGATAGGGTATTCAACGATCCGCACAGCGGATTGTAGCCTCTCATATGTATTGAAAATGACGTTGTTACAATATATTGTTCCGAAGGTTTATCAAATTCTTTTATGGTTCGAAAAAAAATAACGTTTTACTTTGCATATGCCTTGGGGTAGGGCATACAAATGGTTTTTGTAAAAAAAGGCCCCCAAAAAGTGGGTGTGGGTTAAAATGGTCTATTGACGAAATGTTGGTATTAATACTGCCAATGATTGTGCATCAAAATTTTTTTCGAAAATTTTAAAATTTGACCAAAAAACATTTTTTTTATAAAAAACGCCCCCATAAAGTGGGCGCGGCAAAAAACTTTATATTTTGGCTTTGGTTTGGCCAAAAAAATACGTTTTCCTAAAAAGGGGGCGTGGCAGTGGGCGGATTTCAAAAATTTTTACACTTGTTCTGGTGGCACGGACAAGGATCCTATATACCAAATTTCATTATCCTAGCTCAAAATTTAAGGCCCAAAAATCGGTGACGGACAGACAGACATGGCGTAATCGACTCAGCTAGCGATTCTGAGTCAATGCATATACTTTGAGGTATATGTAGCTAAATTATTTCTCTATGTTACAAACTAAGTATCAAAACTAATATACCCCTATAGGATAGGGGTATATTAGTCTGAGAATGCTACAGTCCGTTGTGCGGATCTTTATATACCCTATCCCATCCCATCCTTTATGGCGATGAAACATAGAAAATGACATTGTTACAACATATTGTTCAGATAGTTTATCAAAATATTTTATGGTTCGACAAAAAACAACCGGCGTTACTAATAATAAAACAAAAATGTCGACATAAGTTAGTTACCTGGATAGCTTATAACATACAGCTTTATATAAACTCTACCAATAATCAAAACGCATAACTAACTAAGTAAACTCGACTTTTCGACTTAATATACTACACTTTCATTCATGAAACTGTCAAACCATCATTTCTTTATTGTTTTCGTTGCTACAATTTCCGTTGCCACAACAAACTTATTTCATTCAATGCGCAAACACTAACGCAAACACACACATCCTGCTATACAATTTTATCATTACTTTATGACTTAGAAACAACTTTCTGTACATTAAATAATAACCTATAACCAGCGCTAGTTTGTGATATATATTTATTTATTGGTTAAGTATTTTTGAAAAGTGTGGAGGTTAAAATTAAAGTTGTTGCAAAAATGATTACTAGTAACGCCGAACTTCTTTCTCCTGCATACGCGATGGATGATCTAGGGACGAAATGTTCATATTATCAAAACCAATGATCCTGCATTGAAACTTTTTTGAAATGCTTTAAAAATTTACTTAAAAATGTTTTTTACTAAAGTACTTTGTATATACGAAATATAGCTATTGAGATTCTGTAAACATGTTGTTCAGACACTTTTTAGAAATTTCTTACGGTTTAGCCAAAAACTTCGTTTTTTTCTAAAAACGGAGCGTGGCAATGGGCGGATTTAAATTTTTTTTACACTTGATTTGCTCCACTGCACAATAATCCTATATACCAAATTTCATTCTCCTAGCTCAAAATTTAAGGCATAAAAATCGGTGACATATAGACAGACGGACAGACGGACGGACGAACGGACAGACTTTTTACAAAATTTTTCGTGTTGGTAATTATTCATAGAATTATAAGTGCTTAAATTTGATGATGGTGTGTGTAAGTTAAAGCACGCGCACATCACCCAGACAGCAGAGTGAACTTGGCATAACTGGGCACCGGACATTGCACCAGCACATTACTGCATAATCAGCACCTTTTATCCATACACCGATCTATTCCCTTACGATGCACTTTATTAAAAATGATAAAATTACTTTAAGGTAGAATTAAGTTATGAAGAAATAAATCAGTGATGAACTGAACCTGAAAGTGAAAAGTCGTTTCATTTACAAACGAGCTTAAATAATTTGTACAAAAGGCATTGGTTAATCGACATAGAGATGAAAGGGCGTTAAATTGACGACGGCAGGTCTTGATATGGACCTACGTTTGATACAGTTTATGGCTTGTGTTGCGGCTGAGGGTCCATCTCTAGTAGACGCGGCCAGGGGAGATATCCAACGGAAGTGTAAGTGCTACAAATGGGGTATTTTCTGGGATCAAGTTTATCGTATGTAGTATTTTTCTAGGCTAGTTTTAAGATAGTCAAAACCCGTAAATTCCGTTTTTGGAATTAAATCCATCGCATCGTCCGTCCGTCTGTCCGTAATGGCCTCTCCAGGCTAAACGGCTTCACCGATTTTTTCAAACTTCGTTTCGCAGTTCTTAGTCACAATTCGAAGCCATTTTGTTACTCTTAGCCATATTATTAACGGTACCTCCCATAGGAAAATTGAACATAACATCTAAGGAAAATTGTAATTTTCTCGGAAACTATATGATCAAATTGAATGAAATTTAATATATACCTACATATACTACTATTACAGTTTTTTTTTTTCAGAATTGCACGTATTTATTTAGTTTTGGCTCAATTATTCCTGAACTGAATTTGCATGGTCAACAATTCTCTCTTCCGATATGATCAGGATTTAAAAATTCAGTTTCTCAAGTTTCCCTCTAATGCCAAGCAAATGCGACTATAAGGAAGCTCGCGTTTATGGTTTAATTCCGTGCGAATAATTATATAATTAGGATGACTGATTGACTGATTACAACATATCTAGAATCGAGAAACGCCAATTTCCCAGAGAGTTCCTCTAATAGGTCGGGAACTGGTACAATAGTGATGACATCCCTCCGTTGATAATGTGGTTACACTGAGTTTTAAAAACTGATAGTCTCCTTTTCAGCTTTGAGACACAAGTAATAGATAGTTCTGCTCTGAGCAGGGCTTGGTTATTGCTTCATGGCTTTATGGTATAATGTTGCTTTTGCATACGTTCAAAACAAAGAAAAAATCCTTTTAAATTAATTTTAGAAGCTATTGGCAAATGGGCCAAACTAGTCAAATACTTCATAAAGTTTTAGTCCTTCATATTATATAACGTTAAAAACAGAACAAGTATAAATGGCACCGGTCTGCCATTCAAAAATAATGCTACTTCAATGCAAAAGCCAATAATTTATTTTTTGCAAGACTTTTAATTTTGAGTCTTTAAGTTGTTCGTTCTTTCAACAAGGGTTCGTTCCTTAGCAGCCATGAAAAGTAAAAAGCTTACTTGTTCAAGTTACAGTCGAACTTGTTTTCTTAATCCGATTTCTTTGTCTTTCCTGTTGTGACTCAAATACATAAAGACACCTAAATGAAATACAGAAATAAAACTGAACTACAGTTGAAGATATAGGGCTGTTATATTCACTGTTGGCGATTGCTTGTTTGCCACCAAATGCTCCAACTAAATGGAACCGCTTCTCTGCACTACTCTGATGATGACCGAGTAAAATATTCCCTGCTGTCCAACACCAGACTTCTGTACAAGTTTTATTCAGAAGTATTTTTTTGCAGTCACACTCACACAATCCGACTCTCAGACACTTCGGAACTTTTTCCTTATCCTTAATTTTTGTACACCAAGCTGAAAGTAAATTGCAGACTATGACAATAACGAAGACAACAATGCGGATACACATATACATAAGTGTATTTCAGCTGTAATCCTATGCAAATTGCAGCAGAAATGATTTTCCTGAGTCTTAACTCCATGATTTCAAGGATTTTTTATTCTATTCATTTATTGTAGTTACTATGCTTTCCCTCTCTCTTTCTACCAATCCAAAATTTAACTTAAGCTTAAGGATTTTATTTAAAGTTTAATTGAGTTTGCATTGAGCAATTAGGGTGCAGCAGTATCAGGAGCTGGTGCGATGGTGTGGAACTCTGCCATTAAATGAGGAGTGTATGTGCTGATTTAGAGACTGTGTGGGAAATCAGTAGAGTCGGGCAAAATATTTTATTATTCTCTATGGGATTGCGGTGCTCTTATCCAAGTAAATGGAACGGATGATGAAAGAATGGCTAATCTGGCTTTAAGAATGTTTTTAAAATCAACCACTGTATGGCAAGAAATGAGTTCATTGAGTAGGAATTGCAAGAATGTCGTTAAGAGAATTTGGAGATATTCAGTAGAAATCTAGTATCTATGTATATGAAAATTGAGGGTTAAAATTTTGTTCGTTTATCGCCGAATCACGCCGTAGCTCATTTACCAATTTTAACCAAACTTTCACACATCTTTGGTATTGGTCTTTATATGGTTTTCGTGAAATGTGGTTGAAAGCGTATGTGTGTGTGTGTGTTGTTCGAGCGTGAAAAAATACATACATTTTCAGTACATTTTGGGTTTTTATAAAAATGTATTATATAAAACTTAGTTAATATTAATATTTTTAAATATCTGGGCTTTATGGCGATAAAATTTTCAAAATGACGTTGTCACAATATATTGTTCAGACGGTTTATCAAAATCTTTTTTGGTTCGACAAAAACACAACGTTTTTTTATTGGATATGCCTTGGGGTAGGGTATAAAAATGGTTTTTGTAGGGAAACGCACCCAAAAAGTGTCCGTGGGTTAAAATGATCTAGGAACGAAATATTCATATTATCATAATTAATGATATTGCATAGAAAGTTTTTTTCAAATATTTAAAATATGTACCAAAAACAAGCCCCAAAAGGTGGGCGTGGTAAAAAACTTTGTATAGTCGAAATATAGACATAAAGATTCTCTAAATATGTTTCTCTGAGACTTTTTTCAAGTCTTTACGGTTTGGCTAAAAACAACGTTTTTCTAAAAAGGGGGCGTGGCAGTGGGCGGATTTCAAAAATGTTTACACTTGTTTTGCTTCGTCGGCCAGAGAGTCTATATTTAAAATTTCATTTTTCTAGCTCAATATTTAAGGCCCAAAAATTGTGACGGACAGACAGACAGACATGGCTTGATCGACTCAGCTAGCGAATCTGAATCGATCCATATCTATCGAAATCTCTATGTTACAAACTTAATGTCAAAACTAATATACCCCTATGGGATAGGGTATAACCAATGAGAAGTACACACCCACTTTAAAAACATATGGGAAGGCTACAATCCGCTGTGCGGATCGTTGAATACCCTATTCCATCCCATCTGTAAAACTAATATCCCCAAAATGTGTACATGGCTTAAAACACGATGGAGATTAAACATAGAAAATGACAATGTCGCAACAAATTTTACGGTTCTACAAAAGACAAGGTTTTTCTCTTGCATATGTTATGGGGTAGTGTATAAAAATGGTTTTTATATAAAAACGCCCAATAAAAGTGGGCGAGGGTTAAAAAAGTCTATAGACGAAATGTTCATATTAATATACTCATGAATCCGCATCAACATTTTTTTCAAAAATTTTAAAATTTTACCGAAAAACGTTTTTATTAAAAACGCCACCAAAAAGTGGACGTAGCAAAAAACTTTATATGAACTAAATATAGATAAAACGATTCTCTAAATACGCTTTTCAGACACCTATTTAAAATTCCTTACGGTCTGGCCAGAAACTACGTTTTTTTAAAAAGCGAGCGTGGCAGTGGGCGGATTTAAAAATTGTTTATACTTACACAAATTTCATCATTGTTGCTCAAAATTTAAGGCCCAAAAACATATACTTTGAGGTATATGTAGCTAAATTATTTCTATATGTTACAAACTATGTATCAAAACTAATTTACCCCGATGGGATAGGGATAAAAAACATATGAGGCTACAATCCGCTGTGCGGATCGTTTAATAACCTATCCCATCCCATCCTTAAAATTAATATCCCCAAAATGTAGTCTTTATGGTCATAATGTATTGGAAATGGCGTTGTCACAAAATACTGTTCAGAATGTTTATCAAATTCTTTTATGGTTCGACGAAAAACAACTTTTTTTTTTTTTTTTTAATTCATTTTTATTTTTTCTTCAGCTTATAACTAACTTACATGCTAGACAAAAATTAATAAAAACTAGCCTACTTATCTACTAACTTAACTAACTTAGTAGATAAGTAGGCTAGTTTTTATTAAACGTTTTTCTATTGCATATGCCTTGGGGTAGGGCATACAAATGTTTTTTTTTGTAAGAAAACGCCCCCAAAAAGTGGGCGTGGGTTAAAATGGTCTATATACGAAATGTTCATATTAATACTACCAATGATTGTGCATCAAAATTTTTCTTGAAAATTTTAAAATTTGACCAGAAAAGGTTTTTCATAAAAAAACACCCCCAAAAAGTGGGCGTGGCAAAAAACTTTGTATGGACGAAATATAGATATTATGATTGTCTAAATATGCTGCTCACACACTTTTTTGGAATTCCTTACGGTTTGGCCTAAAACTACGTTTTTCTAAAAGGAGGCATGGCAGTGGGCGGATTTCAAAAATTTGTACACTTGTTCTGATTCGTCGACCAGAGAGTCTATATACCAAATTTCAACGTTCTAGCTCAAAATTTAAGGCCCAACAATTGGTGACACACAGACGGACGGACAGACAGACATGGCTTAATCGACTCAGCTAGCGATTCTGAATCGATCCATATACTTTGAGGTATATGTAACGGAATTATTTCTCTATGTTACAGACTTAATGTCAAAACTAAAACGATTTTTAGGCCTTAAATTTTGAGCTAGGATAATGAAATTTGGTATAAAGGATCCTCGTCTCTGCCTACAGAACAAGTGTAAAAATTTTTGAAATCCGCCCACTGCCACGCCCCCTTTTAAGAAAAACTCAGTTTTTGACCAAACCGTAAGGAATTTTAAAAAAGTTTTTGAACAACATATTTAGACAATATTAATATCTATATTTCGTCCATATAAAGTTTTTTGCCACGCCCACTTTTTGGGGGCGTTTTCAATAAAAAACTGTTTACAGTCAAATTTTAAATTTTTCGAAAAAAATTTTGATGCAGAATCATTTACATTATTAATATAAACATTTCGTCTATATACCATTTTAACCCACGCCCACTTTTTGGGGGCGTTTTTATATAAAAAACATATATGAGAGGCTACAATCCGCTATGCGGATCGTTGAAAACCCTATCCCATCCCATCCTTAAAATTAATATCCTCAAAATATAGGCCTTATGGCGATGAAATACAGAAAATGACATTGTCACAATATATTGCACAGACAGTTTATCAAAATCTTTTGTGGTTCGACAAAAAACAACGGTTTTCTATTGCTAATGCCTTGGGAGGGGGTATACAAATGGTTTTTGTAAGAAAACGCCCCCCAAATGTAGGCGTAGGTGAAAATGATCTATAGACAAAATGTTTATATTACCATTGCGGAAGTATTTGCATCAACATTTTTTTCGAAAGTTTTAAAATTTGGACAAAAACGTTTTTTACTAAAAACGCCCCCAAAAAGTGGGCGTGGCAAAAAACTTTGTATGGACGAAATATAGATATTAGGATTGTATAAATATGCTGCTCAGTTACTTTTTTGAAATTTCTTACGGTTTGGCTTCAAAATACGTTTTTCTAAAAGGGGGCGTGGCAGTGGGCGGATTTCAAAATTTTTTACACTTGTTCTGCTTCGTCGGTCAGAGAGTCTATATACCAAATTTCAACACCTCTAGCTCAAAATTTAATGCCCAAAAATCGGTGACGAACAGACAGACGGACGGACGGACGGACGGACAGACAGACATGGCTTAATCGACTCAGCAAGCGATTCTGAATCGATCCATATACTTTGAGGTATATGTATCGAAATTATTTCTCTATGTTACAAACTTAATGTCAAACCTAATATACCCACTATGGGATAGGGTATAAAAATGGAAGGAGCTCTACTGTTGTATACAATTTTCTTCAGAATCAGTCGGAGTATGGGAAAAACATGAAGGACCGTACTAAAAAAGTAACTTCAGCTGCTGACAGAAGGGCAATAATGCGAGCAGCATCCAATTCTGCAGCAAAAATAAAATCAAATTTAGCAATAACAGCAAGTGTATCAACAGTTAAACGTGTTAATAAGAAATCAAATCACCTAATGTTCATATTTATACTACTAATGATTCTGCATCAAAAGTTTTTTCGAAAATTTTAAAATTTGACCGAAAAAACGTTTTTTATTAAAAACGCCCCCAAAAAGTGGGCGTGGCAAAAAACTTTATATGAACGAAATACAGATATTCAGATTGTCTAAATATGTTGTTCAGAAAGTTTTTCAAAATTCCTTATGGTTTGGCCAAAAAATACGTTTTTCTAAAAAGGGGGCGTGGCAGTGGGCGGATTTCAAAAATTTTTACACTTGTTCTGCTGGGAGCAACAAAGAGCACGTGTACCAAATTTCATCCTTCTAGCTCAAAATTTAAGGCCCAAAAACTGGTGACGTACGGACGGACGGACGGACGGACGGACGGACGGACAGACATGGCTAAATCGACTCAGCTATCGATTCTGAGTCGATCCATATACTTTGAGGTATATGTAGCTAAATTATTTCTCTATGTTACAAACTATGTATCAAAACTAATATACCCCTATGGGATAGGGTATAAACATATGAGAGGCTACAATCCGCTGTGCGGATCGTTGAATACCCTATCCCATCCCATCCTTAAAATTAATGTCCTCAAAATATAGGCCTTATGAGGATGAAATACAGAAAATGACATTGTCACAATATATTGCTCAGACAGTTTATCAAAATCTTTTGTGGTTCGACAAAAAACAACGTTTTTCTATTGCTAATGCCTTGGGATGGGTTATACAAATGGTTTTTGTAAGAAAACGCCCCCAAAATGTGGACGTAGGTAAAAATGATCTATGGACAAAATGTTTATATTACCATTGCGGAAGTATTTGCATCAAAATTTTTTTCGAAAGTTTTAAAATTTGGACAAAAAACGTATTTTACTAAAAACGCCCCTAAAAAGTGGGCGTGGCAAAAAACTTTGTATGGACGAAATATAGATATTAGGATTGTCTAAATACGCTGCTCAGGCACTTTTTTGAAATTTCTTACGGTTTGGCTTAAAACTAGGTTTTTCTAAAAGGGGTCGTGGCAGTGGGCGGATTTCAAAAATTTTTACTCTTGTTCTGCTTCGTCGGCCAGAGAGTCTATATACCAAATTTGAACACTCTAGCTCAAAATTTAAGGCCCAAAAATCGGTGACACACAGACGGACGGACGGACGGACGGACGGACGGACGGACGGACAGACAGACATGGCTTAATCGACTCAGCTAGCGATTCTGAATCGATCCATATACTTTGAGGTATATGTATCGAAATTATTTCTCTATGTTACAAACTTAATGTCAAAACTAATATACCCCCCTATGGGATAGGGTATAAACATATGAGAGGCTACAATCCGCTATGCGGATCGTTGAATACCCTATCCCATCCCATCCTTTAAATTAATATCCTCAAAATATAGGCCTTATGGCGATGAAAAACAGAAAATGACATTGTCACAATATATTGCTCAGACAGTTTCTCAAAATCTTGTGTGGTTCGACAAAAAACAACGTATTTCTATTGCTAATGCCTTGGGATTTGGTATACAAATGGTTTTTGTAAGAAAACGCCCCCAAAATGTGGGCGTAGGTGAAAATGATCTATTGACAAAATGTTTATATTACCATTGCGGAAGTATTTGCATCAAAATTGTTTTCGAAAGTTTTAAAATTTGGACAAAAAACGTTTTTTACTAAAAACGCCCCCAAAAAGTGGGCGTGGCAAAAAACTTTATATTGACGAAATATAGATATTAATATTGTCTAAATATGCTGTTCAGAAACTTTTTTTTAAATTCCTTACGGTTTGGTCAAAAACTGAGTTTTTCTTTAAAAGGGGCGTGGCAGTGGGCGGATTTCAAAAATTTTTACACTTGTTCTGTAGGCAGAGACGAGGATCCTATATACCAAATTTCATTATCCTAGCTCAAAATTTAAGGCCTAAAAATCGGTGACGTACAGACGGACGGATGGACGGACGGACGGACAGACAGACATGGCTTAATCGACTCAGCTAGCGATTCTGAGTCGATCCATATACTTTGAGGTATATGTAGCAAAATTATTTCTCTATGTTACAAACTAAGTATCAAAACTAATATACCCCTATGGGATAGGGTATAAACATATGAGAGGCTACAATCCGCTATGCGGATCGTTGAATACCCTATCCCATCCCATCCTTTAAATTAATATCCTCAAAATATAGGCCTTATGGCGATGAAAAACAGAAAATGACATTGTCACAATATATTGCTCAGACAGTTTCTCAAAATCTTGTGTGGTTCGACAAAAAACAACGTATTTCTATTGCTAATGCCTTGGGATGGGGTATACAAATGGTTTTTGTAAGAAAACGCCCCCAAAATGTGGGCGTAGGTGAAAATGATCTATAGACAAAATGTTTATATTACCATTTCGGAAGTATTTGCATCAAAATTTTTTTCGAAAGTTTTAAAATTTGGACAAAAAGCGTTTTTTACTAAAAACGCCCCCAAAAAGTGGGCGTGGCAAAAAACTTTGTATGAACGAAATATAGATATTAGGATTGTCTAAATATGCTGCTCAGGCACTTTTTTGAAATTCCTAACGGTTTGGCTTAAAACTACGTTTTTCTAAAAAGGGGGCGTGGCAGTGGGCGGATTTCAAAAATTTTTACACTTGTTCTGCTTCGTCGGCCAGAGAGTCTATATACCAAATTTGAACTCTCTAGCTCAAAATTTAAGTCCCAAAAATCGGTGACACACAGACGGACGGACGGACGGACGGACGGACAGACAGACATGGCTTATTCGACTCAGCTAGCGATTCTTAATCGATCCATATACTTTGAGGTATATGTATCGAAATTATTTCTCTATGTTACAAACTTAATGTCAAAACTAATATACCCCCCTATGGGATAGGGTATAAACATTTTTAAACACTACCCCATAACATATGCAGGAGAAAACCTTGTCTTTTGTGGAACCGTAAAGTGTTTTGTAAGCAGTCTGAAGAATTTGTTGCCACCATACCATTTTTTCTATTTTATCCACATCTTGTTTTTAGCCATGCCCACATTTTTGGGGATTTTCGTTTAATGGATAGGATGGGATAGGGTATTCAACGATCCGCACAGCGGATTTTAGCCTTCTCATATGTTTAAACTTGTTCTGCTTCGTCGGCCAGAAAGTCTATCTACCAAATTTGAACACTTTTGCTCAAAATTTAAGGCCCAAAAAACGGTGACACACAGACGGATGGACGGACGGACAGACAGACATGGCTTAATCGACTCAGCTAGCGATTTTGAATCGACCCATATACTTTGAGGTATATATATGTATCGAAATTATTTCTCTATGTTACAAATTTAATGTCAAAACTAATATACCCCTATGGGAAAGGGTATACAAACGGACGGACGGATAGACATGGCTTAATCGACTCAGCTAGCGATTCTGAGTCGATCCATATATGTAGCTAAATTATTTCTCTATGTTACAAACTATGTATCAAAACAAATATACCCCTATGGGATTGGGTATAAAAACGTCGTTTTATGTCGAACCATAAAAGATTTTGATCAACTGTGTGAACTGTATGTTGTCACAATGTCATTTTCTAATTTTATCCACATAAAGTTATAAGTCACTCCCACTTTTTGCGAATATTAGTCTTAAAGATAGGATAGGATGGGATAGGGTATTCAACGATCCGCACAGCCTTCTAGTAGCTTTCTCATATGTTTTGCTTGTATGTGTGTATGTTGATCTTAATATATCAAATTATATATAAATATTTGATTATACCCCTATGGGGGTATATTAGTTTTGATACAAAGTTTGTAACATGGAGAAATAATTTAGCTAGATATACCTTAAAGTATATGGATCGACTCAAAATCGATAGCTGAGTCGATTTAGCAATGTCTGTCCGTCCGTACGTCATCAGTTTTTGGGCCTTAAATTTTGAGCTAAAATGATGAAATTTGGTACACTTGCTCTTTGTTGCTCCCAGCAGAACAAGTGTGAAATTTTTTTATATTCGCCCACTGCCACGCCCCGTTTTGAGAAAAACGTAGTTTTTGGCCAAACCGTAATGAATTTTGAAAAAGCTTCTGAACAACATATTTATACAATCTTAATATCTATATTTCTCCATATAAAGTTTTTTGCCGCGCCCACTTTTTGGGGGCGTTTTCATAAAAAACGTCTTTTGGTACATTTTATAAATATTTGAAAAAACTTTCGATGCAAGATCATTGGCTATGACAATATGAACATTTCGTCTGTACATCATTTTAACCCAAGCCCACTTTTTGGGGGCGTTTTCTTACAAAATCCATTTGTGTATCCAACCCAATAGTGTATGCAATAGAAAACGTTGTTATTTGTCAAACCATAAAATATTTTGATAAACTGTCAGAACAATATCTTGTGACAACGTAGTTTTCTATATTTAATTATCATAAAGCCCACAATTTGGGGATATTAATTTTAAGGATTAGATGGGATAGGGTATTAAACCATCCGTACAGCGGATTGTAGCCTTCTCAAATGTTTATAGCCTATCTCATAGGGGTTTTTGATATATAGTTTGTAACATAGAGAAATAATTTATCTAAATCTACCTTCAAGTATATGGATCGAATCGATAGCTGAGTCGATTTAGCCATGTCTCTCCGTCCGTCCGTCCTAACTTTTTGAAATCCGCCTAGTTCTACGCCCCTTTTTTTAGAAAAAACGTAGTTTTTGACCAAACCATAAGAAATTTTGAAAAACTTTCTGAACAACATATTTAAACAATTTGAATGTCTATATTTCGTTTATATAAAGTTTTTTTGCCACGCCCACTTTAATTTTAAAATGTTTGAAAAAAAAGTTGATGTAGAATCATTAGTAATATTATTATGAACATTTCGTTTATAGACAATTTTAACCCACGCCCACTTTTTGGGGGCGTTTTTATATAAAAAACATATATGAGAGGCTACAATCCGCTATGCGGATCGTTGAAAACCCTATCCCATCCCATCCTTAAAATTAATATCCTCAAAATATAGGCCTTATGGCGATGAAATACAGAAAATGACATTGTCACAATATATTGCACAGACAGTTTATCAAAATCTTTTGTGGTTCGACAAAAAACAACGGTTTTCTATTGTTAATGCCTTGGGAGGGGGTATACAAATGGTTTTTGTAAGAAAACGCCCCCCAAATGTAGGCGTAGGTGAAAATGATCTATAGACAAAATGTTTATATTACCATTGCGGAAGTATTTGCATCAACATTTTTTTCGAAAGTTTTAAAATTTGGACAAAAACGTTTTTTACTAAAAACGCCCCCAAAAAGTGGGCGTGGCAAAAAACTTTGTATGGACGAAATATAGATATTAGGATTGTATAAATATGCTGCTCAGTTACTTTTTTGAAATTTCTTACGGTTTGGCTTCAAAATACGTTTTTCTAAAAGGGGGCGTGGCAGTGGGCGGATTTCAAAATTTTTTACACTTGTTCTGCTTCGTCGGTCAGAGAGTCTATATACCAAATTTCAACACCTCTAGCTCAAAATTTAATGCCCAAAAATCGGTGACGAACAGACAGACGGACGGACGGACGGACGGACAGACAGACATGGCTTAATCGACTCAGCAAGCGATTCTGAATCGATCCATATACTTTGAGGTATATGTATCGAAATTATTTCTCTATGTTACAAACTTAATGTCAAACCTAATATACCCACTATGGGATAGGGTATAAAAATGGAAGGAGCTCTACTGTTGTATACAATTTTCTTCAGAATCAGTCGGAGTATGGGAAAAACATGAAGGACCGTACTAAAAAAGTAACTTCAGCTGCTGACAGAAGGGCAATAATGCGAGCAGCATCCAATTCTGCAGCAAAAATAAAATCAAATTTAGCAATAACAGCAAGTGTATCAACAGTTAAACGTGTTAATAAGAAATCAAATCACCTAATGTTCATATTTATACTACTAATGATTCTGCATCAAAAGTTTTTTCGAAAATTTTAAAATTTGACCGAAAAACGTTTTTTATTAAAAACGCCCCCAAAAAGTGGGCGTGGCAAAAAACTTTATATGAACGAAATACAGATATTCAGATTGTCTAAATATGTTGTTCAGAAAGTTTTTCAAAATTCCTTATGGTTTGGCCAAAAAATACGTTTTTCTAAAAAGGGGGCGTGGCAGTGGGCGGATTTCAAAAATTTTTACACTTGTTCTGCTGGGAGCAACAAAGAGCACGTGTACCAAATTTCATCCTTCTAGCTCAAAATTTAAGGCCCAAAAACTGGTGACGTACGGACGGACGGACGGACGGACGGACGGACGGACAGACATGGCTAAATCGACTCAGCTATCGATTCTGAGTCGATCCATATACTTTGAGGTATATGTAGCTAAATTATTTCTCTATGTTACAAACTATGTATCAAAACTAATATACCCCTATGGGATAGGGTATAAACATATGAGAGGCTACAATCCGCTGTGCGGATCGTTGAATACCCTATCCCATCCCATCCTTAAAATTAATGTCCTCAAAATATAGGCCTTATGAGGATGAAATACAGAAAATGACATTGTCACAATATATTGCTCAGACAGTTTATCAAAATCTTTTGTGGTTCGACAAAAAACAACGTTTTTCTATTGCTAATGCCTTGGGATGGGTTATACAAATGGTTTTTGTAAGAAAACGCCCCCAAAATGTGGACGTAGGTAAAAATGATCTATGGACAAAATGTTTATATTACCATTGCGGAAGTATTTGCATCAAAATTTTTTTCGAAAGTTTTAAAATTTGGACAAAAAACGTATTTTACTAAAAACGCCCCTAAAAAGTGGGCGTGGCAAAAAACTTTGTATGGACGAAATATAGATATTAGGATTGTCTAAATACGCTGCTCAGGCACTTTTTTGAAATTTCTTACGGTTTGGCTTAAAACTAGGTTTTTCTAAAAGGGGTCGTGGCAGTGGGCGGATTTCAAAAATTTTTACTCTTGTTCTGCTTCGTCGGCCAGAGAGTCTATATACCAAATTTGAACACTCTAGCTCAAAATTTAAGGCCCAAAAATCGGTGACACACAGACGGACGGACGGACGGACGGACGGACGGACGGACGGACAGACAGACATGGCTTAATCGACTCAGCTAGCGATTCTGAATCGATCCATATACTTTGAGGTATATGTATCGAAATTATTTCTCTATGTTACAAACTTAATGTCAAAACTAATATACCCCCCTATGGGATAGGGTATAAACATATGAGAGGCTACAATCCGCTATGCGGATCGTTGAATACCCTATCCCATCCCATCCTTTAAATTAATATCCTCAAAATATAGGCCTTATGGCGATGAAAAACAGAAAATGACATTGTCACAATATATTGCTCAGACAGTTTCTCAAAATCTTGTGTGGTTCGACAAAAAACAACGTATTTCTATTGCTAATGCCTTGGGATTTGGTATACAAATGGTTTTTGTAAGAAAACGCCCCCAAAATGTGGGCGTAGGTGAAAATGATCTATTGACAAAATGTTTATATTACCATTGCGGAAGTATTTGCATCAAAATTGTTTTCGAAAGTTTTAAAATTTGGACAAAAAACGTTTTTTACTAAAAACGCCCCCAAAAAGTGGGCGTGGCAAAAAACTTTATATTGACGAAATATAGATATTAATATTGTCTAAATATGCTGTTCAGAAACTTTTTTTTAAATTCCTTACGGTTTGGTCAAAAACTGAGTTTTTCTTTAAAAGGGGCGTGGCAGTGGGCGGATTTCAAAAATTTTTACACTTGTTCTGTAGGCAGAGACGAGGATCCTATATACCAAATTTCATTATCCTAGCTCAAAATTTAAGGCCTAAAAATCGGTGACGTACAGACGGACGGATGGACGGACGGACGGACAGACAGACATGGCTTAATCGACTCAGCTAGCGATTCTGAGTCGATCCATATACTTTGAGGTATATGTAGCAAAATTATTTCTCTATGTTACAAACTAAGTATCAAAACTAATATACCCCTATGGGATAGGGTATAAACATATGAGAGGCTACAATCCGCTATGCGGATCGTTGAATACCCTATCCCATCCCATCCTTTAAATTAATATCCTCAAAATATAGGCCTTATGGCGATGAAAAACAGAAAATGACATTGTCACAATATATTGCTCAGACAGTTTCTCAAAATCTTGTGTGGTTCGACAAAAAACAACGTATTTCTATTGCTAATGCCTTGGGATGGGGTATACAAATGGTTTTTGTAAGAAAACGCCCCCAAAATGTGGGCGTAGGTGAAAATGATCTATAGACAAAATGTTTATATTACCATTTCGGAAGTATTTGCATCAAAATTTTTTTCGAAAGTTTTAAAATTTGGACAAAAAGCGTTTTTTACTAAAAACGCCCCCAAAAAGTGGGCGTGGCAAAAAACTTTGTATGAACGAAATATAGATATTAGGATTGTCTAAATATGCTGCTCAGGCACTTTTTTGAAATTCCTAACGGTTTGGCTTAAAACTACGTTTTTCTAAAAAGGGGGCGTGGCAGTGGGCGGATTTCAAAAATTTTTACACTTGTTCTGCTTCGTCGGCCAGAGAGTCTATATACCAAATTTGAACTCTCTAGCTCAAAATTTAAGTCCCAAAAATCGGTGACACACAGACGGACGGACGGACGGACGGACGGACAGACAGACATGGCTTATTCGACTCAGCTAGCGATTCTTAATCGATCCATATACTTTGAGGTATATGTATCGAAATTATTTCTCTATGTTACAAACTTAATGTCAAAACTAATATACCCCCCTATGGGATAGGGTATAAACATTTTTAAACACTACCCCATAACATATGCAGGAGAAAACCTTGTCTTTTGTGGAACCGTAAAGTGTTTTGTAAGCAGTCTGAAGAATTTGTTGCCACCATACCATTTTTTCTATTTTATCCACATCTTGTTTTTAGCCATGCCCACATTTTTGGGGATTTTCGTTTAATGGATAGGATGGGATAGGGTATTCAACGATCCGCACAGCGGATTTTAGCCTTCTCATATGTTTAAACTTGTTCTGCTTCGTCGGCCAGAAAGTCTATCTACCAAATTTGAACACTTTTGCTCAAAATTTAAGGCCCAAAAAACGGTGACACACAGACGGATGGACGGACGGACAGACAGACATGGCTTAATCGACTCAGCTAGCGATTTTGAATCGACCCATATACTTTGAGGTATATATATGTATCGAAATTATTTCTCTATGTTACAAATTTAATGTCAAAACTAATATACCCCTATGGGAAAGGGTATACAAACGGACGGACGGATAGACATGGCTTAATCGACTCAGCTAGCGATTCTGAGTCGATCCATATATGTAGCTAAATTATTTCTCTATGTTACAAACTATGTATCAAAACAAATATACCCCTATGGGATTGGGTATAAAAACGTCGTTTTATGTCGAACCATAAAAGATTTTGATCAACTGTGTGAACTGTATGTTGTCACAATGTCATTTTCTAATTTTATCCACATAAAGTTATAAGTCACTCCCACTTTTTGCGAATATTAGTCTTAAAGATAGGATAGGATGGGATAGGGTATTCAACGATCCGCACAGCCTTCTAGTAGCTTTCTCATATGTTTTGCTTGTATGTGTGTATGTTGATCTTAATATATCAAATTATATATAAATATTTGATTATACCCCTATGGGGGTATATTAGTTTTGATACAAAGTTTGTAACATGGAGAAATAATTTAGCTAGATATACCTTAAAGTATATGGATCGACTCAAAATCGATAGCTGAGTCGATTTAGCAATGTCTGTCCGTCCGTACGTCATCAGTTTTTGGGCCTTAAATTTTGAGCTAAAATGATGAAATTTGGTACACTTGCTCTTTGTTGCTCCCAGCAGAACAAGTGTGAAATTTTTTTATATTCGCCCACTGCCACGCCCCGTTTTGAGAAAAACGTAGTTTTTGGCCAAACCGTAATGAATTTTGAAAAAGCTTCTGAACAACATATTTATACAATCTTAATATCTATATTTCTCCATATAAAGTTTTTTGCCGCGCCCACTTTTTGGGGGCGTTTTCATAAAAAACGTCTTTTGGTACATTTTATAAATATTTGAAAAAACTTTCGATGCAAGATCATTGGCTATGACAATATGAACATTTCGTCTGTACATCATTTTAACCCAAGCCCACTTTTTGGGGGCGTTTTCTTACAAAATCCATTTGTGTATCCAACCCAATAGTGTATGCAATAGAAAACGTTGTTATTTGTCAAACCATAAAATATTTTGATAAACTGTCAGAACAATATCTTGTGACAACGTAGTTTTCTATATTTAATTATCATAAAGCCCACAATTTGGGGATATTAATTTTAAGGATTAGATGGGATAGGGTATTAAACCATCCGTACAGCGGATTGTAGCCTTCTCAAATGTTTATAGCCTATCTCATAGGGGTTTTTGATATATAGTTTGTAACATAGAGAAATAATTTATCTAAATCTACCTTCAAGTATATGGATCGAATCGATAGCTGAGTCGATTTAGCCATGTCTCTCCGTCCGTCCGTCCTAACTTTTTGAAATCCGCCTAGTTCTACGCCCCTTTTTTAGAAAAAACGTAGTTTTTGACCAAACCATAAGAAATTTTGAAAAACTTTCTGAACAACATATTTAAACAATTTGAATGTCTATATTTCGTTTATATAAAGTTTTTTTGCCACGCCCACTTTAATTTTAAAATGTTTGAAAAAAAAGTTGATGTAGAATCATTAGTAATATTATTATGAACATTTCGTTTATAGACAATTTTAACCCACGCCCACTTTTTGGGGGCGTTTTTATATAAAAACCATTTTTATACACTACCTCATAACATATGCAGGAAAACATTTTGTTCTTTGTAGAACCGTAAAATTTGTTGTGACAGTGTCATTTTCTATAATTAATCCCCATCGCGTTTTAAGCGATGTCCACTTTTTGGGGATATTAATTTTAAAGATGTGATGGGATAGGGTATGGTGGTAACCATATAACGGCTTTGGGAAGATAAAAATCTCTCTAAAATAGAACTTAAGATTTATGCGGAACTAAACACATTTCTTCGAGAAAACTAGAAAAACAATTTTTCGCTTAGGCCAATATCAAAAAAATGTAAACTACATCCACTACTATTGTTGTGTGTAGCAATGATTTATAATATGGTTTAGCCTAAATGTATCTTATCTATTTTTTCGGTTGGCAATTTTACGGAAAATAACAAGTTCCTGTAAGGCAAACTTCTTTAATGATTTGAAAGAAATCTGCAGCCTCATTTTTTTACCAAACAAATACAAATTACTAAAATTTGTGTTTAAACCAAATTTAGAAAATCGCGAGTTTGCGAGATACGGCGCAAACTTTTTTTTTTAGTTGAATGCAAATTTATATCTTAAATAAAGTTGGTAGTAAAATTCGGTATAAAACTCTTTAGTCATGAAATCAGTACGGGAATAATTATTTCTAAAATCCGCCCTTGCCAAAATCGATTTTGGGCAAACGATAATGAATTTCGATAATTTTGTTATAATCTCATTTGCTATATTTCATCTTTATACAGTTGTTAGTCAAGTTCGCTTTTTATGGATGTATAATTCAATGATAGAATGAGATAGAAGAGAAAAATGCACAGAATGGAAACCAGCTTTGTATTCAATATAATTTAACTTTAATAACCCGATTTTGTATCATGAAAGCCTACAAAAAATCACGTTAAAAATATCGGTCGATGTAACACTTAGCGGATTTGATTGATTTGGTATCTGTATTTACTATATGGTTTGCTGGTTATTAAACTGCATTCCTCGAAGCCAAATTTTGTCCGGTGGAACTCGACGGTTCAAACAGAGGATTGAAAAACCTGCGAGCGAATAGTGCTTCTCTATATATATGGATGAATTAAAAACTTTGTTTAAATGTTCATGTTCTATTCGTACATTGAATTGTGTTCATTTGTTATCATATAATATATTTAACCACCCTTTTATACGAGTCGGTATGTCAATACCAAATATTACCCGCCTTATAATATCCATATTTCAATAACCAATTTTAATGTTTTCAAATTAAGTACATTTCGTTACATGAATGCAAGAAGTGGATAACTCGACTTCATTTTTGACATCAACGTTTTCTGCTACATGCCTTGATTTGATATAAATGTAGTGCAATATCCAGCGAACTAATTTTCCTGTTCTGCTCCCACCTATAGGATATTAGAAGGAGAAAAAAAACAATGGCGTTTAAAAAAGAACAAAACTTTTTAAGCCGATTTCTCAAGAAGGTGAAAAGTAAAGTTACCCACTTTTTTGTATTCAGTTGAGGATATATAAACAAGGAATCCAATATATTTCTAAGCTTGCAGCTATTTGCAGTATTTTATCACCCCTTTATACGAATCGGTCTGCCAATTAATACTGCCTTCTGTACCAGTAATCCCGCTATGTTACATGAACATATATCAACTTCCCAAAAAGCCCTTTGTGACCATATTCCCTGTGAATAGAAACAGAAACAGAATGTACTCTTCCGTTTTGGTCTTTATTTTCAATTTGCTTCCGCCCACAAAATACTGCGGCAACATTTCGTTTTTAAACTGCAATTTTTTTTAACATACTATCTATGGCCTACCCACTTCTGTTTCATTTCAATACTACTAATAAACCCTAGGGAGAGTTTCCCAGCGTGAATATACAAGCGCAACGGTATTTAAAGCAAATACATTTTCTGTAGAAAACATGACCAACGAAACAAGGAAAAAACCCAAACTTGAAAAAAAAATGTTCACCAGTAAACCGCAGTAGAATTTCGGTTCCGATTACAAGCCTTTCGGCGAAATGAAAGTCATTATCAAGGTTCGTCGTTTTGTTTCATTAAAAAAAAACCTTTGCGAAACAGTGTGCAACAAAAAAATTGGTTAATGAAATTTTCTGCCACACTAGAAAGACCAAAACAGACGAAACAAAAATAACTACACTAACCCTGTTCCTTTTAATTATCCAAATGGTTTCACTTTTTTTTTTTTTACTTTTGCGGATGTTCTCTTGTTTGAGTATTTAATAATAAACGACGGAAATGTAACCTCAAGGTTTTTGATATTCCACCTCACATTTATTTTCAATTGCTCCAGCGAAATCAAGTAAAATGAGGGAGAATATGAAGAAATGCTGTAAGAACAGGAAATTTACAATATTATCTCCTACCCTTTACTTGTGTGTCTATTGGTACTTATGTGCATCTAAAAGGTTTATATGCAAAATTAGGAAACGGATGAATGAATGCCTACCTAGATAAAATATCTTTTAACTGAATGAGAATAAGCTGAAAAAGTTATACCAAGCTTATAATGTCTATGTCTACATTTAGCGCTAGAATATATTTCGAGAAGGTAGCATTAAAAAAGGGTTCTAAAGTGTTTTTTGTGAGTAAGATAAACATAAACTCAAGTAAAGAAGACAACGTATAATGCTAATGAAAGAAACATTTTTAACACAACATTTTTTGAAGATTTATGAACTCTTCGGTGTTGCAAAAACTAGGATGAATAAGCTTCCATCCACTAGGCCTATCATAAACCTAACGCGTTGGTGTCTATTCGCTTTACATATCCAGGAATCTTAAACGTTCAATACCAAACGGTGGCGCCTACAGCTCCAGTTTGATCGAAATTTTAGTGTAATCCCTATATGAGCTGCTTCGACATATTTGAACACCAGGTCTATAGGGATTTCCAATACTGAGCTAGGGTGTTGGAAAAGAGTTGGTGGCGGAGGAGCCCTCAATTGGTCAACGGCAGCGTTCATATCCCAAAAAGGGATACTGACATCGCTATATTTCCGGCCTGTTGTCCTAGGGTCAAAACAAGGGCCTGGCCCTCCAGGTTGGGGGTTGTGCTTTGGGTTAACTACCAATTCACGGAAAAAAGCTTATGTTACGAAGCAACCAATAGCCTCGGAAAGGACTGATATTATTGTTGACGACCATGCTAAACGAAAAACTGACAACGACGTTCGTATCTGCACCTGGAATGTGAGAACATTAAACAGGAGAGGTGTAGGCGAACAACTAGCCCTAAACTGCTAAAAAGCAGACATTACTGCCATCCAGGAAATAGGATGGGATGGGCCGGGCAAAAAGAGGATGAAAAACTGTGACATCTTCTATGGACCGTGTTATAGTGACCAGAAACAGCGACTATTTGGATGCGAATTTGTTATAAGTGCCAGACTTAGGCAAGAAGTCTTATGTTTTCAAGACATTAGCGAACGCATTGTAACAATCCGCATCAAGGCCAAATTCGCCAACAACAAGCCTTATATGCGCTCATGCTCCGACGGAGGAAAAAGATGATATAACTAAGGATTGCTTCTACGAGCTCCTCGACAAAACCTATGAGCGACTACCAAAGTACGATGTTAAAATCGTGCTGGGAGATTTAACGCAAAGGTAGGAAGAGAAGACATCTTTAGCAGTACTGTCGGATAATATAGCCTACACGACAACGCGTCTGGTAACGGACTTAGGCTAATTGTCTTCGCTACGATACCATAAGGGGAGATGGCGGTCTCCAGATCAACGAACACTCAACCAAATTGATCACATTGCGATAGACAAGAGGCACGCATCCAGTATTTTGGATGTCCGAACATTCCGAGGGGCTAACATCGACTCGGACCACTACCTTGTTGTAACCAAGGTAAGGATGCGGATATCCACCACGCCGTAAAAAAACAGAAATACTGTGAAAAAATTTAATGTCGAAAGCCTGCAATCGCCAGAGACCGCCAAGACCTTCGCGCAACGCGTATCCCTTAACCTCTCGACTCACAACACACCACCAGCATCTAATGTCGAAGAACAATGCCAACGATGCCAACAAGCGCTTAGATAAGCCGCAACTGATGTACTAGGTTTCTCGGGGCCACCAGCAAGAAACCCCTGGTTTGATGAGGAATGCCGACAGATGCTCGCAGCCAAGAACGAGGCCTACAAGGCTAAGCTGCAGGTGAAGACGAGAGCTGTGTGATGATTTTTGTGTCCTTAAATGTTTTGCCGTAAATAACATAAATATATATTATATATTAACCAAAAAATCGATTTAACTATAAGTGAAATAAAATATTAACACAATTATCAAAAGCTACCCAAATTATATAGTCTAGTACCATGCTGCCAAAATTGTAATAGATCGTAAAATAAATTTGTACAACCCTGCGCTGTTACCTCACTGAATTTAGACTTTACCAGGGAACGTAGACAAACGATAAACGCTTGGTCTATATCCGGTCCGTAACACACGATCACTTTCTTTTCGATCAGCTACCTACACGGATAAGTTCACTTCTCCCGAATTCGAATACACCACCACCTTGGGGGTAACCCTTGCTATTAGAGAATTTTCCGTCGAACGAAAACACGATCGGCTGCATATTACAGTTGAAATAAGGAGACTTCTTCCTTAATTCGGTAAGTTATTTTTAAGTTGGCCTTACGGCAATCAAGGCAAAACCTGAATTTTTATATATTTCTCTTAACGAAATTGTCAGTTCACTCAACAGTACTTACAGCTGTCCGCTGGACTAAAATAAGATCAAACGCCGCCGCCGATCGTGTATTTGCTGATGAAAATTGATATATACCGAGCTGAATTTGGTGAAGCGCATACAGTGGCCAAATAAGCCCCAACATCATCGACATCGCTGTTACTCACGAAACACCCCCCCTTTTAAAGCGAACACCCGAATCGATACTTAACGATGCTTAATCGATGCTTAATCGATGCTTAACGGATTCAAGGGTCGACTCTCTTGCGAGCTCAGTTGGATAGTTTGAAGTATCAATAAGCACGACCACGAGTCAATCGATCGTTTGCTTGACCTAGTGTCACTTTGGCTAGAAACCGAAATTTTTCTTATGAGCCGTGTGATCCAGACCCTAGTGACATATGAGTTTATATCAATCGAATCCAAAATCGATTATCTAAAAATTGATTAATTGTTATATAAAAAAGTAATTTTCTACTTAAACCTAATTAAAAATTCTAAACCTAAACATTTTGCTACATCGACATAAAAATAATCCTAAAATTAGTATATATTTATAAAGTGCATAGTTTTTTGTTGAGTATCGGGAGAATTGCTCAGCGGGTAAATTGGTAGCTCTGCATACAATTGCGAGCGATAAAAAAGAATAGCAGGCAGCACATCGGCTGGAGCAACACACACGAAGCGTGAGTACAATAATTTTTAATCGAATTACATAAATATGTATGTATGTACAGAAAAATATTGCACTCGGTAAAGATTTTTTTGGCTCTATCAGTAAATCGATCTTTTGTTGTTTATTTTTGAATTATGATCCATTTAGTTAAATTCTTGGGTTTAGACCATGAAAACTGAAGTATGTTAATTTGGTTTAGTTACACTTTGAATTATAATAAAAATGAATTAAATTACAGTATTAGCAAAGAGGTATATAACGATAGAGTACGCATTACAGCTAAAAATGTTGTCGACGTTTCAGACACGGGCGGTAGGTGAGAAGGGAATTTGCGTCGTTCGTATGCATCGGCTATGCTGTTGATTGATGCTGGCATGGCAATGTGCACACTGGGGTATCAACATCAGTACCCCTCATAGTAAATTTTCGTTGTATGAGATGCGCACTCTTGTAGTTGTATACTCTTTGGTATTAGATATGCGTAATTAGATTTGTATACCCTATCCCATAGGGGTATATTAGTTTTGATACTTAGTTTGTAACATAGAGAAATAATTTTGCTACATATACCTCAAAGTATATGGATCGACTCAGAATCGCTAGCTGAGTCGATTAAGCCATGTCTGTCTGTCCGTCCGTCTGTACGTCACCGATTTTTAGGCCTTTAATTTTGAGCTAGGATAATGAAATTTGGTATATAGGATCCTCGTCTCTGCCTACAGAACAAGTGTAAAAATTTTTGAAATCCGCCCACTGCACGCACCCTTTTAAGAAAAACTCAGTTTTTGACCAAACCGTAAGGAATTTTAAAAAAGTTTCTGAACAACATATTTAGACAATATTAATATCTATATTTCGTCTATATAAAGTTTTTTGCCACGCCCACTTTTTGGGGGCGTTTTCTATAAAAAACTGTTTACGGTCAAATTTTAAATTTTTCGAAAAAAATTTTGATGCAGAATCATTAACATTATTAATATAAACATTTCGTCTATATACAATTTTAACCCACGCCCACTTTTTGGGGGCGTTTTTATATAAAAACCATTTTTATAAACTACCCCATAACATATGCAGGAGAAAACCTTGTCTTTTGTAGAACCGTCAAAGTGTTTTGTAAGCAGTCTGAAGAACTTGTTGTCACTATATAATTTTTTCTATTTTATCCACATCGTGTTTTTAGCCATGCCAACTATTTTGGGGATTTTAGTTTTATGGATAGGATGGGATAGGGTATTCAACGATCCGCACAGTGGATTGTAGGCTTCTCATATGTTTTTGTTTCGAAAGGCGGGAACTGAGGACAAATGTGCGATTGAAATGTGATTAAGAAATAGTGAAGCAGTTAGGGGTTAATCTCAAGAATTGGGCAGAGGGTCACAAGGTCTCGAAAAAGATTTTTATTTTTTTTTCGGAGGAAGTGGGATTGCCCTGGTAGCTAATGAAGCTACTCATTAGCTACGCTTAAAACTGTCGCGTGTAAAGTTTTTGTCTGAGGTCCTCTTTGCTAGTGTCCGGTATGGAGAAATGTTCTCGTGAACAATTTTTTTGGCACGAAAATTAATTTTGTCTGGGAATAGTATGCAGCAAGAACTCCGCCCGATCCGACGAGCTTATGTCCGAGCAACGACAAGCGTGCCACCAGCTGCAAGTTTATAGGATCTAAAGCCATCTAAGATCCTAACCTTTTATGACAGCTGCCATTGAGCTCTATAGGGAAGAATGGAAGAACATCGGCTTTTCAGAAAGAAGAAAAACGAGCAAGAAAAGCGCGCGATCGAGGATATAGAGAGGTGCCACTCCAGGAAGGATGTTCGCAAGTTTTACCAAAGTGAAAAAACGTCAAAGCCAAGGATACAAGGCTCGGACAGAATCCTGTCGAGATGAACAAGGAAATATCGTAGTTGAGACACAGTCGATGCTGAGGATATGGAAGAACCACTTCTGCAGACTGTTAAACGGCGATGACGAACAACATTCCGCTGTCAGGCAGAACGAACCATTCAATATTGGCAACGACAGCGAAAACTGCCAACCACCCGACCTAAATGAAGTGAGGATAGCAATAACTAAACTCAAGCTTAATAAGGCCGCCGAAAATGACGGCCCTCCCGCTGAGCTTTAAAAAGCTGGCGGAGATGACTTGGTAAGTAACATCCACTAACTCATAAGCCAAATCTGGTCGGTTGAAAGCATGCCTGAAGAATGGAACATCAGCATCGTTTGCCCGATCCACAAAAAAGGAGACCCTCTGAACTGCGCCAAATGCAGAGGCATAAATCTACTCAACATCGGCTACAAGATCCTATCTGCCGTAATATGTGAACGCCTGAAACCGTTTACCAATAACCTGATGTGCCCTTATCAGTGTGGTTTTAGGCCAGGAAAGTCCACAATCGATCAAAATCACACTTCGGCAGTTCCTGGAAAAACCCCAAGAAGTCCAAATCGGTACCCACCACCTATTTATCGATTTCAAAGCCGCATACGACAGCATTTATAGAGACGAACCATACAGAGCCATGTCTAGTTTTGCAATACATCCCAAACTGTCCGTTTGTGTAGGATCACGATGGAGAATTCTCGCTGCACAATCAGGGTCGGAAACGTCCTCACCGACACATTCGATACCAAAAAAGGATTTAGGTAAGGCGATGCGCTGTCATGTGACTTCTTCAATTCGATTCTTGAGAGGATTGTGCAAAACTCCCGAGCCAACACCAGAGGCACAATTTTCCAAAAATCGGTGCAACTACTAGCATACGCCGATGATATTGACATCATTGGTAGGCCTCAACGTGATGTCATAGCCACGTTTGCTAGTATAGAGAATGATTCGTAATGGAACGAGCGAATACTTCCTATTGCACCGAAAGGAGTATACCCAATCTAATCAAGTGCTACCGAATGCTCAGACAATGCATAACACAAATCGTATAAATTCTCGGTTACAAAGTACATGGGATGAATTTGCACATACATCAAACGTCAACAGCGGTGTTTCCAATAACACTCCATTAACCACTGGCAACATTTCCAGTAAATAATATGATAGTAGATACACATATAAATATTATAACCTGGAATGCAAGAGGTATACGAAACAAAATTACAGAGTTTATGCATTTTTTAAATAACCGAAAAGTAGACATTGCGTTAATAACAGAATCGTGGCTTAAGAAAGATGTTCGTCTATCCACACCCGAATTTAAATGCTATCGTTGTGATCGAATCGGTAGAGTCGGTGGTGGTGTCGCGATTCTTATAAGAAGATCAATTCAACATTCGCTCTTACCTGTAGTGAATACTCGCTACATTGAAAATCTGGGAATAAATTTAAAATTAAGTCATCAAAGAGAATTAAAGATTTATTGTGTGTATTTTCCTGGTGGCAAAATAACCACGGACAAAAGAATGGGTCTTAAAAATGATCTCCGTAAATTATTTACACTAAATGGGGATTTTATAATTGGCGGTGATTTTAATTGTAAACATAGAGATTGGGGTTGCATAAGAGCTAATGCATGGGGTAACATTATGTCTAGTTTGTCTATTACCTTACCTATTTCTGTTTTGTACCCATTTAGTCCGACATATTATTCCAGTTCTCGCAATTGTCCTTCTGTTCTTGACCTGTTCATAACAAATGTACCTAGTTTTTGTACCCAGCCAATTACGTTCAATGAACTGAGCTCAGATCATAACCCAGTTTTTTGCCAACTTCTTAAGTCAGGGCTTAGAAAAGTAGAATATGTACATGATTTAAAAAATTCTAATTGGAATCTTTTTCGGTCTGAAATAAATTCTAAGCTTCGAAACATTCCAAACAATTTAGAAAATATTACATGTAAAGAAGATGTCGATTCAATTGTAAACACTTTTTAGAACAAATTTTAGGTGCTGTTGAGAAAAGTGTTCCAAAAGTTCACAAAAATGTTTTTGTTGCTAAGCTGCCTTCACACGTGTTAGAACTTATAAAAAAAAGAAATGCTTATCGAAGATATTGGCAGAGATATCGTCAGTTTTTTTTTAAATATCAAGTTTCTCTTCTAAACCATCTTATATCAAAACTTATAAACGAGCACAGAAACAAAGATTGGAATAAGAAACTAAGTTCTCTCGATAAAAACTCGAAACCATTTTGGAACATAATGAAGGTAGTAAAAAACAAAAATAGGCAACTGCCATTTCTGAAGGATTCCACCAATATCTTTTGCTCAGACCAAGACAAAGCAAATGCACTTGCATCCAACTTCACTAAAAATCATGCTATTTCATCTAACTTAGGAGATGTGAATACAAATGTTTTAGTTAAAATTCCCTTCCAAAATTTGTTACTAAACAACAACAGTACGCCCTATTCAGATGTATATATAACTACCGACGATATAGAATTTATAATAAAGGATCTAAAAATTCGAAAAGCTGGAGGTATCGACCTTATACAAAATATATATATCAAGCAACTGCCAAAATCAGGAGTTAAATTTATAACATTTATTATGAATTCATGCATTAAAATGCATTACTTTCCTAATAAATGGAAAATTGCTAAAGTAATACAGATTAGTATTATACTTAGACATACTCTTAAACAATAATAAAAGCTGGTAAGCCTCCTGAGAAAGTTGAAAGTTATAGACCAATTAGTTTGCTAAGCAGCCTTAGCAAAATTTATGAAAAAATTCTAAAAGAGAAATTATTAAAGTTTATTTCGGACCACAATCTTTACCCTAAGGAGCAATTTGGTTTTAGACGTTTTCACAGTACGTCGCATCAAGTGCTTAGGATATATAACCATATAAAAATGCATCGTTCGATGGGCAAATCCACTGGAATGATCTTACTAGATATCGAAAAGGCTTTTGATACCGTTTGGCATGACGGACTTATTTATAAAATGATTAATTTCAACTTTCCTATTTATATTTGTAAAACTGTCCACAGTTTCCTGTCTGGTCGTTGTTTTAAAGTGCACGTTAATAGTGGTGTCTCAAACTTAGTATTATTTGATTCCGGTGTCCCTCAAGGGTCAGTCCTTGGGCCTGTTCTGTATAACCTTTATATATCCGATTTTCCTGCTTTACCAAATTGTGAAGCAGCTATTTTTGCTGACGACACAGCAATTTTTTCATCAGATGTTTTTGCTCTTGACATTGAGAGTAACTTAATCAATGCGATGAAAATATTAGAAAACTATTTCAACAAATGGAAAATTAAATTAAATGAGGAAAAAATACAAGCCATCTTTTTCTCCCGAAAAAGAAAAGCTTGTTATCTTCCCAATAGACAATTACAGATAAATGGCATGAACATAAATTGGGAAGCGTCAGTTAAATATTTAGGAATATATTTAGACACCAAATTAACTTTTAGCGCTCATGTTGCCAACACATTAAAGAAAATTGCGATTGCTATCAAAATACTATACCCTTTTATAAATCGGAAGTCAATGCTCTCGAATGAAAACAAAATAATTATCCATAAAGTGATCTTCCAGACTATTCTTCTCTATGGTTGCCAAGTATGGGGAAATATTGCAATGTGCCATATTAAAAAATTACAAATATCCCAAAACAAATTATTAAAAATGATGCTCAACTTACCGTGGCATCACTCAACTTCGAATCTTCATAATAGAGCGAATGTTGAATTGGTCGTTGACAGAATCCAGAAGTTAAATCTTCGTTTTTTGGACCGCTGTAATTTTTCTGATAACCCTCTTATACAAACATTAATTATGAATTAATTTAGATAAATAGTTAAGAACCTTTTAATAAACTCTCCCTCCTTGAGCATTTATGATTATTTATTTATTTACCTTATTATTTATTAAATTATACTTTATGTTATTAACTTATTTATTCGTTTGAATTGTTATTAATTTATTTACTTGTTTAATTGTTATTAATTTATTTATTCGTTCAATTGTTATTAATCTATTTATTCGTTTAACTGTTAAATTATTTATATGTTTATTTATTTATCTACATATTTCCATATATCTATAAATATCACTACGTACCTTATTATTATTATTAAATTATTTATTTATTTATTTATTTATTTATTTATTTATTTATTTATTTATTTATTTATTTATTTATTTTTTTTTTTTTTAACTTATTTATCTAGTCAATAGTATCGCTATATTATTATTAATTATATTTATTATTATTTATATTATTATATATATTCAAATTGAAGGTTTTTTTTTCGTATTTTCCGTCAGTATTATTATATTTTCCTCAATGTTAATTGCTCAATTATGTTTAAAATCATGTTTCAGAAGAAAGATACATATTATCATATCTCTGTATTGTAAAATGTGTGGTAACTAACCTATTGTAAATTTATATACGAAATAAATATCTATCTATCTATCATTTTGTTGGTGTAATTTAGACCAATTATTAACAATCATCGAAAGAGAATTTAAGAGAGCATCAAAATAACATTTCAAGTATAGATCAAACTGATTGATAACACTGACGATAAATAAAGAAGTTAATAATCAAATTAAAGAGATTTGCATCTAAATAAGCAACGAAACAAATATAGAATTTTAAGTTACAAAATTAACAAAATACGATTTAACAAACAACCGTAGCATATAACTAATAAAAATAACGAATGAAATGAATGAAATTTAACAAATGAATTAATTGACTATGCATGTTGATTTAAGATAGTGTCGATAGGTGATTTGGATCTCAAACATCCCGGCCCCCCTGGAACGAGTTTCAGGACACAGGTAAAACTGCTAGCTTGGTGATAGGGCGTACGAATGTTCCTGCTGTAGTTCGAACTGTGGCGACTCGTACGCGTTGATCTGAACCAGGGTTGACATGTTCGATTCGTCCTAGTAGCCACTTAGAAGTCGGTAGGTTGGGTTCCTTTATTACCACTAAATCTCCAGGTTTGAGATTGGTAACGTTTCGTCTCCATTTAGGCCGTTCTTGCAGTGTTGTCAGATACTCCGTGTGCCATCTTTTCCAGAAACCTTGGGTCATGCTCTGAAGATGGTTCCAATGCGTCAGACGATTTGGTGGAGTGTCGAGATGGCTGGGCTCAGGAACGGCTGTGAGAGGCTCCCCTACAAGAACATGAGCTGGAGTCAATGGATTCAAATCAGAATCAGACATAGAACATAGAGGACGAGAGTTTACAATGGATTCAATTTGGCTTAGGACAGTATACAGATCTTCAAATGTTAGGACAGAATTCCCTATAACACGACGCAAGTGCAGTTTGACTGACTTGACGCCAGCCTCCCACAAGCCACCAAAATGTGGGGCTGATGGGGGGATGAAGTGCCACGCAATACCATCCTTGGCAAGAGCGGCAGCGATTGTGGCGTTGTGAGTTTGTGCCATAACCAATTTGTGAATCTCGTTTAGGCACCGACGAGCTCCTTGAAAATTCGTCCCGTTGTCACTGTAAATGTTGGTGCACTTGCCGCGTCGAGCAACGAACCTACGTAAAGCTGCGAGGAAAGCGTCACTTGTGAGGTCACTCACCAGCTCCAGATGAATAGCTTTCGTAGCCATGCACACGAGCAAGTCGATGTATGCTTTCGACAACTTCGGTTTGCGACAACGAGACAATTTTATAGTCAGCGGACCAGCGTAATCACATCCAGCGTTTGCAAATGGTCTACTGGGCTGGATGCGATGCGAAGGTAGATCACCCATGATCTGCTGGCTGGTTAGTTTTCGCTGCATGAAGCACGGCTTACACTTGTGGATGATCTTCCGAATGAGGTTTCGGCTTCCCAATAGCCAAAACTGCTGCCGAACGAAGGCGAATGTTTCCGATATTCCTGCATGTAGATAGCGCTGGTGGATGTCTGTGACTATAAGGGAAGAGACGAGGTTAGTTTTTGGTAGAATGATAGGATGCTTAATGTTGAATGAGACGTTTGCATGTCTTATCCGTCCACCGACACGAAGTAGCCCATCGTTGTCCAAAAATGCAGAGTACCGCAGTAGTTTTGATTTCGATGGAAGTTGACCTTTTGCTCGCAGGTGTTGGATGTCATCTTCGAAAGAGGAGGATTGAACGAATTTTAGGATGACGACCCTAGCTGCGGAGATTTCTGAATATTGTAAACCACGACGAACACGAGCTGGTTTGGTAGTGCGGCAGTCAGAAGCAAATCGTAAGCAATGTGCAACTATCCGTTGTAGGCGATACCAAGAAGAAACATTTTGAATTAGGTCTTGAAAGACATTGCCGTCAAAAGATGTGACAAGCGAATGTCTTAAGACTGGTTTTTCTTCCCTTCTTACTGACTCTGCGACAGCCAGATGTGGGGAAAGGGTCGATTTAGGCCAATATTCCTCGGATGACAACAACCACGATGGACCGGTCCACCAGAGATGATGGTGAAACAGATCGACAGGTAGTACTCCCCGTGAGGCGCAATCTGCTGGGTTGTATTCCGATGGGACGTAACACCAAGACCGTCTAGGTGTCGTCTCCAATATGGCTGCTGTTCGATTGGTGACGAAGGTTGTCCAACGACGAGGGGGTGAGGAAAGCCAATGCAGCACAATTTCAGAGTCGCACCACGCGAATGTTCTTACGTTTTTAAAATTTATCGACGATTTCACAAGAGTCAACAACCGAGAAAGCAACAACGCACCACAGAGTTCAAGGCGGGGAATAGAAACAGGTTTAATTGGAGCTACCTTTGTTTTAGCCGCAACGATCGTAATATTTAGGTCTCCGTTAGCGGATTTTGTACGAGCATAAACGACGGCGGCATATGCTAACGACGACGCATCAGAGAAGCCATGTATTTCTATAGTTTCTTCAAACTGAAAAACATGACGCGGAACCCGAATCTGTTCGAACGATGGAAGCTGTTGGCGGTAAGTCATCCATCTGGCAGCGAGCTCAGGAGGTAGTGGGTCATCCCAACTCAATTTCAATTCTGAGGACCACAGCTCCTGAAACATGATTTTAAATAAAATTACCGAAGGAGCAAGCAGTCCTAGTGGGTCGAAGATTTTAGCTATCTCGGACAGAAGAGTCCGTCTGGTTATCGAGGGTAGTGGATGAGTTTGAGTCATTCGATAGGAAAACACATCACTCGCAGGATTCCAGAACATTCCGAGTACTTTTACGAGAGATTGGGAACGTTCAGGGTCAACGAAGGAATATTCACAATCTTCAGGTGGTTGTTTAGAGAGAAGAGCCCAACAGTTGGAACTCCATTTTCGAAGCTGAAGTCTCGCTTCAGACAATAACGCGACTAGCTCTGATTGAATATCTAGAAGGGTTTGAATAGATGGAGCTCCAGTCATAACGTCATCAACGTAGACGTCGTTCTTTAGAATTCTTGCAGCATTAGGGTAGTTCGATTGGTAATCATCGGCGATCTGCTGCAATACACGAACCGACAAAAACGGAGCCGATGATGTACCATATGTAACGGTTCGTAAGCGATAATGTGTAATCTCATCACTAGGATTTTGACGCCAAACGATGCGTTGAAAATCAAGGTCTTGTTTATGGATCCATATTTGGCGGAACATTTTAACTATATCGGCCGTAAAAACAAACCAATGTTGCCGGAATCGCAAACACACGCCTATTAAATCGCGTTGAATAGGAGGACCGATCAAAAGTTGGCTGTTAAGCGATTGTCCATTCGAATCCTTTACCGAACCATCAAACACGACGCGTAGTTTTGTAGACGAGCTGTCGGGTTTTAGAACCGCATGATGAGGAAGGTAGAATTGTTTTTTAGGGTTGGAGTGTATTTCATCACGAGGGATCGGTTCCATATGATCAAGTTCGAGATACTCCTGCATAAATTTGGAGTATAGCCGGTGCAATTCGGGATTAATTCGAAACCGACGTTCCATCGAATGCAAACGCGAAACCGCCGACGGCAGGGTATCTCCGAAACTCGGGGAGGGGTTTTTGAATGGAAGAGAAACCACGTATTTTCCATCGGAAGAGTGAGAGAAAGTCTTTTGAAAATGGTCTTCAGCTGGATCATTGAAGACACGATGATTTTGGTGAGAAGAAACTTCCTCTAACTCCCAAAATCGCTGTAAAAGAGCATCCACATCAATAGCTGAATGTAGCGACGACAATTCGAATTCCGGAATATTTGAATTGAATAGCTCTCCTGAAATTATCCATCCAAATGACGTGTTTTGAGCTATTGGTGTGCCATGTGGTCCATCAATTCGTTCTGCCCTGAGAATAGACCACACCTTGTCAGCACCCAGCAGAACATCGACCGAACTGGAGATGTTGAAGTAGGGATCGGCCAGATCCAACTTCCGAATATGTTCCCATGTCGAAGCTTCGAAGGACTTTGATGGTAAATTCGACGTTAATTTAGTAAGAACGAAAACATCGACCGATAAATGTGTTGAGTTGAATCGAGAAAGGAGTTTAATTGATACACATCCCCTTGTTTACCCAGTTTCCCGAGACGATAATCCCATCACAGGGATACGAGAGTGCTTACGCGGAGGACCTAGCCTTTGTGCGAACGATTCAGACATAAACGATGATTGTGAACCCGTATCCAGTAGGACACGGCAATCTACAAACTGTCCTTTATTATCTTGAAGTTTAGCAAGGATTGTTGGCAATATAGTTTGCTTTCGAAGGCTAAACTCAAGCGAATGGTTATTGACCAGTGGGTAAGCAGCTTTAGATGTGGAGGGTATTTCCGACGGAAGAGGCTGGAGCGAATGTGGCGATGCTGAAGAAGAGTTTGAAGCAGGAACATCATTTGAATTTGAGGACAACGACGATGAAGTGTTTCTATAGTCATCTTGATGGACTAAGGAATGGTGACGGGCTTTGCAAACGCGACAACGAAATGATGACCGACATTTATTAGACGAATGACCTTTTCGAAGGCAATTGAAACACACTGAGTTATGTTTGACGAATGTTCTACGCGATGCTGTGTCTGATGCGAGGAATTGCGAACACTGGGACAGTGAATGATCATTTTTGCACATGGGACACTGCGAATTGTTCTCAGAAGCCTTGGCTAAGTGGGATTTTATTTGAACCGTTTGCTTAACGCGCGGTGTGGCGGAGCGATTAAGGGTTTGACACGATTCGAGTGCGTCACACCGTAGTTCAAGAAATTCCATAAATTCGTTGATCGTGACATCATCGCGAGAACCCACTTCTTCAGCCCAAGCATGCTTTGTCTCGTTGTCGAGTTTGGTTAGCAATAAGTAGATTAACCAAGGGTCACGACCATTCCTATCTAACGCGTTTAGTCCACGAATTACTTCGTCTGCGCCGTCAGTAACTTTGCGGAGCAAATGTACATTCGAGACACTTAAAGACGGAAGCGAAAGAAACATTTGAACGAATGACTGCACAATTAGGTTTACCCGGTCATAGCGTTTTTCAAGCTTTTCCCAAGCCTCGATATAATTGGCATCCGAAATGGGAATGTGCTTCACTAGATTGGCTGCATCGTCCCGCAAGAAAGATTTCAAGTAATGAAATTTCTGCGTCGCGGTGAGATTTGGTTTTGTATCGACCGAACCAGTAAACAAGTCTTTAAACGATGGACAATCTTTATAATTACCCGAGAATTGAGGCACTACAATTGGAGGCAAATTGACGGTTGAACACGTGTTAGACGACGAGTCTAATTTCTTTAGAAAATTGGATTGTTGGTTAGCGAGCTGTTTGAGTACAGACTCTTCTGGAGCAGCTTGAGCCGGAGATTGCCTATCGCGAATGGCTTTTTTCAGGCCTGCGTGCGCCACGAAATATTTGCCTTCATAAATGCCAAAATCCTCTACAAAGTCACCGAGTTCGGTTTCTTCGACTATGTGCTGCAAGCATTCATTATGAAGCGACGAAAATTCTGCCCATGATTCGACTAACCTGCTTAACCTAATCTCTTACATCTCCATAGTGCTAGAGTCGTCGATAGATGCAATGTAATCCGCCGCACGAGTCAAGCAAGCTTTGGCATTGCCGCGTTTTTGCCTCAAAGCATTCATTTTTACCGAAAAGAAAAATAGTTCAACCAATCAATAAAACTGAGGTCAAGTGCTTGCTTAAAATGAACAGAAACACCTTAATGAATTATAGTTAATCGCGCTATAATTCCAAAACGAAACTGTCACCAGGGAATCAAACGAAATGATTATAAAGGTCTCCGAATAATGTTCTATATAATTCCCGTATAAGCACAGCACAAAATTGGAACACGAGGTTTTCCTATGTACTTCACTAGTCAGCTAGTATACCAAAGTAAAATCCACACTATAGTCATTCGATCACAAAAAAGGTTTTTTCATAAACAAACAATTTTATTCGGCTTCAGAAGGACCAAATTATGATTCGTAATGGAACGAGCGAATACTTCCTATTGCACCGAAAAGAGTATACCCAAAACGAAAATGAGATGTGCAATAAGAATAAACTATTAATGATTTATTTCATAAAATATAAATAGTTAGCTTAGCTGCTACTTAGCCTTGGTTGGAGATGTGGTGTCTGCTGCGATCGAAATCCAAGTGACCGAGCGCAAGCAAGATCAATTTGTCGAAGCACCAACGCACTCTCGCCCACCCACAAGCTTCGCACAAGCAATACATTTTGTTGGTGTAATTTAGACCAATTATTAACAATCATCGAAAGAGAATTTAAGAGAGCATCAAAATAACATTTCAAGTATAGATCAAACTGATTGATAACACTGACGATAAATAAAGAAGAATTAAAGAGATTTGCATCTAAATAAGCAACGAAACAAATATAGAATTTTAAGTTACAAAATTAACAAAATACGATTTAACAAACAACCGTAGCATATAACTAATAAAAATAACGAATGAAATGAATGAAATTTAACAAATGAATTAATTGACTATGCATGTTGATTTAAGATAGTGTCGATAGGTGATTTGGATCTCAAACAGAGAAGGAAGTGGCAAAAATGGGTTTGGCAGTAAATGAGGGTAAGACTAAGTATATGCTGTCAATACGAAAGGACACACAACATCGACGAATTGGACAGAACGTCACCATTGACAAATATTACTTTGAGGTAGTATACGGGACTTTGTCTACCTCGGCTCCGCTATTAACTCTGACAACAACATCTCGTTAGAAATCAAACGAAGAATTACTCTTGCCAATCGCTGTTTCTTCAGGCTAAGAAGGCAATTTAGTAGTAAAGCCCTCACTCGAACTACTAAGGAGATCCTATATAAGACCCTGATCATCCCAGTCCTGCTCTACGGCGCTGAAGTATGGACCGTATCAAAATCGGATGAAGTAATCCTTGGTCGATTCGAGAGAAAAATTCTACGAAAAATCTTCGGTCCCGTTTGCGATGACGGGCTATGGAGACGAAGATTCAACCACGAACTATACGAGCTGTACAGCGACATACCCCTAGTCAAAAAAACTCCACATTGGACGTTTAAGATGGCTAGGACATGTAGAACGAATGGACACCAATATATTATAGCATAATATATGTATTTTTAAATTTTGTATTTTTAATCAAATAAAACAAATGTCAATTACTCTAAAATAAATTTATTTTAAACAAAGTTTGACATTTCATCAAATTTGTTCGACAATTTGGAAATACCACAATCAATTTGAACGCAAAGCGTTTATCCTCTGAATTTTCCACATTACATTCGTGATGAATGCGGTCCCGAACTTACCGATCGTATTGGTGTTATGCACTCTGAACAAACACCAACTAGAGTTCACGTCCTGCACGTTGGTCATTGAAACTGCTATCAAAGGTCACCATATTAATTTCCATAACTTGAAGGGACATTAGAATGGTCAAGCTTAGCATTCCACCATAACGCCGGTATACATAATATACATACATCACTCCGCACATATACATATTATATGAAAATATTTAATGCCTGAACAAATTTAAAGTCAATCGATGTTTAAGCGTTTAACTCCACACTAGTTATGAGGTACTTTAAATTAAAAGCTTGCTTTAACATATTTTCAATAATAGACACTTTTTTTACGTGGCGCTAATTAGTGTATGCTAATGGACATTCCTCTAAGGCCTCTAAATCAAACTCACCTAAAAAGTGACATGACGCTTACTCTTTATTAAATATTTAAAGTGAGGTTTCGGTCGCTTTAACTTTAATGCAGAGTGACAACGTTAAAGTACACTTTTTGACGATTATAATTACCAAAACGCATTAGTACGCGATTAAATAATTTTAAAGTGTACTTTAAACGACTATAAATTTGCGCAGTGCCTTTAATTTGAGTCACTTGGGTTGTTCGTAAGTGTGAACATTCCATATATAGATTCTGAAAAAACATAGAAAAGTATCAAATAACTGTTTGCTGCAACCACATTGACGATAGCACAAAACCTACCATTACTTACTAAGTATGGTGTCCGCAAGCATACGCAAATATGCTGCATCAAGTCAGTACAGTACCTACATTAAATTTATCCATTAGCTCCCTTGATGCTTACTACATGCTTCATTACAATGATTACAGTGGTCGAGAAAAATAAAATAAAATTATGCAATTCCCCATACGTAGGTACACTTTATAAGTTAATAATAATGCGAAAGTTGCGTACGACCAAAGAGGTATTATATAACTATAGAGTATGCATCACAGCTAAAATGTTGTCGACGTTTCTGACGAGGGCGGTTGGTGCGAAGGGAATTTGCGTCGTTCGTATGCATCGGCTATGCTGTTGCTTGATGCTGGCATGGCAATGTGCACGCTGGGGTTCAACATCAGTACCCCTCATAGTAAATTTTTGTTGTATGAGATGCGCACTCTTGTAGTTGGTACGACCCAGTCATGTAACCACCACTTGTTATTTTAAGTAATAGTAACATAGTTATATAATAAATTTCATTCAATTCAACCAAATAGGTTACGAGAAAATGACAATTTTCCTGATATGGCCTAAATCTAGAAATCCGGTAATAGATTTTCTTGAAAGTACTAGGTATGGAATTTTGTTAGATCCTCAATATTCATATAATCGCTAGAGCCGCACTAGAGAAAATTGACGTTCTGTGTAATTTCCATATGGGAGGTACCGTTATATAATGGCTACGCAACTTTCGCTTTAAGGCCTTCAAATACCAACAAAAACGTGCGTCAATAACTAATTGGGATAAAATAAATTATATGGAATTGTTACAAACAGTATTTTTTTTTATTTTTTTATTTATTTATTTTATTTAAGTGACAAAAATATTTTTATAAAAAAAAAGAGTTATTGCCACTCTTAGCAAAAAAAAATTGAGATAAACAATTAGAAATGGGTGGGGTGACCCTTAAAAAACAAATATTAAAAAAGTTAAAATATTATTAATTAACATAATCTATATAAAAATGAGTTAAATTGGAAGTTTAAAGTTAACATTTCATGAAAAACATCAGCCATTAACATGTTTAATAAATAACGAATGAGATGTATGCATTCTGATGGATTGAGGAAGTTTATTAAATATACGACACGAAGAAACACTATAAAAATTACGAAATACGGACCAGTGTAGTTAGAAGTCGACGATACTGATGCTGTCAATCAAGGTATACCTACATATCGAACGATAACATTTTTGTTAGCAAAGCTTTGTGGTCAGTACCGCAGTTCCACGGTGTTCTGAGTCCACATTGCCACAGTCCTGTATGTGTTTTATGTGGATTTATTACTAGCACTGTGATGTTACCCAAAAAGCTTAATGGGATGAGAAAGTAAAATTTAATTTCAATAACCCCAGCATAAGGTTTTTTATGAATTCATTTTTGATGAAAAATCAATTTTTGCCGCACACTTGTGTGGAACAGTGCATATTCCAAACGGATGATGCGCCAACTATTAACCAGCAATTTGGAAAATCGCTATCGTATTGAGGGTTCATATGGCAATGCATTATACAAACATTAGGGATTTATGTAAAATTATGGGGAAATGAAAATATAGTTCAATTCAAATCAAATAAAACGTAGTAAATATTCCTACTTTACAAGAAAGAACATATGAGAAGGCTACAATCCGCTGTGCGGATCGTTTAATACCCTATCCCATCCCATCCTCAAAATTAATATCCCCAAAATATGGTCTTTATGCTCATAAAGTATTGAAAATGACGTTGTTACAACATATTGTTCCGAAGGTTTAGCAAATTCTTTTATGGTTTGACAAAAAACAACGTTTTACTTTGCATATGCCTTGGGGTAGGGCATACAAATGGTTTTTGTAAGAAAACGCCCCCAAAAAGTGGGCGTGGGTTAAAATGGTCTATTGACGAAATGTTGGTATTAATACTACCAATGATTGTGCATCAACATTTTTTTCGAAAATTTTAAAATTTGACCAAAAAACATTTTTTATAAAAAACGCCCCAAAAAAGTGGGCGTGGCAAAAAACTTTATATTGACGAAATATAGATATTACGATTCTCTAAAAATGCTTCTCAGACACTTTTTTAAAATTCTTTACGGTTTGGCCAAAAAATACGTTTTCCTAAAAAGGGGGCGTGGCAGTTGGCGGATTTCAAAAATTTTTACACTTGTTCTGGTGGCACGGACAAGGATCCTATATATCAAATTTCATTATCCTAGCTCAAAATTTAAGGCCCAAAAATTTGTTAAAAGGTTATGTTTAATAATATATTGGAAGAGAGACTCACCTCTGATGTTAGTATCACTACATCTACGTTAGCGTCGCAACCGATTATTATACATATCCCATATTTTCGTTACACTATGCCGGACCAGATCTTTGATAGCGTTGACAGGGGGGCTGTTGCTAAGTCGTATGGTAGGTAGGCTGAGCAGAGAATCAACGAGGTGTCTTCCCTCTCCCACACTACCGTTGATGATCATCGCTGCTAAATTGGGGTAGAAAAAAAAATTAATGTTTTTTTCTAGCCATAATGCAGCTACGGCATTTGCCGTTGTTGCTTTTGTTGAAATAGATGTTGAATGAATCGGATTTTAATCCGCAAACTACCCCTTTTGAAATCAATGGTTCCTGAAGGAGGGCAATGTCGACATGATGTTTGGCTATGTGAAGGAGTAGGTTGGCGGTGGCCGACCAGCGACTCTGACATCCACATAGTTAAAGCCCACCTTTAGCTTAACGCCATCATTATTGAATTTCGCCAACGTTTGGTTGTTGAGCGGAAAGCGAATGCCTTGTCCTTTGACGGAAGGTTCAAACGTGTCGGTTATCACCCAATCGGGTGATGGAAAGTCAGGGTTTTGACGCCTGAGCATTTCTAATAGTCTCTCCTTTGGGATGGCAGGACCCGGAATGAACATTCTGCCCCTAGCAGTAGATGGGAGATCTTTATGTTCCAGCAATGTAAGGTCGGCTCCCGGCCAAACGTTAGTCATGTTCTCAACCTGGGTTTTTAGCTTCTGAAGGGTCCAGTTGTTTTCGCAAGACATAACCCGGAATCCCTTATAGTGTACCATTTTACCAAAGGTTGAGGCATTATGCGTGTCCGTTGCCAGAGAAGAGCTGAGCCACATCCATAAATTGTTGTGCATCAGCCGCATTTGCTCCTCGTGTAGCCGTAGTTTGGGGTTCGATTTGTCGATCACCTTAACACGTAGGTGTTCCACGCTAGCGAGAATATCATTGTGAGCGGTGAAACGAGTACGTTTTCTTGGTACCAAATATTGTGGGGAACCACTGATATTGAGCCGACTGCGCTTGACTGCACCTTGCGATGGTCCTGCAGGAGTCCGTGTATTGTTACTATGTCGCCCGCCACTCCAGCTAAACAACCTTTAGCGGTCATGGGTAGTCCAAACGATGCTTTGGGGTCGCACTATAGAGCGGCCGGTGTTACCATTTCGTCGTCGTCAGATGAAATCACCGGTTTTCAATTGGTGTCGCCCGCCACTCCAGTTGAACTACCTGCAGCATCTGTGGGTAGTCCCGACAGAGTTACAGGGTTGCCTACTAGGGTGGCCGTCTTACCTTATGGTTGTCGGATTTATTGGAAGCTGCTGATACGCGAGGAGGCAGTTCTAAAGAGGCGATCGCTCTAGCAAGCTCGCGACGTTGTTGGTTGCAACGATTTTGCGGCACGATGTTGTTAATTCCTCTCGGCGTTTCGCCTGCTTTTACCGCTAAGCCTTGAGGCTAGAGAGATAGTATCTGCGTCCCCCCGTATTTGTATCACGGTCGTATTGAGACAGGTTTCGTTGGTGGTGTCTGCGTCATTGACGGTGGCGTTCCATCGCTGGGGCCGTTACCATCGTCGACTTTTCAGCAAGGGATTGCTCCCTCGGATTGCCAGCCGGCAAAAGCTTGAGCACTGCGACGGTGCTGGAGTGGGCCGCGGCGACCAGTGGCGTCTCAACGACGCGCGTCACCAGAGTTGCCAAAACTTATTTCCATTGTAGAGGCCAACACTTCTGTCACCTTATCCGCAAGGGATTGCTTCCTCGGGTTGCCAGATGACATTAGCTTGACCTCCGCGTAGGTCCTAGTGGGTTCCGGCAGGGTCCAACGTTCAGACGTTCGCAAACCCTGTGCGACACCGTGGAGAGGCCTAGCGTTCCCTTCTTCGCCTACGGTTCGCCCGATTTAGCGCTTTCAAAATTGGTAGAGATGGAGGTGCGATTGTCCTTTAAGAGTTTATCCTCTCTGAATCCGATCGCAGCTTCTTGCAATAGCCCGTACATGCTAAGGAGAAAGTTTTACTCATTAGTACAAACTGGTTGGTCATCCCATAGGGGTATATTAGTTTTGATACTTAGTTTGTAACATAGAGAAATAATTTTGCTACATATACCTCAAAGTATATGGATCGACTCAGAATCGCTAGCTGAGTCGATTAAGCCATGTCTGTCTGTCCGTCCGTCCGTCCGTCCGTCCGTCTGTACGTCACCGATTTTTAGGCCTTAAATTTTGAGCTAGGATAATGAAATTTGGTATATAGGATCCTCATCTCTGCCTACAGAACAAGTGTAAAAATTTTTGAAATCCGCCCACTGCCACGCCCCCTTTTAAGAAAAACTCAGTTTTTGAACAAACCGTAAGGAACTTTAAAAAAGTATCTGAACAACATATTTAGACAATATTAATATCTATATTTCGTCCATATAAAGTTTTTTGCCACGCCCACTTTTTGGGGGCGTTTTCAATTAAAAACTGTTTTCGGTCAAATTTTAAATTTTTCGAAAAAAGTTTTGATGCAGAATCATTAACATTATTAATATGAACATTTCGTCTATATACCATTTTAACCCACGCCCACTTTTTGGGGGCGTTTTTATATAAAAACCATTTTTATACACTACCCCATAACATATGCAGGAGAAAACCTTGTCTGTTGTAGAACCGTAAAATTGTTTTGTAAGCAGTCTGAAGAATTTGTTGTCACTATATCATTTTTTCTATTTTATCCACATCGTGTTTTTAGCCATGCCCCCTTTTTTGGGGATTTAAGTTTTACAGATAGGATGGGATAGGGTATTCAACGATCCGCACAGCGGATTGTAGCCTTCCATATGTTTTTTTTTTGTTTTTTGATGGTTTGTTGATTCCATGTAAAGATTCACACGAGTAGCGCGAGAAAAAAAACGGCCCGTCCACGCAGAGCTCCGTATTACGTGGATAAGGCACAAGATAAGACTCCACAAGATGGAATATTGCTGTTCATGTGGTCAATATAAATTAGATAATTTATCATTATTTAACTCTTTTATCAATATTAATGAGTGAATTTTAGTACAACTACTAAATGTAGGCATTTTTACTGGAATTTCACCCAAAAGTTGACAAATACCAAACTATTTTTAATTTATTGTTATTAATATCTACAGGTCACTTGATATAATAAAAGCGAATATGAAAATCGCAATTTCCCTTAAATATGTTTTAAGTTCCACTATTGTTAAGCTATTCGCTTAAATATTCAATTTCATTATTGCTTCGACTTAAATAAAGTCGACAGCATTCCTGTCGCAACCTATCCCGTCGACCCTCGTTGCATGATAATTGTTAGACAATTCCACTACGGCGATAAATAGTCGCAATTCTCTTCTCGTATTACCTTCCGTTCGCATGCGAGTGGCACGCAAGATAAAGATATCCTTATTCTTGCCTAATCAGATTACTACTATCCACATACTATCTGGTACTGCTATATTCCATCCGCTTCGTCTTCATCTCAAGTGGCGTCATCTTGAATGATGTGAAAGTTTAATGGCTTTTCAGTTGTTTGGCATTAGCTATGTCTGGGGTCTCGTTTTATTGTTAATAGTTTTCCAAGTCGTGGTGTGCGTTACGAAGAACATTACAGCGATATCACTTTCAATGTAATACACCGTGACAGCACAACAAATTAATTCACTGTAATGAAGATGTTCTTATGCATATAACATGGATGTGTTTGTATATATGTGGGTGTTGAAGTGGATACGCGTTTTCGGTTCATTTTACTGTTGGGATCAACCCACGGTGGTAATGCTTAGATGTCGGTATTAGTTTCTCTCAAATTCACTAATTGATATCTGAGCTATACAGCGCATTTGATCCTGACGTCGATTAACCTCATTAAATTTGACACTCGGTGTGTATTATGATGGTTGGTCAAACTTGAGTATAAGAAACACCCATTTCCGTCAACTTAATACAATGGATGAATTAATACAGCTTCGGAAGTTGGTTTTACAGTTAATAAATATACTAACACAGTTTATATTTTCTCCCTTAAACGTAGTATTGTAAAGATTAATTCAGCTAACATTCTTGTGCATTTAACTTCATCCCTTTCCTGCATGAGGGGGTTACCGGGTAATACGTTGACAGTAGATTGGGTTCCGCAATCCCTTCACAAAGTCTAGGGAGCAAATCGGAACGGATGGATTGTGCCCACTCATTAAGACACCGCTTAATGTTTCATAACCCAGGAGGGGAATTTCAAAGATTGAATTTGAGGAGTCGTCTATAGTTCCTATTTGGATTGACAATGTGAACATGAGTTTTTTTAACAAATTCAGACATATAAAAGTATCAAATCATAGTTTCAACTGAGATGGTGGCGAATGAACCGAAAAAGGTATCTATACACTCAATTGCATAATGGGTAAAGACGCCGAAGGCCAGTGCAAAACCTACTATTAATTAAATGAAATCAAGCAAAACTTTTTTTTTGTAAGAAGCAATCATGTGCCTCGGAAAGTTTTGATTTTATTGTTGACGATCATGGTAAATAAAAGGGACAACGAGATGCAAAATGTTAAAATCCAAGTTAAGAATATCCTTCTCGAGGATATCAAGAAAAAAAAAAACGCGAACGCTGGCCTAACTAGTTGGCCTTACATATTAGTGGAAAATAATAGAAGAGAATCGTAATGATACCGTCGTGGTCAAAATTAGACTAATTGTCGCAAGTGTGGAGTTCCATTGTGAAACCAATCGGTTTTTGTCGGAAAAAGCCCCCTAAAAGTGTGCGTAGGTGAAAACGATATTGATAACATTACCATTACGGAAGTATTTGCATCAACAATTTTTTCGATTTTCTTAAAATTTGGACAAAAAGCGTTTTTTACTAAAAACGCCTCCTAAAAGTGTGCGTGGAAAAAACTTCATGTGAACGAAATATGGATATTAAGATTGTGTAAATATATTGATTAGAAAGTTTTTTTTTAAATTCTTTAGAGTTTAACTAAAAACAACGTTTTTCTAAAAAGTGGGCGTGGCAGTGGGTGGATTTTGAAAAAAATTAACACCTGGGGCCTATTTCATAAAACCACAAGTGTTGTACTTGTAGACTTGTAACTACAAGCGCAAATAAAGTATGGAGTTGTAATATTGTGTTCCATAAACATTTTTCCTCGCTTGTAGTTCGGCAAATTCAAATTATATGTGCAGCGGTCTAAATTCTACAAGTCTACAAGTGTGTAACTACAAGTTAACAATTAATTGCGGGGAACTACAAGTCCGCAGCATTTCTCATTCTTCTTCTTTCTTTCTTTCATTCTTTGTTACAATTACTTTAGCCATAGTAAAAAAAAAATTGTGCCGTTTATTAAATGCCGTTATTACATGTAAAATCATGTTTTGGTGCACTTATTGAAGCTCATTTCTATTAATTTTATCATCCGGTCGGTCACTAAAATATAAGAGTTTAAAATGTGCTCAAAAGAAATAAAATTGTTACTTCTAGAAGAAATCGAGAAAAATAAAATAATTTTGTTTGGTTCTTTTTCCGATAAAATCACGAAAAAAGAAAAAAGTGATATTTGGATGCAAATCCATGAAAAAGCTAAGTCGAATGGTTTTTTTTGTGGAAAGTCGTGGAGTTATATTCGCGATGTTTTTTGGACCAATATCAAGCGGTGTACTATGGTAAGTACCTACATATGCTAATATTCCAATAAAATGTTTGTTAATTATTTACTTTATGAAAAGGTCAAGGTCGATAACAGAAAAAAGACGGGCTCTGGCGGTGGACTTGACGCACGGTTGAATGAAATTGACAACAAAGTTTTGGACATATTGGAGAAAGATGCTCCCGATATTATTGGCCTGCCAGTTCCCGAATCGCTTCATGATGATGTGACTAATGAGTCTTCTGGTATTTTTGAAGAAACTGAACTTGATATGGAAAATCAAAGATTTCCTTCGCAGAACACAAGTTGCAGTAGAAAGAGTAAAAAAAATCCATCAACTTCGTCTGGTAAAAAGAATTGTGTACACAAATGTACTAATATTTTAAATTGCCTTTATATTTAGAACCCAAAAGGAAATATATCCTTGACGACGAAATTGCACAAGAAGAAAGAGAAGTTAGTGTTGGAGATCGAAAATTTAAAGAAACAAAACAAAAAACTAGATATGGAAATTGAAAAGCTGGATTTGGAAAAAAAGATGCTAAGCAATAATTTGATAGAAAAAGAGTGTAGTATTTTGACAATAAAAGAGTATTGATGCATATAATATGGATTTTTATTTTTCAAAACTATTGCCTAAACGAATTTATTATTTCCTGTCTACGTGTTATCCCACCTTGTGTGTTAAGTGTAGTGTTTTCTATTAATTGGTCTGCTTCATCTTCATCTTCTTCGTAATTTTCATCTTCATTTAAAGTATGTGAAGTTAGATTACAAAGCGTTACACAAACTTTTATTATATTGCAGGCGTATATGGGATTAACTCTTAACTGTTGTAGACACGGAAATTTTTCTTTCAACACACCAATTGCATTTTCGATGAGTCGCCTTGTTGACTTATGTGCACGGTTGAACCTTTGAACTGCGTCATCATCTAAGTTGTTATTTTGTGGTGTTATTAGCCAATCTGTACAACCATATCCGGAATCCCCTAGTAAAATCGATCGTGAATGCGGCCTCCAACCAGAATCCATCTTAGAACATAGCACACTGTTCCGCAGAACCCTTGCATCATGAACTTTTCCTGGCCATCTTGCACTGACATAGTAAAAGCGCAAGTCCGGGCCACATACAAGCATACAATTAATTGAGTGGTTTCCATGTCGATCAACGAAACGATCTTCATACTCATTTGGAGCGTCTATTTTTATCAAAGTTCCATCAATGCATCCAGCAACATTTGGCATTCCAGCAATAGAATAAAATTTTTCTATCACTTCCGAAGTATTTGTTGGCCAATTTACCTGATTAGCGAATACACTTTGGTTGATAGCATTGACAACTCTTTTAATTACACGACAAACCGTTGCCTTTGAAACTCCATGCATATCAGCTACACCATGATATTGAGACCCGTTACCTAGCCAATGCAAGGCTAGTAAAAGTTGCTGTTTAACTGACAGAGCATGATTACGATTAGTTTCATGTTGTATTAACGGTCCAATGCTTCTTAGCAATGTCTCGAAAGCGGAGAAGTTAATTCTAAATTTTTCATTAAATGTATGATATGTTAAAATATCAAAATTTATACGCTCTTTAAAAATTCGCGGTTCTCGTGTCTGATTACTTTCGTAGTCACTATCGTCACTGCTTGATATCATTTTTATTTTAAACTTCTTGACCACACGTTTTGTAAGCACTTATTTTGAACCACGAATAAACAAAATTGTTGCAGCACGTGATTTTATAGTCCCTCTACTCTTGTAAGAAATTCACTTGTAGTTACAAGTTTGTCACTAATAATTTTTTGCACAAATACTTTTATGAAACAGAAAAGTTCGCCGCAGTTGTAAATTCACTTGTAGTTACAAGCCTGGCACACTTGTAGTTATTAGTGAATCGGAATTCTTTATGAAACAAAAATGTGCACATAATTTACAAGTTACAAGTGAATTCACAAATAATTATTAGTGTTGTAGTTTTATGAAATAGGCCCATGTACTGCTTCGTTGGCCAGGGATTCAATATACCAAATTTCATTACTTTAGCTCAAAATGTAAGGCCCACAAATCGGTGACACATAAACGGACGGACGGACAGACAGACAGACATGGCTAGATCGACTCAGCTAGCAATTCTGAGTCGACCCATATACTTTGAGGTATATCTAGCTAAATTATTTCTCTATGTTACAAACTATGTATCAAAACTAATATACCCCTATGGGATAGGGTATAAAAATGGAATGAGGGGTCTATTAGTTTTGATACATAGTTTGACACAGAGAGATATTGTTCGGACAGTTTAACAAAATCTTTTATGTTTCCACAAAGAAGAACGTTTTCTATTGCATACACAAAGGGGTTAGGTATACAAATGTTTTTTGTAAGAAAATGCCCCCAAAAAGTGGGTGTGGGTTTAAATGATGTCTGGACAAAATGTTCACATTATCATAGCCAATGATCTTACATCGAACGTTTTTTCAAATATTTTAACACTGTACCAATGTATAAAAACGCCCCAAAAGGTGGGCGTGGCAAACAACTTTGTATGAACAAAATATAGATATTGAGATTTTCTAAGTATGTTGCCCAGACACTTTTTCAAAATTCCCTACGGTTTTGCCGAAAACTAAGTTTTTCTTAAAAGGGAGCGTGGCAGTGGGGGGATTTCAAAAATGTTAACACTTCTTCTGCTGGGAGCAACACAGAGTACGTGTACCAAATTTCATCATTATAGCTCAAAATGTTTAGCAATGTTTGTCCGTCCCTCCGTCCGTACGTCACCAGTTTTTGGGCCTTCAATTTTAAGCTAGAATGACGAAATTTGGTACACGAGCTCGTTGTTGATCCCAGCAGAACAAGTGTACAAATTTTAAAATTTTTTTTTATACCCAACCCCATAGCATATGGAGGAGAGAAACGTTGTTTTTTGTCGAACAACAAAAGCTTCTTAAAAACTGTTTGAACAATATGTTATGAGTTATGACTATGTCATTTTCTATATTATATCCCCATAAAGCCCACTTTTTGGGGATATTAATTTAAAGGCTGTGATAGGATAGGGTAATCAACTATCCTCACAGCGGATTGTAGCCTTCTCATGTGTCTATTTTGGAGATCATATTTTATATGAAGTATTACTCTTTGGCTTCTAAAAAACTTGCATGTGAAATATTTTTAGCATTACCACCACCAACATTCACAATGTTGCCTATATCGCAATCGATGTTGACCGCAAAGTCCTCATTAAGACAATTTTCAAGACCTAGATCGCCATCTTCATCAAAATCCAAATAATCAGTATCATTTTCAGGGTCGCGAGCAGACACACGACCAAAATCTGCACCAAGATTAGCGCCACCAGAATCACAGTAAGAATCATCCCCAGATTTACCACGAGGATCACCACTTGAACCATTGCCACCATCAACACCAAAATTGAAAACGCTATTGCTAGCATTTAAAGCTTCTAACGCATTTTTAAACCATTTCGAGCAGTCGACGGCATTCAGATCAAATGGAAATAGTCCACATTTTTGGAAACCATTTTGTATGATGGTCCTTGTAATTCAGGAGGTCATCTAACACACACAAAAACACTCCTTATTCATTGTGCTGCCCGTACGTTTGCGCCATTCGTTTAAAATATTTTTATAATCCGACTTCAGGCATTTAAAAGCACCCACTGAAGCCGGCTGAAAAATATGGGTGGTCTTTGGAGGAAGTGCATACAAAATTATGTTTTTGCTGCTGCAAAAGTAGCTTAATTCCAGCGGCATATGAGAAACGTGTCCATCGACAAAAAAAGAACTGGCCGTTTAATATTATTTTTGAAAATCTAAACGTTTAGACCCTCTTTCACAAATTGCAGAAACGTTTCTCCCCGCATCCATCGACTGTCCGTTTTGCCAAAAACCCAGTCAGGCTTCTTATTTTGCACTAATTTCTGTCAGTTGGGGTACCTTTTGTTAGGCAAAACCACCATTGGAGGAAGGGTTCTTCCATCTGCTGATTAAGTCATCAGCACAGTTAAGTTCCCTTTTTCATTTGCTGTCTTGATTTCATAAAGGTTTTTGATACCTTTTGGAGCAATGACATTTCAAGTTTTGGGAGCCATGTTGAAACCCATTTCATTGGCGTTAAAAATTCTAAAAGAATCCTCAAGAATGGCTAAAGTATATTCTTCTTTTAAGTATTCACTGAGCTCTCTTAACCATTTTCTTATTGCTTTTCTCTGTTATTTGAGCGCGGCTTTTAGACACAGTTTCAGCGGGTCGCATAAAACCGTAGTACCATTTCTTACCGGGTTTGCTGTCTTTGAAATGATATTCTCTAACAAGAAGGCCTCTATTCTTGTTAGAGAATATCTTGAACCGTTTTCAAGAGGTTTTCACGGGTCTGTGGAAAACCAAATTTCGCTAGATTTTTTAGAAAGTTTTTGAGTTGTTTTCTTCTTCTGCAGAGAGCACAGGGCAGGGACCGAATTTCCCAAGGTTATCCGCGGCTCTGTTGTGAACTTCTTGTATCCTGAAGAGTCGTGCTTGGAATATTAAACCTTCTTGCCGTTGCTCTGATTAGTTTTTACGGATTTAAAATAAGGCTTGTTCTAAATCTGTGCCGTTATATAAAATGAAATGTTTCTTCTTGTCCCTATCGTGCTTCTCATTTGCCCGGGAATATGAATATTTTAGTATCAAAAAGTAAGTGAGAATCTTAGAAACACTTGTTTTAAAGCCTAATATAAAACTAGGGACCGGAGTTAGGAAACGCGTGTCCTAATTACGCCACCAACATTAATTGTTGAAAAGGGACGGCCAAAGATGGGAAACTTTGAATTTTAACGTAATTTTCTTTCTGCAAAATTTTTAGTCTTAAATTGTTTGCTTAATCTTCTCTCTTAATACGTCAAAACTCTTGTCGATTTCAAGAGGGCCGGAGTTAGGCTACTAAAATAAATGCCTGCCCCCGGCCGGAGATAGGCAACTCGATTTATTTTTTTTTAACTGAGTATGACAAATGACAGATAAACCTACTCTGGTAATTAAGATTCACTACTTACAAGTTACAACTACTTTTATAGGAGGTGTATATATTATTATATATTAAATGAACTACATTAAATGAATTTATTTTGAAACGGCATTTGATTTAAATACATACTATTAAAAACAATCTATAAAACAACCTACGAAAACTATCTAAAATTATTGTATATATAAACTAAAGTGAATTAGCTACCCTATAATATTTAACTACTTAAAATACTTATAACTACTTATATCTAACAATGAAATGGTGCTATATCAACGGATCATCACAATTAAACTTAAACATATGAGAATGCTACAATCCTGTGCTGTGCGGATCGTTTAATACCCTATCTTATCCCTTAATCCTTAAAATTAATATCCCCAAAATTTGGTCTTTATGGTCATAAAGTATTGAAAATGACGTTGTCACAACATATTATTCAGAAGGTTTCTCAAAATCTTTTGTTTAGACAAAAACAACGTTTTTCTATTGCATATGCCTTGGGGTAGGGCATACAAATGGTTTTTGTAAGATCACGCCCCCAAAAAGTGGGCATGGGTTAAAATGGTCTATGGGCGAAATGTTCACGTTAATACTACCAATGATTGTGCATCAACATTTTTTTCGAAAATTTTAAAATTTGGCAAAAAACTTTATATCGACGAAATATAGATATTACGATTCTCTACATATGCTACTCAGACACTTTTTTAAAATTCCTTACGGTTTGGCCAAAAAATACGTTTTCCTAAAAAGGGGGCGTGGCAGTGGGCGGATTTCAAAAATGTTTATACTTGTTCTGGTGGCACGGAAAAGGATCCTATATACCAAATTTCATTATCCTAGCTCAAAATTTAAAGCCCAAAAATCGGTGACGAACAGACAGACAGACGGACGGACAGACAACATGGCTAATTCGATTCAACTCGCGATTCTGAGTCGATCCATATACTTTGAGGTATATGTAGCAAAGTTATTTCTCTATGTTACAAACTATGTATCAAAACTAATATACCCCTATGGGATAGGGTATAAAAAGCCATTTTGAATTTCAATAAAATGTATCCAAATCATTTCAACTTTTTGTTTATGAATATCACAACACCAGGCACGTTTTTTGTATGTATGCATAGGGAGGCAATAAGATCCCACCCCACCGTCGAGCTAAAGCCGTGCGATCGCAACCGTGCCTACTGCTGCCAAGGACATAGGTCAACCACCACCTTTCCGATTAATCCCACCTAGCTATTACATTATGATGATCAATTTAATTTTTCAAGGACTATTACATCTAAGTACCAATATTAAATTATTTATATAATAATTTCATTATTGCTTTCTTGCGTGAGCTTGATTTACCAATTTTACTTTTCTTTTCTCTCCACTAGGAAATCATTTAATTTACAAAGTGTGTAGGCCTACTCAAATGTAATTTAAGCCTCGTAGCACTTGGTTTTACATCTTATGTATATTTACAGTTTGACTTTGTACAGGAAGAACTCCAATATATCCATATATATATATTTGATTGAAGACAGAAAATTATGCTGCCGTAGGATGTCATCTGTTCCATTTATTGTATGAGTCGTAAATATGTTAAGATTATCAAATAATGATAATCGATATTACAGTCCAGAAAACGAATTTTGTCAATCATTGTTTTCCTGTCTCATTTCTTTCTCTATGTATTTAAATATTTCGTCATACATGACCGAACATCCATAAATGTAGTAAATGATCACATCCCTAAATTTATGAATATAATATTTATAAGAAACATTCACCTTTATTGAAACACAAACAATATTTTGATTGTCTTTCCATTCTGCGTAATCTTTCACTTCCATTCATTTATTGCAAATTTATGACCTACGTCAACTACATACCCCTCCCACCAGCGAATTGGAGTTTGGCATTAGTCAACAGCCGGTACGACACCAGCTGATACAGATCAATCGATAATGAACCATGACGGTACAAAAACTTCTAGCCACGTGACCACTCTCTAGACACTTAATGTTGTCTTTAAAACTGCTTTAGTTTGGTCAACAACTACGGCAACTGTTACATGTGTCACTAGCCCAACTGTGATAACACATATTGGAAGAGCAGAACGAGGCAATGGTTATTATGATTTCTATACCTTATCGCATAGGGGTATATTATTATACCCTATCCCATAGGGGGGTATATTAGTTTTGATACTTAGTTTGTAACATAGAGAAATAATTTTGCTACATATACCTCAAAGTATATGGATCGACTCAGAATCGCTAGCTGATTCGAATTAGCCATGTCTGTCTGTCCGTCCGTCCGTCTGTCTGTTCGTCAGCGGTTTTTGGGCCTTAAATTTTAAGCTAGGATAATGAAATTTGGTATATAGGATCCTCGTCCGTACCACCAGGGCGTTTTTAATAAAAAACATTTTCTGGTCAAATACATGTGTCACTAGCCCAACTGTGATAACACATATTGGAAGAGCAGAACGAGGCAATGGTTATTATGATTTCTATACCTTATCGCATAGGGGTATATTATTATACCCTATCCCATAGGGGGGTATATTAGTTTTGATACTTAGTTTGTAACATAGAGAAATAATTTTGCTACATATACCTCAAAGTATATGGATCGACTCAGAATCGCTAGCTGATTCGAATTAGCTATGTCTGTCTGTCCGTCCGTCCGTCTGTCTGTTCGTCAGCGGTTTTTGGGCCTTAAATTTTAAGCTAGGATAATGAAATTTGGTATATAGGATCCTCGTCCGTACCACCAGAACAAGTGTACAAATTTTTGAAATCCGCCCACTGCCACGCCCCCTTTTTAGGAAAACTTATTTTTTGGCCAAACCGTAAGGAATTTCAAAAAAGTGTCTGAGTAGCATATTTAGACAATCCTAATATCTATATTTCGTTTATACAAAAAATTTTGCCACGCCCACTTTTTGGGGGCGTTTTTAGTAAAAAACGCTTTTTGTCCAAATTTTAAAACTTTCGAAAAAAATTTTGATGCAAATACTTCCGAAATGGTAATATAAACATTTTGTCTATAGATCATTTTCACCTACGCCCACATTTTGGGGGCGTTTTCTTACAAAAACCATTTGTATACCCCATCCCAAGGCATTAGCAATAGAAATACGTTGTTTTTTGTCGAACCACACAAGATTTTGAGAAACTGTCTGAGCAATATATTGTGACAATGTCATTTTCTGTATTTCATCGCCATAAGGCCTATATTTTGAGGATATTAATTTAAAGGATGGGATGGGATAGGGTATTCAACGATCCGCATAGCGGATTGTAGCCTCTCATATGTTTATACCCTATCCCATAGGGGGGTATATTAGTTTTGACATTAAGTTTGTAACATAGAGAAATAATTTAGCCACATATATCTCAAAGTATATGGATCGACTCAGAATCGCTAGCTGAGTCGAATTAGCCATGTCTGTCTGTCCGTCCGTCCGTCCGTCTGTCTGTTCGTCACCGATTTTTGGGCCTTAAATTTTGAGCTAGGATAATGAAATTTGGTATATAGGATCCTTGGCCGAGTCAGCAGAACAAGTGTAAAAAATTTTAAAATCCGCCCACTGCCACGCCCCCTTTAAGAAAAACGTAGTTTTAAGCCAAACCGTTAGGAATTTCATAAAAGTGTGTTAGCAACATATTTAGATAATCCTAATATCTATATTTCGCCCATACAAAGTTTTTTGCCACGCCCACTTTTTGGGGCGTTTTTTAGTAAAAAACGTTTTGTGTCCAAATTTTAAAACTTTCGAAAAAATTGTTGATGCAAATACTTCCGCAATGGTAATATAAACATTTTGTCCATAGATCATTTTCACCTACGCCCACATTTTGGGGGCGTTTTCTTACAAAAACCGTTTTTATACCCCATCCCAAGGCATTAGCAATGGAAATACGTTGTTTTTATATATATATATTGTGACAACGTAATTTTCTGTATTTCATCGCCATAAAGCCTATATTTTGAGGATATTAATTTTAAGGATGGGATGGGATAGGGTATTCAACGATCCACACAGCGGATTGTAGCCTCTCATTTGTTTTTTTCATAAATTGTCGTCTGTCAGGAACAAAATTGTTTCGCTGACGTTGTGGCACCGATGATGTTACTGTTCTGGATTGTGGAAAGTTTAAGGCAAATCGGGAAAACTTCCAAAATAACTTGATGAGGTAAATTCGTTTTGATACATATTTTATAGCATAGAGAAATAATTCAGCTAGGTGTACCTTAAAGTATATGGATCGACTCGTCCACCCCTAAGTCACCAGTTTTTAGCCCTTAAATGTTGATCTAGAATGGTGGAATTCGGTACACGTGCTCTTTGTTGCTCCCAGCAGAACAAGTGTCCAACTTTTTGAAATCAACGATCCGCATATCGGATTGTAGCCTTCTCATATGTTTTTTTCGCCACTGGTTGACCTTCTTATCGGGATTTAACGAACTCTTCATCCCGACTAGCTTTCAGAAACTTGAAGACATTTCAAGCGATAAGGAGCCCATATAGCCCGTATGAGAAAATATTTGAAAAAACTTTTGATGCAGAATTATTGGTTATTTTAAAATAAACATTTCGTTTTTAGATCATTTTAACCCACGCCCACTGTTTAGCGGCGTTTTCTTACAAAAACCATTTGTATACCCTACCACATAGTATATGCAGGAGAAACTCGTTGTTGCCCTTCATATCGGGATTTAAAGAACTCTTCATCCCGACTAGCTTTCAGAAACTTGAAGGCATTTCTAGCGACAACGAGCCCGTATGAAGCGCCCAGCGCGAAGAGGAGCTTACTTAAAATTATTATTATTACATCTCATAGCGTTAACATCGCTTAAAACGGTAACTCTACTCAAACAATCCATTTTCATATTATTAAGGACTTTTAGTTCTTGAAAAATATTTTCACTCTCACTGTTATGACTATTTCCACTAAATTTTGTTGGCCTTTGCAAAATATTGTCCGGCAACAAATTAAGACGTGCTTTACAGTTTTTCTTATAACACTCGTATTTATTAACACCATTATAAACTGGGAACTCATTACTTAAAGTGATTATCGTTTGACGATAACATTTCGACGGTAAATCTTACATCACGTAAGATCAATAGTCCTTTTTTGCTGTCGGCGATATCATTTTATTTGCTTCAATTAAAATAATAATCGTCAAATCACAGCAGATTATTGAGTGATTGCTCATGAGGTCTCGAATATCGTCTGATCTGATTGATAATCGTTTTCAAAGTTATTGTTTTTGGGGTTACGGACTTTTGTATCGGGTGTATTTATACCCTATCCCATAGGGGTATATTAGTTTTGATACATAGTTTGTAACATAGAGAAATAATTTAGCTAGATATACCTTAAAGTACATGGATCGACTCAGAATCGATAGCTGAGTCGATTTAGCCATGTCTGTCCGTCCGTACGTCACCAGTTTTTGGGCTTTAAATTTTGAGCTAGAACGATGAAATTTGGTGCACGTGCTCTTTGTTGCTCCCAGCAGAACAAGTGTAAACATTTTTAAATCCGCCCTTTGGCACGCCCCCGCATATTTAGAGAATCGTAATATCTATATTTCGTCAATATAAAGTTTTTTTTGCCACGCCCACTTTTTGGGGGCGTTTTTAGTAATAAACCTTTTTCGGTCAAATTTTCAAAAATTCGAAAAAAAAAACTTTGATGCAAAAACTTTAATAAAATTAACATGAACATTTCGTCCTTAGACCATTTAAACCCACGCCTACTTTTTTGGGCGTTTTCCTACAAGAACCGTTTGTATGCCCTACCCCAAGGCATATTCAATACAAACATATGAGAAGGCTACAATCAGCTATGCGGATCGTTGAATACCCTATCCCATCCCATCTTTAAAATAATATCCTCAAAATGTGGGCTTTATGGCGATAAAATACAGAAAATAACATTGTCGCAACATATTGCTCAGACAGTTTATCAAAAGCTTTTGTGGTTCGACAAAAAGCAACGTTTTTATACCCTATCCCATAGGGGTTTATTAGTTTTGACATTAAGTTTGTAACATAAAGAAATAATTTTGATAGATATACCTCAAAGTATATGGATCGTGGAAGAATCGCTAGCTGAGTATTTATAGACAATAGTAATATCTATTTTTCGTTCATATAAAGTTTTTTGCCACGCCCACGTTTTGGGGGCGGCATATGCAAAAGAAAAACGTTGTCTTTTGTCGAACCATAAAAGATTTTGATAAACTGTCTAATTAATATGTTGTGACCGTCCCAAGACGGCTCCATGATTTTTCGTTTAGGTTGTCAACAATAATATCAGTCATTTCCGAGGTTATTGGTTGCTTCGTTACATATGGTTTTTTCCCTGGGTGGGTAGTTAACCCAAAGCACAATCTACAACCTGGAGAGCTAGTTCTAAATTATTAGATACCTCTAGAACTTGGACGTTACTGAATACGTCCTTACTATCCAGCTTTGTTATTACTGTCGACCAAATTTCACGAGAAGACAGTCAAAGAAACACTGTCCTACTGGTACCACAATGGATCTTATTTTTGATTATTTATTAAGGACCACATCAAACGAAGCATCATCCAATCGCTTGGAATGTTCGGTCATCTGAACTATTAATTAAATGACTTTCGAATTCTCATCTCGAAGACCTGCAACAATTGGAAATATGTAATATCTATTAAAACAGGTGATAGCAGTGCTAATGCAAATTAACGAAATAAAAACATTATTATTTGACCAAATTGTAAACTTATTTCAGGTCATTCCTCATTTTTAACAAAAGTATTAATGTATAGGATTTCAGTTTTAACGATTCTGAGAGCACTACAAACTTGAAACACAAATCCATAAATTAATCGTAAAGGTTATAGCTGCATGTCATCGAATTATTAATTGCTAACTGCAATGCACATGCGGTTATTTATACAAATTTACATTATTCTTTATGATATGGGGATATTGAGCCACGTCTGCCTATCAACGGTAAGCCTGATAATAGGTGGATATTCCCAATAAAACTCATTTCATCCATGAACCGATTTCCAATCAATTAACGAATCCTGCTGTGCTGTCGGAAGGTGAAGACGAAATCATCAAACTACAAAAAGTAATAAAATTCAATTACAATCGTGGTAAGTAACTATTGCTGCTGGAATGAAATATTGCCACAATCATTATGGATGTGCTTCCATCATCATCAGAAGTAAAGGTACTGTACCGCAACCGACAAAAATGTCGGTCAAAATCACACCGACAAACATTAAGGCCTGAATCCAGAAAAGCTCTTCATTCCCATGCCCGGATCCAGAAAACAAAACAATTTGTTCGTTGGTACTTGTGGCTTTGTTACGGTTTTTGTCCCTGCGGGTGTATCCGGTAGTAGCAGCTCACACTCTGAATTACACACACAGAAACAGAGAAGCAATTTAACTAATTTATCAAGTTAATGAGGAAAGTTTTGTGCAAGTGTAATTCATCGGCAAGACGGACAAACAGAGCACTGACTGAAGTGTGGTGGAGTGGCGCACCGCTTCTGTAACAAAGAGGATTTCATGTGTTCCGGACAAGGGACCGCAAACCATATTTAATGAATCCCGAAAAGAGATGGATTACTCGCAGCATTAACACTTTAATTATACTAATCTGGACATTTATGGTGTGATAAGTCTTCAAGAGAATACTGCCTGAGAGCGTGTTTGTATACGCACACAAGTTAATGACCAGAGTTCGCTCTGCGTGAATGAAATAATTAACTAATTGTTACAATTATTTTATTTTTCTTCGAATTATTGTTCAGGGATGGACCATAGGAGTATTTATTGAACCCTAAAAAAACATATTAGAAAGCTACAGTCCGCTTTGCGGATCGTTGAATACCCTATCCCATCCCATCCTTAAAAAGAGGGAATTGCAAAAACTTCATATAAACGAAATATAGATATTGAAATTGTCGAAATATGTTGTTCAGACACTTTTTCTAATTCCTTAAGGTTTGGCCAAAAACTACATTTTTCTAAAAATTGGGCGTGCAAGTGGGCGGGATCAAAAATGTTTGCACTTGTTCAGCTGGGAGCAACAAAGAGCAGGTATACCGAATTTATAAATTTTAGCTCAAAATTTAATGCCCCAAAATTGGTGACGTACGCACGGACAGACAGGCATGTCTAAATCGACAAAACCAGCTTTTCTGAGTCGTATCATATACTATGAGTTATTTATATTTCTATTTTCTATTTTACAAACTCGACTTATATCCCAAAAAAGTGAGCGAGGCTAACAACTTTATAGGGATAAAATTAAAAATGATATTGTGACAACATATTGTTCAGACGGTTTATCAAAATCTTTTATGGTTCGACAAAAAATAACGATTCTATACCCTTTCCCATAGGGGTATATTAGTTTTGATACATAGTTTGTAACATAGAGAAATAATTTTGCTACATATACCTCAAAGTATATGGATCGACTCAGAATCGCTAGCTGAGACGAATTAGCCATGTCTGTCTGTCCGACCGTCCGTCCGTCCGTCCGTCTGTCTGTTCGTCACCGATTTTTGAGCCTTAAATTTTGAGCTATGATAATGAAATTTGGTATATAGTATCCTCGTCCATGCCAATAGAACAAGTGTAAAAATATTTGAAATCCGCCTACTGCCACGCCCCCCTTTTAGGAAAACTTATTTTTTGGCCAAACCGAAAAGAATTTAAAAAAAAAAGTGTCTCAGCAGCATATTTAGAGAATCTTAATATCTATATTTCGTCCATACACAGTTTTTTGCCACGCCTACTTTTTGGGGCGTTTTTAGTAAAAAACGCTTTTTGTCCAAATTTAAAAACAATCGAAAAAACTTTTGATGCAAATGCTTCCGCAATGATAAAATAAACATTTTGTCTATATATCATTTTCACCTACACCCACTTTTTGGGGGCGTTTTCTTTCAAAAACCATTTGTATGCCTTACCCCAAGGAAGGACTTACCCCAATAGAAAAACGTTGTTTTTTGTCGAACCACAAAAGATTTTGATAAACTGTCCGAGCAATATATTGTGACAATGTTATTTTCTATATTTCATCGCCATGAAGCCTATACTTTGAGGATATTAATTTTAAGGATGGGATGGGATAGGGTATTCAACGATCCGCATAGCGGATTGTAGCGTCTCATATGTTTACACCTACCCTATCCCATAGGGGTATATTAGTTTTGATACTTAGTTTGTACCATAGTGAAATAATTTAGCTACATATACCTCAAAGTATATGGATCGACTCAGAATCGCTAGCTGTCCGTCCGTCCATCCGTCCGTCCGTCCATCCGTCCGTCCGTCTGTCTGTTCGTCGCCGATTTTTGGGCCTTAAATTTTGAGCTAGGATAATGAAATTAGGTATATAGTATCCTCGTCTATGCCACCAGAACAAGTGTAAACATTTTTGAAAGCCGCCTACTGCCACGCCCCATTATAGGAAAACTTATTTTTTGGCCAAACCGTAAGGAATTTTAAAAAAAGTGTCTGAGCAGCATATTTAGAGAATCGTTATATCTATATTTCGCCAATATAAAGTTTTTGCCACGCCCACTTTTTGGGGGCGTTTTTTTTAAAAAAAAACTTTTTCTGGTCAAATTTTAAAATTTTCAAAAAAATTGTTGATGCACATTCATTGGTAGTATTAATATGAACATTTCGTCTATAGACTATTACAACCCACGCCCACTTTTTGGAGGCGTTTTCTTACAAAAAAAAACATATGAGAAGGCTACAATCCGCTGTGCGGATCGTTTAATACCCTATATATATATATATATATATATATATATATATATATATATATATAATATATATATATATATAAATATATAAATATATATATATATATATATATATATATATTTTTTTTTTTGTATATTTGGTATACATATATATTTTTTTTTTTGTATTTTGTTTTTTTTTTCTGCCACCACTACTGTTTTCACGAACTTAGCCTTAACTTAAACCTTAGAACTATGCAAGTCGGCCATACTTCAAAATTAAAGTCAACTATCTTTAACTAAACTTGCAGCCACCACAACAGGCTTTCCTGTTGCTATTAACTCCGACGGTCCCAATCGGACACACTCCTGCTGAACCGCTGGCGCTCTCCTCCGTCCTGAGCGACTACGTCTCGGTCGTACAGGAGCCGCCTATCCACAGTTCGTCGGAAGACGTGGTAGATTAGCGGAACCGCCGATCTGTCCTGTATCAGCCCTCGACTATCCAAAAATAGGAAAGCTTCAGGCGGAATAAAGCCGCTTGAACGCGCACTTTCAAAATATTCATCATTGGGGTAGAAAGCCCCAAAGATGAGACTATTGCTCGAGATCATCGCTCTTGCTGCGTGAAACCGAATGAGTTTCACCAGAAAATTGTCTATCCTGTTTTTGTTGGCCCCGTTGTATAGGACCTGGTTGGAATAATATTTGGTGTAGTCAGATACTGGTGTTCCGTGAAGACCAAGGCAGCTTCTCAAACACTGCCTCTCAAACACCCGTATCTTTTCCATTTGAGATGGGGCAACGTTGAACCACACCGGGCACCCATAGGCAATCATCGGTCTGCTAAGAGACATGTAGCAAATCACCTTCACCCTGCTGTCAAGTAGGCTGCTATAAAACAATCGTCTTGTCAGGGCAAATGCTCCCCTAGCTCTCGCCAGAGCAGCATCTACATGTCTTCCGAAATATATAGATGAAAGTTGATTTTCAACTTCCAGTCATCACAATATCTCTGGATGTTATCGAAGTCCCGCTGCAAAAGAGTTCGGATGACCTCGGCTGTAGGTGCTGTTCTGTACGCGATAAGATCGTCCGCATACGAAATTGCTTGAGTAAGACCTGGGGGTTGGGATTCGAAGATCCTTTTAACTGGAGCATTATTGTCCATTCGCTCGATGTGGTCGAGCCAATGTAGTCAACGTGTTTTGGCTTTTTGGACTACATCCACATCTTGGTACAGCTCATAGAGTTCGTGGTTGTATCTTCTCCTCCATTCGCCCGATGGACAGATGCTTGTTTGTTTGTTGATAGAATGTACTTAGCCTTGTCCTCATTTACTTCAAGACCAACGGATTTCGCCTGTTCTTCAATCTCCGTGAACGCTTTTATCACGGCATGTTGGGAGCGACCGATGATGTCAATATCATCCGCATAGCCCAGCAGCTGGACGGACCAGTTGAAAATATTGCCTTCCGTGTTAACATCTGCCATGCGTACTATTTGCCCCAGTACGAGATTGAAAAAGTCACATGAGAGCGCGTCTACTTGCCGAAATCCGGTGCACGTTTACTTCCAAACTGTACGTTGCAGCGCGTGTTTTCCAGCGTCACGCGACACAACTGAATCAGTTTTGCCGGGATTCCAAATTCGGCCATCGCCATATAGAGCTCCTAGCTAAATGGATCGCCTGTTTTGTAGATGGGGCATATGGAGTCATCGGGCATGTTTTCTTTCACCCATACTTGGTTTATGATTCGGTACATGCTCCCTACCAAAACATCACCACCGTATTTAGAAAGCGTAAGCCATCAGAACCTACGGCCTTGTTGTTCTTAAGTCTATACTAGGTGGTGGAACTAGTTCTTGATTGATTGGACGTCTTGCCCTATCACTCTCTCTACATGATACCCATATAGCAGCTGTTGGAAATGGTGCTTAAACACATCTACTATTCTCTGCGCTTTGGTGACTAGGTTTCCTTCGATACTCTTCTCTCGCTGCCCTTGTTTTGTGCTGCAGCGCTTTCTTGTGTGCATCTTCTGTCACCTTTTTCATCATCATACCACGGGCTCTTTCTCAGGGTGGCTGGTACCCTTCAGTGGTTTCGGCTATCTCCTTGATGATGTCGCGATACTGGAACCACTGATTGTTGGCGTCTGTGGTAGGTGCGTGCACAGAGGAGAGTTTCATACTCAGGCACTCACTGTAGGCTCTGGCTACTCCAGGTGTGCTAAGGCGTCCAACGTCGAATTTCTTCTTCTGGACAGTTCGTAGCTTCTTCTCGTTGGACAGTCGATCTCTGAATTTATCCGCGCCAAGAAAATGGTCAGAGTAGACGTCCGACAGACCGACGGACGGAATTCGAAAAACCATTTTTATGGTTCCGCTATCAGCGTAATGTTAGAATCAATCAAAATCTCGATGTCGAAAGGTAGATCTTTAGTCCGCGGTGGTTGGTAAGCTACTGAGTACCGATATCCAATATATATATATATTAATTTATGACACTTGTAGAACATACTTGCACACAGATACTAAAATTCTAAATATTTCTAGAAGCTTAGTTATTTATCTTTATCAACCTCGTTAGAGCCGTTATCAAGATAATCATGTTTATAGAAAACCGTTATATGTGATTTACCGTTAGGACCACCAACAACACATATACCCCAAATTTTAGTCAAATCGAACGAGTAGTTTGCGCTCCAGTAGCAATATCATACTCCTGATCACAAATCACACAACCAAGACTCCGGACGGCAGACATACTCTTTTGAAAAACAACTTTGTTTGTAATCGGGGGACACTAAATATAAGTATTTGTAAAAAATCTCAACTTCAAATTTCCGCTCCATTCTAATACTGCCCTATTATACGTATAATACTGGAGAAGTAACAAAATTTCCCTAAAAGTCTAATAGGTACCTTGAATATTTCTTTAAATTGTCAAACACGGGCGCTAAAAAAACTATTAAAATTTATTTTAATAAGAAACAATAGAAGATAATAAGGAAAACAAACACTTCATCTCAACGAATCAGCAACAGTTGAACTCAACATTTTTCAAGTACCTACATGGATACTAATTTGCACTGCGCCCTAACAAGCTCGGTATGCCTCAATGAAAGGGGATGAGATTCCGTTAAGTCCTCAGTTCAAGGGGCTGTTTATGTTATAGGACATATATTATGTGGACGTTCTTTTGTGATGCAAAGTAGCCCTTTGTTTTAAATTCAAGAATATAAAATATATATATATACGGAAACGTTACCCCCTCCCATATTTACCGGTTTATAATTATTTGCTAATTCGACATTTTGTGGGCATAATGGAAGTTCCTTTCAACCCGCCCGCATATGCTCTTGGCTGACGGGAATACGGCCATTTTTCGCACGCAGCACATATTTTCAAGTTTTATATTTTAGAAACAATTGTATTCCTTTCCCAAGGGGAGCAATTCGTGTGAACCAGAGATGAATGAAGTAAAGAGATACCAATCTTTGGGGTTTGCCTACAAGCTTAATTCACCCAAGATTACGTATATTCCTTACACACTCTATCACATTTTTAAACAAGTGTGAAAACAAATAAAAAGTCGGTCGATGTCGATTGAAATGCCAAAACAAAACAAAACCTACCACACTGCTAAACAGCTGTCGATGAAAGTGTCCAAACCCAAAAGTTATTTTGGTTTGGCCAAAAACTACTAACGGCGCAGCAGCAGATGGATTTAATAAACGTTTAGGTACACTTGTTCTGCTGAGATTTAGAAAGAGTACGTGCACCAAATTTTATAATTGTAGCTCGAAGTTTAAGGCCCAAAAACTGGTGACAGTGACAAATGGACGGACGGACAGACATAGCTAAATCGAATCAGCTATCGATTCTGAGTCGATCCATATACTTTGAGGTATATGTAGCAAAATTATTTCTCTATGTTACAAACTAAGTATCAAAACTAATATACCCCTATGGTATAGGGTATAAACATATGAGAAGGCTACAATCCGTTGTGTGTATCGTTTAATACCCAATCTTATCCCATACTTAACATTAATATCGCCAAAATGTGGGCTTAATGTCGATGAAATATGGAAAATGCCATTTCCGCAACATATTGTTCAGACAGTATATAAAATTCTTTTATGTTTCGACAAAAAACAACGTTTTTCTCCTGCATATGCCATGGGTAAGGCTATACAAATGTATTTGTAGGAAAACGCCCCCGAAAAGTGGACGTGGGTTAAATTGATCTAAGTACGAAATGTTTACAATATTTTTATTGATGTTTTTTGAATCAAAAGTTTGTGCAACTTTCCTTACAATTTCTTTCCTTTAATTAACTTAAGTCCGTTACCAGACGTGTTGTCGTGTATTTTCAAACAGTACTGTTAAAATCTCCCAGCACGATTTTAATATCGTACTATTAAAACTAGTGTACCTCTATGGGATAGGGTATGAAAACTATTTGTAAATCCTTTCCCATAGCACATGTCAAAACGTCGTATATTGTCGAACCATAAAAGATTTAGATAAACTGTCTTCAGTATTACTTTTGTCTAGCTTTAGTATTATTTGTATGTTGGTATAAGTGTCGATATTTTTAGAAAAACGGCCACAAAAAGTGGACGGGGTTTAAATACTCTATAGACTAAGGATAGTGATGTGTTGACCCGCTGTCCTAGGGTCAAAACAAGGGCCTGGCCCTCCAGGTTGGGGGTTGTGCTTTGGGTTAACTACCCACATATATAAAAAAAACACAATGTTACGAAGCAACCAATAGCCTCGGAAAGGACTGATATTTATGTTGACGACCACGCTCAACGAAAAAAGCCATCCAGGAAATACGATAGGATGGGCCGGGCAAAAAGAGGATGAAAAACTGTGACATCTACTGTGTTGTAGAGAGCAGAAATAGCGACTATTCGGATGCTGATTTGTTATAAGTGCCAGACTTAGACAAGAAGTCTTATGTTTCCAAGACATTAGCGAACGCATTGTAACAATCCGCATCAAGGCCAAATTCGCCAACATAAGCCTTATATGCGCTCATGCTCCGACGGACGAAAAAGATGATATAACTAAGGATTGCTTCTACGAGCTCCTCGACAAAACCTATGAGCGACTACCAAAGTACGATATTAAAATCGTGCTGGGAGATTTTAACAGTACTGTTTGAAAATATAGCCTACACGACAACACGTCTGGTAACGGACTTAAGTTAATTGACTTCACTACGGAACGAAACGCCACTATAGCCAGCACACAGTTTCATCACCTCGATATCCATAAAGGGACATGGCGGTCTCCAGATCAACGAACAGTCAACCAAATTGATCACATTGCGATAGACAAGAGGCACGCATCCAGTGTTTTGGATGTCCGAACATTCCTAGGGGCTAGCATCGACTCGGACCACTACCTTGTTGCAGCCAAGGTAAGGATGCGGATATCTACCACGCCACAACAAACCAGAAAAAAATTATTGTCGAAAGACTGCAATCGCCAGAGACCGCCAAGACCTTCGCGCAACGCGTATCCCTTAACCTCTCGATTCACACCATACCACCAGAATCTAATGTCGAAGATCAATGCAACGAAGCCAACAAGCCATTAGATCAGCCGCAACTGAAGTGCTAGGTTTCTCGCGGCCACCAGCAAGAAACCCCTGGTTTGATGAGGAATGCCGACAGATGCTCGCAGCGAAGAACGAGGCCTACAAGGCTAAGCTTCACAACAGAACTAAGGAAGATGCGCACCGATTTTTATTAATCAAAAAAATTATTTTTTTATTTTTAAATTTCAAAAAATTTAAAGATCTTTATACCCTATCCCATAGGGGCATATTAGTTTTGATACTTAGTTTGTAACATAGAGAAATAATTTAGCTACATATACCTCAAAGTATATGGATAGACTCAGAATCGCTAGCTGAGTCGATTAAGCCATGTCTGTCTGTCCGTCCGTCCGTCTGTACGTCACCGATTTTTAGGCCTTAAATTTTGAGCTAGGATAATGAAATTTGGTATATAGGATCCTCGTCTCTGCCTACAGAACAAGTGTAAAAATTTTTGAAATCCGCCCACTGCCACGCCCCCTTTTAAAATAAACTCAGTTTTTGGCTAAACCGTAAGGAATTTTAAAAAAGTGTCTGAGAAGCATATTTAGAGAATCGTCATATCTATATTTCGTCAATACAAAGTTTTTTGCCACGCAAACTTTTTGGGGGCGTTTTCCATAAAAAACCTTTTTTGGCCAAATTTGAAAATTTTCGAAAAAAAATTTTGATGCAAAATCATTTGTAGTATTAATATGAACATTTCGTCAGTAGATCATTTTAACCCACGCCTACTTTTTGGGGGCGTTTTCCTACAAAAACCATTTGTATGCCCTACCCCAAGGCATAGGGGTTCCATAGTCTAATGCAATGTCTTGGTTGATATTTTATGCAAGCAAAAGAAAGGCATCAATATTTGCCATTTAAATGCCCAAAGTATAAAAAAATGAAATAGACGATTTGCGTATACTTTTTGATAATACCAAGGTTGATATCATTTGTTTATCTGAAATCTGGTTGAAGCCGGATATGTGTGACGATCTTTTCAAATTAAACAATTTTAAACTTGTACGCGCGGATAGATGTAATAAACTGGGAGGAGGTACAGCTATTTATATTAAAATTTCGTATAAATTTCACATCATAAAAAAATCAAATAAATCAATAGAATACTTATTCATTGAAATAGCGAGTGAATGTGGAACTTTTTTAGTTGGTTGCGTTTATATGGCAACAGATGTAGCTCATTTTACCCTAGCAAGAAATCTTTTTGAGGAGCTTCCTCTATACACAGACTTTTTGGTTTGCGGAGACCTCAATCTTAATTTATTAGATAATAATAACAAAAACTTTATCGATATAGCAGATTCTTTTGATTTAAGTTTAATTAATACCTAGGAGCGCACACATTTTAAACCAAATTGTGCATCTTCCCTGTTAGATGTTTTTATAGTCTCAAATTATAATTTAATTTAGCATTGTGATCAACTTCTAGCGTCCGCTTTCTCACATCACGATTTACTTTTCATGACACTTAACGCGCTTTTTATGCTCTATCCCATAGGGGTATATTAGTTTTGATACCTAGTTTGTAACATAGAGAAATAATTTAGCTACATATATCTCAAAGTATATGTTTACACATATAGTTGAGACTTCTACAATATACTATGATTATTCGAGTATAAATTTGGAGCATCTGTTCAATGATAGTCGAAACGTTGATTGGTCACCTATTTACCTAACATGTGATGTTAATAAACAGATTGACTACTTCAACAATCAAGTTTATTACCTTTTTAAAAATCACGTGAAAGTAAAACAAAAAAAAAAAATATGAGAGGCTACAATCCGCTATGCGGATCGTTGAATACCCTATCCCATCCCATCCTTTAAATTAATATCCTCAAAATATAGACCTTATGGCGATGAAAAACAGAAAATGACATTGTCACAATATATTGCTCAGACAGTTTCTCAAAATCTTTTGTGGTTAGACAAAAAACAACGTATTTCTATTGCTAATGCCTTGGGATGGGGTATACATATGGTTTTTGTAAGAAAACGCCCCCAAAATGTGGGCGTAGGTGAAAATGATCTATGGACAAAATGTTTATATTACCATTGCGGAAGTATTTGCATCAACATTTTTTTCGAAAGTTTTAAAATTTGGACAAAAACGTTTTTTACTAAAAACGCCCCCAAAAAGTGGGCGTGGCAAAAAACTTTGTATGGACGAAATATAGATATTAGGATTGTCTAAATATAATGCTCAGACACTTTTTCTAAACTCCTTACGGTTTGGCTTAAAACTACGTTTTTTCTAAAAGGGGCGTGGCAGTGGGCGGACTTTAAAAATTTTTACAATGGTTCTGGTGGCTCGGCCAAGGATCCTATATACCAAATTTCATTATCCTAGCTCAAAATGTAAGGCCCAAAAATCGGTGACGAACAGACAGACGGACGGACGGACACACGGACGGACGGACGGACGGACAGACAGACATGGCTAATTCGACTCAGCTAGCGATTCTGAGTCGATCCATATACTTTGAGGTATATGTAGCTAAATTATTTCTCTATGTTACAAACTAAGTATCAAAACTAATATACCCCTATGGGATAGGGTATAAACATATGAGAGTCTACAATCCGCTATGCGGATCGTTGAATACCCTATCCCATCCCATCCTTTAAATTAATATCCTCAAAATATAGGCCTTATGGCGATGAAATACAGAAAATGACATTGTCACAATATATTGCTCAGACAGTTTCTCAAAATCTTTTGTGGTTCGACAAAAAACAACGTATTTCTATTGCTAATGCATTGGGATGGGGTATACATATGGTTTTTGTAAGAAAACGCCCCCAAAATGTGGGCGTAGGTGAATATGATCTATGGATAAAATGTTTATATTACCATTGCGGAAGTAGTTGCATTAAAAATTTTTTCGAAAGTTTTAAAATTTGGACAAAAAGCGTTTTTTACTAAAAACGCCCCCAAAAAAGTGGGCGTGGCAAAAAACTTTGTATGAAGGAAATATAGATATTAGGATTGTCTAAATATGCTGCTCAGACACTTTTTTGAAATTCCTTACGGTTTGGCCAAAAAATAAGTTTATATAAAAAGGGGGCGTGGCAGTAGGCGGGTTTCAAAAATTTTTATACTTGTTCTGGTGGCACGGACGAGGATCCTATATACCAAACTTCATTACCCTAGCTCAAAATTTAAGGCCCTAAAATCGGTGGCGAACAGACAGACGGACGGACGGACACACTGACGGACGGACGGACACACGGACGGACGGACAGACAGACATGGCTAATTCGACTCAGCTAGCGATTCTGAGTCGATCCATATACTTTGAGGTATATGTAGCTAAATTATTTCTCTATGTTACAAACTAAGTATCAAAACTAATATACCCCTATGGGATAGGGTATAAACATATGAGAAGCCTACAATCCGCTGTGCGGATCGTTGAATACCCTATCCCATCCTATCCATAAAACTAAAATCCCCAAAAAAGTGGGCATGGCTAAAAACACGATGTGGATAAAATAGAAAAAATTATACCTATAGTTACAACAAGTTCTTCAGACTGCTTACAAAACACTTTTACGGTTCTACAAAAGACAAGGTTTTCTCCTGCATATGTTATGGGGTAGTTTATAAAAATGGTTTTTATATAAAAAAAAATTGTATATAGACGAAATGTTTATATTAATAATGTTAATGATTCTGCATCAAAATTTTTTTCGAAAAATTTAAAATTTGACCGAAAACATTTTTTTTATAGAAAACGCCCCCAAAAAGTGGGCGTGGCAAAAAACTTTATATAGACGAAATATAGATATTAATATTGTCTAAATATGTTGTTCAGATACTTTTTTAAAATTCCTTACGGTTTGGTCAAAAACTGAGTTTTTCTTAAAAGGGGGTGTGGCAGTGGGCGGATTTCAAAAATGTTTACACTTGTTCTGTAGGCAGAGACGAGGATCCTATATACCAAATTTCATTATCATAGCTCAAAATTTAAGGCCTAAAAATCGGTGACGTACAGACGGACGGACGGACGGACAGACAGACATGGCTTAATAGACTCAGCTAGCGATTCTGAGTCGATCCATATACTTTGAGGTATATGTAGCAAAATTATTTCTCTATGTTACAAACTAAGTATCAAAACTAATATACCCCCTTATGGGATAGGGTTTAATAAAGAAAAATAATTTTCCATGGATAACGCTTACATAAGACTTAGAATGGGACATACTTTTATTACACACAAACACTTGTTCAACAAGGAACCAGCCCCAGTCTGTCAATTCTGTGATACAAATGAAAAGTTTGACGTGAAACACATGCTACAATGCGCAAAATTAAAATCCATAAGCAACACAGATTATTTCAATGTTAAGAGGGAATGGAAATTCTATTTTCTCAGAGGTAAGATGACTGCGAACTGCAGTAAGAACACCTCCACCAAGCGCTTTTAGGTCATTTATATGGCGGTCACTCCTATATACTGAGAACTCATGATTAAAGAGTTCCGAGTCAAGTATACTGGCGTTAAGCCACGTTTCTGTCAAGGAGAATATATCATGAGAAAAGGCTTGGGAATTAAGAAAAAATGTTTTAGTTTTTGTTCGGAGCCCTCTTACATTTTGGTAGTAGAGGGACAGTCGGTAGAGTTTTTTGATGCTGAGTTAACTCCGCGTTTAGCTCTACGTGGCCTAAACTCATTGACAATAGTGTTTAAAGGCCATGAGTCAGTGTCGCATACTTTATCAAATACATTTGGAGGTACTACTATTTTAAACGATGAAACGAAACTATCCTGTTTGCTAATTTTTGTACATTTAATAGAAGTACCTGTAGGGACTAGATTTTTTGAAAATAAGTGACTAATCACGTCTTCGGAGGAAGTGCTTGGTTTCAGGCGTGATATAAAGATCGATCTAGGTTTTGGTATCGATTCAATTGATGAAGCAGATGCAGTCTCTGTTGGAACTACACTAGATGATGGGATAGTAGGAGAAGTATTGATTGGAGGCGACCCAACTGACAGATTTGGAACCAAATTATTTTTAATTTGCTCCTGACTTCTGAGATTAGATCGTTTAGCTGTCGGATGAGCCGTTGATGAGTTGGTGTCACGCTTACGCTTTCCTTTAATGGTGGCAACTTTATCACTGGCTGCATGGGACGCGACAGATTGTACGGACGGTGCGGACCGAGCTTCTTCTTTGGAAGTGTTATGGTCAAATGTTTGCAAAGGCTCTGTAGACGTGGAAGCGTCAGCGGTCAGACATGGGTCTGAAAATGCAGACACTGTGGATACTGCATGATTAAAATTGTCTAACAAGTCCTTAAAGCCTTTCGACAGCTTAACAATGTCAGCTTTCAAAGCCGACATCTTAAAAGCAAGACTTGATATGGATAACTTACGGCACGCAGTGCAATACCAGAAAGCGCCTTCAGTTGCGTTTATTTTATTTATTTTTTTTTTTTTTTGTTTCAACGCATTTTTGAGCCCCACAATCCATTTTTATTGCAAAAATTTAATTTATAAGAGAGAGAGGGAAACAAAAAAAAAAAAAAAAAAAAAAAAAAAAAAAAAAAAAAAAAAAAAAAAGTGATCTTGCCGTGATTTGAACCCACGACTTTCAAGAATTTTCTCGCCGATGTTGTTGAACGCCTTACCACTAGGGCTGATACGGTTGCTGTTAATTTGTGTTATTTGTAATTGGTGACAGGAAGACTATGGGAGAAGTCAAAATTGTAAAGCAAAATTTAACACGCAAATAACTGTGGAACTAGGGAGAGCACAACACAAGAGAGAGAATACCGCTTACCACGAGAATATGACAATTTTAATTTTTTTTTTCACATGAAATATTAATTTTTTTTTTGTTAAATAAATACTACTGTTTTAATTAATAATGTTAAACACTAATTCGACACAATGCACTGACCGAATTCAACTAAATAGATTAATAAATAAACAAAATATAATGAAAACAGAAACATAAATTGCATAAACACTGGAAACACGTCTACTCGCTATGATACTCAACACCGATATTAACATTAGACATACTTCTGCAATAATTTTACAACTTTTTTTTCTATAAAAGTTAAGCCGAAAGCCCTGGTAGCTAGTGCTCCATATAATTATTGTTTTATAATTTATTTATAGAACAATAAAGTTATAATAATAATAATAATAATAAAACATATGAGAAGGCTACAATCCGCTGTGCGGATCGTTGAATACCCTATCCCATCCTATCCATAAAACTAAAATCCCCAAAAAAGGGGGCATGGCTAAAAACACGATGTGGATAAAATAGAAAAAATGATATAGTGACAACAAGTTCTTCAGACTGCTTACAAAACAATTTTGCGGTTCTACAAAAGACAAGGTTTTCTCCTGCATATGTTATGGGGTAGTGTATAAAAATGGTTTTTATATAAAAACGCCCCCAAAAAGTGGGCGTGGGTTGAAATGGTATATAGACGAAATGTTCATATTAATAATGTTAATGATTCTGCATCAAAATTTTTTTCGAAAAATTTAAAATTTGACCGAAAACAGTTTTTAATTGAAAACGCCCCCAAAAAGTGGGCGTGGCAAAAAACTTTATATGGACGAAATATAGATATTAATATTGTCGAAATATGTTGTTCAGAATTTTTTTTTTAAATTCCTTACGGTTTGGTCAAAAACTGAGTTTTTCTTAAAAGGGGGCGTGGCAGTGGGCGGATTTCAAAAATTTTTACACTTGTTCTGTAGGCGGAGACGAGGATCCTATATACCAAATTTCATTATCCTAGCTCAAAATTTAAGGCCTAAAAATCGGTGACGTACAGACGGACGGACGGACAGACAGGCATGGCTTAATCGACTCAGCTAGCGATTCTGAGTCGATCCATATACTTTGAGGTATATGTAGCAAAATTATTTCTCTATGTTACAAACTAAGTATCAAAACTAATATACCCCCCTATGGGATAGGGTATAAAAACCACGTTAAGGAGCGGGATGAATGAGAAGATATAAATGTTCTGTTATTTATGATGCGTTTAAGATTGCCCGCAATGCAGTTACCTATCACATTAGGAAAAACAAAAAGTTGTTCTTTCAATCCCAATTCAAGGTTTTCTGGATAGTAAGAAACTAATTGCTAACAACCAATCTGGTTTCCGCGCTAAACACAATTGCACCACTTCTCTAATCAAAGTGTCGGAAGATATACGCACAGGGTACCGTGAAATGGTTGGATTAATTGTGTTCTTGGATTTATCCAAGGCATTGGACAGCTTAAATCATAACATACTGTTAAATAAACTAAAGGCTCAATTCTCGTTTGAGAACTCGCCATGCAAGATGATCACATCATATCTTTTCAATAGGTCTCAATATGTGTTTCACGAAAATAATTGTTCAAGTAGCTTAACGGTTCCACAAGGACCTGTATTGGAACCACTTTTATTTTCCTGTTTCATAAACGACATTATAGAATGTTTTTCAGATTGCGTATATCACATCGACGCAGATGATGTTCAAATTTATAAAATGTTTTCAAAATCGGATGTAATACCAACCACTAGCCAAATAAATCAGGAGTCGTGTATAATTTCAACTTCGACGGTAAAAAATTAGCTGAAGCCTAATCCAACAAAAACAAAAGCTATGATCCTAAGCAGAAAAAAAAGTAAGGAATACTTCCCTACACTTTTTCTCAACCAGATCCCAGTAGAATATGTAGAAAATATAAAGAATCTCGGGGTTTACTTTAACTACGACTTAAACTGGGATCTACGTATCAATAGGACAGTTTCAAAAATTTATGGTGCACTTCGAGGTTTAAGTCCCACAGCAAAATATTTGCCAACCAATGTTAAGCTCCGGTTAGTTAAAACGTTTATTTTACCAATTTGTATGTACATCTGCGAGTTATTTGCCAATATGGAATATGTCAAAGAGAAAATTTACAGTTGCATACAATAGCTGCGCGAGATATATTTCTAATCTGAAAAGATCCGACCACATTTCCGACTATGCCAAACAAATAGCAGGCTGCTCATTATCCAGTCTATTAAAATATAGAACCTTGATATTATTACAAAGATTAATACAATCAAAAGAACCAAAATATCTTTTTGATCAAATCAAGTTTGTTAGAAGTAATCGAACATTACAAATAATTCTACCCAGACTATCCTATTCTCATAGGGAGTAGACGTGTTTATCCAATTTTTATACCCTATCCCATAGGGGGGTATATTAGTTTTGATACTTAGTTTGTAACATAGAGAAATAATTTTGCTACATATACCTCAAAGTATATGGATCGGCTCAGAATCGCTAGCTGAGTCGAATTAGCCATGTCTGTCTGTCCGTCCGTCCGTCCGTCCGTCCGTCTGTCTGTTCGTCAGCGGTTTTTGGGCCTTAAATTTTGAGCTAGGATAATGAAATTTGGTATATAGTATCCTGGTCCGTGCCACCAGAACAAGTGTAAACATTTTTGGAATCCGCCCACTGCCACGCCCCCTTTTTAGGAAAACTTATTTTTTGGCCAAACCGTAAGGAATTTCAAAAAAGTGTCTGAGCAGCATATTGAGACAATCCTAATATCTATATTTCCTTCATACAAAGTTTTTTGCCACGCCCACTTTTTGTATACCCCATCCCAAGGCATTAGCAATAGAAATACGTTGTTTTTTGTCGAACCACAAAAGATTTTGAGAAACTGTCTGAGCCAATATATTGTGACAATGTCATTTTCTGTATTTCATCGCCATAAGGCCTATATTTTGAGGATATTAATTTAAAGGATGGGATGGGATAGGGTATTCAACGATCCGCATAGCGGATTGTAGCCTCTCATATGTTTGCTTCTGTTTTTGTATTTTATTTTGTTTATAGATTAATCTATTTTGTTTTGAATTCGATTATTCATTTTGTCGAATTAGTGTTTAGCGTTAAATTAATTAAGCGTTTTAATAGCACCTTTAATTTAACGAAAATTAAATATTTTATGTGAAAAAAATTAAAAGTATAATTTACTAGTGGTAAGCGGTATTTTCGCTTGTATCATCTCTTGTGTTGTACTCTCCCTAGTTCCACAGTTATTTGTGTATGTTAAATTTTGTTTTAAAATTTGACCTCTCCCAATGTTTTCCTATCACCAATAATAATAATATACATTAACAGCAACCTTACTAGCCCAAGTGGTAAGGTATTCAGCAACACTTGCGAAGTCACTCATCTGTCGTTGGTTCGATACACGAACGGACAATTTTTTTTTTTTACTCATTTTTTTTGCTATTGTTTTACTTTTAATTAAGTGGCGCAAAGCATTGCCATTCGGCTATTATATATATTCTCTGTCCTTTTTGAATACAAGACACATTTGAGCCCATTGTTAAGAATGCGTAGAACCAAAAAATTCAACTAATGCCATTTTTGCTTGTTACGGCCCGTGTGGAAACATGTTTCACGCAAAATGCGTTGGCGCTTCCAACGCATTTATGGATAAAATAAATGCAACTGAAGGCGCATTCTGGTATTGCACTGCATGCCGTAAATTTTCCATTTCGAGCCTAGCTTTCTAAATGTCGGCATTTAAAGCCGATATTGTTAGGCTCTCAAAAGGTTTCAGAGACCTTTTTGAGTTTTTTAATCATGCAGTATCCACTGTGTCTGCATTCTCTGACCCTTGTCTGTCCGTTGACGCTTCCACATCTACTGAGCCTTTGCCAAGTTTGGAACAAGATATTTCCATAGGAGGAAACAATTTCCAGAAGTATACTGATACAGATTTAATACAATCTGCCCCGACTCATGCAGCCAATGATAAAGTTGTCGCTATTAAAGGAAAGCGAAAGTTTGATGCGAACTCATCATCGGCTAATCCAAGAGCTAAACGCTCTAACCTTAGAAGTCAGATTCTAATCAAACCCAATTTTTATCCAAATTTCTCGGTAGGATCGTCACCGGCTGAGACTTCTTTTACTTCTCGCAATATAGCAAATAAACCGTCTACTTTAATTTCTTTATTGACTTCGGATTTATCTACAATTGAATCGATTCCTAAACCCAAACCGATTTTTATATCAAGATTGAAACCATGTACATCCTCCGAAACAAATCTCGTCCCCGCAGGTACCTTTATTAAATGTACTAAAATTAGTTTCGTTTCTTCATTTAAAATAGTTGTACCACCAAATCTATTCGAAATAGTATGTGACACTAACTCATGGCCCGTAAATACTATTGTCAATGAGTTTAAGCTACGGAGAGCTAAACGCGGAGTTAAAAGCTCAGCACCAAAAAACTCTACCGACTGTCCCTCTACTACCAAAATGTAAGAGGGCTCCGAACAAAAGCAAAAAATATATTTCTAAACTCTCAAGCCTTTTCACACGACATATTCCGAAACGTGGCTTAACGCCGGTATACTTGACTCAAAACTCTTTAATCATGAGTTCTTAGTATATAGAAATGACCGTCACATAAATGACCTAAAAGCGCTTGGAGGAGGTGTTCTTACTGCGGTTCGCAGTCACCTTACCTCTGAGAAAATTGATTTTCCATTCATTCTTAATACCGAAATGTCGCAAATGCGTACATTCCCTCGTATCGTCTTGGTACTCTGTATCTTTGACTAATCTTGTTGTGACAGTAATATATTGTTGCTGGGTGATTTCAACTTACCACACATAGAATGGGTGCCTTCGGAAGGAGAACCTCATTTTATGCCATCAGAAGTCTCTGCAGAACAAGAGCTATAATTACTTGATAACATTTTATCATTTGACTTACAGCAAACCAGCTGTATAAAAAATCATAATAATCGAATTCTCGATTTAGTTTTTTCTTCTGACTCTGTTAGTACTGCAGTATTAGAATATAGTGCCAGGATTACTAACATAGACAAAAATCATCCTCCATTAGATATTGTTATTGACATAGGCGGACGTCTGTACGAACATTCTGACTCGCATGATCGTTCGTACTCTTTTGACTTTCGGAAAGCGAACTTTCAAAGGCTATCCGAAGAAATAATTCTTTCGAATGTTAATATTGACAGTCTCTCCAATTTAGAAGAAGCTGTTAACAAATTCTATCTTCTAATAAAAGATTGCAAGGATAGAACTATCCCAGTCAAGCATTCTAAGAATGCTCAAATCCAGCATACTTGGTACACGAAAGACCTTAAATCTCTTCGGAATATACGTAACCGGGCCTGGAATAATTTTGTTAAAAGTCAGAATCAATACGACTATGATAAGTACCTGAATTATTTTATTGATTTCTCTGCGATGTCAAATAGTTTATATAATGACACTATAGCCAATATGGAGAACGCTCTTAAAAGTAACCCAAAACGCTTTTGGGGTTTTGTCAATTCGAAGAGAAAAACGGATGGATATCCAGCCAACTTCTCTTACAATAATTCAAAAATATCGAGCTCTATTATTTTATCTAACTTCTTCGCAGAGAATATCTGTAAATCATTTATTGATACCCCTCTTGTCTTAGACGAACAATATTTCAGTTATCTCAATGACTGTTCTCAAGTTAGTTTCAGCAACGTCACATTTGACGATGAGACAATAATTAAATATATCGCTTTATTAAATAATGATTATTCCGCTGGGCCCGATGGAATCCCACCAATAGTCGTAAAGCAATGCAAAGATGCTCTTTTGCCATACCTTATTCCCAACTCAATGGAAAAATGCATTTAGTTTTAGATCTTGGTGTTTATTTTGATCCTAAATTGGAATTTAATAAACACATAAACGTTATGGTGAATAAATCCAACTCTATGTTGGGATTTACTAAAAGGTGGTCAAACGAGTTCAATGACCCTTATACCACCCTTGCGTTATATAATTGTCTAGTTCGCCCTCACTTGGAGTATGCCTCACAGGTGTGGTGGACACCCTTCTATGTAGTTAATTCAAATAGAATTGAGGCAGTCCAACGTAAATTTATAAGATTTGCTTTGAGAGGACTTCCATGGGATGGTGTACACAATTTGCCTCCGTATAGGTGTCGAATGAAACTACTGCAGTTGTTGCCTTTGTCTCAACGTAGACTTAACAATGACATGGTCTTCTTACACCAAATATTATCAGGACAAATAGATGCTCCTGATCTTTTAAGTGCTATTGGTTTAAATACCCGGTGAGGTTCCTATAACATTTCTAGACTAAATATTTTACATATACCTAATCATAAATACAATCATACATACGGGACTTCGTCTATCTCGGCTCCGCTATTAACTCTGACAACAACATATCTTCAGAAATCAAACAAAGAATTACTCTTGCCAATCGCTGTTTCTTCGGGCTAAGAAGGCGTTTTAGTAGTAAAGCCCTCACTCGAAATACTAAGAAGATCCTATATAAGACCCTGATCACCCCAGTCCTGCTCTACGGTGCTGAAGCATGGACCGTATCAAAGGCGGATGAAGAAATCCTTGGTCGATTCGAGAGAAAAATTCTTCGAAAAATCTTTGGTCCCGTTTGCGTTGACGGGCTATGGAGACGAAAATTCAACCACGAACTATACGAGCTGTACAGCGACATACCCCTAGTAAAAAAAACTCCGCATTGGACGTTTAAGATGGCTAGGACATGTAGAACGAATGGACAGTAATACTCCGGCTCGCAGAGTCTTCGATTCCCAGTCAGACGTCGGACGCAGTAGAGGAAGACCTCGCCTTAAATGGGGCGCTCAAGTTGAAACCGACCTCAACCAACGTGGAGTGCGCAACTGGAGGCAGTTAGGTAAGGACCGGGCTAATTGGAGAGGCATGTTGGTTGAGGCCCAGGTTCATCCCGGTCTGCAGCGCCACTTAAGTAAGTAAGTAAGACTAAATAGATATACTAACATTAGTGAAATTTTGCAAATGCAAATTTTCTTTTGAGATACCTTGTACTAACATTCTTCATTAGCCGAAGTTCTGTCTTACCGTTTATTTCAACAAAACATTATCGTCATCACAGTTGAGGCTTAAAACCGCTTTACCCTAGCCTAGATGCGATTGTTTCTTTTTTGTGTTGACCAAGTCTTCTTGATGATATTGATATGAGCAGTTAAACGCGCTTGTATATTTCACAAATTAGTTTCACACGACTATATAATCTTCGTCATCGATTATATTTATGATATATATCGATTATATAGTCGATGATAAAAAAGTACAGATATAAAAGTACGATATAACTTGTCGAAAATAATAATTCCGCATGCTTAAGACTATCAATGCATTATTGGTCTAATCTATTCATCTGTTTACCATGCAAATACCATACCATACAATGTCAACGTCATGATACTATAGGACTGCATTTACAAAAATTAAGCCACCTTGTAGAAACACATCGCACAACAAGAAGTTTGCTCAATCCAACTTCTTTATAATTTCTGCGCTCATTTATTGTTATCTACACCATTCGTAGAGAAACAACAAATATTCCTAAAACATTTTGCTCTCATAATCTATTATCTTTTGTGCAATAATTCCGTTTAATACGTTAAAGTATTTTTATAGTAGTCGCCAAATATGGTAAGCTAATACGTTTGAAGCCGAAAATACAAACGGAAAGGAAAACAACGTAAAAACAAAAGTAATTCTCGAATAAGGCAGTGAAAATCAGGATCACAATCATTATGAAAACACCAACAGTAATGACAACAATAAGCCATTATGCCTAAAGGAAAAGCAACACCACCAATAATAATAATTAAGGACTTGTTTTTTTTAATAATATTTCCAACTCAGCACATAAAAAAGGAGGCTGTGTCTTGTGGAATAGAACGACGCTTCTCGAGTCCCCTTTATAACGTGTTGTACTTTTCTGCTCTGTGAAAATCCATGTTATGGCTGAAAGCATACTCTTTTACAATGTCTAAGGGAAATATTAAGATTTAACAACAATTAAGGTTTAACGGTGTAATCTTCTTTAACGGTGACAGCTGAAAGCAATGTCGACTGTTGAACAACTTTAAGAACATGCAGAAAAATGGAAAAAGGATAGGTATTTGTAAAAAAAATGAGATGCTGTTGACAAGCGTTGTTTTTATCTCCCTAATTATGTTAATAGAGCGTTGAATTGGGTAGGCACTTTGCTACATTTTAATAAATGTTTTATTCGGTTAGTATTCATGAATATAATATAATGAATAGACATTAGACAGTAGTAGAGAATTCTGCTTCATATCGTTAAATAAGAAATATCAATATAATTGTTGCCATAACAATTCCATGTACGAATTTTTGAAAATAAAAAAAAACAGCTCCAGTCTTTTTGGCGAGACCAGCGAGTGTTGACAGACGGACTAACGAACAAAATTGCGGGAATCATTTTTTTTCATTATCCATAAAATACAAAATTCAATCAAAATCTCGAGTTCGGAAATATTCCTTAAAACAATATGTTTTTCTTAAAAAATAATGTTCAAAAATTGTCTTAAAATGAAAAAAACATATTTTAGAACAAAAATTTAGCCGTTTTCAAATCTAGAAATCTGTTATTTAACTTTCCTTATGCCTTACCTATCCCATAGGGGTATATTATTAGTTTTGATACATAGCTTGTAACAGAGAAATAGTTTCGATAGATATACTGTTGCTGGGATTCATGTCGTATAATCTTACTAATCATAATAACGGGTGGTTAAATTTTAAGGCCGGATGTTGAATGTGAACCACACCTAAATGTCAAGTTTTTTTCTGCATTTCATTTAACATTTCTCAATTTCAGATTAACTCAATTTGAACCATGGAAAGATACACAATCGAGCAACGCGTCAAAGTTATTCAGGAGATGTGAAAACATCAGTGCATGCTCGTACATCTCGTACTGCAGAAAATATTTCTGCTGTTCGCGATAGTGTAGCTCAAGAGCCGTCCACTTCAACTCGTCGTCGTGCCCAACAATTGCACCTCTCCCGCTCGTCGTTGATGAACATTATAATGGCATTGCTATGGGTGGGCGATTTTGGCGGAAGGAGTAAGCTATCTGAAAAAAAAACTTTTTATCTTTTACATGGCTACCATTCAGAAACCAACTAACTAAGTTTTTTTTCAATAGCGGAGCTGAGGTAGACAAAGTCCCGTACTACCTCAAAAGTTTTATCTGTCAATGGGGATGTTCTGTCCAATTCGTCGATGTTGTGTGCTCTTTCGTGTTGACAGAATATACTTAGTCTTACTCTCATTTACTGCTAAACCCATTTCTGCCGCTTCCTTCTCTATACTAGCAAACGTGGCTAAGACATCACTTAAGTGGTACCACTGATGTCAATATATTCGGCGAATGCTAGTAGTTGCACCGATTTTAGGAAGATTGTGCATCTGGTGTTGGCTCAGGAGTTTTGCACAATCCTCTCAAAAATGAAATTAAAGAAGTCACATGACAGCGCATCGCCTAGTCTAAATCCGTTTTTGGTATCGAATGTGTCGTTGAAGTCGATTCCGACCCTGATGGAGCAGCGAGAACTCTAAATCGTCATCCTACACATACGGATTAGTTTAGGCGCTATACCAACACTAGACACGGCTCTGTAAATTTCGTCTCTGCAAATGCTGTTGTATGCGGCTTTGAAATCGATGAAGAGATGGTGGATATCAATTTGGACTTCTTGGGTTTGGATCAGTGTGAAGATTTGATCAGTTGTAGGCTTTGCTTGCCTAAAGCCACATTTATAAGGGCTGATCAATGTTTAATGTTCCCACATTCCAATTTCAGATACGAACGTTGTTATCCTTTTTTCTTTTAGCAGGGTCGTCAACAATAAAATCAGTCCTTTCCGGGGATATTGGTTGTTTCGTAACAAGTTATTTATTCCGTGGATGGGTAGTTAACCCACTGCACAACCCTCAACCTGGACGACCAGTTCCACTTTATTAGATACCCCAAGGACACCACTACGGAATTGAGCGCTGTTGTCCAAATCCCTGTTCAAGGGCCTGACTTACCCTTGAATCCGAATATGTTTAAGCAGCTCATCTAGGTTCGCCTGGGAAAGCGGACTGGGTATTCCGTGTCATTCTGATCAGGCTGTTAAAGTGTTAGTTTATACGCTATCCCATAGGGTAGTTTTGATACATAGTTTGTAACATAGAGAAATAATTTAGCTAGATATACCTCAAAGTATATGGATCAACTCAGAATCGCTAGCTGAGTCGATTTAGCCATGTCTGTCCGTCCGTCCGTCCGCCTGTACGTCACCAGTTTTTGGGCCTTAAATTTTGAGCTAGAACTATGAAATTCGGTACACGTGCTCTTTGTTGCTCCCAGCAGAACAAGTTCAAACATTTTCAAATCCGCCCACTGCCACGCCCCCTTTTTAGAAAAACGTAGTTTATGGCCAAACCGTAAAGAATTTTAAAAAAAGTATCTGAGTAACATATTTAGGGAATTTAAATATCTATATTTCGTCTTTATAAAGTTTTTTGTCACACCCACTTTTTGGGGCGTTTTCAGTAAAAAAAACCTTTTTCGGTACAATTTTAAAATATTTCAAAGAACTTTTGATGCAGAATCATTGGTTATGATAACATAAACATTTCGTTCTTTGATCATTTTAACCCTCGCCCACTTTTTAGGGGCGTTTTCTTACAAAAACTATTTTTATATCCTACCCCATAGCGTATGCAGGCGAAACCCGTTGTTTTTTGTCGAACTATAAAAGATTTTGATAAACTGTCTGAACAATATGTTGCATCTGAACAACAGAGTTAGAACCACTGGGCAATGCCAATCAGACCCTACCTTCGTTCTTCAACATCCAACCATTGTAAAAACTGTTAAGGCAAATAAATTCAAAAGGTGCTGTGTATTTTATAATTACTTATAAGCTCAAAAAAAAAATGCAACTAGAAATGGAATTTAGAGAAAAGGGTATCAGTTTGCTGTGAAGCATGGCATACCTAGAAAAAACCCGATCGATAATTTTACTGTTGTTGATATTATTTCACCATGTTCAGTTTTACGGGTAGCGACGCGAACTTTTCCATTTTACCCTGGGTGAACAGCAACAACCTTCCCTAAACGCCAGAGTTTAGGTGGTAAATTTTTCATTACGAAACATCAGAATATCTCAAATTTCTATATTTGTTGAAGGGTATTTCCATTTTGTTTTAGTTGAAAATTTGCCAGATATCCCTCTATCGCTTCGGAAAAGAATGCAGAATTTGATAAGTCCTTTGCAAATTCTTAGGGTGGTGCTTTTACTGCTTTGACCTTCTTGTAAAGATAGTGTTAGCGATTCAACGCATTTAAATATTTTGTTTTCTTAGTTATTGTATAGCGTCTCTGTTTATGTTTTTATTAGTTACCATTGTTAAACGTTAGTTATTTACCCTATTTACTTTCACTCAATTAACCAATTGTTCTGTTTAATATTTACTGTAATTTCTCTCATTTTCGTGTTCTTAATTGTTCCGTTTGAGTCAATTTTGTAACCGCGTTAGATTTGCACAAGTCATTTTCTTGCTCTTCTATTTTGGATCTTCAAACAGTTCAGACGTTGGTAACAAACACTACATTATACACTTAACATTTAATACATTACATTAAACATTATATTCATACATAAAACACATTTTTCTAATTACACAAACAATTAATCTAAAACATGACACAACCAACCAAAATATCGTTTACATTACAGATAGCAACGGTGCATTTTTTAAGAAATGGCCCGGAGTTAGGGGAAGAGCTTCACAAGGACTTTTTCCCAATGGGTAAATAAGGTTAGAGTTCATACATGATTCAATTTTGACCTGCAAAGTGGAAAATTCTTCAAAGGTAAATTTTGATAGCTGCTAAAAATATATCAGTGAAGGGACTTCTAACTGCTTCTAAATGTGCTAAATGTATTTTTATACTTTACAATAAACTACGTTTTTGTCAGAAAAGGGTATTATTGGTCTATAATTAAGTTTTATATTACATCATTACCAATGAGTCTGCACCAAAATTTGTTTTTCGAATATTTTAAGATTTGACCAAAAAACGTTTTTTTAATAAAAACACCCCAAAAAAGTGGGCGTTTCAAAAAAATGATATGGATTTCTTTCGAATCATAGAAGGAGCTGAGAGAAAGAATTTTACTATTTCTGCTCAGTGGTTTTGATTCTGAAAGATTTTTGTACCTACTATTAAACAAAATTATTACACCGGTCGAATAAAACTAACCTAGTTTTGACAAAAAACTATTTCTGGATGGGGAATAGTTATCAAAATATATCGACTGATATATTGTCATTTTTTGGAGAAGACATGTTTACAAATCTAAATAAGTATTCCAGCACATTTAAGGCACAGGAATAGAAAGAAAATTTCCTTCAAATACCTAAACGCCTTAATCCGTTTACCAACAATCTTATCAGCCCTTATCAGTGTTGTTTTAAGCCAGGAAATTCCACAACTGATCAGATCTTAACACTTCAGCAGATCCTACAAAAAAACCAAGAAGTCCAAATCGATAACTAAGTATTCATCGATTTGAAAGCAGCTAAAGAGACAAACCATACAGAGCTAGATCTAGTTTGGGTATACCGCCCAAACTCGCCAGTCTGTGCACGATGACGATGGAGAATTTTCACTGTTCCATCAATGTCGGAAACGACCTCACCGAAACATTCGATAAAAACATATGAGAAGGCTACAATCCGCTGTGCGGATCGTTGAATACCCTATCCCATCCCATCTGTAAAACTAATATCCCCAAAATGTGGACATGGCTTAAAAAAAGATGGGGATTAAATATAGAAAAAGACAATGTCACAACAAATGCTGCGGTTCTACAAAGACAAGGTTTTTCTCCTGCATATGTTATGGGGTAGTGTATAAAAATGTTTTTTTATATAAAATCGCCCCAAAAAGTTGACGTGGGTTAAAATGGTCTATAGACGAAATGTTCATATTACTTTGACTAATGATTCTGCATCAAATTTTTTTTTAAAATTTTAAAATTGGAGTTTTTTTTTATTAAAAACGTCCCCAAAAAGTGGGCGTGGCAAAAAACTTTGTATAGACGAAATATAGATATTAGGATTGTCTAAATATGCTGCTCAGCCACTTTTTTAAAGTTCCTAACGGTTTGGCTAAAAACTACGTTTTTCTAAAAAGGGGGCATGGCAGTGGGCGGATTTCAAATTTTTTACACTTGTTCTGCTGGGAGAAAAAGGAGCACGTGTACCAAATTTCATCACTCTAGCTAAAAATTTAAGGCCCAAAAACTTATGACGGACGGACGGACGGACAGACATGGCTAAATCGACTCAGCTATCGATTCTGAGTCGATCCATATACTTTGAGGTATATGTTGCTAAATTATTTCTCTATGTTACAAACTATGTATCAAAACTAAAATACCCCTATGGGATAGGGTATAAAAAAATGATTTAGACAAGGACTGTCATGCGACTTCTTTAATATGATTTATGATAGGATTGTGCAAAACTCACTAGCCAACACCAGTGCCACAATCTTCCATAAATCTGTGTAGCAACTAGCATACGGCGACTATATTGAAATCATTGGTTGGACTCAACGTGATGTGATAGACACGTTTGCTAGTATAGAGAGTAAGAGTAAGACTAAGTATATGCTGCCAACACGAAAGGACACACAATATTGACGAATCGAACTGAAAGTCACCATTGGCACATATAACTCTTAGATAGTACGGAACATTGTCTACCTCCGCACCGTTATTAACTCTGACAGTATTAAACGAGCGTATTATAGCTTTCTCATATGTTTGTTAAAACGTTGTATTTGGACATTTTTATATTAAAGGTGGACAGGTTTGAAAGGTTTGAAAACAATGAATTTGATTTTGAAATTATGTCAAAATATCTCCCTCAAAGTTTATCATTTAATTGGCAAAAAAAATAGATTTGTAACAGCCTTGGCTCAGATCATCGAAAAAATCACAAGATTCGTAAGACGCGTGTCTATATTTTACTGCAAATAATAAGAAATACGTTTATCCAATCATGAAATCATGATCGATTTCCATTTGTTTTATTTGAATTTGTTATCCCAATGTGTGATAAAAACAAACACAGAGGGCACTCCTTGTTAACTCAATAAACCGTAGATCTCCATAGCAAATCTTCTCCTTCTAGATTAAATGCAACTATTTGTCATTATAGGTCCTTGAATATTCCAGATGGATAAATGTATATGCGCGCCGTTTGCACAATGGGCCAGTCCAAATATTTGACCATCTCTTCGATGACAGTGCGTTATGTTGTTGCGAAGTTCTGTAGCAGCAAACAAATCAACGAGCTGTACATGTCCAGAGTGATTGAATGGATTTATGTACGAGTACCTTCTATTTTATGCATCTCTCAACCCTTTCGCAAATATTCTTCTTCGAAGATTGGATGGTTTACTTGTGCATTTGAAGTGTCTCTGGGAGGAACAATTGCATGGAGTGTCAATCTGATTGAATTGAATTCTCGAAATGTAGAGTACCACTTCATGTATGTGTATTTGATTAAGATAAAATATACTACAAGTATTCCAGAAATGGTGATAAAAAAATGCACAAGTGCACTAATTTTCCCCAACACCTTCTGTGACAATGCAGATTTAAGGTCTCTGAATAATGGAGATAAGAATGTTACATTTTCTGACAATCTAATAAATTTCTAATGCATACTCTATAAAATGATTATTAAATGTATAGATGTGGTTTAACTATAAAATCCTTTTTTTTAGGTGGGTGTGGCAGCAAACTGGTTTTGAAAATTTGAACAATAAGAGGGAGCAAATATTAAAATCAATCAAGCTTATAGCCCTAAACATGGTATCAATTTCTATTGATTTTAAAGTAATGAAAGGTGATAATGAGTTGAGTAAGTACTGCAGCTCAATGATTTTGATAAGCATGTATAATTTATGAAGAAAATATAAGGATCCTAAACTAGAAGGGGATATATCACACTAGCTATGTCTGTCCCCTGTGATAAAAATTATAATAATTCTTGCTTGCTTAAGTGGCGCTAAAGTCCGGAATGAATGAATGGGCCTCAACCAACATGCGTCTAAAATTAGCCTGGTCATTAGCTTATTGCCTCCAGTTGCGCACTCCAAGTCGATTGAGGTCGGTTTCAACTTGAGCGCCCCATTTAAGGCGAGGTCTTCCTCTATTGCGTCCTACGTCTGTCTGGGAATAGAAGTCTCTGCGCGATTTATTATTGGTGTAAATTCGTTATACATATCCTGGAAATCCTAAACGTCCAATTCGGAGTTTTTTTTGACTAGAGGCATGTCGCTGTAAATCTCGTATAGTTCTTGGTTGTGGTATTGTTGTTAGAGTTAATAGCGCTGCCGAGGTAGACTTATTCCCGTACAACCTTAAAGTTATATTTGTTAGTGGTGACGTTCTGTCCAACTCGTCGATGTTGTGTGTCTATCTCTATACTATTAAACATGGCATAATTGGTAGGCCTTAACATAGTGTAATGCTTAGTCCTGCAGTGTGTTAGTATGTAGTTGCACCGATTTATGGAAGATTGAACCTCTGGTGTTGGTTCGGGAGTATTGCACAATCCTCTAAAGAATCAATTTAAAGAAGTCACAGACACTGCATCTCCATGCCTAAATCTTTTTTTGTATCGAATGTGTCGTTGAGGTCGTTTTCGACCCTGATGGAGCATCGTCATCCTGCACAACCACGATATTTCCTTGTTGATCTCGACAGGTTTCTGTTCGAGCCCTGTTTCCTTAATTTTGGCGTTTTACACTTTAGTGAAACCTGCGAACATCATTCCCGGAGTGACACATCTCTATATCCTCGATAGCGCTATTTTCTTGCTCTTTTTTCTTCTATCCGAAAGACCGGTTTTCTTCTCTTATTCTTCGCCTTAGCTATGTAGGCCATGTTTTTGGCTGAGAGCATCTGTCGGAATTCCTCATCAAACTAAGTGTTTCTTGCTGGTGGGTGCGAGAAACCTAGCACATCAGTTGGGGCTGATCTAATGGTTTGTTAACATCTTTGCCATTGTTCTTCAACATTCGATGCTGGTGGTATGGTCTTAATCGAGAGGTTAAATTATACGCGTTGCGCGAATTCCTTGGCGGTCTCTAGCAAGTGCAGTTTTTCGACATTAAATTTTTTTCACAGTATTTCTTGGTTGCTGGTATCCTTATGGATATCGAGGTGAGGGAAGCGCGTGCTGCTTTTAGTGGCATACGTTTCATAAAGAAGTCAATTATCCTAAATCCGTTGCCAGACATGTTGTCGTGTAGGCTGTGTTTTCTGAAAATACTGCCAAAGATGTCTTCTCTACTTTACCTTTGCGTTAAAATCTCCCAACACGATTTTAACATTGTACTTATGTAGTCGCTTATAGGTTTTGTCAAGAAGTTCGTAGAAGCAATCTTTAGCTATATCATTTATTTTCTCCGTCGAGGTGTGAGCGCATATAAGACTTATGTCTTATGTTTAATGTTCTTACATTCCAGGTGCAGATACGAAAGTCGTTGTCCTTTTTTTCGTTTGGCAGGACCTTCAAAAGTAAAATCAGTCCTTTCGGAGGCTATTAGTTGCTTCCTAACAATACTTTGGAGGTAAAATAAGCGGAATAGATGTGTAGTCAGAGTTACAACAACTGGGCATTGCCAAGTTAAAGCCAATCAGAGTCTACCCTCGTTCCAAACATCCAACCATAAAAAACATCTGAAGAATATGCTTGGAAGGATCTACAGGATCTGAGAAATACCGTTACAGTCCAGAACGTCCACTTTTTTTCAAGGATAAAGCTAGAGTAACTATCCCCATTGGAGACAGGCAGCACCACACTATAATTAAAACATAATAACATGTAAAAAATCGAAATTGAGATTTTTATTAAAACTACATTACGATGATGGAAAACTCCTTAAGATCTGTGCACGCATGTTGAGTTTAAGTTTATATAGCATGTTAATGGATTCATTCCAATTAGATTTTTTGAAGCTTTTGACTTTTCAACGGATGTATCATAAATATCGGGTACCTATAAAAAAAACATCTGCTACATTTTTGGAACAAAGTTAAATAAATTGTTTATACAAGACTCGGTAAAATAATTTAATATTATGAAATTAGCGCCTCTTAGTCTATAATGGTCATAACTGACGGGACGCGACGCAACCTTCGAAATCGGTTCGAAATGAATTGTTACATGTGTCACTACGTTTAGTCACAAGATGAGGGGCGAACATTGTTTTGTTATATTTTTCAGTAATGAAGACCATTTTTTAGGGGTGCGTCTTAAAATATTAGTAAATAAAACTATTCTATAGATTATTTTACCACACGCCCACATCTCTGGGGCGCTTTCCCCAAAGAAACAATTTTTATATCCTAACCCTAGAATACGTAATTTTTTCGAACCATAAATGATTTAGATAAACTGTGTGATCAGAATGTTGTGACATTTTCTATATTTCTATTTTTAACCACGCCCACTTTCAACATTCTTCACTGTGCAAAAAGATGCAGATTTCAAGTAAGGAAAGAATCGTCAATAAGCCGGATTCTACGTTTTTGGATGAAGTCCAGTATGTCCAGTAGTGTATTATTTTGGGCCAAACTCCCTACATGGGAAGAGTATTAAAGACCTCGTCGTACTTTTTATGGGGAAGAAGGATCTGAGCTGGTGTAAAACATTTGTTTGAAAAGGTAACTTAGTATGGAAGCTACTTATTTACCAATAAATGTTTGTGGAAATGGGAAATAAAACTCCGGTAAAATATTTCGTTAGTTAACGGAAAATACAGTATGTAATCAAAGTTACACTACAAGGCTTTTAAAATATATGTATTAAGTTTAGTTAATTATGCAATTAAATGTTTAAAATGGTGAGCTAGATGCAAAAAAAAAACAATATTGTATACTCATTTAAAAACAAAATGAAACAAATCAACAAAGAAGCATCAGTTAAGATTGTCCGAGAGCAGATTCCTTTTCTGCTGTCTAATTAACTTGGTCCTAGTTTTTGACCTTGAAACCTTGGAGACTTGGCACACTGCAGCGTTTGTCAGAAATTTTCGATAAAAGTTAATAATACCAAGCAATGGTTTGGGATGGGAAAATAATGGCTGCTTGTGCTTCTATCTTATCGAGGTCGAATTAATTCTGCGGACATGTATTTAAAGGAAATCCCAGGATACTTCGTGATGTTAACCACAAACCCGAATTAAGACGAATGTTGAAAGGCCGTGCGGAGATTGTTGATTCTCTTCCTGGATGCTACCAATAATGAATCGCTGAAGAAGCCCAAAGGTCATGTAAGAAAACTCGAATAACACGAGCGGTGTAATAATTCCAGTTTTACAGATATTATTGGGGCCACAGCAATTAGGTTGAATTTGATCTGGTGCGGACCAGTTCTATAGTAGAAAATACTCGTTTACCGAGATTTGATGTAAAGGTCTAGAAAATTCGAACTGGATAACGGTAAGGCACAGTCCGTGAGTTGAGCAGTCTGCAGTCGCCGTAGGCCAGCGAATCTTTTTTTGAGTTTTTGTGTAATAAGTGGAGTCCGTCCACCAAGAGCTTGTTGACTGACTGGCAATCCCAAGCTTCAACATCTGCCCTAAATTACTTCTTAAAAGAATTTACAATGGGATTTTTCATTCACAATTGCAACATGGAATTGCATCTTGGGTGGTACTTATTAAACCCTACCCCATAGGGGTATATTAGTTTTGAATATTTTGATACATAGTTTGTAACATAATTTAGTTAGATATACCTATACCTCAAAGTATATGGATCGACTCAGAATCTCTAGCTGAGTCTATTAAAACGATTAGGCCTTATATTTTGACCTAGGGAATTGAAATTTAGTAGATAGGATCCAAGTGCTTTGCTTCAGAACAAGTGTAAATATTTTTAAAATCCTATTGCCATATCCACTTTTCAGAAAAACGTTGTTTTTTGACAAATGGTAACATCTTTTGAAAAAGTGTCTGAACAAATTAGTTTTCTGCCATGTCAACTTTTTTTGGGGCGTTTTCGTAAAAAAAAAATATTTTCAGTCAAATTTTAAAATATTGGAAAAATATATTGATGCAAAATCATTGATGTTTTTAACATGAATATTTCGTCATAGATCATTTTAGCCCACGCCTCCTTTTTGGGTGCGTTTTCCTCCAAAAACCATTTGTAAAGGTACCCTACCCCTAGGCATATGCAATAGAAAAACATTGTTTTTTGCCAAACCATACAAGATTTTGTAAAACTGTCTGAACAATATGTTGCCACATTTTCATTTTCCATATTCCATAACCATAAAGCCCACATTTTGAGGATATTAATTTTAAGGATCGGATCGGATAGGCTATTAAACGATCCGCGGATCATTCATCATCATTTTGTAAACCTGCAAAAATATGTGTTAAAAATACATGCCAAAAGCCCAGCAGATATCATAGTTTCCCTTAATATGTGGCATGAAAATTTTTCCAGAATGTCATCTATATTGTTTTAGGTTAGAAGACTTTTTTTTAGGTCTGGTAATCGTAAAAAACTCATCAGCTACGTGGAAACTTTTCTAATTTCTTTTCTGTTCCCACTTATCGTACCACTGTTTATCTGGTTTAAGCCACAGGGGCCACAGCAATTAGGTTGAATTTGATCTGGTGCGGACCAGTTCTATAGTAGAAAATACTCGTTTACCGAGATTTGATGTAAAGGTCTAGAAAATTCGAACTGGATAACGGTAAGGCACAGTCCGTGAGTTGAGCAGTCTGCAGTCGCCGTAGGCCAGCGAATCTTTTTTTGAGTTTTTGTGTAATAAGTGGAGTCCGTCCACCAAGAGCTTGTTGACTGACTGGCAATCCCAAGCTTCAACATCTGCCCTAAATTACTTCTTAAAAGAATTTACAATGGGATTTTTCATTCACAATTGCAACATGGAATTGCATCTTGGGTGGTACTTATTAAACCCTACCCCATAGGGGTATATTAGTTTTGAATATTTTGATACATAGTTTGTAACATAATTTAGTTAGATATACCTATACCTCAAAGTATATGGATCGACTCAGAATCTCTAGCTGAGTCTATTAAAACGATTAGGCCTTATATTTTGACCTAGGGAATTGAAATTTAGTAGATAGGATCCAAGTGCTTTGCTTCAGAACAAGTGTAAATATTTTTAAAATCCTATTGCCATATCCACTTTTCAGAAAAACGTTGTTTTTTGACAAATGGTAACATCTTTTGAAAAAGTGTCTGAACAAATTAGTTTTCTGCCATGTCAACTTTTTTTGGGGCGTTTTCGTAAAAAAAAAATATTTTCAGTCAAATTTTAAAATATTGGAAAAATATATTGATGCAAAATCATTGATGTTTTTAACATGAATATTTCGTCATAGATCATTTTAGCCCACGCCTCCTTTTTGGGTGCGTTTTCCTCCAAAAACCATTTGTAAAGGTACCCTACCCCTAGGCATATGCAATAGAAAAACATTGTTTTTTGCCAAACCATACAAGATTTTGTAAAACTGTCTGAACAATATGTTGCCACATTTTCATTTTCCATATTCCATAACCATAAAGCCCACATTTTGAGGATATTAATTTTAAGGATCGGATCGGATAGGCTATTAAACGATCCGCGGATCATTCATCATCATTTTGTAAACCTGCAAAAATATGTGTTAAAAATACATGCCAAAAGCCCAGCAGATATCATAGTTTCCCTTAATCTGTGGCATGAAAATTTTTCCAGAATGTCATCTATATTGTTTTAGGTTAGAAGACTTTTTTTTAGGTCTGGTAATCGTAAAAAACTCATCACCTACGTGGAAACTTTTCTAATTTCTTTTCTGTTCCCACTTATCGTACCACTGTTTATCTGGTTTAAGCATGTCTACCAGTGAATCTCAAAATTCATATTATGCATTTATCGCTCCCCAAATGAAGATATAACTGCGATACGATTTCACCAATTATCCAAAACGAGCTGCTTCGACATGGTCTATAGGGATTTCCAATACTGAGCCAGGGTGTTGGAAAAGAGTTGGTGGCGGAGGAGCCCTCAATGGGTCAACGGCAGCGCTCATATCCCAAAATGGGCTACTGAAATCGATATTTTCCGGCCCGCTGTCCTAGGGTCAAAGAAGGGCCTAGCCTTCCAGGTAGGGGGTTGTGCTTTGGGTTAACAACTCATCTATGAAAAAAAAATTATGTTACGAAGCAACCAATAGCCTCGGAAAGGACTGATATTATTGTTGACGACCCTGCTTAACGAAGAACAGACAACGACGTTCGTATCTGCACCTGGAATGTGAGAACATTAAACAGGAGAGGTGCAGGCGAACAACAAGCGAAAGCCCTAAACTGCTACAAAGCAGACATTACTGCGAATTTGTTATTAGTGCCAGACTTAGGCAAGAAGTCTAATATTTCCAAGATATTAACGAACGCATTGTAACAATCCGCATCAAGGCCAAATTCGGCAACAAAAGCCTTATATGCGCTCATGCTCCGACGGAGGAAAAAGATGATATAACTAAGGATTGCTTCTACAAGCTCCTCGAAAAACCTATGAGCGACTTCCAAAGTACGATGTTAAAATCGTGCTGGGTGATGATGAATGCCGACAGATGCTCGCAGCCAAGAACGAGGCCTACAAGGCTAATCTGCAGGTGAAGACGAGAGCTGCCATTGAGCTCTATAGGCAAAGAAGAAGAGAAGAACATTGGCTTTTAAGAAAGAAGAAAAAAGAGCAAGAAAAGCGCGCGATCGAGGATAAAGAGGTGCCACTCCAGGAACGATGTTCGCAAGTTTTACCAAAGTGTAAAACGTCAAAGCCAAGGATACAAGGCTCGAACAGAATCCTGTCGAGATGAACAAGGAAATATCGTAGTCGAGACACAGTCGATGCTGAGGATATGGAAGAACCACTTCTGCAGACTGTTAAACGGCGATTAATATTGGCAATGACAGCGAAAACTGCCAACCACCCGACCTTAGTGAAGTGAGGATAGCAATATCCAAACTCAAGCTTAATAAGGCCGCCGGAAATGACAGCCTTCCCGCTTAGCTTTATAAAGCTGGCGGAGATGACTTGGTAAGTAACATCCACCAACTCATAAGCAAAATCTGGTCGGATGAAAGCATACCTGAAGAATGGAACCTCAGTATCGTTTGCCCGATCCACAAAAAAGTAGACCCTCTGAACTGCGCCAAGTAGAGAGGTATAAGTCTGCTCAACATCGCCTACAAGATCCTATCTGCCGTAATATGTGAACGCCTGAAACCGTTTAGCAACAACCTGATCGGCCCTTAGCAGTGTGTTTTTAGGCCAGGAAAGTCCACAATCGATCAAATCTTCCCACTTCGGCAGATCCTGGAAAAAAACCAACGAAGTCCAAATTGATACCCACCACCTATTTATCGATTTAAAAGCCGCATACGACAGCATTTATAGAGACGAACTATAGAGAGCCATGCCTAGTTTTGGTATACCGCCCAAACTCGTCCGTTTGTGTAGGATGACGATGGAGAGTTATCGCTGCACCATCAGGGTCAGAAACGACCTCACCGGCACATTCGATACCAAAAAAGGATTTAGGCAAGGATGATGCGTTGTCATGTGACTTCTTCAATTTTATTCTTGAGAGGATTGTGCAAAACTCCCGAGCCAACGCAAGAGGCACAATTTTTCAAAAATCGGTGCAACTACTAGCATACGCCGACGATATTGACATCATTGGTAGTACTCAACGTGATGTCATAGCCACGTTTGCTAGTATAGAGAAGGAAGCGGCAAAAATGGGTTTAGCAGTAAATGAGGGTAAGACTAATTATATGCTGTCAACACAAAAGGACACACAACATCGACGAGTTTAACAGAACGTCACCATTGACAGATAAAACGTTCAGGTAGTATGGTAGTAGTACGTTGAGGTAGTAACTCTGACAACAACTTCTCGTCAGAAATCAAACGAAGAGTTACTCTTGCCAATCGCTGTTTCTTCGGGCTATACACTAGAACTACTAAGGAGATCCTATATAAGACCCTGATTATCCCAGTCCTACGCTACGGCGCTGAAGCATGGACCGTATCGAAAGTGGATGAAGAAATCCTTGGTCGATTCGAGAGAAAAATTCTTCGAAAAATGTTCGGTTCCGTTTGCGTTGACGGGCTATGGAGACGAAGATTCAACCACGAAATATACGACCTGTACTGCGACATACCTCTAGTCAAAAAAGTCCCCATTGGACGTTTAAGATGGCTAGGACATGTAGAACGAATGGACACCAATACTCCGGCTCGCAGAGTCTGATTCCCAGCCAGACGTCGGACGCAGTAGAGGAAGACCTTGCCTTAAGTGGCGCACACAATTAGAAACCGACCTCAACCAACTTGGAGTGCAAAACTGGAGGCAGTTAGCTAAGGACCGGGCTACTGGAGAGGCATGTTGGTTGAGGCCCACTTAAGTAAGTAAGTTATCATACAACAGCCAAAGTTATCATTATTAGCGATTTTAACATGCACAACTCCAATTTGCTACAATATTCGAACAGAACTGAAGACGCAGGAAGACATTCTGAAATGTTTGCCATTACCAGAAACTTGACCCAACTTATCGAGAAACCTACAGATATTCCTGATATCCATAACAACTTAGAAAATATATTAGATACACATATTTCTTACTAAAGATTGATTTCTTCCTATTGATCGAGATTGAGATCTTGTAGGGATCTCAATCTCTGCTGCATTAGGTAACTCATATCATACTTTAATAACAGCGATCTATACTCCACTAATATCGATCCCAGGAATATAAGATCATCACTGAGTTTTACGTAACTACCGAATAAGAGAACCATGCGTTCTCTATAGTTGTATCTGCGGATGTTTTGTTCACTGCAACTGTGCTTAACTCAAAAAGTTTAGTAATTAACCGAGCTTCCATTATTTCTGTCGTAAATGTAATTTTAGAAGAGCTGTATCCCTATGTACGAAAGTTTAAGATAACAGCACCCAAATTGGTGATTTAAAATCCACGATGGCTGAGTTGAGTGCAACCATATTGGACTTTTATAAGTCGTTGTAACTGATCATCAATGCTCCATCTGTATCAGTGCTATCGAAAAATACTTCTCCGAGATACTCACCTATTTTGGATTCCCATTTAACTCGTGGTGCTAAAACAAGACCTAAGGGATCTATTAAACAGAAGCTCCCAAGAAATTAAATAAAATAAATCCGGCTTTATATTCCAGTTCATCGCAATTACAAGTACCAATGGCTCCTCTGCAACTTCATCGTCTCTTATAAACCTCTTATCGCCTGTAATGACAAACAAATTTAATACGGACAAAAGCTCAATTGGAAATCCTTCTGTTCCGTCAATTCCTGTGTCACAAGTGATTGAAACTTCATCAATGGATCTCGTTTATTCAAATCTGAAAATACCCATCAAAACTGCGACGGATGCAGAAGTTATAGTGTCTGACTTAGCCGCTTTGGATAGATCCTTACCGATATTTATTTCGAACTTTCCTAAATCAACTATGGAATCTAATGTAAATGCCCGAATTTGGTGTCATCACTCTTCAAAATAAGAAAAATGAATCATAAATCTGATTGAGTTATTCTTAATTTAGAGCGCAAGATGCCTGTCTATGAACTTCTCTTTAACAAACTTTTCTGGTCTCGAAATTCAATAGTTCATCCTTTTTGGCAACACCGATTGAACTACATTGAACAACAAACAGAGAGAGAGAGAATGGATTTGAACTAAATATATGTAATAACGTAACTATATATATTACCAAGACGTGAGAGGTCTGAAATCGAGGCTAAAATTGCTATTTATAACCAGCCAGGGTCTAGTCTATGATGTCTAATGTTTCACTGAAACTTGGCTTGATAAAACGGTTCTGGATAGTGAAATTTTATGTAATTCGTTTAGTTGATTTCGAATTGACAGATCACATTTTACAAGTCAAAAGAAAATTGGAGGAGGTGTTTGTATTGCTGTATATTCTGCTGTTCGTACATCTTTAATTGAATTGCATTGAAAAGTGTGTTAAAATTAATTTGTTATGTTAAAGCTTGTATATTTGCTGTATTTATGTTTTTCCTAATATGAATTTGGATACGTATAGTTCCTATTTCTATAACCTTAAACATTTTGTTTCAATAACCGGTCCTGAAGATAACATTTTTATAACTGGTTATTTTAACTTGTCTGACATTTTTTGGGCGTATCTGAATGAAGATGACGATTATCTTACAGCTCTTTCAAACCATTCATATAAAAGTACTACATTTTTCGAAAATAGATCTGCTTTTCCTTAAACCAGATAAGTCCTATTAAGAATACTTTGGGAAGAGTACTTGATTTAAAATTAACTGACGTACCTGATGGAATTTCTCTCTGAAAATGCTGTGCAACTTTATAAAACAAAAGATTTTGCATACGAATTTGATTTTAAGGAAAGAAACTTTGACAAGCTAAAATGTGCGCTGCAAATACTGATATAAGTTGCTATTAACATGTTCTACTCAGTTTTGAAAATTTTATTAATTTCATAAGTGTAAGACCAGAGACATCCACTCAATGGATGACACCAAGAGATTACAAAATAAAAGGAATAGTCTTCATAAAAAGCTAAGTAATAAATTTAACACTAATGCTTTTAATAATTTTAGCAAGCTTAAGAAAGAATTCCAAGCAAAATTTCAAATTAGTTATAATGCATACATCATTAAAAACTACAGTTGATGATATACATATATGCAATATGTTTGCAGTAACTTTGATAACATCTGTTATACCAATGTGTTGTCCAATTTATATGCACACGCTGATGTACCTGACTTAATGTTACCTAACGTCGTAAATGGGATAAGAGGGCTAACATTTTCGTATTGATCTGGTCCAGACAATGTCCCGTCTTGCTTCCTAAAGAATTGCAGTGATATACTAGCTCATCCATTATGTTATTTACTCAATTTTTCGCTATCTCTATAATATTCCCGGAAGATTGGAAATCTTCTAATATAGTAATAACATTAATAATTATAGAGTCTTGCAAAGCTTAGTGTCGTTCCTAAACTTTTCGAGGCAATAATAACTAAAGATATATCACACAAAACTAAATCTCTTATATCAAATTGTCGATCAAAAAACACCAACCTTCTGGAATTTTCCACGCACGTATCCAGTCGACTTAAAAATGGAATACAGACTGATGTCTTTAACACTAACATTTCGAAAGCTTTCGATCAAATAAATCATCGTATGTTGCTCAAAAAAGTCCACCCCATTGCCTTGTCACCAAAATATCCTTTATGGATAAAATGTTACCTGTCATCTCGTGTACAATATGTTAAGTTTAAATGTCATATATCTAGAGTTATCAATGTCAAGATTGGAGTTCCTCCAGCTAGTCTTCTGTGTACTCTTTTGTTCCTGTTATTTATAAATGATCTACCTTCTACAATACAATACAGCAACATTCACCTGTATGTAGATGATGCTAAAATCTCCTTGACTTATAAAAATATGAACGACCATGAAAAACTATAAACGGATTTAAATAATCTTGTGACATGGTGTAATGAAAACAATCACAATAAAGAGCCCTATCCCATCCGTAAAATTAATATCCCCAAAATGTGGGCTTTATGACGATGAAATATAGAAAATGACACTTATTGTTCAAACAGTTAATCAGAATCTTTTATGGTTCTACAAAAAACAATGTTTTTCTCTGCATATGCTATGGGGTAGTGTATACAAATGGTTATTGTAGGAAAACGCCTCCAAAAGATTGGGCGGGGGTTAAAATGATATATGGACGATTTTTATAATCATAGTCAATGATTTTGCATCAAAAATTTTTTTTTTAGAATATGTATTTAAAAATTTTACCGAAAAACGTTTTTTACTGAAAACGTTCCCAAATAGTGGGCGTGGCCAAAATCTATGTAAAGACGCAATATATACATTGAGATTGTCTAAATATCTGGTTCAGAAACTTTTCATAAATTCCTAACGTTTTGGCCATATACTACGTTTTTCCAGAAAGGGAGCGTGGCAGTGGGCGTTTTTCAAAAACACTATATTTCTGATTTAAGCAACAAAGAGCACGTGCATTGCAAGAAAGAGTACATCATTTTGCTAACCTCGGAATAATTTTTGATCCCTAGAATCCCTAGTCTAGAGAACTTAACATCCGCATGTAACTAAAAGCCTTTATGTTGGTCTCTTTCGAATTTGGATGTCAAGTTTGGTGTCCATATTATGCCTCCTGTATCGAATCTGTACAAAAACAATTGTTGCTGTTTGCGCTTCCTTATCTTAATTGTCATGTTCATTTACCACCATATCGTAAACATCTAATGCTGATTGGTTTAAATACACTTGCTGATAGAAGGTCAACAATAAATGGAGTTTTTGCTAGTGAAACTAATTCGTTATATTTTTTGTCATCAATATCTATCAATGTTTCGATTTATGAAAGTTATAATTATAATTTGTTAAAATTGAGAAATTCATGAAAAAATTATTTAAATAACAAGCCATTGTCTTTTTCATACAAGAATGTTCAACTTTATAAAAATATAATTGATGTTAACTTATCCTCAATTGAAATAAAAAAATTAAATTTTATAGTATTATATGTTATTTAATTTTATTGTTAATCCTTATTTAATATATTTCAAATTAACTGTCAACTTTTCTATCTGTATTTAAATAAAAAAATATATATAAATAGACTGGGGTACATAATTTTTCCGGTTCTTTTACGGTTCTCTTTCTTGGTCAAAAGTTGCAGAGGCAGTAACAGAGATCACCATTATTGGTATTGAACTATTCGTTCCTCACGTTACTTAATTGTCTGTTCAGATGGTTGGTATATTTTGTGCCAATGTCTTCCAATTTTATTGTCCGACAAATTAATATGAGAAAATATTGTCACCTTCAAAATTGTGTGTTCATACGGTTGGAAGATATTTGTTTACCAAAAAATTGGGAGATCGGTTGATATGCATTGTCGGTCATATTTAAATTTGTATTCGTAGGTCAGTTACATATAGTGAACATATTTGTGAAAATAAAATAAACAATGTAATAAAAATGGAACAAAATATTGCGATTTCTACCATATTAATGTCTTACGTGAAGACAGCGAGGAGGAAGAATTGCCACAGAAAATCCGTAGTGTTTGGACGAAAAACTGGGTGGCAAACGCGGATTTGCAAACATTTTACTATTGTATAATATAAACTTGTAAATGCCATTTGATTGTATAATTAATAACCTTTCTAAATATATAAAATGTACGTCATCTGAACGTAGCTTAACAAACTTCTGACATGTCCCGGAGGTTCAGGGACATTTTGGCCAATAACAAAAGTAGTCAGTAATTAATTTACACAGACTTCATTCCCTCCCAAACTCTGATGGGCATTAACTTGGTAATGCACAGTCGTTATAATTTTGACTAAATGTCAATTGGGCTAAGCTTACCACTAAGTAGTAACTATCGAATACTGGTCTCTCCCATTCAAATATGACTTGCTTAACTTATAAATTCGATGGACATAAAACAGCAAGACTATAAATAGCCTGGTCAGAATGACTGGCACGGAATATCCGGCCTGCTGCCCTCAGGTGACGACGTGGCCCTCCAGGATTTGTTACGAAGGACTGATTTTATTGTTGACGACCATGCTAAATGAAAAACAAATGAGAAGGTTACAATCCGCAGTGCGGATCGTTGAATATCCTACCCCATCCCATCATACCCATAAATTGCGCGTGACTAAAAACTGAAGGGGAATGAAATAAAGAAAATTACTTTGTTACCACATCTTGTTCAGATAGTATGTAAATTTATAAATCATTTTGGATTCGGTAAAAAACGCGTTTTTCTATAGCATATGCTTTAGGGTAGGGTATACCAATGGTTTTTATAAACCAATTCATCGAAAAAGAAGGCATGGGCTAAAATAACTTAAGACGAAATGTTTATATTGACATTATGGAAGTACTTACACCGATTTTTTTTCGAAATTATTTAAAATTTGATCAAAAAAGAATTTTAAAAAAGCACCCAAAAAGTGGGCGTGAAAAAAAAAACTTTGTATGGAAGAAGTATAAATATTGTTTCAATATGTTGTTCAGACTTTTTCAAAATTCCCGAACGTTTGGCCAAAAACAACGTTTTTCTAAAAAAGTGGCAGTATGCAGATTTTTAAATTTGTACACTTGTTCTGAAGGCACAAACAAGGATTCTATATACCAAATTTCATTATCCCACTTCAATATCGACTCAGTTAGCCTCAGAATCGCTAGCTGAGTAGATTTATATACCTTAACCGTACCTAAACATATATCTAGCTAAATTGTTCCTCTATGTTACAAACTATGTACCAAAACTAATATACCCCTATGGGATAGGGTATAATAAGCAACATTACAAGCATGTTTGTTTGTTATACATAATAAACATATAAGAAGGCTGCAATCAGCAGTGCGGACTTTTTAATACCCTAACAGCCTATCCTATCCCATCCTTAAATTTAATATCCCCAACATGTGGGCTTTATGGAAATGAAATATATAAAATGAAATTGTCACAACATATCGATCATACAGTTTATCTAAAACTTTTATGGTTCGACAAGAAACAAAGTTTTTCTCCAGCATATCCTACACAAATGGTTTTTGTTAGAAAACGACTCTAAAAAGTGGGAGTGGGTTAAAATGATATAAGGACGAAATATTTATATTAACTCTGTTAATGTTTTTGCATCGAAAGTTTTTTTTTCAAATTTCCTTAAAAAATTAACGAAAACCTTTTTTAACAAAAAACGGCCCCAAAAAGTGGGGGTCTAAATATCTTGATCAGAAACTTTTTCAAAATTCCTTACCGTTTGACCAAAAAACGTTTTACTTAAAAGTGCGCGTGGCAGTCGGCGGATTTTGTAAATTTTTACTTCTGTAGGCAAGGACAAGGATCCTATTGACCAAATTTAATTATCCCAGCTCAAAATGTAAGGCCCAAACATCGGTGACGTACAGACGGACTGACGGACAGACAGACAGACATTTTTAATCGACTCAGCGATTTAATATATTTTGAGGTATATCTGGCTAATATACCCCTATGGAATAGGGTATAAAAGCATATGAGAAGGCTACAATCCGCTGTTCGGATCGTTGAATACCCTATTCCATCCCATCCTATCACTCAAACTGTTAGCCCGAAAAGTGGGTGTGGTTAAAAACTTTATGGGAATGAAATTAGAAAATGACATTGTCACAACATACAGTTCAGACAGTTTATCATAAAACATAAAACTACTTTTTAACTTTCTCTTACGAAGAGAAAGATATTGTTTTCGTGAAAATTTTCGACCTCGAGATTTTGATTGATTCTAACATTACGATGATAGCGGAGCCTAAAAAAGTGGTTTTTGGAATTCCGTCCGTCGGTCCGTCGGTCTGTCGGTCCGTCTGTCCGTTATGGTCTCCCCAGCCTAAACGGCTAGACCGATTTTCTTCAAACTTCGTATACAAGCTAGTTTTAGTCATAATTCTAGGCCATTTTTTTTGTTTGCTTTTAGCCATGTTAATAATGGTACCTGCCATATAAAAATTACACATAACCTCAATTTTCTCGAAAACGGCTCTAACGATTTTGATTAAACTTTATATATACTATAACCATATTAGCGTCAACAAAACTGCATACCCAATTAATAACCTTTCTAAATATATAAAATGTACGTCATCTGAACGTAGCTTAACAAACTTCTGACATGTCCCGGAGGTTCAGGGACATTTTGGCCAATAACAAAAGTAGTCAGTAATTAATTTACACAGACTTCATTCCCTCCCAAACTCTGATGGGCATTAACTTGGTAATGCACAGTCGTTATAATTTTGACTAAATGTCAATTGGGCTAAGCTTACCACTAAGTAGTAACTATCGAATACTGGTCTCTCCCATTCAAATATGACTTGCTTAACTTATAAATTCGATGTTGCTAACAGGACATAAAACAGCAAGACTATAAATAGCCTGGTCAGAATGACTGGCACGGAATATCCGGCCTGCTGCCCTCAGGTGACGACGTGGCCCTCCAGGATTTGTTACGAAGGACTGATTTTATTGTTGACGACCATGCTAAATGAAAAACAAATGAGAAGGTTACAATCCGCAGTGCGGATCGTTGAATATCCTACCCCATCCCATCATACCCATAAATTGCGCGTGACTAAAAACTGAAGGGGAATGAAATAAAGAAAATTACTTTGTTACCACATCTTGTTCAGATAGTATGTAAATTTATAAATCATTTTGGATTCGGTAAAAAACGCGTTTTTCTATAGCATATGCTTTAGGGTAGGGTATACCAATGGTTTTTATAAACCAATTCATCGAAAAAGAAGGCATGGGCTAAAATAACTTAAGACGAAATGTTTATATTGACATTATGGAAGTACTTACACCGATTTTTTTTCGAAATTATTTAAAATTTGATCAAAAAAGAATTTTAAAAAAGCACCCAAAAAGTGGGCGTGAAAAAAAAAACTTTGTATGGAAGAAGTATAAATATTGTTTCAATATGTTGTTCAGACTTTTTCAAAATTCCCGAACGTTTGGCCAAAAACAACGTTTTTCTAAAAAAGTGGCAGTATGCAGATTTTTAAATTTGTACACTTGTTCTGAAGGCACAAACAAGGATTCTATATACCAAATTTCATTATCCCACTTCAATATCGACTCAGTTAGCCTCAGAATCGCTAGCTGAGTAGATTTATATACCTTAACCGTACCTAAACATATATCTAGCTAAATTGTTCCTCTATGTTACAAACTATGTACCAAAACTAATATACCCCTATGGGATAGGGTATAATAAGCAACATTACAAGCATGTTTGTTTGTTATACATAATAAACATATAAGAAGGCTGCAATCAGCAGTGCGGACTTTTTAATACCCTAACAGCCTATCCTATCCCATCCTTAAATTTAATATCCCCAACATGTGGGCTTTATGGAAATGAAATATATAAAATGAAATTGTCACAACATATCGATCATACAGTTTATCTAAAACTTTTATGGTTCGACAAGAAACAAAGTTTTTCTCCAGCATATCCTACACAAATGGTTTTTGTTAGAAAACGACTCTAAAAAGTGGGAGTGGGTTAAAATGATATAAGGACGAAATATTTATATTAACTCTGTTAATGTTTTTGCATCGAAAGTTTTTTTTTCAAATTTCCTTAAAAAATTAACGAAAACCTTTTTTTAACAAAAAACGGCCCCAAAAAGTGGGGGTCTAAATATCTTGATCAGAAACTTTTTCAAAATTCCTTACCGTTTGACCAAAAAACGTTTTACTTAAAAGTGCGCGTGGCAGTCGGCGGATTTTGTAAATTTTTACTTCTGTAGGCAAGGACAAGGATCCTATTGACCAAATTTAATTATCCCAGCTCAAAATGTAAGGCCCAAACATCGGTGACGTACAGACGGACTGACGGACAGACAGACAGACATTTTTAATCGACTCAGCGATTTAATATATTTTGAGGTATATCTGGCTAATATACCCCTATGGAATAGGGTATAAAAGCATATGAGAAGGCTACAATCCGCTGTTCGGATCGTTGAATACCCTATTCCATCCCATCCTATCACTCAAACTGTTAGCCCGAAAAGTGGGTGTGGTTAAAAACTTTATGGGAATGAAATTAGAAAATGACATTGTCACAACATACAGTTCAGACAGTTTATCATAAAACATAAAACTACTTTTTAACTTTCTCTTACGAAGAGAAAGATATTGTTTTCGTGAAAATTTTCGACCTCGAGATTTTGATTGATTCTAACATTACGATGATAGCGGAGCCTAAAAAAGTGGTTTTTGGAATTCCGTCCGTCGGTCCGTCGGTCTGTCGGTCCGTCTGTCCGTTATGGTCTCCCCAGCCTAAACGGCTAGACCGATTTTCTTCAAACTTCGTATACAAGCTAGTTTTAGTCATAATTCTAGGCCATTTTTTTTGTTTGCTTTTAGCCATGTTAATAATGGTACCTGCCATATAAAAATTACACATAACCTCAATTTTCTCGAAAACGGCTCTAACGATTTTGATTAAACTTTATATATACTATAACCATATTAGCTTCAACAAAACTGCATACCCAGTTTTTTCGAGAAAATCCATATAACGGATTTTGTCATTTAGGCCATATAAGGAAAATTGATAATTTCTCACTACGTTTTTATAAGAAGGGGGCAGTGGGAGGATTTCAAAAAGTTTACACATATCCTACTAGGATCAACAAAGAGTACGTGTACCAAATTTCATCTTTCTAGCTCAAAATTTAAGACCGGTTGGACGGACCGACGGAAGGAAAGGCGGATGTACTGAAAAAGATAAATCGACTCAGCTATCAATTCATATACTATATATCTAGCTAAATTATGTTACAAACTAAGTATCAAAACTATTATTATACCCCTATGGGATAGTGTATAAATACGTTCTTCCCTCATTAACCTACTAGCTACTATAAAATTTCTATTTAAAAATTTGAAATCAATTTATTCCAAGATATTCTGTTGCCTTTATATAATACACTAGTTAAGCAATTACTACCGTTGAAGTGAACGGGAGCCCATGTCAATAATGTATTTTTAATTGTTCGTCAAGTTACGGACATGACATTCGAATTATCGAATTACCTCCGTCTTTATGAGTTTAAAAAAAATCGCAATAGCTGACAAATATCCCAGATATAAAAATTAACGTTCATCATTCTAAATGTTTGCCCATTCATAATTCTTGTATTGTGAAAAATATTTAAACCGTTTAAACTTACAATACTTGAAAAAAGTATACCGAAACCATCTGCGATGGAATTAATTTTGATTGTTCCATTTTCCATTACAGAATTAAAGTTCGTTGAAAAATGTCACAAACAGACCAATAGCATGACTTTTAAGGAAAACTTGGCGATAAATTGTGTTCAATAAAAAAATGCAGTATTGTGTAGAGAAATCACTATGACGACGGTTGTAATGAAAAAGCAATCAGAAACAGAAATCCAATTAAAAAATTGTACTTATTGTATGTACTTTCATAGTAGGTTATGATTATTGCAATAAAATTTGCCTCTTTATTTTGAACTGGAAAATTTACTAATGGGATTAAGCACATCGAAAAGTACCCTTAGGAAATGATTTCTTCATACCTTATCCAATAAGTGAATGTTTATGGAACTTGTTACGAAGCAACCAATAACCTCGGAAGGGACCGATTTTATTGTTGACGACCCTGCTGAACGAAAAAAGGACAACGAAGTTCGTATCTGCTCCTGGAATGTGAAAACATTAAACATGAGAGGTGCAGGCGAACAACTAGTAGAAGCCTAAGCTGCTACAAAGCAGATATTACTGCCATCTAGGAAATACAGTGGGATGGGCCGGGTAAAATGAGGATAAAAAACATCTACTACGGCTATTGTTACATTGAGAAGAAACAGCGACTATTCGGATGCTGATATGTTTTATGTGCCAGACTTACACACTAAAAAATCCGTGTGAAATTACTACGAAAAGTTATGTAATTTTTAGTATAACATTAGACAAGTTGCGTTATTATACATATCACAATAGTTAAAAAAAAAATTCAATCACATAGTGTTAGATATTACACACATTTTCTGCATATTTCACCGTTTGTGTACCTTTAAACAACATTTCTACAATAATAATCTAATATTGTTGAAATATTACTCCTAGAACGTTTATAAATAATCAAATATCGTGTTTGTATTGAACATTATGTAATTTACTCATACAAAAAGATTTGATATTTACGCATTAAACATTTAAAATTAATACGTGCGTAAAAATACTGCAATTATATTAGGCAATCTGTTACCTCGCTTTTTGATCGTAAATTTTGTCTTATGTGTCCAAGACATTAGCGAAAGTATTGTAATAATTCGTTTCAAGCCCAAATTCACCAACATAAGCCTAATTAGAGCTCACTCCCCGACGGAGGAAAAAGATGACAAAACCTATGAGCGACTACCGAAGTATGATGTTAAAATCGTACTGGGAGATTTTAACGCAAAGGTAGGAAGAAAATACATCTTTGGCAGTATTGTCGGTAAACATAGCCTACACGACAACAAGTCTGACCACGGATTAGGCTAATTGACTTCGCTACGAAACGAAATGCCACTATAAGCAGCACACGGTTTCCTCACCACGATATCCATAAGAGGACATGGCGGTCTCCAGATCAACGAACGGTCAACCACAACAAACCAGAAATACTGTGAAAAACATATGAGAGGCTACAATCCGCTATGTGGATCGTTGAATACCCTCTCCCATCCCATCCTTAAAATTAATATCCTAAAAATATAAGCCTTATGGCGATGAAATACAGAAAATGACATTGTCACAATATATTGCTCAGACAGTTTATCAAAATCTTTTGGAGTTCGACAAAAAACAACGTATTTCTATTGCTAATGCCTTGGGATGGGGTATACAAATGGTTTTTGTAAGAAAACGCCCCCAAAATGTGGGCGTAGGTGAAAATTATCTATAGACAAAATGTTTATATTATTATTATTTGCATCAAAAAATTTTTCGAAAGTTTTAAAATGTGGACAAAACATATGAGAAGGCTACAATCCACTGTGCGGATCGTTGAATACCCTATCCCATCCTATCTGTAAAACTAAAATCCCCAAAAAGTGGACATGGCTAAAAACACGATGTGGATAAAATAAAGAAAATGACATGGTGACAACAAATTCTTCAGACTGCTTATAAAAAACTTTTACGGTTCTACAAAAGACAAAGTTTTCTGCTGCATATGTTATGGGGTAGGGTATAAAAATGGTTTTTATATAAAAACGCCCCCAAAAAGTGGGCGTGGGTTAAAATGGTATATAGACGAAATGTTCATATTAATAATGTTAATGATTCTGCATCAAAATAGGGTATAAAAACGTTTTTTACTAATTTTACTAATAACGCACCCCTATCCCATAGGGGTATATTAGTTTTGATACATAGTTTGTAACATAGAGAAATAATGTCTGTCATGTCTGTCCGTCCGTCCGTCCGTCACCAGTTTTTGGGCCTTTAATTTTGAGCTAGAAGGATGAAATTTGGTACACGTGCTCTTTGTTGCTCCCAGCAGAACAAGTGTAAAAATTTTTGAAATCCGCCCACTGCCACGCCCCCTTTTTAGAAAAACGTATTTTTTGGCCAAACCATAAGGAATTTTCAAAAACTTTCTGAACAACATATTTAGATAATCTGAATATCTGTATTTCGTTCACATAAAGTTTTTTGCCAGGCCCACTTTTTGGGGGCGTTTTTAATAAAAAACGTTTTTCGGTCAAATTTTAAAATTTTCGAAAAACTTTTGATGCAAAATCATATGAACATTTCGTCTATGAACATTTCGTCTATATAAAAACCATTTTTATACACTACCCCATAACATATGCAGGAGAAAACCTTGTCTTTTGTAGAACCGTCAAAGTTTTTTGTAAACAGTCTGAACAATTTGTTGTCACCATGTCATTTTCTTTATTTTATCCACATCGTGTTTTTAGCCATGTCCACTTTTTGGGGATTTTAGTTTTACAGATGGGATGGGATAGGGTATTCAACGATCCGCACAGTGGATTGTAGCCTTCTCATATGTTTATACCCTATCCCATAGGGGTATATTAGTTTTTATACATAGTTTGTAACATAGAGAAATAATTTAGCTACATATACCTCAAAGTATATGGATCGACTCAGAATCGATAGCTGAGTCGATTTAGCCATGTTCGTTCGTCTGTCTCTAACCGACTTTTAGGGCTAATATTTTTGCTACGATAATGGAATTTTATGTATAGTATCCTTGTCTATGCCTTTAGAACAGTGATAAACATTTTTAAAATCTGCCCACTGCCACGCCCACTTTTCAGAAAAACCTTGTTTGGTAAAGAATTTCTAAAAAGTATCTGACCAGGATTTTTAGAAAATCTTAATGTCTATATTTTGTTTATATTTTTTTTTACATTTTTCCGCCACGCCCACATTTTGGGGACATTAAGCGGATTGTAGCCTTTCATGTTTGTACTTTAACTTTTATGAATAAATTAGAAATAATTTAGGTAGATATACTTTAAAGTATATGGACCGATGCTGAATTCCTAGTTAGTGCCATGTCTGTCTTTCTGTCCATCCATCCATCACCAGTCTTTGGGCCTCAAATTTTGATCTAGAAAGATGACACGTACTCTTTGTTGCTCCCAGCAGAATAAGTGTACAAAACGGCCTACTGCCACTCACTCTTTTTAGAAAAACGTTGTTTTTGGCCAAACCGTAAAGAAAAAGTGTCTGAACAAGATATTTAGACAATCTTAATGTCTACATTTTATTCATATATATTTTGTTGCCACGCCCATTTTTTGGGGTAGTTTTCATTTAAAAAACCCTTTTTTGGTAAAATTTTCATGAAATTTAAATAAAACGTCGGTAAAATTAATTTACATTTTTGTCCATAGATATTAAAATGATCTGGATCTGGAGACCAAACTACAAATTTGATTTGCGAGGTTCCATGAGTAAAACACGTAGGAGTTTCTGTAATTGGAATTGTAGTTCTAAAACTGACGGTGCTTCCCATATTACGATTTTGGTAAAATCAAAATATTTTCAAAGAATTGAACAAGTAAATTAAAACTCTATACTCAGTTTCTAACAACGGATTTTTGGAAATTTGAAAATCAATCAATTCCTCGCAAGTTGAATTACATTTAATATCTTAATTACGATTAAGGTTTTTAACAATTCCTTCTTATTATTTGTTTTCTTCTTAAATCTCTATGAATGGATTTATCAGTTTTGGCCACTCACGGATAATTATTATTTTGCTTTCACTGATTTTCTTCTCTCTTATAGTTTTTGTAATCTCAGTTCCGCACAATTGGTGTACACACCACTCGTTTTGCGACCATCCATTTTCTTTTAAAAATGGCCCAAAAGTTTCTTTCCTATGTAACATATTAATAACTCCATTATTAAAAGATAATTTTAATTTATTTTTTTGAAAATAGCCACTCAATAACTTGTACTCAACGTTCCAACAGCACCCACTATTCGTGCTTTGGTGGTCAAATTTGAGCATTATGGGCACGTTGGAGATGTGACTTGTTTGGGCAGGCTTCGTTCTTAACTATCGATCGAAAACATCTAGGTCGTTAGCGAAAGTGTTGCAACCGATCCATAAACATCGACACGACGGTCAACACAGTTATGCATACCACATTTTGAGGAAAGACCTGTACCGTTACAAGATCTAGTTGGTCAAACTAGAACTCTCCTAAATAACACCAGAATGTGTGGAACAACCTTGCCTAAGATTTAAGGGTTTTATAGCTTTGAAAATGATGCGGGTGCCAGCGTTACGGTCCATGGGTGCCACTACATAACAAGGCTTCATGACATTCTTTTTTCACTTGTGGAAGCAGACAACATTGCTTAGCTAATTTGGTTTCACCAAGACGGAGCTAGAGCTCACACTGCTCGTGAGAAAATGAACTTGTTGCGCAAACAATTTCCAAATCGCATTATCTCAACAAACGGTGAATTTGAACGGGCGCCTCGATCGGCTCCAGACTTTTTTTATGGGGTTAACTGAAAGAAGAGGTTTAAATTAACAAACCACACACTATACAGCAGTTGAAACTCACTATTCGCATAGAAAAGGCTCAAATTACGCCGGCAACACAAAAAGTCATGGAAACTGACATGAAAAGAGCCAATGAGTGCATGCATGCATGAAATAAACTTTTATTTTCAATTTATTGCATTAGTTTTTATCTTTTCGTTCAAAAGTTTTTCCAGATATACGTAGGAACACTACTTTTTGGCACCCTGTATTAATTTGCCCAAATATTTTGAGTTAGTATTCAAAAAAAACACCCAGTTTTGAGGTGAGTTTTTTTTAATGGTGGCATAGCCTTTTCAAATGTTTATTGTCGTGGCTAACTCCAAATTGAAGACAACTGTTGCATATGTGTGTATGCGGCAACAACGCACACCGTTTGCGTTTGTGCAACCTTTTCCTCTTTATTTAAACAAAAACGTTTGTTGCTGCCTTTGTTCGTATATACGCAAGCGATGGTTTGATTTTCTTCTAAGAGTAGCTCAAGGTAAAATTATAATTGGAAAAACTAAAGTAAACTTTGCGCTTTGTTTTGAGGTTTTTCTTTGCCATATGGTATTATTGTGTTAGACTACGCATTGTAGGCTGAATGGTGCTATATAGAAACATTTTTTGCGTTTGCTGTCTGGACGTGGAAAAATTCGAACAGAGCGAACACCTTTATCATCATGATTTCAATGGGGTTTCTACGATAAACACACAAAATTGTAATGAACAATACGGCGTTGGTATTGTTGAAAAAAAAAATGAATTAACTATTCACATTGTTAAACTGAAGAAATTAACAAGTTTTTCATAAGAATCGAAAGAAAACTAGTTATATTGTTTCCATAACAAAGATGTCTTATGGAATCCTATCTGGCGCAAGTTATTAACTTCTCCTCAGGACAGGTTTTTAAGTGCTAGTTTAATCTGCGTTCCAGCAGATCATTAATTTACCAAAATTGTTGGGTTAGGTCGAAGTTAACTCATAATTAATTTAAATTGAGGTTAAACCTAAATCTAGGGTGATCTCGCACTTAAAACCTAGACCTAACACCTTTCCCGCAGACTCAATGAAAGTAGAATGACCTTCAATAAAAGTTTCTAGCTTATTCAGCTATTCAATTCGCAGTTTCTTCTTATACGTTATGAAGTAAAAGGTAAATTAGTCTTCTGGATCCGTAATATGCTTGTGCGCGTAGGGTTTCCAGTTTGACTTCTGAACAAAATGGGTAAAAGTATCCGTATTTCTATACCGTATCCCATTGAGTTATATATAGAGAAAATAGCTATGATATGGTGGCGGATGAACCGAAATCCGTGTCCTAGGGGTATCTAATAAATTGGAACTGCCCTTCAGGTTTGGGGTTGTGCTTTGGGTTAACTACCCACCCATGGAAAAAACCATTGATACGAAGAAACCAATAGCCTCGGAAAGGACTGATATTATTGTTGACGACCCTGCTAAACGAAAAACAGACAACGACGTTCGTAATTGCACCTCGAATGTGAGAACATTAAACAGGAGAGGTGCAGGCGAACAACTAGCGGAAGCCCTAAACTGCTACAAAGCAGACATTACAGCCATTTTAAAGCAAATACGATGGGATGGGCCGGGCAAAAAGAGGATGAAAACTGTACTATGGACCATGTTATAATGAACAGAAACAGCGATTATTCGGATGCGGATTTGTTAAAAGTGCCAGACTTAGGCAAGAAGTTACGCATTGTAACAATTCGCATCAATGCGAAATTCGCTCATGCTTCGACGGAGGAAAAAGATGATATAACTAAGGATTGCTTCAACGAGCTCCTGGCCAAAATTTATGAGCGACTACTAAAATACGATGTTTACATCGTGCTGAAAGATTTAAACGCAAAGGTAGGAAGAAAATACATTTTTAGCAGTATTGTCGGAAAACATAGCCTACACGACTACACGTCTGGTAACTGACTAAGGCTAATTTACTTCGCTACTGCAGTAAAGCCAGAGGTATACGAGATGTGATCGTGTCCTTGTTTGTAGCAGATGGTGGCACGCTTGCGGAAGGCCGTGCTGATGCTCGTCGTTGGGGTGGGTTCTTCCTGCTACTATCCTGGTTGCAAATATATACCGTGCCTCTTATCGTATCCATGAATACAATGTATACAATATAAATTAACGTAAACAATTTACATGTGTCTAATTTCCAAAGAGAATTGATGTCACTAGGACACCAGAATAAAAAAAAACATTATGCGGTATAGGAAAAAGTAATATGTGAAAAAGGGGGGAGGTGCAAGGAACAGAAAGAGAAAATTATTATAAAGGAAAAGAGAAGGGGTTGGTCTGATCTTGATGACCTTGAAGATTTCTGCATCTCGGCTGTACCCGCCCTGTAGTACTGATCATATTCAGTAACTCCATGGCTACCTTATACCGGTATATCTTTTAACAGGTAGCCCCATGATGAGCATACGTCACACTTCCTATTCCATTATCGCCTGTCACACCTTATTATCGCCGGGTAAAAATAAATCAGAAATTCATTTCTCTTTCAATGATGAACATGATTAAGTAGTCGTTAATATTTATTCAATGAAAGTAAACGATTTATACCATTGATATAATTTTTCTCTTAACCCCACTCTGGTATAAGAGTACCATCTTAAATGGTGAATGAATTCAAATTTGAAATAAATAAATAAATAAATTAAAATAGAGTTTTTCTGTAGATATATATGTAAATATAGGTAACTTATTTGTGTGTAAGTAAGTTCAATTAAATAATTTTTGTACTAGATTTAAGTAAGTAGGTGGTTTCAAATTAAATAACTTTTTTGTAATTTTTTTTTTGTTGTAATTATGTAATTATTGTAATATGGGAAAGGTAGGTTTATTTATTTAATTACTTTAGTATTTTATAAATTTCACTTGTAGTTCTTATTTTTTTGTATTTTAATTCGGATATAACTTGCCAAAAGAGGATACTAAGATACTCTAATTATGACTTACGTATTCTGTTAGAAATAATTTTGTTTTCCGCTGGGTGTCTTATGGGGGTGTCTTTGTGCACACAAATCGTTGCCGTCGATTAAGTGTTGGTGTAAATGGTATGATTGTTGTATTTGTGTGTGTGTGTAGCTATTTGGACAAGAACGTGTTAAAAATGTATCTTGGTATGATCTTACACGGCAAATGATATAACCTCGGTAGCTTATAAATGTTAATACCTTTCCGTACACTTAATTCTAGAGTGTAATTAACAAAAAAAAAGATATCTTAACCTAAACACTTAACATGCAGGACAATACACAAAAAATCGCTTCACGTTCAGTTGATCTGTTAGTTTGGATAGACTTCAGATTTTAATTTAGCCAGTAGTTTAAGCATGCGGTCCGCTAATTCTTTCGAACAATAGTAAGGCTTCAAAGGAAATCGATGTGTCTTAACTGCCGATCAGCACTGATGACTGTGGTGGTAATCGTCGGGTTTTTAGAAATGATGATGTTCGGATTTTGTGCGATCGTGTACTTGACGTTTAGTTAGAGTTTTAGCGTTAGCCGATCCAAGATTAGCAACTCGTTTCCCAAGAGCGTTTTTGTAGGATAGTGAGGTTCTTTGCGCAGCAATTTCTGCTGACACGAGGTTGATTTTAGCACTGGCACTTGACACTTCCTTGGCAATTAGAATTTCTGGTTCACGAGTTGTTATTTGGGTTCACGAGGTTATTTTCCTGGCGTGATCGTGCTTGGAATCCCTGCACGTAGCGAATGAATGTATTGCCGTAGATGCTCTTGAAGATGCACTAGTGGTCACTAAAAGGGCAAATTTTTATTTTTTTTTCACTCAATGTATATAACCTCTTTGACTGTAGGTGGTTGAACTGATCTACTAGTTATCACGTTTTTGTTAGTAATACTAATAGTATCAAACTCAGAATCAACCGAAAAACAAAACGTTTGATTTGCTTGAGGACTTGCTCACTCAATATTTTTACACTGTCAAAAGACTCGTGATGGTTGGGTGTTGTAGAACGAGGGTAGACTCTGATTGGCGTTAACTTGGCAATGCCCAGTGTTGCAACTCTGACTACACATCAAATGTGCTTATCTTTACCTCCAAGTGGTAACCATCGGGTACTGGTCTCATCCAACCGGATTTGACTTGCTAAACGATAAGTGCGAGTGTTGATAACACGACGAAAAACAGCAACACTATAAACACCCTGGTGAGAATGGCACGGATGAATACCCGGCCTGCTGTCCCAGGCGAACCTAGATGAGCTGCTCTGACATATTCGGACAACAGGTTGTCTAGGAATTTCAAGGGTTAGTCAGGCCCCTTGAACAGAGATGGTGGCGGATGAACCGAAAGGCCAACGGCAGCGCTCAATCCCGTAGTGGATACTGATGGCCCCGTGTCCTAGGGGTATCTAATAAATTGGAACTGGCCCTCCAGGTTGGGGGTTCTGCTTTGGGTTAACTACCCACCCACAGAAAAAAAACATGGTTACGAAGCAACCAATAGCCTCGGAAAGGACTGATTTTATTGTTGACGACCCTGCTAAACGAAAAAAGGACAACGACGTTCGTATCTGCACCTGGAATGTGAGAACATTAAACAGGAGAGGTGCAGGCGAACAACTAGCGGAAGCCCTAAACTGCTACACAGCAGACATTACTGCCATCCAGGAAATACGATGGGATGGGCCGGGCAAAAAGAGGATGAAAAACTGTGACATATACTACGGACCGTGTTATAGTGAGCAGAAACAGCGACTATTCGGATGCGGATTTGTTATAAGTGCCAGACTTAGGCAAGAAGTCTTATGTTTCCAAGACATTAGCGAACGCATAGTAACAATCCGCATCAAGGCCAAATTCGCCAACATAAGCCTTATATGCGCTCACGCTCCGACGGAAGAAAAAGATGATATAGCTAAGGATTGCTTCTACGAGCTCCTCGACAAAACCTATGAGCGACTACCGAAGTACGATGTTAAAATCGTGCTGGGAGATTTTAACGCAAAGGTAGGAAGAGAAGACATCTTAAGAAGTATTGTCGGAAAACATAGCCTACACGACAACACGTCTGCTAACGGACTTAGGCTAATTGATTTCGCTACGGAACGAAATGCCACTATAGCCAGCACACGGTTTCCTCACCTCGATATCCATAAGGGGACATGGCGGTCTCCAGATCAACGAACGGTCAACCAAATTGATCACATTGCGATAGATAAGAGGCACGCATCCAGTATTTTGGATGTCCGAACATTCCGAGGAGCTAACATCGACTCGGATCACTACCTTGTAGCAGCCAAGGTAAGAATGCGGATATCCACCACGCCACAACAATCCAGAAATACTGTGAAAAAATTTAATGTCGGAAGACTGCAATCGCAAGAGACCGCCAAGACCTTCGCACAACGCGTATCCCTTAACCTCTCGATTAACACCATACCACCAGCATCGAATGTTGAAGAGCAATGGCAACGATGCCAACAGGCCATTAGATCAGCCGCAACTGATGTGCTAGGTTTCTCGCGGCCACCAGCAAGAAACCCCTGGTTTGATGAGGAATGCCGACAGATGCTCGCAGGTGAAGACGAGAGCTGCCATTGAGCTCTATAGGCAAAGAAGAAGGGAAGAACATCGGCTTTTCAGAAAGAAGAAAAATGAGCAAGAAAAGCGCGCGATCGAGGATATAGAGAGGTGCCACTCCAGGAACGATGTTCGCAAGTTTTACCAAAGTGTAAAACGTCAAAGCCAAGGATACAAGGCTCGAACAGAATCCTGTCGAGATGAACAAGGAAATATTGTATTTGAGACACAGTCGATGCTGAGGATATGGAAGAACCACTTCTGCAGACTGTTAAACGGCGATGACGAACAACATTCCGCTGTCAGGCAGAACGAACCATTCAATATTGGCAACGACAGCGAAAACTGCCAACCACCCGACCTGAGTGAAGTGAGGATAGCAATATCTAAACTCAAGCTTAATAAGGCTGCCGGAAATGACGGCCTTCCCGCTGAGCTCTATAAGGCCGGCGGAGATGACTTGGTAAGTAACATCCACCAACTCATAAGCCAAATCTGGTCGGATGAAAATATGCCTGAAGAATGGAACCTCAGCATCGTTTGCCCGATCCACAAAAAAGGAGACCCTCTGAACTGCGCCAACTACAGAGGCATAAGTCTCCTCAACATCGCCTACAAGATCCTATCTGCCGTAATATGTGAACGCCTGAAACCGTTTACCAACAACCTGATTGGCCCTTATCAGTGTGGTTTTAGGCCAGGAAAGTCCACAACCGATCAAATTTTCACCCTTCGGCAGATCCTGGAAAAAACTCAAGAAGTCCAAATCGATACCCACCACCTATTCATCGATTTCAAAGCCGCATATGACAGCATTTATAGAGACGAACTGTACAGAGCCATGTCTAGTTTTGGTATACCGCCCAAACTCGTCCGTTTGTGTAGGATGACGATGGAGAATTCTCGCTGCTCCATCAGGGTCGGAAACGACCTCACCGACACATTCGATACCAAAAAAGGATTTAGGCAAGGCGATGCGCTGTCATGTGACTTCTTTAATCTGATTCTTGAGAGAATTGTGCAAAACTCCAAAGCCAACACCAGAGGCACAATTTTCCAAAAGTCGGTGCAACTACTAGCATACGCTGACGATATTGACATCATTGGTAGGACTCAACGTGATGTCATAGCCACGTTTGCTAGTATAGAAAAGGAAGCGGCGAAAATGGGTTTAGCAGTAAATGAGGGTAAGACTAAGTATATGCTGTCAACACGAAAGGACACACAACATCGACGAATTGGACAGAACGTCACCATTGACAGATATAACTTTGAGGTAGTACGGGACTTTGTCTACCTCGGCTCCGATATTAACTCTGACAACAACATCTCGTCAGAAATTAAACGAAGAATTACTCTTGCCAACCGCTGTTTCTTCGGGCTAAGAAGGCAATTTAGTAGTAAAGCCCTCACTCGAACTACTAAGGAGACCCTATATAAGACCCTGATCATCCCAGTCCTGCTCTACGGCGCTGAAGCATGGACCGTATCAAAAGCGGATGAAGAAATCCTTGGTAGATTCGAGAGGAAAATTCTTCGAAAAATCTTCGGTCCCGTTTGCGTTGACGGGCTATGGAGACGAAGATTCAACCAAGAACTATACGAGCTGTACAGCGACATGCCCCTGGTCAAAAAACTCCGCATTGGACGTTTAAGATGGCTAGGACATGTAGAACGAATGGACACCAATACTCCGGCTCGCAGAGTCTTCGATTCCCAGCCAGACGTCGGACGCAGTAGAGGAAGACCTCGCCTTAAGTGGCGCGCACAAGTGGAAACCGACCTCAACCAACTTGGAGTGCGCAACTGGAGGCAGTTAGCTAAGGACCGGGCTAATTGGAGAGGCATGTTGGTTGAGGCCCAGGTTCATTCCGGACTGTAGCGCCACTTAAGTAAGTAAGTAAGTAAAAGACTCGTGCCCACTTGACTTTGGTTTTAATAGGTTTAAATTTTTGTGTTTAGTAGAATGGCGCATCGTACGTTATGTAGGGGAGCTAAGAAAGGAAGAGTGCCATATCTGACGATGGGCGTTACATTTTGAAAAAGAAATATTTAAATACATTCGCATGATAGGATGAATATACGATACAAACCAGTCTCACGCTACACTACGGAACGAAATGCCACTATTGCCAGCACACGGCTTCTCACCTCGATATCCATAAGGGGACATGGTGGTCTTAAGATCAATGAACAGTCAACCAAATTGATCACATTGTGATAGACAAAAGACACGCATCCAGTATTTTGGATGTCCGAACATTCCGAGGAGCTAACAACGACTCGGACCACTACCTTGTTGCAGCCAAGGTAAGGATGCGGATTTAATTGGTTTAATGCTATTAATAGCCCAAAGAAGTTTTTTTTTGGTGATGATTATATTGGTATGTGTAATGGATGTACCGATTAACTCTGGTTACGTACTCTCGGGGTTAGAGGAGCTGCCAGGAATGCGGGTGTCCAGAAGTAGGTCAATGAATTTTATGCTGGCGGTTTACCATTGTCCATCTGGTTTAAGTAGGTAGCTAGATTGGTGGAGAGGATCTTTCGGAGTCTAGAAATCTCAGAGGTTTTTTTATGTTACCGCAGAAGGTACGCCAAAAATTTTTTTTTCTCAACAAGATTTTGTATTTTTTAAAGGTGACTTACATTGGTCTTAGTGCCGATTTGTCTTGCCTTTTATATTCTCAAAGTTCAATAGTTTATCGCCCCCCTCAGTTAAAAAAAAAACAAAGAAAATAATTAAATAAAAATATAATTAATAATAATAAAAAGCCCTTCCGTGCGCGAAATTGCCAAACAAACATATGAGAAGGCTACAATCCGCTGTGCGGATCATTTAATACCCTATCCCATCATATCCTTAAAATTAATATCCCCAAAACGTGGTCTTTATGGTCATAAAGTATTGAAAATGGCGTTATCACAACATGTTGTTCAGAAGGTTTATCAAATTCTTTTGTGGTTCGACGAAAAACAACGTTTTTCTATTGCATATGCCTTGGAGTAGCGCATACAAATGTTTTTTTTGTAAGAAAACGCCCCCAAAAAGTGGGCGTGGGTTAAAATGGTCTATAGACGAAATGTTCATATTAATACTACCAATGATTGTGCATTTTTTTTGAAAATTATAAAATTTGATCAGAAAACGTTTTTTTTATAAAAAAGTCACCCAAAAAGTGGGCGTGGCAAAAAACTTTATATTGACGAAATATAGATATTACGATTCTCTAAATATGCTGCTGAGACACTTTTTTAAAATTCCTTACGGTTTTGCCAAAAAATACGTTTTCCTAAAAAGGGGGCGTGGCAGTGGGCGGATTTCAAATTTGTTTTACACTTGTTCTGGTGGCACGGACGAGGATCCTATACATCAAATTTCATTATCCTAGCTCAAAATTTAAGGCCCAAAAATCGGTGACGAACAGACAGACGGACGGACGGGCGGACGGACAGACAGACATGGCTAATTCGACTCAGCTAGCGATTCTGAGTCGATCCATATACTTTAAGGTATATGTAGCTAAATTATTTCTCTATGTTACAAACTAAGTATCAAAACTAATATACCCCTATTGGATAGGGTATAAAAATATTCATCAATGACTGCGTAGTGCAGTGGTGCAGTGGAAGAAAGTCGCACAAAAGAAAGAAAAGAAAAAGCATATCATAAAGCTACAATCCGCTGTGCGGATCGTTGAATACCCTGTCCCATCGTTTTTTCTTTGAAATGGGCGGGGCAGTGGGCGGATTTTGAAAATGTTTACACTTGTTCTGTGGGGTATATGTTTAGCCGACATATGCGCATCTAATTGCCGATTAAATAAAAACTTTTAACCTAGTAGGCATTAGATGGCGCCACATTTATTAAGGAAGTCTACTTCCAATTTTTTTTATTCATCCATCTTTTTATTGTTCATCTATCTTTATTATGGTCGTCCATCTTTTTTTTTTGTCCATAAAGGAAATGGCAAGCTTTTGTCGCTTGGTTCCACCTTCTTGTTTTGGCGATCGAACTAGTCGGACGTGCCGTAAAATCAAAGTTAGCTTTATAGTAATCTTCTATATATATAAAAATGGATCTTGGTTTGTTCGGATGCTTAAAACTTTAAAACGACTGGACCAAATTGGATACTTCCTTCTGCGGATTTGTTCGTAATTGCTCCGCGAAGGTTTAGGAAAAAAGAAAAATTGAAAAATTCTCAACAGGTGGCGCTGTAGGCGGTCATTCCATTTGATAATGGCAAAACAACGTTTGACGGGCCAGCTTGTAAAAATATAAATTTTGTCTCCAGAAAGGAACAAACGTGTTTTTTTTATCGTGACATACCCTACTCGCGAACGCTTCAGTTTTTCTAATATCAACTGGCTAATTAGTCGAACATTTTGGTCCTTCGAGCCGGATGGGTTTTTTAGTAAAAAAAAACATATGAGAGGCTACAATCCGCTATGCGTATCGTTGAATACCCTATCCCATCCCATCCTTTAAATTAATATCCTCAAAATATAGGCCTTATGGCGATGAAATACAGAAAATGACATTGTCACAATATATTGCTCAGACAGTTTCTCAAAATCTTTTGTGGTTCGACAAAAAACAACGTATTTCTATTGCTAATGCCTTGGGATGGGGTATACAAATGGTTTTTGTAAGAAAACGCCCCCAAAATGTGGGCGTAGGTGAAAATGATCTATGGACAAAATGTTAATATTACCATTGCGGAAGTATTTGCATCAACATTTTTTTCGAAAGTTTTCAAATTTGGACAAAAAAACGTTTTTTACTAAAAACGCCCCCAAAAAGTGGGCGTGGCACAAAACTTTGTATGGACGAAATATAGATATTAGGATTGTCTAAATATGTTGCTAACACACGTTTTTGAAATTCCTTACGGTTTGGCCTAAAACTACGTTTTTTTCTAAAAGGGGGCGTGGCAGTGGGCGGATTTTAAAAATTTTTACACTTGTTCTGGTGACTCGGCCAAGGATCCTATATACCAAATTTCATTATCCTAGCTCAAAATTTAAGGCCCAAAAATCGGTGACGAACAGACAGACGGACGGACGGACACACGGACGGACGGACGGACGGACAGACAGACATGGCTAATTCGACTCAGCTAGCGATTCTGAGTCGATCCATATACTTTGAGGTATATGTAGCTAAATTATTTCCCTATGTTACAAACTAAGTATCAAAACTAATATACCCCTATGGGATAGGGTATAAAAAGTGATTCCGCATACCTACATTTTCCACTGGTGCGCGTCGTTAAGTTGTGCTACGCACCCACCCTTCTTCGCAGTCATCGGCTACAAAAAAAATCGTTGTCTTCATCGAAGAAAAAGGAACGACATTGTAACCATCGTCGTCGCTGTTTATACCCTATAACATAGGGGGGTATATTAGTTTTGATACTTAGTTTGTAACATAGAGAAATAATTTTGCTACATATACCTCAAAGTCCGTCTGTCTGTTCGTCAGCGGTTTTTGGGCCTTAAATTTTGAGCTAGGATAATGAAATTTGGTATATAGGATCCTAGTCCATGCCACCAGAACAAGTGTAAAAATTTTTGAAATCCGCCCACTGCCACGCCCCATTTTTAGGAAAACTTATTTTTTGGCCAAACCGTAAGGAATTTCAAAAAAGTGTCTGAGTAGCATATTTAGACAATCCTAATATCTATATTTCGTTCATACAAAGTTTTTTGCCACGCCCACTTTTTGGGGGCGTTTTTAGTAAAAAACCCTTTTTGTCCAAATTTCAAAACTTTCGAAAAAAATTTTGATGCAAATACTTCCGAAATGGTAATATAAACATTTTGTCTATAGATCATTTTCACCTACGCCCACATTTTTGGGGCGTTTTCTTACAAAAACCATTTGTATACCCCATCCCAAGGCATTAGCAATAGAAATACGTTGTTTTTTTGTCGAACCACACAAGATTTTGAGAAACTGTCTGAGCAATATATTGTGACAATGTCATTTTCTGTATTTCATCGCCATAAAGCCTATATTTTGAGAATATTATTTTAAAGGATGGGATGGGTTAGGGTATTCAACGATCCGCATAGCGGATTGTAGCCTCTCATATGTTTTTTGTTTTTCTTCAGGGCATTTTCCACCCCTACATCGTCAACCGCATCAGCAGCAGGAGCGGTTTTTATACCCTATCCCATAGGGGTATATTAGTTTTGATACTTAGTTTGTAACATAGAGAAATAATTTTGCTACATATACCTCAAAGTATATGGATCGACTCAGAATCGCTAGCTGAGTCGAATTAGCCATGTCTGTCTGTCCGTCCGTCCGTCCGTCCGTCCGTCTGTCTGTTCGTCAGCGGTTTTTGGGCCTTAAATTTTGAGCTAGGATAATGAAATTTGGTATATAGGATCCTCGTCCGTGCCACCAGAACAAGTGTAAAAATTTTTGAAATCCGCCCACTGCCACGCCCCCTTTTTAGGAAAACTTATTTTTTGGCCAAACCGTAAGGAATTTCAAAAAAGTGTCTTAGTAGCATATTTAGACAATCCTAATATCTATATTTCGTTCATACAAAGTTTTTTGCCACGCCCACTTTTTGGGGGCGTTTTTAGTAAAAAACGCTTTTTGTCCAAATTTTAAAACTTTCGAAAAAAATTTTGATGCAAATACTTCCGAAATGGTAATATAAACATTTTGTCCATAGATCATTTTCACCTACGCCCACATTTTGGGGGCGTTTTCTTACAAAAACCATTTGTATACCCCATCCCAAGACATTAGCAATAGAAATACGTTGTTTTTTGTCGAACCACACAAGATTTTGAGAAACTGTCTGAGCAATATATTGTGAGAATGTCATTTTCTGTATTTCATCGCCATAAAGCCTATATTTTGAGGATATTAATTTAAAGGATGGGATGGGATAGGGTATTCAACGATCCGCATAGCGGATTGTAGCCTCTCATATGTTTTTTCTATACAATCGCATCATCGTCTACGACACACCACAAAAACGAGTGGTGGGTGCACGACTGGGTCGTACGCAACTTTCTCTTTCACAGCGAGTTTGGTGTTAGATCAAATAGTAAGTATGCATTTTGATTATTGATGCTAAAAATGATATTAAAAATGTCGAAATGTGAATATACGAACGTTTACTTCGAAATTTGAAGTTATCGGTGTCTATGTGAATAATAATGATTTTCCGTTATTGGCCAAAACTTAAAATTCCGTTTAGTGATAGTTTGGCTAAAACTAATTATGTGGAATTGTTTCAAACTATAATAGTAGTATATATATTAAATTTCATTCAATTTGCCATAGCAGTTTGCGAGAAATTAACAATTTTCTTTATATGGCCTATATGACAAAATCCGTTAACTGGGTATGCAGTTTTGTTGGAGCTAATATGGTTATAGTATATATAAAGTTTAATCAAAATCGTTAGAGCCGTTTTCGAGAAAATTGAGGTTATGTGTAATTTTTATATGGCAGGTACCGTTATTAACATGGCTAAAAGCAAACAAAAAAAATGGCCTAGAATTATGACTAAAATAAGCTTGGATACGAAGTTTGAAGAAAATCGGTCTAGCCGTTTAGGCTGGGGAGACCATTACGGACAGACGGACCGACGGACCGACGGACCGACGGACGGAATTCCAAAAACCACTTTTTTAGGCTCCGCTATCATCGTAATGTTAGAATCAATCAAAATCTCGGGGTCGAAAATTTTCACGAAAACAATATCTTTCTCTTTGTAAGAGAAAGTTAAAAAAAACTCAGACACATTTGTATCGCATCGCATGGTCACCTCAACGATTTTCGTGAATCTTACGCACTATTCGAGACCGAGTGCTTTTGTGTTATCATCGAGGCCAGCCATATTCTGGATCGAGTGCCGTTGTGTCGTCATCAAATCCAGCAATTTAGCTGCATCGCATGCACCATTTATAATTGCATGCTTGTACGTCGTACCAACACATTCGCATTTCATCTCTTCGTCGCCTGCAGCTCTACTCCAATTGTATGCCTTGTATTCTACAATCTGCATGCTTACTGCATAGGACAGAATTTTACCGTCATCATCACCGTCAGTATCATCATCATGACACCGCCAGCTTCGCCGTCATCATCATCGTCAGGATCATCATCATCATCATCACCAGCGTCATCTTCATCATTATTATCATCAACATCGTTGTCCGTTGTCCGTTGCCGCCATCTATATTTTACAATCAACACCAATTAGGCTGTCAAAATCAGAATCAGCATTTTACAACCACACCAGAGTTACCAGCGTACGGTTCTACAAGTTTTGTTGATTTCGTAAAGGTGCGTATGCTAATTTGTTTTTTGGTGAAAATCATTATTATATTTTTATTATATTATAATATTTCTATTATATTACAATATATTATGACTAAAAGAAAAATAATTACCAACGAAAATAAATTAACAATTGCTAAAATTATTACAAGGCAATTTAATTCAAATTCTTAAAACGAAAATCGAAACATAGTTTCACAATGAGTCACATTTTAGAGGATTTAATTTTTTTCCGCGGATCAAATAACCGAATTTCATGCATGTTTTAAATCCAAACCTGTCGCTGCTCATTCACAATCCATTTTAGAAGCGTATAAAATAGAATTAGGCGCATTGTGGATAGATGTAAAACTAAAATTTGCCATTTGCATACAATCCGAGGAAGAATCATTGTCTGATCATATTCATGCCATCAAATCAAAGTATACAAATTCTTTAGATACTTACATAGCGTGTTCAAGTGAAATTTCCGATTTAATTTTAAAATTAAATCCAAAACTTGCACCAATTAATGCCGAACCTTTAACTAAATCGGTTCAGGATGATAACAATTCGTCAACTCATCATAGAATTAGCGTTCCACCGTGCGATACGGAAATCTTTTATGGAAATTACATAGATTGGCCGTCTTTTAGGGACATGTTCACAGCCGTTTATATAAATCATTATCAACTCAGCCTGGTACAAAAACTTTTTCATTTAAGAGCAAAAACTAAAGGCGATGCTTATAATATCATAAGTAAGTTTCCGCTAACTGATTGCAATTTTAATTTGGCCTGGAATGCTTTAAAGGAACACTATGAAAATAAACGCATATTAGTGAATAACCAAATTCAAATTTTGCTTAACCAACCATCGATTGCCGCCGAATCTTGTCGCGATCTTAAAAAATTGCAATCTAATTTTAATGATGCTCTAATAGCATTTAAATCCTATAACATTCTATAACATTCAAGTTGATTCATGGAGCGCCATGATCACTTATCTTTGTGCATCACGTTTACCTGAAAAGACCCTTGCTCTTTGGGAAGAAACATTTCGCAAACCAACAGAAATTCCATCATGGGAAGATATGAACAATTTTTTATCAAATCGTTTTCGAATCCTTGAAAGTGTTTCTGAAATTCGGCAGAACTAAAAAGGCAACAAAGCAAATCTCAATCAACCTCGAGAAACTCAAGAGGCGCGACCTAAAAATCTGCGATCATATCATAACAAGATAAACCCTTTCTGCGTCATTTGTAATGAGTCGCACTCACTACGTCTGTGTCCAGACTTCTTAAAAATGTCTTTAGATGATAGATATGCTACGGTAAGAAAACATCGTTTCTGTTTTAACTGCTTATCTATCAATCATCATATCAACAAGTGTCAAAGTAAACATACTTGTGCGCGATAAAATCAAAGCATCATACTTTGCTTCATTTGGAAACGAAGCCAAAGTCAGCTGTTGACACTTCCGAAACAAATCCCATTGCAACAACTTCAAATGTATCCTTACAGTCTACCCCAGATATAACACATAAGACCCATTTTTCAGCCACTCAACGTAAGGTACTGTTAGCTACCGCGTTAGTTAGAATTCGACACCGTGGTTCGGATTTGGAAATTCGCGCTTTGTTAGATCAAGGTTCGGAAGTATCCTTAATTACTGAGGATTTACAAAGACGCTTAGGCTTACCCGTGCGCTTAATTCAAGCCCAAGTCTCGGGAATAAACTCGACTATCACTGCTTCCTCATCGAAGTTATGTTCATTCACGTTGAGTTCCAAACTGCAAAAGGATTTCGTTTATGATAAGCGTTAGTATTGAAAAAGCTAACCGATAACTTGCCATCTTCCTCCATGGATATTGGACATCTTGACACCAACTTAGGTTTTCCTTTGGCTGACCCGTTTTCTAATAAAAGCTCTCACATAGATATTCTCATTGGAGCAGATCTTAATCCCTTCATTGCGTTAGAAGGAATGAAGACTAACATTTTTAATAGCCTTATGGCACAAAAAACCGTTTTTGGATGGGTTCTTCTAGGTCCTTTAGCTCAAAGTTCGGAACACAATGTTTCCACGTATTCGATATTCATAAATCATTTTAATGAATTGTCTTTAGATCAAGAAATTGAAAATTTTTGGAAGCTAGAAGAAGTGCCTACAATACGTTTCTATAAATATGTCTTCAATAGTGATATTGAGAAAATGTATCGCCAAATTTTAGTGCATCCCGATGATAGAAATTATCAACGGATCTTATTTCGGGACAGTGTCAACAAGAATGTTAAAGATTACACGCTTAACACAGTAACTTTTGGCGTTAATTGCGCTCCCTTTTTAGCAATCCGCACTTTACACAAGATAGCGGAAGACATCAAAAACTCCCTTCCTCTTGCAGCTCATATTCTTAAGAACGAGTTTTACGTCGACGACGTCCTTTCCGGAGCTCATGATTTGCGGACAGCGCTGGTGCCTTCTCCATGACAGTTACCAAACGGTCCGTCCTATCAGCCATTGCTCGATTGTATGATCCTGCTGGATGGCTCGCTCCGATCATAATTAGTGCAAAAATCATTATGCAACAAATCTGGAAGGATGGGACCGGATGGAACGAGAATCTTTTTTTATGCAAAACTTTTCTCACATCGAATCAAAAACAATACCTCGCTGGATTCAATATTCTCCTTGGACATCCATTCAAATGCATGGATTTTCAGATGCCTCTGAACAAGCCTATGCTGCCGCTATCTATATCAGGGTGCAACACGGTATATCTGAATTCTCCTCGCAAAAACTAAAGTCGCGCCAGTTAATCAGATTTCCTTACCACGATTGGAGTTACAAGGTGCAGTCTTACTTTCGCGAATGGTCCGAATAGTATGTGATCTGTCAGTGATCTTTCCTCGCAGGCTTTTCTTGCATCATTTAGCAGATTTATTTCTCCGCGGGGTGTTCCATCTCAAGTATTTTCCGATAATGGCACTTATTTTATAGGTGCTTCTAAGATTCTTCTTCAAGATTTTCAAAAGGCACAATTACAATATCCGAATAACTTATCCCAAGATTTTACCCAAGTACATTGGAATTTTATACCTCATGGCTGTCCTCATATAGGTGGTTTGTGGGAAGCCGGTGTGAAAAGCTTCAAGATCCACTTTCGGAAAATTGCCGGTCAAGCTAAATTTTCAACGCTATTTGCACGCATCGAATCATGTTTGAACTCACGGCCGTTATCGCACATGTCTGACGACCCTTCCGACATAATATCTTTAACGCCGGGACATTTTCTGCGTGGTGGCCCTCTACTACAACCACTAGGCGGTATCATAACACGTTCTATAGCAAAACTCTGCATTCTTCCATTAGAGTAATATTGAGTCATATTGAGTCATTATTAAACTAATTTTCTTTTTTTAGTTGCTCTAATTGTTCAATACTCATTATTATTTAAAAAAAAAAAATGTACATATATATGAATTTGCACCTTAAACCAGATTAACATATGTAGACTATAATGTTAGTTTTAAGATAATATTATATTGTATCCTAATGTTAATTTTTTGCAGTATATCCAGCAAGGCGGCCGGTAATGTTTAGCCGACATATGCGCATCTAATTGCCGATTTTTTTATTTAATCGGCAATTAGATGCGCATATGTCTTAACCTAGTAGGCATTAGATGGCGCCATCTTGTGGGCATTAGATGGCGCCACATTTATTAAGGAAGTCTACTTCCATCTTTTTTTGTTCATCCATCTTTTTATTGTTCATCCATCTTTATTTTGGTCGTCCATTTTTTTTGTCCATAAAGGAAATGGCAAGCTTTTGTCGCTTGGTTCCACCTTCTTGTTTTGGCGATCGAACTAGTCGGACGTGCCGTAAAATCAAAGTTAGCTTTATAGTAATAAAAATATAAATTTTGTGTCCAGAATGGAACAAACGTGTTTTTTTTATCGTGACATACACTACTCGCGAACGCTTCAGTTTTTCTAATATCAACTGGCTAATTAGTCGAACAGTACACAAATAATTTTTGTAAAAAAAACGCCCTTAAAAAGTGGGCCAATGGTTCTGCATCAAAAGTTTTTTCAAATATTTTAAAATTGTAACGAAAAAGGTTTTTTACTGAAAACGCCTACAAAAAGTGGGCGTGTCAAAAAACTTTATAAACTATTACTTTGTATTTTATTATTAATTTGAAACGTTATAAAATGTGACATGTTACCTGCGAAGCTGATTGCTTATCTGCAGGTGGTTAGCATATGAGTTCATATTATACAGAGTTTAGAGAGTACTGTAAATATTTATAATCAGTTTTAATTTTGGTAAATTTTGGACAATATTTTTTTTTAGTATATTTGGACAAAATTTATATTGATAAAATATCTTTTTAGCTCTTTTTCACGTTTTTTTTTTTATAATTTCGAATGTTTTTTTAAGTTTGTTGGAAATTCAATCATAATAGAAGGCACTATAAACATGTTCACTGTATTTGCGAGCTCGGCCAGAAGTCTTCCTGCACTTTTTCCTTTTCGAAATCCATACTGGTTATCCTCTATCGCCGAGTGTTTTTCCAAAAAGATGATTAATCGTCGCACTACAATTTCTTCTATACATTTATCAATTACTGACAAGATTGCAATTGGTATTTGTTTTGACTTCCGTTTTTGTAAATTGGTCGTATGATCGCTATGTTAAGTAATTTAGAAACATGAACTTGTTTTATGCTTTGGTTTATTATAGGTTTTTATAATTAGAGCTAAAGTTATTGCATTTATATTTAAGTCTACTGGTGTTTATGCCTAATAAATAATAATTTATTTAACACTTCAACTTCACTAGCTTCTTCTATAAAAATCGTTTGTGCAACGTATTGTTTGTCGTTGTTAAGTGTTATATGGTTGCAAGTATGTACAATATTTGCACCTTGGCTTACAAAATGCAAAACCATCCGCAATTGCCATACTGTTAATATTTGAGGGAGAATTGTTGATGATACCATTATCTATTGACCGATTCTTTCTTCCTTATAATTCACTAACAAGATTCCATGTCTTCTTAGGGACGTTTTTGAATTTAAAGAATTCCGTTTTATAAAACTGCGACTTAGTAATTTGGATATTTTTGTTCCCTACGTAAGACAAAATATAGATGTTCTGATTCTCTAAATATGTTGCTCAGACACTTTTTGGCCAAAAACTACATTTTTATTAAAATGGGGAGTGGCAGTAGGCGGATTTCAAAAAATGTTTACACATGTTCTGCTGGGAGCAACAAAGAGCACGTGTACCAAATTTCATCATTCTAGCTCAAAATTTAAGGCCCAAAAACTGGTGACGTACGGACGGACGGATGAACAGACATGGCTAAATCGACTTAGCTATCGATTCTGAGTCGATCCATATACTTTAAGGTATACCTAGCTAAATTATTTCTCTATGTAAAAAACTATGTACATATCAAAACTAATATACCCCTATGGGATAGGGAATAAACATTTGTAAAACATTTCCCATAGAAAAATTTCCTTATTTTGTAGGACCATAAGAGATTAAGATAATCTTTCTGAATAAGACAACTTCATTTTATATATTTTACCCCCATTTATTTTTAGGCACGCCCAATTTTTGGCGGTGTTTAATTTAAGTACGGAGTGGGATGGGGTATTCAACGATTCGATTGTAGCATTCTCATATATTTCGAATTATTTTTAATGACTTATACTTACCTAGTAGATATAACTACATACTACAAAACGACTCGAGCGTGTTAAAAATGGTTCCAACGATTTTTGTTGTACGTATTGCCAGCAGATATTTACTAACTACTGTTTATGCTCCCAACCTGCTCTATTTTTACAAAAAGAGATATAACGAAGTTTCTGTTTTATATACTATCCTATACCAAGGGCAAAATTGTAAAAAAAAATCGAAGAAAACATTTGATGGAAATACGTTAATAATATTGCAATGCACATTTAGTCCTTAGATCATTTTAAACCACGCCCACTATTTGGAGTCGTTATCTTAACTAATCGATTTATATATTCCGTAGCACATACATCAGAAAATTGTTGTGTTTTGTCGAACAATAATTTTTTTTTTGATAAACTGTCAGAAAAATATGTTGTGACAATGTCACAATGGCTCAGTGGCGCGATGGTTAGTGCGATGAACGAACGGCTAACGGAGTCGGCATAAAACAGGAGGTCCCGCCATCGTGCAAGAAGTACACACGCACACATGAATGGTTGTGAGAAAGCTAGGCCCTGGGTACTAACGAGCATGTTGCGCCAAAAATTTGTATTTTTGACAATGTCATTTTATTTCAACCCCATATGTTAATCGTGTAAAAGTAAACAATTGTCTCAATATAATAAAAATATTTTAGATCAAAATCTAATGTCTTTCCCTACTTTTAAGAATCAATTCTTATGGGTATATTGTAAGCAGACTCTAGCCATACACCTCATTCATATTATTTTCCAAACAAACGGGTGTAGTTTTACAGTTTTCCATTAAATTTGTACACATGCTACAGGTTACTTTCAAGTTAAGCTATTCTGCTCGATGTAGTGAAAACTTTTGAAATTTATCGATAGCGATATTTTAAAGTTTATTGAATGCTTCCTGTGCAATGAATAGAGCTAAAGAGGAAATATGCTAGACCAAACCATAGTAGTGGCAGGAAATATGTTTCCTTTTTGTTTATGTGGGATAAATACACTAAATAAAGAACTACATTTTTATGAAAAAGACCAAAAATACAGTGGCAATGGGAGAGTTATCTAATGCTATTGAAACTTCACATGAAATATAAAAAGTGAATTAATGGAATTTTGGGTATTTTTGACTAATGTAAAAAATGGTTTGCATTCCTTTTACTTTGCATCGTACAAGTTACACTGTTATGTTCTTCAAACTAGTTCATAATTGTTAATGGAGAATGTAGAATGTATAAATAAAGTGAACTAATGAACTACTGAGATATACCGTTAAAACTGGGGATATGACATTAAATACACACATTTTGTGCAATTATAATTATAAAACATATGAGAAGGCTACAATATTAGGATTGTCTAAATATGCTGCCTAGACACTTTTTTGAAATTCTTTACGGCTTGGCTTAAAACTATGTTTTTCTAAAAAGGGGGCGTGGCAGTGGGGGATTTCAAAAATGTTTACACTTCTTCTGCTTTGTTGGCCAAAATTAATCTTAATCGACTCAGCTAGCGATTCTGAATCGATCCATATACGTTGAGGTATATGTATCGAAATTATTTCTCTATGTTGCAAACTTAATGTCAAAACTAATATACCCCTATCACGCGATAGCGGATGCCAGAGCGCCTGGACTGAATAACTGCCAGCAACTCACCCAAAGTCCAAGAGGATGGAATGCTAACTTTTCTCAGATTGAGACCCAAACGGATCCGGAACCAATTAAGTAAAGCAAGTAATTACTTTTCTGTGGAAAACCTAAAAATACTTCAAAAAATATTTTCAATATATGTATAAATATGTTAAGTTCTATAGCGAATCAGTTGTATACACATACAAATACCTACTCCACTTTATTATAGACCATATCTCCTGTATCACTTGTAGGTCTAAGTGTAATATCTTTCCACTAAAATGTGCCATGACAAACATTATCAATTATTCCTTAATCAAATTTAATTCGAAATTGAATGCTAATGAAATGAAACGTTTACAGTTAAATTCCCATGTGAATACATGCATTGAGTAGTTATGACTCATCAATAGCTTCATTATTTTCCGTACACCTTGTGTAATCAATGTATACCCTAGTGATAAAGCCCCAGTAATATATATTTCAGCAGCTGATAACTCGATATGATTTTAATGGAATTATTAAGATGAGTGAACATTATTTTGAAATTATAAGCACAATCGGAATTCAAATGGGCGAATTAAAATGGTAAATTTGAATGGGAATAAGGTCAGTTTACGTGACGCTTCTAAAAATGCTTGGCTTCATGCACATCCAGAGTGGGTTTGAAATATCAATTGTATATAATCTGGTGAATCCAAGCACTTTGACTCTAGTGAATTAAATTTGTATACGTACCTTTAACATAGATACCTAATATCCTCATACATGAGAATCTTAATTGTAGAACTATCGATTAACCTACAATGAATAGACTTTGCCAACAGAAGAATGACATTTTCCATTGGTAAGAATTAATATATAGAAATTTAAAAACTGTTTATACCCTATTCTATAGGGGTATATTAGTTTTGATATATAGTTTCTATCATAGAGAAATTATTTATTTACATATACCTTAATGTATATGGATCGACTCACTAGCTGATTCCGTAGGTCTGTCCTTCACTACGTTACCAGTTTTTGAGCCTTAAGTTTTTACCTAGAATGATGAAATTTGGTACACGTACGCTCTGTTGCTCCCAGCATAACAAGTGTCCCCTGTACAGAAAAATTTAGTTTTTGACCACAGCCTAAATTTTGAAAAAATGTCTGAACAAGATATTTAGACAATCATAATGTCTTTATTTTGTCTCTATAAAGATGTTTGCCGCGCCCACTTTTTACGGGCATTTTTATTAAAAAACGTCTTTCCGTAAAATTTCAAACAGCTTTAAAAACATATGAGAAGGCTAAATACCCTATCCCATCACATCCTTCAAATTAATATCCCCAAAAAGTGAGCTTTATGGGGATGTAATATAGAAAATGTCATAGTCACAACAAATACTGTTCAAACAGTTTATCAGAATCTTTTGTTGTTCGACAATAAACAACGCTTTTCTCCTGCATATCCTATGGGGTAGGGTATACAACGGTTTTTGAAGGAAAACGCCCCCAAAAAGTGGGTGTGGCAAATAACTTTATATAGACGAAATATAGATGTTGAGATTGTCTTAATATGTTGTACAGACACTTTTTCAAAATACTTTACGGTTTAGCAAAAAAAAACGTTTTTCTAAAAAAGAGACGTGGCAGTGGTCTCATTTCAAAAATGTTTACACTTTTATTGCTCCACTGCACAAGAAACCTATGTACCAAATTTCATTCTCCTAGCTCAAAATTTAAGGCCTTAAAATGTGATATACAGACATGGCTTAATCGACTCAGCTAGTGATTCTGAGTCTATCCATATACATTGACTTATATGTAGCTAAATTATTTCTCTATGTTACAAACTATGTATCAAAACTAATATACCCCTATAGGATAAGGTATAAAAACTTAACATAAATAGACTAAAATTCACAGACCTACCCTTAGGGTTAAATCTCAGAATATACCCGAGATAAGGCATGTCTGTCGTAAAATCGAGTGTAGAGCGTATACAATAAAACAAAAATTCAATGAGTACAACAGATAATGTAAAGTATGCTTAACGTAAATACCTAGCGATTAGAGCTCTTATTTCACAGTGGGTCTACCCATATATTAGAACCATAGAAAAGTGTTGCTTTACACCCCACCGGAGGTGTATTGGTGTATTTTTAAAAATCGTGTGTCTATCAGCTTCCTATAGCTCTTGTATTCTAAAGCTTCTTCTCACCAACTTTAGAATACCATACGGCTCCGCACGATCTTTCTTATGGATAACTTAACCAACCCAGTCCAGAATCTCATAAGTTACTAAGTCACTACTGGTAAGTAGTCAGCAGCAACACCAACTAACTTTCCCACTTAATGCGCTATTTAACTACAATTGCTTATTGAACACACTGTTTATAAGAACAAAATTTTTCATCTAACAATGAGTCTGATTACATCACATCGCCCTTTTGAGTAAAAATGATTCTTACGGCATGTGTGTCACCGATTTTTGGGCCTTCAATTTTGAGCTAGGATGAAAGTTGCTATATAGACTCTCTGTCCGACGAAGCAGAACACGTATTAATAATTTTAAAATCCGCTCAATTTTCAGAAAAATGTTGCTTTTGGCCAAACGGTAAATTTTTTTGAAAAAGTGCCTCAACAATATATTCAGATATTCCCAATATCTATATTTTGTCTATACAAAGTTTTTGGCACGCCCACTTTTTGGGGACGTTTTCATTAAAAAACAATTTTCAGTCAAATTTTAAAATATTTGAAAAAATTTTTAATGCAAAATCATTGATAATATTAAGATAAATATTTCGTCCATATGTCATTTTAGCCCACGCCCACTTTTTGGAGACGTGTTATTAACATATCAATTTGTATGCATTACCCCATAGCATGTGCAATAGAAACATATGAGAAGGTTACAATTCGCTGTTCGGATCGTTGAATACCCTATCCCATTCCATCCTATCCAAAAGTGGGCGTAGCTAAAAACGTTATGAGGATGAAATTAGAAAATGACATTGTGACAACATACTGTTCACACAGTTGACAACGACATTTTCCACGGCATATGCTCTGGAGCAGGGTATAAATATGATTTTTGTAGGAAAACGCCCCCAAAAAGTTTGTTTGGGTATAAAGGATCTATAGACGAAATAGCGAATGATTTTCCATCAAAAGATTTTTCAATTTGTAACTTTCTCTTACAAAGGGAAAGATATTGTTTTCGTGAACAGCCGAACCCAAAAAAGTGGTTTTGGGAATTCCGTCCGTCGGTCCGTCTGTCCGTAATTGTCTCCCCAGCTTAAACGGCTTGATCAATTTTCTTCAAATTTCATATCCATGTTTGTTTATACCCTATCCCATAGGGGTATATTAGTAATGATACTTAGTTTGTAACATAGAGAAATAATTTAGCTACATCTACCTCAAAGTATATGGATCGACTCAGAATCGCTAGCTGAGTCGAATTAGCCATGTCTGTCTGTCCGTCCGTCCGTCTGTCTGTTCGTCACCGATTTTTGGGCCTAAAATTTTGAGCTAGGATAATGAAATTTGGTATATAGGATCCTTGGCCGAGTCACCAGAACAAGTGTAAACATTTTTAAAATCCGCCCACTGCCATGCCGCCTTTTAGAAAATACGTAGTTTTAAGCCAAACCGTAAGGAATTTCAAAAAAGTGTGTTTGCAACATATTTAGACAATCCTAATATCTATATTTCGTGCATACAAAGTTTTTTGCCACGCCCACTTTTTGGGGGCGTTTTTAGTAAAAAACGCTTTTTGTCCAAATTTTAAAACTTTCGAAAAAAATTTTGATGCAAATACTTCCGCAATGGTAATATAAACATTTTGACCATAGATCATTTTCACCTACGCCCACATTTTGGGGCGTTTTCTTACAAAAACCATTTGTATACCCCATCCCAAGGCATTAGCAATAGAAATACGTTGTTTTTTGTCGAACCACAAAAGATTTTGAAAAACTGTCTGAGCAATATATTGTGACAATGTCATTTTCTGTTTTTCATCGCCATAAGGCCTATATTTTGAGGATATTAATTTAAAGGATGGGATGGGATAGGGTATTCAACGATCCGCATAGCGGATTGTAGCCTCTCATATGTTTTTTTCATAATTCTAGGCCACTTGTTTTTAGCCAAGTTATTAACGGTACCTGCCATATAAAAATTACACATAACCTCAATTTTCTCGATAACGGTTCCAAGGATTTTGATTAAACTGTATATATACTGTAAGAATATTGGTTCCAACAAAACTGCATATCCAGTTTAACGGATTTTGTCTTATGGCCATATAAAGGAAATTGTTAATTTCTCGCAAACTTCTATGCCAAATTGAATGAAATATAATATATTTACTACTTTTATAATTTGAAACAATTCCATATAATTAGTTTTAGCCCAACTATCACTAAACGTAATGTTACGTTTTAGCCAATAACGGAAAACCATTATTATTCACATAGACACCGATTCGTTTAAATTTCGAAATAAACGTTCGTATAATAACATTTCGACATTATTTATATCATTTTTAGCATTGATAATCAAAATGCGCACTATTTGATCTAATGTCCAACTAGCTGTGAAAGAGAAAGTTGCGTACGACCCAGTCGTGCACCCACCACTCATTATACCCTATCCCATAGGGGGGTATATTAGTTTTGATACTTAGTTTGTAACATAGAGAAATAATTTTGCTACATATACCTCAAAGTATATGGATCGGCTCAGAATCGCTAGCTGAGTCGAATTAGCCATGTCTGTCTGTCCGTCCGTCCGTCCGTCCGTCCGTCCGTCTGTCTGTTCGTCAGCGGTTTTTGGGCCTTAAATTTTGAGCTAGGATAATGAAATTTGGTATATAGGATCCTCGTCCGTGCCACCAGAACAAGTGTAAAAATTTTTAAAATCCGCCCACTGCCACGCCCCCTTTTTAGGAAAACTTATTTTTTGGCCAAACCGTAAGGAATTTCAAAAAAGTGTCTGAGTAACATATTTAGACAATCCTAATATCTATATTTCGTTCATACAAAGTTTTTTGCCACGCCCACTTTTTGGAGGCGTTTTTAGTAAAAAACGCTTTTTGTCCAAATTTTAAAACTTTCGAAAAAAATTTTGATGCAAATACTTCCGAAACGGTAATATAAACATTTTGTCCATAGATTATTTTCACCTACGCCCACATTTTGGGGGCGTTTTCTTACAAAAACCGTTTGTATACCCCATCCCAAGGCATTAGCAATAGAAATACGAACCACACAAGATTTTGAGAAACTGTCTGAGCAATATATTGTGACAATGTCATTTTCTGTATTTCATTGCCATAAGGCCTATATTTTGAGGATATTAATTTAAAGGATGGGATGGGATAGGGTATTCAACGATCCGCATAGCGGATTGTAGACTCTCATATGTTTTTTATACCCTATCCCATAGGGGTATATTAGTTTTGATACTTAGTTTTGTAACATAGAGATAATTTAGCTACATATACCTCAAAGTATATGGATCGACTCAGAATCGCTAGCTGAGTCGATTAAGCCATGTCTGTCTGTCCGTCCGTCCGTACGTCTGTCTGTTCGTCACCGATTTTTGGGCCTTAAATTTTGAGCTAGGATAATGAAATTTGGTATATAGGATCCTTGTCCGTGTCACCAGAACAAGTGTAAAAATTTTTGAAATCCGCCCACTGCCACGCCCCCTTTTTAAGAAAAAGTATTTTTTGGCCAAACCGTAAAGAATTTTAAAAAAGTGTCTGAGAAGCATTTTTAGAGAATCGTAATATCTAGATTTCGTCAATATAAAGTTTTTTGCCACGCCCACTTTTTGGGGACGTTTTTTATAAAAAATGTTTTTTGGTCAAATTTTAAAATTTTCAAAAAAAAATTTTGATGTACAATCATTGGTAGTATTAACACCAACATTTCGTCAATAGACCATTTTAACCCTAACCCACTTTTTGGGGGCGTTTTCTTACAAAAACCATTTGTATGCCCTACCCCAAGGCATATGCAAAGTAAAACGTTGTTTTTTGTCGAACCATAAAAGAATTTGATAAACCTTCGGAACAATATGTTGTAACAACGTCATTTTCAATACTTTATGACCATAAAGACCATATTTTGGGGATATTAATTTTAAGGATGGGATGGGATAGGGTATTAAACGATCCGCACAGCGGATTGTAGCCTTCTCATATGTTTTTTCTTTCAAAATAACAATTATAGTTTGTTATAATAAACATGAGAGCGCATGTCAAGTTCCAACCAGGGTGATGGTAAATTTGTTTCTACCTAAAGTCTTCCCTAAACCACCTACCAGTTGTTCCCCTGACAATTAAGCCATGAAAACAAAATCCAATTACTTCTATAAATACAGCTTGTGTCTACAATATCTACGAGTATCTATCTATCTATCTATCTAGTACAATAATACCAAAATATTTCATACATGGGGTAGTGCTCACGGACTGAAAGCTTGCCTCTGCTCTATTCCCAAGTCGATTTACTGCAGACAGTTTTTTTGTCTGACAGCTACTTGAAGTTTGTTAACTGCATTTTTTTTTAAATATGATCTACCTATATAGATGGACTATGGTTAGGTATCCGTTAGATGAGAAAGAATATAAAATATTTAGATAACCTTTCGTCATGAAGGGGTATAAGCTTTTGATGTCTCTTTAACATAGTATTCATGTTAAGTGCATGGCACGAGTAGGAGTTGTTCTAATAGGTAGAGACATTAAAGAGACCATACCGCACCAAAGTTCGTTTCTATTCATGACAACATTTCACTTCTGTCAACTAAAGAACCAGAGAAAATGGGATATTCCAGATCAATAAAATTGTTGTGCAGCTTTGCTATGTTTTTCAATGCAGTATGGATGTATGAATTTTGTAATTTTGTTCGAGTAACACATGTGGTCTATGCATATTGAAAAGTGTCCATCTATGTGTGTTTATTGAAGTGTTATGATGTGTCCGACGCATGCATGCGTTAGTAATTTTGACAGCTTGGGCAGCAGGCTTTGTAAAAGAGTAATAGCATTGATGTGGCGTTAGGTAGGCTGTGGTTAAAAAATACCAAATTTGTTACGTGGGGTAACGTGGTGTCGTGGCAATTGGTTCGTCGGTAGAGCAGTTTTCAGCGTGTGGACTCTTGATTTTAAATTTTCCTGTACGCCTCTCGTGGCGCAATCAAAGACGAGGTGAATTTTAAGGTTTTATTAATTTTTATTAAAAAAATATAATATCAGCCAAGGGGCAAAAATCAGCCAAGGGGCAACAATCAGCCAAGGGGCAAAAATCAGCCAAGGGGCAAAATCAAGATTTAATAATAAACATATGAGAGGCTACAATCCGCTATGCGGATCGTTGAATACCCTATCCCATCCCATCCTTTAAATTAATATCCTCAAAATATAGGCCTTATGGCGATGAAATACAGAAAATGACATTGTCACAATATATTGCTCAGACAGTTTCTCAAAATCTTGTGTGGTTCGACAAAAAACAACGTATTTCTATTGCTAATGCCTTGTGATGGGGTATTCAAATGGTTTTTGTAAGAAAACGCCCCCAAAATGTGGGCGTAGGTGAAAATGATCTATGGACAAAATGTTTATATTACCATTTCGAAAGTATTTGCATCAAAATTTCTTTCGAAAGTTTTAAAATTTGGACAAAAAGCGTTTTTTACTAAAAACGCCCCCAAAAAGTGGGCGTGGCAAAAAACTTGGTATGAACGAAATATAGATATTAGGATTGTCTAAATATGCTACTCAGACACTTTTATGAAATTCCTTACGGTTTGGCCAAAAAATAAGTTTTCCTAAAAAGGGGGCGTGGCAGTGGGCGGATTTCAAAAATGTTAACACTTGTTCTGGTGGCACGGACGAGGATCCTCTATACCAAATTTCATTATCCTAGCTCAAAATTTAAGGCCCAAAAACCGCTGACGAACAGACAGACGGACGGACGGACGGACATTTGGCGGTGTTCATTGCAAAGCGAATGGACGGCAAATCGTCTGCCCAAGTTGTGTGGTTGTTACCAACAAGGATGGCGAGTTGAGTCTTCATATCTCTATTCTTGCGTTCAACTGGATTTGCTTCTGGGTGATAAACTGGAGTTAATGTTTGTTCGATCCCCAAACAATGTGTTAGTTGTTGCATAAGTGCAGATATGAATTGTGTGCCGTTATCTGTCAATAAACGTCGTGGAGTCCCATAACGAAGAAAAACTTCATTTAATAGAGTTAGCGCACAATTTTCTGCAGTGGCTTCTATCAAAGGGAATATTTCTACCCATCTACTGGCAATGTCTTCAGCTATCAAGATCCATTTATATCCATCTTTTGTAGCGGGCAGAGGCCCAAAAAGATCTACTGCTAATATTTCGAACCGTTGGTTGCTTGATACAGTTTTGAGTAGACCTATTGGTTTTTGGTTACTAGGTTTGTATCTTACACACTGAACAAAATTACCTATATTATTGGCAATGTCTTTACGCATTTCAGGCCAATAGTATCTTGACGCTAATCGATGAATTGTATGTTCAATACCATAATGGCCCGCAGTGGATGCATTGTGATAATTGTTTAGAATGGATGTACGTTCATGGTTTGGCACAAGGAGTTGTGCATTTTCTGCATCGGATTCTGGTGAGTATCTGTACAATATCCCATCATTAAGCAAGTAACCACGTGTAGTCCATCTAGAGATATCTTCAGTGTTGTTTTCAAAGGATGCAATGATTGAACTTAGTTGATCATCTAGGAGTTGTGCGTTGCGAATTTCATTAGGCTTTCTCGCAGGAATATCAACTTCAAATGCAAATGAGTTCGCATCCGGATTCAGTGTGCTCTGAATCACTGCATGGTGGTCGTGATAACATATCAGCGACTCTATTGGTTTTTCCTGGGGTAAACTCGATGTGAAAGTTATAGGGTTGTAACTGTAATGCTCATCTTGCGAGTCTACCAGTAGGTGATTTTAGACTCATTAACCATTTCAACGGTTGATGATCAGTAATGAGGATTATTTCACCTCCTTCGATGTATCCACGAAATTTGTTTACTGCCCATACTATGGCCAATGCTTCGCGTTCAGTAGTGGAGTAATTTCGTTCAGCGGCGCTTAAAAGTCTTGAGGCATATTCTATTGGATGTTCATCGGCTTTCTCCCCCTGGACTAAAACAGCGCCGATTGCATAATTGCTTGCATCTGTTTTCAGGCGGAAAGATTTTCTTGCAATTGGATCATGATTACCAGTGTTTATCGTATGAATTGCAAATGGGGTTGGCTCGGATAAGACTTCGAAGGCACATTCTTCATTTGTTAGCAATTCACTTAAACAATCTCTTTCAACGGAACTTAGGTCAATTCCTTCGTCTTCACGGAGCTCGACGTCTATTGACAGGATTTCTGTGAAAAATGGTTCCAATTCATCTTCTTGTTCTTGTATTTGAACTAAGGGTGGGAAGAGATCCTCTTTGTTTTTCTTCCGCTCAGGTGTCACTTCATCACGTCTAAGTGAATCATAAAATATATTTTGGATTGAGTGGGGTGAATATTCATTATTCTTCCTTTTTAGAGGCATATTAGGTCCAATATATTCAAATTGTTTTGGTGTTGCAGCAAGTGGAGAAATTACTTTTTGGTTATCAAACCATGACAGGAAAGCAGATTTTTGATTCAAAAGCTCTTTTTTGAATCCGTCGGGGGTGTTTCCGTGACTTTTGCTTTTGGTGGATCTTCTTTCTGGTGTTATTTGGGATTGGTGAACATGGAATGAGCCGGGAACATCTTGTTTCTTTTTAGCGATTTTTGTATTCTGCGTATCATAAAAATCAAAGACTTTTTCTGTTTGGTCCTCAAAGTACCAGATCCTTTGGCCTAAGTCCAAAACAATGCCATTCTGTTCCAGAAAGTCGATACCAATCAACGTTCTATTGTCGGTCGCACGTGGTAAAACCAGAAACTGTATTGGTCGTAATCGATTTCCAATTATAATATTGGTGTCTCCAATATAAACGTCTTGAGACTTTGCATCTCCATCAGCGAGTGTGACGTTTGCTTTCACCTGTTGAAATCTTGTTCCATTTTTGAGCAGGTGTATGAACAATTCCCTGCCAGCAACACTAGTGCGTGCTGCTGTATCCAAATAAGCCATTCCCGTTTCTCCATGTGAGGCAATTGGGATAGTTGGCAGATCTGCGCTCATAGTGGTCCGAATTGAATTAAAAGAAACAGTTGCAGGTCCTTTCGGCAGTTCTTTGCATGTTGGACAGTTGGAGCGAACAAATCCGGGCGCTTTGCATTTGTAACAATGGATTTTTGGCTGAATAGGAGCAGGTTGTCCTTTCATTTTGTCATCACGTTCCTTTTTCCGGCAGTCTTCGATGGTGTGGCCTTTGTGTGAACAATAGTTGCACCGTTTCTTTACAAAATTTTCCACCTTAGGAGCATGTTGGGCTGACCTTTCAGCTATGGAAAGTTCTACCGCTCTTGCCTTGGTGAGCAAATCTCTAAAAGTTGTAATGCCATCTCGTGGAACTCCGTCTCGAATGTGAAGACCTAGCAAACCGTAGATCATGTCTATCATCATTCTTTCATTTGGAACTGGTTCAATTAGTTGAGCAAACAGTGCTCGTTTTGTGGAGATAAAATCATCCGTAGTTTCCTTCGGCTTCTGCTTTTGCTCGAATATTTCCATATAAATCCTATATGCTGGCTTAGCTGGAGCATAGGCATTTCGTAGCAGTGTAAGTACATCTTTCCATGTTGTAGCTTCTCGCTGTACACCTTGCCACCAGGCTATAGCAGTATCTTGCAAAAGAAGCGGAAATCCTTTTATTGCATCTTCATCAGATATTCGTTCAATATCTTTATAAATGTTTATCGTAGCGATAAAACTCTCGACTACAACTGGTTCTCTTTCTCCTTTGAAACGTTCTGTGCAGTGGCTAAGGCTACCATTGCTTACAGATTGCGTTGTCATAGCGGCAATAAGTTCTCTCAGCTGTTCAGCGGATAGTTGAGCCATGTTGTCTGTTGATGCGTTTGCCTTTGTAGCACTTCGCTGGGTAATGCGTTCGCTTTCCTTATATTCTCCGTCTTTTTCAAATTAAATCAATCCACTAGTTGGGTGCCAATGTAACGTGGGATACCGTGGTGTCGTGGCAATTGGTTCGTCGGTAGAGCAGTTTTCAGCGTGTGGACTCTTGATTTTAAATTTTCCTGTACGCCTCTCGTGGCGCAATCAAAGACGAGGTGAATTTTGAGGTTTTATTAATTTTTATTAAAAAAATATAATATCAGCCAAGGGGCAAAAATCAGCCAAGGGGCAACAATCAGCCAAGGGGCAAAAATCAGCCAAGGGGCAACAATCAGCCAAGGGGCAAAAATCAGCCAAGGGGCAAAATCAAGATTTAATAATAAAAAAAATACAGTACCCACAGGTATGCTGTCCTAAGACTGCAGTATCTGTTGAAGCACAGAGATAACGCGCAAGAAGTGTGGTGGGTTTTCAATTGGCAGGAGAAAACAACTGACCGAATCGATGACCGCATCAAACTCCTGACTGAACAAGAGTGAAAATTAAATGATTTTGGCCCGGTATTTATAGTTTATACCCCTGCGGTGGTACATGTACATTTGTCAAAATATCATTTACATATTCATACATAATATCAATTAGTTCTAAACTAAACATACTACTTTTAGTACATTTTAGTACATACAGGCTACAATCAGTACATTATAGAAAAAAAATAAAACTACAGTACAAATGAAAATTATTAATTCGTTATTTTAAATAACGAGTAGCGAGTTATAATTATTAATCGTTATTTTAATTATGAACTTTGAATTTAAATGAAAATTGGTAGTTTAATAGTTAAAGGAAAGTTAACAAAAAGAAAAATATATTGAGTTGTTACAAATTGATATTTTAATGTTTTTTATGTTGAAAGCATATCATTTTTCAAATGGAATTTACTTGTAAAGTTATTGCTTGAGGACGAAAGGTGTACTGATTTATTATATTCGTTTCATCTTAATGTATTTTATGACTGCCAGTTTTTATACCCTATCCCATAGGGGCATATTAGTTTTTATATATAGTTTGTAACATAGAAAAATTATTAAGCTAGATATACCTCAAAGTATATGGATGGACTCAGAATCACTAGCTGAGTCGATTTAGCCATGTCTGTCCGTCCGTCTGTCCGCCCGTCACCAGTTGTTGGCCCTAAATTTTGAGCTAGAAGGATGAAATTTGGTACACGTACTCTTTGTTGCTCCCAACAGAACAAGTGTAAATATTTTCAAAATCCGCCCACTGCCACGCCCCATTTAAGAAAAACTTAGCATTTGGCCAAACCGTAAGGGATTTTGAAAAAGTTTCTGAACAACATATTTAGACAATCTAAATATCTATATTACGTCTGTATCAAGTTTGTTTGCCATGCCCACTTTTTGGGGGCGTTTTCAGAAAAAAAAAACTGTTTTTATTCAAATTTAAAATTTTTCGAAAAAAATTTTGATGCAGAATGATTGGAAATATTAATATTAACATTTCGTCTACAGACCATTTTAACCCACGCTCACCTTTTGGGGGCGTTTTTATACAAAAACCATTTTTATAAACTACCCCATAACATATGCAGGAGAAAATCTTGTCTTTTGTAGAACCGTAAAAGTGTTTTATAAGCAGTCTGACTTGTCCACTTTTTGGGGATTTTAGTTTAACAGATAGGATGGGATAGGGTATTCAACGATCCGTACAGCGGATTGTAGCCTTCTTATATTTTTTAAGATAATTTGCAAATTTAAAACTCCGAAAACTAGTGAAAAAAATCAACAAAACCACTCAAATCAAAATGTAAACATTCAAATTGTCAAATTGTAAAATGTCAACTTTTCTATGTACACATTTAATGTCATCAAAAAACACAACTTTCATAAATCTAACCCGACAAGTCGCATAATAAATTTTATAACGTATATCAAACAATTAGCAATCGTTTTTTAATACAACACATTTGCGAAAGCAAATCAACACAACAGAACATTTGGTCCTTCGAGCCGGATAATATTTCATTAAAGTTATCGAAAAATACTTACTTACTTAAGTGGCGCTACAGTCCGGAATGAACCTGGGCCTCAACCAACATGCCTCTCCAATTAGCCCGGTCCTTAGCTAACTGCCTCCAGTTGCGCACTCCAAGTTGGTTGAGGTCGGTTTCCACTTGTGCGCGCCACTTAAGGCGAGGTCTTCCTCTACTGCGTCCGACGTCTGGCTGGGAATCGAAGACTCTGCGAGCCGGAGTATTGGTGTCCATTCGTTCTACATGTCCTAGCCATCTTAAACGTCCAATGCGGAGTTTTTTGACCAGGGGCATGTCGCTGTACAGCTCGTATAGTTCTTGGTTGAATCTTCGTCTCCATAGCCCGTCAACGCAAACGGGACCGAAGATTTTTCGAAGAATTTTCCTCTCGAATCTACCAAGGATTTCTTCATCCGCTTTTGATACGGTCCATGCTTCAGCGCCGTAGAGCAGGACTGGGATGATCAGGGTCTTATATAGGGTCTCCTTAGTAGTTCGAGTGAGGGCTTTACTACTAAATTGCCTTCTTAGCCCGAAGAAACAGCGGTTGGCAAGAGTAATTCTTCGTTTAATTTCTGACGAGATGTTGTTGTCAGAGCTAATAGCGGAGCCGAGGTAGACAAAGTCCCGTACTACCTCAAAGTTATATCTGTCAATGGTGACGTTCTGTCCAATTCGTCGATGTTGTGAGTCCTTTCGTGATGACAGCATATACTTAGTCTTACCCTCATTTACTGCTAAACCCATTTTCGCCGCTTCCTTCTCTATACTAGCAAACGTGGCTATGACATCACGTTGAGTCCTACCAATGATGTCAATATCGTCAGCGTATGCTAGTAGTTGCACCGACTTTTGGAAAATTGTGCCTCTGGTGTTGGCTTTGGAGCTTTGCACAATTCTCTCAAGAATCAGATTAAAGAAGTCACATGACAGCGCATCGCCTTGCCTAAATCCTTTTTTGGTATCGAATGTGTCGGTGAGGTCGTTTCCGACCCTGATGGAGCAGCGAGAATTCTCTATCGTCATCCTACACAAACGGACGAGTTTGGGCGGTATACCAAAACTAGACATGGATCGAAAAATCATATTCATTAAAATTTCAATTTGTGTTCTAACAAACAGTTTCTTGTGTTAAGTACAAAACCTTTGTCTAGTGAAACAAACTGTATTGACATATATGGACAAATCCTTTGCTCGTCAAAATCGACAGTTTTTACAAAACAGTTTTTATAATTCTGGTTAAATTCCTTTGTTCTTGAACAATCCTTTATACACTAAAAGGGTCCGTTGTCTGTACAACAATTCATGACAAAGAATTTTCTGAACTGTGATATTAGACATTAAGAATTTTTTTTGTATCACTTTTGTGTGTTGTTTTGAGTATAAATCGGTATTCTCGCGTCGTGAATTAAATTTGTTGCAAATTTACAATAGATTGAGGACAATTTCAACACTTTTTCAACACTAACTACAAAGAGGAAATTAAAGTGAGTTGTTCCAATTCTTAAATATTTTGTTGCTTAAATAAACTAAAATAATGTCCTTCAGTGAGCTGCAAATTGGTATTTTGGCGCAATTGGAGCTCGATTTCCAAAATTTTATGGGGTTGAATGATGATTTAAAGAAAACAACGTATATTGACGGGTGCTTGATGTAACTGAAGTCCAATATTGATGTTGCCAGGGGTAACCATGAGCAGATAATGGGTTCCGGTAAGCTAGAAGAGCATTTAAAAAAGGAAGACTTAGTTAAAGTGTATGAAAAAGTACATCAAACATACCTTATGTACAGCGGTGAGTTATTAGATGCACTTAACAAGCAATCATCAAAAACTAGCACTACTGACAATCCTAGTGCTTCGTGGTGTGCTGCCGATGGTACATGTACAGCATCTAGTAAGCCATTACGTCTTCCTAGTATCGAACCACCAACCTTTTCTGGTTCATATACTTCATGGCGATCATACCACGATCTCTTTAATTTACTGATTCACAGTAACGACTCGTGGAGCGAAATCCAAAAGCTCCATTATTTGAAATCCAGTGTTTCTGGAGTAGCTGAACGCCTTTTGCAGCATTTGTCTCTCGATTCTGGGAATTACGACAAAGCTTGGGAATTACTGAAAGCTTGCTATGACCACAAGCGCATATTGGTTAATGCGCAGCTTAAACTTTTGCTCAGCCAACAGTATTTGATGAAGGAATCTGCAAACGGCATTAAAAATTTATTGGACACTTCATAGGAATGTGTTCACGCTTTGGCGAATTCGGGCTTACCAGAAACTTTGGGAAGAGCGGCTTGGTAGTTCAAGAGAGTTGCCATCTATGACGCAGTTCAAAGAATTTCTGGAGAATAGGTTTAGAACACTTGAAGTAGTTGACCAGCAAGGAAATAAACCGTATGCGAAGCCATGGACGAAGTCAGAAGTGAAGAAAGTGTTTCATACCAACCCGCAGGATAAGCAAAGCTTTCAATGTAAGGTGTGTCACCAAGGTCAGCAATCTCTTAGGAAATGTTAGCGTTTTCGAAGCATGGATACATCACAGCGTCTTCAAACACTTCGCCAAATCAAAGTTTGTGACAACTGCCTCGCATACAGTCATTCATCACGTGAATGCCCTAGTGTTAAGAGCTGCTACTATTGTGGTCAAAGGCATCACGTGCTCTTGCACATCAATCATGCGAACAATCATTCGGTACAGTCAAGACCAGTGAATACTTATATGCACACATACCAACAGCATGTTCCTGGTAATGTGCTAGCGTTGCAGAATTCTGTTAATATCAATGCACCTACTTTCCACTCATCTAGTGTGCATCCCACAACAAGTAGGAATGCATCGGTATGTCATACAGCCCAGGTATACCAAAACACTCAGGTATTACTATCTACAGCAGTTGTAAGAGTACAATCAGCTGATGGTAGATTTCACAACTTACGTGCTTTAATCGATTCTGGATCTGAAGCATCCTTTATTACACAAGCAGCAGCCCAACTTTCAAAACTTAAGAAATACAGAACATCTGTTGAGGAATCAGGGTTGGGGATGGTCAGCATCGGCGAAACCCAATGTTATGTCGATATAACATTTGCCTCACAGCATTCAACATACACAAGTGCTACGAAAGCATTCGTCTTTAAGTCGCTGACTGGGCTTCTTCGGCTCATCGTATGAAAACTCACAGTTGGGACCATTTGATAGGTCTTACGCTTGCAGATCCTAAGTTTTATGCATCAGCTCCAACAGATCTGTTGTTCGGAAGCGAAATCTACGCTGATATCATCAGGATATTGCGAAGTCAATAAGGAATTGGTCCTGTGGCACAGAAAACTCAATTCGGCTGGATCGTCTTTGGGAATATTCCAGTTGAAACTCCAGAGCGCTTTGTTGGCTTTACAAAACTGGTAGATTTAAATACGAAAATACGTAGGTTTTGGGAAATCGAAGAGATTCCGTTCCAGATTCGTGATTCAGATGAAAACATCGCATGTTTAGCAGAATTTTCCAAATCGACAATACGTTGGGAAGACGGACGTTACGAAGTCAAACTGCCATTCAAAGAGGGACATTTTCCAGCATTGGGATCCAGCAAGGAATGTGCTCTTCGACGTCTGGAGAAGCGATTCCACAACGATGAAAGACTAAGGGCGGAATATTCAAAATGTGTTAATGAGTATTAAACACTAAATCACATGGATGAATTGGATTTTGGAGACGAGTTATTAAAAACACCCAGACATTACTACCTGCCACATCATGCAGCCTTTAAAGAAGCAAGCTCTACAACATAGTTGAGAGTTGTTTTTGATGCTGCGGTGAAGTCGTCAAATGGTTCCTCCCTAAATGAACATTTACATGTAGGTCCCAAATTACAGCGCAACATTATTGACATCATAATTAGATGGAGAAAACATCGTTACACATTCACGGCCGGAACTGCAAGCGCTCCTTATTTAGCGATAAGGGAACTCCATCAAGTGGCAGCGGATGAAAGTTATCGATATCCAATAGGAGCAAGGGCAGTTAGAGAAGATATGTATGTGGACGACATGATCAAGGATAGAACGCGTTCAGATACCTAGGAGTATAAATACCCATGCGTCCATTAAGGCTATGGATGTTCACGAGTTCAGTGACGCATCTATGAAAGCGTATGGGGCAGCAGTGTATGCTCGAGTTTTGAATGCAAACAACAACATCCATATGCACCTAGTGATGTCAAAAACCGCTAAAGACAGTGAGTCTTCCAAGACTTGAGTTATGTGGAGCGGTCATGCTAGCTTCGATCCTTAAATATACTGTTGATGTCCTAGAAATAACGTCTGTCAATACATACGCCTGGGCAGACTCAACAATTACCCTGCCATGGATTCGAGCTCCTCCTTTTATGTGGACAACGTTTGTCGGCAACTGGGTATCCGAAATCCAGCGTCTAATAAATTGCAGTGTTTGGAAGCATGTACCAACTCATCATAATCCAGCGGACTTAGCTTCTCGAGGAGTGATGCCATCCGCAATGCAGACGCTGGATTTATGGTGGAAAGGACCTGCATATCTACGCGAAACGATGAGATTTCAAGGTGCCAAGGTGCTACACCAAACGATACTGATGAGAAAAAACGCGTGATCAAAAAACATTGCGCATTAGTCAACTTAAACGACGAAGACATGGGTTTTCTAGCTGCTTATAGACGTTTCACAGCACGAAGAGGTTTATGTGCTAACATCTACAGCGACTGTGGTACTAACTTTGTGGGAGCAAACAACGAACTTAATAAAATGTTCAAAAATGCAAAACAAGATTGGATCGAAGTTGCCGAAAATCTTGCCAATTTGGGAACCAAATGGAATTTCATCCCCCCCGATTCTCCTCATTTCGGAGGTTTATGGGAAGCCGGGGTGAAATCGGTAAAGTTCCATCTAAAACGGATTGTGGGAAATGAAAGGTTTACATTCGAGGAACCCACCACCCTTCTAGCACAAATAAAAGCGTGTCTGAATTCACGACCTTTGTGCCCACAATCAGGCAATCCGGATGACTTCGATGTTATCACCCCAAGCCACTTTTTGGTCGGAGAAGCGCTTCACAATGTACCGCAGGAAGACACATTACTATTAAAAATGAATTACCTCGATGGAAGCAGATTCAAATGATGGTGGACTCTTTTTGGATAAAGTGGAGCAGCGAATATCTGTCAAGGTTGCACCAACGCCCAAAATGGAAGAAATCGGCGACCTAGTTCTCGTAAAAGATGAACGAGTTCCACCATCACAATGGATTCTGGCTAGGATCGAACAAACACATCCTGGAGTAGACGATTTAATCCGCGTGGTAACGTTGAAAACCAAATCGGGAAAAATGAAGCGACCTATTAAAAAGATTTGTAACCGATCTTCAACACACAAACAGCGAATATACAACCATAATCTAAAATCAAAAATAATATAAACAGACAATAATCTTTCTTTTAAAAAATTCTTTATTTAAACTATTTAATTTCGACACAATTCCTTAAACTCTAAAACTTAAAATTACCACAATTTAAAATATATGGACAACATAATACTCAACACGAAATTTCATTAACTACACAAACGATAACGATTTGACACAAAAACTTATTATCAACTAAAAATTACATCTAATTATCAACAAAAGAAACTATAAATAATCAACACAAAATCACAAATGAACTAGGTATTTTACACTAAAATATTTATAACATTTTATATGTTCACTCAAATAACTTTTGCACAAATATTTTCTTCAACACAAGAAATTATAAACAAATCAATTTCGATTTGACATATCACGAAAATAACGCACTCAAACACACATATACCCGCGCACGCGATCGCGAAAATGAAAACAAATTGAAAAACCGTAGGTGGTACACAAGAAATCACCAAAATCCTGATAACCTACGAAGAATACAGTGGACGACACGAGCTTTGCCTAATGTACCCACGAAAACGCAGCCCAACCCCCTCTCCTATGGCTCACATGCGGAACCCAACGCATAATCAAAAACATATGGAAGGCTACAATCCGCTGTGCGGGTCGTTGAATAAACTATTGCATCCTATCTGTAAAACTAAAATCCCCAAAAAGTGGACATGGCTAAAAACACGATGTGGATAAAATAAATAAAATGACATGGTGACTACAAATTCTTCAGACTGCTTATAAAAAACGTTTACGGATCTACAAAATATAAAAATGGTCAAAAAATACGTTTTTCTAAAAAGGGGGCGTGGCAGTGGGCGGATTTCAAAAATTTTTACACTTGTTCTGCGGGAGCAACAAAGAGCACGTGTACCAAATTTAATCCTTATATGATCGAAATATGGATATTACGATTGTCTAACTACACTTCTCAGACACTTTTTTAAAACTCCTTACAGTTTGGCAAAAAACAACGTTTTTCTAAAAAGGGGGCGTGGCAGTGGGCGGATTTCAAAAATGTTTACATTTGTTCTGCTGGGAACAACAAAGACCACCAAATTTCATCATTCTAGCTCAAAATTGAAGGCCCAAAAACTGGTGACGGACGGACGGACGGACAGACATGGCTAAATCGACTCAGCTATCGATTCTGAGTCAATCCATATACTTTGAGGTATATGTAGCTAAATTATTTCTCTATGTTACAAACTATGTATCAAAACTAATATACCCCTATGGGATGGGGTATAAACATATGAGAGGGCTACAATCCGCACAGCGGATTGTATACCCTATCCCATCCCATTTGTAAAACTAATATCCCCAAAATGTGGACATGGCTTAAAACACGATGGGGATTAAATATAGGAAATGACAATGTCACAACAAATTGTATAGTCCGTACCAATTCAGTTGGCCATTTTACTGCGCAGGTCTCTTAAAATTTATTTTAAAATATCTTAAATTTCTCTTAAATCCTCTCTGTGCGCACTCGACCGTTGGCAAACTAGTGCAAACCAAACCAGTTGGGCATTTTACTGCGCAGGTCTCTTAAAATTTATTTTAAAATATCTTAAATTTCTCTTAAATCCTCTCTCTGCGCAATCGACCGTTGGCCAACTGATTTGGTACGCACTATACGGTTCTACAAAAGACAAGGTTTTTCTCCTGCATATGTTATGGGGAAGTGTATAAAAATGGTATAGGGGTATATTAGTTTTGATACATAGTATGTAACATAGAGAAATAATTTAGCTACATATACCTTAAAGTATATAGATCGACTCAGAATCGATAGCTGAGTCGATTTAGCCGTGTCTGTCCGTCCGCCCGTCCGTCCGTACGTCACCAGTTTTTGGGTCTTAAGTTTTGAGTTAGAATGATGAAATTTGGTACCCGTGGTCTTTGTTGCTCCCAGCAGAACAAGTGTAAAAATTTATGAAATCCGCCCATTGCCACGCCCCCTTTTCAGAAAAACGTAGTTTTTGGCCAAAGCGTAACGAACTTTAAAAAAGTGTCTGAGAAGCGTAGTTAGATAATCGTAATATCTATATTTCGTTCAAATAAAGTTTTTTGCCACGCCCACTTTTTGGGTGCGTTTTTAAAAAAAAAGTTTTTCGGTCAAATTTTAAAATTTTAGAAAAAAAAATTGATGCACAATCATTAGTAATATTAATATGAAAATTTCGTCTATGGACCATTTTAACCCACGCGCACTTTTATGGGGCGTTTTTATCTAAAAACCATTTTTATACACTACCCCATAACATATGCAGGAGAAAAATCTTGTCTTTTGTAGAACCGTAAAACTTGTTGTGACATTGCCATTTTCTTCTTAAGTGGCGCTACAGTCTGGGATGAACCTGGGCATCAACCAACATGCCTCTCCAATTAGCCCGGTCCTTAGCTAACTGCCTCCAGTTGCGAGCTTCAAGTTGGTTTAGGTCAGTTTTTACTTATGCGCGCCACTTAAGGCGAGGTCTTCCTCTACTGCGTCCGACGTCCGGGTGGGAATCGAAGACTCTGCGAGCCGGAGTATTGGTGTCCATTCGTGCCACATGTACTAGCCATCTTAAACGTCCAATGTGGAGTTTTTTGACCAGGGGCATGTCGCTGTACAGCTCGTTTAGTTCTTGGTAGAATCTTCGTCTCCATAGCCCGTCAACGCAAACGGGACCGAAGATTTTTCGAAGAATTTTCCTCTCGAATCTACCAAGGATTTCTTCATCCGCTTTTGATACGGTCCATGCTTCAGCGCCGTAGAGCAGGACTAGGATGATCAAGGTCTTATATAGGATCTCCTTAGTAGTTCGAGTGAGGGCTTTACTTCTAAATTGTCTTCTTAGCCCGAAGAAACAGCGATTGGCAAGAGTAATTCTTCGTTTGATTTCTGACGAGATGTTGTTGTCAGAGTTAATAGCGGAGCCGAGGTAGACAAAGTCCAGTACTACCTCAAAGTTATATCTGTCAATGGTGACGTTCTATCCAATTATTCGATGTTGTGAGTCCTTTCGTGTCTTACCCTCATTTACTGCTAAACCCATTTTTGCGCTTCCTTCTCAAACGTGGCTGTGACAGCACGTTAAGTCCTACCGATGATGTCAATATCGTCGGCGTATGCTAGTACTTGCACCGATTTATGGAAGATTGTGCCTCTACTGTTGGCTTAGGAGTTTTGCTATCCTATCCTCTCTAGAATTAAATTAAGGAAGTCACATGACAGCGCATCACCTTGCCTTAACACTTCTTTGGTACCGTATGTGTCGGTCAGATCGTTTCCGACTCTGATGGAGCAACTAGTTTTCTCCATCGTCATCCTACACGGACGGACGAGTTTGGGCGGTATACTAAAACAAGACGTGGCTCTGTATAGTCCGTCTCTATAAGTGCTGTCGTATGCGGCTTTGAAATCGATGAATAGGTGGTGGGTATCGATCTGGACTTCTTGGTTTTTTTCCAGGATCTGCTGAAATGTGAAAAATTGATCAGTTGTGCGAACTTTCCTATTCTAAAACCACCCTGATAAGAGCCGATCAGGTATTCACATATTAAGGCAGGTAGGATATTGTACGCGATGTTGAGGAGACTTTGCCTCTGCAGTTGGCGCAATTCAGAGGGTCCTTTTTTTTGGGAATCAGGCAAACGATGCTGAGGTTGATCTGGAGACCGCCATGTCCCCAAATGGATATCGGGGTGAGAAAACCGTGTGATTGCTATAGTGGAATTTTGTGCAGTAGCGAAGTCAATAAGCCTAAGTCCGTTGCCAGACGTGTTGTCTTGTAGGCTGTATTTTCCGACAATCCCGCTAAAGATGTCTTCTCTTCCTACCTTTGTGTTTAAATCTCCCAGCACGATTTTAACATCATACTTCGGTAGTCGTTCATAGGTTTTGTCCCCAAAAAATGGGCGTGTCAAAAAACTTTATAAAGACGAAATATAGATATTCTGATTCTCTAAATATATGGCTCAAATACTTTTTGTAAAATTTCTTACGGTTTGTCCAAAAACTACGTTTTTCAAAAAACTAGTTGTGGCAGTAGGCGGCTTTCAAAAATGTTTACACTTGTTCTGCTGGGAGCAACAAAGAGCACGTGTACCAAATTTCATAATTCTAGCTCAAAATTAAAGTCCCAAAAACTGGTGACGTACGGACGGACAGACATGGCTAAATCGACTCAGCTAGCGGTTATGAGTCGATCCATACACTTTGAGGTATATTAAGCTAAATTATTTTTCTATTTTACAAACTATGTTACAAAAGTAATATACCCCTATGGGATAGGGTATAAACATACTCCAAACCTATATAAATACAAATGATCATTCAAAAATATGTTTAATCATATGAGAAGGCTATAATCCGCTGTGCGGATCGTTGAATACCCTATCCCATCCGATCCTTAAAATGAATATCCCCCAAATGTGGTCTTTATGGCCATTAAGTATTGAAAATGACGTTGTTACAGCATTATGTTCAGACGGTTTATCAAAAAAAAAATCAAAATATAATCTGAGGTATATCTAGCTAAATTATTTCTCTATGTTACAAACTATGTATCAAAACTAATATATCCCTATGGGATAGAGTATACAAATTTTAAGGCAAAACAATTTTTTTTTGTATTTGTTGATAAGACAAACAAAACAAACAAAATTCGCGGAAAGTTCAAGTCAGTGAAACGAGTCAAGTGTAGTAAACAACCTATGATATCATTTAAGAAATAAACAGAGTACGAAAATTGTATTCAGTTTTTTTCAAAGATTATGAATTCTATACAGATGACGCATTGAGAACAAAAAACATATGAGAGGGCTACAATCCACTGTGCGGATCGTTGAATACCCTATCCCATCCTATCTGTTAAACTAAAATCCCCAAAAAGTGGACATGGCTAAAAACACGATGTGGATAAAATAAAGAAAATGACATGGTGACAACAAATTTTTCAGACTGCTTATAAAAAAACTTTTACGGTTCTAAAAAAGTCAAGGTTTTCTCCTGCATATGTTATGTGGTAGGGTATAAAAATGTTTTTTGTATAAAAATACGTTTTTCTAAAACGGGGGCGTGGCAGTGGGCGGATTTCAAAAATTTGTACACTTGTTCTGCTGGGAGCAACAAAGAGCACGTGTACCAAATTTCATCCTTCTAGCTCAAAATTTAAGGCCCAAAAACTGGTGACGTACGGACGGACGGACGGACGGACAGACATGGCTAAATCGACTCAGCTATCGATTCTGAGTCGATCCATATACTTTGAGGTATATGTAGCTAAATTATTTCTCTATGTTACAAACTATGTATCAAAACTAATATACCCCTATGGGATAGGGTATAAACAGAAACTTTTGCTAAGTAGCTTCATGGTACGGGCGGGCGGTGTGCATGAATACACATGAAAAACAAGAACAAAAACATATGGCGTGCATTTTTAGTATATTTAGTAGGTATATAAGATATCGTTATCTTCGAATAGAATCGTTATCGAATTTGAACAAATCGCTTGATTCCATTTTCGGTATATATGCAATTCAATGAATTTTTTAAAAGAAAAACAAAGTATGCCGTTTCATTCTACACATCAAAAAATTTAATCAAAACCGTTACAGACGTTTTCGAAAAATTCATTTACAAAAACTATGTTTGCATAATCACACTTTGCATAAGGTGATACATAATGACTTGATGAGCCATTTATTTGTTTAAATTATTACTACAGGACATGGCAAGAAATAATTGAATATAAATTGATTTGAAATAGTAACCTATGCATATAATATGAATACTCTGCAGTATTTAATAAACAATAAATCCAGATGTCACAGATACACAACCAACCCATATAAGAAACACATAAAAATTTGATCTTAGGCAAATCGTGTTATTGCAATACTGCTTAAATGAAAAACGCAGCAATACTAAAAATACTAATACTTGCTGCTTGGGCGATCGATTTTAAATTGCAGCAGAGGTTATATTGAGAATAAATATAAAAATGCTCATAATAATGAGTTTGATGAAACCGTTCTTGTAAACAAAGTATTATTGCATTCGGTAAAAGTCTGCGCGACTAACTGTTGTCTTTTTTCAACAATAAACTCAACGAAAATAATCGTGTTGATTGTAATCAAAATCATTGGAGCCGTTTTCGAGAACAATTGGTTTTACCAAAATCGTCATATGGTGAGTAACTTTAATTTTGGACTTTAATGCCAATTCCAAAAACTCTCTTGGATATGCATCGAAGAACCTCGTGTATTATATTTGAACAAAATCCACTCAACCGTTCACCCTCCGACTGCATGCATAGGCCTATAGATGAAGGAATTGCGAGACACATTTTTTCGGACTTTTCCATGATCGTAATGTAAGGATTAATTAAAATCTGGATTTTTTTTTAGGTAAGTAAGTCAAAATATGACAAAAATTGTATAGTTCATGTGAGCTACAAAATTTTGATATATTGAAGTCGCTAAGACATGAACGTAACATATAAAAATTACCAAAAACATCAACCCCCCGTAGAAAGACATTTAATTCAAAATCACCCATATGTATATAATATCAACTAGAAGTAGTTTCTATCAGGAATGATGTTAATTGTTATTAACGCACTAAACTCATTGTTCACTTTTCCGGATAACATATTGCCCCTTGTGCCCACAATCAAGCTCTTCTTCACAGATTTCTTATTTAGGAAACTTCATCTTTCGCCCTTTTGTTACGAATTATAAAGTCTAAATCACTCTCATTTCGGAACTCCATGTAATTTTGAAACGTTGCATTTATTTCGGAATCCTTGTCAAATAATGAGAAGTAAAACTCACTTATAAAACATTGTAGGAATGTATACGAAGAAAACACTTCTTCTGCAGTGTGCACTTTGCCAACAAAATTCAAAAGTTTGTCAAATTTCGTGCAAAATATGACTTTTTGAAGGCAACCAGCTGGAAAAGTCTCGCAAATATTTATTAAGAAGAGCAGCAGCAACGGGAAATTCCCCTTGAAGTGTTGTTACTATTATAGACTTTGCGCATTTTGAACTTTGTCTTTACCAGCAGAATTCCTATGCTTCTGAAGAGAAACTTGAAGTACGAAACATTAAAAATCAACAATAATAAGATATATAATTTGTTTTTCTTAACAAACGTTTTCTGAAACACGCTGCTATACAAAAGGAGTGCTAATTATTTTACAAATACACACACGCTATTTACTATGAAGTAGTGGCATTTATCTATACATATACCTCCGTCTTAAAAACGGTAATAAGTGACTAACAAAACAGTTTTTCCCATAAGAAATACTCACGCAAAAGTTAGTCGCTAATTAGCTAATCAACATTAATACGGGACATATAGTTTACTGATGTTAATCATTTCTATAGTTAAAAGAATAAAGAAAGGTTGTCACGAAATTAAAAACAATCTGTATAAACAAATGAATGGGGTATGCACTGACTACATTAACTACAGATTTAAACTTTTACAATGTGGATGACTAATTTTGCCACTTCAGAAAAATTAAATATTTTATTTCTCAATCAATTAACGAAATATAAAAAATTCTTGAAATATTATAACAGTGAAACTCTGCCATAACAGACCTGGATATGAGTGAACTTGCCTCATATTGTTGAAACACGAAGAGTTTAAAGAAATTATTTTTCTACATAGACTAGAAAAGAAAATTAAACATTTTTCTCCGGTCAAAGCATAAGTGTATGCCTCCAAATAAGTGTATGATTTAAAGCAACCAATATACACCAAAATACTGAAGTTATTGTATACATCAGTAAGCAAAATCATTGAATATTCGGATGAGCATTTTAAAAAGTTGACAGATTTCAGAATGAGTACTTCTTACATTCGCTCATTGTTTTTATTAAAGTGTGGTTTAATTTTAAGGGTCGATGTTGATGTTGGATAAAACACAAATTATATAATTATTTAGGAAATCATTTCTTTTTATTATGATAATATTGGTATGGTTCAATTATGTATGGAACAAAATATCGGCCAAATGGCCGCCGCGACCTCGGCGGCACACCTCCATCCGATGGTCCAAATATTCGATGACGCTAAGGCATAATTGAGGTTCTATGTCATTAATGTGCCGAATTATCTCATCCTTTAGCTCATGAATTGTTGCTGGCTTATCGATTTACACATTTTCTTACAAATAACCCCAAAGAAAGAAGTCCAACGGTGTCAAATTACATGATCTTGGCGGCCAATTGACATCGCCACCACGTGAGTTAACACGGCCATTGAATTTGTCAATTCGGGCCATACAATACAATATATCATCTCACGATAGCGAACACCATTCACAGTAACTGCCTGACCGGCCTCATTTTTGAAAAAATACAGCCCGATGATGCCGCCAGCCCATAAACCGCACCAAACAGTCACTCTTTGTGGGTGCATTGGTTTTTCAATAATCACTCTTGGATTATCATTCGCCCACTGAGTTTAAAATGTGCCTCATCACTGAAGATGGTTTTCTTCGATAATTGATCATCCACTGTTGCGATTTCTTGCCACCATTCTGACCATTGACGACGCTTGAAATGGTCAGGAGGCTTTAGTTTTTGAGTCAATTGCACCTTGTAAGCGTCTTTAGACATAATGTTCATCAACGACGAGCGTGAGAGGTGCAATTGTTGGGCATGACGACGAGTTGAGGTGGACGGCTCTTCAGCCACACAATCGTGTCTATTTTTTTGCGTAACAATTCGTCTGTCGTGTTGGCGCAGCACGAATTCCGTCACCGATTCCCCGGCCGTCCGACACCGACTGCGCAAACACTGTGCCGTTTGGCCACCAACCTTGAAGAGTATTGAACCACACGAGACGTTGCCAAAATCATAATGAGCGATGAGGCTCATTTCCCTCTCAGCGGGTACGTGTACAAGCAAAACTATCGCTTCTGGGGCACTGAACCAGTAATTCACGAGGAGCTATTACACCTGCTCAAAGTTACTGCATGGTGCGCTGTTCACGCTGGAAGAGTCATCGGTCCATTTTTTTTAGAACGCCGCTGTTCAAACGACGGTGCGCGCTATAGGCCCATGGTAACCGAGTTTCTTCTGCCACAATTGGACGCATTAGGACTGGACGACATGTGGTTCCAACAGGACGGTCCAATGGCACACATTGCGAGAGCCACAACTGATATTCTGAAGGGCCAAACAACATCGGATGACTTCTTTTGCCCACCTTGTATTATTTCTGGTATATGACCGCCACGGCTGGCTCGGACGTAGTCTAATCTGGAGGTTAAATTTTCATTAACTTTTTCCAACATTTGTGGCCGTATTTTGGTTTAGCGATGAAGCTCACTTTTGGTTGATAATAAACAAAACTGCCGTAGGTGTTCAAAGTGATGATAATCCCGAAGTGAATGTCGAGATACCATTACAAAAACCGCCACGCCCACTTTTTAGAAAAACGATATTTTTGTCAAACGGTTAATAATTTTGAAAAAGTGTCTGAACAGCACTCTAGATAGCCTGAATATCTATATTTCGTCCATATGAAGTTTTTTGTCAGGCCCACTTTTTGGGGGCGTTTTTAGTAAAAAACGTTTTTCAATCATATTTTCATATATTCGAAAAAAAACTTTTGATGCAAAAATTTTAATAAAATTAATATCAACATTTCGTCCTTAGACCATTTTAACCCACAAAGTTTTTCTCCTGCATATGCTATGGGGCAGTGTATCAAAATGGTTTTTATATAAAAACGCCCCCAAAAAGTGGGCATGGGTTGCAATGGTCTATAGACGAAATGTTCATATTAATATTACTAATGATTCTGCATCAAATTTTTTTTCGAAAATTTTAAAATTTGACCGAAAAACGTTTTTTATTAAAAACGCCACAAAAAGTGAGCGTGGCAAAAAAAATATCTATATTCAGATTGTCTAAATATGTTGTTCAGAAACATTTTTAAAATTCCTTATGGTTTGGTCAAAAACAACGCTTTTCTAAAAACAAGGCGTGGCAGTGGGCGGATTTCAAAAATGATTGCACTTGTTCTGCTGGAAGCAACGATGAGCTCGTATACCAAATTTCATCATTCTAGTTCAAAAGTTAAGGCCCAACAACTGGTGACTTACGGACGGACGGACGGGCAGAAATGGCTTAATCGACTCAGCTATCGATTCTGAGTTGATCCATATACTTCAAGGTATATATAGCTAAATTATTTCTCTATGTTACAAACTATGTAACTATGTAAACTATGTACCCTATGGGATAGGAAACATATGAGAAGGTTACAATCCGCTATACGGATCGTTGAATACTCTATCCAATCTCATCCTTAAATATATTATCCCCAAAATGTGGCCTTTATGGCGATGAATTATAGATAATGACATAGTCACAACATATATTGTTCAAACAGTTTATCAGAATCGTTTGTTGTTCGACAAAAAACAACGTTTTTCTTTTGCAGATGGTATATGGGGTAGGGTATACAAATGTTTTTTGTAGGAAAACTCCTCCAAAATGTGGGCGTGGCCAAGAATTTTATATGGAAGAAATATAGATATTGAGATTTTTTGCATATGTTGTTCAACAACACGTTTTTCAAAGAAGTATCTGCTATGCTCTTCCTTATAACAGTCTAAAATAATGAATCAGAATAAGGCATCTGATGGTATACCCCTTGAATTCTATACTCTTCTTCGGAATTTCTGCAATCTCTGCTGATTCTTTTCACCGCATTTTCGTTGATGAGATATGACCAGAAAGTTTCTTAACATCATCTATATGTGCCATATTAAAAAAAACATATGAGAAGGTTACAATCCGCTGTGCGGATCGTTTAATACCCTATCCCATCCCATCCTTAAAATTAATATCCTCAAAATGTGGTCTTTATGGGCATAAAGTATTGAAAATGGCGTTGTCACAACATATTGTTCAGAAGGTTTATCAAATTCTTTTATGGTTCGACGAAAAACAACGTTTTTCTATTGCATATGCCTTGGGGTAGGGCATAAAAAAGTTTTTTTTGTGAGAAAACGCCCCCAAAAAGTGGGCGTGGGTTAAAATCGTCTATGGACGAAATGTTCATATTAATACTACCAATGATTGTGCATCAATTTTTTTTTTGAAAATTTTAAATTTTGACCAGAAAAAGTTTTTTTTATAAAAAAACGCCCCCAAAAAGTGGGCGTGGCAAAAAACTTTATATTGACGAAATATAGATATGACGATTCCCTAAATATGCTGTTCAGACACTTTTTTAAAATTCCTTAAGGTTTGGCCAAAAAATACGTTTTCCTAAAGAGGGGGCGTGGCAGTGGGCGGATTTCAAAAATTTGTACACTTGTTCTGGTGGCATGGACGAGGATCCTATATACCAAATTTCATTATCCTAGCTCAAAATTTAAGGCCCAAAAATCGGTGACGAACAGACAGACTGACGGACGGACGGACAGACAGACATGGCTAATTCGACTCAGCTAGCGATTCTGAGTCGATCCATATACTTTGAGGTATATGTAGCTAAATTATTTCTCTATGTTACAAACTAAGTATCAAAACTTATATACCCCCCTATGGGATAGGGTATAAAATATGAGACCGTAGAAGTGCTACGAGGTTAAAGTGAAACATCACGCATCGACGTTTCTCAAATAACAGAAGTCCTTCCTCATCAGAAGAACAAAATAAACTTATCTAGTGATGGGTAGTGATGTGCAAAAATTAGTTATCCGGTATTTAATATACAAAACTTGAAATGATTATTGTTACCGAATATGTACTTCTCAAAGGGCCATTATAGCCATCATTGAAACCCCTCATTCGAAATTTTCTTTTACTTCTTGAAGCTTTTTTTATAAATTGTAGATTTGTGTCAAAACAAAGGTTATTTAATTTATTAATTTTCATTTTCATAGTTTTCGCAGAATATCACTTTTGGTTTTTCAATGATCCCGATTTATTTCTGTGAAGTAATGATTGTAATTTCACCCAAATGAAACAGAATTTTCTAAAGATTCCCATTGCCAGCTATGGAGGTAAAATTTCAATTCCATCATGTTTTTTTGTTCCAATGAAGTTGTTCAATGATAGCTATAACTGGACCCAAAGTATTCGTACTGATTATTCATTGCACGTTCACAATTCACAACACAAGCACTAACTCCAAAGAGGCAATGTAATGTACCTAAACCTAAGTATTCACCTATTTAAAATACCTACACATACACAGCTCCTTCCTTTATTTTGCTCTACTCCACAACTCTACATTATGCTGTGTTTGCATACTATACACTGTTTCGTTTTTCTCTTCTCCTGCACTCTAATTACTCTCGTCAAGTCGTTATCGTCAACATACGTCTTACGCTCACCTGTCCAATTTGATTACTAATCTTTCTTCGATCTCCATCTACACACACACTTTAAACTAAACCCTTGTTCTTTATGTCAGAAACTCAGAAATCAGTATTCAAGTAATCAAAGTAATCACTGAGTAGAGTATATGAATAGCTGTGTAATGCTACTTGATACTTTGGTACTGGTTCCAGGAAATCTGTTTTGACTGCGAGACAAAATACAAAGTATCGAATACCAAATACCGAATACTGAATTTGAAGTAACCAATACTCATTCGTTACTCAAAAGTAATGAAATTGCACACCACACCACTAGTGTTGGGTACATCACACATGAGGCAATAGAAATGTCGCATACCTACACAGCTCTGAAATGTCCCATCACCATACAAAGCAAAGATATGTATTGCTTCACACCCATCAAAAGCTACACACACAATAACACAAAACACATTTCGTGTTTCGTCTCCACTCCACTAAACTAAACTAACCATAACCAAGAACATTCACTACAGAGCACTCTCTTATGCTTACGCCTTGCTTGTTGTTTGTCGTGCGTTACATGTCGTTACATGTGAGTTTGGATCTACCCCGACGAGCCCAAAGAAGTTTCACTTCAAAAAAGTGATCCAGGTATACCTGAAAACTACAGAGGAATAGCAATATTAAACTATTTAAGAAAATTATTCGCCCAAATTTTATACTGTCGTCTGATCGGATGGATTGATAGCAATAATAAAATAAGTATATATCAGGATGGATTTCGTGCTAACCTATCAACGATCGACCAAATATTTACCTTAACAACATTAGCAAAACATTTTATTGAAAACAAACAAAAGTTATACGCATTTTTGGTGGACTTCATAGCTGCGTTTGATAAAGTCAATCGTAACTCTCTCCTATTTTAGCTGTTAACCTTAGTGCTTTCAGCACCGTTTATAAGATTTTATGAACAATTCACAATTCAACAAACCTTCGCCACAAATAATGGTGTGCCGCAAGGATGAAGTCTAAGTCTGGTTCTCTTTTTCTCTTTTCTTTATATATTTATGATGTCTGCAAAAGTTTACCAGGAGGTATAAAACGCAATATAAATATATGAGAAGGCACTATACGCTGTGCGGATCGTTGAATACCCTATCCCATCCCATCTTTGAAATAATATCCTCAAAATGTGGGCTTTATGGCGATAAAATACAGAAAATGACATTGTCACAATATATTGCTCAGACAGTTTATCAAAAACTTTTGTGATTCGACAAAAAACAACGTTTTTTATTGCATATGCCTTGGGGTAGGGCATAAAACTGGTTTTTGTAAGAAAACGTCCTCAAAAAGTGGGCGTGGGTTAAAATGGTCTAATGAGGAAATGTTCGTATTAGTACTACCAATGATTGTGCATTAAATTTTTTTTCGAAAATTTTAAAATTTGGACAAAAAGCGTTTTTTTACTAAAAACGCCCCAAAAAGTGGGCGTGGCAAAAAAAACTTTGTATAGACAAAATATAGATATTAGGATTGCCTAAATATGCTTCCCAGAAGCTTTTTTGAAATTCCTTACGGTTTGGCCTAAAAATACGTATTTCTAAAAAGGGGGCGTGGCAGTGGGCGGATTTCAAAAATGTTTACACTTGTTCTAGTGGCACGGACGAGGATCATATATACCAAATTTCATTTTCCTAGCTCAAAATTTAAGGCCCAAAAATCGGTGACGAACAGACAGACGGACGGACGGACAGACAGACATGGCTAATTCGACTCAGCTAGCGATTCTGAGTCAATCCATATACTTTGAGGTATATGTATCGAAATTATTTCTCTATGTTACAAACTTAATGTCAAAACTAATATACCCCCCTATGGGATAGGGTATAAAAAGTAAAACAGCCACAGCTAAAGCTGCAATTAATTTGTTTTTAACGCTATGGTAAATAGCTGCTTTTGCTATGCAAATGAAGTGTACGGCTATAAATACTTAGAGGAGATCGAATCACTTCAACGATACTTTTTTAAACGTATATTTAAACTTCCAATTAATTGTCCAAATTATGCCATATACATTGAGTCAGGACTTCCGTTTATCTACCTTAAAAAACCTCAAAGCAAGCGCAGACTTTATGTGTAAAGTGTTTCGGAGACCCAACACAAATCTTCAAAAACAAATTTTGCAAGTTGCTCTCTTCTGTGGTCAATCACCTTTCAAGGAATGGTATGAATGTATGATATTGCCGAAGCAAACCACTCACCACTGACTCTGTCTGTAAATAATGTGGACGGAAGGAAACATTTATTCTATGACTGTGTGTCAGCTGTAGATGATGGACTGTACCAAAGCTGCCTTGATCGAGCTAGATCATCATCGTCAGGACTAATCTACATACTGCTTCACCATTTTCTTGGCCCAGATCATTATTTCAACAGCAGATTCTCAATCACGTCTAATCTTTAAAATTCGCACCGAATTGATCGAACTGAAATATAGACAACATAGAAATGATATTGACCCCATGTGCACCCTGTGTAACCTCAACCAAATCGAAGATTTATTGCACTTCGTGGCGGTATGTCCTATATAATAATAAAAATCCGAAAACTACATTTTGCCAAAAGCTCCTTAACTTACGAGTGTATGCGGTTATTAAATGGTAGTGGTGTTGGGAAGTTGCTTTTCGCTTTGTGTCACATGCGATGAGTTATCGCCATATGTTTATAGACTCACAGACTTTATAAGATGTTGCACCTCAAATAACTGCAGAAAAAGGATAGAAATATAGAAATTATTAATACTTCTATAAGTTTTTCAACATTTTTCGATTTAGCTAATCTAAAAGTCCAAACTATGCTTAAATTAAAACCGGCTTAAATTAAAACTGGGTTTTTACAAACCCAAGTGCGCTGATCTAAGGAATTCTCGAACTCTTATGACACAAAATCTCTCTTTTTCACATTTGTTAGACCTATCCTTGAATATGCTAGCCAAGTATAGTCGCCTTATCACAAAGCCATATTCTCCGTATTAAGAGCCTCAAACGCAGATTCATCCATTTTGCTCTACGCGGGCTCCCCTGGGAAGACATTCAATCACTTCAAAAACGCCGTGAAATAGCCGACATTTTATTTGCTCATCAGCTTCTACCAGGATATGTTGATTGCCCCCTCTGCCAGAAATTATATCCCTCAACGCCAACTCCCGAAATCTTAAATCTGTTCCCCTCTTCCGACTCAACTTTCACCGAACCAACTACGGAAACAACGAGCTAATGAATAGAATACTGCGCCTGGCTCATCTACCTCTACTCCTTAACTACTTTTCGAATAAATAAATTAAGTCTTAAGTTCAGCTTGTAACGGGTGATTTTTTAAGAGGTTTAGAACTTTTTTTAAAAAAAAAAAACACAAAAAAGATAATTTCATGCAAATGTTGACCGCGGCTGCGTCTCAGGTAGCCCATCCGCTGAGTCCAATTTTGGCATACTCTTTCACACATATCGGCCGGTATCTCACGAATGAATGCATGGATGTTGGCTTCCAGTGCGTCAATCGATGCGGGCTTGTCCCTATAGACATAAGCCTTGACATACCCCCACAAAAAATAATCTAATGGTGTCAAATCGCACGATCTAGGCGGCCAATTGACCGGCCCGAAACGTGAAATTAACTGTTCACCAAACTCGCTTCGCAATTGCGCCATTGTTTCGCGTGCTGTGTGGCATGTGGCACCGTCTTGTTGAAACCACATATCATGCAAGTCAAGAACTTCCATTTCCGGCAAAAAAAAGTTTGTTATCATCGCTCGGTAGCGTTCACCATTGACAGTAACGCTGCGATTCGCATCATCTTTGAAGAAATATGGCCCAATAATGCCGCCGGCCCATAAACCGCACCAAACAGTGGCTTTTTCGGGATGCATTGGTAGCTGTTGCAATGCTTCTGGCTGATCTTCACTCCAAATGCGGCAATTTTGCTTATTTACGTACCCATTCAACCAAAAATGAGCCTCATCGCTGAACACAATTTTTCGATAAAAAAGCGGATCCTCGGCCAGCTTTCCAAGAGCCCATTCACCAAAAATTCGGCGTTGTGGTAGGTCGGCTGGCTTTAGTTCTTGCACCAGCTGTATCTTAAAAGGCTTTACGCCCAAATCCTTCCGCAAAATTTTCCACGTAGTGCTGTAACAAAGGCCTAACTGCTGGGAACGGCGCCGAATCGACATTTCGCGGTCTTCTGTCACACTAGCTGATACGGCCGCAATATTTTCTTCACTACGCACAGTACGTAAACGTGTTGGTGGTTTAATGTCCAACAAAGTAAATTTGGTGCGAAATTTGGTCACAATCTTCCGAATAGACTGCTCAGAAGGTCGAGAATGCCGATCATAAAATGGAAGCAGCGCGCGATGAACATTTCGAACCGAGCACGAATTTTGATAGTAAAATTCAATAATTTGCAAGCGTTGTTCATTTGTAAGACGATCCATGGTTAAATTGCAAACCAAACTGAAGCTGTTTGACGGTGACACAAGGTACTAAACACACGTCAGCTGTCAAAACCAGTGTTGCCAAAACCAAACCAGCTAAAAAATCACCCGTTACTAAGCTTAAATAAATAAATTATCCTAAGTGCGTTTCCAAACGTGTTGTCGTGTAGACTGTGTTTTCCGACAATACTGGAAGTAAAAATAAGCACAGTTGATCTGTAGTCAGAGTTACAACCACTGGGCATTGCCAATTTGAAGCTACTCAGAGTCTACCTCGTTCTACAACATTAAACCATCCTTTTTGTTGGCGTTTTCCTAAGCGATTTGTAGACTCTACCGCTTAACATAGCCATGGAAAAACGACGTTTTTTTGACGAACCATAAAAGATAAACTGTCTGATATTATTTTAGGTGAAATTAGAATTCGTTAATATAACAACTTGAGCACGTTTGCAGTAGGCGATTCTTTGGAAACAATTTCGGTATTGGCGAAAACTCAAAATTGCGTTAAGAGACAAAACTAAATATAAAGCACTAACATTGATTTTCAATTTCTTCGGGCTTCTCCATTATCGAAATGTAAGGTTTATTTAAAATCTCGAGTTCGATTCATTCACGAAATCAGTGCTCTATTAGAAGAAAGTAATTATACCCTATCCCATAGGGGTATATTAGGTTTGATGCATAGTTTGTAACATTTATAAATAATTTAGATAGATATACCTCAAAGTATATGGATCGACTCAGAATCGCTAGCTAAATCGATTAAGACATGTCTGTCCGTCCGTCCGTCCGTTCGTACGTCACCAGTTTGTGGGCCTACAATTTTAAGCTAGAAGGATGAAATTTGATACACGTGCTTTTTGTTGCTCCCAGCAGAACAAGTGTAAACATTTTTAAAATCCGCCCCTTGCCACGCCCCCTTTTAAAAAAAACATGTTTTTTGGCCAAACCGTAAGGAATTTTGAAAAGGATTCTGAGTAGCAGTTTTCTGCCACGCCCACTTTTAGGGACGTTTTCAGTAAAAAAACCTTTTCCGGTCAAATTTTAAAATGTGAACATTTTTATATAAAAACCATTTTGCTTAACTTTTGTCTTTTGTTGAACCAGAAAAGTGTTTTATAAATTGTCTGGACTATTTGTTGTTAGAATGTCATTTTCTATATTTAATCCACATCGTGTTTTAAGCCATTTCAACTTTTTCGGGATATTAGTTTTACAGATTGGATAGGATAAATAGGATAAATACTTTGGTATTTACAACTAGCGACATACAAGAAGTCCTTAGCACCATACTAATTTGAGTTATGATAATGAAATTTACTTAGTTATTTATCAGGCTCCCGACACGTGAGTCTGTGCCTGAGACATTGCAGCATTCTATCCTCTACGATCCCTGGCTCGCCGCTTTCAGTTGTCTAGACCAAGCGCTCTGGCATCCGCGATGGCTTGGTCTTTGAAACGGAGGTTCGGTCTTCCTTGCCTTCTCGAACCTGGGGGCTGGGATTCGAAGATCCTCCTATACTGGAGCCCAGTATCAGATCTCCCTTCTTGCTTGTAGTCCAGCACTCGGTACGATAAAGCAGAACTGGCAGGTAAAGGGTTTAGAGTACACATTTTGTCCTTCGAATTAGGAGTTTTGAACCCAGTTGTTTCGCCAATCCGAAGTAGCAACGGTTTCATAGGGTAATTCTTCGACGGATCTCCACTAGGTTGTCGTTCGTGGAGTTTATGTTTACGCCGAGGTAGGTGAACTCCTTAACTAGCTGTTCCTTGGTCACGGCCTATCTCGATCACGACCATGTCGGACCCTTCCCAAAGGAAAACCTGGGAAGGACGATCGCAGATGCGGAGAAACGAAAAACTGGACTCATCCTAGGGAGTGATGCTAACGCACACTAAACAATCTAGGGCAGTTCTGACATTAACGAACGAGGTGATTTACTTTTTGATTATCTTTTAAGTACAAATCTCTTGCTATGCAACAATGGAAATGAACCAACATTCATCACCAGCAACAGGCAAGAAGTCCTTGACATCACGCTTGTTTCAAATTACATCCATCACATGATCAATGATTGGAAGGTATCTAGTGAGCACTCTTTTTCTGACCACAGATACATACAATTTGGTCTGGACTCTGGATGTTTTCATCCCAAGCGAACTGATTTATCGAAATTATCGTAAAACCGACTGGCTAAAATACAGGGAAATTATGAAAAGACTAGTGTCCCCCGCTCAACCTAGCCCTCCTAGAAGTAAACAAGAGCTTGATAACCTTGTTGATAAGCTAACATCTGCTTTTAAACAAACACTGTCATCCTCTTGTCCACTAAGGAAACCTAGAGGGAAACAAAAACCTCCATGGTGGTCTGAGAATCTAGGTATGCTTAGGCAGAAATGTAGAAAACTATTCAATAAAGCTAAAAGTTTGAACGAATCCTCTGACTGGATCTCCTACAAAGAGACCTTGTCAATGTACAAAAAGGGACTGAGGAAGAAGCGTCCAGACTACGAAAAATCCTATCCACTAGTCCAACTGTTCCAAGCTGTCTCAAAAACACAGATGGCACCTGAACGGCCTCAAGCAAAGAATGCATAGAGCTACTAATGGACACCCATTTCCCAGGTAGCTCACAGGAAGCTTTTCAAGACGGCATCAATAGAACCAATCTATTGACCGGCAGCTTACAAGATCTTATCACAAAAGATAAAATACTTTGGGCAATACATGGCTTCAAACCCTTTAAATCCTCGACCCGACGGCATAATACCAGCCGAGCTGCAGCGTACTTTGGATCTCATCCTACCATGGGTGAAAGCCATCCTTAGGGGCTGCATCGAGCTGATTTATATTCCCAAGGTTTGGAAAGAAGTCAAAGTTGTATTCATACCCAATTCTGGTGAAAGTTCTCATGTCAATCCGAAAGACCTAAGACCTATAAGCTTATCATCATTCTTCCTGAAAACCCTGGAAAAACTGGTTGATATTCATCTTCGCAGTAGCATTGATGTGTAAATCAGCTATCTGCATACCAATATGCGTACTGGTAGGGAAAATCGAAAGAAACAGCCCCGCACAACATTAGTGCGTATTATTGAAAAGTCGTTATGCTGCAAGGAGTATACTATGGTTGCATTCCTGAACATCGAAGGCGGTTTTAACAACGTTAATTCGGGAGCGATCATTAAGGCGCTAACATGTCTGAAAGTTGATCACTCACTTGGAATGCTGATTAATTTGCTATTAAATAGCCGGATTATCAACACAACACTGGGTGGTGCTTCGACCAGAAGACATGTCAGTAGAGGGACCCCGTAAGGTGGGGTCTTGTCCCCTCTTCTCTGGAACCTAGTGGTAAACGAGCTTTTACTTATCCTGGAAGCAGAGGGATGCCACGTGATTACCTACGGATGACGTCGCTATCGCTGTCTCAAGGAAACACCTCAATATACTCAAGGAGCTTCTCCAAAACGCACTACGTAAACTTGCCAAATGGGCGTACAGCTGTGGACTGGGTGTCAACTCACATAAAACTGAACTGGTCCTTTTTACTTGGAAATATAAAATTCCTCACATTGACCCCCCGTCACTAAACGGAATCGAACTAGTCTTCTCAGACAAAGCAAAATATCTGGGACTTATTGTGGAGGTAGCTTAACTGGAAGCTAAACATAACAGAAAGAGTAAAGAAAGCGACGGTAGCACTTTATTCCTGCAAGAAATCCATAGGCTTGAAATGGGAAATGAAACCTCGTATCACGCATTGGCTCTATATATCGGTTATAAGACCGATGCTTCTTTATGGAGTAGTAGTATGGTGAACAGCACTAGAAATAACTTTAACCAGCAAAAAACTAAATATGCCACTCAAAAATTCTAAACTAATATACAAATGTTCCTGAAAACACCGATTACACCCTCACCAGATTAAACTTTGAGAAGAGTTTCCTGGTCACAATCCAAGATAGAACGTCATGTGAGAGCAACGAACCTGTGATAAACTACTCGATCCAATTTTATGCCGATGGCTCCAAAACAAATGACGGAGTGGGTGCTGGTGTCTTCTCCGACAGGCTAAATCTCAGCCTATCTTTCCGTCTTCCTGATCATTGTAGCGTGTTCCAGGCGGAACTCATGGCGATGAAAGATTGATTTGGCGAAAACGGAAGTGAAAAGCCTCCTCCGCTTCATCAAAAGCTCAAAATGGTGTTCCCACGGATAGTAAGGAGATTGGACAAGATCCATGTGGTATCACAAGGGACCAAAGTGGTCCAAGTGTACTGGCGAACGCCGGCAGCCACTCCAACCTAACCTAACCTCACCTCACCTTACTACCTCGAAATTGCTGCTATCAATAGTGACGTTTTGTCCAAGGTGGTGGACAGATGTTTGTTTATTTGTTGATAGCATATACTTAGTCTTGTCCTCTTTTACTTCAAGGGCAACGGATTTCGCCTGTTCTTCAATCGCCCTGAACGCTTTTATCACGGCACGTTGGGAGCGACCGATGATATCAATATCAATAACAGCGCATGTTTTTTAGCATCACGCTACACAGCTGAATCAGTTTTGTCGGGATTCCGAATTCGAACATCGCCATATAGAGCTCCTGCCGATGTATGCTATCATACGCGGCTTTGAAGTCGATGAACAGGTGGTAGGTTTCGACTTGAAATTCGTTGGTCTTTTCCAGGATTTGCCTGTGTTGCAGAACGGTTTTAGATGTTCACACAGTACGTTGGATAGGATCTTGATAGTTCTTGAAAAACATAGGATCGCCTTTTTGTAGATGGGGCATTTGGAGCTGATAGACCAGTCATCGGGCATGTTTTCTTCCACCCATACTTTGTTGATGATTCGGTTTAAAAAGGTCCGCTGGTAAGCCATCAGAGCCTGCAGCCTTGTTGTTCTTAAGCTTTTTCTTCTATACTAAGTGGAGGAACTAGTTCTTCATTGACTGGACGGGGAATCTCTTCTTGCCCTATCACTCTCTCTACATGATACACATTTAGCAGCTGTTGGGAATGCTGCAAACACTTTCTACTATTCCTTGAGCTTCGGTGACTAGGTTTCCTTCGCTGTCTAGTGTGTGTATCTTCTGTCACCCTTTTCTTGTACACGCATCCATCATCATACCATGGGCTCTTTCTCGGGGGTGGCTGGTACCCTACAGTGGTTTCGGCTACCTCTTTGATTGGTTGGCGGTTCGACCGTCTGGAGAGCTCCAGGTTGCTGTGTGAATCCTTAGCTTTGGGGCTACTTATCACCGTATTACGAGCTTGACGTTGTCTGTTTTCGTTTCGTGGATTTTGTGCTTACCAACTTAACCCCAAAAGATGTTTTAATTTCCGACTTTAGCAATAAAATCCCCGAGTACAACTTTTACATCATACTCCGGACAGGCTCCATAGACTCCATCCAGGAGGTCATAAAACTCCTCGTTGATGGGATCATCAGCCTTGTCGGTAGGGGCGTGTGCATATATAAGGCTTTTGTCCTAAGCCGATTTCCCACGACGAATCCGCATCCTAATACATGCAATCTTCTGTTGCAGCTGTAATAAATGTCGCAATTTTTTCTCTTCATTAAACCTGATCCTGTTCATCGTATCTTCTGGATTGCGGTTATATCTGCCTTGTAAAGCGTGGGGACAGATTCAAGTTTTTGAGTAGCACCTGGGGTGTAGAGTGTTCGTACATTACAAGTACATACTCTGTTATCATAATCCATTGACGTTCCGTGTCTTGTTGCCATATGAGGAGTTTCATTATCCGAGGCTGGTTGTGTCTCTCCCTTAACTAATGGTTTTTCCATGGTCGGGAAGTTACGCCGACGGCACAACTCCCAAACTGGAGGACCAGGCCCTTGTTTTGACCCTATATGACAGCGGGCCGGAAATACCGATATTAGTAACCCATAGGAGTGAGAGGCTATAGTGAGAACGCTTGTGCTATGATTACATAACATCACTACCATTAAACACCGGAAATTTGGTATATAAAAATTTTCAAAATCCACTTACTTCAACTTTAAAAAAGTATCTGAATAACATATGTATTTAGACCATCTTAATAGCTTTACAAAAACAATTTGTGTACCATACCGAAAATCATATGCCATAAAAAAACTTCGTATTTAGTCGAAACATATAATATAAATAAAATAAATCTAAAACTGCTCTCCCTTACTTACTTACTTACTTAAGTGGCGCTACAGTCCGGAATGAACCTGGGCCTCAACCAACATGCCTCTCCAATTAGCCCGGTCCTTAGCTAACTGCCTCCAGTTGCGCACTCCAAGTTGGTTGAGGTCGGTTTCCACTTGTGCGCGCCACTTAAGGCGAGGTCTTCCTCTACTGCGTCCTCTACTGCGTCCGACGTCTGGCTGGGAATCGAAGACTCTGCGAGCCGGAGTATTGGTGTCCATTCGTTTTACATGTCCTAGCCATCTTAAACGTCCAATGCGGAGTTTTTCGACCAGGGGCATGTCGCTGTATAGCTCGTATAGTTCTTGGTTGAATCTTCGTCTCCATAGCCCGTCAACGCAAACGGGACCTCTGGTGTTGGCTTTGGAGTTTTGCACAATCCTCTCAAGAATCAGATTAAAGAAGTCACTTGACAGCGCATCGCCTTGCCTAAACCCTTTTTTGGTATCGAATGTGTCAGTGAGGTCGTTTCCGACCCTGATAGAGCAGCGAGAATTCTCTATCGTCATCCTACACAAACGGACGAGTTTGGGCGGTATACCAAAACTAGACATGGCTCTGTACAGTTCGTCTCTATAAATGCTGTCATATGCGGCTTTGAAATCGATGAATAGGTGGTGGGTATCGATTTGGACTTCTTGAGTTTTTTCCAGGATCTGCCGAAGTGTGAAAATTTGATCGGTTGTGGACTTTCCTGGCCTAAAACCACACTGATAAGGACCAATCAGGTTGTTGGTAAACGGTTTCAGGCGATCACATTTTACGGCAGATAGGATATTGTAGGCGATGTTGAGGAGACTTAAGCCTCTGTAGTTGGCGCAGTTCAGAGGGTCTCCTTTTTTGTGGATCGGGCAAACGAGGCTGTGGTTCCATTCTTCAGGCATATTTTCATCCGACCAGATTTGGCTTATGAGTTGGTGGATGTTACTTATCAAGTCATCTCCGCCGGCCTTATAAAGCTCAGCGGGAAGGCCGTCATTTCCGGCAGCCTTATTAAGCTTGAGTTTAGATATTGCTATCCTAACTTCACTCAGGTCGGGTGGTTGGCAGTTTTCGCTGTCGTTGCCAATATTGAATGGTTCGTTCTGCCTGACAGCGGAATGTTGTTCGTCATCGCCGTTTAACAGTCTGCAGAAGTGGTTCTTCCATATCCTCAGCATCGACTGTGTCTCAACTACAATATTTCCTTGTTCATCTCGACAGGATTCTGTTCGAGCCTTGTATCCTTGGCTTTGACGTTTTACACTTTGGTAAAACTTGCGAACATCGTTCCTGGAGTGGCACCTCTCTATATCCTCGATCGCGCGCTTTTCTTGCTCTTTTTTCTTCTTGCTGAAAAGCCGATGTTCTTCCCTTCTTCTTTGCCTATAGAGCTCAATGGCAGCTCTCGTCTTCACCTGCAGCTTAGCCTTGCAGGCCTCGTTCTTGGCTGCGAGCATCTGTCGGCATTCCTCATCAAACCAGGGGTTTCTTGCTGGTGGGCGCGAGAAACCTAGCATATCAGTTGCGGCTGATCTAATGGCCTGTTGGCATCGTTGCCATTGCTCTTCGACATTCGATGCTGGTGGTATGGTGTTAATCGAGAGGTTAAGGGATACGCGTTGTGCGAAGGTCTTGGCGGTCTCTTGCGACTCCCTTACTAAACCATATTATATATTTGTTTTCTTTTATAAGGTTTAAAATATTACTATATATCATTATTGTTAGGCCCTCCGAAAGCATTGGATTTTCTAATAGCCATCGGGAGTCTATGAACAAAATTTGGAAAAATAGGTGTTGAGAAAAGCATTGCCCTAAATGTATGCCCTCCGCCCCATAATAAAACAAGTTCACCTTTTCTGCTTGGGTTTAGAAAAGGGATATGATCTGGGTTGCGCTGAGTTCATGTCTATGATGTTTATGATGTATATTCATCGTTGGCTATAAAGTAATAACGCATAAAATTAGGAAACAGAAATGTACAGAGGTAAGTGTACATATTTGTCTAGAAGGAAACGGAAAGATAATCTTATCCTGCTGCCAGTACTTTGTCTATCAGGTGTGACTAACAATTTGCCTTAGAATGCCTTACATTAAATGCGTACACATCTGAATCTCAAATAATATTTTCCAGACATTGTTCGTTACAAAAGCTGTACACACGTACATGAAGGTATGTATCGTATATTACTAGTATTATGTGGATGTTCTCATAATTGACCTTGGTTATTGAAGCAAGTAAATTGTGTAATATAAAAGCATACGTGAGTTCATGAGGTTAATTTTCATACTTAAAATGTTTGTCAGGTTTTATGGGGAAATTTAATTGAAATCTGAGCAAATGTGTAATTTGGTTGGAACGTATTCCAGATAGTGAGTGTGCCTGATACCATTTCATGATGAAATTCCACACATGTACCTTACATAATATTAGGAAATTACTTCATATTGATGGTGCAGTCAGTTCTTTAAATTCAAGCCCGAAAGTAACTACACTTGGTCCGTGTTGGGCCTAGCGAAAGTCTGACAAACAGTCAAGAGTATCAACCAGTCAACAGAAGCTTATCAAGTTTGACGTTCGACATTCAAGTAGAGGTTCCATGCTTTGTGGTTATTAAAAGGTCCTACAGAACTCGGATAAACTTCCCCAGAAATTTAGAAGATTATTGTATTTGATATAACGATTTAACAAATCCACTCTATTTATACGCAGCGTAGGCCTGAGTAATCTTTATAACCTATCCCATAGCGGTATATTAGTTTTGACATTAAGTTTGTAACATAGAGAAATAGTTTCACTCTATGTGTCTATTACATGGAGCGGTAAAGTTCCTTGCACTATACCTTAGGTCAACTATCGAAGACCTAGATGGCGTCCAATGAAGAAGTCGTATTGATCCACCTCATGATGCTTGACGTTTGACATCGGTTTTCCGCCTACAGATAATAATGCACTTACTTTTCTGCTCCCATCGTAACGTGTTCGACTCCATACCACTCAATCGCAAGCCGTAATTTATTGGCTACCAATTTTTATTATAGTTATCTCATTATTATAAGTTATTGATGTTAGTATATAAATAAAATATTAAAACACGCAAACGTATTAATATACCTCAAAGTATATGGATCGATTCAGAATCGCTAGCTGATTCAGCCATGTCTGTCTGTCCGTCCGTCCGTCTATGTGTCACCGATTTTTGGGGCTTCAATTTTGAGCAAGACTTCTGAAATAAGTGCAAACATTTTTGAAATCCGAAAACTGACACGCCCCCTTTTTCGAAAAACGTAATTTTTAGCCAAACCGTAAGGAAGTGTCTGAGCAGCATATTTAGGCAATAATCTACCTTTCGTCCATACAAAGTTTTTTGTCATGCCCACTTTTTGGGGGCGTTTTTATTAAAAAACGCTTTTTGTCCAAATTATAAAAAGCTCGAAAAAAAACTTTAAATGAAAATACTTACCTAATGATATAATAAACATTTTGTCTATAGAAAAGCTGGCGTAGGTGATCGAAACCTTTTTGAGGGCGTTTTCTTACAAAAACCATTTGTATACTTCATATCACGCCCACTTTTTAGGGGCGTTTTCGTACAAAAACCGTTTGTATACCCTACACTATAGCATATGCAGGAGAAACGCGTTGTTTTTTGTCGAACAATAAAAGATTTTGATAAACTGTCTGAACAATATGTTGCCATTTTCTATATTTCATCTTCATAAAACCTACATTTTGGCGGTATTAATTTTAAGGATGGGATGGGATAGGGTATTAAACGATCCGCACAGCGGATTGTAGCCTTCTCATATGTTTTTTTTTAAGAGGTGTAGAACTTTAAGTTGGCAACACTATTTTAACTTGCGGCCATTTTGTTACCTGTCAAGTGATTTATTTTTTGTGTGGTTTGGCATTTCAGCACGAATAGATTGACGTCTGAACAACACTTCCAAATTGTGCAAATTTATTTTGAAAATCATGGTTCTGTTCAAAATACGTATCGTGCACTACGCTTATTTGACAGTCAACACTATTGGTTGAATGGATACCTCAATAAACACAACTACATGAGACACCGTTACATCCACAAAAACTGACTGATTGGAGTGCTTTATGGGTTGGTGGAATAATTGGTCCGTACTTCTTTAAAATCCATTCTGGCTAGAACTTTACAGTCAATGGTGACCGCTATAGACCCATGATTACTGACCTTTTCGTTCATCAATTGAACAACCATGATGTGCAGGAGCTGTGGTTTCGACAAGACGGCGCAACATGTCACATAGCTCGTGCCACAATTGATTTGTTGAAGGAAACGTTCGGTATGCGCCTAATTTCGAATTTTGGTCCTGTGAATTGGCCTCCAAGATCGTGCGATTTAACGCCGCTTGACTATTTTCTGTGGGGATATGTGAAGTCGGTAGTCTAAGTCGATACGCCCAAAACGATTGACCACTTGGAGGACAACATTCGCAGCGTTATTATAGATAAACGGTCACAAATGTTGATAAAAAGTCATCGAAAATTTGACCTCCAGATTAGACTACGTCCGAGCCAGCCGTGGTTGTCGTATGAGAGAAATCATATCTAAATTATAATGCCGGATGATTATCTTTCGAATAAAGTAAATTTCATGTCAATTTAAAAAAAATCGTCTTTTATTCAGTTTAAAATTTCTATACCTCTAAAAAAAAAACCTTTACATGTCCATGGCGTTGGAATTGGATTCATCAAAAACGTGCGAAATTGTAGATGTGGTCCATGCACTACAGCAAAGAAACCAGTCTGTGTCATACAAATATTTAGATCTTTAATACAAATCTATGAAAAATTAGTTTACATATTTGTTATTATTGTTGGAATTTGAGATTTGAGAATTTAACTATGTGCCCGAAGCCTGGATGCTGTGGTGTTCTTAAGAACGACAATTGATAGCACATTCATCGCAGAGCGATATTATTCTTCCGTTTTCCAACTTTCCATCAGCAGTAAACCGAACCTTTCGCCAATAATTATGTAATTTTCGGAATATTCACCGCATTTTATTCAATTATTTCGGCAGATAAAATTACGTCTGCTACCTTTTCCTACGTTAACTACGTTTAACTAATTAACTACCTCAGTAACGTAGCAGACGTATCAAATGTTGTAATTCAAAAAAAGTGTCATTTCTGATCAAAACTAATATCAATGTATATCCCTATCGAATACGGGTGGATAAGATATAATGTAGTTGACAAATTAATTAGATATCATTCTCATGAATATCATACTAATTACACAATTTTTTTACCCTATCCCATAGGGGTATATTAGTTTTGATACATAATTTGTAACATAGAGAAACAATTTAGCTAGATATACCTCAAAGTATATTGATCGACTCAGAATTCCTAGCTAAGTCGATTTAGCCAAGTCTGTCTGTCCGTCCGTCTGTACGTCACCAGTTATTGGGCCTCATGAATGATTAAATTTGGTACACGTGCTCTTTATTGCTCCCAGCAGAACAAGTGTACAAATTTTTGAAATCCGCCCACTGCCACGCCCCCTTTTTAGAAAAACGTAGGTTTTGTCTAAAAAAAATTCTGAACAGCATATTTAGACAATCTCAATATCTATATTTCCTTTTTATATAGTTTTTGGCCACGCCCACTTTTTGGAGGCGTTTTCCTACAAAAACCATTTGTATACCCCGTAGCATATGCAGGAGAAAAGCGTTGTTTTTTGTCGAACAACAAACGATTCTGATAAACTGTTTGATCATTATGTTGTGACAATGTCATTTTCTATATTTCATCGCCATAAAGGCCACATTTTGGGGGTGTTAATTTAAAGGATGGGATGAGATAAGGTATTCAACAATCCGGATCGCTTATTGTAACCTTCTTATTACATTATATCATCACGAATTTTACCTTATCGAGTTAAATAAATAGCACCGTAAGCATTTTCATAAGCATATTCATAATTTTCAAGCAGGAGGAAACGTTTGAATACCAGCTAATTTAAGCAAATTTATAGGATAGTAAAGTATGTCAATTGTATGGTACAGCTCTGTCGAGAAACCATTGCAGATAAAAGTTTTTTGCTACACAGCACTGGAGTTGCGTCAGTCTTTACAGCAGAGATTGACATTCAGGTACCGACAATGCACACCTACATTCAAATTTACATGCCAGATCCTAGACATCATGCATTTGAATGGAATGGAATGATAATCCAATTAAAACACGGAAGGGATGTTATAGAAATGCACTTGGCAACGCATGGCATGCACAAACAATATGCTGGAACATACATATACGAGAATGGTCGGTTATAAATTGATTGTGTTGGTAAACACGCTGAAATGATTTAAATTTCATTAAGTGGTTTCGGTCGACTGGTCAGGTGAAAGAAACAAAGACATTACTACATGTACAATGCGTTTAACTTTTATTTTATATAAGGCATTGGTGGATTTGTATGGATTAAAAGACCGTGGGAAATTACAAGTAATCTTCTTTGCATCTTAATATAAGTACAAATGTCTAACTGTATCGCCACGGCAGGGCAAGGATATAAGATAAGCTTATTTTGCATTACGATTTTGTGGCAGAAAATATTGATATTCGCTTTTGGTCAAAACTAAATATTAGTTAAAGGATATTTAGCCTAATGCTTGATACCAGCCATTATTGCATACCGCAAAAGTAAATTTCTTTTCACCGCATAATATAGCTTGCGAGACATTAACGATTTTCGAAATATTGGCTAAATATTTATGTACTCTATCTATAGCAATACATACAATTAAGAAGTCGAAATCGTGCTTAAATATCAAAGTATCATAAAAATCCAATCAGTACTTTTTTAGGAATATAACAGTCCCGTTATTTCGATCGTTATAGTAAACTATCTCAAAAGTTGGCATGATTCATATTGTTCTGTAAACAAAATGTATACAACAACATTGTCGGACATTTTTTTTCGAATTTCTTTAAATACTAACCAAAATTATTATTTTAATAAAACGCAAAAAAAACTTTATATCTATCTTTCATTAATGATATGATATGATCTGCAATATGCTAAAGTAATAGCAATAAGAATGACCTTGAAACTTAAAATCAAAATTTATTTTAAGTTTAAGAGAACAAAAATAAATTTTTTTACGAATCCACTGCTTGTAAGTCAAAGCAAAGTTTGTAAAAGCGTAGTATACCGTGTTTATTATTTAGTTACAACTTTCAATCGGAAACCGTTGATTCTATATTTTACTTGGAGCGAAATCGTTACAGTTAGCTTCAATGCTATAGTTTCTTTAATATTCACTCACACCGTTTCGGAAGCTGATAAAAAGTCTTGTATTCAGCGACTGGATTAACCTAATGTTGAACATGTTTCCAGAGAAATCATAATTTTAAATATGGTCAACTTAAGCGCATAAATAATTGTATTAATAAAATAACCGAAAGACAATAGATACTTTCTAATCAGCAGTAACTGCCAAATTATAACCATTCAATGGTAGTTGTCCCATCATTATAACCTATCCCATAGGGGGTATATTAGTTTTGATATATAGTTTGTAACACAAAGATATAATTTAAATATGCTTTAAAGTCGATTTAGCCATGTATGTCTCCCAGTCCGTTCGTACGTAAGCATTTTTTAGGACTTTAATTTTGAGCTAAAATCATATGAGAAGGCTACAATCCGCTGTGCGGATCGTTCAATACCCTATCCCATTCCATCCTTAAAATTAATATCCCCAAAATATGGTCTTTATTATCATAAAGTATTGAAAATGACGTTGTCACAACATATTGTTCCGAAGGTTTATCAAATTCTTTTATGGTTCGACAATACACAACGTTTTTCTTTGCAAATGCCTTGGGGTAGGGCATACAAACGGTTTTTGTAAGGAAACGCCCCCAAAAAGTGGGCGTGGGTTAAAATGGTCTATTGACGAAATGTTGGTATTAATGCCAATGATTGTGCATCAAAATTTTTTTCGAAAATTTTAAATTTTGGCCAAAAAAAACGTTTTTTATTAAAAACGCCCCCAAAAATTGGGCGTGGCAAAAAACTTTATACTGACGAAATATAGATATTATGATTCTCTAAATATACTTTTTTAAAATTCATTACGGTTTGGCCAAAAATACATTTTTCTAAAAAGGGGCCGTGGCAGTGGGTGGCCCAAAAATCGGTGACGAACAGACGGACGGACAGACAGACATGGCTTAATCGACTCAGCTAGCGATTCTGAGTCGATCCATATACTTTGAGGTATATGTAGCTACATTATTTCTCTATGTTACAAACTAAGTATCAAACCTAATATACCCCTATAGGATAGGGTATAAAAACATATGAGAAGGCTACAATCCGCTGTGCGGATCGTTGAATCCCCTATCCCATCCTATCCATAAAACTAAAATCCCCAAAAAAGTGGGCATGGCTAAAAACACGATGTGGATAAAATAGAAACAATGATATAGTGACAACAAATTCTTCAGACTGCTTACAAAACACTCTTACGGTTCTACAAAAGACATGGTTTTCTCCTGCATATGTTATGGGGTAGTGTATAAAAATGGTTATACCCTATCCCATAGGGGGGTATATTAGTTTTGATACTTAGTTTGTAACATAGAGAAATAATTTTGCTACATATACCTCAAAGTATATGGATCGACTCAGAATCGCTAGCTGAGTCGAATTAGCCATGTCTGTCTGTCCGTCCGTCCGTCCGTCCGTCCGTCCGTCCTTCTGTCTGTTCGTCAGCGGTTTTTGGGCCTTAAATTTTGAGCTAAGATAATGAAATTTGGTATATAGGATCCTCGTCCGTGCCACCAGAACAAGTGTAAAAATTTTTGAAATCCGCCCACTGCCACGCCCCCTTTTTAAGAAAACTTATTTTTTGGCCAAACCGTAAGGAATTTCAAAAAAGTGTCTGAGTAGCATATTTAGACAATCCTAATATCTATATTTCGTTCATATAAAGTTTTTTGCCACGCCCACTTTTTGGGGGCGTTTTTAGTAAAAAACGCTTTTTGTCCAAATTTTAAAACTTTCGAAAAAAATTTTGATGCAAATACTTCCGAAATGGTAATATAAACATTTTGTCTATAGATCATTTTCACCTACGCCCACATTTTGGGGGCGTTTTCTTACAAAAACCATTTGTATACCCCATCCCAAGGCATTAGCAATAGAAATACGTTGTTTTTTGTCGAACCACACAAGATTTTGAGAAACTGTCTGAGCAATATATTATGACAATGTCATTTTCTGTATTTCATCGCCATAAGGCCTATATTTTGAGGATATTAATTTAAAGGATGGGATGGGATAGGGTATTCAACGATCCGCATAGCGGATTGTAGCCTCTCATATGTTTATACCCTATCCCATAGGGGTATATTAGTTTTGATACTTAGTTTGTAACATAGAGAAATAATTTAGCTACATATACCTCAAAGTATATGGATCGACTCAGAATCGCTAGCTGAGTCGAATTAGCCATGTCTGTCTGGCCGTCCGTCCGTCCGTCCGTCCGTCCGTCCGTCCGTCCGTGTGTCCGTCCGTCCGTCTGTCTGTTCGTCACCGATTTTTGGGCCTTAAATTTTGAGCTAGGATAATGAAATTTGGTATATAGGATCCTTGGCTGAGTCACCAGAACAAGTGTAAAAATTTTTAAAATCCGCCCACTGCCACGCCCCATTTTAGAAAAAACGTAGTTTTAAGCCAAACCGTAATAAATTTCAAAAAAGTCTGTAAGCAACATATTTAGACAATCCTAATATCTATATTTCGTTCATACAAAGTTTTTTGCCACGCCCACTTTTTGGGGGCGTTTTAAGTAAAAAACGTTTTTTGTCCAAATTTTAAAACTTTCGAAAAAAATTTTGATGCAAATACTTCCGCAATGGTAATATAAACATTTTGTCCATAGATCATTTTCACCTACGCCCACATTTTGGGGGCGTTTTCTTACAAAAACCATTTGTATACCCCATCCCAAGGCATTAGCAATAGAAATACGTTGTTTTTTTGTCGAACCACAAAAGATATTGAGAAACTGTCTGAGCAATATATTGTGACAATGTCATTTTCTGTATTTCATCGCCATAAGGCCTATATTTTGAAAATATTAATTTAAAGAATGGGATGGGATAGGGTATTCAACGATCCGCATAGCGGATTGTAGCCTCTCATATGTTTATACCCTATCCCATAGGGGTATATTAGTTTTGATACTTAGTTTGTAACATAGAGAAATAATTTTGCTACATATACCTCAAAGTATATGGATCGACTCAGAATCGCTAGCTGAGTCGATTAAGCCATGTCTGTCTGTCCGTCCGTCCGTCCGTCCGTCCGTCCGTCCGTCCGTCCGTCTGTACGTCACCGATTTTTAGGCCTTAAATTTTGAGCTAGGATAATGAAATTTGGTATATAGGATCCTCGTCTCTGCCTACAGAACAAGTGTAAACATTTTTGAAATCCGCCTACTGCCACGCCCCCTTTTAAGAAAAACTCAGTTTTTGACCAAACCGTAACGAATTTTAAAAAAGTTTCTGAACAACATATTTAGACAATATTAATATCTATATTTCGTCCATATAAAGTTTTTTGCCACGCCCACTTTTTGGGGGCGTTTTCAATAAAAAACTGTTTTCGGTCAAATTTTAAATTTTTCGAAAAAAATTTTGATGCAGAATCATTAACATTATTAATATGAACATTTCGTCTATATACCATTTTAACCCACGCCCACTTTTTGGGGGCGTTTTTATATAAAAACCATTTTTATACATTACCCCATAACATATGCAAGAGAAAACCTTGTCTTATGTAGAACCGTTAAAGTGTTTTGTAAGCAGTCTGAAGAATTTGTTGTCACTATATCATTTTTTCTATTTATCCACATCGTGTTTTTAGCCATGTCCCCTTTTTTGGGGATTTTAGTTTTATGGATAGGATGGGATAGGGTATTCAACGATCCGCACAGCTGATTGTAGCCTTCTCATATGTTTTTTTTATAAAAACCATTTTTTATACCCTATCCCATAGGGGTATATTAGTTTTGATACTTAGTTTGTAACATAGAGAAATAATTTAGCTACATATACCTCAAAGTATATGGATCGAATCAGAATCGCTAGCTGAGTTGAATTAGCCATGTCTGTCTGTCCGTCCGTCCGTCCGTCCGTCCGTCCGTCCGTCCTTCTGTCTGTTCGTCAGCGGTTTTTGGGCCTTAAATTTTGAGCTAAGATAATGAAATTTGGTATATAGGATCCTCGTCCGTGCCACCAGAACAAGTGTAAAAATTTTTGAAATCCGCCCACTGCCACGCCCCCTTTTTAAGAAAACTTATTTTTTGGCCAAACCGTAAGGAATTTCAAAAAAGTGTCTGAGTAGCATATTTAGACAATCCTAATATCTATATTTCGTTCATATAAAGTTTTTTGCCACGCCCACTTTTTGGGGGCGTTTTTAGTAAAAAACGCTTTTTGTCCAAATTTTAAAACTTTCGAAAAAAATTTTGATGCAAATACTTCCGAAATGGTAATATAAACATTTTGTCTATAGATCATTTTCACCTACGCCCACATTTTGGGGGCGTTTTCTTACAAAAACCATTTGTATACCCCATCCCAAGGCATTAGCAATAGAAATACGTTGTTTTTTGTCGAACCACACAAGATTTTGAGAAACTGTCTGAGCAATATATTATGACAATGTCATTTTCTGTATTTCATCGCCATAAGGCCTATATTTTGAGGATATTAATTTAAAGGATGGGATGGGATAGGGTATTCAACGATCCGCATAGCGGATTGTAGCCTCTCATATGTTTATACCCTATCCCATAGGGGTATATTAGTTTTGATACTTAGTTTGTAACATAGAGAAATAATTTAGCTACATATACCTCAAAGTATATGGATCGACTCAGAATCGCTAGCTGAGTCGAATTAGCCATGTCTGTCTGTCCGTCCGTCCGTCCGTCCGTCCGTCCGTCCGTCTGTCTGTTCGTCACCGATTTTTGGGCCTTAAATTTTGAGCTAGGATAATGAAATTTGGTATATAGGATCCTTGGCTGAGTCACCAGAACAAGTGTAAAAATTTTTAAAATCCGCCCACTGCCACGCCCCCTTTTAGAAAAAACGTAGTTTTAAGCCAAACCGTAATAAATTTCAAAAAAGTCTGTAAGCAACATATTTAGACAATCCTAATATCTATATTTCGTTCATACAAAGTTTTTTGCCACGCCCACTTTTTGGGGGCGTTTTAAGTAAAAAACGTTTTTTGTGCAAATTTTAAAACTTTCGAAAAAAATTTTGATGCAAATACTTCCGCAATGGTAATATAAACATTTTGTCCATAGATCATTTTCACCTACGCCCACATTTTGGGGGCGTTTTCTTACAAAAACCATTTGTATACCCCATCCCAAGGCATTAGCAATAGAAATACGTTGTTTTTTGTCGAACCACAAAAGATTTTGAGAAACTGTCTGAGCAATATATTGTGACAATGTCATTTTCTGTATTTCATCGCCATAAGGCCTATATTTTGAAAATATTAATTTAAAGAATGGGATGGGATAGGGTATTCAACGATCCGCATAGCGGATTGTAGCCTCTCATATGTTTTTTTTATAAAAACCATTTTTTATACCCTATCCCATAGGGGTATATTAGTTTTGATACTTAGTTTGTAACATAGAGAAATAATTTAGCTACATATACCTCAAAGTATATGGATCGAATCAGAATCGCTAGCTGAGTTGAATTAGCCATGTCTGTCTGTCCGTCCGTCCGTCCGTCCGTCTGTCTGTTCGTCACCGATTTTTGGGCCTTAAATTTTGAGCTAGGATAATGAAATTTGGTATATAGGATCCTCGTCTCTGCCTACAGAACAAGTGTAAACATTTTTGAAATCCGCCCACTGCCACGCCCCCTTTTAGAAAAAACGTAGTTTTGAGCCAAACCGTAAGGAATTTCAAAAAAGTGTGTTTGCAACATATTTAGACAATCCTAATATAAACATTTCATCTATATACCATTTTCACCCACGCCCACTTTTTGGGGGCGTTTTTATATAAAAACCATTTTTATACACTACCCCATAACATATGCAGGAGAAAACCTTGTATTTTGTAGAACCGTAAAAGTGTTTTGCAAGCAGTCTGAAGAATTTGTTGTCACTATATCATTTTTTCTATTTTATCCACATCGTGTTTTTAGCCATGCCCACTTTTTTGGGGATTTTAGTTTTATGGATAGGATGGGATAGGGTATTCAACGATCCGCACAGCGGATTGTAGCCTTCTCATATGTTTATACCCTATCCCATAGGGGTATATTAGTTTTGATACTTAGTTTGTAACATAGAGAAATAATTTAGCTACATATACCTCAAAGTATATGGATCGACTCAGAATCGCTAGCTGAGTCGAATTAGCCATGTCTGTCTGTCCGTCCGTCCGTGTGTCCGTGTGTCCGTCCGTCCGTCTGTCTGTTCGTCACCGATTTTTGGGCCTTATATTTTGAGCTAGGATAATGAAATTTGGTATATAGGATCCTTGGCCGAGTCACCAGAACAAGTGTAAACATTTTTAAAATCCGCCCACTGCCACGCCCCCTTTTAGAAAAAACGTAGTTTTGAGCCAAACCGTAAGGAATTTCAAAAAAGTGTGTTTGCAACATATTTAGACAATCCTAATATCTATATTTCGTCCATACAAAGTTTTTCGCCACGCCCACTTTTTGGGGGCGTTTTTAGTAAAAAACGTTTTTTGTATAGATTTTAAAACTTTCGAAAAAAATTTTGATGCAAATACTTCCGCAATGGTAATAAAAACATTTTGTCAATAGATCATTTTCACCTACGCCCACATTTTGGGGGCGTTTTCTTACAAAAACCATTTGTATACCCCATCCCAAGGCATTAGCAATAGAAATACGTTGTTTTTTGTCGAACCACACAAGATTTTGAGAAACTGTCTGAGCAATATATTGTGACAATGTCATTTTCTGTTTTTCATCGCCATAAGGCCTATATTTTGAGGATATTAATTTAAAGGATGGGATGGGATAGGGTATTCAACGATCCGCATAGCGGATTGTAGCCTCTCATATGTTTTTAATATAAAAACGCCCCCAAAAAGTGGGCGTGGGTTGAAATGGTCTATGGACGAAATGTTCATATTTATACTACTAATGATTCTGCATCAAAAGTTTTCTCAAAAATTTTAAAATTTGACCGAAAAACGTTTTTTTATAAAAAACGCCCCCAAAAAGTGGGTGTGGCAAAAAACTTTATATGAACGAAATACAGATATTTAGATTGTCTAAATATGTTGTTCAGAACATTTTTCAAAATTCCTTATGGTTTGGCCAAAAAATACGTTTTTCTAAAAAAAGGGGCGTGGCAGTTGGCGGATTTAAAAAATGTTTACACTTGTTCTGCTGGGAGCAACAAAGAGCACGTGTACCAAATTTCATCCTTCTAGCTCAAAATTTAAGGCCCAAAAACTGGTGACGTACGGACGGACGGACAGACATGGCTAAATCGACTCAGCTATCGATTCTGAGTCGATCCATATAATTTGAGGTATATGTAGCTAAATTATTTCTCTATGTTACAAACTATGTATCAAAACTAATATACCCCTATGGGATAGGGTATAAACACGTGTACCAAATTTCATCATGTACGAATCAAAGCTAAAGGGGAGCTAGAACGATCGGCCACCGACGTTATGGGCACATGTTCACCAGGAGATTACTCCGAAAGAAGGACTTAAAATAAAAAGATCCTTTCAAGGATTAGAGGCCATGACGGACACCAGCGTCAATCAGAACACGAAGGAGGGGTCGTGGATAACCGAATTTGCCAGCGCTATGACGGATACCAACTCACGCAAAGGGAATCGGTCAACCTCAACACCGCTAGGAGTCTGTGTGACACTGACGTTAGGGCAAGGAGAGGCTGGCTTAACACTAGGCAGCTGTTGTACGACAGCTTGGAAACTTTCAATACTGCTTTCAAGATTGCGAAGGAAAGCAGGATGGGGAACACCTTTTCACGACACCCCATCTAATTCAGGGGTCCAAGATCCTTTCAAAAAGAGGCCATTGCGCTTAAGTTATTAATGCTAGATAGATAAGTCAACCTACTGCCGATGCATGGCATCTAAAAACGCGCCAAGATTATGAGCTCTCCTCTCAAAGAAAGGACGTATCCGAAATCCCTCTCTTCTCAGTTGCGCAACATTATCTGGATGGCTGGAAAGGGATTGACTACAATGGATAGTAACAGAATAAATGTGGGCTCAGTGGTGCGATGGTTAGTAAGATGAACTGTTGCGCAGAAGGTCTGGGTTCGATTCCCAGCCGTATAGCAACACCAAAATGGTTTTTCACTGGCCCTCCTCTCGTGATGACCTGACAAATCATCCGTGTAGTATTCATTGTCAAGAATAGCTTATCTCAACTTAGCCGTTCGGATTCGCCATTAAAAACATATGAGAAGGCTACAATCCGCTGTGCGGATCGTGGAATACCATATCCCATCCTATCTGTAAAACTAAAATCCCCAAAAAGTGGACATGGCTTAAAACATGATGTGGATTTAATATAGAAAATGACATTGTGACAACACATTGTTCAGACTGTTTATAAAACATTTTTATGGTTCTACAAAAGATTAGGTTTTTCTCCTGCATATGTTCTGGTGTAGTGTATAAAAATGTTTATACCCTATCCCATAGGGGTATATTAGTTTTGATACATAGTTTGTAACATAGAGAAATAATTTAGCTACATATACCTCAAAGTATATGGATCCACTCAGAATCGATAGCTGAGTTGATTTAGCCATGTCTGTCCGTCCGTCCGTCCGTCCGTCCGTACGTCACTAGTTTTTGGGTTTAAATTTTGAGCTAGAAGGATGAAATTTGGTACACGTGCTCTTTGTTGCTTCCAGCAGAACAAGTGTAAAAATTTTTGAAATCCGCCCACTGCCACGCCCCCTTTTTAGAAAAACGTATTTTTTGGCCAAACCATAAGGAATTTTGAAAAACTTTCTGAACAACATATTTAGACAATCTGAATATCTGTATTTCGTTCATATTAAGTTTTTTGCCACGCCCTCTTTTTGGGGGCGTTTTTAATAAAAAACGTTTTTCGGTCAAATTTTAAAATTTTCGAAAAAATTATGGAGAGTCATTAGTAATATAAATATGAACATTTCGTCCATAGACCATTTTAACCCACGCCCACTTTTTGGGAGCGTTTTTATATAAAAACCATTTTTATACACTACCCCATAACATATGCAGGAGAAAACCTTGTCTTTTGTAGAACCGTTAAAGTTTTTTATAAGCAGTCTGATGAATTTGTTGTCACCATGACATTTTCTTTATTTTATCCACATCGTGTGCTTAGCCATGTCCACTTTTTGGGGATTTAAGTTTTACAGATAGGATGGGATAGGGTATTCAACGATCCGCACAGCGGATTGTAGCCTTCCATATGTTTTTATACCCTATCCCATAGGGGGGTATATTAGTTTTGACATTAAGTTTGTAACATAGAGAAATAATTTCGATACATATACCTCAAAGTATATGGATCGATTCAGAATCGCTATCTGAGTCGATTAAGCCATGTCTGTCTGTCCGTCCGTCCGTCTGTGTGTCATCGATTTTTGGGCCTTAAATTTTGAGCTAGAGTGTTCAAATTTGGTATATAGACTCTCTGGCCGACGAAGCAGAACAAGTGTAAAAATTTTTGAAATCCGCCCACTGCCACGCCCCCTTTTTAGAAAAACGGAGTTTTAAGCCAAACCGTAAGGAATTTCAAAAAAAGTGCCTGGGCAGCATATTTAGACAATCCTAATATCTATATTTTGTCTATACAAAGTTTTTTGCCACGCCCACTTTTTAGGGGCGTTTTTAGTAAAATACGTTTTTTGTCCAAATTTTAAAACTTTCGAAAAAAATTTTGATGCAAATACTTCCGCAATGGTAATATAAACATTTTGTCCATAGATCATTTTCACCTACGCCCACATTTTGGTGGCGTTTTCTTACAAAAACCGTTTGTATACCTTATCCCATAGCATATACAGGAGGAAAACGATGTGTTTTGTCAAACAACAAAATATTCTGATAAACTGTTTGAACAATATATTGTTGTGACAATGTCATTTTCTATATTAAAGGCTAATAAAGCCCACTTTTTGGAGATATTAATTTTAAGGATGGGATAGGGTATTCAACGATCCGCACAGCGGATTGTAGCCTCTCATATGTTTATACCCTATCCCATAGGGGTATATTAGTTTTGATACTTAGTTTGTAACATAGAGAAATAATTTAGCTACATAAACCTCAAAGTATATGGATCGACTCAGAATCGCTAGCTGAGTCGAATTAGCCATGTCTGTCTGTCCGTCCGTCTGTCCGTCTGTCTGTTCGTCACCGATTTTTGGGACTTAAATTTTGAGCTAGGATAATGAAATTTGGTATATAGGATCCTTGGCCGAGTCACCAGAACAAGTGTAAAAATTTTTAAAATCCGCCCACTGCCACGCCCCCTTTTAGAAAAAACGTAGTTTTAAGCCAAACCGTAAGGAATTTCAAAAAAAATGTGTTCGCAACATATTTAGACAATCCTAATATCTATATTTCGTCAATACAAAGTTTTTTGCCACACCCACTTTTTGGGGGCGTTTTTAGTAAAAAACGATTTTTGTCCAAATTTTAAAACTTTCGAAAAAAATTTTGATGCAAATACTTCCGCAATGGTAATATAAACATTTTGTTTATAGATCATTTTCACCTACGCCCACATTTTGGGGGCGTTTTCTTAAAAAAACCATTTGTATACCCCATCCCAAGGCATTAGCAATAGAAATACGTTGTTTTTTGTCGAACCACACAAGATTTTGAGAAACTGTCTGAGCAATATATTGTGACAATGTCATTTTCTGTATTTCATCGCCATAAGGCCTATATTTTGAGGATATTAATTTAAAGGATGAGATGGGATAGGGTTTTCAACGATCCGCATAGCGGATTGTAGCCTCTCATATGTTTATACCCTATCCCATAGGGGTATATTAGTTTTGATACTTAGTTTGTAACATAGAGAAATAATTTTGCTACATATACCTCAAAGTATATGGATCGACTCAGAATCGCTAGCTGAGTCGATTAAGCAATGTCTGTCTGTCCGTCCGTCCGTCTGTACGTCACCGATTTTTAGGCCTTAAATTTTGAGCTAGGATAATGAAATTTGGTATATAGGATCCTCGTCTCTGCCTACAGAACAAGTTTAAAAATTTTTGAAATCCGCCCACTGCCACGCCCCCTTTTAAGAAAAACTCAGTTTTTGACCAAACCGTAAGGAATTTTAAAAAAGTTTCTGAACAACATATTTAGACAATATTAATATCTATATTTCGTCCATATAAAGTTTTTTTGCCACGCCCACTTTTTGGGGGCGTTTTCAATAAAAAACTGTTTTCGGTCAAATTTTAAATTTTTCGAAAAAAATTTTGATGCAGAATCATTAACATTATTAATATGAACATTTCTTCTATAAACCATTTTAACCCACGCCCACTTTTTGGGGGCGTTTTTATATAAAAACCATTTTTATACACTACCCCATAACATATGCAAGAGAAAACCTTGTCTTTTGTAGAACCGTTAAAGTGTTTTGTAAGCAGTCTGAAGAATTTGTTGTCACTACATCATTTTTTCTATTTATCCACATCGTGTTTTTAGCCATGTCCCCTTTTTTGGGGATTTTAGTTTTATGGATAGGATGGGATAGGGTATTCAACGATCCGCACAGCGGATTGTAGCCTTCTCATATGTTTTTTATTTGTTTAGGATAAATGAAGGAACCAACTACACACGTGGACCACAATGGGTCTGTATTGACCTGAGTGTGATGAGAAAAGACGTACCCCGCCTACCTCATCAACTCACCAACCTTACCTATTTATTAATTAATTTGTTTATATATTGTTTAATTAATATATTTTTTTTTTATTTATTTATTTTAATTGATCACTTAACAGTTATTCATTAATACTTGTCATCAGTATATTGTTTTGATCCACTATACCTTAAAATATATTCTTTGACTGAGCAAAGTAAACTATTCATTTCACTTAGGGAGTGTTTTTTTGCGTACTGCTTCCAGTTTTCCAATCTATCTGCGATCTTTAGATCGCTTAACTGGAAATTCGGTTTCCTTACCTTTTATAACCTGAGAATCATATATGGCTGAATCATAGCTGAAGCATATCTATTTAACCACCTATGACCAAGCCAATGCAGTCAACTGGATTTTACCTTTTAGAGCACATCCAAAAGATTGCGGTTGTATTCTCTGCACCTTATATTAAAAATATAATATCTTCTTACTAGCTCGGCTGAGCGCTCGTTACTTTAGAATATTATATATTTAGAATATAAATAATCCCGCAAATTTATAGTAAATCGATGTTTAAGGGTTTAACTCTACACTAGTTATGAGGTACTTTAAATTAAAAGCTTGCTTTAACTAATTTTGAATAATAGACACTTTTTAAACGTAGCGCTTATTAGTGTATGCTAATGAACATTCCTCTTAGAACTCTAATTCAAACTCACTTAAAAAGTGACATAACGCTAACTCGTTATTAAATATTTAAAGTGAGGTTTCGGTCGCTTTAACTTTAATGCAGACTGACAACGCTAAAGTACACTTTTTGACGATTATAATTACCAAAACGCGTTAGTATGCGATTAAATAATTTTAAAGTGTGTATGTTTAAGGTCTAGTAGGTTAGGTTAGGTTGGTGGGTTGATGAGGCAGACGGTGTGTGTCCTCCCTCATCGCACTCAGGTCAATATAGACCCATTGTGATGCCCGTTGGGGGTCCACTTATGTGGTTGGTTCATTCATTGTCCCGTTACTGTCCATTGTTGTTAGTCTCTTTCTAGCCATCCAGATGTTGATGCAAACCTGAAAAGATTAGGGAGAGGGATTTCGGATAGATCCGTGAGGTCATGGAAAAAGTATTTTCCTAAGGTTCTCATTCTTAGTTGGCTGAGGCCTGGGCAGTGGCACAGAAAGTGGAGGGTGTCCTCGTGTATTTCTTCATCACCGCAGCCTCTACAGAGGTCATCATCTATGAGATGCATTTTCAGTTTGTGGCTTTTCAGTAAGTTGTGTCCAGTAAGAATCCCAACTAAGGTAGAGACAGATTTCCTGTTTCTACGAAGCAGTTTATGGGTTCTGGCTTTGTCATACTCAGGCCACATCCTTTTGGAAGTTTCACAGGTTGGAAGGGAGTTCCACCTGTTTTTGGCAGCGATCAGTGTTTTCTGTCCCACCTGAGATTTGAGGTCGCATAGTGGTGGTTTGACAGACTGGTCTGCTTGGTCAGTGCTGGAGGCAGATCCTTTTCTTGCCAGTTCGTCAGCAATTTCATTGCCCTGTATGCCTCTGTGTCCGGGGACCCAGCAGAGCTTAACATTATGTTGGACGCCAAGAACCTTTAGCTCTTCACGACAACGTTTCACAAGCCGAGATTTTATTTCGACAGCAGAGATAGCTTTTATTGCAGCCTGACTGTCAATAAAGATGGTGATATCATCTGGTGGTATCGCCAGCATTGAGGTCGCTTTGGCTGCCTCTGCCACTGCCAATATTTCGGCTTGGAAGACACTGCTGTGCTCAGGGAGACGAAAGGTGCTGTTTAGCTTAAGTGTTTCTGAAAACACTCCAGCTCCAACGCCTACATCCATTTTTGAACCATCAGTGTAGATGGATATGGTTTCGGGGCCCAATTCGTTCCTCTCCCACTCCTCTCTGCTTGGGAGGATGCAGGAGAATGGTCTTTGAAAGTCATGGTGAGGCAGCATGTAGTCAGAGGATACAGCTGAGCCCAGATATCTGTGTAGAATTTGGGCATGTCCTCCTGAGTTCGATTTCCAGCAGTTGAGCTGGCTGATTCTAAGAGCACTTTTGGCTGCAGATTCTTGCATGTAAAGGTCAAGCGGTAGCAGGTTAAGGATGGTTTCCAGTCCCGCTGTTGGCGTGGTTCTCATTGCGCCAGTAGCGCCCACACATGCTATTCTTTGTACCTTTGTCATATTTTTCAGATGGGTGACTTTATTTGTGGATTGCCACCAGACAAGCCCCCCATATGTTAATATAGGTCTCACAATGGCCGTGTACATCCATAGGATGATCTTGGGGTTCGGACCCCAGTTTTTTCCGAATATTCGATTACACGTATAGAAAGCGACTGTGGCCTTTTTAATGCGCTCGCGCACATTTAGGTTCCAGTTGAGTTTTCTATCAAGAATGACACCCAGATACTTTGCACTATCGGCTAGTTTGAGGGTAGTCCCATCGATAGCCGGTAGGTCGAATATTGGTATCTTCCTCTTGTTCGTAAAGAGAACGAGTTCCGTTTTCTGGGGGTTGATGCCAAGCCCACATTGTTTTGTCCACTCGTTGAGAGCTTTCAATGCCCGCTCGAGTAGTTCACTAATAGTGGGTAGGAATTTCCCTTTAACTAGTATCGCTACATCGTCTGCGTAGGCTATGACTTTTACCCCATTTCGCTCTAGCTTTATGAGTATCTCATTGATGACTATGTTCCACAACAGAGGTGAGATAACGCATCCTTGTGGTGTGCCTCTTGATGCTATTACTTTGAGATGGGTGTCTCCCAGATTCGCATTTATATTTCTGTGGTTGAGCATACTTCCAATAATATGTATTAGAGGTTGGTCCACGTTGTTCTTCGCGAGGTTTCTTTCGACTGCGTTTGTGTTCACATTATTGAAGGCTCCTTCAATGTCGAGAAATGCAGCGAGTGTATATTCCTTCTCGTGAAGAGGTTTTTCTATTGTACTAACGATATCATGTAGGGCAGTTTCGACTCCCTTACCTTTCGTGTAGGCATGCTGTGCCGAGGATATGTATTGGGGGTCGAGTTTGTCACGAATGTAGATATCCATTAGTTTTTCATATGTTTTTAATATGAAGGATGTAAGACTTATTGGTCTAAAGTCCTTCGCGGTCGTGTGACTGGGCTTGCCGGCTTTTGGGATAAAGACTACCTTTACTTCCCGCCAGCACCTAGGGATGTAACCGCATTTTAGACTACTAACAAACAGTTTGTGTAGGAATGCTGTTACGAGGTGTTTCGTTTTTTGTAGCATGATCGGGATAATACCATCGACTCCTGGAGATTTATAGGGGGAGAAGGAGTCAATTGCCCAATTGATTCTTTCTACACTAACCATATCCTCCATTGCTGCTGTTATGGGGTTGCAATCATAGACGGTTGTGTCTGGGGTGCTACCAGAGTATGAATCACATCCTGGGAAGTGGGTTTCCAGTAGATGTGTTAAAGATTCATGGGTGGATTGTGTCCAGTCCCCATTGGGGAGCTTGAGGTAACCTGGCACAGCCGGTTCTTTGGCGATTATTTTTCTAAGTCTAGCTGATTCAGTAGTGCTTTCTACACTGCAACAGAAGTTACGCCAGGAGGTGCGTTTAGCACTGTTGACCGCACTTTTGAATTTGCGCTGATTGTTTTTATAAAGATCCCAGTCGGTTTCCGAATTTGAGCTTCTTGCTGCGTTAAAGGTTTTCCTGGTTTCCCTTCTAATGCTTTGAAGCTCTTTCGTCCACCATGTCGGTGATCTTTGTGGTTTTATAGTCTTTAGAGGGCAGATCCTTTCATAGGCTTTGACTAAAATATTGCCTATTAGTTCCGCTGCAGCATCGATTTCAAACGGAGTTTCCATCAGATGCAATGGAAGGGCGCTACTTTGTCTCCCTACTTCCACAACGAACTTGTCCCAGTTGGCTTTCTTGGGGTTTCGATGTTGAAGGGGGAGTTTAGTATCGTCCTCTATTTCAAATTCTATTATTCTGTGGTCAGAGTATGATGTTTCTGATGAAACTTTCCAGTGGCACACAGCGAATTTATCAGAATTGTTGAAGAGAGTAATGTCAAGAACCTCTTCTCTATTTTTAGTGACAAAGGTGGGGTCATTACCCCTGTTCGCCACTAACAAATTGTTGTCTACAATGTATTGAAACAAGGACTCACCTCGTGTGTTGGTGTCTGAACTGCCCCATTGTGTGTGATGAGAGTTGGCATCGCATCCCATTATGAGGTCCCACTTCTTACATTTGGCCATTTGCACCAGGGAGTCTGTTAGGGCAGATGGAGGTCCATCCATTGAGTCGTATGGCATATAGATGGCTGCTATTGCAATCGGGGACTTCCCCCGCCGCTCATATTTTACCACGGTCTGGTCATTGTTGCTGAGAGTAGATAAGAGAAAAAGGTTTATTTGTTTCTTAGCTACAATACATGATCTAGTCTTACTGTTTGTGTCGGATGAGCCAGTATGGTACAGTACTAGATCTTTGCTGTTTAGCCCTTTTATACTGCCTCGGACTACCCAAGGTTCTTGTATTAGGGCAATGTCAATGTCGTTCCTATTTAAAAGGAAGACTAGGTTGGCGCTGGCCGCCTTACTGTGGTGAAGATTTATTTGTATTATCTTCATGGCGGTCAGCTTTCCTCCCATCATTGCGTCTAACTGTTACGAAGGGACGTACTTTGCATCGGGTAATCCCGACTCGTACTTTGTACCCTTTCTTTCGTAACAGCGGCATAGATTTGTGGCTGAGTAGCACCACAACTTCCGTGCCGGTTTTTGAGTGCTCTCCTGCCTCTATAACCTCCCAGTCCTTACTGAGGAATTCTGGGTTGAGGTTCTGTAGGTTGCGCTCAATCCTATCCTTCGGGATGCATGGCCCTGGGATAAGGATGCGACCTTTGGGTCTGGTCAGGTTAAGAAGCTCTTTCTTTTCGACGATGCGAAGGTCTGCATTTGACCATGGGGCTTTCGTCTCGTCGATGAACTTCGTCAACCAACTCAGTGTGCACTTATTGTCACACTGGATTATTTTGAATCCTTTGAACGTGGTCAGCTGTCCAAAGAGCGGGATGTTCCCTGCATTTTTTAGGATAGCGTCGTTCACTCCGTCCAGGATTCTAATTTCTATTAGTTGCCATTGGTCATGAGATAGTTTTCGTTCTGGATTACCAAAGTCGACAATAGCGACCCGAAAACTATCTTTGTCCTTTACTGGGTTATGACTGGCGTCTAACCTAGGTTTCGTGTTCCTACCTATGATTGGAGAGACTGTGTCATCGTGCCTTCCTCTCTTGGAGGTACCTGCAGTTGGTCCAGGCTTGGTCGCAACCTTACCTGCAGCAGCTGATGGTCCCTTAGGTGTGGCCGCAGCTGAGGTGGAGGGTTTACAGCTCTCCATCCTTTCCACGACTACTTCCCTTTTATGAGAGGAGAGCTCCCTGCCTGTGCGCCTTTTTTGCCGCCACGCTTCGGCTGTAGCTTTTAGCGTCTCCTTAGCTCTGCTAAGTGCTGCCGTGTCCTTTTCCGTGAAGGAATCTGGGTCACGGTGCTTGAACCTACGTAGAAGCCTCTGCGCGTTGGCCCTCATTTTTAGAGGAGCTTGAACCTCTGACTTCGGTTGGGGTCGTACGGCTTTCCTCAGCCTACTCTCTTCCACAGACACAGCAGCGTTGGAGTTTTCCAAGCTGTCGTGATGCTTCGGATCGCTGCGGCGAGTAATAACCGTACAATAGCTGCCTAATGTTGAGTCAGCCTCTCCTTGTCCTATAGTCAGTGTCTCACAGACCCCTGGCGGCGTTGAGGTTGATCGATTTCCTTTGCCTGATGAGTTGTTGCTCATCACAGCGCCGGTGAATTCAATCATCCCCAGCTCCTCCTTCGGGTTCTGATTGACGTTTGTGTCCGTTTTGTCCTCTGATCCATCCTTGGTATGGTCTGGAGAGACTGTTCTCCAGTTGGATTGACCAGGGTCACTCACGACTGGAGGCAATCTCTTCAGCTCACAAACACTCTTATTCTGCGTTACCTCACCACCTAAGGTACGAGCGAGCGGCTCATTCTCTTCTGTGGTGAGATTCTGCAGAATAAGGGTGCTTTTAATGCAGTCCCTTGTTTCGGAGTTTGAAGGGATCATGTCAACTCCTAGTGGGCATGCGCCCGTAACATCGTTGACCGATCCATCCAGCTCTCCTTCAGCTTCGATTCCTGTATCTCCTCTCGGCGAGCGACGAGCGAGCGGCTCGTCGGCTGCTGGGGGGGTATACAAGGGATCATCAGCCATGATTTCGCCTTTGACTTTCGCAGGGTCTGATGAGACCATTCTTTGTCTTAGCGGGCCAGCGCCCTGCATCAAAGGTGGTCCCATCAGTCCCTTCATGCTCGAGGTACTCGGTGCGTTCATTGAGCAGGTACGAGCTATCGGCTCATTCTCTGCTAATGTCAGACTTTGTAAAAACTCTTGAGCTTTCTGAAGTCTCAGGCGATCCTTTTCTCCTAGAGTTACTATCTTGCCTAATCTTCTGATCGTCAACTTGCATGATTTTACTTTGCTGCGGATGGACGCAGTTGACGATATTGAGAATTTAGATGAGCTGGCGTTAGAGCAGGTGTCATCCTCATCGAGAAGAAGTTTCTCCATTTGGATGTCTATTGCTCCTTCGCTTCCCCCATCTGACAGTATCTTGGAGTTTGACGGATCTCGGAGCAAGAGGCTTTCCTCCTCCTCCGTCATTTGTTGTTGAGAATCGGTTTTTATAGGGTTTGGAGTGCCCGATTCATTTGCACTCGTCCCTTTTTTGTTTTGTTTGTTTTTGTCAATTTTGGACCCACGAGTAAGGGGGAAGGAATGTCATCCTGTACTCACCCCCTGTATACAGGAAAGGGGAAATTGGATTAAAACTAGAGGTCCCCAGGTATCTAGAGTTTGCGCTAGCGACTGAGCATTCCCTCAGCCATGCAGGTATCGGCGCGCGCCTTACCTTGGAGACCACCTTTTGGTTTTCGTTTCCTCGCCACTGACCTTACCGGCATGGGTGGCCCTGACAGTTTATGTTTACATAGACTTCCGGTTTCGCTCCGTGGTTCATTGGAAACTACTTAAGCCCTTTCACCGCGACAAGGTGAGTGATCGTCGAAAGGGAAGGTCTAGTAACTGCATGTTTTCATAATAGACTCAATACAAACCAAACGTTTTTAAAAAAATCCATTTCATACGGTTGCTCCAATTAAGGGACCCAAAATATTTTTTTTGTTGGCAAATCTAAATTGTCAATTCAAATGCTCGATGCCATAGCAAGTTTTACGTTATAAATAAGTATTCCACATAAAAGTAAACGACAGCTCTCTAAGATATCACCTTGACGTACAAAATAAAAAACGAGCCGCTGGGAGATATTACCAAAAAGCGTACGATAACGCGTGTAGGATATAAGTCACCATCTCGTAAATACCCCTACATCTGAAAAGAAAAACGTCTACTACAATCATGTTACTCGTAAATAAGCTTCTAGCTCTGATTTTATTGCACTCTTCTCTCCAATAAAATTCCCAAAATACATAAAGGAAACACCAACCGAAATCTCACCATGGATTTTCCTATCCTATCCAAGTGCAGGTGAAATCGCGTTGTGGCACCGTACCGATTCAGTAGTGCAAAATCCTCTGGCGAAATTGACCGAAAAAAAGAAACCGTCTCACATGCAAACAAGATAAACCTTTTGTTGGCTGTAAAAATAAATATTTTCCCATGGCACGTGTAAACAACGGTATTCATACGTGGAATGCACCTATAAAACAGTCAAAGAGAATCTGCCAACGGCTTGAAGCTACAATTTCTCGGAATGTAGACGCAAGAATACATTAAATCCATTGCGATGGAGGGTAAAACCCCTCCAACTATACTGCCCTCGATTTAAGCCGAACAAAATCGCAAATAGTTTATGGAGTATACACATAAAGATTGGTAGCAAAAAATCGCGTAAAACACAAGCGATTTCCATTTGGGTAAAAATCGAAATGGAATGAAAATGTTGCATGTCAGATATGAAAATATAAATTGTGTAGAAGTACATTTGCTGAAGAGCTATCTGCCAGGTTAATAGATATGAACAAATCGGAATCAAATGGGTGCGGCCATATTGATGAAGTTTTGCACGTTAAGAACTTGATGGTGGTAGATATTTATTTCATAGAAGAATGAACGTAATTAAATGGGGACACCACTAATATTGAGTCTAAACTAAAAACATATGAGAAGGCTACAATCCGCTGTGCGGATCGTTTAATACCCTATCCCATCCCAGCCTTAAAATTAATATCCCCAAAATATGGTCTATATGGTCATAATGTATTGAAAATGACGTTGTCACAACATAGCTATTGTTCCGAAGGTTTATCAAATTCTTTTATGGTTCGACAATAAACAACGTTTTTCTTTGCATATGCCTTGGGGTAGGGCATACAAATGGTTTTTGTAAGGAAACGCCCCCAAAAAGTGGGCGTGGGTTAAAATGGTCTATAGACGAAATGTTGGTATTAATACTGCCAATGATTGTGCATCAAATTTTTTTTTCGAATATTTAAAATTTTGGCCAAAAAAAGTTTTTTTTATTAAAAACGCCCCCAAAAAGTGGGAGTGGAAAAAAACTTTATATTGACGAAATATAGATATTATGATTCTCTAAATATGCTACTCACACACTTTTTCAAAATTCTTTACGGTTTGGCCAAAAAATACCTTTTTTCTAAAAAGCTCAATATTTAAGGCCCAAAAATCGGTGACGAACAGACAGACGGACGGACGGACGGACGGAGTTTGAGGTACATATACCTGAATTATTTCTCTCTGATACAAACTATGTATCAAAACTAATATACCACTCTGGGATTGGGTATAAACATAGAGAAGGCTATAATCCGCTGTGTGGATCCGCTATGCGGATTGTCGAATACCCTATCCCATCCCATCCTTAAAATTAATATGCCCTAAATTTGGGCTTATGGCGATAAAATATTGAAAATGTCATAACTATTGTTCAGTCAGTTTATCAAAATCTTTTATAGTTCGACAAATAACAACGTTTTTCTATTGTATATACCTTGGGCTAGGGAATACAAATGGTTTTTGAAGCAAAACGCACCCAAAGAGTGGGCGTGGGTTAAAATGATCTAAAGACGAAATGTTCATATTATCATAATTAATGATCATGCATCATCGAAAGTTTTTTCAAATATTTTAAAAACGTATCAAAAAATATTTTTTTTTAAAAAAACGCCCCCAAAAAAGTGGGCGAGGCAAAAAACTTTTATAGACGAAATATAGATATTGCGAGTCTCAAAAGATGCTTTTCAGACACCTTTTTTTAAATTCCTTATGGTTTTGCTTAAAAATACGTTTGTCTAAAAAGAGGGCGTGGCAGTTGGCGGTTTTAAAAAAGTTTTACTCCTGTTCTGCTTCTTCGGCCAGAGTTTCTATATACCAAATTTCAAGACTCTGGCTCAAAATTGAAGGGACGAACAGACAGGCATGGCGATATCGATTCTGAATCGATCCATATACTATAACGTATATCTATTGAAATTATTTCTCTATGTTACAAACTTAATGTCAAAACTAATATACCCCAATGGGATATGGTATAAATACAGGTCAATTTGTTTGTACGTTTATAAGAAAAACCTACATGAATCGATAAGCTCATTAACCTCGTTTAGAGCTTTTTGTAATTTGATATTTGTTTCCTCTATTGTTGTATCAAATAATAGTATAGCAGTATCGTCAGCAAAGTTGGCAACTATTGTATCGTTTGTTTTTGGGATATCACAATTGAATAGGAAGTACGAGAATAGTCTAAGGACGCTTCCTTGCGGTACACCTGCACCTCCGAAGATTCGTTTCTAAGTTTCACACGGAAGAGTCTATACCTAAGATACGACACGAGGATTTTATGTAACTGTTCAGGCAGAACTTGCCTTAGTTTGTACTTATGGTCTTTGTGTCACACCTTGTTAAAAGCTTGCGACACGTCATGAAAAACGGCTGAGCAAATTTTCTTTTTTTAAAAGCTTTCTCAATTAGGTACTTGATGATCAGGTAAAAGACGTTTCTGATAATATAATTTCAAAAACTTTTGAAATTATTGCAAGAAGTGAAAATAAGAAGAGCAAATAATTCATTTCCCTTTCAACGGTTAGGCTTTGCAAGGTTTTTTAAATATTTAATCGAATTTAATAGCACGTTAGTCAACCGATTTAAATATGTCTTACCAGTACCAGAGTATCAAGTTGCATTGCACAGACATTCATATACTCTACTGAGTGATTACTTTGATTACTTGAATACTGATTTCTGAGTTTCTGAAACAAAGAACAAGGGTTTAGTTTAAAGTGTGTGTGTAGCTGCAGGTTGAAGAAAGAAAAGTAAGCAAATTAGACAGGTGAGCCTGACTCGTTAGACGTATGTTGGATAATCACGTTCTAAAAATCATAACCTTTGTTTTGACAATGACTCGCCAATGGTTCAATTTATAAAAAAGCTTCAACAAGTAAAAGAAAATTTCCAATAAAGGGTTTTCAATGATAGCTATAACGACCCTTTGAGAAGTACATAGTCGGTAACGATAATCATTTCGAGTATCGAAAATTAAATACCGGATAACTAATTTTTGCACATCACTACCCATCAATAGGTACTTTTGTTTATTTTGTTCATTTGATGAGGAAGGACTTCTCTTATTTGAGAAACGTCGATGCGTGATGTTTCACTTCAACCTCGTAGCACTTCCACGGTCTCATTTTTGTCTAACCAAATCTCTTATTTCCTTTGGATCCTTGATATTACTAAAGCTGACTATTTTGCTTTGTTGAGGAGTATTATTCCATGCTGATCTTTAAACGGTAGCGACTTGTTCACCTCTCCCCAACAAAATTAACCTCCATCTAGTTGACTACTTCCTTGACAATCTAGGTGAGCTTGCTAATTTTAATGTCAGAAACCTCCAAACGAATATTAGCAAATGTCGACAGATCCACGTGGTACCACAACAAACCTTTGCTTAGTCCACTTAGGTCTATGTGTGCACGCGCATTGTTAGCCTATGTTTAACTATGTATACTTCTTACATATATTGAGATAGAATTGTGTTTTGAAAAACATATTAATATAGCTATTAAAAAAATATGCATTTCTAAATAGAAATAAGTCATCACTCACATCAATTGCTGCACACTAATTTATTCGACCGTCATCACTCTATCGTTAACACCTAGTGAATTCACCTTTATTTTGCTAGCAATTTATTCTTTTAGCATAAAATACGTGATTGCAATTTTTTATTGGAAAGGCAATTCAAACAGAAATGTACGCTTCTATAATTTATTCACTAGCACAGCGTGTAAAAGAAATTTTGCATTCACATGAACATTCCCAATCCTTCCATCTCCATGGATTTCCATTTATTTTAATTTATATACGTTCAATTGGGGTTCGTTAGCTGCTCTTGATCACTGCCAGTTTAGTGAATAAAATGTCAAGTGCCCATTATGGTATGTGGAAATATGAAGTACGAGACTGATGGTTGAAACTGCAAGTGTCAATTAATATGAACGTGAATGAAATCCCAAAAAAAAGAGAATGTATATATTTATATAGTATATATTTGAGCCAAAGAGATATACAATATTGTCTATATAGGAATCCCTTTGCGCTTATATGGAGTTTCAGTGAATCCATTTTTTTTTAGAGAAGATGTATTGTGTAGGTTTGATCTGAATAAAGTTTATCCTATTAAGAGTATACGGGTTTTTGGCACTATTGTGCTAAAAAATCAGGTATGCATAAACACTTCTAGATTAATTTCAGCGATTGGAGACCTTTATAGGCGAAGTGTATCAGTAGATGTTGAATTCACCGACTAGGTGGCTGTAAAACTAGCCTGTGTATTGTCTGTGTATCGGTGGGGCACTCCGCATAACACTCTCAGCAGCACAAGACATTCTTTTTCACCTACTACCCCTAGATATGGCAGCTGGCATAAAACGTTTTAAACAACGTTTTAAAAAAAAGTGTGCGAGACAGTGCGAGGATTTTGAAAATGTTTACACTTGTTCTGTAGACAAGGACAAGGATCTAAATTTCATTATCCTACCTCAAAATTTTAGGCCCAAAAATCGGTGACGAACAGACAGACGGACGGAGACGGACAGACAGACAGACATGGCCTAATCGACTCAGCTAGCGATTCTGAGTTAATCCATATACTTTGAGGTATATGTAGCTTTACTATTTCTCTATGTTTCAAACTATGTATTAAAACTAATGTACCCCTATGGGATAGGTTATACAAACTGTGTCCATAGATCATTTTCACCCATGCCCATTTTTATACCCTATACCATAGGGGTATATTCGTTTTGATACATAGTTTGAAACATAGACAAATAATTTTGCTAGCTATACCTTCGTTCAAGTGTATGGATCGACTCAGAATCGCTGAGTCGATTTATCCATGTCTGTCCATCCGTCTGTCCGTCCGTCCGGTCGTCCGTCCGTACTTCACCAGTTTTTGAGCCTTAAATTTTGAGCTTGAATTATGAAATTTGGTGCTCTTTGTTGCTCCCTGCAGAACAAGTGTAAAAAATTTTGAAATCCGCCCACTGCCACGCCCCTTTTATAGAAAAACGTCGTTTTTTGGCAAACCGTAAGGAATTAAAAAAAATTAACATGTCTGAACAACATATTTAGAGAATCTTCATATCAATATTTCGTCTATACAGAGTTTTTGCAAGCCCACTTTTTGGGGGCGTTTTCTATAAAAAAGTTTTTTGGTACATTTTTTTAAAATATTTGAAAAAGACTTTCGATGCAAGCTCATTAATTATGATAATATGAACATTTCGTCCCTAGATTATTTTAACCCACGCCCACTTTTTGGGTGCGTTTTCCTACAAAAACCATTTGACAACCCACTTTCACTGTTTGAGGGTTTTTTCCTAAAAAAACATATGAGAAGGCTACAATCCGCTGTGCGGATCGTTGAATACCCTATCCCATCCCATCCTTAAAATGAATGTCCTCAAAATGTTGGCTTTATGGCGATGAAATACAGAAAATGACATTGTCGCAACATAGCTATTGTTCAGACAGTTTATCAAAACCCTCTGTGGTTCGACAAAGAACAACGTATTTCTATTGCTAATGTTTTGGGATAGGGTATACAAATGGTTTTTGTAAGAAACCGCCCCCAAAATGTGGGCGTAGGTGAAAATGATCTATGGATAAAATGTTTATATTACCATTACGGAAGTATTTGCATCAAAAGTTTTTTCCAAAGTGTTAAAATTTGGACAAAAAGCGTTTTTACTAAAAACGCCCCCAAAAAAGTGGGCGTGGGAAAAAACTTTGTACAGACAAAATAGAGATATTAGGATTGTCTATATATGCTGTTTAGACATTTTTTTAAATTTCCTTACGGTTTGGCTTAAAACAACGTATTTTTAAAAAGGGCGTGGCAGTTGGCGGATTTCAAAAATTTTTACAATCGTTTTGCTTCGTTGGTCAGAGAGTATTTTACCAAATTTCAACACTCTAGCTCAAAATTTAAGGACTCAAAATCGGTGACTCACAGACGGACGGACTGACGGACAGACAGACATGGCTTAATCGACTCAGCTAGCAATTCTGAATCGATCCATTATTTCTCTATTATTTCTCTATGTTACAAACTTAATGTTAAAACTAATATACCCCTATTGGATAGTTTATAAAAATATATGTTTTGTAGTGACGCTATTTTCTCGTCGAACCGTAGAAGATTTTGATAAACTGTCTGAGCAATATTATACTGACAATGGTACACCCACTTTTCGGGGATGTTTCATTTAAGGGTGGGATCGGGTATTCCACGTTTGGACAGCGGTTTGCAGCTTTCTCATATATTTATACACTATCCAATAGTGGTATATTAGTGTTGATACCTAGTGTGCAACATAGAGAAATAATTCAGATAGTTATGGATCGACTCGTAATCGGTAGCTGATTTAGTCATGCAACGTCCATACATCACCAGTTTTTGGGGCCTTAAATTTTGAGCCAGAGTGATGAAATTTTGTACACGTGCTATATGTTGCTCCCAGCAGAACAAGTCTACAATTTTTTAATATCCGCCCACTTCCACGCCTTCTTTTCTGTAAAACGTTGTTTTTGCCAAACGGTTAAGATAAAGTGTCGGAAGAGCGAAATTTGTTGTATAGGATTCTTGTGCGTGAACCAGAACAAACATTTTCAACAATTCTTCTCATGTCTATATTTCAACAAACAATGGTGATGCTAATTTTAATAGAAGTGTTTGTTTACTAAAATCACGAATCTTTCTTTCATATCAAATATAATCGCAAAATATTAAATTTATCTAAATAAGAATTAACTGCGTTAAACCCATTAAGACGCAAAGATATGTAGTTACCTTGCTTTGAGATATTATATAAGGGATAACTTACTATCGTGATTTGCCTAAACAATAAACAAGCACAAACATCATGATTGTAGATAATTTCAAAGAAAACACATAAATCTTCTGTTGTCGCCCACATCATTTTCTAACAACAGACGGAGGTACAGAGTACATGGCTACCAGAAACCTTCAAGTATACGCAATGAAACCGCACATTAAATTGAATGATTCCTTTTGAGTCTGTGACACTGACAAAGCAGGGTTTACATCGCGTTCAACCACTCATCATCTCTCGAAGTCCTTGTCGTCAGTCAATCAGTTGAATAAACGATTTTGATAGATGTGGTTTGTTTGGAGCGGTGATGGGATAAGCTCCAATGTACTATTCAAAGTTGACATTTGACAATTCATGCATGATCGAAATTCATTCATGAAGAAAATTACAATTCCATTGCCTACACCAATAACAATAACGAGAACATCTACTATGGGTAAATGTAAAAAAATATATCACCGAAATATAACTTAAAAATAGATTACAGAAAGTAAGATGAATTTATAGAACATACAGAGCGACAATTTGATGAGATTACAAAATGCGTTTGAAGACACATTCATTTTAACCGTTCAATGTGTTTTAACCTTTTACATTTACAATTTGTTTTAATTATGTCTGCTGAAGACAATCCATGGTTTCCTGAAACTAGTAAACGTCTATTCAAAATATTTAAGATACGTCTTAGTTAAGTTTTTATTGACTTAATATTCTATGACGAAATTGAAAAATTAATTAAACGTATAGAGTTAATGGGTTGGCTTACTGCCGTATAATACCAGATTGTCATTTACAATTTACTAAATAATGTTTACACCTGAATCGAACGTAACGTTCTCTTTTACTACGTTTTAATGGCAAATTCAAATAAGAAGTAGGTAATACTGAATTAAAACATATGAGAAGACTACAATCCGCTGTGCCAATCGTTGAATACCTTATCCCATCCCGTCTATAAAACTAATTTCCCCAAAAATCGGGCGTGACTTAAGACCTTATGGGGATGAAATATAGAAAATGACATTGTCACAAAAAATTGTTTAGACAGTTTATAAAACGAAATCATTATATTAATATTGACTTTGCATCCAGAGCTCTATTGAATATATTAAAATTTGACAAAAAATAAGGTTTTGTTTTACTGAAAACGACCCCAAAAAGTGGGAATGGCAAAAAATTGTATAAGCGAAATATAGATATAAGGATTATCTTAATATCTTGTTCAGGCTCAGCTAGCGAATCTGAGTCGAACCATATACTTTATATTAAGTTAAATCTTACTTATTTACAAACTTAAGTGTTACCTTGTACCATGGACAGAAAATATGATTGAAGGTTTTCCTATAGGTTAAATGTGAAAACTTTAATTTCTTTTAATAAAAAGTAAAAAAGTATATGAAAAAAGTGGCTGGTATCTGACAGTGTTCCTAATTAGCAATTCCAACGAGCCTGGAAAGCTTAAGGTTCGGGTGTTTCCTTAATGTTTGAAAAGAAGTGACCCTTTTCAGAAATAAACATATATTCGTTTAATACCCTATCTTATCCCATCCCTACCTTATCCCCAAAATGATGGCCTTATGGCGATGAAATATAGAAAGTGCATTGTTACAGCATATTATTCAGTTTATCAAAATATTTTATGGTTCGACAAATAACAACGTTTTTGTATGCGTATGCCTTGGGGTATTTTTTAAAATTTTTTTTCAAATATTTAAAAATGTGACCAAAAAAACTTTTTTACTAAAAGCGCCCCCCTATATATATGAAATATAGAAATATATATATATATTGAGATTGTCTAAATATGCTTTTTAGATACTTTTTCAAAAATTTTAACGGTCTGACTAAAAAAAAATAGGTTTTTCTAAAAAGTGAGCGTATCAGTCAGCGGATTTTGAAAATGTTTAGACTTGTTCAAAGCGCACGTACAACGATCACATATACCAAATTTCATCATCCTAGCTAAATATTTAAGGCCTAAAAACCTGTGACCTACCGACGTTACAAACTATGTATCAAAACGAATATACCCCTATGGGATAGAGTACAAAAATGACATTGTGACAACAAATTGTTCAGACTGTTTATAAAATACTTTCATTTTTTTTCCGTGGGCTGGTGGAAATTTCATAGACACGATGAGCACGTGCCCAAAGTAGTGTGAGATTTTTACTCACTAAAACCACCACCCATTTTGTATTTCAATTGCAACTAAGTATTCGACTTATCTAGCAATTTTTTATCACGAGTATGTAATATGTTTGGCAGGTAACTTTCCTTTGAGAGTTCCTGCTTTTTCCGCAATTTATGGCGCGGATTATTATTATCGGGCTAAATCTAAGGGTTTAGTTCTTTGAAGACGCCGCAATATATTTGGTTCAACAAGAATTTGGAGGACTGTTGTGTTTACGTGTCCTAATAAACGTTTTTTATGTTTTCGTGCAAAATTTTTTGTTTCATCTTTAACCGCGGGAATACCCAGATCTCTGCGTAGATCGTCATTCCTTACGTACCACGGCGCATTGACGAAGGATCTTAACATTTTGTTTCAAAAGTTTGTAAAATGTTTAGATTCGTTTCACTGGTACATCCCCATAGTTGTATACCATATGTCCAAATCGGTTTTAGCACTTGCTTGTATAATAGCAGCTTGTTATCAAGGTTAAGCTTCGAATATTTTCCGAGCAACCAGTACCTACAGTTCGACTTCCATTTTAATTTTGCATCGAGTGTCATTCCGGGATATTTCGCTTCATTTGCAAACGGGACTTGAACCGTATTTAGAAATACAGGCAAATTGTTTTTCCGTTTATACGAAAAATCTACATGGCTTGATTTGCTCTCATTAAGTGCAATCCGCCAGGATTTAGTCCACTCATTAACCTCGTTAAGAGCGTTTTGTAATTTGATATTTGTTTCCTCTATTGCTGTGCCAACTGTTAGTATGCCTTATTCGATGGATGTAGAGCATGATAGTCGAGGTAACCTTTAATCTTTAAGTTCGAATTACTCTTTGCGTGAGTTTCGGATATGAAACAGATGTCTATATCTATATATATGTGTTTGTCAAAGGCCATTGGCATTCCACGTTAGAATTTTAAGCAATCTATTCATGTTAAATGTGGCGTACTTCTATTGCGAATACTTTTTTCGAGCTGAACGAGCCTGTCAAAAATAAGTTTATTCGTTTTGCTTTGTTCCTCATGTTTTGAAAGAATAATCGAAAATTCATTTGAAACTGGGTCAGGAGAGATATTTTTTTGGGCGTTATCGGATACTGTAGCTTGAGCATACGTTTGTACATTTATCAAGGTATGCAACTTGTTAAAGTCGTCAATACCGATCACATTAATTGGCGGTGGGGGACGTTGTTTTATAGTCCGTACCAAATTAGTTGGCCAATCTACTGCGCAGGTCTCTTAAAATTTATTTTACAATATCTTAAATTGCTCTTAAATCCTCTCTCTGCGCATTCGACCGTTGGCAAACTAGTGCAAACCAAACCAGTTGGGCATTCTACTGCGCAGGTCTCTTAAAATTTATTGTAAAGTATCTTAAATTTCCCTTAAATCCTCTCTCTGCGCAATCGACCGTTGGCCAACTGATTTGGTACGCACTATAGCTGTTTCGCTTTGTTAATAATCTCTTTGTCGCGGTTTATTATTTCAGGAGAGGATACAGCTTTCCTCATTTTTACTGGTCTTTTCTTTAAGATCCAGTCAGTTTCGCGACTGAGTTCTTCTTCATCCGTGTGGTATTCCGAATTCACGGGGCCGTTTGAACTTGCTTTTGGCTCATTAGGTATTTTAAATGAACTCTTCAGAGTCATATTTCCTTCCTTTAGATGGAAAATTTCTTTACGAAGCTCTTCGTAGAGCAGTTCGACATTGTTAAGCCTTGTTCGAAGAACGTCGTTTTCTTCCTTTAGGCTCTTATTTTTCATTGAGTCTTGTTTTTCGTGGCCCAACACTTCTGGTGTTGTCGAGCTCCTTGAGATACATATATTTTTTTGAGATTCAGATGTAGGTAACCTCGTTACCCTTGAACTTTTCCCGAAATGGTTACACATTTGCAATAATTGGCTCTCCCCAGAATCCGTAGAGCCGACCTCCGAAGAGGGTGGATTTTCCAGTGAAACTGAATTGCGACCTGGGGTATTAAATCTTTTTGTTGTACTCATTGCATATTTGTTGTTTGTATACGCTTTACACTCGGTATACGGGGAGTGGATTTTAGTCGCCTTCTACGACAGGCATGCCTTACCTCGGGTATATTCTGACCCCTAACCCGAAGGGGTAAATAAAATACTTTTATGATTCTATAAAAGACAGGGTTTTTCTCCTGCATAAGTTCTGGGTAGGGTATACAATTTTTTTTTCTATAAAAACGCCCCCAAAAAGTGGGGGTGGCTTAAAATGGTCTAGCGATTCTTAATCGATCCATATACTTTGAGGCATATGTATCGAAATTATTTCTCTATGTTACAAACTCAATGTAAAAACTATAATAAATCCCTATGTGATAGGGGTACTTCGCCGGCATACGGTTTCCGCACCTCTATATCCATAAGGGGACATGGAGGTCTCCAGATCAACGGTCAACCAAATTGATAACAGCGCGTATCACATTACCTCTCGATTAACACCATACCACCAGCATCGAATGTCGAGGAAAAATGGCAACGATGCCAACAAGCCATCATGTCAGCCGCAACTGATGTGTTAGGTTTCTCGCGCCCACCAGCAAGAAACCCTTGGTTTGGTGAGAAATGCCTACAGATGCTCTCAGCCAAGAACGAGGCTTACAAGGCTAAGCTGCAGGTGAAGACGAGAGGTGCCATTGAGCTTTATTTGGCAGTAAAAAAGAGAAGAACACCGGTTTTTCAGAAAGAAGAAAAAAGAAAGTTTTACCGAATTATAAAAATCAAAAACAATTATACAAGGCTCGAACAGAATCCTGTCGAGATGAACAACGAAATATCGTAGTTGAGACACAGTCGATGCTAAGGATATGGAAAAAAAACACTTCTGCAGACTGTTAAACGGCGATGACGAACAACATTCCGCTGTCAGGCAAAACGAACCATTCAATATTGGCAACGACAGCGAAAATTGCCAACCACTAGACCTAAGTAAAATCGGGATAGCAATATCTAAACTCAAGCTTAATAAGGCCGCCGGAAATAAGCTGAGCTTTAAAAAGCTGGAGAAGATGACGGATGAAAGTATGCCTAAGGAATGAAACCTCAGCATCGTTTGCCCGATCCACAAAAAATGAGACCCTCTGAACAACTACAGAGCATAAGTCTCCTCAACATCAGTGTTGTTTAAGGCCAGGAAAGTCCACAACGGATAAAATTTTCACACTTCGGCAGATCCTGGAGAAACCCCAAGAAGTCCAAATCGATACCCACCACCATTTATCGATTTCAAAGCCGCATACGACAGCAGTTATAGAAACGAACTATAGAGAGCCATGTCTAGTCTTGGTATACCGCCCAAACTCTTCCGTTTGTGTAGGATGATGATGACGCTGCTCCATCAGGGTCGGAAACGACCTCACCGACAATGCATTGCATTGTTTTAGCACTGTAGCCATCGACGATTATTTTTTTTATGTTGAATATTAATTTTAAATGTTGAATGAGCTGTTCTGCCCCATCCAACAAAGTTGCTACAATGCCAGATGATGCAACGACCAATGCGATGCCATTATATATCGTATTTCGGCAAGAATTAGCGAAATTAAAAATGTTTTGCCGGTTCTACCTGGCGCATCAAAAAAAAAGAATCCATCTTGTTCCGCCGAAACTTCCAGCATAATGCAATCGTAAATTATTTGTTATTCATGAGTCAGTATGGGGACATTGCGAGTAGCAATTGCTGCAGTATTGTACTGCTGTCCACGATTAATTTTTGTACCCCTTCGTGTTAACACCCCCTCCGAGTTAAGGATCAGAATATAACCGAGATAAGGCATACCTGTCATAGAAGGCGATTAAAATCCACTCCCCGTATACCGAGTGTAAGGCGTATATAAACAACAAAAATATGAGAAGGCTACAATCCGCTGTGCGGATCGTTGAATACCCTATCCCATCCCATCTGTAAAACTAATGTCACCAAAATGTGGACATGGCTTAAGACACGATGGAGATTAAACATAGAAAATGCCATTGTCACAACAAATTTTACGGTTCTACAAAAGACAAGGTTTTTCTCCTGCATATGTTATGGGGCAGTATATAAAAATGGTTTTTATATAAAAACGCCCCCTTAAAGTGGGCGTGGGTTAAAATGGTCTATAGACGAGATGTTCATATTAATATTACTAATGATTCTGCATCAAAATTTTGTTTGAAAATTTTAAAATTTGACCGAAAAATTATTTTTATTGAAAACGGCCCCAAAAAGTGGGCGTGGCAAAAAACTTTATATAAACGAAATATAGATATTATGATTGTCTAACTACGCTTCTCAAACACTTTTTTAAAATTCCTTATGGTTTGGCCAAAAAATACGTTTTTCTAAAAAGGGGGCGTGGCAGTGGGCGGATTTCAAAAATTTTTTCACTTGTTCTGCTGGGAGCAACAAGAGAACGTGTACCAAATTTCATACTTCTAGCTCAAAATTTAAGGCCCAAAAACTGGTGACGTACGGACGGACGGACAGACATGGCTAAATTGACTCAGCTATCGATTCTGAGTCGATCCATATACTTTGAGGTATATGTAGCTAAATTATTTCTCTATGTTACAAACTATGTATCAAAACTAATATACCTCCCTATGGGATAGGGTATAAAAATGAGCACAAAAGAAAGATTCAATACCCCAGGTGGCAATTCAGTTTCACTGGAAAGGCCACCCTCTTCGGAGGTCGGCTCTACGGATTCTGGGGAGAGCCAATTATTACAAATGCGTAACCCTTTCGGGAAAGGTTCAATGCTAACGAGGTCACCTTCATCTGAATCTCAAAAATATATATATGCGTCTCAAGGAGCTCCACAACACCAGAAAAATATAAGCCTTAAGGACGCAAACGACGTTCTTCAAACAAGGCTTAACAATGTCGAACTATGAGGAGCCTAAAGAGTTCATTAAAAATACCTCATACGAATACCACACGGATGAAGAGGAACTCAGTCGCGAAACCGACTGGATTCTAAAAAAGATACCGGTAAAAAAGGAAAGCTGTATCCTCTCCTGAATTTATAAACCGTGACAAACAGATTATTAATAAAGCGAAACAGCTAATCGGTATTGACGACTATAAGAAGTTGCATACCTTTATAACATCGGTGCCATTATTGGGCTACCATGTAACTTCTCTAAAAAAAATACATTGGAAGTCTGCGTTAAAGACCCTGAAAGTTACCGTCTATTATCTCGCAAGCTCAATACCGTTAAAATAGAATGGTATTCATTTGAAATATTAATTCTGAAAGGCCTTTACGCGTTGTAGCTAGAGGGTTGCGTTGTGCTTAAATGATGACATTGTTAACGATCTTAAAAACAGGCAATAAAAAGTTATAGATGCCGTTAACATTATCAAGAGAGACAAACAACAAAAGAAGTCGAAGAAAATGTAATAAAGCGCGTTCTTCCTTTATTTTTACTCACTTTCGATAAAGCAGAAAGTTTAAACAATATTTATGAAATAAAATCAATACTTAATATTGTTCTGAAAATATAATCTATTTGTAAGGATTCCAAATTAGTTCATCAGAGCAAGCGCTGCCAAAGCTTAATCATACGCAAACCTATTGTCAAAAAGAACCACGGTATGTTAAATGTGACGGAAATCATCTGACGGTAGGTTGTATGTCAGATAAGAAAACTCCTGCTATCTACATTAACTGTAAAGGCAATCATTCGGCAAATTGTCGCGGCTGAGAAGTAGATAAAGAGTTGCAAAAAAGACGGATGAAAAAGAAAATCCCATTAAAAATATGTCGAGGCCAACGCAGGCTATAAAAGAAAATCCTAAATTTTCAAAAACTACGCGGCTATCAGAAATCCGATCGGTTTTGTACATCCAAAACCAAATGGACAAACGTATGCAAAAACTGCAGTGTCCGATAACGGTCAACAAAATATCTCACCCGACCCAGTTTCAAACGTATTTTCGATTATTCTTTCAAAAAGAAGAAAACAAACAAAGAACATATGAGAAGGTTACAATCCGCTGTGCGGATCGTTGAATACCCTATCCCATCCTATCTGTAAAACTCAAATCCCCAAAAAGTGGACATGGCTAAAAACACGATGTGGATAAAATAAAGAAAATGACAAATTCTTCAGACTGCTTACAAAAAACTTTTACGGTTCTACAAAAGACAAGGTTTTCTCCTGCATATGTTATGGGGCAGTATATAAAAATGGTTTTTATATAAAAACGCACCCAAAAAGTGGGCGTGGGTTGAATTGGTCTATGGACGAAATGTTCATATTTATACTACCAATGATTCTGCATCAAAAATTTTTCAAATTTTATAATTTGACCGAAAAACGTTTTTTTATTAAAAACGCCTTTAAAAAGTGGGCGTGGCAAAAAACTTTATATGAACGAAATACAGATATTCAGATTGTCTAAATATGTTGTTCAGAAAGATTTCAAAATTCCTTATGGTTTGGCCAAAAAATACGTTTTTCTAAAAAGGGGGCGTGGCAGTGGGCGGATTTCAAAAATTTTTACACTTGTTCTGCTGGGAGCAACAAAGAGCACGTGTACCAAATTTCATCCTTCTATCTCAAAATTTAAGGCCCAAAAACTGGTGACGTACGGACGGACGGACGGACAGACATGGCTAAATCGACTCAGCTATCGATTCTGAGTCGATCCATATACTTTGAGGTATATGTAGCTAAATTATTTCTCTATGTTACAAACTATGTATCAAAACTAATATACCCCTATGGGATAGGGTATAAAAAACGAATAAATATATTTTCGACAGACAAGTTAAGCTCGATAATATTATTCGCAACAGACTTACTCGACTTTCAACATGAATAGATGTCTTAACATATGAGAAGGCTACAATCCACTGTGCGGATCGTTGAATACCCTATCCCATCCTATCTGTAAAACTAAAAATCCCAAAAAGTGGACATGGCTAAAAATACGATGTGGATAAAATAAAGAAAATGACATGGTGACAACAAATTCTTCAGACCGCTTATAAAAAACTATTACGGTTCTACAAAAGACAAGGTTTTCTCCTGCATATGTTATGGGGTAGGGTATAAAAATGGTTTTTATATAAAAACGCCCCCAAAAAGTGGGGGTGGGTTAAAATGGTCTATGAACGAAATGTTCATATTTATATTACTAATGATGCTGCATCAAAATTTTTTAATTTTAAAATTTGACCGAAAAACGTTTTTTATTAAAAACGCCCCCAAAAAGTGGGCGTGGCAAAAAACTTTATATGAACGAAATACAGATATTCAGATTATCTAAATATGTTGTTCAGAAAGTTTTTGAAAATTCCTTATGGTTTGGCCAAAAAATACGTTTTTCTAAAAAGGGGGCGTGGCAGTGGGCGGATTTAAAAATTTTTTACACTTGTTCTGCTGGGAGCAACAAAGAGCACGTGTACCAAATTTCATCCTTCTAGCTCAAAATTTAAGGCCCAAAAACTGGTGACGTACGGACGGACGGACGGACGGACGGACAGACATGGCTAAATCGACTCAGCTATCGATTCTGAGTCGATCCATATACTTTGAGGTATATGTAGCTAAATTATTTCTCTATGTTACAAACTATGTATCAAAACTAATATACCCCTTTGGGATAGGGTATACAAATTCTCACGTAGAATGCCAATGGCCTTTGGAAAAAAAACTTGGAGAACTTGAATTGTTTATGAAAAAAAAAGATATCGACATCTGTTTAATATCCGAAACTTAGGCAAAGATTAATTCGAACTTAAAGATTAAAGGTTACCTCGACTATCATATTATAGATCCATCGAATAAGGCTAGAGGTGGAGCCTCACTATATATAAAAGAGTGTCTTGAAGATTCGATCGATGTTAAATTAGAAATCGAAACAATGCAAGCTAGCTCTATACAAGTCAAAAGCAGACAATCCTTTCTACAGATATCTTCTGTTTACTGCCCACCACCATGCTTAGGTTAAAAAATTTGACTTTGAAAACTTGCTTAGTTCCCTTGGACAGCGTTTTGTCATCGGAGGGGTTTTAATGCAAAACAGACATTCTGGGGATCTAGATGTATATCACAGTAAGGTAGGATGATTTACGATGTAGGCAGAAAGTACAATTCCGAATTTCATTTTACGGAAAACCAACTTACTGGCCAACCGATGTTACAAAAATAGCGGATATAATCGAATTTTTCATTCTAAAAGGTCAGCCATCCAATCGAATTAAAGTTGAAAAATGTTTTGATCTTCTCTTAGATCACTCTGCCGTTAATCTTACAATGAGAGAGTCACTAAATAGAAATGAAAAACCATCCAGACTAACCAACGGGAAAACCAACTGGGAAGGTTTTTAAAAACGATATTGAGAATAATATTTGATTGGGTGTATCGCTTAGATATTGAGTAAAATTAAGAACCCCCGGGAAATAAGACATTTGGTGAGACAAAAAAGAAAAGTTCGTAAAAGGTGGCAAGAAACTCGTGCTCCGTTAGAGAAAACACATCTCAATCGGTTGAGTTACTTGTTATCAAATTCGATTAAAATATTTTAAAATCATGCAGTAGAAACATATCTGCAAAGCCTAACCACCGGAAAAGTATCGAATTATTCACTTTGGAAAAAAATAAGAGTCATAAAACGGCCAAAAAACGCTGTGCCACCAATTAGAGTAACTCAAGATTCTGCGCGAAAAACGATAAGGAAACATATGAGAAGGCTACAATCCACTGTGCGGATCGTTTAATACCCTTACCCATTCCATTCTTAAAATTTGTATCCCCAAATTGTGGGCTTTATGGTAATGCAATATAGAAAATGACGTTGTCACAAGATATTGTTCTTAGAGTTTATAAAAATCTTTTATGGTTCGACAAAGTTTTCTATTGCATACACAATGGGGTTGTGTATACAAATGGTTTTTGTTACGAAACGCCCTATGGGCGTGGGTTGAAATGATGTATAGACGAAATGTTCATAACGGGTGATTTTTTAAGAGGTTTAGAACTTTTTTTAAAAAAAAAAACACAAAAAATTCGAAAAAAATGAATGAAATATTTATTTGAATATAGTTTGATAGTTTGAACCTTGCAATTTAATGTTTAAAGATAATTTCATGCAAATGTTGACCGCGGCTGCGTCTCAGGTAGCCCATCCGCTGAGTCCAATTTTGGCATACTCTTTCACACATATCGGCCGGTATCTCACGAATGAATGCATGGATGTTGGCTTCCAGTGCGTCAATCGAAGCGGGCTTGTCCCTATAGACATTAGCCTTGACATACCCCCACAAAAAATAATCTAATAGTGTCAAATCGCACGATCTAGGCGGCCAATTGACCGGCCCGAAACGTGAAATTAACTGTTCACCAAACTCGCCTCGCAATTGCGCCATTGTTTCGCGTGCTGTGTGGCATGTGGCACCGTCTTGTTGAAACCACATATCATGCAAGTCAAGAACTTCCATTTCGGGCAAAAAAAAATTTGTTATCATCGCTCGGTAGCGTTCACCATTGACAGTAACGCTGCGATTCGCATCATCTTTGAAGAAATATGGCCCAATAATGCCGCCGGCCCATAAACCGCACCAAACAGTGGCTTTTTCGGGATGCATTGGTAGCTGTTGCAATGCTTCTGGCTGATCTTCACTCCAAATGCGGCAATTTTGCTTATTTACGTACCCATTCAACCAAAAATGAGCCTCATCGCTGAACACAATTTTTCGATAAAAAAGCGGATCCTCGGCCAGCTTTCCAAGAGCCCATTCACCAAAAATTCGGCGTTGTGGTAGGTCGGCTGGCTTTAGTTCTTGCACCAGCTGTATCTTAAAAGGCTTTACGCCCAAAATCCTTCCGCAAAATTTTCCACGTAGTGCTGTAACAAAGGCCTAACTGCTGGGAACGGCGCCGAATCGACATTTCGCGGTCTTCTGTCACACTAGCTGATACGGCCGCAATATTTTCTTCACTACGCACAGTACGTAAACGTGTTGGTGGTTTAATGTCCAACAAAGTAAATTTGGTGCGAAATTTGGTCACAATCTTCCGAATAGACTGCTCAGAAGGTCGAGAATGCCGATCATAAAATGGAAGCAGCGCGCGATGAACATTTCGAACCGAGCACGAATTTTGATAGTAAAATTCAATAATTTGCAAGCGTTGTTCATGGTTAAATTGCAAACCAAACTGAAGCTGTTTGATAGTGACACAAGGTACTAAACACACGTCAGCTGTCAAAACCAGTGTTGCCAAAACCAAACCAGCTAAAAAATCACCCGTTATTATCATAGCCAATGATCTTGCATCGAAAGTTTTTTCAAATATTTTAAAAATGTACCAAAAAAATTTTTTTTTATGAAAACTCCCCCAAAAAGTGGGCGTGGCAAATAACTCTGTATAGGCGAAATATAGATATTGCTATTCTCTAAATATATTATTCAGACACTTTTTCAAAATTCCCTACGGTTTGGACAAAAACTACGTTTTTCTAATAAAAAAATTATTGTTCTGCTGAGAGCAACAAAGAGCACGTGTACCAAATTTCATCATTGTTGCTCAAAATTTAAGGCCCAAAAACTGGCGAGGAATGGACGGACGGACAGACATGGCTAAATCGATTCTGAGTCGATCCATATACTTTAAGGTAAAACCAGCTAAATTATTTCTCTATTTTACAAACTATGTATCAAAACTAATATATCCCTATGGGATAGGGTATAAAAAGCAAACGACTTTTCCGCTCATCTTCAGCCAGCTCAACTGCTGGAAATCGAACTCAGCAGGACATGCCCAAATTCTACACAGATATCTGGGCTCAGCTGTATCCTCTGACTACATGCTGCCTCACCATGACTTTCAAAGACCATTCTCCTGCATCCTCCCAAGCAGAGAGGAGTATGAGAGGAACGAATTGGGCCCCGAAAGCATATCCATCTACACTGATGGTTCAAAAATGGATGTAGGCGTTGGAGCTGGAGTGTTTTCAGAAACACTTAAGCTAAACAGCACCTTTCGTCTCCCTGAGCACAGCAGTGTCTTCCAAGCCGGAATATTGGCAGTAGCAGAGGCAGCCAAAGCGACCTCAATGCTGGCGATACCACCAGATGATATCACCATTTTATTGACAGTCAGGCTGCAATAAAAGCTATCTCTGCTGTCGAAATAAAATCTCGGCTTGTGAAACGTTGTCGTGAAGAGCTTAAGGTTATTGGCGTCCAACATAATGTTAAGCTCTGCTGGGTCCCCGGACACAGAGGCATACAGGGCAATGAAATTGCTGACGAACTGGCAAGAAAAGGATCTGCCTCCAGCATTGACCAAGCAGACCAGTCTGTCAAACCACCACTATGTGACCTCAAATCTCGGGTGGGGCAGAAAACACTGATCACTGCCAAAAACAGGTGGAACTCCCTTCCCACCTGTGAAACTTCCAAAAGGATGTGGCCTGAGTATGACAAAGCCAGAACCCATAAACTACTTCGTAGAAACAGGAAATCTGTCTCTACTATAGTTGGGATTCTTACTGACCTCTGTAGAGGCTGCGGTGATGTAGAAATACACGAGGATACCCTCCACTTGCTGTGCCACTGCCCAAGCCTCAGCCAATTAAGAATGAGAACCATAGGAAAATACTTTTTCCATGACCTAACGGATCTATCCGAAATCCCTCTCCCTAATCTTTTCAGGTTTGCAACAACATCTGGATGGCTGGAAAGAGGCTAACAATAATGGACAGTAACGGGACAATGAATGAACCAACCACACAAGTGGACCCCCAACGGGCATCACAATGGATCTATATTGACCTGAGTGCGATGAGGGAAGACACACACCGTCTGCCTCATCAACCCACCAACCTTACCTAACCTTGCCGATCATCTTGAGGAAACAATCCATTCCAAAAACAAAACATATGAGAAGGCTACAATCCGCTGTGCGGATCGTTGAATACACTATCCCATCCCATCCTTAAAATTAATATTCTCAAAACGTAGGCTTTATGGCGATAAAATAAAGAAAAAGACATTGTCGCAACATAGCTATTGCAGTTTATCAAAATCTTTGTGGTTCGACAAAAAATAACGTATTTCTATTGCTAATGCCTTGGGATGGGGTATACAAATGGTTTTTGTAATAAAACGCCCCCAAAATGTGGGCGTAGGTGAAAATGATATAAAGACAAAATGTTTATTATGTCGATACGGAAGTATTTGCATCAAAAGTTTTTTCGAACTTTTTCAAATTTTGACAAAAAGCGTTTTTTACTAAAAATGCCCCCAAAAAGTGGGCGTGCAAAAAACTTTGTATTGATGAAATATAGATATTAGGATTGTCTAAATATGCTGCTCAGACACTTTTTTGAAATTCCTTACGGTTTGGATTAAAACTACATTTTTTTAAAAAGGGGGCGTGGCAGTGGACGGATTTCAATATTTTTTACGCTTTTTCTGCTTTGTCTTCCAGAGAGTCTATATACCAAATTTCAGCACTCTAGCTCAACATTTAGGGCCCAAAATTCGGTGACACACAGACGGACGGACGGACGGACAGACAGGCATGGCTTAATCGGCTCAGCTAGCGATTCCGAATCGATCCATATACTGTGAGGTATATGCATCGAAAAATGTGTGTATATGCATCGAAATTATTTCTCTATGTTACAAACTTAATATCAAAACTAATATAAGCCTAAGGGATAGGGTATATACATTATTGTTGTCGACACTATAACCGAAAATAATGTAGTGAGATATGCAAATATTGCCGAGCTTAAACGGGAAATACATAAAATAAAGCCTAAACATATGGGAAGGCTACAATCCGCTGTGCCGATCGTTGAATACCCTATCCCATCCCATCTGTAAAACTAATGTCACCGAAATGTGGACATGGCTTAAAACACGATGGGGATTAAACATAGAAAATGACATTGAAACAACAAATTTTACGGTTCTACAAAAGACAAGGTTTTTCTCCTGCATTTGGTATGGGGTAGTGTATAAAATTGGTTTTTATATAAAAACACCCCCAAAAAGTGGGCATGGGTTAAAATGGTCTAAAGACGAAAGGTTCATATTAATATTACTAATGATTCTGCATCAGCATTTTTTTTCGAAAATTTTTAAATTTGACCGAACGTTTTTTTGTTAAAAACGACCCCAAAAAGTGGCCGTGGCAAAAAACTTTATTAGAACGAAATATAGATACAACTCGGTCGCTTACATCTCATAATTGACCAGAAACGACTTTTACCTGACAATCAATTTGGGTTTAGAAGTAAACATTCGACTGTAGCCCAAGTACATAGAATTACTGATGTAATTGAGAACGCTTTTGAAGAATATAAAATTTGCTCAGCTGTTTTTCTGGATGTGTCGCAAGCTTAGACAAGGTTTGGCATAGAAGCCTAAAATACAAATTAAGACATGTTCTGCCTGAACATTTATATAAAATTCTCGTGTCGTATCTTGAGCGTAGACTGTTCCGTCTGAAAAGAATATCCAGAGTTCAACGAAATAATGGCTGTCCAAGGAAACGTCCTTGGACCACTTTTGTACCTACTATTTACACTTGATATCCCACAACCAAACGATAGCAGTTGTCATAATAATAGAGGAAACAGAGGAAATAGAGGAAACAACTTTACGAGCTGTACAGCTCGTATAGTTTGGTGGTTAGATCTTCGTCTCCATAGCCCGTCAACGCAAACGGGACCGAAGATTTTTGAAGAATTTTTCTCTCGAATCGACCAAGGATATCCGCTCTTGGTCCGCATGCTTTGGCGCCGTTGCGGAGGACTGGTATGATCAGATTCTTATATAGGATCTCCTTAGTAGTTCGAGTGAGGGTTTTACTGCTAAATTGCCTTCTTTGACCAAAGAAACAGCGGTTGGCAAGAGTAATTCTTCGTTCAATTTCTGACGAGATGTTGTTGTCAGAGTTAATAGCGAAGCCAAGGTAGACAAAGTCCCGTACTTTCTAAAACTAATATCTGTCAATGGTGACGTTCTATCCTATTCGTCGATGTTGCGTGCCCTTTTGTAAGCATATACTTAACCTTACCCTCATTTACCGCTAAACCCATTTTTGCCGCTTCCTTCTCTATACTAGCAAACGTGCCTAAATTTGCCAAAATTTTTTTTTGTTTCGTATGTGTCGGTGAGGTCGTTTCCGACCCTGATGGAGCAGCGAAAATTATGCATTGTCATCCTACACAAACGGACGAGTTGGGAGTATACCTAGATGGCTCTGAATAGTTCGTCTCTATAAGTGCTGTCGTATGCGGCTTTGAAATCGATAAATAGGTGGGGGGTATCGCATTGGACTTCTTGGCTTTTTTTTCAGGATCTACCGAAGTGTGAAAATTTGATCGGTTATGGACTTTCCTGGTATAAAACCACACTAATAAGGGCCGTTCAGGTTTTTGGTAAACGTCTTCAGGCATTCACATATTACGGCAGATAGGATCTTGTAGGCGATGTTGAGGAGACTTATGCCTCTGTAGTTGGCACGGTTCATAGGATCTCCTTTTTTATGGATCGAGCAAACGGTGCTGAGGTTCCATTCTTCAAGCATACTTTTCCTACCAGATTTGGCTTATGAGATGGTGGATGTTATTTACCAAGTCATATCCTGCCTGCCTACGGAATGTTGTTCGTCATCGCCGTTTAACAGTCTGCAGAAGTTGTTCTTCCATATTCTGCATCAACTTTGTTTCAACTACGATATTTCCTTCTTCATCTCGACAGGATTCTGTTCAAACCTTGTATCCTTGGCTTTGACATTTTACACTTTGGTAAATCTTGCGAACATCGTTCCTGGAGTGGAACCTCTCTATATCCTCGATCACGTGCTTTTCTTGCTCTCTTTTCTTCTTTATGGAAAGTCGGGCGTTTCTTGCTGGTGGCCGCGAGAAACTTAGCACATCAGTTTCGGCTGATCTATTGGCTTGTTGGCATCGTTGCCATTGTTCTTCGACATTTTATGCTGGTGGAATAGTGTGAAGAGAGAAGTTAAGTGATACGCGTTGTGCGAAGGCATTGGCGGTCTCTTGCGATTGCAGTCATTCGACAATACATTTTTTCACAGTATTTCTGGGTTGTTGTGGTGGATATCCGCATTCTTACCTTGGCGGCTACAAGGTAGTGCTCCGGGTCGATGTTAGACCCTCGGAATGTTCGGACATCCAAAATATTGGAAGCGTGCCTCTTGTCTATCGCAATGTGATCAATTTGGTTGAGTGACGTTGATCTGGAGACCGCTATGTCTCTTAATGGATAACGAGGTGAGGAAACCGTGTCAATTAGCCGAGTCCGTTTCCAGACGTGATGTCGTGTAGGCTGTGTTTTCCGACAATACTGCCAAAGATATCTACTCTTCCTACTTTTGCGTTAAAATATCCCAGCTTGATTTTTACAACGTACTTCCGTAGTCGCTCATAGATTTTGTCAAGGAGTTCGTAGCGACAATCCTTAGTTATATCATATTTTTACTGCGTCGTCGGAGTGTGAGCGCATGTGTTGTCGAATTTGGAAACATAAGACATCTTGCCTAAGTCTGGCACTTATGACAAATCCACATCAGAATAGTCGCTGTTTCTGCTCACTATAACAAGGTTCATAGTAGATATCATAGTTTTTCATCCTCTTTTTTCCCTGCACAAACAACATCTAGAGGGCCAGTTTCGGGTATTCATTCCGCGCCATTCTGTCCAGGGTGATTATAGTTTTGCTAATTTACGTCTTGTTATTAACACTCGCACTTATCGTTTAGCAAGTCAAATCTGGCTGGATGTGACCAATACCCAATGGTTACCACTTTGAGGTAACAAATAAGCACATTTTATGTGTAGTCAGAGTTACAAGCACTAACATTGCCAAGTTAAAGCCAATCAGAATCTACCCTCGTTTTATAACACCCAACAAAAGGCTTTTAACGAGGTCAATGAATGTACAAAATCCGGGCGTATTGCATTTGACGAGAAAAAATCAATTCATATGGATTTTTGGCATAAACGGACAAACAATTTGCCTGCATATATAAATACGGTTCGAGTAGAGTTTGCAAATGAAGCCAAATATATTAAGAATGACACTCGATGCAAAATTAAAATGGAAGTTGCATGTAAAAAAGAAATGTGAAGGGCTTTAAAATAAATACAGAGAACTGACTGCTTGCTCGGAAAATATTCGAAGCCTACATTCTCAACCATAATCCAATAATATCACCATTACTGCATAATCAGCACCTTTTATCCATGCACCGATCCATTCCCTTAGGATGCACATTATTCAAAAAGATAAAATTACTTTAAGGTAGAATTAATTTATGAAGAGATAAATCAGTGGTGAACCTAACCTGAAAGTGAAAAGTCGTTTAATTTACAAACGAGCTTATATAATTGGCGCCCAACTATTGTGGTCTATTGTGTTGTGTGGTTAAAGAGTTGATCTCAAAAATCCTTATAACGGAGAACAGGATCATTTAAAATAATCGTCATACAACGAGAATAACATAGCACAAATAGGCAACAACTACAAATCCTCATATAAGGAGAAGGTTAAGGACCCTAACAACAAACCGAATTAAGACGATTAAGGATCTCAACAACCAACAAACAGAAATAATCAACCTGAAAGAATTAGTCAGCAAAAAAAATGAAACTTTTGTGTGTAAAACATATTGTGAAAATTTAGTTGATTATTAGGTGAAATATCGTATAGAATTTAAGTAAAAAGTTTTAGTAGTATATAATAGCAAATAGGTATATAGCTATAGAGTACGCATCACAGCTAAAAATGTTGGTGCTGTTTAAGACGCGGGCGGTAAGTGCGCAGGGGAATTCTCGTCGTTCGTATGCATCTGCTATGCTGTTGCATGATGCTGGCATGGCAATGTGCACACTGGGGTATCAATATCAGTACCCCACATAGTAAATTTTCGTTGTATGAGATGCGCACTCTATGTAGTTCTATACTCTTTGATAATAGTGTAAAGGTATTCCAAAATGAGCATTACAAAACAACAAATTACAGAACTTATCCGCGCTACCCGAGTTTAAAGGCGATACCTCCTCATGTCCTTCCTGGCGTGCAGCGCCACATTTTGCAATGGGTTATTATCATGAAGGATCTGAAAATTACTATATTGCAATGGGAATTCTAAACAACAGAATCTGCTAACGCAACTTTCTCCGCCTTTAATACGGTGCTAAATTTTAATGTCATGACATTACAGCCATGACGATACATTGCGTTTTGGGTATCTCATCATCAATTTGGTCATCCGACTGCCCTTCAGAAGAATTATCCCAACATAATTCGTTTCCTAATTCGGAACTTTCTAAATTCATTAAGTTAATTTTTAAATTAACCTTTTTCAAAATTCCTTACGGTTTGGCCAAAAACTACGTTTTACATTTGTTCTGCTGGTAGCAACAAAGACCACATGTACCAAATTTCATAATTCTAGCTCAAAATGTAAGGCCCAAAAACTGGTGACGTACGGACGGATGGACGGACGGACTGACAGACATGGCTTAATCGACTCAGCTAGCGATTATGAGTCGATCCATATCCTTTGAGGTATATGTAGCTAAATTAATTCTCTATGTTACAAACTATGTATCAAAACTAATGTACCCCTATGGGATAGGGTATAATTAAGTAATGATATTCATAATGAATGAAGTACCTGTGCGAGATCTTGTTGTTTAATATTTGAAGAATATCAATAATTCATTGTGCTCATTCAATAGGGCTTACACCTCGCAGACAATTCCCCTCGCCGGACGTGCAAAGTCCGTCTGACTGTGTGTCACCAATTTTCGGGCTTAAAAATATTAGCATGAATGGTGAAATTCGGTAAAAACACTTTTTGTCCGATGAAGCAAGTGTCAACATTTTCAAAATCAGGCCACTGCCAAGCCCATTTTTCAGAAAACTTTGTTTTTGGCCAAACGGTAAGCAATTTTGAAAAAGTGTCTGAACATTATATTTAACAATACCAATATCTATATTTCGTTCATATACAGTTTTTTATCACACGATCCACTTTTTGGGGATGTTAAATTTAAGGATGGAATTTGATAGGGTATTCAACTACTCGCATAGCGGATTGCAGGTTCTTATTTGTTTGTTTTCTTTTTTGTGTTACAAATTTAAAATCAAAACGGATATATCCCTATGGGATAGGGTATAATGAAAAGTTCCCGGAAAAAAAAATCATAATTCCATAGGTCGAAGTGGACTTAAGGCCATTAAAGAAGCATTGGATACTGGTTTTACTAACCGAAAGTACGATTGCTTTTTGCAGGACTGAATCTCCCACCTTGCGCACTCGACTTTAACTAATTTTTATAAGAAAACTTAATATTGAACAAGAAGGCTACAATCCGATGTGCGGATCGTTTAATGTCCTATGCCATCCTTAAAATTAATATCCCGAAATGTGGGCTTTATGGCGATGAAAGCTAGAAAATGACTTTGTCACAACGTATTGTTCAGACAGTTTGTCAAAATCTTTTATGGTTCGACAGAAAACAACGTTTTTCTCCTGCATATGCAAATATTTTTTTTAAGAAAACGGCCCAAAAATTAAGCGTACATTAGAATGGTCTAAAAGCGAAATGTTCATATAATCATAACCAATAATCTTGCAATGAATTTTTTTCGAATATTTTAAAATAGTACCGGATTTGAAGACTCTTCGAGCCTGAGTATTGGTGTCCATTCGTTAAACATGCCCTAGCCATCTTAAACTTCCAATGCGGAGTATTTGGCTAGGGGTATGTCGTTGTATAGCTCGTATTGGTCTTGGTTGAATATTCGTATCCATAGCTCGTCAACGAAAATGGGTCCGAAGAATTTTCTTTTCGAATCTACCAAGGATTTCTTTATCCATTTTTGATACGGTTCATGCTTCAGCGCTGAAGAGCATTACTAGGATGATCATGGTCTTATATAGGATCTCTTTAGTTGTCCGAGTGAGGATTTACTACTAAATTGCCTTCTTAGCCCGAAGAAACAGCGGTTGGCAGGAGTCACTCTTCGTTTAATTTCAGACGAGATGTTGTTGTCCGAAACAAGAAACAACGTGGCAGTGGGCGGATTTTAAATTTTTACACTTGTTCTGCTTCGTCGGAGAGAGAGGCAATACACCAAATTTCATCACTCTAGCTCAAAATAAAAATCGGTGACACACAGACTGACGGACGGATAGACAAACATGGCTAGATCTAATCAGCTAGTGATTCTGAGTCGATCCATATACTTTAAGATATATCTATCGAAATTATTTCTCTATCTCTCCACAAATTTAATGGCAAAACTAATATACCCCTATGGGATAGGGTATAAAAACGGAAACAGTACCATCAAACTGAACAATTAAAACGTCAAAGTTTCCTGTCAACCAATTTAGAAACTAACTGGTTATATCCTGATGTCAGCATAATCATAATATGTAGTACAAAAATCTAATTACAGAAATGTACATTAATAAGCTTTAGTACTGATTTTGTTTTAATGAAATATCTTCGAGAATGTGTAAATATAAATGTGGTGAATGCAGTTCACTGCGATCGCCCAACTCTGGCCCAAGTTCAAACCACTTTGATGTTACATTTTCCAAGCGTTAAATTTGTTCACACTGAAAACTATTTATTGATCTTCTAAACAAAGATCATAAATAAGGTACAGTAATTAAGCAAATTCCCAATGACTATTCCTTTCCCAATATTAAAAATATGTTTGAGATTATGATGAATTGTAAAATATGCTTGGAAAATAAATATCAAAGGAAACCGCCTTAACCAGAGAAATTTTTCATATCGATATCTTTATTACAGATGAGCAGTATTTCTTAACATGCATTGAAGTTCTCCAAATTCGTAATAGTAATTTACATAGCCTCTCGTTCTTCCATTGACATAAAAGAAGTATTTATTAAAATCATAGGAATATTTTCAGTTACCACTTTTCCTTAGTGAGAGTAATGGCCAAATTGAGGGATTCCATTCAAACGCTGTTTCATTTCAATCTCTGGAATAAACCCCAAAGATGATGTATCGAAAACAACCGCATCCCCCGAAGACTCTTTCGGTAATGCACGATGCACCTCTAGAACAACAGGAAACAATCGCTCCCATATTTACATCATATTCCTATAGATAACACAAATCATGTAGAATCACTTAGGGAATAAATATCGGCTCAAAAAATTTTCTGGACTACTATTTCCCCAATAGCAGTAATTGTTAGTATAGGTCTTTATGTTTCATAGACGCAACAGACAAAATACCGTTACATCAAATGGGATTTGATTAAAGAATTGCACAGCGGATTGTAGTATTCTCAGCTAGCGGTTCTATATACCGATATAAACTAATACTCTAGCCTGCGCAGTCTTCGATTTCTAGTCAGACGACAGACGCCTTATTGACAAGCAGACGTAGAAATCGACGTCAACCAACATGAACTGGTCAATATTAACTGCTAGCTTGGGAACATTTAATTGAACCCGGACTGTAGCGATACATAAGTACATAGGAAAGCATTCAAAATAGTGTTTAAGAATAAATACATATATACAAATATGTATATGTTCATCTGGTTCATCTGCCATATAAACTAATATTTGTCCGGTAAGATTAAGTAGTATTTAAAAAGATTATTATAATTATGCCTGCAAGATATCGCATTCCATTTTAAAGCAGGGACATATGGAAATCTTAAAAAATGGCATTTATTTATTCAAAATATATTTGCATAAAAGAGATTTTCTTTCTCTCGGAGCAAATTGTCCTTTTGCATATTTTTGCCCGTTACTAGCATCCTTTTTTGACCTCAAATTACACTCAACAATAAGCCATCCGGATATTCAACAGTAAAAAACCGTTGAATGCTTTTAATGGATTAAATGGGATCGGGTAAAGATATCTTCTGCAGCAGAAGCTTAAGGATAAATCTAATCCAATTTCCAAGGGATTCTATTTCGAAAGGGAAACGAAACGATTTTTGTCCTTTTTGCAATATCTTAACCCCAAGGAATGGAGTGATTTTGTTGTGACACTTAAGAATGCCATGTTGACTTTCTCTATATTTTATAGGCAAGTTCGAATAGATACAAAACAGTAAAACAAGAAGGATACCACAAACGAAAATGTGAAGGGTTTCCACATAAGTGCAGATGAAAGGGGGTACTTTCAATTTAAAATAAATCTGATTCATTATAAAACTGAAAAAAAAAATTAACATAGAAAATATATTTAAAGATATATTCATTTTAAGTTAATAACATTTATATTATGTATTACAAAGGTAAAATTAATAGAAAAACATATGAGAATGCTACAATCCACTGTGCGGATCGTTGAATACCCTATCCCATCCAATCTGTAAAACTAAAATCCCCAAATAGTGGACATGGCTAAAAACACGATGTGGATAAAATAAAGAAAATGACATGGTGACAACAAATTCTTCAGACTGCTTATAAAAAACTATTACGGTTCTACAAAAGACAAGGTTTTCTCCTGCATATGTTATGGGGTAGGGTATAAAAATGGTTTTTATATAAAAACGCCCCCAAAAAGTGGGTGTGGGTTAAAATGGTCTATTGACGAAATGTTCATATTTATATTACTAATGATTCTGCATCAAAAGTTTTTTTTAGAAAATTTTAGAATTTGACCGTAAAACGTTTTTTATTAAAAACGCCCGCAAAAAGTGGGCGTGGCAAAAAATATGAACGGAATACAGATATTTAAATTGTCTAAATATGTTGTTCAGAAAGTTTTTCAAAATTTCTTATGGTTTGGCCAAAAAACACGTTTTTCTAAAATGGGGGCGTGGCAGTTAGCGGATTTAAAAACTTTTTACACTTGTTCTGCTGGGAGCAACAAAGAGCTCGTGTACCAAATTTCATCCTTCTAGCTCAAAATTCAAGGCCAAAAAACTGGTGACGGACGGACGGTCGTACGGACGGACAGACATGGCTAAATCGACTCAGCTACCGATTCTGAGTCGATCCATATACTTTGAGGTATATGTAGCTAAATTATTTCTCTATGTTACAAACTATGTATCAAAACTAATATACCCCTATGGGATAGGGTATAAACATTTCGTCTATAGACTATTTTAACCCATGCCCACTTTTAGGGGGCGTTTTTATATAAAAACCTATGAGAGGCTACAATCCGCTATGCGGATCGTTGGATACCCTATCCCATCCCATTAATATACTCAAAAGACAAGCCCTATGGCGATGAAATACAGAAAATGACATTGTCACAATATATTGCTCAGACAGTTTATCAAAATCTTTTGTGGTTCGACAAAAAAACAACGTATTTCTATTGCTAATGCCTTGGGATGGGGTATACAAATGGTTTTTGTAAGAAAACGCCCCCAAAATGTAGGCGTAGGTGAAAATGATCTATGGACAAAATGTTTATATTACTATTGCGGAAGTATTTGCATCAAAACAATTTTCGAAAGTTTTAAAATTTGGACAAAAATCGTTTTTTCTTAAAAACGCCCCCAAAAAGTGGCGTGGCAAAAAACTTTATATGGACGAAATATAGATATTGAAATTGTCTAAATATGCTGCTCAGACACTTTTTTGAAATTCCTTACGGTTTGGCTTAGAACTACGTTTTTCTAAAAGGGGGCGTGGTAGTGGGCGGATTTCAAAAATGTTTACACTTCGTCGGCCAGAGAGTCTATATACCAAATTTCAACACTCTAGCTCAAAATTTAAGGCCCAAAAATCGGTGACACACAGACGGACGGACAGACATGGCTTAATCGACTCAGCTAGCGATTCTGAATCGATCCATATACTTTGAGGTATACGTATCGAAATTATTTCTCTATGTTACAAACTTAATGTCAAAACTAATATACCCCCCTATGAGATAGGGTATAAACATATGAGAAGGCTAAAATCCGCTGTGCGGATCGTCAAATACCCTATCCCATCCCATCCTTAAAATTAAAATCCCCAAAATGTGGTCTTTATGGTCATAAAGTATTGAAAATGGCGTTGTCACAACATATTGTTCAGAAGGTTTATCAAATTCTTTTATGGTTCGACGAAAAACAACGTTTTTCTATTGCATATGCCTTAGGGTAGGGCATACAAATGCTTCTTTTGTAAGAAAACGCCTCCAAAAGGTGGGCGTGGGTTAAAATGGTCTAAAGACGAAATGTTCATATTAATACTACCAATGAATGTGCATCAACATTTTTTTTGAAAATTTTAAAATTTGATCAGAAAATGTTTTTTTTTTTTTAAAACGCCCCCAAAAAGTGGGCGTGGCAATAAACTTTATATTGACGAAATATAGATATTACGATTCCCTAAATATGCTGCTCAGACACTTTTTAAAAATTCCTTACGGTTTGGCCAAAAAATAAATTTTCCTAAAACGGGGGCGTGGCAGTATCCGGATTTCAAAAAATTTTACACTTGTTCTGGTAGCACGGACGAGGATCCTATATACCAAATTTCATTATCCTAGCTCAAAATTTAAGGCCCAAAAATCGGTGACGAACAGACAGACATGGCTTATTCACTCAGCTAGCGATTCTGAGTCGATCCATATACTTTGAGGTATATGTAGCTAAATTATTTCTCTATGTTACAAACTAAGTATCAAAACTAATATACCCCTATGGGATAGGGTATAAAAACCCTAAATCCTTCTGATGGTTATACTCTGATACGATATTAAATGATTTACGAGATACATATCTATGTATTTAAACATATGAGAGGCTACAATCCGCTATGCGGATCGTTGAATACCCTATCCCATCCCATCCTTTAAATTAATATCCTCAAAATATAGGCCTTATGGCGATGAAATACAGAAAATGAGATTGTCAAAATATATTGCTCAGACAGTTTCTCAAAATCTTGTGTGGTTCGACAAAAAACAACGTATTTCTATTGCTAATGCCTTGGGATGGGGTATACAAATGGTTTTTGTAAGAAAACGCCCCCAAAATGTGGGCGTAGGTGAAAATGATCTATTGACAAAATGTTTATATTACCATTGCAGAAGTATTTGCATCAAAATTTTTTTCGAAAGTTTTAAAATTTGGACAAAAAGCGTTTTTTACTAAAAACGCCCCCAAAAAGTGGGCGTGGCAAAAAACTTTGTATGAACGAAATATAGATATTAGGATTGTCTAAATATGCTACTCAGACACTTTTTTGAAATTCCTTACGGTTTGGCCAAAAAAAAAGTTTTCCTAAAAAGGGGGCGTGGCAGTGGGCGGATTTCAAAAATTTTTACACTTGTTCTGGTGGCACGGACGAGGATCCTATATACCAAATTTCATTATCCTAGCTCAAAATTTAAGGCCCAAAAATCGGAGACGAACAGACAGACGGACGGACGGACGGACGGACGGACAGACAGACATGGCTTAATCGACTCAGCTAGCGATTCTGAGTCGATCCATATACTTTGAGGTATATGTAGCAAAATTTCTCTATGTTACAAACTAAGTATCAAAATTAATATACCCCCCTATGGGATAGGGTATAAATAGGCAAACAAATATTTTTTCATAGAAGTCAAAAAAGATATAAATTAATTTGTAATTTCGTGTGTTGGCATAAGTATTTTGACAAGTATATAACTCTAAGAAAAAACATATGAGAAGGCTACAATCCGCTGTGCGGATCGTTGAATACCCTATCCCATCCTTTTCATAAAACTAGAATCCCCAAAAAAGTGGGCATGGCTAAAAACACGATGTGGATAAAATAAAAAAAATGATATAGTGACAACAAATTCTTCAGGCTGCTTACAAAACACTTTTACGGTTCTACAAAAGACAAGGTTTTCTCCTGTTTATGTTATGGGGTAGTGTATAAAAGTGGTTTTTATATAAAAACGCCCCCAAAAAGTGGGCGTGGGTTAAAATGGTATAAAGACGAAATGTTCATATTAATAATGTTAATGATTCTGCATCAAAAATTTTTTCGAAAAATTTAAAATTTGACCGAATACAGTTTTTTTATTGAAAACGCCCCCAAAAAGTGGGCGTGGCAAAAAACTTTATATGAACGAAATATAGATATTACGATTCTGTAAATATGCTGTTCAGACACTTTTTTAAAATTCTTTACGGTTTTGCCAAAAATTACGTTATTCTAAAAAGGGGGCGTGGCAGTGGGCGGATTTCAAAAATTTTTACACTTGTTCTGGTGACTCGGACAAGGATCCTATATACCAAATTTCATTATCCTAGCTCAAAATTTAAGGCCCAAAAATCGGTGACGAACAGACAGACGGACGGACGGACGGACAGACAGACATGGCTAATTCGACTCAGCTAGCGATTCTGAGTCGATCAATATACTTTGAGGTATATGTAGCAAAATTATTTCTCTATGTTACAAACTATGTATCAAAACTAATATACCCCCCTATGGGATAGGGTATAAAAAGAAAACACTTTTAAATACTTCCTTTGTACAACTAATATCATTTTTATCTCCGTGTTACAAAGAAACACAGGACTAAAAGTGACGAATTACATCACACACCGGAATCACACGCATAGAAAACCTTTTCCTATATTTAGTAAACAAGCCTTGATAAGAGTCATGCAATTTGTAGATATGCTCGTCTGTACAGATTTGTTTCTGACAGATTATTATTGATATAATTTAAAAAGTTTAATTCATAAACATATGAGAAGGCTACAATCCGCTGTGCGGATCGTTGAATACCCTATCCCATCCTATCCATAAAACTAAAATCCCCAAAAAAGGGGGCATGGCTAAAAACACGATGTGGATAAAATAGAAAAAATGATATAGTGACAACAAATTCTTCAGACTGCTTACAAAATAATTTTACGGTTCTACAAAAGACAAGGTTTTCTCCTGCATATGTTATGGGGGAGTGTATAAAAATGGTTTTTATATAAAAACGCCCCCAAAAAGTGGGCGTGGGTTAAAATGGTATATAGACGAAATGTTTATATTAATAATGTTAATGATTCTGCATCAAAATTTTTTTCGAAAGTTTTAAAATTTGGACAAAAAGCGTTTTTTACTAAAAACGCCCCCAAAAAGTGGGCGTGGCAAAAAACTTTGTATGAACGAAATATAGATATTATGATTGTCTAAATATGCTACTCAGACACTTTTTTGAAATTCCTTACGGTTTGGCCAAAAAATAAGTTTTCCTAAAAAGGGGGCGTGGCACTTGTTCCGGTGGCACGGACGAGGATCCTATATACCAAATTTCATTATCCTAGCTCAAAATTTAATTTAAAAACATGGAGCCATCGTGGGACGGCCGAAAGATGCGGAGCTTTTATGTGTTGGCCCGTGTGACATTAACGGTACGGTGACGGTCACGATTTCACTTTTTCTCGGTTCACTCCCCACCTTCTAAGTGCGCCATAGAGGGGGAAGTTAACGGTACTGTGACGGTCACGATTTCCCTTTTTTTCGGTTCACTCCCCATCTTTATACCCTATCCCATATGGGGGTATATTAGTTTTGATACTTAGTTTGTAACATAGAGAAATAATTTTGCTACATATACCTCAAAGTATATGGATCGACTCAGAATCGCTAGCTGAGTCGAATTAGCCATGTCTGTCTGTCCGTCCGTCCGTCCGTCCGTCCGTCTGTCTGTTCGTCACCGATTTTTGGGCCTTAAATTTTGAGCTAGGATAATGAAATTTGGTATATAGGATCCTCGTCCGTGCCACCGGAACAAGTGCCACGCCCCCTTTTTAGGAAAACTTATTTTTTGGCCAAACCGTAAGGAATTTCAAAAAAGTGTCTGAGCAGCATATTTAGACAATCCTAATATCTATATTTCGTTCATACAAAGTTTTTTGCCACGCCCACTTTTTGGGGGCGTTTTTAGTAAAAACCGCTTTTTGTCCAAATTTTAAAACTTTCGAAAAAATTTTTGATGCAAATACTTCCGCAATGGTAATATAAACATTTTGTCCATAGATCATTTTCACCTACGCCCACATTTTGGGGGCGTTTTCTTACAAAAACCATTTGTATACCCCATCCCAAGGCATTAGCAATAGAAATACGTTGTTTTTTGTCGAACCACACAAGATTTTGAGAAACTGTCTGAGCAATATATTGTGACAATGTCATTTTCTGTATTTCATCGCCATTATGCCTATATTTTGAGGATATTAATTTAAAGGATGGAATGGGATAGGGTATTCAACGATCCGCATAGCGGATTGTAGCCTCTCATATGTTTTTGAATAAGTTTCATAAGTGACCCACCGACCGTCCGTAAAAAAGCTACCTTCGCTTCAAAAATGTTAATGTGAACATTTCGTCTATAGTTCATTGAAGCATTTTCTGTTCGAAGAGCCTTGATCGCATGAAAGGATTCTAACAGATATACCAAAACTGCTGACAAGAGAAATGTTATCTTTAACAATCTCTGTGAGTGTTTTAGAATTCAATCCCTTTTCTGAAACAAAATAATTCAAAATTGTGCTCCAATTTGAAAATATGGATCGGAGTATAAACACACAGCTTGCTTTGCAAATGCATTGCTTCGCGTATTTCCGTTTGTTTCAAATCCGTCAATCAAGTCGATATCTTTGTTGTATCGGGTCTCTCTTTTAAGGGCCATTTCATCTATTGGCAGAACCATTTGTGTGTCTCCTTTTACTTTGAGCTCCATGAACATTTGCTTTAAGGTTTCAAAAGCGCTATTTTTCAAGCCCGGCTGAAGAAATTTTATTGGGGACCAACGGTTTACCGAGCTTATATGTGGCAAATTCAAATTCAGCCTATCTCTAAGGAACACATAATGTGGAATGGGACTTATAAAAAATATTTTGAGAAAGATAGGTATTTGGCGTCTTCGGAATATTTTTTTGGCCTGCTAGAAATGAGGAGTTTGCAAAATGTCTTAGATTCTTTGCTGATATTTGGCAAGGAATCTATCGCTGCTCCTAAAGTTTTCCCACCAGATCCCCTTTTCAGTTTTTTGCCTTTATTATTTTTCAAACGTTTTTCCAAAAGGTTATTTTTCTTTTGCAACTTGCTCATTTTTCGTTTGTAAAAATTTACAAGTTTAATATTTTTTTCGCACTTACTGCACACGACCTCTTCGCAATGTGCACTATAAGAAGGGAGGTTATCAGATTGGAAATCATAATCCATATCCATATATTCAGAATCATCTTGCGAAGTAATTGTTGGAATAGCTTCAAATTTGAGTTTTTTACTTCCAATATACGTACTGCAAAAATGATCCTAGCATATAAATATTTTTTTATTATAATTTTCCAGCGTTACTTTACACTTCTCTCTCCAAATTTGCCCCATCATTGTATCTCCATTAGGAAATTTAAACTATTGCAAAAATGCGTGACTTCGTCTAGATTTTTTGCAAACATAGCTAAATTGATTGCCGGACGGCCGATTATTTGCTGCTTTGGTGCTCATACTGCTCACTTTCCGCTTTGACAAATTCAAATTCAAATTCAAATGAAAATAAGAATGAACTGAAAAATGAAAATGTTTGAGCACATTGCACATGCTTACATTTTTTCGTCAGAATTTTTTTTTATTCTTTCCTCTTCTCATTCTTCGTTTCAACCGCAAGATGTTACATTGCAATAGCATATATATAGCATTGTTCGTGTATCAAACACGAACACAGCCACCACAAAACGAAATACGGAAATTCCCCTTCGCACTTACCGCCCGCGTCTGTGACGGCTACAACATTTTTAGCTGTGATGCGTACTCTATGTATTATATTCTCTTTGATGTTACTTACCGAATCATCTCCACTGCCTTTACTTTGGTGGTTGGTAGTTTTCGTTGTCGATACCAATATCGGAAGGTTAATTTTGGCTGACAGCTGGACATTATTCGTAGTAAACTTAAGAACATCCTTCCTATTTCTACAATCTCGCAGTTTTCAGCTCTTTTTTTCAAAAAAAAAAACCAAACTTGCGGAAGAATGGACAAATTAACGGACAGACATGAATACATCGCATCGGCTCAGCTTCAGATCTGATTGTCTATAGAAATCATTTCTTTATATTACAAACTATGTGTTGGCACATACATCATACATTATATCACTTGTATAACGTAACCTGCACCAACCTATATATGGTCTTTATATGTTGGTGTAGGGCTCAGTGGTTAGTGCGATGAACTGCAACGCAGAAGGTCTGGATTCGATACCCAACCATAGCAACACCTAAATGATTTTTCACTGGCCCTCCTCTCGTGATGATCTGACAAATCATCCGATTAGTATTAATTGTCAAGAATAGCATGTCTCAACTAAGCCGTTCGGAGTCGGCATAAAAACAGAACACAGATTATTTCTATCGTATGATGGAGATTATTTCTATCGTATGATGGAATACAAATTCTATTTTTTTTTGTAATCTGCAGTTAGAACATTTTGCAGAATGTTTAGGACGTCATATTTTGGGTTCAGTGGCATAAAAAGCACAAAATAGGATAAACATCCAGGAATACCCACTAATGCGTAGTCTTTAACAATTTCGGAGTAAAGTTAGCATACATCTTGTTTTAAGTTGGGGTTCAAGGGGGAATTAGATATATTCTATTAGTCGCCTGATTGAATTTCGATGTGATCTCAAATAATAAACATATCACTATCTGGTTTACCATCCCATACCAAAGAAATTGCAAGTAACATTTTAATCTCACCATAATCAAAAGAGTTTATGTAAAAAGTGAATATGAAAATGACCTTGCCTAAAAGAAACAGCATGTCGTAGTCATCATCAAACTCTTCTAAATCCCTCCCCTCACCGCATCTACAGAAGTTTTATGCGCGATGTAGCGGCATTTCTTTAGCTTTCATTTGCGGATGCCCTTTTACAATTTCCCAAAGACAGAAGACAAATGAAAAGCGAAACGACACGGTTGAAAGGACTTTCAATTTTTCAATGGAAACTCGTTTTCATTTCCTCAATGCGAAGCATACGTAAATAAATTATTTATATCGACCACCATTTGGTAGAAGCAATTTTAGCGATGACTACGTCACAGCAAAACGATTCTTAGAATATATGTACGTACGTAAAATAAAAATAGCTTATAAGAAATATATTCAAATGAACCAGATGAAAAGATTCGATTCGCCACAACGCGATGTATACGAGGCCTCTATGGGTACTGGGTAGTCACGGGGGCTTTTTCATAATGAAAAATTGCCTTTTATCATTACACAATATTAGGTCTTTGAAAGCGTTTTTTAAGGACTTTACGAGGCCTCTTTTTATGCGAGATGTAAGTATGCCATCCTTGTGCTCAGGTTAACGTAGCGAAAACATGTTTCCCTCTTTCAATTCATGGTTGATCAACATCTTTTCACTTGATTTTACTTTGATGTTGTGATAAGTGACAGCATCTTAGAAAATTACATAGACTCCCTTTCAGTAAGTTCAGAAGAGATTCAGGTTGAAAATGTGTTTCAATGTTTTCGGTTCATTAACGTATTGAAACTTTTTGTTTAAAAGCGAATTAGGAAAAGCATCGTTATTATTGGACTTGGACATAGGAAAATTAATTTTAATTCAAGAAAAGTTAGAATTTTTTGTTCGTTTATGTTTTAAAAAGAATTTATCTCTTTCATACTTTCTTTCATACAAATTGCATAAAAAAATAATAACTAAGCAGTATGAATATACGATACCGTAACGAGAACCCAATGACATAAATCCGTAGATATAAATCCAGCCAAAACAAAGTACGCATTATATTTTCTAGTGTAGATAAGTGATAAGGTAATTCGTATAAATTGAATACAGACTCTCAGGTCAACGAAGTTTTTTTTTTTAGAAAAACGTAGTTTTTAGCCAAACCGTAAGGAATTTTGAAGAAGTGTATGAACAACATATTTAGAGAAACTCAATATCTATATTTCCTCTATAAAAAGTTTTTGGCCCCGCACACTTTTGGAGGCGTTTTCAGTGAAAAAAGTTTTTCGATAAAATTTGTAAATACATATTTGAAAAAAAAAACTTTTGATGCAAAATCATTACCTATGATAATATAAACATTTCGTCTGTATATCATTTTAACCCACGCCCACTTTTCGCGGGCGTTTTCGTAGAAAAAACTATTTGTATAACCCACCCCATACATTAACATTAACACAATTCAGTGTCAGTGCCACTTTATTCTATTGACCATTATACAACAATACTTAGAAACATAAAATACCTCATTGATATACAACCATCACAATCATCAGAGCAGAACCCACAACAAATTTAACCCATAAATATGTCCAACCCATCGAAACGAGCCACAACCCGCTCCAAAAAGAACAGCACATTAAATACCCCCAAACTTCATTCCTTTCGCCCTTTCCAAAATCGGCGCAAATATGTATGGACTATGATGGATGAAAAACTTCGCCAACAAAGTGTTCATTGTTCATTGTATTTCTGTTGTCAAAAAAAGTGGAAGAATCCGAAAAAACCATAACCGAACAGCTTGGTCGTGAGATTAAAATCATTAAAAACAGTGTTTGTGACATAAACAATTAAGTGGAATCACTTATTCATCAAATTCGGACCTCAAAAAATAAATTGACTTTATCAAAACCGAAGTAGAAGTTTTAAAAACATCAATCGCGAATGTCACAACTGAATGCACAAAAAACAAATCGTTGTTAATTCATAAAACCACTGAACTCGCGAAAGAAAAGATAAACAAATTAATCGCGCTACTGAGGAACTAAACCATATTAAGCTGTCAATGGATGTTTACAAAAATCGTATAATCGCATGTGATGCTTTTATGTTCGGGATTCCGCACTTGCCTGATGAAAATTTAAAATCTATTTTCAATCTTATTTGCAATACGATTAGTATTAAACCACCCACCGCACGCTATAATATCGTTGTCGTCCGAAAGGCAAATCTACAATTTGAAATGGGTATATTACTGTAAAGTCCTTGCTTACATTTAAATAATGGATAATTACAGGATTATACGAAAGAAACGGCTACAAGTCCAACCTTTAAATCACTGTACACGATGGAACATCAAATTGTCATGAGCCTACAAAAGCTGTTGATACAGATCAAATAGAGATTAACAAAAACGTTGTAGATGAAACTACAATTCAGTGGCAGGATCAACTTGATCTTTTAAAAGATAAGATGTAAGTTATTGCTTTTTATTAAAAGTACAATAACAACTGTTATATTTTTTAGTGGAGAGAATTTTACCATCCTGGAATAATGCAAAGATTAGCAACTCGAAATACGTTCACTCAAAAAAGTTAAACAAATCCTAGTTTGAATGCACTAAAATATTCACAAAAGGTAAAATATTCAAAATATATATGTATTAAAATAAAGTAAATAAATTAAAAACATATGAGAAGGCTACAATCCACTTCGCGGATCGTTGATTACCCTATCCCATCCCATCTGTAAAACTAATATCCCCAAAATGTGGACATGGCTAAAAACACGATGAGGATTAAATATGGAAAATGGCAATGTCACAACAAGTTTTACGGTTCTACAAAAGACAAGGTTATTCTCCTGCATATGTATGAGGTAGTGTATAAAACTAGTTTTTATATAAAAACGCCTCCAAAAAGTGAGCGTGGATTAAAATGGTCTATGGATTAAATGTTCATATTAATATTACTATTAATATGAACATTTACTAATGATTCTGCACCAAAAGTTTTTTTGAAAATTTTAAAATTTGACCGAAACACGCCCCCAAAAAGTGGGCTTGGCAAACAACTTTATATGAACAAAATACAGATATTCCGATTGTCTAAATATGTTGTTCAGAAACATTTTCAAAATACCTTATGGTTTGGCCAAAAAATACGTTTTTTAAAAAGGGGGCGTGGCAGTGGGCGGATTTTAAAAATTTTTACACTTGTTAAGCTGGGAGTAACAAAGAGCACTTGTACCAAATTTCATCATTCAAGCTCAAAATTTAAGGCCCAAAAACTGATGACGTACGGACGGACGGACGGACAGACATGGCTAAATCGACTAAGCTATCGATTCTGAGTCGATCTATTTACTTTGAGGTATATCTAGTTAAATTATTTCTCTATGTTACAAACTATGTATCAAAACTAATATACCCCCATATGGGATAGGGTATAAAAATGACGTCACAGCATATTGTTCAGACGGTTTATCAAAATCTTTTATGGTTTGACAAAAAACAACGTTTTTATACCCTATCCCATAGGGGCATATTAGTGTTGACATTAAGTTTGTTACATAGAGAAATGATTTCGATACATATACCACAAAGCGATTCAGAATCGCTTGCTGAGTCGCTTGCTGTCTGAAGGTCCGTCCGTCCGTCTGGGTGTGACCGATTTTTTGGCCTTTAATTTTGAGCTAGAGTGTTGAAATTTGGTATGTAGACTCTCTGGCCGACGAAGCAGAACAGGTATAAACATTTTTGAAATCCGCCCACTGTCACGCCCCCTTTTTAAAAAAACATTGAGCAAGCCAAACCGTAAGGAATTTCAAAAAAGTGTCTGAACAGCGTATTTACACAATGCTGATATCTATAATTCGTCCATACAAAGTTTTTTGCCACGCCCACTTTTTGGGGGCGTTTTCAATTAAAAACTGTTTTCGGTCAAATTTTAAATTTTTCGAAAAAATGTTGATGCAGAATCATTAACATTATTAATATGAACATTTCGTCTTTACACCATTTTAACCCACGCCCACTTTTTGGGGGCGGTTTTATATAAAAACCATTTTTATACACTACCCCATAACATATGCAGGAGAAAACCTTGTCTTTTGTAGAACCGTAAAACTGTTTTGTAAGCAGTCTGAAGAATTTGTTGTCACTATATCATTTTTTCTATTTTATCCACATCGTGTTTTTAGCCATGCCCACTTTTTTGGGGATTTTAGTTTTATGGATGATGGGATAGGGTATTCAACGATCCGCACAGCGGATTGTAGCCTTCTCATTATGTTAGGGGATATTATTAGAGATGGGATGAGATGCGATTCGCAAAGCGGATTGTAGCCTTATCATATGTTAGATGTTTATGTTCGATGTTTGTAAGGCTTCTGGTAGTAGAAAAACCGCTTCTGAGGAAGAAGTTCTGCAAATTATAGCAGAAATATCTAGCGGCAGTGAAGATGATATTGAAAGCGATGAGTGTGAAGAAGATGAGCCCTTGGTGTTTTGATGTTTTTAACAAGGAATTGCTAGGAGCACTTCTGGGAGATGAAGATTTCATGGAAATAGAATGCCCGTTATTAGAGAATGAGCCTAATGCTGCTACATCCAATGCATCGGATGAAAATTAAAGTGAAAGCTGCGAATTGAAAAAAAAACATATGAGAGGCTACAATCCGCTATGCGGATCGTTGAATACCCTATCCCATCCCATCCTTTAAATTAATATCCTCAAAATATAGGCCTTATGGCGATGAAATACAGAAAATGACATTGTCACAATATATAGCTCAGACAGTTTCTCAAAATCTTGTGTGGTTCGACAAAAAACAACGTATTTCTATTGCTAATGCCTTGGGATGGGGTATACAAATGGTTTTTGTAAAGAAACGCCCCCAAAATGTGGGCGTAGGTGAAAATGATCTATGGACAAAATGTTTATATTACCATTGCGGAAGTATTTGCATCAAACATTTTTTCGAAAGTTTTAAAATTTGGACAAAAAGCGTTTTTTACTAAAAACGCCCTCAAAAAGTGGGCGTGGCAAAAAACTTTGTATGAACGAAATATAGATATTAGGATTGTCTAATTATAATGCAAAGACACTTTTTTGAAATTCCTTACGGTTTGGCCAAAAAATAAGTTTTTCTAAAAAGGGGGCGTGGCAGTGGGCGGATTTCAAAAATTTTTACACTTGTTCTGCTTCGTCGGCCAGAGAGTCTATATACCAAATTTCAACACTCTAGCTCAAAATTTTAGGCCCAAAAATCGGTGACACACAGACGGACGGACGGACGGACGGACAGACAGACATGGCTTAATCGACTCAGCTAGCGATTCTGAATCGATCCATATACTTTGAGGTATATGTATCGAAATTATTTCTGTATGTAACAAACTTAATGTCAAAACTAATATACCCCCCTATGGGATAGGGTATAAACATATGAGAAAGCTACAATCCGCTGTGCGGATCGTTGAATACCCTATCCCATCCTATCCATAAAACTAAAATCCCCAAAAAAGTGGGCATGGCTAAAAACACGATGTGGATAAAATAGAAAAAATGATATAGTGACAACAAATTCTTCGGACTGCTTACAAAACAATTTTACGGTTCTACAAAAGACAAGGTTTTCTCCTGCATATGTTATGGGGTAGTGTATAAAAATGGTTTTTATATAAAACCGCCCCCAAAAAGTGGGCGTGGGTTAAAATGGTGTAAAGACGAAATGTTCATATTAATAATGTTAATGATTCTGCATCAACATTTTTTCGAAAAATTTAAAATTTGACCGAAAACAGTTTTTAATTGAAAACGCCCCCAAAAAGTGGGCGTGGCAAAAAACTTTATATGGACGAAATATAGATATTAATATTGTCTAAATATGTTGTTCAGAAACTTTTTTAAAATTCCTTACGGTTTGGTCAAAAACTGAGTTTTTTTTAAAAGGGGGCGTGGCAGTAGGCAGATTTCAAAAATTTTTACACTTGTTCTGTAGGCAGAGACGAGGATCCTTTATACCAAATTTCATTATCCTAGCTCAAAATTTAAGGCCTAAAAATCGGTGACGTACAGACGGACGGACGGACGGACGGACAGCCAGACAGACATGGCTAAATCGACTCAGCTAGCGATTCTGAATCGATCTTTATACTTTGATGTATATGTAGCAAAATTATTTCTCTATGTTACAAACTAAGTATCAAAACTAATATACCCTTATGGGATAGGGTATAAACATATGAGAGGGCTACAATCCGCTGTGCGGATCGTTGAATACCCTATCCCATCGCAACCTTAAAATTAATATCTCCGAAAAGTGGGCTTTATTAGCCTATGATATAGAAAATGACATTGTCACAACAACATATTGTTCAAACAGTTTATCAGAATATTTTGTTGTTTGACAAAACACATCGTTTTCCTCCTTCACATGCTATGGGGTAGGGTATACAAACGGTTCTTGTAATAAAACGCCCCCAAAAAGTGGGCGTTGGCTAAAATGATCTATGGACGAAATGTTAATATTAATATTACTAATTATTCTGCATCAAAATTTTTTTTCGAAAATTTTAAAATTTGACCGTAAAAGGTTTTTTATTAAAAACGCCCCCAAAAAGTGGGCGTGGCAAAAAACTTCATATTAACGAAATATAGATATTACGATTGTCTAACTACGCTTTTCAGACACTTTTTTTAAATTCCATACGGTTTGGCCAAAAAGCTTACTTACTTAGTTAAGTGGCGCTACAGTCCGTAATGAACCTGGGTCTCAACCAACATGCCTCTCCAATTAGCCCGGTCCTTAGCTAACTGCCTCCAGTTGCGCACTCCAAGTTGGTTGAGGTCGGTTTCCACTTGTGCGCGCCACTTAAGGCGAGGTCTTCCTCTACGGCGGCCGACGTCTGGCTGGGAATCGAAGACTCTGAGAGCCGGACTATTGGTGTCCATTCGTTCTACATGTCCCAGCCATCTTAAACGTCCAATGCGGAGTTTTTTGACTAGGGGTATGTCGCTGTACAGCTCGTATAATTCGTGGTTGAATCTTCGTCTCCATAGCCCGTCAACGCAAACGGGACCGAAGATTTTTCGAAGAAATTTTCTCTCGAATCGACCAAGGATTTCTTCATCCGCTTTTGATACGGTCCATGCTTCAGCGCCGTAGAGCAGGACTGGGATGATCAGGGTCTTATATAGGATCTCCTTAGTAGTTCGAGTGATGGCTTTACTACTAAATTGCCTTCTTAGCCCGAAGAAACAGCGGTTGGCAAGAGTAATACTTCGTTTAATTTCTGACGAGATGTTGTTGTCAGAGTTAATAGCGGAGCCGAGGTAGACAAAGTCCCGTGCTACCTCAAAGTTATATCTGTCAATGGTGACGTTCTGTCCAATTCGTCGATGTTGTGAGTCCTTTCGTGATGACAGCATATACTTAGTCTTACCCTCATTTACTGCTAAACCCATTTTCGCCGCATCCTTCTCTATACTAGCAAACGTGGCTATGACATCACGTTGAGTCCTACCAATGATGTCAATATCGTCAGCGTATGCTAGTAGTTGCACCGACTTTCGAATGTGTCGGTGAGGTCGTTTCCGACCCTGATGGAGCAGCGAGAATTCTCTATCGTCATCCTACACAAACGGACGAGCTTGGGCGGTATACCAAAACTAGACATGGCTCTGTACAGTGCGTGTCTATAAATGCTGTCATATGCGGTTTTGAAATCGATGAATAGGTGGTGGGTATCAATTTTGACTTCTTGAGTTTTTTCCAGGATCTGCCGAAGTGTGAAAATTTGATCGGTTGTGGACTTTCCTGGCCTAAAACCACACTGATAAGGGCCAATCAGGTTGTTGGTAAACGGTTTCAGGCATTCACATATTATGGCAGATAGGATCTTGTAGGCGATGTTGAGGAGACTTATTCCTCTGCAGTTGGCGAAGTTCAGAGGGTCTCCTTTTTTGTGGATCGGGCAAACGATGCTGAGGTTCCATTCTTCAGGCATATTTTCATCCGACCAGATGAGTTGGTGGATGTTACTCACCAAGTCATCTCCGCCGTCATTTCCGGCAGCCTTATTAAGCTTGAGTTTAGATATTGCTATCCTCACTTCAGTCAGGTCGGGTGGTTGGCAGTTTTCGCTGTCGTTGCCAATATTGAATGGTTCGTTCTGCCTGACAGCGGAATGTTGTTCGTCATCGCCGTTTACCAGTCTGCAGAAGTGGTTCTTCCATATCCTCAGCATCGACTGTGTCTCAACTACAATATTTCCTTGTTCATCTCGACAGGATTCTGTTCGAGCCTTGTATCCTTGGCTTTGACGTTTTACACTTTGGTAAAACTTGCGAACATCGTTCCTGGAGTGGCACCTCTCTCTAATCCGCTGTGCGGATCGTTGAATACCCTATCCCATCCTATCCATAAAACTAAAATCCCCAAAAAAGTGGGCATGGCTAAAAACACGATGTGGATAAAATAGAAAAAATGATATAGTGACAACAAATTCTTCGGACTGCTTACAAAACAATTTTACGGTTCTACAAAAGACAAGGTTTTCTCCTGCATATGTTATGGGGTAGTGTATAAAAATGGTTTTTATATAAAACCGCCCCCAAAAAGTGGGCGTGGGTTAAAATGGTGTAAAGACGAAATGTTCATATTAATAATGTAAATGATTCTGCATCAACATTTTTTCGAAAAATTTAAAATTTGACCGAAAACAGTTTTTAATTGAAAACGCCCCCAAAAAGTGGGCGTGGCAAAAAACTTTATATGGACGAAATATAGATATTAATATTGTCTAAATATGTTGTTCAGAAACTTTTTTAAAATTCCTTACGGTTTGGTCAAAAACTGAGTTTTTTTTAAAAGGGGGCGTGGCAGTAGGCAGATATCAAAAATTTTTACACTTGTTCTGTAGGCAGAGACGAGGATCCTTTATACCAAATTTCATTATCCTAGCTCAAAATTTAAGGCCTAAAAATCGGTGACGTACAGACGGACGGACGGACGGACGGACAGCCAGACAGACATGGCTAAATCGACTCAGCTAGCGATTCTGAATCGATCTTTATACTTTGATGTATATGTAGCAAAATTATTTCTCTATGTTACAAACTAAGTATCAAAACTAATATACCCTTATGGGATAGGGTATAAACATATGAGAGGGCTACAATCCGCTGTGCGGATCGTTGAATACCCTATCCCATCGCAACCTTAAAATTAATATCTCCGAAAAGTGGGCTTTATTAGCCTATGATATAGAAAATGACATTGTCACAACAACATATTGTTCAAACAGTTTATCAGAATATTTTGTTGTTTGACAAAACACATCGTTTTCCTCCTTCACATGCTATGGGGTAGGGTATACAAACGGTTCTTGTAATAAAACGCCCCCAAAAAGTGGGCGTTGGCTAAAATGATCTATGGACGAAATGTTAATATTAATATTACTAATTATTCTGCATCAAAATTTTTTTTCGAAAATTTTAAAATTTGACCGTAAAAGGTTTTTTATTAAAAACGCCCCCAAAAAGTGGGCGTGGCAAAAAACTTCATATTAACGAAATATAGATATTACGATTGTCTAACTACGCTTTTCAGACACTTTTTTTAAATTCCATACGGTTTGGCCAAAAAGCTTACTTACTTAGTTAAGTGGCGCTACAGTCCGTAATGAACCTGGGTCTCAACCAACATGCCTCTCCAATTAGCCCGGTCCTTAGCTAACTGCCTCCAGTTGCGCACTCCAAGTTGGTTGAGGTCGGTTTCCACTTGTGCGCGCCACTTAAGGCGAGGTCTTCCTCTACGGCGGCCGACGTCTGGCTGGGAATCGAAGACTCTGCGAGCCGGACTATTGGTGTCCATTCGTTCTACATGTCCCAGCCATCTTAAACGTCCAATGCGGAGTTTTTTGACTAGGGGTATGTCGCTGTACAGCTCGTATAGTTCGTGGTTGAATCTTCGTCTCCATAGCCCGTCAACGCAAACGGGACCGAAGATTTTTCGAAGAAATTTTCTCTCGAATCGACCAAGGATTTCTTCATCCGCTTTTGATACGGTCCATGCTTCAGCGCCGTAGAGCAGGACTGGGATGATCAGGGTCTTATATAGGATCTCCTTAGTAGTTCGAGTGATGGCTTTACTACTAAATTGCCTTCTTAGCCCGAAGAAACAGCGGTTGGCAAGAGTAATACTTCGTTTAATTTCTGACGAGATGTTGTTGTCAGAGTTAATAGCGGAGCCGAGGTAGACAAAGTCCCGTGCTACCTCAAAGTTATATCTGTCAATGGTGACGTTCTGTCCAATTCGTCGATGTTGTGAGTCCTTTCGTGATGACAGCATATACTTAGTCTTACCCTCATTTACTGCTAAACCCATTTTCGCCGCATCCTTCTCTATACTAGCAAACGTGGCTATGACATCACGTTGAGTCCTACCAATGATGTCAATATCGTCAGCGTATGCTAGTAGTTGCACCGACTTTCGAATGTGTCGGTGAGGTCGTTTCCGACCCTGATGGAGCAGCGAGAATTCTCTATCGTCATCCTACACAAACGGACGAGCTTGGGCGGTATACCAAAACTAGACATGGCTCTGTACAGTTCGTGTCTATAAATGCTGTCATATGCGGTTTTGAAATCGATGAATAGGTGGTGGGTATCAATTTGGACTTCTTGAGTTTTTTCCAGGATCTGCCGAAGTGTGAAAATTTGATCGGTTGTGGACTTTCCTGGCCTAAAACCACACTGATAAGGGCCAATCAGGTTGTTGGTAAACGGTTTCAGGCATTCACATATTATGGCAGATAGGATCTTGTAGGCGATGTTGAGGAGACTTATTCCTCTGCAGTTGGCGAAGTTCAGAGGGTCTCCTTTTTTGTGGATCGGGCAAACGATGCTGAGGTTCCATTCTTCAGGCATATTTTCATCCGACCAGATGAGTTGGTGGATGTTACTCACCAAGTCATCTCCGCCGTCATTTCCGGCAGCCTTATTAAGCTTGAGTTTAGATATTGCTATCCTCACTTCAGTCAGGTCGGGTGGTTGGCAGTTTTCGCTGTCGTTGCCAATATTGAATGGTTCGTTCTGCCTGACAGCGGAATGTTGTTCGTCATCGCCGTTTACCAGTCTGCAGAAGTGGTTCTTCCATATCCTCAGCATCGACTGTGTCTCAACTACAATATTTCCTTGTTCATCTCGACAGGATTCTGTTCGAGCCTTGTATCCTTGGCTTTGACGTTTTACACTTTGGTAAAACTTGCGAACATCGTTCCTGGAGTGGCACCTCTCTATATCCTCGATCGCGCGCTTTTCTTGCTCTTTTTTTCTTGCTGAAAAGCCGATGTTCTTCCCTTCTTCTTTGCCTATAGAGCTCAATGGCAGCTCTCGTCTTCACCTGCAGCTTAGCCTTGTAGGCCTCGTTCTTGGCTGCGAGCATCTGTCGGCATTCCTCATCAAATCAGTTGCGGCTGATCTAATGGCCTGTTGGCATCGTTGCCATTGCTCTTCGACATTCGATGCTGGTGGTATGGTGTTAATCGAGAGGTTAAGGGATACGCGTTGTGCGAAGGTCTTGGCGGTGTCTTGCAATTGCAGTCTTCCGACATTAAATTTTTTCACAGTATTTCTGGATTGTTCTTACCTTGGCTGCTACAAGGTAGTGATCCGAGTCGATGTTAGCTCCTCGGAATGTTCGGACATCCAAAATACTAGATGCGTGCCTTTTATCTATCGCAATGTGATCAATTTGGTTGACTGTTCGTTGATCTTGAGACCGCCATGTCCCCTTATGGATATCGAGGTGAGGAAACCGTGTGCTGGCTATAGTGGCATTTCGTTCCGTTCCGTAGCGAAATCAATTAGCCTAAGTCCGTTACCAGACGTGCTGTCGTGAAGGCTATGTTTTCCGACAATACTTCTTAAGATGTCTTCTATTCCTACCTATGCGTTAAAATCTCCCAGCACGATTTTAACATCGTACTTCGGTAGTCGCTAATAGGTTTTGTCAAGGAGCTCGAAGAAGCAATCCTTAGCTATATCATCTTTTTCTTCCGTCGGAGCGTGAGCGCATATAAGGCTTATGTTGGCGAATTTGGCCTTGATGCGGATTGTTACTATGCGTTCGCTAATGTCTTGGAAACATAAGACTTCTTGCCTAAGTCTGGCACTTATAACAAATCCGCATCCGAATAGTCGCTGTTTCTGCTCACTATAACACGGTCCGTAGTAGATGTCACAGTTTTTCATCCTCTTTTTGCCGGACCATCCCATCGTATTTCCTGGATGGCAGTAATATCTACTTTGTAGCATTTTAGGGCTTCCGCTAGTTGTTCGCCTGCACCTCTCCTGTTTAATGTTCCCACATTCCAGGTGCAGATACGAACGTCGTTGTCCTTTTTCGTTTAGCAGGGTCGTCAACAATAAAATCAGTCCTTTCCGAGGCTATTGGTTGCTTCGTAACAATATTCATTTTCTGTGGGTGGGTAGTTAACCCAAAGCACAACCCCCAACCTGGAGGGCCAGTTCCAATTTATTAGATACCCCTAGGATGCGGGGCAATCAGTATCCACTACGGGATTGAGCGCTGCCGTTGGCCTTTCGGTTCATCCGCCACCATGTATGTTCAAGGGGCCTGACTAACCCTTGAAATTCCTAGACAACCTGTTGTCCGAATATGTCAGAGCAGCTCATCTAGGTTCGCCTGGGACAGCAGGCCGGGTATTCATCCGTGCCATTCTCACCAGGGTGTTTATAATGTTTGCTGTTTTTCGTCGTGTTATCAACACTCGCACTTATCGTTTAGCAAGTCAAATCCGGTTGGATGAGACCAGTATCCGATGGTTACCACTTGGAGGTAAAGATAAGCACATTTGATGTGTAGTCAGAGTTACAACAGTGGGCATTGCCAAGTTAACGCCAATCAGAGTCTACCCTCGTTCTACAACACTCAACCACGTTTTTCTAAAAAGGGGGCGTGGTAGTGGACGGATTTCAAGAATATTTACAGTTGTTCTGCTGGGAGCAACAAAGAGCACGTGTACCAAATTCCATCCTTCTAGCTCAATATTTAAGGCCCAAAAACTGGTGACGTACGGACGGACGGACAGACATGGCTAAATCGACTCAGCTAGCGATTCTGAGTCGATCCATATACTTTGAGGTATATGTAGATAAATTATTTCTCTATGTAACAAACTATGTATCAAAACTAATATACCCCTATGGGATAGGGTATAAAAATGTAATCATTTTATTTTACATATTAGAATGTATATTTACCTCTTAACATTGTCACCTGTACATAACTTGCGAGCTCTAATGTAGTGTCCAAAGATCTGTCGAACACAATTTCTCTGCTCTTCGTTTAGTTGAGTTGCTGCAGACAGAATTTTAACTACTGGATCAATGATTCCTGGGGATAATCGAGGACACACAGCCCACTTTGAAGTTGTCGAACACAAGAAAGAGGAAAATGTTTCTGTCGCAGCAATTTGTAAGCCTTAGCACTTCTTGAGTACAGTGTGATAGACTGCGCTATATACCCTTCCGACCACTGAGAACGATTCAAACCCTTTTTATTCCCTATCACATAGGGGTATATTAGTTTTGACATTAAGTTTGTAACATAGAGAAATAATTTCGATACATATACCTCAAAGTATATGGATCGATTCAGAATCGCTAGCTGAGTCGATTAAGCCATGTCTGTCTGTCCGTCCGTCCGTCCTTCCGTCCGTCTGTGTGTCACTGATTTTTGGGCCTTAAATGTTGAGCTAGAGTGTTGATATTTGGTAGTCTATATCTGGCCGACGAAGCAGAACAACTGTAAAAATTTTTGAAATCCGCCCACTGCCACGCCCCTTTTTAGAAAAACGTAGTTTTAAGCCAAACCGTAAGGAATTTCAAAAAAGTGTCTGAGCAGCATATTTAGACAATCCCAATATCTATATTTCGTCCATACAAAGTATTTTGCCACGCCCACTTTTTGAAGGGGATTTTTAGTAAAAAACATTTTTGTCCAAATTTTAGCACTATCGAAAAAAAATTGATGCAAATACTTTCGCAATTTTCACCTACTCCCACATTTTGGGGGCGTTTTCCTACAAAAACCATTTGTATACCCTACCCCATAGCATATGGAGGAGAAAAACGATGTTTTTTGTCAAACAAGAAAAGATTCTGATGAACTGTTTGAACAATATGCTGTAACAATGTCATTTTCCGTACAGCGGATTGTAGCCTTCTCATATGTTTATTTACCATTCTTAGGACTAATTGACAAGTGGAAGTAACCTGTATAGCCTACTATTTCCAATTTTTTTCTCCGTGGACTTATTTTGTTATCACGAGTAATGAAATAATGTTTGGCAGGTAACTTTCCTTTGAGAGCTCCTGCTTTTCCGCAATTTATAGCGCCGCAATAAATTTGTTTCGTTAAGAAATTCGTGCAAAATTTTTCGTTTCATCTTTAACCGCTGGAATACCCAGATCTCTGCGTAGATCCTCGTTTCTTATGTACCACGGCACATTGGCGAATGATCTACACACTTTGTTTTCAAGCGTTTGTTAAATGTTTAAATTTGTTTCACTGGTACAGTCCCATAGTTGTATACCATGTGTCAAAACCGGTTTCAGCACTTACTTGTATAATATAAGCTTGTTCTCAAGGTTAAGCTTCGAATATTTTCCGAGTAACCAGTACAGTTCTCTGTATTTATTTTTAAGGTCTTCGCATTTCTTTTTTACATGCGACTTCCATTTTAATTTTGCATCGAGTCTCATTCCGAGATATTTCGTATACGAAAAATCTACATGAACCGATTTTCTCTCGTTAGGTGCAATCCGCCAGGCTTTTGTCCATTCATTAACCCCGTTAAGAGCGTTTTGCAAATTCATATTTGTTTCCTCTATTATTGTGCCAGCTGCTAGTAAAGCAGTATCGTCAGCAAACGTTGCAACTATTGTATCGTTTGCTTGTGGGATATAAAGTGTATATAGGTTAGGTTAGGTTGGTGGGTTGATGAGGCAGTCATTGTGTGTCTTCCCTCATCGCACTCAGGTCAATATAGACCCATTGTGATGCCCGTTGGGGGTCCACTTGTGTTTATCAAAATCTTTCATGGTTCGACAAAAAACAACGTGTTTCTATTGCATATGCCTTGGGGTAGGGCATACAAATGGTTTTTGTAGGAAAACGCCCCCAAAAAGTGCGCGTGGGTTAAAATGGTCTAAGTACGAAATGTTCATATTAATTTTATTAAAGTTTTTGCATGAAAAGTTTTTTCGAGTATTTGAAAATTTGCCTGGAAAAAGTTTTTTACTAAAAACGCCTTCAAAAAGTGGGCGTGGAAAAAAACTTTATATTGAGGAAATCTAGATATTACGATTCTCTAAATATGCTGCTCAGATACTTTTTTCAAATTCCTTACGGTTTGGCTAAAAACTAGGATTTTCTAAAAAGGGAAAGTGGCGGAGGGCGGGTTTCAAAAAGTTGTACACTTATTCTGCTGGGAGCAACAAAGAGCACGTGTACCAAATTTCATCATTCTAGCTCAAAATTTAAGACCCAAAAACTGGTGACATACGGGCGGACGGACGGATGGACAGACATGGCTAAATCGACTCAGCTAGCGATTCGGAGTCGATCCATATACTTTGAGGTATCACTAGCTAAATTATTTCTCTATGTTACAAACTATTTATCAAAACTAATATACCCCTTCGGGATAGGGTATAAACAAATGTTTTTGTCGAAACATAAACGATTTTGATAAACTGTATGAACAATATGTTGTGACAATGTAATTTTCTACAATCATTGTCATAAAGCCCACATTTTGAGGATATTAATTTTAAGGATGGGATGGGATGGGATAGGGTATTTAACTCGGGCCATACTAACACGGCGCTGTTCTCATGCGATTTGTTGTTTATCCGTATTCAATTGATTATTCTATTCTGAACTCTACTTGCATTATGGGTTCGATGCGAAAGATTAGATCATCTTCTGGCTCGTGGCATTGTTTATAACACTGAGAAATGAATGTCACAAAAACAATTAAGGAATTATCGATACATACATGTGCACAAATGTCATAACCTCACAAATGCAACATCGATGCAAACATGTGCTCAAATGTCATAATTTCACATAATAAACATATGAGAAGGCTACAATCCGCTGGGCGAATATATTAGGATTGTCTAAATATGCTGCTCAGAGACTTTTTTAATATTCCTTACGGTTTGGCTTAAAACTACGTTTTTCCAAAATGAGGGCGTGACAGTGGGCGGATTTCAAAAGTGTTTACACTTACTCTGCTTCGTCGGCCAGGGAATCTATATACCAAATTTCAATACTCTAGCTCAAAATTTAAGACCCAAAAATCGGTGACACACAGACGGACGGACAGACAGACATGACTTAATCCACTCAGCTAGCGATTCTGAATTGATCCATATACCTTAAGGTATATCTATGGAAATTATTTCTCTTTGTTACAAACTTAATGTCAAAACTAATATACTCCTGTGGAATAAGGTATAAATATCTTCGTTGGCCACTTACAGTTTGAAAATAAAATTCCACACTAAATATATGAGATGGCTAAAATCTGCTTTGCGGATCGTTGAATACCCTACCTCATCGCATCCTTAAAATGAATATCCCCAAAATGTGGCCTTTATGGCGATGAAATATAAACGATTTTTTTCTGAAAACGCCCCTAAAAAATGGGTTTGGCCAAAAACTATATCAAGACGAAATATAGATATTGAGATTGTCTAGATATTATTTCTTAAAAGGGACGTGGCAATTGGCGGATTTTATAAATGTTTTCACTTGTTTTGCTCCAACGCACTAGAATATACCAAATTTCATTCTCCTAGTTCAAAATTTTAGGCCTAAAAATTGGTGGCATACAGACGGACGAACGTACAGACAGACATGGCTTAATCGACTCGATCCATATACTTTGAAGTATATCTAGCTAAATTATTGCTCTATGTTATCAAAACTAATAGACCCCTATGGGATAGGGTATAAAAACTGGCGCAGTATTGTTCATTCGCTTGATGGTGGCCAGCCAATGTAGCTGCGGTTATATCTATTAGCCTTCCTCGCCTTCCTTCATTCTAATCATAATATTTTCTCCGTTTTCCTACGTATTTTCTAACACTTGTTCCGGTAAAGTATGACTTGAAGGTTTGGAGCCCGGTAGATCAAACATTTTTATTTGCGAGTTAAAAGTGTTAAAGTTTTGTTTAGCTAAACTGAAATAGCATCGGTTTTCTATAGTGCGTATATTGGGCAATCAACAGTGACATTTTGTCCAAGTTTGTGCGTCGAAAGTACTTTATTTGTTGATAGCATATACTTCGTCTTGTGGCACGAAGGGAGCGACCAATGATGATGATATCGTCTGTATATCATAGTAGCTGGACAGATTTATTGAAGATTGATGTACTATCTAGTCCAGAATGAGATTGAAGAAGTCGCATGATAGCGTGTATGTATATTGGAATCTGGAACATGTTTGGAAAATATCATATCACCTCTCCTGTTTAATGTTCCCACATTCCAGGTGCAGATACGAACGTCGTTGTCCTTTTTCGTTTAGCAGGGTCGTCAACAATAAAATCAGTCCTTTCCGATGCTATTGGTTGCTTCGTAACAATATTTATTTTCTGTGGGTGGGTAGTTAACCCAAAGCACAACCCCCAACCTGGAGGGCCTAGGACGCGGGGCAATCAGTATCCACTACGGGATTGAGCGCTGCCGTTGGCCTTTCGGTTCATCCGCCACCATGTATGTTCAAGGGGCCTGACTAACCCTTGAAATTCCTAGACAACCTGTTGTCCGAAAATGTCAGAGCAGCTCATCTAGGTTCGCCTGGGACAGCAGGCCGGGTATTATTCCGTGCCATTCTCACCAGGGTGTTTATAATGTTTGCTGTTTTTCGTCGTGTTATCAACACTCGCACTTATCGTTTAGCAAGTCAAATCCGGTTGGATGAGACCAGTACCCGATGGTTACCACTTGGAGGTAAAGATAAGCACATTTGATGTGTAGTCAGAGTTACAACAGTGGGCATTGCCAAGTTAACGCCAATCAGAGTCTACCCTCGTTCTACAACACTCAACCACGTTTTTCTAAAAAGGGGGCGTGGTAGTGGACGGATTTCAAGAATATTTACAGTTGTTCTGCTGGGAGCAACAAAGAGCACGTGTACCAAATTTCATCCTTCTAGCTCAAAATTTAAGGCCCAAAAACTGGTGACGTACGGACGGACGGACAGACATGGCTAAATCGACTCAGCTAGCGATTCTGAGTCGATCCATATACTTTGAGGTATATGTAGATAAATTATTTCTCTATGTAACAAACTATGTATCAAAACTAATATACCCCTATGGGATAGGGTATAAAAATGTAATCATTTTATTTTACATATTAGAATGTATATTTACCTCTTAACATTGCCACCTGTACATAACTTGCGAGCTCTAATGTAGTGTCCAAAGATCTGTCGAACACAATTTCTCTGCTCTTCGTTTAGTTGAGTTGCTGCAGACAGAATTTTAACTACTGGATCAATGATTCCTGGGGATAATCGAGGACACACAGCTCACTTTGAAGTTGTCGAACACAAGAAAGAGGAAAATGTTTCTGTCGCAGCAATTTGTAAGCCTTAGCACTTCTTGAGTACAGTGTGATAGACTGCGCTATATACCCTTCCGACCACTGAGAACGATTCAAACCCTTTTTATTCCCTATCACATAGGGGTATATTAGTTTTATATATATATATATATATATATACATATACCTCAAAGTATATGGATCGATTCAGAATCGCTAGCTGAGTCGATTAAGCCATGTCTGTCTGTCCGTCCGTCCGTCCTTCCGTCCGTCTGTGTGTCACCGATTTTTGGGCCTTAAATGTTGAGCTAGAGTGTTGAAATTTGGTAGTCTATATCTGGCCGACGAAGCAGAACAACTGTAAAAATTTTTGAAATCCGCCCACTGCCACGCCCCTTTTTAGAAAAACGTAGTTTTAAGCCAAACCGTAAGGAATTTCAAAAAAGTGTCTGAGCAGCATATTTAGACAATCCCAATATCTATATTTCGTCCATGCAAAGTATTTTGCCACGCCCACTTTTTGAAGAGGATTTTTAGTAAAAAACATTTTTGTCCAAATTTTAGCACTATCGAAAAAAAATTGATGCAAATACTTTCGCAATTTTCACCTACTCCCACATTTTGGGGGCGTTTTCCTACAAAAACCATTTGTATACCCTACCCCATAGCATATGGAGGAGAAAAACGATGTTTTTTGTCAAACAAGAAAAGATTCTGATGAACTGTTTGAACAATATGCTGTAACAATGTCATTTTCCGTACAGCGGATTGTAGCCTTCTCATATGTTTATTTACCATTCTTAGGACTAATTGACAAGTGGAAGTAACCTGTATAGCCTACTATTTCCAATTTTTTTCTCCGTGGACTTATTTTGTTATCACGAGTAATGAAATAATGTTTGGCAGGTAACTTTCCTTTGAGAGCTCCTGCTTTTCCGCAATTTATAGCGCCGCAATAAATTTGTTTCGTTAAGAAATTCGTGCAAAATTTTTCGTTTCATCTTTAACCGCTGGAATACCCAGATCTCTGCGTAGATCCTCGTTTCTTATGTACCACGGCACATTGGCGAATGATCTACACACTTTGTTTTCAAGCGTTTGTTAAATGTTTAAATTTGTTTCACTGGTACAGTCCCATAGTTGTATACCATGTGTCAAAACCGGTTTCAGCACTTACTTGTATAATATAAGCTTGTTCTCAAGGTTAAGCTTCGAATATTTTCCGAGTAACCAGTACAGTTCTCTGTATTTATTTTTAAGGTCTTCGCATTTCTTTTTTACATGCGACTTCCATTTTAATTTTGCATCGAGTCTCATTCCGAGATATTTCGTATACGAAAAATCTACATGAACCGATTTTCTCTCGTTAGGTGCAATCCGCCAGGCTTTTGTCCATTCATTAACCCCGTTAAGAGCGTTTTGCAAATTCATATTTGTTTCCTCTATTATTGTGCCAGCTGCTAGTAAAGCAGTATCGTCAGCAAACGTTGCAACTATTGTATCGTTTGCTTGTGGGATATAAAGTGTATATAGGTTAGGTTAGGTTGGTGGGTTGATGAGGCAGTCATTGTGTGTCTTCCCTCATCGCACTCAGGTCAATTTAGACCCATTGTGATGCCCGTTGGGGGTCCACTTGTGTTTATCAAAATCTTTCATGGTTCGACAAAAAACAACGTGTTTCTATTGCATATGCCTTGGGGTAGGGCATACAAATGGTTTTTGTAGGAAAACGCCCCCAAAAAGTGCGCGTGGGTTAAAATGGTCTAAGTACGAAATGTTCATATTAATTTTATTAAAGTTTTTGCATGAAAAGTTTTTTCGAGTATTTGAAAATTTGTCTGGAAAAAGTTTTTTACTAAAAACGCCTTCAAAAAGTGGGCGTGGCAAAAAACTTTATATTGAGGAAATCTAGATATTACGATTCTCTAAATATGCTGCTCAGATACTTTTTTCAAATTCCTTACGGTTTGGCTAAAAACTAGGATTTTCTAAAAAGGGAAAGTGGCGGAGGGCGGGTTTCAAAAAGTTGTACACTTATTCTGCTGGGAGCAACAAAGAGCACGTGTACCAAATTTCATCATTCTAGCTCAAAATTTAAGACCCAAAAACTGGTGACATACGGGCGGACGGACGGATGGACAGACATGGCTAAATCGACTCAGCTAGCGATTCTGAGTCGATCCATATACTTTGAGGTATCACTAGCTAAATTATTTCTCTATGTTACAAACTATTTATCAAAACTAATATACCCCTTCGGGATAGGGTATAAACAAATGTTTTTGTCGAAACATAAACGATTTTGATAAACTGTATGAACAATATGTTGTGACAATGTAATTTTCTACAATCATTGTCATAAAGCCCACATTTTGAGGATATTAATTTTAAGGATGGGATGGGATGGGATAGGGTATTTAACTCGGGCCATACTAACACGGCGCTGTTCTCATGCGATTTGTTGTTTATCCGTATTCAATTGATTATTCTATTCTGAACTCTACTTGCATTATGGGTTCGATGCGAAAGATTAGATCATCTTCTGGCTCGTGGCATTGTTAATAACACTGAGAAATGAATGTCACAAAAACAATTAAGGAATTATCGATACATACATGTGCACAAATGTCATAACCTCACAAATGCAACATCGATGCAAACATGTGCTCATGACTTAATCCACAGACAGACATGACTTAATCCACTCAGCTAGCGATTCTGAATTGATCCATATACTTTAAGGTATATCTATCGAAATTATTTCTCTTTGTTACAAACTTAATGTCAAAACTAATATACTCCTGTGGAATAAGGTATAAATATCTTCGTTGGCCACTTACAGTTTGGAAATAAAATTCCACACTAAATATATGAGATGGCTACAATCTGCTTTGCGGATCGTTGAATACCCTACCTCATCGCATCCTTAAAATGAATATCCCCAAAATGTGGCCTTTATGGCGATGAAATATAAACGATTTTTTTCTGAAAACGCCCCTAAAAAATGGGTTTGGCCAAAAACTATATCAAGACGAAATATAGATATTGAGATTGTCTAGATATTATTTCTTAAAAGGGACGTGGCAATTGGCGGATTTTATAAATGTTTTCACTTGTTTTGCTCCAACGCACTAGAATATACCAAATTTCATTCTCCTAGTTCAAAATTTTAGTCCTAAAAATTGGTGGCATACAGACGGACGAACGTACAGACAGACATGGCTTAATCGACTCGATCCATATACTTTGAAGTATATCTAGCTAAATTATTGCTCTATGTTATCAAAACTAATAGACCCCTATGGGATAGGGTATAAAAACTGGCGCAGTATTGTTCATTCGCTTGATGGTGGCAAGCCAATGTAGCTGCGGTTGTATCTATTAGCCTTCCTCGCCTTCCTTCATTCTAATCATAATATTTCCTCCGCTTTCCTACGTATTTTCTAACACTTGTTCCGGTAAAGTATGACTTGAAGGTTTGGAGCCCGGTAGATCAAACATTTTTATTTGCGAGTTAAAAGTTTTAAAGTTTTGTTTAGCTAAACTGAAATAGCATCAGTTTTCTATAGTGCGTATATTGGGCAATCAACAGTGACATTTTGTCCAAGTTTGTGCGTCGAAAGTACTTTATTTGTTGATAGCATATACTTCGTCTTGTGGCACGAAGGGAGCGACCAATGATGATGATATCGTCTGTATATCATAGTAGCTGGACAGATTTGTTGAAGATTGATGTACTATCTAGTCCAGAATGAGATTGAAGAAGTCGCATGATAGCGTGTATGTATATCGGTATCTGGAACATGTTTGGAAAATATCATATCACCTATTTCAAAACTGAACGTGCTAATGGATACGTTAATCAACGTTTAGTGTTAGCCGTCTATCTGTTTTGATGGTATCCTGAATTCCATCATTGCTCTATAGATCCGAGTTGAATTTTGACATTAAGTTTGTATTTAATAATTTAGAACATATGAGAAGGCTACAATCCGCTGTGCGGATCGTTGAATACCCTATCCCATCCTATCCATAAAACTAAAATTTCCAACAAAAGTGGGCATGTCTAAAAGCATGATGTGGAAAAAATTGAAAAAATGATATAGTGACAACAAATTCTTCGGACTGCTTACAAAACACTTTTACGGTTCTACAAAAGACAAGGTTTTCTCCTGCATAGATATGTTATGGGGTAGTGTATAAAAATGGTTTTTATATAAAAACGCCCCAAAAAGTGGGCGTGGGTTAAAATGGTATATAGACGAAATGTTTATATTAATAATGTTAATGATTCTGCATCAAAAATTTTTTCGAAAAATTTAAAATTTGACCGAAAAATGTTTTTTATTGAAAACGCCCCCAAAAAGTGGGCGTGGCAAAAAACTTAATATGTACGAAATATAGATAATAAGATTGTCTACATATGTTGTTCAGAAACTTTTTTAAAATTCCTTACGGTTTGGCCAAAAACTGAGTTTTTCTTAAAAGGGGGCGTGGCAGTGGACGGATTTCAAAAATTTTTCACTTGTTCTGTAGGCACGGACGAGGATCCTATATACCAAATTTCATTATCCTAGCTCAAAATTTAAGGCCCAAAAACTGGTGACGTACGGACGGACGGACAGACATGGCTTAATCGACTCAGCTAGCGATTCTGAGTCGATCCATATACTTTGAGGTATATGTAGCTAAATTATTTCACTATGTAAAGTATCAAAACTAATATACCCCTATGTGATAGGGTATAAAAACATATGAGAAGGCTACAATCCGCTGTGGATCGTTGAATACCCTATCCCAGCTCATCCTATCTTTAAAACTAATATTCCCAAAAAGTGGGCGTGGCTAAAACTTTATAAAAACGTTTAAAAACGAATAGAAAAAGTAAGAGTACGTTCGCTCAGTACAAAGGTTTAACATACGTTTATCGCATATCCACCATACCCGAAATATTTTGCAGACATCCACGGAATTATATTGCAGCAACTTGTTTAGACTTTTTTCATCAAATCTAAAAATATAAGGTTCAACAATTGGTGAAACTCAAACTACATGTCGTAAGAAATATTAGGTACCCTACAAAATTAAATCAACCGCCTCCTATCTTCTCTTCCTGCCCTAATAGGCTATCACTTTGATTAGTCAAATTGCTAACTATGTTGAAAATCAAATACAAATACAGGCACACAGAGAGAATGGTGATAATTAAAACCGATATAACCCCTGCGGTTTAGCAGTTTAGCTACTCTTCGTGGCTAAAGCTGATTGGATTTATGCGGAAAATAAGCGTACCTATAGAGTCATAGTGCGATGAAAATGGTAAGGACCCGTCAGACAAAAAGTTAATTATCTGCTCTGTCATCAGCTTCGGCTCACACATATGGCTATGTGTATCTGAACTCTTGTATAATTAGGGAGCAAAATGTCACAGTTCTGGTAACATTTGGTCGACTATCTAGTTTGTACGTGGTGGGATGATGGTGTTAAGTCATTTGAAGAAAGAACCAGGTGACTTCATTAGGTTGGCATCTATGTCGGTTTTAATTAGTGATAGTTTCAATAAAGGTATATCCGTGTGCACCAAGTGATACTGAAAGTTAATTAATTTAATCATTTTGGCGGTTGAGCAAATCAAAACACATCTTCGTAAAATATTACGAATATCAGTGAATACCTAATTGTTAAAACAAAATCGTGTTTATACACAAAATCAAATTTAATTTCATTTATAAATGGGTGTTTAAATTAAATTTGATTTTTAAATGAAGTTTAGCAAACTATTCAAAATTTCGATGATATAACCTGAAGGAGAAATCTTAGCAATCTCTTTCTGTTTCGGTAAAATATCATTATAGGTGCATTATATTCCATTAATGTACATCCTATAAAATGAATGGAGAAGACGACTGACCCTGGTGTGACATTTAATTTGAAATTACTTACTTAAAATACCATATAGTACGGGATGAACATTGTCCTTAACAAATATGCCTCTCCAGTTAGCACGGTCCCTAGCTAATTATCTTCAGTTCCGCACACTTCAAGTTGGTGGAGACCGGTTTATATACTTGTTATAAGGCGAGGACTTCTAGTGTCTGATTAGGAATCGAAAAATCAGCATATGGGAATCCATTCACTCTATGTGTCCTTCTTAAACGTGCACATTTTTTTATCACGTCTTTATCGTAAAGCGTACATTTCGTAAAGCTAATGAATCTCAGTCTCAATACAAACGGTTACTAACATATACCTCCAATTGTTATAGATAAAAAGGACCAAGCATTTTTTCATTAGCTTCTGTTACTTATAGCAACTCCATTATATGCAAAATATATCAATCATACCGAATTAATAAATATTACATATTATTATACTATGCAAATCAAAAGTATAAAAAATTAAAGTCGTCCCTCCGTTTGGTATTTCAAGGTCAGTTCAATTAACTGCCTGAAGCAAGGATTGATGGTCAGAAGCGTGTAAGAAAAAAATATTTTGTCTGTCCTCTTATATATATTTGTGTATGGAACTACGAATTCCCAGTGAAAAAATTGACGTAGGGATAGAAAGATAAGCCCTGGAGGTTATCATTCTTGTTCGTTGGATGCTTTCCTTACATCTTCACAACGTTCATCTCCTTTGTGCTGGAATGTCCCACAAAAAAAAAAACATTTGTGTTTTCTTTAGGATCTTCCGGACACAACCATTGCGGTTTGTTTTCTTTTAGTTCGATTTTATCTCTGTTGTATTCTGTTCCAATATCAAACGGCTTTTTGAACATTCCATTTCTTTACCGGTCACTCTATTCACTTGACAGTAAAAAATTATTTGTCCTTTGGCAGTTTTAAAATTAAATATATACTATATATACTATACTCGTAGATGTGACAGTGTTGGATTCGATACTGTCCTTTTGTTGGATTTAATATAAAAGCTTTTTTTAATACTGAGAAACGGTAATGGAAATCACTTTTTGATTGATTTTTTTGCGCCTTGGGGTTAATTAGAATGATGGCTAACGATTTTTATACTTCATCCTCTGCCTATTGTTAAGTTTTATTTTTTTTCTACAAGGACTCTTGAGCGGTTTTCGAATTGCTCAGTGGCCCCTTGAATAAAGATATTTACTTCTATTTGACTTATGCTCCGCAATACTGGGAATTGACAACATAATTTCAAGGCATGTCTGGCTCGACCTGCTTCTGTTTCACTGAAACTTTTGGGGTTGGATATGAGAGCCTGTGACCATTGTACTGCCATATAGACTGTAACTGTTCTGAAAGTTTTATTTTTTTTATTTTTTTGAATGGTGCACTTTTTTATTGTGAGGGGTGGTGGAGATTTTGTTTTGGTATTCTCTTTTAAAATTTTTATTTTGAGCGATTGAAATATTAAGTAGGTTTAAAGTTTACGCTTGGGAATGCGACGTTGGCTGAATTTGAAAAAGCTAAACAGTTATTAAGTGGGCGCAAGTGTGGGGAAAGTTAAACCAAGAAGTACAATGTAGGTAGAGGTAGTGGTTTTTATTTGATATTACGAGTGATTAAAGTAATTATATAGGTGTACTTGATACTTACAATGTATTTAATATGAGAATAACAACACCTAAAAATTTTTCAACATGGTATATTCTGGTGTTAGATTTAAACTAGTATAGTAATATTCGGAATTCAAAATATAATACAGATTAGTTTAAATAAAAATTCCGATATGACTCATACAAAGATTCCCAGAATTTTGAAAGAGTTCTGCGTTTATATAAAGTTTGAAAAAATCCACAGGCGTAACTTTGTGTATTAACATTATTATCACTAACTTATATAAAAGGCAAATCAGATTCGTTGCATACAGAAAAATCGGTTATAACATTACCTGATATAGCGATGAACCGGATATAACAATATATTTTCAAAGTCCCGGCAAAACTCCGTTTAACTCAAAGTAATTTGCAATCGGTTACAATGATACTGGATATAACGATGAAATTGGATGGATGAAAATTTACCAGATTTAAGTCTAAAAACTGTTTACAGCGATGGTAAATGTCTTATTACATGCCGACAGTTTATTATTTTCATTCTGCTACTAAAAATGTATCGACATTATGGATGCACATAATATATCATGTAAGAGTCCTGTAGTGACTGCAGTGTGGATGTCCTGTTCGATTTCCATATCGGTCATCTGTAGGTGTTGAACTTTGATACTTTTTTTCATAAAATGACCCGCGAAAAAGCTTTTAAATTCAGTGGAGAAAAATAAGTTTCCTGGAAAAATGTATAAACAACGTTTAACAGTCTAAGTATCTGCTAATGACAGTTATTGGGAAATCTAAATCTTCAACTGTTTCAATAATGTTCCAACCCTACCAGTTTTATATGAAAATAATAAAAGATTTATTTTCGAAACAGTATTGCAAGAATGGCACAGAGAGCTTGTAACAAATAAAGGAAAATTTTACTTTTGGTCGATAATTCATCCAAATCTTAAAAGCTAACCGGGACTAAGCCTACATTTGGTGTAAGTCTTATTAGTGTAAACCTAAACACATCGAACACGGACTTAATTGTTCAGGACACTCCACTTGTTTAGATGACCTGGACCAAAATATATTGAACTGTTTATTCTTTCTTGCGCATAGATATCAACATTAATTCAACTGAAGTGCTAAAATAATTGCTGTAATTGCGAGGATAATTTTACTTTGCCTCTTGTCGCGTAGCGTTTGAGGCTGATCTTGGGAAAACACCATTCACGTCAATGCAAAAATCGTTTAATGATAGATGTCGTTAGTTCTTTATTAATCATTTAGAGCATTTGTCATATCCAGTAAATACAAAATACATTACGTTGACAATTTTATTTTCAACAACGCTTTCGTTATTTTAAAGAGTAACATTATGCGGATTTTTATACCCTATCCCATAGGGGTATATTAGTTTTGATACATAGTTTGTAACATAGAGAAATAATTTAGCTAGATATACCTCAAAGTATATGGATAGACTCAGAATCGCTAGCTGAGTCGATTTAGCCATGTCTGTCCGTCGGTCCGTCCGTCCGTACGTCACCATTTTTTGGGCCTTAAATTTTGAGCTAGAAGGATGAAATTTGGTACACGTGCTCTTTGCTGCTCCCAGCAGAACAAGCGTAAAAATCATTGAAATCCGCCCACTGCCACGCCCCCTTTTTAGAAAAACTTATTTTTTGGCCAAACCGTAAAGAATTTTAAAAAAGTGTCTGAGCAGCATATTTAGAGAATCATAATATCTATACTGCGTTTTTTATAAAAAACGTTTTCTGGTCAAATTTTAAAATTTTCGAAAAATATTGGATGCTGAATTATTGGTAAATCAATATGAACATTTCAAACAATAGACTATTTTAACCTACGCCCACTTTTTGGGGGCGTTTTTATATAAAAAAAAACATTTTTATACACTACCCCATAACATATGCAGGAGAAAAACCTTGTCTTTTGTAGAACCGTAAAATTTGTTCTGACAATGCCATTTTCTATATTTAATCCCCATCGTATTTTAAGCCATGTCCACTTTTTGGGGATATTAGTTTTACAGATGGGATGGGATAGGGTATTCAACGATCCGCACAGTGGATTGTAGCCTTCTCATATGTTTTTCACAGAGTCTATTAAAAATCTTTTATGGTTCGACAAAAACAACGTGTTTCTCCTGCATTATGCTATGGGGTAGGGTATACACTTGGTTTTTGTAAAAAAAAACACAACCAAAAAGTGGGCGTGGGTTAAAATGATCTAGCGACGAAGAGCTTTCTCATAACCGTTCATGTATGCGTGTGTAATTTTTGGACGATTGCGGGACCTCCTGTTTTATGCCGAATCCGAACGGCTAAGTTGAGATAAGCTGTTGTTGACAATTGACACCACTCGGATGATTTGTCAGATCATCACAAGAGGAGGGCCGGCGAAAAATCATTTAGGTGTTGCTACGGCTGGGAATCGAACCCAAACCAACACGGCAGTTCCCCGCACTAACCATCGCTCCACTGAGCCCGCCACGTAGCCATCTCATATGTATGTATGTATGTATAGGCATTATCTACAGTTGTCTAAATATCTTGTTCCGTTTTTATACCCCATCCCATAGGGGTATATTAGTTTTGATACATAGTTTGAAACATAGAGAAATAATTTAGCTAGATATACCTCAAAGTATATGGATCGACTAGGAATCGCTAGCTGAGTCGATTTAGCCATGTCTGTCCGTCCGTCCGTCCGTACGTCATCGGTTTGTGGGCCTTAAATTTTGAGCTAGAATTATGAAAATTGGTACACATGCTCTTTGTTGCTCCCAGCAGAACAAGTATAAAAATTTTTGAAATCCGTCCACTGACACGCCCCCTTTTTAGAAAAACGTAATTTTTGGCCAAACCGTAAGAAATTTTAAAAAACTTTCTGAGCAACATATTTAGAAAATCAGAATCTATATTTCGTCTTTTGAAAGTTTTTTGTCACGCCCACTTTTTGGGGTCGTTTTTAGTAAAAAAAAAAAACGTTTTTTGTCCAAATTTTAAATATTTATCAAAAACAAATACTTCCGTAATATAAACATTTTGTCCATAGATCATTTTCATCTGCGCCACTTTTTTAAGAGGGGATTTTCTACAAAAAACCATAGTTTAATTCACTCAGATTGTGAAGCTGAGTCGATCCATATACTTTAAAGTATAACTAGTTTAATTATTTCTCTATGTTACAAACTTTGTATCAAAAGTAATATACCCCTATTGGTTAGGGTATAGATATGGGATAGGATATATAAAATACTTTTTTATACCAAGTTTACCTCAAAACATACGACTTTGTTAAAACATAACTACAAATATTTTAGCCATCACAATACTTCCATGTACTATGTATACTGGTGAAGTAAAAATGTCTTTAAATGAGATTTTACCATCGAAGTGTCCTTTTGTGACCTAATATTTCGGTTACCCTTATTATTTCTACTTATTCAAAAATTATATTCAACATTTTCCTAAAGGTGTTGTTATCCTTGTCGCAGTTGCTTCAGTATCTCTATCTCATTAAATTATGATAGAACGGTGAAACTGTTATAGCCCTACAGTCAAAATGTTTATCTTGGTGGCAAAAAAAAGCCAACGAAATTACCATTTACTGACATGAGCTGTGGAACGGTCATTAGTCCCCCACAGGACATATGGGTGCTTTAAAATACTTGTTTTTTACCGTAACTTTATTGCCATTACATTGTTATGTACTCCGTTTCGTTTTAACGGCAGGGATGGCCAATAATGAACTGTAGCGCTAAAAATGACGAAAAAGAGATTTCAAGGTTTTATTAGAATTCCGTTTATTTCCCTTAGGTCATATAAAAAGTATCTTTATCGTGTTCACTGGAATGTTGTTGCTCAGAGTGAAAACTGGAGTGCGAAAGCTTTTGTGTTGAAATTTGTATCCCCTGGCATTGGACCGGATTTTGGTGCATAGAGAGACAGGCATTTTTGGTTTCAGAATTAGAAAGTATTTTCCATGACGGCGGCTATGGGGTTATAAATGGGCTTATGTTATTTATTTTATGTTTATATAAGCTAAACAATTAAATGCATGTAACTTGATGTACAAAGATTGTGTAGGAAACATTGGCATTTAATTTCCATCTCTATATAGTAGTTCGTTAAATGGGTATGCGATTTTATTATTTATGCAATAGTAAATGGAAAATAATATAAAATGTTAGTAGCACGAGTAAAGGGGATCTTAGCAACAAGAATTATTAAAAACAAATTTCTTCTATTTTCAAAATTTGGAATATTAAGTTACCGTAAAAAAGAAATTAGTTTTCTATTCTAATATAACCTCGTCATGGAGAAGGGGTTTACAAAGAAAATGCTCTTTTGTTATTCATCATGATCATTTATTAACAAATACCCTATTTGTTTATATTACTTATCTAAGCATTAAAAATGGCTTACCACTAAACTATGTTATATAAGTCTTATTAAGTTGGGATTCTCGATTAAAATTTTAGGAAGAAATAGTCACTAACACGAAAGTTACATGCACCTCGCATACTGCAGTTTTGTACTGCAGCCGGCGCTTAAGGGTAGTGATACGATTACATGAGAACACATACGTTCTCACTCTAGACTCATAACATCAACTCCTACTCTCACCTCCACGCTGGTGACTGGTGGGTGCCTAGTACCTCGACTGGAGATGGGGTAACAAACCCCTGTGGAAGGTCGTTGGTGGCAGCAAACGAGATAGGGGGAGAAGTGTCCTCTCACTAAGGCACTCACTCTCAGGCGGCAGCGGGGGAATGTCCTAGATGGAGTCAACGGTGGCGCCTACATATGCAATTAGATCGAACTGGTAGGAAAGCATCTTTGGCGGTTTAGTTGGTAAGCACAGAATCTACGAAACGACAACAGACAACGGCTACCGCCTAATCGATTTTGCGGCAGCTCGTAATACGGTGACCATTTTCTTGTCGCGGCTAAATTCAGAGCTCGACTGTCCAACGAGAAGAAGTTGAGAACTGCCCAGAAGAAGAAATTCGATGTCGAACGCCTTAGCAAACCTGGAGTAGCCAGAGCCTACAGTGAGCGCCTGAGAATGAAACTCTCCTCTGTGCACTCAGCTACCACAGACGGCAACAATCAGTGGTGCCAGTATCGCGACATCATCAAGGAGGCCGAAACCACTGTATGGTACCAGCCACCCCCGAGTAAGAGCCCGTGGTATGATTATTAATGCGTGTACAAGAAGAAGGTGATAGAAGATGCACACAAGAAAGCGCTGCAGCGCAAAACAAGAGCAGTGAGAGAAGAGTATCGAGCAAGGAGAAGGGAGGAAAAGAAGACCCTGCGTAGAAAGAAGAGAGCCTACGCAGCCTCCCAGCTCAAGAAGATCTACTAGTCGCGCGATCATAACAACATCAGGAGGTTTTATAAAAAACGCCAATTAACTGGCTGCTGGCAACAAAACCGGAACGCAGGTTCTTCGAGACAGCGAAGGAAACCTTGTCACCGAAGCGCAGGGTGGTAGATGTGTTAAAGCAGCATTTCCAACAGCTGCTAAACGGGCATCATGTAGAAAGAGTGATAGGGCAAGAAGAGAACTCACGTCCAGTCAATGAAGAACTAGTTCCACCACCTAGTATCGAAGAAGTTGGCCTAGCTATCAAAAAGCTTAAGAACAACAAGGCCGCAGGTTCTGATTGCCTACCAGCGGAGCTTTTTAAATGCGGTGGTGATGTTTTGGTAGGGAGCATGCACCGAAACATCAACAGAGTATGGGTGGGAGAAAACATGCCCAATGACTGGACTTTCAGCTCCATATGCCCCATCTACAAAAAAGGCGATCCTATGTCTGGCAAGAACAATCGAGGCATATCCCTGCTAAATGTCGCATATAAGATCCTATCCAACGTACTGTGTGAACGTCTAAAACCGTTCTGCAACACACTTATCGGCACGTACCAGTGTGGCTTCTGGCACGGCAGATCGACTATAGGACAAATTTTCACACTGAGGCAAATCCTGGAAAAGACCAACGAATTTCAAGTCGAAACTAACCACCTATTCATCGACTTCAAAGCCACGTATGATAGCATACATCGTCAGGAGCATCTGTCCACCACCTAGGAAAAAACGTCACTATTGATAGCAGCAATTTCGAGGTAGTTAACGAGGTGAACTCGGAGTTAACATAAACCCATGAATGACACCCTAGTGGAGATCCTTCGAAGAATAACCCTAGGAAACCGTTGCTACTTCGGTTTGGCGAATCTACTGGGTTCAAAACTCCTAACTCGAAGGACGAAATATGTGCTCTACAAAATCCTTATCCGGCCAGTTCTGCTTTACGGTGCCGAGTGCTGGACGATAAGCAAGAAGGGAGAGCTGATACTGGTCTTCTTCGAAAAATACTTCGGCGGATTTTTGGTCCTGTGCACCAGGAGGGCGAATGGAGGAGAAGATACAACCGCGAACTCTATGAGCTGTACCCCGATGTGGATGTAGTCCATAAAGCCAAAACACGTCAACTACACTGGCTCGTCCGAATCGAGCGAATGGGCAATAATGCTAAAGCTAAGGGGATCTTCGAATCCCAGCCCCCAGGTTCGAGTTCATTCATTCAATATTCCCGAGGCAATGTGGTCGATGTGTACAACATCTACATCTACATGAAGATCGCGGTTCTACCTTCTCCTCCAATCGCCTTCCTCGCAATTGTCATATGAACATTAAAAAGCCATTCATGCGCTTGATGTCAATTTCGAGAAAGAAAGAAGGGCTTAATAACTATTTCAGTAGAAGTACTTGCTTTTAACTAATTGATTGGATATGGGTGAGATTCTGAGACTAACAATATAGGCTGGTTTGCAGCCTCCTTTCACGTTGGGTACAAGGTTGCCATTGGTGTTTCGTAGAGCCTGATTTCCCACCTATCCAATAGGGGTATGTTAGTTTTGACATTAAGTTTGTAACATAGAGAAATAATAAGATAGATATACCTCAAAGTATATGAATACTCAGAACCGCTAGCTGAGTCGATCTAGCCATGTCTGTCTGTCCATCCGTCCGTATGTGTGTCACCGATATTTAAGCTTTAAATTTTAAGGTAGAGTGACGAAATTCGATACATGGACTTTCTGTCCAGAACAAGTGTCAAACGGTAGGGAATTTTGAAGAAGTTTGTGAACAAGATATTTAGACTATCCTAATATCTATTTTTCGTCCATATAAATTTTAAAAAAATAAAATTTAAAATTTAAAAAAAAATATAATAGAATTAATATAAACATTTCGTCTTTAGATCATTTTAACCCACGCCCACTTGTTGGAGGCGTTTTCCTATAAAAACCATTTGTATATCCTACTGCAGGCATATGCAGGAGAAAAACGTTGTTTTTTGTCGAGCCATAAAAGATTTTGACAAACTGTCTGAACAATATGTTGTCATGTCATTTTCTATATTTCATGACCATAAGCCAACATTTTGATGATGTTTATTTTAAGGATGGGATGGGAAAGGGAAAGGGTATTAAACGATCCGCACAGAGGATTGTAGCCTTCTCATATGTTTTTTTTTGTAGAAATGACTAAGCTTGAGGATTTTTAATTTTCCTATTCTGTGGGTCGGAAAAAAATTAAATAAAAAAAATTAGTACAATACCAACTATAGCGATAAACTACATTAGGAATTTGAAATATGTTACATCTCGAAACATACATTTTGTTCCATTTTTTATGAAAACCCTTTTTAAAATTCTTTTATATATATATATATATATATATTTCGCATTTTCTAGTGATTAATCTATAGCGAGATCGCATAAACATTTTCAAACCAATTACTGAATAGAAACGATGACCTTTATTACGTTCCTGAGGTATATCGTTTGACTTTTCTACAATACGTAGAACTTTAACACATGAAGAACATTTGTCTTTTCGCGATCTAAAAATATGAACACTTTTCAGGAAAAAAAGTGAACTCAGCCAACCAGATGTCTGTATAAGTTAAGGGCTCTATTAATCATACCTCACCGTTCTATTCTCATTATTTTATCCCCTTATCAAGCTGTCAACTCATCTCCCATAGAAAAAGGACTGGAAAGATACGATGCAATAGAGGTGGGATGCTCAGAATGAGAGCAAAGGATGAAAATGCTAAAATAGTCCTTAGAATAATAGTTTTTCTACATTTTTTTCTTATTTGTTCTATTCATATTTTTTTCCATCGTATCGTACGGGCTTATTTCTGCATGAGGAAAATTGTAATGAATTCAGTCGCTTGGTTGGTTCCATTGCTACTTGCTTGCTTCTGATGTTGATGATGATATCATGACGTTGATGGAAACTAAGCTCAATGTGCATCCCCGTCCGTTCTGATTGTTAGATACAATCATGTGGAACATTGGGGGCAACTAAAATCTACTCCTGCTATATAGTGCTGCAATGGGGCAGCTGTTGGGCGTTCATGAAAGTTCACCATTCCTGCCTTCTCCGTTGTTGCAATTTTGTGTAATGAGTCTGGACGAAAGAGCAATTTATCATAGAAGCGAAACAAGAGAAAGAGAACAGTAAAATTATTCTGGAATATTTGCAAGTAATTGAGGACGAAGGGCTCCAACCCTATTTTTATGCATCCTTACTTTTGTGTGTGTCCAGTTTGTTCCAGGGATGACTTAGAACATTTTGGTAAATTTTAATGCAATTTCAAGATGTTTTATATGGAGGAAGAGCAGACTAGCACTTAAATTTGGAAGTGAGTAGCATTCGTGTCGTCTTTTGACTGTTTCAAACATTGAGGAGCATAGTTATGTATATTAACATAAAATATTTATATTCTGTTTTATTTCAAAGATCGAAATCATAATTGTAAAACTAACACGAGTAGGTATATGTTTGATACCATTGGTTTTTGTTCTATTATGCCAATTCCAACAACCAGTCTGGGTATTATTCCAAGTACCATGAAGTAAATCCGTTCATCAATTAAGCCTCCAGATACGTGAATATCTCACTATTCCTCGACTTCGGCCACAAAAAACTATCATAACCACTTATATATTAAAGGGGAGTCAAAAGAAAAGAAAGTTGCATGAAATTGAAGCGTTTATCTAGCATAGTTAGAAAGAACTTATTTAGGTCAAATAAACAACATTTTATTCGATTACTTGTTGCCATTTGCAAGACAATATTATGCTTATCTCATAGTCTCTCTATTGAAAAACATATGAGAAGGCTACAATCCTCTGTGCGGATCCTTAAAACTCATATCCCCAAAATGTGGAAAACTTTAATAGTTCGACAAAAAACAACGTGATTTCCTACATATGCTATGCAGTAGGGTATACAAATGGTGTTTGTAAGAAAACGCCTTCAAGAAGTGGGCGTCTCAAAAAAGTTAATATGGACGAAAGATAGATATTGGGATTGTCTAATTACATAAATCATCTAAAGTCTAAGTATTTAACTTGTCTCAAGGCAACGTTGCCTAAATTCTTATCTATTATCGATTCATTGCTGCCTAACCAAGCGAAAGTTATGTCAAAATATGTAGTAGAATTTTCAAAACTAGTATTAAACATATGAGAAGGCTAAAATCCGCTGTGCGGATCGTTGAATACCCTATCCCATCCAGTCCATAAAATTAATATACCCAAACGTGCGCCAACAACCTGATCGGCCCTTATCAGTGTGGGTTTAGGCCAGGAAAGTCCACAATCGATCAATTTTTTACACTTCGGCAGATCCTGGAAAAAAACCCAAGAAGTCCAAATTGATACCCAGCACCTATTTATCGATGGTGCCGCCATGTCTAGTTTTGGTATACCGCCCAAACTCGTCCGTTTGTTTAGGATGACGATGGAGAATTCTCGCTGCACCATCAGGGAAATGACCTCACCGACAAATTCGATACCAAAAAAGGATTTAGGCAAGGCGATGCGCTGTCATGTGACTTCATCAATTTGATTCTTAAGAGGATTGTACAAAACTCCCGAGCCAACACCAGAGGCACAATTTTCGGTGCAACTACTAGCATACGCCGACGAAATTAACATTAGTAGGACTCAACGTGATGTCATTGCCACGTTTGCTTGTTTAGAGAAGGAAGCGGCAAAAATGGGTTTAGTAGTAAATGAGGGTAAGACTAAGTATATGCTGTCAACACGACAGCATGCTCTACGGCGCTGAAGCATGGACCGTATCAAAAGCGGATGAAGAAATCCTTGGTTGATTCGAGAGGAAAATTTTTCGATAAATCTTCGGCCCCGTTTGCCTTGACGGGCTATTTAGTATCCATATATGCATGAAGTGCATTCATACCACTTGACCACGGGCATATAAGAATCATAATTACTAAAGATAAAACATATGAGAAGGCTACTATCCGCTGTGCGGATAGTAGAATACCCTATCCCATCCCATCTTTAAAATTAATATCCTCAAAATGTAGGCTTTATGGCGAAGAAATACAAAAAATGAAATTGTCGCAACATAGCTATTGTTCAGACAGTTATAAAAACCCTTTTGTGGTTCTACAAAAAACAACTTATTTCTATTGCGAATGCCTTGGGAAGGGGTCAACAAATGGTTTTTGAAGGAAAACGCCCCCAAAATGTGGGCATAGGTGAAAATGATCTATTGACAAACTGTTTTTATACCCTATCCCATAGGGGTATATTAGTTTTGATACATAGTTTGTAACATAGAGAAATAATTTAGCTAGATATACCTCAAAGTATATGGATCGACCCAAAATCGCTAGCTGAGTCGATTTAGCCATGTCTGTCCGTCCGTCCGTCCGTCCGTACGTCACCAGTTACGAGTTCTTTATTGCTCCCAGCAGAACAAGTGTAAACATTTTTGAAATCCGCCCACTGCCACGCTCTATATTTCGTTTATATAAAGTTTTTTGCTTCGCCCAATTTTTGTGGGCGTTTTTAGTATAAAAAACTTTTTTTCGGTTAAATTGTAAAATTTTCCAAAAAAATCATTTGTAATATTAATATGAACATTTCGTCTATAGACCATTTTAACCCACGCCCAATTTTTGGGGGCGTTTTTATATAAAAACCATTTTTATACACTACCCCATAACATATGTAGGATAAAAACCTTGGCGCAAATTTATAGTCGTTTAAAGTACACTTTAAAATTATTTAATCGCGTACTAACGCGTTTTGGTAATTCTAATCGTCAAAAAGTGTACTTTAGCGTTGTCACTCTGCATTAAAGTTAAAGCGACCGAAACCCCACTTTAAATATTTAATAAAGAGTTAGCGTTCTGTCACTTTTTAGGTGAGTTTGATTTAGAGGCCTCAGAGGAATGTCCATTAGCATACACTAATTAGCGCCACGTTAAAAAAGTGCCTATTATTGAAAATATGTTAAAGCAACCTTTTAATTTAAAGTACCTGATAACTTGTGTGGAGTTAAACCCTTAAACATCGATTGACTATAAATTTGCGTCCTTGTCTTTTGTAGAAATGTAAAATTGTTTTATAAATTGTCTGAACAATTTGTAGTGACTATGTAATCTTCTCTATTTAATCTACATCGTGTTTTTAGCCATGTCCACTTTTTGGGGATTTTACTTTTACAGATAGGATGGGATAGGGTATTCAACGATCCGCACAGCGGATACACTATATCTAGAGTATGACAGTGTTTTAAAAATATTAAAATTTGTAAATGAACATAAGTTGTTTTTGTAAGAAGTAGTTCAAAAATGGATGGATTTACCCATACTTGAGTGTGTAGCGAAGCGTACCGCGATACAGCTAGTGTTTATACCGTATCCCAAAGGGGTATATTAGTTTTGATACATAAATTGTAACACAGAGAAATAATTTAGCTAGATACACCTGAAAACCCGAAACCTGAAACATATTTTCAATTATTTTTTATATTTTTCATTGAAAATAACTCGTTGAAGTGAAAAAAATTTTGAATCGAACAGATTAATTATTATAATTATAATTTATTAACATACAATTAAAATAGATATGCTAACTTATTTAGTGAGCACTAGCTGCGAGGGCTTTCGGCTCTGACTGAATCGAACAGAACCAAAAATTTGCTGAATTTGAAATGTAATAAGCGTCTATTTTCGTTTTGTAAACGAATTGCTTTTTGATTTTGCTCTCAAAAATATTTAAATTTACGCTTAATAGAATTATAAAATCCGCTTAAGTGACATATTGTTTTCACTTATCCGGACTCCACTTAAGTGAAATGTTTTTTTTCACTTAAGCGAGGTCCGTTTAAGTGAAAAACCTGTTTTAGTGAAAAAAGACTGTGACGTTTTAGTGTTTCTCTTAAGCGGGTTGTACTCTATTATGGGGAAGTGTATAAAAACGTCCCCAAAAAGTGGGCGTTGCAAAAAACAGAAAATTTTCAAAATTAATTGGGTCTATTTCGTGACAAAGATATGCATCGATTACATTTGATTTATATGTGTATTTTCCTTCTCAGTGAATCTTTTGTAAACATAATATGACCCGCAAACGGGATACAATTCAACCATTATAAGCAAATGCAAACCACGATAATCGCAAAACAATTCGCCTAACCAAGGGTCCTTATCCTTACACAGCATTTTACTACATATCTATATTTTGGTCCATTGTATCGTCGCGTCGTCGGATTCGAAAAGATCAGCAAACGACAATCTCGTATGGTCTAACAAACAATAGGGTTTGCCTACTACCTTAGCGGGTATACAAAAGCGTGTAACAGCAATAATGTGTACAAGGCACAGGTCCTACAAATAGAATGCGCTACATCTTAATGACAAGGGTGGTATACTCGTATACCTATTTGTGTTTATACAAGCAGCAGGAAATGGTACGCAGTGGAAAGCATATACAACGATCCCATTAAACGGTGTTATTCTGCCCCAGAAGAAGGAAAAAGCATAATTTTGGCTCCGCTAATAGAGGAAATCGTGCGAAAATGCTTAGCTCCGAGAAGGATTCTTCATAGGATATGCACAATTAGGATTTTAACAACCCAGAAACAGTTGAGCATAGTTTGGTCGGATGAACGGAGGCCAGCAGAAAGGGGTGGTGTATACCATTTTCCTAACACTCATTGCGGTCTTGTGCGGTTAGCTTGGTGGTTAGATAAAAACATTTCTACTTTGCTAATTAAAAAAGCAATGAAATGATCACACAGGCATAGTATTTAAGGAGGAAACAAAAAAGTTGATAGCATCAAAAAGTTGTACTCCAGTCTATGCGCTTTACGATATAACTAGAAGAGCCATGTTCCTAACTTTACCATAATGGCGTACTTTTTATGGGTCAATTGTAGGTACATCTGTATAATATGCGAATGTGTGCTAAACTTTTATTTCAAATATAATAATGGTAAAGTAGCTGTTGTCTCATTTATATGAAACCTGGTGTTTGTTGTTTGTATATATATATATATATATATATATATATATATATATATATATATATATATCTATATACTGTATACAATTACCTCTATTTTACAATATTCTTTGATTTTAAGTATACTTTGTATACTTTATCCATACTGGGTATACTTTACCCATCCTTAAAATTAATATCCTCAAAATATATCCCTTATGGCGATGAAATACAGAAAATGACATTGTCACAATATATTGCACAGACAGTTTATCAAAATCTTTTGTGGTTCGACAAAAAACAACGGTTTTCTATTGCTAATGCCTTGGGAGGGGGTATAGAAATGGTTTTTGTAAGAAAACGCCCCCAAATTTTTTTCGAAAGTTTCAAAATTTGGACAAAAAACGTTTTTTACTAAAAACGCCCCCAAAAAGTGGGCGTGGCTAAAAACTTTGTATGGACGAAATATAGATATTAAGATTGTCTAAATATGTTGCAAACACAGTTTTTTGAAATTCCTTACGGTTTGGCTTAAAACTAAGTTTTTTCTAAAAGGGGGCGTGGCAGTGGGCGGATTTTAAAAATTTTTACACTTGTTCTGGTGACTCGGCCAAGGATCCTATGTACCAAATTTCATTATCCTAGCTCAAAATTTAAGGCCCACAAATCGGTGACGAACAGACAGACGGACGGACGGACGGACAGACAGACATGGCTAATTCGACTCAGCTAGCGATTCTGAGTCGATCCATATACTATGAGGTATATGTAGCTAAATTATTTCTCTATTTTACAAACTAAGTATCAAAACTAATATACCCCTATGGGATAGGGTATAAAAATCGTTATTTAAAAAAGAGTTCAAATGATCTACAGACGAAATGTGAATTTTACTATCGAGAAGGGAGTATATGTACCAAATTTCATCAGTTAAGGACCAAAAATCGGGGACATACAGGCGGGACATACGGGCAGCGTGGTTAATTATCTTTTAAGCTTATATTCCAAATTTCATTATCCTAGACATAAAGACCCAGCTACCGAAATATATTAATCTAAATTATTATACCCTATCCCATAGGGGGGTATATTAGTTTTGATATTAAGTTTGTAACATAGAGAAATAATTTCAATACATATACCTCAAAGCTAGCTGAGTCGATTAAGCCATGTCTGTCTGTCTGTGTGTCACCGATTTTTGGGCCTTAAATTTTGAGCTAAAGTGTTGAAATTTGGTATATAGACTCTCTGGCCGACGAAGCAGAACAAGTGTAAAAATTTTTGAAATCCGCCCACTGCCGCGCCCCCTTTTAGAAAAACGTAGTTTAAAGCCAAACCGTAAAGAATTTCAAAAGAGTGTCTGAGCAGCATATTTAGACAATTCTAATATCTATATTTCGTTCATACAAAGTTTTTTGCCGCGCCCACTTTTTGGGGTGTTTTTAGTAAAAAACGCTTTTTGTCCAAATTTTAAAACTTTCGAAAAAATTTTTGATGCAAATACTTCCACAATGGTAATATAAACATTTTGTCAATAGATCATTTTCACCTACGCCCACATTTTGGGGGCGTTTTCTTACAAAAACCATTTGTATACCCCATCCCAAGGCATTAGCAATAGAAATACGTTGTTTTTTGTCGAACCACACAAGATTTTGAGAAACTGTCTGAGCAATATATTGTGACAATGTCATTTTCTGTATTTCATCGCCATAAGGCCTATATTTTGAGGATATTAATTTAAAGGATGGGATGGGATAGGGTATTCAACGATCCGCATAGCGGATTGTAGCCTCTCATATGTTTTGGATACGTTTTCATACAAAAACCATATAAATGGTTACCCAATAGCATGTGCAGGAGAAAAACCCTGTTTTTTTTTACAAAAATATGAAAATTTGCACATGCTATTGGGTGCATGTGCAGGAGAAAAACCCTGTTTTTTTTTTTCAAAAATATGAAAATATGTTGGACTATGTCATTTTTAACTTTTTCTTACAAAGAGAAAGATATTGTTTTCGTGAAAATTTTCGACCTCGAGATTTTGATTGATTCTAACATTACGATGATAGCGGAACCCAAAAAAATGTTTTTTGGAATTCCATCCGTCGGTTCGTCGGTTCGACGGTTCGCCGGTCCGTCTGTCCGTAATGGTCTAAACGGCCAGACCGATTGTCTTCAAATTTCGTATCCAAGTTTCTTTTGATCATAATTCTAGGCCATTTTTATACCCTATCCCATAGGGGTATATTAGTTTTGATACTTAGTTTGTAACATAGAGAAATAATTTTGCTACATATACCTCAAAGTATATGGATCGACTCAGAATCGCTAGCTGAGTCGATTAAGTCATGTCTGTCTGTCCGTCCGTCCGTCCGTCTGTACGTCACCGATTTTTAGGCCTTAAATTTTGAGCTAGGATAATGAAATTTGGTATATAAGATCCTCGTCTCTGCCTACAGAACAAGTGTAAACATTTTTGAAATCCGCCCACTGCCACGCCCCCTTTTAAGAAAAACTCAGTTTTTGACCAAACCGTAAGGAATTTTAAAAAAGTTTCTGAACAACATATTTAGACAATATTAATATCTATATTTCAGCCAAATAAAGTTTTTTGCCACGCCCACTTTTTGGGGGCGTTTTCAATAAAAAACTGTTTTCGGTCAAATTTTAAATTTTGATGCAGAATCATTAACATTATTAATATAAACATTTCGTCTATATACCATTTTAACCCATGCCCACTTTTTGGGGGCGTTTTTATATAAAAACCATATTTATACACTACCCCATAACATAAGCAGGAGAAAACCTTGGCGCAAATTTGTAGTCGCTTAAAGTACACTTTAAAATTATTTTATCATGTACTAACACGTTTTGATAATTATAGTCGTCAAAAAGTCTACTTTAGCGTTATCACTCTGCATTAAAGTTAAAGCAACCGAAATCTCACTTTAAATATTTAATGCAGAGTTAGCGTTCTGTCACTTTTTAAGTGAGTTTGATTTAGAGGCCTCAGGGGAATGTCCGTTAGCATACACTAATTAGCGCCACGTTAAAAAAGTGTCTATTATTGAAAATATGTTAAAGCAACCTTTTAATTTAAAGTACCTGATAACTAGTGTGGAGTTAAACCCTTAAACATCGATTGACTATAAATTTGCGCCCTTGTCTTTTGTAGAACCGTAAAAATGTTTTGTAAGCAGTCTGAAGAATTTGTTGTCACTATATCATTTTTTCTATTTTATCCACATCGTGTTTTTAGCCATGCCCACTTTTTTGGGGATTTTAGTTTTATGGATAGGATGGGATAGGGTATTCAACGATCCGCACAGCGGATTGTAGCCATCTCATATGTTTTTGTTTGCTTTTAGCCATGTTATTAACGGTACCTGCCATATAAAAATTACACATAACCTCAATTTTCTCGAAAACAGCTCTAAAGATAGATAGATATGTATTTATTTTCGTATAAAAGTGTTTACATTAGTTTTGTTACCGCACATTTTACAATTTAGAGATTTGATAGCTTATTATCTTTCTTCTAAAACATTGTTTAAAGTATGTATAATTTGTTTTTTTTTAAAGAATTTTATGTTTTGAAGGAAAATACGACAAAAACCTCCAGTGTAAATAGAAAAAAAAAAAAAAGTTGACTAGATCATGCAGCGGTGAAAGTATTGTTTTTTTAACAATATATTCACATTAAATAAATAAATAAATACTAGATATTCAACAAATTTAACAAATTAACAAAATAAATATAAGCAAAAAAAAAAAAATAAATAAATAACAAAATAAATAAATAACAAATTAACACAATAAATATAAATAAATATATAAATAAAAAAATAAATAAATAAATAAATAAATAAATAAATAAATAAATAAATAAATAAATAAATAAATAAATAAATAAATAAATAAATAAATAAATAAATAAATAAATAAATAAATAAATAAATATATAAATAACTACATAAATAAATAAAAAACAAAATAAAAAAAAAAAAAAAAAAAAAAAAAAAAAAAAAAAAAACAACCAAACAAGTAAATAAATAAATTAATTGAATTACATGTTAATCGTGATTAGGTCACTAATAAGGGGATTTTCAGTAAAACTACAGCGTTCTAAAAATTTTAATCTAAGTTTATGTATCCTATGAGAAATCAATTTAACATTTGCTTTACTGTGAACATCAAGGGTTGAATGATACCATGGCAAATGCAACATCATTTTCAGTAGCCTGTTTTGAGATACTTGCAATTTTTTAATGTGGCACTTTGAACAATTACCCCATACCTGACACCCATATAGCAAAATAGCCTGAAAAATTACTTTATGAAAGATTTTCATTAAACTTTATATATACTATAACCATATTAGTTCCAACAAAACCACATTCCCGGTTTTTTTTGAGAAAATCCATATAACGGATTTTGTCATTCAGGCCATATAAAGAAAATTGTTAATTTGTACAAACTACTATGTCAACTTGAATGAAATTTAATATGTATACTACTATTGTAGTTTTAAACAATTCCACATACTTAGTTTTTGCCCAACTATCACTTAACGGAATTTTTAGTTTTGGCCAATAACGAAAAATAATTATTATTCACATAGACACCGATTCCTTCAAATTTCGGAGTAAACGTTGGTATAATCACATTTCGACATTTTATGTAATTTTTAGCATTAATAATCAAAATGCGTACTATTTGATCGAACGCCCAACTCGCTGTGAAAGAGAAAGTTGCGTACGACCCAGTCGCGCACCCACCACTCGTTTATTTTTCATCGCCATAAAGGCCACATTTTGGGGATATTCATTTTAAGGATGCGATGGGATAGGGTATTCAACGATCCGCAAAGCAGATTGTAGCCATCTCATATGTTTATACCCTATCCCATAGCGGTATATTAGTTTTGATACTTAATTTGTAACATAGAGAAATAATTTTGCTACATATACCTCAAAGTATATGGATCGACAAAGAATCGCTAGCTGAGTCGAATTAGCCTTGTCTGTCTGTCCGTCCGTCCGTCCGTCCGTCTGTCTGTTCGTCACCGATTTTTGGGCCTAAACTTTTGAGCTAGGATAATGAAATTAGGTATATAGGATCATCGTCCGTGCCACCAGAACAAGTGTAAAAATTTTTGAAATCCGCCCACTGCCACGCCCCCTTTTTAGGAAAACGTATTTTTTGGCCAAACCGTAATGAATTTTAAAAAAGTGTCTGAGCAGCATATTTAGAGAATGGTAATAACTATATTTCGTCAATATAAAGTTTTTTGCCACGCCCACTTTTTAGGGTCGTTTTTTATAAAAAACGTTTCCCGGTCAAATTTTAAATTTTTCGAAAAAAGTTTTGATGCACTATCATTGGTAGAATTAATGTGAACATTTCGTCAATAGACCATTTTAACCCACGCCCACTTTTTAGGGACGTTTTCTTACAAAAACCATTTGTATGCCCTACCCCAAGGCATATGCAATAGAAAAACGTTGTTTTTGTCGAACCATAAAAGAATTTGATAAAACTTCTGAACATTATGTTGTGACAACGTCATTTACAATACTTTATGCCCGTAAAGACCACATTTTTGGGAAAATTAATTTAAGGATGGGATGGGATGGGATAGGGTATTAAACGATCCGCACAGCTGATTGAAGCCTTCTCATATGTTTTTATACCCTATCACATAGGGGTATTTGATACATAGTTTGTAACATACAGAAATAATTTAGCTAGATATACCTCAAAGTTGTCTGTCCGTCCGTCCGTACGTCACCATTTTTTGGGCTTTAAATTTTGAGACAGAAGGATAAAAATTGGTACACGTACACTTTGTTGCTCCCAGCAGAACAAATGAAAAAAAAGTTGAAATCCACCCACTGACAGGTTTAGGTTTTTTAGTCCTTAGAAGGATAAAAATTGGTACACGTACACTTTGTTGCTCCCAGCAGAACAAATGAAAAAAAAGTTGAAATCCACCCACTGCCAGGTTTAGGTTTTTTAGTCCTATTCAAGGACATTCTTAACATCCACTATCTTCCATAAACTAAGAGATTTCAATATTTTCTTCTCAGGGAAATTATATATTTTTTTTACGTATTCACAGTATTTCACCTACAGAGCTATGAAATGCTTCTTATTTGCTTGTCGTCTCGGTCAAGGGAGTGAAGAAGATTGTTCCACTTCACGATGAACTAAAATAAAACCACAAGCCAAATATGCAGACATATCTTACCACTACGTCACGAGCGCTTTCTTTGTTGTTAATATTCTGAAACCTAATATCGAACCAATCTAGGGGTTATAAAGAGGGACACGCACGTAAACAATGCTTAACGTCTATCGCCACATGAACAAAAATTCACCTTACTCAAGCAAAGTTAGTCAATTTCAGAGTACAAATTCGCAACCACCTTTCTCTCGTCTATTAAGCAAACATTATTTTGAATGAAACGTGATTTGTATTTATGATTCATGTGGCAGAATAGTTTTAGATCACCTAAATGGGTTTTGCAAGTTAGCAGATAGCACACTCTATGCACATACAAAACGTACAAATCATTATGCTTTCAAGGATTCCTTTTTGCCCGTCTATTCGCTTTCCTTCTAGATGTTCGTTGGCGTGCACATGAGATATTTGCCAATGATAGTTGATATAAGAACTGAAGATTCGGCAAACGAAATACGATGCATACGCTAAATATCTATGTGTGTGAGTCTGTGAATAAGTGAAAGGGCATTTGATATGCTACCTACCGAAAAGGATAAATTCACGAATATCTGACTTTCAATTGACATGCTTTTAGGCAAATCTAATAACTATTGAGGTTGGAAGCTTTGGTTGAGTAAGTTGCGAATTACTGCAAAAAGTAATGCGATATGCTTTGCTGGTTTTAGTTTGAGTAAATTTCGATATCCAAGTTTTACAAAATGATTGGATTGGCAATAAAACGAAACCATTGAATTGTATATTAAGTGACTTTCGAAAACTAAACACGAGAAGTACGGCAATTGACTATCAACTAATGTTAGAAAAGTTAGATAGTTAATATTGAAATATTGCAAACGAGTGGTTGGCCGCGAGGTAGTGGTAATGTGTTCGCTTGTTATAAGTAGGTCTTAAATAAAGTCAACCTCAATAAAAGATTATGCGAATTTAATGAACACGAGAAAAATATCGACTCCCCAAAAAGTTATATTGGACACCATCCATGAAGTTAGTCTTCACTATGTCCTCAAAAAGTGGGAGTGGCTAAAGCATTATATGGGTCAAACACAGGAAAATTTATTTTCTACTCACGGTTTGATCAAAAGCAAGGTTTTTTCCGCAGAATTAAAGAGGAGATACCGATGTGCGTTGGTTTTATATTTCGGTAAATTGTAATGGAGAGGAAAGACTGAGTTTGATAATGCATTCGACATTCGCGTTGTTCCGTTTAGGAATGAATCTTTATATTTAATAGTACGACCGAAGATAGGCTTAAGGGTGAATTGATTAAATTCATAGCACGGCGATTGAATTTCGAGGGGCTTTTGTTATATAATAGCTTTTTTTAAATAGCTGTAAAAGAGTGCAAGGCAGGTGACATTCTTACAATGTTAGCGAGACTATAGAGTTTGCTTCAGTTGAGTCTTCTAGTTTTATCGTTTTTGTATCCTATCCAGTAGGTGCAATGATGTTTTGCAGAACTAACCCAGATGTGGGCCTTGAACTCAAGTTTAGAGCGTATATACAAGATATATATTTAGGCCAGATTATAAGTGGTGAAATATGTTATGAATCGGTTAGGGAAACGTACACATTTCGCTGCGTTTTTAGCGACAATACCTAAAACAACTTGAATCCATTGTTTCGTGAGGTAGTTTTTATAATACATGGAAGAAGAATTTCAGTGAAGACGCCAGGTTGAAGCCAATTGCAATGATATTGTTTTCGGCCCTAAGTTGAAATGATTGGTTCCACTCTTCGGTGAAACCATTGGACCTTTATTGTAGGTCATTGAACATTTTTTATTGAAGATATTTTAAAGCTAAAGCGTTTTTATGACCTTAGACTCTTGGGCGGTACTCTCCTCTTCGGCGTTCTGTTGACAAAATTTTCCTCATTTCGTTAACAATACTGGTCACCAAATAGTTTACTTTGTTAACTCTGACAGCGTCATCTCGTAAAACTATACGGTGTGTTTGGAAGTCATGCGTGGAAATACCATTTGAACCATTCGATTTCTTTATATCAAGATAGAATAATGCTCCTGCGCGCCACTAAAGGCGAGGTCTTCCTCTACAGCGTCCGACATCTTACTGGGAATCGAAGACTCTGCGAGCCGCAGTATTGGTTTCCATTCGTTCTACATGTCCTAGCCATCTTAAACGTCCAATGCGAAGTTTTTTGACCAGGGATACGTCGCTGTACAGCTAGTAAAGTTGGTGGTTGAATCTTCGTCTCCATAGCACGTCAATGCAAACGGGACCAATGAATTTTTAATCAACCAAGGATTTCTTCATCCGATTTTGATCTGGTGCATGCTTCAGCGCCGTAGAGCAGGACTGGGATGATCAGGGTCTTATATAGGATCTCCTTAGTAGTTTCAGTGAGCGCTTTACTACTAAATTGCCTTCTTAGCCCGAAGAAACAGCGGTTGGCAAGAGTAATTCTCCGTTTGATTTTAAACATTGGTAAATCTTGCCCACATCGGTCCTGGAGTGGCACCTCTCTATATCCTCGATCGCGCGCTTTTCATGGTTTTTATACCCTATCCCATAGGGGTATATTAGTTTTGATACATAGTTTGTAACATAGAGAAATAATTAAGCTTAATATACCTCAAAGTATATGGATCGACTCAGAATCGATAACTGAGTCGATTTAGCCATGTCTGTCTGTCCATCCGTCCGTCCGTCCGTCCGTCCGTACGTCACCAGTTTTTGGGCCTTAAATTTTGAGCTAGAACGATGAAATTTGGTACACATAATCTTTGTTGCTCCCAGCAGAACAAGTGTACATATTTTTGAAATCCGCCCACTGTCACCCTCTTTAGAAAAACTTAGTTTTTGGCCAAACCGTAATGAATTTTGAAAAAGTTTCTGAACTAAATATTTAGAAAATTGCAATATCTATATTTCATCTATACAACGTTTTTTGCCACGCCCACTTTTGGGGGCGTTATCATAAAAAAACATTTTTTGGTACATTTTTAAAATATATGAAAAAATGTCCGATGCAAGATCATTGGCTATGATAATATTAACATTTCGTCTATACATCATTTTACCCCACGCCCACTTTTTGGAGGCATTTCTTTACAAAAACCATTTGTATACCCAACCCCATTATGTATGCAATAGAAAACGTTGTTCTCTGTCGAACCATAAAAGATTTTTATAAACTTTAAGAACAATATTTTGTGACAACGTCATTTTCTATATTTCATTACTATAAAACCCACAATTTGGGGATACAAATTTTAAGGATAGGATGGGATAGGGTATTAAACGATCCGCACAGTGGATTGTAGCCTTCTCATATGTTTATACCTACGTTTTGATATAGCTAGTTTGTAAAATAGAGAAATAATTTTGACAGATATATCGTTGAATAAATGGATCAACTCAGCTATTCCGTCCGTCCTTAGGTCAACAGTTTTAAGGCCTTAGATTTTGAGCTAGAATGATGAAATTTGATACACTAACTCTTTGCTGTGTCATCTATCACACCCATTTTTTCAGAAAAACTATGGTTTTAGTCAAATCGAAAGGAATTTCAAAAATGTGTTTTGACGAGATATTCAGACAATAGCAATATCAATAATTCTTCAATCTAATGTTTCAATAAAAACTACACACAACCCGACCTTAGTGATGTAAGGATAGCAATGTTTAAACTTAAGCCTGGAACCGTTTACCAAACAACCTGATGAAGCCAGGAAAGTCCACAACTGAACAAATCTTTACACTTCGGTTGATCTGAAAATACACACAACATATGCGAAATGGAAAGAACGTCACAATGGACAGATATAATTTGGAGGTAGTATGAACTTTATCTAAATTGGTTCCGCTATTAAATCTAACCACATCATCTCTTCAAAAATAAAACGAAGAATTACTCTTGCCAACCGTTATTTATTTGCGCGAGGAATGCAATTTTGTAGTGAATACTAAGAAGATCCCATATAAGAGCCTGATAATCCCATCATCCCAGTCCTACTCTACTACACTGAAGCATTGACCATATCAAAAGCAGATGCAGAAATCCTTGGTAAGTTAAGCAAAATATTCTTCGAAAAATCTGGTCTGGTCTAAAAACTCCGAATTGGACGTTCAAGAATGCTAGGATATGTAGAGAGAATGGACACCAAACACCGGGTGGCAGAGTCTTCTATCCCCAGCCATACGTCAGACGCAGGAGAGACAGACCACATCTTATTTGGCGCGTACAAGAAAAAACCGATCTGAAACAAATTGAATTGAATCCAGATAGCTAAGCACCGGGCTAATTGAATAGGCATACGCCCACTTCAGAAAAAAAAACGTGGTGTTTTTTTTCAATATATATTCAGACGATCTCATTTGTTTTAATTCAATCGTAGTTTTAAGCCAATCCCACTTTTTGGGAATGTTTAATTTAAGGATGGGTATTAAAGGATTCATATAGCGGATGGTAGCATTGTTATGTGTTTATTTATTGGTGAAGCCTTTGTATTACTTTGTTATCCCCCAGAAATGACATACTTATACCAAATGACTAAGTTTTAAGTATAATTATTGGGTTAAAAGATGTTTGCAACTATTGCATCTTACTGATGCTGTTACACGGATAGGACTCCATTCATTTCCATAGCGTCTTCTTTATATTTTTTGGAGGATTATGATAAATCGAAGTGCTAAATTTGTACTTATAACTGAATAAGAAATCATTTAAAGCATTGCCAACATCATTCTAAATGAATGGAATGAAACCAATCGTAGGTGCTCAGCTAAATGTTCAGGTCAAATATCCTCTTGAAGTCCTCTTCATGTGATGATACTTTGGGACGAGTGCGAGGGTTACCTGAAACAAATGTAGAAACGAAATTAAATTCAACACATTGAATACCCTTTTAACCGTAATCAACCAAAATAGGTTAAGTTGGGTGGGTCCTTTCAAGGGTCTACCTTCGTTAAGAATAAATGACAAGTTTTTGCTTTCATTAATTTGTGTGGTCGCAGATAGGGTTGTTATCAGCGATTAATGTGTGTGGTCGCAGATAGGGTTGTTATCAGCGATTTTATTTGTGAACACATTCGTCATCAGCTAACAATATTTCATCTTGAGAAGCATCAAAAACACAATAAAGTAAATCAGTTTTAATTGAAATACTTTCAATATTTCATAGGCCAAAAAAAATATTCAGAATAGAACAGACAATTAGAGTTCTGTCGTGAAGTAAAATAATAAAATATTTGTGAAGCTTTATCGAAGCTTCAACTTTTATAAGTAAATTAAACGACGTTTTAAGTCGACTTATCATCCGTTGATTAATATTGGCTGAGTTTGCATTGAAATGAATAAGCTTTTATAGCATTACCTCCATTTTTATGGTTATTCCATAAAAAGGTTAGATAAATTTGACATTTTGTCTGAAAACATGATTAGAAAATATGGTCTAATGAAAATCGTAGATCCCCTTAGATTTCGTCATAAGTCACACATCCCCTCCTGCAATTTTATGTCACACCCCACGGTACCTCTTTATAATTATAATGCTATTCTTAAAACTTATCAAAAACATGTGAGAATGGTACAATCCGCTGTGCGGATCGTTGAATACCCTATCCCATCCTATCTGTAAAACTAAAATCCCCAAATAGTGGACATGGCTTAAACACGATGTGGATTAAATGGAGAAAATGAAGTTGTCACAACAAATCCTTCAAACAGTTTATAAAACACTTTTACAGTTCTACAAAAAACAAGGTTTTTATCCTGCATATGTTATGGGTTAGTGTATAAAATGGTTTTTATATAAAAATGCCCCCAAAAAGTGGTGCTCATATTAATATTACCAATGATTTTGCATCGAAATTTTTTTCGAAAAATTTAAAATTTGACCGGAAAAAGTTTTTAACTGAAAACGCCCCCAGAAAGTGGGCGAGGCAAAAAACTTTATATAGACGAAATATAGATATTAAGATTGTCTAAATAGGTTGTTCAGAAACTTTTCCAAAATTCCTTACGGTTTAGCCAAAAACTACGATTTTATAAAAAGGGGGCGTGGCAGTGGGCGGATTTCAAAAAAATTAAAAATGTACACTTGTTCTGGTGGCACGGACAAGAATTATTTCTCTATGTTACAAACTATGTATCAAAACTAATATACCCCAATGGGATAGAGTATAAAACATATGAGAAGGCTACAATCCGCTGTGCGGATCGTTGAGTACCCTATCCCATCCCATCTTTAAAATAATATCCTCAAAATGTGGGTTTTATGGCGATAAAATACAGAAAATGACATTGTCACAATATATTGCTCAGAGTGTTTACCAAAACCTTTTGTGTTTCGACAAAAAACAACGTTTTTTATTGCATATGCCTTGTGGTAGTGCATACAAATGGTTTTTGTAGGAAAACGCTCCCAAAAAGTGGGCGTGGGTTAAAATGGTCTACTGACGAAATGTTCATATTAATACTTCCAATGATTTTGCAAAATTGTTTTCTAAAATTTTCAAATTTGGCCAAAAAAGGTTTTTTTTAAAGAAAACGCCCCCAAAAAGTGGGCGTGGCAAAAAACTTTGTAGTGACGATTTTGATGCAGAATCATTAACATTATTAATATGAACATTTCGTCTATATACCATTTTAACCCACGCCCACGTTTTGGGGGCGTTTTTATATAAAAAACATTTTTATACATATGCAGGAGAAAACCTTGTCTTTTGTAGAACCGTAAAATTGTTTTGTAAGCAGTCTGAAGAATTTGTTGTCACTATATCATTTTTTCTATTTTATCCACATCGTGTTTTTAGCCATGCCCACTTTTTTTTGGATTTTAGTTTTATGGATACGATGGGATAGAGTATTCAACGATCCGCACAGCGGATTGTAGCCTTCTCATATGTTTTTCTTACAAAAACCATTTGTATACCCCATCCCAAGGCATTAGTAATAGAAATACGTTGTTTTTTGTCGAACCACATAAGGTTTTGATAAACTGTCTGAACAATAGCTATGTTGCGACAATGTCATTTTCTGTTTTTGATGGCCATAAAGCCTACATTTTGAGGATATTCATTTCTTCTATAGACAATTTTCGGGCCGTTTTCCTATAAAAACGATTTTTAGAGCACACGTCATAATATCATTATATGTATTATGACATAGTTCATAGAGACATATTAGTCCGTCCGAAAATTTTGGGCTAGCATTAAAAGGCTCGTAAAGTGAACCGCAAAGAAAACATATGAGAAGGCTACAATCCACTGTGCGGATCGTTGAATACCCTATCCCATCCTATCTGTAAAACTAAAATCCCCAAAAAGTGGACATGGCTAAAAACACGATGTGGATAAAATAAAGAATATGACATGGTGCCAACAAATTCTTCAGACTGCTTATAAAAAACTTTTACGGTTCTACAAAAGACAAGGTTTTCTCCTGTATATGTTATGGGGTAGGGTATAAAAATGGTTTTTATATAAAAACGCCCCCAAAAAGTGGGCGTGGGTTAAAATGGTCTATTGACGAAATGTTCATATTTATATTACTATTGATTCTGCATCAAAAATTTTTTAGAAAATTTTAAAATTTGACCGAAAAACGTTTTTTATTAAAAACGCCCCCAAAAAGTGGGCGTGGCAAAAAACTTTATATGAACGAAATACAGATATTCAGATTGTCTAAATATGTTGTTCAGAAAGTTTTTCAAAATTCCTTATGGTTTGGCCATAAAATACGTTTTTCTAAAAAGGGGGCGTGGCAGTGGGCGGATTTCAAAAATTTTTACACTTGTTCTGCTGGGAGCAACAAAGAGCACGTGTACCAAATTTCATCCTTCAAGCTCAAAATTTAAGGCCCAAAAACTGGTGACGTACGGACGGACGGACGGACAGACATGGCTAAATCGACTCAGCTATCGATTCTGAGTCGATCCATATACTTTGAGGTATATGTAGCTAAATTATTTCTCTATGTTACAAACTATGTATCAAAACTAATATACCCCTATGGGATAGGGTATAAACAGTACTTCTTCAAAAACTACATAGACTGTCCCTTTACTACCAAAATGTAAGAGGGCTCCGCACAAAAACACAAGCACTTTCTCATGACAACATTTCCTTAACTGAAGCATGTCTAAACGAAAGGGCTCTCATTCCGTAAAGTGATTATCGTTTGACGATAACATTTCAACGGTACATCTGCTTCACGTAATACCAATAGCCGTTTTTGCTGTCGGCAATATCACCTTATTTGCTTTACTTAAAACAATAATAGTCAAATTACAGACGATTATTGAGCGCTTGCTCATGAGGTCTCGACTGCCGTCGGAGTGATAATCGTTTCCAAAGTTACGGAATGACCCCCCAGTATAATTGACTCGGTACCCTTTAATCACGAGTTCTAAATATATAGGAGTGATCGTCATGAAAATGACCATAAATCGCTTGGTGGAGGTGTTCTTCCTGCAGTCGGCAGTCATCTTACCTCTGAGAAAATAGAATTTTTTCCCTCTTAACACTGAAATAATCTGATTACTCTTGAAAAAAAACATATGAGAAGGCTACAATCCTCTGTGCGGATAGTTTAATACCATATTCCATCCCTTAATTTAAAATTAATTAATCCTTACAATTTTTATCTCCAAAATGTGGGCTGTATGGCGATGAAAAATTGAAAATGACTTTGTCCCGGTCCTTAGCTAACTGCCTCCAGTTGCGCACTCCATGTAGAGATCGGTTTCTACTTGTGCGCGCCAATTAAGGCGAGGTCTTCCTCTACTGCGTCCGACGCGTCGTACAGTGCATACAGAAGACGTCATTGCTGCTGTACAGCATAGCGTTAAGGAAGACCCGAATCAGTCTGTCCGCCATAGTGCACAGGAATTGGATATGTGTCCATCCAATTTATGGAAGATTTTGCGGAAAAATCTTGGATTTCGTGCTTACACAGGATCACCCAGCAAGGCGTAGATTCGGTGAATGGACCCAAAACAAGACTGCCGTTGATCCCAATTTTCATAAGCGATTTTTTACGCGATGAAGCTCACTTTGGTTGAATGGATACGTCAATAAACAAAACTGCCGTATTTGTAGTGATGATAATCCTCAAGTGTATATTGAGACACCGTTATATCCACAAAAACTGACTGTTTAGGGTGCTTTATGGGTTGGTAGAATAATTGTTCCGTACTTCTTTAATAACGATGCTGGCCAAAACGGTACAGTCAATGGTAACCGCTATAGAGCCATGATTACTGACTTTTTTGTTCGTCAATTGAACAACCATGATGTGGTTTCAACAGCACGGCGAAACATGTCACACAGCTATTGCAACAATTGATTTGTTGAAGGAAACATTCGGTGAGTGCATAATTTCAAGTTTTGGTCTTGTAAATTGTCCTCCAAGATCGTGCGATTTAACTTCGCTTGACTATCTTCTGTGGCGATATGTGAAGTCGGTAGTCTACGCCGATAAAACCGAAACGATTGCCTACTTGGAGGACAACATTCGCCGCTTTATTGCCGATATACGGCCAGAAATATTCGAAAAATGGACATCCGTATGAGACTACGTCCGAGCCAGGCGTGGCGGTCATATGCCAGAAATCATATTAAAATTATAATGCCAGAAGATTATCTTTCGAATACAGTAAATTTCATGTCAACTTAAAAAATTATCTTTGTTTTATTCCATTCCAAAGTTCTATACCTCTAAAAAATACGCTTTAAATAACTTAACACCGACATACTACTTGCACACGTAAAGGAAATTCTGACCAAACGTCGACAAGCAAGTTATGGGAAACTGATATTGTTAAGAATTAAGAATTAAAATGCAAGCTTAGGTTATTAAGTCGATCATGTCATAATTTAGTCTGTATCGATTCTTGAAGTTATAAAGGTCAGAGCAATCTGCTCTAGAAATATTTTTTTAACATTGTTGTGTATCCAACAATAAGAAGATCGAATAGTTGAGAACCGCATGCCTGGAGAATGGCCTGGTTGCTGGAATGTATCCAAAAGCCATCATTATCAGCAAACCAGACTCATTACACAAACATCGGAACGCGAAATGCACCCAAAATCACGCTTAAAAAAAAAAAACCGACAACCGACAACCACCAACCGACCACCGACGAAGTTAAAGACGAACTGTCAAATTGTCGAGTTGTCATCACGAGCTGATCGTTGCACACATTAGTTAAAACCATTAAACTAAGTAGGATGCGCTCTTCTAGTGCAATCAAACTAGACATAACCGAACTTTTAATAGTTTTATGTGTTTATGAAGGTATCGGTCTTCTCGCTCTAACAACAAGGAAAAAAGTAAAATTGTTCAGAATCAAGAGAGCAAATAAATTCTGTGTGTATGTATTTTCGATAACATGTTACAAACATTAATGTAAAATTTTAACTTAAAAATACTGTATCGGTCAACGACCCAAATTTAAAACAGCTGTTCAATGTAAGCCAGAAGATTTCTTCGTAGGCAACCGAACAAATTTGAATCACTCTGCGATCATCTTAGACAAATCATCAATAAAAATCTATTTTTTAACGTTTTCTTAGTCGAGAGTTTTATTTCAAATTACTGTTGTGAGTCTAGGTAGGCCACAGAGGCATCCTTGATGTTGGAGAGAAGGGCACGGCACGCTTGTGGTTGCACGGCTTAACTCGTCGGACGGGGGTAGTTCTTGCCCTCTCACCAAACATCCCAGCTCAACAAACATTTTTGTTCGTGCCAGAATCAAATATCAATAAAAAAATTAAAAAAAGAAGAAGAAAGTTACTCTATGTTGACCACGGACGGACTAAAAAGGACTCTAAAAGGAAAACGAAAGATTCGAGAAAAAGCTGAAAAGAAATGATCAAAAAACCTATGCCTATACCACTGAAAAACGATTAGGAAAACTTGTTTCCAATGTTCATCAGCAGTATAGATTCGCCTCGATCCCAAAACATGCCGGTTGTTATTGGCAAAGGCTGGCCTTCCCACCCTTTAAGTCCCGAGAGACTTCCTATGGCTATCCCTCTGGCCACGTTTATGAGAGATAGCCCCTTAACCACCTCCCAGTCACAACGTCCTGAAAATTAGGAATCGTAAGTGAACGTCATGTCCTGTAGTCGTTCGTGAATTGTCATGTCAAGTCATTGTCATTTCACCAATGGACGGCCCGTAACACCGTCCACACACCACCAACGAATTTAGTCTTATTCACACATCATATAGTTGAAGTTATAAATACGAGCAATTAAAATGAACAAGCATTATTTATTAAAAAAAAAAGAAAAAAAAATCAAAAAAGAAAACTAAATCAAAAAAAGGAGTTCTGTCGTTAAAAGGAAAAAACTAAATAATTCAAAAAAAATATATATCAAAAGAAAAAAAAATATTACTCACGTACCCTTCTTCCGTCCCCCGAAGTCCTGCCGGCAGCACTGAAGGAAGACTCCTGAGGATATTCCACAATCCTGGTATACGCGCACAAATACTTATTAACTACAGAATTCACTTCTTAACAATTACAATGCATATAAATAAACTAAATTTACTTAAATCTAAAAAAAAACTTAAACGTAAATTATAATTCACTGTTTTGTCACTTTCTGAATCTCGTTCTGAATTGTCTTTTGGGAAGTATAATAGTGGCGGTCTATTTGCAACAATAACAATTTTATTTAGTTTATCAAAATTTTTTTTTTTTTTGTTTGTCGTTTGGGGAAATTTTAGCACTGTTAAATGGGTTTTGTTGTTGGAGGGATGTCTCGCTCTCTGTAGTAGAGTACCCACGATAAAACCCTTTGCCGCTGACGACACAGTTTGATGGCCGTTACAACGTTCACAGCACAGATAGTTTTTCGGATATAAAAATCCCCACGAAAATGATAGCAGAGGCTCGAGTTTTCGCAAGACTCAGCTCTCCTCGAACCTACACAAATGAGGGAGTTAATTATTGACATAATAAAACACAATCAATCCACCCACCTCTGCACTAACTAGCTAACACTTCACTTTTCAAGACGGATGTTCAAAAAAAAAAAACATTTCCAAATTGACACGCCGTCGCCAAATCCTAAGTTGGATAGAAATTGTTTTAAAAAACCTTTCTTTTCATTTTCAACTGTCAAAACTCACCCAAATAATTCTTTTCGCAATTATTTTTGAATGGACCCAAAACAAGACTGCCGTTGATCCCAATTTTCATAAGCGATTTTTTACGCGATGAAGCTCACTTTGGTTGAATGGATACGTCAATAAACAAAACTGCCGTATTTGTAGTGATGATAATCCTCAAGTGTATATTGAGACACCGTTATATCCACAAAAACTGACTGTTTAGGGTGCTTTATGGGTTGGTAGAATAATTGTTCCGTACTTCTTTAATAACGATGCTGGCCAAAACGGTACAGTCAATGGTAACCGCTATAGAGCCATGATTACTGACTTTTTTGTTCGTCAATTGAACAACCATGATGTGGTTTCAACAGCACGGCGAAACATGTCACACAGCTATTGCAACAATTGATTTGTTGAAGGAAACATTCGGTGAGTGCATAATTTCAAGTTTTGGTCTTGTAAATTGTCCTCCAAGATCGTGCGATTTAACTTCGCTTGACTATTTTCTGTGGCGATATGTGAAGTCGGTAGTCTACGCCGATAAAACCGAAACGATTGCCTACTTGGAGGACAACATTCGCCGCTTTATTGCCGATATACGGCCAGAAATATTCGAAAAATGGACATCCGTATGAGACTACGTCCGAGCCGGTCATATGCCAGAAATCATATTAAAATTATAATGCCAGAAGATTATCTTTCGAATACAGTAAATTTCATGTCAACTTAAAAAATTATCTTTGTTTTATTCCATTCCAAAGTTCTATACCTCTAAAAAATACGCTTTAAATAACTTAACACCGACATACTACTTGCACACGTAAAGGAAATTCTGACCAAACGTCGACAAGCAAGTTATGGGAAACTGATATTGTTAAGAATTAAGAATTAAAATGCAAGCTTAGGTTATTAAGTCGATCATGTCATAATTTAGTCTGTATCGATTCTTGAAGTTATAAAGGTCAGAGCAATCTGCTCTAGAAATATTTTTTTAACATTGTTGTGTATCCAACAATAAGAAGATCGAATAGTTGAGAACCGCATGCCTGGAGAATGGCCTGGTTGCTGGAATGTATCCAAAAGCCATCATTATCAGCAAACCAGACTCATTACACAAACATCGGAACGCGAAATGCACCCAAAATCACGCTTAAAAAAAAAAACCCGACAACCGACAACCACCAACCGACCACCGACGAAGTTAAAGACGAACTGTCAAATTGTCGAGTTGTCATCACGAGCTGATCGTTGCACACATTAGTTAAAACCATTAAACTAAGTAGGATGCGCTCTTCTAGTGCAATCAAACTAGACATAACCGAACTTTTAATAGTTTTATGTGTTTATGAAGGTATCGGTCTTCTCGCTCTAACAACAAGGAAAAAAGTAAAATTGTTCAGAATCAAGAGAGCAAATAAATTCTGTGTGTATGTATTTTCGATAACATGTTACAAACATTAATGTAAAATTTTAACTTAAAAATACTGTATCGGTCAACGACCCAAATTTAAAACAGCTGTTCAATGTAAGCCAGAAGATTTCTTCGTAGGCAACCGAACAAATTTGAATCACTCTGCGATCATCTTAGACAAATCATCAATAAAAATCTATTTTTTAACGTTTTCTTAGTCGAGAGTTTTATTTCAAATTACTGTTGTGAGTCTAGGTAGGCCACAGAGGCATCCTTGATGTTGGAGAGAAGGGCACGGCACGCTTGTGGTTGCACGGCTTAACTCGTCGGACGGGGGTAGTTCTTGCCCTCTCACCAAACATCCCAGCTCAACAAACATTTTTGTTCGTGCCAGAATCAAATATCAATAAAAAAATTAAAAAAAGAAGAAGAAAGTTACTCTATGTTGACCACGGACGGACTAAAAAGGACTCTAAAAGGAAAACGAAAGATTCGAGAAAAAGCTGAAAAGAAATGATCAAAAAACCTATGCCTATACCACTGAAAAACGATTAGGAAAACTTGTTTCCAATGTTCATCAGCAGTATAGATTCGCCTCGATCCCAAAACATGCCGGTTGTTATTGGCAAAGGCTGGCCTTCCCACCCTTTAAGTCCCGAGAGACTTCCTATGGCTATCCCTCTGGCCACGTTTATGAGAGATAGCCCCTTAACCACCTCCCAGTCACAACGTCCTGAAAATTAGGAATCGTAAGTGAACGTCATGTCCTGTAGTCGTTCGTGAATTGTCATGTCAAGTCATTGTCATTTCACCAATGGACGGCCCGTAACACCGTCCACACACCACCAACGAATTTAGTCTTATTCACACATCATATAGTTGAAGTTATAAATACGAGCAATTAAAATGAACAAGCATTATTTATTAAAAAAAAAAGAAAAAAAAATCAAAAAAGAAAACTAAATCAAAAAAAGGAGTTCTGTCGTTAAAAGGAAAAAACTAAATAATTCAAAAAAAATATATATCAAAAGAAAAAAAAATATTACTCACGTACCCTTCTTCCGTCCCCCGAAGTCCTGCCGGCAGCACTGAAGGAAGACTCCTGAGGATATTCCACAATCCTGGTATACGCGCACAAATACTTATTAACTACAGAATTCACTTCTTAACAATTACAATGCATATAAATAAACTAAATTTACTTAAATCTAAAAAAAAAATTAAACGTAAATTATAATTCACTGTTTTGTCACTTTCTGAATCTCGTTCTGAATTGTCTTTTGGGAAGTATAATAGTGGCGGTCTATTTGCAACAATAACAATTTTATTTAGTTTATCAAAATTTTTTTTTTTTTGTTTGTCGTTTGGGGAAATTTTAGCACTGTTAAATGGGTTTTGTTGTTGGAGGGATGTCTCGCTCTCTGTAGTAGAGTACCCACGATAAAACCCTTTGCCGCTGACGACACAGTTTGATGGCCGTTACAACGTTCACAGCACAGATAGTTTTTCGGATATAAAAATCCCCACGAAAATGATAGCAGAGGCTCGAGTTTTCGCAAGACTCAGCTCTCCTCGAACCTACACAAATGAGGGAGTTAATTATTGACATAATAAAACACAATCAATCCACCCACCTCTGCACTAACTAGCTAACACTTCACTTTTCAAGACGGATGTTCAAAAAAAAAAAACATTTCCAAATTGACACGCCGTCGCCAAATCCTAAGTTGGATAGAAATTGTTTTAAAAAACCTTTCTTTTCATTTTCAACTGTCAAAACTCACCCAAATAATTCTTTTCGCAATTATTTTTGAATGGACCCAAAACAAGACTGCCGTTGATCCCAATTTTCATAAGCGATTTTTTACGCGATGAAGCTCACTTTGGTTGAATGGATACGTCAATAAACAAAACTGCCGTATTTGTAGTGATGATAATCCTCAAGTGTATATTGAGACACCGTTATATCCACAAAAACTGACTGTTTAGGGTGCTTTATGGGTTGGTAGAATAATTGTTCCGTACTTCTTTAATAACGATGCTGGCCAAAACGGTACAGTCAATGGTAACCGCTATAGAGCCATGATTACTGACTTTTTTGTTCGTCAATTGAACAACCATGATGTGGTTTCAACAGCACGGCGAAACATGTCACACAGCTATTGCAACAATTGATTTGTTGAAGGAAACATTCGGTGAGTGCATAATTTCAAGTTTTGGTCTTGTAAATTGTCCTCCAAGATCGTGCGATTTAACTTCGCTTGACTATTTTCTGTGGCGATATGTGAAGTCGGTAGTCTACGCCGATAAAACCGAAACGATTGCCTACTTGGAGGACAACATTCGCCGCTTTATTGCCGATATACGGCCAGAAATATTCGAAAAATGGACATCCGTATGAGACTACGTCCGAGCCGGTCATATGCCAGAAATCATATTAAAATTATAATGCCAGAAGATTATCTTTCGAATACAGTAAATTTCATGTCAACTTAAAAAATTATCTTTGTTTTATTCCATTCCAAAGTTCTATACCTCTAAAAAATACGCTTTAAATAACTTAACACCGACATACTACTTGCACACGTAAAGGAAATTCTGACCAAACGTCGACAAGCAAGTTATGGGAAACTGATATTGTTAAGAATTAAGAATTAAAATGCAAGCTTAGGTTATTAAGTCGATCATGTCATAATTTAGTCTGTATCGATTCTTGAAGTTATAAAGGTCAGAGCAATCTGCTCTAGAAATATTTTTTTAACATTGTTGTGTATCCAACAATAAGAAGATCGAATAGTTGAGAACCGCATGCCTGGAGAATGGCCTGGTTGCTGGAATGTATCCAAAAGCCATCATTATCAGCAAACCAGACTCATTACACAAACATCGGAACGCGAAATGCACCCAAAATCACGCTTAAAAAAAAAAACCCGACAACCGACAACCACCAACCGACCACCGACGAAGTTAAAGACGAACTGTCAAATTGTCGAGTTGTCATCACGAGCTGATCGTTGCACACATTAGTTAAAACCATTAAACTAAGTAGGATGCGCTCTTCTAGTGCAATCAAACTAGACATAACCGAACTTTTAATAGTTTTATGTGTTTATGAAGGTATCGGTCTTCTCGCTCTAACAACAAGGAAAAAAGTAAAATTGTTCAGAATCAAGAGAGCAAATAAATTCTGTGTGTATGTATTTTCGATAACATGTTACAAACATTAATGTAAAATTTTAACTTAAAAATACTGTATCGGTCAACGACCCAAATTTAAAACAGCTGTTCAATGTAAGCCAGAAGATTTCTTCGTAGGCAACCGAACAAATTTGAATCACTCTGCGATCATCTTAGACAAATCATCAATAAAAATCTATTTTATAACGTTTTCTTAGTCGAGAGTTTTATTTCAAATTACTGTTGTGAGTCTAGGTAGGCCACAGAGGCATCCTTGATGTTGGAGAGAAGGGCACGGCACGCTTGTGGTTGCACGGCTTAACTCGTCGGACGGGGGTAGTTCTTGCCCTCTCACCAAACATCCCAGCTCAACAAACATTTTTGTTCGTGCCAGAATCAAATATCAATAAAAAAATTAAAAAAAGAAGAAGAAAGTTACTCTATGTTGACCACGGACGGACTAAAAAGGACTCTAAAAGGAAAACGAAAGATTCGAGAAAAAGCTGAAAAGAAATGATCAAAAAACCTATGCCTATACCACTGAAAAACGATTAGGAAAACTTGTTTCCAATGTTCATCAGCAGTATAGATTCGCCTCGATCCCAAAACATGCCGGTTGTTATTGGCAAAGGCTGGCCTTCCCACCCTTTAAGTCCCGAGAGACTTCCTATGGCTATCCCTCTGGCCACGTTTATGAGAGATAGCCCCTTAACCACCTCCCAGTCACAACGTCCTGAAAATTAGGAATCGTAAGTGAACGTCATGTCCTGTAGTCGTTCGTGAATTGTCATGTCAAGTCATTGTCATTTCACCAATGGACGGCCCGTAACACCGTCCACACACCACCAACGAATTTAGTCTTATTCACACATCATATAGTTGAAGTTATAAATACGAGCAATTAAAATGAACAAGCATTATTTATTAAAAAAAAAAGAAAAAAAAATCAAAAAAGAAAACTAAATCAAAAATATGAGAGGCTACAATCCGCTATGCGGATCGTTGAATACCCTATCCCATCCCATCCTTTAAATTAATATCCTCAAAATATAGGCTTTATGGCGATGAAATACAGAAAATGACATTGTCACAATATATTGCTCAGACAGTTTCTCAAAATCTTTTGTGGTTCGACAAAAAACAACGTATTTCTATTGCTAATGCCTTGGGATGGGGTACACAAATGGTTTTTGTAAGAAAACGCCCCCAAAATGTGGGCGTAGGTGAAAATGATCTATGGACAAAATGTTTATATTACCATTGCGGAAGTATTTGCATCAAACATTTTTTCGAAAGTTTTAAAATTTGGACAAAAAGCGTTTTTTACTAAAAACGCCCCCAAAAAGTGGGCGTGGCAAAAAACTTTGTATGAACGAAATATAGATATTAGGATTGTCTAAATATCCTGCTCAGATACTTTTTTGAAATTCCTTACGGTTTGGCCAAAAAATAAGTTTTTCTAAAAAGGGGGCGTGGCAGTGGGCGGATTTCAAAAATGTTTACACTTGTTCTGGTGACTCGCACAAGGATCCTATATACCAAATTTCATTATCCTAGCTCAAAATTTAAGGCCCAAAAATCGGTGACGAACAGACAGACGGACGGACGGACGGACGGACGGACGGACGGACGGACGGACGGACGGACAGACAGACATGGCTAATTCGACTCAGCTAGCGATTCTGAGTCGATCCATATACTTTGAGGTATATGTAGCAAAATTATTTCTCTATGTTACAAACTATGTATCAAAACTAATATACCCCCCTATGGGATAGGGTATAAACATATGAGAGGCTACAATCCGCTATGCGGATCGTTGAATACCCTATCCCATCCCATTCTTTAAATTAATATTTTCAAAATATAGGCCTTATGGCGATGAAATACAGAAAATGACATTGTCACAATATATTGCTCAGACAGTTTCTCAAAATCTTTTGTGGTTCGACAAAAAACAACGTATTTCTATTGCTAATGCCTTGGGATGGGGTATACAAATGGTTTTTGTAAGAAAACGCCCCCAAAATGTGGGCGTAGATGAAAATGATCTATGGACAAAATGTTTATATTACCATTGCGGAAGTATTTGCATCAAAATTTTTTTCGAAAGTTTTAAAATTTGGACAAAAAACGTTTTTTACTTAAAACGCCCCCAAAAAGTGGGCGTGGCAAAAAACTTTGTATGAACGAAATATAGATATTAGGATTGTCTAAATATGTTGCTTACAGACTTTTTTGAAATTTATTACGGTTTGGCTTAAAACTACGTTTTTTCTAAAAGGGGGCGTGGCAGTGGGCGGATTTTAAAAATTTTTACACTTGTTCTGGTGACTCAGCCAAGGATCCTATATACCAAATTTCATTATCCTAGCTCAAAATTTAAGGCCCAAAAATCGGTGACGAACAGACAGACGGACGGACGGACGGACGGACAGACAGACATGGCTAATTCGACTCAGCTAGCGATTCTGAGTCGATCCATATACTTTGAGGTATATGTAGCTAAATTATTTCTCTATGTTACAAACTAAGTATCAAAACTAATATACCCCTATGGGATAGGGTATAAAAAGGAGTTCTGTCGTTAAAAGGAAAACATATGAGAGGCTACAATCCGCTATGCGGATCGTTGAATACCCTATCCCATCCCATCCTTTAAATTAATATTTTCAAAATATAGGCCTTATGGCGATGAAATACAGAAAATGACATTGTCACAATATATTGCTCAGACAGTTTCTCAAAATCTTTTGTGGTTCGACAAAAAACAACGTATTTCTATTGCTAATGCCTTGGGATGGGGTATACAAATGGTTTTTGTAAGAAAACGCCCCCAAAATGTGGGCGTAGGTGAAAATGATCTATGGACAAAATGTTTATATTACCATTGCGGAAGTATTTGCATCAAAATTTTTTTCGAAAGTTTTAAAATTTGGACAAAAAACGTTTTTTACTTAAAACGCCCCCAAAAAGTGGGCGTGGCAAAAAACTTTGTATGAACGAAATATAGATATTAGGATTGTCTAAATATGTTGCTTACAGACTTTTTTGAAATTTATTACGGTTTGGCTTAAAACTACGTTTTTTCTAAAAGGGGGCGTGGCAGTGGGCGGATTTTAAAAATTTTTACACTTGTTCTGGTGACTCAGCCAAGGATCCTATATACCAAATTTCATTATCCTAGCTCAAAATTTAAGGCCCAAAAATCGGTGACGAACAGACAGACGGACGGACGGACACACGGACGGACGGACGGACGGACGGACGGACGGACGGACGGACGGACGGACGGACAGACAGACATGGCTAATTCGACTCAGCTAGCGATTCTGAGTCGATCCATATACTTTGAGGTATATGTAGCTAAATTATTTCTCTATGTTACAAACTAAGTATCAAAACTAATATACCCCTATGGGATAGGGTATAAAAACTAAATAATTCAAAAAAAATATATATCAAAAGAAAAAAAAATATTACTCACGTACCCTTCTTCCGTCCCCCGAAGTCCTGCCGGCAGCACTGAAGGAAGACTCCTGAGGATATTCCACAATCCTGGTATACGCGCACAAATACTTATTAACTACAGAATTCACTTCTTAACAATTACAATGCATATAAATAAACTAAATTTACTTAAATCTAAAAAAAAACTTAAACGTAAATTATAATTCACTGTTTTGTCACTTTCTGAATCTCGTTCTGAATTGTCTTTTGGGAAGTATAATAGTGGCGGTCTATTTGCAACAATAACAATTTTATTTAGTTTATCAAAATTTTTTTTTTTTTGTTTGTCGTTTGGGGAAATTTTAGCACTGTTAAATGGGTTTTGTTGTTGGAGGGATGTCTCGCTCTCTGTAGTAGAGTACCCACGATAAAACCCTTTGCCGCTGACGACACAGTTTGATGGCCGTTACAACGTTCACAGCACAGATAGTTTTTCGGATATAAAAATCCCCACGAAAATGATAGCAGAGGCTCGAGTTTTCGCAAGACTCAGCTCTCCTCGAACCTACACAAATGAGGGAGTTAATTATTGACATAATAAAACACAATCAATCCACCCACCTCTGCACTAACTAGCTAACACTTCACTTTTCAAGACGGATGTTCAAAAAAAAAAAACATTTCCAAATTGACACGCCGTCGCCAAATCCTAAGTTGGATAGAAATTGTTTTAAAAAACCTTTCTTTTCATTTTCAACTGTCAAAACTCACCCAAATAATTCTTTTCGCAATTATTTTTGCGCTACACTGTAGCCAGAAACAAAAAAAATTAATTGTCTGCGATGATCAGCTGTGAAAACGTCAGCCACTCGATCGTAATTTGGTTTTTATACCCTATCCCATAGGGGGGTATATTAGTTTTGATACTTAGTTTGTAACATAGAGAAATAATTTTGCTACATATACCTCAAAGTATATGGATCGACTCAGAATCGCTAGCTGAGTCGAATTAGCCATGTCTGTCTGTCCGTCCGTCCGTCCGTCCGTCTGTCTGTTCGTCAGCGGTTTTTGGGCCTTAAATTTTGAGCTAGGATAATGAAATTTGGTATATTGGATCCACTGCAACCACTGCAACGCCCCCTTTTTAGGAAAACGTATTTTTTGGCCAAACCGTAAGGAATTTCAAAAAAGTGTCTGAGTAGCATATTTAGACAATCCTAATATCTATATTTCGTTCATACAAAGTTTTTTGCCACGCCCACTTTTTGGGGGCGTTTTTAGTAAAAAACGCTTTTTGTCCAAATTTTAAAACTTTCGAAAAAAAATTTGATGCAAATACTTCCGCAATGGTAATATAAACATTTTGTCCATAGACCATTTTCACCTACGCCCACATTTTGGGGGCGTTTTCTTAAAAAAACCATTTGTATACCCCATCCCAAGGCATTAGCAATAGAAATACGTTGTTTTTTGTCGAACCACACAAGATTTTGAGAAACTGTCTGAGCAATATATTGTGACAATGTCATTTTCTGTATTTCATCGCCATAAGGCCTATATTTTGAGGATATTAATTTAAAGGATGGGATGGGATAGGGTATTCAACGATCCGCATAGCGGATTGTAGCCTCTCATATGTTTTTTTTTGTAAAGGGCACTGACCAGATAATCATCAGCTGCTTTCAATTCTTCTACATTGCACTAAACCGTTTCTTATTTGTCTAATTTGTTTTCTTTTTTAAGTATTGGTGTTCTCTTGAAACCTATATCGCCCTCTCTCTACTGTCGTCAATTCGCCCTAATTCTGGTCAGTTTACAGTGGATGTTTTTAAATAACCACAAAACATCATCGTTACATCAACATAACATCAATAAAATAATTTAACATACCTACATACATAATAACAATAGATAACTTAACATTAAAATACAATTAAACATACTTACATACTTACATAAGAATAATTGACGACACATATTTCTTATTAAAATGTAAACAAACCTACAAAATTATTATATTCCATAACTACATACATACATATTCGCTAAAAGATCTTTCGCGAATATGAACACAAAAGGGAGATAATACGACAAAAAAAATGTAAACAAACGTCAGAAATTTCGGTATCACATGAGGAGAGAGAGAAATCGTGGTTACATGAAATTGGATGTAAGTAAATCTTTGTTTACAATTTTTTTTGTATTCGCGTTTATAATTAAGTTTTTTTGTATGTGACGTCTACAAGGAGGGAGGGACGTGGAGTAAGGAAACACTATGAAGAGGATTGTTGGTAAGTAGAAACATATGAGAGGCTACAATCTGCTATGCGGATCGTTGAATACCCTATCCCATCCCATCCTTTAAATTAATATCCTCAAAATATAGGCCTTATGGCGATGAAATACAGAAAATGACATTGTCACAATATATTGCTCAGACAGTTTCTCAAAATCTTGTGTGGTTCGACAAAAAGCAACGTATTTCTATTGCTAATGCCTTGGGATGGGGTATACAAATGGTTTTTGTAAGAAAACGCCCCCAAAATGTGGGCGTAGGTGAAAATGATCTATGGACAAAATGTTTATATTACCATTTCGGAAGTATTTGCATCAAAATTTTTTTCGAAAGTTTTAAAATTTGACAAAAAGCGTTTTTTACTAAAAACGCCCCCAAAAAGTGGGCGTGGCAAAAAACTTTGTATGAACGAAATATAGATATTAGGATTGTCTAAATATGCTACTCAGACACTTTTTTGAAATTCCTTACGGTTTGGCCAAAAAATAAGTTTTCCTAAAAAGGGGGCGTGGCAGTGGGCGGATTTCAAAAAATTTTACACTTGTTCTGGTGGCACGGACGAGGATCCTCTATACCAAATTTCATTATCCTAGCTCAAAATTTAAGGCCCAAAAACCGCTGACGAACAGACAGACGGACGGACGGACGGACGGACAGACAGACATGGCTTATTCGACTCAGCTAGCGATTCTGAGTCGATCCATATACTTTGAGGTATATGTAGCAAAATTATTTCTCTATGTTACAAACTAAGTATCAAAACTAATATACCCCCCTATGGGATAGGGTATAAAAAGGGTTAGTATTGGAGTTAGGAGATGTTCTAATTGTGTAAACTCAAGATTTAACATTTAGGAATCTCCGGTGTGTTATGATCAGTTTAGTGGGATTATTTATTAAACATTAATTCATTTTTTTTTGCAGGTAGACGGATAAATAGGATGCATTTCGAGTGGAAATAGGATTGCGAAATGCCGACGGCAAAACGATGGATTGGGAAAGTGGTGCATTAGGATAAAGGAATGAAGGAACATGCGTGGCAGGGTGAAATTAGTAGTATAAGGTAGTTAGAAGGGTGGGATGTGAGTATTTTAAGTATTTTAATATGCTAAGAATTAATGACCAATAAAAATACATCTTGCTGAATAAATTTTCCGTGATCAATTATTGGTTTTGAAATTACATATGTATATCTCTATATGTATATATTGTTGTTGGTTAAAAGTGTTGAAGGGCTGCCGTAACATTACAGAATTTTTCATTTTTTCAAAGGAACTCAGTTCACTTATACTGAATTTTCCTCTTGTTTGTGGAACAACTTTCTCAAACCAACATAACATTTCCTATTCGCCTCAATACGGAACATGGTACTTCGAGCATACCCTATCCCATAGGGGTATATTAGTTTTGATACTTAGTTTGTAACATAGGGAAATAATTTTGCTACATATACCTCAAAGTATATGGATCGACTCAGAATCGCTAGCTGAGTCGATTTAGCCATGTCTGTCTGTCCGTCCGTCCGTCCGTCCGTCTGTACGTCACCGATTTTTAGGCCTTAAATTTTGAGCTAGGATAATGAAATTTGGTATATAGGATCCTCGTCTCTGCCTACAGAACAAGTGTAAAAATTTTTGAAATCCGCCCACTGCCACGCCCCCTTTTAAGAAAAACTCAGTTTTTGACCAAACCGTAAGGAATTTTAAAAAAGTTTCTGAACAACATATTTAGAAAATATTAATATCTATATTTCGTCCATATAAAGTTTTTTGCCACGCCCACTTTTTGGGGGCGTTTTCAATTAAAAACTGTTTTCGGTCAAATTTTAAATTTTTCGAAAAAAAAATTGATGCAGAATCATTAAAATTATTAATATGAACATTTCGTCTATATACCATTTTAACCCACGCCCACTTTTTGGGGGCGTTTTTATATAAAAACCATTTTAATACACTACCCCATAACATATGCAGCAAAAAACCTTGTCTTTTGTAGAACCGTAAAAGTTTTTTATAAGCAGTCTGAAGAATTTGTTGTCACCATGTCATTTTCTTTATTTTATCCACATCGTGTTTTTGGTCATGTCCACTTTTTGGGGATTTTAGTTTTACAGATAGGATGGGATAGGGTATTCAACGATCCGCACAGTGGATTGTAGCCTTCTCATATGTTTTTTAAGTAAAGTAGAATCAGTGAAAAGTGAAAAAGTGTTACATATACAAATAAAAGACTATTAAAGTGTACTGTGGGTAGATGTTAAATTGGATCAATAATCCAACAAATTAGCAATCCGATCATCGACGGACTGTCAATCGGCCACAGTATCCAACGATTCAAAATCATCCGTAACGAACGGATTTGAAGTGAAGTGGTGCAACGGATTCCAAAGCTGGAAAGTGCAGCTATAACACGGACTCAGCCAAATCCACTTTCAACGGTGAAGTACAGCCATCCAACGGATTCAACAAACGGCAACTGCATAGCGATTTGAAGGAAGACAACGGACACAAAGCGGTACACCTAAAACTGCAACACTGAACAAAGGTAGGAATTCAACTTATTCTCCTTTCTTTTTATACCCTATCCCATAGGGGTATATTAGTTTTGATACTTAGTTTGTAACATGGAGAAATAATTTTGCTACATATACCTCAAAGTATATGGATCGACTCAGAATCGCTAGCTGAGTCGATTAAGCCATGTCTGTCTGTCCGTCCGTCCGTCCGTCCGTCTGTACGTCACCGATTTTTAGGCCTTAAATTTTGAGCTAGGATAATGAAATTTGGTATATAGGATCCTCGTCTCTGCCTACAGAACAAGTGTAAAAATTTTTGAAATCCGCCCACTGCCACGCCCCCTTTTAAGAAAAACTCAGTTTTTGACCAAACCGTAGGGAATTTTAAAAAAGTTTCTGAACAACATATTTAGACAATATTAATATCTATATTTCGTCCATATAAAGTTTTTTGCCACGCCCACTTTTTGGGGGCGTTTTCAATTAAAAACTGTTTTCGGTCTAATTTTAAATTTTTCGAAAAAAATTTTGATGCAGAATCATTAACATTATTAATATGAACATTTCGTCTATATACTAATTTAACCCACGCCCACTTTTTAGGGGCGTTTTTATATAAAAACCATTTTTATACACTACCCCATAACATATGCAGGAGAAAACCTTGTCTTTTGTAGAACCGTAAAATTGTTTTGTAAGCAGTCCGAAGAATTTGTTGTCACTATATCATTTTTTCTATTTTATCCACATCGTGTTTTTAGCCATTCCCACTTTTTTGGGGATTTTAGTTTTATGGATAGGATGGGATAGGGTATTCAACGATCCGCACAGCGGATTGTAGACTTCTCATATGTTTTGGATACGTTTTCATACAAAAACCATATAAATGGTTACCCAATAGCATGTGCAGGAGAAAAACCCTGTTTTTTTTTACAAAAATATGAAAATTTGCACATGCTATTGGGTGCATGTGCAGGAGAAAAACCCTGTTTTTTTTTTTCAAAAATATGAAAATATGTTGTGACTATGTCATTATTAACTTTTTCTTACAAAGAGAAAGATATTGTTTTCGTGAAAATTTTCGACCGCGAGATTTTGATTGATTCTAACATTACGATGATAGCGGAACCCAAAAAAGTGGTTTTTGGAATTCCATCCGTCGGTTCGTCGGTTCGACGGTTCGCCGGTCCGTCTGTCCGTAATGGTCTAAACGGCCAGACCGATTGTCTTCAAATTTCGTATCCAAGTTTCTTTTGATCATAATTCTAGGCCATTTTTATACCCTAGTCGGCATAAGTATTTTGACGAAATAAAAATCGTGCATTTTTGAGTTTAACTTCTAAATGGCTTGACAAGAATTCATGTTTATTTTTTCATTTTTATATATAACTAATACAAACTTAAAAATAGGCAAACAAATATTTTTTCATAGAAGTCAAAAAAGATATAAATTAATTTGTAATTTCGTGTGTTGGCATAAGTATTTTGACAAGTATATAACTCTAAGAAAAAAACATTTTAAACTTAACAAAAGTAAATAAATAAAGAAGAATTTAGTAAAATATATAACCTCCTTTGGCTTCAATAACTTTTTGAAGGCGTCTCGGTACTGAATCTTCTAAATTTTGAAGAATCTCTGGAATCTCAGAAATCGTCTCCTCTCTGGTTTTATTTAAAGAAACTGTTCTTTTGCGTTTCAAAAGAGACCAGACGTTTTCTATTATATTTAAATCTGGACTTTGAGGTGGCCAGTCCAAAGTGGCAACACCAACATCCTTCAAAAATTTAGTTATCATCCGGGCTTTGTGCCATGGGGCATTGTCCTGTTGCAGGATAAATGATTCACCAAGAAGCCTACCTCCGGAAGGAAAGGCATTATCATTTAGGGTTCTTAAATATTGACTTTGGTTCATCGAGCCGGTGATAGGAACCAATTCACCCAGGCCATTATACGCAACACATCCCCAGAACATGACAGAGCCTCCACCATGGCTCACTTTTTGACAAAAGGGGCGTCTTTTTTGCCTTTCTACCTTTGGCAATCTAACGTAAAATTTGTTTTTTGATGAGTTATACTCAAAGGAGCTTTCATCTGTCCATAGAACGCTTCTCCAGTACTCCTTTGGCTTGTGCAGATGTTCCTTTGCGAAAGACAGTCTTTTAAGCTTGTTTACCTTTGATATGTACGGCACGTCCTTAGCTTTAAATGTTTTAAAATCTCCTTCCATTAAACGTCGTCGGACAGTGCGCTCACTGATTGGATTCGTTGCCGTCAAATTCCATTGATTTGCACCAGTTTGAGGCTTCAGGAATATATTTCTTTTAAATTCCCGTAGAAGGGTTCGGTCTTCAGTGGGCGTTGTTTTGCTCTTAGCACCTGATCTCATTAGGTTTGTGATGTCATTATCCTTTTTAAACTTATTGATTTGATAGTGCACAGTTTGACGCGACACATTAAACTCACTTGCTATGTCTTTTACTGCCGTTCCAGCGTTAAACTTCGCTACCATTGAAGATCTGACAACCAAACTCAACTCAGCCGTTTTACCCATGGTTTTTAATAAATTTTAATAAATTTTTATTTTATTATCAACGTTTAATGTAAATTAAAGTTAACTACACAAGTTTTTTAGTAATCACGTGCTCAAAACTGTAAAAATATTTACTCAAAGTTTCCGTCAAAATACTTATGCAACGTAAAAATTCTTTGTCTGCATGCGTTCTTATCAGCAGAAAGAGAATGCAAAAGGTAAACAATACAAAACTTGGCATGCATAGAGCTAAAAATAGATTCTTTGTTTCGCGCATCATTTTTGCACCGTTGTTTTAACGATACCAAGCAAAGTTAGTCTCAATAGTCACAAAAAGGTTTCGTCAAAATACTTATGCTGACTAGTGTATGCAGAAGAAAACCTTGGCGCAAATTTGTAGTCGCTTAAAGTACACTTTAAAATTATTTTATCACGTACTAACACGTTTTGATAATTATAGTATTCAAAAAGTCTACTTTAGCGTTATCACTCTGCATTAAAGTTAAAGCAACCGAAACCTCACTTTAAATATTTAATGCAGAGTTAGCGTTCTGTCACTTTTTAGGTGAGTTTGATTTAGAGGCCTCAGGGGAATGTCCATTAGCATACACTAATTAGCGCCACGTTAAAAAAAGTGTCTATTATTGAAAATATGTTAGAGCAACCTTTTAATTTAAAGAACCTGATAACTAGTGTGGAGTTAAACCCTTAAACATCGATTGACTATAAATTTGCGCCCTTGTCTTTTGTAGAACCGTAAAAATGTTTTGTAAGCAGTCTGAAGAATTTGTTGTCACTATATCATTTTTTCTATTTTATCCACATCGTGTTTTTAGCCATGCCCACTTTTTTGGGGATTTTAGTTTTATGGATAGGATGGGATAGGGTATTCAACGGTCCGCACAGCGGATTGTAGCCATCTCATATGTTTTTTTATAAAATTAAAATAAATCAAGAATCTTATATAAGCTAAAAGCAAGTGAAGTGTTTAATATAATGTCGAACTCAAAATTAGCAAAAAGCATTGAGTGCCAAGATGCAATTATTAATGAAATCACTCGAGATTTCGAAGAATTTAAATCCGATTCCGTGCCGCGTAAGTCAAGGGGGTTCTTAACCGCGTGTTTAGCAGAAATCGAAGACATGTATAAACGGGCAAAGAAAACACATGCTACGATCATTGATAGTGCTGCTGACCCACTGAAAGAAAAATACATGGGAGATGAGACATTTTCAAAAATAAAACGAATTTATCTCACTTTTTATGGACAGCTACATGATGAAATAGATACGCTCTTTGCCAAGAACAATTCATCGCATTTAGACGCATCTCAAGAGAATACAGATCACACCATTCTCAGGAGAGTTCGAAGATTGGTGTGAATTTTTTAATCTTTTTGAGAGTCTTATAAAAAACAACCCGGATTTATCAGATATCCAAAAAATGCAATATTTAAAAACATCAGTTCGCGACCAAGCGGCTAGTCTAATACAACACCTCAATATCGAGGAAAACAGTTTCGCTTCTGCTTGGACTATTCTCACTGATAGATACCAAAATAAACGTAAGTTGGTTAATACGCAGTTGAGAATACTCATTGAGCAAAAGAAACTAAATTTCGAATCCGCTACAGGATTAAAATCGCTACATGATACTACCATCGAGTGTAACGCATGGTAGCAAACCTCGACGTAGCAGTTGAAAAGTGGGATCCGATACTTATATATCTCACGTTTCATAAGCTACCACTTCAAACTCAACGCGATTGGGAAGAAAGGCTCGGCAGTTCCAAGGTTTTGCCAGATTGGAAAGCATTTAGTGCATTTATTGAGGGACGATTTAGTTGTTTGGAGAGTATTTCAGAATTGAGTGGATACCAAAAACAACCTGTTCCACAAAATTCTTTTAGGAAGTACACTGCCGCGGCGTGCCAAGTGGATTCTCAAAAAGAATCCAAGAAATTTCTTTGTCGGTTGTGCAAGGCCTCACATGGGATGCGGCACTGCAAACAATTTATTAAGATGGACGTCAAAACGCGATCCGACGTCATCAAACGACTTTCTGTATGTATGTATGTAACTGGTTGCAACAGCACCAACAGGTGTCAGAAATGTAGCCACAAGCACCACACATTGCTTCACATTGATGCACAGAATGGTCACAATTCTACGAACGCATCTCATCAAAAACCCCAAACTCATCACCAATCAAATCCCCAATTTCAATCCCAAAACCATACACATTATAATGCCCAACACCATTTGGTCCAAAACACAAACAATTTCCTTCCATTTGACGATAACCAACCGTCAACATCACACCAAGTTAATACGCATTTCAACCAAATGCGTTCCAAGGCATTATTAGCTACAGCTTTGGTAAAGGTTTTTTCTTCCAATGGTACTCAGTGCACTCTTAGGGCCTTGATAGACCCTGGTTCTGAGGCCACCTTCATCACTGAAAACGCCACGCAACTCCTCAATCTGAAAGGGAATAAAATATCAGCCAATGTTACAGGTTAAGGACAAACGTCAACGGGGATCGCTAGTTACCAAGTCGACCTCACAATGTTTTCATTCACAAATTCTTCATTCTCGCTGGACATCAAGGCATTTGTATTTCCGCAGCTAACGTCAATGTTGCCAACTCATCCGTTACAAGGAAACAAGTGGCTTCATCTGTCGGAACTCCAGTTAGCGGATCCTGCGTATCATGTTCCAGGGAAGATTGACCTCTTGGTTGGGGCTGATGTGTATTGTTCCATTATTCTGGATGGCGTAGTGAAGGGTAAGGAGGGGGCTCCAGTCGCACAACAGACCGAATTAGGGTAGATACTCACCGGAATGACTCAAACCATTCCCAACTCCAAATGTTTTACTGTCCAAAACCATTTTAATTCCTTGGATGCACAGCTTAAGCGTTTCTTGGAAATTGCACAGGATCTTGATGACAGGAAGTTAACACAGGAAGAACAGAAATGTCAACAACATTTCCTGGAAACAACATTCCGTAGACAGGATGGCAAATACCAAGTGCGGTTGCCGTTCAAGGATGGAATTCGACCAATCCTGGGAAATTCAAAGAAAGCAGCCATGGCAAGATTTTTCCAAATCGAACGACGATTGGCAACAAATCATGTTTTGAAAATGGCATATTCGACCTGCATAAATGAATATGCGGAAATAGGGCATATGAAGGAAGTAAGTGGAGACATCGAAACATTTGCCGGTGATCACTACTATCTGCCCCACCATGCGGTCTTTAAGGAATCAAGCACTACCACGAAACTGCGCGTAGTGTTCGATGCTTCATGCAAGACATCGGGTGGTATGAATAAAACGGAGCACCTGCTCAAAACTCAACTTTTAGGAGCAGGTGCTTCATTTGGTATGAATAAAATACATGAGTAGGTGCTCAACGAGTGAGCATCTAGTTGTTCGATGAGCACCTTCCTCAAGGTGAGTACCTGCTCCATTGTTTGGTATGAATAAACCGAAGCACCCGCTCCATCGAATTGAGCACCTGCTCCACATTTGTGAATCTGCTCTGTAGGTTGCTCAACGTTAAAACGAGAGGTGTTTTTGTGTCATAAATGGCAGAATTTATGCCAGTTCTTAACCGAAAGGTTAAATTGTATAAAAGAAGAAGAATTGGATATGAAAGTGATTATCGTGTGCTATATAGGTTCAACAAAATAAATGTGGATTTTTTAGCGAATCATTTCCTTGGGACTAATTTTGAAAGAAGGGGTGGTGCCCTAACAAATAATGAAAAAATGCGGATTTTCCTTCGCTACATAGGAGATCCCGGTTTTCAAAGTGGAGTTGGTGAAGACATTGGAGTACACCAGTCTACAGTGTCAAAAACAATTTCATTTGTAACTGCGGCAATAATAAAAAAATAGAATAATTGGATCAAATTCTCTTCAACGATTGAAGAGCTGCAGAGTGAAAAGCAAGAATGGCAAGAAAAATACCATTTTCCTTCCGCAATAGGTGCAATTGATTGTACGCACGTTCCCATCATCAAACCGGCTGTTCATGGAGATGAATACGTCAACATAAAAGGGTATCACAGCATTAATGTTCAGGCAACATGCAATGCTAGAGAAGAATTTTCAAGTGTTGAGCTTTCTTGGCCAGGATCGGTGCATGACTCGCGAATTTGGAAAAATTCTCCTATATCTAAAATCATGCAATGGAATGAAGCTAGTGCCCTTTTACTTGGTGATTCAGGATACGGTCTTACTCCTTGGCTTTTAACTCCATATCAAAATCCAGATACTCCTGAAAAAATCTCATATAACAAGTGCTTAACTCGAGAACGTGTTATTATTGAACGATGTTTTGCACAAGTCAAGCAACGTTTTCCCATTTTGCACAATAAAATGCGAGTCAAAACAGAAAAAGTTCCATCTCTTACACTCTGCTGTTTTATTTTGCACAACGTTGCAAAGCGAATACGAGATCAAGACTTCGAAATAGAGGAATTCAATAACACCTCCGAAAGCATTACAACACAAAATAATGTTGAATATAGTGATGCTGTTGTTCTTCGGAGGGGACATTTGCGAAGAGACGCTATTTCCGCGATTATTCACGGAAATCGCCTTTAAAAAGTAAGCCATAATATTAATTATTTCAATTTTTATTAATTCATTTTTTTTTCACATTTCTATTATATTAAAAAAAAAAAAACAAATGTTTGTTAATTAACAGCCCAGATCTCCACATTTTTTCTTAAAATAACATTTTGCAACCCCGAAAGTTTCAAGTTGCTCCAAAAGAACTAAGCGTTGTAGCTCAGACGTCGTCAGGTCCTTAGTTTCTTCAGTTTCTGGTAATTTTGTTTTTTTCTTTTCAGATTTTTTGATGTTTGAAGTTCCAGGCAACGGATCCTTAGTTGCTACATTTTTTTCATTTTGTACGTTGACGATGATATCCCGGATATCGTTTTCATCTTCATCCTCACACAAATATTCATCCTCATCCTCATCCTCATCATGAAACTCATCCAGTTCTTGTTGAAGGACTCCAGCTGAAACTGATCCTAATATTTTGAATGTCAAAAATTAAAAAAAAATCATAAATGAAAACAAATAACACACCTTTTATTTTAACCATTGCAGGGTTTGAATCACCTTGCATAAAGTGGAAAAACTTTTTCTCCCATTCTTTCAGAACAATTTTTTTATTTCCGGTTTGGTTTTTGTCAGTTTTCTTTTTTATTCTTGATTTAAAATTGTTAATTTTTTTAAAGATTTGTGGTTCTGTTAGTAAAATGCCTTCGGTTATTAATTTTTCTTTTATTTCACTAATAGCTTTATTTTTTTTGTTTTTTATGTCCGGTAAATTTGATTTATTTATTAGAACCGGGTAATCAAGAAGGAAATAAACAATTTTTTTTTGATTTTCTTCACAATCCATTTTATAACCGCCAAGCTCCAACACTTAATTGTATATGATTGCCAATCGCACAACAATTCTTCTTGACTAACTGTACAAATTATGCACAAACAACAGCAAATAAAATAAAAGTCATTTGTCTTTCTATATTCCGTTAGATTTTGGTACAGTTTTGAAAACAAAAAACAGAATTAGGTTCGAAGTATGAGAGCACCTAGTCAGTATGAAGGAGTAGGTGCTCACTGGTTGGTGTTTAATTTTATTCATATGAAAAGTGAGCAGGTGCTTTTTCTTTGGGCACCTACTCCACCTTTTATGGAGTACATGCTCTGAGCAGGTGCTCACTTTTATTCATACCACCCATCCAATGGGGTGTCATTAAACGACCGTTTAATGGTAGGACCGAGACTGCAATCAGATATTATCGATCTAATTGCAAAATGGAGGGAGTTCAAGGTGGCATTTGTAGCGGACATCAGCATGATGTACCGGCAGATATGGGTGGCAGAAGAAGACACTCCTTATCAGCTCATCTTATGGAGATCCACAAATAAGGAGCCGATAAAGACATACTGCCTGAATACCGTTACTTTTGGTACCGCTTCAGCACCATATTTAGCGGTGCGAACGTTGCATCAACTAGCTGCAGACGTGGAACAGGATCAACCTCACGTATCCAAAGTACTCACTGAAGGATTTTATGTTGACGACCTAATTTATGGGTCGCACAACGAAAGGGATGCTGTATTGCTACAGAAAGACGCCATTACAACGCTCAAATCCGCTGGATTCCCTTTACGAAAATGGGCGAGTAACTCCACAAGAATTTAAGAAAATGTTCCTGAAAATGATAGGGAAATTAATCTTCCGCTCAACTTCAACTCACCAGATGCCACCAAAACTCTTGGAATTCAATGGCATCCAGCGAAGGATACCTTTACTTTTAACATTAATTTACCTGAGATCCGAAAATTCACAAAACGATCCGTTTTGGCAGACATAGCGCGTCTGTTTGATCCATTGGGATGGATCGCACCTTGCGTTATCAAGGCCAAGTTGATACTGCAACAACTATGGATCAAGGAACTTTCTTGGGACTCACCAATTTCCCAAGACACTGAAACGATGTGGACGGAGCTGCGGAAAGAACTGGGCGCACTAAAGAACATCGAAATTCCCCGCTGGATTCACTACACAGACTCGTCCCAAGTACAAATTCACGGATTCAGCGACGCGTCTGAGAAGGCGTATGCGGCCGTTATCTACGCTCGCATAGTAAGTCATGGTATCGAACATATTCACTTACTTGCAGCTAAAACAAGAGTCGCACCAACAGCGATGAAGGTTGTATCGCTACCGCGCTTGGAGCTCTGCGCAGCATTGCTTTTAGCGAAACTCCTGCATCGGATGTCAAGGGCAATGCAATTCGAAACTCCAGAAATATTTGCATGGTCCGACTCCATGATAACACTAGCTTGGATAAAGGGAAATCCAACAACGCGAACAACATTCGTAGCTAATCGCATAAGCGAAATACAAACGCTCACAAACACAAACATTTGGCGACATGTGGGAACAAAAGACAACCCAGCAGATATGGGCTCACGAGGATTGTCACCGGGGGAACTTCTGAAAAGTGAGATGTGGTGGCATGGGCCATCATTCTTAAAAAACTTTTCTTTGTGTAATCTTCCAGCAACACATTTTGCTGAAACTAATCTGGAGGCAAAAAAGGAGCCTAAGAGATATGAGACACCATCATTTTACAAGGATAATTTGACAAAAATCCACACAAATTTTGTTCAAATAGTGAGTCAGTGTGCAATAATAAAAGGTAATTATTGGGGCCACTTCTCAAACCTTAAGCGCCTTATACGATTCACTGCCATTTGGCGACGTTACTTCGACTATCTCAAACACATAGGGAGGCGAAGAACATTCATAACCCATCCAATTACAACAGATGAGTTGAATTCAGCGCAAAATCAGCTCATCCGATTAGCCCAAAAGGAAATATATACTAATGAGATAAGAGAAATTAGGGAGAACAAAGGTTTATCTAAGGGTAGTCAAATACTAAGTTTAAGTCCTTTTCTAGACTCCGACGAAATTTTAAGGGTAGGGGGTCGTCTTACGAACTCTACAATGCCCTATACCCAAAAATATCCAATTATTTTAAAGGACACACACCACTTTACGAAATTGGTGGTAAGTGATATGCATCAACGCACTCTTCATGGCGGCCAACAGCTGATGATGGCTGAAATTCGAATGAAATATTGGATCACCAATCTAAGACGTATCGTGAAATCAACCATCCACAATTGCGTCAGATGTCATCGCTTTAACGCAAAAATGCAACAGCAACTTATGGGAAACCTTCCATTAGAAAGGGTGATAATTTCAAGGCCATTTACAAATACTGGCGTGGATTATGCGGGACCTGTGGAGATAAAGCTGTGGAAAGGAAGATGCAACAAAATATCGAAAGGATATATCGCGGTTTTCCTTTGCCTTTCAACAAAGGCAATTCACATTGAATTGGTTAACGATCTGACGTCAGCAGCCTTTATAGCAGCCTTTCGGAGATTTATTGCCAGACGCGGAATATGTACGAACATGTTCATTGACTGTGGTACAAACTTCAAGGGAGCGAACACGGAACTAAATAAAGAAAGTCGTTTCATTTCAGCTGAGTGGTCAGCCGAAGTTTCAGATTGTCTCTCCTCACACAACGCTAAATGGCATTTCAACCCACCATCATCACCTAATTTTGGGGGGCTATGGGAGGCTGGTGTGAAGTCAATAAAACACCACCCGAAAAGAACCATCGGGGTGTCCAGACTCACATTTGAGGAATACAATACACTTCTCACTCAAATTGAAGCATGTCTCAATTCGAGACCATTATGTCCGATGACTTCCGATCCCAATGACCTAGAAGTACTAACAATTTTTTTACAATTTTTTGGCGCAACAGGCTCGTTAGTACCCAGGGCCTAGCTTTCTCACAACCATTCACGTGTGCGTGTGTACTTCTTGCACGATGGCGGGACCTCCTGTTTTATGCCGACTCCGAACGGCTTAGTTGAGATAAGCTATTCTTGACAATTGATACTACTCGGATGATTTGTCAGATCATCACGAGAGGAGGGCCAGTGAAAAATCATTTAGGTGTTGCTACGGCTGGGAATCGAACCCAGACCTCCTGCGCGGCAGTTCATCGCACTAACCATCGCGCCACTGAGCCCTCAAAGAAGAAGAGAAGTACTAACGCCTGGACATTTTCTCATCGGAGCTCCGCTCGTCGCACACCCAGATAGAAACCTAATGGAAAAGAAGATAACCAATCTCGACAGATGGAAGTACATTCAACGTTTGACACAGGAATTTTGGAAAAAATGGAGTACCACCTACATACACCACCTCCAACAACGTCCAAAATGGCTTAAACAGCAGCCAAACATCAACGTTGGAGACATAGTCCTGGTCAAGGAGGACAATCTTCCGCCATCATCATGGTAACTGGCACGCGTACTCGAACTGCATCCCGGTGCAGATGGTCTAACGCGCGTGGTGACTATAAAAACAGAGAAAAATGTTCTTAAGCGACCGATCGCTAAATTGTCCCCCTTGCCGATTTCGAACCCATCGAACGACGCGTAAAAAAATAAACCCAAAGACATTAACCCTCTCAAAATAATTTAATAAACAATCAAAAAAAAATAAAGACTATCAGTGTTTTACTAAAACTTACCCACAAAAATCACCAACAGTTTACATGTACACCAACGAAACATCAACATAATATGGTTTAAAGTGCACAGATCAAAAACAGATATTTATGAGATTTTATTTTTTTATATTTTTATTATTTCATTTTTTTGTTAATAAACACTAATTGAATGATTTATCTTTTCCGGAATTCAATTTCATACAACACGAATGAGATATTGATCACATCCAAACAACACAAACCTGGGACCAACAAATTGCTTTTCAACAACAACATAAACCTGGGACCAACAAATTACATCACAACAACAATCAACACACCGATAACCTCAAAAAAACAACACCAGAGGAGACACATGGGACACATTGGTCAATCATGTCCATGGCGGGGGAGCATGTTGTGTATCCAACAATAAGAAGATCGAATAGTTGAGAACCGCATGCCTGGAGAATGGCCTGGTTGCTGAATGGATATCCAAAAGCCATCATTATCAGCAAACCAGACTCATTTCACAAACATCGGAACGCGAAATGCACCCAAAATCACGCTTAAATAAAAAAAACCGACAACCACCAACCGACCACCGACGAAGTTAAAGACGAACTGTCAAATTGTCGAGTTGTCATCACGAGCTGATCGTTGCACACATTAGTTACAACCATTAAACTAAGTAGTATGCGCTCTTCTAGTGCAATCAAACTAGACATAACCGAACTTTTAATAGTTTTATGTGTTTATGAAGGTATCGGTCTTCTCGCTCTAACAACAAGGAAAAAAGTAAACTTGTTCAGAATCAAGAGAGCAAATAAATTTTGTGTGTATGTATTTTCGATAACATGTTACAAAAATTAATGTAAAATTTTAACTTAACAATACTGTATCGGTCAACGACCCAAATTTAAAACAGCTGTTCAATGTAAGCCAGAAGATTTCTTCGTAGGCAACCGAACAAATTTGAATCACTCTTCGATCATCTTTGATAGACAAATCATCAATAAAAATCTATTTAATAACGTTTTCTAAGTCGAGAGTTTTATTTCAAATTACAGAATTTTTCATTTTTTCAAAGGAACTCAGTTCACTTATACTGAATTTTCCTCTTGTTTGTGGAACAACTTTCCCAAACCAATTCAATTTTTATTAACTGGCGCCCAACGTGGGCATTCTGAAACACTGTTAAAAAATACTGTCAACTTAAAAACTCCACTGAACTCAGCTATAACCAAGCCTAAAACCAGTGAAAGTGTTTGTGATAAAAAGTGGACAACCAAGAAATCAACATAACAGTGAAATAAATAAAATGTGGGAAATCAACCCACCAACGTAACGGTAAATAAATAAAGAATGGACAACCAAGCTCAGTATAGTAACCAAAAGAGTGGACAATAAAACCACTACGATAATAGTGTAGCGACAGGGAAAACGGCCTTCTAGTAATTCTACCAACCAAAGGTACAAACATATGAGAAGGCTACAATCCGCTGTGCGGATCGTTGAATACCCTATCCCATCATTAAAATTAATATTCTCAAAATGTGGGCTTTATGGCGATGAAATACAGAAATTAACATTGTCATAATATATTGCTCAGACAGTTTATCAAAACGTTTTGTGGTTCGACAAAAAACCACGTATTTCTATTGCAATGGCTTGGGATGGATTATACAAATGGTTTTTGTTGAAAAACGCCCCCAAAAAGTGGGCCTAGGTGAAAATAATCTATGGGAAAATTGTTTATATTACTATTACGGAAGTATTTGCATCAAAAGTTTTACTATGCTATGCCTCACATACACGAGAAATAGACGGTAGTAAGAAAGACTTGCAGTGAAAGAGAGATAGAAAAGGAGTAGAACTTTTTCGAATTGTGACACAGGGTGTGATGTTAACAAAATAGCAAAGTAATATATATTTTTAATATATTTGTTGTTGCTATTTTTTTGGTTTCCTTATTAAACTGTTTAATTATATAATTAACTTGTACTCCAACATACAATTTTATGAGAAATTTCTTATTTTCATTTTTACAGCAAATAAATAATTTTTTAAAATGAAAATGCGAAGTTTTAAAGGAAATACATATATGGAAAACAGGATTTAAATTTTTGTTCAAGATTCTCTAACTAATTTATGAATTGTTTAGAAGGTCGTGTAAGTCTCGCTCATTCCTTAAAATCGGTAAAATAATTGGAAACATTTTTAACTCACACTTCTAGTTAATGCTTTATTTAATTTTTTTTTCCAAATTATAACCTGCGATAATGCGAAATGCATTTTCAATACTGACGTCGACGGTTTTATTGTTCGGTTTTGAAAGCGAAATTCGTGATTTCAGCCGAAATATAATTTTACATTCTGAAATTCGGAATTCCGCTAAAATGCTATTTCAAATGACGACCAACCGAGTTATGTCAAATCAAACATTACTTTTTTCCCCTACAAAAAACTTTTTTTCTCCTAGAAACGTCAAATTGCTCTGTAATTCGTTTTAGAAAAATCGTTTAGAAAACAAATTTAAATTTATATATGAAACTGTTGCACTTATCATTTGAGTGGCAAGCCTCACCTTCATATTTTTAAAATTATTTGGAAAAATGTGCTCATCTGTCAATTTGGGAGCCATTCTAAATGAATTATTATTCTAACTAAAATACAAATTCTCAACATTTTTCCAGATTATATATATATATCATATATAATATAACTATTTTATTTTAAATTTCGCACAGCCCTTATTGTAACACCCTTTTTTTGAATTAATAGATGGAATTGAATAACTTTTGACAATTCAATTTCAGTACGCCTTTAACAGTACGGGTAAAAAACATAAAGCAATCACCCCTCAAGTCTGCCTACGTAATTAGTGTGACCATCATCTATACAATATGGAACCTAAAAATTGTTGTCAATAAAACTTAAAATTGTTCAATATGACATATAAAGAAGTAATAGATATGCAAAAATGTTTAGTTTTTTAATCTGCAGTGAAAAATTAATATTGAAGATTCATAACTAAGTCTTTTTAATCAATAACCAATTCCAAAAACAAAAAATAAAACAAACTTTAAAAGTCAAACTTGGTAACCTGGCCAAGTCAATTGATTTCTGAATAGCTGAGGGGAAATACTACAACACTGACAATCACTTCAGCCCGCCTTTAGAAAAGCATTATGGGAAATTTTCATTTATGTATCTTACGCAAAATTGCTAAATGCGATAGTTGTCGTTAAATATGTTGTGTTCTCCTTTTATACCCTATCCCATAGGGGTATATTAGTTTTGATACATAGTTTGTAACATAGAGAAATAATTTAGCTACATATACCTCAAAGTATATGGATCGACTCAGAATCGATAGCTGAGTCGATTTAGCCATGTCTGTCCGTCCGTCCGTCCGTACGTCACCAGTTTTTGGGCCTTAAATTTTGAGCTAGAAGGATGAAATTTGGTACACGTGCTCTTTGTTGCTCCCAGCAGAACAAGTGTAAACATTTTTGAAATCCGCCCACTGCCACGCCCCCTTTTTAGAAAAACGTATTTTTTGGCCAAACCATAAGAAATTTTGAAAAACTTTCTGAACAACATATTTAGACAATCCAAATATCTGTATTTCGTTCGTATAAAGTTTTTTGCCACGCCCACTTTTTGGGGGCGTTTTTAATAAAAAACGTTTTTTCGGTCAAATTTTAAAATTTTCTAAAAAACTTTTGATGCAGAATCATTAGTAATATTAATATGAACATTTCGTCAATAGACCATTTTAACCCACGCCCACCTTTTGGGGGCGTTTTTATATAAAAGCCATTTTTATACCCTTACCCATAACATATGCAGGAGAAAACCTTGTCTTTTGTAGAACCGTAAAAGTTTTTTATAAGCAGTCTGAAGAATTTGTTGTCACCATGCCATTTTCTTTATTTTATCCACATCGTGTTTTAGCCATATCCACTTTTTGGGGATTTTAGTTTTACAGATAGGATGGGATAGGGTATTCAACGATCCGCACAGTGGATTGTAGCCTTCTCATATGTTTATTATAAGTGATTGTGCATAAGCATTAAAATAAATCCTTTTTACCTGTTTTCACTTATGTTGTAGTGTTTTGTTTGTAGTAGTACGAGTTGCATATGTATGGAGAGTGTCCCTACTCACTGTAAGTAGATATAGTCTGCCTCGGACAAGGATCGTATATACAAAATGTCATTATCCTAGCTCAAACTTTAAGGCCTAAAAATCGGTGACACACAGATAGACATGGCTTAATCGACTTAGCTAGTGATTCAGAGTCGATCCATATACTTTGAGGTGTATGTAGCTAAATTATTTCTCCATGTTACAAACTTTGTATCAAAACTAATATACCCCTATTGGATAATGTATAAACATATGAGAAGGTTACATTCCGCTACGCGGATCGTTGAATACCCTGTCCCATCCCATCCATAAAAACATATGAGAAGGCTACAATCCGCTGTGCGGATCGTTGAATACCCTATCCCATCCCATCCTTAAAATTAATATCACCAAAAAGTGGGCTATAATATAGAAAATGACATTGTCACAACATATTGTTCACACAGTTTATCAGAATCTTTTGTTGTTTGACAAAACAACAAAGAAAACACCCCCAAAAAGTGGGCGTGGGCTAAAATGATCTATGGACGAAATGTTTATATTAATATTACTAATTATTCTGCAACAAATTTTTTTTCCAAAATTTAAAAATTTGACCGTAAAATGTTTTTTATTAGAAACGCCCCCAAAATGTGTGCGTGGCAAAAAACTTTATATGAACGAAATATAGACATTACGATTCTCTAAATATGCTGCTCAAACACTTTTTTAAAATTCCTTACCGTTTGGCCAAAAACTACGTTTTTCTGAATAGGGGCCGTGGGAGTGGGCAGATATCAAAAATGTTTACACTTGTTCTGCTGGGAGCAACAAAGACCACGTGTACCAAATTTCATCATCCTAGCTCAAAATGATGGCCCAAAAACTGGTGACGTACGGACGGACGGACGGACTGACAGACATGGTTAAATCGACTCAGTTTTCGATTCTGTGTCGATCCATATACTTTGAGGTATATGTAGCTAAATTATTTCTCTATGTTACAAACTAAGTATCAAAACTAATATACCCCCATATGGGATAGGGTATAAACATATGAGAAGGCTACAATCCACTGTGCGGATCGTTGAATACCCTATCCCATCCTATCTGTAAAACTAAAATCCCAAAACAGTGGACATGGCTAAAAACACGATGTTGATAAAATAAAGAAAATGACATGGTGACAACAAATTGCTTATAAAACAGACAGACGGACGGACGGACAGACAGACATAGCTAATTCGACTCAGCTAGCGATTCTGAGTCGATCCATATACACTAGTCGGCATAAGTATTTTGACGAAACCTTTTTGTGACTATTGAGACTAACTTTGCTTGGTATCGTTAAAACAACGGTGCAAAAATGATGCGCGAAACAAAGAATCTATTTTTAGCTCTATGCATGCCAAGTTTTGTATTGTTTACCTTTTGCATTCTCTTTCTGCTGATAAGAACGCATGCAGACAAATAATTTTTACGTTGCATAAGTATTTTGACGGAAACTTTGAGTAAATATTTTAACAGTTTTGAGCACGTGATTACTAAAAAACTTGTGTAGTTAACTTTAATTTACATTAAACGTTGATAACAAAATAAAAATTTATTAAAATTTATTAAAAACCATGGGTAAAACGGCTGAGTTGAGTTTGGTTGTCAGATCTTCAATGGTAGCGAAGTTTAACGCTGGAACGGCAGTAAAAGACATAGCAAGTGAGTTTAATGTGTCGCGTCAAACTGTGCACTATCAAATCAATAAGTTTAAAAAGCATAATGACATCACAAACCTAATGAGATCAGGTGCTAAGCGCAAAACAACGCCCACTGAAGACCGAACCCTTCTACGGGAATTTAAAAGAAATATATTCCTGAAGCCTCAAACTGCTGCAAATCAATGGAATTTGACGGCAACGAATCCAATCAGTGAGCGCACTGTCCGACGACGTTTAATGGAAGGAGATTTTAAAACATTTAAAGCTAAGGACGTGCCGTACATATCAAAGGTAAACAAGCTTAAAAGACTGTCTTTCGCAAAGGAACATCTGCACAAGCCAAAGGAGTACTGGAGAAGCGTTCTATGGACAGATGAAAGCTCCTTTGAGTATAACTCATCAAAAAACAAATTTTACGTTAGATTGCCAAAGGTAGAAAGGCAAAAAAGACGCCCCTTTTGTCAAAAAGTGAGCCATGGTGGAGGCTCTGTCATGTTCTGGGGATGTGTTGCGTATGGCCTGGGTGAATTGGTTCCTATCACCGGCTCGATGAACCAAGGTCAATATTTAAGAACCCTAAATGATAATGCCTTTCCTTCCGGAGGTAGGCTTCTTGGTGAATCATTTATCCTGCAACAGGACAATGCCCCATGGCACAAAGCCCGGATGATAACTAAATTTTTGAAGGATGTTGGTGTTGCCACTTTGGACTGGCCACCTCAAAGTCCAGATTTAAATATAATAGAAAACGTCTGGTCTCTTTTGAAATGCAAAAGAACAGTTTCTTTAAATAAAACCAGAGAGGAGACGATTTCTGAGGTCACTTCCCTTTGGAAAGAGATATCTCCAGAGATTCTTCAAAATTTAGTAGATTCAGTACCGAGACGCCTTCAAAAAGTTATTGAAGCCAAAGGAGGTTATATATTTTACTAAATTCTTCTTTATTTATTTACTTTTGTTAAGTTTAAAATGTTTTTTCTTAGAGTTATATAGGGGGAGATGGGGCACCTTGATACGATTTTCATTGGAACTTAAAAACAAGTCTGCGTATTGACAATAATAACAAAGTAAAAAATTTATTGTGCTCAATGTCGTTCTAACTATCTTATCGTAGACGAATGTAGTCTTAAATTCAGCTACAAAAAAAATTAAGAGCTATTTACTAAAAAATGAAATTTGTATCAAACTGCCCCACTCACGGGGTACATTGATACATATCAGGGGCACTTTGATTCATAGCCAAAAATCAGTATTTATTGAAAACTTTTAGTTAATAAAACAAGTTTTAAATAGTTTTATAACATATATTAATACAACCAGTATTTAAATGTTTTGTAATTAATGTTCGAATAAGTTTTAATAAGTAATAAAATAAATGCTCTCTTAGGTATTAAATAAGTAGAAATAAGGTATTTTAGGTACAAAACAAACAGTCTTCAGATTGTTACGACAAGTCTTCAAATCACTTTGATTAGCATTTTTAATGCTTTTTTTATTATTGACAAACATGTAGGTATTTACAATGAAATGTTATAAGGAGACAAGTCTATCTTAAAATTAAATAGAGAAGCTCTTCTTCAGTGCCTTTCTTGACTATCGGATTTGGTCACTTCAGGATAATGTCAGCAATGTTAACAGAAGCCTCATCTTTAATATCTGGAAGTACAAAAGTTCCAGTAGGCTTGCGTTTCAAAAAGCAGACGTGAAAATCGTTTGCTAATGCATCTTCGTATCGTAATACTATTTTCCCAACAAAATGCTTGAAAGGTCGCTTCTTTTCTAAGTTTATTACCTTTGTTATAACATAATCCCCTTCCTGAAGATCACTGGCCACAGGCGGGGCAGTATTAATAGTGTCATCATCAGACAACTTCATATTGATTTCTGCGGACTCGAATGATTCTTCGGAATCGAATGATTCCTGTAACTCAACTTCACCAGAACAGTTTGAAGAGTCTGATTCCATATCCATAGTTATAGTCTTATGTCTTTTTTGCTTCTAAATAGGTTTTGGATCTACTAGCCCAAGCAATTTCTGAGCATTTCTTAGATCTGTTGCACGTTTTCGCTGTTCTTTTTTTATATTTGCTTCATGTTTAGAGCTCTGTAGTTCTTCTAATCTGGTCTTTACCGGAGTATCTGTGTAGATTCTTGATTTAAAAAAGATTTGTGGGGCGCATTGATACGTATCAAACTGCCCCTAGGTTGGGTGTATAAATGTGCCCCAACTGTCCTCACACAATAGAAATATAAATTGCAATTAAAACAATGCTTAAAAACGATTTATTAGGTAAATATTACATTGTTATTGACATATTCTCACAATCTAACTTAATATGAAACTGATAACACAAAATATTATTAACAAACATATGAGAAGGCTACAATCCGCTGTGCGGATCGTTGAATACCCTATCCCATCCTATCCATAAAACTAAAATACCCAAAAAAGTGGACATGGCTAAAAACACGATGTGGATAAATAGAAAAAATGATATAGTGACAACAAATTCTTCAGACTGCTTACAAAACACTTTAACGGTTCTACAAAAGACAAGGTTTTCTCTTGCATATGTTATGGGGTAGTGTATAAAAATGGTTTTTATATAAAAACGCCCCCAAAAAGTGGGCGTGGGTTAAAATGATATATAGAAGAAATGTTCATATTAATAATGTTAATGATTCTGCATCAAAATTTTTTTCGAAAAATTTAAAATTTGACCGAAAACAGTTTTTTATTGAAAACGCCCCCAAAAAGTGGGCGTGGCAAAAAACTTTATATGGACGAAATATAGATATTAATATTGTCTAAATATGTTGTTCAGAAACTTTTTTAAAATTCCTTACGGTTTGGTCAAAAACTGAGTTTTTCTTAAAAGGGGGCGTGGCAGTGGGCGGATTTCAAAAATTTTTACACTTGTTCTGTAGGCAGAGACGAGGATCCTATATACCAAATTTCATTATCCTAGCTCAAAATTTAAGGCCTAAAAATCGGTGACGTACAGACGGACGGACGGACGGACGGACGGACGGACGGACGGACGGACGGACAGACAGACATGGCTTAATCGACTCAGCTAGCGATTCTGAGTCGATCCATATACTTTGAGGTATATGTAGCAAAATTATTTCTCTATGTTACAAACTAAGTATCAAAACTAATATACCCCTATGGGATAGGGTATAAAAACTCACTCGCAAGAAACTAAAAAAAATTACTTACGGAGTGGGAAAATAGGTTTGGTCTCGTTGGACAAAATACAATGACTGAACACAGATGTCCGATGGACATGTGTATGCGTTGATAGACATGTTGCGTTGTGCGCGTGGTTGAGCGGCCTGCTGCGATTCATTTTCAAATAATGTCGACTGTATCTTGTGCCCCATGTATCAATGTACCCCATCTCCCCCTACTTGTCAAAATACTTATGCCAACACACGAAATTACAAATTAATTTATATCTTTTTTTACTTCTATGAAAAAATATTTGTTTGCCTATTTATACCCTATATTAGTTTTGATACTTAGTTTGTAACATAGAGAAATTTTGCTACATATACCTCAAAGTATATGGATCGACTCAGAATCGCTAGCTGAGTCGATTAAGCCATGTCTGTCTGTCCGTCCGTCTGTACGTCACCGATTTTTAGGCCTTAAATTTTGAGCTAGGATAATGAAATTTAGTATATAGGATCCTCGTCTCTGCCTACAGAACAAGTGTAAAAATTTTTGAAATCCGCCCACTGCCACGCCCCCTTTTAAGAAAAACTCGGTTTTTGACCAAACCGTAAGGAATTTTAAAAAAGTTTCTGAACAACATATTTAGACAATATTTATATCTATATTTCGTCCATATAAAGTTTTTTGCCACGCCCACTTTTTGGGGGCGTTTTCAATAAAAAACTGTTTTCGGTCAATTTTTAAATTTTTCGAAAAAAATTTTGAAGCAGAATCATTAACATTATTAATATTAACATTTCGCCTATATACCATTTTAACCCACGCCCACTTTTTGGGGGCGTTTTTATATAAAAACCATTTTTAAACACTTCCCCATAACATATGCAGGAGAAAACCTTGTCTTTTGTAGAACCGTAAAAGTGTTTTGTAAGCAGTCTGAAGAATTTGTTGTCACTATATCATTTTTTCTATTTTATCCACATCGTGTTTCTAGCCATGCCCACTTTTTTGGGGATTGTAGATTTATGGATAGGATGGGATAGGGTATTCAACGATCCGCACAGCGGATTGTAGCCTTCTCATATGTTTTTATACCCTATCCCATAGGGGTATATTAGTTTTGATACTTAGTTTGTAACATAGAGAAATAATTTAGCTACATATACCTCAAAGTATATGGATCGACTCAGAATCGCTAGCTGAGTCGAATTAGCCATGTCTGTCTGTCCGTCCGTCCGTCCGTCCGTCCGTCTGTCTGTTCGTCACCGATTTTTGGGCCTTAAATTTTGAGCTAGGATAATGAAATTTGGTATATAGGATCCTTGGCCGAGTCACCAGAACAAGTGTAAAAAATTTTAATATCCGCCCACTGCCACGCCCCTTTTAGAAAAAATGTAGTTTTAAGCCAAACCGTAAGGTATTTCAAAAAAGTGTGTTTGCAACATATTTAGACAATCCTAATGTCTATATTTCGTCCATACAAAGTTTTTTGCCACGCCCACTTTTTGGGGGCGTTTTTAGTAAAAAACGCTTTTTGTCCAAATTTTAAAACTTTCGAAAAAATGTTTGATGCAAATACTTACGCAATGGTAATATAAACATTTTGTCAATAGATCATTTTCACCTACGCCCACATTTTGGGGGCGTTTTTTTACAAAAACCATTTGTATACCCCATCCCAAGGCATTAGCAATAGAAATACGTTGTTCTTTGTCGAACCACAAAAGATTTTGAGAAACTGTCTGAGCAATATATAGTGACAATGTCATTTTCTGTATTTCATCGCCATAAGGCCTATATTTTGAGGATATTAATTTAAAGGATGGGATGGGATAGGGTATTCAACGATCCGCATAGCGGATTGTAGCCTCTCATAGGTTTTTCTATATTTTTACTTGCTCTCATAAGTTTGAAGGAATTATGCTTTTTAATTATTAAAACTTCCTCTGCAGTACTTTCTACAGCCTCGTTATGGATGCACAAGTTACCAACCGACGCATAAATTGCGGTTGACTCAAGTTGAAAATTATAATTCCATCAAGTTACATCTTTTTATATTACTGGTGAGTTTGCGTTCATTGAGACATAACGTCATCAGATGGTTGTAACAACTATATGATGAAACATATGAGAAGGCTACAATCCGCTGTGTGGATCATTGAATACCCTATCCTTCCCCATCTTTTAAATAATATCCTCAAAATGTGGGCTTTATGGCAATAAAATACAAAAAATGACATTATCACAATATATTGCTCAGACAGTTTATCAACACCTTTTGTGGTTGACAAAAAACAACGTTTTTGTATTGCATATGCCTTGGGGTATGACTACAAATGGTTTTCGTAGGAAAACTGAGCCAAAAAATGGGCGTGGGTTAAAATAGTCTATTGACGATATGTTCATATTTATACTACCAATGATTGTGCATCAACATTTTTTTCGAAAATTTTAAAATTTGGCCAAAAAACGTTTTTTTTTTTTAAAAACCGACCCAAAAAGTGGGCGTGGAAAAAAACTTTACATGAACGAAATAGATTTATTCAGATTGTCTAAATATGTTGTTCACAAACATTTTCAAAATTCCTTATCGATTGGCCAAAAAATACGTTTTTCTAAAAAAGGGGCGTGGCAGTGGGCGGATTTCAAAAATGTTTACACTTGTTCTGCTGGGAGCAACAAGGAGCACGTGTACTAAATTTCATCCCTTTAGCTCAAAATTAAAAGCCCAAAAACTAGTGACGTACGGACGGACGGATCGATCGATTCTGACTCGATCCATATACTTTGAGGTATATCTAGCTAAATTATTTCTCTATGTTACCAACTATGTATCAAAACTAATATACCCCTATGGGATAGTGTATAAACATGCCAGAACATGTTATCGCAGTATGTAGGTACTTTGTTCTGAAAGTAAGAAGACCTTAAAAAACATATGAGAAGGCTACAATCCGCTGTGCGGATCGTTGAATACCCTACCCCTCCCATCCTTAAAATTAGTATCTCCAAAAAGTGGGCTTTATGGGCCTATTATATAGAAAAACATATGAGAAGGCTAGAATCCGCTGTGCGGATCGTTTAGTACCCTATCCCATCCCATCCCATCCTTAAATTAATATCCCCAAAATGTGGTCTTTATGGGCATAAAATATTGTAAATGAAATTGTCACAACATAATGTTCAGAAGGTTTATCAAATTCTTTTATGGTTCGACAAAAAACAACGTTATTCTATTGCATATGCCTTGGGGTAGGGCATACAAATTCTTTTTTTAAGAAAACGCCCCTAAAAAGCGGGCGTGGGTTTTAAAATTTTATCGGAAAACCTTTTTGTGTTAAAAACGCCCTTAAAAAGTGGGTGTGGCAAAAAACTTTATATTGACGAAATATAGATATTACCATTCTCTAAATACGCTGCTCAGACATTTTTTTAAAATTCAAAACGGTTTGGCCAAAAAAAAATTTTTCCTAAAAAGGGGGCGTGGCAGTGGGCGGATTTCTAAACTTTTTACACTTGTTATGGTGCCATGGACGATGATCCTATATACCAAATTTCACTATCCTAGCTCAAAATTTAAGGCCCAAAAATCGGTGACGAACAGACAGACGTACGGACGGACCGACAGACAGACATGGCTTATTCGACTCAGCTAGCGATTCTGAGTCGATCCATATACTTTGAGGTATATGTAGCTAAATTATTTCTCTATGTTACAAACTAAGTATCAAAACTAATATACCCCTATGGGATAGGGTAATGACATTGTCACAACATATTGTTCAAACAGTTTATCAGAATCTTTTGTTGTTTGACAAAAAACATCGTTTGTATACCCTATAGGGGGTTGGCTTAATGGACTCAGCTATCGATTCTGAGTCGATCCATATACTTTGAGGTATATGTAGCTAAATTATTTCTCTATGTTACAAACTATGTATCATAACTAATATACCCCTATGGGATAGGGTATAAAAACCACCAAATTATTAATTTAGTTTTCCAAATGGATAGTAATTTATTTTTTTTTGCCTGAAAGTGTTAAACAGTGATTCAATCGAATATAACCCCCTATGTGAAATGTGGTTCCTGGTAATAAATTACTTTTGGACGTGGACGTTTTTGAAGTAGGGGGAAATTTCACATTGTCTAAGAGTGTTGCGCCGTTTTTAAAAGGTAAGTTTTGATTGTTTACCATTTCATTTGACTGCACTGTATACCAGATTTTTATTTAACTATGTCGTGGGTTTACACGCTCAGATCGGAGCACATTTCCCGGAGAGCGAACTTGGACTGCAATCAGAGTTTGAAAGTGAATTATTAAAGTGGAAAAAGTAAAGGGTCCGCCAAATAACTTTTTTTTTAAAATGCTATAAAAAAAACTACTGAATATTTTCTCAAATTTCTTTTATATTTGAAAGTACAATCCTTCCGGTTAATAATGGATTCAAATGGTTGCCTCGGCTGGCCATGCAGTAGCCACGTAACACGATCGGTCCAATTTTTAAGCACATTATCGATTGTGTGCAGCTGTATTTCACCATTGGCTTCACGAATATTGTCCTTTAAAGCGTCAATTGTCTCTGGCTTGTCGGCGTAACGCTTATATTTTACGGCACCCCACAAATAATAGTCCAACGGTGTCAAATCGCACCTCCGAGGTGGCCAAACGACATCAGCTCTGCGGCTGATAATACGATCTTCAAAAACAGGGCTCAAATTATCGAGTGTAGCTTCGGCTGTGTGGCACGTAGCGCCGTCCTGTTGAAACCAAATGTTGCCAATATCCTCCTCTTCAATTTTTATGAACAAAAATTCGTTCAACATGGCCCGATAACGATCGCCATTGACTGTAACGGCCACTCCTTGCTCATTTTCGAAGAAAAATTGCCCAATTAAGCCTCTGGACCAAAATCCGGCATTTCAATGTATGCGTGCGGGTTTTCTGTGCCCCAAATGCGACAATTTTGCTTGTTTACATACCCGCCAAGATCAAAATGAGCTTCACCTAAAAAGGTGATTTTTTTGGCAAAATCGGCATCTCCTCTAAGTCGATCGCAGGCCCACTTTGCGAAGCGAAATCGCATTGGATGGTCAGTTGGCTTCAACTCCTGAACCAATTGGACTTTGTATGGCGTCATACCAAGGTCTTAATGCAAAATTCGTCTCAATGATGTCTCCGAAATGTTCAATTGTTGAGAACGACGGTGAATTGATGTTGATGGCGCTTCACGCACACTTTCTGCCACAGCAGCAATATTCTCGGGTGTACGCACTGTTTTTGGCCTTTCACGCGTTGGTTTATCGATGAGCATGCCAGGGTCTTTCACTTTTTTCACAAGATAACGAAGATACGGAGCTGACGGTGCTTCTCTTCTTCCAAAATCCGTACGCAATTTTCGCACACATTCTGCACCATTACCATGATTTTCAAAGTAATGTCGCAATACTTCCCAGCGTTGTTCAAGCATATATGCAGCCATATTCGTTTAGCGGAAGGATAAAACTAATTATCTGTCGTATCAGACATGAGGTAAGTGTTACCATTCACGAAATAAGCACTAGTTGAAAAAAACAACGTTAGATGGCGGACCCGTTATGTACAACTAGCGGACGCCCTAAACTGCTACAAAGCAGACATTACTGCCATCCATTAAATACGATGGGATGGGCCGGGCAAAAAGAGCATGAAAAACTGTGACATGTACTATGGACAATGTTATAGTGAGCAGAAACAGCGACTATTCGGATGCGGATTTGTTATCAGTGCCAGACTTAGGCAAAAAGTCTTATGTTCCCAAGACATTAGCGAACGCATTGTAACAATCCGCATCAAGGCCAAATTCGCCAACAAAAGCCTTATATGAACTCATGCTCCGACGGAGGAAAAAGATGATATAACTAAGAATTGCTTCTACGAGCTAATAGACAAAACCTATGAGCGACTACCAAAGTACGATACTGGGAGATTTTAACGCAAAGGTAGGAAGTGAAGACCTCTTTAGAAGTACTGTCGGAAAATATAGTATACGAAATCCTACTATAGCCAGCACACGGTTTCCTCACCTTGATATCCACAAGGGGACATGGCGAACTCCAGATTAACGAACAGTCTACCCAACCCCTAACGAGGCCTACAAGGCTAAGCTGCAGGTGAAGACGAGAGCTGCTATTGACCTCTATAGGCAAAGAAGAAGGGAAGAACATCGGCTTTTCAGAAAGAGGAAAAAAGACCAAGAAAAGCGCGCAATCGAGGATATAGAGAGATGCCACTCCAGGAACGATGTTCGCAGGGTTTACCAAAGTGTAAAACGTTAAAGCCAAGGATACAAGGCTCTAACAGAATCCTGTCGAGATGAACAAGGAAATATCGTAGTTGAGACACAGTTGATGCTTAGGATATGGAAGAACCACTTCTGCAGACTGTTAAACGGCGATGACGAACAACATTCCGCTGTCAGGCAGAACGAACCATTTAATATTAGCAACGACAGCGAAAACTGCCAACCACCCGACCTAAGTGAAGTGAGGATAGCAATATCTAAACTCAAGCTTAATAAGGCCGCCGGAAATGACGGCCTTCCCGCTGAGCTTTATAAAGCTGGCGGAGATGACTTTGTAAGTAACATCCACCAACTCATAAGCCAAATCTGGTCGGATGAGAGTATGTCTGAAGAATGGAACCTCAGCATCGATTGACCGATCCACACAAAAGGAGACCCTCTGAACTGCGCCAACTACAGAGGCATAAGTCTGCTCAACTTCGCCTACAAGATCCTATCTGCGGTAATATGTGAACGCCTGAAACCGTTTACCAACACCCTGATCGGCCCTTATCAGTGTGGTTGTAGGCCAGGAAAGTCCACTGTCGATCAAATTTTCACACTTCGGCATCGATACCCACAACCTATTTATCGATTTCAAAGCCGCATACGACAGCATTTATAAAGACGACCTATACAGAGCCATGTCTAGTTTTGGTATACCGCCCAAACTCGTCCGTTTATGTAGGATGACGATGGAGAATTCTCGCTGCAGGGTCGGAAACGACCTCACCGACACATTCGATACCAAAAAAAGGATTTAGGCAAGGCGATGCGCTGTCATATGACTTCTTTAATTTGATTCTTGAGAGGATTGTGCAAAACTCCCGAGCCAACACCAGGGCACAATTTTCCAAAAATCGGTGCAACTACTAGCATACGTCGACGATATTGACATCATTGGTAGGACTCAACGTGATGTCATAGCCACGTTTGCTAGTATAGAGAAGGAAGCGGCAAAAAGGGTTAAGCAGTAAATGGGGTAAGACTAAGTATATGCTGTCAACACGAAAGGACACACAACATCGACGAATTGGACAGAACGTTACCATGGAAGGATATATCTGTGAGGTAGTACGGGACTTTGTCTACCTTGGCTCCGCCATCAACTCTGACAACAACATCTCGTCAGAAATCAAACGAAGAATTACTCTTGCCAATCGCTGTTTCTTTGGGCTAAGAAGGAAATTTAGTAGTAAAGCCCTCACTCAAACTACTAAGGAGATCCTATATTAGACCCTGATTATCTCAGTCCTGCTCTACGGCGCTGAAGCATGGACCGTATCAAAAGCGGATGAAGAAATCCTTCGATTCGAAAGAAAAATTCTTCGAAAAATCTTCGGTCCCGTTTGCGTTGACGGGCTATGGAGACGATGATTCAACCACGAACTATACGAGCTGTACAGCGACATACCCCTAGTAAAAAAAACTCCGCATTGGACGTTTAAGATGGCTAGGACATGTAGACCTCCGGCTCGCAGAGTTTTCGATTCCCATACAGACGTCGGACGCAGTAGAGGAAGACCTCGCCTTAAGTGGCGCGCACAAGTAGAAACCGACCTCAACCTACTTGGAGTGCGCAACTGGAGGTAGTTAGCTAAGGACCGGGCTAATTGGAGAGGCATGTTGGTTGACGCCCAGGTTCATCCCGGACTGTAGCGCCACTTAAGTAAGTAAAGATTTCAGAAAAATAATTGTGTAAGTGAAATCAAAAGCTATAAAAATGACATAAACGGTAGTGGCTTATACACATTGAGCTGTAGATTTGACAAAAGAAATTACATTTTGACTGCAAATAGTTTTGTCAAGTACAACAAAAATCTGTATTTTTAGCACTTATATGTTGTGTATTTTACAAGTTGTGCTGTACATTTAACAATAAACGCTGTTGTACTCAGATTTTTTTTAGTTGTAAAATCTACAAAAAATGTTTTAATATGCACAACTCGGTATTAGAATGAACAACCATGTCTCTGTAAAATTGAAAGCAGTGGATGACGGGTCGATTTTGACAATTAATGCAGTAGAATTAACAGCGGTTTTCAACATTTCTACAACATATTTTTTTGGGTGTACTTTAAGGTAGCTTTATATACCTTAAAGTATGATGATATGATTTCTCTCTGTTACGAACTATGGATCGAAACTAATATCGCCATATGGGATAGGGCATAGTGTGGATCGTTAAATACCCTATCCCATCCTTAAATTAATATCCCCGGGTTTTGGAAATCAAAATGTCACAACATATTGTTCAGAATGTTAATCAAAATCTTAGGTTCGACAATAAAACAACGGTATTCTATTGCTTATACCTTGGGGTGTGGTATACAAATGGTTTTTGTAGATAAATGCCCCCAAAACGTGGGCATTGGTAAAAAATTATCTATGAACAAAATGTTTTTATTTTCATTTTTTTGTTTTCAAATTTTGGCATCAAAAGTTTTTACGAATTTCTTTTAGATTTGGACAAAATCCGTTTTGTTACTTAAAACGCCGCAAAAAAGTGGGCGTGGAAAAAAACTTTATATGAACGAAATATTGATGCTCAGATTGTTTCGAAAGTTTCTTAAATTTATTTACCGCTTGACAAAAAAAAACCGTTATTCTAAAACGAGGGCGTGCCATTGATCTCTTTAGGCAAAGAAGAAGGGAAAAACACCGGATTATCAGAATGAAGAAAACGAGCAGGAAGAAGAACCACTCTCGCTGTCAAGCAGAACGAACTATTCAATATTGGCGACGACAGCGAAAACTACCAACCACCAGACACGTTTATTTTTTATTAAGAAATGAAGAACAATTTATTTAACAATGATCGTTTGTAGGCAAAGTGTGCTTGCATACTTTGGTCTACTAACTAACTTAGAAGGCTTAACTTACGATATCACTCGATCTCCCCAACGTTATCACTGAGCTGAGTTTATATTCCACACTTGATGTTTGCTCTGCGAACCATAAGTGTGGTGAATAAGTGACCTCATATTTAATGGGGTGAAGGCATGGACTATGGGAATATATTTAGTTAAATTCCAATATATATTATTATGCTATGGGGTAGGGTATAAAAATGGTCTTTGTAGAAAAACGCCTCCAAAAAGTGGGCGTGGGTAAAATGGTTTAAAGACGAAATGTGCATATTAACTTTATTAAAGGTTTTGCATCAAACATTTTTTCGAATATGTGATAATATGACCAAAAAGGTTTTTTTACTAAAAACGCCCCCAAAAAGTGGGCGTTTACGAAATATAGATATTGCGATTGTCTAAATATCTCATTCAGACCCTTTTTCAAAACTTTTATACGTTTGAACAAAAATAACGTTCGAACAGCACGTACAAGAATCACATATATACCAACTTTCATTATCTTAGCTCAAAATGTAAGTGCTTAAAACCAGTTACAAACAGACGGATGGACGGACATACAAAGATGACTCAACTAACGATTCTGAGTCGATCCATATATTTTGAGGTATGTCTACCTAAATTATTTCTCTATGTTACTACTAGTAATATACAACTATGGGATAGGGTATAAACACTTAATAACGGTTTATTTAGGTCAAAACATTTGAAAGTCTTAATTTCGCTGCAAACGATTGTTGTTATGTTTAACAGCCAACCAAGAATTGATGAATTAAATTAAAATACTTACCCAATTTTTTTTAATTATATTAACTGAAGTCAAAAATTTATCTTAAAAATAAACGGTGCCTCAAATTTTTCAAAAGGGCTTTGTGTCAGTATTTATAAAAAGTTGTAGTTCCAGTGTCTAATGATTTTAACTGTGAACAAATTATATACAAATTGTATTCTAGTCTTAATTCATTCTTAATATACATTTTACGCTCCAATATATTCATTAAATTGTAATTATGTCAGTATATAGATGCATAGGCAGATACACGAAGTACATTAATCATTAAAACATCTTTGTTGCCTGGGTTAGGATGATGATTCGCCCTACAAATATACTTTGAGATTAGCAAACCAAATTAATTAACATATACAATTAATAAGGAGAAGGGCTTAACCGTTTACCATGTCACAAGTATACCCCGAACACATATTAGAGACTAAAATTAATTTCTTTACCCTGCCCGACAGCTAATGGGAGAAATGCCTTAATTGTTAGCACATTTCCCAATACCCATGTAAGTGGTTTGGCATAATTTCATCAACTTTGACATTATCTCCATGTACATTATACATTATTTATGGTGAATGAGGATGGTGGTAATAACGTCTTTCAAACATGTACAACCATGAAGTTTTTTGTTAATTGAATTAAAATGCCATAAAAGTAAAACTCATTTAAAACACTGGTGACTATTTCATATAATACTTATTGTACAGGATATTCAAAATTTACGAACTTGTTATTGTACGAGAATATACGATTGAGTTAATCCATCATTACGACGATATTGGAACTCATAAACATGATTATCGCAATTCTTTCGATTTGGGCTTCTCCGGGCCAATTAAGAAAAACGTAGAATATTTGCATACATAGTATTTGAACTTACTTTAACCTCAAAATTAACGATTTTATTTTACGTACTTACTTTAGTGGCGATACAGACATACAGTCCGGAATGAACCTGGTCCTCAACCACCATTGCTCTCTACTTACCACGACCCTTAGGTGACTGCCTCCAGTTGCGCACTTCAAGTTGGTTGAGGTCGGTTTCTACTTTTTATCTTTATTTATTTTTATACCCTATCCCATAGGGGTATATTAGTTTTGATACTTAGTTTGTAACATAGAGAAATAATTTTGCTACATATACCTCAAAGTATATGGATCGACTCAGAATCGCTAGCTGAGTCGATTAAGCCATGTCTGTCTGTCCGTCCGTCCGTCCGTCCGTCCGTCCGTCCGTCCGTCCGTCCGTCCGTCCGTCCGTCCGTCCGTCCGTCTGTACGTCACCGATTTTTAGGCCTTAAATTTTGAGCTAGGATAATGAAATTTGGTATATAGGATCCTCGTCTCTGCCTACAGAACAAGTGTAAAAATTTTTGAAATCCGCCCACTGCCACGCCCCCTTTTAAGAAAAACTCAGTTTTTGACCAAACCGTAAGGAATTTTAAAAAAGTTTCTGAACAACATATTTAGACAATATTAATATCTATATTTCGTCCATATAAAGTTTTTTGCCACGCCCACTTTTTGGGGGCGTTTTCAATAAAAAACTGTTTTCGGTCAAATTTTAAATTTTTCGAAAAAAATTTTGATGCAGAATCATTAACATTATTAATATGAACATTTCTTCTATATATCATTTTAACCCACGCCCACTTTTTGGGGGCGTTTTTATATAAAAACCATTTTTATACACTACCCCATAACATATGCAAGAGAAAACCTTGTCTTTTGTAGAACCGTTAAAGTGTTTTGTAAGCAGTCTGAAGAATTTGTTGTCACTATATCATTTTTTCTATTTATCCACATCGTGTTTTTAGCCATGTCCACTTTTTTGGGTATTTTAGTTTTATGGATAGGATGGGATAGGGTATTCAACGATCCGCACAGCGGATTGTAGCCTTCTCATATGTTTTATTTATTTTTTATTATTTATTTATTTTTTATTTTTTATTTATTTTTTATCTCAAATCCACTAAGGCTTTCTTCATCCACTTTTGATATGGTCCATGCTTCAGCGCCGTAGAGCAGGACTGGAATGACCATTATTATTTAGGATCTTCTTAGTAGTTTGATTTCGTATTGACAGCATATACTTAGTTGTATCCTCATTTACTGCTAAACCCATTTTTGACGCTTCCTTCTCTATACTAGCAAACGTGGCTATGACATCACGTTGACTCTTACCAATGATGTCAATATCGTCAGCGAAATCTTGCCTCTGGTGTCGGCTCGGAAATTTTGAACAATCCTCTCAAGAATCATATTAAAGAATTCACATGACAGTGTAGAAATATGTATTTGCACATTAAATTACTATTTAAAACCAAAACGTGTGTAAAAGTACTGCAATTATAGTAGGCAACTTGTTGTCTCGCTCCATGATCGTAAAATAACACGATTTATTTTAAGAGTGTAGGTGGTGGGTGTCGATTTGGACATCTTAGTTTTTTTCTGGGATCTGCATCTGATTTGAAGGGCTGAATAGCTCTTTTGGCCTGTCTTAGGCCTGGGATGTTTCCCCAGTATGAAACACATCTGTTTTGTTCCCAGTTTTTTATGACTAGATTTATGGCTGATTTGGGGATTGCACAGAAGGGTTCAGGTCCAATGAAGGGGGTTTCCGAACCTTTTCTGGCTAGTTCATCAGCTTTTTCGTTACCTTCAACTCCCTTATGTCCGGGGACCCACCATAGTTTGGTTTTGTTCCTGGAACTGAGTGTTTGGAGGGAGTTGAAGCAGTGTAGTACTGATTTGGAGTCAATGATGTGTGAGCTAAGGGCTTTTATAGCTGCTTGACTGTCCGTGAATATATGGATGTTTGCGCCTTTAATACTTGAGTTGTGTATTAGGTTTGCGCATTCTTTTATGGCATGGAGCTCAGCTTGGAATACACTAGGGTTTTTTCCCATAGGTATTGAGATGTTTAGCCATTGTAGTTTAGATGGTCTCCTTTTTTTGTGGACCGTGCAAACTATACTGATACTCCACTTTTCAAGCATACTTTCATCCGACCAGATTTGGCTTATGAGTTGGTGGATGTTACTTACCAAGTCAGCGGCAAGGCCGTCATTTCAGGCAGCCTTTTTAAGCTTGAGTTTAGATATTGCTATCCCCACTTCACTTAGGTCGGGTGGATGGTAGTTTTCGCAGTTGTAGCCAATATTGAATGGGTCGTTGTGCCTAACAGCGGAATGTTGTTCGTCATCGCCGTTTAACAGTCTACAGAAGTGGTTTTTTTCATACCATCAGCATCGACTGTATCTCAACCACGATATTTACTTGTACATCTCGACAGGATTCTGTTCGAGCCTTGTATCCTAGGCTTTGCCGTTTTACACTTTGGTAGAACCTGTTATGTCCTGAGAAGTTTTCACCGTATTGGTGTTCAACAATTCGTCAAGCTATGGTATGGTCTGGGGGAGTTAACACCCCAACCTGATCCTTAGAGTCGGAGTTCAAATCCCGGCGGTGGCTCCCCTTTCCTTTTTATACCCTATCCCATAGGGGTATATTAGTTTTGATACTTAGTTTGTAACATAGAGAAATAATTTAGCTACATATACCTCAAAGTATATGGATCGACTCAGAATCGCTAGCTGAGTCGATTAAGCCATGTCTGTCCGTCCGTCCGTCTGTCTGTTCGTCACCGATTTTTGGACCTTAAATTTTGAGCTAGGATAATGAAATTTGGTATATAGGATCCTTGTCCATGCCACCAGAACAAGTGTAAAAATTTTTGAAATCCGCCCACTGCCACGCCCCCTTTTTAGGAAAACGTATTTTTTGCCCAAACCGTAAAGAATTTTATAAAAGTGTCTGAGAAGCATTTTTAGAGAATCGTAATATCTATATTTCGTCAATATAAAGTTTTTTGCCACGCCCACTTTTTGGGGGCGTTTTTTATAAAAAATGTTTTTTGGTCAAATTTTAAAATTCTCGAAAAAAATGTTGATGCACAATCATTGGCAGTATTAATACCAACATTTCGTCAATAGACCATTTTAACCCACGCCCACTTTTTGGGGGCGTTTGCATATGCAAAGTAAAACGTTGTTTTTTGTCGAACCATCGGATTGTAGCCTTCTCATATGTTGTTAGATTATATTGCAATCTATGCAAGTGAATCTTGTTTTATTTAATTTTTAAGGAGTTTCTAGCTAGACTCCAAGGTCAAAATGGGTAAACGGGAAGTAGCCAGTTAGAGTGGCGTGAGAGCAAGAAAAGTGTTACATACAAGGGAGTTGTTCGCAAGAGTTTGTAACGATCGGTTGTGTTGTAGCTTACGTCAATTAGAGTGGTGTTCTAGATAAAGAAATAGGAAAATAGATACACATTTATACTTTTTCCTTTTGTGCGGCAGTAAGATCCCTAACCAAATCAGCTTACTGAATGAATTATATTTTTTTTGATTGGATTGTGCGATTGTTACCGTATCCGTCTATCTATCCGGAATTAGTGCGTCGCCATATATGAATGAGTTTTTTTTACATTTTCATCGTCGGCATAGAGTATACGAATTTATATATATACATATATATATACTCTATAAGCCAAACACGTTTTTTTTTATCGGAACGAAAATTACGCTTAGAGGTTAAGGACTATTTAATAATCTTTTATTGTGACCAAGTCATATAGTTTCGTTATTACTCCTACGTAGGCTGTCCTTACGTGAAGAGTATCTGAGGTTTTCCTTTTGCCTACAATAAAATTATAGATTGGAGTGTGGCGTGGTCGGATACAAAGCCCGACCGGGATCAGCTACGAATTGGACAAGGTGTCGTGGAGGCGAACGGTGGCCTGGAGGATAAGCCATAAGCTACGTGGAGGAATCACGGGTTCGAGCCCCAGGCTGAGTGTTCTTTTTTTTTTATATATATATAATTTTTTTTTTATTCTTGAAGGCATTTTTTTGATGACTTGCCTTATTAACTATTGTTAAAATTACAGGGTGGCGCACGAATCGTAATAACTTTTTTCTGTGTGAGTAATCGGCTTATTTTTTTTTTTATTTTGTAGGTTACTATTTAGATATATAAAAATGGATGCTTGGGATACGGAGAAAAGAATTTGGATAGTGCAACGGTACCATGCTTTGCAGTCCGTCATTTCCGTCCAAAGGGAATTTAGGCGGGAGTTTGGCGGTAATCCCCCGAGTAGATGGACCATTATGAGGTTTGTAAACATGTTTGCCGAATCTGGAAGTATCGCACGAAGGCCGTACCATCGAGATGCCAATGTTCGGGTTCAGGATACAATCGCAGCAGTATCATCTGCAATACAGGCCAATCCGAGCGTTTCGACCCGAAACTTATCGGGGCAAATTGGAGTTAGAAGACGGTCATTACAACGGATACTTCATGACGATTTAAACTTGTTTCCGTACAAAGTCCAAATTACTAGCAAGTTAAACCCTCAGGATTTGCCTGTTCGCCTGGAATTTTGCCAAAAAATGATATCAATGGCCGAAGAAGACAACACATTGATCAATTGTTTGTTCATGTCTGATGAGGCCCATTTTGATCTTAACGGCAATGTAAACAAGCAAAATTGCCGTATATGGAAAGCGTCTAATCCAGAAATGCTCCATGAGACGGAACTGCACCCAGAACGAGTCACTGTGTGGTGCGCACTCGCAGTTTCATCAAGGTGTATTGTCGGGCCGTACTTCTTTGAAGAAAACGGTGTAACCGTTACTGTCAATGGGGATCGTTATTTAAAGATGTTGAAGGAGTTTTTTTTACCCAGAACTGCGCCGAAGACGTATACCATTCAACAGCGTTTGGTTTCAGCAAGATGGAGTAACTGCACATATAGACCAGTTATGGCGGAGCTAAACAAAAAATTCGCAAACAAATTAATTTCTAGGAACTCCACTCTTCGCTGGCCCCCAAGGTCACCTGACCTGACTGCACCAGACTTCTTTTTATGGGGTTATGTCAAGCAAGAGGTGTATAAAACGAAGCCCAGGAATTTAACTGAATTAAAGCAGTCCATAACGACAATAATTGAGGCGATCCCAACTTCAACTCTTCAGGCCGCAATGAATAATTTTTTGATCAGGTGCCGCATATGCGTGAGAGAGCGTGGAGGTCATTTGCGATCTATAATCTTTAAAAACAACTAACTATTTAAAATAAAATTTTATTTTCTAACCAATAAAAAAACATATGAGAGGCTACAATCCGCTATGCGGATCGTTGAATACCCTATCCCATCCCATCCTTTAAATTAATATCCTCAAAATATAGGCCTTATGGCGATGAAATACAGAAAATGACATTGTCACAATATATTGCTCAGACAGTTTCTCAAAATCTTGTGTGGTTCGACAAAAAACAACGTATTTCTATTGCTAATGCCTTGGGATGGGGTATACAAATGGTTTTTGTAAGAAAACGCCCCCAAAATGTGGGCGTAGGTGAAAATGATCTATGGACAAAATGTTTATATTACCATTGCGGAAGTATTTGCATCAACAATTTTTTCGAAAGTTTTAAAATTTGGACAAAAAGCGTTTTTTACTAAAAACGCCCCCAAAAAGTGGGCGTGGCAAAAAACTTTGTATGAACGAAATATAGATATTAGGATTGTCTAAATATGTTGCAAAGACACTTTTTTGAAATTCCTTACGGTTTGGCCAAAAAATAAGTTTTTCTAAAAAGGGGGCGTGGCAGTGGGCGGATTTCAAAAATTTTTACACTTGTTCTGCTTCGTCGGCCAGAGAGTCTATATACCAAATTTCATTATCCTAGCTCAAAATTTAAGGCCCAAAAATCGGTGACACACAGACGGACGGACGGACGGAAGGACGGACAGACAGACATGGCTTAATCGACTCAGCTAGCGATTCTGAATCGATCCATATACTTTGAGGTATATGTATCGAAATTATTTCTCTATGTTACAAACTTAATGTCAAAACTAATATACCCCCCTATGGGATAGGGTATAAAAATTGAAATACATCGATTAAAAAATAAATTATTTGAATTTCTTATTGTAGCACAATTGGTGCGCCACCCTGTATTTCGTTTGTCGATTACTATTTCTTTTTATACCCTATCCCATAGGGGTATATTAGTTTTGATACATACTTTGTAACATAGAGAAATAATTTAGCTACATATACCTCAAAGTATATGGATCGACTCAGAATCGATAGCTGAGTCGATTAAGCCATGTCTGTCCGTCCGTCCGTCACCAGTTTTTGGGCCTTAAATTTTGAGCTAGAAGGATGAAATTTGGTACACGTGCTCTTTGTTGCTCCCAGCAGAACAAGTGTAAAAATTTTTGAAATCCGCCCACTGCCACGCCCCCTTTTTAGAAAAACGTATTTTTTGGCCAAACCATAAGGAATTTTGAAAAACCTTCTGAACAACATATTTAGACAATCTGAATATCTGTATTTCGTTCATATAAAGTTTTTTGCCACGCCCACTTTTGGGGGCGTTTTTAATAAAAAACATTTTTCGGTCAAATTTTCGAAAAAACTTTTGATGCAGAATCATTAGCAATATCAATATGAACATTTCGTCTATAGATCATTTTAACCCACGCCCACTTTTTGGGGGCGTTTTTATATAAAAACCATTTTTATACACCACCCCATAACATATGCAGTAGAAAACCTTGTATTTTGTAGAACCGTAAAAGTTTTTTATAAGCAGTCTGAAGAATTTGTTGTCACCATTCCATTTTCTTTATTTTATCCACATCGTGTTTTTAGCCATGTCCACTTTTTGGGGATTTTAGTGTTACAGATAGGATGGGATAGGGTATTCAACGATCCGCACAGTGGATTGTAGCCTTCTCATATGTTTATTCTTGTTCCTAGATATATTTTTCGAGTCTGCTTTCATTAGCCTTATTTACACATGGCTTCAGTTTATATTTTGTTTAACCAAGGTGCATTCATAGATTAGAGTTACCCTTAGGCCATATTGGCTAAAGTGTGAACAAAAGGGAGGCAACGTTGCAGCGCTTTTGGGGTGGATTTCCAATCCAAGGGTAGAAGGTTGTTTTTATATACATATATAGTTTTAGTGTAATTATCTTTCTTTGCATTTCTTTTTTTGTATTCCATTGATCCCCTTCTGGGAACTGAATAGCAATAAATTTAGTAACAAACATATAAAAGGCTACAATCCGCTATCCCATCCTTAAAATTAATATCCTCAAAATATAGGCCTTATGGCGATGAAATACAGAAAATGACATTGCCACAATATATTGCTCAGACAGTTTATCAAAATCTTTTGTGGTTCGACAAAAAACAACGGTTTTCTATTGCTAATGCCTTGGGAGGGGGTATACAAATGGTTTTTGTAAGAAAACGCCCCCAAAATGTGGGCGTAGGTGAAAATGATCTACTGACAAAATGTTTATATTACCATTGCGGAAGTATTTGCATCAAAATTTTTTTCGAAAGTTTTAAAATTTGGACAAAAAACGTTTTTTACTAAAAACGCCCCCAAAAAGTGGGCGTGGCAAAAAACTTTGTATGGACGAAATATAGATATTAGGATTGTCTAAATATGTTGCTTTCACACTTTTTTGACATTCCTTACGGTTTGGCTTAAAACTACGTTTTTTCTAAAAGGGGGCGTGGCAGTGGACGGATTTTAAAATTTTTTACACTTGTTCTGGTGACTCCGCCAAGGATAATATATACCAAATTTCATTATCCTAGCTCAAAATTTAAGTTCAAAAATCGGTGACGAACAGACAGACGGACGGACGGACGGACGGACGGACGGACGGACAGACAGACATGGCTAATTTTATCGATTTATAATAGTAAACATATGAGAAGGCTACAATCCGCTGTGCGGATCGTTGAATACCCTATCCCATCCTATCCATAAAACTAAAATCCCCCAAAAAGGGGACATGGCTAAAAACACGATGTGGATAAATAGAAAAAATGATATAGTGACAACAAATTCTTCAGGCTGCTTACAAAACACTTTAACGGTTCTACAAAAGACAAGGTTTTCTCTTGCATATGTTATGGGGTAGTGTATAAAAATGGTTTTTATATAAAAACGCCCCCAAAAAGTGGGCGTGGGTTAAAATGGTATATGGAAGAAATGTTCATATTAATAATGTTAATGATTCTGCATCAAAATTTTTTTCGAAAAATTTAAAATTTGACCGAAAACAGTTTTTTATTGAAAACGCCCCCAAAAAGTGGGCGTGGCAAAAAACTTTATATGGACGAAATATAGATATTAATATTGTCTAAATATGTTGTTCAGAAACTTTTTTAAAATTCCTTACGGTTTGGTCAAAAACTGAGTTTTTCTTAAAAGGGGGCGTGGCAGTGGGCGGATTTCAAAAATTTTTACACTTATTCTGTAGGCAGAGACGAGGATCCTATATACCAAATTTCATTATCCTAGCTCAAAATTTAAAGCCTAAAAATCGGTGACGTACAGACGGACGGACGGACGGACGGACGGACGGACAGACAGACATGGCTTAATCGACTCAGCTAGCGATTCTGAGTCGATCCATATACTTTGAGGTATATGTAGCAAAATTATTTCTCTATGTTACAAACTAAGTATCAAAACTAATATACCCCTATGGGATAGGGTATAATTATAAATCATCGATTTTTATACCCTATCCCATAGGGGGGTATATTAGTTTTGATACATAGTTTGTAACATAGAGAAATAATTTTGCTACATATAACTCAAAGTATATGGATCGACTCAGAATCGCTCGCTGAGTCGAATTAGCCATGTCTGTCTGTCCGTCCGTCCGTCCGTCCGTCCGTCCGTCTGTCTGTTCGTCACCGATTTTTGGGCCTTAAATTTTGAGCTAGGATAATGAAATTTGGTATATAGAATCCTTGTCCGAGTCACCAGAACAAGTGTAAAAATTTTTGAAATCCGCCCACTGCCACGCCCCCTTTTTAGAAAAACGTAATTTTTAGCAAAACCGTAAAGAATTTTAAAAAAGTGTCTGAACAGCATATTTACAGAATCGTAATATCTATATTTCGTTCATATAAAGTTTTTTGCCACGCCCACTTTTTGGGGCGTTTTCAATAAAAAACTGTTTTCGGTCAAATTTTAAATATTTCGAAAAATTTTTTGATGCAGAATCATTAACATTATTAATATGAACATTTCGTCTTTATACCATTTTAACCCACGCCCACTTTTTGGGGGCGTTTTTAGTAAAAAACGTTTTTTGTCCAAATTTTAAAACTTTCGAAAAAAATTTTGATGCAAATACTTCCGCAATGGTAATATAAACATTTTGTCCATAGATCATTTTCACCTACGCCCACATTTTGGGGTTGTTTTCTTACAAAAACCATTTGTATACCCCATCCCAAGGCATTAGCAATAGAAATACGTTGTTTTTTGTCGAACCACAAACGATTTTGAGAAACTGTCTGAGCAATATATTGTGACAATGTCATTTTCTGTTTTTCATCGCCATAAGGCCTATATTTTGAGGATATTAATTTAAAGGATGGGATGGGATAGGGTATTCAACGATCCGCATAGCGGATTGTAGCCTCTCATATGTTTTTTTTTATACCCTATCCCATAGGGGTATATTAGTTTTGATACTTAGTTTGTAACATAGAGAAATAATTTAGCTACATATACCTCAAAGTATATGGATCGACTCATAGATATTAGGAAAAATTTAAAATTTGACCGAAAACAGTTTTTTATTGAAAACGCCCCCAAAAAGTGGGCGTGGCAAAAAACTTTATATGGACGAAATATAGATATTAATATTGTCTAAATATGTTGTTCAGAAACTTTTTTAAAATTCCTTACGGTTTGGTCAAAAACTGAGTTTTTCTTAAAAGGGGGCGTGGCAGTGGGCGGATTTCAAAAATTTTTACACTTATTCTGTAGGCAGAGACGAGGATCCTATATACCAAATTTCATTATCCTAGCTCAAAATTTAAAGCCTAAAAATCGGTGACGTACAGACGGACGGACGGACGGACGGACGGACGGACAGACAGACATGGCTTAATCGACTCAGCTAGCGATTCTGAGTCGATCCATATACTTTGAGGTATATGTAGCAAAATTATTTCTCTATGTTACAAACTAAGTATCAAAACTAATATACCCCTATGGGATAGGGTATAATTATAAATCATCGATTTTTATACCCTATCCCATAGGGGGGTATATTAGTTTTGATACATAGTTTGTAACATAGAGAAATAATTTTGCTACATATAACTCAAAGTATATGGATCGACTCAGAATCGCTCGCTGAGTCGAATTAGCCACGTCTGTCTGTCCGTCCGTCCGTCCGTCTGTCTGTTCGTCACCGATTTTTGGGCCTTAAATTTTGAGCTAGGATAATGAAATTTGGTATATAGGATCCTTGTCCGAGTCACCAGAACAAGTGTAAAAATTTTTGAAATCCGCCCACTGCCACGCCCCCTTTTTAGAAAAACGTAATTTTTAGCAAAACCGTAAAGAATTTTAAAAAAGTGTCTGAACAGCATATTTACAGAATCGTAATATCTATATTTCGTTCATATAAAGTTTTTTGCCACGCCCACTTTTTGGGGCGTTTTCAATAAAAAACTGTTTTCGGTCAAATTTTAAATATTTCGAAAAATTTTTTGATGCAGAATCATTAACATTATTAATATGAACATTTCGTCTTTATACCATTTTAACCCACGCCCACTTTTTGGGGGCGTTTTTAGTAAAAAACGTTTTTTGTCCAAATTTTAAAACTTTCGAAAAAAATTTTGATGCAAATACTTCCGCAATGGTAATATAAACATTTTGTCCATAGATCATTTTCACCTACGCCCACATTTTGGGGTTGTTTTCTTACAAAAACCATTTGTATACCCCATCCCAAGGCATTAGCAATAGAAATACGTTGTTTTTTGTCGAACCACAAACGATTTTGAGAAACTGTCTGAGCAATATATTGTGACAATGTCATTTTCTGTTTTTCATCGCCATAAGGCCTATATTTTGAGGATATTAATTTAAAGGATGGGATGGGATAGGGTATTCAACGATCCGCATAGCGGATTGTAGCCTCTCATATGTTTTTTTTTATACCCTATCCCATAGGGGTATATTAGTTTTGATACTTAGTTTGTAACATAGAGAAATAATTTAGCTACATATACCTCAAAGTATATGGATCGACTCAGAATCGCTAGCTGAGTCGAATTAGCCATGTCTGTCTGTCCGTCCGTCCGTCCGTCTGTCTGTTCGTCACCGATTTTTGGGCCTTAAATTTTGAGCTAGGATAATGAAATTTGGTATATAGGATCCTTGGCCGAGTCACCAGAACAAGTGTAAAAATTTTTAAAATCCGCCCACTGCCACGCCCCCTTTTAAAAAAAAACGTAGTTTTTAGCCAAACCGTAAGGAATTTCAAAAAAGTGTGTTAGCAACATATTTAGACAATCCTAATATCTATATTTCGTTCATACAAAGTTTTTTGCCACGCCCACTTTTTGGGGGCGTTTTTAGTAAAAAACGCTTTTTGTCCAAATTTTAAAACTTTCGAAAAAAATTTTGATGCAAATACTTCCGAAATGGTAATATAAACATTTTGTCTATAGATCATTTTCACCTACGCCCACATTTTGGGGGCGTTTTCTTACAAAAACCATTTGTATACCCCATCCCAAGGCATTAGCAATAGAAATACGTTGTTTTTTGTCGAACCACACAAGATTTTGAGAAACTGTCTGAGCAATATATTGTGACAATGTCATTTTCTGTTTTTCATCGCCATAAGGCCTATATTTTGAGGATATTAATTTAAAGGATGGGATGGGATAGGGTATTCAACGATCCGCATAGCGGATTGTAGCCTCTCATATGTTTATACCCTATCCCATAGGGGTATATTAGTTTTGATACTTAGTTTGTAACATAGAGAAATAATTTTGCTACATATACCTCAAAGTATATGGATCGACTCAGAATCGCTAGCTGAGTCGATTAAGCCATGTCTGTCTGTCCGTCCGTCCGTCCGTCCGTCCGTCCGTCCGTCCGTCCGTCCGTCCGTCCGTCCGTCCGTCCGTCTGTACGTCACCGATTTTTAGGCCTTAAATTTTGAGCTAGGATAATGAAATTTGGTATATAGGATCCTCGTCTCTGCCTACAGAACAAGTGTAAAAATTTTTGAAATCCGCCCACTGCCACGCCCCCTTTTAAGAAAAACTCAGTTTTTGACCAAACCGTAAGGAATTTTAAAAAAGTTTCTGAACAACATATTTAGACAATATTAATATCTATATTTCGTCCATATAAAGTTTTTTGCCACGCCCACTTTTTGGGGGCGTTTTCAATAAAAAACTGTTTTCGGTCAAATTTTAAATTTTTCGAAAAAAATTTTGATGCAGAATCATTAACATTATTAATATGAACATTTCTTCTATATATCATTTTAACCCACGCCCACTTTTTGGGGGCGTTTTTATATAAAAACCATTTTTATACACTACCCCATAACATATGCAAGAGAAAACCTTGTCTTTTGTAGAACCGTTAAAGTGTTTTGTAAGCAGTCTGAAGAATTTGTTGTCACTATATCATTTTTTCTATTTATCCACATCGTGTTTTTAGCCATGTCCACTTTTTTGGGTATTTTAGTTTTATGGATAGGATGGGATAGGGTATTCAACGATCCGCACAGCGGATTGTAGCCTTCTCATATGTTTTTTTTATAAAAACCATTTTTTATACCCTATCCCATAGGGGTATATTAGTTTTGATACTTAGTTTGTAACATAGAGAAATAATTTAGCTACATATACCTCAAAGTATATGGATCGAATCAGAATCGCTAGCTGAGTTGAATTAGCCATGTCTGTCTGTCCGTCCGTCCGTCCGTCCGTCTGTCTGTTCGTCACCGATTTTTGGGCCTTAAATTTTGAGCTAGGATAATGAAATTTGGTATATAGGATCCTCGTCTCTGCCTACAGAACAAGTGTAAAAATTTTTGAAATCCGCCCACTGCCACGCCCCCTTTTAGAAAAAACGTAGTTTTGAGCCAAACCGTAAGGAATTTCAAAAAAGTGTGTTTGCAACATATTTAGACAATCCTAATATAAACATTTCGTCTATATACCATTTTCACCCACGCCCACTTTTTGGGGGCGTTTTTATATAAAAACCATTTTTATACACTACCCCATAACATATGCAGGAGAAAACCTTGTATTTTGTAGAACCGTAAAAGTGTTTTGCAAGCAGTCTGAAGAATTTGTTGTCACTATATCATTTTTTCTATTTTATCCACATCGTGTTTTTAGCCATGCCCACTTTTTTGGGGATTTTAGTTTTATGGATAGGATGGGATAGGGTATTCAACGATCCGCACAGCGGATTGTAGCCTTCTCATATGGTTTTTTTGTATATTTGGTATACATATATATTTATACTTTATCCCATAGGGGGGTATATTAGTTTTGACATTAAGTTTGTAACATAGAGAAATAATTTCGATACATATACCTCAAAGTATATGGATCGATTCAGAATCGCTAGTTGAGTCGATTAAGCCATGTCTGCCTGTCTGTCCGTCCGTCCGTCCGTCCGTCCGTCTGTACGTCACCGATTTTTAGGCTTTAAATTTTGAGCTAGGATAATGAAATTTGGTATATAGGATCCTCGTCTCTGCCTACAGAACAAGTGTAAAAAATTTTGAAATCCGCCCACTGCCACGCCCCCTTTTAAGAAAAACTCAGTTTTTGACCAAACCGTAAGGAATTTTAAAAAAGTTTCTGAACAACATATTTAGACAATATTAATATCTATATTTCGTCTATATAAAGTTTTTTGCCACGCCCACTTTTTGGGGGCGTTTTCAATAAAAAACTGTTTTCGGTAAATTTTTAAATTTTTCGAAAAAAAATTTGATGCAGAATCATTAACATTATTAATATAAACATTTCGTCTTTATACCATTTTAACCCACGCCCACTTTTTGGGGGCGTTTTTATATAAAAAACATATGAGAAGGCTACAATCCGCTGTGCGGATCGTTGAATACCCTATCCCATCCTATCCATAAAACTAAAATCCCCAAAAAAGGGGACATGGCTAAAAACACGATGTGGATAAATAGAAAAAATGATATAGTGACAACAAATTCTTCAGACTGCTTACAAAACACTTTAACGGTTCTACAAAAGACAAGGTTTTCTCTTGCATATGTTATGGGGTAGTGTATAAAAATGGTTTTTATATAAAAACGCCCCCAAAAAGTGGGCGTGGGTTAAAATGATATATAGAAGAAATGTTCATATTAATAATGTTAATGATTCTGCATCAAAATTTTTTTCGAAAAATTTAAAATTTGACCGAAAACAGTTTTTTATTGAAAACGCCCCCAAAAAGTGGGCGTGGCAAAAAACTTTATATGGACGAAATATAGATATTAATATTGTCTAAATATGTTGTTCAGAAACTTTTTTAAAATTCCTTACGGTTTGGTCAAAAACTGAGTTTTTCTTAAAAGGGGGCGTGGCAGTGGGCGGATTTCAAAAATTTTTACACTTGTTCTGTAGGCAGAGACGAGGATCCTATATACCAAATTTCATTATCCTAGCTCAAAATTTAAGGCCTAAAAATCGGTGACGTACAGACGGACGGACGGACGGACGGACGGACGGACGGACGGACGGACGGACAGACAGACATGGCTTAATCGACTCAGCTAGCGATTCTGAGTCGATCCATATACTTTGAGGTATATGTAGCAAAATTATTTCTCTATGTTACAAACTAAGTATCAAAACTAATATACCCCTATGGGATAGGGTATAATTATAAATCATCGATTTTTATACCCTATCCCATAGGGGGGTATATTAGTTTTGATACATAGTTTGTAACATAGAGAAATAATTTTGCTACATATAACTCAAAGTATATGGATCGACTCAGAATCGCTCGCTGAGTCGAATTAGCCACGTCTGTCTGTCCGTCCGTCCGTCCGTCTGTCTGTTCGTCACCGATTTTTGGGCCTTAAATTTTGAGCTAGGATAATGAAATTTGGTATATAGGATCCTTGTCCGAGTCACCAGAACAAGTGTAAAAATTTTTGAAATCCGCCCACTGCCACGCCCCCTTTTTAGAAAAACGTAATTTTTAGCAAAACCGTAAAGAATTTTAAAAAAGTGTCTGAACAGCATATTTACAGAATCGTAATATCTATATTTCGTTCATATAAAGTTTTTTGCCACGCCCACTTTTTGGGGCGTTTTCAATAAAAAACTGTTTTCGGTCAAATTCTAAATATTTCGAAAAATTTTTTGATGCAGAATCATTAACATTATTAATATGAACATTTCGTCTTTATACCATTTTAACCCACGCCCACTTTTTGGGGGCGTTTTTAGTAAAAAACGTTTTTTGTCCAAATTTTAAAACTTTCGAAAAAAATTTTGATGCAAATACTTCCGCAATGGTAATATAAACATTTTGTCCATAGATCATTTTCACCTACGCCCACATTTTGGGGTTGTTTTCTTACAAAAACCATTTGTATACCCCATCCCAAGGCATTAGCAATAGAAATACGTTGTTTTTTGTCGAACCACAAACGATTTTGAGAAACTGTCTGAGCAATATATTGTGACAATGTCATTTTCTGTTTTTCATCGCCATAAGGCCTATATTTTGAGGATATTAATTTAAAGGATGGGATGGGATAGGGTATTCAACGATCCGCATAGCGGATTGTAGCCTCTCATATGTTTTTTTTTATACCCTATCCCATAGGGGTATATTAGTTTTGATACTTAGTTTGTAACATAGAGAAATAATTTAGCTACATATACCTCAAAGTATATGGATCGACTCAGAATCGCTAGCTGAGTCGAATTAGCCATGTCTGTCTGTCCGTCCGTCCGTCCGTCTGTCTGTTCGTCACCGATTTTTGGGCCTTAAATTTTGAGCTAGGATAATGAAATTTGGTATATAGGATCCTTGGCCGAGTCACCAGAACAAGTGTAAAAATTTTTAAAATCCGCCCACTGCCACGCCCCCTTTTAAAAAAAAACGTAGTTTTTAGCCAAACCGTAAGGAATTTCAAAAAAGTGTGTTAGCAACATATTTAGACAATCCTAATATCTATATTTCGTTCATACAAAGTTTTTTGCCACGCCCACTTTTTGGGGGCGTTTTTAGTAAAAAACGCTTTTTGTCCAAATTTTAAAACTTTCGAAAAAAATTTTGATGCAAATACTTCCGAAATGGTAATATAAACATTTTGTCTATAGATCATTTTCACCTACGCCCACATTTTGGGGGCGTTTTCTTACAAAAACCATTTGTATACCCCATCCCAAGGCATTAGCAATAGAAATACGTTGTTTTTTGTCGAACCACACAAGATTTTGAGAAACTGTCTGAGCAATATATTGTGACAATGTCATTTTCTGTTTTTCATCGCCATAAGGCCTATATTTTGAGGATATTAATTTAAAGGATGGGATGGGATAGGGTATTCAACGATCCGCATAGCGGATTGTAGCCTCTCATATGTTTTTTTTGTATATTTGGTATACATATATATTTATACTTTATCCCATAGGGGGGTATATTAGTTTTGACATTAAGTTTGTAACATAGAGAAATAATTTCGATACATATACCTCAAAGTATATGGATCGATTCAGAATCGCTAGTTGAGTCGATTAAGCCATGTCTGCCTGTCTGTCCGTCCGTCCGTCCGTCCGTCCGTCTGTACGTCACCGATTTTTAGGCTTTAAATTTTGAGCTAGGATAATGAAATTTGGTGTATAGGATCCTCGTCTCTGCCTACAGAACAAGTGTAAAAAATTTTGAAATCCGCCCACTGCCACGCCCCCTTTTAAGAAAAACTCAGTTTTTGACCAAACCGTAAGGAATTTTAAAAAAGTTTCTGAACAACATATTTAGACAATATTAATATCTATATTTCGTCTATATAAAGTTTTTTGCCACGCCCACTTTTTGGGGGCGTTTTCAATAAAAAACTGTTTTCGGTAAATTTTTAAATTTTTCGAAAAAAAATTTGATGCAGAATCATTAACATTATTAATATAAACATTTCGTCTTTATACCATTTTAACCCACGCCCACTTTTTGGGGGCGTTTTTATATAAAAAACATATGAGAAGGCTACAATCCGCTGTGCGGATCGTTGAATACCCTATCCCATCCTATCCATAAAACTAAAATACCCAAAAAAGTGGACATGGCTAAAAACACGATGTGGAGAAATAGAAAAAATGATATAGTGACAACAAATTCTTCAGACTGCTTACAAAACACTTTAACGGTTCTACAAAAGACAAGGTTTTCTCTTGCATATGTTATGGGGTAGTGTATAAAAATGGTTTTTATATAAAAACGCCCCCAAAAAGTGGGCGTGGGTTAAAATGATATATAGAAGAAATGTTCATATTAATAATGTTAATGATTCTGCATCAAAATTTTTTTCGAAAAATTTAAAATTTGACCGAAAACAGTTTTTTATTGAAAACGCCCCCAAAAAGTGGGCGTGGCAAAAAACTTTATATGGACGAAATATAGATATTAATATTGTCTAAATATGTTGTTCAGAAACTTTTTTAAAATTCCTTACGGTTTGGTCAAAAACTGAGTTTTTCTTAAAAGGGGGCGTGGCAGTGGGCGGATTTCAAAAATTTTTACACTTGTTCTGTAGGCAGAGACGAGGATCCTATATACCAAATTTCATTATCCTAGCTCAAAATTTAAGGCCTAAAAATCGGTGACGTACAGACGGACGGACGGACGGACGGACGGACGGACGGACGGACGGACGGACAGACAGACATGGCTTAATCGACTCAGCTAGCGATTCTGAGTCGATCCATATACTTTGAGGTATATGTAGCAAAATTATTTCTCTATGTTACAAACTAAGTATCAAAACTAATATACCCCTATGGGATAGGGTATAAACATATGAGAAGGCTACAATCCACTGTGCGGATCGTTGAATACCCTATCCCATCCTATCAGTAAAACTAAAATCCCCAAAAAAGGGGACATGGCTAAAAACACGATGTGGATAAATAGAAAAAATGATATAGTGACAACAAATTCTTCAGACTGCTTACAAAACACTTTAACGGTTCTACAAAAGACAAGGTTTTCTCTTGCATATGTTATGGGGTAGTGTATAAAAATGGTTTTTATATAAAAACGCCCCCAAAAAGTGGGCGTGGGTTAAAATAGTATATAGAAGAAATGTTCATATTAATAATGTTAATGATTCTGCATCAAAATTTTTTTCGAAAAATTTAAAATTTGACCGAAAACAGTTTTTTATTGAAAACGCCCCCAAAAAGTGGGCGTGGCAAAAAACTTTATATGGACGAAATATAGATATTAATATTGTCTAAATATGTTGTTCAGAAACTTTTTTAAAATTCCTTACGGTTTGGTCAAAAACTGAGTTTTTCTTAAAAGGGGGCGTGGCAGGGGGCGGATTTCAAAAAGTTTTACACTTGTTCTGTAGGCAGAGACGAGGATCCTATATACCAAATTTCATTATCCTAGCTCAAAATTTAAGGCCTAAAAATCGGTGACGTACAGACGGACGGACGGACGGACGGACGGACGGACGGACAGACAGACATGGCTTAATCGACTCAGCTAGCGATTCTGAGTCGATCCATATACTTTGAGGTATATGTAGCAAAATTATTTCTCTATGTTACAAACTAAGTATCAAAACTAATATACCCCTATGGGATAGGGTATAACCATTTTTATACACCACCCCATAACATATGCAGTAGAAAACCTTGTATTTTGTAGAACCGTAAAAGTTTTTTATAAGCAGTCTGAAGAATTTGTTGTCACCATTCCATTTTCTTTATTTTATCCACATCGTGTTTTTAGCCATGTCCACTTTTTGGGGATTTTAGTGTTACAGATAGGATGGGATAGGGTATTCAACGATCCGCACAGTGGATTGTAGCCTTCTCATATGTTTATTCTTGTTCCTAGATATATTTTTCGAGTCTGCTTTCATTAGCCTTATTTACACATGGCTTCAGTTTATATTTTGTTTAACCAAGGTGCATTCATAGATTAGAGTTACCCTTAGGCCATATTGGCTAAAGTGTGAACAAAAGGGAGGCAACGTTGCAGCGCTTTTGGGGTGGATTTCCAATCCAAGGGTAGAAGGTTGTTTTTATATACATATATAGTTTTAGTGTAATTATCTTTCTTTGCATTTCTTTTTTTGTATTCCATTGATCCCCTTCTGGGAACTGAATAGCAATAAATTTAGTAACAAACATATAAAAGGCTACAATCCGCTATCCCATCCTTAAAATTAATATCCTCAAAATATAGGCCTTATGGCGATGAAATACAGAAAATGACATTGCCACAATATATTGCTCAGACAGTTTATCAAAATCTTTTGTGGTTCGACAAAAAACAACGGTTTTCTATTGCTAATGCCTTGGGAGGGGGTATACAAATGGTTTTTGTAAGAAAACGCCCCCAAAATGTGGGCGTAGGTGAAAATGATCTGCTGACAAAATGTTTATATTACCATTGCGGAAGTATTTGCATCAAAATTTTTTTCGAAAGTTTTAAAATTTGGACAAAAAACGTTTTTTACTAAAAACGCCCCCAAAAAGTGGGCGTGGCAAAAAGCTTTGTATGGACGAAATATAGATATTAGGATTGTCTAAATATGTTGCTTTCACACTTTTTTGACATTCCTTACGGTTTGGCTTAAAACTACGTTTTTTCTAAAAGGGGGCGTGGCAGTGGACGGATTTTAAAATTTTTTACACTTGTTCTGGTGACTCCGCCAAGGATAATATATACCAAATTTCATTATCCTAGCTCAAAATTTAAGTTCAAAAATCGGTGACGAACAGACAGACGGACGGACGGACGGACGGACAGACAGACATGGCTAATTTTATCGATTTATAATAGTAAACATATGAGAAGGCTACAATCCGCTGTGCGGATCGTTGAATACCCTATCCCATCCTATCCATAAAACTAAAATCCCCCAAAAAGGGGACATGGCTAAAAACACGATGTGGATAAATAGAAAAAATGATATAGTGACAACAAATTCTTCAGGCTGCTTACAAAACACTTTAACGGTTCTACAAAAGACAAGGTTTTCTCTTGCATATGTTATGGGGTAGTGTATAAAAATGGTTTTTATATAAAAACGCCCCCAAAAAGTGGGCGTGGGTTAAAATGGTATATGGAAGAAATGTTCATATTAATAATGTTAATGATTCTGCATCAAAATTTTTTTCGAAAAATTTAAAATTTGACCGAAAACAGTTTTTTATTGAAAACGCCCCCAAAAAGTGGGCGTGGCAAAAAACTTTATATGGACGAAATATAGATATTAATATTGTCTAAATATGTTGTTCAGAAACTTTTTTAAAATTCCTTACGGTTTGGTCAAAAACTGAGTTTTTCTTAAAAGGGGGCGTGGCAGTGGGCGGATTTCAAAAATTTTTACACTTATTCTGTAGGCAGAGACGAGGATCCTATATACCAAATTTCATTATCCTAGCTCAAAATTTAAAGCCTAAAAATCGGTGACGTACAGACGGACGGACGGACGGACGGACGGACGGACAGACAGACATGGCTTAATCGACTCAGCTAGCGATTCTGAGTCGATCCATATACTTTGAGGTATATGTAGCAAAATTATTTCTCTATGTTACAAACTATGTATCAAAACTAATATACCCCTATGGGATAGGGTATAATTATAAATCATCGATTTTTATACCCTATCCCATAGGGGGGTATATTAGTTTTGATACATAGTTTGTAACATAGAGAAATAATTTTGCTACATATAACTCAAAGTATATGGATCGACTCAGAATCGCTCGCTGAGTCGAATTAGCCATGTCTGTCTGTCCGTCCGTCCGTCCGTCCGTCCGTCCGTCTGTCTGTTCGTCACCGATTTTTGGGCCTTAAATTTTGAGCTAGGATAATGAAAATTGGTATATAGAATCCTTGTCCGAGTCACCAGAACAAGTGTAAAAATTTTTGAAATCCGCCCACTGCCACGCCCCCTTTTTAGAAAAACGTAATTTTTAGCAAAACCGTAAAGAATTTTAAAAAAGTGTCTGAACAGCATATTTACAGAATCGTAATATCTATATTTCGTTCATATAAAGTTTTTTGCCACGCCCACTTTTTGGGGCGTTTTCAATAAAAAACTGTTTTCGGTCAAATTTTAAATATTTCGAAAAATTTTTTGATGCAGAATCATTAACATTATTAATATGAACATTTCGTCTTTATACCATTTTAACCCACGCCCACTTTTTGGGGGCGTTTTTAGTAAAAAACGTTTTTTGTCCAAATTTTAAAACTTTCGAAAAAAATTTTGATGCAAATACTTCCGCAATGGTAATATAAACATTTTGTCCATAGATCATTTTCACCTACGCCCACATTTTGGGGTTGTTTTCTTACAAAAACCATTTGTATACCCCATCCCAAGGCATTAGCAATAGAAATACGTTGTTTTTTGTCGAACCACAAACGATTTTGAGAAACTGTCTGAGCAATATATTGTGACAATGTCATTTTCTGTTTTTCATCGCCATAAGGCCTATATTTTGAGGATATTAATTTAAAGGATGGGATGGGATAGGGTATTCAACGATCCGCATAGCGGATTGTAGCCTCTCATATGTTTATACCCTATCCCATAGGGGTATATTAGTTTTGATACTTAGTTTGTAACATAGAGAAATAATTTAGCTACATATACCTCAAAGTATATGGATCGACTCAGAATCGCTAGCTGAGTCGAATTAGCCATGTCTGTCTGTCCGTCCGTCCGTCCGTCCGTCCGTCCGTCCGTGTGTCCGTCCGTCCGTCTGTCTGTTCGTCACCGATTTTTGGGCCTTAAATTTTGAGCTAGGATAATGAAATTTGGTATATAGGATCCTTGGCTGAGTCACCAGAACAAGTGTAAAAATTTTTTAAATCCGCCCACTGCCACGCCCCCTTTTAGAAAAAACGTAGTTTTAAGCCAAACCGTAAGGAATTTCAAAAAAGTGTGTAAGCAACATATTTAGACAATCCTAATATCTATATTTCGTTCATACAAAGTTTTTTGCCACGCCCACTTTTTGGGGGCGTTTTAAGTAAAAAACTTTTTTTGTCCAAATTTTAAAACTTTCGAAAAAAATTTTGATGCAAATACTTCCGCAATGGTAATATAAACATTTTTTCCATAGATCATTTTCACCTACGCCCACATTTTGGGGGCGTATTCTTACAAAAACCATTTGTATACCCCATCCCAAGGCATTAGCAATAGAAATACGTTGTTTTTTGTCGAACCACAAAAGATTTTGAGAAACTGTCTGAGCAATATATTGTGACAATGTCATTTTCTGTTTTTCATCGCCATAAGGCCTATATTTTGAGGATATTAATTTAAAGGATGGGATGGGATAGGGTATTCAACGATCCGCATAGCGGATTGTAGCCTCTCATATGTTTTTTTTGTATATTTGGTATACATATATATTTATACTTTATCCCATAGGGGGGTATATTAGTTTTGACATTAAGTTTGTAACATAGAGAAATAATTTCGATACATATACCTCAAAGTATATGGATCGATTCAGAATCGCTAGTTGAGTCGATTAAGCCATGTCTGCCTGTCTGTCCGTCCGTCCGTCCGTCCGTCCGTCTGTACGTCACCGATTTTTAGGCTTTAAATTTTGAGCTAGGATAATGAAATTTGGTATATAGGATCCTCGTCTCTGCCTACAGAACAAGTGTAAAAAATTTTGAAATCCGCCCACTGCCACGCCCCCTTTTAAGAAAAACTCAGTTTTTGACCAAACCGTAAGGAATTTTAAAAAAGTTTCTGAACAACATATTTAGACAATATTAATATCTATATTTCGTCTATATAAAGTTTTTTGCCACGCCCACTTTTTGGGGGCGTTTTCAATAAAAAACTGTTTTCGGTAAATTTTTAAATTTTTCGAAAAAAAATTTGATGCAGAATCATTAACATTATTAATATAAGCATTTCGTCTTTATACCATTTTAACCCACGCCCACTTTTTGGGGGCGTTTTTATATAAAAACCATTTTTATACACTTCCCCATAACATATGCAGGAGAAAACCTTGTCTTTTGTAGAACCGTAAAAGTGTTTTGTAAGCAGTCTGAAAAATTTGTTGTCACTATATCATTTTTTCTATTTTATCCACATCGTGTTTTTAGCCATGCCCACTTTTTTGGGGATTTTAGTTTTATGGATAGGATGGGATAGGGTATTCAACGATCCGCACAGCGGATTGTAGCCTTCTCATATGTTTATTAATTAAATTACGCGTTTCTTTTCTGGTGGTCGCGATTCCTCCAAAAAGAAACTCCGGGACATTGAGGTAAATCGCGTGGCGCCCATTTTTACCATCGATTCCCCACGACCTATTTCCATTGGGTCGGCCGGTCCTTAATGTCCTTAGTCGCGGAAGTGAAGCTTAACAAACCTGCGAAACGGCTCATCTCTATATCCTAGATAGCGTGCTTTGTTTGCTATTTTTTCTGCATTCTGAATATCCGATGTTCTTCCCTTCTTCTTTGCCTAATGGCAGCCCTCGTCTTCACCTGCAGCTTAGCCTTGTAGGCCTCGTTCTTGGCTGCGAGTCTCTGTTGAAATTTCTCATCAACCCACGGGTTTTCTGCTGGTGGGCGCGAGAAACCTATCACATCAGTTGCTGCTGATCTAATGGCTTGCTCTCATCGTTGCCATTGCTCTTCGACATTCGATGCTGGGGGCATGCTGCTAATCAAGAGGTTAAGGGATACGCGTAGCGCGTTGCATATAAATTGTTTTAGAGTATTTCTGGTTTGTTGTGGAGTGGTGGATATTCGAGTCGCCGTTGTTTCTGCTCACTATAACACGGTACGTAGTAGATGTCACAGTTTTTCATCCTATTTTTGCCTGGCCCATCCCATCGTATATATTTTATATATATAAAATAATGCAAAAATGCACCTTGTTTACAAGTGCAGTTGTAAACAAACATCCTCAAAAAATACTCATTTACAGTAAATTAGCTCAACCTCATTCAAATTCAAATTAAAATTTTATTTTCAAATATATATCTTTAATTAAAATACATAAAGTCATTGTATAATGTATTAAATCCCTGCCAGTTCCTTAATTAATGCACATTACGTCGCGTCGCCATCCATAAGTGTGGAGTTGACAATCCATGGAGTTGTTGTAAAAGGCTCGTGGTGTCCAATTTTTGTTTTTAATTTGCAAACCATTAATCCTTTAAATTTACTGCCACATTATGACTGAAATATAAAATTATATTTGTATTCATTGTCGATGGTCAGTTGGCCATTTAATTCATAACCTACTTCTGGACGGGCAAAAGAAAGTCAAGGAGCGTAAACAAGGGATATCTATTTTTTTCATTATCTTACGTACTACATACATTGGTAATTGGTAGTTAAAAGTGCACTCAAAATAAAAGGTTTGACACACATAGGAACAATTTACAAAGTAAGTTATTTTAACGAGTTGTGTGTCAAAAATCCACATATCGGTACTTATTTTAAATGACTGATTTTACAAGAACGACCGTTTTAATTTAAATGAAAATTAGTATGTGGAGCAATATGGATATTTGTGTTCGAGGCTATGTGGGAAACTTTCATAGACACTGTAAGAGCACTGTCATAGTCGATTCTTACTGACTAAACACATATCTCTTCAATATAAATTGTTAGTTACTGCAACTAAGATTTATATTATAAAGAAATGTATCTATACCGAATTTGATACTTTTGGTTCCATTAAAAGGTTCTACATGTTACGCAATCAGTCTTAAATTTCGTTATATATAGTTGCCACAATAAATTGCTATCATTCAAAATGTGTAGGACTGTATTGTTGATATGTAAGATCATTCGGTTTCTATACTTTCGCGCGGATTTTCTAGTTTCAGCTTCGATTGTAGGAATTCCGAGATCCCTATGGATAACGCCATTTTTAGTATACCACGGGGCTTTTACAATATTTCTAAGCACATTATTTTGAAAAGTTCGTAAAATATTAACATTTGATTTCTTGATATAACCCCAAATTTGTATACTGTAGGTTCACAACGGCTTTAGCAATTGCTTGTATAGAAGCAGTTTGTTTTCGATAATGAGAACAAAACAATTCTTAATATTTGATTTGGGCTTCTTTACGTTTCATTTTCACGTGCGAATTCGATTTCAACATTGAATCGAGTGTCATTCCCGGGTATTTGTCTTCCTTTGCAAAAGGTATTCGCGTATTGCAGTTTTGCAGTCGTTTCTTCGATCGTTTTACATACTGTTAAGATAACGATGTCATCGGCAAACATTGCCAGAGTTGTCACATATTCTTCCGGTATTCACTAGTATATAACAGTAAGACAAGCGGTCCAAGAACACTTCCTTCTGGTACGCTGGCCGAGCTTTCGTTAAGCTCCTAGTGTTCGGAACATATAGTAATTTGCATTTCAAGCCATCTTACCACACAGCCAAAGTCCATTGTATCAAGGACTTGCGAGGCGTCCAGGAATGCGCTTGTACATACCATTTTTTTTTTGGAATGTCAGTAATTCCGTGTACCTGTCAATCGTCTTTCTTCTGAGCCCAAAATAATGGTCAGGGATAAGATTATTATTTTCTATAGCCGCCTGTAAACGCTTTAGTAATACTCTCCAAAAATTTTCGATGTGATAAGAAGAAACGAAATTGGTCTATATGATGTGACTTCATTTAAGAATTTTCCTGGTTTTAAAACCATTTCGACTTCCGCAACTTTCCATTGACTCGCACGTGCTTTAATAAGAGCGCAGCAAATTACACTTACAGCATTTCACTTAAAGTGGATTTGTTTCGAATACTCTTATACATTGCCCGGGTCGTGTTGAATGTTTATATATAGAGAAATAACTTTAACAGATATACCTTAAAGTATATGGATCGACTTGTTGGATCGGTCTAGACATGTCTGTCCATCCGCCTATCCGTCCCTCTGTATGTCACCTGGGACTTAAATTTAAAGCTAGAGTGATGAAATTTGGTATATAGACTCTCTCTCTCTGACGAAGCAGAACAAGTCTTTACTCAAAAGGTAAAGTGGCTTATGTCGATTTTTCACAATTTTCAGGAGAGCTGTTTGAAATTTAAAAAAATATTCCAACAAAACTGTTTCGAGTAGAAGGCTGGAATTTTATTCATATATCAATAAAAATAAAACCTTTTCCAATCTTATTCCTTTTTTTTAAATCTTATAGAATTTAGTATTTTATTTTAAAAAAACTGACATAAGCCGTTTTGACTTTTATCTATATATAATTAAAATTGACTTAAGTCACTTAAGCCGTTTTTACACTTTTTTGTCTATGTTTAGCTTTGTCTTATGTACATATAAACCACTTTTCCTTAAATTAAATGATAACATATCATGACATAGTTCTCTTTTCTTTCTTTATTAACAAAACGAATTCAATATTAGTAGTAATATGGTACATAGTTTTTCTTTTTTGTTTATAAGTAGATAACATAAAAAATAATAATTTTTTTAAATAGGTACAAGATACTGACATATAATGCCTCCTAAAGAGCTTCCTCTTCAGCATCTTCAGTTAAATCAGGATGAAAATCTGGCTTAGATTCTGTGCAAAGGGCCCTGTAAAAGTCGTGGAACTGCTCATCAATCAAAGGAAGTAAATTAATCAAGTCCTGTTTTTTTGCTTCACTTATTTTATTCGGTCCATCATAAAGCAACTCAAGACAATCTTCAGTTACTTTGTTGCATCCTCTTTTTTGAATATTAATATTTTTGAACGGTTCTTTGTCGTCCAATGAATTCTTATAATAAATAATAAATGGAGTTTCTCTTGAAAATCGGAGCCACCTTATATTTATCCAATTGACTTTATTATTTTCGTCATCAACTTTACGAAAAATAAATTTGTTTTTTACAGTTGACCCATAGTTCATGAAAGTTGTTCGAGACATCTCTTTTACTAAGAAGTTTTTTTTGGATCCAACTCCCCTTACGAATTGGTACCAATCTCTTGGGTGGTGAATTTTGAATGCAGATTTTTTTACACTTAGTGTAAAATAATTTAAAATCCGCACTCTGCCACGCCTCCTTTTCAGTAAAACGTTGGTTCTGACCAAACGGGTAAGAATTTTGAAAAAGGGTCTGATTAGCATATTTGGACAATATCAATATCTATATTGCGTTCATATAAAGTTTCTTGCCACGCTCTCATTATACCCTATCCCATAGGGGTATATTAGTTTTGATACTTAGTTTGTAACATAGAGAAGTAATTTAGCTACATATACCTCAAAGTATATGGATCGACTCAGAATCGCTAGCTGAGTCGATTAAGCCATGTCTGTCTGTCCGTCCGTCCGTCCGTCCGTCCGTCCGGTCCGTCCGTCTGTACGTCACCGATTTTTAGGCCTTAAATTTTGAGCTAGGATAATGAAATTTGGTATATAGGATCCTCGTCTCTGCCTACAGAACAAGTGTAAAAATTTTTGAAATCCGCCCACTGCCACGCCCCCTTTTAAGAAAAACTCAGTTTTTGACCAAACCGTAAGGAATTTTAAAAAAGTTTCTGAACAACATATTTAGACAATATTAATATCTATATTTCGTCCACATAAAGTTTTTTGCCACGCCCACTTTTTGGGGGCGTTTTCAATAAAAAACTGTTTTCGGTCAAATTTTAAATTTTTCGAAAAAATTTTTGATGCAGAATCATTAACATTATTAATATAAACATTTCGTCTATATACCATTTTCACCCATTCCCCACTTTTTGGGGGCGTTTTTATATAAAAACCATTTTTATACACTACCCCATAACATATGCAGGAGAAAACCTTGTATTTTGTAGAACCGTAAAAGTGTTTTGTAAGCAGTCTGAAGAATTTGTTGTCACTATATCATTTTTTCTATTTTATCCACATCGTGTTTTTAGCCATGCCCACTTTTTTGAGGATTTTAGTTTTATGGATAGGATGGGATAGGGTATTCAACTATCCGCACTGCGGATTGTAGCCTTCTCATATGTTTTTTATGTACAATTTAAGGAAAACTCAGAAAAACTTTCGATGAAAATATTTTTAGAACAATACTGTGGACATTTTGCGTTATTTAAAAAAAACGATATGTAAAGGCTATCCCATAGCATATCCATAGAAAAACATCGTTTTTTGTTAACCATAAAAGATTTAGATAAACCGCCTGAATAAGATTCATTCAATTTTAAGCAACGCCCAATTTTTGTGGACATTTATTATAAGGGTATGATGGGATAAGGTATTTAACGATTAGCATAACGGATTGTACCTAGCCTTCTCATATGCTTTATTTAGGTGTATATTAGTTTTGACATTAAGTTTGTGACATAAAGAATTCATTTCGATAGATATACCTCAAAATATATAGATCGAATCAGAATCGCTTACTGAAATTTTTAGCTATAGTGTTGAACTTCTTTGCTAATCGTCGTTTCTGATAAAATCATAAGAAACTTTAAGAAAACGTAAAAGCAAGATTTTTTAACTATATGATTGTCAATATAAAGTTTTTAGCCACGCCCAATTTTTTGTGGTATTTTTATTAAAAAAAAACAAACAATTTTCGGCAAAAGTTTAGGTAGTAAAATTGGAAAAAGTTTTAATGCAACTACTTTGAAAATAAAGTAAGATACTTATTCAGTCATTATTGCCCTAATTTAAATACTACAACAATTATAAAATATAAATTGAACACTTTGTAAAAGTTATCTGCATTATTTTGTTACTTGAATGAATTGCACTTCATATCCGCATGGAGGCACTGGAGTCAGATTCCCGTACGTTCAACTGGGTTCAAGCGAAAATCGAGGACAAGCCAGAGCGATCTAAGTTCAAGGAGGCAATTACTCAAAAGAGCGATGAGCCAATAGACGTATCGCAAACTACTGTTCCGCAACGTGTTGATTCAATTGAATTGCCTATAATCGAATAACCTTCATTTTCAAGTAACGTACCGGTTTGGACTATCGCTTCGTGTCTTTGGTGCACGACAATTCCACGCTTTCAAAGCAAAGGAAATTCCACTACCTTGCGTCTAAATTGAGTGAAACTGCAAGTGACCCAATCAAAGAATGACAACTACGATGTGGCGTTAGCGCGGCTAAAGGAGCGATTCGAATATAAGAAGGTCATTGCACAGAAGCATTTGCAACGTATTTTTATCCATCCCAAAAGCCAGAAGGTGTCTACAGTGGAGCTGAAATTTAAAGCTAGAGTGATGAAATTTGGTATATAGACTCTCTCTCTCTGACGAAGCAGAACAAGTGTAAAATAATTTAAAATCCGCACTCTGCCACGCCTCCTTTTCAGTAAAACGTTGGTTCTGACCAAACGGGTAAGAATTTTGAAAAAGGGTCTGATTAGCATATTTGGACAATATCAATATCTATATTGCGTTCATATAAAGTTTCTTGCCACGCTCTCATTATACCCTATCCCATAGGGGTATATTAGTTTTGATACTTAGTTTGTAACATAGAGAAATAATTTAGCTACATATACCTCAAAGTATATGGATCGACTCAGAATCGATAGCTGAGTCGAATTATCCATGTATGTCTGTCCGTCCGTCCGTCCGTCCGTCTGTCTGTTCGTCACCGATTTTTGGGCCTTAAGTTTTGAGCTAGGATAATGAAATTTGGTATATAGGATCCTTGGCCGAGTCACCAGAACATATGTACAAATTTTTAAAATCCGCCCACTTCACGCCCCCTTTTAGAAAAAACGTAGTTTTAAGCCAAACCGTAAGGAATATCAAAAAAGTGTGTTTGCAACATATTTAGACAATCCTAATATCTATATTTCGTCCATACAAAGTTTTTTGCCACGCCCACTTTTTGGGCGCAAATGCTTCCGTAATGATAAAATAAACATTTTGTCTATATATCATTTTCACCTACACCCACTTTTTGGGTGCGTTTTCTTACAAAAACCATTTGTATGCCTTACCCCAAGGCATATGCAATAGAAAAACGTTGTTTTTTGTCGAACCACAAAAGATTTTGATAAACAGTCTGAGCAATATATTATGACAATGTCATTTTCTGTATTTCATCGCCATAAAACCTATATATTTAGGATATTAATTTTAAGGATGGGATGGGATAGGGATCCGCATAGCGGATTGTAGCCTCTCATATGTTTATACCCTATCCCATAGGGGTATATTCGTTTTGATACTTAGTTTGTAACATAGAGAAGTAATTTATCTACATATACCTCAGAGTATATGGATCGACTCAGAATCGCTAGCTGAGTCGATTAAGCCATGTCTGTCTGTCCGTCCGTCCGTCCGTCCGTCCGGTCCGTCCGTCTGTACGTCACCGATTTTTAGGCCTTAAATTTTGAGCTAGGATAATGAAATTTGGTATATAGGATCCTCGTCTCTGCCTACAGAACAAGTGTAAAAATTTTTGAAATCCGCCCACTGCCACGCCCCCTTTTAAGAAAAACTCAGTTTTTGACCAAACCGTAAGGAATTTTAAAAAAGTTTCTGAACAACATATTTAGACAATATTAATATCTATATTTCGTCCACATAAAGTTTTTTGCCACGCCCACTTTTTGGGGGCGTTTTCAATAAAAAACTGTTTTCGGTCAAATTTTAAATTTTTCGAAAAAATTTTTGATGCAGAATCATTAACATTATTAATATTGTCACATAATAGAGTGACGTCACTGCTCCTAATCAACATAAGGCACTTTTTGCAACATTTTGTATTGGTTCTCAAATACCAAATGTTGTGTCAACTCTCTCTCTGTCTCTCCAACTTCATCTTCTCGAAAAGATAAAGTTGGAGTCCGTATCAAGAAGCGGAGAAGGTATGAGGTTAGTCGTATATTAAGCGTTGGTCTATTAAGTTAAGTATTCTACTAAATTGTGACTTAGAATTAAATAAACTTAAAGTATGAAAACATTCTCGTGTTTCAATTCTACTTAATTGGCGCAGTCGAAAAAGTTCGAGTGGAAAAAGTTTAAGAACATAAAATAACAAATTAATAAAAAAAAAGACTAAATATAAAATTTATAAGTATTCTGCTTCGATTATTCGCGCGCTTATAATTTAGTTCGAAAACAAGATCACCACCGAACATCAAAGCTCCCTGTTTGAAGCGGCCGGCAGCTCAAATAGTTTCAAACGCAACATCCAACAAATGAACTTGAGCATACCTAAGCTCTTTATCGTCAAATAAACCAAGATCAAGCCGAGAAGAAAAGCTCCCGATTATTATATTCGTCTAAGAAGGGCTTTGTAAACAACAACGAACACCAGCGAACTTGAACACACCGAAGCTTTTATCATCATTTAAATCAATACCAGCCGAGAAGAATATCTCCCGATTATTATTTCCCTATAAGAAGGGGTTAGAAAAAATATAATTAGCTATCAGTAATCCAAGTGAGTACATACATACATACCAATTAAAATTGCTATCCGAAGACAAGATGGAAGTCCTGAATGCAGTCGATAAATTTAAGATTATTTTAGAGCTTATAAGTAAAATTACGGAATTTGACGGAAGTGAAAATTGTGTGATAGATTTTATAGAAAGGGTTGATTCGCTGTTACCTACTTTGGAGGCTTTCGATGAAACTACACAAGCAATCCTCACAGGTTATATTAGGGATAAAATTGTAGGAAACGCAAGGGGCGAACTTCAAAAACGCGGCAGATTACAAACTTGGTCTCAAATAAAACAAGTATTATTAAATGTTTTTGGAGAAAAACTTTCAGCAGGAAAATTAATAGACAACATTAGAACAGCAAAAATAATAACAACTATAGAAGACTACTACAATAGAATTAATTCATTATTGAGTAGAATTAACAGCAAATCTCTACTGGAAGGTAATTGTAGTGATGATCGCCTAATGGAGTCTAACAATAGGATCGCATTAGAAAGCTTTAAAAATAATTTACCAGAACCAACAAAGTACATTATACTGAGCAGAAATCCGAAAACATTGGACGAGGCTTATAACATAATTACTGAGATTGATCGTCAGGCATATGGACCAAATTTCTCCTTTCAACAATCTAGAACTAGATATCAATATGATGGTCAGGTAAACAATAATATTAGCAACAGAAATGAACAAATTCGACCTGGTAATTACCATACACCACGACAAAACCAAAACTACATTAATAACAATCAATCACGACAAAATAACAACTTCAGACAACATATTCGACCACAACAGGACATTCAAACACAGAGTAGACAATCCCAACAACACAACAATTACAGAAATAGTGGCCAATCACGACAAAGTTATAATTATAACACTACACAAGGTAATCAGTCGCGACAAACAAACAGATATATGCAAAATGGTAACAATGAACCCATGGATATTACACTTAATGAACAATTGCCATCTGACCAACAACATACACAGAGCCACCAAAATTTTCTGGAAGACCAACAAAACAACTACCCTATAGTAATCGAAACTGAAGTTAGACCCCTTAGATTTATTATTGACTGTGGCGCTGAGTACAGCATAGTAAACCAAAATGTTTGCAACCCTAAATGGAAATTATCCTGTGAAAATCATACACTTAGAGTTCTCGGCCGCAATATTGAAACAAAAACATATGAGAGGCTACAATCCGCTATGCGGATCGTTGAATACCCTATCCCATCCCATCCTTTAAATTAATATCCTCAAAATATAGGCCTTATGGCGATGAAAAACAGAAAATGACATTGTCACAATATATTGCTCAGACAGTTTCTCAAAATCTTTTGTGGTTCGACAAAAAACAACGTATTTCTATTGCTAATGCCTTGGGATGGGGTATACAAATGGTTTTTGTAAGAATACGCCCCCAAAATGTGGGCGTAGGTGAAAATGATCTATGGAAAAAATGTTTATATTACCATTGCGGAAGTATTTGCATCAAAATTTTTTTCGAAAGTTTTAAAATTTGGACAAAAAAAGTTTTTTACTTAAAACGCCCCCAAAAAGTGGGCGTGGCAAAAAACTTTGTATGAACGAAATATAGATATTAGGATTGTCTAAATATGTTGCTTACACACTTTTTTGAAATTCCTTACGGTTTGGCTTAAAACTACGTTTTTTCTAAAAGGGGGCGTGGCAGTGGGCGGATTTAAAAAATTTTTACACTTGTTCTGGTGACTCAGCCAAGGATCCTATATACCAAATTTCATTATCCTAGCTCAAAATTTAAGGCCCAAAAATCGGTGACGAACAGACAGACGGACGGACGGACGGACGGACGGACGGACGGACGGACGGACGGACAGACAGACATGGCTAATTCGACTCAGCTAGCGATTCTGAGTCGATCCATATACTTTGAGGTATATGTAGCTAAATTATTTCTCTATGTTACAAACTAAGTATCAAAACTAATATACCCCTATGGGATAGGGTATAAATAGAGTACCGCACTCCTTTGTTTAATGCATTTAATAAGACAAATTATTTTGTTAATTTTATTGAATATCAGTTTCATAATTTTTATGATGGACTTATAGGAAACAATATTCTTGTAGGTCTAAATCCAATTATAGATTATAAAAATAGGTCCCTCATAACAGATGACGCAAGTATCCGTATATTTTTCAACAAAGAAGAGGAAATCTATGCCGATAGTTGTTATAATCAAAATCTTTCAAATGTTTTTTGTAACGAATTTTTTGAAAACGAAATTTCTGGAAAGGTGTACGCAAACCATTTAGCTAGTGCCGATGTCACCAAGCTAAGATGTTTGCTTTATGCACACAAATCAATTTTTTACAAAGAGGGAGACATATTGACATTTACAAATGAAATAACACATAAAATTAATACAAAAAATGAAATACCAACTTATACTAAGCTTTATCGGTATCCAGAAATTCATGCTCAAGAGGTGGATAGACAGATTGATGAAATGCTGTATCAAGGAATTATTGTGCCAAGTAATAGTCCGTACAATTCGCCTATCTGGGTAGTTCCCAAAAGAGACGACACGAATGGACAAAAACAGTGGCGAATTGTCATCGATTACAGGAAACTAAACGAACAGACTGTAGATGATAGGTTTCCTATGCCAAACATAGATGACTTGTTCGACAAGCTTGGCAAATGCAATTTTTTCAAAGGTTTTCACCAGATTGAAGTTGAGCCACGCGACAGAACAAAAACTGCTTTTTCCACCAGGAGCGGCCATTATGAATTCGTGAGGATGCCGTTTGGGCTTAAGAATGCCCTTGCCACATTCCAGCGGTTAATGAACAATGTCCTAAAAGAGTTCATAAATAAAATTTGCGTTGTTTATCTCGATGATGTTCTTGTATTCTCCACAAGCTTCGAAGAACATCTGGAGTCACTGAGAAAAATTTTCCAAAGGTTAAAAGATTGTAATTTAAAAATCCAGATTAATAAGTGCCATTTTGCAGAATTATCCACTTGCTACTTAGGGCATATCATTGTAAATAATGGAATTAAGCCAGATGAGAATAAAGTAAGGGCAATTACTGCAATGAAGATACCAACCACTGTCAAGGGCATAAAGCAATTTTTAGGTATAACCGGATATTACCGGAAGTTTATAAAAGATTATGCCAAAGTAGCATATCCCATTATTAAATATTTAAAAAAGTCTACTAAGATAAATGTGTCAGATCCTCAATTTATAAAAGCATTTAATAATTTAAAAAAATTACTTACTTCAGACCCCATTCTTAGAAGTCCTGATTTTGACAAACAGTTCGTCCTTACCACCGACGCCTCGAACTATGCACTTGGTGCAGTGTTAAGTCAAAACAACCACCCCATTTGCTATGCCTCTCGTACACTGAACGATCACGAATTTAACTATTCAACGATCGAGAAGGAGCTTCTCGCAGTCGTTTGGGCCGTTAAATATTTTAGGACATATTTGTACGGTAGAAAATTTATTGTTCGCACAGACCACAAACCATTGGTTTGGTTAAATAGTATAAGGGAGCCTAACATGAAGCTTCAGCGGTGGAAAATCTTTCTGAATGAATACGATTTTGACATTGCATACCTTAAAGGGAAAGAAAATGTTGTAGCTGATGGTCTTAGTAGGTACATAGTTGAGGATGAAAACATAAATAACCCTAACCATAACGAAGAAGTTAGTTTAAGGGCTATTTTTAATAACGAAATAGTCGTTACAAATTTGCGTGATACTAACGATGAAGTTATTTCTGCAGTTTTGAGGTCTGAAAATGAAGAAGCTATGTCTACAGCTGCTACCATACATAGCGCAATGGAGGACGAAACGCGTCATGTATATATTACGGAAAAGCCTATTAACGTATATAAAAACCAGGTATATCTATCTTACGGTAATAAAGAAAAAATTACACTTAAAATAACACACAAAAAACTACAAAACCACGTTGTTTTAAAGAAAGAAAGATGTAACCTTCTTGAACTAATGAAGAGATTTCTCATCAATAAAGGGCTCATATGCATTTATTGTGAGGATTTATCATTATTTCTTCAGTTTCAGGAGTTATACGTTAAATTTTTTTCCATGAATAGAAACCTTAAATTACTTAAATCCAGTCTGAGATTACAGGATATTACAGATAAAAACAAAATGTTAACAATAATTCAAAAAGAACATATCAGTAAAAATCACAGGGGGATAAACGAAGTTTTTTCTGAACTAAGGAAGCTTTATTTCTACCCGAATTTACAAATCGAAATACAGAAGTTTATCAACAACTGTGAAGTATGTAATCTCGCAAAACATGATCGTCAACCTGTACGAATTCCAATGCAAATATTTGAAACACCCAAGTGCTTCAATGAAATTGTTCACATAGACATATGGTTTCCGGAGCGAAACAAAATGTACCTTACTACCATTGACAAATTCTCGAAGTACGCAACAATCCACATGTTAGAAGATAGAAATTGGATTGCTATTCTAGCTGCCATTAAACAAAGAATTCAATTTCTTGGAAAGCCGAAGAAAATTGTATCTGACGGGGAAACTTGTATTTTGCATTCTGCAGTTGAACAATTTTTGAAAGAGAATCAAATATCCTTTCACCAAACAACAGCATCACTAAAAACCGGAAACGCTGACATCGAAAGACTACATGGGACATTAAATGAAAATTTAAGGTTAAGAAACGCAGTTAAAGACCATTTAGAGTTAGACGATAAATTGTTTAATATCATTAACATATATAACACTACGATACACTCTACGACAAAACTTAAACCATTGGACTTCATTTGCAAAAATCTTAGTAAGGAAGATATTATTGTTCTGGCTCAACAATTTAAAGATGATAAAGAGTGTAGAGTAGGAAACAGAAACAGAAATAAGAACAATTATAGACATTTAACTCAGTGTTCCAATATAGTTAAAAATAGGACCATTGTGAAGAGTAAGCCGGAATACAAGAAACTGAACAAATTCACAACACAGGGTAACTACGTAATAGACACATCAACAAAAAGAAACACTAAATATTATCTTAAATAACTTAAGCGAAGATATAAATATCAAAATATTAAGGATTAAACAAAATTGAACAAGATAATACAAATCAATATGTAGCTTTGCATTTGAATATTACGCTACCATAACCAACTGCAAAGCGATTTAGCCGCTTCAGTACCTTTTTTTTATTATTATGTTTTCGTTTTCCTTCTCAATATATTTTCTGTATGGTTATTAGTATAGCTTCTTTCTTTAATGTGATGGTTCAGGATAAATTGTATAATTTATCTAATTAAACATAGGACTTCAGTAAATAGTTTGGATTGTTCGGGTCATCATAGGATTTAGATTGAAAAAGTAGTTGACAGCGAAAGCCTTCAATTAAATAAAAGAAATGATCAATAAATACAAAAAAAAAAATAGTTCGTAAGTGCATTAAAATATTGATAATTCTGTAAAAAAAAAAAAAAATATATTAATCAATTTACTCAAAGAAATACCTAGTTATAGACTTAGGATATTATCTATAGAATTAATTATGTATGTTGAAAAAAAATAATTTGAATTTTTCTAAAAAAAAAAAAAATAATTTGAGTTTTCCTAAAGATACTATTTCAATCTAATATTATTTAATTTTTGCTATACAATTTGTTTAAAATATTAAATTGAAGCTGTTAAAATATATTTGCCGACAGAATTGAATTATGTCGGAGTTTTTGGAGACCAAAAATGCTTGGGGGGGAGGTGTCACATAATAGAGTGACGTCACTGCTCCTAATCAACATAAGGCACTTTTTGCAACATTTGGTATTGGTTCTCAAATACCAAATGTTGTGTCAACTCTCTCTCTGTCTCTCCAACTTCATCTTCTCGAAAAGATAAAGTTGGAGTCCGTATCAAGAAGCGGAGAAGGTATGAGGTTAGTCGTATATTAAGCGTTGGTCTATTAAGTTAAGTATTCTACTAAATTGTGACTTAGAATTAAATAAACTTAAAGTATGAAAACATTCTCGTGTTTCAATTCTACTTAATTATATAAACATTTCGTCTATATACCATTTTCACCCATTCCCCACTTTTTGGGGGCGTTTTTATATAAAAACCATTTTTATACACTACCCCATAACATATGCAGGAGAAAACCTTGTATTTTGTAGAACCGTAAAAGTGTTTTGTAAGCAGTCTGAAGAATTTGTTGTCACTATATCATTTTTTCTATTTTATCCACATCGTGTTTTTAGCCATGCCCAATTTTTTGAGGATTTTAGTTTTATGGATAGGATGGGATAGGGTATTCAACTATCCGCACTGCGGATTGTAGCCTTCTCATATGTTTTTTATGTACAATTTAAGGAAAACTCAGAAAAACTTTCGATGAAAATATTTTTAGAACAATACTATGGACATTTTGCGTTATTTAAAAAAAAAACGATATGTAAAGGCTATCCCATAGCATATCCATAGAAAAACATCGTTTTTTGTTAACCATAAAAGATTTAGATAAACCGCCTGAATAAGATTCATTCAATTTTAAGCAACGCCCAATTTTTGTGGACATTTATTATAAGGGTATGATGGGATAAGGTATTTAACGATTAGCATAACGGATTGTACCTAGCCTTCTCATATGCTTTATTTAGGTGTATATTAGTTTTGACATTAAGTTTGTGACATAAAGAATTCATTTCGATAGATATACCTCAAAATATATAGATCGAATCAGAATCGCTTACTGAAATTTTTAGCTATAGTGTTGAACTTCTTTGCTAATCGTCGTTTCTGATAAAATCATAAGAAACTTTAAGAAAACGTATAAGCAAGATTTTTTAACTATATGATTGTCAATATAAAGTTTTTAGCCACGCCCAATTTTTTGTGGTATTTTTATTAAAAGAAAAAAACAATTTTCGGCAAAAGTTTAGGTAGTAAAATTGGAAAAAGTTTTAATGCAACTACCTTGAAAATAAAGTAAGATACTTATTCAGTCATTATTGCCCTAATTTAAATACTACAACAATTATAAAATATAAATTGAACACTTTGTAAAAGTTATCTGCATTATTTTGTTACTTGAATGAATTGCACTTCATATCCGCATGGAGGCACTGGAGTCAGATTCCCGTACTTTCAACTGGGTTCAAGCGAAAATCGAGGACAAGCCAGAGCGATCTAAGTTCAAGGAGGCAATTACTCAAAAGAGCGATGAGCCAATAGACGTATCGCAAACTACTGTTCCGCAACGTGTTGATTCAATTGAATTGCCTATAATCGAATAACCTTCATTTTCAAGTAACGTACCGGTTTGGACTATCGCTTCGTGTCTTTGGTGCACGACAATTCCACGCTTTCAAAGCAAAGGAAATTCCACTACCTTGCGTCTAAATTGAGTGAAACTGCAAGTGACCCAATCAAAGAATGACAACTACGATGTGGCGTTAGCGCGGCTAAAGGAGCGATTCGAATATAAGAAGGTCATTGCACAGAAGCATTTGCAACGTATTTTTATCCATCCCAAAAGCCAGAAGGTGTCTACAGTGGAGCTGATAGTATAATTGACAAAATCGGCAATCATTTAACTGGGGTAAGAAACCTTCAGCGACCGGTCGATCACTGGGATGACCTGATTGTGTTCATCGACACCTCATAGTTGGACTCATCAACGCAAAGTAAGTGGAATGATGAAGCACCAGTGTATCGCCTTCCAAGCCTTCAGGAACTGACAAATTTTCTAAAGAAGAAAGCCCAGCAATTGAAGGTACTCTAAAAAATGATTTATATACTTACTTACTTAAGTGGCGCTACAGTCCGGGATGAACCTGGACCTTAACCAACATGCCTCTCCATTTAGCCCGGTCCTTATCTAACTGCCTCCAGTTGCGCACTCCAAGTTGGTTGAGGTCGGTTTCTACTTGTGCGCGCCACTAAAAGCGAGGCATTCCTCTACTGCGTCCGACGTCTGTCGGGGAATCGAATGATTCATATAACACTGAAAATTGCATAAAATCCAAAATTAATATTAGTCAGAAGAACAGTGCAAAGGGCCGTCCAAAATCAGTCATTTCATTTATCGTAGCCACAAATTTCCAAACCTTTCTATACCGGAGAAAGTTCAACAAAACGAAAAACTTAATTTATGCTATAATAGTTTAAAAACTACTGAGCATTCAGGCAGTCCATAGAATTTATTTTTCACATCACAGATCACTAAACTCTCAGTATCAACTTACACAAGTGGTTTTTTTGTTGCGCGACTTAGATAGTAATCTACCGATTTTTCAACCGTATATACTGCTTTAAATAAACAATACTCAAATTTAAATCCATTGAATATAAACAATTTTTAAAATCAACCCGACGCTAAAAAATTCAACTTTGTTGCTTACCAAATTAAACATGAATATGTATCGTGTAATAGGGTCATTGCTGCCATAGTTGTTTTTATAAGAGTGGATGTGTATTCCAACAGCGAGATGTTCGATAGCGTTTAAAAATATCATGAACGTCATTTAAAAACATATGAGAGGCTACAATCCGCTGTGCGGATCGTTGAATACCCTATCCCATCCCATCCTTAAAATTAATATCCTCAAAATATAGGCCTTATGGCGATGAAATACAGAAAATGACATTGTCACAATATATTGCTCAGACAGTTTATCAAAATCTTTTGTGGTTCGACAAAAAACAAAGTATTTCTATTGCTAATGCCTTGGGATGGGGTATACAAATGGTTTTTGTAAGAAAACGCCCCCAAAATGTGGGCGTAGGTGAAAATAATCTATGGACAAAATGTTTATATTACCATTGCGGAAGTATTTGCATCAAAATTTTTTTCGAAAATTTTAAAATTTGGACAAAAAACGTATTTTACTAAAAACGCCCCTAAAAAGTGGGCGTGACAAAATACTTTGTATGGACGAAATATAGATATTAGGATTGTCTAAATATGCTGCTCAGGCAGTTTTTTGAAATTCCTTACGGTTTGGCTTAAAACTACGTTTTTCTAAAAGGGGGCGTGGCAGTGGGCGGATTTCAAAAATTTTTACACCTGTTCTGCTTCGTCGGCCAGAGAGTCTATATACCAAATTTGAACACTCTAGCTCAAAATTTAAGGCCCAAAAATCGGTGACACACAGACGGACGGACGGACGGACGGACGGACAGACAGACATGGCTTAATCGACTCAGCTAGCGATTCTGAATCGATCCATATACTTTGAGGTATATGTATCGAAATTATTTCTCTATGTTACAAAATTAATGTCAAAACTAATATACCCCCCTATGGGATAGGGTATAAACAAAATAAAAAGCAATGGGCCTAAGTGGCTACCTTGCGGGACACCGGTTGTTACATCGATTTCGCGAGAAGTATAACCATCGATCTTAACCATTTGCTTTCTGTGTGTTAAATAATTATGGAACCATTTAAGCATTGAGAAATGAAAACCCAACGACTACTAAAGGCTTTTGTAAAGTCAGTGTAGAGTATACCAACTTGTAATCGTTCCTCAAAGCTGCTAAATACATAATTATTTAACAAAGTTAAATTGGTAGCACACGATCTACCTCGAAAAAATAAGTAAAAAAGAAATTAAAACTTAGATATTACAGACATTTTCTGCATATGCTCACTGCTTATGCACCTTTCAACAACATTTGTTCAGTAATAATATAATATTGTTGAAATATTACTCTTAGAATATTTAAAAATAAACAAATTTAGTTTTAATATAAACGCCTTATGTGATTTACTCTTCTTTTTTTTATTTATTTCTTTATTCTTTCTTTAAAACGTTATAATAATTCATTTACCCGCGAAGCTTATTGCTTATCTGCAGGTGGTTGCATGTTCTATATTGATAATATTTCACAGTTTATCGGTTGTGGAAATTTGAAAGAGTAGGTTATTATAATTCATTTACAATTTTCAATAAATGTAGTTATTAACCAATGTTTATATGGGGTTAAGATACATGATGTATGTTTAAAAGATAATTTTTTACATCTTTTTTGCGTTTTTTAAAGTTTAAAATGTTTTTCAAGTTTGCTGGTAGTACATTCATTATTGCTGGTAAGGCGTAACTTGGATGTCTTCTCCCATAGATGTTATAGGTTTCTGGTATTTCCAGCAATCCCTGGGCTCTTATTCTTGTATTGAGATTATGGCGTATATTTTGTTGGTATCGTTTATCGTCATAGTATTGTAATAAAGCTGTCATCTTATATATGCCGTTAACATCTAAACCATTAAATTAAAATGGTTACTACTGACTATTTTAAATAATCGATGCTGAATATTTAGTATCTTATCTAGGTGGGTTTTAGATGCATTTCCCCAAGCTAATATCCCGTACCTTAATTGAGATTCAGCGAGAGAAAGGTATACTTGTTTTCGGACATCACGCTAGTTTATCTTTTTAGATACACCATCGCAAAAACAGCACTTTTTAATTGCATCCGTATTTTATTTATGTGTTCATGCTACAAGAAGTGATCATCAATTATAATTCCTAGATATTTTATTGATTTAACTACTTCAATAGCATCACTTTTGGTTGTGGTTGGACAGTCTTCGTTTTGGTGATATATACGTATAGACACTTGAGGTTGACGTGGCATGCGTATATGCATCATCTTTGTTTTAACAGCATTGATAACCAGCCCTTAATCATGGCACCATCTTGAGACATTATTAAATTCGTCTTGCATTATTCCTATAGCAGTATCCAGGCACTTGTGCTTGACAATAATTGCAATGTCAATGACTCTTTAATTATAATTTTTAATGAACCGACAAAAGACGATAAACATATTGTTAATATTATTTCTGGTATACCTTCTGGACCAGGGTTTCTGTTCAATTTTAATTTATTTAGCGCTTGTTAGGTCTTTCTCCAAAAACTGTATCAAACCGACATCTAACTCCGGAGTACCGAAATAATGGTTTTGCGTTAAATGCACCTGAGATTTATCATATACTGATTAAAAAAATCAGCAAATAAATCGCAAATGCTCGTCAAATCATTTGAACTTACATATTATTCAAACCCCATAACCTGCCATATTTCGTTTTGAATCGATGATATTCCAAAATGATTTGCTATTACACTATTTCATTTCATTTATTTATTTAACTACAGATACATTATTGATCACAGTTAATTTGAAATATTTCTAGTTTAATTAATATCTATAAAATTAAATAACATATTATAGTTTATTAATTTAGTCTTTAGCTCGTGTGAGGATAGATTAAAATCAATTATATTTTTGTAAAGATAAAAATGCTTGCATAGTAACGACAATGGTTCATTATTCAAATAATTTCTATTAGAGTTACTTATTTTTAACAAATTATAGTTATGACTATCGTAAATTGGGACATTGATATGTAACAATGATAACAAATACGGCGAATTGATTTCACCAGTTAGAAGTTTGAAAACATATAATACATTTGTTGACGACTTTCTATCAGCAAGTGTGTTTAGACCAATTAACATAAGACGTTGACGATATGATGGATGTACACGATTATTTCAATTCAGATGACGCAGCGCGAACAGCAAAAATTGTTTTTGGACAGATTCAATACGTGAAATATGACAGGCGTAATATGGGCACCATACTTGACATCCAAATTCCAACACAGAACGCACAAGAGCAACATTAAGACTTTTAGTAACATATGGGTCATTAAGTTCACTAGACCAACGCTTAATCATAGCTAAGCGGGAAGAGGCTTTATTTATAGTTGAGTTGATATGCAACTTAAAGTCCAGTTTAGGGTCAAAAAATTACTCTGAGGTCAAGAAAATTATGCACTCTTTCAAGAAATGCGCCACTAATAAAATAGTCAATTAGATGAAAACTTTTGGTCCTAGCAAAAGTCATAATTTTACATTTATTATTGTTGAGTGAAAGATTATTATGATTGCACCATGATGATAAATTATTTAAATCTGCTTGTAGTTTTGTATGCTCCTTCAAATTTTTGTACGTTAACGGTATTTTTTCATCATCAGCATACAAATGGACGTCACTGTATTTTATCACAGAAGGTAAATCGTTTATGAACAGGAGAAACAAAAGAGGTCCAAGGTGACTACCTTGGGGAACTCCAGACTTGACATTGATAATTCCAGATACATGACATTTAAATCTAACGAATTGTACACGAGACGACAAGTAACATTTAATCCATAAGATTTATTTCGGAGACAGGCCAATACAATGCAGTTTATTGATCATTGAAAAGTCAGTATAAATGACGTCGGTTTGGAGTCCATTCTGAAGTCCACCAGAAACATGCGAGGAAAACTCAAGAAGATTTGTTACAAATGATCGACCTTTCACAAATCCATGTTGACAAGTTGATATAATTGATTTCGTTTTGTGTGATAAGTCTTCAGTTAATAATGCCTCAAATAATTTAGGAATCACACTAAGTTTTGCAATGCTTCTATAAATACTTATATTATTTCGTAGGCCTTTCTTAAATAAAGGAATTATATAAGAAGATTTCCAAACTTCTGGGAATTTTGATTCAGTTAGAGATAAATTAAATAAATAACATAATGGACGAGCTAATATATCACAGCAATTCTTAAGAACACAAGACGGGACGTTGTCGGGACCAGATGAACACGAATATTTCAGCTTCTTAATAGCGTTTACAATGTCAGTTAACATTAAATCAGGTACTTCAGCATATGCACATAAATTGGACTTCACATAAGTATCACAGATGTTATCACAGTTTTTGGTGGTGTCATCAGTCACATAAGTTTCATTAAACATTTTTGCAAACATAATGCATATTTCCATATCGTCATCTGAAGTAGTATCCTTGTATGTCATAAACGTTGGAGTACTTTTAATCTTCCTTTTCGTATTAACAAATTTCCAGAAAGCTGATGGGTCTCGAATTAAATCAGATTTTATTTTGATAATGTATGCATTATAAGCAATTTGAAGTTTTGTCTTGTTTTGTTTCTTGTTGTTTCTTAGCTTTTTGTGAAGATTATTCTTTCTATTTCTTAATCTTTTAAGTTCAGGTGTTATCCAGGGAGAACAAGTCTCAGGTCTTACATGTCTGACAGGAATTGACTTTTCGAAACAATCACGTAGAACAGAAAAAAACATATTTACAGAATAGTTTATGTCACTTTTAACAAATACACAATCAACATTTAAAAGCGCACATTTCAGCTTGTCAATGTTTGCTTTTTTGTAATTAAATTCATAAATTAACTGTTTTGTTTTATCACAGTTTGTATATGGCATGTCAATAGTCAATTCTAGTGTTGGATGGTACGCGTCTTCTTTTAATATTGCACAGGATTTGCGGAGAAGAATTCCATCAGGTACATCGGTTAATACTAGGTCGAGAATTCCATCCAAAGAATTCATTATAGGGTTTATCTGACTTAAGGCACAAGCAGATATATTTACAATAAATGTAGCAATTTTTTCTGAATGGTTTGAAAGCGCTGTTAGAAATTCGTCATCTTCGTTCAGATACCCCCAAACAATGTCAGACAAATTAAAGTCACCAATCATAATTAAGTTATCTTGCGGACAACATAATGATACAATGTGGTTAACGTTATACAAAGACAGGAACTACACATATCGAAGTCCATATTAGGGGGAATAAAAACGCAGCAAATATACAAATTTTGAAATAGTAGATGAATTTTGACAAACAACATTTCGATGCTTATTACCGGCAAGTCTATTAAAGTTGTACGAAGAACAGATTTTACAGCAATATAGACGCCACCTCTAGTTTTCTTATGGCTTGTGAAAGGTGATCTATCGAAGCGTAGAATATTAAATGAACTACATAAAATTTCATTATCTAAAACAGTTTTGTCGAGCCAAGTTTCAGTGAAACATAAGACATCATATAGTTGTCCACTCGGCGCTTCCGAAAAGGATGAACTATTGAGTTTCGAGGCCAGAAAACTTTGTCAACGAGAATTTTATAAACTGGCATATTGCGCTTTACATCAATGATAAAGGATTAATAATCACGCTCAGATTTATGATTCATTTTTCTGATTTTATAAAGCGATGAAATCAAATCCAGGCGATGTTTCAGAATATAATCTTGAACATTAGCCACCATAGTAGATTTTGGAAAGTTTGAGATGAAAATCAGTAAGGGTCTGTCCAAAGCAATTAAGTCAATACCCAGAACTTCTGCATCCATTGATGTGATGGAAATTGTCCGATTATTGCCATCCTGATCCGTTGAAGAATTTCCATTATTTACTTGTCGAGACAACAAGTTGCGGAACAGAAGGATTTTCCATTCTCCTTTGGTCCGTAATAGAGTTATTGACAATTACAGGCGATAGAAGGTTTATAAGAGATGAAGAAGTCGCTGCGTATGCCTATAAAAAAACCTATTTAAGGATTAATATTCTTTTCTGTATCTCGGAATAATTTCACGATTTGCGGCTGTTTTGTTATTTAAAAAAATGTTTTTACGATTTTCTCTTGCAAATTAGTCAATTAGACCACGGAATTTTAAACCGATTTTTTTTGACGTGGTTTAGGTAAAAACAATTCAAAACCGGAATTGAGTTTTTCTAAAAAATTATTAAAATTATCTTCCAATTAATTTTATTAGAACGAGCAAAATTTATAAAATTTAATTAAACTGATTTTAAAATTAACTCGATTTTTTAAAAAGATCAAATCTAGAATTCTATTTAAGCTATTCCGAATATTATTTATTTGAAATAAATCTACCGAAGAAGTCCATCAATAAATATTCATGTTTAATATTGAATGGAATTTAATCACCATCAACTTACCTTCAAGTGATATCACCAATATTGAAGTCGTCCAACACATAAGGTAGATAACACTATTAATGTTACTAAAGTGTTTATACCCTTTCCCATAGGGGTATATTAGTTTTGATACTTAGTTTGTAACATAGAGAAATAATTTGGCTACATATACCTCCAAGTTAATGGATCGACTCAGAATCGCTAGCTGAGTCGATTAAGCCATGTCTGTCTGTCTGTCCGTCCGTCTGTACGTCACCGATTTTTAGGCCTTAAATTTTGAGCTAGAATAATGAAATTTGGTTTATAGGATCCTCGTCCGTGCCTACAGAACAAGTGTAAACATTTTTGAAATCCGCCCACTGCCACGTCCCGTTTGAGGAAAAACTCAGTTTTTAGCCAAACCGTAAGGAATTTTAAAAATGTTTCTGAACAACATACTAAGACAATCTTAATATCTATATTTCGTCTATATAAAGTTTTTTACCACGCCCACTTTTTGGGGCGTTTTCAATTAAAAACTGTTTTCGGTCAAATTTGAAATTTTTCGAAAAAAAAAAACGAGTGGTGGGTGCACGACTGGGTCGTACGCAACTTTCTCTTCCACAGCGAGTTAGGCGTTAGATCAAATAGTACGCATTTTGATTAATGATATAAATAATGTCGAAATGAGTTTATACGAACGTTTACTCCGATATGTGAAGAAATCGATGTCAATGTGAATAATAATGATTTTCCGTTATTGGCCAAAACTGAAAATTCCGTTAAGTGATATTTGGGCTAAAACTTATTATGTGGAATTGCTTCAAGCTGTAATAGTAGTATATATATTGAATTTCATTCAATTTGACATAATAGTTTGCGAGAAATTATCAATTTTCCTTATATGGCCTAAATGACAAAATCCGTTATATGGATTTTCTCGAAAAAACTGGGTATGCAGTTTTGTTGAAGCTAATATGGTTATAGTATATATAAAGTTTAATCAAAATCGTTAGAGCCGTTTTCGAGAAAATTGAGGTTATGTGTAATTTTTATATGGCAGGTACCATTATTAACATGGCTAAAAGCAAACAAAAAAAATGGCCTAGAATTATGACTAAAACTAGCTTGTATACGAAGTTTGAAGAAAATCGGTCTAGCCGTTTAGGCTGGGGAGACCATCACGGACAGACGGACCGACGGACGGAATTCCAAAAACCACTTTTTTAGGCTCCGCTATCATCGTAATGTTAGAATCAATCAAAATCTCGAGGTCGAAAATTTTCACGAAAACAATATCTTTCTCTTTGTAAGAGAAAGTTAAAAATTTTGATGCAGAATCATTAACATTATTAATATGAACATTTCGTCTATATACCATTTTAACCCACGCCCACTTTTTGGGGGCGTTTTTATATAAAAACCATTTATATACACTACCCCATAACATATGCAGGGAAACCTTGTCTTTTGTAGAACCGTAAAAGTGTTTTGTAAGCAGTCTGAAGAATTTATTGTCACTACATCATTTTTTCTATTTTATCCACATCGTGTTTTTAGCCATGCCCACTTTTTTGGGGATTTTAGTTTTATGGATAGGATGGGATAGGGTATTTAACGATCCGCACAGCGGATTGTAGCCTTCTCATATGTTTTTCATACACATTGTGAGCACTTCTAGGCGGTATGTAGGAGACTACAATTATTAATGTACCAAACCTTTGAAGGTAGCCATCAAAACACAAACATGATTGTTCAACGGCAACAGTTCGATATTGCAATGCAATTTCCCTACTCTGAAATCGAGATGAGACAGTTATTAAAAGTCCCCCACCTTTCTCCGTGCTTATTACGCATCGGTCATTTCGGTAAACCACATACGTTGAATCGAAGATTTCAGTCCAACAAATGTGTAGGTGTAACCAAGTTTTCTTTAAAACAATAACAATGGAACAAACAAAGATTATTCTTAACGGGGAAAATTGGCATGCTCTCTATAGGTTTATCGAAACCGCTTTTTCGTACCGATATAATATCATCACGGAATTTAGATAGTAAAAAAAAAAAAAAAAAAAAAAAAAAACCATGTTTTTATTGTTAAATATGTTAAAAAGTTTTGTTTTAATTTATATACACACACACATTTTAGCGAGTCAATCAGGCAGACGGCAACGCCAAGCCTATCGATTTTATTGTTTCTAATTTATCCTAAATCATAATATGAATATTGTTAATATATTAAATTCAATAAAATAAATCTAATCTAAATCTAATCAATAACATCAGGCACCAGGGCCTGATATACAAAATGATAAGTCTTAACTTCCCTCCATATATTTGTAATATAGTCCAAAGCTTTTTGTCCAATCGCTGTTTTAAAGTCCATGTTAATAGTAGTGTTTCCGACTTGGTATATGTTCCATCAGGTGTTCCACAAGGCTCAGTTCTTGCCCCAATATTATACAACATATTTACACATGATATTCCAAAATTACCGCACTGTAATATAGCCATCTTTGCAGATGATACCGCAATATTTTCATCCCATGAATTCGCTCTCAGTATTGAGAGGAATCTCCAAAATGGACTGGAAATATTAATAAAATATTATCACAAATGGAAAATAAAATTGAATGAAGGGAAAACTCAAGCTATCTATTTCACCCGAAAAAGAAAGTCTTGTTTTCTTCCCACCGGTCACCTTCAATTCAATGGAAATAATATTAATTGGGAACCTTCTGTTAGATATCTAGGTATTTATTTAGATACCAAGTTAACTTTTAAGGACCACATTAATAAATCTATAAAGAAAATAGGTATAGGAATTAAGATGCTTTACCCGTTTATTAACCGAAAATCATTACTTTCTACTGACAACAAAATAATTTTATATAAAGTAATTTTCCAGGCAATTCTCTTATATGGGTGTCAGGTATGGGGCAACTCAGCAAAGTGTCATATACAAAAATTGCAAGTATCGCAAAACAAACTTTTAAAAATGATGCTAGATTTACCTTGGCACCACTCAACTATTGACATTCATGAAAGAGCGAATGTTGAATTGATAGCTGATAGAATTTTAAAACTTAACAACACTTTCAAAACAAGATGCAGTTTCGCTGACAATCCTCTTGTAAATCAACTAAATACCTAATATTGTTCATTTATAAATTCTACATACTCGTACTTATTGTTTTTATTTACATTATTGCTGTACAAATTTGTTATTTCTTATTTATGTGATATTTGTTATTTGTTTCCTTAATGTATAATAATGTTTATTATTTATCTAACCTTACTATTTATTTATTTATTTTTGTTGTTGTTTATTTAATTATTTATGTACTAATTTATTTATTAATTATTTATTACCAACTTATTTATTTACTTATTTATTTATTTATTTATTTATTTATTTATTTATTTATTTATTTATTTATTTATTTATTTATTTATTTATTTTTTTATTTATTTATTTATTTATTTATTTAATTATTTATTTTTTTATTTATTTATTTATTTATTTTGTTATTTTGTTATTTATTTATTTATTTATTTATTTATTTATTTATTTATTTATTTATTTATTTATTTATTTATTTATTTATTTATTTATTTACTAATTCACTTGTTTATTTATTTATTTATTTATTTGTCTTTTTATTTACTTAATTATTTATCAAGTACCAATTTAATGGCAATTGTAAATTTTTTTTTATACCCTATCCCATAGGGGTATATTAGTTTTGATACTTAGTTTGTAACATAGAGAAATAAATTAGCTACATATACCTCAAAGTATATGGATCGACTCAGAATCGCTAGCTGAGTCGAATTAGCCATGTCTGTCTGTCCGTCCGTCCGTCCGTCCGTCCGTCCGTCCGTGTGTCCGTCCGTCCGTCTGTCTGTTCGTCACCGATTTTTGGGCCTTAAATTTTGAGCTAGGATAATGAAATTTGGTATATAGGATCCTTGGCTGAGTCACCAGAACAAGTGTAAAAATTTTTGAAATCCGCCCACTGCCACGCCCCCTTTTAGAAAAAACGTAGTTTTAAGCCAAACCGTAATAAATTTCAAAAAAGTCTGTAAGCAACATATTTAGACAATCCTAATATCTATATTTCGTTCATACAAAGTTTTTTGCCACGCCCACTTTTTGGGGGCGTTTTAAGTAAAAAACGTTTTTTGTCCAAATTTTAAAACTTTCGAAAAAAATTTTGATGCAAATACTTTCGCAATGGTAATATAAACATTTTGTCCATAGATCATTTTCACCTACGCCCACATTTTGGGGGCGTTTTCTTACAAAAACCATTTGTATACCCCATCCCAAGGCATTAGCAATAGAAATACGTTGTTTTTTGTCGAACCACAAAAGATTTTGAGAAACTGTCTGAGCAATATATTGTGACAATGTCATTTTCTGTATTTCATCGCCATAAGGCCTATATTTTGAAAATATTAATTTAAAGAATGGGATGGGATAGGGTATTCAACGATCCGCATAGCGGATTGTAGCCTCTCATATGTTTATACCCTATCCCATAGGGGGGTATATTAGTTTTTTATACCCTATCCCATAGGGGGGTATATTAGTTTTGATACTTAGTTTGTAACATAGAGAAATAATTTTGCTACATATACCTCAAAGTATATGGATCGACTCAGAATCGCTAGCTGAGTCGAATTAGCCATGTCTGTCTGTCCGTCCGTCCGTCCGTCCGTCCGTCCGTCCGTCCGTCCGTCTGTCTGTTCGTCACCGATTTTTGGGCCTTAAATTTTGAGCTAGGATAATGAAATTTGGTATATAGGATCCTCGTCCGTGCCACCAGAACAAGTGTAAAAATTTTTGAAATCCGCCCACTGCCACGCCCCCTTTTTAGAAAAACTCATTTTTTGGCCAAACCGTAAGGAATTTCAAAAAAGTGTCTGAGCAGGATATTTAGACAACCCTAATATCTATATTTCGTTCATACAAAGTTTTTTGCCACGCCCACTTTTTGGGGGCGTTTTTAGTAAAAAACGCTTTTTGTCCAAGTTTTAAAACTTTCGAAAAAATTTTTGATGCAAATACTTCCGCAATGGTAATATAAATATTTGGTCCATAGATCATTTTCACCTACGCCCACATTTTGGGGGCGTTTTCTTACAAAAACCATTTGTATACCCAATCCCAAGGCATTAGCAGTAGAAATACGTTGTTTTTTTGGCGAACCACAAAAGATTTTGATAAACTGTCTGAGCAATATATTGTGACAATGTCATTTTCTGTATTTCATCGCCATAAGGCCTATATTTTGAGGATATTTATAATAACGATGTGATGGGATAGGGTATCCAACGATCCGCACAGCGGATTGTAGCCTCTCATATGTTTGACATTAAGTTTGTAACATAGAGAAATAATTTCGATACATATACCTCAAAGTATATGGATCGATTCAGAATCGCTAGCTGAGTCGATTAAGCCATGTCTGTCTGTCCGTCCGTCCGTCCGTCCGTCCGTCCGTCCGTCCGTCCGTCTGTGTGTCACCGATTTTTGGGCCTTAAATTTTGAGCTAGAGAGTTCAAATTTGGTATATAGACTCTCTGGCCGACGAAGCAGAACAAGTGTAAAAATTTTTGAAATCCGGCCACTGCCACGCCCCCTTTTTAGAAAAACGTAGTTTTAAGCCAAACCGTAAGGAATTTCAAAAAAGTGCCTGAGCAGCATATTTAGACAATCTTAATATCTATATTTCGTCCATACAAAGTTTTTTGCCACGCCCACTTTTTGGGGGCGTTTTTAGTAAAAAACGCTTTTTGTCCAAATTTTAAAACTTTCGAAAAAATTTTTGATGCAAATACTTCCGCAATGGTAATATAAACATTTTGTCTTTAGATCATTTTCACCTACGCCCACATTTTGGGGGCGTTTTCTAACAAAAACCATTTGTATACCCCATCCCAAGGCATTAGCAATAGAAATACGTTGTTTGTTGTCGAACCACAAAAGATTTTGATAAACTGTCTGAGGAATATATTGTGACAATGTCATTTTCTGTATTTCATCGCCATAAGGCCTATATTTTGAGGATATTAATTTTAAGGATGGGATGGGATAGGGTATTCAACGATCCGCACAGCGGATTGTAGCCTCTCATATGTTTTTTTTTTTTTTTAATTTATATCTTTTTTTTTTCTTATATTGGAGGTTTTTTTTTTCGTATTTTCCTTCAAGTTTATCCTTTTTTTTCTTTATAAATTCTTCTAACCATTAAAAATAATATTTCAGTAGAAAGATAAAATCATCATCAAATCTCTGTAAAATGTGCAATAACATCATTATGTAAAAATATTCATATACGAAATAAATATATCTATCTATAACATCATATGTATGGGATGAGAGCGCAACAAAAAGTTCTTCAGTTTTGCTTCTCCTTCCACTAATATTTTGATAGTAAATGCTTAACCAAGTTGTCTCCACTTCCACCGAGGCTGCTTGACTGCGACGATTGCAGCTGTTCAATGTTTACATTTTGATCTTCGCGGCGACAGGTAAAGCAGTCTGAGTTTTTGGAATAAAGTGTTAAATGCGGATTTCCGAAAGCCAATTTACCGGACTTTATAATGAATATTTTAAAAAAGGTACCGAAAACAGTTTTTTTACTGAAAATGCCCCAAAAGTGTTCGTGGCAAAAAGCTTTATATAGGCGAAATAGCTATTGTTCAGACGTTCTGTCAACATTTCCTACGGTTTCGTCGAAACATACGTTTTTCTAAAAAGGGGTGTGGCAAATGGCATTTAAAGCCCAAAAACTGGTGACTTTAGGACGGATGGACAGGCATGGCTTAATCTACTCAGCTAACAATTCTGAGTCGATTCATATACTCTGAGGTATATCTAGCTAAATTATGTCTCTATGTTTGTCTGTCTTTTTGTCGTAAATACCGAGGTACACTAGATGTAAGATAGCCTCTATTGCTGCTGTGGGGTTTTTCTTACAGCTCCGCTGACGCATATGCAAGCTGATCTTTGAACATTACCAATAGGTTGGAGGCTGTTTCTAAACCCGTCCACCAGACTAAGACACCGTACAAGAGTATGGGTCTAATGACGTAAAGTCATAAAGAGATGTGTGGTTGTACACCCCATTTCTTTCCGATTGCCTTTTTACAAGAGTATAAGGCTACGGTGGCTTTCTTAACGTGCACTTAGATGTTGGCTTTCCAGTTCAGACCAAAAATAGACCCCGGCATTTGGATGATTCTGCGATCTCAAGACTGACGCCATTAAGTTTGGGAGGGTCAAAGTTCGGAATATTGTATTTGCTGCAGAAAAGGACCAATTCGGTTTTTTGAGGGTTCGCGCGGAATCCACATCTGGCCGCCCATTTATGGAGTTCTCTGTACCATTTTGTAATAGTTATTTAAGGATATTGAGGTATTTCCATGATACAGCTATTGCCACGTCATCCGCGACTTAAAATATATTTGTACCCAACTCGCACATTCGCTTCTGAGCATAACGCCATTATTTGTTTATGCCCACTTTTTAGTAAAACGTTAGTTTTGACCAAACTGTAAAGAATTTTGAAAAAGTGTTAGAATGACATTTTCAGAAAATCTCAATATCTATATTTTGTGTACATAAAGTTTTGTTGGGTACCACCCTAACTAAATATTAACAGCCGTATTTATTAGATTTCCTTAGGCGGGGTCTCAGAGGTTGCCTAGTTAGGCATGCCTAAATATTTAGGTTGCCTCTAGGCAACGTTGCTTAAATTCTTATTTATAATCGATTTTCCATTGCTGCCTCACTAGGCGAAGTTTATGTCAAATAAAGTAGTAGTATTTACAAATCTAGTATAAAACATATGAGAAGGCTACAATCCGCTGTGCGGATCGTTGAATACCCTATCCCATCCTATCCATAAAACTAAAATACCCAAAAAAGTGGACATGGCTAAAAACACGATGTGGATAAATAGAAAAAATGATATAGTGACAACAAATTCTTCAGACTGCTTACAAAACACTTTAACGGTTCTACAAAAGACAAGGTTTTCTCTTGCATATGTTATGGGGTAGTGTATAAAAATGGTTTTTATATAAAAACGCCCCCAAAAAGTGGGCGTGGGTTAAAATGATATATAGAAGAAATGTTCATATTAATAATGTTAATGATTCTGCATCAAAATTTTTTTCGAAAAATTTAAAATTTGACCGAAAACAGTTTTTTATTGAAAACGCCCCCAAAAAGTGGGCGTGGCAAAAAACTTTATATGGACGAAATATAGATATTAATATTGTCTAAATATGTTGTTCAGAAACTTTTTTAAAATTCCTTACGGTTTGGTCAAAAACTGAGTTTTTCTTAAAAGGGGGCGTGGCAGTGGGCGGATTTCAAAAATTTTTACACTTGTTCTGTAGGCAGAGACGAGGATCCTATATACCAAATTTCATTATCCTAGCTCAAAATTTAAGGCCTAAAAATCGGTGACGTACAGACGGACGGACGGACGGACGAACGGACGGACGGACGGACGGACAGACAGACATGGCTTAATCGACTCAGCTAGCGATTCTGAGTCGATCCATATACTTTGAGGTATATGTAGCAAAATTATTTCTCTATGTTACAAACTAAGTATCAAAACTAATATACCCCTATGGGATAGGGTATAAAAATTAAAATTCTTGTACTTTGTTTACATCAGATTTTCTTTTTATACCCTATCCCATAGGGGGGTATATTAGTTTTGATACTGAGTTTGTAACATAGAGAAATAATTTTGCTACATATACCTCAAAGTATATGGATCGACTCAGAATCGCTAGCTGAGTCGAATTAGCCATGTCTGTCTGTCCGTCCGTCCGTCCGTCCGTCCGTCCGTCCGTCCGTCTGTCTGTTCGTCAGCGGTTTTTGGGCCTTAAATTTTGAGCTAGGATAATGAAATTTGGTATATAGGATCCTCGTCCGTGCCACCAGAACAAGTGTAAAAATTTTTGAAATCCGCCCACTGCCACGCCCCCTTTTTAGGAAAACTTATTTTTTGGCCAAACCGTAAGGAATTTCAAAAAAGTGTCTGAGTAGCATATTTAGACAATCATAATATCTATATTTCGTTCATACAAAGTTTTTTGCCACGCCCACTTTTTGGGGGCGTTTTTAGTAAAAAACGCTTTTTGTCCAAATTTTAAAACTTTCGAAAAAAATTTTGATGCAGAATCATTAACATTATTAATATAAACATTTCGTCTATATACCATTTTAACCCACGCCCACTTTTTGGGGGCGTTTTTATATAAAAACCATTTTTATACACTCCCCCATAACATATGCAGGAGAAAACCTTGTCTTTTGTAGAACCGTAAAATTATTTTGTAAGCAGTCTGAAGAATTTGTTGTCACTATATCATTTTTTCTATTTTATCCACATCGTGTTTTTAGCCATGCCCCCTTTTTTGGGGATTTTAGTTTTATGGATAGGATGGGATAGGGTATTCAACGATCCGCACAGCGGATTGTAGCCTTCTCATATGTTTTTTTTTTTGGGTTTGACAGCATATGTTATTTGTAAACAAATATCTTAAAGGAAGAACATGGAGCTATATGGGCAATGTTATATTGCTGTTCGGAATCAGTTTGCGGATTCAACAGTGGAGTGAAAAGAATGTTGGAGCAGGCATAGCCCCAATCATCGAGTAAGCGTTTTGTATATTTTTGGTCTCCTACTAGTTGGAGAATTCATAATATTCACTACACATAAATCATTTACAAGTGAAATGAAGCTTGATTCCATTCTTATGAAAATATTTTCACTTTATTGCAAACCACCACCCAAAATCTCAAAATAAATTTCCAGATTGAAATTCTCGTAAACGTCAAAATGAAAATGAAATGAAAATTCCTTAGGCAGCCTCTAGGCAGCCTTTAGGCAGGGTTCGCTCGCGCTTAAGTTAGGCGGCCTTTAGGCAACGTTGCCTAAATGTGAAAATCGATTATAAATACCGATTTTGCACTTAGGCAGTACTTAAAGGTTGCCTAAAGTTAGGCAACCTCTAAAATACTTTTATAAATACGGCTGTAAATAATTATATAAATGAATACACCCTAACAATATAAACAACTTATGTAATTAGATTCCCTTAAAAAATTTTAACAAATAAAAACATATGAGAAGACTCATCCTTAAATTAATATCCCCAAAATGTTGTCTTTATGGTCATAAAGTATTGAAAATTACGTTTTCACAACATATTGTTCAGAAGTTTTATCAAATTCTTTTATGGTTCGACAAAAAACAACGTTTTTATACCCTATCCCATAGGGGTATGTTAGTTTTGATACATAGTTTGTAACATAGAGAAATAATTTTGCTACATATACCTCAAAGTATATGGATCGACTCAGAATCGCTAGCTGAGTCGATTTAGCCATGTCTATCCGTCCGTCCGTCCGTGTGTCCGTCCGTCCGTCTGTCTGTTCGTCACCGATTTTTGGGCCTTAAATTTTGAGCTAGGATAAGGAAATTTGGTATATATGATCCTTGTCCGAGTCACCAAAACAAGTGTAAACATTTTTGAAATCCGCCCACTGCCACGCCCCCTTTTTAGGAAAACGTATTTTTTGGCCAAACCGTAATGAATTTTAAAAAAGTGTCTGAGCAGCATATTTAGAGAATAATAATATCTATATTTCGTCAATATAAAGTTTTTGCCACGCCCACTTTTTAGGGGCGTTTTTTATAACAAAAACCTTTTTCGGTCAAATTTTAAAATTTTCGAAAAAAGTTTTGATGCACTATCATTGGTTGTATTAATGTGAACATTTCGTCAATAGACCATTTTAACCCACGCCCACTTTTTGGGGGCGTTTTCTTGCAAAAACCATTTGTATGCCCTACCCCAAGGCATATGCAATAGAAAAACGTTGTTTTTTGTCGAACCATAAAAGAATTTGATAAAACTTCTGAACATTATGTTGTGACAACGTCATTTACAATACTTTATGCCCGTAAAGACCACATTTTTGGGAAAATTAATTTAAGGATGGGATGGGATAGGGTATTAAACGATCCACACAGCGGATTGTAGCCTTCTCATATGTTTCTATTGCATATGCCTTGGGGTAGGGCATACAAATGTTTTTTTGTAAGAAAACGCCCCCAAAAAGTGGGCGTGGGTTAAAATGGTCTATTGACGAAATGTTCATAGTAATACTACCACTGATCGTACATTAAAACTTTTTTTTTGAAAGTTTTAAAATTTGACCAGAACAAGTTTTTTTTTTCAAAAAACGCCCCCCAAAAGATGGTTGGGTGCTGTAGAACGAGGGTAGACTCTGATTGGCGTTAACTTGGCAATGTCCAGTGTTGCAACTCTGACTACACATCAAATGTGCTTATCTTTACCTCCAAGTGGTAACCATCGGGTACTGGTCTCATCCAACCGGATTTGACTTGCTAAACGATAAGTGCGAGTGTTGATAACACGACGAAAAACAGCAACACTATAAACACCCTGGTGAGAATGGCACGGATGAATACCCGGCCTGCTGTCCCAGGCGAACCTAGATGAGCTGCTCTGACATATTCGGACAACAGGTTGTCTAGGAATTTCAAGGGTTAGTCAGGCCCCTTGAACAGAGATGGTGGCGGATGAACCGAAAGGCCAACGGCAGCGCTCAATCCCGTAGTGGATACTGATGGCCCCGTGTCCTAGGGGTATCTAATAAATTGGAACTGGCCCTCCAGGTTGGGGGTTGTGCTTTGGGCTAACTACCCACCCACAGAAAAAAAACATGGTTACGAAGCAACGAATAGCCTCGGAAAGGACGGATTTTATTGTTGACGACCCTGCTAAACGAAAAAAGGACAACGACGTTCGTATCTGCACCTGGAATGTGAGAACATTAAACAGGAGAGGTGCAGGCGAACAACTAGCGGAAGCCCTAAACTGCTACAAAGCAGACATTACTGCCATCCAGGAAATACGATGGGATGGGCCGGGCAAAAAGAGGATGAAAAACTGTGACATATACTACGGACCGTGTTATAGTGAGCAGAAACAGCGACTATTCGGATGCGGATTTGTTATAAGTGCCAGACTTAGGCAAGAAGTCTTATGTTTCCAAGACATTAGCGAACGCATAGTAACAATCCGCATCAAGGCCAAATTCGCCAACATAAGCCTTATATGCGCTCACGCTCCGACGGAAGAAAAAGATGATATAGCTAAGGATTGCTTCTACGAGCTCCTCGACAAAACCTATGAGCGACTACCGAAGTACGATGTTAAAATCGTGCTGGGAGATTTTAACGCAAAGGTAGGAAGAGAAGACATCTTTAGAAGTATTGTCGGAAAACATAGCCTACACGACAACACGTCTGGTAACGGACTTAGGCTAATTGATTTCGCTACGGAACGAAATGCCACTATAGCCAGCACACGGTTTCCTCACCTCGATATCCATAAGGGGACATGGCGGTCTCCAGGTCAACGAACGGTCAACCAAATTGATCACATTGCGATAGATAAGAGGCACGCATCCAGTATTTTGGATGTCCGAACATTCCGAGGAGCTAACATCGACTCGGATCACTACCTTGTAGCAGCCAAGGTAAGAATGCGGATATCCACCACGCCACAACAATCCAGAAATACTGTGAAAAAATTTAATGTCGGAAGACTGCAATCGCAAGAGACCGCCAAGACCTTCGCACAACGCGTATCCCTTAACCTCTCGATTAACACCATACCACCAGCATCGAATGTCGAAGAGCAATGGCAACGATGCCAACAGGCCATTAGATCAGCCGCAACTGATGTGCTAGGTTTCTCGCGCCCACCAGCAAGAAACCCCTGGTTTGATGAGGAATGCCGACAGATGCTCGCAGCCAAGAACGAGGCCTACAAGGCTAAGCTGCAGGTGAAGACGAGAGCTGCCATTGAGCTCTATAGGCAAAGAAGAAGGGAAGAACATCGGCTTTTCAGCAAGAAGAAAAAAGAGCAAGAAAAGCGCGCGATCGAGGATATAGAGAGGTGCCACTCCAGGAACGATGTTCGCAAGTTTTACCAAAGTGTAAAACGTCAAAGCCAAGGATACCAGGCTCGAACAGAATCCTGTCGAGATGAACAAGGAAATATTGTAGTTGAGACACAGTCGATGCTGAGGATATGGAAGAACCACTTCTGCAGACTGTTAAACGGCGATGACGAACAACATTCCGCTGTCAGGCAGAACGAACCATTCAATATTGGCAACGACAGCGAAAACTGCCAACCACCCGACCTGAGTGAAGTGAGGATAGCAATATCTAAACTCAAGCTTAATAAGGCTGCCGGAAATGACGGCCTTCCCGCTGAGCTTTATAAGGCCGGCGGAGATGACTTGGTAAGTAACATCCACCAACTCATAAGCCAAATCTGGTCGGATGAAAATATGCCTGAAGAATGGAACCTCAGCATCGTTTGCCCGATCCACAAAAAAGGAGACCCTCTGAACTGCGCCAACTACAGAGGCATAAGTCTCCTCAACATCGCCTACAAGATCCTATCTGCCGTAATATGTGAACGCCTGAAACCGTTTACCAACAACCTGATTGGCCCTTATCAGTGTGGTTTTAGGCCAGGAAAGTCCACAACCGATCAAATTTTCACACTTCGGCAGATCCTGGAAAAAACTCAAGAAGTCCAAATTGATACCCACCACCTATTCATCGATTTCAAAGCCGCATATGACAGCATTTATAGAGACGAACTATACAGAGCCATGTCTAGTTTTGGTATACCGCCCAAACTCGTCCGTTTGTGTAGGATGACGATGGAGAATTCTCGCTGCTCCATCAGGGTCGGAAACGACCTCACCGACACATTCGATACCAAAAAAGGATTTAGGCAAGGCGATGCGCTGTCATGTGACTTCTTTAATCTGATTCTTGAGAGAATTGTGCAAAACTCCAAAGCCAACACCAGAGGCACAATTTTCCAAAAGTCGGTGCAACTACTAGCATACGCTGACGATATTGACATCATTGGTAGGACTCAACGTGATGTCATAGCTACGTTTGCTAGTATAGAGAAGGAAGCGGCGAAAATGGGTTTAGCAGTAAATGAGGGTAAGACTAAGTATATGCTGTCAACACGAAAGGACACACAACATCGACGAATTGGACAGAACGTCACCATTGACAGATATAACTTTGAGGTAGTACGGGACTTTGTCTACCTCGGCTCCGCTATTAACTCTGACAACAACATCTCGTCAGAAATTAAACGAAGAATTACTCTTGCCAACCGCTGTTTCTTCGGGCTAAGAAGGCAATTTAGTAGTAAAGCCCTCACTCGAACTACTAAGGAGATCCTATATAAGACCCTGATCATCCCAGTCCTGCTCTACGGCGCTGAAGCATGGACCGTATCAAAAGCGGATGAAGAAATCCTTGGTAGATTCGAGAGGAAAATTCTTCGAAAAATCTTCGGTCCCGTTTGCGTTGACGGGCTATGGAGACGAAGATTCAACCAAGAACTATACGAGCTGTACAGCGACATGCCCCTGGTCAAAAAACTCCGCATTGGACGTTTAAGATGGCTAGGACATGTAGAACGAATGGACACCAATACTCCGGCTCGCAGAGTCTTCGATTCCCAGCCAGACGTCGGACGCAGTAGAGGAAGACCTCGCCTTAAGTGGCGCGCACAAGTGGAAACCGACCTCTACCAACTTGGAGTGCGCAACTGGAGGCAATTAGCTAAGGACCGGGCTAATTGGAGAGGCATGTTGGTTGAGGCCCAGGTTCATTCCGGACTGTAGCGCCACTTAAGTAAGTAAGTAAGCCCCCCAAAAGTGGGCGTGGCAAAAACTTTATACGGATGAAGTATAGATTTTACGATTCTCCAAATATGCTGATCAGACACTTTTTTAAAATTCTTTACGGTTTGGCCAAAAAATACGTTTCCCTGAAAAGTGGGCGTGGCAGTGGGCGGATTTCAAATTTTTTTAACATTTGTCCTGGTGGCACGAACAAGGATCCTATTTACCAAATTTCATTATCCTAGCTCCAAATATAAGGCCCAAAAATCGGTGACGAAGAGACAGACGGACGGACGGACGGACAGACTTACTTACTAACTTAAGTGGCGCTACAGTCCGGAATGAACCTGGGCCTCAACCAACATGCCTCTCCAATTAGCCCGGTCCTTAGCTAACTGCCTCCAGTTGCGCACTCCAAGTTGGTTGAGGTCGGTTTCCACTTGTGCGCGCCACTTAAGGCAAGGTCTTCCTGTACTGCGTCCGACGTCTGGCTGGGAATCGAAGACTCTGCGAGCCGGAGTATTGGTGTCCATTCGTTCTACATGTCCTAGCCATCTTAAACGTCCAATGCGGAGTTTTTTGACCAGGGGCATGTCGCTGTACAGCTCGTATAGTTCTTGGTTGAATCTTCGTCTCCATAGCCCGTCAACGCAAACGGGACCGAAGATTTTTCGAAGAATTTTTCTCTCGAATCTACGAAGGATTTCTTCATCCGCTTTTGATACGGTCCATGCTTCAGCGCCGTAGAGCAGGACTGGGATGATCAGGGTCTTATATAGGATCTCCTTAGTAGTTCGAGTGAGGGCTTTCCTACTAAATTGCCTTCTTAGCCCGAAGAAACAGCGGTTGGCAAGAGTAATTCTTCGTTTAATTTCTGACGAGATGTTGTTGTCAGAGTTAAGAGCGGAGCCGAGGTAGACAAAGTCCCGTACTACCTCAAAGTTATATCTGTCAATGGTGACGTTCTGTCCAATTCGTCGATGTTGTGTGTCCTTTCGTGTTGACAGCATATACTTAGTCTTACCCTCATTTACTGCTAAACCCATTTTCGCCGCGTCCTTCTCTATACTAGCAAACGTGGCTATGACATCACGTTGAGTCCTACCAATGATGTCAATATCGTCAGCGTATGCTAGTAGTTGCACCGACTTTTGGAAAATTGTGCCTCTGGTGTTGGCTTTGGAGTTTTGCACAATTCTCTCAAGAATCAGATTAAAGAAGTCACATGACAGCGCATCGCCTAGCCTAAATCCTTTTTTGGTATCGAATGTGTCGGTGAGGTCGTTTCCGACCCTGATGGAGCAGCGAGAATTCTCCATCGTCATCCTACACAAACGGACGAGTTTGGGCGGTATACCAAAACTAGACATGGCTCTGTACAGTTCGTCTCTATAAATGCTGTCATATGCGGCTTTGAAATCGATGAATAGGTGGTGGGTATCGATTTGGACTTCTTGAGTTTTTTCCAGGATCTGCCGAAGTGTGAAAATTTGATCGGTTGTGGACTTTCCTGGCCTAAAACCACACTGATAAGGGCCAATCAGGTTGTTGGTAAACGGTTGCAGGCGTTCACATATTACGGCAGATAGGATCTTGTAGGCGATGTTGAGGAGACTTATGCCTCTGTAGTTGGCGCAGTTCAAAGGGTCTCCTTTTTTGTGGATCGGGCAAACGATGCTGAGGTTCCATTCTTCAGGCATATTTTCATCCGACCAGATTTGGCTTATGAGTTGGTGGATGTTACTTACCAAGTCATCTCCGCCGGCCTTATAGAGCTCAGCGGGAAGGCCGTCATTTCCGGCAGCCTTATTAAGCTTGAGTTTAGATATTGCTATCCTCACTTCACTCAGGTCGGGTGGTTGGCAGTTTTCGCTGCCGTTGCCAATATTGAATGGTTCGTTCTGCCTGACAGCGGAATGTTGTTCGTCATCGCCGTTTAACAGTCTGCAGAAGTGGTTCTTCCATACCCTCAGCATCGACTGTGTCTCAACTACAATATTTCCTTGTTTATCTCGACAGGATTCTGTTCGAGCCTTGTATCCTTGGCTTTGACGTTTTACACTTTGGTAAAACTTGCGAACATCGTTCCTGGAGTGGCACCTCTCTATATCCTCGATCGCGCGCTTTTCTTGCTCTTTTTTCTTCTTGCTGAAAAGCCGATGTTCTTCCCTTCTTCTTTGCCTATAGAGCTCAATGGCAGCTCTCGTCTTCACCTGCAGCTTAGCCTTGTAGGCCTCGTTCTTTGCTGCGAGCATCTGTCGGCATTCCTCATCAAACCAGGGGTTTCTTGCTGGTGGGCGCGAGAAACCTAGCACATCAGTTGCGGCTGATCTAATGGCCTGTTGGCATCGTTGCCATTGCTCTTCGACATTCGATGCTGGTGGTATGGTGTTAATCGAGAGGTTAAGGGCTACGCGTTGTGCGAAGGTCTTGGCGGTCTCTTGCGATTGCAGTCTTCCGACATTAAATTTTTTCACAGTATTTCTGGATTGTTGTGGCGTGGTGGATATCCGCATTCTTACCTTGGCTGCTACAAGGTAGTGATCCGAGTCGATGTTAGCTCCTCGGAATGTTCGGACATCCAAAATACTGGATGCGTGCCTCTTATCTATCGCAATGTGATCAATTTGGTTGACCGTTCGTTGATCTGGAGACCGCCATGTCCCCTTATGGATATCGAGGTGAGGAAACCGTGTGCTGGCTATAGTGGCATTTCGTTCCGTAGCGAAATCAATTAGCCTAAGTCCGTTACCAGACGTGTTGTCGTGTAGGCTATGTTTTCCGACAATACTTCTAAAGATGTCTTCTCTTCCTACCTTTGCGTTAAAATCTCCCAGCACGATTTTAACATCGTACTTCGGTAGTCGCTCATAGGTTTTGTCGAGGAGCTCGTAGAAGCAATCCTTAGCTATATCATCTTTTTCTTCCGTCGGAGCGTGAGCGCATATAAGGCTTATGTTGGCGAATTTGGCCTTGATGCGGATTGTTACTATGCGTTCGCTAATGTCTTGGAAACATAAGACTTCTTGCCTAAGTCTGGCACTTATAACAAATCCGCATCCGAATAGTCGCTGTTTCTGCTCACTATAACACGGTCCGTAGTATATGTCACAGTTTTTCATCCTCTTTTTGCCCGGCCCATTCCATCGTATTTCCTGGATGGCAGTAATGTCTGCTTTGTAGCAGTTTAGGGCTTCCGCTAGTTGTTCGCCTGCACCTCTCCTGTTTAATGTTCTCACATTCCAGGTGCAGATACGAACGTCGTTGTCCTTTTTTCGTTTAGCAGGGTCGTCAACAATAAAATCCGTCCTTTCCGAGGCTATTGGTTGCTTCGTAACCATGCTTTTTTTCTGTGGGTGGGTAGTTAGCCCAAAGCACAACTCCCAACCTGGAGGGCCAGTTCCAATTTATTAGATACCCCTAGGACACGGGGCCATCAGTATCCACTATGGGATTGAGCGCTGCCGTTGGCCTTTCGGTTCATCCGCCACCATCTCTGTTCAAGGGGCCTGACTAACCCTTGAAATTCCTAGACAACCTGTTGTCCGAATATGTCAGAGCAGCTCATCTAGGTTCGCCTGGGACAGCAGGCCGGGTATTCTTCCGTGCCATTCTCACCAGGGTGTTTATAGTGTTGCTGTTTTTCGTCGTGTTATCAACACTCGCACTTATCGTTTAGCAAGTCAAATCCGGTTGGATGAGACCAGTACCCGATGGTTACCACTTGGAGGTAAAGATAAGCACATTTGATGTGTAGTCAGAGTTGCAACACTGGGCATTGCCAAGCTAACGCCAATCAGAGTCTACCCTCGTTCTACAGCACCCAACCATCTACGGACGGACAGACAGACATGGCTAATTCGACTCAGCTAGCGATTCTCAGTCGATCCATATACATACTTTGAGGTATATGTAGCAAATTTATTTCTCTATGTTACAAACTATGTATCAAAACTAATATACCCCTATGAGATAGGGTATAAACAAGGCAAATTGTAAACAAAGTCAAATTAAATACATTGCACTCAAAAGTAATTGTAACCCGATCACCCACTTGTGGTATAGAAAAACATGGGGAAATATGTTTGGTCGTTAAGTAAATTCTTGAACTTTTATAAATTTCTTTGTCACCAAAATTGCTGACCTAAACATAAGTTTCAAGTGCAAGTTTCAATTATGATCAAAGATGTTGTAAAAAGAAAGGGAAGTAAGAAACATATGAGAAGGCTACAATCCGCTGTGCGGATCCCACCCTATCTCATCCCATCCTTAAAATTAATATCACAGAAATGTGTTTTTTATGGTCATAAAGTATTGAAAATGACGTTGCCACAAAGTATTGTTCAGAAGGTTTATCAATTCTTTTATGGTTCGACAAAAAAAAAACTTTTTCTATTGCATGTGTCTTGGGGTAGGGCATACAAATGATTTTTGTAGGAAAACGCCTCCAAAAAGTGGGCGTGGGTTAAAATGGTCTATTGACGAAATGTTCATATTAATACCACCAATGATTGTGCTTCAACATTTTTTCGAAAATTTTAAAATTTGACCAGAAAATGTTTTTTTATAAAAAACGTCCTTGAGGAGTGGGCGTGGGAAAAAACTTTATATTAACGAAATATAGATATTACGATTCTCTAATTATGCTGCTCAAACACGGTTTTGCCAAAAAAATACGTTTTCCTAAAAAGGGGGGCGTGGCAGTGGGCGGTTTTAAAAAAAAATTACACTTGTTCTGGTGGCACGGACAAGGATCTTCTACACCAAATTTCATTATACTAGCTAAAAATTTAAGGCCCAAAAATCGGTGACCAACAGACGGACGGACTCAGCTAGTGATTCTGAGTCGATTGATGATGTACGGACGGATGGACGTACACACATTGCTAAATCGTTTCAGCTAGCGATTTCCTTATGTTACAAACTATGCATCAAAACTTATATAGCCGTATGGGATAGGCTTTAAAAAGGGTGGTGGTAAAAATCCCATACTACTGTGAGCACGTGCTCATCGTCTCTATGAAAATTTCCACCAGCCCACGAAAAAATAAATATTAATATAGGCGAAATTTTCGCATCAAATCAAATCGTCCCCAAAAAGTGGGCGTGGTAAAAGACTTTATAAAAGGGATATAGACATTATGATTGTCTTAATACTGCCAAAGATTATGAATTCTATACAGATGACGCACTCCATACAAGAAAAATTGAAAAATCGTGCTGGCACAGCCCGCCATATGTTTTTATACCCTCAGCATCGCTAGCTGAGTCGATTAAGCCATGTCTGATGAAGTTGTTGTCACTATATCATTTTTTTTCTATTTTATCCACATCGTGTTTTTAGCCATGCCCACTTTTTTGGGGATTTTAGTTTTATGGATAGGATGGGATAGGGTATTCAACGATCCGCACAGCGGATTGTAGCCTTCTCATATGTTTTGTTTTTTGTTTAATGTCAAAACTTATATACGCCTATAAAAACATAATGCCATATAGCATAATGACAAAAACAGTATAATAGGTCATCCGAATTTTTTTAAGTGGGATAATCTAATTTCGTATAAATAAGTCCTTTGTTCATCGATTTTGTCTTAACGACAAGGAATTTTGATAAGTGTCTTACAGTCTAAGCAATATAAATAGACAATGTCATTTTCTATTATTCATCTACATAAAGATTTTAGCCACTTCTGGTTTTGCATGTGTTTAATTTAAGAATGAGATGGGATAAGGTATTAACCATTCGCACGGCGCGGCGGATCGCTTTTTCACGGGTTTTATTTTCAAGTTTTTAATGTTCAGCTTACAACGTCGATTTTCAAAAGGGGCATGGCAGTGGGAGGATTTTGAAAATTGCATTAGTTTTTCTCGGAATTTAAGTCCAATAAAGCGGTGACACACAGATGCACGTACAAACAGACATGTATTGGTATATCGACGCAGCTTTCGATTCGGGTGCCATACATACACCTTACAATGTCCCCATCACGATTATTAATATTATATACCTTCATTGGATTTTCAAGGATATCTATATTGCGGATTTTTGGATTTAGACCATATAAAAAAAATTGTCCATATCTAGCAAATTTGTTGGTCAAATTGAATAAAATTTAATATACATACTACTATATAAATATATATATTCCACTTGATTAGTTTTGGCATTGCTTAACGAAATTTTCAGTTTTGGCCAATATAACAGAAAATCATTATAATTCACAATAACACTTTCCTTTCAATTCCGGTATAAAATTTCTTATAATGGTAGTTCCTCATTTATAAAGCTATATTATCTGTGGTTTTATTGTTCCCGGCGCTAAATACTCATATAGATAATAAATAAGAAGGTATTTACTATAATCATCCATAGCAATCCCAATTTTGCATTATACCAAATTCCATTACAATGATCACGTCATGAACAGATACAGAGGAATTGTTAGTATCTATCTTGGAATTACCAACTATTGCACATCATTTAGCAATCTCGAAATTATTTGTTTCCATATTACAAACTGCACCATTTATCATCGGCAGAGTTTTGCCTTGCATGGTGAACATGAAATATTGAACATTTATGAAATATCTCAGATGATAACAGATAACAGATGAATGTGAACTTTTATATATAGATATGCTATAACATTACAACACATGATTTTATTTGGATTTTCCGCAAAACTAAATAACTAGCTATGACGATATCAAGAGGGGCTTTATTCGAATGCCATTCAATTTACTTCCGATTGAAATTCGCTTGAATTTAAATCCTGTAAGGAGCCATAATATTGCATTTCGTACAAGTTCAGAACTTTCTCTTTGCATTGTAAATGCGATCTGAATGTAGATTGAACGAACTGTCTGTCGTTTGGCTATATGTATATGAGCATTCTTCCCGTAACTGAAAATTGACTTTAGTTGAAGTAAAATTTATCTTAAACATATGAGAGGCTACAATCCGCTATGCGGATCGTTGAATACCCTATCCCATCCCATCCTTTAAATTAATATCCTCAAAATATAGGCCTTATGGCGATGAAATACAGAAAATGACATTGTCATAATATATTGCTCAGACAGTTTCTCAAAATCTTGTGTGGTTCGACAAAAAACAACGTATTTCTATTGCTAATGCCTTGGGATGGGGTATACAAATGGTTTTTGTAAGAAAACGCCCCCAAAATGTGGGCGTAGGTGAAAATGATCTATAGACAAAATGTTTATATTACCATTTCGGAAGTATTTGCATCAAAATTTTTTTCGAAAGTTTTAAAATTTGGACAAAAAGCGTTTTTTACTAAAAACGCCCCCAAAAAGTGGGCGTGGCAAAAAACTTTATATGAACGAAATATAGATATTAGGATTGTCTAAATATGCTACTCAGACACTTTTTTGAAATTCCTTACGGTTTGGCCAAAAAATAAGTTTTCTTAAAAAGGGGGCGTGGCAGTGGGCGGATTTCAAAAATTTTTACACTTGTTCTGGTGGCACGGACGAGGATCCTATATACCAAATTTCATTATCTTAGCTCAAAATTTAAGGCCCAAAAACCGCTGACGAACAGACAGAAGGACGGACGGACGGACGGACGGACGGACGGACAGACAGACATGGCTAATTCAACTCAGCTAGCGATTCTGATTCGATCCATATACTTTGAGGTATATGTAGCTAAATTATTTCTCTATGTTACAAACTAAGTATCAAAACTAATATACCCCTATGGGATAGGGTATAAAAAATGGTTTTTATAAAAAAAACATATGAGAGGCTACAATCCGCTGTGCGGATCGTTGAATACCCTATCCCATCCCATCCTTAAAATTAATATCCTCAAAATATAGGCCTTATGGCGATGAAATACAGAAAATGACATTGTCACAATATATTCCTCAGACAGTTTATCAAAATCTTTTGTGGTTCGACAACAAACAACGTATTTCTATTGCTAATGCCTTGGGATGGGGTATACAAATGGTTTTTGTAAGAAAACGCCCCCAAAATGTGGGCGTAGGTGAAAATGATCTATAGACAAAATGTTTATATTACCATTGCGGAAGTATTTGCATCAAACATTTTTTCGAAAGTTTTAAAATTTGGACAAAAAGCGTTTTTTACTAAAAACGCCCCCAAAAAGTGGGCGTGGCAAAAAACTTTGTATGGACGAAATATAGATATTAAGATTGTCTAAATATGCTGCTCAGGCACTTTTTTGAAATTCCTTACGGTTTGGCTTAAAACTACGTTTTTCTAAAAAGGGGGCGTGGCAGTGGGCGGATTTCAAAAATTTTTACACTTGTTCTGCTTCGTCGGCCAGAGAGTCTATATACCAAATTTGAACTCTCTAGCTCAAAATTTAAGGCCCAAAAATCGGTGACACACAGACGGACGGACGGACGGACGGACAGACAGACATGGCTTAATCGACTCAGCTAGCGATTCTGAATCGATCCATATACTTTGAGGTATATGTATCGAAATTATTTCTCTATGTTACAAACTTAATGTCAAAACTAATATACCCCCCTATGGGATAGGGTATAAACATATGAGAAGGCTACAATCCGCTGTGCGGATCGTTGAATACCCTATCCCATCCTATCCATAAAACTAAAATCCCCAAAAAAGTGGGCATGGCTAAAAACACGATGTGGATAAAATAGAAAAAATGATATAGTGACAACAAATTCTTCAGACTGCTTGCAAAACACTTTTACGGTTCTACAAAATACAAGGTTTTCTCCTGCATATGTTATGGGGTAGTGTATAAAAATGGTTTTTATATAAAAACGCCCCCAAAAAGTGGGCGTGGGTGAAAATGGTATATAGACGAAATGTTTATATTAGGATTGTCTAAATATGTTGCAAACACACTTTTTTGAAATTCCTTACGGTTTGGCTCAAAACTACGTTTTTTCTAAAAGGGGGCGTGGCAGTGGGCGGATTTCAAAAATTTTTACACTTGTTCTGTAGGCAGAGACGAGGATCCTATATACCAAATTTCATTATCCTAGCTCAAAATTTAAGGCCCAAAAATCGGTGACGAACAGACAGACGGACGGACGGACGGACGGACAGACAGACATGGCTAATTCAACTCAGCTAGCGATTCTGATTCGATCCATATACTTTGAGGTATATGTAGCTAAATTATTTCTCTATGTTACAAACTAAGTATCAAAACTAATATACCCCTATGGGATAGGGTATAAAAAATGGTTTTTATAAAAAAAACATATGAGAAGGCTACAATCCGCTGTGCGGATCGTTGAATACCCTATCCCATCCTATCCATAAAACTAAAATACCCAAAAAAGTGGACATGGCTAAAAACACGATGTGGATAAATAGAAAAAATGATATAGTGACAACAAATTCTTCAGACTGCTTACAAAACACTTTAACGGTTCTACAAAAGACAAGGTTTTCTCTTGCATATGTTATGGGGTAGTGTATAAAAATGGTTTTTATATAAAAACGCCCCCAAAAAGTGGGCGTGGGTTAAAATGATATATAGAAGAAATGTTCATATTAATAATGTTAATGATTCTGCATCAAAATTTTTTTCGAAAAATTTAAAATTTGACCGAAAACAGTTTTTTATTGAAAACGCCCCCAAAAAGTGGGCGTGGCAAAAAACTTTATATGGACGAAATATAGATATTAATATTGTCTAAATATGTTGTTCAGAAACTTTTTTAAAATTCCTTACGGTTTGGTCAAAAACTGAGTTTTTCTTAAAAGGGGGCGTGGCAGTGGGCGGATTTCAAAAATTTTTACACTTGTTCTGTAGGCAGAGACGAGGATCCTATATACCAAATTTCATTATCCTAGCTCAAAATTTAAGGCCTAAAAATCGGTGACGTACAGACGGACGGACGGACGGACGGACGGACGGACGGACGGACGGACGGACGGACGGACGGACGGACGGACAGACAGACATGGCTTAATCGACTCAGCTAGCGATTCTGAGTCGATCCATATACTTTGAGGTATATGTAGCAAAATTATTTCTCTATGTTACAAACTAAGTATCAAAACTAATATACCCCTATGGGATAGGGTATAAACATATGAGAGGCTACAATCCGCTATGCGGATCGTTGAATACCCTATCCCATCCCATCCTTTAAATTAATATCCTCAAAATATAGGCCTTATGGCGATGAAAAACAGAAAATGACATTGTCACAATATATTGCTCAGACAGTTTCTCAAAATCTTTTGTGGTTCGACAAAAAACAACGTATTTCTATTGCTAATGCCTTGGGATGGGGTATACAAATGGTTTTTGTAAGAATACGCCCCCAAAATGTGGGCGTAGGTGAAAATGATCTATGGAAAAAATGTTTATATTACCATTGCGGAAGTATTTGCATCAAAATTTTTTTCGAAAGTTTTAAAATTTGGACAAAAAAAGTTTTTTACTTAAAACGCCCCCAAAAAGTGGGCGTGGCAAAAAACTTTGTATGAACGAAATATAGATATTAGGATTGTCTAAATATGTTGCTTACACACTTTTTTGAAATTCCTTACGGTTTGGCTTAAAACTACGTTTTTTCTAAAAGGGGGCGTGGCAGTGGGCGGATTTAAAAAAATTTTACACTTGTTCTGGTGACTCAGCCAAGGATCCTATATACCAAATTTCATTATCCTAGCTCAAAATTTAAGACCCAAAAATCGGTGACGAACAGACAGACGGACGGACGGACACACGGACGGACGGACGGACGGACAGACAGACATGGCTAATTCGACTCAGCTAGCGATTCTGAGTCGATCCATATACTTTGAGGTATATGTAGCTAAATTATTTCTCTATGTTACAAACTAAGTATCAAAACTAATATACCCCTATGGGATAGGGTATAAACATATGAGAGGCTACAATCCGCTGTGCGGATCGTTGAATACCCTATCCCATCCCATCCTTAAAATTAATATCCTCAAAATATAGGCCTTATGGCGATGAAATACAGAAAATGACATTGTCACAATATATTCCTCAGACAGTTTATCAAAATCTTTTGTGGTTCGACAACAAACAACGTATTTCTATTGCTAATGCCTTGGGATGGGGTATACAAATGGTTTTTGTTAGAAAACGCCCCCAAAATGTGGGCGTAGGTGAAAATGATCTATAGACAAAATGTTTATATTACCATTGCGGAAGTATTTGCATCAAAAATTTTTTCGAAAGTTTTAAAATTTGGACAAAAAGCGTTTTTTACTAAAAACGCCCCCAAAAAGTGGGCGTGGCAAAAAACTTTGTATGGACGAAATATAGATATTAAGATTGTCTAAATATGCTGCTCAGGCACTTTTTTGAAATTCCTTACGGTTTGGCTTAAAACTACGTTTTTCTAAAAAGGGGGCGTGGCAGTGGCCGGATTTCAAAAATTTTTACACTTGTTCTGCTTCGTCGGCCAGAGAGTCTATATACCAAATTTGAACTCTCTAGCTCAAAATTTAAGGCCCAAAAATCGGTGACACACAGACGGACGGACGGACGGACAGACAGACATGGCTTAATCGACTCAGCTAGCGATTCTGAATCGATCCATATACTTTGAGGTATATGTATCGAAATTATTTCTCTATGTTACAAACTTAATGTCAAAAAACTAATATACCCCCCTATGGGATAGGGTATAAACATATGAGAGGCTACAATCCGCTATGCGGATCGTTGAATACCCTATCCCATCCCATTCTTTAAATTAATATTTTCAAAATATAGGCCTTATGGCGATGAAATACAGAAAATGACATTGTCACAATATATTGCTCAGACAGTTTCTCAAAATCTTTTGTGGTTCGACAAAAAACAACGTATTTCTATTGCTAATGCCTTGGGATGGGGTATACAAATGGTTTTTGTAAGAAAACGCCCCCAAAATGTGGGCGTAGGTGAAAATGATCTATGGACAAAATGTTTATATTACCATTGCGAAAGTATTTGCATCAAAATTTTTTTCGAAAGTTTTAAAATTTGGACAAAAAACGTTTTTTACTTAAAACGCCCCCAAAAAGTGGGCGTGGCAAAAAACTTTGTATGAACGAAATATAGATATTAGGATTGTCTAAATATGTTGCTTACAGACTTTTTTGAAATTTATTACGGTTTGGCTTAAAACTACGTTTTTTCTAAAAGGGGGCGTGGCAGTGGGCGGATTTTAAAAATTTTTACACTTGTTCTGGTGACTCAGCCAAGGATCCTATATACCAAATTTCATTATCCTAGCTCAAAATTTAAGGCCCAAAAATCGGTGACGAACAGACGGACGGACGGACGGACGGACGGACGGACAGACAGACATGGCTAATTCGACTCAGCTAGCGATTCTGAGTCGATCCATATACTTTGAGGTATATGTAGCTAATTTATTTCTCTATGTTACAAACTAAGTATCAAAACTAATATACCCCTATGGGATAGGGTATAAAAACGTGGGATTAAAAGGGAGATGTGGAAGACCCACAAATTTATGCACATGACCACTGAATAGAGGCATTATGGAAGATTGGTATACCTATTATATTAATGTCTGCATATTATCGTATTGGATTAGTATGTCAGTAATGAAATTCTCATAATAACATATGAGAAGGCTACAATCCGCTGTGCGGATCGTTGAATACCCTATCCCATCCCATCCTTAAAATTAAAATATCCAAAAAGTGGGCTTTATGGGCCTATAATATAGAAAATGACATTGTCACAACATATTGTTCAAACAGTTTATCAGAATATTTTGTTGTTTGACAAAAAACATCGTTTTTCTCCTGCATATGCTATGGGGTAGGGTATACAAACGGTTTTTGTAAGAAAACGCCCCCAAAAAGTGGGCGTGGGTTAAAACGGTCTATAGACGAAATGTTCACATTAATACTACCAATGATTGTGCATCAAATTTTTTTTTGAAATTTTTAAAATTTGACCAGAAAAGGTTTATTATAAATAACGCCCCTAAAAGTGGGCGTGGCAAAAAACTTTATATAAACGAAATATAGATATTACGATTCTCTAAATATGCTGCTCAGACACTTTTTTGAAATTCCTTACGGTTTGGCCAAAAAATACATTTTCCTGAAAAGGGGGCGTGGCAGTGGGCGGATTTCAAAACTTTTTACACTTGTTCTGGTGGCACGGACGAGGATCCTATATACCAAATTTCATTGTCCTAGCTCAAAATTTAAGGCCCAAAAATCGGTGACGAACAGACAGACGGACGGACGGACGGACGGACAGACAGACATGGCTAATTCGACTCAGCTAGCGATTCTGAGTCGATCCATATACTTTGAGGTATATGTAGCTAAATTATTTCTCTATGTCACAAACTAAGTATCAAAACTAACATACCCCTATGGGATAGGGTATAAAAATGTGCATATGAAATATTTATAACCTATCCCATAGGGGTATATTAGTTTTGATACATAGTTTGTAACATAGAGAAATAATATACCTCAAAGTATATGGATCGACTCAGAATCGATAGCTTAGTCGATTAAGCAATGTCTGTCCGTCCGTCCGTCCGTCCGTCCGTACGTCACCAGTTTTTGGGCCTAAAATTTTGAGCTAGAAGGATGAAATTTGGTACACGTGCTCTTTGTTGCTCCCAGCAGAACAAGTGTAAATATTTTGAAATCCGCCCACTGCCACGCCCCCTTTTTAGAAAAACGTGTTTTTTGGCTAAACCATAAGGAAAAAGTGTCTGAAAAAAGTAGTTAGAAAATTGTAATATCTATATTTCGTTCATATCAAGATTTATGCCACGCCCACTTTTTGGTGGCGTTTTTAATAAAAAACGTTTTACGGTCCAATGTTGAAATTTTGGAAAAAAATTTTGATGCAGAAAAGTTAGTAATATTAATATAAACATTTCATCCATAGATCATTTTAGCCCACGCGCACTTTTTGAGGGCGTTTTCTTACAAAAACCGTTTGTATACCCTACCCCATAGCATATGCAGGAGGAAAACGATGTGTTTAGTCAAACAACAAAAGATTCTGATAAACTGTTTGAACAATGTGTTGTGACAATGTCATTTTCTATATTATAGGCTAATAAGGCCCACTTTTTGGAGATATTAATTTTAAGGATGGGATGGGATAGGGTATTCAACGATCCGCACAAGGGATTGTAGCCTTCTCATATGTTTATACCCTATCCCATAGGGGTATATTAGTTTTGATACATAGTTTGTAACATAGAGAAATAATTTAGCTACATATACCTCAAAGTATATGGATCGACTCAGAATCGATAGCTGAGTCGATTTAGCCATGTCTGTCCGTCCGTCCGTCCGTCCGTCCGTCCGTCCGTCCGTCCGTCCGTCCGTCCGTCCGTCCGTCCGTACGTCACCAGTTTTTGGGCCTTAAATTTTGAGCTAGAAGGATGAAATTTGGGTCACGTGCTCTTTGTTGCTCCCAGCAGAACAAGTGTAAAAATTTTTGAAATCCGCCCACTGCCACGCCCCCTTTTTAGAAAAACGTATTTTTTGGCCAAACCATAAGGAATTTTGAAAAACTTTCTGAACAACATATTTAGACAATCTGAATATCTGTATTTCGTTCATATAAAGTTTTTTGCCACGCCCACTTTTTGGGGGCGTTTTTAATAAAAAACGTTTTTCGGTCAAATTTTAAAATTTTCGAAAAAACTTTTGATGCAGAATCATTAGTAGTATAAATATGAACATTTCGTCCATAGACTATTTCAACCCACGCCCACTTTTTGGGGGCGTTTTTATATAAAAACCATTTTTACACACTACCCCATAACATATGCAGGAGAAAACCTTGTCTTTTGTAGAACCGTCAAAGTTTTTTGTAAACAGTCTGAACAATTTGTTGTCACCATGTCATTTTCTTTATTTTATCCACATCGTGTTTTTAGCCATGTCCACTTTTTGGGGATTTTAGTTTTACAGATAGGATGGGATAGGGTATTCAACGATCCGCACAGTGGATTGTAGCCTTCTCATATGTTTTTTTTACAATGTTGATGAAATTCGCATTTTGAAATTGAAAACTAAAACTTTTGCGGGCTTCTTCATCGTAGTGTTGATTGATTAAAATTTGGACTTCGGTTTTTTTTCACAGATCCAATAGGTAAATGCTTTATTAGGTGTATGTTGAGTAAAGAGTTGGCATGATAAACAGAAAATGAAAAATTATAGTTTACATAGATATCGCACGCGGAAGGAATCGAGTGGTGGGTGCACGACTGGGTCGTACGCAACTTTCTGTTTCACAGCGAGTTGGGCGTTAGATCAAATCATAAGCATTATTGATTATTGATGCTAAAAATTATATAAATAATGTAGAAATGTGATTATAGGAACGTTTACTCTAAACTTTGTAAGAAATCGCTTTTTGAATAATAATCATTTTCGGTTATTGGCCAAAACTGAAAATTCCGTTTAGTGGTAGTTAAGCTAACACGAATTATATAGAATTTTTGCAAACAGTAATAGTAGTATATAAATTAAATTTCATTTAATTTCACATAATAATTTGCGAGAAATTAATAATTTTCTTAATATGGAATATGTGAAAAAATCCGTTATATAGATTTTCTAAAAAAACATATATGAGAGGCTACAATCCGCTATGCGGATCGTTGAAAACCCTATCCCATCCCATCCTTAAAATTAATATCCTCAAAATATAGGCCTTATGGCGATGAAATACAGAAAATGACATTGTCATAATATATTGCTCAGACAGTTTCTCAAAATCTTTTGTGGTTCGACAAAAAACAACGTATTTCTATTGCTAATGCCTTGGGATGGGGTATACAAATGGTTTTTGTAAGAAAACGCCCCCAAAATGTGGGCGTAGGTGAAAATGATCTATGGACAAAATGTTTATATTACCATTGCGGAAGTATTTGCATCAAAATTTTTTTCGAAAGTTTTAAAATTTGGACAAAAAACGTTTTTTACTAAAAACGCCCCCAAAAAGTGGGCGTGGCGAAAAACTTTGTATAAACGAAATATAGATATTAGGATTGTCTAAATATGTTGCAAATGCACTTTTTTGAAATTCCTTATGGTTTGGCTTAAAACTACGTTTTTCTAAAAGGGGGCGTGGCAGTGGGCGGATTTTAAAAATTTTTACACTTGTTCTGGTGACTCGGCCAAGGATCCTATATACCAAATTTCATTATCCTAGCTCAAAATTTAAGGCCCAAAAATCGGTGACGAACAGACAGACGGACGGACGGACAGACAGACATGGCTAATTCGACTCAGCTAGCGATTCTGAGTCGATCCATATACTTTGAGGTATATGTAGCTAAATTATTTCTCTATGTTACAAACTAAGTATCAAAACTAATATACCCCTATGGGATAGGGTATAAACATATGAGAAGGCTACAATCCACTGTGCGGATCGTTGAATACCCTATCCCATCCTATCTGTAAAACTAAAACCCCCAAAAAGTGGACATGGCTAAAAACACGATGTGGATAAAATAAAGAAAATGACATGGTGACAACAAATTCTTCAGACTGCTTATAAAAAACTTTTACGGTTCTACAAAAGACAAGGTTTTCTCCTGCATATGTTATGGTTATACCCTATCCCATAGGGGTATATTAGTTTTGATACTTAGTTTGTAACATAGAGAAATAATTTTGCTACATATACCTCAAAGTATATGGATCGACTCAGAATCGCTAGCTGAGTCGATTAAGCCATGTCTGTCTGTCCGTCCGTCCGTCCGTCCGTCCGTCCGTCTGTACGTCACCGATTTTTAGGCCTTAAATTTTGAGCTAGGATAATGAAATTTGGTATATAGGATCCTCGTCTCTGCCTACAGAACAAGTGTAAAAATTTTTGAAATCCGCCCACTGCCACGCCCCCTTTTAAGAAAAACTCAGTTTTTGACCAAACCGTAAGGAATTTTAAAAAAGTTTCTGAACAACATATTTAGACAATATTAATATCTATATTTCGTCCATATAAAGTTTTTTGCCACGCCCACTTTTTGGGGGCGTTTTCAATAAAAAACTGTTTTCGGTCAAATTTTAAATTTTTCGAAAAAAATTTTGATGCAGAATCATTAACATTATTAATATGAACATTTCTTCTATATATCATTTTAACCCACGCCCACTTTTTGGGGGCGTTTTTATATAAAAACCATTTTTATACACTACCCCATAACATATGCAAGAGAAAACCTTGTCTTTTGTAGAACCGTTAAAGTGTTTTGTAAGCAGTCTGAAGAATTTGTTGTCACTATATCATTTTTTTCTATTTATCCACATCGTGTTTTTAGCCATGTCCACTTTTTTGGGTATTTTAGTTTTATGGATAGGATGGGATAGGGTATTCAACGATCCGCACAGCGGATTGTAGCCTTCTCATATGTTTTTTATATAAAAACGCCCCCAAAAAGTGGGCGTGGGTTAAAATGGTCTATTGACGAAATGTTCATATTTATATTACTAATGATTCTGCATCAAAAGTTTTTTAGAAAATTTTAAAATTTGACCGAAAAACGTTTTTTATTAAAAATGCCCCCAAAAAGTGGGCGTGGCAAAAAACTTTTTATGAACGAAATACAGATATTCAGATTGTCTAAATATGTTGTTCAGAAAGTTTTTCAAAATTTCTTATGGTTTGGCCAAAAAATACGTTTTTCTAAAAAGGGGGCGTGGCAGTGGGCGGATTTCAAAATTTTTTACACTTGTTCTGCTGGGAGCAACAAAGAGCACGTGTACCAAATTTCATCCTTCTAGCTCAAAATTTAAGGCCCAAAAACTGGTGACTGACGGACGGACGGACGGACGGACAGACATGGCTAAATCGACTCAGCTATCGATTCTGAGTCGATCCATATACTTTGAGGTATATGTAGCTAAATTATTTCTCTACGCTACAAACTATGTATCAAAACTAATATACCCCTATGGGATAGGGTATAAACATATGAGAGGCTACAATCCGCTGTGCGGATCGTTGAATACCCTATCCCATCCCATCCTTAAAATTAATATCCTCAAAATATAGGCCTTATGGCGATGAATAACAAAAAATGACATTGTCACAATATATTGCTCAGACAGTTTATCAAAATCTTTTGTGGTTCGACAAAAAACAACGTATTTCTATTGCTAATGCCTTGGGATGGGGTATACAGATGGTTTTTGTAAGAAAACGCCCCCAAAATGTGGGCGTAGGTGAAAATAATCTATGGACAAAATGTTTATATTACCATTGCGGAAGTATTTGCATCAAAATTTTTTTCGAAAATTTTAAAATTTGGACAAAAAACGTATTTTACTAAAAACGCCCCTAAAATGTGGGCGTGACAAAAAACTTTGTATGGACGAAATATAGATATTAGGATTGTCTAAATATGCTGCTCAGGCACTTTTTTGAAATTCCTTACGGTTTGGCTTAAAACTACGTTTTTCTAAAAGGGGGCGTGGCAGTGGGCGGATTTCTAAAATTTTTACACTTGTTCTGCTTCGTCGACCAGAGAGTCTATATACCATATTTGAACACTCTAGCTCAAAATTTAAGGCCCAAAAATCGGTGACACACAGACGGACGGACGGACGGACGGACGGACAGACAGACATGGCTTAATCGACTCAGCTAGCGATTCTGAATCGATCCATATACTTTGAGGTATATGTATCGAAATTATTTCTCTATGTTACAAACTTAATGTCAAAACTAATATACCCCCCTATGGGATAGGGTATAAACATATGAGAAGAGTACAATCCCCTGTGCGGATCGTTTATTACCCTATCCCATCCTATCTGTAAAACTCAAATCCCCAAAAAGTGGACATGGTTAAAAACACGATGTGGATAAAATAAAGAAAATGACATGATGACAACAAATTCTTCAGACTGCTTAAAAAAACTTTTACGGTTCTACAAAAGACAAGGTTTTCTCCTGCATATGTTATGGTTTTTATATAAAAACGCCCCCAAAAAGTGGGCGTGGGTTAAAATGGTCTATTGACGAAATGTTCATATTTATATTACTAATGATTCTGCATCAAAAGTTTTTTCGAAAATTTTAATTTTTTTTTTGACTGAAAAACGTTTTTTATTAAAAACGCCCCCAAAAAGTGGGCGTGGCAAAAAACTTTACATGAACGAAATACAGATATTCAGATTGTCTAAATATGTTGTTCAGAAAGTTTTACAAAATTCATTATGGTTTGCCCAAAAAATACGTTTTTCTAACAAGGGGGCGTGGCAGTGGGCGGATTTCAAAAATGTGTACACTTGTTCTGCTGGGAGCAACAAAGAGCACGTGTACCAAATTTCATCCTTCTAGCTCAAAATTTAAAGCCCAAAAACTGGTGACGTACGGACGGACGGACGGACAGACATGGCTAAATCGACTCAGCTATCGATTCTGAGTCGATCCATATACTTTGAGGTATATGTAGCTAAATTATTTCTCTATGTTACAAACTATGTATCAAAACTAATATACCCCTATGGGATAGATTATAAACATATCCGAAAGAGGCTACAATCCGCTGTGCGGATCGTTGAATACCCTATCCCATCCCATCCTTAAAATTAATATCCTCAAAATATAGGCCTTATGGCGATGAAATACAGAAAATGGCATTGTCACAATATATTGCTCAGACAGTTTATCAAAATCTTTTGTGGTTAGGGTATATGGGATAGGGTATAATTACTTACTCCGTACCTTGACGTTGATCTATACCTACAACAAACTCGAATAATTGCACTTTACTTAGCAATACAAATGGTTTTTGTAAGAAAACGCCCCCCAAATGTGGGCGTAGGTGAAAATGATCTATAGACAAAATGTTTATATTACCATTGCGGAAGTATTTGCATCAAAAATTTTTTCGAATGTTTTAAAATTTGGACAACAAGCGTTTTTTACTAAAAATGCCCCCAAAAAGTGGGCGTGGCAAAAAACTTTGTATGGACGAAATATAGATATTAGGATTGTCTAAATATGCTGCTCAGACACTTTTTTGAAATTCCTTATGGTTTGGCCAAAAAATACGTTTTCCTAAAAAGGGGAAGTGGCAGTGGGCGGATATCAAAAAAATTTACACTTGTTCTGGTGGCAAGGACAAAGATCCTATATACCAAATTTCATTATGCTAGCTCAAAATTCAAGGCCCAAAAATCGGTGACGAACAGACAAACGGACGGACGGACGGACAGACAGACATGGCTAATTCGACTCAGCTAGCGATTCTGAGTCGATCCATATACTTTGAGGTATATGTAGCTAAATTATTTCTCTATGTTACAAACTAAGTATCAAAACTAATATACCCCTATGGGATAGGGTATAAACAGAAATTCCAATCGATACACCGATTTAAATCAATATTTAACTAATTATCTTTCCAAAACTATCTATTTATTGAAATGTTGGTAAGAACGTGATTTACATATTAAGACCTATCAGTTATTCACTGAGATCTTGTAATTTAATGCCTGTCGATTCCTGCTCTGTAGGAGCTTCAAGAACCAAATACGTTGAGTTTTTTTCGGATATAAGTACCTAAGCTCAAAAAAGTTGATATTTAGGAAAAAATATTGTATATTTATCAAAAGCCAGTGAATAAATGTGTTGGTATACTATATGTTAATTTGTGTGTTATGTTTGTTAATGTCTTCTTTCAATGCAGTAAATGAAGTAGATATAACTTTGTAATTGATTTAATTGTTAAAAACGTATGGTTGATTTTTTTTAAACAAGACTCCATGAAATTTACACATAAGGCGTCACGTTCGTCACGACTGAATAATATTTATTTACCACATCATTTCACCGAGGATACAAGAGTAACGCATCAATTTTAAATAGCTTTTAAAAATATTTCAATAAAATTGATTTAAATTGAAGTAAAAAATTACTAACTCCGTACCGGCGTACCTTGACGTTGATCTATACCTACAACAAACTCGAATAATTGCTCTCTACTTAGCAATGCATAAACTCATGAAATCCTTGTATCACAATAAAATGTAGGCCAAACCCCTGTTCGTCAAGTAAATACTGTGCCTGAGCCAATGTCCCACTCTTGGCACTGAGTTCTCATTTAGTAAAGGTTTTTGAGTGCTAGAGTTATTTACTATTCACTACAGTTATACCTGCCACTCATAGTGTATAACACTCCTCATGTGACAGCTTCCTTCGTCGCTATTGATAACGACGAAGACAACTACGTCTAGGTACGTCTACTAGGACGATGAGAGAATATTTTTAAGTAGCTACTGCAATGGTAGTGAACTCATTTGTATGTTTAACCATACTTACAAAGCCCGCGCAAAAAAAAATTAAGAGAGAAAAAGGAGAAAGTATATAAACACCGCAATACACAAAATGGAAATTTTCAGCGCATAATGTCGCAGATGTAGGTATACAAAACGAGAGTTGTTGACAGAAGTTCTGGTAAACACATCTAACGTTCTTATTCATTCAATCAACTTGAGTGGTTTCAAGGTAGCATCAGGTCCCCCTTTATACCTACCCCTTAAACATTAGACCCAGCATCAGATGTACTGTCGTACAGACACAATGTCCCGCATTTCCTAGTAAGCGAATCACATTCCATGGCATTGCTTCTGTATAACGCCTTGTGAAATAGTTGATTACAAGACACAGGGATATACTATACACACGGGCAATTTCTCAAAATTGAACCAAACGACTCTTCGAAGTAGGACTCTACTGAAGTGATGCTGCTAATCCTTTTGCAGGGTTTATTCCGCTTGACAGCGTACAATCAAGGAAAACAATTTTGAATTTTGTCTGCATGTCTCTCTGCAAGGTATTTGTGTTAAGGACTTTGCAATACCCGGACGTCGGATTCAAGTAGATTACTAGTATATGCCTTGTGAAGGCAACGAACTATAAAGATACTGAGAAGGTAGGTTAGAATGTGACGATTCAGCGGACGACTATGGATGTTCTTTTTAAGTTATTTGTCGCAATAGTGGAGTAGGGATCGATTTACAGTTTGCAACATTTTGATAAAGGAACAGTAATAAACAGGATGCTAAGGTACAGTAAATGAATTGGTTATATTCATATGTTCAGCCCATGCACTTTAAAATGGAGATCGTTTGAACTAAGACTAATCGATGAGTCCGAAACAGAAACCCTATCTGTCGAAACAGAAACCCTATCTGAGTTCACTTGAAGTGGAAGAGCAGTGATGTATACAACACCACATTTGCATGGATAGTTTTAGTAATTCGCTGAAATCATGCTTTTATGGATGATGATGATAAAAACATATGAGAAGGCTACGATCCGCTGTGCGGATCGTTGAATACCCTATCCCATCCCATCCTTAAAGTTAATATCTCCAAAAAGTGGGCTTTATTAGCCCATAATATAGAAAATGACATTGTCACAACAATATATTGTTCAAACAGTTTATCAGAATATTTTGTTGTTTGACAAAACACATCGTTTTCCTACTGAATATGCTATGGGGTTGAGTATACAAACGGTTTTTGTAATAAAACGCCCCCAAAAAGTGGGCGTGGGCTAAAATGATCTATGGACGAAATGTTTATGTTAATATCACTAATTATTCTGCATCAAATTTTTTTTTCGAAAATTTTAAAATGTGACCGTAAAACGTTTTTTATTAAAAACGCCCCAAAAAGTGGGCGTGGCGAAAAACTTTATATGAACGAAATACAGATATTACGATTGTCTAATTACGTTTCTTAGACACCTTTTTAAAATTCGTTATGGTTTGGCCAAAAAATACGTTTTTCTAAAAAGGGGGCGTGGCAGTGGGCGGATTTTAAAAATGTTTACACTTGTTCTGGTGACTCGGACAAGGATCCTATATACCGAATTTCATTATCCTAGCTCAAAATTCAAGGCCCAAAAATCGGTGACGAACAGACAGACGGACGGACGGACGGACAGACAGACATGGCTAATTCGACTCAGCTAGCGATTCTGAGTCGCTCCATATACTTTGAGTTATATGTAGAAAAATTATTTCTCTATGTTACAAACTGTGTTTCAAAACTAATATACCCCTATGGGATAGGGTATAAAAAGCAAGTAGTGGGTGCACGACTGAGTCGGATGTACTTGCTCCACGGGCGCTAGACTGTAGATAATTCTTATAAAAAAAAAAACGTTCTAGAGATTTTTTTTATATATATTTATGATGTTTCATATGTAGTATATTCAGTTGTGCAACTAAATTAAATGAAAATGAAACTAAAAATCCCCTTAAGAGGTATGTAGGCTGAAACTAAGTATGAGTCATTATACCTTATCCCATAGGGGTAGGTATATTAGTTTTGATACATAGTTTGTAACTGTTATATATTAAATTGAAGTATCTTGAAATAATTTTGTAAGCCACATTTTACTAGAATCAATATCTTTCATTATACACACATCTCTATCAATGTAAACAGAATGGAACTGGATCAATGTTGCTGGCGATATTCAGTGTGGAATGATGGACACTCCTTCTTCTCTTACCGACTATCGACCAGACAACAAGTACCAGTTGTTCAATAAAATATATATGTAAGTTACTTAAACCGTCTTTTATTAACGAACAAACATATATAATACTGGCGACGAGGATTATCGGAAAAATAAAAAAAGGTATGCTGTGTTAAATGCCCAACACAGGCAAAGAAGAAAAAAAGCTGAATACAAACAAAAAATCGCAATACGTGCAAAAATGAGTCAACTATTGGGGTCGATGGAGACATTTTCGCCAGGAGACGATTTTGAAGAGTATATCGATCGCTTGGGAGAATACCTAAAATGCAATGAAGTGTCGGAGCAAAAAAAAAACTTCAGTTTTTATAACCCTAATCGGCTCGGAAGCATACAAAACGCTGAAAACGGTATTGGCCCCCGTCAATCCCAATACTAAAACGTACGATGAATTAGTGAAGGAGTTGGAAAAAATCTATTCGCCTAAGAAATTTGCGATAGCTGAAAGGTTTAAATTTTACCAGCGAAACCAAAAAGCTGGAGAAAATATTAAAGAGTATATCGTCGCACTGAAGCTCTTATCAAGAGACTGTAAGTTTGAGCGGTTTCTAGACCAAGCTCTAAGAGACAAATTTGTGTTCGGGCTCCATAATCCGCAGATTCAAGAGAAACTATTAGAAGACGATGAAGCAAACTTTAATAGTGTATGTGAAAAAGCCATAAAGTTTGAACTTCTCGCAGAGGATCGGCTGATAATGAAACCCCACCACGTGAACATTGTCAAGGGCAAAGGAGACAGAGTTCACTACAAACAACAACAATCAAAGTCAAATCCAGTTGGTAGTCAACAGTCATCACAGCAACTCACACCCAGTTGGGTTAAACAGAATAACAGTGCGTATAGTAGTTCCAGTCAGTCAAACGTCAAGTGTCAACAATGCGGCAGCCAGCACCGGTATAAGTGTCCAGCAAAAGATATTTTGTGTTAACAATGCAATCAACGAGGACATTTCGCTAAATTTTGCCGGCAAAGTATGAAAAAAGGTCATATAAGATACATTCGTGAAGACATCGGAAACTCTAGTGATGTCAACAATATATCAGCGATAAACATGATAAGTAGCAGTAGTCGCCTTATCGTTACAGTCAGCATACAGCAAAACAGCCTGCAGATGGAATTGGATACTGGAGCATGTCAGTCTATTATAAGTTATGTATTATACAATCAATTATTTAAACATATACCGCTTAAGAATTGTACGTTAGATTTGCAGGCAGTGACAGGTCATCCTATAGAATGCATGGGAGTGTGTGAAGTGCTGGTGAAGTGGCCGTTTGTTGGAGTGTCAGAAGGAATAATGCTGGAACTGTGCGTAGTAAATTGCAACTAAGAATTTATTCCAATATTGGAACGTCCTTGGCTAGATAAATTAATACCAAACTGGAGAAGCAGGGTTACATCAACCGGGTCACACTTATCAAGCCACCAAGTAAGCCATATTAAAATTTCAAATTTGTTAGAGGACAATGACTGCAATAGGGAGGGAAAGTGTAGTGTTGATAGAAAGTTATATGACAAGTCAATGTTAATGGTAGGAGTAGTCTCTGATATGAAGTGCCGGTATCCAAACGTTTTCAAAAATGACTTAACAAAACCTATTTATGGATTTACCGCCGACATTCGGGTTAATTCGAAGTATGTGCCTACATATCACAAACCGTATACTTTACCATTTCGATTGCGTCCCAAAGTCGAAAGTGAGCTAGAAAGATTATGCAAATTAGGAGTCATATCGCCTGTTAAGTACACAGATAATGCTAGTCCGATTGTAGTCGTTCATAAAACAGATGAATCTATTCGAATTTGTGTTGATTTCAAGAGAACCATAAACAAATTTGTGCTGATGGAACACTACCCTCTGCCGATATGTGAGGATCTTTTTGCTCAACTATCGAACGCAAAATTTTTCTGTGTACTCGATTTAGCTGGAGCTGGATCTCGATGATATTATAATAGGTGGAGATACTAAGAATCATTGCGAAGCTAACTTGCATGAAGTATTACGTTACTTAGAGGCTCATAACATTCAGGTCAACTTAAATAAGTGTGTTTTTTATGCGGAAGAGGTGGAATATCTAGGTCATCGTATTTCTTATAATCAGATTAGACCCAGTCAACGAAAATTGAATGCCATATTCAATGCCCCTAGTCCACAAAATTTAACTGAACTACAGTCTTATCTCGGACTGCTAAATTACTATGGAAAATTTATTCCAAATTTGTCAAACAATTTAAACAATCTATATAACCTTTTAAAAAAGGATGTTAAGTTCAAGTGGTCATCTGATTGTGAAAACACATTTCAGCAAAGTAAGCAGTGGTTGGTGGAAAATTGTAGCTTAGAATTATATGATCCGCAAAAAAGCATTGTTATATCGTCAGATGCATCTCCATATGGTTTGGGAGCTATAATGTCTCACCTTGTAAATGGTGTTGAGCGACCTGTTTTGTTCGCCTCGTGCACCCTAAGTCCTGCAAAACGAAATTACTCCCAACTGCATAGGGAAGCGTTCGCCATCATCTTTGCCGTTCGGAAATTTCACAAATACATTCATGGGAAATCATTTATAATTCACAGTGACCATCAGCCACTTCGTGAAATATTTAACCCTAATAAGAGTACTCCTGGTGTTGCAGCAGCTCGCTTGCAGCGATGGGCAGTGATTTTGTCTATGTACGAATTTAAGAAGTCTATAAGAAGGCACAGCAGATGGCACAAGCTGACGCTCTATCGAGATTACCACTTCAAGATTCCTCAAATGTTGAAGATTTTCTAATAAATTCGTTCAATTTATCGGACGATGATCCAGTGAATCTTGATCAAGTTAGGATTAATTCTCTAAAATGTTCGGTTCTTAAATGCGTCATTAATTATGTATCTAAAGGGTGGCCGCTAAAGTCAAAAATAAAATGCTTAGGAGTGTTGTCTTTTTACGATAAGCAAAAAAGTCTATCAGTTGAGAATCAATGTCTTTACTACGGCAATAAATAAGTCATTCCTAATACTTTACAGAACCAGGTTCTTGCCTTAGTTCATGGGGATCATATAGGTACGACTAGAATGAAACAAGTAGCACGAAGTCAGTTTTATTTTAGAAACCTAGATAAAAAAATCGACGAGTTTGTTACTAAGTGTTTTATATGTCAGCAATCACAAAAGGCAAATAAATCAGAGACTACCCCTTGGCCAAAGACATCATTTATGTTTCAACGAATACATATTGATTTCTTTTATTTCGGAAAATATGAATATCTTATTATAGTGGACTCATTTAGTAAATGGATGGATGTCTATCTATTAAATCGGTCTACTGCTGAAGTAATTATTGAAAAACTCAAAATAAGTTTCTCATATTTTGGATTCCCAGTAGAAATTTGCAGTGTTAACGGTCAACCATTCTCCTCTAACAAAATTGTAGATTTTGGTAAACTTAAAATAACAAAGTCTCCTCCGTATCATCCGCAAAGTAATGGGTTGGCCGAAAGGGCAGTTGCTGAGGTTAAACGGTCGTTTAAAAAAATGTTATTAGATAGCAAATATAGTAAGCTCACGGAAAATGAAAAAACTTTACAATTCTTGACAACATACAGGCACACTCCAACAACGGTAACGAAGCTATCACCTTCAGAAACTATTTTTAATTTTAAACCTAGAACAATGCTTAATGTTTTATCGCAAAATCATGCAAATAGTAATACTATGAACAAATCTCTCGCAATTCCAAATACAAAACTAGATAAGGAAGATGTTAAAATTCCAATATTTTCAAAAGGAGAGAAGATAATGTATTGTAATTCTAATAATGAAATAGCTAAATGGATTCCTGCAGTCGTAATTAAAAAAATTAAGTCCATGTATTTACCAAATATTGTATAACAATTCGAGACATGTAGTTCAATGTTCAGAACTAAGAAAATCGTGCTCAGAAGATAAATACCATCCAGCTATTACATTCACGTCTGGTTCTCTTCAAACAAAAGATCAGAGAATTAAAAGTGAAGATAATTCAAACAAACGTAATAAAATTATATATAAAAAAATTAGAAGTTCTTCAAGGATAGCTCAGAAGTTACTTAGCAAATAAAGCTTAGTTTTTGTAAGTCTTGATGAAATATGAACCCCATCTAAAAGGGGAGAAATGTTATATATTAAATTGAAGTATCTTGAAATAATTTTGTAAGCCACATTGTACTAGAATTAATATCTTTCATTATATACACATCTCTATCAATGTAAACAGAATGGAACTGGATCAATGTTGCTGGCGATATTCAGTGTGGAATGATGGACACTCCTTCTTCTCTTACCGACTATCGACCAGACAACAAGTACCAGTTGTTCAATAAAATATATATGTAAGTTAATTAAACCGTCTTTTAATAACGAACAAACATATATAATAGTAACATAGAGAAATAATTTAGGTAGATATACCTCAAACTATATGGATCGAGTCTGAATAATTAGATTAGTCGATTTTGCCACGCTGTTTCTCTGTCTGTATGTCACCGGTTTTTAGTCCTTAAATTTTGAGCTAAGTTAATGCAATTTGGTTTATGTGATCCTTGTACGTGCTGGTCGAACAAGTGTAAAAATCAAAATCCACTCACTGCCGTGCCTACTTTTAAGAAAAACGTTATTTTTGGTCAAACTGTTAAGAATTTTGAAAAAGTTTTTGAATGATGCGATAGTTGGATGTTGTAGAACGAGGGTAGACTCTAATTGGCTTTAACTTGGCAATGCGCATTGGTTGAAACTCCTACCTCAATTGAGCTTATATTTACCTCCAAGTGGTAACCATCGGATACTGGTCTCATCGAACCGGATTTGACTTGCTAATCGATAAGTGCGAGTGTTGATAACAAGACGAAATACAGCAACACTATAAACAGGATTTAGGATTTAAGAGGATTCGACGATATTGACATAATCGGTAGGACTGCCACGTTTGCTAGTAAAGAGAAGGAGGCGACAGTAAATGAGGGTAAGACTAAGTATATGCTGTCAACGCGAAAGGACACACAACCTCGACAAATTAGACTGTACGTCAATATTGACAGATATAACTTTGAGGTAGTACGTTTCTTTGTCTAACTCGGCTCCGCTATTAACTCTGACAACAACATCTCGTCAGATATTAAACACACAAACACTCGAACTGCTAAGGAGATCCTATGTAAGACCCTAATCATCCAGTCCTGCTCTACGGCGTTGAAGCATGGACCTTATAAAAAATAAATGAAGAATTCCTTGGTCGATTCGAGAGGCAGTTAGCTAAGGACCGGGCTAATTGGAGAGTCTTATTGGTTAGGGTCATATGTTTACAACCTGAAATTGATGTAAGTACTGTTGAAGTTCCGACCACTAACTCAGCTATTTCGTAAACTTCACCATGATGAAAACTTAAACGATTTTACATATACAGATTATAAAATAAATGGTCCGATATGACTCAGACAAACACTAAATACCAATTTTCATATAAATCACCGTCGTTCTTGAAAAATCAATAATTTTTAAATGTACAGTTATGTGAATTTTGACGCAAATTGCTTAAGGCATCTTGTAGAAGCTTAGTTATTAGTGTTTTGTCACCATTGTTGAGGCGTTGTTGAGATAATCGATTTTAAAGAAAACCGTTATATGGGGATACATTTATTTCTATTGCCAAATTCTAAAACCCCTCCGTAGGACCACCAATAACACCCATAGCATTTCAGTCATATCGACCGAGTAGTTGAGGTACACTGTCAATACTATACTCCTTACTCCAAACGAAATACCTACATGTCTTTAACACTAGTTTTTGAAGTGAAACTTCTATTGGGACGGTGTGAACTCGACTAAGTACATGCTGTCAACAAACAAACAAGCATCTGACCACCGCCTAGGATAAAACGTCACTATTGATAGCAGCAATTTCGAGGTAGTTAAGGAGTTCACCTACCTTGGAGTTAACATAAACTCCACAATTGACACCCTAATGGAGATCCGTCGAAGAATACCCTAGGAAACCGTTGCTACTTCGGTTTGGCGAATCTACTGGGTTCAAAACTCCTAACTTGAAGGACGAAATGTGTGCTCTACAAAACCCTTATCCTGATAGTTCTGCTTTATGGTGCCGTGTGCTGGACGATAAGCAAGAAGGGAGAGCTGATACTAGGCTCCTTCGAAAGAAAAATACTTCGGCGGATTTTTGGTCCTGTACACGAGGAGGGCGAATGGAGGAGAAGATACAACCGCGAACTTTATGAATTGAAAATTGATATCTAGTCAGATTTGATCTATGAGTTGTATAACGCTAATTTTGAATAAGATTGCCTTTTGAATGTTTGACGGTTTAATCGATATTTGGTAGACATCCCGAAAATTGGAGCGTTGGATTTTGGATTTTTGTTGGATTTTGTGCTTACACTGAAAAGATAATCTGCCCTAGCGAGGTATCCGTCGGAGCGGAACATTTTCCGCAACGCATACTTCGTCGGAGATTCAAATTCCATTCGAGGTATGTGTCATCGGAAAGAAATACTACACAAATGCGACGACGCACAGCGGCTCTATGTTTTGACATGCGACAGATTTAGGATTCTAATAGAGATGTGCAAAATATATCATTATATCGATAAGTCGATATGACTTCCGATATTTTACATATATAAACACAAAAGGAGCTCTAAATCATCATATATCTATATGGGGAGGTGAATTAAATAGATTCTAAAAAGGAAGAATGCTAATGTGCAAATAAATTGTACGCTGGCGTTTACTAGAAAAAAATAGACATACCAATATTCCTTTTCAAAATGTATCGAATCGGTAAATATCGATATATATTTCGAAAACCACATCTCTAACTTATTCAAACTGACATTACCGAGTTGTCAAAAAAAAATCAACACAACAAATGACAAATAAGTTGAAGTTTTAAATTAAATTGATTGTTTCCATTTTTGTCTATATGGACCACAACCTGTGCCCGAACATTCTTTTTTATTTGCAGTCATTCTTAGTGTAATTTTGCGCAATGTCGGGTTTTTGCTGCATTATGTTGACCTGAAGCTCGTACTGTTGAGGGGTGGTTTTTTCCTTTAAGCTCGCCCTGGAAACACAAATTCAAACGATGATCATGAAAATTACTTAAATAAATAGTTTTGTATAATTACATACATTTTGCTATCACTCCACTTCACTTCGTAAACAAATTCCGCGAAGAATTTGTGTCGGAGGAAATCGGAAAAATAATTGCACCTGAACGCGCTTCAACGCAATTCGCTGGGATGCGTTACGAAATGTCGGAGAAATATTCCGAACAGCTTTTCGGAAGAATACCTCGAAGCAAAAATCATCGGAATCGTACAAAATCGGAGAATTTTCCGCTCCGACGGATACCTCGCTAGGGCCGAATATCTTCTTCACCTGTAGAAATCTTGCAGAAGCGACTAATGGCGATATTTGTATTATTGTGTTATAGAAGTGAAACTTTTTTTGTGACGTTGTGAATTCCATTTATCCAATTGTGTAACGAAACATATGAGAAGGCTACAATCCGTTGTGCGGATAGTTGAATACCCTATCCCATCCTATCCATAAAACTAAAATCCCCAAAAAAGCATGGCTAAAAACACGATGTGGATAAAATAGAAAAAATGATATAGTGACAACAAATTCTTCAGACTGCTTACAAAACACTTTTACGGTTCTACAAAATACAAGGTTTTCTCCTGCATATGTTATGGGGTAGTGTATAAAAATGGTTTTTATTTAAAAACGCCCCCAAAAAGTGGGCGTGGGTGAAAATGGTATATAGACGAAATTTATATTAATAATGTTAATGATTCTGCATCAAAATTTTTTTCGAAAAATTTAAAATTTGACCGAAAACAGTTTTTTATTGAAAACGCCCCCAAAAAGTGGGCGTGGAAAAAAACTTTATATGAACGAAATACAGATATTCAGATTGTCTAAATATGTTGTTCAGAAATTTTTTCAAAATTCCTTATGGTTTGGCCAAAAAATACGTTTTTCTAAAAAGGGGGCGTGGCAGTATGCGGATTTCAAAAATTGTTACACTTGTTCAGCTGGGAGCAACAAAGAGCACGTGTACCAACTTTCATCCTTCTAACTCAAAATTTGACGCCCAAAAACTGGTGACGTACGGACGGACGGACAGACATGGCTAAATCGACTCAGCTATCGATTCTGAGTCGATCCATATACTTTGAGGTATATGTAGCTAAATTATTTCTCTATGTTACAAACTAAGTATCAAAACTAATATACCCCTATGGGATAGGGTATAAAAAGTGAACAAACAAACAAACAAATATCGGTTGTCTTCTGATCACCGAAACCGAGGGGCGTCGGTTGCGCTTAGTACTTAGATATGGGAACGCTTGGGAGCACCGCGTGTTGTTGGTTATTGTAAGAGAATGAGTTCAACGTTCATAAAACCGGTTTTGTAGGCGAGGGAACTGAGTTGAAATTCTTCAACCGAGTTTCTGAGGTAGAACAAGGATGAAAACTAATCAAAACACATTTTTCACCAATTAAGTCAATATGTCAGTTCAACTCATCTCGAATGACATGAATACACTATGGAGGTGGTAAACAGTGAGAGAGAAATTAAGCAGAGTGCAGGGGTCGAATTACCACATCAGTTGCGTGAGTCGAGTGAGTAAATGATGGCGTAACTACATTGGGATGATCACATACGAATGGTCACGTATCGAATGCACATTTGGAGTTTTACTAGCAAAATGCTGTTACATTGATGTTTGATGGCTGACAATGGAAAATGTATTGTTTATACCCTATCCCATAGGGGTATATTAGTTTTGATACATAGTTTGTAACATAGAGAAATAATTTAGCTACATTACCTCAAAGTATATGGATCGACTCAGAATCGCTAGCTGAGTCGATTTAGCCATGTCTGTCCGTCCGTCCGTCCGTCCGTCCGTACGTCACCAGTTTTTGGGCGTTAAATTTTGAGTTAGAAGGATGAAAGTTGGTACACGTGCTCTTTGTTGCTCCCAGCTGAACAAGTGTAACAATTTTTGAAATCCGCATACTGCCACGCCCCCTTTTTAGAAAAACGTATTTTTTGGCCAAACCATAAGGAATTTTGAAAAAAATTCTGAACAACATATTTAGACAATCTGAATATCTGTATTTCGTTCATATAAAGTTTTTTGCCACGCCCACTTTTTTTGGGCGTTTTTAATAAAAAACATTTTTCGGTCAAATTATAAAATTTTCGAAAAAACTTTTGATGCAGAATAATTAGTAATATAAATGTGAACATTTCGTCAACAGATCATTTTAACCTACGCCCACTTTTTGGGGGCGTTTTTATATAAAAAAACATTTTTATACACTACCCCATACCATATACAGGAGAAAACATTGTCTTTTTTTAGAACCGTAAAAGTTTTTTATAAACAGTTTGAAGAATTTGTTGTCACCATGTTATATTCTTTATTTTATCCACATCGTTTTTTTAGCCATGTCCACTTTTTGAGGATTTTAGTTTTACAGATAGGATGGGATAGGGTATTCAACGATCCGCACAGCGGATTGTAGCCTTCCATATGTTTTTCTGTGAATGTTAATAAATTGGTTTACTTAAAAATTCTCTCTCAGAATACCTAAAATCCGATACTCGACTCTCGAATTTCATACACGATCATAACAAATCAACATTTTTTAATCACGCGGTATTACTCGATAACTGTTGTGGTAATTCTACCCCAGTTTCACTTCTACCGCGTGTGAACTCACACTCGATTTTTTATACCCTATCCCATTGGGGTATATTAGTTTTGATATATAGTTTGTAACATAGAGAAATAATTTAGCTACATATACCTCAAAGTATATGGATCGACTCAGAATCGCTAGCTGAGTCGATTAAACCATGTCTGCTCTTAAATTTTGAGCTGGGAAAATGAAATTTGGTATATAGTTTCAACGTCCGTGCCTACAGAACAAGGGTAAAAATTTTCAAAATCCGCCGACTGCCACGCCCCCTATTAAGAAAACTCAGTTTTTGCCCAAACCGTATGGAATTTTAAAAAAGTTTCTGAGCAGCATATGTAGAGAATCGTACCCTACCCCAGGCATATGCAATAGAAATACGTTGTTTTTTGTCGAACCACAAAAGATTTTGATAAACTGTCTGAGCAATATATTGTGACAATGTCATTTTCTGTATTTTATCGCCATTAGGCCTATATTTTGAGGATATTAATTTTAAGGATGGGATGGGATAGGGAATTTAACGATCCGCACAGCGGATTGTAGCCTCTCATATGTTTATACCCTATCCCATAGGGGGGTATATTAGTTTTGATACTTAGTTTGTAACATAGAGAAATAATTTAGCTACATATACCTCAAAGTATATGAATCGATTCAGAATCGCTAGCTGAGTCGATTAAGCCATTTCTGTCCGTCCGTCCATCCGTCCGTCCGTCCGTCCGTCTGTGTGTCACCGATTTTTGGGCCTTAAATTTTGAGTCAGAGCGTTGAAATTTGGTATATAGACTCTCTGTCCGACCAAGCAGAACAAGTGTAAACATTTTTGAAATCCGCATACTGCCACGACCCCTTTTAGAAAAACGTAGTTTTAAGCCAAACCGTAAGGAATTTCAAAAAAGTGTCTGAGCAGCATATTTAGACATTACTAATATCTATATTTGGTCCATACAAAGTTTTTTGCCACGCCCACTTTTTGGGGGCGTTTTCAATAAAAAACGTTTTAGGGTCAAATTTTATAATTTTCGAAAAAAATGTTGATGCAGAATCATTAGTAATATAAATATTATAAATACTTTTTGGGGGCGTTTTTATATAAAAACGATTTTTATACACTACCCCATAACATATGCAGGAGAAAACCTTGTCTTTTGTAGAACCGTAAAAGTTTTTTATAAGCAGTCTGAGGAATTTGTTGTCACCATGTCATTTCTTTATTTTATTCACATCGTGTTTTTAGTCATGTCCGCTTTTTGGGGATTTTAGTTTTACAGATAGGATGGGATAGGGTATTCAACGATCCGCACAGTGGATTGTAGCCTTCTCATATGCTTATACCCTATCCCATAGGGGTATATTAGTTTTGATACTTAGTTTGTAACATAGAGAAATAATTTAGCTACATATACCTCAAAGTATATGGATCGGCTCAGAATCGATAGCTGAGTCGATTTAGCCATGTCTGTCCGTCCGTCTGTCCGTCCGTACGTCACCAGTTTTTGGGGGCCTTAAATTTTGAGCTAGAAGGATGAAATTTGGTTCAAGTGCTCTTTGTTGCTCCCAGCAGAACAAGTGTAAGAATTTTTGAAATCCGCCTACTGCCACGCCCCTTTTTTTTAGAAAAATGTATTTTTTGGCCAAACTATAAGGAAACCATAAGTGTCTGAGAAGCGTAGTTAGACAATCATAATATCTATATTTCGTCCATATAAAGTTTTTTTGCCACGCCCACTTTTTGGGGGCGTTTTTAATAAAATTCGTTTTTCGGTGAAATTTTAAATTTAAAAAAAAAATGTTGATGCAGAATCATTAGTAATATTAATATGAAATTTCGCATACTTACACCACAAAGGTCCTTCGTGGATCTGTCGACTTTTCTCAATATTCATTTGCCGAGTTAACTATGACTATGCTCTCTTTAACTATAACTATGCTCCTTTTTTATATCCAGTGAAATTGATAATTGGGATATCTGTGACCCGGCACCCAAAAGAGGTGAATGGCAAAATGCTCTGCAATCTTTGCCCCTCTCGCAGGAAATCCTCTTTATGTGCCACTGATAGAGGCCTAGGACGGGACAAGTGGGCGCAGGGGTCGATTGATCGCTTAAGATTTGGAGGACGCTAAAGCCATGATAGCGACCGAGAACAACTGTTGCTTGGGGGATAGATTCCTGGCATAAACGATGATGAGGGAACCGAATGCGAATACTGTTCCGATACCGGCACCGGAACCAGCTACACCGACGGTTGCAGCGCCAGCTTCAATGAATTTTGCAGCCGAGTCAATTTCACGTCTGGAATGACCTGACTTGTGGCGAGAGTTGTAATCTGTCAGACTTCGCTGCTGCTTGGTCGTAAGTCAGCCCTTGGTCAAGCCAGCATGGCGCTCCTGGCAATTGGGGCAATGAGAGATATTGTTGACACGAACATCTTAGAATGTATTTTTTTGGATTTGAGAAGCTAGCGCAACAAACTATCGAACGAACCCTTACAACAGTGATCAATTTGCCGAATTGAACAGTCAGGGGTTCTGAAGTTCTGAAGGATATGCCGATTTTTTTCTTTTTTGGCGCTCCTCGGGAAATCTTCTATCGATCTTTGCCTTTTGGAAGCTGTGTCATTGGAGGAGCTGGCGAAACGTTGAAAATGTTCTTTGGTCCAGATCCTAGAGGAAGCATTTGATTTTTGTTCCTAAATTTTGTTAAATAATAAAAGAAAATAATTTGTTGTGATTTTCGGGCTAACTGATCCCAGTCTACCCCACTAATATAAGTAAAATATATTTTTATACCCTATCCCATAGGGGGGTATATTAGTTTTGATACATAGTTTGTAACATAGAGAAATAATTTTGCTACATATACCTCAAAGTATATGGATCGACTCAGAATCGCTAGCTGAGTCGAATTAGCCATGTCTGTCTGTCCGTCCGTCCGTCCGTCCGTCCGTCCGTCCGTCTGTCTGTTCGTCACCGATTTTTGGGCCTTAAATTTTGAGCTAGGATAATGAAATTTGGTATATAGGATCCTTGTCCGAGTCACCAGAACAAGTGTAAAAAATTTTTGAAATCCGCCCACTGCCACGCCCCCTTTTTAGAATAACGTAATTTTTGGCAAAACCGTAAAGAATTTTAAAAAAGTGTCTGAACAGCATATTTACAGAATCGTAATATCTATATTTCGTTCATATAAAGTTTTTTGCCACGCCCACTTTTTGGGGGCGTTTTCAATAAAAAACTGTTTTCGGTCAAATTTTAAATTTTTCGAAAAAAATTTTGATGCAGAATCATTAACATTATTAATATGAACATTTCGTCTTTATACCATTTTAACCCACGCCCACTTTTTGGGGGCGTTTTTATATAAAAACCATTTTTATACACTACCCCATAACATATACAGGAGAAAACCTTGTCTTTTGTAGAACCGTAAAAGTGTTTTGTAAGCAGCCTGAAGAATTTGTTGTCACTAGCTATATCATTTTTTTTATTTTATCCACATCGTGTTTTTAGCCATGCCCACTTTTTTGGGGATTCTAGTTTTATGGATAGGATGGGATAGGGTATTCAACGATCCGCACAGCGGATTGTAGCCTTCTCATATGTTAAATATATTCGAATTCGTACAGTCTGAACTATGTAATACTTTAAGAATGTTTTAATATACGATACTCGAACAGCTCCAATGACGCCAACAGGTTTTGTGTACTTTCGTGTATTTGTGGAACTACCTAATTCGAAAGTTAATGTCAGAATCGTTCGAATTTGCTAATCCATTCGATATCAAATGTGTTTGCGAGTAAGAGATGAACAAATTTGTCTGGATCAAAAATGTGAGTAAATATAAATAAATATTTATTGATTGCATTAAATAATTTACTCAACCATTAACTTTACTTTTAATGAACAGGCAATCAAAAACATATGAGAAGGCTACAATCCGCTGTGCGGATCGTTGAATACCCTATCCCATCCCATTTGTAAAACTAATATCTCCAAAAAGTGGGCATGGCTTAAAACACTATGGGGATTAAATATAGAAAATGGCATTGTCACAACAAATTTTACGGTTCTACAAAAGACAAGGGCGCAAATTTATAGTCGGTTAACGTACACTTTAAAATTATTTAATCGCGTACTAACGTGTTTCGATAATTATAATTGTCAAAAAGTGTACTTTAGCGTTGTCACTTTGCATTAAAGTTAAAGCTACCGAAACCTCACTTTAGATATTTAATAAAGAGTTAGCGTTATGTCACTATTTGGGTGAGTTTGATTTAAAGTTCTTAGAGGAATGTCCATTAGAATACACTAATCAGCGGCACTTTAAAAATGTGTCTATTATTGAAAATATGTTAAAGCAAGCTCTTAATTTAAAGTACCTCATAACTAATGTGGAGTTAAACCCTTAAACATCGATTGACTATAACATTGCGCCAAGGTTTTTCTCCTGCATATTCCATGGGGTAGTGTATAAAAATGGTTTTTATAAAAAAACATATGAGAGGCTACAATCCGCTATGCGGATCGTTGAATACCCTATCCCATCCCAACCTTTAAATTAATATCCTCAAAATATAGGCCTTATGGCGATGAAATACAGAAAGTGACATTGTCACAATATATTGCTCAGACAGTTTCTATTGCTAATGCCTTGGGATGGGGTATACAAATGGTTTTTGTAAGAAAACGCCCCCAAAATGTGGGCGTACGTGAAAATGATCTATGGACAAAATGTTTATATTAATATTGCGGAAGTATTTGCATCAAAATTTTTTTCGACAGTTTTTTACTAAAAACGCCCCCAAAAAGTGGGCGTGGCAAAAAACTTTGTATAAACGAAATATAGATATTAGGATTGTCTAAATATGCTGCTCAGACACTTTTTTGAAATTCCTTACGGTTTGGCCAAAAAATAAGTTTTCCTAAAAAGGGGGCGTGGCAGTGGGCGGATTTCAAAAATTTTTACACTTGTTCTGGTGGCACAGACGAGGATCCTATATACCAAATTTCCTATCTATATCCATAAAACTAAAATCCCAAAAAAAAGTGGGCATGGCTAAAAATACGATGTGGATAAAATAGAAAAAATGATATAGTGACAACTAAATCTTCAGACTGCTTACAAAACACTTTTACGGTTCTACAAAAGACTAGGTTTTCTCCTTCATATGTTATGGAGTAGTGTATAAAAATTGTTTTTATATAAAAACGCCCCCAAAAAGTGGGCGTGGGTTAAAATGGTATAAAGACGAAATGTTCATATTAATAATGTTAATGATTCTGCATCAAAAATTTTTTCGAAAAATTTAATATTTGACCGAAAACAGTTTTTTATTGAAAACGCCCCCAAAAAGTGGGCGTGGCAAAAAACATTATATGAACAAAATATAGATATTACGATTCTCCAAATATGCTGTTCAGACACTTTTTTGAAATTCTTTACGGTTTTTGCCAAAAATTACGTTTTTTTAAAAAGGGGGCGTGGCAGTGGGCGGATTTCAAAAATTTTTACACTTTTTCTGGTGACTCGGACAAGGATACTATATACCAAATTTCATTATCCTAGCTCAAAATTTAAGGCCCAAAAATCGGTGACGAACAGACAGACGGACGCGACGGACGGACACACGGACGGACGGACGGACAGACAGACATGGCTAATTCGACTCAGCTAGCGATTCTGAGTCGATCCATATACTTTGAGGTATATGTAGCAAAATAATTTCTCTATGTTACAAACTATGTATCAAAACTAATATACCCCCCTATGGGATAGGGTATAAAAAGTGGGCGTGGCTTAAAATGATGTATTGACGAAATGTTCATATTAGCATAGCCAGTGATCTTGCATTGAAAGTTTTTTTCAAATATTTTAAAATAGTACCAAAAAACGTTTTTTTAATAAAAACTCCCCCAAAACGTGGGCGTGGAAAAAAACTCTATTTAGCTACATATACCTCCAAGTATATGGATCGACTCAGAATCGCTAGCTGGGTGGATTAAGCCATGTCTGTCCGTCCATCCGTCCGTACGTCACCAGTTTTTGATAATTATACCCTATCCCATAGGGGTATATTAGTTTTGATACATAGTTTGTAACATAGAGAAATAATTTAGCTACATATACCTCAAAGTATATGGATCGACTCAGAATCGCTAGCTGAGTCGATTTAGCCATGTCTGTCCGTCCTTCCGTACGTCACCAGGATTTGGGCCTTAAAATTTGAGCTAGAAGGATGAAATTTGGTACACGTGCTCTTTGTTGCTCCCAGCAGAACAAGTGTAAAAAAATTTGAAATCCGCCTACTGCCACGCCCCCTTTTTAGAAAAACGTATTTTTTGGCCAAACCATAAGGAATTTTGAAAAAGTGTCTGACAAACGTGGTTAGACAATCGTCATATCTATATTTTGTTCATATAAAGTTTTTTTGCCACGCCCACTTTTTGGGGGCGTTTTTAATTAAAAACGTTTTACGGTCAAATTTTAAAATTTTCGAAAAAAATTTTGATGGAGAATAATTAGTAATATTAATATAAACATTTCGTCTATAGATCATTTTAGCCCACGCCCACTTTTTGGGGGCGTTTTCTTACAAAAACCGTTTGTATACCCTACCCCATAGCATATGCAGGAGGAAAACGATGTGTTTTGTCAAACAACAAAATATACTGATAAACTGTTTGAACAATATATTGTTGTGACAATGTCACTTTCTATATTATAGGCTAATAAAGCCCACTTTTTGGAGATATTAATTTTATGGATGGGATGGGATAGGGTATTCAACGATCCGCACAGCGGATTGTAGCCTTCTCATATGTTTTCTATATAAAATAAGGAACTTAACTATTGAGCATAAATCAAATAAAAGACTTTAAAATTTTTGGATTGTTTACCCATTTCCTATGTATATATAAGTCGAACAATATACGAAATTTCTTGGATTTCTATCCCAATGAAGTATTTTCATACTTTCCCTTTGTTTTTCCACATGGACTTGGAAAAACAACACTCGGTTGAGTATGGTTACGGGTCCGCCAAATAACTTTTTTTTTGAAAATGCTATAAAAAAAAACTACTGAATATTTTCTCAAATTTCTTATTTATTTGAAAGTACAATCCTTCCGGTTAATAATGGAAAATAATTTCATTCAAATGGCTGCCTCGGCTGACCATGCAGTAGCCTACACGATCGGTCCAATTTTTAAGCACTTTATTTTCAAAGTAATGTCGCAATATTTCCCAGCGTTGTTCAAGCGTATACACAACCATATTCGTTCAGCGTATAAAACTAATTATCTGTTTAAATCAGACATGAGCTAAGTGTTACCATTCACGAAATAAGCACTAGTTGAAAAAAAAAAAAATACGTTAGATGGCGGACCCTTTTTATCCATATAGATGAGTTTTTATGCCCTATCCCATAGGGGGTTATTAGTTTAGATACATACATAGTTTGTAACATGAAGAAATAATTTAGCTAGATATACCTTTAAGTATATTGAACGACTCAGAATCGATAGCTGAGTCTATTTAGCCATATCTGTCTGTCCGTCCGTCTGTAGTTCACAAATTTTTAGGCCTTTAATTTAGAGCTAAGATAATGGAATATGGTATATGCGATTATTGTCAGTGCTTTTCGAACAATTGTAAAAATTTGCGAAATCCGCGTACTGTCACACCCACTTTTCGGTATTTAGGCAATTTCAATATCTATATTTCATTTAGGGGGCGTTTTCTGTAAAAAACGGTTTTCGGGAAAATTTTAAGAAAATATTAAAAAAACTTTTCATGTAAAAACATTAATAAAGTTAATATGAACATTTATTTCATAGTTCATTTTTAATCACACTAACTTTTTGGGGGCGCATTCCTACAAAAACAATTTGTATACCCTACCTCAAGGCATAAGCATAGAAAAACGTTGTTTTTTGTCGAACGATAAAAGATTTTGATAAACTGTTGTGACAATGTCATTTTCTTTATTTCATTCCTTAAGATTTTTAGCCCCGACCACATTTTGGGGATCTCTAATTTAAGAATGGAATGGGATAGGGTATTCAATGATTCGCACAGCGGATTGTAGCCTTCTCATATTTTTTTATTCCATCTTACTTTTATATGTGAAATCTTTTACCAGCAAATTCAATTTGCATACACTTTAGGAGTTGCGCTACTCTCGCACAACACTCACAGAGTTGTCGCTAGAAATAGAAAAACCTCTGCCCAGGCAAAGTAATCCTTACAGCAAATGCATACGGTTATGTAATCCCTAGCGAATATGGATAGCAATGGAAATGGTTTTGATTTCAGCGAAGAAAAACGAAAACGATAAGTAATAAAATACACAAGCAAAGAGAAGAAACATCCATCCACCTACTTTATAAGAATGAAGTTTTCCAAGGACTCGGATACCATGTAGTTTGTAAAATAGGGACAACCTTGTGGGAGAATGATTCGAGAATTTTGTAAAGTTGATGTGAAAAATTATTATTTTGGAAAACGAAGACCATAGGTCCTACCATGGAATACAGCATTGGGGACCTGTAGTAGCACTGAAATTATTTTTGTTCTTCATGTTAGCCAAAGGTTACAGATGTCGTGTGAGATGATATTCGTTTACTCAATATCACCATCAAATTCAATTTGATTTTTCTCATTTTTTTTTCTTTAGCAATCACTGGTTTTTCTACACTTTTCCTTGATCTCTCTGATAAGGATTTAAATGGAACAAAAGGGGTATTTATAGATAGATGTAAGAACGTTTTTGTGGTTATTCTTTGCTGTTGGAATCTTTTAAATGTTCATTTACATGAAAAAGAGGAAAAAGGAAATGGAAACTTATTTTTGTTTTTTTTTTCGTTCTGTTGTGCTTTCCTTTGTCAGATACATTTTATGTTTGTGGTCTTTTTATGAAGGAACTATGGGGTTCAGGTTCTTCATTATGTTGTATAAACATATAAAGAGGCTGCAATCTGCTATGCGAATCGTTGAATACCCTATCCTAGTCCATCCTTAAAATTAATCTCCCCAAAATGTGGGCTTCATGGAGATAAAATATAGAAAATAAAGTTGTCTAAATATATTGTTCAGACAGTTTATCAAAATCTTTTATGGTTCCACAAAATATAACGCTTTTCTCTTGCATATTCCTTGGGTAGGGAATAAAAAAGGATTTTTGTTGCAAAACACTCCCAAAAAGTGGGTGTGAGTTGAAATGATCTAAGAACGAAATGTTCATATAAGCATAACCAATGATCTTGCATCGAAAGTTTTTGTTTTTGAAATATTTTAACATTGTACCAAAAAATGATTTTTACTTAAAACGCCACCAAAAATGTTTGGCAACAAAGCTTTATATAGACGAAATATGTATAGGTATTTAGATTCTCTAAGTACATTATTCAGAAACTTTTTCAAAATTCTTTACGGTTTGGCCACACAACTACAATTTTCTAAAAAGGGGCGTGGCAGTGGGCGGAATTCGAATTTTGTTTACGCTTGTTATGCTGGGAGCAACAAAGAGAACGTGTACCCAAAAACTGGTGACGAACGGACAGACATGCCTAAATCGACTTAGCTTACGATTTTAAGTCGATCCATATAGATTGAGGTATATCTAGCTAGATTTTGTATCTTTGTATCAAAACTGATATATCTATTGGATAAGGTATAAATATATCTGCACAGCTATGAACATCCTAACTAACAATTTCGCAACGATAAAGCACTATCGAAGCTATTTCCCCTCCAGCAATATTACTTGTAGGAAGTCTTATGGAAAAACATTTGGCACACTTTAAGGAAGCTATTTACTTCAATAAAACTTTTTTACATACTTCTAATAAGCCTTAAAGAAAAATCTTAGTTTGCTAATAAAACGCCATACGGAAGCAAAAAGTCACTCCAAAAATATTTGCAAATCTTCTCGAAGTTGAAAAATAACATTATTTTTTATTATATCCTTTTTGTTTTCATATTTTCTTATTATTATTATTTATTATTATTTATTATTTTATTTATTATATTTATTATATTATATTTTAGTGGCGCTACAGTCCGGAATGAACCTGGGCCTCAACCAACATGCCTCTCCAATTAGCCCGGTCCTTAGCTAACTGCCTCCAGTTGCGCACTCCAAGTTGGTTGAGGTCGGTTTCCACTTGTGCGCGCCACTTAAGGCGAGGTCTTCCTCTACTGCGTCCGACGTCTGGCTGGGAATCGAAGACTCTGCGAGCCGGAGTATTGGTGTCCATTCGTTCTACATGTCCTAGCCATCTTAAACGTCCAATGCGGAGTTTTTTTGACCAGGGGCATGTCGCTGTACAGCTCGTATAGTTCTTGGTTGAATCTTCGTCTCCATAGCCCGTCAACGCAAACGGGACCGAAGATTTTTCGAAGAATTTTCCTCTCGAATCTACCAAGGATTTCTTCATCCGCTTTTAATACGGTCCATGCTTCAGCGCCGTAGAGCAGGACTGGGATGATCAGGGTCTTATATAGGGTCTCCTTATGACATCACGTTGAGTCCTACCAATGATGTCAATATCGTCAGCGTATGCCAGTAGTTGCACCGACTTTTGGAAAATTGTGCCTCTGGTGTTGGCTTTGGAGTTTTGCATAATTCTCTCAAGAATCAGATTAAAGAAGTCACATGACAGCGCATCGCCTTGCCTAAATCCTTTTTTGGTATCGAATGTGTCGGTGGGGTCGTTTCCGACCCTGATGGAGCAGCGAGAATTCTCTATCGTCATCCTACACAAACGGACGAGTTTGGGCGGTATACCAAAACTAGACATGGCTCTGTACAGTTCGTCTCTATAAATGCTGTCGTATGCGGCTTTGAAATCGATGAATAGGTGGTGGGTATCGATTTGGACTTCTTGAGTTTTTTCCAGGATCTGCCGAAGTGTGAAAATTTGATCGGTTGTGGACTTACCTGGCCTAAAACCACACTGATAAGGGCCAATCAGGTTGTTGGTAAACGGTTTCAGGCGTTCACATATTACGGCAGATAGGATCTTGTAGGCGATGTTGAGGAGACTTATGCCTCTGTAGTTGGCGCAGTTCAGAGGGTCTCCTTTTTTGTGGATCGGGCAAACGATGCTGAGGTTCCATTCTTCAGGCATATTTTCATCCGACCAGATTTGGCTTATGAGTTGGTGGATGTTACTTACCAAGTCATCTCCGCCGGCCTTATAGAGCTCAGCGGGAAGGCCGTCATTTCCGGCAGCCTTATTAAACTTGAGTTTAGATACTGCTATCCTCACTTCACTCAGGTCGGGTGGTTGGCAGTTTTCGCTGTCGTTGCCAATATTGAATGGTTCGTTCTGCCTGACAGCGGAATGTTGTTCGTCATCGCCGTTTAACAGTCTGCAGAAGTGGTTCTTCCATATCCTCAGCATCGACTGTGTCTCAACTACAATATTTCCTTGTTCATCTCGACAGGATTTTGTTCGAGCCTTGTATCCTTGGCTTTGACGTTTTACACTTTGGTAAAACTTGCGAACATCGTTCCTGGAGTGGCACCTCTCTATATCCTCGATCGCGCGCTTTTCTTGCCCTTTTTTCTTCTTGCTGAAAAGCCGATGTTCTTCCCTTCTTCTTTGCCTATAGAGCTCAATGGCAGCTCTCGTCTTCACCTGCAGCTTAGCCTTGTAGGCCTCGTTCTTGGCTGCGAGCATCTGTCGGCATTCCTCATCAAACCAGGGGTTTCTTGCTGGTGGCCGCGAGAAACCTAGCACATCAGTTGCGGCTGATCTAATGGCCTGTTGGCATCGTTGCCATTGCTCTTCGACATTCGATGCTGGTGGTATGGTGTTAATCGAGAGGTTAAGGGATACGCGTTGTGCGAAGGTCTTGGCGGTCTCTTGCGATTGCAGTCTTCCGACATTAAATTTTTTCACAGTATTTCTGGATTGTTGTGGCGTGGTGGATATCCGCATTCTTACCTTGGCTGCTACAAGGTAGTGATCCGAGTCGATGTTAGCAATGTGATCAATTTGGTTGACCGTTCGTTGATCTGGAGACCGCCATGTCCCCTTATGGATATCGAGGTGAGGAAACCGTGTGCTGGCTATAGTGGCATTTCGTTGCGTAGCGAAATCAATTAGCCTAAGTCCGTTAGCAGACGTGTTGTCGTGTAGGCTATGTTTTCCGACAATACTTCTAAAGATGTCTTCTCTTCCTACCTTTGCGTTAAAATCTCCCAGCACGATTTTAACATCGTACTTCGGTAGTCAATCATAGGTTTTGTCGAGGAGCTCGTAGAAGCAATCCTTAGCTATATCATCTTTTTCTTCCGTCGGAGCGTGAGCGCATATAAGGCTTATGTTGGCGAATTTGGCCTTGATGCGGATTGTTACTATGCGTTCGCTAATGTCTTGGATACATAAGACTTCTTGCCTAAGTCTAGCACTTATAACAAATCCGCATCCGAATAGTCGCTGTTTCTGCTCACTATAACACGGTCCGTAGTATATGTCACAGTTTTTCATCCTCTTTTTGCCCGGCCCATCCCATCGTATTTCCTGGATGGCAGTAATGTCTGCTTTGTAGCAGTTTAGGGCTTCCGCTAGTTGTTCGCCTGCACCTCTCCTGTTTAATGTTCTCACATTCCAGGTGCAGATACGAACGTCGTTGTCCTTTTTTCGTTTAGCAGGGTCGTCCTCAGTCCTTTCCGAGGCTATTGGTTGCTTCGTAACCATGTTTTTTTTCTGTGGGTGGGTAGTTAACCCAAAGCACAACCCCCAACCTGGAGGGCCAGTTCCAATTTATTAGATACCCCTAGGACACGGGGCCATCAGTATCCACTACGGGATTGAGCGCTGCCGTTGGCCTTTCGGTTCATCCGCCACCATCTCTGTTCAAGGGCCTGACTAACCCTTGAAATTCCTAGACAACCTGTTGTCCGAATATGTCAGAGCAGCTCATCTACGTTCGCCTGGGACAGCAGGCCGGGTATTCATCCGTGCCATTCTCACCAGGGTGTTTATAGTGTTGCTGTTTTTCGTCGTGTTATCAACACTCGCACTTATCGTTTAGCAATTCAAATCCGGTTGGATGAGACCAGTATCCGATGGTTACCACTTGGAGGTAAAGATAAGCACATTTGATGTGTAGTCAGAGTTGCAACACTGGGCATTGCCAAGTTAACGCCAATCAGAGTCTACCCTCGTTCTACAACACCCAACCATTATTATAATTTACTTATATTAATTCCAATTTCAATCTCTTAATTCCAATTTCAATCTCTTACAAACCCAATTCGTTATTATAAATGTATGAAATTCAATGCAATTAATTTTATAAAAATTCTCATTTTACTGGGATTCGAACTCGAGTTCTCTCGCCTGTAGTCCATCACGGTATCCACTAGGCTGTACTCTCGATCATGAAAGACGAGTAGGTAAGTACAACGAAGTAGTTGATTCGTATTGACTCATTCTCCGGTAGGTTCCCTATCTTTTCACCTTTTTTTCCAATCTTTACACCTTGTCCCGATCTTTTCACCTTTTTTCCGATCTTTTAACCTTAGCTTTTTTAAGCCTTCTTTCGTAAGCTCTATACGTGCTATGCTTCTGATTAGCTTGTGCGAAGTTCGACCGAAACATCTTAACTTATGGTACATGTACACCCATCTCCGGAAGCTTAAAAGCAACATTACAGAAGTTTCGCTATCACAATTTCGGTTATGCTTGTGAATTTTCTTGCATAATGTCTTAAACAAGCTTCTACCCAAACAATCGACTGCCAAAATGCTTAACCTCCGTGCACCGGTACTATATAAGGACTATAGAAATAATTGCTTGTGGAAATTACATTTTTGTGCCTTATAGAAGAATAACTGTTAGTTGTGATATACTTTCGTACTTAAGTAGCAATATAGTTCGGGTGAATCTGGGCATCAATTTAGTTAACTGGCTTGTGTTACTAGCTCCCATTTAGTTATGGTTGGTTTATAACATTACTTCAAGTTTTTAAAAAAAACTGCGTTGCTCATCTGACTGGGTATTGAAGAGTCTGCAACTCGGATCATATTTGCGCAATCTTCGAATTGTTCAACCTGGCTAAATATGTATTAGAAAGCAAACAAAATTCGTCGTGTGATTGATAGAGCAGCCTGGATTCTTCATCTTTTAGACAAATAACACATGACGTTGTGTTATTCGTCCCAATAAAATATATCGCATGTGGTTTTAAAATCGATGATTATTTAGCCGGTTTGGGTATTAAGTGTTTTTTATGGGGGTGTATTAGTTTTGAATATAGAAAAATAATTTAGCTAGATATACCTTAAAGTATATGGATCGACTCAGAAATCGGAATCCACTTTTTAGACAAAACCTTATTTTTTGTCAAATGGTTAAGAATTTCTCAAAAGTCTCTGAACGAGATATTTAGACAATCTTATAATATCTCTATTTCTTACATATAAAGTTTTTCGCCACGCCGATTTTAGTAAAAGAAACCTTTTGCGGTCAAATTTTTAGCTTTGCTGTCATGGCTAAGGGGTAACAACAAGGAATCCAACTGATACCAGTATTTTGGCATTGTTCTCCATTGGAACAAAATCAAGCGAGAAAATCAAGAGATTTACCAAAATTTGGGATAAACTTACCAAAAAACATATGAGAGGCTACAATCCGCTATGCGGATCGTTGGATACCCTATCCCATCCCAACCTTTAAATTAATATCCTCAAAATATAGGCCTTATGGCGATGAAATACAGAAAGTGACATTGTCACAGTATATTGCTCAGACAGTTTCTCAAAATCTTTTGTGGTTCGACAAAAAACAACGTATTTCTATTGCTAATGCCTTGGGATGGGGTATACAAATGGTTTTTGTAAGAAAACGCCCCCAAAATGTGGGCGTAGGTGAAAATGATCTATGGACAAAATGTTTATATTACCATTGCGGAAGTATTTGCATCAAAAATTTTTTCGAAAGTTTTAATTTTTGGACAAAAAGCGTTTTTTACTAAAAACGCCCCCAAAAAGTGGGCGTGGCAAATAACTTTGTATGAACGAAATATAGATATAAGGATTGTCTACATATGCTGCTCAGACACTTTTTTGAAATTCCTTACGGTTTGGCCAAAAAATAAGTTTTTCTAAAAAGGGGGCGTGGCAGTGGGCGGATTTCAAAAATTTGTACACTTGTTCTGGTGGCACGGACGAGGATCCTATATACCAAATTTCATTATCCTAGCTCAAAATTTAAGGCCCAAAAATCGGTGACGAACAGACAGACGGACGGACGGACGGACGGATGGACGGACGGACGGACGGACGGACGGACGGACGGACAGACAGACATGGCTAATTCGACTCAGCTAGCGATTCTGAGTCGATCCATATACTTTGAGGTATATGTAGCAAAATTATTTCTCTATGTTACAAACTAAGTATCAAAACTAATATACCCCCCTATGGGATAGGGTATAAAAATACAATAGCTTATATGGTACGTTTTATACAACAATTTAAAAGTTAATTCCCACACAAATCAAAGTTGTTTGCGAACTGTCAAAAGGTTCTAAAGCCAGATGTCAATTTCGGAAGAAATACTAACACAATGAAAGGGGGTTCATGTTTATAACTTGTTCTGCCGGCACAATTCATCTCTTGTGTGCTTGGAGAATAGTATCAAACCGATATTATGCAAGAATTAAACTCATCACGTGAGATGAAGCCCAATGTTAAGAACTGAACTGAACTGAACATCGACTCGGACCACTACCTTGTTGCAACCAAGGTAAGGATGTGGATATCCACCACGCCACAACAAACCAGAAAAATACCGCTAAAACCTTCGCGCACCAGCATCTAATGTCGAAGAACAATGGCAACGATGCCAACAAGCCATTAGATCAGCCGCAACTGATGTGCTAGGTTTCTCGCGGCCACCAGCAAGAAACCCCTGGTTTGATGAGGAATGTCGACAGATGCTCGCAGCCAAGAACGAGGCCTACAAGGCTAAGCTGCAGGTGAAGACGAGAGCTGCCATTGAGCTCTATAGGCAAAGAAGAAGGGAAGAACATCGGCTTTTCAGAAAGAAGAAAAAAGAGCAAGAAAAGCGCGCGATGGAGGATATAGAGAGGTGCCACTCCAGGAACGATGTTCGCAAGTTTTACCAAAGTGTAAAACGTTTGACGTTTGCCAAGGATACAAGGCTCGAACAGAATCCTGTCGAGATGAACAAGAAAATATCGTAGTTGAGACACAGTCGATGCTGAGGATATGGAAGAACCACTTCTGCAGACTGTTAAACGGCGATTACGAACAACATTCGGCTGTCAGGCAGAACGAACCATTTAATATTGGCAACGACAGCGAAAACTGCCAACCAACCGACCTAAGTGAAGTGAGGATAGCAATATCTAAACTCAAGCTTATTAAGGCCGCGGGAAATGACGGCCTTCCCGCTTAGCTTTATAAAGCTGGCGGAGATGACTTGGTAAGTAACATCCACCAACTCATAAGCCAAATCTGGTCGGTTGAAAGCATGCCTGAAGAATGGAACCTCAGCATCGTTTGCCCGATCCACAAAAAAGGAGACCCTCTAGACTGCGCCAACTACAGAGGCATAAGTCTGCTCAACATCGCCTACAAGATCCTATCTGCCGTAATAGGTGAACGCCTGAAACCGTTAAGCAACAACCTGATCGGCCCTTATCAGTATGGTTGTAGGCCAGAAAATTCCACTATCGATCAAATTTTCACACTTCGGCAGATCCAGAAAAAAACCCAAGAAGTCCAATCGATACCCACCACCTATTTATCGATTTCAAAGCCGCATACGACAGCATTTATAAAGACGAACTATACAGAACCATGTCTAGTTTTGGTATACCGCCCAAGCTCGTCCATTTGTGTAGGATGACGATGGAGAATTCTCGCTGCACCTTCAGGGTCGGAAACGATTACACCGACACATTCGACACCAACAAAGGATTTAGGCAAGGCGATGCGCTGTCATGTGACTTCTTTAATCTGATTCTTGAGAGGCTTATGCAATACTCCGGAGCCAACACCAGAGGCACAATTTTCTTAAAATCGGTGCAACTACTAATATACGCCGACGATATTGACATCATTGGTGGGACTCAACGTGATGTCATAGCCACGTTTGCTAGTATAAAGAAGGAAGCGGCAAAAATGGGCTTAGCAGAAAATGAGGGTAAGACTAAGTATATGCTGTCAACACGAAAGGACACACAACATCGACGAATTGGACAGAACATCACCATTGACAGATATAACTTTGAGGTAGTACGGGACTTTGTCTACCTCGGCTCCGCCATCAACTCTGACAACAACATCTCGTCAGAAATCAAACGAAGAATTACTCTTGCCAATCGCTGTTTCTTCGGGTTAAGAAGGAAATTTAGTAGTAAAGCCCTCACTCGAACTACTAAGGAGATCCTATATAAGACCCTGATTATCTCAGTCCTGCTCTACGGCGCTGAAGCATGGACCGTATCAAAAGCGGATGAAGAAATCCTTGGTCGATTCGAGAGAAAAATTCATCGAAAAATCTTCGGTCCCGTTTGCGTTGACGGGCTATGGAGGCGAAGCTTCAACTACGAACTATACGAGCTGTACAGCGACATACCCCTAGTCAAAAAACTCCGCATCGGACGAGATGGCTAGGACATGTAGAACGAATGAACACCAATACTCCGGCTCGCAGAGTCTTCGATTCCCAGCCAGACTTCGGACGCAGTAGAGGAAGACCTCGCCTTAAGTGGCGCGCAAAGTAGAAACCGACCTCAACAAGCAGCTAGCTAAGGACCGGGCTAATTGGAGTGGCATGCTGGTTGAGGCCCAGGTTCATCCCGGACTGTAGCGCCACTTAAGTAAATAAGTAAGTAAACGCCATAGGTATCTGCTAAAAGAAGACAAACACGTTGAGTAGTAAAATGAATCTGATTTTATTTTGAAAAAGTATGTCCTTATATACTAAATTATTATATATGCATTTCATATTGAACACTACTTACACAAGATAGATAGATTAGGCATGAAATCTATAATAGTACGCGGTACAAGAATATCCTCTAACTCGACTATATCAAGATAATGCATTATGTTGCATTTTACGGAATACCATCCCATGGGGTATTGTTCAAGATAAACCAACAACTAAATGATTTATTCTTGTTGTGTGACATCTGTTTGCTATAGCTCTTCAATTTACGAGGAGGCGTTTATCAATACAAAGATAGTAGGCGCTGGTGCACTTTCACACTTGAAATTTCGTAATAAACCTCGTTTGATCACATTTCGACATTATTAACATCATTTTTAGCATCAATAATCGAAATGTCTATTAACAATTGTGTATTTTGCCCAAATTATGAATATCGTCAAATTATCTCATGCTTGGGATTTGATCTAACGACCAACTCGCTGTGAAAGAGACCGACCCATCGGCACCCACCACTCGTTTTTTACCAAGAGGCAACTTTTTGAGATAATTAAGTTTGTTATTAAACTGCAAAATACCTTGATAATTGTAATTGTAGGAGCTATGCAAAAAATGGGAAAAAATGAATGAATCATTTGACATCGATTTCTTTGATTTGTATTTACATGCTTTAAAATATCGACTGAGCACGGGAACTTAATTATTATAAATTTGTCATGTCAAAAAATTGCACGAAAGCATCAGGTAACAGTATTCGTACAACACGCCCGATAAGCGTCTCGTCTTGGTTTTGCGCCATAGGAATCCACGTATATGTCAATAAAAATGCATATAAGCGCCATTCTCAACAATACGTTATAATTAAAGTTTGTGGTGGCAGGTCCTTGCACATACAGTATGCGTTTTGTACATTTTGCATATTCAATCTGCAAATCTGATAAGAATACACGAAGGGTTGCAGGATATAAATTCACATCGTTACCAGTTGACAGAATGATACAGCAGCTCGCGATAGGTTAACCATTGTAATCGTAAATTCTCAACAAATCTTTGCATCTGAGTTGTTTACCAAACAGACTTTTAATTAGCGCATGCATTCAGCATTTAGGTCTGAGATTTATCACATCATTTGAATTTGCATAGACAATTTGAGTGAAAAGCAGATGGCGACGTTGGCTTATGTTTGTTGTGACATGGCAAAGTTATTAGGATTAAGGATATGTATACCGTCACACTCAGATACCCTTTTTGACCTTAATTTGTCGTTCACTGACAAACAGTACGTTTTGAGAAGACCTACTATATTACCAGCTATGTATGTAGATTACAGGCAGAATAGAACAGTGAAGCTCTTTGTTGGTCCCATAGTTAAACGGCATACTAGTATACCTACCATATTGATGGTGGTTCAGTTGTGTTGCAGTTTCCCCCAGTGCTCTGCGATAACGATAACAATTCGCGCTCCAACCTTGATTAAATAATGTAATTTAAGATTCTCGTCTAATTATTCGCTAGGGATTTGATTCAATTAGTCTAAAACAAAAGGTAATTGTGTGTTCTCTGAATGTAATATTTGCTCGCTACGTTGAACAGCGATTGCTCTAGTCCTGATGTAAAAGTCACTGACAGTGTATGCTTCCCTGCTGGGAAATGGTTTTGTTAGCAATGAGTTACTTGTGCAGCAGTGGCATAGTATGCTGTACTAGTGATGAGAGAAATGAGAGATGTGTGTGTAATGATTGGGGTGATTGTAGCTTAAAATAGTAATGCAAGAGATTGGATGCTAAGAGATAATTATTACTATGGTGTTGATTTTGATAATGATGAAGGTGCAAATTGACAAAATTCAAACAAATAACTTTTGTAGCTTAACCGATAAAGAGGTGGATAAGGAGGACTTTTAAATAACTGATTACTATTTGTCAGTAAGGTGATTTATATAATATAACATTTTTTAAACCTGTCTCTCAGACCACATGCATCTTCAATAGGCAGTGTCTTTGCAACCTGCCTTCAGTTGTGCACTCCATTTCAACTATCTGACTTGGAATAAAATAATCTAAAAGGCAGGGTTTACTTACTGTTGAGAGTAAGCCTGTTTTGTATGAGTTTTGACTGTATATCAAAACTAGACATGGCCCTGTATAGTTCGCCTCTACCGGCGACTTTTTAAAATATTAGGTAAATAGGTGTTGTGTATCGATTTAGACTTATTGTTTTTTTTTCAGGATCTGCCAAGCTGTGAAAATTTGATTTGATTTGACCACACTGCCAAGAGCCGATCAGGTTGTTGGTAAACAGTTTCAGGCATTCACATATTACTGCAGAGAGGATCTTGTAGGGGATGTTTAGGAAACTCATACCTCAGTAGTTGCCGCAATTCAGAAAGTCTTCTTTTTTGTTGATCGAGCAAACGATGCTACGGTTCCATTCTTCAGGCATACTTTCATTTGACCATGTTATGCTTGTGAGTTGGTGAATTTTACTTACCACTGGCTTTTCAAAGCTCGGCAGAAAGGCCATCATTTTCAACGGCCTTGTTAAGTTTATGTTTAGATATTGGTTTTTTCACTTCACATAGGTCGAGTTGTTGCCAATATTGAATAGTCCGTTAATTACTAGACGTGAAGTAGTTTCCGACAATACTACTTAATATTTCCTCTCTTCGTACGTTTGTGTTAAAATCTACTTGTAATTTTAGCTTCGATTGTTGGAATTCCGAGATTCCTATGGATATAAGATTATTATTTTCTATAATCGGCTGTAAACGCCTTAATAGTTATAATATGGAGAAGGTTATAATATGGAGAAGATTAATTAATGCGTTCCTAGATAGAGCTTTAAGAACTTCTCTGGTAATTATATATACTACTAGCTGCCCGGCCCGGCTTCGCCCGGGTACTGTTTCGTTTTAGGGTCCGTAATAGTATTTTAGTGTTAGTAGTATTTATTTTCTCAAAGCTGACCTGAGAGATTTTCTCAATATTTTTTTCCGTAAGAACCTTGTACAGAGTATTAGAAAACTACAAAAAAAAATCAGCCAAATCGGTCAAGCCGTTTTCATGTTATGTCGTGACAACGGAAAACGGGTTTCATTTTTATATATATAGATAAGATTCCCGATTTCTCTTAGCGTTGTTCTTGTGCTTGCAAAATCGTCAAATTGAAGTTCCGTCCTATTGATTTTGACGTGATTCGCTTGACCATGAAAGGATTTAAAGGTTTGTTCAAGATGAGCGACAAAAACGTCCACTTTTTCTTTATCTTCCCTTGCCTTATAATTTTTATTTATTAATTAATTTTGGGACTTTTGGTGCCTTTAAAAGCTTTTGAAAGTGAATTATTGGACTCTTTCATCGCTCATAGGCTTTCAAGGTAAGACCCTATCGAACGATTCTCAAAAGCCGTAATTGCACTCTTCACTTTTCGATACTATTTCTTTTGAGAACATGCGTCAAGGACTTTTCTGTTATCACTCTATGCTCCAACAGATGGTATATGAAGTTTTTCGCCAGTACTTTGGAAATTGCTGATTTCTTAAGAATACCTGAGTTGGTTTTAATGATATTTTATTTAAAAATTAATGAATTGATTTAGTTGAAGCTTTGTGTTTGGTTATATTTGAAGCTTGTTAATACTATGATTTACACAGTTTATTGCTGTTATATATTAGTATATGCTGAATACATTACTCATATAACCAGTATTATAATTTAACACTCGGTAGTCGAACTCTTGCGGTCTTTTCCCACTATAACAGGTGATTTTTTAAGAGGTTTAGAACTTTTTTAAAAAAAAAAAACACAAAAAATTCGAAAAAATGAATGAAATATTTATTTGAATCGATAGTTTGAACCTTGCAATTTAATGTTTAAAGATAATTTCATGCAAATGTTGACCGCGGCTGCGTCTCAGGTAGCCCATCCGCTGAGTCCAATTTTGGCATACACTTTCACACATATCGGCCGGTATCTCACGAATGAATGCATGGATGTTGGCTTCCAGTGCGTCAATCGAAGCGGGCTTGTCCCTATAGACATTAGCCTTGACATACCCCCACAAAAAATAATATAATGGTGTCAAATCGCACGATCTAGGCGGCCAATTGACCGGCCCGAAACGTGAAATTAACTGTTCACCAAACTCGCCTCGCAATTGCGCCATTCTTTCGCGTGCTGTGTGGCATGTGGCACCGTCTTGTTGAAACCTCATATCATGCAAGTCAAGAACTTCCATTTCGGGCAAAAAAAGTTTGTTATCATCGCTCGGTAGCGTTCACCATTGACAGTAACGCTGCGATTCGCATCATCTTTGAAGAAATATGGCCCAATAATGCCGCCGGCCCATAAACCGCACCAAACAGTGGCTTTTTCGGGATGCATTGATAGCTGTTGCAATGCTTCTGGCTGATCTTCACTCCAAATGCGGCAATTTTGCTTATTTACGTACCCATTCAACCAAAAATGAGCCTCATCGCTGAACACAATTTTTCGATAAAAAAGCGGATCCTCGGCCAGCTTTCCAAGAGCCCATTCACCAAAAATTCGGCGTTGTGGTAGGTCGGCTGGCTTTAGTTCTTGCACCAGCTGTATCTTAAAAGGCTTTACGCCCAAATCCTTCCGCAAAATTATTCACGTAGTGATGTAACAAAGGCCTAACTGCTGGGAACGGCGCCGAATCGACATTTCGCGGTCTTCTGTCACACTAGCTGATACGGCCGCAATATTTTCTTCACTACGCACAGTACGTAAACGTGTTGGTGGTTTAATGTCCAACAAAGTAAATTTGGTGCGAAATTTGGTCACAATCTTCCGAATAGACTGCTCAGAAGGTCGAGAATGCCGATCATAAAATGGAAGCAGCGCGCGATGAACATTTCGAACCGAGCACGAATTTTGATAGTAAAATTCAATAATTTGCAAGCGTTGTTCATTTGTAAGACGATCCATGGTTAAATTGCAAACCAAACTGAAGCTGTTTGACAGTGACACAAGGTACTAAACACACGTCAGCTGTCAAAACCAGTGTTGCCAAAACCAAACCAACCAAAAAAATACCCGTTAGTTAGTCGTTCACCAACTGCCGAACTGGTTGTAACTTAGAATTAAATAATAAAAATACTTAAAAACTAAACGTGTGTTTCACTCGGTGTATTACAGTGGCGACGAGGATAAAAACTAAAAGCATAAAGTATTAAGTGAAAAGAACAAGAAAAATAGTGAAATCATGTCAAGTCAATTAATAGGCAATGTGCAACATTTTGACCATGAAATAAACAATTGGAACGTTTTTAGAAACCAAGTAGAGCAGTTTTATTTTATCGCGAATTGCATATCAGAAGACGTCAAAAAGAAAGCAATCTTGCTCACGTCTTTGTCCGAAAAATCATATATCCTTCTTCAAAATTTAATCAATCCGTTTAAGATAGAGATCAGTACCACTACATTTGATATATGCATACAATCAATGCAAAGCCATTTCAAGCCACTTTCGTCAGGTTTTGCAGAACGATATAAATTCTATAATGCATCAAAAAATCCAATGGAAACCATAAACGAATGGGCGGTACGAGTACGGTCATTAGCGATTAATTGTGAATTCGGTACCTTATTAAATGTTGCCATAAGGGACAAGTTTGTGATGGGGTTGGAAAAGGGTCCAGCCCGGGACAAAATTTTTTTGGAAAGTGTTACATGCAATATTCAAAAAGTGGTAGAGATTGCTAATACAACGGAATATATTCGACACCAGTATGAATCACCAACAGTGAAACAAGAATCGCATGATTCTTTTCTTTACATGCATAAGAAAAACAAAGTGATAAATAAGAGTAGCGGGAATGGCCAAAAACAAGTACAACGGCATCAGCAGCCAATATATAGACAGCAGCATCAGCAGCAGTACCAGCAAGGCAACCGACAACAACAGCAGCAGTTTACCGTTTGTGGATATTTTAAGCATGCAAGTAGTTCATGTAAATTTAGGAACTATAAATGTAACAAATGTCAAAAAAGAGGTCATTTAAAAAAAAATGTGCATGAAAGGGAAAGACTTAAATTATATAAATAATGAAGATGTTAGTTTATATTCTATGATACGTAGCATTGATGGTCCAATAAAACTTCAAGTGCGTATTAATAAAAAAAATTAATGATGGAATTGGGTACAGGCTCGGAATATAGCGTTATCTCTTTATGTGATTATAACAAACACTTTCGCGATTGCATGTTTAAATCGACAAATATGATTTTGCAAATATATAACGGCGTGGCAATTAACCCAGTAGGGGTTTGTGATTTGAGCATGTAATACAAGGGCATGTGTAAAATAGGTTCTGTGTTAATTATAAAAAAATGGTGGTCCTCCGCTGCTGGGTAGACAATTTTTTAAGAACATTCAATATTGACATTGCTAGTTTGAATTGTTTAAGTGCTAAAACTAATGAAGTAGGTGATCAAATATTGAAACGATTTCAATCATTTGTAGAAAAAAAACCACTACCACGAATAGAGGAAGTTTTTGCGAAATTGCATGGTGGGGAATAGTTTAGCAAGTTGGATTTATCAATCAAATTAAATCAAATTAATTAATTATCAAATTAAATTGGATGGACCATCGAAAAATTTACAACTATCTCAACTACCAAAGCGATGTTACAATATACCCGTTTGATTTATGGTTTGGCTTCTGCTCCAGCCATATTTCAAAAGATTATGGATAGTCTATTAATGAAGTTAGAAGGTGTTGTAGTTTTTCTTGGTGATATTCTTATTACAGCACCAAATAGAAAACTACACATTGAAAGAGTAAATACGGTGCTTGGGGTGTTAAAGAATGCAGGAAAAAGATAAATGTTGCTAGCTTGGGTTCACCATTATATGAACTTTTAAAAAAGGATAGAACTCACTGGTCAGTTGACTGCAAAAGAGCAGTAGATAGTTTAAAATAAGCGTTAAAGGCAGATACATGCTTGGCTCATTTTAACCGTAAACTAACAACTAAACTGACAATGGATGCAAGTCCTGTGGGTGTGGCTGCAGTACTATCGCAAGTTTCAAGTAATGGCGATGAAAACCCTGTTGAATTCGCTTCTCGAAAGTTGACAGAAACTGAGCAAAAGTATTCTCAGTTGGATAGAGAGGCTGTCGCTATTTTGTTTGGTGTTAAAAAATGTCACCATTATTTATTTGGAAGAAAATTTACACTTATAACCGATAATAAACCTCTATACTATATCTTTAACCCAAAGAAAGGAATCCCGGTGATGGCAGGTAATCGGTTACAACGTATTGCTTTGACGCTCTCTGCTTACAATTTTGACATCATCCACATTAAATCGGAAGCCAACATAGCCGATTATTTTTCAAGGTACCCTTCCGAAAATAACGGTAGCTTGGACGATTTTCCTACTGATATTCATATAAATTATGTTCAGCAAATTCAAATTCTGCCACTTAATTTAGAATTGATTCGAAAGGAAACGGTATCAGATAGGCTGTTGAAAAAGGTTAGTGAGTTTGTGACTACGAAATGGCCTGCATCGTGTCCAGATCAAGAGCTAAAACCTTATTTTATCCGACGGTTTGAATTCACACAAGAGGAAGGGTGTATTTTTTGGGGTTATCGCCTCATTATTCCTTTAGTTCTTCAAGCAGAGGTGCTTAAATTCCTACATGTGTCTCATATGGGAGTTTAAAATGAAGTCGATGGCCCGAGAATGTTGTTGGTGGCCAAATCAAAACAAGGATTTAGAAAGCCAAGTCGTAGGCTGCACACCATGTTTAATGACGCGCATTAATCCACCTAAAAAGGAATTATTGCCTTGGAAATATCCAGAGCTACCCTGGGTCCGGATTCATGTTGATTTTTTGGTCCTTTTCTAAATCGACGGTGTCTTGCAGTGGTAGATAGTTATAGTTAATGGGTAGAATGTATTGATTTGGGTAAAAATACTACCAGTAGCGCGACGATTGCATCTTTAAAATATTTGTTTGCCCGTTTTAGACTACCTAAAAATATTGTTTCTGACAATGGAACAGCGTTTGTATCCAATGAATTTAAACGGTATTTAGAATTAAACGGAATTGAGCAAATCACAAGTCCAGTGGGTCACCCAGCCACAAACGGTCAAGTCGAAAATGTAGTTAGAAGTTTAAAAAATTCTTTAAAAAGGAATTTGTATAATATTGATATAGCGCAATTCCATAATGTCCTAAATAGATTTTTATTGGATTATCGAAATACAGAGCATTTTAGTACAGGAGTTTCACCAGCTCAACTTATGTTTAACAGACAATTAAGAACTAGACTTAATTTATTAAATCCAAATAGGAAAGTTAAAATAGAAAACGAAAAAAATGTAAAAGAAAACATGCAGGTTCGAAAAGATAATCAACGAAAATATTTTCGTGGTTCTAAGATTAATAATTTTACACCTAATAATTTAGTAATGGTGAAAGATTATTCAATCCCAGGAAAAATTAAATGGAAAAAATGTATTATTGTTTCAAAATTAGGAAAGCAAACATTTATGGTGAGAACACTGGATACTGAAAATATTTGAAAAACATATGAGAAGGCTACAATCCGCTGTGCGGATCGTTGAATACCCTATCCCATCCTATCCATAAAACTAAAATCCCCAAAAAAGGGGACATGGCTAAAAACACGATGTGGATAAATAGAAAAAATGATATAGTGACAACAAATTCTTCAGACTGCTTACAAAACACTTTAACGGTTCTACATAAGACAAGGTTTTCTCTTGCATATGTTATGGGATAGTGTATAAAAATGGTTTTTATATAAAAACGCCCCCAAAAAGTGGGCGTGGGTTAAAATGGTATATAGACGAAATGTTCATATTAATAATGTTAATGATTCTGCATCAAAATTTTTTTCGAAAAATTTAAAATTTGACCGAAAACAGTTTTTTATTGAAAACGCCCCCAAAAAGTGGGCGTGGCAAAAAACTTTATATGGACGAAATATAGATATTACTATTATCTAAATATGTTGTTCAGTAACTTTTTTAAAATTCCTTACGGTTTGATCAAAAACTGAGTTTTTCTTAAAAGGGGGCGTGGCAGTGGGCGGATTTCAAAAATTTGTACACTTGTTCTGTAGGCAGAGACGAGGATCCTATATACCAAATTTCATTATCCTAGCTCAAAATTTAAGGCCTAAAAATCGGTGACGTACAGACGGACGGACGGACAGACAGACATGGCTTAATCGACTCAGCTAGCGATTCTGAGTCGATCCATATACTTTGAGGTATATGTAGCAAAATTATTTCTCTATGTTACAAACTAAGTATCAAAACTAATATACCCCTATGGGATAGGGTATAAAGACATGCCAATCAAATGATAGCTTGTAATAAAGTTAGCTGTAATAGTTATATTCCTAATACCTTATTAGATTTCACTAAAAAAATCACTGTTGATAAAAATGTAGAAACAGACCCAAATAAAATCAAAAAATTAACATGTAAATAACTATCAAAATCCTAAACATCAATCTAAATATAATTTAAGAATCAGGAAAGTTCAGTTTTAATTTCTATATAAATGAAAAATTAATTTAACAATTAACTTTATTTAAGTATAATATCTGAATTATAAAATGTTTTCTAAAGGGGGGGCATATGTTATATATTAGTATATGCTGAATACATTACTCATATAACCAGTATTATAATTTAACACTCGGTAGTCAAACTCTTGCGGTCTTTTCCCACTATAGTTAGTCGTTCACCAACTGCCGAACTGGTTGTAACTTAGAATTAAATAATAAAAATACTTAAAAACTAAACGTGTGTTTCACTCAGTATATTACAATTGCTATCTCACGATTTGTGCAGAAAAAAACATTTGATTATAATAAGAAGGATTGGCGTGAAGATTGGCGTGAAGATATTTACAAAAAAACACGTCTGAGAAGGTGTGCAACGGTTTAAAAAATAAAAAAAAACCCGAAAAAATAATCTAAATTGATTTTGCTTTCGAGATTTTGCCAAAGAGTTTGTTTTCAGAAAAACGTTTTGCTTCGTCGGGCAGATAGATTATATACCAAATTTTATAAGGCTTGCTCAAAATTTGAGGCCCAAAAATCGGTGGGTATAGCGGTTAAATCGATGGTTTAAACCCCTACACTCTAGCAAAAATACGCTTAATAATAGTTACAAATAAAACACATATGAGAAGTTTACAATACGCTATGCGGATCTTTGAATACCCTATCCCATCCCCTCTTTAAAATTAATATACCCAAAAAGTGGGCTTTGTGGGCATATAATAAAGAAAATTACATAGTCACAACATATTGTTCAAACAGTTTATCAGAATCTTTTGTTGTTTGACAAAAAAAACATCGTTTTTCTCCTGCATATGCTATGGGGTAGGGTATACAAACGGTTTTTGTAAGACATCGCCCCCAAAAAGTGTGCGTGGCAAAAAACTTTGTACAGACAAAATATAGATATTTTCTCTAAATATGTTTCTCAAAAATAATTCCTTACTGTTTGGCTAAAAAATACGTTTTTCTAAATAGGAGGCGTGTCAGTGAGCGGATTTCCAAGATGTTTACACCTGTTCTACTTCATTGGCCAGAGAGTCTATGTATTTAATTTCAACACTCTAGCTCAAAATTTAAGGCCCAAAAGGGGGGGGGGGGCAGACGGACGGGCGGACGGACGGACAGACAGACATGGCTAGATCGACTCAGATAGCGATTCTGAATCGATCCATATACTTTGCCGTATAATTATAGAAATGATTACTCTATGTAACAAACTTAATGTCAAAACTAATATACCTACCCCTATGGGATAGGGTATAAACACCCGCAACTTAAACGAACACCTCTGTTTCTCTTTCCTTCTGGAGAATAAGTAGTTGAAACAGGAACCCACACAAATAACATCAGTCACCCGACTCTAAAACTGGCCGTTATTGAATGGAATTATATACTAGCTGACCCGCCCGGCTTCGCTCGTGTGCTTTTAAAGTTTATGTACAAAATTAAGAAACTCAAATTCTGTATCAAAGAAATTCGAAAATATTCTGACTTATAATATTTTTTTTACACAACATATCAAGTGGGCAACGTTGAATAGATATCTTAAAAAGAGGCTCAGGCTACATTTCAAACGGAACTACACTATTGAAGCTATTCTTTTTTCTTTAGCACCTCTTTATATACAATGTTTGCTGTGCTTCCAACGGGCTGTAGAATGCACAGATCGCGTGCTGAGCTAACTCTGGAACATGCCACATATTGTTGGCCATGAGAGAAACAATCATCCCGTAAATCAACCCCAACCTTCTTTAAGGACTGACCCTGGGCCTTGTTTATTGTCAAAGCGAAACAGACCTTCAATAGAAACTGTAGTCTTTTAAAACAAAAGGGGTAATCAGATGGAATAAGAGGGATGCGTGGTATAAACACAGTTTCCCCTTGACCACAACCGGTAAAGATAGTCGCCTCAATTATATTCTTATGGAGAGCTTTCACCTGCAACCTGGTCCCATTGCTCATTTTGGGAGGGCTTAAATTCCTTTAAAGCATAACAGGTGCACCTACCTTTAATATTAGTTTATGTGAAGGAATGCCAGGGGGGTTGAGAGTATGCAGGAATTCCACCGGGTAACGCAAAACTTCTTCCATATCTACTAATGTATCTATAGAGTTGTATGTCATTTCTAAAGCATTGAACTTAAGCAAGAGGCCAGCATTGATTTCGTTTGCTACATCATTTTTTGGTGTTAATATAGCACGCTCCTTTAGCCATGTAATTGGCTTGTTTCTAATGCTCTGCAAATCGAAATATATACTTTCAGTGAGCATGCTTACGTCCGTAACGATTTGGCACAAACTATGAGGAATCGTTATTTAACCATCTACTTCTGTTATATTTCCGTCGCCTATTTCTAAAAGTAACTGCGCAAACTTTTCACCACCCTTTTCATGTTTTAAATGTACTCTCATATTCTTTTTAAGACACAACTGCTTCGTTTTCGGCCATAAGTAGGGTGATTTCAGGCAAGCATTTATTTCTTCGGCGCGTGTTCCCCTTGGAACTACTGGCAACGTCTGCCTGAAGTCACCAGCTAGCAGTACAGTGACTCCACCCATGAGCACTCTATTACTTCGTAGATCCTTAAATGTCCTATCAAGTGCTTCGATTGCTCCTTTGTGTGACATAGTGCGCTCATCCCAGACTATGAGCTTGCATTCTCGAAGCACCTGAGCCATGCTACTTTGCTTGGATATATTGCAAAGAGGACTTTCAACTGAGTTTAAATTGAGAGGTAGCTTGAATGCTGAATGCGCAGTCTTACCACCTCCAACAGTGTTGCTGCTATTCCAGAAGAAGCAACAGCAATGGCAATATTTGAGCTTCCTCTTACCTTAGCAAGCAGCAGGTTAATGAGAAAAGTTTTTCCTGTCCCACCTGGAGCGTCAAAGAAAAAAATCTTACCATCTGTAGTAGATTCTAAGCTTTCTATGATTTCATCATACGCTTTTTTTGGTCACAATTGGGAAGCTTCTGGTTCTCAGAGAGGTTGTCGACGTCATATGACGTTTCTCTTAAGTAATCACGACTGACCGGAGCTTTATCTGATACTATGGGTTGTGGCAATCCATAGTACTTAAGAGGTTGGCCGGCCAGCCCAACTACTAAATTTTCGATCGAAATTAAGCATTTGTTGTAGACCTCATCCATATTCTGTTTTCCATGCATCTCCATACATTCTTTTCCCAATTTATTTTTAAGATCTTCAGCCAAACTGTCTTTGTGTTTTTCCCAGAGACGTAGTGGATCTTACAACTGGCAAAAAACCAGCATAACTGCAAACAAATTTCTTAAGCTATGAGGTAAATCCGAGGCAGAAGCTTTTTCCAGTGCCTGGTCCCAATGTCTATGGTCTTCCAATAGTCCCAGAGTCCTGCAAGCTGAGTGGAATGTAGGATGTACGTGTACAGCTACCGCCTTTAAGTCTGAGAAGGATGTAGGCCCTCGAACTTCATGAAGCAGAAGACGGAGGTAATAACACTCATCGTTGTTGGGATGCACTGTATAAACCCTACCGAGTACATGGTCCTTTTTTACTCCAGGGTGACCGGATACTGCTACTCCCTGCTTCCTCCTATAAAATGTATTGTTTCTCCATACAAAATAAAATGGTACTTCGCAGTACAAAAGCTGTTTGGCGAATTTATCGATCTTGCATAGTTCAAAAAATGCCATTAATGTTGTCTTTGGAGGATTGATTATTCTTTCCATAACATTATCTTTCAAAAGTACAACCTTTGTCCATTTTCCAAATGTACACTTAGATGCATAACTGATGGAATTCTTTCATGTATTCGGAAACAAAGAATGCGCCAATCTGCTTCTGAACTACTAATGTACCACCCGGTCTCGTAAAGTGTTACCCCATCATTATTTTTCTCAAGAGTAAATGCAGCTTGGTCACTTCCCTTATTTATATACGTGCATATATATTTTATAGATTTAACAGAATTGCAAAATTCCACATTTATATGAGCCTTAAAACACGAGAGAGGACTGGGTTGTAAGGAACGACCCATCGGTTATCGAGGTCAATACCATTAATATTTACTGTTAATCCACCATCTTCGGATGAGCGCCTTCTATATTGGGGGCAACCATTGTCACCACTCTGGGTAATTTTTATTAATGGTCGGGGAAATCGTTGCAGCAAGAGCCTTTTAACATGCATGGTGATTTCGCATTAAAAGAACCACAAGGTATCATGTTACTTTTGACTATACTGTATAGTGCAGAATCTTAATGGGGATCTGGGATTTCAGCACTTATTACGTATTTGATCTGATTTGCCTTAAGTTTATCCTGTAACCAGAGTAAGATGTGAACATGTGGCAGACCCCTCTTCTGCCATTCTACAGAATACATATGACACCTTGCTGGTCCGAATATAGCAGATTTTGTAAGAAGATGCATCATTTTTATACCCTATCCCATAGGGGTATATTACTTTTGATACTTAGTTTGTAACATAGAGAAATAATTTTGCTACATATACCTCAAAGTATATGGATCGACTCAGAATCGCTAGCTGAGTCGATTAAGCCATGTCTGTCTGTCCGTCCGTCCGTCTGTACGTCACCGATTTTTAGGCCTTAAATTTTGAGCTAGGATAATGAAATTTGGTATATAGGATCCTCGTCTCTGCCTACAGAACAAGTGTAAAAATTTTTGAAATCCGCCCACTGCCACGCCCCCTTTTAAGAAAAACTCAGTTTTTGACCAAACCGTAAGGAATTTAAAAAAAGTTTCTGAACAACATATTTAGACAATATTAATATCTATATTTCGTCCATATAAAGTTTTTTGCCACGCCCACTTTTTGGGGGCGTTTTCAATTAAAAACTGTTTTCGGTCAAATTTAAAATTTTTCGAAAAAAATTTTGATGCAGAATCATTAACATTATTAATATGAACATTTCGTCTATTTACCATTTTAACCCACGCCCACTTTTTGGGGGCGTTTTTATATAAAAACCATTTTTATACACTACCCCATAACATATGCAGCAGAAAACCTTGTCTTTTGTAGAACCGTAAAAGTTTTTTATAAGCAGTCTGAAGAATTTTTTGTCACCATGTCATTTTCTTTATTTTATCCACATCGTGTTTTTAGCCATGTCCACTCTTTGGGGATTTTAGTTTTACAGATAGGATGGGATAGGGTATTCAACGATCCGCACAGTGGATTGTAGCCTTCTCATATGTTTTTACTTTTAAATGGAAAACACGCGCTATCAAGTCATGACGATGATTAGCTTTTTGAGAATTATGTAAATTTTCAGTTATTTCAACCCACTTGGGATTGCACGTAAACGTGATAAAAAGGTCGGGTTTTCCATAATGCTGCACATACGTCATGGCATCTTGAGTACGATCATGCATATATCGAGGTCAGTGAAGATCGATGGGAATACAACCATCTTACCAAGATTAGTCACATGAGCATCAGTTTTTTGTAAAGCATCCCGTAGCAGTATGTAGTTCTCTACTCTTAACTTTTAATGATGTTAAGTCTCTCCGATTCTATTTTGGCATACATATCAACCAAGAACTGATTGAAAAGGTCACGAAAATAGAGGAGATGATTACATTGGCCTTCTCGTTCCATTATACGATGCGAATAAAAATTAACAGCGGATATTGTTTTTTTAAGAATGGCTTTAGTATTTGGATCCCTCGGAGGAAGATTTATAGAGTAACCGTCTTCACCACGGCAAAACATAAGAGGATATTGCAGGGCATCGTAAGAACGGTGGGTCTCACTAATTCTCAAAAGCTTGTTGTCTCTGCTTTGCAGAACGATGTCCCTTCGCTCGAATGCCTGTCCAACAATAACACCGGCTACCTCATTTGTTGCAGGTGCATTGAATCGGCCTTTGTGTTCATTAGGCGGCTTTTTGTTTGCATGTATCACGACCTTAAAATCTTTGCCTTTGGGAACACTATATATTGACGTTTTTAAGTCCTTCACATAGGTATTGTGCTCATGGAGCATTTTCTGCAACTGATAAACCAAACCAGGTTTGTTATTTGGAAAATTTCCGCACCTTATATCTTTTTGCTTTTCCTAATCACTTACAAAATATATCTGAAGGTATTCAGCCTGACGTTGTGCTACAGGTAGCAAGCTGCCTATCAAATGGTAGACCTGCCCTTAGACTTTAAAAGTTGGCATGAAATTACCCTCCTTTACCACCTTAGCCCCAAAAGATGTCATTTGAAAGCAAGCATTATACTTCCTAGTGCTATTCAAGATATGTTCTGACTGCGGATGGCAATCAGTAATGAGACTGTGAATGGGCTCGGGCAACATCTGAAATAGGGGCAGCTGTACCTTTCCGCTACTGCAGCACATGCCAACACTTTCATCTCTTAACTTTTTAGCTTTGCACCATCTGCAAATATTTGTAAATTTCCCTAAATCTACAACCTTATCACCGGCGTAGTCAACAAATTCGTCATAATTAAAGGCAGGAAGTAATTTCTGTTTCCAGTTTTTGACTACGCCTACAACATTTTTGTGCGAAATCTCACCTAAGCTTCTCTAGTTTGTGTCCTGCGTCTGGCATCATTAGACTTTTTTCGCTTTGATTCTATGTATCTAGGATATAGAAGGGGCTTACGCTTAAACGTGTCGATTGCTTCAAGCTCTTCGACAGGTATTAAAACGTCGAAATACCCTCCAAATAGCTCCCCAAAAAAAATGAAGTCTAACATGACCTTCTAGGGCCTCTCCAAACTGCGCAAGAATGACACCGCTTCTAAAAACCTGAAATTGATACGGAAAAATTTCACCCGCTGCCACTAATTCACATGTCGTACCGAATGTCCCTGATAACCCCATGTCCGCCACATACTGCGCATTCGTCAAATAATTGTTTCCGTTCGGCATTGCTAAAATAATTGAAAACCTATCCCAGTTTGTTGACACATACTCAACAACTTGTTGACGCATCTCTAGTGTCATCACCTCTGTTCCAAATATTCCGTAGGATATTGAAGAAAAGAGGCAATCACCATTGCCTCGCATTCGCACTACATGGTGAAGCACCTCGACATCATCAATTAATATGCGTTCTCTTAACACATCCATAAAAAAGTTTTTGAAAATTATTCAGAAAATCTAAATAACTGCAGCGTACGTGTTTGCAACGCAAAGCTTGCAACAGAAATGAAAATATCAAAAATTCAAAATAGTGGCTTTACTAACTACTATACTACTACTCGCTTCTCTCTTGTGTGGCTTTGTGCTCTCATTGGACGACGCGACGACATGAAAATATTAGGGGTATTCATGCAACGTCGGAAAGTCGTCGTAAACGTTATAAACATGATAAAATTACGACGTGATAAATGAACTGTCAAAATTTGTATGGGAAATCTTTTCCAACAATATCGGAATTTTCTCACAGGAATTGGGTGCGTAAACTGAGATGGTAAACGTTATGAACTTTTGAAATGTTTTTTTGACATTTAATCAGTCACTTTCACACATCAAATGTATGCGCTAATTTGAAAAAAAAACATATGAGAGGCTACAATCCGCTATGCGGATCGTTGAATACCCTATCCCATCCCATCCTTTAAATTAATATCCTCAAAATATAGGCCTTATGGCGATGAAATACAGAAAATGACATTGTCACAATATATTGCTCAGACAGTTTCTCAAAATCTTGTGTGGTTCGACAAAAAACAACGTATTTCTATTGCTAATGCCTTGGGATGGGGTATACAAATGGTTTTTGTAAGAAAACACCCCCAAAATGTGGGCGTAGGTGAAAATGATCTATGGGGAAAATGTTTATATTACCATTGCGGAAGTATTTGCATCAAACATTTTTTCGAAAGTTTTAAAATTTGGACAAAAAGCGTTTTTCACTAAAAACGCCCCCAAAAAGTGGGCGTGGCAAAAAACTTTGTATGAACGAAATATAGATATTAGGATTGTCTAAATATGCTACTCAGACACTTTTTTGAAATTCCTTACGGTTTATCCAAAAAATAAGTTTTCCTAAAAAGGGGGCGTGGCAGTGGGCGGATTTCAAAAATGTTTACACTTGTTCTGGTGGCACGGACGAGGATCCTATATACCAAATTTCATTATCCTAGCTCAAAATTAAAGGCCCAAAAACCGCTGACGAACAGACAGACGGACGGACGGACAGACAGACATGGCTAATTCGACTCAGCTAGCGATTCTGAGTCGATCCATATACTTTGAGGTATATGTAGCAAAATTATTTCTCTATGTTACAAACTAAGTATCAAAACTAATATACCCCTATGGGATAGGGTATAAACATATGAGAAGGCTACAATCCGCTGTGCGGATCGTTGAATACCCTATCCCATCCTATCTGTAAAACTAAAATCCCCAAAAAGTGGACATGGCTAAAAACACGATGTGGATAAAATAAAGAAAATGACATGGTGACAAAAAATTCTTCAGACTGCTTATAAAAAACTTTTACGGTTCTACAAAAGACAAGGTTTTCTGCTGCATATGTTATGGGGTAGTGTATAAAAATGGTTTTTATATAAAAACGCCCCCAAAAAGTGGGCGTGGGTTAAAATAGTAAATAGACGAAATGTTCATATTAATAATGTTAATGATTCTGCATCAAAATTTTTTTCGAAAAATTTTAAATTTGACCGAAAACAGTTTTTAATTGAAAACGCCCCCAAAAAGTGGGCGTGGCAAAAAATTTTATATGGACGAAATATAGATATTAATATTGTCTAAATATGTTGTTCAGAAACTTTTTTTAAATTCCTTACGGTTTGGTCAAAAACTGAGTTTTTCTTAAAAGGGGGCGTGGCAGTGGGCGGATTTCAAAAATTTTTACACTTTTTCTGTAGGCAGAGACGAGGATCCTATATACCAAATTTCATTATCCTAGCTCAAAATTTAAGGCCTAAAAATCGGTGACGTACAGACGGACGGACGGATGGACGGACGGACAGACAGACATGGCTTAATCGACTCAGCTAGCGATTCTGAGTCGATCCATATACTTTGAGGTATATGTAGCAAAATTATTTCTCTATGTTACAAACTAAGTATCAAAAGTAATATACCCCTATGGGATAGGGTATAAAAACATATGAGAAGGCTACAATCCACTGTGCGGATCGTTGAATACCCTATCCCATCCTATCTGTAAAACTAAAATCCCCAAAAAGTGGACATGGCTAAAAACACGATGTGGATAAAATAAAGAAAATGACATGGTGACAACAAATTCTTCAGACTGCTTATAAAAAACTTTTACGGTTCTACAAAAGACAAGGTTTTCTCCTGCATATGTTATGGGGTAGGGTAGAAAAATGGTTATATCCTATCCCATAGGGGGGTATATTAGTTTTGACATTAAGTTTGTAACATAGAGAAATAATTTCGATACATATACCTCAAAGTATATGGATCGATTCAGAATCGCTAGCTGAGTCGATTTAGCCATGTCTGTCTGTCCGTCCGTCCGTCCGTCTGTGTGTCACCGATTTTTGGGCCTTAAATTTTGAGCTAGACTGTAGAAATTTGGTATATAGACTCTTTGGCCGACGAAGCAGAACAAGTGTAAAAATTTTTGAAATCCGCCCACTGCCACGCCCCCTTTTAGAAAAAGGTAGTTAAAAGCCAAACGGTAAGGAATTTCAAAAAAGTGTCTGAGCAGCATATTTAGACAATCCTAATATCTATATTTCGTCCATACTGAGTTTTTTGCCACGCCCACTTTTTGGGGGCGTTTCTAGCAAAAAACGCTTTTTGTCCAAATTTTAAAACTTTCGAAAAAATGTTTGATGCAAATACTTCCGCAATGGTAATATAAACATTTTGTCCATAGATCATTTTCACCTACGCCGACATTTTGGGGGCGTTTTGTATACCCCATCCCAAGGCATTAGCAATAGAAATACGTTGTTTTTTGTCGAACCACACAAGATTTTGAGAAACTGTCTGAGCAATATATTGTGACAATGTCATTTTCTGTATTTCATCGCCATAAGGCCTATATTTTGAGGATATTAATTTAAAGGATGGGATGGGATAGGGTATTCAACGATCCGCATAGCGGATTGTAGCCTCTCATATGTTTTTTTTTATAAAAACGCCCCCAAAAAGTGGGCGTGGGTTAAAATGGTCTATTGACGAAATGTTCATATTTATATAACTTATGATTCTGCATCAAAACATTTTTAGAAAATTTTAAAATTTGACCGAAAAACGTTTTTTATTAAAAACGCCCACAAAAAGTGGGCGTGGCAAAAAACTTTATATAAACGAAATACAGATATTTGGGTTGTCTAAATATATTGTTCAGAAAGTTTTTCAAAATTCCTTATGGTTTGCCCAAAAAATACGTTTTTCTAAAAAGGTGGCGTGGCAGTGGCAGTTCGTCTCTATAAATGCTGTCATATGCGGCTTTGAAATCGATGAATGGGTGGTGGGTATCGATTTGGACTTCTTGAGTTTTTTCCAGGATCTGCCGAAGTGTGAAAATTTGATCGGTAAATTAACGTAAATTAACTAACTAACTAACTTAAACAGTGATTCATTGGAAAATACCATTAAAAATTTCTTGTAATTAATATATAAATAAATAGCTCGAATACAAAAAAAAATACAAATTTACTTACTTAATTTTTCGTTATATTTATTATTGTGTAAATGGTTTTGCACGGAATGTTTTTCTGTGAAATTCACGTCAAAAGTAATACACACTCTCAAAACCAAGCAAGAACACACAAAATTACAGAAAACATGGGTTAAAGGGCGATAACCCACCAAAATCCGGCGGTTACAGATTTATTTATCTTAACTAATCTAAACGGGGATTCTCCGGTTAAACTTTTGGTGAACAAACGCAGTCGTGGGTTATCGGCCGAAATAACCGTTCGATAAAGTTAACCGACAGTAAAACACCAGCCCTTAGTCATTCTTTATTTCATATCTGATGAGACGACGTTGACAGAGACAAGACAGTTTCTTATTAAGATACAGTACCTTTGCCACATTTTGCACATTTTGCTTTGTTTTCCATCGTTTACTGAGTTTACTGGTAGTGACATCTCGTTAACATATTCTAGTTAATACAATATGTTCGACGTGTGCTTAGTGTTAAGCAGATCTATGCAAGTCTAGTTTTTGTTCGTGAGTTTTTGCACGATCCTCCTAAGTACAATATTCATGAAATCGTGATAATTCACCTTATTGATATTGATATTATTGGTTAAGGTTATTTCCCGATTTAATTCTGCTTTCATTATCATATATAATGGCTCAGATGAAACGAGCGTTTTATCCATTGTTTAAAATGACGTCAATAAATAGGTGATGAGAAGATTCCAGGGTCCAATTAATATCGTAATGGAGCAAATTCCATTCTTTAACGGCCAGCTTTAGAGTCGCGTGACTGATGTTATTTGTGTGGGTTCCTGTTTTAACTTCTTATTCCCCAGAAGGAAAGAGAAACACAGGTGTTCGTTTAAGTAGCGGGTGTTTATACCCTATCCCATAGGGGTATATTATTTTTGACATTAAGCTTGTAACATAGAGAAATAATTTAGATAGTTATACCTCAAAGTATATGGATCGATTCAGAATCGCTAGCTGAGTCGATCTAGCCATCTCTGACCGTCCGTCCGTCACCAGTTTTTGGGCCTTACATTTTGAGCCAGAAAGATAAAATTTGGTACACGTGCTGTTTATTGCTCCCAGCAGAACAAGTGTATACATTTTTGAAATCCACCCACTTCCACGCGTAGTTTTTGGCCAAACCGTATAGAACTTTGAAAAGGTTTCTGAACAACATATTTAGACAATCTAATATCTATATTTCGTTCATATAAAGTTTTTGGGGGCGTTTTCAATAAAAAACTTTTTCCAGTGAAATTTTTAAACTTTTGAAAAAAAAAATTGATGCATAATCATTGGTAATATTAATATGAACATTTGTAGGGGTATATTAGTTTTGATACATAGTTTGTAACATAGAGAAATAATTTAGCTGCATATGCCTCAAAGTATATGCATTGACTCCGAATCGACAGCTGAATTTTAACTATTTCGAAAAAAATGTTGATGCAGATTCATTAGTAATATTAATATGAACATTTTGTCTATAGACCATTTTAACCCACGCACACTTTTTGGGGCGTTTTCTTAGAAAAACCGTTTGTATACCCTACCCCATAGCATACCTATGCAGGAGAAAAACGATGTTTTTTGTCAATCAACAAAGGATTCTGTTAAACCGTTTGAACAATATGTTGTGACAATGTTATTTTCTATATTATAGGCCCATAAAGCCCACTTTTTGGAGATATTCATTTTATGGATGGGGTAGGATATTTAACGATCCCCACAGCGGATTGTAGCCTTCTCATATGTTTTTTTAGAATAGAGATAAAACGGACATTCTGTGGTCAAATCAGGCAACTCTAATGTCATATATGTTCAGTTTCGTTTGCCATTTCATCATGCAAATCTTGCAAATTTATTTCGAAAATAATGGTTTAGTTAGCGAAGTTTACCGCAAGCTCGTTCCATTTTATGGTCGACATAATCGTCCATCAGAGCAATTAATTCGGTTAACCATGGATCGTTTTGGCACTACTCTTACTCTATGTGATATTACGCATCCGCAGAGATGTCGAACCGTTCGTACCGAAGAAACTATTGCCGCTGTAGAGCAAAGTTTTGAAGAGGACCTGAATGAATCGATTCGCCGAAAATGAGATTGATCTCGATGCTTATTTTCATCGCAAAATTTTATTCAGTGACGAGGCTCATTTTTGGTTGAATGGCTACATCAACAAGCAAAATTGCCGCTTTTGGAGTGAAGAGAATCTACATGAGACCCTTCAGACGCCATTACATCCACAAAAACGGACTGTTTGGTGTGCTCTAGGCTGGTGGAGTCATTGGGCCATACTTCTTCCGAAATGATGCTGGCGAGTCAGTTACCGTTAATGGAGACCAGTATAGAGCCATGATAACCGACTATTTTGTTCCGGAATTTGATGGCATGAATGTGGATTCGATGTGGTTCCAACCAAAGAGGTATATAACTATAGAGTACGCATCACAGCTAAAAATGTTGTCGACGTTTCTGACGCGGGCGGTAAGTGCGAAGGGAATTTGCGTCGTTCGTATGCATTGGCTGTGCTTTTGCTTGATGCTGGCATGGCAATGTGCACACTGGGGTATCAACATCAGTACCCATCATAGTAAATTTTCGTTGTATGAGATGCGCTTTCTTGTAGTTGCGTACTCTTTGTTCCAACAAGACGGCGTTACATGCCACACAGCGAAAGTCATAATCGAAGGAAACATCCGACGAGCGCATAATTTCGCGGAATGGACCTGTCAATTGGCTACCAAGATCGTGTGATTTGACAACATTGGATTATTTTCTTTGGGGATATGTGAAGTCGCTCGTTTATGCCAACAAACCAGAAACGTTAGGGGACTTGGAAGCCAACATTCGTGGTGTTATTGTCGACAAACGGCCGCCAATGGCCGAAAAAATGGTTGTAAATTTGACGTCTAGACTTGGCTTTATTCGAACTAGCCACGGCGGCCAGATGCCCGAAATCATATTTAAACATTAATGACATAAAATTTTCCTTCCAATAAAGCCAAATTGATGGACATTAAAACGATTTTCTCCTTCTAGTTCTATACCTCTAAAAAAACACACCCTTTATTTATTTTGTCAGTTTTTTGAGTCTGTTATGGAAAGCTAAATCGGCAGTAGTGTACCTCAGCCAGTAGAGTACTTCGCGACAAATTAAATAAAAAACATATGAGAGGCTACAATCCGCTATGCGGATCGTTGAATACCCTATCCCATCCCATCCTTTAAATTAATATCCTCAAAATATAGGCTTTATGGCGATGAAATACAGAAAATGACATTGTCACAATATATTGCTCAGACAGTTTCTCAAAATCTGTTGTGGTTCGACAAAAAACAACGTATTTCTATTGCTAATGCCTTGGGATGGGGTACACAAATGGTTTTTGTAAGAAAACGCCCCCAAAATGTGGGCGTAGGTGAAAATGATCTATGGACAAAATGTTTATATTACCATTGCGGAAGTATTTGCATCAAAAATTTTTTCGAAAGTTTTAAAATTTGGACAAAAAGCGTTTTTTACTAAAAACGCCCCCAAAAAGTGGGCGTGGCAAAACACTTTGTATGAACGAAATATAGATATTAGGATTGTCTAAATATCCTGCTCAGACACTTTTTTGAAATTCCTTACGGTTTGGCCAAAAAATAAGTTTTTCTAAAAAGGGGGCGTGGCAGTGGGCGGATTTCAAAAATTTTTACACTTGTTCTGGTGACTCGCACAAGGATCCTATATACCAAATTTCATTATCCTAGCTCAAAATTTAAGGCCCAAAAATCGGTGACGAACAGACAGACGGACGGACGGACGGACAGACAGACATGGCTAATTCGACTCAGCTAGCGATTCTGAGTCGATCCATATACTTTGAGGTATATGTAGCAAAATTATTTCTCTATGTTACAAACTAAGTATCAAAACTAATATACCCCTATGGGATAGGGTATAAAAAAGAAAGATAAACATATGAGAGGCTACAATCCGCTATGCGGATCGTTGTATACCCTATCCCATCCCATCCTTTAAATTAATATCCTCAAAATATAGGCTTTATGGCGATGAAAAACAGAAAATGACATTGTCACAATATATTGCTCAGACAGTTTCTCAAAATCTTTTGTGGTTCGACAAAAAACAACGTATTTTTATTGCTAATGCCTTGGGATGGGGTATACAAATGGTTTTTGTAAGAAAACGCCCCCAAAATGTGGGCGCAGGTGAAAATGATCTATGGACAAAATGTTTATATTACCATTGCGAAAGTATTTGCATCAAATTTTTTTTCGAAAGTTTTAAAATTTGGACGAAAAGCGTTTTTTACTAAAAACGCCCCCAAAAAGTGGGCGTGGCAAAAAACTTTGTATGAACGTAATATAGATATTAGGATTGTCTAAATATGCTGCTCAGACACTTTTTTGAATTTCCTTACGGTTTGGCTTTAAACTACGTTTTTCAAAAAGGGGACGTGGCAGTGGGTGGATTTTAAAAATTTTTACACTTGTTCTGGTGACTCGGCCAAGGATCCTATATACCAAATTTCACTATCCTAGCTCAAAATTTAAGGCCCAAAAATCGGTGACGAACAGACAGACGGACGGACGGACGGACGGACGGACGGACGGACGGACAGACAGACATGGCTAATTCGACTCAGCTAGCGATTCTGAATCGATCCATATACTTTGAGGTATATGTAGCTAAATTATTTCTCTATAGATATTACAAACTAAGTATCAAAACTAATATACCCCTATGGGATAGGGTATAAAAAGTACTTCGCGACAACGGCAATCTGACGGCCATATCATTTGTATGACGGTAAGTTCATTACCGAACATAACGAAGAGAGATTTTACAGTGGTGCTCAAAGTTTGGTACAACAATAATTATATAAAAATTATAATTGAATAAAAATAATAAACAATAATATCATGAGAAAAATAAATTTATACACAAGCGTTGATTGTTGTTGTAAAAATCCTTAAAATTGCTGACTGACTGCTTCCAGTCATTATAACACAGAACATAATATACCCTAACCTAAAGATATGTGTAATGTGTAAGTACCCTAAAACAGATGATCCGGCTAATTAATTAAGCTGTTACCATATATTATAATACTCAGCAGTGAATCACACGCAAACTGTCTTGTAAATAATTTATCCTTGTTGGCCACAAATCAAGCCGCAAAATTGAAAGCACTTAATTATGAAAAAAATAATTATTTACATGCTCAGATACTCAGCATGATGGAAATTAATGTTCCCTGCCAAGACTTTGGAGATATGTACGCGTGTTTATCTGTGTATACTCATAGTAATCTCATACATAACATAATTTATATAATTTTCATTTTATATGTTAAAATGTACAACAAATATACAACCAACATGGGACACAGCGTAAATGTAACTTATTTGGCTCGCCGGATCATGGTATATTCTTTCAACATCAGCATTAATATGAAAATATGTACACACTCAAAGAACCAATGGCAGTCGACACTGTACTCGAAAAAATAAAATTTTTTAATGTACTTCTCATGTTCGAGCATTAAATTTAATGTGCCCATTGCAAAATGTATATTGTAGTCGTACAAAATATTATATAGATGTATACAAAAGCAAACACATTCTTATTTCATAATAGGTACTGTAGATTGGGATGACCCCAAGAGAAAAGCCATGAACGACAAATGAATTAATGTCCTGTTGTGTATTATACTTATCCAAAAATCACCACTAGCAAAGATATATTGTGAGGATAAATGAAGAAATCTATCAAAAGCAAAGAAAATTTTCAATTGTAATGGATGAATTCGCTTTTGCTTAATAAATCACACTACAAATACAAAGACTATTGAGTATAGTAAACATATGAGAGGCTACAATCCGCTATGCGGATCGTTGAATACCCTATCCCATCCCATCCTTTAAATTAATATCCTCAAAATATAGGCCTTATGGCGATGAAAAACAGAAAATGACATTGGCACAATATATTGCTCAGACAGTTTCTCAAAATCTTTTGTGGTCCCAAAAAGTGGGCGTGGCGAAAAACTTTGTATAGACGAAATATAGATATTAGGATTGTCTAAATATGTTGCTAACACACTTTTTTGAAATTCCTTACGGTTTGGCTTAAAACTACGTTTTTTTCTAAGAGGGGGCGTGGCAGTGGGCGGATTTTAAAAATGTTTACACTTGTTCTGGTGACTCGGTCAAGGATCCTATATACCAAATTTCATTATCCTAGCTCAAAATTTAAGGCCCAAAAATCGGTGACGAACAGACAGACGGACGGACGGACGGACGGACGGACGGACAGACAGACATAGCTAATTCGACTCAGCTAGCGATTCTGAGTCGATCCATATACTTTGAGGTATATGTAGCTAAATTATTTCTCTATGTTACAAACTAAGTATCAAAACTAATATACCCCTATGGGATAGGGTATAAAAACAAACAGATACATGACATGACCGCTGTATGCAGCACTTAAGACATGTCCGGCTTGAACTTTAGTAAATAGAAACATATGAGAAGGCTACAATCCGCTGTGCGGATCGTTGAATATCCTATCCCATCCTATCCATAAAACTAAAATCCCCACAAATGGGGCATGGCTAAAAACACGATGCGGATAAAATAGAAAAAATGATATAGTGACAACAAATTCTTCAGACTGCTTACAAAACAATTTTACGGTTCTACAAAAGACAAGGTTTTCTCCTGCATATGTTATGGGGTAGTGTATAAAAATGGTTTTTATATAAAAACGCCCCCAAAAAGTGGGCGTGGGTTAAAATGGTATATGGACGAAATGTTCATATTAATAATGTTAATGATTCTGCATCAAAATTTTGTTCGAAAAATTTAAAATTTAACCGAAAACAGTTTTTAATTGAAAACGCCCCCAAAAAGTGGGCGTGGCAAAAAACTTTATATGGACGAAATATAGATATTAATATTGTCTAAATATGTTGTTCAGAAACCTTTTTGAAATTCCTTACGGTTTGGTCAAAAACTGAGTTTTTCTTAAAAGGGGGCGTGGCAGTAGGCGGATTTCAAAAATTTTTACACTTGTTCTGTAGGCAGAGACGAGGATCCTATATACCAAATTTCATAATCCTAGCTCAAAATTTAAGGCCTTAAAATCGGTGACGTACAGACGGACGCATAACCAATGGTTCTGCAGCAAAAGTTTTTTTATACCCTATCCCATAGGGGGGTATATTAGTTTTGACATTAAGTTTGTAACATAGAGAAATAATTTCGATACATATACCTCAAAGTATATGGATCGATTCAGAATCGCTAGCTGAGTCGAATTAGCCATGTCTGTCTGTCCGTCCGTCCGTCCGTCCGTCTGTGTGTCACCGATTTTTGGGCCTTAAATTTTGAGCTAGAGTGTTGAAATTAGGTATATAGACTCTTTGGCTGACGAAGCAGAACAAGTGTAAACATTTTTGAAATCCGCCCACTGCCACGCCCCCTTTTAGAAAAACGTAGTTAAAAGCCAAACGGTAAGGAATTTCAAAAAAGTGTCTGAGCAGCATATTTAGACAATCCTAATATCTATATTTCGTCCATACAAAGTTTTTTGCCACGCCCACTTTTTGGGGGCGTTTTTAGCAAATTTTAAAACTTTCGAAAAAATTTTTGATGCAAATACTTCCGCAATGGTAATATAAACATTTTGTCTATAGATCATTTTCACCTACGCCCACATTTTGGGGGCATTTTCTTACAAAAACCATTTGATTGCCCCATCCCAAGGCATTAGCAATAGAAATACGTTGCTTTTTGTCGAACCACACAAGATTTTGAGAAACTGTCTGAGCAATATATTGTGACAATGTCATTTTCTGCATTTCGTCGCCATGAGGCCTATATTTTGAGGATATTAATTTAAAGGATGGGATGGGATAGGGTATTCAACGAGCCGCACAGCGGATTGTAGCCTCTCATATGTTCAAATATTTTAAAATTGTACCGAAAAAGAATTTTGAGCTAGAATATATGAAATTTGGTACACGGGCTCTTTGTTGCTCCCAGCAGTACAAGTGTAAACATTTTTGAAATCCGCCCACTGAGAAAAAAGTAGTTTTTGGCCAAACCGTAAGGGATTTTAAATAAGTATCTGAGCAACATATTTATAATGTCTATATTTCGTCTTTATAAAGTTTTTTGCCACGCCCACTTTTTGAGGGCGTTATCAGTACAAAACGTTTGATGCAAAATCATTCGCTATGATTATATAAATATTTTGTCTTTAGATCATTCTATTAAGGGTAGGTGTCCCAGACCGACCAACTCAAATTTCATGTAAATGCATTTGAATGTGTTGGTAAGCTCTCTTTAATTTTACTCATGTGCTCTTTGCTTCAACGCAAACGAAAACTGAAGGAAAAGACAAAAAGTAGCAAGCGCAGACTAATATTACATATACCTACCTACCTACATATGCAATATACAGACACCAAGCAAATAACTTGAAAACAAATATGGAAAGAGAAGGAAAAAAATCAAGTTGAGGGTTGGTTTGGTGTACATATTTTGTCTTGTAATTTTCTTTCAGATTTGGTGATAAAATGATAAAATTTTTGCTGGCTGCCGCGCAGCGAGGTGTAAAAGCAGTTTTTGAGGTTTTCATTGTATATCTTATAAAAAAATGTGTAAACCTTACCTAGGTTAACTTTTTTCTTAATTTATGAGATGTAGGAAAACACTTGTTTGGATGAAAATTCGATTAGTCAAATAATAGGACGGTAGACAATAGTGCTACTGATTCTCGTCGCAACAATAGTAGGATGAAATTTTTCAAATCAAATAACAAAAAATGATAGATGTTTATCTAGGTAATTGTCACCCCATCTTCTATCAATGCTCGTTATGAAGGTACCTAAGCACCTTATATAAAAAACATATGAGAAGGCTACAATCCGCTGTGCGGATCGTTGAATACCCTATCCCATCCCATCCATAAAATTAATATCTCCAAAAAGTGGGCTTTATTAGCCTATAATATAGAAAGTGACATTGTCACAACAATATATTGTTCAAACAGTTTATCAGTATATTTTGTTGTTTGACAAAACACATCGTTTTCCTCCTGCATATGCTATGGGGTAGGGTATACAAACGGTTTTTGTAAGAAAACGCCCCCAAAAAGTGGGCGTGGGCTAAAATGATCTATAGACGAAATGTTTATATTAATATTACTAATTATTCTCCATCAAAATTTTTTTCGAAAATTTTAAAATTTGACCGTAAAACGTTTTTAATTAAAAACGCCCCCAAAAAGTGGGCGTGGCAAAAAAACTTTATATGAACAAAATATAGATATGACGATTGTCTAACCACGTTTGTCAGACACTTTTTCAAAATTCCTTATGGTTTGGCCAAAAAATACGTTTTTCTAAAAAGGGGGCGTGGCAGTAGGCGGATTTCAAAATTTTTTACACTTGTTCTGCTGGGAGCAACAAAGAGCACGTGTACCAAATTTCATCCTTCTAGCTCAAATTTTAAGGCCCAAATCCTGGTGACGTACGGAAGGACGGACAGACATGGCTAAATCGACTCAGCTAGCGATTCTGAGTCGATCCATATACTTTGAGGTATATGTAGCTAAATTATTTCTCTATGTTACAAACTATGTATCAAAACTAATATACCCCTATGGGATAGGGTATAATTATCAAAAACTGGTGACGTACGGACGGATGGACGGACAGACATGGCTTAATCCACCCAGCTAGCGATTCTGAGTCGATCCATATACTTGGAGGTATATGTAGCTAAATAGAGTTTTTTTCCACGCCCACGTTTTGGGGGAGTTTTTATTAAAAAAACGTTTTTTGGTACTATTTTAAAATATTTGAAAAAAACTTTCAATGCAAGATCACTGGCTATGCTAATATGAACATTTCGTCAATACATCATTTTAAGCCACGCCCACTTTTTATACCCTATCCCATAGGGGGGTATATTAGTTTTGATACATAGTTTGTAACATAGAGAAATTATTTTGCTACATATACCTCAAAGTATATGGATCGACTCAGAATCGCTAGCTGAGTCGAATTAGCCATGTCTGTCTGTCCGTCCGTCCGTCCGTGTGTCCGTCCGTCGCGTCCGTCTGTCTGTTCGTCACCGATTTTTGGGCCTTAAATTTTGAGCTAGGATAATGAAATTTGGTATATAGTATCCTTGTCCGAGTCACCAGAAAAAGTGTAAAAATTTTTGAAATCCGCCCACTGCCACGCCCCCTTTTTAAAAAAACGTAATTTTTGGCAAAAACCGTAAAGAATTTCAAAAAAGTGTCTGAACAGCATATTTGGAGAATCGTAATATCTATATTTTGTTCATATAATGTTTTTTGCCACGCCCACTTTTTGGGGGCGTTTTCAATAAAAAACTGTTTTCGGTCAAATATTAAATTTTTCGAAAAAATTTTTGATGCAGAATCATTAACATTATTAATATGAACATTTCGTCTTTATACCATTTTAACCCACGCCCACTTTTTGGGGGCGTTTTTATATAAAAACAATTTTTATACACTACTCCATAACATATGAAGGAGAAAACCTAGTCTTTTGTAGAACCGTAAAAGTGTTTTGTAAGCAGTCTGAAGATTTAGTTGTCACTATATCATTTTTTCTATTTTATCCACATCGTATTTTTAGCCATGCCCACTTTTTTTTGGGATTTTAGTTTTATGGATATAGATAGGAAATTTGGTATATAGGATCCTCGTCCGTGCCACCAGAACAAGTGTAAAAATTTTTGAAATCCGCCCACTGCCACGCCCCCTTTTTAGGAAAACTTATTTTTTGGCCAAACCGTAAGGAATTTCAAAAAAGTGTCTGAGCAGCATATTTAGACAATCCTAATATCTATATTTCGTTTATACAAAGTTTTTTGCCACGCCCACTTTTTGGGGGCGTTTTTAGTAAAAAACTGTCGAAAAAAATTTTGATGCAAATACTTCCGCAATATTAATATAAACATTTTGTCCATAGATCATTTTCACGTACGCCCACATTTTGGGGGCGTTTTCTTACAAAAACCATTTGTATACCCCATCCCAAGGCATTAGCAATAGAAACTGTCTGAGCAATATATTGTGACAATGTCACTTTCTGTATTTCATCGCCATAAGGCCTATATTTTGAGGATATTAATTTAAAGGTTGGGATGGGATAGGGTATTCAACGATCCGCATAGCGGATTGTAGCCTCTCATATGTTTTTTTATAAAAACCATTTTTATACACTACCCCATGGAATATGCAGGAGAAAAACCTTGGCGCAATGTTATAGTCAATCGATGTTTAAGGGTTTAACTCCACATTAGTTATGAGGTACTTTAAATTAAGAGCTTGCTTTAACATATTTTCAATAATAGACACATTTTTAAAGTGCCGCTGATTAGTGTATTCTAATGGACATTCCTCTAAGAACTTTAAATCAAACTCACCCAAATAGTGACATAACGCTAACTCTTTATTAAATATCTAAAGTGAGGTTTCGGTAGCTTTAACTTTAATGCAAAGTGACAACGCTAAAGTACACTTTTTGACAATTATAATTATCGAAACACGTTAGTACGCGATTAAATAATTTTAAAGTGTACGTTAACCGACTATAAATTTGCGCCCTTATCTTTTGTAGAACCGTAAAATTTGTTGTGACAATGCCATTTTCTATATTTAATCCCCATAGTGTTTTAAGCCATGCCCACTTTTTGGAGATATTAGTTTTACAAATGGGATGGGATAGGGTATTCAACGATCCGCACAGCGGATTGTAGCCTTCTCATATGTTTTTGATTGCCTGTTCATAAAAAGTAAAGTTAATGGTTGAGTAAATTATTTAATGCAATCAATAAATATTTATTTATATTTACTCACATTTTTGATCCAGACAAATTTGTTCATCTCTTACTCGCAAACACATTTGATATCGAATGGATTAGCAAATTCGAACGATTCTGACATTAACTTTCGAATTAGGTAGTTCCACAAATACACGAAAGTACACAAAACCTGTTGGCGTCATTGGAGCTGTTCGAGTATCGTATATTAAAACATTCTTAAAGTATTACATAGTTCAGACTGTACGAATTCGAATATATTTAACATATGAGAAGGCTACAATCCGCTGTGCGGATCGTTGAATACCCTATCCCATCCTATCCATAAAACTAGAATCCCCAAAAAAGTGGGCATGGCTAAAAACACGATGTGGATAAAATAAAAAAAATGATATAGCTAGTGACAACAAATTCTTCAGGCTGCTTACAAAACACTTTTACGGTTCTACAAAAGACAAGGTTTTCTCCTGTATATGTTATGGGGTAGTGTATAAAAATGGTTTTTATATAAAAACGCCCCCAAAAAGTGGGCGTGGGTTAAAATGGTATAAAGACGAAATGTTCATATTAATAATGTTAATGATTCTGCATCAAAATTTTTTTCGAAAAATTTAAAATTTGACCGAAAACAGTTTTTTATTGAAAACGCCCCCAAAAAGTGGGCGTGGCAAAAAACTTTATATGAACGAAATATAGATATTACGATTCTGTAAATATGCTGTTCAGACACTTTTTTAAAATTCTTTACGGTTTTGCCAAAAATTACGTTATTCTAAAAAGGGGGCGTGGCAGTGGTCGGATTTCAAAAATTTTTACACTTGTTCTGGTGACTCGGACAAGGATCCTATATACCAAATTTCATTATCCTAGCTCAAAATTTAAGGCCCAAAAATCGGTGACGAACAGACAGACGGACGGACGGACACACGGACGGACGGACGGACGGACGGACGGACGGACGGACAGACAGACATGGCTAATTCGACTCAGCTAGCGATTCTGAGTCGATCCATATACTTTGAGGTATATGTAGCAAAATTATTTCTCTATGTTACAAACTATGTATCAAAACTAATATACCCCCCTATGGGATAGGGTATAAAAAGAAGTTTACGAAAGTTAATTTAACCGCTATAATTAATTTTTGTAGGTTCAAGGTGTCAAATTCACCAAACAAATACTATTTGAGTCGAATTTTAAAGTAAAGTAAAGTTGTTTACTTGGTGTGCTCACGCTGTGATTGCTGGTCTTAGTAAATTCGGTAAACGCTCTTTTCGAATTAAATTGTACAACGGCTAACGCACACCTGTTGCTGTAAGACTGGCCTTAAGAGAAATTGATTCTTTTTCCACCTACGTATTGGCAAACAACACTGCTAAACTGCTCGCAAACATTTGAATTATACCCGCAAAGCAAACTTTGGGCATTTTGAATCATTCTCGATATGTACAATTTGATGTGTTCTAGAAGTCCATCGGTTTCGAGTTTTTCTATGTAATTCTTTTCTTCAATGTTCACACCGGCACAAAAATACTGAGCACATTTTGAATGACTTCCAAAAACATGGTAAGGGACATTTAAAATATCAGCTTTCAATAAATTTAGCTTTTCATCCTCCTGGCAGGCACTGTTTTTCCGGTATTGAGTTGCGGACTTAATTCCTTTTATAAAATTGTCTATTGAGGATGAAAGAATTTGTCGGCATTTTATATTATGCTTTGTATTTTTTGATAAATTTATAAGTTTTTTGCGAAGGTTTCTGAATAAATGGTTCACACACTCAATTTTTTGGATGGTATAGTTGGGAAAAGGCTTGGCTTCTAAAAGTTTTTTATAAACGTTACTGTCGCCATCAGCAATAAATTTATCAAAAACTACTCCGTAGTTTGAATAGCAAAACTTAAAACCATCTACCAAAATGTCAGACTCCATTTTAGTTGATGGGCCGATGTGGCTCTTATTGCATGAATGCTCGGGTATGTCATTTCCTGCTTTATTTTCATTAATTTTGCAAATATGGCAGTACTTATTCTTCACACCATAATACAGAACTTTTTTGGTGTTGTGACCATTAATTGTTGCAATTTCCGATAACGCCTTATAATTGCAACCATACGATCTATGTGACCAGGCACCATCAGTGACTACAGTGATAAGATGGTTGCCGTTTGAATCGATGTTCCCATTTTCTCGGGCAATTTCCTTCTCTTCTTCAATGGCTAGTCTCATTTTGACTCTGAACAGACTCGACCCAAACTTCTTTCGTCATGTTTTCAAATTGTCTGTATGCTTTCGAGCTCATGAATGGAACGTTTATGGATTCTAGAACTCTTTTACATTGGGTATATCCGTTTCCAACTAGCATTGTTCCCACTACAAGTTCTTTGTTAATTTCTTCACTATCTTCACTGACCGCATGTAGGCACATTGAAATTCATGTTACACATATTGCACTTTTATATTAATTTTGACCTAAGTCCTAAAATAAAATAATAAAATTTGAAGAACTTGTGTTTACATTATGTTTTTTTTTAAATAATAACCTTGGTGAATTTCTTTAATAAGTACTACATTATTTAATGTGCACCCAAACGTTTTTCCGTGCAGCGAAATGTTTTTTAAACTATTGAGAAATGTATTTAAATCAATAATACGCCTGCCCTCCGGAACAAAACTACAGTTGTCCTTCACTGTAATGTCCACCTCCATAGGAATTTCAAATTCCTGACCCTGATGTTTTACGTGATCACTTTCAATTTCAACGTTCGTCAATGTTGTTGACGTTGAAGAAAGATCTTCCGAAACACGATTTTTTACAACATACCTTCAATCAATATGTAAATTGTAAAGTTTCGGAAAATTAAATTAGTAAATAAAAAATCAAATAAATTTAATAAATATAATATAGAAAATGACATAGTTCAAACAGTTTATCAGAATCTTTTGTTGTTCGACAAAAAACAACGTTTTTCTCCTTCATATGCTATGGGGTAGGGTATACAAACGGCCCCCAAAAAGTGGGCGTGTCAAAAAACTTTATATGTATGAAATATAGATATTGATATTCTGTAAAAATGTTGTTCAGACATTATATATATACATATAATATACATATGTATATACAATATAAAAAATAACATAAACAATTAAATTAACAAAATAATATAACAACTTGCCCTAAAGTTCCTAAAGTTCCAATTTAGCGGGTGAAATCGTGGAAATTAAAAATGGAGAGATTTTTCAAAATTCTGAGTGACAAAAAACCAAAAAACATCGATGTAAAACATCGCCCCAAATAACATCGATGCATTGTTTGCATCCCTATACTTCCCATATAACGGTTTGCGAATATATCGATAGACGTTGAAACGTTGAAACATAAGCATACAAAACAATTCATCAGCAGCGATAGCAAACATTTCAATAATGTAACGATCTGTACCATGTCCACGTGAAGTCCACACGAACTTTCATCAAGTCTACCCGAAAAGGTAAACAAAAGATACATACATAATAACAATCTCGCCTGCCTAGTGCCTGTATTTACAGAAGAGAATAATGAAAAGAGAATGTCACCAACTCACCACCTAGTGACATTATTTTGAAACAAACTTCTTTGTGTGCGTGAATTCGATCTTTTTTTATGTAAAAAACGTAAAATAGACCACTTTTCTAACATCAAAATTTGAAAACCGTGTGGAAAAAAACTATTTTGTATTTTGAATTAAATAATACAAATACCAAAAAAAAATAAAAAAAATATGTCGGAATCATTTTGGTTGTCCTTTTTTCACAGCGGCATTGCAAATAATGTCATATTGAATTGCATATTTAAATATGTTAGAAGAAAAAAAACATGTTTTTAAGACCGATACGTTGTGCCCTATATATTGTCGCTTGGTTAAAAAATTATTTCCAAAAATTAGGAAATATAACTATCGATTTCCCAGCCAAAAAACCCAAAACGTTTAAAAAAAAAACACCTTTTTTCCATTTTGTCACCAAAAAATTACTGTACAAAATTAAAAAAAAAAAAAAAACGGTATATGCACATATCTATTAGCTTTGTAAAAAAGCTAATTTGACTTCGTTACCTTTTATACTTTAGAAGTTATATCTAGTTAAACTTTGTAAATTTACCTTATTTTTCATAGATTTGTGTATTTTTTTTCGGGATATAAATACTAAAATTCACAAAAAATAAGACCCTCATTAGCTGTGCAAATCTATTGTCTGTAGAAAAAAAATATAAAATAAATAAAAAATATGTATTTAAAGATATTGAAAACGGTCACAAATAGCATCTTACTTTTTTGTATGGTTTTTCTACATTTCAGGCGATTTTGAGGCCCAAAGATATTTTAATATTTTTTAAATGCTAAACAATTATTTTGCTCAACATATTTCCAATCGATCACCGTTTGTTTCATTTAAATATTCGGAAAATTGTGAACGCTATACAATTTAGCGCAAAACTCGAACCTATTTTTGCATGGGACACCTACCCTTAAACGTCCATTTTTGGGGGGTAATTTTACAATTTTTTGCAGATAATTTTGACAATTCAATCAATTTAAATTTGATAGCAATTCTTTTGGCGCGATTATGCGCTATATTTTTTTCGGAAACCTTTTAAGAAATATCAGAATTTAATATTATTCTACGAATTTTAGCTGAACTCACTTTAACTAATATAGATATCACCTACAATATAAACGCATTTTTAACAAAACACGTATATTTTATGATGCTAACCAAAAAACATATGAGAAGGCTACAATCCACTGTGCAGATCGTTGAATACCCTATCCCATCCTATCCATAAAACTAAGATCCCAAAAAAAAGTGGGCATGGCTAAAAATACGATGTGGATAAAATAGAAACGAGTGGTGGGTGCACGACTGGGTCGTACGCAACTTTCTCTTTCACAGCGAGTTGGGTGTTAGATCAAATTTTGATTATTAATGCTTAAAATGATATGAATAATGTTGAAATGTGATTATACGAACGTTTACTACGAAATTTGAATGAATCGGTGTCTATGGGAATAATAATGATTTTTTGTTATTGGCCAAAACTGAAAATTCCGTTTAGTGATAGTTGGGCTAAAACTAATTATGTGGAATTGCTTCAAGCTGTAATAGTAGTATATATATTAAATTTCATTCAATTTGACATAATAGTTTGCGAGAAATTATCAATTTTCCTTATATGGCCTAAATGACAAAATCCGTTATATGGATTTTCTCGAAAAAAACTGGGTATGCAGTTTTGTTGGAACTAATATGTTTATAGTATATATAAAGTTTAATCAAAATCGTTAGAGCCGTTTTCGAGAAAATTGAGGTTATGTGTAATTTTTATATGGCAGGTACCCTTATTAACATGGCTAAAAGCAAACAAAAAAAATGGCCTAGAATTATGACTAAAATAAGCTTGGATACGAAGTTTGAAGAAAATTGGTCTAGCCGTTTAGGCTGGGGAGACCATCACGGACAGACGGATCGACGGACCGACGGACGGAATTCCAAAAACCACTTTTTTAGGCTCCGCTATCATCGTAATGTTAGAATCAATCAAAATCTCGAGGTCGAAAATTTCCACGAAAACAATATCTTTCTCTTTGTAAGAGAAAGTTAAAAATGATATAGTGACAACTAAATCTTCAGACTGCTTACAAAACACTTTTACGGTTCTACAAAAGACTAGGTTTTCTCCTTTATATGTTATGGGGTAGTGTATAAAAATGTTTTTTATATAAAAACGCCCCCAAAAAGTGGGCGTGGGTTAAAATGGTATAAAGACGAAATGTTCATAATTATAATGTTAATGATTCTGCATCAAAAATTTTTTTGAAAAATTTAAAATTTGACCGAAAACAGTTTTTTATTGAAAACTCCACCAAAAAGTGGGCGTGGCAAAAAACATTATATGAACGAAATATAGATATTACGATTCTCTAAATATGCTGTTCAGACACTTTTTTGAAATTCTTTACGGTTTTGCCAAAAATTATGTTTTTCTAAAAAGGGGGCGTGGCAGTGGGCGGATTTCAAAACTTTTTACACTTGTTCTGGTGACTCGGACAAGGATCCTATATACCAAATTTCATTATCCTAGCTCAAAATTTATGGCCCAAAAATCGGTGACGAACAGACAGACGGACGGACGGACGGACGGACGGACGGACGGACAGACAGACATGGCTAATTCGACTCAGCTAGCGATTCTGAGTCGATCCATATACTTTGAGGTATATGTAGCAAAATTATTTCTCTGTGTTACAAACTATGTATCAAAACTAATATACCCCCCTATGGGATAGAGTATAAACATATGAGAGGCTACAATCCGCTATGCGGATCGTTGAATACCCTATCCCATCCCATCCTTAAAATTAATATCCTCAAAATATAGGCCTTATGGCGATGAAATACAGAAAATGACATTGTCACAATATATTGCTCAGACAGTTTATCAAAATCTTTTGTGGTTCGACAAAAAACAACGTATTTCTATTGCTAATGCCTTGGGATGGGGTATACAAATGGTTTTTGTAAGAAAACGCCCCCAAAATGTGGGCGTAGGTGATAATGATCTATGGACAAATTGTTTATATTACAATGACGGAAGTATTTGCATCAAATTTTTTTTTCGAAAGTGTTAAAATTTGGACTAAAAGCGTTTTTTACTAAAAACGCCCCCAAAAAGTGGGCGTGGCAAAAAACTTTGTATATACGAAATATAGATATTAGGATTGTCTAAATATGCTGCTCAGACACTTTTTTCGAAATTCTTTACAATTTGGCTTAAAACTACGTTTTTCTTAAAGGGGGCGTGGCAGTGGGCGGATTTCAAAAAAATTTACACTTGTTCTGCTTCGTCGGCCAGAAAGTCTACATACCAAATTTCAACACTCTAGATCAAAACTTAAGGCCCAAAAATCGGTGACACACAGACGGACGGACGGACGGACAGACAGAAATGGCTTAATCGACTCAGCTAGCGATTCTGAATCGATCCATATACTTTGAGGTATATGTACCGAAATTATTTCTCTATGTTACAAACTTAATGTCAAAACTAATATACCCCCCTATGGGATAGGGTATAAACATATGAGAGGCTACAATCTGCTGTGCGGATCGTTGAATACCCTATCCCATCCCATCCTTAAAATTAATATCCTCAAAATATAGGCCTTATGGCCTTATGGCGATGAGATACAGAAAATGACATTGTCACAATATATTGCTCAGACAGTTTATCAAAATCTTTTGGAGTTCGACAAAAAACAACGTATTTCTATTGCTAATGCCTTAGGATGGGGTATACAAATGGTTTTTGTAAGAAAACGCCCCCAAAATGTAGGCGTAGGTGAAAATGATCTATGAAAAAAAAATTTATATTACCATTGCGGACAGACAGACATGGCTTAATGGATACCAATACTCCGGCTCGAATCAGCTAGCGATTCTGAATCGATCCATATACTTTGAGGTATATGTATCGAAATTATTTCTCTATGTTACAAACTTAATGTCAAAACTAATATACCCCCCCATGGCATAGGGTATAACGAGGTAAAATCGTGCTGTATCAATAGTAAATATAGAATAATTTATTAATATATATATGTAAATAAACTAATTCTTCACACAGTAAAAACAATAAAACATGCTATTAAATAAATTCCCGACTTTCAATTGATTGTGCACCACAGCAAAAATAGAAACGCAATTTAAATATGCGTTATGCAACGTAATAGGTGTTCATATATAAGCGTGTATTAATTATACCCTATCCCATAGGGGTATATTAGTTTTAGCTATATATACCTCAAGGTATATGGATCGACTCAGAATCGCTAGCTGAGTCTATTAAGCCATGTCTGTCTATCCGTCTGTCCGTCCGTCCGTCTGTACGTCACCGATTTTTAGGCCTTAAACTATGAACTAGGATAACGAAATTTAGTATATAGGATCCTCGTCAGTAAAAAACTGTTTTCGGTCATATTTTAAATTTGTATACCCTAGCGGCCTAGCCCATATCACTTGTTCTGCTTCGTCGGCCAAAGTATATGGATCGACTCAGAATCGCTAGCTGAGTCCATTTTTAAAAAAAACATATGAGAGGCTACAATCCGCTATGCGGATCGTTGAAAACCCTATCCCATCCCATCCCTTAAATTAATATCCTCAAAATATAGGCCTTATGGCGATGAAATACAGAAAATGACATTGTCACAATATATTGCTCAGACAGTTTCTCAAAATCTTTTGTGGTTCGACAAAAAACAACGTATTTCTATTGCTAATGCCTTGGGATGGGCTATACAAATGGTTTTTGTAAGAAAACGCCCCCAAAATGTGGGCGTAGGTGAAAATGATCTATGGACAAAATGTTTATATTACCATTGCGGAAGTATTTGCGTCAAAATTTTTTTCGAAAGTTTTAAAATTTGGACAAAAAACGTATTTTACTAAAAACGCCCCTAAAAAGTGGGTGTGGCAAAAAACTTTGTATCAACGAAATATAGATATTAGGATTGTCTAAATACGCTGCTCAGGCACTCTTTTGAAATTCCTTACGGTTTGGCTTAAAACTACGTTTTTCTCAAAGGGGGCGTGGCAGTGGGCGGATTTCAAAAATTTTTACACCTGTTCTGCTTCGTCGGCCCGAGAGTCTATATACCAAATTTGAACACTCTAGCTCAAAATTTAAGGCCCAAAAATCGGTGACACACAGACGGACGGACGGACAGACAGACATGGCTTAATCGACTCAGCTAGCGATTCTGAATCGATCCATATACTTTGAGGTATATGTATCGAAATTATTTCTCTATGTTACAAACTTAATGTCAAAACTAATATACCCCCCCATGGGATAGGGTATAAAAACGTAGTTTTTGGCCAAACCGTAAGGAATTTAAACGAGTGGTGGGTGCACGACTGGGTCGTACGCAACTTTCTCTTTCACAGCGAGTTCGGCGTTAGATCAAATAGTGCGCATTTTGATTATTTATGCTAAAAATTATATAAAATGTTGAAATTTGATTATACGAATGTTTACTCCGAAATTTGAAGGAATCGGTGTCTATGTGAAAAATAATTAATTTTCGTTATTGGCCAAAACTGGAAATTCCGGTAAGTGATAGTTGGGCTAAAACTAATTATGTGGAATTGTTTAAAACTATTATAGAAGTATATGTATTAAATTTGATTCAATTTGACATAGCAGTTTGCGAGAAATTAACAATTTTCTTTATATGGCCTGAATGACAAAATCCGTTATATGGATTTTCTCGAAAAAACTGGGTATGCAGTTTTGTTGGAACTAATATGCTTATAGTATGTATAAAGTTTAATCAAAATCGTTAGAGCCGTTTTCGAGAAAATTGAGGTTATGTGTAATTTTTATATGGCAGGTACCTTTAATAACATGGCTAAAAGCAAACAAAAAAAAATGGCCTAGAATTATGACCAAAACAAGCTTGGATACGAAGTTTGAAGAAAATCGGCCAAGCCGTTTAGGCTGGGGAGACCAATACGGACAGACGGACCGACGGACCGACGGACGGAATTCCAAAAACCACATTTTTAGGCTCCGCTATCATCGTAATGAATCAATCAAAATCTCGTGGTCGAAAATTTTCACGAAAACAATATCTTTCTCTTTGTAAGAGAAAGTTAAAAATGTAAAAGGAATTTAAAAAATGTGTCTGGGAAGCGTATTTAGAGAATTGTAATATTTATATTTAGTTCATATAAAGTTTATTGCCACGACCACTTTTTGGGGGCGTTTTTAATAAAAATAACGTTTTTCGGTCAAATTTTAAAATTTTCGAAAACTGTGTGACCACAGTAACAATGTTTTTAACCTCGCCCAATTTTTAAGGGTAATAATTTTAAAGATAAGATGGGAGGAGATAGGATATTCCACGATCCGCAAAGCTGATTGTAGCTTTCACTTATTAAATCTACTTACATAGGCAGGTAATACTTAGCTTGAGATGCGCTGTGGTCAACAAGCATGCTGTGCGAATGCGAACTCGTATGATATCGATATGTCAAATTATGCTCTCAACTCTCAAAGCAAACGTTTCTTATGCTCACAAGTTATGCCAGCACTCAGCAGCATAACTACATCATAAATTCATAAGAACCATTATCAATAGATTAACATATAGATATATAAGTACGAATACATAATAAATGAGTAAAGCATTAACAAATATGTGTGATTTAAATGTGTAGGAATGTAAAATATTGAATAAATGAGAATAATTGGATTAATGTGAACGATTGAAGGGTATACATTAGAATGAAAAGATATTATAATTATACTAGCAACCCTGCCATCTCCCGGTCCCGGGTACGATTCGATTTCTATTAATATATGTAAGTATTATTTTATTTGTTACAATATTTCAAATTGATAATCATTGACGATAGTGAAGGAGACTTTCTGGGTACCTATCGTGTGATTTATATACATATGAACACACACAATATAAAAATTACACTTTACGTATCTAGCAAGTCTCCTACACTATCGTCAACAAAAACATACTATGGCGTCGCCTACTGCTGTTGTTAAGTTAAGACCACTTAGACCTTGAATGCTCCTCGAATGCTCAGCTTCTATAAGATAGAGCAATTTTGAATACCCTAACCCTATATCCTGCCCATGGTATAATGCAGAACCACATTTAAATAATCTAAATCAGTTCAACAGTTCTCGAGATTATCGCATTCATACAAGTTTTGGGACTTGTTTTTATACTATGTATAGTAAGAAGATATAAAGTTTGATTGCGATGTGTCCCAAACAGTCCTTGTCCTCTTTTTGTTTAGGATGGTCATCAAAAACAAGTATAAATTAGTGTACTGAACATTCAACATGTTTAAGAGTGTTGGTTCCCAACAAAACAAAACAATTCACAAAAAAACGAATGTAAACGCCGCGACACATTTGACAGACTAGGAGGTGGGTGTTTGTGCATTTGGCTGGTTGCCGGTACACATAAATCGAAGTCCTCAAATTGAGGATCTGTGTTCCCGGTAGCTAGCGACAAGGCACACAACACTAAAACTTTATAATAATAATAAATAAAGGATATTTAATCCTATAATGTTGCGCGCACCAACCACCGACGACAAAATTATTCGACAACTGTCAAATGTGTTAACGCTTATTTGCAATCAATGTAGTCTCTCTCCTCTCACGTGCAGTGGCCACATTAATAAATTTAATGATGGCCGAATGCAATGGAGTCTCACTCTAACTAGGACCCACATAGTGGGCATTGTTATTGTTAGGTAGATAATGTAAATGTAATATGTTATGTTACAAAAAAAAAACAAGTTTGATATTTATGTGTTGGTGAAAATTTGTATGTACACACACACATGTTAAATTTAATACAAATTTATAAGGTCAATGGCCAAAGACAACAATCAGCTGTAAATATGAACATTGTCATCGAAATGAGAAAAAAAACGGCAATCAGCTGTTTCAATGCAACTGTGAGTGAAACGAGATTTCGTGGAACGCTAAGTTGCAATTTGTAGACACTTTTGTATCATCTTTCAAAGAGTTAACATCAGCAATTAAATAAATTTATAACGTGCTTCAATTCGGCATTTTTATTTTAAGGTAGATTTCTTGTAGAACTAGAGTGTCAGTTCGCCTAACTGAAGTTATCACTCTTTGTCTTAATCGACTTCTTAAGACCAACAAAAAACAATTATTTTATACTCGCCAAGTATAAAACATGGTCCTTCGAGTTTTGTGAAGTGAACTAGTGAAAGTGAAGTGAAACGTTTTTGCCGAAAGCAAAAACAATTTAAAAAGTGTACTGTGGGGAGAGTGTAGTTGGATCACCAATCCAATTAAAATCACATCCGATTTAAGGCGGACTGTCTATCGGCCACAGTACCCAACGAGTCAACAAATCCCGCATTCAACGGATCCAACGGCAAACGCAGCACCAAGCAGTTCACCAACTACTAGCAGCACAGCAGTTAGCAAGCGGTATCCAGCGGTCAGCAAGCGGAACAGCCAACGGTCATACTGCGGTTACTCCAAGTGAACAACCGTCAGCATCACAGCAAGGAACTGTGCATCACAAAGCCTTCTGCAACTGCAACTGAAAGTTAGTGACTGAAGTGGCAGTTGCAAAGAAGCACATTAAGGGTAGGTGTCCCATGCAAAAATAGGTTGGAGTTTTGCGCTAAATTGTGTAGCGCTCACAATTTTCCGAATATTTAAATGAAATAAACGGTGATCGATTGGAAATATGTTAAGCAAAGTACTTGTTTAGCATTTAAAAAACATTAAAATATCTTTGAGCCTCAAAACCGCTTGACATGTAGAAAAACCATACAAATAAGTTAGATGCTAATTGCGTTCCATTTTTATCTCTTTATATACATATTTTTTATTTTTTTTATATTTTTTTTCTACAGACAATAGATTTGCGCAGATAACACCGGTCGTTTTTTGTTGTGAATTTTATTATTTATCCCGAAAAAAATGCACAAAACTATGAAAAATAAGGTAAATTTACAAAGTTTAACTAGATATAACTTCTAAAGTATAAAAGGTAACGAAGTCAAATTAGCTTTTTTACAAAGCTAATAGATATGTGCATATACTGTTTTTTTTTTTTTTTTTTTTTTTTTTAATTTTGTACAGTAATTTTTTGGTGACAAAATGGAAAAAAGTGTTTTTTTTTTTAAACGTTTTGGGTTTTTTGGCTGGGAAATCGATAGTTATATTTCCTAATTTTTGGAAATAATTTTTTAACCAAGCGACAATATATAGGGCACAACGTACCGGTCTTAAAAACATGTTTTTTTTTCTTCTAACATATTTAAATATGCAATTCAATATGACATTATTTGCAATGCCGCTGTGAAAAAAGGACAACCAAAATGATTCCGACATATTTTTTTTATTTTTTTTTGGTATTTGTATTATTTAATTCAAAATACAAAATAGTTTTTTTCCACACGGTTTTTCAAATTTTGATGTTAGAAAAGTGGTCTATTTTACGTTTTTTACATAAAAAAGATCGAATTCACGCACACAAAGAAGTTTGTTTCAAAATAATGTCACTAGGTGGTGAGTTGGTGACATTCTCTTTTCATTATTCTCTTCTGTAAATACAGGCACTAGGCAGGCGAGATTGTTATTATGTATGTATCTTTTGTTTACCTTTTCGGGTAGACTTGATGAAAGTTCGTGTGGACTTCACGTGGACATGGTACAGATCGTTACATTATTGAAATGTTTGCTATCGCTGCTGATGAATTGTTTTGTATGCTTATGTTTCAACGTTTCAACGTCTATCGATATATTCGCAAACCGTTATATGGGAAGTATAGGGATGCAAACAATGCATCGATGTTATTTGGGGCGATGTTTTACATCGATGTTTTTTGGTTTTTTGTCACTCAGAATTTTGAAAAATCTCTCCATTTTTAATTTCCACGATTTCACCCGCTAAATTGGAACTTTAGGAACTTTAGGGCAAGTTGTTATATTATTTTGTTAATTTAATTGTTTATGTTATTTTTTATATTGTATATACATATGTATATTATATGTATATATATAATGTCTGAACAACATTTTTACAGAATATCAATATCTATATTTCATACATATAAAGTTTTTTGACACGCCCACTTTTTGGGGGCCGTTTGTATACCCTACCCCATAGCATATGAAGGAGAAAAACGTTGTTTTTTGTCGAACAACAAAAGATTCTGATAAACTGTTTGAACTATGTCATTTTCTATATTATATTTATTAAATTTATTTGATTTTTTATTTACTAATTTAATTTTCCGAAACTTTACAATTTACATATTGATTGAAGGTATGTTGTAAAAAATCGTGTTTCGGAAGATCTTTCTTCAACGTCAACAACATTGACGAACGTTGAAATTGAAAGTGATCACGTAAAACATCAGGGTCAGGAATTTGAAATTCCTATGGAGGTGGACATTACAGTGAAGGACAACTGTAGTTTTGTTCCGGAGGGCAGGCGTATTATTGATTTAAATACATTTCTCAATAGTTTAAAAAACATTTCGCTGCACGGAAAAACGTTTGGGTGCACATTAAATAATGTAGTACTTATTAAAGAAATTCACCAAGGTTATTATTTAAAAAAAAACATAATGTAAACACAAGTTCTTCAAATTTTATTATTTTATTTTAGGACTTAGGTCAAAATTAATATAAAAGTGCAATATGTGTAACATGAATTTCAATGTGCCTACATGCGGTCAGTGAAGATAGTGAAGAAATTAACAAAGAACTTGTAGTGGGAACAATGCTAGTTGGAAACGGATATACCCAATGTAAAAGAGTTCTAGAATCCATAAACGTTCCATTCATGAGCTCGAAAGCATACAGACAATTTGAAAACATGACGAAAGAAGTTTGGGTCGAGTCTGTTCAGAGTCAAAATGAGACTAGCCATTGAAGAAGAGAAGGAAATTGCCCGAGAAAATGGGAACATCGATTCAAACGGCAACCATCTTATCACTGTAGTCACTGATGGTGCCTGGTCACATAGATCGTATGGTTGCAATTATAAGGCGTTATCGGGAATTGCAACAATTATTGGTCACAACACCAAAAAAGTTCTGTATTATGGTGTGAAGAATAAGTACTGCCATATTTGCAAAATTAATGAAAATAAAGCAGGAAATGACATACCCGAGCATTCATGCAATAAGAGCCACATCGGCCCATCAACTAAAATGGAGTCTGACATTTTGGTAGATGGTTTTAAGTTTTGCTATTCAAACTACGGAGTAGTTTTTGATAAATTTATTGCTGATGGCGACAGTAACGTTTATAAAAAACTTTTAGAAGCCAAGCCTTTTCCCAACTATACCATCCAAAAAATTGAGTGTGTGAACCATTTATTCAGAAACCTTCGCAAAAAACTTATAAATTTATCAAAAAATACAAAGCATAATATAAAATGCCGACAAATTCTTTCATCCTCAATAGACAATTTTATAAAAGGAATTAAGTCCGCAACTCAATACCGGAAAAACAGTGCCTGCCAGGAGGATGAAAAGCTAAATTTATTGAAAGCTGATATTTTAAATGTCCCTTACCATGTTTTTGGAAGTCATTCAAAATGTGCTCAGTATTTTTGTGCCGGTGTGAACATTGAAGAAAAGAATTACATAGAAAAACTCGAAACCGATGGACTTCTAGAACACATCAAATTGTACATATCGAGAATGATTCAAAATGCCCAAAGTTTGCTTTGCGGGTATAATTCAAATGTTTGCGAGCAGTTTAACAGTGTTGTTTGCCAATACGTAGGTGGAAAAAGAATCAATTTCTCTTTAGGCCAGTCTTACAGCAACAGGTGTGCGTTAGCCGTTGTACAATTTAATTCGAAAAGAGCGTTTACCGAATTTACTAAGACCAGCAATCACAGCGTGAGCACACCAAGTAAACAACTTTACTTTACTTTAAAATTCGACTCAAATAGTATTTGTTTGGTGAATTTGACACCTTGAACCTACAAAAATTAATTATAGCGGTTAAATTAACTTTCGTAAACTTCTTTTTTTTATATAAGGTGCTTAGGTACCTTCATAACGAGCATTGATAGAAGATGGGGTGACAATTACCTAGATAAATATCTATCATTTTTTGTTATTTGATTTGAAAAATTTCATCCTACTATTGTTGCGACGAGAATCAGTAGCACTATTGTCTACCGTCCTATTATTTGACTAATCGAATTTTCATCCAAACAAGTGTTTTCCTACATCTCATAAATTAAGAAAAAAGTTAACCTAGGTAAGGTTTACACATTTTTTTATAAGATATACAATGAAAACCTCAAAAACTGCTTTTACACCTCGCTGCGCGGCAGCCAGCAACAATTTTATCATTTTATTATTTTTTCACAATGCATATTCACATTCACACCAAATCTGAAAGAAAATTACAAAACAAAATATGTACACCAAACCAACCCTCAACTTGATTTTTTTCCTTCTCTTTCCATAGTTGTTTTCAAGTTATTTGCTTGGTGTCTGTATATTGCATATGTAGGTAGGTAGGTATATGTAATATTAGTCTGCGCTTGCTACTTTTTGTCTTTTCCTTCAGTTTTCGTTTGCGTTGAAGCAAAGAGCACATGAGTAAAATTAAAGAGAGCTTAAATTAAAGAGGCTGCACGTCTTATTCAGCACCTTCCAATTGACGGCAAGAATTATGCGTCCGCATGGGAACTTCTGGAGGAACGCTACCAAAACAAACGGAAGCTAGTAAACTCGCAACTGAGAATATTTATGGAGCAAAGAAAGCTAATCCATGAATTCTCAGATTCATTAAAATCACTGCATGACACTAGCATAGAATGTGTCCATGCTCTTTCGAACTTGGGAGTAGCAGTCGATCAATGGGACGCTATTCTCATTTACGTCGTGTACCACAAACTTCCGCCCCAAACCCAAAGGGATTGGGAAGACAAACTGGGTACATCAAAAACTCTTCCTGATTGGAAAACTTTTTCAAAATTTATCGAAGGCCGATTTAGTTCATTAGAGAACATAATGGAGTCTAATGGTGGGCTAAGGCACCAAGTGACACCTAGTTTTAGAAAAGCCGCACCCACGGCTTTGCATGTGAAGTCTTCACCCGAAGCAAGAAAATTTCTCTGTCGCCTCTGCAAGTCCTCACATGGCATTCGACAGTGCAAACACTTTCTAAAAATGGAAGTTAAGGCTCGAGTCGAATTCGTCAAAAGCAATTCTGTGTGCTCTAACTGTCTCGGGTATGATCACCATGCATCAGTTTGCAACAGTAGCAATAGATGCCAAAAATGCAACCAAAGGCATCACACCCTACTACACATTGACACACAGAACGATCGAAACAACGGTCATCAACATGTCCAAAATCAAGGTACCTACAATGCACACTTGATTCAAAATACCAATCAAGGTATCCCACTCAATCAGTGCAATTGTGAGCAGTATGGTGCATCGACGTCACCAAGAAACATCAATTCACACCTCAACCAAACGCACTCCAAGGTGTTGTTAGCAACGGCCTTAGTAAAGGTGTTTTCGGCAAATGGAGAATACCATGTCCTGAGAGCGTTAATCGACTCAGGATCAGAAGCAACGTTCATAAGGGAAAACATTGTACAGCTACTCAACTTGAAAAAGCAATGGACGATTGCAAAGGTGACTGGGCTAGGAGAAGCATCAACGGGCACGGCCACCTATCAGGTTAATTTCGCTATATGTTCCTTCACTAATCCCTTGTTTAGTTTAAATGTCGGAGCGTTTGTGATGCCGAAGTTGACGACGTTGTTGCCAACACAAAGGCTGCACACAGCAAATTGGCAGCACTTAGACAAACTTCCGCTGGCAGATCCCTCTTACAATTACCCCGGGAAGATTGATCTTCTTATAGGTGCCGACGTGTATGCGTCAATTATTCTTGAAGGGCTTGTTAAGAGCGTAAATGGTTCCCCAGTGGCACAAAACACCGAACTGGGATGGATCCTGACAGGAGCTACCAATAGCCATCAACGGTCGTGTTCCAACGCAGTAATGGTACAAACACATCATGCTACATTCGATGCACAACTAAGGAGATTTTGGGAGATAGAAGAGGACATTGAAGAGCGCAAAAACACACAAGAAGAAGAAAGGTGTCAACTGCACTTTGAAAACACGGTACGAAGAAGGCAAGACGGAAGATACGAAGTTCGGCTTCCGTTTAAGAACAATGTTCGACCAAATCTTGGCAACTCCAAGAGGTCAGCACTAGCAAGGTTCTTTCAAGTCGAAAAACGACTAATGTCAAACAAATCTCTCAGAGATGCATACACGGCTTGCATAAACGAATATGCGACAATGGGACACATGAGAGAAATAATGGGTGACGACGAGCGCGAATTGGAGAGTAAGGAACACTACTTTCTCCCGCATCATGCAGTGTTCAAGGAGTCAAGCACAACGACAAAACTGCGAGTGGTTTTTGATGCCTCTTGCTCAACATCAAAGGGGGTGTCATTGAACGACTACCTTATGGTAGGCCCACGGCTGCAAAAGGACATTATTGACCTCATTGCCCAGTGGAGAAAGTTCAAGGTAGCGTTCGCAGCTGACATTAGTATGATGTATCGACAGATTTGGGTGGCACCAGAAGATACATCATATCAACTAATCCTGTGGAGACAAAACAACAAGGAGAAAATAAAAACATATGCACTCAACACCGTCACATTTGGAACGGCATCAGCGCCATACTTAGCTGTGAGAACATTGCAGCAGGTGGCATCAGATGTAGAAGAGACGCATCCAGAAGTCTCTAAGGCACTCATGGAAGGGTTCTATGTGGACGACTTCTTATATGGAGCCGATAACGAAGAAGATGCCATCATGTTACAAAGAGATGTTCTAGCAACATTAAACACTGCTGGATTTCCTCTTCGTAAATGGGCAAGCAATTCAGCTACAATTTTGGTTCAGATACCTAAAACTGAAAGGGAAGTTTATCTCCCACTAAATTTTGACTCTACAGATTCCATTAAGATGTTGGGGATCCAATGGCATCCTGCAAGGGACATATTCACGTTCAAGATTAACATACCCAAGGTGGATAAACACACCAAACGATCCGTGCTGGCTGACATTGCTAGACTGTTCGATCCCCTCGGATGGATATCGCCGTGTATCGTCAAGGCAAAACTGATTTTGCAACAGCTTTGGAAAAACGGGGTATCCTGGGATTCCAGGATAACACCAGAGATGGAAGAACAGTGGACCGAACTACGAAACAAGTTGATGAAACTGGAGGACATCGAAATTCCACGTTGGCTTGGATACGAAGATTCAGTGCAGGTTCAAATGCATGGGTTCAGCGACGCATCTGAAAGGGCATATGCAGCGGTCATATATGCACGGGTTGTGATGAACGGAGAGGAACGGATCCAGTTGTTGGCATCTAAAACCAGAGTTGCACCGGTCAAGTGCATATCACTGCCACGATTGGAACTCTGTGGAGCGCTTCTACTGGCAAAATTGTTGCATAGGTTGTCAACGGCTATGCAATTTAAACAGCAGAAGGGCTTCGCTTGGTCCGATTCCATGATCACGTTGGCATGGATCAAAGGAAGGCCTGACATACGCACCACATTTGTTGCAAACAGGATTACAGAAATCCAAGCTCTGACTGCTGACGTCATATGGCAACATGTAGGTAGCAAGGATAATTCAGCGGATCTTGGATCACGAGGGCTCTTACCAGAAGAACTGATCGGTAATAAGCTTTGGTGGCAGGGGACTCCATTCCTTAAAAATTTTGCTTTGGAAAATGTCCAAGCACCCGTTACCCTGGAAACAAGTGAAGAAACAAAAGGGGTTAATAAACATTGTCACCACATCACTGTTGAGAATGAATTTATTTACCATTTTTCCACACTGAAACGTCTTGTCCGCATTATGGCAATATGGCGACGATACTTTGCAAACCTGAAGAATGTGATAACACGTTTGCCATTGGACAGTCATCCACTCACTGCTGATGATCTGACGTCAGCACATTTTCAACTCATCAAGATAGTTCAAAGGGAGCTATTTTATGATGAAATGCAGGCGCTGAGTAAAAAGGAACAAGTTGCAAAGACCAGTTCAATTCGCAACTTAAATCCCTTTATGGATGAAGATGGCCTTCTACGAGTTGGAGGTAGACTACTCAACTCACCACTACCCTTCCACCAGCGACATCCCTTAATCCTTAGGGAAACACACCATGTTGCAAAACTGCTGGTAAGCGACGTGCACCAACGCACATTGCACGGAGGGCAGCAGATAATGATGGCAGATATCAGAAGCGTTTATTGGATAACGAATCTCAAGAGACTAGTGAAAGCAACAATACACAAATGTGTTCGATGCCATCGGTACAACGCAAAGATGCAGGAACAGATAATGGCAAATCTTCCATCAGAACGCGTTGGTATTTCAAGACCCTTTACGAACACTGGAGTTGATTATGCTGGACCGCTGGAAATAAAATTATGGAAGGGAAGATGCAACAAGACAAGCAAAGGGTACATAGCTGTCTTTGTTTGCCTTGCAACCAAGGCGATACACATCGAGTTGGTCACTGATTTGAGCGCGGCAGCCTTCATCGCTGCATTTAAGCGATTTGTGGCCAGGCGAGGAAACTGCCTCAATATGTTCAGCGATTGCGGCACCAACTTCAAGGGCGCAAATAATGAACTAAGAAAGGATAGCAAGTTCATATCAGCAGAATGGTCAACGGAAGTCACAGAAAGCCTTGCTTCGCAACATACAACTTGGCACTTCAACCCTCCATCATCCCCACATTTCGGTGGGCTGTGGGAGGCGGGAGACAAATCAATAAAGCACCACCTCAAAAGAACTGTTGGCACATCCAAACTCACATTCGAAGAATATGCTACACTACTGACACAGATTGAAGCATGTCTAAATTCAAGGCCACTGTGTCCCATGACCTCGGATCCAGACGATCTGATGGTACTCACACCAGGGCACTTTCTAATTGGGGCACCACTAACAATACGCCCTTACAGAAACCTCAAGGACAAGAACATAAATAGTCTGGACGGATGGAGATACATCGAACGACTCACTCAGGAGTTTTGGAAACACTGGAGTACAACCTATCTACATCAACTCCAACAGAGGCCAAAATGGTTGCAACAACAACCGAATGTCAACGTAGGTGACATCGTTCTCGTCAAGGAAGATAATCTTCCACCGTCGGTATGGCTTCTCGCGCGAGTTATCGAGTTACACCCTGGGTCAGATGGTCTAACGCGCGTGGTAACCATAAAGACACAAAATTCGACATTAAGACGACCAATCGTAAAAATATCCCCCTTGCCGGTGTCGAGTGCATCGAACAATATATAAACAAAAGAATAAATTCCTTTTAAAAAAAAAAAAAAAACATTAAAAACCTAACAACACAAGTGAACTTTATTAAAATAAACATTCAAGAAACAAATCACAGACTGCACAAAAACATAAAACCAATAAAGAAATTGTACTTAGCATTAAACAATTACTAATTCATTTTTTTCTTTTTGGCAAAACATAACCTCAAACTTGGGACCGGAACAACCACGTACATACCTATGTACCAAGATCCTGACCATAATGGCACACTAAACAACAACACTAACTGGAAGATGAGCAGCATCAAGGGAAGCACTACACTAATGTCCTGCCCAGAGGCGGGGGAGCATGTTGGTTCCCAACAAAACAAAACAATTCACAAAAAAACGAATGTAAACGCCGCGACACATTTGACAGACTAGGAGGTGGGTGTTTGTGCATTGGGCTGGTTGCCGGTACACATAAATCGAAGTCCTCAAATTGAGGATCTGTGTTCCCGGTAGCTAGCGACAAGGCACACAACACTAAAACTTTATAATAATAATAAATAAAGGATATTTAATCCTATAATGTTGCGCGCACCAACCACCGACGACAAAATTATTCGACAACTGTCAAATGTGTTAACGCTTATTTGCAATCAATGTAGTTTCTCTCCTCTCACGTGCAGTGGCCACATTAATAAATTTAATGATGGCCGAATGCAATGGAGTCTCACTCTAACTAGGACCCACATAGTGGGCATTGTTATTGTTAGGTAGATAATGTAAATGTAATATGTTATGTTACAAAAAAAAAACAAGTTTGATATTTATGTGTTGGTGAAAATTTGTATGTACACACACACATGTTAAATTTAATACAAATTTATAAGGTCAATGGCCAAAGACAACAATCAGCTGTAAATATGAACATTGTCATCGAAATGAGAAAAAAAACGGCAATCAGCTGTTTCAATGCAACTGTGAGTGAAACGAGATTTCGTGGAACGCTAAGTTGCAATTTGTAGACACTTTTGTATCATCTTTCAAAGAGTTAACATCAGCAATTAAATAAATTTATAACGTGCTTCAATTCGGCATTTTTATTTTAAGGTAGATTTCTTGTAGAACTAGAGTGTCAGTTCGCCTAACTGAAGTTATCACTCTTTGTCTTAATCGACTTCTTAAGACTAACAAAAAACAATTATTTTATACTCGCCAAGCAGTTGTATTTAGAATACTTATAACATACAAATATTAATATAGTCACCGACACATTCGATACCAAAGAAAGGATTTAGGCAAGGGGATGCGCTATCATGTGACTTCTTTAATTTGATTCTTGAAAGGATTGTGCAAAAATCCTGAGCCAACACTAGTGGCACAATCTTCCAAAACTCGGTGCAACTACTAGCATACGCCGACGATATTGACATCATTGGTAGGACTCAACGTGATGTCATTGTCACGTTAGCTAGTATAGAGAAGGTAGCGGCAAAAATAGGTTTAGCAGTAAATGCGGGTAAGACTAAGTGTATGCTGTCAACACGAAGGGACACAAAACATCGACGAATTTGACAGAACGTCACCATTGACAGATATAACTTTGAGGTAGTACGGGACTTTGTCTACCTCGGCTCCGCTGTTAACTCTGACAACAACATCTCCTCAGAAATTAAACGAAGAATTACTCTTGCCAACCGCTATTTCTTCGGGCTAAGAAGGCAATTTAGTATTAAAACCCTCACTCGAACAACTAAGGAGATCCTATATAACACCCTAATCATCCCAGTCCTGCTCTACGGCGCTGAAGCATGGACCGTATTAAAAATGGATGAAGAAATCCTTGGTCGAATTGAGAGGACAATTCTTCGGACCAGTTCGCGTTGACGGGCTATAGCGACGAAGATTCAACCAAGAACTATACGGGCTGTACAGCGATATGCCTCTGGTCAAAAAACTACGTATTGGACGTTAAAGATGGCTAGGACATGTAGAACGAATGGACACCAATAGTCCGGCTCGCAGAGTCTTTGATTCCCAGCCAGACGTCGAACGCAGCAACTCCAATATATCTATGAAACTCAAAAGCTAGTAAGACACCTTGAAATTCATTTTATTTTTCTAAAATTTTAATTCTTAACTTTGACGCATTGTACAATCGCACATAATACCTTACAATTAAAACTATATGTTCATTAAACATTGCATTGACACATTGCATGCTTACCATTCGCACTGCATTATATTATAACAACAATTTGTGTACACGTAATTTTGGTCGCGTTATGTTACAGAACAAATTATCTGTGCACAGGATTTTATTTGAACTGCAACAAGAAATTGGTGGCTATGTTCAATGCACAAGAGAACTGGAAGCATCTTTGCTAACTATGAAGAACAACAAAGCTGCGGGTAGTGATGGTATTCCAGTAGAATTTTATAAATATGGAACTGAACAGCTCAAGGATTATTTAGTGAAATTCTTCAACCTGATTTACAATATTGCCTGTGTGCCTTCTAGTTTTACAGAAGCCCTTATTTGTGCTATATTTAAAAAAGGTGATGCAAGATTGGCGGATAATTACAGGGGAATTTCTATTTTAAATTCACTCAGAAGGATCTTCGCTACAATACTATACAAAAGACTCTCCAATTGGATGGAAGACACCAATCGCCTCAGCATATTTCAAGCTGGTTTTCGCTCGGGATTTTCAACCATGGATCAAATTTTCGCACTGACTAGTATTGCCAGAAGATATATTGAAAAGTACAAGAAGTTGTATGTGTGTTTTGTTGATTTCAAAGCAGCGTTTGATACAGTCAACAGGCAGGCCTTGATTCATAAACTGGCGTTGCTCGGAGTATCTACTAAGTTCTTAACTTTATATCTTAAATTTCTGTCTTCATCAAGTGCAACTGTATGGGATGGTACTAAGTTGTCCGATTGGTTTGATACATCTGCAGGTGTTCCTCAGGGTTGCATTTTGAGCCCTATTCTTTTCGCTCTGTTCATTGATGATATATGTAATATTCTCCCTGGAGGCGTATGCTTTGCCGGAATCCTCATTAAGGTCCTTCTTTACGCTGACGACTTGGTACTGTTGGCTGAGAACCCCTTTACGCTTCAACTCCAAATTAACAGACTTCAATCGTACTGTGAGAAATGGGATCTCCATATCAACGTCCTAAAAACGAAGATAATGATCTTTGAGAGCCGCCAAAGGAGAAGACTGCGTGAGGAATCGTGGCGGCTGAACAACGAGCGGATTGATGTAGTACGTGAATTCAAGTACCTCGGAGTGTTGTTCACATATAACTTTAACTTCGGCAAACACGTGAAAGAAAAATGTAGTGAAGCTAAGTTGGCTCTTAACTTGATGTGGCCACAATTTTTCGCGAATCAAGAGGTTGATCGATCATCAAAATATCAAGTGTTTAACGCGACTGTCAACACTTGCTTGTGCTACGGTGTACAGGTCTTTGGAGTTAGCTCCTTTGATGGTTTTGAAGCTGTCCAGAGATATTTCTTCAAGCGATTACTACGATTACCGAACTCAACACCAACCTATGCCATACAAGTGGAGTCGGGACTTCCACCTATTTACATCCGAAATCTGAAAGCTCATTCGGACTATTTGATAAGAGTGATGAAGAGAAGTGGAAACAGTCTCCACAAATCAATTTTAGCTCAATTAATACAGACCAATGCTTCTCAATTCAGGGAATGGAATCAGATGGCGTCAACACAAAATCTTGCGGTATCTCCATCTGCAAATAATGTAAGCGAATGGCAGGATATATTTGCTTTGATCATAGCTAACGTTGATGACATCATTTATGACCAGCACCTAAGGAGAGCATCATCATCAGCATCCAGATTAATTTACAAAAACTTAAACCACCAATTGTTAACTGCAGAAAGCTACTTCAATACCAAATTCAAGCCTGAAGTTATAAGCAGCATTTTCAGAACCAGGGTTGAAATATTGAACTTGAACTATATTCCTCATAGATCCAACCAACAGCAAATTTGCAATCTTTGCAATAGACGAGAAGTAGAAAATACTTACCATTTCATTGCGGTATGCCCAATTCTAATAGAAATCCGACGTTTATATTTCCAAGAAAGTTTTCTGTCTTTAAATAGTCTCTATGAAATTTTAGATGGAGCTCGCGGTTGGTCCACCTTGTTTAAATTTGTCAAACATGCACTGAGCTATCGTAAAAGCTTTTAGAAAATACTTTCAGTTCTGCAAGTTATTTTAATATTATCTTACTGGTATAACTATAATTTGTTTATATCATTTTCTTTTTCATGTTCTTTTAACGAAATGTCAAATCCGGCAGAATTGTCATGTCCGTATTCTTAAGCAAAAACATTGTACATACTACTTAAAATGAAAAAAAAAATAAAGAATCTATCTATCTATCTATCTATCTATTCAATGCACAAATTTTAATTTTTGTTATGTCCCCTTTTGTGTTGACTGTGTATCTTCGTTTTTGACAGCATCACATCCAAGTTCAAGTCCATTGAACTCAAATAAATAAATAAACTTTTAAGAAATTCAAAATTGTCTTTTTATTTTGAATTATCATTTATTCATTTTCAACTGATATTTCATTCGAATCAAAATAACACATGAATACTGGTAGTTATGAGAAAGATAACAGGGTCTGTTAACGGATAACCCAGAATCGGAACGAACAAAGACAACAACTCAGGAGTACGCCCCGGTAACCATTGGCGTAGTGTACACTTGTTCGAACAGCACGGACACGGAGCGCATATACCAAATTTCATTATCCGGCTCTAAAGTTTTTTGCTAAGCATACTTTTTGGAGGCGTGTTTATTTAAATAATAATATCTCGTCCATTGATCATTTTAGCCCACGCCCACTTTTTGGTGGCGTTTTCTTAAATGCCCATGCTCTTGTGTTTATACCCATCCCATAGGGGTATAGGTTTATACATAGTTTGTAACACAGAAATAATTTAGCTAGATATTCCTTAAAGTGTATGGATCAACTCAGAATCGCTAGCTGAGTCAAGTAAGAGAAAGGTTATTTTAGCCAAAGTTCATATGTAAAATTTGTTTGTTAATTGTAGTCTAGATTGATGAAATTTGGTATATAGGCTGTTATGACCTAACAAGCTTTCACAGTGTGAATTTGGGTCCAACATTTTGTCAAGCTATGGTATGATCTGGGAGAGTTAACACATAAACCAACAATCACGGTAGGGAATCCCCTTTCTTTCTAACTTTCTCATTTTAATTAATTTAATTAATTTTATTAATTAATTAAAATTAAAATTAATTTAATTTAATAATATTACAATGTTAGCGGAACCAAAAAAAGTGTTTTTTTGTAATTACGGCTTTACCGATTTTCTTCAAACTTCGAAAAAAACACCCAGTTTTTTTCGATAAAGTCCATATAACGTATTTTTGCATTTAGGCCATATAAAGGAAATTGTCAATTTCTCGCAAACTATTTTGTCAAATTGAATTAAATTTATTACTATTACTGTTTGCAACAATTCCACGTAATTCGATTTGGCCCAACTATCCCTTAACTAGATTTTCAGTTTTGGCTACTACCGAAAAATCATTATTATTCACATAGCCACCGATTCCTTCAAATTCCGGAATAAACGTTCGTATAATCACATTTCGATGTTATTTTTATCAATTTGAGCATCAATAATCAAAATGAATATTATTGTGTATTTTGGCCACATTATGAAAATCTTCAAATTCTCTCATTCCTGAGATTTGATCTAAAGCCCAACTCGCTGTGAAAAAGAAAGTTGCTTACGACCCAGTCGTGCACACACCACTCACTTTTAACTTTCTCTTACAAAGAGAAAGGTATTGTTTTCTTGGAAAAACCCGCCCTCGAGATTTTGATTGATTCTAACATTACAATGATAGCGGAACCCAAAAAAGGGGTTTTTGTAATTCCGTCCGTCGGTCCGTCTGTCCGTAATGGTCACTCGAGCCTGAACGACTTGACCGATTTTCTTCAAACTTCGTATCTAGGGTTTTTTGGTCTTAGTTCTAGGCCATTTTTTTTTACTTTAAGCCGTTATATTAAGGGTACCTGTCATATAAAAAATATACATAACCTCAATTTTCTCGAAAACGGCTTTTTCAATTTTGATTAGATAAACTTTCTATATGCCATAAGCATATTAGTTCCAACAAAACTGCATATCATGTTTTTTTTTTGAGAAAATACATATAACGGAATTTTACATATATATATAAAAAATATATGAGAAGGCTAATGATTCTGCATCAACATTTTTTTTTCGAAATATTTAAAATTTGACCGAAAAACAAAAGGTGGGCGAGGCAAAAAACTTTATATGAACGAAATATAGATATTACGATTCTCTAAACATGCTGCTTAGACACTTTTTTTAAAATTCTTTACGGTTTGGCCAAAAATACGTTTTTCTAAAAAAGGGACGCGGCAATGGGCGGATTTAAAAAAAAATTACACTTATTCTGCTGGGAGCAACAAAGAGCACGTGTACCACATTTCATCCTTCCAGCTCAAAATTTAAGACCCAAAAACTGGTGACGTACGATTCTATAAATATGATTCTCAGACACTTTTTTAAAATTCCTTACGGTTTGGCCAAAAACTGAGTTTTTCTTAAAAGGGGCGTGGCAGTGGGCGGATTTCAAAAATGTTTACACTTGCTCTGTAGGCACGGGCGAGGATCCTATATACCAAATATCTAAAGTTACAATAAACGAGTGGTGGGTGCACAACTGGGACGTATGCAACTTTCTCTTTCACAGCAAGTTGGGCGTTAGATCAAATGCCAAGTATGAAAATAATTTGATGATATTCAAAATTTACTAAAATTGATATAAATAATGTAGAAATGTGTCCGTCCGTCCGTCCGTACGTCACCAGTTTTTGGTCCTTAAATGTTGAGCTAGAAGGAAGAAATTGAGGAGATAAACCTTGTGGTTTGTAGAACCATAAAAGTGTTTTATAAACTGTCTGAACAATTTGTTATGACAATGTCATTTTCTATATTTGATCCCCATTTTGGGTATATTAGTTTTACAGGTGGGATGGGATAGGTATATCAACTATCCGCACAGCGCATTGTAGTCTTCTCATATGTTACACACTTTAAACTCGGTATACGGGGAGTGGATTTAAGTCGCCTTCTACGACAAGCATGTCTTACGGGTATATTCAGGCCCCTAACCCGAAGGGGGTTAATGACTACTATTAAACTATAATAAATAATCTTAAAAGTATCTCTTGAGTTAGATATTATGCACCTATCACTTACAGAACCCAAAATAAATATCTGCTTAAGTACACTCAGAGAAAAATACTATGAAAATAATGGGATTTATGATTAGATCAATCGTTTTTTACTATTAAAATTAGTCAATGGGATGCGTACTTTTGAAATAATAATTTGTAAATTATTACAATAATGGTACGATCTTACTATAAATTCAACAGTGTTAGAATTTTGTTTCAATAGTCTGTCTTATTAACAGGTTAATAGTTTGTACCATTGTATTAATGTGATGCAACTATTTTCAATAGGATTAAAAACATATTTTATGTAAAGGGATACCATTGAACCAACAACAAAATACTATTATTTAAATCGTATTCAACAATTTACACACTATTGATTCAATTAGACTCCTATTAACTCAAAACTGTGCATCCTATTGAGATGTATATTATTTACTAAAACATAATAGGATCAAACTTTTAAATCAATTGGATCATCCTATTGTTTTAATAGCATTACCAGCTTAAAACAAAAGTACTTACTATTAAAAAATAACCAATTAAACCATTGTTTTAATAAGATAACTATTGATTTAAAGTGAGTGGTCCCATTGAAAATTATAGTATTTCCTATTAAAATAATACCGACGTACTATAAAAACTCTTCTCTCATACTATTATTTTAATGGTATTACAGATTTAAAACAAAAGTACATATTATTAATCAATAAGCAAATAAACCATTGTTTCAATGGTATCACTATTGATTCAAATAGGATGTTCCTATTGAAATTTATAGTATCGGATAAAACAATAATAGGACAAACTATAAAAACTATTCGATCAAACTATAGTCTTAATAGTATTACCGAGTTTGAACAAAGGTATATACAATTAAAAAATAACCAACTAAACCATTGTTCCAATGAGATAACTATTGATCCAAGTGGTTCGCCCTATTGAAAGTTATAGTACTTACTTTTAAAATAATAGGACAGTACTATTATGTTAATGGTTTTTTTATACAACTGATAACTTAAATATATCAATTATCAATCAATGCTATCGGAGATCAATCTGAAAATCCATCATTAGAAAACAAACAAAATAACGAATTTAGAACAACAAATATATTTTTATTTAAATATTTATATTTGTTTTACATTAAAGCAAATATTATGACAAAACGAAATAACACTTTTAAAAATAACATAAATTACATGGTTGTAATACATTTGGAAAAATAGTTTTAGTAATAACAAAAATTAATTAACAAATTAACAAAAAATTATTTAAACAAAAATAAAATTTGTGTGGTATCCATAAAAAGGCCTTTAATTGTTTTTAGGATTGTTAGATTTTATTTAAATTAAAAATGGTAAAAACATAAGTTTTTTTTTCATGAAACTTTTTAAGTATATAGAAATATTGAAAAATTAACTCAACATAAAGAAACAAAAAATTTAATTTTCTTTTTCATAGGAGATTTTTCGCTTATTTTAAATGAACAACTAAATTCTTGGATCAAATATATGATTTTGATTGTATACCACATTGCAAGTAATTTAAAAGACCACTAATGTTTGAGTTTTGTTCCTGACAAAAATTATAGAAATATTTTTCAATAAATAAATAGAAACTTTTACCTTCTTTAGGGTACACAAAATGCATTACGTGGAACAACTTGAAGGTAACGTCAAAACATTTAATAAATGTGGAAAATTTGTATAAAATGCCGTCATAAAAAGTAAAAAGTTCTTCAAGTTGATTCATTTGTGGGACTATTACTATTATTACCGGTTGAAGTGTGAGTCCCTTAGAAATATATTCTTGGCGTAATATCTTAACCTTCTCTCCATATTGCGCTGCAGTGGAACAATATATAAAATAAGATTCCTGGGCGTCTTTAGTACTCGGCTTCCATTTAGCTTATTTCGCACCCTTTTTACAATTGATAATATTGATGGTTTCAACAAAGCATGCAAAAAATAAAATATGATGAAGTCTCGAGAATCTAAAAAAAATAATATAAAAAGAAAATAATTAGTAACTTGACGGTGGTAATTTACGAATTCGAAATAGTTTAAAAGCATTTGAAAATTCTTTGTCTAATGGCAAAATGTATGTAGCAATATTGTCGAAAAAAATGCTCAACTTTTTTTTATAATTTCTACTTTCAAAAAAAATGTTTTTTTTTTTCAAGAAAACGCCCCAAAAAATTGGGCGAGGCATATTGCTTAGAAAGTTTTCAAATTTACTTATGGTTTAACCAAAAACCACGCTTTTTCTAAAAGTGAGCGTGGACGGACGGACAGACATCGGTAGATATACTCCATTTTCGATTCATATTCAATCCACAAATTTTACATATTTCTATCTTAATTATTTCATTATGTTACAAACTATGTATCAAAACTAATATAGTTATATGCTCCTAATCGACTAAAGCCCGCACTAATTTGTGTGTCCGGTAATGAACCATAAATAAAAGTATCGTTGGATAAGTCTTCACTTTGTGTCCAGAAATATGAATGTCTAACAGTCTGAAATGGTGGCATTTGTGAGTAATACTACTATAAAATAACGGCTTTCATTGACTTCTTTAAATGCATCTTTGTCAAAATGTTCACGTACATTTTTTTCATATCCACATTTATAAACACAAAGAAAAGACCTATCCAACGATACCTATTATTTGCGGTTAATACAAATTACAGTGCGGTGTTAGCCTATATGGAATAGATAAGAAAAAAAACTTAACGTGATGTAATACTTTTATCTTACTTGTATTAATTTCCTTTTCCAGTTCTTTTAAAAGGTTTAAAGACGTTTTATCTCTTATTTTCCTCTTTAAGTACGAGACTATTTTTTCTATAAAAGATGGCCAGAACTCGAAAATATGTGATTTATTGCCTGGATTTATGAAGTCGTAGTCGATTTCAATCTGAAATATTACAATTTGGATTGATTTTTGTATGAGTTGTAATATATTGTTAACTTCAATTTAATAAAATTATTTAACTATTTTTGTTAACATTAAACAAAATATTAAAATTTACCAATGTATGCCCAAGAGCATATTTTAAAAGTGGCCATTTCGTAAGGACATTCAAATTTCCTACCTTAATGTCTTTTTGCCTTTGTGCAATGACTTCAATCCATTTGTTTTGTACATCACTCCATGGCTCATTATTATGCATCAGCCATATGATTGTCTACTCAACATCTGAAGCCAAGTGTTCTGGTGATGCAGACATGCTTCGTTACCGTCAGAGAGTAGAGTTTCTAAAAACACGTCATTACATAAATTAACTACAAATTGCAAAAAAAATGAGAAGGCTACAAACTACGTACGACCCAGTTGTGCATCACCCCTCGTTTTTCTTAAAAAGCTCCCAAAAAGTGGGCGTGCTAAGAACTGCCTGTATATTTAAATAGTTTAAAGTGTAAAGAAGATACTGGTGGATCAAAATTATCTATAGATTAATTGTAGACAACGACATTGTCAAAATATGTTGCTCAGACCCCTTTTTAAATACCCTTACGGGTTGACCAAACAAAGTCGACATGGCAGTGGCCGGCTTTTGATAATGTTTACAGTTGTACTGCTAGGCTCAATAAAGAGGTAGTTTTTCTATATTATTTCGTTTGTTACAAACTCTGTACCAAAACTATTATACAATATAGGGTTTAAACAAATTGTTTCTTACCTTGTTCGAATTGTGCATTAATTCTATGCCTTTTAAGACTTCTTAGCTTTATTCTTGCATTGACTGCTGTGTCCTCTTTTATGCAAATAATATTGCTAAAAAAGGGATAAATGCTGGTTTGTAATACTGAATATATTAATGTATTTTAATAAATTCTGAGCTAATTTAAAACGTGGAATGGAATAAGGTTCACTTATGTACTATAATAATGCTAAATGGAAATGTACATGTTACATAAATCCCAAACTTAGCTGACCAGTTCCTTTGCAAGTCATAATTTAATATATAGCGATATAAAAATCTTACTTTGTGTTCAGTAGGAAAAATTATTTGAATTGCATTTGTCGCTGATTCAATATCTTTCATTGATATCTCCTTGAAATTAGATGAATAGCTTTCAACTATTATTGAAATTAACATCGTTTTGCAACACGTTCAGTCCATTCTCGGTTTTGTTTAATAAATCTTGAAGGGAGTAAGTGTTTAAATTGCTTGTCTAATCTTCGAAAGAAACATGGGAAGATGACGGTGACATAGTAGCGCTGTAAGTCTTAGACGAGACTTTATTTTCAGATAAATTATTGAACTGAATCCATTCCCTACACTCATTTGAAACTTGACTTGAGGCCTTAGTTAAAACGAAATAAAATACATAGTTTAGGTAATAATTTCAAAATTAAAACAACCTACATTTTTGTTTCCATAAGTTCAACTGAAATTTAAATTTCGCTCTTGTTCCCAGAAGTGGAGCAGGAAACAAGTCATTTATCTCCGAATCCGTCGCAAGAAGAAGGCTTTCAATATCGAAACTATTGTCTATAGCAAATGATTTTAGAAAAACAATATTATTTTCACTACAAAAGATTAAGAGCTGTAGACATTCTTACCAATAACTTTTTTGCAAACAAATTCATTAAACCCAAAGCGGTTGCATATAGGATCTTTAATTTTACATTCTTCATCATCATTTCCAACCAAGAAAGCTACTGAGCCACTGATATTATCTGCAGACAGTTATATATTTTCATCTGTGGTTTCGCTTTCTGTCAATTGTATAATTTGACCAAGTTGACTATCCATCTATTGTTGGAAAAAATATTGTGATTGTCAATGAATGAAATAATATTTAGGTTATAGGAAATGGGCTATAAATAATGGTGATATCACCATAATAGTGAAAACTCTTAAGTTGGTCCCAATAGTTAGGATGTAAGGATTTTATAGAAAATTTTCATTTTTGAATTTACAAGCAATCAAATCCAGATAAATATGACATAAAATCTTAACAATGTGCTATTTTCGCAATATTATTTTGCTCTTGGCAGCTTTAATTAGAAATCTAATTGCATTCAAGCGATGTGTACCCTTAAAGAAAATTATTACGGTTAATGGTACATACTATTAAAACAATGGGACTCTTATTAAAAGTAATGCATTTTTATGGGATGTACTATTAAATCAATTAGGAATCAGATTAGATTTAAAGGATGTATACCATTAATGAAAATGTTTCCAGTTAACCAAAATGAAAAAAAAATATATATATATATATATATAAATGGTGATTGTGAGAAAATTAATAAAAACAATAAAAAAATTATTAATACCTTTTCTTAATAACATACCTCGATTACTTATTATGTTTTAAATATTTGGTTTTATGAACTTTTTTTCAATATTAAATGATTTTAATACTTTCACTCACTACCGACTTCAATCACGACACTTAAACAAATGAAGTAGTTATAGGTACCTAACATATGAAGCAACCCACAACCTTAAAGCAACAAAATGTATTGCCTCACTCTTCACACCACATCAACAGCAATGGGATGTACTATTAAATCAATTAGGAATCAGATTAGATTCAAAGGATGTGTACCATTAATGGAAAAGTTTACAGTTAACCAAAATGAAACAAAATATATATATATATAAATGGTACTTGTGAGAATGCATAATATTTGAGCAGTATTTTTGATTAATATGGCACTTGTGAGAAAATTAATAAAAACTGTAGTTTGTAGTGCCTCATATATGAGGTATGAGGTATCGATCACTAGTGTGTGTGCCATTTTGCATTGCCTCGGTTTTTGAGTTTAGTGGTACATTAACATTTGAGGTTAATGGTACATACTATTAAAACAATGGGACTCTTATTAAAAGTAACGCATTTTTATGGGATGTACTATTAAAACAATTTGGAATCAGATTAGATTCAAAGGATGTGTACCATTAATGGAAATGTTAACAGATAACCAAACATTTTTTTAAAGAATTGAAAAAAAAAAATATAAATATGGTACTCACCTCGATTTTTTGAAAATCTACGTTTTTTATAGTTTCTGCTAAAAAGTCTTATTGGATTTTGAAGTACTTCTGTTGTCTAGACTGCACCCTAATTTGGAATTGAATTTAAAAATGGTAACTTTAACTATATCAGCACATTTTGCCTAATGAAATTTGTTGATACCCTTATTAAAGTTATTTTCATGAAATGTAATTTTATCGAAGTATCTTGTGACACACTGTGGGTAAACTAGGGATTGTGGGATAAAAAATATTATTTTCATGACCCAATACTCCACCTAATTTATTGAACGTTATTTTAAATTATTTCTCTAATTAATTAAGAAAAAATATAATAAATTTATATACATACCCTCCATAGCTGTTTTCTTTTTTATGTTAACTTTATGCACATCACTTTACTTTGTCATATGTAAACTTAAATATTATTTCAATTACATACGAATATCATTCTTCAGGAGAAAAACAATAAAATCCATAATTTAAGATTAAAAAATCACCAAAATTTGTTAAATTGACCGGAACGTTAGGTATGAGTGGTTTTAAGAACTAACATATTATCAGAAGACTGAATTCGAATTAAAAAAAAACTTAATTCAATACTTATTTGAATTATTTATGCTGCATTTGCACTACTCGCACAAGTTGCCAAAATTATAAAACAAAATGTTAAATTATTATCAGATATTGGCGGAAAATGGAAGAAATATTGGCAACTGGGAAGTTGTGGAAATTAGATTTATTAATTTGTTTCGACTGTTGGCTTCTTTTCACGTGCAAATTGTGAATTACGAGTTAGTTTGAACGGTTTCATCTGATTTGCTACTTATTTTCCTCGAAATTGGGTAGAATGATAGGCAAATTTAATTGAATTCCTTTATATGCACATAATGTGTGGGAAAAATAAAATAAAATATGAATCAAATTTGAAAATTTTCAAAGAAATTAGGTTGTTTGTCCTAATAAAATCAGTAGCGATTTTCCATAGCTTTTTAATGTAAATAGTAACTAAAGTGAAATGATGAATTTACTAAACAAGACTATTGTTTTTTAAGTTTATTTCTTATATTAAATAAATTGTTCATATAACACATAACATACTGTCTATTTTGAAAAATTAAACAAAAATTTATTATATTATTATTATTGTTCAACATGACTTTACTAAAAGAAACCATAAAAACAATAGTCCGTTTTATTGATATTGAAATGTTGTCAAATGAGTATTGCTTATAAATGTAATAGTGCATATAATATTTTAAATAATGGTAATGAATACTATTGTAATAAAGAACTGTCACATTGATTTAATGGGATACACTATTAAATTTTATATATTTTTGGTATCGAAGATGTTTAACTACATGGAACTATTAAAGCTATAGTCTGTATTATTAACAATGAAAGGTAAAAATATTGCCAAATTAATAGTATTGCTTAAGAAATTAATGGTGTGTTTAATATGTACAACAATAGTACCAAATACTATTATCCTAAGGAACTGTCACATTAATTAAATGGGATATCCTATTAAATTAATATTTTTGTTAGAATGAAATATGTTTAAGTACATGCAACTATTAAAACAATAGTCTGCTTTATTAATATTGAATAGTCAAATCCTATTAAACCAATAGTTTTATCTGGTTAAATAACTTCTGAATACCTCATTTTGAACAATAGTATCAATGTTATTAATTTAATATCAAAAACTATTTAACTAATGGTCCGCCATATTGAACTAATGAGACGCACTATTGATACGATATTTTTTTAATGGTATCAGTACTATTAAGCAGTCAATAGTATTTTTTAATAGGACAATAGTATTCGTTTAAAAATATTGATGGTGAAGAACTATTGAATAAATAGTATTTCCTATTAAATTAATAGCGTGTACCCTATTAATAATAATAGTTTCAAAACCATTGTATTAATAACCCATATACCTTTGATTTCATTAGAAAACTATTATTTTAATAGTAAAATCTTATTAAAACACGTCTTATTAAACCAATAGTCGTACCATTGACGATTTAATGGGACACTTTTTTCTGAGTGTACCATTATTAAGTATAGCATTCACAAATCTATAAAAATGAAAATACAACTTAATATTGTACAAACGTATATTACAAATTTGTATCTCTCACATAAAAAAATGTTACAAACAACTGCGACAAACTCAGTTATGGTTTCAAATTTCCATCATTTTTATCGGTTAACATGAGGACAAAAAATCTGAATTTTTATTCCGAGTTTAACCCTTGAAGATATTATTCGTTCGTTGCGTTATTTCATTTTCCTTTTGCATATTATTTTTCCTCAAATCTATTCTTTGTTTTTTCGTTTTTTATCTTAACCTCAGACAGGATGACGAATGCATCCGGCGGAAGAAACATTACACAGTGTACAATCCACGGAAATAATATAAAACAGCAAGAAAGCAACATGAACAAGAAAAATAAGAGAAGATGAAATTTAACTGAAATCATAACGAATGACACAGACGACGAAATTTATTATAATTCATATCCTGCTGCTATCAAACGATGCGGATGTATCCTTTCCGCAATCTCAACATCCGATGTGATCTCTCAAAAAAAACTGAAGCATGCTTTACTTTGGTTTAATTTTCTTATTTTTTTTGTTTCTTTTTTATGCGAGAGAAGAACATTTTCAATCATTTTTCATTGATGAAAAGTAAAACGTCTGTATTAAGGACAATACTTGAGACCGATTGTAATCATGCTTGGTTAAGGTAATGAGTTTTGAAATAACAAATCTGATTGTAGAATATTTGGTAAAAGATATTTTGGTTAACGCAATTTACATTTTAAACATATGATATATCCCATCTCATCCTTAGCATAAATATCCCAGAAATGTGGGGTTTGTGGCAATAAATTATTTAAGATAATGAAGTTGTCACAACATATTGTTCAGACAGTTTATCAAAATCTTTTGTGGTTCGACAAAACACAACGTTTTTCCTATTGCATATGCTTTGGGGTAAAGTATATAAATGGTTTTTGCAGAAATACGCCCCCAAAAAGTGGGCGTGGGTTAAAATAATCTATAGGCGAAATGTTTATATAGGGTGATCCAAGTAGAGATACTTTTTTCAATAGCCTTTTTTGACAGATCACGTGTGAGTCGTGTCATGCTGTCATGTTATTTTTGTTTAGTATTGTTTGGCATTTCATAATGGAAAGACTTACGCGTGAACAACGTTTACGAATTGTTCAACTTTATTATGAAAATTCACGTTCTGTGAGGAATGTGTTTCGTGCACTTCGCTCAACTTATGGTCAACATAATCGGCCTACTGAGCGTACTATTCGCAACACCATCACCCATTTTGAGACCCAGCATTCATTATTGGATAATATTCGACCGAATAGACCACGTCCAGCACGCTGTGAAGAAAATATAGTGGCCGTAGCTGAGAGTATACACGAAGACCGTAGAGAGTCGATTCGGCGCCGTTCGCAGCAACTCGGACTGACGTATGGAACGACTTGGCGCATTTTACGTCAAGATCTTAAATTGAAAGCGTACAAAATACAGCTTGTGCAACAACTGAAGCCGCTCGACCTTCCCAAGCGACATCGCTTCGCTCTATGGGCTCTTGAAAAGTTCCAAGAAGATCCGACGTTTTCGAGGCAAATTTTGTTTAGCGATGAGGCCCATTTCTGGCTCAATGGGTATGTAAACAAACAAAATTGCCGCATTTGGGACGAAGAGTAACCTGAAGAGATTGAAGAACTGCCACTTCATCCAGAAAAAACAACGGTTTGGTGTGGTTTCTTTAAAAATTATGCCGGTGCGAACGTAACCGTCAATGGCGACCGTTATCGTGCCATGATAACCGACTATTTGATGCCTGAAATTGAAGCTCGTGATCTCGGCGACAATTGGTTTCAGCAAGACGGCGCCACTTCCCACACATCGCATCAATCAATGGACTTATTGAGAGAACATTTCGGTGAGCACATAATTTCACGTATTGGGCCGGTCGATTGGCCAGACTGGTTAGACTTTTTCCTGTGGGGATATGTAAAGTCAAAAGCTTATGCCGACAAACCCGCTTCGATTCAGGCCTTGGAGGAAAACATCACGCGTGTCATTCGCCAGTTACCAGTCGAAATGCTCGAACGAGTGATCGAAAATTGGACTCAACGGATGGACCATCTGCGACGTAGCAACGGCCAACATTTGATAGACATAATCTTCAAAAAATAAATGCCAAAGAATGTTCTTTCAAATGATAATAAACATTCTCCATTAAATTTGAATTTTCTGTGTTTTTTTCTTTAAAAAAGTAGGGAACCTCGAAATGGATCACCCATTATTATCATAACCAATGACCACATCGAAAGTTTTTCAAAACTGGTTCGTTACAGGTTCAAAACAATTTTTTTTCACAACGAGTATCGCGCAAATCTGGCCCATGTTCAACAATTTTATGTGTTGTTATTAAAAAGATATAAATTTGCGGAAGCAATTTGAAAAGAAACAGCATAAGGACGTCATACGAACGTTCATTAATTATTAAAAGTATTATGCATATTTTCTTAAATTTAAATTTATTTTCTGAACGGTTTTTTTTTAAAACAAATTACAAAGCAATTTAACGACTATAGGAGAAAATATAGAACAAATGAGAGGCTACAACCCGCTATGCGGATCGTTGAATACCCTATCCCATCCCATCCTTAAAATTTAAATCCTCAAAATATAGGCTTTATGGCGATGAAATACAGAAAATGACATTGTCACAATATATTGCTCAGACAGTTTATCAAAATCATTTGTGGTTCGACAAAAAACAACGTTTTTCTATTGCATATGCCTTGGGGTAAGGCATACAAATGGTTTTTGTAAGAAAACGCCCCCTAAAAGTGGGTGTAGGTGAAAATGATATATAGACAAGGTGTTTATTTTATCATTACGGAAGCATTTGCATCTTCGATTTTTTTTTAAATTTGGACAAAAAGCGTTTTTTACTAAAAACGATCCCAAAAAGTAGGCGTGGCAAAAACCTTTGTATGGACGAAATATAGATATTGGGATTGTCTAAATATGTTGCTAACGCACTTTTTATACCCTATCCCATAGGGGTATATTAGTTTTGATACATAGTTTGTAACATAGAGAAATAATTTAGCTACATATACCTCAAAGTGTATGGATCGACTCAGAATCGATAGCTGAGTCGATTTAGCCATGTCTGTCCGTACGTCCGTCCGTCCGTCCGTACGTCACCAGTTTTTGGGCCTTAAATTTTGAGCTAGAAGGATGAAATTTGGTACACATGCTCTTTGTTGCTCCCAGCAGAACAAGTGTAAACATTTTTGAAATCCGCCCACTGCCACGCCCCCTTTTAAGAAAAACGTATTTTTAGGCCAAACCATAAGAAATTTTGAAAAACTTTCTGAACAACATATTTAGATAATTTGAATATCTGTATTTCGTTCATATAAAGTTTTTTGCCACGCCCACTTTTTGGGGGCGTTTTTAATAAAAAACGTTTTTCGGTCAAATTTTAAAATTTTCGAAAAAAATTTTGATGCAGCATCATTAGTAATATAAATATGAACATTTCGTTCATAGACCATTTTAACCCACCCCCACTTTTTGGGGGCGTTTTTATATAAAAACCATTTTTATACCCTACCCCATAACATATGCAGGAGAAAACCTTGTCTTTTGTAGAACCGTAAAAGTTTTTTATAAGCGGTCTGAAGAATTTGTTGTCACCATGTCATTTTCTTTATTTTATCCACATCGTATTTTTAGCCATGTCCACTTTTTGGGAATTTTTATACCCTATCCCATAGGGGTATATTAGTTTTGATACTTAGTTTGTAACATAGAGAAATAATTTTGCTACATATACCTCAAAGTATATGGATCGACTCAGAATCGCTAGCTGAGTCGATTAAGCCATGTCTGTCTGTCCGTCCGTCCGTCCGTCCGTCCGTCTGTACGTCACCGATTTTTAGGCCTTAAATTTTGAGCTAGGATAATAAAATTTGGTATATAGGATCCTCGTCTCTGCCTACAGAACAAGTGTAAAAATTTTTGAAATCCGCCCACTGCCACGCCCCCTTTTAAGAAAAACTCAGTTTTTGACCAAACCGTAAGGAATTTTAAAAAAGTTTCTGAACAACATATTTAGACAATATTAATATCTATATTACGTCCATATAAAGTTTTTTGCCACGCCCACTTTTTGGGGGCGTTTTCAATAAAAAACTGCGTTTTTATATAAAAACCATTTTTATACACTACCCCATAACATATGCAAGAGAAAACCTTGTCTTATGTAGAACCGTTAAAGTGTTTTGTAAGCAGTCTGAAGAATTTGTTGTCACTATATCATTTTTTCTATTTATCCACATCGTGTTTTTAGCCATGTCCCCTTTTTTGGGGATTTTAGTTTTATGGATAGGATGGGATAGGGTATTCAACGATCCGCACAGCGGATTGTAGCCTTCTCATATGTTAGTTTTACAGATAGGATGGGATAGGGTATTCAACGATCCGCACAGTGGATTGTAGCCTTCTCATATGTTTTATACCCTATCCCATAGGGGTATATTAGTTTTGATACTTAGTTTGTAACATAGAGAAATAATTTTGCTACATATACCTCAAAGTATATGGATCGACTCAGAATCGATAGCTGAGTCGATTAAGCCATGTCTGTCTGTCCGTCCGTCCGTCCGTCCGTCTGTACGTCACCGATTTTTAGGCCTTAAATTTTGAGCTAGGATAATGAAATTTGGTATATAGGATCCTCGTCTCTGCTTCAGAACAAGTGTAAAAATTTTTGAAATCCGCCCACTGCCACGCCCCCTTTTAAGAAAAACTCAGTTTTTGACCAAACCGTAAGGAATGTTAAAAAAGTTTCTGAACAACAAATTTAGACAATATTAATATCTATATTTCGTTCATATAAAGTTTTTTGCCACGCCCATTTTTTGGGGGCGTTTTCAATTAAAAACTGTTTTCGGTCAAATTTTAATTTTTTCGAAAAAAATGTTGGTGCAGAATCATTAAGATTATTAATATGAACATTTCGTCTTTATACCATTTAAACCTACGCCCACTTTTTGGGGGCGTTTTTATATAAAAACCATTAGTTTCAGCAACGTCACATTTGACGATGAGACAATAATTAAATTTATCGCTTTATTAAATAATGACTATTCTGCTGGGCCCGATGGAATGTCACCAATAGTCGTAAAGCAATGCAAAGATGCTCTTTTGCCATACCTTAAGTATATGTTTGAAAGCTCCCTTAAAACAGGAGTATTCCCAACTCAATGGAAAAATGCATTTATTACATTTATTAAAAAAGGTGAACGAGGAGACATCTCTAATTACAGACCTATATCAAAACTCTCTTGCATTCCTAAGTTATTCGAACATATTATTTGTGATAAATTAGTCTTCCTTTGTCGAAACATTATCTGTAAAGAGCAGCATGGCTTTGTAAAAAAATCGATCCACTGTCACAAATCTATTAACTTTTATGCATCATTGTTCCAATAGGTTGGAATATAAAAAAGAGGTCGATTGTATATACACTGACATTTCCAAAGCTTTTGACCAGTTATCACATAACATCATAATTTTTAAACTTAAGGCTTATGGTTTCCCTCCAGGTTTCATAAATTGGGTTCAATCATATCTCTCATTAAGAACTTATCAGGTAAAATTTAGAGACTCTGAATCCAACCCTTTTGTTGCCCAATCTGGAGTACCTCAAAGTAGTCATTTAGGCCCTATCGTATTTATTCTTGCTATTAACGATGCAAAAGCTTGTATTCGAGAGAGCAAATACTGATATATGGAGATCTGAGGAGATCTAAGCGATTCGCTTTCACTTCGAACTGATTTAAATAACTTTACAACATGGTGTTTATACCCTATCCCATAGGGGGTTATATTAGTTTTGATACTTAGTTTGTAACGTAGAGAAATAATTTTGCTACATATACCTCAAAGTATATGGATCGACTCAGAATCGCTAGCTGAGTCGAATTAGCCATGTCTGTCTGTCCGTCCGTCCGTCCGTCCGTCTGTCTGTTCGTCAGCGGTTTTTGGGCCTTAAATTTTGAGCTAGGATAATGAAATTTGGTATATAGGATCCTCGTCCGTGCCACCAGAACAAGTGTAAAATTTTTTGAAATCCGCCCACTGCCACGCCCCCTTTTTAGGAAAACCTTTTTTTTGGCCAAACCGTTAGGAATTTGAAAAAAGTGTCTGAGTAGCATATTTAGACAATCCTAATATCTATATTTCGTTCATATAAAGTTTTTTGCCACGCCCACTTTTTGGGGGCGTTTTTAGTAAAAAACGCTTTTTGTCCAAATTTTAAAACTTTCGAAAAAAATTTTGATGCAAATACTTCCGAAATGGTAATATAAACATTTTGTCTATAGATCATTTTCACCTACGCCCACATTTTGGGGGCGTTTTCTTACAAAAACCATTTGTATACCCCATCCCAAGGCATTAGCAATAGAAATACGTTGTTTTTTGTCGAACCACAAAAGATTTTGAGAAACTGTCTGAGCAATATATTGTGACAATGTCATTTTCTGTATTTCATCGCCATAAGGTCTATATTTTGAGGATATTAATTTAAAGGATGGGATGGGATAGGGTATTCAACGATCCGCATAGCGGATTGTAGCCTCTCATATGTTTTAAAAACGGTTTGAATCTGAACCCCACTAAGTGTCAGCATATGTCATTTTCACGAAAACGTATTCCGTCCAATTTTAATTATACTCTGTCGGGGCACACTCTCTGTCCTGTAGACAGTTTAAAAGATCTTGGTTAATAAACACATAAACATTATTGTGAATAAATCCAACTCTATGTTGGGATTTATAAAAAGGTGGTCAAAAGAGTTCAATGACACCCGTTCGTTATATAATTGTCTAGTTCGCCCTCATTTGGAGTATGCCTCACAAGTGTGGACACCGTTCTATGTAGTTCATTCAGAATTGAGGCAGTTCAACGTAAATTTATAAGATTTGCTTTGAGAGGACTTCCATGGGATGATGTACACAATTTGCCTCCGTATAGGTGTCGACTAAAACTACTGCAGTTGTTGCCTTTGTCTCAACGTAGACTTAACAATGACATGGTCTTCTTACACCAAATATTATCAGGACAAATAGATGCTCCTGATCTTTTAAGTGCTATTGGTTTTAATAAACGTGGAGGTTCCTATAACCTTCGTAGACTTAATATTTTACATATACCTAATCATAAATGCAACTATGGTATGCATGAGGCTATAAGTCGCATGAGTAGATTTTACAATAAAAACATATGAGAAGGCTACAATCCGCTGTGCGGATCGTTGAATACCCTATCCCATCCCGTCCTTAAAATTAATATCCTCAAAATATAGGCTTTATGGCGATGAAATACAGAAAATGACATTGTCGCAACATATTGTTCAGACAGTTTATCAAAAACTTTTGTGGTTCGACAAAAAACAACGTTTTTCTATTGCATATGCCTTGGGGTAAGGCATACAAATGGTTTTTGTGAGAAACCGCCCCCAAAAAGTGGGTGTAGGTGAATTTCAAAAATATTTACACTTGTGGGCGGATTTCAAAAATATTTACACTTGTTCTGCTTCGTCGGCCAGAGAGTCTATATACCAAATTTCAACACTCTAGCTCAAAATTTAAGGCCCAAAAATCGGTGACACACAGACGGACGGACGGACGGACAGACAGACATGGCTTAATCGACTCAGCTAACGATTCTGAATCGATCCATATACATTGAGGTATATGTATCGAAATTATTTCTCTATGTTACAAACTTAATGTCAAAACTAATATACCCCCCTATGGGATAGGGTATAAACAGCGATGTAGTTGATCTGCATGTTAGTTAAAGTAGTTTAAAAAACATATGAGAAGGCTACAATCCACTGTGCGGATCGTTGAATACCCTATCCCATCCTATCTGTAAAACTAAAATCCCCAAAAAGTGGACATGGCTAAAAACACGATGTGGATAAAATAAAGAATATGACATGGTGACAACAAACTCTTCAGACTGCTTATAAAAAACTTTTACGGTTCTACAAAAGACAAGGTTTTCTCCTGCATATGTTATGGGGTAGGGTATAAAAATGGTTTTTATATAAAAACGCCCCCAAAAAGTGGGCGTGGGTTAAAATGATCTATTGACGAAATGTTCAGATTTATATTACTAATGATTCTGCATCAAAAGTTTTTTAGAAAATTTTAAAATTTGACCGAAAAACATTTTTTATTAAAAACGCCCCCCAAAAAGTGGGCGTGGCAAAAAACTTTATATGAACGAAATACAGATATTCAGATTGTCTAAATATGTTGTTCAGAAAGTTTTTCAAAATTCCTTATGGTTTGGCCAAAAAATACGTTTTTCTAAAAAGGGGGCGTGGCAGTGGGCGGATTTCAAAAATTTTTACACTTGTTCTGCTGGGAGCAACAAAGAACACGTGTACCAAATTTCATCCTTCTAGCTCAAAATTTAAGGCCCAAAAACTGGTGACTTACGGACGGACGGACAGACATGGCTAAATCGACTCAGCTATCGATTCTGAGTCGATCCATATACTTTGAGGTATATGTAGCTAAATTATTTCTCTATGTTACAAACTATGTATCAAAACTAATATACCCCTATGGGATAGGGTATAATTATAAAACTCAACCAAACCATCTTTTTATTTGGCCCCAACATTTGGTCCAAATCGAGCCAAATTATCAACGTCCTACCGACGCACATCAAGCTCCAGAACGCAGAATCTGCTGCCACCATCACCACCACGTGACGGACGATTTGTGCGACACCATTATCTTCATCATCTTTGTGCCATTCGTTTGCCTGTGGCATCGCACAGACGCACACCGAAGACGACACCAGTTCTTCAACAGCGTTCGGATTATCATCGCACTGCGCGGGCGTTGTGTTAACCGCTGCGAACACACCACATCTGATGGTGCATCAGACATTCAGACCGATGGTCTTTCGTACGCACAGCACCCCGCCTCATCAAAGTGTTTTTTTTTTACATGACGATCGGTCGTATATACCTCACCATCGTCCACAGCATTGTGTATATATACATATATACTCACAGACACATCAGTCTACTCATCATCATCATCATCATCGTCATCATCATCAGCATCTTCATCATCATCAGCATCCTCATCATCAGCGTCTTCTTCAGCATCTTCATCAGCATCCTCATCATCATCATCATCATCAGCATCTTCATCATCAATACTCCAACATCAGTTTCATCAACGAGCCGCTGCTTATGTAAAATGTTAGTGTAACGAATTTCAATGCATGCTTTGCAGTTAACATATAGTTACATATATACATATTTTTTTTATTTTTTTTTTTTTTGCTGCATACATGTGTGTATGACATTTCAGTGCACAAAATAAGTATTGCCGTGCTAGTTTTTCGTTAAAAAGTTAATACTTTTATTAAAAGCAGTGTTGCTAGTACCTAATTAACAAAAGTGGTTGTTCGAGTAAATTTTAATCGATTTAATATTAATTTAATGAAAAATAAAATAGTACAACGCGTTTAATTTAGTACGGTTAACAATCAAGTAACAAAATCATACTTAGTTCGCATCAATTGTACTTGCACGATACGCACATACTCCCTTTCGATTCATTTAATTTTTTCGGCTTCATATCCGTTGTTAAACGGTGAACCGTAATTTCAACCGCTAATATAATACGGTACCTTCTGATTTACCGGTTGTATTTAAACGTTTTTTTTTTTTGCTTTCAAGCACGATGACTATATTGTCAGATTTTGTTTTTGTGGCAGATCAGTTAGTAAAGTTTTACGCAACTTTTTTTTTTTTTTTTTTTTATTTATTTATTTAAGTGACAAAAATATTTTTATAAAAAAAAATAGAGTTATTGCCACTCTCAGCAAAAAATAACTTAGATAAACAATTAGAAATGGGTGGGGTGACCCTTAAAAACAAATATAAAAAAGTTAAAATATTATTAATTAACATAACCTATATAAAAATGAGTTAAATTGGAAGTTTAAAGTTAACATTTCATGAAAAACATCAGCCATTAACAAAGAATTCGATACTCTCATTATCAAGACTAAGGAGCCAGTATTTTACATGTTTGATAAATAACGAATGAGATGTATGCATTCTGATGGATTGAGGAAGTTTATTAAATATACGACACGAAGAAACACTATAAAAATTACGAAATGCAGTTGTTCGAAAAACCGGTATAGACACTCGGTTCAAAAAGTTACCACGTAGACTGTAGTTATCAATTATTCTAAAGTTAAGATTACCAGATCTTCTAAAGAAAATGTTTAGAACTTTATAGCAATACATATGCCGTACTGATAGAATTTTCAAATCCCTAAATAGTGGAAAACTAGGATATAGGCGTGGTTTGCCACATATTTTCTTCAGAACACTTTTTTGCAATACTAATAGAGGCTCTATTTTGTTATTATATGTACCTCCCCAACAGGAAATTCCATATTGTAATTTCGAGTGAAAAATGCCATAATATATCTTAAGTAGTAGCTGAGAAGAGCAAACTTTACGCAAATAGTATACATTTCTAAGAATACATCGGAAATACTGTCTAAGACTTTCTGTATGGTTATAAAAACTCATTCTATAATCAATGATTAATCCCAAATATTTGAATTCTTTAACAATTTCTATCTTAAAACATTTATCATTGCAGTTCGTTGAATCAGTGAAAGTTGAAGATGTAACCACAGAATTACAGGTGCACTTAAAAAGTTTAAATTTTTGACACTCAGTAGCATGGAAAAAGAGATCACCATCAATAATCTTTTGCCCAGACAAATTAAAAAACATTGCCTTAGTCTTAGGACTTATCATCAATTTGTGCTCTGCAAACCAGACTCTTAACAAGCTGAGATCCCAATTTATATCAGATATAAGATTAAGACAGCTATCTGTACCATAAGTAAAGCCCACATCATCTGCAAAAGCTGTCAATAAACCTTTAAAGGACAAGCTGAACAACGAATTGATGTAAACCAAGAAAAGGATTGGTCCCAAAACCGAACCTTGTGGAACTCCCAAATCTATTGGCTTTATATCACTTCTGATATCACCAAATATCACTCTTTGGGTTCTATCTTTTAAGTAAGATCTAAACCAATCACATATGAAACCTCGAAACCCAGCGCTTTCAAGTTTGCCAATCAATATATCGTGGTTAACCATGTCAAAGGCTTTTGATATGTCAACAAATAATGCGGCTGTATTCTTTTTTCTATCCAGGCTAACAAATAGTTGAGAACAGAAATGTAACAAAGCATCTTCGGTTGATTTATTACATTGAAATCCAAACTGAACCTCACTAAGAAAACTTGTTCTAGTTAAAAAACTCACCATTCTACTTTTTACGGCTTTTTCAAAAATCTTACTTATTGAGGGTAAGAGTGATATAGGCCTATAGTTACTTAGTTCACTAGTTGAGCCTTTCTTAAAAAGTGGTAGAATGTTGGCACATTTAAGTGCATCAGGGAATACTCCAGAAAAAATACTTTTGTTAAAGATATGTGCCAAGACGTCAATTATAAAACAAGCTATATTTTTTAGATAAACATTACAAATACCATCATAACCAGAAGACTTTGAGCTTTTTAAAGTGCCAATTATTTTAAGAATCTCTAAGCTTGTTATAGGCTCAAATACAAAACTTTGGCTTTGAGAAGGTTCACTACTAGAGGGACTATAAAGTGCACAGTTTGAATGACTAGAAGTCGCTTGTGAATTAAGTGATATCGTTGAAAAATAGTCATTGAATGCATTAGCAATTTCAACTTTATCTGAAACCATGCAGTCATTAACATTTGCAGCAGATGGTTGTTTTTTGCACTGAGATTTGTTAAGTATACTGTTTACAATTTGCCATTCATTTTTTATATTCCCTTTAGCTTGATTGAATTTGTTTTTATAATAACTATCACGGCAAATAGAAATTTCCTTTTTTAAATCAATACATATTTTCTTATATTTATTTTTTATATTCTGGCAGCTAGTATGTTTTAAACACTTCTTTCTTAGTTTGTTTTTATACTTCACCTTTTTAAGCAGACTGTACGTAATCCATGGCTTTAGACGCTTGGTAGACTTTTTCGGAACGACTGTAAAAGAGGCATCAGAAATATATTTACAGAGGATATCGATAAATATATCATACGATTTGGAAGGATCATTTTCGGCAAAAACTTCTTCCCAAAACTCAAAAGACAGATTAGTTTTAAGCCTATTAAAATCGAGTTTTGTAATCAAGTTACTGGAACTAGAATCTAAGCAAATAGTTTCTTGTCCTATATCAATAAGAATCCCAGTCATGGAATGATCAGTGATATTGAGGTCAAAAACACATTTTTCACAAGAACTGATAAAAGAAGCAAATCGGCCATATATATGATCTAGACATGTTCCAGACCTCGGTCTAGTTATTTCTTTTATAATCGAAACAAGTCCATGAGAAGCTAACAAATCAAGATATGTTCCTACGAATTCAGAATTTTCTAAAATGTCTATATTCAGATCACCCACAACTAATAAATTCTTCGATTTCTCACTATCCAAGAATGTTGAAAATTCTTTCATAAAAATTGTAGTATTAAACATATGAAGTCTATAAATGCATAGTATGACAAAGACTTGATGATTAATTTTGAATGTTATTTTTAAAACATCCGCGCTTTGAAATCCTAATTTCAAAATATCAACTACATCAAAAGCTTGTTTTACAAAACAACCTACACCTCCAGCTGCATAATTCTCATTTGCATTAAGAAAGAAATTATAACCTGGCAACTCATAATCGTTTTTTTCACTATCATAAATCCAAATTTCTGAGACAACAACAAAATCAGGAATAGACATAAAAGAATCTATATGGGAAACAAGAGACGCAAAATTTTCTCTTAAACTTCTGATGTTTTGATGAATTACAAATAATTTGTTCATAGAGTAAGTTTTATCAAAAAATATTTCTTCACAATTCGTATTATAAAGATCAAAGGTAGAAAAATTAAAATTAAATTCATTCAAAAAATTCATACTGATTTAAAAAAAAAAAATCGTTAAAAATGCACTATGTTAGTACATGATCATCAAAAGATCTTATTACATTAATTTTTCCACCTTCAACCATTCGCATAAAAATTTTGTTATCTCTATACCACAAATATTTATACCCCTTTTGTTTTTTAATCTCTTTTGCTTTCATAAACAACGCTCGCGTATAACTTGTTAGAGCATCATTAATATAAATAGCATTACTCTTTTTTCTTCCGCTACCACTGCTACCACTGCGACCGCCTACTCCACTTCCATCAAGAATGTTTGAATTAAGCAGATTTGCTTTCTTTGACTTTGCTCTCATTATATTATGCTTCAGAGATGAATCCGAAAAAGTCAGACAAATGACAGACAAGGGTGACGATGAAGAGCTTGATGTTTTGTCGTTTTTGCCATTCTCCTTTCTCAACACTTTCTTCACATAGCACTTGACTATTTTATCATCAGGAACATCTATGGAAAGTGCATTAGTAAATAATTGCTGTGCTAAGCCTTTCGCGTTTGCGTCATTGATGTTGTGTACACCGGTAATTTCGATGCAGTTGGCGAGTTGGTGTTGTTGTTGCCAATTTAACTTGCTTTCAAGTGATTGAACTTTGGTCTTTAGTATGTTATTTTCTGTTCGCAAATCGCTTACTGTCTGGAGCATGTTTCCCATCATTTGTTCTAGGTTTGTAAGTTTTTGGCAAACCACTCGTAAAGAGAACTCTTCGCTCACACAACCGACTGGTGCTCGTGCTGGTGAAGCTGCACGTACACTTGAATTATTTTTTGTTTTGACATTCTCTTTATGCGCTGCACTGGGAACGGCAATGGGTACATTTTGCTTTACTAGTTGCGCGTTGTTGTTGTTGATAGTGTTGGAGGGAGTTGAAAGCATCGATGACCGCCAAGTAGCTCTGCATTTGTCACAACGGTATGGTACACCACTTGATTTATAGTAATCAATGTCTTCCTTTAAAACTTTAACACATGAAGCATGAAAAGAACACAAGCAATCATTGCATGATATTTTAGAAGCGGACCCTTTATCAATCGCCTCTGCACAAACTTTACAATTGTTCATTTTTTTAAGTTTAATTGTTTTATAATGTTCACTTTACTACTTTTAAACTTTTTTGTTTGTTCAAGTTACAATGAGATGCGCACCCCACGACACTCACTTAAAAAGTAAAGATGTGCAAGAAAATAAGCACACTTTATCCACGTTAGGAGCGCGTTAACTTGAACTCAAAGAATTATGGGTTGAGGTGAAAAGTACATACCGTGAATGTGCTCGCGATACCGATAGCGACAATGAAGAAAATCTTGACCTAGCAACTATTGAGGCTAAATAAAAGTACCTATGAAAATAAACGAATTCTCATTAACAATCAAGTTAAAGTGCTTTTTAATTTACCACATGTTACGCAAGAATCTACGTTCTATCAATGATAGCGTTGCAGCTTTAAAGTCGCATGGTATTAAGACGGATGATTGGGATCCCATCTTGGTCTATGCTTGTTCCAACCGTTTACCTTCAAGTACCCTGTCCCTTTGGGAACAATCCATTCCAAATCCAACTGAAGTACCTTCTTGGACCCAAATGGATTCATTTTTAACTTCGAGATTTCGAGTTCTCGAATCAATATCAGATGTTACATCGACATCTAAACCAGTTGTCACTAAAAAGTACAACAACCATCAAAAAGAAACCAGACCAAATCGCAGTCCGGTTAATACATTTCATACGAAATCGTATACGTTTCACCATTTCCAAAAGGCGTGTCCTTTTGGCAACTGCCATGGTAAAAATTATTTACCAAAATAGAAGTCATGTAGTACGAGCACTTATTGACTCTGGTTCTGAAGTATCCTTCATTTCTGAAGTAATTCAGAATCGTTTACAGTTACCAGTACAACAAACCAATGCTTTCGCCATTTCGGGAACCAATTCGGTTCAAGCTGCAACTTCTAGCAAACTATGCTCTTTAGTTCTTAGCAACGATGAGAATCCAAGCGAACCATTACATGTACAAGCCATCGTTCTCAAGAACTTAACTGATAACTTGCCCAGGCCATCCTTCGAACTTTCTGATACGAGTCCTTTAAAGGGTCTTCGATTAGCAGACCCCAATTTCTATAAGTCTTCTAGAGTGGAACACTTAATAGGTGCGGCTCTCTACCCACTTATTATGCGCCAGGGACTTATTCACGTATCGGACTCTTTGATAGCTCAAAGCACCGTATTTGGGTGGATTCTTTCTGGACCCTTACCAACACAAATTAAGACATTCACCACATTTGCTTCCGCTACAAGTGAAATCCGTCTTGATCATCAATTAAAGCAATTTTGGGAGTTAGAAGAGGTTCCAACCTCAATGTCAATTTTATCTTCCAGTGATCAATACTGCGAGGAACTTAACCAAAGCACCACTACAAGGCAACCAGATGGACGATATGTAGCCCGCTTGCCATTTAAAACCGAAACTTCAGGTGATAATCATCTAGGATTTTCAAGACATATAGCACTTAACCAGTTCATGCGTGCTGAAAAGATGTTATCGAAAAATCCTAGTTTACACACCCAATATTCCAATGTTATTTCGGAATACCTATCCTTAAACCATATGCGGAAAGTCGACTCCATAGAAAGGCTTAAAAATGGTTCAATATCTTCATTTTATTTGCCACACCACGCGGTAATTAAACCGGAAAGTACATCCACTAAGGTTCGAGTAGTATTTAACGCATCAAGCCGTTCAAGTTCTAGAAAGAGTTTAAACGACCTACTTTATCCCGGTTCTGCTCTTCAACGTGATTTGAGTACCCTAATGACCCGATGGAGATTCTTTAAGTTCGTGTTTAATGGCGACATCGAAAAGATGTATCGTCAAATCATTGTTCATCCCGACGACACTCCATTTCAAAGAATCCTCTTTCGCACTTTACCCACTTCTCGGATAGAGGATTTTGAACTACATACCGTCACTTTTGGGGTTAATTGCGCACCTTATCTGGCCCTGCGAACGCTACTACAGCTGGCAGAAGACACTCGCGATCGTTTTCCCCTCGCTTCAAAAATCATTTAGTCAGACTTTTACAAAGATGACGTCTTATCTGGTGCGCATGATCTTTCTACAGCTCAGGACTCGCAAAAGGAGCTCATTGCTGCTTTGGATTCTGCTGGATTTGTTCTACGAAAGTGGACGTCAAATTCTCCACAATTGCTTCAGCATCTACCGCCAGAGCACGTACTCAATGAGCATTTTTTTAAATTTGACAAAGACAGTTCCGTCAAAACTCTCGGTGTTCGCTGGAATGCTAAGAGCGATTATTTTTATTTCACAACTGAAATCACCCAATCCCCCAGCATTCCTACCAAACAGGAAGTCTTCTCTCAGATAGCGCGACTTTTCGATCCTGCAGGTTGGTTGGGACCGATAGTTATAACAGCCAAAATTTTTATGCAGTCACTGTGGTCTGAATGCATAGAATAGGATGAGAATTTACCCCCATCTTTATGTCAAAAATCGCAAATCTTTATTGAGACCTTGCCTTATATCCAATTTTTTTAAAATACCTAGATGGAATCATTATCACCCGTCGTGTAATATCCAATTTCATGGGTTCTGCGATGCATCGGAGAGAGCATATTCTGCCACCTTGTATATTCGATCGATCGACAACGATAATAATGTCTACTCTCATCTTATTTGCGCGAAGACGAAGGTTGCCCCTGTCAAATCAGTTTCACTACCGCGTTTAGAACTATGCGGGGCTGTCCTTCTCTCTAAACTTATAAAATCGTATGTTCCCAATCTACCAGTCAGTTCCTTTGACTTATTTCTATGGACTGATTCGTCTATAGTGTTGGCATGGTTAAAGAAACCACCACGCACGTGGAAAACTTTCGTTGCCAACCGGGTCGCAGCTATTATTGACAATATAGGAGATCTGGCTTGGAGACATGTCAGGTCGGCAGATAACCCCGCAGTTCTCGCTACCAGAGGTATCGTCCCCCATGACCTTGAACATAACACTCTGTGGTGGACTGGTCCATCATGGCTTAAAGAGCCAGAACCTCAATGGCCAATAAGCGAACCAGTCTCATCACAGAGCGATGATTTGGAAATACGACCGATACAAACATTGGTAATCCAATGCACCGATGACATTCTCGGGCGTTTTTCTTCGCTACCTCGTGCCTTTCGGGTAATTTCTGATATATTTCGGTTTTTTAATTGTACTCGGAAGCCTAATCCATCCACATCAAGTTCATCGCCGAACGCTCGTTCTATTTCACAAAATGAAATCAATTTTGTGAAACTAAGACTTATTCAGCTTACTCAACAATCTTTCTTCCCCAAAGAATATGAGTTTTTATCGAAGGGCTCGGTAGTACATATGCGAAGTTCACTACTATCATTAAACCCGTATATGGATGCATCAAAGCTAATACGGGCCAATGGAAGATTGACGAATTCATCATTTTCATTTAATGAATGTCATCCGATCATTATTGCATACTCATCTCCATATTCTGCACTATTAATCGATTATCTTCACGATTTATCACTGCATGGAGGTAACGCACTGATGCTACGGTTGGTAAGGCAGGAATATTGGATCCCAAAGCTGAAAAATCTAATCAAATCTCGTCTTCATCGTTGCAAAACTTGCACGATTCACAAGAAACAAATGCGACAGCAAATAATGGCAGCGCTTCCTACGGAGCGTTGCACTTACTCCCCACCGTATACCGGTATTGATTTCGCCGGTCCCTTTGAAATCAGAAGTTTAAGTGGGCGTAATTGTCGTATCACTAAAGGTTATTGCTGTTTGTTTGTTTGCTTCTCGACAAAGGCTATTCACCTTGAAGCGGCAAGTGATTTGTCGACACAAGAATTTCTTGCTGCTTTCGCCAGGTTCGTGGGCCGACGCGGACTTCCAAAGGAAGTCTACTCAGACCATGGCACCAATTTTGTTGCCGCAAATAGCAGTCTTTAAAAGGACTTTAAATTGTTAACCCAAGGGTTGGTTTGGAACTTTATCCCACCTGGCGCACCCCACATGGGTGGGTTATGGGAAGCTGGGGTGAAAAGTTTCAAAACCCATTTCAGGAAGATAGCGTTTTCTAATAATTTCACCTTTGAAGAGTTTGCTACCTTGTTGGCTCGTATCGAAGCCTGCCTAAATTCAAGACCGCTATCACCAATGTCAGAAAATCCTACTGACTTACTAGCTCTCACTCCAGGTCATTTCATACGAGGTGGCCCGTTATTGGCTCCCCCTGAGCCAGAAATTTCCAGCTCTTCACCCTCTCTTCTCAATCGATGGGAAAAATTAAAATATTTACATCAGGTATTCTCCCTACGTTGGAAGGAAGAGTATCTTAAGGAGCTCCATAAGCGACATAAGTGGCAGTTTCCTCAATCCAATGTTAAAGTAAATGATCTCGTCGTGATTAAAAATGAAAATCTACCATCGACCGAATGGACGCATAATAAACGTTAGTCCTGGATCAGATGGGGTAGAAAGAGTTGCCACAATAAAAAGAAAGTATGGTGATGTTACTCGCCCAATCGTTAAACTTTGTATCCTACCGGGACTTCAATAACCATTTGTGGGTTGGGTACTGGCTCACTAAACTTTATCTTCAACAAAAAAAAATTAATTAATAAAATTAAATCTTATTTTGTATGCAATTGAAATCGACGTATATCATATTATGTATTATTGAAACCTAACTTTAACTTACTTAATCCTTTAATTTTTTTGAAATTTGAGAAAAAAACTGCATTGAAATTGTTACACTGTACCTTCATAGACTTAAGTTCTTTATTCTATTCATCATTACATTTTTGTTTATATAAATCTCATTTCGCCGCTTTGCGGCAAGGCGGCCGGTAATGTTCACACCAGAATTTGTTATGTGCCCAACTGCGAAAAAGAACCGCTGTACAAGTGTACACCTCAACTGAGGTAACATACCTGCTTTTTTTATGTGATGAGGTTGGCGGCCATTAAACTGGGCACAACTTCTTTTTGTTCTGAGTGTCATGCATTTTGGCGGCCATGACTCGCTCTCATTCTTTTTCCAACCACCACCAAGCGACCAAGCGACCAAGGGTACAAGGCACCAGCGAGAAAGTTCTCCGAAAAAATAAAGAAAAATTATAAAACTCAACCAAACCATCTTTTTATTTGGCCCCAACAGAAACAGAACTCGTTCTCTTTACTAATAAGGGAAAAATACCAATAGTTGACCTACCGATTGTCGACGGGACTACCCTAAAACTTAATCCGATAGCGCAAAATATTTGGTAAAATATCATGACAGAGAACTCAACTGGAACCTAAATGTGTGCGAACGCATCAAAAAGGCCACAGTAGCTCTTTTTACGTGTAACCGAATATTCGAAAAAAAAACTGGATTCATAACCTCAAGATTATTTACACGGCTATTGTAAGACCTATACTAACATGTGGAGGACTTGTCTTAGTACAAAGGATAGCATGTGTGGGCGCTACTAACGCAATGAGAAACACTCTAACAGCGGGACTGGAAACCATTCTGAACCTACCACCGCAAGAATCTGCAGCCAAAATTGCTCTAAGAATAAGCCAGTTCAACTGCTGGAAAATAAACTTAGAAGGACACACTTAAATTCTAAACAGATACCTGGGCTGTATCTTCTGATAGTACTTTTCGTCTCCCTGAGCACAGCAGTGTCTTCCAGGATGAGATATTGGTACTAGCAAAGCCAGCCAAAGCGTTCTCAATGTCACCACCAGGTGATATCCCCATATTCATTGACAGCCATGCTATATTAAAAGCAATCTCTGCTGTCGAAATAAAATCTAAGATTGTGAAGCGTTGTCGTGAAGAGATAAGGGTTCTTGGTGTCACACATAACGTTAAGCTCTGCCTCCAGCATTGCTCAGCCAGATGAGTCTATCAAAGTACCACTATGTGACCTCAAATCACGGGTGGGACAGAAAACACAGAAAACATCCAAAGGATGTGCCCTGAGTATGACAAAGCTACTGCAAAGAAACAGGAAATCTGTTTCGACACTAGTAGAAATTCGTCGCCTTAGTGACAAAAGAACGTAACTACATTTTTTTTCGATTTTGGGCTGGGTATGCAGCCTTACTTAAAATATAGAATTTCTATATTGTGACGAAAAATTGTGCATCTAAGTGAAGTAGAATAGAAGTCAGCACTTTACAAAAGCATTCATGAAACTCATAAAAATGAAAAATCGCAAAAAATCGATAATTTTTAAATATTGACACACGTTTTTGTGTCACTATGCTACAAACTGCCACGACTTCTAGATGATGACCTTTGTAGAGGGTGCGGTGATAAAGAAATAAACTAGGATACCCTCCACTTTCTGTGCCACTGCCATGTCCTCAGCCAATTAAGAATGAGAACCTTACCTTTTGAGGTTTGCAACAATATCTGGATGGCTGGAAAGGTTCTAACAACAACGGCATCACAATGGGTCTATACATTGCACATACTTAAATAGGAAGGCAATTGGGAAGTTCCATGTATTTTTAAATTTTTATAAGATATAGTTTTTCTAATAAAGCATCAAATAGCTGATCAACTATATACAGGCAAAACAATGGCACTAATATAGAAAGTGATTTTGAACTGACAAAAAATGGGTACGTTTAGTGAAATTGATATAAACTCGAACGGATTTTTCGTAACAAAGCAAATTATGTGATGTTTTGAGTTTCTAAAACATATTTTGATGAAAAAAACCCTATTAAAATAGGAGCAGCATTAATTGTATCGAATTTTATAAAAGTGTATTTGTGTACTGTGGCAATGCCGATTGTATTAAAAACAGTACAATTGTATCGACTTTTGCAACCCTGATGTAGAGTTGAGCAAAATGAAGGAAGGAGCTGTGTATGTGTATTTTATATATGTGCATTCTTATGTTTAGGTACATTACATTGCCTCTTTGGATTTAGTGCTTGTGTTGTGAATTGTGAACATGCAAATGAGTAATCAGTACGAATAATTTGGTACCACTTATAGCTATCATTGAACAACTTCATTGAGACAAAAAACATGGTAGAATTGAAATTTTACCTCCATAGCTGGCAATTTGAATCTTTAGAAAATTCCGTTTCATTTGGGTGGAATGACAATCATTACTTCACAGAAATAAATCGGGATCATTGAAAAACAAAAAGTGATATTCTGCGAAAACTATAATTAAAAATTAATATATTTTTGGATAATCATGTTCTACAAAAAACATAACTTTTGTTTTGACACCAACCCGCCAATGGTTCAATTTATAAAAAAGCTTCAAGAAGTAAAAGAAAATTTCCAATGAGGGTTTTCAATGAAAGCTATAACGGCCCTTTGAGAAGTACATATTCGGTAACGATAATCATCTCAAGTATCGAATATTAAATACCGGATAACTAATTTTTTAACATCACTACCCATCACTCCTTTAGTTTATTTTCTTCTTTTGATGAGGAAGGACTTCTGTTATTTGAGAAACGTCGATGCGTGATGTTTCAATTCAACCTCGTAGCACTTCTACGGTCTTATTTTTTTTAAAACACGATCAGATCTGTGTCGTAGCACTGCTTAATACAAGCAGCGTCTTCGATTAGAGATTTGCCACAGCATATTATATGCATATACAGGCTGTTCAATAGCTCAATGAAATGAAATTGCCGGTGGTCGATGTTGCTATTTTTCGGTCGCAGGTACCGCTACTCAGACTGCGACACTATGCTGCTGTTGTTGGGTTCGGCCGAGTATATGCCCTTCATATATCTCGGTCCGAAAATTGTGTCTTGCTCTTGGTACGTTGCTGGGCGATGAAAAGGAATGCAAAATGTTTTCTCGCGCCGCTCTAGGTTACCGTTTCTTGGGACCGAGTATGTGCACTTCGTATATCTCGGTCCGAAATCTGTGCCTGGCACTAGGCATGTTACATGTTACAACACAGTAACGTACAGTACAGTAGATACTGTTTGCTTTTTTTCTGTGGCATCACATGATAATGCCGTTTATTATCTTGCGATTATCGTCGCTCACATATGCCCGTTGCTTGTGATGCACTATCACGTTGTCTGGTGTCCTTGTTTTTTAAACATTCCCCCCCCCCCAATTGAAGCATGGTCTTCAATTGGTGAGATCGCTCTGATCCATTGGAAGGACACAAAGTTTCTGGATCGGTCGTACCAGCGTCGAGTGCTCAGTTTTAATTTCCGCGCTTCGCACTAATCCATCCTTGCCCAAGTGAATCGCTATGATTCGTCCTAAAAGCCACAAGGTGGGTGGCAGGTTTTCCTGCTTGATGAGTACCAGGTTGCCCACTCCAAGGTTCTCGCGCTCTTGATTCCACTTGAAGCGCTGCTGGAGTGTGTTTATGTACTCCTTGCTCCATCTAGTCCAGAAGTGCTGCTGCATCTGGTAGATCACATTCCATGCCTTCAAACGATTCTGTGGTACAATGTTAAAATCGACAGTGGGTGGTTGCACTATCTGCTCTCCGATGAGGAAGTGGCCCGGGGTCAACGCGCTCAAGTCACCCGGGTCGTCTGTCAATGCGGTTAGTGGCCTTGAATTTAAGCAGGCCTCGATCAGCACCAGAGTTGTAGCCAATGTTTCGAAGGTGAAGATTTGTTTGCCCATAATTCTCCGTAAGTGGTGCTTCATCGATTTCACACCAGCTTCCCAGATACCGCCAGCATGTGGTGCCCCTGGGGCGATGAATTTCCACTCAGTGCCCATCGCACTTATTTGCTCAATCGGTAATCGCTCTCTCCAGTAGGCTGCGCTTGCCCTAAGCTCTCTATCCGCACCGACAAATGTTGTAGCGTTGTCACTCCACAGCACCGAACATGCACCGCGTCGTCCGGTAAACCTTCGGAATGCAGCCAGAAAGGCGTCTGTGGTTTGATTGCTTACCAGCTCCAAATGAATTGCTCGAGTCACCATGCACACAAAAACTGCGATGTACCCCTTCTCGATGATGCGGGATCTGCCAGCTCTGGCCTTGATCTGCACCGGACCGGCATAGTCCACACCGCTATGTTTGAATGCTCTGGCTGGTCGCACACGATGACTAGGAAGATTGCCCATTAGCTGCTCTGCTACTTCCTCTTTCTGACGGAAGCACACCATACATCTCGCAATGGATGACTTCAGCGCGCGCCGAAGTGATGGAATCCAGAACCTTTGCCTGACGTATTGCATGCACAATTGAATTCCGCCGTGCTGCGTCTGAAAGTGAGCTTCTCTCAGTAGAAGCTCAGTGAGTCTGCACTTTGATGGCAGGATAATTGGATGGATGGTGTCGTAATCGAAAGTTGATTCTTGCAGACGTCCATACACCCTGAGAACTCCATTCGAATCTAGGAACGGGCTCAATGTGCTGATGCTGCTCGAATTCTCCACCGGTCGGTTCCTCTCTATTCGCCAAATTTCCGATTGGTATGCTGCTCGCTGCGTTGATTTTGCCCAATATTCCAACGCATCTTTCCGCTCTTCTGCCGTTGTAAAACCACGTGTTGTTTTCTTCGTCGATTTGGTGAATAATCGTCGAAATTTTATGACGTAGGCAATTGTTCTCAGTACGCTCTGCAATGTAGATTTGCGCTCAAGAAGACTTACGTCGTTAATGCTCAGCACAGGTAAAATTGGTCGTCTCCTATTCGTTGCGGCAACTACCCTTATAGCTGTGGATGCATGTACCCGCTCTTTAGCCGTCAAGGATGGCTGCACGTTCGGCCAATGATGCTCCGGTTGGGTTAGCCATTGTGGCCCTTGCCACCACAAGGTTGATCTGCCTAGCTGCTCTGCTGGGATCCCTCGTGATGCCAGATCCGCTGGATTGTCCCCAGAAGCGACGTGTCTCCAAGGGCTGCTCCCAGTTTGCTCCTGGATGGAACTCACTCTGTTGGCGACGAAGGTCTTGAGCTCAAATGGTATTTTCTTGATCCAATGAAGCACAACCATTGAATCTGACCAAAATGTTATAGGCACTTGTTGAAGCTCTGCTGCACTCACCACCTGGGCCATCAATCTGCAAAGTAGATCGGCCCCGCACAGCTCTAGCCTAGGGATGGTGATCGTTTTGAGTGGCGCTACTCTTGTTTTTGATGCGACTAAAACACATCTTGTTGTTCCATCGGCAAATGTGGAACGCAGGTAGATGACCGCAGCATATGCTCTCGCGGATGCGTCCGCAAATCCATGTAGCTGCAAAACGGCTCGGCTCTCACATCCTAACCATCTTGGCACTCTGATGGATGTTAGGTGTGTCAATTTCGCGTGGAAGCTCTTCCATACGGGTACGAGGTCTTCAGATATGTTCTCGTCCCATAGCACGCCAGATCGCCACAAGTCCTGAATGAAAATCTTAGCGCAAATTATGACTGGCGCGAGATATCCATTGGGATCGTACAGCTTTGCTACGGCACTGACCACAGCTCTTTTGGTCAACTTGGGTTCGCTCGTCTCATGATGGACCCTGAACAGGATTTCGTCAGTGACAGAGTCCCAGCCTAGGCCCAGTATCGAAGCCTCATGCTCCTTGAGGAAGGTCAGCTCGGTTTGCCTGTCTTCGATGTTGCACAGCTCTGAAATAACTCGTCTGCTTGATGACATGAATTTGCCAAGTTCAAAGCCACCCGCTGCAAGTGATGTCACTATTTCATTCGCCAATGAGATGGCTTGCTCTTCGCTCTCTGCACCATAAGCATATCGTCGACATAAAAGTTGCGAGTGATAGCTTGGTATGCTCTCGGATGAGTCTGTCGGTTGTCGGAAGCGCACTGCTGCATCGCTCTGACTGCATTAAAGCCGCTCGATGTCATGCCATATGTCACCACAGTCAGCCAGTATTCCTGCAACAGATCGTCCGGATGCTCTCTCCAGAAGATTCGTTGAAGATCCCATTGCCCCGGATCTATTCTTACTTGGCGGAACATCTTCTTGACGTCCGCAGTAACCGGCACCTTGAAGCATCTGAAGCGCGTGATGATGTCTGCCAGGTCGTTTTGAAGTTTCGGGCCCGGAAACTGCACATCGTTTAGCGATATTCCGCTGTCACTGTTGCACGAGGCGTCAAACACGACACGAAACTTTTTCGTCACGCAATGGTGTGGTATGTGGTACATAGGCCCTTCTGTGATCTGCTCTTCTGTAACCGGAGTCATGTGCCCCAACTGCCGGTACTCGCTCATGAATTCGATATATTTCGCTCTGATCTCTGGATTGGCTTGTAATTTCCTTTCCAGATGGAGAAACCTCTGCAACGCTGCTGCTCTGGAGCTGCCCAAGCTCTGAATACGGGAACTCACAGGTATGTTCACAACATACCTACCTGTTGGATCACGGTAGTGGGTGCTCTGAAAGTGCTCTTCCACCCATCGATCGTCTGCAGACATCGGGATAGCTGTGTCCTGCTCTCGGATTTCCCAAAGTCGTCTCAGAAGGTCGTTTAGCTCTGAATTTGGCGGCTCCTGTACTGCAACCATGATTCTCGCTTCTTGCTCTGATGATTCTCGAGGCTGTCCAAAAATGATCCAGCCGAAGTGAGTGTCCTGCGCGGTCAGGCCGGACTCGAACCTTTGTATCCTGCTCTGGATGATTTCGGCCCAGACTTGAACTCCCAACAAGATGTCTATGCAGGATTCTTTATTGAAGCTCGTGTCTGCTAGGCTCAGCTCGCTAAAGTCTTCCATTGTGGTTGGCACTAGATTTCCGTTCGGTATATTCGATATTATACGCGCCATGGTATAGCATTTACACCGTAGTGTGAACGATGGCTCAGTCTGAGATCGAATATTAAGATATACGACCCCAGAGAGTTCCACATCGGTACTTGCTCCTATACCGGATATCTGAAGATCTGGCCGGTAAATTCTTATGCCCAAGTTACGCACCAACTGCTCTGTGACAATGTTTATCTGGCTTCCACTGTCTAGAAGTGCTCGTGCCTCTAGTGTTCGCCCTGCTCTGCTGATGACGTCAATTCGTGCTGTCGCCAGTAATGCTCCTTCTGCTCTCGTGTCGTCAACCTGTTCGATGGTTGCCGAATGTTGCAAGACAGTTGATTGCTATGCCTCTCGATGACTCCTCTGCTCCTTAGAGGTTGATGGTTGGCTCGTCTGCTCCTTAGAGTTCGATAGATCGCTCTTCCGCTCACTGGAAATTGGTGCTTGGCTCCTCTGCTCCTTAGAGGTTAGTGTTTGGCTCCTCTGCTCCTTAGAGGTTGGTGTTTGGCTCCTCTGCTCCTTAGAGATCGCTACAGTGACGTTCGCTCGAGGGGTGTACTGCTCCGGACACAAAACAATGTTGTGCTTTTTGTTGCACTTGCGACAACTGCCAGCTTGACAATTGACCGCATTATGTCCGCTCTTCAGACAATTCGCACAAATCTTCCATTGGCGCACCTTGTCGAACCGCCCTTGAATCGAGAGCGCCAAAAAGTCTTGGCAGCGATAGAGTGCATGCTCGGATCTGCATAGTGGACATCTTGTAATGGCAGCTGCCCTGCTGCCACCAGGAATGGTGTTGTTGGGCTTCGGCTTCCGCTGCTGTTCCTCTTCACGGTCGAGGAAAGCCGAATCCAAAGCACTGGCCCGTTTCTCCAAAAACTTGAGAAATTCCGACAGAGAAGCCAGTTTACGCACGTCTTCTCTGGCCATCTGCCATGCTTGGTTGGTCTCGGAATCCAACCGTGCTCTAAGCATGTTTACAATAATTGGATCCCATGTCTTAGTCTCCAGTCCAAGAGCGCTCAAGGACGTTATGTGAGCATTTGTCTCATTTATTAGGTCACGAATGTCCCGTGACCTTGATGCACCTTTGCCAATGCTCGGTATGGCGTGTAAGGCATTTAGATGCGCATCCACAATGCTCTGCGTGTTGTCGTAGACCTCGTTCAATTTTTCCCAGGCGTCGACGTAGTTGGCCTCTGTGACTTGCCAGCGATTGATAAGTCTGGCGGGAGCGCCTTCCAAAACTTGTTTTAGCTCGTTCAGTTTGGTAACATTGGCCATCGCTGCATTATCGTGCACCTCGGTAATAAACAGGTCCCGAAACTCACGCCACTTTGTGAAATCGCCCTTAAAGGTCACTAGATTGACGCGACGCTCTTGCCGAACCTGGATAACGCTGCTCTGCGAAGCTCCGTTGCCCGCTGCACTGTCCTTAACTGGCTTCTGGAGTTCTTGAATGCGAGCCCTGATCTTCGCTATAGTGCGATGGTGGATGTCCTCCAAATTGGCCAGGTAACTGTCATGTGCATCCAGCTCATCGCTCTTAGTGGCATGCTGCAATAGCACTTCGTGAACCACCATCATTTTTTCAAACGCTGTCTCGGCTGCTGACAGCTTCGTGCTCAAAAGCGACTCGTCCGCGCTTCTAAATTCGTCCTCAGCGACGAATTTGGCGACTCGCATCAGGGATGCTCGAAATCCGTCTCTTCGTGCGAGGTCACCCATTACACACTTGTTATTATTTTTTTTTAAATGTCAATAGCTCTCTGCCGTAAGACCGCACTGTCCGTAGCAATTCAGGTCGACCCTTCGGGAATAGCTACGAACGCGTGCCGAATCGAGATTTTGCACAATAATATTTCACTGTTGTACGCTAATGTACAATATTTAATGTGAATTTGCACGCACTGCACAAGAACACAATACCCGCACACTGGGACTAAGCTCCGAAATCACCGTTGCTTAAGCACGCAACACGATGATCACTCGCAGCAAAAAGAAGGCACAAATATTCGCACTGAATTTATTTGTTGCACAAATGCACAATTCACAACTTTGTTTCAAAGGCAAATTACTTTAATTTTTAATACCGCCCTGGTTAAATGTCTGCTTGACGCGCACAATTATTCGCACTGAATTTATATTTATTTGCTGCACATACGCACATAATATGCACAATTCACAATTTTTTTTGTTTTGCCGCTATGCTCACAAAAAATGTCTATTTATAAAACACCGCACTGGTTCGATCTTTATTCGGCTCCGAAGGATCAAAATGTTCAATAGCTCAATGAAATTCAATGAAAACGATAGTTCGAAAACTTAATAATTTTATTATGATTAAAAATATTCAATATAAAAATAGTGGACTGTAAATTTTAGGATCCGCACTGGATGAGCTCTGTATCGAAAGTAACGATCCTCCCTGGATGAGTTCTGAATTGAGAGTGACTATCCGCCCTGGATGAATGCTGAGTTGAAACACTTGTGTAGACCGCTCCATGGCCATGCACATCGTGTGGCGACGTGTCATATCTTGCTTCCCATACAGAGGGTTGCTAGTGTTGTTGTTGTCTTCTCGGTCGTCGATGTTGCTATTTTTCGGTCGCAGGTACCGCTACTCAGACTGCGACACTATGCTGCTGTTGTTGGGTTCGGCCGAGTATATGCCCTTCATATATCTCGGTCCGAAAATTGTGTCTTGCTCTTGGTACGTTGCTGGGCGATGAAAAGGTATGCAAAATGTTTTCTCGCGCCGCTCTAGGTTACCGTTTCTTGGGACCGAGTATGTGCACTTCGTATATCTCGGTCCGAAATCTGTGCCTGGCACTAGGCATGTTACATGTTACAACACAGTAACGTACAGTACAGTAGATACTGTTTGCTTTTTTTCTGTGGCATCACATGATAATGCCGTTTATTATCTTGCGATTATCGTCGCTCACATATGCCCGTTGCTTGTGATGCACTATCACGTTGTCTGGTGTCCTTGTTTTTTAAACACAGGCTCATCATTTATTGCATTTGTTAATGGTATGTCCCACTAACAGAACATAGAAGTTATTAAGTTTAATATTACTAATAAAATCAATAGAGGATTAAATTACAATTAGAATATATATATATTATTAAACAAAAGACAATTTTACATACTCTTATTACGGGTCTAGCATACAAATTTGCAGTGTTTTTATACCCTATCCCATAGGGGTATATTAGTTTTGATACTTAGTTTGTAACATAGAGAAATAATATTGCTACATATACCTCAAAGTATATGGATCGACTCAGAATCGCTAGCTGAGTCGATTAAGCCATGTCTGTCTGTCCGTCCGTCCGTCCGTCCGTCTGTACGTCACCGATTTTTAGGCCTTAAATTTTGAGCTAGGATAATGAAATTTGGTACATAGGATCCTCGTCTCTGCCTTCAGAACAAGTGTAAAAAATTTTGAAATCCGCCCACTGCCACGCCCCCTTTTAAGAAAAACTCAGTTTTTGACCAAACCGTAAGGATTTTTTAAAAAGTTTCTGAACAACATATTTAGACAATATTAATATCTATATTTCGTTCATATAAAGTTTTTTTGCCACGCCCACTTTTTGGGGGCGTTTTCAATTAAAAACTGTTTTCGGTCAAATTTTAAATTTTTCGAAAAAAAATTTGATGTAGAATCATTAACATTATTAATATGAACATTTCGTCTATATATAATATTTTAACCCACGCCCACTTATTGGGGGCGTTTTTATATAAAAACCATTTTTATACACTACCCCATAACATATGCAGGAGAAAACCTTGTCTTTTGTAGAACCGTAAAATTGTTTTGTAAGCAGTCTGAAGAATTTGTTGTCACTATATCAGTTTTTCTATTTTATCCACATCGTGTTTTTAGCCATGCCCCCTTTTTTGGGGATTTTAGTTTTATGGATAGGATGGGATAGGGTATTCAACGATCCGCACAGCGGATTGTAGCCTTCTCATATGTTTTAAACTACTTTTACTAACAGTTCAACTACAATGTTATCTTATTTTATTTTCTTCGTGCATACAATAGTTGTATTTATGATTAGGTAAATATGATTATGTAAAGTATTTAGTCTACGATGGTTATGGGAACCTCCCCGGGTATTGAAACCAATAGCAACCGTGCTCTAAGCATGTTTACAATAATTGGATCCCATGTCTTAGTCTCCAGTCCAAGAGCGCTCAAGGACGTTATGTGAGCATTTGTCTCATTTATTAGGTCACGAATGTCCCGTGACCTTGATGCACCTTTGCCAATGCTCGGTATGGCGTGTAAGGCATTTAGATGCGCATCCACAATGCTCTGCGTGTTGTCGTAGACCTCGTTCAATTTTTCCCAGGCGTCGACGTAGTTGGCCTCTGTGACTCCCCGGGTATTGAAACCAATAGCATTTAAAAGATCAGGAGCATCTATTTGTCCTGATTATAATAGGTGTAAAAATATGTATTATTATTGAGTCTACGTTTAGACAAAGGCAACAACTGTAGTAGTTTAATTCGACACCTATACGCAGGCAAATTATGTACATCATCCCACGGAAGTCCTCTCAAAGCTAATCTTATGAATTAACGTTGGACTGCCTCAATTTTATTTGAATGAACTTCATAAAAGGGTGTCCATTCTTGTGAGGCATACTCCAAGTGAGAGCGAACAAGACATATATATAGCAAAAGGGTGACATAAGGGTCACTAAACTCTTTTAACCATCTTTGTATAAATCGCAATAAAGAGTTGGATTTATTGACAATAACGTTTATGTGATGGATGAGATGGGATATGATAATCAACGATCCGCACAGCGGATTGCAGCCTTCTCATATGTTTTTACCTTATCCCATAGGGGCTTATTAATTTTGATAAATAGTTATAGAACATAGAGAAATTATTTAGCTAGATATACTGCTAAAAAACAATCGTCTTGTCAGGGCAAACGATCCCCTAGCTCTCGCCAAAGCAGCATCTACATGTCTTCCGAAATATAGATACTGATCCAGCCAGATGCCAAGGAACTTTACTACACTTTCAATCTCCAGTGGCTGTCCGTTTAGTCAAACGATCACCAGTTCTTTCTCGTATCCCTAGAGGCCCTAGACAATGGATAACTTCTGATTTCTGAAAGTTGTTTTCAACTTCCAGTCATCACAATAAGAAGGGAATCGGCGAGTTTACCGCTCCCTCATGCAGACCATTTTTAATGAAAAATTCGGAATAAGCAGTTTCATAGCCCTTTTTGACAACAAACGTTCTGCCAGTCAACATGTCATGAAGCATATATAGCGGTGGTTTACTTATGCCAAGTAAGCAACGCGATCCCTCATTGATACTTTCACCGGCTCCGCTCCGCTTAAGTTTTAAAAGCTTCTTCGATGATAAAAAGAAGAAAATCGGTCTCTTTTTTACTCGCTACTCTCGACGACGGACGTAGACCCTGATGGAACTGCGACTTATTTTACAGTACCGGCGCAAATCATACGAAGTATCTTTTATTCTAAAATCATATATTATTACAATTTATAATCTATTTGTTCTGCCTGACAGCGGAATGTTGTTCGTCATCGCCGTTTAACAGTCTGCAGAAGTGGTTCTTCCATATCCTCAGCATCGACTGTGTCTCAACTACAATATTTCCTTGTTCATCTCGACAGGATTCTGTTCGAGCCTTGTATCCTTGGCTTTGACGTTTTACACTTTGGTAAAACTTGCGAACATCGTTCCTGGAGTGGCACCTCTCTATATCCTCGATCGCGCGCTTTTCTTGCTCTTTTTTCTTCTTGCTGAAAAGCCGATGTTCTTCCCTTCTTCTTTGCCTATAGAGCTCAATGGCAGCTCTAGTCTTCACCTGCAGCTTAGCCTTGTAGGTCTCGTTCTTGGGTGCGAGCATCTGTCGGCATTCCTCATCAAACCAGGGGTTTCTTGCTGGTGGGCGCGAGAAACCTAGCACATCAGTTGCGGCTGATCTAATGGCCTGTTGGCATCGTTGCCATTGTCTTAGACATTCGATGCTGGTGGTATGGTGTTACACGGTCACTATAACACGGTCCGTAGTCACAGTTTTTCATCCTCTTTTTGCCCGGCCCATCCCATCGTATTTCCTGGATGGCAGTAATGTCTGCTTTGTAGCAGTTTAGGGCTTCCGCTAGTTGTTCGCCTGCACCTTTCCTGTTTAATGTTCTCACATTCCAGGTGCAGATACGAACGTCGTTGTCCTTTTTTCGTTTAGCAGGGTCGTCAACAATAAAATCCGTCCTTTCCGAGGCTATTGGTTGCTTCGTAACCATGTTTTTTTTTCTGTGGGTGGGTAGTTAACCCAAAGCACAACCCCCAACCTGGAGGGCCAGTTCCAATTTATTAGATACCCCTAGGACACGGGGCCATCAGTATCCACTACGGGATTGAGCGCTGCCGTTGGCCTTTCGGTTCATCCGCCACCATCTCTGTTCAAGGGGCCTGACTAACCCTTGAAATTCCTAGACAACCTGTTGTCAGAGCAGCTCATCTAGGTTCGCCTGGGACAGCAGGCCGGGCATTCATCCGTGCCATTCTCACCAGGGTGTTTATAGTGTTGCTGTTTTTCGTCGTGTTATCAACACTCGCACTTATCGTTTAGCAAGTCAAATCCGGTTGGATGAGACCAGTACCCGATGGTTACCACTTGGAGGTAAAGATAAGCACATTTGATGTGTAGTCAGAGTTGCAACACTGGGCATTGCCAAGTTAACGCCAGTCAGAGTCTACCCTCGTTCTACAACACCCAACCATCAGGCAGAACGAACCATTCAATATTGGCAACGACAGCGAAGACTGCCAACCACCCGACCTGAGTGAAGTGAGGATAGCAATATCTAAACTCAAGCTTAATAAGGCCGCCGGAAATGACGGCCTTCCCGCTGAGCTCTATAAGGCCGGCGGAGATGACTTGGTAAGTAACATCCACCAACTCATAAGCCAAATCTGGTCGGATGAAAATATGCCTGAAGAATGGAACCTCAGCATCGTTTGCCCGATCCACAAAAAAGGAGACCCTCTGAACTGCGCCAACTACAGAGGCATAAGTCTCCTCAACATCGCCTACAAGATCCTATCTGCCGTAATATGTGAACGCCTGAAACCGTTTACCAACAACCTGATTGGCCCTTATCAGTGTGGTTTTAGGCCAGGAAAGTCCACAACCGATCAAATTTTCACACTTCGGCAGATCCTGGAAAAAACTCAAGAAGTCCAAATCGATACCCACCACCTATTCATCGATTTCAAAGCCGCATATGACAGCATTTATAGAGACGAACTGTATAGAGCCATGTCTAGTTTTGGTATACCGCCCAAACTCGTCCGTTTGTGTAGGATGACGATAGAGAATTCTCGCTGCTCCATCAGGGTCGGAAACGACCTCACCGACACATTCGATACCAAAAAAGGATTTAGGCAAGGCGATGCGCTGTCATGTGACTTCTTTAATCTGATTCTTGAGAGAATTGTGCAAAACTCCAAAGCCAACACCAGAGGCACAATTTTCCAAAAGTCGGTGCAACTACTAGCATACGCTGACGATATTGACATCATTGGTAGGACTCAACGTGATGGAAGCGGCGAAAATGGGTTTAGCAGTAAATGAGGGTAAGACTAAGTATATGCTGTCATCACGAAAGGACTCACAACATCGACGAATTGGACAGAACGTCACCATTGACAGATATAACTTTGAGGTAGTACGGGACTTTGTCTACCTCGGCTCCGCTTTTAACTCTGACAACAACATCTCGTCAGAAATTAAACGAAGAATTACTCTTGCCAACCGCTGTTTCTTCGGGCTAAGAAGGCAATTTAGTAGTAAAGCCCTCACTCGAACAACTAAGGAGATCCTATATAAGACCCTGATCATCCCAGTCCTGCTCTACGGCGCTGAAGCATGGACCGTATCAAAAGCGGATGAAGAAATCCTTGGTAGATTCGAGAGGAAAATTCTTCGAAGAATCTTCGGTCCCGTTTGCGTTGACGGGCTATGGAGACGAAGATTCAACCAAGAACTATACGAGCTGTACAGCGACATGCCCCTGGTCAAAAAACTCCGCATTGGACGTTTAAGATGGCTAGGACATGTAGAACGAATGGACACCAATACTCCGGCTCGCAGAGTCTTCGAATCCCAGCCAGACGTCGGACGCAGTAGAGGAAGACCTCGCCTTAAGTGGCGCGCACAAGTGGAAACCGACCTCAACCAACTTGGAGTGCGCAACTGGAGGCAGTTAGCTAAGGACCGGGCTAATTGGAGAGGCATGTTGGTTGAGGCCCAGGTTCATTCCGGACTGTAGCGCCACTTAAGTAAGTAGTATAATCTATTTGACTTCTCATTATTAAATAAATATTCCCTGAAGTATAATAATAGTTGGATGGTGCTTTACTTTTCCTTTATGAGGTTACTCACACAGCTATTTCTTTATGAGGTTACTCACACATCCAAATTGGTGATAAAGAATAATCATTTTGAAGTGTTCATATTATTATTACTAATGATTCTGCATCAAATTGTTTTCCGAAAATTTTAAAATTTGACCAAAAAAGTTTTCTACTGAAAACCCCCCAAAAAGTGGGAGTGGCAAAAAACTTTATATAGACGAAATATAAATATTAAGATTGTCTAAATATGTTGCTCAGAAACTTTTTTAAAATTCCTTACGGTTTGGTTAAAAACTGAGTTTTTCTTAAATGGGCGTGGCAGTGGGCGGATTTCAAAAATGTTTACACTTGTTCTGTAGGCAGAGACGAGGATCCTATATACCAAATTTCATTATCCTAGCTCAAAATTTAAGGCCTAAAAATCGGTGACGTACAGACGGACGGACGGACGGACGGACAGACGAACATGGCTTAATCGACTCAGCTATCGATTCAGAGTCGATCCATATACTTAAAGCTATATCTAGCTAAATTATTTCTCTATGTTGCAAACTATGAATCAAAACTAATATACCCCTATGGGACAGGGTATAAAAACTAAAACGGACGAAAAATGTGTAAAAGGTGAAGTCGACGACATAATGATTAGAGAACCACTCATTGACGGTAATCCAGATTACGAAGTTCCACCACCCCAACACCGAGAGCAGGAGATAGCGAAGCTAAATGTGAGCATAAAAATGCCGCCGTTTTTGGAAAAAAAACCACAGCTATGGTTTTTCCAGGTTGAATCGCAATTTTACGTAGCACGAATCAGCTCAGATGCCATTACATTTCATACGGTCGTCGGTGCGATATAGAGAAACATTGTAAGCGAAGTAGATTGGTAGATTAAGTATATGTCGTTACTTAATCTACCAATCGAAAATCTATACGAAACCTTAACAAGTAAGTTAATCGAATGCTTCACTGACTCAGAACACCAAAGGCTGAGGAGATTGCTCCAAGAAGTCGATCTCGGAAATAAAATGCCATCTCAACTCCTTTGAGAAATGCGTCATCTCGTTGACACAAAAATGGATAAGAAATTGTTGAAATTACTCTGTATGCAGCGATTGTCTTCCAATATGCAATCCATAATTTCGTTAAGTACCGATTGTCTCTTAAAGCTTGCTGTCCTTGCAGATAAAATTGCAAAGGTCATCGAAGAGCCTCAATTATATTCAATTAAGTGAAACGAACCATAAAAACACAAGTTTTCTCAGTCGCTTAAGAACACGCGCAGCCGTTCTCACTCTCGGGCCCCATTTTGGTCCTATCTCCGTAGTCGCAGTCAACATAAAAACAATAGACATAAGCCGCCCATAGACGAGGACGTTACAAACGAAGAATTCTGGTACCATCGAATGTGGGGACCATAGGCAAATAACTGTCGTGCTTCCCTCCCAGTATTCATAAATCGGAAAACTGAAGAGGCAGTCGTTAGTGGCGATAGACGCTGGCCTGAGTAGCCTCTTTATCTCAATGAAAAAAAAAACAAGTATACATACTTAATAGACGCAGGCGCGAACATTTTGGTAATACCAGCCACGCGTTAGATTTAGGACTGCGTCGCCCATTTTGGTATTTTAGTGGACTTACGTAAACGCACGCCTAGTGGATCAAGATTTTTCTATCCCGGGTTGGTTCGATCTCAAGTTTGCCATTAACGCAGATCACCAATTTAAGTAGTGAAGTGCCCTTTCGTGAATTGTTGATCATGACATAACGCGCCCATCAACCACGAAGAAAGCGATAAGCAACAGTGTTTAACATCACATTGTGACCACAGGGCCACCAATACATTCTATTAAGATATCGACGATATCGAGATATAAAATAACGAAAGCCGAATTTCAACGCTTAGGAGATCAAGGTGTATGTCGTCTATCAAATAGTCCGTGGTCGAGTCCACTCCATATGGTGCCAAAATCCAACGGCCTATGAGAGTATGTTGTGATTATCGTGGCTTGAAATCCGTATAAGAACCTGACCGCTACCCTGTTCGGCATATTCACGACTCACACAATCTCTCAGTTTAGACTAGTTTTTCTACGCTCCACCTTGAAAATGCTTACCACCAAATCCCTAAGAACCGGGATGACATTCCGAAAACAGCGATAATTACTCCTTTTGGCTTGTTTGAGTACCTTTTCATGACATTTGGTCTAAAAAACTCAAGCCAAACATTCCAACATTTCATGGATTTTATCTTACGTGATTTCGATTATGCATTCGCGTATATATATGATATTCTCATTTTTTCGGAAAATGAATCGCAGCACCATGGTCTCGTCATCAATGTTTTTACAGCTCGCGATCCCAAAAGGAAACATCAAGAAGTACACTAGATTAACCTAGTGGTCACCAGATGCCAAACGCAGTTTGTACGGCATCACATTACGAATACCTGGCGATATAATAAATATAACATCAATGCACATGAATTTGTGAAACAACTCCGTCGAACGATGGCCGTACTGAAATCAAAATTCATAAACCCACACAGTAAAAGAAGTGTTTATAAGCCCACCGATTTAGATAAATGCACACAAGTTTTCGTGCGGAACGATATAGTACGTAGACCACTGACACCAGTTTATGAGAGACCTTATCCGATATCGTGTGGGGAATCAAAGTATTTTCGAATCGACGTTAAAAGATAAATGGAAAAATATTTCTGTTTATACCCTATCCTGTTTATACCTAACATTGAGAAATAATTAAGCTATATATGGATCAACTCAGAATCGCTAGCTGAGTCGATTAGCTATTGCCTGTCCGCCCGTCCGTACATCCGAACATTTCGTCCATAGATCATATAAACCCATGACCACTTTTTGGGTGCGTGTTCCTACAAAAATCATTTGTATACCTTACCCCAACGCATATGTAATCGAAGAACTTTGCTTTTTGTCGAACTATTTGATAAACTGTCTGAACAATATGTTCTAAGTTGTCACAACGTCATTTTCAATATTTTATCGCCTAAAGCCCACATGTTGGGGATATTAATTTTAAGGATGGGATGGGATAGGGTATTAAACGATCCGCACAGGGGATCGTAGCCTTCTTATACGTTTATACCCTATCCAATAGGGGTATATTAATTTTCACATTAAGTTTGTAACAAAGAGAAATAATTTCGATAGTTATACCTCAAAGTCCGTCCGTCCAACCATCTGAACGTTAACAATTGGGCCTCTAATTTTCAACTAAAATGATGAAATTGTTTACACAAACTCTTTGATTTTCCTGGTAGAACACGTATACAAATTTTCAGAATCCGCCTACTGCTAGGGCCAATATTCAGAAAAACGTTGTTTTTGGTCAAACGGTAAGGAATCTTTAAAAACTGTCTGAACAGGATAGTTAAACAATTTTAATATCTATATGTCTTCATTATACCGATTTTTGTCACGTCCACTTTTTGGGTGCATTTTAAGTAAATAACTGTTATTTACAATTTAATGGGTCTTAGGCAACATGATCTTTTAAGATAAGATCGAATACCAAACATGTGGGAATTTAACGATATGCATAGTTTGGCCAAAATACACAGTTCATTTCTGTTATTAATGTTAAAAATATATAAATAATGCGGAACTGTCATTATAAAAATATTTATTCCGGAATTTGAAGTAATCAAAGTAATCGATATGAATTATAATGCTTTTCCATTATTGGCCAAAACTGAAAAATACGTTAGGAACAATTTGGGCTAAACCTAATTATTTGAATTGTTATAAACTGTAATAGCAAAGAGTATACAACTACAAGAGTGCGCATCTCATACAACAAAAATTTACTATGTGGGGTGTACTGATGTTGATACCCCAGTGTTTACATTGTTACCCCAGCACCATACAACAGCATAGCCGATGCATAAGAACGACGGAAATTCCCCTTCGCACTTACCGCCCGCGTCTGAAACGACTACAACATTTTAAGCTGTGATGCGTACTTATTCTATACCTCTTTGATAATAGTTGCAATTGACAACTTTCCTTATTTGGTCGAAATCTAAAAATCCGTTATATGGATTTAAAAAAAAAACTGAGTATGCAGTTTTGTTGAAATTACTATTTTTATAGAAAATGTAAAGTTTAATTAAAATCCCTCTAGTCGTTTAAAAAAAAAAACTAACATTATGAGTAATTGTTATATGGTAAGTACCGTTAATAAAATGGCTTAGAGTAAACGAAACATTCCCTAATATTGTGACCGAAAAGAATGACAATACCAAGTTTGATGCAAATCGGTCAAACCTTTTATGCTGGAGATACCATTACGGACAGACGGACCTACGGACGGAACAAACCACTTTTTATACCCTATCCCATAGGGGTATATTAGTTTTGATACATAGTTTGTAACATAGAAAAATAATTTAGCTACATATACCTCAGAGCAAAACGATGTGTTTTGTCAAACAACAAAATATTCTGATAAACTGTTTGAATATATTGTTGTGACAATGTCATTTTCTATATTATGGGCTAATAAAGCCCACTTTTTGGAGATATTAATTTTAAGGATGGGATGGGATAGGGTATTCAACGAACGCACAGCGGATTGTGGCCTTCTCATATGTTTATACCCTATCCCATAGGGGGGTATATTAGTTTTGATACTTAGTTTGTAACATAGAGAAATAATTTTGCTACATATACCTCAAAGTATATGGATCGACTCAGAATCGCTAGCTGAGTCGAATTAGCCATGACTGTCTGTCCGTCCGTCCATCCGTCTGTCTGTTCGTCAGCGATTTTTGGGCCTTAAATTTTGAGCTAGGATAATGAAATTTGGTATATAGGATCCTCGTCCGTGCCACCAGAACAAGTGTAAACATTTTTGATATCAACCGACTGCCACGCCCCCTTTTTAGGAAAACTTATTTTTTGGCCAAACCGTAAGGAATTTCAAAAAAGTGTCTGAGTAGCATATTTAGACAATCCTAATATCTATATTTCGTTCATACAAAGTTTTTTACCACGCCCACTTTTTGGGGGCGTTTTTAAGAAAAAACGCTTTTTTCCAAATTTTAAAACTTTCGAAAAAAATTTTGATGCAAATACTTCCGAAATGGTAATATAAACATTTTGTCCATAGATCATTTTCACGTGCGCCCACATTTTGGGGGCGTTTTCTTACAAAAACAATTTGTATACCCCATCCCAAGGCATTAGCAATAGAAATACGTTGTTTTTTGTCGAACCACACAAGATTTTGAGAAACTGTCTGAGCAATATATTGTGACAATGTCATTTTCTGTATTTCATCGCCAAAAGGCCTATATTTTGAGGATATTAATTTAAAGGAAGGGATGGGATAGGGTATTCAACGATCCGCATAGCGGATTGTAGCCTCTCATATGTTTTTATACCCTATCCCATAGGGGGGTATATTAGTTTTGATACTTAGTTTGTAACATAGAGAAATAATTTTGCTACATATACCTCAAAGTATATGGATCGACTCAGAATCGCTAGCTGAGTCGAATTAGCCATGTCTGGCACCGGGACTTTTATCTAACTTTAATTTGACTTCAGTCATTGAATACTCAAGGTTACCAACATAGTATATAGTTCGAAGACGAGGATTCAGATGTAACTTCTGAATTGGGGTTACCAAAAGTATAGACAGATTGAAAGTGACTAGCGAACATGTTACACATATTCAAAAGATTGGAAGAAGATGTATTTTCAAGACGCATAGAATTAGGAATACCATTGGATTGCCTTTTGCTATTGATAAAGCTCCATAAACATTTGCTATTTGACTTTAACTTAGATTCGACAGACTGGACATATTGCCTGTAAAGGAACTTATTTAAGATATCGAATTGTTTTCTAAGTTATCGATACTGAAGCAGTAATTCTGGATCATTCTTACTTTTTTTGGGATCCTTTATCATCGTAATTTTATAATCAATCAACATTTCGAGGTCGAAAATTTTCACCAAAACAATATCCTACTGCAAATATGTTTGCTATAATAATATAAACAATTCGGCCATCGATTATTTTCATCCTCGCCCACCTTTTCGGGGAATTTCCATATAAAATAGATTTTATAATACGTGGCTTAGACTACGACATAGGACATATGTCATCCAGGTTTTTTGAACTAGGATTCATAAAAATAAGTAAACATTTTAACCACACCCAGTTTTAAGGGATATTTATTTTAATGATAGGATGGGATAGGATATTAAAAGATCCGCACAGCGGATTGTAGCCTCCTCATATTTTTTTTTCTATTCATCGAAAGTTCTTTTTGATTATTTTTTGTAAAATTTTGCCGAAAAACATTTGTTTGGCCAAATCGACTCAACTAACGATTCCGATCGATATATGTACATCCAAATCCAAATTATTTTTCTATGTTACAAACTATGTATTAAATCTAATATAACCATTGGAAAGGTATAAAAACGAGTTGTGGGTACACGACTGGGTTGTACGTACTAGCTAGTTGCGCGGTCGATATTAACCTACATTGATTAAAATGATTATAGCTGTTTTCCATATACTCAATGTTTCATATCCGTTATAATTTTGTGCGATTAAGGTTATAATTACTGTAACTAGCTACTGAAATAAAAAAAACATTTGCGCGACCTATTGCAATACCAAAGACTGCTGGGTATTAATCTTGAAAGTTCGTTAAACAAATTTTTTAGCCTCCAGATAAGCGCTGAGCCGACCGGCAAACTGACAGATGAACAGAATTATGAGACCCTAATTTTTGGATTTCTCAGCCATGCAAAATATGGATAATGCATGTATCTGTGTCTAGGTGCACTTAATTCCTAAATATCTTTCCATCTCATAACCACTCCAATGCTTATTGAGTTCAATGTTGAATTGTTTTAGGAACTTATGATCCCTTTGGATAGAACCTCATTTGCCTTGGCGTACTGTAATACCTATATCTACACACAATTATATCACAATTAATAGTTTAACACAACGAAACAATCGATTAAGAGTACTTATCAAATTTGCTTCGCTACTCTAATGATATCATCAACTATTAAGGATATAGTCGTTTTAATAGTCCACCCCTCAGTATATTATATTAATATAACAGAACTACAACAATACCATATACCCATCAGAAAGAAAAAAAAACAACAAAAAAAAACACAATATCCACATAAAAAAAAACAGAAGACAATCTGAAAACGTATAAACCGTTTATCGCCATCCCCAACATATTTTATAGGATCAAGAGATTAACGCCGCAGATAGAAACATTCGTTCGCTCTGCTGTCGGAAAGTAAGTCGGCCACTTTTTCGCTAAATTTATCTCAGGGCACGTTAATTTGATGGATGACTTGCCTAACCCACTAGCAGTTTTTCGACTTCTGAATAGGAACGCTCAACCTTCCCCCGTCCATGAAAATATGATTACAGTAAATTATTATTTAGTAAGTTTGAATCGCTTTAGGAAATCAATCGGAAGGTACTTATTGTATCCGGAAAGTTTTGTTGGCCATGAATGTTGTTTATTCAAATTTACAACACTTGCTAACATAAATTTTCAATGAATCCCCCAGTTTTGAGATAACATAAATATCCCAAACAAATAGTAATTTAAAACGCAGACTTTTTAGAGCTTAAATGATTTATGGATTTGCTTATACAAAGCTAGCAAACAAATCATTTACAATGGGGCGACGGCTACTACGGCTACTGCCGGGTATATATGGGTTACTTCAATTCAGACTGTAGACGAGATAAAAGCATTTTGTAGAAATAATCGATAATGGATTCGGGATCCACATATAAAACGATTTGTATGCTGAACTGAAATTTGATTAATCATTCGGAGGGTGTTGCATTATAATACTCGTATCTCGAATGTTTTCACATATGGATATGAATGTAGTAAAAGTTAATTTCCTTTGTATCGCTAGTAGTATGGTTTATATTGATAAGTTATACTATTTGTTTTTTTAGTGGAATAAAATAATGATGAAATTATAAAATGGCATTGTCACATCATACTGTTCAGACAGTTTATCAAAATCTTTTATGGTTCGCCATTTATACACTATCCCTAATATCCTTGATTATCTCGATAGGATTCTGTTCGAGCCTTGTATCCTTGGCTTTGATGTTTTACACTTTGGTAAAACTTGCGAACATCGTTATTGGAGGGGCACCTCTCTATATCCTCGATCGCGAATATTTCATGCTCTTTTTTCTTCTTTCTGAAAAGCTCTTCTTCTCTGCCTATAGAGCTCAATGGCAGCTCTCGTCATCACCTGTAGCTTAGCCTTGTAGGCCTTGTTCTTGGCTGTGAGCATCTGTCGGCATTCCTCATTAAACCAGAAGTTTTTTGCTGATGGCCACGAGAAACCTAGCACATCAGTTGCGGCTGATCTAATGGGTTCTTGGCATCGTTTCCATTGTTCTTCGACTTTAGATGCTGGTGTTATGGTGTGAATCGAGAGGTTAAGGGATACGCATTGCGCAAAGGCGTTGCAATTGCAGTCTGGAATGGTGAGGAATCCGTGTACTGGTACTATAGTGGCATTTCGTTCCGTAGCGAAGTCAATTAGCCTAAATCTGTTACCAAACGTGTTGTCGTGTAGGCTATAATTTCCGAAAATACTGCTAAAGATGTCTTCTCTTCCTATCTTTGCGTTTAAATCTCCCAGCACGATTTTAACATCATACTTTGGTAGTCGCTCATAGGTTTTGTCAAGGAGCTCGTAGAAGCAATCCTTAGTTATATTATCTTTTTCCTGCGTCGGAGCGTAAGCGCATATAAGGCTTATGTTGGTGTTTGCGAATAGATTTACAATAGAATATATGTGGATTTATATCAGTCCATAGAGAGGAAGATTGCGCACGAAGATAACCATATAAAAAAAGTCAATGATTTTTGAATGTGTGTGGTACAATGATTTTGAATGTACCTGCACCGAACAGCGAATTTATTTGCAACCTTACTCTCTGGTGTCCAAAAACAGAAGAAAGAATCAAAAACATTAGCAGTTACGTTAAAGTGGTAATACAAAAATGTTACAGCAGTGTGTATGCGAAATGTAATGTTAACAATTTAATAAAAAAGAGAGATCCACCCGTTAAGAGAGCAAGAACGAAAAATAACAATAAGAGAAGCTTACTTAAATTAAGGTACATTATGATATGTTTGTGAATATAGAAAATAAGTTGGAATAAACATATTAATTAGATATATAAATGATACTAGTCTCAAACATCCCGGCCCGCCTGAAAAAGTTTCAGGACAATGGTAAGCGTGCTAGTTTAGATATTGGTCGAACATATGAGCCGGTACTAGTTTTTACTGTGGCTACGCGAACAAGTTGATCCGATCCTGGATTTACATCTTCTATTTTTCCTATAATCCACTTCGTAGGGGGCAGGTTAGGTTCTTTGATAACTACGACATCGCCAGGTTTGAGGTTGGGTTGCCGGTGCTGCCATTAGGGTCGTTCTTCTAGGGTCGTCAAATACTCAGTACTCCATCTTTTCCAGAAGCCTTGAACCATATTTTGAAGATGATTCCAATGGGATAAACGATTTGGTGGAGTATTCAAATGATTCGGTTCTGGAACGGCTGTCAATGGTTTACCTATTAAAAAATGAGACGGAGTTAGAGGATTTAAATCACTATCAGACAAATAACATAGAGGTCGAGAGTTCAATATCGCTTCAATTTGGGTAGTAACAGTACACATCTCCTCGAAGGTCAATATAGCAGAGCTCGAGACACTTTTTCGTTGCCTACAGCTTCATTTGGCTGAAAACTATTACTTTTTGGCCGGCGATCTTAACGCTAAGCATGCGGCTTGGGGAAACACAATCGCGAACACTAGAGGCCGACTGCTTCAAATTTGGAGGGAACAAAATACGATTGAGTACAAACTTAGTTTGTACGCGACGGATATCCCGTCTTTCCCGAGAGGAAACTCTTTCTTGGACTTAGCGCTTATGGACAACAGACTAGAACTAACAAATAACGAACACGCACGGAACTGTGTGCGAGCATTCGATTACGATAGTGACCACCTCGGAATCGATGCCGTATTCAGGATCGCAAACGAGCAAACTCAACTGGAGGAGTTCCACCAGGTGCGTTCTTTCGACTATCGAAGGACGAACTGGCCGCGCTTCGCCAGAGTTGTAAAGCGAGAACTACGTTTGAGCGAAATCAACCCTCCGACAAACCGAAACCTTACAAACGACGAAATCGACCAAAATTTATTAAAAATGAATGAGGTCATTAAAAGGTCAATGGATCGAGTTATCCCCAAGGTAACTAGTTCTGACGACCAGACGGAGAAGTATCGAACGCCAACAATCGATGCACTCCATAAACACAAAAGCAGACTGGTCTCGAGGCTTAAACGGCTGCGGAGGCAATTTACTGACAGACAAGACCCGGAGGTTCGGACATTGAAGTCGTTGATCAAAAACCTCAAACAGTTAATCACGGAGAATTACAGACAATCTGTAAGTTTGTACTGGGGCAAGAAAATTCGGGCTATAAAAACCAGTAGCCCGAATATGTTCCCGCAAATAAATAAAATTTTCAGCGAAAGGATCATAACGACATTCCATGTGTCCGAATTTCCCAAACGACAGAGAACAGACAGACACTCACGGCTGTTGGTATAAGTCCGGAAAGTGTTGACTCTAACGACGGTTTTTTCACGATCGAAGATCCTCATGAGAAGGCGAACTCGATAGGCGCTGTCTTCGAGACCGTGTATACGGTGAACAATCCTGTTCGCCCAAATCACGATATTGAGGAGAGAGCCTTTCTGAATCACTTTTATCTACGTACCGAACTTCAAGCTTGGCGATCTGAGAATAACGGTTTTACCGTATTCAATGACGAAAACCCTTCAAATGGCATAGTCGCCAATAGCCTGATGCTGTTCGTGCAAAAAGATGAACTCCTGGACATCTTGGTATCACTGAAGAATAAAAAGTCGGCGGGAGAGGACGGGGTCCCAAACGTCGTGTTGAGACACCTGCCAATAGAGGCAGTCGATATTTTCACCACGCTGTTTAACAATGCACTGAATAATGCACATTATCCGGTGCACTGGAAAACGGCGGTGGTACATCCCATCCCCAAAAAGGACAAGGACAGAACAAACCCTGCAAATCTTCGGTCAATAAGCCTTCTGCCGAATGTAAGCAAGGTATTCGAGAAGATAGTCAATAGGGCTCTGCTTGAGTGGGTCGAGGAAAATAAAATTATCCCGGAAAATCAGTTTGGTTTTCGAGCGAGGCATGACACTATTCATGCCGCGTCGAAACTAGTCTCCGACATCCAATGGAATAAATCCAAAGGACAATGCACAGGGGCCTGTCTGGTTGACTTTGAGAAGGCCTTCGACACCGTATGGTTAGAAGGGCTTTTCTACAAGCTAACCAGACTCGGCATGCGTAAACCCATGCTATATATGATTTATGAAATGCTTATGGGAAAGAAGTTCGTCGTCAAATGCGGCAACGTAACTTCGAGTAAAGTCTTTGAAATTAAAAACGGTTTACAACAGGGGGCGGTGAACTCCCCGATATTGTTTAACATTTATACAAGTGATCTTGTAGGTTCCCTTAGTCACGCTATAGCGTATGCAGATGATCTGGTGGCGTACAGATCAGGTCCGAAAATCGGAGTCATCAACATACTTTTGCAACGTGACTTCGATCACATCAAGGGATATTGCGACGATTGGAAATTGAGGATCAATTTCCAAAAAACCGAAACAATTCTGTTCAGGACCCCAGTGCAGAGGGCATCTTACGATACCAGAAAAAACTGGAAAAAATTGTGCATCATTGGACAGCATGGACGGCCGTTGGCGCTGAGAACTGAAGTCAAATACCTTGGCATCTGGCTTGACAAGTTTCTGTATTTTAATAAAAATGTGGATGCTTGTCTGGCTAGGGCTAGGGGTGCTTATGCTCTGACAAGAAGATTGTTTCAAAGCATTCAACTTGATTCAAGGGTGAAAGTCATTTGCTACATGGCCCTCATAAGGCCGATCATCGCCTACGGTTGTCCTGTGTGGTTCAATATTTCACCATCCTACATGGAAAGGATACGGCTGTTTGAGAGGCGTTGTCTCCGATCCTGCTTAGGATTGTACCGAACGCCGGACTCTGAGTACATAAAATATTATCGCAACGAGGTTCTTTACAATGGGGCCCAGCTGAACAGAATCGACAATTTCCTTATTAAGGGTAGGTGTCCCATGCAAAAATAGGTTGGAGTTTTGCGCTAAATTGTGTAGCGCTCACAATTTTCCGAATATTTAAATGAAATAAACGGTGATCGATTGGAAATATGTTAAGCAAAGTACTTGTTTAGCATTTAAAAAACATTAAAATATCTTTGAGCCTCAAAACCGCCTGACATGTAGAAAAACCATACAAATAAGTTAGATGCTAATTGCGTTCCATTTTTATCTCTTTATATACATATTTTTTATTTTTTTTATATTTTTTTTCTACAGACAATAGATTTGCGCAGATAACACCGGTTGTTTTTTGTTGTGAATTTTAGTATTTATCCCGAAAAAAATGCACAAAACTATGAAAAATAAGGTAAATTTACAAAGTTTAACTAGATATAACTTCTAAAGTATAAAAGGTAACGAAGTCAAATTAGCTTTTTTACAAAGCTAATAGATATGTGCAGATACCGTTTTTTTTTTTTTTTTTTTTTGTATTTTGTACAGTAATTTTTTGGTGACAAAATGGAAAAAAGGTGTTTTTTTTTAAACGTTTTGGGTTTTTTGGCTGGGAAATCGATAGTTATATTTCCTAATTTTTGGAAATAATTTTTTAACCAAGCGACAATATATAGGGCACAACGTACCGGTCTTAAAAACATGTTTTTTTTCTTCTAACATATTTAAATATGCAATTCAATATGACATTATTTGCAATGCCGACATATTTTTTTTATTTTTTTTTGGTATTTGTATTATTTAATTCAAAATACAAAATAGTTTTTTTCCACACGGTTTTTCAAATTTTGATGTTAGAAAAGTGGTCTATTTTACGTTTTTTACATAAAAAAAGATCGAATTCACGCACACAAAGAAGTTTGTTTCAAAATAATGTCACTAGGTGGTGAGTTGGTGACATTCTCTTTTCATTATTCTCTTCTGTAAATACAGGCACTAGGCAGGCGAGATTGTTATTATGTATGTATCTTTTGTTTACCTTTTCGGGTAGACTTGATGAAAGTTCGTGTGGACTTCACGTGGACATGGTACAGATCGTTACATTATTGAAATTTTGCTATCGCTGCTGATGAATTGTTTTGTATGCGTATGTTTGCACGTGACAGAAAGGGTTGAGTGGGAAGTAAGTCAAAGTGTAGGTACTTGTGTGTATAATTTTGATAATTTTTGTGAATAGTAAAGTGTTGTTTACTGTGTTATTTTTTTGCGGCAAATTCATTTGTGACACAACTTAAAAAAAAAATTTAATTGTTTATGTTATTTTTTATATTGTATATACATATGTATATTATATGTATATATATATAATGTCTGAACAACATTTTTACAGAATATCAATATCTATATTTCATACATATAAAGTTTTTTGACACGCCCACTTTTTGGGGGCGTTTTTAGTAAAAAAAACGTTTTTCGGTAGGTACATTTTTTAAAATAACGGGTCTGCCATTGGTGAAATACAGCTGCACATAATCGATAATGTGCTTAAAAATTGGACCGATCGTGTAGGCTACTGCATGGCCAGCCGAGGCAGCCATTTGAATGAAATTATTTTCCATTATTAACCGGAAGGATTGTACTTTCAATTAAAAAAAGAAATTTGAGAAAATATTCAGTAGTTTTTTTATAGCATTTTCAAAAAAAAAAAAAAAGTTATTTGGCGGACCCCTTATTTGAAAAAAACTTTTGATGCAGGATTATTGGTTATGATTATATAAACATTTCATACCCTACCCCATAGCATATGAAGGAGAAAAACGTTGTTTTTTGTCGAACAACAAAAGATTCTGATAAACTGTTTGAACTATGTCATTTTCTATATTATATTTATTAAATTTATTTGATTTTTTATTTACTAATTTAATTTTCCGAAACTTTACAATTTACATATTGATTGAAGGTATGTTGTAAAAAATCGTGTTTCGGAAGATCTTTCTTCAACGTCAACAACATTGACGAACGTTGAAATTGAAAGTGATCACGTAAAACATCAGGGTCAGGAATTTGAAATTCCTATGGAGGTGGACATTACAGTGAAGGACAACTGTAGTTTTGTTCCGGAGGGCAGGCGTATTATTGATTTAAATACATTTCTCAATAGTTTAAAAAACATTTCGCTGCACGGAAAAACGTTTGGGTGCACATTAAATAATGTAGTACTTATTAAAGAAATTCACCAAGGTTATTATATAAAAAAAAACATAATGTAAACACAAGTTCTTCAAATTTTATTATTTTATTTTAGGACTTAGGTCAAAATTAATATTCAAGTGCAATATGTGTAACATGAATTTCAATGTGCCTACATGCGGTCAAAATGAAGATAGTGAAGAAATTAACAAAGAACTTGTAGTGGGAACAATGCTAGTTGGAAACGGATATACCCAATGTAAAAGAGTTCTAGAATCCATAAACGTTCCATTCATGAGCTCGAAAGCATACAGACAATTTGAAAACATGACGAAAGAAGTTTGGGTCGAGTCTGTTCAGAGTCAAATGAGACTAGCCATTGAAGAAGAGAAGGAAATTGCCCGAGAAAATGGGAATATCGATTCAAACGGCAACCATCTTATCACTGTAGTCACTGATGGTGCCTGGTCACATAGATCGTATGGTTGCAATTATAAGGCGTTATCGGGAATTGCAACAATTATTGGTCACAACACCAAAAAAGTTCTGTATTATGGTGTGAAGAATAAGTACTGCCATATTTGCAAAATTAATGAAAATAAAGCAGGAAATGACATACCCGAGCATTCATGCAATAAGAGCCACATCGGCCCATCAACTAAAATGGAGTCTGACATTTTGGTAGATGGTTTTAAGTTTTGCTATTCAAACTACGGAGTTGTTTTTGATAAATTTATTGCTGATGGCGACAGTAACGTTTATAAAAAACTTTTAGAAGCCAAGCCTTTTCCCAACTATACCATCCAAAAAATTGAGTGTGTGAACCATTTATTCAGAAACCTTCGCAAAAAACTTATAAACTTATCAAAAAATACAAAGCATAATATAAAATGCCGACAAATTCTTTCATCCTCAATAGACAATTTTATAAAAGGAATTAAGTCCGCAACTCAATACCGGAAAAACAGTGCCTGCCAGGAGGATGAAAAGCTAAATTTATTGAAAGCTGATATTTTAAATGTCCCTTACCATGTTTTTGGAAGTCATTCAAAATGTGCTCAGTATTTTTGTGCCGGTGTGAACATTGAAGAAAAGAATTACATAGAAAAACTCGAAACCGATGGACTTCTAGAACACATCAAATTGTACATATCGAGAATGATTCAAAATGCCCAAAGTTTGCTTTGCGGGTATAATTCAAATGTTTGCGAGCAGTTTAACAGTGTTGTTTGCCAATACGTAGGTGGAAAAAGAATCAATTTCTCTTTAGGCCAGTCTTACAGCAACAGGTGTGCGTTAGCCGTTGTACAATTTAATTCGAAAAGAGCGTTTACCGAATTTACTAAGACCAGCAATCACAGCGTGAGCACACCAAGTAAACAACTTTTAGTTCGAACGGAAACCAAAAAACTCAATGAACTAAGAAAGAGAAAACTATTTCGCAATAATAATAAACCTGCTCCAAGAAAAAGAAAACGAAAAGCTCCAGCCGACAAAAATTATGGTAATGTTGATGACATTGCAGAAACGTGCGACTTACAACCCGAAGACATTGAAAAGAAGAAAAAAGAAATTGAAGAGCGCTTAGAAAAGAACTTCAATTCTAGATGCGAAATAGAAGAAAAAACAAGAGACCAGGCAAGCTGCGGAAATTGGCATGAAATAAGAAAGGAAATGGTGACAGCTTCAAATTTCGGAAAAATCTGCAAAGTCAGAACCGTTGCCAGTTACCATAATATTGTGAAAGCTTCTCTTTATGGAACATTTACTTCTTCTAGTGTCGTATGGGGCAAAGAGAATGAGAAAAAGGCTATAGAAAAACTTCAAGAAGAAGCACATATAGAAGTTCAAAAATGCGGCTTTGTAATCGATAGTGAGGTACATTTTCTAGGCGCAACGCCAGATGGTATTGTTGGAGAAACCGCAATATGTGAAGTGAAATGTCCCTCGTCTTCAAAAAATATGAATATAGACGAAGCTGTAAGTCTGAAAAAAATTACTTACCTACAAAAACAAGTGGATATATGGCAACTTAAAAAAACCCACGACTACTATTATCAAGTTCAGGGCCAACTACATATTACTGGCCGACAAACGTGCTATTTTGGTGTATGGACTTCCTGTGATTTTGTATGGTTTACAATTGAAAAAGACGAAGAATTTTGGGACACAAAAATAAAGGAAAAATTAATTTTGTATTACCAAAATCATCTGCTTTTGGAGCTGTGTGACCCCAGAATTCCAAGAAAAATGCGCGTATGGAACACATAAATCAACACATAAACATAATATAATGGTACATAATGTGGCTATTTTTACTGTATCTTTAACTGACATATTTATTATTTTTAATGAATTAATAGCAAACAACGACCACGACGAATGACTGAAGTTTCTTGGAACAACATTGGGAATATTTCAGGTTTTTTAGTACAAAAGGTAAAAACATTTTCTGTTCAAGTTTTTTGTTTTATTAATAATCAATAATATTTGTTTCCTTTTTTTCATCTTCGTTTACTACTTACCTTGACGTGGTGAAGATGCTCAGTATGTTTTTTTAAATCCAAAGAACAGAAGCGAAAAAGTAGTAGTAGGTAAACATAGGAGAAAAATGTTAAGACTGTGTTTCGTTTGTTTATATGTATGTATAAAGTTTTAGATGCCAAGTATTCAAACTTTACTTTAAAATTGGACTCAAATAGTATTTGTTTGGTGAATTTGACACCTTGAACCTACAAAAATTAATTATAGCGGTTAAATTAACTTTCGTAAACTTCTTCTTTTTATATAAGGTGCTTAGGTACCTTCATAACGAGCATTGATAGAAGATGGGGTGACAATTACCTAGATAAATATCTATCATTTTTTGTTATTTGATTTGAAAAATTTCATCCTACTATTGTTGCGACGAGAATCAGTAACACTATTGTCTACCGTCCTATTATTTGAATAATCGAATTTTCATCCAAACAAGTGTTTTCCTACATCTCATAAATTAAGAAAAAAGTTAACCTAGGTAAGGTTTACACATTTTTTTATAAGATATACAATGAAAACCTCAAAAACTGCTTTTACACCTCGCTGCGCGGCAGCCAGCAACAATTTTATCATTTTATTATTTTTTCACAATACATATTCACATTCACACCAAATCTGAAAGAAAATTACAAAACAAAATATGTACACCAAACCAACCCTCAACTTGATTTTTTTCCTTCTCTTTCCATATTTGTTTTCAAGTTATTTGCTTGGTGTCTGTATATTGCATATGTAGGTAGGTAGGTATATGTAATATTAGTCTGCGCTTGCTACTTTTTGTCTTTTCCTTCAGTTTTCGTTTGCGTTGAAGCAAAGAGCACATGAGTAAAATTAAAGAGAGCTTACCAACACATTCAAATGCATTTACATGAAATAGTAACCCTTAAGGGTAGGTGTCCCAGACCGACCAACTCAAATTTCATGTAAATGCATTTGAATGCAATATACAGACACCAAGCAAATAACTTGAAAACAAAAATGGAAAGAGAAGGAAAAAAATCAAGTTGAGGGTTGGTTTGGTGTACATATTTTGTGTTGTAATTTTCTTTCAGATTTGGTGATAAAATGATAAAATTGTTGCTGGCTGCCGCGCAGCGAGGTGTAAAAGCAGTTTTTGAGGTTTTCATTGTATATCTTATAAAAAAATGTGTAAACCTTACCTAGGTTAACTTTTTTCTTAATTTATGAGATGTAGGAAAACACTTGTTTGGATGAAAATTCGATTACTCAAATAATAGGACGGTAGACAATAGTGCTACTGATTCTCGTCGCAACAATAGTAGGATGAAATTTTTCAAATCAAATAACAAAAAATGATAGATATTTATCTAGGTAATTGTCACCCCATCTTCTATCAATGCTCGTTATGAAGGTACCTAAGCACCTTATATAAAAAAAGAAGTTTACGAAAGTTAATTTAACCGCTATAATTAATTTTTGTAGGTTCAAGGTGTCAAATTCACCAAACAAATACTATTTGAGTCGAATTTTAAAAAAAACGAAAACGTTTTTCCGTGCAGCGAAATGTTTTTTAAACTATTGAGAAATGTATTTAAATCAATTATACGCCTGCCCTCCGGAACAAAACTACAGTTGTCCTTCACTGTAATGTCCACCTCCATAGGAATTTCAAATTCCTGACCCTGATGTTTTACGTGATCACTTTCAATTTCAACGTTCGTCAATGTTGTTGACGTTGAAGAAAGATCTTCCGAAACACGATTTTTTACAACATACCTTCAATCAATATGTAAATTGTAAAGTTTCGGAAAATTAAATTAGTAAATAAAATAAATAAATTTAATAAATATAATATAGAAAATGACATAGTTCAAACAGTTTATCAGAATCTTTTGTTGTTCGACAAAAAACAACGTTTTTCTCCTTCATATGCTATGGGGTAGGGTATGAAATGTTTATATAATCATAACCAATAATCCTGCATCAAAAGTTTTTTTCAAATAAGGGGTCCGCCAAATAACTTTTTTTTTTTTTTGAAAATGCTATAAAAAAACTACTGAATATTTTCTCAAATTTCTTTTTTTATTTGAAAGTACAATCCTTCCGGTTAATAATGGAAAATAATTTCATTCAAATGGCTGCCTCGGCTGGCCATGCAGTAGCCTACACGATCGGTCCAATTTTAAAGCACATTATCGATTATGTGCAGCTGTATTTCACCAATGGCAGACCCGTTATTTTAAAAAATGTACCTACCGAAAAACGTTTTTTTTACTAAAAACGCCCCCAAAAAGTGGGCGTGTCAAAAAACTTTATATGTATGAAATATAGATATTGATATTCTGTAAAAATGTTGTTCAGACATTATATATATATACATATAATATACATATGTATATACAATATAAAAAATAACATAAACAATTAAATTTTTTTTTTAAGTTGTGTCACAAATGAATTTGCCGCAAAAAAATAACACAGTAAACAACACTTTACTATTCACAAAAATTATCAAAATTATACACACAAGTACATACACTTTGACTTACTTCCCACTCAACCCTTTCTGTCACGTGCAAACATACGCATACAAAACAATTCATCAGCAGCGATAGCAAAATTTCAATAATGTAACGATCTGTACCATGTCCACGTGAAGTCCACACGAACTTTCATCAAGTCTACCCGAAAAGGTAAACAAAAGATACATACATAATAACAATCTCGCCTGCCTAGTGCCTGTATTTACAGAAGAGAATAATGAAAAGAGAATGTCACCAACTCACCACCTAGTGACATTATTTTGAAACAAACTTCTTTGTGTGCGTGAATTCGATCTTTTTTTATGTAAAAAACGTAAAATAGACCACTTTTCTAACATCAAAATTTGAAAAACCGTGTGAAAAAAAACTATTTTGTATTTTGAATTAAATAATACAAATACCAAAAAAAAAATAAAAAAAATATGTCGGAATCATTTTGGTTGTCCTTTTTTCACAGCGGCATTGCAAATAATGTCATATTGAATTGCATATTTAAATATGTTAGAAGAAAAAAAACATGTTTTTAAGACCGATACGTTGTGCCCTATATATTGTCGCTTGGTTAAAAAATTATTTCCAAAAATTAGGAAATATAACTATCGATTTCCCAGCCAAAAAACCCAAAACGTTTAAAAAAAAAACACCTTTTTTCCATTTTGTCACCAAAAAATTACTGTACAAAATTAAAAAAAAAAAAAAAAACAGTATATGCACATATCTATTAGCTTTGTAAAAAAGCTAATTTGACTTCGTTACCTTTTATACTTTAGAAGTTATATCTAGTTAAACTTTGTAAATTTACCTTATTTTTCATAGTTTTGTGCATTTTTTTCGGGATAAATAATAAAATTCACAACAAAAAACGACCGGTATTAGCTGCGCAAATCTATTGTCTGTAGAAAAAAAATATAAAAAAAATAAAAAATATGTATATAAAGAGATAAAAATGGAACGCAATTAGCAACTAACTTATTTGTATGGTTTTTCTACATGTCAGGCGGTTTTGAGGCTCAAAGATATTTTAATGTTTTTTAAATGCTAAACAAGTACTTTGCTTAACATATTTCCAATCGATCACCGTTTATTTCATTTAAATATTCGGAAAATTGTGAGCGCTACACAATTTTGCGCAAAACTCCAACCTATTTTTGCATGGGACACCTACCCTTAAGTCATTGCAGTAAATTATTTAATGAAGTATACTATTGTCTTGATATAAGCATGGAAAGAAATACATTTAAAAATTTATTGTTAGCATATTTAATGCATAAATTTAATACTAATGATAACTAACGATATTATATAAAGTATCACTGTTTTATAAATTATTTTCAAATCTGTTGATATAAATCGTAGAGAATAAATAAATAAATAAATAAATAAGTTGGAACTCCATTTTCGGAGTTTTATGTTAGCGTTCGATAGAAGACTTACGAGATCAGATTGTAGTTCTATCAGGTGCTCAATCGTGTTAGCTCCAGTCATTATATCGTCGACGTATACATCACTAATTAGAACACGAGCTGCGTTTGGATAATTGTCTTTGTAATCATCTGCGAGTTGACTTAAAACACGAACTGCTAGGAAAGGAGGTGCAGATGCTGTTCCATAAGTGACGGTTTTAAGACGGTAATGTTTTACATCTTCGTTAGGATCTTCACGCCATACGATTCTCTGATAATCAGTTTCTTGTTTACGAATCAAGATTTGTCTAAACATTTTGATTATGTCAGCAGTGAAAAGATATTGATGCTGACGAAAGCGTAAGCATACACCGAAAACGTCACGTTGAATGGGCGGACCAATGTGCAAACGACTGTTTAGCGATTGATCAAACGAATCAAGTACTGAACCGTCAAATACAACACGGAGCTTGGTTGACGAGCTGTCTGGTTTGAATACCGCATGATGTGGGAGGTAAAAGCATTTGCCATTACTAGCTAACACCTCTTCAAATGGAATAAGCTCCATATGATCTAGATCAATATATTCCTTCATAAATTGTACATACTGCCTTTGTAGTTCAGAGTTGACCCGAAATCGTCGTTCCATTGAGTACATTCGGGACATGGCTGCAGGAAGAGTACTTCCAAAAGTTGGAGACGGTATGTTGATCAGAAGAGGGACGACATATCGTCCATCTGGTGAACGAGTTACATTTTATCGAAATAAAACTTCAGCTGGATCATCGTAAGGTTTTTCTAAATGTGAAGGAACTTCGTCCAGCTCCCAAAAACGTTGCAATAATGCATCGGTATCTATTGTAGTATGCAATATTGATATTTGTGCAATAGGGTTATTGTTGTTAAACAACTCCCCAGTTATAACCCAACCAAATGAGGTTTTCTGAGCCAGTGGCTTATCCTGCGATCCATGAATTTGTCCCGCTTTGATTATGTCCCATGCTCTGTCAGCTCCTAACAAAATGTCTACAGACTTGCAGACGTTAAAGTATGGATCTGCCAATTCAATACCTTGAATGTGCTTCCACGTGGAAACGTCGAATGATTGACTTGGTAGATTTGATGTTAGCTTTTTCAAGACATAAGCATCAAAACGTAATTGAGCCGAGTTAAATCGCGAAACCAAATGTATTGAAATACGTCCATTTGTATGCCCTGCTTCGGTTGCTGAGAGACCTAGTATATGAATCCGAGAATTGGTACGTGGAAGTCCCAGTCTCTGAGCTAATGTTTCCGTTATGAAAGACGACTGCGATCCTGCAATACTCGACAATCAATAAAGTGACCCTGATTGTCTTGAATCTTGGCAACAATTGTTGGAAGAATAGTTTGGTGGCGAAGGCTAAGATCAAAGGAATGGTTCGTTACCAACGGGATAACAGAACTACAATGGGGTATGGGAACGTCGTTATTACTTTGAGACGATTGATTAGATGATTCTGCTGGTGGATTGGAAGTTGAGTTGTTGTTCGAAAACGATGAAGAATTAGAATTTGTTTCATTTGGATGGACGAGTGTGTGGTGCCGTGCTTTGCATACGCGGCAGCGAAAAGTAGACCGACATTTGGTAGACGAATGTCCTACGCGAAGACAGTTGAAACATAGCGAATTTTCTTTGACAAATGTTCGACGAGAAGCTATGTTAAGTCCAATAAACACTGTACAGTGTGACAAAATGTGGTCACCTTTGCATTTAGGACATCGCGAATTGTTACCCCGAGTTTCACTCAAATGAGCACGTATTGAATGCGTTTGTTTGGCGCGCGATTGGTTTGACCGATTTGTAGAAGGCTTACTTGGGCGGCAAGACTCCAATGCAACACATCGTGACTCAAGAAATGTTATTAAATCTTCTACTGAGCATTCGGCGCTCGATCCTACCTTTTGTGCCCATTCATGTCTTGTATCCTCATCAAGTTTTTCTAGAAGAAGGAAAATAACCCACGGATCTCGATCATCCTTTTTTGCTGCATGAAGTCCTCGAATAACTTCATCGGCACCGTCGGTTATTCTACGCAGAGTTTGTGTGTTTGGAGAGGTTAGAGTGGGCAACGACATAAAAGATTGAATTAAAGAGTTTACTAGTAAATTGACGCGACTGTACCGCTTCTCTAGCCTTTCCCACGCTTCAATATAATTTGACTCAGATACCGTAATGTGTCTAGTCAAATCTTTCGCGTTACCTTCCAAAAATGAGTTCAAATAATAGAACTTTCGACTTGCTGTTAAATTTGGTTTATTGTCAATAGAACTCGTGAAGGCATCTCGTAAGGACGGCCACTCTTCGTAATTTCCCGAAAATGGGGTAATAGTGATTTGTGGAAGCAGAACGCTCGAACTTGGGTTGGAATTGAATTTCTTAAGAAACGTGGACTGCTGTTTTGCGAGCTCTTCACACAAACCCATTAGCTTGGCACTTGATTGTCTTTCTCGAAGAGATTTGGTTAACTTAGCTTGCGTGGAGAAATATAACTTCTCATAATTTCCGAAGTCATCTTCCAATGTCTCTAAAGCCGCGATATCTGTTTCCACTGTCTCTTTTAAACATTCACTATGAAAAGACGAAAAATCTACCCATGTTTTTTTTCCAATTTATGAAGACGAATTTCTAACATTTCTGTTTCAATCTTATTGGTAATTGTTGACACAAAATCAGAAGCACGAGTTAACCGCGACTTTGCGTTACATAACAATTGTTTAGAGGTCATTTTGTTCACTATAAAATACGAAACTCACTTTCTATATACCCTTAGTTAAATATAACGAGTGCAGATATAATTATAAGGGACTTGGATCGCGAGGAAACGATAAAACACAAATAAATAATTAATTTTCACTAATCTTAGTTTTTTTTGTATTAACGTTCAATATAAAATCCGGATCCGAAAGACCATCTTGCCAATAGATTAACAATAGAATATATGTGGATTTATATCAGTCCATAGAGAGGAAGATCGCGCACGAAGATAACCATATAAAAAAAGTCAATGATTTTTGAATGTGAGTGGTACAATGATTTTGAATGTACCTGCACCGAACAGCGAATTTATTTGCAACCTTACTCTCTGGTGTCCAAAAACAGAAGAAAGAATCAAAAACATTTGCAGTTCCGTTAAAGTGGTAATACAAAAATGTTACAGCAGTGTGTATGCGAAATGTAATGTTAACAATTTAATAAAAAAGAGAGATCCACCCGTTAAGAGAGCAAGAACGAAAAATAACAATAAGAGAAGCTTACTTAAATTAAGGTACATTATGATATGTTTGTGAATATAGAAAATAAGTTGGAATAAATATATTAATTAGATATATAAATGATACTACATAGTCTCAAACAGTTGGCGAATTGGAGCTTGATGCGGATTGTTACAATGCTTTCGCTAATGGCTTGGAAACATAAGACTTCTTGCCTAAGTCTGGCACTTATAACAAATCCGCATCAGGATAGTCGCTGTTTATGCTCACTATAACACGGTCCATAGTAGATTTTACAGTTGTTTATCCTCTTTTTGCCCGGCCCATCCCATCGTATTTCCTGAATGGCAGTTCTGCTTTGTGGCAGTTTAGGACTTCCGCTAGTTTTTCGCCTGCCCCTAATGTTTAATATTCTCACATTTCAGGTGCAGATACGAACGTCGTTGTCCTTTTTTCGTTTAGCAGGGTCGTCAACAATAATATCAGTCCCTTCTGAGGCTATTGGTTGCTTCGTAACAATGTTTTTTTCATGGGTGGGTAGTTAACCCAAAGCTCAGCCCCAACCTGGAATGTCAGTTCAAATTTATTAAAGCCCCCTAGGACAGAGGGATAAAAGTATCGACTACGGGATTGAGCGCTGGCGTTCACCTTTGGGTTCATCCGCCACCATCTCTGTTCAAGGGGCCTGACATACCCTTGAGATTCCTAGATAACCTGTTGGCCGAATATGTCGAAGCAGCTCACTTAGGTTCGCCTGGGACGGCAGTTTTTGTTTTAAGTCTTGTACATGGTTATTTCGGAATCTCAAGGGTAAGTCAGGCCCTTTGAATAGAGATGGTGGTGAATGAATCGAAAGGCCAACAGCAGCGCTCAAACCCATAATGGATGCTGACTGCCCCATGTACTAGGGATATCTAATAAATTGAAACTGGCCTGCCAGGTTGAGGGTTGTGCTTTGGATTAAGTACCCACCCACGGAAAAAAACTTGACAACCCTGCTAAACGAAAAAAGGACAACGACGTTCGTACCTGCACCTTGAATGTGAGAACATTAAGGAGGATAGGATAGGTGCAGGTGAACAACTAGAAGAAGCCCTAAGCTGCTACAAAGCAGACCGGGCGAAAAGAGGATTACAATTTGTGTCATCTACTACGAACAGTGTTAGAGTGAAGTCTTATGTTTTTAAGACATTAGCGAACGCATTGTAACAATTCGCATCTACACCAAATTCGTCAACATTATCCTTATATGCGATGTTAAAATCTGACTAGGAGATTTTAACGCAAAGGTAGAAAAGTAGTTATTTTAACGCTGCTCTATCAGGGTCGGAAACGACCTCACCGACACATTCTATACCAAAAAAGGATTTAGGCAAGGCGATGCGCTGTCATGTGTCTTCATCAATTTGATTCTTGAGAGGATTGTGCAAAACTCCCGAGAACACACCTGAGGAACAATTTACCAAGAATCGGTGCAACTACTTGCATACGCCGACGATATTGACATCATTGGTAGTACTCAACGTGATGTCATAGCTACGTTTGCTAGTATAGAAAAAAATGGGTTTGGCAGTAAATGAGGGTAAGACTTAGTATATGCTATCAACTAGAAAGGACACTCAACATCGACGAATCCGACAGAACGTCACCATTGACAGATATAACTTTGAGGTAGTACGGGACTTTGTCTACCTCGGCTCCACTTTTAACTCTGACAACAACATCTCGTCAGAAATTAAACGAAGAATTACTCTTGCCAACCGCTGTTTCTTCGGGCTTAGAAGGCAATTTCATATTAAAGCCCTCACTCGAACAACTATATAAGACTCTGATCATCCCAGTCCTGCTCTACGGCGCTGAAGCATGGACCGCATATAAAACCGAAGTTATGGGCTATGGAGACGAAGATTCAACCACGAACTATACGAGCTGTACAGCGACATACTCCTGGTCAAAACCCTCCGCATTGGACGTTTAAAATGGCTAGCCCATTTATATGTATATAGTATATGGACACCAATACTCTGGCTCGCAGAGTCTTTGATTCCTAGCTTGACGTCGGACACAATAAAGGAAGACCTTGCCTTAAGTGGCGCGCACAAGTAGAAACCGACCCCAACCAACTTGGAGTGTGCAACTGCAGGCAGTTAGCTAAGGACCGGGTTAGTTGGGGAGGCATGGTGGTTGAGGCTCGGGTTCATTCAGGACTGTAGCGCAACTTAAGTTAAGTTAGTATACATAAGGGGACATGACGGTATTCAGATCAACGAACGGTCAACCAAATTGAACACATTGCGATAGACGAGAGGCACACATCCAGTATTTTGGATGTTTGAACAGTTCGTTGGGCTTACATCGACTCGGACCACTACCTTGTTGCATCCAAGGTAAGAATGCGAATATCAACCACGCCACAACACTACAGAAATACTGTACAAAATTTTAATGTCGGTCTTATAACAAATCGAATATCCAAATTGGATGTCCCTCGATAAGAAAGCCAAATTCTTCCATAATACCGATATTTTTCTTTTTTTAACCAATCAAATTTGGGCAAAATTGTATTGGAACAGCCAAAAAATTAATTTTGTTTGATAAACCACACATTGGCACTTCCTTTGGTGTCAGCATGGTACGGTGTTTAGACTTTGACTTTATACTTATCATCTCTGCAAAAGTTGTATAGATGAAAACAAGGACTAAACCACTCTTTATTGAACCTATCCCATAGGGGTTTATTAGTTTTGATACATAGTTTGTAACATATAGAAATAATGTAGTATATGGATCGACTCAGAATCGCTAGCTGAGTCGATCAAGCCATGTCTATGTGTGATCATTGTTCGTGCTATTTGAACGATGTAAACATTTTTAAAATCCGCCCACTGCCACGCCCACTTTTTAGAAAAACCTATTAATATCCTATCCCATAGGGTATACATAGTTTGTAACATAGAGAAATAATTTAGAAACATAATACCTCAAAGTATATGGATCGACTCAGAATCAATAGCTGAGTCGATTTAGCCATATCTGTCCGTCCGTCCGTCACCAGTTTTTGGGCCTTAAATTTTGAGCTAGAATGATGAAATTTGGTACACGCGCTCTTTGTTGCTCCCAGCAGAACAAGTTTAAACATTTTTGAAATCCGCCAACCGCCACGCAACCTTTTTAGAAAAACGTAGTTTTTTTACCAAACCGTAAAGAATTTAAAAAAAGTGTCTGAAAAGCGTATTTAGATAATCGTAATATCTTCGTTCATATAAAGTTTTTTACCACGCCTACTTTTTGGGGGCATTTTTAATAAAAAACATTTTTCGGCCAAATTTTTAAATTTTCGAACAAAATTTTGATGCAGAATCATTAGTAATATAAATGTGAACATTTCGTTTATAGACTATTTTAACCGACGCCCACTTTTAGGGTCGTATTTATATAACAAATATTTTAATACACTACCCCATAACATATGCACGAGAAAAACCTTGTCTTTTGTAGAACCGTACAATTTGTTGTGACATTGTCATTTTTTATTTATAATCACCATCGTGTTTTAAGCCATGTCCACATTTTGGGGGTATTAGTTTTACAGATGGGATGGGATAGGGTTGTAATGTTTTATGTTATATTGCTCTTCTCAGTTATTACTAGGCTAGGCTCCACCTCCCTATGTCGTACAAAGCGCGACCCGCTCTTCTTTACTGTACAAAGCGCAGTACGCTAAAAGAATATGGCATATTACTGCCGCAGTTATTGAGACTTGAGATTTTTGTTCAAGACTGATTTTATTTCCAAATTGAAAAGGTATTTATACAAAAAATCTTACTATGGAGCTATGGATATTCTAAGCATAGAATATCTGAATACTCATAGCGCCCGTCAAAAATATCATATAACTTAATTATCGAACATAATTCTATTTGACCTACATACTGCATAATGCATAGCGGGAATAAGGGACACAGTGTAAACAATAACAAACACTTAAACTCGAATAAACTTTTACGGTGCATGAATCACTGTCGATGCCGATAGAATGCCATTTGACACTATATGGTATCTGGGGTGATACAATTCTACGTAATTGATTTTCGTAATTTGCGTTGCATTAGATCACACTACATCCTTCCCCCACAAAAAAAATGATATATGTTTATATTTCTTAAAATTTAAAAAAATGTCATTTACAGGTTTATGACTTGATATCAATTTATAGTAATCTGTATAGATACTATTTTGTTATATATATTCTTAATTCTGTCTAGATTTAATTAAATTATTATTATGTATTTCATATTTCTTATTATCTATTATAATACAACTATTATGACCATTTTGTGATATTATTTCATATGGACCTTTAAATGGTTTATCAATTCTTTTCTTATTTTGTGTTCTTAAAAATACCTTATCACCAACTTTAAAATTAGATTTGTGTATATTGTTTTGTGCATTAATTCTTATATTCTAATCATTTAACAAATTATCTTTAGCTTGCTTATGTGAATACCTTAATTTTCATTTTAGTTCACTTAAATAGTTATCTAAGTCATACATTTTTTTCTTTATTAGTTAAAATTTAACATGGTAGTGTACTTAATTTATCAAAAACTAATTCAAATGGAGAATATAACGTGCTACTATGTGGTATAGAGTTATAGCAATATGTATAGTATGGTAGCCACTCATCCCAGCTGTCTTTATCTCCTATCGTCATAAGGTAGTCATTTAAACTCTATGGTTTCTTTCTAATGATCCTAACGTCTCATGCTGATATGGAGTTGACACTAATTTTTCTATACCTAATTCTTTGCAAATGATTTTTAGTAGTTCGTTCGTGAATTCTGTTCCTTTGTCTGTTTTTAGTTTTTTAAAACATCCCTACTTTAGTATGAATTTCTCTACTATCGTTTTCGCAATACTGATAGCATCTTTCGTTTCTGCTGGGAATGCCTCCACAATTTTTTTTAGTTCACATTGTATTGTTAATAAAGGATCCGCCAATGCTTTAAAAAAAAAAACTGCTGAATATTTTCTCAAATTTCTTTTTTATTTGAAAGTACATACCTTCCGGTTAATAATGGAATATAATTTCATTCAGATGGCTGCCTCGGCTGGCCATGCAGTAGCCTACACGATCGGTCCAATTTTTAAGCACATTATCGATTGTGTGCAGCTGTATTTCACCAATGGTTTCACGAATAATGTCCTTTAAAGCGTCAATTGTCTCTGGCTTGTCGGCGTAACACTTATCTTTTACGGCACCCCACAAACGGTGTCAAATCGCAGCTCCGAGGTGGTCAAACTACATCAGCACTGCGGCTGATAATGCGATCTTCGAAAACAGGGCGCAAAACATCGAGTGTAGCTTCGGCTGTGTGGCACGTATTGCCGTCCTGTTGAAACCAAATGTTGCCAATATCCTCCTCTTCAATTTTTGTGAACAAAAATTCGTTCAACATGGCCCGATAGCGATCGCCATTGACTGTAGCGGCCACTCCTTGCTCATTTTCGAAGAAAAATTGCCCAATTATGCCTCTGGACCAAAATCCGGCTTTTCAATGTATGCGTGCGGGTTTTCTGTGCCCCAAATGCGACAATTTTGCTTGTTTACATACCCGCCAAGATCAAAATGAGCTTCACCTAAAAAGATGATTTTTTTTGGCAAAATCGGCATCTTCTCTAAGTCGATCGCAGGCCCACTTTGCGAAGCGAAAACGCATTGGATGGTCAGTTGGCTTCAACTCCTGAACCAATTGGACTTTGTATGGCGTCATACCAAGGTCTTTATGCAAAATTCGTCTCAATGGTGTTTCCGAAATGTTCAATTGTTGAGAACGACGGTGAATTGATGTTGATGGCGCTTCACGCACACTTTCTGCCACAGGAGCAATATTCTCGGGTGTACGCACTGTTTTTGGCTTTTAACGCTTTGGTTTATCGATGAGGATGCCAGTTTCTTTCACTTTTTTCACTAGATAACGAACATACGGAGCTGACGGTGCTTCTCTTCTTCCAAAATCCGTACGCAATTTTCGCACACATTTTGCAACATTACCATGATTTTCAAAGTAATGTCGCAATATTTCCCAGCGTTGTTCAAGTATATACACAACCATATTCGTTCAGCGGAAGGATAAAACTTATTATCTGTCAGACATGAGCTAAGTGTTACCATTCACGAAATAAGCACTAGTTGAAAAAAAAACGTTAGATGGCGGACCCGTTATATATCTAAAACCTTTTGAAGGTCTTAAAGGGCCTACAGTGTCTAGTGAAATAGTTTCAAAAGAGGTACTTGGCTTGTCTGTTATGATGAAATTTTCTTTGGTATATCTTGTTATTTTGACTCTATTACATGTTTCACAGTTGTTAATGAATGTTTTTACCGTTCGATTCATATTTTTCCAAACATATTTCTGCTCTAGTTTGCTAATGCATCTTCTGATACCACAATGTCCTCCTACACTCAAGGAAATAAGTATATGTGTATGTTTATTGTTACTTCTATTATTCCTTATATTATTCGTCAATCTATTATTGCTATGCAATACTCTACAGTTATTAACTGTTTTTAAAATGCATATGAACAATTCTTCTTTGCTCACTATTCTTAGCACCGTTACTCAAATTTATTTGTCGCGATTTTATTTTCTTAGGAAATAAGTATATGTGAATACAGAAGTTTGTGCGCAATTGTTATTCAACGCGACCTTTGATTTGAGTGGATTGGTTTTAATTAACTGTATATTAAAAAAAAATTATTTTTTACACAAGAATAACATGTAACTATTCAAGTGATCACTTGTAGCACTATACAAAATGAAGTTTTTTTCTAGAATGCCTCGTGGAATGCACTTGTCAGCCGAAGAGCGCGGGCTTATAATGGGTTTGAAAGAAAGTGGCGCTAAAATGTCTCAAATAGCTTCCAATACCGTCGACGAGAGGTGTAAACGCGAAATTAAGCGTCTTGCTGTTAACAAGCAAATATCTGGTAACGAGATTAGGCGTCTTTCGAAGCTCAAAGTGTCTAGGAGACGGGTTCATCAGCTTTTGGTTAAAAATAAGACCGTTAAATATAGTTCTCGGGTGCCTGTACCAATGCTACTACCACGTCACATAACCGCATGTTTGGCATTTGCCGACAAATATAAATTTTGGACCGAAGAATTCCGCAGTGTTATATTTTCAGATGAGAAAAGTGGAATCTGGATGGCCCTGATGGGTGTCATAAGTATTGGCGTGATTTAAGACACCCCCGAGAAACACGACACAAGAGGAACTTTGGCGGCGGATCACTGATGGTTTGGGCTGCTTTTGGATATGCAGGAAAGTCTCGCATTTGTTTTATTCCAACAAAAACGAATTCCTAGATGTACACCCAGTAGCTGGACAAAGAATTAATAGACTTTGTCACAGAGCTATACGCCGACAATTGGACTTTTCAGCAGGTTGCAGAGTGGGAGCTAATAAGCAATGTAACTCTAGAAAATCTAGCGCACTCTATGCCAAATCGCATTTATAAACTTTTTTTGGCTAAAGGAAAGCATATAAATTACTAATATAACTAATATACAGAAATAAATATTAAGATTAAGATTAAAAATGAAGAACACACATATACTTATTTCCTAAAGACTATTTAAATTTCATTCAATGTTTTTATAAGTTTTGTTACGGCAGGCCTCTGAAAAAAAAATTTTTAGTAGCTCGTTACCGTATAATTGGATTTCACTGTACCTACATCACTTGCCCTATCCCATCCACAGTAATCCACCCGCCAACACTAACGATACGGTGCCCATGATAGGTACGGTGCTCAGTTCAATGAAAGAAAAAGAAAAGTAAACAACGAATGTAATTTGCTACATATGAACAATAAATGAACATTGTTGCTTACCGCAGAAGAGTCAGCATCGTCCGTGTGATTTTTAAACCCTATCCCATAGGGGTATATTAGTTTTGATACATAGTTTGTAACATAGAGAAATAATTTAGCTATATATACCTCAAAGTATATGGATCGACTCAGAATCGATAGCTGAGTCGATTTAGCCATGTCTGTCCGTCCGTCCGTCCGTCCGTCCGTACGTCACCAGTTTTTGGGCCTTAAATTTTGAGCTAGAAGAATGAAATTTGGTACACGTGCTCTTTGTTGCTCCCAGCAGAACAAGTGTTAAAATTTTTGAAATCCGCCCACTGCCACGCCCCCTTTTTAGAAAAACGTATTTTTTGGCCAAACCATAAGGAATTTTGAAAAACTTTCTGAACAACATATTTAGACAATCTGAATATCTGTATTTCGTTCATATAAAATTTTTTGCCACGCCCACTTTTTGGGGGCGTTTTTAATAAAAAACGTTTTTCGGTCAAATTTTAAAATTTTCTAAAAAAATTTTGATGCAGAATCATTAGTAATATAAATATGAACATTTCGTCAATAGACCATTTTAACCCACGCCCACTTTTTGGGGGCGTTTTTATATAAAAACCATTTTTATACCCTACCCCATAACATATGCAGGAGAAAACCTTGTCTTTTGTAGAACCGTAAAAGTTTTTTATAAGCAGTCTGAAGAATTTGTTGTCACCATGTCATATTCTTAATTTTATCCACATCGTGTTTTTAGCCATGTCCACTTTTTGGGGATTTTAGTTTTACAGATAGGATGGGATAGGGTATTCAACGATCCGCACAGTGGATTGTAGCCTTCTCATATGTTTTTTTGTTCCTTGTTGTTTACGTTTGAAGTGTCACTTCACTATGTTTCCAATTCCATTCCGCTGGTCGTATAGTGGAGAGTTTAAAGAAATGGCGTCAGCGTTCTAGGATACGACTTTTTTTTGACGTGATCAATTTTGTTCGAGATTACATTTATGATGAATAAATGTATATATATATATACCGTCATCCACAAAAGTCTGCGTACAACGATAAAAATTTTGAAAATAGTGGCGCTGTGGCCAAATAGTAAATATTAGATATTTCAAATTGACATATTTCAGTAAAAGAACATTATACGCATTCATTTTCGACAATATTTACATACAATATTTACTGTTCTTAAGAAAACAGTAACGAAAACAAAAAAAAGTCATTGAATTCACTCCACAAAAGTCTGCGTACAACTCAGTGCAGTTTGGCATGAATTCCGTTTAAGTAGCGGTACATTTTATGTTTGCAAGTAATGAATCAAATTCATAGTTGTTTGTTTGTAATGATGGTAGAGAGAACAGTTTTCGTTGAAATTCGGTCAAGGTTACTTCGAAAAATGGCAAAAACAGAATTAAGTGTATCTGAAAGGCAGTTGATTATTAATTTGCACATAAAACAGCAAAAGTCGTACTCCCAAATAGCGGAAATAACTTCAAGACCCCGATCAACGATCCAGAGAACAATAAGTCGCTTTAGGGATGAAGGTCGAATCGAAACGAAGCCAAGATCTGGGAGACCATCGAAGCTCACTTTGAGGGATAAGCGGGTGGTTAAACGAATTGTGGACCAGGAGCCATTCATTAGCACTCAAAAGATAAGTTCACAACTTGAAATATACAATAACACCACAGTGCATCCAGAAACGGTAAGAAGGGTCATCGTTGATATGGGATTTAAGTCGTGCGTACCTAGAAAAAAACCAAATGTGAACAAAATTAACAGACAGAAACGTCTTACGTTCGCAAAGGAATACGTTAACAAATCTCCAGACTTCTGGCGCAAGGTTATATTCACGGACGAATCAAAATATAACATTTTTGGCTCGGACGGCCGCTTGAGAGTCTGGCGACGTCGAAACACTGCACTTAATCCAAAGTATACCATTAAGACAGTGAAACATGGAGGTGGGGGTTTGATGGTATGGGGCTGTATGTCTGCATCGGGGGTCGGAAAGTTGGATATTATAGAAGGAATCATGGATCAGTACTCCTACATTGATATACTTAAGAGAAATCTGAAGGACAGTGCCGAAATGCTCCGAGTCTCGAATGATTTTTACTTCCAGCAAGATAATGACCCGAAACATACGGCCTATAATGTGCGTATGTGGCTTTTGTATAATATCCCCCACATGTTGCGAACGCCCCCGCAGAGTCCAGACCTCAATCCCATTGAGCACTTATGGGATGAATTAGAACGGAGGATCCGAACGCGCGAAATACGAAATAAAATCCAACTTAAGGAAGCTTTACTAGCAGAATGGAGAAATATTAGTAGTTCGTATACAGAAAAATTGGTTTCTTCTATGCAAAACCGTTTGAAGGAGGTGATTAAGTTGAAAGGATATCCCACTAAATATTAACCATAAAAGTAAAAATATAAAACAATTTTTCATGCAATTGAACTAATTTTTCCACTTTATTTTAGAACTGTACGCAGACTTTTGTGGAATGAATTCAATGACTTTTTATACCCTATCCCATAGGGGTATATTAGTTTTGATACTTAGTTTGTAACATAGAGAAATAATTTTGCTACATATACCTCAAAGTATATGGATCGACTCAGAATCGCTAGCTGAGTCGAATTAGCCATGTCTGTCTGTCCGTCCGTCCGTCCGTCCGTCCGTCCGTCCGTCCGTCTGTCTGTTCGTCAGCGGTTTTTGGGCCTTAAATTTTGAGCTAGGATAATGAAATTTGGTATATAGGATCCTCGTCCGTGCCACCAGAACAAGTGTAAAAATTTTTGAAATCCGCCCACTGCCACGCCCCCTTTTTAGGAAAACTTATTTTTTGGCCAAACCGTAAGGAATTTCAAAAAAGTGTCTTAGTAGCATATTTAGACAATCCTAATATCTATATTTCGTTCATACAAAGTTTTTTGCCACGCCCACTTTTTGGGGGCGTTTTTAGTAAAAAACGCTTTTTGTCCAAATTTTAAAACTTTCGAAAAAAATTTTGATGCAAATACTTCCGAAATGGTAATATAAACATTTTGTCCATAGATCATTTTCACCTACGCCCACATTTTGGGGGCGTTTTCTTACAAAAACCATTTGTATACCCCATCCCAAGACATTAGCAATAGAAATACGTTGTTTTTTGTCGAACCACACAAGATTTTGAGAAGCTGTCTGAGCAATATATTGTGAGAATGTCATTTTCTGTATTTCATCGCCATAAAGCCTATATTTTGAGGATATTAATTTAAAGGATGGGATGGGATAGGGTATTCAACGATCCGCATAGCGGATTGTAGCCTCTCATATGTTTTTTATTTTTGTTATCGTTTTCTTAAGAAAATAAAAAAAAATGTAAATATTGTCGAAAATGAATGCGTTTAATGTTCTTTTACTAAAATATATCAATTTCTAAAATCTAATATTTACTATTTGGCCACAACGCCTCTATTTTCCAAACTTTAATCACTGTACGCAAACTTTTGTGGATGACTGTATACTTGTGTTATTTTATATAGACGTCGCGCTTTTGCAGCGTTGATAAAGTATTGTGTGTTTATTTATTTATTTATTTTTTTTAATGATATTACGTATAGGTTAGATTTAAATAAATTATTTATCATAGATATAGGTACAAGATGACGTCACAAAATGAATTAGAATATTAATAATGGACGAAACAGCATTGTGTTTAGCGCATGTAATTTATCGGTAGTGGAGAGTTGAAAAGGACAGAATAGAACACAGACAGCAATATAAGAAAAGAAATTTGCAGACACAAAAGGCTAACAGCAACACAAAATACAGCAGTGCTTGTTAGAAATCTTGAGAAATAAATTTTTTTGGGTAATATAAACTACGTGGGGGTGAGTAAAATTTTGCTAGTAAATTATTTTCGAATTGAAAAACATTCATGTAGGATATTGGGGTGGAAGACTTTGATCGTCAGTTTTGTTTTGAAAGAGACAGCAATTGAATTGAATTTATTCCTGAATATCTACTGCCAGGTATGTACTTTTGGCTGACATACGGCTGTTGAATCTTCTCTGACTTCATCTTCATGTGCGTAGCTCTCGACAACACGGACAGTGCATTAAGCCATCCTGTCTTAGATCTTCGGGGAACTTGGTTGACCACACCAATATTTCAACATTTTTACCAACGGTCAACTTGAGCATTTACTGAACCCCGTGCCTCAAATTCCCCCAAACCATAAGTCTTCGTTGAATAATTGTTAGACGAAACGACAAACGAAAACAAAACCAAACTAAAAGTCCAGGTTGTACAACAACATCAACTGTGACGTACCAGTGGAGTCGTCTGAAAGGGGTTTCCCAGTGGCGTAGTGATTTTTTTTAAATTTTAATTTAATTTTTTTTTGCATTTTTTTTTCTTTTATAAAATAACGTAAGGTTAGGCTAAGCAGTAATTCTGCCTTTAAGTGTTTTGTGCGCGTTGAGCAATATTTTGCTATAAAATTACCAGCATACATCTATCCTCGTGCTGCCGGCAGGACAACGGTGGATCTTCCTGTGTAACCGTAAGTAATAGTTTTATGATATATATATATGAATTTTCCATTTTTTTTGTATCTTAAGAGCAGAATTAAGGTTTTAACTAGTTTAAATTTAAAATCGTGGAAAGAATGAATTATATGTATTTCAAAGTCATTTGATGTGTTTTGTTTCTCCCAATATGGGCGTTTAAAGCCTCTTGTTTTGGTGTGTGCGCGATGGGCGGGCCGTCTATACATAACGGGACGATACGAACATGACGACGCAAGCTGAACAAAACTGACATTTTTGTTTCGCGCCTTTTTGGTTGGGACTGGAAGGACATTGAGGGGCTATCCTTCATAGACTTGGCCAGGAGGATAGCCATTGGACGTGTCATTGGACACGTGGGGTGGGCAGGCCAACCTTTGCCAAACCATCTGGCGTATTTCGGGTTCTTGATGAACCGTTATCTCGGAAAGATATCGGGAATGATTTTTATCGTGTGTAGGGTACTTTAGGTTAGATTTAAGTTAGTTAAGATTTATTTTTAGCGTTTATTTTACTTCCTAGGGTAGCTTACGCTTATCTTAGGTTAGTAACTTTAGAATCGCGGTAAATTCCTGATATTTTTCAGTGGTAGTGGCATAGGTAAGTGATCGGGTTTTCATTTCATTTTCTCCTATCATTCTTTCCTATCTTCTTTGTCCGTCCGAAGTCTAAGTAGAGTAACTTCCTTCTCTTATTTTTTTATTTGATGAACAAATTTGCACGATACAAATGTTTGTAGAGCAAGGATGTAGAGTGAATGGGCAAGAACTACACCCCGTCCGACCAGCTGAGCCGAGCAACCGCGAGCGTGCAAAGCCCTCCTCTCCTGCATCAAAGATACCTCCGTGGCTAATCTTGACTCACAACAGTTTCCATAAAATGAAGTATTATTATTATATATTCTGTTAGTTATTCAAAAGACCTATAAACTAAAAATAAACTTGAACTGAATAGTTTTGTTTAAAGAATGTTTTTTTTTAATAACTTCATCCACATATTCTTATTTCCCTGAGGTATCTTCCAGCTATGATGTTCTTCAATTAATCTGTGCTTTTCTTCATCATTTATGACCTTCCTTGGAGGTTCATATATTAATATATTTAAACATTCTTCAATGTTTTTGTTTTCTTGCAGCTTATTAAATATCTCTTTAAATGTGTGAACGTTCATATTTTTAAATATCAAACTATCTCTTGCTAGGCCTAGTCTGTTAACACCTGCATTGCTCATCATGAACATTAGCTTCTTCAAAATCAATTTTACCTCTTATAGAGAATCATCGCTAAATTCTACAATAACAGTGTTTGCTGCTACAATTATCTTATTCTTTTTGGTACCCTTTTTACTTCCATGTATATCTTTGAATTCAATTTTCTTCATCCGTCTTACGTCAGATATTGATGTACAGTCCCATATGTGAAGGTGAATCCCCACATTTGAGCCTATGGCTCTCGCACAGTTTCCAGTTGTTATTGGTGTTTCATTTTTTCTTTTCATCGCTCTTGTTACTACATCTATATTGTGTATCGGTATCATTTCTTTTAGTTTCTCTGAGTTAATCTGTATTCTCGAGAGTGCATCCGCATTTGTATTCATTTTTCCTTGTTTGAATAGGTCTACTCGTATTCTTGTTAATGTTGATGAAGGGTTTTTGTATGTAAATAGGCTTACTAGTGGTCTGTGGTCTGTGTACACTATAATAATTATACCCTATCCCATATTAGTTTTGATACATAGTTTGTAACAGAGAAATAATTTTGCTACATATACCTCAAAGCATATGGATCGACTCAGAATCGCTAGCTGAGTCGAATTAGCCATGTCTGTCTGTCCGTCCGTCCGTCTGTCTGTTCGTCACCGATTTTTGGGCCTTGAATTTTGAGCAAGGATAATGAAATTTGGTATATAGGATCCTTGTCCGAGTCACCAGAACTTTTTTAGGAAAACGTATTTTTTGGCCAAACCGTAAGGAATTTTAAAAAAGTGTCTGAGCAGCATATTTAGAGAATCGTAATATCTATATTTCGTCAATATAAAGTTTTTTGCCACGCCCACTTTTTGGGGGCGTTTTTAATGAAAAAACGTTTTTCGGTCAAATTTTAAAATTTTCGTAAAAAATGTTGATGCAGAATCATTAGTATTGTTAATATGAACATTTCGTCTATAGACCATTTTAACCCACGCTCACTTATTGGAGGCGTTTTTATATAAAAAACATTTTTATACACTACCCCATAACATATGCAGGAGAAAAACCTTGTCTCTTGTAGAACCGTAAAATTTGTTCTGACAATGTCATTTTCTATATTTAAATCCCCATCGTGTTTTAAGCCATGTCCACTTTTTGGTGATATTAGTTTTACAGATGGGATGGGATAGGGTATTCAACGATCCGCACAGTGGATTGTAGCCTTCTCATATGTTTATACCCTATCCCATAGGGGTATATTAGTTTTGATACTTAGTTTGTAACATAGAGAAATAATTTTGCTACATATACCTCAAAGTATATGGATCGACTCAGAATCGCTAGCTGAGTCGAATTAGCCATGTCTGTCTGTCCGTCCGTCCGTCCGTCTGTCTGTTCGTCACCGATTTTTGGGGCCTTAAATTTTGAGCTAGGATAATGAAATTTGGTATATGGGATCGTCGTCCGTGCCACCAGAACAAGTGTAAAAATTTTTGAAATCCGCCCACTGCCACGCCGCCTTTTTAGGAAAACGTATTTTCTGGCCAAACCGTAATGAATTTTAAAAAAGTGTCTGAGCATCATATTTAGAGAATGGTAATATCTATATTTCGTCAATATAAGGTTTTTTGCCACGCCCACTTTTTAAGGGCGTTTTTTATAAAAAAACATTTCCGGTCAAATTTTAAAAACTTCGAAAAAAGTTTTGATGCACAATCATTGGTAGTATTAATACAAACATTTCGTCAATAGACCATTTTAACCCACGCCCACTTTTAAGTGGCGTTTTCTTACAAAAACCATTTATAGTAGGGCATATGCAATAGAAAAACGTTGTTTTTTGTCGAACAATAAAAGAATTTGATAAACCTTCTGAACATTATGTTGTGACAACGTGATTTACAATACTTTATGCCCATAAAGACCACATCTTGGGGATATTAATTTAAGGATGGGATGGGATAGGGTATTAAACGATCCGCACAGCGGATTGTAGCCTTCTTATATGTTATTGACTAAAGTGGTTGTTTCACTATCACCTATGTTATCTGATTGTTTGCGAAATTCAAAGCATATGCATTTGCCTTCTCGGTATCACTGAAGAAATTTTGTCCTGAAGTCTTGATTATAAGTACTTGTCTTTTTTATTTATACCCTATCCCATAGGGGGGTATACTAGTTTTGACATTAAGTTTGTAACATAGAGAAATAATTTCGAAACATATACCTCAAAGTATATGGATCGATTCAGAATCGCTAGCTGAGTCGACTAAGCCATGTCTGTCTGTCCGTCCGTCCGTCCGTCCGTCTGTGTGTCACCGATTTTTGGGCCTTAAATTTTGAGACTGTTGAAATTTGGTATATAACTCTCTGGCCGACGTAGTAGAACAAGTGTAAACATTTTTGAAATCAGCCCACTGCCACGCCCCCTTTTAGAAAAACGTACTTTTAAGCCAAACCGTAAGGAATTTCAAAAATCCAAATATTTTAACACTTTCGAAAAAGTTTTTGATGCAAATATTTCCGCAATGATAATATAAACATTTTGTCTATAGATCATTTTCACCTACGCCCACATTTTGGGGGCGTTTTCTTACAAAAACCATTTGTATACCCCATCCCAAGGCATTAGCAATAGAAATACGTTGTTGTTTGTCGAACCACAAAAGATTTTGATAAACTGTCTGAGCAATATATTGTGACAATGTCATTTTCTGTATTTCATCGCCATAAGGCCTATATTTTTAGGATATTAATTTTAAGGATGGGATGGGATAGGGTATTCAACGATCCGCACAGCGGATTGTAGCCTCTCATATGTTTTTTTTTGAAATAGGAATGGTCTAAAATAGTTTATTCCCCAATGATTTGCTAGTAGCTCTTTTTCTATTATTGTCTTATTTAGCTCATGTTTGTTCAATGACTTGCTCGCATATGCTATCGGTCTATCCTTCCCTATTTCTCCTTGCGATAGAACAGCTCCTAATGCAAAGTTAGATGCATCGCTTGTTAGAATGAAAGGTTTCGAGAAGTCTGGATAGCTTAACACTGTTGGTGATATTAGTTTTTGCTTCAGTGTTTTATATGCTACTGCACAATCCACAGTCCAATTGAATAGTGGTTTCTTTTTCAGTAATTGATTTAGGGGTCTTGCTATGTCAGCAAAGTCTTGAATAAAGTGTCTGTAGTAGTTGCAAAAGGTTACAAATTGTCTTACTCCATCAGCATTCTTTGGTTCTGGATAGCTTTTAATCACTTCAGATTTGTTTGGATCAGTGCAGACTTCATCTGCTGTTATTAAATATCCAAGATATACGACTTCTGGTTTCAGGAAGTAACATTTTATGACATACCCTGTTTTGGTTTACTTATATATATATCTCATAAATAAATGTTAAATATAGAATAGAACATTTTAAACCAATTTTAAATAATCTAAAGAAAAATCCAAATACAAAATAGCAAAAAAAAAATGAAAAGAAAAAGTGCAAGTTTCAGAAGAATATTTTGAACTTATATAGAGGGAATAACTTCACAAATTTTGTGAAGCTTAGCAATAAATAAACGAAGAGGAATATTCACCTTTCTGGCGCATACGGGCGCGGATAATAGCTATTTTATTAAAATAAATAATTATATGATAATACAGTTTAAACCATATCAGGCTGGTACTATTGAGATTGTTGTTAGTCACTTCTTCTTTGGTGGGTGTGCTGCGTCTTCTTAATATTCAAAACCATCATCCTCATCGGTATCTTCATCATCCAACTCCACTACTTCTGGTCTATTTTGGTGGGTGTGCTTCGTCTTCTTCCTCTTCACCACCATCATCCTCGTTGGTATCTTCATTATCCATGTCCACTACTTTTACTTCGTCCTTATGGTGCTGTCCAAGAATAGAGACTGGTCCGTTACCCTTGTATATGATGTATCGGTTGCTTACTCGCTCACGCCACCTTTTGATCCGGTCCAGCTTTGCATTATTGTACGTCATTTGGTATTTGACAGTTTTGTAAGGTTTGTTTTTTGGTCGCTCGCTTCTTCGCTAGTTTTATTTGCGAAGATGCAGGATCGCCATGTAACGTTTTATGTTATACAAGCTGGCCCGTCAAACGTTGTTTTGCCATTATCAAATGGAATGACCGCCTACAGCGCCACCTGTTGAGAATTTTTCAATTTTTCTTTTTTCCTTAACCTTCGCGGAGCAATTACGAACAAATCCGTAGAAGGAAGTATCCAATTTGGTCCAGTCGTTTTCGAGTTTTAAGCATCCGAACAAACCAAGATCCATTTTTATATATATAGATAGATTGCTCTTCTCAATTATTACGGAGCCTACCTCCCTATGTCGTACAAAGCGCGACCCGCTTTTCTTTACTGTACAAAGCGCAGTACGCTAAAAGAATATGGCATATTACTGCCGCAGTTATTGAGACTTGAGATGTTGGTTCAAGACTGATTTTATTTCCAAATTGAAAAGGTATTTATACAAAAATTTCTACTGTGGAGCTATGGATATTCTAAGCATAGAATATCTGAATACTCATAGCTCCTATCAAAAATATCATAAAACTTAATTATCGAACATAATTCTATTTTACCTACATACTGCATAATGCATAGCGGGAATAAGGGACACAGTGTAAACAATAACAAACACTTAAACTCGAATAAACTTTTACGGTGCATGAATCACTGTCGATGCCGATAGAATGCCATTTGACACTATATGGTATCTGGGGTCGGGGTGATACGTAATGCTACGTAATTGATTTTCGTAATTTGCGTTGCATTGGATCACACTACAGGGTATTCAACGATCCGCACAGCGGATTGTTGCCTTCTCATATGTTTTTTTGTCAAACGGTAAAGAATTTTAAAAAGTGTCTAAAGGATTTAGACAATCTCAATATCTTTATTTCGTCCACATAAAGTTTTTTGCCATGCCCACTTTTTGGGGGCGTTTTAAGTCAAAAAAAAACTTTTTTTTATCAAATTTTCAAATATTTGAAAAAACATTTGATGCAAAAACGTTAATAATTTTAATAAAAATATTTCGTCCTAAGACCATTTTAACCTACGCCCACTTTTTGGGGGCGTTTCTACAAAAAACATTGTATACCCTACCCTAAGGCATATGCAATAGAAAAACGTTGTTATTTGTCGAACCATAAAATATTTTGATAGACTGTTTGAATTAAATGTTTTAACAATGCATTTTCTATATTTCATCGCCATAAGGCCCACATTTTGGGGATATTAATTTTAAGGATACAACCATCCAATTGGTAGTACAAGTGTACTTCCATTAGATGTTCGTACAAAATTCCCTCATCATCCATCTTTAAATGTTCTTACTAGAATAAAAATTGCTTTTAAGAAGACCATCAGCAATACTATCTCCGAAAGATAAAAATGGCAGTGGCAAGTGTCACTTGAAGACATAAACATTAAATTTTCTTTAATTTCTCCGCATCGGTTTGGCACTTGAGGACCATTATTTCCGTTTTTCAGTGTCAAGGAGTCCTTCGAACATTTTACTTGTCGATTTTCTGCGACCACACCAGTGTCGATGGAGAAAAAATACCATTAGAGATAATTTATTTGTAATCGCAAACGTTTTACAGTTGAATTGCAGAGCGGGCCCACGAAAGAAAAACCTCTTACACTTTTTATCGCACACCATGATACCAGCACACCACCTATACCGCCATCATCATCATCTCCTGCTCGGCTATCAGTGAAGAAGTTCAAATAACCAAAGAATATTGAACCAATTGTCGGAAAAAAGTGAAATCCAATCCACCTCGCATACTCCGCTTTGGGGATCAACGTTTAAAGTTTTTATCGCATTTAAAAAAAAAACACACAGAAAAATCCACAGACAACACAGCCAAGTTTTCATTATTTTTCACCCGTTTTTTTCACATTTCTGCCACCCTATCCTTTTGCCTGTTTCACTCGATTGTCTGTTATTTTGCCATTAGTACATAACGATGGTGTAAGTCTCTTTCGGTTAGAGTTCTCGTATCTCTTACTGGTGCGTCCTGTCTTGAAAATCATCATCGTATGTTCGCACTGCCCCTTGGCATTGGCCGTACTCATCTTTGCGCTTCGATTCGTTTTTGTTGCTCCTTATAAATGGGGTATGAAGAATATCTACTGTTAGGAGTGTCCCCCCACACTTGGACTATGAATCTTTGTTTGTTGGCACAAGTAAACTAACAAGAATCTCGTCAACAAAAGAAATCATCAGTTCATTAGGTTTTTGGTGAACTCTTATCACAGCTATATTATAGTAGTGAGTATGTTTGGAATAGAATGTGTTATGTGAAGACTTCTTCCTGGGAAAGGCTAAAAAACAGGAAACTGTACAAGGCTGAGTAAAAAAGTTCGAATATGTGTGCTGCCAAGGTTTGACACCATCAAATCACACCATGAAGCCGGACCGCAATTGCTTTAGACGAAAATTAATGGTTTGGAAGATTTACACAGCTAACATATTTTTGGCCTTCGCCTGATTGTAGGTAGGATTTCCTCTTGGTAGTGTGAGTTAATTAATGGTCGACGGAGTCCGTTTTTTTGCATGCCATGGCTAAAAGAGTGGAACGGGAGAGTTCCAGTGTCAAGAAATGATTGATATACTTACTTACTTAAGTGGGTCTAGAGTCCGGAATGAACCTTCGCATCAACCAACATGCCTATCCAATTAGACCGGTCCTTAGTTAACTGTCTCCAGTTACGCACTTCAAGTTGGTTGAGGTCGGTTTCTACTAAGGCGAGGTCTTCCTCTACTGCGTTCGACGTCTAACTTGGGATCGAAGACTCTGCGAGCCGGAGATTTGGTTTCAATTCGCTCTTCATGTTTAAGCTATCTTTAATCTCCGTTTCCATAGCCCTAAAACGCAAACGGGAAGATTTTATGAAGAAATTTTCTCTCAAATCGACCAAGGATTTCTTCATCCGCTTTTAGTTCGATCATGCTTCAGCGTAGTAGGGCACGACTGGGATGATCAGGATCTTATAAAGGATCTCCTAAGTAGTTCGAGTGAGGGCTTTACTACTTAATTTCAGCGAAAAAAGCGGTTAGCAAGAGTAATTTTTCGTTTAATTTCTAAAAAGATGCTGTTTTTAAAGTTAATAGTGGAGCCCCGATAGATCAAGTCCCATATTACCTCAAAGTTTTATGTGTCAGTGGTAACGTTCTGTCCAATTTGTCGATGTTCTGTGTCACTTCGTATTGATTGCATGTACTTGGTCTTACCCTAATTTATTGCTAAACCCATTTTTGCCACATCCTTGGGTATGCTAGCAAAAGTGTATATATGACATCACGTTGAGTCCGGCCAATTTAGAATTATTTATGAAAGATTGTGTCTCTGCTGTTGGCTTGTGAGTATTGTTCAATCCTCTCAAGAATGAGATTAATGAAGTCTCATGACAATGCGTCGCCTTGTCGTTTCTGGTTACGAATATGTCGGTGAGGTGGGTTCCGATCCCGATGGAGCAGAATTCTCCATCGTCACCCTGCACAGACGGATGAGTTTAGGCGGTATACCAAAACTACACATGGCTCTGTATAGGTCGTATCTTAAAATGCTGTCATATGTGACTTTGAAACCGATATATAGGTGGCGGCTATCGATATGGATCTGCCGAAGTGTGAAGAATGTTTAGTTGTGGAATTTACTGCTTAAACTACACTGATAAGGGGCGATCTGGTTGTTGGTAAACGGATTCAGACGTTCACATATTATGGCAGATGGGATATTGTAGGAGATGTTGAAGAGACGTATTCTTCTGTTGTTGGCGCCGTTATGAGTGTCTCCTTTTTTCTGGATCGGGCAAACGATGCTGAGGTTCCTTTCTTCAGGCATACTTTCAATCGACCAAATTTTGCTGATGAGTTTGTGAATGTTACAGTCTTGTCGCTTTCGTCGCCATTATTTAATGGTTCATTCTACACTCTAAAAAAGTGTGTACACTTGGTATGAAAATGTATGTAATTTTTGGTGTAGAATTAGGCAAGTTGCGTCTTTATAAACGTGACAATAGGTAACGAGTGTGGGTGCATGACTGGGTCGTTCGCAACTTTCTTTTTCACAGAGAGTTGGGAGTAAGATCAAATCATAAGCATTTTGATAATTGATGCTAAAAATTACTCCGTTTACTCCGAAATTTGAAGGAATCGGTGTCTATGTGAATAATAATGATATTACGTTATTGGCCAAAACTGAAAATTCCGTTTAGTGATAGTTGGGCTAAAACTAATTATGTGGAATTGCTTCAAGCTGTAATAGTAGTATATATATATTAAATTTCATTCAATTAGACATAATAGTTTGCGAGAGATTAACAATTTTCTTTAGTTGGCCTATATGATAAAATCCCTTGTATGGATTTTCTCGAAAAAATTGGGATGGTGTTTTGTTGGAACTAATATGTTTATAGCATATATAAAGTTTCATCAAAATCGTTAGAGCCGTTTTCGAGAAATTGAGGTTATGTGTAATTTTTATATGGCAGGTACCGTTATTAACATCGCTAAAAGCAAACAAAAACATATGAGAGGCTACAATCCGCTATGCGGATCGTTGAATACCCTATCCCATCCCATCCTTTAAATTAATATCCTCAAAATATAGGCCTTATGGCGATGAAATACAGAAAATGACATTGTCACAATATATTGCTCAGACAGTTTCTCAAAATCTTGTGTGGTTCGACAAAAAGCAACGTATTTCTATTGCTAATGCCTTGGGATGGGGTATACAAATGGTTTTTGTAAGAAAACGCCCCCAAAATGTGGGCGTAGGTTAAAATGATCTATAGACAAAATGTTTATATTACCATTTCGGAAGTATTTGCATCAAAATTTTTTTCGAAAGTTTTAAAATTTGGACAAAAAGCGTTTTTTGCTAAAAACGCCCCCAAAAAGTGGGCGTGGCAAAAAACTTCGTATGAACGAAATATAGATATTAGGATTGTCTAAATATGCTACTCAGACATTTTTTTGAAATTCCTTACGGTTTGGCCAAAAAATAAGTTTTCCTAAAAAGGGGGCGTGGCAGTGGGCGGATTTCAAAAATTTTTACACTTGTTCTGGTGGCACGGACGAGGATCCTATATACCAAATTTCATCATCCTAGCTCAAAATTTAAGGCCCAAAAACCGCTGACGAACAGACAGACGGACGGACGGACGGACGGACGGACGGACGGACAGACAGACATGGCTTATTCGACTCAGCTAGCGATTCTGAGTCGATCCATATACTTTGAGGTATATGTAGCAAAATTATTTCTCTATGTTACAAACTAAGTATCAAAACTAATATACCCCCCTATGGGATAGGGTATAAAAATGGCCTAGAATCGTGACTAAAACAAACTTGGATACGAAGTTTGAAGAAAATCGGTCAAGCCGTTTAGGCTGGGGAGACCATTACGGACAGACGGACTGACGGACGGAATTCCAAAAAACACTTTTTTGGGTTCCACTATTATCGTAATTTTAGAATCAATCAAAATCACGAGGTCGAAAATTTTCAGGAAAACAATATCTTTCTCTTTGTAAGAGAAAGAAAGCGTTCATCAGCAGTGTAGATTCGACTCAAACCGGTTGTTAATGCAAAGGCTGGCCTTCCCACCCTTCAAGTCTATAGACTTCCTATGGCTATTCCTCTGGCCAAGTCTATGAGGACTAAGTCACAAAGTCCTGAAAATTAGAAAAAGGTAGGTCTATGTCACGTTTTGAATTTATTTCTTATACTATGTTAAGTCATAGTGAATTCACAAAATTAAGGCCCAAATTATTGGACCATAATTTTTTTATAAACTTTTTTATACCCTATCCCATAGGGGGGTATATTAGTTTTGACATTAAGTTTGTAACATAGAGAAATAATTTCGATACATATACCTCAAAGTATATGGATCGATTCAGAATCGCTAGCTGAGTCAATTAAGCCATGTCTGTCTGTCCGTCCGTCCGTCCGTCTGTGTGTCACCGATTTTTGGGCCTTAAATTTTGAGCTAGAGTCTTGAAATTTGGTATATAGACTCTCTGGCCGACGAAGCAGAACAAGTTTAAAAAATTTTGAAATCCGCCCACTGCCACGCCCCCTTTTAGAAAAAAGTAGTTTTAAGCCAAACCGTAAGGAATTTCAAAAAAGTGTCTGAGCAGCATATTTAGACAATCCTAATATCTATATTTCGTCCATACAAGATTTTTTGCCACGCCCACTTTTTGAGGGCGTTTTTAGTAAAAAAACGCGTTTTGTCCAAATTTTAAATTTTTCGAAAAAATTTTTGATGCAAATGCTTCTGTAATGGTAATATAAACATTTTGCCCATAGATCATTTTCACCTACGCCCACATTTTGGGGGCGTTTTCTTATGAAAACCATTTGTATACCCCATCCCAAGGCATTAGCAATAGAAATACGTTGTTTTTTGTCGAACCACAAAAGATTTTGATAAACTGTCTGAGCAATATATTGTGACAATGTCATTTTCTGTATTTCATCGAAAAAGGCCTATATTTTGAGGATATTAATTTTAAGGATGGGATGGGGTAGGGTATTCAACGATCCGCACAGCGGATTGTAGCCTCTCATATGTTTTTGCCTTTGAATTCATTTTTTTTATTTTTCTCACGAGTTCTCAATATATATGAGTATATAAATGACCTAAAAGCGATTGGTGGAAATGTTCTTACTGCAGTCCGCAGTCATCTTACCTCTGAGAAAATATAATTTCCATTTCATCTTAACATTTAAATAATCTGGAAAAAAAAACTGTTGCGAATGCGTACATCCCTTCATACCGCCTTTGCACTCTGTATTCTGAGATGTCAAAGGCTTTATAATACACCTTTGACTTATGTTGTTGTGATAGCACTATTTTGTTGCTGGGCGATTTTAACTTGCCACAAAAAGACTGGGTGCCTTCTAACAGAGAAGCTCATTCTATACCATCTGAAGATTCTGCACAACAAGAGATATTATTACTTGACAAAATTTTATCATTTGACTTACAGCAAGCAAGCTGTATAAAAAATCTTAATAATCGAATTCTCGATTTGTTTTTTCTTCTGACTATGTTAGTATTGCAGTATTAAAATCAAGTACGAGCATTACTAACATAAACAAAAATCATCCTCCACTGGATATTATCATGGGCATAGGTGGACATCTGTATGAAAACGCTGACTCGTACGATCTTTCGTACTCTTTTAACTTTCGGAAAGCGAACTTTCAAAGGCTGTCCGAATAAATAATTATTTCGAATGTGAATATTGACAGCTTCTCCAATTTAGAAGAAGCTGTTAAAAAATTCTATTTTCTAATAAGAGATTGCATGGATAGAACAATTCCAGTCAAGAATTCTAAAAATGCTTGAATCCAGCATCCTTGGTACACGAAAGATCTTAAATCTCTTTGAAATAGACGTAACCGGGCCTAGAATAATTTTGTGAAAAGCCGGAAACATTACGACTATGATAAGTACCTGAATTATTTTAATGATTTCTCTGCGATGTCAAGTAGTTTATATAATGACTATATAGTCAATATGGAGAACGCTCTTAAAAATGGCCTAAATGCTTTTGGGAATTTGTCAATTCGAAGAGAAAAACGGATGGATATCAGCCAGCTTCTCTTACAATAATTCAATTCATCGAGCTCTCTAATTTTATCTAACTTATTCTCACAGAATTTCAGTAAATCATTTATTGATACCACTCTTGTCTTAGACGAACATTATTTCAGTTATCTCAATGACAGTCCTCAAATTTGTTTAAGCAACTTTATATTTGACGATGAGGCACTACTAAAATATATCTCTTTATTAAATAATGGTTATTCTGCTGGGCCCGATGGAATCCCACCAGTAGTCGTAAAGCAATGCATAGATGCTCTTTTGTCATACCTTAAGTACATGCTTGAAAGCTCCTTTGCCACTGGAGTATCCCAACTTAATGAAAAATGCATTTATTATACCTGTTTTTAAGAAAGGTGAACGTGGAGATATTTCTAATTATAGACCTATCTCAATATTATCTTGCATTCCTAAGTTATTCAAATATATTATTTATAATAAATTGGTCTTCCTTTGTTGAAACATCATCTGTGAAGAATAACATGGCTTTGTTAAACATCGATTCACTGTAACAAATATATTAACTTTTATGCATCATTTCTCCATTAGTTTGGACTGACTTCTCCAAAGCCTTTGACCAGTTATCACATAACATCATAATTTTTAAACTTAAGGCGTATGGATTCCCTGCAGGTTTCATAAATTGGGTTGATTCATATCTCTCATTGAGAACATACCAAGTAAAATTTAGAGGTTCCAGGTCCAACCATTTGTTGCTCAATCTGGAGTACCTCAAGGAAGTCATTTGGACCAATTTTATTTAAACTTGCAATTAACGATGTAAAAGCTTGTATTCGAGATAGCAAAATATTGATATAGGCTGATGATATGAACATTTTCAAATGTGTAGGAGATCTAAACGATTCGCTTTCACTACAAACCAATTTAAATAGTTTTACCATATGGTGTCGCAAAAACGGTTTGAATCTGAACCCTAAAAAGTGCCAACATATGTCATTTTCACGAAAACGTTATTATTATTATTAAGTGGCGCTACCTGTGCGCGAATTACATATTTGAGACTTTAAAGGTATAAAAAAAACATATGAGAAGGCTACAATCCGCTGTGCGGATCGTTGAATAACCTATCCCATCCTATCTGTAAAGCTAAAATCCCCAAAAAGTGCACATGGCTAAAAACACGATGTGGATAAAATAAGGAAAATGACATGGTGACAACAAATTCTTCAGACTGCTTACAAAAAACTTTTACGGTTCTACAAAAGACAAGGTTTTCTCCTGTATATGTTATGGGGTAGGGTATAAAAATGGTTTTTATATAAAAACGCCCCATAAAAGTGGGCGTGGGTTAAAATGGTCTATGGACGAAATGTTCATATTTATATTACTTATGATTCTGCATCAAAAGTTTTTTCGAAAATTTTAAAATTTGACCGAAAAACGTTTTTAATTAAAAACGCCCCCAAAAAGTAGGCGTGGCAAAAAACTTTGTATGAACGAAATACAGATATTCAGATTGTCTAAATATGTTGTTCAGAAAGTTTTTCAAAATTCCTTATGGTTTGGCCAAAAAATACGTTTTTCTAAAAAGGGGGCGTGGCAGTGGGCGGATTTCAAAAATTTTTACACTTGTTCTGCTGGGAGCAACAAAGAGTACGTGTACCAAATTTTATCTTTCTAGCTCAAAATTTAAGGCCCAAAAACTGGTGACGTACGGACGGACGGACGGACGGACGGACGGACAGACATGGCTAAATCGACTCAGCTATCGATTCTGAGTCGATCCATATACTTTGAGGTATATGTAGCTAAATTATTTCTCTATGTTACAAACTATGTATCAAAACTAATATACCCCTATGGGATAGGGTATAAACAACCGTTCAACTTGACTGACAAATTTATTCTGGCATTTTAAATTATGCCAATCGATAAGGTTACTTTACAGGTAATTTCTTAGAACTAGAATAATGATTAATTGACAAAACTATGAAATTTTTAAATTGACACAATTGATATAATACAGATTCTTGGAAAAATTGATAATGAAGTTGTTAAATTGACACAATTAATATAATACAGATTCTTGGAAAAATTGATATTAGGCTATGTGCTGCATCCGGTGGTTTTGGGGTGCTTTGTCAGCATGATCGCCTTTCATGACTTCGTGGTGGTTTCGGGGGTGCTGGGTCAGCATGGTCGCCTTTCATAACTCGCGCCACTTAATGCGAGGTCTTCCTCTACTGCGTCCGACGTCTGGCTGGGGATCGAAGACTCTCCGAGCCGGAGTATTGGTGTCCATTCTTTCTACATTTCCTAGCCATCTTAAACGTCCAATGCGGAGTTTTTTGACTAGGGGTATGTCGCTGTATAGCTCGTATAGTTCGTTGTTGAATCTTCGTCTCCAAAGCCCGTCAACGCAAACGGGACCGACGATTTTCCGAAGAATTTTTCGCTCGAAACGACCAAGGATTTCTTCATCCGCTTTTGATACGGTCCATGCTTCAGCACCGTAGAGCAGGACTGGGATGATCAGGGTCTTATATAGGATCTCCTTAGTAGTTCGAGTGAGGGTTTTACTACTAAATTGCCTTCTTAGCCCGAAGAAACAGCGATTGGCAAGAGTAATTCTTCGTTTGATTTCTGACGAGATGTTGTTGTCAGAGTTAATAGCGGAGCCGAGGTAGACAAAGTCCCGTACTACCTCAAAGTTATATCTGTCAATGGTGACGTTCTGTCCAATTCGTCGATGTTGTGTGTCCTTTCGTGTTGACAGCATATACTTTGTCTTACCCTCATTTACTGCTAAACCCATTTTTGCAGCTCCTTCTCTATACTAGCAAACGTGGCTATGACATCACGTTGAGTCCCACCAATGATGTCAATATCGTCGGCGTATGCTAGTAGTTGCACCGATTTTTGGAAAATTGTGCCTCTCAAGAATCAAATTGATGAAGTCACATGACAGCGCATCGCCTTGCCTAAATCCTTTTTTGGTATCGAATGTGTCGGTGAGGTCGACGAAAACGTGCTCGATGTAATTTTATTTGTGCTCTGTCCGGGCAAACTTTCTGTCGTATAGACAGTTTAAAAGATCTTGGTACTTTTGTATCCTAAAATGGAGTTTAATAAACACATTAACGTCTTCGTCAATAAATCCAACTCTTTACATAACAGGATTTATTAAAATATGGTCAAAAGAGTCACTGTTTCGCTCTATAACTGTCTAGTTCGCCCTCACCTGGAGTATGCCTTACAAGTTTGGACACCCTTCTATGTAGTTCATTCAAATAGAATTGTATCAAGCCAATGTAAATTCATAAGATGTTGATGATCGTCACGATTTACCTCCGTATAGGTGCAGAATTAAACTGCTGAACCTGTTGCCTTTGTCTCAACGTAGAAGTAACAATGACATGGTTTTCTTATACCAATTACACTGAAAATAATAATGTACATAATTTCTATGAACGGCGTTCATACACCTAAATTCATTAAATTTTATGCAGTATTCATGCGGATAATGTAAAAATTCATAAGATTTTTTTTCGATTTTATGAATAAATCATTAAGTGTATGAAATCGCATTCATACAAATTTTTACATTGTTGTTGTTAGGAAATTCAAAATCGAAAATTTTATGAATTTGTTCATACGAGTATGAGTAATCATTTAAAATATGTATGAATGCATTCATATGCGTATGAACAATTCATAAAATCTATGAACTGCTACATAAAACGCATGAAACTATTCATACTTTGCATGAACAAAATCAATGTTAGTGCTCATTGTATATTATAAACCTAATTTTTGTAACCAAACATATACATAATAGATATAGATAGTATCTCATCAGGACAAATAAAGTAAGAGATTTGTGTTTCTTTGATATTTGTCATTTTTCCGTTTTGTCACAGTACGCACTGGAAAATAATTGTGTTGGTCTTTATTTGAATAAATTGCACGTTTGTAATCACATAAAATATGACAAAATATACTAATATACAAATAAAAAAAAAATAATATAAAATATCGTTTTTTATGAATTCTTACATATTATAAATATTATTTGAATAGGTGCAAACAAAATTATTATCGTACTCACCGTAAATTGAATCGTAAATTCTATTCAATTCAAAACTATAAATTTTTACATCATTTGTATGAACTCTTACATAAAATATATGAATAGGTACATACATTCTATGAAGAGAAACATAAACCGTATGTAAGAATTCATAATCCATATGAATTGATTCTTATATTTTATGAACTTATACAAAAAGCGTTGAAAAACACTCTGCGAAATTGTATTCTCGAGCCGTAATAAATGTATGTTAACTTATCTTTTGGCAAATCTCTGCTCGTTGATGCTGCTTGTATTAAGCTCGCTACGACACAGATCTGATAGTGTTAATCTTCCCTAAAACTAACAAAAACTACTTAAAGCTAATTAAACAAAACTTAAATATAATCGGGGTGGCATATGCCCCGAGTTGTCGCCATCCTAATTGAGTCTTTGGGTACCCGAACAGCATGCATGAAACGCGACTAATATGCTGAACAAATCCTCCCAGACCTTATACCTAACATTAATATATTTAAAACTTAGAAGTAGACTAAAATCCGCAAAAGTCCTGAGGAAGTGCAGAAACACTTTCCTCATTTTGCCAGCGGAGTTCGGTATACTGCTTTTCAGCATCAGTTTTATTCCGATCCGATATTGCTGTGCCAAAGGGGAGGAGCCACATAGTATAACTGACGTACCCGTCGCGGATCAGCCGCTTGTCCCGCGAGCTCCGGTGGTGGTATAATACCGGGATATAATAATAACCCTAAAGAGTCGATATAAATGACTTCCTCTGGTGGAATAAAGCCCGACATATGCGTTCTCTTCATGTATATATCATTGGGGTAATAAGCCCCAAAGATCAGGCAATTGTGGCTAGCCATCGCCCTTAAAACGTGCCTTCGAATCACTTTAATAAGGACCTTGTTGCGATAATATTTTATGTACTCAGAGTCTGCCGTTTGGTACATCCTAACCCGGATCGGAAACACCGTCTTTCAAGTAGCCCTATCTTTTCCACGTAGTATGATGCTACATTGACCCACACGGGACAACCGTAAGCGATGATTGGCCTTATAAGGGTCATTTAGCTATGACTTTCACCCTTAAATCAAGTTAACTGATTTGAAACAGTATTCTTGTAAAAGCAAAAGCCCCCTAGCACTGACCAGGCAAGCATCTACATTTTTGTAAAAATACAGAAACTTGTCAAGCCCCCAAGGTATTTAACTTTACTTCTTACCGCCAACGGCAGTCCATGCTGTCCACCAATGATACACAATTTTCTCCAATTGTTTCTGTTATCGCAAGAAGCCCTACGTAATGGTATTCTAAACCAGAATTGTTTCTTTTCGCAATATCCCTTAATCTAATCGAAGTCACGTTGCAAAAGTATGTTGATGACCCGATTTTCGAACCTGATCTGAACGCCAATGTGCATTATTCAGTGCATTGTTAAATAGGGTGGTTAACGTTTGGGATATCACCCTCTCCCGCCGACTTTATATTTTATAATGTTACAAAGATGTCCAGGAGTTCATCTTTTGCACGAACAGCATCAAACTATTGGCGACTTTGCCATTTGAATGGTTTTCGTCATTGAATACGGTAAAAAAATGATTCTCAGATCACCAAGCTCGGAGTACGTAGATGACAGTGATAAAGAGAGACTCTTTAATCAATACCGCTATTAGGGTGAACGGGATTGTTCACCGTATACACGTTCTCTCTGATGATCTTCCATCGTGAAAAAACCGTCGTTCGAGTCAAGACTTTTCGAGTCAACACTTCCCGGACTTATTTATTTATGGGAGCATATTCGGGCTACTCGTTTTATAGCCTAAATTTCGTCACTGATTTTCTGTAATTCTCCGAGATTAACTGTTGGCGATTTTTGATCAGTGACTTCAATGTCTGAATCTCCGGGTCTTGTCTGTAAGTTAATTATTGATTACAAAAAAAAAATAATTATATACCCACCTCTGCACTAAATCTCTAAAACTTCGCTTTCACTAGCATTGCTTCCCAGAAATAAATATCAGACTGACATACCATCGCCAAAATCCTAATACCGATATAAATCATATGAGAAAGCAACAATCCGCTGTGCGGATCGTTAAATACCCTATCCCAATCCTATCCTTTAAATTAATATACCCAAAATGTGGGATTTATGGCAATGAAATGTAGAAAATGACATCGTCATAATATATTGTTCAGACAGGATATCTTTTATGTTTCGAAAACAACGTTTTCTCCTGCATATAATATGGAGTCCCAACTAACAATTTCGCTTCCGCTTCGCACTATCGAAACTATTTCCCCTCCAGCTATATTACCTGTATGAAATCTTATTGAAACATATACCAAAGGCTACAATCCGCTATGCGGATCTTAAGATTGTCTAAATATTGACGGACGGACAGACATGGCTAAATCGACTCAGCTATCGATTTTGAGTCGATCCATATACTTAAAGGCATATCTAGCTAAATTATTTCTCTATATTACAAACTATGTATCAAAACTAATATACCTCTATGGGATAGGGTATAAACATTAGAAGATTAAAATCCCCTAAAATCCACCCTTAAAATTATTTTTTTTTCCGTGGGCTGGTGGAAATCTTCATAGATACGATGAGCACGTGCCCAAAGTAGTGTGAGATTTTTACTCACTAAAACCACCACCCATTTTGTATTTCTATTGCAACTAAGTATTCGACTTATCTAGCAATTTTTTTTATCACGAGTATATAATATTATGTTTGGCAGGTAACATTCCTTTGAGATTTCCTGCTTTTTCCGCAATTAATAGCGCGGTTTGTTATTATCGGGCCAAATCTAAGGGTTTAGTTCTTTGAATACGCCGCAATATATTTGTTTCGTCAAGAACTTGGAGGACTGTTGTGCTAACGTGTCCTAATAAACGTTTTTTATGTTTTCGTGCAAAATTTTTTGTTTCATCTTTAACCGCGGGAATACCCAGATATCTGCGTAGATCTTCATTCCTTACGTACCACGGCGCATTGACGAATGATCTTAATATTTTGTTTTCAAAAGTTTGTAAATTTTTTAGATTCGTTTCACTGGTACAACCCCATACTTGTATACCATATGTCCAAACCGGTTTTAGCACTTGCTTGTATAATAGCAGCTTGTTATCAAGGTTAAGCTTCGAATATTTTCCGAGCAATCAGTACAGTTCTCTGTATTTATTCTTAAGTTCTTCGCATTTCTTTTTTACATGCGACTTCCATTTTAATTTTGCATCGAGTGTCATACCGAGATATTTCGCTTCATTTGCAAACGGGACTCGAACCGTGTTTAGAAATACAGCAAATTGTTTGTCCGTTTATACGAAAAATCTATATGGATCGATTTGCTCTCATTAAGTAACCTAGTTAAGAGCGTTTTGTAATTTGATATTTGCTTACTCTCTTCTTGTGCCAACTGCTAGTATAGCAGTTTCGTCAGCAAACGTTGCAACTATTGTATCGTTTGCTTGTGGGATATCACGAGTGAATAGGAGGTACAGGATTGGTCCAAGGACGCTTCCTTCCGGTACACCTGCCATTATTTCTTTGAACTCGGAATATTCGCTTCCAAGTTTCACACGGAAGAGTCTATGCTCAAGATACGACACGAGGATTTTATTTAATTGTTCTGGCAGAACTTGACTTAGTTTATACGTAAGGCCTTTGTGCCACACCTTGTCAAAAGCTTGCGACACGTAAAATATGCTTTTCAGACAATTCTTCAAAATTCGCAACCGTTTAACTCAAGATAAGGTTTTTCTAAAAAATGGGCGTGGTAGCTGGTGGATTTTGAACATATACCAATTTTGATTTTTACAGCTCAAAATTTAAGGCCTAAAAACTGGTGACATACAGACGGACGGACGAACGGACAAACAGACAGACATGGCTAAATTGTGATATCCTCCCACGGCCTCCCCCTTTTAGAAAAACGTAGTTTTTGGCTAAACCGTAAGGAATTTTGAAAAATTTTCTGAACAACATGTTTACAGAATCTTAATATCTATATTCTGTCTATATAAAGCTTTTTGGGGACGTTTTCAGTAAAAAAACGTTTTTCAGTACATTTTGAAAATATATGGAAAAACATTTTGATGCAGGATCATTGGCTATGATAACATAAGCATTTTGTCTTTAGATCATTTTTACCCATGCCCATTTTTTATGGGCGTTTTCCTACAAAAATGTTTGTATACCCTACCCATATGCAGGAGAAAAACTTTGTTTTTTTGTCGAACAACAAAAGATTCATAGTTCTAGCCACAACTATTTCAGTGATAAATTAGTGCAATCCAACGCCAAATACGTTCTCGCTGCTCGCGATCATACTTTTTGTTATTCCAAATGAATTGATATTGTATGGTATTAAGTGGCGCTACAGTCCGGAATGAACCTGGGCCTCAACCAACATGCCTCTCCAATTAGCTCGGTCCTTAGCTAACTGCCTCCAGTTGCGCACTCCAAGTTGGTTGAGGTCGGTTTCCACTTGTGCGCGCCACTTAAGGCGAGGTCTTCCTCTACTGCGTCCGACGTCTGGCTGGGAATCGAAGACTCTGCGAGCCGGAGTATTGGTGTCCATTCGTTCTACATGTCCTAGCCATCTTAAACGTCCAATGCGGAGTTTTTTGACCAGGGGCATGTCGCTGTACAGCTCGTATAGTTTCTTGGTTGAATCTTCGTCTCAATAGCCCGTCAACGCAAACGGGACCGAAGATTTTTCGAAGAATTTTCCTCTCGAATCTACCAAGGATTTCTTCATCCGCTTTTGATACGGTCCATGCTTCAGCGCCGTAGAGCAGGACTGGGATGATCAGGGTCTTATATAGGATCTCCTTAGTAGTTCGAGTGAGGGCTTTACTACTAAATTGCCTTCTTAGCCCGAAGAAACAGCGGTTGGCAAGAGTAATTCTTCGTTTAATTTCTGACGAGATGTTGTTGTCAGAGTTAATAGCGGAGCCGAGGTAGACAAAGTCCCGTACTACCTCAAAGTTATATCTGTCAATGGTGACGTTCTGTCCAATTCGTCGATGTTGTGAGTCCTTTCGTGATGACAGCATATACTTAGTCTTACCCTCATTTACTGCTAAACCCATTTTCGCAGCTTCCTTCTCTATACTAGCAAACGTGGCTATTACATCACGTTGAGTCCTACCAATGATGTCAATATCGTCAGCGTATGCTAGTAGTTGCACCGACTTTTGGAAAATTGTGCCTCTGGTGTTGGCTTTGGAGTCTTGCACAATTCTCTCAAAAATCAGATTAAAGAAGTCACATGACAGCGCATCGCCTTGCTTAAATCCTTTTTTGGTATCGAATGTGTCGGTGAGGTCGTTTCCGACCCTGATGGAGCAGCGAGAATTCTCTATCGTCATCCTACACAAACGGACGAGTTTGGGCGGTATACCAAAACTAGACATGGCTCTGTACAGTTCGTCTCTATAAATGCTGTCATATGCGGCTTTGAAATCGATGAATAGGTGGTGGGTATCGATTTGGACTTCTTGAGTTTTTTCCAGGATCTGCCGAAGTGTGAACATTTGATCGGTTGTGGACTTACCTGGCCTAAAACCACACTGATAAGTGCCAATCAGGTTGTTGGTAGACGGTTTCAGGCGTTCACAAATTACGGCAGATAGGATCTTGTAGGCGATGTTGAGGAGACTTATGCCTCTGTAGTTGGCGCAGTTCAGAGGGTCTCCTTTTTTGTGGATCGGGCAAACGATGCTAAGGTTCCATTCTTCAGGCATATTTTCATCCGACCAGATTTGGCTTATGAGTTGGTGGATGTTACTTACCAAGTCATCTCCGCCGGCATTATAAAGCTCAGCGGGAAGGCCGTCATTTCCGGCAGCCTTATTAAGCTTGAGTTTAGATATTGCTATCCTCACTTCACTCAGGTCGGTTGGTTGGCAGTTTTCGCTGTCGTTGCCAATATTGAATGGTTCGTTCTGTCTGCAGAAGTGGTTCTTCCATATCCTCAGCATCGACTGTGTCTCAACTACAATATTTCCTTGTTCATCTCGACAGGATTCTGTTCGAGCCTTGTATCCTTGGCTTTGACGTTTTACACTTTGGTAAAACTTGCGAACATCCTTCCTGGAGTGGCACCTCTCTATATCCTCGATCGCGCGCTTTTCTTGCTCTTTTTTCTTCTTTCTGAAAAGCCGATCGATGTTCTTCCCTTCTTCTTTGCCTATAGAGCTCAACGGCAGCTCTCGTCTTCACCTGCAGCTTAGCCTTGTAGGCCTCGTTCTTGGCTGCGAGCATCTGTCGGCATTCCTCATCAAACCAGGGGTTTCTTGCTGGTGGGCGCGAGAAACCAAGCACATCAGTTGCGGCTGATCTAATGGCCTGTTGGCATCGTTGCCATTGCTCTTCGACATTCGATGCTGGTGGTATGGTGTTAATCGAGAGGTTAAGGGATACGCGTTGTGCGAAGGTGTTGGCGGTCTCTTGCGATTGCAGTCTTCCGACATTAAATTTTTTCACAGTATTTCTGGATTGTTGTGGCGTGGTGGATATCCGCATTCTTACCTTGGCTGCTACAAGGTAGTGATCCGAGTCGATGTTAGCTCCTCGGAATGTTCGGACATCCAAAATACTGGATGCGTGCCTCTTATCTATCGCAATGTGATCAATTTGGTTGACCGTTCGTTGATCTGGAGACCGCCATGTCCCCTTATGGATATCGAGGTGAGGAAACCGTGTGCTGGCTATAGTGGCGTTTCGTTCCGTAGCGAAATAAATTAGCCTAAGTCCGTTACCAGACGTGTTGTCGTGTAGGCTTTGTTTTCCGACAATACTTCTAAAGATGTCTTCTCTTCCTACCTTTGCGTTAAAATCTACCAGCACGATTTTAACATCGTATTTCGGTAGTCGCTCATAGGTTTTGTCGAGGAGCTCGTAGAAGCAGTCCTTAGCTATATCATCTTTTTCTTCCGTCGGAGCGTGAGCGCATATAAGGCTTATGTTGGAGAATTTGGCCTTGATGCGGATTGTTACTATGCGTTCGCTAATGTCTTGGAAACATAAGACTTCTTGCCTAAGTCTGGCACTTATAACAAATCCGCATCCGAATAGTCGCTGTTTCTGCTCACTATAACACGGTCCGTAGTATATGTCACAGTTTTTCATCCTCTTTTTGCCCGGCCCATCCCATCGTATTTCCTGGATGGCAGTAATGTCTGCTTTGTAGCAGTTTAGGGCTTCCGCTAGTTGTTTGCCTGCACCTCTCCTGTTTAATGTTCTCACATTCCAGGTGCAGATGCGAACGTCGTTGTCCTTTTTTCGTTTAGCAGGGTCGTCAACAATAAAATCAGTCCTTTCCGAGGCTATTGGTTGCTTCGTAACCATGTTTTTTTCTCTGTGGGTGGGTAGTTAACCCAAAGCACAACCCCCAACCTGGAGGGCCAGTTCCAATTTATTAGATACCCCTAGGACACGGGGCCATCAGTATCCACTACGGGATTGAGCGCTGCCGTTGGCCTTTCGGTTCATCCGCCACCATCACTGTTCAAGGGGCCTGACTAACCCTTGAAATTCCTAGACAACCTGTTGTCCGAATATGTCAGAGCAGCTCATCTAGGTTCGCCTGGGACAGCAGGCCGGGTATTCATCCGTGCCATTCTCACCAGGGTGTTTATAGTGTTGCTGTTTTTCGTCGTTTTATCAACACTCGCACTTATCGTTTAGCAAGTCAAATCCGGTTGGATGAGACCAGTACCCGATGGTTACCACTTGGAGGTAAAGATAAGCACATTTGATGTGTAGTCAGAGTTGCAAAACTGGGCATTGCCAAGTTAACGCCAATCAGAGTCTACCCTCGTTCTACAACACCCAACCAAATGAATTGATACCACATATATAAGAATCAAAATATACAAAAAAAAAAATACAAATTTTTGGCGCAACAGGCTCGTTAGTACCCAGGGCCTAGCTTTCTCAAAACCATTCATGTGTGCGTGTGTACTTCTTGCACGATGGCGGGACCTCCTGTTTTATGCCGACTCCGAACGGCTTAGTTGAGATAAGCTATTCTTGACAATTGATACTACTCGGATGATTTGTCAGATCATCACGAGAGGAGGGCCAGTGAAAAATCATTTAGGTGTTGCTACGGCGCGGCAGTTCATCGCACTAACCATCGCGCCACTGAGCCCCTCAAAATATACATTCTTTAATTAAAGTTCAAATCAAAGCCCGGTGCCGTATGAAATTACTTTTGTAGTATATTTGACCATTTTTATTTGATAGCATTCAATTTTGTAAGTTCATCATCATCGTCCTCTCCTTACCCTTATCTATTATCATTCTGTAGACATTCGTTGATACCGTGCACCTTTTTTTGAATTTCGCAATCAGCATAATGCTGTAAATTTTTTTCTTTTTACTGAATAAATATTCAGACGTTGTGTCATTCGAATAAATTGCTAACGATAGTAGTAAAAGATGAGCCTAACAAACAGCAAAGCACAAGAAAGTTTCTCATTGTTCCCGAGACCGTTTACAAGAAAAGCCAACTTACTCCATACGACAACACCGTGCAAATTAAAGTATGCTAATTTACTAGCATCATCGAGAATAAAAATTCACAGGAAACCGTAACATGAATATCATTCTTGTAGACGGGCGTGTGTGGTGGAATGGAGCTCAATTAAAAGTCATTAAGAATACATTTTTGAGAAGAACTTGTCGGTGATATGCGTAATGCCAATTATCATTTTATCTATCGAAAAATTGAGAAAATATCGTCCATTTCTTTATCCAATTCGAATATTATACCGAGAATTTCTCGAGTGAACTCAACGCCCAAAATCTAGAGCTAGGTTGTTGTATATAAGTTGGAACATATATAAAATCTAAAACAAATTTTAACAGTTTTAAAATCCGGCCATTTTATTAATACACGTCTTTTTTGTTCAAGCCATAAGACATTTTGAGAAAGCCTCTGAGACACATATTATCACATTGTCATTTTCTATATTTCGTTCATATGAAGTTTTCAGACATATCTATTTTTTGGTGGCATTTTATTAAAAAACATATGAGAGGCTACTATCCGCTATGCGGATCGTTGAATACCCTATCCCATCCCATCCTTTAAATTAATATCCTCAAAATATAGGCCTTATGGCGATGAAATACAGAAAATGACATTGTCACAATATATTGCTCAGACAGTTTCTCAAAATCTTGTGTGGTTCGACAAAAAACAACGTATTTCTATAGCTAATGCCTTGAGATGGGGTATACAAATGGTTTTTGTAAGAAAACGCCCCCAAAATGTGGGCGTAGGTGAAAATGATCTATGGACAAATGTTTATATTACCATTTCGGAAGTATTTGCATCAAAATTTTTTTCGAAAGTTTTAAAATTTGGACAAAAAGCGTTTTTTACTAAAAACGCCCCCAAAAATTGGCGTGGCAAAAAAATTTGTATGAACGAAATATAGATATTAGGATTGTCTAAATATGCTACTCAGACACTTTTTTGAAAACGGTTTGGCCAAAAAATAAGTTTTCCTAAAAAGGGGGCGTGGCAGTGGGCGGATTTAAAAAATTATTACACTTGTTCTGGTGGCACGGACGAGGAACCTATATACCAAATTTCATTATCCTAGCTCAAAATTTAAGGCCCAAAAATCGCTGACGAACAGACAGACAGACATGGCTAATTCGACTCAGCTAGCGATTCTGAGTCGATCCATATACTTTGAGGTATATGTAGCAAAATTATTTCTCTATGTTACAAACTAAGTATCAAAACTAATATACCCCACTATGGGATAGGGTATAAAAACATATGAGATGCTAAAATCCGCTGTGCGGATCGTTAAATACCCTATCCCATCCTACCATAAAACTAAAATCCCCAAAAAAGTGGGCATGGATAAAAACACGATGTGGATAAAATAGAAAAAATGATATAGTAACAACAAACTCTTCAGACTGCTTACAAAAAACTTATGTTGTGGGGTAGTGTATAAAAATGGTTTTTATATAAAAACGCCCCATAAAAGTGGGCGTGGGTTAAAATGGTCTATGGACGAAATGTTCATATTTATATTATTAATGATTTTGCATCAAAAGTGTTTTCGAAAATTTTAAAATTTGACCGAAAAACGTTTTTTATTAAAAACGCCCCAAAAAGTGGGCGTGGCAAAAAACTTTATATAAAAGAAATACAGATATTCAGATTGTCTAAATATGTTGTTCAGAAAGTTTTTCAAAATTCCTTATGGTTTGGCCAATTTGGATTGGCAGATTTCAAAAATTTTTACACTTGTTCTGCTGGGAGCAACAAAGAGCACGTGTACCAAATATAATCCTTCTAGCTCAAAATTTAAGGCCCAAAAACTGGTGACGTACGGACGGACGGACGGACAGACATGGCTAAATCGACTCAGCTATCGATTCTGAGTTGATCCATATTCTTTGAGGTATATGTAGCTAAATTATTTCTCTATGTTAAAAACTATGTATCAAAACTAATATACCCCTATGGGATAGGGTATAAAAACGCCCCCAAAAAGTGGGCGTGGCAAAAATTTGTATAGACGAAATATAGATATAACGATTCTCTAAATATGCTGCTCAGACAATTTTTTAAAATTCCTTACGGTTTGGTCAAAAAATGCGTTTTTCTAAAAAGGGGGCGTGGCAGTGGGCGGATTTCAAAAATTGTACACTTGTTCACACTTAGAATTATTAAATAATAACGTGGTATATTAGGCAAATGTATTTAGTGTTTAGCAAAATAAGACTTTATGAAGATGTAAAATTGTCTTCCGATGAATATCATTGGAACAGTTATAAGCAGGCTGTGGTAAAAGTTATTTTGACCAACGTCCTTTTTAAAAATGTATGCTGCAATGGCGGCATCCATAGCGGATGTCTTTGTTTATAGCAAGTGTGCGAATGCTTATTGGGTTGGGAATAAAATATCAGATGGGATATTTTTTTGAATTTTTCGTTGGTTTTGCCGCGGATTTTCGAGTAGATCTGGTGCGATGGATTTTATTCAGAAAAATACAAATTATGTACTAGAAAATCTAGAAAAGTTTTATTTAAATTTTAAACTCAAAATTATATATTTCTGAATAAAACTTTTTGTGCTAGATGGAATTGAAAGTTTAGGCCCGGCAAGCCTTACGAATGAGAGAGACCTTTCGGGTTAGTTGGAGTGAGCGAGGTTGATGGTCATACGATTCAGTTTGACGTTTGCTCGCCATTCATTTTTTAGACGTGAAGTCAATCGGACGTGGGTTGTGTGCTAACCGAAGCGCAGTTAAACCTTTGAATAGTTGAATTCGGTAGTGCAAAAACAAGAAAAAACGTAAAGAACACAAGCGCAGGTGACCGTTCGCATATGTGTACACGACATTTATCGAACCACCCTTGCAAAATTGGCTTGTTATATCCAATTAAACTGCGACCCACCCCGTCCGATTGATACAGAGAAGTAAACAAACGTATAAAACGCCGCTCTAAGCCAGCAACTTGAAGCCGGCCTCGTGTTCCCAGAACCCGTACTCCGGAACGATACACTTATTCAGTGCCTAAAACCAGCAGAGAGAAATTGTCCCCGTGTTTTCACCACGCTGGAAACAGGGACATGTGTATGACCGATAAAACCACCTAGAATTTTTGCCATTTGTGGGATCCTTGGCCGGACAAGTGAAGAGTAACGTGTGGGGGAAACAAAATCGTTCCAAGGAACATCTTTCAGTGTTTGGTGCAACAAGAGCAAAATTATTAGTCGGCTACATATACTTGTTGCCCAGTGTAGAAGTGCTGTGCGACAAAAAATTCCCCACCTGCTCTTCACCAAGGCAACATCATTATTTTCTCGCGCTAAAATAGGAAAAGTTTGCACCCACGATCAGCGCCAACGTTTGCCACGTGTACTGCTTACTCGAAGCACACACCACAGCTTAAGCCAAAACCAGGGAGGCTTAATCGACCCAATACCCCAACCAACAACGAGCGTTTTCATCTATGAGCTATAGAGGGCCCTGTAATTTAAACAAAAGATAAGTAGTGGTAAATTTTGAATTTTTGATTTGTAAACCGTTTCGTTTGAAATGTACCTCATTCTTTTATAGAATAGTTTCCTCGCCAAAAGATACTCAATATATTTAAGTGGTATCACAACCAAGGACGGAACGCAGTGCACTTCGGTCCCCAGCCTTGCGGAACGGGTAAAGTAACCCTTATAAGGGGGTAAGTTATTACTATTTTCTTTTATATGTTGTACATTTCCCAAATGAAAAGGTGATTTAATAGTAGAAGATTGACCTTGAGATTTAAAATTATTTTTTTTGTTACTAAATGAAAGCCCCTAAAACAACAACAGAAAGATGAAAATAGAAAACCTTATCTAATTTGAAATAATAAAAAAAAAATGAAAAAAAAATAAACAGAAATTAGTGAACGCGGGTAAATCGACTTTTTTAAATTCATTTGTCGTTGTTATTGTATAATAAACAAACACAAAAAAATAAAACGTAGCAGACGTAAGCTCTAACATAAAAAAAAAATAGTTAGTTTTATTTTACAATTTTGAAGGGATGAAAAAAAAATCGTTTTAACAACGAAGTTAACCAAATTCATAAATATAACCTTTTTTGTTTTGGAATTGGTTTTGAGTGATTTTCATAACCTTTATGGTTAAATGAGTTGGTTCGTAGCTCGATTCGGTAATTCGTCACTGGTACAAACGACCATGTCGTCAGTTTAATTAGTTTTTCGAGGATGTGTCGGATCATGACAGGATCCTAAGGAGGTAACTCAAACCCGTGGTATTTAACCTTTTCTAAGGGTAAGTACCACTTTTTAAGTTAGGGGCCATTGCTAACCGAGCGCAGCGATGGCCATGGTCGCTAAATTAATTTTTAGTTAGGGGTGGGTCAGCTCTTGGAGAGTATCTCCACCTTAATCTCTCCACCTGATTTTTCACTATGGGGGGGGGGAAAACATGATTGAATCTAGCGAAACTCGGGCCTCGCTTTTATTTTGTTTTGGTGGTTTGGTTACGGATGCTGTAGTGGCAGACCTTTACTACAGTATCTTATACAGGCATGTAAAATATCAATGTAACCCCTGTCCAGGTCTTGTGGCAAGATCCCATACCCGCCGCTGAGCTAGCGAGTGGATGATCATGCCTGGGCCGCAAGATGGCTGGACACCGCTCCTTCTGGTCTGCCCGGACTGGCCTAAGGGTCCTGTGACCTTGGGTCATAAGGGTAGATAGTGTTAGTAGGAGGGATCAACCCCAACGCCTGAATAAGGGAAGTTTTTTTTTGTAATCCAGGAGCGAGGCCTCAGCCAGCACGGGTGATAGTGCCGGAAGAGGGCTGGTTTCATTCCAAGGAGGACAACGGGTCATCTTTAAACATTTTGCTTCCTGAGGGCGTTCGGGGTACGTTACAGGTGGCGCCCAACGTGGGGCCCGAAGTTTTGTATCTAGATTCGCTGCTATAAAAAAATTTAATTTATTTTGACCTGAAAATAGGTGAATGTATCTGCAAAAGTAAAATTATCAGCTAGTTTTATAACTTAATAAAAGTTATATCGTTTTCCATCGTCCGTTTTTAAATTGTTCTCTACATGTCCGGTTTATGGGTGAAAATTTCCCCATTTGCTTCCGTTGCTATGTTAACAATTTTTAAGCGTTGAAGCAGAGTTGAACTTTACAAAAACCTTAGTGACATGTCCGGTGGATAGGTCGATAAAACTACCTGTCTTCGCGTAGCATGCACGGGAAAAAAATATTGGTAAAACAAACTTTTTATTGGTAGGATTTTATGACCGGTAAATGAATGTATCTTTTATCATTTATTCGTTTATATCTGTGGCATAAGATCTTGCTTCTGAAAGTCTGATGTGACAGCACAAACACAAGTGTCAAGTCCGGGAAGTGGGTCGCAATTAGTCACCACTTTCGTCAGTTGCTTCACTGTGCTTTTGCTACTAACTTAACGCACCAGATTTTGTTTTTCTTACCAGTATCGTTCATTGCATCTATTATTAGAAGCTTAGTAGATATATATACATACTATGTTGTGAGTCTAGGTAGGCCACGGGGGCAACTTCGATGCTGGAGAAGAGGGCGCGGCACGCTTGCGATTGCTCGACTTAACTCGTCGGACGGGGGTAGTTCTTGCCCCTTCCCCAAAACATCCCAGCTCAAAAAACATTTTGTCTCGTGCCAGATTAGAAGAAAAATAAAAAAAGAATAAAGAAAACTACTTTACTTCGACCTCGGACGGAAAATAAGGACTCTAAGAGGAAAAGATAGAAAGAGAAGAAAGAGGAAAATGAAACACTGAAATGCCTTTGCCAATACACTTGAAAAAGACTGGGAAAATAACCGCGAACTACAAACTAACTAACACTATTAAAAAAAAGGAAAATACCTTTTTTTTAAAACTTAAGGGTAGGTGTCCCAGACCGACCAACTCAAATTTCATGTAAATGCATTTGAATGTGTTGGTAAGCTCTCTTTAATTTTACTCATGTGCTCTTTGCTTCAACGCAAACGAAAACTGAAGGAAAAAAGACAAAAAGTAGCAAGCGCAGACTAATATTACATATACCTACCTACCTACATATGCAATATACAGACACCAAGCAAATAACTTGAAAACAAATATGGAAAGAGAAGGAAAAAAATCAACTATTTGAGTCGAATTTTAAAGTAAAGTAAAGTTGTTTACTTGGTGTGCTCACGCTGTGATTGCTGGTCTTAGTAAATTCGGTAAACGCTCTTTTCGAATTAAATTGTACAACGGCTAACGCACACCTGTTGCTGTAAGACTGGCCTAAAGAGAAATTGATTCTTTTTCCACCTACGTATTGGCAAACAACACTGTTAAACTGCTCGCAAACATTTGAATTATACCCGCAAAGCAAACTTTTGGGCATTTTGAATCATTCTCGATATGTACAATTTGATGTGTTCTAGAAGTCCATCGGTTTCGAGTTTTTCTATGTAATTCTTTTCTTCAATGTTCACACCGGCACAAAAATACTGAGCACAATTTGAATGACTTCCAAAAACATGGTAAGGGACATTTAAAATATCAGCTTTCAATAAATTTAGCTTTTCATCCTCCTGGCAGGCACTGTTGTTCCGGTATTGAGTTGCGGACTTAATTCCTTTTATAAAATTGTCTATTGAGGATGAAAGAATTTGTCGGCATTTTATATTATGCTTTGTATTTTTTTATAAATTTATAAGTTTTTTGCGAAGGTTTCTGAATAAATGGTTCACACACTCAATTTTTTGGATGGTATAGTTGGGAAAAGGCTTGGCTTCTAAAAGTTTTTTATAAACGTTACTGTCGCCATCAGCAATAAATTTATCAAAAACTACTCCGTAGTTTGAATAGCAAAACTTAAAACCATCTACCAAAATGTCAGACTCCATTTTAGTTGATGGGCCGATGTGGCTCTTATTGCATGAATGCTCGGGTATGTCATTTCCTGCTTTATTTTCATTAATTTTGCAAATATGGCAGTACTTATTCTTCACACCATAATACAGAACTTTTTTGGTGTTGTGACCAATAATTGTTGCAATTCCCGATAACGCCTTATAATTGCAACCATACGATCTATGTGACCAGGCACCATCAGTGACTACAGTGATAAGATGGTTGCCGTTTGAATCGATGTTCCCATTTTCTTGGGCAATTTCCTTCTCTTCTTCAATGGCTAGTCTCATTTTGACTCTGAACAGACTCGACCCAAACTTCTTTCGTCATGTTTTCAAATTTTCTGTATGCTTTCGAGCTCATGAATGGAACGTTTATGGATTCTAGAACTCTTTTACATTGGGTATATCCGTTTCCAACTAGCATTGTTCCCACTACAAGTTCTTTGTTAATTTCTTCACTATCTTCATTTTGACCGCATATAGGCACATTGAAATTCATGTTACACATATTGCACTTTTATATTAATTTTGACCTAAGTCCTAAAATAAAATGATAAAATTTGAAGAACTTGTGTTTACATTATGTTTTTTTTTAAATAATAACCTTGGTGAATTTCTTTAATAAGTACTACATTATTTAATGTGCACCCAAACGTTTTTCCGTGCAGCGAAATGTTTTTTAAATTATTGAGAAATGTATTTAAATCAATAATACGCCTGCCCTCCGCAACAAAACTAAAGTTGTCCTTCACTGTAATGTCCACCTCCATAGGAATTTCAAATTCCTGACCCTGATGTTTTACGTGATCACTTTCAATTTCAACGTTCGTCAATGTTGTTGACGTTGAAGAAAGATCTTCCGAAACACGATTTTTTACAACATACCTTCAATCAATATGTAAATTGTAAAGTTTCGGAAAATTAAATTAGTAAATAAAAAATCAAATAAATTTAATAAATATAATATAGAAAATGACATAGTTCAAACAGTTTATCAGGATCTTTTGTTGTTCGACAAAAAACAACGTTTTTCTCCTTCATATGCTATGGGGTAGGGTATACAAACGGCCCCCAAAAAGTGGGCGTGTCAAAAAACTTTATATGTATGAAATATAGATATTGATATTCTGTAAAAATGTTGTTCAGACATTATATATATACATATAATATACATATGTATATACAATATAAAAAATAACATAAACAATTAAATTAACAAAATAATATAACAACTTCCCTAAAGTTCCTAAAGTTCCAATTTAGCGGGTGAAATCGTGGAATTTAAAAATGGAGAGATTTTTCAAAATTCTGAGTGACAAAAAACCAAAAAAACATCGATGTAAAACATCGCCCCAAATAACATCGATGCATTGTTTGCATCCCTATACTTCCCATATAACGGTTTGCGAATATATCGATAGACGTTGAAACGTTGAAGCATACGCATACAAAACAATTCATCAGCAGCGATAGCAAACATTTCAATAATGTAACGATCTGTACCATGTCCACGTGAAGTCCACACGAACTTTCATCAAGTCTACCCGAAAAGGTAAACAAAAGATACATACATAATAACAATCTCGCCTGCCTAGTGCCTGTATTTACAGAAGAGAATAATGAAAAGAGAATGTCACCAACTCACCACCTAGTGACATTATTTTGAAACAAACTTCTTTGTGTGCGTGAATTCGATCTTTTTTTATGTAAAAAACGTAAAATAGACCACTTTTCTAACATCAAAATTTGAAAAACCGTGTGGAAAAAAACTATTTTGTATTTTGAATTAAATAATACAAATACCAAAAAAAAATAAAAAAAATATGTCGTAATCATTTTGGTTGTCCTTTTTTCACAGCGGCATTGCAAATAATGTCATATTGAATTGCATATTTAAATATGTTAGAAGAAAAAAAACATGTTTTTAAGACCGGTACGTTGTGCCCTATATATTGTCGCTTGGTTAAAAAATTATTTCCAAAAATTAGAAAATATAACTATCGATTTCCCAGCCAAAAAACCCAAAACGTTTAAAAAAAAACCACCTTTTTTCCATTTTGTCACCAAAAAATTACTGTACAAAATTAAAAAAAAAAAAAAAAAAAACAGTATATGCACATATCTATTAGCTTTGTAAAAAAGCTAATTTGACTTCGTTACCTTTTATACTTTAGAAGTTATATCTAGTTAAACTTTGTAAATTTACCTTATTTTTCATAGTTTTGTGCATTTTTTTCGGGATAAATAATAAAATTCACAACAAAAAACGACCGGTGTTATCTGCGCAAATCTATTGTCTGTAGAAAAAAAAATATAAAAAAAATAAAAAATATGTATATAAAGAGATAAAAATGGAACGCAATTAGCATCTAACTTATTTGTATGGTTTTTCTACATGTCAGGCGGTTTTGAGGCTCAAAGATATTTTAATGTTTTTTAAATGCTAAACAAGTACTTTGCTTAACATATTTCCAATCGATCACCGTTTATTTCATTTAAATATTCGGAAAATTGTGAGCGCTACACAATTTTGCGCAAAACTCCAACCTATTTTTGCATGGGACACCTACCCTTAAACTAAAAATCTATAAACTAACCTAAGACGATCAAACTCATCCCAGTATCTTTCAAGCATATCGGTTCGATAAAATCCCGAAATATGCCAGATGTTGTTGGCAGAGCATGGCCTTCCCACCCCTTTGTGTCTCGCGCACGTAACACAGCCGATGGCCATCCTCTGGCCAAGTCTATGAGGAATAGCCCCTTAATCACTCCACAGTCGCAATCTAAGTCCTGAAGTCAAAAACAAAAGTCACGTCATGTCCTGTCGTCGTTCGTCAAGGTCGCTTCACGTCATGTCATTGCACTAAAAGCCCACCGTCTACACACCACCAGCGAAAAAGGTTTAAGCACACATTACAACAAGAAAATAGTCTCAACCGCAATATTTACTTATATTAAAAATCATTAATTTATTCAAAAAAAACTAATCAAAAAGAAAATCCTGCTTCTAATATTAATTTAAAACTACTCTATCCAAAATTCAAATCAAACAATCCAGAAGGGATCGGAAATGTAATATATATATAAAAAAAACTTAAAACAATTACTCACGGTTTAACTCTCCTCGTTGTTTGTCCCTCGAAGTCCTGCCGGCAGCACCAGAGAAGGATGAACGATGGTTGATTCCACAATAGTGGTTACACGCGCACAACTTAATACTAAAAACATATGAGAAGGCTACAATCCACTGTGCGGATCGTTGAATACCCTATCCCATCCTATCTGTAAAACTAAAATCCCCAAAAAGTGGACATGGCTAAAAACACGATGTGGATAAAATAAAGAATATGACATGGTGACAACAAATTCTTCAGACTGCTTATAAAAAACTTTTACGGTTCTACAAAAGACAAGGTTTTCTCCTGCATATGTTATGGGGTAGGGTATAAAAATGGTTTTTATATAAAAACGCCCCCAAAAAGTGGGCGTGGGTTAAAATTGTCTATTGACGAAATGTTCATATTTATATTACTAATGATTCTGCATCAAAAGTTTTTTAGAAAATTTTAAAATTTGACCGAAAAATGTTTTTTATTAAAAATGCCCCCAAAAAGTTGGCGTGGAAAAAAACTTTATATGAACGAAATACAGATATTCAGATTGTCTAAATATGTTGTTCAGAAAGTTTTTCAAAATTCCTTATGGTTTGGCCAAAAAATACGTTTTTCTAAAAAGGGGGCGTGGCAGTGGGTGGATTTCAAAAATTTTTACACTTGTTCTGCTGGGAGCAACAAAGAGCACGTGTACCAAATTTCATCCTTCTAGCTCAAAATTTAAGGCCCAAAAACTGGTGACGTACGGACGGACGGACGGACGGACAGACATGGCTAAATCGACTCAGCTATCGATTCTGAGTCGATCCATATACTTTGAGGTATATGTAGCTAAATTATTTCTCTATGTTACAAACTATGTATCAAAACTAATATACCCCTATGGGATAGGGTATAAACAAGGCTACAATCCGCTGTGCGGATCGTTGAATACCCTATCCTATCCATAAAACTAAAATCCCAAAAAAAAAGTGGGCATGGCTAAAAACACGATGTGGATAAATAGAAAAAATGATATAGTGACAACAAATTCTTCAGACTGCTTACAAAACACTTTAACGGTTCTACAAAAGACAAGGTTTTCTCTTGCATATGTTATGGGGTAGTGTATAAAAATGGTTATTATATAAAAACGCCCCCAAAAAGTGGGCGAGGGTTAAAATGGTATATAGACGAAATGTTCATATTAATAATGTTAATGATTCTGCATCTAAATTTTTTTCGAAAAATTTAAAATTTGACCGAAAACAGTTTTTTATTGAAAACGCCCCCAAAAAGTGGGCGTGGCAAAAAACATTATATGAACAAAATATAGATATTACCATTCTCTAATTATGCTGTTCAGACACTTTTTTAAAATTCTTTACGGTTTTGCCAAAAATTACGTTTTTCTAAAAAGGGGGCGTGGCAGTGGGCGGATTTCAAAAATTTTTACACTTGTTCTGGTGACTCGGACAAGGATCCTATATACCAAATTTCATTATCCTAGCTCAAAATTTAAGGCCCAAAAATCGGTGACGAACAGACAGACGGACGGACGGACACACGGACGGACGGACGGACGGACGGACGGACGGACGGACGGACGGACAGACAGACATGGCTAATTCGACTTAGCTAGCGATTCTGAGTCGATCCATATACTTTGAGGTATATGTAGCAAAATTATTTCTCTATGTTACAAACTATGTATCAAAACTAATATACCCCCCTATGGGATAGGGTATAAACATATGAGAGGCTACAACCCGCTGTGCGGATCGTTGAATACCCTATCCCATCCCATCCTTAAAATTAATATCCTCAAAATATAGGCCTTATGGCGATGAAATACAGAAAATGACATTGTCACAATATATTGCTCAGACAGTTTATCAAAATATTTTGTGGTTCGACAAAAACCAACGTATTTCTATTGGTAATGCCTTGGGATGGGGTATACAAATGGTTTTTGTAAGAAAACGCCCCCAAAATGTGGGCGCAGGTGAAAATGATCTATGGACAAAATGTTTATATTACCATTGCGAAAGTATTTGCATCTAAATTTTTTTCGAAAGTTTTAAAATTTGGACAAAAAGCGTTTTTTACTAAAAACGCCCCCAAAAAGTGGGCGTGGCAAAAAACTTTGTATGAACGAAATATATATATTAGGATTGTCTAAATATGCTGCTCAGACACTTTTTTGAAATTCCTTACGGTTTGGCTTTAAACTACGTTTTTCAAAAAGGGGGCGTGGCAGTGGGCGGATTTCAAAAAATTTTACACTTGTTCTGCTTCGTCGGCCAGAGAGTCTATATACTAAATTTCAACACTCTAGCTCAAAATTTAAGGCCCAAAAATCGGTGACACACACACAGACGGACGGACGGACGGACGGACAGACAGACATGGCTTAATCGACTCAGCTAGCGATTCTGAATCGATCCATATACTTTGAGGTATATGTATCGAAATTATTTCTCTATGTTACAAACTTAATGTCAAAACTAATATACCCCCCTATGGGATAGGGTATAAACAGAATTCTTATACCCTAATCTTAATACAATATTCAAAGAGAAATCAAAATGAAAAATCTTAAATCTAATCTTAACACTAAAAGAAATTGAGTTCAAAAAAGATCCAATCACTTGGATTGATCAAAAAAAAACAAAATAAATTCACTTTTTGTTTTCCAAGCTGGTCTTGCTCGATTCCTCACTTGAAGCACTTGCTGGTTGGACTCAAAGCAGGGGGGATGATTTTTCGTGGATCGGTGGCGAAGCACTCACTTTTGCATATACGCACTTCGTATTTGCTTCCTGTTTTTTTTTTTTGTTCCGAACTGAATTTGTACGACACTCTGGGGCACACTTGGTATAATTTAGGAGGCTCGCTTTGGTTGCAGTTGCAGAGCTCTCCTTTTCTGCTTCCGTATTGCCGTTTCGACGGCCGTTAAGACGGTCACCCGGTAACCCTCAGGTGCACAAATTCTCACAAAAAAAAAATTCACTCATCTGCTACAAATGGTAGCAGAAGCCTGATGAAATTTGCGTAAAGCCTATATCAAAAAAAGGGGGTTAATTTCCAAGTAAAAATATTCACATGGACACACATACCTCTGCTTTTAAATGTCTTCGACTTCGTAATTCGTCACAGATTTGCAAAAAAATTAATCTTACCTACAATTTGCAAGTGTAAATTATTTTTCCACCTCACTGTGAAGAAAAAAACATATGAGAAGGCTACAATCCGCTGTACGGATCGTTGAATACCCTATCCCATCCTATCCATAAAACTAAAATACCCAAAAAAGGGGGCATGGCTAAAAACACGATGTGGATAAATAGAAAACATATGAGAGGCTACAATCCGCTGTGCGGATCGTTGGATACCCTATCCCATCACATCGTTATTATAAATATCCTCAAAATATAGGCCTTATGGCGATGAAATACAGAAAATGACATTGTCACAATATATTGCTCAGACAGTTTATCAAAATCTTTTGTGGTTCGCCAAAAAAACAACGTAATTCTACTGCTAATGCCTTGGGATTGGGTATACAAATGGTTTTTGTAAGAAAACGCCCCCAAAATGTGGGCGTAGGTGAAAATGATCTATGGACCAAATATTTATATTACCATTGCGGAAGTATTTGCATCAAAAATTTTTTCGAAAGTTTTAAAACTTGGACAAAAAGCGTTTTTTACTAAAAACGCCCCCAAAAAGTGGGCGTGGCAAAAAACTTTGTATGAACGAAATATAGATATTAGGGTTGTCTAAATATCCTGCTCAGACACTTTTTTGAAATTCCTTACGGTTTGGCCAAAAAATGAGTTTTTCTAAAAAGGGGGCGTGGCAGTGGGCGGATTTCAAAAATTTTTACACTTGTTCTGGTGGCACGGACGAGGATCCTATATACCAAATTTCATTATCCTAGCTCAAAATTTAAGGCCCAAAAATCGGTGACGAACAGACAGACGGACGGACGGACGGACGGACGGACGGACAGACAGACATGGCTAATTCGACTCAGCTAGCGATTCTGAGTCGATCCATATACTTTGAGGTATATGTAGCAAAATTATTTCTCTATGTTACAAACTAAGTATCAAAACTAATATACCCCCCTATGGGATAGGGTATAAAAATTCTTGAGCAGCTGATGTCGGTCTTGCCTCTTTGGTAGTTTTTGCCAAAAAAAATGATATAAGGGCACTGACCGCCAAGCCGTTAGCTATCATTGAAATTGATAGTTCATCAGCTGTCCCAATCTCTTGCACATACTTGCTCTATACCTTCATATTCTGCCCTCTATTCCTCTCTCTCATTGACCTACCTCACATTTCTTTCCTATCAATGCATTTTAGTTTTTCTTTCGGTTATCTGCTTTGTCTTCGCAGATTCCCCTACACATTTTTTTTTTAGTCTTCTCTCTCTTTAAATATTGAAAATTTACCATCTCATGTGTTCCTTTTCTACTCGCGAAACTATCATTTGAATTCGCCTATTTGCAAATTCATGATCAGTTCACGGTAGATTCAACGTTTTAAATAACTAAGCCTAACATAACATAGAATAATAAATAATACATAGCATAACTAACACCATAACTAAACCAATAACTTGATTCAACAAAACAATAAAAACATATGAGAGGCTACAATCCACTGTGCGGATCGTTGAATACCCTATCCCATCCTATCTGTAAAACTAAAATCCCCAAAAAGTGGACATGGCTAAAAACACGATGTGGATAAAATAAAGAAAATGGAATGGTGACAACAAATTCTTCAGACTGCTTATAAAAAAACTTTTACGGTTCTACAAAAGACAAGGTTTTCTACTGCATATGTTATGGGGTGGTGTATAAAAATGGTTTTTATATAAAAACGCCCCCAAAAAGTGGGCGTGGGTTAAAATGATCTATAGACGAAATGTTCATATTTATATTGCTAATTATTCTGCATCAAAAGTTTTTTCGAAAATTTGAAAATTTGACCGAAAAACGTTTTTTATTGAAAACGCCCCCAAAAAGTGGGCGTGGCAAAAAACTTTATATGAACGAAGTACAGATATTCAGATTGTCTAAATATGATGTTCAGAAAGTTTTTCAAAATTCCTTATGGTTTGGCCAAAAAATACGTTTTTCTAAAAAGGGGGCGTGGCAGTGGGCGGATTTCAAAAATTTTTACACTTGTTCTGCTGGGAGCAACAAAGAGCACGCGTACCAAATTTCATCCTTCTAGCTCAAAATTTAAGGCCCAAAAACTGGTGACGTACGGACGGACGGACGGACGGACGGACGGACGGACGGACAGACATGGCTAAATCGACTCAGCTATCGATTCTGAGTCGATCCATATACTTTGAGGTATATGTAGCTAAATTATTTCTCTATGTTACAAACTATGTATCAAAACTAATATACCCCTATGGGATAGGGTATAAAAATGGTTTGTTTACATTGTAAGTTCCTATAAAAAAACTACATATAAAAACTGCATACAAAAAAAACTACACCTAAATGTTATTTCGATATTCGCCCGAGTGGGCCTCCGCACATGAGATGAGTTGAACTCTGGTGTGAAACTGGTTTCACACCATACTCCAAGCGCACACGAGATGAATATGCCGGCAGAACAAATGGTATACATGAACCCCTTTTTGTTGTGTTAGTAATTCTATAGAAATTGACATTTGCCTTGAGTACTTTTGACAATTCGCAAGCCCCTAGGTTTGTGTGTGAGTATATGCAATAACATTGATGTTGACTGCTCGACTCACAAAACGCGTATGAGAGCCGAATGTCACAAACAAAATTTCAGACCTAAAATGGCGAAAAATGTGTTTGTATTGGTTTTCAACCTTGTTCCACCGCAAAAACTCGGTTGAAGATTTTCAACCATTTTATCTCCGTATACCTCAGTCCCCTCGCCCATAAAACCGGTTTCACACCAAAATATTCATCTCATGTGCGGAGGGCCAGTGAGTCGCTCTCACTGACGAATATGGAACAAAGGAGAATGCAAGAAAAGTCCATATCGTTAACGAATATGCATCATAAAAGGGACTGCCAAAAATAATAGAACGTGAACACGTACACATCGGTCGGACGAAAATCAAAGGTAAGAAATTAATTTGTTATGATTGATATTTTGTTTGTTATTGTTTTAATTAATGTTGTTAATTGTTAGAAGGGGAGTGCATGGAGCTAGGAGACACTGAAGATTAGGATAGATTCCAAGGAATTATATCTACATGGGAGGAGGATAGGTAAGTTAGTATTTTATCATTTAAAAATCTCCAATTGATAATTTTTGGTTTATTATGTGTTAATAATCGAATTATATTTCTATTTCCGGTTAATATGAAAGGATGATGGTGTTAGCAACAGGTGGGGATCATAGGAGTACGTGGGAAATTGGTGGTAGCTGGCAAAGCTATGGATTGAGGACAGGAGGACGTGGATTTGGAATGTAGGTAAGGACCGCGGTGCCTGTTGTAATGCCGTCGGCAATTTGTTGTAATGCCGTCGGCAATCGCCAAGTGTTCGTTCGCGTCGTATATTATTTCAAATATACAACTTATGTTATTTTTAAGACCGGTCTATCAATAAATAAACCTATGTTAACAAATACAGAATTGTTTGGTATTAATTTTTTTTTTGATTTTGGGAAGTTGATTTAATGTGTAGGGTAGAGTTACAAGGCTGCCGTAACAACTACCCATAGTGGAAAACAGGAAACCTTTTTTTTGAAATTTGTTTCCACCTCCTAGTATTCCTTTTAGTTCGTTCGGCACATCCTCGATATGTACCATGATTTAATTAGTTTCTTATACATATACATAAATTGAAATTTCATGTTCTTTATTAATATAAAGAGTATTTGCATTTTGTTAGATTTGAAGTTGTAGAACATACTGATAATACACCTATACCCAATATACCTTATTTTTAAGAAAAATATATCGTTTCATATATATATTTTTTTTTTTGAGATACATTCGTTGAATATTTTTTTTACTTTTCTTTCTCATACTTTTGCTTTTATCGAGTTTTTTTTTCTTGGTAAGAACTTGGTTATTACCTCATTATGTCTAACCCTGGTTCTAGTAACCCTAGGCAATTTCCCAGTGGATACTCCACCCGAAGTAAGGGTATAATGAAACCAAAAGAAAAAGAAAATAAAGGAAATAAATCCTTAACTGCAAATATGGCAGACGACGCTCCGAATAGTGTCCTCCCAACCAATTCCGTCAGCTTACCGGAAGCTGTCGAGCAACCGGAAGTAAAGTTAGCTAAAACTCCGCCTCGTACAACCAACGATACCAGTGAATCTGAGCATTTTGAGCAATACGTTCGTGATGTAGTTTCCGCCACTGTTGGTATCAATCGTACGGATGAACTCCGATTCATCCGAGAAGAGCTGGAGAAAAACCGAGTTGCAATGCAGCAGGAAGTTTTTTCAATGGTAAGAGCGGCATTATCGGCCCACACGCCATCACCAGCCCAAGTTGGTAATTCTAATCCAGAGCCACAAGTGAATCCAACTCCCATGCGTCCGTGTAGCTCGTATGATGTCAACAGACGAGCCGAGTTTGCAGCTGGATCCAATGTTCCTCATCAATCTATACCGCCATTGGAAAACCCAAAACGTTATCCTGGGCATATGGCACAGAGTAGTAATGTGGATAGTTTCTTGCGACAGTTCAGTAACATGCAACTGCATGATCCATCTCCTCCGCAGAACCACTCCCCGCCACAAGTATCTGTCTCGAACTCCTATGCCCGATTTCCAAATTATGCGAAATGGGGTATAAAGTCGACGACTTTTTGTTTCGCTTAGAGAGACTCAAAGATTCTTATAGTGTCACCTGGAATGATATTGTAAACAATTTTCATCATTTCGTTGCAGGACAAGTCGAAACGTGGTTCTGGATGTACTTAAAAAGTAATCCATCAGTAAATTGGTCCACGCTTCGGCTTGCCCTCATAGAGCAATATCGCAGTTTAGAGTCAGACTTTGAGCTCTCGCGAAAAATGTCTGATAGGAGGCAGGGTCCTTATGAGCCCTTCGATGACTTTTTTTGAAGACTTGTTGAAGTTAAATTCTCGACTACGTGTTCCAAAATCCAACCGCGAAATTATCGAGATAATTAAGCAGAATGTGAAACGCAAAGTAGGGGAACACTTAATTACGTTCAACACACATAGTATCCCCGAAATGGTGCACGTATGTCGCACGATCGAGAAGTTCATCAGCGACCACGATGCATCAATACAACGATTTCAACAAGCACCTCCTCCTCGTCGTAGCGTAAACGAACTTGAAGACTTTGTCGAAGATGCACCCTGTTCTTCCAATACTCAAGTAGAAGCTGTAAATTATCGCCAACGAAGTACTAGCTCCTTGAAGTGTTGGAATTGCAAAGAACCAGGGCACACTTATTTTGACTGCACTGCAGAAAGAGTCCTCTTCTGTTATAAATGTGGTCGGCCTGATACAACTGTCCCACATTGCCCTAACTGCTCGGGAAACTACCAGAGGAACAATCCTTCTACCGGGGAGAGTTGTTCGAAAACTCAGAATCCGGGAAACCAGTAACCTATACCCACCCACCTCTGCCTCTAACTATTTTGAAACGACCAATACATCCCCCTATTGAAACCAATAAAGAGACATCCGACAAAACTTCTAGTCAACCCGTAAAATCCTTGCATCAGCGAATTCAGGAATACAATAGCGCGAAAGAACGTATTTTTGGTAGCACTCCATTGCCAAGAAAGATACAAAAACATAGAGTTCGTGTATCGTGCTATTGCCGCTACAACATTACAGTGTGCTGAGGACGATCCCCGTCCGTACGCGTCTGTAAATATTTTTGGGAAAGATTGGCTAGGTCTCTTAGATAGTGGGGCATGTATAAGTTGCTTAGGTGCAGGTGGAGTAACATTTTTACACCAGAACAACATCTCGTATAAAAATTTTTCTTCCGCCGTAACTACAGCGGATGGGAAAGACCAACAAATCATTGGGGTACTGAAGTGTGATATTTCGTTTAAGAAAGAAGTAAAAGATATCACGTTATATGTTGTGCCGTCACTGACGAAAGACCTCTATCTTGGTGTGGACTTCTGGCAGATGTTCCAAATAGCGCCTCACGTCATCTCGGAGATTTCTAGTAAATTTCTCGACTTAGGAAGTCTATGCGTTACTCAAGATACGATGGGTGAAGTACCGGCAAAAAGTGATGTTCTTTCGTTAGTCCATGAGTTATCAAGAGAGTAGTCCGAGAGGTTAGATAAGGCTATTGAATTGTTTCCATCGTTTGCTAAGGTTGGTTTGGGAAGGACAGACCAGGAGGAGCATATAATCGATACCAGAGACGCTGAACCCATAAAACAGCGTCACTACCCCGTATCTCCAGCGGTACAAACTCTTCTTTATGAGCAGTTGGACCGTATGCTTTCTTTGGATGTGATCGAGGAAAGTTCAAGTTCGTGGAGCTCCCCAGTTGTTCTTGTAAGAAGAGCTGGGAAGAACCGTATGTGCTTGGACGTTCGTAAGCTTAACAAGGTCACCAAAAAGGATGCATACCCACTGCCTCATATTGAGGGGTTGCTAGGTCGCCTTTCAGATACGCATTTCATTTCGAGTGTGGATCTGAAAGACGCCTTTTGGCAGATACCGCTGGAGCAAAGGTCAAGGGAGAAGACGGCGTTCACCGTTCCCGGTAGACCATTATACCAATTTAAGGTAATGCCCTTCGGTCTGTGCAATGCACCTCAACGACTTTGTAGATTGATGGACAAGGTCATTCCTCATAAATTGAGGGAGCAAATATTTATCTACTTGGACGATCTCTTGATTTTTCTAGGACTTTCGAAGAACATATATTACTTCTCACGTTAGTGGCAACAAAATTAAATGTCGAGAAATCCAAATTTTGCTACCGTGAATTAAAATATCTCGGATACATAGTGGGCAATGGCATCCTGAAAGTAGATCCCAGCAAAGTTGTAGCAATTAAGGACTTCCCGGTACCACAGAATGCACGCCAAGTCAGACGATTTTTATGAATGGTGGGTTGGTACCGCAGATTCGTTCCGAATTTTTCATCCCTGGCTGCATACCTCTCAGATACTTTGAAAAAAGGTGTCAAATTTAGATTCAGTGGACAAGCTTTAGAATCCTTTAATACCATCAAGGAGAAGCTGACGACCGCTCCAGTATTAGTCAATCCTGATTTTGACAAACAGTTTGTCATACTTTGCGATGCCTCTTCTACAGGCATCGGAGCTGTGTTATGTCAGGAGGACGAAACTGGAGTCGAAAGGCCGATATTCTATTATTCCCAGAAACTAAATAATGCCCAACGTAACTATTCGGTAACTGAGAGGGAATGCTTAGCGGCTGTTAAGGGTATTAACAAGTTTAGACCATACATTGAAGGATACGAGTTCAAGGTTATTACGGACCATGCGAGTCTGAAATGGCTTATGAGCTTAAAAGATCTTAAGGGACGATTAGCGCGTTGGAGTCTGGAGCTCCAGGGATATACCTTTGTGATTGAGCATAGGAAGGGAAGCTTAAACGTCGTTCCCGACGCGTTGTCAACGGCATACGAAATAGAAGCTTTACAATCCGGTTTCTTAGGTTCAAAGAAATCCGCTGACGTGCTGCATATTGATCTGAACGATCCAGCTTTCCAGTCGGATGAATACAAGAATCTCATAGACAGTATCGGTAAAAATAAAGACCAGCTTCCTGACCTTCGTGTCTCGGATGGGTTCGTCTATAAAAAGTTCAATCACAGCACAGGTAATCCTCTTCAAGACGATCTCTCCTGGAAGCTGTGGATTCCAACAGCGCTGACTGACCATCTTATCTTTTTAGCTCATTCACCACCCAGGGCGTCGTATGGTGGTATTGCCAAGACCCTGTACCGATTGCGGCATCAGTTTTATTGGCCTAATATGGCTACCCAGATAAAACAATTTATCTCGAAATGTGAGGTGTGCAAAACCACCAAAGCACCCAATACCATATTAAGAGCTCCGATGGGAAATGCCTTTACCGTGGAGAGACCTTTCCAACATCTGTATGTTGACTTTTTGGGACCCTATCCTCGGTCAAAATCTGGAAATACCCATATGATAGTGGCATTGGACCAACTCACAAAATTTGTGTTCATAAAGCCACTTAAAAGAGCCACCACTGACTTAACAATAAAATTCCTTACTAACGACATATTTTTTGTATTCGGCGTACCCGAAACTCTTCTGTCAGACAACGGCAAACAGTTTACCAGTAGAGAATTTCAGAACTTTTTGAAGCTATTTGGAGTAAGTCACATCAAGACCGCTTCGTATTCACCACAGGCGAATGCAAGCGAGCGCGTGAACAGATCCATATTAGCGGCCATCCGATCGTATATTGACGGTGACCAATCAAATTGGGATCTACAATTACCACAAATAAGCTGTGCGCTTAGATCTGCTGTCCACTCGGCAACGAAGATGTCGCCTTACGAAGCTCTGTTTGGCCAACGAATGATTAAACATGGCAGTGATTTCAAACTGCTTAAGAGTTTGGGAGGGTTGAATAATGCCGATTTAAATGTTGTTCCAAAATCAGACAAAATGAATATCCTGCACTCCTATGTTAAAGCTTCATTAGGGAAGGCACATGACGCATACGCGATGTAGTTCAGCAAATTATAAGGTTGGCGACGAAGTGTTTAAGCGAAATTTTATCTTAAGCGATGCGTCCAAAGGCATTAATGCTAAGCTTTGTCCAAAGTTTGTCAGAGCAAGGGTAAAGCGTGTAATAGGCAACAATTTATACGACCTTATCGATACCTCAGGACGTAGCCTAGGAGTGACACACTCGAAGGACATTCGTCGATAAAATTTTTTTTTTTTTTCTCCTCATAGACCCGGCAACCAATTTTAAAATCCTCCTTTGTCTTTGATACATGTATATAAAAGAAATAAACTGTATATATATGTATTCAAACAATTTTACCTGAAACACATCCAATTTTATTTATCTCAGGGGTGGGTCGATAAGCTATGTAGGTAGCAGTGGCGTGGCGTGGAAAATGTTATATGGTAAGTCGGCAAAAATATGCACCTGCAAACGCTTTCTGAAATTATATTGTGTATTGCAAATCGCATATAAGTAAAGCAATTCAAGCCAATTTCGTATACTTCAAGTCATTAAAGCCAAAATTTACAATGAACCTGAAGTATAATAAAAGTGGCTTCGAAAGAAACCTTTTTTGGCAGATGCAAATGCAATACCTTTAAGAAAATTGATGGTAAAAAAAGGAACTTCACAAATTACTTTTTGTTAAATTAAATAAATAAATAAATACAATAATAAAAAATCCACATATAATATATACAAAAAAAGTTAAAAATAGGAAATATTAATGATAAGTAGGAATTTAAAAACAGCAAAAGTTTGAAAAAATTGTGAAAAGTTTTGCTAAACTGATTTTTTTATTTGTACTCTAAGTCTATTCTCCGATCTTTTTTAACATATTCTGCAAGAACTTTTTCATAAAAGTTAGGTCTACTTTTCATTTTTAAAAGGAGTCGCTTTTCTATTGATAAAAGTGCTAAATCAGAGATCCTGTTTTCTCCTTGGGAATTTCTTAAATATGTATGAATTCTTTTCAGAGTGGAAAAAGATCTCTCCACGGAGGCAACAGTAAGCGGTAGTGTTAAAAATAGTGCAGTTAATTTTAAAATTTGGGAAAATGTTTCACGCAATATTTCGCTTCTCAAATGGTTATAAAGTGCTAGAACGTCAAGTTGTTGAAGTGAAGATGTAGTATAGAGAACTTTTAGTTCATTTTGCAAAGCTGTGAAATCGAAAATTCCAGGAAAAAAATTAATCAGAGAAGATATTTTATCATCTGGGCTTGATAGTGCAAAATTACTGTATTTTGATTTATTAAGTAGATCCAAAAAAATTAAATTCGTGAAAGATTTATATCTTGTCTGAAGTTGGGATATAATATTGTCCTTTATTTCTACAAGAAGGCGCTTATAGTGAGTTTTTAAATCAATATCGAGTAATCTGCGTTTTCGTGGAGGTTCAGCACAATCGTTTATGCTTTCAAAAATGGAATCAAAGTTTAGAAAGTCAGTACAAAGCCAAGACTCAAAACACTCGATTTCTCGCTTAGCAACTTCAACATCCGTTTGTTTATTTTGTATTAAATTAAACAATACATCGGTTTTAGCAAAAATCTCGGAAAGCGTGTTCAATATAAAACAAAACTCTTTCCCTTCTAATTTAAGCAATAAACTTTCGGCCATTGAAAGTGCGTCATTATCCCATTCTTTTGGATTGCCTAATATTTGGTTAAAAGTTTCAATTATATCTAATCTAAAGTTACACATAACGTTAATTATTCGTGAATGGTAATGCCAGCGAGTTTCTGATACTCCCGGCATGCGTCGGTTTGCTTTTTGTTTCAAAAGATTTGAACGTTTAGTTGATTTATTGAAAAAGCGCACTACAGTATTTATATTGCCAAAAAAAACTTTTAACTCAGGTATATTTTCAAGTGATCGGGATAACACCAAATTTAAAACATGTGCGTAGCAAGGAATAAAATTAGCCATTGGACATGCATCGAGGACCTTTTTTTTAACTCCACCTACTTCCCCGGACATAACCGCGGCACCATCGTAAGATTGCCCTATTAACTTTTCCTTGCAACCGTATACATCAAGTATATTAAAAATGTGTTTTGAGAGCTCTTCTGCATTTCGACTCTCACTCACGTCAAAAAAACCAAGAAACCTTTCCTCTATTTCTTCCTCCGATAAGTATCGCAATACGGCACGTAGTTGTTCCCTATGGCTCACGTCTGGTGTTTCATCGATCATAATGGACACAAATCGCGTTTCACTTATTTCAACTTTAATTTCATCTTTAATCACTGCAGCGATACTATGTATCAAATCGTTTTGTATGTCATTTGAAAGACCCGAAAAAACTCGATGTGCACTTTTTTTTTTTTTTTTTTTTTTTTTTTTTTTTTTTTTTTTTTTTTTTTTAATTACACTATCAGATCTGTGTCGTAGCGAGCTTAATACAAGCGCATCTACGAGCAGAGATTTGCCACAGCATATAAAATGCATCCACAGGCTCATCATTTAGTGCATTTGTTAGTGGGACATAACAAAACACTGAAGTTAGTTTGACGTCACTAACAAAATCAATAAACGATAAAATTATTATTAACAAAACAAGAAAAAAAAATAAACATACACTTATTACGACTCTAGAATACAATTACGCAAAGTGTTTTTTAAACTACTTTTACTAACATGCAGTTCAACTACATCGCTATTTTTATTGTAAACTCTACTCATGCGACTTATAGCCTCATGCATACCATAGTTGTATTTATGATTAGGTATATGTAAAATATTTAGTCTACGAAGGTTATAGGAACCTCCACGGGTATTAAAACCAATAGCACTTAAAAGATCAGGAGCATCTATTTGTCCTGATAATATTTGGTGTAAGAAGACCATGTCATTGTTAAGTCTACGTTGAGACAAGGGCAACAACTGCAGCAGTTTAATTCGACACCTATACGGAGGCAAATTGTATACATCATCCCATGGAAGTCCTCTCAAAGCAAATCTTATAAATTTGCGTTGGACTGCCTCAATTCTATTTGAATGAACGACATAGAAGGGTGTCCACACCTGTGAGGCATACTCCAAGTGAGGGCGCACTAGACAATTATATAACAAAAGGGTGACATAAGGATCATTGAACTCTTTTGACCACCTTTTTATAAATCCCAACATAGAGTTGGATTTATTCACAATAACGTTTATGTGTTTATTAAACTCCAATTTAGGATCAAAATAAACACCAAGATCTTTAAAACTGTCTATACGACAGAGAGTGTGCCCCGACAGAGTATAACTGAAATTGGACGGAATACGTTTTCGTGAAAATGACATATGCTGGCACTTAGTGGGGTTCAGATTCAAACCGTTTTTAAAACACCATGTTGTAAAGTTATTTAAATCAGTTTGAAGTGAAAGCGAATCGCTTGGATCTCCTACACATTTGAAAATTTTCATGTCATCAGCATATATCAGTATTTTGCTCTCTCGAATACAAGCTTTTGCATCGTTAATAGCAAGAATAAATAAGATAGGGCCTAAATGACTACCTTGGGGTACTCCAGATTGGGCAACAAAAGGGTTGGATTTAGAGCCTCTAAATTTTACCTGATAAGTTCTTAGTGAGAGATATGATTGAACCCAATTTATGAAACCTGGAGGGAAACCATAAACCTTATGTTTATAAATTATGATGTTATGTGATAACTGGTCAAAAGCTTTGGAAAAGTCAGTGTATATACAATCGACCTCTTTTTTATTTTCCAAACTATTGGAACAATGATGCATAAAAGTTAAGAGATTTGTGACAGTGGATCTATTTTTTACAAAGCCATGCTGCTCTTTACAGATAATGTTTCGACACAGGAATACCAATTTATCACAAATAATATGTTCAAATAACTTAGGAATGCAAGAGAGTTTTGAAATAGGTCTGTAATTAGAAATGTCTCCTCGTTCACCTTTTTTAAAAACAGGTGTAATAAATGCATTTTTCCATTGAGTTGGGAATACTCCTGTTTTAAGGGAGCTTTCAAACATATACTTAAGGTATGGCAAAAGAGCATCTTTGCATTGCTTTACGACTATTGGTGGGATTCCATCGGGCCCAGCAGAATAATAATTTTTTAATGAAGCGATATATTTAATTATTGTCTCATCGTCAAATGTGACGTTGCTGAAATTAACTTGAGAACAGTCATTGAGATAACTGAAATATTGTTCGTCTAAGACAAGAGGGGTATCAATAAATGATTTACTGAAATTCTCTGCGAATAAGTTAGATAAAATAATAGAGCTCGATATTTTTGAATTATTGTAAGAGAAGTTGGCTGGATATCCATCCGTTTTTCTCTTCGAATTGACAAAACTCCAAAAGCGTTTTGGGTCACTTTTAAGAGCGTTCTCCATATTGGCTATATAGCCATTATATAAACTATTTGACATCGCAGAGAATTCCTTAAAATAATTCAGGTACTTACCATAGTCGTATTGATTCTGACTTTTAACAAAATTATTCCAGCCCCGGTTACGTATATTCCGAAGAGATTTAAGATCTTTCGTGTACCAAGGATGCTGGATTTGAGCATTCTTAGAATGCTTGACTGGGATAGTTCTATCCATGCAATCTTTTATTATAAGATAGAATTTGTTAACAGCTTCTTCTAAATTGGAGAGGCTGTCAATATTAATATTCGAAAGAATTATTTCTTCGGATAGCCTTTGAAAGTTCGCCTTCCGAAAGTCAAAAGAGTACGAACGATCATACGAGTCAGAATGTTCGTACAGATGTCCGCCTATGTCAATATAAATATCTAATGGAGGATGATTTTTGTCTATGTTAGTAATGCTGGTACTAGATTCTAATACTGCAGTACTAACAGAGTCAGAAGAAAAAACTAAATCGAGAATTCGATTATTATGATTTTTTATACAGCTTGTTTGCTGTAAGTCAAATGATAAAATGTTATCAAGTAATGATAGCTCTTGTTGTGCAGAGACTTCTGATGGTATAAAATGAGCTTCTCCTTCCGAAGGCACCCATTCTATGTGTGGTAAGTTGAAATCACCCAGCAACAAAATATTACTGTCACAACAAGATAAGTCAAAGATGTATTCTAAAGCCTTTGATAGCTCAGAATACAGAGTGCCAAGACGATAGGAGGGAATGTACGCATTTGCGACATAAAGGTATTTATTTCCAATAGTTATCTTAACACAAATTATTTCGGTATTAAGAATGAATGGAAAATCAATTTTCTCAGAGGTAAGGTGACTGCGAACCGCAGTAAGAACACCTCCTCCAAGCGCTTTTAGGTCATTTATGTGACGGTCATTCCTATATACTAAGAACTCATGATTAAAGAGTTCCGAGTCAAGTATACTGGCGTTAAGCCACGTTTCGGTTAAGGAGAATATGTCGTGTGAAAAGGCTTGAGAGTTTAGAAATATATTTTTTGCTTTTGTTCGGAGCCCTTTTACATTTTGGTAGTAGAGGGACAGTCGGTAGAGTTTTTTGGTGCCGAGCTTTTAACTCCGCGTTTAGCTCTCCGTGGCTTAAACTCATTGACAATAGTATTTACGGGCCATGAGTTAGTGTCACATACTTTTTCGAAAAGATTTGGTGGTACAACTATTTTAAATGAAGAAACGAAACTTTCCGGTTTACTAATTTTGGTACATTTAATAGAGGTACCTGCGGGGACGAGGTTTGTTGAAACCAAGTGAGTCATCACATTTTCGGAGGAAGTACATGGTTTCAATCTTGATATAAAAATCGATTTGGGTTTAGGAATCGATTCAATTGTAGATAATTCCGAAGTCAATAAAGGAATTAAAGTAGACGGTTTATTTGCTATATTGCGAGAAGTAAAAGAAGTCTCAGATCCTACCGACAAATTTGGATTCGAATTGGGTTTGTTTAAAATCTGACTTCTAAGGTTAGAGCGTTTAGCTCTTGGATTAGCCAATGATGAGTTCGCATCACGCTTTCGCTTTCCTTTAATAGCGACAACTTTATCATTGGCTACATCAGTCGGGGCAGATTGTATTATATCTGTATCAGTATACTTCTGGGTTTTATGTTCTCGTATGGAAATATCTTGCTCCAATCTTGGCAAAGGCTCAGTAGATGTGGAAGCGTCAACGGACAGACAAGGGTCAGGGAATGCAGACACAGTGGATACTGCATGATTAAAAGACTCGAAAAGGTCTTTGAAACCTTTTGAGAGCCTAACAATATCGGTTTTAAATGCCGACATTTTGAAAGCACTTGAACACTGTTCTAAATGGGAGTCTATTAATGTGTCATACTTAGATAAGTATAAAATTGTTTCAACATAATTACCACGATTAATAGAATCTTGCTTTTCGTTGTGACCCCGAAATGCTTGTTCCTGTTTGCCTAAAAGAACTACTGTATCTATAAAACGTTCCATTAACTTACGGTTTCTATCAACTTTTTTGTTGTGAGCTTCAAAGGAATTACCTAAGGAGGTTTCAATGCGATTAGTGCCGAATTCGTGCAAAGATAAACAGCTTCGAATATGTTTTTCCGTTTTGACATGTTTATTTGCGGAATTAACTAAATTGTTTATGTCAGCGTAGCCAGTACGGCTCCAAACACTAGGGGAATTTGAAAAAAGAAGACAAGGAAAGCAAAACATTTTGTTAAGCTTACAACTGCCAGTCAACCAAGTATATTTTTGGTACATGGATGCATTAAAATGCGAAACAAAACCATCCTTGCGCTTATAATCTATTTTCATAGAAGGAGTAGAGCGCCCTATCTCTATAACTTTTTTTTTTTTAAGAAAATTCAACTTACAAAAAGCATTTTCTTCCTCCAAAAGCAAATCTACCAAACAACAATTTACAGTTAATAATGCCATTATCTCTTAATAATTAGCTATTTGAAATTATCTGAATTCAACTGAAAATACCACAATTTTAACTTTTCACACTTTTCACTGTTTTAAATTTCTTTTTTATTGCACATCAATAATTACACTCAAAATTTTCTTTAAGTTACGCATCGCAATCTGCTTCATAACTAATTTTTTTCCAACAGAAATAATCTAAAAGAAAAGACAAAATTCACCAATAAGTCGTTGAACATCGGGTTATTTTTTTGCATAAGACAGCGTGTGTTAAACAGAGAGGAGTCAAACACGGTGAACGATAAAGGGAAAACAAGGAAAGAAAACCAATTTGTTCTAGCCAGCCAGATATTTTATAACACGGCGTTTGTCGGGTTACACTTTGCTTTGTTTTGCTAGCGCTTTGCAGTTGTCTTTCCTATGGGCTATGAAATATGTGGAGTATGGGATAGAGAATAACCATGCAATGATCTGTGTATGTGTGTGCGTAAAGCAGTAGAACGATATGAAAGCGGATGACTTGCAGCAGGTTGAGGGGTTGTTGATAGAATTTGTGGCTTGCGTGTGCTGTGCAGGTGTGGGAAACACAAATATTGTGTTTATATGAGGATATTAAGATTCATGTTGCTTGTTTTATTGGTACATTGTTGAAAAGTAGAATTTCAAAAGGTAACTCGGTAGGAATCGAGTTATATGGACGCCTCATTTTTTGACTTTTTCGTTGGGTTTGCCGCGGATTTTCGAGTAGATCTGGTGCGATGGATTTTATTCAGAAAAATACAAATTATGTACTAGAAAATCTAGAAAAGTTTTATTTAAATTTTAAACTCAAAATTATATATTTCTGAATAAAACTTTTTGTGCTAGATGGAATTGAAAGTTTAGGCCCGGCAAGCCTTACGAATGAGAGAGACCTTTCGGGTTAGTTGGAGTGAGCGAGTAAAATATTCTGATGGTTGATGGTCATACGATTCAGTTTGACGTTTGCTCGCCATTCATTTTTTAGACGTGAAGTCAATCGGACGTGGTTTGTGTGCTAACCGAAGCGCAGTTAAACCTTTGAATAGTTGAATTCGGTAGTGCAAAAACAAGAAAAAACGTAAAGAACACAAGCGCAGGTGACCGTTCGCATATGTGTACACGACATTTATCGAACCACCCTTGCAAAATTGGCTTGTTATATCCAATTAAACTGCGACCCACCCCGTCCGATTGATACAGAGAAGTAAACAAACGTATAAAACGCCGCTCTAAGCCAGCAACTTGAAGCCGGCCTCGTGTTCCCAGAACCCGTACTCCGGAACGATACACTTATTCAGTGCCTAAAACCAGCAGAGAGAAATTGTCCCCGTGTTTTCACCACGCTGGAAACAGGGACATGTGTATGACCGATAAAACCACCTAGAATTTTTGCCATTTGTGGGATCCTTGGCCGGACAAGTGAAGGGTAACGTGTGGGGGAAACAAAATAGTTCCAAGGAACATCTTTCAGTGTTTGGTGCAACAAGAGCAAAATTATTAGTCGGCTACATATACTTGTTGCCCAGTGTAGAAGTGCTGTGCGACAAAAAATTCCCCACCTGCTCTTCACCAAGGCAACATCATTCTTTTCTCGCGCTAAAATAGGAAAAGTTTGCACCCACGATCAGCGCCAACGTTTGCCACGTGTACTGCTTACTCGAAGCACACACCACAGCTTAAGCCAAAACCAGGAAGGCTTAATCGACCCAATACCCCAACCAACAACGAGCGTTTTCATCTATGAGCTATAGAGGGCCCTGTAATTTAAACAAAAGATAAGTAGTGGTAAATTTTGAATTTTTGATTTGTAAACCGTTTCGTTTGAAATGTACCTCATTCTTTTATAGAATAGTTTCCTCGCCAAAAGATACTCAATATATTTAAGTGGTATCACAATTAATTTTATTTTATTTTACAATTTTGAAGGGATGAAAAAAAAATCGTTTTAACAACGAAGTTAACCAAATTCATAAATATAACCTTTTTTGTTTTGGAATTGGTTTTGAGTGATTTTCATAACCTTTATGGTTAAATGAGTTGGTTCGTAGCTCGATTCGGTAATTCGTCACTGGTACAAACGACCATGTCGTCAGTTTAATTAGTTTTTCGAGGATGTGTCGGATCATGACAGGATCCTAAGGAGGTAACTCAAACCCGTGGTATTTAACCTTTTCTAAGGGTAAGTACCACTTTTTAAGTTAGGGGCCATTGCTAACCGAGCGCAGCGATGGCCATGGTCGCTAAATTAATTTTTAGTTAGGGGTGGGTCAGCTCTTGGAGAGTATCTCCACCTTAATCTCTCCACCTGATTTTTCACTATGGGGGGGGGGAAAACATGATTGAATCTAGCGAAACTCGGGCCTCGCTTTTATTTTGTTTTGGTGGTTTGGTTACGGATGCTGTAGTGGCAGACCTTTACTACAGTATCTTATACAGGCATGTAAAATATCAATGTAACCCCTGTCCAGGTCTTGTGGCAAGATCCCATACCCGCCGCTGAGCTAGCGAGTGGATGATCATGCCTGGGCCGCAAGATGGCTGGACACCGCTCCTTCTGGTCTGCCCGGACTGGCCTAAGGGTCCTGTGACCTTGGGTCATAAGGGTAGATAGTGTTAGTAGGAGGGATCAACCCCAACGCCTGAATAAGGGAAGTTTTTTTTTGTAATCCAGGAGCGAGGCCTCAGCCAGCACGGGTGATAGTGCCGGAAGAGGGCTGGTTTCATTCCAAGGAGGACAACGGGTCATCTTTAAACATTTTGCTTCCTGAGGGCGTTCGGGGTACGTTACAAGGCACGAAACTATTTCAAATCTGCACTTGAAGAAGCTAAGAGCAGTTACATCGCTAGAAAAATTGAGAATGCATGTGATCAGAAGAAAATGTGGAGGAAGCTAAAGCACTTGGTACCTAATGAGGATACCAAATAAATTAAAGAAGTGTACTTTAATAAAGATAGCATTGCGGAAATAAGAAACCAAATTAATTATGTATGTTATGAGAATATATTAAATGATTGTTATTATTTAAATTGTTAAATAGTAACGAATTGGGGAACATAATTAAAACTATGAACAATAAAAAAGGTCCAAACTTTGCGTCCAGTTATATGTACCTACATACTTCTGAACTCTTTGGTGGTATGTTGACAGAAATTATAAATGGTGAATTTCCGGATTGTTGTAAGGAGTCTATTATAATAAAAATAGTACCCAAAATGACATCGTCATTTTTATACCCTATCCCATAGTGGTATATTAGTTTTGATACATAGATAAATAATTTAGCTATATATACCTCAAAGTACATGGATCGACTCAGAATCGCTAGAGGAGTCGATTGAGCCATGTCTGTCTGTCCGTCCGTCTGTCTGTATGTCCCCGATTTTTAGACATTTAATTTTGAGATAGGATAATGACATTTGGTATATAGGATCCTTGTGCGAGGCTACAGAACAAGTGTAAAAATTTTCAAAATCCGCCCACTTTTTAGAAAAACGTTTTTTTTTTTTGGTTAAACGATAAGGAGTTTTTAAAATGTTTTTTAAAAAGATATTTAGACAATATGAATATCTATATTTCTTACATATAAAGTTTTTTGCCACGCCCACTTTTTGTAAAAAACGCTTTTTGTCTAAATTTTAAAAAGTTCGAAAAAAACTTTGATGCAAACACTTCCGGTAATCTTAACATTTTTTCCATAGATCATATTTTTTTTTCCTGCAAAAACCATTTGTAAACCCCGGAAGCCGCTGCTGCTAGTTTGCTCTTTCTAATATGTTTGTAACAATTTTAAATTGTATATTAATATTTTAATAATAATAATACCCCATCTCAAGGCATTAGCAATATGAATACGTTGTTATTTGTCGAACCACAAACGGTTTTGATAAACTGTCTGAAACTTAAAATTTAAAACTAAGCCTGATATGTAGCAACGAAAAATAAACTACTCCAGGAATTATATTATATGAATTTCTTAGTTTTAAATATTGATGTGCTATTCTAAAGGGTCCGCCAAACAACTTTTTATACCCTATCCCATAGGGGGGTATATTAGTTTTGATACTTAGTTTGTAACATAGAGAAATAATTTTGCTACATATATCTCAAAGTATATGGATCGACTCAGAATCGCTAACTACTGCATATTTTCTCAAATTTCTTTTTTATACCCTATCCCATAGGGGTATATTAGTTTTGATACATAGTTTGTAACATAGAGAAATAATTCAGCTACATATACCTCAAAGTATATGGATCGACTCAGAATCGATAGCTGAGTCGATAAAGCCATGTCTGTCCGTCCGTCCGTACGTCACCAGTTTTTGGGCCTTAAATTTTGAGCTAGAAGGATGAAATTTGGTACACGTGCTCTTTGTTTCTCCCAGCAGAACAAGTGTAAAAATTTTTGAAATCCGCCCACTACCACGCCCCCATTTTAGAAAAACGTATTTTTTGGCCAAACCATAAGGAATTTTGAAAAACTTTCTGAACAACATATTTAGACAATCTGAATATCTGTATTTCGTTCATATAAAGTTTTTTGCCACGCCCACTTTTTGGGGGCGTATTTAATAAAAAACGTTTTTCGGTCAAATTTTAAAATTTTCTAAAAAACTTTTGATGCAGAATCATTAGTAATATAAATATGAACATTTCGTCAATAGACCATTTTAACCCACGCCCACTTTTTGGGGGGCGCTTTTATATAAAAACCATTTTTATACCCTACCCCATAACATATGCAGGAGAAAACCTTGTCTTTTGTAGAACCGTAAAAGTTTTTTATAAGCAGTCTGAAGAATTTGTTGTCACCATGTCATTTTCTTTATTTTATCCACATCGTGTTTTTAGCCATGTCCACTTTTTGAGGATTAAGTCTTACAGATAGGATGGGATAGGGTATTCAACGATCCGCACAGTGGATTGTAGCCTTCTCATATGTTTTATTTGAAAGTACAATCCTTCTGGTTATTAATGGAAAAAAATTTCATTCAAATGGCTGCCTCGGCTGGCCATGCAGTAGCCTACACGATCGGTCCAATTTTTAAGCACATTATCGATTGTGTGCAGCTGTATTTCACCAATGGCTTCACGAATATTGTCCTTTGAAGCGTCAATTGTCTCTGGCTTGTCGGCGTAATACTAATCTTTTACGGCACCCCACAAATAATAGTCCAACGGTGTCAAATCGCAGCTCCGAGGTGGCCAAACGACATCAGCTCTGCGGCTGATAATGCGATCTTGAAAAACAGGGCGCAAAACATCGAGTGTTGCTTCGGCTGTGTGGCATGTAGCGCCGTCCTGTTGAAGCCAAATGTTGCCAATATCCTCCTCTTCAACATGGCCCGATAACGATCGCCATTGACTGTAACGGCCACTCCTTGCTCATTTTCGAAGAAAAATGGCCCAATTATGCCTCTGGACCAAAATCCGCACCAAACTGTGACTCGTTTTGGGTGTACATATGCTTGAACAACTTCAAGCATATACATAACCATATTCGTTCAGCGGAAGGATAAAACTAATTATCTGTCACATCAGACATGAGCTAAGTGTTACCATTCACGAAATAAGCACTAGTTGAAAAAAAAACGTTAGATGGCGGACCCGTTATAATCGGCAATGTTTCTAAACCCCTCCGTAAAACTCCACTAAATTCTTGCTACGATTGACGACTTCTTACATGCACAACTTTCTATTTACCCATCTGATATTGTTGGGATGCAGAATCGATCCCGGTGATGTTTGAAGGGAGAAATAAAAATTAGACGAATTTTTAACGTTACAATTAAAGTTTATTTCTTGAATAAATGATCTTACCTCGTGGAGGGTTAGTAAAAGAAGAGAAAGTAAAAAGGTGGAAAACTCATATGAAGGGCATGAAAGAAAGTGGTATACAAATTTGAATTCACTATTTACACACGCCATCTATGGTTTCACAATTAAAATATACAACTTAAGTTGGATACATAGTAGATTATATACGTGTCGATAAAGAAGTACTTAAAATAAATTATGTATAAGAGTTTACGGTGTTTGGCTTAAACATTGCCGCCCGCCTTGCAGTAATATGATCTGCAAATAACCAATATCGAAACTTTGTTTAATAATCTATCTAATCCCTATATCTGAACAATCAGATTGAGAACCTTTGTTTTATTCGAAGGGGTTCCACTCACTTCGAGAGAAAGGAATGTTAGTGGGGAATATCTAAACTATCTAGATACGTCAGCAAATTTGCAGATACATTTTAAATATAAAATAAATCATTTAAATATAAAAAAAAAATTGACAACTTATTGAAATTTGATATAAATGCATATATAAGATATACATGATACGTATGCTTACATATATTTCAAGTGCAATTCACAATATTTATTAAACTAAAAAGAGTATTAAATAAAGTTAGTTAATTAGGTAGGAATAACGCATAGCTTAACAACATGCCTAGTTATATCGCCTTGCTGAGTTCGAATGCTTGCTACACGTACTCTACCGTCATTGCCTGGAAAAACGTTAATAACACGACCCAACCGCCACTCTGTTGGGGGTAAGTTTTCCTTTCTGACTACTTCTATATCTCCGATTTGAACATCTCGTTGAGGAAATTTCCACTTATATCTTTTATGCAATTCCTTTAGATATTCTTCTTTCCAGCGTTTGCAAAAATGGTGCTGGAGCAATTTTAGCTTTTCCCATCGACTCAATAAAGAAAGTGAAGATTCATGTGGAATTGGCTCTGTTATAGATAGAAGGGGGCTTCCTATTAAGAAATGCCCTGGAGTGAGTGAAAGTCCGCAGATGGACTTTCAGATACTGCACTGATAGGACGCGAATTGAGGCACGCTTCTATGCGACAAAGTAATGTTGAAAACTCCTCAAAGGTACTCCAGTTGCAACTTTTTTAAAGTGTGTCTTGAAGCTTTTGACACCTGCTTCCCATAGACCGCCCATATGAGGAGTGCCTGGAGGAATAAAATGCCATGATAATGCATTGTTATGCGATCTACAAATCTCGACAGTCGTCTGATTTAAAAAGCTTTTGAAGTTTTCTTTAATAATGCGATTTGCCCCAACGAAGTTGGTTCCATTATCAGAATAAACCTCTTGTGGAAGGCCTCTTCTGGCAACAAATCTATGAAATGCAGCCATGAATGCCGCTATTGATAGCTCAGAGCTACCTTCCAGATGTATGGCCTTCGTACAAAAGCATACGAAAACACACACGTAGCCCTTTGTTATCCGACAACTTCTTCCGAAATACGTCTTTATATCGAAAGGACCAGCAAAGTCTACTCCAACCTTTGAAAACGGACGAGAAAAGTCTGACCTTTCCCGAGGCAGAGCTGCCATATGTTGGGAACGTTGATTTTTCTTGTGAATCACACAAATTTTGCAGTTATTAACACATGCTTTTATTAAATTTTTGAGCTTGGGGATCCAATATTCTTGCCTAATGATGACAAACATTAATTGATTTCCTCCGTGGAGGGAAATCTTATGAATGAAATTCAAAAGAAGTTTGGCAAACAATGATTTATATGGCAAAATTATTGGATACCGTTCGGCCCATGAAAGATTTGAATTGGTTAGTCGACCGTTTACTCGCATAACACCTTTAGTGTCGAGAATTGGATTAAGTGCCAGAAGCTGACTTGACCGAGTAATCGATTGGTTGCTCATTAGGAGTCGGTATTCACAATGGAAATAAGTTTTTTGGGAAAGAATTATAAGTCTTTCCTTAACGAAATCGATTTCATCCTTTTCGATTTCGTAGGATTTGTGCTCAAATTTAGGTTTGAACCGTGGGTTTGTCAAATGACAGAATCTGAATACGTATGATATTACTCTCAAAGCTCTCGAATAACAAGAAAAGTTTTGGAGTGTATCTTCATATTCAATGGATGATGCATGAAACGATTTATGAGGTTTAGACTCTAGGTCAGCATCATGGACAAATGAAGGAGTGGTAGAGGGCCAAGGCATTCGATTAGTTCGAAGCCATATTGGACCGTGCCACCACAACTCATTGTCCACAAGTTCACCAGGAGCCATCCCCCTAGTTGCTAGATCAGCCGGATTATTCTCTGAAGATACATGTCTCCAGTTAATGTCTCCAACATAATCCTTGATTTGGCTAGTGCGATTAGCAACAAATGTTCGCCAAGAACATGGTGGTTTATCTAACCACGCAAGAACTATAGACGAATCAGTCCACAAGTATGCTGAAACGTTTTCTGATCTGAACATGTCTACAACTTTTTTGAAAAGCTTGGAGAGTAGAACGGCGCCACATAGCTCAAGTCTAGGTAGGGAAATCGTGTTCACTGGTGCAACTTTGGTTTTTGAACAAAGAAGTTGACATATACCATCTCCAACAGAATTGCATCTGACGTAAATGGCCGCAGCATAAGCTTGCTCGGAAGCGTCGCTAAACCCATGGATTTCGACTTTGGCGTGTGAAACTGTTCCTAGCCATCTGGGTACACCTAACATAGAAACATCAGTAAAGGTCGTAGTAAACGATTTCCATGTATCTAGAGAATGAGGCGTAAGATGTTCATCCCAACCAGTTTTATCTTTCCATATCTGCTGCATTAATATTTTTGCTTTAATGATAACTGGTGCAGTCCAGCCTGCTGGATCGAAAAGCCTGGCTATGTGTGAAAACACTTCGCGCTTAGTACAGGCAGATGAAAATGGGATAGGTTTTATTTTAAAGTAAAACGTGTCAGACTTGGCATTCCAAAAAACACCAAGAGTTTTGACAGAACTTTGGTCGGTCAAATTTAAAAAAAGATCGTTCAGAACGTGATCTTTAGGGATATTTGATAGTAATGTTAGATTATTGGCAGTCCATTTTCGGAGGACAAAACCAGCAGAAGAGAGGATGGATATAATCTCAGATTGTGATTTCAAAGATTGTTCCAGCGAATCAGAACCTGTAAGTAAATCATCAACGTAAAAGTCGTTGCGGAGCATTTGAGCTCCTAATGGATACGTTGACTCTTCGTCATCAGCGAGCTGCAAGAGAGTACGTATTGCCAAATAAGGTGCACAGTTGACACCGAAAGTGACTGTTTGTAGCTCGTAATCTTCAATATCACTTTCAGGAGAACTTCGGAAAAGAATTCTTTGAAAGGAGGTTTGCGAAGGATGAACGCGTATTTGCCGATACATTTTGGTTATATCTGCGTTGAAAACGTATCTATACTTACGCCAACGCAGCATAAGTGAAACTAGGTCCTTTTGTAAACTAGGCCCAGTGTGAAGAACATCGTTGAGACTGTTGCCGTTTTGAGATGGATTTGAAGCATTGAATACAACGCGCAACCTTGTTGTTGAGCTTTCTGGCTTAACAACAGCATGGTGAGGCTTAAATCGCCAGCAAATTCCTTTTTAAAGGGAAATTTGACAACGTATCTACCATCGGATTGTCGAATGGTAGATTCGGAGTAAAGACTCTCGCAATAACGATCTTCCTGTGACATGGGTCTTGGATCACAAATCTCTTCCAACTCCCAGAAACGCTTAACTTCTTCATCCAGAGAAACTTGGTTAAAGTTGGACACATATTTTGAAAGCGTGGAATCGCTCGGTTTTTGAAGGGGACCAGAAACGATCCAGCCGAAAATTGTATTTTGTGCAACCAAGTTTCCTAAAAGATTCCGACGAAGTCCTTCTAATATAATAGTTGGATAAATATCAGCTCCAATGAGTAAATCTACTCGAGAAGAATTATAAAAATGGGGATCTGCAAGCTTAAATTCAGAAAGTTCTGTGATGTCTATTGAATCAACTGATTGAGAAGGAAGTTTTCCGGTTGGATTCTCAACAACTAGAGCTTGTACAGAAACAGTTTTTGAATCTAAGTTTGCTCCTATTTTAAAGTGGCATAACATTTTTGATGTTGTAGCTAAAGTTGCATTAACGCCAGAAATAGTTGCATTAATTGGGGTAAATGGAAGGGATAAACGAAGTTGTGCAGCTTTAGAGATCAAAGTAATTTCTGATCCAGGGTCAATTAGTGCTCGGAAAGTGTATTTGTTACCCTGAGAATAAACTTGAACTAAAGCTGTAGCCAAAAGAATTTGCTTCGAAGATTTCGAAAAATATTTGTGTTTACATTAGAAGGGTTAGATGCAGTAGTGGACTGTATATGTAGTTGTGAATTCGTTTGAGGATTCGATTGAGAAGTCGATGGAATCGGCATTGGTGGGTTAAGAGTTGTTTCTTGCAAATGAAGAAGTGTATGGTGTCGTTTCTTGCAATTGTTGCAATTAAACTTACTTCTACACGTTTGTGTAGTGTGAAATGTAGCTAAACAGTTTATGCATAAATTATTTGCTCGAACTATTTCAATTCTATTCTGGATAGAATTCTGCAAGAACGTAGGACAAGCGCGTAATGAATGATTACCTTGACATAAAAAGCAAGTTGGTTTATTAACCTTGGTATGATGTGTTTTCAGTTTTCTGGTTGATTGTACCTGTGGAATTGAAACACTTTGTTTAGGTTTTGAAGAAAGTCGTAAATCATTGACTGTTTCTAGCACTTTATATCGCGAAATTAGGAATTTGCTTAAATTTTCCCAGGTTGGTATCTCAGCTGGATTTTCTAAGCCTTGTTCCCAAAGAGAAAGGGATTTTTCAGGCAAACGACTTGAAACTAAAAAGGTCAATAAGGAATCCCAGGAGTCCGTTTTAATTCCGTACGATTTTAAAACACTAAGACAGTCAATTGTTTATTAACAAGTATTCTTTTATTTTCATATTGCTCTTTAAGAGCATTCCACGCAAGCTCAAAATTGTCATCAGTAAAGGCAAACTTAGATACAATGCCGTATGCATTATCGCGAGTCTTAGCCAACAGATGAAACAGCTTTTGAACTGCACTTAATCGCGGATGATTAATATAGACCGCAGTAAACATGTCGCGAAACGACGGCCACGAAAGATAATCTCCGTAGAATACCTCAGAATCACACGCAGGAAGTGAAGAAGAAGGAAGAGATTCATTTAACAGTTATTTTTAGGTTTCTTAAAATTCAACAAGTTGCTGGTGGTCATAATTAATTCTGTTGAATCTCTAGGAGTTGTTGAACAAAGAAAAAAAAACATATGAGAGGCTACAATCCGCTGTGCGGATCGTTGAATACCCTATCCCATCCCATCCTTAAAATTCATATCCTCAAATTATAGGCCTTATGGCGATGAAATACAGAAAATGACATTGTCACAATATATTGCTCAGACAGTTTATCAAAACCTTTTGTGGTTCGACAAAAAACAACGTATTTCTATTGCTAATGCCTTGGGATGGGGTATACAAATGGTAAGAAAACGCCCCCAAAATGTGGGCGAAGGTGAAAATGATCTATGGACAAAATGTTTATATTACCATTGCGGAAATATTTGCAACAAAAATTTTTTTGAAAGTTTTAAAATTTGGACAAAAAGCGTTTTTTTTTCTAAAAACGCCCCCAAAAAGTGGGCGTGTCAAAAAACTTTGTATGGACGAAATGTAGATATAAGGATTGCCTAAATATGCTGCTCAGACACTTTTTTTGAAATTCCTTAGGGTTTGGCTTAAAACTACGTTTTTCTAAAAATGGGCGTGGCAGTGGGCGGATTTCAAAAATTTTTACACTTGTTCTGCTTCGTCGGCCAGAGAGTCTATATACCAAATTTCAATTCTCTAGCTCAAAATTTAAGGCCCAAAAATCGGTGACACACAGACGGACGGACGGACGGACAGACAGACATGGCTTAATCGACTCAGCTAGCGATTCTGAATCGATCCATATACTTTGAGGTATATGTTTCGAAATTATTTCTCTATGTTACAAACTTAATGTCAAAACTAATATACCCCCCTATGGGATAGGGTATAAACATATGAGAAGGCTACAATCCGCTGTGCGGATCGTTGTATACCCTATCCCATCTCATCCTTAAAATGAATATCTCCAAAAAGTGGGCTTTATTAGCCTATAATATAGAAAATGACATTGTCAAAACAATATATTGTTCAAACAGTTTATCAGAATATGGCATGAACATAAATTGGGAAGCGTCTGTCAAATATTTAGGAATATATTTAGACACCAAATTAACTTTTAGCGCTCATGTTGCCAACACATTAAAGAAAATTGCGATTGCTATCAAAATACTATACCCTTTTATAAATCGGAAGTCAATGCTCTCGAATGAAAACAAAATAATTATCCATAAAGTGATCTTCCAGGCTATTCTTCTCTATGGTTGCCAAGTATGGGGAAATATTGCAATGTGCCATATTAAAAAATTACAAATATCCCAAAACAAATTATTAAAAATGATGCTCAACTTACCGTGGCATCACTCAACTTCGAATCTTCATAATAGAGCGAATATTGAATTGGTCGTTGACAGAATTGAGAAGTTAAATCTTAGTTTTTTGGACCGCTGAAATTTTTCTGATAACCCTCTTATACAAAATTTGATTATGAATTAATTTAGATAAATAGTTAAGAACCTTTTAATAAACTCTCCCTCCTTGAGCATTTATGATTATTTATTTATTTACCTTATTATTTATTAAATTATACTTTATGTTATTAACTTATTTATTCGTTTGAATTGTTATTAATTTATTTACTTGTTTAATTGATATTAATTTATTTATTCGTTCAATTGTTATTAATCTATTTATTCGTTTAACTGTTAAATTATTTATATGTTTATTTATTTATCTACATATTTCCATATATCTATAAATATCACTACGTACCTTATTATTATTATTAAATTATTTATTTATTTATTTATTTATTTATTTATTTATTTATTTATTTATTTATTTATTTATTTATTTATTTATTTATTTATTTATTTATTTATTTATTTTTTTTTAATTTATTTATCTAGTCAATAGTATCGCTATATTATTATTAATTATATTTATTATTATTTATATTATTATAAATATTCAAATTGAAGGTTTTTTTTCGTATTTTCCTTCAGTATTATTATATTTTCCTCAATGTTAATTGCTCAATTATGTTTAAAATCATGTTTCAGAAGAAAGATACATATTATCATATCTCTGTATTGTAAAATGTGTGGTAACTAACCTATTGTAAATTTATATACGAAATAAATATCTATCTATCTATCTATCTATCTAAGTGAAAAGGAACTATTTTTTGAAACATTTTCAGTTGCAAGTGATTTAACGTGCAACAAGACTTGTGAAACGCCTAAAGCAATATCATCTTGATTGTCGACTTTCTCAGTAGGAGAACTACTAGGAGAAGGATTCAACTTATTAGTTGCACTAAAAATCCATTCTAAGCAAGAGATATATGTTTCGGTTGAAAGCTTATAACGGGTGATTTTTTAGCTGGTTTGGTTTTGGCAACACTGGTTTTGACAGCTGACGTGTGTTTAGTACCTTGTGTCACTGTCAAACAGCTTCAGTTTGGTTTGCAATTTAATCATGGATCGTCTTACAAATGAACAACGCTTGCAAATTATTGAATTTTACTATCAAAATTCGTGCTCGGTTCGAAATGTTCATCGCGCGCTGCTTCCATTTTATGATCGGCATTCTCGACCTTCTGAGCAGTCTATTCGGAAGATTGTGACCAAATTTCGCACCAAATTTACTTTGTTGGACATTAAACCACCAACACGTTTACGTACTGTGCGTAGTGAAGAAAATATTGCGGCCGTATCAGCTAGTGTGACAGAAGACCGCGAAATGTCGATTCGGCGCCGTTCCCAGCAGTTAGGCCTTTGTTACAGCACTACGTGGAAAATTTGGCGGAAGGATTTGGGCGTAAAGCCTTTTAAGATACAGCTGGTGTAAGAACTAAAGCCAGCCGACCTACCACAACGCCGAATTTTTGGTGAATGGGCTCTTGGAAAGCTGGCCGGGGATCCGCTTTTTTATCGAAAAATTGTGTTCAGCGATGAGGCTCATTTTTGGTTGAATGGGTACGTAAATAAGCAAAATTGCCGCATTTGGAGTGAAGATCAGCCAGAATCATTGCAACAGCTACCAATGCATCCCGAAAAAGCCACTGTTTGGTGCGGTTTATGGGCCGGCGGCATTATTGGGCCATATTTCTTCAAAGATGATGCGAATCGCAGCGTTACTGTCAATGGTGAACGCTACCGAGCGATGATAACAAACTTTTTTTTGCCCGAAATGGAAGTTCTTGACTTGCATGATATGTGGTTTCAACAAGACGGTGCCACATGCCACACAGCACGCGAAACAATGGCGCAATTGCGAGGCGAGTTTGGTGAACAGTTAATTTCACGTTTCGGGCCGGTCAATTGGCCGCCTAGATCGTGCGATTTGACACCATTAGATTATTTTTTGTGGGGGTATGTCAAGGCTATATGTGGCCGATATGTGTGAAAGAGTATGCCAAAATTGGACTCAGCGGATGGGCTACCTGAGACGCAGCCGCGGTCAACATTTGCATGAAATTATCTTTAAACATTAAATTGCAAGGTTCAAACTATCGATTCAAATAAATATTTCATTCATTTTTTCGATTTTTTTGTGTTTTTTTTTTTTAAAAAGTTCTAAACCTCTTAAAAAATCACCCGTTATTTAGATTTCACTGCAGCTAAATTATCTTGCGATAATGGTTCTGTCGTGTTACGAACGCAATCCGCATAAGCAGATTTAACTTCTGACCACAAACTCAAAAGCTCTACTTTCCTTGCGTCTAACGAATGAAGCGATGCGGAGTTTATATTAATTTCTTTAATATCCGCGAAATACTCGACCAGGTTATCGGCGCAAAGTATAAAATTCTCCATTTGAGACATTTTGTTGTTTATTTAAACAGATCAAACTTTAAACAGTTTTAAAGAACCAAAATAATTTTGTTCCCACTATATTGGTACGAAGAATTCGAACTGGCACTATATAACTATACACATAAATATCAAAATAGTAGCATTCAATTATTAATTATATAAAATGAATAAGAATTTAATTCACTATTATGAAATGCACAAGAATAATAGTAAAACACACGTACCTGTTGATGGTGAATAGCTGAACATGAACTGTATTTTCGGTATCTTCTCGTGAGACCTTGAAAATCGTGGTGAATTCTGCGCTAAACTGCTCGTGCCAAGATTTGAATATGTAGAGACTTCTTTGGTGGTGATGAGCGGTGAATAGATGATAGTGGTGAATAGATTTTTCACGTGCTGCGAACTTGTCTATGATGGGTGATCGATACACTATAACTATATGTATAGAATGGTTGCGGATTTCACTGATGATCGGTTGGTTTTAACACTGAGTGAGGTTAATATGACTGCTTGTTGGTTGTATTATACAAATGATGGATTTTGGTAATCAGCTCTAATTTCTTTTATTGAATAAATGATGGAACTGTGGCACTTTCATCAAATAAAGATGTAGATCTTGTTGAGTTGTATTGCGAAGAATTCGGCAATTCAAATGGTACACGTACAATCATGCGGTTGCAGAGTAGTAATGCGATGAAAGGGAAAGAAATTCCGTGTGATTGTCGACGCCAAATTGAGTAGAAATACTCGTAGAATCGTTGATTCGTTGATATGGCTCGATTAGGACCAAATGTTGGGATGCAGAATCGATCCCGGTGATGTTTGAAGGGAGAAATCAAAATTAGACGAATTTTTATCGTTACAATTAAAGTTTATTTCTTGAATAAATGATCTTACCTCGTGGAGGGTTAGTAAGAGAAGAGAAAGTAAAAAGGTGGAAAACTCATATGAAGGGCATGAAAGAAAGTGGTATACAAATTTGAATTCACTATTTACACACGCCATCTATGGTTTCACAATTAAAATATGCAATTTAAGTTGGATACATAGTAGATAATATACGTGTCGATAAAGAAGTACTTAAAATAAATTATGTATAAGAGTTTAAGGTGTTTGGCTTAAACAGATATATTTCTGTATAGTTACAGGTACTCCATATATATTACAAAATAAGGGTTGGAATAGTTTAACATTTACATTTACATTCAGTAAGATTTTGCGTTCCACGTTACCTAACCACAATATTCAGTTGTAATCTTAAATCCAAACACGGCCAATCTTCATAAACGCTGGTAATTCTGTCAACATCCCTATAGCTGATTGAAAATCATTTTAAAATTCTAACGCTGAGTATTAAAATTCATGTCCAAAAACAAAGCGGGAAATGCCCTAATCTAGATTGATATGGTTTTCAGAGTAATGGTAAAAAAAACATATGAGAAGGCTACAATCCACTGTGCGGATCGTTGAATACCCTATCCCATCCTATCTGTAAAACTAAAATCCCCAAAAAGTGGACATAGCTAAAAACACGATGTGGATAAAATAGAGAATATGACATGGTGACAACAAATTCTTCAAACTGCTTATAAAAAACTTTTACGGTTCTACAAAAGACAAGGTTTTCTCCTGCATATGTTATGGGGTAGGGTATAAAAATGGTTTTTATATAAAAACGCCCCCAAAAAGTGGGCGTGGGTTAAAATGGTCTATTGACGAAATGTTCATATTTATATTACTAATGATTTTGCATCAAAAGTTTTTTAGAAAATTTTAAAATTTGACCGAAAAACGTTTTTTATTAAAAACGCCCCCAAAAAGTGGGCGTGACAAAAAACTTTATATGAACGAAATAAAGATATTCAGATTGTCTAAATATGTTGTTCAGAAAGTTTTTCAAATTTCCTTATGGTTTGGCCAAAAAATACGTTTTTCTAAAAAGGGGGCGTGGCAGTGGGCGGATTTCAAAAATTTTTACACTTGTTCTGCTGGGAGCAACAAAGAGCACGTGTACCAAATTTCATCCTTCTTGCTCAAAATTTAAGGCCCAAAAACTGGTGACGTACGGACGGACGGACGGACGGACGGACAGACATGGCTAAATCGACTCAGCTATCGATTCTGAGTCGATCCATATACTTTGAGGTATATGTAGCTAAATTATTTCTCTATGTTACAAACTATGTATCAAAACTAATATACCCCTATGGGATAGGGTATAAACATATGAGAGGCTACAATCCGCTATGCGGATCGTTGAATACCCTATCCCATCCCATCCTTTAAATTAATATCCTCGAAATATAGGCCTTATGGCGATGAAATACAGAAAATGACATTGTCACAATATATTGCTCAGACAGTTTCTCAAAATCTTGTGTGGTTCGACAAAAAACAACGTATTTCTATTGCTAATGCCTTGGGATGGGGTATACAAATGGTTTTAGTAAGAAAACGCCCCCAAAATGTGGGCGTAGGTGAAAATGATCTATGGACAAAATGTTTATATTACCATTTCGGAAGTATTTGCATCAAAATTTTTTTCGATAGTTTTAAAATTTGGACAAAAAGCATTTTTACTAAAAACGCCCCCAAAATTCATACAAAATTTTTTGCCACAATTTTGTATGAACGAAATATAGATATTAGGATTGTCTAAATATGCTACTCAGACACTTTTTTAAAATTCCTTACGGTTTGGGCAAAAAAAAGGTTTTCCTAAAAAGGGGCGTGGCAGTGGGCGGATTTCAAAAATTTTTACACTTGTTCTGGTGGCACGGACGAGGATCCTATATACCAAATTTCATTATCCTAGCTCAAAATTTAAGGCCCAAAAACCGCTGACGAACAGACAGACGGACGGACGGACGGACGGACAGACAGACATGGCTAATTCGATTCAGCTAGCGATTCTGAGCCGATCCATATACTTTGAGGTATATGTAGCAAAATTATTTCTCTATGTTACAAACTAAGTATCAAAACTAATATACCCCCCTATGGGATAGGGTATAAACATATGATAAGGCTACAATCCGCTGTGCGGATCGTTTAATACCCTATCCCATCCCATCCTTAAAATTAATATCCCCAAAATGTGGTCTTTATGGGCATAAAGTATTGAAAATGGCGTTGTCACAACATATTGTTCAGAAGGTTTATATAATTCTTTTATGGTTCGACGAAGAACAACGTTTTTCTATTGCATATACCTTGGGGCAGGGCATAAAAATGTTTTTATACCCTATCCCATAGGGGTATATTAGTTTTGATACTTAGTTTGTAACATAGAGAAATAATTTAGCTACATATACCTCAAAGTATATGGATCGACTCAGAATCGCTAGCTGAGTCGAATTAGCCATGTCTGTCTGTCCGTCCGTCCGTCCGTTCGTCCGTGTGTCCGTCCGTCCGTCTGTCTGTTCGTCACCGATTTTTGGGCCTTAAATTTTGAGCTAGGATAATGAAATTTGGTATATAGGATCCTTGGCCGAGTCACCAGAACAAGTGTAAAAATTTTTAAAATTTGCCCACTGCCACGCCCCTTTTTAGAAAAAACGTAGATTTAAGCCAAACCGTAAGGAATTTCAAAAAAGTGTGTTAGCAACATATTTAGACAATCCTAATATCTATATTTCGTCCATGCAAAGTTTTTTGCCACGCCCACTTTTTGGGGGCGTTTTTAGTAAAAAACGTTTTTTGTCCAAATTTTAAAACTTTCAAAAAAAATGTTGATGCAAATACTTCCGCAATGGTAATATAAACATTTTGTCTATAGATCATTTTCACCTACGCCCACATTTTGGGGGCGTTTTCTTACAAAAACCATTTGTATACCCCCTCCCAAGGCATTAGCAATAGAAAACCGTTGTTTTTTGTCGAACCACAAAAGATTTTGATAAACTGTCTGAGCAATATATTGTGACAATGTCATTTTCTGTATTTCATCGCCATAAGGCCTATATTTTGAGGATATTAATGTTAAGGATGGGATGGGATAGGGTTTTCAACGATCCGCATAGCGGATTGTAGCCTCTCATATGTTTTTTGTAAGAAAACGCCCCCAAAAAGTGGGCGTGGGTTAAAATGGTCTATGGACGAAATGTTCATATTAATACTACCAATGATTTTGCATCAAAATTTTTTTCGAACATTTTCAAATTTGGCCATAAAAGGTTTTTTATAAAAAACGCCCCCAAAAAGTGGGCGTGGCAAAATACTTTGTATTGATGAAATATAGATATTATGATTCTCTAAATATGCTGCTCCGACACTTTTTTAAAACTCCTTACGGTTTGGAAAAAAAATACGTTTTCCTAAAAAGGGGGCGTGGCAGTGGGCGGATTTCAAAATTTTTTACACTTGTTCTGGTGGCACGGACGAGGATCCTATATACCAAATTTCACTATCCTAGCTCAAAATTTAAGGCCCAAAAATCGGTGACGTACAGACGGACGGACAGACAGACATGGCTTAATCCACTCAGCTAGCGATTCTGAGTCGATCCATATACTTTGAGGTATATGTATCGAAATTATTTCTCTATGTTACAAACTAAGTATCAAAACTAATATACCACTATGGGATAGGGTATAAAAACATATGAGAAGGCTACAATCCACTGTGCGGATCGTTGAATACCCTATCCCATCCCATCCTTGAAATTAATATCCTCAAAATATAGGCTTTATGGCGATGAAATACAGACAATGACATTGTCACAATATATTGCTCAGACAGTTTCTCAAAATCTTTTGTGGTTCGACAAAAAACAACGTATTTCTATTGCTAATGCCTTGGGATGGGGTATACAAATGGTTTTTGTAAGAAAACGCCCCCAAAATGTGGGCGTAGGTGGAAATGATCTATTGACAAAATGTTTATATTACCATTGCGGAAGTATTTGCATCAAAAATTTTTTCGAAAGTTTTAAAATTTGGACAAAAAGCGTTTTTTACTAAAAACGCCCCCAAAAAGTGGGCGTGGCAAAAAACTTTGTATGGACGAAATATAGATATTAGGATTGTCTAAATATGCTGCTCAGGCAATTTTTTGGAATTCCTTACGGTTTGGCTTAAAACTAAGTTTTTCTAAAAAGGGGGCGTGGCAGTGGGCGGATTTCAAAAATGTTTACACTTGTTCTGCTTCGTCGACCAGAGAGTCTATACACCAAATTTCAACACTCTATCTCAAAATTTAAGGCCCAACAATCGGTGACACACAGACGGATGGACGGACGGACGGACAGAAAGACATGGCTTAATCGACTCAGCTGCAAAGCGTATTTAGACAAGCATAATATCTATATTTCGTCTATACAAAAATTTTTGCCACGCCCACTTTTTGGGGCGTTTAAAAAAAAAACTGTTTTCAGTCAAATTTTATATTTTTCGACAAAAATTTTGATGCAGAATCATTAACATTATTAATATAAACATTTCGTCTATATACCATTTTAACCCACGCCCACTTTTGGGGGCTTTTTTGTTACAAAAACCGTTTGTAAACACTACCCCATAGCATATGCAGGAGAAAAACGATGTTTTTTGTCAAACAACAAACGATTCTGCTAAACTGTTTGAACAATATGTTGTGACAGTGTCATTTTCTATATTATAGGCTAATAACGCCCACTTTTGGAGATATTAATTTTAAGAATGGGATGGGATAGGGTATTCAACGATCCGCAGACCGCACAGCGGATTGTAGCCTTCTCATATGTTTTTGTTATAAAATGTCCCCAAGAATAATAATATAACATTACCAATGATTATGCATCAAAAGTTTTCGAAGTTGTGCGGATTTTGAAATTTTCTACACTTGTTCGAACATAGGTCAAGGATCACAAATACCAAATTTCATTATCTTAGCTCAAAATTTTAGGCCTAAAATCCGGTGACCTACAGACTGACGGACAAAACATAAACCCATATTGGATAGGGTATAAACAGATATTTTTTTTGTCATAAACAAATACGTTATTACTATCATATTTAGAACACAATTAAGTAGAACATTTTTATTTGTTTCAATGACCTTCAAGTCAGTATAGGATCCTCGCCCGTTCCTACAGAACAAATGTAAAAATTTTTGAAATCCGCCCACTAACACGCCCCCTTTTAAGAAAAACTCAGTTTTTGGCCAAACCGTAGGGAATTTTAAAAAAGTGTCTGGCAAGCATATTTATAGAATCGTTATATCTATATTTCGTCAATACAAAGTTTTTTGCCACGCCCACTTTTTGGGGGCGTTTTCTATAAAAAAAACCTTTTTTGGCCAAATTTGAAAATTTTAGAAAAAATTTTTGATGCAAAATCATTGGTAGTATTAATATGAACATTTCGTCAGTAGACCATTTTAACCCACGCCCACTTTTTGTGGGCGTTTTCCTACAAAAACCATTTGTATGCACTACCCCAAGGCATATGCAATACAAAAACGTTGTTATTTGTCGAATCAAAAAAGGTTTTGATAAACTCTCTGAGCAATATATTGTGACAATGTCATTTTCTGTATTTTATCGCCATAAAGCCCACATTTTGAGGATATTATTTTAAAGATGGGATGGGATAGGATATTCAACGATCCGCACAGCGGATTGTAGCCTCTCATATGTTTGACATATTGTTTTCGTGTAGATATTTCGATTTAAATAGGACATAAAATGGGACTGATTTATTTATTCTATATTGTTTTCTTAGATAAAACCGATTTCTTGAAACTCGCAGTGTTTCATTTTGCAAAAACGAACAGTTAAGAATACAATTGTTTATTACTTATTGGTTAGAATTTTAACGCAACATTTAAAGTCACCCCCGTGTATCGAACTTAAGGGCTTAGATTAGGCTGTGGAAGCGCTGGAGCTGATGCTGAATATGAAGCAGCATTAAGTGTTTTCGAAAACCTCGCGGTCGTATAGCGGGTCCCAAAATGAGCAACATATACTTTCACTTTATTCAATTTTGAACGTCGCGAAACGAAAATCGGTTACCGACTGAAGAAGGTATTCGTAGAGCTTATTATACGCTATCCCATAGGGGTATATTAGTTTTGATACTTAGTTTGTAACATAGAGAAATAATTTAGCTACATATACCTCAAAGTATATGGATCGACTCAGAATCGCTAGCTGAGTCGATTAAGCCATGTCTGTCTGTCCGTCCGTCCGTCTGTACGTCACCGATTTTTAGGCCTTAAATTTTGAGCTAGGATTATGAAATTTGGTGTATGGGATCCTCGCCCGTGCCTACAGAACAAGTGTAAACATTTTTGAAATTCGCCCACTGCCACGCCCCCTTTTACGATAAATTCAGTTTTTGGCCAAACCGTAAGGAATTTTAAAAAACTGTCTGGACAGAATATTTAGAGAATCGTAATATCTATATTTCGTCAATACAAAGTTTTTACCACGCCCACTTTTTGGGGGCGTTTTCCATAAAAAAAACCTTTTTTGGCCAAATTTGAAAATTTTCGAAAAAATTTTGATGCGAAATCATTGGTAGTATTAATATGAACATTACGTCAGTAGACCATTTTAACCCACACCCACTTTTTGGGGGCGTTTTCCTACAAAAACCATTTGTATGCCCTACCCCAAGGCATATGCAATACAAACATATGAGAGGCTACAATCCGCTGTGCGGATCGTTGAATACCCTATCCCATCCCATCCTTAAAATGAATATCCTCAAAATATAGGCCTTATGGCGATGAAATACAGAAAATGACATTGTCACAATATATTGCTCAGACAGTTTATCAAAATCTTTTGTGGTTCGACAAAAAACAACGTATTTCTATTGCTAATGCCTTGGGATGGGGTATACAAATGGTTTTTGTAAGAAAACGCCCCCAAAATGTGGGCGTAGGTGGAAATGATCTATTGACAAAATGTTTATATTACCATTGCGGAAGTATTTGCATCAAAAATTTTTTCGAAAGTTTTAAAATTTGGACAAAAAGCGTTTTTTACTAAAAACGCCCACAAAAAGTGGGCGTGGCAAAAAACTTTGTATGGACGAAATATAGATATTAGGATTGTCTAAATATGCTGCTCAGGCACTTTTTTGAAATTCCTTACGGTTTGGCTTAAAACTAAGTTTTTCTAAAAAGGGGGCGTGGCAGTGGGCGGATTTCAAAAATGTTTACACTTGTTCTGCTTCGTCGGCCAGAGAGTCTATATACCAAATTTGAACTCTCTAGCTCAAAATTTAAGTCCCAAAAATCGGTGACACACAGACGGACGGACGGACGGACGGACAGACAGACATGGCTTATTCGACTCAGCTAGCGATTCTGAATCGATCCATATACTTTGAATTATATGTATCGAAATTATTTCTCTATGTTACAAACTTAATGTCAAAACTAATATACCCCCCTATGTGATAGGGTATAAAAACTTTTACGGTTCTACAAAAGACAAGATTTTCTGCTGCATATGTTATGGGGTAGTGTATAAAAATGGTTTTTATATAAAAACGCCCCCAAAAAGTGGGCGTGGGTTTAAATGGTATATGGACGAAATGTTCATATTAATAATGTTAATGATTCTGCATCAATTTTTTTTTCGAAAAATTTAAAATTTGACCGAAAACAGTTTTTAATTTAAAACGCCCCCAAAAAGTGAGCGTGGCAAAAAACTTTATATGGACGAAATATAGATATTCATATTGTCTAAATATGTTGTTCAGAAACTTTTTTAAAATTAATTACGGTTTGGTCAAAAACTGAGTTTTTCTTAAAAGGGGGCGTGGCAGTGGTCGGATTTCAAAAATTTTAACACTTGTTCTGTAGGCAGAGACGAGGATCCTATATACCAAATTTCATTATCCTAGCTCAAAATTTAAGGCCTAAAAATCGGTGACGTACAGACGGACGGACGGACGGACAGACAGACATGGCTTAATCGACTCAGCTAGCGATTCTGAGTCGATCCATATACTTTGAGGTATATGTAGCAAAATTATTTCTCTATGTTACAAACTAAGTATCAAAACTAATATACCCCTATGGGATAGGGTATAAAAACGTGGTTTTTTGTCGAACCATAAAAGAATTTGATAAACCTTCGGAACAATATTTTGTAACAACGTCATTTTCAATACTTTATGACCATAAAGACCATATTTTGGGGATATCAATTTTAAGGATGGGATGGGATAGGGTATTAAACGATCCGCACAGCGGATTGTAGTCTTCCCATATGTTTAGCTAAAGTATACTTGCTTACTTGGCGTGTTACGACTAGACGATAGCCTTTATTGAAGTGCATACCTTCTTATGGGTTAAATGCAATACATTGTTATCATGATCATTATAATTCAAAACGATAATGTTGTGATTCTGGATTGGAGAAGGGGTACATTGTACATTCATTTAATTATAATTTCTCAGTACATTCAATGCGAATCTATACTACACATACTAAGATTAATGTTGTTTTATGATATGTTTATTATCACATAATTTATATTGACATGTTAATTTTATCCATTTAGTATTTAATCAAAAGTTTTGATAATCTGTTTTAAATGAAAATTAAAATCGATGTTCACAAAATTGTCAGGTTTAGCCTCGAAGATCCAAGTTCATGACCAAAGCGTTATGCAAAATTACAAATCTGGTGGGGACTAAGAAATTCTGCATCCCATCTCCCGAAAAATACTTAAGTGATCCATTCAAATGCATCACAAAAGCCTTATGGAATTATACTTTCCCTGAGGTCGTTGCCGAACTTGGTGGAGAAGATAGAATTCTTTATCGTCATCCTGTTCAAACGGACGAGTTTGGGCGGTATACAAAAACGAGACCTGGATTTCTGTTCGTCTTTATACCCTATCCCATAGGGGGGTATATAAGTTTTGATACATAGTTTGTAACATAGAGAAATAATTAAGCTACATATACCTCAAAGTATATGGATCGACTCAGAATCGATAGCTGACGCCCACTTTTTGGGGGCGTTTTTAATAAAAAACGTTTTTCGGTCAAATTTTCAAATTTTCGAAAAAACTTTTGATGCAGAATCATTAGTAATATAAATATGAACATTTCGTCTATAGACCATTTTAACCCACGCCCACTTTTTGGGGGCGTTTTTATATAAAAACGATTTTTATACACTACCCCATAACATATGCAGGTGAAACCTTGTCTTTTGTAGAACCTTAAAATTTTTTTATAAGCAGTTTGAAGAATTTGTTGTCACCATGTAATTTTCTTATTTTATTCACATCGTGTTTTTAGCCATGTCCACTTTTTGGGGATTTTAGTTTTACAGATAGGATGGGATAGGTTATTCAACGATCCGCACAGTGGATTGTAGCCCTCTCATATGTTTTTTAAATACTGTCGTATGTACCGATAACTAGATGTTCGGTGTCGGTGTCGATTTCGATTTCGGCTTCTTTGTTTCTTTTCAAGATCTGCCAAAGTATGAATTATTCTGATTAATATTATTCTGATTATTCTGTTGTAAACAATCCTGCATTAAAACCGCATTGGTAGTGTCCGATCAAGTTGTTAGAAAATGGTTTCAGATTCTTATATACTATGACACATACGATGTTATCATCGATGTTGAGGAGACTTTTGCATCTGTAGTTGGCGGTGGGCAGAGGGATTTTGAGGATTAGGCAAGCAATGCTGATCTTCTTTTCTTCAGGCATGCATTCATTCGAGCCTAAATCACCCATCGCTAATATAACATGACAGTTCAGCAATCACTCATAAGTTTCGCCCAGTTGCTTGTAAAAGCAGTCTTTAGTGATGACATAATTTTGCTCAGTATGATTATAAACACACGATATTGTCATATAATGCGGATTTTATTATAATATGTTCGCTGATTCCCCCAAAACATAAAACTTCTTGCATAAGTTCGTCGCTTCTGACAAATCCATATTTAAAAGTCCCTGATTCTGCACAGAATGCGTATCACAGTTTTTCATTATCCACGTTTAGGTCTATCTAATCGTATACCCTAGATTGAATGAGTTTACCACAGTTGTCAACAATAAAATCAATCCTTTACGAAGCGTATGGCTATTTGTTTTTGGTGAGTTAGTAGTTGATACAAAGTTCGTTCCCAAACATTGGGGTCTGTCGCACATGTCATCTGCAGAACAGATGAAGGCATAATGTTGCTATATAATAAGCATAATTTATATGAAACTGGTACGCTAATGCAAAACTATTATTCGCTCAATTGCATTTCTAAATAAGTCGGTCTACTTGCATATTTCAGATGCTTTTTATATTAAACACCCCCACCTGCATTTTCATCTTCAAAATATTACCATGAAGAAATTGGAAAATATTAAATGAAATCCAAATTGTCAACCAACCAGAAATTGCATCCACTCAAGTGTAAAATTACAATTTCATCGGCATGCAGTGAGTAGGGCAATTGATCGATCAATAATTTTCAATTTATTTAAATTAGATTGAAGTACTGCTGAGCGATGTACTAGTTTTAAAATGCTAGTTAAGAGAAAGGTACTCAAGTGGAATGCTGAAATTATCTAAGTTAATGCCTGAAGGTCAAGGATATTAATATAATTTTTTTTTAAATAAGGATAATATGAAAAAACATATGAGAGACTACAATCCGCTGTACGGATCGTTGAATACCCTATCCCATCCCATCCTTAAAATTAATATCCTCAAAATATATGCCTTATGGCGATTAAATACAGAAAATGACATTGTCAAATGATATTGCTCAGACAGTTTATCAAAATCTCTTGTGGTTCGACAAAAAACAACGGTTTTCTATTGCTAATGCCTTGGGATGGGGTATACAAATGGTTTTTGTAAGAAAACACCCCCAAAATGTGGGCGTAGGTGAAAATGATCTATTGACAAAATGTTTATATTACCATTGCGGAAGTATTTGCATCAATTTTTTTTCGAAAATGTTAAAATTAAGACGAAAAGCGTTTTTTACTAAAAACGCCCCCAAAAAGTGGGCGTGGCAAAAAACTTTGTATGGACGAAATATAGATATTAGGATTGCCTAAATATGCTGATCAGACACTTTTTTGAAATTCCTTACGTTTTGGCTTAAAACTACGTTTTTCTAAAAGGTGGCGTGGCAGTGGGCGGATTTCAAAAAGTTTTACACTTGTTCTGCTTCGTCGGCCAGAGAGTCTATATACCAAATTTCAACACTCTAGCTCAAAATTTAAGGCCCAAAAATCGGTGACACACAGACGGATGGACGGACGGACATCTAGACATGGCTTAATCGACTCAGCTAGTGATTCTGAATCGATCCATATACTTTGAGGTATATGTATCGAAATTATTTCTCTATGTTACAAACTTAAAGTTAAAACTAATATACCCCCCTATGGGATAGGGTATAATAAGCCGATTACTCACACAGAAAAAAAGTTATTACGTTTTATTTTTGTAGCACGATTCGTGCGCCACCCTGTACAAGGTTTTCTCCTGCATATGTTATGGGGTAGTGAATAAAAATCGTTATACCCCATCCCATATTATACATGTATATTAGTTTTGATACATAGTTTGTAACATAGAGAAATAATTTAGCTACATATACCTCAAAGTATATGGATCGACTCAGAATCGCTAGCTGAGTTGATTTAGCCATGTCTGTCCGTCCGTCCGTCCGTCAGTACGTCACCAGTTTTTGGGCCTTTAATTTTGAGTTAGAAGGATGAAATTTGGTACACGTACTCTTTGTTGCTCCAAGCAGAACAAGTGTAAAAATTTTTGAATTCCGGCCACTGCCACGCCCCTTTTTAAGAAAAAAGTATTTTTTGGCCAAACCATAAGGTATTTAGAAAAAATGTCTGCAAAGCGTATTTAGACAAGCATAATATCTATATTTCGGCTATACAAACATTTTTGCCACCCCCACTTATTGGGGGCGTTTTCAAAAAAAAACTGTTTTCAGTCAAATTTTATATTTTTCGACAAAAATTTTGATGCAGAATCATTAACATTATTAATATAAACATTTCATCTATATACCATTCTGAGTCGATTCTGAGTCGATCAATATACTTTGAGGTATATGTAGCAAAATTATTTCTCTATGTTACAAACTAAGTATCAAAACTAATATACCCCCCTATGGGATAGGGTATAATAAGCCGATTACTCACACAGAAAAAAATTTATTACGTTTTATATTTGTAGCACGATTCGTGAGCCACCCTGTACAAGGTTTTCTCCAGCATATGTTATGGGGTAGTGAATAAAAATCGTTATACCCCATCCCATATTATATATGTATATTAGTTTTGATACATAGTTTGTAACATAGAGAAATAATTTAGCAACATATACCTCAAAGTATATGGATCGACTCAGAATCGCTAGCTGAGTCGATTTAGCCATGTCTGTCCGTCCGTCCGTCCGTCCGTACGTCACCAGTTTTTGGGCCTTTAATTTTGAGTTAGAAGGATGAAATTTGGTACACGTGCTCTTTGTTGCTCCCAGCCGAACAAGTGTAAAAATTTTTGAATTCCGCCCACTGCCACGCCCCTTTTTAAGAAAAAAGTATTTTTTGGCCAAACCATAAGGTATTTAGAAAAAATGTCTGCAAAGCGTATTTAGACAAGCATAATATCTATATTTCGGCTATACAAACATTTTTGCCACCCCCACTTATTGGGGGCGTTTTAAAAAAAAAACTGTTTTCAGTCAAATTTTATATTTTTCGACAAAAATTTTGATGCAGAATCATTAACATTATTAATATAAACATTTCATCTATATACCATTTTAACCCACGCCCACTTTTTGGGGGCGTTTTTATATAAAAACGATTTTTATACACTACCCCATAACATATGCAGGAGAAAACCTTGTATTTTGTAGAACCGTAAAAGTGTTTTGTAAGCAGTCCGAATAATGCCTTGGGATGGGGTATACAAATGGTTTTTGTAAGAAAACACCCCCAAAATGTGGGCGTAGGTGAAAATGATCTATTGACAAAATGTTTATATTACCATTGCGGAAGTATTTGCATCAATTTTTTTTCGAAAATGTTAAAATTAAGACGAAAAGCGTTTTTTACTAAAAACGCCCCCAAAAAGTGGGCGTGGCAAAAAACTTTGTATGGACGAAATATAGATATTAGGATTGCCTAAATATGCTGATCAGACACTTTTTTGAAATTCCTGCCACGCCCCTTTTTAAGAAAAAAGTATTTTTTGGCCAAACCATAAGGTATTTAGAAAAAATGTCTGCAAAGCGTATTTAGACAAGCATAATATCTATATTTCGGCTATACAAACATTTTTGCCACCCCCACTTATTGGGGGCGTTTTAAAAAAAAAACTGTTTTCAGTCAAATTTTATATTTTTCGACAAAAATTTTGATGCAGAATCATTAACATTATTAATATAAACATTTCATCTATATACCATTTTAACCCACGCCCACTTTTTGGGGGCGTTTTTATATAAAAACGATTTTTATACACTACCCCATAACATATGCAGGAGAAAACCTTGTATTTTGTAGAACCGTAAAAGTGTTTTGTAAGCAGTCCGAAGAATTTGTTTTCACTATATCATTATACCCTATCCAATAGGGGGGTATATTAGTTTTGACATTAAGTTTGTAACATAGAGAAATAATTTCGATAAATATACCTCAAAGTATATGGATCTGTCTGTCCGTCCGTCCGTCTGTATGTCACCGATTTTTGGCCCTTAAATTTTGAGCTAGAGTGTTGAAATTTGGGATACGGACTCTCTGGCCGACGAAGCAGAACAATTGTAATTTTTTTTGAAATCCGCCCACTGCCACGCCCCCTTTCAGAAAAACGTTGTTTTAAGCCAAACCGTAAGGAATTTCAAAAAAGTGTCTGAGCAGTATATTTTTCAGTATATTTCGTCCATACAAAGTTTTTTGCCATGCCCACTTTTTGGGGGCGTTTTTAGTAAAAAACGCTTTTTGTCCGAAGTTTAAAACTTTCGAAAAATATGTTTGATGCAAATACTTCCGCAATGGTAATATAAACATTTTGTCCATAGATCATTTTCAACTACGCCCACATTTTGGGGACGTTTTCTTACAAAAACCATTTGTATACCCTATCCCATGGCATTAGCAATAGAAATACGTTGTTTTTTGTCGAACCAAAAATGATTTTGATAAACTGTCTGAGCAATATCATTTGGCAATGTCATTTTCTGTATTTCATCGCCATAAGGCCTATATTTTGAGGATATTAATTTTAAGGATGGGATGGGATAGGGTATTCAACAATCCGCACAACGGATTGTAGCCTTCTCATATGTTTATATTTATATGTAAATATAAAAAAATATTTTGATATGTAAGCATATATCTACACTGAGAAAAATTTTGTGCATGATTTTAATGAACGGCGTTCATACAGGTATTCAATTATTGTTATGCAGTATTCATGCGGATAGTGTAAAAATTCAAACGTTTTTTTTCGATTTCATGATCAAATCATTAAGTGTATGAAATCGCATTCATAAAGAAATTTATTGGGAAATCCAAAATAGAAAGTTTTGTGAATTTTTTCATACGATTATGAACAATTCATACACATTTCATAGTGAGTTTACCCAACCCCATAGGGGTTTATTAGTTTTGACATTAAGTTTGTAACATAGAGAAATAATTTCGATAGATATACCTACCTCAAAGTATATGGATCGATTCAGAATCGCTAGCTGAGTCGTTCTAGCCATGTATGTCTATCCGTCCTCCGTCTGTGTGTCACCGATTTTTGGGCCACAAATTTTGTATATAGAGTCTCTTGCCGACGAAGCAGAACAAGTGTTAACATTTTTTTTAAATCCGCCGACTGCCACACCAACTTTTTAGAAAAACGTAGTTTTTGGCCAAATAGTAAGGAATTTAAAAAAGTGTTTGAACGCATATCTAGGGCCTTAAAATTTGAGCTAGAATGATGAAATACGGTGCACATGTTCTTAGTTGCTCCCAGCAGAACAAGTGTAAACATGTTTGAAATCCGCCTACCGCCACGCCCACTTTTAAGATAAACGTTGTATTTGGCCAAACCCCTTAGGAATTTCAAAAAAGTATCTGAGCAACATATTTAGGGAATCAGAATATCTATATTTCGTTTATATAAGGTTTTTTGCCGCTCCCACTTTTTGGGGGTGTTTTTGTATACGCTACCCCATGCCATATGCAGGAGAAAAACATATGAGAAGGCTACAATCCGCTGTGCGGATCGTTGAATACCATATCCTATCCCATTTGTAAAACTAATATCCCCAAAAAGTGGGCATGGCTTAAAACACGATAGGGATTAAATATAGAAAATGAAATTGTCACAACAAATTGTACAGAAAGTTTGTAAAACACTTTTATGGTTCTACAAGCGACAAGATTTTTCTCTTGCATATGTTATGGGGTAGTGTATAATAATGGTTTTTATATAAAAACGCCCCCAAAAGTGGGCGTGGTTTAAAATGGTCTTCAGACAAAATGTACATATTAATATTACCAATGATTATGCATCAAAAGTTTTTTTCGAACATTTTAAAATTTGACCGAAAAACGTTTTTTATTAAAATCGCCCTCAAAAAGTCGGCGTGGCAAAAAACTATATTTGAACGGCATATAGATATTACGATTCTCTAAATACGCTTGTCAGCAGAACAAGCGTAAATATTTTCAAAATCCGCCCACTGCCACACCCCCTTTTAAGAAAAACTTAGTTTTTGTCCAAACCGTAAGGAATTTGAAAAAGTTTCAACATATTTAGACAATCTTAATATCTATACTACGTCTATACGTTTGTTTGGGGCGTTTTCAGTAAAAAAACCTTTATTTGGTCAAAGCTTAAATTTGTCGAAAAAAAAAATTTGATGCAGAATCATTGGTAATATTAATATGAACATATCGTCAATAGACCATTTTAACTCACGCCCACTTTTTGGGGGCGTTTTTATATAAAAACATATGAGAGGCTACAATCCGCTATGCGGATCGTTGAATACCCTATCCCATCCCATCCTTTAAATTAATATCCTCAAAATATAGGCCTTATGGCGATGAAATACAGAAAATGACATTCTCACAATATATTGCTCAGACAGTTTCTCAAAATCTTGTGTGGTTCGAAAAATAACAACGTATTTCTATTGCTAATGCCTTGGGATGGGGTATACAAATGGTTTTTGTAAGAAAACGCCCCCAAAATGTGGGCGTAGGTCAAAATGATCTATGGACAAAATGTTTATATTACCATTTCGGAAGTTTTTGCATCAAAATTTTTTCGAAAGTTTTAAAATTTGGACAAAAAACGTTTTTTACTAAAAACGCCCCCAAAAAGTGGGCGTGGCAAAAAACATTGTATGGACGAAATATAGATATTAGGATTGTCTAAATATGTGGCTAACACACTTTTTTGAAATTCCTTACGGTTTGGCTTAAAACTACGTTTTTTTTAAAAGGGGGCGTGGCAGTGGGCGGATTTTAAAAAGTTTTACACTTGTTCTGGTGACTCGGCCAAGGATCCTATATACCAAATTTGATTATCCTAGCTCAAAATTTCAGGCCCAAAAATCGGTGACGAACAGACAGACGGACGGACGGACACACGGACGGACGGACGGGCGGACAGACAGACATGGCTAATTCGACTCAGCTAGCGATTCTGAGTCGATCCATATACTTTGAGGTATATGTAGCTAAATTATTTCTCTATGTTACAAACTAAGTATCAAAACTAATATGCCAATATGGGATAGGGTATAACCATTTTTATACACTACCCCATAACATATGCAGGAGAAAACCTTGTCTTTTGTAGAACCGTAAAAGTTTTTTATAAGCAGTCTGAAGAATTTGTTGACACCATGTCATTTTAGCCATGTCCACTTTTTGGGGATTCTAGTTTTACAACATAGAGAAATAATTTCGATACATATACCTCAAAGTATATGGATCGATTCAGAATCGCTAGCTGAGTCGATTAAGCCATGTCTGTCTGTCCGTCCGTCCGTCCGTCCGTCTGTGTGTCACCGATTTTTGGGCCTTAAATTTTGAGCTAGAGAGTTTTAATTTGGTATATAGACTCTCTGGCCGACGAAGCAGAACAAGTGTAAAAATTTTTGAAATCCGCCCACTGCCACGCCCCCTTTTTAGAAAAACGTAGTTTTAAGCCAAACCGTAAGGAATTTCAAAAAAGTGACTGAGCAGCATATTTAGACAATCTTAATATCTATATTTCGTCAATACAAAGTTTTTTGCCACGCCCACTTTTTGGGGGCGTTTTTAGTAAAAAACGATTTTTGTCCAAATTTTAAAACTTTCGAAACAAATTTTGATGCAAATACTTCCGCAATGGTAATATAAACATTTGGTCTATAGATCATTTTCACCTACGCCCACATTTTGGGGGCGTTTTCCTACAAAAACCATTTGTATACCCCATCCCAAGGCATTAGCAATAGAAATACGTTGTTTTTTGTCGAACCACAAAAGATTTTGATAAACTGTCTGAGCAATATATTGTGACAATGTCATTTTCTGTATTTCATCGCCATAAGGCCTATATTTTGAGGATATTAATTTTAAGGATGGGATGGGATAGGGTATTCAACGATCCGCACAGCGGATTGTAGCCTCTCATATGTTTTCTAGTCTATATCATGGTGTTTAATTGATTTATATTTTTCAATGTTTATACCCTATCCCATAGGGGTATATTAGTCTTGATACTTAGTTTGTAACATAGAGAAATAATTTAGCTACATATACCTCAAAGTATATGTATCGACTCAGAATCGCTAGCTGAGTCGAATTAGCCATGTCTGTCTGTCCGTCCGTCCGTCCGTCCGTCTGTCTGTTCGTCACCGATTTTTGGGCCTTAAATTTTGAACTAGGATAATGAAATTTGGTATATAGGATCCTTGGCCGAGTCACCAGAACAAGTGTAAAAATTTTGAAATCCGCCCACTGCCACGCCCCTTTTTAGAAAAAACGTAGTTTTAAGCCAAACCGTAAGGAATTTTAAAAAAGTGTGTTAGCAACATATTTAGACAATCCTAATATCCATATTTCGTCCATACAAAGTTTTTTGCCACGCCCACTTTTTGGTGGCGTTTTTAGTTAAAAACGTTTTTTGTCCAAATTTTAAAACTTTAAAAAAAAATTTTGATGCAAATACTTCCCCAATGGTAATATAAACATTTTGTTTATAGATCATTTTCACCCACGCCCACATTTTGGGGGCGTTTTCTTACAAAAACCATTTGTATACCCCCTCCCAAGGCATTAGCAATAGAAAACCGTTGTTTTTTGTCGAACCACAAAAGATTTTGATAAACTGTCTGAGCAATATATTGTGACAATGTCATTTTCTGTATTTCATCGCCATAAGGCCTATATTTTGAGGATATTAATTTTAAAGATGGGATGGGATAGGGTATTCAACGATCCGCATAGCGGATTGTAGCCTTCTCATATGTTTATACCCTATCCCATAGGGGTATAATAGTTTTGATACATAGTTTGTAACATAGAGAAATAATTTTGCTACATATACCTCAAAGAATATGGATCGACTCAGAATCGCTAGCTGAGTCGATTAAGCCATGTCTGTCCGTCCGTCCGTCCGTCCGTCCTTCCGTCCGTACGTCACCAGTTTTTGGGCCTTAAATTTTGAGCTAGAAAGATGAAATTTGGTACACGTGCTCTTTGTTGCTTCCAGCAGAACAAGTGTAAAAATTTTTGAAATCCGCCCACTGCCACGCCGCCTTTTTAGAAAAACGTATTTTTTGGCCAAACCATAAGGAATTTTGAAAAACTTTCTGAACAAGATATTTAGACAATCTGAATATCTGTATTTCGTTCATATAAAGTTTTTTGCCACGCCCACTTTTTGGGGGCGTTTTTAATAAAAAACGTTTTTCGGTCAAATTTTAAAATTTTCTAAAAAGATTTTGATGCAGAATCATTAGTAATATAAATATGAACATTTCGTCAATAGACCATTTTAACCCACGCCCACTTTTTGGGGGCGTTTTTATATAAAAACCATTTTTATACCCTACCCCATAACATATGCAGGAGAAAACCTTGTCTTTTGTAGAACCGTAATAGTTTTTTATAAGCAGTCTGAAGAATTTGTTGTCACCATGTCATATTCTTAATTTTATCCACATCGTGTTTTTAGCCATGTCCACTTTTTGGGGATTTTAGTTTTACAGATAGGATGGGATATGGTATTCAACGATCCGCACAGTGGATTGTAGCCTTCTCATATGTTTTATTTATTATTTGACAATTGCAATCGGGAAAAAGTGCAAATAAACAAACTAAATGTAAAATAAAATAAGAATATTCAATAAATATCCCTGAGGAAGGTGGAAAAAAACTGCCGAAACGTAGGAGAAAATTATGAAATAAACTTGTTTTTATTTGCATTAAAAATGATCGACCAAAAAAACAGCCTATATACAAATAAACATCACACATAAAAATTTTAAAAAATTGGTCTAAAAACAAATCACAATGTCAATTTCTCTATTTAATCTACATCGTGTTATTAGCCATGTCCACTTTTTGGGGATTTTAGTTTTACAGATAGGATGGGATAGGGTATTCAACGATCCGCACAGCGGTTTGTAGCCTTCTCATATGTTGTATTAAAAAATTGACTTCCAGTTTTTACCTTCAAATTATCAAAATGTTAAAACAGCAAGTAGTTTTTTTATACCCTATCCCATAGGGGGGTATATTAGTTTTGACATTAAGTTTGTAACATAGAGAAATAATTTCGATACATATACCTCAAAGTATATGGATCGATTCAGAATCGCTAGCAGAGTCGATTAAGCCATGTCTGTCTGTCCGTCCGTCCGTCCGTCCGTCTGTGTGTCACCGATTTTTGGGCCTTAAATTTTGAGCTAGAGAGTTCAAATTTGGTATATAGACTCTCTGGCCGACGAAGCAGAACAAGTGTAAAAATTTTTGAAATCCGATCACTGCCACGCCCCCTTTTAAGAAAAACGTAGTTTTAAGCCAAACCGTAAGGAATTTCAAAAAAGTGCCTGAGCAGCATATTTAGACAATCTTAATATCTATATTTCGTCCATACAAAGTTTTTTACCACGCCCACTTTTTGGGGGCGTTTTTAGTAAAAAACGCTTTTTGTCCAAATTTTAAAACTTTCGAAAAAATTTTTGATGCAAATACTTCCGCAATGGTAATATAAACATTTTGTCTATAGATCATTTTCACCTACGCCCACATTTTGGGGGCGTTTTCTTACAAAAACCATTTGTATACCCCATCCCAAGGCATTAGCAATAGAAATACGTTGTTTGTTGTCGAACCACAAAAGATTTTGATAAACTGTCTGAGCAATATATTGTGACAATGTCATTTTCTGTATTTCATCGCCATAAGGCCTATATTTTGAGGATATTAATTTTAAGGATGGGATGGGATAGGGTATTCAACGATCCGCACAGCGGATTGTAGCCTCTCATATGTTTTTAACGGTGGATTTATTCAATCTACATATCAAACCATCACTCGTCATAAATGTTCCCTCTATTTAATAAATGGCTTTGCCATCATATTGAGTTTGTGTGGTATTAATAGGTGTTGGTATATTAATACGTAAAAATTGGCACTACACAACATTGGTATTATTATCTCTAAAATGGAACCGACGGCAATCGACGATGTAAAAATTTAATTTTGAATTATGAAAACTTGCTACAATCTACCTCGACACCCCCTACAAAATGTTATGTCAATTTGGTTGTATGTATTCAATATGTCACGATAAACTCCTACCTACGGAATGAATATGTGTAAACGTTTTGCTCACAATGGGAAATGCAGAGCCTTTTAGAGCTTGCTCCTTCACTTGCACATGATATAGTAATCCCATTGGAATCTCTATTGTAAGAAGATTTCAAATGCCAAATTCTTGTCAGATGAGGTTTTTTCTGGATTTGCTCAGCTTTTGGAGCTCTAATTCTATTTGGGAAGAGCTGCTTTCAGTTGCACTGGCAATTGAATAGGTACGAGTACTCCAAGAGAGATGCGAGTTCATCTTGAAGAATGAAATTGTTTCTATTTTCTTTCCTTTGAGTGTGGACTTTACGAATGTAGAGAGTGAATTTGTGGGTGGCTATTTTTTTTAAGGTTTTTCGATTTTTTGCATCTGTTTCTCGTTTCCTCTTTTATTGGTTTCTGTAAAAAAAAAAAACACTGAGGATACAAGGATTTAAAGCAAATGTTCGTTGCGGTTTGTTTGAAAACTTCGATTCTGAGGAGAATTAATTTGTTAATCACTGAGCGATATAATACGGGCGTCCTCGAGATGCAAGGATTGAAAACGCGTTTTAACCAAATAATAGGATGATTGTCAGTGTGTCAGTGGGTTTCTGTCTGTGTTTGATACAAAGTATACTTCTATTTATTTTTATTCTGGATATATTAATTCAGCTCAAATACTCTGGATGTCGCAATCGATTTATTCTTGAGTTAAATATTTGGCTATTTGCACTGCATCGAACCTGGAGAACAGCGATTCGAAGATTCTCTTGGTATGATCCTTACTTTTAATTCGCTCAAAGTGAGAGACAATGCGGACGGAGTCTGCTCTCCATGCATACAGATATAAAAATTTTGTAAAGCATTTTCATTCCTGTTTTATCGTCTAGTACTCGGCAGGGGTAGTTAGGATAAATTGGAAAAGGGTTTGGTATATTAATCATTTAGACGTTAGAGGAGGAATTTTGAATCCACTTATTTCCACTTATTAGCGAAGTTGTTGCTGATCTTAATGGAGCAATACTGCCGAAGTTCTGACAGACGGACGAATTTAAACGGTATACCAAAATTCATGGCTTCCTATTAGTTTCAATTAAATCTTGCTCTCAAATTAATGAAAACATGTTTTCAATTAAAACTTTTTTGGGTATTATAATATGATAAGTTAAGGAATTCCCTAAATTAAAACAAGACCGAAAGAGGCCAATCAGGTTGTTGGTGAAGGTTTTAGGCATTCATATATTTATATATGGGCATTATGATGTTTATTCCTTTGAGTTTCTTTTTATTTATGTAAGAATTGCCAGTTATGAATTGGCATGTATTGGCTGGTCACCCGACACCCCCCATTGGTCAGCGGATGCACGCGCGAACATGATTGGTGCTAGGTCAGCAATAATTGGTGCCAACCTATGCTTCATGCGAAGTTTATGTTACACGCCCGAAGCAGTTCGGAACCTGAAGACATTAAGTTGTAATTCTTATAATAAAGCTACTTTTATGACGTTATAATTTTGTAATTTCATTTAGTTCAAAGTAAGTCGAATAGTCGGGCCAACTCGGGCCCCCGGTTGGCGTTCGTATTTTTTTGATATCCTCGCAAAGGATATTTCTAACTTGCCTTATTTGTATACCCTATCCCATAGGGGTATATTAGTTTTGATACATAGTTTTTAACATAGAAAAATAATTTAGCTAGATATAACTTAAAGTATATTCAGCCATGTCTGTCCGTCCGTCCGTAGGTCACCAGTTTTTCGGCCTTCAATTTTGAGCTAGAATGATGAAATTTGGTACACGTGCTCTTTGTTGCTCCCAGCAGAACAAGTGCAAAACATTTTGAAATCCGCCCACTACCACGCCTTTTTTTTTAGAAAAACGTAGTTTTTGGTCAAACCGTAAAGAATTTTTAAAAAATGTCTGAGCAGCATTATATTTAGAAAATCGTAATATCTATATTTCGTCAATATAAAGTTTTTTTGCTACGTCCACTTTTGGGGACGTTTTCTATAAACAACTTTTTTTGGTACATATTTTTATATATTTGAAAAAACTTTCGAAGAATTCGAAGAAAGATCATTAATCATTAATTATGATAATATGAACATTTCATTACTAGATGGGTGCGTTTTCCTATAAAATCCATTCTTGTACAAGGTGGCGCAAAAATAACCTTCCGATGTTTTTTGGCTGTAATTTAAAAAAAAAATTAAATACTTTGATTCTTCTTGTGGATTATTTTTATTTGGTCTTTTAATTTTTTTTACATCAAGTCGGGAATATGATGTCATGTAAATGACACAAATGTCAAAACAGAACTGACATTAGGGGCCAATCGCAAAATTTATAGCATTTTCTGATAGGAGGATTACACCTTGTATCATACCCCATTATGTATGCAAGAGAAAACGTTGTTTTTTGTCGAACCATGAAAGATTTTGATAAACCGTCTGAACAATATTATGTTATGACAGCGACATTTTCAATATTTTATCGCCATAAATCCCACATTTTAGGGATATTAATTTTAAGGATCGGATGAGATAGGGTATAAAACGATTCGCACAGCGGATTGCAGCCTTCTCATATGTTTATACCCTATCCCATAGGGGTATATTAATTTTGATACGCAGTTTGTAACATAAAGAAATAATTTAGCTAGATATACCTTAAAGTATATGGGTCGACTCAGAATCGATAGCTGAATTATGCAATTTGGTACACGTGCCCTTTGTTGCTCCCAGCAGAACAAGTGTAAACATTTTAGAAATCAGCCCACTGCCACGCCCGTAAGGAATTTTAAAAAATATATCTGAATAACATTTAGAGAATCAGAATATCAATATTTCGTCTATATAAAGTTTTTTGCCACGCCCACTTTTTGGGGGCGTTTAATTTCAAAAACCATTTGTATACCCTTTTTTGTCGACCTATAAAAGTTTTGATAAACTTTCTGAACAATATGTTGTTATTTTCTATATTTCATCTTCATAAAACCTACATTTTGGGGATAGTAATTCTAAGGATGGGATGGGATTGGGTATTCAAAGATCCGCACAGCGGATTGTAGCCTTCTCATATGTTTATACCCTATCCCATAGGGGTATATTAGTTTTGACATTAAGTTTGTAACATCGTCGGCTGAGAATTGGTTTGACGTATACGCCAAAATGCACTTTTTATACCCTATCCCATAGGGGTATATTAGTTTTGATACATAGTTTGTAACATAGAGAAATAATTTAGCTACATATACCTCAAAGTATATGGATCGACTCAGAATCGATAGCTGAGTCGATTTAGCCATGACTGTCCGTCCGTCCGTCCGTACGTCACCAGTTTTTAGGCCTTAAATTTTGAAATAGAATGATGAAATTTGGTACACGTACTCTTTGTTGCTCCCAGCAGAACAAGTGTAAAAATGTTTGAAATCCGCCCAATGCCACGCCCCCTTTTAAAAAAAACGTAGTTTTTGGCCAAACCGTAGGGAATTTTAAAAGAGTGTCTGAGAAGCATATTTAGAGAATCGTAATATCTATATTTCGTCAATACAAATTTTTTTTGCCCTTTTTTTGGGGGCGTTTTCCTATATACCAAATTTCATTATTCTAGCTCAAAATTTAAGGCCTAAAAATCGGTGACGTACAGACGGATGGACGGACGGACGGATGGACAGACAGACATGGCTTAATCGACTCAGCTAGCGGTTCTGAGTCGATCCATATACTTTGAGGTATATGTAGCTAAATTATTTCTCTATGTTACAAACTAAGTATCAAAACTAATAAGGATGGGATGGGATATTAGCCTTCTCATATGTTTTTTTAGTATCAAAAAATATATGAAAACTTGACACCACGCATTTGTTTTTACCTAAGCATACATAAACAGTTTCTAATTGGAAAAAGTATGAATTTGCTCAAGGAAAAAAACGACCATCCTGGATGAAATAGCTATCGATTTATATTCATATTTTCATTGTACTTCCGTTTCGGAGAGAAGCGAAATTTCCTAAAACAAATTGGTACATAAACCAAAACAAACTACCTCTGGAGGTGGCTGCAACAAAGCATACTTCTTGTCAGACTAAGTGATGAGTTCGTGTCTTCACGCATTTTCATTCGTTTTTTTGTTTAGGTGATAATGTTTTTTGGCCTCCCTTTGGCCACATTTTTGATGAATAATCAAAAGGCTTTTTATGGGGAGAAATATGCAAATATTTTAAACGCGTTTACCCTTCGCAAATACGTGATCACGAATGTTTGGAATTCGGAATGAGGAAATAACATAAATAATTCAGTACCGAGATATTGTATTTCAATTTGACACGAGTCCTTATGGTCCACTAAGCATGCTAAAGTCAAATAGAGATGTTGTGATTTTTTAAAAAGAAAGCCAGAATCGTAAGTAGCCTCTTTTACACCTGTAATGATGGGTAGGTATTATTTTAAACATTAAATTTTACGAAAATGAGCCAGATTTACAAAGATGAAATCATCTAAAATAAAAACATATGAGAAGGCTACAATCCACTGTGCGGATAGTTGAATACCCTATCCTATCCCATCCTTAAAATTAATATCTCCAAAAAGTGGGCTTTATTAGCCCATAATATAGAAAATGACATTGTCACAACAATATATTGTTCAAACAGTTTATCAGAATATTTTGTTGTTTGACAAAACACATCGTTTTCCTCCTGAATATGGTATGGAGTAGAGTATACAAACGGTTTTTGTAAGAAAACGCCCCCAAAAAGTAGGCGTGGGCTTAAATGATCTATGGACGAAATGTTTATATTAATATTACTAATTATTCTGCATCAACATTTTTTTCGAAAATTTTTAAATTTGACCGTAAAACGTTTTTTATTAAAAACGCCCCCAAAAAGTGGGCGTGGCAAAAAACGAAATATAGATATTGCGATTGTCTACTTACGTTTCCTAGACACCTTTTTAAAATTCCTTATGGTTTGGCCAAAAAATACGTTTTTCTAAAAAGTAAAAAACTTTTTTTGTGTAGCCTCTCATATGTTTATACCCTATCCCATAGGGGTATATTAGTTTTGATACATGGTTTGTAACATAGAGAAATAATTTAGCTACAAATACCTCAAAGTATATGGATCGACTCAGAATCGCTAGCTGAGTCAATTTAGCCATGTCTGTCCGTCCGTCCGTCCGTACGTCACCAGTTTTTGGGCCTAAAATTTTGAGCTAGAAGGATGAAATTTGGTACACGTGCTCTTTGTTGCTCCCAGCAGAACAAGTGTAAACATTTTTGAAATCCGCCCACTGCCACGCCCCCTTTTTAGAAAAACGTATTTTTTGGCCAAACCGTACAGAATCGTAGAGAATCGTAATATCTATATTTCGTTCATATAAAGTTTTTTGCTACGCCCACTTTTTGCACGCGTTTTAATAAAAAACATTTTTAGGTCACATTTTAAATATTTCGGAAAAAAATGATGATGCAGAATCATTAGTAATAGTAATATAAACATTTCGTCTATAGACCATATTAACCCGCGCCCACTTTTATGGGGCGTTTTCCTACAAAAACCGTTTGTATACCCTACCTCATAGCATAAGCAGGAGAAAAACGATGCTTTTTGTCAAACAACAAAAGATTCTGATAAACTGTTTGAACAATATGTTGTGACATTTTCTATATTATAAGCCCATAAAACCCACTTTTTGGAGATATTGATTTTAAGGATGGGGATGGGATAGGGTATTCAACGATCCGCACAGCGGTTTGTAGCCTTCTCATATGTTTAGACTTTTCGTTTGACCAAAATCGACGTTTTTTTTAAAGTGGACGAATTTTGAAAATATTCAGTCCTGAACTAAATCATTGAACAAATTTCATTATTCTAGCTCAACATTTTCGGACCAATATAGCCCTACGGCCTATGTCATAAGCTATGACATATGCTGTAAAGAAAACGTTTTAATAGGAAAACGCCCGAGAATATTGAGGTGGGTTTAAACAATCTATAAGAGAAATGTTCGTATCAATATTATCAAAGTATTTTCATCCAATATGAATTTTCGATTTCATTTCGTTATATTAGCTCAAAATTTAAGGCTCCAAAATTGGTGACCTACAGACAAACGGACGGACGGCGATTCTTAGTCGATTCAGATAAATACTTCAAGGTATGTATAACTAAATTATTTCTTTATGTTACAAAATATGTATCAAAACTAATATAATCTATTGAAATAAGAAAGTTATTCTAGTTTGACTTTGGACGGACACAGATGAAACGAATGATAGATCGATCCCTAACTTTTGCTATTACTACAGAAAAGGATTATGCGATTGCGGCGATTCTAAAATGACAAACCTAACATAAACAATAAACATAAGCTACTCTAGTGCTTAATTTTAACCTTAAGGTAATTTAAACTCATTCCTTCTTATTTGTGCGATAATAGTTCATAAAGAGTACATTATACGCGATGATTGTGTATTAGGATGGTTGGGTGTTGTAGAACGAGGGTAGACTCTGATTGGCGTTAACTTGGCAATGCCCAGTTTTGCAACTCTGACTACACATCAAATGTGCTTATCTTTACCTCCAAGTGGTAACCATCGGGTACTGGTCTCATCCAACCGGATTTGACTTGCTAAACGATAAGTGCGAGTGTTGATAACACGACGAAAAACAGCAACACTATAAACACTCTGGTGAGAATGGCACGGATGAATACCCGGCCTGCTGTCCCAGGCGAACCTAGATGAGCTGCTCTGACATATTCGGACAACAGGTTGTCTAGGAATTTCAAGGGTTAGTCAGGCCCCTTGAACAGAGATGGTTGCGGATGAACCGAAAGGCCAATGGCAGCGCTCAATCCCGTAGTGGATACTGATGGCCCCGTGTCTTAGGGGTATCTAATAAATTGGAACTGGCCCTCGAGGTTGGGGGTTGTGCTTTGGGTTAACTACCCACCCACAGAAAAAAAACATGGTTACGAAGCAACCAATAGCCTCGGAAAGGACTGATTTTATTGTTGACGACCCTGCTAAACGAAAAAAGGACAACGACGTTCGTATCTGCACCTGGAATGTGAGAACATTAAACAGGAGAGATGCAGGCGAACAAGTAGCGGAAGCCCTTAACTGCTACAAAGCAGACATTACTGCCATCCAGGAAATACGATGGGATGGGCCGGGCAAAAAGAGGATGAAAAACTGTGACATATACTACGGACCGTGTTATAGTGAGCAGAAACAGCGACTATTCGGATGCGGATTTGTTATAAGTGCCAGACTTAGGCAAGAAGTCTTATGTTTCCAAGACATTAGCGAACGCATAGTAACAATCCGCATCAAGGCCAAATTCGCCAACATAAGCCTTATATGCGCTCACGCTCCGACGGAAGAAAAAGATGATATAGCTAAGGACTGCTTCTACGAGCTCCTCGACAAAACCTATGAGCCACTACCGAAGTACGATGTTAAAATCGTGCTGGGAGATTTTAATGCAAAGGTAGGAAGAGAAGACATCTTTAGAAGTATTGTCGGAAAACAAAGCCTACACGACAACACGTCTGGTAACGGACTTAGGCTAATTGATTTCGCTACGGAACGAAACGCCACTATAGCCAGCACACGGTTTCCTCACCTCGATATCCATAAGGGGACATGGCGGTCTCTAGATCAACGAACGGTCAACCAAATTGATCACATTGCGATAGATAAGAGGCACGCATCCAGTATTTTGGATGTCCGAACATTCCGAGGAGCTTACATCGACTCGGGTCACTACCTTGTAGCAGCCAAGGTAAGAATGCGGATATCCACCACGCCACAACAATCCAGAAATACTGTGAAAAAATTTAATGTCGGAAGACTGCAATCGCAAGAGACCGCCAAGACCTTCGCACAACGCGTATCCCTTAACCTCTCGATTAACACCATACCACCAGCATCGAATGTCGAAGAGCAATGGCAACGATGCCAACAGGCCATTAGATCAGCCGCAACTGATGTGCTAGGTTTCTCGCGCCCACCAGCAAGAAACCCCTGGTTTGATGAGGAATGCCGACAGATGCTCGCAGCCAAGAACGAGGCCTACAAGGCTAAGCTGCAGGTGAAGACGAGAGCTGCCATTGAGCTCTATAGGCAAAGAAGAAGGGAAGAACATCGGTTTTCAGCAAGAAGAAAAAAGAGCAAGAAAAGCGCGCGATCGAGGATATAGAGAGGTGCCACTCCAGGAACGATGTTCGCAAGTTTTACCAAAGTGTAAAACGTCAAAGCCAAGGATACAAGGCTCGAACAGAATCCTGTCGAGATGAACAAGGAAATATTGTAGTTGAGACACAGTCGATGCTGAGGATATGGAAGAACCACTTCTGCAGACTGTTAAACGGCGATGACGAACAACATTCCGCTGTCAGGCAGAACGAACCATTCAATATTGGCAACGACAGCGAAAACTACCAACCACCCGACCTGAGTGAAGTGAGGATAGCAATATCTAAACTCAAGCTTAATAAGGCTGCCGGAAATGACGGCCTTCCCGCTGATCTTTATAAGGCCGGCGGAGATGACTTGGTAAGTAACATCCACCAACTCATAAGCCAAATCTGGTCGGATGAAAATATGCCTGAAGAATGGAACCTCAGCATCGTTTGCCCGATCCACAAAAAAGGAGACCCTCTGAACTGCGCCAACTACAGAGGCATAAGTCTCCTAAACATCGCCTACAAGATCCTATCTGCCGTAATATGTGAACGCTTGAAACCGTTTACCAACAACCTGATTGGCCCTTATCAGTGTGGTTTTAGGCCAGGTAAGTCCACAACCGATCAAATTTTCACACTTCGGCAGATCCTGGAAAAAACTCAAGAAGTCCAAATCGATACCCACCACCTATTCATCGATTTCAAAGCCGCATACGACAGCATTTATAGAGACGAACTATACAGAGCCATGTCTTGTTTTGGTATACCGCCCAAACTCGTCCGTTTGTGTAGGATGACGATAGAGAATTCTCGCTGCTCCATCAGGGACGGTAACGACCTCACCGACACATTCAATACCAAAAAAGGATTTAGGCAAGGCGATGCGCTGTCATGTGACTTCTTTAATCTGATTCTTGAGAGAATTGTGCAAAACTCCAAAGCCAACACCAGAGGCACAATTTTCCAAAAGTCGGTGCAACTACTAGCATACGCTGACGATATTGGCATCATTGGTAGGACTCAACGTGATGTCATAGCCACGTTTGCTAGTATAGAGAAGGAAGCTGCGAAAATGGGTTTAGCAGTAAATGAGGGTAAGACTAAGTATATGCTGTCATCACGAAAGGACTCACAACATCGACGAATTGGACAGAACGTCACCATTGACAGATATAACTTTGAGGTAGTACGGGACTTTGTCTACCTCGGCTCCGTAATTAACTCTGACAACAACATCTCGTCAGAAATAAAACGAAGAATTACTCTTGCCAACCGCTGTTTCTTCGGGCTAAGAAGGCAATTTAGTAGTAAAGCCTTCACTCGAACTACTAAGGAGATCCTATATAAGACCCTGATCATCCCAGTCCTGCTCTACGGCGCTGAAGCATGGATCGTATCAAAAGCGGATGAAGAAATCCTTGGTAGATTCGAGAGGAAAATTCTTCGAAAAATCTTCGGTCCCGTTTGCGTTGACGGGCTATGGAGACGAAGATTCAATCAAGAACTATACGAGCTGTACAGCGACATGCCCCTGGTCAAAAAACTCCGCATTGGACGTTTAAGATGGCTAGGACATGTAGAACGAATGGACACCAATACTCCGGCTCGCACAGTCTTCGATTCCCAGCCAGACGTCGGACGCAGTAGAGGAAGACCTCGCCTTAAGTGGCGCGCACAAGTGGAAACCGACCTCAACCAACTTGGAGTGCGCAACTGGAGGCAGTTAGCTAAGGACCGGGCTAATTGGAGAGGCATGTTGGTTGAGGCCCAGGTTCATTCCGGACTGTAGCGCCACTTAAGTAAGTAAGTAAGATTGTGTATTAGATCAGTTTTGTAGTATGGCGGGCCGGTTAGTTTTGGTAGTATGGCGGGCCGGTTTAAATCTTTGCGGGGAACTACTGCAACATTTCCTATACGTTAATCAGTTAGTTTTTTCACTTGATGGACATTTTTTTAAGTTTTAATTCATTTTTAAGTCACATTCTTTGTGGCAAATAGTAGTTGGGTACGATTTGCCGATTAAAGTCGTTTGGTAAAGATACCGACTGATCCAAATTTCGACTTATAAAAAGTCGGTGCCTCATGCATGTGAACTTCATTCACTTTGGCATGTTAATGTTTACATTAAAAATTACAATGCTACACAACTGTAAGCGACAGAACTCATAGATTCTTGCAGAAGATTACCACTTACCCTAGTGGGTAACAAAATGGACCATGTCTACAAAGTATATTACAAAATCCAAACAAAGCCTTCAATTCCCCCTCAACCACTAATCCCGTCACTCAATATGTAAATAACTCCTGCCGCGTTTAGGAATTATAGAACCTCCATGGTAAAAAAACAGTGGAAATAACATTGCCATTTATAATGGAATGCTTAATAGCGAAGTTATGGTAATCTCATTTCAATTAAAAGAATCTATGCAAAAATGTGTTCCTAGCAAATGCGGTCGAACGGTTTCAGTTTAAATTTGCTGATCCAGGCTTTCAAAATTTATTTGTCCTTCTAAATTATTCGTTGACACGCAACGTGATTGTTACACTGCTCGTGATGGAAAATAATACTGTAGTTTCTGCTAATAGGAGCTCTTTGCATACAGATACATGATTATACTTATAGATTGGTAAACGTTTTTATACCCTATCCAATAGGGTTATATTAGTTTTGATACATAGTATGTAACATAGAGAAATAATTTAGCTTGATATACCTTAAAGCATGTGGATCGACTCAAAACCGACAGCTGAGTCGATTTAGCCATGTCTGTCCGTCCGTACGTCACCAGTTTTTGTGCCTTAAATTTTGAGCTAGGATGATGAAATTTGGTATACGTGCTCTTTGTTGCTCCCAGGTGAACAAGTGTAATTAATTTTATAATCACCCCAGTGCCAGACGTACGTCACCAGTTTTTGGGCCTTAAATTTTGAGCTATGATGAAATGAATGATGAAATTTGGTACACGAGTTCTTTGTTCCTCCTAGCAGAACAACTGTAAACACTTTTAAAATCCGCCCACTACCACGCCCCCTTTTTAGAAAAAACGTTGTTTTTGACCAAACCATAAGGAATTTTGAAAATGTTTGTGAGCAACATATTCAGACAATCTGAATATCTATATTTCGTTCATATAAAGTTTTTTGCCTCGCCCACTTTTTGTGGGCGTTTTTAATAAAAAACGTTTTTCGGTCAAATTTTAAATATTTAGAAAAAAAATGTTGATGCAGAATCATTAGTAATATTAATATCAACATTTCGTCTATAGACCATTCTAACCCACGCCTACTGTTTAGGGGCGTTTTCTTACAAAAACCATTTGTATTCCCTACCCCAAGGCATATGGAATAGAAACATATGAGAGGCTACAATCCGCTATGCGGATCGTTGAATACCCTATCCCATCCCATCCTTTAAATTAATATCCTCAAAATATAGGCCTTATGGCGATGAAATACAGAAAATGACATTCTCACAATATATTGCTCAGACAGTTTCTCAAAATCTTGTGTGGTTCGACAAATAACAACGTATTTCTATTGCTAATGCCTTGGGATGGGGTATACAAATGGTTTTTGTAAGAAAACGCCCCCAAAATGTGGGCGTAGGTGAAAATGATCTATGGACAAAATGTTTATATTACCATTTCGGAAGTATTTGCATCAAAATTTTTTTCGAAAGTTCTAAAATTTGGACAAAAAGCGTTTTTTACTAAAAACGCCCCCAAAAAGTGGGCGTGGCAAAAAACTTTGTATGAACGAAATATAGATATTAGGATTGTCTAAATATGCTACTCAGACACTTTTTTGAAATTCCTTACGGTTTGGCCAAAAAATAAGTTTTCCTAAAAAGGGGGCGTGGCTGTGGGCGGATTTCAAAAAGTTTTACACTTGTTCTGGTGGCACGGACGAGGATCCTATATACCAAATTTCATTATCATAGCTCAAAATTTAAGGCCCAAAAACCGCTGACGAACAGACAGACGGACGGACGGACGGACGGACGGAAGGACGGACAGACAGACATGGCTAATTCGACTCAGCTAGCGATTCTGAGTCGATCCATATACTTTGAGGTATATGTAGCAAAATTATTTCTCTATGTTACAAACTAAGTATCAAAACTAATATACCCCCCTATGGGATAGGGTATAAAAACATATGAGAGGCTACAATCCGCTATGCGGATCGTTGAATACCCTATCCCATCCCATCCTTTAAATTAATATCCTCAAAATATTGGCCTTATGGTGATGAAATACAGAAAATGACATTGTCATAATATATTGCTCAGACAGTTTCTCAAAATCTTTTGTGGTTCGACAAAAAACAACGTATTTCTATTGCTAATGCCTTGGGATGGGATATACAAATGGTTTTTGTAAGAAAACGCCCCCAAAATGTGGGCGTAGGTGAAAATGATCTATGGGCAAAATGTTTATATTACCATTGCGGAAGTATTTGCATCAAAACTTTTTTCGAAAGTTTTAAAATTTGGACAATAAGTGTTTTTTACTAAAAACGCCCCCAAAGAGTGGGCGTGGCAAAAAACTTTGTATTAACGAAATTAAGACATTAGGATTGTCTAAATATGCTGCTCAGACACTTTTTTGAAATTCCTTACGGTTTGGCCAAAAAATGGGTTTTCCAAAAAAGGGGGCGTGGCAGTGGGCGGATTTCGAAAATTTTTACACTTGTTCTGGTGGCACGGACGAGGATCCTATTTACCAAATTTCATTATCCTAGCTCAAAATTTAAGGCCCAAAAATCGGTGACGAACAGACAGACGGACGGACGGACGGACGGACGGACAGACAGACATGGCTAATTCGACTCAGCTAGCGATTCTGAGTCGATCCATATACTTTGAGGTATATGTAGCAAAATTATTTCTCTATGTTACAAACTAAGTATCAAAACTAATATACCCCTGTGGGATAGGGTATAAAAAAACATATGAGAAAGCGGATCGTTGACTACCCTATCCCATCCTATCTGTAAAACTTAATCCCCAAAAAGTGGACATGGCTAAAAACACGATTTGGATAAAATAAAGAAAATGACATGGTGACAACAAATTCTTCAGACTGCTTATAAAAAACTTTTACGGTTCTACAAAAGACAAGGTTTTCTCCTGCATATGTTATGGGGTAGGGTATAAAAATGGTTTTTATATAAAAACGCCCCCAAAAAGTGGGCGTGGGTTAAAATGGTCTATTGACGAAATGTTCATATTTATATTACTAATGATTCTGCATCAAAAGTTTTCTAGAAAATTTTAAAATTTGACCGAAAAACGTTTTTTATTAAAAACGCCCCCAAAAAGTGGGCGTGGCAAAAAACTTTATATGAACGAAATACAGATATTCAGATTGTCTAAATATGTTGTTCAAAAAGTTTTTCAAAATTCCTTATGGTTTGGCCAAAAAATACGTTTTTCTAAAAAGGGGGCGTGGCAGTGGGCGGATTTCAAAAATTTTTACACTTGTTCTGGTGGCACGGACGAGGATCCTATATACCAAATTTCATTATCCTAGCTCAAAATCTAAGGCCCAAAAATCGGTGACGAACAGACAGACGGACGGATGGACGGACGGACGGACAGACAGACATGGCTAATTCGACTCAGCTAGCGATTCTGAGTCGATCCATATACTTTGATGTATATGTAGCAAAATTGTTTTTCTATGTTACAAACTATGTATCAAAACTAATATACCCCTATGGGATAGGGTATGTTGTGAGTCAAGATTAGCCACAGAGGTATCTTTGATGCAGGAGAGGAGGGCTTTGCACGATCGCGGTTGCTCGGCTCAGCTCGTCGGACGGGGTGTTGTTCTTGCCCATTCACTCTACATCCTTGCTCTACAAACATTTGTCTCGTTCAATTTTTTTCATCAAATATAAAATATGAGAAAGAAGTTACTCTACTTAGACTTCGGACGGACAAAGAAGATAGAAAAGAGCGATAGGAGAAAATGAAATGAAAACCCGATCACAAACCTATGCCACTACCACTGAAAAAGATCAGGAATTTACCGCGATTCTATAGATACTAACCTAAGATAAACGTAAGCTACCCTAGGAAGTAAAATAAACCCTAAAAATAAATCTTAACTAACTTAAATCTAACCTAAAATACCCTACACACGATAAAAATCATTCCCGATATCTTTCCGAGATAATGGTTCATCAAGAACACGAAATACGCCAGATGGTTTGGCAAAGGTTGGCCTGCCCACCCCAAGTGTGCAATGACACATCCAATGGCAATCCTCATGGCCAAGTCCATGAAGGATAGCCCCTAAAGTTCCTTTCAATCACAACCTGAAAAGTCCGGATCAGTAACTGTGAGTCGTCGTCAGTCAAAGTCGTCTTAGTCATGCTGTCCTGTTATCCCCAGTCAATCCACCAATGGACGGTCCGCCCATCGTCCACACACCAAAACCAAAAGCCCTAAATGTTCTTAAAAATATATGATACGGATAAAATCCGCTGTGCGGATCGTTTAATACCCTATCCCATCCCATCCTTAAAATTGATATCCCCAAAATATGGTCTTTATGGTCATAAAGGATTGAGTATTCGGTAGTGGCTAATAGGTTTTGTCGAGGAGCTCGTAGAAGCAGTCCTTAGCTATATCATCTTTTTCTTCCGTCGGAGCGTGAGCGCATATAAGGCTTATGTTGGCGAATTTGGCCTTGATGCGGATTGTTACTATGCGTTCGCTAATGTCTTGGAAACATAAGACTTCTTGCCTAAGTCTGGCACTTATAACAAATCCGCATCCGAATAGTCGCTGTATCTGCTCACTATAACACGGTCCGTAGTATATGTCACAGTTTTTCATCCTCTTTTTGCCCGGCCCATCCCATCGTATTTCCTGGATGGCAGTAATGTCTGCTTTGTAGCAGTTAAGGGCTTCCGCTACTTGTTCGCCTGCATCTCTCCTGTTTAATGTTCTCACATTCCAGGTGCAGATACGAACGTCGTTGTCCTTTTTTCCTTTAGCAGGGTCGTCAACAATAAAATCAGTCCTTTCCGAGGCTATTGGTTGCTTCATAACCATGTTTATACCCTATCCCATAGGGGGGTATATTAGTTTTGATACTTAGTTTGTAACATAGAGAAATAATTTTGCTACATATACCTCAAAGTATATGGATCGACTCAGAATCGCTAGCTGAGTCGAATTAGCCATGTCTGTCTGTCCGTCCGTCCGTCCGTCCGTCCGTCTGTCTGTTCGTCAGCGGTTTTTGGGCCTTAAATTTTGAGCTAGGATAATGAAATTTGGTATATAGGATCCTCGTCCGTGCCACCAGGACAAGTGTAAAAATTTTTGAAATCCGCCCACTGCCACGCCCCTTTTTTAGGAAAACTTATTTTTTGGCCAAACCGTAAGGATTTTCAAAAAAGTGTCTGAGCAGCATATTTAGACAATCCTAATATCTATATTTCGTTCATAAAAAGTTTTTTGCCACGCCCACTTTTTGGGGGCGTTTTTAGTAAAAAACGTTTTTTGTCCAAATTTTAAAAATTTTGATGCAATTACTTCCAAAATGGTAATATAAACATATTGTCTATAGATAATTTTCACCTACGCCCACATTTTGGGGGCGTTTTCTTACAAAAACCATTTGTATACCCCATCCCAAGGCATTAGCAATAGAAATACGTTGTTTTTTGTCGAACCACAAAAGATTTTGAGAAACTGTCTGAGCAATATATTGTGACAATGTCATTTTCTGTATTTCATCGCCATAAGGCCTATATTTTGAGGATATTAATTAATAGGATGGGATGGGATAGGGTATTCAACGATCCGCATAGCGGATTGTAGCCTCTCATATGTTTTTTTTCTGTGGGTGGTAACTACCCACCCAAAGCACAACCCCCAACCTGGAGGGCCAGTTCCAATTTATTAGATACCCCTAAGACACGGGGCCATCAGTATCCACCACGGGATTGAGCGCTGCCGTTGGCCTTTCGGTTCATCCGCCACCATCTCTGTTCAAGGGGCCTGACTAACCCTTGAAATTCCTAGACAACCTGTTGTCCGAATATGTCAGAGCAGCTTATCTAGGTTCGCCTGGGACAGCAGGCCGGGTATTCATCCGTGCCATTCTCACCAGGGTGTTTATAGTGTTGCTGTTTTTCGTCGTGTTATCAACACTCGCACTTATCGTTTAGCAAGTCAAATCCGGTTGGATGAGACCAGTACCCGATGGTTACCACTTGGAGGTAAAGATAAGCACATTTGATGTGTAGTCAGAGTTGCAAAACTGGGCATTGCCAAGTTAACGCCAATCAGAGTCTACCCTCGTTCTACATCACCCAACCATCCTAATACACAATCATCGCGGATAATGTACTCTTTATGAACTATTATTGCACAAATAAGAAGGAATGAGTTTAAATTAGTTTTGATACATATTTTGTAACATAAAGAAATAATTTAGTTATACATACCTTGAAGTATTTATCTGAATCGACTAAGAATCGCCGTCCGTCCGTTTGTCTGTAGGTCACCAATTTTGGAGCCTTAAATTTTGAGCTAATATAACGAAATGAAATCGAAAATTCATATTGGATGAAAATACTTTGATAATATTGATACGAACATTTCTCTTATAGATTGTTTAAGCCCACCTCAATATTCTCGGGCGTTTTCATATTAAAACGTTTTCTTTACAGCATATGTCATAGCTTATGACATAGGCCGTAGGGCTATATTGGTCCGAAAATGTTGAGCTAGAATAATGAAATTTGTTCAATGATTTAGTTCAGGACTGAATATTTTCAAAATTCGTCCACTTTAAAAAAAAAACGTCGATTTTGGTCAAACGAACAGTCTAAACATATGAGAAGGCTACAATGATCTAAGGACAAAATGTTTATATTACCATTGCGAATTACATTTGCATCAAATTTTTTTTTCGAAAGTTTTAAAATTTGGACAAAAAACGTATTTTACTAAAAACGCTCCTAAAAAGTGGGCGTGGCAAAAAACTTTGTATGGACGAAATATAGATATTAGGATTGTCTACATATGCTGCTCAGGCACTTTTTTGAAATTCCTTACGGTTTGGCTTAAAACTACGTTTTTCTAAAAGGGGGCGTGGCAGTGGGCGGTATTCAAAAATGTTTGCACTTGTTCTGATACGTCGGCCAGAGAGTCTATATACCAAATTTGAACACTCTAGCTCAAAATTTAAGGCCCAAAAATCGGTGACACACATACGGACGGACGGACGGACGGACAGACAGACATGGCTTAATCGACTCAGCTAGCGATTCTGAATCGATCCATATACTTTGAGGTATATGTATCGAAATTATTTCTCTATGTTACAAACTTAATGTAAAAACTAATATACCCCCCTATGGGATAGGGTATAAATATATGAGAAGGCTACAATCCACTGTGCGGATCGTTGAATACCCTATCCCGTCCCATCTGTAAAACTAAAATCCCCAAAAAGTGGACATGGCATAAAACAAGATGGGGATTTAAATATAGAAAATGACATTGTCAGAACAAATTTTACGGTTCTACAAAAGACAAGGTTTTACTCCTGCATATGTTATGGGGTAGTGTATAAACATATGAGAAGAGTACAATCCCCTGTGCGGATCGTTTAATACCCTATCCCATCCCATCCTTTAAATTAATATCTCCAAAAAGTGGACTTTATTAGCCTATAATATAGAAAATGACATTGTCACAACACATTGTTCAAACAGTTTAGCAGAATCTTTTGTTGTTTGACAAAACACATCGTTTTCCTCCTGCATATGCTATGGGGTAGGTAATACAAACGGTTTTTATAAGAAAACGCCCTCAAAAAGTGGGCGTGGGCTAAAATGATCTATGGACGAAATGTTTATATTAATATTACTAACAATTCTGCATCAAAATTTTTTTCGAAAATTTTAAAATTTTAACGTAAAACGTTTTTTTATTAAAAACGCCCCCAAAAAGTGGGCGTGGCAAAAAATTTTATACAACGAAATATAGATATTACGATTCTCTAACTACGTTTCTCAGACACTTTTTTTAAAATTCCTTATGGTTTAGCCAAAAAACACGTTTTTCTAAAAAGAGGGCGTGGCAGTGGGCGGATTTCAAAAATTTTAACACTTGTTCTGCTGGGAGCAACAAAGAGCACGTGTACCAAATTTCATCCTTCTAGCTTAAAATTTAAGGCCCAAAAACTGGTGACGGACGGATGTACGGACGGACGGACAGACATGGCTAAATCGACTCAGCTATCGATTCTGAGTCGATCCATATACTTTGAGGTATATGTAGCAAAATTATTTCTCTATGTTACAAACTAAGTATCAAAACTAATATACCCCCTATGGGATAGGGTATAAACATATGATAAGGCTACAATCCGCTGTGCGGATCGTTTAATACCCTATCCCATCCCATCCTTAAAATTAATATCCTCAAAATATAGGCCTTATGGCAATGAAATACAGAAAATGATATTGTCACAATATATTGCTCAGACAGTTTATCAAAACCTTTTGTGGTTCGACAAAAAAAAAAAACGTATTTCTATTGCTAATGCCTTGGGATGGGGTATACAAATGGTTTTTTTAAGAAAACGCCCCCAAAATGTGGGCGTAGGTGAAAATGATCCATGGACAAAATGTTTATATTACCATTGCGAAAGTATTTGCATCAACATTTTTTTTTGAAAGTTTTAAAATTTGGACAAAAAACGTTTTTTACTAAAAACGCCCCCAAAAAGTGGGCGTGGCAAAAAACTTTGTATGGACGAAATATAGATATAAGGATTGTCTAAATATGTTGCTAACACACTTTTTTGAAATTCCTTACGGTTTAGCTTAAAACTAGGTTTTTCTAAAAGGGGGCGTGGCAGTGGGCGGATTTTAAAATTTTTTACACTTGTTCTGGTGACTCGGCCAAGGATCCTATATACCAAATTTCATTATCCTAGCTCAAAATTTAAGGCCCAAAAATCGGTGATGAACAGACAGACGGACGGACGGACACACGGACGGACGGACAGACATACATGGCTAATTCGACTCAGCTAGCGATTCTGAGTCGATCCATATACTTTGAGGTATATGTAGCTAAATTATTTCTCTATGTTACAAACTAAGTATCAAAACTAATATACCCCTATGGGATAAAAAAAAAAACAAATTTTTGGCGCAACAGGCTCGTTAGTACCCAGGGCCTAGCTTTCTCACAACCATTCATGTGTGCGTGTGTACTTTTTGCACGATGGCGGGACCTCCTGTTTTATGCCGACTCCGAACGGCTAAGTTGAGATAAGCTATTCTTGACAATTGATACTACTCGGATGATTTGTCAGATCATCACGAGAGGAGGGCCAGTGAAAAATCATTTAGGTGTTGCTACGGCTGGGAATCGAACCAAGACCTCCCCTATGGGATAGGGTATAAAAATTGTTTAAGGTCAAATTTTAATTTTTTCGAAAAAAATGTTTGATGCAGAATCATGAACATTTCGTCTATGTACCATTTTAAACCACGCCCACTTTTTGGGGGCGTTTTTATATAAAAACCATTTTTATACACTACATAGCATATGCAGGAGAAAACCTTGTCTTTTGTAGAACCGTAAAAGTGTTTTGTAACAGTCTGGAGAATTTGTTGTCACTAAATCATTTTTTTCTATTTTATCCACATCGTGTTTTTAGCCATGCTCACTTTTTTGGGGATTTTAGTTTTATGGATAGGATGGGATAGGGTATTCAACGATCCGCACAGCCTTGTAGCCTTCTCATATGTTTTCTCTTCAAAAGCATTTTCAATTTTATCAGTGATTCTATGCACTTGGTCAATTGTTGAGTGTTTATTCCTGAACCCAAATTGATGGGTCGGTACTAGCGATTTGTCTACAATAATATTTTGCAGGCGTTTTACCAGCATCTTTTCGAATAGCTTGGACAACATTGGTAGTATCGATATTGGCCTATATAAGGTTACTTCGCTAGGTGGTTTACCTGGTTTTGGAATCATTATAACCTCCGCGACCTTCCATATGCTTGGTACATATCTTACTCTAAATACAGCGTTTATGATCTGCGCTAGATGTTACAGTATTATTTTTGAGAATTGTTTTAAAATTTCCCCCGTTATTAAATCAAACCCTGGGGCCTTTTTTATGTTTATACCTTCTTTTATTTCTTTGGCAAGTTATTTAGACGTAACCGGTCGAATTGGTACATCTTCCTGGCACGTTTCTTCCATTCCTTGATAGTCTTTATCTTCAAATAGTTGGAAGACGCCTTCAAGATGCTCAGCAAAAGTATTTGCTTTTTCTTGACTGCTTTTTGCCCAGTTTAATTATCTGGTTTTGACTGGTGGGATGTGAGCTGTTGGCCTGTTCATTTTCTTTGTTGCCTTCCAGAGCGAGTAGTCAGTACTAGCATCATTTGTTAGGCCTGTAAGGTATTTTTTTAGTGACTCATTTCTGAATTCAATTATTGATTTTCTGAGTTTACTATTTAGCCTGTTTAGTTTATTTTTGTCAATTGGCGCCCTTGTTTGTTGCCAACGTTTTCTAGCTTTTCTCTTTTCTGCAATAATTTCACATATTACAGGAGGGTATGAATTTTGTTTTATTTTGTTTTTTATTTTTGGAGTTGCAGCCCATGCAGCTTTTTGTATATTACTTACTTACTTAAGTGGCGCTACAGTCCGGAATGAACCTGGGCCTCAACCAACATGCCTCTCCAATTAGCCCGGTCCTTAGCTAACTGCCTCCAGTTGCGCACTCCAAGTTGGTTGAGGTCGGTTTACACTTGTGCGCGCCACTTAAGGCGAGGTCTTCCTCTACTGCGTCCGACGTCTGGCTGGGAATCGAAGACTCTGCGAGCCGAAGTATTGGTGTCCATTCGTTCTACATGTCCTAGCCATCTTAAACGTCCAATGCGGAGTTTTTTGACCAGGGGCATGTCGCTGTACAGCTCGTATAGTTCTTGGTTGAATCTTCGTCTCCATAGCCCGTCAACGCAAACGGGACCGAAGATTTTTCGAAGAATTTTCCTCTCGAGGACTGGGATGATCAGGATCTTATATAGGATCTCCTTAGTAGTTCGAGTGAGGGCTTTACTACTAAATTGCCTTCTTAGCCCGAAGAAACAGCGGTTGGCAAGAGTAATTCTTCGTTTAATTTCTGACGAGATGTTGTTGTCAGAGTTAATAGCGGAGCCGAGGTAGACAAAATCCCGTACTACCTCAAAGTTATATCTGTCAATGGTGACGTTCTGTCCAATTCGTCGATGTTGTGAGTCCTTTCGTGATGACAGCATATACTTAGTCTTACCCTCATTTTCTGCTAAACACATTTTCGCCGCTTCCTTCTCTATACTAGCAAACGTGGATATGACATCACGTTGAGTCCTACCAATGATGTCAATATCGTCAGCGTATGCAAGTAGTTGCACCGACTTTTGGAAAATTGTGGCTCTGGTGTTGGCTTTGGAGTTTTGCACAATCCTCTCAAGAATCAGATTAAAGAAGTCACATGACAGCGCATCGCCTTGCCTAAATATTTTTTTGGTATCGAATGTGTCGGTGAGGTCGTTTCCGACCCTGATGGAGCAGCGAGAATTCTCTATCGTCATCCTACACAAACGGACGAGTTTGAGCGGTATACCAAAACTAGACATGGCTCTGTACAGTTCGTCTCTATAAATGCTGTCATATGCGGCTTTGAAATCGATGAATAGGTGGTGGGTATCGATTTGGACTTCTTGAGTTATTTCCAGGATCTGCCGAAGTGTGAAAATTTGATCGGTTGTGGACTTTCCTGGCCTAAAACCACACTGATAAGGGCCAATCAGGTTGTTGGTAAACGGTTTCAGGCGTTCACATATTACGGCAGATAGGATCTTGTAGGCGATGTTGAGGAGACTTATGCCTCTGTAGTTGGCGCAGTTCAGAGGGTCTCCTTTTTTGTGGATCGGGCAAACGATGCTGAGGTTCCATTCTTCAGGCATATTTTTATCCGACCAGATTTGGCTTATGAGTTGGTGGATGTTACTTACCAAGTCATCTCCGCCGGCCTTATAAAGCTCAGTTGGAATGCCGTCATTTCTGGCAGCCTTATTAAGCTTGAGTTTAGATATTGCTATCCTCAGCAATTTTCGCTGTCGTTGCTAATATTGAATGGTTCGTTCTGCCTGACAGCGGAATGTTGTTCGTCATCGCCGTTTAACAGTCTGCAGAAGTGGTTCTTCCATATCCTCAGCATCGACTGTGTCTCAACTACAATATTTCCTTGTTCATTTCGACAGGATTCTGTTCTTTTATCCTTGGCTTTGACGTTTTACACTTTGGTAAAACTTGCGAACATCGTTCCTGGAGTGGCACCTCTCTATATCCTCGATCGCGCGCTTTTCTTGCTCTTTTTTCTTCTTGCTGAAAACCGATGTTCTTCCCTTCTTCTTTGCCTATAGAGCTCAATGGCAGCTCTCGTCTTCACCTGCAGCTTAGCCTTGTAGGCCTCGTTCTTGGCTGCGAGCATCTGTCGGCATTCCTCATCAAACCAGGGGTTTCTTGCTGGTGGGCGCGAGAAACCTAGCACATCTGTTGCGGCTGATCTAATGGCCTGTTGGCATCGTTGCCATTGCTCTTCGACATTCGATGCTGGTGGTATGGTGTTAATCGAGAGGTTAAGGGATATGCGTTGTGCGAAGGTCTTGGCGGTCTCTTGCGATTGCAGTCTTCCGACATTAAATTTTTTCACAGTATTTCTGGATTGTTGTGGCGTGGTGGATATCCGCATTCTTACCTTGGCTGCTACAAGGTAGTGATCCGAGTCGATGTTAGCTCCTCGGAATGTTCGGACATCCAAAATACTAGATGCGTGCAATGTGATCAATTTGGTTGACTGTTCGTTCATCTGGAGACCGCCATGTCCCCTTATGGATATCGAGGTGAGGAAACCGTGTGCTGGCTATAGTGGCATTTCGTTCCGTAGCGAAATCAATTAGCCTAAGTCCGTTACCAGACGTGTTGTCGTGTAGGCTATGTTTTCCGACAATACTTCTAAAGATGTCTTCTCTTCCTACCTTTGCATTAAAATCTCCCAGCACGATTTTAACATCGTACTTCGGTAGTGGCTCATAGGTTTTGTCGAGGAGCTCGTAGAAGCAGTCCTTAGCTATATCATCTTTTTCTTCCGTCGGAGCGTGAGCGCATATAAGGCTTATGTTGGCGAATTTGGCCTTGATGCGGATTGTTACTATGCGTTCGCTAATGTCTTGGAAACATAAGACTTCTTGCCTAAGTCTGGCACTTATAACAAATCCGCATCCGAATAGTCGCTGTTTCTGCTCACTATAACACGGTCCGTAGTAGATATCACAGTTTTTATACCCTATCCCATAGGGGTATATTAGTTTTGATACTTAGTTTGTAACATAGAGAAATAATTTTGCTACATATACCTCAAAGTATATGGATCGACTCAGAATCGCTAGCTGAGTCGAATTAGCCATGTCTGTCTGTCCGTCCGTCCGTCCGTCCGTCCGTCCGTCCGTCTGTCTGTTCGTCAGCGGTTTTTGGGCCTTAAATTTTGAGCTAGGATAATGAAATTTGGTATATAGGATCCTCGTCCGTGCCACCAGAACAAGTGTAAAAATTTTTGAAATCCGCCCACTGCCACGCCCCCTTTTTAGGAAAACTTATTTTTTGGCCAAACCGTAAGGAATTTCAAAAAAGTGTCTGAGTAGCATATTTAGACAATCCTAATATCTATATTTCGTTCATATAAAGTTTTTTGCCACGCCCACTTTTTGGGGGCGTTTTTAGTAAAAAACGCTTTTTGTCCAAATTTTAAAACTTTCGGAAAAAAATTTGATGCAAATACTTCCGAAATGGTAATATAAACATTTTGTCCATACATCATTTTCACCTACGCCCACATTTTGGGGGCGTTTTCTTACAAAAACCATTTGTATACCCCATCCCAAGGCATTAGCAATAGAAATACGTTGTTTTTTGTCGAACCACACAAGATTTTGAGAAACTGTCTGAGCAATATATTGTGACAATGTCATTTTCTGTATTTCATCGCCATAAGGCCTATATTTTGAGGATATTAATTTAAAGGATGGGATGGGATAGGGTATTCAACGATCCGCATAGCGGATTGTAGCCTCTCATATGTTTCATCCTCTTTTTCCCCGGCCCATCCCATCGTATTTCCTGGATGGCAGTAATGTCTGCTTTGTAGCAGTTTAGGGCTTCCGCTAGTTGTTCGCCTGCACCTCTTCTGATTAATGTTCTCACATTCCAGGTGCAGATACGAACGTCGTTGTCCTTTTTTCGTTTCCGAGGCTATTGGTTGCTTCGTAGCAATATTTTTTTCTGTGGGTGGGTAGTTAACCCAAAGAACAACCCCCAACCTGGAGGGCCAGTTCCAATTTATTAGATACCCCTAGGACACGGGGCCATCAGTATCCACTACGGGATTGAGCGCTGCCATTGGCCTTTCGGTTCATCCGCCACCATCTCTGTTCAAGGGGCCTGACTAACCCTTGAAATTCCTAGACAACCTGTTGTCCGAATATGTCAGAGCAGCTCATCTAGGTTCGTCTGGGACAGCAGGCCGGGTATTCATCCGTGCCATTCTCACCAGGGTGTTTATAGTGTTGCTGTTTTTCGTCGTGTTTTCAACACTCGCACTCGCACCGATGGTTACCACTTGGAGGTAAAAATAAGCACATTTGATGTGTAGTCAGAGTTACAACATTGGGCATTGCCAATCAGAGTCTACACTTGTTCTACAGCACCCAACCACATAGTTTGTAACATAGAGAAATAATTTAGCTAGGTATACCCCAAATTATATGGATCGACTCAGAATCGCTAGCTGAGTCGATTAATCCATGTCTGTCCGTCCGTACGTCACCAGTTTCTGTTCCTTAAATTTTCAGGTAGAAGGATGAAATTTGGAACACGTGCTCTTTGTTGCTCCCAGCAGAACAAGTGTAAACATTTTTGGAATCCGCCCACTCCCACGCCCCCTTTTGAGAGAAAAACGTAGTTTTTGGCCAAACCGTAAAGAATATGGAAAAAAACATATGAAAAGGCTACAATCCACTGTGCGGATCGTTGAATACCCTATCCCATCCCATCCTTAAAATTAATATCCTCCAAAAACGTTATTTATTAAATATGCCCCAAAAAGTGGGCTTGGCAAAAAATTTATATTGACGAAATATAGATATTACTAGCTGCCCGGCCCGGCTTCGCCCGGGTACTGTTTCGTTTTAGGGTCCGTAATAGTATTTTAGTGCTAGTAGTATTTATTTTCTCAAAGCTGACCTGAGAGATTTTCTCAATATTTTTTTCCGTAAGAACCTTGTACAGAGTATTAGAAAACTACAAAAAAACATATGAGAGGCTACAACCCGCTGTGCGGATCGTTGAATACCCTATCCCATCCCATTCTTAAAATTAATACCCTCAAAATATAGGCCTTATGGCGATGAAATACAGAAAATGACATTGTCACAATATATTGCTCAGACAGTTTATCAAAATCTTTTGTGGTTCGACAAAAACCAACGTATTTCTATTGGTATTGCCTTGGGATGGGGTATACAAATGATTTTTGTAAGAAAACGCCCCCAAAATGTGGGCGCAGGTGAAAATGATTTATGGACAAAATGTTTATATTACCATTGCGGAAGTATTTGCATCAAATTTTTTTTCGAAAGTTTTAAAATTTGGACAAAAAGCGTTTTATACTAAAATCGCCCCCAAAAAGTGGGCGTGGCAAAAAACTTTGTATGAACGAAATATAGATATTAGGATTGTCTAAATATGCTGCTCAGACACTTTTTTGAAATTCCTTACGGTTTGGCTTTAAACTACGTTTTTCAAAAAGGGGGCGTGGCAGTGGGCGGATTTCAAAAAATTTTACACTTGTTCTGCTTCGTCGGCCAGAGAGTCTATATACCAAATTTCAACACTCTAGCTCAAAACTTGAGGCCCAAAAATCGGTGACACACGGACGGACGGACGGACAGACAGACATGGCTTAATCGACTCAGCTAGCGATTCTGAATCGATCCATATACTTTGAGGTATATGTATCGAAATTATTTCTCTATGTTACAAACTTAATGTCAAAACTAATATACCCCCCTATGGGATAGGGTATAAACATAGGAGCAGGCTACAATCCGCTGTGCGGATCGTTGAATACCCTATCCCATCCTATCCATAAAACTAAAATACCCAAAAAAGGGGACATGGCTAAAAACACGATGTGGATAAATAGAAAAAATGATATAGTGACAACAAATTCTTCAGACTGCTTACAAAACACTTTAACGGTTCTACAAAAGACAAGGTTTTCTCTTGCATATGTTATGGTAGTGTATAAAAATGGTTTTTATATAAAAACGCCCCCAAAAAGTGGGCGTGGGTTAAAATGGTACATAGAAGAAATGTTCATATTAATAATGTTAATGATTCTGCATCAAAATTTTTTTCGAAAAATTTAAAATTTGACCGAAAACAGTTTTTAATTGAAAACGCCCCCAAAAAGTGGGCGTGGCAAAAAACTTTATATAGAAGAAATATAGATATTAATATTGTCTAAATATGTTGTTCAGAAACTTTTTTAAAATTCCTTACGGTTTGGTCAAAAACTGAGTTTTTCTTAAAAGGGGGCGTGGCAGTGGGCGGATTTCAAAAATTTTTACACTTGTTCTGTAGGCAGAGACGAGGATCCTATATACCAAATTTCATTATCCTAGCTCACTTTTTGGGGGCGTTTTTATATAAAAACCATTTTTATACACTACCCCATAACATATGCAAGAGAAAACCTTGTCTTATGTAGAACCGTTAAAGTGTTTTGTAAGCAGTCTGAAGAATTTGTTGTCACTATATCATTTTTTCTATTTATCCACATCGTGTTTTTAGCCATGTCCCCTTTTTTGGGGATTTTAGTTTTATGGATAGGATGGGATAGGGTATTCAACGATCCGCACAGCGGATTGTAGCCTTCTCATATGTTTATATATATAGATGATTCTCTAAATATGCTGCTCAGACACTTTTTTAAATTCCTTACGGTTTGGCCAAAAAATACGTTTTTCTAAAAAGGGGGCGTGGCAGTGAGCGGATTTCAAAAAATTTGTACACGTAAAGCCCAAAAACTGGTGACGTACGGACAGGCATGGCTTAAGGTACATATAGCTAATTTATTTGTCTATGCTACAAACTTTGTATCAAAACTAATATATCCATATGGGATAGGGTACAAAAACGGTGCTTTTTGTTTAACCATTAAAGATGAGAAACTGTCTGAACAATATGTTGTGACAACATTTCGGGGATATTAATTTCATGGTATATGGTATTAAACGATACTTTTAAATTCATTTTTTATTATCTTAAAATACTAACTTAACTTACTTACTTACTTAAGTGGCGCTACAGTCCGGAATGAACCTGGGCCTCAACCAACATGCCTCTCCAATTAGCCCGGTCCTTAGCTAACTGCCTCCAGTTGCGCACTCCAAGTTGGTTGAGGTCGGTTTCCACTTGTGCGCGCCACTTAAGGCGAGGTCTTCCTCTACTGCTTCCGACGTCTGGCTGGGAATCGAAGACTCTGCGAGCCGGAGTATTGGTGTCCATTCGTTCTACATGTCCTAGCCATCTTAAACGTCCAATGCGGAGTTTTTTGACCAGGGGCATGTCGCTGTACAGCTCGTATAGTTCTTGGTTGAATCTTCGTCTCCATAGCCCGTCAACGCAAACGGGACCGAAGATTTTTCGAAGAATTTTCCTCTCGAATCTACTAAGGATTTCTTCATCCGCTTTTGATACGGTCCATGCTTCAGCGCCGTAGAGCAGGACTGGGATGATCAGGGTCTTATATAGGATCTCCTTAGTAGTTCGAGTGAGGGCTTTACTACTAAATTGCCTTCTTAGCCCGAAGAAACAGCGGTTGGCAAGAGTAATTCTTCGTTTAATTTCTGACGAGATGTTGTTGTCAGAGCTAATAGCGGAGCCGAGGTAGACAAAGTCCCGTACTACCTCAAAGTTATATCTGTCAATGGTGACGTTCTGTCCAATTCGTCGATGTTGTGTGTCCTTTCGTGTTGACAGCATATACTTAGTCTTACCCTCATTTACTGCTAAACCCATTTTCGCCGCTTCCTTCTCTATACTAGCAAACGTGGCTATGACATCACGTTGAGTCCTACCAATGATGTCAATATCGTCAGCGTATGCTAGTAGTTGCACCGACTTTTGGAAAATTGTGCCTCTGGTGTTGGCTTTGGAGTTTTGCACAATTCTCTCAAGAATCAGATTAAAGAAGTCACATGACAGCGCATCGCCTTGCCTAAATCCTTTTTTGGTATCGAATGTGTCGGTGAGGTCGTTTCCGACCCTGATGGAGCAGCGAGAATTCTCCATCGTCATCCTACACAAACGGACGAGTTTGGGCGGTATACCAAAACTAGACATGGCTCTGTACAGTTCGTCTCTATAAATGCTGTCATATGCGGCTTTGAAATCGATGAATAGGTGGTGGGTATCGATTTGGACTTCTTGAGTTTTTTCCAGGATCTGCCGAAGTGTGAAAATTTGATCGGTTGTGGACTTTCCTGGCCTAAAACCACACTGATAAGGGCCAATCAGGTTGTTGGTAAACGGTTTCAGGCGTTCACATATTACGGCAGATAGGATCTTGTAGGCGATGTTGAGGAGACTTATGCCTCTGTAGTTGGCGCAGTTCAGAGGGTCTCCTTTTTTGTGGATCGGGCAAACGATGCTGAGGTTCCATTCTTCAGGCATATTTTCATCCGACCAGATTTGGCTTATGAGTTGGTGGATGTTACTTACCAAGTCATCTCCGCCGGCCTTATAGAGCTCAGCGGGAAGGCCGTCATTTCCGGCAGCCTTATTAAGCTTGAGTTTAGATATTGCTATCCTCACTTCACTCAAGTCGGGTGGTTGGCAGTTTTCGCTGCCGTTGCCAATATTGAATGGTTCGTTCTGCCTGACAGCGGAATGTTGTTCGTCATCGCCGTTTAACAGTCTGCAGAAGTGGTTCTTCCATATCCTCAGCATCGACTGTGTCTCAACTACAATATTTCCTTGTTCATCTCGACAGGATTCTGTTCGAGCCTTGTATCCTTGGCTTTGACGTTTTACACTTTGGTAAAACTTGCGAACATCGTTCCTGGAGTGGCACCTCTCTATATCTTCGATCGCGCGCTTTTCTTGCTCTTTTTTCTTCTTGCTGAAAAGCCGATGTTCTTCCCTTCTTCTTTGCCTATAGAGCTCAATGGCAGCTCTCGTCTTCACCTGCAGCTTAGCCTTGTAGGCCTCGTTCTTGGCTGCGAGCATCTGTCGGCATTCCTCATCAAACCAGGGGTTTCTTGCTGGTGGGCGCGAGAAACCTAGCACATCAGTTGCGGCTGATCTAATGGCCTGTTGGCATCGTTGCCATTGCTCTTCGACATTCGATGCTGGTGGTATGGTGTTAATCGAGAGGTTAAGGGATACGCGTTGTGCGAAGGTCTTGGCGGTCTCTTGCGATTGCAGTCTTCCGACATTAAATTTTTTCACAGTATTTCTGGATTGTTGTGGCGTGGTGGATATCCGCATTCTTACCTTGGCTGCTACAAGGTAGTGATCCGAGTCGATGTTAGCTCCTCGGAATGTTCGGACATCCAAAATACTGGATGCGTGCCTCTTATCTATCGCAATGTGATCAATTTGGTTGACCGTTCGTTGATCTGGAGACCGCCATGTCCCCTTATGGATATCGAGGTGAGGAAACCGTGTGCTGGCTATAGTGGCATTTCGTTCCGTAGCGAAATCAATTAGCCTAAGTCCGTTACCAGACGTGTTGTCGTGTAGGCTATGTTTTCCGACAATACTTCTAAAGATGTCTTCTCTTCCTACCTTTGCGTTAAAATCTCCCAGCACGATTTTAACATCGTACTTCGGTAGTCGCTCATAGGTTTTGTCGAGGAGCTCGTAGAAGCAATCCTTAGCTATATCATCTTTTTCTTCCGTCGGAGCGTGAGCGCATATAAGGCTTATGTTGGCGAATTTGGCCTTGATGCGGATTGTTACTATGCGTTCGCTAATGTCTTGGAAACATAAGACTTCTTGCCTAAGTCTGGCACTTATAACAAATCCGCATCCGAATAGTCGCTGTTTCTGCTCACTATAACACGGTCCGTAGTATATGTCACAGTTTTTCATCCTCTTTTTGCCCGGCCCATCCCATCGTATTTCCTGGATGGCAGTAATGTCTGCTTTGTAGCAGTTTAGGGCTTCCGCTAGTTGTTCGCCTGCACCTCTCCTGTTTAATGTTCTCACATTCCAGGTGCAGATACGAACGTCGTTGTCCTTTTTTCGTTTAGCAGGGTCGTCAACAATAAAATCCGTCCTTTCCGAGGCTATTGGTTGCTTCGTAACCATGCTTTTTTTCTGTGGGTGGGTAGTTAGCCCAGAGCACAACCCCCAACCTGGAGGGCCAGTTCCAATTTATTAGATACCCCTAGGACACGGGGCCATCAGTATCCACTATGGGATTGAGCGCTGCCGTTGGCCTTTCGGTTCATCCGCCACCATCTCTGTTCAAGGGGCCTGACTAACCCTTGAAATTCCTAGACAACCTGTTGTCCGAATATGTCAGAGCAGCTCATCTAGGTTCGCCTGGGACAGCAGGCCGGGTATTCTTCCGTGCCATTCTCACCAGGGTGTTTATAGTGTTGCTGTTTTTCGTCGTGTTATCAACACTCGCACTTATCGTTTAGCAAGTCAAATCCGGTTGGATGAGACCAGTACCCGATGGTTACCACTTGGAGGTAAAGATAAGCACATTTGATGTGTAGTCAGAGTTGCAACACTGGGCATTGCCAAGTTAACGCCAATCAGAGTCTACCCTCGTTCTACAGCACCCAACCATCTTAACACTAGACAAAAATGCTTAAATCTAACTTATAATTAACAAGTTTTTCTTAAAGTAACCTATCGGCCCTAAGCGGGCGCTCTAAGCTAATATATACTAGTTATACCCTATCCCATAGGGGTATATTAGTTTTGATACTTAGTTTGTAACATAGAGAAATAATTTTGTTACATATACCTCAAAGTATATGGATCGACTCAGAATCGCTAGCTGAGTCGATTAAGCCATGTCTGTCTGTCCGTCCGTCCGTCTGTACGTCACCGATTTTTAGGCCTTAAATTTTGAGCTAGGATAATGAAATTTGGTATATAGGATCCTCGTTTCTGCCTACAGAACAAGTGTAAAATTTTTTGAAATCCGCCCACTGCCACGCCCCCTTTTAAGAAAAACTCAGTTTTTGACCAAACCGTAAGGAATTTAAAAAAAGTTTCTGAACAACATATTTAGACAATATTAATATCTATATTTCTTCCATATAAAGTTTTTTGCCACGCCCACTTTTTGGGGGCGTTTTCAATAAAAAACTGTTTTCGGTCAAATTTTAAATTTTTCGAAAAAAATTTTGATGCAGAATCATTAACATTATTAATATGAACATTTCTTCTATATACCATTTTAACGCACGCCCACTTTTTGGGGGCGTTTTTATATAAAAACCATTTTTATACACTACCCCATAACATATGCAAGAGAAAACCTTGTCTTTTGTAGAACCGTTAAAGTGTTTTGTAAGCAGTCTGAAGAATTTGTTGTCACTATATCATTTTTTCTATTTATCCACATCGTGTTTTTAGCCATGTCCCCTTTTTTGGGTATTTTAGTTTTATGGATAGGATGGGATAGGGTATTCAACGATCCGCACAGCGGATTGTAGCCTGCTCATATGTTTATACCCTATCCCATAGGGGGGTTTATTAGTTTTGATACTTAGTTTGTAACATAGAGAAATAATTTTGCTACATATACCTCAAAGTATATGGATCGACTCAGAATCGCTAGCTGAGTCGATTAAGCCATGTCTGTCTGTCCGTCCGTCCGTCCGTCCGTTTGTACGTCACCGATTTTTAGGCCTTAAATTTTGAGCTAGGATAATGAAATTTGGTATATAGGATCCTCGTCTCTGCCTACAGAACAAGTGTAAAAATTTTTGAAATCCGCCCACTGCCACGCCCCCTTTTAAGAAAAACTCAGTTTTTGACCAAACCGTAAGGAATTTTAAAAAAGTTTCTGAACAACATATTTAGACAATATTAATATCTATATTTCTTCCATATAAAGTTTTTTGCCACGCCCACTTTTTGGGGGCGTTTTCAATAAAAAACAGTTTTCGGTCAAATTTTAAATTTTTCGAAAAAAATTTTGATGCAGAATCATTAACATTATTAATATGAACATTTCTTCTATATACCATTTTAACCCACGCCCACTTTTTGGGGGCGTTTTTATATAAAAACCATTTTTATACACTACCATAACATATGCATGAGAAAACCTTGTCTTTTGTAGAACCGTTAAAGTGTTTTGTAAGCAGTCTGAAGAATTTGTTGTCACTATATCATTTTTTCTATTTATCCACATCGTGTTTTTAGCCATGTCCCCTCTTTTGGGTATTTTAGTTTTATGGATAGGATGGGATAGGGTATTCAACGATCCGCACAGCGGATTGTAGCCTGCTCCTATGTTTATACCCTATCCCATAGGGGGGTATATTAGTTTTGACATTAAGTTTGTAACAAAGAGAAATAATTTCGATACATATACCTCAAAGTATATGGATCGATTCAGAATCGCTAGCTGAGTCGATTAAGCCATGTCTGTCTGTCCGTCCGTCCGTCTGTGTGTCACCGATTTTTGGGCCTTAAATTTTGAGCTAGAGTGTTCAAATTTGGTATATAGACTCTCTGGCCGACGAAGCAGAACAAGTGTAAAAATTTTTGAAATCCGCCCACTGCCACATCCCCTTTTAGAAAAACGTAGTTTTAAGCCAAACCGTAAGGAATTTCAAAAAAGTGTCTGAGCAGCATATTTAGACAATCCTAATATCTATATTTCGTCCATACAAAGTTTTTTGCCACGCCCTCTTTTTAGGGGCTTTTTTAGTAAAATACGTTTTTTGTCCAAATTTTAAAACTTTCGAAAAAAATTTTGATGCAAATACTTCCGCAATGGTAATATAAACATTTTGTCTAAAGATCATTTTCACCTACGCCCACATTTTGGGGGCGTTTTCTTACAAAAACCATTTGTATAGCATATCCCAAGGCATTAGCAATAGAAATACGTTGTTTTTTGTCGAACCACAAAAGATTTTGATAAACTGTCTGAGCAATATATTGTGACAATGTCATTTTCTGTATTTCATCGCCATAAGGCCTATATTTTGAGGACATTAATTTTAAAGATGGGATGGGATAGGGTATTCAACGATCCGCATAGCGGATTGTAGCCTTCTCATATGTTTATACCCTATCCCATAGGGGTATAATAGTTTTGATACATAGTTTGTAACATAGAGAAATAATTTAGCTACATATACCTCAAAGTATATGGATCGACTCAGAATCGCTAGCTGAGTCGATTAAGCCATGTCTGTCCGTCCGTCCGTCCGTCCGTACGTCACCAGTTTTTGGGCCTTAAATTTTGAGCTAGAAAGATGAAATTTGGTACACGTGCTCTTTGTTGCTCCCAGCAGAACAAGTGTAAAAATTTTTGAAATCCGCCCACTGCCACGCCCCCTTTTTAGAAAAACGTATTTTTTTGTCAAACTGTAAGGAATTTTGAAAAAGTGTCTGAGAAGCGTAGTTAGACAATCGTTATATCTATATTTCGCTCAGATAAAGTTTTTTGCCACGCCCACTTTTTGGGGGCGTTTTTAATAAAAAACCTTTTACGGTCAAATTTTAAAATTTTCCAAAAAAATTTTGATGCAGAATAATTAGTAATATTAATATAAACATTTCATCTATAGATCATTTTAGCCCACGCCCACTTTTTGGGGGCGTTTTCATACAAAAACCGTTTGTAAACCCTAACCCATGGCATATGCAGGAGGAAAACGATGTGTTTTGTCAAACAACAAAATTTTCTGATAAACTGTTTGAACAATATATTGTGGTGACAATGTCATTTTCTATGTTATAGGCTTATAAAGCCCACTTTTTGGAGATATTAATTTTAAGGATGGGATGGGATAGGGTATTCAACGATCCGCACAGCGGATTGTAGCCTTCTCATATGTTTATACCCTATCCCATAGGGGGGTATATTAGTTTTGATACATAGTTTGTAACATAGAGAAATAATTTTGCTACATATACCTCAAAGTATATGGATCGACTCAGAATCGCTAGCTGAGTCGAATTAGCCATGTATGTCTGTCTGTCCGTCCGTCCGTCCGTGTGTCCGTCCGTCCGTCTGTCTGTTCGTCACCGATTTTTGGGCCTTAAATTTTGAGCTAGGATAATGAAATTTGGTATATAGGATCCTTGTGCGAGTCACCAGAACAAGTGTAAAAATTTTTGAAATCCGCCTACTGCCACGCCCCCTTTTTAGAAAAACTTATTTTTTGGCCAAACCCTAAGGAATTTCCAAAAAAAGTCTGAGCAGGATATTTAGACAATCCTAATATCTATATTTCGTTCATACAAAGTTTTTTGCCACGCCCACTTTTTGGGGGCGTTTTTAGTAAAAAACGTTTTTTGTCCAAATTTTGAAACTTTCGAAAAAATTTTTGATGCAAATACTTCCGCAATGGTAATATAAACATTTTGTCTATAGATCATTTTCACCTACGCCCACATTTTGGGGGCGTTTTCTTACAAAAACCATTTGTGTACCCCATCCCAAGGCATTAGCAATAGAAATACGTTGTTTTTTGTCGAACCACACAAGATTTTGATAAACTGTCTGAGCAATATATTGTGACAATATCATTTTCTGTATTTCATCGCCATAAGGCCTATATTTTGAGGATATTAATTTTAAGGATGGGATGGGATAGGGTTTTCAACGATCCGCATAGCGGATTGTAACCTCTCATATGTTTATACCCTATCCCATAGGGGTATATTAGTTTTGATACTTAGTTTGTAACATAGAGAAATAATTTTGCTACATATACCTCAAAGTATATGGATCGACTCAGAATCGCTAGCTGAGTCGATTATGCCATGTCTGTCTGTCCGTCCGTCCGTCCGTCTGTACGTCACCGATTTTTAGGCCTTAAATTTTGAGCTAGGATAATGAAATTTGGTATATAGGATCCTCGTCTCTGCCTACAGAACAAGTGTAAAAATTTTTGAAATTCGCCCACTGCCACGCCCCCTTTTAAGAAAAACTCAGTTTTTGACCAAACCGTAAGGAATTTTAAAAAAGTTTCTGAACAACATATTTAGACAATATTAATATCTATATTTCGTCCATATAAAGTTTTTTGCCACGCCCACTTTTTGGGGGCGTTTTCAATAAAAAACTGTTTTCGGTCAAATTTTAAATTTTTCGAAAAAACTTTTGATGCAGAATCATTAGCAATATAAATATGAACATTTCGTCTTTATATCATTTTAACCCACGCCCACTTTTTGGGGTCGTTTTTATATAAAAACCATTTTTATACACTACCCCATAACATATGCAAGAGAAAACCTTGTCTTATGTAGAACCGTTAAAGTGTTTTGTAAGCAGTCTGAAGAATTTGTTGTCACTATATCATTTTTTCTATTTATCCACATCGTGTTTTTAGCCATGTCCCCTTTTTTGGGGATTTTAGTTTTATGGATAGGATGGGATAGGGTATTCAACGATCCGCACAGCGGATTGTAGCCTTCTCATATGTTTTCTATTTATCCACATCGTGTTTTAAGCCATGTCCCCTTTTTTGGGGATTTTAGTTTTATGGATAGGATGGGATAGGGTATTCAACGATCCGCACAGCGGATTGTAGCCTTCTCATATGTTTATACCCTATCCCATAGGGGTATATTAGTTTTGATACATAGTTTGTAACATAGAGAAATAATTTAGCTATATATACCTCAAAGTATATGGATCGACTCAGAATCGATAGCTGAGTCGATTTAGCCATGTCTGTCCGTCCGTCCGTCCGTCCGTCCGTACGTCACCAGTTTTTGGGCCTTAAATTTTGAGCTAGAAGGATGAAATTTGGTACACGTGCTCTTTGTTGCTCCCAGCAGAACAAGTGTAAAAATTTTTGAAATCCGCCCACTGCCACGCCCCCTTTTTAGAAAAACGTATTTTTTGGCCAAACCATAAGGAATTTTGAAAAACTTTCTGAACAACATATTTAGACAATCTGAATATCTGTATTTCGTTCATATAAAGTTTTTTGCCACGCCCACTTTTTGGGGGCGTTTTTAATAAAAAAACGTTTTTTCGGTCAAATTTTAAAATTTTCTAAAAAAATTTTGATGCAGAATCATTAGTAATATAAATATGAACATTTCGTCAATAGTCCATTTTAACCCACGCCCACTTTTTGGGGGCGTTTTTATATAAAAACCATTTTTATACCCTACCCCATAACATATGCAGGAGAAAACCTTGTCTTTTGTAGAACCGTAAAATTTTTTTATAAGCAGTCTGAAGAATTTGTTGTCACCATGTCACATTCTTAATTTTATCCACATCGTGTTTTTAGCCATGTCCACTTTTTGGGGATTTTAGTTTTACAGATAGGATGGGATAGGGTATTCAACGATCCGCACAGTGGATTGTAGCCTTCTCATATGTTTATACCCTATCCCATACGGGTATATTAGTTTTGATACTTAGTTTGTAACATAGAGAAATAATTTAGCTACATATACGTCAAAGTATATGGATCGACTCAGAATCGCTAGCTGAGTCGAATTAGCCATGTCTGTCTGTCCGTCCGTCCGTCCGTCCGTCCGTCCGTCCGTCTGTCTGTTCGTCACCGATTTTTGGGCCTTAAATTTTGAGCTAGGATAATGAAATTTGGTATATAGGATCCTTGGCCGAGTCACCAGAACAAGTGTAAAAATTTTTAAAGTCCGCCCACTGCCACGCCCCCTTTTAGAAAAGACGTAGTTTTAAGCCAAACCGTAAAGAATTTAGAAAAAGTGTCTGAGCAATATATTTAGACAATCCTAATATCTATTATTCGTCCATACAAAGTTTTTTGCCCCGCCCACTTTTTGGGGGCGTTTTTAGTAAAAAACGTTTTTGTCCAAATTTTAAAACTTTCGAAAAAAATGTTGATGCAAATACTTCCCCAATGGTAATATAAACATTTTGTCCATAGATCATTTTCACCTACGCCCACATTTTGGGGGCGTTTTCTTACAAAAACCATTTGTATACCCCATCCCAAGGCATTAGCAATAGAAATACGTTGTTTTTTGTCGAACCACACAAGATTTTGAGAAACTGTCTGAGCAATATATTGTGACAATGTCATTTTCTGTATTTCATCGCCATAAGGCCTATATTTTGAGGATATTAATTTAAAGGATGGGATGGGATAGGGTATTCAACGATCCGCATAGCGGATTATAGCCTCTCATATGTTTTTAAGTAGAAATTGGTTTCCGAACTTTCGCGTTCACAGACATTTGAGTTTTTATACCCTATCCCATAGGGGTATATTAGTTTTGATACATAGTTTGTAACATAGAGAAATAATTTAGCTACATATACCTCAAAGTATATGGATCGACTCAGAATCGATAGCTGAGTCGATTTAGCCATGTCTGTCCGTCCGTCCGTCCGTCCGTCCGTACGTCACCAGTTTTTGGACCTTAAATTTTGAGCGAGAAGGATGAAATTTGGTACACGTGCTCTTTGTTGCTCCCAGCAGAACAAGTGTAAAAAATTTTGAAATCCGCCCACTGCCACGCCCCCTTTTTAGAAAAACGTATTTTTTGGCCAAACCATAAGGAATTTTGGAAAACTTTCTGAACAGCATATTTAGACAATCTGAATATCTGTATTTCGTTCATATAAAGTTTTTTGCCACGCCCACTTTTTGGGGGCGTTTTTAATAAAAAACGTTTTCCGGTCAAATTTTAAAATTTTCGAAAAAACTTTTGATGCAGAATCATTAGTAGTATAAATATGAACATTTCGTCAATAGACTATTTCAACCCACGCCCACTTTTTGGGGGCGTTTTTATATAAAAACCATTTTTACACACTACCCCATAGCATATGCAGGAGAAAACCTTGTCTTTTGTAGAACCGTCAAAGTTTTTTGTAAACAGTCTGAACAATTTGTTGTCACCATGTCATTTTCTTTATTTTATCCACATCGTGTTTTTAGCCATGTCCACTTTTTGGGGATTTTAGTTTTACAGATAGGATGGGATAGGGTATTCAACGATCCGCACAGTGGATTGTAGCCTTCTCATATGTTTATACCCTATCCCATAGGGGGGTATATTAGTTTTGATACATAGTTTGTAACATAGAGAAATAATTTTGCTACATACACCTCAAAGTATATGGATCGACTCAGAATCGCTAGCTGAGTCGAATTAGCCATGTCTGTCTGTCCGTCCGTCCGTCCGTCCGTCCGTCCGTCTGTCTGTTCGTCAGCGGTTTTTGGGCCTTAAATTTTGAGCTAGGATAATGAAATTTGGTATATAGGATCATCGTCCGTGCCACCAGAACAAGTGTAAACATTTTTGAAATCCGCCCACTGCCACGCCCCCTTTTTAAGAAAACTTATTTTTTGGCCAAACCGTAAGGAATTTCAAAAAAGTGTCTGAGTAGCATATTTAGACAATCCTAATATCTATATTTCGTTCATATAAAGTTTTTTGCCACGCCCACTTTTTGGGGGCGTTTTAAGTAAAAAACGCTTTTTGTCCAAATTTTAAAACTTTCGAAAAAAATTTTGATGCAAATACTTCCGAAATGGTAATATAAACATTTTGTCAATAGATCATTTTCACCTACGCCCACATTTTGGGGGCGTTTTCTTACAAAAACCATTTGTATACCCCATCCCAAGGCATTAGCAATAGAAATACGTTGTTTTTGTCGAACCACACAAGATTTTGAGAAACTGTCTGAGCAATATATTATGACAATGTCATTTTCTGTATTTCATCGCCATAAGGCCTATATTTTGAGGATATTAATTTAAAGGATGGGATGGGATAGGGTATTCAACGATCCGCATAGCGGATTGTAGCCTCTCATATGTTTATACCCTATCCCATAGGGGTATATTAGTTTTGATACTTAGTTTGTAACATAGAGAAATAATTTTGCTACATATACCTCAAAGTATATGGATCGACTCAGAATCGCTAGCTGAGTCGATTAAGCCATGTCTGTCTGTCCGTCCGTCCGTCTGTACGTCACCGATTTTTAGGCCTTAAATTTTGAGCTAGGATAATGAAATTTGGTATATAGGATCCTCGTCTCTGCCTACAGAACAAGTGTAAAAATTTTTGAAATCCGCCCACTGCCACGCCCCCTTTTAAGAAAAACTCAGTTTTTGACCAAACCGTAAGGAATTTTAAAAAAGTTTCTGAACAACATATTTAGACAATATTAATATCTATATTTCGTCCATATAAAGTTTTTTGCCACGCCCACTTTTTGGGGGCGTTTTCAATAAAAAAACTGTTTTCGGTCAAATTTTAAATTTTTCGAAAAAAATTTTGATGCAGAATCATTAACATTATTAATATGAACATTTCTTCTATATACCATTTTAACCCACGCCCACTTTTTGGGGGCGTTTTTATATAAAAACCATTTTTATACACTACCCCATAACATATGCAAGAGAAAACCTTGTCTTTTGTAGAACCGTTAAAGTGTTTTGTAAGCAGTCTGAAGAATTTGTTGTCACTATATCATTTTTTCTATTTATCCACATCGTGTTTTTAGCCATGTCCCCTTTTTTGGGGATTTTAGTTTTATGGATAGGATGGGATAGGGTATTCAACGATCCGCACAGCGGATTGTAGCCTTCTCATATGTTTATACCCTATCCCATAGGGGTATATTAGTTTTGATACTTAGTTTGTAACATAGAGAAATAATTTTGCTACATATACCTCAAAGTATATGGATCGACTCAGAATCGCTAGCTGAGTCGAATTAGCCATGTCTGTCTGTCCGTCCGTCCGTCCGTCCGTCCGTCCGTCCGTCTGTCTGTTCGTCAGCGGTTTTTGGGCCTTAAATTTTGAGCTAGGATAATGAAATTTGGTATATAGGATCCTCGTCCGTGCCACCAGAACAAGTGTAAAAATTTTTGAAATCCGCCCACTGCCACGCCCCATTTTTAGGAAAACTTATTTTTTGGCCAAACCGTAAGGAATTTCAAAAAAGTGTCTGAGTAGCATATTTAGACAATCCTAATATCTATATTTCGTTCATATAAAGTTTTTTGCCACGCCCACTTTTTGGGGGCGTTTTTAGTAAAAAACGCTTTTTGTCCAAATTTTAAAACTTTCGGAAAAAAAATTTGATGCAAATACTTCCGAAATGGTAATATAAACATTTTGTCCATACATCATTTTCACCTACGCCCACATTTTGGGGGCGTTTTCTTACAAAAACCATTTGTATACCCCATCCCAAGGCATTAGCAATAGAAATACGTTGTTTTTTGTCGAACCACACAAGATTTTGAGAAACTGTCTGAGCAATATATTGTGACAATGTCATTTTCTGTATTTCATCGCCATAAGGCCTATATTTTGAGGATATTAATTTAAAGGACGGGATGGGATAGGGTATTCAACGATCCGCATAGCGGATTGTAGCCTCTCATATGTTTATACCCTATCCCATAGGGGTATATTAGTTTTGATACTTAGTTTGTAACATAGAGAAATAATTTTGCTACATATACCTCAAAGTATATGGATCGACTCAGAATCGCTAGCTGAGTCGATTAAGCCATGTCTGTCTGTCCGTCCGTCCGTCCGTCCGTCCGTCTGTACGTCACCGATTTTTAGGCCTTAAATTTTGAGCTAGGATAATGAAATTTGGTATATAGGATCCTCGTCTCTGCCTACAGAACAAGTGTAAAACTTTTTGAAATCCGCCCACTGCCACGCCCCCTTTTAAGAAAAACTCAGTTTTTGACCAAACCGTAAGAAATTTTCAAAAAGTTTCTGAACAACATATTTAGACAATATTAATATCTATATTTCGTCCATATAAAGTTTTTTGCCACGCCCACTTTTTGGGGGCGTTTTCAATAAAAAACTGTTTTCGGTCAAATTTTAAATTTTTCGAAAAAAATTTTGATGCAGAATCATTAACATTATTAATATGAACATTTCGTCTATATACCATTTTAACCCACGCCCACTTTTTGGGGGCGTTTTTATATAAAAACCTTTTTTATACACTACCCCATAACATATGCAAGAGAAAACCTTGTCTTATGTAGAACCGTTAAAGTGTTTTGTAAGCAGTCTGAAGAATTTGTTGTCACTATATCATTTTTTCTATTTATCCACATCGTGTTTTTAGCCATGTCCCCTTTTTTGGGGATTTTAGTTTTATGGATAGGATGGGATAGGATATTCAACGATCCGCACAGCGGATTGTAGCCTTCTCATATGTTTTTTTTTTGTTCTTCTTCGGAAGGGATTTGTGGGATTGGTGAAGGAAGTGTGTTTCGGTGTGTCTTTATACCCTATCCCATAGGGGTATATTAGTTTTGATACTTAGTTTGTAACATAGAGAAATAATTTTGCTACATATACCTCAAAGTATATGGATCGACTCAGAATCGCTAGCTGAGTCGATTAAGCCATGTCTGTCTGTCCGTCCGTCCGTCCGTCCGTCTGTACGTCACCGATTTGTAGGCCTTAAATTTTGCGCTAGGATAATGAAATTTTTTATATAGGATCCTCGTCTCTGCCTACAGAACAAGTGTAAAAATTTTTGAAATCCGCCCACTTCCACGCCCCCTTTTAAGAAAAACTCAGTTTTTGACCAAACCGTAAGGAATTTTAAAAAAAATTTTGAACAACATATTTAGACAATATTAATATCTATATTTCGTCCATATAAAGTTTTTTGCCACGCCCACTTTTTGGGGGCGTTTTTAATAAAAAACTGTTTTCGGTCAAATTTTAAATTTTTCGAAAAAATTTTTGATGCAGAATCATTAACATTATTAATATGAACATTTCGTCTTTATACCATTTTAACCCACGCCCACTTTTTGGGGGCGTTTTTATATAAAAACCATTTTTATACACTACCCCATAACATATACAGGAGAAAACCTTGTCTTTTGTAGAACCGTAAAAGTGTTTTGTAAGCAGCCTGAAGAATTTGTTGTCACTATATCATTTTTTTTTATTTTATCCACATCGTGTTTTTAGCCATGCCCACTTTTTTGGGGATTCTAGTTTTATGGATAGGATTGGATAGGGTATTCAACGATCCGCACAGCGGATTGTAGCCTTCTCATATGTTTTTTTTTTAATTTTGCCTTTCGGCTTATATTTATCTTTTTTTAACTTTCTCTTACAAAGAGAAAGATATTGTTTTCGTGAAAAATTTCGACCTCGAGATTTTGATTGATTCTAACATTACGATGATAGCGGAGCCTAAAAAAGTGGTTTTTGGAATTCCGTCCGTCGGTCCGTCGGTCCGTCTGTCCGTAATGGTCTCCCCAGCCTAAACGGCTTGACCGATTTTCTTCAAACTTCGTATCCAAGCTTGATTTAGTCATAATTCTAGGCCATTTTTTTTGTTTGCTTTTAGCCATGTTAATAACGGTACCTGTCATATAAAAATTACACATAACCTCAATTTTCTCGAAAACGGCTCTAACGATTTTGATTAAACTTTATATATACTATAACCATATTAGTTACAACAAAACTGCATACCCAGTTTTTTCGAGAAAATCCATATAACGGATTTTGTCATTTAGGACATACAATGAAAATTGATAATTTCTCGCAAAATATTATGTCAAATTGAATGAAATTTAATATATATACTATTATTACAACTTGAAGCAATTCCACATAATTAGTTTTAGCCCAACTATCACTAAACGGAATTTTCAGTTTTGGCCAATAACGGAAAATCGTTATTATTCACATTGACATCGATTACTTCAAATTTCGGAGTAAACGTTCGTATAAACACATTTCGATAATATTTATATCATTTTTAGCATCAATAATCAAAATGCGTACTATTTGATCTTACGCCCAACTCGCTGTGAAAGAGAAAGTTGCGTACGACCCAGTCGTGCACCCACCACTCGTTTTTTTATGAAATATATTTTAATTTTCAAAGAAAATTCAAAAAACTTTGATATCTAGGTTAAAACTAACTTAAGACTACTTAATACTACTTAATACTACTTAAAACTACTTACACCTAACTTAATTATAATCGGGGTGGCGAGCACTCGTTGCAAATGCCCCGAGGGGTCGCCATCCCAATCGAGTTTTGGTCCTGGTATTAAACGATCCGCATAGCGGATTGTAGCATTCTCATATGTTTATAATGGATTTGGACTACCAAATGAATTTAGTCTATACCATTGTCTGTGGCAAGTAGAAGTTTGCTAGCAGTCGACTCTGACGAATAATTATAAATAAATTGTAAAATATATCGACATTGAAACACAAAAATGTTCAAATCCTGAAAGGGCCATACAAATGGACAAAGAATCAATAATAAAACTTGCATACCATGCCTAGCGGATATACATAAGTGAGAAAAATATCGATATTCAATAATGTTACTGAGTTTTAATTATTTCTCTAGTGACCAAAGTTAACTCCTTAGGGTCGATTCGATGCCATGAGCACCGGCGTCAATTTCACAATGCAAATCAATTAACAATTAAATTTTCAGAACAAAATGACATCGGTAGTTAAAACCCCGAAGGCAAACCATATACATTGAAATGGTAACTAACTACATAGTTGGACTGCACAACCATTTTTGTTCGACTGTTGAAAATAGTCGAACAAAAATGATTGTAATTTTAAAACAGAGTTCAGCGTACGGAACTATTTCAATTACATTGGTATTTCATATGTTTAAGGGTTTTTTAAAATGTAGGTCAATTACTGGAATTACCCTCATGGCGAACACCCAAACATTACTTTTGTCCAAACTCACATCTATCCATGTGCCCTTTTTGTGGAAATAAAGGCATACTATTTATTGCTGCTGAATTCAGCCTTGAATGAAGGCAAGCCAGAACATAGATGCATGTCTGCGGACACATAACAATGAAGAAAATTGTTTCCTGTATCCATTTAACACATAAAGGAAACTCTTCAGTTTTATTGTTTCCTTTGAATATGTTTCGATTTGGTGGGGAAAACGAGTTTTATTACCCGAAATACGGATGTAAATTTGGATCCTTCCGGTAATGGGTTTTACGAAATAGAGTTTTCTTTTGCAGCTGCATGGCGTAGATAGATTTTTTATTGTTTATAGAAGTGTCTTCATTTTGCATGCTCTAAGAAATTGTTAAAAACCTTTTTAGAGGGTGGATGTAAGCGTTGAAACAATGTTTTGTGAGCATAAACTCTTTGGGGAATGATTCTATTCATTCTAGCTCTAAATTTAATACCCAAAAACTGGTGACGTACGGATGGAAGGACGGACACACATGGCTAAAACGACTCAGCCAGCGATTCGATCCATATACTTTGTGGTATATCTAACAGAATTATTTCTCTATGTTACAAATTAGGAATCAAAATTTATAAACCCCTATGGGATAGGGTATAAATACCCATAGGATCTCTAGCTGAGTCGATTTAGCCATGTCTGGCCGTCCGTCCGTACGTCACCAGTTTTTTGGCGTTAAATTTTGAGCTAGAAGGATGAAATTTGGTACATGTGCTATTTGTTGCTCCCATCAGAACAAGTGTAATTTTTTTTTAAATCGCCCACGTTTTGAGTGCGTTTTCGTACAAAACCATTTGTAACGGGTGATTTTTTAGCTGGTTTGGTTTTGGCAACACTGGTTTTGACAGCTGACGTGTGTTTAGTACCTTATGTCACTGTCAAACAGCTTCAGTTTGGTTTGCAATTTAACCATGGATCGTCTTACAAATGAACAACGCTTGCAAATTATTGAATTTTACTATCAAAATTCGTGCTCGGTTCGAAATGTTCATCGCGCGCTGCTTCCATTTTATGATCGGCATTCTCGACCTTCTGAGCAGTCTATTCGGAAGATTGTGACCAAATTTCGCACCAAATTTACTTTGTTGGACATTAAACCACCAACACGTTTACGTACTGTGCGTAGTGAAGAAAATATTGCGGCCGTATCAGCTAGTGTGACAGAAGACCGCGAAATGTCGATTCGGCGCCGTTCCGAGCAGTTAGGCCTTTGTTACAGCACTACGTGGAAAATTTTGCGGAAGCCAGCCGACCTACCACAACGCCGAATTTTTGGTGAATGGGCTCTTGGAAAGCTGGCCGAGGATCCGCTTTTTTATCGAAAAATTGTGTTCAGCGATGAGGCTCATTTTTGGTTGAATGGGTACGTAAATAAGCAAAATTGCCGCATTTGGAGTGAAGATCAGCCAGAAGCAATGCATCCCGAAAAAGCCACTGTTTGGTGCTCTTTATGGGCCGGCGGCATTATTGGGCCATATTTCTTCAAAGATGATGCGAATCGCAGCGTTACTGTCAATGGTGAACGCTACCGAGCGATGATAACAAACTTTTTTTTGCCCGAAATGGAAGTTCTTGACTTGCATGATATGTGGTTTCAACAAGATGGTGCCACATGCCACACAGCACGCGAAACAATGGCGCAATTGCGAGGCGAGTTTGGTGAACAGTTAATTTCACGTTTCGGGCCGGTCAATTGGCCGCCTAGATCGTGCGATTTGACACCATTAGATTATTTTTTGTGGGGGTATGTCAAGGCTAATGTCTATAGGGACATTCCAGTGCGTCAATCGAAGCGGGCTTCGATTGACGCACTGGAAGCCAACATCCATGCATTCATTCGTGAGATACCGGCCGATATGTGTGAAAGAGTATGCCAAAATTGGACTCAGCGGATGGGCTACCTGAGACGCAGCCGCGGTCAACATTTGCATGAAATTATCTTTAAACATTAAATTGCAAGGTTCAAACTATCGATTCAAATAAATATTTCATTAATTTTTTCGAATTTTCTGTGTTTTTTTTTTAAAAAGTTCTAACCCTCTTAAAAAATCACCCGTTATTACCTACCCCAAAGCATATGCAATACAAACATATGAGAGGCTACAATCCGCTATGCGGATCGTTGAATACCCTATCCCATCCCATCCTTTAAATTAATATCCTCAAAATATAGGCCTTATGGCGATGAAAAACAGAAAATGACATTGTCATAATATATTGCTCAGACAGTTTATCAAAATCTTTTGTGGTTCGACAAAAAACAACTGTTTTCTATTGCTAATGCCTTGGGATGGGGTATACAAATGGTTTTTGTAAGAAAACGCCCCCAAAATGTGGGCGTAGGTGAAAATGATCTATTGACAAAATGTTTATATTACCATTGCGGAAGTATTTGCATCAAAATTTTTTTCGAAAGTTTTAAAATTTGGACAAAAAGCGTTTTTTACTAAAAACGCCCCCAAAAAGTGGGCGTGGCAAAAAACTTTATATGAACGAAATATAGATATTAGGATTGTCTTAATATGCTACTCAGACAGTTTTTTGAAATTCCTTACGGTTTGGCCAAAAAAAGGTTTTCCTAAAAAGGGGGCGTGGCAGTGGGCGGATTTCAAAAATTTTTACACTTGTTCTGGTGGCACGGACGAGGATCCTATATACCAAATTTCATTATCCTAGCTCAAAATTTAAGGCCCAAAAACCGCTGACGAACAGACAGACGGACGGACGGACGGACGGACGGACCCAAGGCATTAGCAACAGAAATACGTTGTTTTTTGTCGAACCACACAAGATTTTGAGAAACTGTCTGAGCAATATATAGTGACAATGTCATTTTCTGTATTTCATCGCCATAAGGCCTATATTTTGAGGATATTAATTTAAAGAATGGGATGGCATAGGGTATTCAACGATCCGCATAGCGGATTGTAGCCTCTCATATGTTTTATACCCTATCCCATAGGGGGGTATATTAGTTTTGACATTAAGTTTGTAACATAGAGAAATAATTTCGATACATATACCTCAAAGTATATGGATCGATTCAGAATCGCTAGTTGAGTCGATTAAGCCATGTCTGTCTGTCCGTCCGTCCGTCCGTCCGTCCGTCCGTCTGTGTGTCACCGATTTTTGGGCCTTAAATTTTGAGCTAGAGTGTTGAAATTTGGTATATAGACTCTCTGGCCGACGAAGCAGAACAAGTGTAAAATTTTTTGAAATCCGCCCACTGCCACGCCCCCTTTTTGAAAAACGTAGTTTAAAGCCAAACCGTAAGGAATTTCAAAAAAGTGTCTGAGCGGCATATTTAGACAATCCTAATATCTATATTTCGTTCATACAAAGTTTTTTGCCACGCCCACTTTTTGGGGGCGTTTTTAGTAAAAAACGCTTTTTGTCCAAATTTTAAAACTTTCGAAAAAAATTTTGATGCAAATACTTTCGCAATGGTAATATAAACATTTTGTCCATAGATCATTTTCACCTGCGCCCACATTTTGGGGGCGTTTTCTTACAAAAACCATTTGTATACCCCATCCCAAGGCATTACCAATAGAAATACGTTGGTTTTTGTCGAACCACAAAAGATTTTGATAAACTGTCTGAGCAATATATTGTGACAATGTCATTTTCTGTTTTTCATCGCCATAAGGCCTATATTTTGAGGATATTAATTATACCCTATCCCATAGGGGTATATTAGTTTTGATACATAGTTTGTAACATAGAGATATAATTTAGCTACATATACCTCAAAGTATATGGATCGACTCAGAATCGATAGCTGAGTCGATTTAGCCATGTCTGTCCGTCCGTCCGTCCGTCCGTACGTCACCAGTTTTTGGGCCTTAAATTTTGAGCTAGAAGGATGAAATTTGGTACACGTGCTCTTTGTTGCTCCCAGCAGAACAAGTGTAAAAATTTTTGAAATCCGCCCACTGCCACGCCCCCTTTTTAGAAAAACGTATTTTTTGGCCAAACCATAAGGAATTTTGAAAAACTTTCTGAACAACATATTTAGACAATCTGAATATCTGTATTTCGTTCATATAAAGTTTTTTGCCACGCCCACTTTTTGGGGGCGTTTTTAATAAAAAACGTTTTTCGGTCAAATTTTAAAATTTTCTAAAAAACTTTTAATGCAGAATCATTAGTAGTATAAATATGAACATTTCGTCCATAGACTATTTGAACCCACGCCCACTTTTTGGGGGCGTTTTTATATAAAAACCATTTTTATACACTACCCCATAACATATGCAGGAGAAAACCTTGTCTTTTGTAGAACCGTCAAAGTTTTTTGTAAACAGTCTGAACAATTTGTTGTCACCATGTCATTTTCTTTATTTTATCCACATCGTGTTTTTAGCCATGTCCACTTTTTGGGGATTTTAGTTTTACAGATAGGATGGGATAGGGTATTCAACGATCCGCACAGTGGATTGTAGCCTTCTCATATGTTTTAATTATAGAATTCATGGAATAAATTATGTTTATTCAATATGGTTAGAGCTGTTCGGACCTATAATTCGGACCATTTAATTCTTAATACGACGTTTCTAGGAAATCGGACAGACGTCTGTCTGTCCGTCTGTTCGTCTGTGTGTCACCGATTTTTGGGCCTTAAATTTTGAGATTAAGTGAGAAATTTGGAATATAGACTCTCTGTCCGACGAAACAGAACAGAAATCCGCCCACTGCCACTCCTACTTCAGAAAAACGTTGTTTTTGGCCAATCGGTAGGAAAAATTTAAAAATTTTCTAACCAGCATATTCAGACAATACCAATACCTACCTATATTTTGTTTATAAAAAATTGTTTGCTACACCCGCTTTTTGGGGGCGTTTTCATTAAATAAACATTTTCAGTCAAGTTTTAAAATATATGAAAAAACTTTTGATGCGAAATAATTGGTAATATTCACATGAATATTTTAGCCCACACCCGCTTTTTGGGACCGTTTTCTTAACAAAACGTTTTTAAACCCTATCCCATTGCATATGCAATAGAAAAACGTCGTATGTTCTCAAAATGTCATTTTCTAATGGTATCCCAACAAAGTTTTTAGCCACGCCCACTTTTTGTTAAGCTTAAAAGATAGAATAGGCTGGGGTATGGTTTTCAACGAATCACAAACGGTTTTGATAAACTGTCTGAGCAATATATTATTATAAACATATGAGAAGGCTACAATCCACTGTGCGGATCGTTGAATACCCTATCCCATCCTATCTGTAAAACTAAAATCCCCAAAAAGTGGACATGGCTAAAAACACGATGTGGATAAAATAAAGAAAATGACATGGTGACAACAAATTGTTCAGACTGTTTACAAAAAACTTTGACGGTTCTACAAAAGACAAGGTTTTCTCCTGCATATGTTATGGGGTAGTGTGTAAAAATGGTTTTTATATAAAAACGCCCCCAAAAAGTGGGCGTGGGTTGAAATAGTCTATTGACGAAATGTTCATATTTATACTACTAATGATTCTGCATCAAAAGTTTTTTCGAAAATTTTAAAATTTGACCGGAAAACGTTTTTTATTAAAAACGCCCCCAAAAAGTGGGCGTGGCAAAAAACTTTATATGAACGAAATACAGATATTCAGATTGTCTAAATATGCTGTTCAGAAAGTTTTTCAAAATTCCTTATGGTTTGGCCAAAAAATACGTTTTTCTAAAAAGGGGGCGTGGCAGTAGGCGGATTTCAAAAATTTTTACACTTGTTCTGCTGGGAGCAACAAAGAGCACGTGTACCAAATTTCATCCTTCTCGCTCAAAATTTAAGGCCCAAAAACTGGTGACGTACGGACGGACGGACGGACGGACGGACGGACGGACAGACATGGCTAAATCGACTCAGCTATCGATTCTGAGTCGATCCATATACTTTGAGGTATATGTAGCTAAATTATTTCTCTATGTTACAAACTATGTATCAAAACTAATATACCCCTATGGGATAGGGTATAAAAACTCAAATGTCTGTGAACGCGAAAGTTAGGAAACCAATTTCTACTTAAAAATATGAGAAGGCTACAATCCGCTGTGCGGATCGTTGAATACCCTATCCCATCCTATCCATTAAACTAAAATCCCCAAAAATGGGGGCATGGCTAAAAAACGATGTGGATAAAATAGAAAAAATGATATAGTGACAACAAATTCTTCAGACTGCTTACAAAACAATTTTACGGTTCTACAAAAGACAAGGTTTTCTCCTGCATATGTTATGGGGTAGAGTATAAAAATGGTTTTTATATAAAAACGCCCCCAAAAAGTGGGCGTGGGTTAAAATGGTATATAGACGAAATGTTCATATTAATAATGTTAATGATTCTGCATCAAATTTTTTTTCGAAAAATTTAAAATTTGACCGAAAACAGATTTTAATCGAAAACGCCCCCAAAAAGTGGGCGTGGCAAAAAACTTTATATGGACGAAATATAGATATTAATATTGTCTAAATATGTTGTTCAGAAACTTTTTTAAAATTCCTTACGGTTTGGTCAAAAACTGAGTTTTTCTTAAAAGGGGGCGTGGCAGTGGGCGGATTTCAAAAATTTTTACACTTGTTCTGTAGGCAGAGACGAGGATCCTATATACCAAATTTCATTATCCTAGCTCAAAATTTAAGGCCTAAAAATCGGTGACGTACAGACGGACGGACGGACGGACGGACGGACGGACGGACGGACGGACAGACAGACATGGCTTAATCGACTCAGCTAGCGATTCTGAGTCGATCCATATACTTTGAGGTATATGTAGCTAAATTATTTCTCTATGTTACAAACTAAGTATCAAAACTAATATACCCCTATGGGATAGGGTATAAACATATGAGAAGGCTACAATCCGCTGTGCGGATCGTTGAATACCCTATCCCATCCTATCCATAAAACTAAAATCCCCAAAAAAGTGGGCATGGCTAAAAACACGATGTGGATAAAATAGAAAAAATGATATAGTGACAACAAATTCTTCAGACTGCTTGCAAAACACTTTTACGGTTCTACAAAATACAAGGTTTTCTCCTGCATATGTTATGGGGTAGTGTATAAAAATGGTTTTTATATAAAAACGCCCCCAAAAAGTGGGCGTGGGTGAAAATGGTATATAGACGAAATGTTTATATTAGGATTGTCTAAATATGTTGCAAACACACTTTTTTGAAATTCCTTACGGTTTGGCTCAAAACTACGTTTTTTCTAAAAGGGGGCGTGGCAGTGGGCGGATTTCAAAAATTTTTACACTTGTTCTGTAGGCAGAGACGAGGATCCTATATACCAAATTTCATTATCCTAGCTCAAAATTTAAGGCCCAAAAATCGGTGACGAACAGACAGACGGACGGACGGACGGACGGACAGACAGACATGGCTAATTCAACTCAGCTAGCGATTCTGATTCGATCCATATACTTTGAGGTATATGTAGCTAAATTATTTCTCTATGTTACAAACTAAGTATCAAAACTAATATACCCCTATGGGATAGGGTATAAAAAATGGTTTTTATAAAAAAAACATATGAGAGGCTACAATCCGCTATGCGGATCGTTGAATACCCTATCCCATCCCATTCTTTAAATTAATATTTTCAAAATATAGGCCTTATGGCGATGAAATACAGAAAATGACATTGTCACAATATATTGCTCAGACAGTTTCTCAAAATCTTTTGTGGTTCGACAAAAAACAACGTATTTCTATTGCTAATGCCTTGGGATGGGGTATACAAATGGTTTTTGTAAGAAAACGCCCCCAAAATGTGGGCGTAGGTGAAAATGATCTATGGACAAAATGTTTATATTACCATTGCGGAAGTATTTGCATCAAAATTTTTAAAATTTGGACAAAAAACGTTTTTTACTTAAAACGCCCCCAAAAAGTGGGCGTGGCAAAAAACTTTGTATGAACGAAATATAGATATTAGGATTGTCTAAATATGTTGCTTACAGACTTTTTTGAAATTTATTACGGTTTGGCTTAAAACTACGTTTTTTCTAAAAGGGGGCGTGGCAGTGGGCGGATTTTAAAAATTTTTACACTTGTTCTGGTGACTCAGCCAAGGATCCTATATACCAAATTTCATTATCCTAGCTCAAAATTTAAGGCCCAAAAATCGGTGACGAACAGACAGACGGACGGACGGACGGACAGACAGACATGGCTAATTCGACTCAGCTAGCGATTCTGAGTCGATCCATATACTTTGAGGTATATGTAGCTAAATTATTTCTCTATGTTACAAACTAAGTATCAAAACTAATATACCCCTATGGGATAGGGTATAAACATATGAGAAGGCTACAATCCGCTGTGCGGATCGTTGAATACCCTATCCCATCCTATCCATAAAACTAAAATCCCCAAAAAAGGGGACATGGCTTAAAACACGATGTGGATAAATAGAAAAAATGATATACTGACAACAAATTCTACAGACTGCTTACAAAACACTTTAACGGTTCTACATAAGACAAGGTTTTCTCTTGCATATGTTATGGGGTAGTGTATAAAAATGGTTTTTATATAAAAACGCCCCCAAAAAGTGGGCGTGGATTAAAATGGTATATAGACGAAATATTCATATTAATAATGTTAATGATTCTGCATCAAAATTTTTTTCGAAAAATTTAAAATTTGACCGAAAACAGTTTTTTATTGAAAACGCCCCCAAAAAGTGGGCGTGGCAAAAAACTTTATATGGACGAAATATAGATATTAATATTGTCTAAATATGTTGTTCAGAAACTTTTTTAAAATTCCTTACGGTTTGGTCAAAAACTGAGTTTTTCTTAAAAGGGGGCGTGGCAGTGGGCGGATTTCAAAAATTTTTACACTTGTTCTGTAGGCAGAGACGAGGATCCTATATACCAAATTTCAGTATCCTAGCTCAAAATTTAAGGCCTAAAAATCGGTGACGTACAGACGGACGGACGGACGGACGGACGGACGGACTGACAGACAGACATGGCTTAATCGACTCAGCTAGCGATTCTGAGTCGATCCATATACTTTGAGGTATATGTAGCAAAATTATTTCTCTATGTTACAAACTAAGTATCAAAACTAATATACCCCTATGGGATAGGGTATAAAGATGGGATGTGATAGGGTATTCAACGATCCGCACAGCGGGTTGTAGCCTTCTCATATATTTATACCCTATCCCATAGGGGGGTATATTAGTTTTGATACTTAGTTTGTAACATAGAGAAATAATTTTGCTACATATACCTCAAAGTATATGGATCGACTCAAAATCGCTAGCTGAGTCGAATTAGCCATGTCTGTCTGTCCGTCCGTCCGTCCGTCCGTCCGTCTGTCTGTTCGTCACCGATTTTTGGGCCTTAAATTTTGAGCTAGTATAATGAAATTTGGTATATAGGATCCTCGTCCGTGCCACCAGAACAAGTGTAAAAATTTTTGAAATCCGCCCACTGCCACGCCCCCTTTTTAGAAAAACTTATTTTTTGGCCAAACCGTAAGGAATTTCAAAAAAGTGTCTGAGCAGCATATTTAGACAATCCTAAGATCTATATTTCGTTCATACAAAGTTTTTTGCCACGCCCACTTTTTGGGGGCGTTTTTAGTAAAAAACGCTTTTTGTCCAAATTTTAAAACTTTCGAAAAAATGTTTGATGCAAATACTTCCGCAATGGTAATATAAACATTTTGTCCATAGATAATTTTCACCTACGCCCACATTTTGGGGGCGTTTTCTTACGAAAACCATTTGTATACCCCATCCCAAGGCATTAGCAATAGAAATACGTTGTTTTTTGTCGAACCACAAAAGATTTTGAGAAACTGTCTGAGCAATAATTGTGACAATGTCATTTTCTGTATTTCATCGCCATAAAGCCTATATTTTGAGGATATTAATTTTAAGGATGGGATGGGATAGGGTATTCAACGATCCGCACAGCGGATTGTAGCCTCTCATATGTTTTTTATATAAAAACGCCCCCAAAAAGTGGGCGTGGGTTAAAATGGTATATGGACGAAATGTTCATATTAATAATGTTAATGATTCTTCATCAAAATTTTTTTCGAAATATTTAAAATTTGACCGAAAACAGTTTTTAATTTAAAACGCCCCAAAAAGTGGGCGTGGCAAAAAACTTTATATGGACGAAATATAGATATTCATATTGTCTAAATATGTTATTCAGAAACTTTTTTAAAATTCCTTACGGTTTGGTCAAAAACTGAGTTTTTCTTAAAAGGGGGCGTGGCAGTGGGCGGATTTCAAAAATTTTTACACTTGTTCTGTAGGCAGAGACGAGGATCCTATATACCAAATTTCAGTATCCTAGCTCAAAATTTAAGGCCTAAAAATCGGTGACGTACAGACGGACGGACGGACGGACGGACGGACGGACGGACAGACAGACATGGCTTAATCGACTCAGCTAGCGATTCTGAGTCGATCCATATACTTTGAGGTATATGTAGCAAAATTATTTCTCTATGTTACAAACTAAGTATCAAAACTAATATACAACTATGGGATAGGGTATAAAGATGGGATGGGATAGGGTATTTAACGATCCGCACAGCAGATTGTAGTCTTCCCATATGTTTTTGGGTTGCATTCGACTAGGCAACAATTTTACGGTAAAACTACGATTTTCGTTACGTGGCCTACATAGAAAAATACGTTATTCGATTTTTTCCGAATAAACTGGGTATGCTGTTTATACCCTATCCCATAGGGGGGTATATTAGTTTTGATACTTAGTTTGTAACATAGAGAAATAATTTTGCTACATATACCTCAAAGTATATGGATCGACTCAGAATCGCTAGCTGAGTCGAATTAGCCATGTCTGTCTGTCCGTCCGTCCGTCCGTCCGTCCGTCTGTCTGTTCGTCAGCGGTTTTTGGGCCTTAAATTTTGAGCTTGGATAATGAAATTTGGTATATAGGATCCTCGTCCGTGCCACCAGAACAAGTGTAAACATTTTTGAAATCCGCCCACTGCCACGCCCCCTTTTTAGGAAAACTTATTTTTTGGCCAAATCGTAAGGAATTTCAAAAAAGTGTCTGAGTAGCATATTTAGACAATCCTAATATCTATATTTCGTTCATACAAAGTTTTTTGCCACGCCCACTTTTTGGGGGCGTTTTTAGTAAAAAACGCTTTTTGTTTATACCCTATCCCATAGGGGTATATTAGTTTTGATACTTAGTTTGTAACATAGAGAAATAATTTAGCTACATATACCTCAAAGTATATGGATCGACTCAGAATCGCAAGCTGAGTCGAATTAGCCATGTCTGTCTGTCCGTCCGTCCGTATGTCTGTTCGTCACCGATTTTTGGGCCTTAAATTTTGAGCTAGGATAATGAAATTTGGTATATAGGATCCTTGGCCGAGTCACCAGAACAAGTGTAAAAAATTTTAAAATCCGCCCACTGCCACGCCCCCTTTTAGAAAAAACGTAGTTTTAAGCCAAACCGTAAGGAAATTCAAAAAAGTGTGTTTGCAACATATTTAGACAATCTTAATATCTATATTTCGTCCATACAAAGCTTTTTGCCACGCCCACTTTTTGGGGGCGTTTTCAATGAAAAACTGTTTTCGGTCAAATTTTAAATTTTTCGAAAAAAATTTTGATGAAGAATCATTAACATTATTAATATGAACATTTCGTCTTTATACCATTTTAACCCACGCCCACTTTTTGGGGGCGTTTTTATATAAAAACCATTTTTATACACTACCCCATAACATATACAGGAGAAAAACCTTGTCTTTTGTAGAACCGTAAAAGTGTTTTGTAAGCAGCCTGAAGAATTTGTTGTCACTATATCATTTTTTTTATTTTATCCACATCGTGTTTTTAGCCATGCCCACTTTTTTGGGGATTCTAGTTTTATGGATAGGATGGGATAGGGTATTCAACGATCCGCACAGTGGATTGTAGCCTTCTCATATGTTTATACCCTATCCCATAGGGGTATATTAGTTTTGATAGTTTGTAACAAAGAGAAATAATTTAGCTACATATACCTCAAAGTATATGGATCGACTCAGAATCGATAGCTGAGTCGATTAAGCCATGTCTGTCTGTCCGTCCGTCCGTCCGTCCGTCCGTCCGTCTGTACGTCAACGATTTTTAGGCCTTAAATTTTAAGCTAGGATAAGGAAATTTGGTATATAGGATCCTCGTCTCTGCCTACAGAACAAGTGTAAAAATTTTTGAAATCCGCCCACTGCCACGCCCCCTTTTAAGAAAAACTCAGTTTTTGACCAAACCGTATGGAATTTTAAAAAAGTTTCTGAACACCATATTTAGACAATATTAATATCTATATTTCGTCCATATAAAGTTTTTTGCCGCGCCCACTTTTTGGGGGCGTCTTCAATAAAAAACTGTTTTCGGTCAAATTTTAAATTTTTCGAAATTTTGATGCAGAATCATTAACATTATTAATATGAACATTTCGTCTATATACCATTTTAACCCACGCCCACTTTTTGGGGGCGTTTTTATATAAAAACCATTTTTATACACTACCCCATAACATATGCAAGAGAAAACCTTGTCTTTTGTAGAACCGTAAAAGTTTTTTATAAGCAGTCTGAAGAATTTGTTGTCACCATGTCATATTCTTTATTTTATCCACATCGTGTTTTTAGCCATGTCCACTTTTTGGGGATTTTAGTTTTACAGATAGGATGGGATAGGGTATTCAACGATCCGCACAGTGGATTGTAGCCTTCTCATATGTTTATACCCTATCCCATAGGTGTATATTAGTTTTGATACTTAGTTTGTAACATAGAGAAATAATTTAGCTACATATACCTCAAAGTATATGGATCGACTCAGAATCGATAGCTGAGTCGAATTAGCCATGTCTGTCTGTCTGTCCGTCAGTCCGTCCGTCCGTCCGTCCGTCCGTCCGTCTGTCTGTCTGTTCGTCACCGATTTTTGGGCCTTAAATTTTGAGCTAGGATAATGAAATTTGGTATATAGGATCCTTGGCCGAGTCACCAGAACAAGTGTAAAAATTTTTAAAATCCGCCCACTGCCACGCCCCCTTTTAGAAAAAACGTTGTTTTAAGCCAAACCGTAAGGAATTTCAAAAAAGTGTGTTTGCAACATATTTAGACAATCTGAATATCTATATTTTGTCTATACAAAGTTTTTCGCCTCGCCCACTTTTTGGGGGCGTTTTTAGTAAAAAACGTTTTTTGTATAAATTTTAAAACTTTCGAAAAAAATTTTGATGCAAATACTTCCGCAATGGTAATATAAACATTTTGTCCATAGATCTTTTTCACCTACGCCCACATTTTGGGGGCGTTTTCTTACAAAAACCATTTGTATACCCCATCCCAAGGCATTAGCAATAGAAATACGTTGTTTTTTGTCGAACCACAAAAGATTTTGAGAAACTGTCTGAGCAATATATTGTGACAATGTCATTTTCTGTTTTTCATCGCCATAAGGCCTATATTTTGAGGATATTAATTTATAGGATGGGATGGGATAGGGTATTCAACGATCCGCATAGCGGATTGTAGCCTCTCATATGTTTATACCCTATCCCATAGGGGGGTATATTAGTTTTGATACTTAGTTTGTAACATAGAGAAATAATTTTGCTACATATACCTCAAAGTATATGGATCGACTCAGAATCGCTAGCTGAGTCGAATTAGCCATGTCTGTCTGTCCGTCCGTCCGTCCGTCCGTCCGTCCGCCCGTCCGTCTGTCTGTTCGTCAGCGGTTTTTGGGCCTTAAATTTTGAGCTAGGATAATGAAATTTGGTATATAGAATCCTCGTCCGTGCCACCAGAACAAGTGTAAACATTTTTGAAATCCGCCCACTGCCACGCCCCCTTTTTAGGAAAACTTATTTTTTGGCTAAACCGTAAGGAATTTCAAAAAAGTGTCTGAGTAGCATATTTAGACAATCCTAATATCTATATTTCGTTCATACAAAGTTTTTTGCCACGCCCACTTTTTGGGGGCGTTTTTAGTAAAAAACGCTTTTTGTCCAAATTTTAAAACTTTCGAAAAAAAATTTGATGCAAATACTTCCGAAATGGTAATATAAACATTTTGTCCATAGATCATTTTCACCGACGCCCACATTTTGGGGGCGTTTTCTTACAAAAACCATTTGTATACCCCATCCCAAGGCATTAGCAATAGAAATACGTTGTTTTTTGTCGAACCACACAAGATTTTGAGAAACTGTCTGAGTAATATATTGTGACAATGTCATTTTCTGTATTTCATCGCCATAAGGCCTATATTTTGAGGATATTAATTGAAAGGATGGGATGGGATAGGGTATTCAACGATCCGCATAGCGGATTGTAGCCTCTCATATGTTTTTTTCTTATTTCCACTTAACTTTTCTTTTTGCTTGGCTTTTCGTTATTATACCCTATCCCATAGGGGTATATTAGTTTTGATACTTAGTTTGTAACATAGAGAAATAATTAAGCTACATATACCTCAAAGTATATGGATCGACTCAGAATCGCTAGCTGAGTCGACTAAGTCGCGTCCGTCCGTCTGTCTGTTCGTCAGCGATTTTTGGGCCTTAAATTTTTAGCTAAGATAATGAAATTTGGTATATAGGATCCTCGTCCGTGCCACCAGAACAAGTGTAAAAATTTTTGAAATCCGCCCACTGCCACGCCCCATTTTTAGGAAAACTTATTTTTTGGCCAAACCGTAAGGAATTTCAAAAAAGTGTCTGAGTAGCATATTTAGACAATCCTAATATCTATATTTCGTTCATGCAAAGTTTTTTGCCACGCCCACTTTTTGGGGGAGTTTTTAGTAAAAAACGATTTTTGTCCAAATTTTAAAACTATCGAAACAAATTTTGAAGCAAATACTTCCGGAATGGTAATATAAACATTTTGTCCATAGATCATTTTCACCGACGCCCACATTTTGGGGGCGTTTTCTTACAAAAACCATTTGTATACCCCATCCCAAGGCATTAGCAATAGAAATACGTTGTTTTTTGTCGAACCACAAAAGATTTTGAGAAACTGTCTGAGCAATATATTGTGACAATGTCATTTTCTGTTTTTCATCGCCATAAGGCCTATATTTTGAGGATATTAATTTAAAGGATGGGATGGGATAGGGTATTCAACGATCCGCATTGCGGATTGTAGCCTCTCATATGTTCAAATTTTAAAACTTTCGAAAAAAAATTTGATGCAAATACTTCCGCAATGGTAATATAAACATTTTGTCCATAGATCATTTTCACCTACGCCCACATTTTGGGGGTTTTCTTACAAAAACCATTTGTTTACCCCATCCCAAGGCATTAGCAATAGAAATACGTTGTTTTTTGTCGAACCACAAAAGATTTTGAGAAACTGTCTGAGCAATATATTGTGACAATGTCATTTTCTGTATGTCATCGCCATAAGGCCTATATTTTGAGGATATTAATTTAAAGGATGGGATGGGATAGGGTATTCAACGATCCGCATAGCGGATTGTAGCCTCTCATATGTTTTAACTATAGAATTCATGGAATAAATTATGTTTATTCAATATGGTTAGAGCTGTTCGGACCTATAATTCAGATCATTTGAATCTTAATACGACGTTTCTAGGAATCGGAATATAGACTCTCTGTCCGACGAAACAGAACAGAAATCCGCCCACTGCCACTCCCACTTCAGAAAATCGTTGTTTTTGGCCAATCGGTAGGAAATTTTGAAAAATTTTCTAACCAGCATATTCAGACAATACCAATACCTACCTATATTTTGTCCATAAAAATTTTTTTGCTACACCCGCTTTTTGGGGGCGTTTTCATTAAATAAACATTTTCAGTCAAGTTTTAAAATATATGAAAAAACTTTTGATGCGAAATAATTGGTAATATTCATATGAATATTTTAGCCCACACCCGCTTTTTGGGACCGTTTTCTTGACAAAACGTTTTTAAACCCTATCCCATTGCGTATGCAATAGAAAAACGTCGTATGTTCTCAAAATGTCAATTTCTAATGGTATCCCAACAAAGTTTTTAGCCACGCCCACTTTTTGTTAAGCTTAAGAGATAGAATAGGCTGGGGTATGGTTTTCAGCAATCCAATGTAAATTTCTCATATGTTTTGTTACCATTTCATAAAAGAATAATTGTCAATTGTATAGCCTTCAGAAGCGTGAACAGACCGGCAAACAGACGAAACCGTTAGACTTCTCCATTATAGTTATGTTATTTTTGTGCACTATTGTTTTGTTGGGTGTTGTAGAACGAGGGTAGACTCTGATTGGCGTTAACTTGGCAACGCCCAGTTTTGCAACTCTGACTACACATCAAATGTGCTTATCTTTACCTCCAAGTGGTAACCATCGGGTACTGGTCTCATCCAACCGGATTTGACTTGCTAAACGATAAGTGCGAGTGTTGATAACACGACGAAAAACAGCAACACTATAAACACTCTGGTGAGAATGGCACGGATGAATACCCGGCCTGCTGTCCCAGGCGAACCTAGATGAGCTGCTCTGACATATTCGGACAACAGGTTGTCTAGGAATTTCAAGGGTTAGTCAGGCCCCTTGAACAGAGATGGTTGCGGATGAACCGAAAGGCCAATGGCAGCGCTCAATCCCGTAGTGGATACTGATGGCCCCGTGTCTTAGGGGTATCTAATAAATTGGAACTGGCCCTCGAGGTTGGGGGTTGTGCTTTGGGTTAACTACCCACCCACAGAAAAAAAACATGGTTACGAAGCAACCAATAGCCTCGGAAAGGACTGATTTTATTGTTGACGACCCTGCTAAACGAAAAAAGGACAACGACGTTCGTATCTGCACCTGGAATGTGAGAACATTAAACAGGAGAGATGCAGGCGAACAAGTAGCGGAAGCCCTTAACTGCTACAAAGCAGACATTTGTTATAAGTGCCAGACTTAGGCAAGAAGTCTTATGTTTCCAAGACATTAGCGAACGCATAGTAACAATCCGCATCAAAAAAGATTATATAGCTAAGGACTGCTTCTACGAGCTCCTCGACAAAACCTATGAGCGACTACCGAAGTACGATGTTAAAATCGTGCTGGGAGATTTTAATGCAAAGGTAGGAAGAGAAGACTTCTTTAGAAGTATTGTCGAAAAACATAGCCTACACGACAACACGTCTGGTAACGGACTTAGGCTAGTTGATTTCGCTACGGAACGAAATGCCACTATAGCTAGCACACGGTTTCCTCACCTCGATATCCATTAGGGGACATGGCGGTCTCCAGATCAACGAACGGTCAACCAAATTGATCACATTGCGATAGATAAGAGGCACGCATCCAGTATTTTGGATGTCCGAACATTCCGAGGAGCTACCATCGACTCGGATCACTACCTTGTAGCAGCCAATGTAAGAATGCGGATATCCACCACGCCACAACAATCCAGAAATACTGTGAAAAAATTTAATGTCGGAAGACTGCAATCGCAAGAGACCGCCAAGACCTTCGCACAACGCGTATCCCTTAACTCGATTAACACCATACCACCAGCATCGAAAACTGCCAACCACCCGACCTGAGTGAAGTGAGGATAGCAATATCTAAACTCAAGCTTAATAAGGCTGCCGGAAATGACGGCCTTCCCGCTGAGCTTTTTAAGGCCGGCGGAGATGACTTGGTAAGTAACATCCACCAACTCATAAGCCAAATCTGGTCGGATGAAAATATGCCTGAAGAATCAGCATCGTTTGCCCGATCCACAAAAAAGGAGACCCTCTGAACTGCGCCAACTACAGAGGCATAAGTCTCCTCAACATCGCCTACAAGATCCTATCTGCCGTAATATGTGAACGCCTGAAACCGTTTACCAACAACCTGATTGGCCCTTATCAGTGTGGTTTTAGGCCAGGTAAGTCCACAACCGATCAAATTTTCACACTTCGGCAGATCCTGGAAAAAAATCAAGAAGTCCAAATCGATACCCACCACCTATTCATCGATTTCAAAGCCGCATATGACAGCATTTATCGAGACGAACTGTACAGAGCCATGTCTAGTTTTGGTATACCGTCCAAACTCGTCCGATTGTGTAGGATGACGATGATCCATCAGTGTCGGAAACGACCTCACCGACACATTCGATACCAAAAAAGGATTTAGGCAAGGCGATGCGCTGTCATGTGACTTCTTTAATCTGATTCTTGATAGAATTGTGCAAAACTCCAAAGCCAACACCAGAGGCACAATTTTCCAAAAGTCGGTGCAACTACTAGCATACGCTGACGATATTGACATCATTGGTAGGACTCAACGTGATGTCATAGCCACGTTTGCTAGTATAGAGAAGGAAGCGGCGAAAATGGGTTTAGCAGTAAATGAGGGTAAGACTAAGTATATGCTGTCATCACGAAAGGACTCACAACATCGACGAATTGGACAGAACGTCACCATTGACAGATATAACTTTGAGGTAGTACGGGACTTTGTCTACCTCGGCTCCCCTTTTAACTCTGACAACAACATCTCGTCAGAAATTAAACGAAGAATTACTCTTGCCAACCGCTGTTTCTTCGGGCTAAGAAGGCAATTTAGTAGTAAAGCCCTCACTCGAAGAACTAAGGAGATCCTATATAAGACCCTGATCATCCCAGTCCTGCTCTACGGCGCTGAAGCATGGACCGTATCAAAAGCGGATGAAGAAATCCTTGGTAGATTCGAGAGGAAAATTCTTCGAAGAATCTTCGGTCCCGTTTGCGTTGACGGGTATGGAGACGAAGATTCAACCAAGAACTATACGAGCTGTACAGCGACATGCCCCTGGTCAAAAAACTCCGCATTGGACGTTTAAGATGGCTAGGACATGTAGAACGAATGGACACCAATACTCCGGCTCGCAGAGTCTTCGATTCCCAGCCAGACGTCGGACGCAGTAGAGGAAGACCTCGCCTTAAGTGGCGCGCACAAGTGGAAACCGACCTCAACCAACTTGGAGTGCGCAACTGGAGGCAGTTAGCTAAGGACCGGGCTAATTGGAGAGGCATGTTGGTTGAGGCCCAGGTTCATTCCGGACTGTAGCGCCACTTAAGTAAATAAGAATTGTTTTGTTTTATTAGGAGCAAGTAAAATAAATAGACATAGATAAAAAATGATTTTTGATTCCAAACTCTACGTTTAAGAAGTGTTTATTTATTTATTTTATCCTTTAATTAAGAGAGAACGTTAATATTCTTCTCAAATCTTCTAATGATCCAATATGTGCAGATGTCTTACGAAGTAACCTACACACATCTTTAAATAACAAGACGCTATTGAAAAGCAATTAAGGGTCTATTTCTGACACGTAAAGCAAGCAATCAATAAAATAATAAAGACTTAAAGACGTCCTGCTGAATCAATAATCAGAGAAGTTATCACGATATTAGAAAAACTTTTCACTCGTCCTGATACCTATCAAACGGAAATCACACTTAAGAAGTTTAGATGCACAAAAACTCATTATGCTTTGAATTCGGCAGGAGGTTAGGCGTTTACTTTGGCTTTTGTTCACCTTTCCGTTTTTTTCTATTTCAACTGTGTTTCTTCTTCTAGTATATTCGAAGTCTTACGTGCGATCTTAATTTTATCCTATTACGTGATTTAGTTGCCACTATTATCACTGTTAATGAATTCATTTTACTCGCATCTCATCAAGTTCTATTAAGTGTTGGAAACTAAATGTCCCTCAACCTGTAAGACGATTCAATGAGTAAATACCTTATGCACTAATTGGTTCATGAGTGAGATATCAATGAGTCGCCAACGACAACGAAATAGCATATGGAACTTCAGTTTGCATATCGAACAAAAGCATATCCCACTTCCTTTTATACGGATACCGAAAAGGCAAAAGCACTGGCACAATCCTTTGCACAAAATCATATCCCATCCCATCCTTAAAAATAATATCCTCAAAATGTAGGCTTTTGGCGATGAAATACAGAAAATGACATTGTCACAACATATTGTTCAGACAGTTTATCAATTCTTTTGTGGTTCGACAAAAAACAACGTTTTCCTATTGCATATGCCTTGGGGTAAGGCATACAAATGGTTTTTGTAAGAAACCGCCCCCAAACAGTGGGTGTAGATGAAAATGATATATGGACAAAATGTTTATTTTATCATTACGGAAGTATTTGCATCAAACGTTTTGTCGAACCTTTTAAAATTTGGACAAAAAGCGTTTTTACTAAAAACGCCCCCAAAAAGTGGGCGTGGCAAAAAACATTGTATGGACAAAATACAGATTTTAAGATTGTCTAAATATGTTGCTCAGACAGTATTTTGAAATTCCTTACGGTTTGGCTTAAAACTTCGTTCTTCTAAAAGAAGGCGTGGCAGTGGGCGGATTTGAAAATTTTTTACACTTGTTCTGCTTCGTCGGCCAGTGAGTCTACATACCAAATTTCAACACTCTAGCTCAAAATTTAAGGCCCAAAAATCGGTGACACACAGACGGACGGACGGACAGACGAACGGACAGACAGACATGGCTTAATCGACTCAGCTAGCGATTCAGAATCGATCCATATACTTTGAGGTATATGTATCGAAATTATTTCTCTATGTTACAAACTTAATGTCAAAACTTATATACCCCCCTATGGGATAGGGTATAAAACATATGAGAAGGCTACAATCCACTGTGCGGATCGTTGAATACCCTATCCCATCCTATCTGTAAAACTTAAATCCCCAAAAAGTGGATATGGCTAAAAACACGATGTGGATAAAATAAAGAAAATGACATGGTGACAACAAATTCTTCAGACTGCTTATAAAAAAACTTTTACGGTTCTACAAAAGACAAGGTTTTCTCCTGCATATGTTATGGGGTAGGGTATAAAAATGGTTTTTATATAAAAACGCCCCCAAAAAGTGGGCGTGGGTTAAAATGGTCTATTGACGAAATGTTCATATTTATATTACTAATGATTCTGCATCAAAAGTTTTTTTTAGAAAATATTTATATTTGACCGTAAAACGTTTTTTATTAAAAACGCCCCCAAAAAGTGGGCGTGGCAAAAAACTTTGTATGAACGAAATACAGATATTCAGATTGTCTAAATATGTTGTTCAGAAAGTTTTTCAAAATTCCTTATGGTTTGGCCAAAAAATACGTTTTTCTAAAAAGAGGGCGTGGCAGTGGGCGGATTTCAAAAATTTTTACACTTGTTCTGCTGGGAGCAACAAAGAGCACGTGTACCAAATTTCATCCTTCTAGCTCAAAATTTAAGGCCCAAAAACTGGTGACGTACGGACGGACGGACGGACAGACATGGCTAAATCGACTCAGCTATCGATTCTGAGTCGATCCATATTCTTTGAGGTATATGTAGCTAAATTATTTCTCTATGTTAAAAACTATGTATCAAAACTAATATACCCCTATGGGATAGGGTATAAAAACGCCCCCAAAAAGTGGGCGAGGGATAAAATGGTCTAAGGACGAAATGTTAATTTTATTAAAGTTTTGCATCAAACGTTTTTTCGAATATTTGAAAATTTGACGGAAAATGTTTTTTTTACTAAAAACGCCCCCAAAATGTGGGCGTCGCAAAAAAACTTTATATTGACGATATATAGATATTACAATTATCTAAATATGCTGCTCAGACGCTATTTTAAAATTCCTGACGGTTTGGCTAAAAACATTTTTACACTTGTTCTGCTGGGAGCAACAAAGAGCGCGTGTACCAAATTTTATCTTTCTAGCTCAACATTTAATGCCCAGAAACTGGTGACGTACGAACGGTCGGACGGACAGACATGGCTAAATCGACTCAGCTAGAGATTCTGAGTCGATCCATATACTTTGAGGTATATCTTAAATATTTTTCTATGTTACAAACTATGTATCAAAATGAATATACCCCTCTATGGGATAGAGTATAAACATATGACAAGTCTACAACCCGCTGTGCGGATCCCATCCTTAAAAACATATGAGAAGGTTACAATCCGCTGTGCGGATTTAAATTAATATCCTCAAATTGCGGGCTTAATGGTATTTAAACATAGAAAATGACGCTGTCACAAGATATTATTTTAACAGTTTATCAAAATATTTTAAGGTTCGTCAAAAATCAACGGTTTTTATACTCTTTCCCATAGAAAAAAGGGGTATATTAGTTTTGAAACATAGTTTGTAACAAAGAGAAATAATTTACAGCTACATATACCTCAAAGTATATGGATCGACTCAGAATCACTAGCTGAGTCAATTAAGCCATGTCTATCTGTCCGTCCATCCGTCTGTACATCACCGATTTTTAGGCCTTAAATTTTAAGCTAGGATAATGAAATTTGGTATATAGGATCGTCGTTCGTGCGTACAGCACAGGTTTTAATTTTTTAAATTTTCATCCCCATCGGGATAGGGGGGGTGTAGAATATTCCCGAGGTAAGGTATGCCTGTCGTAAAAGGCGACTTAAATCCAAAAAGTTTAAACTTTTCACAAAAGTTAAAAAGAAAAGAACATGCAATGAACAAAACAAAAGATTTGAAAATACAAAAAAAAATGCTTGCTGTGGCTGTTCTAGCTTTAAGTTATTTTTAAGTAGTTTTAATTAGCTCTAAGTAGTTTTAGTTAGTTCATAAGTAGTTTTAATTAGTAAGTAAGTTTAAATAAAAATAAAAAAAAAACACATGACACCAAGTTTTTTTAAAAAAAATGTTTCTTGGTCAAGTAAAAAGATAAATTTATTGTAAAATAATTAAATTAGATTTTAGGCCGAAAGGCATTAGTTTTTAAGTTGTTAGTGTTTAATTTAGGATATCCGCAGAGGATAAGTAAGTTAGTTAAGTTAGTAGATAAGTAGGCTAGTTATACCCTATCCTTGGGGTAAGGCATACAAATGGTTTTTGTAAGAAACCGCCCCCAAACAGTGGGTGTAGATGAAAATGATATATGGACAAAATGTTTATTTTATCATTACGGAAGTATTTGCATCAAACGTTTTGTCGAACCTTTTAAAATTTGGACAAAAAGCGTTTTTACTAAAAACGCCCCCAAAAAGTGGGCGTGGCAAAAAACATTGTATGGACAAAATACAGATTTTAAGATTGTCTAAATATGTTGCTCAGACAGTATTTTGAAATTCCTTACGGTTTGGCTTAAAACTTCGTTCTTCTAAAAGAAGGCGTGGCAGTGGGCGGATTTGAAAATTTTTTACACTTGTTCTGCTTCGTCGGCCAGTGAGTCTACATACCAAATTTCAACACTCTAGCTCAAAATTTAAGGCCCAAAAATCGGTGACACACAGACGGACGGACGGACAGACGAACGGACAGACAGACATGGCTTAATCGACTCAGCTAGCGATTCAGAATCGATCCATATACTTTGAGGTATATGTATCGAAATTATTTCTCTATGTTACAAACTTAATGTCAAAACTTATATACCCCCCTATGGGATAGGGTATAAAACATATGAGAAGGCTACAATCCACTGTGCGGATCGTTGAATACCCTATCCCATCCTATCTGTAAAACTTAAATCCCCAAAAAGTGGATATGGCTCAAAACACGATGTGGATAAAATAAAGAAAATGACATGGTGACAACAAATTCTTCAGACTGCTTATAAAAAAACTTTTACGGTTCTACAAAAGACAAGGTTTTCTCCTGCATATGTTATGGGGTAGGGTATAAAAATGGTTTTTATATAAAAACGCCCCCAAAAAGTGGGCGTGGGTTAAAATGGTCTATTGACGAAATGTTCATATTTATATTACTAATGATTCTGCATCAAAAGTTTTTTTTAGAAAATATTTATATTTGACCGTAAAACGTATTTTATTAAAAACGCCCCCAAAAAGTGGGCGTGGCAAAAAACTTTGTATGAACGAAATACAGATATTCAGATTGTCTAAATATGTTGTTCAGAAAGTTTTTCAAAATTCCTTATGGTTTGGCCAAAAAATACGTTTTTCTAAAAAGAGGGCGTGGCAGTGGGCGGATTTCAAAAATTTTTACACTTGTTCTGCTGGGAGCAACAAAGAGCACGTGTACCAAATTTCATCCTTCTAGCTCAAAATTTAAGGCCCAAAAACTGGTGACGTACGGACGGACGGACGGACAGACATGGCTAAATCGACTCAGCTATCGATTCTGAGTCGATCCATATTCTTTGAGGTATATGTAGCTAAATTATTTCTCTATGTTAAAAACTATGTATCAAAACTAATATACCCCTATGGGATAGGGTATAAAAACGCCCCCAAAAAGTGGGCGAGGGATAAAATGGTCTAAGGACGAAATGTTAATTTTATTAAAGTTTTGCATCAAACGTTTTTTCGAATATTTGAAAATTTGACGGAAAATGTTTTTTTTACTAAAAACGCCCCCAAAATGTGGGCGTCGCAAAAAAACTTTATATTGACGATATATAGATATTACAATTATCTAAATATGCTGCTCAGACGCTATTTTAAAATTCCTGACGGTTTGGCTAAAAACATTTTTACACTTGTTCTGCTGGGAGCAACAAAGAGCGCGTGTACCAAATTTTATCTTTCTAGCTCAACATTTAATGCCCAGAAACTGGTGACGTACGAACGGTCGGACGGATAGACATGGCTAAATCGACTCAGCTAGAGATTCTGAGTCGATCCATATACTTTGAGGTATATCTTAAATATTTTTCTATGTTACAAACTATGTATCAAAATGAATATACCCCTCTATGGGATAGAGTATAAACATATGACAAGTCTACAACCCGCTGTGCGGATCCCATCCTTAAAAACATATGAGAAGGTTACAATCCGCTGTGCGGATTTAAATTAATATCCTCAAATTGCGGGCTTAATGGTATTTAAACATAGAAAATGACGCTGTCACAAGATATTATTTTAACAGTTTATCAAAATATTTTAAGGTTCGTCAAAAATCAACGGTTTTTATACTCTTTCCCATAGAAAAAAGGGGTATATTAGTTTTGAAACATAGTTTGTAACAAAGAGAAATAATTTACAGCTACATATACCTCAAAGTATATGGATCGACTCAGAATCACTAGCTGAGTCAATTAAGCCATGTCTATCTGTCCGTCCATCCGTCTGTACATCACCGATTTTTAGGCCTTAAATTTTAAGCTAGGATAATGAAATTTGGTATATAGGATCGTCATTCGTGCGTACAGCACAGGTTTTAATTTTTTAAATTTTCATCCCCATCGGGATAGGGGGGGTGTAGAATATTCCCGAGGTAAGGTATGCCTGTCGTAAAAGGCGACTTAAATCCAAAAAGTTTAAACTTTTCACAAAAGTTAAAAAGAAAAGAACATGCAATGAACAAAACAAAAGATTTGAAAATACAAAAAAAAATGCTTGCTGTGGCTGTTCTAGCTTTAAGTTATTTTTAAGTAGTTTTAATTAGCTCTAAGTAGTTTTAGTTAGTTCATAAGTAGTTTTAATTAGTAAGTAAGTTTAAATAAAAATAAAAAAAAACACATGACACCAAGTTTTTTTAAAAAAAATGTTTCTTGGTCAAGTAAAAAGATAAATTTATTGTAAAATAATTAAATTAGATTTTAGGCCGAAAGGCATTAGTTTTTAAGTTGTTAGTGTTTAATTTAGGATATCCGCAGAGGATAAGTAAGTTAGTTAAGTTAGTAGATAAGTAGGCTAGTTATACCCTATCCCATACGGGTATATTAGTTTTGATACTTAGTTTGTAACATAGAGAAATAATTTAGCTACATATACCTCAAAGTATATGGATCGACTCAGAATCGCTAGCTGAGTCGAATTAGCCATGTCTGTCTGTCCGTCCGTCCGTCCGTCCGTCCGTCCGTCCGTCCGTCCGTCTGTCTGTTCGTCACCGATTTTTGGGCCTTAAATTTTGAGCTAGGATAATGAAATTTGGTATATAGGATCCTTGGCCGAGTCACCAGAACAAGTGTAAAAATTTTTAAAGTCCGCCCACTGCCACGCCCCCTTTTAGAAAAGACGTAGTTTTAAGCCAAACCGTAAAGAATTTAGAAAAAGTGTCTGAGCAATATATTTAGACAATCCTAATATCTATATTTCGTCCATACAAAGTTTTTTGCCCCGCCCACTTTTTGGGGGCGTTTTTAGTAAAAAACGTTTTTGTCCAAATTTTAAAACTTTCGAAAAAAATGTTGATGCAAATACTTCCCCAATGGTAATATAAACATTTTGTCCATAGATCATTTTCACCTACGCCCACATTTTGGGGGCGTTTTCTTACAAAAACCATTTGTATACCCCATCCCAAGGCATTAGCAATAGAAATACGTTGTTTTTTGTCGAACCACACAAGATTTTGAGAAACTGTCTGAGCAATATATTGTGACAATGTCATTTTCTGTATTTCATCGCCATAAGGCCTATATTTTGAGGATATTAATTTAAAGGATGGGATGGGATAGGGTATTCAACGATCCGCATAGCGGATTATAGCCTCTCATATGTTTTTAAGTAGAAATTGGTTTCCTAACTTTCGCGTTCACAGACATTTGAGTTTTTATACCCTATCCCATAGGGGTATATTAGTTTTGATACATAGTTTGTAACATAGAGAAATAATTTAGCTACATATACCTCAAAGTATATGGATCGACTCAGAATCGATAGCTGAGTCGATTTAGCCATGTCTGTCTGTCCGTCCGTCCGTCCGTCCGTACGTCACCAGTTTTTGGACCTTAAATTTTGAGCGGAAAGGATGAAATTTGGTACACGTGCTCTTTGTTGCTCCCAGCAGAACAAGTGTAAAAATTTTTGAAATCCGCCCACTGCCACGCCCCCTTTTTAGAAAAACGTATTTTTTGGCCAAACCATAAGGAATTTTGAAAAACTTTCTGAACAGCATATTTAGACAATCTGAATATCTGTATTTCGTTCATATAAAGTTTTTTGCCCCGCCCACTTTTTGGGGGCGTTTTTAGTAAAAAACGTTTTTGTCCAAATTTTAAAACTTTCGAAAAAAATGTTGATGCAAATACTTCCCCAATGGTAATATAAACATTTTGTCCATAGATCATTTTCACCTACGCCCACATTTTGGGGGCGTTTTCTTACAAAAACCATTTGTATACCCCATCCCAAGGCATTAGCAATAGAAATACGTTGTTTTTTGTCGAACCACAAAAGATTTTGAGAAACTGTCTGAGCAATATATTGTGACAATGTCATTTTCTGTTTTTCATCGCCATAAGGCCTATATTTTGAGGATATTAATTTAAAGGATGGGATGGGATAGGGTATTCAACGATCCGCATTGCGGATTGTAGCCTCTCATATGTTCAAATTTTAAAACTTTCGAAAAAAAATTTGATGCAAATACTTCCGCAATGGTAATATAAACATTTTGTCCATAGATCATTTTCACCTACGCCCACATTTTGGGGGCGTTTTCTTACAAAAACCATTTGTTTACCCCATCCCAAGGCATTAGCAATAGAAATACGTTGGTTTTTGTCGAACCACAAAAGATTTTGAGAAACTGTCTGAGCAATATATTGTGACAATGTCATTTTCTGTATTTCATCGCCATAAGGCCTATATTTTGAGGATATTAATTTAAAGGATGGGATGGGATAGGGTATTCAACGATCCGCATAGCGGATTGTAGCCTCTCATATGTTTTAATTATAGAATTCATGGAATAAATTATGTTTATTCAATATGGTTAGAGCTGTTCGGACCTATAATTCAGATCATTTGAATCTTAATACGACGTTTCTAGGAATCGGAATATAGACTCTCTGTCCGACGAAACAGAACAGAAATCCGCCCACTGCCACTCCCACTTCAGAAAATCGTTGTTTTTGGCCAATCGGTAGGAAATTTTGAAAAATTTTCTAACCAGCATATTCAGACAATACCAATACCTACCTATATTTTGTCCATAAAAATTTTTTTGCTACACCCGCTTTTTGGGGGCGTTTTCATTAAATAAACATTTTCAGTCAAGTTTTAAAATATATGAAAAAACTTTTGATGCGAAATAATTGGTAATATTCATATGAATATTTTAGCCCACACCCGCTTTTTGGGACCGTTTTCTTGACAAAACGTTTTTAAACCCTATCCCATTGCGTATGCAATAGAAAAACGTCGTAAGTTCTCAAAATGTCAATTTCTAATGGTATCCCAACAAAGTTTTTAGCCACGCCCACTTTTTGTTAAGCTTAAGAGATAGAATAGGCTGGGGTATGGTTTTCAGCAATCCAATGTAAATTTCTCATATGTTTTGTTACCATTTCATAAAAGAATAATTGTCAATTGTATAGCCTTCAGAAGCGTGAACAGACCGGCAAACAGACGAAACCGTTAGACTTCTCCATTATAGTTATGTTATTTTTGTGCACTATTGTTTTGTTGGGTGTTGTAGAACGAGGGTAGACTCTGATTGGCGTTAACTTGGCAACGCCCAGTTTTGCAACTCTGACTACACATCAAATGTGCTTATCTTTACCTCCAAGTGGTAACCATCGGGTACTGGTCTCATCCAACCGGATTTGACTTGCTAAACGATAAGTGCGAGTGTTGATAACACGACGAAAAACAGCAACACTATAAACACTCTGGTGAGAATGGCACGGATGAATACCCGGCCTGCTGTCCCAGGCGAACCTAGATGAGCTGCTCTGACATATTCGGACAACAGGTTGTCTAGGAATTTCAAGGGTTAGTCAGGCCCCTTGAACAGAGATGGTTGCGGATGAACCGAAAGGCCAATGGCAGCGCTCAATCCCGTAGTGGATACTGATGGCCCCGTGTCTTAGGGGTATCTAATAAATTGGAACTGGCCCTCGAGGTTGGGGGTTGTGCTTTGGGTTAACTACCCACCCACAGAAAAAAAACATGGTTACGAAGCAACCAATAGCCTCGGAAAGGACTGATTTTATTGTTGACGACCCTGCTAAACTAAAAAAGGACAACGACGTTCGTATCTGCACCTGGAATGTGAGAACATTAAACAGGAGAGATGCAGGCGAACAAGTAGCGGAAGCCCTTAACTGCTACAAAGCAGACATTTGTTATAAGTGCCAGACTTAGGCAAGAAGTCTTATGTTTCCAAGACATTAGCGAACGCATAGTAACAATCCGCATCAAAAAAGATTATATAGCTAAGGACTGCTTCTACGAGCTCCTCGACAAAACCTATGAGCGACTACCGAAGTACGATGTTAAAATCGTGCTGGGAGATTTTAATGCAAAGGTAGGAAGAGAAGACTTCTTTAGAAGTATTGTCGAAAAACATAGCCTACACGACAACACGTCTGGTAACGGACTTAGGCTAGTTGATTTCGCTACGGAACGAAATGCCACTATAGCTAGCACACGGTTTCCTCACCTCGATATCCATTAGGGGACATGGCGGTCTCCAGATCAACGAACGGTCAACCAAATTGATCACATTGCGATAGATAAGAGGCACGCATCCAGTATTTTGGATGTCCGAACATTCCGAGGAGCTACCATCGACTCGGATCACTACCTTGTAGCAGCCAATGTAAGAATGCGGATATCCACCACGCCACAACAATCCAGAAATACTGTGAAAAAATTTAATGTCGGAAGACTGCAATCGCAAGAGACCGCCAAGACCTTCGCACAACGCGTATCCCTTAACTCGATTAACACCATACCACCAGCATCGAAAACTGCCAACCACCCGACCTGAGTGAAGTGAGGATAGCAATATCTAAACTCAAGCTTAATAAGGCTGCCGGAAATGACGGCCTTCCCGCTGAGCTTTTTAAGGCCGGCGGAGATGACTTGGTAAGTAACATCCACCAACTCATAAGCCAAATCTGGTCGGATGAAAATATGCCTGAAGAATCAGCATCGTTTGCCCGATCCACAAAAAAGGAGACCCTCTGAACTGCGCCAACTACAGAGGCATAAGTCTCCTCAACATCGCCTACAAGATCCTATCTGCCGTAATATGTGAACGCCTGAAACCGTTTACCAACAACCTGATTGGCCCTTATCAGTGTGGTTTTAGGCCAGGTAAGTCCACAACCGATCAAATTTTCACACTTCGGCAGATCCTGGAAAAAAATCAAGAAGTCCAAATCGATACCCACCACCTATTCATCGATTTCAAAGCCGCATATGACAACATTTATCGAGACGAACTGTACAGAGCCATGTCTAGTTTTGGTATACCGTCCAAACTCGTCCGATTGTGTAGGATGACGATGATCCATCAGTGTCGGAAACGACCTCACCGACACATTCGATACCAAAAAAGGATTTAGGCAAGGCGATGCGCTGTCATGTGACTTCTTTAATCTGATTCTTGATAGAATTGTGCAAAACTCCAAAGCCAACACCAGAGGCACAATTTTCCAAAAGTCGGTGCAACTACTAGCATACGCTGACGATATTGACATCATTGGTAGGACTCAACGTGATGTCATAGCCACGTTTGCTAGTATAGAGAAGGAAGCGGCGAAAATGGGTTTAGCAGTAAATGAGGGTAAGACTAAGTATATGCTGTCATCACGAAAGGACTCACAACATCGACGAATTGGACAGAACGTCACCATTGACAGATATAACTTTGAGGTAGTACGGGACTTTGTCTACCTCGGCTCCCCTTTTAACTCTGACAACAACATCTCGTCAGAAATTAAACGAAGAATTACTCTTGCCAACCGCTGTTTCTTCGGGCTAAGAAGGCAATTTAGTAGTAAAGCCCTCACTCGAACAACTAAGGAGATCCTATATAAGACCCTGATCATCCCAGTCCTGCTCTACGGCGCTGAAGCATGGACCGTATCAAAAGCGGATGAAGAAATCCTTGGTAGATTCGAGAGGAAAATTCTTCGAAGAATCTTCGGTCCCGTTTGCGTTGACGGGTATGGAGACGAAGATTCAACCAAGAACTATACGAGCTGTACAGCGACATGCCCCTGGTCAAAAAACTCCGCATTGGACGTTTAAGATGGCTAGGACATGTAGAACGAATGGACACCAATACTCCAGCTCGCAGAGTCTTCGATTCCCAGCCAGACGTCGGACGCAGTAGAGGAAGACCTCGCCTTAAGTGGCGCGCACAAGTGGAAACCGACCTCAACCAACTTGGAGTGCGCAACTGGAGGCAGTTAGCTAAGGACCGGGCTAATTGGAGAGGCATGTTGGTTGAGGCCCAGGTTCATTCCGGACTGTAGCGCCACTTAAGTAAATAAGAATTGTTTTGTTTTATTAGGAGCAAGTAAAATAAATAGACATAGATAAAAAATGATTTTTGATTCCAAACTCTACGTTTAAGAAGTGTTTATTTATTTATTTTATCCTTTAATTAAGAGAGAACGTTAATATTCTTCTCAAATCTTCTAATGATCCAATATGTGCAGATGTCTTACGAAGTAACCTACACACATCTTTAAATAACAAGACGCTATTGAAAAGCAATTAAGGGTCTATTTCTGACACGTAAAGCAAGCAATCAATAAAATAATAAAGACTTAAAGACGTCCTGCTGAATCAATAATCAGAGAAGTTATCACGATATTAGAAAAACTTTTCACTCGTCCTGATACCTATCAAACGGAAATCACACTTAAGAAGTTTAGATGCACAAAAACTCATTATGCTTTGAATTCGGCAGGAGGTTAGGCGTTTACTTTGGCTTTTGTTCACCTTTCCGTTTTTTATACCCTATCCCATAGGGGTATATTAGTTTTGATACTTAGTTTGTAACATAGAGAAATAATTTTGCTACATATACCTCAAAGTATATGGATCGACTCAGAATCGCTAGCTGAGTCGATTAAGCCATGTCTGTCTGTCCGTCCGTCCGTCCGTCCGTCCGTCCGTCCGTCCGTCTGTACGTCACCGATTTTTAGGCCTTAAATTTTGAGCTAGGATAATGAAATTTCGTTTATAGGATCCTTGTCTCTGCCTACAGAACAAGTGTAAAAATTTTTGAAATCCGCCCACTGCCACGCCCCCTTTTCAGAAAAACTCAGTTTTTGACCAAACCGTAGGGAATTTTAAAAAAGTTTCTGAAGAACATATTTAGACAATATTAATATCTATATTTCGTCCATATAAAGTTTTTTGCCACGCCCACTTTTTGGGGGCGTTTTCAATAAAAAACTGTTTTCGGTCAAATTTTTAATTTTTCGAAAAAAATTTTGATGCAGAATCATTAACATTATTAATATGAACATTTCGTCTATATACCATTTTAACCCACGCCCACTTTTTGGGGGCGTTTTTATATAAAAACCATTTTTATACACTACCCCATAACATATGCAAGAGAAAACCTTGTCTTTTGTAGAACCGTTAAAGTGTTTTGTAAGCAGTCTGAAGAATTTGTTGTCACTATATCATTTTTTCTATTTTTCCACATCGTGTTTTTAGCCATGCCCCCTTTTTTGGGGATTTTAGTTTTATGGATAGGATGGGATAGGGTATTCAACGATCCGCACAGCGGATTGTAGCCTTCTCATATGTTTTCTATTTCAACTGTGTTTCTTCTTCTAGTATATTCGAAGTCTTACGTGCGATCTTAATTTTATCCTATTACGTGATTTAGTTGCCACTATTATCACTGTTAATGAATTCATTTTACTCGCATCTCATCAAGTTCTATTAAGTGTTGGAAACTAAATGTCCCTCAACCTGTAAGACGATTCAATGAGTAAATACCTTATGCACTAATTGGTTCATGAGTGAGATATCAATGAGTCGCCAACGACAACGAAATAGCATATGGAACTTCAGTTTGCATATCGAACAAAAGCATATCCCACTTCCTTTTATACGGATACCGAAAAGGCAAAAGCACTGGCACAATCCTTTGCACAAAATCATATCCCATCCCATCCTTAAAAATAATATCCTCAAAATGTAGGCTTTTGGCGATGAAATACAGAAAATGACATTGTCACAACATATTGTTCAGACAGTTTATCAATTCTTTTGTGGTTCGACAAAAAACAACGTTTTCCTATTGCATATGCCTTGGGGTAAGGCATACAAATGGTTTTTGTAAGAAACCGCCCCCAAACAGTGGGTGTAGATGAAAATGATATATGGACAAAATGTTTATTTTATCATTACGGAAGTATTTGCATCAAACGTTTTGTCGAACCTTTTAAAATTTGGACAAAAAGCGTTTTTACTAAAAACGCCCCCAAAAAGTGGGCGTGGCAAAAAACATTGTATGGACAAAATACAGATTTTAAGATTGTCTAAATATGTTGCTCAGACAGTATTTTGAAATTCCTTACGGTTTGGCTTAAAACTTCGTTCTTCTAAAAGAAGGCGTGGCAGTGGGCGGATTTGAAAATTTTTTACACTTGTTCTGCTTCGTCGGCCAGTGAGTCTACATACCAAATTTCAACACTCTAGCTCAAAATTTAAGGCCCAAAAATCGGTGACACACAGACGGACGGACGGACAGACGAACGGACAGACAGACATGGCTTAATCGACTCAGCTAGCGATTCAGAATCGATCCATATACTTTGAGGTATATGTATCGAAATTATTTCTCTATGTTACAAACTTAATGTCAAAACTTATATACCCCCCTATGGGATAGGGTAAAAAACATATGAGAAGGCTACAATCCACTGTGCGGATCGTTGAATACCCTATCCCATCCTATCTGTAAAACTTAAATCCCCAAAAAGTGGATATGGCTAAAAACACGATGTGGATAAAATAAAGAAAATGACATGGTGACAACAAATTCTTCAGACTGCTTATAAAAAAACTTTTACGGTTCTACAAAAGACAAGGTTTTCTCCTGCATATGTTATGGGGTAGGGTATAAAAATGGTTATACCCTATCCCATAGGGGGGTATATTAGTTTTGATACTTAGTTTGTAACATAGAGAAATAATTTTGCTACATATACCTCAAAGTATATGGATCGGCTCAGAATCGCTAGCTGAGTCGAATTAGCCATGTCTGTCTGTCCGTCCGTCCGTCCGTCCGTCCGTCCGTCCGTGTGTCCGTCCGTCCGTCTGTCTGTTCGTCACCGATTTTTTGGCCTTAAATTTTGAGCTAGGATAATGAAATTTGGTATATAGGATCCTTGGCCGAGTCACCAGAACAAGTGTAAAAATTTTTAAAATCCGCCCACTGCCACGCCCCCTTTTAGAAAAAACGTAGTTTTAGGGCAAACCGTAAGGAATTTCAAAAAAGTGTCTGAGTAGCATATTTAGACAATCCTAATATCTATATTTCGTATATACAAAGTTTTTTGCCACGCCCACTTTTTGGGGGCGTTTTTAGTAAAAAACGTTTTTATACCCTATCCCATAGGGGGGTATATTAGTTTTGATACTTAGTTTGTAACATAGAGAAATAATTTTGCTACATATACCTCAAAGTACATGGATCGGCTCAGAATCGCTAGCTGAGTCGAATTAGCCATGTCTGTCTGTCCGTCCGTCCGTCCGTCCGTCCGTCTGTTCGTCACCGATTTTTGGGCCTTAAATTTTGAGCTAGGATAATGAAATTTGGTATATAGGATCCTCGTCTCTGCCTTCAGAACAAGTGTAAAAATTTTTGAAATCCGCCCACTGCCACGCCCCTTTTTTAGAAAAACTTATTTTTTGGCCAAACCGTAAGGAATTTCAAAAAAGTGTCTGAGCAGAATATTTAGACAATCCTAATATCTATATTTCGTTCATACAAAGTTTTTTGCCACGCCCACTTTTTGGGGGCGTTTTTAGTAAAAAACGCTTTTTGTCCAAATTTTAAAACTTTCGAAAAAATTTTTGATGCAAATACTTCCGCAATGGTAATATAAACATTTTGTCCATAGATCATTTTAACCTACGCCCACATTTTGGGGCCGTTTTCTTACAAAAACCATTTGTGTACCCCATCCCATGGCATTAGCAATAGAAATACGTTGTTTTTTGTCGAACCACAAAAGATTTTGAGAAACTGTCTGAGCAATATATTGTGACAATGTCATTTTCTGTATTTCATCGCCATAAAGCCTATATTTTGAGGATATTAATTTAAAGGATGGGATGGGATAGGGTATTCAACGATCCGCATAGCGGATTGTAGCCTCTCATATGTTTTTTATATAAAAACGCCCCCAAAAAGTGGGCGTGGGTTAAAATGGTCTATTGACGAAATGTTCATATTTATATTACTAATGATTCTGCATCAAAAGTTTTTTTTAGAAAATATTTATATTTGACCGTAAAACGTTTTTTATTAAAAACGCCCCCAAAAAGTGGGCGTGGCAAAAAACTTTGTATGAACGAAATACAGATATTCAGATTGTCTAAATATGTTGTTCAGAAAGTTTCTCAAAATTCCTTATGGTTTGGCCAAAAAATACGTTTTTCTAAAAAGAGGGCGTGGCAGTGGGCGGATTTCAAAAATTTTTACATTTGTTCTGCTGGGAGCAACAAAGAGCACGTGTACCAAATTTCATCCTTCTAGCTCAAAATTTAAGGCCCAAAAACTGGTGACGTACGGACGGACGGACGGACAGACATGGCTAAATCGACTCAGCTATCGATTCTGAGTCGATCCATATTCTTTGAGGTATATGTAGCTAAATTATTTCTCTATGTTAAAAACTATGTATCAAAACTAATATACCCCTATGGGATAGGGTATAAAAACGCCCCCAAAAAGTGGGCGAGGGATAAAATGGTCTAAGGACGAAATGTTAATTTTATTAAAGTTTTGCATCAAACGTTTTTTCGAATATTTGAAAATTTGACGGAAAATGTTTTTTTTACTAAAAACGCCTCCAAAATGTGGGCGTCGCAAAAAAACTTTATATTGACGATATATAGATATTACAATTATCTAAATATGCTGCTCAGACGCTATTTTAAAATTCCTGACGGTTTGGCTAAAAACATTTTTACACTTGTTCTGCTGGGAGCAACAAAGAGCGCGTGTACCAAATTTTATCTTTCTAGCTCAACATTTAATGCCCAGAAACTGGTGACGTACGAACGGTCGGACGGACAGACATGGCTAAATCGACTCAGCTAGAGATTCTGAGTCGATCCATATACTTTGAGGTATATCTTAAATATTTTTCTATGTTACAAACTATGTATCAAAAACATATGAGAAGGCTACAATCCGCTGTGCGGATCGTTGAATACCCTATCCCATCCTATCCATAAAACTAAAATCCCCAAAAAAGGGGACATGGCTAAAAACACGATGTGGATAAATAGAAAAAATGATATAGTGACAACAAATTCTTCAGACTGCTTACAAAACACTTTAACGGTTCTACATAAGACAAGGTTTTCTCTTGCATATGTTATGGGGTAGTGTATAAAAAAGGTTTTTATATAAAAACGCCCCCAAAAAGTGGGCGTGGGTTAAAATGGTATATAGACGAAATGTTCATATTAATAATGTTAATGATTCTGCATCAAAATTTTTTTCGAAAAATTTAAAATTTGACCGAAAACAGTTTTTTATTGAAAACGCCCCCAAAAAGTGGGCGTGGCAAAAAACTTTATATGGACGAAATATAGATATTAATATTGTCTAAATATGTTGTTCAGAAACTTTTTGAAAATTCCTTACGGTTTGGTCAAAAACTGAGTTTTTCTTAAAAGGGGGCGTGGCAGTGGGCGGATTTCAAAAATTTTTACACTTGTTCTGTAGGCAGAGACGAGGATCCTATATACCAAATTTCATTATCCTAGCTCAAAATTTAAGGCCTAAAAATCGGTGACGTACAGACGGACGGACGGACGGACAGACAGACATGGCTTAATCGACTCAGCTAGCGATTCTGAGTCGATCCATATACTTTGAGGTATATGTAGCAAAATTATTTCTCTATGTTACAAACTAAGTATCAAAACTAATATACCCCTATGGGATAGGGTATAATGAATATACCCCTCTATGGGATAGAGTATAAACATATGACAAGTCTACAACCCGCTGTGCGGATCCCATCCTTAAAAACATATGAGAAGGTTACAATCCGCTGTGCGGATTTAAATTAATATCCTCAAATTGCGGGCTTAATGGTATTTAAACATAGAAAATGACGCTGTCACAAGATATTATTTTAACAGTTTATCAAAATATTTTAAGGTTCGTCAAAAATCAACGGTTTTTATACTCTTTCCCATAGAAAAAAGGGGTATATTAGTTTTGAAACATAGTTTGTAACAAAGAGAAATAATTTACAGCTACATATACCTCAAAGTATATGGATCGACTCAGAATCACTAGCTGAGTCAATTAAGCCATGTCTATCTGTCCGTCCATCCGTCTGTACATCACCGATTTTTAGGCCTTAAATTTTAAGCTAGGATAATGAAATTTGGTATATAGGATCGTCGTTCGTGCGTACAGCACAGGTTTTAATTTTTTAAATTTTCATCCCCATCGGGATAGGGGGGGTGTAGAATATTCCCGAGGTAAGGTATGCCTGTCGTAAAAGGCGACTTAAATCCAAAAAGTTTAAACTTTTCACAAAAGTTAAAAAGAAAAGAACATGCAATGAACAAAACAAAAGATTTGAAAATACAAAAAAAAATGCTTGCTGTGGCTGTTCTAGCTTTAAGTTATTTTTAAGTAGTTTTAATTAGCTCTAAGTAGTTTTAGTTAGTTCATAAGTAGTTTTAATTAGTAAGTAAGTTTAAATAAAAATAAAAAAAAACACATGACACCAAGTTTTTTTAAAAAAAATGTTTCTTGGTCAAGTAAAAAGATAAATTTATTGTAAAATAATTAAATTAGATTTTAGGCCGAAAGGCATTAGTTTTTAAGTTGTTAGTGTTTAATTTAGGATATCCGCAGAGGATAAGTAAGTTAGTTAAGTTAGTAGATAAGTAGGCTAGTTATACCCTATCCCATACGGGTATATTAGTTTTGATACTTAGTTTGTAACATAGAGAAATAATTTAGCTACATATACCTCAAAGTATATGGATCGACTCAGAATCGCTAGCTGAGTCGAATTAGCCATGTCTGTCTGTCCGTCCGTCCGTCCGTCCGTCCGTCCGTCCGTCCGTCCGTCCGTCCGTCTGTCTGTTCGTCACCGATTTTTGGGCCTTAAATTTTGAGCTAGGATAATGAAATTTGGTATATAGGATCCTTGGCCGAGTCACCAGAACAAGTGTAAAAATTTTTAAAGTCCGCCCACTGCCACGCCCCCTTTTAGAAAAGACGTAGTTTTAAGCCAAACCGTAAAGAATTTAGAAAAAGTGTCTGAACAATATATTTAGACAATCCTAATATCTATATTTCGTCCATACAAAGTTTTTTGCCCCGCCCACTTTTTGGGGGCGTTTTTAGTAAAAAACGTTTTTGTCCAAATTTTAAAACTTTCGAAAAAAATGTTGATGCAAATACTTCCCCAATGGTAATATAAACATTTTGTCCATAGATCATTTTCACCTACGCCCACATTTTGGGGGCGTTTTCTTACAAAAACCATTTGTATACCCCATCCCAAGGCATTAGCAATAGAAATACGTTGTTTTTTGTCGAACCACACAAGATTTTGAGAAACTGTCTGAGCAATATATTGTGACAATGTCATTTTCTGTATTTCATCGCCATAAGGCCTATATTTTGAGGATATTAATTTAAAGGATGGGATGGGATAGGGTATTCAACGATCCGCATAGCGGATTATAGCCTCTCATATGTTTATACCCTATCCCATAGGGGTATATTAGTTTTGATACATAGTTTGTAACATAGAGAAATAATTTAGCTACATATACCTCAAAGTATATGGATCGACTCAGAATCGATAGCTGAGTCGATTTAGCCATGTCTGTCCGTCCGTCCGTCCGTCCGTCCGTCCGTCCGTACGTCACCAGTTTTTGGGCCTTAAATTTTGAGCTAGAAGGATGAAATTTGGTACACGTGCTCTTTGTTGCTCCCAGCAGAACAAGTGTAAAAATTTTTGAAATCCGCCCACTGCCACGCCCCCTTTTTAGAAAAACGTATTTTTTGGCCAAACCATAAGGAATTTTGAAAAACTTTCTGAACAGCATATTTAGACAATCTGAATATCTGTACTTCGTTCATATAAAGTTTTTTGCCACGCCCACTTTTTGGGGGCGTTTTCAATAAAAAACGTTTTTCGGTCAAATTTTCAAATTTTCGAAAAAACTTTTGATGCAGAATCATTAGCAATATAAATATGAACATTTCGTCTATAGATCATTTTAACCCACGCCCACTTTTTGGGGGCGTTTTTATATAAAAACCATTTTTATACACCACCCCATAACATATGCAGTAGAAAACCTTGTCTTTTGTAGAACCGTAAAAGTTTTTTATAAGCAGTCTGAAGAATTTGTTGTCACCATTCCATTTTGCTTTATTTTATCCACATCGTGTTTTTAGACATGTCCACTTTTTGGGGATTTTAGTTTTACAGATAGGATGGGATAGGGTATTCAACGATCCGCACAGTGGATTGTAGCCTCTCATATGTTTATACCCTATCCCATAGGGGGGTATATTAGTTTTGACATTAAGTTTGTAACATAGAGAAATAATTTCGATACATATACCTCAAAGTATATGGATCGATTCAGAATCGCTAGCTGAGTCGATTAAGCCATGTCTGTCTGTCCGTCCGTCCGTCCGTCCGTCCGTCCGTCCGTCTGTGTGTCACCGATTTTTGGGCCTTCAATTTTGAGCTAGAGTGTTGAAATTTGGTATATAGACTCTCTGGCCGACGAAGCAGAACAAGTGTAAAAATTTTTGAAATCCGCCCACTGCCACGCCCCCTTTTTAGAAAAACTTATTTTTTGGCCAAACCGGAAGGAATTTCAAAAAAGTGTCTTTGCAACATATTTAGACAATCCTAATATCTATATTTCGTTCATACAAAGTTTTTTGCCACGCCCACTTTTTGGGGGCGTTTTTATTAAAAAACGCTTTTTGTCCAAATTTTAAAACTTTCGAAAAAATTTTTGATGCAAATACTTCCGCAATGGTAATATAAACATTTTGTCCATAGATCATTTTCACCTACGCCCACATTTTGGGGGCGTTTTCTTACAAAAACCATTTGTATACCCCATCCCAAGGCATTAGCAATAGAAATACGTTGTTTTTTGTCGAACCACACAAGATTTTGAGAAACTGTCTGAGCAATATATTGTGACAATGTCATTTTCTGTTTTTCATCGCCATAAGGCCTATATTTTGAGGATATTAATTTAAAGGATGGGATGGGATAGGGTATTCAACGATCCGCATAGCGGATTGTAGCCACTCATATGTTTTTAAGTAGAAATTGGTTTCCTAACTTTCGCGTTCACAGACATTTGAGTTTTTATACCCTATCCCATAGGGGTATATTAGTTTTGATACATAGTTTGTAACATAGAGAAATAATTTAGCTACATATACCTCAAAGTATATGGATCGACTCAGAATCGATAGCTGAGTCGATTTAGCCATGTCTGTCCGTCCGTCCGTCCGTCCGTCCGTACGTCACCAGTTTTTGGACCTTAAATTTTGAGCGAGAAGGATGAAATTTGGTACACGTGCTCTTTGTTGCTCCCAGCAGAACAAGTGTAAAAATTTTTGAAATCCGCCCACTGCCACGCCCCCTTTTTAGAAAAACGTATTTTTTGGCCAAACCATAAGGAATTTTGAAAAACTTTCTGAACAGCATATTTAGACAATCTGAATATCTGTATTTCGTTCATATAAAGTTTTTTGCCACGCCCACTTTTTGGGGGCGTTTTTAATAAAAAACGTTTTCCGGTCAAATTTTAAAATTTTCGAAAAAACTTTTGATGCAGAATCATTAGTAGTATAAATATGAACATTTCGTCAATAGACTATTTCAACCCACGCCCACTTTTTGGGGGCGTTTTTATATAAAAACCATTTTTACACACTACCCCATAACATATGCAGGAGAAAACCTTGTCTTTTGTAGAACCGTCAAAGTTTTTTGTAAACAGTCTGAACAATTTGTTGTCACCATGTCATTTTCTTTATTTTATCCACATCGTGTTTTTAGCCATGTCCACTTTTTGGGGATTTTAGTTTTACAGATAGGATGGGATAGGGTATTCAACGATCCGCACAGTGGATTGTAGCCTTCTCATATGTTTTTTATTAATTTTTGTCTAGCATGTAAGTTAGTTATAAGTTAAATAAAAATAAAAAACATATGAGAAGGCTACAATCCACTGTGTGGATCGTTAAATACCCTATCCCATCCTATCTGTAAAACTAAAATCCCCAAAAAGTGGACATGGCTAAAAACACGATGTGGATAAAATAAAGAAAATGACATGGTGACAACAAATTCTTCAGACTGCTTATAAAAAACTTTTACGGTTTTACAAAAGACAATGTTTTCTGCTGCATATGTTATGGGGTAGGGTATAAAAATGGTTTTTATATAAAAACGCCCCCAAAAAGTGGGCGTGGGTTAAAATGGTATATAGACGAAATGTTCATATTAATAATGTTAATGATTCTGCATCAAAATTTTGTTCGAAAAATTTAAAATTTGACCGAAAACAGTTTTTAATTGAAAACGCCCCCAAAAAGTGGGCGTGGCAAAAAACTTTATATGGACGAAATATAGATATTAATATTGTCTAAATATGTTGTTCAGAAACTTTTTTAAAATTCCTTACGGTTTGGTCAAAAACTGAGTTTTTCTTAAAAGGGGGCGTGGCAGTGGGCGGATTTCAAAAATTTTTACACTTGTTCTGTAGGCAGAGACGAGGATCCTATATACCAAATTTCATTATCCTAGCTCAAAATTTAAGGCCTAAAAATCGGTGACGTACAGACGGACGGACGGACGGACGGACGGACGGACGGACAGACAGACATGGCTTAATCGACTCAGCTAGCGATTCTGAGTCGATCCATATACTTTGAGGTATATGTAGCTAAATTATTTCTCTATGTTACAAACTAAGTATCAAAACTAATATACCCCTATGGGATAGGGTATAATGAATTTAAAAAAAAAAAAAAAAACATATGAGAAGGCTACAATCCGCTGTGCGGATCGTTGAATACCCTATCCCATCCTATCCATAAAACTAAAATCCCCAAAAAAGGGGACATGGCTAAAAACACGATGTGGATAAATAGAAAAAATGATATAGTGACAACAAATTCTTCAGACTGCTTACAAAACACTTTAACGGTTCTACATAAGACAAGGTTTTCTCTTGCATATGTTATGGGGTAGTGTATAAAAATGGTTTTTATATAAAAACGCCCCCAAAAAGTGGGCGTGGGTTAAAATGATATAAAGACGAAATGTTCATATTTATATTGCTAATGATTCTGCATCAAAAGTTTTTTCGAAAAATTTAAAATTTGACCGAAAACAGTTTTTTATTGAAAACGCCCCCAAAAAGTGGGCGTGGCAAAAAACTTTATATGGACGAAATATAGATATTAATATTGTCTAAATATGTTGTTCAGAAACTTTTTTAAAATTCCTTACGGTTTGGTCAAAAACTGAGTTTTTCTTAAAAGGGGGCGTGGCAGTGGGCGGATTTCAAAAATTTTTACACTTGTTCTGTAGGCAGAGACGAGGATCCTATATACCAAATTTCATTATCCTAGCTCAAAATTTAAGGCCTAAAAATCGGTGACGTACAGACGGACGGACGGACGGACGGACGGACGGACGGACAGACAGACATGGCTTAATCGACTCAGCTAGCGATTCTGAGTCGATCCATATACTTTGAGGTATATGTAGCAAAATTATTTCTCTATGTTACAAACTAAGTATCAAAACTAATATACCCCTATGGGATAGGGTATAAAAACAAAAGATTTGAATACCCCAGGTGGTAGGCCAGTTACACTGGTAAATCCACCCTCTTCGGAGGTCGGTCCCATGGATTCTGGGGGGGACCATTTATTGCCTAGTAGCGACCCTTTCGGAAGATGTAAAAGGGTCGAAAGAAGACCCCCATCTAAAAAGGTAGACAACAATGAAAACCTTAAGGCTAAATTGTCAAAAGCCTGTGAAGAAAGAGATGGGTTTAAGCAACTCAATGAGGCACTGCTGAGAGAAATAAATAATCTGAAGCAGGAGTTGCAATTGTTGAAAGAACAAATCAACGGCCAAAAAAAAGAAAATGCTCAGACTGTCGAGTTCTCAACCGATGAAGAAGAACTTAAAAAAGAGACGGAAGAGCATCGTCACATGGGAAATAAAAATAAAAAGCGTAAGATGAGTACATCCCCGAAAATCTCATCCCAAATGAAAAGCTGTCAAAATATTGAGATTGATCCAGCTAAAGGAAACCAAATTAAAAAAATAATCAAACCTCCACCAATCATAGCGCTTCAAATAAACAACTATGAAAGCCTAACCAAATTATTGGAGGAAAATAAAATAAAAGCAAGCACAACCCTTATTAATAATAATGATATAAAAATTAATGTGGTTGAAGAGGCAACGTACAGAAACCTCACCAAATTACTTAACCAAAAAAAAGTGCAAAAAGTGGAAAGTAAGCAATCCAGGCCTATAAAGGTAGTAGTAAAAAAATTACACTACTCATGCTCGCCTGAAAGCATTAAAAAAGACTTAAAAGAGAAAAAGTTTAAAATAATAGAAGTAGTCAATATGCTTAAATTTAAAAGCAAAGTACCACTTCCAAACTTTATGCTCAGTTTTGAGCATGACGAAGACATAAAAAAAATCTACGGAATAAAAGACATACTTGGAATGAAAGTTGAAATCCACACATTAAGGAAATCTAAACTCGTTCCACAATGCAAAAATTGCCAAAAGTATGGTCACACACAAAAATATTGTAGCGCAAATTCAAAATGCGTAAAATGCGCGGGAAGTCACCATACTAAAGACTGTATGAAAAAAAAAGATGAACCGCCAAAATGTGCGAATTGCAACGAAAATCATCCAGCTAGCTATAGAGGATGTACAGTTGCAACAGAAATCCAACTTGCTAAAGACAAGAGGCAAAAGAAGCCTCACAACAGACTAAATATGGACGCACCTAAAGTCAAAAAGGACTTACAACAAAGCACCCAAACAAAAATCGATACCCAAGAGTTAAAAGTCTTAAAAGACACAAAATTAAAACCAACTGCGGGTGCAAAAATAACATATGCTCAAGTAGCATCAAAAACCGCAGGAAAACCAGCTGACAAAACAGAAAAAAAATAATATAAAACCAATGGAAACCCTAATGAGACAAATCCTTAATAGAATGGATTCCATGGACAAATGTAATAAAACAATATTAGAAAGAATATCTATTCTTGAGAGACAGAGCAGCAACATAAGAGCTGTACCAAAAAGACAAACATGATGGATAAAATAAAAATCCTTGAATGGAATGCTAATGGTATCGAGAATCGCAAGGAAGAGATTCAAATAATACTCGATATTAACCAAATCGATATATGCCTCATCTCAGAGACTCATTTTAAATTATCTACAGACTTAAAACTGCAAGGATATAAACTATATCACACCCCACATCCTCACAATTGTGCAAAAGGAGGGGCTGCAGTCTTAATAAAAAACGAGATTCAACACCATATAGAAACCAAATTCCAGTCATGTGCGATTCAAGGGATCTCCATAAGAATAAACATATGAGAGGCTACAATCCGCTGTGCGGATCGTTGAATACCCTATCCCATCCCATCCTTAAAATTAATATCCTCAAAATATAGGCTTTATGGCGATGAAATACAGAAAATGACATTGTCACAATATATTGCTCAGACAGTTTCTCAAAATCTTTTGTGGTTCGACAAAAAACAACGTATTTCTATTGCTAATGCCTTGGGATGGGGTATACAAATGGTTTTCGTAAGAAAACGCCCCCAAAATGTGGGCGTAGGTGAAAATGATCTATGGACAAAATGTTTATATTACCATTGCGGAAGTATTTGCATCAAAAATTTTTTCGAAAGTTTTAAAATTTGGACAAAAAGCGTTTTTTACTAAAAACGCCCCCAAAAAGTGGGCGCGGCAAAAAACTTTGTATGAACGAAATATAGATATTAGGATTGTCTAAATATGCTGCTCAGACACTTTTTTGAAATTCCTTACGGTTTGGCCAAAAAATAAGTTTTTCTAAAAAGGGGGCGTGGCAGTGGGCGGATTTCAACAATTTTTACACTTGTTCTGGTGGCACGGACGAGGATCCTATATACCAAATTTCATTATCCTAGCTCAAAATTTAAGGCCCAAAAATCGGTGACGAACAGACAGACGGACGGACGGACGGACGGACGGACGGACAGACAGACATGGCTAATTCGACTCAGCTAGCGATTCTGAGTCGATCCATATACTTTGAGGTATATGTAGCAAAATTATTTCTCTATGTTACAAACTAAGTATCAAAACTAATATACCCCCCTATGGGATAGGGTATAAAAACGAACAGTGGGCAGATATCAGTTGCATCAGTATACTGTTCCCCTAGCTATAGAATACAGAAAAATGACTTTAAAAGTCTTCTAGATATATTTCACAATAGATTCATTGCGGGAGGAGATTTTAATGCCAAAAATAAGTATTGGGGATCTAGACTAACGAATACTAGAGGAAGAGCTTTACTTGAAACAATTAAAGAATGTGGCAGTAAATATCATTCGGCGGGAAAACCTACCTACTGGCCAACAGATAGGAATAAAACCCCAGATCTTGTCGACTTCTTTATAACAAAAAATATCTCCTCAAATAATATAAATGTGGAAGAAGGGCCAGACCTACAGTCAGATCACTCTTCAATGCTTTTCACACTTGGCGATAAAATAATAATGAAAGATCAAAGTCCAACACTAGTTAATAAGCTAACTGACTGGAGCTACTTCAGAGAGAAGTTGGAAGAAAATACCCAAATGATAGCTATTGAAACAGAAGAGCAAATAGAAAAAGCAGTGCAATTATTTACACTCAATATACAAAAAGCTGCATGGGCTGCAACTCCAAAAATAAAAAACAAAATAAAACAAAATTCATACCCTCCTGTAATATGTGAAATTATTGCAGAAAAGAGAAAAGCTAGAAAACGTTGGCAACAAACAAGGGCGCCAATTGACAAAAACAAACTAAACAGGTTAAATAGTAAACTCAGAAAATCAATAATTGAATTCAGAAATGAGTCACTAAAAAAATACCTTACAGGCCTAACAAATGATGCTAGTACTGACTACTCGCTCTGGAAGGCAACAAAGAAAATGAACAGGCCAACAGCTCACATCCCACCAGTGAAAACCAGAGAAGGAAACTGGGCAAAAAGCAGTCAAGAAAAAGCAAATACTTTTGCTGAGCATCTTGAAGGCGTCTTCCAACCATACGAAGATAAAGACTATCAAGGAATGGAAGAAACGTGCCAGGAAGATGTACCAATTCGACCGGTTACGTCTAAAGAACTTGCCAAAGAAATAAAAGAAGGTATAAATATAAAAAAGGCCCCAGGGTTTGATCTAATAACGGGGGAAATTTTAAAACAATTCTCAAAAAAAATACTGAAACATCTAGCGCAGATCATAAACGCTGTATTTAGATTAAGATATGTACCAAGCATATGGAAGGTCGCGGAGGTTATAATGATTCCAAAACCAGGTAAACCACCTAGCGAAGTAACCTCATATAGGCCAATATCGATACTACCAATGTTGTCCAAGCTATTCGAAAGGATGCTGGTAAAACGCCTGCAAAATATTATTGTAGACAAATCGCTAGTACCGAGCCATCAATTTGGGTTCAGGAATAAACACTCAACAATTGACCAAGTGCATAGAATCACTGATAAAATTGAAAATGCTTTTGAAGAGAAAAAAGTATGCTCTACAGTATTTCTTGATATATCACAAGCTTTCGACAAAGTATGGCACAAAGGATTGATCCATAAATTACAAAAGCAACTGCCGAAGCAGTATTCAAAAATACTGGAGTCGTATATTCTACAGCGATTTTTCAGAATTAAACAAGAAACAACATACTCAACATTAAGAGAAATTAAGGCTGGTGTACCTCAAGGCAGTGTTTTAGGTCCAATACTATATCTCCTATTCACTAGTGATCTACCAGAAAGTGACGAAATCACTCTAGCTACCTTTGCAGACGATACTGCTATACTTTCTGTAGGAGAAACTGTCGAAATAGCTACAAAAAAGCTTCAAAAGGCAGTAAACAATATCTCAGAATGGACTAAAAATTGGCAGATCAGATTAAATGACCTGAAGTCAGTTCATATAAATTTTACGTTAAAAACTGTACCACACATTCCAGTATACATAAATAGTAATGTAGTGGAATATTCAAATACTGCTAAATATTTAGGGATGACTCTAGACGCCAAACTGCGCTGGAAAGCCCACGTAAAGAAAAAAAGAGATGAGTTAAACATCCGCTATAGTAAAATGTATTGGCTTATTGGGAGATACTCACCCTTATCCAACTACAATAAATTATTGCTATGTAAGCAAATTCTTAAACCAGTATGGACCTATGGGCTCCAGCTGTGGGCATGCACATGCAAGACAAACTTACTAAGAATACAAACCTTCCAAAACAAAGTACTACGGAGCATAGTTAACGCACCGTGGTACATACGTAACACCGATCTACATAGAGATCTATATATTGAAATGGTTGAAGATGAAGCTAAAAAAGTAGCTCTAAGACACAGAGATAGGCTTCTCAGCCATGTTAATTTAGAAATAGCACAGCTTTTAAGAACCGACAATATAGTCAGGAGATTAAGACGGGTTAAACCCCTTGATCTATGTAGCTAAAGATATATATAATTTTTAAAAAAAAAAGAAAAAAACAAGAAATACTGAAACTTAGGTACAATTTCAAACAAAACTCATAGAAATCCGACCAACGTCGGAATTTCTTTTAAATTTTATATTTTTATAAAATATAATACATGTGAAAAATAAATTGCTGATTAGTCTAACGACTAGGTGCGATTCCTTGAAGACATACAAAAGTCAGTCTTCGGGAGGTTTTTTAGATCGGGTTAAAGTCCCTCACTATTGCAGAAGGTTCCCTCGCGATAAAACCTCTGCAATGTCTTTCGATGATTTTTCCTTCCAGCGAACCCCCACAAAAAAAAAAAAAAAAAAAAAAAATATTAAAAGCGGGCAGTAGGCGGATTTCAAAAAAATTTACACTTGTTCTGCTGGGGGCAACAAACAGCACGTCATGGCTAAATCGACTCAGCTATCGATTCTGAGTCGATCCATATACTTTGAGGTATATCTAGCTAAATTATTTCTAATATTGTTAAAAACTATGTATCAAAACTAATATACCCTATGGGATAGGGTTTAAAAAGTGCATTTTGGCGTATACGTCAAACCAATTATCAGCCGACGATGTTACAAACTTTATGTCAAAACTAATATATCCCTATGGGATAGGGTAGAAACATATGACAAGGCTACAATCCGCTGTGCGGATCTTTGAATACCCAATCACATCCTATCCTTAAAATTAATATCCCCAAAATGTAGGTTTTATGAAGTTGAAATATAGAAAATGACAACATATTGTTCAGACAGTTTATCAAAACTTTTATAGGTCGACAAAAAACAACGCGTTTCTCTTGCATTTGCTATGCGGTAGGGTATACAAATGGTTTTTGTAAGTAAACGCCCCCAAAAAGTGGGCGTGGCAAAAAACTTTATATAGACGAAATATAGATATTCCGATTCTCTAAATATGTTGTTCAGATATATTTTTTTAAAATTCCTTACGGGCGTGGCAGTGGGCGGATTTCTAAAATTTTTATACTTGTTGTGCTGGGAGCAACAAAGAGCACGTGTACCAAATTTCATAATTCAGCTATCGATTCTGAGTCGATCCATATACTTCAAGGTATATCTAGCTAAATTATTTCTCTATGTTACACACTATGTATCAAAAGTAATATACCCCTATGGGATATGGTATAAACATATGAGAAGGCTACAATCCGATTTGCGGATCGTTGAATACCCTATCCTATCTTTAAAACTAATATCCCCAAAAAGTAGGATTGGTTAAAAATTGTTTGGGGATAAAATTAGAAAATGATATTGTAACAAAATACTGTTCACACAGTTGATCCAACTTTTATGGTTCGACATAAATCGACTTTTATCTATTGCATATGCTATGGGGTAGGGCATACAAATCGTGTTGTTAAAAAAACGCCCCCAAAAAGTGGGCGTGGGCTAAAACGATATAGACGAAATATTCATGTTAATATTATCAATGATTGTGCATCAACAGTTTTTTCAAATATTTTAGCACTTGACTGAAAAGGGTTTTTTAATGAAAACGCCCCTAAAAAGTGTGCGTGACAACAATCTTTATATAGACGAAATATAGATATTGAGATACTCCTAATATATTGCTTAGACACTTTTTATACCCTATCCCATAGGGGTATATTAGTTTTGATACTTAGTTTGTAACATAGAGAAATAATTTTGCTACATATACCTCAAAGTATATGGATCGACTCAGAATCGCTAGCTGAGTCGAATTAGCCATGTCTGTCTGTCCGTCCGTCCGTCTGTCTGTTCGTCAGCGGTTTTTGGGCCTTAAATTTTGAGCTAGGATAATGAAATTTGGTATATAGGATCCTCGTCCGTGCCACCAGAACAAGTGTAAAAATTTTTGAAATCCGCCCACTGCCACGCCCCCTTTTTAGGAAAACTTATTTTTTGGCCAAACCGTAAGGAATTTCAAAAAAGTGTCTTAGTAGCATATTTAGACAATCCTAATATCTATATTTCGTTCATACAAAGTTTTTTGCCACGCCCACTTTTTGGGGGCGTTTTTAGTAAAAAACGCTTTTTGTCCAAATTTTAAAACTTTCGAAAAAAATTTTGATGCAAATACTTCCGAAATGGTAATATAAACATTTTGTCCATAGATCATTTTCACCTACGCCCACATTTTGGGGGCGTTTTCTTACAAAAACCATTTGTATACCCCATCCCAAGACATTAGCAATAGAAATACGTTGTTTTTTGTCGAACCACACAAGATTTTGAGAAACTGTCTGAGCAATATATTGTGAGAATGTCATTTTCTGTATTTCATCGCCATAAAGCCTATATTTTGAGGATATTAATTTAAAGGATGGGATGGGATAGGGTATTCAACGATCCGCATAGCGGATTGTAGCCTCTCATATGTTTTAAAATAACTTACGGTTTGGTTTTTCTAAAAAGTGGGCGTGGCAGTGGGTGGATCTCAAAAATGTTTACACTTGTTCTGCTTCGTCGGCCAGAGAGTCTTTATACCAAATTTGAACACTATAGCTCAAAATTTAAGGCCCAAAAATCGATGACACACAGACGGACAGATGGACGGAAAGACAGACATGACTTAATCGACTCAGCTAGCGATTCTGAATCGATCCATATACTTTGAGTTATATGTATCGAAATTATTTATCTATGTTACAAACTTAATGTCAAAACTGATATACCCCTATGGGATAGGGTATAAATATGCCGGATGCCAATACACCGCACCAAACAGTGCATATTTTTGGTTTCATTATTAGCTGTTGGATTGCTTCTGGCTGTTCATCGGTCCAAATATGGCAACTCTGCTTAATAACGTAGCCGTTAAAAATAATCTTCCTCGATAAACAAATTTTTCGATAAAAATGGATCGATTTGAAGATCTTCAAATGCATATAAACCGAAATTAAAATGTATACCAAAGTCCGTTGTCGGCTTAAATTCTTGAACAGATTGTATATGTACGTTTTAAAACCAAGATCACACTTCAAAGTACGCCACTATATTCCAAAAGATTGATCATGATTGATTGATCACGGTCTTCAGGAATACTCCCTACTACTGAAGAAAAATTCTCATTATTACGGGCTCTACGTACTCTGCTTGTTGGAAGAATTTCCAATAGTGTAAAATTGGTTCGGAATTTGCTGATGGTTCTATGAATAGTGCGTTCAGTTGAACGAACTCTATAACAACTCTATAAATGAGCATGAGATTTTGGAAATAAGTTTCCTCAATTAGTAAGTATTGTTCCGGCGGAAGTCTATTCATGATTAAATGGTAATGCAAACTGAACGCAAACGTCATACAGACAAGCAGTTGGCAAATAATATCTGTAAAAACAACGCTATTGAAAAACATATGAGAGGCTACAATCCGCTATGCGGATCGTTGAATACCCTATCCCATCCCATCCTTTAAATTAATATCCTCAAAATATAGGCTTTATGGCGATGAAAAACAGAAAATGACATTGTCACAATATATTGCTCAGACAGGTTCTGTCGAACCACAAAAGATTTTGAGAAACTGTCTGTATTTCTATTGCTAATGCCTTGGGATGCGGTATACAAATGGTTTTTGTAAGAAAACGCCCCCAAAATGTGGGCGTAGGTGAAAATGATCTATGGACAAAATGTTTATATTACCATTGCGGAGGTATTTTAAAATTAGGACAAAAAAAGTTTTTTTCTAAAAACGCCCCCAAAAAGTGGGAGTGGCGAAAAACTTTGTATAGACGAAATATAGATATTAGGATTGTCTAAATATGTTGCTAACACACTTTTTTGAAATTCCTTACGGTTTGGCTTAAAACTACGTTTTTTCTAAAAGGGTGCGTGGCAGTGGGTGGATTTTAAAAATTTTTACACTTGTTCTGGTGACTCGGCCAAGGATCCTATATACCAAATTTCATTATCCTAGCTCAAAATTTAAGGCCCAAAAATCGGTGACGAACAGACAGACGGACGGACGGACGGACGGACAGACAGACATGGCTAATTCGACTCAGCTAGCGATTCTGAGTCGATCCATATACTTTGAGGTATATGTAGCTAAATTATTTCTCTATGTTACAAACTAAGTATCAAAACTAATATACCCCTATTGGATAGGGTATAAAAAGTATCTCCTTTAGTCCTATTTGATTACCCTTTAGAATGCTTTAAATAGATACAATCATTGGCAAAGGTGTGGATTGCAATACAAATTACAGGCAAGACCGAGAAGGGAGACACAGTAACAACACAAAATTATCTTCCGAATTGCCGTCAATTTTAACGTCATTCTTTATAAGGTATAAGTAATGATATTATTTTAACTATAAACACAATTAATGAATTGAACAGTTATGTGTCCTTAGATTTAAATAATTTATTTTCCATTCATATTGAATTGACCATATTTTTTGGGTACAAGGCATGCAAAAAGCCGGTTACTCTGCATGAGAACTTGCATAAGTGCACAAAAACTTTATCAAGCAATTAAAAAGAAAGAAAAACTCAATTAAAGGACAACTTATCCTTCATCTGTGCACACATTCATTATCCTGCAGATTATACCACAGGACTTTGCGAATGGTGGGAGATTTTATTTTTACCTTCATTTGAATGTGAAAACTTGATGGTAAAAGTTACGCCTTGACTGGAACTGTTTGGTCGCTTTATGCATTTTGAATATTTATTCAGCTACAGGAAAGCAACAAAAATTTAGGTTTAAAGTCATCAAAAGGGATTTACTACCTAATTTTCCATCATTAACACAATTTAGTTAACGTTAAAGAGTATATAGCTTTTTAGTAAAATTATGCTCTTTCTCTTAAATCAACTGTATAACAGCGTATATATTTTAAAAATAAAATGTAAACATACTGCACAATCTCTTGGCATCGTTCCACTTTGGAATGTATCACACGTTTCATGTTTTAGCCTTCTTGAGTAAATGCTGTCGCATACAAAAACTACCAGTGGCGAGAGTTTGTTTCGACACGTGTGAAATAACACCAATGTAAGTGAACTGTTGAGCTAAAAAAAAAGAAAACGAAATCTGTCAAAAGTTATAACAACCAACGCCTTATTAATGTCATGACCTACAATTAAAGCAAAAGTTGGACTTATCAATTTGCCCATTCCCAGCGTCAATGAAAACTTTTCTAATCAAAGCAATAATGGGATGTAATGTGACATTTGTTAGGGTGTGCATGAAAAAAGGCTGCAAATTTTTCTTATACATTAAATCTTTATTCTTTATTCTTACTTTGCTTAGTTTCTCTGCCACAATGAAAGTTTTGACTTTAGAAAGAAATTACATATTATGATTATATAACCACAGCTTTGATCGTTATAAGATAATGTTCATGTTTCGGTTACTTACATTTTATGAACGTTTTAAAACGGTAATATTTATAATATTGAAGGCGACGATGACGACACTGTTAGGGCGACCAACATAACAACAAATTATATATAGACGAAATGTAGATAATATATTGCTTTTTGGTTTTAATATTTATACCCTATCCCATAGGGGTATATTAGTTTTGATACATAGTTTGTAACATAGAGAAATAATTTAGCTACATATACCTCAAAGTATATGGATCGACTCAGAATCGATAGCTGAGTCGATTTAGCAATGTCTGTCCGTCCGTCCGTCCATCCGTCCGTCCGTACGTCACCAGTTTTTGGGCCTTAAATTTTGAGCTAGAAGGATGAAATTTGGTACACGTGCTTTTTGTTGCTCCCAGCAGAACAAGTGTAAAAATTTTTGAAATCCGCCCACTGCCACGCCCCCTTTTTAGAAAAACGTGTTTTTTGGCTAAACCATAAGGAATTTTAAAAAAGTGTCTGAGTAGCATATTTAGAGAATCGTAATATATATATTTCGTTCATATAAAGTTTTTTTGACACGCCCACTTTTTGGGGGCGTTTTTAATAAAAAACGTTTTACGGTCAAATTTTAAAATTTTAAAAAATTTAAAATTTTTGTTGCAAATACTTCCGAAATGGTAATATAAACATTTTGTCCATAGATCATTTTCACCCACGCCCACATTTGGGGGCGTTTTCTTACAAAAACCATTTGTATACCCCATCCCAAGGCATTAGCAATAGAAAACCGTTGTTTTTTGTCGAACCACAAAAGATTTTGATAAACTGTCTGAGCAATATATTGTGACAATGTCATTTTCTGTATTTCATCGCCATAAGGCCTATATTTTGAGGATATTAATTTAAAGGATGGGATGGGATAGGGTATTAAACGATCCGCATAGCGGATTGTAGCCTCTCATATGTTTATACCCTATCCCATAGGGGTATATTAGGTTTGATACTTAGTTTGTAACATAGAGAAATAATTTAGCTACATATATCTCAAAGTATATGGATCGACTCAGAATCGCTAGCTGAGTCGAATTAGCCATGTCTGTCTGTCCGTCCGTCCGTCCGTGTGTCCGTCCGTCCGTCTGTCTGTTCGTCACCGATTTTTGGGCCTTAAATTTTGAGCTAGGATAATGAAATTTGGTATATAGGATCCTTGGCCGAGTCACCAGAACAAGTGTAAAAAATTTTAAAATCCGCCCACTGCCACGCCCCCTTTAAGAAAAACGTAGTTTTAAGCCAAACCGTAAGGAATTTCCAAAAAATGTCTGAGCAACATATTTAGACAATCCTAATATCAGTATTTCGTCCATACAAAGTTTTTTGCTACGCCCACTTTTTGGGGGCGTTTTTAGTAAAAAACGTTTTTTGTCCTAATTTTAAAACTTTCGAAAAAAATGTTTATACAAATACTTCCGCAATGGTAATATAAACATTTTTTCAATAGACCATTTTCACCTACGCCCACATTTTGGGGCGTCTTCTTACAAAAACCATTTGTATACCCCATACCAAGGCATTAGCAATAGAAAACCGTTGTTTTTTGTCGAACCACAAAAGATTTTGATAAACTGTCTGAGCAATATATTGTGACAATGTCATTTTCTGTATTTCATCGCCATAAGGCCTTTATTTTGAGGTTATTAATTTTAAGGATGGGATGGGATAGGGTTTTCAACGATCCGCATAGCGGATTGTAGCCTCTCATATGTTTTTATACCCTATCCCATAGGGGGGTATATTAGTTTCGATACATAGTTTGTAACATAGAGAAATAATTTAGCTACATATACCTCAAAGTATATGGATCGACTCAGAATCGATAGCTGAGTCGATTAAGCCATGTCTGTCCGTCCGTCCGTCAGTACGTCACCAGTTTTTGGGCCTTAAATATTGAGCTAGAAGGATGAAACTTGGTGCACGTGCTCTTTGTTGCTCCCAGCAGAACAAGTGTAAAAATTTTTGAAATCCGCCCACTGCCACGCCCCCTTTTTAGAAAAACGTGTTTTTTGGCTAAACCATAAGGAATTTTAAAAAAGTGTCTGAAAAGCATATTTAGAGAATCGTAATATCTATATTTCGTCAATACAAAGTTTTTTGCCACGCCCACTTTTTGGGGGCGTTTTCCTACAAAAACCATTTGTATGCCCTACCCCAAGGCATGTGCAATACAAAAACGTGGTTTTTTGTCGAACCATAAAAGAATTTGATAATCCTTCGGAACAATATGTTGTAACAACGTCATTTTCAATACTTTATGACCATAAAGACCATATTTTGGGGATATCAATTTTAAGGATGGGATGGGATAGGGTATTAAACGATCCGCCCAGCGGATTGTAGCCTTCTCATATGTTTTTTATACCTTATCCCATAGGGGTATATTAGTTTTGATACTTAGTTTGTAACATAGAGAAATAATTTTGCTACATATACCTCAAAGTATATGGATCGACTCAGAATCGCTAGCTGAGTCGATTAAGCCATGTCTGTCTGTCCGTCCGTCCGTCTGTACGTCACCGATTTTTAGGCCTTAAATTTTGAGCTAGGATAATGAAATTTGGTTTATAGGATCCTCGTCTCTGCCTACAGAATAATTGTAAAAATTTTTGAAATCCGCCCACTGCCACGCCCACTTTTAAGAAAAACTCAGTTTTTGACCAAACCGTAAGGAATTTTAAAAAAGTTTCTGAACAACATATTTAGACAATATTAATATCTATATTTCGTCCATATAAAGTTTTTTGCCACGCCCACTTTTTGGAGGCGTTTTCAATTAAAAACTGTTTTCGGCCAAATTTTAAATTTTTCGAAAAAAATGTTGATGCAGAATCATTAACATTATTAATATGAACATTTCGTCTATATACCATTTTAACCCACGCCAACTTTTTGGGGGCGTTTTTATATAAAAACCATTTTTATACACTACCCCATGACATATGCAGGAGAAAACCTTGTCTTTTGTAGAACCGTAAAATTGTTTTGTAAGCAGTCTGAAGAATTTGTTGTCACTATATCATTTTTTCTATTTTATCCACATCGTGTTTTTAGCTATGCCCACTTTTTTGGGGATTTTAGTTTTATGGATAGGATGGGATAGGGTATTCAACGATCCGCACAGCGGATTGTAGCCTTCTCATATGTTTATACCCTATCCCATAGGGGGGTATATTAGTTTTGATACTTAGTTTGTAACATAGAGAAATAATTTTGCTACATATACCTCAAAGTATATGGATCGGCTCAGAATCGCTAGCTGAGTCGAATTAGCCATGTCTGTCTGTCTGTCCGTCCGTCCGTCCGTCTGTCTGTTCGTCACCGATTTTTAGGCCTTAAATTTTGAGCTAGGATAATGAAATTTGGTATATAGGATCCTCGTCCGTGCCACCAGAACAGGTGTAAAAATTTTTGAAATCCGCCCACTGCCACGCCCCCTTTTTAGGAAAACTAATTTTTTGGCCAAACCGTAGGGAATTTCAAAAAAGTGTCTGAGTAGCATATTTAGACAATCCTAATATCTATATTTCGTTCATACAAAGTTTTTTGCCACGCCCACTTTTTGGGGGCGTTTTTAGTAAAAAACGCTTTTTGTCCAAATTTTTAATCTTTCGAAAAAAATTTTGATGCAAATACTTCCGAAATGGTAATATAAACATTTTGTCCATAGATCATTTTCACCTACGCCCACATTTTGGGGGCGTTTTCTTACAAAGACCATTTGTATACCCCATCCCAAGGCATTACCAATAGAAATACGTTGTTTTTTGTCGAACCACACAAGATTTTTAGAAACTGTCTGAACAATAAATTGTGACAATGTCATTTTCTGTATTTCATCGCCATAAGGCCTTTATTTTGAGGATATTAATTTAAAGGATGGGATGGGATAGGGTATTCAACGATCCGCACAGCGGATTGTACCTAGCCTTCTCATATGTTTATACCCTATCCCATAGGGGTATATTAGTTTTGATACTTAGTTTGTAACATAGAGAAATAATTTAGCTACATATACCTCAAAGTATATGGATCGACTCAGAATCGATAGCTGAGTCGATTTAGCCATGTCTGTCCGTCCGTCCGTCCGTCCGTCCGTCACCAGTTTTTGGGCCTTAAATTTTGAGCTAGAAGTATGAAATTTGGTACACGTGCTCTTTGTTGCTCCCAGCAGAACAAGTGTAAAACTTTTTGAAATCCGCCCACTGCCACGCCCCCTTTTTAGAAAAACGTATTTTTTGGCCAAACCATAAGGAATTTTGAAAAACTTTCTGAACAACATATTTAGACAATCTGAATATCTGTATTTCGTTCATATAAAGTTTTTTGCCGCGCCCACTTTTTGGGGGCGTTTTTAATAAAAAACATTTTTCGGTCAAATTTTAAAATTTTCTAAAAAACTTTTGATGCAGAATCATTAGTAATATAAATATGAACATTTCGTCAACAGACCATTTTAACCCACGCCCACCTTTTTGGGGCGTTTTTTTATAAAAACCATTTTTATACCCTACCCCATAACATATGCAGGAGAGAACCGTAAAAGTTTTTTATAAGCAGTCTGAAGAATTTGTTGTCACTATATCATTTTTTCTATTTATCCACATCGTGTTTTTAGCCATGAACCCTTTTTTGTGGATTTTAGTTTTATGGATAGGATGGGATAGGGTATTCAACGATCCGCACAGCGGATTGTAGCCTTCTCATATGTTTTTTTATAAAAAACGTTTTCTGGTCAAATTTTAAAATTTTTAAAAAAAATTGTTGATGCACAATCGTTGCTAGTATTAATATAAACATTTCGTCTGTAGACTATTTTAATCCACGCCCACTTTTTGGGGGCGTTTTCTTACAAAAAACATTTGTATGCCCTACCCCAAGGATTATGCAATAGAAAAACGGTGTTTTTCGTCGAACCATAAAAGAATTTGATAAACCTTCTGAACAATATGCTGTGACAACGCCATTTTCAATACTTTATGACCATGAAGACCACATTTTGGGGATATTAATTTTAAGGATGGAATGGGATAGGGTATTCAACGATCCGCACAGCGGATTGTAGCCTTCTCATATGTTTATACCCTATCCCATAGGGGTATATTAGTTTTGATACTTAGTTTGTAACATAGAGAAATAATTTTGCTACATATACCTCAAAGTATATGGATCGACTCAGAATCGCTAGCTGAGTCGATTAAGCCATGTCTGTCTGTCCGTCCGTCCGTCCGTCCGTCCGTCCGTCCGTCCGTCCGTCTGTACGTCACCGATTTTTAGGCCTTAAATTTTGAGCTAGGATAATGAAATTTGGTATATAGGATCCTCGTCTCTGCCTACAGAACAAGTGTAAAAATTTTTGAAATCTGCCCACTGCCACGCCCCCTTTTAAGAAAAACTCAGTTTTTGACCAAACCGTAAGGAATTTTAAAAAAGTTTCTGAACAACATATTTAGACAATATTAATATCTATATTTCGTCCATATAAAGTTTTTTGCCACGCCCACTTTTTGGGGGCGTTTTCAATAAAAAACTGTTTTCGGTCAAATTTTAAATTTTTCGAAAAAACTTTTGATGCAGAATCATTAGCAATATAAATATGAACATTTCGTCTTTATATCATTTTAACCCACGCCCACTTTTTGGGGGCGTTTTTATATAAAAACCATTTTTATACACTACCCCATAACATATGCAAGAGAAAACCTTGTCTTATGTAGAACCGTTAAAGTGTTTTGTAAGCAGTCTGAAGAATTTGTTGTCACTATATCATTTTTTCTATTTATCCACATCGTGTTTTTAGCCATGTCCCCTTTTTTGGGGATTTTAGTTTTATGGATAGGATGGGATAGGGTATTCAACGATCCGCACAGCGGATTGTAGCCTTCTCATATGTTTATACCCTATCCCATAGGGGTATATTAGTTTTGATACTTAGTTTGTAACATAGAGAAATAATTTTGCTACATATACCTCAAAGTATATGGATCGACTCAGAATCGCTAGCTGAGTCGATTAAGCCATGTCTGTCTGTCCGTCCGTCCGTCCGTCCGTCCGTCCGTCCGTCCGTCTGTACGTCACCGATTTTTAGGCCTTAAATTTTGAGCTAGGATAATGAAATTTGGTATATAGGATCCTCGTCTCTGCCTACAGAACAAGTGTAAAAATTTTTGAAATCCGCCCACTGCCACGCCCCCTTTTAAGAAAAACTCAGTTTTTGACCAAACCGTAAGGAATTTTCAAAAAGTTTCTGAACAACATATTTAGACAATATTAATATCTATATTTCGTCCATATAAAGTTTTTTGCCACGCCCACTTTTTGGGGGCGTTTTCAATAAAAAACTGTTTTCGGTCAAATTTTAAATTTTTCGAAAAAAATTTTGATGCAGAATCATTAACATTATTAATATGAACATTTCGTCTATATACCATTTTAACCCACGCCCACTTTTTGGGGGCGTTTTTATATAAAAACCTTTTTTATACACTACCCCATAACATATGCAAGAGAAAACCTTGTCTTATGTAGAACCGTTAAAGTGTTTTGTAAGCAGTCTGAAGAATTTGTTGTCACTATATCATTTTTTCTATTTATCCACATCGTGTTTTTAGCCATGTCCCCTTTTTTGGGGATTTTAGTTTTATGGATAGGATGGGATAGGGTATTCAACGATCCGCACAGCGGATTGTAGCCTTCTCATATGTTTTTATTTGGTTTTAATATTTTTTGTAATTTCTTTCTTTGTAATATATCAAATAACACTTTTTTAAAATTCCTTTCGCATTTTTTATTGCGTGGTATATATCAAATTTCTTACCATCGCTGTATTTGCCCGAGTTTATGTTAGCTCTTCCAGAAGGTTTGGAAGTCCAAATTGTGAATATGTCATGGTTGGAGATTACGGTGGGTTTTATACTATTACAGAGGTGTAGATCAATTAATCTCTCCAAGGCTGGATGAAGTATGAACTAATCATCTCTGGTTCAGTACCTATAGGGTTACACGAGCTACCAGGAAAGTGGGTGTTCAGGAGCAGGTCAATGGTTTCTATTTACGGTTTCTAAAAGCCTCTTAAATATAATCAAAGAATTATTCACCGTTAATGTTGGTCCTGCTTCAAAAAGTATGATGAACGTAAGCATCACAACCAATGATAAGGCAATTTTGTGTCTCTCTGCCTAAGGGTTCTTAGATCGGAACTATGTTTTTCCCCGGTTGCCGCATTGGAGTAGTAAGGGTTGCTCTGTAAAAGTTCCATCATTGGAACTAATTACAAAGGCCGCTAGCACTGTGTTGTTACCGTCGTCAGAATCGGATGGTCCTCTTCTGCTAGCTTATCGGTAACACTAACCAACACTTAACCAACTCTGTGTCTGTTCACTTAGTGTCAACCCCAAAGAAGGTAGTGTCCTGAATGCGTACCCGGATGGGGTTTCCGCCATCCCCGTGTTTGTCGGCATAGGGTCGACCTCTGGCAGAGATGACAGAAAACTGTGTTGTGAGGGAGGTGCATGTACCATCTTTATGATTAAACATATGAGAAGGAAACAATCCGCTGTGCGGATCGTTGAATACCCTTTCCCATCCCATCCTTAAATTTAATATCCTCAAAATATAGACTTTATGGCGATAAAATATAGAAAATGACGTTGTCACAATATATTGCTCAGACAGTTTATCAAAATCTTTTGTGGTTCGACAAAAAACAACGTATTTCGATTGCTAATGCCTTGGGATGGGGTATACAAATGGTTTTTGTAAGAAAACGCCCCCAAAATGTGGGCGTAGGTGAAAATGATCTATGGACAAAATGTTTATATTACCATTGCAAAAGTATTTACATCAACATTTTTTTCGACAGTTTTAAAATTTGGACAAAAATCGTTTTTTACTAAAAACGCCCCCAAAAAGTTTGCATGGCAAAAAACTTTGTATGGACGAAATATAGATATTAGAATTGTCTAAATATGCTGCTCAGACACTTCTTTGAAATTCCTTACGGTTTGGCCAAAAAATATGTTTTCCTAAAAAGGGGGCGTGGCAGTGGGCGGATTTCAAAAATTTTTACACTTGTTCTGATGGCACGGACAAGGATCCTATATACCAAATTTCATTATCCTAGCTCAAAATTTAAGGCCCAAAAATCGGTGACGAACAGACAGACGGACGGACGGACGGACAGACAGACATGGCTAATTCGACTCAGCTAGCGATTCTGAGTCAATCAATATAATTTGAGGTATATGTAGCTAAATTATTTCTCTATGTTACAAACTAAGTATCAAAACTAATATACCCCTATGGGTATAAAAATATGTCGACACCTAAGCAGGCTATAATCGAAAAATCTAAATTTTCACAAACTACGCGGCCATCAAATATTCGTTCGGATCTTGTACATCCATATTTTCGATTATTCTTTCAAAGCTTGAAGAACAAAGCAAAACTAATAAACTTATTTTTGACAGGCTCGTTAAGCTCGTTACGTGTAATGCCAATGGCCTTTGGCAAAAACTTGGAGAACTAGAATTATTTATGCAAGAAAAAGAACTTGAAGATTAAAGGTTACCTCGACTATCATGCTCTACATCCATCAAATAAGGCTAGAGGCGGAGCCTCACTACACTCTAAAAAAAATTACGATCAAAAAGCTAGCGAACAGGTTGCCTACTAAAATTGCAGTATTTTTACGCGCGTAATTTTAAATATTTAATGCGTAAATCTCAAATATTTTTGTATGATTAAATTACATAAGGTGTTTGTATTAAAACCATATTTGTTTATTTATTGACATTCTAAGACCTGTTATTCAACAATATTAGATTATTATTGAACAAAAGTTGTTGAAAGGTATACAAACGGTGAAATATGCAGAAAATTTGTGTCATATCTAATACTATGTGTTTGAATTTTAAAAATATTTCTGAGCAACGTATTTAGACAATCTTAATATCTATATTTCATTCATATAAAGTTTTTTGAACACGCCCACTTTTTGGGGCGATTTTAATAAAACAAATTTTCCGGTCAAATTTATAATTTTTGGAAAAAATTTCGATGCAGAATCATTGGTTATATTAATATGAACATTTTGTCTATAGAACCATAAAAGTGTTTTATAAACTGTCTGAACAATCTGTTGTGACAATGCATTTTCTATATTTAATCCCCATCGTGTTTAAAGCCATGTCCACTTTTTGGGGATATTAGTTTTACAGATGGGATGTATTCAACGATCTGCATAGCGGATTGTAGCCTTTTCATATGTTATTATACCCTATCCCATAGGGGTATATTAGTTTTGATACATAGTTTGTAACATAGAGAAATAATTCAGCTACATATACCTCAAAGTATATGGATCGACTCAGAATCGCTAGCTGAGTCAGTTAAGCCATTGCAGCCCGTTCGTCTGCTGGTCAGAAGTGTTTAGGCCTTAAATTTCTAGCTAGTTTGATAAAAGTTGGTATATGTAATCTTGTACGTGCTGTTAGAGTAAGTGTACAAATTTTCAAAATCCGCCCGCCCAATCTGCCAAGCCCACTTTTAGGAAAAACTTTTTTTTGTCAAATGGTTAAGAATTTTGAAAAGTGTCTGATGAGCATATTTCGATAATCTCAACATCTGAATTTCGTTTGTATAAAGTTTTTTGCCACGCCCACTTTTTGGGGGCGTTTTTAGTAAAAAACCTTTTATGGTCAAATTATCAAATATTCAAAAAAAAACTTTTGATGCAAAATCATTGGTAATATTAATATGAACATTTCATCCTTAGAGCATTTTAACCCACGCCAACTAACCCAAGGCATATTCAATAGAAAACATATGAGAAGGCTACAATCCGCTGTGCGGATCGTTGAATACCCTATCTCATCTGATCCATTAAACTAAAATCCCCAAAAAAGGGGGCATGGCTAAAAACACGATGTGGATAAAATAGAAAAAATGATATAGTGACAACAAATTCTTCAGACTGCTTACAAAACAATTTTACGGTTCTACAAAAGACAAGGTTTTCTCCTGCATATGTTATGGGGTAGTGTATAAAAATGTTTTTTATATAAAAACGCCCCCAAAAAGTGGGCGTGGGTTAAAATGGTATATAGACGAAATGTTCATATTAATAATGTCAATGATTATGCATCAACATTTTTTTCGAAAAATTTAAAATTTGACCGAAAACAGTTTTTAATTGAAAACGCCCCCAAAAAGTATGCGTGGCAAAAAACTTTATATGGACGAAATATAGATATTAATATTGTCTAAATATGTTGTTCAGAAACTTTTTTAAAATTCCTTACGGTTTGGTCAAAAACTGAGTTTTTCTTAAAAGGGGGCGTGGCAGTGGGCGGATTTCAAAAATTTTTACACTTGTTCTGTAGGCAGAGACGAGGATCCTATATACCAAATTTTATTATCCTAGCTCAAAATTTAAGGCCTAAAAATCGGTGACGTACAGACGGACGGACAGACAGACATGGAAAAAATCGATTTTCTACCAAAAATACCCAAAAATCTAAATATTCATGTGTGATCACGGATTCAGCTCAGAATTCCATTTTTAGCCTGTGGATTTTAACTTAGGGCAAGGACACATTAATGCTGTCAACAAGAAGGTACATAAGCTATCAATAATGTGGAGAGTGCGTTACCATTGGCAGCTACAAATTTGTTGATAAACATATGAGAAGGCTACAATCCGCTGTGCGGATCGTAGAATACCCTATCCCATCCCATTCTTAAAATTAATTTCCCCAAAATGCGATGAAATATGGAAAAGACATTGTCACAACATATTGTTCCAAGAGTTTATCAAAATCTTGTATGGTCAACAAAAAACAAAGTTTTTCTCCTGAATATGCTATGGGGTATGGATCGACTCACGTCACCAGTTTAAAAGGACTTAAAATTTGAGTTAGAATGATGAAATTCGGTACAAGTGCTCTTTGTTGCTGCCAGCAGAACAAGTGTAAACATTTTTGAAATCCGCCCACTACCACGCACGTTGTTTTTTGTCAACCATAAAAGATTTTGATAAAAGGTGAACAGTATATTTTGACAGAGCCAGTTTCTATATTTCATACCCAAAAAGTGTGTACCACACCCACTTTTTGTGGATGTTTATTTTAAGAATGTAATGGGATAGGATATTTAACGATTCGCACAGCGGATTGTAGACTTCTCATATGTTTTTGTTTCGCATGGTCATCAACAATAAAGTCACATCATTCCGAGGCTCTTGGTTGCTCCGTAATAAAAGGTTTTTTTTTGCGTTGTATGGTTAGTTAACCCGAAGCACAACCCTAATCTGGAGGGCCAGTTCCAATTTATTGGATACCTCTAGAACACGCTGCCATCAGTATCCACAACGGGATTGAGCGCTGTCGTTGACCTTTTGGCTCATCCGTCACCATTTCTGTTAAAGGGGCCTGAGTTTGAGATTCCTAGATTACCTGTTGTCTTAAGGTGTCGAAGCAGCTCATTAATGTTATTCACTTTGTCGATCCTAACTGTTCTTGTAGACACCACCGTTGACTCCATCCTGGTAGTTGTTCCGCTGCAGCCTGAGTGTGTTTACACCTCTTCACCCCGCTCTCATCTGCTGACACCAAGACTTTACAAAGGGATTGAGACCTAATCTACGGTCAAGGTACTACGCACTCAGCGGTCGTCTCGGAAAGGCTGACTGTCGGAGTTGGTAGGCATCCAGTAGGTGCAAACTCAAGGTTATATAATCGCAATGCCTACTATTTGACCACTTCTGTGTGTACTAAAAATACAAAATGGAATTAATTCTGTTGCCTGGGTACGAAATGTTGACACCTACCATAAGACCAATTTTTCCGAACATCAACATACCAGTACCCTGACGACCCGCTCACACAAACTTGACCTTTATTTGATATTTATAAAGGACTTGGCTAAGGGCAATGTAATGTTTTAGAGTAAAATCAACGTACATTGAAAATAAAAGATTTGTTCATATGTGCCTAAGCATTTAAAGAACCTGGGCTACGTAGATATATATTTCTAGTAAATAATGCCGAACCAAGTATATAAAAATGATTATTCTAGTGTAACGGTTTAATGGACTGTTGGTATTCATTCAACTGCATCAATTTGTTTTTTTTTTTCTAATTGAGGTGTGTTTTCAAGAATGTAAAAGGAACTAAATGTATTAAATGCTCAACGAAAACAGTATGTGGTCATCACCGACAATATCTATGTAACATACGTAAAACCATACATTTTCATAAACTTAACGATACGATTCCACACAATAATAACAATGAATGCCAACAGAGTGACCAGGTTTTGGTTATCAAACATATGAGAAGGCTACTTCGAATCGTTGAATACACTATCACATTCCAACCTTAAGTTAAACACCCCCAAAACTTGGTAGTGGCATTTTCACAAAATTCTGCTCAGACATTTTATCAAAATATTTTATGGATCGTCAAAACCACGTTTTTATATCCTATCCCATAGGGGTATATTAGTTTTGATACATAGTTTGTAACATATAGAAATAATTTAGCTAGATAAACCTTAAAGTATATATGGATAGACTCAGAATCGCTTGCTGAATTGATTTACCCATGTCTGTCCGTTCGTCCGTCCATACGTCACCAGTTTTAGGGCCTTAAATTTTGAGCTAGAAATGAAATTTGGCACACGTGCTCTTTGTTGCTTCCAGAAAAACAAGTGTAAACATTTTTGAAATCCGCCCATGCCACCTTTTTAGAAAAATGTAGTTTTTGACCAAACCGTAAGGAATTAAAAAAAAATATACGAACAATATATTTAAACATATGAGAGGCTACAATCCGCTATGCGGATCGTTGAATACCCTATCCCATCCTTTAAATTAATATCCTCAAAATATAGGCCTTATGGCGATGAAATACAGAAAATGACATTGTCACAATATATTGCTCAGAGAGTTTCTCAAAATCTTTTGTGGTTCGACAAAAAACAACGTATTTCTATTGCTAATGCCTTGGGATGAGGTATACAAATGGTTTTTGTAAGAAGACACCCCAAAATGTAGGCGTAGGTGAAAATGATCTATGGACAAAATGTTTATATTGCCATTGCGGAAGTATTTGCATCAAAAATTTTTTCGAAAGTTTTAAAATTTGGACAAAAAGCGTTTTTTACTAAAAACGCCCCCAAAAAGTGGGCGTGGCAAAAAACTTTGTATGAACGAAATATAGATATTAGGATTGTCTAAATATGCTGCTCAGATACTTTTTTGAAATTCCGTACGGTTTGGCCAAAAAATTGGTTTTTCTAAAAAGAGGGCGTGGCAGTGAACGGATTTCAAAAATGTTTACACTTGTTCTGGTGGCACGGACGGATCCTCGTCCGTGCCACCAGAACCAAATTTCATTATCCTAGCTCAAAATTTAAGGCCCAAAAACCGCTGACGAACAGACAGACGGACGGACGGACGGACGGACGGACAGACAGACATGGCTAATTCGACTCAGCTAGCTATTCTGAGTCGATCCATATACTTTGAGGTATATGTAGCAAAATTATTTCTCTATGTTACAAACTAAGTATCAAAACTAATATACCCCCCTATGGGATAGGGTATACAAATATGCACTAACAATGCATATAGCCCAAATTCAGTTTCGAGTGGTATGATAATTGCATGTAATTTGTTCTTGCACTGCAAATGCACAATGGTTCGACATGAATTTTACATTTAAGGTACACACGTCGATCAAAATCTTTTATGGTTCGGCATAAAACGACGTTTTTATACCCTATCCCATAGGGGTATATTAGTTTTGACATTAAGTTTGTAACAGAGAGAAATAATTTCAATAGATAAACCTCAAATTGCGATTCAGAATAGTTAGGTGAGTCGATTTAGCAATGTCTGTCTCTCCGTACGTCCGTCCTTAAATTTTGAGCTAGAAAATTGTAATTTAGAATAACGACTCTCTGACCGACGACGCAGAACACGTGTAAAAAAATTTTAAATCCTCCCACTGACACGCCCCCTTTTTAAAAAAAACAGCATATTTAGAGAATCTCAATACATATATTTCGTCTATACAAGGTTTTTTGTCACGCCTTCTTTTTGGGGGTGTTTTTAATAAAAAAACATATGAGAGGCTACAATCCGCTATGCGGATCGTTGAATACCCTATCCCATCCCATTCTTTAAATTAATATCCTCAAAATATAGGCCTTATGGCGATGAAATACAGAAAATGACATTGTCACAATATATTGCTCAGACAGTTTCCCAAAATCTTGTGTGGTTCGACAAAAAACAACGTATTTCTATTGCTAATGCCTTGGGACGGGGTATACAAATGGTTTTTGTAAGAAAACGCCCCCAAAATGTGGGCGTAGGTGAAAATGATCTATGGACAAAATGTTAACATTACCATTTCGGAAGTATTTGCATCAAAATTTTTTTCGAAAGTTTTAATATTTGGACAAAAAGCGTTTTTTACTAAAAACGCCCCCAAAAAGTGGGCGTGGCAAAAAACTTTATATGAAAGAAATATAGATATTAGGATTGTCTAAATATGCTACTCAGACACTTTTTTGAAATTCCTTACGGTTTGGCCAAAAAATAAGTTTTCCTAAAAAGGGGGCGTGGCAGTGGGCGGATTACAAAAATTTTTACACTTGTTCTGGTGGCACGGACGAGGATCCTATATACCAAATTTCATTATCCTAGCTCAAAATTTAAGGCCCAAAAACCGCTGACGAACAGACAGACGGACGGACGGACGGACGGACAGACAGACATGGCTAATTCGACTCAGCTAGCGATTCTGAGTCGATCCATATACTTTGAGGTATGTGTAGCAATATTATTTCTCTATGTTACAAACTAAGTATCAAACCTAATATACCCCCCTATGGGATAGGGTATAAACATATGAGAGGCTACAATCCGCTGTGCGGATCGTTGAATACCCTATCCCATCCCATCCTTAAAATTAATATCCTCAAAATATAGGCCTTATGGCGATGAAATACAGAAAATGACATTGTCACAATATATTGCTCAGACAGTTTATCAAAATCTTTTGTGGTTCGACAACAAACAACGTATTTCTATTGCTAATGCCTTGGGATGGGGTATACAAATGGTTTTTGTAAGAAAACGCCCCCAAAATGTGGGCGTAGGTGAAAATGATCTATAGACAAAATGTTTATATTACCATTGCGGAAGTATTTGCATCAAAAATTTTTTCGAAAGTTTTAAAATTTGGACAAAAAGCGTTTTTTACTAAAAACGCCCCCAAAAAGTGGGCGTGGCAAAAAACTTTGTATGGACTAAATATAGATAATAAGATTGTCTAAATATGCTGCTCAGGCACTTTTTTGAAATTCCTTACGGTTTGGCTTAAAACTACGTTTTTCTTAAAAGGGGGCGTGGCAGTGATCGGATTTCAAAATTTTTTACACTTGTTCTGCTTCGTCGGCCAGAGAGTCTATATACCAAATTTGAACTCTCTAGCTCAAAATTTAAGGCCCAAAAATCGGTGACACACAGACGGACGGACGGACGGACAGACAGACATGGCTTAATCGACTCTGCTAGCGATTCTGAATCGATCCATATACTTTGAGGTATATGTATCGAAATTATTTCTCTATGTTACAAACTTAATGTCAAAACTAATATACCCCCCTATGGGATAGGGTATAAACATATGAGAAGGCTACAATCCACTGTGCGGATCGTTGAATACCATATCCCATCCTATCTGTAAAACTAAAATCCCCAAAAAGTGGACATGGCTAAAAACACGATGTGGATAAAATTAAGAATATGACATGGTGACAACAAATTCTTCAGACTGCTTATAAAAAACTATTACGGTTCTACAAAAGACAAGGTTTTCTCCTGCATATGTTATGGGGTAGGGTATAAAAATGGTTTTTATATAAAAACGCACCCAAAAAGTGGGCGTGGGTTAAAATGGTCTATTGACGAAATGTTCATATTTATATTACTAATGATTCTGCATCAAAATTTTTTTAGAAAATTTTAAAATTTGACCGAAAAACGTTTTTTATTAAAAACGCCCCCAAAAAGTGGGCGTGGCAAAAAACTTTATATGAACGAAATACAGATATTCAGATTGTCTAAATATCTTGTTCAGAAAGTTTTTCAAAATTCCTTATGGTTTGGCCAAAAAATACGTTTTTCTAAAAAGGCGGCGTGGCAGTGGGCGGATTTCAAAAATTTTTACACTTGTTCTGCTGGGAGCAACAAAGAGCACGTGTACCAAATTTCATCCTTCTAGCTCAAAATTTAAGGCCCAAAAACTGGTGACGTACGGACGGACGGACGGACGGACGGACAGACATGGCTAAATCGACTCAGCTATCGATTCTGAGTCGATCCATATACTTTGAGGTATATATAGCTAAATTATTTCTCTATGTTACAAACTATGTATCAAAACTAATATACCCCTATGGGATAGGGTATAAACATATGAGAGGCTACAATCCGCTATGCGGATCGTTGAATACCCTATCCCATCCCATCCTTTAAATTAATATCCTCAAAATATAGGCCTTATGGCGATGAAATACAGAAAATGACATTGTCACAATATATTGCTCAGACAGTTTCTCAAAATCTTTTGTGGTTCGACAAAAAACAACGTATTTCTATTGCTAATGCCTTGGGATGGGGTAAACAAATGGTTTTTGTAAGAAAACGCCCCCAAAATGTGGGCGTAGGTGAAAATGATCTATAGACAAAATGTTTATATTACCATTGCGGAAGTATTTGCATCAATTTTTTTTTCGAAAGTTTTAAAATTTGAACAAAAAGCGTTTTTTACTAAAAACGCCCCCAAAAAGTGGGCGTGGCAAAAAACTTTGTATGAACGAAATATAGATATTAGGATTGTCTAAATATGCTACCCAGACACTTTTTTGAAATTCCTTACGGTTTGGCCAAAAAATAAGTTTTCCTAAAAAGGGGGCGTGGCAGTGGGCGGATTTCAAAAATTTTTACACTTGTTCTGGTGGCACGGACGAGGATTCTATATACCAAATTTCATTATAATAGCTCAAAATTTAAGGCCCAAAAACCGCTGACGAACAGACGGACGGACGGACGGACGGACGGACGGACGGACGGACAGACAGACATGGCTAATTCGACTCAGCTAGCGATTCTGAGTCGATCCATATACTTTGAGGTATATGTAGCAAAATTATTTCTCTATGTTACAAACTAAGTATCAAAACTAATATACCCCTATGGGATAGGGTATAAAAAAACGTTTTTTGGTACATTTATAAAATACTTGAAAAAGAAAACATTCGATGCAAGATAATTAATTATGATAATATGAACATATGGGAAGGCTACAACCCCCTGTGCGGATCGTTGAATACCCTATCCCATCCCATCTGTAAAACTAAAATCCCCAAAAAAGTGGACATGGCTTAAAACACGATGGGGATTTAAATATAGAACATATGAGAAGGCTACAATCCGCTGTGCGGATCGTTTAATACCCTATCCCATCCCATCCTTAAAATTAATATCCCCAAAATATAGGCCTTATGGCGATGAAATACAGAAAATGACATTGTCACAATATATTGCTCAGACAGTTTATCAAAATCTTTTGTGGTTCGACAAAAAACAACGGTTTTCTATTGCTAATGACTTGGGATGGGGTATACAAATGGTTTTTGTAAGAAAACGCCCCCAAAATGTGGGCGTAGGTGAAAATGATTTATTGACAAAATGTTTCTATTACCATTGCGGAAGTATTTGCATCAAATTTTTTTTCGAAAGTTTTAAAATTTGGAAAAAACATATGAGAAGGCTACAATCCGCTGTGCGGATCGTTGAATACCCTATCCCATCCTATCCATAAAACTAAAATCCCCAAAAATGGGGGCATGGCTAAAAAAACGATGTGAATAAAATAGAAAAAATGATATAGTGACAACAAATTCTTCAGACTGCTTACAAAACAATTTTACGGTTCTACAAAAGACAAGGTTTTCTCCTGCATATGTTATGGGGTAGTGTATAAAAATGGTTTTTATATAAAAACGCCCCCAAAAAGTGGGCGTGGGTTAAAATGGTATATAGACGAAATGTTCATATTAATAATGTTAATGATTCTGCATCAAAATTTTTTTCGAAAAATTTAAAATTTGACCGAAAACAGATTTTAATCGAAAACGCCCCCAAAAAGTGGGCGTGGCAAAAAACTTTATATGGACGAAATATAGATATTAATATTGTCTAAATATGTTGTTCAGAAACTTTTTTAAAATTCCTTACGGTTTGGTCAAAAACTGAGTTTTTCTTAAAAGGGGGCGTGGCAGTGGGCGGATTTCAAAAATTTTTACACTTGTTCTGTAGGCAGAGACGAGGATCCTATATACCAAATTTCATTATCCTAGCTCAAAATTTAAGGCCTAAAAATCGGTGACGTACAGACGGACGGACGGACGGACGGACGGACGGACGGACGGACGGACGGACAGACAGACATGGCTTAATCGACTCAGCTAGCGATTCTGAGTCGATCCATATACTTTGAGGTATATGTAGCTAAATTATTTCTCTATGTTACAAACTAAGTATCAAAACTAATATACCCCTATGGGATAGGGTATAAAAACGTTTTTTACTAAAACCGCCCCAAAAAGTGGGCGTGGCAAAAAACTTTGTATGGACAAAATATAGATATTAGGATTGTCTAAATATGTTGCAAACACACTTTTTTGAAATTCCTTACGGTTTGGCTTAAAACTACGTTTTTTCTAAAAGGGGGCGTGGCAGTGGGCGGATTTTAAAAATGTTTACACTTGTTCTGGTGACTCGGTCAGGGATCCTATATACCAAATTTCATTATCCTAGCTCAAAATTTAAGGCCCAAAAATCGGTGACGAACAGACAGACGGACGGACGGACGGACGGACAGACAGACATGGCTAATTCGACTCAGCTAGCGATTCTGAGTCGATCCATATACTTTGAGGTATATGTAGCTAAATTATTTCTCTATGTTACAAACTAAGTATCAAAACTAATATACCCCTATGGGATAGGGTATAAAACATAATATGAGAAGGCTACAATCCGCTGTGCGGATCGTTGAATACCCTATCCCATCCTATCCATAAAACTAGAATCCTCAAAAAAGTGGGCATGGCTAAAAACACGATGTGGATAAAATAAAAAAAATGATATAGTGACAACAAATTCTTCAGGCTGCTTACAAAACACTTTTACGGTTCTACAAAAGACAAGGTTTTCTCCTGTATATGTTATGGGGTAGTGTATAAAATGGTTTTTATATAAAAACGCCCCCAAAAAGTGGGCGTGGGTTAAAATGGTATGAAGACGAAATGTTCATATTAATTATGTTAATGATTCTGCATCAAAATTTTTTTCGAAAAATTTAAAATTTGACCGAAAACAGTTTTTTATTGAAAACGCCCCCAAAAAGTGGGCGTGGCAAAAAACTTTATATGAACGAAATATAGATATTACGATTCTGTAAATATGCTGTTCAGACACTTTTTTAAAATTCTTTACGGTTTTGCCAAAAATTACGTTATTCTAAAAAGGGGGCGTGGCAGTGGGCGGATTTCAAAAATTTTTACACTTGTTCTGGTGACTCGGACCAGACCAAATTTCATTATCCTAGCTCAAAATTTAAGGCCCAAAAAGCGGTGACGAACAGACAGACGGACGGACGGACGGACAGACAGACATGGCTAATTCGACTCAGCTAGCGATTCTGAGTCGATCCATATACTTTGAGGTATATGTAGCAAAATTATTTCTCTATGTTACAAACTAAGTATCAAAACTAATATACCCCCTATGGGATAGGGTATAAAAATCTCAATATCTATATTTCATCTTTATACATTTTTATACCCTATCCCATAGGGGTATATTAGTTTTGATACTTAGTTTGTAACATAGAGAAATAATTTTGCTACATATACCTCAAAGTATATGGATCGACTCAGAATCGCTAGCTGAGTCGAATTAGCCATGTCTGTCTGTCCGTCCGTCCGTCCGTCCGTCCGTCCGTCCATCTGTCTGTTCGTCAGCGGTTTTTGGGCCTTAAATTTTGAGCTAGGATAATGAAATTTGGTATATAGAATCCTCGTCCGTGCCACCAGAACAAGTGTAAAAATTTTTGAAATCCGCCCACTGCCACGCCCCCTTTTTAGGAAAACTTATTTTTTGGCCAAACCGTAAGGAATTTCAAAAAAGTGTCTGGGTAGCATATTTAGACAATCCTAATATCTATATTTCGTTCATACAAAGTTTTTTGCCACGCCCACTTTTTGGGGGCGTTTTTAGTAAAAAACGCTTTTTGTTCAAATTTTAAAACTTTCGAAAAAAAAAAATTGATGCAAATACTTCCGCAATGGTAATATAAACATTTTGTCTGTAGATCATTTTCACCTACGCCCACATTTTGGGGGCGTTTTCTTACAAAAACCATTTGTTTACCCCATCCCAAGGCATTAGCAATAGAAATACGTTGTTTTTTGTCGAACCACAAAAGATTTTGAGAAACTGTCTGAGCAATATATTGTGACAATGTCATTTTCTGTATTTCATCGCCATAAGGCCTATATTTTGAGGATATTAATTTAAAGGATGGGATGGGATAGGGTATTCAACGATCCGCATAGCGGATTGTAGCCTCTCATATGTTTTTGCCTCGCCCTCTTTTTGAGTGCGTTTTTGTAAAAAAAGTGTTTCGGTAACTTCTTTTCAAAATATTCAAAAAATGTTTAATGCAAGATCATTGGTTATGATAAACTCAACATTTCGTCCCTAGATCATTTTAACCCACCGCCACTTTTTGGGGGCGTTTTCTTACAAAAACCAATTGTATACCCTACCCCATATGGCATAGGCAGGATAAAAACGTTAGTTTTTTGTCGAACCCTAAAAGATTTTGATAAACTGTCTGAACAATATGTTGTGACAATGTCATGTTCATTATTTCATTGCCATAAAGCCCACATTTCGGGGACATTTATTATGGGGTCAGAATTAAAAACGCTCTCTGTTTGACGGAGCCATTATTGAAACCAAAGTTCTGTCACGCCAATTTCTGCACACGAAATGAGCTTAACTCTGACATAAGACTGGGTTCATACCATACTCCCAGCGCACACTAGAAAGAAGAAAAAAGAGCAAGAAAAGCGCGCGATCGAGGATATAGAGAGGTGCCACTCCAGGAACGATGTTCGCAAGTTTTACCAAAGTGTAAAACGTCAAAGCCAAGGATACAAGGCTCGAACATATCGAAAATATCGTAGTTGAGACACAGTCGATGCTGAGGATATGGAAGAACCACTTCTGCAGACTGTTAAACGGCGATGACAAACAACATTCCGCTGTCAGGCAGAACGAACCATTTAACGACAGCGAAAACTGCCAACCACCCGACCTAAGTGAAGTGAGGAAAGCAATATCTAAACTCAAGCTTAATAAGGCCGCCGGAAATGACGGCCTTCCCGCTGAGCTTTATAAAGCTGGCGGAGATGACTTGGTAAGTAACATCCACCAACTCATAAGCCAAATCTTTTCGGTTGAAAGCATGCCTGGAGAATGAAACCTCAGCATCGTTTGCCCGATCCACAAAAAAGGAAACCCTCTGAGCTGCACCAATTACAGGGGCAAAAGTCTGCTCAACATCGCCTACAAGATCCTATCTGCCGTAATATGTGAACGCTTGTCACCGTTTACCAACAACCTGATCGGCCCTTATCAGTGTGGTTTTAGGCCAGGAAAGTCCACAATCGATCAAATTTTCACCTTTCGGCAGATCTTGGAAAAAACTAAAGAAGTCCAAATCGATACCCACCACCTATTTATCGATTGCAAAGCCGCATACGACAGCATTTATAGAGACGAACTATACAGAGCCATGTCTTGTTTTGGTATACCGTCCAAACTCGTCCGTTTGTGTAGTATGACGATGGAGAATTCTCGCTGCACCATCAGGGTCGGAAACGACCTTACCGACAAATTCGATACCAAAAAAGGATTTAGGCAAGGCGATGCGCTGTCATGTGACTTTTTCAATTTGATTCTTGACAGGATTGAACAAAACTCCCGAGCCAACGCCAGAGGCACAATTTTCCAAAAATCGGTGCAACTACTAGCATACAACGACGAAATGAACATGATTGGTAGGACTCAACGTGATGTCATAGCCACCTTTGCTTGTATAGAGAAGGAAGCGGCAAAAATGGGTTTAGCAGTAAATGAGGGTAAGACTAAGTATATGCTGTCAACACGAAAGGACACACAACATCAACGAATTGGACAGAATGACATCATTGACAGATATAACTTTGAGGTAGTACGGGTCTTGGTCTACCGCTATTAACTTTGACAACAACATCTCGTCAGAAATCAAACGAACAATTCGCGCTAAGAAGGCAATTAGTAGTAAAGCCCTCACTCGAACTACTAAGGAGATCCTAGTTAAGACCCTGATCATCCCAGTCCTGCTCCTCGGCGCTGAAGCATGGACCTTATCAAAAGCGGATGAAGAAATCCTTGGTCGATTCGAGAGAAAAATTCTTCGGAAAGTCTTCGGTCCCGTTTGCGTTGACGGGCTATGGAGACGAAGATTCAACTAAGAACTATACGAGCTGTACAGCGACATGCCCCTGGTCAAAAAACTCCGCATTGGACGTTTAAGATGGCTAGGACATGTAGAACGAATGGACACCAATACTCCGGCTCGCAGAGTCTTCGATTCCCAGCCAGACGTCGGAAGCAGTAGAGGAAGACCTCGCCTTAAGTGGCGCGCACAAGTAGAAACCGAACTCAACCAACTTGGAGTGCGCAACTGGAGGCAGTTAGCTAAGGACCGGGCTAATTGGAGAGGCATGTTGGTTGAGGCCCAGGTTCATCCCGGACTGTAGCGCCACTTAAGCAAGAAGAAAGAAAGAAAGCTTTCTTTTGAATGTATTCTGTCTGGTACCTTCAACTTTTAATTGAGTTTTAATCGACATGCAAATCCAACATGCATAAAAAATGGTGGTCAAATGGTAATACAAAAATATCTTGCGTTGACGACATTTACAGGTCGTCAAACCTATCTTCTCCATTCATTTCTGTGTGCCATATACCATTGCAACAACATGTAACCTTGATCGAATGATTCCCAAGTCAGCAGCGTCTAAACTAAATTACCTTTTTATAAAGCTCAAGTACGTTTTGAATAATAATAATTTTTAGACGATTCTTCTCTTACTTCAAATTTCCAACCTTAGGCTCGGAGACTCCGAAATCATCCTTAGACTTGTTGCATTTCAACGACCTACAAAACACGTGGTTGGAGCTCATAGAAACAAAGTGCATCTAACTTATGAAAGACATTTTCAGAGTCAAAACACATGTGAAAGTATCATTTTACTTACACGCTTTTACAGAGCCTCACCTGGGAAAAGATTATACAAACAATACAAAATTCGAGTGTGAGTTTTAGAAGTGAAACTGCCATCTACATAATTTCTCTCCCTCATTCTCGCTCTGTTCACCACCTCCATAGTATGTTCATTTCAGTCAGGATGAGTTGAACTGACATATTAACAATTGCCTTGGGTACTTTTTGACAATTCGCAAGTTCTTGGGTTTATGTGAGAATTATATATGCATCATATGCAACTATATTGATGTTGACTGTTCGAATAACAAAACGCGTTTGAGTGCCGAATGACATACAATTTTGTTTGTTTTTGTTTTCAACCTTGTTTTACCGCACAAACTCGTAGAATCTCAACTATTTCTTACCCCGAACCTCAGTTCCCTAGTCTAAAAAAACCGGTTTTACGCCAGTTGAACTCATCTCATTCCCTTACAATAACCATCAACATACGGTGCTCCGAAGCGTTCCCATTTCTAAGTACTAACTGTGACCGACGCTGCTTCGTGATTAGACGGTTTCAGACACGTCTATTTAATATGTCCGTGTACCATTATGTATATCCGTAAATTTAATAATTGTCCGTGCATTTAATTATCCGTGCAATACTTTTTTGTTATAGTTCTTTAAAATATATAAAAAAAAAACGTCTGAGAAGGCTACAATCCGCTGTGCGGATCGTTTAATACCCTATCCCATCCTTAAAATTAATATCCCCAAAATGTTGTCTTTATGTTCATAAAGTATTGAAAATGACGTTGCTACAACATATTGTTCAGAAGGTTTATCAAATTCTTTTATGGTTCGACAAAAAACAACGTTTTTCTATTGCATATGCCTTGGGGTAAGAAAACGCCCCTAAACAGTGGGCGTGGATTAAAATGGTCTATTGAGGAAATGTTCATATTAATACTACCAATGATTGTGCATCAACATTTTTTTCGCAAATTTAAAAATTTTACTAAAAAAAATTTTTTTTTTAAAAACGCCCCCAAAAAGTGGGCGTGTCAAAAAACTTTATATTGACGAAATATAGATAATTCGATTATCTAAATATGCTGGTCTGACACTTTTTTAAAATTATTTACGGCTTGGCCAAAAAAAACTTTTCTATAGGTTCCTATATACCAAATTTCATTACCCTAGCTCAAAATTTAAGGCCCAAAAATCAGTGACGGAAAGACAGACGGACGGACGGACGGACAGACAGACATGGCTAATTCGAATCAGCTAGCGATTCTTATATTTCTCTATGTTATCAAAACTAATATATCCCTATGGGATAGGGTATAAACATATGAGAAGGCTACAATCCGCTGTGCTGATAGTTGAATACCCTATCCCATCCTATCCTTAAAATTAATATCCTCAAAATGTGGGCTTTATGGCGATGCAATACAGAAAATGACATTGCTGTTCAGACAGTTTATCAGAACCTTTTGTGGTTCGACAAAAAACAACTTATACCCCCTATGGGATAGGGTATACCAATTTTTATCTTCATCTTGCATCCTCTCTCGTCCAATCTGTACTTTTCATGTTGTCATATGAAAAACATATGAGAAGGCTACAATCCACTGTAAAACTAATATCCCCAAAAAGTGGACATGGCTTAAAACACGATGGGGATATAAATAAGAAAATGACATTGTCAGAACAAATTTTACGGTTCTACAAAAGACAAGGTTTTCGTCCTGCATATGTTATGGGGTAGTGTATAAAAATGGTTTTTATATAAAAACGCCCCCAAAAAGTGGGCGTGGGTTAAAATGGTCTATTGACGAAATGTTCATATTAACAATACTAATGATTCTGCATCCACATTTTTTTCGAAAATTTTAAAATTTGACCGAAAAAGTTTTTTATTAAAAACGCCCCCAAAAAGTGGGCGTGGCAAAAAACTTTATATCGACGAAATATAGATAATTCGATTCTCTAAATATGCTGCTCGGACACTTTTTTAAAATTCTTTACGGTTTGGCCAAAAACTGAGTTTTTCTGAAAAGGGGGCGTGGCAGTGGGCGGATTTTAAAAAGTTTTTCACTTGTTCTGGTGACTCGGACAAGGATCCTATATACCAAATTTCATTATCCTAGCTCAAAATGCAAGGCCCAAAAATCGGTGACGAACAGACAGACAGACATGGCTAATTCGACTGGCGATTCTGAGTCGATCCATATACTTTGAGGTATATGTAGCAAAATTATTTCTCTATGTTACAAACTATGTATCAAAACTAATATACCCCTATGGGATAGGGTATAAACACCGTATCACTCCAATTCCAAAAATACATCTTCATTGTCTATCACTAATCACATACTCATCTAGAATCTCGTGTGATTCTTTACAACAATGTATATTTCTTACCTGGACTCACCGATGAGTTTCATATTTTGATCGTGTTCACACACAATCCCATGTACCGACATTTATTTGCACCAACGTCCTTTCTCCAACCAACATGCCAACCCGAAACCATCCCTTTTTGCACACCAATTTACGTGTTGCCTGAGAAACAAGTAAATCCGTTCAATACACACGATCAAACAGCCACACAATAGCCGTCCAAAAAGAAGTTTCACTTCAAGCAAACAAAATAAACCAACATCACCGACATCAAGCATAATAGGTTGCGGTTAGGACTTGTATCGAGCGAGGACCAGTTGGAAAAAAACGGTGACCGGTGTTTTTCGCTTTTCTGATACTTTTTCGTTTCATAAAATCCAATTTTGACTGTCCGAAAAGAAGTTTCACTTCGAAAAACTCCATTTCAGCGGCCAAGATGACAGCAATAATTAGTTTTTTCCAATGTCACAAAAAAGAGTTTTGTCCAGAGATCAGGTAAAGAAGAGATAGGAAACTCTCCAGGACTTACGTTTTGCCTACAAGCTAATCCTGCAATTTCCCAGGATTTGGACAGATAAATTAATCCCACGGTCCAACCAGATACTCACATTCCTTGTTTCACACACATTTGTTTGCAGCCAAGCAAATTTATGTGTCAAAACGACACGTGATAAAGGGGAAGACGTACAAAAGTTCCCTATCTCTTCCTTACTTGATTTCTGGTTTTGTCCGTGAAGCCAGAATCAATATCGGTAAGCGCATGTTGTTCTTTAAATACTTCTGGCGCTGAAATAAACTAAAGCAGCCGACCACTACACAAATCCATTTTGCGAAATTTGTAAATATTATTGCAATTAGATAAGTGATAAACAATTTCTAAAGTTATAACAAACAATTTGACATCGTTAAAACTCACCATAATTATTCAATTTCAATGTTCAAAATCAATGCCATTCTAGTCTGGTCACACTGGAGCTCACTGTGTAGTGTGTATACTGGTGTATGTACCTATTTGACAGGTAAACAAAAAAAATCTAGTTTTCTGCTGCGATGCGACTGTCATTGTGAAATGTGAATTTAGTCTTAGTTAGTCGTCCCTCGTCACTTCTCGTGCGTGCTTCAACAATAATTTCTTGTTTCGTGTGATAAATAAATTTTTATTTAAAGAAACAACATCCAATAATAATTCAAGTTGACCAAAGCTTCAAGTTCATATTAGCAGATCTACCACAAATTTCCATTTCCCCAATTGTACGTATTATCGATTTTTCTTTCTGTTAGTTAAAGGATTTCCGTTTTTGATTTGAGTTTTTGTTTCGTTTAATTGATATTTGTGGAATTTTTTAAACTCTGAACTAACGAACAAGAACCCATTTGTTGTTAGGTGTACATAATACATATATCAGTTTTAAAAAAAAAATGTGATTTACTTGGAAAAGTGTACCTACCTATTTTTTGTTGACATGTAATTTGGTAGTTCAAGGACACATTTTATGTTTTCGCCGTATCAAATGACCCACATGTGTTATGCCATTTTTTTGTGCAAAGTTCTTGTTGTTTTTTTACCCTATCCCATAGGGGTATATTAGTTATGATAGTTTGTAACATAGAGAAATAATTTAGCTACATATACCCAGCGTTACCAGATAAATTTTTTTAAACCTGCTAAAGCTAAGAAGAAAAACTGTAAAACCTGCTAGACACAAATGTAAAAAAATGCTAAAAAAAACTTGGATCGATTTTTCCTTGTTTTTTAGTTCAAAAAATACATATAGGTACAGTTACATTTGTTATTATTTCAGATGATAATCGATAAAAGATGATAATTTTTATATTTAAATATGTACAAAATTATTAAATTAAATCGGTTGGTATCTTTATAGAGAATCTTTGAATTTATTAAAGTTACCATTTTATTTGTTGGAACAAAGTTATAACAGCCTTCATCTTAAGAAACCCCCTGCTTTACTTGCAAAGCAACATTTTCGTAAATGAAGCGATTACGGTTTTTAGTTTTAAACGATTTTACCTGCGAAAATATTGTTTCACAAGCAGTATTAGATGTCGGTAAGCATAAATATTGCAAATTTAGTTATTGTTGGATACTTATTGTTGTTCTATAATTTGAATGACGAAAGCATGTAGCGATAGCCATCTATTGTCTTAGTGACACAAAATCCTATGCTGTTCCTTTTCAAAAAAAACTTGGAATTATAAAAATTCTCGTTGTCTTTTACTACTTTAGGAAAAGTATGATTAGACATCTTTGACCAACTGCTCAATGGCAATTTTTTACTGGCATGACTGACAGCTAGAGCAACCGAGTGACATATGCATTTAATGCACACAATTTGGATTGAGTGTCGTTGTCCAAACAATGCATATGTACCTAAATAATATAATAACTATCTGCACCTTTTCCTTTTGGAAATGCTACGCAGTTACATCAATAGGTATCCACCACACCGACACTACCCATAAACAGCTGTGTTTACTTTGTTTGCTTTCTGACCCTAACTCTGCGTTTTTGCATTTCTTCTTTGGGATCATTTTTCTGGAAGATGATCGTGTATTCGTGTTTACTGTCGCCCAAATAATTAAAAACATGTATAAATGTTTGTTTGTTTGAAAACTGCTGAAAACTGCTAAAATTTAAGAAAATGCTAAAAAAAACATATGAGAGGCTACAATCCGCTGTGCGGATCGTTGAATACCCTATCCCATCCCATCCTTTAAATTAATATCCTCAAAATATAGGCTTTATGGCGATGAAAAACAGAAAATGACATTGTCACAATATATTGCTCAGACAGTTTCTCAAAATCTTTTGTGGTTCGACAAAAAACAACGTATTTCTATTGCTAATGCCTTGGGAGGGGGTATACAAATGGTTTTTTGTAAGAAAACGCACCCAAAATGTGGGCGTAGGTGAAAATGATCTATAGACAAAATGTTTATATTACCATTGCGGAAGTATGTGCATCAAAATTTTTTTTTGAAAGTTTTAAAATTTGGAAAAAAAACGTTTTTTTACTAAAAACGCCCCAAAAAAGTGGGCGTGGCAAAAAACTTTGTATGGACGAAATATAGATATTAGGATTGTCTAAATATGTTGCTGACACACTTTTTTGAAGTTCCTTACGGTTTGGCTTAAAACTACGTTTTTTCTAAAAGGGGGCGTGGCAGTGGGCGGATTTTAAATTTTTTTACACTTGTTCTGGTGACTCGGCCAAGGATCCTATATACCAAATTTCATTATCCTAGCTCAAAATTTAAGGCCCAAAAATCGGTGACGAACAGACAGACGGACGTACGGACAGACAGACATGGCTAATTCGACTCAGCTAGCGATTCTGAGTCGATCCATATACTTTGAGGTATATGTAGCTAAATTATTTCTCTATGTTACAAACTAAGTATCAAAACTAATATACCCCTATGGGAAAAATGTTTTCCGTCAAATTTTAAATTTGTAAAAAAACGTTGTTTGATACCTTTTTTAAAATATTCGAAAAAACTGTTGATGCAGGATCATTGGCTATGATAATATTAACATTTCGTCCTTAGATCATTTTAACCCAGGTACACTTTTAAACGCGGCGTTTTCTTGCAAATACCAATTGTATACCCTACTCCATTGCATATGCAGGAGAAAAACGTTGATTTTATTATGAACAATATGTTGTGACGATGCCATTTATATATTTCATTGCCATAAAGTTTTAAACCACGCTAACTTTTTGGGAATGTTAGTTTTTAAGATAAATAGAATGGGATAGTGTATTAAACGATCCGCACAGCGGATTGTAGCCTTCTCTTATGTTTTTATACCCTAACCCATAGGGGTATATTAGTTTTGATACATAGATTATTTCTTTATGTTACAAAGAGAAATAATTTAGCTAGATATGCCTCAAAGTATATGGATCGACTCAGAATCGCTCGCTGAGTCGATTAAACTATGTCTGTCTGTACGTCCGTCCTTCTGTCTGCATGTCACCGATTGTTAGGCCTTAACCCTGGAAGTACATGCTTATTTTTTATACGTTTGGGATATGCTTCGTCGAATCGACGACGGCATGACCAATGTAGCAAAAGATTTTGAAGTTAATTGTTTTCAGTTTTTAATTTTATTTAGTACAAAGGAAAAATACAAAAACATAATTTTTTTTATAACTCTTACCTGAAAATACAATTTCTAAGCCTTATGTCATTTGGCATGTTTTCCAAAATAATCCACATTAAAATAGTAAAAAAAAAAATTAAGGCACATATAGTTCACCAAAAGTGCTTGTATCTAAAAAGTATTATAATAAACTAAAAGGGAACAAGTTTTCATGACAATCAGGTTAAAATAAAAACTATTTAATTAAAATTTAATTAATGCAATACTACTAAATTGTATGAAATATCATACTTACGCAATTTATATTCAACTGCGAATCAACACTAACTAACAACTTGACCACGACTAGCGCTATACGAAAAACGAAGACCAAACAAACCAAGGTAAGAAAGAAAAACGACAAAATCTGAACGATCTTCGTCGATTCGACGAAGCATGTACTTCTAGGGTTAAATTTTGAGCTAGGATAATGAAATTTGGTATATAGGATCCACGTGCGTATAGAAAAAGTGTTAACATTTTCAAAATCAGCCCACTTTTAAGAAAAACGTTATTTTTGGTCAAATGGTGCAGAATTTTGAAAAAGTTTGTGAACAAAATATTAAGATAATCCTAAGATCTATATTTCGCCGATACAAAGTTTTTTGCCACGTCAACTTTTTGGGGCATTTTTCAGTAAAAAAAACTTTCTAAGGTAAAATTTCAAAATATTCGAAATAAACTTTTTATTCAAAATCGTTGGTTATGATGAAAATATAATTATTTTGCCTATAGATCATTTTAACCAAAGCCTACTTTTTGGAGGCGTTTTTTTACAAAAATCATTTGTATACCCTACCCTATAGGATATGCAGGAGAAAAACATTGTTTTTTTGTCGAAACATAAACGATTTTGATAAACTGTATGAACAATATGTTTTGACTATGTAATTTTCTCTTATTCATTGCCATCAATTTGAAAAAAGAAGACAAGAAAACAAAACATTTTGTTATGTGTACAACTATCAGTCTACCGAGTATAGGTATTTGTAGGGTATATTAGTTTTGATATATAATGTGTACTGGTCTCATCCAACCAGATTTGCCTTTCTAAACGATAAGTGCGAGTGTTGATAACAAGACGTAAAACAGAAACACTATAACCACCCTGGGCAGAATGGCGCGGAATGAATACCCGGTCTGCCGTCCCAGGCGAACCAAGATCAGTGCTTCGACATATTAGGACAACAGGTCATCTAGGAATCTCAAGGGTAAGTCAGGGCCCTTGAACAGAGATGGTGGCGGATGAACTGAAAGGTCAACGGAAGCGCTCAATCCCGTAGTAGAAATTGATGGCCCCGTATCCTAGGGGTATCTAATAAATTGGAACTGACCCTCCAGGTTGGGGGTTGTGCTTTGGGTTAACTACCCACCCACGGAAAAAAACATTGTTACGAAGCAACCAATAGCCTCGTAAAGGACCGATATTATTGTCGACGACCCTGCTAAAAGCAAAAAAGTACACCGACGTTCATATCTGCACTTGGATTGTGAAAACATTAAACCATCCCCTATCCCATCCCATCCTTAAAATTAATATCCCAAATTTTGGGCTTAATGGTAACTAAATATAGGAAATGACGTTGTCACAAGATATTGTTCGGACAGTTTATCAAAATCTTTTATGGTTCGACAAAAAACGTTTTCAACTGTATACAAATGATTTTTGTAAGAAAACGCCACCAAAAAGTGGGCGTGGGTTAAAACGATCTATAGACGAAATGTTAACATTATCATAACCAATGATCTTGCATCCAAAGTTTTTGAAAATATTTTCAAAATGTACCAAAAAACGTTTTTTTTAATGAAAGCACCAAAAGTGGGCGTGGCAAAAAACTTTTTTAGGAAAACTTTTGAGCTACCACGCACCCTTTTTTAGGAAAACGTAGTTTGTGGCCAAACCGTAATTAATTTTGAAAAAAAGTTGGAACAATGTATTTAGAGAATCGCAAGATCTATATGTCGTCTTTACAAAGTTTTTTGCCACACCCACTTTTTGGGGGCGATTTCTTACAAAAAAGTACAAAGTTTTTTGCCACGTCAACTTTTTGGGGCATTTTTCAGTAAAAAAAACTTTCTAAGGTAAAATTTCAAAATATTCGAAATAAACTTTTTATTCAAAATCGTTGGTTATGATGAAAATATAATTATTTTGCCTATAGATCATTTTAACCAAAGCCTACTTTTTGGAGGCGTTTTTTTACAAAAATCATTTGTATACCCTACCCTATAGGATATGCAGGAGAAAAACATTGTTTTTTTGTCGAAACATAAACGATTTTGATAAACTGTATGAACAATATGTTTTGACTATGTAATTTTCTCTTATTCATTGCCATCAATTTGAAAAAAGAAGACAAGAAAACAAAACATTTTGTTATGTGTACAACTATCAGTCTACCGAGTATAGGTATTTGTAGGGTATATTAGTTTTGATATATAATGTGTACTGGTCTCATCCAACCAGATTTGCCTTTCTAAACGATAAGTGCGAGTGTTGATAACAAGACGTAAAACAGAAACACTATAACCACCCTGGGCAGAATGGCGCGGAATGAATACCCGGTCTGCCGTCCCAGGCGAACCAAGATCAGTGCTTCGACATATTAGGACAACAGGTCATCTAGGAATCTCAAGGGTAAGTCAGGGCCCTTGAACAGAGATGGTGGCGGATGAACTGAAAGGTCAACGGAAGCGCTCAATCCCGTAGTAGAAATTGATGGCCCCGTATCCTAGGGGTATCTAATAAATTGGAACTGACCCTCCAGGTTGGGGGTTGTGCTTTGGGTTAACTACCCACCCACGGAAAAAAACATTGTTACGAAGCAACCAATAGCCTCGTAAAGGACCGATATTATTGTCGACGACCCTGCTAAAAGCAAAAAAGTACACCGACGTTCATATCTGCACTTGGATTGTGAAAACATTAAACCATCCCCTATCCCATCCCATCCTTAAAATTAATATCCCAAATTTTGGGCTTAATGGTAACTAAATATAGGAAATGACGTTGTCACAAGATATTGTTCGGACAGTTTATCAAAATCTTTTATGGTTCGACAAAAAACGTTTTCAACTGTATACAAATGATTTTTGTAAGAAAACGCCACCAAAAAGTGGGCGTGGGTTAAAACGATCTATAGACGAAATGTTAACATTATCATAACCAATGATCTTGCATCCAAAGTTTTTGAAAATATTTTCAAAATGTACCAAAAAAACGTTTTTTTTTAATGAAAGCACCAAAAGTGGGCGTGGCAAAAAACTTTTTTAGGAAAACTTTTGAGCTACCACGCACCCTTTTTTAGGAAAACGTAGTTTGTGGCCAAACCGTAATTAATTTTGAAAAAAAGTTGGAACAATGTATTTAGAGAATCGCAAGATCTATATGTCGTCTTTACAAAGTTTTTTGCCACACCCACTTTTTGGGGGCGATTTCTTACAAAAAACATTTTATATCCAACCCCAAATTATATGCAATAGAAAACTTTGTTTTAAATTGAAATATGTCATGAGTAAATTCGCGCGAATTTTTTTCTCAACTATATTGATTTTTCTTTGAGAAAATAACAGTAAATTTCTTTTCAATATAGAACCTGAAAACGTTATGGGTATTTTTACTTTTTCCTCCTCGCTACTTCGGTTTCGAGACATACCAAATCTACTCATGACATTTTCAATTTTAGATATATCCGACACATCTTATGGGGCAACGGGAACTTTTGGAAATGCCTGGTTTCTTATGCGTATGAGTTGCCTTCGTAGCTTGCCGAATGGGCGAATTTGGCGTAATGTCACTTTCCCGATTTGGCCTTATATCGCTTTGCAAAAGTGTCATATTGCCAAATGCCAAAATTTAGCCTTATGACACTTTCGTAAATCGCTCGGCCTTATGTCAAGGCACCATTTCAACTCTCTTTCTGGGGAAAGTCCACGCTCACGCAACTTTGTTGCTCCGCTCAGGGTATGTAAAGTCGTCAGACAGGCGCCTTAGTCAACACTTTTTTTGTTACCCCCCTATTAATAAACAACGAACAACGGTGAGTTAGCACTAACACATCGGTTAACTTGTAATTTTTATTAAAAAAACATTTGTACAACGGATAACTTAACTCATCTAATTTCGTGTATGAGGAGCGGATAGCTTTTAATATTTGTGAGATGACGTTTCGCTTTTTAATTCAAGAATATTTTTCTCGATTTCATTGACTTTACACATACATGTACATTACTCACATTATCGTACTTCTTATTATTTTATTTTATCATACGTATACCTGGATCGTATTATTTTAAGTACTTTTTAGTAAAGTGCTGCCATGCTCTGTCGGGTATTTTATGAGAGAGAGCGGATAACAAACATTGATATAAAATATATTTATTAATAAGAAAATATAGCAAACGGATAAGCTCACTATCCGTTAGCTACATAATTCGTGTGTTAAGGAGCGGATAGTGATTTTTTTATTAATACGGGGGTTAAAATATAATTTTATTTGGTATGTTTTTTTTAACATGGCAATGCTGCACACACCACTGGAGTAGAAAAAAAAAACAGAATGTCAAACTACAGTTTGACATTCTCCAGGCGTATATTTGCTAAAATATTTATGTAGGACATAAGTCCCAAATTAATTTTTCGGGGCTAATGTCCCACGCCCACTTAATGGGACATTAGTTCTGAAAAATCAATTCGGGACTTATGTCCCTGCGCCGTGATCAACATGTAGTCTTGCCAGATGGTATTTGATGAAAGTAGTACATGGGGTTTCAAATCCTGCACTTTCCCGAAAAAAAATTACTATGAGAAAAAGAGTACAAAATTAGGACAAAAAAAAACTAAATATTTTTTTAAGAAAAATGTTATATTATGGTTCTTAGGTATCCACTTCCTTAAAATAAAATAAATAGTTTCGCATTTCTATTCTTCGTTAAAGGTGCACTACACCTATAATATATAATATAATATAATATATAATAATATAATATATAATAATATAATATATAATATAATATTATATAATATAATATTATATAATATAATATAATAAATTCTCAAATTTCTTGGAGTGGAGTAAGTTATCTCAGAAAGAGACAAAATTACCAAAAAGTACGGGAACGCGTTTAAGTAAAAAACAGTAAAATTATATATTTTGTATGCCTTTTAAAGAACAAATGACAGAAATCACCTGTCAAAACATGCGAGTTGTCACTTTTAGATACCAACTGACTGTTTACTGTTTTTTACCAACAGAAATTTCTGCAGTAAATTTGTTTACAGATTTTTATGGAGGGGTGTTTTTTGCTCTCTCGTGAGCAGACCTTTTACATATTTTTGCGTACGGGAACGGCAATAAGTAAAAATCAGTAAGAATCAGTAAATATTATTTTGTACGGGAACAGACCTAATATCGGGTAAATTCACTGAAATCAAAAACATCTTCATGACAGATAGAAGAAAAATCAGCTGTTTCACTCATATCTGTGTGCCCATGCGAAAATTATCAACTTGTTTCGTCAATCATTTCTCCTCTAATGTCACTTGACTAAAATGGTCGATTAAGCAGAACAGAGCTACATCGAGATGTCTTACTAAAACTGAAACCCGGAACACGGCCAATGATTGTTCTGATGACGTCTCAAAAGTTGTCTTCGTTTCGAGTTCTCATTTCTGAATTATTAGTTCTGTTATTTTAGTGATCTCCGACTGATTTTTCGACTAAATTATAAATTAAGACAATCTGCCAATTGATAAGCGAAAATAAAATTCTGGACATATTATTAAAACTATACCGGATGTTCCCCGCAGCGGCAAAAAAGAGTACATGTCCCGGAAAACCCGGACGGATACCAAGGTTATCAACATGAAGCCACAAATATTGACATATTTGGCAAAACACTACAATCGACTTGGAAATATTAATATGCTTTGTTCTTCGGCTCAGCTATTACTTTGGACCTTGACAATTTAGTAATTAATGCATTATTTAAGCTACAACGTGATAATACATAAACCCGACTTTAAATGGACTGTATTAATAGTTATTGAGTTATAGGTCTATCATTTCGCTGAAAACTTGGTTAGTAATGACTTATTTCGAATTGTTGAGAATATCGATGACGTGGACCTTATTAAAGTAGACAATATGTCCAAGACAATTATGGCGTGCCACCATGAATATATTCTCACTACCTTCATCCATTTGTTAATATTGGATTATAATCAAAAGACACACTGTTTGAAAATTAATACCCATTGTATGGCTATGTCAAAAGACAAGCTTTCAAAAAGTCGCCATAAAAGAAATTCCTCATCATCTACCAATACCTATCATGTAACATTAGTTTAAATAAAGACGGGTACGTAAGTCCTTATAAAGCTATATAGACAATTACTTATCAAATAAATTTAACACAAATCAAAAATGGAATGTCTTAAGCTACTGATGCGAAACGGAAGCAACATGCCATTCGATTTATTTAATTTCAGTTTCTTTGTATATTCTTACTTCATTTATCAAAATGTCTCTTCACGTTAAAATGTAATACAATTGAGACTTTCGTTTTATATCCAATCAATCCCAATATAATAAATATTTGATGGAACGTAGTGCTTCGTTGCATTTCAATAATTCAGCACACATGCTGTCTGTCCTCCCCATGAATGTGTTAATGCGAGGCGTCCTATCTAGAACTGTGCCAACAGATTGATTCCCGTTTCTGATTTAACATGCTCATAACATCTTGAAGACTACATTTATTCTGGATAAACGAATATATTCATTAAGGATGCGGATGGGCTCGAGTATTTTCAAATTATGTTATGAACTACAATTACCATAGATTAGAGACAGGCACGTGAAATTTGTGCCATGACATTGTGCCAAGCTTCATTATGCCAAATTTGTATATTTGGTATAGTGACACTACTCAACTCAAAGTATACCGATTTTTTGGGCCTTAAATTTTGAGCTGCGATAATAAAATTTGGTATATATGATCCTCGTCCGTGCCACCAGAACAAGTGCAAAAATTTTTGATATCCGCCCACTGCCACGCCCCCTTTTTAGGAAAACTTATTTTTTGGCCAAACCGTAAGGAATTTCAAAAAAGTGTCTGAGTAGCATATTTAGACAATCCTAATATCTATATTTTGTTCATACAAAGTTTTTTGCCACGCCCACTTTTTGGGGGGCGTTTTTAGTAAAAAACGCTTTTTGTCCAAATTTTAAAACTTTCGAAAAAAATTTTGATGCAAATACTTCCGAAATGGTAATATAAACATTTTGTCCATAGATCATTTTCATCTACGCCCACATTTTGGGGGCGTTTTCTTACAAAAACCATTTGTATACCCCATCCCAAGGCATTAGCAATAGAAATACGTTGTTTTTTGTCGAACCACACAAGATTTTGAGAAACTGTCTGAGCAATATATTGTGACAATGTCATTTTCTGTATTTCATCGCCATAAGGCCTATATTTTGAGGATATTAATTTAAAGGATGGGATGGGATAGGGTATTCAACGATCCGCATAGCGGATTGTAGCCTCTCATATGTTTATACCCTATCCCATACGGGTATATTAGTTTTGATACTTAGTTTGTAACATAGAGAAATAATTTAGCTACATATACCTCAAAGTATATGGATCGACTCAGAATCGCTAGCTGAGTCGAATTAGCCATGTCTGTCTGTCCGTCCGTCCGTCCGTCCGTCCGTCCGTCCGTCCGTCCGTCTGTCTGTTCGTCACCGATTTTTGGGCCTTAAATTTTGAGCTAGGATAATGAAATTTGGTATATAGGATCCTTGGCCGAGTCACCAGAACAAGTGTAAAAATTTTTAAAGTCCGCCCACTGCCACGCCCCCTTTTAGAAAAGACGTAGTTTTAAGCCAAACCGTAAAGAATTTAGAAAAAGTGTCTGAGCAATATATTTAGACAATCCTAATATCTATATTTCGTCCATACAAAGTTTTTTGCCCCGCCCACTTTTTGGGGGCGTTTTTAGTAAAAAACGTTTTTGTCCAAATTTTAAAACTTTCGAAAAAAATGTTGATGCAAATACTTCCCCAATGGTAATATAAACATTTTGTCCATAGATCATTTTCACCTACGCCCACATTTTGGGGGCGTTTTCTTACAAAAACCATTTGTATACCCCATCCCAAGGCATTAGCAATAGAAATACGTTGTTTTTTGTCGAACCACACAAGATTTTGAGAAACTGTCTGAGCAATATATTGTGACAATGTCATTTTCTGTATTTCATCGCCATAAGGCCTATATTTTGAGGATATTAATTTAAAGGATGGGATGGGATAGGGTATTCAACGATCCGCATAGCGGATTATAGCCTCTCATATGTTTTTAAGTAGAAATTGGTTTCCTAACTTTCGCGTTCACAGACATTTGAGTTTTTATACCCTATCCCATAGGGGTATATTAGTTTTGATACATAGTTTGTAACATAGAGAAATAATTTAGCTACATATACCTCAAAGTATATGGATCGACTCAGAATCGATAGCTGAGTCGATTTAGCCATGTCTGTCTGTCCGTCCGTCCGTCCGTCCGTACGTCACCAGTTTTTGGACCTTAAATTTTGAGCGGAAAGGATGAAATTTGGTACACGTGCTCTTTGTTGCTCCCAGCAGAACAAGTGTAAAAATTTTTGAAATCCGCCCACTGCCACGCCCCCTTTTTAGAAAAACGTATTTTTTGGCCAAACCATAAGGAATTTTGAAAAACTTTCTGAACAGCATATTTAGACAATCTGAATATCTGTATTTCGTTCATATAAAGTTTTTTGCCCCGCCCACTTTTTGGGGGCGTTTTTAGTAAAAAACGTTTTTGTCCAAATTTTAAAACTTTCGAAAAAAATGTTGATGCAAATACTTCCCCAATGGTAATATAAACATTTTGTCCATAGATCATTTTCACCTACGCCCACATTTTGGGGGCGTTTTCTTACAAAAACCATTTGTATACCCCATCCCAAGGCATTAGCAATAGAAATACGTTGTTTTTTGTCGAACCACAAAAGATTTTGAGAAACTGTCTGAGCAATATATTGTGACAATGTCATTTTCTGTTTTTCATCGCCATAAGGCCTATATTTTGAGGATATTAATTTAAAGGATGGGATGGGATAGGGTATTCAACGATCCGCATTGCGGATTGTAGCCTCTCATATGTTCAAATTTTAAAACTTTCGAAAAAAAATTTGATGCAAATACTTCCGCAATGGTAATATAAACATTTTGTCCATAGATCATTTTCACCTACGCCCACATTTTGGGGGCGTTTTCTTACAAAAACCATTTGTTTACCCCATCCCAAGGCATTAGCAATAGAAATACGTTGGTTTTTGTCGAACCACAAAAGATTTTGAGAAACTGTCTGAGCAATATATTGTGACAATGTCATTTTCTGTATTTCATCGCCATAAGGCCTATATTTTGAGGATATTAATTTAAAGGATGGGATGGGATAGGGTATTCAACGATCCGCATAGCGGATTGTAGCCTCTCATATGTTTTAATTATAGAATTCATGGAATAAATTATGTTTTTATACCCTATCCCATAGGGGGGTATATTAGTTTTGATAATTAGTTTGTAACATAGAGAAATAATTTTGCTACATATACCTCAAAGTATATGGATCGACTCAGAATCGCTAGCTGAGTCGAATTAGCCATGTCTGTCTGTCCGTCCGTCCGTCCGTCCGTCCGTCTGTCTGTTCGTCAGCGGTTTTTGGGCCTTAAATTTTGAGCTAGGATAATGAAATTTGGTATATTGGATCCTCGTCCGTGCCACCAGAACAAGTGTAAAAATTTTTGAAATCCGCCCACTGCCACGCCCCCTTTTTAGGAAAACTTTTTTTTTGGCCAAACCGTAAGGAATTTCAAAAAAGTGTCTGAGTAGCATATTTAGACAATCCTAATATCTATATTTCGTTCATACAAAGTTTTTTGCCACGCCCACTTTTTGGGGGCGTTTTTAGTAAAAAACGCTTTTTGTCCAAATTTTAAAACTTTCGAAAAAAATTTTGATGCAAATACTTCCGAAATGGTAATATAAACATTTTGTCAATAGATCATTTTCACCTACGCCCACATTTTGGGGGCGTTTTCTTACAAAAACCATTTGTATACCCCATCCCAAGGCATTAGCAATAGAAATACGTTGTTTTTTGTCGAACCACACAAGATTTTGAGAAACTGTCTGAGCAATATATTGTGACAATGTCATTTTCTGTATTTCATCGCCATAAGGCCTATATTTTGAGGATATTAATTTAAAGGATGGGATGGGATAGGGTATTCAACGATCCGCATAGCGGATTTTAGCCTCTCATATGTTTTTTATAAATATTAACACTGCACAATTGATATTATTCAACGAAGAATCCGTCACCGATAGTAAATTTGATAAATTTGACAGCTGTAATGCCGATTGTATCAATAGAACTATTCACAATAGATGTACGACTTTATAAAATTCACAGTTTATCACAAATGTTGATAGTTGATAACCATAATACCAACAAATTAATTTCGTTTATAGCTATCAAATAATATCAAATATCGTGTTGATATTTGATAGCTATAATAGGGCTTATAGTTTGTAATATAGAGTAATTTAGCTAGCTACACCTTAAAGTATATGGATCGACTCAGAATCGCTGGCTGATTTGATTTAACCATATCTGTACGTCCGCCCTTCATCCACGACAGGTATCCTTTCGGAAGAAAATTTTCTCCGATATGTTCGAAATCGGAGAATTTTCTACCGATCTAGCTGTTCCGATTAGCATTTCGAACAGATTATCCGACGAAATGTGAAGCAGATGATCGCTTATCGGTGATATGCGTTAAGTCAAAAAACAGGAGATTCGTGCGTGGAAAAAACTGGCCACCGTTAATGACGTGAACAAAATAACATGCATATAAATTTGTATTGTGTGTAAAAAATGAGAAACAAAAAACTGTGCTATGAAACATCTGAGAAGGCTACAATTCGCTGTGCGGATCGTTGAATACCCTATCTCATCCCATCCTTAAAATTAATATCCCCAAATGGGATAGGGTATAATTAGAAACGTCAGAACAGAACCAATTCACAATGGTGTAAAAATTATCAATTGATAGCCATAATACCAAATATGGATGAATTGATAGATGTTATCGAGCATCAAATAATTGATCTTTGATAGCCTTAATAGGGCTGTATATGTCAAAACGAATATATCCCTATGAGAACGGGTATAAAAAGTAAACATATGAGAAGGCTACAATGCAGATCGTTTAATACCCTACCCCTACCCCACCCCAACCTTTAAAATAAATATCCCCAAAATATAGGCTTTATAAAGATGAAATATAGAAAATGACAACACATGGTTCAGGCACAACATAAACAGTTTATCAAAATCTTTTATGGTTAGACAAAAAACAACTCGTTAGTCCTGCATATACTATGGGGTAGGGAATACAAATGGTTTTTGTAATTAAACGCGCGTGGGTTAAAATGATCTAAGCACGAAATGTTTTTTTTTCATAACCAATGCAATAAAAGTTTTTTTTCAAATATTATAAAATTGTACCGAAAAACGTTTTTTTTACTGAAAACCCCCCCAAAAAGTGGGCGTGGCAAAAATTTTATGTAGACCAGATATAGATATTCTGATTCTCTAAATATGTTGCTCATAAACATTTTTAAAATTCCTTACTGTTTACCCAAAAAATGGTGCGTGGCAGTGGGCGGATTTCAAAATTTGTTACAGTTGTTCTGCTGCGAGCAAAGAGCACTTGTACCAAATTTCATCATTCTAGATCAAAATTTAAGGCCCAAATACTGTTGAGGTACGGAAGGAAGGACAGACAGACAGACATGGCTACATCGACTCGGCTTGCAATTCTGAGTCGATCCATGTACTTTGTGGTATATCTAGCTAAATTATTTCTCTACGTTACAAACTATGTATCAAAACTAATATCTATACCCCTATGGGATAGGGTATAACAATATAGTAATTGCTGATAGCATACTCTTATTTATATTTTCAGATGGCTCATCCAGATTTTTTTTCAAATGAGTCCAATCTCATTCACAAATCACAACGCACACTTGCTAACGGAATAAAAAAGGATCCTATCGAACAGTTGAGACTGCTTTGCTTTTCTCGGGGTGCGACAGGCATTTTGGAGTTATCAAGGTTGTTATAGTTTAGAACAATATCACTTTTATACAAACGGTGTTTTTGGAGTAAAAATATTAATAATTTGTTTTTGTTTTCTCTATTTATTTGTTTACCTTTAGAGTTTTTCGTAAAATGGATGAAGGTGGACACAAAGCGTTGGATTTGGAAGAATTTATTTCTGGAATTCATGAGACTGGTTTGCAGTGCTCTGATGAAGAGGCTAAAGAAATGTTTGAAAGGTTTGTAAATGTATTCATACATCGTTAGCCTAAGTTAAGGCGTTCTTTAAATCATATTTGCATAGGATGTATGTATATTTAATTGTAATCTCAATATAAACTAACTGGACCACCGAATACTTACTTACTTGGCGCTACAGTCCGGAATATACCTGGGGCTTAACCAAAATGTCTCTTCAATTAGCACGGTCCTTAGCTAACTGCCTCCAGTTGCGCACTCCAAGTTGGTTGAGGTCGGTTTCTACTTGTGCGCGCCACTTAAGGCGAGGTCTTCCTCTACTGCATACGACGTCTGGCTCTGCGAGCTGGAGTATTGGTGTACATTCGTTCTACATGTCCTAATCATCTTGGCCTAAGTCCACGCACTGAGCAGCAGGGAGGAAAAAAGTTGAGAGCAGAAAAAAGCATATGAGAAGGCTACAATCCGCTGTTCCATCCCATCCTTCAAAATGTATGCATTAGGCAACGAAATATAGGAAATGCCATTGTCGCAACATATTGTTCAGACAGTTTATCAAAACCTTTTGTGGTTCGAAAAGAACAACGTATTTATATTGCTAATGCCTTGGGATGGGGTATAAAAATTGTTTTTGTAGGAAAACGACCCAAAAAGTGGACGTGGGTAAATATGATCTATTGACAAAATATTAAGATTACCATTACGGAAGTATTTTTTAAAATTCTTAACCGTATAACCAAAAATAACGTTTCTAAAAAGTGGGCGGAATTTAAAAATTATTACACTTGTACCGTAGCCTCGCACAAGGATGCTATAAGTACCAAATTTCAGTATCCTAGCTCAAAATTTAAGGCCTAAATATCGGTGACATACGGACGGACGGATAGACAGACATGGCTAAATCGGATCAGCTAGCGATTCTAAGTCGATTCATATACTTTGGGTATATCTAGTGTAAGCCAAACTTCTGATTTTAAAACTGAATCTCGCACTGTGGAAAGAAAACTAAAGACACGATGTTACCTCTTCTGCGGTCAGAGTAAGACTGACTCTCTATCTTTTATTGTTTCTTAAATCAACGTGAATATATACATGTGTCTACCCGGCAGCCAGTTTACATGTTTTGTCTTGTTCATTTTTGTCTTTCGATATAACACACTGGTTAGTGTATTGGTATAGGATACAGATTAAATTCTTTTTTCGTTTGTTTATTTCTTCACCGCTACAATTTGGCCAACCTGACTTTGTAATCGCCCCGATTACGCTGGAAGGTTCCTTATCAACGACCCACGATTTGATGTTTGCTGCTTCCCATATCCCCTCATCATCAGTTCCCAATCCTTTTTGTTGACAATTTGTGTTTCGTTCATTTGTATCTGGTTCTCTGCATCGAAACTGTCGTCTTCTCTGTCCTTAGCACTGTCATTATTACCTTCATCTGCACTCTCGTCATCATCCCGATCATTCTTACGTTCGTTTGTATGCGTACTCTCTTTTTCTTTCCTTTGTTTCACTGCTGTCGTTTGTATTTCATCATCCACACCGTCGGTGTATGAGTCATCATCTTCATCCGCATCTGCCATCAGCGTCTGTTTGTCGCAAAAGGGAAATTTACCACGATCTGTTTACTGTCTTTATACCCTATCCCATAGGGGTATATTAGTTTTGATACATAGTTTGTAACATAGAGAAATAATTTAGCTACATATACCTCAAAGTATATGGATCGACTCAGAATCGATAGCTGAGTCGATTTAGCCATGTCTGTCCGTCCGTACGTCACCAGTTTTTGGGCCTTAAATTTTGAGCTAGAAGGATGAAATTTGGTACACGTGCTCTTTGTTGCTCCCAGCAGAACAAGTGTAAAAATTTTTGAAATCCGCCCACTGCCACGCCCCCTTTTTAGAAAAACGTATTTTTTGGCCAAACCATAAGGAATTTTGAAAAACTTTCTGAACAACATATTTAGACAATCTGAATATCTGTATTTCGTTCATATAAAGTTTTTTGCCACGCCCACTTTTTGGGGGCGTTTTTAATAAAAAACGTTTTTCGGTCAAATTTTAAAATTTTCTAAAAAACTTTTGATGCAGAATCATTAGTAATATAAATATGAACATTTCGTCAATAGACCATTTTAACCCACGCCCACTTTTTGGGGGCGTTTTTATATAAAAACCATTTTTATACCCTACCCCATAACATATGCAGGAGAAAACCTTTTCTTTTGTAGAACCGTAAAAGTTTTTTATAAGCAGTCTGAAGAATTTGTTGTCACCATGTCATATTCTTTATTTTATCCACATCATGTTTTTAGCCATGTCCACTTTTTGGGGATTTTAGTTTTACAGATACGATGGGATAGGGTATTCAACGATCCGCACAGTGGATTGTAGCCTTCTCATATGTTTATACCCTATCCCATAGGGGTATATTAGTTTTGATACTTAGTTTGTAACATAGAGAAATAATTTAGCTACATATACCTCAAAGTATATGGATCGACTCAGAATCGCTAGCTGAGTCGAATTAGCCATGTCTGTCTGTCCGTCCGTCCGTCTGTCTGTTCGTCACCGATTTTTTGGCCTTAAATTTTGAGCTAGGATAATGAAATTTGGTATATAGGATCCTTGGCCGAGTCACCAGAACAAGTGTAAAAATTTTTAAAATCCGCCCACTGCCACGCCCCCTTTTAGAAAAAAACGTAGTTTCAAGCCAAACCGTAAGGAATTTCAAAAAAGTGTGTTTGCAACATATTTAGACAATGCCAATATCTATATTTCGTCCATACAAAGTTTTTTGCCACGCCCACTTATTGGGGGCGTTTTTAGTAAAAAACGGTTTTTGTCCAAATTTAAAAACTTTCGAAAAAAATGTTGATGCAAATACTTCCGCAATGGTAATATAAACATTTTGTCAATAGATCATTTTCACCTACCCCCATATTTTGGGGGCGTTTTCTTACAAAAACCATTTGTATACCCCATCCCAAGGCATTAGCAATAGAAATACTTTGTGTTTTGTCGAACCACAAAAGATTTTGAGAATCTGTCTGAGCAATATATTGTGACAATGTCATTTTCTGTATTTCATCGCCATAAGGCCTATATTTTGAGGATATTAATTTTAAGGATGGGATGGGATAGGGTATTCAACGATACGCATAGCGGATTGTAGCCTCTCATATGTTTTTTATCTAAATCTGTAAAAAGATCGATTTTGACAGTTGTCAGATCTATTTTGCAAATCTGAATTTTTCGGCAAATTTAACGCTCCTTGCACTTATAGAAATTATAGCTGTCAGTTTGACTAGAGTGAATTTCGTTTTGATTTGTTTCTTATTTTGATTCTGAAAAACCATTATTAATCATTAAAACTGTAGCAGTTCAATGTGAAATATAAATTAAATCAACAACAACCAACCTGTGTTACTTAAAACTTGACAGCTTCACCGACACGTAACTTCACAGACAAGAAATTTCAACAATACAAAGAGCATCGTGTTCCATTGGCATTCAAAAAGATCAAAATCCAGATTTACCAATGGAAAACGCCATGTTGGTACACTATAGGGATCTGTATCTCATACCTCATAAATGAAGACAACAAAATGTCTAATACACCACTCTGATGGTACAATCAAGTGATCGGTACATACATACATCACATCTCAAAAATGAAGCACTACAAAAATGTCGTCCCATACATCGCTCTGATGGAACATTGGTACAATCAAGTGGTCGGTTCCTCATACCTCATATGAGGCAATACAAAATGTCAAATTCACACAGCCACTACAGCCAGCGCTCTAAAATGTATTACTTGGTGTCTGACAAGCAACAAGAGTTAAGATAACATTTTTTCTTGGTGAGTGGACTAGTGGAGGGAGACGAAATGTTAATGTATTTGGTTTAGTGTGTGTGGCTTTTGATGAGGTGTGAGGCAATACATTTTTTTGCTTTGAGATGATGGGACATTTCAGAGCGATGTATGCGACATTTGTATTGCCTCGTGTATGAGGTACACATCACTAGCACACAGTCTTGCACTTTTAATTATTGTACCCTTTGTATGAAACTAACGCACTTCTTTGTCTTTCTTTTTTACATATTTCCAGTTCTCTCATCATTTCTTTCATTTGTCGTTTCATTATTTTCCACTCATTTTTTTGTATTTCACTCATTTTTCCCACACTCATATCTGATGCTGTTTCTTTCTTTTTTTCGATCATTGTTTTTTATCTCGTCTCGTTGTTCGTTTTCTTCGTCGCTTTCCTCGTCCTCCGATGCGATTGTTTCCTCGTGGCTCGTACACATCGTCGTCGTTGGCGTCGTCGTCAGCGTTATCATCATCGTCGCTACCGATGTCGTCAACTTCCTTCGTTGTCTGCGTTTCATCAGCTTTTCTATATGGTATATTTTTCTACGTCGGTCATTATTACGATCTTTATATTTTTCTTAACACTCTTTTTTTCAGTTGCATACACACGCACCGCACTTTCAATTCACTTTTTCTTGCTGCTATCCCACTTCTGAAAATTGTAAGCCGAACTTCCGATTTTAAAACTGAATCTCGCACTGTGGAAAGAAAACTAAAGACACGATGTTACCTCTTCTGCGGTCAGAGTAAGACTGACTATCTTACTTTTATTGTTTCTTAAATCAACGTGAATATATACATATGTCTACCCGGCAGCCAGTTTACATGTTTTGTCTTGTTCATATTTGTCTTTTGATATAACACACTGGTTAATGTATTGGTGTAAGATACAGATTTTATTCTCTTTTCGTTTGTTTGTTTCTTCACCGCTACACTAGCTAAATTATTTCTCTATGTTACAAACTATGTATCAAAACTAATATACCCCTATGGGATAGGGTATAAAAAGGTTGCGCGGGTTAATATTATGTTGACGAAAAGTTTATATTATCATACTCAATGATCTTACATCGAAAGATTTTTCAATTATTTTAAAAAATGTACCAAAAAAACGGGATAGCGTATTCCCATAGGGGTATGTTAGTTTGGATACATAGTTTGTAACATAGAGAAATAATTTCAAAACTATTTACACTTGTTCTGCTACGTCGACCAGAGAGTCTTAATACCAAATTTCAACACTCTTGCTCAAAATTGAAGGCCCACAAATCGGTGACACACAGACGGACGGACAGACAGACATGATTAGATCGACTCAGCTAGCGATTCTGAGTCGATCCATATACTTTGAGGTATATCTATCGAAATTATTTCTCTATGTTACAAACATAATGTCAAAACTAATATACCCCTATAATGAATATGAACATTTCGTCCCTAGACCATTTTAACCCACGTTCTTTCGAAAAAAATTTTGATGCAAATACTTCCGCAATGGTAATATAAACATTTTGTCCATAGATCATTTTCACCTACGCCCACATTTTGGGGGCGTTTTCTTACAAAAACCATTTGTATACCCCATCCCAAGGCATTAGCAATAGAAATACGTTGTTTTTTGTCGAACCACAAAAGATTTTGAGAAACTGTCTGAGCAATATATTATGACAATGTCATTTTCTGTATTTCATCGCCATAAGGCCTATATTTTGAGGATATTAATTTAAAGGATGGGATGGGATAGGGTATTCAACGATCCGCATAGCGGATTGTAGCCTCTCATAGGTTTTATCGAAAAATTGTGTTCAGCGATGAGGCTCATTTTTGGTTGAATAAAAAAAAAATTTTTGGCGCAACAGGCTCGTTAGTACCCAGGGCCTAGCTTTCTCACAACCATTCATGTGTGCGTGTGTACTTCTTGCACGATGGCGGGACCTCCTGTTTTATGCCGACTCCGAACGGCTAAGTTGAGATAAGCTATTCTTGACAATTGATACTACCCGGATGATTTGTCAGATCATCACGAGAGGAGGGCCAGTGAAAAATCATTTAGGTGTTGCTACGGCTGGGAATCGAACCCAGACCTCCTGCGCGGCAGTTCATCGCACTAACCATCGCGCCACCGAGCCATTGGTTGAATGGGTACGTAAATAAGCAAAATTGCCGCATTTGGAGTGAAGATCAGCCAGAAGCATCGCTACCAATGCATCCCGAAAAAGCCACTGTTTGGTGCGGTTTATGAGCCGGCGGCATTATTGGGCCATATTTCTTCAAAGATGATGCGAATCGCAGCGTTACTGTCAATGGTGAACGCTACCGAGCGATGATAACAAACTTTTTTTTGCCCGAAATGGAAGTTCTTGACTTGCATGATATGTGGTTTCAACAAGACGGTGCCACATGCCACACAGCACGCGAAACAATGGCGCAATTGCGAGGCGAGTTTGGTGAACAGTTAATTTCACGTTTCGGGCCGGTCAATTGGCCGCCTAGGTCGTGCGATTTGACACCATTAGATTATTTTTTGTGGGGGTATGTCAAGGCTAATGTCTATAGGGACAAGCCCGCTTCGATTGACGCACTGGAAGCCAACATCCATGCATTCATTCGTGAGATACCGGCCGATATGTGTGAAAGAGTATGCCAAAATTGGACTCAGCGGATGGGCTACCTGAGACGCAGCCGCGGTCAACATTTGCATGAAATTATCTTTAAACATTAAATTGCAAGGTTCAAACTATCGATTCAAATAAATATTTCATTAATTTTTTCGAATTTTTTGTGTTTTTTTTTAAAAAAAGTTCTAAACCTCTTAAAAAATCACCCGTTAGTAATAACTCAAGAAAGCCTGGACCGATTTCAATGATTCGCACCGATTTGGATTGGTCTCCGGCCAAACAAGAAGAATACCCAACTAAATTCCCGAAAAATCCAACAAATTATGAAGAAAATCCATTTTCCATTTTATGTACACGTTACGTTGTGAACATTTTTTTTGACAATTTTTTGCGACAATAGCTTTTGACCAAACTTGTGTGACAATTGTTTTTGTAGCAATTTTTTTGTCACACATTAAAAACAAACATGACTTCAAATGCTGGTTCCGGTATTGCCAGTAGATAGCGTTGTATCAACTCGATTTATGCGTTGTGCGATTTATCAATTATTTTTGCGATTTATCAATTATTTTTTTTGGAACTTTATCAATTTTTAACAGCATTCGACAGTTATTGTAATTCAATTTGATTTAATACATTATTGTTTTAAAACGATTTTTTGTGAAAATTACCAGCGAAAAGTGATTGATTCTTTGTGATTGCGTGCGCATCGACAATCAATCCAAACGTTAAATTCGAATAGTACAGTTAATTTTTAGGTGGGTTACTTTGAAAATCAATGCAAATTCGCTGTTCATTTCATTCTGATTTATCATTTTGGTGTGGAATTCTATTTCTAAACAGTAAGTTGCCAACGAAGATGTTTATTTTGTGAGGTTATGACATTTGTGTAGGTACATGTATGTTTCGATAATTCCTTAATTGCTTTTGTGACATTCAGTTCTCAGTGTTATTCACAATGCTGCGAGCCAGAAGATCTAATCTTTGGCATCGAACCCGTAATGCAAGTGAAGTTCGGAATATCGCCAATCAATTGAATACGGATGAACAAGAAATCGCACAGCGCCGTTTTAGTATGGCCCGACTTCGTGAATAACAAATACAAGAAGAAAGACAGGCGGCAAATGAAACGGTTCAGTTAGCAATGAGAAATCGTCGAGCAAATCAAACAACTCAACAACGTGAAAATCGACGCGTAAGAAGAAGTGCTTCAAGTGTTGATATAAATCGAGTAGCGTTTCATTACGATTGCGCAATTGACTACAACTTGCATCCTTCCTTGCAAATTGGCCATCCCATGTTCAACGATGATGAATAAGTCCAATAATAAGTCCAATAAATAAGATTCCAGGAAATTCTTAGAAATTCTTAGAACAGAACACACAATAACATTCTATTTTATCGATCGTTAAACATTCAAATACGTTCACAATACATTCGTTATTATACCCTATTCCATAAGAGAAATAATTTAGCTAGATTTACCTTAAAGTATATGCACCAACTCAAAATCGCTAGCTGAGTCGATTTAGTTTAGTTTTTAGTTTTTGGCCTTCAATTTTGAGGCCACACGTATTCTTCGTTGCTCCCAGCAGAACAAGTGTAAAAACGTTGTTTTTGGTCAAACGGTTAAGAATTTTGAAAAAGTGAGCAGTTTATCTACAGATCACTTTTCGGGGGCGTTTTCTTAACAAATCGATTTGTAAACCCTAGAACATAGCATATGCAATAGAAAAACGTTGTTCATTTTTTACTTTCAAACCATAAAAAGATTTTGATAATCTCTCTGAACAATATATAGTGACAATTACATTTTCTATGTACCAACTTCGTAAAGATTTTAGCCACGCCCACTTTTTTGGTCATGTTTAATTTAAGGATGGAATAAGATAGGGTATTTAACGATTCGCACAGCGGTGGGTAGCCTTCTGATATGTTTTTATTATTTAGCAACCAAAATATTCACAAGAAATAATTTATATGGCAAAACAACGTTTGCCGGGTCAGCTAGTTAAGTAATGTAAAGTTTCAATATAATATAATGCAGAGGATCTATCTCAAGTTGTGATATGTCATTAGTACATATCATGATGCCAGTGATGCGTTACTGAATTTACAGGAAATATAGGTTTAGAGTAGTTTTAATTAGCATTTTTAAATGGCATTGGTATCACATTGCGCACATTCTATGTTTGAATTGCTATTTATGTATTTAAAGCTAAGTATTTTAATTTCAGTTTCGATACTAATAAAAGTGGTGTCATACTCGTATCTGAATTTATGGAAAAACTTCGTGTAAATATATTAATTTTTTTTCCACATAAATGGAAATTTATCTGCATTTTTTGTCTTAGCCACCAGTAAGCCGAAGCCGAGTTGAAATCATTAACAAAGCATTCGATAAAGTTGATTCTGCTGATAAGGGTATTATAACGATTGCTGATCTAAAGCACTATTATTCAGTCAATGTTCATCCAAAATATCGAAGCGGTGAAATGACCGAAAATGAAATTTGGAAAAAATTTTTGGAAAATTTCCAAGGACCATCTGGGGACAACAATGCAAATGTAACTATCTGTTTTAATTATATTTGTGTTTTCTATTTTTTTTATTTCAGATTACACGGGAAGAGTTTGTTAACTTCTACACTAGCATGAGTGCATCTATTGAAAATGATACATATTTCGATTTGTTAATGCGACAGGCATATAAATTGTAGTTGATGGGATTTACCAACAAATTTATCCATGCGTAATTCATATAAAGCCTCTGATTTCAGGCGTATCCTTCTAATAATTAAATTGTTCTTAAAACGCTAATCTTATTTTTAACAGAACTATGATAGCAGTTTGTTAAATAAATAACGCTTGCAAGTAATGGTGATTTTTTTATGATTGGCAGATGGTAAGTCTAAAGAGCTTTACAGGTAAGGATGAACGTAAACCCAACATTTTCTTCTTGAGATGTTTTATGTTTGGTTTAATTTTTTTAACGTTTCATTGAAAGTATACATCTTTGATCATCATAGCAGCTGCTATTGTAGTTGTTTGGCAAGAGATTATTTCAAAACATTGTCAAATAAAACTGTCAAACATTTTGAAGGTAACAACCGAGCAAACAACTTAAATTTTCTGTGAACTACTGTGCAACATCTTGAAGCAAACAGTCGTGCAAACAAGTCGCATGAGCCTGAAAAAAAAACATGTCTCCAAAATGTTTGCATGCAAATGCAACTTGCAACTTGTCGCAAATTGTTGCTGCAATTGTTTGCTCTTGTGTTCGCAGCTTTAGAACAAATTGTTTTCGCAAAAGTCAATATTTAGAAAAACATATAAGAATAAAATCTGTGCTATCGTTAACAGAAACGTCCCATAAAACCGGGTGTGCTTAAAATCTCATTTATTTTTAGAATCTTTGTCTATGTACAAAGTCTTTTCGATTGACACCACAAAACCAAAAAGTCGAAAAACAGCGAGCGATCTAAGATATAGGGTGGTGCCACCCCAGGAATGACGTTTTTTTTATACCCTATCCCATAGGGGTATATTAGTTTTGATACTTAGTTTGTAACATAGAGAAATAATTTAGCTATATATAGCTCAAAGTATATGGATCGGCTCAGAATCGCTAGCTGAATCGAATTAGCCATGTCTGTCTGTCCGTCCGTCCGTCCGTGTGTCCGTCCGTCCGTCTGTCTGTTCGTCACCGATTTTTGGGCCTTAAATTTTGAGCTAGGATAATGAAATTTGGTATATAGGATCCTTGACCGAGTCACCAGAACAAGTGTAAAAAATTTTAAAGTCCGCCCACTGCCACGCCCCCTTTTAGAAAAAACGTAGTTTTAAGCCAAACCGTAAGGAATTTAGAAAAAATGTCTGAGCAACATATTTAGACAATCCTAATATCTATATTTCGTCCATACAAAGTTTTTTGCCCCGCCCACTTTTTGGGGGCGTTTTTAGTAAAAAACGCTTTTTGTCCAAATTTTAAAACTTTCGAAGAAAATGTTGATACAAATACTTCCGCAATGGTAATATAAACATTTTGTCTATAGATCATTTTCACCTACCCCCACATTTTGGGGACGTTTTCTTACAAAAACCATTTGTATACCCCATCCCAAGGCATTAGCAATAGAAAACCGTTGTTTTTTGTCGAACCACAAAAGATTTTTATAAACTGTCTGAGCAATATATTGTGACAATGTCATTTTCTGTATTTCATCGCCATAAGGCCTATATTTTGAGGATTTTAATTTTAAGGATGGGATGGGATAGGGGATAGGGTTTCAACGATCCGCATAGCGGATTGTAGCCTCTCATATGTTTATACCCTATCCCATAGGGGTATATTTGTTTTGATACATAGTTTGTAACATAGAGAAATAATTTAGCTACATATACCTCAAAGTATATGGATCGACTCAGAATCGATAGCTGAGTCGATTAAGCCATGTCTGTCCGTCCGTCCGTCCGTCCGTCCGTACGTCACCAGTTTTTGGGCCTTAAATTTTGAGCTAGAAGGATGAAATTTGGTACACGTGCTCTTTGTTGCTCCCAGCAGAACAAGTGTAAAAATTTTTGAAATCCGCCCACTGCCACGCCCTATTTTTAGAAAAACGTATTTTTTGGCCAAACCATAAGGAATTTTGAAAAACTTTCTGAACAACATATTTAGACAATCTGAATATCTGTATTTCGTTCATATAAAGTTTTTTGCCACGCCCACTTTTTGGGGGCGTTTTTAATAAAAAACATTTTTCGGTCAAATTTCAAATTTTTCGAAAAAAGTTTTGATGCAGAATCATTAGTAATATAAATATGAACATTTCGTCCATAGACTTTTTTTTACCCACGCCCACTTTTTGGGGGCGTTTTTATATAAAAACCATTTTTATACACCACCCCATAACATATGCAGTAGAAAACCTTGTCTTTTGTAGAACCGTAAAAGTTTTTTGTAAGCAGTCTGAAGAATTTGTTGTCACCATTCCATTTTCTTTATTTTATCCACATTGTGTTTTTAGCCATGTCCACTTTTTGGGGATTTTAGTTTTACAGATAGGATGGGATAGGGTATTCAACGATCCGCACAGTGGATTGTAGCCTTCTCATATGTTTATACCCTATCCCATAGGGGTATATTAGTTTTGATACTTAGTTTGTAACATAGAGAAATAATTTTGCTACATATACCTCAAAGTTTATGGATCGACTCAGAATCGCTAGCTGAGTCGATTAAGCCATGTCTGTCTGTCCGTCCGTCCGTCCGTCCGTCCGTCCGTCTGTACGTCACCGATTTTTAGGCCTTAAATTTTGAGCTAGGATAATGAAATTTGGTATATAGGATCCTCGTCTCTGCCTACAGAACAAGTGTAAAAATTTTTGAAATCCCCCCACTGCCACGCCCCCTTTTTAGAAAAACTCAGTTTTTGACCAAACCGTATGGAATTTTAAAAAAGTTTCTGAACAACATATTTAGACAATATTAATATCTATATTTCGTCGATATAAAGTTTTTTGCCACGCCCACTTTTTGGGGGCGTTTTCAATAAAAAACTGTTTTCGGTCAAATTTTAAATTTTTCGAAAAAAATTTTGATGCAGAATCATTAACATTATTAATATGAACATTTCGTCTATATACCATTTTAACCCACGCCCACTTTTTGGGGGCGTTTTTATATAAAAACAATTTTTATACACTACCCCATAACATATGCAAGAGAAAACCTTGTCTTTTGTAGAACCGTTAAAGTGTTTTGTAAGCAGTCTGAAGAATTTGTTGTCACTATATCATTTTTTCTATTTATCCCCATCGTGTTTTTAGCCATGCCTCCCTTTTTTGTTGATTTTAGTTTTGTGGATAGGATGGGATAGGGTATTCAACGATCCGCACAGCGGATTGTAGCCTTCTCATATGTTTTTATACCCTATCCCATAGGGGGGTATATTAGTTTTGATACTTAGTTTGTAACATAGAGAAATAATTTTGCTACATATACCTCAAAGTATATGGATCGACTCAGAATCGCTAGCTGAGTCGAATTAGCCATGTCTGTCTGTCCGTCCGTCCGTCCGTCTGTCTGTTCGTCACCGATTTTTGGGCCCTAAATTTTGAGCTAGGATAATGAAATTTGGTATATAGGATCCTCGTCCGTGCCACCAGAACAAGTGTATAAATTTTGAAATCCGCCCACTGCCATGCCCCCTTTTTAGAAAAACTTATTTTTTGGCCAAACCGTAAGGAATTTCAAAAAAGTGTCTGAGCAGCATATGTAGACAATCCTTATATCTATATTTCGTTCATACAAAGTTATTTGCCACGCCCACTTTTTGGGGGCGTTTTTAGTAAAAAACGCTTTTTGTCCAAAAATTAAAACTTTCGAAAAAATTTTTGATGCAAATACTTCCGCAATGGTAATATAAACATTTTGTCCATAGATCATTTTCACCTACGCCCACATTTTGGGGGCGTTTTCTTACAAAAACCATTTGTATACCCCATCCCAAGGCATTAGCAATAGAAATACGTTGTTTTTTGTCGAACCACAAAAGATTTTGAGAAACTGTCTGAGCAATATATTGTGACAATGTCACTTTCTGTGTTTCATCGCCATAAGGCCTATATTTTGAGGATATTAATTTAAAGGTTGGGATGGGATAGGGTATTCAACGATCCGCATAGCGGATTGTAGCCTCGCATATGTTTTTTTATAAAAACCATTTTTATACACTATCCCATGGAATATGCAGGAGAAAAACCTTGGCGCAATGTTATAGTCAATCGATGTTTAAGGGTTTAACTCCACATTAGTTATGAGGTACTTTAAATTAAGAGCTTGCTTTAACATATTTTCAATAATAGACACATTTTTAAAGTGGCGCTGATTAGTGTATTCTAATGGACATTCCTCTAAGAACTTTAAATCAAACTCACCCAAATAGTGACATAACGCTAACTCTTTATTAAATATCTAAAGTGAGGTTTCGGTAGCTTTAACTTTAATGCAAAGTGACAACGCTAAAGTACACTTTTTGACGATTATAATTATCGAAACACGTTAGTACGCGATTAAATAATTTTAAAGTGTACGTTAACCGACTATAAATTTGCGCCCTTGTCTTTTGTAGAACCGTAAAATTTGTTGTGACAATGCCATTTTCTATATTTAATCCCCATAGTGTTTTAAGCCATGCCCACTTTTTGGAGATATTAGTTTTACAAATGGGATGGGATAGGGTATTCAACGATCCGCACAGCGGATTGTAGCCTTCTCATATGTTTATACCCTATCCCATAGGGGTATATTAGTTTTGATACATAGTTTGTAACATAGAGAATAAATTTAGCTACATATACCTCAAAGTATATGGATCGACTCAGAATCGATAGCTGAGTCGATTTAGCCATGTCTGTCCGTCCGTCCGTCCGTCCGTCCGTCCGTACGTCACCAGTTTTTGGGCCTTAAATTTTGAGCTAGAAGGATGAAATTTGGTACACGTGCTCTTTGTTGCTCCCAGCAGAACAAGTGTAAAAATTTTTGAAATCCGCCCACTGCCACGCCCCCTTTTTAGAAAAACGTATTTTTTGGCCAAACCATAAGGAATTTTGAAAAACTTTCTGAACAACATATTTAGACAATCTGAATATCTGTATTTCGTTCATATAAAGTTTTTTGCCACGCCCACTTTTTGGGGGCGTTTTTAATAAAAAACGTTTTTCGGTCAAATTTTAAAATTTTCGAAAAAACTTGATGCAGAATCATTAGTAGTATAAATATGAACATTTCGCCAATAGACTATTTCAACCCACGCCCACTTTTTGGGGGCGTTTTTATATAAAAACCATTTTTACACACTACCTCATAACATATGCAGGAGAAAACCTTGTCTTTTGTAGAACCGTCAAAGTTTTTTGTAAACAGTCTGAACAATTTGTTGTCACCATGTCATTTTCTTTATTTTATCCACATCGTGTTTTTAGCCATGTCCAATTTTTGGGGATTTTAGTTTTACAGATAGGATGGGATAGGGTATTCAACGATCCGCACAGTGGATTGTAGCTTTCTCATATGTTTTTTTTTCATTTTAAGTAGTAAGTACAATGTTTTAGCTTAAGAATACGGACATGACAATTCTGCCGTCTGCAGGATTTGACATTTCGTTAAAAGAACATGAAAAAGAAAATGATATAAACAAATTATAGTTATATGTACCAGTAAGATAATATTATAATAACTTGCAGAACTGAAAGTATTTTCTAAAAGCTATTACGATAGCTCAGTGCATGTTTGACAAATTTAAACAAGGTGGACCAACCGCGAGCTCCATCTAAAATTTCATAGAGACTATTTAAAGACAGAAAACTTTCTTGGAAATATAAACGTCGGATTTCTTGTAGAATTGGGCATACCGCAATGAAATGGTAAGTATTTTCTACTTCTCGTCTATTGCAAAGATTGCAAATTTGCTGTTAGTTGGATCTATGAGGAATATAGTTCAAGTTCAATATTTCAACCCTGGTTCTGAAAATGCTTGAATTTGGTATTGAAGTAGCTTTCTGCAGTTAACAATTGGTGGTTTAAGTTTTTGTAAATTAATCTGGATGCTGATGATGATGCTCTCCTTAGGTGCTGGTCATAAATGATGTCATCAACGTTAGCTATGATCAAAGCAAATATATCCTGCCATTCGCTTACATTATTTGCAGATAGAGATACCGCAAGATTTTGTGTTGACGCCATCTGATTCCATTCCCTGAATGGAGAAGCATTGGTCTGTATTAATTGAGCTAAAATTGATTTGTGGAGACTGTTTCCACTTCTCTTCATCACTCTTATCAAATAGTCCGAATGAGCTTTCAGATTTCGGATGTAAATAGGTGGAAGCCCCGACTCCACATGTATGGCATAGGTTGGTGTTGAGTTCGGTAATCGTAGTAATCGCTTGAAGAAATATCTCTGGACAGCTTCAAAACCATCAAAGGAGCTAACTCCAAAGACCTGTACACCGTAGCACAAGCAAGTGTTGACAGTCGCGTTAAACACTTGATATTTTGATGATAGATCAACCTCTTGATTCGCGAAAAATTGAGGCCACATCAAGTTAAGAGCCAACTTAGCTTCACTACATTTTTCTTTCACGTGTTTGCCGAAGTTTAAGTTATATGTGAACAACACTCCGAGGTACTTGAATTCACGTACTACATCAATCCGCTCGTTGTTCAGTCGCCACGATTCCTCACGCAGTCTTCTCCTTTGGCGGCTCTCAAAGATCATTATCTTCGTTTTTAGGACGTTGATATGGAGATCCCATTTCTCACAGTACGATTGAAGTCTGTTAATTTGGAGTTGAAGCGTAAAGGGGTTCTCAGCCAACAGTACCAAGTCGTCAGCGTAAAGAAGGACCTTAATGAGGATTCCGGCAAAGCATACGCCTCCAGGGAGAATATTACATATATCATCAATGAACAGAGCGAAAAGAATAGGGCTCAAAATGCAACCCTGAGGAACACCTGCAGATGTATCAAACCAATCGGACAACTTAGTACCATCCCATACAGTTGCACTTGATGAAGACAGAAATTTAAGATATAAAGTTAAGAACTTAGTAGATACTCCGAGCAACGCCAGTTTATGAATCAAGGCCTGCCTGTTGACTGTATCAAACGCTGCTTTGAAATCAACAAAACACACATACAACTTATTGTTCTTTTCAATATATCTTCTGGCAATACTAGTCAGTGCGAAAATTTGATCCATGTTTGAAAATCCCGAGCGAAAACCAGCTTGAAATATGCTGAGGCGATTGGTGTCTTCCATCCAATTGGAGAGTCTTTTGTATAGTATTGTAGCGAAGATCTTTCTGAGTGAATTTAAAATAGAAATTCCCCTGTAATTATCCGCCAATCTTGCATCACCTTTTTTAAATATAGCACAAATAAGGGCTTTTGTAAAACTAGAAGGCACACAGGCATTATTGTAAATCAGGTTGAAGAATTTCACTATATAATCCTTGAGCTGTTCAGTTCCATATTTATAAAATTCTACTGGAATACCATCACTACCCGCAGCTTTGTTGTTCTTCATAGTTAGCAAAAATGCTTCCAGTTCTCTTGTGCATTGAATATAGCCACCAATTTCTTGTTGCAGTTCAAATAAAATCCTGTGCACAGATAATTTGTTCTGTAACATAACGCGACCAAAATTACGTGTACACAAATTGTTGTTATAATATAATGAAGTGCGAATGGTAAGCATGCAATGTTTAATGAACATATAGTTTTAATTGTAAGATATTATGTGCGATTGTACAATGCGTCAAAGTTAAGAATTAAAATTTTAGAAAAATAAAATGAATTTCAAGGTGTCTTACTAGCTTTTGAGTTTCATAGATATATTGGAGTTACTGCGTTCGACGTCTGGCTGGGAATCAAAGACTCTGCGAGCCGGAGTATTGGTGTCCATTCGTTCTACATGTCCTAGCCATCTTTAACGTCCAATACGTCCAATACAGCCCGTATAGTTCTTGGTTGAATCTTCGTCGCTAAAGCCCGTCAACATGAACTGGTCCGAAGATTTTTCGAAGAATTTTCCTCTCAATTCGACCAAGGATTTCTTCATTCATTATACCCTATCCCATAGGGGTATATTAGTTTTGATACTTAGTTTGTAACATAGAGAAATAATTTTGCTACATATACCTCAAAGTATATGGATCGACTCAGAATCGCTAGCTGAGTCGATTAAGCCATGTCTGTCTGTCCGTCCGTCCGTCCGTCCGTCCGTCCGTCCGTCCGTCCGTCCGTCTGTACGTCACCGATTTTTAGGCCTTAAATTTTGAGCTAGGATAATGAAATTTGGTATATAGGATCCTCGTCTCTGCCTACAGAACAAGTGTAAAAATTTTTGAAATCCGCCCACTGCCACGCCCCCTTTTAAGAAAAACTCAGTTTTTGACCAAACCGTAAGGAATTTTAAAAAAGTTTCTGAACAACATATTTAGACAATATTAATATCTATATTTCGTCCATATAAAGTTTTTTGCCACGCCCACTTTTTGGGGGCGTTTTCAATTAAAAACTGTTTTCGGTCAAATTTTAAATTTTTCGAAAAAAATTTTGATGCAGAATCATTAACATTATTAATATGAACATTTCTTCTATATACTATTTTAACCCACGCCCACTTTTTGGGGGCGTTTTTATATAAAAACCATTTTTATACACTACCCCATAACATATGCAAGAGAAAACCTTGTCTTTTGTAGAACCGTTAAAGTGTTTTGTAAGCAGTCTGAAGAATTTGTTGTCACTATATCATTTTTTCTATTTATCCACATCGTGTTATTAGCCATGTCCCCTTTTTTGGGGATTTTAGTTTTATGGATAGGATGGGATAGGGTATTCAACGATCCGCACAGCGGATTGTAGCCTTCTCATATGTTTTTTGATACGGTCCATGCTTCAGCACCGTAGAGCAGGACTGGGATGATTAGGGTGTTGTATAGGATCTCCTTAGTTGTTCGAGTGCGGGTTTTAATACTAAATTGCCTTCTTAGCCCGAAGAAACAGCGATTGGCAAGAGTAATTCTTCGTTTGATTTCTGACGAGATGTTGTTGTCAGAGTTAATAGCGGAGCCGAGTTAGACAAAGTCCCGTACTACCTCAAAGTTATATCTGTCAATGGTGACGTTCTGTCCAATTCGTCGATGTTGTGTTTCTTTTCGTGTTGCTACTTAGTCTTACCCTCATTTACTGCTAAACCCATTTTTGCCGCTTCCGTCTCTATACTAGCAAACGTGGCTATGACATCATGTTGAGTCCTACCAATGATGTCAAAATCGTCAGCGTATGCTAGTAGTTGCACCGATTTTTGGAGAGTTGTGCCTCTGGTTTTGGCTCGGGAGTTTTGCACAATCCTCTCAAGAATTAAATGGTGTTTATCGAGAGGTTAAGAGATACGCGTTGTGCGAAGGCCTTGGCGGTCTCTTGCGATTGCAGTCTTCCGACATTAAATTTAAATTTCACAGTATTTCTGGATTGTTGTGGCGTGGTGAATATCCGCATTCTTACCTTGGCTGCTACAAGGTAGTGATCCGAGTCGATGTTAGCTCCTCGGAATGTATATACTTCTAAAGATGTCTTCTCTTCCTACCTTTGCGTTAAAATCTCCCAGCACGATTTTAACATCGTACTTCGGTAGTCGCTCATAGGTTTTGTCAAGGAGCTCGTAGAAGCAATCCTTAGCTATATCATCTTTTTCTTCCGTCGGAGCGTGAGCGCATATAAGGCTTATGCTGGCGAATTTGGCCTTGATGCGGATTGTTACAATGCGTTCGCTAATGTCTTGAAAACATAAGACTTCTTGCCTAAGTCTGGCACCTATAACAAATCCGCATCCAAATAGTCGCTGTTTCTGCTCACTATAACACGGTCCATAGTAGATGTCACAGTTTTTCATCCTCTTTTTGCCCGGCCCATCCCATCGTATTTCCTGGATGGTAGTAATGTCTGCTTTGTAGCAGTTAAGCGCTGCCGCTAGTTGTTCGCCTGCACCTCTCCTGTCTAATGTTCTCACATTCCAGGTGCAGATACGAACGTCGTTGTCCTTTTTATACCCTATCCCATAGGGGTATATTAGTTTTGATACATAGTTTGTAACATAGAGAAATAATTTAGCTACATATACTTCAATGTATATGGATCGACTCAGAATCGCTAGCTGAGTCGATTTAGCCATGTCTGTCCGTCCGTCCGTCCGTACGTCACCAGTTTTTGGGCCTTAAATTTTGAGCTAGAAGGATGAAATTTGGTACACGTGCTCGTTGTTGCTCCCAGCAGAACAAGTGTAAAAATTTTTGAAATCCGCCCACTGCCACGCCCCCTTTTTAGAATAACGTAGTTTTTGGCTAAACCAAAGAAACGTAATTAGACAATCGTAATATCTATATTTCATTCATATAAAGTTGTTTGCCATGCCCACTTTTTGGGGGCATTTTTAATAAAAAACGTTTTACGGTCAAATTTTAAAATTTTCGAAAAAAATTTTGACGCAGAATAATTAAACAATAAACGAAATTAAACATTACGTCCATATATCATTTTAGCCCACGCCCACTTTTTGGGGGCATTTTCTTACAAAAACCGTTTGTATACTCTACCCCATAGCATATTCAGGAGGAAAACGATGTATTTTGTCAAACAACAAAATATTCTGATAAACTGTTTGAACAATATATTGTTGTGACAATGTCATTTTCTATATTATGGGCTAATAAAGCCCACTTTTTGGAGATATTAACTTTAAGGATGGGATGGGATAGGGTATTCAACGATCCGCACAGCGGATTGTAGCCTTCTCATATGTTTATACCCTATCCCATAGGGGGGTATATGAGTTTTGACATCAAGTTTGTAACATAGAGAAATAATTTCGATACATATACCTCAAAGTATATGGATCGATTCAGAATCGCTAGCTGAGTCGAATTAGCCATGTCTGTCTGTCCGTCCGTCCGTCCGTCCGTCTGTGTGTCACCGATTTTTGGGCCTTAAATTTTGAGCTAGAGTGTTCAAATTTGGTATATAGACTCTCTGGCCGACGAAGCAGAACAAGTGTAAAAATTTTTGAAATCCGCCCACTGCCACGCCCCCTTTTAGAAAAACGTAGTTTTAAGCCAAACCGTAAGGAATTTAGAAAAAGTGCCTGAGCAGTTTATTTAGACAATCCTAATATCTATATTTCGTCCATACAAAGTTTTTTGCCACGCCCACTTTTTAGGGGCGTTTTTAGTAAAATACGTTTTTTGTCCAAATTTTAAAACGTTCGAAAAAAATGTTGATGCAAATACTTCCGCAATGGTAATATAAACATTTTGTGCATAGATCAGTTTCACCTACGCCCACATTTTGGGGGCGTTTTCTTACAAAAACCATTTGTATACCCCCTCCCAAGGCATTAGCAATAGAAAACCGTTGTTTTTTGTCGAACCACAAAAGATTTTGATAAACTGTCTGAGCAATATATTGTGACAATGTCATTTTCTGTATTTCATCGCCATAAGGCCTATATTTTGAGGATATTAATTTAAAGGATGGGATGGGATAGGGTATTCAACGATCCGCATAGCGGATTGTAGCCTCTCATATGTTTATACCCTATCCTATAGGGGGGTATATTAGTTTTGATACTTAGTTTGTAACATAGAGAAATAATTTTGCTACATATACCTCAAAGTATATGGATCGACTCAGAATCGCTAGCTGAGTCGAATTAGCCATGTCTGTCTGTCCGTCCGTCCGTCCGTCTGTCTGTTCGTCACCGATTTTTGGGCCTTAAATTTTGTGCTAGGATAATGAAATTTGGTATATAGGATCCTCGTCCGTGCCACCAGAACAAGTGTAAAAATTTTTGAAATCCGCTCACTGCCACGCCCCCTTTTTTGGAAAACCCATTTTTTGGCCAAACCGTAAGGAATTTCAAAAAAGTGTCTGAGCAGCATATTTAGACAATCCTAATGTCTTAATTTCGTTAATACAAAGTTTTTTGCCACGCCCACTTTTTGGGGGCGTTTTTAGTAAAAAACACTTATTGTCCAAATTTTAAAACTTTCGAAAAATTTTTTGATGCAAATACTTCCGCAATGGTAATATAAACATTTTGCCCATAGATCATTTTCACCTACGCCCACATTTTGGGGGCGTTTTCTTACAAAAACCATTTGTATATCCCATCCCAAGGCATTAGCAATAGAAATACGTTGTTTTTTGTCGAACCACAAAAGATTTTGAGAAACTGTCTGAGCAATATATTATGACAATGTCATTTTCTGTATTTCATCGCCATAAGGCCTATATTTTGAGGATATTAATTTAAAGGATGGGATGGGATAGGGTATTCAACGATCCGCATAGCGGATTGTAGCCTCTCATATGTTTATACCCTATCCCATAGGGGGGTATATTAGTTTTGATACTTAGTTTGTAACATAGAGAAATAATTTTGCTACATATACCTCAAAGTATATGGATCGACTCAGAATCGCTAGCTGAGTCGAATTAGCCATGTCTGTCTGTCCGTTCGTCCGTCCGTCTGTCTGTTCGTCACCGATTTTTGGGCCTTAAATTTTGAGCTAGGATAATGAAATTTGGTATATAGGATCCTCGTCCGTGCCACCAGAACAAGTGTAAAAATTTTTGAAATCCGCCCACTGCCACGCCCCCTTTTTTGGAAAACCCATTTTTTGGCCAAACCGTAAGGAATTTCAAAAAAGTGTCTGAGTAGCATATTTAGACAATCCTAATGTCTTAATTTCGTTAATACAAAGTTTTTTGCCACGCCCACTTTTTGGGGGCGTTTTTAGTAAAAAACACTTATTGTCCAAATTTTAAAACTTTCGAAAAATTTTTTGATGCAAATACTTCCGCAATGGTAATATAAACATTTTGCCCATAGATCATTTTCACCTACGCCCACATTTTGGGGGCGTTTTCTTACAAAAACCATTTGTATATCCCATCCCAAGGCATTAGCAATAGAAATACGTTGTTTTTTGTCGAACCACAAAAGATTTTGAGAAACTGTCTGAGCAATATATTATGACAATGTCATTTTCTGTATTTCATCGCCATAAGGCCTATATTTTGAGGATATTAATTTAAAGGATGGGATGGGATAGGGTATTCAACGATCCGCATAGCGGATTGTAGCCTCTCATATGTTTTTGATTTGCAAACCATTAATCCTTTAAATTTACTGCCACATTATGACTGAAATATAAAATTATATTTGTATTCATTGTCGATGGTCAGTTGGCCATTTAATTTCGTTTTGCATGGACGTCAACAATAATATCAGTCCTTTCCGAGGCTATTGGTTGCTTCGTAACAATAGTTTTTTTCCGTGGATGGGTAGTTAACCCAAAGCACAACCCCCAACCTGGTGGGCCAGGCCCTTTTTTTGACCCTAGGACAGCGGGCCGGAAAAAATACCGATGTCAGTAGCCCATTTTGGGGTATGAGCGCTGCCGTTGACCCATTGAGGGCTCCTCCGCCACCAACTCTTTTCCAATACCCTGGCTCAGTATTGGAAATCCCTATAGACCTGGTGTTCAAATATGTCGAAGCAGCTCATATAGGGATTTCACTATCAGTTCGATCAAACTGGAGCTGTAGGCGCCACCGTTGACTCCATCTAGGGAATTCCTCCGCTGCCGACTGAGATTGAGTGCCTTAGTGAGAGGACACTCCTCCCCCTCTCTCGTTTGCTGCCACCAACGACCTTCCACAGGGGTTTAATACCCCATCGCCAGTTGAGGTACTAGGCACCCACCAGTCACCAGCGTGGAGATGAGAGTAGGAGTTGATAGTGAGAGGCTAGAGTGAGAACGCTTGTGGCCTCATATAATCGCATCACTATCCTTAAGTACCGGCCTTATTTAGTATAACTAAATTGTTGCTATACAGGTATTCTAATAAAGACTCACCTCTTTTGTTTGTATCTCGACTGCCCCATATTATGTTATGCGCGTTAGCGTCGCGGCCGAAGATAAGTTGTAGTTGCTTGGTCTGGCAGTACTGGACAAGTTCCTGTACTGGTCGAGGTGGTATTTCGTCATCTCCAGCAAAGTACGCCGATGCGCATACAATTTTTTGTAGCTCTCGGCCGTTGCGTCTTTCTAAAAGGACATCCACCAGATCTTTGGTAATGAAACCTGGAATGGGAGAGAATTTTATATCTTTTGCAACTAAAAGAGCTGCCCTTGGTCTAAAATTTCCCCGGGCGAAGATGCGCTCTCTGGTTTTACTTTGTAAACCAAATATCTTACCCTCTGTTGCCCATGGCTCCTGGATTAAACCTAGAGCGATGTTCCCTTCGGCACATCTTTGGTTGTAGGTGTCCGAGGCACCTATGGCTCGGTGCAGGTTTGCCTGCAGCACATGTAGTAGGGTGGTTATCGTTTCCTACCGTGCTCAGGGTTTCGTACCCTATATGGCTTGTTGTCGCCTCTTCTCCGTACGATACCCTTTTGGGAGAGACCTTCGTTCCTATCTCTCGGACCGTTTTTTCGCTGTCCGTGTTTTTGCCGTTCCCGCGCCCGTTCCGCAGCTAGCTTCGGTCTAAACTGTTGCTGACTGATGTTTACGTTGCTCGTACTGGGGGCGTTTGGCGATACTGTCGTAGGCAGTGAGCCAGTCTTCTTTACATCGCTTCCGGCGGCAGTACTAATACTAGCTACTAGTTGCGACGAGCTGGCGCTTGTTTTTTGTGACGACTTTCTCTTTGTATCAGTGTCACTATTTTTTTAGGCCTGAATTGCAGACTTGTCGGATCCCTTAAGGATGATCTTGATTTGTCCAAATCTTTATGAGACCATCCCCTTGAGCTCCGCAAGCCTACGCATCGCACTCTCGTTAATTGCAAAGACCATGTGGGCGACGTCTTTCTCGTCCGATCTTTGAAGAACTCTCCACGTTCTCGTATTCAGGTCTATGTTTTGACAGTCTAGTATTGCCAGTATCCTCTCATTCGTGACTCCGGTACTCTGCGGGAAGAAAGCTCTGACAACATGTGGTTTCGGAAAGTCTTCCTCTCCCACAAGCATTACTTCCAACTCGCATTTCTCCTTCAGTTTGGGAAGTTGGTTTTCATCCACACTGAAGTGGTGATTTCCGCACATACTAACAAGAGCCATCCGGCTTTGAAAGTTGTCCCGCGGAAAGCTGGCTTTGCATCCCCGTCGCGCAGTTCGATATTGATGTCCATAATCCTCTCTTGTATCTGAACCATTTGTTCATTTGTGAGAGGATTGCGATCGATATCGACTGGTACGATACCCAATCTGACATAGCTCGCTATATCTCTATAGATGGTTCTTTTCCCAGTGCGAGCTCGCATCGCTTCGGAATGAGGTGGTGTGATGTCCTCAGATCTCATGCGTTTGGCTTCTTGAAGAGCATCATCTTTTGTTTTTGCAATGATGCGGGTTTGCTCTATGCTGCTACCCTGTTTCAGCGCTCTGTTGTAACGACGCTGTTCCGCTGGCGTGAACCTGATGCGCTTGGAATCAGTTTGAACCGATTTGCCAGGGGTCCCCGGTGCGTCTGTATATTCTGGATGCAATTCATCAGAGAGTATACTGATGCTGTATACAGTACTTGATTCCGAGGCTGAGTCGCTCATTTGTGACCCTTCCCGATTGGCAGGTGTCGTGTCGGTATCGACAGGGTGCTCTAAAACATCCCTAGTTGGTGATGCATTTGTAGAGACATACTACTCTATGTTTATACCCTATCCCATAGGGGTAAATTAGTTTTGATACTTAGTTTGTAACATAGAGAAATAATTTTGCTACATATACCTCAAAGTATATGGATCGACTCAGAATCGCTAGCTGTGTCGAATTAGCCATGTCTGTCTGTCCGTCCGTCAGTCCGTCCGTCTGTCTGTTCGTCACCGATTTTTGGGCCTTAAATTTTGAGCTAGGATAATGAAATTTGGTATATAGGATCATCGTCCGTGCCACCAGAACAAGTGTAAAAATTTTTGAAATCCGCCCACTGCCACGCCCCCTTTTTAGGAAAACGTATATTTTGGCCAAACCGTAATGAATTTTAAAAAAGTGTCTGAGGAGCATGTTTAGAGAAGGGTAATATCTATATTTCATCGGTATAAAGTTTTTTGCCACGCCCACTTTTTGGGGGCGTTTTTAATAAAAAAACGTTTTTTTGGCCAAATTTTAAAATTTTCGAAAAAAAAAATTGATGCACAATCATTGGTAGTATTAATTTGAACATTTCGTCAATAGACCATTTTAACCCACGCCCACTTTTTGGGGGCGTTTTCAATAAAAAACTGTTTTCGGTCAAATTTTAAATTTGTCGAAAAAAAAAATTATGCAGAATCATTAACATTATTAATATAAATATTTCGTCTATATACCATTTTAACCCACGTCCACTTTTTGGGGGCGTTTTTATATAAAAACCATTTTTATACACTACCCCATAACATATGCAGGAGAAAACCTTGTCTTTTGTGGAACCGTAAAAGTGTTTTGTAAGCAGGCTGAAGAATTCGTTGTCACTATATCATTTTTCTATTTTATCCACATCGTGTTTTTAGCCATGCCCACTTTTTTGGGGATTTTAGTTTTATGGATAGAATGGGATAGGGTATTCAACGATCCGCACAGCGGATTGTAGCCTTTTCATATGTTTATACCCTATCCCATAGGGGGGTATATTAGTTTTGATACTTAGTTTGTAACATAGAGAAATAATTTTGGTACATATACCTCAAAGTATATGGATCGGCTCAGAATCGCTAGCTGAGTCGAATTAGCCATGTCTGTCTGTCCGTCCGTCCGTCCGTCCGTCTGTCTGTTCGTCAGTGGTTTTTGGGCCTTAAATTTTGAGCTAGGATAATGAAATTTGGTATATAGGATCCTCGTCCGTGCCACCAGAACAAGTGTAAACATTTTTGGAATCCGCCCACTGCCACGCCCCCTTTTTAGGAAAACTTATTTTTTGGCCAAACCGTAAGGAATTTCAAAAAAGTGTCTGAGCAGCATATTTAGACAATCCTAATATCTATATTTCCTTCATACAAAGTTTTTTGCCACGCCCACTTTTTGGGGGCGTTTTTAGTAAAAAACGCTTTTTGTCCAAATTTTAAAACTTTCGAAAAAAATTTTGATGCAAATACTTCCGAAATGGTTATATAAACATTTTATCCATAGATCATTTTCACCTACGCCCACATTTTGGGGGCGTTTTCTTACAAAAACCATTTGTATACCCCATCCCAAGGCATTAGCAATAGAAATACGTTGTTTTTTGTCGAACCACACAAGATTTTGAGAAACTGTCTGAGCAATATATTGTGACAATGTCATTTTCTGTATTTCATCGCCATAAGGCCTATATTTTGAGGATATTAATTTAAAGGATAGGATGGGATAGGGTATTCAACGATCCGCATAGCGGATTGTAGCCTCTCATATGTTTATACCCTATCCCATAGGGGTATATTAGTTTTGATACTTAGTTTGTAACATAGAGAAATAATTTTGCTACATATACCTCAAAGTATATGGATCGACTCAGAATCGCTAGCTGAGTCGATTAAGCCATGTCTGTCTGTCCGTCCGTCCGTCCGTCTGTACGTCACCGATTTTTAGGCCTTAAATTTTGAGCTAGGATAATGAAATTTGGTATATAGGATCCTCGTCTCTGCCTACAGAACAAGTGTAAAATTTTTTGAAATCCGCCCACTGCCACGCCCCCTTTTAAGAAAAACTCAGTTTTTGACCAAACCGTAAGGAACTTTAAAAAAGTTTCTGAAAAAGATATTTATACAATATTAATATCTATATTTCGTTCATATAAAGTTTTTTGCCACGCCCACTTTTTGGGGGCGTTTTCAATTAAAAACTGTTTTCGGTCAAATTTTAAATTTTTCGAAAAAAGTTTTGATGCAGAATCATTAACAATATTAATATGAACATTTCGTCTATATACCATTTTAACCCACGCCCACTTTTTGGGGGCGTTTTTATATAAAAACCATTTTTATACACTACCCCATAACATATGCAGGAGAAAACCTTGTCTGTTGTAGAACCGTAAAATTGTTTTGAAAGCAGTCTGAAGAATTTGTTGTCACTATATCATTTTTTCTATTTTATCCACATCGTGTTTTTAGCCATGCCCCCTTTTTTGGGGATTTTAGTTTTATGGATAGGATGGGATAGGGTATTCAACGATCCGCACAGCGGATTGTAGCCTTCTCATATGTTTTTTTCTATAGGTACTTCAATTATTCCCACGAGTAGGCGGGATTTATTGGTCGCCCGTGGTCTACCCGTCTAACCACAGGAAGGCTATCTTGAGATCAGGGGTAGCCCGGTATCCGAAATTCATTATCTAAGTGGTACCCTTGGCTGACATTTTCAGGTAGGCGCCGGCGAGAATCACTGAAAGATGAGGATTTTGCCCAACCCCAATAATGACGTTTATAAGTTTTAAAAAAGTGAAAAAGATCAGAATTCTGTCGAGATGAACCAGATTCTCGAATACGCATACGACAACATTTATAGAGACGAACTACATAGAGTCATGTCTAGTTTTGGTATACCGCCAAAACATACCCGTCTGCGCAGAATTTGCTATTAACTCAGACCATGTAATTCGATTCTATTATAAATATATTCGAATTCGTACAGTCTGAACTATGTAATACTTTAAGAATGTTTTAATATACGATACTCGAACAGCTCCAATGACGCCAACAGGTTTTGTGTACTTTCGTGTATTTGTGGAACTACCTAATTCGAAAGTTAATGTCAGAATCGTTCGAATTTGCTAATCCATTCGATATCAAATGTGTTTGCGAGAAAGAGATGAACAAATTTGTCTGGATCAAAAATGTGAGTAAATATAAATAAATATTTATTGATTGCATTAAATAATTTACTCAACCATTAACTTTACTTTTTATGAACAGGCAATCAAAAACATATGAGAAGGCTACAATCCGCTGTGCGGATCGTTGAATACCCTATCCCATCCCATTTGTAAAACTAATATCTCCAAAAAGTGGGCATGGCTTAAAACACTATGGGGATTAAATATAGAAAATGGCATTGTCACAACAAATTTTACGGTTCTACAAAAGACAAGGGCGCAAATTTATAGTCGGTTAACGTACACTTTAAAATTATTTAATCGCGTACTAACGTGTTTCGATAATTATAATTGTCAAAAAGTGTACTTTAGCGTTGTCACTTTGCATTAAAGTTAAAGCTACCGAAACCTCACTTTAGATATTTAATAAAGAGTTAGCGTTATGTCACTATTTGGGTGAGTTTGATTTAAAGTTCTTAGAGGAATGTCCATTAGAATACACTAATCAGCGGCACTTTAAAAATGTGTCTATTATTGAAAATATGTTAAAGCAAGCTCTTAATTTAAAGTACCTCATAACTAATGTGGAGTTAAACCCTTAAACATCGATTGACTATAACATTGCGCCAAGGTTTTTCTCCTGCATATTCCATGGGGTAGTGTATAAAAATGGTTTTTATAAAAAAACATATGAGAGGCTACAATCCGCTATGCGGATCGTTGAATACCCTATCCCATCCCAACCTTTAAATTAATATCCTCAAAATATAGGCCTTATGGCGATGAAATACAGAAAGTGACATTGTCACAATATATTGCTCAGACAGTTTCTCAAAATCTTTTGTGGTTCGACAAAAAACAACGTATTTCTATTGCTAATGCCTTGGGATGGGGTATACAAATGGTTTTTGTAAGAAAACGCCCCCAAAATGTGGGCGTACGTGAAAATGATCTATGGACAAAATGTTTATATTAATATTGCGGAAGTATTTGCATCAAAATTTTTTTCGACAGTTTTTTACTAAAAACGCCCCCAAAAAGTGGGCGTGGCAAAAAACTTTGTATAAACGAAATATAGATATTAGGATTGTCTAAATATGCTGCTCAGACACTTTTTTGAAATTCCTTACGGTTTGGCCAAAAAATAAGTTTTCCTAAAAAGGGGGCGTGGCAGTGGGCGGATTTCAAAAATTTTTACACTTGTTCTGGTGGCACGGACGAGGATCCTATATACCAAATTTCCTATCTATATCCATAAAACTAAAATCCCAAAAAAAAGTGGGCATGGCTAAAAATACGATGTGGATAAAATAGAAAAAATGATATAGTGACAACTAAATCTTCAGACTGCTTACAAAACACTTTTACGGTTCTACAAAAGACTAGGTTTTCTCCTTCATATGTTATGGAGTAGTGTATAAAAATTGTTTTTATATAAAAACGCCCCCAAAAAGTGGGCGTGGGTTAAAATGGTATAAAGACGAAATGTTCATATTAATAATGTTAATGATTCTGCATCAAAAATTTTTTCGAAAAATTTAATATTTGACCGAAAACAGTTTTTTATTGAAAACGCCCCCAAAAAGTGGGCGTGGCAAAAAACATTATGTGAACAAAATATAGATATTACGATTCTCCAAATATGCTGTTCAGACACTTTTTTAAAATTCTTTACGGTTTTTGCCAAAAATTACGTTTTTTTAAAAAGGGGGCGTGGCAGTGGGCGGATTTCAAAAATTTTTACACTTTTTCTGGTGACTCGGACAAGGATACTATATACCAAATTTCATTATCCTAGCTCAAAATTTAAGGCCCAACAATCGGTGACGAACAGACAGACGGACGCGACGGACGGACACACGGACGGACGGACGGACAGACAGACATGGCTAATTCGACTCAGCTAGCGATTCTGAGTCGATCCATATACTTTGAGGTATATGTAGCAAAATAATTTCTCTATGTTACAAACTATGTATCAGAACTAATATACCCCCCTATGGGATAGGGTATAAAAAGTGGGCGTGGCTTAAAATGATGTATTGACGAAATGTTCATATTAGCATAGCCAGTGATCTTGCATTGAAAGTTTTTTTCAAATATTTTAAAATAGTACCAAAAAACGTTTTTTTAATAAAAACTCCCCCAAAACGTGGGCGTGGAAAAAAACTCTATTTAGCTACATATACCTCCAAGTATATGGATCGACTCAGAATCGCTAGCTGGGTGGATTAAGCCATGTCTGTCCGTCCATCCGTCCGTACGTCACCAGTTTTTGATAATTATACCCTATCCCATAGGGGTATATTAGTTTTGATACATAGTTTGTAACATAGAGAAATAATTTAGCTACATATACCTCAAAGTATATGGATCGACTCAGAATCGCTAGCTGAGTCGATTTAGCCATGTCTGTCCGTCCTTCCGTCACCAGGATTTGGGCGTTAAATTTTGAGCTAGAAGGATGAAATTTGGTACACGTGCTCTTTGTTGCTCCCAGCAGAACAAGTGTAAAAAATTTTGAAATCCGCCTACTGCCACGCCCCCTTTTTAGAAAAACGTATTTTTTGGCCAAACCATAAGGAATTTTGAAAAAGTATCTGACAAACGTGGTTAGACAATCGTCATATCTATATTTTGTTCATATAAAGTTTTTTTGCCACGCCCACTTTTTGGGGGCGTTTTTAATTAAAAACGTTTTACGGTCAAATTTTAAAATTTTCGAAAAAAATTTTGATGGAGAATAATTAGTAATATTAATATAAACATTTCGTCTATAGATCATTTTAGCCCACGCCCACTTTTTGGGGGCGTTTTCTTACAAAAACCGTTTGTATACCCTACCCCATAGCATATGCAGGAGGAAAACGATGTGTTTTGTCAAACAACAAAATATACTGATAAACTGTTTGAACAATATATTGTTGTGACAATGTCACTTTCTATATTATAGGCTAATAAAGCCCACTTTTTGGAGATATTAATTTTATGGATGGGATGGGATAGGGTATTCAACGATCCGCACAGCGGATTGTAGCCTTCTCATATGTTTAAATTTTGAGGTAGAATGATGAAATTTGGTACACGTGCTCTTTGTTGCTCCCAGCAGAACAAGTGTAAATTTTTTTGAAATGAGCCTACTGCCAAGCCCCCTTTTAAGAAAAACGTAGTTTTTGGCCATACCGTATAAGAAATTTTGAAAAAGTTTCTGAACAACATAGTTGGAATATCTTAATATCGATATTTTGCCACGCCCACTTTTTGTTGTTTTTTGTCGAAACACAAAATATTTTGATAAACTGTCTGAATAATATGTTGTAACAATGTAATTTCCTATTTATACCCTATCCCATAGGGGTATATTAGTTTTGATACTTAGTTTGTAACATAGAGAAATAATTTTGCTACATATACCTCAAAGTATATGGATCGACTCAGAATCGCTAGCTGAGTCGATTAAGCCATGTCTGTCTGTCCGTCTGTACGTCACCGATTTTTAGGCCTTAAATTTTGAGCTAGGATAATGAAATTTGGTATATAGGATCCTCGTCTCTGCCTACGGAACAAGTGTAAACATTTTTGAAATCCGCCCACTGCCACGCCCCATTTTAAGAAAAACTCAGTTTTTGACCAAACCGTAAGGAATTTTAAAAAAGTTTCTGAGCAACCTATTTAGACAATATAAATATCTATATTTCGTTTATATAAAGTTTTTTGCCACGCCCACTTTTTGGGGGCTTTTTCAATAAAAAAACTGTTTTCGGTCAAATTTTAAATTTTTCGAAAACAATTTTGATGCAGAATCATTAACAATTAACATTTCGTCTATATACCATTTTAACCCACGCCCACTTTTTGGGGTCGTTTTTATATAAAAACCATTTTAATACACTACCCCATAACATAATATGCAGGAGAAAACCTTGTCTTTTGTAGAACCGTAAAAGTGTTTTGTAAGCAGTCTGAAGAATTTGTTGTCACTATATCATTTTTTTTATTTTATCCACATCGTGTTTTTAGCCATACCCACTTTTTTGGGGATTTTAGTTTTATGGATAGGATGGGATAGGGTATTCAACGATCCGCACAGCGGATTGTAGCCTTCTCATATGTTTTTCGTCGCATTTTAAGGATGTTATGGGATAGGGTATTAAACGATCCGCACAGCTGATTGTAGCCTTCTCATATGTGTTATACGTCCGTTTGACTTCTTTTGAATACAATTCTAAATGTCTCCTAAGTCCCAAGTTTTAATAAATTATTCTTCAAATGATTCTACAGCAAAACATGCGTCAATGGGGGAACTCTCATAGAATATCGCGAAACGCTGCCAGTACAATGGTAGTTATCCCAGAACACTGTTTAGGATAACATATTTTCCTTTTATTTATCTAGCTTTTATCATTTTAAAAACGACGATGATGAATAAAGAAAACACAACGTCTACGACAAACAGTGAAACACAGAAAGCACTCCATTTGGCCGTTGATGGTGGTAATTAAAATTGTATACACTTAAACGAGTTCACATTACTTAGCCCGACCCTATGTGAAGAATAACAGGCATTAAAAATTGGGCAAGATAAGGTGAATGGTATTTTGAAAATTAAAAATAATTTGGACCGTATTTGCAGAATACCCAAAAGGCCCGATGCTAACTAATTTATGACATACCTAATTCTGTTATATCTTGTAAATTAATAGAAATATTAACTGCGTGAGTTATGATAACAATGGAGTGCGTGGATCATGGGAAACGGACCGAATGGATTTCGATTAATGTATATCGCCTTGGTCTTAAGAATTTGAAAACAACATCCTCTTCCGTGCGCTTTATATAGAATTTATGTTGGTACCTACTTTCGGAAAAAGGGAGCAACTAGCCCGAAGCGTTTACTCATAATTCATCGGCCATAGCCATGCCCAAGATGTGTTTGTCGAAATATTTTATTTATTTGATTTTAGCGATTGGAAATGAAAATCCATTAAAAGAGCATGCCAATGTAGAGGGAGTCATTAATGAACAAAAGTATAATATCTGTATCGTGTCCGGTTCCAATATAATTCTTGTGCCTAGGCTTGTATCCGTCCATCAACGTTTACCGAAATAACGACGACCCAATAATTACAGTTTGCTATGTTAAACTTCTGTTTATGTATACGCGCGTGGCTATTTCCAAATATTTTTGATATACTTAAGTATATATTCATTGATGTAGTTGTTCCTGAAAGGAATTTCAAGAACAAGGGGATGTGATTTGTGTATTCTAACAATAACAATCTGTTAAAAGCCAAAAGTTTTGACCGCATTTACGTAAAATTTTACCAAATGGAAAATGGTTTTCGCCGCTTGTAAATTGTTTATACCCTATCCCATAGGGGTATATTAGTTTTGATACTTAGTTTGTAACATAGAGAAATAATTTTGCTACATATACCTCAAAGTATATGGATCGACTCAGAATCGCTAGCTGAGTCGAATTAGCCATGTCTGTCTGTCCGTCCGTCCGTGTGTCCGTCCGTCACCGATTTTTGGGCCTTAAATTTTGAGCTAGGATAATGAAATTTGGTATATAGGATTCTGGTCCGAGTCACCAGAACAAGTGTAAAAATTTTTAAAATCCGCCCACTGCCACGCCCCCTTTTAGAAAAACGTAGTTTAAAGCCAAACCGTAAGGAATTTAAAAAGTGTGTTAGCAACATATTTAGACAATCCTAATATCTATATTTCGTCCAGACAAAGTTTTTTGCCACGCCTACTTTTTGGGGGCGTTTTTTGTAAAAAACGCGTTTTGTCCAAATTTTAAAAAATTCGAAAAAAATTTTGATGCGAATGCTTCCGCAATGATAAAATAAACATTTTGTCTATATATCATTTTCAACTACACCCACTTTTTGGGGGCGTTTTCTTACAAAAACCAATAGAAAAACTTTGTTTTTTGTCGAACCACAAAAGATTTTGATAAACTGTCTGAGCAATATATTGTGACAATGTCATTTTCTGTATTTCATCGCCATAAAGCCTATATTTTGAGGATATTAATTTTAAGGATGGGATGGGAAAGGGTATTCAACGATCCGCATAGCGGATTGTAGCCTCTCATATGTTTATACCCTATCCCATAGGGGTATATTAGTTTTGATACTTAGTTTGTAACATAGAGAAATAATTTAGCTACATATACCTCAAAGTATATGGATCGGCTCAGAATCGCTGGCTGAGTCGAATTAGCCATGTCTGTCTGTCCGTCCGTCCGTGTGTCCGTCCGTCTGTCTGTTCGTCACCGATTTTTGGGCCTTAAATTTTGAGCTAGGATAATGAAATTTGGTATATATGATCCTTGGTCGAGTCACCAAAACAAGTGTAAAAATTTTTAAAATCCGCCCACGCCCCCTTTTAGAAAAACGTGGTTTTAAGCCAAACCGTAAGGAATTTCAAAAAAGGGTGTTAGCAACATATTTAGACAATCCTAATATCTATATTTCGTCCATAAACAGTTTTTTGCCACGCCCACTTTTTGGGGGCGTTTTTATTAAAAAAGCTTTTTGTCCAAATTTAAAAAAAAAAATCGAAAAAACTTTTGATGCAAATGCTTCCGTAATGATAAAATAAACATTTTGTCTTAATATCATTTTCACCTACACCCACTTTTTGGGTGCGTTTTCTTACAAAAACCATTTGTATGCCTTACCCCAAGGCATATGCAATAGAAAAACGTTGTTTTTTGTCGAACCACAAACGATTTTGATAAACAGTCTGAGCAATATATTGTGACAATGTCATTTGCTGTATTTCATCGCCATAAAACCTATATTTTTAGGATATTAATTTTAAGGATGGGATGGGATAGGGTTTTCAACGATCCGCATAGCGGATTGTAGCCTCTCATATGTCTATACCCTATCCCATAGGGGTATAGTAGTTTTGATACTTAGTTTGTAACATAGAGAAAGAATTTATTCAGAATCGATAGCTGAGTCGAATTAGCCATGTCTGTCTGTCCGTCCGTCCGTCCGTCCGGCCGTCCGTGCGTCCGTCCGTCTGTCTGTTCGTCACCGATTTTTGGGCCTTAAATTTTAAGCTAGGATAATGAAATTTGGTATATAGGATCCTTGGCCGAGTCACCAGAACAAGTGTAAAAAGTTTTAAAATCCGCCCACTGCCACGCCCCCTTTTAGAAAAAACGTAGTTTTAAGGCAAACCGTAAGGAATTTCAAAAAAGTGTGTTAGCAACATATTTAGACAATCCTAATATCTATATTTCGTCCATACAAAGTTTTTTGCCAAGCCCACTTTTTGGGGGCGTTTTTAGTAAAAAACGTTTTTTGTCCAAATTTTAAAATTTTCGAAAAAAATTTTGATGCAAATACTTCCGCAATGGTAATATAAACATTTTGTTCATAGATCATTTTCACATACGCCCACATTTTGGGGGCGTTTTCTTACAAAAACCATTTGTATACCCAATCCCAAGGCATTAGCAATAGAAATACGTTGTTTTTTGTCGAACCACAAAAGATTTTGAGAAACTGTCTGAGCAATATATTGTGACAATGTCATTTTCTGTTTTTCATCGCCATAAGGCCTATATTTTGAGGATATTAATTTAAAGGATGGGATGGGATAGGGTATTCAACGATCCGCATAGCGGATTGTAGCCTCTCATATGTTTATACCCTATCCCATAGGGGTATATTAGTTTTGATACATAGTTTGTAACATAGAGAAATAATTTAGCTACATATACCTCAAAGTATATGGATCGACTCAGAATCGATAGCTGAGTCGATTTAGCCATGTCTGTCCGTCCGTCCGTCCGTCCGTACGTCACCAGTTTTTGGGCCTTAAATTTTGAGCTAGAAGGATGAAATTTGGTACATGTGCTCTTTGTTGCTCCCAGCAAAACAAGTGTAAAAATTTTTGAAATCCGCCCACTGCCACGCCCCCTTTTTAGAAAAACGTATTTTTTGGCCAAACCATAAGGAATTTTGAAAAACTTTCTGAACAACATATTTAGACAATCTGAATATCTGTATTTCGTTCATATAAAGTTTTTTGCCGCGCCCACTTTTTGGGGGCGTTTTTAATAAAAAACGTTTTTCGGTCAAATTTTAAAATTTTCTAAAAAAAATTTGATGCAGAATCATTAGTAATATAAATATGAACATTTCGTCAATAGACCATTTTAACCCACGCCCACTTTTTGGGGGCGTTTTTATATAAAAACCATTTTTATACCCTACCCCATAACATATGCAGCAGAAAACCTTGTCTTTTGTAGAACCGTAAAAGTTTTTTATAAGCAGTCTGAAGAATTTGTTGTCACCATGTCATATTCTTAATTTTATCCACATCGTGTTTTTAGCCATGTCCACTTTTTGGGGATTTTAGTTTTACAGATAGGATGGGATAGGGTATTCAACGATCCGCACAGTGGATTGTAGCCTCTCATAGATATGTTTTTATACCCTATATCATAGGGGTATATTAGTTTTGATACTTAGTTTGTAACATAGAGAAATAATTTTGCTACATATACCTCAAAGTATATGGATCGACTCAGAATCGCTAGCTGAGTCGATTAAGCCATGTCTGTCTGTCCGTCCGTCCGTCCGTCTGTCTGATCGTCACCGATTTTTGGGCCTAAAATTTTGAGCTAGGATAATGAAATTTGGTATATAGGATCCTCGTCCGTGCCACCAGAACAAGTGTAAAAATTTTTGAAATCCGCCCACAGCCACGCCCCCGTTTTAGGAAAACTTATTTTTTGGCCAAACCGTGAGGAATTTCAAAAAAGAGTCTGAGCAGCATATTTAGACAATCCTAATATCTATATTTCGTTCATACAAAGTTTTTTGCCACGCCCACTTTTAGAAGGCGTTTTTAGTAAAAAACGTTTTTTGTGCAAATTTTAAAACTTTCGAAAAAATTTTTGATGCAAATACTTCCGCAATAGTAATATAAACATTTTGGCCATAGATTATTTTCACCTACGCCCACATTTGGGGGGCGTTTTCTTACAAAAACCATTTGTATACCCCATCCAGATCTGGTGTCGTCTACTAAAACTGAGCAGCTATGTACCATTGCATTGGTAACATCCCTTTTGCGAACAATCCGCACCACGGTGGCAGTGGTATAATATCTCTTTACTGGACTAATCATATAGAGCCTATTTTAAACAAAAATATTAAGGGGGATCATGTCATGCTAAATGTCAATGTTTTCTATTTGGAGTAACTCTCAAAAATCAGGCTGTGTTCGCTATCCAACCATCTTACAAAATAAAAAAATGTCAATTTTATTCCTTTTAACCTCGTGGAATTTGACTTTATTGTTAAAGAATTTTATGTAGGTACATGGTCGAAGCAATCACATCGTAAAAATCACGTCAATGAAGCAGGTACGTTTGTTCAGAAAAGTACTAGAATTTTTACTGGAGAAAACTATACAATTTTTTTTGTAAATAATCTTTCTCATCTTTGTATACAGTCTTTCTGTCAAATAAATCATTTGTAGAAGAGATTCCCTTATATGGTTTATAGCATCTCAATACTTTCATGGTTCGACAAAAAACATATGAGAGGCTACAATCCGCTATGCGGATCGTTGAATACCCTATCCCATCCCATCCTTTAAATTAATATCCTCAAAATATAGGCCTTATGGCGATGAAAATCAGAAAATGACATTGTCACAATATATTGTCCAGACAGTTTCTCAAAATCTTTTGTGGTTCGACAAAAAACAACGTATTTCTATTGCTAATGCCTAGGAATGTGGTCTACAAATGGTTTTTGTAAGAAAACGCCCCCCAAATGTGGGCGTAGGTGAAAATGATCTATTAACAAAATGTTTATATTACCATTGCGGAAGTATTTGCATCAAAAATTTTTTCGAAAGTTTTAAAATCTGGACAAAAAGCGTTTTTTACTAAAAACGCCCCCAAAAAGTGGGCGTGGCAAAAAACTTTGTATGAACGAAATATAGATATTAGGATTGTCTAAATATGCTACTCAGACACTTTTTTGAAATTCCTTACGGTTTGGCCAAAAAATAAGTTTTCCTAAAAAGGGGGCGTGGCAGTGTGCGGATTTCAAAATTTTGTACACTTGTTCTGGTGGCACGGACGAGGATCGCATATACCAAATTTCATTATCCTAGCTCAAAATTTAAGGCCCAAAAATCGGTGACGAACAGACAGACGGACGGACGGACAGACAGACATGGCTAATTCGACTCAGCTAGCGATTCTGAATCGATCCATATACTTTGAGGTATATGTATCGAAATTATTTCTTTATGTTACAAACTTAATGTCAAAACTAATTAAGCCATGTCTGTCTCTCCATCCGTCCGTCCGTCCGTCTGTGTGTCCCCGATTTTTGGGCCTTAAATTTTGAGCTAGAGTGTTGAAATTTGGTATATAGACTCTCTGGACGACGAAGCAGAACAAAAGTAAACATTTTTGAAATCCGCCCACTGCCACGCCTCTTTTTTGAAAAACCTAGTTTAAAGCCAAACCGTAAGGAATTTTAAAAAAGTGTCTGAGCAGCATATTTATCCTAATGTCTATATTTTTAGTAAAAAAACTCTTTATACCCTATCCCATAGGGGGGTATATTAGTTTTGATACTTAGTTTGTAACATAGAGAAATAATTTTGCTACATATACCTCAAAGTATATGGATCGACTCAGAATCGCTAGCTGAGTCGAATTAGCCATGTCTGTGTGTCCGTCCGTCCGTCCGTCCGTCCGTCTGTCTGTTCGTCACCGATTTTTGGGCCTTAAATAGGATAATGAAATTTGGTATATAGGATCCTCGTCCGTGCCACCAGAACAAGTGTAAAAATTTTTGAAATCCGCCCACTGCCACGCCCCCTTTTTTGGAAAACCCATTTTTTGGCCAAACCGTAAGGAATTTCAAAAAAGTGTCTGAGCAGCATATTTACACAATCCTAATGTCTTAATTTCGTTAATACAAAGTTTTTTGCCAAGCCCACTTTTTGGGGGCGTTTTTAGTAAAAAACACTTATTGTCCAAATTTTAAAACTTTCGAAAAAATTTTTGATGCAAATACTTCCGCAATGGTAATATAAACATTTTGCCCATAGATCATTTTCACCTACGCCCACATTTTGGGGGCGTTTTCTTACAAAAACCATTTGTATATCCCATCCCAAGGCATTAGCAATAGAAATACGTTGTTTTTTGTCGAACCACAAAAGATTTTGAGAAACTGTCTGAGCAATATATTATGACAATGTCATTTTCTGTATTTCATCGCCATAAGGCCTATATTTTGAGGATATTAATTTAAAGGATGGGATGGGATAGGGTATTCAACGATCCGCATAGCGGATTGTAGCCTCTCATATGTTTATACCCTATCCCATAGGGGGGTATATTAGTTTTGACATTAAGTTTGTAACATAGAGAAATAATTTCGATACATATACCTCAAAGTATATGGATCGATTCAGAATCGCTAGCTGAGTCGATTAAGCCATGTCCGTCCGTCTGTCCGTCCGTCCGTCTGTGTGTCACCGATTTTTGGGCCTTAAATTTTGAGCTAGAGTGTTCAAATTTGGTATATAGACTCTCTGGCCGACGAAGCAGAACAAGTGTAAAACTTTTTGAAATCCGCCCACTGCCACACCCCCTTTTAGAAAAACGTAGTTTTAAGCCAAACCGTAAGGAATTTCAAAAAAGTGCCTGAGCAGCATATTTAGACAATCCTAATATCTATATTTCGTCCATACAAAGTTTTTTGCCACGCCCACTTTTTAGGGGCGTTTTTAGTAAAATACGTTTTTTGTCCAAATTTTAAAACTTTCGAAAAAAATTTTGATGCAAATACTTCCGCAATGGTAATATAAACATTTTGTCTATAGATCTTTTTCACCTACGCCCACATTTTGGGGGCATTTTCTTACAAAAACCATTTGTATAGCATATCCCAAGGCATTAGCAATAGAAATACGTTGTTTTTTGTCGAACCACAAAAGATTTTGATAAACTGTCTGAGCAATATATTGTGACAATGTCATTTTCTGTATTTCATCGCCATAAGGCCTATATTTTGAGGATATTAACCCTAGAAGTACATGCTTCGTCGAATCGACGAAGATCGTTCAGATTTTGTCGTTTTTATACCCTATCCCATAGGGGTATATTAGTTTTGATACTTAGTTTGTAACATAGAGAAATAATTTAGCTACATATACCTCAAAGTATATGGATCGACTCAGAATCGCTAGCTGAGTCGAATTAGCCATGTCTGTCTGTCCGTCCGTCCGTCCGTCCGTCCGTCCGTCCGTCCGTCTGTACGTCACCGATTTTTAGGCCTTAAATTTTGAGCTAGGATTATGAAATTTGGTATATAGGATCCTCGTCTCTGCCTACAGAACAAGTGTAAAAATTTTTGAAATCCGCCCACTGCCACGCCCCCTTTTAAGAAAAACTCAGTTTTTGACCAAACCGTAAGGAATTTTAAAAAAGTTTCTGAACAACATATTTAGACAATATTAATATCTATATTTCGTCCATATAAAGTTTTTTGCCACGCCCACTTTTTGGGGGCGTTTTCGATTAAAATCTGTTTTCGGTCAAATTTTAAATTTTTCGAAAAAAATTTTGATGCAGAATCATTAACATTATTAATATGAACATTTCGTCTATATACCATTTTAACCCACGCCCACTTTTTGGGGGCGTTTTTATATAAAAACCATTTTTATACACTACCCCATAACATATGCAGGAGAAAACCTTGTCTTTTGTAGAACCGTAAAATTGTTTTGTAAGCAGTCTGAAGAATTTGTTGTCACTATATCATTTTTTCTATTTTATTCACATCGTTTTTTTAGCCATGCCCCCATTTTTGGGGATTTTAGTTTTATGGATAGGATGGGATAGGGTATTCAACGATCCGCACAGCGGATTGTAGCCTTCTCATATGTTTTTATTCTGTTTTGGCCTTTTGAACAATGTTCCTTGACTGGTAACACCTTATATTTTCGATGTCGCTCTAGTCTTGATATTTATACCCGGTTTATAACATATAAAAATAATAAAAAACATATGAGAGGCCACAATCCGCTATGCGGATCGTTGAATACCCTATCCCATCCCATCCTTTAAATTAATATCCTCAAAATATAGGCCTTATGGTGATGAAAAACAGAAAATGACATTGTCACAATATATTGCTCAGACAGTTTCTCAAAATCTTTTGTGGTTCGACAAAAAACAACGTATTTCTATTGCTAATGCCTTGGACTTGGGTATACAAATGGTTTTTGTAAGAAAACGCCCCCAAAATGTGGGCGTATGTGAAAATGATCTATGGACAAAATGTTTATATTACCATTGCGGAAGTATTTGCATCAAAATTTTTTTCGAAAGTTTTAAAATTTGGACAAAAAACGTTTTTTACTAAAAACGCCCCCAAAAAGTGGGCGTGGTAAAAAACTTTGTATGAACGAAATATAGATATTAGGATTGTCTAAATATGTTGCTAACACTTTTTTTTGAAATTCCTTACGGTTTGCCTTAAAACTACGTTTTTTCTAAAAGGGGGCGTGGCAGTGGGCGGATTTTAAAACTTTTTACACTTGTTCTGGTGACTCGGCTAAGGATCCTATATACCAAATTTCATTATCCTAGCTTAAAATTTAAGGCCCAAAAATCTGTGACGAACAGACAGACGGACGGACGGACGGACGGACAGACAGACATAGCTAATTCGACTCAGCTAGCGATTCTGAGTCGATCCATATACTTTGAGGTATATGTAGCTAAATTATTTCTCTATGTTACAAACTAAGTATCAAAACTAATATAATCCGCTATGCGGATCGTTGAAAACCCTATCCCATCCCATCCTTAAAATTAATATCCTCAAAATATAGGCCTTATGGCGATGAAATACAGAAAATGACATTGTCACAATATTTTGCTCAGTCAGTTTATCAAAATCTTTTGTGGTTCGACAAAAAACAACGTATTTCTATTGCTAATGCCTTGGGATGGGGTATACAAATGGTTTTTGTATACCCCTACATTTTGGGGGCGTAGGTGAAAATGATCTATAGACAAAATGTTTATATTACCATTTCGGAAGTATTTGCATCAAAATTTTTATACCCTATCCCATAGGGGTATATTAGTTTTGATACTTAGTTTGTAACATAGAGAAATAATTTTGCTACATATACCTCAAAGTATATGGATCGACTCAGAATCGCTAGCTGAGTCGATTAAGCCATGTCTGTCTGTCCGTCCGTCCGTCTGTACGTCTCACCGATTTTTAGGCCTTAAATTTTGAGCTAGGATAATGAAATTTTGATAGGATCCTCGTCTCTGCCTACAGAACAAGTGTAAACATTTTTGAAATCCGCCCACTGCCACGCCCCCTTTTAAGAAAAACTCAGTTTTTGACCAAACCGTAAGGAATTTTAAAAAAGTTTCTGAACAACATATTTAGACAATATTAATATCTATATTTCGTCCATATAAAGTTTTTTGCCACGCCCACTTTTTGGGGGCGTTTTCAATAAAAAACTGTTTTCGGTCAAATTTTAAATTTTTCGAAAAAAATTTTGATGCAGAATCATTAACATTATTAATATGAACATTTCGTCTATATACCATTTTAACCCACGCCCACTTTTTGGGGGCGTTTTTATATAAAAACAATTTTTATACACTACCCCATAACATATGCAAGAGAAAACCTTGTATTTTGTAGAACCGTTAAAGTGTTTTGTAAGCAGTCTGAAGAATTTGTTGTCACTATATCATTTTTTCTATTTATCCACATCGTGTTTTTAGCCATGCCTCCCTTTTTTGGGGATTTTAGTTTTATGGATAGGATGGGATAGGGTATTCAACGATCCGCACAGCGGATTGTAGCCTTCTCATATGTTTTTCTAAAGTTTTAAAATTTGGACAAAAAGCGTTTTTTACTAAAAACGCCCTCAAAAAGTGGGCGTGGCAAAAAACTTTGTATGAACGAAATATAGATATTAGGATTGTCTAAATATGCTACTCAGACACTTTTTTGAAATTCCTTACGGTTTGGCCAAAAAATAAGTTTTCCTAAAAAGGGGGCGTGGCAGTGGGCGGATTTCAAAAATTTTTACACTTGTTTTGGTGACTCGGACAAGGATCATATATACCAAATTTCATTATCCTAGCTCAAAATTTAAGGCCCAAAAATCGGTGACGAACAGGCAGACGGACGGACGGACGGATGGACAGACAGTCATGGCTAAAGACTAAGACTCAGCTAGCGATTCTGAGTCGATCCATATACTTTGAGGTATATGTAGCAAAATTATTTCTCTATGTTACAAACCATGTATCAAAACTAATATACCCCTATGGGATAGGGTATAAAAATCTATAATATGCTCCATTGAGTTCGATGAAATCCTCACGTGGTATTGGTGACTCGATCGCCTTCTCACTACTGGAACAGTGCAGTTAGGTGGACTTGAGACGCACACTGTGGTGGTTTCTTCTGATAAGATGTTTCAAAGATTGGCGCGTTGCTTCAATGGGTACGTACTTGCGATGCTTTTGGTGGCTCTCATACACAGCAGGGCATATGCGATTCAGACTAGTTTCCCTGTATCTAACGCTTTTACGTAATTGCGTGTCTTACGGCCAAGGGGTTAATGTGCTGCGTGGGAAATTGCGTGTAAACACACCTGTATTGATTTAATACACTTTTCATATAAAAAAGTTTTACACCATGCTCTTCTTACTACGACTCTTGAGCTTATCAAGTCAGATGCTGGTAAAAATCGAATTTACAGATCTTGATAGATCGATTTTAATGATCTTGTGCGATCGAATTCACAAATATTGATAATCTCGATCTTACAAACTTTTTTTGTATTAAGACAAGAGTTATTTTTTTTCACTAATAAATATTACTCTGTTATTTCCACCGTATGCGATCGGTATTTGCTACCATATGCACGTCTTTAATTGCCACGATTAAAAGATCTCTATCCTCGACAGCGGGGCTTAATATAAACCTTGTTCGGCAAAAGAGATGTTGGTGAATTATTGGAGAACGTGAAATTAAGTCGAAATTAAATGATACGTAAGTGCGTTCAGTTCGTTGATAGTATTTGTAGGAATACATGTTTCAAATAATATTATTTGATTGATTTCATAAAAAAATGTTACAGGTACACGCTACACAGGCTTGTTAGTACCCAGGGCCGAGCTTTCTCACAACCAAAGATGTGTGCGTGTGTACATCTTACACGATGGCGGGACCTCCTGTTTTATGCCGACTCCGAACAACCAAATTGAGATAAGCTTTTCTTTGACAATTGATACTACTCGAATGATTTGTCGGAACATCACGAGAGGAGGGCCAGTGAAAAATCATTTAGGTGTTGCTACGGCTGGGTATCGAACCCAGACCTCGTCAGTTCATCGCACTAACCATCGCGCCACTGAGCCCTGGCCCCGATGAAATATAGAAAATAATATTGTTACAACATATTGTTCATACAGTTTATCTAAATCTTTTATGGTTCGACAAAAACAACGTTTTTCTCTTGCATATGCTATAGGGTAGGAGATACAATAATTATACAAATGGTTTTTTTGAAATAGTCTAAATACGAAATGTTCATGTCAACTTTATTAATGTTTTTGCATTGAATTTTTTTAAATTTCAAAAATTGTTAACGAGAACATTTTTTTGTTTTTTTACAGAAAACGCCCCTAAACACTGAGCGTAGAAAAAATAACATACACGATATACAGATATTAGGATTGCATAAATATCTTATTCAGAAACGTTTTCTAAATTCCACACCGTTTGACCAAAAAGAACGTTTTTCTTAAAAATGAGCGGATTTTGAATTTGTTTACACTCGTTCTATAGATTCTGTAGGGATGCTATATACCAAATTTCATTTCCTAGCTCATAATTTAAGACCTAAAATCGGTGACGTACAGACGGATGGAAGTTATACCTAGCTAAATTATTTCTCTATGTTACAAACTGTGTGTCCTTGAAACTTGTTTGATTTTGAGTCAAACACGAACGTAATAATTAATTTGAAAAGCTGTCATTTTCAATTTTTTTATAAATGATACAATTTTCATTGCTCAAATCAACAACGTCATTGTCATTTTAGTACTTACTTACTATACTATCACTTACTTTACTATCAATAAAATAATAGTAACATGAGCATAAACATTATTAGTCAACAACGTTTTCTATGCTAGAAACATGAAAATCGTTTTTCATTAAAAATGTATGTGTGTGACAATTATTATTTTGCTCGAATCAAGATGAAATGATTTATTTTTATTAAATGACCGATCTTCCTCCCCCTCACAGACAAGGACAGACAACATTTAACTATGTCTCGATACTCCTCTCCTTCAATACAGTGTTCCGGGTTAACACTTCCCGTACCACAGAGCCTAAGGCCATTTCCTCCACTTTCTCCCTTAGAAGAAAAAAGTAACAAAAGATTGGTCATGAGAACCGTATCAAGGGCTTGAGGAGGCTAATTTTTTCCTCTATCTCTCTTAGAACCATACAAACCTCGTAGACCACACAAACCTCGTATACAAAAAATAACTCCAACGAATAAGATTGGAAATCGAAAACGATATCAAACACAAATAAAAGTGACAACTTTGTTTTTGCCGGTTTTGAAAAAAACAAAAAAAAAATTATGAAATGGAGACTAGGTACAAGAATAGGAAGCCCACAATTATTTACAGGAACATCAATATTGATATTTTCAATTTGGAACTGCACGGTGGTTTTGTCGAATGTATATCGACAGTAAAATTCTCCATTATCATGGTCGTCAAAAGGATTCACACGACTTTTACAAACTTTAAATTTTCTTATTATTTCATAATCCTCAAAAATATCAAAATCTTCTTTTTCCTAAAACATTTTAAAGAATTTGTTTGACCGAAAATTACAGATGACATAACACTAACTGTTTGCGAATAGATTAACAGTAGAATATTTGTGGATTTATATCAGTCCATAGAGAGGAAGATCGCGCACGAAGATAACCATATGAAAAAACATATGAGAGGCTACAATCCGCTGTGCGGATCGTTGAATACCCTATCCCATCCCATCCTTAAAATTAATATCCTCAAAATATAGGCCTTATGGCGATGAAATACAGAAAATGACATTGTCACAATATATTCCTCAGACAGTTTATCAAAATCTTTTGTGGTTCGACAACAAACAACGTATTTCTATTGCTAATGCCTTGGGATGGGGTATACAAATGGTTTTTGTAAGAAAACGCCCCCAAAATGTGGGCGTAGGTGAAAATGATCTATAGACAAAATGTTTATATTACCATTGCGGAAGTATTTGCATCAAAAATTTTTTCGAAAGTTTTAAAATTTGGACAAAAAGCGTTTTTTACTAAAAACGCCCCCAAAAAGTGGGCGTGGCAAAAAACTTTGTATGGACGAAATATAGATATTAAGATTGTCTAAATATGCTGCTCAGGCACTTTTTTGAAATTCCTTACGGTTTGGCTTAAAACTACGTTTTTCTAAAAAGGGGGCGTGGCAGTGGGCGGATTTCAAAAATTTTTACACTTGTTCTGCTTCGTCGGCCAGAGAGTCTATATACCAAATTTGAACTCTCTAGCTCAAAATTTAAGGCCCAAAAATCGGTGACACACAGACGGACGGACGGACGGACGGACGGACGGACGGACGGACAGACAGACATGGCTTAATCGACTCAGCTAGCGATTCTGAATCGATCCATATACTTTGAGGTATATGTATCGAAATTATTTCTCTATGTTACAAACTTAATGTCAAAACTAATATACCCCCCTATGGGATAGGGTATAAAAAGTCAATGATTTTTGAATATGTGTGGTACAATGATTTTGAATGTACCTGCACCGAACAGCGAATTTATTTGCAACCTTACTCTCTGGTGTCCAAAAACAGAAGAAAGAATCAAAAACATTAGCAGTTACGTTAAAAGTGGTAATACAAAAATGTTACAGCAGTGTGTATGCGAAATGTAATGTTAACAATTTAATAAAAAAGAGAAATCCACCCGTTAAGAGAGCAAGAACGAAAAATAACAATAAGAGAAGCTTACTTAAATTAAGGTACATTGTGATATGTTTGTGAATATAGAAAATAAGTTGGAATAAATATATTAATTAGATATATAAATGATACTAGTCTCAAACATCCCGGCCCGCCTGAAAAAGTTTCAGGACAATGGTAAGCGTGCTAGTTTAGATATTGGTCGAACATATGAGCCGGTACTAGTTTTTACTGTGGCTACGCGAACAAGTTGATCCGATCCTGTATTTACATCTTCTATTTTTCCTATAATCCACTTCGTAGGGGGCAGGTTAGGTTCTTTGATAACTACGACATCGCCAGGTTTGAGGTTGGGTTGCCGGTGCTGCCATTTGGGTCGTTCTTGTAGGGTCGTTAAATACTCAGTACTCCATCTTTTCCAGAAGCCTTGTACCATATTTTGAAGATGATTCCAATGGGATAAACGATTCGGTGGAGTATTCAAATGATTCGGTTCTGGAACGGCTGTCAATGGTTGACCTATTAAAAAATGAGACGGAGTTAGAGGATTTAAATCACTATCTGACAAATAACATAGAGGTCGAGAGTTCAATATCGCTTCAATTTGGGTAGTAACAGTACTCAGCTCCTCGAAGGTCAATATAGTTGATCCAATAACGCGGCGTAGGTGTAGCTTTACCGACTTGACACCAGCCTCCCACAATCCCCCAAAATGTGGTGCCGAAGGTGGAATAAAGTGCCAAGCGATCCCATCTTTGGCCAGTGACAAGGTAATGATGTCATTATGCGTTTGAGACTTGATGAGCTTATGCATTTCAGAAAGGCAGCGCTGTGCACCCTGAAAGTTCGTACCGTTGTCACTGTATATGTTGGTGCAGATTCCTCGTCGTGCAACGAATCTTCGTAGGGCTGCTAGAAAAGCATCTGTGGTGAGATCACTGACTACTTCCAGATGCATCGCTTTTGTGCACATGCAAATGAATAGTGCTATGTAAGCCTTTGAATATCTTGGGTTACGACCACGAGATAGTTTAATTGTAAGGGGGCCAGCATAGTCACATCCAGTATTTGAGAAAGGTGGGCTAGGTTTTATGCGCTGCTCTGGAAGGTCACCCATCAATTGACTGCTTGTTATCTTGCGTTGCATAAAACATGGTTTGCATAAATATATAATTCTTCTTATGAGGTTACGGCTGCCCAAAATCCAAAACTGTTGACGGACAATTGCAAACGTTTCAGATACACCGGTATGCATGTATCTCTGATGAATATCTTTCACTATAAGAAAAGAAATGTTATTGGATTTTGGAAGTAAAATAGGGTGTTTTATATTGTAGGATATAGTTGCGTGTCTTATGCGTCCTCCAACACGTAGAATCCCATCGGTGTCCAGGAATGGAGAATATTTTGATAGAGTCGATTTAGAAGAAATGCTTTGTTGGTTTTGAAGATTCTTGATGTCCATACCAAAGTATTTGAGTTGAACGAACTTGTAAATGAATATTTTCGCTGCATGAAGTTCCTTGAATTTTAGACCGTAACTTATGCGAGAAGTTCGCGACCGAATATTCGTTACAAAACGAAAACAGAGTGCAACTACTCTGACTAGACGACTCCATGATGAATATTTATCGATAAGAGTTTGAATTAGATTAGTCTCTACCGACGAAGCTAGAACATTGGTTGGAGTAGATCGAGTTTCAGATTTGACGAGATCACTATTCGCGACTTCAGGAGATATACACCATGGTGAGTACGGCCACCGTTGGGTAGGCTCTGACAACCAGGGGGGACCAGTCCACCAAAGGTCATGGTTTTTAAGATTCGAAGGGATTACACCACGCGACGCACAATCTGCAGGGTTATGTTTCGATGCTACATAATTCCACGAATGCCTGGGTATTGTTTCGAGTATAGTCGATGTTCGGTTTGCCACAAATGTTGTCCATCGTCGAGGAGGTGATGATAGCCAATGTAAGACTATCTCCGAGTCGCACCATGCGAATACTTTTATTGATGTTGAAGTTAACGAGGATTTTATAAGAGTTATAAGTTTAGTTAGGAGTAGAGCACCGCAAAGTTCTAAACGCGGTATCGAAAGAGGTTTTAAAGGAGCCACTTTCGTTTTTGCTGCTACTATCACGACCTTGAATTCACCAGATACAAGTTTTGTACGAGTGTATACTACGGCAGAATAGGCTAAGGTAGAAGCATCCGAAAACCCATGAAGCTGTACGTCTTCCGAAGATAGAAATATATTTCTCGGAATATTGATATTTTGAAAGGAAGGCAAGTCCTCTCGGTAGCTCATCCAGCGAGTAGCTAATTCAGGTGGTAGAGGATCATCCCAACCAAGTCCCAGCTGAGATGACCAGAGGTCTTGAAACATTATTTTAAATAATATTACCGAAGGTGCTAAGAAGCCCAATGGGTCGAAAATCCGAGCTATTTCCGATAGCAATATTCTCCTTGATATTGGATTGATTTGTTTTGGTTCAGTTATGCGAAACGAAAATGAGTCAGAGGATGGATTCCAATACATTCCTAAAACCTTGATTACCGATTGCGAATGTTCGGTGTCGAACAACGAATACTCGCAGTCTTCTGATGGTAGATTAGCCAACAAGCTCCAACAGTTGGAACTCCATTTTCGGAGTTTTATGTTAGCGTTCGATAGAAGACTTACGAGCTCAGATTGTAGTTCTATCAGGTGCTCAATCGTGTTAGCTCCAGTCATTATATCGTCGACGTATACATCACTAATTAGAACACGAGCTGCGTTTGGATAATTGTCTTTGTAATCATCTGCGAGTTGACTTAAAACACGAACTGCTAGGAAAGGTGCAGATGCTGTTCCATAAGTGACGGTTTTAAGACGGTAATGTTTTACATCTTCGTTAGGATCTTCACGCCATACGATTCTCTGATAATCAGTTTCTTGTTTACGAATCAAGATTTGTCTAAACATTTTGATTATGTCAGCAGTGAAAACATATTGATGCTGACGAAAGCGTAAGCATACACCGAATAGGTCACGTTGAATGGGCGGACCAATGTGCAAACGACTGTTTAGCGATTCACCAAACGAATCAAGTACTGAACCGTCAAATACAACACGGAGCTTGGTTGACGAGCTGTCTGGTTTGAATACCGCATGATGTGGGAGGTAAAAGCATTTGCCATTACTAGCTACCACCTCTTCACATGGAATAAGCTCCATATGATCTAGATCAATATATTCCTTCATAAATTGTACATACTGCCTTTGTAGTTCAGAGTTGACCCGAAATCGTCGTTCCATTGAGTACATTCGGGACATGGCTGCAGGAAGAGTACTTCCAAAAGTTGGAGACGGTATGTTGATCAGAAGAGGGACGACATATCGTCCATCTGGTGAACGAGTTACATTTTCTCGAAATAAAACTTCAGCTGGATCATCGTTAGGTTTTTCTAAATGTGAAGGAACTTCGTCCAGCTCCCAAAAACGTTGCAATAATGCATCGGTATCTATTGTAGTATGCAATATTGATATTTGTGCAATAGGGTTATTGTTGTTAAACAACTCCCCAGTTATAACCCAACCAAATGAAGTTTTTTGAGCCAGTGGCTTACCCTGCGATCCATGAATTTGTCCCGCTTTGATTATGTCCCATGCTCTGTCAGCTCCTAACAAAATGTCTACCGACTTGCAGACGTTAAAGTATGGATCTGCCAATTCAATACCTTGAATGTGCTTCCACGTGGAAGCGTCGAATGATTGACTTGGTAGATTTGATGTTAGCTTTTTCAAGACATAAGCATCAAAACGTAATTGAGCCGAGTTAAATCGCGAAACCAAATGTATTGAAATACGTCCATTTGTATGCCCTGCTTCGGTTGCTGAGAGACCAAGTATATGAATCCGAGAATTGGTACGTGGTAGTCCCAGTCTCTGAGCTAATGTTTCCGTTATGAAAGACGACTGCGATCCTGTATCAAGCAATACTCTGCAATCAATAAAGTGACCCTGATTGTCTTGAATCTTGGCAAGAATTGTTGGAAGAATAGTTTGGTGGCGAAGGCTAAGATCAAGGGAATGGTTCGTTACCAACGGGATAACAGAACTACAATGGGGTATCGGAACGTCGTTATTACTTTGAGACGATTGAAGAAACATAGCGAATTTTCATTGACAAATGTTCGACGAGAAGCTATGTTAAGTCCAATAAACACTGTGCAGTGTGACAAAATGTGGTCACCTTTGCATTTAGGACACCGCGAATTGTTACCCCGAGTTTCACTCAAATGAGCACGTATTGAATGCGTTTGTTTGGCGCGCGATTGGTTTGACCGATTTGTAGAAGGCTTACTTGGGCGGCAAGACTCCAATGCATCACATCGTGACTCAAGAAATGTTATTAAATCTTCTACTGAGCATTCGTCGCTCGATCCTACCTTTTGTGCCCATTCATGTCTTGTATCCTCATCAAGTTTTTCTAGAAGAAGGAAAATAACCCACGGATCTCGATCATCTTTTTTTGCTGCATGAAGTCCTCGAATAACTTCGTCGGCACCGTCGGTTATTCTACGCAGAATTTGTGCGTTTGGAGAGGTTAGAGTGGGCAACGACATAAAAGATTGAATTAAAGAGTTTACTAGTAAATTGACGCGACTGTACCGCTTCTCTAGCCTTTCCCACGCTTCAATATAATTTGACTCAGATACCGGAATGTGTCTAATCAAATCTTTCGCGTTACCTTCCAAAAATGAGTTCAAATAATAGAACTTTTGACTTGCTGTTAAATTAGTTTTATTGTCAATAGAACTCGTGAAGGCATCTCGAAAGGACGGCCACTCTTCGTAATTTCCCGAAAATGGGGTAATAGTGATTTGTGGAAGCAGAACACTCGAACTTGGGTTGGAATTTAGTTTCTTAAGAAACGTGGACTGCTGTTTTGCGAGCTCTTCACACAAACCCATTTGCTTGGCACTTGATTGTCTTTCTCGAAGAGATTTGGTTAACTTAGCTTGCGTGGAGAAATATAACTTCTCATAATTTCCGAAGTCATCTTCCAATGTCTCTAAAGCCGCGATATCTGTTTCCACTGTCTCTTTTAAACATTCACTATGAAAAGACGAAAAATCTACCCATGTTTTTTCCAATTTATTAAGACGAATTTCTAACATTTCTGTTTCAATCTCATTGGTAATTGTTGACACAAAATCAGAAGCACGAGTTAACCGCGACTTTGCGTTACCTAACAATTGTTTAGAGGTCATTTTGTTCACTATAAATTGTTTGACTTTGGAAAAACTAGGTGAAAAGTCTTTACGAAACTCACTTTCTATATACCCTTAGTTAAATATAACGAGTGCAGATATAAATATAAGGGACTTGGATCGCGAGGGAATGTTTAAACGATAAAACACGAATAAATAATTAATTTTCACTAATGTTAGTTTTTTTTGGATTAACGTTCAATATAAAATCCGGATCCGAAGGACCATGTTTGCGAATAGATTAACAGTAGAATATTTGTGGATTTATATCAGTCCATAGAGAGGAAGATCGCGCACGAAGATAACCATATGAAAAAAAAGTCAATGATTTTTGAATATGTGTGGTACAATGATTTTGAATGTACCTGCACCGAACAGCGAATTTATTTGCAACCTTACTCTCTGGTGTCCAAAAACAGAAGAAAGAATCAAAAACATTAGCAGTTACGTTAAAAGTGGTAATACAAAAATGTTACAGCAGTGTGTATGCGAAATGTAATGTTAACAATTTAATAAAAAAGAGAAATCCACCCGTTAAGAGAGCAAGAACGAAAAATAACAATAAGAGAAGCTTACTTAAATTAAGGTACATTATGATATGTTTGTGAATATAGAAAATAAGTTGGAATAAATATATTAATTAGATATATAAATGATACTAGTCTCAAACACTAACTCTTCATTAAATATATTTTGAAGTGAGGATTCGGTCGCTATAACTTTAATGCAGAGTGACGCGTTAGTACGTAATTAAATAGTTTTAAAGTGTACTTTAACCGACTATAAATTTGCTCAATCTCAAACGTGAATTTTTTCATAATAGGTAATTAATTAAATTGTAAGCTAAACATGTTTGTTGTTGACAAAATATGAAATCAACAATGACATTGTTGCTTGAAAATAAGAAAATATTCAATACTACTTCAAACATGCTTAATTTTAAAATGTTTATGATAATTTTATTAAAAAATTGATCACGGCTGCATTGTTGATTTGAAAATGCGATCTTGTTTGTTTTCATCACAAAACTTGTTTAAATTCATAACTACTGTTGAACTGTTGATTAACAATGAAACATGTTTAAATCAACCAAGGTTTTCTCTTATGTTGAATGATTGGTGATATTATTTTTAAAGATGGGATGTGATAAGGTAATCAACGATTCGCCCGGGGATTTTAGCCCTATTTATTTACACGAGAGTGTGGCCTTCTATTTTATGCAGAATCTAAACTGCTCAGACTGTACAAAGAAGAAAAAACTGAGATATCCTCGGGAGAAGGCTTTATTTTTATAATTTCCTTAACTGAGAAAAGCATTGAGGTTAATTTTAATCACAAACATGTTACTGTTCCAGAAGCTTTAGGTGGTCCTTACACCCAAATATAGTTTCAATCAGTATAAAGATACTACCATCGCTTGCCAACAGAAGGGAAGTTGTTCTCTTAGAGAAGGTGTATGTAATTAACATAAAGTGCAACCATTAACATAAATATGCAGGTATCCCTGATAATGCTGTTTTGGTTCAGTTTACCTCGGTCCAATCGGTATAAATAATTTTTAAATCCGGAATGAGTCCTTTTGACTAAGTTAATGAAATGGTTTATGCAAATAATGATAATTCCGCAGCACTAGAAAGTGGTTACTAGTATTATGACGATTACTATGACAATGACTATTATTACCTACGCTACAAGACAGTGACGCTGTTCGATATAAAAATTAAAATTCACTCCGAGTACATTTGGTGAAAATCCTTGAATGTTTGCATATTTATCAAAAATGTTTGCTAATTTATACGATGAAGGACCTTCATCCCCTCTACTCTCTTCCCACTACGGTCTCTCTGATAATACAGAAGCAGAATATTTAGAAATTCTACAATTTCGACGTTCGTTGGTTTGTTTAATTTTGCTTTCGTCCTTCAGCCCATGCCCATGCCGTCACCAGCCACTGGCAGTATGGCATCTCCACTGAACAACAACAAAAAATAAAAAAAAACGCCCCGATTCTAACAAAGGAAAACCGAAGAGCTATCATGTCCCAAATGGGAAATTTACAAAACAAATTTCAATTTATTTACTTATGTAAATGTTTGCTACAAAACACAAGGATAACACAAAACATGCTTTACATACACATTGTTAAGCATTTCGGATAGAGTCAGTCGCCGGTACGGTTGGGCAGATGGCAAAGCACGAGAGGGGCTTATAGGAAGAAAATTGCCAAATGAGGATAGAGTGGTCTTAGGTAAAAGATTTCGAGAGTCTATTTCATTGTTCATTAACAATAATTTTTGTTGCTTCTGTTGCCGTTGTTCTTATACTAATTGCAGACGGAATACGAAATGAGCTTGATTGAGATGTGAATTGAATTACATAATTTTTTACTGTAGATGTTGTTGGGTATAGTAGATACATACATAATACATATGAATTAACATCACCATTTGTATAGGTTATAGCAAGGTCAATTTCAATCGGCGTTACTACTAATGTAGCTAAATTATTTCTCTATGTTACAAACTATAAAATTAATAATGCCAAAATGTGGGCTTTATTGGGTTGAAATATAGTATATTATGTTACAAAACAAAAAGTAGCTATTGTGATCTGTCTTGTCATTTGTTGTTATGAATTCATATTCCAGAAAGCTAAACTTTCCATTACCAAAAGCTCTGTACTTTAAACCAAGTCATAGCCACAAGTGGACGTACAAGTTAAGACACACTAACAACATATAAAACAAATGAGACCGAAGAAGTGCTACGAGGTTGAAGTGAAACATCACGCAGCGACGTTTCTCAAATAACAGAAGTCCTTCCTCATCAGAAGAACAAAATAAGTAGTGATGGGTAGTGATATGCAAAAATTAGTTATCCGGTATTTAATATTCTCATTGGAATTTGTATACCCTATCCCATATGGGGTTTATTAGTTTTGACATTAAGTTTGTAACATAGAGAAATAATTTTGATACATATACCTCAAAGCATATGGATCGATTCAGAATCGCTAGCTGAGTCGATTAAGCCATGTCTGTCTGTCTGTCCGTCCGTCTGTGTGTCACCGATTTTTGGGCCTTAAATTTTGAGCAAGAGTGTTGAAATTTGGTATATAGACTCTCTGGCCGACGAAGCAGAACAAGTGTAAACCTTTTTGAAATCCGCCCACTGCCACGCCCCCTTTTAGAAAAACGTAGTTTTAAGCCAAACCGTAAGGAATTTAAAAAAAGTGTCTGAGCAGCATATTAAGACAATCCTTATATCTATATTTCATCCATACAACGTTTTTGCCACGCCCACTTTCTGGGGGCGTTTTTAGTAAAAAACGTTTTTTGTCCAAATTTTAAAAATTTCGAAAAAAATGTTGATGCAATTACTTCCGCAATGGTAATATAAACATTTTGTCTATAGATCATTTTCACCTACGCCCACATTTTGGGGGCGTTTTCTTACAAAAACCATTTGTATACCCCATCCCAAGGCATTAGCAATAGAAATGTTTTTTGTCGAACCACACAAGATTTTGAGAAACTGTCTGAGCAATATATTGTGACAATGTCATTTTCTGTATTTCATCGCCATAAGGCCTATATTTTGAGGATATTAATTTAAAGGATGGGATGGGATAGGGTATTCAACGATCCGCATAGCGGATTGTAGCCTCTCATATGTTTATACCCTATCCCATAGGGGTATATTAGTTTTGATACTTAGTTTGTAACATAGAGAAATAATTTTGCTACATATACCTCAAAGTATATGGATCGACTCAGAATCGCTAGCTGAGTCGATTAAGCCATGTCTGTCTGTCTGTCTGTCCGTCCGTCTGTCCGTCCGTCCGTCCGTCTGTCCGTCCGTCCGTCCGTCTGTACGTCACCGATTTTTAGGCCTTAAATTTTGAACTAGGATAATGCAATTTGGTATATAGGATCCTCGTCTCTGCCTACAGAATAAGTGTAAAAATTTTTGAAATCCGCCCACTTCCACGCCCCCTTTTAAGAAAAACTCAGTTTTTGACCAAACCGTAAGGAATTTTAAAAAAGTTTCTGAACAACATATTTAGACAATATTAATATCTATATTTCGTCTATATAAAGTTTTTTGCCACGCCCACTTTTTGGGGGCGTTTTCAATTAAAAACTGTTTTCGGTCAAATTTTAAATTTTTCGAAAAAAATTTTGATGCAAATTCATTAACATTATTAATATGAACATTTCGTCTATATACCATTTTAACCCACGCCCACTTTTTTGAGGCGTTTTTATATAAAAGCCATTTTTATACACTACCCCATAACATATGCAGCAGAAAACCTTGTCTTTTGTAGAACCGTAAAAGTTTTTTATAAGCAGTCTGAAGAATTTTTTGTCACCATGTCATTTTCTTTATTTTATCCACATCGTGTTTTTAGCCATGTCCACTTTTTGGTGATTTTAGTTTTACAGATAGGATGGGATAGGGTATTCAACGATCCGCACAGTGGATTGTAGCCTTCTCATATGTTTATACCCTATCCCATAGGGGGGTATATTAGTTTTGATACTTAGTTTGTAACATAGAGAAATAATTTTGCTACATATACCTCAAAGTATATGGATCGGCTCAGAATCGCTAGCTGAGTCGAATTAGCCATGTCTGTCTGTCCGTCCGTCCGTCCGTCTGTCTGTTCGTCAGCGGTTTTTGGGCCTTAAATTTTGAGCTAGGATAATGAAATTTGGTAGGTTAAGTCAGGCCTCTTGAACAGAGATGGTAGCGGATGACCCGAAAGGTCAAAGGCAGCGTTCAATCCCGTAGTGGATACTGATGGCCCCATGCCCTAGGGGTATCTAATAAATTGGAACTGGCCCCCCAGGTTGGAGGTTGTGCTTTGGGTTAACTACCCACCCATGAACAAAAAAACATTGTTACGAAGCAACTTATAGCCTCGGAAAGGACTGATATTACTGTTGACGACCCTGCTAAATGAAAAAAGGACAACGACGTTTGTATCTGCACCTGGAATGTGAGAAAATTAAACAGGAGAGGTGCAGGCGAACAACAAGCGGAAACCCTTAACTGCTACAAACCAGACATTACGTTCACATTATGATAAACTGTGACATCTACTATGGACCGTGTTATAGTGAGCAGGAACAGCGACTATTCGGATGCGGATTTGTTATAAGTGCCAGACTTAGGTAAGAAGTCTTATGTTTCCAAGGCATTAGCGAACGCATTGTAACAATCCGCATCAAGGCCGAATTCGCCAACAGAAGCCTTATATGCGCTCATGTCCCGACGGAGGAAAAAGATGATACAACAAAGGACTGCTTCTACGAGCTCCTTGACAAAACCTATGAGCGACTACTAAAGTACGATGTTAAAATCGTGCTGGGAGATTTTAACGCAGAGGTAGGAAAAGAAGACATCTTTAGCAGTACTGTCGGAAAATATAGCCTACAGAACAACACGTCTCAGATCAACGAACAGTCAACCAAATTGATCACATTGCGATAGACAAGAGGCGCCCTTCCAGTATTTTGAATGTCCGAACATTCCGAGGGGCTAAAATCGACTCGGACCACTACCTTGTTGCAACCAAGGTAAGGCTGCGGATATTCACCACGCCACAGCAACCCAGAAATACTCTGAAAAATAAATATCGAAAGACTGCAATCGAGACCGCCAAAGCCTTCGTGCAACGCGTATCCCTTAACTCTCGATTCATACAACCAGCATCTAATGTCGAAGAACAATGGCAATGATGCCAACAAGCCATTAGATCAGCCGCAACTGATGTGCGAGGTTTCTCGCACATCAGAGATGTGCCACTCCAGGAACGATGTTTGCAAGTTCTACCAAATTATAAAATGTCAAAGCCAAGAATACAAGGCTCGAACAGAATCCTGTCGAGATGAACCAGGAAATATCGTATTCAGGACACAGTCGATGCTGAGAATATTTAAGAACCACTTCTTACTTACGTACTTAAGTGGCGCTACAGTCCGGAATGAACCTGGGCCTCAACCAACATGCCTCTCCAATTAGCCCGGTCCTTAGCTAACTGCCTCCAGTTGCGCACTCCAAGTTGGTTGAGGTCGGTTTCCACTTGTGCGCGCCACTTAAGGCGAGGTCTTCCTCTACTGCGTCCGACGTCTGGCTGGGAATCGAAGACTCTGCGAGCCGGAGTATTGGTGTCCATTCGTTCTACATGTCCTAGCCATCTTAAACGTCCAATGCGGAGTTTTTTGACCAGGGGCATGTCGCTGTACAGCTCGTATAGTTCTTGGTTGAATCTTCGTCTCCATAGCCCGTCAACGCAAACGGGACTGAAGATTTTTCGAAGAATTTTCCTCTCGAATCTACCAAGGATTTCTTCATCCGCTTTTGATACGGTCCATGCTTCAGCGCCGTAGAGCAGGACTGGGATGATCAGGGTCTTATATAAGGTTTCCTTAGTAGTTCGAGTGAGGGCTTTACTACTAAATTGCCTTCTTAGCCCGAAGAAACAGCGGTTGGCAAGAGTAATTCTTCGTTTAATTTCTGACGAGATGTTGTTGTCAGAGCTAATAGCGGAGCCGAGGTAGACAAAGTCCCGTACTACCTCAAAGTTATATCTGTCAATGGTGACGTTCTGTCCAATTCGTCGATGTTGTGAGTCCTTTCGTGATGACAGCATATACTTAGTCTTACCCTCATTTACTGCTAAACCCATTTTCGCCGCTTCCTTCTCTATACTAGCAAACGTGGCTATGACATCACGTTGAGTCCTACCAATGATGTCAATATCGTCAGCGTATGCTAGTAGTTGCACCGACTTTTGGAAAATTGTGCCCCTGGTGTTGGTTTTGGAGTTTTGCACAATTCTCTCAAGAATCAAATTGAAGAAGTCACATGACAGCGCATCGCCTTGCCTAAATCCTTTTTTGGTATCGAATGTGTCGGTGAGGTCGTTTCCGACCCTGATGGAGCAGCGAGAATTCTCTATCGTCATCCTACACAAACGGACGAGTTTGGGCGGTATACCAAACCTAGACATGGCTCTATACAGTTCGTCTCTATAAATGCTGTCATATGCGGCTTTGAAATCGATGAATAGGTGGTGGGTATCGATTTGGACTTCTTGAGTTTTTTCCAGGATCTGCCGAAGTGTGAAAATTTGATCGGTTGTGGACTTTCCTGGCCTAAAACCACACTGATAAGGGCCAATCAGGTTGTTGGTAAACGGTTTCAGGCGTTCACATATTACGGCAGATAGGATCTTGTAGGCGATGTTTAGGAGACTTATGCCTCTGTAGTTGGCGCAGTTCAGAGGGTCTCCTTTTTTGTGGATCGGGCAAACGATGCTGAGGTTCCATTCTTCAGGCATATTTTTATCCGACCAGATTTGGCTTATGAGTTGGTGGATGTTACTTACCAAGTCATCTCCGCCGGCCTTATAGAGCTCAGCGGGCAGGCCGTCATTTCCGGCAGCCTTATTAAGCTTGAGTTTAGATATTGCTATCCTCACTTCACTCAGGTCGGGTGGTTGGCAGTCTTCGCTGTCGTTGCCAATATTGAATGGTTCGTTCTGCCTGACAGCGGAATGTTGTTCGTCATCGCCGTTTAACAGTCTGCAGAAGTGGTTCTTCCATATCCTCAGCATCGACTGTGTCTCAACTACAATATTTCCTTGTTCATCTCGACAGGATTCTGTTCGAGCCTTGTATCCTTGGCTTTGACGTTTTACACTTTGGTAAAACTTGCGAACATCCTTCCTGGAGTGGCACCTCTCTATATCCTCGATCGCGCGCTTTTCTTGCTCTTTTTTCTTCTTGCTGAAGAGCCGATGTTCTTCCCTTCTTCTTTGCCTATAGAGCTCAATGGCAGCTCTCGTCTTCACCTGCAGCTTAGCCTTGTAGGCCTCGTTCTTGGCTGCGAGCATCTGTCGGCATTCCTCATCAAACCAGGGGTTTCTTGTGGTGGGCGCGAGAAACCTAGCACATCAGTTGCGGCTGATCTAATGGCCTGTTGGCATCGTTGCCATTGCTCTTCGACATTCGATGCTGGTGGTATGGTGTTAATCGAGAGGTTAAGGGATACGCGTTGTGCGAAGGTCTTGGCGGTCTCTTGCGAAATTTGATAAAACTTCTGAACATTATGTTGTGACAACGTCATTTAAATTAAGGATGGGATGGGATGGGATAGGGTATTAAACGATCCGCACTGCTGATTTTAGCCTTGTCATATGTTTATACCCTATCCCATAGGGGTATATTAGTTTTGATACTTAGTTTGTAACATAGAGAAATCATTGTGCTACATATACCTCAAAGTATATGGATCGACTCAGAATCGCTAGCTGATTCGAATTAGCCATGTCTGTCTGTCCGTCCGTCCGTCCGTCTGTCTGTTCGTCACCGATTTTTGGGCCTTAAATTTTGAGCTAGGATAATGAAATTTGGTATATAGGATCCTTGGCCGAGTCACCAGAAGAAGTGTAAACACTTTTAAAATCCGCCCACTGCCACGCCCCCTTTTAGAAAAATCGTAGTTTTAAGCCAAACCGTAATTAATTTCAAAATAGTGTGTTAGCAACATATTTAGACAATCCTAATATCTATATTTCGTCCATACAAAGTTTTTGCCACGCCCACTTTTTGGGGGCGTTTTTAGTAAAAAACGTTTTTTGTCCAAATTTTAAAACTTTCGAAAAAAATGTTGATGCAAATACTTCCGCAATGGTTATATAAACATTTTGTCAATAGATCATTTTCACCTACGCCAACATTTTGGGGGCGTTTTCTTACAAAAACCATTTGTATACCCCATCCCAAGGCATTAGCAATAGAAAACCGTTGTTTTTTGTCGAACCACAAAAGATTTTGATAAACTGTCTGTTGTGAGTCTTAGTTGGCCACGGAGGCATCTTCGATGCTGAAGAGAAGGGCTCTGCACGCTCGCGATTGCTCGGCTAAACTCGTCGGACGGGGGTAGTTCTTGCCCTCTCACCAGACATCCCAGCTCAACAAACATTTTTGTTCGTGCCAGAAAATACAAAAAGAAAAAAAAAGAAAAAGAAAGCTACTCTACGCAGACCTCGGACAGACTAAAAGGACCCTAAAAGGAAAAGGACAGAAAATAGAAAAAGTGGAAATGAAAATATAAAATGCCTATGCCAATACCACTGCAAAAGACTGGGAAAAAACCGCGGATCTAAATATTAGCCTAAGAATAAAAATAAGCTAAAACTAAATCTTTAAATAATCCCTAAAATAAAACTTATCTATCTTAAAACTAACCTAGATATACCCTACACACGATCCCAGTATCTCACAGCAGTAAATGGTTCGTCTTGATCCCGAATCACGTCAGATGTTGATGGCAGAGTCTGGCCTTCCCACCCCTTTGTGTCACGTGACACAACCGATGGCTATCCCCCTGGCCACGTTTACGAGAGATAGCCCCTTGCACTCATCAGCCGCAACCTAAGTCCTGAAAAGTCAAACTAAAAGTTCAAGTCATGTCAAGTCCTGTCGTCGTCAGTTAAACGTTCTGTTATGTCAATGTCGAATCACCAATGAACGGCCCGCCTACGTCCACACACCACCATCGAAATGAATTTAAACACTCATATTTCTAAAATAATTCACCAACACAAGAATTTTTGAGAAATATTCAACATTATTCAATCTTCAATTAAAAAATCTAAATCTACGTAAATTCTGTTTTTAATTTTTAACTTACTTAAAAAAACAATAATAAAAAAAAACTAAAACAATTACTCACGGTTATCCTGTATTTGTCCCCCGAAGTCCTGCCGGCAGCACCAAAGGAAGATTACGAGGATCGTTGACCAAATATGGTATAACGCGCATACAAAAAAAAAATTAAACACAGAAAATACCCTAAACTTAATACAAAAATTCAAAAAAAAACATATGAGAAGGCTACAATCCGCTGTGCGGATCGTTGAATACCCTATCCCATCCTATCCATAAAACTAAAATCCCCAAAAATGGGGGCATGGCTAAAAAAACGATGTGAATAAAATAGAAAAAATGATATAGTGACAACAAATTCTTCAGACTGCTTACAAAACAATTTTACGGTTCTACAAAAGACAAGGTTTTCTCCTGCATATGTTATGGGGTAGTGTATAAAAATGGTTTTTATATAAAAACGCCCCCAAAAAGTGGGCGTGGGTTAAAATGGTATATAGACGAAATGTTCATATTAATAATGTTAATGATTCTGCATCAAAATTTTTTTCGAAAAATTTAAAATTTGACCGAAAACAGATTTTAATCGAAAACGCCCCCAAAAAGTGGGCGTGGCAAAAAACTTTATATGGACGAAATATAGATATTAATATTGTCTAAATATGTTGTTCAGAAACTTTTTTAAAATTCCTTACGGTTTGGTCAAAAACTGAGTTTTTCTTAAAAGGGGGCGTGGCAGTGGGCGGATTTCAAAAATTTTTACACTTGTTCTGTAGGCAGAGACGAGGATCCTATATACCAAATTTCATTATCCTAGCTCAAAATTTAAGGCCTAAAAATCGGTGACGTACAGACGGACGGACGGACGGACGGACGGACAGACAGACATGGCTTAATCGACTCAGCTAGCGATTCTGAGTCGATCCATATACTTTGAGGTATATGTAGCTAAATTATTTCTCTATGTTACAAACTAAGTATCAAAACTAATATACCCCTATGGGATAGGGTATAAAAACTAAACTAAATATGCACTTAAATACTAAAAATTAATATTACTAAAATTATATTTTAAAATTCACAATAAAAAAAATTCAATAAAAAAATTCACTTTTGCTTTGAAAGTTTTTTCCAACGCAATCGTAGGCGTATACGCTCTGTGGCGCGTACTTTTGTAGTACGTATATACGTATATGCGTGCACTTGCTGGGTATTTGGGTTATGGTAATTTTTATACCCTATCCCATAGGGGTATATTAGTTTTGATACATAGTTTGTAACATAGAGAAATAATTTAGCTACATATACCTCAAAGTATATGGATCGACTCAGAATCGATAGCTGAGTCGATTTAGCCATGTCTGTCCGTCCGTCCGTCCGTCCGTCCGTCCGTCCGTCCGTCCGTCCGTACGTCACCAGTTTTTGGGCCTTAAATTTTGAGCTAGAAGGATGAAATTTGGTACGCGTGCTCTTTGTTGCTCCCAGCAGAACAAGTGTAAAAATTTTTGAAATCCGCCCACTGCCACGCCCCCTTTTTAGAAAAACGTATTTTTTGGCCAAACCATAAGGAATTTTGAAAAACTTTCTGAACAACATATTTAGACAATCTGAATATCTGTACTTCGTTCATATAAAGTTTTTTGCCACGCCCACTTTTTGGGGGCGTTTTCAATAAAAAACATTTTTCGGTCAAATTTTCAAATTTTCGAAAAAACTTTTGATGCAGAATCATTAGCAATATAAATATGAACATTTCGTCTATAGATCATTTTAACCCACGCCCACTTTTTGGGGGCGTTTTTATATAAAAACCATTTTTATACACCACCCCATAACATATGCAGTAGAAAACCTTGTCTTTTGTAGAACCGTAAAAGTTTTTTATAAGCAGTCTGAAGAATTTGTTGTCACCATGTCATTTTCTTTATTTTATCCACATCGTGTTTTTAGCCATGTCCACTTTTTGGGGATTTTAGTTTTACAGATAGGATGGGATAGGGTATTCAACGATCCGCACAGTGGATTGTATCCTTCTCATATGTTTATACCCTATCCCATAGGGGGGTATATTAGTGTTGATACATAGTTTGTAACATAGAGAAATAATTTTGCTACATATACCTCAAAGTATATGGATCGACTCAGAATCGCTAGCTGAGTCGATTAAGCCATGTCTGTCTGTCCGTCCGTCCGTCCGTCCGTCCGTCCGTCTGTACGTCACCGATTTTTAGGCCTTAAATTTTGAGCTAGGATAATGAAATTTGGTATATAGGATCCTCGTCTCTGCCTACAGAACAAGTGTAAAAATTTTTGAAATCCGCCCACTGCCACGCCCCCTTTTAAGAAAAACTCAGTTTTTGACCAAACCGTAAGGAATTTTAAAAAAGTTTCTGAACAACATATTTAGACAATATTAATATCTATATTTCGCAATATAAAGTTTTTTGCCACGCCCACTTTTTGGGGGCGTTTTCGATTAAAATCTGTTTTCGGTCAAATTTTAAATTTTTCGAAAAAAATTTTGATGCAGAATCATTAACATTATTAATATGAACATTTCGTCGATATACCATTTTAACCCACGCCCACTTTTTGGGGGCGTTTTTATATAAAAACCATTTTTATACACTACCCCATAACATATGCAGGAGAAAACCTTGTCTTTTGTAGAACCGTAAAATTGTTTTGTAAGCAGTCTGAAGAATTTGTTGTCACTATATCATTTTTTCTATTTTATTCACATCGTTTTTTTAGCCATGCCCCCATTTTTGGGGATTTTAGTTTTATGGATAGGATGGGATAGGGTATTCAACGATCCGCACAGCGGATTGTAGCCTTCTCATATGTTTTTTTCTTATTATGGTGTCGGAGCACCCACTTGATATTTTAAAAAAAACGAATTGTCTGTTTGTATCTTAAATTTCACCACTGGGGTGCACTTAAACTTTTTGCACTATTAGGGCACTTGTCGGTTTCGTTGTCGCCAGCGTTCGTTAACGGCCGATATAGCTGTCGCCTTGGCAATAAACGATCCCACTTTAAAAAGGGTAGCAGAGGCTCCAGACTCGCCAATGCTTTTGTCGTGAAACCTTCACAAATTAAGGGGGTTAATTCACTAACATCTTACACAAAATTTTATTATTAACCCACCTCTGCGTCTAACTTTGTTCCTCTTAGTTAGCCTATGGGACCCACAAATTCCACTCCAAAATCAGTGCTCCAATAACTGCCACCAAAATTAATTCACCAAAATTCCTAAAAGTCACCAAACTTAATAAAATTGTTCTCTAATCAAGATCTCAACTTACCCCAGTCAAAAGAAACGAAAATTTAAATTTGATTTTTGAATTTGTCGTTTTTTATACCCTATCCCATAGGGGTATATTAGTTTTGATACTTAGTTTGTAACATAGAGAAATAATTTAGCTACATATACCTCAAAGTATATGGATCGACTCAGAATCGCTAGCTGAGTCGAATTAGCCATGTCTGTCTGTCCGTCCGTCCGTCCGTCCGTCCGTCCGTCCGTCCGTCCGTCCGTCCGTCTGTACGTCACCGATTTTTAGGCCTTAAATTTTGAGCTAGGATAATGAAATTTGGTATATAGGATCCTCGTCTCTGCCTACAGAACAAGTGTAAAAATTTTTGAAATCCGCCCACTGCCACGCCCCCTTTTAAGAAAAACTCAGTTTTTGACCAAACCGTAAGGAATTTTAAAAAAGTTTCTGAACAACATATTTAGACAATATTAATATCTATATTTCGTCCATATAAAGTTTTTTGCCACGCCCACTTTTTGGGGGCGTTTTCAATTAAAAACTGTTTTCGGTCAAATTTTAAATTTTTCGAACAAAATTTTGATGCAGAATCATTAACATTATTAATATGAACATTTCGTCTATATACCATTTTAACCCACGCCCACTTTTTGGGGGCGTTTTTATATAAAAACCATTTTTATACCCTACCCCATAACATATGCAGCAGAAAACATTGTCTTTTGTAGAACCGTAAAAGTTTTTTATAAGCAGTCTGAAGAATTTGTTGTCACCATGTCATTTTCTTTATTTTATCCACATCGTGTTTTTAGCCATGTCCACTTTTTGGGGATTTTAGTTTTACAGATAGGATGGGATAGGGTATTTAACGATCCACACAGTGGATTGTAGCCTTCTCATATGTTTCTTTCTGCACTACTGTATAGGGTAATCAGCTGCTAAATTTGCATCTACTTCGATGTGTGTCGTTCTCTCAAAAGAAATTATAATCGACACGCTAATGACGTTGGAGAATGATAATTAATCAGTTGTCCTCATCTCTTGCACATGATCCCTATACCTTTCCCTTCTCCTCCTATTTCGATAATTTTTACATTCTCTAAACCTTTCTTTCTTCTCCTTTGTTTGAAATGTTTTATTTCTCTTTATCAAAATTTTCTGTTAATTCGTTGAATGTATTAGTGTTCTCTTCAAAAGTTTTCTATCTCGTCTATATTCCTTTTCTTCCCTATAGCTAACTCTAATTCGCCTTCTTTAATCAATTATCTTAGTTCACTTATAGATGTCGTTGTCATCACTAATTAGAAACATAGAATTATAGAACTAAATACATACATATATAATAAATTAATCAAACAATACATAGATAAACAGACATAATAAATAAATAAATAAATAAATAAATAAATACAAATAATTGACAATAATAAAATAAATATTCAACAAATAACATACCTATCAACTAACCATATACACCAACCCTAAATAAAATTCCCCACAGCGGACGTTCGGCGAGATTAGATCGCCCGAACGAAAGCACCAAAAAGAAACAAAAAGCATATGAGAGGCTACAATCCGCTATGCGGAATGTTGAATACCCTATCCCATCCATCCCATCCTTTAAATAAATATCCTCAAAATATAGGCCTTATGGCGATGAAATACAGAAAATGGCATTTTCACAATATATTGCTCAGACAGTTTCTCAAAATCGTTTGTGGTTAGACAAAAAACAACGTATTTCTATTGCTAATGCCTTGGGATGAGGTATACAAATGGTTTTTGTAAGAAAACGCCCCCAAAATGTGGGCGTAGGTGAAAATGATCTATGGACAAAATGTTTATATTACCATTGCGGAAGTATTTGCATCAACATTTTTTTCGAAAGTTTTAAAATTTGGACAAAAAGCGTTTTTTACTAAAAACGCCCCCAAAAAGTGATCGTGGCAAAAAACGTTGTATGAACGAAATATAGATATTAGGATTGTCTAAATATGCTGCTCAGACACTTTTTTGAAATTCCTTACGGTTTGGCCAAAAAATAAGTTTTCCTAAAAAGGGGGCGTGGCAGTGGGCGGATTTCAAAAATTTTTACACTTGTTCTGGTGGCACGGACGAGGATCCTATATACCAAATTTTATTATCCTAGCTCAAAATTTAAGGCCCAAAAATCGGTGACGAACAGACAGACGGACGGACGGACGGACGGACGGACGGACGGACGGACGGACAGACAGACATGGCTAATTCGACTCAGCTAGCGATTCTGAATCGATCCATATACTTTGAGGTATATGTAGCAAAATTATTTCTCTATGTTACAAACTAAGTATCAAAACTAATATACCCCTATGGGATAGGGTATAAACATATGAGAGGTTACAATCCGCTATGCGGATCGTTGAAAACCCTATCCCATCCCATCCTTAAAATTAATATCCTCAAAATATAGGCCTTATGGCGATGAAATACAGAAAATGATATTGTCACAATATATTGCTCAGACAGTTTATCAAAATCTTGTGTGGTTCGACAAAAAACAACGTATTTCTATTGCTAATGCCTTGGGATGGGGTATACAAATGGTTTTTGTAAGAAAACGCCCCCAAAATGTGGGCGTAGATGAAAATGATCTATGGACAAAATGTTTATATTACCATTGCGGAAGTATTTGCATCAACATTTTTTTCGAAAGTTTTAAAATTTGGACAAAAAGCGTTTTTTACTAAAAACGCCCCCAAAAAGTGATCGTGGCAAAAAACGTTGTATGAACGAAATATAGATATTAGGATTGTCTAAATATGCTGCTCAGACACTTTTTTGAAATTCCTTACGGTTTGGCCAAAAAATAAGTTTTTCTAATAAGGGGGCGTGGCAGTGGGCGGATTTCAAAAATTTTTACACTTGTTCTGGTGGCACGGACGAGGATCCTATATACCAAATTTCATTATCCTAGCTCAAAATTTAAGGCCCAAAAATCGGTGACGAACAGACAGCCGGACGGACGGACGGACGGACAGACAGACATGGCTAATTCGACTCAGCTAGCGATTCTGAGTCGATCCATATACTTTGAGGTATATGTAGCAAAATTATTTCTCTATGTTACAAACTAAGTATCAAAACTAATATACCCCCCTATGGGATAGGGTATAAACAGGTATACACAAAAAAAATCGCGAAACGTCAAAACATTACGATTGTGAAGAATATTGTGTGTGCATTGTGTATTGGAGCATCGAATTCGTGTTTTACAAAAGGTAAGTGTTTGTAATTGTTTAATAAAATATTCCACACCTGATTACGTTTGTTTACAAACTTTCTTTTTAGGAGTAGTGGATGGAGCAGGAGGGGGGCGGCTGGATGCAGAAAACATGGATTAAACAGGTAAGTGAAACATAGGGAATATTGGAGTTGTTAGTTATTTCGGGGTGTTAAAATTATTTGTTTTCTTTTTCAGGAATCTAGGATCGGAAGGATTGGCGAGACGTAGGATAGATCGTTTGTATGTTTTTGAAGGACTTGTTGCTCACTCCCGGATTCTTCACGAATCACGTCCATAGGAGGAGCTGCCTTCAAGTTCGTTGAGTCTGCCATATTGTTTTCTTTTCGGCGTCGTGTAGGGTCGTCAGGGCTAAACCGCATGAAGTCGTACGAATACATCGTTAAGTCAGTCATGTCCAGTTCAATGTCGTTCGTTATTTGTCGTGTCTTCTTCGGTTCAGTCCTTCGGGGGTATTCCTCCCACAGCGAATACGCCCCTTCAACATCTTCCCTACTCCTATGGCGACCTCCTACTGAGCCTCTGCTACCGATTTCTAAATTCCCCTCACCTGGAGGCAGATCTAAAAGACGCTTTGGCTTTGTGCCCGAATTTTTATCGGCATCCCCCATTTCTATCTTAGCGATTCAATAAATGTTTACCCAGAAGTGAATTGTGGAGGTAAAACCAAAAGCAAAAGTAATAACGTTCAAGAAACAAAATTCAAAGTTGTTTAAATAAAAAAGTGCAATATTTCAAAAAAAAAATTTTAAAGTATATTAAATTCAAAAAAAAATTTTTAATAAAAGGTTTTAGATAGTTAAATCAAAAAATTATCTTGACTTCAGTAAAAATAAAAAAAATAAAAAAAATTATAGCTACTAAAAAAAATCAAACAAAAGGTATCTTAAAATTTCAATATAAATGTTGGTAACATTCAAAAATCTGTGTTGTGTGGTGATTTATGTTTATATATTTATGTATACAAATATGCTCGAAGTGGTGTGTAGACATTTGGACAGGTTTTCCAGTCACATTGGTGAATTTGATTAAGTTTGTTTGTTCTGTAAATGGTTCGTAGTGTAATGTTTATTAACTTCTCGTTAGGTTGCGACTGGTGATTCAGAATCTTTACGAGGGCTGAAGCATTTCCTTTGCCACCCACCACACTGGGATCTGGCTGAGCCAAAACCCAGGCTGGCGGAGGACTTATCGGCTATACTTCAACCCGGCTAAAGCTTTTAGTCTTACCACTCACGCCTCACAACTGATACGGCCTAAGCCTGAATCAGTTGGCCAGCAGCTAGTAGTTCGGACTATCCACCTTAGCCCGCTGTCGATTATAGAATGGACTCCCAGCTACCTCACTAAATCTCTTAGCTATGCGCCTGGAGATCGGACAGCTGCCTTCGGTCTTTTCTATAATCGGCAGCTTAAACGGCATTTGATATATAAGAAAGTATAGAAAAGTAAAAATAATAGATACAAAAAAATAAAATTTCGCGGCGAGGTTATTATAAGTCCAAGGCAACGACCTTCTAAGATTGAAAATCGTTCCCTTGGAGTCAGAATTCGGCCTCTTAGCCGGATAAAAAACGTTGGGCGCCATTGTTGTGAGTCTTAGTTGGCCACGGAGGCATCTTCGATGCTGAAGAGAAGGGCTCGGCACGCTCGCGATTGCTCGGCTAAACTCGTCGGACGGGGGTAGTTCTTGCCCTCTCACCAGACATCCCAGCTCAACAAACATTTTTGTTCGTGCCAGAAAATACAAAAAGAAAAAAAAAAGAAAAAGAAAGCTACTCTACGCAGACCTCGGACAGACTAAAAGGACCCTAAAAGGAAAAGGACAGAAAATAGAAAAAGTGGAAATGAAAATATCAAATGCCTATGCCAATACCACTGCAAAAGACTGGGAAAAAACCGCGGATCTAAATACTAGCCTAAGAATAAAAATAAGCTAAAACTAAATCTTAAAATAATCCCTAAAATAAAACTTATCTATCTTAAAACTAACCTAGATATACCCTACACACGATCCCAGTATCTCACAGCAGTAAATGGTTCGTCTTGATCCCGAATCACGCCAGATGTTGATGGCAGAGTCTGGCCTTCCCACCCCTTTGTGTCACGTGACACAACCGATGGCTATCCCCCTGGCCACGTTTACGAGAGATAGCCCCTTGCACTCATCAGCCGCAACCTAAGTCCTGAAAAGTCAAACTAAAAGTTCAAGTCATGTCAAGTCCTGTCGTCGTCAGTTAAACGTTCTGTTATGTCAATGTCGAATCACCAATGAACGGCCCGCCTACGTCCACACACCACCATCGAAATGAATTTAAACACTCATATTTCTAAAATAATTCACCAACACAAGAATTTTTGAGAAATATTCAACATTATTCAATATTCAATTAAAAAATCTAAATCTACGTAAATTCTGTTTTTAATTTTTAACTTACTTAAAAAAACAATAATAAAAAAAAACTAAAACAATTACTCACGGTTATCCTGTATTTGTCCCCCGAAGTCCTGCCGGCAGCACCAAAGGAAGATTACGAGGATCGTTGACCAAATATGGTATAACGCGCATACAAAAAAAAAATTAAACACAGAAAATACCCTAAACTTAATACAAAAATTCAAAAAAAAAAAACTAAACTAAATATGCACTTAAATACTAAAAATTAATATTACTAAAATTATATTTTAAAATTCACAAAAAAAAATTTCAATAAAAAAATTCAATTTTGCTTTGAAAGTTTTTTCCAACGCAATCGTAGGCGTATACGCTCTGTGGCGCGTACTTTTGTAGTACGTATATACTTATATGCGTGCACTTGCTGGGTATTTGGGTTATGGTAATTTTTTTTTCTTATTATGGTGTCGGAGCACCCACTTGATATTTTAAAAAAAACGAATTGTCTGTTTATACCCTATCCCATAGGGTTATATTAGTTTTGATACATAGTTTGTAACATAGAGAAATAATTTAGCTAGATATACCTCAAAGTATATGGATCGACTCAGAATCGATAGCTGAGTCGATTTAGCCATGTATGTCCGTCCGTACGTCACCAGTTTTTGGGCCTTAAGTTTTGAGCTAGAAGGATGAAATTTGGTACACGTGCTCTTTATTGCTCCCAGCAGAACAAGTGTAAACATTTTTGAAATCCCACCACTGCCACGCCCCTTTTTAGAAAAACGTAGTTTTAAGCCAAACCGTAAGGAATTTCAAAAAAGTGTCTGAGCAGCATATTTAGACAATCCTAATATCTATATTTCGTCAATATAAAGTTTTTTGCCACGTCCACTTTTTGGGGGGTTTTTAGTAAAAAACGCTTTTTGTCCAAATTTTAAAACTTTCGAAAAAATTTTTGATGCAAATACATCCGCAATGGTCCATAGATAATTTTCACCTACGCCCACATTTTGGGGGCGTTTTCTAACAAAAACCATTTGTATACCCCATCCCAAGGCATTAGCAATAGAAATACGTTATTTTTTGTCGAACCACAAAAGATTTTGAGAAACTGTCTGAGCAATATATTGTGACAATGTCATTTTCTGTATTTCATCGCCATAAGGCCTATATTTTGAGGATATTAATTTTAAGGATGAGATGGGATAGGATATTCAACGATCCGCACAGCGGATTGTAGCCTCACATATGTTTATACTCTATCCCATAGGGGTATATTAGTTTTGATACTTAGTTTGTAACATAGAGAAATAATTTAGCTACATATACCTCAAAGTATATGGATCGACTCAGAATCGCTAGCTGAGTCGAATTAGCCATGTCTGTCTGTCCGTCCGTCCGTCCGTCCGTCCGTCCGTCCGTCTGTTCGTCACCGATTTTTGGGCCTTAAATTTTGAGCTAGGATAATGAAATTTGGTATATAGGATCCTTGGCCGAGTCACCAGAACAAGTGTAAAAATTTTTAAAATCCGCCCACTGCCACGCCCCTTTTTAGAAAAAACGTAGTTTTAAGCCAAACCGTAAGGAATTTCAAAAAAGTGTGTTTGCAACATATTTAGACAATCCCAATATCTATATTTCGTCCATACAAAGTTTTTTGCCACGCCCACTTTTTGGGGGCGTTTTTAGTAAAAAACGTTTTTGTCCAAATTTTAAATCTTTAAAAAAAATTTTTGATGCAAATACTTCCGCAATGGTAATATAAACATTTTGTTCATAGATCATTTTCACCTACGCCCACATTTTGGGGGCGTTTTCTTACAAAAACCATTTGTATACCCCCTCCCAAGGCATTAGCAATAGAAAACCGTTGTTTTTTGTCGAACCACAAAAGATTTTGATAAACTGTCTGAGCAATATATTGTGACAATATCATTTTCTGTATTTCATCGCCATAAGGCCTATATTTTGAGGATATTAATTTTAAGGATGGGATGGGATAGGGTTTTCAACGATCCGCATAGCGGATTGTAACCTCTCATATGTTTATACCCTATCCCATAGGGGGGTATATTAGTTTTGATACTTAGTTTGTAACATAGAGAAATAATTTTGCTACATATACCTCAAAGTATATGGATCGACTCAGAATCACTAGCTGAGTCGAATTAGCCATGTCTGTCTGTCCGTCCGTCCGTCCGTCCGTCCGTCCGTCCGTCCGTCTGTCTGTTCGTCAGCGGTTTTTGGGCCTTAAATTTTGAGCTAGGATAATGAAATTTGGTATATAGGATCCTCGTCCGTGCCACCAGAACAAGTGTAAAAATTTTTGAAATCCGCCCACTGCCACGCCCCCTTTTTAGGAAAACTTATTTTTTGGCCAAACCGTAAGGAATTTCAAAAAAGTGTCTGAGTAGCATATTTAGACAATCCTAATATCTATATTTCGTTCATACAAAGTTTTTTGCCACGCCCACTTTTTGGGGGCGTTTTTAGTAAAAATCGCTTTTTGTCCAAGTTTTAAAACTTTCGAAAAAAATTTTGATGCAAATACTTCCGAAATGGTAATATAAACATTTTGTCCATAGATCATTTTCACCTACGCCCACATTTTGGGGGCGTTTTCTTACAAAAACCATTTGTATACCCCATCCCAAGGCATTAGCAATAGAAATACGTTGTTTTTTGTCGAACCACACAAGATTTTGAGAAACTATCTGAGCAATATATTGTGAGAATGTCATAAGGCCTATATTTTGAGGATATTAATTTAAAGGATGGGATGGGATAGGGTATTCAACGATCCGCATAGCGGATTGTAGCCTCTCATATGTTTTTATCTTAAATTTCACCACTGGGGTGCACTTAAACTTTTTGTACTATTAGGGCACTTGTCGGTTTCGTTGTCGCCAGCGTTCGTTATCGGCCGATATAGCTGTCGCCTTGGCAATAAACGATCCCACTTTAAAAAGGGTAGCAGAGGCTCCAGACTCGCCAATGCTTTTGTCGTGAAACCTTCACAAATTAAGGGGGTTAATTCACTAACATCTTACACAAAATTTTATTATTAACCCACCTCTGCGTCTAACTTTGTTCCTCTTATGGCCTATGGGACCCACAAATTCCACTCCAAAATCAGTGCTCCAATAACTGCCACCAAAATTAATTCACCAAAATTCCTAAAAGTCACCAAACTTAATAAAATTGTTCTCTAATCAAGATCTCAACTTACCCCAGTCAAAAGAAACGAAAATTTAAATTTGATTTTTGAATTTGTCGTTTTTTCTTTCTGCACTACTGTATAGGGTAATCAGCTGCTAAATTTGCATCTACTTCGATGTGTGTCGTTCTCTCAAAAGAAATTATAATCGACACGCTAATGACGTTGGAGAATGATAATTAATCAGTTGCCAAGGCGACAGCTATATCGGCCGTTAACGAACGCTGGCGACAACGAAACCGACAAGTGCCCTAATAGTGCAAAAAGTTTAAGTGCACCCCAGTGGTGAAATTTAAGATAAAAACATATGAGAAGGCTACAATCCGCTGTGCGGATCGTTGAATACCCTATCCCATCCTATCCATAAAACTAAAATCCCCAAAAAAGGGGACATGGCTAAAAACACGATGTGGATAAATAGAAAAAATGATATAGTGACAACAAATTCTTCAGACTGCTTACAAAACACTTTAACGGTTCTACATAAGACAAGGTTTTCTCTTGCATATGTTATGGGGTAGTGTATAAAAAAGGTTTTTATATAAAAACGCCCCCTAAGAGTGGGCGTGGGTTAAAATGGTATATAGACGAAATGTTCATATTAATAATGTTAATGATTCTGCATCAAAATTTTTTTCGAAAAATTTAAAATTTGACCGAAAACAGTTTTTTATTGAAAACGCCCCCAAAAAGTGGGCGTGGCAAAAAACTTTATATGGACGAAATATAGATATTAATATTGTCTAAATATGTTGTTCAGAAACTTTTTGAAAATTCCTTACGGTTTGGTCAAAAACTGAGTTTTTCTTAAAAGGGGGCGTGGCAGTGGGCGGATTTCAAAAATTTTTACACTTGTTCTGTAGGCAGAGACGAGGATCCTATATACCAAATTTCATTATCCTAGCTCAAAATTTAAGGCCTAAAAATCGGTGACGTACAGACGGACGGACGGACGGACGGACGGACGGACAGACAGACATGGCTTAATCGACTCAGCTAGCGATTCTGAGTCGATCCATATACTTTGAGGTATATGTAGCAAAATTATTTCTCTATGTTACAAACTAAGTATCAAAACTAATATACCCCTATGGGATAGGGTATAAACATATGGGAGGCTACAATCCACTGTGCGGATCGTTGAATACCCTATCCCATCCCATCCTTAAGATTAACATCTCCAAAAAGTGGGCTTTATTAGCCTATAATATAGAAAATGACATTGTCACAACAATATATTGTTCAAACAGTTTATCAGAATATTTTGTTGTTTGACAAAACACATCGTTTTCCTCCTGTATATGCTATGGGATAAGGTATACAAATGGTTTTTGTAAGAAAACGCCCCCAAAATGTGGGCGTAGGTGAAAATGATCTATGGACAAAATGTTTATATTACCATTGCAGAAGTATTTGCATCAAAATTTTTTTCGAAAGTTTTAAAATTTGGACAAAAAGCGTTTTTTACTAAAAACGCCCCCAAAAGGGGCGTGGCAGTGGGCGGATTTCAAAAATTTTTACAATTGTTCTGGTGGCACGGACGAGGATCCTATATACCAAATTTCATTATCCTAGCTCAAAATTTAAGGCCCAAAAACCGCTGACGAACAGACAGACGGACGGACGGACGGACGGACAGACAGACATGGCTAATTCGACTCAGCTAGCGATTCTGAGACTTTGAGGTATATGTAGCTAAATTATTTCTCTATGTTACAAACTAAGTATCAAAACTAATATACCCCTATGGGATAGGGTATACACATATATGAGGCTACAATCCGCTATGCGGATCGTTGAATACCCTATCACATCCCATCCTTTAAATTAATATCCTCAAAATATAGGCCTTATGGCGATGAAATACAGAAAATGACATTGTCACAATATAGCTATTGCTCAGACAGTTTCTCAAAATCTTTTGTGGTTCGACAAAAAACAACGTATTTCTATTGCTAATGCCTTGGGATGGGGTATACAAATGGTTTTTGTAAGAAAACGCCCCAAAAATGTGGGCGTAGGTGAAAATGATCTATTAACAAAATGTTTATATTACTATTGCGGAAGTATTTGCATCAAAACTTTTTTCGAAAGTTTTAAAATTTGGACAAAAAACGTTTTTTACTAAAAACGCCCCTAAAAAGTGTGCGTGGCACAAAACTTTGTATGGACGAAATATAGATATAAGGATTGTCTAAATATGTTGCAAACACACTTTTTTGAAATTCCTTACGGTTTGGCCTAAAACTACGTTTTTTTCTAAAAGGGGGCGTGGCAGTGGGCGGATTTTAAAAATGTTTACACTTATTCTGGTGACTCGGCCAAGGATCCTATATACCAAATTTCATTATCCTAGCTCAAAATTTAAGGCCCAAAAATCGGTGACGAACAGACAGACGGACGGACAGACAGACATGGCTAATTCGACTCAGCTAGCGATTCTGAGTCGATCCATATACTTTGAGGTATATGTAGCTAAATTATTTCTCTATGTTACAAACTAAGTATCAAAACTAATATACCCCTATGGGATAGGGTATAAACATATGAGAGGCTACAATCCGCTATGCGGATCGTTGAATACCCTATTCCATCCCATCCTTTAAATTAATATCCTCAAAATATAGGCCTTATGGCGATGAAAAACAGAAAATGACATTGTCACAATATATTGCTCAGACAGTTTCTCAAAATCTTTTGTGGTTCGACAAAAAACAACGTATTTCTATTTTTTTTTTTTTTTTAAATTCTGACCTGCCTAAGCAGTAATATACACATCGACTTAAAAGATCTATTGTGCTTGCCGTCAGATGCTTTTTAGGTTAGTAGCGCTTCTACTTTCCTAATGTAGCTGATAATACTTTCAGCCGAAGATTTCCTCAATTCTACGGGACTTAAGAATTCCCTGAAGAAAGATTCTCTTCTCATACCGTAAAGAGCCGGGCATTCACATATGATATGCTCGGCTGTTTCGTCTTCTTCTAGACATAGTCTGCACTCCGGTGAGTCGACTAGACGCATTTTGTTTAGGTGATATCGCAGACCGTGATGACCAGTTAGGTAGCCTACTAAGTTTTTGATATCGTGCCTGCGAAGATTTAGTATCGTGTCGGCATCTGATTTGAAGGGCTGAAAAGCTCTTTTGGCCTGTCTTAGGCCTTGGATGTTTCCCCAGTATGAAACACATCTGTTTTGTTCCCAGTTTTTATACCCTATCCCATAGGGGGGTATATTAGTTTTGATACTTAGTTTGTAACATAGAGAAATAATTTTGCTACATATACCTCAAAGTATATGGATCGACTCAGAATCACTAGCTGAGTCGAATTAGCCATGTCTGTCTGTCCGTCCGTCCGTCCGTCCGTCCGTCCGTCCGTCCGTCCGTCCGTCCGTCCGTCCGTCTGTCTGTTCGTCAGCGGTTTTTGGGCCTTAAATTTTGAGCTAGGATAATGAAATTTGGTATATAGGATCCTCGTCCGTGCCACCAGAACAAGTGTAAAAATTTTTGAAATCCGCCCACTGCCACGCCCCCTTTTTAGGAAAACTTATTTTTTGGCCAAACCGTAAGGAATTTCAAAAAAGTGTCTGAGTAGCATATTTAGACAATCCTAATATCTATATTTCGTTCATACAAAGTTTTTTGCCACGCCCACTTTTTGGGGGCGTTTTTAGTAAAAATCGCTTTTTGTCCAAGTTTTAAAACTTTCGAAAAAAATTTTGATGCAAATACTTCCGAAATGGTAATATAAACATTTTGTCCATAGATCATTTTCACCTACGCCCACATTTTGGGGGCGTTTTCTTACAAAAACCATTTGTATACCCCATCCCAAGGCATTAGCAATAGAAATACGTTGTTTTTTGTCGAACCACACAAGATTTTGAGAAACTATCTGAGCAATATATTGTGAGAATGTCATAAGGCCTATATTTTGAGGATATTAATTTAAAGGATGGGATGGGATAGGGTATTCAACGATCCGCATAGCGGATTGTAGCCTCTCATATGTTTTATGACTAGATTTATGGCTGATTTGGGGATTGCACAGAAGGGTTCAGGTCCAATGAAGGGGGTTTCGGAACCTTTTCTGGCTAGTTCATCAGCTTTTTCGTTACCTTCAACTCCCTTATGTCCGGGGACCCACCATAGTTTGGTTTTGTTCCTGGAACTGAGTGTTTGGAGGGAGTTGAAGCAGTGTAGTACTGATTTGGAGTCAATGATGTGTGAGCTAAGGGCTTTTATAGCTGCTTGACTGTCCGTGAATATATGGATGTTTGCGCCTTTAATACCTGAGTTGTGTATTAGGTTTGCGCATTCTTTTATGGCATGGAGCTCAGCTTGGAATACACTAGGGTTTTTTCCCATAGGTATTGAGATGTTTTTATTTGGTCCATGTATGCCAGCTCCTACCCCTGAGTCCATTTTAGAACCATCCGTATACCACTTTAGGCCGTTTAGGCAGTTTGGAGAGTTGTTGCTACACCATGCTTCTCTGGTTGTGATCTCCGTTGAGAATCTTTTGTCGAAGCATAGTGTCTTTGGTAAGCGGTCTGTAACCGCACAGATCATGTCAAGTTCTGGAAGTTCGGATAGAAGTTCAATTAGTTTTAGATGTTCACTAATGTTTAATTCTTCCGCTTGTGTCAAACTTGCTGAGCTGCGAATTGCCACTTTTTTTATATAAATGTGGAGAGGTGTTAGTCCTATTATGGCTTCCATAGCCGCCGTGGGACAGGTACGCATAGCTCCGGTAATGCCCAGACAGGCAAGCCGTTGTACCTTGTTTAATTTATTTATAGTTGTTTTTTGGGTGACTTTGTTCCACCATACTATTGAAGCGTATGTTATAATGGGACTGACCATGATCGTGTAGATCCAGTGTGTGGTCTTTGGAGAGATTCCCCAGGTTTTACCATACATGCTTCGGCAAGCCCAGAAAGCTTTGGTTGCTTTTTGAATTTTGTTGTTGATGTGGGAGTTCCAGCTTAGTTTTTTATCGAGGATCACTCCAAGATATTTTACTTCGTTGGAATACTCAATGTATGTACCATTTATTGAAATTTGGGTAAGATTTAATTTCCTCCTTTTTGTAAAAGGGACGATGATAGCCTTGCTGGGGTTTATAGAGAGACTTTCTTTATTACACCAGTCTATGACTATCTTAAGGGCGTTTTGATAACGTGTTGTAACTTCGTTTGGTTCTTTGCCCTTTATTATGATGACTAGGTCATCGGCGTATCCAATTATATTGAAACCTGCATTACTTAGGTCTTGAAGTAGGTTATCGATAACCAGAGACCATAGTAGGGGTGAGAGTACTCCTCCCAGAGGGCAGCCTTTAACGGCTGTTACTGATACTGAGGTCTGTGCTGATGAAGCAGTTATTTTCCGACTTTCAAGCATCGCTTTGATCCATTTGATGGTGGGATGATCTATTCTTCTATGAGTCAAAGCATTTGATATGGAGTCATATCCAGTGTTGTCAAAAGCGCCCTCTATGTCTAGGAAGGCACATAAAGCTACTTCTTTGTTTTCGTATGCACTTTTTATTTGTGATGTTAAACTTAGAATTGCTCCTTCCGTGGATTTACCTTTTTGGTAGGCGAATTGACATGGGTGCAGAGGAGTGCTTTCATTTAAGCACTCTCTAATGTGTACGTCAAGTATTCTTTCCATTGTTTTCAGGAAAAACGATGTTAAGCTTATTGGACGGTATGATTTAGGTAGTTCTATTGGTTTGCCTGGTTTGGGGATAAATACCACGTTTACCTCCCTCCAGGTTTGTGGTATGTAGCCCCAATTGAAACTAAACCTAAATAAGGCTACCATAGTGGGTAGGAAAAAGTCCAAGCCCTTTTGTATAAGAGCAGGAAAGATTCGGTCTGTCCCTGGTGCCTTGTATGGTTTAAATGAGTTGATCGCCCATTTGACCTTATCCGGAGTGAAAAGTTTGCCGGATAAACTATTAGTCCTTTTCAGGTTTATAGGAGGTGAGTCATCTATCATGTGTTCATGAAACTCACTTGTGATTGTAGAGCCGGGAAAGTGTACCTGAAGAAGTGTGGTCAACGTTTCTTCCCGGTCGCATGTGATTTTACCGTCAGCTTTGACTAGTAATCCCATGCAGTTTGTTTTATCTTTCGAGAGTGCCCTCTGGAGACGCGCCACCGCCGGAAGCTCTTCGAGTTCCTCACAGTATTTGCGCCAGGACGCTCTTTTTGATTTTCGCAACTCTATGTTGTATTGGGTAAGTAGAGATTTATATTGGTCCCACTTTCCGGTGCGTTTGGCTTTATTGAAAAGTTTTCTTACTCTTTTACGGAAACTTTCTAGGTTATCGTTCCACCATGGTGTGCACCTCTTTGCCACAGTGCGTTTAACCTTACAGCTATTTGTAAAAGATGAGATGATAATGTCATTTAGTTGACATTGTGCGACTTCCGCTTCACTTACACATGAAGGTTTTTCTGGAAGTATGTCACGTATTTCTATTGCTAATGCCTTGGGATGTGGTATACAAATGGTTTTTGTAAGAAAACGCCCCCAAAATGTGGGCGTAGGTAAAAATGATCTATGGACAAAATGTTTATATTACCATTGCGGAAGTATTTGCATCTGTTGCAGCAAGATTATTTGTATATTTTAATGTAAACTAATGTATAATTTATGTCAATGTAACTTGCCCATTTTGTGGAATGTAAATGTAAAGCAAATAGTAAATGTCAACATTCCTATGTCAAATCAATTGTCAATATGTCAATTCAATAATGATATGATAAGAAACAATAAAATTTATAACGAATCAGAAACCCAGAGTGTGTGGTCGTGCCTTTTAATTACAGCTCTTAACATTTGGTCCTATCGAGTCGAATATACATTTTTATGTTGACCGATAGTTTAGAGTTAAAAATTTAATCAATCAAAGTTGTGCAATATACATGTTTAAATTGTGTTGAATTATACTACGTCGTTGGATATCCTGTCGCCGTTGGATTTGTGCAATTGAAGTCTTCGTCCCGTTGGAATTTATGCAGTAATCGAGTGCCGTTGTCCATTGCCGTTGTCCAGTGCCGTTGTCCAGTGCCGTTGTCCATTGCCGTTGTCCATTGCCGTTGTCCATTGCCGTTGTCCATTGCTGTTGATCATTGCTGTTGATCATTGCCGTTGTCCAGTGCCGTTGAGTTCATTGTCAATTTGTTTGGAAATTCTACGTTTGGATGTGTGCTATTTATTGCTGTTCAGAGGATTCACACCTGAAAAAGGAAAATTTGCATGTGAGTACGAAAGAGATATTTAAACAAATTCGCTATAAACAAGACCCTTTCCATTGTGACTTGGATCCTACAACGTTGCATTTTTGTCAAACTGGAGTGATATTCTGCAATCAGAGCCGTTGCCAGTTCCGTAATTGTTGAATCCGCTGTGTCCAGTTATCAAGTGCCGTGCCAGTGTTCCTGTTGAAAGCCGTTTGCTGTGTCGAGTCATCAAGTGCCGTAATCCAGTGTTCCTGTTAAAACCCATTTGCTGTGTCCAGTTAACAAGTGTAATCCAGTGCTGTTCAACCGTATGCTGTCTTAATCATCCATCACACCGTTGCTGTCGAAATCGATTTGTGTGTTGTTGTGTCAGTGGAGTACCTGAAAAGGATCAAGTGCAATCAAAACTCTTCAAAGTGAGTACAACGATTTATCTTACCATTCATATACCATATATTACATAATTACAACAATATGAGTATTACCGCGACATGGAAGTTATTTAATAGAATGTGTATCCAATTGGAAAAGGATCACATGAAATTCGAACAGATCGGCGACATCCTTCGAACTAAGAATTATATAGCGAGTAGATTGAGTGTGTTAGAAGATAATTATAGAACAATATGTGAACATCGCGATGAAATCGAGAGTTCTGAGAGTAACGAAGACAAGTTATCCAAAGTAGAAGAAATGTATGATAAGGTTATGGAAACATATCTTCTTTACAGAACGTCTCTCCTTAATGTTCTCGATAAATTAGAGATGCAGGAAACAATCAAGGGGGAAGAAAAGCGGTATACTCTTTTAAATGTCTCCAAACCATCATTGTCAAATGACATTAGATTACCCTGCATAAATATTCCCAATTTTGCTGGTTCCTATGAACAATGGCGTTCGTTTCATGATCTTTTTGTGTCCCTTGTTCATGATAATAATTCATTATCTAATCTCCAGAAATTACACTACTTGAAATCAAGTTTAACTGGTGATGCTAAGGATTTGCTGCATAGTATTGATGTAGACAATGATAGTAATGAACAAGCGTGGACAATTTTAAAAACACGGTTTGATCATAAAAGGATACCAGTTAATACCCAATTGAAGATCTTTTTTGACCAACCAGCTATAACATCAGAAAGCTCACATGCAATCAAAGGGCTTCTTGATAAAACTACGGAAGTGTTGCACTCCTTAAAGAAATTAAAGGTTCCCGTAGATAGTTGGGATGCGGTTATCATTTTTACTTTGTTGCGAAAATTGCCCACATCAACACAACAATTGTGGGAGGAAAAATTGGGTATTACTAAAGAGCTTGCGAGTTTTAAGGATTTCTCGGAATTTTTGGAAATACGTTTCCGTTCATTAGAGGTTATGGACCAACAAAAACCCAAATCAAAACAGTATTTCCAAAAAGCCCAGTCGAAACCCAATGTTCTACATATCAAACCTGTAAATAAGGATAAATATATTTGCTCGGTTTGTCGTAATGGTCAACATTCACTCAGGACTTGTGTTCGTTTTATCAATCTTGATGTAAATGCTAAGTGTAGGATGGCGAAACAACTAGGGGTACGTGAAAATTGTCTGGCTTACAGCCACAAGACACAGCAATGCCCCAGTCAAAAGCGGTGTTATTATTGCAAGCAGAAACATCACTCTCTCTTGCATTATAACAACAGTAACCAGTACAACAACGCATCAACATCAGGTTCTCGTTCTCACCCTTCACAAACAACATCCTTTAATATGCAGTCACCTCCACCACTCCATTCACATTCGCAATCCCATTTGAATTCTGCTCAAAATTCACACAACAACCAAAATTCTTACCAAGTCTCAACACAAGTCGATCCTAATACACCACCATTCATCACCACCACTGAACATCCATGTACTAGTTCATCGGTCAACAATTACCACACACTTCACAATTCCAATACACACATTTTGTTGGCGACAGCTGTTCTACTGGTACGAGCATCAAGTGGTGAATATATTCACATGAGGGCGCTGATAGATCCTGGGTCAGAGGCGACTTTCATCACCGAAGCGGCTGCACAGCATTTGAGGTTGAAGAAGATCCGTACCTTTGTTGAGGTATCCGGGCTAGGTAATACGAAAAGCGGTTCATCTCAAAAAATGGTTCAACTAAATCTTCGTTCTGCTCATACCAGCTTTGAAACTCAGGCTAGGGCGTTTGTCTTCAATACATTAACCGGACTCCTCCCAAGCAATAAATCGATTCCAAGTAGGTGGAATCACATTCAAGGCTTGAAACTAGCGGATCCATTATTTTACAAACCTGGCAAGGTAGACATTCTGTTAGGTAATGACATTTTTTGTGAAGTCGTTCTTCCTGAAATTATTCGCGGAAATGAGCCAATATCACCGATTGCTCAAAACACTCAATAAGGATGGGTTATTCTAGGCAAAGTACCAACATCGAGTTGTAAGGTAGTCAACAATTTCCTACAATTCTGCGATGTCGATACCCAGTTGAGAAGGTTTTGGGAAATAGAGGAATCACCATTCGCAGATGCTGAAACTGCGGAAAATGTTGAGTACGAAAATCATTTTTGCTCACATACCAGGCGTTTACCAGGAGGACGATTTGAGGTATCATTACCTTTCAAGGCCGGCATATATCCTGCACTAGGATCGAGTAAAGAAGGAGCCCTAAGACGATTTCACCAGCTGGAAAGACGGTTCGAGAACAATCCAATGCTACATGAGGAGTACACTAAATGTATTGAAGAATATCTACAGCTCAAGCAGATGTTCGAAGTAGATGTCAGTCGTGATGAAGTTTTAAAATCTCCGTACCATTATGTTGTGCCACACCATGCTGTTTTTAAGGAGTCCAGTACGACGACGAAACTTCGTGTGGTTTTTGACGCTGCCTTTAAGACTACAGATGGAACTACCTTAAATGATCACCTCATGGTTGGACCTAAAACACAGGCAAACATAATGGACATAATCTTGAAATGGAGGAGGTACAAAATTACCTTAACAGCTGACATCGAAAAAATGTTTCGACAAATCAACGTTGGAAAAGCAGATTCGTATTATCAGCTCATTTACTGGCGAAAAGCAAAAACGGATCCCATAAAGATGTACCGATTAAAGACGGTGACCTTTGGAACAGCTTCTGCTCCTTATTTGGCAACTCGTGCACTAAACATGTTAGCTAATGAAAATAAGGAAAAGCATCCATTAGCAGCAAAGATGATACTTGAGGATATGTACGTTGACGACTTGGTAAGCGGAGCAGATTCGGTTATGGAGGCCCAACAGAAGATCGATGAAATCACAAAAACACTTTCATCAGCTGGCTTTCACCTTCGCAAGTGGGCAAGTAATAACAAAGAAGTGTTAAATACGATTCCTCCCATTGAACGCGAAGTTGATTTAGTTCTACCCTTTGATTCTTTGAAACATATAAAGACATTAGGCATAAAATGGATCCCCTCTAGTGATAGCTTCTCTTTTCAATGGCTGCACACCAATACTCTTGAAATTACAAAACGCAACATTCTCTCAACCATCGCCAAACTTTTTGATCCTCTGGGCTGGATTTCGCCATGTGTGATTTCCGCTAAAATACTCATGCAACAACTGTGGTTGAAGGGATTGACATGGGATGCTCCGGTTCCATTAGTACTGCATAGAGAATGGGTTGCACTTCAAGCAGAGTTGCCATTGTTAGAGAAGATCAGGATACCACGATGGATTTTCACTAGAAGGGGAAATCAAAGGTTAGAATTACATGGGTTTAGTGACGCTTCAATGAAAGCTTACGGTGCGGTAGTTTACCTTAGGGTTTTAGATGATTTCAACAACATACAAAATCATCTTTTAGTATCTAAAACCAAGGTAGCTCCATTAAACACAGTTTCACTTCCTCGGTTGGAGCTTTGCGGTGCTGTGATTTTAGCCCGCTTGATAAGTTACAGCATAAAGGTTTTGCAGTTAACCGATATCGACGTCTATGCCTGGACTGATTCCACAATAACGCTGTGTTGGATAACATCGCCGCCATCTAAATGGAAGACCTTCATTGGAAACAGGGTTGCAGAAATCCAAAGGTTGACCAACACCAATGTTTGGAAACATGTTCCAACACACCATAACCCGGCAGATTTGGCGTCGAGAGGGGTTTTACCATCTGAACTGCTCAACAACAGCCTGTGGTGGAGGGGACCAGCGTTTCTTCAATCGCCGTGGAAGTTTACGGTTCCAAATCAACCATCGTCTTTGGAAACTGATGAGGAGACTCGTCCAGTCAAAGTACACACCAACTGCATCTTAAAAAATGAAAATGTGTTAGCAAAACAAATTAACAAACATTCTAACTTACAAACATTAATTCGAGTTGTAGCATATTGCAGAAGGTTCATCTTCAACATCCGTCAAGAACCTCAGAATCGAGTTAGAGAACCACTTTCTCCTTCGGATGTTCAGGAGGCAACACTTACCTGTATCCTATATGTCCAACTTGATATGTTTTCTTCCGAAATAAAAGAACTTAAACAAAACCGATCATCAATGAAATATTTTGGATCCCTCAACCCTTTCATTGACACCACAGGTGCTTTGAGAGTCGAAGGCAGATTACAAAATTCGGATTTAAACTTTCAGCAACAACACCCAATCATACTCAAGGCAGATCATCACTTCACCCAATTACTTCTTCGATATGCCCATGAGCGTACGTTTCATGGAGGAGTGCAGCAGATGATCACATACCTACGCACACAATATTGGATTTTGAACATCAAGCGAAGTGTTAAAAAGTACATCCACCATTGCACCATCTGCTACAGACACAATCCAAAACTGATGCAACAACAAATGGGAAATCTTCCGCCACCCCGCGTAAGAATCTCAAGGCCATTCACCCATACCGGAGTGGATTACGCAGGGCCAATAGACGTCAAGGCATGGAATGGTCGAGGCGCCAAAATGTATAAGGGATACTTTGCGATATTTGTCTGTTTAGCAACAAAGGCCATTCATTTGGAAGCAGTGAGTGACATGACCACTCAAGCATTCTTAGCAGCATTTCGAAGATTTACCGCACGCAGAGGAGTTTGTGCCGAAATGTACAGCGATTGTGGTAAAAACTTCGTCGGAGCAAATACAGAGCTGCAAAGAATGCTAAAGGCTGCAAACATAGATTGGACTGAGGTAGCCACAACAACAACAAACATCGGAACGAAATGGAATTTCATTCCTCCCGCTTCTCCTCATTTCGGAGGACTATGGGAAGCAGGAGTGAAATCGGTCAAATTCCATTTGAAACGAGTCATCAAAAATGAAACGCTGACATTTGAGCAGCTCAGCACACTTCTGGCTCAAATACAAGCGTGTTTAAACTCGAGACCTCTTTGTCCGTTGACCGATAATCCCGATGATTTTGAAGCCCTGACACCAGCACATTTTTTAATTGGTACCTCAGCCCAACTTATACCACAAGCAGATCAAACCGTGGAGAAGATATCGTGCATCGACAGGTGGAAGAGAATTCAAGGAGCTGTTCAAACTTTTTGGAAACTATGGAGCGGAGATTATTTGGCCCGTCTACAACAACGACCGAAAGGGCTTAAAATCGCGTCACAACCAAACGTCGGGGACTTAGTTTTATTGAAGGATGAACGTATACCACCATCTAAATGGATACTCAGCCGCATAACCAAAACATACCCTGGAACAGATAACTTGATTCGAGTTGTAAAAGTTAGGACTCAAACAGGAGAACTCAAACGACCCATCACTAAAATATGTTATCTACCATCAAATACAAGCACCACAAAAGCATCTTTAATTTAAAACTAAATCTTAAAAATCGAACATCATGCTACACAAATTTATATACACTTACCTACTTACAATAAACTCGCTCTAAAATTCTTCTATTCTACACACACTCTTAATCACTCGCATTTATATACTCACTCATTATAATTGAAACTTATTTAAAAGGCATTTCATTATTAAGACCACTGACATACACACAACACTCAAAATATCTGACGCGGACTTATTCAGATATACATTTATTCTACAACACTTTGACACCATTCACAAAAATACACAATCACACTAAAATACAACACTAAAGATCATAACCAATCGATCGAAACATTCAACACTACACTCATTCAAAATCTATAATTTGAAAAACACAATTTATAAAACCACATTCACTCATTAAAGACTTTCATTCGAAATTTAAATAAAAAACATATGAGAAGGCTACAATCCGCTGTGCGGATCGTTGAATACCCTATCCCATCCTATCCATAAAACTAAAATCCCCAAAAAAGGGGACATGGCTAAAAACACGATGTGGATAAATAGAAAAAATGATATAGTGACAACAAATTCTTCAGACTGCTTACAAAACACTTTAACGGTTCTACATAAGACAAGGTTTTCTCTTGCATATGTTATGGGGTAGTGTATAAAAAAGGTTTTTATATAAAAACGCCCCCAAAAAGTGGGCGTGGGTTAAAATGGTATATAGACGAAATGTTCATATTAATAATGTTAATGATTCTGCATCAAAATTTTTTTCGAAAAATTTAAAATTTGACCGAAAACAGTTTTTTATTGAAAACGCCCCCAAAAAGTGGGCGTGGCAAAAAACTTTATATGGACGAAATATAGATATTAATATTGTCTAAATATGTTGTTCAGAAACTTTTTGAAAATTCCTTACGGTTTGGTCAAAAACTGAGTTTTTCTTAAAAGGGGGCGTGGCAGTGGGCGGATTTCAAAAATTTTTACACTTGTTCTGTAGGCAGAGACGAGGATCCTATATACCAAATTTCATTATCCTAGCTCAAAATTTAAGGCCTAAAAATCGGTGACGTACAGACGGACGGACGGACGGACAGACAGACATGGCTTAATCGACTCAGCTAGCGATTCTGAGTCGATCCATATACTTTGAGGTATATGTAGCAAAATTATTTCTCTATGTTACAAACTAAGTATCAAAACTAATATACCCCTATGGGATAGGGTATAAAAACATATGAGAAGGCTACAATCCGCTGTGCGGATCGTTGAATACCCTATCCCATCCTATCCATAAAACTAAAATCCCCAAAAATGGGGGCATGGCTAAAAAAACGATGTGAATAAAATAGAAAAAATGATATAGTGACAACAAATTCTTCAGACTGCTTACAAAACAATTTTACGGTTCTACAAAAGACAAGGTTTTCTCCTGCATATGTTATGGGGTAGTGTATAAAAATGGTTTTTATATAAAAACGCCCCCAAAAAGTGGGCGTGGGTTAAAATGGTATATAGACGAAATGTTCATATTAATAATGTTAATGATTCTGCATCAAAATTTTTTTCGAAAAATTTAAAATTTGACCGAAAACAGATTTTAATCGAAAACGCCCCCAAAAAGTGGGCGTGGCAAAAAACTTTATATGGACGAAATATAGATATTAATATTGTCTAAATATGTTGTTCAGAAACTTTTTTAAAATTCCTTACGGTTTGGTCAAAAACTGAGTTTTTCTTAAAAGGGGGCGTGGCAGTGGGCGGATTTCAAAAATTTTTACACTTGTTCTGTAGGCAGAGACGAGGATCCTATATACCAAATTTCATTATCCTAGCTCAAAATTTAAGGCCTAAAAATCGGTGACGTACAGACGGACGGACGGACGGACGGACGGACGGACGGACGGACGGACAGACAGACATGGCTTAATCGACTCAGCTAGCGATTCTGAGTCGATCCATATACTTTGAGGTATATGTAGCTAAATTATTTCTCTATGTTACAAACTAAGTATCAAAACTAATATACCCCTATGGGATAGGGTATAAAAACTAAACTAAATATGCACTTAAATACTAAAAATTAATATTACTAAAATTATATTTTAAAATTCACAATAAAAAAAATTCAATAAAAAAATTCACTTTTGCTTTGAAAGTTTTTTCCAACGCAATCGTAGGCGTATACGCTCTGTGGCGCGTACTTTTGTAGTACGTATATACGTATATGCGTGCACTTGCTGGGTATTTGGGTTATGGTAATTTTTATACCCTATCCCATAGGGGTATATTAGTTTTGATACATAGTTTGTAACATAGAGAAATAATTTAGCTACATATACCTCAAAGTATATGGATCGACTCAGAATCGATAGCTGAGTCGATTTAGCCATGTCTGTCCGTCCGTCCGTCCGTCCGTCCGTCCGTCCGTCCGTCCGTCCGTCCGTCCGTACGTCACCAGTTTTTGGGCCTTAAATTTTGAGCTAGAAGGATGAAATTTGGTACGCGTGCTCTTTGTTGCTCCCAGCAGAACAAGTGTAAACATTTTTGAAATCCGCCCACTGCCACGCCCCCTTTTTAGAAAAACGTATTTTTTGGCCAAACCATAAGGAATTTTGAAAAACTTTCTGAACAACATATTTAGACAATCTGAATATCTGTACTTCGTTCATATAAAGTTTTTTGCCACGCCCACTTTTTGGGGGCGTTTTCAATAAAAAACATTTTTCGGTCAAATTTTCAAATTTTCGAAAAAACTTTTGATGCAGAATCATTAGCAATATAAATATGAACATTTCGTCTATAGATCATTTTAACCCACGCCCACTTTTTGGGAGCGTTTTTATATAAAAACCATTTTTATACACCACCCCATAACATATGCAGTAGAAAACCTTGTCTTTTGTAGAACCGTAAAAGTTTTTTATAAGCAGTCTGAAGAATTTGTTGTCACCATTCCATTTTTTTTATTTTATCCACATCGTGTTTTTAGCCATGCCCACTTTTTTGGGGATTCTAGTTTTATGGATAGGATGGGATAGGGTATTCAACGATCCGCACAGCGGATTGCAGCCTTCTCATATGTTTATACCCTATCCCATAGGGGTATATTAGTTTTGATACTTAGTTTGTAACATAGAGAAATAATTTAGCTACATATACCTCAAAGTATATGGATCGACTCAGAATCGCTAGCTGAGTCGATTAAGCCATGTCTGTCTGTCCGTCCGTCCGTCCGTCCGTCTGTACGTCACCGATTTTTAGGCCTTTAATTTTGAGCTAGGATAATGAAATTTGGTATATAGGATCCTCGTCTCTGCCTACAGAACAAGTGTAAAAATTTTTGAAATCCGCCCACTGCCACGCCCCCTTTTAAGAAAAACTCAGTTTTTGACCAAACCGTAAGGAATTTTAAAAAAGTTTCTGAACAACATATTTAGACAATATTAATATCTATATTTCGTCCATATAAAGTTTTTTGCCACGCCCACTTTTTGGGGGCGTTTTCAATTAAAAACTGTTTTCGGTCAAATTTTAAATTTTTCGAACAAAATTTTGATGCAGAATCATTAACATTATTAATATGAACATTTCGTCTATATACCATTTTAACCCACGCCCACTTTTTGGGGGCGTTTTTATATAAAAACCATTTTTATACCCTACCCCATAACATATGCAGCAGAAAACATTGTCTTTTGTAGAACCGTAAAAGTTTTTTATAAGCAGTCTGAAGAATTTGTTGTCACCATGTCATTTTCTTTATTTTATCCACATCGTGTTTTTAGCCATGTCCACTTTTTGGGGATTTTAGTTTTACAGATAGGATGGGATAGGGTATTTAACGATCCACACAGTGGATTGTAGCCTTCTCATATGTTTCTTTCTGCACTACTGTATAGGGTAATCAGCTGCTAAATTTGCATCTACTTCGATGTGTGTCGTTCTCTCAAAAGAAATTATAATCGACACGCTAATGACGTTGGAGAATGATAATTAATCAGTTGTCCTCATCTCTTGCACATGATCCCTATACCTTTCCCTTCTCCTCCTATTTCGATAATTTTTACATTCTCTAAACCTTTCTTTCTTCTCCTTTGTTTGAAATGTTTTATTTCTCTTTATCAAAATTTTCTGTTAATTCGTTGAATGTATTAGTGTTCTCTTCAAAAGTTTTCTATCTCGTCTATATTCCTTTTCTTCCCTATAGCTAACTCTAATTGGCCTTCTTTAATCAATTATCTTAGTTCACTTATAGATGTCGTTGTCATCACTAATTAGAAACATAGAATTATAGAACTAAATACATACATATATAATAAATTAATCAAACAATACATAGATAAACAGACATAATAAATAAATAAATAAATAAATAAATAAATACAAATAATTGACAATAATAAAATAAATATTCAACAAATAACATACCTATCAACTAACCATATACACCAACCCTAAATAAAATTCCCCACAGCGGACGTTCGGCGAGATTAGATCGCCCGAACGAAAGCACCAAAAAGAAACAAAAAGCATATGAGAGGCTACAATCCGCTATGCGGAATGTTGAATACCCTATCCCATCCATCCCATCCTTTAAATAAATATCCTCAAAATATAGGCCTTATGGCGATGAAATACAGAAAATGGCATTTTCACAATATATTGCTCAGACAGTTTCTCAAAATCGTTTGTGGTTAGACAAAAAACAACGTATTTCTATTGCTAATGCCTTGGGATGAGGTATACAAATGGTTTTTGTAAGAAAACGCCCCCAAAATGTGGGCGTAGGTGAAAATGATCTATGGACAAAATGTTTATATTACCATTGCGGAAGTATTTGCATCAACATTTTTTTCGAAAGTTTTAAAATTTGGACAAAAAGCGTTTTTTACTAAAAACGCCCCCAAAAAGTGATCGTGGCAAAAAACGTTGTATGAACGAAATATAGATATTAGGATTGTCTAAATATGCTGCTCAGACACTTTTTTGAAATTCCTTACGGTTTGGCCAAAAAATAAGTTTTCCTAAAAAGGGGGCGTGGCAGTGGGCGGATTTCAAAAATTTTTACACTTGTTCTGGTGGCACGGACGAGGATCCTATATACCAAATTTTATTATCCTAGCTCAAAATTTAAGGCCCAAAAATCGGTGACGAACAGACAGACGGACGGACGGACGGACGGACGGACAGACAGACATGGCTAATTTGACTCAGCTAGCGATTCTGAGTCGATCCATATACTTTGAGGTATATGTAGCAAAATTATTTCTCTATGTTACAAACTAAGTATCAAAACTAATATACCCCTATGGGATAGGGTATAAACATATGAGAGGTTACAATCCGCTATGCGGATCGTTGAAAACCCTATCCCATCCCATCCTTAAAATTAATATCCTCAAAATATAGGCCTTATGGCGATGAAATACAGAAAATGATATTGTCACAATATATTGCTCAGACAGTTTATCAAAATCTTGTGTGGTTCGACAAAAAACAACGTATTTCTATTGCTAATGCCTTGGGATGGGGTATACAAATGGTTTTTGTAAGAAAACGCCCCCAAAATGTGGGCGTAGATGAAAATGATCTATGGACAAAATGTTTATATTACCATTGCGGAAGTATTTGCATCAACATTTTTTTCGAAAGTTTTAAAATTTGGACAAAAAGCGTTTTTTACTAAAAACGCCCCCAAAAAGTGATCGTGGCAAAAAACGTTGTATGAACGAAATATAGATATTAGGATTGTCTAAATATGCTGCTCAGACACTTTTTTGAAATTCCTTACGGTTTGGCCAAAAAATAAGTTTTTCTAATAAGGGGGCGTGGCAGTGGGCGGATTTCAAAAATTTTTACACTTGTTCTGGTGGCACGGACGAGGATCCTATATACCAAATTTCATTATCCTAGCTCAAAATTTAAGGCCCAAAAATCGGTGACGAACAGACAGACGGACGGACGGACGGACGGACAGACAGACATGGCTAATTCGACTCAGCTAGCGATTCTGAGTCGATCCATATACTTTGAGGTATATGTAGCAAAATTATTTCTCTATGTTACAAACTAAGTATCAAAACTAATATACCCCCCTATGGGATAGGGTATAAACAGGTATACACAAAAAAAATCGCGAAACGTCAAAACATTACGATTGTGAAGAATATTGTGTGTGCATTGTGTATTGGAGCATCGAATTCGTGTTTTACAAAAGGTAAGTGTTTGTAATTGTTTAATAAAATATTCCACACCTGATTACGTTTGTTTACAAACTTTCTTTTTAGGAGTAGTGGATGGAGCAGGAGGGGGGCGGCTGGATGCAGAAAACATGGATTAAACAGGTAAGTGAAACATAGGGAATATTGGAGTTGTTAGTTATTTCGGGGTGTTAAAATTATTTGTTTTCTTTTTCAGGAATCTAGGATCGGAAGGATTGGCGAGACGTAGGATAGATCGTTTGTATGTTTTTGAAGGACTTGTTGCTCACTCCCGGATTCTTCACGAATCACGTCCATAGGAGGAGCTGCCTTCAAGTTCGTTGAGTCTGCCATATTGTTTTCTTTTCGGCGTCGTGTAGGGTCGTCAGGGCTAAACCGCATGAAGTCGTACGAATACATCGTTAAGTCAGTCATGTCCAGTTCAATGTCGTTCGTTATTTGTCGTGTCTTCTTCGGTTCAGTCCTTCGGGGGTATTCCTCCCACAGCGAATACGCCCCTTCAACATCTTCCCTACTCCTATGGCGACCTCCTACTGAGCCTCTGCTACCGATTTCTAAATTCCCCTCACCTGGAGGCAGATCTAAAAGACGCTTTGGCTTTGTGCCCGAATTTTTATCGGCATCCCCCATTTCTATCTTAGCGATTCAATAAATGTTTACCCAGAAGTGAATTGTGGAGGTAAAACCAAAAGCAAAAGTAATAACGTTCAAGAAACAAAATTCAAAGTTGTTTAAATAAAAAAGTGCAATATTTCAAAAAAAAAAATTTTAAAGTATATTAAATTCAAAAAAAAATTTTTAATAAAAGGTTTTAGATAGTTAAATCAAAAAATTATCTTGACTTCAGTAAAAATAAAAAAAATAAAAAAAATTATAGCTACTAAAAAAAATCAAACAAAAGGTATCTTAAAATTTCAATATAAATGTTGGTAACATTCAAAAATCTGTGTTGTGTGGTGATTTATGTTTATATATTTATGTATACAAATATGCTCGAAGTGGTGTGTAGACATTTGGACAGGTTTTCCAGTCACATTGGTGAATTTGATTAAGTTTGTTTGTTCTGTAAATGGTTCGTAGTGTAATGTTTATTAACTTCTCGTTAGGTTGCGACTGGTGATTCAGAATCTTTACGAGGGCTGAAGCATTTCCTTTGCCACCCACCACACTGGGATCTGGCTGAGCCAAAACCCAGGCTGGCGGAGGACTTATCGGCTATACTTCAACCCGGCTAAAGCTTTTAGTCTTACCACTCACGCCTCACAACTGATACGGCCTAAGCCTGAATCAGTTGGCCAGCAGCTAGTAGTTCGGACTATCCACCTTAGCCCGCTGTCGATTATAGAATGGACTCCCAGCTACCTCACTAAATCTCTTAGCTATGCGCCTGGAGATCGGACAGCTGCCTTCGGTCTTTTCTATAATCGGCAGCTTAAACGGCATTTGATATATAAGAAAGTATAGAAAAGTAAAAATAATAGATACAAAAAAATAAAATTTCGCGGCGAGGTTATTATAAGTCCAAGGCAACGACCTTCTAAGATTGAAAATCGTTCCCTTGGAGTCAGAATTCGGCCTCTTAGCCGGATAAAAAACGTTGGGCGCCATTGTTGTGAGTCTTAGTTGGCCACGGAGGCATCTTCGATGCTGAAGAGAAGGGCTCGGCACGCTCGCGATTGCTCGGCTAAACTCGTCGGACGGGGGTAGTTCTTGCCCTCTCACCAGACATCCCAGCTCAACAAACATTTTTGTTCGTGCCAGAAAATACAAAAAGAAAAAAAAAAGAAAAAGAAAGCTACTCTACGCAGACCTCGGACAGACTAAAAGGACCCTAAAAGGAAAAGGACAGAAAATAGAAAAAGTGGAAATGAAAATATCAAATGCCTATGCCAATACCACTGCAAAAGACTGGGAAAAAACCGCGGATCTAAATACTAGCCTAAGAATAAAAATAAGCTAAAACTAAATCTTAAAATAATCCCTAAAATAAAACTTATCTATCTTAAAACTAACCTAGATATACCCTACACACGATCCCAGTATCTCACAGCAGTAAATGGTTCGTCTTGATCCCGAATCACGCCAGATGTTGATGGCAGAGTCTGGCCTTCCCACCCCTTTGTGTCACGTGACACAACCGATGGCTATCCCCCTGGCCACGTTTACGAGAGATAGCCCCTTGCACTCATCAGCCGCAACCTAAGTCCTGAAAAGTCAAACTAAAAGTTCAAGTCATGTCAAGTCCTGTCGTCGTCAGTTAAACGTTCTGTTATGTCAATGTCGAATCACCAATGAACGGCCCGCCTACGTCCACACACCACCATCGAAATGAATTTAAACACTCATATTTCTAAAATAATTCACCAACACAAGAATTTTTGAGAAATATTCAACATTATTCAATATTCAATTAAAAAATCTAAATCTACGTAAATTCTGTTTTTAATTTTTAACTTACTTAAAAAAACAATAATAAAAAAAAACTAAAACAATTACTCACGGTTATCCTGTATTTGTCCCCCGAAGTCCTGCCGGCAGCACCAAAGGAAGATTACGAGGATCGTTGACCAAATATGGTATAACGCGCATACAAAAAAAAAAATTAAACACAGAAAATACCCTAAACTTAATACAAAAATTCAAAAAAAAAAAAAACTAAACTAAATATGCACTTAAATACTAAAAATTAATATTACTAAAATTATATTTTAAAATTCACAAAAAAAAATTTCAATAAAAAAATTCAATTTTGCTTTGAAAGTTTTTTCCAACGCAATCGTAGGCGTATACGCTCTGTGGCGCGTACTTTTGTAGTACGTATATACGTATATGCGTGCACTTGCTGGGTATTTGGGTTATGGTAATTTTTTATACCCTATCCCATAGGGGTATATTAGTTTTGATACTTAGTTTGTAACATAGAGAAATAATTTTGCTACATATACCTCAAAGTATATGGATCGACTCAGAATCGCTAGCTGAGTCGATTTAGCCATGTCTGTCTGTCCGTCCGTCCGTCCGTCCGTCCGTCCGTCTGTACGTCACCGATTTTTAGGCCTTAAATTTTGAGCTAGGATAATGAAATTTGGTATATAGGATCCTCGTCTCTGCCTACAAAACAAGTGTAAAAAATTTTGAAATCCGCCCACTGCCACGCCCCCTTTTAAGAAAAACTCAGTTTTTGACCAAACCGTAAGGAATTTTAAAAAAGTTTCTGATTAACATATTTAGACAATATTAATATCTATATTTCGTCCATATAAAGTTTTTTGCCACGCCCACTTTTTGGGGGCGTTTTCAATAAAAAACTGTTTTCGGTCAAATTTTAAATTTTTCGAAAAAAATTTTGATGCAGAATCATTAACATTATTAATATGAACATTTCTTCTATATACCATTTTAACCCACGCCCACTTTTTGGGGGCGTTTTTATATAAAAACCATTTTTATACACTACCCCATAACATATGCAAGAGAAAACCTTGTCTTTTGTAGAACCGTTAAAGTGTTTTGTAAGCAGTCTGAAGAATTTGTTGTCACTATATCATTTTTTCTATTTATCCACATCGTGTTTTTAGCCATGTCCCCTTTTTTGGGGATTTTAGTTTTATGGATAGGATGGGATAGGGTATTCAACGATCCGCACAGCGGATTGTAGCCTTCTCATATGTTTTTTCTTATTATGGTGTCGGAGCACCCACTTGATATTTTAAAAAAAACGAATTGTCTGTTTATACCCTATCCCATAGGGTTATATTAGTTTTGATACATAGTTTGTAACATAGAGAAATAATTTAGCTAGATATACCTCAAAGTATATGGATCGACTCAGAATCGATAGCTGAGTCGATTTAGCCATGTATGTCCGTCCGTACGTCACCAGTTTTTGGGCCTTAAGTTTTGAGCTAGAAGGATGAAATTTGGTACACGTGCTCTTTATTGCTCCCAGCAGAACAAGTGTAAACATTTTTGAAATCCCACCACTGCCACGCCCCTTTTTAGAAAAACGTAGTTTTAAGCCAAACCGTAAGGAATTTCAAAAAAGTGTCTGAGCAGCATATTTAGACAATCCTAATATCTATATTTCGTCAATATAAAGTTTTTTGCCACGTCCACTTTTTGGGGGGTTTTTAGTAAAAAACGCTTTTTGTCCAAATTTTAAAACTTTCGAAAAAATTTTTGATGCAAATACATCCGCAATGGTCCATAGATAATTTTCACCTACGCCCACATTTTGGGGGCGTTTTCTAACAAAAACCATTTGTATACCCCATCCCAAGGCATTAGCAATAGAAATACGTTATTTTTTGTCGAACCACAAAAGATTTTGAGAAACTGTCTGAGCAATATATTGTGACAATGTCATTTTCTGTATTTCATCGCCATAAGGCCTATATTTTGAGGATATTAATTTTAAGGATGAGATGGGATAGGATATTCAACGATCCGCACAGCGGATTGTAGCCTCACATATGTTTATACTCTATCCCATAGGGGTATATTAGTTTTGATACTTAGTTTGTAACATAGAGAAATAATTTAGCTACATATACCTCAAAGTATATGGATCGACTCAGAATCGCTAGCTGAGTCGAATTAGCCATGTCTGTCTGTCCGTCCGTCCGTCCGTCCGTCCGTCCGTCCGTCTGTTCGTCACCGATTTTTGGGCCTTAAATTTTGAGCTAGGATAATGAAATTTGGTATATAGGATCCTTGGCCGAGTCACCAGAACAAGTGTAAAAATTTTTAAAATCCGCCCACTGCCACGCCCCTTTTTAGAAAAAACGTAGTTTTAAGCCAAACCGTAAGGAATTTCAAAAAAGTGTGTTTGCAACATATTTAGACAATCCCAATATCTATATTTCGTCCATACAAAGTTTTTTGCCACGCCCACTTTTTGGGGGCGTTTTTAGTAAAAAACGTTTTTGTCCAAATTTTAAATCTTTAAAAAAAATTTTTGATGCAAATACTTCCGCAATGGTAATATAAACATTTTGTTCATAGATCATTTTCACCTACGCCCACATTTTGGGGGCGTTTTCTTACAAAAACCATTTGTATACCCCCTCCCAAGGCATTAGCAATAGAAAACCGTTGTTTTTTGTCGAACCACAAAAGATTTTGATAAACTGTCTGAGCAATATATTGTGACAATATCATTTTCTGTATTTCATCGCCATAAGGCCTATATTTTGAGGATATTAATTTTAAGGATGGGATGGGATAGGGTTTTCAACGATCCGCATAGCGGATTGTAACCTCTCATATGTTTTTATCTTAAATTTCACCACTGGGGTGCACTTAAACTTTTTGTACTATTAGGGCACTTGTCGGTTTCGTTGTCGCCAGCGTTCGTTATCGGCCGATATAGCTGTCGCCTTGGCAATAAACGATCCCACTTTAAAAAGGGTAGCAGAGGCTCCAGACTCGCCAATGCTTTTGTCGTGAAACCTTCACAAATTAAGGGGGTTAATTCACTAACATCTTACACAAAATTTTATTATTAACCCACCTCTGCGTCTAACTTTGTTCCTCTTATGGCCTATGGGACCCACAAATTCCACTCCAAAATCAGTGCTCCAATAACTGCCACCAAAATTAATTCACCAAAATTCCTAAAAGTCACCAAACTTAATAAAATTGTTCTCTAATCAAGATCTCAACTTACCCCAGTCAAAAGAAACGAAAATTTAAATTTGATTTTTGAATTTGTCGTTTTTTCTTTCTGCACTACTGTATAGGGTAATCAGCTGCTAAATTTGCATCTACTTCGATGTGTGTCGTTCTCTCAAAAGAAATTATAATCGACACGCTAATGACGTTGGAGAATGATAATTAATCAGTTGCCAAGGCGACAGCTATATCGGCCGTTAACGAACGCTGGCGACAACGAAACCGACAAGTGCCCTAATAGTGCAAAAAGTTTAAGTGCACCCCAGTGGTGAAATTTAAGATAAAAACATATGAGAAGGCTACAATCCGCTGTGCGGATCGTTGAATACCCTATCCCATCCTATCCATAAAACTAAAATCCCCAAAAAAGGGGACATGGCTAAAAACACGATGTGGATAAATAGAAAAAATGATATAGTGACAACAAATTCTTCAGACTGCTTACAAAACACTTTAACGGTTCTACATAAGACAAGGTTTTCTCTTGCATATGTTATGGGGTAGTGTATAAAAATGGTTTTTATATAAAAACGCCCCCAAAAAGTGGGCGTGGGTTAAAATGGTATATAGACGAAATGTCCATATTAATAATGTTAATGATTCTGCATCAAAATTTTTTTCGAAAAATTTAAAATTTGACCGAAAACAGTTTTTTATTGAAAACGCCCCCAAAAAGTGGGCGTGGCAAAAAACTTTATATGGACGAAATATAGATATTAATATTGTCTAAATATGTTGTTCAGAAACTTTTTTAAAATTCCTTACGGTTTGGTCAAAAACTGAGTTTTTCTTAAAAGGGGGCGTGGCAGTGGGCGGATTTCAAAAATTTTTACACTTGTTCTGTAGGCAGAGACGAGGATCCTATATACAAAATTTCATTATCCTAGCTCAAAATTTAAGGCCTATAAATCGGTAACGTACAGACGGACGGACGGACGGACGGACGGACGGACGGACGGACGGACGGACGGACGGACGGACGGACGGACAGACAGACATGGCTTAATCGACTCATCTAGCGATTCTGAGTCGATCCATATACTTTGAGGTATATGTAGCAAAATTATTTCTCTATGTTACAAACTTAGTATCAAAACTAATATACCCCTATGGGATAGGGTATAAACATATGAGAGGCTACAATCCGCTATGCGGATCGTTGAATACCCTATCCCATCCCATCCTTTAAATTAATATCCTCAAAATATAGGCCTTATGGCGATGAAATACAGAAAATGACATTGTCACAATATATTGCTCAGACAGTTTCTCAAAATCTTTTGTGGTTCGACAAAAACCAACGTATTTCTATTGCTAATGCCTTGGGATGGGGTATACAAATGGTTTTTGTAAGAAAACGCCCCCAAAATGTGGGCGTAGGTGAAAATGATCTATGGACAAAATGTTTATATTACCATTTCGGAAGTATTTGCATCAAAATTTTTTTCGAAAATTTTAAAATTTGGACAAAAAGCGTTTTTTACTAAAAACGCCCCCAAAAAGTGGGCGTGGCAAAAAACTTTGTATGAACGAAATATAGATATTAGGATTGTCTAAATATGCTACTCAGACACTTTTTTGATATTCCTTACGGTTTGGCCAAAAAATAAGTTTTCCTAAAAAGGGGGCGTGGCAGTGGGCGGATTTCAAAAATTTTTACACTTGTTCTGGTGGCACGGACGAGGATCCTATATACCAAATTTCATTATCCTAGCTCAAAATTTAAGGCCCAAAAACCGCTGACGAACAGACAGACGGACGGACGGACGGACGGACGGACAGACAGACATGGCTAATTCGACTCAGCTAGCGATTCTGAGTCGATCCATATACTTTGAGGTATATGTAGCAAAATTATTTCTCTATGTTACAAACTAAGTATCAAAACTAATATACCCCCCTATGGGATAGGGTATAAACATATGAGAAGGCTACAATCCGCTGTGCGGATCGTTGAATACCCTATCCCATCCTATCCATAAAACTAAAATCCCCAAAAAAGGGGACATGGCTAAAAACACGATGTGGATAAATAGAAAAAATGATATAGTGACAACAAATTCTTCAGACTGCTTACAAAACACTTTAACGGTTCTACATAAGACAAGGTTTTCTCTTGCATATGTTATGGGGTAGTGTATAAAAAAGGTTTTTATATAAAAACGCCCCCAAAAAGTGGGCGTGGGTTAAAATGGTATATAGACGAAATGTTCATATTAATAATGTTAATGATTCTGCATCAAAATTTTTTTCGAAAAATTTAAAATTTGACCGAAAACAGTTTTTTATTGAAAACGCCCCCAAAAAGTGGGCGTGGCAAAAAACTTTATATGGACGAAATATAGATATTAATATTGTCTAAATATGTTGTTCAGAAACTTTTTGAAAATTCCTTACGGTTTGGTCAAAAACTGAGTTTTTCTTAAAAGGGGGCGTGGCAGTGGGCGGATTTCAAAAATTTTTACACTTGTTCTGTAGGCAGAGACGAGGATCCTATATACCAAATTTCATTATCCTAGCTCAAAATTTAAGGCCTAAAAATCGGTGACGTACAGACGGACGGACGGACGGACGGACGGACGGACGGACAGACAGACATGGCTTAATCGACTCAGCTAGCGATTCTGAGTCGATCCATATACTTTGAGGTATATGTAGCAAAATTATTTCTCTATGTTACAAACTAAGTATCAAAACTAATATACCCCTATGGGATAGGGTATAAACATATGAGAAGGCTACAATCTGCTTTGCGGATCGTTGAATACCCTATCCCATCCCATCTTTAAAATTAATATCTCCAAAAAGTGGGCTTTATTAGCCTATAATATAGAAAATGACATTGTCACAACAATATATTGTTCAAACAGTTTATCAGAATATTTTGTTGTTTGACAAAACACATCGTTTTCCTCCTGTATATGCTATGGGATAAGGTATACAAATGGTTTTTGTAAGAAAACGCCCCCAAAATGTGGGCGTAGGTGAAAATGATCTATGGACAAAATGTTTATATTACCATTGCAGAAGTATTTGCATCAAAATTTTTTTCGAAAGTTTTAAAATTTGGACAAAAAGCGTTTTTTACTAAAAACGCCCCCAAAAGGGGCGTGGCAGTGGGCGGATTTCAAAAATTTTTACAATTGTTCTGGTGGCACGGACGAGGATCCTATATACCAAATTTCATTATCCTAGCTCAAAATTTAAGGCCCAAAAACCGCTGACGAACAGACAGACGGACGGACGGACGGACAGACAGACATGGCTAATTCGACTCAGCTAGCGATTCTGAGACTTTGAGGTATATGTAGCTAAATTATTTCTCTATGTTACAAACTAAGTATCAAAACTAATATACCCCTATGGGATAGGGTATAAACATATATGAGGCTACAATCCGCTATGCGGATCGTTGAATACCCTATCACATCCCATCCTTTAAATTAATATCCTCAAAATATAGGCCTTATGGCGATGAAATACAGAAAATGACATTGTCACAATATAGCTATTGCTCAGACAGTTTCTCAAAATCTTTTGTGTTTCGACAAAAAACAACGTATTTCTATTGCTAATGCCTTGGGATGGGGTATACAAATGGTTTTTGTAAGAAAACGCCCCAAAAATGTGGGCGTAGGTGAAAATGATCTATTAACAAAATGTTTATATTACTATTGCGGAAGTATTTGCATCAAAACTTTTTTCGAAAGTTTTAAAATTTGGACAAAAAACGTTTTTTACTAAAAACGCCCCTAAAAAGTGTGCGTGGCACAAAACTTTGTATGGACGAAATATAGATATAAGGATTGTCTAAATATGTTGCAAACACACTTTTTTGAAATTCCTTACGGTTTGGCCTAAAACTACGTTTTTTTCTAAAAGGGGGCGTGGCAGTGGGCGGATTTTAAAAATGTTTACACTTATTCTGGTGACTCGGCCAAGGATCCTATATACCAAATTTCATTATCCTAGCTCAAAATTTAAGGCCCAAAAATCGGTGACGAACAGACAGACGGACGGACAGACAGACATGGCTAATTCGACTCAGCTAGCGATTCTGAGTCGATCCATATACTTTGAGGTATATGTAGCTAAATTATTTCTCTATGTTACAAACTAAGTATCAAAACTAATATACCCCTATGGGATAGGGTATAAACATATGAGAGGCTACAATCCGCTATGCGGATCGTTGAATACCCTATTCCATCCCATCCTTTAAATTAATATCCTCAAAATATAGGCCTTATGGCGATGAAAAACAGAAAATGACATTGTCACAATATATTGCTCAGACAGTTTCTCAAAATCTTTTGTGGTTCGACAAAAAACAACGTATTTCTATTTTTTTTTTTTTTTTAAATTCTGACCTGCCTAAGCAGTAATATACACATCGACTTAAAAGATCTATTGTGCTTGCCGTCAGATGCTTTTTAGGTTAGTAGCGCTTCTACTTTCCTAATGTAGCTGATAATACTTTCAGCCGAAGATTTCCTCAATTCTACGGGACTTAAGAATTCCCTGAAGAAAGATTCTCTTCTCATACCGTAAAGAGCCGGGCATTCACATATGATATGCTCGGCTGTTTCGTCTTCTTCTAGACATAGTCTGCACTCCGGTGAGTCGACTAGACGCATTTTGTTTAGGTGATATCGCAGACCGTGATGACCAGTTAGGTAGCCTACTAAGTTTTTGATATCGTGCCTGCGAAGATTTAGTATCGTGTCGGCATCTGATTTGAAGGGCTGAATAGCTCTTTTGGCCTGTCTTAGGCCTTGGATGTTTCCCCAGTATGAAACACATCTGTTTTGTTCCCAGTTTTTTATGACTAGATTTATGGCTGATTTGGGGATTGCACAGAAGGGTTCAGGTCCAATGAAGGGGGTTTCGGAACCTTTTCTGGCTAGTTCATCAGCTTTTTCGTTACCTTCAACTCCCTTATGTCCGGGGACCCACCATAGTTTGGTTTTGTTCCTGGAACTGAGTGTTTGGAGGGAGTTGAAGCAGTGTAGTACTGATTTGGAGTCAATGATGTGTGAGCTAAGGGCTTTTATAGCTGCTTGACTGTCCGTGAATATATGGATGTTTGCGCCTTTAATACCTGAGTTGTGTATTAGGTTTGCGCATTCTTTTATGGCATGGAGCTCAGCTTGGAATACACTAGGGTTTTTTCCCATAGGTATTGAGATGTTTTTATTTGGTCCATGTATGCCAGCTCCTACCCCTGAGTCCATTTTAGAACCATCCGTATACCACTTTAGGCCGTTTAGGCAGTTTGGAGAGTTGTTGCTACACCATGCTTCTCTGGTTGTGATCTCCGTTGAGAATCTTTTGTCGAAGCATAGTGTCTTTGGTAAGCGGTCTGTAACCGCACAGATCATGTCAAGTTCTGGAAGTTCGGATAGAAGTTCAATTAGTTTTAGATGTTCACTAATGTTTAATTCTTCCGCTTGTGTCAAACTTGCTGAGCTGCGAATTGCCACTTTTTTTATATAAATGTGGAGAGGTGTTAGTCCTATTATGGCTTCCATAGCCGCCGTGGGACAGGTACGCATAGCTCCGGTAATGCCCAGACAGGCAAGCCGTTGTACCTTGTTTAATTTATTTATAGTTGTTTTTTGGGTGACTTTGTTCCACCATACTATTGAAGCGTATGTTATAATGGGACTGACCATGATCGTGTAGATCCAGTGTGTGGTCTTTGGAGAGATTCCCCAGGTTTTACCATACATGCTTCGGCAAGCCCAGAAAGCTTTGGTTGCTTTTTGAATTTTGTTGTTGATGTGGGAGTTCCAGCTTAGTTTTTTATCGAGGATCACTCCAAGATATTTTACTTCGTTGGAATACTCAATGTATGTACCATTTATTGAAATTTGGGTAAGATTTAATTTCCTCCTTTTTGTAAAAGGGACGATGATAGCCTTGCTGGGGTTTATAGAGAGACTTTCTTTATTACACCAGTCTATGACTATCTTAAGGGCGTTTTGATAACGTGTTGTAACTTCGTTTGGTTCTTTGCCCTTTATTATGATGACTAGGTCATCGGCGTATCCAATTATATTGAAACCTGCATTACTTAGGTCTTGAAGTAGGTTGTCGATAACCAGAGACCATAGTAGGGGTGAGAGTACTCCTCCCAGAGGGCAGCCTTTAACGGCTGTTACTGATACTGAGGTCTGTGCTGATGAAGCAGTTATTTTCCGACTTTCAAGCATCGCTTTGATCCATTTGATGGTGGGATGATCTATTCTTCTATGAGTCAAAGCATTTGATATGGAGTCATATCCAGTGTTGTCAAAAGCGCCCTCTATGTCTAGGAAGGCACATAAAGCTACTTCTTTGTTTTCGTATGCACTTTTTATTTGTGATGTTAAACTTAGAATTGCTCCTTCCGTGGATTTACCTTTTTGGTAGGCGAATTGACATGGGTGCAGAGGAGTGCTTTCATTTAAGCACTCTCTAATGTGTACGTCAAGTATTCTTTCCATTGTTTTCAGGAAAAACGATGTTAAGCTTATTGGACGGTATGATTTAGGTAGTTCTATTGGTTTGCCTGGTTTGGGGATAAATACCACGTTTACCTCCCTCCAGGTTTGTGGTATGTAGCCCCAATTGAAACTAAACCTAAATAAGGCTACCATAGTGGGTAGGAAAAAGTCCAAGCCCTTTTGTATAAGAGCAGGAAAGATTCGGTCTGTCCCTGGTGCCTTGTATGGTTTAAATGAGTTGATCGCCCATTTGACCTTATCCGGAGTGAAAAGTTTGCCGGATAAACTATTAGTCCTTTTCAGGTTTATAGGAGGTGAGTCATCTATCATGTGTTCATGAAACTCACTTGTGATTGTAGAGCCGGGAAAGTGTACCTGAAGAAGTGTGGTCAACGTTTCTTCCCGGTCGCATGTGATTTTACCGTCAGCTTTGACTAGTAATCCCATGCAGTTTGTTTTATCTTTCGAGAGTGCCCTCTGGAGACGCGCCACCGCCGGAAGCTCTTCGAGTTCCTCACAGTATTTGCGCCAGGACGCTCTTTTTGATTTTCGCAACTCTATGTTGTATTGGGTAAGTAGAGATTTATATTGGTCCCACTTTCCGGTGCGTTTGGCTTTATTGAAAAGTTTTCTTACTCTTTTACGGAAACTTTCTAGGTTATCGTTCCACCATGGTGTGCACCTCTTTGCCACAGTGCGTTTAACCTTACAGCTATTTGTAAAAGATGAGATGATAATGTCATTTAGTTGACATTGTGCGACTTCCGCTTCACTTACACATGAAGGTTTTTCTGGAAGTATGTCACGTATTTCTATTGCTAATGCCTTGGGATGTGGTATACAAATGGTTTTTGTAAGAAAACGCCCCCAAAATGTGGGCGTAGGTAAAAATGATCTATGGACAAAATGTTTATATTACCATTGCGGAAGTATTTGCATCTGTTGCAGCAAGATTATTTGTATATTTTAATGTAAACTAATGTATAATTTATGTCAATGTAACTTGCCCATTTTGTGGAATGTAAATGTAAAGCAAATAGTAAATGTCAACATTCCTATGTCAAATCAATTGTCAATATGTCAATTCAATAATGATATGATAAGAAACAATAAAATTTATAACGAATCAGAAACCCAGAGTGTGTGGTCGTGCCTTTTAATTACAGCTCTTAACATTTGGTCCTATCGAGTCGAATATACATTTTTATGTTGACCGATAGTTTAGAGTTAAAAATTTAATCAATCAAAGTTGTGCAATATACATGTTTAAATTGTGTTGAATTATACTACGTCGTTGGATATCCTGTCGCCGTTGGATTTGTGCAATTGAAGTCTTCGTCCCGTTGGAATTTATGCAGTAATCGAGTGCCGTTGTCCATTGCCGTTGTCCAGTGCCGTTGTCCAGTGCCGTTGTCCATTGCCGTTGTCCATTGCCGTTGTCCATTGCCGTTGTCCATTGCTGTTGATCATTGCTGTTGATCATTGCCGTTGTCCAGTGCCGTTGAGTTCATTGTCAATTTGTTTGGAAATTCTACGTTTGGATGTGTGCTATTTATTGCTGTTCAGAGGATTCACACCTGAAAAAGGAAAATTTGCATGTGAGTACGAAAGAGATATTTAAACAAATTCGCTATAAACAAGACCCTTTCCATTGTGACTTGGATCCTACAACGTTGCATTTTTGTCAAACTGGAGTGATATTCTGCAATCAGAGCCGTTGCCAGTTCCGTAATTGTTGAATCCGCTGTGTCCAGTTATCAAGTGCCGTGCCAGTGTTCCTGTTGAAAGCCGTTTGCTGTGTCGAGTCATCAAGTGCCGTAATCCAGTGTTCCTGTTAAAACCCATTTGCTGTGTCCAGTTAACAAGTGTAATCCAGTGCTGTTCAACCGTATGCTGTCTTAATCATCCATCACACCGTTGCTGTCGAAATCGATTTGTGTGTTGTTGTGTCAGTGGAGTACCTGAAAAGGATCAAGTGCAATCAAAACTCTTCAAAGTGAGTACAACGATTTATCTTACCATTCATATACCATATATTACATAATTACAACAATATGAGTATTACCGCGACATGGAAGTTATTTAATAGAATGTGTATCCAATTGGAAAAGGATCACATGAAATTCGAACAGATCGGCGACATCCTTCGAACTAAGAATTATATAGCGAGTAGATTGAGTGTGTTAGAAGATAATTATAGAACAATATGTGAACATCGCGATGAAATCGAGAGTTCTGAGAGTAACGAAGATAAGTTATCCAAAGTAGAAGAAATGTATGATAAGGTTATGGAAACATATCTTCTTTACAGAACGTCTCTCCTTAATGTTCTCGATAAATTAGAGATGCAGGAAACAATCAAGGGGGAAGAAAAGCGGTATACTCTTTTAAATGTCTCCAAACCATCATTGTCAAATGACATTAGATTACCCTGCATAAATATTCCCAATTTTGCTGGTTCCTATGAACAATGGCGTTCGTTTCATGATCTTTTTGTGTCCCTTGTTCATGATAATAATTCATTATCTAATCTCCAGAAATTACACTACTTGAAATCAAGTTTAACTGGTGATGCTAAGGATTTGCTGCATAGTATTGATGTAGACAATGATAGTAATGAACAAGCGTGGACAATTTTAAAAACACGGTTTGATCATAAAAGGATACCAGTTAATACCCAATTGAAGATCTTTTTTGACCAACCAGCTATAACATCAGAAAGCTCACATGCAATCAAAGGGCTTCTTGATAAAACTACGGAAGTGTTGCACTCCTTAAAGAAATTAAAGGTTCCCGTAGATAGTTGGGATGCGGTTATCATTTTTACTTTGTTGCGAAAATTGCCCACATCAACACAACAATTGTGGGAGGAAAAATTGGGTATTACTAAAGAGCTTGCGAGTTTTAAGGATTTCTCGGAATTTTTGGAAATACGTTTCCGTTCATTAGAGGTTATGGACCAACAAAAACCCAAATCAAAACAGTATTTCCAAAAAGCCCAGTCGAAACCCAATGTTCTACATATCAAACCTGTAAATAAGGATAAATATATTTGCTCGGTTTGTCGTAATGGTCAACATTCACTCAGGACTTGTGTTCGTTTTATCAATCTTGATGTAAATGCTAAGTGTAGGATGGCGAAACAACTAGGGGTACGTGAAAATTGTCTGGCTTACAGCCACAAGACACAGCAATGCCCCAGTCAAAAGCGGTGTTATTATTGCAAGCAGAAACATCACTCTCTCTTGCATTATAACAACAGTAACCAGTACAACAACGCATCAACATCAGGTTCTCGTTCTCACCCTTCACAAACAACATCCTTTAATATGCAGTCACCTCCACCACTCCATTCACATTCGCAATCCCATTTGAATTCTGCTCAAAATTCACACAACAACCAAAATTCTTACCAAATCTCAACACAAGTCGATCCTAATACACCACCATTCATCACCACCACTGAACATCCATGTACTAGTTCATCGGTCAACAATTACCACACACTTCACAATTCCAATACACACATTTTGTTGGCGACAGCTGTTCTACTGGTACGAGCATCAAATGGTGAATATATTCACATGAGGGCGCTGATAGATCCTGGGTCAGAGGCGACTTTCATCACCGAAGCGGCTGCACAGCATTTGAGGTTGAAGAAGATCCGTACCTTTGTTGAGGTATCCGGGCTAGGTAATACGAAAAGCGGTTCATCTCAAAAAATGGTTCAACTAAATCTTCGTTCTGCTCATACCAGCTTTGAAACTCAGGCTAGGGCGTTTGTCTTCAATACATTAACCGGACTCCTCCCAAGCAATAAATCGATTCCAAGTAGGTGGAATCACATTCAAGGCTTGAAACTAGCGGATCCATTATTTTACAAACCTGGCAAGGTAGACATTCTGTTAGGTAATGACATTTTTTGTGAAGTCGTTCTTCCTGAAATTATTCGCGGAAATGAGCCAATATCACCGATTGCTCAAAACACTCAATAAGGATGGGTTATTCTAGGCAAAGTACCAACATCGAGTTGTAAGGTAGTCAACAATTTCCTACAATTCTGCGATGTCGATACCCAGTTGAGAAGGTTTTGGGAAATAGAGGAATCACCATTCGCAGATGCTGAAACTGCGGAAAATGTTGAGTACGAAAATCATTTTTGCTCACATACCAGGCGTTTACCAGGAGGACGATTTGAGGTATCATTACCTTTCAAGGCCGGCATATATCCTGCACTAGGATCGAGTAAAGAAGGAGCCCTAAGACGATTTCACCAGCTGGAAAGACGGTTCGAGAACAATCCAATGCTACATGAGGAGTACACTAAATGTATTGAAGAATATCTACAGCTCAAGCAGATGTTCGAAGTAGATGTCAGTCGTGATGAAGTTTTAAAATCTCCGTACCATTATGTTGTGCCACACCATGCTGTTTTTAAGGAGTCCAGTACGACGACGAAACTTCGTGTGGTTTTTGACGCTGCCTTTAAGACTACAGATGGAACTACCTTAAATGATCACCTCATGGTTGGACCTAAAACACAGGCAAACATAATGGACATAATCTTGAAATGGAGGAGGTACAAAATTACCTTAACAGCTGACATCGAAAAAATGTTTCGACAAATCAACGTTGGAAAAGCAGATTCGTATTATCAGCTCATTTACTGGCGAAAAGCAAAAACGGATCCCATAAAGATGTACCGATTGAAGACGGTGACCTTTGGAACAGCTTCTGCTCCTTATTTGGCAACTCGTGCACTAAACATGTTAGCTAATGAAAATAAGGAAAAGCATCCATTAGCAGCAAAGATGATACTTGAGGATATGTACGTTGACGACTTGGTAAGCGGAGCAGATTCGGTTATGGAGGCCCAACAGAAGATCGATGAAATCACAAAAACACTTTCATCAGCTGGCTTTCACCTTCGCAAGTGGGCAAGTAATAACAAAGAAGTGTTAAATACGATTCCTCCCATTGAACGCGAAGTTGATTTAGTTCTACCCTTTGATTCTTTGAAACATATAAAGACATTAGGCATAAAATGGATCCCCTCTAGTGATAGCTTCTCTTTTCAATGGCTGCACACCAATACTCTTGAAATTACAAAACGCAACATTCTCTCAACCATCGCCAAACTTTTTGATCCTCTGGGCTGGATTTCGCCATGTGTGATTTCCGCTAAAATACTCATGCAACAACTGTGGTTGAAGGGATTGACATGGGATGCTCCGGTTCCATTAGTACTGCATAGAGAATGGGTTGCACTTCAAGCAGAGTTGCCATTGTTAGAGAAGATCAGGATACCACGATGGATTTTCACTAGAAGGGGAAATCAAAGGTTAGAATTACATGGGTTTAGTGACGCTTCAATGAAAGCTTACGGTGCGGTAGTTTACCTTAGGGTTTTAGATGATTTCAACAACATACAAAATCATCTTTTAGTATCTAAAACCAAGGTAGCTCCATTAAACACAGTTTCACTTCCTCGGTTGGAGCTTTGCGGTGCTGTGATTTTAGCCCGCTTGATAAGTTACAGCATAAAGGTTTTGCAGTTAACCGATATCGACGTCTATGCCTGGACTGATTCCACAATAACGCTGTGTTGGATAACATCGCCGCCATCTAAATGGAAGACCTTCATTGGAAACAGGGTTGCAGAAATCCAAAGGTTGACCAACACCAATGTTTGGAAACATGTTCCAACACACCATAACCCGGCAGATTTGGCGTCGAGAGGGGTTTTACCATCTGAACTGCTCAACAACAGCCTGTGGTGGAGGGGACCAGCGTTTCTTCAATCGCCGTGGAAGTTTACGGTTCCAAATCAACCATCGTCTTTGGAAACTGATGAGGAGACTCGTCCAGTCAAAGTACACACCAACTGCATCTTAAAAAATGAAAATGTGTTAGCAAAACAAATTAACAAACATTCTAACTTACAAACATTAATTCGAGTTGTAGCATATTGCAGAAGGTTCATCTTCAACATCCGTCAAGAACCTCAGAATCGAGTTAGAGAACCACTTTCTCCTTCGGATGTTCAGGAGGCAACACTTACCTGTATCCTATATGTCCAACTTGATATGTTTTCTTCCGAAATAAAAGAACTTAAACAAAACCGATCATCAATGAAATATTTTGGATCCCTCAACCCTTTCATTGACACCACAGGTGCTTTGAGAGTCGAAGGCAGATTACAAAATTCGGATTTAAACTTTCAGCAACAACACCCAATCATACTCAAGGCAGATCATCACTTCACCCAATTACTTCTTCGATATGCCCATGAGCGTACGTTTCATGGAGGAGTGCAGCAGATGATCACATACCTACGCACACAATATTGGATTTTGAACATCAAGCGAAGTGTTAAAAAGTACATCCACCATTGCACCATCTGCTACAGACACAATCCAAAACTGATGCAACAACAAATGGGAAATCTTCCGCCACCCCGCGTAAGAATCTCAAGGCCATTCACCCATACCGGAGTGGATTACGCAGGGCCAATAGACGTCAAGGCATGGAATGGTCGAGGCGCCAAAATGTATAAGGGATACTTTGCGATATTTGTCTGTTTAGCAACAAAGGCCATTCATTTGGAAGCAGTGAGTGACATGACCACTCAAGCATTCTTAGCAGCATTTCGAAGATTTACCGCACGCAGAGGAGTTTGTGCCGAAATGTACAGCGATTGTGGTAAAAACTTCGTCGGAGCAAATACAGAGCTGCAAAGAATGCTAAAGGCTGCAAACATAGATTGGACTGAGGTAGCCACAACAACAACAAACATCGGAACGAAATGGAATTTCATTCCTCCCGCTTCTCCTCATTTCGGAGGACTATGGGAAGCAGGAGTGAAATCGGTCAAATTCCATTTGAAACGAGTCATCAAAAATGAAACGCTGACATTTGAGCAGCTCAGCACACTTCTGGCTCAAATACAAGCGTGTTTAAACTCGAGACCTCTTTGTCCGTTGACCGATAATCCCGATGATTTTGAAGCCCTGACACCAGCACATTTTTTAATTGGTACCTCAGCCCAACTTATACCACAAGCAGATCAAACCGTGGAGAAGATATCGTGCATCGACAGGTGGAAGAGAATTCAAGGAGCTGTTCAAACTTTTTGGAAACTATGGAGCGGAGATTATTTGGCCCGTCTACAACAACGACCGAAAGGGCTTAAAATCGCGTCACAACCAAACGTCGGGGACTTAGTTTTATTGAAGGATGAACGTATACCACCATCTAAATGGATACTCAGCCGCATAACCAAAACATACCCTGGAACAGATAACTTGATTCGAGTTGTAAAAGTTAGGACTCAAACAGGAGAACTCAAACGACCCATCACTAAAATATGTTATCTACCATCAAATACAAGCACCACAAAAGCATCTTTAATTTAAAACTAAATCTTAAAAATCGAACATCATGCTACACAAATTTATATACACTTACCTACTTACAATAAACTCGCTCTAAAATTCTTCTATTCTACACACACTCTTAATCACTCGCATTTATATACTCACTCATTATAATTGAAACTTATTTAAAAGGCATTTCATTATTAAGACCACTGACATACACACAACACTCAAAATATCTGACGCGGACTTATTCAGATATACATTTATTCTACAACACTTTGACACCATTCACAAAAATACACAATCACACTAAAATACAACACTAAAGATCATAACCAATCGATCGAAACATTCAACACTACACTCATTCAAAATCTATAATTTGAAAAACACAATTTATAAAACCACATTCACTCATTAAAGACTTTCATTCGAAATTTAAATAAAAAACATATGAGAGGCTACAATCCGCTATGCGGATCGTTGAATACCCTATCCCATCCCATCCTTTAAATTAATATCCTCAAAATATAGGCCTTATGACATTCTCACAATATATTGCTCAGATAGTTTCTCAAAATCTTGTGTGGTTCGACAAAAAACAACGTATTTCTATTGCTAATGCCTTGGGATGGGGTATACAAATGGTTTTTGTAAGAAAACGCCCCCAAAATGTGGGCGTAGGTGAAAATGATCTATGGACAAAATGTTTATATTACCATTTCGGAAGTATTTGCATCAAAATTTTTTTCGAAAGTTTTAAAACTTGGACAAAAAGCGATTTTTACTAAAAACGCCCCCAAAAAGTGGGCGTGGCAAAAAACTTTGTATGAACGAAATATAGATATTAGGATTGTCTAAATATGCTACTCAGACACTTTTTTGAAATTCCTTACGGTTTGGCCAAAAAATAAGTTTTCCTAAAAAGGGGGCGTGGCAGTGGGCGGATTTCAAAAATTTTTACACTTGTTCTGGTGGCACGGACGAGGATCCTATATACCAAATTTCATTATCCTAGCTCAAAATTTAAGGCCCAAAAACCGCTGACGAACAGACAGACGGACGGACGGACGGACGGACGGACGGACGGACGGACGGACGGACGGACGGACGGACAGACAGACATGGCTAATTCGACTCAGCTAGTGATTCTGAGTCGATCCATATACTTTGAGGTATATGTAGCAAAATTATTTCTCTATGTTACAAACTAAGTATCAAAACTAATATACCCCCCTATGGGATAGGGTATAAACATATGAGAGGCTACAATCCGCTGTGCGGATCGTTGGATACCCTATCCCATCACATCGTTATTATAAATATCCTCAAAATATAGGCCATATGGCGATGAAATACAGAAAATGACATTGTCACAATATATTGCTCAGACAGTTTATCAAAATCTTTTGTGGTTCGCCAAAAAAACAACGTATTTCTACTGCTAATGCCTTGGGATTGGGTATACAAATGGTTTTTGTAAGAAAACGCCCCCAAAATGTGGGCGTAGGTGAAAATGATCTATGGACCAAATATTTATATTACCATTGCGGAAGTATTTGCATCAAAAATTTTTTCGAAAGTTTTAAAACTTGGACAAAAAGCGTTTTTTACTAAAAACGCCCCCAAAAAGTGGGCGTGGCAAAAAACTTTGTATGAACGAAATATAGATATTAGGGTTGTCTAAATATCCTGCTCAGACAGTTTTTGAAATTCCTTACGGTTTGGCCAAAAAATGAGTTTTTCTAAAAAGGGGGCGTGGCAGTGGGCGGATTTCAAAAATTTTTACACTTGTTCTGGTGGCACGGACGAGGATCCTATATACCAAATTTCATTATCCTAGCTCAAAATTTAAGGCCCAAAAATCGGTGACGAACAGACAGACGGACGGACGGACGGACGGACGGACGGACGGACGGACGGACGGACGGACGGACGGACAGACAGACATGGCTAATTCGACTCAGCTAGCGATTCTGAGTCGATCCATATACTTTGAGGTATATGTAGCAAAATTATTTCTCTATGTTACAAACTAAGTATCAAAACTAATATACCCCCCTATGGGATAGGGTATAAAAATAATTTTAAGGGTGGGATGGGATAGGGTATTAACCGATCCGCACAGGGGATTTTAATCTTCTAATGTTTATACCCTATCCCATAGAGGTATATTAGTTTTGATACATAGTTCGTAATATAGAGAAATAATTTAGCTAGATATGCCTTTAAGTATATAGCCATGTCTGTCCGTCCGTCAATATTTAGACAATCTTAAGATCCGCATAGCGGATTGTAGCCTTTGGTATATGTTTCAATAAGATTTCATACAGGTAATATAGCTGGAGGGGAAATAGTTTCGATAGTGCGAAGCGGAAGCGAAATTGTTAGTTGGGACTCCATATTATATGCAGGAGAAAACGTTGTTTTCGAAACATAAAAGATATCCTGTCTGAACAATATATTATGACGATGTCATTTTCTACATTTCATTGCCATAAATCCCACATTTTGGGTATATTAATTTAAAGGATAGGATTGGGATAGGGTATTTAACGATCCGCACAGCGGATTGTTGCTTTCTCATATGATTTATATCGGTATTAGGATTTTGGCGATGGTATGTCAGTCTGATATTTTTTTCTGGGAAGCAATGCTAGTGAAAGCGAAGTTTTAGAGATTTAGTGCAGAGGTGGGTATATAATTTTTTTTTTTTTGTAATCAATAATTAACTTACAGACAAGACCCGGAGATTCAGACATTGAAGTCACTGATCAAAAATCGCCAACAGTTAATCTCGGAGAATTACAGAAAATCAGTGACGAAATTTAGGCTATAACATATGAGAGGCTACAATCCGCTGTGCGGATCGTTGAATACCCTATCCCATCCCATCCTTAAAATTAATATCCTCAAAATATAGGCCTTATGGCGATGAAATACAGAAAATGACATTGTCACAATATATTCCTCAGACAGTTTATCAAAATCTTTTGTGGTTCGACAACAAACAACGTATTTCTATTGCTAATGCCTTGGGATGGGGTATACAAATGGTTTTTGTAAGAAAACGCCCCCAAAATGTGGGCGTAGGTGAAAATGATCTATAGACAAAATGTTTATATTACCATTGCGGAAGTATTTGCATCAAAAATTTTTTCGAAAGTTTTAAAATTTGGACAAAAAGCGTTTTTTACTAAAAACGCCCCCAAAAAGTGGGCGTGGCAAAAAACTTTGTATGGACGAAATATAGATATTAAGATTGTCTAAATATGCTGCTCAGGCACTTTTTTGAAATTCCTTACGGTTTGGCTTAAAACTACGTTTTTCTAAAAAGGGGGCGTGGCAGTGGGCGGATTTCAAAAATTTTTACACTTGTTCTGCTTCGTCGGCCAGAGAGTCTATATACCAAATTTGAACTCTCTAGCTCAAAATTTAAGGCCCAAAAATCGGTGACACACAGACGGACGGACGGACGGACGGACGGACGGACGGACAGACAGACATGGCTTAATCGACTCAGCTAGCGATTCTGAATCGATCCATATACTTTGAGGTATATGTATCGAAATTATTTCTCTATGTTACAAACTTAATGTCAAAACTAATATACCCCCCTATGGGATAGGGTATAAACATATGAGAAGGCTACAATCCGCTGTGCGGATCGTTGAATACCCTATCCCATCCTATCCATAAAACTAAAATCCCCAAAAATGGGGGCATGGCTAAAAAAACGATGTGAATAAAATAGAAAAAATGATATAGTGACAACAAATTCTTCAGACTGCTTACAAAACAATTTTACGGTTCTACAAAAGACAAGGTTTTCTCCTGCATATGTTATGGGGTAGTGTATAAAAATGGTTTTTATATAAAAACGCCCCCAAAAAGTGGGCGTGGGTTAAAATGGTATATAGACGAAATGTTCATATTAATAATGTTAATGATTCTGCATCAAAATTTTTTTCGAAAAATTTAAAATTTGACCGAAAACAGATTTTAATCGAAAACGCCCCCAAAAAGTGGGCGTGGCAAAAAACTTTATATGGACGAAATATAGATATTAATATTGTCTAAATATGTTGTTCAGAAACTTTTTTAAAATTCCTTACGGTTTGGTCAAAAACTGAGTTTTTCTTAAAAGGGGGCGTGGCAGTGGGCGGATTTCAAAAATTTTTACACTTGTTCTGTAGGCAGAGACGAGGATCCTATATACCAAATTTCATTATCCTAGCTCAAAATTTAAGGCCTAAAAATCGGTGACGTACAGACGGACGGACGGACGGACGGACGGACGGACGGACAGACAGACATGGCTTAATCGACTCAGCTAGCGATTCTGAGTCGATCCATATACTTTGAGGTATATGTAGCTAAATTATTTCTCTATGTTACAAACTAAGTATCAAAACTAATATACCCCTATGGGATAGGGTATAAACATATGAGAGGCTACAATCCGCTGTGCGGATCGTTGAATACCCTATCCCATCCCATCTTTTAAATAATATCCTTAAAATGTGGGCTTTATGGCAATAAAATACAGAAAATGACATTGTCACAATATATTGCTCAGAGAGTTTATCAAAACCTTTTGTGGTTCGACAAATAACAACGTTTTTGTATTGCATATGCGTTGGGGTAGTGCATACAAATGGTTTTTGTAGGAAAACGCCTCCAAAAAGTGGGCGTGGGTTAAAATGGTCTACTGATGAAATGTTCATATTAATACTACCAATGATTTTGCATCAAATCTTTTTTCTAAAATTTTCAAATTTGGCCAAAAAAGGTTTTTTTTTTATAGAAAATGCCCCCAAAAAGTGGGCGTGGCAAAAAACTTTCTATTGACGAAATATAGATATTACGATTCTATAAATATGCTTCTCAGACACTTTTTTAAAATTCCCTACAGTTTGGCCAAAAACTGAGTTTTTCTTAAAAGGGGCGTGGCAGTGGGCGGATTTCAAAAATTTTTCAGTTTGTTCTGTAGGCACGGGCGAGGATCCTATATACCAAATTTCATTATCCTGGCTCAAAATTTAAGGCCTAAAAATCGGTGACGTACAGACGGACGGACGGACAGACAGACATGGTTTAATCGACTCAGTTAGCGATTCTGAGTCGATCCATATACTTTGAGGTAGGGTATGGCCAAGGCGTCGTTCTTGGCTGCGAGCATCTGTCGGCATTCCTCATCAAACCAGGGGTTTCTTGCTGGTGGGCGCGAGAAACCTAGCACATCAGTTGAGGCTGATCTAATGCCCTGTTGGCATCGTTGCCATTGCTTTTCGACATTCGATGCTGGTGGTATGGTGTTAATCGAGAGGTTAAGGTATACGCGTTGTGCGAAGGTCTTGGCGGTCTCTTGCGATTGCAGTCTTCCGACATTAAATTTTTTCACAGTATTTCTGGATTGTTGTGGCGTGGTGGATATCCGCATTCTTACCTTGGCTGCTACAAGGCAGTGATCCGAGTCGATGTTAGCTCCTCGGAATGTTCGGACATCCAAAATACTGGATGCGTGCCTCTTATCTATCGCAATGTGATCAATTTGGTTGACCGTTCGTTGATCTGGAGACCGCCATGTCCCCTTATGGATATCGAGGTGAGGAAACCGTGTGCTGGCTATAGTGGCATTTCGTTCCGTAGCGAAATCAATTAGCCTAAGTCCGTTACCAGACGTGTTGTCGTGTAGGCTATGTTTTTCTACAATACTTCTAAAGATGTCTTCTCTTCCTACCTTTGCATTAAAATCTCCCAGCACGATTTTAACATCGTACTTCGGTAGTCGCTCATAGGTTTTGTCGAGGAGCTCGTAGAAGCAATCCTTAGCTATATCATCTTTTTCTTCCGTCGGAGCGTGAGCGCATATAAGGCTTATGTTGGCGAATTTGGCCTTGATGCGGATTGTTACTATGCGTTCGCTAATGTCTTGGAAACATAAGACTTCTTGCCTAAGTCTGGCACTTATAACAAATCCGCATCCGAATAGTCGCTGTTTCTGCTCACTATAACAAGGTCCGTAGTAGATGCCACAGTCTTTCATCCTCTTTTTGCCCGGATCATCCCATCGTATTTCCTGGATGGCAGTAATGTCTGCTTTGTAGCAGTTTAGGGCTTCCGCTAGTTGTTCGCCTGCACCTCTCCTGTTTAATGTTCTCACATTCCAGGTGCAGATACCAACGTCGTTGTCCTTTTTTCGTTTAGCAGGGTCGTCAACAATAAAATCAGTCCTTTCCGAGGCTATTGGTTGCTTCGTAACCATATTTTTTTCTCTGGGTGGGTAGTTAACCCAAAGCACAACCCCCAACCTGGAGGGCCAGTTCCAATTTATTAGATACCCCTAGGACACGGGGCCATCAGTATCCACTACGGGATTGAGCGCTGCCGTTGGCCTTTCGGTTTGAGGTATATGTAGCTAAATTATTTCTCTATGTTACAAACTAAGTATCAAAACTAATATACCCCTATGGGATAGGGTATAATGATTTTAACAATTTTAATTGAATGCTCAAAGTGATATCTTTGAATACGACGAGACGTCTACAATCCGAAATACCAAAGTCGAGTGATTTGAATTGATTTCTGTGCCTCCTTTTATACTTATTTTTGTTTGACAGTTTTAACAATGCAGCAATGTTATTTGAATGATTTAGAGTTTTTAAAAATTCCAAAGGTAACTATGATTGAATGAAAATATTTGAACTATGTTATTATATTATTATTTGAACTATAAATTAATATGTTTTATAAATAATGTTGTTATATTCTCCCCCTCTGGCGCTGAGATCGTCCCGATGATGCGACAGGAAATAGAGGTATTCATTATCCTTCCCCCCTGGACAAGAACTGCGCCTAACGCATAATTATTAGAATCTGTTTTAAGATAAAAACATATGAGAGGCTACAATCCGCTATGCGAATCGTTGAATACCCTATCCCATCCCATCCTTTAAATTAATATCCTCAAAATATAGGCCTTATGGCGATGAAATACAGAAAATGACATTGTCACAATATATTGCTCAGACAGTTTATCAAAATCTTTTGTGGTTCGACAAAAAACAACGTATTTCTATTGCTAATGCCTTGGGATGGGGTATACAAATGATTTTTGTAAGAAAACGCCCCCAAAATGTGGGCGTAGGTGAAAATGATCTATAGACAAAATGTTTATATTACCATTGCGGAAGTATTTGCATCAAAAATTTTTTCGAAAGTTTTAAAATTTGGACGAAAAGCGTTTTTTGCTAAAAACGCCCCCAAAAAGTGGGCGTGGCAAAAAACTTTGTATGGACGAAATATAGATATTAGGATTGTCTAAATAACCTGCTCAGACACTTTTTCGAAATTCCTTACGGTTTGGCCAAAAAATAAGTTTTTCTAAAAAGGGGGCGTGGCAGTGGGCGGATTTCAAAAATTTTTACACTTGTTCTGGTGACTCGGACAAGGATCCTATATACCAAATTTCATTATCCTAGCTCAAAATTAAAGGCCCAAAAATCGGTGACGAACAGACAGACGGACGGACGGACGGACGGACGGACGGACGGACGGACGGACGGACGGACAGACAGACATGGCTAATTCGACTCAGCTAGCGATTCTGAGTCGATCCATATACTTTGAGGTATATGTAGCAAAATTATTTCTCTATGTTACAAACTAAGTATCAAAACTAATATACCCCCCTATGGGATAGGGTATAAACATATGAGAAGGCTACAATCCGCTGTGCGGATCGTTGAATACCCTATCCCATCCTATCCATAAAACTAAAATCCCCAAAAAAGGGGACATGGCTAAAAACACGATGTGGATAAATAGAAAAAATGATATAGTGACAACAAATTCTTCAGACTGCTTACAAAACACTTTAACGGTTCTACATAAGACAAGGTTTTCTCTTGCATATGTTATGGGGTAGTGTATAAAAAAGGTTTTTATATAAAAACGCCCCCAAAAAGTGGGCGTGGGTTAAAATGGTATATAGACGAAATGTTCATATTAATAATGTTAATGATTCTGCATCAAAATTTTTTTCGAAAAATTTAAAATTTGACCGAAAACAGTTTTTTATTGAAAACGCCCCCAAAAAGTGGGCGTGGCAAAAAACTTTATATGGACGAAATATAGATATTAATATTGTCTAAATATGTTGTTCAGAAACTTTTTTAAAATTCCTTACGGTTTGGTCAAAAACTGAGTTTTTCTTAAAAGGGGGCGTGGCAGTGGGCGGATTTCAAAAATTTTTACACTTGTTCTGTAGGCAGAGACGAGGATCCTATATACCAAATTTCATTATCCTAGCTCAAAATTTAAGGCCTAAAAATCGGTGACGTACAGACGGACGGACGGACGGACAGACAGACATGGCTTAATCGACTCAGCTAGCGATTCTGAGTCGATCCATATACTTTGAGGTATATGTAGCAAAATTATTTCTCTATGTTACAAACTAAGTATCAAAACTAATATACCCCTATGGGATAGGGTATAAAAACATATGAGAAGGCTACAATCCGCTGTGCGGATCGTTGAATACCCTATCCCATCCTATCCATAAAACTAAAATCCCCAAAAATGGGGGCATGGCTAAAAAAACGATGTGAATAAAATAGAAAAAATGATATAGTGACAACAAATTCTTCAGACTGCTTACAAAACAATTTTACGGTTCTACAAAAGACAAGGTTTTCTCCTGCATATGTTATGGGGTAGTGTATAAAAATGGTTTTTATATAAAAACGCCCCCAAAAAGTGGGCGTGGGTTAAAATGGTATATAGACGAAATGTTCATATTAATAATGTTAATGATTCTGCATCAAAATTTTTTTCGAAAAATTTAAAATTTGACCGAAAACAGATTTTAATCGAAAACGCCCCCAAAAAGTGGGCGTGGCAAAAAACTTTATATGGACGAAATATAGATATTAATATTGTCTAAATATGTTGTTCAGAAACTTTTTTAAAATTCCTTACGGTTTGGTCAAAAACTGAGTTTTTCTTAAAAGGGGGCGTGGCAGTGGGCGGATTTCAAAAATTTTTACACTTGTTCTGTAGGCAGAGACGAGGATCCTATATACCAAATTTCATTATCCTAGCTCAAAATTTAAGGCCTAAAAATCGGTGACGTACAGACGGACGGACGGACGGACGGACGGACGGACGGACGGACGGACAGACAGACATGGCTTAATCGACTCAGCTAGCGATTCTGAGTCGATCCATATACTTTGAGGTATATGTAGCTAAATTATTTCTCTATGTTACAAACTAAGTATCAAAACTAATATACCCCTATGGGATAGGGTATAAAAATAAAAACATATGAGAAGGCTACAATCCACTGTGTGGATCGTTAAATACCCTATCCCATCCTATCTGTAAAACTAAAATCCCCAAAAAGTGGACATGGCTAAAAACACGATGTGGATAAAATAAAGAAAATGACATGGTGACAACAAATTCTTCAGACTGCTTATAAAAAACTTTTACGGTTCTACAAAAGACAATGTTTTCTGCTGCATATGTTATGGGGTAGGGTATAAAAATGGTTTTTATATAAAAACGCCCCCAAAAAGTGGGCGTGGGTTAAAATGGTATATAGACGAAATGTTCATATTAATAATGTTAATGATTCTGCATCAAAATTTTGTTCGAAAAATTTAAAATTTGACCGAAAACAGTTTTTAATTGAAAACGCCCCCAAAAAGTGGGCGTGGCAAAAAACTTTATATGGACGAAATATAGATATTAATATTGTCTAAATATGTTGTTCAGAAACTTTTTTAAAATTCCTTACGGTTTGGTCAAAAACTGAGTTTTTCTTAAAAGGGGGCGTGGCAGTGGGCGGATTTCAAAAATTTTTACACTTGTTCTGTAGGCAGAGACGAGGATCCTATATACCAAATTTCATTATCCTAGCTCAAAATTTAAGGCCTAAAAATCGGTGACGTACAGACGGACGGACGGACGGACGGACGGACAGACAGACATGGCTAATTCGACTCAGCTAGCGATTCTGAGTCGATCCATATACTTTGAGGTATATGTAGCTAAATTATTTCTCTATGTTACAAACTAAGTATCAAAACTAATATACCACTATGGGATAGGGTATAAACATATGAGAAGGCTACAATCCACTGTGCGGATCGTTGAATACCCTATCCCATCCTATCCATAAAACTAAAATCCCCAAAAAAGGGGGCATGGCTAAAAACACGATGTGGATAAAATAGAAAAAATGATATAGTGACAACAAATTCTTCAGACTGCTTACAAAACAATTTTACGGTTCTACAAAAGACAAGGTTTTCTCCTGCATATGTTATGGGGTAGTGTATAAAAATGGTTTTTATATAAAAACGCCCCCAAAAAGTGGGCGTGGGTTAAAATGGTATATAGACGAAATGTTCATATTAATAATGTTAATGATTCTGCATCAAATTTTTTTTCGAAAAATTTAAAATTTGACCGAAAACAGTTTTTAATTGAAAACGCCCCCAAAAAGTGGGCGTGGCAAAAAACTTTATATGGACGAAATATAGATATTAATATTGTCTAAATATGTCGTTCAGAAACTTTTTTAAAATTCCTTACGGTTTGGTCAAAAACTGAGTTTTTCTTAAAAGGGGGCGTGGCAGTGGGCGGATTTCAAAAATTTTTACACTTGTTCTGTAGGCAGAGACGAGGATCCTATATACCAAATTTCATTATCCTAGCTCAAAATTTAAGGCCTAAAAATCGGTGACGTACAGACAGACGGACGGACGGACAGACAGACATGGCTTAATCGACTCAGCTAGCGATTCTGAGTCGATCCATATACTTTGAGGTATATGTAGCAAAATTATTTCTCTATGTTACAAACTAAGTATCAAAACTAATATACCCCTATGGGATAGGGTATAAACATACTCGATAATAGGTATAACAACACAAACCAAACACTACACAAGGGATTAAATGTATCTAATTAAACGACACTTACACATTTATGACCTATGATCTATCTAACACTTAACACAGATAAAAAACATATGAGAGGCTACAACCCGCTGTGCGGATCGTTGAATACCCTATCCCATCCCATCCTTAAAATTAATATCCTCAAAATATAGGCCTTATGGCGATGAAATACAGAAAATGACATTGTCACAATATATTGCACAGACAGTTTATCAAAATCTTTTGTGGTTCGACAAAAACAAACGTATTTCTATTGGTAATGCCTTGGGATGGGGTATACAAATGGTTTTTGTAAGAAAACGCCCCCAAAATGTGGGCGCAGGTGAAAATGATCTATGGACAAAATGTTTATATTACGATTGCGAAAGTATTTGCATCAAATTTTTTTTCGAAAGTTTTAAAATTTGGACAAAAAGCGTTTTTTACTAAAAACGCCCCCAAAAAGTGGGCGTGGCAAAAAACTTTGTATGAACGAAATATAGATATTAGGATTGTCTAAATATGTTGCAAAGACACTTTTTTGAAATTCCTTACGGTTTGGCCAAAAAATAAGTTTTTCTAAAAAGGGGGCGTGGCAGTGGGCGGATTTCAAAAATTTTTACACTTGTTCTGCTTCGTCGGCCAGAGAGTCTATATACCAAATTTCAACACTCTAGCTCAAAATTTAAGGCCCAAAAATCGGTGACACACAGACGGACGGACGGACGGACGGACAGACAGACATGGCTTAATCGACTCAGCTAGCGATTCTGAATCGATCCATATACTTTGAGGTATATGTATCGAAATTATTTCTCTATGTTACAAACTTAATGTCAAAACTAATATACCCCCCTATGGGATAGGGTATGAACATATGAGAAGGCTACAATCCACTGTGCGGATCGTTGAATACCCTATCCCATCCTATCTGTAAAACTTAATCCCCAAAAAGTGGACATGGCTAAAAACACGATGTGGATAAAATAAAGAAAATGACATGGTGACAACAAATTCTTCAGACTGCTTATAAAAAACTTTTACGGTTCTACAAAAGACAAGGTTTTCTCCTGCATATGTTATGGGGTAGGGTATAAAAATGGTTTTTATATAAAAACGCCCCCAAAAAGTGGGCGTGGGTTAAAATGGTCTCTTGACGAAATGTTCATATTTATATTACTAATGATTCTGCATCAAAAGTTTTTTAGAAAATTTTAAAATTTGACCGAAAAACGTTTTTTATTAAAAACGCCCCCAAAAAGTGGGCGTGGCAAAAAACTTTATATGACCGAAATACAGATATTCAGATTGTCTAAATATGTTGTTCAGAAAGTTTTTCAAAATTCCTTATGGTTTGGCCAAAAAATACGTTTTTCTAAAAAGGGGGCGTGGCAGTGGGCGGATTTCAAAAATTTTTACACTTGTTCTGCTGGGAGCAACAAAGAGCACGTCTACCAAATTTCATCCTTCTAGCTCAAAATTTAAGGCCCAAAAACTGGTGACGTACGGACGGACGGACGGACGGACAGACATGGCTAAATCGACTCAGCTATCGATTCTGAGTCGATCCATATACTTTGAGGTATATGTAGATAAATTATTTCCCTATGCTACAAACAATGTATCAAAACTAATATACCCCTATGGGATAGGGCATAAATATGCTGCTCGGATACTTTTTATACCCTATCCCATAAGGGTATATTAGTTTTGATACTTAGTTTGTAACATAGAGAAATAATTTTGCTACATATACCTCAAAGTATATGGATCGACTCAGAATCGCTAGCTGAGTCGATTAAGCCATGTCTGTCCGTCCGTCCGTCCGTCTGTACGTCTGTACGTCACCGATTTTTAGGCCTTAAATTTTGAGCTAGGATAATGAAATTTGGTATATAGGATCCTCGTCTATGCCTACAGAACAAGTGTAAAGATTTTTGAAATCCGCCCACTGCCACGCCCCCTTTTAAGAAAAACTCAGTTTTTGACCAAACCGTAAGGAATTTTAAAAAAGTTTCTGAGCAACATATTTAGACAATATGAATATCTATATTTCGTTTATATAAAGTTTTTGCCACGCCAACTTTTTGGGGGCGTTTTCAATAAATAAACTGTTTTCGGTCAAATTTTAAATTTTTCGAAAAAAAATTTGATGCAGAATCATTAACATTATTAATATAAACATTTCGTCTATATACCATTTTAACCCTTGCCCACTTTTTGGGGTCGTTTTTATATAAAAAACATATGAGAGGCTACAATCCGCTGTGCGGATCGTTGGATACCCTATCCCATCACATCGTTATTATAAATATCCTCAATATATAGGCCATATGGCGATGAAATACAGAAAATGACATTGTCACAATATATTGCTCAGACAGTTTATCAAAATCTTTTGTGGTTCGCCAAAAAAACAACGTATTTCTACTGCTAATGCCTTGGGATTGGGTATACAAATGGTTTTTGTAAGAAAACGCCCCCAAAATGTGGGCGTAGGTGAAAATGATCTATGGACCAAATATTTATATTACCATTGCGGAAGTATTTGCATCAAAAATTTTTTCAAAAGTTTTAAAACTTGGACAAAAAGCGTTTTTTACTAAAAACGCCCCCAAAAAGTGGGCGTGGCAAAAAACTTTGTATGAACGAAATATAGATATTAGGGTTGTCTAAATATCCTGCTCAGACAGTTTTTGAAATTCCTTACGGTTTGGCCAAAAAATGAGTTTTTCTAAAAAGGGGGCGTGGCAGTGGGCGGATTTCAAAAATTTTTACACTTGTTCTGGTGGCACGGACGAGGATCCTATATACCAAATTTCATTATCCTAGCTCAAAATTTAAGGCCCAAAAATCGGTGACGAACAGACAGACGGACGGACGGACGGACGGACGGACGGACGGACGGACAGACAGACATGGCTAATTCGACTCAGCTAGCGATTCTGAGTCGATCCATATACTTTGAGGTATATGTAGCAAAATTATTTCTCTATGTTACAAACTAAGTATCAAAACTAATATACCCCCCTATGGGATAGGGTATAAACATATGAGAAGGCTACAATCCGCTGTGCGGATCGTTGAATACCCTATCCCATCCTATCCATAAAACTAAAATCCCCAAAAAAGGGGACATGGCTAAAAACACGATGTGGATAAATAGAAAAAATGATATAGTGACAACAAATTCTTCAGACTGCTTACAAAACACTTTAACGGTTCTACAAAAGACAAGGTTTTCTCTTGCATATGTTATGGGGTAGTGTATAAAAATGGTTTTTATATAAAAACGCCCCCAAAAAGTGGGCGTGGGTTAAAATGGTATATAGAAGAAATGTTCATATTAATAATGTTAATGATTCTGCATCAAAATTTTTTTCGAAAAATTTAAAATTTGACCGAAAACAGTTTTTTATTGAAAACGCCCCCAAAAAGTGGGCGTGGCAAAAAACTTTATATGGACGAAATATAGATATTAATATTGTCTAAATATGTTAATCAGAAACTTTTTTAAAATTCCTTACGGTTTGGTCAAAAACTGAGTTTTTCTTAAAAGGGGGCGTGGCAGTGGGCGGATTTCAAAAATTTTTACACTTGTTTTGTAGGCAGAGACGAGGATCCTATATACCAAATTTCATTATCCTAGCTCAAAATTTAAGGCCTAAAAATCGGTGACGTACAGACGGACGGACGGACGGACGGACGGACGGACAGACAGACATGGCTTAATCGACTCAGCTAGCGATTCTGAGTCGATCCATATACTTTGAGGTATATGTAGCAAAATTATTTCTCTATGTTACAAACTAAGTATCAAAACTAATATACCCCTATGGGATAGGGTATAAACATATGAGAGGCTACAATCCGCTATGCGGATCGTTGAATACCCTATCCCATCCCATCCTTTAAATTAATATCCTCAAAATATAGGCCTTATGGCGATGAAAAACAGAAAATGACATTGTCACAATATATTGCTCAGACAGTTTCTCAAAATCTTTTGTGGTTCGACAAAAAACAACGTATTTCTATTGCTAATGCCTTGGGATGGGGTATACAAATGGTTTTTGTAAGAATACGCCCCCAAAATGTGGGCGTAGGTGAAAATGATCTATGGACAAAATGTTTATATTACCATTGCGGAAGTATTTGCATCAAAATTTTTTTTCGAAAGTTTTAAAATTTGGACAAAAAATGTTTTTTACTAAAAACGCCCCCAAAAAGTGGGCGTGGCAAAAAACTTTGTATGAACGAAATATAGATATTAGGATTGTCTAAATATGTTGCTTACACACTTTTTTGAAATTCCTTACGGTTTGGCTTAAAACTACGTTTTTTCTAAAAGGGGGCGTGGCAGTGGGCGGATTTTAAAAATTTTTACACTTGTTCTGGTGACTCAGCCAAGGATCCTATATACCAAATTTCATTATCCTAGCACAAAATTTAAGGCCCAAAAATCGGTGACGAACAGACAGACGGAAGGACGGACACACGGACGGACGGACAGACAGACATGGCTAATTCGACTCAGCTAGCGATTCTGAGTCGATCCATATACTTTGAGGTATATGTAGCTAAATTATTTCTCTATGTTACAAACTAAGTATCAAAACTAATACACCCCTATGGGATAGGGTATAAAAATGTCCTACTCAACACCACACTAAACATCTATCAAATGTCATAAATATATAACATCGAACAACAATTCATAAACATATGAGAAGGCTACAATCCGCTGTGCGGATCGTTGAATACCCTATCCCATCCTATCCATAAAACTAAAATCCCCAAAAAAGGGGACATGGCTAAAAACACGATGTGGATAAATAGAAAAAATGATATAGTGACAACAAATTCTTCAGACTGCTTACAAAACACTTTAACGGTTCTACATAAGACAAGGTTTTCTCTTGCATATGTTATGGGGTAGTGTATAAAAAAGGTTTTTATATAAAAACGCCCCCAAAAAGTGGGCGTGGGTTAAAATGGTATATAGACGAAATGTTCATATTAATAATGTTAATGATTCTGCATCAAAATTTTTTTCGAAAAATTAAAAATTTGACCGAAAACAGTTTTTTATTGAAAACGCCCCCAAAAAGTGGGCGTGGCAAAAAACTTTATATGGACGAAATATAGATATTAATATTGTCTAAATATGTTGTTCAGAAACTTTTTGAAAATTCCTTACGGTTTGGTCAAAAACTGAGTTTTTCTTAAAAGGGGGCGTGGCAGTGGGCGGATTTCAAAAATTTTTACACTTGTTCTGTAGGCAGAGACGAGGATCCTATATACCAAATTTCATTATCCTAGCTCAAAATTTAAGGCCTAAAAATCGGTGACGTACAGACGGACGGACGGACGGACGGACGGACGGACGGACAGACAGACATGGCTTAATCGACTCAGCTAGCGATTCTGAGTCGATCCATATACTTTGAGGTATATGTAGCAAAATTATTTCTCTATGTTACAAACTAAGTATCAAAACTAATATACCCCTATGGGATAGGGTATAACAAACATAATATAAAACTCAATCACCAACAAATAACACAAAAATATAACATACCCAATACGATTAATAAAAAAAAAAATAATAATAATACTAATAATATTGATAATAACGCCCAACATTTCTAACAAAACTATTGAACATCACATTAAAACAAAAAACATATGAGAGGCTACAATCCGCTATGCGGATCGTTGAATACCTTATCCCATCCCATCCTTTAAATTAATATCCTCAAAATATTATAGGCCTTATGGCGATGAAATACAGAAAATGACATTGTCATAATATATTGCTCAGACAGTTTCTCAAAATCTTTTGTGGTTCGACAAAAAACAACGTATTTCTATTGCTAATGCCTTGGGATGGGATATACAAATGGTTTTTGTAAGAAAACGCCCCCAAAATGTGGGCGTAGGTGAAAATGATCTATGGGCAAAATGTTTATATTACCATTGCGGAAGTATTTGCATCAAAAATTTTTTCGAAAGTTTTAAAATTTGGACAATAAGTGTTTATACCCTATCCCATAGGGGTATATTAGTTTTGATACTTAGTTTGTAACATAGAGAAATAATTTAGCTACATATACCTCAAAGTATATGGATCGACTCAGAATCGCTAGCTGAGTCGAATTAGCCATGTCTGTCTGTCCGTCCGTCCGTCCGTCCGTCCGTCCGTCCGTCCGTCCGTCCGTCTGTACGTCACCGATTTTTAGGCCTTAAATTTTGAGCTAGGATAATGAAATTTGGTATATAGGATCCTCGTCTCTGCCTACAGAACAAGTGTAAAAATTTTTGAAATCCGCCCACTGCCACGCCCCCTTTTAAGAAAAACTCAGTTTTTGACCAAACCGTAAGGAATTTTAAAAAAGTTTCTGAACAACATATTTAGACAATATTAATATCTATATTTCGTCCATATAAAGTTTTTTGCCACGCTCACTTTTTGGGGGCGTTTTCAATTAAAAACTGTTTTCGGTCAAATTTTAAATTTTTCGAACAAAATTTTGATGCAGAATCATTAACATTATTAATATGAACATTTCGTCTATATACCATTTTAACCCACGCCCACTTTTTGGGGGCGTTTTTATATAAAAACCATTTTTATACCCTACCCCATAACATATGCAGCAGAAAACATTGTCTTTTGTAGAACCGTAAAAGTTTTTTATAAGCAGTCTGAAGAATTTGTTGTCACCATGTCATTTTCTTTATTTTATCCACATCGTGTTTTTAGCCATGTCCACTTTTTGGGGATTTTAGTTTTACAGATAGGATGGGATAGGGTATTTAACGATCCACACAGTGGATTGTAGCCTTCTCATATGTTTTTTACTAAAAACGCCCCAAAAAGTGGGCGTGGCAAAAAACTTTGTATTAACGAAATGAAGACATTAGGATTGTCTTAATATGCTGCTCAGACACTTTTTTGTAATTCCTTACGGTTTGGCCAAAAAATGGGTTTTCCAAAAAAGGGGGCGTGGCAGTGGGCGGATTTCAAAAATTTTTACACTTGTTCTGGTGGCACGGACGAGGATCCTATATACCAAATTTCATTATCCCAGCTCAAAATTTAAGGCCCAAAAACCGCTGACGAACAGACAGATGGACGGACGGACGGACATGGCTAATTCGACTCAGCTAGCGATTCTGAGTCGATCCATATACTTTGAGGTATATGTAGCAAAATTATTTCTCTATGTTACAAACTAAGTATCAAAACTAAAATACCCCCCTATGGGATAGGGTATAATTACAGTCCACTATCAAAATCAATCACTCAACAATCAACTTTTAAACATAAACGAGCACAACAACAACGTATACCACTATTCGACGCATCATTGACTTATCAACCTACAACCATTTCATTACCCCACCCCCCCACACAATTTCAACGTATAAAACACCCGCATCTAACCTCGCATTCCAATGTAAACAACACCGACCCACCCGCTGCACCAGTGAGAGAAGACGAAACACAGCACAAAGAGGAAACGAGAATTGCATACCAAACGTATATACATACACACAAACTAATGCATCGCTATGCAAATTCATCGAAATCAATAATAATTAATACAATTAAATAAAAACAAACTAAATTTCTCACAAAATTAAATCTAAAATCACCTGGAATCTTTCACAATTTATGTAATAAATATTGAAACACTTCACAGAACTATACACGCATAATTAATTTAATTTTAACAATACAAAAATAAAATAAAACATATGAGAAGGCTACAATCCGCTGTGCGGATCGTTGAATACCCTATCCCATCCTATCCATAAAACTAAAATCCCCAAAAAAGGGGACATGGCTAAAAACACGATGTGGATAAATAGAAAAAATGATATAGTGACAACAAATTCTTCAGACTGCTTACAAAACACTTTAACGGTTCTACAAAAGACAAGGTTTTCTCTTGCATATGTTATGGGGTAGTGTATAAAAATGGTTTTTATATAAAAACGCCCCCAAAAAGTGGGCGTGGGTTAAAATGGTATACAGAAGAAATGTTCATATTAATAATGTTAATGATTCTGCATCAAAATTTTTTTCGAAAAATTTAAAATTTGACCGAAAACAGTTTTTTATTGAAAACGCCCCCAAAAAGTGGGCGTGGCAAAAAACTTTATATGGACGAAATATAGATATTAATATTGTCTAAATATGTTAATCAGAAACTTTTTTAAAATTCCTTACGGTTTGGTCAAAAACTGAGTTTTTCTTAAAAGGGGGCGTGGCAGTGGTCGGATTTCAAAAATTTTTACACTTGTTTTGTAGGCAGAGACGAGGATCCTATATACCAAATTTCATTATCCTAGCTCAAAATTTAAGGCCTAAAAATCGGTGACGTACAGACGGACGGACGGACGGACGGACGGACGGACGGACAGACAGACATGGCTTAATCGACTCAGCTAGCGATTCTGAGTCGATCCATATACTTTGAGGTATATGTAGCAAAATTATTTCTCTATGTTACAAACTAAGTATCAAAACTAATATACCCCTATGGGATAGGGTATAAACATATGAGAAGGCTACAATCCGCTGTGCGGATCGTTGAATACCCTATCCCATCCTATCCATAAAACTAAAATCCCCAAAAAAGGGGACATGGCTAAAAACACGATGTGGATAAATAGAAAAAATGATATAGTGACAACAAATTCTTCAGACTGCTTACAAAACACTTTAACGGTTCTACAAAAGACAAGGTTTTCTCTTGCATATGTTATGGGGTAGTGTATAAAAATGGTTTTTTATATAAAAACGCCCCCAAAAAGTGGGCGTGGGTTAAAATAGTATATAGAAGAAATGTTCATATTAATAATGTTAATGATTCTGCATCAAAATTTTTTTCGAAAAATTTAAAATTTGACCGAAAACAGTTTTTAATTGAAAACGCCCCCAAAAAGTGGGCGTGGCAAAAAACTTTATATGGACGAAATATAGATATTAATATTGTCTAAATATGTTGTTCAGAAACTTTTTTAAAATTCCTTACGGTTTGGTCAAAAACTGAGTTTTTCTTAAAAGGGGGCGTGGCAGTGGGCGGATTTCAAAAATTTTTACACTTGTTCTGTAGGCAGAGACGAGGATCCTATATACCAAATTTCATTATCCTAGCTCAAAATTTAAGGCCTAAAAATCGGTGACGTACAGACGGACGGACGGACGGACGGACGGACGGACGGACGGACAGACAGACATGGCTTAATCGACTCAGCTAGCGATTCTGAGTCGATCCATATACTTTGAGGTATATGTAGCAAAATTATTTCTCTATGTTACAAACTAAGTATCAAAACTAATATACCCCTATGGGATAGGGTATAAACATATGAGAAGGCTACAATCCGCTGTGCGGATCGTTGAATACCCTATCCCATCCTATCCATAAAACTAAAATCCCCAAAAATGGGGGCATGGCTAAAAAAACGATGTGAATAAAATAGAAAAAATGATATAGTGACAACAAATTCTTCAGACTGCTTACAAAACAATTTTACGGTTCTACAAAAGACAAGGTTTTCTCCTGCATATGTTATAGGGTAGTGTATAAAAATGGTTTTTATATAAAAACGCCCCCAAAAAGTGGGCGTGGGTTAAAATGGTATATAGACGAAATGTTCATATTAATAATGTTAATGATTCTGCATCAAAATTTTTTTCGAAAAATTTAAAATTTGACCGAAAACAGATTTTAATCGAAAACGCCCCCAAAAAGTGGGCGTGGCAAAAAACTTTATATGGACGAAATATAGATATTAATATTGTCTAAATATGTTGTTCAGAAACTTTTTTAAAATTCCTTACGGTTTGGTCAAAAACTGAGTTTTTCTTAAAAGGGGGCGTGGCAGTGGGCGGATTTCAAAAATTTTTACACTTGTTCTGTAGGCAGAGACGAGGATCCTATTTACCAAATTTCATTATCCTAGCTCAAAATTTAAGGCCTAAAAATCGGTGACGTACAGACGGACGGACGGACGGACGGACAGACAGACATGGCTTAATCGACTCAGCTAGCGATTCTGAGTCGATCCATATACTTTGAGGTATATGTAGCTAAATTATTTCTCTATGTTACAAACTAAGTATCAAAACTAATATACCCCTATGGGATAGGGTATAAACATATGAGAGGCTACAATCCGCTATGCGGAATGTTGAATACCCTATCCCATCCCATCCTTTAAATAAATATCCTCAAAATATAGGCCTTATGGCGATGAAATACAGAAAATGGCATTTTCACAATATATTGCTCAGACAGTTTCTCAAAATCGTTTGTGGTTAGACAAAAAACAACGTATTTCTATTGCTAATGCCTTGGGATGAGGTATACAAATGGTTTTTGTAAGAAAACGCCCCCAAAATGTGGGCGTAGGTGAAAATGATCTATGGACAAAATGTTTATATTACCATTGCGGAAGTATTTGCATCAACATTTTTATCGAAAGTTTTAAAATTTGTACAAAAAGCGTTTTTTACTAAAAACGCCCCCAAAAAGTGGGCGTGGCAAAAAACGTTGTATGAACGAAATATAGATATTAGGATTGTCTAAATATGCTGCTCAGACACTTTTTTGAAATTCCTTACGGTTTGGCCAAAAAATAAGTTTTCCTAAAAAGGGGGCGTGGCAGTGGGCGGATTTCAAAAATTTTTACACTTGTTCTGGTGGCACGGACGAGGATCCTATATACCAAATTTCATTATCCTAGCTCAAAATTTAAGGCCCAAAAATCGGTGACGAACAGACAGACGGACGGACGGACGGACAGACAGACATGGCTAATTCGACTCAGCTAGCGATTCTGAGTCGATCCATATACTTTGAGGTATATGTAGCTAAATTATTTCTCTATGATACAAACTAAGTATCAAAACTAATATACCCCTATGGGATAGGGTATAAACATATGAGAGGCTACAATCCGCTAGAAAATGACATTGTCACAATATATTGCTCAGACAGTTTCTCAAAATCTTTTGTGGTTCGACAAAAAACAACGTATTTCTATTGCTAATGCCTTGGGACGGGGTATACAAATGGTTTTTGTAAGAAAACGCCCCCAAAATGTGGGCGTAGGTAAAAATGATCTATGGACAAAATGTTTATATTACCATTGCGGAAGTCTTTGCATCAAAATTTTTTTCGAAAGTATTAAAACTTGGACAAAAAACGTATTTTACTAAAAACGCCCCCAAAAAGTGGGCGTGGCAAAAAACTTTGTATGGACGAAATGTAGATATTAGGATTGTCTAAATATGTTGCTAACACACTTTTTTGAAATTCCTTACGGTTTGGCTTAAAACTACATTTTTTCTAAAGGGGGCGTGGCAGTAGGCGGATTTTAAAAATTTTTACACTTGTTCTGGTGACTCCGCCAAGGATCCTATATACCAAATTTCATTATCCTAGCTCAAAATTTAAGGCCCAAAAATCGGTGACGAACAGACAGACGGACGGACGGCCGGACGGACGGACAGACATGGCTAAATCGACTCAGCTAGCGATTCTGAGTCGATCCATATACTTTGAGGTATATGTAGCTAAATTATTTCTCTATGTTACAAACTAAGTATCAAAACTAATATACCCCTATGGGATAGGGTATAAAAAAAAACAGGTATACACAAAAAAAATCGCGAAACGTCAAAACATTACGATTGTGAAGAATATTGTGTGTGCATTGTGTGGTGGAGCATCGAATTCGTGTTTTACAAAAGGTAAGTGTTTGTAATTGTTTAATAAAATATTCCACACCTGATTACTATTGTTTACAAACTTTCTTTTTAGGAGTAGTGGATGGAGCAGGAGGGGGCGGCTGGATGCAGAAAACATGGATTAAACAGATAAGTGAAACATAGGGAATATTGGAGTTGTTAGTTATTTCGGGGTGTTAAAATTATTATACCCTATCCCATAGGGGGTATATTAGTTTTGATACTTAGTTTGTAACATAGAGAAATAATTTTGCTACATATACCTCAAAGTATATGGATCGACTCAGAATCGCTAGCTGAGTCGAATTAGCCATGTGTGTCTGTCCGTCCGTCCGTCCGTCCGTCCGTCCGTCCGTCCATCTGTCTGTTCGTCACCGATTTTTGGGCCTTAAATTTTGAGCTAGGATAATGAAATTTGGTATATAGGATCCTCGTCCGTGCCACCAGAACAAGTGTAAAAATTTTTGAAATCCGCCCACTGCCACGCCCCCTTTTTAGAAAAACTCATTTTTTGGCCAAACCGTAAGGAATTTCAAAAAAGTGTCTGAGCAGGATATTTAGACAACCCTAATATCTATATTTCGTCCATACAAAGTTTTTTGCCACGCCCACTTTTTGGGGGCGTTTTTAGTAAAAAACGTTTTTTGTCCAAATTTTAAAACTTTCGAAAAAAATTTTGATGCAAATACTTCCGCAATGGTAATATAAACATTTTGTCTATAGATCATTTTCTCCTACGCCCACATTTTGGGGGCGTTTTCTTACAAAAACCATTTGTATACCCCATCCCAAGGCATTAGCAATAGAAATACGTTGTTTTTTGTCGAACCACAAAAGATTTTGAGAAACTGTCTGAGCAATATATTGTGACAATGTCATTTTCTGTTTTTCATCGCCATAAGGCCTATATTTTGAGGATATTAATTTAAAGGATGGGATGGGATAGGGTATTCAACGATCCGCTTGGCGGATTGTAGCCTCTCATATGTTTATACCCTATCCCATAGGGGTATATTAGTTTTGATACTTAGTTTGTAACATAGAGAAATAATTTTGCTACATATACCTCAAAGTATATGGATCGACTCAGAATCGCTAGCTGAGTCGATTAAGCCATGTCTGTCTGTCCGTCCGTCCGTCCGTCCGTCTGTACGTCACCGATTTTTAGGCCTTAAATTTTGAGCTAGGATAATGAAATTTGGTATATAGGATCCTCGTCTCTGCCTACAGAACAAGTGTAAAAATTTTTGAAATCCGCCCACTGCCACGCCCCCTTTTAAGAAAAACTCAGTTTTTGACCAAACCGTAAGGAATTTTAAAAAAGTTTCTGAACAACATATTTAGACAATATTAATATCTATATTTCGTCCATATAAAGTTTTTTGCCACGCCCACTTTTTGGGGGCGTTTTCAATTAAAAACTGTTTTCGGTCAAATTTTAAATTTTTCGAAAAAAATTTTGATGCAGAATCATTAACATTATTAATATGAACATTTCTTCTATATACTATTTTAACCCACGCCCACTTTTTGGGGGCGTTTTTATATAAAAACCATTTTTATACACTACCCCATAACATATGCAAGAGAAAACCTTGTCTTTTGTAGAACCGTTAAAGTGTTTTGTAAGCAGTCTGAAGAATTTGTTGTCACTATATCATTTTTTCTATTTATCCACATCGTGTTTTTAGCCATGTCCCCTTTTTTGGGGATTTTAGTTTTATGGATAGGATGGGATAGGGTATTCAACGATCCGCACAGCGGATTGTAGCCTTCTCATATGTTTTTTTTTTCTTTTTCAGGAATCTAGGATCGGAAGGATTGGATTGGCGATTGGCTACTTTGGATGGATGGAGAACCGGATCAAAGGATTGACGAGACGTAGGATAGATCGTTTGCTGAGAATGAGAAGCGGATGTAAACAAACAGGTACCAATTGTGTTGATAAGTCCTCTTGTGTGTTTGTTTTTATGTAAATAAAATTTCGATATTTTAAAGTATTTTCTGGTGTTTTAATAATTTTTTTTTTTTTTTTGGAATGGCAAAGGGCTGCCGTAACATGTCTGAGCAATATATTGTGACAATGTCATTTTCTGTATTTCATCGCCATAAGGCCTATATTTTGAGGATATTAATTTTAAGGATGGGATGGGATAGGGTTTTCAACGATCCGCATAGCGGATTGAAGCCTCTCATATGTTTTCATTTGTTTTCAACCTCGTTCTATCGCACAAACTCGGTTGAAGAATTTCAACTATTTCTTACCCCGAAACTCAGTTCCCTCGCCTACAAAACCGTTTTAATGAAAGTTGAACTCATCTCATTCTCTTACAATAACCAACAAAACGCGGTGTTCCCAAGCGTTCTAAGTACTAACTGCAACCGATGCTGCTTGGTTTCGGTGATCAGTCGATAACCGATATTTTGTTCGATCTTTTTTAGTTTCATTAAATCGAATTCACACGTCCCAAAAGAAGTTTCACTTCAAAAACACAATCATACAAATATCGCCATTAGTCCCATCTGCAAGATCGCCAATGTGAAGAAGATATTCATTTTTCAATGTATAAGCACAAAATCCAACCAAAATCCAAAATCCAATGCTCCACCTTTCGGGAACCGCCAAATATTCAAAAGGCAATCTTAGTCATAAGTACCCTTATACAACTTTAATGTATGAGTTATATTATCTGAATAAGCCATCCTACCCGAATCAGACCACATACCAATTTTTATCTTCAAATTACAGCATCTCTCGTCCAATCTGTCCTTTCCAAAGTAGATATGTACCGCAATGTGTATTTACACCCACAAACGGAAGAGGCATTCCCGATATCTAGTATCTCGTTTCAAAAATGTCGTAATGAGTAAATGTATGATTCGTGCGTTGAAATATTCTTCAAACAATATAAAAACATATGAGAAGGCTACAATCCACTGTGCGGATCGTTGAATACCCTATCCAATCCTATCTGTAAAACTAAAATGTGGATAAAATAAAGAAAATGACATGGTGACAACAAATTTTTCAGACTGCCTATAAAAAACTTACGGTTCTACAAAAGACAAGGTTTTCTCCTGCTTATGTTATGGGGTAGGGTATAAAAATGGTTTTTATGTAAAAACGCCCCAAAAAGTGGGCGTGTGTTAAAATGGTCTATCGACGAAATGTTCATATTTATATTACTAATGATTCTGCATCAAAAGTTTTTTAGAAAATTTTAAAATTTGACCGAAAACGTTTTTTATTAAATACGCCCCCAAAAAGTGGGCGTGGCAAAAAACTTTATATGAACGAAATACAGATATTCAGATTGTCTTAATATGTTGTTCAGAAAGTTTTTCAAAATTCCTGGCCAAAAAATACGTTTTTCTAAAAAGGGGGCGCGGCAGTGGGCGGATTTCAAAAATTTTTACACTTGTTCTGCTGGGAGCAACAAAGAGCACGTGTACCAAATTTCATCCTTCTACTCAAAATTTAAGGTCCAGAAACTGGTGACGTACGGACGGACGGACGGACAGACATGGCTAAATCGACTCAGCTATCGATTCTGAATAGATCCATATACTTTGAGGTATATGTAGCTAAATTATTTCTCTATGTTACAAACTATGTATCAAAACTAATATACCCCTATGGGATAGGGTATAAACATATGAGAGGCTACAATCCGCTGTGCGGATCGTTGAATACCCTATCCCATCCCATCTTTTAAATAATATCCTTAAAATGTGGGCTTTATGGCAATAAAATACAGAAAATGACATTGTCACAATATATTGCTCAGAGAGTTTATCAAAACCTTTTGTGGTTCGACAAATAACAACGTTTTTGTATTGCATATGCGTTGGGGTAGTGCATACAAATGGTTTTTGTAGGAAAACGCCTCCAAAAAGTGGGCGTGGGTTAAAATGGTCTACTGATGAAATGTTCATATTAATACTACCAATGATTTTGCATCAAATCTTTTTTCTAAAATTTTCAAATTTGGCCAAAAAAGGTTTTTTTTTTATAGAAAATGCCCCCAAAAAGTGGGCGTGGCAAAAAACTTTCTATTGACGAAATATAGATATTACGATTCTATAAATATGCTTCTCAGACACTTTTTTAAAATTCCCTACAGTTTGGCCAAAAACTGAGTTTTTCTTAAAAGGGGCGTGGCAGTGGGCGGATTTCAAAAATTTTTCAGTTTGTTCTGTAGGCACGGGCGAGGATCCTATATACCAAATTTCATTATCCTGGCTCAAAATTTAAGGCCTAAAAATCGGTGACGTACAGACGGACGGACGGACAGACAGACATGGTTTAATCGACTCAGTTAGCGATTCTGAGTCGATCCATATACTTTGAGGTAGGGTATGGCCAAGGCGTCGTTCTTGGCTGCGAGCATCTGTCGGCATTCCTCATCAAACCAGGGGTTTCTTGCTGGTGGGCGCGAGAAACCTAGCACATCAGTTGAGGCTGATCTAATGCCCTGTTGGCATCGTTGCCATTGCTTTTCGACATTCGATGCTGGTGGTATGGTGTTAATCGAGAGGTTAAGGTATACGCGTTGTGCGAAGGTCTTGGCGGTCTCTTGCGATTGCAGTCTTCCGACATTAAATTTTTTCACAGTATTTCTGGATTGTTGTGGCGTGGTGGATATCCGCATTCTTACCTTGGCTGCTACAAGGCAGTGATCCGAGTCGATGTTAGCTCCTCGGAATGTTCGGACATCCAAAATACTGGATGCGTGCCTCTTATCTATCGCAATGTGATCAATTTGGTTGACCGTTCGTTGATCTGGAGACCGCCATGTCCCCTTATGGATATCGAGGTGAGGAAACCGTGTGCTGGCTATAGTGGCATTTCGTTCCGTAGCGAAATCAATTAGCCTAAGTCCGTTACCAGACGTGTTGTCGTGTAGGCTATGTTTTTCTACAATACTTCTAAAGATGTCTTCTCTTCCTACCTTTGCATTAAAATCTCCCAGCACGATTTTAACATCGTACTTCGGTAGTCGCTCATAGGTTTTGTCGAGGAGCTCGTAGAAGCAATCCTTAGCTATATCATCTTTTTCTTCCGTCGGAGCGTGAGCGCATATAAGGCTTATGTTGGCGAATTTGGCCTTGATGCGGATTGTTACTATGCGTTCGCTAATGTCTTGGAAACATAAGACTTCTTGCCTAAGTCTGGCACTTATAACAAATCCGCATCCGAATAGTCGCTGTTTCTGCTCACTATAACAAGGTCCGTAGTAGATGCCACAGTCTTTCATCCTCTTTTTGCCCGGATCATCCCATCGTATTTCCTGGATGGCAGTAATGTCTGCTTTGTAGCAATTTAGGGCTTCCGCTAGTTGTTCGCCAGCACCTCTCCTGTTTAATGTTCTCACATTCCAGGTGCAGATACCAACGTCGTTGTCCTTTTTTCGTTTAGCAGGGTCGTCAACAATAAAATCAGTCCTTTCCGAGGCTATTGGTTGCTTCGTAACCATATTTTTTTCTCTGGGTGGGTAGTTAACCCAAAGCACAACCCCCAACCTGGAGGGCCAGTTCCAATTTATTAGATACCCCTAGGACACGGGGCCATCAGTATCCACTACGGGATTGAGCGCTGCCGTTGGCCTTTCGGTTTGAGGTATATGTAGCTAAATTATTTCTCTATGTTACAAACTAAGTATCAAAACTAATATACCCCTATGGGATAGGGTATAATGATTTTAACAATTTTAATTGAATGCTCAAAGTGATATCTTTGAATACGACGAGACGTCTACAATCCGAAATACCAAAGTCGAGTGATTTGAATTGATTTCTGTGCCTCCTTTTATACTTATTTTTGTTTGACAGTTTTAACAATGCAGCAATGTTATTTGAATGATTTAGAGTTTTTAAAAATTCCAAAGGTAACTATGATTGAATGAAAATATTTGAACTATGTTATTATATTATTATTTGAACTATAAATTAATATGTTTTATAAATAATGTTGTTATATTCTCCCCCTCTGGCGCTGAGATCGTCCCGATGATGCGACAGGAAATAGAGGTATTCATTATCCTTCCCCCCTGGACAAGAACTGCGCCTAACGCATAATTATTAGAATCTGTTTTAAGATAAAAACATATGAGAGGCTACAATCCGCTATGCGAATCGTTGAATACCCTATCCCATCCCATCCTTTAAATTAATATCCTCAAAATATAGGCCTTATGGCGATGAAATACAGAAAATGACATTGTCACAATATATTGCTCAGACAGTTTATCAAAATCTTTTGTGGTTCGACAAAAAACAACGTATTTCTATTGCTAATGCCTTGGGATGGGGTATACAAATGATTTTTGTAAGAAAACGCCCCCAAAATGTGGGCGTAGGTGAAAATGATCTATAGACAAAATGTTTATATTACCATTGCGGAAGTATTTGCATCAAAAATTTTTTCGAAAGTTTTAAAATTTGGACGAAAAGCGTTTTTTGCTAAAAACGCCCCCAAAAAGTGGGCGTGGCAAAAAACTTTGTATGGACGAAATATAGATATTAGGATTGTCTAAATAACCTGCTCAGACACTTTTTCGAAATTCCTTACGGTTTGGCCAAAAAATAAGTTTTTCTAAAAAGGGGGCGTGGCAGTGGGCGGATTTCAAAAATTTTTACACTTGTTCTGGTGACTCGGACAAGGATCCTATATACCAAATTTCATTATCCTAGCTCAAAATTAAAGGCCCAAAAATCGGTGACGAACAGACAGACGGACGGACGGACGGACGGACGGACGGACGGACGGACGGACAGACAGACATGGCTAATTCGACTCAGCTAGCGATTCTGAGTCGATCCATATACTTTGAGGTATATGTAGCAAAATTATTTCTCTATGTTACAAACTAAGTATCAAAACTAATATACCCCCCTATGGGATAGGGTATAAACATATGAGAGGCTACAATCCGCTATGCGGATCGTTGAATACCCTATCCCATCCCATCCTTTAAATTAATATCGTCAAAATATAGGCCTTATGGCGATGAAAAACAGAAAATGACATTGTCACAATATATTGCTCAGACAGTTTCTCAAAATCTTTTGTGGTTCGACAAAAAACAACGTATTTCTATTGCTAATGCCTTAGGATGGGGTATACAAATGGTTTTTGTAAGAAAACGCCCCCAAAATGTGGGCGTAGGTGAAAATGATCTATGGACAAAATGTTTGTATTACCATTGCGGAAGTTTTTGCATCAAAATTTTTTTCGAAAGTTTTAAAATTTGGACAAAAAACGTTTTTTACTAAAAACGCCCCCAAAAAGTGGGCGTGGCAAAAAACTTTGTATGGACGTTATATAGATATTAGGATTGTCTAAATATTATGCTGACGCACTTTTTTGAAATTCCTTACGGTTTGGCTTAAAACTACGTTTTTTCTAAAAGGGGGCGTGGCAGTGGGCGGATTTTAAAAATTTTTACACTTGTTCTGGTGACTCAGCCAATGATCCTATATACCAAATTTCATTATCCTAGCTCAAAATTTAAGGCCCAAAAATCGGTGACGAACAGACAGACGGACGGACGCACGGACAGACAGACATGGCTAATTCGACTCAGCTAGCGATTCTGAGTCGATCCATATACTTTGAGGTATATGTAGCTAAATTATTTCTCTATGTTACAAACTAAGTATCAAAACTAATATACCCCTATGGGATAGGGTATAAACATATGAGAAGGCTACAATCCACTTTGCGGATCGTTGAATACCCTATCCCATCCTATCTGTAAAACTTAAATGTGGATAAAATAAAGAAAATGACATGGTGACAACAAATTCTTCAGACTGCTTATAAAAAACTTTTACGGTTCTACAAAAGACAAGGTTTTCTCCTGCATATATGTTATGGGGTAGGGTATAAAAATGGTTTTTATATAAAAACCCCCCCAAAAAGTGGGCGTGCGTTGAAATAGTCTATTGACGAAATGTTCATATTTATATTACTAATGATTCTGCATCAAAAGTTTTTTAGAAAATTTTAAAATTTGACCGAAAAACGTTTTTTATTAAAAACGCCCCCAAAAAGTGGGCGAGGCAAAAAACTTTATATGAAAGAAATACAGATATTCAGATTGTCTAAATATGTTGTTCAGAAAGTTTTTCAAAATTCCTTATGGTTTGGACAAAAAATACGTTTTTCTAAAAAGGGGGCGTGGCAGTGGGCGGATTTCAAAACTTTTAACACTTGTACTGCTGGGGGCAACAAAGAGCACGTGTACCAAATTTCATCCTTCTAGCTCAAAATTTAAGGCCCAAAAATTGGTGACGTACGGACGGACGGACGGACGGACGGACGGACAGACATGGCTAAATCGACTCAGCTATCGATTCTGAGTCGATCCATATACTTTGAGGTAAATGTAGCTAAATTATTTCTCTATGTTACAAACTATGTATCAAAACTAATATACCCCTATGGGATAGGGTATAATGATTTCTCATCACAAGCCCCATTTCCACAAGGCACTTTTCTTCGTCAGATTGCTTAGAGGTTTGGATACTTTAGCAAAGTTTTCAAACATATGAGAAGGCTACAATCCGCTGTGCGGATCGTTGAATACCCTATCCCATCCTATCCATAAAACTAAAATCCCCAAAAATGGGGGCATGGCTAAAAAAACGATGTGAATAAAATAGAAAAAATGATATAGTGACAACAAATTCTTCAGACTGCTTACAAAACAATTTTACGGTTCTACAAAAGACAAGGTTTTCTCCTGCATATGTTATGGGGTAGTGTATAAAAATGGTTTTTATATAAAAACGCCCCCAAAAAGTGGGCGTGGGTTAAAATGGTATATAGACGAAATGTTCATATTAATAATGTTAATGATTCTGCATCAAAATTTTTTTCGAAAAATTTAAAATTTGACCGAAAACAGATTTTAATCGAAAACGCCCCCAAAAAGTGGGCGTGGCAAAAAACTTTATATGGACGAAATATAGATATTAATATTGTCTAAATATGTTGTTCAGAAACTTTTTTAAAATTCCTTACGGTTTGGTCAAAAACTGAGTTTTTCTTAAAAGGGGGCGTGGCAGTGGGCGGATTTCAAAAATTTTTACACTTGTTCTGTAGGCAGAGACGAGGATCCTATATACCAAATTTCATTATCCTAGCTCAAAATTTAAGGCCTAAAAATCGGTGACGTACAGACGGACGGACGGACGGACGGACGGACGGACGGACGGACGGACAGACAGACATGGCTTAATCGACTCAGCTAGCGATTCTGAGTCGATCCATATACTTTGAGGTATATGTAGCTAAATTATTTCTCTATGTTACAAACTAAGTATCAAAACTAATATACCCCTATGGGATAGGGTATAATAAACCTTCGATACCAAGAGCTGGTTTGCAGAAAGGATAGTACTTCTTTTGCATTATTTGGCGTTGGTCAGTTTTGTATAGACGAAATTTTGTCTGGATCGTCTTGGATACCATGGTGCGGTATAAGATGTCCAAGATTTTTAACGTCTGAACAACAGAACTTTGATTTCAGTCTATTTACTTTTAATTTAAAAGTCTTCAAATGTTTATACCCTATCCCATAGGGGTATATTAGTTTTGATACTTAGTTTGTAACATAGAGAAATAATTTTGCTACATATACCTCAAAGTATATGGATCGACTCAGAATCGCTAGCTGAGTCGATTAAGCCATGTCTGTCTGTCCGTCCGTCCGTCCGTCCGTCCGTCTGTACGTCACCGATTTTTAGGCCTTAAATTTTGAGCTAGGATAATGAAATTTGGTATATAGGATCCTCGTCTCTGCCTACAGAACAAGTGTAAAAATTTTTGAAATCCGCCCACTGCCACGCCCCCTTTTAAGAAAAACTCAGTTTTTGACCAAACCGTAAGGAATTTTCAAAAAGTTTCTGAACAACATATTTAGACAATATTAATATCTATATTTCGTCCATATAAAGTTTTTTGCCACGCCCACTTTTTGGGGGCGTTTTCAATAAAAAACTGTTTTCGGTCAAATTTTAAATTTTTCGAAAAAAATTTTGATGCAGAATCATTAACATTATTAATATGAACATTTCGTCTATATTCCATTTTAACCCACGCCCACTTTTTGGGGGCGTTTTTATATAAAAACCTTTTTTATACACTACCCCATAACATATGCAAGAGAAAACCTTGTCTTATGTAGAACCGTTAAAGTGTTTTGTAAGCAGTCTGAAGAATTTGTTGTCACTATATCATTTTTTCTATTTATCCACATCGTGTTTTTAGCCATGTCCCCTTTTTTGGGGATTTTAGTTTTATGGATAGGATGGGATAGGGTATTCAACGATCCGCACAGCGGATTGTAGCCTTCTCATATGTTCAAAAATTCGTTTCAGGTCGACTAAGTGTTGTTTGAAATCGCTGGAACATTTATGTCATCTAAGTAAGTTAAGATGAATATGTCAGAAAGTCCAATTTTAAATCTGTCCATTAACCTCTGAAATGTGGCAGGAGCATTTCGTAAACCAAATGGCAAACGTTTAAATCGGAACATTCCAAATGGAATGATAAATCCTATTTTATCTAAATCTTCTTCAGATATTCTAGGTAAAGGATACCTATCCGGAACTGTGATGCTGTTTAATTTTCTATAATCTATGCATACACGAATTCCTCCATCTTTCTTGGGGACCAAAACAACTGGTGCCGCTCAAGGAGATTCACATTCTTCGATAATGTCAGTCTGGAGCATTTTGTCCAGTTCTATTCGTAATTGTTGTCTTCGAGTTGGTGATAGTCTATGTGGCGTAGTGGCTATTGGATTGCTATCTCCGGTATTAATTCTGTGTAGCGCGAATGGCGTTGCTTCCGATAGAGGGTCAAAAACAGTTTGTTGCTCTTTTAATAGCTCATTTAATATTTTCCTATTTGTATCACTGAGCTCAACCAACTGCCTCATCATATCTAAGTTCAATATCGGTATAATTTGTTTCCATAAAGTAAGAGTCAGGATCAATGTCTTCTTGACTATATACTAAATTTGGGAAGGGGTTTTCAATATTTCTATCCAGTGTAACATCGATGTCTCTCAAGGAATCTCTAAATATGTTCTGTATCGAGTCTGGTGAATAATCATTATTCTGAACAGATGAAATGGTTCTCTTCCTCTTTGCAGTTGATACTTGCTCGTGTGGCGAAATAGATTTTATTGGTTCGAACCATGGTAAAAATGGGGATGTGAGATTCTTTGAATTAGGTGCAAAATATTGTCTGCATTTGCAAGTACAGCGCTGTTTTTTTGATGAACTTGCAGCTGCTTCCAGTTTTTTGATAACTTCTGGTGTTTTTGCAATTGGAGAAATCGGGTTAAACACATCAGTTAAAAAGGTGTTTGCTTCAGGTATAAGCTTGTTTTGTACGATCGTGTGAGTAGTATCATAAAATTCGAATCGTTTCTCGGTTTTATCAGCGAAATACCAGTTTCTTTGTCCTATATCGAGGACTACTCCATTTGGTTCGAGGAAGTCCCGATAAGAGTACGATTATCTGTTGCTTTTGGTAGCGCAATAAATCGAATTGGTCGCAAACGATTACCGAAGATTATCGTAGTATCAGCTATACAGATTTCTTGTGACGTAGGATTCCCGTCAGCAAGTGTGACAGTTGCATCGACTTTGCGGAACTTCGTTCCATTGCGGAGAAGGTGTAAAAACAGCCCCCTTCCTGCAACGCTTGTTCTTGCTGCTGTGTCAATATAAGCAATTCTCGTTTCACCATGGGATGCTATTGGAATGCTAGGAATATCCGTACCTAATGTGGTTTTTATGCTGTTGAAGGATACAGTAGGAGGTCCTTTGGGCAAATCCTTACAGTTGGGACAGTTACTTACTTACTTACTTAAGTGGCGCTACAGTCCGGGATGAACTTGGGCCTCAACCAACATGCCTCTCCAATTAGCCCGGTCCTTAGCTAACTGCCTCCAGTTGCGCACTCCAAGTTGGTTGAGGTCGGTTTCTACTTGTGCGCGCCACTTAAGGCGAGGTCTTCCTCTACTGCGTTCGACGTCTGGCTGGGAATCGAAGACTCTGCGAGCCGGAGTATTGGAGTCCATTCATTCTACATGTCCTAGCCATCTCAAACGTCCAATGCGAAGTTTTTTGACTAGGGGTATGTCGCTGTACAGCTCGTATAGTTCGTGGTTGAATCTTCGTCTCCATAGCCCGTCAACGCAAACGGGACCGAAGATTTTCCGAAGAATTTTTCTCTCGAATCGACCAAGGATTTCTTCATCCGCTTTTGATACAGTCCATGATTCAGCGCCGTAGAGCAGGACTGGGATGATCAGGGTCTTATATAGGATCTCCTTAGTAGTTGAAGTGAGGGCTTTGCTACTAAATTGCCTTCTTAGCCCTTCTTAGTTGGGACAGATCATAAAAATCCTGGTGCTTTACATTTGTAACAATGAATCTTGGACTCAATTGGAGCTGGGATGCCTGTCATCTTTGCAAGATCATCTTTTTTCTTTTTAAGACATTCTTCAATTGTGTGTCCGCGGTTTCTGCACTTTGGATAGATACATCTCGTTGGTTCCGAAATATAAGAGTGAAGGTTCTGCTGAGTATTCTTTTCTGAAATTGAAAGTTCAACCGACCTGGCCTTGATTAAAAGCTCTTGTAAAGTTTAAAAAGTTAAAGACCCCTTACCGCTGGTGGGGGGAAGTCTAAAGGCCTGCTCAGAATGCATATCTGTAGCTGGTATCTGTAGCTGAGTGAAAGTTAAAAACAAGGCAACCCGTAAGCGCTTTCACAATGTGTATCTCCCGTGAATCTGTAGCTTGAAGTTGAATGGGGTTCAACTTCACGCTTCAGATTCACGTTTGACGTTTCACTCAGCTACAGATACCAGCTACAGATATGCATTCTGAGCAGGCCTTAAAAGTGAAACTCTCTAATTAATCTTTTACGAATGAATCAGTTTCGTTTATTTAATTGCCTTAAATACTAAAATATTGTCTATGTTTCAAAAATGTACAACTTAAATTACAAACTATAATCAGCAAGGTCAGTAATAATGAGAATATTTATTTTGCTGACTTTTCTGGGAACTAAATTGAAATATTATATGAGTGAGAATTAATAAACTGTCTGGTGTGGTCACCATGACATGCTGGGGCCACCCTTTAAGCCACGGAGAAATCGGCGTCAGTAAATCGCCTATTTGCAGGTATTGGTGGTAGTTCATGAGCCTGGACCTCTATCTGGATGTGTCTTCTGGTCTTACAGTATCGCCATAAGATGTAGGAGATCAGTGAAATAAATAGCGCTGTGATCAAGCTATACGTCAGTCGATGGTGAATCGGATGTACTGTTGATGTGTTAGGGACGGGTAAATGCTCCTTATTTTTGATGTCCGTTATCCATTTGTTTATCATTTTGATGTCTTCATTGTCCGATTGGAGTATGACGTGTGGGATAACCGGCTTGGATATGTTCCTTGGGCTCTCAGACAGCAGCTCTGTTAGGTTTGCTAACGGAATGAATGCAGCGTTGATGCTCCTGGAACTTCTGCTATATGATGTGATGCTCATCAAATCGTGTTTCAATATACAGATAGTGTCAATATCGCGTCATTTTGCAAGGATATCTCCACGATATGTCTACCACAAATCACGTTAAAGGTATACATCCTGTCCAGGACGTAGATCCAACTGTTGCCGTTGGTTAGCTGAATCCATATAGGAGATGGTTCGATGCTGCGCAATTTACAGTGGGATGACAATTCCTTCGCATGCGTAAGTAGATCCATTTCACACCTGCTGACATTGGACCGGCGGTTGAACATCGGATGCTGTTGCTTGCATAGATATTTTCCGCTGGTTCTGATGAAGCCAGCTAGCTCCTCCCTTGTCAGTCTGTAGTAAGCTTCTCGTAACAGATTGACTGTTAGATAATCCAACGCTGGTTCAATAAAAACGTATTCATTGTTATGGGGAGTCGGAACGGGTATGACCTTGAATAAAACAAATCAAATCTTCTGTGTTAACTAAAGGCACTCTCAAGTCGAATATAAGATTCCGATCAGTTATTCTCGCCTTTGCTGTGAACATTTTGTACAGTCCTCGCAAGCTCGATTGCGTTTCCTCTCCTGCTACAGACAGCTGTGGAGGCAAGTGGCTCTTTGTCAACATCAGCTGTGATCTAAGTTGGTCTGGTGTTATCACCAGAGGATTAATTTTGGCATGATGAAGATCTGTCAAAACATTCATAAGGCAATTCTGTGTCTGTTGATAGTTCATCATAGCTAACGTCGCATATGTTGCCACTTCTAAAAATGTCTGTTCTGCTGTGTTCTGGTTGATTGATTTAGCTGTCATGTTCTTAAGGTTCTCTAGGTCGGTTTGAAATGCTTGCAGTTGTGCTGTAATTGTTTCATTATTTTTCTGTAATATATTACTTGTTGCTTCTGCTACTGAGGTCTGATTTTTTATCAACTCAAGTAGGTGATTCTCATTCGCCCGTGTTTGCTGAATTCGTTGCTCATAGTGATCAGCAGACGACTCATCCAATACCCCAAACAGCTTGTTTGCCACTGTACTAACAAAGTCGAAAGGGGATCGTTTTGGTCTAACCATGAGAGAACTTCCAGCACCTTGCGCATGCAGCAAGTCGTTGTTGCTTTTTATAATCGTTAGTTGATGGTTGTATTGATGAACTATGTTGTGAGTCAACCCATTAGACCTCTTTTTTACTGCAAAAGTCTTTCATATCCTCCACAAGTTCCTGGAATCCTTCAAATTCTCTCCAATAATTGATCATGTCATAATAGACAATTATTTTCCAGTCACTGGTTATCAGATTTAAGCTTATGGAATAACCTTTACGGGATCAATTTCTTCGTTCGATGTCAATGTGTTACCTTGTCCAAGAACCATCATCACCAAGCTGGTGAAGAAAAACCACCTTATTGGGCTTAGTCTACAAGTCGTTTTGCCTTCCCTTTTCAAAGTGTGTGAGCTTTTGATGGAGCGTGTAGTTGGTTGAAACTTGTCCATTGGCTCTGAATTCTTCGTCGTCAGCCATTTCGTAGATCTGCTATGATTTAGGCCAAGATGAACGTTTACTACAGGTTTCAGTTTTTCTATTTCATTTGACAATACCCTTACATCTTCAATTGGTAGTAGACAAAGTTTTGTTATGGGTCTCTTGATGTATTTCTTGTTGCAGTAAATAGTTTCCGCTCGAACATGATTATCCTGCCCAGGGTCTGTCTCGGTGATACGGCCCATCAACCAGTTTGTTGTGGGTAGTCGATCTTCCTTAATCAACACGATATCGCCAATGTTTATGTTCGTTTCAGTGCCCTTCCACTTCCCTTGTTGTTGAAGATTTGATAAATACTCCAAATCTTCCAGAAATTTTGAGTCATCTTTTGTAATAACCGCCAGCGGGATCCATAATGTCGTATATCGTCTAAACAGGGTTCAGGTACTGCATTGAGAGCGGATCCAATAAGGACGTGACCCTCTCCGCTTGGTTGATGGTGAGTGTTCTTAGGATTTGAAGTTCTTTATTAGCTCCGATAAATGTTGTTCCATTGTCACTGTAGATGTGAAGTGGCAAACCTCTTCTTGATACGAAACGCCTTACAGCTGAGAGAAAGGCTTCGGATGTGAGGTCACTAACTACCTCAACATGAATAGTCTTCGTGGCTAAACATACAAATATTGCTATGTAGCCCTTTGTAGACCTAGTTCCTCTTCCCTTAGAGATTTTAATGGTCAATGGTCAATGGTTGTGGGTAGTCGATCTTCCTTAATCAACACGATATCGCCAATGTTTATGTTCGTTTCAGTGCCCTTCCACTTCCCTTGTTGTTGAAGATTTGATAAATACTCCAAATCTTCCAGAAATTTTGAGTCATCTTTTGTAATAACCGCCAGCGGGATCCATAATGTCGTATATCGTCTAAACAGGGTTCAGGTACTGCATTGAGAGCGGATCCAATAAGGACGTGACCCTCTCCGCTTGGTTGATGGTGAGTGTTCTTAGGATTTGAAGTTCTTTATTAGCTCCGATAAATGTTGTTCCATTGTCACTGTAGATGTGAAGTGGCAAACCTCTTCTTGATACGAAACGCCTTACAGCTGAGAGAAAGGCTTCGGATGTGAGGTCACTAACTACCTCAACATGAATAGTCTTCGTGGCTAAACATACAAATATTGCTATGTAGCCCTTTGTAGACCTAGTTCCTCTTCCCTTAGAGATTTTAATGGTCAATGGTCCTGCGTAGTCTACTCCAGAGTGTGTAAATGGCCTGGATGGTGTTACTCGTGGAGATGGCAGCATTCCCATTATTTGATGTTTTGGCGATGCATTAAACCGATAGCATCGGATGCAGCGATGTACAATTTTTCGAACCAATCGTTTGGCATGAGGAATCCAATATGACTGCCTCAATGTCGCCATCATCAAATTGATACCCCCGTGAAGAGTTTTATTGTGTACGTATTCTGCCAGTAGTTTGGTGAACACGCTGTCATACGGTAAAATGTACGGATGTTTTTCGTTGGTAGTTATGCTTGCGTCTAGGCGCCCTCCAACAACTAAAATGTTGTCGTTGTCCAGGCGAGGATTCAGCGACAGTAGGTTGCTCCTCTTGGGGATGTCATCTCCTTTATCAAGCATCTTATTTCCTCCGGAAACGCCTCCAATTGCACCAAATGGACTATACATTTGTTTGTCTCTTCAATTTCGTCAAGTGTTAGCTCCCCTGTTCGCCTTTCTTGATTTCGACTGTTAAACACAAATCGTTTACAGTAGGTTATAGTTCCGATCAGCCTTGTGTACGAGGAAAATCTGTTCATTACTGTGTCTTTCGTTGCTATCGACCTTAAGACTACCTTTGGTTCACAGGTCACAGTTCCCGACCTTGTCTGTTCATTTTCTGGTTGTATAGGCCAGTTAAACATGCTACGTTCAAGCCATTTCGGTCCGTCCCACCATAGTGAATGATGTTTCAGTTGTGATGGAGTTAAACCTCTCGGTGCACAATCTGCGGGGTTTTCTGTAGATCTGACATGTCTCCAAGAATCTGAATCCAATGTTTCCTTGATTTGAGATACCCTGTTGGCAATAAATATCTTTTCGTTGCATTCATTCTTCCTTATCCATGATAGTACAATTGTTGAATCCGTGCATGCGAATACATTAATGATCTGTGTCCCAAATATCAGCTGCACTTCCTTCAGAAGTTTTGATAGTAAATGTGCCCCACATAGCTCAAGCTTGGGCGTAGTAAGCTTGTTTTTTTATGGGTGCAACCTTTGTTTTGGACGTCAACAATGTAGTTATATATTTTGCGTAAGCGCCTTCAGAAGCATCACAAAACCCATGTAATTAGAATTTCTGCCAGAATCGATCCCAACATTGTTGTAGTTCATATGTTAACGGTTCATCCCAGCCTATTTCTGCCTTCCAAATCCGTTGCATTAGTACCTTGGCAATGATGGTAACTGGCGTAAGCCATCCTAATGGATCAAAGAGACGTGCTATTTCCGATAGCGTGGCACGTTTTGTGGATCCATGATTTTCTTGTAATGATGTGGTTACGTGTACCTTAAACTGAAATGTGTCAGCTTAAGGATTCCAATGAGTTACCAGAGTTTAAATTGTTTCCTCCTCATCAAAATTAACATCAGATTGGTTCTGTGCATCCAAAATTGAAGCAGGTAATTTTGTTAACGTCAGTGGATTCAGAGGGTTTTTGTTTGTGCTTGTACACTTCCATATATACACGGTAGGCTGGCATAGCAGGCGCATACGCGTTACGTAGAAGAGTAAGGACATCATGCCATGTTGTAGCTTCTGTCTTTACACCTTGCCACCAATTAATAGAACGATCGGTTAATAATAGTGGGAATCTTTTTATTGCGTCGGAGTCGCCAATACGTTCGACGTCTTTATAGACATTGATTGTCTCAATAAATCCTTCTACAATGTTTAGATCTCGATCACCTTTGAATCGCACAGTACAGTTGCTGAAACTACCTTTAGTGTTAGGTTGTATTGCTGCAAGAAGTTGCCTTAGCTGGTCATTTGTAAACTGAGCCATCGTATATTTCGATAGAGGAAGTGTTTGTTTCACTGACGCTGACGCAATGCGTGAACTTCTGCGTAAAATGTTTCCTTCCGTTTTTGCTAATAACTTATTCGCTTCTTCCAGAAATAGGCCCCACGTTGGGCGCCAATTGTAACCGTGGTTGTTGTTGGTTGGTCGGGTTGTGGGAAGGCTTCCAATTTCGGAGGAAGAAGAAAATTCGCTGAGAAGAAAAAAAAAACTTGTTCTCCTCTCTACCACGTGTATGCGAATCGCAGTACACGTCGAATAGGCAGGTTTTCAAGAATATGTAATCGCAAAGAAGCGCATGCTAATTGAAAATGAAGGAAACAATTTAGCTTTGAAAAAAAAAAAACAAAACGTTTTTATTTAATTTCTTATTAAAAAAATATGAGAATGCTACAATCCGCTGTGCGGATCGTTGAATACCCTATCCCATCCCATCCTTAAAATTAATATCCTCAAAATATGGTCTTTATGGTCATAAAGTATTGAAAATGACGTTGTTACAACATATTGTTCCGAAGGTTTATCAAATTCTTTTATGGTTCGACAAAAAACAACGTTTTACTTTGCATATGCCTTGGGGTAGAGCATACAAATGGTTTTTGTAAGAAAACGCCCCAAAAAAGTGGGCGTGGGTAAAAATGGTCTATTGACGAAATGTTGGTATTAATGCTGCTAATGATTGTGCATCAACATTTTTTTCGAAAATTTTAAAATTTGACCAAAACACTTTTTTTATAAAAAACGCCCCCAAAAAATGGGCGTGGCAAAAACTTTATATTGACGAAATATAGATATTATGATTCTCTATATATGCTGCTCAGACACTTTTATAAAATTCTTTACGGTTTAGCCAAAAAATACGTTTTCCTCAAAAGGGGGCGTGGCAGTGGGCGGAATTCAAAATTTTTTACACTTGTTCTGGTGGCACGGACAAGGATCCTATATAGCAAATTTCATTATCCTAGCTCAAAATTTAAGGCCCAAAAATCGGTGACGAACAGACACACGGACGGACGGACGGACAGAGAGACATGGCTTAATCGACTCAGCTTGCGATTCTGAGTCGATCCATATACTTTGAGGTATACGTATCGAAATTATTTCTCTATGTTACAAACTTAATGTCAAAACTAATATACCCCTATGGGATAGGGTATAAAAACATATGAGAGGCTACAATCCGCTATGCGGATCGTTGAATACCCTATCCCATCCCATCCTTTAAATTAATATCCTCAAAATATAGGCCTTATGGCGATGAAATACAGAAAATGACATTGTCACAATATTTTGCTCAGACAGTTTCTCAAAATCTTTTGTGGTTCGACAAAAAATAACGTATTTCTATTGCTAATGCCTTTGGATGGGGTATACAAATGGTTTTTGTAAGAAAACGCCCCCAAAATGTGGGCGTAGGTGAAAATGATCTATGGACAAAATGTTTATATTACCATTGCGGAAGTATTTGCATCAAAATTTTTTTCGAAAGTTTTAAAATTTGGACAAAAAGAGTTTTTTACTAAAAACGCCCCCAAAAAGTGGGCGTGGCAAAAAACTTTGTATGAACGAAATATAGATATTAGGATTATCTAAATATGCTCCCCAGACACTTTTTTGAAATTCCTTATGGTTTAGCCAAAAAATAAGTTTTCCTAAAAAGGGGGCGTGGCAGTGGGCGGATTTCAAAAATTTTTACACTTGTTCTGGTGACACGGACGAGGATCCTATATACCAAATTTCATTATCCTAGCTCAAAATGTAAGGCCCAAAAATCGGTGACGAACAGACAGACGGACGGACGGACGGACAGACAGACAGACATGGCTAATTCGACTCAGCTAGCGATTATGAGTCGTTCCATATACTTTGAGGTATATGTAGCAAAATTATTTCTCTATGTTACAAACTAAGTATCAAAACTAATATACCCCCCTATGGGATAGGGTATAAACATATGAGAAGGCTAAAATCCGCTGTGCGGATCATTTAATACCCTATCCCATCCCATCCTTAAAATTAATATCCCCAAAATGTGGTCTTTATGATTATAAAGTATTGAAAATAACGTTGTTACAACATATTGTTCTGAAGGTGTATCAAATTCTTGTATGGTTCGACAAAAACAACGTTTTTCGATTGCATATGCCTTGGGGTAGGGAATACAAATGGTTTTTGTAAGAAAACGCCCCTAAACAGTGGGCATGGGTTAAATTGGTCTATTGAGGAAATGTTCATATTAATACTACCAATGATTGTGCATCAAATTTTTTTTCGAAAATTTAAAAATTTTTCTAAAATTTTTTTTTTTAAAACGCCCAAGAAAGTGGGCGTGGCAAAAAAACTTTATATTGACGAAATATAGATAATTCGATTCTCTAAATATGCTGCTCGGACACTTTTTTCAAATTCTTTACGGTTTGGCCAAAAAAAACGTTTTCCTAAAAAGGGGGAGTGGCAGTGTGCGGATTTTAAAAATGTTTACACTTGTTCTGGTAACTCGGACAAGGACCCCTAATACCAAATTTCATTATCCTAGCTCAAAATTTAAGGCCTAAAAATCGGTGACGAACAGAAAGACGGACGGACGGACACACGGACGGACGGACAGACAGACATGGCTAATTCGACTCGGCTATCGATTCTGAGTCGATCCATATACTTTGAGGTTATCGTATATGTAGCAAAATTATTTCTCTATCTCAAACTATGTATCAAAACTAATAAACCCCCCTATGGGATGGGGTATAAAAAGTGGCTGAGATCTAATGCTATAAGTTTTGAGGATGATATGGTTAAAACAGAGTTGCTTAAAATCGTTAAACGTTTCAAAGCCAAGTATGAAACCTATGTCGTGGATAAAATGGGTCAAGCTGCAGGACATAAAGTACTTCGCTTGCCTCCTTATCACTGCGATCTAAGTCCAATAGAATTGGTTTGGGCTCAAGTGAAAGGATTTGTAGCAAGCCAAAACAAGTCATTTAAAATGACAGAAATTAAATTAGTATTAACAACAGCACTTGTAAGAGTTGACAGTGAGAAATGGCACCGATGTGTGCAACACATTGAACAGATTGTTGAGCTTTACTATATATTATGAATTATATATATGCTATGGGGTAGGGTATACAAATGTTTTTTTTTTAAGAAAACGCCCCTAAGAAGTGGGCGTGGGTTAAAATGATCTAAGGTCGAAATGTTTATTTTATTATAACCAATGGTCCTGCTTCAAAAGTTTTTTTTTTGAATATTTGAAAATTGTACCGAAAAAAGTTTTTTACTGAAAATGCCCCCAAAAAGTGGGCGTGGCAAAAAACTTTATATAGACGAAATATAGATATTCTGATTCCCCAAATATGTTGGTCAGATACTTTTCTTAAATTCCAAAGACTACGTTTTTCTAAAAAGTGGTCGTGGCAGTGGGTGGATTTAAAAAAAATGTAAACTTGTTCTGCTGGGAGCATCAAAGAGCAAGTGTACCAAAGTTCAACACTCTGGCTCAAAATTTAAGGCCCAAAAATCGGTGAAATACAGATGGACGGACGGACAGACAGACATGGCTAGATCGACTCATCTAGTGATTCTGAATCGATCCATATACTTTGAGGTATATCTTTCGAAATTATTTCTCTATGTTACAAACTTAATGTCAAAACTAATATACCCCTATCGGATAGGGTATAAACACGATTCAAGTAAGATAAGAGTTATATACAAGGTGGCGCAAAAGTAATCCTCCTATCAGAAAATGCTATAAATTTTGCGATTGGCCCCAAATGTCAGTTCTGTTTTGACATTTGTGTTGTCAACACATGCGAAATACACGTTAATAAACAATGTTACGCTACACTGCTCCAGAACGCGGAATATTGGTGAGAATCAAAGTTTTTCATTTTTTTTAAATTCCGGCCAAAAAACATCGGAAGGTTATTTTTGCGCCACCTTGTAGTTAATTGCATTGAATTTCATACTTTTATACTAACAAATTAGGTTTAATAATTATAAAGGATTAAAATTAATAAAAGTAAATAATATAATAAAATGCAAAAACATAAAGAAAATAATAAAAAATAATATAATTGTAATAAATATTTAATATATAAATATTTTCGTAATGCTTGGAAATATTCTCGAAAATACTTTTTGCGAAGCCTATTTTTTGCTTCTGTACGTTTTTGCTGGAAGGCTTATTAAAGGTATTTAAAGAAGTCGTATAAACGTTAATAGCTTTCTAAAAGTGCGCCAAGTCATAAGACTTCTAGCGAATGTGAAGCTTTAAAGATTTAGTGCACAGGTGGGTGTATAATTGTTTTTGTTTTTGTAATCAGTAATTAAATTCTTCATTCTTGTATGCTTGAGAAACCGAGCCTCTACTACCCTTTTTTGTGGGGATGCTCCACGAGACGTCCCTCCACCCAGCTTCAGCGGTGAAAGGTTCTCCTCCGTATATATGCACCGACAAACAGAAACCTAACAAACGAAATTTACTCGTCACAAGGCCAATGGATCGAACTATCCCTAAGGTTACCAGACCAGACGCTGAAATATCGAACGCCAATAATCGATGCACTCGACAGAAACAAAAGCACACTGTTCTCGAAGCTTAAACGACTGCACAGACCGTTTACTGACAGGTAAGACCCGGAGATTCGGACATTGAAGTCACTGATCAAAAATCTCCAACTGTTAATCTCGGAAAATTACAGAAAATCAGTAAGAAAATTAAGGCTATAAAAAACAGTAGCCCGAATATGCTCCCACAAATTAAGTAAAAGATCATAACGATATTCCATGTGTTCGAATTTAACAAACGACAGAGAAATGATAGACACTCACGGCTGTTGGAATAAGTTCAGAAAGTGTTGACTCGAACGACGATTTTTTCACCATGGAAGGTCCTCAGGAGTAAGGCGAATGCGATAGGCGCTATTTTTGAAACCGTGTATACTGTGAACAATCCCGTTCACCCTAATCGTGATATTGAAAAAAGAGTCTCTCTTAATTACTTTCATCTAGTTTAGTCTAGTTTTAGTTTTATTGCAATTAAGTGCTAACACATTAAGACTTAAATAATCTTATATAATATATATAAGTATTTGATTGATTCAGAAAACAAATGTTTTATAACAATATACATATTATTGACGTTAATTTACAAAGAAAAAGAAAACAAATATAATATTTTATTAAATAATATTAAAACAAATATAATAATAATTTCTTTACAAACATCTCCATTCTCTGTTCAATTAATCGAAGAAAAATCATTAATCAATTAATTAAAGAGGATTAGAGTTTAAGTAATAACGCTTAAGATCGATCCTGAATAGCCCAATTCCGCCATACGTTCGAATATGCCCTGGTAATGAATTCCATAGGCGAATAGAGCTAATAAAGAACTGTCGTTCAGATGTTAAGCATGTAAAATGATATCTTTTGGGGGATGCAAAGCGTAACTTATTAAACAAATAACTAGGTTGACGAGTTTCAATCACATGGGAAAGTAAAACGAGCACCCTATAGGCAAGGAGGTGATCAAATGACATATTTAAAATTAACTATGAATAGTTTGAGATTCTATCGTAACGTCATAGATTAACACATAACACGCGCGGTATTATTAAAAGTGACATTAAGTTTCCTCTTGCTAGAAGAATCGGAATTTCTAAATATTAAGCCGTAAGAAAGAATGGTTAGGATGAGCGTTTTTGCTAGCAACATACGTGTTTTTTGTGGAGTATACTTATGTGACATCAAAAGATTTCGTAAAATACTATAAACTTTACCAATTGAATTGATGTGGTCATTCCATGTAAGTGTCCTATTGAACACTATTCCTAAATTTTTGGCTTTATCAACATAATTAATTTTTGAACCTTTTAAGTTGGTGTCAGGAAAGTAGGAAAGATCCAACACCTTCTTGCTTATGACCAAGCATTTTGTCTTTAAGGGGTTTAAAAAGAGTCCATTTCTCTCAGACCACGTAGATATGCTCTCTAAGTCGTTATTGATTGCATTTGCAACATCTTCAAACATACCTAGAGAACAACTTTTATAAAGCTGAACATCGTCAGCATACATGTGTACCGAGGATAATGCTACATAGCAAAGTTCGTTAACATACATCGAGAATAGAATTGGTCCCAGAATCGAGCATTGGGGGACTCCACTGGTATTCCAAAGAAAATCTGATGTGTTGTCTTTCACTGAAACTGCTTGTTGCCGATGGTTTAGATAAGATGACATAAGGGTTACAGCTGAATTCGAGAAATTAAAGAGAGATGAGAGTTTGTTACACAAATTGTGTTGGTCAACTGTGTCAAAAGCTGTCATCTACGTACTGAACTCCAAGCTTGGCGATCTTAGATTCCCGGTTTTACCGTATTCAATGACGAAACCCATTCAAATGGCATAGTCGACAATTGTTTGATGCTGTTCGTGCAAAAAGATGAAGTCCTGGACAACTTTGTATCATTGAAAAATATAAGGTCGACGGGAAGGGATGGTATCCCAAACGTTCAACTTTTTAAAATTGCGCATTAATACCTAATGCACATTATCCGGTGCATAGGAAAACGGCAGTGGTACATCATATTCCCAAAAAGAATAAAGACAGAACACACCCAGCTAATCTTCGGTCAATAAGCCTTCTGCCAAATATGAGCAAAGTATTCGAAAACATATGAGAAGGCTACAATCCGCTGTGCGTATCGTTGAATACCTATCCCATCCCATCTGTAAAACTAATATCCCCAAAAAGTGGACATGGCTTAAAACACGATGGGGATTGAATATAGAAAATCACATTGTCACAACCAATTGTTCAGACAGTTTATAGAACACTTGGTTCTACAAAAGACAAGGTTTTTCTCCTCCATAGGGGTATATTAGTTTTGATACTTAGTTTGTTACATAGAGAAATAATTTTGCTACATATACCTCAAAGTATATGGATCGACTAAGAATCGCTAGCTGAGTCGAATTAGCCATGTCTGTCTGTCCGTCCGTCCGTCTGTCTGTTCGTCACCGATTTTTGGGCCTTAAATTTTGAGCTAGGATAATGAAATTTGGTATATAGGATCCTTGTCCGTGCCACCAGAACAAATGTAAAAATTTTTGAAATCCGCCCACTGCCACGTCCCCTCTTTAGGAAAACGTAATTTTTGGCCAAACCGTAAGGAATTTTAAAAAAGTGTCCGAGCAGCATATTTAGAGAATCGAATTATCAATATTTTGCCAATATGAAGTTTTTCGCCACGCCCACTGTTTGGGGGCGTTTTTTGTAAAAAAAACATTTTCTGGTTTTGATGCACAATCATTGGTAGTATAAATATGAACATTTCGTCTATAGACCATTTTAACCCACGCCCACCTTTTGGGGGCGTTTTCCTACAAAAACCATTTGTATGCCCTACCCCAAGGCATATGCAATAGAAAAACCTTGTTTTTTGTCTAACCATAAATTATTTTGATAAACCGTCTGAACAATATGTTGTGACAACGTCATTTTCAATACTTTATGACCATAAAGACCAGCACAGCGGATTGTAGCCTTCTCATATGTTTTTATATAAAAACGCACCAAAAAGTGGGCATGGGTTAAAATGGTCTATGGACGAAATGTTTATATTAATATAACCAATGATTCTGCATCGAAATTTTTTTCCAAAAACTTTAAAATTTGACCGGAAAAGATTTTGTACTGAAACGCCCCCAAAAAGTGGGCGTGGCAAAAAAATTGATATAGACGAAACATAAATATTAATATTGTCTAAATATGTTGTTCAGAAACTTTTTCAAAATATCTTACGGGTTGGCCAAAAACTACGTTTTTCTTAAAAAGGGGCGTAGCAGTGGACGGATTATAGTATATTTAGACAATCGCAATAACAATATTTCGTCCATATAGAGTTTTTTGCCATGTCCACTTTTTGTGGGCATTCTCAGTAAAAAAACGTTTTTAGTAAAATTTTAATAAATACGAAAATTCGTTTGATGCAAAATCATTGGTTATGATAACATAAACATTGCGTCAACAGATCACTTTTACCCACGCCCATATATTGGGGGCTTTCTTCTATTAAGCCATTTGTATACCACAGCATATATGCATATATGCAATTCTTTTTTTGTCGAACCGCAACGTTTTAGATATACTGTTTGAACAAGATGTGGTGACAATGCCATTTTCTATATTTCAGCCACATTCAGTTTTAAGCACCGCCCTCTTTTTGGATACATTCATTTGAATGATTCTTCGAAATGAACCATTAACGCTCGCAGATTGCTACTTTAGGGCTTGCAAACATCCAAAGACCGACTTCTTTTTTTTGTCATCATAAAGCGTGGGCTTCGTTTCTGCATTTACATAATGAAATTCAACCATCGTAAAAATTGCGTTCTTCATTAAGCTAATTAAATAACACAGCACCGAATCCAAGAGCAAGTTATCAAATTCAAAAAAATCATTTGGATGTCATATCATACCTTAAATTGAGAAATTTGGCACTAACATTTTCAAAACATAAGAAAACAAAAACACATTTTCATACCAAATTCTTATCACAAACCTTCATTATATCAAAGCATCTCATTGTATAACCACCATAATAAATGTTGAAATAATAAATATATCTGCGAAAAACCGTTTTGTCACCAAAGAAGAAAAAATAAAAACAAAACACAAATGAGAATAACAATTCAGTCAGTCGGTCCATTAAACCAAGTCGTTCATTTTCAAGCAAATAAGCAGAAAACACTCTGCCAAAAATTACTCTTGTAATCCGAAGCAAAAAGAGTATAGCATAACCAAGCATAGGACTAAGGAGTACAATGTCTAGTCTATCTTTTTGTGTCATCAAAAAATAGTTGGTTGCTGGCCAAATGGAGGCTTGATTCCCAACCTCTATTTGTGTAGAAATGTGCTCATTATTCTGCAATTCCAAAAGTTATTGTGAATAGCGATTGGAGTGCTTTAAGAAGTCGTTCTGTCTATCTGGGGAAGTGCGGATGATGCCACCGCCAGCCTGCGGTCATACGAACTTATTAAAACTACGGATAATAATATTGTCTGTTGCCAAAAATGTTGTTGTTTAAATGGAATGGACCGAGCTAGCGCCCAAGATTGGGGTTGTATTTTTTCATTATATTTATTTATTTATCTATATAACTTAATTTTGTTTGGAAAAGTATGTAAGCGAAGTTGTTTTATTTGTATATATTTTTATACCCTATCCCACAGGGGTATATAAGTTTTGACACATAGTTTGCAACATAGAGAAATAATTTAGCTTCGTATACCTCAAGGTATATGGATCGACTCAGAATCAATAGCTGACTCGATTTAGCCGTCCGTCTGTCCGTCCGTACGTCACCAGTTTTTGGGCCTTAAATTTTGAGCTAGAATGAAGAAATTTGGCACACGTTCTCTTTGTTGCTCCCAGCAAAACAAGTGTAAACATTTTTGAAATCCGCCCACTGCCACGCCCCCTTTTTAAAAAAACGTAGTTTTTGGCCAAACCGTAAGGAATTTAAAACGAGTGGTGGGTGCACGACTGGGTCGTACGCAACTTTCTCTTACACAGCAAGTTGGGCGTTAGATCATATCATAAGCATTTTGATTATTGATGCTAAAATGATATAAATAATGTCGAAATGTATTTATACGAATGTTTACTCCGAATTTTGAAGGAATCGATGTCAATGTGAATAATAATGATTTTCCGTTCGTGGCCAAAACTGAAAATTCCGTTTAGTGATAATTGGGCTCAAACTAATTATGTGGAATTGCTTCAAACTGTAATTATAGTATATATATTAAATTTCATTCAATTTGACACAATAGTTTGCGAGAAATTAACAATTTTCTTTATATGGCCTAAATGACAAAATCCGTTATATGGATTTTCTCGAAAAAACTGGGTATGCAGTTTTGTTGGAACTACTATAGTTATAGTATATATAAAGTCTAATCAAAATCGTTTGAGCCGTTTTCGAGAAAATAGAGGTTATGTGTATTTTTATATGGCAGGTACCGTTATCAACATGGCTAAAAGCAAACAAAAACGAGTGGTGGGTGCACGACTGGGTCGTACGCAACTTTCTCTTTCACAGCGAGTTGGGCGTTAGATCAAATAGAAAGTACGCATTTTGATTATTGATGCTAAAAATGATATAAAAAATGTCGAAATGTGAACGTTTACTCCGAAATTTGAAGGAATCGGTGTCTATGTGAATAATAATGATTTTCCGTTATTAGCCAAAACTTAAAATTCCGTTTAGTGATAGTTGGGCTAAAACGAATTATGTGGAATTCTTTCAAACTATAATAGTAGTATATATATTAAATTTCATTCAATTTGACATAGCAGTTTGCGAGAAATTAACAATTTTCTTTATATGGCCTAAATGACAAAATCCGTTATATGGATTTTCTCGCAAAAACTGGGTATGCAGTTTTGTTGAAAGTAATATGCTTATAGTATATATAACTTTAATCAAAATCGTTAGAGCCGTTTTTGAGAAAATTGAGGTTATGTGTAATTTTTGTATGGCAGGTACCGTTTTTAACATGGCTAAAAGCAAACAAAAAAAATGGCCTAGAATTATGACCAAAACAAACTTGGATACGAAGTTTGAAGAAAATCGGTCGAGCCGTTTAGGCTGGGGAGACCATTACGGACAGACGGACCGACGGACGGAATTCCAAAAACCACTTATTTGGGCTCCGCTATCATCGTAATGTTAGAATCAATCAAAATCTCGAGGTCGAAAATTTTCACGAAAACAATATCTTTCTCTTTGTAAGAGAAAGTTAAAAATGGCCTAGAATTATGACCAAAACAAGCTTGGATACGAAGTTTGAAGAAAATCGGCCAAGCCGTTTAGGCTGGGGAGACCATTACGGACAGACGGACCGAAGGACTGACGGACCGACGGACGGAATTCTAAAAACCACTTTTTTAGGCTCCGCTATCATCGTAATGTTAGAATCAATCAATATCTCGAGGTCGAAAATTTTCACGAAAACAATATATTTCTCTTTATAAGAGAAAGTTAAAAAGTGTCTGAAGAGCGTATTTAGAGCGAATTGTAGCCTTCTCATATGTTCTTGTAATTGAACTTTAAACTGTCAGTTTGAAATGTTTTACCACTTTCAAAACGCGAATAAAATAAGTAAGTATATCTATTAACCTTGATTGGTTACCCTTATTTTAACCTACTCTTACCTGCACTTCCTTCTTTTATTCATATGCCTGTTCGAATGTCCCCTATGTAGATGGATGTGTCGCTCGGCATTACACATATATCGCAGACCCAAAGGCAGGTTGGTAATCAAGTTTTTCATACACTTGATCGACTTTCGATTTGCCTTTGATGTGATTTCTCTTTCCTTTCACCTGAAGTCAACTGCAGAGATGATGTGTGTCTCAATTGGATAAAATAATTCACAAGTTCCTATTGACCTGTTTTTCAACAACCAGATTCTATAAATACTGGTATACATAAACATTCCGCCAATTCACCTGCATCCCATGAATTGCAAATGATACACAAACGTACGAGTAAGGCTTCGTGAAGGTGTGTAGCGTTTGCCGATATTCTTTATAATATGTAAAAAGTTAAAACACCTGTGATAGAATAATTGATGTGTTTTAGAGTTTGCATTGAGTGCACAGTGCTTTTTGTTTTAAGGTCCCTCGGTGAGCATGTGTAACTACGAGATATACAAGAGATTCATTGATTTTATATTATTTCATTTGCTGCTGGAGCGTGATGTGATTTCAATTTTATTCAATCGAAATTGAATTATTCTTACGAATTGGAATAGTTCTTGTCAAATGATAGTAGCGTGTGAATACCTTCACAGGGTCGTAAAGGTCGTAGAATAAGAATTCAAGTCTTAGAAATCTTTTTAGTTCTTATAACATATGAGATGGTTAAAATCCCCTGTGCGAATAGTTGAATACCCTATCCCAATCCATCCTTAAAATAAATGTCCACAAAAAGTGAGATTGTCATTACATCCTTTTCAGAAAGATTATCTTAATCTGTTATGGTTCGACAAAAAAAACGTTTTTCTATTGGAGGGGTTTTACAAATGTTTTTTTTAGGAAAACGTCCAAAAAATTAAATATTATCTACAGTCAAAATGTTAATTGTATTATTCTAGAAGTATTTTCATCAAAAGTTTTATTAATTTTTTTTAAATTGTACCAAAAACGGTTTTTTACTAAAAACGCTCCCAAAATGTGGGTGTGGCTATAAAGAAGAAATTTAGATATTGCTTAAATATGTTGTTCAGTTATTTTTTTCAAAATGTGTAACCGTTTAGCAAAAAACAATGTTATACTGAAAAGTGGGCGTGGCAGTGGGGGAATTATAATTTTTTTATACCCTTTATATATATATATATATGGGTGGGGGTTTAGACTCGCCAGCAGGATCGCTCACGTCAAGTAACACCTCGGCTGTGTGAAAGAAGCCGGCTGTACTACTACGCGTACCTCCAGATGCCACCGTTCGTATAATCCGACATAGACAACTGGTTATACCTGCTAAATTATTGCTCTAGGTCATCAGGAATAGCAATTGCCACTTGCACGGAACTCCGCCCGATAATCGAGGCCGCATCGGAGCAAAAAAGAAGTAAGGTTATATCCGTACACAGCTCACCAACTATTTCGTCAACAATCAGCAAAAACGACGTCACCGCTTGCTCAACGATGTCCCTCGGGGACAAAAACCGAGCCAGCTCTATTATGAGATTGTACAGGCAGGCAAGAGCTCACTAAGCGAGCCCGTGTTACTCGACCTATGGGCAGCGCGCCTAGCACAATCCGTCCACGCGGTGACCTTTATGATAAAAGGCTCCGCAGCGGACAAAACACAAATCGCGGATGCAGTTATGGAAGCAATCTATTGAACAATTTGATGACTGCCGGTTCCATCGCAATTTCGGCAACAGGACAACTAATTGACGCCCTCTATGCCGCTTCCGTAAGTAACCAGCTACTTCACCTTCACAGTCCCAAGCATGATTCCGTTGTGCACTCTGGGATTATGTGAAGGAACGCCAACCGATCTCATCCTTTATTAACAGATTATGCTTACCTGAAAACAACACTAAGCTTTCCTTTTTAATCGACACAGGTGCCAAAGTCTCGCATACATCCCGCCATCTTCGTCGTCCAAAAAGCCTCGTCCTACTAGGTACAATGCAGCTGTTTGCTGTAAACGGTTCGCCCATCAAAGTCTTGTTTCTCATGAGCTCAACCTTGGTCTTCGCAGATCATTTGTTCAGACGTTCATAGTCTCCGACGTAACCTCACCAGTCACCAATAATCGGAGCCGATGGTGAGGTGATGCTGCAGGTCACGACCTAATGGTCGACGGTAAAACGCTCTTTCTAAATGACTTTTCGCCGTAACCAGCAATCAACCGTCAACGCAGCCTGTCGATCGAAATGCATCATTCGCAGACATCATAAATGGCCCACCATGTTCGGTACGTGCACTCCACCTGCCGCCAGACAAACTGAGCGCAACCAAGAAGGAGTTCGAGCTACGCAACGCAGCTCAAACTCTTCAGCGGCTGATCCATGAAGTGCTACAGGAAGGATATCTGCATCACAACATCGAACATCGCCGAACACCGTCAACACATGATCGAAGTGCTAAAGTGGCTCTCCGACCACAACTTGGCAATCGACGTATTTATTTATACGTATCAAATTTATTATGCCCTATCCCATAGGGGTATATTAGTGTTGATACATAATTTGTAACATAGAGAAATAATTAGCTACATATACCTCAAAGTATATGGATCGACTCAGAATCGATAGCTGAGTCGTCCGTCCGTACGTCACCAGTTTTTGGGCCTTAAATTTTGAGCTAAAATGATGAAATTTGTTACACGTGCTCTTTGTTGCTCCCAGCAGAACAAGTGTAAGAATTTTTGAAATCCGCCTACTGCCACGCCCCCTTTTTAGAAAAACGTATTTTTTGGCAAAACCCTGAAGAATTTTAAAAAAGTGTCTGAGCAGCATATTCAGAGAATCGTAATATCTATATTTCGTCAATATAAAGATTTTTGCCATGCCCACTGTTTGGGGGCGTTTTTTGTAAAAAACATATTTAGAGAATCCTAATATCTTTATTTCGTCAGTATAAAGTTTTTTGCCATGCCCACTTTTTGGGGGCGTTTTTTATAAAAAAAACGTTTTTTGGCCAAATTTTAAAATTTTCGAAAAAATTTTTGATGCACAATCATTGGTAGTATTAATATGAACATTTCGTCAATAGCCTACAAAAACCATTTGTATGCCCTACCCCAAGGCATATGCAATAAAAAAATTTAGTTTTTTGTCGAACCACAAAAGGTTTTGATAAACTGTCTGAGCAATATATTGTGACAATGTCATTTTCTGTATTTTATCGCCATAAAGCCCACATTTTGAGGATTATGTTTTAAAGGTGGGATGGGATAGGGTATTCACGGATCCGAACAGCGGATTGTAGCCTTCTCATATGTTTATACCCTATCCCATAGGGGTATATTAGTTTTGATACTTAGTTTGTAGAGAAATAATTTAGCTACATATACCTGAAAATATATGGATCGACTCAGAATCGCTAGCTGAGTCGATTAAGCCATAACTGTCTGTCCGTCCGTCCGTCCGCGTCAGTCCGTCTGTACGTCACCGATTTTTAGGAACTCAATTTTGAGCTAGGATAATGAAATTTGGTATATACGATCCTCGTGCGTGCCTACAGAACAATTGTAAAAATTCTTGAAAACTGCCTACTGCCACGCCCCCTTTTAAGAAAAATTCAGTTTTTGGAAAAACCTTAAGGAATTTTAAAAAAGTGCGAGTGTTGATAACACGACGAAAAACAGCAACACTATTAACACCCTGGTGAGAATGGCACGGATGAATACCCGGCCTGCTGTCCCAGGCGAACCTAGATGAGCTGCTCTGACATATTCGGACAACAGGTGGTCTAGGAATTTCAAGGGTTAGTCAGGCCCCTTGAACAGAGATGGTAGCGGATGAACCGAAAGGCCAACGGCAGCACTCAATCCCGTAGTGGATACTAACGGCCCCGTGTCCTAGGGGTATCTAATAAATTGGAACTGGCCCTCCAGGTTGGGGGTTGTGCTTTGGGTTAACTACCCACACACAGAAAAAAAACATGGTTACGAAGCAACCAATAGCCTCGGAAAGGACTGATTTTATTGTTGACGACCCTGCTAAACGAAAGAAGGACAACGACGTTCGTATCTGCACCTGGAATGTGAGAACATTAAACAGGAGAGGTGCAGGCGAACAACTAGCGGAAGCCCTTAACTGCTACAAAGCAGACATTACTGCCATCCAGGAAATACGATGGGATGGGCCGGGAAAAAAGAGGATGAAAAACTGTGACTAATACTACGGACCGTGTTATAGTGAGCAGAAACAGCGACTATTCGGATGCGGATTTGTTATAAGTGCCAGACTTAGGCAAGAAGTCTTATGTTTCCAAGACATTAGCGAACGCATAGTAACAATCCGCATCAAGGCCAAATACGCCAACATAAGCCTTATATGCGCTCACGCTCCGACGGAAGAAAAAGATGATATAACTAAGAATTGCTTCTACGAGCTCCTCGACAAAACCTATGAGCGACTACCGAAGTACGATGTTAAAATCGTGCTGGGAGATTTTAACGCAAAGGTAGAAGACATCTTTAGAAGTATTGTCGGAAAACAAAGCCTACACGACAACACGTCTGGTAACGGACTTAGGCTAATTGATTTCGCTACGGAACGAAATGCCACTGTAGCCAGCACTCGGTTTCCTCTTCTCGATATCCATAAGGGGACATGGCGGTCTCCAGATCAACGAACGGTCAACCAAATTGATCACATTGCGATAGATAAGAGGCACGCATCCAGTATTTTGGATGTCCGAACATTCCGAGGAGCTAACATCGACTCGGATCACTACCTTGTAGCAGCCAAGGTAAGAATGCGGGTATCCACCACGCCACAACAATCCAGAAATACTGTGAAAAAATTTAATGTCGGAAGACTGCAATCGCAAGAGACCGCCAAGACCTTCGCACAACGCGTATCCCTAAACCTCTCGATTAACACCATACCACCAGCATCGAATATCGAAGAGCAATGGCAACGATGCCAACAGGCCATTAGATCAGCCGCAACTGATGTGCAAGAAACCCCTGGTTTGATGAGGAATGCCGACAGATGCTCGCAGCCAAGAACGAGGCCTACAAGGCTAAGCTGCAGGTGAAGACGAGTGCTGCCATTGAGCTCTATAGGCAAAGAAGAAGGGAAGAACATCGGCTTTTCAGCAAGAAGAAAAAAGAGCAAGAAAAGCGCGCGATCGAGGATATAGAGAGGTGCCACTCCAGGAACGATGTTCGCAAGTTTTACCAAAGTGTAAAACGTCAAAGCCAAGGATACAAGGCTCGAACAGAATCCTGTCGAGATGAACAAGGAAATATTGTAGTTGAGACACAGTCGATGCTGAGGATATGGAAGAACCACTTCTGCAGACTTTTAAACGGCGATGACGAACAACATTCCGCTGTCAGGCAGAACGAACCATTCAATATTGGCAACGACAGCGAAAACTGCCAACCACCCGACCTGAGTGAAGTGAGGATAGCAATATCTAAACTCAAGCTTAATAAGGCTGCCGGAAATGACGGCCTTCCCGCTGAGCTCTATAAGGCCGGCTAAGATGACTTGGTAAGTAACATCCACCAACTCATAAGCCAAATCTGGTCGGATGAAAATATGCCTGAAGAATGGAACCTCAGCATCGTTTGCCCGATCCACAAAAAAGGAGACCCTCTGAACTGCGCCAACTACAGAGGCATAAGTCTCCTCAACATCGCCTACAAGATCCTATCTGCCGTAATATGTGAACGCCTGAAACCGTTTACCAACAACCTGATTGGCCCTTATCAGTGTGGTTTTAGGCCAGGAAAGTCCACAACCGATCAAATTTTCACACTTCGGCAGATCCTGGAAAAAACTCAAGAAGTCCAAATCGATACCCACCACCTATTCATCGATTTCAAAGCCGCATATGACAGCATTTATAGAGACGAACTGTACAGAGCCATGTCTAGTTTTAGTACACCGCCCAAACTCGTCCGTTTGTGTAGGATGACGATAGAGAATTCTCGCTGCTCCATCAGGGTCGGAAACGACCTCACCGACACATTCGATACCAAAAAAGGATTTAGGCACGGCGATGCGCTGTCATGTAAAAATTCTTGAAAACTGCCTACTGCCACGCCCCCTTTTAAGAAAAATTCAGTTTTTGGAAAAACCTTAAGGAATTTTAAAAAAGTGCGAGTGTTGATAACACGACGAAAAACAGCAACACTATTAACACCCTGGTGAGAATGGCACGGATGAATACCCGGCCTGCTGTCCCAGGCGAACCTAGATGAGCTGCTCTGACATATTCGGACAACAGGTTGTCTAGGAATTTCAAGGGTTAGTCAGGCCCCTTGAACAGAGATGGTGGCGGATGAACCGAAAGGCCAACGGCAGCACTCAATCCCGTAGTGGATACTAACGGCCCCGTGTCCTAGGGGTATCTAATAAATTGGAACTGGCCCTCCAGGTTGGGGGTTGTGCTTTGGGTTAACTACCCACACACAGAAAAAAAACATGGTTACGAAGCAACCAATAGCCTCGGAAAGGACTGATTTTATTGTTGACGACCCTGCTAAACGAAAGAAGGACAACGACGTTCGTATCTGCACCTGGAATGTGAGAACATTAAACAGGAGAGGTGCAGGCGAACAACTAGCGGAAGCCCTTAACTGCTACAAAGCAGACATTACTGCCATCCAGGAAATACGATGGGATGGGCCGGGAAAAAAGAGGATGAAAAACTGTGACTAATACTACGGACCGTGTTATAGTGAGCAGAAACAGCGACTATTCGGATGCGGATTTGTTATAAGTGCCAGACTTAGGCAAGAAGTCTTATGTTTCCAAGACATTAGCGAACGCATAGTAACAATCCGCATCAAGGCCAAATACGCCAACATAAGCCTTATATGCGCTCACGCTCCGACGGAAGAAAAAGATGATATAACTAAGAATTGCTTCTACGAGCTCCTCGACAAAACCTATGAGCGACTACCGAAGTACGATGTTAAAATCGTGCTGGGAGATTTTAACGCAAAGGTAGAAGACATCTTTAGAAGTATTGTCGGAAAACAAAGCCTACACGACAACACGTCTGGTAACGGACTTAGGCTAATTGATTTCGCTACGGAACGAAATGCCACTGTAGCCAGCACTCGGTTTCCTCTTCTCGATATCCATAAGGGGACATGGCGGTCTCCAGATCAACGAACGGTCAACCAAATTGATCACATTGCGATAGATAAGAGGCACGCATCCAGTATTTTGGATGTCCGAACATTCCGAGGAGCTAACATCGACTCGGATCACTACCTTGTAGCAGCCAAGGTAAGAATGCGGGTATCCACCACGCCACAACAATCCAGAAATACTGTGAAAAAATTTAATGTCGGAAGACTGCAATCGCAAGAGACCGCCAAGACCTTCGCACAACGCGTATCCCTAAACCTCTCGATTAACACCATACCACCAGCATCGAATATCGAAGAGCAATGGCAACGATGCCAACAGGCCATTAGATCAGCCGCAACTGATGTGCAAGAAACCCCTGGTTTGATGAGGAATGCCGACAGATGCTCGCAGCCAAGAACGAGGCCTACAAGGCTAAGCTGCAGGTGAAGACGAGTGCTGCCATTGAGCTCTATAGGCAAAGAAGAAGGGAAGAACATCGGCTTTTCAGCAAGAAGAAAAAAGAGCAAGAAAAGCGCGCGATCGAGGATATAGAGAGGTGCCACTCCAGGAACGATGTTCGCAAGTTTTACCAAAGTGTAAAACGTCAAAGCCAAGGATACAAGGCTCGAACAGAATCCTGTCGAGATGAACAAGGAAATATTGTAGTTGAGACACAGTCGATGCTGAGGATATGGAAGAACCACTTCTGCAGACTTTTAAACGGCGATGACGAACAACATTCCGCTGTCAGGCAGAACGAACCATTCAATATTGGCAACGACAGCGAAAACTGCCAACCACCCGACCTGAGTGAAGTGAGGATAGCAATATCTAAACTCAAGCTTAATAAGGCTGCCGGAAATGACGGCCTTCCCGCTGAGCTCTATAAGGCCGGCTAAGATGACTTGGTAAGTAACATCCACCAACTCATAAGCCAAATCTGGTCGGATGAAAATATGCCTGAAGAATGGAACCTCAGCATCGTTTGCCCGATCCACAAAAAAGGAGACCCTCTGAACTGCGCCAACTACAGAGGCATAAGTCTCCTCAACATCGCCTACAAGATCCTATCTGCCGTAATATGTGAACGCCTGAAACCGTTTACCAACAACCTGATTGGCCCTTATCAGTGTGGTTTTAGGCCAGGAAAGTCCACAACCGATCAAATTTTCACACTTCGGCAGATCCTGGAAAAAACTCAAGAAGTCCAAATCGATACCCACCACCTATTCATCGATTTCAAAGCCGCATATGACAGCATTTATAGAGACGAACTGTACAGAGCCATGTCTAGTTTTAGTACACCGCCCAAACTCGTCCGTTTGTGTAGGATGACGATAGAGAATTCTCGCTGCTCCATCAGGGTCGGAAACGACCTCACCGACACATTCGATACCAAAAAAGGATTTAGGCACGGCGATGCGCTGTCATGTGACTTCTTCAATCTGATTCTTGAGAGAATTGTGCAAAACTCCAAAGCCAACACCAGAGGCACAATTTTCCAAAAGTCGGTGCAACTACTAGCATACGCTGACGATATTGACATCATTGGTAGGACTCAACGTGATGTCATAGCCACGTTTGCTAGTATAGAGAAGGAAGCGGCGAAAATGGGTTTAGCAGTAAATGAGGGTAAGACTAAGTATATGCTGTCATCACGAAAGGACTCACAACATCGACGAATTGGAAAGAACGTCACCATTGACAGATATAACTTTGAGGTAGTACGGGACTTTGTCTACCTCGGCTCCGCTATTAACTCTGACAACAACATCTCGTCAGAAATTAAACGAAGAATAACTCTTGCCAACCGCTGTTTCTTCGGGCTAAGAAGGCAATTTAGTAGTAAAGCCCTCACTCGAACTACTAAGGAGATCCTATATAAGACCCTGATCAACCCAGTCCTGCTCTACGGCGCTGAAGCATGGACCGTATCAAAAGCGGATGAAGAAATCCTTGGTAGATTCGAGAGGAAAATTCTTCGAAAAATCTTCGGTCCCGTTTGCGTAGACGGGCTATGGAGACGAAGATTCAACTAAGAACTATACGAGCTGTACAGCGACATGCCCCTGGTCAAAAAACTCCGCATTGGACGTTTAAGATGGCTAGGGCATGTAGAACGAATGGACACCAATACTCCGGCTCGCAGAGTCTTCGATTCCCAGCCAGACGTCGGACGCAGTAGAGGAAGACCTCGCCTTAAGTGGCGCGCACAAGTGGAAACCGACCTCAACCAACTTGGAGTGCGCAACTGGAGGCAGTTAGCTAAGGACCGGGCTAATTGGAGAGGCATGTTGGTTGAGGCCCAGGTTCATTCCGGACTGTAGCGCCACTTAAGTAAGTAAGTACAGACATACGGACGGACGGACGGACGGACAGACAGGAATGGCTAATTCGACTCAGCTAGCGATTCTGAGACGATCCATATACTTTGAGATACATGTAGCTAAATTATTTCTCTATGTTACAAACTAAGTATCAAAACTACGATAACCAATATGGGATAGGGTATAAACATTTTTATACACCACCCCATAACATATGCAGGAGAAAACCTTGTCTTTTGTAGAACCGTTAAAGTTTTTTGTAAGCAGTCTAAAGAATTTGTTGTCACTATATCATTTTTTCTATTTTAGCCACATCATCTTTTTAGCCATGCTCACTTTTTTGGGGATTTTAGTTTTATGGTTAGGATGGGATAGGTTATTCAACGATCCGCACAGCGGATTGTAGCCCTCTCATATGTTTATACCCTATCCCATAGGGGTATATTAGTTTTGATACATAGTTTGTAACAAAGAAAAATAATTTTGCTACATATACCTCAAAGTCGATCCATAGACTCAGAATCGCTAGCTGAGTCGAATTAGCCATGGCTGTCTGTCCGTCAGTCCGTCCGTATGTCCGTCCGTCTGTCCGTCTGTCTGTTCGTCACCGATTTTTGGGCCTTGAATTTTGAGCTAGGATAATGAAATTTCGTATATAGGATCCTTGTCCGAGTCACCAGAACAAGTGTAAACATTTTTAAAATCCACGCCCCCTATTCAGAAAAACTCAGTTTTTGGCCAAACCGTAAAGAATTTTAAAAAAGTGTCCGAGCAGCATATTTAGAGAATCGAATTATCTATATTTCGTCGATATAAAGTTTATTTGCCACGCCCACTTTTTGGGGCGTTTTTAATAAAAAACTTTTTTCGGTCAAATTTTAAAATTTTCGAAAAAAATGTTGACGCAGAATCATAAGTATTGTTAATATGAACATTTCGTCTATAGACCATTTTAACGCACGCCCACTTTTTGGGGGCGTTTTTATATAAAAACCATTTTTATACACTACCCCATAACATATGCAGGAGAAAAACCTTGTCTTTTGTTGAACCGTAAAATTTGTTCTGACAATGTCATTTTCTATATTTAAATCCCCATCGTGTTTTAAGCCATGTCCACTTTTTGGGGATATTAGTTTTACAGATTGGACGGGATAGGGTATTCAACGATCCTCACAGTGGATTGTAGCCTTCTCATATGTTTATTTCTATTGTTGCTGTTATTCCGCATTAGGTTCTCTCTGCTCTAAGATATTTTTATTAACAAGCGGATACACAATGAAATCCGATAGATGCGAATGAATGGTGAAGAATATTTCTATGTATGCATGTCTGTAATTGTATCGGATTATTTATAGCTTTGTAATTTTAGTGTCATCAGAAAAAAAGAATAACTTATTAATAATAAGTATGCCAACGGCGGATTTCTATAAGCTTCTTATTGGCAGACTGTTTATGGTCTTAACAGTTATGTATATCTATTTACTAGCTGACCCATGCTCGCCTTGCTTAGCTCGACTTCAGCAGTTTAAATGTGTAACTTATATCTGATCCAATTGGCATTGAATATTAATAAACTTTCTCTTATAAAGAGAAATGTATTGGTTTCGTAAACGTTTTTGACATCAAGAACCTGATTGATTCTTACAATACGGTGATAAATCTCCAGCCTTAATTCATAATTCTAGCCTATTTTTTTACATTAAGCCATTAAATTAACGGCACCTGTCATGTAAAAATTATAGATATCATATCATATCATATCATTATAAATGATGTGAAACAAAAAGTTGAGTACGACCGACAGCGATTTTTCTCATGTTTATACCCTATCCCATAGGGGTATATTAGTTTTGATACTTAGTTTGTAACATAGAGAAATAATTTTGCTACATATACCTCAAAGTATATGGATCGACTCAGAATCGCTAGCTGAGTCGAATTAGCCATGTCTGTCTGTCCGTCCGTCCGTCCGTCCGTCCGTCTGTCTGTTCGTCAGCGGTTTTTGGGCCTTAAATTTTGAGCTAGGATAATGAAATTTGGTATATAGGATCCTCGTCCGTGCCACCAGAACAAGTGTAAAAATTTTTGAAATCCGCCCACTGCCACGCCCCCTTTTTAGGAAAACTTATTTTTTGGCCAAACCGTAAGGAATTTCAAAAAAGTGTCTTAGTAGCATATTTAGACAATCCTAATATCTATATTTCGTTCATACAAAGTTTTTTGCCACGCCCACTTTTTGGGGGCGTTTTTAGTAAAAAACGCTTTTTGTCCAAATTTTAAAACTTTCGAAAAAAATTTTGATGCAAATACTTCCGAAATGGTAATATAAACATTTTGTCCATAGATCATTTTCACCTACGCCCACATTTTGGGGGCGTTTTCTTACAAAAACCATTTGTATACCCCATCCCAAGACATTAGCAATAGAAATACGTTGTTTTTTGTCGAACCACACAAGATTTTGAGAAACTGTCTGAGCAATATATTGTGAGAATGTCATTTTCTGTATTTCATCGCCATAAAGCCTATATTTTGAGGATATTAATTTAAAGGATGGGATGGGATAGGGTATTCAACGATCCGCATAGCGGATTGTAGCCTCTCATATGTTTTTATTTATTTTTGTTTATATCTAAGACTTTCTCATGGTAGGCAATTTTTTTATGTGCACTAACAAATAATAAAAGGCTACAATCGGCTGTTCGGATCGTTAAATACCCTATCCCATCCTTAAAATTAATAACCTCAAACTGTAGACTTTATGTCGATGAAATACAGAAATGACAATGTCATTTACATACCTAGCTATTGTTCAGACAGTTTATCAAAACCTTCTGTGGTATTATAGCATAACGAAAGTATTTGCATCAAACGTTTTTTCGAACTTTTTAAAATTCGGACAAAAAGCGTCTTTTACTAAAAACGCCCACAAAAGGTGGGCGTGGCAAAAAACTTTGTATGGACGAAATATAGATAGTAGAATTGTCTAAATATTATGCTCAGAAATGGGGCGTTGCAGTGGGCGGATATCAAAAAATTTAACACTTGTTCCGCCCAAAAAATTGGGCATGGCAAAAAATGTATATCAACGAAATATAGATACTCAGATTGTCTACATATCTTGTTTTGAAAGTTTTTTTTTAAATTCTTAACCGTATAACAAAAGGACGCTTATTCTTCAGCCTCGGACAAGAATCCTATATACCAAATTTCATTATATTAAGGCCTTAAAATCGGTGATATACAGACAGACAAACGGACGTACGGACAGACAGGCATGGCTTAATAGACTCTGCTAGTGATTCTGAATCGATCCATATACTTTGAGGTATATCTATCGAAATTATTTCTCTATGTTACAAACTTAATGTCAAAACTAATATACCCCTATGGGATAGGGTATAAACATATGAGAGGCTACAATCCGCTGTGCGGATCGTTGAATACCCTATCCCATCCCATCCCTAAAATTAATATCCTCAAAATATAGGCTTTATTGCGATGAAATACAGAAAATGACATTGTCACAATATATTGCTCAGACAGTTTATCAAAATCTGTTGTGGTTCGACAAAAAACAACGTATTTCTATTGCTAATGCCTTGGGATGGTGTATACAAATGGTTTTTGTAAGAAAACGCCCCCAAAATGTTTGCGTAGGTGAAAATTATCAATAGACAAAATGTGTATATTACCATTGCGGAAGTATTTGCATCAAAAATTTTTTCGAAAGTGTTAAAATTTAAAAACGCCCCCAAAAAGTGGGCGTGGCAAAAAACTTTGTGTTGACGAAATATAGATATTAGGATTGTCTAAATATGCTGCTCAGACACTTTTTTGAGATTCCTTACGGTTTGGCCAAAAACATACGTTTTTCTAAAAAAGGGTGTGGCAGTGGGTGGATTTCAAAAATGTTTACACTTGTTCTGCTGGGAGCAACAAAGAGCACGTGTACCAAATTCCATTCTCCGATCCCAAAATTTAAGGCCCAAAAACTGGTGACGTACGGATGGACGGACAGACATGGTTAAATCGACTCAGCTAGTGATTCTAAATCGATCCATATACTTTGAGGTATACGTAGCTAAATTATTTCTCTATGTTACAAACTATGTATCAAAACTAATATACCCCTATGGGATAGGATATAATAAACATGTAAACCCAGTAATGGGTAAGTCTAGTATAATGTCAAAACTTAATTGTAAAATGTAAACAATCCTATCTGTCAACAATGTAATATAATGTAGTACGTGAACTTTAAAAAAAAACTTTGTAATTGGCTTTCAACCGATCAAACGCTTAAGATCGTGGTTAATAAAATTTATAACGTTTAAATAAAAACGCAGGCTTTTTATTTCATTCGTCCAACACAAAAAGAGGTGGTAATTCAATCGAAGCACAACCCCCGAGCTAAAGCTTGATACTTGCTATAAATTCTTGCTTATAAATATTTGAAGTTACGACAGTCGTAAGAGCAGTGATTTAAAAGGGTTACTTACTGAATTCAGTATTATTGGTTATTATTTTCAGTTTTAATTCCATTGAATATATCAAGTCAAAGTTGCTAAAATTAAGTATCTTATTCGATAGCGTTTATATGACCAAAGCGATTATGTTTGCAGCTATCAATTCTTTGGAGTAAATTTTTCACCAATCTTCCAAATATATTTCGCGTTTTTAAATTGGTACCTTGACTTCTCCAACAATTTTGGCTTCTTGACATAAATCAACGACATAACGTAAACCGATAAAAATAAATAACCGAACTTTAAAAAAACAAATGAGTTTCATTGTTCAATTTTCGATAAAATTCTTGATTTTTTAAACACTCATGCTGAGCACTATCAGAATGCATTGGCGATTCAGATAGTGAACTGAGAACTGACTATTGACTCTTGAGTTAATTAGATTTTGTAAAAAAAATGTAAGCTCCGTGGAATCGACTGTTTTGGATAATTGTCAACTAAAGAACTTGCGGTTGCAATATTTTCGCAATCCGCCGGTTTGTTTTAATCATTCATCCTTCAATGTTGTTTAACATTTAACCTCCACATTTTGGGAGTTTTTCCATAAAACGCATTTTCCTTTTTAGCATCATTACAATTAATGAATAAGGGAGTAGACTTTTCGCACAACGAATTATATTGTACTTACATATATAAAATCAGACGACTATGATGTTTACATTTAACAACAATGACAACATAATAATATGATGTTTATGTATTTGTATTGTTCTTAAAAAGTTGCCAGTCTCAATATCTTCAGCATTCAATACATTTTAATCTGTAAGGATCTGAATTAAACCCAGAGAAAAGTGTATGAAATATGTATGTTTAAATGGGCCCTAAGATCATATGAGTTAAAAGGAATTGCTTTCGTTAGCATTTTCAAATAAACATAATAGCTTTGTTCATTAATGAGTCTGACCTGCCACAAAGGACAGAAAAGCACAGCTTTCAGTTTTCTAAGAGAATATATACTGTCATATGATTCAAAATTTAATATAACCAAAATACGAATTTCTTAATCATAACCACGATTGCTCCTATAAAACATATCAGAAACTATAAAGCATATTATTAAGCAATCTACATAATTATGTGCATATAATGTTGTTGTAACACTATCTATGCTATTTTATGCACATCTCACTTGTGTATTACCGCGTATTTTCCTTTACTATGTATTGTCGAACACTGCACAAGGTTCCCCTTCATATATTCTACATAAAGAAGGAAATTTTCATTCATTAAAATAACATTTCTAATTTTCCAAAAGGGAGGTGGAAATATTCCTGAATCGTCAAAGAGACAAAAACTCAGTCGGGAGGGTTTATAGAGACATAGAAACTAACCAAACTAATTTGCATAGTAATTAAAGGAAGAGGAGGGAGTTTTAGCTCGAAAATGAAGCAAGACATTCCAAATATCGTTCACTCATCCTGAAATTCCGGATAAAGTTGTGCATATTTAATATGTTACTTGTTAAAAGAATTGCTTGGCATGGTATGTATCTTACATGACTTCAACTTCATCTGTCTGCAAGCAGTAACTTGTTTTGGAAAAAGAAATCCTACAAATAGGGATTTTTGGAGGTGGAATCAAACGAGAATTTTTATATTTCCAAATGTAATTCACTTGATGTCAGTGTTAGGCAATTTCAACCTAAATGGGATTTCCTAAGAGGCGCACACTAATAATTCGCCATTTAACATTCCTCATATATGCCACCACACCCCATTTATCATGGGGAAGCGGCAAATGGAATTAAATCCTCAAGATATTACATCGAATATCTTTAATCGGAAATGTACGAGTAATAATCAATACATCCGGTGCATGGTAGACGGCGATGTAATACCGTCCACGTTTTCATTATTATCTTCATTAAATATGGATGGGATAAATCTCATAGGATGCGACACCTTTGTGGGGTAAGTGGAATGGTTTATTTGTATCATTAATTGATTTTAATCTTCGTCTGTAATTGGATTACGTCACACAAGGTAGGTGGGTGTTGAGGTTTTTAACCTGAATTTGAATGGGATTCCTAATTAAATATACAATTTCTTTGCTAGTAGAATTTTTTTGTGGGTCGTAGGGGGAAGAAAAAATGTAAAATATACAGTTTTGTTAATACCTTATTAAGATGCTTACTCACTTACTCAAGTGGCGCCTCAGTCCGGAATGAACCTGGGCCTCAACCAACATGACTTTCCAATTATCCCGGTCCTTAGCTAACTGTCTCTAGTTCCGTACTTAGCCCGTCAACGCAGGCAGGACGACGATTGGTTGGTGGTTGGTAGTTTTCGCTTTCTTAGGCAATACTAAACGATTCGTCCTGCTTGACAGCGTGGGTTTGTACGTTATCGCTGTTTAAGAATGTGCAGAAATGTTTTATTCAAATCCTCAGCATCGACTGTCGACTACGATATTTTCTTGCTCATCTCCATAGGATTATGTTTACGCCTTGAACCCCTCAATTTGAGGTTCTACAGTTTGTTAAAATTTGCGAACATCTTTTCTGAAGTGGCACATCTCCAGTCTTCGATCGCGGGCATTTCTAACTCTTCATTCTGAAAATCCGGGGTTCTACCGGTCTTCTTTGCTTATAGAGCTCAATTATACCTCTAATTTCCACCTGCAGCTTTGCCTTGTATGCCTCGTTTTTGGCTTCATGCATCTGTCGGATTCTTCATCAAACCAGGGGTTTCCTTCTGGTGGACGCGATAAAACTATCATATTAGTTGCGGCTGACCTAATGGCTTGATGACATTCTTCTTCGACACTAGATGCTGGTGGTATATGGTAATCTAGATGTTAACATACGCGTTCTTCGAATGTGATTAATTTAATTGACCGTTCATTGATCTGTTGCCAGACGTGTTGTCATGTTGGCTATGTTTTCCGATAATACCTATTAATAAATATTCTCTTCCGATCATTGCTCAAATGTTATCACATTCTAGGTTCAGATACGAATGACGTTGTCCCTTTTACGTTTATCCCTTTACGTGTTGTCCGAATATTTCGAAATAAGTCATTTAGGTTTTTCACTTTCTCCATTCGGACTGGGAATGTATACGCCACTGTTGATTCCATTTTGGGAATCCTTCCGCTATCGTATTGGAAAAGGACTACGTGCCTTAGTTTGATGTCACATTCGCTCTCATATGCTGACGCCAAGACTTTAAAAAAGGATTACGATCAAGGTACTAGGAAATCGGCGGTCGCCACGAGAAGATTGAGAGTCGGAGTTGGTGGTTTCATATAGTCGTATTGCCTACCATTTGGCAATAAGGTGTTACTTACGTTTAAAACCATATTCTTCGTAACGGGTTTAGCAATATTGGTAAACATGAATAGTTAAATTTTTACAAGCATGGTTGAAAATAGTTCTGTCGTATGGCCCAGATTAGATAAAATGAACATAAAAATCATATCCTATGTGCGGATCGTAAAATACCCTATCCCATCCCATCTTTAAAACTAATATACAAAAATGTGGGTGTGGCTATTAAGGGTTTTTTTTTTTCTTCAACTTAGAACTAACTTACATGCTAGACAAAAATTACTGAAAAACTAGCCTACTTATCTACTTATCTACTAACTAACTAACTAACGTCAAAACACTAACTGTCGTACTCTAGATATATGATGATACATAACACGCAAAGGAGTTGCCACGAATTTTATATTAATAGTCTATAGACCCACGCCAAATGTTAAACCGCTATTAAAGTGTTTCAGATATATGACTTTAAATATATACTTTTTATGTTTCAATTAACCCAAGCGATAGTACTTTTAATTTGAATTATATTTATTTAAACTAAGCAAAATCCTGTAACCGGGACAAAAGAGGATGAAAACTGTGATATCTACTATGGACCGTGTTATAGTGAGCAAGAAGTCTTATGTTTCCAAAACATTAGCGAACGCATTTTTACAATTTGCATCAAGGCCAAAGAAACACTTGCTTTAATGAGAAATGCCGACAGATGTTCGCTACAGGGCTAGGCTGCAGGTGAAGACGAGAGCTACCATTGAGCGCTATAGCCAGAGAAGAAGGGAAGAACACCGGATTTTCAGAAAGAAGAAAAAGGGACTAGAAAAGCGTGCGGCCAAGGATATAGAGAGGTGCCACTACAGGGACGATGTTTGAGATAGATATTTATTGACATAGATTAATATTTACATAAATGGCGTTATACACAGCTTGCACAGAGATATGATAAATTATAATTATCTTACTACTGAGAAATACAATTTTTGGACTTTGAATTACTTAATTATTAATACAGCATAATGAAGGAAAACTATGGTAAAAACCTTCATAGAAGATATGTTTGTAGATTTTGTTTAAAATTATTAAGCATAAATTACATGTTGTTAACTAGATATGCATTATATATGTAAGTATAAATAAATAAATAAATAAATAAAAAAATAAATAATTAAACGAATAAATAAATAAATAAGTAAATAAATAAAAATAAATAAAAAAAAGCAAAACCAATAAACAAATAAATAAATAATTTAATAAATAAAAAAACATATGAGAAGGCTACAATCCACTGTGCGGATCGTTGAATACCCTATCCCGTCCCATCTGTAAAACTAATATCCCCAAAAAGTGGACATGGCTTAAAACACGACGGGGATTTAAATATAGAAAATGACACTGTCAGAACAAATTTTACGGTTCTACAAAAGACAAAGTTTTCTCCTGCATATGCTATGGGGTAGTGTATAAAAATGGTTTTTATATAAAAACGACCCCAAAAAGTGGGCGTGGGTTAAAATGGTATATAGACGAAATGTTTATATTAATAATGTTAATGATTCTGCAATTTTTTTTCGAAAAATTTAAAATTTAACCGAAAACTGTTTTTTTTATTGAAAATGCCCCCAAAAAGTGGGCGTGGCAAAAAAATTTATATAAACGAAATATAGATATTAATATTGTCTAAATATGTTGCTCAGAAACTTTTTTAAAATTTCTTACGGTTTGGTCAAAAACTGAGTTTTTCTTAAAAGGGGGCGTGGCAGTGGGCAGATTTCAAAAATGTTTACACTTGTTCTGTAGGCAGAGACGAGGGTCCTATATACCAAATTTCATTATCCTAGCTCAAAATTTAAGGCCTAAAAATCGGTGACGTACAGACGGACGGACGGACAGACAGACATGGCTTAATCGACTCAGCTAGCGATTCTGAGTCGATCCATATACTTTGAGGTATATGTAAAATTATTTCTCTATGTTACAAACTAAGTATCAAAACTAATATACCCCTATGGGATAGGGTATAAAAATAAATGTAACAAATTCATGAAAACTATTATGAAATATGTAACGATAAACACAAAATAAATACATAATTAACAAACTTATATACTCAGATTACGGACTAAAACATTTTCAGATATTTTACTGTTGAAGATCCGTGGCCCTTGCTGCGAAATAAACTTTTATACGCCTCGTACGATTGTGACGGTGTACGTCGTAATGTTCGTTTATTCTCTGAAATATACATTTTAGTGATTTCTTACATATTGTTTTCCTGCTTACTATTTATACCCTATCCCATAGGGGTATATTAGTTTTGATACTTAGTTTGTAAAATAGAGAAATAATTTAGCTACATATACCTCAAATTATATGGATCTACTCAGAATCGCTAGCTGAGTCGAATTAGCCATGTCTGTCTGTCCGTCCGTCCGTCTGTCTGTTCGTCACCGATTTTTGGGCCTTAAATTTTGTATATAGGATCCTCGTCCGTGCCACCAGAACAAGTGTAAAAATTTTTTTCTACAAAAGACAAGGTTTTCTCCTGCATCTGTTATGGGGTAGTGTATAAAAATGTTTATACCCTATCCCATAGGGGGGTATATTAGTTTTGATACTTAGTTTGTAACATAGAGAAATAATTTTGCTACATATACCTCAAAGTATATGGATCGGCTCAGAATCGCTAGCTGAATCGAATTAGCCATGTCTGTCTGTCCGTCCGTCCGTCCGTCCGTCTGTCTGTTCGTCAGCGTTTTTGGGCCTTAAATTTTGAGCTAGGATAATGAAATTTGGTATATAGGATCCTCGTCCGTGCCACCAGAACAACTGTTAACATTTTTGAAATCCGCCCACTGCCACGCCCCCTTTTTAGGAAAACCTTTTTTTTGGCCAAACCGTAAGGAATTTCAAAAAAGTGTCTGAGTACCATATTTAGACAATCCTAATATCTATATTTCGTTCATACAAAGTTTTTGGCCACGCCCACTTTTTGGGGGCGTTTTTAGTAAAAAAACCCTTTTTGTCCAAATTTTAAAACTTTCGAAAAAAAATTTGATGCAAATACTTCCGAAATGGTAATATAAACATTTTGTCTATAGATCATTTTCACTTACGCCCACATTTTGGGGGCGTTTTCTTACAAAAACCGTTTGTATACCCCATCCCAAGGCATTAGCAATAGAAATACGTTGTTTTTTGTCGAACCACACAAGATTTTGAGAAACTGTCTGAGCAATATATTGTGACAATATCATTTTCTGTCATCGCCATAAGGCCTATATTTTGAGGATAATAATTTAAAGGATGGGATGGGATAGGGTATTCAACGATCCGCATAGCGGATTGTAGCCTCTCATATGTTTATACCCTATCCCATAGGGGTATATTAGTTTTGATACTTAGTTTGTAACATAGAGAAATAATTTAGCTACATATACCTCAAAGTATATGGATCGACTCAGAATCGCTAACTGAGTCGAATTAGCCATGTCTGTCTGTCCGTCCGTCCGGCCGTCCGTCCGTCCGTGTGTCCGTCCGTCCGTGTGTCCGTCCGTCCGTCTGTCTGTTCGTCACCGATTTTTGGGCCTTAAATTTTGAGCTAGGATAATGAAATTTGGTATATAGGATCCTTGGCGGAGTCACCAGAACAAGTGTAAAAATTTTTAAAATCCGCCTACTGCCACGCCCCCTTTTAGAAAAAACGTAGTTTTAAGCCAAACCGTAAGGAATTTCAAAAAAGTGTGTTCGCAACATATTTAGACAATCCTAATATCTACATTTCGTCCATACCCAGTTTTTTGCCACGCCCACTTTTTGGGGCCGTTTTTAGTAAAAAACGTTTTTTGTCCAAGTTTTAATACTTTCGAAAAAAAATTTTGATGCAAATACTTCCGCAATGGTAATATAAACATTTTGTCCATAGATTATTTTTACCCACGCCCACATTTTGGGGGCGTTTTCTTACAAAAACCATTTGTATACCATATCCCAAGGCATTAGCAATAGAAATACGTTGTTTTTTGTCGAACCACAAAAGATTTTGAGAAACTGTCTGAGCAATATATTGTGACAATGTCATTTTCTGTTTTTCATCGCCATAAGGCCTATATTTTGAGGATATTAATTTAAAGGATGGGATGGGATAGGGTATTCAACGATCCGCATAGCGGATTGTAGCCTCTCATATGTTTTTTATATAAAAACGCCCCCAAAAAGTGGGCGTGGGTTAAAATGGTATATAGACGAAATGTTCATATTAATAATGTTAATGCTTCTGCATCAACATTTTTTTCGAAAAATTTAAAATTTAACCTAAAACAGTTTTTTTATTGAAAACGCCCCCAAAAAGTGGGCGTGGCAAAAAACTTTATATAAACGAAATATAGAAATTAATATTGTCTAAATATGTTGTTCAGAAAATTTTTTAAAATTCCTTACGGTTTGGTCAAAAACTGAGTTTTCCTAAAAAGGGGCGTGGCAGTGGGCGGATTTCAAAAATGTTTACACTTGTTCTGCAGGCAGAGACGAGGATCCTATATACCAAATTTCATTATCCTAGCTCAAAATTTAAGGCCTAAAAATCGGTGACGTACAGACGGACTGACGGACGGACGGACAGACAGACATGGCTTAATCGACTCAGCTAGCGATTCTGAATCGATCCATATACTTTGAGGTATATGTAGCAAAATTATTTCTCGATGTTACAAACTAAGTATCAAAACTAATATACCCCTATGGGATAGGGTATACTAAAAAATCTTTAGCGCAACAAATAATATCCTCGGCAACATATTCGCCTTATCGTGTTATTATTGAAAATGTTTGTCTTACCCGTTAAATTTATTAGGAAGACAAGCAATATACATATGAGAAGGCTACAATCCGCTTTGCGGATCGTTTAATACCCTATCCCATCCCATCCTTAAAATTGATATCCCCAAAATATGGTTTTTATGGTCATAAAGTATTGAAAATGACGTTGTTACAACATATTGTTCCGAAGGATTATCAAATTCTTTTATGGTTCGACAAAAAAACACGTTTTTGTATTGCATATGCCTTGGGGTAGGGCATACAAATGGTTTTTGTAGGAAAACGCCCCCAAAAAGTTTGCGTGGGTTAAAATAGTCTACTGACGAAATGGTCATATTAATACTACCAATGATTTTGCATCAAAATTTTTTTCGAAAATTTTCAAATTTGGCCAAAAAAGGTTTTATATGGATAACGCCCCCAAAAAGTGGGCGTGGCATAAAACTTTGTATTGACGAAATATAGATATTACGATTCTCTAAATATGCTACTTAGACACTTTTTTGAAATTCCTTACGATTTGGCCAAAAACTAAGTTTATCTTAAAAGGGGGCGTGGCAGTGGGCGGATTTCAAAATTTTTTACACTTGTTCTGTAGGCACGGGCGAGGATCCCATATACCAAATTTCATTATCCTAGCTCAAAATTTAAGGCCCAAAAATCGGTGACGTACAGACGGACGGACGGACGGACAGACAGACATTGCTAAATCGACTCAGCTAGCGATTCTGAGTCGATCCATATACTTTGAGGTATATGTAGCAAAATTATTTCTCTATGTTACAAACTAAGTATCAAAACTAATATACCCCCCTATGGGATAGGGTATAAATATGAGAGGCTACAATCCGCTATGCGGATCGTTGAAAACCCTATCCCATCCCATCCTTAAAATTAATATTATCAAAATATAGGCATTATGGCAATGAAATACAGAAAATGACATTGTCACAATATATTGCTCAGACAGTTTATCAAAATCTTTTGTGGCTCGACAAAAAACAACGGTTTTCTATTGCTAATGCCTTGGGATGGGGTATAGAAATGGTTTTTGTAAGAAAACGCCCCCAAAATGTGGGCGTAGGTGAAAATGATCTATGGACGAAATGTTTATATTACCAATGCGGAAGTATTTGCATCAACATTTTTTTCGAAAGTTTTAAAATTTGGACAAAAAACGTTTTTTACTAAAAACGCCCCCAAAAAAAATTTGATGCAAATACTTCCGAAATGGTAATATAAACATTTTGTCTATAGATCATTTTCACTTACGCCCACATTTTGGGGGCGTTTTCTTACAAAAACCGTTTGTATACCCCATCCCAAGGCATTAGCAATAGAAATACGTTGTTTTTTGTCGAACCACACAAGATTTTGAGAAACTGTCTGAGCAATATATTGTGACAATATCATTTTCTGTCATCGCCATAAGGCCTATATTTTGAGGATATTAATTTAAAGGATGGGATGGGATAGGGTATTCAACGATCCGCATAGCGGATTGTAGCCTCTCATATGTTTATACCCTATCCCATAGGGTATATTAGTTTTGATACTTAGTTTGTAACATAGAGAAATAATTTAGCTACATATACCTCAAAGTATATGGATCGACTCAGAATCGCTAGCTGAGTCGAATTAGCCATGTCTGTCTGTCCGTCCGTCCGTCCGTGTGTCCGTCCGTCCGTCTGTCTGTTCGTCACCGATTTTTGGGCCTTAAATTTTGAGCTAGGATAATGAAATTTGTTATATAGGATCCTTGGCGGAGTCTCCAGAACAAGTGTAAAAATTTTTAAAATCCGCCTACTGCCACGCCCCCTTTTAGAAAAAACGTAGTTTTAAGCCAAACCGTAAGGAATTTCAAAAAAGTGTGTTCGCAACATATTTAGACAATCCTAATATCTACATTTCGTCCATACCAAGTTTTTTGCCACGCCCACTTTTTGGGGCCGTTTTTAGTAAAAAACGTTTTTTGTCCAAGTTTTAATACTTTCGAAAAAAAATTTTGATGCAAATACTTCCGCAATGGTAATATAAACATTTTGTCCATAGATTATTTTTACCCACGCCCACATTTTGGGGGCGTTTTCTTACAAAAACCATTTGTATACCATATCCCAAGGCATTAGCAATAGAAATACGTTGTTTTTTGTCGAACCACAAAAGATTTTGAGAAACTGTCTGAGCAATATATTGTGACAATGTCATTTTCTGTTTTTCATCGCCATAAGGCCTATATTTTGAGGATATTAATTTAAAGGATGGGATGGGATAGGGTATTCAACGATCCGCATAGCGGATTGTAGCCTCTCATATGTTTTTTATATAAAAACGCCCCCAAAAAGTGGGCGTGGGTTAAAATGGTATATAGACGAAATGTTCATATTAATAATGTTAATGCTTCTGCATCAACATTTTTTTCGAAAAATTTAAAATTTAACCTAAAACAGTTTTTTTATTGAAAACGCCCCCAAAAAGTGGGCGTGGCAAAAAACTTTATATAAACGAAATATAGAAATTAATATTGTCTAAATATGTTGTTCAGAAAATTTTTTAAAATTCCTTACGGTTTGGTCAAAAACTGAGTTTTCCTAAAAAGGGGCGTGGCAGTGGGCGGATTTCAAAAATGTTTACACTTGTTCTGCAGGCAGAGACGAGGATCCTATATACCAAATTTCATTATCCTAGCTCAAAATTTAAGGCCTAAAAATCGGTGACGTACAGACGGACTGACGGACGGACGGACAGACAGACATGGCTTAATCGACTCAGCTAGCGATTCTGAATCGATCCATATACTTTGAGGTATATGTAGCAAAATTATTTCTCGATGTTACAAACTAAGTATCAAAACTAATATACCCCTATGGGATAGGGTATACTAAAAAATCTTTAGCGCAACAAATAATATCCTCGGCAACATATTCGCCTTATCGTGTTATTATTGAAAATGTTTGTCTTACCCGTTAAATTTATTAGGAAGACAAGCAATATACATATGAGAAGGCTACAATCCGCTTTGCGGATCGTTTAATACCCTATCCCATCCCATCCTTAAAATTGATATCCCCAAAATATGGTTTTTATGGTCATAAAGTATTGAAAATGACGTTGTTACAACATATTGTTCCGAAGGATTATCAAATTCTTTTATGGTTCGACAAAAAAACACGTTTTTGTATTGCATATGCCTTGGGGTAGGGCATACAAATGGTTTTTGTAGGAAAACGCCCCCAAAAAGTTTGCGTGGGTTAAAATAGTCTACTGACGAAATGGTCATATTAATACTACCAATGATTTTGCATCAAAATTTTTTTCGAACATATGAGAAGGCTACAATCCGCTGTGCGGATCGTTGAATACCCTATCCCATCCTATCCATAAAACTAAAATCCCCAAAAAAGGGGACATGGCTAAAAACACGATGTGGATAAATAGAAAAAATGATATAGTGACAACAAATTCTTCAGACTGCTTACAAAACACTTTAACGGTTCTACAAAAGACAAGGTTTTCTCTTGCATATGTTATGGGGTAGTGTATAAAAATGGTTTTTATATAAAAACGCCCCCAAAAAGTGGGCGTGGGTTAAAATAGTATATAGAAGAAATGTTCATATTAATAATGTTAATGATTCTGCATCAAAATTTTTTTCGAAAAATTTAAAATTTGACCGAAAACAGTTTTTAATTGAAAACGCCCCCAAAAGGTGGGCGTGGCAAAAAACTTTATATGGACGAAATATAGATATTAATATTGTCTAAATATGTTGTTCAGAAACTTTTTTAAAATTCCTTACGGTTTGGTCAAAAACTGAGTTTTTCTTAAAAGGGGGCGTGGCAGTGGGCGGATTTCAAAAATTTTTACACTTGTTCTGTAGGCAGAGACGAGGATCCTATATACCAAATTTCATTATCCTAGCTCAAAATTTAAGGCCTAAAAATCGGTGACGTACAGACGGACGGACGGACGGACGGACGGACGGACGGACAGACAGACATGGCTTAATCGACTCAGCTAGCGATTCTGAGTCGATCCATATACTTTGAGGTATATGTAGCAAAATTATTTCTCTATGTTACAAACTAAGTATCAAAACTAATATACCCCTATGGGATAGGGTATAAAAATTTTCAAATTTGGCCAAAAAAGGTTTTATATGGATAACGCCCTCAAAAAGTGGGCGTGGCAAAAAACTTTGTATTGACGAAATATAGATATTACGATTCTCTAAATATGCTACTTAGACACTTTTTTGAAATTCCTTACGATTTGGCCAAAAACTAAGTTTATCTTAAAAGGGGGCGTGGCAGTGGGCGGATTTCAAAATTTTTTACACTTGTTCTGTAGGCACGGGCGAGGATCCCATATACCAAATTTCATTATCCTAGCTCAAAATTTAAGGCCCAAAAATCGGTGACGTACAGACGGACGGACGGACGGACAGACAGACATTGCTAAATCGACTCAGCTAGCGATTCTGAGTCGATCCATATACTTTGAGGTATATGTAGCAAAATTATTTCTCTATGTTACAAACTAAGTATCAAAACTAATATACCCCCCTATGGGATAGGGTATAAATATGAGAGGCTACAATCCGCTATGCGGATCGTTGAAAACCCTATCCCATCCCATCCTTAAAATTAATATTATCAAAATATAGGCATTATGGCAATGAAATACAGAAAATGACATTGTCACAATATATTGCTCAGACAGTTTATCAAAATCTTTTGTGGCTCGACAAAAAACAACGGTTTTCTATTGCTAATGCCTTGGGATGGGGTATAGAAATGGTTTTTGTAAGAAAACGCCCCCAAAATGTGGGCGTAGGTGAAAATGATCTATGGACGAAATGTTTATATTACCATTGCGGAAGTATTTGCATCAATTTTTTTTCGAAAGTTTTAAAATTTGGACAAAAAACGTTTTTTTTACTAAAAACGCCCCCAAAAAGTGGGTGTGGCAAAAAACTTTGTATTGACGAAATATAGATATTAGGATTGTCTAAATATGTTGCTAACACACTTTTTTGAAATTCCTTACCTACGGTTTGGCTTAAAAGTACGTTTTTTCTAAAAGGGGGCGTGGCAGTAGGCGGATTTTAAAAATTTTTACACTTGTTCTGGTGACTCGGCCTAGGATCCTATATACCAAATTTCATTATCCTAGCTCAAAATAAGGCCCAAAAATCGGTGACGAACAGACAGACGGACGGACGGACGGACGGACGGACAGACAGACATGGCTAATTCGACTCAGCTAGCGATTCTGAGTCGATCCATATACTTTGAGGTATATGAAGCTAAATTATTTCTCTATGTTACAAACTAAGTATCAAAACTAATATACCCCCCTATGGGATAGGGTATAAAAATTGATGCACAATCATTGGTAGTATTAATTTGAACATTTCGTCAATAGACTATTTTAACCCACGCCCACTTTTTGGGGGCGTTTTCCTGCAAAAACCATTTGTATGTCCTACGCCAAGGCATATGCAATACAAAAACGTTGTTTTTGTCGAACCACAAAAGGTTTTGATAAACTGTCTGAGCAATATGTTGTGACAATGTCATTTTCTGTGTTTTATCGCCATAAAGCCCACATTTTGAGGATATTAATTTTAAGGATGGGATGGGATAGAGTATTCAACGATCCGCACAGCGGATTGTAGCCTTCTCATATGTTTTTTAGCAGCATTCCGATGGCTTGGGCTGGTATTCTTCAAATGGTTGGCGGCAAATGAATTCGTTAATATTTGACGTCTATTTGACATCCGCTCAAACAGAACTGTTCGTGAAGAATCATAGCGCAAGCCACCGGAGAACCGTTTGTTCTTACATTTACTTTACATCCCAACCCCCGTGAGGCGCCACGCCTACCTCAGCCTCACCTACCTACAACGCAGCCAATTTAACCGCCGGTCTTCGAAGGATGCGTGCAGTCGTCTGTATGTCAGCAACACGGGTTTGTCCATCTGGGCCTGGAAAGACTTTGGCGATTCTTCCGCGGGTCAAGTACTGACATCGCTATCGCCAAAAATTCCCTTTTTGTGGGACATCTTTCGAATTCCATGACGTCTCGGCTTACTCGAGGAATACCCTATCCCTTCTTATCCTTAAAATTAATATCCTCAAAATATAGGTCTTATGGCGATAAAATACAGAAAATGACATTGTCACAATATATTGCTCAGACAGTTTATCAAAATCTTTTACGGTTCGACAAAAAACAACGTTTTTCTATTGCATATGCCTTGGGATGGGGTATACAAATGGTTTTTGTAAGAAAATGCCCCCAAAATGTGGGCGTAGGTGAAAATGATCTATGGACAAAATGTTTATATTACCATTGTGGAAGTATTTGCATCAATTTTTTTTCGAAAGTGTTAAAATTTGGACAAAAAGCGTTTTTTTACTAAAAACGCCCTAAAAAAGTGGGCGTGGCAAAAAACTTTGTATGGACGAAATATAGATATTAGGATTGTCTGTTTTTTATAAAAGGGGGCGTGGCAGTGGGCAGATTTAAAAAAATGTTACACTTGTTCTGGTGACTCGGCCAAGGATCCTATATACCAAATTTCATTATCCTAGCTCAAAATTTAAGGCCCAAAAATCGGTGACGAACAGACAGACGGACGGACGGACGGACAGACAGACATGGCTAATTCGACTCAGCTAGCGATTCTGAGTCGATCCATATACTTTGAGGTATATGTAGCTAAATTATTTCTCTATGTTACAAACTATGTATCAAAACTAATATACCCCTATGGGATAGGGTATAAAAATCTCACACTACTTTGGGCACTAGCTCATCGTGTCTATGAAGATTTCCGGCCCACGAAAAAAAAATTAAAACGTAAACGACGTATTGAACTACATTAAAAGTAAATTATCCTCAGCAACAACGGATATATCATGTTTTTAATATTCGTATATTGAACCCCGGAAAATTACGTCGTTTAAGACATAAGTCCCTGATGACAACTTGAATCATATTATATCGAACGAATTTTAGCCCGATGGAATTCTAGTTCGTATACACTGTATACACTGTATACACGTATACACTACTATACAGCAAAAAACATTTGAGAAGGCTACAATCCGCTGTGCAGATCGTTGAATACCCTATCCCACCCTATCCATAACACTAAAATCCCCAAAAAAGTGGGCATGGCTAAAAACACGATGTGGATAAAATAGAAAAAGTGATATTGTGACAACAAATTCTTCAGACTGCTTACAAAACACCTTTGCGGTTCACCAAAAGACAAGGTTTTCTCCTGCATATGTTATGGGGTAGTGTATCAAAATGGTTTTTATACGCCACTAAAAAGTGGGCGTGGGTTAAAATGGTATATAGACGAAATGTTCATATTAATAATGTTAATGATTCTGCATCAAAATTTTTTTCGAAAAATTTAAAATTTGACCAAAAACAGTTTTTTATTAAAAACGCCCCCAAAAAGTGGGCGTGGCAAAATCGACGAAACATAGATATTACCCTTCTCTAAACATGCTCCTCAGACAATTTTTTAAAATTCATTACGGTTTGGCCAAAAAATACGTTTTCCTAAAAAGGGGGCGTGGCAGTGGGCGGATTTCAAAAATGTGTACACGTGTTCTGTAGGCACGGACGAGGATCCTACATACCAAATTTCATTATTCTAGCTCAAAATTTAAGGCCTAAAAATCGGTGACGTACAGACGGACGGACAGACAGACATGGCTTAATCGACTCAGCTAGAGTTGATCCATATACTTTGAGGTATATGTAGCTAAATTATTTCTCTATGTTACAAACTAAGTATCAAAACTAATATACTCCTATGGGATAGGGTATAAATATATGAGAAGGCTACATTCCACTGTGCGGATCGTTGAATACCCTATCCCGTCCCATCTGTAAAACTAATATCCCCAAAAAGTGGACATGGCTTAAAACACGATGGGGATTTGAATATAGAAAATGACATTGTCAGAACAAATTTTACGGTTCTACAAAAGACAAGGTTTTTCTCCTGCATAAGTTATGGGGTAGTGTATAAAAATGGTTTTTATATAAAAACGCCCCCCAAAAAGTGAGCGTGCGTTAAAATGGTCTATAGACGAAATGTTCATATTAAAAATACTAATGATTCTGCATCAACATTTTTTTCGAAAATTTTAAAATTTGACCGAAAACAGTTTTTTATTAAAAACGCCCCCAAAAAGTGGGCGTTGCAAAAAACTTTATATTGACGAAATATAGATAATTCGATTTCCAAATATGCTGCTCGGACACTTTTTTAAAATTCTTTATGGTTTGGCCAAAAAACTGTTTTTTTCTGAAAAGGGGCGTGGCAGTGGGCGGATTTTAAAAATTTTTACACTTGTTCTGGTGACTCGGACAAGGATCCTATATACCAAATTTTACTATCCCAGCTCATAATTCGAGGCCAAAAAATCGGTGACGAACAGACAGACGGACGGACGGACATACGGACGGACGGACAGACAGACATGGCTAATTCGACTCAGCTAGCGATTCTGAGTCGATCCATATACTTTGAGGTATATGTAGCAAAATTATTTCTCTATGTTACAAACTATGTATCAAAACTAATATACCCCTATGGGATAGGTATAAAAACCTGGTAAAATCGAGTATGAAAACATATGAGAAGGCTACAATCCGCTGTGCGGATCGTTGAATACCCTATCTCATCCTATCCATAAAATTAAAATCCCCAAAAAAGTGGGCAGTGACAACAAGTTCTTCAGACTGCTTACAAAACACTTTTACGGTTCTACAAAAGACAAGGTTTTCTCCTGCATATGCTATGGGGTAGTGTATAAACATATGAGAGGCTACAATCCGCTATGCGGATCGTTGAATACCCTATCCCATCCCATTCTTTAAATTAATATCCTGAAAATATAGGCCTTATGGCGATGAAAAACAGAAAATGACATTGTCACAATATATTGCTCAGACAGTTTCTCAAAATCTTTTGTGGTTCGACAAAAAACAACGTATTTCTATTGCTAATGCCTTGGGATGGGGTATACAAATGGTTTTTGTAAGAATACGCCCCCAAAATGTGGGCGTAGGTGAAAATGATCTATGGACAAAATGTTTATATTACCATTGCGGAAGTATTTGCATCAAAATTTTTTTCGAAAGTTTTAAAATTTGGACAAAAAAAGTTTTTTACTAAAAACGCCCCCAAAAAGTGGGCGTGGCAAAAAACTTTGTATGAACGAAATATAGATATTAGGATTGTCTAAATTTGTTGCTTACACACTTTTTTGAAATTCCTTACGGTTTGGCTTAAAACTACGTTTTTTCTAAAAGGGGGCGTGGCAGTGGGCGGATTTTAAGCCAAGACCTTCGCACAACGCGTATCCCTTAACCTCTCGATTAACACCATACCACCAACATCGAATGTCGAAGAGCAATGGCAACGATGCCAACAGGCCATTAGATCAGCCGCAACTGATGTGCTAGGTTTCTCGCGCCCACCAGCAAGGAACCCCTGGTTTGATGAGGAATGCCGACAGATGCTCGCAGCCAAGAACGAGGCCTACAAGGCTAAGCTGCAGGTGAAGACGAGAGCTGCCATTGAGCTCTATAGGCAAAGAAGAAGGGAAGAACATCGGCTTTTCAGCAAGAAGAAAAAAGAGCAAGAAAAGCGCGCGATCGAGGATATAGAGAGGTGCCACTCCAGGAAGGATGTTCGCAAGTTTTACCAAAGTGTAAAACGTCAAAGCCAAGGATACAAGGCTCGAACAGAATCCTGTCGAGATGAACAAGGAAATATTGTAGTTGAGACACAGTCGATGCTGAGGATATGGAAGAACCACTTCTGCAGACTGTTAAACGGCGATGACGAACAACATTCCGCTGTCAGGCAGAACGAACCATTCAATATTGACAACGACAGCGAAAACTGCCAACCACCCGACTTGAGTGAAGTGAGGATAGCAATATCTAAACTCAAGCTTAATAAGGCTGCCGGAAATGACGGCCTTCCCGCTGAGCTCTATAAGGCCGGCGGAGATGACTTGGTAAGTAACATCCACCAACTCATAAGCCAAATCTGGTCGGATGAAAATATGCCTGAAGAATGGAACCTCAGCATCGTTTGCCCGATCCACAAAAAAGGAGACCCTCTGAACTGCGCCAACTACAGAGGCATAAGTCTCCTCAACATCGCCTACAAGATCCTATCTGCCGTAATATGTGAACGCCTGAAACCGTTTACGAACAACCTGATTGGCCCTTATCAGTGTGGTTTTAGGCCAGGAAAGTCCACAACCGATCAAATTTTCACACTTCGGCAGATCCTGGAAAAAACTCAAGAAGTCCAAATCGATACCCACCACCTATTCATCGATTTCAAAGCCGCATATGACAGCATTTATAGAGACGAACTGTATAGAGCCATGTCTAGTTTTGGTATACCGCCCAAACTCGTCCGTTTGTGTAGGATGACGATAGAGAATTCTCGCTGCTCCATCAGGGTCGGAAACGACCTCACCGACACATTCGATACCAAAAAAGGATTTAGGCAAGGCGATGCGCTGTCATGTGACTTCTTTAATCTGATTCTTGAGAGAATTGTGCAAAACTCCAAAGCCAACACCAGAGGCACAATTTTCCAAAAGTCGGTGCAACTACTAGCATACGCTGACGATATTGACATCATTGGTAGGACTCAACGTGATGTCATAGCCACGTTTGCTAGTATAGAGAAGGAGGCGGCGAAAATGGGTTTAGCAGTAAATGAGGGTAAGACTAAGTATATGCTGTCATCACGAAAGGACTCACAACATCGACGAATTGGACAGAACGTCACCATTGACAGATATAACTTTGAGGTAGTACGGGACTTTGTCTACCTCGGCTCCGCTATTAGCTCTGACAACAACATCTCGTCAGAAATTAAACGAAGAATTACTCTTGCCAACCGCTGTTTCTTCGGGCTAAGAAGGCAATTTAGTAGTAAAGCCCTCACTCGAACTACTAAGGAAACCCTATATAAGACCCTGATCATCCCAGTCCTGCTCTACGGCGCTGAAGCATGGACCGTATCAAAAGCGGATGAAGAAATCCTTGGTAGATTCGAGAGGAAAATTCTTCGAAAAATCTTCGGTCCCGTTTGCGTTGACGGGCTATGGAGACGAAGATTCAACCAAGAACTATACGAGCTGTACAGCGACATGCCCCTGGTCAAAAAACTCCGCATTGGACGTTTAAGATGGCTAGGACATGTAGAACGAATGGACACCAATACTCCTGCTCGCAGAGTCTTCGATTCCCAGCCAGATGTCGGACGCAGTAGAGGAAGACCTCGCCTTAAGTGGCGCGCACAAGTGGAAACCGACCTCAACCAACTTGGAGTGCGCAACTGGAGGCAGTTAGCTAAGGACCGGGCTAATTGGAGAGGCATGTTGGTTGAGGCCCAGGTTCATTCCGGACTGTAGCGCCACTTAAGTAAGTAAGTCTGTCCGTCCGTCCGTCCGTCCGTCCGTCCGTCTGTCTGTTCGTCAGCGGTTTTTGGGCCTTAAATTTTGAGCTAGGATAATGAAATTTGGTATATAGGATCCTCGTCCGTGCCACCAGAACAAGTGTAAAAATTTTTGAAATCCGCCTACTGCCACGCCCCCTTTTTAGGAAAACTTATTTTTTGGCCAAACCTTAATTAATTTCAAAAAAGTGTCTGAGCAGCATATTTAGACAATCCTTATATCTATATTTCCTTCATACAAAGTTTTTTGCCACGCCCACTTATTGGGGGCGTTTTTAGTAAAAAACGCTTTTTGCCCAAATTTTAAAACTTTCGAAAAAAATTTTGATGCAAATACTTCCGAAATGGTAATATAAACATTTTATCTATAGATCATTTTCACCTACGCCCACATTTTGGGGGCGTATTCTTACAAAAACCATTTGTATACCCCATCCCAAGGCATTAGCAATAGAAATACGTTGTTTTTTGTCGAACCACACAAGATTTTGAGAAACTGTCTGAGCAATATATTGTGACAATGTCATTTTCTGTATTTCATCGCCATAAGGCCTATATTTTGAGGATATTAATTTAAAGGATGGGATGGGATAGGGTATTCAACGATCCGCATAGCGGATTGTAGCCTCTCATATGTTTTTTATATAAAAACGCCCCCAAAAAGTGGGCGTGGGTTAAAATTGTATATTGACGAATTGTTTATATTAATAATGTTAATGATTCTGCATCAAAATTTTTTTCGAAAAATTTAAAATTTGACCGAAAACAGTTTTTTATAGAAAACGCCCCCAAAAAGTGGGCGTGGCAAAAAACTTTATATGGACGAAATATAGATATTAATATTGTCTAAATATGTTGTTCAGAAACTTTTTTAAAATTCCTTACGGTTTGGTCAAAAATTGAGTTTTTCTTAAAAGGGGGCGTAGCAGTGGGCGGATTTCAAAAATGTTTACACTTGTTCTGTAGGCAGAGACGAGGATCCTATATACCAAATTTCATTATCCTAGCTCAAAATTTAATGCCTAAAAATCGGTCACGTACAGACGGACGGACGGACGGACGGACAGACAGACATGGCTTAATCGACTCAGCTAGCGATTCTGAGTCGATCCATATACTTTGAGGTATATGTAGCAAAATTATTTCTCTATGTTACAAACTAAGTATCAAAACTAATATAGTTACCCCTATGGGATAGGGTATAAAAAATTTAAATGAAAACATATGAGAAGGCTACAATCCGCTGTGCGGATCGTTGAATACCCTATCCCATCCTATCCATAAAACTAAAATCCCCAAAAATGGGGGCATGGCTAAAAAAACGATGTGAATAAAATAGAAAAAATGATATAGTGACAACAAATTCTTCAGACTGCTTACAAAACAATTTTACGGTTCTACAAAAGACAAGGTTTTCTCCTGCATATGTTATGGGGTAGTGTATAAAAATGGTTTTTATATAAAAACGCCCCCAAAAAGTGGGCGTGGGTTAAAATGGTATATAGACGAAATGTTCATATTAATAATGTTAATGATTCTGCATCAAAATTTTTTTCGAAAAATTTAAAATTTGACCGAAAACAGATTTTAATCGAAAACGCCCCCAAAAAGTGGGCGTGGCAAAAAACTTTATATGGACGAAATATAGATATTAATATTGTCTAAATATGTTGTTCAGAAACTTTTTTAAAATTCCTTACGGTTTGGTCAAAAACTGAGTTTTTCTTAAAAGGGGGCGTGGCAGTGGGCGGATTTCAAAAATTTTTACACTTGTTCTGTAGGCAGAGACGAGGATCCTATATACCAAATTTCATTATCCTAGCTCAAAATTTAAGGCCTAAAAATCGGTGACGTACAGACGGACGGACGGACGGACGGACGGACGGACGGACGGACGGACGGACGGACGGACAGACAGACATGGCTTAATCGACTCAGCTAGCGATTCTGAGTCGATCCATATACTTTGAGGTATATGTAGCTAAATTATTTCTCTATGTTACAAACTAAGTATCAAAACTAATATACCCCTATGGGATAGGGTATAAACATATGAGAAGGCTACAATCTGCTTTGCGGATCGTTGAATACCCTATCCCATCCCATCTTTAAAATTAATATCTCCAAAAAGTGGGCTTTATTAGCCTATAATATAGAAAATGACATTGTCACAACAATATATTGTTCAAACAGTTTATCAGAATATTTTGTTGTTTGACAAAACACATCGTTTTCCTCCTGCATATGCTATGGGGTAGGGTATACAAACGGTTTTTGTAAGAAAACGCCCCCAAAAAGTGGGTGTGGGCTAAAATGATCTATGGACGAAATGTTTTTATTAATATTACTAATTATTCTGCAGCAAATTTTTTTTCGAAAATTTTAAAATTTGACCGTAAAAGGTTTTTTATTAAAAACGCCCCCAAAAAGTGGGCGTGGCAAAAAACTTTATATGAACGAAATATAGATATTAGGATTGTCTAACTACGTTTCTCAGATACTTTTGCAAAATTCCTTATGTTTTGGCCAAAAAATACGTTTTTCTAAAAAGGGGGCGTGGTAGTGGGCGGATTGCAAAACTTTTTACACTTGTTCTGCTGGGAGCAACAAAGAGTACGTGCACCAAATTTCATCCTTCTAGCTCAAAATTTAAGGCCCAAAAACTGGTGACGTACGGACGGACGGACAGACATTGCTAAATCGACTCAGCTAGCGATTCTGAGTCGATCCATATACTTTGAGGTATATGTAGCTAAATTATTTCTCTATGTTACAAACTATGTATCAAAACTAATATACCCCTATGGGATAGGGTATAAAAATCAACAACGCTTTTGTCACTTTCGTGCTTTAACTATCACGAAATTAATATTAAAAGCGTATGAGAAGGCTACAATCCGCTGAGTAGATCATTGAATACCCTATCTCATCCCATCCTTAAAATTAATATCTCTAACATATGAGAAGGCTACAATCCGCTGTGCGGATCGTTGAATACCCTATCCCATTCTGTCCATAAAACAAAAATCCCCAAAAAAGGTGGGCATGGCTAAAAACCCGATGTGGATAAAATAGAAAAAATGATATAGTGACAACAAATTCTTCAGACTGCTTCCAAAACACTTTTTACGGTTCTAGAAAAGACAAGGTTTTCTCCTGCTTATGTTATGGGGTAGTGTATAAAAATGGTTATACCCTATCCCATAGGGGTATATTAGTTTTGATACTTAGTTTGTAACATAGAGAAATAATTTAGCTACATATACCTCAAAGTATATGGATCGACTCAGAATCGCTAGCTGAGTCGAATTAGCCATGTCTGTCTGTCCGTCCGTCCGTCCGTCCGTCCGTCCGTCCGTCCGTCCGTCCGTCCGTCTGTCTGTTCGTCACCGATTTTTGGGCCTTAAATTTTGAGCTAGGATTATGAAATTTGGTATATAGGATCCTTGGCCGAGTCACCAGAACAAGTGTAAAAATTTTTAAAATCCGCCCACTGCCACGCCCCCTTTTAGAAAAAACGTAGTTTTAAGCAAAACCGTAAGGAATTTCAAAAAAGTATGTTCGCAACATATTTAGACAATCCTAATATCTATATTTCGTCCATACAAAGTTTTTTGCCACGCCCACTTTTTGGGGGCGTTTTTAGTAAAAAACGTTTTTTGTCCAAATTTTAAAACTTTCGAAAAAAATTTTGATGCAAATACTTCCGCAATGGTAATATAAACATTTTGTCCATAGATCAATTTCACCTACGCCCACATTTTGGGGTTGTTTTCTTACAAAAACCATTTGTATACCCCATCCCAAGGCATTAGCAATAGAAATACGTTGTTTTTTGTCGAACCACAAACGATTTTGAGAAACTGTCTGAGCAATATATTGTGACAATGTCATTTTCTGTTTTTCATCGCCATAAGGCCTATATTTTGAGGATATTAATTTAAAGGATGGGATGGGATAGGGTATTCAACGATCCGCATAGCGGATTGTAGCCTCTCATATGTTTTTTATATAAAATCGCCCCCAAAAAGTGGGCGTGGGTTAAAATGGTATATAGACGAAATGTTCATATTTGTTTAAGTCAAAACTCAATCTGCTTGCCGTTGCAAGCTTATCACTACACTTTATATATTTATTTTAGTTTCGAAATTACAGAGGGCACTTGCTAGCTAACTCGTAAAGTAATTATTAGGCCCTCATTCTTCTGTTTCTCTTTCTAAACTTTTCTTCTTTAACTAACACTCATCGAGGTAAGACGCTAAGAAATAAACCACATTTTATACAATCATTTAAACTGCTGTTTTATTCTCTTCTTTCACACACATATAATTTTAACGAGAATCGCTTCCGCATCTCAACATTTGGTCCTACACGATTGGATTTTCTTTAGTGAGACATGTTAATCAATTTACTAATTTATCAAGTAAAATTATCATCAAAAGCGAGATCAAGTGCTCCCAGATTCTCAGAGATCATCAAGTCTACATAGTCACTAAACACTATACACACCACATTCAGTCAGACCTGGATAGCCAAATCATATGAGAGAATCATACACCATATCATCATTAACTCCAATTTCAAACATATGAGAAGGCTACAATCCGCTGTGCGGATCGTTGAATACCCTATCCTATCCTATCCATAAAACTAAAATCCTCAAAAAAGTGGGCATGGCTAAAAACACGATGTGGATAAAATAGAAAAAATGATATAGTGACAACAAATTCTTCAGACTGCTTACACAACAATTTTACGGTTCTACAAAGGACAAGGTTTTCTCCTGCATCTGTTATGGGGTAGTGTATAAAAATGGTTTTTATATAAAAACGCCCCCAAAAAGTGGGCGTAGGTTAAAATGGTATATAGACGAAATGTTCATATTAATAATGTTAATGATTCTGCATCAAACTTTTTTTCGAAAAATTTAAAATTTGAACGAAAAGAGTTTTTAATTGAAAACGCCCCCAAAAAGAGGGCGTGGCAAAAAACTTTATATGGACGAAATATAGATATTAATATTGTCTAAATATGTTGTTCAGAAATTTTTTTTAAAATTCCTTACGGTTTGGTCAAAAACTGAGTTTTTCTTAAAAAGGGGCGTGGCAGTGGGCGGATTGAAAAAAATTTTACATTTGTTCTGTAGGCAGAGACGAGGATCCTATATACCAAATTTCATTATCCTAGCTCAAAATTTAAGGCCTACAAATCGGTGACGTACAGACGGACGGACGGACGGACGGACGGACAGACAGACATGGCTTAATCGACTCAGCTAGCGATTCTGAGTCGATCCATATACTTTGAGGTATATGTAGCAAAATTATTTCTCTATGTTACAAACTAAGTATCAAAACTAATATACCCCTATGGGATAGGGTATAAACATATGAGAAGGCTACAATCCGCGGTGCGGATCGTTGAATACCCTATCCCATCCTTTTCATAAAACTAGAATCCCCAAAAAAGTGGGCATGGCTAAAAACACGATGTGGATAAAATGAAAAAAATGATATAGTGACAACAAATTCTTCAGGCTGCTTACAAAACACTTTTACGGTTCTACAAAAGACAAGGTTTTCTCCTGTATATGTTATGGGGTAGTGTATAAAAATGGTTTTTATATAAAAACGCCCCCAAAAAGTGGGCGTGGGTTAAAATGGTATAAAGACGAAATGTTCATATTAATAATGTTAATGATTCTGCATCAAAAATTTTTTCGAAAAATTTAAAATTTGACCGAAAACAGTTTTTTTATTGAAAACGCCCCCAAAAAGTGGGCGTGGCAAAAAACTTTATATGAACGAAATATAGATATTACGATTCTGTAAATATGCTGTTCAGACACTTTTTTAAAATTCTTTACGGTTTTGCCAAAAATTACGTTATTCTAAAAAGGGGGCGTGGCAGTGGGCGGATTTCAAAAATGTTTACACTTGTTCTGGTGACTCGGACAAGGATCCTATATACCAAATTTCATTATCCTAGCTCAAAATTTAAGGCCCAAAAATCGGTGACGAACAGACAGACGGACGGACGGACACACGGACGGACGGACGGACGGACAGACAGACATGGCTAATTCGACTCAGCTAGCGATTCTGAGTCGATCCATATACTTTGAGGTATATGTAGCAAAATTATTTCTCTATGTTACAAACTATGTATCAAAACTAATATACCCCCCTATGGGATAGGGTATAATCAACAAATCACCAGAAACACATACACAACGTCATAACGAAGTTTGCTGTCAACAACTCCGCATGGTCATCGAAAGCAGCGGCATCATTGGAGTAATCAGTTTCATACCAATCATGGGTGCTGTAAGAAATCCGGTTTTTTGGCGAAAAGTTACCGCTTTCAGAAATTGTGTATAAGGTACGTGTGCTCTTAGTAGTTTGTGCAATTTAAAATTATAAGTACAGATAATTAAATTACGTAGAAATTTCTATCCAAAAAGTTTAACGGGCATTGCATCTACACGAGTGATAATTAAGGCTAGTTTTTTTTCAAATTGTTGCTTTTTATAATCATTGCGAAATGTCATATTCACATATGGCAACATTTATGTTTTGTGCGGATAATTTGGTGGAGTATTTCGCTAACATCAAAGAAGTGTCCGTTGATGAGTTATCGCTCACCTCTTTACAAGCTAGGAAAATGGAACTCGGTAATTGATGGGCAGAAGTGAAAAGTTCTTATGCAGAGTGTGTCCGTAGTAAAATTGAACCATTAGAGTCGGATAATTTGGCAGCCGTAAAAGGCAAATATACGACTTCTACAGAAACATTTCTTGCGTGTCTGGAGTATATATTAGCAGCTTCAAAAGCGCTATAGACTCCTACTAAAGAAAACGAATCTAAAGATGTGCAAGATAATGAGACCTCATGTGAAATTAAGCTACACGACGTACAATCAGCTTCAGCTCGCAATTCAGCGACTCTTAGTAATACTCTTTCCCATCCACCTTGTGATTCCGAAATCTTTTATGGAGATTATTTGCATTGGCCATCTTTTCGAGATATGTTTTCGGCGGTATATATCAAGCATACACGCCTAAGTCCAGTCCGAAAACGCGAGGTGAAGCTTTGAACATTGTTAGTAAATTTTCATTGACTGATACCAATTTTGAACTCGCTTGGCAAGCTCTTACAGAACAGTTTGAGAATAAACGAATTTTTGTCAATAGCCAATAAAAAGTTTTATTTAATATTGCTTACATCCCTTCTGAAACTGACAAGGCCCTTAAACAGATTCATCGAGATGTAAACGATTGTTTGGCGGCTCTTCGCTCTTTTGGAATTAACACAGATTCCTGGGATTCATTTCTAACTTTTTAACTTTCTCTTACAAAGAGAAAGATATTGTTTTCGTGAAAATTTTCGACCTCGAGATTTTGATTGATTCTAACATTACGATGATAGCGGAGCCTAAAAAAGTGGTTTTTGGAATTCCGTCCGTCGGTCCGTCTGTCCGTGACGGTCTCCCCAGCCTAAACGGCTTGACCGATTTTCTTCAAACTTCGTATCCAAGCTTAGTTTGGTCATAATTCTAGGCCATTTTTTTTGTTTGCTTTTAGCCATGTTGAAACTGGTACCTGCCATATAAAAATTACACATAACCTCAATTTTCTCGAAAACGGCTCTAACGATTTTGATTAAACTTTATATATACTATAACCATATTAGTTCCAACAAAACTGCATACCCAGTTTTTTCGAGAAAATCCATATAACGGATTTTGTCATATAGGCCATATAGGGAAAATTGATAATTTCTCGCAAACTATTATGTCAAATTGAATGAAATTTAATATATATACTACTATTACTGCTTGAAGCAATTCCACATAATTAGTTTTAGCCCAACTATCACTAAACGGAATTTTCAGTTTTGGCCAATAACAAAAAATCATTATTATTCCCATAGACACCGATTCCTTCAAATTTCGTAGTAAACGTTCGTATAATCACATTTCAACATTATTCATATCATTTTAAGCATTAATAATCAAAATGCGTACTATTTGATCTAACACCCAACTCGCTGTGAAAGAGAAAGTTGCGTACGACCCAGTCGTGCACCCACCACTCGTTTTGTATCGAATCGTCTTCCGGAACGAACCCTTTCACTTTGGGAACAAGGGTTAGAGTATCCTTCAGCGATACCAACTTGGGATGCTATGAGCAAGTTTTTAGTTGCTAGGTATAAAGTTCTTGAAACGGTTAGTGACATCAAATATGTAGCTAAACCAAAAATTATGTCGAATGTTCAGCAAGGGGCATCAGCTCGAAGAGTTAATGCACATCACACTCAAACAAAACAATTCAAACAGAATTGTGCGGTATGTTCGGCCAATCATTTATTGCGAACGTGTCCTTCGTTTTTACAAATGTCCATTCCATCTCGACTTGATATAGTTCAGGCCCATAACTTATTTAGCAACTGCTTGGCATCTTAACACACTCTACAAGCATGTAAAAGCCAATTTAACTGCAATATCTGCAAAAAGCGGCATCATACACATCTTCATAAAATACCAGATTCCTCACAATAGTCGCGAAATATACCTTCTACATCCTTTAATTCCCAATCTCACAATCTAAATACAAATCCTCAAATACAGTCCACTTCTCCATCCACGTCAGCTAATGTTCACACTTACTTTGCGACATCGACGAGACAAATCCTTTTGACAACGGCTTAAGTAGCTGTTAGTACCCATGGATTACAATTTACTCTTCGAGCTCTTATTGATCCTGGGTCTGAAGTCACCTTGATATCCAAGGCAGCTCAAATTCGTCTAGGACTTCCATTCACCCCCATTCAAGCACAGGTATCTGTAATCAACACATCTCAGCGGTTGTGTCATTTCATTTTAGGCTCCCACTTAGACGCAAATGAGTGTATCCCTGCTCAAGCTCTAGTCGTTGATAATCCAACTGGTAGACTTCCGTCCCAGTCTGTTGATTCAATTGACTTGACAGAACTCTCAGCGCTTAAGCTGGCTGATCCTCATTTTTATCAATCAACACGTGTAGATTTACTTATTGGGGCAGATCTTTATCCAAATATTATTTTGGAAGGTCTTCACCGCCATGTATTAGGTAATCTTATCGCACAAAACACTATTTTTGGCTGGATAATTTCGGGTCCAGTGCATAGGTCGGGCCAAACAAACAACTCGAAGTTTGCTACCTATTTCAACCAAATATCTTTGGATGATGAGATAAAGTGCTTCTGGGAACTGGAAGAAATAGTCGATGATATACCCCTTTCCCAAGAAGATCTGTATTGTGAATCACTGTATTCCAAGACGACTCATAGAGATTCTGATGGACGATATGTAGTCCAACTACCCTTTAAAAAGGATTTTCCCAAAAATATATCGCTTGGATTTTCCAAAAATATTTGTATGAAACGTTTCATTTCAGCAGAACGTCGCCTAGCCAAAAATCCTTCGTTGGAGGCTAATTACAATAACGTAATACGCGAATACTTAGAGCTCGGACATATGAAAAAGGTTCAGTCTAACGAATTGACTCAAGATGGGACAGTAATGTCTTATTACTTACCGCACCGCGCAGTATTTAAACCAGAAAGTTTGACTACTAAACTACGAGTGGTTTTTCATGCGTCTAATCCATCCGAGAACGGTAATAGTCTTAATGACGTTCTGTGTGCAGGCCCTGCCCTGCAGCAAGATTTAGTTATGGCAATTCTTCGATGGAGAAGCCATAAATTTGTTTTCAATGCCGACATTACACAAATGTATCGACAGATACGGGTCCATTCTTCTCATACGCCTTTTCAGCGAATTCTTTTCAGACAATCTCCTGAAAGTCCTATCGAAGACTATGAATTACTAATAGTAGTCTTTGGTGAAAAATCTTCTCCATTCTTAGCACAACGCACTCTGTTGAGTTTGGCGGATGACGAAGAAATTAGATATCCGATTGGAGCTGAAATGCTTCGCAATGAGTTTTATATGGACGACTTACTTTATGGTACAGATTCACTGGAGATAGCCCAAGAGGAACAATCGCAAATCATTTCGATACTGGCTTCTGCAGGGTTTGTGCTGCGGAAGTGGACCGCTAACCATGAGTCACTTTTACAAAGTATACCTAAGCAACAAATTCTTAATGAGCAATTTCTCCACTTGCACGATCAGAGTTCGGTAAAGACTCTAGGTGTATCGTGGAACGCAAAGTCAGATACTTTTTCATTTAACATAAAGCCCATACCATATTCCGTATCAAATACTAAGCGCGAAGTTTTTCCCATATAGCCAAGCTCTTTGACCCAGCCGGTTGGTTGGCGCCAGTAATAATCAAAGCTAAAATACTTATGCAGCAGATTTGGAAGGACAAGACCGAATGGGATCAAAGTCTTTCACGGCAAGCTTTGTCGGTTTGGAAATCGTTTACCACAAGTTTTGCAGACCTTTCAAAATTACAAATAACTCGTTCGACTGAAACCTCTCCACGTAGAGTAATGCAAATTCATGGCTTTTGTGACGCATCGGAGCAAGCTTATGCAGCCGCTATATATGTGCGATGGTTGGGTGTTGTAGAACGAGGGTAGACTCTGATTGGCGTTAACTTGGCAATGCCCAGTTTTGCAACTCTGACTACACATCATATGTGCTTATCTTTACCTCCAAGTGGTAACCATCGGGTACTGGTCTCATCCAACCGGATTTGACTTGCTAAACGATAAGTGCGAGTGTTGATAACACGACGAAAAACAGCAACACTATAAACACCCTGGTGAGAATGGCACGGATGAATACCCGGCCTGCTGTCCCAGGCGAACCTAGATGAGCTGCTCTGACACATTCGGACAACAGGTTCTCTGGGAATTTCAGGCCCCTTGAACAGAGATGGTGGCGGATGAAACGAAAGGCCAACGGCAGCGCTCAATCCCGTAGTGGATACTGATGGCCCCGTGTCCTAGGGGTATCTAATAAATTGGAACTGGCCCTCCAGGTTGGGGGTTGTGCTTTGGGCTAACTACCCACCCACAGAAAAAAAACATGGTTACGAAGCAACCAATAAACGAAAGAAGGACAACGACGTTCGTATCTGCACCTGGAATGTGAGAACATTAAACAGGAGAGGCGCAGGCGAACAACTAGCGGAAGCCCTTAACTGCTACAAAGCAGACATTACTGCCATCCAGGAAATACGATGGGATGGGCCGGGCGAAAAGAGGATGAAAAACTGTGACATATACTACGGACCGTGTTATAGTGAGCAGAAAAAGCGACTATTCGGATGCGGATTTGTTATAAGTGCCAGACTTAAGCAAGAAGTCTTATGTTTCCAAGACATTAGCGAACGCATAGTACCAATCCGCATCAAGGCCAAATTCGCCAACATAAGCCTTATATGCGCTCACGCTCCGACGGAAGAAAAAGATGACTGCTTCTACGAGCTCCTCGACAAAACCTATGAGCCACTACCGAAGTACGATGTTAAAATCGTGCTGGGAGATTTTAATGCAAAGGTAGGAAGAGAAGACATCTTTAGAAGTATTGTCGGAAAACAAAGCCTACACAACAACACGTCTGGTAACGGACTTAGGCTAATTGATTTCGCTACGGAACGAAATGCCACTATAGCCAGCACACGGTTTCCTCACCTCGATATCCATAAGGGGACATGGCGGTCTCCAGATCAACGAACGGTCAACCAAATTGATCACATTGCGATAGATAAGAGGCATGCATCCAGTATTTTGGATGTCCGAACATTCCGAGGAGCTAACATCGATTCGGATCACTACCTTGTAGCAGCCAAGGTAAGAATGCGGATATCCACCACGCCACAACAATCCAGAAATACTGTGAAAAAATTTAATGTCGAAAGACTGCAATCGCAAGAGATCGCCAAGACCTTCGCACAACGCGTATCCCTTAACCTCTCGATTAACACCATACCACCAGCATCGAATGTCTAAGACAATGGCAACGATGCCAACAGGCCATTAGATCAGCCTCAACTGATGTGCTAGGTTTCTCGCGCCCACCAGCAAGAAACCCCTGGTTTGATGAGGAATGCCGACAGATGCTCGCAGCCAAGAACGAGACCTACAAGGCTAAGCTGCAGGTGAAGACTAGAGCTGCCATTGAGCTCTATAGGCAAAGAAGAAGGGAAGAACATCGGCTTTTCAGCAAGAAGAAAAAAGAGCAAGAAAAGCGCGCGATCGAGGATATAGAGAGGTGCCACTCCAGGAACGATGTTAGCAAGTTTTACCAAAGTTTAAAACGTCAAAGCCAAGGATACAAGGCTCGAACAGAATCCTGTCGAGATGAACAAGAAAATATTGTAGTTGAGACACAGTCGATGCTGAGGATATGGAAGAACCACTTCTGCAGACTGTTAAACGGCGATGACGAACAACATTCCGCTGTCAGGCAGAACGAACCATTCAATATTGGCAACGACAGCGAAAACTGCCAACCACCCGACCTGAGTGAAGTGAGGATAGCAATATCTAAACTCAAGCTTAATAAGGCTGCCGGAAATGACGGCCTTCCCGCTGAGCTTTATAAGGCCGGCGGAGATGACTTGGTAAGTAACATCCACCAACTCATAAGCCAAATCTGGTCGGATGAAAATATGCCTGAAGAATGGAACCTCAGCATCGTTTGCCCGATCCACAAAAAAGGAGACCCTCTGAACTGAGGCTTAAGTCTCCTCAACATCGCCTACAAGATCCTATCTGCCGTAATATGTGAACGCCTGAAACCGTTTACCAACAACCTGATTGGCCCTTATCAGTGTGGTTTTAGGCCAGGTAAGTCCACAACCGATCAAATTTTCACACTTCGGCAGATCCTGGAAAAAACTCAAGAAGTCCAAATCGATACCAACCACCTATTCATCGATTTCAAAGCCGCATACGACAGCATTTATAGAGACGAACTATACAGAGCCATGTCTAGTTTTGGTATACCGCCCAAACTCGTCCGTTTGTATAGGATGACGATAGAGAATTCTCGCTGCTCCATCAGGGTCGGAAACGACCTCAGCGACACATTCGATACCAAAAAAGGATTTAGGCAAGGCGATGCGCTGTCATGTGACTTCTTTAATCTGATTCTTGAGAGAATTGTGCAAAACTCCAAAGCCAACACCAGAGGCACAATTTTCCAAAAGTCGGTGCAACTACTAGCATACGCTGACGATATTGACATCATTGGTAGGACTCAACGTGATGTCATAGCCACGTTTGCTAGTATAGAGAAGGAAGCGGCGAAAATGGATTTAGCAGTAAATGAGGGTAAGACTAAGTATATGCTGTCATCACGAAAGGACTCACAACATCGACGAATTGGACAGAACGTCACCATTGACAGATATAACTTTGAGGTAGTACGGGACTTTGTCTACCTCGGCTCCGCTATTAACTCTGACAACAACATCTCGTCAGAAATTAAACGAAGAATTACTCTTGCCAACCGCTGATTCTTCGGGCTAAGAAGGCAATTTAGTAGTAAAGCCCTCACTCGAACTACTAAGGAGATCCTATATAAGACCCTGATCATCCCAGTCCTGCTCTACGGCGCTGAAGCATGGACCGTATCAAAAGCGGATGAAGAAATCCTCCTTCTTCGAAAAATCTTCGGTCCCGTTTGCGTTGACGGGCTATGGAGACGAAGATTCAACCAAGAACTATACGAGCTGTACAGCGACATGCCCCTGGTCAAAAAACTCCGCATTGGACGTTTAAGATGGCTAGGACATGTAGAACGAATGGACACCAATACTCCGGCTCGCAGAGTCTTCGATTCCCAGCCAGACGTCGGACGCAGTAGAGGAAGACCTCGCCTTAAGTGGTGCGCACAAGTGGAAATCGACCTCAACCAACTTGGAGTGCGCAACTGGAGGCAGTTAGCTAAGGACCGGGCTAATTGGAGAGGCATGTTGGTTGAGACCCAGGTTCATTCCGGACTGTAGCGCCACTTAAGTAAGTAAGTAAGTAAGTATATATGTGCGAGTTTCTGTCAGTTCTGGGGAGAGCGTTTGTAACTTGCTTTGTTCAAAAAGCAACGTTGCTCCGATTGAGACAGTCACACTGCCAAGATTGGAATTATGTGGTGCAGTCCTTTTAGCCAAACTTTTGAAAAAGATACTTCCTCTTTATAGATCGCAAGATGCTTCTGTCTTCCTATGGACAGACTCCTCAATTGTCCTTGCGTGGCTCGAAAAGCCGCCTTGTTCATGGGAAACGTTTGTCGCCAACAGGACAAGCAAGATAAGGAGTTATGTAGGCGATCTCAAATGGTTTCATGTATCTTCAGAAGAAAATCCCGCGGATCTGGCGACCAGGGGTATAACACCGGGTGAACTTCTTGATAATGATCTCTGGTGGAAAGCCCCAAAATGGCTTCGTGGTCACGAAACGCCATGGCCCTCTTCCCCTCGTGCATTTGTCAACGAAGTCGATCTCGAGTTCAAAACAGTAAAATCCTTTTACACACAGTCGGCTCCATTAGAAGATTTTCTCGAAAGATTTTCTTGTCTAGCTCGAGCGCTCAGGGTACTATCTTATATCTTACGTTTCTTTCATCAAACTAAATTATCACTTCACGGTGGAAACAGGCTGATGGTTTTACTTATCCTTAAGACCTACTGGATACCTAAGCTTAAAATCCTAATAAAGGCATGTTTAGGCCAATGCAAAATTTGTGTGATTCACAAAAAACATCTTCGAAGTCAGATTATGGCTCCTCTTCCTCCAGAAAGGTCTGATTTCACAGGACCATTTACAAAACTCGGTGTTGACTTTGCAGGCCCCTTCGATATTAAAACATATGCTGGAAGAAATGTTCGTATCACGAAGGGATATGTATGTGTGTTTGTGTGCTTCAGCACCAAGGCAATCCATTTGGAAGGAACCACTGACCTCTCGACGGCTTCATTCCGGGCAGCCTTAAATCGGTTTATCGCCAGAAGAGGCTTACCGAAAGATATATATTCCGACAACGGAACAAATTTTGTTGGTGCTGATCGCATCATCAAAAAAAGTTTAAAAACATATGAGAGGCTACAATCCGCTATGCGGATCGTTGAATACCCTATCCCATCCCATCCTTTAAATTAATATCCTCAAAATATAGGCCTTATGGCGATGAAAAACAGAAAATGACATTGTCACAATATATTGCTCAGACAGTTTCTCAAAATCTTTTGTGGTTCGACAAAAAACAACGTATTTCTATTGCTAATGCCTTGGGATGGGGTATACAAATGGTTTTTGTAAGAAAACGCCCCCAAAATGTGGGCGTAGGTGAAAATGATCTATGGACAAAATGTTTATATTACCTCATCAACATTTTTTTCGAAAGTTTTAAAATTTGGACAAAAAACGTTTTTTACTAAAAACGCCCCCAAAAAGTGGGCGTGGCAAAAAACTTTGTATAGACGAAATATAGATATTAGGATTGTCTAAATATGTTGCGAACACACTTTTTTGAAATTCCTTACGGTTTGGCTTAAAACTACGTTTTTTCTAAAAGGGGGCGTGGCAGTGGGCGGATTTTAAAAAAATTTACACTTGTTCTGGTGACTCGGCCAAGGATCCTATATACCAAATTTCATTATCCTAGCTCAAAATTTAAGGCCCAAAAATCGGTGACGAACAGACAGACGGACGGACGGAAGGACGGACGGACAGACAGACATGGCTAATTCGACTCAGCTAGCGATTCTGAGTCGATCCATATACTTTGAGGTATATGTAGCTAAATTATTTCTCTATGTTACAAACTAAGTATCAAAACTAATATACCCCTATGGGATAGGGTATAAAAACACCTCCAAGAAACTGCAGAGATTTTCCAAGGTGCTAATCAAAATCTTTCTTGGCACTTTATTCCTCCAGGGGCACCTCATATGGGCGGGCTCTGGGAAGCAGCCGGAAAAAGCTTCAAAACTCGTTTTAAACATATGAGAAGGCTACAATCCGCTGTGCGGATCGTTCAATATCCTATCCCATCCCATCCTTAAAATTAATATCCCCAAAATGTGGTCTTTATGGTCATAAAGTATTGAAAATGACGTTGTCACAACATATTGTTCAGAAGGTTTATCAAATTCTTTTATGGTTCGACGAACTCAGACGCTTTTTTAAAATTCCTTACGGTTTGGCCAAAAAATACGTTTACCTAAAAAGGGGGCGTGGCAGTAGGCGGATTTAAAAAATTTTTACACTTGTTCTGGTGGCACGGACGAGGATCCTATATACCAAATTTCATTATCCTAGCTCAAAATTTAAGGCCCAAAAATCGGTGACGAACAGACAGACGGACGGACAGACAGACATGGCTAATTCGACTCAGCTAGCGATTCTGAGTCGATCCATATACTTTGAGGTATATGTAGCTAAATTATTTCTCTATGTTACAAACTAAGTATCAAAACTAATATACCCCTATGGGATAGGGTATAAAAAGATAGTGAATGGTACTAAACACACTTTCGAAGAGTTTTCGACTCTCCTCTGTCGTATTGAAGCATGCCTCAACTCCCGACCAATCACGGCAATATCGGAGAACCCTATCGATGAACTCGCTCCAACTCCAGGTCATTCCTTGATTGGGAGTCCTCTGTTATCTATTCACGAACCTGCGATTCAGGAATCTTCCATGTCTCTTGTGCGAAGGTGGGAAAAGCTTAAATTACTGCATCTACACTTTTGCAAGCGATGGAAAGAGGAGTACCTCAAGGAATTACACAAGAGATATAAATGGAAATTTCCTCAGCGCGATGTTCAGATTGGAGATATCGTAGTGGTACGAAGAGAAAATGTATCTCCGACTGAATGGAGATTAGGACGCGTATTGAATGTTTTTCCAGGAAGAGATGGTAGGGTAAGAATTGCTGCGTTATGGACATAACGCGGTGCGATAACTAGGCCGATAGTAAAACTTTGTGTTATTCCATCGGAGTAACAATACTCGTGTTTATGTATTGCCACCCAATCTCTTATTATACCCTATCCCATAGGGGTATATTAGTTTTGATACTTAGTTTGTAACATAGAGAAATAATTTTGCTACATATACCTCAAAGTATATGGATCGACTCAGAATCGCTAGATGAGTCGATTAAGCCATGTCTGTCTGTCCGTCCGTCCGTCCGTCCGTCTGTACGTCACCGATTTTTAGGCATTAAATTTTGAGCTAGGATAATGAAATTTGGTATATAGGATCCTCGTCTCTGCCTACAGAACAAGTGTAAAAATTTTTGAAATCCGCCCACTGCCACGCCCCCTTTTAAGAAAAACTCAGTTTTTGACCAAACCGTAAGGAATTTTAAAAAAGTTTCTGAACGACATATTTAGACAATATTAATATCTATATTTCGTCCATATAAAGTTTTTGGCCACGCCCACTTTTTGGGGGCGTTTTCAATTAAAAACTGTTTTCGGTCAAATTTTAAATTTTTCGAAAAAAATTTTGATGCAGAATCATTATCATTATTAATATGAACATTTCGTCTATATACCATTTTAACCCACGCCCACTTTTTGGGGGCGTTTTTATATAAAAACCATTTTTATACACTACCCCATAACATATGCAGGAGAAAACCTTGTCTTTTGTAGAACCGTAAAATTGTTTTGTAAGCAGTCTGAAGAATTTGTTGTCACTATATCATTTTTTCTATTTTATCCACATCGTGTTTTTAGCCATGCCCCCTTTTTTGGGGATTTTAGTTTTATGGATAGGATGGGATAGGGTATTCAACGATCCGCACAGTGGATTGTAGCCTTCTCATATGTTTTTTATACCCTATCCCATAGGGGTATATTAATTTTGATACTTAGTTTGTAACATAGAGAAATAATTTTGCTACAAATACCTCAAAGTATATGGATCGACTCAGAATCGCTAGCTGAGTCGATTTACCCATGTCTGTCTGTCCGTCCGTCCGTCCGTCTGTACGTCACCGATTTTTAGGCCTTAAATTTTGAGCTAGGATAATGAAATTTGGTATATAGGATCCTCGTCTCTGCCTACAGAACAAGTGTAAAAATTTTTTCAATCCGCCCACTGCCACGCCCCCTTTTAAGAAAAACTCAGTTTTTGACCAAACCGTAAGGAATTTTAAAAAAATTTCTGAACACCATATTTAGACAATATTAATATCTATATTTCGTCCATATAAAGTTTTTTGCCACGCCCACTTTTCGGGGGCGTTTTCAATTAAAAACTCTCTTCGGTCAAATTTTAAATTTTTCGAAAAAAATGTTGAAGCAGAATCATTAACAATATTAATATGAACATTACGTCTATATACCATTTTAACCCACGCCCACTTTTTGGGGGCGTTTTTATATAAAAACCATTTTTATACACTACCCCATAACAGATGCAGGAGAAAACCTTGTCTTTTGTAGAACCGTAAAATTGTTGTGTAAGCAGTCTGAAGAATTTGTTGTCACTATATCATTTTTTCTATTTTATCCACATCGTGTTTTTAGCCATGCCCAATTTTTTGAGGATTTTAGTTTTATGGTTAGGATAGGATAGGGTATTCAACGATCCGCACAGCGGATTGTAGCCTTCTCATATGTTTATACCCTATCCCATAGGGGTATATTAGTTTTGATACTTAGTTTGTAACATAGAGAAATAATTTAGCTACATATACCTCAAAGTATATGGATCGACTCAGAATCGCTAGCTGAGTCGAATTAGCCATGTCTGTCTGTCCGTCCGTCCGTCCGTCCGTCCGTCTGTCTGTTCGTCACCGATTTTTGGGCCTGAAATTTTGAGCTAGGATAATGAAATTTGGTATATAGGATCCACATTTTGGGGGCGTTTTCTTACAAAAACCATTTGTATACCCCATCCCAAGGCATTAGCAATAGAAATACGTTGTTTTTTGTCGAACCACAAAAGATTTTGAGAAACTGTCTGAGCAATATATTGTGAGAATGTCATTTTCTGTATTTCATCGCCATAAGGCCTATATTTTGAGGATATTAATTTAAAGGATGGGATGGGATAGGGTATTCAACGATCCGCATAGCGGATTTTAGCCTCTCATATGTTTATACCCTATCCCATAGGGGTATATTAGTTTTGATACTTAGTTTGTAACATAGAGAAATAATTTTGCTACATATACCTCAAAGTATATGGATCGACTCAGAATCGCTAGCTGAGTCGATTAAGCCATGTCTGTCTGTCCGTCCGTCCGTCCGTCCGTCCGTCTGTACGTCACCGATTTTTAGGCCTTAAATTTTGAGCTAGGATAATGAAATTTGGTATATAGGATCCTCGTCTCTGCCTACAGAACAAGTGTAAAATTTTTTGAAATCCGCCCACTGCCACGCCCCCTTTTAAGAAAAACTCAGTTTTTGACAAAACCGTAAGGAATTTTAAAAAAGTTTCTGAACAACATATTAAGACAATATTAATATCTATATTTCGTCCATATAAAGTTTTTTGCCACGCCCACTTTTTGGGGGCGTTTTCAATAAAAAACTGTTTTCGGTCAAATTTTAAATTTTTCGAAAAAAATTTTGATGCAGAATCATTAACATTATTAATATGAACATTTCTTCTATATACCATTTTAACCCACGCCCACTTTTTGGGGGCGTTTTTATATAAAAACCATTTTTATACACTACCCCATAACATATGCAAGAGAAAACCTTGTCTTTTGTAGAACCGTTAAAGTGTTTTGTAAGCAGTCTGAAGAATTTGTTGTCACTATATCATTTTTTCTATTTATCCACATCGTGTTTTTAGCCATGTCCCCTTTTTTGGGGATTTTAGTTTTATGGTTAGGATGGGATAGGGTATTCAACGATCCGCACAGCGGATTGTAGCCTTCTCATATGTTTATACCCTATCCCATAGGGGTATATTAGTTTTGATACTTAGTTTGTAACATAGAGAAATAATTTTGCTACATATACCTCAAAGTATATGGATCGACTCAGAATCGCTAGCTGAGTCGATTAAGCCATGTCTGTCTGTCCGTCCGTCCGTCCGTCCGTCCGTCCGTCCGTCCGTCACCGATTTTTAGGCCTTAAATTTTGAGCTAGGATAATGAAATTTGGTATATAGGATCCTCGTCTCTGCCTACAGAACAAGTGTAAACATTTTTGAAATCCGCCCACTGCCACGCCCCCTTTTAAGAAAAACTCAGTTTTTGACCAAACCGTAAGGAATTTTAAAAAAGTTTCTGAACAACATATTTAGACAATATTAATATCTATATTTCGTCCATATAAAGTTTTTTGCCACGCCCACTTTTTGGGGGCGTTTTCAATTAAAAACTGTTTTCGGTCAAATTTTAAATTTTTCGAAAAAAATTTTGATGCAGAATCATTAACATTATTAATATGAACATTTCTTCTATATACTATTTTAACCCACGCCCACTTTTTGGGGGCGTTTTTATATAAAAACCATTTTTATACACTACCCCATAACATATGCAAGAGAAAACCTTGTCTTTTGTAGAACCGTTAAAGTGTTTTGTAAGCAGTCTGAAGAATTTGTTGTCACTATATCATTTTTTCTATTTATCCACATCGTGTTTTTAGCCATGTCCCCTTTTTTGGGGATTTTAGTTTTATGGATAGGATGGGATAGGGTATTCAACGATCCGCACAGCGGATTGTAGCCTTCTCATATGTTTTTTATATAAAAACGACCCCAAAAAGTGGGCATGGGTTAAAATGGTATATAGACGAAATGTTTATATTAATTATGTTAATGATTCTGCATCAAATTTTTTTCGAAAAATTTAAAATTTGACCGAAAACAGTTTTTTTTTTGAAAACGCCCCCAAAAAGTTGGCGTGGCAAAAAACTTTATATAAACGAAATATAGATATTCATATTGTCTAAATATGTTGCTCAGAAACTTTTTTAAAATTCCTTACGGTTTGGTCAAAAACTGAGTTTTTCTTAAAAGGGGGCGTGGCAGTGGGCGGATTTCAAAAATCTTTACACTTGTTCTGTAGGCATAGACGAGGATCCTATATACCAAATTTCATTATCCTAGCTCAAAATTTAAGGCCTAAAAATCGGTGACGTACAGACGTACAGACGGACGGACGGACGGACGGATAGACAGACATGGCTTAATCGACTCAGCTAGCGATTCTGAGGTATATGTAGCAAAATTATTTCTCTATGTTACAAACTAAGTATCAAAACTAATATACCCTTATGGGATAGGGTATAAAAAGTATCCGTAGTTAGTAGTTTTGATACATTGTTTGTAGCATAGGGAAATAATTTATCTACATATACCTCAAAGTATATGGATCGACTCAGAATCGATAGCTGAGTCGATTTAGCCATGTCTATCCGTCCGTCCGTCCGTCCGTCACCAGTTTTTGGGCCTTACATTTTGAGCTAGAAGGATGAAATTTGGTACACGTGCTCTTTGTTGCTCCCAGCAGAACAAGTGTAAAAATTTTTGAAATCCGCCCACTGCCACGCCCCCTTTTTAGAAAAACGTATTTTTTTGCCAAACCATAAGGAATTTTGAAAAACTTTCTGAACAACATATTTAGACAATCTGAATATCTGTATTTCGTTCATATAAAGTTTTTTGCCACGCCCACTTTTTGGGGGCGTTTTTAATAAAAAACGTTTTTCGGTCAAATTTTAAAATTTTCTTCAAAACTTTTGATGCAGAATCATTAGTAATATAAATATGAACATTTCGTCAAGAGACCATTTTAACCCACGCCCACTTTTTGGGGGCGTTTTTATATAAAAACCATTTTTATACCCTACCCCATAACATATGCAGGAGAAAACCTTGTCTTTTGTAGAACCGTAAAAGTTTTTTATAAGCAGTCTGAAGAATTTGTTGTCACCATGTCATTTTCTTTATTTTATCCACATCGTGTTTTTAGCCATGTCCACTTTTTGGGGATTAAGTTTTACAGATAGGATGGGATAGGGTATTCAACGATCCGCACAGTGGATTGTAGCCTTCTCATATGTTTAGAGAATCGAATTATCTATATTTCGTCAATATAAAGTTTTTTGCCGCGCCCACTTTTTGAGGGCGTTTTTGGTAAAAAACGTTTTTTGTCCAAATTTTAAAACTTTCGAAAAAAATGTTGATGCAAATACTTCCGCAAAGGTAATATAAACATTTTGTCAATAGATCATTTTCACCTACGCCCACATTTTGGGGGCGTTTTCTTACAAAAACCATTTGTATACCCCATCCCAAGGCATTAGCAATAGAAATACGTTGTTTTTTGTCGAACCACACAAGATTTTGAGAAACTGTCTGAGCAATATATTGTGACAATGTCATTTTCTGTATTTCATCGCCATAAGGCCTATATTTTGAGGATATTAATTTAAAGGATGGGATGGGATTGGGTATTCAACGATCCGCATAGCGGATTGTAGCCTCTCATATGTTTTTATACCCTATCCCATAGGGGTATATTAGTTTTGATACATAGTTTGTAACATAGAGAAATAATTTAGCTACATATACCTCAAAGTATATGGATCGACTCAGAATCGATAGCTGAGTCGATTTAGCCATGTCTGTCCGTCCGTCCGTCCGTCCGTACGTCACCAGTTTTTGGGCCTTAAATTTTGAGCTAGAAGGATGAAATTTGGTACACGTGCTCTTTGTTGCTCCTAGCAGAACAAGTGTAAACATTTTTGAAATCCGCCTACTGCCACGCCCCCTTTTTAGAAAAACGTATTTTTTGGCCAAACCATAAGGAATTTTGAAAAACTTTCTGAACAACATATTTAGACAATCTGAATATCTGAATACAATCTGGTTGAATGGGTACGTAAATAAGCAAAATTGCCGCATTTGGAGTGAAGATCAGCCAGAAGCATTGCAACAGCTACCAATGCATCCCGAATAAGCCACTGTTTGGTGCGGTTTATGGGCCGGCGGCATTATTGGGCCATATTTCTTCAAAGATGATGCCAATCGCAGCGTTACTGTCAATGGTGAACGCTACCGAGCGATGATAACAAACTTTTTTTTGCCCGAAATGGAAGTTCTTGACTTGCATGATATGTGGTTTCAACAAGACGGTGCCACATGCCACACAGCACGCGAAACAATGGCGCAATTGCGAGGCGAGTTTGGTGAACAGTTAATTTCACGTTTCGGGCCGGTCAATTGGCCGCCTAGATCGTGCGATTTGACACCATTAGATTATTTTTTGTGGGGGTTTGTCAAGGCTAATATCTATAGGGACAAGCCCGCTTCGATTGACGCACTGGAAGCCAACATCCATGCATTCAGTCGTGAGATACCGGCCGATATGTGTGAAAGAGTATGCTAAAATTGGACTCAGCGTGAAATTTTTGCATGAAATTATCTTTAAACAATAAATTGCAAGGTTCAAACTATCGATTCAAATAAATATTTCATTCATTTTTTCGAATTTTTTATGTATTTTTTTTTTTAAAAAAGTTCTAAACCTCTTAAACAATCACCCGTTATTAGGCCCTTACTCTTCCGTTTCTCTTTCTAAACTTTTCTTCTTTAACTAACACTCATCGAGGTAAGACGCTAAGAAATAAACCACAATTTATACAATCATTTAAACTGCTGTTTTATTCTCTTCTTTCACACACATATAATTTTAACGAGAATCGCTTCCGCATCTCAACAATATTAATAATGTTAATGATTCTGCATCAAATTTTTTTTCGAAAAATTTTAAATATGAACGAAAACAGTTTTTATTGAAAACGCCCCCAAAAAGTGGGCGTGGCAAAAAACTTTATTTAGACGAAAAATAGATATTAAGGTTGTCTAAATATGTTATTCAAAAACTTTTTTTAAGATTCCTTACGGTTTGGCAAAAAACTGAGTTTTTCTTAAAAGGGGGCGTGGCAGAGGGTGGATTTCAAAAATGTTTACACTTGTTCTGTAGGCACGGACGAGGTTCCTATATACCAAATTTCATTATCCTAGCTCAAAATTTAAGGCCTTAAAATCGGTGACGTACAGACGGACGGACGGACCGACAGACAGACATGGCTTAATCGACTCAGCTAGCGATTCTGAGTCGATCCATATACTTGGATGTATATGTAGCTAAATTATTTCTCTATGTTACAAACTTAGTATCAAAGCTAATATACCCCTATGGGATAAGGTATAAAAATGTGGGCTTTATTGCGATAAAATATTCAAAATATGAGAAGGCTACAAAACCAAAACTAAAAGGTGGGCCTGGCAAAAAAACTTTTAACTGACGAAATATAGATATTCAGATTCTTAAAATATGTTGCTCATTTAAAAAATGAGATTTAAAAAATGTTTACACTTGTTCTGCTGGGGAATTCTTCTCCAGCTTCAAGCTACCCCTGTGGACAAGCTAGACTCACAACAATGGCGCCCAACGAATTTTTTTTAGGTTTTAATATTCTTTAACATTTTACTTTTCTATATTTCCTATCATATCAAATGCCGTTTAGGCTGTTAGTTCAAACTGAAGGTGGCTGTCTAATCTTTAAGCATGAAGCTAGAGATGTAGTGAGGTAGCTGAAAGTTTGTGAAGTAACCTTTTGTGAGGCGTGAGTGGTAAGATTCGAAGCCCTTGCCGTGTTGGAGTATAGCCGAAAAATACCTCAGCCAACCTGGGTTGTGGCTCAGACAGACTCCAGTGTGGCTAGGAGATAAAGTAAATGCTCTAACACTCGTTACGATTCCGAAATATGGAAGAGAATAGATTTTACCTAACATTAACATAAATAAAACGAGAAACCAGGTACGAAACAGACCACAACTGATTTACGAAACAGAAGACTATGACGTACGTAAACAGACTCAAACAGAGGACGAACAAAGTACATTACGCATACATGACGTAGTCTCTGGAGCTGTACAGGAGAATCAAGCCAAATTGGTGTCTGCATTTGAACTATCCTTACAGGTCCTAATGGTAACTTTTAAGGATAGTTTTAAAGCAGTCAACGACAAAATTAGCCAGTTAGAGACCTCCTTTATAGCTCAAAGAGACACACCAAATACGACGAACCGACAAGAAACGTTTACTAGTGAACTTTACGATACGCCAACTTTACCATCTATAGACAGAGAGTTTTCTTTTTCGAGTGGAAACACTTCAAAGGAAAAGATGGTCAAATCTTCGACCAATTCCATCACCTTTTTGCGCGACCAGCCGAAAAGTGGTTTTGGCAGTTCCTTGAGGAAAATCAAGGCGACCCAGCTTTAAATTATCATGACCTCAAGGCGGATTACTCAAGGCAATTTAGACACAACAAGAGAGATCACGAAATCTTAAGAGCTATAATGGAGCGCAAACAGTTACCCCAAGAGTCCTACGATGACTTTTACTCCGACATATGATCTTTAACATTACAAATGACAACTAGACCTCACGAACTTGACCTATAGACATAATACGACAAAACGTGAGAGAAAGCATAGCTACATTGCTATTTGGGTGCTCAATCAGAACTGTTCAAGATCTGAGAGACCAATGTAGGAGAGCTGAAAAGCATTCACACTGTAGGGAACAAAAATTTAGACGAAACATTAACGAAATAGACGAACAGTTCGATCAAAGGACCAAAAACGAACTACAAGAGACAATGGAAGATGACGAACTGGAAATTGCTGCATTCCAGCAGAACCGATAGAATAACTAAAAACGGACAAACCAAACAGAACCGATAGACCAAACACAAACAGAACGGACATATACAGAAGATATTTGATATTTGGAGAAGAAGTTTCGTGCCCGGTGGAGAAAAGTAGGAACTACCTCAAAATTAAGAAATTAAGGGAAAAATGTGCAATACATAACTGACGCTTAGATTGTTACTTTCTTCTGTGATAACCGTAACTGACAGCAACAGACCCTACGCGAAAGTAAAAACATATGAGAAGGCTACAATCCGCTGTGCGGATCGTTGAATACCCTATCCTATCCTATCCATAAAACTAAAATCCTCAAAAAGGTGGGCATGGCTAAAAACACAATGTGGATAAAATAGAAAAAATGATAAAGTGACAACAAATTCTTCAGACTGCTTACACAACAATTATACGGTTCTACAAAAGACAAGGTTTTCTCCTGCATCTGTTATGGGGTAGTGTATAAAAATGGTTTTTATATAAAAACGCCCCCAAAAAGTGGGCGTGGGTTAAAATGGTATATAGACGAAATGTTCATATTAATAATGTTAATGATTCTGCATCAAAATTTTTTTTCGAAAAATTTAAAATTCGACCGAAAAGAGTTTTTAATTGAAAACGCCCCCAAAAAGTGGGCGTGGCAAAAAACTTTATATGGACGAAATATAGATATTAATATTGTCTAAATATGTTGTTCAGAAAATTTTTTAAAATTCCTTACGGTTTGGTCAAAAACTGAGTTTTTCTTAAAAGGGGGCGTGGCAGTGGGCGGATTGAAAAAAATTTTGCACTTGTTCTGTAGGCAGAGACGAGGATCCTGTATACCAAATTTCATTATCCTAGCTCAAAATTTAAGGCCTAAAAATCGGTGACGTACAGACGGACGGACGGACGGACGGACGGACAGACAGACATGGCTTAATCGACTCAGCTAGCGATTATGAGTCGATCCATATACTTTGAGGTATATGTAGCAAAATTATTTCTTTATGTTACAAACTAAGTATCAAAACTAATATACCCCTATGGGATAGGGTATTAACATATGAGAAGGCTACAATCGTTTAATACCCTATCCCATCCCATCCTTAAAATTGATATCCCCATAATATGGTCTTTATGGTCATAAAGTATTGAAAATGACGTTGTTACAACATATTGTTCCGAAGGATTATCAAATTCTTTTATGGTTCGACAAAAAACCACGTTTTTGTATTGCATATGCCTTGGGGTAGGACATACAAATGGTTTTTGTAAGAAAACGCCCCCAAAAAGTGGGCGTGGATTAAAATAGTCTACTGACCAAATGTTCATATTAATACTACCAATGATTTTGCATCAAAATTTTTTTCGAAAATTTTCCAATTTGGCCAAAAAAGGGTTTTTATGGAAAACGCCCCCAAAAAGTGGGCGTGGCAAAAAACTTTGTATTCACGAAATATAGATATTACGATTCTCAAAATATGCTACTCAGAGTTTTTTTTGAAATTCCTTACGGTTTGGCCAAAAACTGAGTTTATCTTAAAAGGGGGCGTGGCAGTGTGCGGATTTCAAAAATTTTTACACTTGTTCTGTAGGCACGGGCGAGGATCCCATATACCAAATTTTCTAGCTCAAAATTTAAGGCCCGAAAACTGGTGACGTACGGACGGACGGACGGACAGACAGACATGGCTTAATCGACTCAGCTAGCAATTCAGAGTCGATCCATATACTTTGAGGTACATGTAGCTAAATTATTTCTCTATGTTACAAACTAAGTATCAAAACTAATATACCCCTATGGGATAGGGTATAAATAGGAGGCGAGGAGATCGTAGGGCTGTTGGATAGTGGGGCCTCAATAAGTTGTTTAAGAAAAGGGGAAAAGGGGATGAAACGACATGAGTTCACGAGTACTGACATACGAACAGCGGACGGAAACCAACAACGGATACTAGGACGATTCACGACCAATGTCTCTTGGGGTATCCAGTCGCACGAGTTAGACCTGTATGTTGTCCCATCTTTACAACAAACATTGTACTCAGAGGCGTAGATTTTTGGAAGTCGTTTAAGGTCGCTCCTGATATAATCGAAGAATTACACATCCCTTCGCCTTCATCGATAGCAGTTCCAGCAACTCAGGAACTCTCAACATTACAAAGCGCGGAGCTGGAAAGAGTGAAGAAGCGTTATCCGTCATTTGCAACGTTAGGGTTAGGAAAAACAAGTATCGAACAACATATTATCGAAGAAGAAAATGAAAGTGTTCCGATAAAACAACGGCAATACCCAATCTCTCCGGTGATTCAAAAACTCATGTACGACGAGCTTAATCGAATGCTTTCTCTTGGCGTGATAGAGGAAAGCAATAGCGCTTGGAGTTCGCCTGTTGTGCTGGTGAGAAAACCTGGGAAAAATAGACTGTGTATTGATTCACGAAAAGTGAATTTAGTCACCAAAAACCCGTTTCCCCACATTGAAGGCCTCCTGAGCCGTTTTCAGGATACAAAATATATTTCAGGAATCGACCTGAAGGATGCATTTTGGCAGATTCCTCTGGAGCCCAAATCAAGGGAGAAGACAGCCCTCACAGTCCCTGGACGACCGTTATATCAGTACACGGTAATGCGGTTTGGCTTGTGCAACGCCGCCCAGAGAATGTGTCAGCTCATGGACAAAGTCGTAGGACAAATTGTATACAGACGTAATTTCAAGCAGAGTAGTGGTCCCGACAACTACAATGCTAAATTAGGCCCAAAATTCTTTAAATCGGTGATACTGAAGACAAAGGTAACTCTTTGTATGAGGTAGGCAACGTTGCAGGAGAGAAGGTAGGCGTATTTCACCCTAAGGACCTTTATAGTTAGAGCAACCCAACCCACTTGACGCACTCTTACTGTCGTTGCTGGATCTGTGATATATATGTTATTTATTATTCTGTTCGTAAAATTTTACTATTTATTTTTTAATGTATTTTGTATATTTGTTATCTTATTTAAGTATTTATTTAGTTATTTGTTCGAATTATTTATTATTTTATTTATTTAGGTATCTTACTGTGATATTAGATTAGGGAGGAGACGTGCAATATTATAGAACAAATGTGGATGCTTCTACAGCAAAAAGTGGAAGGGACACTCTAAGCACCCAAGTGATATGAATCTGTGATAGTTACTGTGATACTTAAAGCTAGGCTATAGATAATATTAGGTTATATGTTAGAAAAGGTAATAATTACTAGACTTAAAGTAAACTTAATTGCCCGGTTAACAGACGATAAGAGCTCAGGGAGTGGGCCCTTGCCACACGTTAGGGAATAAAATCAACAAAACAAACAGTCGTGTCGAAGGTCTTCGTGACCACTCCTACTCCGTTTTCGAGCCTGTTACGGCAGCCTTGCGACACTTCTGCCTATCTTAAAATTAATCCTATCCCTACACCCTACAAATTTTTATCGGTGCAAACCAATGTTTTCACACAATTATAAATCTCCCATAAGATGAAAACCAACCTTACCTGTTCTTGGACATTTCCTTCCATGTTCCATTTGTTTCACCTCGTCAATTGTCCTTTTGTTTAATACTTTTTTAGTTTTATTTATTTAATTTCCACAGTTTTAAAAAAAAAGTGCAACACAATGTGCGAAATTGCAATTAGAATTAATGTTGTTTGTTTTGATTGTTTTGACGTTTGTCATATATTTTAACTTTCTCTTACAAAGAGAAAGAAATTGTTTTCGTGAAAGTTTTCGACCTCAAGATTTTGATTGATTCTAATGGCGTTTTCCATTGAGAAATCTTGATTTTGATCTGAAATTTGATCTTTTTGATTGTCAATGGAACACGAATCAGATTTATTTTTTTTTGTCATTGTATTGGTGTCATTTCGTGTCTGTGAAGTTAGCGTCGGTGTAGCTGCCAACATTAAAAACATAACAAACGTTTGAAAAAAAAATAAATTATCTTCATTTAATTCATTCAATCAATTTAATAGTTCACATATAACTTTCTTTTCTGTGTCTATATCCATTACATCACAACCGAAGTAAAAAATCAAAATGAAAATCACTCTTGTCAAACTTACAGCTATCATTTGTCAACAACTGTCAAAATCGGTCTTCAGATAAAAAAAATTGATTTTTTTCCCAATGGAAAACGCCATAACATTACGATGATAGCGGAACCCAAAAAAGTGTTTTTTGGAATTCCGTCCGTCGGTCCGTCGGTTCGTCTGTCCGTAATGGGCTCCCCAGCCTAAACTGCTTGACCCATTTTCTTCAAATTTCGTATCCAAGTTTATTTTGGTCATAACTCTAGGCCAATTTTTTGTTTGCTTTTAGCCATGTTAATCACAGTACCTGCCATATAAAAATTACACATAACCTCAATTTTCTCGAAAACGGCTCTAACGATTTTGATTAAACTTTCACTAAACTATCACTAAACGGAATTTTCAGTTTTGGCTAATAACGAAAAATAATTACTATTCACATAGAAACCGATTCCTTCAAATTTCGGAGTAAACGTTTGTATAATCACATTTTGACATTATTTATATCATTTTAAGCATAAATAATCAAAATGCGTACTATTTGATCTAACGCCTAACTCGGTGTGAAAGAGAAAGTTGCGTACGACCCAGTCGTGCACCCACCACTCGTTTCTTTTAATCCTGGCACGAGACAAAATGTTTGTTGAGGTAGGATGTTTGGAGAGGTGACAAGAACTACCCCAGTCCGATGAGTGCCGAGCCCTTCTCTCCAGCATCGAAGCTACCCCTGTGGGCAAGCTAGACTCACAACAAGTTGAATACATCCGGGTGTTGGACAACGTGAAAAGAATACACATGCACCTTTTAAAGTCAAAAACAAAGGTAGATCCATTAAAAACGATTAGCCCTCCACGATTGGAACTTTGCGGCTCACTCATCCTGTCAACGATTTTAAGCTACGCATTAGGGGTTCTCAGTTCACCAAGCGCCAAAGTACACGCATGGTCAGATTCAACCATCACATTGGCCTGGATCAGAGAAACTCCTTCAAAATGGACGAGCATTTAGACGTTTCACGGCGCGACGAGGCTTATGTTCCCAAATATTTTGCGATTGCGGAACAAATTTCGTTTTAGCAAACGCAGAACTCAACCGTTTGATGAAAGACGCAAAACATGATTGGGAAGAAGTCTCCAGCACCTTATCCAATCAGGGCACGAAATGGAATTTTATTCGCCCTGCTTCCCCTCACTTCGGAGGACTATGGGAAGCTGGGGTGAAATTAGTAAAACAACATCTAAAACGCGCGGTAAGAGAAGAGAGGTTGACTTTTGAAGAACTCTACACGCTTCTCGCACAATGCACTCTCCGATAACCCAGACGATTTGGATGTTTTAACACCTGGACACTTCTTGATTGGCGAACTAATCATATCAATCCCACAAGGCGACACATCAGATACACGCGTTATATATCTTGAACGATGGGAATGTCTACAATATTTCACTGACACCTTTTGGCAAAAATGGAGCGGAGAATAGCTTTTGCGCCTACAACAGCGTCCAAAGTGGACAAAAATGGAAGCCGATCCAAAAGTAGGAAATTTGGTTTTATTAAAAGACGAAAGAATGCCACCAAAAAAATGGGAACTTGCGCGAATAACGAAAACACATTCCGGGACAGATAACCTAATAAGCGTAGTAAGACTAAAATAAACATATGAGAGGCTACAATCCGCTATGCGGATCGTTGAATACCCTATCCCATCCCATCCTTTAAATAAATATCCTCAAAATATAGGCCTTATGGCGATGAAATACAGAAAATGACATTGTCACAATATATTGCTCAGACAGTTTCTCAAAATCTTGTGTGGTTCGACAAAAAACAACGTATTTCTATTGCTAATGCCTTGGGATGGGGTATACAAATGGTTTTTGTAAGAAAACGCCCCCAAAATGTGGGCGTAGGTGAAAATGATCTATTGACAAAATGTTTATATTACCTTTGCGGAAGTATTTGCATCAACATTTTTTTCGAAAGTTTTAAAATTTGGACAAAAAACGTTTTTTACCAAAAACGCCCCCAAAAAGTGGGCGCGGCAAAAAACTTTATATTGACGAAATATAGATAATTCGATTCTCTAAACATATGAGAAGGCTACAATCCACTGTGCGGATCGTTGAATACCCTATCCCATCCTATCTCTAAAACTTAATCCCCAAAAAGTGGACATGGCTAAAAACACGATGTGGATAAAATAAAGAAAATGACATGGTGACAACAAATTCTTCAGACTGCTTATAAAAAACTTTTACGGTTCTACAAAAGACAAGGTTTTCTCCTGCATATGTTATGGGGTAGGGTATAAAAATGGTTTTTATATAAAAACGCCCCCAAAAAGTGGGCGTGGGTTAAAATGGTCTCTTGACGAAATGTTCATATTTATATTACTAATGATTCTGCATCAAAAGTTTTTAAGAAAATTTTAAAATTTGAAAAACGTTTTTTATTAAAAACGCCCCCAAAAAGTGGGCGTGGCAAAAAACTTTATATGAACGAAATACAGATATTCAGATTGTCTAAATATGTTGTTCAGAAAGTTTTTCAAAATTCCTTATGGTTTGGCAAAAAAATACGTTTTTCTAAAAAGGGGGCGTGGCAGTGGGCGGATTTCAAAAATTTTTACACTTGTTCTGCTGGGAGCAACAAAGAGCACGTGTACCAAATTTCATCCTTCTAGCTCAAAATTTAAGGCCCAAAAACTGGTGACGTACGGACGGACGGACGGATAGACATGGCTAAATCGACTCAGCTATCGATTCTGAGTCGATCCATATACTTTGAGGTATATGTAGATAAATTATTTCCCTATGCTACAAACAATGTATCAAAACTAATATACCCCTATGGGATAGGGCATAAATATGCTGCTCGGATACTTTTTATACCCTATCCCATAAGGGTATATTAGTTTTGATACTTAGTTTGTAACATAGAGAAATAATTTTGCTACATATACCTCAAAGTATATGGATCGACTCAGAATCGCTAGCTGAGTCGATTAAGCCATGTCTGTCTGTCCGTCCGTCCGTCCGTCCGTCCGTCTGTACGTCACCGATTTTTAGGCCTTAAATTTTGAGCTAGGATAATGAAATTTGGTATATAGGATCCTCGTCTATGCCTACAGAACAAGTATAAAGATTTTTGAAATCCGCCCACTGCCACGCCCCCTTTTAAGAAAAACTAAGTTTTTGACCAAACCGTAAGGAATTTTAAAAAAGTTTCTGAGCAACATATTTAGACAATATGAATATCTATATTTCGTTAATATAAAGTTTTTTGCCACGCCAACTTTTTGGGGGCGTTTTCAAAAAAAACTGTTTTCGGTCAAATTTTAAATTTTTCGAAAAAAAATTTGATGCAGAATCATTAACATTATTAATATAAACATTTCGTCTATATACCATTTTAACCCATGCCCACTTTTTGGGGTCGTTTTTATACCCTATCCCATAGGGGTATATTAGTTTTGATACTTAGTTTGTAACATAGAGAAATAATTTAGCTACATATACCTCAAAGTATATGGATCGACTCAGAATCGCTAGCTGAGTCGATTAAGCCATGTCTGTCTGTCCGTCCGTCCGTCCGTCCGTCCGTCCGTCTGTACGTCACCGATTTTTAGGCCTTAAATTTTGAGCTAGGATAATGAAATTTGGTATATAGGATCCTCGTCTCTGCCTACAGAACAAGTGTAAAAATTTTTGAAATCCGCCCACTGCCACGCCCCCTTTTAAGAAAAACTCAGTTTTTGACCAAACCGTAAGGAATTTTAAAAAAGTTTCTGAACAACATATTTAGACAATATTAATATCTATATTTCGTCCATATAAAGTTTTTTGCCACGCCCACTTTTTGGGGGCGTTTTCGATTAAAATCTGTTTTCGGTCAAATTTTAAATTTTTCGAAAAATATGTTTATATAAAAAAACATATGAGAAGCTACAATCCGCTATGCGGATCGTTGAATACCCTATCCCATCCCATCCTTTAAATTAATATCCTCAAAATATAGGCCTTATGGCGATGAAATACAGAAAATGACATTGTCACAATATATTGCTCTGACAGTTTCTCAAAATCTTGTGTGGTTCGACAAAATAACAACGTATTTCTATTGCTAATGCCTTGGGATGGGGTATACAAATGGTTTTTTTAAGAAAACGCCCCCAAAATGTGGGCGTAGGTGAAAATGATCTATATACAAAATGTTTATATTACCATTTTGGAAGTATTTGCATCAAAATTTTTTTCGAAAGTTTTAAAATTTGGACAAAAAGCGTTTTTTACTAAAAACGCCCCCAAAAAGTGGGCGTGGCAAAAAACTTTGTATGAACGAAATATAGGTATTAGGATTATCTAAATATGCTACTCAGACACTTTTTTGAAATTCCTTACGGTTTGGCCAAAAAATAAGTTTTCCTAAAAAGGGGGCGTGGCAGTGGGCGGATTTCAAAAATTTTTACACTTGTTCTGGTGGCACGGACGAGGATCCTATATACCAAATTTCATTATCCTAGCTCAAAATTTAAGGCCCAAAAACCGCTGACGAACAGACAGACGGACGGACGGACGGACGGACGGACGGACGGACGGACGGACGGACGGACGGACGGACAGACAGACATGGCTAATTCGACTCAGCTAGCGATTCTGAGTCGATCCATATACTTTGAGGTATATGTAGCAAAATTATTTCTCTATGTTACAAACTAAGTATCAAAACTAATATACCCCCCTATGGGATAGGGTATAAACATATGAGAGGCTACAATCCGCTATGCGGATCGTTGAATACCCTATCCCATCCCATCCTTTAAATTAATATCCTCAAAATATAGGCCTTATGGCGATGAAATACAGAAAATGACATTCTCACAATATATTGCTCAGACAGTTTCTCAAAATCTTGTGTGGTTCGACAAAAAACAACGTATTTCTATTGCTAATGCCTTGGGATGGGGTATACAAATGGTTTTTGTAAGAAAACGCCCCCAAAATGTGGGCGTAGGTGAAAATGATCTATGGACAAAATGTTTATATTACCATTGCGGAAGTGTTTGCATCAAAATTTTTTTCGAAAGTTTTAAAATTTGGACAAAAAACGTTTTTTACTAAAAACGCCCCCAAAAAGTGGGCGTGGCAAAAAACTTTGTATGGACGAAATATAGATATTAGGATTGTCTAAATATGCTACTCAGACACTTTTTTGAAATTCCTTACGGTTTGGCCAAAAAATAAGTTTTCCTAAAACGGGGGCGTGGCAGTGGGCGGATTTCCAAAATGTTTACACTTGTTCTGGTAGCACGGACGAGGATCCTATATACCAAATTTCATTATCCTAGCTCAAAATTTAAGGCCCAAAAACCGCTGACGAACAGACAGACGGACGGACGGACGGACGGACGGACAGACAGACATGGCTTATTCGACTCAGCTAGCGATTCTGAGCCGATCCATATACTTTGAGGTATATGTAGTAAAATTATTTCTCTATGTTACAAACTAAGTATCAAAACTAATATACCCCCCAATGGGATAGGGTATAAAAACCATTTTTATACACTACCCCATAACATATGCAGGAGAAAACCTTGTCTTTTGTAGAACCGTAAAAGTGTTTTGTAAGCAGTCTGAAGAATTTGTTGTCACTATATCATTTTTTTTATTTTATCCACATCGTGTTTTTAGCCATGCCCACTTTTTTGGGGATTTTAGTTTTATGGATAGGATGGGATAGGGTATTCAACGATCCGCACAGCGGATTGTAGCCTTCTCATATGTTTTAAAATTCTTTACGGTTTGGCCAAAAACTGAGTTTTTCTGAAAAGGGGGCGTGGCAGTGGGCGGATTTTAAAAATGTTTACACTTGTTCTGGTGACTCGGACCCCTATCCCATAGGGGGGTATATATATATATTTTGACATTAAGTTTGTAACATAGAGAAATAATTTCGATACATATACCTCGAAGTATTTGGATCGATTCAGAATCGCTAGCTGAGTCGATTAAGCCATGTCTGTCTGTCCGTCCGTCCATCCGTCCGTCTATGTGTCACCGATTTTTGGGCCTTAAATTTTGAGCTACAGTGTTGAAATTTGGTATATAGACTCTCTGGCCGACGAAGCAAGTGCAAACATTTTTGAAATCCGCCCACTGCCACGCCCCCTTTTAGAAAAACGTAGTTTTAAGCCAAACCGTAAGGAATTTCAAAAAAGTGTCTGAAGAACTTATTTAGACAATCCTAATATATATATTTCGTCCACGCCCACTTTTTGGGGGCGTTTTTAGTAAAAAACGTTTTTTGTCCAAATTTTAAAACTTTCGAAAAAAATTTTGATGCAAACACTTCCGCAATGGTAATATAAACATTTTGTCCATAGATCATTTTCACCTACGCCCACATTTTGGGGGCGTTTTCTTACAAAAACCATTTTTATACCCCATCCCAAGGCATTAGCAATAGAAATACGTTGTTTTTTGTCGAACCACACAAGATTTTGAGAAACTGTCTGAGCAATATATTGTGAGAATGTCATTTTCTGTATTTCATCGCCATAAGGCCTATATTTTGAGGATATTAATTTAAAGGATGGGATGGGATAGGGTATTCAACGATCCGCACAGCGGATTGTAGCCTCTCATATGTTTTTCAAACAGTTTATCAGAATCTTTTGTTGTTTGACAAAAAACATCGTTTCTCTCCTGCATATGCTATGGGGTAGGGTATACGAACGGTTTTTGTAAGAAAACGCACCCAAAAAGTTTGCGTGGGTTAAAATGGTCTAAAGAAGAAATGTTCATATTAATATTACTAATGATTCTGCATCAAAATTTTTTTTTCGAAAAATTTAAAAATTTGACCGAAAAATGTTTTTTATTAAAATCGCCAACAAAAAGTGGGCGTGGCAAAAAACTTTATATGAACGAAATATAGATATTACGATTGTCTAACTACGCCTCTCAGACACTTTTTAAAATTTAAAATTTGGCTAAAAACTACGTTTTTCTGAAAAGGGGGCGTGGAAGTGGGTGGATTTCAAAAATTTTTACACTTGTTCTGCTGGGAGCAACAAATAGTACGTGTACAAAATTTCAACTTTCTAGCTCAAAATTTAAGGCCCAAAAACTGGTGACGTACTGACGGACGGACAGACGGACGGACAGACGTGGCTAAATCGACTCAGCTATCGATTCTGAGTCGATCCATATACATTGAGGTATATCTAGCTAAATTATTTCTCTATGTTACAAACTATGTATCAAAACTAATATACCCCTATGGGATAGGGTATAAACATATGAGAAGGCTACAATCCGCTGTGCGGATCGTTTAATACCCTATCCTATCCCATCCTTTAAATTAATATCCCCAAAAAGTGGTCTTTATGGTCATAAAGTATTGAAAATGGTGTTGTCACAACATATTGTTCAGAAGGTTCATCAAATTCTTTTATGGTTCGACGAACAAAAAAACGTTTTTCTATTGCATATGCCTTGGGGTAGGGCAGACAAATGATTTTTTGTTAGAAAACGCCCTCAAAAAGTGGGCGTGGGTTAAAATGGTCTATAAACGAAATGTTCATATTAATACTACCAATGATTGCGCATCAAATTTTTTTTTTGAAAATTTTACAATTTGACCAGAAAAAGTTTTTTATAAAAAACGCCCCCAAAAAGTATGCGTGGCAAAAAATTTTATACTGACGAAATATAGATATTACGATTGTCTAACTATGCTTTTCAGACTTTTTTTTTAAAATTCCCAAGTTTGAGTCGATCCATATACTTTGAGGTATATGTAGCTAAATTGTTTCTCTATGTTACAAACTAAGTATCAAATCTAATATACCCCTATACAATATGAGACGGCTACGATCCGCTGTGCGGATCGTTGTATACGCTATCGCATCCCATTTGTAAAACTAATATCCCCAAAATGTGGACATGGCCTAAAACACGATGGGGATTAAATATTATTAAATATTAAATATTTGTGTATAAAAACGCCCCCTAAAAGTGGGCGTGGGTTAAATAGTCTATAGGTGAAATGTTTATATTAATATTACTAATTATTCTGCTTCAAAATTTTTTTCCAAAAATTTTAAAATTTGAACGTAAAACGTTTTTTATGGGATAGGGTATAATTAGGAAAACGTCTCAAAAGTAGAAAATAATCTTGCTATATCTTTCCAGAATACCCTTAACACTAACAAAAGATTTAGAAATTCAATACTTAAGAGAAAACATAGGCCTTTTTAAACTTCCACTAGGACCAGCAAGGACTATTGAAAGCTTCAGTAACTTTAAACATATTATTAATCTGATTTATTAGCATACAAACGTCGAAAAAATCGAAAAAAATCTAAGTGCATTTAAAAGATACAGTCCAATAGTGTTCCCTATCAAAATAACAAAACTTAAAACTAGATACACTAACATCTTTCAGAAGGAAGAAAAGAGGACTCATCCATGGCTTGGGAACTGCTGTTAAATTCATCACCGGAAACATGGACGCAAACGACGCCCACAGTATTAACTCCGAAATAAATAACCTCAATCAAAAACATATGAGAGGCTACAATCCGCTATGCGGATCGTTGAATACCCTATCCCATCCCATCCTTTAAATTAATATCCTCAAAATATAGGCCTTATGGCGATGAAAAACAGAAAATGACATTGTCACAATATATTGCTCAGACAGTTTATCAAAATCTTTTGTGGTTCGACAAAAAACAACGTATTTCTATTGCTAATGCCTTGGGATGGGGTATACAAATGGTATTTGTAAGAAAACGCCCCGAAAATGTGGGCGTAGGTAAAAACGATCTATGGACAAAATGTTTATATTACCATTGCGGAAGTATTTGCATCAAAAAGTTTTAAAATTTGGACAAAAAGCGTTTTTTACTAAAAACGCCCCCAAAAAGTGGGCGTGGCAAAAAACTTTGTATGGACGAAATGTAGATATTAGGATTGTCTAAATATGTTGCGAACACACTTTTTTGAAATTCCTTACGGTTTAGCTTAAAACTACGTTTTTTCTAAAAGGGGGCGTGGCAGTAGGCGGATTTTAAAAAATTTTTACACTTGTTCTGGTGACTCCGCCAAGGATCCTATATACCAAATTTCATTATCCTAGCTCAAAATTTAAGGCCCACAAATCGGTGACGAACAGACAGACGGACGGACGGACAGACAGACATGGCTAATTCGACTCAGCTAGCGATTCTGAGTCGATCCATATACTTTGAGGTATATGTAGCTAAATTATTTCTCTATGTTACAAACTAAGTATCAAAACTAATATACCCCTATGGGATAGGGTATAAAAAGTTGGAAACATCCAAAACCAAATTAATTCACAAATTTTCAATAGATTCAGAAACTTAACAGACTATATTAACAAAGAACAAGAAATTATAGAAAAATATTTAAAGAATAAACAATCTGCGAACAATTTTCATAGCTTCAGAATATAGGAGAGAGCTCCATCCATCTCAAATGTTGTCAGTTTTTATACCCTAACCCATAGGGGGGTATATTAGTTTTGATACTTAGTTTGTCACATAGAGAAATAATTTTGCTACATATAGCTCAAAGTATATGGATCGACTCAGAATCGCTAGCTGAGTCGAATTAGCCATGTCTGTCTGTCCGTCCGTCCGTCCGTCCGTCTGTCTGTTCGTCAGCGGTTTTTGGGCCTTAAATTTTGAGCTAGGATAAAAAAATTTGGTATAAGGGATCCTCGTCCGTGCTACCAGAACAAGTGTAAACATTTTGGAAATCCGCCCACTGCCACGCCCCCGTTTTAGGAAAACTTATTTTTTGGCCAAACCGTAAGGAATTTCAAAAAAGTGTCTGAGTAGCATATTTAGACAATCCTAATATCTATATTTTGTTTATACAAAGTTTTTTGCCACGCCCACTTTTTGGGGGCGTTTTTAGTAAAAAACGCTTTTTGTTCAAATTTTAAAACTTTCGAAAAAAAATTTGATGCAAATACTTCCGCAATGGTAATATAAACATTTTGTCCATAGATCATTTTCACCTACGCCCACATTTTGGGGGCGTTTTCTTACAAAAACCATTTGTTCACCCCATCCCAAGGCATTAGCAATAGAAATACGTTGTTTTTTGTCGAACCACAAAAGATTTTGAGAAACTGTCTGAGCAATATATTGTGACAATGTCATTTTCTGTATTTCATCGCCATAAGGCCTATATTTTGAGGATATTAATTTAAAGGATGGGATGGGATAGGGTATTCAACGATCCGCATAGCGGATTGTAGCCTCTCATATGTTTCAATTTGTTTTCTTTGGTTAAAGAGTATTAATAAAATCAATTTCCTTTCGCATAAAAAATGTGTTCTCATTTGGGTTCAAAACAGGTTTTTTGCAAGGCCAATTCTCACAGGACAAAGCCAAAAATTTTGGCCCAGAGAACTAAAGCGTTAAAGTGTTGAAGCACTCAACTCTCTTGGACTAGCTCTAATTGATACTTGTCTGCGGGGTTGTCATTAGTTCTGACGTAATGCCTCTGTTCGACCGACGAAAGGCATTGGATACCTGTCACTCGGTTTGCGATAATGTTTGACTCCATCCAAGAGTGCACACTCTCCGATCCGTTCTGAAATAAATGTCTGACACGTTTAGTGTGTTGAAGCATGAAATGGGCTGCGCAAAGCTCCAATAGTCCAATCGTGGTAAACTTATCTGAGAACGCGTGTAATTGTGCCTGTTGAATGTCACACATCAAAACATGTCTTTTAGTTTTTAATTTGCCATAAGTTGACGTCGAAATGTTATCCACCTTTTGTGATATGATATGAAATCCTTTCAATAGAATTTGCATAAATATCTTGGCGGATACGATTATGGGGTTAATTAAGCCCAATGGATCGTGCAATCTTGCAATGTAGGTACGATAAAACTGTAATTTTGGTTACTTTGGTGCCTTCTGGTTTATTGACGGTATAAAGAAACGCATCCATTTTAGGATCCTATATCAGGCCGAGTGTTTTCACCACATCATGTTCTCTTATTTGAAATAGGTATTCTCTATCTTTAAGGAAATAGATAGAGAATATAGCAATATATCTGGAGCGTTCGAACAAGACTTTCTGAGCTCTTAACCAGCAGTAGCTTAAAATAAAGTCAGCTGCATTTTAATTACCCTGAGTTCTTCTAATGTGGTAGCTCACGTCAGTACATCATCGACGTAAATCGAGAATTGGAAAATCTTTGCCCGAATTGGAAACTTTCCTTGTTCTATTTCTGCGTAGTAAAAAAGTGCTTTGGTAGCTAGATACGAGGCTGGGGCAGTGCCGTAAGTCACTGTACAAAGACGATATATTTTAGTTTCATCATTTGGATTCTCTCTCCACAATGAGTTCAATTGTCGGTCACTGTCATTAAGCCGAAATTCCCTATACATTTTTGTAACATCAGTTGTAAACATATTGCAATAAAAACAGAATTTGACCACCAATGAAAAAAAATCCGACTGTACCACTCGGCCGACATGTAAGATTTCGTTAAGACGCTTTTTGGACAGGCATCAAATACAACTCTTAATTTAGTATAAGAGCTCCCCGGTTTTGCAATTCAGTGGTGGGAAATTTAGTAATGCGGACAATTGGAGTCTCGCTGCTCCATCAGGGTCGGAAACGACCTCACCGACACATTCGATACCAAAAAAGGATTTAGGCAAGGCGATGCGCTGTCATGTGACTTCTTTAATCTGATTCTTGAGAGAATTGTGCAAAACTCCAAAGCCAACACCAGAGGCACAATTTTCCAAAAGTCGGTGCAACTTTTAGCATACGCTGACGATATTGACATCATTGGCAGGACTCAACGTGATGTCATAGCCACGTTTGCTAGTATAGAGAAGGAAGCGGCGAAAATGGGTTTAGCAGTAAATGAGGGTAAGACTAAGTATATGCTGTCATCACGAAAGGACTCACAACATCGACGAATTGGACAGAACGTCACCATTGACAGATATAACTTTGAGGTAGTACGGGACTTTGTCTACCTCGGCTCCGCTATTAGCTCTGACAACAACATCTCGTCAGAAATTAAACGAAGAATTACTCTTGCCAACCGCTGTTTCTTCGGGCTAAGAAGGCAATTTAGTAGTAAAGCCCTCACTCGAACTACTAAGGAAACCCTATATAAGACCCTGATCATCCCAGTCCTGCTCTACGGCGCTGAAGCATGGACTGTATCAAAAGCGGATGAAGAAATCCTTGGTAGATTCGAGAGGAAAATTCTTCGAAAAATCTTCGGTCCCGTTTGCGTTGACGGGCTATGGAGACGAAGATTCAACCAAGAACTATACGAGCTGTACAGCGACATGCCCCTGGTCAAAAAACTCCGCATTGGACGTTTAAGATGGCTAGGACATGTAGAACGAATGGACACCAATACTCCGGCTCGCAGAGTCTTCGATTCCCAGCCAGACGTCGGACGCAGTAGAGGAAGACCTCGCCTTAAGTGGCGCGCACAAGTGGAAACCGACCTCAACCAACTTGGAGTGCGCAACTGGAGGCAGTTAGCTAAGGACCGGGCTAATTGGAGAGGCATGTTGGTTGAGGCCCAGGTTCATTCCGGACTGTAGCGCCACTTAAGTAAGTAAGTAAGTAATTGGAGTCAGGTTTCGCCATTAACTGTTTGTGTTGCTCTACAAGAATGGGGACATTTTATTTAATTTTCTTTCTAGGCTTAGAAATCTGATTAGAGTAAGTTCGTATGAGATGCCTAAGCGCTGCGGGTCATTCTTAAATAGCAGTCTTACTTCAACATTACTGTGTTCCAACAGTCGAACATTATTAAAAAAGTAATATTCGCGAAGTTGTTCTATTTTTGTTAGAATATGTTCCTTAGCCTCATGGTTCTCAACTTAACAGAATAATTTTAAAATACTAGTTGTGATATGTTGTGATTCGCTATTTTCCTGGGAAAAACTAACGGACACAATCCATGCAAAAATGGTATTTTGCAACGTAGGAAGTTAAAGTATAAATTATTAGTACGTACAAATTCTTGTTTTTGAATGAGAGCTTAATTTATAAACTGATAAAACCGATGTATAAAATGGCCGCTTTTCTTGCTAACTATGCTATGAATCATGTCTGTGGTAGGACCGCCATCACGTACGATAGCAAAACTTTTAGACCTAGAATTCTTTAGTAGCTTTAAATACATAAAAGTACTTGTCTGTGAAATGTCCTCAGTTAATGCGTGACTCCTCCTTGAAGAAAATTGGATAGCTCTTGGTGACTTGGTATTATGTCTGCTGGTCCTTCATCTCTCCATTTGCTGAGTGTTTCCGGATCGAACTTTGGAAAAATTATCTGGATCAGTTGGCCACCCCAAATGAGCGACAGGACGTACCAAAGTGGAAAGTGCACGGAGATGGCTATTGATATCTTGCAGCAAATGAAGTATACTGCAGGATGAAATCTTGCGTAGAGTGGGGTACATCATGATCTTCTTGATGTGTTCAGTGGATTTGTTGTCATAGTTTTAGATCAAATGGGCTCATTGCGACTTCGTAATTTTCCTTTGGTAATCTCCAATGACTGTATTGTTTAAGCTGCTTGCCCAGATTGTGATGAAATTAGGTAATGAAATTTGGAAACACTACTTAGGTTAGGATTATTGTGTATTAGGGAATTGAATGTCTCATGGAAAGACAACCACTCAGTAACTTCACCAGGAAATAAAGGTCCTTTGAGATCTGTAAGTTTTCTGCTAATACCGATACAACCTTTTCTGATGGCATTTTCGTGGTCTTGCAAGATTGCATGTGATGTATGTATGATGAACGAAGCGTCTAGTTCTTCATAGAGTCCTCGAAGATCAACCATAGCCACAATTTCTTTGGGTTGTTTCCAAAGCTTCGAGACGAACATCAAACTAGGAAAGAAATATGTCGGGGTGACTTTAGAGTTGAATTCGTTGATGCGATCAATTTGTTTGGTAACAACGATTTTGCGAGCTTTTAATAACTCCAGAAGTAGCAATATCAGCAACAACAGCAAACAGCAGCATCTTCTTTTTTCTCGGTCCAAGCATTTTGCGATGTAACAATATAAATTATATCGATTTTGTAGGGTGAGATAAAATGACAATCACGTCGGGGTCAACATATAAATTGGCTAATCAAGCGTTTATGATTAGTGATTATATAAATAAAATGTTGGAACAAATAATTAAGTGTGAAATAAAAGACAATGGTTTGACTTATAAGGAAACTAATATTTTATTATTTCACTTCCTTACTCACTGAGGTCCACAAAAAAAAATTAGTGTTAACCTTACAAGTCACAGTAATGGTCAGCGTGGTTTTTGACATATAAAATTTTTGATACAAGTATTACATTATCGTCATGACAAAAATAAAATTGTATAATAGCAGTTTAATATATATTCATTGATTACAAAATTATATTAATTGTAAATCACTATTGAATTAGTTCAAGTTAGCCTTTTAAGTTTATTGATAAAGGGTGATCCATTTCGAGGTTCCATACTTTTTTAAAGAAAAAAAACACAGAAAATTCAAATTTAATGGAGAATGTTTATTATCATTTGAAAGAACATTCTTTGGCATTTATTTTTTGAAGATTATGTCTATCAAATGTTGGCCGTTGCTACGTCGCAGATGGTCCATCCGTTGAGTCCAATTTTCGATCACTCGTTCGAGCATTTCGACTGGTAACTGGCGAATGACACGCGTGATGTTTTCTTCCAAAGCCTGAATCGAAGCGGGTTTGTCGGCATAAGCTTTTGACTTTACATATCCTCACAGGAAAAAGTCTAACGGTGTTATATCACACGATCTTGGTGGCCAAGCGACCGGCCCAAAACGTGAAATTATGTGCTCACCGAAATGTTCTCTCAATAAGTCCATTGATTGATGCGATGTGTGGGAAGTGGTGCCGTCTTGCTGAAACCAAATGTCGCCGAGATCACGAGCTTCAATTTCAGGCATCAAATAGTCGGTTATCATGGCACGATAACGGTCACCATTGACGGTTACGTTCGCACCGGCATAATTTACACTCTCTCAGCTACGGCCGCTATATTTTCTTCACAGCGTGCTGGACGTGGTCTATTCCGTCGAATATTATCCAATAATGAATGCTGGGTCTCAAAATGGGTGTTGCGAATAGTACGCTCAGTAGGCCGATTATGTTGACCATAAGTTGAGCGAAGTGCACGAAACACATTCCTCACAGAACGTGGATTTTCATAATAAAGTTGAACAATTTGTAAACGTTGTTCACGCGTAAGTCTTTCCATTATGAAATGCCAAACAATACTAAACAAAAATAACATGACAGCATGACACGACTCACACGTGATCTGTCAAAAAAGGCTATTGAAAAAAGTATCTCCACTTGGATCACCCGTAATATATATATATATATTATATATAATATATAAACAATTATAAGTTGCACTACTTAAACGGCGATGAAGAATCAAGTATTGGCAACGAAAGCGAAAACTGCAAACCACCCGACCCTAGTAAAGTGGGGATAGCAATATCTAAACTCAAGCTCAATAAAGCTGGCGGCAGAGATGACCTGGTAAGTAACATCCACCAACTCATAAGCCAAATCTATGATGAACGAAGCGTCTAGTTCTTCATAGAGTCCTCGAAGATCAACCATAGCCACAATTTCTTTGGGTTGTTTCCAAAGCTTCGAGACGAACATCAAACTAGGAAAGAAATATGTCGGGGTGACTTTAGAGTTGAATTCGTTGATGCGATCAATTTGTTTGGTAACAACGATTTTGCGAGCTTTTAATAACTCCAGAAGTAGCAATATCAGCAACAACAGCAAACAGCAGCATCTTCTTTTTTCTCGGTCCAAGCATTTTGCGATGTAACAATATAAATTATATCGATTTTGTAGGGTGAGATAAAATGACAATCACGTCGGGGTCAACATATAAATTGGCTAGTCAAGCGTTTATGATTAGTGATTATATAAATAAAATGTTGGAACAAATAATTAAGTGTGAAATAAAAGACAATGGTTTGACTTATAAGGAAACTAATATTTTATTATTTCACTTCCTTACTCACTGAGGTCCACAAAAAAAAATTGCGAATAGTACGCTCAGTAGGCCGATTATGTTGACCATAAGTTGAGCGAAGTGCACGAAACACATTCCTCACAGAACGTGGATTTTCATAATAAAGTTGAACAATTTGTAAACGTTGTTCACGCGTAAGTCTTTCCATTATGAAATGCCAAACAATACTAAACAAAAATAACATGACAGCATGACACGACTCACACGTGATCTGTCAAAAAAGGCTATTGAAAAAAGTATCTCCACTTGGATCACCCGTAATATATATATATATATATATATATATATATATATATATATAATTTAAAGGACGGTAAATTATGTTAAACAATTATAAGTTGCACTACTTAAACGGCGATGAAGAATCAAGTATTGGCAACGAAAGCGAAAACTGCAAACCACCCGACCCTAGTAAAGTGGGGATAGCAATATCTAAACTCAAGCTCAATAAAGCTGGCGGCAGAGATGACCTGGTAAGTAACATCCACCAACTCATAAGCCAAATCTGGTCGGATGAAGGTATGCCTGAAGAATGGAACCTCAGCATCATTTGCCGATCCACAAAACAGGGGACCCTACAAGATCCTATCTACCGTAATATATGAACGCCTGAAACCGTTTACCAACAACCTGATCGGCCCTTATCAGTGTGGTTTTAGTACAGCAATGTCCACAACCGATCAAATTTTCACACTTCGGCAGATCCTGGAAAAAACCCAAGAAGTCCAAATCGATACCCACCACCTAATTATCGATTTCATAGCGGTATACGACAGCATTTATAGAGACGAACTATAGTGATATACCGCCAAAATTCGTCCGTTTGATTAATTATATGCTGTCAAAAGGAAAGGACACACAACATCGACGAATTGGACAGAACGTCACCATTGACAAATATAACTTTGAGGTAGTTTGGGACTTTGTCTAACTCGGCTCCGCTATTAACTCTGACAACAACATCTCGTCAGAAATTAAACGAAGAATTACTCTTGCCAACCGCTGTTTCTTCGGGCTAGGAAGGCAATTTAGTAGTAAAGTCCCCACTCGAACAACTAAGGAGATCCTATATAAGAGCCTGATCATCCCAGTCCTGCGCTACGGCGCTGAAGCATGGACCGTATTAAAAGCGGATGAAGAAATCCTTGGTCGATTAAAGAGAAAAATTCTTCGAAAAATCGTTTTTCCCGTTTGCGTTTACGGGCCATAAAATCGGAGTAACAGTATATTGTCATGAATAGACTAAACAAGTGCACAAATTGTATAATTGGTTATAACGGGTGACTTTTTAAGAGGCTTAAAACTTTTTTTAAAAAAAAAAACACAAAAAAATCGAAAAAATGAATGAAATATTTATTTGAATCGATAGTTTGAACCTTGCAATTTAATGTTTAAAGATAATTTCATGCAAATGTTGACCGCGGCTGCGGCTCAGGTAGCCCATCCGCTGAGTCCAATTTTGGCATACTCTTTCACACATATCGGCCGGTATCTCACGAATGAATGCATGGATGTTGGCTTCCAGTGCGTCAATCGAAGCGGGCTTGTCCCTTTAGACATTAGCCCTGACATACCCCCACAAAAAATAATCTAATGGTGTCAAATCGCACGACCTAGGCGGCCAATTGACCGGCCCGAAACCTGAAATTAACTGTTCACCAAACTCGCCTCGCAATTGCGCCATTGTTTCGCGTGCTGTGTGGCATGTGGCACCGTCTTGTTGAAACCACATATCATGCAAGTCAAGAACTTCCATTTCGGGCAAAAAAAGTTTGTTATCATCGCTCGGTAGCGTTCACCATTGACAGTAACGCTGCGATTCGCATCATCTTTGAAGAAATATGGCCCAATAATGCCGCCGGCCCATAAACCGCACCAAACAGTGGCTTATTCGGGATGCATTGGTAGCTGTTGCAATGCTTCTGGCTGATCTTCACTCCAAATGCGGCAATTTTGCTTATTTACGTACCCATTCAACCAAAAATGAGCCTCATCGCTGAACACAATTTTTCGATAAAAAAGCGGATCCTCGGCCAGCTTTCCAAGAGCCCATTCACCAAAAATTCGGCGTTGTGGTAGGTCGGCTGGCTTTAGTTCTTGCACCAGCTGTATCTTAAAAGGCTTTACGCCCAAATCCTTACGCCCACATTTTCCACGTAGTGCTGTAACAAAGGCCTAACTGCTGGGAACGGCGCCGATTCGACATTTCGCGGTCTTCTGTCACACTAGCTGATACGGCCGCAATATTTTCTTCACTACGCACAGTACGTAAACGTGTTGGTGGTTTAATGTCCAACAAAGTAAATTTGGTGCGAAATTTGGTCACAATCTTCCGAATGGACTGCTCAGAAGGTCGAGAATGCCGATCATAAAATGGAAGCAGCGCGCGATGAACATTACGAACCGAGCACGAAATTTGATAGTAAAATTCAATAATTTGCAAGCGTTGTTCATTTGTAAGACGATCTATGGTTAAATTGCAAACCAAACTGAAGCTGTTTGACAGTGACACAAGGTACTAAACACACGTCAGCTGTCAAAACCAGTGTTGCCAAAACCAAACCAGCTAAAAAATCACCCGTTATAATAATCTTTATGCCAAATCACTTAATAAAAAAATTAAATTCAAATGATGAGTTTTGTTCTATTACATAAGGACACAACGCGTCAGTTAAAACGAAGTCAGCATAACTTGTATATCTGTTTATCATGGTATGCTGCTCCATTCAACTACTTTGCGCAGCATTTGGGTGTGACACATGCATCACCTAGTTTAAAATCCACTAACCACTTCCACTGTGTATCATCAACGAAATGGAAAATTTTCCAAACTGCACTATACAAATGTGAAATGCACAGTGATTGAACAATTTCGGAAAATCAAATCACAGCCTAACTTTTACTATTTAAGTAGAATTGTAAGCATATGAGAAGACTACAATCAGCTGTGCGAACTGTGTTATACCCTACCCCATTTTACTTTTAATATAAATACTTCCAGTGGCTTACAATATTCTTTGGACGAAATTTAAAGGACACTAGTTAAATATTATGCTCAGATGAATTATTGAATTTCGTAGATGAAATGAAATTAAGATAATAATATAACAATAGACGCGAATCGGAATTTGACAACTAAACATCAAAACTGAATTTTTGAAATATATTCTTATCTTTAATTTTTAATAATTGTGTTTTAGAAAACAATCCAAAAAGTGGGTGTTGAATAATTATAATGGCTGAATATATTGTTCAGATGCTTACTTAAATGTCCTTATAATTTGACAAATAATATGTTACTTATTCACTGTCATGGGCGAATTAGGAAAATGTTAACACTTCATCATAGCTGAAAGCTCAAGGGCAGAATCAATAAAACGAAAACATACAATCGACGGAAACACCTTTCAATGTTAATTAATTACGCAAACTTAATGGTATCATTATCATTAAAAATGTACCTAATCTTTAATATTTCCCTATGGTAGGTAATAACTGTATAACAACACTAATATACCCTATGTAAAAGCATACAGAAAAGTTCTTTCCTGTATGGTGACAAACATGTACGAGTATGTTTTATTCTTCTGTTGGGTACAGAACTGGATGTTGATACATTTCCTTTAGAATTTCTGTATATGATTCGGTATTACAAATGAGTGCACTGTTCTCTAACGTGTTGGGCATTACTGCAAGTTGGATCCGATAATGAAAACATAACGCATTGTACATTGCGAAATCCATGGGATGCTTAAACAATGAATCGTGGCTCATAAATCTGGTAACTAAGCATTGGAATAAAGTCCAGAAACTTCCATCGATTACATTTTGCGTGTTTTTCTATACAACGTTTTTGAATGCAAACATTTCATACGAAAGTGTTCGGATATGCACGTGTTCATTTAAGTTTTATGGGTTTTCTAATTTTGTAAATTCTTTTTAATAAAGGAATTTTATATATGTAAAATGAAACAAGGAACTCTCAATTTTATGTGTAGATTTTTTGGCCGTTTGTATCGAAGTGACGTTTTTCAATTATGTTTAAATATGTAACATCATATTCTACGTTTTTTGACATTGAATGTTGCTAGCAAATAAATGTTTGAAATGACATGTGACGTTGATTATGGCAACTTTGAATTTACTTACTTACTTAAGTGGCGCTACAGTCCGGAATGAACCTGGGCCTCAACCAACATGCCTCTCCAATTAGCCCGGTCCTTAGCTAACTGCCTCCAGTTGCGTACTCCAAGTTGGTTGAGGTCGGTTTCCACTTGTGCGCGCCACTTAAGGCGAGGTCTTCCTCTACAGCGTCCGACGTCTGGCTGGGAATCGAAGACTCTGCGAGCCGGAGTATTGGTGTCCATTCGTTCTACATGTCCTAGCCATCTTAAACGTCCAATGCGGAGTTTTTTGACCAGGGGCATGTCGCTGTACAGCTCGTATAGTTCTTAGTTGAATCTTCGTCTCCATAGCCCGTCAACGCAAACGGGACCGAAGATTTTTCGAAGAATTTTCCTCTCGAATCTACCAAGGATTTCTTCATCCGCTTTTGATACGGTCCATGCTTCAGCGCCGTAGAGCAGGACTGGGATGATCAGGGTCTTATAAAGGATCTCCTTAGTAGTTCGAGTGAGGGCTTTACTACTAAATTGCTTTCTTAGCCCGAAGAAACAGCGGTTGGCAAGAGTAATTCTTCGTTTAATTTCTGACGAGATGTTGTTGTCAGAGTTAATAGCGGAGCCGAGGTAGACAAAGTCCCGTACTACCTCAAAGTTAAATCTGTCAATGGTGACGTTCTGTCCAATTCGTCGATGTTGTGAGTCCTTTCGTGATGACAGCATATACTTAGTCTTACCCTCATTTACTGCTAAACCCATTTTCGCCACTTCCTTCTCAATACTAGCAAACGTGGCTACGACATCACGTTGAGTCCTACCAATGATGTCAATATCGTCAGCGTATGCTAGTAGTTGCACCGACTTTTGGCAAATTGTGCCTCTGGTGTTGGCTTTGGAGTTTTGCACAATCCTCTCAAGAATCAGATTAAAGAAGTCACATGACAGCGCATCGCCTTGCCTAAATCCTTTTTTGGTATCGAATGTGTCGCTGAGGTCGTTTCCGACCCTGATGGAGCAGCGAGAATTCTCTATCGTCATCCTACACAAACGGACGAGTTTGGGCGGTATACCAAAACTAGACATGGCTCTGTACAGTTCGTCTCTATAAATGCTGTCATATGCGGCTTTGAAATCGATGAATAGGTGGTGGGTATCGATTTGGACTTCTTGAGTTTTTTCCAGGATCTGCCGAAGTGTGAAAATTTGATCGGTTGTGGACTTTCCTGGCCTAAAACCAAACTGATGAGGGCCAATAAGGTTGTTGGTAAACGGTTTCAGGCGTTCACATATTACGACAGATAGGATCTTGTAGGCGATGTTGAGGAGACTTATGCCTCTGTAGTTGGCGCAGTTCAGAGGGTCTCCTTTTTTGTGGATCGGGCAAACGATGCTGAGGTTCCATTCTTCAGGCATATTTGCTCCGACCAGATTTGGCTTATGAGTTGGTGGATGTTACTTACCAAGTCATCTCCGCCGGCCTTATAAAGCTCAGCGGGAAGGCCGTCATTTCCGGCAGCCTTATTAAGCTTGAGTTTAGATATTGCTATCCTCACTTCACTCAGGTCGGGTGGTTGGCAGTTTTCGCTGTCGTTGCCAATATTGAATGGTTCGTTCTGCCTGACAGCGGAATGTTGTTCGTCATCGCCGTTTAACAGTCTGCAGAAGTGGTTCTTCCATATCCTCAGCATCGACTGTGTCTCAACTACAATATTTCCTTGTTCATCTCGACAGGATTCTGTTCGAGCCTTGTATCCTTGGCTTTGACGTTTTACACTTTGGTAAAACTTGCGAACATCGTTCCTGAAGTGGCACCTCTCTATATCCTCGATCGCGCGCTTTTCTTGCTCTTTTTTCTTCTTTCTGAAAAGCCGATGTTCTTCCCTTCTTCTTTGCCTATAGAGCTCAATGGCAGCACTCGTCTTCACCTGCAGCTTAGCCTTGTAGGCCTCGTTCTTGGCTGCGAGCATCTGTCGGCATTCCTCATCAAACCAGGGGTTTCTTGCTGGTGGGCGCGAGAAACCTAGCACATCAGTTGCGGCTGATCTAATGGTCTGTTGGCATCGTTGCCATTGCTCTTCGATATTCGATGCTGGTGGTATGGTGTTAATCGAGAGGTTTAGGGATACGCTTTGTGCGAAGGTCTTGACGGTCTCTTGCGATTGCAGTATTCCGACATTAAATTTTTTCACAGTATATTGTTGTGGCGTGGTGGATACCCGCATTCTTACCTTGGCTGCTACAAGGTATTGATCCGAGTCGATGTTAGCTCCTCGGAATGTTCGGACATCCAAAATACTGGATGCGTGCCTCTTATCTATCGCAATGTGATCAATTTGGTTGACCGTTCGTTGATCTGGAGACCGCCATGTCCCCTTATGGATATCGAGGTGAGGAAACCGTGTGCTGGCTATAGTGGCATTTCGTTCTGTAGCGAAATCAATTAGTCTAAGTCTGTTACCAGACGTGTTGTCGTGTAGGCTTTGTTTTCCGACAATACTTCTAAAGATGTCTTCTCTTCCTACCTTTGCGTTAAAATCTCCCAGTACTTCGGTAGTTTTGTCGAGGAGCTCGTAGAAGCAATCCTTAGCTATATCATCTTTTTCTTCCGTCGGAGCGTGAGTGCATATAAGGCTTATGTTGGCGAATTTGGCCTTGATGCGGATTGTTACTATGCGTTCGCTAATGTCTTGGAAACATAAGACTTCTTGCCTAAGTCTGGCACTTATAACAAATCCGCATCCGAATAGTCGCTGTTTCTGGTCACTATAACAAGGTCCGTAGTAGATGTCACAGTCTTTCATCCACTTTTTGCCCGGATCATCCCATCGTATTTCCTGGATGGCAGTAATGTCTGCTTTGTAGCAGTTTAGGGCTTCCGCTAGTTGTTCGCCTGCACCTCTCCTGTTTAATGTTCTCACATTCCAGGTGCAGATACGAACGTCGTTGTTTTTTCTGTGGGTGGGTAGTTAACCCAAAGCACAACCCCCAACCTGGAGTTCCAGTTCCAATTTATTAGATACCCCTAGGACACGGGGCCATCAGTATCCACTACGGGATTGAGCGCTGCCGTTGGCCTTTCGGTTCATCCGCCACCATCTCTGTTCAAGGGGCCTGACTAACCCTTGAAATTCCTAGACAACCTGTTGTCCGAATATGTCAGAGCAGCTCATCTAGGTTCGCCTGGGACAGCAGGCCGGGTATTCATCCGTGCCATTCTCACCAGGGTGTTTATAGTGTTTGTTGCTGTTTTTCGTCGTGTTATCAACACTCGCACTTATCGTTTAGCAAGTCAAATCCGATTGGATGAGACCAGTACCCGATGGTTACCACTTGGAGATAAAGATAAGCACATTTGATGTGTAGTCAGCGTTACAACACTGGGCATTGCCAAGTTAACGCCAATCAGAGTCTACCTTCGTTCTACAACATCTTACAAAAACCATTTGTATACCCCATCCCAAGGCATTACCAATAGAAATACGTTTGTTTTTGTCGAACCACAAAAGATTTTGATAAACTGTCTGAGCAATATATTGTGACAATATCATTTTCTGTATTTCATCGCCATGAGGCCTATATTTTGAGGATATTAATTTTAAGGATGGGATGGGATAGGGTATTCAACGATCCGCACAGCGGGTTGTAGCCTCTCATATGTTTTTAAGGATGGGATGGGATAGGGTATTAAACGATCCGCACAGGGGATTGTACTCGTCTCATATGTTTATACCCTATCCCATAGGGGGTATATTAGTTTTGACATTAAGTTTGTAACATAGAGAAATAATTTCGAAACATATATCTACCTCAAAGTATATGGATCGATTCAGAATCGCTAGCTGAGTCGATTAAGCCATGTCTGTCTGTCCGTCCGTCCGTCCGTCTGTGTGTCACCGATTTTTGGGCCTTAAATTTTGAGCAAGAGTGTTGAAATTTGGTATATAGACTCTCTGGCCGACGAAGCAGAACAGGTGTAAAAATTTTTGAAATCCGCCCACTGCCACGCCCCCTTTTTGAAAAACGTAGTTTAAAGCCAAACCGTAAGGAATTTCAAAAAGTGTCTGAGCAGCATATTTAGACAATCCTAATATCTATATTTCGTTCATACAAAGTTTTTTGCCACGCCCACTTTTTGGGGGCGTTTTTAGTAAAAAACGCTTTTTGTCCAAATTTTAAAACTTTCGAAAAAAAATTTGACGCAAATACTTTCGCAATGGTAATATAAACATTTTGTCCATAGATCATTTTCACCTGCGCCCACATTTTGGGGGCGTTTTCTTACAAAAACCATTTGTATACCCCATCCCAAGGCATTAGCAATAGAAATACGTTGTTTTTTGTCGAACCACAAAAGATTTTGAGAAACTGTCTGAGCAATATATTGTGACAATGTCATTTTCTGTTTTTCATCGCCATAAAGCCTATATTTTGAGGATATTAATTTAAAGGATGGGATGGGATAGGGTATTCAACGATCCGCATAGCGGATTGTAGCCTCTCATATGTTTATACCCTATCCCATAGGGGTATATTAGTTTTGATACTTAGTTTGTAACATAGAGAAATAATTTTGCTACATATACCTCAAAGTATATGGATCGACTCAGAATCGCTAGCTGAGTCGATTAAGCCTTGTCTGTCTGTCCGTCCGTCCGTCCGTCCGTCCGTCCGTCCGTCCGTCTGTACGTCACCGATTTTTAGGCCTTAAATTTTGCGCTAGGATAATGAAATTTGGTATATAGGATCCTCGTCTCTGCCTACAGAACAAGTGTAAAAATTTTTGAAATCCGCCTACTGCCACGCCCCCTTTTAAGAAAAACTCAGTTTTTGACCAAACCGTAAGGAATTTTAAAAAAGTTTCTGAACAACATATTTAGACAATATTAATATCTATATTTCGTCCATATAAAGTTTTTTGCCACGCCCACTTTTTGGGGGCGTTTTCAATAAAAAACTGTTTTCGGTCAAATTTTAAATTTTTCGAAAAAAATTTTGATGCAGAATCATTAACATTATTAATATGAACATTTCGTCTATATACCATTTTAACCCACGCCCACTTTTTGGGGGCGTTTTTATATAAAAACCATTTTTATACACTACCCCATAATATATGCAAGAGAAAACCTTGTCTTTTGTAGAACCGTTAAAGTGTTTTGTAAGCAGTCTGAAGAATTTGTTGTCACTATATCATTTTTTCTATTTATCCACATCGTGTTTTTAGCCATGCCTCCCTTTTTTGGGGATTTTAGTTTTATGGATAGGATGGGATAGGGTATTCAACGATCCGCACAGCGGATTGTAGCCTTCTCATATGTTTTTTATTACAGATTCCTACTCTTATCTCAAAATCATGCTTATGCATTCTGGACTTTACTTGATCGCACGTCATGTACCCGTGTCCATGGGAAGAGTGGTGATTTTCGATGTCTACGCATATTTGTAACATCGTACCAATCTGACAGCTTATGAGACCTTAGTTGATGAAACCCAGGGGTTTCTTCAATTGTTTCCTCCGTCGTTTCAGGTACATATGAAGAAGCTTCTACTATCAGAAGTTGATCAAATCAAACGTCTTTGAAATACCCTCCGCATTCATCGTCGTCATGCCCGTATTGTAAATTTTCTAGGCACCGTTCTCATGTATATTTTTCCAGGTAAAATCAAAGCAAAAGGCATTGATTGAAGCTAATATTCACCAAATTTTTATAAAAATTTTAAGTAGGAACAAAGCAATAATTACCGCTCTTGACAATATAATTTATTCGGTTGCATTAGGCAAAATAAACGTTATAAATCCCGCTTTCCTCGACTGTGAGGAAATAGAAACTCTATTAAAAACTGAAATCTCTTTAGATGTTAGTATCAATGATATCATAAGAAATTCTTAATTAAGGATTTTGCAAAATAACGATGTAAAATTATTCAAGATTAAGTATCATAACTTTATTTGTAACAAAACAATGATTTTTCCTGTAGTCCATAATAAAAGTATCTTATTACTAGAATTAGAAATAATTGCGGAATGTGGAGGTATATTTAAGCCTTTACCGAAACTGTGGGGAAGCGGCGACTCTAACATTTTGTGAAGCAGCATCCGAAAGCTTAAGTGTTCAACATCTCCTCAACGTAATCGACGATGGCCTCAATATTATCAATGACCAGACCAACCAATTAATGGTACGACATATAGAAACGCAAAACGTAATATTTACTTGAGTCCATCTGTGCCTACCGCACAGAAACGGAATAAGTTTATACCCTATCCCATAGAGGAATATTAGTTTTGATACCTAGTTTGTAACAAAGAGAAATAATTAAGCTAGATATACCTTAAAGTATATGCATCGACTCAGACTCGCTAGATGCGCCGATTTAGCAATGTCTGTCCGTCCGTCTGTCCGTCCCAACGTCAACAGTTTTTGGGCCATAAATTAAGAGCTAGAATGATGGAATTTGTTACACGTGCTCTTAAGTGCTCCCAGCATAACAAGCGTAACAACATTTGAAATCCGCCCACTGTCACGCCCTCATTGTAGGAAAGTGTAGTTTTTTGGCCAAACCGTAGCGAATTTTCAAACATTTTCTGAGCAATATTTAGAAAATCTCAATATAAATGTTTCGTCTTTATAAAGGTTTTCGCCACGCCCACTTTTTAAGGGCGTTTCCAGTAAAAAACATATGAGAAGGCTACAATCCACTGTGCGGATCGTTTAATACCCTATCCCATCCCACCTTTAAAACTAATATCTCCAAAATGGTGGCCTTATGGCGATGAAATATAAAAAATGCATTGATACAACATATTATGCAGAGAGTTTATCAAACTTTTTGATGTTTCGACAAATAACAACTTTTTATACCCTATCCCATAGGGGGGTATATTAGTTTTGACATTAAGTTTGTAACATAGAGAAATAATTTCGATACATATACCTCAAAGTATATGGATCGATTCAGAATCGCTAGCTGAGTCGATTAAGCCATGTCTGTCTGTCCGTCCGTCTGTGTGTCACCGATTTTTGGGCCTTAAATTTTGAGCTAGAGGGTTGAAATTTGGTATATAGACTCTCTGGCCGACGAAGCAGAACAAGTGTAAACATTTTTGAAATCCGCCCACTGCCACGCCCCCTTTTTGAAAAACGTAGTTTAAAGCCAGACCGTAAGGAATTTCAAAAAAGTGTCTGAGCAGCATATTTAGACAATCCTAATATCTATATTTCGTTCATACAAAGTTTTTTGCCACGCCCACTTTTTGGGGGCGTTTTTATCAAAAAACGCTTTTTGTCCAAATTTTAAAACTTTCGAAAAAAAATTTGATGCAAATACTTTCGCAATGGTAATATAAACATTTTGTCCATAGATCATTTTCACCTGCGCCCACATTTTGGGGGCGTTTTCTTACAAAAACCATTTGTATACCCCATCCCAAGGCATTAGCAATAGAAATACGTTGTTTTTTGTCGAACCACAAAAGATTTTGAGAAACTGTCTGAGCAATATATTGTGACAATGTCATTTTCTGTTTTTCATCGCCATAAAGCCTATATTTTGAGGATATTAATTTAAAGGATGGGATGGGATAGGGTATTCAACGATCCGCATAGCGGATTGTAGCCTCTCATATGTTTTCTATTGCATATGCCTTGGGTAGGGTATACAATTGGTTTTTGTAAGAAAACACCCCCAAAAAGTGGGCTTGGGTTAAAATGGTATAGGGACGAAATGTTCATATTACTATTATTAACGTTTTTGCATCAAAAGTTTTTTTTTCGAATATTTGAATATTTGACTTTTTAATAAAAAGGCCCCCAAAAAGTGGGCGTGCCAAAAAACTTTATATAGACGAAATATAGATATTGTGATTGTCTAAATATGCTCTTCAGACACTTTTTCAAAACTCTTAACCGTCTTTACACTTGTTCGAACAGCACGTACAATGATCACATAAACCAAATATCATCAACCTAGCTTAAAATTTAAGGCCTAAAAATCTGTGACCTACAGACGGACGGACGGACGGATGGACAGACAGACATGGCTTTATCGACTCAGCTAGCGATTCTGAGTCGATCCATATATAGAAAAAACAAATACAAATTTTTGGCGCAACAGGCTCGTTAGTACCCAGGGCCTAGCTTTCTCACAACCATTCATGCGTGCGTGTGTACTTCTTGCACGATGGCGGGACCTCCTGTTTTATGCCGACTCCGAACGGCTAAGTTGAGATAAGCTATTCTTGACAATTGATACTACTCGGATGATTTGTCAGATCATCACGTGAGGAGGGCCAATAAAAATTCATTTAGGTGTTGCTACGGCTGGGAATCGAACCCAGACCTTCTGCGCGCAGTTAATCGCACTAACCATCGCGCCACTAAGCGTCACTCATTTTTGGGCCTTAAATTTCGAGCTGGAATTATGAAATTTGATACACGTGTTCCTTGTTGCTCCCAGCAGAACAAGTGTATACATTTTTAAAATCTGCCTCCCACTTTTTAGAAAAACTAAGTTTTTGGCTCATAATCGCTAGCTAAGTCGATTTAGCCATGTCTGTCCGTCCGTCCGTCCGTCTGTACGTCACCAGTTTTTGGGCCTTAAATTTTGAGCTAGAAGGATGAAATTTGGTACACGTGCTCTTTGTTGCTCACAGCAGAACAAGTGTAAAAATTTTTGAAATCCGCCCACTGCCACGCCCCCTTTTTAGAAAAACGTAGTTTTTGGCCAAACCATAAGGAATTTTGAAAAAGTGTCTGAAAAACGTTGTTAGACAATCGTAATATCTATCTTTCGTTCATATAAAGTTTTTTGCCACGCCCACTTTTTGACGTTTTACGGTCAAATTTTAAAATTTTCGAAAAAAATGTTTATGCAGAATAATTAGTAATATTAATATAAACATTTCGTCCATAGATCATTTAAGCCCACGCCCACTTTTTGGGGAGTTTTCTTACAAAAACCGTTTGTATACCCTACCCCATAGCATATGCAGGAGGAAAACGATGTGTTTTGTCAAACAAAAACATATGAGAAGGTTACAATCCGCTTTGCGGATCGTTTAATACCTTATCCTATCCCATCCATAAAACTAATAACCCCAAAATGTTGGCAGGTTGGTTGTCACAACACAATGTTCAGACAGTTTATCATAATCTTTTGTGGTTCGACAAAAGAACAACGTTTTTCTTTTCCATATGCCTTGGGGTAGAGAATGCAAATAATTTTTGTAGGGAAACGCCTACAAAAAGTGGACGTGGGCTAAAATGATATATAGACCAAATATTTATATTATCATAACCAGTGATCTTTTCAAAAATTTTAAAAATAAACCAACAAAAGTTTTTTTTGGAAAACCCCCCCAAAAAGTGGGCGTAGACACTTTTTTCAAATTCCTTACGGTTTGGCCAAAAACTACGTTTTTCAAAAAAGGGGGCTTGGCAGTGGGCGGATTTTAAATTTGTATACACTTGTTGCGAAACCGACAGATTATAATACCAGCGACGATGGATTTTGCGAACAAGTGAAATAATTTGGTAATATAAGCATATGAGAAGGCTACAATCCGCTGTGCGGATCGTTTAATACCCTATCCCATCCCATCCTTAAAATTGATATCCCCAAAATATGGTCTTTATGGTCACAAAGTATTGAAAATGACGTTGTTACAACATATTGTTCCGAAGGATTATCAAATTCTTTTATGGTTCGACAAAAAACCACGCTTTTGTATTGCATATGCCTTGGGGTAGGGCATACAAATGGTTTTTGTAAGAAAACGCCCCCAAAAAGTGGGCTTGGGTTAAAATGGTCTATAGACGAAATGTTCATATAAACAATACTAATGATTCTGCATCAACATTTTTTTTCGAAAATTTTAAAATTTAACCGAAAAATGTTTTTTTTTAAAAACACCCCCAAAAAGTGGGCGTGGCAAAAAACTTTATACTGACGAAATATAGATAATTCGATTCTCTAAATATGCTACTCGGAACTTTTTTAAAATTCCTTACGGTTTGGCCAAAAACTGAGTTTTTCTGAAAAGGTTGCGTGGCAGTGGGCGGATTTTAAAAATTTTTATACCCTATCCCATAGGGGGGTATATTAGTTTTGATATATAGTTTGTAACATAGAGAAACAATTGAGCTACATATACCTCAAAGTATATGGATCGACTCAGAATCGATAAGTGAGTCGATTTAGCCATGACTGTGCGTCCGTCTGTCCTTCCGTACGTCATCAGTTGTTGGGCCTTAAATTTTGAGCTAGATTGATGAAATTTGGTACACGCGGTCTTTGTTGCTCCCAGCAGAACAAGTGTAAACATTTTTGAAATCCGCCCACTGCCAAGCCCCCTTTTCAGAAAAACGTAGTTTTTGGCCAAACCGTAAAGAATTTTTAAAAAGGTTTCTGAAAAGCGTAGTTGGACAATCTTTATATCTATATTTCGTTCATATAAAGTTTTTTGCCACGCCCACTTTTTGGGGGCGTTTAAAAAAAAAACGTTTTACGGTCAAATTTAAAAATTTTGATGCAGAATATTTAGTAATATTAATATAAATATTTCGGCTATAGACCATTTTAACCAACGCCACTTTTTGGGGGCGTTTTTATATAAAAAAATTTTTATACACTACCCCATAAAATATGCAGGAGAAAAACCTTGTCTTTTGTAGAACCGTACAATTTGTTGTGACATGGTCATTTTCTATATTTAATCCCCATCGTGTTTTAAGCCATATCCACATGTCCACATTTGGGGATATAAGTTTTACAAATGGAATGGGAAAGGGTATACAACGATCCGCACAGCGGATTGTAGCTCTCTCATATGTTTTTATACCCTATCCCATAGGAGCATATTAGTTTTGAAACATAGTTTATAACATAGAGAATTAATTTAGCTAGATATACCTCAAAGTATATGGATCGACTCAGAATCGATAGCTGAGTCGATTTAGCTATGTTTGTACGTCCGTCCGTCCGTACGTCACCAGTTTTTGGGCCTTAAATTTTGAGCTAGAAGGCTGAAATTAGGTACACGTGCTCTTTGTTGCTCCCAGCAGAACTACATACATTTTTTTTAAAATCCGTCCACTGCCACGCCCCCTTTTTAGGAAAACGTATTTTTTGGCCTATCCCATAGGGGGGTATATTAGTTTTGATACTTAGTTTGTAACATAGAGAAATAATTTTGCTACATATACCTCAAAGTATATGGATCGACTCAGAATCGCTAGCTGAGTCGAAATAGCCATGTCTGTCTGTCCGTCCGTCCGTCCGTCTGTTCGTCAGCGGTTTTTGGGCCTTAAATTTTGAGCTAGGATAATGAAATTTGGTATATAGGATCCTCATCCGTGCCACCAGAACAAGTGTAAAAATTTTTGAAATCCGCCCACTGCCACGCCCCCTTTTTAGGAAAACTTATTTTTTGGCCAAACCGTAAGGAATTTCAAAAAAGTGTCTGAGTAGCATATTTATACAATCCTAATATCTATATTTCGTTCATACAAAGTTTTTGCCACGCCCACTTTTTGGGGGCGTTTTTAGTAAAAAACCCTTTTTGTCCAAATTTTAAAACTTTCGAAAAAAATGTTGATGCAATGGTAATATAAACATTTTGTCCATAGATCATTTCCACCTACGCCCGTATTTTGGGGGCGTTTTCTTACAAAAACCATTTGTATACCCCATCCCAAGGCATTAGCAATAGAAATACGTTGTTTTTTGTCGAACCACACAAGATTTTGAAAAACTGTCTGAGCAATATATTGTGACAATGTCATTTTCTGTATTTCATCGCCATTAGGCCTATATTTTGAAGATATTAATTTAAAGGATGGGATGGGATAGGGTATTCAACGATCCGCATAGCGGATTGTAGCCTCTCATATTTTTATTAACATTTTGTCTCTAGATCATTTTAACTCATGCCCACTTTTTGGTTGCGTTATTCACAAAAGCCATTTGTATACCCTACTACAAGTTTAATGTTTATTGCCATCCCCCCTTTTTGGTAGCGTTTTCAGTAATTTTAAGGATGGGATAGGATATTAAACGATTCGCACAGCAGATTGTAGCCTTCTCATGTGATACTTTAGATATTAAGATTCTCTAAATACGTTATTCAAACACTTTTTCAAAATTCTCTACGGTTTGCCCAAATTACGTTTGTCTAAAAAAGTGTTCGGATTTCAAAAACTTTTACACTTATTTTGCTGGGAGCAACAGAGAGTACAAAATTTCATCATTCTAGCTCAAAATATAAGGCCCAAAAACTGGTGACGTACGGACGGATGGATGGACAGACCGACAGACATGGCTAAATCGACTCAGCTATAGATTCTGAGTCGATCCATATACTTTGAGGTATATCTAGATAAGTTATTTCTCTATGTAACAAAATATGTATTAAAACTAATAAACCCCTGTGGGATAGGATATCAAAATGTTGTTTTTTGTCGAACCATAAAAGATTTTTATAGAACGTCTGAACAATATGTTGTGATAACGTCATTTTCAATATTTTATGGCCATAAAGCCCACATTTTGGGGATATTACTTTAATGGATGGGATAGGGTATTCAACGATCCGAAACAATATTATTGTTGTAAAAATTGAGCCTATGCGTAAGGACTCCAAACTAGTTCCCCAGTACAAGCGCTGCTGAGGATACAATCATACGCAAGCTGTTATCAAAAAGAACTGCAGTGTGTAAAATGCTGCAAGTCATCTGACGGTAGATTGTATGTCAGATAAGAAAACTCCTGCTATCTGCATTAACTGTAAAGGCAATCATCCGGCATATTACCGCAGCTGCAAGGTAGTTAAAGAGTTGCAAAAAAGACGGACGAAATTTAATAGTATTCATTCACAGAAATTAAATTTAAACGAGATCATATTAGAAGGCTACAATCCGCTGTGCGGATCGTTTAATAACCTATCCCATCACATCCTTAAAATTAATATCTATAATATAGAACATATGGAAGGCTACAATCCGCTGTGCGGATAAAACTAAAATCCCCAAAAAAGTGGGCATGGCTAAGAACACGATGTGGATAAAATAGAAAAAATGATATAGTGACAACAAATTCTTCAGACTGCTTACAAAACAATTTTACGGTTCTACAAAAGACAAGGTTTTCTCCTGCATATGTTATGGGGTAGTGTATAAAAATTGTTTTTATATAAAAACGCCCCCAAAAAGTGGGCGTGGGTTAAAATGGTCTATATACGAAATGTTCATATTAATACTACCAATGATTGTGCATCAAATTTGACCAGAAAATGTTTTTTATAAAAAACGCCCCAAAAAGTGGGCGTGGCAAAAAAACTTTATGTTGACGAAATATAGATACTATGATTCTCTAAATATGCTGCTCAGACAATTTTTTTAAATTCCTTACGGTTTGGCCAAAAAAACACATTTTCCTAAAAAGGGGGCGTGGCAGTGGGCGGATTTCAAAATTTTTATACCCTATCCCATAGGGGGGTATATTAGTTTTGATACTTAGTTTGAAACATAGAGAAATAATTTCGCTACATATACCTCAAAGTATATGGATCGACTCAGAATCGCTAGCTGAGTCGAATTAGCCATGTCTGTCTGTCCGTCCGTCCGTCTGTCTGTTCGTCAGCGGTTTTTGGGCCTTAAATTTTGAGCTAGGATAATGAAATTTGGTATATAGGATCCTCGTTCATGCCAACAGAACAAGTGTAAAAATTTTTGAAATCCGCCCACTGCCACGCCCCCTTTTTAGGAAAACTTATTTTTTGGCCAAACCGTAAGGAATTTCAAAAAAGTGTCTGAGTAGCATATTTAGACAATTTTAATATCTATATTTCGTTCATACAAAGTTTTTTGCCACGCCCACTTTTTGGGGGCGTTTTTAGTAAAAAACGCTTTTTGTCCAAATTTTAAAACTTTCGAAAAAAAATTTTGATGCAAATACTTCCGAAATGGTAATATAAACATTTTGTCCATAGATCATTTTCACCTACGCCCACATTTTGGGGGCGTTTTCTTACAAAAACCATTTGTATACCCCATCCCAAGGCATTAGCAATAGAAATACGTTGTTTTTTGTCGAACCACACAAGATTTTGAGAAACTGTCTGAGCAATATATTGTGACAATGTCATTTTCTGTATTTCATCGCCATAAGGCCTATATTTTGAGGATATTAATTTGAAGGATGGGATGGGATAGGGTATTCAACGATCCGCATAGCGGATTGTAGCCTCTCATATGTTTTACACTTGTTTTGGTGGCACGGACAAGGATCTTATATACCAAATTTCATTGTCCTAGCTCAAAATTTAAGGCCCAAAAATCGGTGACGAACAGACAGACATGGCTAATTCGACTCAGCTAGCGATTCTGAGTCGATCTATATACTTTGAGGTATATGTAGCTAAATTATTTCTCTATGTTACAAACTAAGTATCAAAACTTATATACCCCTATGGGATAGGGTATAAAAAGCCTAAAATTCCGATGAAACATAAGAGAAGGCTACAATCCGCTGTGCGGATCGTTGAATACCCAATCCCATCCCATCTGTAAAACTGTAAAACTAATGTCACCAAAATGTGGGCATGGCTTAAAACACGATGGGGATTTAATATAGAAAATGAAATCGTCACAACAAATTTTACGGTTCTACAAAAGACAAGGTTTTTCTCCTACATATTTTATGGGGTAGTGTATAAAAATGTTTTTTATATAAAAACGCCCCCAAAAAGTGACGTTGGTTAAAATGGTCTATAGACGAAATATTTATATTAATATTACTAAATATTCTGCATCAAAATTTTTAAATTTGACCGTAAAACGTTTTTTTTTAAACGCCCCCAAAAAGTGGGCGTGGCAAAAAACTTTATATGAACGAAATATAGATATAAAGATTGTCCAACTACGCTTTTCAGAAACCTTTTTAAAAATTCTTTACGGTTTGGCCAAAAACTACGTTTTTCTGAAAAGGGGGCTTGGCAGTGGGCGGATTTCAAAAATGTTTACACTTGTTCTGCTGGGAGCAACAAAGACCGCGTGTACCAAATTTCATCAATCTAGCTCAAAATTTAAGGCCCAACAACTGATGACGTACGAAAGGACAGACGGACGCACAGTCATGGCTAAATCGACTCACTTATCGATTCTGAGTCGATCCATATACTTTGAGTTATATGTAGCTAAATTATTTCTCTACGTTACAAACTATGTATCAAAACTAATATCCCCCTATTGGATAGGGTATAAATATGTCGAAGACAAAGCAGGCCATAATCGAAAAACCTAAATTTTCACAAACTACGCGGCCATCAGATATCCGTTCGGATCTTGTACATCCAGAACCAAATGTACAAACGTATGCTTAAGCTACAGTATCCGATAACGCCCAAAAAATATCTCGCCTGACACAATTTCAAACGTATTTTCGATTATTCTTTTAAAACTTGAGGAACAAAGCAAACGAATAAACTTATTTTTGGCAGGCTCGTTAAGCTCGAAAATAGTATTCGCAATAGAAGTACCCCACCTTTAACATGAATAGATTGCATAAAATTCTTACGTGGAATGCCAATGGGCATTGGCAAAAACTTGGAGAACTTGAATTATTTATGCAGGAAAGAGATATATACATCTGTTTAATATCCGAAACTCACGCCAAGAGTAATTCGAACTTAAATCCATAGAATAAGGCTAGAGGAGGAGCCTCACTATATATAAAAGAGTGTATCGAACATTCGATTGATCTGAAATTAGAAATCAAAATAATGCAAGTTAGCTCTATACAAATCAAAATCAGGCAATCCTTTCTGAAGATATCGTCTATTTACTGCCCACCACGATGCAAGGTTGAGAAAATTGACTTTGAAAACTTGCTTAATTCCCTTGGACAACGTTTTGTCATCGGAGGGGACTTTAATGCAAAACATACATTCTGGAGATCTAGATGCATATCACAGAAAGGTAGGATGCTTTATGATGAAGGTAGAAAACACAACACCGAATTTCATTCTACGGGAAAACCAACTGAACGGCCAACTGATGTTTGAAAAATACCGGATTTGATCGATTTTTTCATTGTAAAAGGTCTGCCGTCCAATCGAATCAAAGTCGAAGAATGCTTTGATCTTTCCTCTGATCATTCTCCGGTCATTTTAACAACGAGCGAGTCACTCATTATAAATGAAAAACCACCCAGATTAACAAACGGGAAAACCAACTGGGAAGGTTTCAAAAACGATATTGAATATAATATCCGACTGGGTGTATCGCTTAGAACCCCATCGGAACTTGAAGTAGCGGTTGACTCCTTTATCGATACCATCCAAAAAGCAGCATGGAATAATACTCCTCAACTAAACAAAATAGTGAACTATAGTAAAATTAAGTACCCCCGAGAAATACATGATTTAGTAAGACAAACATATGAGAAGGCTACAATCCGCTGTGCGGATCGTTTAATACCCTATCCCATCCCATCCTTAAAATTGATATCCCCAAAATATGGTCTTTATGGTCATAAAGTATTGAAAATGACGTTGTTACAACATATTGTTCCGAAGGATTATCAAATTCTTTTATGGTTCGACAAAAAACCACGTTTTTGTATTGCATATGCCTTGGGGTAGGGCATACAAATGGTTTTTGTAGGAAAACGCCCCCAAAAAGTGGGCGTGGGTTAAAATGGTCTACAGATGAAATGTTCATATTAATACTACCAATGATTTTGCATCAAAATTTTTTTCGAAAATTTTCAAATTTGGCCAAAAAAGGTTTTTTTATGAAAAACGCCCCAAAAAGTGGGCGTGGCAAAAAACTTTGTATCGACAAAATATAGATATTATGATTCTCTAAATATGCTTCTCAGACTTTTTTTTAAAATTCCTTACGGTTACAAACTTAATGTCAAAACTAATATACCCCCCTATGGGATAGGGTATAAACATATGAGAAGGCTACAATCCGCTGTGCGGATCGTTGAATCTCCTATCCCATCAGATCCTTAATATTAATATCTCCAAAAAGTGGGCTTTATGGGCCTATAATATAGAAAATGACATTGTCACAACATATTGTTCAATAAGTTTATCAGAATCTTTTGCTGTTTGACAAAAAACATCGTTTTTCTCCTGCATATGCTATAGGGTAGGGTATACAAACGGTTTTTGTAAGAAAACGCGCCCAAAAAGTGGGCGTGGGTTAAAATGATCTTTAGACGAAATGTTCACATTAATACTACCAATGATTGTGCATCAAATTTTTTTTTGTTTTTTATAAACAACGCCCCCAAAAGTGGGCGTGGCAAAAAACTTTATATAAACGAAATATAGATATTACGATTCTCTAAATATGCTGCTCAGACACTTTTTTAAAATTCCTTACGGTTTGGCCAAAAAATACATTTTCCTAAAAAGGCGGCGTGGCAGTGGGCGAATTTCAAAAATGTTTACACAGACATGGCTAACTCGACTAAGCTAGCGATTCTGAGTCGATCCATATACTTTGAGGTATATGTAGCTAAATTATTTCTCTATGTTACAAACTAAGTACCAAAACTAATATACCCCTATGGGATAGGGTATAAATAGCTGTGCCGCCAATTAGGGGAAACTCAAGACTTTTGGGCAAAAAGCGATAAGGAAAACTTATAACTTATAATGTGTTACTAAGCAGACGTGCATCCAGTATTTTGGACGTCCGAACATTCCGAGGAGTTAACATCGACTCGGACCACTACCTTGTAGCAGCCAAGGTAAGAATGCGGATATCCACCACGCCACAACAATCCAGAAATACTGTGAAAAAATTTAATGTCGGAAGACTGCAATCGCAAGAGACCGCCAAGACCTTCGCACAACGCGTATCCCTTAACCTCTCGATTAACACCATACCACCAGCATCGAATGTCGAAGAGCAATGGCAACGATGCCAACAGGCCATTAGATCAGCCGCAACTGATGTGCTAGGTTTCTCGCGCCCACCAGCAAGAAACCCCTGGTTTGATGAGGAATGCCGACAGATGCTCGCAGCCAAGAACGAGGCCTACAAGGCTAAGCTGCAGGTGAAGACGAGAGCTGCCATTGAGCTCTATAGGCAAAGAAGAAGGGAAGAACATCGGCTTTTCAGCAAGAAGAAAAAAGAGCAAGAAAAGCGCGCGATCGAGGATATAGAGAGGTGCCACTCCAGGAACGATGTTCGCAAGTTTTACCAAAGTGTAAAACGTCAAAGCCAAGGATACAAGGCTCGAACAGAATCCTGTCGAGATGAACAAGGAAATATTGTAGTTGAGACACAGTCGATGCTGAGGATATGGAAGAACCACTTCTGCAGACTGTTAAACGGCGATGACGAACAACATTCCGCTGTCAGGCAGAACAAACCATTCAATATTGGCAACGACAGCGAAAACTGCCAACCACCCGACCTGAGTGAAGTGAGGATAGCAATATCTAAACTCAAGCTTAATAAGGCTGCCGGAAATGACGGCCTTCCCGCTGAGCTCTATGAGGCCGGCGGAGATGACTTGGTAAGTAACATCCACCAACTCATAAGCCAAATCTGGTCGGATGAAAATATGCCTGAAGAATGGAACCTCAGCATCGTTTGCCCGATCCACAAAAAAGGAGACCCTCTGAACTGCGCCAACTACAGAGGCATAAGTCTCCTCAACATCGCCTACAAGATCCTATCTGCCGTAATATGTGAACGCCTGAAACCGTTTACCAACAACCTGATTGGCCCTTATCAGTGTGGTTTTAGGCCAGGAAAGTCCACAACCGATCAAATTTTCACACTTCGGCAGATCCTGGAAAAAACTCAAGAAGTCCAAATCGATACCCACCACCTATTCATCGATTTCAAAGCCGCATATGACAGCATTTATAGAGACGAACTGTACAGAGCCATGTCTAGTTTTGGTATACCGCCCAAACTCGTCCGTTTGTGTAGGATGACGATAGAGAATTCTCGCTGCTCCATCAGGGTCGGAAACGACCTCACCGACACATTCGATACCAAAAAAGGATTTAGGCAAGGCGATGCGCTGTCATGTGACTTCTTTAATCTGATTCTTGAGAGAATTGTGCAAAACTCCAAAGCCAACACCAGAGGCACAATTTTCCAAAAGTCGGTGCAACTACTAGCATACGCTGACGATATTGACATCATTGGTAGGACTCAACGTGATGTCATAGCCACGTTTGCTAGTATAGAGAAGGAAGCGGCGAAAATGGGTTTAGCAGTAAATGAGGGTAAGACTAAGTATATGCTGTCAACACGAAAGGACACACAACATCGACGAATTGGACAGAACGTCACCATTGACAGATATAACTTTGAGGTAGTACGGGACTTTGTCTACCTCGGCTCCGCTATTAACTCTGACAACAACATCTCGTCAGAAATTAAACGAAGAATTACTCTTGCCAACCGCTGTTTCTTCGGGCTAAGAAGGCAATTTAGTAGTAAAGCCCTCACTCGAACTACTAAGGAGATCCTATATAAGACCCTGATCATCCCAGTCCTGCTCTACGGCGCTGAAGCATGGACCGTATCAAAAGCGGATGAAGAAATCCTTGGTAGATTCGAGAGGAAAATTCTTCGAAAAATCTTCGGTCCCGTTTGCGTTGACGGGCTATGGAGACGAAGATTCAACCAAGAACTATACGAGCTGTACAGCGACATGCCCCTGGTCAAAAAACTCCGCATTGGACGTTTAAGATGGCTAGGACATGTAGAACGAATGGACACCAATACTCCGGCTCGCAGAGTCTTCGATTCCCAGCCAGACGTCGGACGCAGTAGAGGAAGACCTCGCCTTAAGTGGCGCGCACAAGTGGAAACCGACCTCAACCAACTTGGAGTGCGCAACTGGAGGCAGTTAGCTAAGGACCGGGCTAATTGGAGAGGCATGTTGGTTGAGGCCCAGGTTCATTCCGGACTTTAGCGCCACTTAAGTAAGTAAGTAAGCAGACGTGCGCTATTAAGTGGCAACAATCACACTAGTTTTCAAGCGTTAGTTTAACGTACCAAGGTTTTTTTCCGCTATTAATATCCGGATTAGTTTTTAAGCGATCCAGAACTCTTTAATTCCTTATGAATATTCGCCATTTTTGCATAAGACTTTAGAAAAACCTCAAAACAATTAAACCCACACATCACCTACTCCACATACCACCAAACTTTCTCATTTCGTTCGTACACACGAATACATATGTCCGCTTAAAGAAACAGAATACCTCCTAAACTAGTGTCACAAAAAATCTCTTCAGCGAACAACACTACAGAAATGCCGAAGCTCTTCGCACGCAAAGCGATTACATTAGTTCACTGCTTTCGTCACGAATGAAAGAATTTGAAAAGAGACTAACCGCTAAAATCGACACCGACGTAGCAAATCTCAAGAGTTCAATTGATGACGTCAACCTATGAGAAGGCTACAATCCGCTTTGCGGATCGTTGAATACCCTATCCCATCCCATCCTTAAAATTAACATCTCCAAACATATGAGAAGACTACAATCCGCTGTGCGGATCATTTAATACCCTATCCCAACCCATCCTTAAAAATAATATCCCCAAAATGTGGTCTTTATAGTCATAAAGTATTGAAAATGGCGTTGTCACAACATATTGTTCAGAAGGTTCATCAAATTCTTTTATGGTTCGACGAAAAACAACGTTTTTCTATTGCATATGCCTTGGGGTAGGGCATACAAATGTTTTTTTGTAAGAAAACGCCTCCAAAAAGTGGGCGGGGGTTAAAATGGTCTATAGTCGAAATGTTCATATTAATACTACGAATGAGCGTGCATCAAATTTTTTTGAAAATTTTATAATTTGACCAGGAAAGGTTTTTTATAAAAAACGCCCCCATAAAGTGGGCGTTGCAAAAAACTTTATATTAACGAAATATAGATAATACGATTCTCTAAATATGCTGCTCAGACACTTTTTTAAAATTCCTTACGGTTTGGCCAAAAAATACGTTTTTCTGAAAAGGGGGCGTGGCGGTGTGCGGATTTCAAAAATTTTTACACTTCTTCTGCTGGGAGCAACAAAGACCACGTGTACCAAATTTCATCATTCTAGCTCAAAATTTAAGGCCTTAAAATCGGTGACGTACAGACGGACGGACGGACGGACGGACAGACAGACATGGCTTAATTGATTCTGAGCCGATCCATATACTTTGAGGTATATGTAGCTAAATTATTTCTCTATGTTACAAACTAAGTATCAAAACTATATACCCCTATGGGATAGGGTATAAACATATGAGAAGGCTACAATCCGCTGCGCGGATCGTTTAATAATAATTTTTTTTCAAAATCCGCCCACTGCCACGCCCCCTTTTTAGGAAAACGTTTTTTCTTGGCCAAACCGTAAAGAATTTTAAAAAAGTGTCCGAGCAGCATATTTATAGAATCGAATTATCTATATTTCGTCAATATAAAGTTTTTTGCCACGCCCACTTTTTGGGGGCATTTTTAATAAAAAACGTTTTTCGGTCAAATTTTAAAATTTTCGAAAAAAATGTTGATGCAGAATCATTAGTATTGTTAATATTAACATTTCGTCTATAGACCATTTCAACCCACGCCCACTTTTTATATAAAAACCATTTTTATACACTACCCCATAACATATGCAGGAGAAAAACCTTGTCTCTTGTAGAACCGTAAAATTTGTTCTGACAATGTCATTTTCTATATTTAAATCCCTATCGTGTTTAAAGCCATGTCCACTTTTTGGGGATTTTAGTTTTACAGATGGGATGGGATAGGGTATTCAACGATCCGCACAGTGGATTGTAGCCTTCTCATATGTTTAGAGAATCGAATTATCTATATTTCGTCAATATAAAGTTTTTTGACACGCCCACTTTTTGGGGGCGTTTTCTATAAAAAACTTTTTTTGGCCAAATTTGAAAATTTTCGAAAAAAATTTTGATGCAAAATCATTGGTAGTATTAAAATGAACATTTCGTCAGAAGACCATTTTAACCCACTCCCACTTTTTGGGGGCGTTTTCCTACAAAAACCATTTGTATGCCCTACCCCAAGGCATATGTAATACAAAAACGTGGTTGTTTGTCCATAAAACCATAAAAGAATTTGATAATTCTTCGGAACAATATGTTGTAACAAAGTCATTTTCAATACTTTATGACCATAAAGACCATATTTTGGGGATATCAATTTTATGGATGGGATGGGATAGGGTATTAAACGATCCGCACAGCGGATTGTAGCCTTCTCATATGTTTATACACTATCCCATAGGGGTATATTAGTTTTGATACTTAGTTTGTAACATAGAGAAATAATTTAGCTACATATACCTCAAAGTATATCGATCGACTTAGAATCGCTAGCTGAGTCGAATTAGCCATGTCTGTCTTCTGTCCGTCCGTCCGTCCGTCCGTCCGTCCGTCTGTCTGTTCGTCACCGATTTTTGGGCCTTAAATTTTGAGCTAGGATAATGAAATTTGGTATATATGATCCTTGGCCGAGTCACCAGAACAAGTGTAAACATTTTTTAAAATCCGCCCACTGCCACGCCCCATTTTAGAAAAACGTGGTTTTAAGCCAAACCGTAAGGAATTTCAAAAAAGTGTGTAAGCAACGTATTTAGACAATTCTAATATCTATATTTCGTCCATACAAAGTTTTTTGCCACGCCCACTTTTTGGGGGCGTTTTTAGTAAAAAACGCTTTTTGTCCAAATTTAAAAAAAAATCGAAAACAATTTTGATGCAAATGTTTCCGTAATGATAAAATAAACAAGGCATATGCAATAGAAAAACGTTGTTTATACCCTATCCCATAGGGGGGTATATTAGTTTTGACATTAAGTTTGTAACATAGAGAAATAATTTCGATACATATACCTCAAAGTATATGGATCGATTCAGAATCGCTAGCTGAGTCGATTAAGCCATGTCTGTCTGTCCGTCCGTCCGTCCGTCCGTCTGTGTGTCACCGATTTTTGGGCCTTAAATTTTGAGCTAGAGTGTTAAAATTTGGTATATAGACTCTCTGGCCGACGAAGCAGAACAAGTGTAAAAATTTTTGAAATCCGCCCACTGCCACGCCCCCTTTTTGAAAAACGTAGTTTAAAGCCAAACCGTAAGGAATTTCAAAAAAGTGTCTGAGCAGCATATTTAGACAATCCTAATATCTATATTTCGTTCATACAAAGTTTTTTGCCACGCCCACTTTTTGGGGGCGTTTTTAGTAAAAAACGCTTTTTGTCCAAATTTTAAAACTTTCGAAAAAAAATTTGATGCAAATACTTTCGCAATGGTAATATAAACATTTTGTCCATAGATCATTTTCACCTGCGCCCACATTTTGGGGGCGTTTTCTTACAAAAACCATTTGTATACCCTATCCCAAGGCATTAGCAATAGAAATACGTTGTTTTTTGTCGAACCACAAAAGATTTTGAGAAACTGTCTGAGCAATATATTGTGACAATGTCATTTTCTGTTTTTCATCGCCATAAAGAATATATTTTGAGGATATTAATTTAAAGGATGGGATGGGATAGGGTATTCAACGATCCGCATAGCGGATTGTAGCCTCTCATATGTTTATACCCTATCCCATAGGGGGGTATATTAGTTTTGACATTAAGTTTGTAACATAGAGAAATAATTTCGATACATATACCTCAAAGTATATGGATCGATTCAGAATCGCTAGCTGAGTCGATTAAGCCATGTCTGTCTGTCCGTCCATCCGTCCGTCCGTCTGTGTGTCACCGATTTTTGGGCCTTAAATTTTGAGCTAGAGTGTTGAAATTTGGGATATAGACTCTCTGGCCGACGAAGCAGAACAAGTGTAAAAATTTTTGAAATCCCCCTACTGCCACGCCCCCTTTTTGAAAAAAGTAGTTTAAAGCCAAACCGTAAGGAATTTCAAAAAAGTGTCTGAGCAGCATATTTAGACAATCCTAATATCTATATTTCGTTCATACAAAGTTTTTTGCCACGCCCACTTTTTGGGGGCGTTTTTAGTAAAAAACGCTTTTTGTCCAAATTTTAAAACTTTCGAAAAAAAATTTGATGCAAATACTTTCGCAATGGTAATATAAACATTTTGTCCATAGATTATTTTCACCTGCGCCCACATTTTGGGGGCGTTTTCTTACAAAAACCATTTGTATACCCCATCCCAAGGCATTAGCAATAGAAATACGTTGTTTTTTGTCGAACCACAAAAGATTTTGAGAAACTGTCTGAGCAATATATTGTGACAATGTCATTTTCTGTTTTTCATCGCCATAAAGCCTATATTTTGAGGATATTAATTTAAAGGATGGGATGGGAAAGGGTATTCAACGATCCGCATAGCGGATTGTAGCCTCTCATATGTTTATACCCTATCCCATAGGGGTATATTAGTTTTGATACTTAGTTTGTAACATAGAGAAATAATTTTGCTACATATACCTCAAAGTATATGGATCGACTCAGAATCGCTAGCTGAGTCGATTAAGCCATGTCTGTCTGTCCGTCCGTCCGTCCGTCCGTCCGTCTGTACGTCACCGATTTTTAGGCCTTAAATTTTGAGCTAGGATAATGAAATTTGGTATATAGGATCCTCGTCTCTGCCTACAGAACAAGTGTAAAAATTTTTGAAATCCGCCCACTGCCACGACCCCTTTTTATACCCTATCCCATAGGGGGGTATATTAGTTTTGATACTTAGTTTTTAACATAGAGAAATAATTTTGCTACATATACCTCAAAGTATATGGATCGACTCAGAATCGCTAGCTGAGTCGATTAAGCCATGTCTGTCTGTCCGTCCGTCCGTCCGTCCGTCTGTACGTCACCGATTTTTAGGCCTTAAATTTTGAGCTAGGATAATGAAATTTGGTATATAGGATCCTCGTCTCTGCCTACAGAACAAGTGTAAAAATTTTTGAAATCCGCCCACTGCCACGCCCCCTTTTAAGAAAAACTCAGTTTTTGACCAAACCGTAAGGAATTTTAAAAAAAATTCTGAACAACATATTTAGACAATATTAATATCTATATTTCGTCCATATAAAGTTTTTTGCCACGCCCACTTTTTGGGGGCGTTTTCAATTAAAAACTGTTTTCGGTCAAATTTTAAATTTTTCGAAAAAAAATTTGATGCAGAATCATTAACATTATTAATATGAACATTTCGTCTATATACCATTTCAACCCACGCCCACTTTTTGGGGGCGTTTTTATATAAAAACCATTTTTATACACTACCCCATAACATATGCAGGAGAAAACCTTGACTTTTGTAGAACCGCAAAATTGTTTTGTAAGCAGTCTGAAGAACTTGTTGTCACTATATCATTTTTTCTATTTTATCCACATCGTGTTTTTAGCCATGCCCCCTTTTTTGGGGATTTTAGTTTTATGGATAGGATGGGATAGGGTATTCAACGATCCGCACAGCGGATTGTAGCCTTCTCATATGTTAAGAAAAACTCAGTTTTTGACCAAACCGTAAGGAATTTTAAAAAAGTTTCTGAACGACATATTTAGACAATATTAATATCTATATTTCGTCCATATAAAGTTTTTTGCCATGCCCACTTTTTGGGGGCGTTTTCAATTAAAAACTGTTTTCGGTCAAATTTTAAATTTTTAAAATTTTGATGCAGAATCATTAACATTATTAATATGAACATTTCGTCTATATACCATTTTAACCCACGCCCACTTTTTGGTGGCGTTTTTATATAAAAAACATTTTTATACACTACCCCATAACATATGCAGGAGAAAACCTTGTCTTTTGTAGAACCGTAAAATTGTTTTGTAAGCAGTCTGAAGAATTTGTTGTCACTATATCATTTTTTCTATTTTATCCACATCGTGTTTTTAGCCATGCCCAATTTTTTGAGGATTTTAGTTTTATGGTTAGGATAGGATAGGGTATTCAACGATCCGCACAGCGGATTGTAGCCTTCTCATATGTTTTTATTATAAATTCAGCAATTAGATTAGAATACATACCAAGCCAGTGGAAAATAGCGGAAGTGATTATGGCAGGTATAACGCAAGGAAGCGTCCTTGGACCAATCCAGTTCCTCTTATTCACTCGTGATATCCCACAAACAAAACATACAATAGTTGCAACGTTGGCTGACGATACTGCTATACAAGCAGTTGGTACAACAATAGAGGAAACAAATATCAAATTACAAAACGCTCTTAACAAGGTTCATGAATGGACTAAATCATGGCGAATTGCACTTAATGAGAGCAAATCTATCCATGTAGATTTTTCGTATAAATGCACAATCAATTTGCCTGTTTTTCTAAATACGGTTCGAGTCCCGTTTGCAAATGAAGCGAAATATCTCGGTATGACACTCGATGCAAAATTAAAATGGAAATCGCATGTAAAAAATAAATGCGAAGAACTTAAAAATAAATATGGTATACAACTATAGGGCTGTACCAGTGAAACGAATCTAAACATTTCACAAACTTTTGAAAACAAAATGTTAAGATCATTCGTCAATGCGCCGTGGTACGATATGAATGAAGATCTATGCAGAGATCTGGGTATTCCCGCAGTTAAAGATGAAACAAAAAATTTTGCACGAAAACATAAAAAAACGTTTATTAGGACACGTTAACACAACAGTCCTCCAAATTCTTGACGAAACAAATATATTGCGGCGTCTTCAAAGAACTAAACCCTTAGATTTGGCCCGATAATAACAAACCGCGCTATAAATTGCGGAAAAAGCAGGAACTCTCAAGGGAAAGTTACCTCCCAAACATATTATTTACTCGTGATAAAAAAAATGCTAGATAAGTCGAATACTTAGTTGCAATAGAAATACAAAATGGGTGGTAGTTTTAATGAGAAAAAATCGCACACTACTTAAGGCACGTGCTCACCGTGTCTATGAAGATTTCCACCAGCCCACGAAATGAAAAATGTTTCGGTGATATTAATTTTGTGGATGGGATGGAATAGGGTATTAAATGATCCACAGCGCACAGCATAGCGGATTATAGCCTTCTCATATGTTTTTGATGTTTATACCCTATCCCATAGAGGTAAATTATTTTTGATACATAGTTTTCAACATGAGTCGATTAACGTCACCAGTTTGTGGTCCTAAAATTTTGAGCTAGAATGACGAAATTTTGTACACGCTCTCTTTGTTGCTCCCAGCACATATTTGAAAAAACTTTCGATGCAAGATCATTGGCTATCATAATATGAACATTTCGTCTATACACCATTTTAGCCCACGTAAATTTTTGGGGGCGTTTCGCTACAAAAACCATTTTTATACCCAACCCCATAGTATATGCAATAGAAAACGTTTTTTGTCAAACCATAAACGATTTTGATAAACTGTCCGAACAATGTCTTGTGACAACATCATTTTCTATATTTCATTACCATTAAGCCCACAATTTGAGGATACTTATATTAAGGATGGGATGGGATAGGGTATTAAACGATCCGCACAGGGGATTGTAGCTTTCCCATATGTTTTTTATTCACAAATATCTTAATAAATAATTTATAGCCTAAGTAAATATAAAAGCAATACACGAGCTTTTGACAGAGTAAATGACCATTATGGTTCGCAATACATATTTTATATTTTTTGTTTGAATTATGCAAATATTTTTAGCGAAAATTATTGTAATATTTTTTATTTTTTATTTGTAAGTAGGAAAATGTGAAAAAACCTTAAGAAGGCGGTCGTAACTTTTTTTAAAAAAAAAAAAATATATATAAACTAAAACTCTTTTCCACTGGATAACAAGCAGAAAATATGTACAGTGCTTAATTCTCCCAGTTGTCTTTAGATCAACAATTACATGTCAGGTCCTTATTTTACTTAAACTATTTTTTAGCTTTAGACCAGTCTAGCTAACAGTATTTGTTTCTATTTAACCTGTTAATATTACTTTTATCGCTTTCAGGTATGTCAATGCAAATTCCCACCCCCGACTCAAGATGCAAGTTAGAACCTCATTGGAACACGATGTGGCGGTTGACACTTTTATTGATACAGTTGAAAAAGCAACGTGGGATAGTACTCCCCAACAAAGAAAAATATTGAGGAATAGTAAAATTAAGTACTCCCGGAAAAAAAAGAAAAGCTCGTAAAAGATGGCAACAAACTCATGTTCCGCAAGATAAATCGGTTGAGTAATTTGGTATCAAATTCGATTAAAAATTTTAAAAATCATGCAGTAGAATCATATCTGCATAGCCTAACCTACCGTAAAGAATCAAATTATTCTCTTTGGAAAACATTTATAGTCATAAAACGGCCAAAACGGCGATACGAAAAAAACAGGCGTCTTTGCCGCTCATCTTGAGGAATCATTTAAGCCCTTTAATGGTCCAGCCCAAAATCAAAACATTTATGTATTCGGTACTATAACCGAAAATAATGTTGTAAAAAGGCTCCAGGTTATGACCTGATTACGGGGGAACTTTTTTAAAATGTTGCCTCGAAAAGCATTATCTAAACTTCTCTACATTGTAAATGCGGCAATTAGATAAGAGTACATACCAAGACAGTGGAAAGCCGCAGAAGTGATTATGGTTCAAAAACCAGGAAAATCACAAAATGTTATAAAATCTTACAGACCTATTTCACTTCTTCCAATAATTTCAAAAGTTGTTGAAAGTATATAACAACCCATTATTGATCAGAAACGCCTTTTACCTGACCATTAATATGGCATTAGAAGTAAACATTCGACTGTGGACCAAGTTCATTGAATTAATGATGTTATCGAGAAAGCTTTCGAAGATAGGAAAATTTGCTGAGGCGAATTTCTTGACATGTCGAGAGCTTTTGACAAGGTTTGACATAGAGGCCTTTCATACAAATTAAGAAAAGGTCTGCCTGCACAATTATATAATATCCTCGTGTCGTATCTTGAGCATAGAATCTTCCATGTGAAACTTGGAAACGAATATTCAGAGTTCAGAGACATAATGGCAGGAGTACCCCAAGGAAGCAACCTTGGAACACTCTGGTTCCTTCTACTTACACGATACAATAGTTACAACGTTTGCTAACGGTACTGCTATACTAGCAGTTGGCACAACAATAGAGGAAACAAAATATCAAATTACAAAACGTTCTTAACGTGGTTAATGAATAAACAAAATCCTTGCGGATTGCACTTAACGAGAGCAGCTCGATTCATGTAGATTTTTCGTATAAACGGACAAACAATCTGCCTGTATTTCTAAATACGGTTCGAGTCCCGTTTGCAAATCAAGCGATATATCTCGGAATGAAACTCGATGGAAAATTAATATGGAAGTCGCATGTACGGAGAACTGTACTGGTTGCTCTGTAAATATTCGGAGCTTAACCTTGATAACAAGCTGCTATTATAAAGGGTGGTTAAATCTTAAGGGGCGATGATAATTTTGAATAAAACTCAAATTATTTAGGAAATTATTGTCATTTCTTATTATTATGATAATATTGGTATGGTTCAATTATGTATATACCAAAATATCGGCCAAATGGCCGATGGTCGAACTTTTCGAATTATCTTATCCTTTATTGAATTGTTGCTGGCTTATCGACGTACACCTTTTCTTTCAAATAACCCCAAAGAAAGAAGTCCAACGGTGTCAAATCACATGATCTTGGCCGCTGATTGACATCGCCACCAAGTGAGATAACACGGCGATTGAATTTGTCGCGTAAAAGATCCATTATTTCGTTAGCTGTTTGGCAAGTGACACCGTCCTGTTAAAACCACATATCGTCCACATCCATATCTTCCAATTCGGGCCATAAAAAGTTCGTTACCATCTCACGATAGCGAACACCATTCACGGTAATTGCCTGACCGGCCTCATTTTGGGAAAAATACGGCCCGATGATGCCGCCAGCCCATAAACCGCACCAAACAGTCACTCTTTGTAGCTCCATTGGTTTTTCGACAATCACTCTTGGATTTTTGCACAATTTTTCGATTGTACACACATTCGGACGATTAAATTGACCGAAAAAAACATATGAGAAGGCTACAATCCACTGTGCGGATCGTTGAATACCCTATCCCATCCTATCTGTAAAACTAAAATCCCCAAAAAGTGGACATGGCTAAAATCACGATGTGGATAAAATAAAGAACATATGAGAAGGCTACAATCCGCTGTGCGGATCGTTGAATACCCTATCCCATCCTATCCATAAAACTAGAATCCCCAAAAAAGTGGGCATGGCTAAAAACACGATGTGGATAAAATAAAAAAAATGATATAGTGACAACAAATTCTTCAGGCTGCTTACAAAACACTTTTACGGTTCTACAAAAGACAAGGTTTTCTCCTGTATATGTTATGGGGTAGTGTATAAAAATGGTTTTTATATAAAAACGCCCCCAAAAAGTGGGCGTGGGTTAAAATGGTATAAAGACGAAATGTTCATATTAATAATGTTAATGATTCTGCATCAAAAATTTTTTCGAAAAATTTAAAATTTGACCGAAAACAGTTTTTTATTGAAAACGCCCCCAAAAAGTGGGCGTGGCAAAAAACTTTATATGAACGAAATATAGATATTACGATTCTGTAAATATGCTGTTCAGACACTTTTTTAAAATTCTTTACGGTTTTGCCAAAAATTACGTTTTTCTAAAAAGGGGGCGTGGCAGTGGGCGGATTTCAAAACTTTTTACACTTGTTCTGGTGACTCGGACAAGGATCTTATATACCAAATTTCATTATCCTAGCTCAAAATTTAAGGCCGAAAAATCGGTGACGAACAGACAGACGGACGGACGGACACACGGACGGACGGACGGACGGACGGACGGACATGGCTAATTCGACTCAGCTAGCGATTCTGAGTCGATCCATATACTTTGAGGTATATGTAGCAAAATTATTTCTCTATGTTACAAACTATGTATCAACACTATTATACCCCCCTATGGGATAGGGTATAAACATATGAGAAGGATACAATCCACTGTGCGGATCGTTGAATACCCTATCCCATCCAATCTGTAAAACTAAAATCCCCAAAAAGTGGACATGACTAGAAACACGATGTGGATAAAATAAAGAAAATGACATGGTGACAACAAATTCTTCAGACTGCTTATAAAAAAACTTTTACGGTTCTACAAAAGGCAAGGTTTTCTCCTGCATATGTTATGGGGTAGTGTATAAAAATGGTTTTTATATAAAAACGCCACAAAAAAGTGGGCAGGGGTTAAAATAGTCTATGGACGAAATGTTCATATTTATATTACAAATGATTTTGCATCAAAATTTTTTTCGAAAATTTTCAAATTTGACCAGAAAAGGATTTTTTTTTTGCAGAAAACGCCTCCTAAAAGTGGGCGTGGCAAAAAACTTTGTATTGACGAAATTTAGATATTACGATTCTCTAAATATGCTGCTCAGACACTTTTTTAAAACTTCTTACGGTTTGGCCAAAAAATACATTTTCCTAAAAAGGGGGCGTGGCAGTGGGCGGATTTCAAAAATGTTTACACTTGTTCTGGTGGCACGGACGAGGATCCTCTGTACCAAATTTCATTATCATAGCTTCAAATTTAAGGCCCAAAAATCGGTGACGAACAGACAGACGGACGGACGGAAAATGTTTTTTTTGGCCAAACCGTAAGGAATTTAAAAACATATGAGAAGGCTACAATCCGCTGTGCGGATCGTTGAATACCCTATCCCATCCTATCCATAAAACTAAAATCCCCAAAAAAGGGGACATGGCTAAAAACACGATGTGGATAAATAGAAAAAATGATATAGTGACAACAAATTCTTCAGACTGCTTACAAAACACTTTAACGGTTCTACATAAGACAAGGTTTTCTCTTGCATATGTTATGGGGTAGTGTATAAAAATGGTTTTTATATAAAACCGCCCCCAAAAAGTGGGCGTGGGTTAAAATGGTATATAGACGAAATGTTCATATTAATAATGTTAATGATTCTGCATAAAAATTTTTTTCGAAAAATTTAAAATTTGACCGAAAACAGTTTTTTATTGAAAACGCCCCCAAAAAGTGGGCGTGGCAAAAAACTTTTTATGGACGAAATATAGATATTAATATTGTCTAAATATGTTGTTCAGAAACTTTTTTAAAATTCCTTACGGTTTGGTCAAAAACTGAGTTTTTCTTAAAAGGGGGCGTGGCAGTGGGCGGATTTCAAAATTTTTTACACTTGTTCTGTAGGCAGAGACGAGGATCCTATATACCAAATTTCATTATCCTAGCTCAAAATTTAAGGCCTAAAAATCGGTGACATACAGACGAAGGGACGGACGGACGGACGGACGGACAGACAGACATGGCTTAATCGACTCAGCTAGCGATTCTGAGTCGATCCATATACTTTGAGGTATATGTAGCAAAATTATTTCTCTATGTTACAAACTTAAATTTTGAGTTAGGATAATGAAATTTGGTATATAGGATCCTCGTCTCTGTCTACAGAACAAGTGTAAACATTTTTGAAATACGCGTACTGCCACGCCCCCTTTTAAGAAAAACTCAGTTTTTGACCAAACCGTAAGGAATTTTAAAAAAGTTTCTGAACAACATATTTAGACAATATTAATATCTATATTTCGTCCATATAAAGTTTTTTCCACGCCCACTTTTTGGGGGCGTTTTCAATAAAAAACTGTTTTCGGTCAAATTTTAAATTTTTCGAAAAAAATGTTGATGCAGAATCATTAACATTATTAATATAAACATTTTGTCTATATACCATTTTAGCCCACGCCTACTTTTTGGGGGCGTTTTTATATAAAAACCATTTTTATACACTGCCCCATAACATATGCAGGAGAAAACCTTGTCTTTTGTAGAACTGTAAAAGTGTTTTGTAAGCAGTCTGAAGAATTTGTTGTCACTATATCATTTTTTCTATTTTATCCACATCTTGTTTTTAGCCATGCCCACTTTTTTGGGGATTTTAGTTTTATGGATAGGATGGGATAGGGTATTCAACGATCCGCACTGCGGATTGTAGCCTTCTCATATGTTTAAAATAAGCCTGAATAACTTTAACGCGTTGCTCGATTATGTATCTTTCCATGGTTCAAATTGAATTAGTCGAAAATTGAGAAATGTGAAATAAATTGCAGACAAAAAGTTGACGTTTAGGTGTGGTTCACATTCAACATCGGCCCTTAAAATTTAACCACCCGTTATAAGCAAGTGCTAAACATATGCCCCCCTATTAATAAAAAATCACTATCCGCTCATTAACACACGAGTTATGTAGCTAACGGATAGTGAGCTTATCCGTTTGCTATCTTTTGTTATTAATAAATATATTTTATATAAATGTTTGTTATCCGCTCTCTCTCATAAAAATCCCGACTTAACATGGCAGCACTTTACTAAAAAGTATTTAAAATAATACGATCCAGGTATACGTATGATAAAATAAAATAATAAGAAGTACGATAATGTGAGTAATGTACATGTATGTGTAAAGTCAATGAAATCGAGAAAAATATTTTTGAATTAAAAAGCGAAACGTCATCTCACAAATATTAAAAGTTATACGCTCCTTATACACGAAATTCGATGAGTTAAGTTATCCGTTGTAGAAATGTTTTTTTTAATAAGTATTACAAGTTAACCGATGTGTTAGTGCTAACTCACGGTTGTTCGTTGTTTATTAATAGGGGGATGGTATACAACTATGAAGTTGTACCAGTGAAACTTTTACAAACTTTTGAAAACAAAATGTTAAGATAATTCGTCAATGCACCGTGGTACGTAGGTAACGAAGATCTTTGTTTGTTGATGTGTGCTTGCTTGTAAAAATGTTTTTTGTAAGAAAACGCCCCTCAAAAGTGGGCGTCGGTTAAAATGATTTAAGTACGAAATGTTTATATTATCATAGCCAATGATCCTACACCAAAAGTTTCCTCGAATATTTGAAAAAAAGGTAATTACGGAAAAAAAGGTTTTTTATTCAAAATTTCCCAAAAAGTGGGTGTGGTAAAATCTTTATATAGATGAAATATTGATATTGAGATTTTCTACGATTTTTACGCTTTGGCCAAAACTACCTTTTTCTAAAAAGGGGACCAACGGACAGACATAGGTAAATAGCGATTCTGAGTCGATCCATATACTTTAAAGTATATCTAGTTAAATTACTTCTCCATGTTAGAAACTATGTATGAAAACGAATATACCCCTGTGTGATAGGGTATAAAAACATATGAAAAGGCTTCAATCGGCTGTGCGGATCATTAAATACCCTCTATCACACCACATCCTTAAAATTAATATCCACAAATTTGGGCTTTATGGCGATGAAATACAGAAAATGAGATTGTCACAACATAATATTGTTCAGACAGTTTAACAAAACTATTTTTGGTTCGACAATAAACAAAGCATTTCTATTGCTAATGCCTTGCGATGGGGTATACAAACGGTTTTTGTAGAAAAAAGCCCCCAAAAAGTCGGTGGAGGCGGTGATATATGGACAAAATATTTATATTTCCATAAAGGAAATATTTGCGTCAACATTTTTTTGGACTTTTTAAAATTTGTACAAAAACCGTTATATAAACAAAATATAGATATTTAGATTATCTAAATATCTTGTTTAGAAAGTTTTTTTTTAAATTCTTAACCGTTGAACCAAAAAAAAAAACGTTTTTGTAATACGTGGGGGGACTGGGACTTGTTTACACTTGTTCTGTAGCCTCGGACAAGGCTATATACCGAATTTAGGGTATAGAAACGTTTTTTATAGGAAAACGGACCCAAAAAGTTGGAGTGGGTAAAAATTATCTAAGGAGGAAGTGTTCATATTATCATAAATTCAGCATAACCAATGATCCTGCATCGAAAGTGTTTTCAATTTTGTTAAAATTGTACCGAAAAAAGTTTTTTTTACTAAAATCGTCCCCAAAAAGTGGGCGCGTCAGAAAACTGTATATATAAACGAATTATAGATATTGACATTATGTAAATATGTTATATAGACACTTTTTCAAATTCCCTTACGGTTTAGCAAAAACTATTATGGGGCGTGGCAGTGGGCGGATTTGGAAAATGTTTAAACTTGTTTTGCTCCAGTGCACAAGAATCCTATATAACAAATGTCATTATCCTAGCTGAAAATTTAAGGCCTAAAAATCAGTGACATACAGACGGACGGACATTGCGTAATCGACTCAGCTAGTGATTCTGGCTCTGGGTCGATCCTTTTACTTTGAGGTTTAGGTAGCCTTATTATTTCTCTATGTTACAAACTATTAACTCTGACAACAACATCTCGTCAGAAATCAATCGAAGAATTACTTTTGCCAATCGCTGTTTCTTCGGGCTAAGAAGGCAATTTAGTAGTAAAGCCCTCACTCGAACTACTAAGGAGATCCTATATAAGACCCTGATCATCCCAGTCCTGCTCTACGGCGCTGAAGCATGGACCGTATCAAAAGCGGATGAAGAAATCCTTGGTCGATTCGAGCGAAAAATTCTTCGAAAAATCTTCGGTCCCGTTTGCGTAGACGGGCTATGAAGACGAAGATTCAACCACGAACTATACGAGCTGTACAACGAAATACCCCTAGTCAAAAAACTCCGCATTGGACGTTTAAGATGGCTAGGACATGTAGAAAGAATGGACACCAATACTCCGGCTCGCAGAGTCTTCGATTCCCAGCCAGACGTCGGACGCAGTAGAGGAAGACCTCGCCTTAAGTGGTGCGCACAAGTGGAAACCGACCTCAACCAACTTGGAGTGCGCAACTGGAGGCAGTTAGCTAAGGACCGGGCTAATTGGAGAGGCATGTTGGTTGAGGCCCAGGTTCATTCCGGACTGTAGCGCCACTTAAGTAAGTAAGTAAGTAAGTATATATGTGCGAGTTTCTGTCAGTTCCGGGGAGAGCGTTTGTAACTTGCTTTGTTCAAAAAGCAACGTTGCTCCGATTGAGACAGTCACACTGCCAAGATTGGAATTATGTGGTGCAGTCCTTTTAGCCAAACTTTTGAAAAAGATACTTCCTCTTTATAGAGAAGGATACAATCCACTGTGCGGATCGTTGAATACCCTATCCCATCCAATCTGTAAAACTAAAATTTGGCCAAACCGTAAGGAATTTAAAAACATATGAGAAGGCTACAATCCGCTGTGCGGATCGTTGAATACCCTATCCCATCCTATCCATAAAACTAAAATCCCCAAAAAAGGGGACATGGCTAAAAACACGATGTGGATAAATAGAAAAAATGATATAGTGACAACAAATTCTTCAGACTGCTTACAAAACACTTTAACGGTTCTACATAAGACAAGGTTTTCTCTTGCATATGTTATGGGGTAGTGTATAAAAATGGTTTTTATATAAAACCGCCCCCAAAAAGTGGGCGTGGGTTAAAATGGTATATAGACGAAATGTTCATATTAATAATGTTAATGATTCTGCATAAAAATTTTTTTCGAAAAATTTAAAATTTGACCGAAAACAGTTTTTTATTGAAAACGCCCCCAAAAAGTGGGCGTGGCAAAAAACTTTATATGGACGAAATATAGATATTAATATTGTCTAAATATGTTGTTCAGAAACTTTTTTAAAATTCCTTACGGTTTGGTCAAAAACTGAGTTTTTCTTAAAAGGGGGCGTGGCAGTGGGCGGATTTCAAAATTTTTTACACTTGTTCTGTAGGCAGAGACGAGGATCCTATATACCAAATTTCATTATCCTAGCTCAAAATTTAAGGCCTAAAAATCGGTGACATACAGACGAAGGGACGGACGGACGGACGGACGGACAGACAGACATGGCTTAATCGACTCAGCTAGCGATTCTGAGTCGATCCATATACTTTGAGGTATATGTAGCAAAATTATTTCTCTATGTTACAAACTTAAATTTTGAGTTAGGATAATGAAATTTGGTATATAGGATCCTCGTCTCTGTCTACAGAACAAGTGTAAACATTTTTGAAATACGCGTACTGCCACGCCCCCTTTTAAGAAAAACTCAGTTTTTGACCAAACCGTAAGGAATTTTAAAAAAGTTTCTGAACAACATATTTAGACAATATTAATATCTATATTTCGTCCATATAAAGTTTTTTCCACGCCCACTTTTTGGGGGCGTTTTCAATAAAAAACTGTTTTCGGTCAAATTTTAAATTTTTCGAAAAAAATGTTGATGCAGAATCATTAACATTATTAATATAAACATTTTGTCTATATACCATTTTAGCCCACGCCTACTTTTTGGGGGCGTTTTTATATAAAAACCATTTTTATACACTGCCCCATAACATATGCAGGAGAAAACCTTGTCTTTTGTAGAACTGTAAAAGTGTTTTGTAAGCAGTCTGAAGAATTTGTTGTCACTATATCATTTTTTCTATTTTATCCACATCTTGTTTTTAGCCATGCCCACTTTTTTGGGGATTTTAGTTTTATGGATAGGATGGGATAGGGTATTCAACGATCCGCACTGCGGATTGTAGCCTTCTCATATGTTTAAAATAAGCCTGAATAACTTTAACGCGTTGCTCGATTATGTATCTTTCCATGGTTCAAATTGAATTAGTCGAAAATTGAGAAATGTGAAATAAATTGCAGACAAAAAGTTGACGTTTAGGTGTGGTTCACATTCAACATCGGCCCTTAAAATTTAACCACCCGTTATAAGCAAGTGCTAAACATATGCCCCCCTATTAATAAAAAATCACTATCCGCTCATTAACACACGAGTTATGTAGCTAACGGATAGTGAGCTTATCCGTTTGCTATCTTTTGTTATTAATAAATATATTTTATATAAATGTTTGTTATCCGCTCTCTCTCATAAAAATCCCGACTTAACATGGCAGCACTTTACTAAAAAGTATTTAAAATAATACGATCCAGGTATACGTATGATAAAATAAAATAATAAGAAGTACGATAATGTGAGTAATGTACATGTATGTGTAAAGTCAATGAAATCGAGAAAAATATTTTTGAATTAAAAAGCGAAACGTCATCTCACAAATATTAAAAGTTATACGCTCCTTATACACGAAATTCGATGAGTTAAGTTATCCGTTGTAGAAATGTTTTTTTTAATAAGTATTACAAGTTAACCGATGTGTTAGTGCTAACTCACGGTTGTTCGTTGTTTATTAATAGGGGGATGGTATACAACTATGAAGTTGTACCAGTGAAACTTTTACAAACTTTTGAAAACAAAATGTTAAGATAATTCGTCAATGCACCGTGGTACGTAGGTAACGAAGATCTTTGTTTGTTGATGTGTGCTTGCTTGTAAAAATGTTTTTTGTAAGAAAACGCCCCTCAAAAGTGGGCGTCGGTTAAAATGATTTAAGTACGAAATGTTTATATTATCATAGCCAATGATCCTACACCAAAAGTTTCCTCGAATATTTGAAAAAAAGGTAATTACGGAAAAAAAGGTTTTTTATTCAAAATTTCCCAAAAAGTGGGTGTGGTAAAATCTTTATATAGATGAAATATTGATATTGAGATTTTCTACGATTTTTACGCTTTGGCCAAAACTACCTTTTTCTAAAAAGGGGACCAACGGACAGACATAGGTAAATAGCGATTCTGAGTCGATCCATATACTTTAAAGTATATCTAGTTAAATTACTTCTCCATGTTAGAAACTATGTATGAAAACGAATATACCCCTGTGTGATAGGGTATAAAAACATATGAAAAGGCTTCAATCGGCTGTGCGGATCATTAAATACCCTCTATCACACCACATCCTTAAAATTAATATCCACAAATTTGGGCTTTATGGCGATGAAATACAGAAAATGAGATTGTCACAACATAATATTGTTCAGACAGTTTAACAAAACTATTTTTGGTTCGACAATAAACAAAGCATTTCTATTGCTAATGCCTTGCGATGGGGTATACAAACGGTTTTTGTAGAAAAAAGCCCCCAAAAAGTCGGTGGAGGCGGTGATATATGGACAAAATATTTATATTTCCATAAAGGAAATATTTGCGTCAACATTTTTTTGGACTTTTTAAAATTTGTACAAAAACCGTTATATAAACAAAATATAGATATTTAGATTATCTAAATATCTTGTTTAGAAAGTTTTTTTTTTAAATTCTTAACCGTTGAACCAAAAAAAAAAAACGTTTTTGTAATACGTGGGGGGACTGGGACTTGTTTACACTTGTTCTGTAGCCTCGGACAAGGCTATATACCGAATTTAGGGTATAGAAACGTTTTTTATAGGAAAACGGACCCAAAAAGTTGGAGTGGGTAAAAATTATCTAAGGAGGAAGTGTTCATATTATCATAAATTCAGCATAACCAATGATCCTGCATCGAAAGTGTTTTCAATTTTGTTAAAATTGTACCGAAAAAAGTTTTTTTTACTAAAATCGTCCCCAAAAAGTGGGCGCGTCAGAAAACTGTATATATAAACGAATTATAGATATTGACATTATGTAAATATGTTATATAGACACTTTTTCAAATTCCCTTACGGTTTAGCAAAAACTATTATGGGGCGTGGCAGTGGGCGGATTTGGAAAATGTTTAAACTTGTTTTGCTCCAGTGCACAAGAATCCTATATAACAAATGTCATTATCCTAGCTGAAAATTTAAGGCCTAAAAATCAGTGACATACAGACGGACGGACATTGCGTAATCGACTCAGCTAGTGATTCTGGCTCTGGGTCGATCCTTTTACTTTGAGGTTTAGGTAGCCTTATTATTTCTCTATGTTACAAACTATTAACTCTGACAACAACATCTCGTCAGAAATCAATCGAAGAATTACTTTTGCCAATCGCTGTTTCTTCGGGCTAAGAAGGCAATTTAGTAGTAAAGCCCTCACTCGAACTACTAAGGAGATCCTATATAAGACCCTGATCATCCCAGTCCTGCTCTACGGCGCTGAAGCATGGACCGTATCAAAAGCGGATGAAGAAATCCTTGGTCGATTCGAGCGAAAAATTCTTCGAAAAATCTTCGGTCCCGTTTGCGTAGACGGGCTATGAAGACGAAGATTCAACCACGAACTATACGAGCTGTACAACGAAATACCCCTAGTCAAAAAACTCCGCATTGGACGTTTAAGATGGCTAGGACATGTAGAAAGAATGGACACCAATACTCCGGCTCGCAGAGTCTTCGATTCCCAGCCAGACGTCGGACGCAGTAGAGGAAGACCTCGCCTTAAGTGGTGCGCACAAGTGGAAACCGACCTCAACCAACTTGGAGTGCGCAACTGGAGGCAGTTAGCTAAGGACCGGGCTAATTGGAGAGGCATGTTGGTTGAGGCCCAGGTTCATTCCGGACTGTAGCGCCACTTAAGTAAGTAAGTAAGTAAGTATATATGTGCGAGTTTCTGTCAGTTCCGGGGAGAGCGTTTGTAACTTGCTTTGTTCAAAAAGCAACGTTGCTCCGATTGAGACAGTCACACTGCCAAGATTGGAATTATGTGGTGCAGTCCTTTTAGCCAAACTTTTGAAAAAGATACTTCCTCTTTATAGATCGCAAGATGCTTCTGTCTTCCTATGGACAGACTCCTCAATTGTCCTTGCGTGGCTCGAAAAGCCGCCTTGTTCATGGGAAACGTTTGTCGCCAACAGGACAAGCAAGATAAGGAGTTATGTAGGCGATCTCAAATGGTTTCATGTATCTTCAGAAGAAAATCCCGCGGATCTGGCGACCAGGGGTATAACACCGGGTGAACTTCTTGATAATGATCTCTGGTGGAAAGCCCCAAAATGGCTTCGTGGTCACGAAACGCCATGGCCCTCTTCCCCTCGTGCATTTGTCAACGAAGTCGATCTCGAGTTCAAAACAGTAAAATCCTTTTACACACAGTCGGCTCCATTAGAAGATTTTCTCGAAAGATTTTCTTGTCTAGCTCGAGCGCTCAGGGTACTATCTTATATCTTACGTTTCTTTCATCAAACTAAATTATCACTTCACGGTGGAAACAGGCTGATGGTTTTACTTATCCTTAAGACCTACTGGATACCTAAGCTTAAAATCCTAATAAAGGCATGTTTAGGCCAATGCAAAATTTGTGTGATTCACAAAAAACATCTTCGAAGTCAGATTATGGCTCCTCTTCCTCCAGAAAGGTCTGATTTCACAGGACCATTTACAAAACTCGGTGTTGACTTTGCAGGCCCCTTCGATATTAAAACATATGCTGGAAGAAATGTTCGTATCACGAAGGGATATGTATGTGAGTTTGTGTGCTTCAGCACCAAGGCAATCCATTTGGAAGGAACCACTGACCTCTCGACGGCTTCATTCCTGGCAGCCTTAAATCGGTTTATCGCCAGAAGAGGCTTACCGAAAGATATATATTCCGACAACGGAACAAATTTTGTTGGTGCTGATCGCATCATCAAAAAAAATTTAAAAACATATGAGAGGCTACAATCCGCTATGCGGATCGTTGAATACCCTATCCCATCCCATCCTTTAAATTAATATCCTCAAAATATAGGCCTTATGGCGATGAAAAACAGAAAATGACATTGTCACAATATATTGCTCAGACAGTTTCTCAAAACCTTTTGTGGTTCGACAAAAAACAACGTATTTCTATTGCTAATGCCTTGGAATGGGGTATACAAATGGTTTTTGTAAGAAAACGCCCCCAAAATGTGGGCGTAGGTGAAAATGATCTATAGACAAAATGTTTATATTACCATTGCGGAAGTATTTGCATCAACATTTTTTTCGAAAGTTTTAAAATTTGGACAAAAAACGTTTTTTACTAAAAACGCCCCCAAAAAGTGGGCGTGTCAAAAAACTTTGTATGGACGAAATATAGATATTAGGATTGTCTAAATATGTTGCGAACACACTTTTTTGAAATTCCTTACGGTTTGGCTGAAAACTACGTTTTTTCTAAAAGGGGGCGTGGCAGTGGGCGGATTTTAAAAAATTTTACACTTGTTCTGGTGATTCGGCCAAGGATCCTATATACCAAATTTCATTATCCTAGCTCAAAATTTAAGGCCCAAAAATCGGTGACGAACAGACAGACGGACGGACGGAAGGACGGACGGACAGACAGACATGGCTAATTCGACTCAGCTAGCGATTCTGAGTCGATCCATATACTTTGAGGTATATGTAGCTAAATTATTTCTCTATGTTACAAACTAAGTATCAAAACTAATATACCCCTATGGGATAGGGTATAAAAACACCTCCAAGAAACTGCAGAGATTTTCCAAGGTGCTAATCAAAATCTTTCTTGGCACTTTATTCCTCCAGGGGCACCTCATATGGGCGGGCTCTGGGAAGCAGCCGGAAAAAGCTTCAAAACTCGTTTTAAACATATGAGAAGGCTACAATCCGCTGTGCGGATCGTTTAATATCCTATCCCATCCCATCCTTAAAATTAATATCCCCAAAATGTGGTCTTTATGGTCATAAAGTATTGAAAATGGCGTTGTCACAACATATTGTTCAGAAGGTTTATCAAATTCTTTTATGGTTCGACGAACTCAGACGCTTTTTTAAAATTCCTTACGGTTTGGCCAAAAAATACGTTTACCTAAAAAGGGGGCGTGGCAGTAGGCAGCTTTAAAAAAATTTTACACTTGTTCTGGTGGCACGGACAAGGAACCTATATACCAAATTTCATTATCCTAGCTCAAAAGGCAGTTAGCTAAGGACCGGGATAATTGGAAAGGCATGTTGGTTGAGGCCCAGGTTCATCCCGGACTGTAGCGCCACTTAAGTAAGTTAGTAAGTTACAAACTATGTATCAAACTAAACTAAAAACTTTAAAATATTAAGATAAACATTCTGAACAAGAGATGTTTAATGTGAGGATGGAATGGGATGGGGTATTAACCGATTCCCACAGCGGATTGTATTTCGCTCTCTTAAACCGCTTCACAATTGAGAATATGTGGGATATGCGGCAATCGCTATAATATCAGAGTCTCTTTCACTTTGTAGAATATTCCAGCAGCAAGCACATCGTATAGTGGTATACATACTAGATTTATTATGCATTTTTTGTCATTTAATGAGTAGAAATAACGTTGAAGTTTATTTTTTTTTACTTTATAATTCGCAACAAAGGCCTTTTCCCATATGCATTTCAACTGCATTACAACACCCACGAACAAAACGGAAACGAATTTAATAAAATTTTTAAAAAAATTAAATGATATTCTCAAGGGATTACGAGCACTAAAACACAATTCTCAAGTCTAGGCAGTACACCGGTTTCGCCAAATAATTCGTTTTCAATTAATATTTTATTTGTCCTGTGTGTATGACATCGACTCGCCCAGCTAATAAGTTGCTCACAACATGGCACATATGTTCACCACAAAACCCGTATCATGTCGTCCCATAGGCAATAGCAATAATTTTTACTTTTTTATATTTTCCTATAGGGTAAGTATTGGTATCATGATAAAAGCATATGAGAAGGTTACAATCCCCTGTGCGGATCGTTTAATACCCTATCCCATCCCATCCTTAAAATTAATATCCTCAAATTGTGGGCTGAATGGTAATTAAATATAGAAAATGACAAGATATTGTTCGGACAGTTTATCAAAATCTTTTATGGTTCGACAAAAAACAACGTTTTCTATGGGGTTGGATATACAAATGGTTTTTGTAAAAAAACGCCCCCAAAAAGTGGGCGTGGGATAAAATGATGTATAGACGAAATGCTCATATTATCATATACATACAATGATCTTGCATCGAAAGTTTTGCAAAAATTTCAAAAATGTATCAAAAAAAGTTTTTTTTTAATGAAAACGCCCCCAAAAAGTAGTCAAAATGTATATATTGCGATTCTCTTAATATGTTGTTCAAAGACTTTTTCAAAATTCCTGACGGTTTGGCTAAAAACAACATTTTTCTGAAAAGGGGGCTTTGCAGAAGGCGGATTTCAAAAACGTTTACACTTACAAAGAGTACGTCATCATCATTCTAGCTGAAAATTTAAGGCCCAAAAACTGCAGTACGAACAGACGGATAGACTTGGCTAAATCGACTCAGCTAGCGATTCTGAGTCGATCCATATACTTGAAGGTATATCTATCTGTATTATTTCTCTATGTTACAAACTATGTATGAAAACTAATATATATAATAAATTCGTTCAGCCGTTTAGCCACCAGTTGAGTGTGCAGAACGATTGAATTAAAGAGAAACTTTCTTGGCCTTCCCCACTATCGTATTGTTACACCAAAACTATTATATTCCTATGGGATAGGTAAAAAACGCAATTTTTATAAAATTTATTTCAAGTCGATCGCGGAATGAGCAGGTACGTACGACATAGCCCTGCACCCACCCCTCATTCTTACATTGCATTCCACTGGTTCCTGTCAATACCTTTGACATCATTACTATACAAATAAATTTTTCTGGTACAATTATAGTCGCGAACAGACGTTTTAAATTATCCGATTATCGACAATTATCCATTGTCCATTTAACGAATAATTTGCATAATAACCGTTCACAGGATAACCGAATTATTCGAATATATTTGCATTTGACGCAGAAAGTTCATGGGTGATATGGTAGATAGGTTATAGATCCCACCACCTATATACAGATGAGTTGGCGTCATGTCGGTCGCTTTGGCGGTAGCGAAATGCTATTCAATGCCATTATGCAAATAAGCAGAACAAGTGTGAATATCCTGCCCACACTCATAATAAATGTTAATGGGAAATGCATTTATATGAGCAGGATTATTGCTGATCGAAATTCGTTTAAATAATAATTCGAAATCAAAAGGAAATCCATTTGTTTAAACAATAAAGCTACGGAGGTAACTGGGGTCATTTGATTGCAACTGATTGAATTATCCGAATCCGGTTGAATGTATAATGCTCTTGTTCTCTAACAATTGCGAACAATTTTTGTATGGTTGCAGAAGCAGTGATGATGTGTGAACGAATCAGTGACCAGTGATGTGCAGCTCATGCATGACCGACTTTTGGAATAGGTGACTAACTTTCAAACTATTAATTGCAACACACTTCATGGGTTTTTAAAAGTAGACTAATAAGTTTGTTAATTCATATGTAATGTGCGGTAAATAAATTCCAATTTTCAGTGATGTGTAACTGAATGCCGTGGTAAGGGCTGTGAGTGTAAGACTACATTTTTAATATCAAAGCGTAAAAGCTTGGGTTCGGACCATGACTTGGTTTTTTGAAAAGATTAATTAGATGGATATCACCTACACGTGATAGAGAAATAAAAATAGGGAGGCAGTTGCTTATATAGAGTATACCCCAAATTAGCACATGCATTATACTCAAGCTGTTACCAGACGCAAAATACACATATGAGAAGGCTACAATCGGCTGTGCGGATCGTTTAATACCCAATCTCATCCCATCCTTAAAATTAACATCCCCAAAATGTAGGTTTTATGAAGATGAAAATGAAAACATATTGTTCAGACGCAATATGTAGGTACCAAAAAACGTTTTTTTAACAACAACGCCCCCAAAAAGTGGGCGTGGCAAAAAACTTTATATAGACGAAATATAGATATTGCAAATCTCTAAATATGTTGTTCAAATTGTTTTTTTTTTTCAAATTGATTACGGTTTGGCCAAAAAACTACGTTTTTCTAAAAAGGGGGCGTGGCAGTGTTTTCATTTGTTCTGCTGGGAGCAACAAAGAGCACGTGTACCAACTTTCATCATTCTAGCTCAAATTTTAAGGCCCAAAAACTGGTGACGTATGGACGGACGGACCAAAATGGCTAAACCGACTCAGCTATCGATTCTGAGCAGATCCATATACTTTAAGGTATATCTAGCTAAATTATTTCTCTATGTTAAAAACTATGTATCAAAACTAATATACCCCTGTGGGATAGAGTATAAACATTTGAGACGGCTACAACCCGCTGTGTAAATCGTTTACTACTCTATCCCATTCTACCGTTCAAATCAATACCCCTAATACTGGGTGTGGTTAAAATAATTACTTGTTTCTATGAATCCATGTTCAAAATGTCTGGATGGCTATTTCAGTCCTATGATATGACACTCATATATGCCAAACTGTAAGGCATTTTGAAAAAAATATCTGAACAAAATAAACAATATGTTTCATCAGAAACATCATACTCTGACCACAAAATAACAGAATTTGAAAATGAGGACGACACTAAACTCCCCCTTCAACATCGTAAGCCCAAGAAAGCCAACTGGGACAAGTTCGTTGTGGAAACTGTAGGGAGACACTACTGTGTCTCCCTACAGTTTCAAAGCATTAGAAGGGAAACCAGGAAAACTATAATGCAGCAAGTAGCTCAAATTCGGAAGCCGACGGGGGTCTTTATAAGAATAATCAGCGCAAATTCAAAAGTGCGGTCAACTGTGCTAAACGCACCTCCTGGCGTAACTGCTGTTGCAGTGTAGAAAGCACTACTGAATCTGCCAGGCTTAAAAAAGTAATCGCCAAAGAACCAGCTGTGCCAGGTTACCTCCAGCTCCCCAATGGGGACTGGATACAGTCCACCCATGAATCTTTAACACATCTACTGGAAACCCACTCCAGGATGTGATTCATACTCCGGTAGGACTCCAGACATAACCGTCTATAATGGCAACCCCATAACAGCAGCAATGGAGGATATGGTTAGTGTAGAAAGAATCAATTGGGCAATTGACTCCTTCTCCCCCTATAAATCCCCAGGGTTCGATGGTATTATCCCGATCATGCTACGAAAATCGAAACAACTCGTAACAGCCTTCCTACACAAATTGTTTGTTGGTAGTCTAAAATGCGGTTACATCCCTAGGAGCTGGCGGGAAGTAAAGGTAGTCTTTATCCCAAAAGCCGACAAGCTCAGCCACACAACAGCGAAGGACTTTAGGCCAATAAGTCTTACATCCTTCATACTAAAAACCTATTAAAAACTAATGGATATCTACATTCGTGACAAACTCGACCCCCAATACATATCCTCGGCACAGCATGCCTACACGAAAGGTAAGGGAGTCGAAATTTCCCTTCATGATATCATTAGTACAATAGAAAAACCTCTTCACGAGAAGTAACATACACTCGCTGCATTTCTCGATTTTGAAGGAGCCTTAGTGAGCTACTCGAGCAGGCATTGAAAACTCTCAACGAGTGGACAAAACAACGTGGGCTTGGCATCAACTCCCAGAAAACGGAACTCGTTCTCTTTACGAATAAGAGGAAAAAACCAATATTCGACCTACCGGCTATCGATGGGACTACCCTCAAACTAGCCGATAGTGCAAAATAACTGGGTGTCATTCTTGATAGAAAACTCAACTGGAACCTAAATGTGCGCGAGCCACGGTCGCTTTCTATACGTGTAACCGAATATTCGGAAAAAACTGGGGTCCGAACCCTAAGATCATCCTATGGATGTACACTGCCATTGTAAGACCTATATTAAAATTTGGGGGGCTTGTCTGGTGGCAATCCACAAATAAAGTCACCCAACCTAAAAATAAGACAAAGGTACAAAGGGTAGCATGTGTGGGCGCTACTAGCGCAATGAGAACCACATCAACGGCGGGACTGAAAACCATCCTTAACCTGCTACCGCTAGACCTTTACATGCAAGAATCTGCAGCCAAAAGTGTTCTAAGAATCTGTCAGCTCAACTGCTGGAAATCGAACTCAGGAGGACATGCCCAAATTCTACACAGGTATCTGGGCTCAGCTGTATCCTCTGACAACATGCTGCCTCACCATGACTTTCAAAGACCATTCTCCTGTATCTTTCCAAGCAGAGTGGAGTGGGAGAGGAACGACTTCGGCCCCGAAACCATATCCATCTACACTGATGGTTCAAAAATGGATGTAGGCGTTGGAGCTGGAGTGTTTTCAGAAACACTAAAGCTAACTAGCACCTTTCGTCTCCCTGAGCACAGCAGTGCCTTCCACGCCGAGATATTGGCAGTAGCAGAGGCAGCCAAAGCGACCTCAATGCTGGCGATACCACCAGATGATATCACCATCTTTATTGACAGTCAGATTGCAATAAAAGCTATCTCTGCTGTCGAAATAAAATCTCGGCTTGTAAAACGTTGTCGTGAAGAGCTAAAGCTTCTTGGCGTCCAACATAATGTTAAGCTCTGCTGGGTCCCCGGACACAGAGGCATACTGTTGACGAACTGGCGAGAAAGGGATCTGCCTCCAATGTTTCTATTCTTCTCTTTTTTATACCCATAGGGGGTATATTAGTTTTGACATTAAGTTTGTAACATAGAGAAATAATTTCGATACATATACCTCAAAGTATATGGATCGATTCAGAATCGCTAGCTGAGTCGATTAAGCCATGTCTGTCCGTCCGTCCGTCCGTGTGTGTCACCGATTTTTGGGCCATAAATTTTGAGCTAGAGTGTTGAAATTTGGTACATAGACTCTCTGGCCGACGAAGTAGAACAAGTATAAACATTTTTGATATCCGCCCACTGCAACGACCCCTTTTAGAAAAACGTAGTTTTAAGCCAAACCGTAAAGAATTTCGAAAAAGTGTCTGAGCAGCATATTAAGACAATACTAATATCTATATTTCGTCCATACAAAGTTTTTTTTCCACGCCCACTTTTTGGGCTCGTTTTACTAAAAAAACGCTTTTTGTCCAAATTTTAAAACTTTCGAAAAAATTGTTGATGCAAATACTTCCGCAATGGTAATATAAACATTTTGTCCATAGATCATTTTCACCTACGCCCACATTTTGGGGCGTTTTCTTACAAAAACCATTTGTATACCCCATCCCAAGGCATTAGCAATAGAAAACCGTTGTTTTTTGTCGAACCACAAAAGATTTTGATAAACTGTCTGAGCAATATATTGTGACAATGTCATTTTCTTTATTTTATCGCCATAAGGCCTATATTTTGAGGATATTAATTTTAAGGATTGGATGGGATAGGGTATTCAACGATCCGCACAGCGGATTGCAGCCTCTCATATGTTTATACCCTATCCCATAGGGGGGTATATTAGTTTTGACATTAAGTTTGTAACATAGAGAAATAATTTCGATACATATACCTCAAAGTATATGGATCGATTCAGAATCGCTAGCTGAGTCGATTAAGCCATGTCTGTCTCTCCGTCCGTCCGTCCGTCCGTCTGTGTGTCACCGATTTTTGGGCCTTAAATTTTGAGCTAGAGTGTTGAAATTTGGTATATAGACTCTCTGGCCGACGAATCAGAACAAGTGTAAACATTTTTGAAATCCGCCCACTGCCACGCCCCCTTTTTAGGAAAACGTTTTTTTGGCCAAACCGTAAGGAATTTCAAAAAAGTGTCTGAGTAGCATATTTAGACAATCTTAATATCTATATTTCGTCCATATAAAGTTTTTTGCCACGCCCACTTTTTGGGGGCGTTTTTAGTAAAAAACGCTTTTTGTCCAAATCTTAAAACTTTCGAAAAACATATGAGAAGGCTACAATCCGCTGTGCGGATCGTTGAATACCCTATCCCATCCCATCCTAAAATTTAATATCTCCAAAAAGTTGGCTTTATTAGCCTATAATATAGAAAAAGAAATTGTCACAACAATATATTGTTCAAACAATTTATAAGAATATTTTTTTGTTTGACAAAACACATCGTTTTCCTCCTGCATATGCTATGGGGTAGGGTATACAAACGGTTTTTGTAAGAAAAATCCACCAAAAAGTGGGCGTGGGCTAAAATGATCTAAGAACGAAATGTTTATATTAATATTACTAATTATTCAGCATCAACAATTTTTTTCGAAAATTTTAAAATTTGAACGTAAAACTTTTTCTTATTAAAAACGCCCCCAAAAAGTGGGTGTGGCAAAAAAACTTTATATGAACGAAATATAGATATTATCTACGATTGTCTAACTACGTTGGGTGTTGTAGAACGAGGGTAGACTCTGATTGGCGTTAACTTGGCAATGCCCAGTGTTCTAACTCTGACTACACATCAAATGTGCTTATTATACCCTATCCCATAGGGGTATATTAGTTTTGATACATAGTTTGTAAGATAGAGAAATAATTTTGCTACATATACCTAAGGTGACCATAATTTTTTACTCTCAAAGCGGGACACCTGCATAGATATATCTTTTGGCAAAACAAATAATTTTTTTGTTTATTATTTTATTTTTTAAAACAAATTTTATTTATTATTATTCATTATTAATTAATAAGTCCAACGCTTTTTGAACCTCCCCCCAAGAGAGGACTCTCGTTAGGTTCGCACAATCAATAATTTCAACTTCAGCGTTAAAGCTGGAGCAGTGGCGTCGCTTTAAATATTAATTACTAGTCTTGTAAAATTCAGCTGGTGCAGTTTTTACGTTCCCCTAATTGATAGCACCAGTTTCCTGTAACTTCGCCATTATATTACGGGTGGCGTGGGAATGGAAGCCAAAAACATTAAATTGCTTACGAGCTGATTTTTTTTTAATTCGCGGCCTCTGTTGCAGATACGTTCTTTTTCTCGATCTTTAACACAGCTTGTTGAAATGTAGAAGAAGAACCATAAATCTGAGCTAGGTTTGTTAAAAAAATTTTTAAAAATAATGCTTAGAAAATAGTTTTTTTTTCAACTATGACACATTTGCAATACTCTTTCCAGCGCCGGCATCAGCGCAAGCTAGGTGACTTTTATTGTATCCCCAAAGTTTCTTATATTCTATGTCAGAGGCATGACAGCATTCTTTAAGTGTTTTAACACGAATGCTATAAATGTAAAAAATTGAATAAATTTTCACAATTAGGCATTCAAAATCAAAAGGTAGACAATCTGCAGCAGTTTTGATTGCATTGTGGATTATATGAGCTCTTCTTCATATTCATAAGACTGCCCTTCCAAGATACATGTTCAATTTCCAGCAAACATGATTTTCAACTGCCTCCACAAAATGTTTTAGCTCATTTTTTATTAACACTTGTTTCGAATAGTCAACCTGTTTCACTTGGTAGCTCTTGGAACTCGAAGTTTTTTACTTGTGTTGTACTCTTTCGTATGGTAAACATAGCGATAAAAGACAGGAAATCATTTTGGTTGAAGTATTTGAAGAAGGTTTGAAGCAACCGTTAATAAAGTTATAGTTAGCCTTACGAAGGTATTCTTATAATTTAGGAGCCAGAACAACAATAGCCTCGAAACATGTATCCATATAGGGTAGCCTTTTTCATAGCGGGACATTTTGAGTTCTTTGGGGATATCGGGACGCAAAGCTCGAAAGCGGGACTGTCCCGACGAAAGCGGGACGTATGGTCACCTTACATATACCTCAAAGTATATGGATCGACTCAGAATCGCTAGCTGAGTCGAATTAGTCATGTCTGTCTGTCCGTCCGTCCGTCTGTCTGTTCGTCACCGATTTTTGGGCCTTGAATTTTGAGCTAGGATAATGAAATTTAGTATATAGGATCCCTGTCCGAGTCACCAGAACAAGTGTAAACATTTTTAAAATCCGCCCACTGCAACGCCCCCTTTTCAGAAAAACTCAGTTTTTGGCCAAACCGTAAAGAATTTTAAAAAAGTGTCAGAGCAGCATATTTCGAGAATCGAATTGTCTATATTTCGTCAGTGTAAAGCTTTTTGCCACGCCCACTTTTTGGGGGCGTTTTTAATAAAAAACGTTTTTCCGTCAAATTTTAATATTTTCGAAAAAAATGTTGACGCAGAATCATTAGTATTGTTAATGTGAACATTTCGTCTATAGACCATTTTAACGCACGCCCACTTTTTGGGGGCGTTTTTATATAAAAACCATTTTTATACACTACCCCATAACATATGCAGGAGAAAAACCTTGTCTTTTGTAGAACCGTAAAATTTGTTCTGAGAATGTCATTTTCTATATTTAAATCCCCATCGTGTTTTAAGCCATGTCCACTTTTTGGGTATATTAGTTTTACAGATTGGACGGGATAGGGAATTCAACGATCCGCACAGTGGATTGTAGCCTTCTCATATATTTATACCCTATCCCATAGGGGGGTATATTAGTTTTTACATTAAGTTTGTAACATAGAGAAATAATTTCGATACATATACCTCAAAGTATATGGATCGATTCAGAATCGCTAGCTGAGTCGATTAAGCCATGTCTGTCTGTCCGTCCGTCCGTCCGTCCGTCTGTGTGTCACCGATTTTTGGGCCTTAAATTTTGAGCTAGAGTGTTCAAATTTGGTATATAGACTCTCTGGCCGACGTAGCAGAACAAGTGCAAACATTTTTGAAATCCGCCCACTGCCACGCCCCCTTTTAGAAAAACGTAGTTTTAAGCCAAACCGTAAGGAATTTCAAAAAAGTGCCTGAGCAGCATATTTAGACAATCCTAATATCTATATTTCGTCCATACAAAGTTTTTTGCCACGCCCACTTTTTAGGAGCGTTTTTAGTAAAATACGTTTTTTGTCCAAATTTTAAAACTTTCGAAAAAAAATTTTGATGCAAATGTAATTCGCAATGGTAATATAAACATTTTGTCCTTAGATCATTGTAGCCTTCTCATATGTTTAGACTGTTCGTTTGACCAAAATCGACGTTTTTTTTTAAAGTGGACGAATTTTGAAAATATTCAGTCCTGAACTAAATCATTGAACAAATTTCATTATTCTAGCTCAACATTTTCGGACCAATATAGCCCTACCGCCTATGTCATAAGCTATGACATATGCTGTAAAGAAAACGTTTTAATAGGAAAACGCCCGAGAATATTGAGGTGGGTTTAAACAATCTATAAGAGAAATGTTCGTATCAATATTATCAAAGTATTTTCATCCAATAGGAATTTTCGATTTCATTTCGTTATATTAGCTCAAAATTTAAGGCTCCAAAATTGGTGACCTACAGACAAACGGACGGACGGCGATTCTTAGTCGATTCAGATAAATACTTCAAGGTATGTATAACTAAATTATTTCTTTATGTTACAAAATATGTATCAAAACTAATTTAAACTCATTCCTTCTTATTTGTGCAATAATAGTTCATAAAGAGTACATTATACGCGATGATTGTGTATTAGGATGGTTGGGTGATGTAGAACGAGGGTAGACTCTGATTGGCGTTAACTTGGCAATGCCCAGTTTTGCAACTCTGACTACACATCAAATGTGCTTATCTTTACCTCCAAGTGGTAACCATCGGGTACTGGTCTCATCCAACCGGATTTGACTTGCTAAACGATAAGTGCGAGTGTTGATAACACGACGAAAAACAGCAACACTATAAACACCCTGGTGAGAATGGCACGGATGAATACCCGGCCTGCTGTCCCAGGCGAACCTAGAGGAGCTGCTCTGACACATTCGGACAACAGGTTGTCTAGGAATTTCAAGTGTTAGTCAGGCCCTTGAACAGAGATGGTGGCGGATGAACCGAAAAGCCAACGGCAGCGCTCAATCCCGTAGTGGATACTGATGGCCCCGTGTCCTAGGGGTATCTAATAAATTGGAACTGGCCCTCCAGGTTGGGGGTTGTGCTTTGGGTTAACTACCCACCCACAGAAAAAAATATTGTTTCGAAGCAACCAATAGCCTCGGAAAGGACTGATTTTATTGTTGACGACCCTGCTAAACGAAAAAAGGACAGCGACGTTCGTATCTACACCTGGAATGTGAGAACATTAAACAGGAGAGGTGCAGGCGAACAACTAGCGGAAGCCCTAAACTGCTACAAAGCAGACATTACTGCCATCCAGGAAATACGATGGGATGGGCCGGGAAAAAAGAGGATGAAAAACTGTGACGTCTACTACGGACCTTGTTATAGTGAGCAGAAACAGCGACTATTCGGATGCGGATTTGTTATAAGTGCCAGACTTAGGCAAGAAGTCTTATGTTTCCAAGACATTAGCGAACGCATAGTACCAATCCACATCAAGGCCAAATTCGCCAACATAAGCCTTATATGCGCTCACGCTCCGACGGAAGTAAAAGATGATGTAGCTAAGGATTGCTTCTACGAGCTCCTCGACAAAACTATGAGCGACTACCGAAGTACGATGTTAAAATCGTGCTGGGAGATTTTAACGCAAAGGTAGGAAGAGAAGACATCTTTAGAAGTATTGTCGGAAAACAAAGCCTACACGACAACACGTCTGGTAACGGACATTAGATCAGCCGCAACTGATGTGCTAGGTTTCTCGCGCCCACCAGCAAGAAACCCCTGGTTTGATGAGGAATGCCGACAGATGCTCGCAGCCAAGAACGAGGCCTACAAGGCTAAGCTGCAGGTGAAGACGAGAGCTGCCATTGAGCTCTATAGGCAAAGAAGAAGGGAAGAACATCGGCTTTTCAGCATGAAGAAAAAAGAGCAAGAAAAGCGCGCGATCGAGGATATAGAGAGGTGCCACTCCAGGAACGATGTTCGCAAGTTTTACCAAAGTGTAAAACGTCAAAGCCAAGGATACAAGGCTCGAACAGAATCCTGTCGAGATGAACAAGGAGTTGAGACACAGTCGATGCTGAGGATATGGAAGAACCACTTCTGCAGACTGTTAAACGGCGATGACGAACAACATTCCGCTGTCAGGCAGAACGAACCATTCAATATTGGCAACGACAGCGAAAACTGCCAACCACCCGACCTGAGTGAAGTGAGGATAGCAATATCTAAACTCAAGCTTAATAAGGCTGCCGGAAATGACGGCCTTCCCGCTGAGCTCTATAAGGCCGGCGGAGATGACTTGGTAAGTAACATCCACCAACTCATAAGCCAAATCTGGTCGGATGAAAATATGCCTGAAGAATGGAACCTCAGCATCGTTTGCCCGATCCACAAAAAGGAGACCCTCTGAACTGCGCCAACTACAGAGGCATAAGTCTCCTCAACATCGCCAACAAGATCCTATCTGCCGTAATATGTGAACGCCTGAAACCGTTTACCAACAACCTGATTGGCCCTTATCAGTGTGGTTTTAGGCCAGGTAAGTCCACAACCGATCAAATTTTCACACGTCGGCAGATCCTGGAAAAAACTCAAGAAGTCTAAATCGATACCCACCACCTATTCATCGATTTCAAAGCCGCATACGACAGCATTTAAAGAGACGAACTATACAGAGCCATGTCTAGTTTTGGTATACCGCCCAAACTCGTCCGTTTGTGTAGGATGACGATAGAGAATTCTCGCTGCTCCATCAGGGTCGGAAACGACCTCACCGACACATTCGATACCAAAAAAGGATTTAGGCAAGGCGATGCGCTGTCATGTGACTTCTTTAATCTGATTCTTGAGAGGATTGTGCAAAACTCCAAAGCCAACACCAGAGGCACAATTTTCCAAAAGTCGGTGCAACTACTAGAATACGCTGACGATATTGACATCATTGGTAGGACTCAACGTGATGTCATAGGAAGGAAGCGGCGAAAATGGGTTAAGCAGTAAATGAGGGTAAGACTAAGTATATGCTGTCATCACGAAAGGACTCACAACATCGACGAATTGGACAGAACGTCACCATTGACAGATATAACTTTGAGGTAGTACGGGACTTTGTCTACCTCGGCTCCGTTATTAACTCTGACAACAACATCTCGTCAGAAATTAAACGAAGAATTACTCATGCCAACCGCTGTTTCTTCGGGCTAAGAAGGCAATTTAGTAGTAAAGCCCTCACTCGAACTACTAAGGAGATCCTATATAAGACCCTGATCATCTCAGTCCTTCTCTACGGCTCTGAAGCATGGACCGTATCAAAAGCGGATGAAGAAATCCTTGGTAGATTCGAGAGGAAAATTCTTCGAAAAATCTTCGGTCCCGTTTGCGTTGACGGGCTATGGAGACGAAGATTCAACCAAGAACTATACGAGATGTACAGCGACATGCGCCTGGTCAAAAAACTAAGCATTGGACGTTTAAGATGGCTAGGACATGTAGAACGAATGGACACCAATACTCCGGCTCGCAGAGTCTTCGATTCCCAGCCAGACGTTCGACGCAGTAGAGGAAGACCTCGCCTAAAGTGGCGCGCACAAGTAGAAACCGGAGGCAGTTAGCTAAGGACCGGGATAATTGGAGAGGCATGTTGGTTGAGGCCCAGGTTCATTCCGGACTGTAGCGTAAGTAGTTAGTTAGTTAGTTAGTTAGTTAGTTAGTTAGTTAGTTAGTTAGTTAGTTTGATTGGCTGTTCGTACAAGACGAAACACAATTAGCGCTGAGGTGCGCCGTTTTGATGCCAAAAACTCGTGCGGTTAAATGTTATGTCTTGTTGTTAGTTGGCGTGTACTAAATCCAACCAGTGGCATTAAGGAAGGCGATCAGTTCTTTGATGTGTTTATCAGAGAGGTCGCGGATATTGTCAAAGAAAGGTTTGCCTAGGGTTCGTTGTCTTGCTCTTGACAGAGCCGGGCATTTTCACAGAAAGTGAGTTAAAGTTTCCTTCTCCCCCACCTCCTTGCAACTGCGACAGTTGGTGTTGTTTTGTATACCCATTATATATAACAGCATGGTCACCGATGGGACAGTGTCCAGTGGTAATTGCTATCACCCTGGAGACTTCCTTACGGGATCTGCTTAAGAGGTCCCGTGTTTTAGTCTTGTTGTAGCGAGGCCACATATCTCTTGAAATGGCGCACCCACTGAGGTTACGCCACCTATGTTCTGCTGTTTAAAGAGAGTGTGTGTTGATATTATTCATGATAGTTTTTAATGGAGTGAGAATGCCGATTGCACGTGAGCTAGGAAGGGACGAGCCCAACCTGGCTAGGGCATCAGCCTGTTCATTTCCATCTATGTCACTGTGGCCTGGAACCCATATGAGAGTGATACTGTATCGACTCCCAATGGAGGCCAGTTCGTTTTGTCATTGAAGTACTAGTTTTGATGACGTCGATACCGAAATAATCGCCTTAATAGCGGCTTGACAGTCGACAAAAATAGCGATATTTTGCTTGGGAGTACTATCGTGTTTAATCGCGTGACATGCCTCCCTAATAGCCAACAAGTCCGCTTGGAATACGCTGGAGGAATCAGGGAGGCGAAACGATTTTTTTATTTTTAGTGTGTCCGAGTAGACACCTGCGCCCACTCCGCAGTCCATTTTGGAGCCGTCGGTGTAAATATGTGTGTCAAAATCTTTTTCAACCAATGCGTTTTTCCAATCCTCCCTAGTTGGAAAGCCAGCGGTGAAGTGATTGTGGAAGTTCAGTTTGGGTATCATGTAGTCGGTATGATGGTCAGCTAGACCTGCTGGCAATGAATCTAGGATATTGCTGTGCCCAAAGGGCTTATTGAACCAGCAGCCAGATTCTTTGAGCCTGACTGCACTACACAATGCAATATCTTTGATATGGATATCTAGAGGGAGAAGGTGGAGAAGAACCGTTAAGGCATCAGTGGGACAAGATCTCATGGCCCCAGTTGTGCCGATACAAGCAGTTCTTTGTACCCTCTTAAGTTTGTCAATGATATACCCTTTACTCACAGAAGGCCAAATGTTTTTCTACAGGCATAGAAAGCTATACATGCTTTCTTGACCCTTTGTTCTATGTTGGTTTTCCAATTAAGCTTAGTATCTAGGATAGTCCCTAGATATTTGGCATTGGATGAGAGTGAGAGCGCTTGTCCATTAAGTCGGGGGAGGTTAAAGGCCGGTATTTTGGTCTTCGTGGTGAAAAGCATCATTTCCGTTTTGCTCGGATTAACACCCAGGCCACAGCTTGTAGCCCACGTGCTCACAGAACCCAGAGCGTACTCCATGATTTCGCTAATCACTGCGAGAAACTTTCCTGACACTAGGATCACCACGTCGTCCGCGTATGCCACTGCCTTAATCCTATCCCGATCAAGTCGGACTAACAGTTTGTTCATAACAATAAGCCACAGCAGAGGAGATATCACACCGCCCTGTGGTGTACCTCTGTCAGGATATCGCGTTAAGCTGCTGTTGCCTACTGTTGATTGAATGATTCTAGACCTTAGCATGGATATAATCCATTGGCTAAAATGCTCCTCTACACCAGTTACGGTTAGGGCTTCTAGTATGCTGTCAGTTTGTACATTATTGAAAGCCCCTTCTATATCGAGGAAAGTGGCTAGGGTGTACTCTTTGTAGTAGAGGGACTTTTCGATGGTCCCAATCACCTCATGCAGAGCGGTTTCAGTCGATCTGCCTTTGAGATATGCGTGTTGTGATGTGGATAGCGGTGATTCATTAAGAATGCTTCGCACATGGATGTCAAGGATCCGCTCCAGGGTCTTTAGTATAAAGGAAGCAAGGCTGATGGGCCTAAAATCTTTTGCAGATTCATGTCCACGTCTGCCTGCCTTTGGTATAAAAACTACCCTGACACGTCTCCATGAGTGTGGAATAAAGTTTAATAAAATACAACTTCTATAAATTGGCAACAACCACGGTAATACAGTATCCTGTGAGTTTTGTAGCATGATCGGCAAGATGCCATCAGGGCCAGGTGATTTATAGGGTGAGAAGCTATTAATTGCCCAGGATGTCTTTTCTTTGCTTATAATGGATTTGATATTTTCCCAAGTTGTATGGTCAGCGGGCCGAGAGTCAGCAGATGCTGGCGGCACCTCTTTACAACCCGGGAAGTGTGTGTTAATTAGGATAGTCAGAGATTCGGATGAGGTCTCTGCCCAGCTACCATCCGACTTTCTTATTAAGGACGGGTTTGAATGGTCCTTCGCTAAGATTTTGCTCAGTCTGGAAGAGTCTTTAAGGGTATTGATGGATTCGCAGTATTCCTGCCAGGATTCTTTCTTGGCGCTACGAATAGCCGCTTTGTATATTCTAAGGCAATCTTTATAGGGCTGCCAAAAATTGTATTTATGGCATATGTTAAAAATGACCCTGGTCATATTCCTAAGTTTACTAAGGTCCTCACTCCACCAGGGAGGTAGCTTTTTAATACCGTAACTGGCTGGACACGAGACCTTGAAAGCAGTACTCATTGCCTTCTCAAAGGTAACGATAGCTGCATTCAGTTCGTCTGTCGAAGTAAACTTAGATTTTGGTATTGCTTGAAGTCTAGAATAAACTATTTGGTCAAACTTTGGCCAGTTGATTCTTTTGGGATTTCTAAAGGGGATTGCTGCATCAATCCGAATATTGACATCAAAGAGTATCCAGCTGTGATCAGAGAAGGATTTCAGGTTGGATACTCTCCAGTTATTCACCTTTAGGTTGTCGTTGTTTGTGGCTAGTGTGATGTCAATGACATCTTCCCAGCCCCTAAAACTCACCGTGCTCGGGAATGTGAAGGTTGGGGTACAACCCTTGTTGCAGATTGACAGGTTGTTTTGAATTATAAAATCAAACATATGAGAGGCTACAATCCGCTATGCGGATCGTTGAAAACCCTATCCCATCCCATCCTTAAAATTAATATCCTAAAAATATAGGTTTTATGGCGATGAAATACAGAAAATGACATTGTCACAATATATTGCTCAGACAGTTTCTCAAAATCTTTTGTGGTTCGACAAAAAACAACGTATTTCTATTGCTAATGCCTTGGGATGGGGTATACAAATGGTTTTTGTAAGAAAACGCCCCCAAAATGTGGGCGTAGGTGAAAATCATCTATTGACAAAATGTTTATATTAATATTGCGGAAGTATTTGCATCAAAATTTTTTTCGAAAGTTTTAAAATTTGGACAAAAAATGTTTTTTAATAAAAACGCCCCCAAAAAGTGGGCGTGGCAAAAAACTTTGTATGGACGAAATATAGATATTAGGATTGTCTAAATATGTTGCTTACACACTTTTTTGAAATTCCTTACGGTTTGGCTTAAAACCACGTTTTTCTAAAAGGGGGCGTGGCAGTGGGCGGATTTTAAAAATTTTTACACTTGTTCTCGTGACTCGGCCAAGGATCATATATACCAAATTTCATTGTCCTAGCTCAAAATGTAAGGCCCAAAAATCGGTGACGAACAGACAGACGGACGGACGGACACACGGACGGACAGACGGACATGGCTAATTGGACTCAGCTAGCGATTCTGAGTCGATCCATATACTTTGAGGTATATGTAGCTAAATTATTTCTCTATGTTACAAACTAAGTTTCAAAACTAATATACCCCTATGGGATAGGGTTAAAAACATATGAGAAGAGTACAATCCCCTGTGCGGATCGTTTAATACCCTATCCCATCCCATCCTTAAAATTAATATCTCCAAAAAGTGGGCTTTAATAGCCTATAATATAGAAAATGACATTGTCACAACACATTGTTCAAACAGTTTATCAGAATCATTTGTTGTTTGACAAAACACATCGTTTTCCTCCTGCATATGCTATGGGGTAGGGTATACAAACGGTTTTTGTAAGAAAACGCCCTCAAAACGTGGGCGTGGGCTAAAATGATCTATTGACGAAATGTTTGTATTAATATTACTAACTATTCTGCATCAAAATTTTTTTTCGAAAATTTTAAAATTTGAACGTAAAACGTATTTTATTAAAAACGCCCCCAAAAAGTGGGCGTGGCAAAAAACTTTATATGAACGAAATATTGATATTACGATTCTCTAACTACGTTTCTCAGGCATTTTTTTAAAATTCCTTATGGTTTAGCCAAAAAACACGTTTTTCTAAAAAGGGGGCGTGGCAGTAGGCGGATTTCAAAAATTTTTACACTTGTTCTGCTGGGAGCAACAAAGAGCACGTGTACCAAATTTCATCCTTCTAGCTCAAAATTTAAGGCCCAAAAACTGGTGACGTACGGACGGACGGACGGACGGACGGACGGACAGACATGGCTAAATCGACTCAGCTATCGATTCTGAGTCGATCCATATACTTTGAGGTATATGTAGCTAAATTATTTCTCTATGTTACAAACTATGTATCAAAACTAATATACCCCTATGGGATAGGGTATAAAGAGACTCACCTCGTTCATTGATCTCTGAGCTACCCCACAGGGTACGCCTGGCATTGGCATCCCAGCCCAGAATCAAGTGGGTCTTCCTTTTTGATAAGGTGGCTGAGAGAAACTCTACCTCCTTCGGCGGAGCATTCTGGTTATGTGCCATATAGGCCGAGGCAGCATGCAGACACTCCTGCTTACCAGCTTCAATCCGAATAACAGCTAGGTCGTTGCAGCTAAGGTTGGGACAAAAGAAAGCTTTGATATGTTTATACCCTATCCCATAGGGGGGTATATTAGTTTTGATACATAGTTTGTAACATAGAGAAATAATTTTGCTACATATACCTCAAAGTATATGGATCGACTCAGAATCGCTAGCTGAGTCGAATTAGCCATGTCTGTCTGTCCGTCCGTCCGTCCGTCCGTGTGTCCGTCCGTCCGTCTGTCTGTTCGTCACCGATTTTTGGGCCTTAAATTTTGAGCTAGGATAATGAAATTTGGTATATAGGATCCTTGTCCGAGTCACCAGAACAAGTGTAAAAATTTTTGAAATCCGCCCACTGCCACGCCCCCTTTTTAGAAAAACGTAATTTTTGGCAAAACCGTAAAGAATTTTAAAAAAGTGTCTGAACAGCATAATTAGAAAATGGTAATATCTATATTTTGTTCATATAATGTTTTTTGCCACGCCCACTTTTTGGGGGCGTTTTCAATAAAAAACTGTTTTCGGTCAAATTTTAAATTTTTCGAAAAAAATTTAGATGCAGAATCATTAACATTATTAATATGAACATTTCGTCTATATACCATTTTAACCCTCGCCCACTTTTTGGGGGCGTTTTTATATAAAAACCATTTTTATACACTACCCCATAACATATGCAAGAGAAAACCTTGTCTTTTGTAGAACCGTTAAAGTGTTTTGTAAGCAGTCTGAAGAATTTGTTGTCACTATATCATTTTTTCTATTTATCCACATCGTGTTTTTAGCCATGCCCACTTTTTTTTTGGGATTTTAGTTTTATGGATAGGATGGGATAGGGTATTCAACGATCCGCACAGCGGATTGTAGCCTTCTCATATGTTTTTATACCCTATCCCATAGGGGGGTATATTAGTTTTGATACTAAGTTTGTAACATAGAGAAATAATTTTGCTACATATACCTCAAAGTATATGGATCGACTCAGAATCGCTAGCTGAGTCGAATTAGCCATGTCTGTCTGTCCGTCCGTCCGTCCGTCTGTCTGTTCGTCACCGATTTTTGGGCCTTAAATTTTGAGCTAGGATAATGAAATTTGGTATATAGGATCCCTGGCCGAGTCACCAGAACAAGTGTAAAAATTTTTAAAATCCGCCCACTGCCACGCCCCCTTTTAGAAAAAACGTAGTTTTAAGCCAAACCGTAAGGAATTTCAAAAAAGTGTGTGAGAAATATATTTAGACAATCCTAATATCTATATTTCGTGCATACAAAGTTTTTTGCCACGCCCACTTTTTGGGGGCGTTTTTAGTAAAAAACGTTTTTTGTCAAAATTTTAAAACTTTCGAAAAAAATTTTGATGCAAATACTTCCGCAATGGTAATATAAACATTTTGTCTATAGATCATTTTCACCTACGCCCACATTTTGGGGGCGTTTTCTTACAAAAACCATTTGTATACCCCATCCCAAGGCATTAGCAATAGAAATACGATGTTTTTTGTCGAACCACAAAAGATTTTGAGAAACTGTCTGAGCAATATATTGTGACAATGTCATTTTCTGTTTTTCATTGCCATAAGGCCTATATTTTGAGGATATTAATTTAAAGGATGGGATGGGATAGGGTATTCAACGATCCGCATAGCGGATTGTAGCCTCTCATATGTTTTTAACTAAAATACAGGATCTTGGCTTACCGTTATGTTTGTCGATGTTGTAGAAAAGGTTGTAGTCCTTGTCATTGAGCCCTTTGATAGTGGAACCTCCCACCCAGGGTTCTTGAATTAGGCTGATGTCGATGTCTTCCTCTTTCAGAAAGACTAGGAGGTTTTCACTAGCGCACCTAGAGTGCTGCAGGTTAATCTGCAGAACTCTGAGCATCTCGTGTGGATGTGGCATCTAGTCGCAGGACTTCCAACAAATTGTTTGCGTCATCGACTTCGTCCGGGTCTTCACCTGGACGCGCTGACCTGAATATTTTGAGTTTGGCATATCTGATGCCAAACCTCAATCTGTTATCGGCCTTCTCTAGGGCTTCTAGAGACTCCTCGTTGATGAGTAGGAGGAAGGGCTTAGTGTGAGGGGTTGGTGTCTCTACCTTAAGGACGGACCAGTCAGTCATGGGAATTCCGGGGTTGTGCAGCTGTAGGACCTGGATCAGTTTGACCCTGTCTAAGTGCATATTGGGTAGCCAAATGCTGGCTCGCGGTCGCCAAGGAATGTCATCGGCTGGAACGAGCTTCAAACTAAAACCCGTCCAGTTGCTCCGAATCTTGGCAACACAGTTTTCGAGGAAATCCCTCGAAAATTTGTCCGCACATTTAACCACCCTAATACCCCTAACCACTTCTTCGGAATCGAAGCATGGCAGAGGGCCACCCGGATTGTCCAGCAGAAAGTCCATAACCATCTCAGAAAGCTTGGCCTCAATCTCACCCCAAGCGTCCGCCACCTTGCTGCAATTAGTCGGCTACTCGTCGATAATTGCAACTTGCAGGTCGTCTCTTACGACCCGGGTATTGGAGCGCTTCGGTTTAGGTTTGACTTTGGCCTCCGCATGCTTAGATGAGTTACCGGAGGCTGAAAACTTCCCCCGCTTTGAGGCGTTAGTTGGCTCATCATGAGACCTACTGCGCTTTGCGGTTTCAGACTCTAGCCGCTTTTCCTTGAGTTTGTTGTAGTCTTCAACAATCTTAAGGTATATGTGTTTGTCGCTGTCTTTGGTATGTACAAATCCAGCCGCTTCATTCTTAGCTATCTTACTGAGAATGAAGCAGGCTCTACTGTACTGACTTTTGGTGATGTTCGATACCCTCGGTTGTTGGCCATCACAAGCGACCTTAGCCGGAATCGTGTTGGTATTTAATGGCTTAGACGCTGTCGGTGTACTGACTGCACATGTTCCAACGTCTAAGTCGGTTGTTTTAAGCAAGACGTTAGATGAAGCGAGTTTTGTTGGGTGTTAATTGGCTGAGACTCCGCGAGTGTACTAACTATACAATGCGCGTCGCCTGAAGAGGTCTCTAGAGATACCACAGACGTCGTGGGAGTACTACTTGTATCCTTCACAACGCCTGTAACCGTCTCTTGAGAGGAGGCTAGTAACTCCTCTTCCGAAGAGGTACCGACCTGCTTATCCTCCAGTTTATTTATTTTTTTTGTATTTTTTTATTAATTTGTTTTTTTATTTTTGTTTGGTTCATTTGAAAATTTTGGACCCACGAGTAGAACGGAAAGGAGGTCCACTCCGGCAGAGCCGATATACCGGAGTAAGGCAAAAGATACGTCAGACCATGCCTGTGCATCTAAAGAAGCTCGTTAGCGGCTGGTTTAACCCCCAGCCTTGCATTCTTGGGCACGGTTTGCATTAAGTGCGCTCACACCACCACTGAAATCAGGTACCTCTAGTCCTATGGTCAAAAGGCATAAAAACGGGATATATTACTATTGAGAAGTAGAGTAACATCACCGCAATGCCCTCTGACCTTAGCTGATTGCCGTCTTGACAACGTACAAGAACACTGTAGCAATCATTACCGGCCGGCACCCATTGGGAGGGTTTGTATGAGGATTTTTGCCGGTAAGTAAGTAAGTAACTACGTTTCTCAGACACTTTTTCAAAATTCCTTATGGTTTGGCCAAAAAATACGTCTTTCTAAAAAGGGGGCGTGGCAGTGGGCGGATTTCAAAAATGTTTACATTTGTTCTGCTGGGAGCAAGAAAGAGCACGTTTACCAAATTTCATCCTTCTAGCTCAAAATTTAAGGCCCAAAAACGGACGGACGGACGGACGGACGGACGGACGGACAGACATGACTAAATCGACTCAGCTAGCGATTCTGAGTCGATCCATATACTTTGGGGTATATGTAGCTAAATTATTTCTCTATGTTACAAACTATGTATCAAAACTAATATACCCCTATGGGATAGGGTATAAAAAGAAAGAAGGGAAAAGAAAACGTCAAAAAGAGTCGCTGAATATTTTACCCACGGGCCACGACTCACAGGGCAAAATATTTTTCCTCTCAACTTTTCGAATTTTCTTTCTCTTTTGCACACATGTGAGTCGTGAGTCAAGAGTCTACATGTGAAAGCAGACTTTTCACTAGTTTGCCAACGGTCGAATGCGCAGAGAGAGGATTTAAGAGAAATTTAAGATATTTTACAATAAATTCCAAGAGACCTGCGCAGTAGAATGGCCAACTGATTTGGAATCTATTAAGATTCTCTAAATATGTTGTACAAACATAAATATAGTCCGTACCAAATCAGTTGGCCATTCTACTGCGCAGGTCTCTTAAAATTTATTTTAAAATATCTTAAATCCTCTCTCTGCGCATTCGACCGTTGGCAAACTAGTGCAAACCAAACCATTTCGCCATTCTACTGCGCAGATCTCTTCAAATTTATTTTAAAATATCTTAAATTTCTCTTAAATCCTCTCTCTGCGCAATCGACCGTTGGCCAACTAATTTGGTATGGACTATACCCTTTCCCATAGGGGTATGTTAGTTTGGACACATAGTTTGTAACATAGAGAAATAATATAGCTAAGCTATATATATACCTCAAAGTATATGGATCGACTTGGAAACGCTAGCTGAGTCGATTAAGAAATTTCTGTCTGTCCGTCCGTCCGTCCGTCTGTACGTCACCGATTTTTAGGCCTTACATTTTGTTAAAACGTATTTCGGAACTCAAATTTCAAACATAAAGAGCCTTTTGTTCAAATTAAATCGTTTATTATATGGCGATTACTTGACTAGTTTACCAAAGAAAGACCCGTTTGACCCGTTTAGGGATTGTGATTTTACTTCAGCCTCATTCAGTTTCATTTGCAAGGGGCATTAAAGAGATTTTAGACATGAAATTATTCATTTTGTTAGGTATCCGACAGAAACGCCACAAGAATTTGAATAGCTATTCTAGAAGCACTAAACCTTGACCCTCTTGAGTATAAAGTCTCAAAAACTTTATTACATTATAGAAGGCAATAACTAAACAAATTTTAGATAAAGTAAACATTCCTGAAAAAGAGCCCGTGGTTGTCCATTGGGACGGTAAACTTTTACCGGGTGTTTTAAAAAATGAACAATGTTAGCGAATAGCTATTGCTATTGCTATTTCATATGGCGAAAAGGAACAGCTGCTGGGAGTTTCTGTAACAGCAAACAGTTTTGGAGAGGAGCAAGCCGTAGCCGTATATGTATGCCTAGCCTACATTAATAGGGTCTTTCCAAAACCGTCAAGGCGATGTGCATCGACATTACAGCATACAACACGGGAAGACTCAAAGCAATTTTTTACACTTGTTCTGCTTCGTCGGCCAGAGAGTCTATATACCAAATTTCAACACTCTAGCTCAAAATTTAAGGCCCAAAAATCGGTGACACACAGACGGACGGACGGACGGATGGACAGACAGACATGGCTTAATCGACTCAGCTAGCGATTCTGAGTCGATCCATATACTTTGAGGTATATGTATCGAAATTATTTCTCTATGTTACAAACTTAATGTCAAAACTAATATACAAAAAATTACAAAAGGTACAAAAATTAAAAGAGGTAGTTGATATTGGTAAATTTACTTACCAACAGCTTAAACAGCTTTCTTAAGACAACATCCAAACATCTGGTCTCAAAACAATAACTTCCAAGAAGGATTGAAAATTGTCAAAACATTAAAAGCAGGTAATGATGTTAATTAAATTCAAGTTTTTCGGTATCACTCATACCTTATAAGGTAGAAAGGAGACATATCCCTGAAAAAAAAAAACATATTTGATTCTATACACTACACTATGCGGATCAGTGTTTTCAGAATTTCGACAAGGAGATCCGATACATATTGACACTTGAAAACCGATGCTCTAGCTAATTTGATTTGGCAAAACTACTTACTTAAGTCCGGTACTTAGTGCTGGACTGCTAATATTAGGCACTTTCGAAAGAATAATTATTATTATTATTATTTATAGTTTTATTTGTTACCAAACTAAAAGCTAATTACAATGAAATGTGCTTAATAGAAAAGAAAGTGAAACAAATATAATGATCATTCTGTAACTTGAAGAGGTAGTGTAGAATGACATAGATTCATAAAAAGAAAAACATAGTTTGCATCTGATGTGGGGTGACAATCAGAACTAATAAATTATGTTAGGATTTTGTTAGAATACTTTAATAATTTAAAATGACAATCTTATGACAAAGAAAAGAAATAGAAGTATTTAAAACATAAAATTAACAATTTTATACATAAGATACAACCTGGAATTAATTTGAGTGTGCTCATAATTTAGATATTTTAGATATTTTTACAAGAATGATTCAATATTATCATTATCAATTGTAAATAACCAGTCTTTAACTCTCTTTAGGAAGGAATTAAAATTAACAATAGTCCGGATAGAAAGTGGAAGCTTGTTGAAAATTGAAGGGGCTGTGACGGTGTAGAATTTAGAGAAGTAGTTTCTGTAGGCGAAATTAACGTTTACATAATGCAAGTTATTGACACGAAGATTATAAATTTGAGAATTTCTGCTGGGAATATTTCCACTTCGCTTAAAGAATTCTTTTAATACTTTGAAAATGTAAAGGTGTCGTATTGGTAAGATGCGCAAGGCTCTAAAAATGGACCATGTGTGCGATAGTCGATTATTAATACAAATAATTCGAACTATATGTTTCTGTGCTATTGACAATCGTCCGAATGAATTGTAAAACGCACCACCCCAACTAGTGATACCGTACTGAAACTTAGATTGAGCAAGACCGTAGTAAATTGTGATCAAAAGTTTTCTGGAACAGAATGGTTTGATAAGGTACAATTTACGTGTCACTAACAGCATATGGGATTTTATGGTTTGAATATGATCTTTCCAATTCAAATTGTTGTCAATCAATACTCCAAGGTATTTATAATTTTCAACTGATTCAATTTTAAAGCAGTTCTTAGAACACCTAAAGCTATCTATAAAAGTACTTTTTGCGCAACTGTTAACAGGTAAGCAAATTTTTGTACAGTCATGTGCATGGAAAAATAGATTGAAATCATATAAAGTATTACCTGATATCTTAAACAATATCAGTTTTGTTTCCTCAATCACGATTAATTTATGTTCTGTGAACCAAAGCCGCAAGGACTCTAGATCTTCTGAAATCTTTAAAACACAGTCAAAATTTGAAAATGATTGATAAGTAAATGCAATATCGTCCGCGCAGGCAGTGGGAGATCCGTTTAAGTTCAAGTCAAATTAGGAGTTTATATAAATTAAAAAGAACAAAGGACCAAGAACCGATCCCTGCGGAACGACATTTTTAAAATAACGTGATTTGCTAAATTTACCATTTATATTTACTCTTTGCACTCTGAATTTTAGATAAGATTTGAACCAATCGTGTATATGACCCCTTAAACCGGCGTTATGTAATTTTTATACCCTATCCCATAGGGGTATATTAGTTATACCCTATCCCATAGGGGTATATTAGTTTTGACATTAAGTTTGTAACATAAAGAAATAATTTCGATACATATACCTCAAAGTATATGGATCGATTCAGAATCGCTAGCAGAGTCGATTAAGCCATGTCTGTCTGTGCGTCCGTCCGTCTGTGTGTCACCGATTTGTGGGCATTAAATTTTGAGCTAGAGTGTTGAAATTTGGTATATAGATTCTCTGGCCGACGAAGCAGAACCAGTGTAAAAAATTTTGAAATCCGCCCACTGCCACGCCCCCGTTTTAGGAAAACGTTTTTTTGTCCAAACCGTTAGGAATTTCAAAAAAGTGTCTGAGTAGCATATTTAGACAATCCTTATATCTATATTTCGTCCATACAAAGTTTTTTGCCACGCTTTTTGTCCAAATTTTAAAACTTTCGAAAAACATATGAGAACGCTACAATCCGCTGTGCGGATCGTTGATTACCCTATCCCATCCTATCTATAAAACTAAAATCCCCAAAAAAGTGGGCATGGCTATAAACACGATGTGGATAAAATAGAAAAAATGATATAGTGACAACAAATTCTTCAGACTGCTTACAAAACACTTTTACGGTTCTACAAAAGACAAGGTTTTCTCCTGCATATGTTATGGGGTGGTGTATAAAAATGGTTTTTATATAAAAACGCCCCCAAAAAGTGTGCGTGGATTAAAATGGTATATAGACGAAATGTTTATATTAATAATGTTAATGATTCTGCATCAAATTTTTTTTTCGAAAAATTTAAAATTTGACCGAAAACAGTTTGTTATTGAAAACGCCCCCAAAAAGTGGGCGTGGCAAAAAACTTTATATAGACGAAATATAGACATTAATATTGTTTAAATATGTTGTTCAGAAACTTTTTTAAAATTCCTTACGGTTTGGTCAAAAACTGAGTTTTTCTTAAAAGGGGGCGTGGCAGTGGGCGGATTTCAAAAATTTTTACACTTGTTCTGTAGGCAGAGACGAGGATCCTATGTACCAAATTTCATTATCCTAGCTCAAAACTTAAGGCCTTAAAATCGGTGACGTACAGACGGACGGACGGACGGACAGACAGACATGGCTTAATCGACTCAGCTAGCGATTCTGAGTCGATCCATATACTTTGAGGTATATGTAGCAGAATTATTTCTCTATGTTACAAACTAAGTATCGAAACTAATATACCCCTATGGGATAGGGTATAAAAACGTTGTTTTTTGTCGAACCATAAAAGAATTTGATAAAACTTCTGAACATTATGTTGTGACAACGTCATTTACAATACTTTATGCCCGTAAAGACCACATTTTTGGGAAAATTAATTTAAGGATGGGATGGGATGGGATGGGATAGTGTATTAAACGATCCGCACAGCTGATTTTAGCCTTCTCATATGTTTATACCCTATCCCTTAGGGGGGTATATTAGTTTTGATACTTAGTTTTTAACATAGAGAAATCATTTTGCTACATATACCTCAAAGTATATGGATCGACTTAGAATCGCTAGCTGTCTGTCCGTCTGTACGTCACCGATTTTTAGGCCTTTAATTTTGAGCTAGGATAATGAAATTTGGTATATAGGATCCTCGTCTCTGCCTACAGAACAAGTGTAAAAATTTTTTCAATCCGCCCACTGCCACGCCCCCTTTTAAGAAAAACTCAGTTTTTGACCAAACCGTAAGGAATTTTAAAAAATTTTTTGAACAAAATATTTAGACAATATTAATATCTATATTTCGTCTATATAAAGTTTTTTGCCACGCCCACTTTTTGGGGGCGTTTTCAATTAAAAACTCTTTTCGGTCAAATTTTAAATTTTTCGAAAAAAATTTTGATGCAGAATCATTAACATTATTAATATGAACATTTCGTCTATATACCATTTTAACCCACGCCTACTTTTTGGGGGCGTTTTTATATAAAAACCATTTTTATACACTACCCCATAACAGATGCAGGAGAAAACCTTGTCTATTGTAGAACCGCAAAATTGTTGTGTAAGCGGTCTGAAGAATTTGTTGTCACTATATCATTTTTTCTATTTTAGCCACATCGTGTTTTTAGCCATGCCCACTTTTTTTGAGGATTTTAGTTTTATGGATAGGATAGGATAGGATAGGGTATTCAACGATCCGCACAGCGGATTGTAGCCTTCTCATATGTTTATACCCTATCCCATAGGGGAATATTAGTTTTGATACTTAGTTTGTAACATAGAGAAATAATTTCGATACATATACCTCAAAGTATATGGATCGATTCAGAATCGCTAGCTGAGTCGATTAAGCCATGTCTGTCTGTCCGTCCGTCCGTCCGTCCGTCTGTGTGTCACCGATTTTTGGGCCTTAAATTTTGAGCTAGAGTGTTGAAATTTGGTATATAGACTTTTTGGCCGACGAAGCAGAACAAGTGTAAACATTTTTGAAATCCGCCCACTGCCACGCCCCCTTTAAGAAAAACGTAGTTAAAAGCCAAACGGTAAGGAATTTCAAAAAAGTGTCTGAGCAGCATATTTAGACAATCCTAATATCTATATTTCGTTCATACAAAGTTTTTTGCCACGCCCAGTTTTTGGGGGCGTTTTTAGTAAAAAACGCTTTTTGTCCAAATTTTAAGACTTTCGAAAAAATTTTTGATGCAAATACTACCGCAATGGTTATATTAACATTTTGTCAATAGATCATTTTCACCTACGCCCACACTTTCGGGGCGTTTTCTTACAAAAACCATTTGTATACCCCATCCCAAGGCATTAGCAATAGAAATACGTTGTTTTTTGTCGAACCACAAAAGATTTTGAGAAACTGTCTGAGCAATATATTGTGACAATGTCATTTTCTGTATTTCATCGCCATAAGGCCTATATTTTGAGGATATTAATTTAAAGGATGGGATGGGATAGGGTATGCAACGATCCGCATAGCGGATTGTAGCCTCTCATATGTTAATACCCTATCCCATAGGGGTATATTAGTTTTGATACATAGTTTGTAACATAGAGAAATAATTTAGCTACATATACCTCAAAGTATATGGATCGACTCAGAATCGATAGCTGAGTCGATTTAGCCATGTCTGTACGTCCGTCCGTCCGTCCGTACGTCACCAGTTTTTGGGCCTTAAATTTTGAGCTAGAAGGATGAAATTTGGTACACGTGCTCTTTGTTGCTCCCAGCAGAACAAGTGTAAAAATTTTTGAAATCCGCCTACTGCCACGCCCCCTTTATAGAAAAACGTGTTTTTTGGCTAAACCATAAAGAATTTTAAAAAAGTGCCTGAGAAACGTAGTTAGAGAATCGTAATATCTATATTTCGTTCATATAAAGTTTTTTCCCACGCCCACTTTTTAGGGGCGTTTTTAATTAAAAAACGTTTTACGTTCAAATTTTAAAATTTTCGAAAAAAAATTTTGATGCAGAATAGTTAGTAATATTAATACAAACATTTCGTCAATAGATCATTTTAGCCCACGCCCACGTTTTGAGGGCGTTTTCTTACAAAAACCGTTTGTATACCCTACCCCATAGCATATGCAGGAGGAAAACGATGTGTTTTGTCAAACAACAAAAGATTCTGATAAACTGTTTGAACAATGTGTTGTGACAATGTCATTTTCTATATTATAGGCTATTAAAGCCCACTTTTTGGAGATATTAATTTTAAGGATGGGATGGGATAGGGTATTAAACGATCCGCACAGGGGATTGTACTCTTCTCATATGTTTATACCCTATCCAATAGGGGGGTATATTAGTTTTGATACTTAGTTTGTAACATAGAGAAATAATTTTGCTACATATAGCTCAAAGTATATGGATCGGCTCAGAATCGCCAGCTGAATCGAATTAGCCATGTCTGTCTGTCCGTCCGTCCGTCCGTCCGTCCGTCCGTCTGTCTGTTCGTCAGCGGTTTTTGGGCCTTAAATTTTGAGCTAGGATAATGAAATTTGGTATATAGGATCCTCGTCCGTGCCACCAGAACCAGTGTAAAAATTTTTGAAATCCGCCCACTGCCACGCCCCCTTTTTAGGTAAACCTATTTTTTGGCCAAACCGTAAGGAATTTCAAAAAATTGTCTGAGTAGCATATTTAGACAATCCTAATATCTATATTTCGGTCATACAAAGTTTTTTGCCACGCCCACTTTTTGGGGGCGTTTTTAAAAAAAAACGCTTTTTGTCCAAATTTTAAAACTTTCGAAAAAAATTTTGATGCAAATACTTCCGAAATGGTAATATAAACATTTTGTCTATAGATCATTTTCACCTACGCCCACATTTTGCGGGCGTTTTCTTACAAAAACCATTTGTATACCCCATCCCAAGGCATTAGCAATAGAAATACGTTGTTTTTTGTCGAACCACACAAGATTTTGAGAAACTTTCTGAGCAATATAATGTGACAATGTCATTTTCTGTATTCATCGCCATAAGGCCTATTTTATGAGGATATTAATTTAAAGGATGGGATGGGATAGGGTATTCAACGATCCGCATAGCGGATTGTAGCCTCTCATATGTTTATACCCTATCCCATAGGGGTATATTAGTTTTGATACTTAGTTTGTAACATAGAGAAATAATTTTGCTACATATACCTCAAAGTATATGGATCGACTCAGAATCGCTAGCTGAGTCGATTAAGCCATGTCTGTCTGTCCGTCCGTCCGTCCGTCCGTCCGTCCGTCCGTCCGTCCGTCCGTCCGTCCGTCCGTCCGTCCGTCTGTACGTCACCGATTTTTAGGCCTTAAATTTTGAGCTAGGATAATGAAATTTGGTATATAGGATCCTCGTCTCTGCCTACAGAACAAGTGTACAAATTTTTGAAATCCGCCCACTGCCACGCCCCCTTTTAAGAAAAACTCAGTTTTTGACCAAACCGTAAGGAATTTTAAAAAAGTTTCTGAACAACATATTTAGACAATATTAATATCTATATTTCGTCCGTATAAAGTTTTTTGCCACGCCCACTTTTTGGGGGCGTTTTCAATTAAAAACTGTTTTCGGTCAAATTTTAAATTTTTCAAAAAAACTTTTGATGCAGAATCATTAGTAGTATAAATATGAACATTTCGTCTATAGACTATTTCAACCCACGCCCACTTTTTGGGGGCGTTTTTATATAAAAACCATTTTTACACACTACCCCATAACATATGCAGGAGAAAACCTTGTCTTTTGTAGAACCGTCAAAGTTTTTTGTAAACAGTCTGAACAATTTGTTGTCACCATGTCATTTTCTTTCTTTTATCCACATCGTGTTTTTAGCCATGTCCACTTTTTGGGGATTTTAGTTTTACAGATAGGATGGGATAGGGTATTCAACGATCCGCACAGTGGATTGTAGCCTTCTCATATGTTTATACCCTATCCCATAGGGGTATATTAGTTTTGATACTTAGTTTGTAACATAGAGAAATAATTTTGCTACATATACCTCAAAGTATATGGATCGACTCAGAATCGCTAGCTGAGTCGATTAAGCCATGTCTGTCTGTCCGTCCGTCCGTCCGTCCGTCCGTCCGTCCGTCCGTCTGTACGTCACCGATTTTTAGGCCTTAAATTTTGAGCTAGGATAATGAAATTTGGTATATAGGATCCTCGTCTCTGCCTACAGAACAAGTGTAAAAATTTTTGAAATCCGCCCACTGCCACGCCCCCTTTTAAGAAAAACTCAGTTTTTGGCCAAACCGTAGGGAATTTTAAAAAAGTTTCTAAACAACATATTTAGACAATATTAATATCTATATTTCGTCCATATAAAGTTTTTTGCCACGCCCACTTTTTGGGGGCGTTTTCAATAAAAAACTGTTTTCGGTCAAATTTTAAATTTTTCGAAAAAAATTTTGATGCAGAATCATTAACATTATTAATATGAACATTTCGTCTATATACCATTTTAACCCACGCCCACTTTTTGGGGGCGTTTTTATATAAAAACCATTTTTATACACTACCCCATAACATATGCAAGAGAAAACCTTGTCTTTTGTAGAACCGTTAAAGTGTTTTGTAAGCAGTCTGAAGAATTTGTTGTCACTATATCATTTTTTCTATTTATCCACATCGTGTTCTTAGCCATGCCCCCTTTTTTGGGGATTTTAGTTTTATGGATAGGATGGGATAGGGTATTCAACGATCCGCACAGCGGATTGTAGCCTTCTCATATGTTCTTTTGTAGAACCGTAAAAGTTTTTTATAAGCAGTCTGAAGAATTTGTTGTCACCATTCCATTTTCTTTATTTTATCCACATCGTGTTTTTAGCATGTCCACTTTTTGGGGATTTTAGTTTTACAGATAGGATGGGATAGGGTATTCAACGATCCGCACAGTGGATTGTAGCCTCTCATATGTTTTTAACTAATTTTGTTTCTCGAAAAATTATTATTTTCTACCACATGAACGTTCTTTAGTCGATTTCCAAACAAATTGAGTTGATGATTCGTCAGATCATCCCGACAGGAGGGCCAGTAAAAATTCATTTAGGTGTTGCTGCGGCTGAGAATCGAACCAAGACCTTCTGCGCGGCAATTCATCGCACTAACCATCGCGTCACATATCCTATTACTGAGTTAATAAGTATTATCATCACATAACTATATAAAAGGAAATCAGATTCCATGTATATTTGTATCTGCCACGAACGGATTTGAGTGGAGTTTTCTCCTCAGAATTTTGAATTTTTGTGCGGAGTTTTTTCTGTACCACAAATTTAGTTTCTATTAACAAAAACATTTTAAATAAACAAAAGAAGTAATATAACTATACGACTTTTTTCTGATTTTTTGGTCATTTTCGGTGGTTTATCTCAATTTTTCTTAACTCTTACCAAACAGTACATAAATTAATTTACATATCTATGTAGAACTTTGATTGACAAATCCATTAGTATATTTATTATCTCTGTACGTTTTCTTAGAGATATCATAGTTATAACATAAAACATATATTATTTGAATTGTATTGCGAATACCATCAGTGGAGACCATTGCCAATGACTGTGCCAAAGCGGCGGCGTACGTGTTTATGCGTGTTCATTCTGTAGTTATGTAAGTATTGTATGACTATATGCACAAGTGCATTCATTCCTACTTGAGCTATGTTATTGTTATTTTTGATGCTTTACATCATATAAGAATAACAATTAATAAATAATAAAAATTGGTATTTAACGCAAGGCTATTGTAGGTATTGTATGTATGTTTGCATTTTATTTAAATCCGTTTTATTTTAATTGTAATGAAATTTCGCACACTAAAGCTTCATTTAGACGATCAGTTCAGTTTCAGATTCAGTTGAGCTGTGTATATGCAAAAGAAGAGAAAAAGCTGAAAACTTAACCTGAGACTAAAACTCATGGACTGAAATGAAACTGAAAAACATATGAGAGGCTACAATCCGCTATGCGGATCGTTGAATATCCTATCCCATCCCATCCTTTAAATTAATATCCTCAAAATATAGGCTTTATGGCGATGAAAAACAGAAAATGACATTGTCACAATATATTGCTCAGACAGTTTCTCAAAATCTTTTGTGGTTCGACAAAAAACAACGTATTTCTATTGCTAATGCCTTGGGATGGGGTATACAAATGGTTTTTGTAAGAAAACGCCCCCAAAATGTGGGCGCAGGTGAAAATGATCTATGGACAAAATGTTTATATTACCATTGCGAAAGTATTTGCATCAAATTTTTTTTCGAAAGTTTTAAAATTTGGACAAAAAGCGTTTTTTACTAAAAACGCCCCCAAAAAGTGGGCGTGGCAAAAAACTTTGTATGAACGAAATATAGATATTAGGATTGTCTAAATATGCTGCTCAGACACTTTTTTGAAATTCCTTACGGTTTGGCTTTAAACTACGTTTTTCAAAAAGGGGGCGTGGCAGTGGGCGGATTTCAAAAATTTTTACACTTGTTCTGCTTCGTCGGCCAGAGAGTCTATATACCAAATTTCATTATCCTAGCTCAAAATTTAAGGCCCAAAAATCGGTGACACACAGACGGACGGACGGACGGACGGACAGACAGACATGGCTTAATCGACTCAGCTAGCGATTCTGAATCGATCCATATACTTTGAGGTATATGTATCGAAATTATTTCTCTATGTTACAAACTTAATGTCAAAACTAATATACCCCCCTATGGGATAGGGTATAATGAAAGTGAACTGATCGTCTTAATACGGCTTAACAGTTCAAAACATGAGAAAAATCGCTGTCGGTCGTACGCAACTTTTTGTTTCACATCATGTATAATGATATGATATGATATCTATAATTTTTACATGACAGGTGCCGTTAATTTAATGGCTTAATGTAAAAAAATAGGCTAGAATTATGACTTAAGGCGGGAGATTTATCACCGTATTGTTAGAATCAATCAGGTTCTTGATGTCAAAAACGTTTACGAAACCAATACATTTCTCTTTGTAAGAGAAAGTTAATAAATGTTCAATGCCAATTGCATCAGATATAAGTTACACATTTAAACTGCTGAAGACGAGCTTAGCAAGGCGAGCATGGGTCAGCTAGTAGATAGATATACATAACTGTTGAGACCATAAACAGTCTGCCTTTAAGAAGTTTATGAAATCCGCCGTTGGCATACTTATTATAATTAAGTTCTTCTTTTTTTCTGATGACACTAAAATTACAAAACTATAAATAATCCGATACAATTACAGACATGCATACATAGAAATATTCTTCACCTTTCATTCGCATCTATCGGATTTCATTGTGTATCCGTTTGTTAATCAAAATATCGCAGAGCAGAAAGAACCTAATGCGGAATAACAGGAACAATAGAAATAAAAATTAAATTAATTATAAGCTTCAGGAAAGAATTAAAGATATATAGGAATATTATACTACAAGCATAAAGTGGATACAGAAAATCCAATTTGCACAAGAAATAGAAAAAAATGAAAACCAAATAGAAAATAGTTAAAACAACATAAATTGTTATTTCAGTACAGTCACGTCCTTGTCACACTGTCGACGGTGTCGTGTGACTGTTGCTATATCCTGACATAGCCGCTTTCCTTGGCATGTAACTCTTGTTCGCATTATATCATTCTTGTTTTATTTCGGGATTTTATACGCATTGTTGGTTTTATTTTATTATACTCTATCCCATTGGGGTATATTAGTTTTGATACATAGTTTGTAACATAGAGAAATAATTTAGCTAGATATACCTCAAAGTATATGGATCGTCTCAGAATCGATAGCTGAGTCGATTTAGCCATCTCTGTCCGTCCGTCCTTCCGTCCGTCCATCCGTCCGTCCGTCACCAGTTTTTAGGCCTTAAATTTTGAGCTAGAATGATAAAATTTGGTACACGTGCTTTTTGTGTAAACATTTTTGCAATCTTCCCACTGCCACGTCCCCTTTTTATAAAAACGTAGTTTTTACCAAACGATAAGAAATTTTGAAAATGTTTCTGAACAACTTATTTAGACACTCTGAAAAAACTTGATATGAACGAAGTATAGATTCGTTCATATCAATTTTTTTGCCACGCCCACTTTTTGGTTTTTTTTTCGGTCAAATTTTAAAATTTTCGAAAAAACTTTTGATGCAGAATTATAGTTATATTAATATGAACATTTCGTCTATAGACCATTTTAACCCACGTCCACTTATTGGGGGCGTTTTTACATAGATAAAACATTTTTATACACTAACTCATAACATATGCAGGAGAAAAACCTTGTCTTTTGTAGAACCGTAAAATTTGTTGTGACAATGTCATTTTCTATATTTAATCTCCATCGTGTTTTAAGCCATGTCCACTTTTTGGGGACATGAGTTTTACGGATGGGGTGGGATAGGGTATTCAACGATCCGCACAGCGGATTGTAGCTTTCTCATCTGTTTTTTTTTGTCCTTGCTCGTTTTCTACGTAATTACAGAATGTTAGTAGGAAATTATCCGCCTGTCTTGTATCATTAAACAAAAATGTATTGTGCATTAGAAAGAACTACCAGCTAGGAAAAAGACGAACAAAAAATTGTTTTGGACACACAAACGTTTTGTGTATCCCAATGAATAGTTAAGCACGGATTCATCTTTTCATTCGTCTTGTTGGTAGGGGAATCAGGAAGTTGGTTGAGAAAATCGGACTAAGGTTGGCCAATTATTATTATCCCGTGGGAGAAATAAAGTTTGAAACCTAAACGCGCGTCTATGAATCAAACAGGACGAGCAAAAACAATAACGAGGAACTATCATATGAACAACATATTAGAAAAAAACGAAAGAATAGAAGGATGAACTATAAATTTATTGTTTGCAATGAAATATTACGTAGGTGTGGCTTGATGATGTCTAGCGAGAGTATTGTTTGCACATGGGTGTGTGTGCAGTAAATACCCACATACGAGTATATACAGAGGGAGAGTATGAGCCCGAGCAAGTGCAAAACGGGCAAAAAGTCTGACAATTTGACTTTTTTATTTACTAAAAGGACTATAAATCATGGGTATGAGACCACTTAAATGTCCCTACAGGGAATATACTTAGGAAGTGTGTGATATGTGATGTCTTGTTTCCCTGCTGGTTGATGGATTAGAAATTACTCTGAAGGTTCAACTGGAGGTGAATAAAATTGGCAGAATGAGGTTAAGGGATGTTTAAATTTTATACTCTATCCCATAGGGGGGTATATTAGTTTTGACATTAAGTTTGTAACATAGAGAAATAATTTCGATACATATACCTCAAAGTATATGGATCGATTGAGAATCGCTAGCTGAGTCGATTAAGCCATGTCTGTCTGTCCGTCCGTCCGTCCGTCCGTCTGTATGTCACCGATTTTTGGGCCTTAAATTTTGAGCTAGAGTGTTTATATTTGGTATATAGACTCTCTGGCCGACGAAGCAGAACAAGTGTAAACATTTTTGAAATCCGCCCACTGCCACGCTCCCTTTTAGAAAATTGTAGTTTTAAGCCAAACCGTAAGGAATTTCAAAATATGGTCTGAGAAACACATTTAGACAATCCTAATATCTGTATTTCGTCCGTACAAAGTTTTTTGCCACGCCCACTTTTTGGGGCGTTTTTAGTAAAAAGCGCTTTTTGTCCAAATTTTAAAATTTTCGAAAAAAAAATTAATGCACAATCATTGGTAGTATTAATATGAACATTTCGTCAATAGACCATTTTAACCCACGCATACTTTTTGGGGGCGTTTTCTTACAAAAACCATTTATATGCCTTACCCCAAGGCATTTGCAATAGAAAAACGTTGTTTTTTGTCGAACCACAAAAGGTTTTGATAAACTGTCTGAACAATATGTTGTGACAATGTCATTTTCTGTATTTCATCACCATATAGCCTACATATTGAGGATATTAATTTTAAGGATGGGATGGGATAGGGTATTCAACGATCCGCACAACGGATTGTAGCCTTCTCATATGTTTATACCCTATCCCATAGGGGGGTATATTAGTTTTGACATTAAGTTTGTAACATAGAGAAATAATTTCGATACATATACCTCAAAGTATATGGATCGACTCAGAATCGCTAGCTGAGTCGATTAAACCATGTCTGTCTGTCCGTCCGTCTGTCTGTTCGTCACCGATTTTTGAACCTTAAATTTTGAGCTAGGATAATGAAATTTGGTATATAGGATCCTTGTCCGTGCCACCAGAACAAGTGTAAAACTTTTTGAAATCCGCCCACTGCCACGCCCCTTTTTAGGAAAATGTATTTTTTGGCCAAACCGTAAAGAATTTTAAAAAAGTGTCTGAGAAGCATTTTTAGAGAATCGTAATATCTATATTTCGTCAATAAAAAGTTTTTTGCCACGCCCACTTTTTGGGGGCGTTTTTTATAAAAAAATATTTTATTGTCAAATTTTAAAATTTTCGAAAAAATTTTGACATTGGCAGTATTAATACCAACATTTCGTCAATAGACTATTTTAACCCACGCCCACTTTACGGGGGCGTTTTCTTACAAAAACCATTTGTATGCCCTACCGCAAGGCATATGCAAAGTAAAACGTTGTTTTTTGTCGAACCATAAAAGAATTTGATAAACCTTCGGAACAATATGTTGTAACAACGTCATTTTCAATACTTTATGACCATAAAGACCATATTTTGGGGATATTAATTTTAAGGATGGGATGGGAAAGGGTATTAAACGATCCGCACAGCGGATTGTAGCCTTCTCGTATGTTATAATAATATATATTACTCCAAATTGAGTGTACTGTGCTCTTGGTGTAATACCCAAAGATGTTTTTATACCCTATCCCATAGGAGGGTATATTAGTTTTGACATTCAGTTTGTAACATAGAGAAATAATTTCGATACATATACCTCAAAGTATATGGATCGATTCAGAATCGTTAGCTGAATCGATTAAGCCATGTCTGTCTGTCCGTCCGTCCGTCTGTGTGTCACCGATTTTTGGGCCTTAAATTTTAGGCTAGAGTGTTGAAATTTGGAATATAGACTCTCTGGCCGACGAAGCAGAACAAGTGTAAACATTTTCGAAATCCGCCCACTGCCACGCCCCCTTTTAGAAAAACGAAGTTTAAAGCCAAACCGTAAGGAATTGCAAAAAAGTGTGTAAGCAGCATATTTAGACAATCCTAATATCTATATTTTGTCCATACAAAGTTTTTTGCCACGCCCACTTTTTGGGGGCGTTTTTAGTAAAAATCGCGTTTTGTCCAAATTTTAAAACTTTCGAAAAAAAATTTGATGCAAATACTTTCGCAATGGTAATATAAACATTTTGTCCATAGATCATTTACAAAAAACATTTGTATACCCCACCCCAAGGCATTAGCAATAGAAATACGTTGTTTTTTGTGGAACCACAAAAGATTTTGATAAACTGTCTGAGCAACATATTGTAACAATGTCATTTTCTGTATTTCATCGCCATAAGGCCTATATTTTGAGGATATTAATTTTAAGGTGGGATGGGATAGGCTATTCAACGAGCCGCACAGCGGATTGTAGCCTCTCATATGTTTATACCCTATCCCATATTTATACCCTATCCCATAGGGGTATATTAGTTTTGATACTTAGTTTGTAACATAGAGAAATAATTTAGCTACATATACCTCAAAGTATATGGATCGACTCAGAATCGCTAGCTGAGTCGATTAAGCCATGTCTGTCTGCCCGTCCGTCCGTCCGTCTGTACGTCGCCGATTTTGAGGCCTTAAATTTTGAGCTAGGATAATAAAATTTGGTATATAGGATCCTCGTCCATGCCTACAGAACAAGTGTAAAATTTTTGAAATCCGCCCACTGCCACGCCCCCTTTTAATAAAAACTCAGTTATTGGCCAAACCGTAAAGAATTTAAAAACAGTTTCTGAACAACATATTTAGATATCTTAATATCTATATTTTGTCCATATAAAGTTTTTTGCCACGCCCACTTTTTGGGGGCGTTTTCAATAAAAAACCGTTTTCGGTCAAATTTTAAATTTTTCGAAAAAAATGTTGATGCAGAATCATTAACATTATTAATATGAACATTTCGTCTATATACTATTTTAACAGACGCCCACTTTTTGGGGGCGTTTTTATGTAAAAACCATTTTTATACACTACCCCATAACATATGCAGGAGAAAACCTTGTCTTTTGTAGAACCGTAAAGGTGTTTTGTAAGCAATCTGATGAATTTGTTGTCACTATATCATTTTTTCTATTTTATCCACATCGTGCTTTTAGCCATGCCCACTTTTTTGGGGATTTTAGTTTTATGGATAGGATGGGATACGGTATTCAACGATCTGCACAGCGGATTGTACGATCACTTTTTGGGGACGTTTTCAGTAAAAAACTTTTTCCTGTCAAATTTTAAGATTTTTGGAAAAAATTTCGATCCAGAATCGTTGGTACTATTAATATGAATATTTCGCCTGTAGACCATTTTAACCTACGCCAACTTTTTGGGGGCATTTTTAGATAAAAACCATTTTTTTACACTACCCCATAACATTGCAAGAGAAAAACTTTTTTTTTCTAGAACCATAAATGTTTTATAAACTGTATGTACAATTTGTTGTAACAATGTCACTTTCTCTATTTAATCCACATTCTCTTTTATTCCATGTCCACATTTTGGGGATATTAATTTTAAGGATGGGTATTAAACGATCCGCACAGCGGATTGTAGCCTTCTCATATGTTCATACCCTATCCCATAGGGGTATATTAGTTTTGACACATAGTTTGTAACATAGAGAAATAATTTAGTTACATACACCTCAAAGAATATGGATCGACTCAGAATCGATAGCTGAGTCTTGTCTTGTCTTTTGTAGAACCGTTAAATTTGTTGTGACAATGTCATTTTCTATGTTTAATCTCCATCGTGTCTTAAGCCATGTCCACATTTTGGTGACATTAGTTTTACAGACGGGATGGGATAGGGTATTCAACGATCCTTACAGCGGATTGTAGCGTTCTCATATGTTTACATAAAAAACGCCCACAAAAATTGGGCGTGGGTTAATATGGTCTATAGACGAAATGTTCGTATTAATATTACTTATGATTCTGCATCAATTTTTTTTTCGAAAATTTTAAAATTTGACCGAAAAACGTTTTTTATTAAAAACGCCTACAAAAAGTGGGCGTGGCAAAAAAACGAAATGATAGAAATATAGATATTTAGATTGTCTAAATATTTTGTTCAGAATCATTTTCAAAATTCCTTATGGTTTGGTCAAAAACTACGTTTTTATAAAAAGGGGGCGTGGCAGTGGGCGTATTTCAAAAATGTTTACACTTGTTCTGCTGGGAGCAACATAGAGCTCGTATACCATATTTGATCATTCTTGCTCAAAAATTTAAGGCCCAAAAATTGGTGTCGTACGGTCGGACGGACGGACGGGCGTACGTAAAATTAATGCTTTTCGCATGGTTAATTGTATGTCGCTTCTTCGATTCCCAGCCAAAGTTCGGGTGCATTAGAGGAATACATAGACTTAAGTGGCGCGCGCAATTAAAATCCGAAGTCAACCAACCAGTCCAGTCTATTTGGAGAGGCATGTTGGCTGAAGCCCCGGTTAATTCCGAACTGTGCTGCTACTTAAGTATAGAAATATTTACATGTTCATTGCTTAGCGAAAGTTGTACCTTGATTAATGTACTGTACGTAGTTAGGTAAGATATGTATCATTTATGAATATCATAGGGCGCGCCCTAACCCTGAATTCTTCAAAAAAAGTTATTCAAATCATAGGCACAAGAAGCTTTATTTAGCTCTTTTTCTCGTTCTCACCAGCATAAGCTTTTCTCTTTCCTCTCTATTCAGCATCCGACAATACCTGCGTGCGTCGCAGGACCGCAAGATGAATTTACTCCGAAAATTGAGAGCAAGCTTTTCACAGCCAAGCAAATTTTCATTGAATGTGGTTTCAAATTCAAATCCTAGATAGCATCCACAAACTCATATCATCATCACTATGGTGTAAGCAAAAACTCAGCTGTCCGCTTAGAACTTTTGGAACAGAACACAATATTATCACCCCATGCTTTGCCACACAACAACACATGGAGCATCGGCAAAGTAAATTGAGGACTCCGAGATGATACTTATGTTCTATAGCACTTCAGTCAAACTGGAAAGTTCAGTCTAAATAGCTGGTGCAAAGGCCGTTCGTATCATCTCTGTCGTGTCGTGTGTAATTGAGTGTGGAGGACCTCATAAATCCCGTCCGACAAAAATACTACCAACAAGAAGCATCAAGATATGCTGCAATTTATTAAGAGCCGTTTATGACCGCCATAAATGTGATTTGCCTTTGTGTCTGCTGTCTCGTGTTTGTGCGGTAACTTGTGTGTTGTCTTTGTCGCATAAATACTCAAATGAATGTAATCCTTGTTAATAGTTTCCTAATTGTTGTTATTGTTATGGGGAATTGTTTTTAGACATCCGATTGGCAAGAGGTAAAGTACAGGATTACAGTATGACCGAAAATTGTGAGTTAATTGCTTGTGTTGAATTTTTTGTGTGAACTGGTAAAGGACCACAAGCTCTAACAACAGTTTCCGGATTATCCTTCGTAGTCTGTCCATGAAACGTCAGGTAGTGGTTTGCCGCAGGATTACGATTTAAGGGTCGGAGTTCGTGTTTAAAGGACTGTTTATTCGCGCGCTTTACCTAATAGGCGGACAACTGTAAGTGATTTCGTGGAAATGAATGAATTTGCAATGATTCGCGATTACATTTAATCTGCCTTTCATAACGTTCTGTGAATTTTGTTTGAGGAATAAAGTATCACAATGAATTACTGGACGGCATCGCTACTACTGGCTTTGCTTATGGGTGAGTGGCTTGGTACAGTGGTATTCTCTTTAATTAACTACTTTTTCGTCTTTGTGAAACGCTGATTGCTGGAATATACATATGTAATTCATAATGGAATATAATTCTATTTTAAAGCAGAATTTTTTTTAAATTAAATATTTACCTTACTGTGATCAGAAGAACTTTTATTCCGGAATTTGTCCTTGTGAATATTAATGATTTTCCTTATTGGTCTAAATTAATAAAAATAGGTTAAGAACTTTTTGGGCCAAAACCAATTATGTGGGATTGTTGCAAACAATAATTGTAATTGCGAAAAACTGATAACATTCCTTAAATGGTCTAAATAAAAAATCCGTTATACGGATTTTCGCGAAAAAAAAAACTGTTTTGTGGGAACATATATACCTATAGTATACGTAAAGCTTTCGAGTAAAATTACGTTATGTGTAATTTTTATATGGCAGGTACCGTTAATAATATAATAAACGTTAATACCCTATTACATCCTTAAAATAAATGTACCCAAAAAGTGGGTGGGGCTAAAAACAGAATTGGGATGATTTATAGAAAATGTCATTGTCACAACATCTTGTTCAGTTTATCTTAATCTTTTATGGCTCGACAAAAACAACGTTTTTCTATTGCATATGATATGGAATACAAATTGTTTTAGTAAGAAAATGCCCACAAAAAGTGGGCGTGGATCAAAAAGACGAAATGTTTGTACCTAACCAATGGTTTTGCATAAAAAGTTTTTTCTGAATATTTTAAAATTTGACCGAAAAATGTTTTGTACTGAAAACGCCCCCAAAAACTGGGCGTGGCTAAAAACATTATAAATACGACAAATTGATATTGAAATTGCCTAAATATGTTGTTCAAACACTTTTTATACCCTATCCCATAGGGGTATATTCGTTTTGACATTAAGTTTGTAAACATAGAGAAATAATTTCGATAGATTTATCTCAAAGTATATGTTTCGATTCAGAATCGCTATCTGAGTCGATCTAGCATGTCTGTCTGTCCGTTCGTCCGCATGTCTGTGTGCCTCCTATTTTTTGTCCTTAAATTTTGAGCTACAGTGTTGAAATTTGGTACAAAGACCCTCTGGCTGACGAAGCAGAACAAGTGTAAACATTTTTAAAATCTGCCCACTGCCAGTGACTGCAACTCTGACTACACATCAAATGTTCTTATTTTTTACCTCCAAGTGGTAACCATCGGGTACTAGTCTCATTCAACCGGATTTGACTTGCTAAACAATAAGTGCGAGAGTTGATAATAAGACGTAAAACAGCAAGACTATAATGACCCTGGTCAGAATGGCGCGGAATGAATACCCGGTCTGCTGTCCCATGAGAACCTAGATGAGCTGCTTAGCCATATTAGACAACAGGTTATCTGGGAATCTTAAGGGTTAGTCAGGCCCCTTGAACAGAGTTGGTGTTGGATGAAACGAAAATCCAACGGCAGCACTCAACTCAAGTGGAAACTGATGGCCCCGTGTCCTAGGGGTAACTTATAAATTGGAACTGGCCCTTCAGGCTTCATGTCTACTAGAAATGTAGATTGTAGATTGACTGACAATAAGTTCTATAGATTTGACAAACACAAAGACAAATCTATAGAACTTATTGTAATTTCTACAGCCAAATGTAATTAATACAAAAAGTGCTTGTAGATTCAACAATACTGCGATATAGATTTTACAAAATCAAATCTGTACATTTAACAACCAAAATTGACAACGCGGTGTCAATTTTACAACAAGAAATTGTGATCATTTTAACAATTTTATTGCCAAAATGAAAGCAAACGCTGTTAAACTTACAATTAATTGTGAATATTAACGCATTTGCTGTTAAACACACAAATTTTCAAGTTATTGTAAATTCGACTGCCACATTTTGTAAAATTTACAGCGGAGATTTTTGGGTGTGGTTGAAAAGTTGTTTAAATCTCTTTGAAGTGGGTAAGAGTCAGCGGAGGAGGAAATGTGCCTAAAGATTTTCATGTCATCGGCATAAACAGATAAATATGAGTTTTCAATGATACAGTCAACGTCATTGATAGACAAAATAAATATCAACGGACCAAGATGGCTAACTTGAGGCACTCCGGATGTGGCTAAAAAGGGGTCCGATACAGAGCATCGAAACAGAACTTTGTATTGGCGTTCAAAAAGATAGGATTTAATCCAAACAATAAAGCTCGGTTAAAAACCTAGTTCTTGTTATATATGTAGCAAGTAAAACTAAGAAGTATAATACCTATCATTGTAATGTTGAGAGAGAGTTACTCAGCTATTCTCAGGCTGAGTTTAGACTTAAGCAAAATATGTATTATTAATGTAAGTTAGTCAATAAATGAAGATGAACTCGATTGGTTGTTTCAATAATAAAATAAAATATTGGCGACGAGGATAGTCTAACAAAGAAAAGAGAATATTGACGCGTGCATTTTCAAAATTGTTTAATTTCGAGTGTGTGAAAAAGTAATATCGTCAAAAAGTTATACCTCAAAGTTTATTGAACGTTACAACAACCAAAAGTTGTTGGTTAACAAATAAGGATTTTTTTTAATAAAAGACTATTAAAAACGTGAGCATGACGCTAATTGGTTCCATAGAACAATTCACAACCGGTGACGACTTCAATGACTACTTGGAAATAATGGATGAATTATTTTAAATAAATGAAATCGCAGAAGCCAGAAAGGTATCATTGTTTCTCACTCTTATTGGTCCAGATGCATACAAGCGAATTTAAACAAATGAGGAGCTCAGTGGCGCGATGGTTAGTGCGATGAACTGCCGCGCAGGAGGTCTGGGTTCGATTCCCAGCCGTAGCAACACCTAAATGATTTTTCACTGGCCCTCCTCTCGTGATGAACTGACATCTCATCCGAGTAGTATCAATTGTCAAGAATAGCTTATCTCAACTTAGCCGTTCGGAGTCGGCATAAAACAGGAGGTCCCGCCATCGTGCAAGAAGTACACACGCACACATGAATGGTTGTGAGAAAGCTAGGCCCTGGGTACTAACGAGCCTGTTGCGCCAAAAATTTTTATTTGTATTTTTTTTGCATACAAGCGAATAAAGTCCATACTTATGCCAGAGAAAACGACCAGTCAAATTTACAAGGAACTTATCGAGAGCATCAGATCGCATTTTATTCCAACAAGAAATAAAGTTGCAGATCGGTTTAAATTCAACAGCTATACTCAAAAGCAAGGGCAAAGTATAGCTGATTATATATTTACATAATGAATTTGAAAATTCTGTCTGCCACGTATAAGTTTAATACGTTTCTGCATGATGCTTTACGAGATCGTTTGGTGAGTGGTATTAAAAATGACAAATTGCAAACGAAATTGCTCTCAACTAACAATTTGACATGGGACTCAGCCTGTGATATTGCGCAGTCATTTGAGTTAGTCGATAAGGAACAACGGAATGAGCACTCACCATTTGAAGTAAATAAAATTGGTAGTTACTCGGATAATGCATTAATGTGGTGGTGTTAAGTATTTGGGTAGTGGATACAACACAATACAATAGTCATTTTGACTACACTTCTCGATCGACCGTAGATCAACGTGGACGTAGTAAATTCAAACATTCTCTTTATATATTAAACATTACCTCTAATCTAATAATCCATATTTTCATTTTATGTGAATTATCATTATTAAATTGAATTAATAATTACATCTGTGTTTTATTGCTGGAAAAGATCTCTTACATGGGGGCTCAACCGGAATCCTCCACGATAAAACATCAATAATAATTTACAAAATTAAAGAGAAAGAAACAAACCGTAGAGAAAATAGTAAACCGTACGAACGATCTCTCTAAGTAGTCTCCGTTGTTTCAAAAAAATTGTATGTAGACAGTTAGTGTACCGATCTGCATTGTGATCAGTGAACTTTAGTCTAAAGCTTGACATACGACAACGATCTCTGATTTTAGTTTACCCGTCGAAAGCAAGTATTATAATGGGTTCGAGACGAAGAAGGAATCTGCAAAGAAGCGGTGAATCGATAGACGAGGATGATACTTTACAGACTACTGTGGAAACGGAACAATATAATACGAGTAAATTTAATATTTCCGACGTGGAAAATATAATCAGAAAATTTTCGGGCGAAGAATCTATAAGTGTAAAAAAATGGATCGCTGAATTCGAATCCTACGCAAGCGCATTTAATTGGAATAGTATGCAACGTTTTGTCTTTTGTCGAAAATCTCTCTCTGGTGCTGCGAAAATGTATATTGAATGCGAAGCGAAGCCGGTGTCGTATATGAATCTTAAAGGTGCACTTTTAGAAGAGTTTGATGCAAAAATTTCTAGTTGTGATGTTCATAAAAAGCTTCGTGAATCTAAGAAGTTAAACTGTGAATCATGTCGTGAATTTCTTTACCGAATGCTCGATACAGCAAGTCAAGCTAATGTAGATGATGTTTCAGTGTTCCGGTATGTTATCGACGGCATTAAGGACTCTATTGTTAATAAAACGATTTTATACGGTGCAAATACGATTGCGGGTTTTAAAGAAAAACTACGAATTTATGAGCAAATGAAAAATGAAAGCGACACAACTGTACCTAGCTCATATAGAACCGCGCGCGATAGTTCCGTTCATCCCGTTAAACCAAAGAGTAGCGGAAGCAAAGGACGTAACTGTTTTAACTGTGGGGCAACGGATCATGAATTTCACTCGTGTCCAGAGAAGTCAAAAGGTCCAAAGTGTTTCGGATGTAATAATTTTGGTCATAAGCGCCCCGATTGTCCGATGCAAAAGAAAGTTTCTACGAATTTGTTTCAACTGACCGATATGAAAAGGCCAGTAACAGTTAACAACGAAGTACTATGCGGATTGATTGACACAGGAAGCGATGTTTGCGTGTTAAAGCAAAATCAGGTGAAACGAATTTCTCCGAACTATCTTTCAAAATCGGAGCAAATGTTGTTATAAGGGGTTTTTGTAAAGCCAACGTCTGTATTGATGGCATTTCATTCGAGGACGTTGAGTTCCATATCGTCGACAATCATTTCATTAAACCAGACGTCATCATTGGAATGAGTTTACTGAAGAAAGCTGTAGTAACGATTAAACGAGGAGTTGTAACGATTTCCAATATGATTGAAAGGAACCCGTTAAAAGCAGAAGCAAATTCAACTCAACCTCTTCACATCGATGCTGAAGACTCAACAGTCACTCTTACGGATAGCGAGGAGAATTGTTGTTATCTAGCTTCAATCTATGATGACACTTCTAATGAAAATAAAAATTTACCCGATTTATCTTCTTTGCAGAGTGAACATCGTAATATTATTCAAGATTTGATACATCAATACTCTCCGCAACGACTTATCCAGTCGGCTGTGCAAATGAAAATTGTCCCAATCGATGACGAGCCAGTCTACAGACCACCAAGAAGATTTCCACCTACGGAAAGAATGATTATTGATCATCAAGTGGAGCAGTGGATCCGAGACGGTGTTGTGCGTGAAGCAGTGTCGGATTACTCCAGTCATGTGGTGCTCGTCAAAAAGAAGGACGGAACCAATCGCCTGTGTGTTGACTATCGGGCTCTAAACAGGAAGATACAAAAGGACAGGTACCCGCTTCCAGTAATCGAAGATCAAATCGACCGACTAGAGGGTGCTCTTTACTTTACAACATTGGATTTGGAAAACGGATTTTTCCATGTTGCAGTAGAAGAGAAGAGTAGACAGTTTACGTCTTTCGTTACTCAAAGCGGACAATATGAGTTTCTGAAAGTACCATTCGGTCTTTGCAACTCTCCAAGTATTTTCCAAAAGTACATAAACTATATTTTCAGAGAGCTGCTTCGGGAAGGTGTCGTAATTGTTTACATCGATGATCTCGTAGTGCCTTCACGGACAATAGATGAGGGTATAACAAATGTAAAAAAGTGTTGGATGTTGCTGCTGCTAATGGACTGAACATTAAGTGGAAAAAATGCCAGTTTCTTCAACAAGAAATTGAGTTTCTTGGCCATCAAATCTACAAAGGGACAGTTTCACCATCGAGTGCGAAGACGAAGGCTGTTGTTAACTTTCCGACGCCAACAACAATGCAAAGCTTTCTCGGATTGGCTGGCTATTTCCGGAAGTACATTGTTAATTTTTCTATTAGGGCGAAACCATTGACGGAGCTGGTTAAAAAAGGAGGACGGCTAGTACTTTCTGAGATTGAGGTAGCAGCGATGGACGATTTGAAAAAGGCTTTGTCAACAAAGCCTGTGCTTAAAATTTTTAAATATGGCGTAACTACCGAACTGCATGCAGATGCCAGCAGACAAGGCTACGGAGCAGTGCTCTTGCAACGCGATGAAGACGACAATGGTCTTCATCCCGTTTTCTACATGAGTAAAAATACAACCGACGCTGAAAAAAATTACTCTAGTTATGAGCTCGAAGTTTTAGCAGTGATTGAGGCCGTGAAGAAATTCCGAATTTATCTAATAGGCCAACGTTTCAAAATTGTTTCGGACTGCAAGGCGTTTGAGTGTACAATGAAGAAGAAGAATTTAACAACGCGAGTTGCTAGGTGGGCACTTCTTTTGGAGGAATACGATTACTAGGTAGAGCATCGTGCAGGAACCAGCATGAGACATGTTGATGCTCTTAGCCGTAATCCTCAGGTTATGTGTATGCAAAACGACAGCAGTTTTTTAAGAAAGCTAACTGAAGCGCAGCAGAATGATGAGGGATTAAAAGCAATTTTGAATGTTCTTCAGAAGGGACACTATAAAGACTTTCTGGTTTATAATGGTTTATTATGCAAAAGTGTAAATAACTCTATTCTTTTTGTCGTTCCAGAATCCTTGCGATCTTCAATAATCCGAGCAGCTCACGAGAGGGGTCATTTTCATGCTCAGAAGATGAAAGAGATTCTTGGAAAGGAGCTTTTTATACCTAACCTTGATCAGCGAATTAAAAGATGCATTTCAAGTTGTGTGAGATGCATTTTGGCGGAAAGAAAAAGTGGAAAAGCTGACGGTCTACTGAAGCCCATTCCGAAAGGCGATATACCTCTTGCCACCTTCCACGTTGACCATCTCGGGCCGATGCAGGATACGAAGAAAGGCCATCGGTATATACTGGCGATTATAGATGGTTTCACAAAGTTTTGTTGGCTTTTCCCAACGAAAGCTCTTGGTTCTGAGGAGGTTTTGCAGAAGATGGAAATTATTTCCGAAAATGTTGGGTACCCACACAATATTATCACTGACAGAGGAGGCGCCTTTACGTCGAATAACTTTCAAGGTTTTTGCAAAGATCACGGCATTAAACTGCACTTTGTTACTGTTGGTGTTCCGCGAGGAAACGGTCAAGTGGAGCGCCTTCATACAACCGTTATTTCTTGCTTGACCAAACTTACTATGGATAATCCTGAGAAATGGTTCCAGCACGTGAAGCCGCTTCAGAAGATTTTGAATTCAACATATCATCGGTCCATTCAAACGACACCTTTTCAGTTAATGGTCGGAACTGAGATGCGAACAGGTAAAGATGTACGTTTCATGCAAATCATTGACGAAGAATTTCAGAACCAGTTTGACGAGTCAAGGCTAGAGCAACGAAACCAAGCGAAACAAGCCATAGCAAGGATGAAAACTGAAAACGCAAAGTACTTCAACAAACGACGGCGACCAGCTACCAAATATTCTGTAGGTGACCTTGTTGCCATCGAACGGCTGCAGTTTGGAACCGCTTTGAAGATTCGTCCAAAATTCTTTGGCCCATATCGGGTCATAGCTGACAAGGGATTCGAGCGCTATGATGTGCAGAAAGTTGGCGAACACGATGGGCCTAAAGCTACAAATACCAGTGCTGACAAAATGAAACCGTGGATAGATGACTATGAATCCAGTGATGAAGTCAACGAGAACAATTTCCATCGTAATTCAAATAATGGACACTCTTCTGAGACAGATGAGTAATTTGGATGACCGAGTGTGGTGGTGTTAAGTATTTGGGTAGTGGATACAACACAATACAATAGTCATTTTGACTACACTTCTCGATCGACCGTAGATCAACGTGGACGTAGTAAATTCAAACATTCTCTTTATATATTAAACATTACCTCTAATCTAATAATCCATATTTTCATTTTATGTGAATTATCATTATTAAATTGAATTAATAATTACATCTGTGTTTTATTGCTGGAAAAGATCAATTCACAAAATGTACCATAAAGCATCCAACAAACAGATGTCCCGCAAAAAACTGGTTGTAAGCGAAGAATGTTAGAAACGCTGCTGTCTGACCAGTTGTGAAACATACCACAGTGTTCATAGCGAACCTTATAGCGGTTAAGTGTTGTGACCAGCTGTCATGTTCTCTCTCCACCAGTATGGCCAATTTCGTTTTCAAATCTCGATTTTTCCTCTCGACCATGTTAGGCTGAGTATGATATACCGGCGTTAAAATTTGTTCGATACCCAAACACTTTGTGAGATACGTCATTATGGATGAGATGAATTGCGGTCCATTGTCGCTGATGACTTTTCTCGGGATACCGTATCGGAGGAAAATCTCATTCAGGAGAATTTTCGAACATTGTTCCGCCGTTGCTTCAATTAGTGGAAATAGTTCCACCCCACCCATCGGCTAGTCGTATCTTCAATGATGAATATCCATTTGAAGTCGTTACTCGGAGGTAGGGGACCAAAAAGATCAATGGATAGTACCTCAAAGCGTTGATTTTGTGCGGTTGCTCTGTAGAGTCCCATAGGGCGAAGGTTACTTGGCTTGTACTTTTGGCAGGGTACACAGTTTCGCACGCAGTCTTCTACCGTTTTATACATTTTAGGCCAGTAAAAGTGGGATTTTATCCTGTCTACCGTCTTTTCCGTACCGTAATGTCCTGTGGTGGATGAAGTATGTAGAGCCTCAAGGATGTTTTGGACGTCGTGTCCCGGTATAACCAGAAGTGCGTCTTCTGCGTCTGTACCATATTTATAGAGTACTCCGTTGCTCATGACATACCCTTGAGATGCATATTGTTGGCCTTCAGTACCTTCCCTAGCTTCAAGAGCCTCAATTATGATTTGAATGCTATCATCTTTAATCTGCTCTGTCCTGATGTCACTGTTGGCATTTTAATTTCTGTGTGACATATTTCACATTTCTGCGGAGGCCGTGATAGGGTATCTGCTACCACGTTCGTTCGACCAGTTATATATTTTATATTAACGTTATATGGTTGTAGCTGTAGTGCCCATCTTGCCAATCGTCTGGTAGGCGATTTTAACGACATAAGCCACTTAAGCGGTTGGTGATCGGTAGAGAGGGTAACGTCCGCTCCTTCGATGTATCCTCGGAATTTATTAACGGCCCAAACTATGGCCAAAGCTTCACGTTCCGTTGTCGAATAATTACGTTCGGCAGAAGTTAAGAGTCGGCTTGCGTATTCGATATTCAGGACCCTCCCCCTGGACAAGAACTGCTCCGATGGCGTATTTGCTTGCATCAGTTTTTAACAGGTATCCTTTAGACGAATCAACCTGCACAAGTATCGGTGCTGTCACTAGCATTGTCTTTAACTTCTGGTAGGCAATCTCCTCTCTTTCTGTCCACTGAAAAATGGCTGCCTTCTTCGTGAGGTTGCTTAATGGTCGTGCAATTTCAGCGAAGTTCGGTATGAACATTCGGTACCACGAACAAGTCTGGAGAAACGTGAGGATCTGCTTCTGATTTGTCGGTTGGTTCATTCCTGTAATTGCAACTGTCTTTTCCGGGTCCATCTTAATTCCATCCTTCGTCAGGATATGGCCCAGATATTTAACATCCTTGCAGCAGAATTTGCACTTGCTGAAGGTTGATTCGCAACCCAAACTCATTCAAGCGAATGAAAACTTTCCGTAAGTCCTGCAAATATTCTTTAAAATTGGTCGAGCGTATAATGATGTCGTCAAGGTACACATGCATTGCAATAACGCCCAGACCAGAGCGAACTTGATCCATTAACCTTTGAAAGGTCGCCGGAGCGTTTCGAAGTCCGAAAGGCATTCGGTTGAACCGGAAAGTCCCAAACGGTGTGATAAAGGATGTTTTATATTTATCCTCTTCCCTAATCTTGATTTGCCAATACCCTGATTGCAGGTCCAGTGTTGTCATACACTCTGTGGTCTTGGCTGTATGTAGCAAATCGTCAATACGTGGGAGTGGGTAACGGTCGGGTACCGTGATGGCATTGAGTTGTCGGTAGTCCACGCACACTCGGATGTCTCCATCTTTCTTGGGTACCATTACTACTGGGGATGCCCATGGTGAGTCGCATGGCTCGATATCCCTTTATTGAGCATCTTCTGGATCTCATGTTTTAACTGCTTTTTCCTCGGTTCTGACAATTGGTAAAGTGGTGACGCAACTGGTTCCTGATGTCCCGTTTGAATGCAGTGCTCTACATCTTTCACAGTCACATTCGTATCCCAACTGAACATGGTCTCAAATTCTTGGAGTAGAACGTCTAGTTCTTCCTGTTCATCAGACTTAAGATGTTGTATGTCGAACATGTCTATATTTATCCGAAATACGGGTCCAAAAAGTTTATTATGCAGACTTTGGTCTTGATCTGCCGTATTCAAAAATACGTTTTGAATTCCTCGTGAGGGCTCTCTGACATGCAGTGGAAAAGCGTCGAGAAAAACGTCGTAAGCATCATGTGGTGAGAAATCTCTTCTGACCATAGGAGTTCTATCTACTGACTTTTCTATGGACATATTGAGCACTTCAGTTAATGTCTGCGTCGTTTGTGCTAAAGGACTTGCTATCGGCGATATCGGTTGAATCGGACCATAGTCATAGAGTTCCATCGGCGTAATTATTTCGTCAGGTTCGTCCACATATCGAAAGTAGGGGAAACACTTTTGTGGCTGGTCAACAAAATGCCAAACTAATGAGCTAGGTTAAGTTTTATTCCGGCTTCTTACAGGAAGTCAATACCCAACAGCGTTACTTTGTTCCTCGTGTCATGTTCTCTCTCCGAGAAAAATGTTCGGGAGTATGCTGACGTTCAGTGTCTTGTAGCGATTCCCTAATAGAATGCGTGTATTTGTTCTTAACACGAAACCTGTACGCTGGACTCCATCTGCTAAGGTTACTTCAGCCTTCTCGTAACATAATTTATGTCCCGTTTCTCTCAATAGCTTATGCAGTATTACACCTGCCATGCTTGTTCTTGCAGCTGTATCTAGATAGGCTACAATGCTCACTCCTTTCACAACAATATTAATGGCTGGGATATTACCGCCAGCTGTTACTTCCAGGGTATAAAAACTTCCACCGGGTGCTCCTGTCGATTTCTGGCTGCATTTTGGGCAATTTCTTCTGTAGAAACCCTTCTGTTCACATCCAAAGCATACGACCCCTTCTTGATCCTTAGGTTTGCTCGTTCCTTGTGATGCTTTAAACTTTCGGCAGTCTTCCGCTTTATGCCCTTTACTCCTACAGTAGTTGCAGCGTTTCAGTACTATAGCCTTTTCTTGCTCTATTCTCGGTTTGTATGTTCTCTCATAATTACGTACCAAAGCATTCAGCTCTACGAAAGTTCGGAATTACTCTCTCCTTACCTTCCTCTTCAGATCATCATGGAGTAAGTGGTAAATGATATCCAGGCAGTGGCTATCTTCCATTTTGGGCGTCGGTATTTCCGCGAACAATGCCCTCTTATTGCTGATGAATTCGATCATACCTTCATTCCGCTTCTGCTTATTATCGATGATGAGGCCGAAAATCACATGCGAAGGCCTACTCGGCAGATGGTGCTTTTGGCGGCATTTTACTTCCAGAGGGGATTCCACTCGGTTGGGTAAAGGTAAGCCACTCGTTGGGTGCCAATTTGTAAGCGAAGGTGGTTTTACTGGGTGTCCAAGACTTCCAACCTTGTTACAAAACAAAAACATATGAGAGGGCTACAATCCGCTGTGCGGATCGTTGTATACCCTATCCCATCCCATTTGTAAAACCAATATCCCCAAAATGTATACATGGCTTAAGACACAATGGGGATTAAATATAGAAAATGACAATGTTACAACAAATTGTACGGTTCTACAAAAGACAAGGTTTTTCTCCTGCATATTTTATGGGGTAGTGTATAAAAATGGTTTTTATATAAAAACGCCGCCAAAAAGTGGGCGTGGGTAAAAATGACCTATGGACGAAATGTTCATATTAACAATACTAATGATTCTGCATCAACATTTTTTTCGAAAATTTTAAAATTTGGCCGAAAAACGTTTTTTTATTAAAAACGCACCCAAGAAGTGGGCGTGGTAAAAAACATTATATTGACGAAATATAGATAATTCGATTTTCTAAATATGCTGCACGGACACTTTTTTAAAATTCTTTACGGTTTGGCCAAAAACTGAGTTTTTCTGAAAAGGGGGCGTGGCAGTCGGCGGATTTTAAAATTTTTTACACTTGTTCTGGTGACTTGGACAAGGATTCTATATACCAAATTTCATTATCCTAGCTCAAAATTCAAGGCCCAAAAATCGGTGACGAACAGACGGACGGACGGACGGACGGACAGACAGACAGACATGGCTAATTCGACTCAGCTAGCGATTCTGAGTCGATCCATATACTTTGAGGTATATGTAGCAAAATTATTTCTCTATGTTACAAACTATGTATCAAAACTAATATACCCTTATGGGATAGGGTATAAACATTTTTATACACTACCCCATAACATATGCAGGAGAAAACCTTGTCTTTTGTAGAACCGTAAAAGTGTTTTGTAAGCAGTCTGAAGAATTTGTTGTCACTATATCTATTTTAACTTTCTCTTACAAAGAGAAAGATATTGTTTTCGTGAAAATTTTCGATCTCGAGATTTTGATTGATTCTAACATTACGATGATAGCGGAGCCTAAAAAAGTGGTTTTTGGAATTCCGTCCGTCGGTCCGTCGGTCTGTCGGTCCGTCGGTCCGTCTGTCCGTAATGGTCTCCCCAGCCTAAACGGCTTGGATACTTCGTATCCAAGCTTGTTTTGGTCATAATTCTAGGCCATTTTTATACCCTATCCCATAGGGGTATATTAGTTTTGATACATAGTTTGTAACATAGAGAAATAATTTAGCTACATATACCTCAAAGTATATGGATCGACTCAGAATCGATAGCTGGGTCGATTTAGCCATGTCTGTCCGTCCGTCCGTCCGTCCGTCCGTACGTCACCCGTTTTTGGGCCTTAAATTTTGAGCTAGAAGGATGAAATTTGGTACACGTGCTCTTTGTTGCTCCCAGCAGAACAAGTGTAAAAATTTTTGAAATCCGCCCACTGCCACGCCCCCTTTTTAGAAAAACGTATTTTTTGGCCAAACCATAAGGAATTTTGAAAAACTTTCTGAACAACATATTTAGACAATCTGAATATCTGTATTTCGTTCATATAAAGTTTTTTGCCACGCCCACTTTTTGGGGGCGTTTTTAATAAAAAACCTTTTTCGGTCAAATTTTAAAATTTTCGAAAAAACTTTTGATGCAGAATCATTAGTAGTATAAATATGAACATTTCGTCTATAAACTATTTCAACCCACGCCCACTTTTTGGGGGCGTTTTTATATAAAAACCATTTTTACACACTACCCCATAACATATGCAGGAGAAAACCTTGTCTTTTGTAGAACCGTCAAAGTTTTTTGTAAACAGTCTGAACAATTTGTTGTCACCATGTCATTTTCTTTATTTTATCCACATCGTGTTTTTAGCCATGTCCACTTTTTGGGGATTTTAGTTTTACAGATAGGATGGGATAGGGTATTCAACGATCCGCACAGTGGATTGTAGCCTTCTCATATGTTTTATACCCTATCCCATAGGGGGGTATATTAGTTTTGATACATAGTTTGTAACATAGAGAAATAATTTTGGTACATATACCTCAAAGTATATGGATCAACTCAGAATCGCTAGCTGAGTCGAGTTAGCCATGTCTGTCTGTCCGTCCGTCCGTCCGTGTGCCGTGTGTCCGTCCGTCCGTCTGTCTGTTCGTCACCGATTTTTGGGCCTTAAATTTTGAGCTAGGATAATGAAATTTGGTATATAGGATCCTTGTCCGAGTGACCAGAACAAGTGTAAAAATTTTTGAAATCCGCCTACTGCCACGCCCCCTTTTTAGAAAAACGTAATTTTTGGCAAAACCGTAAAGAATTTTAAAAAGTGTCTGACCAGCATATTTAGAGAATCGTAATATCTATATTTTGTTCATATAAAGTTTTTTGCCACGCCCACTTTTTCAGGGCGTTTTCAATAAAAAACTGTTTTCGGTCAAATTTTAAATTTTTCGAAAAAATTTTTGATGCAGAATCATTAACATTATTAATATGAACATTTCGTCTTTATACCATTTTAACCCACGCCCACTTTTTGGGCGTAGTCTTTTGTAGAACCGTAAAAGTGTTTTGTAAGCAGTCTGAAGATTTAGTTGTCACTATATCATTTTTTCTATTTTATTCACATCGTGTTTTTAGCCATGCCCACTTTTTTTTGGGATTTTAGTTTTATGGATAGGATGGGATAGGGTATTCAACGATCCGCACAGCGGATTGTAGCCTTCTCATATGTTTTTGTTTGCTTTTAGCCATGTTTTTAATGGTACCTGGCATATAAAAATTACACATAACCTCAATTTTCTCGAAAACGGCTCTAACGATTTTGATTAAACTTTATACATACTATAATCATATTAGTTCCAACAAAACTGCAAACCCAGTTTTTTCGAGAAAATCCATATAACGGATTTTGTCATTCAGGCCATAAAAAGAAAATTGTTAATTTCTCGCAAACTACTATGTCAAATTGAATGAAATTTAAACTAATTATGTGGAATTGTTTGGAACTATTATAGTAGTATATCTATAATAGTTCCAAACAATTTTAGCCCAACTATCACTTAACGGAATTTTCAGTTTTGGCCAATAACGAAAATTAATTATTTTTCACATAGACACCGATTCCTTCAAATTTCGGAGTAAACGTTCGTATAATAAAATTTCGACATTTTATATAATTTTAAGCATTAATAATCAAAATGCGCACTATTTGATCTAACGCCGAACTCGCTGTGAAAGAGAAAGTTGCGTACGACCCAGTCGTGCACCCACCACTCGTTTCTATTTTATCCACATCGTGTTTTTAGCCATGCCCACTTTTTTGGGGATTTTCGTTTTATGAAAAACTGGGTTGAGAGTGTGAGAATGAGAATGAGAGTTTGAGAATGAATGAAATTAGGGTAGTTTGTTGGGTTGACTGGGGGAGTTGCAGTAGTAATTGGAAAAGCAGGCAATAGGTTAAAAGACACACGCTTGGCCTTAGGTTTTTGAGATCGTGTAAAGTTGGGAAAATTTGGGAGCTATATTGAAATAAGGAAGTAATCCCATTTTAAATTTCCAATTTAAGTTTGACTCAGTAGTATTTTTACCGTTGGGATGGGGTTGATGGGAGGAGGCTTAGACTTAGAGTTAGTTCTATAAATAGGTTTAGAAATTGTCTTAGAGCTGAGGTTATTTTTCTTAATTGTATGGATATTTTTAACATCGACTTCATTGCCATTCTCCAATGCGCACAGAGTGTTAGATACAAATTCTATTAGGTCGGTGGTTGTAGACCTTCCCTTAAGAAATCCGTGTTGGTTAGGAGAAAAGACGGATTGGCAATTAAAAAATAATATATCATAAACGATGCTTTCAAATAGCTTCGATATGCAAGAGAGTTTAGCAATTGGTCGGTAGTTATAAATTTCGTTCTTAGGGCCTTTTTTATACCCTATCCCATAGGGGGGTATATTAGTTTTGATACTTAGTTTGTAAAATAGAGAAATAATTTTGCTACATATACCTCAAAGTATATGGATCGACTCAGAATCGCTAGCTGATTCGAATTAGCCATGTCTGTCTGTCCGTCCGTCCGTCCGTCCGTCAGCGGTTTTTGGGCCTTAAATTTTGAGCTAGGATAATGAAATTTGGTATATAGGATCCTCGTCCGTGCCACCAGAACAAGTGTAAAAACTATTGAAATCCGCCCACTGCCACGCCCCCTTTTTAGGAAAATTTATTTTTTGGCCAAACCGTAAGGAATTTCAAAAAAGTGTCTGAGTAGCATATTTAGACAGTCCTAATATCTATATTTCGTTCATACAAAGTTTTTTGCCACGCCCACTTTTTGGGGGCGTTTTTAGTAAAAAACGCTTTTTGTCCAAATTTTAAAACTTTCGAAAAAAATTTTGATGCAAATACTTCCGCAATGGTAATATATACATTTTGTCCATAGATCATTTTCACCTACGCCCACATTTTGGGGGCGTTTTCTTAAAAAAACCATTTGTTTACCCCATCCCAAGGCATTAGCAATAGAAATACTTTTTTTTTGTCGAACCACACAAGATTTTGAGAAACTGTCTGAGCAATATATTGTGACAATGTCATTTTCTATATTTCATCGCCATAAGGACTATATTTTGAGGATATTAATTTAAAGGATGGGATGGGATAGGGTATTCAACGATCCGCATAGCGGATTGTAGCCTCTCATATGTTTATGTAAGGGGATTATGAAACAGGTCTTCCAAAGAGAAGGAAAGACTCCCTGTGAAAGAGCAAACCCCTTACAACCAGTAAGGGGTTGAGCTAAATAGTTAATACATTTTTAGAACTATAGAAGGTATGCCGTCGGGACTGGGAGAATATTCGCGCTTTAGTTTCTTTACCTTTGCTTGTACGAGGGACTCGGATACTTCAAATGAGTTTAATGAAGTTTGTGGACAGCTTCTCATGTAGGAAAAAAAATAAACAAGATCAACTTCAAGCCATTCGTTGTTAAACGATTGTCTGAAGTAGTTTGCAAATAAATTTGCAATGGTTCTGGAATCGGTTGAGAAAGTATTAGCAGATTTTAAAGTAGATGGATAGTTATCTGATTTCGTTTTTGAGTTAATGAAATGGAAAAATCATTTGGGGTTGTAGATTATGCTATGTTGCATGTGGTCAAAATACTGGTGATAAAGAGATTCACAGAGTTCGCTAAAACTGGCAGATGCACAGGAGTAATTTAAAAAATCAAAGTCCGAACAAGATTTAAGATAAACTCGCCAGAGTTTGTTTTTTGTGTTACGAAGTGATCGTAACTCTTTGGTGAACCAAGGTGGTGAATTGGAAGAATTCTTCTGTACCATAAGTGGGACTGATTGATTAAAACAGCTAACAATTTTGGAGTAGAACATCGTTACAGCAGTATCAATACTAATGCTCGGGTTTTCAAAAACATCATTGAAGTTGACGTTGCTGAATAGGTTGTTTTATTTAACGAAGTCGGTTTTATGGAAGTTAAAACTATAAAATTTATCAGTGTGTGGAGTATTATTAATATGGCCATAGAAAAATGTGACGGAAAGAGGTGGGTGAAAACGGTCTAGTTTGGAGAGAAGATGAATGATTGCTCTCAGAGACAACACAGTTGTCAGTGTCAGATGAGAAGATTAAGTAAAGCTGTCTAACTAAATTGTTGGTAATGCCACTCGATTAACAAAGGCCAGAATCGGAAAGGCAATCAGTGAAAAGTAACTCTTTATCTGAGGAGGGATCCGAAACGATGAAGTGAGACTCATCGTCTGATAGATTCCATCGAAGATTAGGAAAGTTAAAATCTCCTAAAATTAAGACAACATCAGTGGTTTCCACAACATTGAGCAGAATCAATCGCGTCTATGGCAAGCTGATAGGATTGGGTGGGCTGTGAAGGTCGAATGTAGCAGCAAAAGATGTAGATGTTGCATCTGGGCGCAACATCTATATCTTATTTTATTTTTTACACAAATGAACTCAAAATCAGCGGTGTGCGAGGTTGAGAAGAGTGTTGAGTCTAGACGTTGGTGTATTGCTAAAAGAACACCGCGACCAGAGGACCCATCTTCTTTCTCACGACCATCGTTCCGAAAAACATCGAAGTCCGTGGCGAATAGTTCGCTGCTATGGTACTCGCAAGACAAATTGGTTTCGTTAAATGCGAATATGTCATAGGGGAGCTTTTGAGAGTTAAGAAAAACGGAGGATGTTTTAGTTCGGAGGCCTCTCACATTCTGGTGATAAACAGATAAATATTCGGGAAGGTGATGTGATGGTGGAGTTAGTGGCACTATGGTTTGGAACAGGAAGGTCAGAAGATTTAGTTGTGACAGGTGAGGGGTTGGAAACTGGGTTGAGAGTGTGAGAATGAATGAAATTAGGGTAGTTTGTTGGGTTGACTGGGGGAGTTGCAGTTGTAATTGGAAAAGCAGGCAATAGGTTAAAAGACACACGCTTGGCCTTAGGTTTTTGAGATCGTGTAAAGTTGGGAAATTTGGGAGCTATATTGAAATTATGAAATAATCCCATTTTAAATTGTTAATTTGAGTTTGACTCAGTAGTATTTTTACCGTTGGGATGGGGTTGATGGGGGAGGCTTAGACTTAGAGTTAGTTCTATAAATAGGTTTAGAAATTGTCTTAGAGCTGAGGTTATTTTTCTTAATTGTATGGTTATTTTTATCCGGCTTGTTGTTATATCCGTCTATCCATTTGCAGATACGCATCTTTCCAATGTTGAGATTAATACTGGGCGGATTGCTGAACAGCCATTCGTATGTGGACGAGAGGTCAAATTTAAAGTTTGGGTTACCTTTGTAGTTGAGTGCCGGGAACATTGAGCACTGACTGATAGAGATACCGTATTTGTTTTTGAAGAATTTCTCAATCCAAGAAGCATCAGCGTTTCGAGGGGCACCTTTGATGAGGAGAGTAGTAACCTGATCGTAGTTTGTCCAACCTTTGCTGCCACTCGGAAGGTGTCCATGTTGTTCCAAAATGTATGAGAGGCCGGTATGCCGTCTGATTCAGACTGGAAAATGGGGCTGAGTCAACTTCAGTTTCAAGTTGTTCGTCGAATATTGAAGTATTGTAGTTGACATTTTGGTTTTGTTGGTTTATTATGGGTAGGTCGTCAATTTTGGTGCTAATTGTTCCGGTGAGATTTTCAATATCAACTAAAATCGAGCGTGTTGATATCAATTCATCTCCAATCCCATTGATTCTGTCAAAAATTATTTCGAGCATGGGGTTAGGCTGCTTGGGGGATGGCTGTTTTTTTGAGTTGGATTGGAGTAGGACGTCGAAGTCTTCGCTTAGGGAGATAATTGAATCGAAAATCTGTTTGTTAGAAATTGATTGCTCTGTATAGCTTGGTTTTAGATTTTTTATTGATGAATTCAATTGATTCATGGTCGTTTCGAGTTTTGTTGACATATTTATTGTTATCTCGGCCAAGCTGGATATTTGCTTGTCGATACTTTTAACTTTAGATACGATGAAGTCTGTTGTGGAAAGAACCCAGTTACTAAAGTCATCAACACTTATAACACTATTTTCTAATTTTGAAAATCTGTCCGTAATATTTTTTGTTAGATTTTGTTGATAGAAGTCATTCGAGTCGCTACACCCAGAGAAAAAATCCTGTTAAATCAACCAAAAATTAACCAATTATCATGTTGTTTTTTTTCAACACGATTGGCCGTGTTAAGATATAACACGATACACGGTTTTGATAGATTTCGTAGTATTAACACTTAAAAGTGTTATACTAACGTGAACAATCATGTTAGTTCAAAACTGTTTATATTATTAATCATGTTAAATTTACACGAAAAAACGATGAATCTACACGATCACTTGTTAACTAATTGCACTATGGCCTGTAAATACAGGATTTTGTGTAATGTTATCCTGTTAATTGTTCATGACCCTTTGTCAATTTAACTTTATTTATCATGTTAAACTAACATCATGGCCCCGATGAATCAACATGGTGTACTGTAAAGTTAACAATGCTTACCTGTATAATCTACATGACCCTTTGTCAAATTGACATTCTTTGTCTTGTTAAACTTACGTCATAGCCCCGATGAATCAACATGGTGTACTGTAAATTTTACAATACTTACCTGTATAATCTACATGACCCTTTGTCAAATTGACGTTCTTTGTCATGTTAAACTTACGTCATAGCCCCGATGAATTCAACATGGTGTACTGTAAAGTTAACAATGCTTACCTGTATAATCTACATGACACTTTAATTCGTTTCGCTATACATGGAAAATGAATTTAACAAAATTTTCAATTTACATGTTTGTAATTTTTATTTTATTATAAGTTATATTATATTTATAAGTTTCTTTAAACAAGTTAACAAATTCGATTATTTTTATTTTTGAAAAAAAAGGAAAAAAAAAATGTTTCTAACATTGGAGTATTAAAATAAGTAAATTTAAATTCAAAACTTATAATGAAATGCTAAGTTTATTCATTAACTAAAGCGATTTAAAACGCACAGTCTTTAAATTATTACATAGTATATGGATATGAAGAGGTGGAGATATAAGGTTAGGTTGGTGGGTTGATGAGGCAGACGGTGTGTGTCCTCCCTCATCGCACTCAGGTCAATATAGACCCATTGTGATGCCCGTTGGGGGTCCACTTATGTGGTTGGTTCATTCATTGTCCCGTTACTGTCCACTGTTGTTAGTCTCTTTCTAGCCTTCCAGATGTTGATGCAAACCTGAAAAGATTAGGGAGAGGGATTTCGGATAGATCCGTGAGGTCATGGAAAAAGTATTTTCCTAAGGTTCTCATTCTTAATTGGCTGAGGCCTGGGCAGTGGCACAGAAAGTGGAGGGTGTCCTCGTGTATTTCTTCATCACCGCAGCCTCTACAGAGGTCATCATCTATGAGATGCATTTTCAGTTTGTGGCTTTTCAGTAAGTTGTGTCCAGTAAGAATCCCAACTAAAGTAGAGACAGATTTCCTGTTTCTACGAAGCAGTTTATGGGTTCTGGCTTTGTCATACTCAGGCCACATCCTTTTGGAAGTTTCACAGGTGGGAAGGGAGTTCCACCTGTTTTTGGCAGCGATTAGTGTTTTCTGTCCCACCTGAGATTTGAGGTCGCATAGTGGTGGTTTGACAGACTGGTCTGCTTGGTCAGTGCTGGAGGCAGATCCTTTTCTTGCCAGTTCGTCAGCAATTTCATTGCCCTGTATGCCTCTGTGTCCGGGGACCCAGCAGAGCTTAACATTATGTTGGACGCCAAGAACATTTAGCTCTTCACGATAACGTTTCACAAGCCGAGATTTTATTTCGACAGCAGAGATAGCTTTTATTGCAGCCTGACTGTCAATAAAGATGGTGATATCATCTGGTGGTATCGCCAGCATTGAGGTCGCTTTGGCTGCCTCTGCTACTGCCAATATTTCGGCTTGGAAGACACTGCTGTGCTCAGGGAGACGAAAGGTGCTGTTTAGCTTAAGTGTTTCTGAAAACACTCCAGCTCCAACGCCTACATCCATTTTTGAACCATCAGTGTAGATGGATATGGTTTCGGGGCCCAATTCGTTCCTCTCCCACTCCTCTCTGCTTGGGAGGATGCAGGAGAATGGTCTTTGAAAGTCATGGTGAGGCAGCATGTAGTCAGAGGATACAGCTGAGCCCAGATATCTGTGTAGAATTTGGGCATGTCCTCCTGAGTTCGATTTCCAGCAGTTGAGCTGGCTGATTCTTAGAGCACTTTTGGCTGCAGATTCTTGCATGTAAAGGTCTAGCGGTAGCAGGTTAAGGATGGTTTCCAGTCCCGCTGTTGGCGTGGTTCTCATTGCGCCAGTAGCGCCCACACATGCTATTCTTTGTACCTTTGTCATATTTTTCAGATGGGTGACTTTATTTGTGGATTGCCACCAGACAAGCCCCCCATATGTTAATATAGGTCTCACAATGGCCGTGTACATCCATAGGATGATCTTGGGGTTCGGACCCCAGTTTTTTTCCGAATATTCGATTACACGTATAGAAAGCGACTGTGGCCTTTTTAATGCGCTCGCGCACATTTAGGTTCCAGTTGAGTTTTTTATCAAGAATGACACCCAGATACTTTGCACTATCGGCTAGTTTGAGGGTAGTCCCATCGATAGCCGGTAGGTCGAATATTGGTATCTTCCTCTTGTTCGTAAAGAGAACGAGTTCCGTTTTGTGGGGGTTGATGCCAAGCCCACATTGTTTTGTCCACTCGTTGAGAGTTTTCAATGCCCGCTCGAGTAGTTCACTAATAGTGGGTAGGAATTTCCCTTTAACTAGTATCGCTACATCGTCTGCGTAGGCTATGACTTTTACCCCATTTCGCTGTAGCTTTATGAGTATCTCATTGATGACTATGTTCCACAACAGAGGTGAGATAACGCCTCCTTGTGGTGTGCCTCTTGATGCTATTACTTTGAGATGGGTGTCTCCCAGATTCGCATTTATATTTCTGTGGTTGAGCATACTTCCAATAATATGTATTAGAGGTTGGTCCACGTTGTTCTTCGCGAGATTTCTTTCGACTGCGTTTGTGTTCACATTATTGAAGGCTCCTTCAATGTCGAGAAATGCAGCGAGTGTATATTCCTTCTCGTGAAGAGGTTTTTCTATTGTACTAACGATATCATGTAGGGCAGTTTCGACTCCCTTACCTTTCGTGTAGGCATGCTGTGCCGAGGATATGTATTGGGGGTCGAGTTTGTCACGAATGTAGATATCCATTAGTTTTTCATATGTTTTTAGTATGAAGGATGTAAGACTTATTGGTCTAAAGTCCTTCGCGGTCGTGTGACTGGGCTTGCCGGCTTTTGGGATAAAGACTACCTTTACTTCCCGCCAGCACCTAGGGATGTAACCGCATTTTAGACTACTAACAAACAGTTTATGTAGGAATGCTGTTACGAGGTGTTTCGATTTTTGTAGCATGATCGGGATAATACCATCGACTCCTGGAGATTTATAGGGGGAGAAGGAGTCAATTGCCTAATTGATTCTTTTTACACTAACCATATCCTCCATTGCTGCTGTTATGGGGTTGCAATCATAGACGGTTGTGTCTGGGGTCCTACCGGAGTATGAATCACATCCTGGAAAGTGGGTTTCCAGTAGATGTGTTAAAGATTCATGGGTGGATTGTGTCCAGTCCCCATTGGGGATCTTGAGGTAACCTGGCACAGCCGGTTCTTTGGCGATTATTTTTCTAAGTCTAGCTGATTCAGTAGTGCTTTCTACACTGCAACAGAAGTTACGCCAGGAGGTGCGTTTAGCACTGTTGACCGCACTTTTGAATTTGCGCTGATTGTTCTTATAAAGATCCCAGTCGGTTTCCGAATTTGAGCTTCTTGCTGCGTTAAAGGTTTTCCTGGTTTCCCTTCTAATGCTTTGAAGCTCTTTCGTCCACCATGTCGGTGATCTTTGTGGTTTTATAGTCTTTAGAGGGCAGATCCTTTCATAGGCTTTGACTAAAATATTGCCTATTAGTTCCGCTGCAGCATCGATTTCAAACGGAGTTTCCATCAGATGCAATGGAAGGGCGCTACTGTGTCTCCCTACTTCCACAACGAACTTGTCCCAGTTGGCTTTCTTGGGGTTTCGATGTTGAAGGGGGAGTTTAGTATCGTCCTCTATTTCAAATTCTATTATTCTGTGGTCAGAGTATGATGTTTCTGATGAAACTTTCCAGTGGCACACAGCGAATTTATCAGAATTGTTGAAGAGGGTAATGTCAAGAACCTCTTCTCTATTTTCAGTGACAAAGGTGGGGTCATTACCCCTGTTCGCCACTAACAAATTGTTGTCTACAATGTATTGAAACAAGGACTCACCTCGTGTGTTGCTGTCTGAACTGCCCCATTGTGTGTGATGAGAGTTGGCATCGCATCCCATTATGAGGTCCCACTTCTTACATTTAGCCATTTGCACCAGGGAGTCTGTTAGGGCAGATGGAGGTCCATCCACCGAGTCATAAGGCATATAGATGGCTGCTATTGCAATCGGGGACTTCCCCCGCCGCTCATATTTTACCACGGTCTGGTCATTGTTACTGAGAGTAGATAAGAGAAAAAGGTTTATTTGTTTCTTAGCTACAATACATGATCTAGTCTTACTGTTTGTGTCGGATGAGCCAGTATGGTACAGTACTAGATCTTTGCTGTTTAGCCCTTTTATACTGCCTCGGGCTACCCAAGGTTCTTGTATTAGGGCCATGTCAATGTCGTTCCTATTTAAAAGGAAGACTAGGTTGGCGCTGGCCGCCTTACTGTGGTGAAGATTTATTTGTATTATCTTCATGGCGGTCAGCTTTCCTCCCATCATTGCGTCTGACTGTTACGAAGGGACGTACTTTGCATCGGGTAATCCCGACTCGTACTTTGTACCCTTTCTTTCGTAACAGCGGCATAGATTTGTGGCTGAGTAGCACCACAACTTCCGTGCCGGTTTTTGAGTGCTCTCCTGCCTCTATGACCTCCCAGTCCTAACTGAGGAATTCTGGGTTGAGGTTCTGTAGGTTGCGCTCAATCCTATCCTTCGGGATGCATGGCCCTGGGATAAGGATGCGACCTTTGGGTCTGGTCAGGTTAAGAAGCTCTTTCTTTTCGACGATGCGAAGGTCTGCATTTGACCATGGGGCTTTCGTCTCGTCGATGAACTTCGTCAACCAACTCAGTGTGCACTTATTGTCACACTGGATTGTTTTGAATCCTTTGAACGTGGTCAGCTGTCCAAAGAGCGGGATGTTCCCTGCATTTTTGAGGATAGCGTCGTTCACTCCGTCCAGGATTCTAATTTCTATTAGTTGCCATTGGTCATGAGATAGTTTTCGTTCTGGATTACCAAAGTCGACAATAGCGACCCGAAAACTATCTTTGTCCTTTACTGGGTTATGACTGGAATCTAACCTAGGTTTCGTGTTCCTACCTATGATTGGAGAGACTGTGTCATCGTGCCTTCCTCTCTTGGAGGTACCTGCAGTTGGTCCAGGCTTGGTCGCAACCTTACCTGCAGCAGCTGATGGTCCCTTAGGTGTGGCCGCAGCTGAGGTGGAGGGTTTACAGCTCTCCATCCTTTCCACGACTACTTCCCTTTTTTGAGAGGAGAGCTCCCTGCCTGTGCGCCTTTTTTGCCGCCACGCTTCGGCTGTAGCTTTTAACGTCTCCTTAGCTCTGCTAAGTGCTGCCGTGTCCTTTTCCGTGAAGGAATCTGGGTCACGGTGCTTGAACCTACGTAGAAGCCTCTGCGCGTTGGCCCTCATTTTTAGAGGAGCTTGAACCTCTGACTTCGGTTGGGGTCGTACGGCGTTCCTTAGCCTACTCTCTTCCACAGACACAGCAGCGTAGGAGTTTTCCAAGCTGTCGTGATGCTTCGGATCGCTGCGGCGAGTAATAACCGTACAATAGCTACCTAATGTTGAGTCAGCCTCTCCTTGTCCTATCGTCAGTGTCTCACAGACCCCTGGCGGCGTTGAGGTTGATCGATTTCCTTTGCCTGATGAGTTGTTGCTCATCACAGCGCCGGTGAATTCAATCATCCCCAGCTCCTTCTTCGGGTTCTGATTGACGTTTGTGTCCGTTTTGTCCTCTGATCCATCCTTGGTATGGTCTGGAGAGACTGTTCTCCAGTTGGATTGACCAGGGTCACTCACGACTGGAGGCAATCTCTTCAGCTCACAAACACTCTTATTCTGCGTTACCTCACCACCTAAGGTACGAGCGAGCGGCTCATTCTCTTCTGTGGTGAGATTCTGCAGAATAAGGGTGCTTTTAATGCAGTCCCTTGTTTCGGAGTTTGAAGGGATCATGTCAACTCCTAGTGGGCATGCGCCCGTAACATCGTTGACTGATCCATCCAGCTCTCCTTCAGCTTCGATTCCTGTATCTCCTCTCGGCGAGCGACGAGCGAGCGGCTCGTCGGCTGCTGGGGGGGTATACAAGGGATCATCAGCCATGATTTCGCCTTTGACTTTCGCAGGGTCTGATGAGACCATTCTTTGTCTTAGCGGGCCAGCGCCCTGCATCAAAGGTGGTCCCATCAGTCCCTTCATGCTCGAGGTACTCGGTGCGTTCATTGAGCAGGTACGAGCTATCGGCTCATTCTCTGCTAATGTCAGACTTTGTAAAAACTCTTGAGCTTTCTGAAGTCTCAGGCGATCCTTTTCTCCTAGAGTTACTATCTTGCCTAATCTTCTGATCGTCAACTTGCATGATTTTACTTTGCTGCGGATGGACGCAGTTGACGATATTGAGAATTTAGATGAGCTGGCGTTAGAGCAGGTGTCATCCTCATCGAGAAGAAGTTTCTCCATTTCGATGTCTATTGCTCCTTCGCTTCCCCCATCTGACAGTATCTTGGAGTTTGACGGATCTCGGAGCAAGAGGCTTTCCTCCTCCTCCGTCATTTTTTGTTGAGAATCGGTTTTTATAGGGTTTGGAGTGCCCGATTCATTTGCACTCGTCCCTTTTTTGTTTTGTTTGTTATTGTCAATTTTGGACCCACGAGTAAGGGGGAAGGAATGTCATCCTGTACTCACCCCCTTGGTGGAGATATAAAGTCATTAATACTTAGATAAAGAAGCTCATTTAAAATTTCTCCTATAACATAGGCTTGGAGATGAGCATAAAAATAAGTAATTTTATGTTCAAAACATATGAAAAACATATGAGAAGGCTACAATCCACTGTGCGGATCGTTGAATACCCTATCCCATCATATCTGTAAAACTAAAATCCCCAAAAAGTGGACATGACTAAAAACACGATGTGGATAAAATAAAGAAAATGACATGGTGACAAAAAATTCTTCAGACTGCTTATAAAAAACTTTTACGGTTCTACAAAAGACAAGGTTTTCTCCTGCATATCTTATGGGGTAGGGTATAAAAATGGTTTTTATATAAAAACGCCCCCAAAAAGTGGGCGTGGGTTAAAATGGTCTATTGACGAAATGTTCATATTAATATTACTAATGATTCTGCATCAAAAGTTTTTTAGAAAATTTTAAAATTTGGCCGAAAAACGTTTTTTATTAAAAACGCCCCTAAAAAGTGGGCGTGGCAAAAAAAACTTTATATGAACGAAATACAGATATTCAGATTGTCTATGTTGTTCAGAAAGTTTTTCAAAATTCCTTATGGTTTGGCCAAAAAATACGTTTTTCTAAAAAGGGGTGGTGGCAGTGGGCGGATTTCAAAAATTTTTACACTTGTTCTGCTGGGAGCAACAAAGAGCACGTGTACCAAATTTCATCCTTCTAGCTCAAAATTTAAGGCCCAAAAACTGGTGACGTACGGACGGACGGACGGACGGACGGACAGACATGGCTAAATCGACTCAGCTATCGATTCTGAGTCGATCCATATACTTTGACGTATATGTAGCTAAATTATTTCTCTATGTTACAAACTATGTATCAAATCTAATATACCCCTATGGGATAGGGTATAAAAAGCTCTTGATTACAGTTTACTACAATGTCAACGATTTCAAATAAGGAAATATCACCCCTTTTGGCCATTAAAAAAAAACCTTTTTTATATTCTGTACCTTTAAATCTTACTTTACTGTAATATTCAAATTGTTTCCAATTGTAATTGTTTTGGAAATGATTAACGTATTTTAAAATAGAAGTATTGTTATTAGCTGACAAATGTTTGCTGTTTGTTGATAAACTGGGTTGGAAAAAGTTTTCAGAGCTCAAATTAAATGCAAATTTTAAAGCTGCTTTGATTGATAAGCTCCATGAAATATTAAGACGTGAATTCATTGAACGAGCATATTCTTTAAAAACTTTGTGAGTTGCTTCAAACCACATGCACCACAAATTTTTAAGAGGGCCACATTTTTTAATGGAGGAAACGTAATGAACTAAAAAATGAAATTTAGGCTTTAATTGCTTATTAAACAATGCTGTATACAAATAATTATGTTCTTCAATTAGTAACTTTATTCTATTTAAAGATATTTTATCAATTTCAGTCATCATAACGATATCAATGATTTGCAGAAGTTTCAAAAAAAAGTTCCAAATTTCATCACCCTCAGGTATTAAGTCCCCAACTATCAAAGGCATGTGATGAACAAACGTCATCATTTCACTTGCTGTCATGCGAAAGTTCGCAGATTTCAAATTATTAATAGCTAAAGGTGAAGAAATATTACCAATCTCCGTTTCCCCATACCTAAACATTTGCTTTCTATAGTTCAAAGTGTCGAGTGTAAAAATCTTTTTTTTATACCCTATCCCATAGGGGTATATTAGTTTTGATACATAGTTTGTAACATAGAGAAATAATTTAGCTACATATACCTCAAAGTATATGGATCGACTCAGAATCGATAGCTGAGTCGATTTAGCCATGTCTGTCCGTCCGTCCGTCCGTCCGTCCGTACGTCACCAGTTTTTGGGCCTTAAATTTTGAGCTAGAAGGATGAAATTTGGTACACGTGCTCTTTGTTGCTCCCAGCAGAACAAGTGTAAAAATTTTTGAAATCCGCCCACTGCCACGCCCCTTTTTTAGAAAAACGTATTTTTTGGCCAAACCATAAGAAATTTTGAAAAACTTTCTGAACAACATATTTAGACAATCTGAATATCTGTATTTCGTTCATATAAAGTTTTTTGCCACGCCCACTTTTTGGGGGCGTTTTTAATAAAAAACGTTTTTCGGTCAAATTTTAAAATTTTCGAAAAAACTTTTGATGCAGAATCATTAGTAGTATAAATATGAACATTTCGTCCATAGACTATTTCAACCCACGCCCACTTTTTGGGGGCGTTTTTATATAAAAACCATTTTTACACACTACCCCATAACATATGCAGGAGAAAACCTTGTCTTTTGTAGAACCGTCAAAGTTTTATGTAAACAGTCTGAACAATTTGTTGTCACCATGTCATTTTCTTTATTTTATCCACATCGTGTTTGTAGCCATGTCCACTTTTTGGGGATTTTAGTTTTACAGATAGGATGGGATAGGGTATTCAACGATCCGCACAGTGGATTGTAGCCTTCTCATATGTTTATACCCTATCCCATAGGGGTATATTAGTTTTGATACATAGTTTGTAACATAGAGAAATAATTTAGCTACATATACCTCAAAGTATATGGATCGACTCAGAATCGATAGCTGAGTCGATTTAGCCATGTCTGTCCGTCCGTCCGTCCGTCCGTCCGTCCGTCCGTCCGTCCGTCCGTACGTCACCAGTTTTCGGGCCTTAAATTTTGAGCTAGAAGGATGAAATTTGGTACACGTGCTCTTTGTTGCTCCCAGCAGAACAAGTGTAAAAATTTTTGAAATCCGCCCACTGCCACGCCCCCTTTTTAGAAAAACGTATTTTTTGGCCAAACCATAAGGAATTTTGAAAAACTTTCTGAACAACATATTTAGACAATCTAAATATCTGTATTTCGTTCATATAAAGTTTTTTGCCACGCCCACTTTTATGGGGCGTTTTTAATAAAAAACGTTTTTCGGTCAAATTTTAAAATTTTCGAAAAAACTTTTGATGCAGAATCATTAGTAGTATAAATATGAACATTTCGTCCATAGACTATTTCAACCCACGCCCACTTTTTGGGGGCGTTTTTATATAAAAACCATTTTTACACACTACCCCATAACATATGCAGGAGAAAACCTTGTCTTTTGTAGAACCGTCAAAGTTTTATGTAAACAGTCTGAACAATTTGTTGTCACCATGTCATTTTCTTTATTTTATCCACATCGTGTTTTTAGCCATGTCCACTTTTTGGGGATTTTAGTTTTACAGATAGGATGGGATAGGGTATTCAACGATCCGCACAGTGGATTGTAGCCTTCTCATATGTTTTTTTCTATAAAATGTAATAGAATTTCTGCAATGTCATACCTGCATACCCCCTCAAACAAATCATGCATCACATCAAAGTAAAAATTATCAACGACATGAAAACTGTCTATACTATTGAAAACACAATATTCCCTGATTCCTGTCAGTTTATCATCATTAAGGCTGCAGTCGGAGGAATAAATCTGCAAGTTTCGCAAAAAATCTGGATATTCGATCGTGTCACTCTGCATATTAGTTTTGTGTCTTTTGCAATTGCGGCAATAAAAATTGGAATTAAAACTGGACGAAAAACCAAGAATTGAATTTAGTCCTAGATTATCCCCGATTACAAAAGCTAAAACAAAATACAAATGCTGTTCTCCTTCCTTTGTTGTAACAAGGATGCCTTCCGTTTCAAGTGCTTTAAACACTTTTATTAAAGGCTCGAAAGCATAAATATTACCAAACTCCTTCCGATCTCTGGACTTAAAAAATCCAGCAACAAATATATTATCCAATTTTGATAAGTGGTGTTTTGGAATACACGGAAAATTGTAATATAAACCGCATACTGTTTGCTAAGTGGCATGAGACCCGAGAGGATTGTCAACTCCAAACTCATCAAAATAAAGAACGAAAGGAACCACAAGTTTTTCTTTATAGTTATCCATTTTCTTTTTCCAAATCTCACCATTGATCAAGTTTTTATAGCTTCCACTAGTTTTCTCTAAAGTTTTCATATTTTCTAAAGTTATAAGCAGATTATTACTCGTTTCAAAAAACTTCTTAAACTGAAATTTGATTTCCATTAATACTCCAACTACTTTATTTGAGTCTAAACTAGGATTGTTATTTACAACAACTTCAGAAATTTCTTCATTAATTGTGTATGAAATGGGAATTTGAAAAATGTTTGCCTCTTCTAAAGATTTAAAAAAACGGTATTCAGCCTGAGCATTATTAAAGACAGAAAAACATTTTTATACCCTATCCCATAGGGGGGTATATTAGTTTTGATACTTAGTTTGTAACATAGAGAAATAATTTTGCTACATATACCTCAAAGTATATGGATCGGCTCAGAATCGCTAGCTGAGTCGAATTAGCCATGTCTGTCTGTCCGTCCGTCCGTCCGTCCATCCGTACGTCCGTCTGTCTGTTCGTCAGCGGTTTTTGGGCCTTAAATATTGAGCTAGGATAATGAAATTTGGTACATAGAATCCTCGTCCGTGCCACCAGAACAAGTGTAAAAATTTTTGAAATCCGCCCACTGCCACGCCCCCTTTTTATGAAAACTTATTTTTTGGCCAAACCGTAAGGAATTTCAAAAAAGTGTCTGAGTAGCATATTTAGACATTCCTAATGTCTATATTTCCTTCATACAAAGTTTTTTGCCACGCCCACTTTTTGGGGGCGTTTTTAGTAAAAAACGCTTTTTGTCCAAATTTTAAAACTTTTGAAAAAAATTTGGATGCAAATACTTCCGAAATGGTAATATAAACATTTTGCCCAAAGATCATTTTCACCTACGCCCACATTTTGGGGGCGTTTTCTTACAAAAACCATTTGTATACCCCATCCCAAGTCATTAGCAATAGAAATACGTTGTTTTTTGTCGAACCACTCAAGATTTTGAGAAACTGTCTGAGCAATATATTGTGACAATGTCATTTTCTGTATTTCATCGCCATAAGGCCTATATTTTGAGGATATTAATTTAAAGGATGGGATGGGATAGGGTATTCAACGATCCGCATAGCGGATTGTAGCCTCTCATATGTTTTTTTGACTAGATTTTTGTTTCAGGAGCTCGTACTGCCGGCTGTAGTCATTAATTGACAAACAGTGAAGAATTGTGGCCGCTTGTGCATCACAAATTGATTGCTTCCATTTCGTCCGCTTACTCCCATTTGTAGATACTAACGATGGTTTAACGACAGCATGAATCAAAAGAGTCGTTAAACAGTTTTTGGAATCTGAAAAAAAAAATGGTTATAACATCTAACATTTAACGCCAAAAAAATGTAATTGTAGGTATCAAATTATGAAATTTACCTAATGAAATATCACCTTCCAGTTTCTGTAGCATGCTTTTCGACTCCGCGTCCTTTACTTTTTCTTTGAAGTAAGGTAATATTACTTCCTTAAAGTGGTCCCATTTTGTAAAAAGGCCTTGAATGTTTTCAGGGAAAGCTGGCCAAAGTCAATTTCAATCTGTAATGTAAAATTTTATTAGTATTTATATTGCTAAATCTCTCCAAATTCTTTTACCAGAGAATGACCTAGTGAATTTTTGAATAATGGCCAATCAACCAAAATGTTCGTATCATATTGAAGAATTTCCTGTCTTCTTATTTGGAAAGTTACTTTCCATTTTTCGCACACTTCGGTCCATGGCTCGACGTTGTGAAGTAATTTGAAATTTGAAATAATATCTCTAAATTTGAAAATACAGTTTAATTAAATTAGGAAATAATAATTTGATGTGAACATCAAATTAAATAAAAGAGAATCCCTAGAGTATATAATTTCTTTTCATACCAGATCCTCAGGGAAACATTTCCTTTATCTCGTCACTAAACTTAACAATATCCCTCATGCTCATACACGTACAATTCTTGCAGTAATTATCGACAATTATATTGATTAAGGCATCACGATGGTCATCGTTTAATCTTGAGTTCAAATTGAAATATTGTAAAATATCCTGCCCTCTTGGAGTTTCTTGCAAAATTTCGCTCAGTTTCTGAGGCTGAGTTGATGCGAGTGATGATGAACTATAGAAACTGAAGTTAACCAGCTTTTCACAGATAATGTTTCGGCCTAAAATATTTATTGGAAATATATTTATATTGTAATATTATAAGTAAGCGATTCATTTTATTGCTTACATCATTTTGCCTCCAATGGGAAAGCTTGGCTTTAAACATGACACGCAATCCCATATTCTTGATTGGAAATAGTTCATTTATATCCTCATCTTTGACATATGTTAGGCTTTCGACGTTCATTCCGCAATCTTTAAATAAAAATGTGGTTCCTATTATTGAGATTGTCATTGGACTTGTGCGAAAGATATTAACGACACTGAAACTAGATGCCTACAAAAAGACCAATGCCAATATATATGTACAACTGTACATATAATACAGTTGTTCGAAAGCCTCGCAGCAAAAATCCCGAGAATCGTATAAAATCGTAGATACCTCGTTATGGCTGAATGTGTCATAGTGATGACAAATATGTTTGTCCTTATAAATAGGGATCAAAAGAAGAATGAACATGTATAAATTATAGAAGTAATCGACGATGAAGTTGCTACACATTTAACTCATCACGAATATTGCTGGACACTATGAAGGCATTCTTAGAAGATTTAATAACAAGACTTGACCAAAAGACAAATACTTAACACACTTTACATGACTGCGAAAAGCATTCACAGACAAATTTCACTATTGATAGCAGCAAAAACAAAGTGAGTGTGTGTTGAAAAGCACACGAAAAATCTTAACAAATACAAAATATCAATAATGATAGTATCACTGTACTTACCGTTCAGCTTCTGGTAAACATCTTCACCAAATCCGAATTTTTCACAAATAAGTTGCTTTAATTCTATGTTTCCCTTGTCATTTTTATACTCGGTAACGATTTCATTTGACACTATATATTCTAATAAAATGTCATCGGTTAGTTCCGATTCCATTTTAAATTATTAAGATTTTAGCACTACACCCAACGTTACTCGAAATCACTGCAACTTTATACTTTAAATTGTTGAATATTGTATTAAAACATATGAGAGGCTACAATCAGCTATGCGGATCGTTGAAAACCCTATCCCATCCCATCCTTAAAATTAATATCCTCAAAATAAAGGCCTTATGGCGATGAAATACAGAAAATGACATTGTCACAATATATTGCTCAGACAGTTTATCAATATCTTTTGTGGTTCGACAAAAAACAACGTATTTCTATTGCTAATGCCTTGGGATGGGGTATACAAATGGTTTTTGTAAGAAAACGCCCCCAAAATGTGGGCGTAGGTGAAAATGATCAATTGACAAAATGTTTATATTACCATTGCGGAAGTATTTGCATCAAAATTTTTTTCGAAAGTTTTAAAATTTGGACAAAAAACGTTTTTTACTAAAAACGCCCCAAAAAAGTGGGCGTGGCAAAAAAACTTCCTATGGACGAAATATAGATATTAGGATTGTCTAAACATATTGCAAACACACTTTTTTGAAATTCCTTACGGTTTGGCTTAAAACTACGTTTTAGCCTCTCATATGTTTTTTTGACTAGATTTTTGTTTCAGGAGCTCGTACTGCCGGCTGTAGTCATTAATTGACAAACAGTGAAGAATTGTGGCCGCTTGTGCATCACAAATTGATTGCTTCCATTTCGTCCGCTTACTCCCATTTGTAGATACTAACGATGGTTTAACGACAGCATGAATCAAAAGAGTCGTTAAACAGTTTTTGGAATCTGAAAAAAAAAATGGTTATAACATCTAACATTTAACGCCAAAAAAATGTAATTGTAGGTATCAAATTATGAAATTTACCTAATGAAATATCACCTTCCAGTTTCTGTAGCATGCTTTTCGACTCCGCGTCCTTTACTTTTTCTTTGAAGTAAGGTAATATTACTTCCTTAAAGTGGTCCCATTTTGTAAAAAGGCCTTGAATGTTTTCAGGGAAAAGCTGGCCAAAGTCAATTTCAATCTGTAATGTAAAATTTTATTAGTATTTATATTGCTAAATCTCTCCAAATTCTTTTACCAGAGAATGACCTAGTGAATTTTTGAATAATGGCCAATCAACCAAAATGTTCGTATCATATTGAAGAATTTCCTGTCTTCTTATTTGGAAAGTTACTTTCCATTTTTCGCACACTTCGGTCCATGGCTCGACGTTGTGAAGTAATTTGAAATTTGAAATAATATCTCTAAATTTGAAAATACAGTTTAATTAAATTAGGAAATAATAATTTGATGTGAACATCAAATTAAATAAAAGAGAATCCCTAGAGTATATAATTTCTTTTCATACCAGATCCTCAGGGAAACATTTCCTTTATCTCGTCACTAAACTTAACAATATCCCTCATGCTCATACACGTACAATTCTTGCAGTAATTATCGACAATTATATTGATTAAGGCATCACGATGGTCATCGTTTAATCTTGAGTTCAAATTGAAATATTGTAAAATATCCTGCCCTCTTGGAGTTTCTTGCAAAATTTCGCTCAGTTTCTGAGGCTGAGTTGATGCGAGTGATGATGAACTATAGAAACTGAAGTTAACCAGCTTTTCACAGATAATGTTTCGGCCTAAAATATTTATTGGAAATATATTTATATTGTAATATTATAAGTAAGCGATTCATTTTATTGCTTACATCATTTTGCCTCCAATGGGAAAGCTTGGCTTTAAACATGACACGCAATCCCATATTCTTGATTGGAAATAGTTCATTTATATCCTCATCTTTGACATATGTTAGGCTTTCGACGTTCATTCCGCAATCTTTAAATAAAAATGTGGTTCCTATTATTGAGATTGTCATTGGACTTGTGCGAAAGATATTAACGACACTGAAACTAGATGCCTACAAAAAGACCAATGCCAATATATATGTACAACTGTACATATAATACAGTTGTTCGAAAGCCTCGCAGCAAAAATCCCGAGAATCGTATAAAATCGTAGATACCTCGTTATGGCTGAATGTGTCATAGTGATGACAAATATGTTTGTCCTTATAAATAGGGATCAAAAGAAGAATGAACATGTATAAATTATAGAAGTAATCGACGATGAAGTTGCTACACATTTAACTCATCACGAATATTGCTGGACACTATGAAGGCATTCTTAGAAGATTTAATAACAAGACTTGACCAAAAGACAAATACTTAACACACTTTACATGACTGCGAAAAGCATTCACAGACAAATTTCACTATTGATAGCAGCAAAAACAAAGTGAGTGTGTGTTGAAAAGCACACGAAAAATCTTAACAAATACAAAATATCAATAATGATAGTATCACTGTACTTACCGTTCAGCTTCTGGTAAACATCTTCACCAAATCCGAATTTTTCACAAATAAGTTGCTTTAATTCTATGTTTCCCTTGTCATTTTTATACTCGGTAACGATTTCATTTGACACTATATATTCTAATAAAATGTCATCGGTTAGTTCCGATTCCATTTTAAATTATTAAGATTTTAGCACTACACCCAACGTTACTCGAAATCACTGCAACTTTATACTTTAAATTGTTGAATATTGTATTAAAACATATGAGAGGCTACAATCAGCTATGCGGATCGTTGAAAACCCTATCCCATCCCATCCTTAAAATTAATATCCTCAAAATAAAGGCCTTATGGCGATGAAATACAGAAAATGACATTGTCACAATATATTGCTCAGACAGTTTATCAATATCTTTTGTGGTTCGACAAAAAACAACGTATTTCTATTGCTAATGCCTTGGGATGGGGTATACAAATGGTTTTTGTAAGAAAACGCCCCCAAAATGTGGGCGTAGGTGAAAATGATCAATTGACAAAATGTTTATATTACCATTGCGGAAGTATTTGCATCAAAATTTTTTTCGAAAGTTTTAAAATTTGGACAAAAAACGTTTTTTACTAAAAACGCCCCAAAAAAGTGGGCGTGGCAAAAAAACTTCCTATGGACGAAATATAGATATTAGGATTGTCTAAACATATTGCAAACACACTTTTTTGAAATTCCTTACGGTTTGGCTTAAAACTACGTTTTTTCTAAAAGGGGGCGTGGCAGTGGGCGGTTTTTAAAAATTTTTACACTTGTTCTGGTGACTCGGCCAAGGATCCTATATACCAAATTTCATTATCCTAGCTCAAAATTTAAGGCCCAAAAATCGGTGCCGAACAGACAGACGGACGGACGGATAGACAGACAGACATGGCTAATTCGACTCAGCTAGCGATTCTGAGTCGATCCATATACTTTGAGGTATATGTAGCTAAATTATTTCTCTATGTTACAAACTATGTATCAAAACTAATATACCCCTATGGGATAGGGTATAAAAATAAACACCACGGTTTCCTCACCTCGATATCCATTAGGGGACATGCGGGTCTCCAGATCAACGAACAGTCAACCAAATTGATCACATTGATCCAGTATTTTGGATGTCCGAACATTCCGAGGGGCTAACATCGGCTCGGACCACTACCTTGTTACAGGCAAGGTAAGGATGCATATATCCACCAACCCACAATAAACCAGAAATACTGTAAAATATTTAATGTCGAAAGACTGCAATCGCAATAGACCGCCAAGGCCCGCAACGTATCCCTTAACACCTCGACACCACCATCATCTAATGCGAAGAATAATGTCAACGATGCTAACAAGCCGCAACTGATGTCCTAGGTTTCTCGCGGCCACCTGCAAAAAACCCCTGGTTTGATGAGGTATGTCGACAGATGCTCGCAGCCAAGAACGAGGCTTACAAGGCTAAGCTGCCATTGAGCTCTATAGGCAAAGAAGAAGGAAAGAACACCGGCTTTTCAAAAGGAGAAGAAAGAGCAAGAAAAGCGCGCGACTATTAAACGGCGATGACGAACAGCATTCCGCTGTCAGGCGGAAGAAGAAAGCCATTGGCTTGAAATGGGGAATGAAACCTCGTATCACGCATTGGCTCTATATATCGGTTATAAGACCGATACTTTTAGTAGTAGTATGGTGGACAGCACTAGAAATAGCTTTAAACAGAAAAAAACTAGCCAAAGTGCAGAGAACTGCGTGTCTGTGCATTGGTGGAGCACTCCGTACGACACCCTCAGCGGCATTAGACATTCTTTTTTACCTTCTACCCCCAGTTATTTTCGGCAAACAAATGGCAGCTAACTCAGCCATACGTCTTAAAGCCATCCAACAGTGGTCAAATATGAAATATGGCCACTCAAAAATTCTAAACGAATCTACAAATGTTCCTGAAAACACCGATTACACCCTCACCAGATTAAACTTTGATAAGAGTTTCCGGGTCACAATCCCAAACAGAACGTCATGGGAGAGCAACGAACCTTTGCTAAATGACTCGATCCACTTCTACACCGATGGTTCCAAAACAAATGACGGAGTGGGTGCTGGTGTCTTCTCCGACAGGCTAAATCTCAGCCTATCTTTCCGTCTTCCTGATCATTGCAGCGTGTTCCAGGCGGGACTCATGGCGATCAAAGAAGCCTTATCCTGGTTGAAAGAGAATGTAATATCTGCCAAGGATATTAGCATTTTCTCGGACAACCAAGCGGCAATCAAATCCCTGTAATCAGTCTCAACAAATTCAAAGACAACCCTAGATTGCCGATCATCTCTGCAGGAGATGTCAAAGCATTTTAACATTCACCTGAATGAATGAATGACATTCCAGTGAACTGTAAGGCTGATGAACTCGCCAGAAACGGAACCAAATTACCAATTGTACCCGACACGGGTGCACTAGGTATTCCTATCGCTACATGCAAAAGCTTATTAGCGAGACATGCTAACAGAAAATCAAACCTCAGATGGAGTCTTGGCACGATGTGTCAAACAACCAAACAAATTTGGCCAAAGCTTGATTTGAGAAGATCAAAGGGACTGATTTCATCACGGGACAGTGCTTAATATGTAGGCACGCAGAAAGGCTAGGCCTCTTCTCAAACGATTTCTGTATGAGCTGCATGGACGAGGAGGAGGAGGAAACAATACTTTATCTCCTTTGTAACTGCCCGGCCCTATCAAACGAAAGGAAGCTACATCTCGGAGCTTAGTATTTTCAAAGTCTCAGTGATTTGGGAAAAATGAAAGTGAAAAGCTCAAAATGGTTTTTCCATGGATAGTAAGGAGATTGGACAAGATCCACGTTGTATCACAACGGACCAAAGTGGTCTAAGTGTGCTGGCGAACGCCGGCAGCCACTCTAACCTAACCTAACCTAACCTTGTGCTAAAAATAATGTAACAAAACATATATACTCCTATAGGATAGGGTATAAAAACATATTAGAAGGCTTCTATCCGCTGTGCGAACCATTGAATACCCTATCCCATTCTAACCTCAATTTAAAGATCTCTAAAAAGTTGTCGTGTCATTGCCACAATATATTAATTAATGCTTCGACAAAAAAGAACTCTTGTCTCCTGCATATGCTATGGGGTAGGACATACAAATGATTTTCAGCAAAAAACGCCCCCAAAAATTGGGCGTGGGCAACAATATTTTATAATCGAATTGTTCATATTAACATCATCAATGTTGTTTCAAATTCCCTTAAAATATTGTTTTTTACATAAAACGCCCCCAAAAAGTTGGCGTAGAAAAAAACCTTATATGGACGAAATATAGATATTGAGATGAACTAAATATGTTGTTCAGACACTTTTTTAAAATGTTTACCCGTTTAACCAAAAACAACCTTTTCTAAAAAGTGGGCGTGACAGTAGGCAGATTTTGAAAATGATTATAGTTACTTGTTCTGTAGCCTCGGACAAGAATCCTATTTACCGAATTTCATTGAAATACACACATCTTCCATACTTTAGAAAATAGAATGGAGAATCAGCAATTGCATAAGTAAAAACAGTTTGTGGTTAGCATTACTTTGATATACAATTAATCTGTTACTTCGCTTTGAGATTTATTGTGTTCACTTTGCTACTGCTGTGCATATAGATAGATAGATATATTTTATTTCGTTCATAGTTTACAAAAAAGCTTATTGCCGCACAATTTACATTTACAGAGATATGATAACAATATATCTTTCTACTGAGAAATAATTAAATATTTATATACACAGTTTTAGCATTATTTGAGTAAAACAAATCTTTGAGGAAACAACGAAAAGAAAAACCTCAATTAAATAAAAAAAAAAAAATAATAAAAATAATAATAAATAAATAAATAAAAAAATGAATAAATAAAAAATAAATAGAGCATGTAGCAGTGCTTATCTTAAATTATATATATACCCTAAAAATATGCAACATGTAGCAGTGCCTTTCTTAAGTTATATATATATATATATATATATATATATATATATATATACCCTAAAAAATATGCAACACTGAATTATATGTTTAAACACATTAAAGTAAACTTTTATGTTAAACAGTATAATTCACACTCACTTGAGTAGGAATTATCATGAAGTCAAGTAGAAAATTGTATAAATTCAACTTAGAGAAAAGTTCGGTTTGATACTTGATAAGCGAATTACATACATGCATACATCCTCGAAGGGTACATGGTGAATTCGACTTATCATATCAATTATCTAAATCTTATCAGTTTGATTTTTCTTTCTCGAAACGTATAAAGTTTTCCTTTGTTAAAAATTAAAACCAAAACAAATAAAGAAAATAACAAAGAACATTCACGCCGTCTTTTTTTTTTAATAAAAACGAGACATCCACGCTACAATTGGCGCCCAACTTGTGGACTATTTTTTTTGTATGACAAGGGAAATTAGACGCAGCGAAAGAATAAAACAACGAGAAGGCGTTATGAATATTTCAACAGAGCAATTTCAACAGCTGATCGCTGCTCTCGCGGTGAACAACTATCGAGTTGGTTCATTCACAACATGTGCAGCACGATTCAGAGGGGAGCGAAAAAGCAACAAGCTCGAAGAATTCATAGCAGCTATCTCAACTTTCAAGGACATCGAAAAAATTAGCGATGCGGACACCATTAAAGCCATGCCCATGCTACTGGAGGACTATGCCGCGTCATGGTGGGTTGGTGTTAAAACAAAAGTTACCACGTTTGAAGAGTTGGTACAACTGTTAAGGTCTGTTTATTCACCTCCCAAACCAGCTTGGCGTGTGCTTCTCGAAATTATGGAAACAAAACAGCAGCCGAATGAGCCCATCGACAGCTTCCTGTGCAAAAAACGAGTATTATTCTCCCAAGTCGACAATATCAACGATGAGCTACAAATAAATATGATTTACGGCCTGCTTACTCTAAAAATAAGAGAACGGGTATCTCGTGAGGCTGTAGACTCCTACGAGAAGCTTCTACGATTAGGAAGAGAGGCAGAGATGGTATTTGCTGAAGTCCCAGTTCCGGACGTTAGGGTTTCCGAGAAGAAAGAGCTCACCAATGAAAAAAAACCTGTCAAACGATGCACACACTGTAGAAGACGAGGGCATACAAGCGAAGAGTGTTTCAAGCTGAAGAGTCTTCAGGAAAATAGGGCCCAACAAAACTCCATCAGACCCACCTTTTCTTGTTACGGATGTGGAGCTCCTGGTGTTACGCGAGCTAATTGTCAAAAGTGCAGCCGTGAAGTTAAAAAAGAAAGTCCAAACTATCTCTCATTCAACTTGATATCAACCACACTAATCGGCAGAGACGCTCCAATAGCTCATATTAATATGTTCGGACTAGTTGGTGAAGCATATCTAGACACTGCTGCTCGAACAAGCATAGCAAGTGCAAGCCTAAAAAAGTTGATGACGGAGAACAGGTGCGTTTTCCAAAATGTTAAAGCGGACGTTACCCTTGCAGATGGAACAACAACGGAGAAAATGGTACGATGCACAATCTGTAACATAAAAATCGGTGGCAGAGAAAGGAGAATTCGCTTTATATCTCTTCCAAATGCCACAAAGAACAGAACATTAATTGGTGCAGATTTCATGCAACAGGCTGGAATAGTCTTTAATATGGGCCAAAAATACTGGTACTTCGAGGATGATCCCAAAACCAGATATGACTTTATGGCCCCAATACCAATGGAGTTAAATAGTGTGCAACTTGCGTGTGACAGCATTGAAAATAGAAAAACGCCAACAACCATCAAAACAGCTACCCCAAATCAAAAGAAGAGACCAGTGCAAACTTCACAGGATCTTCTGCGGCAAATCTCAGCTTTTACTACTTGGGTACAGAACCACAAGTCACTAAGCCCTATTGCCACTACCCCAATGCATGATGATACCGAAAACTATGGGCCCAGTGTTGAAAGTTTGGAAAAAAGAAATAATGATTATTCGCCACATTCCATTCGGGCCATTTTCAAGGATGCTATTCCGGTAGATGAGATAACTCCGAAACGAAGAAAGACTGAAGATCTTTTCGGCAAATGTAAAAGAACGCAACCCAGTAAGGAGGAAGACACTGAGGGATTTTTCTTGCCAATATATTCAATAGAGATCCAACAATTATAGGCTTCAGATGGAATTAACCTCGAGGCTACGGAGAAAAACCAATTGAAGAATCTCTTGCAATCAAACGCAAATATATTCAGTACAAAACACTCAGTCACTTCATTTGCAACGCATAGAATCAACACCGGAGACAGTGATCCAAAACGAGAGCAACTCAAAAAAGAGATTCTAACCATGCTCAAGAATAACATAATTGAGGATAGTGAGTCACCATGGGCTGCACCGGTAGTGATGGTTCCCAAAAAGGACGGAGGGGTAAGAATTTGTATCGATTATCGAAAATTAAATTCAATAACGATTCCCGACAAATATCCGATGCCAAGAATTGACGATCTGTTACACGAAGCAAAAAGCACCAAATACAAGTCAACTCTAGATCTACAAGCAGGATACTGGCAAATAGCGGTACACGAAGATGATAAAGCCAAGACAGCGTTTATTACTCCTTTTGGATTATACCAGTTTAGATGCATGCCTTTCGGCCTAAGAAATGCCCCTGCTACATTTCAGAGGCTCATTGACCGATTGAGGGCAGGACTCGGAGATATCCTTATTGTGGCCTACCTGGATGATATCATCATTTGTTCCCCGACTTTTGATAGTCATCTTGAGGATCTCAGAAAAGTGTTTGAAAAACTACATCAGTTTGAGCTACGTGTGAACAGAGATAAATGCCGACTTTGCTGCGAAGAACTAAAGTACTTGGGCCACCTTTTGAATTCCAATGGCATCAGTACCGATCCAGAAAAAATACAAGCCATTGAAAATCGACCAGAGCCAAGAAATGTTAAACAGGTACTTTCCTTTCTTCAGACGTGTTCCTGGTATCGTCGATTCATCCCTAATTTTGCTGACGTGTCAAAACCATTAAGCCAGCTAACAAAATTAAGATTAAAATGGTCTTGGACAGATGCACATCAAAAAGCCTTCACTAAGCTTAAAGAGCTTTTGACGACTGCACCCATACTAACACAAGCCGACCCGAAACTACCTTTTTTCCTCAAAACAGATGCCAGTAGTTACGCTTTAGGGGCAGTTTTACTCCAGGGGGAGGGAGCCGACGAACACCCAATTGAGTACGCTAGTAGGTTGCTGAGTGATTGTGAACGAAATTACTCCACGACGGAACGAGAAGCCCTGGCAATCGTATGGTCAACTCTAAAGTTCCGAGGATACATTGAAGGGTCAGACCTTAATCACCGACCACCAGCCCCTTAAGTGGCTTATGACCCTCAAGTCCCCAGCGGGTAGATTAGCCAGATGGGCCCTTCAGCGCCAGCCATTCAATCTTCAAATACAGTACAAACCAGGACGTACCAATGTGATCGCGGACGCTCTATCCAGACCACCTTGCCAAGAGGAACATAAAGAAAATTGCGAGATATGTTCATATGAAATCGACATGCCCAGGAAAGGATCTAAAGAACTACGAACAGAACAACTTAGTGACCCTAAACTGAAAACCATTATCAACTCATTGGAATCTTCGGACGAAGACTTCATCCGATGGTCAAAACGGGGGTATATGATAAATGACGGTGTATTATACTGTTACCAAGAGAGTGAGGAAGATAACGAAGAAGCTCAACTTGTAATCCCAGAAAAAGAACGACCCTACATTCTTCAAACATACCACGACGATGCGACTGCCGGCCATTACGGTGTAAAACGGACCATAGCGCGAATTACCAGCAGATACTTTTGGGCTGGTATGCGTTCGGATATAGCCAATTACATCAAGAATTGCATAACGTGCCAACGATACAAAAGCAGCAACTTGAAACCCGCAGGACTTCTTCAAACGATCCCGAGTAGCCAACGCTTTGAGATCATCGCAAGAGTGAGGAAGATAACGAAGAAGCTCAACTTGTAATCCCAGAAAAAGAACGACCCTACATTCTTCAAACATACCACGACGATGCGACTGCCGGCCATTACGGTGTAAAACGGACCATAGCGCGAATTACCAGCAGATACTTTTGGGCTGGTATGCGTTCGGATATAGCCAATTACATCAAGAATTGCATAACGTGCCAACGATACAAAAGCAGCAACTTGAAACCCGCAGGACTTCTTCAAACGATCCCGAGTAGCCAACGCTTTGAGATCATCGCAATCGTTCTGGTAGGACCACTTCCGATGACCACCGATGGATTCCAGTTGATTTTTATTATAGAGGACATAGCTAGTAGATGGATCGAATTGTTCAAATTAAAAGAAGCGACCTCCGAAGCCTGCTCTAAGATATTGATAGATGAAATATTTCTTCGATATGGACTTCCAAGGCGTATAATTAGTGACAATGGTGTTCAATTCATATCCGCCATTATGCAAAAATTGACTTTCTGTTTCAACATACAACAAACTTTTACTCCTGTTTACCACCCACAAGCTAATCCAGTGGAAGGAAAAAACATATGAGAAGAGTACAATCCCCTGTGCGGATCGTTTAATACCGTATCCCATCCCATCCTTAAAATTAATATCTCCAAAAAGTGGGCTTTATTAGCCTATAATATAGAAAATGACATTGTCACAACACATTGTTCAAACAGTTTAGCAGAATCTTTTGTTGTTTGACAAAACACATCGTTTTCCTCCTGCATATGCTATGGGGTAGGGTATACAAACGGTTTTTGTAAGAAAACGCCCTCAAAAAGTCGGCGTGGGCTAAAATGATCTATGGACGAAATGTTTATATTAATATTACTAACTATTCTGCATCAAAATTTTTTTCGAAAATTTTAAAATTTGAACGTAAAACGTTTTTTATTAAAAACGCCCGCAAAAAGTGGGCGTGGAAAAAAACTTTATATGAACGAAATATAGATATTACGATTCTCTAACTACGTTTCTCAGACACCTTTTTTAAAATTCCTTATGGTTTAGCCAAAAACACGTTTTTCTAAAAAGGGGGCGTGGCAGTGGGCGGATTTCAAAAATTTTACACTTGTTCTGCTGGGAGCAACAAAGAGCACGTGTACCAAATTTCATCCTTCTAGCTCAAAATTTAAGGCCCAAAAACTGGTGACGGACGGACGGACGGACGGACGGACAGACATGGCTAAATCGACTCAGCTATCGATTCTGAAGGAATCCATATACTTTGAGGTATATGTAGCTAAATTATTTCTCTATGTTACAAACTATGTATCAAAACTAATATACCCCTATGGGATAGGGTATAAATAGAGACCTAAGGACCCAACTTTCTATTCACGTGGAGAAAGACCACTCTTCATGGTCACATCGACTGGCAGCTATAAGATTTGCCATGAATACGTCGCTTTGTCAAAGTACAGGTTATTCAGCGGCCTACTTAACCTTTGGCCGAGAACTTCGCACCTTCGATGACATACAACATGACCTAAAGGCGATTGTTGAATCCGAAAATTTTATTCCGCAAATCACGCCATATTTGAAATCATTAACCGAAACACTCAAAAACGCAAAAGAAGCAGAAATACATCAGCAAGACCGAAACAAACAGTATGCCGACCAGAAGCTAAGACGACAACCCTCCCTAGCTGTAGGAGATAAAGTAATGGTTACTACCCACGTTTTGAGCAACTCTGCAAAAGGTATCAGCTCCAAATTCATACCCAAACGAGACGGACCATACACCATTATCAGGAAAATTGGTTCCTGTAGCTATGAAGTCGCCAACGAAAATGAACCACTAATCCCACTTGGTATATTACATTCTCCAATTTAACCCCATTCATAGGTGACCAAAGCTCTACCCCTCTGATGACCCTAAGAAAGCGAGGACGACCAAAGAAGACACAACAAAAAATGAATTGAATTGACAAGACTCCGAGGCGTTCATCATGTCAAAGGGGGAGAATGTAGCAGTGCTTATCTTAAATTATATATATACCCTAAAAATATGCAACATGTAGCAGTGCCTTTCTTAAGTTATATAGATATATATATATATATATATATATATATATATATATATATATATATATATATATATATATATATATATATCCTAAAAATATGCAACACTGAATTATATGTTTAAACACATTAAAGTAAACTTTTATGTTAAACAGTATAATTCACACTCACTTGAGTAGGAATTATCATGAAGTCAAGTAGAAAATTGTATAAATTCAACTTAGAGAAAAGTTCGGTTTGATAATTGATAAGCGAATTACATACATGCACTACTTTAAGGCGATTCCTCGAAGGGTACATGGTGAATTCGACCTATCATATCAATAATCTAAATCTTATCAGTTTGATTTTTCTTTCTCGAAACGTATAAAGTTTTCCTTTGTTAAAAATTAAAACCAAAAGGAAAACATATGAGAAGGCTACAATCCACTGTGCGGATCGTTGAATACCCTATCCCATCCTATCTGTAAAACTAAAATCCCCAAAAAGTGGACATGGCTAAAAACACGATGTGGATAAAATAAAGAAAATGACATGGTGACAACAAATTGTTCAGACTGTTTACATAAAACTTTGACGGTTCTACAAAAGACAAGGTTTTCTCCTGCATATGTTATGGGGTAGTGTGTAAAAATGGTTTTTATATAAAAACGCCCCCAAAAAGTGGGCGTGGGTTGAAATAGTCTATGGACGAAATGTTCATATTTATACTACTAATGATTCTGCATCAAAAGTTTTTTTCGAAAATTTTAAAATTTGACCGAAAAACGTTTTTTATTAAAAACGCCCCCAAAAAGTGGGCGTGGCAAAAAACTTTATATGAACGAAATACAGATATTCAGATTGTCTAAATATGTTGTTCAGAAAGTTTTTCAAAATTCCTTATGGTTTGGCCAAAAAATACGTTTTTCTAAAAAGGGGGCGTGGCAGTGGGCGGATTTCAAAAATTTTTACACTTGTTCTGCTGGGAGCAACAAAGAGCACGTGTACCAAATTTCATCCTTCTAGCTCAAAATTTAAGGCCCAAAAACTGGTGACGTACGGACGGACGGACGGACGGACAGACATGGCTAAATCGACTCAGCTATCGATTCTGAGTCGATCCATATACTTTGAGGTATATGTAGCTAAATTATTTCTCTATGTTACAAACTATGTATCAAAACTAATATACCCCTATGGGATAGGGTATAAAAAGAAAATAACAAAGAACATTCACGCCGTCTTTTTTTATACCCTATCCCATAGGGGTATATCGTATATTAGTTTTGATACTTAGTTTGTAACATAGAGAAATAATTTAGCTACATATACCTCAAAGTATATGGATCGACTCAGAATCGCTAGCTGAGTTGAATTAGCCATGTCTGTCTGTCCGTCCGTCCGTCTGTCTGTTCGTCACAAATTTTTGGGCCTTAAATTTTGAGCTAGGATAATGAAATTTGGTATATAGGATCCTTGGCCGAGTCACCAGAACAAGTGTAAAAAAATTTTAAAATCCGCCCACTGCCACGCCCCCTTTTAGAAAAAACGTAGTTTTAAGCCAAACCGTAAGGAATTTCAAAAAAGTGTGTTTGCAACATATTTAGACAATCCTAATATCTATATTTCGTCCATACAAAGTTTTTTGCCACGCACACTTTTTGGGGGCGTTTTTAGTAAAAAACGTTCTTTGTCCAAATTTTAAAACTTTCGAAAAAAATTTTGATGCAAATACTTCCGCAATGGTAATATAAACATTTTGTCAATAGATCATTTTCACCTACGCCCACATTTTGGGGGCGTTTTCTTAGAAAAACCATTTATATACCCCATCCCAAGGCATTAGCAATAGAAAACCGTTGTTTTTTGTCGAACCACAAACGATTTTGATAAACTATCTGAGCAATATAATGTGACAATGTCATTTTCTGTATTTCATCGCCATAAGGCCTATATTTTGAGGATATTAATTTTAAGGATGGGATGGGGTAGGGTTTTCAACGATCCGCATAGCGGATTGTAGCCTTTTTATACCCTATCCCATAGAGGTATATTAGTTTTGATACTAAGTTTGTAACATAGAGAAATAATTTTGCTACATATACCGCAAAGTATATGGATCGACTCAGAATCGCTAGCTGAGTCGATTAAGCCATGTCTGTCTGTCCGTCCGTCCGTCCGTCCGTCCGTCCGTCTGTACGTCACCGATTTTTAGGCCTTAAATTTTGAGCTAGGATAATGAAATTTGGTATATAGGATCCCCGTCTCTGCCTATAGAACAAGTGTAAAAATTTTTGAAATCCGCCCACTGCCACGCCCCCTTTTAAGAAAAATTCAGTTTTTGACCAAACCGTAAGGAATTTCAAAAAAGTTTCTGAGCAGCATACTTAGACAATATTAATATCTATATTTCGTCCATATAAAGTTTTTTGCCACGCCCACTTTTTTTTGGCGTTTTCAATATAAAACTGTTTTCGGTCAAATTTTAAATTTTTCGAAAAAAATTTTGATGCAGAATCATTAACATTATTAATATGAACATTTCGTCTATATACTATTTTAACCCACGCCCACTCTTTGGGGGCGTTTTTATATAAAAACCATTTTTATACACTACCCCATAACATATGCAAGAGAAAACCTTGTCTTTTGTAGAACCGTTAAAGTGTTTTGTAAGCAGTCTGAAGAATTTGTTGTCACTATATCATTTTTTCTATTTATCCACATCGTGTTTTTAGCCATGCCCCCTTTTTTGGGGATTTTAGTTTTATGGATAGGATGGGATAGGGTATTCAACGATCCGCACAGCGGATTGTAGCCTTCTCATTTTTTACACTTGTTCTGGTGGCACGGACGAGGATTCTATATACCAAATTTCATTATCCAAGCTCAAAATTTAAGGCCCAAAAACCGCTGACGAACAGACAGACGGACGTACGGACGGACGGACGGACAGACAGACATGGCTAATTCGACTCAGCTAGCGATTCTGAGTCAATCCATATACTTTGAGGTATATGTAGCAAAATTATTTCTCTATGTTACAAACTAAGTATCAAAACTAATATACCCCCCTATGGGATAGGGTATAAAAATGTTTTTCGGTCTTTAATAATGCTCAGGCTGAATACCGTTTTTTTTAAATCTTTAGAAGAGGCAAACATTTTTAAAATTCCCATTTCATACACAATTAATGAAGAAATTTCTGAAGTTGTTGTAAATAACAATCCTAGTTTAGACTCAAATGAAGTAGTTGGAGTATTAATGGAAATCAAATTTCAGTTTAAGAAGTTTTTTGAAACGAGTAATAATCTGCGTATAACTTTAGAAAATATGAAAACTTTAGAGAAAACTAGTGGAAGCTATAAAAACTTGATTAATGGTGAGATTTGGAATAAGAAAATGGATAACTATAAAGAAAAACTTGTGGTTCCTTTCGTTCTTTATTTTGATGAGTTTGGAGTTGACAATCCTCTCGGGTCTCATGCCACTGAGCAAACAGTATGCGGTTTATATTACAATTTTCCGTGTATTCCAAAACACCACTTATCAAAATTGGATAATATATTTGTTGCTGGATTTTTTAAGTCCAGAGATCGGAAGGAGTTTGGTAATATTTATGCTTTCGAGCCTTTAATAAAAGTGTTTAAAGCACTTGAAACGGAAGGCATCCTTGTTACAACAAAGGAAGGAGAACAGCATTTGTATTTTGTTTTAGCTTTTGTAATCGGGGATAATCTAGGATTAAATTCAATTCTTGGTTTTTCGTCCAGTTTTAATTCCAATTTTTATTGCCGCAATTGCAAAAGACACAAAACTAATATGCAGAGTGACACGATCGAATATCCAGATTTTTTGCGAAACTTGCAGAATTATTCCTCCGACTGCAGCCTTAATGATGATAAACTGACAGGAATCAGGGAATATTGTGTTTTCAATAGTATAGACAGTTTTCATGTCGTTGATAATTTTTACTTTGATGTGATGCATGATTTGTTTGAGGGGGTATGCAGGTATGACATTGCAGAAATTCTATTACATTTTATAGAAGAAAAAAAAAGATTTTTACACTCGACACTTTGAACTATAGAAAGCAAATGTTTAGGTATGGGGAAACGGAGATTGGTAATATTTCTTCACCTTTAGCTATTAATAATTTGAAATCTGCGAACTTTCGCATGACAGCAAGTGAAATGATGACGTTTGTTCATCACATGCCTTTGATAGTTGGGGACTTAATACCTGAGGGTGATGAAATTTGGAACTTTTTTTTGAAACTTCTGCAAATCATTGATATCGTTATGATGACTGAAATTGATAAAATATCTTTAAATAGATTAAAGTTACTAATTGAAGAACATAATTATTTGTATACAGCATTGTTTAATAAGCAATTAAAGCCTAAATTTCATTTTTTAGTTCATTACGTTTCCTCCATTAAAAAATGTGGCCCTCTTAAAAATTTGTGGTGCATGCGGTTTGAAGCAACTCACAAAGTTTTTAAAGAATATGCTCGTTCAATGAATTCACGTCTTAATATTTCATGGAGCTTATCAATCAAAGCAGCTTTAAAATTTGCATTTAATTTGAGCTCTGAAAACTTTTTCCAACCCAGTTTATCAACAAACAGCAAACATTTGTCAGCTAATAACAATACTTCTATTTTAAAATACGTAAATCATTTCCAAAACAATTACAATTGGAAACAATTTGAATATTACAGTAAAGTAAGATTTAAAGGTACAGAATATAAAAAAGGTTTTTTTTTAATGGCCAAAAGGGGTGATATTTCCTTATATGAAATCGTTGACATTGTAGTAAACTGTAATCAAGAGCTTTTTATACCCTATCCCATAGGGGTATATTAGATTTGATACATAGTTTGTAACATAGAGAAATAATTTAGCTACATATACCTCAAAGTATATGGATCGACTCAGAATCGATAGCTGAGTCGATTTAGCCATGTCTGTCCGTCCGTCCGTCCGTCCGTCCGTACGTCACCAGTTTTTGGGCCTTAAATTTTGAGCTAGAAGGATGAAATTTGGTACACGTGCTCTTTGTTGCTCCCAGCAGAACAAGTGTAAAAATTTTCGAAATCCGCCCACTGCCACGCCCCCTTTTTAGAAAAACGTTTTTTTGGCGAAACCATAAGGAATTTCGAAAAACTTTCTGAACAACATAGACAATCTGAATATCTGTATTTCGTTCATATAAACTTTTTTGTCACGCCCACTTTTTGGGGGCGTTTTTAATAAAAAAACGTTTTTCGGCCAAATTTTAAAATTTTCTAAAAAACTTTTGATGCAGAATCATTAGTAATATAAATATGAACATTTCGTCAATAGACCATTTTAACCCACGCCCACTTTTTGGGGGCGTTTTTATATAAAAACCATTTTTATACCCTACCCCATAACATATGCAGGAGAAAACCTTGTCTTTTGTAGAACCGTAAAAGTTTTTTATAAGCAGTCTGAAGAATTTGTTGTCACCATGTCATTTTCTTTATTTTATCCACATCGTGTTTTTAGCCATGTCCACTTTTTGGGGATTTTAGTTTTACAGATAGGATGGGATAGGGTATTTAACGAGCCGCACAGTGGATTGTAGCCTTCTCATATGTTTATACCCTATCCCATAGGGGGGTATATTAGTTTTGATACTTAGTTTGTAACATAGAGAAATAATTTTGCTACATATACCTCAAAGTATATGGATCGACTCAGAATCGCTAGCTGAGTCGAATTAGCCATGTCTGTCTGTCCGTCCGTCCGTCCGTCCGTCCGTCCGTCTGTCTGTTCGTCACCGATTTTTGGGCCTTAAAATTTGAGCTAGGATAATGAAATTTGGTATATAGGATCCTCGTCCGTGCCACCAGAACAAGTGTAAAAACTTTTGAAATCCGCCCACTGCCACGCCCCCTTTCTAGGAAAACTTATTTTTTTGGCCAAACCGTAAGGAATTTCAAAAAAGTGTCTGAAGAGCATATTTAGACAATCCTAATATCTATATTTCGTTCATACAAAGTTTTTTGCCACGCCCACTTTTTGGGGGCGTTTTTAGTAAAAAACTCTTTTTGTCCAAATTTTAAAACTTTCGAAAAAAATTTTGATGCAAATACTTCCGAAATGGTAATATAAACATTTTGTCCATAGATCATTTTCACCTACGCCCACATTTTGGGGGCGTTTTCTTACAAAAACCATTTGTATACCCCATCCCAAGGCATTAGCAATAGAAATACGTTGTTTTTTTGTCGAACCACAAAAGATTTTGAGAAACTGTCTGAGCAATATATTGTGACAATGTCATTTTCTGTTTTTCATCGCCATAAGGCCTATATTTTGAGGATATTAATTTAAAGGATGGGATGGGATAGGGTATTCAACGATCCGCATAGCGGATTGTAGCCTCTCATATGTTTATACCCTATCCCATAGGGGTATATTAGTTTTGATACTTAGTTTGTAACATAGAGAAATAATTTAGCTACATATACCTCAAAGTATATGGATCGACTCAGAATCGCTAGCTGAGTCGATTAAGCCATGTCTGTCTGTCCGTCCGTCCGTCCGTCCGTCCGTCCGTCCGTCCGTCTGTACGTCACCGATTTTTAGGCCTTAAATTTTGAGCTAGGATAATGAAATTTGGTATATAGGATCCTCGTCTCTGCCTACAGAACAAGTGTAAAAATTTTTGAAATCCGCCCACTGCCACGCCCCCTTTTAAGAAAAACTCAGTTTTTGACCAAACCGTAAGGAATTTTAAAAAAGTTTCTGAACAACATATTTAGACAATATTAATATCTATATTTCGTCCATATGAAGTTTTTTGCCACGCCCACTTTTTGGGGGCGTTTTCGATTAAAATCTGTTTTCGGTCAAATTTTAAATTTTTCGAAAAAAATTTTGATGCAGAATCATTAACATTATTAATATGAACATTTCGTCTATATACCATTTTAACCCACGCCCACTTTTTGGGGGCGTTTTTATATAAAAACCATTTTTATACACTACCCCATAACATATGCAGGAGAAAACCTTGTCTTTTGTAGAACCGTAAAATTGTTTTGTAAGCAGTCTGAAGAATTTGTTGTCACTATATCATTTTTTCTATTTTATTCACATCGTTTTTTTAGCCATGCCCCCATTTTTGGGGATTTTAGTTTTATGGATAGGATGGGATAGGGTATTCAACGATCCGCACAGCGGATTGTAGCCTTCTCAAATGTTTTTTTTTATTTTTATACCCTATCCCATAGGGGCATATTAGTTTTGATACTTAGTTTGTAACAAAGAGAAATAATTTAGCTAAATATAACTCAAAGTATATGGATCGCCTCAGAATCGATAGCTGATTCGATTAAGCCATGTCTGTCTGTCCGTCCGTCCGTCCGTATGTCTGTTAGTCACCGATTTTTGGGCCTTAAATTTTGAGCTAGGATAATGAAATTTGGTATATAGGATCACCGTCCTTGCCACCAGAACAAGTGTAAAAATTTTTGAAATCCGCCAACTGCCACGCCCCCTTTTTAAGAAAACGTATTTTTTGGCCAAACCGTAAAGAATTTAAAAAAGTATCTGAGCAGCATATTTTGCGAATGGTAATATCTATATATCGTCAATATAAAGTTTTTTGCCACGCCCACTTTTTGGGGGCGCTTTTTATAAAAAATGTTTTCCGGTCAAATTTTATAACTTTCGAAAAAAGTTTTGATGCACAATCATTGGTAGTATTAATATGAACATTTCGTCAGCAGACCATTTTAACCCACGCCCACTTTTTATGGGCGTCTTCTTACAAAAACCATTTGTATGCCCTAACGCAAGGCATATGCAATAGAAATACGTTGTTTTTTGTCAAACCACAAAAGATTTTGATAAACTGTCTGAGCAATATATTGTGACATTGTCATTTTCTGTATTTCATCGCCATAAAGCCTATATTTTGAGGATATTAATTTTAAGGATGGGATGGGATAGGGTATTCAACGATCCGCACAGCGGATTGTAGCCTCTCATATGTTTATACCCTTTCCCATAGGGGGGTATATTAGTTTTGACATTAAGTTTGTAACATAGAGAAATAATTTCGATACATATACTTCAAAGTATATGGATCGATTCAGAATCGCTAGCTGAGTCGATTAAGCCATGTCTGTCTGTCCGTCCGTCCGTCCGTCCGTCCGTCTGTGTGTCACCGATTCTTGGGCCTTAAATTTTGAGCTAGAGTGTTGAAATTTGGTATATAGACCCTCTGGCCGACGAAGCAGAACAAGTGTAAAAATTTTTGAAATCCGCCCACTGCCACGCCCCCTTTTTGAAAAACGTAGTTTAAAGCCAAACCGTAAGGAATTTCAAAAAAGTGTCTGAGCAGCATATTTAGACAATCCTAATATCTATACTTCGCTTATACAAAGTTTTTTGCCACGCCCATATTTTGGGGGCGTTTTTAGTAAAAAAAAAAATTTGATGCAAATACTTTCGCAATGGTAATATAAACATTTTGTCCATAGATCATTTTCACCTGCGCCCACATTTTGGGGGCGTTTTCTTCCAAAAACCATTTGTATACCCCATCCCAAGGCATTAGCAATAGAAATACGTTGTTTTTTGTCGAACCACAAAAGATTTTGAGAAACTGTCTGAGCAATATATTGTGACAATGTCATTTTCTGTTTTTCATCGCCATAAGCCTATATTTTGAGGATATTAATTTAAGGGATGGGATGGGATAGGGTATTCAACGATCCGCATAGCGGATTGTAGCCTCTCATATGTTTTAATACAGTAGTCAGTAACAGTAATGGTTTCCATTAATTTATGCACGTAATCACAATGTTTTTACCCTATCCCATAGGGGTATATTAGTTTTGATACTTAGTTTGTAACATAGAGAAATAATTTAGCTACATATACCTCAAAGTATATGGATCGACTCAGAATCGCTAGCTGATTAAGCCATGTCTGTCTGTCCGTCCGTCCGTCTGTACGTCACCTATTTTTAGGCCTTAAATTTTGAGCTAGGATAATGAAATTTGGTATATAGGATCCTCGTCTCTGCCTACAGAACAAGTGTAAAAATTTTTGAAATCCGCCCACTGCCACGCCCCTTTTTAAGAAAAACTCAGTTTTTGACCAAACCGTAAGGAATTTTAAAAAAGTTTCTGAACAACATATTTAGACAATATTAATATCTATATTTCGTCTATATAAAGTTTTTTGCCACGCCCACTTTTTGGAGGCGTTTTCAATAAAAAACTGTTTTCGGTAAAATTTTAAATTTTTCGAAAAAAATTTTGATGCAGAATCATTAACAGTATTAATATAAACATTTCGTCTATGTACCATTTTCACCCACGCCCACTTTTTGGGGGCGTTTTTATATAAAAACCATTTTTATATACTACCCCATAACATATGCAGGAGAAAACCTTGTATTTTGTAGAACCGTAAAAGTGTTTTGTAAGCAGTCTGAAGAATTTGTTGTCACTATATCATTTTTTCTATTTTATCCACATCGTGTTTTTAGCCATGCCCACTTTTTTGGGGATTTTAGTTTTATGGATAGGATGGGATAGGGTATTCAACGATCCGCACAGCGGATTGTATCCTTCTCATATGTTTTTGTAATAATTTGATTGTTTGATTGGGGGAACAACAACTTTCTGTGCGGACAAGAATCCTATTTACCGAATTTCATTGTCCTAGCTCACAGTTCAAAATTCGGTGAAAATAGGGTGGAGAATCAGCAATTGCATATGTAGAAACAGTTTGTGGTTAGCATTACTTTGATGTACAATAAATCTGTTATTTCGTTTTGAGATTTATTGTGTTCACTTTGCTACTGCTGTGCGTATTCAAATGAAGAGGTCCTCCGTTTTGGAGTTTCCAATTTGTGTCTTCATACTAACTTCAACGCCTTTTCGGCAATCAATGTTCTCCTAAACGGTCCTTTTGTGAGTTTCTCGTATACATAGCTATGCCCTTGTCAGTTTTATATATTCGCATTTATCCACCTCCCCTGGTATAGTCGTGTGTTGAGTTGAAAAATGGTGTGAAATTTGGGACACATTTCTTTTATGTTTTTTCATGGCATCAAAGTGTCATTTATGTAAGTGTTGTATGTTTGTATGGTTATGGAGATACTTGGCCTTCTTAAGTTTGTCTTTGGGCCGAGTTGTGAGGGTTCAGGGGTAAGTGCGATGCTTTAACAACTATCTTCACATATTTTATTTCGGTTCATATAATTCATGAGCGTATTTTTAGATGACGTACTTTTGCAAAATGTGCACAGGGACAATTTTCATTTGTACGTAAATGTATATGAAGGCAATTTGAAAATAAACATTTTCGCTGTCCTTTTTCTAGTGTTACGATCGAATTCATTTGGCATATAGTTTGATTATTACTCTTTTTCTTAGAGAGATATTTTTGATTTGTGTATTCACAAATGGGGTTTACTATGATACATACTTATTGTATATTATAATAGACTTTTTTTGGTAGTAGAGACACCACAGTGTGTAATCCTATTTCTTCCTATTTAGAAACAAGAAGTAAACTATGTTTTACTCGTTTTAGAATTTTGCAACATTATTTATTTATTTCTTATTATTTATCGCAGCCTTTAAAAAGGCACCAACAAATCGGTACACTTATAAAAATTGTAGCATATGTGCTAATCTTGCAAAACGAAATCCTTATCTTAACATCTTCTGAAGTTTATGTTGAATCTAGGATTCAACCAAAATTCCTTTCCAGTTATTTTGATACACAACTAACTTTAAAATCAATGAAAATGTTATGAATATCGAAATTGTTCATGCTGATTACTAATTCCTTAAAATCTCCAAAAAGGCCATATATTCCGATGCCCTAAGTAATTTGATTATTATTAATGATGGGGTTGACTTATAACCCACATCATTTCTTTTACCGTAAATGAGTTATCAATATGCAATTAAAATACACCTCGAAACAAAAAGCATAAAATTACATTTTCAAGTTCTAGTACTTATAACTGAGCTGTCAAAGCATAACTTATCAGATGTGTAGCTACATTTCCTCAAAGCCACCTTGAGTGGCTTTCAAGCTAATGTTATCCTGTACTACGTCTAGTACTACACCCACATTTGTGCAGCATTTTCCGCCTACTCGTTTTTCGAATGGAACGCTGGCACGCTCCTAAAGCCTCTTTAAACCCCCGTCGGGCTGGTAAAACACATGAAGTGACAGTGTAAGTATTCCCTTTCAATGTGACAAAACCCTGTCATTGTACCATGTCAGTTAGATTTATGCAAATAACGTAACCGAATCCCTAGCGCTGCTTCATATTCATGATATGCGAAGCATTCACGTCATTTTTTCACATAACATTTTTGTTGTTTTCTTATCTTCTTACAGATTGCCAACGTAGTGGTGGCGTGTATGGCCTTTTTGTGACTGACATCAATGTTCCAGAAATTGTTGACTTTCGGGATAATATAACATTGTCGTGCAGCTACGATATGAGTGGCCACACATTAAATTCCGTAAAATGGTATAAGGATGAAATGGAATTTTTCAGGTGAGTGAATTGTATGAAATGATTTTGACAAATTACGACAAGATGTACGTATCCTTGGAGGCTGTTGTAAGTATTCTTTTTTGTAGGTCATTTGTATGAACGGATATTTTTTTGTGGTCATTTATTTGGATGCTTCTTTTTCTGTGACCTAAACGTGATAACACTCCCAGTAGAGGAGTGTAATATCTTTTGTCCTTGGATATGCCACAGCGACAATGCTCATTGGGGAACTAAACTCGCTCGGTTGGTCGGTTACACAGCGCTGAGAGACCAACACGCCATTTATTTACCCGTTCGCTAATGTGGGCGGAGGGGGTGGGGGGCTTTGTAGGCAAATAAAAAGACATATGCCTAAAGGGATACACGGGCAGTAGGAGCCCGTGTGTACACATTACATTAATGCTTGAACATGAGAACCACATTAGAATTATTTATTTTTTCTCATTTTGTCATACCGCATGGTTTGGGAAACCCGAGTACAAATATGAGCTGTTGAAACAAGTACAACATACATACATAGATTTTTTCGCAGATATATCCTGTCAGTATCTACATTTTATGGAGAAGGTTTTTGCGTGTCCTCAGAGATAGATAAATTATTTTTCGGAACATTATCATATATTTCCGAGTTTAATATTTACATGTATGGTATATGTTGACAAATGTTGTTGGCTTATGGCGAACAACTTATTTTGAAAAATTTGAAAAATTTCCTGAACAACATATTTAGTCAATATTTAGACAATCTCAATACCTATATTTTTATACCCTATCCCATAGGGGGGTATATTAGTTTTGATACTTAGTTTGTAACATAGAGAAATAATTTTGCTACATATACCTCAAAGTATATGGATCGACTCAGAACCGCTAGCTGAGTCGAATTAGCCATGTCTGTCTGTCCGTCCGTCCGTCCGTCCGTCCGTGTGTCCGTCCGTCCGTCTGTCTGTTCGTCACCGATTTTTGGGCCATAAATTTTGAGCTAGGATAATGAAATTTGGTATATAGGATCCTTGTCCGAGTCACCAGAACAAGTGTAAAATTTTTTGAAATCCGCCCACTGCCACGCCCACTTTTTAGAAAAACTTATTTTTTGGCCAAACCGTAAGGAATTTCAAAAAAGTGTCTGAGCAGGATATTTAGACAATCCTAATATCTATATTTCGTCTATACAAAGTTTTTTGCCTCGCCCACTTTTTGGGGGCGTTTTTAGCAAAAAACGCTTTTCGTCCAAATTTTAAAACTTTCGAAAAAATTTTTGATGCAAATACTTCCGCAATGGTTATATAAATATTTTGTCTATAGATCATTTTCACCTACGCCCACATTTTGGGGGCGTTTTCTTACAAAAACCATTTGTATACCCCATCCCAAGGCATTAGCAATAGAAATACGTTGTTTTTTGTCGAACCACAAAAGATTTTGAGAAACTGTCTGAGCAATATATTGTGACAATGTCATTTTCTGTATTTCATCGCCATAAGGCCTATATTTTGAGGATATTAATTTAAAGGATGGGATGGGATAGGGTATTCAACGATTCGCATAGCGGATTGTAGCCTCTCATATGTTTTCATTAGAAAAACAATTTTCAGCCAGATTTTAAAATATATGAACAAACTGCAAAATCATTGGTAATAACTATAAACATTTTGTCCATAGATCATTTTCACCTACGCCCACATTTTGAGGGCGTTTTCTTACAAAAACCATTTGTATACCCCATCCCAAGGCATTAGCAATAGAAATGCGTTGTTTTTTGTCGAACCACAAAAGATTTTGATAAACTGTCTGAGCAATATATTGTGACAATGTCATTTTCTGTATTTCATCGCCATAACGCCTATATTTTGAGGATATTAATTTTAAGGATGGGATGGGATAGGGTATTCAACGAACGGCAATATATGTTCGTGAAGGTATAGCTTGTAAAATTAATTTCAAGTCGGACGTGGGCAGCGAGATGGATTATTTGTTTCCCTGCTGGTTGATGGATTAGAAATTACTCTGAAGGTTTAACTGAAGGTGAATAAAATTGGCAGAATGAGGTTAAGGGATGTTTCGTTTTAAACTCTATCCCATAGGGGGGTATATTAGTTTTGACATTAAGTTTGTAACATAGAGAAATAATTCGATTCAAATACCTCAAAGTATATGGATCGATTGAGAATCGCTAGCTGAGTCGATTAAGCCATGTCTGTCTGTCCGTCCGTCCGTCCGTCCGTCCGTCTGTATGTCACCGATTTTTGAGCCTTAAATTTTGAGCTAGAGTGTTGACATTTGGTATATAGACTCTCTGGCCGACGAAGCAGAACAAGTGTAAACATTTTTGAAATCCGCCCACTGCCACGCTCCCTTTTAGAAAATTGTAGTTTTAAGCCAAACCGTAAGGAATTTCAAAATAGTGTCTGAGGAACACATTTAGACAATCCTAATATATGTATTTCGTCCATACAAAGTTTTTTGCCACGCCCACTTTTTGGGGGCGTTTTTAGTAAAAAGCGCTTTTTGTCCAAATTTTAAAAAGTTCGAAAAAGTTCGGTCAAATTTTAAAATTTTCGAAAAAAGTTTTGATGCACTATCATTGGTAGTATTAATGTGAACACTTCGTCAATAGACCATTTTAACCCACGCCCACTTTTTAGGGGCGTTTTCTTACAAAAACCATTTGTATGCCCTACCCCAAGCCATATGCAATAGAAAAACGTTGTTTTTTGTCGAACCATAAAAAGATTTGATAAAACTTCTGAACATTATGTTGTGACAACGTCATTTACAATACTTTATGCCCGTAGAGACCACATTTTTGGGAAAATTAATTTAAGGATGGGATGGGATGGGATAGGGTATTAAACGATCCGCACAGCTGATTGTAGCCTTCTCATATGTTTATACCCTATCCCATAGGGGTATATTAGTTTTAATACTTAGTTTGTAACATAGAGAAATAATTTAGCTACATATACCTCAAAGTATATGGATCGACTCAGAATCGCTAGCTGAGTCGAATTAGCCATGTCTGTCTGTCCGTCCGTCCGTCCGTCCGTCCGTCTGTCTGTTCGTCACCGATTTTTGAGCCTTAAATTTTGAGCTAGGATAATGAAATTTGGTATATAGGATCCTTGTTCGAGTCACCAGAACAAGTGTAAAAATCTTTAAAATCCGCCTACTGCCACGCCCCCTTTTAGAAAAACGTAGTTTTAAGCCAAACCGTAAGGAATTTAAAACATATGAGAAGGCTACGATCCGCTGTGCGGATCGTTGAATACCCTATCCCATCCTATCCATAAAACTAAAATCCCCAAAAAAGGGGGCATGGTTATAAACACGATGTGGATAAAATAGAAAAAATGATATAGTGACAACAAATTCTTCAGACTGCTTATAAAACAATTAAACGGTTCTACAAAAGACAAGGTTTTCTCCAGCATTATATATTTTATATAAAAACGCCCCCAAAAAGTGGGCGTGGGTTTAAATGCTATATAGACGAAATGTTCATATTAATAATGTTAATGATTCTGCATCAAATTTTTTTTCGAAAAATTTAAAATTTGACCGAAAACAGTTTTTAATTGAAAACGCCCCCAAAAAGTGGGCGTGGCAAAAAACTTTACATGGACGAAATATAGATATTAATATTGTCTAAATATGTTGTTTAGAAACTTTTTTAAAATTCCTTACGGTTTGGTCAAAAACTGAGTTTTTCTTAAAAGGGGGCGTGGCAGTGGGCGGATTTCAAAAATTTACACTTGTTCTGTAGGCAGAGACGAGGATCCTATATACCAAATTTCATTATCCTAGCTCAAAATTTAAGGCCTAAAAATCGGTGACGTACAGACGGACCACGCCCCCTTTTTAGGAAAACTTATTTTTTGGCCAAACCGTAAGGAATTTCAAAAAAGTGTCTGACTAGCATATTTAGACAATCCTAATATCTATATTTCGTTCACACAAAGTTTTTTGCCACGCCCACTTTTTGGGGGCGTTTTTAGAAAAAAACGCTTTTTGTCCAAATTTTAAAACTTTCGAAAAAAATTTTGATGCAAATACTTCCGCAATGGTAATATTAACATTTTGTCCATAGATCATTTTCACCTACGCCCACATTTTGGGGGCGTTTTCTTACAAAAACCATTTGTATACCCCATCCCAAGGCATTAGCAATAGAAATACGTGGTTTTTTGTCGAACCACAAAAGATTTTGAGAAACTGTCTAAGCAATATATTGTGAAAATGTCATTTTCTGTATTTCATCGCCATAAGGCCTATATTTTGAGGATATTAATTTAAAGGATGGGATGGGATAGGGTATTCAACGATCCGCATAGCGGATTGTAGCCTCTCAAATGTTTTTTTTTCATTTTGGTTTATCTCTTGTTAAGTTCATCACAGCATCCTTGTGTGTTGCTTCAAAACAAGTGTAAACTTTTTAAATTCCGCCCACTGCCACACCCACTTTTCAGAAAAACGTCGTTTTTGGTCTAACGTTATAAAATATTCAAAAAGTGTCTTAAAGGCATATTTATGCAGTTTTAATACCTATATTTTGTTTATACAAAGTTTTCTGCCACTTCGACTTTCTGGGGTCTGTAGTAGAAAAAACTTTTTCGGTCAAATTTTCAAATATTCCAAAAAACTTTTAATGCTAAAACTTGACCTAAATTAATATGAAAATTTCGTCCTCAGATCATTTTAACTCACGCCCACTTTTTATGGTCGTTTTCTTACAAAAACCATTTGTATACTCTGCACCATAGCATATGCAATAGATAAACGTCGTTTTATGTCGAACCATAAAAGATTTTGATTAACTGTCTGAACAAGATGTGGTAATAATGTCATTTTCTACATTTCATCCCCATTGAATTTTTAGCTCTGCCCATTTTTTGGGTACATTCATTTTAAGAATGGGAAGGGATAGGGTATTAAACGATCCGCAAAGTACAAAAGCTGAAACTATAACTTTTGTTGTACCATGAAACAGTGTAGGTTAATATATCCTGGTTTTTATACCCTATGCTATAGGGGTATATTAATTTTGATACATAGTTTGTAACTTAGATAAGTAATTTAGCTAGATATACCTTAAGGTATATGGATCTTTAAGGAAAGAACTGATAACCAAAGTACGATGTTAAAATCGTGCTGGGAAACTTGAACACAAAGATAGAAAGAGAAGACATCTGAAGCAGTATTGTCGGAAATATTGCCTACACGACAACACGGACTTAGGCTAATTGACTTTGCTAAGGTACGAAATGCCACTATACCAAGCACCCGGTTTCCTCATCTCGATATCCATAAGAAGACATAGCGGTCTCCAGATCAACGAACAGTCAACCAAATTGATCACATTGCAATAGACAAGAGGCACGCATCCAGTATTTTAGATGTCCGAACATTCCGAGAAGCTAACATCTACCACTACCTTGTTGCAGCCAAGGTAACAATGCGGATTTCCACCACGTCACAACAAACCAGAAATACTGTAAAAAGACAATGCGCTGTGCGGATCGTTGAATACCCTATCCCATCCTATCCATAAAACTAAAATCCCAAAAAAGTGGACATGGCTAAAAACACGATCTGGATAAAATAGAAAAAATGATATAGTGACAACAAATTCTTCAGACTGCTTACAAAACACTTTTACGGTTCTACAAAAGACAAGGTTTTCTCCTGCATATGTTAAGAGGTAGTGTATAAAATGTTTTTTATATAAAAAAGCCCCAAAAATTGGGCGTGGGTTAAAATGGTATATAGACGAAATGTTCATATTAATAGTGTTAATGATTCTGCATTTAAAATTTGACCGAAAACTGTTAAAATTCCTTACGGTTTGGCCAAAAACTGAGTTTTTCTTAAAAGGGGGCGTGGCAGTGGGCGGATTTCAAAATTTTTTACACTTGTTTTGTAGGCATGGACGAGGATCCTATATACCAAATTTCATTATCCTAGCTCAAGATTTAAGACCTAAAAATCGGTGACGTACAGACGGAGAACGAGGCCTACAAGGCTAAGCTGCAGGTGAAGAGCTGCCATTGAGCTCTATAGACATAGAAGAAGAGAAGAACACCGGATTCAGAATGAAGAAAAAAGAGCAAGAAAAGCGCGCGATCGTGGATATGGAGAGGTGCCACTCCAGGAACGATGTTCGCATGTCTTACCAAAGTGTAAAACGTCAAAGCCAAGGATACAAGGCTCGAACAGAATCCTGTCGAGATGAACAAGGAAATATCGATGTTAAAACACAGTCGAGTATATTGAAGAACCACTTCTGCAGACTTTTCAACGGCGAAGACGAACAACCGCTGTCAGGCAGAACAAACCATTTAATATTGGCAACGGCAGCGAAAACTGCCAACCACCCGACCTAAGTGAATTGAGGATAGCAATATCTAAAATCAAGCTAAATAAGGCCGCATGAAAAATATGGTCGGATGAAAGTATGCCTGAAAAATGGAATCTCAGCGTCGTTTGCCCGATTCATAAAAAGAAAACCCCTTTGTAATGCGCCAACAGAGGCACAAGTCTCCTCAACATCGCCCACAAGATCCTATCTGCCATAATATGTTAACGCCTGAAATCGTTTACCAACAACCAGATCGGCCCTTATCAGTGTGGTTTTAGGCCAGGAAAGTATTTTCGGCAGATCCTGAAAAACCCAAGATGCCCAAATGGATACGCACCACTTATTTATCGATTTCAAAGTCGGAACGACATCTCCGACATATTCAATACCAAAACGAGTGGTGGGTGCACGACTGGCTCTTTCACAGCGGAGTTAGGCGTTAGATCAAATAGTACGCATTTTGATTATTAATGCTTAAGATGATATAAATAATGTCGAAATGTGATTATATGAACGTTTACTCCAAAATTTGAAGGAATCGGTGTCTTTGTGAATAATAATGATAATAATAATAATAATGATAGTTGGGCTAAAACTAATTATGTGGAATTCTTTAAAACTATAGTAGTAGTATATATATATATAAAATTTCATTCAATTTGACATAGTAGTTTGCGAGAAATTAACAATTTTCTTTATATGGCCTAAATGACAAAATCCGTTATATGGATTTTCTCGAAAAAACTGGGTATGCAGTTTTATTGAAACTAATATGCTTATAGAATATATAAAGTTTAATCAAAATCGTTAAAGCCGTTTTCGAGAAAATTGAGGTTATGTGTAATTTTTATATGGCAGGTTCCGTTTATTACATGGCTAAAAGCAAACAAAAAAAATGGCCTAGAATTATGACCAAAAGAAACTTCGATACGAAATATGAAGACAATCGGTCAAGCCGTTTAGGCTGGGGAGACCATTACGGACAGACGGACCGACGGACCGACGGACGGAATTCCAAAAACCACTTTTTTGGGCTCCGCTATCATCGTAATGTTAGAATCAATCAAAATCTTGAGGTCGAAAATTTTCACGAAACAATATCTTTCTCTTTGTAAGAGAAAGTTAAAAATGGCCTGGAATTATGAGCAAAAGAAACTTGGATACGAAATTTGAAGAAAATTGGTCAAGCTTTTTAGGCTGGGGAGACCATTACGCACAGACGGACCGACGGACGGAATTCCAACTTTTTTGGGTTCCGCTATCATCGTAATGTTAGAATCAATCAAAATCTCGAGGTCGAAAATTTTCACGAAAACAATATCTTTCTCTTTGTAAGAGAAAGTTAAAAATATTAAGGCAAGGCGATGCGCTGTCATGTGACTTCTTCCATATGTTTCTTGAGAGGATTCTGCAAAACTCCAGAGCCAAAACCAGAGGCACAATTTTCCAAAAATAGGTGCAACTATAGCATACGCCGACGATATTGACATCATTGGTAGGACTCAACGTGATGTCATAGCCACGTTTGCTAGTATAGAGAAGGAAGCGGCAAAAATGGGTTTAGTAGTAAATGAGGGTAAGACTAAGTATATGCTGTCAACACGAAACGACACACAACATCAACGAATTGGACAGAACGTCACCATTGACAGATATAACTTTGAGGTAGTACGGGACTTTGTCTACCTCGGCTCGGCTATTAACTCTGACAACAACATCTCGTCAGAAATCAAACGAAGAATTACTCTTGCCAATCGCTGTTTCTTCGGGCTAAGAAGGCAATTTACTAGTAAAGCCCTCACTCGAACTACTAAGGAGATCCTATACAAGTCCCTGATTATCCCAGTCCTGCTCTACGGCGCTGAAGCATGGACTGTATCAAAAGCGGATGAAGAAGCCTTGGTTGATTCGAGAGAAAGTTTTTTCGAAAAATCTTTGGTCCCGTTTGCATTGACGGGCTATGTAGATGAAGATTCAACCATGAATTATACGAGCTGTACAGCGACATAAACCTGGTCAAAAAAGTCCGCATTGGATGTTTAAGATGGCTAGGACATGTAGAACGAGTGGACACCAATAATCCGGCTCGCAGAGTCTTCGATTCACAGTCAGACGTCGGACGCAGTAGAGGGCTAATTGGAGAGGCATGTTGGTTGAGGCCCAGGTTCATTCCGGACTGTAAGTAAGTAAGTATGTAAAGCCCACATTTTGGGGATATTAATTGTAAGGGTGGGGTGGGTATACAAAACGTATGAGAAGGCTACAATCCGCTGTGCGGATCGTTGAACACCCTATCCCATCCCAACTGTAATACTAATGTCACCAAATTGTGGATATGGCGTAAAACACGATGGGGATTAAACACAGAAAATTACATTGTCACAACAAATTTTACGGTTCTGCAAAAGACAAAGTTTTTCTCTTGCATTTGTTATTTGGTAGTGTATAAAAATAGTTTTTATTTAATCACGCCTCCTAATTGTGGGCGTGTGTTCGTCTTTAGACGAAATGTTCATATCATTCGGCTTAAAACTACGTTTTTTCTAAAAGCGGGCGTGTCAGTTTGCGGATTTCAAAAAATTTTACACTTGTTCCGCTGGGAGGGGGAGCAACAAAGAGCACGTGTACCAAATTTCATCATTCTAGCTTAAAATTTAAGGCCCAAACACTGGTGACTAATTTATTTCGGTCATATAAAGTTTTTTGCCACGCCCACTTTTTGGGGGCGTTTTTAATAAAAAACGTTTTACGGGCAAATTTTAAAATTTTCGAAAAAAAAGTTGATGCAGAATAATTAGTAATATTAATGTAAACATTTCGTCCATAGACCATTTTAACCCACGCCCACTTTTAGGGGGCGTTTTATATAAAAACCATTTTTATACACTAGCAGGAGAAAAACCTTGTTTTTTGTAGAACCGTACAATTTGTTGTGACACTGTCATTATCTATATTTAATCCCCATCGTGTTTTAAGGCATGTCCACATTTTGGGGATATTAGTTTTACAAATGGGATGGGATAGGGTAGACAACGATCCGCACAGCGGATTTTAGCCCTCTCATATGTTAATACCCTATCCCATAGGGGTATATTAGTTTTGATACATAGTTTGCAACATAGAGAAATAATTTAGCTACCTATACCTCAAAGTATATGGATCGATTCAGAATCACTAGCTGAGTCGATTTAGCCATGTCTGTCCGTCCGTCACCAGTTTTCGTGCCTTAAATTTTGAGCTAGGAGATGAAATTTGGTACACATGCTCTTTATTGCTCCCAGCAGAACAAGTGTAAACCTTTTTAAAAATCCGCCCACTGCCACGCCCCTGTTTAAGACAAACGTATATTTTGGCCAAACCGTAAAGAATTTTAAAAAAGTATCTGAGCCACATATTTAGAGAATCGTTATATCTATATTTCGTGCATATAAAGTTTTTTGCCTCGCCCACTTTTTGTGGGCGTTATTAATAAAAAACCTTTTTCGGTCAAATTTTAAATATTTCGAAAAAAATGTTGATGCAGAATCATTAGTTATATTATTATGAACATTAAGTCAAAAAACCATTTTAACCCACGCCCACTTTTTGGGGGCGTTTTCTTACAAAAACCGTTTGTATACCCTACTCCATAGCATATGCTGGAGAAAAACGATGTTTTTTGTCAAACAACAAAATATTCTGATAAACTGTTTGAACAATATTTTGTGACAATGTCATTTTCTATATTATAGGCCCATAAAGCCCACTTTTTGGATATATTAATTTTAAGGATGGGATGGGATAGGGTATTCAACGATCCGCACAGCGGAATGTAGCCTTCTCATATGTTTATACCCTATCCCATAGGGGTATATTAGTTTTGATACTTAGTTTGTAACATAGAGAAATAATTTAGCTATATATACCACAAAGTATATGGATGGACTCAGAATCGCTAGCTGAGTCGATTAAGCTATGTCTGTCTGTCTGTCCGTCCGTCCGTCCGTCCGTCTGTACGTCACCAGTTTTTGTGCCTAGAGCTAGAAGGAAGAAATTTGGTACACATGCTCTTTGTTGCTTCCAGCAGAACAAGTGGTAAGTGGAAAAAGGTATTTTTTGGCCAAACCGTAAAAAAAATTGAAAAAGTGTCTGAGCAGCATATTTAGAGAACCGTTATATCTATATTTCGTTGATATAAAGTTTTTTGCCACGCCCACTTTTTGTTTGCGTTTTACAAAAAAACGTTTTTCGGTCAATTTTTAAATATTTCGAAAAAAAATGTTGATGCAGAATCATTAGTTATATTAATATGAACATAGTCAATAGACCATTTTAACCCACTTTTTGGGTGCGTTTTCTTACAAAAACCGTTTGTATACCCTACCCCATAGCATATGCTGGAGAAAAACGATGTTTTTTGTCAAACAACAAAATATTCTGATAAACTGTTTGAACAATATGTTGTGACAATATCATTTTCTATATTATAGGCCCATAAAGCCCACTTTTTGGATATATTAATTTTAAGGATGGGATGGGATAGGGTATTAAAAGATCCGCACAGCGGATTGTAGCCTTTTCATATGCTTATACCCTATCCCATAGCGGTATATTAGTTTTGATACTTAGTTTGTAACATAGAGAAATAATTTAGCTACATAAACCTCAAAGTATATGGATCGACTCAGAATCGCTAGCTGAGTTGATTAAGCCATGTCTGTCTGCCCGTCCGTCCGTCACCGATTTTTAGGCATTAAATTTTGAGCTAGGATAATGAAATTTGGTATATAGGATCCTCGTGCGTGCCTACAGAACAAGTGTAAACAATTTTGAAATCCGCCTACTGCCACGCCCCCTTTTAAGAAAAACTCAGTTTTTGGCCAAACCGTAAGGAATTTTAAAAAAGTTTCTGAATAACGTATTTAGACAATTTTAATATCTATATTTCGTTTTTTAGAGTTTTTTGCCACGCCCACCTTTTGGGGGCGTTTTCAATCAAAAAACTGTTTTCGGTCAAATTTTAAATTTTTCGAAAAAAGTTTTGATGCAGAATCATTTCGTTATTAATATGAACATTTCGTGTATATACCATTTTAACCCACACCCACTTATTGGGGCGTATTTATGTAAAAAGCATTTTTATACACTACCCAAAAAACATACGCAGGAGAATACATTGTCTGTTGTAGAACCGTAAAAGTGTTTTATAAACTGTCTGAAGAATTTGTTGTCACTTTATCATTATTTTCTATTTTACCCACATCGTGTTTTTAGCCATGCCCACTTTTTTGGGGATTTTAGTCTTACAGATAGGATGGGATAGGGTATTCAATGATCCGCACAGCGGATTGAAGCCTTCTCATATGTTTATACCCTATCCCATAGGGGTATATTAGTTTTGATACTTAGTTTGTAACATAGAGAAATAATTTAGCTACATAAACCTCAAAGTATATGGATCGACTCAGAATCGCTAGCTGAGTCGATTAAGCCATGTCTTTTTGTCCGTCCGTACGTCACCGATTTTTAGGCCTTAAATTTTGAGCTAGGATAATGAAATTTGGTGCACAGGATCCTCGTCCGTGCCTACAGAACAAGAGTAAAAATTTTTGAAATCCGCCCACTGCCACGCCCCTTTTCAGAAAAACTCAGTTTTTGGCCAAACCGTAAGGAATTTTAAAAAAGTTTCTGAACAACATGTGTAGACAATCGTAATATCTATATTTCGTCTAAATAAAGTTTTTTGCCACGCCCACTTTTTGGGGGCGTTTTCAATAAAAAAACTGTTTTCGGCCAAATTTTAAATTTTTCGACAAAATTTTTGATGCAGAATCATTAACGTTATTAATATGAACATTTCGTCTATATACCATTTTAACCTACGCCCACTTTTTAGGGGCGTTTTCTTACAAACAACATTTGTGTGCCCTACCCCAAGGCATATGCAATAGAAATTTCATTATCCTAGCTCAAAATTTAAGGCCCGAAAATCGGTGAAGAACAGACAGACGGACGGACGGACAGACAGCCATGGCTAATTCGACTCAGCTAGCGATTCTGAGTCGATCCATATACTTTGAGGTATATGTAGCTAAATTATTTCTCTATGTTACAAACTAAGTATCAAAACTAATATACCCCTATGGGATAGGGTATAAACATATGAGAGGCTACAGTCCGCTGTGCGGATAGTTGAATTCCCTATATAGGCCTTATGGTGATGAAATACAGAAAATGACATTGTCACAATATTTTGCTCAGGCAGTTTATCAAATTCTTTTGTGGTTCGACAATAAACAACGTATTTCTATTGCTAATGCCTTGGGATGGGGTATACAAATGGTTTTTGTACGAAAACGCCCCCAAAATGTGGGCGTAGGTGAAAATGATCTATATAAAAAAGGTTTATATTACCATTGCGGAAGTATTTGCATCAAAAAAATTTTCGAAAGTTTTAAAATTTGGACCAAAAGCGTTTTTTACTAAAAACGCCCCCAAAAAGTGGGCGTGGCAAAAAAAAATTTTTATGGACGAAATATAAATATCAGGATTGTCTAAATATGCTGCTCAGACACTTTTTTGAAATTCCTTACGGTTTGGCTTAAAATTACGTTTTTTTTAAAAGGGGGCGTGGCAGTGGGCGGTTTCAAAAATGTTTACACTTGTTCTGCTTCGTCGGCCAGAGAGTCTATATACCAAATTCCAACACTCTAGAGCAAAATTTAAGGCCCAAAAATCGGTGACACACAGATGGACGGACGGACGACTCAGCTAGCGATTCTGAATCGATCCATATACTTTGTGGTATATGTATCGAAATTATTTCTCTATGTTACAAACTTAATATCAAAACTAATACACCCCTTGGGATAGGGTATAAAAAGGTTATATATGGGTGGGAAATAAACCCTGTGATTTAATCATTACCCAGATTTCGTCTGTTGATCATTTCGCCTACTTTTCAAGGATGTTTTCATAAACATACATATGAGAAGGCTACAATCCACTGTGCGGATCGTTGAATACCCTATCCCATCCTATCTGTAAAACTAAAATCCCCAAAAAATGGACATGGCTAAAAACACGATGTAGATTAAATAGAGAAAATGACATAGTCACTACAAATTGTTCAGTCAATTTATAAAACACTTTTACATTTGTACAAAAGACAAGGTTTTTATCCTGCATATGTTATGGGGTAGTGTATAAAAATGTTTTTTCTAAAAAAACGCCCACAAAAATTGGGCGTGGGTTAAAATGGTCTATAGACGAAATGTTCATATTATCATAACTAATGATTCTGCATCAACATTTTATTCAAAAATTTTAAAATTTGACCGAAAAACGTTTTTTATTAAAAACGCCCACAAAAAGTGGCAAAAAACGATGAACGAAATAAAGATATTCAGATTGTCTAAATATGTAGTTCAGAAACATTTTCAAAATTCCTTATGGTTTGGTCAAAAAATACGTTTTTCTAAAAAGGAGGCGTGGCAGTAGGCGGATTTCAAAAATGTTTACACTTGTTCTGCTGGGAGCAACAAAGACCTCGTATACCAAATTTCATGATTCTAGCTCAAAATTTAAGGCCCAAAAACTGGTGACGTACGGACGGACGGACAGACGTGTCTGAATCGACTCAGCTATCGATGCTGAGTCGATCCATATACTTTAAGGTATATCTAGCTAAATTATTTCTCTATGTTACAAACTATGTATCAAAACTAATATACCCCTATGGGATAGGGTATAAAAAGTAATACCCTTTTGATAAAAGTTTAAAAACTATCAAACTTAACACTTATGCCCAGTTTCAGAGTGAGAGCTTAAGCTTCACGTGGAGCTTAACCTACGGTTTAACATAACTTGATGTTTCACATTGCCGGCTTAATATGTAACCACGCTTAAGTCTTGATAACATTTAAGCTCCCGATTTTGGTGGTTTAAGTGTTGGCACAACTTCTGTCAGAGAAAATTTTGTTTGGATGTTGGATGTAGTAGAGAATTACTCCTTTGGTGATGTCCGAACTAAATTCGGGTAGTAACTGCGTCATATTCGCAGATTATTCCCGTTTGGTGCAAAGTTGTAGGCGCGTAATATATAAATTACGAACCATTCACAGTTACTTATTATAATTGGCTTAGCTAAACCACACTTTTAAAATGGCTGTGAAACCCGAAAAACTTAAGCTCTCCGTTTTGCTTAGCTTAGCAACGGCTTAAGCTCTCACTGTGAAACCGGGCATGAGACTGCATAACTTTTAGAATCACGACAGTGGCAGTGTTTATTTTAAAGGTGAAATAGAATAGGATATTACTATAGTACTCTCATTTCGGTAAGAAATGGTATGTCAAACAATATGGAGTTCTTCAGAAAAAAATGAAAAATACTGTAACACTAATTCTTTGCACACATCAAAAACATATATGTAGGGAAATCCAATCTCAAATCCAAACGTTTTGCAATTACACCCCCTATTTAAGGCTCTCAGCATTTCCAATTAAGTTTTTTAATTAGCCATACTAAGTTTAATTTATAAAATCTTCATCCCTAACGTTCCAATGTCACTTGTAAGTACCACACACTAAAGATCTAAGTCAAGAGTTTGCTTTTTTTGCGACTTACATTATATGCATTCGCCAAGTGCTACCGACAAAGACGATGCCACAACCATCCTATTTCAGAAAATCCTGATCTGTTGAAACACATTTTAGGTACGAGGTCATGTGTATATGATTAATGTCATAATAGAGAAAAAGGATGCAAACAAATATTCGAAGGATGTGTCGTAAGGGCAAACTGTTAACAAGGCTTCTAGGCTTTAGTATGATGAACGGTCTATGACAAACCCATGTTCGGGAACAATTCAGTAGCACTTTGGGGGTAAAATTTTGTAATTAACAAACAAGTACTTCCCTGAAACTGTGTCTTTTGTAATTTAGTCGTGAAAAATCCATACACACAAACACACACCCCGACGCACGCAAGCGCCCTATTTAGACATTTTCTTAATACATTTGCATTCTCATTTCCATAAAAAATACTTTACAATTTTTAATTAAGACGAGAGACCTTCATCTAAACGGAAACGTGGGCCGATTCTATATTGCATATACACTGGATGGGTAATTTAAATTATTATCTTTCCATCAGACCCTCTAGGCTGCCAGGGAATTGATAAAGTGTTATTTCTTCCAGACATGGCCGAAATATGTTTTTCCTTTTTAATTTGTCTATTTTCCGTCCGCCTTGTAATTCGTCAAGGATGAGACGGTGAAATGAATTCTTCTATAAGCAAATAGAAGCAACAAAGCACACATTTATAGGTAGGTGCAGAATAAACCCTTCTTGTATCCCTTGTGGGGGAACAAGGATGCGTAATTAAAATTATGTGAGGGGTTGTTCTTATGCTTGTTATTAACGGGGTAATTATGGTTGTTTAATGGTTGAAGATACAAGACACGATATACTTAAACATATGACAGGATCACATCTCAGAAGACGTGTATAGCCGCTGTGTATGTGAACGCGCTTGTATAAGCATTTAACAAATTTGGTAGCTTATTAATGTCGCCGCGATGTGGGTGCGGCTCGCTTTGAGGCAACACAGTTATGTACTTAGATTTTGCGAACTAATTGTACGTTTTCAACTCGTTCAATGTCAGCTTTTGAATCATGGCCCCAGGGTTGTCATTAGAAACTCATGTAGGGCGCTTTTAGGACTCAGAGATTTTTGCGGGTATATTTGTATTTTGTATATTTTTCCGTAAGTATTTATTAAATACGAGTAAATTATAAATATTTTTCTGGTATATATAATTACTGCGAAAGAGCAAGTATTGGTTTCGTAAAGATTTTAATCAAACCTAACATTTTGATAATGGAGACACCAGAAAGAAGCTAATCAGCTAGATGGATTTTTATTTAGATTTTGATTAATTTAAAATTTTTATTACCATTAATATTTAAGCATTAACTCCTAACCCAACTGCATCCAAAAGCTTGAATAACAATTTTTTTATATACGCCAAATTTGAGAAATCATCAGTTTCTCGTGTACTATATTGTCTACTTGAATAAAATTGAAAAACAGTATTACTATTGACATTTGAAACAAATAAGGAATTGTTTCAATTGTCAATAGTAATCAGTTTCCGCCAAAAACGAAAAATTACAATTTCTGCGGCACGTAGCCTTTCACTGATCAAATCTTCAACTTCGGCAGATTCTGAAAAAATCTAAGAAGTAAAAATCGTTACCCAACTCCTATTCATCGTTTTCAAAGCAGCATACGACAGAATTTGTAGAGATGAACTATACAAAGCCATGTCCAGTTTTGGTATACCGCCCAGACTCGTCCGTCTGTGCAGAATGACGATGGAGAATTCAGGCTGCTCCATCAGAATCGGAAACGACCACGCCACACATTCGATTCTAACAAAGAATATAGACAAGGTAATGCAGTGTTTTGCGACTTTAATCTGATTCTTGAGAGTATTGTGCAAAATTCCTGAGCCAACACCAGAGACACTCAACGTGATGTCATAGCCACGTTTGCTAGTATAGAGAAGGAAGCGGCAAAAATGGCTTTAGCAGTTAATGAGGGTAAGACTAAGTATATGCTGTCAACTCGAAAAACCACACAACATCTACGAATTGGACAGAACGTCACCATTGACAGATATAACTTTGAGGTAGTACGTGACTTTGTCTACCTCGGCTCCGCTATTAACTGTGACAACAACAACTCGTCAGAAATTAAACGAAGAATTACTCTTGCCAACCGCTGCTTATTCGGGCTAAGAAGGCAATTCAGTAGTAAGACCCTGATCATTCCATGTAGAACGAATGGACTCCTTAAGTGGAGGCAGTTAGCTAAGGACCGAGCTAATGGGAGAGGCATGTTCGTTAAGGACAGGTTCATTCCGGTCTGTATTGCCACTTAAGTAAGTTAGTCAGACTTTCACTGATTTCCTTTAAATTCAACATTTCTTATTATCGTAATTTAAAGTCGCGCAAAGTGACGTTGATTCAAAAATGTCAACTAATGCTATGTAGTTGACTGGAATTTACTTTCCTGTATTTCTCTATGTTACAAACTATGTCTCAAAACTAATATACCCCTATGGGATAGGGTATAAAAACAATATTTAATGCCAAAATACAATGAATTCAAACATTATTTTTTAATAAATAAAATTAACTAAAAGAACAACAGTTCGATCAAAAGATTTGCCCTACGCGCATCGTCATTAATCATGCTATATTTCAATAATTTCGTTTGTTATAAAAATCGTTTATTTTACAAATTGTTTTGTTTTGCTTTTCCAATTAAACTAGAAACAATATAAAAATTGCAATACTAGCATAATGTCTGCCGATTTTGTTGGTTGCGGTGGGACATGCTGAACACCCATCAACTTTCCACCGGCCGGCGGCCAGTGGCGGATTTATGTTCGATGTCGCCCTAGGCCCCGTGAGATATGCCGCCCTTTTTGCTGTATGGAGAAAAAATTATTAACAATAAATATAAAATTTTTAAATATTTAAATTATTATGAATTCAAATTTATTAACTTCAATACAACATTTAATTAGTTAACATAGGTACAACTTTTCGTATAAAGTCTTAAATATAAATTATTAATTTGAATATAGCTTTTTTGAGTTCACATTTTCTTCTTTCATCGTAATCCAGTTCTTGTACCAACTGAGCTTCAATAGATAATAATGCAAGGGCATTAAGTCGGTCTTGGCCTATACTTGCACGTAAATAATTTTTTACCCTTTTCAGAGTTGAAAAAGATCTTTCTCCAGAACAATTTGTTGCTGGGATGCTCAAAAAAATTCGTAGAGCAATATCTAAATTAGGGTAAACATCACAAGATTTTGTGAATGCAATATATTGCATATATTTTTCGCAGAACTTACATTTTCAGAATTTGCCAATGAATCTTTAAGTTGATAATGAAAGTGAATACATACATTTCCTTATGTTTCTTCTAAATCGTCAGGATACTTATTGACTAGTTTATTTGATTCATTTTTCAACTCATTCGTATCAATTTCAGATAGATTATCAAATAAATTGAACTGTGCATAAAGCTTATCATATACATTTTTACGTTCAGCTAATTGTGTACTTAGAGTATCCAAAATAGGGTAGTAAATATTTGTACGAAAATTTTCTTCGCCAGAAATAGGTGCTCTTTCATTTACCCGTGACTCGTCTGGCTGAAGTTTTCTGATTTTTCTGCGGCGAGTACCATAGCGATAATAATCTTGAACTCCAGACAGCGCTTTAGCTTTTTCTTCATATTCTAAAAATTGTTTATGTCTCATATCCTGAAGAAAAGAGGCCAACGAACCGTAGAGTCGGACTACGGATGATAAATCAATTTGGGAATCCTGAAGTTTCTTACTAACAGCATTAAAACGATCTAAAATTACATTCCAAACTATGACTAGTATTGCTGTTTCTAAATGCTGTAATTTCTGTTTTAATCCAATAGCTTCAGATCGTGTACTCGGTTTCTCGTCATTGCTTTCTCCAATAAAGTCCAATGCTTCAATTATTGCACACCACTCTTTTTCTAAAGTATAGCATGCATCATGTCGAGCAGACCATCGAGTTTGAGAAAGGCTTTTGAGTCTTAAATTTGTCTGTTGCGCCAGGACCTCCCAACAATGTGTAGATATCGTAAAAAAATTATACAGTTCTTGCAAAGTAGAAAAAAAATCAACTGCTTCAGGTACAGATTCAGCTGCACAAATGCCTACTAAATTTAGCGAATGGGCATCGCAAGGAACGTAATCTGCTAATGGATTGATTGTTTTCATTCGTGCTTGAACTCCTGAATATATCCCTGACATATTACTTGCATTGTCGTACGATTGACCACGACAGTTCATAATGTCCAAACCATTTTTTTTAATGAGTTTAATACAGCATCTTCAATATCCTTTGCTTTATGACCAGTACTAGGTATAAATTCTAAAAATCTTTCAACGGGTTCACCATTTGCACGTACATATCTAATAATTATAGTTAGCTGGTCGACATGAGCAATATCAGGCGTAGAATCTACAATAATACCAAAGTACTTAGCGGATTGCACTTCAGTAGAAATGTGCTTTAATACTTGACTTTGAATCAGTAATATAATTTCTTCGTAGATTGTTTTTGATAAGTACGATATGTTGCCACTACCAGGATGCGCACACGACTTTAAATGTTGAGATAGAAATGGATCGAATTCAGCAACAAGTTCTACTGATGCTAAGAAGTTTCCATTACGGGGATCTCCAATTCTCTCTGAATGCCCTCGAAACGGCAGTCCTCTTATTGCAAGTGATTTAACGATTGCAATTATCCGATACAATATTTTATCCAGTACAAATTTCTTCGTCGAGCTGTTTTAATAAATGTTGATCAACACGTCCTTGAGCTACCGCTCGAGCTTTTAAGTTACTAACATTAGTTTTATGAACGTCAGAGTTTTCGTGACCTTCAACGCGTGCTTTTGAGTTTTTCCAGTCTCGGAACCCTTCGCAGGTGTTTGTTTCACCACATCTACTGAATAGTAAGCATGGAATACAAAATACGGATCCTTTAGTTTCTGAATACATCAACCACTCACGGCGTCGAATCTCTCCATTCTTCAAAGTTCGTTGAAATAAATTTTTCGAGCAATATCTTGTTTTATCACTATAAACATTTTTAGAATTTTTAAAATCAATAATATGAATATTATTTTGTGGTGCACCGTTTAAAATGATATGTTCTTGAGTTTCTTCGTTTAAATTCCATAAGAAGGGATCACTACTGATTCCTTAAACATTACCTGCAATTGAACTGTCACCTAATAAATTAGTTGAAGGAGAACTTGACTGTATTTCTTCAGTATCTTTTGGTGAAGGAGGGCTTAACTGTCTTCCTTCGATATTTGGTGTTGAAATCTCGTCTATTTTCTGCTGAAGAAAAATACATTATTTTTAAACAACTGATAACTCTTTTTCTTATTCTCTTATTTTCTTAAGCCGGAACCACGCTTGAAAGGTAACGTGTGGTGTGTCCTGTCGCGTTCTGTGCACACTTGGATTGTGTGCTGTGGTTTTTATTTAAATGAATTCTGATTTCTAGATCTTTCACATACCCAATTTCAGATAGTATATTTGTCTCGTTTTATTGCTCCATAGATCGTTGTGGTGTGGCGCAGTCGTAATAGGAGCGATATCGACTCAACGCGCCACACTGCACCACACGACAAAAACATGTTTCTACGCATATGAAATTCATTGGAGTGATTCAATTTAAAAAAAATGTTGATAATTATAGTAAAATACTTACAGTAGATGAACATAATGGCTGTTGATCATTATTAGAAGTTTTTGACGAACTTGTTAAAAAATTAGATATTTTTGGGATTTTCTTTACTAAATTACATTTTTTCGTAGATTCTTCTGCCTTTCTTTTACGATATTCAGCACCACTGAGTTTATTTCGATATGCACTCATATTTGATTATAAATTTATATCAGAATTGCGACAATTTTACTTGTAAATTTGAATTTGTTTTAAACTGATGAACAAAAATTTTGCATTCCGCAATCACTTCACTGAAAAAAAACTGAGAAATTCACTGCCGATTTTTTAGTGTATTATTTTCAACGGCCAATAATATTGATCTAAAAAAAATTGTATTGCACCGGCAAATTAAAGGGTAAAGTCGGAATTACCTATATTCAAAATTGTTCATAGATATAAAGGTAAATTAATCCACAAAAATTATCAATTTCAAATTACAGTCAAACTTGGACAACCTTATTTTTTTATAACTCGAACAAAATTATGTGGCAACAACGTTTAGAGTTCAAATCCCATACATTTTTTTCCCTGATAACTGGAACAAAAAAATCGCATATGCATCAAGCAAGTCGAACTTTTTTAGGGGAATTCCCATTTAGTGAGAAGAAATAACAACATCACGTATGCATTTTAAATTCGAATTTTCATTTGAAAAGAAAACGAGATACTTACCTACATACACACAAAAATAATTATGTAGGTTTAAGAAATTTGATTTTTTTATTACCGACATGTTTCGTTGCTGGTTGGAAGTTGTAAGTACATACATATATGTACATACAGGCAATAATTTTATGTATGTTGTAAATACTTATGTACTACATTAATGTAAAATGTGTAAGACTTAATAAAAGCACAAAATGTGTGTGCATATGTATTTCAGATACATATTGAATTGTTTGATTATTTTAATTTTGAGGAACAATTTGGATAAATCGAAGTCTTGATAAGTCGAGCTTTTATTGTGGATAATAGTAGTTTGAGTTATCGAATTTTGACTGTATTCTAACATTTTACGGTTCTTGATTTTCAGGGTTATCAAAATGTTGCCGCCCCCAAAATCATGCCGCCCTAGGCCCGGGCCTTACGGGCCTAGGCGTAAATCCAGCACTGCCGGCGGCCCCCCAACTCATAATTTCAACTGTGGGGCTTTGCTATAAGTGCAAAATCTGCGATAATCTACCATTATTTGGATTGATTTTGCAATTGAGTTATATAACTAAAGAACTCAGTGGTTTAAAAAAGAATATTAGTGAAATGAAGTGTTGTTCGCGTAGTGCCAGTGACATGCCAAACGATAGTCCTTTGATTTCGAAATCGGTCATCGGTGGCATCTCTACCCATAATAATCGACACTCCGGAAGCAAAAGCCACCGAAGTCAACGAAACATGGAGCGTAAAACATATGAGAGGGCTACAATCCGCTGTGCGGATTGTTGAATACCCTATCCCATCCCATCTGTAAAACTAATGTCCCCAAAAAGTGGACATTTTTAACACGATGGGGATTAAATATAGAAATGACATTGTCACAACAAAATGTACAGACAGTTTATAAAACACTTTTATGGTTCTACAAAAGACAAGGTTTATCTCTTGCATATGTTATGGCGTATTCTATAAACATTTTTTTTATATAAAAAACGCCCCGAAAAATTGGGCGTGGGTTAATTAAAATAATCTACAAACAAAATGTTCATATTAGTATTACTAATGATTCTGCATCGACATTTTTTTCGAAAATTTTAAAATTTGACTGGAAAAGTTTTTTATTGAAAACCCCCCCAAAAGTTATATAGACGAAATATAGATATTAAGATTGTCTAAATGTGTGGTTCAAAAAACTTTTTCCAAATTTGTTACGGTTTGGCCAAAAACTACGTTTTTTCTTAAAAGGGGGCGTGGCAGTATGCGGATTTCAAAAATGTTTACACAACAAAGAGCACATGTACCAAATTTCATCCTTCAAGCTCAAAATTTAAGGCCGAAAAACTGGTGACGTATGGACGGATAGACATAGCTAAATCGACTCAGCTAGCGATTATGAGTCGATCCAAATCATTTGAGGTATATCTAGCTAAATTATTTCAAACTATGCATATTACAAACTATGTATCAAAACTAATATAGCCCTATGGGATAGGGTATAAAAACGAAGAAATAAGAAACGCGCACACAATAAAAAAAACCATCATTGGCAACGAGTCAAGGACACATCTGCGCCGAATTAAGTTGCTTTACCGAAGAAGGAATTGCATGCAGCTGGCTTTCGCATTAAATCCGGTAAATTGGCAGTCGGGAATTCACATTAAACATTTCATTTCAAAAACATATGAGAGGCTACAATCCGCTATGCGGATCGTTGAATACCCTATCCCATCCCATCCTTTAAATTAATATCCTCAAAATATAGGCTTTATGGCGATGAAAAACAGAAAATGACATTGTCACAATATATTGCTCAGACAGTTTCTCAAAATCTTTTGTGGTTCGACAAAAAACAACGTATTTCTATTGCTAATGCCTTGGGATGGGGTATACAAATGGTTTTTGTAAGAAAACGCCCCCAAAATGTGGGCGCAGGTGAAAATGGTCTATGGACAAAATGCTTATATTACCATTGCGAAAGTATTTGCATCAATTTTTTTTTCGAAAGTTTTAAAATTTGGACAAAAAGCGTTTTTTACTAAAAACGCCCCCAAAAAGTGGGCGAGGCAAAAAACTTTGTATGAACGAAATATAGATATTAGGATTGTCTAAATATGCTGCTCAGACACTTTTTTGAAATTCCTTACGGTTTGGCTTTAAACTACGTTTTTCAAAAAGGGGGCGTGGCAGTGGGCGGATTTAAAAAATTTTTACACTTGTTCTGCTTCGTCGGCCAGAGAGTCTATATACCAAATTTCAACACTCTAGCTCAAAATTTAAGGCCCAAAAATCGGTGACACACAGACGGACGGACGGACGGACAGACAGACATGGCTTAATCGACTCAGCTAGCGATTCTGAATCGATTCATATACTTTGAGGTATATGTATCGAAATTATTTCTCTATGTTACAAACTTAATGTCAAAACTAATATTTTCCCCCTATGGGATAGGGTATAAAAAGGGGTTGCTTTACCCGTCGTCGCGAAGTTCAAAATGTCAACATTGATCAGCTGCAATCGTCGCAGTCAACCAACTTCGTTGGAAGTGGCGAACTGGAGACAAGTGTCCGTTATGCATTTACTATCAAAATGTTCGTTGGATGAGAAGCAAAACAAGAGAGCTCTCATCCCATGTTGGCAAACTAGTGCAAACCAAACCAGTTGGGCATTCTTCTGCGCAGGTCTCTTAAAATTTATTGTAAAATATCTTAAATTTCTCTTAAATCCTCTCTCTGCGCAATCGACCGTTGGCCAACTGATTTGGTACGGAATATACCCTATCCCATCCCATCCTTAAAATAAAAATTACCAAAATGTGGTCTTTATGGTCATAAAGTATTGAAAATGACGTTGTTACAACATATTGTTCCGAAGGTTTATCAAATTCTTTTATGGTTCGACAGAAAACAACGTTTTTCTATTGCATATGCCTTGGGGTAGGGCATACAAATGGCTTTTGTAAGAAAACGACCCCAAAAAGTGGGCGTGGGTTAAAATGGACTATTGACGAAATGTTGGTATTAATACTGCCAATGATTGTGCATCAAATTTTTTTTCGAAAATTTTAAAATTTGACCAGAAAATATTTTTTTATAAAAAACGCCCTAAAAAGTGGGCTTGGCAAAAACTTTATATTGACGAAATATAGATATTACGATTCTCTAAATATGCTGCTCAGACACGTTTATAAAATTCTTTACGGTTTGGCCAAAAAAAAATGTTTTCCTAAAAAGGGGGCGTGGCAGTGGGCGGATTTTAAAAATGTATACACTTGTTCTGGTGACTCGGACAAGGATCCTATATACCATATTTCATTATCCTAGCTCAAAATTTAAGGCCCAAAAATCGGTGAGCAAAATTATTTCTCTATGTTACAAACTATGTATCAAAACTAATATACCCCTATGGGATAGGGTATAAAAACTAAAAGATTATGCAACTTTGTATATGTATATGTATATATATGTATATATATATATACCTAGGTGTAATATCTAATCACAATTTTTCGTTTTGTTATAATTTATTTATTTTTTTTTAAAGAATGAATGCACCACACTAACCTTTTAAGACTGGATTGTTAATGGATTGTTAAATGCTGATTTTGAAGATGCTGATGATGATGCTGCTGCTGATGAGGATGATGATGGTAAAGTTGAGAGTGCTGATGAGACGAATGTGTAGGTTTGATGACTTTGATGATGCCGACAACGACGGTCTACCGAGTATAGTGTGTACCAAATCAGTTGGCCAACGGTCGGTTGCGCAGAGAGAGGATTTAAGGGAAATTTAAAATATTTTACAATAAATTTTAAGAGACCTACGCAGTAGAATGCCCAACTGGTTTGGTTTGCACTAGTTTGCCAACGGTCGAATGCGCAGAGAGAGGATTTAAGAGCAATTTAAGATATTATAAAATAAATTTTAAGAGACCTGAGCAGTAGATTGGCCAACTGATTTGGTACGGACTATATTAAACGATCCGCACAGCGGATTGTAGCCTTCTCATATGTTTTTTTGACCAATTCCATTCTCATTTGTTCCTATGAGAACATAATCAATAATTTGTGGTGTATTTTTGGGGGCTCAAAGCAGAGTTGCCAATTTGTAAACTCTTTCATATCTAGTACATTTATTCAATCAATATTGCCATTTGCAATTTTTACATCGTGCTTACTTTTAAAGTGTTTTATTTGAAAAATATTATTTTTTCCAATCATCAAGGCTGCTTTTTTTTATCGTTCAAACAATTCCTTTAAATAAAAATGAGTTCATCAATTTCGAATTTTATTTTTGCGGCGGATCAACTCGTGGATTTTTTTGCTACTTTTAAAGAAATCCCTAGTACTAAACATGTCGTCAAATCGAATTAAAGGAATTGTGGTGCGCGGTAAAACTAACTTATGCTAGTTGCACTCGCGATGCCACTGAAGAAGAAAAAGAGGATTTGGACATCAGTACTATAAAAACAAAATATTCTTTATCTAATGAAACGTACATTTCTTGTCTCGGTAGTATTCTAGATTATAATTCGAAACTTAAAGAGTCACACGCGATTTATAATGTTCCTTCTTTATCTTATACCGGTTCATCTACCTCTACCGTTAATAACAGAACGTATTCTGTTGCGGTTGATAATGGTACACCCTCTTTCCAGTGCGTCAAACTACCTCCTTGTGACACTGAGGTTTTCCATGGGGATTATCTTTCGTGGCCGTCTTTTCGTGACATGTTCGATGCTGTCTACAAGCAACATCCCAAACTGGGTCTGTACAAAAGCTTTTTCAGCTAAGGTCGAAAACCAAAGGTGATGCCTTTAATATCGTAAGTAAGTTTCCACTTACAAATGATAGCATTGAATTGGCCTGGGATGCATTAAAAAATAACTACGAAAATAAACGCATTCTACTAAATAATCAAATAAAAATTCTTTTTCATCTGCCGGTTATTCACAATGAATCCGCTAAAGCCTTGAAGTTGCTAAAAAGTTCTATCAATGATTCAATTGCAGCACTTCTTACTTACTTACTTAAGTGGCGCTACAGTCCGGAATGAACCTGGGCCTCAACCAACATGCCTCTCCAATTAGCCCGGTCCTTAGCTAACTGCCTCCAGTTGCGCACTCCAAGTTGGTTGAGGTCGGTTTCCACTTGTGCGCGCCACTTAAGGTGAGGTCTTCCTCTACTGCGTCCGACGTCTGGCTGGGAATCGAAGACTCTGCGAGCCGGAGTATTGGTGTCCATTCGTTCTACATGTCCTAGCCATCTTAAACGTCCAATGCGGAGTTTTTTGACAAGGGGCATGTCGCTGTACAGCTCGTATAGTTCTTGGTTGAATCTTCGTCTCCATAGCCCGTCAACGCAAACGGGACCGAAGAATTTTCGAAGAATTTTCCTCTCGAATCTACCAAGGATTTCTTCATCCGCTTTTGATACGGTCCATGCTTCAGCGCCGTAGAGCAGGACTGGGATGATCAGGGTCTTATATAGGATCTCCTTAGTAGTTCGAGTGAGGGCTTTACTACTAAATAGCCTTCTTAGCCCGAAGAAACAGCGGTTGGCAAGAGTAATTCTTCGTTTAATTTCTGACGAGATGTTGTTGTCAGAGTTAATAGCGGAGCCGAGGTAGACAAAGTCCCGTACTACCTCAAAGTTATATCTGTCAATGGGGACGTTCTGTCCAATTCGTCGATGTTGTGTGTCCTTTCGTGTTGACAGCATATACTTAGTCTTACCCTCATTTACTGCTAAACCCATTTTCGCCGCTTCCTTCTCTATACTAGCAAACGTGGCTATGACATCACGTTGAGTCCTACCAATGATGTCAATATCGTCAGCGTATGCTAATAGTTGCACCGACTTTTGGAAAATTGTGCCTCTGGTGTTGGCTTTGGAGTTTTGCACAATTCTCTCAAGAATCAGATTAAAGAAGTCACATGACAGCGCATCGCCTTGCCTAAATCCTTTTTTGGTATCGAATGTGTCGGTGAGGTCGTTTCCGACCCTGATGGAGCAGCGAGTATTCTCCATCGTCATCCTACACAAACGGACGAGTTTGGGCGGTATACCAAAACTGGACATGGCTCTGTACAGTTCGTCTCTATAAATGCTGTCATATGCGGCTTTGAAATCGATGAATAGGTGGTGGGTATCGATTTGGACTTCTTGAGTTTTTTCCAGGATCTGCCGAAGTGTGAAAATTTGATCGGTTGTGGACTTTCCTGGCCTAAAACCACACTGATAAGGTCCAATCAGGTTGTTGGTAAACGGTTTCAGGCGTTCACATATTACGGCAGATAGGATCTTGTAGGCGATGTTGAGGAGACTTATGCCTCTGTAGTTGGCGCAGTTCAGAGGGTCTCCTTTTTTGTGGATCGGGCAAACGATGCTGAGGTTCCATTCTTCAGGCATATTTTCATCCGACCAGATTTGGCTTATGAGTTGGTGGATGTTACTTACCAAGTCATCTCCGCCGGCCTTATAGAGCTCAGCGGGAAGGCCGTCATTTCCGGCAGCCTTATTAAGCTTGAGTTTAGATATTGCTATCCTCACTTCACTCAGGTCGGGTGGTTGGCAGTTTTCGCTGTCGTTGCCAATATTGAATGGTTCGTTCTGCCTGACAGCGGAATGTTGTTCGTCATCGCCGTTTAACAGTCTGCAGAAGTGGTTCTTCCATATCCTCAGCATCGACTGTGTCTCAACTACAATATTTCCTTGTTCACCTCGACAGGATTCTGTTCGAGCCGTGTATCCTTGGCTTTGACGTTTTACACTTTGGTAAAACTTGCGAACATCGTTCCTGGAGTGGCACCTCTCTATATCCTCGATCGCGCGCTTTTCTTGCTCTTTTTTCTTCTTGCTGAAAAGCCGATGTTCTTCCCTTCTTCTTTGCCTATAGAGCTCAATGGCAGCTCTCGTCTTCACCTGCAGCTTAGCCTTGTAGGCCTCGTTCTTGGCTGCGAGCATCTGTCGGCATTCCTCATCAAACCAGGGGTTTCTTGCTGGTGGGCGCGAGAAACCTAGCACATCAGTTGCGGCTGATCTAATGGCCTGTTGGCATCGTTGCCATTGCTCTTCGACATTCGATGCTGGTGGTATGGTGTTAATCGAGAGGTTAAGGGATACGCGTTGTGCGAAGGTCTTGGCGGTCTCTTGCGATTGCAGTCTTCCGACATTAAATTTTTTCACAGTATTTCTGGATTGTTGTGGCGTGGTGGATATCCGCATTCTTACCTTGGCTGCTACAAGGTAGTGATCCGAGTCGAGTCCAAAATACTGGAAGCGTGCCTCTTATCTATCGCAATGTGATCAATTTGGTTGACCGTTCGTTGATCTGGAGACCGCCATGTCCCCTTATGGATATCGAGGTGAGGAAACCGTGTGCTGGCTATAGTGGCATTTCGTTCCGTAGCGAAATCAATTAGCCTAAGTCCGTTAGCAGACGTGTTGTCGTGTAGGCTTTGTTTTCCGACAATACTTCTAAAGATGTCTTCTCTTCCTACCTTTGCGTTAAAATCTCCCAGCACGATTTTAACATCGTACTTCGGTAGTCGCTCATAGGTTTTGTCGAGGAGCTCATAGAAGCAATCCTTAGCTATATCACCTTTTTCTTCCGTCGGAGCGTGAGCGCATATAAGGCTTATGTTGGAAAATTTGGCCTTGATGCGGATTGTTACTATGCGTTCGCTAATGTCTTGGAAACATAAGACTTCTTGCCTAAGTCTGGCACTTATAACAAATCCGCATCCGAATAGTCGCTGTTTCTGCTCACTATAACACGGTCCGTAGTATATGTCACAGTTTTTCATCCTCTTTTTGCCCGGCCCATCCCATCGTATTTCCTGGATGGCAGTAATATCTGCTTTGTAGCAGTTTAGGGCTTCCGCTAGTTGTTCGCCTGCACCTTTCCTGTTTAATGTTCTCACATTCCAGGTGCAGATACGAACGTCGTTGTCCTTTTTTCGTTTAGCAGGGTCGTCAACAATAAAATCCGTCCTTTCCGAGGCTATTGGTTGCTTCGTAACCATGTTTTTTTTTCTGTGGGTGGGTAGTTAACCCAAAGCACAACCCCCAACCTGGAGGGCCAGTTCCAATTTATTAGATACCCCTAGGACACGGGGCCATCAGTATCCACTACGGGATTGAGCGCTGCCGTTGGCCTTTCGGTTCATCCGCCACCATCTCTGTTCAAGGGGCCTGACTAACCCTTGAAATTCCTAGACAACCTGTTGTCCGAATATGTCAGAGCAGCTCATCTCGGTTCGCCTGGGACAGCAGACCGGGTATTCTTCCGTGCCATTCTCACCAGGGTGTTTATAGTGTTGCTGTTTTTCGTCGTGTTATCAACACTCGCACTTATCGTTTAGCAAGTCAAATCCGGTTGGATGAGACCAGTACCCGATGGTTACCACTTGGAGGTAAAGATAAGCACATTTGATGTGTAGTCAGGGTTGCAACACTGGGCATTGCCAAGTTAACGCCAATCAGAGTCTACCCTCGTTCTACAGCACCCAACCATCGCAGCACTTCAATCTCATCAATCTCATCAAATTGATACCAAGAACTGGGATCCAATTTTGATCTACGCTTGCTCAAATCGATTACCAAAATCTACTCTTGCTCTATGGGAACAATCAATTGATAAGCCAACTGAAGTTCCAACATGGGATCAATTGAATCGGTTTTTAGATTCTCGGTATAGAATTTTAGAATCTATCTCAGACGTAATGTCAGGCTCATGCGAAACCACAAACAAACGTCAAACTTCTAAAACGAATGCTTCTAATAACAATAACGTTCGCTCATATCATACAAAGTCGTACAATTTCTCGTGTAAACTTTGCAATGAACAACATCCTATACGTAAATGTTCAAAATTTAAGGAAATGGCTGTGCAGTCTCGTATAAACTTCGTTAAGAATAACAACTTGTGTACAAATTGCTTAGCAGCAAGCCATTTAAGTGATGCTTGTCGAAGCACATATAATTGCAACACATGTAAAGGCCGCCACCATACGCTTTTACATATGGTTTCCAATGTAGTTTCTCAACCTCAACCAGTTTCTTCAAACAATATAGCTTCTAATCAATCTACTAGTTCTTTACCTCATTCAAAAATACAGTCCACTTCAAATCGAAGGGTAACTTCTCCGAATATTCAAACCTTCTTTACGGTCAACGGCAGATCTGTTTTACTCGCAACTGCCTTGATCAAAGTAATACATCAAGACTCCTTTTTTGTTCTTCGAGCTGTGGTTGATCCGGGATCTGAGATATCGTTCATATCAGAAGCAGTTCAAACCCGTCTTCGATTACAAAATCAACCCATCAACGCTCATATCTCGGGAATAAACTCGGCCTACGCTGCCACATCAAAAAAAATGTGTTCACTCTCATTGATTAATGATGAACATCCGAACAAACCCATCTCTGCTCAAGCCATTGTTTTAAAAAAGTTGACTGGTCACCTACCTGCGTCCTCCTTTCAACTTGATGATATAGATCAGTTAACGGGACTTAAGTTAGCTGATCCAACATTTCACAAGTCTTCTCATGTCGATTTTCTAATAGGAGCCGATCTATATCCTATAATCATTCGACCTGTGGTTTTAAACATCTCAGATTCAATGGTAGCGCAGAACACTGTTTTCGGTTGGATTCTGTCGATATGTGAATTCATTTACTACATCTGTAATAGATTGCTCATCAACTACGCTTGATCAACAAATAAAGAAATTTTGGGAAATTGAAGAAATCTCCAATATTTCTCCCCCTCTTTCGGCTGAGGATCAGTTTTGCGAAGATTTATACCAAAGCACTACTGAAAGAAGCACTGATGGAAGATATAGCGTTAGATTGCCATTTAAAACTGAAACGAGAAAAATTAATAAACTTGGTTTCTCGCGATATATTGCTTTGAATCAACTCACGCGCTCTGAAAAATCACTTAATAAGAACCCGGACTTAAAATGGGCATATTCAAACGTAATTCAGGAATATCTTTCATTAGGACATATGCGCAAAGTTGAACCGGTCGAAAAGTTAAAGGATAATGTTGTTTCATCCTTTTATCTTCCCCATCACGCAGTTCTCTAGCCGGAAAGTACTTCTACGAAAGTTCGAGTCGTCTTTAATGCCTCAAGTTTATCCGGTAATGGAAACAGTCTAAACAACCTCTTGCATGATAGCTCTTCACCGTGATCTTCCATCCTTAATTTTGAGATGGAGATTTTTCAAATTCGTCTTTAATGGAGACATTGAAAAAATGTATCGCCAAATTTGGGTACATCCAAACGAAACCTCCTTTCAGCGAATACTTTTTAGAGAATTATCTGGTTGTTGCTAAGACTCTGATGCAACAAATTTGGTCTGACGGTACTGATTGGGACGAATGTCTGCAATTAGAGACTGCTGAACGGTGGAACGCCTTTATAAAAACCTTACCTGACATTCAAACTATAAAAATACATCGTTGGGTTAATTATCAACCTGCGGCTAGTATTCGATTCCATGGATTCTGTGACGCGTCTGAAAGCGCGTTTTCTGCTGCTCTCTATATACAAGTCACCAATGCAGATTCTACAATTTGTTCACATCTGATCTGTGCTAAAACCAAAGCAGCGCCCATTAAGCAAATATCACTACCGCGCTTAGAATTGTGTGGTGCTGTTCTTCTGTCTAAGCTTGTTAAGTTTTATCTTCCCAATTTCCCGGTTCCCTCTTATAAACTTTTTTTATGGACTGATTCCTCGCACTGCTTTACCCTCCGAGCGTTGCACCTTTTCTCCCCCTTTTACTTATACCGGTGTTGACTTTGCTGGACCTTTCGACATCAAAAGCTTTAGCGGTCGAAGTTGTCGACTTTCAAAAGGATACACTTGCCTATTCGTGTGCTTTTCCACAAAGGCAATCCACCTTGAAGCTGTGAGCGACCTATCGTCTCAAGTTTTCTCGGCAGCCTTTGTCCGTTTTGTTGCTCGACGGGGCTTACCAAAAGAGGTATTCTCCGATAACGGTACCAATTTCGTTGGTGCCAATACTTTAATTCAAAAGGATTTTCGAACAATTCTCGAATTCGCTTCAAGAGACATAAGTGCCAAATATAACATTCAGGGCCTTATCTGGAATTTCATACCACCTGGTGCTCCCCATATCGGTGGATTGTGGGAAGCGGGTGTCAAAAGTTTTAAAACCCATTTTAGAAAAATTGCGAACTCAATTAAATTTACATTCGAAGAGTTCTCGACGTTATTAGCTCGAATAGAGGCATGCCTTAACTCACGGGCAATTTCGCCAATGTCAGAATACCCCACGGATTTGTTAGCTCTTACACCCGGTCACTTTTTGCGCGGTGGACCCTTGCTTGCCTTACCTGAACCCGAAATACTTGAATCTTCTCTTTCCATCTTCAATCGTTGGGAGAACTTAAAGTGTTTACATCAAGAATTTTGTCGACGCTGGAAAGAGGAATACCTGAAAGAACTTTATAAACGTTATAAATGGAAATTTCCTCAGACCGACGTAAAAATTAATGATCTTGTCGTTATTAAAAACGAGAACGTAACATCTACCGAATGGCGCCTTGGTCGTGTTATCCAGACTCACCCCGGCTTAGATGGCAGAGTACGAGTTGTAACAATAAAAACCAAGCTTGGAGATATTACCAGACCCATTGAAAAGTTTGCGTATTGCCGAATATACAACAATAACTTTGATGCGATGAAATATAATACTCCACAATATTATTATTGTTCTCTTTTTGTTTAGATGAAGTATCTATAAAGTCTTGCTATTTGTCAGCAAGATATTAACATTTTAGATGAAGTATCTATAAACTCTTGCTATTTGTCTGAAAGAAATTAATATTTTAGATTAAGTATCTATAAACTTGTTTTAAAGTATCTGCAACTATTTTTTTTTGGTTACATTCTATTACAATTTTCTTTTTTTTTAATAAATTTTTGAACTTATACATATTTACACTGACTGCACTGCACTACATAAATTGTACTGGTTATTTTAGATTAAAACATAATTTATTAGTTAGGAATCTCAAGGAGATTATTAAAGAATTGTAAACGTTAGGATAGCTAGATATTTTATTTAGCCGCATTGCGGTAAGGCGGCCGGTAATGTTCGAGTTAGATTTAAGCAATGTAATTCAATCCAATAATGTAATCCAATATAATGTAATCCACACCTAAAATTGTAACTGAAACCTAGAGGGCGTTTTCTTCACCCTGAAGTTAGTATTGATTAAGCTATTGGTATAAAACCGACGCCGCCAAATTTTTTGTCCTCTTTCACAATCGTTCTTTCACCACGCTGAGACACAGCACATCACCATACCGCGAATTTATACAGCGAAATAAAGTTTTCCTTTTTGTAAAATAGATAAAGGCGTCTCTTTTATTTTCCAACCGCTTAATCTCGAAACCCTCATACAAACACTTGTTCTGCTGGGAGCAACAAAGAGCACGTGTACAATATTTCAAAATTCTAGCTCAAAATTAAGGGCATAAAAACTGGTGACCGACGGACGGACAGACAAGTGGATAAAATAGAGAAAATGACATGGTGACAACAAATTTTTCAGACTACTTATAAAACACTTTTACGGTTATACAAAAGACAAGGTTTTCTCCTGCATATGTTATGGGGTAGTGTATAAAAATGGTTATACCCTATCCCATAGGGGTATATTAGATTTGATACTTAGTTTGCGATATAGAGAAATAATTTAGCTACATATAACTCGAGGTATATGGATCTACTCAGAATCGCTAGATGAGTCGATTTAGCCATGTATGTCCGTCCGTCTGTCCGTCCGTCCGTACGTCACCAGTTTTTGATGCCTTAAATTTTGAGCTAGAATGATAAAATTTAGTACACGTGCTCTTTGTTGCTCCCAGCAGAACAAGTGTAAACATTTTTTAAATCCGCCCACTGCCCCTTTTTAAAAAAACGTACTTTTTGGGCAAACCGTAAGTAATTTTAAAAAAGTGTCTGAAAAGCATATTTAGAGAATCGTAATATCTATATTCAGTTCGTATAAAGTTTTTTGCTATGCCCACTTTTTGGGGGCGTTTTTAATAAAAACCGTTTTACGGTCAAATTTTAAAATTTTCGAAAAAAATGTTGATGCAGAATCATTGGTAATATTAATATGTACATTTCGTCTGTAGACCATTTTAACCCACGCGCACTTTTTGGAGGCGTTTTTATATAAAAACCATTTTTATACACTTCCCCATAACATATGCAGGAGAAAAACCTTGTCTCTTGTGGAACCGTAAAATTTGTTGTGATAATGTCATTTTCTATGTTTAATCCCCATCGTGCTTTAAGCCATGTCCACATTTTGGTGACATAAATTTTACAGACGGGATGGGATAGGGTATTCAACGATCCGCAGAGCGAATTTTAGCCTTCTCATATGTTTAAACCATATCCCATAGGGGTATATTAGTTTTGATACCTAGTTTGTAACATAGAGAAATAATTTAGCTACATATATCTCAAAGTATATGGATCGACTCAGAATCGCTAGCTGAGTCGATTAAGCCATGTCTGTCTGTCCGTCCGTCCGTCTGTACGTCATCGATTTTTAGGCCTTAAATTTTGAGCTAGGATAATGAAATTTGGATTATAGGATCCTCGTCCGTGCCTTTAGAACAAGTGTAAACATTTTTTAATTCCGCACACTGCCACGCCGCCTTTTAAGAAAAACTCACGATATGGATAAAATAGAAAAGTGATATAGTGACAACAAATTCTTCAGACTGCTTACAAAACCCTTTTACGGTTCTACAAAAGACAAGGTTTTCACCTGCATATGTTATGGGGTAGTGTATAAAAATGGTTTTTATATAAAAACGCCCCCAAAAAGTGGGCGTGGCAAAAAACTTTATATAGACGAAATATAGATATTAAGATTGTCTAAATATGTTGTTCAGAAACTTTTTTAAAATTCCTTACGGTTTTAATAAAAACTGAGTTTTTCTTAAAAGGGGGCGTGGCAGTGGGCGGATTTCAAAAATTTTTACACTTTTTCTGGTGACTCGGCCAAGGATCCTATATACCAAATTTCATTATCCTAGCTCAAAATTTAAGGCCCAAAAATCGGTAACGAACAGACAGACGGACGTACAGACAGACATGGCTAATTCGACTAAGCTAGCGATTCTGAGTCGATCCATATACTTTGAGGTATATGTAGCTAAATTATTTCTCTATGTTACAAACTAAGTATCAAACCTAATATACCCCTATGGGATAGGGTATGAAAAGTACCGCTTCGTTCCCACAACACAAACGCATAAACCCAGCGGCGCAAACCGTTTAAGCAAATCCATTAGTATACATATTCAATATATAATACAACTTCACGTAGCTGTTCATCTTTGCTAGCAATAAAAACAATATCGTAAAGCTACCTAAGGTAAATTATACAACGTTGGGCTGATTAAAAAATATAAAGAAATGCGACTACAGGAATTCAAGTAGTTACATGATTAATTTCAAGTTACATTAATTTTATGATTAATGTTATTATGTATTTCATTTCTTAACACGCCGCCACCCCTGAAGGACACTTCAGGAAGTTGGTAATAGAGCCAGCTTAGTAATAGGTCTCTTGAACAGCCCGTTCTTGGTTCGAAGGGTAACCACACGAATATGTCCATCCTTGCTTGAATGTAGCTCTTCTATGCTACCCAAAGCCCATTGGGAAGGAAGCAGATTATTCTCTTTCACCACAACAAGGTCATCCAGTTTGAAGTCTCTGCTTGTCTGTCTCCATTTTGGCCGTTGCTGAAGCGATGTTATATAATCGGACTGCCATCTCTGCGAAAAGCCTAGCAGCATATTTTGCACCAGTTCCCAGCATCCTAATCGATTTGTCGGAACTCCCAACAAACTATGTTCCGGTAGTGCGGTGTATGGGCGACCTATAACAAAATAAGAGGGGGTTAACGGGTTCAAATCAGTATCTGAAATGGCACATAATGGGCGTGAATTCAGCAAAGCTTCAATTTGGGTAGCAAAGTGCCCATTTCTTCAAATGTAAGAAGATTTTTTCCAACGATGCGATAAAGATGCTGCCTAACACATTTGACACCCGCTTCCCACAATCCTCCAAAATGAGGAGCTTGAGGTGGAATGAATTCCCATCGAATGTTCTCTGCGGCCAAAGTCGTTGAAACAAGCTTATTGTGCTTTGAAGACCGAACCAACTCGTAAACTTCCGATAACTTGCGAGCAGCTCCTTGAAAGTTGGTGCCATTATCAGAATGGATGACACTACACTTTCACTTTCTAGCGATGAATATTCTCAGGGCAGCAATAAAGGCATCCGTAGAGAGGTCGCTGACAACTTCCAGGTGTAGCGCTTTGGTCGCCATACAAATGAAAAGAGCAAAGAACGCCTTTATCAGCTTAGCTTTCCGAAGATTCGATGCACGAAGCGTAATTGGACCAGCATAGTCGCAACCGGTTTGATCAAATGCAAATGATGGCGATAGACGAGACGAAGGCAAATTCCCCATCAGGTGTAATGAGGTCGAAGAACGCAAACGAAAACAATCCAGACAGTCGTGTACCACCTTACGAATCATGTTTCTCGCTCCAACTATCCAGAACTCCTGGCGAACCACGGAAAACAACTCCGACACACCTGCATGAAGAAACTTCTTGTGGGCATCCAAAAGTATGAGCTGTGAAATGCGATGATTTTTTGGCAAAACCATTGGGTGCTTGATGCTAAATGAAACATATGGAGCATTTGAAATCCGTCCCCCAAACTCGCAGCAACCCGACCTCATCAATAAACGGAGATAGAGAAGATAGTTTTGGACTGCTGGGAAACCTGGTTTTGGTGTTTCAACATCCGAATTTCTTCCTTGAACTCCCCCTGACAGAAGCGAAGACATGCATCCTTGGAATCACGGAGCTCAGAGAAGGCTAACAAATTAATAGAATGCTCTTCAAGGGAAAGCTTACAATTCCGACCGAAACGCAGGACATATGCAACAATTCGGATTAGTTTGGGCCAAGAACAAATCTTACTCAGTAGTTCATGCTAGAAATGGTCTTCCGGTTGCGAGGTAAGTACAGCAGTTGGGTGTCTCCTTTCCTCAGGAATAATGTCGACTTCCTTAACGAATGTGGCCGGCCATTGGCTGGGTTCTAAAGCAATCCATGCTGGACCTTTCCACCATAGTTTCAAATCCAGTAGCTTGCTTGGTTCCACTCCCCTTGAAGCGACATCCGCCGGATTCTATTCCGAACGAACATGACTCCACACCGAACGCGGCAGGTTATCCAAAATTTCAGTTGTACGGTTAGCCACGAATGTGCCCCACCTACGAGGAAGAGAAGAAAACCAAGCCAAAACAAAAGTCGAATCCGTGAAAGCGAAGAGTTTCCCGGTGTGGTATCCAACGACGAGCAAACCAGCTTCATAATGTGACTAAGAAGGAGCGCCCCACATAATTCAAGGCGTGGAATCAAAACCTGCTTCACCGGGGCTACTCGGTTTTTGCAGCTACGAGATGCACCTTAACGACACCATTATCCGAAATACTGCGGGCATACACCACAGCAGAATATGCCTTTTCCGACGCATCAGAGAAGCCTACCAAATCAAAACGCTTTGCATCTAACGTGTATCTTCGAGGAATCCTTAGCTGACTAAAATGTTTTAGTTCCTGGCGAAATGAAAGCCATTTTATCGAAATCTCTGAGGGTAATGGATCATCCCAATCAATCTTATGTAGCCAAAGCTCTTGCAACAACATCTTAAATAAAATAACAGATGGTGCTGAGAACCCCATAAGATCAAAGATTTTCGACACTTCCGAGAGCAAAGTTCTTTTGGTAGGCGCTGCACAATCTTCCAATGTTATTTTGAAGGTGAACATGTCATGATATGGATTCCAAACAATTCCAAACAATTCCAAGCACCTTCTTCCATTCTGTTTCGGGATCCAATGAAACAGTGTGACACCCTTCCGTAGTATTGAGAATCCCCCAACAGTTAGACACCCATTTGCTTAGCTCTAATCCACCACATGAAACAAGCCCTACCAACTGTTCCTTTAACTCCAAAACATCAGACAACGAATCCGAGCCAGCAGCAAAGTCATCAACATAAGAATTGTGCAGAATCGCATAAGAAGTCTTTGGAAATTGCTCCTTGTAGTCCTTAGCCAACTGCCTTAAAACTCTTATTTCCCAAAAGGGTGCGGGTGCAGTGCCATAAGCTACCGTTCTAAGACGAAAATGAGCAATGGGGTCGGCGGGAGATTCTCGCCAAACAATGCGTTGAAAATCGCGATTTTTAGGGGTGACCCAAATCTGGCGAAACATTTTTACAATGTCAGCGCAAAAGACAAACCGATACAATCGAAAGTGCATGTAAACATTTAACAATTTTTTTTTGCAAGGGAGGTCCCATGTGGAGGACTTCATTTAAACTAACACCAGTCGAATTCTTATGCGAACCGTTGAAAACCACCCGCATTTTGGTTGTCACGACGACATGGTGTGGCAAGTAAAATGTTTTTCCCGACGTAGGTTCAACTTCTCTTTTCGGAATGCGCTCCAAATGGCCTAGTTCTTCGTACACCCTCATAAACTTGCAATATTCTGTACGAAGATTTTCGCAACGAGTAAAGCGACGCTCCAAACTACATAACCTCGATAAAGCACCAGAAAGGGTATTTCCAAAGCTCACTGGCAAAATGGCAGTTCTACAATAAACTTGTTATCGGGATCTCTAGAAAAGATTGCTTCAAAATGCCGATCAGCATCGTCTTCACTGCCAACCGAGGGTATATGAGAACCGACCTCTTCTATCTCCCAAAACGATTTTAAAAACATATGAGAAGGCTACAATCCGCTGTGCGGATCGTTGAATACCCTATCCCATCCATTCCATAAAACTAAAATCCCCAAAAAAGTGGGCATGGCTAATGACACGATGAGGATAAAATATTCTTCAGACTGCTTACAAAACACTTTTACGGTTCTACAAAAGACAAGGGCGCAAATTTATAGTCAATCGATGTTTAAGGGCTTAACTCCACACTAGTTATCAGGTACTTTAAATTAAAAGGTTGCTTTAACATATTTTCAATAATAGACACTTTTTTAACGTGGCGCTAATTAGTGTATGCTAATGGACATTCCTCTGAGGCCTCTAAATCAAACTCACCTAAAAAGTGACAGAACGTTAACTCTTTATTAAATATTTAAAGTGAGGTTTCGGTCGCTTTAACTTTAATGCAGAGTGACAACGCTAAAGTACACTTTTTGACGATTATAATTACCAAAACGCGTTAGTACGCGATTAAAAAATTTTAAAGTGTACTTTAAACGACTATAAATTTGCGCCAAGGTTTTCTCCTGCATATGTTATGGGGTAGTGTATAAAAATGGTTTTTATGCGAAAACGCCAAAAAGTGGGCGTGGGTTAAAATGGTATATAGACGAAATGTTCATATTAATAATGTTAATGATTCTGCATCAAAATTTTTTTCGAAAAATTTTAAATTTGACTGAAAACATTTAGAAAATATAGAAAATGACATTGTCAGAACAAATTTTACGGTTCTACAAAAGACAAGGTTTTTCTCCTGCGTGGGTTAAAATGGTCTATAGACGAAATGTTCATATTAACAATACTAATGATTCTGCATCAACATTTCTTTTCGAAAATTTTAAAAATTTGACCGAAAAACGTTTTTTATAAAAAAACATATGAGAAGGCTACAATCCGCTATGCGGATCGTTGAATACCCTATCCCATCCCATCCTTTAAATTAATATCCTCAAAATATAGGCCTTATGGCGATGAAATACAGAAAATGACATTGTCACAATATATTGCTCAGACAGTTTCTCAAAATCTTGTGTGGTTCGACAAAAAACAACGTATTTCTATTGCTAATGCCTTGGGATGGGGTATACAAATGGTTTTTGTAAGAAAACGCCCCCAAAATATGGGCGTAGGTGAAAATGATCTATGGACAAAATGTTTATATTACCATTTCGGAAGTATTTGCATCAAATTTTTTTTCGAAAGTCTTAAAATTTGGACAAAAAGCGTTTTTTACTAAAAACGCCCCCAAACAGTGGGCGTGGCAGAAAACTTTGTATGAACGAAATATAGATATTAGGATTGTCTAAATATGCTATTCAGACACTTTTTTGAAATTCCTTACGGTTTGGCCAAAAAATAAGTTTTCCTAAAAAGGGGGCGTGGCAGTGGGCGGATTTCAAAAATGTTTACACTTGTTCTGGTGGCACGGACGAGGATCCTATATACCAAATTTCATTATCCTAGCTCAAAATTTAAGGCCCAAAAATCGGTGACGAACAGACAGACGGACGGACGGACGGACGGACAGACAGACATGGCTAATTCGACTCAGCTAGCGATTCTGAGTCGATCCATATACTTTGAGGTATATGTAGCAAAATTATTTCTCTATGTTACATGCGTGCGCTTGCGTTGGTGGAGCGTAGGTAATAACCGATGAATAGCGGGTCGTGAATGAAGATCTGTTAAACATTCAATACAAATTGTCGTAAGGGCATAACACCTACGACAAGTTGTATTGGATGTTTATACCCTATCCCATAGGGGGGTATATTACTTTTGATACTTAGTTTGTAACATAGAGAAATCATTTTGCTACATATACCTCAAAGTATATGGATCGGCTCAGAATCGCTAGCTGAATCGAATTAGCCATGTCTGTCTGTCCGTCCGTCCGTCCGTCCGTCTGTCTGTTCGTCAGCGGTTTTTGGGCCTTAAATTTTGAGCTAGAGTAATGAAATTTGGTATATAGGATCCTCGTCCGTGCCACCAGAACAAGTGTAAACATTTTTGAAATCCACCCACTCCCACGCCCCCTTTTTAGGAAAACCTTTTTTTGGCCAAACCGTAAGGAATTTCAAAAAAGTGTCTGAGTAGCATATTTAGACAATCCTAATATCTATATTTCGTTCATACAAAGTTTTTTGCCACGCCCACTTTTTGGGGCGTTTTTAGTAAAAAACGCTTTTTGTCCAAATTTTAAAACTTTCGAAAAAAATTTTGATGCAAATACTTCCGAAATGGTAATATAAACATTTTGTCCATAGATCATTTTCACCTACGCCCACATTTTGGGGCGTTTTCTTACAAAAACCATTTGTATACCCCATCCCAAGGCATTAGCAATAGAAATACGTTGTTTTTTGTCGAACCACACAAGATTTTGAGAAACTGTTTGAGCAATATATTGTGACAATGTCATTTTCTGTATTTCATCGCCATAAGGCCTATATTTTGAGGATATTAACTTAAAGGATGGGATGGAATAGGGTATTCAACGATCCGCATAGCGGATTGTAGCCTCTCATATGTTTTTATACCCTATCCCATAGGGGGGTATATTAGTTTTGATACTTAGTTTGTAACATAGAGAAATAATTTTGCTACATATACCTCAAAGTATATGGATCGACTCAGAATCGCTAGCTGAGTCGAATTAGCCATGTCTGTCTGTCCGTCCGTCCGTCCGTCTGTCTGTTCGTCACCGATTTTTGAGCCTTAAATTTTGAGCTAGGATAATGAAATTTGGTATATAGGATCCTCGTCCGTGCCACCAGAACAAGTGTAAAAATTTTTTAAATCCGCCCACTGCCACGCCCCCTTTTTAGGAAAATTTATTTCAAAAAAGTGTCTGAGCAGCATATTTAGACAATCCTAATATCTATATTTCGTTCATACAAAGTTTTTTGCCACGCCCACTTTTTGGGGGCGTTTTTAGTAAAAAACGCTTTTTGTCCAAATTTTAAAACTTTCGAAAAATTTTTTGATGCAAATACTTTTCATCATTTTCACCTACGCCCACATTTTGGGGTCGTTTTCTTACAAAAACCATTTGTATACCCCATCCCAAGGCATTAGCAATAGAAATACGTTGTTTTTTGTCGAACCACAAAAGATTTTGAGAAACTGTCTGAGCAATATATTGTGACAATGTCACTTTCTGTATTTCATCGCCATAAGGCCTATATTTTGAGGATATTAATTTAAAGGATGGGATGGGATAGGGTATTCAACGATCCGCATAGCGGATTGTAGCCTCTCATATGTTTATACTGAATCTTCACTTCACTTCTCAGCTTAGTTTGTCGTCGGTATTGTATCTTTTATGTCTGTGGTAATAATGGAAAGGAAATTTAGAGTGGACGTGTGTGACATTCGTGGGTTAAGGTCTAATCTTTTTTCGGCTTACGTCCACATTTCCAAATATAAACCAGCTGTTTTGCCACTAAGTGAAACACAGGTGGGGGTGAATTCTGACCTATCAGAATTAACCCTTCCTGGATATAATTTTGTGCCATTATTCTTTTTTCACCGCGGTCTCGCCATTTATATACGTAGTGACGTAGCCTACCAAATTCAAACTCAATACGGCCAATATTCCACTCCGGAATTTAATTTTATATGGCTGAAATTCCATGTTCGTAGGCAATTAATCTACGACTGTTTCATTTATACAAGCCCAAACCTTGACAGCCATTCAACTTTTAATGAATTTGATGAGCTGTCTGACTCCATCTCCATGAATTGTATCCCTGCATCCTCACACTGAAATCGTCATTGCGGGCGATTTCAATGTACACAATTCTACGTGGCTTCAACATTCTGGACAGACAATACCCGAAGGAAGGTATGTTGAGATCTTTGCTGAGGTAAACAACCTAACTCAGCTTGTAAATGAGCCGGCACGCATACAAAAAAAAAATACAAATTTTTGGCGCAACAGGCTCGTTAGTACCCAGAGCCTAGCTTTCTCACAACCATTCATGTGTGCGTGTGTACTTCTTGCACGATGGCGGGACCTCCTGTTTTATGCCAACTCCGAACGGCTAAGTTGAAATAAGCTATTCTTGACAATTGATACTACTCGGATGATTTGTCAGATCATCACGAGAGGAGGGCCAGTGAAAAATCATTTACGGCTGGGAATCGAACTCAGACCTCCTGCGCGGCAGTTCATCGCACTAATCATCGCGCCACACGCATACCGGATATTAACAGTCAAGCCACCAACACCCTGGACTTGTTTCTTACCTCTCACCCTGACAAATACACCAACAATGTATTATCGCCTCTAGGTTCGTCAGACCACTGTATCATATCAGCAAATTTCTCGTACTCCAACCACACAGTTAAAGAGCAAATTCCAAAAAAAAACTGTATGGCAATACGAGAAAGCCAATTGGGAAGCATTAAACAGTTTTTTAGGAATTTTAACTGGTCACTATGTTTCCTCGATAGTGACGTGGATGCTGCTGCTGATATGATATCAAACATCATTCTCCTTGGTATGAGATCTTTTATTCCCAACAGAATTAAGAGTATCAGACCAAAGGCAAAAGGGTGGTATGACTTGAGCTGCAAAGAAGCTATCAGAGAGACAAACTTCCGGTTCTACAAGACCAACCCAACAGAGAAAAACCGAATAAAGTTCAAACAAGCCAGAAATGACTGTAATGCCCATTTAAAGCGTGTCAAATTCCTCTATGACCAAAAGTTGAGGCGAAAAATTCTACAATGTCCCAGAGGTAGTAAAAACTTCTGGTCATTTGTTAAAAATATAAAAAATTCGGCCTCATCATCAGTTCCGACGCTCATTCACAATGACATTCCAGCTGTCAGCTCTTTAGACAAAGCCAATCTGCTTGCTGCGCATTTCGCAGCCAATTCAACATTGCCAGATTGTGTTCAGTCTCCTCCTGTACTTGAGAACGTAAATCATTCCATGGGACAAATTCACTGGTCCAGATGGTATATCCCCCATTATTCTTAAGAGGTGTTCTTCTACGCTAGCAAAACCACTGCGTAAGCTTTTCTATCTATCCTACTCATCAGGACTCTTTCCGAGTAGATGGAAAACAGCATTTGTCCAGCCTGTACCAAAAAAGGCGAATCTTCTTCTCTCTCCAACTACCGACCAATTGCACGTACGTCCCTTCTTTCCAAGGTCATGGAAACGCTGATAAATCGTCAGCTTATGAAATATCTCGAAACACGAAAACTTCTCAATGATCGGCAGTATGGTTTTCGCAGCAACAGGTCTACTGGTGATTTGATGACATATCTCACCGAAAAGTGGAACCAATCAATCCACCATGGTGGCGAAAGCAAGATTGTTGCGCTTGATATTTCAAAGGCATTTGACAGGGTTTGGCACCAAGCCCTTTTGTCGAAAATGCGTGCATTTGGAATCGACGAAAAACTTCTTCTATGGATTAGACATTATCTTTCGAAACGTTCAATTCAAGTTGTCTTGGATGGTTTCAAGTCTGCAACTCACCAAATAAATGCTGGTGTCCCTCAAGGCTCAGTTTTGTCTCCGACTCTCTTTCTCATTTTTATAAATTATCTCCTGTCTGCAACTTCTAATCCAATTCATTCCTTTGACTTAACGACTTACGTTGGAACGACCACATATTTCAAATCGCTAAAAACGCAGCGAAATGTCTAGGTTTCCTTAACCGATGTAAGAAATATTTCACCCCTTCTGATCTGGCCACAATATACAAAGCGTTTATTCGCCCTAAACTTGAGTTCAACGCGCACGTCTGGTCGGGTGCACCAAAAACAACATTGCACCTCCTAGATAGGATTCAAACGCGTGCGAAAAAACTTATAGGAGACATTAGAATAGCGAACTCTTTAGTTTCGCTAGAACATCGTCGAAATATCTCCTGCCTTACACTGTTTTATCGCTATCTTAACAACAAATGCTCAAATGAAATAGCCAGCTGCATTCCCCCCATTCAACAATTCAGCCGCAATACTCGTTACGCTATGAATGCAAATCAGTTTACCCTTAAGCCTATCTTCGGACGAACGCTGAAATATAGAGATTCGTACATAAACCGAACAACACGAATGTGGAATGCTCTACCAAACTCTGTTTTCCCTTTCCATTATAACCTACAGGCATTTAAAATCAATGTGCATCGGTACCTCCTTTCTTCTTATCCCGAATTTTCTTAACGCCCGCACTGTGCTAAAACATATAAAGGGTATTCATAACCTCTTGAGTGCGCGCAAATTATAAAAAAAAAATATTTTTTTTTGATTAAATTGAATAAATCACCAAGAAAAATCGGCACTGCTAACTTATGCGTCTCATATATCCTAAATGTTCTTTGATTGATGAAACTGTTATATGGTCTACCATATAAAAGTAATTTTTGTTTATTTTATTTGTAAATATTTTAGGTACTCACCATTGATGCAGCCGACCTACATGACGTTTCCCGTTAACGGTATTGAGGTTACCAATGACAAAAACTACTGCAACGAGTTCTCATGCCGAATTGAATTAAGTCTTCAGGGGAAAAAGTCATCAGGTGTATATAGATGTGAAGTGTCCGGGGATGCTCCACATTTTAAATTAACAGCGAAATCTGCCAACATGACAGTTGCTGGTAAGTACATAATATTTGATATGAATTTTTGAAGTACCCATAACAATATTGTTTTATGACATAAATGGATACTGCGATGCATGACACCAAGCTCTTCAGAACTAATCACGAACCATTCAAAATTCTTCACCCACTAATATTTTCATCTCATTTGAACATACTCCCTATATGTTTATTTATACTCTCTATATGATAAATATTTTTCAAAAATCCCCAATTTTTTTTTATAAATTAATTATTAAGCCATGTCTCTCTGTCTGTCCGTACGTCACCAGGTTTTGTGCCTTAAATTTTGACCTGGAATGATAAAATTTTGTATACGTGCTCTTTGTTGCTCCGAGCAGAACAAGGCGCAGGGACATAAGTCCCAAATTGATTTTTTGGGACTAATGTCCCACTGTAGTGGCAAATAAGTCCCGAACTTAGTTCGCCACGCCCAATTATTGGGGAAGTTTTCGATAAAACCCGCTGTGCGGATCGTTGAATACCCTATCCCATCCCATCCTTAAAATTAATATCCTCAAAATATAGGCCTTATGGCGATGAAATACAGAAAATGACATTGTCACAATATATTGCTCAGACAGTTTCTCAAAATCTTGTGTGGTTCGACAAAAAACAACGTATTTCTATTGCTATTGCCTTGGGATGGGGTATACAAATGGTTTTTGTAAGAAAACGCCCCCAAAATGTGGGCGTAGGTGAAAATGAGCTATGGACAAAATGTTTATATTACCATTGCGGAAGTATTTCCATCAAATACTTTTTCGAAAGTGTTAAAATTTGGACAAAAAGCGTTTTTTACTAAAAACGCCCCCAAAAAGTGGGCGTGGCAAAAAACTTTGTATGGACGAAATATAGATATTAGGATTGTCGAAATATGCTGCTCAGACACTTTTTTTAAATTCCTTACGGTTTGGCTTAAAACTACCTTTTTCTAAAAGAGGGCGTGGAAGTGGGCGGATTTGAAAATTTTTTACACTTGTTCTGCTTCGTCGGCCTAGACTCTCTATATACCAAATTTCAACACTCTAGCTCAAAATTTAAGGCCCAAAAATCGGTGACACACAGACGGTCGGACGGACGGACAACAGGCATGGCTTAATCGACTCAGCTAGCGATTCTGAATCGATGCATATACTTTGAGGTATATGTATCGAAATTATTTCTCTATGTTACAAACTTAAAGTCAAAACTAATATACCCCCTATGGGACAGGGTATAATCATTTTAAAAGTGTGGTCGAAATGGTGGATGGTGCAGAATTGCTAATGCTGGCAAGTGGAGAAGAGCAGCAGGAAGGAATAAAATCTGTAGGTAGTCCGGAGTGTGTGGAGCTTTTGGTATCGGGTAAACTAGTAGATTTCGGAGTGGACACTGGAGCATGTGCTACTATTATTTCATTAGTTAAGTATAATAAACTTTTCTTTAATTTTAGCTTAATAAGTACTGAAAAAAGTTTTACTTCTCTAAGAATTGTGCTGGAAAAACAATGGTGACTGTGCGATGATCTGATGAATTTAATGGTTTGGAATTATTTGTAATAAATGCTGACAGATTTTAAAGTCGCTTCTTGGCAGGACTCGGCTAAATGAATTGTGTCCTAAATGAAGGCAGGTATTTCAAACTACCTAGTTTAATAATAATTATATACTTAGTGAAATAGGAATTAAATTTCCACGTGTTGTAAGCCGCGATAATGGCCACTGTATAGATAATTTCACCGCTGAAATCATTCTTAAACCAGAAGCAAAACCAATTTTTAAAAAACCTAAGGTTGTTCCATATTAATTGCGTTAAAAAGTTAAAGAGGAACTCGATCGTTTGTGTAAAGAAGGCATACTAGTGCCAGTTAAATATAGTAATCATGCTTTTCCTATTGTAATTGTAAGAGCAGGAAACAAATACAAATTTGCATTGATAAAGTTACAATTAACCGTTTTATCGAAACGCAACATCATCCCTTACCAAGGGTAGATAATATTTTTGCAATTTTTTATAATTGCGAGTATTTTTGCGTTATAGATTTGTCGGGTGCTTATCAGCAGCTAAAGGTTTCTGAAAGAATCTTAAGAATATGTCACTATAAACACACATAAAGTGTTATATTAATTCAATCGATTACCATTTGGTGTAGCCAGTGCACCATCAATTTTTCAATCCGTGATGGATCAAAATCTTAGAGGAATATCGAATTTTTCCTGTTACTTAGATGACATTTTAATAGGAGGATTTTCTATGAAAATGTGCAATCAGAGTTAAGGGACTTATATTCTCTTTTGCAGAAAAATGTTAAATTCATTTGGAGTTCATCTTCTAAAAAATGTTTTGAAAAATCAAAACAACTACTACGATACTATCGTGGTAACGTGTGACGCAAGTCCATATGGAGTTGGGGCTGTGTTATCACACATTGTAAACGGAATTAAAAAAACAGTTTTATAAGCATCGAGTATTCTTTCTCCGTCAGAGAAAAAATATTCTCATATTCACCTTGAAGCAGTGATGTTTGGGATACAAATATGTTTGTATGGACATAAGTTTACTCTTTGTAGTGATAAGCAGGGTTTACGAGAAATTTACAATCCCAATCAGGATACTTCAAGTATAACCGCTTCACGATTACAACGTTGGGTGGTTATGCTCTTCATTTATGAGTATGACTTCAAATGTAGATCAGCCAAATTAAATACTCCAGCTGATGCTATGTCGCGATTGCCATTTAATGATGCAACAGTTATTCATTCAAAACTTGAGGAACAAAGCAAAACGAATAAACTAATTTTTGACAGGCTCGTTAAGCTCGAAAATAGTATTCGCCATAGAAGTACCCCATCTTTAACATAAATAGATTGCTTAAAATTCTTACGTTGGTTGCCATTGGCCTTTGGCAAAAACTTGGAGAACTTGAATTATTTCTGCAGGAAAATGATATCTATAGACATCTGCTTAATATCCGAAACTCACGCAAAGAGTAATTCGAACTTAAATCCATAGAATAAGGCTAGAGGACCTCACTATATATAAAAGAGTGTATCGAACATTCGATTGATCTTAAATTAGAAATCAAAAACATATGAGAGGCTACAATCCGCTATGCGGATCGTTGAATACCCTATCCCATCCTATCCTTAAAATTAATATCCTCAAAATATAGGCTTTATGGCGATGAAGAAATACAGAAAATGACATTGTCACAATATATTGCTCAGACAGTTTATCAAAATCTTTTATGGGTCGACAAAAAACAAAGTTTTTCCAAATGGTTTTTGTAAGAAAACGCCCCCAAAAAGTGGTCGTAGGTGAAAATGATATTTAGACAAAATGTTTATTTTATCATTACGGAAGCATTTGCATCAAAAGTTTTTTCGAATTTTTTTTTAAAATTTGGACAAAAAGCGTTTTTTTACTAAAAACGCCCCCAAAAAGTAGGCGTGGCAAAAAACTTTGTGTGGACGAAATATAGATATTAGGATTGTCTAAATATGTTGCTGACACACTTTTTTGAAATTTCTTACGGTTTGGCTTAAAACTACGTTTTTCTTTAAAGGGGGCGTGGCAGTGGGCGGATTTTAAAGTTTTTTACACGTGTTCTGGATCCCATATACCATATTTCATTATCCTAGCTCAAAATTTAAGGCCCAAAAATCGGTGACGAACAGATAGACGGACGGACGGACGGACAGACAGACATGGCTAATTCGACTCAGCTAGCGATTCTGAGTCGATCCATATACTTTGAGGTATATGTAGCAAAATTATTTCTCTATGTTACAAACTATGTATCAAAACTAATATACCCCTATGGGATAGGGTATAAAAAAAATATGAGAAGGCTACAATCCTCTGTGCGGATCGTTGAATACCCTATCCCATCCCATCCTTAAAATTAATATCTCCAAAAAGTGGGCTTTATTAGCCTATAATATAGAAAATGACATTGTCACAACAATATATTGTTCAAACAGTTTATCAGAATATTTTGTTGTTTGACAAAACACATCGTTTTCCTAGTGCATATGCTATGGGGTAGGGTATACAAACGGTTTTTGTAAGAAAGCGCCCCCAAAAAGTGGGCGTGGCCTAAAATGAACTATGGACGAAATGTTTATATTTATATTACTAATTATTCTGCATCAAAATTTTTCGAAAATTTTAAAACTTGACCATAAAACATTTTTTATTAAAAACGCCCCCAAAAAGTTGGCGTGGCAAAAAACTTTAAATGAACGAAATATAGATATTACGATTGTCTAACTACGTTTCTCAGACACTTTGTCAAAATTCCCTATGGTTTCGCCAAAAAATACATTTTTCTAAAAAGGGGGCGTGGCAGTGGGCGGATTTCAAAAATGTTTACACTTGTTCTGCTGGGAGCAACAAAGAGCACGTGTACCAAATTTCATCCTTCTAGCTCAAAATTTAAGGCCCAAAAACTGGTGACGGACGGACGGACGGACGGACGGACGGACAGACATGGCTAAATCGACTTTGTTAGCGATTCTGAGTCGATCCATATACTTTGAGGTATATGTAGCTAAATTATTTCTCTATGTTTCAAACTATGTATCAAAACGAATATACCCCTATGGGATAGGGTATAATCATTATATTCCATGTGCTTTGTTTCAAAATGTCGCTAAATGTAGCTACATATACCTTAAAGTATATGGATCGAATCAGAATCGATAGCTGAGTCGATTTAGCCATGTCTGTCCGTCCGTCCGTCCGCCCGTACGTCACCAGTTTTTGTGCCTCAAATTTTGCTCCCAGCAGAACAAGAGTGTAAACGACTTTCCTTGTTTTAGAACCATAATCACTTCCGCGGCTTTCCACTGTCTTGGTATGTACTCTAATCTAATTGCCGCATTTACAATGTAGAGAAGGAGCCTTTTAGGCTTTACTTTATGTATTCACCGTTTAAGCTCTTCAATACTTGCATATCTTACTACATTACTTTCGGTTGTAGTGTTAAATACATATACCCTATCCCATAGGGGTATATTAGTTTTGATACATAGTTTGTAACATAGTGAAATAATTTTGCTATATATACCTCAAAGTTTATGGATAGACTCAGAATCGCTAGCTGAGTCGAATTAGCCATGTCTGTCTGTCCGTCCGTCCGTACGTCACCAGTTTTTGGGCCTTAAATTTTGAGCTAGAAGGATGAAATTCGGTACACGTGCTCTTTGTTGCTCCACCAGAACAAGTGTATAAATTTTTGAAATCCGCCCACTGCCACGCCCCCTTTTTAGAAAAACGTATTTTTTGGCCAAACCATAGGGAATTTTGAAAAACTTTCTGAACAACATATTTAGACAATCTGAATATCTGTATTTCGTTTATATAAAGTTTTTTGCCACGCCCACTTTTTGGGGGCGTTTTTAATAAAAAACGTTTTTCGGTCAAATTTTAAAGTTTTCGAAAAAACTTTTGATACAGAATCATTAGTAATATAAATATGAACATTTCGTTTATAGACCATTTTAACCCACCCCCACTTTTTGGGGGCGTTTTTATATAAAAAACATATGAGAAGGCTACAATCCACTGTGCGGATCGTTGAATACCCTATCCCATCCTATCTGTAAAACTAAAATCCCCAAAAGTGGACATGGCTAAAAACACGATGTGGATAAAATAAAGAAAATGACATGGTGGCAACAAATTCTTCAGACTGCTTATAAAAAACTTTTACGGTTCTAGAAAAGACAAGGTTTTCTCCTGCATATTATGTTATGGGGTAGGGTATAAAAATGGTTTTTATATAAAAATGCCCCCAAAAAGTGGGCGTGGGTTAAAATGGTCTATTGACGAAATGTTCATATTAATATTACTAATGATTCTGCATCAAAAGTTTTTTAGAAAATTTTAAAATTTGACCGAAAAACGTTTTTTATTAAAAACGCCCCCAAAAAGTGGGCGTGGCAAAAAACTTTACATGAACCAAATACAGATATTCAGATTGTCTAAATATGTTGTTCAGAAAATTTTTCAAAATTCCTTATGGTTTGGCCAAAAAATTCGTTTTTCTAAAAAGGGGGCGTGGCAGTGGGCGGATTTCAAAAATTTTTACACTTGTTCTGCTGGGAGCAACAAGGAGCACGTGTACCAAATTTCATCCTTCTAGCTCAAAATTTAAGGCCCAAAAACTGGTGACGTACGGACGGACGGACAGACATGGCTAAATCGACTCAGCTATCGATTCTGAGTCGATCCATATACTTTGAGGTATATGTAGCAAAATTATTTCTCTATGTTACAAACTATGTATCAAAACTAATATACCCCTATGGGATAGGGAATAAAAACAATAGTAAATATTGTTGTAAAAATTGAACCAATGTGTAAGGATTCTAAATCTGTCCTCAGTCCAAGCACTGCCAAGGATATAATCATACGCAAACCTATTGTCAAACAGAACCGCGGTGTGTAAATTGCGCCGGAAATCTTCTGATGGTAGATTGTAGGTCAGATAAGAAAATTCCAGCTATCTGCATTAACTGTAAAGGCAATCATCCAGCAAGTTATCGTGGCTGTTAAGTAGCTGAAGACTTACAAAAAAGTTCCGATTGAAAATATACCGAAGCCAAAGCAAACTACAATCGAAAAACCTAAATTTCCAAATACTACGCGGCCATTGGAAATACGATCGGATCTTGTACATCCAAAACCAAATGTACAAACGTATGCACAAGCTACAGTATCCGAAAATGCTGAAAAAATATCTCACCTGGCCCAGTTGCAAACGTATTCTCGATTATACTTTCAAAAATTGAGGAACAAAGCAAAACGAATAAACTTATTTTCGACAGGCTAGTTAAGCTCGAAATAGTATTCGCAACAGACGTACTTCACGTTCAATATGAATACTTACTTAATTAAGAAGCGCTACAGTCCGGGATGAACCTGGGCCTAAACCAACATGCCTCTCCAATTAGCCCGGGCCTTAGCTAACTGCGACGTCTGGCTGGGAATCGAAGACTCTGCGAGCCGGAGTATTGGTGTCCATTCGTTCTACATGTCCTAGCCATCTTAGGTGTATCTCTTAGAACCCCATTGGAACTCGAAGTCGCGGTTGACTCCTTTATCAATACCATTCAAAAAGCAGCGTGGAGTAATACTCCTCAACAAAGCAAAATAGTGAGCTATAGTAAAATTAAGTACCCCCGAGAAATAAAAGATTTAGTAAGACAAAAAAGAAAAGCTCGTAAAAGATGGCACCAAACTCGTGCCCCGCAAGATAAAACACATCTCAATCGGTTGAGTAACATGCTATCAAATTCGATTAAAAAATTTTAAAACCATGCAGTAGAAACTTATCTGCAAAGCCTAACCGCTAGAAAAGAATCGAATTATTCACTTTGGAAAGCAATTAAAGTCATAAAACGGCCAAAAAACGCTGTGCCACCAATGAGGGTAAGATTCATGGGCAAAAAGCGATAACGAAAAGGCAGACGTCTTTGACGCTCATCTCGTGAAAACATTTAAGCAATTTGATGGTCGAGCCCAAAACCAAAACATCAATGTATTTAACACTACAACCGAAAGTAATGTAGTAAGATATGCAAGTATTGAAGAGCTTAAACGGTGAATACATAAAGTAAAGCCTAAAAGGCTCCTTCTCTACATTGTAAATGCGGCAATTAGATTAGAGTACATACCAAGACAGTGGAAAGCCGCGGAAGTGATTATGGTTCTAAAACAAGGAAAGTCGTTTACACTCTTGTTCTGCTGGGAGCAAAATTTGAGGCACAAAAACTGGTGACGTACGGGCGGACGGACGGACGGACAGACATGGCTAAATCGACTAAGCTATCGATTCTGATTCGATCCATATACTTTAAGGTATATGTAGCTACATTTAGCGACATTTTGAAACAAAGCACATGGAATATAATGATTATACCCTATCCCATAGGGGTATATTAGTTTTGATACATAGTTTGTAACATAGAGAAATAATTTAGCTACATATACCTCAAAGTATATGGATCGACTCAGAATCGCTAACAAAGTCGATTTAGCCATGTCTGTCCGTCCGTCCGTCCGTCCGTCCGTCACCAGTTTTTGGGCCTTAAATTTTGAGCTAGAAGGATGAAATTTGGTACACGTGCTCTTTGTTGCTCCCAGCAGAACAAGTGTAAAAATTTTTGAAATCCGCCCACTGCCACGCCCCCTTTTTAGAAAAACGTATTTTTTGGCCAAACCATAAGGAATTTTAAAAACTTTCTGAACAACATATTTAGACAATCTGAATATCTGTATTTCGTTCATATAAAGTTTTTTGCCACGCCCTCTTTTTGGGGGCGTTTTTAATAAAAAACCTTTTTCGGTCAAATTTTAAAATTTTCGAAAAAAATTTTGATGCAGTATCATAAGTAATATAAATATGAACATTTCGTCCATAGACCATTTTAACCCACGCCCACTTTTTGGGGGCGTTTTTATATAAAAACCATTTTTATACACTACCCCATAACATATACAGGAGAAAACCTTGTCTTTTGTAGAACCGTTAAAGTTTTTTATAAGCAGTCTGATGAATTTGTTGTCACCATGACATTTTCTTTATATTATCCACATCGTGTGCTTAGCCATGTCCACTTTTTGGGGATTTAAGTTTTACAGATAGGATGGGATAGGGTATTCAACGATCCGCACAGCGGATTGTAGCCTTCCATATGTTTTATAAGCAGTCTGAAGAATTTGTTGTCACCATGCCATTTTGTTTATTTTATCCACATCGTATTTTTAGCCATGTCCACTTTTTGGGAATTTTAGTTTTACAGATAGGATGGGATAGGGTATTCAACGATCCGCACAGTGGATTGTAGCCTTCTCATATGTTTATACCCTATCCCATAGGGGTATATTAGTTTTGATACTTAGTTTGTAACATAGAGAAATAATTTTGCTACATATACCTCAAAGTATATGGATCGACTCAGAATCGCTAGCTGAGTCGATTAAGCCATGTCTGTCTGTCCGTCCGTCCGTCCGTCTGTACGTCACCGATTTTTAGGCCTTAAATTTTGAGCTAGGATAATGAAATTTGGTATATAGGATCCTCGTCTCTGCCTACAGAACAAGTGTAAAAAATTTTGAAATCCGCCCACTGCCACGCCCCCTTTTAAGAAAAACTCAGTTTTTGACCAAACCGTAATTAACTTTAAAAAAGTTTTTGAACACCATATTTAGACAATATTAATATCTATATTTCGTCCATATAAAGTTTTTGCCACGCCCACTTTTTGGGGGCGTTTTCAATTAAAAACTGTTTTCGGTCAAATTTTAAATTTTTCGAAAAAATTTTTGATGCAGAATCATTAACATTATTAATATGAACATTTCGTCTATATACCATTTCAACCCACGCCCACTTTTTGGGGGCGTTTTTATATAAAAACCATTTTTATACACTACCCCATAACATATGCAGGAGAAAACCTTGTCTGTTGTAGAACCGTAAAATTGTTTTGTAAGCAGTCTGAAGAATTTGTTGTCACTATATCATTTTTTCTACTTTATCCACATCGTGTTTTTAGCCATGCCCCCTTTTTTGGGGATTTTAGTTTTATGGATAGGATGGGATAGGGTATTCAACGATCCGCACAGCGGATTGTAGCCGTCTCATATTTATACCCTATCCCATAGGGGTATATTAATTTTGATACTTAGTTTGTAACATAGAGAAATAATTTTGCTACATATACCTCAAAGTATATGGATCGACTCAGAATCGCTAGCTGAGTCGATTAAGCCATGTCTGTCTGTCCGTCCGTCCGTCCGTCCGTCCGTCTGTGTGTCACCGATTTTTGGGCCTTAAATTTTGAGCTAGAGTGTTGAAATTTGGTATATAGACTCTTTGGCCGACGAAGCAGAACAAGTGTAAAAATTTTTGAAATCCGCCCACTGCCACGCCCCCTTTTAGAAAAACGTAGTTAAAAGCCAAACGGTAAGGAATTTCAAAAAAGTGTCTGAGCAGCATATTTAGACGCCCACTTTTTGGGGGTGTTTTTAGCAAAAAACGCTTTTCGTCCAAATTTTAAAACTTTCGAAAAAATTTTTGATGCAAATACTTCCCCAATGGTAATATAAACATTTATTTATATATGTCAATAGATCATTTTCACCTACGCCCACATTTTGGGGCGTTTTCTTACAAAAACCATTTGATTGCCCCATCCCAAGGCATTAGCAATAGAAATACGTTGTTTTTTGTCGAATCACAAAAGATTTTGATAAACTGTCTGACCAATATATTGTGACAATGTCATTTTCTGTATTTCATCGCCATGAGGCCTATATTTTGAGGATATTAATTTTAAGGTGGGATGGGCTAGGGTATTCAACGAGCCGCACAGCGGATTGTAGCCTCTCATATGTTTATACCCTATCCCATAGGGGTATATTAGTTTTGATACATAGTTTGTAACATAGAGAAATAATTTAGCTTCATATACCTCAAAGTATATGGATCGACTCAGAATCGATAGCTGAGTCGATTTAGCCATGTCTGTCCGTCCGTCCGTCCGTCCGTCCGTACGTCACCAGTTTTTGGGCCTTAAATTTTGAGCTAGAAGGATGAAATTTAGTACACGTGCTCTTTGTTTCTCCTAGCAGAACAAGTGTAAAAATTTTTGAAATCCGCTCACTGCCACGCCCCCTTTTTAGAAAAACGTATTTTTTGGCCAAACCATACGGAATTTTGAAAAACTTTCTGAACAACATATTTAGACAATCTGAATATCTGTATTTCGTTCATATAAAGTTTTTTGCCACGCCCACTTTTTGGGGGCGTTTTTAATAAAAAACGTTTTTCGGTCAAATTTTAAAATTTTCGAAAAAACTTTTGATGCAGAATCATTATTAGTATAAATATGAACATTTCGTCCATAGACTATTTCAACCCACGCCCACTTTTCGGGGGCGTTTTAATATAAAAACCATTTTTATACACTACCCCATAACATATGCAAGAGAAAACCTTGTCTTTTGTAGAACCGTTCAAGTGTTTTGTAAGCAGTCTGAAGAATTTGTTGTCACTATATCATTTTTTCTATTTATCCACATCGTGTTTTTAGCCATGTCCCCTTTTTTGGGGATTTTAGTTTTATGGATAGGATGGGATAGGGTATTCAACGATCCGCACAGCGGATTGTAGCCTTCTCATATGTTTTTTTACCCTATCGCATAGGGGTATATTAGTTTTGATACTTAATTTGTAACATAGAGAAATAATTTTGCTACATATACCTCAAAGTATATGGATCGACTCAGAATCGCTAGCTGAGTCGATTAAGCCATGTCTGTCTGTCCGTCCGTCCGTCCGTCTGTACGTCACCGATTTTTAGGCCTTAAATTTTGAGCTAGGATAATGAAATTTGGTATATAGGATCCTCGTCTCTGCCTACAGAACAAGTGTAAACATTTTTGAAATCCGCCTACGGCCACGCCCCCTTTTAAGAAAAACTCAGTTTTTGACCAAACCGTAAGGAATTTTAAAAAAGTTTCTGAACAACATATTTAGACAATATTAATATCTATATTTCGTCCATATAAAGTTTTTTGCCACGCCCACTTTTTGGGGGCGTTTTCAATAAAAAACTGTTTTCGGTCAAATTTTAAATTTTTCGAAAAAAATGTTGATGCAGAATCATTAACATTATGAATATGAACATTTCGTCTATATACCATTTAAACCCACGCCCACTTTTTGGGGGCGTTTTTATATAAAAACCATATTTATACACTACCCCATAACATATGCAGGAGAAAACCTTGTTTTTTGTAGAACCGTAAAATTGTTTTCTAAGCAGTCTGAAGAATTTGTTGTCACTATATCATTTTTTCTATTTTATCCACATCGTGTTTTTAGCCATGCCCCCTTTTTTGGGGATTTTAGTTTTATGGATAGGATGGGATAGGGTATTCAACGATCCGCACAGCGGATTGTAGCCTTCTCATATGTTTATACCCTATCCCATAGGGGTATATTAGTTTTGATACATAGTTTGTAACATAGAGAAATAATTTCGATACATATACCTCAAAGTATATGGATCGATTCAGAATCGCTAGCTGAGTCGATTTAGCCATGTCTGTCCGTCCGTCCGTCCGTCCGTACGTCACCAGTTTTTGGGCCTTAAATTTTGAGCTAGAAGGATGAAATTTGGTACACGTGCTCTTTGTTGCTCCCAGCAGAACAAGTGTAAAAATTTTTGAAATCCGCCCACTGCCACGCCCCCTTTTTAGAAAAACGTTTTTTTTTGCCAAACCATAAGGAATTTTGAAAAACTTTCTGAACAACATATTTAGATAATCTGAATATCTGTATTTCGTTTATATAAAGTTTTTTGCCACGCCCACTTTTTGGGGGCGTTTTTAATAAAAAACATTTTTCGGTCAAATTTTAAAATTTTCGAAAAAAGTTTTGATGCAGCATCATTAGTTATATAAATATGAACATTTCGTAAATAGACCATTTTAACCCACCCCCACTTTTTGGGGGCGTTTTTATATAAAAACCATTTTTATACCCTACCCCATAACATATGCAGTTTTTTATAAGCGGTCTGAAGAATTTGTTGTCACCATGTCATTTTCTTTATTTTATCCACATCGTATTTTTAGCCATGTCCACTTTTTGGGAATTTTAGTTTTACAGATAGGATGGGATAGGGTATTCAACGATCCGCACAGTGGATTGTAGCCTTCTCATATGTTTATACCCTATCCCATAGGGGTATATTAGTTTTGATACTTAGTTTGTAACATAGAGAAATAATTTTGCTACATATACCTCAAAGTATATGGATCGATTCAGAATCGCTAGCTGAGTCGATTAAGCCATGTCCGCCTGTCCGTCCGTCCGTCCGTCCGTCCGTCCGTCTGTGTGTCACCGATTTTTGGGCCTTAAATTTTGAGCTAGAGTGTTGAAATTTGGTATATAGACTCTTTGGCCGACGAAGCAGAACAAGTGTAAAAATTTTTGAAATCCGCCCACTGCCACGCCCCCTTTTAGAAAAACGTAGTTAAAAGCCAAACGGTAAGGAATTTCAAAAAAATGTCTGAGCAGCATATTTAGACAATCCTAATATCTATATTTCGTCCATACAAGGTCTTTTGCCACGCCCACTTTTTGGGGGTGTTTTTAGCAAAAAACGCTTTTCGTCCAAATTTTAAAACTTTCGAAAAAAATGTTGATGCAAATACTTCCGCAATGGTAATATAAACATTTTGTCAATAGATCATTTTCACCTACGCCCACATTTTGGGGGCGTTTTCTTACAAAAACCATTTGTATACCCCATCCCAAGGCATTAGCAATAGAAATACGTTGTTTTTTGTCGAACCACAAAAGATTTTGAGAAACTGTCTGAGCAATATATTGTGACAATGTCATTTTCTGTTTATACCCTATCCCATAGGGGTATATTAGTTTTGATACTTAGTTTGTAACATAGAGAAATAATTTTGCTACATATACCTCAAAGTATATGGATCGACTCAGAATCCCTAGCTGAGTCGATTAAGCCATGTCTGTCTGTCCGTCCGTCCGTCCGTCCGTCCGTCTGTACGTCACCGATTTCTAGGCCTTAAATTTTGAGCTAGGATAATGAAATTTGGTATATAGGATCCTCGTCTCTGCCTACAGAACAAGTGTAAAAATTTTTGAAATCCGCCCACTGCCACGCCCCCTTTTAAGAAAAACTCAGTTTTTGACCAAACCGTAAGGAACTTTAAAAAAGTTTCTGAACAACATATTTAGACAATATTAATATCTATATTTCGTCGATATAAAGTTTTTTGCCACGCCCACTTTTTGGGGGCGGTTTCAATTAAAAATTGTTTTCGGACAAATTTTAAATTTTTCGAAAAAAGTTTTGATGCAGAATCATTAACATTATTAATATGAACATTTCGTCTATATACCATTTTAACCCATGCCCACTTTTTGGGGGCGTTTTTATATAAAAACCATTTTTATACACTACCCCATAACATATGCAGGAGAAAACCTTGTCTGTTGTAGAACCGTAAAATTGTTTTGTAAGCAGTCTGAAGAATATGTTGTCACTATATCATTTTTTCTATTTTATCCACATCGTGTTTTTAGCCATGCCCCCTTTTTTGGGGATTTTAGTTTTATGGATAGGATGGGATAGGTTATTCAACGATCCGCACAGCGGATTGTAGCCTTCTCATATGTTTTTGATACTTAGTTTGTAACATAGAGAAATAATTTTGCTACATATACCTCAAAGTATATGGATCGACTCAGAATCGCTAGCTGAGTCGATTAAGCCATGTCTGTCTGTCCGTCCGTCCGGCCGTCCGTCCGTCCGTCCGTCTGTACGTCACCGATTTTTAGGCCTTAAATTTTGAGCTAGGATAATGAAATTTGGTATATAGGATCCTCGTCTCTGCCTACAGAACAAGTGTAAAAATTTTTGAAATCCGCCCACTGCCACGCCCCCTTTTAAGAAAAACTCAGTTTTTGACCAAACCGTAAGGAATTTTAAAAAAGTTTCTGAACAACATATTTAGACAATATTAATATCTATATTTCGTCCGTATAAAGTGTTTTGCCACGCCCACTTTTTGGGGCGTTTTCAATTAAAAACTGTTTTCGGTCAAATTTTAAATTTTTCGAAAAAAATTTTGATGCAGAATCATTAACATTATTAATATAAACATTTCGTCTATATACAATTTTAACCCACGCCCACTTTTTGGGGGCGTTTTTATATAAAAACCATTTTTATACACTACCCCATAACATATGCAGGAGAAAACCTTGTCTCTTGTAGAACCGTAAAATTGTTTTGTAAGCAGTCCGAAGAATTTGTTGTCACTATATCATTTTTTCTATTTTATCCACATCGTGTTTTTAGCCACGCCCACTTTTTTGGGATTTTAGTTTTATGGTTAGGATGGGATAGGGTATTCAACGATCCGCACAGCGGATTGTAGCCTTCTCATATGTTTATACCCTATCCCATAGGGGTATATTAGTTTTGATACTTAGTTTGTAACATAGAGAAATAATTTTGCTACATATACCTCAAAGTATATGGATCGACTCAGAATCGCTAGCTGAGTCGATTAAGCCATGTCTGTCTGTCCGTCCGTCCGTCCGTCCGTCCGTCCGTCCGTCCGTCCGTCTGTACGTCACCGATTTTTAGGCCTTAAATTTTGAGCTAGGATAATGAAATTTGGTATATAGGATCCTCGTCTCTGCCTACAGAACAAGTGTAAAAATTTTTGAAATCCGCCCACTGCCACGCCCCCTTTTAAGAAAAACTCAGTTTTTGGCCAAACCGTAGGGAATTTTAAAAAAGTTTCTAAACAACATATTTAGACAATATTAATATCTATATTTCGTCCATATAAAGTTTTTTGCCACGCCCACTTTTTGGGGGCGTTTTCAATAAAAAACTGTTTTCGGTCAAATTTTAAATTTTTCGAAAAAAATTTTGATGCAGAATCATTAACATTATTAATATGAACATTTCGTCTATATACTATTTTAACCCACGCCCACTTTTTGGGGGCGTTTTTATATAAAAACCATTTTTATACACTACCCCATAACATATGCAAGAGAAAACCTTGTCTTTTGTAGAACCGTTAAAGTGTTTTGTAAGCAGTCTGAAGAATTTGTTGTCACTATATCATTTTTTCTATTTATCCACATCGTGTTCTTAGCCATGCCCCCTTTTTTGGGGATTTTAGTTTTATGGATAGGATGGGATAGGGTATTCAACGATCCGCACAGCGGATTGTAGCCTTCTCATATGTTCTTTTGTAGAACCGTAAAAGTTTTTTATAAGCAGTCTGAAGAATTTGTTGTCACCATTCCATTTTCTTTATTTTATCCACATCGTGTTTTTAGCATGTCCACTTTTTGGGGATTTTAGTTTTACAGATAGGATGGGATAGGGTATTCAACGATCCGCACAGTGGATTGTAGCCTCTCATATGTTTTTTTTTGTAATTGTGGGTGCAAATTGTCTACGTGGATTTTGGTTTTGTAATATCGTTGTGTTTAAATTTTTTGTAGGGTTCACTTTGGTAGATCACCCTTTTTTACGAAGCGTACTATTATTTGTAATTTCTTTGTGATCGCCGACGGTAAATTTCCCCTTCAAAACACTAATTTCACTACAATCAATTAATTTTATTTTTACACGTTCTGTGTGATATCTTTATTATACCCTATCCCATAATGGGGTATATTAGTTTTGATACATAGTTTGTAACATAGAGAAATAATTTAGCTACATATACCTCAAAGTATATGGATCGACTCAGAATCGATAGCTGAGTCGATTTAGCCATGTCTGTCCGTCCGTCCGTACGTCACCAGTTTTTAGACCTTAAATTTTGAGCTAGAAGGATGAAATTTGGTACACGTGCTCTTTGTTGCTCCCAGCAGAACAAGTGTAAAAAGTTTTGAAATCCGCCCACTGCCACGCCCCCTTTTTAGAAAAACGTATTCTTTGGCCAAACCATAAGGATTTTGAAAAACTTTCTGAACAACATATTTAGACAATCTGAATATCTGTATTTCGTTCATATAAAGTTTTTTGCCACGCCCACTTTTTGGTGGCGTTTTAATAAAAAACGTTTTTCGGTCAAATTTTAAAATTTTCTAAAAAAACTTTTGATGCAGAATCATTAGTAATAAAAATATGAACATTTCGTCAATAGACCATTTTAACCCACGCCCACTTTTTGGGGGCGTTTTTATATAAAAACCATTTTTATACCCTACCCCATAACATATGCAGGAGAAAACCTTGTCTTTTGTAGAACCGTCAAAGTTTTTTGTAAACAGTCTGAACAATTTGTTGTCACCATGTCATTTTCTTTATTTTATCCACATCGTGTTTTTAGCCATGTCCACTTTTTGGGGATTTTAGTTTTACAGATAGGATGGGATAGGGTATTCAACGATCCGCACAGTGGATTGTAGCCTTCTCATATGTTTTTTTCTATTTATCCACATCGTGTTTTTAGCCATGCCCCCTTTTTTGGGGATTTTAGTTTTATGGATAGGATGGGATAGGGTATTCAACGATCCGCACAGCGGATTGTAGCCTTCTCATATGTTTATACCCTATCCCATAGGGGTATATTAGTTACACATAGGGGTATATTAGTTTTGATACTTAGTTTGTAACATAGAGAAATAATTTTGCTACATATACCTCAAAGTATATGGATCGACTCAGAATCGCTAGCTGAGTCGATTAAGCCATGTCTGTCTGTCCGTCCGTCCGTCCGTCCGTCCGTCTGTACGTCACCGATTTTTAGGCCTTAAATTTTGAGCTAGGATAATGAAATTTGGTATATAGGATCCCCGTCTCTGCCTACAGAGCAAGTGTAAAAAATTTTGAAATCCGCCCACTGCCACGCCCTCTTTTTAGAAAAACTCAGGTTTTGACCAAACCGTAAGGAATTTTAAAAAAGTTTCTGAACAGCATACTTAGACAATATTAATATCTATATTTCGTCCATATAAAGTTTTTTGCCACGCCCACTTTTTGGGGGCGTTTTCAATAAAAAAACTGTTTTCGGTCAAATTTTAAATTTTTCGAAAAAAATGATGCAGAATCATTAACATTATTAATATGAACATTTCGTCTATATACTATTTTAACCCACGCCCACTCTTTGGGGGCGTTTTTATATAAAAACCATTTTTATACACTACCCCATAACATATGCAAGAGAAAACCTTGTCTTTTGTAGAACCGTTAAAGTGTTTTGTAAGCAGTCTGAAGAATTTGTTGTCACTATATCATTTTTTCTATTTATCCACATCGTGTTTTTAGCCATGCCCCCTTTTTTGGGGATTTTAGTTTTATGGATAGGATGGGATAGGGTATTCAACGATCCGCACAGCGGATTGAAGCCTTCTCATATGTTTATACCCTATCCCATAGGGGTATATTAGTTTTGATACTTAGTTTGTAACATAGAGAAATAATTTTGCTACATATACCTCAAAGTATATGGATCGACTCAGAATCGCTAGCTGAGTCGATTAAGCCATGTCTGTCTGTCCGTCCGTCCGTCCGTCCGTCCGTCCGTCTGTACGTCACCGATTTTTAGGCCTTAAATTTTGAGCTAGGATAATGAAATTTGGTATATAGGATCCTCGTCTCTGCCTACAGAACAAGAGTAAACATTTTTGAAATCCGCCCACTGCCACGCCCCCTTTTAAGAAAAACTCAGTTTTTGACCAAACCGTAAGGAACTTTAAAAAAGTTTCTGAACAACATATTTAGACAATATTAATATCTATATTTCGTCGATATAAAGTTTTTTGCCACGCCCACTTTTTGGGGGCGTTTTCAATTAAAAATTGTTTTCGGTCAAATTTTAAATTTTTCGAAAAAAGTTTTGATGCAGAATCATTAACATTATTAATATGAACATTTCGTCTATATACCATTTTAACCCATGCCCACTTTTTGGGGGCGTTTTTATATAAAAACCATTTTTATACACTACCCCATAACATATGCAGCAGAAAATCTTGTCTTTTGTAGAACCGTAAAAGTTTTTATACCCTATCCCATAGGGGGGTATATTAGTTTTGACATTAAGTTTGTAACATAGAGAAATAATTTCGATACATATACCTCAAAGTATATGGATCGATTCAGAATCGCTAGCTGAGTCGAATAAGCCATGTCTGTCTGTCCGTCCGTCCGTCTGTCCGTCTGTGTGTCACCGATTTTTGGGACTTAAATTTTGAGCTAGAGAGTTCAAATTTGGTATATAGACTCTCTGGCCGACGAAGCAGAACAAGTGTAAAAATTTTTGAAATCCGCCCACTGCCACGCCCCCTTTTTAGAAAAACGTAGTTTTAAGCCAAACCGTAAGGAATTTCAAAAAAGTGCCTGAGCAGCATATTTAGACAATCCTAATATCTATATTTCGTCCATACAAAGTTTTTTGCCACGCCCACTTTTTGGGGGCGTTTTTAGTAAAAAAACGTTTTTTGTCCAAACTTTAAAACTTTCGAAAAAATTTTTGATGCAAATACTTCCGCAATGGTAATATAAACATTTTGTCCATAGATCATTTTCACCTACGCCCACAGTTTGGGGGCCTTTTCTTACAAAAACCATTTGTATACCCCATCCCAAGGCATTAGCAATTGAAATACGTTGTTTTTTGTCGAACCACAAAAGATTTTGATAAACTGTCTGAGCAATATATTGTGACAATGTCATTTTCTGTATTTCATCGCCATAAGGCCTATATTTTGAGGATATTAATTTTAAGGATGGGATGGGATAGGGTATTCAACGATCCGCACAGCGGATTGTAGCCTCTCATATGTTTATACCCTATCCCATAGGGGGGTATATTAGTTTTGATACATAGTTTGTAACATAGAGAAATAATTTTGCTACATATACCTCAAAGTATATGGATCGACTCAGAATCGCTAGCTGAGTCGAATTAGCCATGTCTGTCTGTCCGTCCGTCCGTCCGTCTGTCTGTTCGTCACCGATTTTTGGGCCTTAAATTTTGAGCTAGGATAATGAAATTTGGTATATAGGATCCTTGTGCGAGTCACCAGAACAAGTGTAAAAATTTTTGAAATCCGCCCACTGCCACGCCCCTTTTTTAGAAAAACTTATTTTTTGGCCAAACCGTAAGGAATTTCAAAAAGTGTCTGAGCAGAATATTTAGACAATCCTAATATCTATATTTCGTTCATACAAAGTTTTTTGCCACGCCCACTTTTTTGGGGCGTTTTTAGTAAAAAACGTTTTTTGTCCAAATTTTAAAACTTTCGAAAAAAATTTTGATGCAAATACTTCCGCAATGGTAATATAAACATTTTGTCCATAGATCATTTTCACCTACGCCCACATTTTGGGGGCGTTTTCTTACAAAAACCATTTGTGTACCCCATCCCAAGGCATTAGCAATAGAAATACGTTGTTTTTTGTCGAACCACAAAAGATTTTGAGAAACTGTCTGAGCAATATATTGTGACAATGTCATTTTCTGTATTTCATCGCCATAAAGCCTATATTTTGAGGATATTAATTTAAAGGATGGGATGGGATAGGGTATTCAACGATCCGCATAGCGGATTGTAGCCTCTCATATGTTTCTAATTAAGTTTGGGATATTATTTGTGACATTCGTTAGTTCGTTAATTATACCCTATCCCATAGGGGTATATTAGTTTTGATACTTAGTTTGTAACATAGAGAAATAATTTTGCTACATATACCTCAAAGTATATGGATCGACTCAGAATCGCTAGCTGAGTCGATTAAGCCATGTCTGTCTGTCCGTCCGTCCGTCCGTCCGTCCGTCTGTACGTCACCGATTTTTAGGCCTTAAATTTTGAGCTAGGATAATGAAATTTGGTATATAGGATCCTCGTCTCTGCCTACAGAACAAGTGTAAAAATTTTTTAAATCCGCCCACTGCCACGCCCCCTTTTAAGAAAAACTCAGTTTTTGACCAAACCGTAAGGAATTTTAAAAAAGTTTCTGAACAACATATTTAGACAATATTAATATCTATATTTCGTCCGTATAAAGTGTTTTGCCACGCCCACTTTTTGGGGCGTTTTCAATTAAAAACTGTTTTCGGTCAAATTTTAAATTTTTCGAAAAAAATTTTGATGCAGAATCATTACCATTATTAATATGAACATTTCGTCTATATACCATTTTAACCCATGCCCACTTTTTGGGGGCGTTTTTATATAAAAACCATTTTTATACACTACCCCATAACATATGCAGGAGAAAACCTTGTCTGTTGTAGAACCGTAAAATTGTTTTGTAAGCAGTCTGAAGAATTTGTTGTCACTATATCATTTTTTCTATTTTATCCACATCGTGTTTTTAGCCATGCCCCCTTTTTTTGGGATTTTAGTTTTATGGATAGGATGGGATAGGTTATTCAACGATCCGCACAGCGGATTGTAGCCTTCTCATATGTTTTTGATACTTAGTTTGTAACATAGAGAAATAATTTTGCTACATATACCTCAAAGTATATGGATCGACTCAGAATCGCTAGCTGAGTCGATTAAGCCATGTCTGTCTGTCCGTCCGTCCGTCCGTCCGTCCGTCTGTACGTCACCGATTTTTAGGCCTTAAATTTTGAGCTAGGATAATGAAATTTGGTATATAGGATCCCCGTCTCTGCCTACAGAACAAGTGTAAAAAATTTTGAAATCCGCCCACTGCCACGCCCTCTTTTTAGAAAAACTCAGTTTTTGACCAAACCGTAAGGAATTTTAAAAAAGTTTCTGAACAGCATACTTAGACAATATTAATATCTATATTTCGTCCATATAAAGTTTTTTGCCACGCCCACTTTTTGGGGGCGTTTTCAATAAAAAAACTGTTTTCGGTCAAATTTTAAATTTTTCGAAAAAAATGATGCAGAATCATTAACATTATTAATATGAACATTTCGTCTATATACTATTTTAACCCACGCCCACTCTTTGGGGGCGTTTTTATATAAAAACCATTTTTATACACTACCCCATAACATATGCAAGAGAAAACCTTGTCTTTTGTAGAACCGTTAAAGTGTTTTGTAAGCAGTCTGAAGAATTTGTTGTCACTATATCATTTTTTCTATTTATCCACATCGTGTTTTTAGCCATGCCCCCTTTTTTGGGGATTTTAGTTTTATGGATAGGATGGGATAGGGTATTCAACGATCCGCACAGCGGATTGAAGCCTTCTCATATGTTTATACCCTATCCCATAGGGGTATATTAGTTTTGATACTTAGTTTGTAACATAGAGAAATAATTTTGCTACATATACCTCAAAGTATATGGATCGACTCAGAATCGCTAGCTGAGTCGATTAAGCCATGTCTGTCTGTCCGTCCGTCCGTCTGTACGTCACCGATTTTTAGGCCTTAAATTTTGAGCTAGGATAATGAAATTTGGTATATAGGATCCTCGTCTCTGCCTACAGAACAAGTGTAAAAATTTTTGAAATCCGCCCACTGCCACGCCCCCTTTTAAGAAAAACTCAGTTTTTGACCTAACCGTAATTAATTTTAAAAAAGTTTCTGAACAACATATTTAGACAATATGAATATCTATATTTCGTCCATATAAAGTTTTTTGCCACGCCCACTTTTTGCGGGCGTTTTAAATTAAAAACTGTTTTCGGTCAAATTTTAAATTTTTCGAAAAAAATTTTGATGCAGAATCATTAACATTATTAATATGAACATTTCGTCCATATACCATTTTAACCCACGCCCACTTTTTGGGGGCGTTTTTATATAAAAACCATTTTTATACACTACCCCATAACATATGCAGCAGAAAATCTTGTCTTTTGTAGAACCGTAAAAGTTTTTATACCCTATCCCATAGGGGGGTATATTAGTTTTGACATTAAGTTTGTAACATAGAGAAATAATTTCGATACATATACCTCAAAGTATATGGATCGATTCAGAATCGCTAGCTGAGTCGAATAAGCCATGTCTGTCTGTCCGTCCGTCCGTCTGTCCGTCTGTGTGTCACCGATTTTTGGGACTTAAATTTTGAGCTAGAGAGTTCAAATTTGGTATATAGACTCTCTGGCCGACGAAGCAGAACAAGTGTAAAAATTTTTGAAATCCGCCCACTGCCACGCCCCCTTTTTAGAAAAACGTAGTTTTAAGCCAAACCGTAAGGAATTTCAAAAAAGTGCCTGAGCAGCATATTTAGACAATCCTAATATCTATATTTCGTCCATACAAAGTTTTTTGCCACGCCCACTTTTTGGGGGCGTTTTTAGTAAAAAAACGTTTTTTGTCCAAACTTTAAAACTTTCGAAAAAATTTTTGATGCAAATACTTCCGCAATGGTAATATAAACATTTTGTCCATAGATCATTTTCACCTACGCCCACAGTTTGGGGGCCTTTTCTTACAAAAACCATTTGTATACCCCATCCCAAGGCATTAGCAATTGAAATACGTTGTTTTTTGTCGAACCACAAAAGATTTTGATAAACTGTCTGAGCAATATATTGTGACAATGTCATTTTCTGTATTTCATCGCCATAAGGCCTATATTTTGAGGATATTAATTTTAAGGATGGGATGGGATAGGGTATTCAACGATCCGCACAGCGGATTGTAGCCTCTCATATGTTTATACCCTATCCCATAGGGGGGTATATTAGTTTTGATACATAGTTTGTAACATAGAGAAATAATTTTGCTACATATACCTCAAAGTATATGGATCGACTCAGAATCGCTAGCTGAGTCGAATTAGCCATGTCTGTCTGTCCGTCCGTCTGTCTGTTCGTCACCGATTTTTGGGCCTTAAATTTTGAGCTAGGATAATGAAATTTGGTATATAGGATCCTTGTGCGAGTCACCAGAACAAGTGTAAAAATTTTTGAAATCCGCCCACTGCCACGCCCCCTTTTTAGAAAAACTTATTTTTTGGCCAAACCGTAAGGAATTTCAAAAAGTGTCTGAGCAGAATATTTAGACAATCCTAATATCTATATTTCGTTCATACAAAGTTTTTTGCCACGCCCACTTTTTTGGGGCGTTTTTAGTAAAAAACGCTTTTTGTCCAAATTTTAAAACTTTCGAAAAAAATTTTGATGCAAATACTTCCGCAATGGTAATATAAACATTTTGTCCATAGATCATTTTCACCTACGCCCACATTTTGGGGGCGTTTTCTTACAAAAACCATTTGTGTACCCCATCCCAAGGCATTAGCAATAGAAATACGTTGTTTTTTGTCGAACCACAAAAGATTTTGAGAAACTGTCTGAGCCATATATTGTGACAATGTCATTTTCTGTATTTCATCGCCATAAAGCCTATATTTTGAGGATATTAATTTAAAGGATGGGATGGGATAGGGTATTCAACGATCCGCATAGCGGATTGTAGCCTCTCATATGTTTCTAATTAAGTTTGGGATATTATTTGTGACATTCGTTAGTTCGTTAATTATACCCTATCCCATAGGGGTATATTAGTTTTGATACTTAGTTTGTAACATAGAGAAATAATTTTGCTACATATACCTCAAAGTATATGGATCGACTCAGAATCGCTAGCTGAGTCGATTAAGCCATGTCTGTCTGTCCGTCCGTCCGTCCGTCCGTCCGTCTGTACGTCACCGATTTTTAGGCCTTAAATTTTGAGCTAGGATAATGAAATTTGGTATATAGGATCCTCGTCTCTGCCTACAGAACAAGTGTAAAAATTTTTTAAATCCGCCCACTGCCACGCCCCCTTTTAAGAAAAACTCAGTTTTTGACCAAACCGTAAGGAATTTTAAAAAAGTTTCTGAACAACATATTTAGACAATATTAATATCTATATTTCGTCCGTATAAAGTGTTTTGCCACGCCCACTTTTTGGGGCGTTTTCAATTAAAAACTGTTTTCGGTCAAATTTTAAATTTTTCGAAAAAAATTTTGATGCAGAATCATTAACATTATTAATATAAACATTTCGTCTATATACAATTTTAACCCACGCCCACTTTTTGGGGGCGTTTTTATATAAAAACCATTTTTATACACTACCCCATAACATATGCAGGAGAAAACCTTGTCTCTTGTAGAACCGTAAAATTGTTTTGTAAGCAGTCCGAAGAATTTGTTGTCACTATATCATTTTTTCTATTTTATCCACATCGTGTTTTTAGCCACGCCCACTTTTTTGGGATTTTAGTTTTATGGTTAGGATGGGATAGGGTATTCAACGATCCGCACAGCGGATTGTAGCCTTCTCATATGTTTTTTTTTGTAATTGTGGGTGCAAATTGTCTACGTGGATTTTGGTTTTGTAATATCGTTGTGTTTAAATTTTTTGTAGGGTTCACTTTGGTAGATCACCCTTTTTTACGAAGCGTACTATTATTTGTAATTTCTTTGTGATCGCCGACGGTAAATTTCCCCTTCAAAACACTAATTTCACTACAATCAATTAATTTTATTTTTACACGTTCTGTGTGATATCTTTATTATACCCTATCCCATAATGGGGTATATTAGTTTTGATACATAGTTTGTAACATAGAGAAATAATTTAGCTACATATACCTCAAAGTATATGGATCGAACAATTTGTTGTCACCATGTCATTTTCTTTATTTTATCCACATCGTGTTTTTAGCCATGTCCACTTTTTGGGGATTTTAGTTTTACAGATAGGATGGGATAGGGTATTCAACGATCCGCACAGTGGATTGTAGCCTTCTCATATGTTTTTTTCTATTTATCCACATCGTGTTTTTAGCCATGCCCCCTTTTTTGGGGATTTTAGTTTTATGGATAGGATGGGATAGGGTATTCAACGATCCGCACAGCGGATTGTAGCCTTCTCATATGTTTATACCCTATCCCATAGGGGTATATTAGTTACACATAGGGGTATATTAGTTTTGATACTTAGTTTGTAACATAGAGAAATAATTTTGCTACATATACCTCAAAGTATATGGATCGACTCAGAATCGCTAGCTGAGTCGATTAAGCCATGTCTGTCTGTCCGTCCGTCCGTCCGTCCGTCCGTCCGTCTGTACGTCACCGATTTTTAGGCCTTAAATTTTGAGCTAGGATAATGAAATTTGGTATATAGGATCCTCGTCTCTGCCTACAGAACAAGAGTAAAAATTTTTGAAATCCGCCCACTGCCACGCCCCCTTTTAAGAAAAACTCTGTTTTTGACCAAACCGTAAGGAACTTTAAAAAAGTTTCTGAACAACATATTTAGACAATATTAATATCTATATTTCGTCGATATAAAGTTTTTTGCCACGCCCACTTTTTGGGGGCGTTTTCAATTAAAAATTGTTTTCGGTCAAATTTTAAATTTTTCGAAAAAAGTTTTGATGCAGAATCATTACCATTATTAATATGAACATTTCGTCTATATACCATTTTAACCCATGCCCACTTTTTGGGGGCGTTTTTATATAAAAACCATTTTTATACACTACCCCATAACATATGCAGGAGAAAACCTTGTCTGTTGTAGAACCGTAAAATTGTTTTGTAAGCAGTCTGAAGAATTTGTTGTCACTATATCATTTTTTCTATTTTATCCACATCGTGTTTTTAGCCATGCCCCCTTTTTTTGGGATTTTAGTTTTATGGATAGGATGGGATAGGTTATTCAACGATCCGCACAGCGGATTGTAGCCTTCTCATATGTTTTTGATACTTAGTTTGTAACATAGAGAAATAATTTTGCTACATATACCTCAAAGTATATGGATCGACTCAGAATCGCTAGCTGAGTCGATTAAGCCATGTCTGTCTGTCCGTCCGTCCGTCCGTCCGTCCGTCTGTACGTCACCGATTTTTAGGCCTTAAATTTTGAGCTAGGATAATGAAATTTGGTATATAGGATCCCCGTCTCTGCCTACAGAACAAGTGTAAAAATTTTTGAAATCCGCCCACTGCCACGCCCTCTTTTTAGAAAAACTCAGTTTTTGACCAAACCGTAAGGAATTTTAAAAAAGTTTCTGAACAGCATACTTAGACAATATTAATATCTATATTTCGTCCATATAAAGTTTTTTGCCACGCCCACTTTTTGGGGGCGTTTTCAATAAAAAAACTGTTTTCGGTCAAATTTTAAATTTTTCGAAAAAAATGATGCAGAATCATTAACATTATTAATATGAACATTTCGTCTATATACTATTTTAACCCACGCCCACTCTTTGGGGGCGTTTTTATATAAAAACCATTTTTATACACTACCCCATAACATATGCAAGAGAAAACCTTGTCTTTTGTAGAACCGTTAAAGTGTTTTGTAAGCAGTCTGAAGAATTTGTTGTCACTATATCATTTTTTCTATTTATCCACATCGTGTTTTTAGCCATGCCCCCTTTTTTGGGGATTTTAGTTTTATGGATAGGATGGGATAGGGTATTCAACGATCCGCACAGCGGATTGAAGCCTTCTCATATGTTTATACCCTATCCCATAGGGGTATATTAGTTTTGATACTTAGTTTGTAACATAGAGAAATAATTTTGCTACATATACCTCAAAGTATATGGATCGACTCAGAATCGCTAGCTGAGTCGATTAAGCCATGTCTGTCTGTCCGTCCGTCCGTCTGTACGTCACCGATTTTTAGGCCTTAAATTTTGAGCTAGGATAATGAAATTTGGTATATAGGATCCTCGTCTCTGCCTACAGAACAAGTGTAAAAATTTTTGAAATCCGCCCACTGCCACGCCCCCTTTTAAGAAAAACTCAGTTTTTGACCAAACCGTAATTAATTTTAAAAAAGTTTCTGAACAACATATTTAGACAATATGAATATCTATATTTCGTCCATATAAAGTTTTTTGCCACGCCCACTTTTTGGGGGCGTTTTAAATTAAAAACTGTTTTCGGTCAAATTTTAAATTTTTCGAAAAAAATTTTGATGCAGAATCATTAACATTATTAATATGAACATTTCGTCCATATACCATTTTAACCCACGCCCACTTTTTGGGGGCGTTTTTATATAAAAACCATTTTTATACACTACACCATAACATATGCAGCAGAAAATCTTGTCTTTTGTAGAACCGTAAAAGTTTTTATACCCTATCCCATAGGGGGGTATATTAGTTTTGACATTAAGTTTGTAACATAGAGAAATAATTTCGATACATATACCTCAAAGTATATGGATCGATTCAGAATCGCTAGCTGAGTCGAATAAGCCATGTCTGTCTGTCCGTCCGTCCGTCCGTCCGTCCGTCCGTCTGTGTGTCACCGATTTTTGGGACTTAAATTTTGAGCTAGAGAGTTCAAATTTGGTATATAGACTCTCTGGCCGACGAAGCAGAACAAGTGTAAAAATTTTTGAAATCCGCCCACTGCCACGCCCCCTTTTTAGAAAAACGTAGTTTTAAGCCAAACCGTAAGGAGTTTCAAAAAAGTGCCTGAGCAGCATATTTAGACAATCCTAATATCTATATTTCGTCCATACAAAGTTTTTTGCCACGCCCACTTTTTGGGGGCGTTTTTAGTAAAAAAACGCTTTTTGTCCAAACTTTAAAACTTTCGAAAAAATTTTTGATGCAAATACTTCCGCAATGGTAATATAAACATTTTGTCCATAGATCATTTTCACCTACGCCCACAGTTTGGGGGCCTTTTCTTACAAAAACCATTTGTATACCCCATCCCAAGGCATTAGCAATTGAAATACGTTGTTTTTTGTCGAACCACAAAAGATTTTGATAAACTGTCTGAGCAATATATTGTGACAATGTCATTTTCTGTATTTCATCGCCATAAGGCCTATATTTTGAGGATATTAATTTTAAGGATGGGATGGGATAGGGTATTCAACGATCCGCACAGCGGATTGTAGCCTCTCATATGTTTATACCCTATCCCATAGGGGGGTATATTAGTTTTGATACATAGTTTGTAACATAGAGAAATAATTTTGCTACATATACCTCAAAGTATATGGATCGACTCAGAATCGCTAGCTGAGTCGAATTAGCCATGTCTGTCTGTCCGTCCGTCCGTCCGTCCGTCCGTCTGTCTGTTCGTCACCGATTTTTGGGCCTTAAATTTTGAGCTAGGATAATGAAATTTGGTATATAGGATCCTTGTGCGAGTCACCAGAACTAGTGTAAAAATTTTTGAAATCCGCCCACTGCCACGCCCCCTTTTTAGAAAAACTTATTTTTTGGCCAAACCGTAAGGAATTTCAAAAAGTGTCTGAGCAGAATATTTAGACAATCCTAATATCTATATTTCGTTCATACAAAGTTTTTTGCCACGCCCACTTTTTGGGGGCGTTTTTAGTAAAAAACGCTTTTTGTCCAAATTTTAAAACTTTCGAAAAAAATTTTGATGCAAATACTTCCGCAATGGTAATATAAACATTTTGTCCATAGATCATTTTCACCTACGCCCACATTTTGGGGGCGTTTTCTTACAAAAACCATTTGTGTACCCCATCCCAAGGCATTAGCAATAGAAATACGTTGTTTTTTGTCGAACCACAAAAGATTTTGAGAAACTGTCTGAGCAATATATTGTGACAATGTCATTTTCTGTATTTCATCGCCATAAAGCCTATATTTTGAGGATATTAATTTAAAGGATGGGATGGGATAGGGTATTCAACGATCCGCATAGCGGATTGTAGCCTCTCATATGTTTCTAATTAAGTTTGGGATATTATTTGTGACATTCGTTAGTTCGTTAATTATACCCTATCCCATAGGGGTATATTAGTTTTGATACTTAGTTTGTAACATAGAGAAATAATTTTGCTACATATACCTCAAAGTATATGGATCGACTCAGAATCGCTAGCTGAGTCGATTAAGCCATGTCTGTCTGTCCGTCCGTCCGTCCGTCCGTCCGTCCGTCCGTCTGTACGTCACCGATTTTTATGCCTTAAATTTTGAGCTAGGATAATGAAATTTGGTATATAGGATCCTCGTCTCTGCCTACAGAACAAGTGTAAAAATTTTTGAAATCCGCCCACTGCCACGCCCCCTTTTAAGAAAAACTCAGTTTTTGACCAAACCGTAAGGAATTTTAAAAAAGTTTCTGAACAACATATTTAGACAATATTAATATCTATATTTCGTCCATATAAAGTTTTTTGCCACGCCCACTGTTTGGGGCGTTTTCAATTAAAAACTGTTTTCGGTCAAATTTTAAATTTTTCGAAAAAAATTTTGATGCAGAATCATTAACATTATTAATATAAACATTTCGTCTATATACAATTTTAACCCACGCCCACTTTTTGGGGGCGTTTTTATATAAAAACCATTTTTATACACTACCCCATAACATATGCAGGAGAAAACCTTGTCTCTTGTAGAACCGTAAAATTGTTTTGTAAGCAGTCCGAAGAATTTGTTGTCACTATATCATTTTTTCTATTTTATCCACATCGTGTTTTTAGCCACGCCCACTTTTTTGGGGATTTTAGTTTCATGGATAGGATGGGATAGGGTATTCAACGATCCGCACAGCGGATTGTAGCCTTCTCATATGTTTTTTTTTTAATTGTGGGAGCAAATTGTCTACGTGGATTTTGGTTTTGTAATATCGTTGTGTTTAAATTTTTTGTAGGGTTCACTTTGGTAGATCACCCTTTTTTACGAAGCGTACTATTATTTGTAATTTCTTTGTGATCGCCGACGGTAAATTTCCCCTTCAAAACACTAATTTCACTACAATCAATTAATTTTATTTTTACACGTTCTGTGTGATATCTTTATTATACCCTATCCCATAGGGGGGTATATTAGTTTTGATACATAGTTTGTAACATAGAGAAATAATTTAGCTACATATACCTCAAAGTATATGGATCGACTCAGAATCGATAGCTGAGTCGATTTAGCCATGTCTGTCCGTCCGTCCGTACGTCACCAGTTTTTGGGCCTTAAATTTTGAGCTAGAAGGATGAAATTTGGTACACGTGCTCTTTGTTGCTCCCAGCAGAACAAGTGTAAAAATTTTTGAAATCCGCCCACTGCCACGCCCCCTTTTTTGAAAAACGTATTTTTTTGCCAAACCATAAGGAATTTTGAAAAACTTTCTGAGCAACATATTTAGACAATCTGAATATCTGTATTTCGTTCATAAAAAGTTTTTTGCCACGCCCACTTTTTGGGGGCGTTTTTAATAAAAAACCGTTTTTCGGTCAAATTTTAAAATTTTCGAAAAAAATGTTGATGCAGAATCATTAGTAATATAAATATGAACATATGAGAGGCTACAATCCGCTATGCGGATCGTTGAATACCCTATCCCATCCCATCCTTTAAATTAATATCCTCAAAATATAGGCCTTATGGCGATGAAATACAGAAAATGACATTGTCATAATATATTGCTCAGACAGTTTCTCAAAATCTTTTGTGGTTCGACAAAAAACAACGTATTTCTATTGCTAATGCCTTGGGATGGGATATACAAATGGTTTTTGTAAGAAAACGCCCCCAAAATGTGGGCGTAGGTGAAAATGATCTATGGGCAAAATGTTTATATTACCATTGCGGAAGTATTTGCATCAACAAATTTTTCGAAAGTTTTAAAATTTGGACAATAAGTGTTTTTTACTAAAAACGCCCCCAAAAAGTGGGCGTGGCAAAAAACTTTGTATTAACGAAATATAGATTTAGGATTGTCTAAATATGCTGCTCAGACACTTTTTTGAAATTCCTTACGGTTTGGCCAAAAAATGCGTTTTCCTAAAAACGGGGCGTGGCAGTGGGCGGATTTCAAAAATTTTTACACTTGTTCTGGTGGCACGGACGAGGATCCTATATACCAAATTTCATTATCCTAGCTCAAAATTTAAGGCCCAAAAATCGGTGACGAACAGACGGACGGACGGACGGACGGACGGACAGACAGACATGGCTAATTCGACTCAGCTAGCGATTCTGAGTCGATCCATATACTTTGAGGTATATGTAGCAAAATTATTTCTCTATGTTACAAACTAAGTATCAAAACTAATATACCCCCCTATGGGATAGGGTATAAACATTTCGTCTTTATACCATTTTAACCCACCCCCACTTTTTGGGGGCGTTTTTATATAAAAACCATTTTTATACACTACCCCATAACATATGCAGGAGAAAACCTTGTCTTTTGTAGAACCGTAAAAGTTTTTTATAGGCGGTCTGAAGAATTTTTTGTCACCATGTCATTTTCTTTATTTTATCCACATCGTATTTTTAGCCATGTCCACTTTTTGGGAATTTTAGTTTTACAGATAGGATGGGATAGGGTATTCAACGATCCGCACAGTGGATTGTAGCCTTCTCATATGTTTATACCCTATCCCATAGGGGTATATTAGTTTTGATACTTAGTTTGTAACATAGAGAAATAATTTTGCTACATATACCTCAAAGTATATGGATCGACTCAGAATCGCTAGCTGAGTCGATTAAGCCATGTCTGTCTGTCCGTGCGTCCGTCCGTCCGTCCGTCCGTCCGTCCGTCCGTCTGTACGTCACCGATTTTTAGGCCTTAAATTTTGAGCTAGGATAATGAAATTTGGTATATAGGATGCTCGTCTCTGCATACAGAACAAGTGTAAAAATTTTTGAAATCCGCCCACTGCCACGCCCCCTTTTAAGAAAAACTCAGTTTTTGACCAAACCGTAATTAATTTTAAAAAAGTTTCTGAACAACATATTTAGACAATATGAATATCTATATTTCGTCCATATAAAGTTTTTTGCCAGCCCACTTTTTGGGGGCGTTTTAAATTAAAAACTGTTTTCGGTCAAATTTTAAATTTTTCGAAAAAAATCAGAATCATTAACATTATTAATATGAACATTTCGTCCATATACCATTTTAACCCACGCCCACTTTTTGGGGGCGTTTTTATATAAAAACCATTTTTATACACTACCCCATAACATATGCAGCAGAAAATCTTGTCTTTTGTAGAACCGTAAAAGTTTTTATACCCTATCCCATAGGGGGGTATATTAGTTTTGACATTAAGTTTGTAACATAGAGAAATAATTTCGATACATATACCTCAAAGTATATGGATCGATTCAGAATCGCTAGCTGAGTCGAATAAGCCATGTCTGTCTGTCTGTCTGTCCGTCCGTCCGTCCGTCTGTGTGTCACCGATTTTTGGGACTTAAATTTTGAGCTAGAGAGTTCAAATTTGGTATATAGACTCTCTGGCCGACGAAGCAGAACAAGTGTAAAAATTTTTGAAATCCGCGCACTGCCACGCCCCCTTTTTAGAAAAACGCAGTTTTAAGCCAAACCGTAAGGAATTTCAAAAAAGTGCCTGAGCAGCATATTTAGACAATCCTAATATCTATATTTCGTCCATACAAAGTTTTTTGCCACGCCCACTTTTTGGGAGCGTTTTTAGTAAAAAACGCTTTTTGTCCAAATTTTAAAACTGTCGAAAAAAATGGTAATATAAACATTTTGTCAATAGATCATTTTCACCTACGCCCACATTTTGGGGGCGTTTTCTTACAAAAACCATTTGATTGCCCCATCCCAAGGCATTAGCAATAGAAATACGTTGTTTTTTGTCGAACCACAAAAGATTTTGATAAACTGTGTGAGCAATATATTGTGACAATGTCATTTTCTGTATTTCATCGCCATGAGGCCTATATTTTGAGGATATTAATTTTAAGGTGGGATGGGATAGGGTATTCAACGAGCCGCACAGCGGATTGTAGCCTCTCATATGTTTATACCCAATCCCATAGGGGTATATTAGTTTTGATACTTAGTTTGTAACATAGAGAAATAATTTAGCTACATATACCTCAAAGTATGTGGATCGACTCAGAATCGCTAGCTGAGTCGAATTAGCCATGTCTGTCTGTCCGTCCGTCCGTGTGTCCGTCCGTCCGTCTGTCTGTTCGTCACCGATTTTTGGGCCTTAAATTTTGAGCTAGGATAATGAAATTTGGTATATAGGATCCTTGGCTGAGTCACCAGAACAAGTGTAAAAATTTTTAAAATCCGCCCACTGCCACGCCCCCTATTAGAAAAAACGTAGTTTTAAGCCAAACCGTAAGGAATTTCAAAAAAGTGTATGGAAAACATATTTAGACAATCCTAATATCTATATTTCGTCCATACAAAGTTTTTTAACACGCCCACTTTTTGGGGGCGTTTTAAGTAAAAAACGTTTTTTGTCCAAATATTAAAACTTTCGATAAAAATTTTGATGCAAATACTTCCGCAATGGTAATATAAACATTTTGTCCATAGATCATTTTCACCTACGCCCACATTTTGGGGGCGTTTTCTTACAAAAACCATTTGTATACCCCATCCCAAGGCATTAGCAATAGAAATAGCTACGTTATTTTTTGTCGAACCACAAAAGATTTTGATAAACTGCCTGAGCAATATATTGTGACAATGTCATTTTCTGTATTTCATCACCATAAGGCCTTTATTTTGAGGATATTAATTTTAAGGATGGGATGGGATAGGGTATTCAACGATCCGCATAGCGGATTGTAGCCTCTCATATGTTTTTATACCCTATCCCATAGGGGTATATTAGTTTTGATACTTAGTTTGTTACATAGAGAAATAATTTTGCTACATATACCTCAAAGTATATGGATCGACTCAGAATCGCTAGCTGAGTCGATTAAGCCATGTCTGTCTGTCCGTCCGTCCGTCCGTCTGTACGTCACCGATTTTTAGGCCTCAAATTTTGAGCTAGGATAATGAAATTTGGTATCCTCGTCTCTGCCTACAGAACAAGTGTAAAAATTTTTGAAATCCGCCTACTGCCACGCCCCCTTTTAAGAAAAACTCAGTTTTTGACCAAACCGTAAGGAATTTTAAAAAAGTTTCTGAACAACATATTTAGACAATATTAATATCTATATTTCGTCCATATAAAGTTTTTTGCCACGCCCACTTGTTGGGGGCGTTTTCAATAAAAAACTGTTTTCGGTCAAATTTTAAATTTTTCGAAAAAAATTTTGATGCAGAATCATTAACATTATTAATATGAACATTTCGTCTATATACCATTTTAACCCACGCCCACTTTTTGGGGGCGTTTTTATATAAAAACCATTTTTATACACTACCCCATAACATAGGCAGGAGAAAACCTTGTCTTTTGTATAACCTTAAAATTGTTTTGTAAGCAGTCTGAAGAATTTGTTGTCACTATATCATTTTTTCTATTTTATCCACATCGTGTTATTAGCCATGCCCCCTTTTTTGGGGATTTTAGTTTTATGGATAGGATGGGATAGGGTATTCAATGATCCGCACAGCGGATTGTAGCCTTCTCATATGTTTATACCCTATCCCATATTGGGGTATATTAGTTTTGACATTAAGTTTTTAACATAGAGAAATAATTTCGATACATATACCTCAAAGTATATGCATCGATTCAGAATCGCTAGCTGAGTCGATTAAGCCATGTCTGTCTGTCCGTCCGTCCGTCCGTCCGTCTGTGTGTCACCGATTTTTGGGCCTTAAAATTTGAGCTAGAGTGTTGAAATTTGGTATATAGACTCTTTGGCTGACGAAGCAGAACAAGTGAAAAAAATTTTTAAATCCGCCCACTGCCACGAACCCTTTTAGAAAAACGTAGTTAAAAGCCAAACGGTAAGGAATTTCAAAAAAGTGTTTGAGCAGCATATTTAGACAATCCTAATATCTATATTTCGTCCATACAAAGTTTTTTACCACGCCCACTTTTTGGGGGCGTTTTTAGCAAAAAACGCTTTTCGTCCAAATTTTAAAACTTTCAAAAAAATGTTTGATGCAAATACTTCCGCAATGGTAATATAAACATTTTGTCCATAGATCATTTTCACCTACGCCCACATTTTGGGGGGTTTTCTTACAAAAACCATTTGATTGCCCCATCCCAAGGCATTAGCAATAGAAATACGTTGTTTTTTGTCGAACCACAAAAGATTTTGATAAACTGTCTGAGCAATATATTGTGACAATGTCATTTTCTGTATTTCGTCGCCATGAGGCCTATATTTTGAGGATATTAATTTTAAGGTGGGATGGGATAGGGTATTCAACGAGCCGCACAGCGGATTGTAGCCTCTCATATGTTTTTAATTTAGTTTTACCAAATATTTTGCGAGAAACTGACAATTTTCGTGATGATGAAAGAACAAGTTATATCCTTCATACTAAGCTTGGATACGCCGGAGGTAAGGAAGCACTTAGAGTTCATATCAAAGGAACGCAATGTGCTAGCTGTGGCTATTCTAAAATATGTTCGTAAATATTTAAATGAGCTTAAAATAGGAATTTAATATTTGATATGATACAAAGTGTCTGATTTTCGTCGTAATGTAAAAAGGAGAACTCTGAATAAAAACATATGAGAAGGCTACAATCCACTGTGCGGATCGTTGAATACCCTATCCCATCCTATCCATAAAACTAAAATCCCCAAAAAAGGGGGCATGGCTAAAGACACGATGTGGATAAAATAGAAAAAATGATATAGTGACAACAAATTCTTCAGACTGCTTACAAAACAATTTTACGGTTCTACAAAAGACAAGGTTTTCTCCTGCATATGTTATGGGGTAGTGTATAAAAATGGTTTTTATATAAAAACGCCCCCAAAAAGTGGGCGTGGGTGAAAATGGTATATAGACGAAATGTTCATATTAATAATATTAAAATTTTTTTCGAAAAATTTAAAATTTGACCGAAAACAGTTTTTAATTGAAAACGCCCCCAAAAAGTGGGCGTGGCAAAAAACTTTATATGGACGTAATATAGATATTAATATTGTCTAAATATGTCGTTCAGAAACTTTTTTAAAATTCCTTACGGTTTGGTCAAAAACTGAGTTTTTCTAAAAAGGGGGCGTGGCAGTGGGCGGATTTCAAAAATTTTTACACTTGTTCTGAAGGCAGAGACGAGGATCCTATATACCAAATTTCATTATCCTAGCTCAAAATTTAAGGCCTAAAATCGGTGACGTACAGACGGACGGACGGACGGACGGACAGACAGACATGGCTTAATCGACTCAGTTAGCGATTCTGAGTCGATCCATATACTTTGAGGTATATGTAGCAAAATTATTTCTCTATATTACAAACTAAGTATCAACACTAATATACCCCTATGGGATAGCCTTGCCATCCGTCCGGGTTTTCCCGGACATGTACTCTTTTTTGCCTCCCGGACATGTACTCGGGGAACGTCCGGTATAGTTTTAATAATATGTCCGGGATGGTATTTTCACTTATCTACTTGGCAGTTTGTATTAATTAATATTTTATAAAAAATAATTAGGAGATCACTAAAATAAACAAAATTAATAATTCAGAAATGAATACTCAGAACAATCATTGGCCGTGTTCCGGGTTTCAGTTTTAGTAAGACATCATGATGAAGCCCTGTTCACATTGGTCAATCGACCATTTTAGTTACGTGACATTAGGGGAAATGACGGGAAATGGCTGACGAAACAAGTTGAAAATTTACGCATGGGCACTCAGATATGAGTGAAACAATTGATTTTTCTTCGGCATGTCCTTGATGTTTTTTTATATCAATAAAATAACTCGATATTATAGATTATTCAAGTTATGTTTTACTTTTCTGATAAAGCATATTTATTCTGAATAGATGGAAGTTAATAAAAATCTAAAAATATGATAAAATTAAATTGCAAAATAAAGGGTTTGGAATAGTTTGACATTTACCTTACCATTCGGTAAGATTTTGCGTTCCGCGGTACTTTACCTTATTCAGTTGTAGTCAGAAATCCGGAACACGGCCATTGTGTTGGATTTGGCTCTCTCAAAGCAAATGTTTTTAATGTGAAAGTAAACATATTTGGATTAAAAATGTATACTACGACTGAACGGAGTGAATTGTATAATCAGGTTATGCAAACATACATTAAATATATTTATTCCATATAGAGTTGTGTTTTAAAATGAATAATGTAGCTAATTGCAGTTGCACAACATTCCGAGAAGGAAGTGCACCTTCAACAAGGAGTCGAAATGTGAACCATATTAAAAAATTTAAAAAAAATATTTTTTTGTTTGTCCTAATTTTGTACTCTTTTTCTGTTCGTCATTTGTCCGGAAAAGTCCGGGATTTGGAACCCCATGTACTACTTTTATCAAATACCATCTGGCAACACTACTATGGGATAGGGTATAAACATATGAGAGGCTACAATCCGCTATGCGGATCGTTGAATACCCTATCCCATCCCATCCTTTAAATTAATATCCTCAAAATATAGGCCTTATGGCAATGAAATACAGAAAATGACATTGTCACAATATATTGCTCAGACAGTTTCTCAAAATCTTGTGTGGTTCGACAAAAAACATCGTATTTCTATTGCTAATGCCTTGGGATGGGGTATACAAATGGTTTTTGTAAGAAAACGCCCCCAAAATGTGGGCGTAGGAGAAAATGATCTATAGACAAAATGTTTATATTACCATTGCGGAAGTATTTGCATCAAAATTTTTTCGAAAGTTTTAAAATTTGGACAAAAAACGTTTTTTTACTAAAAACGCCCCCAAAAAGTGGGCGTGGCAAAAAACTTTGTATGGACGAAATAGAGATATTAGGATTGTCTAAATATGTTGCTAAAACGTTTTTTGAAATTCCTTACGGTTTGGCTTAAAACTACGTTTTTTCTAAAAGGGGGCGTGGCAGTGGGCGGATTTTAAAAATGTTTACACTTGTCCTGGTGACTCGGCCAAGGATCCAATATACCAAATTTCATTATCCTAGCTCAAAATTTAAGGCCCGAAAATCGGTGACGAACAGACAGACGGACGGACGGACGGACGGACAGACAGACATGGCTAAATCGACTCAGCTAGCGATTCTGAGTCGATCCATATACTTTGAGGTATATGTTGCTAAATTATTTCTCTATGTTACAAACTAAGTATCAAAACTAATATACCCCTATGGGATAGGGTATAAAAAAGTGGGCATGGCTAAAAACACGATGTGGATAAAATAGAAAACATATGAGAGGCTACAATCCGCTGTGCGGATCGTTGAATACCCTATCCCATCCTATCCATAAAACTAAAATCCCCAAAAAAGGAGCATGGCTAAAAACACGATGTGGATAAAATAGAAAAAATGATATAGTGACAACTAAATCTTCAGACTGCTTACAAAACACTTTTACGGTTCTACAAAAGACTAGGTTTTCTACTTCATATGTTATGGGGTAGTGTATAAAAATGGTTTTTATATAAAAACGCCCCCAAAAAGTGGGCGTGGGTTAAAATGGTACAAAGACGAAATGTTCATATTAATAATGTTAATGATTCTGCATCAAACATTTTTTCGAAAAATTTAAAATTTGACCGAAAACAGTTTTTTATTGAAAACGCCCCCAAAAAGTGGGCGTGGCAAAAAACATTATATGAACAAAATATAGATATTACGATTCTCTAAATATGCTGTTCAGACATTTTTTTAAAATTCTTTACGGTTTTGCCAAAAATTACGTTTTTCTAAAAAGGGGGCGTGGCAGTGGGCGGATTTCAAAAATTTTTACACTTGTTCTGGTGACTCGGACAAGGATCCTATATACCAAATTTCATTATCCTAGCTCAAAATTTAAGGCCCAAAAATCGGTGACGAACAGACAGACGGACGGACGGACACACGGACGGACGGACGGACGGACGGACGGACGGACGGACGGACGGACGGACGGACGGACAGACAGACATGGCTAATTCGACTCAGCTAGCGATTCTAAGTCGATCCATATACTTTGAGCTATATGTAGCAAAATTATTTCTCTATGTTACAAACTAAGTATCAAAACTAATATACCCCCCTATGGGATAGGGTATAAAAATGATATAGTGACAACAAATTCTTCAGACTGTTTACAAAACAATTTTACGGTTCTACAAAAGAAAAGGTTTTCTCCTGCATATGTTATGGGGTAGTGTATAAAAATGGTTTTTATATAAAAACGCCCCCAAAAAGTGGGCGTGGGTTAAAATGGTATACAGAAGAAATGTTCATATTAATAATGTTAATGATTCTGCATCAAAATTTTTTTCGAAAATTTTAAAATTTGACCGAAAACAGTTTTTAATTGAAAACGCCCCCAAAAAGTGGGCGTGGCAAACAACTTTAAAATTCCTTACGGTTCGGTCAAGAACTGAGTTTTTCTTAAAAGGGGGCGTGGCAGTAGGCGGATTTCAAAAATTTTTACACTTGTTCTGTAGGCAGAGACGAGGATCCTATATACCAAATTTCATTATCCTAGCTCAAAATTTAAGGCCTAAAAATCGGTGACGTACAGACGGACAGACGGACGGACAGACAGACATGGCTTAATCGACTCAGCTAGCGATTCTGAGTCGATCCATATACTTTGAGGTATATGTAGCAAAATGATTTCTCTATGTTACAAACTAAGTATCAAAACTAATATACCTCTATGGGATAGGGTATAAACATATGAGAAGGCTACAATCCGCTGTGCGGATCGTTGAATACCCTATCCCATCCTATCCATAAAACTAAAATCCTCAAAAAAGTGGGCATGGCTAAAAACACGATGTGGATAAAATAGAAAAATAATATAGTGACAACAAATTCTTAAGACTGCTTACAAAACACTTTTACGGTTCTACAAAAGACAAGGTTTTCTCCTGCATATGTTATGGGGTAGTGATTAAAAATGTTTTTATAAAAAAACGCCCCCAAAAAGTGGGCGTGGGTTAAAATGGTATAAAGACGAAATGTTCATATTAATAATATTAATGATTTTTTTTCGAGTATATGTAGCTAAATTATTTCTCTATGTTACAAACTAAGTATCAAAACTAATATACCCCTATGGGATAGGGTATAAACATATGAGAAGGCTACAATCCGCTGTGTGGATCGTTGAATACCCTATCCCATCCGATCCTTAAAATTGATATCTCCAAAAAGTGGGCTTGAGGGGCATATAATATAGAAAATGACATTGTCACAACATATTGTTCAAACACTTTATCAGAATCTTTTTTTGTTCGACAAAAAACATCGTTTTTCTGCATATGTTATGGGGTAGGGTATATATCCGTAAAACTAATGTCACCAAAATGTGGACCTGGCTTAAAACACGATGGGGATTTAACATAGAAAATGACATTGTCACAACAAATTTTACGGTTCCACAAAAGACAAGGGTTTTCTGCTGCATATGTTATGGGGTAGTGTATAAAAATGGTTTTTATATAAAAACGCCCCAAAAAAGTGGGCGGGGGTTAAAATGGTAATGAACGAAATGTTCACATTTATATGACTAATGATTCTGCATCAAAAGTTTTTTCGAAAATATTAAAATTTGACCGAAAAACGTTTTTAATTAAAAACGCCCTCAAAATGTGGACGTGGCAAAAAACTTTATGTTGTTCAGAAAGTTTTTCAAAATTCCTTATGGTTTAACCAAAAAATACGTTTTTCTAAAAAGGGGGCGTGGCAGTGGGCGGATTTCAAAAATTTTTACACTTGTTCTGCTGGGAGCAACAAAGAGCACGTGTACCAAATTTCATCCTTCTAGCTCAAAATTTAAGGCCCAAAAACTGGTGACGTACGGACGGATTGACGGAATGACGGACAGACATGGCTAAATCGACTCAGCTATCGATTCTGAGTCGATCCATATACTTTGAGGTATATGTAGCTAAATTATTTCTCTATGTTACAAACTATGTATCAAAACTAATATACCCCTATGGGATAGGGTATAAAAAATTTTAAATTTGAACGAAAACAGTTTTTTTTATTGAAAACTCCCCCAATAAGAGGGCGTGGCAAAACATTTTATATAGACGAAATATAGATATTAAGATTGTCTAAATATGTTGTTCAGAAACTTATTTAAAATTCTTTACGGTACGATTTCAAAAATTTTTACACTTGTTCTGGTGACTCGGACAAGGATCCTATATACCAAATTTCATTATCCTAGCTCAAAATTCAAGGCCCAAAAATCGGTGACGAACAGACAGACGGACGGACAGACAGACATGGCTAATTCGACTCAGCTAGCGATTCTGAGTCGATCCTTATACTTTGAGGTATATGTAGCTAAATTGTTTCTCTATGTTACAAACTAAGTATCAAAACTAATATACCCCTATGGGATAGCGTCCGTCCGTCCGTGTGTGTGTCCGTCCGTCCGTCTGTCTGTTCGTCACCGATTTTTGGGCCTTAAATTTTGAGCTAGGATAATGAAATTTGGTATATAGGATCCTTGGCCGAGTCACCAGAACAAGTGTAAAAAAATTTAAAATCCGCCCACTGCCACGCCCCTTTTATAAAAAACGTAGTTTTCAGCCAAACCGTAAGGAATTTCAAAAAAGTGTGTGTTTAGAATCAAAACAATAAATTAGTTTGACCACCCTACTCCAAACATCGCCACCCTATACAAAATAACACAATTTCGCATTCCCACAGTATATTACCATGTTATCAGCACTCTCAGGTGTCCCATTCCCATTCCCATTAAAACTCATGCACATTTACCGGTGCTTGTCGATCCGATTACAAAATTATTCCCATAGAATTTAATGAAGAATCATCATTTTTAGCTTATATTTTTAGTATAAATAGTCATAAGAATATAGAAATAAAATCACTTTACATTCAGAAGTCATTTGTTTCACTTGCTACCCCCCACCAGAGGTAAGGAGCATTTTCAACTCTGGAATCAAAAGAGGTTCCAGGTCAAAACATTGGTGACCCCGACGTGATTTTGATTTGCTTCCCCCCCAACAAAGGTAAGGGGCAAATCATACCACCGTCTTCTATCAATTGCGTTCGCCAGGGCAAACATTGGCGAGGAGTCGACAGGGCCTTACACTGATCGCAACAATACGAGAGACATTAAGCGTGGATTCGCAACCCCATCAGAGGCAAAAAGGAATTCACCGTCCCACCACATTAGTTACAGTGACATACTTCCCACAAGTCATTACAACTCATAAACCGAAGACACCCTTCCACAATGGACGAAATGGAAGTCTTCAAAATCGTGGCCCGACAGAAAGCCATTACAGAGGAGCTTCAAAGGCTGAAAATTAATATAGGCAAGGACGGCCCCGATCGCAAAACTGCCGCATATAAAAAGAAAAAAGGTGGTGTTCTGGAAGCATTATGGCTGGAGTTCCATGGGAATCACGAAAAAATCAAGAATGTCGTGAAACCAGACACTCCATATGTACAAGCGAATACGTATGAGACAATAAAGAGAGCTTACGCTGACATAAAACTCACTTTGGACTCAATCCCATCCATCGACGATGATGAAAAGCAAGAAGAACTCTTGGGAGCAATCGGTGGGACTACGTATCCGGACACGGGAACCAAGCCAAAGATGCATACCCTTCCATTAGAGGAATCTCGAGCGAAGGGATACACCGAAGAACAACAGACCAAAATGTTCCCAGTAACGTCAGTCAACACTGGTGAAGAATTTGTCAGAGTCATTCGAAGACAAAACACAACAGCAAAATCGTTGCAGCGATTGTTGTTAAGTCTTGAAGCCGTGACAGCAGACACCTGGAGCTCAACATTCTGTACCGTGAAGTTAAATACACTTCAGAAATATTGGACAGAACTAGAAGCAAATCACCGATTAGTTAACGAGATATGCGAAGACCCAAGCAGGCATGGATATAACGCCGCGGAATATTTTCAACTCGAAGACAAAATTCAAGATTGGATTATTGAGGTTACAACCAAACTACAGGAATTATCAGCTCATGTTCCACCATCACCCTGTGCAATTACCACGCCAAGTTCTGTTAACGTACCGAAAGCAACTTTAAATCTACCGAATATTACATTTCCTAAATTTGATGGAAACTACATTCAATGGAAGCAATATAGTGATTTATTTACCGAACTGGTACATAAACAAGACATAGCCAACTGCCAAAAACTTTTTTACCTGAAAACAACATTAATAGGCGAGGCAGAAAAGCTCATCCGACATTTTTCAACATCTGATGCCAACTATAGTGCAGCATGGCAAGTAATTACTGATCGATACGACAACCCGCGACTATTAGTAACTGCACAGGTGAATAAGTTACTAAACCAACCTGCAATCCAGAATGAAGGTTCCAATGCAATCAAGATAATGCACGACACAACACAGGAGTGCCTACTTAGCTTAAAAGGTCTACAAATTGACACTAGTAATTGGGATCCTATTCTACTGAGTATTCTGCTAAAAAAAACTGGATAGAAGTACACTAACACTTTGGGAGCAGTCACTTAAACAACCAAAGGCCCTACCTTCATTAACGGACTTCCTATCATTTCTAGAGGTTCGATTTCAGTCGTTAGAAGCCCTGGGAACTCGAGTACTCCGAACAGAAGACTCAAACAAAAGGACAAAGGTAGCTCTTACATCCACAAAGGAAACCAGCAAATGCCTCATTTGTGGACAACCAAAACATGTGATCTTCTTATGCTCAAAGTTTCTTGAGCTCACACCACAGGAACGACTACAGAAGGTGAAATCGCTTAATCGGTGCACTAATTGCTTACGTTTCGGACACCAAGCTTCAACATGTAGAGCAACACATTGCACCAAATGCAACAAGTATCATCATACACTGCTTCATGTAATAGAAAGGGATCCAAGTCAACAAGCTCCTGGAATAGATAATAGGACTAGCCTCTCAGCGATCAACAGGTGTCCTAAGGCATCAAAATATGTGCTGTTAGGAACAGCTATTGTGAACATACTAAACCGAACTAATAATACCATTCCGGCAAGAGCATTACTGGATTCTGGCTCTCAAATGAACTTCATAACCGAGAAACTTGCTAAAAAACTGCAGCTCATTACGAAGCATGAACCCTTTGAAGTCGCAGGAATGGGCAACAGGCCGCTTAAAATAAGCAAAAGGGTCAATATTTGTCTACAATCTCAAGTAACTGGATACAAAACACAAGTTCAAGCCTTTGTATCCCATCCTTTAAATTAATATCCTCAAAATATAGGCCTTATGGCGATGAAATACAGAAAATGACGTTGTCACAATATATTGCTCAGACAGTTTATCAAAATCTGTTGTGGTTCGACAAAAAACAACGTATTTCTATTGCTAATGCCTTGGAATGGGGAATACAAATGGTTTTTGTAAGAAAACGCCCCCAAAATGTGGGCGTAGGTGAAAATGATCTATGGGCAAAATGTTTATATAACCATTGCGGTAGTATTTGCATCAAAAATTTTTTCGAAAGTTTTAAAATTTGGACAAAAAGCGTTTTTTACTAAAAACGCCCCCAAAAAGTGGGCGTGGCAAAAAACTTTGTATGAACGAAATATAGATATTAGGATTGTCTAAATATGCTGCCCAGACACTTTTTTGAAATTCCTTACGGTTTGGCCAAAAAATAAGTTTTTCTAAAAAGGGGGCGTGGCAGTGGGCGGATTTCAAAAAATTTTACACTTGTTCTGGTGGCACGGACGAGGATCCTATATACCAAATTTCATTATCCTAGCTCAAAATTTAAGGCCCAAAAATCGGTGACGAACAGACGGACGGACGGACGGACGGACGGACAGACAGACATGGCTAATTCGACTCAGCTAGCGATTCTGAGTCGATCCATATACTTTGAGGTATATGTAGCAAAATTATTTCTCTATGTTACAAACTAAGTATCAAAACTAATATACCCCTATGGGATAGGGTATAAACATATGAGAAGGCTACAATCCGCTGTGCGGATCGTTGAATACCCTATCCCATCCTATCCATAAAACTAAAATCCTCAAAAAAGTGGGCATGGCTAAAAACACGATGTGGATAAAATAGAAAAATGATATAGTGACAACAAATTCTTAAGACACAAAACACTTTTACGGTTCTACAAAAGACAAGGTTTTCTCCTGCATATGTTATGGGGTAGTGATTAAAAATGTTTATACCCTATCCCATAGGGGTATATTAGTTTTGATACTTAGTTTGTAACATAGAGAAATAATTTAGCTACATATACCTCAAAGTATATGGATCGACTCAGAATCGCTAGCTGAGTCGCATTAGCCATGTCTGTCTGTCCGTCCGTCCGTCCGTCTGTCTGTTCGTCACCGATTTTTGGGCCTTAAATTTTGAGCTAGGATAATGAAATTTTTTATATAGGATCCTTGGCCGAGTCACCAGAACAAGTGTAAAAAATTTTAAAATCCGCCCACTGCCACGCCCCCTTTTAGAAAAAACGTAGTTTTAAGCCAAACCGTAAGGAATTTCAAAAAAGTGTGTTAGCAACATATTTAGACAATCCTAATATCTATATTTCGTCTATACAAAGTTTTTTGCCACGCCCACTTTTTGGGGGCGTTTTTAGTAAAAAACGTCTTTTGTCCAAATTTTAAAACTAAAAAAATTTTTGATGCAAATACTTCCGCAATGGTAATATAAACATTTTGTCTATAGATCATTTTCACCTACTCCCACATTTTGGAGGCGTTTTCTTACAAAAACCATTTGTATACCCCATCCCAAGGCATTAGCAATAGAAAACCGTTGTTTTTTGTCGAACCACAAAAGATTTTGATAAACTGTCTGAGCAATATATTGTGACAATGTCATTTTCTGTATTTCATCGCCATAAGGCCTATATTTTGAGGATATTAATTTTAAGGATGGGATAGGATAGGGTTTTCAACGATCCGCATAGCGGATTGTAGCCTCTCATATGTTTTTATACCCTATCCCATAGGGGTATATTAGTTTTGATACATAGTTTGTAACATAGAGAAATAATTTAGCTACATATACCTCAAAGTATATGGATCGACTCAGAATCGATAGCTGAGTCGATTTAGCCATGTCTGTCCGTCCGTCCGTACGTCACTAGTTTTTGGGCCTTAAATTTTGAGCTAGAAGTATGAAATTTGGTACACGTGCTCTTTGTTGCTCCCAGCAGAACAAGTGTAAACATTTTTGAAATCCGCCCACTGCCACGCACCCTTTTTAGAAAAACGTATTTTTTTGGCCAAACCATAAGGAATTTTGAAAAATTTTCTGGACAACATATGTAGACAATCAGAATATCTGTATATTGTTCATATAAAGTTTTTTGCCAAGCCCACTTTTTGGGGGCGTTTTTAATTAAAAACGTTTTTCGGTCAAATTTTAATATTTTCGAAAAAACTTTTGATGCAGAATCATTAGTAATATAAATATGAACATTTCGTCCATAGACCATTTTAACCCCCGCCAACTTTTTTGGGGCGTTTTTATATAAAAACCATTTTCATACACTACCCCATAACATATGCAGAAGAAAACCCTTGTCTTTTGTAGAACCGTAAAATTTGTTGTGACAATGTCATTTTCTAAGTTAAATTCCCATCGTGTTTTAAGCCATGTCCACATTTTGGTGACATTAGTTATACGGATGGGATGGGATAGGGTATTCAACGATCCACACAGCGGATTGTAGCCTTCTCATATGTTTTTTTGTCTAACCATAAAAGACTTTGATAAATATGTTGTGAGAATGTCATTTTCAATATTTCATTGCCATAAAGCCCACATTTTGTGTATATTAATTTTAAAGATGGGATGGGATAGGGTATCAAACGATCCGCATATATTTTTATACCTTATCCCATAGGGGAATATTAGTTTTGACTTTAAGTTTTTAACATAGAGACATTATTTCGACAGATATACTCAGCTAGCGATTCTGAGTCGATCCAGCCATGTCTGTCTGTCCGTCCGTCCGACTGCCATTGAGCTAGAGGTTAAAATTTGGTATATAGACTCTTTGGCCCACAACGCGACGCAGAACAAGTGTAAACACTTGCAAAATCTGCCCACTGACACGCCCACTTTTTTAATGGAATGCCGTCAATTTGTCATACGAAGATAATTTCTTCTATACAAAACCAATAAGGTAATCCACTAGTGAACTTTTCCCTTAAAAAAAATTAATAATACACGTCTATTATACTATAGAACTGAAAAGTATACACACACTGCTGTTATATCATAATTCTTACCTATTACGACAACGTATGCATAATCTATGGGAAACACTAACGAGGCAGCATAAATCAAGGATTTCCATGCTTTACGATCTCTTCGTGTCTGCAGCAACTCTACTACAAAGCTGCAATGACGACCGACAATGCCGCGACGTACATTTCACCGAGTGAAACCACTCAATCTTTCCTCCTACCCGTTCGCTCATCCTATCTGGTTCCTGAAATGTCCGTGGGAAATTTCTTTGCCTTGGGGCTCTTGAAATATTACTATGAACGCGCGAACTCTTGTATATCCTTCTTATTGCCACTTGCATTTTATATATATATATCTGATGCAGGGCTATCCGTTTTGTGCATTGGGTTTGGTGTATCCTTTGCAAAATCCTTATAGCAGATATACTTACTTGTGCTACGTCAAATGCATATGCGTTATTCCGTTTGCACTTTGCAATGCCTTTTCATCACTCGATGTTTAATGTTAAATGTTAAATGGGAACATATTTTACTGACAAGCTGACAGACTTACAAAGCGACTCTCATGAGGAACAAAGAATGTGACAGCCAACAGGACATCATGAAACGTTGGTACTAACCTATATCTATATATGTTTATAAAAATAAATCCCTGTTTTCTTTGGTCATGCCCTAACTTGAGAACGGCTTTACCGATTAATTTTATCTTTTTAACATCCTCTTACAAAGAGAACGATATTGTTTTTGTGAAAAGTTTCGACCTCGAGATTTTGATTGATTATCTAATAATGATAAGATTACCCAAGCAAAGTGTTTTTTGGATATCCGTTCGTCGGTCCGTCTGTCAGTCATATAATTTTCAATTTCTAGCAAACTATTTGGTCAAATTGAGTAAAATTGAATATCTTTATTACTATTTCTTAAATAGTTCTTGACGTGCTTGAAAATCATTATAATACATAGATACCGATTCCTTGAAATTTCAAAAAAAAGATCTCATAATCACAGTTCGGCATTATTTACGTATTTTTAGCATCAATAACCTATACTGAATGTTACCGTATATTTTGGGCAAACTAAGCAAATTGTCGTATGATTGGTATTTGAGCTTACGCCTACCTCACAGTGAATGAGAAAGTTGCGTACGACCCAGTCGAGCGTCAACCACCTTATATCCTACCCCAAAGGAGTATATTAGTGTTTCTACATAGTTTGTAGCATAGAGAAATAATTTAGATAGATATACCTCAAACTATATGGATCAACTCAGAATAGCTAGCTGAGTCGATTTAGCCATGTCTGTCTGTCCGTTCGGTCGTCCGTCTTTAGGTCGACTGTTTTTAAGCCTAAAATTTTGAGCTCAGATAATGGAATTATTTCCTTATGTTACAAACTTAATGTCAAAACTTATATACCCCTATTGGATAAGGTAAAAAAACAACCAAATCTGGTTTGATGAGACTTTTGGCAGGTGATTTTCGACAAACTTTGCCAGTGATTCCACGATCAATGCTAGACGACGACCTTAATGAAAACACTATAATCGCTCTGGTCAGAATGGCGCAAAATGAATACCCGGTCTGTCGTCCCAGGCGAACCTAGATAAGCTGCTTCGACATATTCGGACAACAATTTATCTAGGAATTTCAACTGTAAGTCAGGCCCCTTAAACAGAGATGGTGGCGGATGAACGGAAAGGTCAACGGCAGCGCTCAATCCCGTAGTGGATACTGATGGCCCCGTGCCCTAAGGGTATCTAATAAATTAGAACTGACACGCCAGGTTGGGGGTTGTGCTTTGGGTTAACTACCCATCCATGGAAAAAATCCATAGTTACGAAGCAACCAATATAGCCTCGAAAAGGACTGATAATACTATTACGACTCTGCTAAATAAAAAAAGTTCAACGATGTTCGTATCTGCACCTGGAATGTGAGAACATTAAACAGGAGAGGTGCAGGCGAACACCTAGCGGAAATACGTATGGTAACGAACTTAGACTAGTTGACTTCGCTACGGAACGATATACCACTACAGCCAGTACACGGTTTCCTCACCTCGATATCCACAAGGGGACATGGCGGTCTGCAGATCAAGGAACAGTCAACCAAATTGATCACATTGCGATAGACAAGAGGCACGCATCCAATATTTTGGATGTCCGAAAATTCCGACTCGACTCGGCAAGGTAAGGATGCTGATATCCACCACTCCACAACAAACCAGAAATACCGTGAAAAAATGCCGAAAGACTGCAATTGCCAGAGACCGCTAAGAACTTCGGGCGGCGCGTATCCCTTAACCTCTCGATTCACACCATACCACCAGCATCTAATGTCGAAGAACAATGGCAACGATGCCAACAAGCCATTAGATCAGCCGCAACTGATGTGCTAGGTTTCTCGCGGCCACCAGCACGAAACCCCAGGTTTGTGAGGAATGTTGACAGATGCTCGCAGCCAAGAACGAGGCCTACAAGGCTAAGCTGCAGATGAAGACGAGAGCTGCCATTGCGCTCTATAGGCAAAGCAGAAGGGAAGAACACCGGCTTTTCAGAATGAAAAAAAGAGCAAGAAAAGCGCGCGACCTTGGATATAGAGAGGTGCCTCTCCAGGAGCGATGTTCGCAAATTTTACTAAAGTGTAAAACATCAAAGCCAAGGATACGAGGCTCGAAAGAATCCTGTCGAAATGAAAAAGCAAATATCGTAGTTAATGCTGAGGATATGGAAGAACCACAAACGGCGATGACGAACAACATATCGCTGTCAGGCATAACAAACCAATTAATATTGGCAACGGCAGCGAAAATTGCCAACCACCCGACCTAAGTGAAGTGAGGATAGCAATATCTAAACTCAAGCTGAATAAGGCCGCCGGCAATGACGGCCTTCCCGCTGAACTTTATAAAGCTGGCGGAGATGACTTGGTAAGCAACATCCAAGTATGTCTGAAGAATGCAACCTCAGCATCGTTGCCCGATCCACAAAATCATCGCCTACAAGATCCTATCTGCGTAATATGTGAACGCCTGAAATCGTTTACCAACAACCTGATCAACAACCTATGAAATGTAATATATAGGATCCTTTTCCGAGGCTACAGAACAAGTTCAAACATTTTCAAAAACCGCCCAACGTTCTTTTCGGTTACACGGTTAGGAATTTGAAAAAAAAACTTTCTAACCAAGATATTTAGACAATCTGCATATCTATATTTCATTCGTATACATTTTTTTTGCCAAGCCCACCTTTGGGTTTTAAGTAAAAAAAGCTTTTTGTCCAAATTTTAAAAAAAATTCGAAAAAACTTTGGATGCCAATACTTCAGTATCAACATTTTGTACAGATATTATTTTCACCTACGACCACTTTTTGGGGGAGTTTTCCTACAGAAACCCATTTGTATACCCCATTCCAAGGCATTATCAATAGAAATACGATGTTTTTTGACGAACCACTGTCTGAACAATATGATGTGACAATGTCATTTTTTGTATTTTATCGCCATAAACCCCATGTTTTGAGGATATTAATTTTAAGGAAACGATGGGATAGGTATTCAACGATACGCACAGCGGAAAAAAGTTTATAGCGTTCTCATATGTTTATACCTTATCCCATAGGGGTATATTAGCTTTGACATTAAGTTTGTAACATAGAAAAATAATTTCAATAGATATACCTCAAAGTATATGGATCGATTCAGAATCGCTAGCTGAGTCGACTTAGCCATGTCTGTCCGTCCATCTGTCTGTTTGTCTGAGTTTTCAATAAAAAACTGTTTTCGGTCAAATTTTAAATTTTTCGAACAAATTTTTGATGCAGAATCATTAACATTATTAATATGAACATTTCGTCTATAGACCATTTTAACCAACGCCCACTTTTGGGGGCTTTTTCTTACAAAAACCGTTTATATACCCTACCCCATAACATATGCAGAAAAACGATGTTTTTTGTCGAACAACAAAAGATTCTGATAAAGTGTTTGAACAATATGTTGTGACAATGTCATTTTCTATATTATAGGCCCATAAAGCCCACTTTTTGGAGATATCAATTTTAAGGATGGGATGGGATTAAACGATCCGCACAGCGGATTGTAGCCTTCTCATATGTTTATACCCTTTCCCATAGGGGTATATTAGTTTTGATACTTAGTTTGTAACATAGAGAAATAATTTAGCTACATATACCTCAATGTATATGGATCGACTCAGAATCGCTAGCTGAGTCGAATTAGCCATGTCTGTCTGTCCGTCCGTGGGTCCGTCCGTCCGTCTGTCTGTTCGTCACCGATTTTTGGGCCTTAAATTTTAAGCTAGGATAATGAAATTTGGTATATATGATCCCTGGCCGAGTCACCAGAACAAGTGTAAAAAATTTTAAAATCCGCCTACTGCCACGCCCCCTTTTAGAAAAACGTGGTTTAAAGCCAAACCGTAATGAATTTCAACAAAGTGTGTTAGCAACATATTTAGACAATCGTAATATCTATATTTCGTTCATACAAAGTTTTTTGCCACGCCCACTTTTTGGGGGCGTTTTTAGTAAAAAACGCTTTTTGTCCAAATTTAAAAAAAAAATCGAAAAAACGTTTGATGCAAATGCTTCCGTAATGATAAAATAAACATTTTGTCTAAATATCATTTTCACCTACACCCACTTTTTGGGTGCGTTTTCTTACAAAAACCATTTGTATGCCTTACCCCCAAGGCATATGCAATAGAAACACGTTGTTTTTTGTCGAACCACAAACGATTCTAATAAACAGTCTGAGCAATATATTTTGACAATGTCATTTTCTGTATTTCATCGCCATAAAACCTATATTTTTTGGATATTAATTTTAAGGATGGGATGGGATAGGGTTTTCAACGATCCGCATAGCGGATTGTAGCCTCTCATATGTTTTTTAACTTTCTCTTACAAAGAGAAAGATATTGTTTTCGTGAAAATTTTCGACCTCGAGATTTTGATTGATTCTAACATTACGATGATAGCGGAGCCCAAAAATCTGGTTTTTGGAATTCCGTCCGTCGGTCCGTCTGTCCGTAATGGTCTCCCCAGCCTAAACGGCTTGACCGATTGTCTTCAAATTTCGTATCCAAGTTTCTTTTGGTCATAATTCTAGGCCATTTTTATACCCTATCCCATAGGGGTATATTAGTTTTGATACTTAGTTTGTACAATAGAGAAATAATTTAGCTACATATACCTCAAAGTATATGGATCGACGAAGAATCGCTAGCTGAGTCGATTAAGCCATGTCTGTCTGTCCGTCCGTCCGTCCGTCCGTCCGTCCGTCTGTACGTCACCGATTTTTAGGCCTTAAATTTTGAGCTAGGATAATGAAATTTGGTATATAGGATCCTCGTCTCTGCCTACAGAACAAGTGTAAACGTTTTTTCAATCCGCCCACTGCCACGCCCCCTTTTAAGAAAAACTCAGTTTTTGACCAAACCGTAAGGAATTTTAAAATAATTTCTGAATAACATATTTAGACAATATTAATATCTATATTTCGTTCATATAAAGTTTTTTGCCACGCCCACTTTTTGGGGGCGTTTTCAATAAAAAACTGTTTTCGGTCAAATTTTAAATTTTTCGAAAATAATGGTGATGCAGAATCATTAACATTATTAATATAAACATTTCGTCTATGTACCATTTACACCCACGCCCACTTTTTGGGGGCGTTTTTATATAAAAACCATTTTTATATACTACTCCATAACATATGCAGGAGAAAACCTTGTATTTTGTGGAACCGTAAAAGTGTTTTGTAAGCAGTCTGAAGAATTTGTTGTCACTATATCATTTTTCTATTTTATCCACATCGTGTTTTTAGCCATGCCCACTTTTTTGGGGATTTTAGTTTTATGGATAGGATGGGATAGGGTATTCAACGATCCGCACAGCGGATTGTAGCCTTCTCATATGTTTATACCCTATCCCATAGGGGGGTATATTAGTTTTGATACTTAGTTTGTAACATAGAGAAATAATTTTGCTACATATACCTCAAAGTATATGGATCGACTCAGAATCGCTAGCTGAGTCGAATTAGCCATGTCTGTCTGTCCGTCCGTCCGTCCGTCCGTCCGTCCGTCCGTCTGTCTGTTCGTCACCGATTTTTGGGCCTTAAATTTTGAGCTAGGATAATGAAATTTGGTATATAGGATCCTTGTGCGAGTCACCAGAACAAGTGTAAAAATTTTTGAAATCCGCCCACTGCCACGCCCCTTTTTTAGAAAAACTTACAAAAACAAAAACTTTTTTGCCACGCCCACTTTTTGGGGGCGTTTTTAGTAAAAAACGCTTTTTGTCCAAATTTTAAAACTTTCGAAAAAATTTTTGATGCAAATACTTCCGCAATGGTAATATAAACATTTTGTCCATAGATCATTTTCACCTACGCCCACATTTTGGGGGCGTTTTCTTACAAAAACCATTTGTGTACCCCATCCCAAGACATTAGCAATAGAAATACGTTGTTTTTTGTCGAACCACAAAAGATTTTGAGAAACTGTCTGAGCAATATATTGTGACAATGTCATTTTCTGTATTTCATCGCCATAAAGCCTATATTTTAAGGATATTAATTTAAAGGATGGGATGGGATAGGGTATTCAACGATCCGCATAGCGGATTGTAGCCTCTCATATGTTTTTGTTTGCTTTTAGCCATGTTATTAACGGTACCTGCCATATAAAAATTACACATAACCTCAATTTTCTCGAAAACGGCTCTAACGATTTTTATTAAACTTTATAAATACTATAAGCATATTAGTTCCAACAAAACTGCATTACCAGTTTTTTTCGAGAAAATCCATATAACGGATTTTGTCATTCAGGCCATATTAAGAAAATTGTTAATTTCACGAAAACTACTATGTCAAATTGAATGAAATTTTATATATATAATACTATAATAACTTTAAACAATTCCACGTAATTAGTTTTAGCCCAACTATCACTTAACGGAATTTTCAGTTTTGGCCAATAACGAAAAATAATTAATTTTCACATAGACACCGATTCCTTCAAATTTCGGAGTAAACGTTCGTATAATCACATTTCGACATTTTTTATAATTTTTAGAATTAATAATCAAAAGGTGCACTATTTGATCTAACGCCCAACTCGCTGTGAAAGAGAAAGTTGCGTACGACCCAGGCTTATGCAATAGAAAAACGTTTTTTTTTTTGTGGAAACATAAAAGATTTTGGTAAACCGTCTGAACAATATGTTGTGACAACGTTTTTTTCAATATTTTATCGCCATAAAGCCTACATATTGGGGATATTAATTTTAGGGATGGGATAAGATAGGGCATTATACGATTCACATATCGGATATAAGTTTTTCTTATTAAATTGTCTTAGTTAAAGTCCTTAGATTCCTACTAAATAAATAATAAACTTATCTCATAATTTTATTTTGTTATTTAAGCGTTGCCGCAAAATAATCCACTTATACGGAGCTTTCACTCTATGTATCAGTTGGATGAATTCGTCACGGCAAACTGCTCATCGGATTATTCCAGTCCACCGGCCATATTGTCGTGGTACATCAATGGTGAGAGGGTGAGTTAGCGTAGTATTTCTACAGCGATTTATTATTTATCAAAATAATAACTTAATTGGTTGCTTCCTTTCTGTTTGCTTAGGCTTTTCCGGGTGAATTGCAACCAACAATTGAGATTACAATACCAGCACATGATTACAACTTGCGAAAACAGACTCTACAGGTACACTTCTACCTAAATGGACCGAGGTTCTTCAATCCTGGTCGGAGTTTACAGTTAAAGTGCGTCGCAGAAATACCCAGCTATCCAAATTTGAGACGTGAGACAATATTAAGTGCTGTCCTAATGCACGATGAAACATTGAACAATCAAATGCTGCTTAGTTCAGGTAAGTTATTGAAATCGTTTGTGGTACAAAACATATGAAAAGTATACAATCCGCTGTGCGGATCGTTGTATACCCTATCCTATCTCATCTGTAAAACTAATATCCCTAAAATGTGATATTTATGGCCATTAAGTATTGAAAATGACGTTGTCACAACATACCTATTGTTCAGACGGTTTATTAAAATCTTTTATGGTTCGACAAAAACCAACGTTTTTTTATTGCATATGTCTTGGGGTAGGGCATATATATGGTTTTTGTAGGAAAACGCCTCCAAAAAGTGGGCGTGGGTTAAAATGGTCTAAGGACATAGGCGCCCGCAGGATTCTTCCCAGGGGGGCAGACAAAATATTTTGATAAACATTTTAAGGCGATTTTAAATTTCATTGGCTATTGATTTAATTTTTCTTGTGGCAACTACTTACATTTTATTTATTTTATGGTAATAATAAATACTAAAATAATGCCCATTAAAAATGTATTTTTATTGTTTTAAAAACCGAAATTGCAGTTTTCGTAGTTTTTTACCAAAACGATCTATAATTATACCCTATCCCATAGGGGTATATTAGTTTTGATACTTAGTTTGTAACATAGAGAAATAATTTTGCTACATATACCTCAAAGTATATGGATCGACTCAGAATCGCTAGCTGAGTCGATTAAGCCATGTCTGTCTGTCTGTCCGTCCGTCCGTCTGTACGTCACCGATTTTTAGGCCTTAAATTTTGAGCTAGGATAATGAAATTCGGTATATAGGATTCTCGTCTCTGCCTACAGAACAAGTGTAAAATTTTTTGAAATCCGCCCACTGCCACGCCCCCTTTTAAGAAAAACTCAGTTTTTGACCAAACCGTAAGGAATTTTAAAAAAGTTTCTGAACATCATATTTAGACAATATTAATATCTATAGTTTGTCCATATAAAGTTTTTTGCCACGCCCACTTTTTGGGGGCGTTTTCAATAAAAAACTGTTTTCGGTCAAATTTTAAATTTTTCGAAAAAAATTTTGATGCAGAATCATTAACATTATTAATATGAACATTTCGTCTATATACCATTTTAACCCACGCCCACTTTTTGGGGGCGTTTTTATATAAAAACCATTTTTATACACTACCATATAACATATGCAAGAGAAAACCTTGTCTTTTGTAGAGCCGTTAAAGTGTTTTGTAAGCAGTCTGAAGAATTTGTTGTCACTATATCATTTATCCACATCGTGCTTTTAGCCATGCCCCCTTTTTTGGGGATTTTAGTTTTATGGATAGGATGGGATAGGGTATTCACCGATCCGCACAGCGGATTGTAGCCTTCTCATATGTTTTTATTATAAAATTCCGTATCTTCTTTTACTAAATTTTTGTGAATGTTCATCATACACAACACATCATCACAAGCATATTTAGAAAAATATTATTTTTTTAAGAGTTTAATAGTTTTTTGAGAAAAACTAAGTATGCAATGATTCTTTAGTACTTAATGTTTACATCGGAAAAATAAATATTTAAAATCGTTCGAGCAGTTTTTTTTAAAGTTGTTATATGTAAAAAGCTTTTCGAAAAAATATTTTAAAATTTGTTCGAGTATGTAAATATATTGCAATTTGTAGTTTGCATCTAGGAAAATAATGTTTAAAAAAAATCAATATACCTACCCGTTTCCAACATATTTCAAAAACAATTTTATTTTTTTAATTTTTTAAAAATTATATCAATAGGGTTATTAATGACTTCCTGTGCACAAAATTTTATTGACATCGGATATATAGTTTACGATAAAACTTTATTTGCAAATTCCGGTTCTATCTTTTCCAACCAAAAGATAGAATGTCCTAATAAAATAGCATTTTGAAGTTTTATCAAAATCGTTTGAGCCGTTTTCGAGAAAATCAAACTTTTTGTTTATGGTTATATGGCAAGTACCATTACTTTTCAACCTTGAGCAAAAATGAAAAAAGACCCCTTAGGGAATTCCAAATAAATACAGACAGACGGACGGAGTTTTTTTTATAGACTATCAGATCTATGCCGTAGCGAGCTTAATACAAGCGCATCTACGAGCAGAGATTCGCCACAGCATATAATATGCATCCACAGGCTCATCATTTAGTGCATTTGTTAGTGGGACATAACAAAACACAGAAGTTATTTTGACGTCACTAACAAAATCAATCAACGATGAAATTAAACTTTATTTTTGTCTTATTAACAAAACAAAAAAAAAACATATGCGAAGGCTACAATCCGCTGTGTGGATCGTTGAATACCCTATCCCATACCATCCGTAAAACTAATGTCACCAAAATGTGGACATAGCTTAAAACACGATGGGGATTTAACATAGAAAATGACATTGTCACATCAAATTTTACGGTTCTACAAAAGACAAGGGTTTTCTGCTGCATATGTTATGGGGTAGTGTATAAAAATGGTTTTTATATAAAAACGCCCCAAAAAAAGTGGGCGGGGCTTAAAATGGTCTATGGAACAAATGTTCATATTTATATTACTAATGATTCTGCATCAAAAGTTTTTTTCGAAAATATTAAAATTTCACCGAAAAACGTTTTTTATTAAAAACGCCCCCAAAAAGTGGGCGTGGCAAAAAACTTTATATGAACAAAATACAGATAGTCTGATTGTCTAAATATGTTGTCCAGAAAATTTTTCAAAATTCCTTATGGTTTGGCCAAAAAATACGTTTTTCTAAAAAGGGGGCGGGGCAGTGGGCGGATTTCAAAAATGTTCACATTTGTTCTGCTATGAGCAACAAAGAACACGTGTACCAAATTTCATCCTTCTAGCTCAAAATTTAAGGCCCGAAAACTGGTGACGTACGGACGGACGGACGGACAGACATGGCTAAATCGACTCAGCTATCGATTCTGAGTCGATCCATATACTTTGAGGTATATGTAGCTAAATTATTTCTCTATGTTACAAACTATGTATCAAAACTTCTATACCCCTATGGGATAGGGTATAAACATATGAGAGGCTACAATCCGCTGTGCGGATCGTTGAATACCTTATCCCATCCCATCCTTAAAATTAATATCCTCAAAATAAAGGCCTTATGGCGATGAAATGCAGAAAATGACATTGTCACAATATATTGCTCAGACAGTTTGTCAAAATCTTTTGTGGTTCGACAAAAAACAACGTATTTCTATGGCTATTGCCTTGGGATGGGGTATACAAATGGTTTTTGTATGAAAACGCCCCCAAAATGTGGGCGTAGGTGAAAATGATCTATGGACAAAATGTTTATATTACCATTGCGGAAGTATTTGCATCAAAAACTTTTTCGAAAGTGTTAATATTTGGACAAAAAGCGTTTTTTACTAAAAACGCCCCCAAAAAGTGGCCGTGTCAAAAAACTTTATATAGGCGAAATATAGATATTAGGATTGTCTAAATATGTTTTTCATACACTTTTTTGAAAGTCCTTACGCTTTGGCTTAAAACTACGTTTTTCTAAAAGGGGGCGTGGCAGTGGGCGGATTTCAAAAATTTTTACACTTGATCTGCTTCGACGGCCAGAGAGTCTATATACCAAATTTCAACACTCTAGCTCAAAATTTAAGGCCCAAAAATCGGTGACACACAGTCGGACGGACGGACGGACGGACAGACAGACATGGCTTAATCGACTCAGCTAGCGATTCTGAATCGGGGGCCGTTTTCCTACAAAAACCATTTGTATGCCCTACCCCAAGGCATATCCAATACAAAACCGTTGGTTTTTTCAAACCAAAAGAGGTTTTGATAAACTGTCTGAGCAATATATTGTGACAGTTTCATTTTCTGTATTTTATCGCCATAAAGCCCACATTATATTTATTATTTTAAAGATGGGATGGGATAGAGTATTCAACGATCCGCACAGCAGATTGTAGCCTTCTCATATGTTTTTCGAAAATTTTCAAATTTGACCGTTAAACGTTTTTTATTAAAAACGCCCTCAAAAAGTGGACGTGGCGAAAATTTCATCGTTCTAGCTCAAAATTTAAGGCCCATAAACTGGAGATCGGCAAGGATGGACGGACGGACAGACATGGCTAAATCGACTCAGCTATCCATTCTGATTCGATCCATATACTTTAAGGTATATATAGATAAATTAATTCTCTATGATACAAACTCTGTATCAAAACTAATATACCCCTATGGGATAGGGTATAAATAGCATTGAACCTTATCAATGGTAAACTTAGTAAGTAATGAAAACATTTAGGAAGATTTTGTATGTATCGAAGGCATGTAACTGACATTAAGCAGACATTTATCTAGTATGTGTTATAACGTTTTAAGGCGCTAAATATAACAACTGGCTCCCCTGATTTATAACAATGCCATTTGTGATATATTTATACGCTCTATCCTAAAGGGGTTTATTAGTTTTAACATTAAGTTTGTAACATAGAAAATAATTTTGATAGTTATGCCTTAAAGTATATGGATCGACAAACAATCACTAGCTGAGTCGATATTCCCACGTCTGTCTGTCCGTCCATTCGTCCATTCGTCCATCCGTCTGTGTGTCACCGATTTTTCGGCCTTAAATTTTGAGCTAGAATGTTGAAATGTGGTATATATACTCTCCGGTCGACGAAGCAGAACAAGTGTACAAAATTTCAAAATCCGCCCACTGCCATGCCCACTTTTCAGTAAAACGTTGTTTTTGGCCAAACAGTTAAGAACATTGAAAAAAGTGTCTGAATAACATGTTTCGACAATCTTAATATATATATATTTCGTCTATGTAATGTTTTTAGCCACGCGTTTGGGGCGTTTTTCCTTCAAAAACCGTTTTCGGTACAATTTAAATAAAAAAACATATGAGAGGTTACAATCCGCTATGCGGATCGTTGAAAACCCTATCCCATCCCATCCTTAAAATTAATATCCTCAAAATATAGGCCTTATGGCGATGAAATACAGAAAATGATATTGTCACAATATATTGCTCAGACAGTTTCTCAAAATCTTGTGTGGTTCGTATTTCTATTGCTAATGCCTTGGGATGGGGTATACAAACGGTTTTTGTAAGAAAACGCCCCCAAAATGTGGGCGTAGGTGAAAATGATCTATGGACAAAATGTTTATATTACCATTTCTGAAGTATTTGCATCAACATTTTTTTCGAAAGTTTTAAAATTTGGACAAAAAGCGTTTTTTACTAAAAACGCCCCCAAAAAGTGGGCGTGGCAAAAAACTTTGTAAGGACGAAATATATATATTAGGGTTGTCTAAATATCCTGCTCAGACACTTTTTTGAAATTCCTTACGGTTTGGCCAAAAAATGAGTTTTTCTAAAAAGGGGGCGTGGCAGTGGGCGGATTTCAAAAATTTTTACACTTGTTCTGGTGGCACGGACGAGGATCCTATATACCAAATTTCATTATCCTAGCTCAAAATTTAAGGCCCAAAAACCGCTGACGAACAGACAGACAGACGGACGGACGGACGGACGGACGGACGGACGGACAGACAGACAGACATGGCTAATTCGACTCAGCTAGCGATTCTGAGTCGATCCATATACTTTGAGGTATATGTAGCAAAATTATTTCTCTATGTTACAAACTAAGTATCAAAACTAATATACCCCCCTATGGGATAGGGTATAAACATATGAGAGGCTACAATCCGCTATGCGGATCGTTGAATACCCTATCCCATCCCATCCTTTAAATTAATATCCTCAAAATATAGGCCTTATGGCGATGAAAAACAGAAAATGACATTGTCACAATATATTGCTCAGACAGTTTCTCAAAATCTTTTGTGGTTCGACAAAAAACAACGTATTTCTATTGCTAATGCCTTGGGATGGGGTATACAAATGGTTTTTGTAAGAAAACGCCCCCAAAATGTGGGCGTAGGAGAAAATGATCTATAGACAAAATGTTTATATTACCATTGCGGAAGTATTTGCATCAAAATTTTTTTCGAAAGTTTTAAAATTTGGACAAAAAACGTTTTTTACTAAAAACGCCCCCAAAAAGTGGGCGTGGCAAAAAACTTTGTAAGGACGAAATATATATATTAGGGTTGTCTAAATATCCTGCTCAGACACTTTTTTGAAATTCCTTACGGTTTGGCCAAAAAATGAGTTTTTCTAAAAAGGGGGCGTGGCAGTGGGCGGATTTCAAAAATTTTTACACTTGTTCTGGTGGCACGGACGAGGATCCTATATACCAAATTTCATTATCCTAGCTCAAAATTTAAGGCCCAAAAACCGCTGACGAACAGACAGACGGACGGACGGACGGACGGACGGACGGACAGACAGACATGGCTAATTCGACTCAGCTAGAGATTCTGAGTCGATCCATATACTTTGAGGTATATGTAGCAAAATTATTTCTCTATGTTACAAACTAAGTATCAAAACTAATATACCCCCCTATGGGATAGGGTATAAACATATGAGAGGCTACAATCCGCTATGCGGATCGTTGAATACCCTATCCCATCCCATCCTTTAAATTAATATCCTCAAAATATAGGCCTTATGGCGATGAAATACAGAAAATGATATTGTCACAATATATTGCTCAGACAGTTTATCAAAATCTTTTGTGGTTCGACAAAAAACAACGGTTTTCTATTGCTAATGCCTTGGGAGGGGGTATACAAATGGTTTTTGTAAGAAAACGCCCCCAAAATGTGGGCGTAGGTGAAAATGATCTATGAACAAAATGTTTATATTACCATTGCGGAAGTATTTGCATCAAAAATTTTTTTTAAAGTTTTAAAATTTGGACAAAAACGTTTTTTACTAAAAACGCCCCCAAAAAGTGGGCGTGGCAAAAAACTTTGTATGGACGAAATATAGATATTGGGATTGTCTAAATATGTTGCAAACACACTTTTTTGAAATTCCTTACGGTTTGGCTTAAAACTACGTTTTTTCTAAAAAGGGGCGTGGCAGTAGGCGGATTTTAAAATTTTTTACACTTGTTCTGGTGACTCGGCCAAGGATCCTATATACCAAATTTCATTATCCTAGCTCAAAATTTAAGGCCCAAAAATCGGTGACGAACAGACAGACGGAAGGACGGACGGACGGACAGACAGACATGGCTAATTCGACTCAGCTAGCGATTCTGAGTCGATCCATATACTTTGAGGTATATGTAGCTAAATTATTTCTCTATGTTACAAACTAAGTATCAAAACTAATATACCCCTATGGGATAGGGTATAAACATATGAGAAGGCTACAATCCGCTGTGCGGATCGTTGAATACCCTATCCCATCCTATCCATAAAACTAAAATCCCCAAAAAAGGGGACATGGCTAAAAACACGATGTGGATAAATAGAAAAAATGATATAGTGACAACAAACTCTTCAGACTGCTTACAAAACACTTTAACGGTTCTACAAAAGACAAGGTTTTCTCTTGCATATGTTATGGGGTAGTGTATAAAAATGGTTTTTATATAAAAATGCCCCCAAAAAGTGGGCGTGGGTTAAAATGGTATATAGAAGAAATGTTCATATTAATAATGTTAATGATTCTGCATCAAAATTTTTTTCGAAAAATTTAAAATTTGACCGAAAACAGTTTTTTATTGAAAACGCCCCCAAAAAGTGGGCGTGGCAAAAAACTTTATATGGACGAAATATAGATATTAATATTGTCTAAATATGTTGTTCAGAAACTTTTTGAAAATTCCTTACGGTTTGGTCAAAAACTGAGTTTTTCTTAAAAGGGGGCGTGGCAGTGGGCGGATTTCAAAAATTTTTACACTTGTTCTGTAGGCAGAGACGAGGATCCTATATACCAAATTTCATTATCCTAGCTCAAAATTTAAGGCCTAAAAATCGGTGACGGACGGACGGACGGACGGACGGACAGACAGACATGGCTTAATCGACTCAGCTAGCGATTCTGAGTCGATCCATATACTTTGAGGTATATGTAGCAAAATTATTTCTCTATGTTACAAACTAAGTATCAAAACTAATATACCCCTATGGGATAGGGTATAAACATATGAGAAGGCTACAATCCGCTGTGCGGATCGTTGAATACCCTATCCTATCCTATCCATAAAACTAAAATCCTCAAAAAAGTGGGCATGGCTAAAAACACGATGTGGATAAAATAGAAAAAATGATATAGTGACAACAAATTCTTCAGACTGCTTACACAACAATATTACGGTTCTACAAAAGACAAGGTTTTCTCCTGCATCTGTTATGGGGTAGTGTATAAAAATGGTTTTTATATAAAAACGCCCCCAAAAAGTGGGCGTGGGTTAAAATGGTGAAAAGACGAAATGTTCATATTAATAATGTTAATGATTCTGCATCAAAATTTTTTTCGAAAAATTTAAAATTTGACCGAAAAGAGTTTTTAATTGAAAACGCCCCCAAAAAGTGGGCGTGGCAAAAAACTTTATATGAACGAAATATAGATATTAATATTGTCTAAATATGTTATTCAGAAATTTTTTAAAATTCCTTACGGTTTGGTCAAAAACTGAGTTTTTCTTAAAAGGGGGCGTGGCAGTGGGCGGATTGAAAAAATTTGTACACTTGTTCTGTAGGCAGAGACGAGGATCCTATATACCAAATTTCATTATCCTAGCTCAAAATTTAAGGCCTAAAAATCGGTGACGTACAGACGGACGGACGGATGGACGGACGGACAGACAGACATGGCTTAATCAACTCAGCTAGCGATTCTGAGTCGATCCATATACTTTGAGGTATATGAAGCAAAATTATTTCTCTATGTTACAAACTAAGTATCAAAACTAATATACCCCTATTGGATAGGGTATAAACATATGATAGGCTACAATCCGCTATGCGGATCGTTGAATACCCTATCCCATCCCATCCTTAAAATTAATATCCTCAAAATATAGGCTTTATGGCGATGAAATACAGAAAATAACAATGTCACAATATATTGCTCAGGAGTTTATCTAAATCTTTTGTGGTTCGACAAAAAACAACGTTTTTCTATTGCATTGGCCTTGGGGTAAGGCATACAAATGGTTTTTGAAAGAAAACGCCCCCAAAAAGTAGGTGTAGGTGAAAATGATATATGGACAAAATGTTTATTTTATCATTACGGAAGCATTTGCAACAAAAGTTTTTTCGATTTTTTTAAAATTTGGACAAAAAGCATTTTTTACTAAAAACGCCCCCAAAAGTAGGCGTGGCAAAAAACTGTGTATGGACGAAATATAGATATTAGGATTGTCTAAATATGTTGCTAACACACTTTTTTTAAATTCCTTACGGTTTGGCTTAAAACTACGTTTTTCTAAAAGGGGGCGTGGCAGTAGGTGGATTTTAAAGATTTTTACACTTGTTCTGGTGACTCGAACAAGGATCCTATATACCAAATTTCATTATCCTAGCTCAAAATTTAAAGCTCAAAAATCGGTGACGAACAGACAGACGGACGGACACACGGACGGACGGACAGACAGACATGGCTAATTCGACTCAGCTAGCGATTCTGAGTCGATCCATATACTTTGAGGAATATGTAGCAAAATTATTTCTCTATGTTACAAACTATGTATCAAAATTAATATACCCCATGGGATAGGGTATAAACATATGAGAGGCTACAATCCGCTATGCGGATCGTTGAATACCCTATCCCATCTCATCCTTTAAATTAATATCCTCAAAATATAGGCCTTATGGCGATGAAATACAGAAAATGACGTTGTCACAATATATTGCTCAGACAGTTTATCAAAATCTGTTGTGGTTCGACAAAAAACAACGTATTTCTATTGCTAATGCCTTGGGATGGGATATACAAATGGTTTTTGTAAGAAAACGCCCCCAAAATGTGGGCGTAGGTGTAAATGATCTATTGACAAAATGTTTATATTACCATTGCGGAAGTATTTGCATCAAAAAAATTTTCGAAAGTTTTAAAATTTGGACAAAAAGCGTTTTTTACTAAAAACGCCCCCAAAAAGTGGGCGTGGCAAAAACTTTGTATGAACGAAATATAGATATTAGGATTGTCTAAATATGCTGCTCAGACACTTTTTTGAAATTCTTTACGGTTTGGCCAAAAAATAAGTTTTTTTAAAAAGGGGGCGTGGCAGTGGGCGGATTTCAAAAAATTTTACACTTGTTCTGGTGGCACGGACGAGGATCCTATATACCAAATTTCATTATCCTAGCTCAAAATTTAAGGCCCAAAAATAGGTGACGAACAACAATCACTAGCTGAGTCGATATTCCCACTTCTGTCTGTCCGTCCATTCGTCCTTCCGTCTGTGTGTCACCGATTTCTCGGCCTTACATTTTGAGCTAGAATGTTGAAATGTGGTATATATACTCTCCGGTCGACGAAGCAGAACAAGTGTAAAAAAATTTCAAAATCCGCCCACTGCCATGCCCACTTTTCAGTAAAACGTTGTTTTTGGCCAAACAGTTAAGAACATTGAAAAAAGTGTCTGAATAACACGTTTCGACAATCTTAATATATATATATTTCGTCTATGTAATGTTTTTAGCCACGCGTTTGGGGCGTTTTTCCTTCAAAAACCGTTTGCGGTACAATTTAAAAAAAAAAACATATGAGAGGCTACAATCCGCCAAGCGGATCGTTGAATACCCTATCCCATCCCATCCTTTAAATTAATATCCTCAAAATATAGGCCTTATGGCGATGAAAAACAGAAAATGACATTGTCACAATATATTGCTCAGACAGTTTCTCAAAATCTTTTGTGGTTCGACAAAAAACAACGTATTTCTATTGCTAATGCCTTGGGATGGGGTATACAAATGGTTTTTGTAAGAAAACGCCCCCAAAATGTGGGCGTAGGAGAAAATGATCTATAGACAAAATGTTTATATTACCATTGCGGAAGTATTTGCATCAAAATTTTTTTCGAAAGTTTTAAAATTTGGACAAAAAACGTTTTTTACTAAAAACGCCCCCAAAAAGTGGGCGTGGCAAAAAACTTTGTAAGGACGAAATATATATATTAGGGTTGTCTAAATATCCTGCTCAGACACTTTTTTGAAATTCCTTACGGTTTGGCCAAAAAATGAGTTTTTCTAAAAAGGGGGCGTGGCAGTGGGCGGATTTCAAAAATTTTTACACTTGTTCTGGTGGCACGGACGAGGATCCTATATACCAAATTTCATTATCCTAGCTCAAAATTTAAGGCCCAAAAACCGCTGACGAACAGACAGACGGACGGACGGACGGACGGACGGACGGACAGACAGACATGGCTAATTCGACTCAGCTAGAGATTCTGAGTCGATCCATATACTTTGAGGTATATGTAGCAAAATTATTTCTCTATGTTACAAACTAAGTATCAAAACTAATATACCCCCCTATGGGATAGGGTATAAACATATGAGAGGCTACAATCCGCTATGCGGATCGTTGAATACCCTATCCCATCCCATCCTTTAAATTAATATCCTCAAAATATAGGCCTTATGGCGATGAAATACAGAAAATGATATTGTCACAATATATTGCTCAGACAGTTTATCAAAATCTTTTGTGGTTCGACAAAAAACAACGGTTTTCTATTGCTAATGCCTTGGGAGGGGGTATACAAATGGTTTTTGTAAGAAAACGCCCCCAAAATGTGGGCGTAGGTGAAAATGATCTATGAACAAAATGTTTATATTACCATTGCGGAAGTATTTGCATCAAAAATTTTTTTTAAAGTTTTAAAATTTGGACAAAAACGTTTTTTACTAAAAACGCCCCCAAAAAGTGGGCGTGGCAAAAAACTTTGTATGGACGAAATATAGATATTGGGATTGTCTAAATATGTTGCAAACACACTTTTTTGAAATTCCTTACGGTTTGGCTTAAAACTACGTTTTTTCTAAAAAGGGGCGTGGCAGTAGGCGGATTTTAAAAATTTTTACACTTGTTCTGGTGACTCGGCCAAGGATCCTATATACCAAATTTCATTATCCTAGCTCAAAATTTAAGGCCCAAAAATCGGTGACGAACAGACAGACGGACGGACGGACAGACAGACATGGCTAATTCGACTCAGCTAGCGATTCTGAGTCGATCCATATACTTTGAGGTATATGTAGCTAAATTATTTCTCTATGTTACAAACTAAGTATCAAAACTAATATACCCCTATGGGATAGGGTATAAACATATGAGAGGCTACATTCCGCTATGCGGATCGTTGAATACCCTATCCCATCCCATCCTTTAAATTAATATCCTCAAAATATAGGCCTTATGGCGATGAAATACAGAAAATGACATTCTCACAATATATTGCTCAGACAGTTTCTCAAAATCTTGTGTGGTTCGACAAAAAACAACGTATTTCTATTGCTAATGCCTTGGGATGTAGTATACAAATGGTTTTTGTAAGAAAACGCCCCCAAAATGTGGGCGTAGGTGAAAATGATCTATGGACAAAATGTTTATATTACCATTTCGGAAGTATTTGCACCAAAATTTTTTTCGAAAGTTTTAAAATTTGGACAAAAAGCGTTTTTTACTAAAAACGCCCCCAAAAAGTGGGCGTGGCAAAAAACTTTGTATGAACGAAATATAGATATTAGGATTGTCTAAATATGCTACTCAGACACTTTTTTGATATTCCTTACGGTTTGGCCAAAAAATAAGTTTTCCTAAAAAGGGGGCGTGGCAGTGGGCGGATTTCAAAAATTTTTACACTTGTTCTGGTGGCACGGACGAGAATCCTATATACCAAATTTCATTATCCTAGCTCAAAATTTAAGGCCCAAAAACCGCTGACGAACAGACAGACGGACGGACGGACAGACAGACATGGCTAATTCGACTCAGCTAGCGATTCTGAGTCGATCCATATACTTTGAGGTATATGTAGCAAAATTATTTCTCTATGTTACAAACTAAGTATCAAAACTAATATACCCCCCTATGGGATAGGGTATAAACATATGAGAGCTACAATCCGCTGTGCGGATCGTTGAATACCCTATCCCATCCTATCCATAAAACTAGAATCCCCAAAAAAGTGGGCATGGCTAAAAACACGATGTGGATAAAATAAAAAACATATGAGAAGGCTACAATCCGCTGTGCGGATCGTTGAATACCCTATCCCATCCTATCCATAAAATAAAATCCCCAAAAAAGGGGACATGGCTAAAAACACGATGTAGATAAATAGAAAAAATCATATAGTGACAACAAATTCTTCAGACTGCTTACAAAACACTTTAACGGTTCTACAAAAGACAAGGTTTTCTCTTGCATATGTTATGGGGTAGTGTATAAAAATGGTTTTTATATAAAAACGCCCCCAAAAAGTGGGCGTGGGTTAAAATGGTATATAGAAGAAATGTTCATATTAATAATGTTAATGATTCTGCATCAAAATTTTTTTCGAAAAATTTAAAATTTGACCGAAAACAGTTTTTTATTGAAAACGCCCCCAAAAAGTGGGCGTGGCAAAAAACTTTATATGAACGAAATATAGATATTAATATTGTCTAAATATGTTGTTCAGAAACTTTTTTAAAATTCCTTACGGTTTGGTCAAAAACTGAGTTTTTCTTAAAAGGGGGCGTGGCAGTGGGCGGATTTCAAAAATTTTTACACTTGTTCTGTAGGCAGAGACGAGGATCCTAGACGAGGATCCTAGCTCAAAATTTAAGGCCTAAAAATCGGTGACGTACAGACGGACGGACGGACAGACAGACATGGCTTAATCGACTCAGCTAGCGATTCTGAGTCGATCCATATACTTTGAGGTATATGTAGCAAAATTATTTCTCTATGTTACGAACTAAGTATCAAAACTAATATACCCCTATGGGATAGGGTGTAAAAATGATATAGTGACAACAAATTCTTCAGGCTGCTTACAAAACACTTTTACGGTTCTACAAAAGACAAGGTTTTCTCCTGTATATGTTATGGGGTAGTGTATAAAAATATTTTTTATATAAAAACGCCCCCAAAAAGTGGGCGTGGGTTCATATTAATAATGTTAATGATTCTGCATCAAAAATTTAAAATTTGACCGAAAACAGTTTTTTATTGAAAACGCCCCCAAAAAGTGGGCGTGGCAAAAAACTTTATATGAACGAAATATAGATATAACGATTCTGTAAATATGCTGTTCAGACACTTTTTTAAAATTCTTTACGGTTTTGCCAAAAATTACGTTATTCTAAAAAGGGGGCGTGGCAGTGGGCGGATTTCAAAAATTTTTACACTTGTTCTGGTGACTCGGACAAGGATCCTATATACCAAATTTCATTATCCTAGCTCAAAATTTAAGGCCCAAAAATCGGTGACGAACAGACAGACGGACGGACGGACGGACGGACGGACAGACAGACATGGCTAATTCGACTCAGCTAGCGATTCTGAGTCGATGCATATACTTTGAGGTATATGTAGCAAAATTATTTCTCTATGTTACAAACTATGTATCAAAACTAATATACCCCCCTATGGGATAGGGTATAAACATATGAGAGGCTACAATCCGCTATGCGGATCGTTGAATACCCTATCCCATCCCATCCTTTAAATTAATATCCTCAAAATATAGGCCTTATGGCGATGAAATACAGAAAATGACATTGTCACAATATATTGCTCAGACAGTTTATCAAAATCTTTTGTGGTTCGACAAAAACCAACGTATTTCTATTGCTAATGCCTTGGGATGGGGTATACAAATGGTTTTTGTAAGAAAACGCCCCCAAAATGTGGGCGTAGGTGAAAATGATCTATGGACAAAATGTTTATATTACCATTGCGGAAGTATTTGCATCAAAATTTTTTCGAAAGTTTTAAAATTTGGACAAAAAGCGTTTTTTACTAAAAACGCCCCCAAAAAGTGGGCGTGGCAAAAAACTTTGTATGAACGAAATATAGATATTAGGATTGTCTAAATATGCTACTCAGACTCTTTTTTGAAATTCCTTACGGTTTGGCCAAAACATAAGTTTTCCCAAAAAGGGGGCGTGGCAGTGGGCGGATTTCAAAAATTTTTACACTTGTTCTGGTGGCACGGACGAGGATCCTATACACCAAATTTCATTATCCTAGCTCAAAATTTAAGGCCCAAAAACCGCTGACGAACAGACAGACGGACGGACGGACGGACGGACGGACGGACAGACAGACATGGCTAATTCGACTCAGCTATCGATTCTGAGTCGATCCATATACTTTGAGGTATATGTAGCAAAATTATTTCTCTATGTTACAAACTAAGTATCAAAACTAATATACCCCCCTATGGGATAGGGTATAAACATATGAGAGGCTACAATCCGCTATGCGGATCGTTGAATACCCTATCCCATCCCATCCTTTAAATTAATATCCTCAAAATATAGGCCTTATGGCGATGAAATACAGAAAATGACATTGTCATAATATATTGCTCAGACAGTTTCTCAAAATCTTTTGTGGTTCGACAAAAATAAACGTATTTCTATTGCTAATGCCTTGGGATGGGATATACAAATGGTTTTTGTAAGAAAACGCCCCCAAAATGTGGGCGTAGGTGAAAATGATCTATGGGCAAAATGTTTATATTACCATTGCTGAAGTATTTGCATCAAAAATTTTTTCGAAAGTTTTAAAATTTGGACAATAAGTGTTTTTTACTAAAAACGCTCCCAAAAAGTGGGCGTGGCAAAAAACTTTGTATTAACGAAATTAAGACATTAGGATTGTCTAAATATGCTGCTCAGACACTTTTTTGAAATTCCTTACGGTTTGGCCAAAAAATGGGTTTTCCAAAAAATGGGGCGTGGCAGTGGGCGGATTTCAAAAATTTTTACACTTGTTCTGGTGGCACTGACGAGGATCCTATATACAAAATTTCATTATCCTAGCTCAAAATTTAAGGCCCAAAAATCGGTGACGACCAGACAGACGGACGGACAGACAGACATGGCTAATTCGACTCAGCTAGCGATTCTGAGTCGATCCATATACTTTGAGGTATATGTAGCAAAATTATTTCTCTATGTTACAAACTATGTATCAAAACTAATATACCCCCCTATGGGATAGGGTATAAACATATGAGAGGCTACAATCCGCTATGCGGATCGTTGAATACCCTATCCCATCCCATCCTTTAAATTAATATCCTCAAAATATAGGCCTTATGGCGATGAAATACAGAAAATGACATTGTCACAATATATTGCTCAGACAGTTTCTCAAAATCTTGTGTGGTTCGACAAAAAACAACGTATTTCTATTGCTAATGCCTTGGGATGGGGTATACAAATGGTTTTTGTAAGAAAACGCCCCCAAAATGTGGGCGTAGGTGAAAATGATCTATAGACAAAATGTTTATATTACCATTTTGGAAGTATTTGCTTCAAAATTTCTTTCGAAAGTTTTAAAATTTGGACAAAAAGCGTTTTTTACTAAAAACGCCCCCAAAAAGTGGGCGTGGCAAAAAACTTTGTATGAACGAAATATAGATATTAGGATTGTCTAAATATGCTACAAAGACACTTTTTTGAAATTCCTTACGGTTTGGCCAAAAAATAAGTTTTCCTTAAAAGGGGGCGAGGCAGTGGGCGGATTTAAAAAATTTTTACACTTGTTCTGGTGGCACGGACGAGGATCCTATATACCAAATTTCATTATCCTAGCTCAAAATTTACGGATTTAAAAAATTTTTATACTTGTTCTGCTTCGTCGGCCAGAGGTCTATATACCAAATTTCAACACTCTAGCTCAAAATTTAAAGCCCAAAAATCGGTGACACACAGACGGACGGACGGACGGACGGACGGACAGACAGACAGACATGGCTTAATCGACTCAGCTAGCGATTCTGAATCGATCCATATACTTTGAGGTATATGTATCGAAATTATTTCTCTATGTTACAAACTTAATGTCAAAACTAATATACCCCCCTATGGGATAGGCTATAAACATATGAGAGGCTACAATCCGCTATGCGGATCGTTGAATACCCTATCCCATCCCATCCTTTAAATTAATATCCTCAAAATATAGGCCTTATGGCGATGAAATACAGAAAATGACATTGTCATAATATATTGCTCAGACAGTTTCTCAAAATCTTTTGTGGTTCGACAAAAAACAACGTATTTCTATTGCTAATGCCTTGGGATGGGATATACAAATGGTTTTCGTAAGAAAACGCCCCCAAAATGTGGGCGTAGGTGAATATGATCTATGGGCAAAATGTTTATATTACCATTGCGGAAGTATTTGCATCAAAATTTTTTTCGAAAGTTTTAAAATTTGGACAATAAGTGTTTTTTACTAAAAACGCCCCCAAAAAGTGGGCGTGGCAAAAAACTTTGTATTAACGAAATATAGATATTAGGATTGTCTAAATATGCTGCTCAGAAAACTCCCCAAAAAAGTGGGAGTAACAAAAAAATTATTAGAGGAATTATAGATATTGAGATTGTCTTAATATGTTTCTCGAATACTCTTTAAAAATGCATTACGGGTTACCTAAAAACTACGTTTTTCTAAAAAGGAGGCGTGGTAATGGGCGGATTTGAAAAATTTGTACACTCATATAGACGAAATATAGATATTGAGATTCTCTAAATATGTTGTTCAGACAATTATTCTAAATTCCTTACGGTGTGGCCAAAAACAACGTTTTTCTAAAAAGAGGGGGGCTCAGAAATGTTTACACTTGTTCTGCTTGGAGCAACAAAGAGCACGTGTACCAATTTAATAATTGTAGCTCAAAATTTAAGGCACAAAAACTGGTGGCGTACGGACGAACGCTGCAGGCATGGCTAAAAATACTCAGCTTTCGATTCTGAGTCGATTTATTCATATATCCCAACTAATATACCCCTATGGGATAGGGTATAAACATTTTCAGTCAAATTTTAAAATATTTCCATATACTTTGAGGAATATGTAGCTAAATTATTTCTCTATGTTACAAACTATGTATCAAAACTAATATACCCCTATGGGATAGGGTATAAATACGAAAAAAATGTTTGATGAAAATACTTTGAGAATAATTCTATGAACATTTCGTCAATAGACCATTTTAACCCACGCCCAATTTTTGGGGCGTTTTCCTAAAAAAAACCGTCTGTAAAACCTATCCCAAAGAAAAACATCTTGTTTTTGTCGAACTTGAAGATAGGTATTAAGGGTAGGTGTCCCATGCAAAAATAGCTGGAAGTTTTGCGCTAAACTGTATAGATATCGTTAACAATTTTCCAAATATTAAAACGAAACAAACGGTAATCGATTGGAAATAGGTTGGGCAAAGTATTTGCTTAGCTTTAAAAAAAAACATATGAGAAGGCTACAATCCGCTGTGCGGATCGTTGAATACCCTATCCCATCCTATCCATAAAACTAAAATCCCCAAAAAAGGGAGGCATGGCTAAAAACACGATGTGGATAAATAGAAAAAATGATATAGTGACAACAAATTCTTCAGACTGCTTACAAAACACTTTAACGGTTCTACAAAAGACAAGGTTTTCTCTTGCATATATTATGGGGTAGTGTATAAAAATGGTTTTTATATAAAAACGCCCCCAAAAAGTGGGCGTGGGTTAAAATGGTATATAGACGAAATGTTCATATTAATAATGTTAATGATTCTGCATCAAAATTTTTTTCGAAAAATTTAAAATTTGACCGAAAACAGTTTTTTATTGAAAACGCCCCCAAAAAGTGGGCGTGGCAAAAAACTTTATATGGACGAAATATAGATATTAATATTGTCTAAATATGTTGTTCAGAAACTTTTTTAAAATTCCTTACGGTTTGGTCAAAAACTGAGTTTTTCTTAAAAGGGGGCGTGGCAGTAGGCGGATTTCAAAAATTTTTACACTTGTTCTGTAGGCAGAGACGAGGATCCTATATACCAAATTTCATTATCCTAGCGCAAAATTATAGGCCTAAAAATCGGTGACGTACAGACGGACGGACGGACGGACGGACGGACGGACGGACAGACAGACAAGGCTTAATCGACTCAGCTAGCGATTCTGAGTCGATCCATATACTTTGAGGTATATGTAGCAAAATTATTTCTCTATGTTACAAACTAAGTATCAAAACTAATATACCCCTATGGGATAGGGTATAAACATTAAAATATCTTTGTACCTCAAAACTTCCTGACATGTGGAAAAACAATAGTTAGCTGCTTGCGGTTTTGGAGAAAAAAAATATATTTATACCCTATCCCATAGGGGTATATTAGTTACTTAGTTTGTAACATAGAGAAATAATTTTGCTACATATACCTCAAAGTATATAGATCGACTCAGAATCGCTAGCTGAGTCGATTAAGCCATGTCTGTCTGTCCGTCCGTCCGTCCGTCTGTACGTCACCGATTTTTAGGCCTTAAATTTTGAGCTAGGATATTGAAATTTGGTATATAGGATCCTCGTCTCTGCCTACAGAACAAGTGTAAAAATTTTCGAAATCCGCCCACTGCCACGCCCCCTTTTAAGAAAAACTCAGCTTTTGACCAAAACGTAAGGATTTTTAAAAAAGTTTGTGAAAAAAACATATTTAGACAATATTAATATCTATATTTCGTCCATATAAAGTTTTTTGCCACGCCCACATTTTGGTGGCGTTTTCAATAAAAAACTGTTTTCGGTCAAATTTGAAATTTTTCGAAAAAAATGTTGATGCAGAATCATTAACATTATTAATATAAACATTTCGTCTATATACCATTTTAACCCACGCCCACTTTTTGGGGGCGTTTTTATATAAAAACCATTTTAGATAAAATAATTTAGAATTTATGTAGAATACCCCATAACATATGCAGGAGAAAACCTTGTCTTTTGTAGAACCGTAAAAGTGTTTTGTAAGCAGTCTGAAGAACTTGTTGTCACTATATCATTTTTTCTATTTTATCCACATCGTGTTTTTAGCCATGCCCACTTTTTTGGGGATTTTAGTTTTATGGATAGGATGGGATAGGGTATTCAACGATCCGCACAGCGGATTGTAGCCTTCTCATATGTTTATACCCTATCCCATAGGGGTATATTAGTTTTGATACATAGTTTGTAACATAGAGAAATAATTTAGCTACATATACCTCAAAGTATATGGATCGACTCAGAATCGATAGCTGAGTCGATTTAGCCATGTCTGTCCGTCCGTCCGTCCGTCCGTACCTCACCAGTTTTTGGGCCTTAAATTTTGAGCTAGAAGGATGAAATTTGGTACACGTGCTCTTTGTTGCTCCCAGCAGAACAAGTGTACAAATTTTTGAAATCCGCCCACTGCCACGCCCCCTTTTTAGAAAAACGTATTTTTTGGCCAAACCATAAGGAATTTTTAAAAACTTTCTGAACAACATATTTAGACAATCTGAATATCTGTATTTCGTTCATATAAAGTTTTTTCCACGCCCACTTTTTGGGGGCGTTTTCAATAAAAAAACGTTTTTCGGTCAAATATTAAAATTTTTGAAAAAATTGTTGATGCAGAATCATTAGTAATATAAATATGAACATTTCGTTCATAGACTATTTTAACCCACCCCCACTTTTTGGGGCGTTTTTATATAAAAACCATTTTTTTACACTACCCCATAACATATGCAGGAGAAAACCTTGTCTTTTGTAGAACCGTAAAAGTTTTTTATAAGCGGTCTGAAGAATTTGTTGTCACCATGTCATTTTCTTTATTTTATCCACATCGTATTTTTAGCCATGTCCACTTTTTGGGAATTTTAGTTTTACAGATAGGATGGGATAGGGTATTCAACGATCCGCACAGTGGATTGTAGCCTTCTCATATGTTTATACCCTATCCCATAGGGGTATATTAGTTTTGATACTTAGTTTGTAACATAGAGAAATAATTTTGCTACATATACCTCAAAGTATATGGATCGACTCAGAATCGCTAGCTGAGTCGATTAAGCCATGTCTGTCTGTCCGTCCGTCCGTCCGTCCGTCCGTCCGTCCGTCTGTACGTCACCGATTTTTAGGCCTTAAATTTTGAGCTAGGATAATGAAATTTGGTATATAGGATCCTCGTCTCTGCCTACAGAACAAGTGTAAAAATTTTTGAAATCCGCCCACTGCCACGCCCCCTTTTAAGAAAAACTCAGTTTTTGACCAAACCGTAAGGAATTTTAAAAAAGTTTCTGTACAACATATTTAGACAATATTAATATCTATATTTCGTCCATATAAAGTTTTTTGCCACGCCCACTTTTTGGGGGCGTTTTCAATAAAAAACTGTTTTCGGTCAAATTTTAAATTTTTCGAAAAAAATTTTGATGCAGAATCATTAACATTATTAATATGAACATTTCGACTATATACCATTTTAACCCACGCCCACTTTTTGGGGGCGTTTTTATATAAAAACCATTTTTATACACTACCCCATAACATATGCAAGAGAAAACCTTGTCTTTTGTAGAACCGTTAAAGTGTTTTGTAAGCAGTCTGAAGAATTTGTTGTCACTATATCATTTTTTCTATTTATCCACATCGTGTTTTTAGCCATGCCCCCTTTTTTGGGGATTTTAGTTTTATGGATAGGATGGGATAGGGTATTCAACGATCCGCACAGCGGATTGTAGCCTTCTCATATGTTTTTTTTTATATTTTAGAGAAATAATTTGGCCTTAAAGTATATGGATCGACTCTCAGAATCGATAGCTGAGTCGATTGAGCCATGTCTGTACTCCGTTCGTACAATCCGTATGTCACCAGTTGTTGGGACTTAAATTTTAAGCTAGAAAGATGAAATTGGTGCACGTGCTCTTTGTTGCTCCCAGCAGAACAAGTGTAAACATTTTTGAAATCTGCCCACTGGCAATCCATTTTTTAGAAAAACGTAGTTTTCCAGCCAAACCGCAAGGAATTTTAAAAAAAAAGTGTTTAAAAAATGTATTTAGACAATCTTAATATCTATATTTCGTCTATACAAACTTTTTTTCCACGTCCACTTTTTGTGGGCGTTTCATATAAAAAATACTTTTTTTTGTACATTTTTTACAATACTTGAAACATTTTTCGATACCCTACCCCAATGCATATGCAATAGAAAAACGTTGTTTTTTGGCGAACCATAAAAGATTTTGATAAACCGTATGAACAATATGTTGTAACAACGTCATTTTCATTATTTCATTGCTATAAAGCCGACATTTTGGGGATATTCATTTTAAGGGTGGGATGGGATAGGGTATTCAACACAGCGGATTATAGCTTTCTCATATGTTTATACCCTATCCCATAGGGGTATATTAGTTTTGATACATGGTTTGTAACATAGAGAAATAATATAATATATTCTATATATACTATATAATAATAACTTCGCATAGCCTTATTTTGTAACAATTGTAATCTTTGAATCAAACTATCATTACATAAAAAACATATGAGAGGCTACAATCCGCTATGCGGATCGTTGAATACCCTATCCCATCCCATCCTTTAAATTAATATCCTCAAAATATAGGCCTTATGGCGATGAAATACAGAAAATGACATTGTCACAATATATTGCTCAGACAGTTTCTCAAAATCTTGTGTGGTTCGACAAAAAACAACGTATTTCTATTGCTAATGCCTTGGGATGGGGTATACAAATGGTTTTTGTAAGAAAACGCCCCAAAAATGTGGGCGTAGGTGAAAATGATCTATTGACAAAATGTTTATATTACCTTTGCGGAAGTATTTGCATCAACATTTTTTTCGAAAGTTTTAAAATTTGGACAAAAAACGTTTTTTACCAAAAACGCCCCCAAAAAGTGGGCGCGGCAAAAAACTTTATATTGACGAAATATAGATAATTCGATTCTCTAAACATATGAGAAGGCTACAATCCACTGTGCGCATCGTTGAATACCCTATCCCATCCTATCTGTAAAACTTAATCCCCAAAAAGTGGACATGGCTAAAAACACGATGTGGATAAAATAAAGAAAATGACATGGTGACAACAAATTCTTCAGACTGCTTATAAAAAACTTTTACGGTTCTACAAAAGACAAGGTTTTCTCCTGCATATGTTATGGGGTAGGGTATAAAAATGGTTTTTATATAAAAACGCCCCCAAAAAGTGGGCGTGGGTTAAAATGGTCTCTTGACGAAATGTTCATATTTATATTACTAATGATTCTGCATCAAAAGTTTTTAAGAAAATTTTAAAATTTGACCGAAAAACGTTTTTTTTTTAAAAACGCCCCCAAAAAGTGGGCGTGGCAAAAAACTTTATATGAACGAAATACAGATATTCAGATTGTCTAAATATGTTGTTCAGAAAGTTTTTCAAAATTCCTTATGGTTTGGCAAAAAAATACGTTTTTCTAAAAAGGGGGCGTGGCAGTGGGCGGATTTCAAAAATTTTTACACTTGCTCTGCTGGGAGACACAAAGAGCACGTGTACCAAATTTCATCCTTCTAGCTCAAAATTTAAGGCCCAAAAACTGGTGACGTACGGACGGACGGACGGATAGACATGGCTAAATCGACTCAGCTATCGATTCTGAGTCGATCCATATACTTTGAGGTATATGTAGATAAATTATTTCCCTATGCTACAAACAATGTATCAAAACTAATATACCCCTATGGGATAGGGCATAAATATGCTGCTCGGATACTTTTTATACCCTATCCCATAAGGGTATATTAGTTTTGATACTTAGTTTGTAACATAGAGAAATAATTTTGCTACATATACCTCAAAGTATATGGATCGACTCAGAATCGCTAGCTGAGTCGATTAAGCCATGTCTGTCTGTCCGTCCGTCCGTCCGTCCGTCCGTCTGTACGTCTGTACGTCACCGATTTTTAGGCCTTAAATTTTGAGCTAGGATAATGAAATTTGGTATATAGGATCCTCGTCTATGCCTACAGAACAAGTGTAAAGATTTTTGAAATGCGCCCACTGCCACGCCCCCTTTTAAGAAAAACTCAGTTTTTGACCAAACCGTAAGGAATTTTAAAAAAGTTTCTGAGCAACATATTTAGACAATATGAATATCTATATTTCGTTTATATAAAGTTTTTTGCCACGCCAACTTTTTGGGGGCGTTTTCAAAAAAAAAACTGTTTTCGGTCAAATTTTAAATTTTTCGAAAAAAAATTTGATGCAGAATCATTAACATTATTAATATAAACATTTCGTCTATATACCATTTTAACCCATGCCCACTTTTTGGGGTCGTTTTTATATAAAAAAACATATGAGAGGCTACAATCCGCTATGCGGATCGTTGAATACCCTATCCCATCCCATCCTTTAAATTAATATCCTCAAAATATAGGCCTTATGGCGATGAAATACAGAAAATGACATTCTCACAATATATTGCTCAGACAGTTTCTCAAAATCTTGTGTGGTTCGACAAAAAACAACGTATTTCTATTGCTAATGCCTTGGGATGGGGTATACAAATGGTTTTTGTAAGAAAACGCCCCCAAAATGTGGGCGTAGGTGAAAATGATCTATGGACAAAATGTTTATATTACCATTGCGGAAGTGTTTGCATCAAAATTTTTTTCGAAAGTTTTAAAATTTGGACAAAAAACGTTTTTTACTAAAAACGCCCCCAAAAAGTGGGCGTGGCAAAAAACTTTGTATGGACGAAATATAGATATTAGGATTGTCTAAATATGTTGCTAACACACTTTTTTGAAATTCCTTACGGTTTGGCCTAAAACTACGTTTTTTCTAAAAGGGGGCGTGGCAGTAGGCGGATTTTAAAAATTTTTACACTTGTTCTGGTGACTCGGCCAAGGATCCTATATACCAAATTTCATTATCCTAGCTCAAAATTTCAGGCCCAAAAATCGGTGACGAACAGACAGACGGACGGACGGACGGACGGACGGACAGACAGACATGGCTAATTCGACTCAGCTAGCGATTCTGAGTCGATCCATATACTTTGAGGTATATGTAGCTAAATTATTTCTCTATGTTACAAACTAAGTATCAAAACTAATATACCCCTATGGGATAGGGTATAATAAAATCGTTGAGCAATACTCAAAGTGAGGTTTTACTATAACATTAAATATATTCATTGCACTTAGTGTAGATATTTGATATCTTATTCTTTTTAAAAAGCCGATTTTTTTAGCAATTTTTTTACAGATATAATCTACGTGTTTAGAAAAATTAAGTTTATTATCAATGACAACGCCTAAGTATTTTATTTCCTCAATTTGATCAATAATCTCACCATCAATTGACAATCTCAAATTATAATTTTGCCTGTTGTTTATCACCATTTGTTTTGTTTTCGAAATATTGAGTTTCATCTATTTTGTTTCAGCCACATATTAACTCGTTCCAAATCTTCTTGAAGTACTGCATGACTTTCATCTATGTTATCTGCGGCTATATATATTACTGCATCGTCGGCAAAAAGAGCTAATTTAGCGTTTTGTAACACCCTTTGCATATCGTTTATGTAGATAATGAATAGCAAGGTACCTAAAACAGTTCCTTGTCGTACACCTAGTTTCACTTCGATAGAGTCCGATTCAACTTCATCTAGTTTTACTATTTGAGTTCTATTAGAGAGATATGAGGAAAACCATTTTAACTCTTTATTATATATTAGTTTTGATACTTAGTTTGTCACATAGAGAAATAATTTAGCTACATATACCTCAAAGTATATGGATCGACTCAGAATCGCTAGCTGAGTTGAATTAGCCATGTCTGTCTGTCCGTCCGTCCGTCCGTCCGTGTGTTCGTCCGTCCGTCTGTCTGTTCGTCACCGATTTTTGGGCCTTAAATTTTGAGCTAGGATAATGAAATTTGGTATATAGGATCCTTGGCCGAGTCACCAGAACAAGTGTAAAAATTTTTAAAATCCGCCCACTGCCACGCCCCCTTTTCGATAAAACGTAGTTTTAAGCCAAACCGTAAGGAATTTCAAAAAAGTGTGTCTGCAACATATTTAGACAATCTTAATATCTATATTTCGTCGATACAAAGGTTTTTGCCACGCCCACTTTTTGGGGGCGTTTTTAGTAAAAAAAAGTTTTTTGTCCAAATTTTGAAACTTTCGAAAAAAATGTTGATGCAAATACTTCCGCAATGGTAATATAAACATTTTGTTTAAAGATCATTTTCACCTACGCCCACATTTTGGGGGCGTTTTCTTACAAAAACCATTTGTATACCCCCTCCCAAGGCATTAGCAATAGAAAACCGTTGTTTTTTGTCGAACCACAAAAGATTTTGATAAACTGTCTGAGCAATATTATTGTGACAATGAATCATAAACATTATTAATATAAACATTTCGTCTATATACCATTTTCACCCACGCCCACTTTTTGGGGGCGTTTTTATATAAAAACCATTTTTATACACTACCCCATAACATATGCAGGAGAAAACCTTGTATTTTGTAGAACCGTAAAAGTGTTTTGTAAGCAGTCTGAAGAATTTGTTGTCACTATATCATTTTTTCTATTTTATCCACATCGTGTTTTTAGCCATGCCCACTTTTTTGGGGATTTTAGTTTTATGGAAAGGATGGGATAGGGTATTCAACGATCCGCACAGCGGATTGTAGCCTTCTCATATGTTTTTTTATACCATCTCGTTTGAGTTTATCTAACAAAATATGTCTGTCAATTGTTTCAAAAGCCCTTTTAAAGTCTAAAAAACACAGTTTATAATGTTTTTATTGGATAACTCTTCTTTCCAGCTCGTTATTACTAAATTAATTGCACTTTCACACGAATGATTTTTTTCTAAATCCAGATTGAATGTCTGTTATTAAATTATTGTCTTCGAAATATTTGTTTAGTTGTAGGAATATTATTTTTTCGAACACTTTTTCAAAGAGGGGCATCGCATTCACCGGTCTAAATTCTTCGTATAAGCGTGTGTTGGTTATTTTTTCAATTAGCGGAACGACAGCCATTTTCCACGAGTTAGGGAAAATACCGGATTCGATAGAATGATTTATTATGAGTTGTAACGATGGACCTATAATTTCAAAACTGTCCAGGTATCTTCGAGTACACATGTAGTAAAAGTCTTTCTTATTATTTATATCTTTAAGAGCTATTCGGATATCTTCAATGGAAACAGTTTGAAATTGAAAAGAGAGATCATATTCATTAATGAAGTTAGTAAAACGTACATTTGTTATAGAGTTAGTAATTGAGGCGACGCTTTCAATAAAATAGTCATTAAATTTGTTAGCAATTACTCTTTTATCACTGTAGATATGGTTGTTGAATTGAATGTCACTAATATCACTTGATTTTGTATTTTTAAGAACATATTTTTTGAGATTTCTCCACATAGATTTTTGATCCGTAGAATTTTCAATTTTATTTTTTAAAAATATGCGTTTTGATTTTTCGAGTTCTGATTTATATTTGTTCCTTGCATTCCTGTAAGCTTCCCAATCCACCTCCGTATTAGTAGTTGTTGCTGATTTGTGTTTTGCAATTTTTTCTTTTCTTAGTTTTACATATCGACTATCGAACCACTCCTTCTGGTTATCGGAGAAATAATTTTGCTACATATACCTCAAAGTATATGGATCGACTCAGAATCGCTAGCTGAGTCGAATTAGCCATGTCTGTCCGTCCGTCCGTCCGTCTGTCTGTTCGTCACCGATTTTTGGGTCTTAAATTTTGAGCTAGGATAATGAAATTTGGTATATAAGATCCTCGTCCGTGCCACCAGAACAAGTGTAAACATTTTTGAAATCCGCCCACTGCCACGCCCCCTTTTTAGAAAAACTTATTTTTTGGCCAAACCGTAAGGAATTTCAAAAAAGTGTCTGAGCAGCATATTTAGATAATCCTAATATCTATATTTCGTTTATACAAAGTTTTTTGCCACGCCCACTTTTTGGGGGCGTTTTTAGTAAAAAACGCCTTTAGTCCAAATTTTAAAACTTTCGAAAATTTTTTTGATGCAAATACTTCCGCAATGGTAATATAAACATTTTGCCCATAGATCATTTTCACCTACGCCCACATTTTGGGGGCGTTTTCTTACAAAAACCATTTGTATACCCCATCCCAAGGCATTAGCAATAGAAATACGTTGTTTTTTGTCGAACCACAAAAGATTTTGAGAAACTGTCTGAGCAATATATTGTGAAAATGTCATTTTCTGTATTTCATCGCCATAAGGCCTATATTTTGAGGATATTAATTTAAAGGATGGGATGGGATAGGGTATTCAACGATCCGCATAGCGGATTGTAGCCTCTCATATGTTTATTATTAAATTCAAAATACAAAAAGTGTTTTCCCTCACGGTGATTTAAATGTTGATGTTGGAACCGTGGTTACGCACACAAAGTAACTAGTTTGTTTCAAAATAATGTCGCTAGGTGGTGGCATTCTCTCTTCATTATTCTCTGCTGTGAATACTTATTTATTACGTAACGAAATGTTCATATTTTCATAACCAATGTTCTTGCATCGAAAGTTGTTTTCAAATATTTCAAAAATATACCAAAAACATATGAGAGGCTACAATCCGCTATGCGGATCGTTGAATACCCTATCCCATCCCATCCTTTAAATTAATATCCTCAAAATATAGGCTTTATGGCGATGAAATACAGAAAATGACATTGTCACAATATATTGCTCAGACAGTTTCTCAAAATCTTTTGTGGTTCGACAAAAAACAACGTATTTCTATTGCTAATGCCTTGGGATGGGGTACACAAATGGTTTTTGTAAGAAAACGCCCCCAAAATGTGGGCGTAGGTGAAAATGATCTATGGACAAAATGTTTATATTACCATTGCGGAAGTATTTGCATCAAAAATTTTTTCGAAAGTTTTAAAATTTGGACAAAAAGCGTTTTTTACTAAAAACGCCCCCAAAAAGTGGGCGTGGCAAAAAACTTTGTATGAACGAAATATAGATATTAGGATTGTCTAAATATTCTGCTCAGACACTTTTTTGAAATTCCTTACGGTTTGGCCAAAAAATAAGTTTTTCTAAAAAAGGGGCGTGGCAGTGGGCGGATTTCAAAAATTTTTACACTTGTTCTGGTGACTCGCACAAGGATCCTATATACCAAATTTCATTATCCTAGCTCAAAATTTAAGGCCCAAAAATCGGTGACGAACAGACAGACGGACGGACGGACACACGGACGGACGGACGGACGGACGGACGGACAGACAGACATGGCTAATTCGACTCAGCTAGCGATTCTGAGTCGATCCATATACTTTGAGGTATATGTAGCAAAATTATTTCTCTATGTTACAAACTAAGTATCAAAACTAATATACCCCCCTATGGGATAGGGTATAAAAAAGTTTTTTTTATAGAAAACTCCCCAAAAAAGTGGGAGTAACAAAAAAATTATTAGAGGAATTATAGATATTGAGATTGTCTTAATATGTTTCTCGAATACTCTTTAAAAATGCAAATATTTAAATTATCATAACCAATGATATTTTGAAAAATTTTAAAAATATGCCAACAAACTTTTTTTTTTTGGAAAACCCCCCCCCCCAAAAAGTGGGCGTAGACACTTTTTCAAATTCCTTGGCCAAAACTACGTTTTTCAAAAAAGGGGGCTTGGCAGTGGGCGGATTTTAAATTTGTTTACACTTGTTGCGAAACCGACAGATTATGATACCAGCGACGATGGATTTTGCGAACAAGTGAAATAATTTGGTAATATAAAAATGGGTGTATTTAACAACTCGATAACACAGATGTAATTGAATACGTATCAATTGTATAGGTTACTTATATGGGTAAATGCTTAAAAATGTCAAGTGGTAAGCGAACACGATCAAAGTGATCGTTCGTCGCAGGCGAGTGTAGCTGCAGCAGTGGTAGAACGAATAATCGCACAAAAGGGAATGCAAAAATATGCACTAACAATGCATATAGACCAAATTCAGTTTCGAGTGGTATGATAATTGCATGTAATTTGTTCTTGCACTGCAATTGCACAATGGTTCGACATGGATTTTACATTTAAGGTACACACGTCGATCAAAATCTTTTATGGTTCGGCATAAAACGACGTTTTTATACCCTATCCCATTGGGGTATATTATTTTTGACATTAAGTTTGTAACAGAGAGAAATAATTTCAATAGATATACCTCAAATCGCGATTCAGAATAGTTAGGTGAGTCGATCTAGCAATGTCTGTCTCTCCGTACGTCCGTCCTTTAATTTTGAGCTAGAAAATTGAAATTTAGAATATAGACTCTCTGACCGACGAAGCAGAACAAGTGCAAAAAAATTTTAAATCCTCCCACTGACACGCCCCCTTTTTAAAAAAAACAGCATATTTAGAGAATCTCAATACATATATTTCGTCTATACAATGTTTTTTGCCACGCCTTCTTTTTGGGGGTGTGTTTTATAAAAAAAAAAACGTTTTTTGGTACATATATAAAATACTTGAAAAAGAAAACATTCGATGCAAGATCATTAATTATGATTATATGAACATTTCGTATCTACATCATTTTAACCCACATTTTGGGGCGTTTCCTACAAAAACCATTTGTATACTCTACCCCAAGGCATATGCAAGAGAAAAACGTTGTTTTTTGTCGAACCATAAAAGGTTTTTATAAACTGTTTGAACAATATGTTACGACAACGTCATTGTCTGAGAACAAGAATCACACAACAACAAATCGCAAACATTGGAAAACATCACCCTATCATGATACTAGCTCTTCTTTATACCCTATCCTATAGGGGGGTATATTAGTTTTGACATTAAGTTTGTAACATAGAGAAATAATTTCGATACATATACCTCAAAGTATATGGATCGATTCAGAATCGCTAGCTGAGTCGATTAAGCCATGTCTGTCTGTCCGTCCGTCCGTCTGTGTGTTACCGATTTTTGGACCTTAAATTTTGAGCTAGAGTGTTGAAATTAGGTATATGGACTCTCTGGCCGACGAAGCAGAACAAGTGTAAAAGTTTTTGAAATCCGCCCACTGCCACGCCCTCTTTTAGAAAAACGTAGTTTTAAGCCAAACCGTAAGGAATTTCGATAAACTGTCTGAGCAGCATATTTAGACAATCCATATTTAGACAATCTTTTGCCACGCCCACTTTTTGGGGGCGTTTTTAGTAAAAAACGCTTTTTGTCCAAATTTTAAAACCTTTAAAAAAAATTTTGATGCAAATACTTCCGCAATGGTATTATAAACATTTTGTCCATAGATCATTTTCACCTACGCCCACATTTTGGGGGCGTTTTCTTACAAAAACCATTTGTATACCCCATCCCAAGGCATTAGGAATAGAAATACGTTGTTTTTTGTCGAACCACAAAAGATTTTGAGAAACTGTCTGAGCAATATATTGTGACAATGTCATTTTCTGTATTTCATCGCCATAAGGCCTATATTTTGAGGATATTAGTTTAAAGGATGGGATGGGATAGGGTATTCAACGATCCGAATAGCGGATTGTAGCCTCTCGTATGTTTATACCCTATCCCATAGGGGTATATTAGTTTTGATACATAGTTTGTAACATAGAGAAATAATTTAGCTACATATACCTCAAAGTATATGGATCGACTCAGAAGCGATAGCTGAGTCGATTTAGCCATGTCTGTCCGTCCGTCCGTCCGTTCGTCCGTCCGTCCGTACGTCACCAGTTTTTGGGCCTTAAATTTTGAGCTAGAAGGATGAAATTTGGTACACGTGCTCTTTGTTGCTCCCAGCAGAACAAGTGTAAACATTTTTGAAATCCGCCCACTGCCACGCCCCCTTTTTAGAAAAACGTATTTTTTGGCCAAACCATAAGGAATTTTGAAAAACTTTCTGAACAACATATTTAGACAATCTGAATATCTGTATTTTGTTCATATAAAGTTTTTTGCCACACCCACTTTTTGGGGGCGTTTTTAATAAAAAAAAAATCAAATTTTAGTATTTTCTAAAAAAAACTTTTGATGCAGAATCATTAGTAATATAAATATGAACATTTCGTCAATAGACCATTTTAACCCACGCCCACTTTTTGGGGGCGTTTTTAAATAAAAACCATTTTTATACCCTACCCCATAACATATGCAGGAGAAAACCTTGTCTTTTGTGCAGTCTGAAGAATTTGTTGTCACCATGTCATTTTCTTTATTTTATCCACATCGTGTTTTTAGCCATGTCCACTTTTTGGGGATTTAAGTTTTACAGATAGGATGGGATAGGGTATTCAACGATCCGCACAGTGGATTGTAGCCCTCTCATATGTTTTTAAGTAGAAATTGGTTTCCTAACTTTCGCGTTCACAGACATTTGAGTTTTTAATATATATTTTGTTTTTTTTTTTTTTCAATTACGTTAATAAAAATGAATAATTGCCAAACGCGGTCGTGTTAAAGGATATATTACATCCTTGGCAACATTTGCTAATGATATTAAGGAAAATACATCCTATCTTCCCTTGAAGTTCGAATTAAGAGGCTTGAGGAAGTTTTTCAAGAATTCGTTTCATTGCAAAATGAGCTCTTAAATTTCATCGACAACCCAGACTACGTCGATCGTGAGTCTGAGTTTTTGGAGTATGAGGAGAAATACTTTCATGCTCATTCCGCTTTAAAGCGTCTAAATGGGGACCTACAATCTGAAAATCATGAAGACACCCTAAGCTTATCATCAGCGAATGACCATTCTCAAATCAATCCACCAAAATCGGTTCAATTGCCTAAAATAACGATTCCTCATTTTACCGGTGACTACAAAGACTGGCCTGCTTTTCGTGACCTGTTTACAGCAGCAACGGTCGATTCAAATGCAACTATCACGTGCACCCAAAAAATGCATTATCTTAAATCTTTTCTGCGAGGTGATGCCGCGAACTTGGTTAAACACATATCGTGTTCAGAGCAGAACTACATTGAGGCATTTAGAGAAACGATATGATCAGAAGATTCTTATCGTTCAATTATTTATACAATCCTTTATATCGTTACCATCGTGTAGTACACCAAATATTCATATGCTCCGCAAAATCTCTGATGGAGCAGATGAAGCAATACGTGGGCTCAATGCTTTAGAGTCAATTAAACGCGATCCATGGCTAATTTATCTATTAGTACAAAAACTAGACCACGGGACAAAACAAGCCTGGGCGGAAGAAGTTGGATCAAGAGCGGACTGCAAGATTAATGAACTTCTTGATTTGCTTCAAAAGCGTTGCAACTGGCTTGAGTCATGTATTACCGTTTCTCGATCGAACCATACTCGGAATAAAGGCACAAATGCTGTTCGTACGCATTTGGTAGAACCTTCGCACGGTTGCCCAAAATGCACGGCCGACCATACTCTTTCGCACTGCGAATCATTTAAATCGATGTGTATTGCAGAACGTCGTGAGTTTTCAAAACCAAATCGCTCTGCTTTAATTGCTTGCGACAGGGGCATGCATCCAATAAATGCCGCTCTAACGTTCGCTGTCGTCAATGCATCTCGCGACACCACACCTTGGTGCACCCTAACAGTCCACCGACAAACACACAATCCAATTTATCACCACAAGTGGAAGTTGTCCTCTCACATTCGTCTTCGGAATTACCAGTCGTTTCAGCCCAAGCCTTAGAATCAAATCGTCATCTTGCAACTATCCTGCCAACCGCACTAGCAAAAATTGAAGACATTCATGGAAACAATATCGTCGTTAGGATTTTACTTGATTCGGGATCCCAAGTCTCGTTTATAACCGAGCATTTAGTTCAGCACTTGGGAATACCTCGAATACGCTGTCGTGTCCCAGTTCTAGGAATTGCATCTACATCAGCTAGAACAACTAACGGATTAATAGGTAAATCTTAAAATCAAATCTCGCTATAATTCTGATTTCGTTGAAGCCAAATGCTATGTCTTAGCTAAGATATCCTCCTCTCTTCCGCCATTCTTCCTTCATTCATGAATATTTGTCACTTGGACATATGGAAGAAATTTCGCCAAATGAAATCGAAATTCAACCGAACTAATATTTTCCGCATCATGCTATTTTCAAAATTGATAGTAGTACGACAAAGATACGAGTCGTCTTTGACGCATCAGCAAAGTCTCATAATTTAATATCCTTGAATGATTCTTTGCTAGTAGGCCCTACAATTCAACGTGACATATTTTCAATCTGTCTGAGATCCCGTCGACACAAATATCTTATAACCGGAGACATTGAAAAGATGTACAGACAAATTTGGGTTTTGTCTAAGCACGCTAACTATCAAAGAATAATTTGGCGCAATAACCCAGAAGATACTCTACGACATTATCGACTCCTTACAGTTACGTATGGAACTTCGGCTGTCCCGTTTCTTGCAGTACGCGTCTTACAGCAACTAGCTTTTGACTCCGCAAATACACATCCGCGTGCTTCTGCAACAATTTTGAATGACTTCTATGTCGACGACGTCATTACAGGTGCTGACAGTGTTGATGAAGTCATTTCCTTACGTACTGAATTAGTAGCTCTTCTAAAAACTGCTGGATTTAATTTAAGTAAGTTGACGACAAACTGTTGGCAGCTTCTCATCTCATTTCCTGAAGATCAACATGAGTTGTCACCGGTTGCTTTCGAAGAATCATCTTCTATTAAGATCGCGGGACTGCTTTTCTTATAAAGTAAAGTTATCTAATTCAACCACATGTACCAAGCGAAGAATACTATCCGATGCTTCCCGCAATTTTGACCCTCTTGGATTTCTTTCGCCAATCGTCGTCGCAATAAAAATCCTGTTCCAGGAGCTTTGGAGATTACAACTCAAATGGGACGAAGAAGTACCGGGGACTTTAGCACAGCGATGGTCCACCATGAGAGATGAACTACCCCTTGTCATATCAATATACAATATACAATGGTAAAACCCATAACATATCGAAACTTATTGTTGAACACTTACATAAGACACATTTACACGCAGGTGTATCTTTATTATTCGCTATAACCAAACAAACATTTTACATTCTCGGTGGCAGAAATCTCTGCAGAAAGGTTGTCCATTATTGTGTAATATGTTTTCGACAAAGGCAAACGACAACCAAGCAACTTATGGGAAATCTTCCAAGCGAACGCGTTCGATACTCACGTGTTTTCAGCAGAGTGGGCTGCGATTACGCAGGCCCCCTTACGTTGCGTCTGAATCGAGGAAGAACTCCGAAATTCCAAAAGGCATATATAGCGCTATTCGTATGCTTCGTTACAAAGGCAGTGCATATAGAACTGGTTGGCGACTTGACCTCAGCCGCGTATCTTTTGGCCCTGGATCGATTTGCAGCCCGGCGCGGTAAACCTGTTGAGATCTGGAGTGATAACGGAACAAATTTCCACGGCGCCAAAAGACTCCTGAACGAACTTTACCAGCATCTTTGCAGTCAACACCATCAATCAATTATCAGCGACTATTTAGCCAAGGACAACATTGAATTGAAATTTATACCACCATCTTCCCCTGATTTCGGTGGTTTATGGGAATCTGGTGTCAGATCCATTAAATTACATCTTAAGCAAGTAATAGGTAATACCAAACTTACCTACGAAGAGATGTACACTTTGCTTTCGAAAATAGAGGCATTACTCAACTCTCGACCCTTATGGCAAACGTCTGACCTTTATCATGTTGCCCTTACACCCTCTCATTTTTATACCCTATCCCATAGGGGTGTATTAGTTTTGATACTTAGTTTGTAACATAGAGAAATAATTTAGCTACATATACCTCAAAGTATATGTATCGACTCAGAATCGCTAGCTGAGTCGATTAAGCCATGTCCGACCGTCCGTTCGTCCGTCCGTCTCTACGTCACCGATTTTTGGGCCTTAAATTTTGAGCTAGGATAATGAAATTTGGTATATAGGATCCTCGTCCGTGCCACCAGAACAAGTGTAAAAAATTTTGAAATCCGCCCACTGCCACGCCCCTTTTAGGAAAACGTATTTTTTGGCCAAACCGTAATGAATTTTAAAAAAGTGTCTGAGCAGCATTTTTAGAGAATGGTAATGTCTATATTTCGTCGATATAAAGTTTTTTGCCACGCCCACTTTTTAGGGGCTTTTTTTTTATAAAAAAACGTTTTCCGGTCAAATTTTAAAATTTTCGAAAAAAGTTTTGATGCACTGGCTGGTAGTATTAATGTGAACATTTCGTCTATAGACCATTTTAACCCACACCCACTTTTTGGGGGCGTTTTCTTACATAAAAACATCTGTATGCCCTACCTCTAGGCATATGCAATAGAAAAACGTTGTTTTTGTCGAACAATAAAAGAATTTGATAAACCTTCTGAACATTATGTTGTGACAACGTCATTTACAATACTTTATGCCGATAAAGACCACATCTTGGGGATACTAATTTAAGGATGGGATGGGATAGGGTATTAAACGATCCGCATAGCGGATTGTAGCCTTCTCATATGTTTATATTGAAGTCTGGTGGTTTATAAGGGAAGTGCCCGTTTCTGGACGCTGACCGAAAGCTTAACTTCTTCTGCTCCCACTGCGTTTGAATGTCGTTCGCTTTTATTTGGTGCAGCTGACCAGGTATTAAAAAGACGCTGATACGCATCAGCGAATAGCCACCTACATGGTACAAATCGTACAGATTTGGGTATCGTTGTTAGTACTCCATTTTTGCCAATGAAACCTTTCCATTGCAGAACCCGTATACAAACACTATTTCTGCGTATTCACGTTTTGTATACATTTTGTGTAAATCAACTAATCAATCGGCTGTTTACTTATAGAGCAAAATGTTGATTTTAAATCAGTCGAAACCAAATTACGGTACATTTGCAAAGCTGCGTTAATACTATTTATACCCTATCCAATAGGGGGGTATATTAGTTTTGACATTAAGTTTGTAACATAGAGAAATAATTTCGATACATATACCTCAAAGTATATGGATCGATATCCGTCCGTCCGTCCGTCCGTCTGTGTGTCACCGATTTTTGGGCCTTAAATTTTGAGCTAGAGTGTTGAAATTTGGTATATAGACTCTCTGGCCGACGAAGCAGAACAAGTGTCAAATTTTTTGAAATCCGTTCACTGCCACGCCCGCTTTTAGAAAAACGTAGTTTAAAGCCAAACCGTAAGGAATTTTAAAAAAGTGTCTGAGCAGCATATTTATACATTTTTTGCCACACCCACTTTTTGGGGGCGTTTTTAGTAAAAAACGCTTTTTGTCCAAATTTTAAAACTTTTATGTATACCCCATCGCAAGGCATTAGCAATAGAAATAATACGTTGTTTTTTGTCGAACCACAAAAGATTTTGATAAACTGTCTGAGCAATATATTGTGACAATGTAATTTTCTGTATTTCATCGCCATAAGGCCTATATTTTGAGGATATTAATTTAAAGGATGGGATGGGATAGGGTATTCAACGATCCGCACAGCGGATTGTAGCCTTCTCCTATGTTTTTTGTTAGGTTGGGTGGCTGGTAGATTTCACTGACATCGAAATATTGAATGTTTCGTACTGCATGACGGTGGGTGACTTTTTTGTCATCGCCATTTCACAATCTACAGAACCATTCTTCAATATTCTCATCATCACTCAACTACGATTTTTTCTCCACAGAACAGTATTTAAGAAATAACATGATAATGCGTCACCCTGCTTTAATATTTGTAATATGATTCGTTTCGATCGTAGTCTACCTAGTTGGTTTTTTTCTTAGTCATCCTGCACAGACGAGTTTAGGTGGTATACCAAAACAAGGCATTATTGTCCATGATCCGCAGAACCGTGAAGATTGTATTAGTTGTGGGCTACCCTGGACTTAAAATACAGTGATAATGATCTATTAGATTATTGGTGAGCGGTTGATATGGGTCTACTTTTGCTAATGAATATATGCCCCTTTACAAATAATCTCCTGTCGTAGCCTTCTTTAGACTTGGGTGAGCTATTGCTTTTCTCACTTTCTTTGTGTCAGGTGGATGGTTAAAGTCATTAACAGTGTAAAAACATATAAGAAGGCTACAATCCGCTGGGCGGATCGTTTAATACCCTATCCCATCCCACCCTTTAAATTAATATCCCCAAAATGTAGGTTTTATGGAGATGAAATATAGAAAATGACAACATATTGTTCAGTTGCAACATTTGCTCAGACAGTTTATTAAAACCTTTTATAGTACAACAAAAAACAACGCGTTTCTCCTGCATATGCTATGGGGTAGGGCATACGAAGGGTTTTTGTAAGAAAACGACCCCAAAAAGGGGTCGTGGGTTAAAATTATCTAGAACGAAATGTTTATTTTATCATAACCAATGGTTCTGCATCAAAAGTTTTTTCAAAAATTTTAAAATTGTACCGAAAAAGACTTTTTACTAAAAGCGCCCCCAAAAAGTGGGCGTGGCAGAAAAATTTATAAAGACGAAATATAGATATTTAAATTCTCTAAATATGTTGTTCAGATACTTTTTTTAAAATTCCTTACAATTTGGTCATAAACTACGTTTTTCTAAAAAGGGGGCGTGGAAGTGGGCGGATTTCAAAAATTCTAGCTTAAATTAATTCATAATTAAGGCCCAAAAACTAGTAACGTACGGACGGCCAGACGGACGGACAGACATGGCTAAATCGACTCAGTTAGCGATTCTGAGTCGAGGTATATCTAGCTGAATTATTTCTCTATGTTACAAACTATGTATCAAAACTAATATACCCCTATGGGATAGGGTATAATAATTCATTCTGTCTGACATCGGGAGTACCCGATATGTCCGTTTAAAAGCCTGCAGAAGTAGTTCTTCGTAATTCTCAACATCAATTAATAATCAACTTCAATTTTTTTCATATTCACCTGGAATAGATTCTGTTCAAGTTCAAGCTGTATAACTCTGGCTTTGAAAAAAAAATCTTTCCTGAAGTTCCATTTTCCATCCGTATATTTATATCACCGATCGGGTACCTTTCCAATACATTCTAAAAAAAATAATCTCAACTGCAATTTTTGTAAGCAGCTCTCATTTTCACATGCGGTGTTGCCTTATAGACCTCTTTCTTGTCAGCATTTATCATCAAACTAGGAGTTTCTTGGGGATGCATATCAGTTGAGGCCGTTCTTTTGGCTTCTTGACTATATCACTACTGGTTTGAGAAAAAAATATCTCGTATTTTATAAGTATTTATTTATTTATTTATCATGTAATCTAATAATAATTACTCAAACATATAATTAGTTTCGTTATACTATATATTTCCTTTTCACTTTACAGATGCGTCCGACATTCAATACAGTTGCTACACCCACCTGATATCAATATTATCCGCAATTTCGTTTCACTGGAACACAATGTCGATCATCCCGCGAAGCTAGTTAGGTAACCTATTTTTATTTTAATTTATTTTTCAATTTAATGTTGAATTCAAAATAAGTAGCTATTATTTATTAAAAATATATTGCTATCAATAAAGAAATCATTTCCATTTAATAGCACAATAGGAATTAATTTTAAATGTAAATCACTTTTTCATTTTTATGCTATCTACTTAATGTACAAAAAAAACACATTTTATGCTGTAATATCCTTTGTAATATTTTGATTTTAAATCAGAAGTTCCATGGATCAGTCATTTTATTTATTTATATTGTTTTATTTATTCTAAGTGTATATATGTAAATTTAAACAGAAAAAAGCGAAAAAATATGCTGAAAATCACTTAAAATGTAAATTGTTATTACTAATGCATTCGAGATTTGTATGATAGTCTATGGCTCTGCAATTCGCGGTGGTTTTGTGTATGACATAAAAATTCATGCAACGATTCGATGGATAGCTCAACGAAAAGTGGAATGACAAAGTTGTATATAGGGAAATTGGTTTTGTATTTTTTTGTTTTCAGAAAATTGATTTGATGTGTATGTATATATTAAATTGGAAAAAAAATAATTCCTCGCTGTTTCAAACAAACTGCGTTAGGTTATATTTTTGTCAGCAGGCATACATTTTATGCCCGAAAACCCAATATGGCTTTCACTTTATATAGTGTTACATATTGCCATACTACATCAATATGCTCATATGTGTCCGGAGAGGAAAGAGCAATAAGATTGATGAATGTGCATTCATGGGCAGGACTTGCTTTTTTTGTTTCTTTCTTGAAATGTGATGAAAAAGGAAAAAATGGCTATTAGTTTACGTACTAGATGATGTACAATGTGATGGATTATTACTCCTCTTTTGAGTGTAGCAACTTTATTTATTATTATTTATAATTTCATAGGTTTCAGAGTTTGGTTCTTTTTGGTGACTATTTATTTGTTTGACATAGCGTTTCTCACAACCTTTGTTTTGACTTGAAGCACATTTCGCTTTCGGTTACCTGTGTAGTATGTAGGTATAATTAATACGTCTTCTGGAATAATGCCAAAGGTCGTCATTGGCTGTATAAGATTTGATAAACCATATCGTTAAGTATACGGATGGAATCATAATCTACATATAAGTCGATACTAACCATGCATGCCAATTTGGTAGTTTTGATGAAGATTGATAAACTTTTGTGAACTGTTTATACCCTATCCCATAGGGGTATATTAGTTTTGATACTTAGTTTGTAACATAGAGAAATAATTTAGCTACATATACCTCAAAGTATATGGTTCGACTCAGAATCGCTAGCTGAGTCGAATTAGCCATGTCTGTCTGTCCGTCCGTCCGACCGTCCGTCCGTCCGTCTGTCTGTTCGTCACCGATTTTTGGGCCTTAAATTTTGAGCTAGAGTGTTGACATTTGGTATATAGGATCCTCGTCCGTGCCGCCAGAACAAGTGTAAAAATTTTTGAAATCCACCCACTGCCACGCCCCCTTTTTAGGAAAACTTATTTTTTGGCCAAACCGTAAGGAATTTCAAAAAAGTGTCTGAGTAGCATATTTAGACAATCCTAATATCTATATTTCGTTCATACAAAGTTTTTTGCCACGCCCACTTTTTGGGGGCGTTTTTAGTAAAAAACGCTTTTTGTCCAAATTTTAAAACTTTCGAAAAAAAATTTGATGCAAATACTTTCGCAATGGTAATATAAACATTTTGTCCGTAGATCATTTTCATCTGCGCTCACATTTTGGGGGCGTTTTCTTACAAAAACCATTTGTATACCCCATCCCAAGGCATTAGCAATAGAAATACGTTGTTTTTTGTCGAACCACAAAAGATTTTGAGAAACTGTCTGAGCAATATATTGTGACAATGTCATTTTCTGTTTTTCATCGCCATAAAGCCTATATTTTGAGGATATTAATTAAAAGGATGGGATGGGATAGGATATTCAACGATCCGCATAGCGGATTGTAGCCTCTCATATGTTTTAAACTGCATTTACTAACATGAAGTTCAACTACATCGTTATTTTTATTGTATACCCTCATACGACTAATGGCCTCATGCATACCATAGTTCTGTTTATGATTAGGTATATGTAATATATTTAATCTACGCAGGTTGTAGGAACCTCCCCGGGTATTAAAACCAATGGCACGTAAAAGATCAGGAGCATCAATTTGTCCTGATAATAATTGGTGTAAGAAAACCATGTCATTATACCCTATCCCATAGGGGTGTATTAGTTTTGATACATAGTTTGTAACATAGAGAAATAATTTAGCTACATATACCTCAAAGTTTATGGATCGATTCAGAATCGATAGCTGAGTCGATTTAGCCATGTCTGTCCGTCCGTCCGTCCGTCCGTACGTCACCAGTTTTTGGGCCTGAAGTTTTGAGCTAGAAGGATGAAATTTGGTACACGTGCTCTTTGTTGCTCCCAGCAGAACAAGTGTAAAATTTTTTGAAATCCGCCCACTGCCACGCCCCCTTTTTAGAAAAACGTATTTTTTGGCCAAACCATAAGGAATTTTGACACCTATACGGAGGCAAATTGTGTAGATCAGAGATCTGCACCGATACACCGCACTCTCCAATACATCGCATGTATACTCGGTTTTTAAATGACTCAGTCTCAAAAATACCGCAAACAAAAACTATCGCCATCGCATTGACTCAAAACACGAACGCTATTGCGGTGTTAAACACTCTCTCTTACTCATATACTCTGAGTATAAGTAACTCTTTATTATGTCAAAGCGGTGTTTTCGTAAAATAAGTGTGAGTATTTATTTGACGCAGAAATAAGCGATACATGTGTTAACCGCCACCGCAGTGCAATGATTGCTCTTCGTAAGGCTCTATTGTTATAACGTATAATAACTAATTTTGTTCATTTACAATGTTTTATGTTTCATTCAAAAAAAAGTAAAAACAAAACTTAAATACCTTTTATTTTGCGTTTGGTAGAATATTCCATGAATTAATTGCGGTGTTTGCAGAAACACCGCATATACCGCAATTGACACCGAGGCGAGCCGGCAGCATTCAGAAGCGGTGGTGCTTAACACTCGAGTATGCGAGAGAGCCATACACTCATTGACTCCTTTGTTGAACATATTCTCAACGCAACTATCGCATAGCTTGCGATGGCGGTATACACCTGCACCGCTTTTTTCTGAGTCTATCGCCAGATATAAAAACATGACCGCATGCAGTTCTCTGGTGTAGATCATCCCATGGAAGTCCTCTTAAATGAATTATGTTTTGTAGTGAAAGCGAATCGTTTAAATCTCCTACACATTTGAAAATTTTCATATCATCAGCATATATCAATATTTTGTTATCTCGAATACAGGCTTTTACATCGTTAATTGCAAGTATAAATAAAATTGGTCCCAAATGACTTCCTTGAGGTACTCCAGATTGAGCAACAAAAGGGTTGGACTTGGAACCTCTAAATTTTACTTGGTATGTTCTCAATGAGAGATATGATTTAACCCAATTTATGAAACCTGGAGGGAATCCATAGCCTTAAGTTTAAAAATTATGGTGTGATGTGATAACTGGTCAAATGCTTTGGAGAAGTCAGTGTATATAAATCGACTTCTTTTTATTTTCCAAACTATTGGAACAATGATGCATAAAAGTTAATAGATTTGTTACAGTGGATCGATGTTTAACAAAGCCATGCTGTTCTTCACAGATAATGTTTCGACACAGGAATACCAATTTATCACAAACAATATGTTCAAATAACTTAGGAATGCAAGATACTTTTGAGATAGGTCTATAAATAGAGATATCTCCTCGCTCGCCTTTTTTAAAAACAGGTGTTATAAACGCCCCCAAAAAGTGTGCGTGGCAAAAAACTTTATATGAACGAAATACAGATATTAGGATTGTCTAAATATGTTGCGCAGACACTATTTTGAAATTCCTTACGGTTTGGCTTAAAACTACGATTTTCTAAAAGGGGGCGTGGCAGTAGGCGGATTTCAAAAAATGTTTACACTTGTTCTGCTTCGTCGGCCAGAGAGTCTATATTCTTAATATCTTGTATAGAAAGTTTTTCAAAATTCATAACCGTTTAACGTTTAAAAAGAACGTTTTGCTAAGAAGTGGGCGTGGCAGTGGGCGGATTTTGAAAATTGTCACACTTGTTTTGCAGCCTGGGACAAGGATCCTACATACTAAATTTCATTATCCTAGCTCAAAATTTAAGGCCTAAAAATCGGTGACATACAGACAGACGGACGGACGGACAAACAGACATAGCTTAATTGAATCAGCTAGTGATTCTGAGTCGATCCATATACTTTGAGGTATATGTAGCTAAATTATTTCTCTATGTTTAAAACTATGTATCAAAACGAATATACCCCTATGGGATAGAGTATAAACAAGTGCAAAGTAAGATTACTGTACATGGATGAGAAAATGTTAATGCTCCTTATGCTCATGGATTCTTGTGAAAGTGCGTATCTCCGAGGGTGAGCATATGTCGTGCATGATTCCTTGTTTCTTGTTTAACTCTTCATCTATGTGTGTACTCACAAAAAATCTTTTAACAATGCGAACATGTTGGGAACAAATACTAAAGACCGACACTGCAGCCTTGGTAAACCTATACAAAACGTGCGGTATGTCATTGTTGGTCGTGAAGCTTTATATTTTTTTGTTTCCACTTTTCCTCAAAATGTGCAAATATTCTTATTGTAAACACTGCACATGTATTATTTTCTCTTTGGTTGTTATCCGTTTTTATTTGACTTTCTGATTTGGATGCTCATAATTAGGGAGAAGGCTACAATCCACTGTGCGGATCGTTGAATACCCTATCCCATCCCATCCTTAAAATTAATATCCTCAAAATATAGGCCTTATGGCGATGAAATACAGAAAATGACATTGTCACAATATATTGCTCAGACAGTTTATCAAAATCTTTTGTGGTTCGACAAAAAACAACGATTTCTATTGCTATTGCCTTGGGATGGGGTATACAAATGGTTTTTGTAAGAAAACGCCAGCAAAATGTGGGCGTGCGTAGGTGAAAATTATCTTTGGACAAAATGTTTATATTATCATTGCGGAAGTATTTGCATCAAATACTTTTTCGAAAATGTTAAAATTTGACCTGAAAACGTTTTTTATAAAAAACGCCCCCAAAAAGTGGGCGTGGCAAAAAACTTTCTATTGACGAAATATAGATATTAGGATGGTCTAAATATCCTACTCAGACACTTTTTTAAAATTCCTTACGGTTTGGCCAAAAACTGAGTTTTTCTGAAAAGGGGGCGTGGTAGTGGGCGGATTTTAAAAAATTTTACACTTGTTCTGGTGACTCGGACAAGGATCCTATATACCAAATTTCATTATCCTAGCTCAAAATTCAAGGCCCAAAAAATCGGTGCCGAACAGACAGACGGACGGACAGACATGGCTAATTCGACTCAGCTAGCGATTCTGAGTCGATCCAAACCCTTAGGTATATGTAGCAAAATTATTTCTCTATGTTACAAACTATGTATCGAAACTAATATACCCCTATGGGATAGGGTATAAAAACATATGAGAGGCTACAATCCGCTATGCGGATCGTTGAAAACCCTATCCTATCCCATCCTTAAAATTAATATCCTCAAAATATAGGCCTTATGGCGATGAAATACAGAAAATGACATTGTCACAATATATTGCTCAGACAGTTTATCAAAATCTTTTGTGGTTCGACAAAAAACAACGATTTCTATTGCTATTGCCTTGGGATGGGGTATACAAATGGTTTTTGTAAGAAAACGCCCCCAAAATGTGGGCGTAGGTGAAAATGATCTATGGACAAAATGTTTATATTACCATTGCGGAAGTATTTGCATCAAATACTTTTTCGAAAATGTTAAAATTTGACCAGAAAACGTTTTTTATAAAAAACGACCCCAAAAAGTGGGCGTGGCAAAAAACTTTCTATTGACGAAATATAGAAATTACGATTCTCTAAATATGCCGCTCAGACACTTTTTTTTAATTCCTTACGGTTTGGCTAAAAACTGAGTTTTTCTAAAAAGGGGGCGTGGCAGTGGGCGGATTTCAAAAATGCTTACACTCGTTCTGGTGGCACGGACGAGGATCCTATATACCAAATTTCATTATCCTAGCTCAAAATTTAAGGCCCAAAAATCGGTGACAAACAGACAGACGGACAGACAGACATGGCTTATTCGACTCACCTAGCGATTCTGAGTCGATCCATATACTTTGAGGTATATATAGCTAAATTATTTCTCTATGTTACAAACTAAGTATCAAAACTAATAAACCCCTATGGGATAGGGTAATATAATATATGTCGTCTATACAAAGTTTTGTCCACGCCCACTTTTTGGGGCGTTTTTAGCGAAATACGTTTTTTGTCCAAATTTTAAAATTTGAGCGTGGCAAAAAACTTTATATGAACGAAATACAGATATTCAGATTGTCTAAATATGTTGTTCAGAAAGTTTTTCAAAATTCCTTATGGTTTGGCCAAAAAATACGTTTTTCTAAAAAGGGGGCGTGGCAGTGGGCTGATTTCAAAAAATTTTACACTTGTTCTGCTGGGAGCAACAAAGAGCACGTGTACCAAATTTCATCCTACTAGCTCAAAATTTAAGGCCCAAAAACTGGTGACGTACGGACGGACGGACGGACGGACAGACATGGCTAAATCGACTCAGCTATCGATTCTGAGTCGATCCATATACTTTGAGGTATATGTAGCTAAATTATTTCTCTATGTTACAAACTATGTATCAAAACTAATATACCCATATGGGATAGGGTATAATGAAATGATGAAAAAGGGTAACGAATGGATATGAAGATTATATTTGGGTTTCGCATTCCTCTTCTTTTTAGGTCTTTCTTATTTTCATACCTACATCGCAACATGTTTCTCATAATATTTTTTCCCCCAATATTATGATTTTGTTTCATTTGATTTGCATTTTTTTAAATTCTTTGTTTTTTAAGTAGCCTTTCTATAAGCTACTGATAGTCTAAAAGCCGCAACAATTTTTGGGTGTGAGAGGTAACCAAAAAATAACCAGATGAGTTGAAAGCTGGCAGTAAATGGTCGCGGGTTTAGCGAGTAATAGTGTGCTCAAAACTCACTTTTTTCAAAATTGAGATAATTGATGTAACCAGTTAATGCTAATTTAATTGCATAGTGCACTTCTATTTGATCACAAAACCTTGGTCCAAGACGTTTCGAGTGTGGCAACGCTGTTTGAGGACCATTTTAAATTTACCAAAAAAACTGTTTTCTTAATATATGACATAACCAAGTATTCATACCTTCCTTAAGGTAGATACGCAATGCCTCATGAAAGATATGCAAGTCCAAGACGATATCAAGGAGGACCGCTCTCCCAGACGTTTTCGAAATTCAAAAAAATCGATTTTTGAAATAATTGTCATAACTAAAATTGAAAGACACCATATAATAGATAATACTCCCCTGATTACAAATTGGTGGGTAAGAAAAAGAAGAAAAACCCTATAAACATTAACAAAAGACAAAGAACAAAGTAATTTATTTTATTATAACTAACATAAGGCATCCATAAATAAATATCTTAAACTTTGCATTTTGTTTGAATACAATAAGTTATACAAATTGTTTACGTACTCAGATAGATTCATAGAAATAATAACAACATAGCATAGATAAAATCACGGTATGGAATCATTTTTAGTTCGATCGTGTGCAACGTGTGTCAATTAAGATTTTTCTGATCACTAAACATAGCTCTCTAATAAAGTTGATTTTAGTTTGACGTCGTATAATATGTGCACGTAGATCAAATCATGTAATTACATAGATAGTTTTCTTCTGTTACCGCTGTGTCCGTTGATGAATATCACTTTTATCACAGTTTCAGACGAAATTAATTCTACTAGCAGAGGACTAAGACCTTTGTTAACAAACTTTAAGCTTAACAAAACCACCTCTAATTAGCCAGATTTTATAGTTTGTCTGCTTTTAAATGGTGGGATGTTGTAGAACGAACGCAAACCCTGAGCGACGTTAACTTGACACCTCCCAGTCGGTGTAACTTTGACTAGACTCAAATGCAAATACAAAACATATGAGCGGCTACAATCTGCTGTGCGGATCGTTGAATACCCTATCCCATCCCATCCCTAAAATTAATATCCTCAAAACATATGAGGGGCTACAATCTGCTGTGCGGATCGTTGAATACCCATCCCATCCTTAAAATTAATATCCTCAAAATATAGGCCTTATGGCGATGAAATAAGAAAATGACATTGTCACAATATATTGCTCAGACAGTTTATCAAAATCTTTTGTGGTTCGACAAAAAACAACGTATTTCTATTGCTAATGCCTTGGGATGGGGTACACAAATGGTTTTTGTAAGAAAACGCCCCAAAAAAGTGGGCGTGGCAAAAAACTTAGTATGGACGAAATATAGATATTAGGATTGTCTAAATATGCTGGATAGGGTATAAATAAAGGCTTTATGACAATGAAATACAGAAAATGACATTGTCACAATATATTGCTCAGACAGTTTATCAAAATCTTTTGTGGTTCGACAAAAAACAACGTATTTCTATTGCTAATGCCTTGGGATGGGGTATACAAATGGTTTTTGTAAGAAAACGCCCCCAATATGTGGGCGTAGGTGAAAATGATCCATGGACAAAATATTTATATTACCATTTTTTTTCGAAAGTTTTAAAATTTGGACAAAAAGCGATTTATACTAAAAACGCCCCCAAAAAGTGGGCGTGGCAAAAAACTTTGTATGAGCGAAATAAAGATATTAGGATTGTCTAAATATGCTGCTCAGACACTTTTATTAAATTCCTTACGGTTTGGCTTAAAACTACGTTTTTATAAAAAGGGGCGTGGCAGTGGGCGGATTTCAAAAATGTTTTCACTTGTTCTGCTTCGTCGGCCAGAGAGTCTATATACCAAATTTCAACACTCTAGCTCAAAATTTAAGGCCCAAAAATCGGTGACACACAGTCAGACGGACGGACGGACAGACAGACAGACATGGCTTAATCGACTCAGCTAGTGATTCTGAATCGATCCATATACTTTGAGGTATATGTATCGAAATTATTTCTCTATGTTACAAACTTAATGTCAAGACTATATAGATCGTTGAATACCCTACCCCATCCCATCTTTAAAATAATATCCTCAATATGTGGGCTTTATGTCGATAAAATACAGAAAATGAAATTGTCCCAATATATTGCTCAGACAGTTTATTAAAACCTTTTGTGGTTCGACAAAAAACAACGTTTTTATACCCTTTCCCATAGAGAAATAATTTAGCTACATATACCTCAAAGTATATGGATCGACTCAGAATCGATAGCTGAGTCGATTTAGCCATGTCTGTCCGTCTGTCTGTCCGTCCGTCCGTCCGTCCGTCCGTAAGTCACCAGGTTTGAGCTTTAAATTTTGAGCTAGAAGGATGAGATTTGGTACTTGTGTTCTTTGTTGCTCCCAGCAGAACAAATTTAAAAAAAAATTTAAATCCGCCCACTACCACGCCCCCTATTTAGAAAAACGTATTTTTTAGCCAAACCGTAAAGAATTTTTAAAAAGTGTCTGAGCAGCATATTAAGAGAATCGTAACGTCTATATTTCGTTCATATAAAGTTTTTTGCCACGCCCACTTTTTGTGGGTGTTTTTAATAAAAAACGTTTTTCGGTCAAATTAGAAATATTTTGAAAAAAAATTTGATGCAGAATCATTAGTAATATTAATATGAACATTTCGTCTATAGACCATTTTAACCCACGCTCACTTTTTAGGGGCGTTTTCTTACAAAAACCGTTTGTATACACTACCCCATAGCATATGCAGAAGAAAAACGTTTTTTTTTTTTGTCAAACAACAAAAGATTCTGATAAACTGTTTGAACAATATGTTGTGACGATGTCATTTTCTATATTATAGGCCCATAAAGCCCACTTTTTTGAGATATTAATTTCAAGGATGGGATGGGATAGGGTATTCAACGATCCGCACAGCGGAATGCAGCCTTATCATATGTTTTTTATACCCTATCCCATAAGGGGGTATATTAGTTTTGATACTTAGTTTGTAACATAGAGAAATAATTTTGCTACATATACCTCAAAGTATATGGATCGGCTCAGAATCGCTAGCCGAATCGAATTAGCCATGTCTGTCTGTCCGTCCGTCCGTCCGTCCGTCTGTCTGTTCGTCAGCGGTTTTTGGGCCTTAAATTTTGAGCTAGGATAATGAAATTTGGTATATAGGATCCTCGTCCGTGCCACCAGAACAAGTGTAAAAATTTTTGAAATCCGCCCACTGCCACGCCCCCTTTTAAGGAAAACCTTTTTTTTGGCCAAACCGTAAGGAATTTCAAAAAAAAGTCTGAGTAGCATATTTAGACAATCCTAATATCTATATTTCGTTCCTACAAAGTTTTTTGCCACGCCCACTTTTTGGGGGCGTTTTTAGTAAAAAACCCTTTCTGTCCAAATTTTAAAACTTTCGAAAAAAATGTTGATGCAAATACTTCCGAAATGGTAATATAAACATTTTGTCAATAGATCATTTTCACCTACGCCCACATTTTGGGGGCGTTTTCTTACAAAAACCGTTTGTATACCCCATCCCAAGGCATTAGCAATAGAAATACGTTGTTTTTTGTCGAACCACACAAGATTTTGAGAAACTGTCTGAGCAATATATTGTGACAATGTCATTTTCTGTATTTCATCGCCATAAGGCCTATATTTTGAGGATATTAATTTAAAGGATGGGATGGGATAGGGTATTCAACGATCCGCATAGCGGATTGAAGCCTCTCATATGTTTATACCCTATCCCATAGGGGTATATTAGTTTTGATACTTAGTTTGTAACATAGAGAAATAATTTTGCTACATATACCTCAAAGTATATGGATCGACTCAGAATCGCTAGCTGAGTAGATTAAGCCATGTCTGTCTGTCCGTCCGTCTGTACGTCACCAATTTTTGGGCCTTAAATTTTGAGCTAGGATAATGAAATTTGGTATATAAGATCCTCGTCTCTGCCTACAGAACAAGTGTAAAAATTTTTGAAATCCGCCCACTGCCACGCCCCCTTTTAAGAAAAACTCAGTTTTTGACCAAACCGTAAGGAATTTTAAAAAAGTTTCTGAACAACATATTTAGACAATGTTAATATCTATATTTCGTCCATATAAAGTTTTTTGCCACGCCCACTTTTTGGGGGCGTTTTCAATAAAAAACTGTTTTCGGTCAAATTTTAAATTTTTCGAAAAATTTTGATGCAGAATCATTAACATTATTAATATGAACATTTCTTTTATATACTATTTTAACCCACGCCCACTTTTTGGGGGCGTTTTTATATAAAAACCATTTTTATACACTACCCCTATAAAAACCATTTTTATACACTACCCCATAACATATGCAAGAGAAAACCTTGTCTTTTGTAGAACCGTTAAAGTGTTTTGTAAGCAGTCTGAAGAATTTGTTGTCACTATATCATTTTTTCTATTTATCCACATCGTGTTTTTAGCCATGTCCCCTTTTTTGGGGATTTTAGTTTTATGGATAGGATGGGATAGGGTATTCAACGATCCGCACAGCGGATTGTAGCCTTCTCATATGTTTTTTTTTTTTTTCGTTTTCTCAGAATTTACTGTGAATCAACAACGATCTTTCGTTTTTCTTCTCAATAGTATTTTGTTCGTTTGGAAGTGTTACACTTTAGTAAAATTTATGGACATCATTCCTCTCTATATCATTGACCGCGAGCTTTTCATACTTTTTTCTTCTCTGTGAAAACCGGTGTTCTTCCATCATTCTTGTTAATCAAGAGGTAAAGAGATACGACATCTGCAAAGGTCCTTTTGGACTCTTGCAATTGCAGGCTTTCTGTATTAAATGTTTTCAAAGTATTTCGCGTTAGTAAAGGCGTGGTGGGTGTTCGTGTTCTTACCGGGACGTTCAAACATCCAAAATTCTGGATGCGTGCTTCCATTTATCGCAACTAGATTGGCCGTTTATTGATCTGGGTACCGCCTAAATATATTCTCAGATATGTTGTCGTATACGAAGTTTTTTCTGACAATACTCATTTGCTCTCTCCCCACCTCTATGGTAACTCTCCTCCCTTCAGGTTTATAACATCATAAGTTGGTAGTCGTTTATAAGTTATCATCTTTTTCCTCCCTTGTAGCTTGAGCGCACATAAGAGTGAATTTAAATTATAAATAACTAAGATTGTAGATGCTGCGTTACCTATATCTCGGAATTTTTTGCGCTGCCTTTATAGAAAAGGAAGACCCGCTTTAGAGGGAGGAACCCCCACACAACCCGGTCTCATCAGCTGCCTCCACCACTTTACACAATCTTTTATACTCAATCTACGGTCAAAGTGCCAGGCACCCAGCGATATCCACGAGGAGGCTGAGAGCTGGGGTTGATAGGAATCAGCTAGGTGCAAATCGCTTGTGTTTTCAAGTAATTGCATTGCCTACCATGTGACTACCAAATACTTACTTTATCAAAAATAATTTACATACACTGTGAAAGAGTATAACAAGTATTGATTTGCATCGCTTTTATATCGTGTTCCTGACAACAAGTTCAGCAATCGAACATCAGTAACGTCATCTTTCAAATCCTTTGTCGAAGAATCATTCGATTATTTGATTTCGCAACTCATAACAAGTTCTCTAATATTGTATATATAAGCAATACGAAGGGACATAACCAATGTACTTTCCCCAGCAAATACCACGCTCAAACAACAAAACAATCAAGGACGCGATTTTTATTGAGGATTACCGTATTCGTTTGTTTACTTCAATTCAATTTTATCATTTCGATTATTAATGACAATATTATTCAAATTTCAATTTGATTTCAAATTTCAAGAATCCTTCGGTGTTTGCAGTGTCTATCCTCCTCGTGCTGTGGGGTTTTAATATCTGCACTGAATCTCCGCAAACGATATCCTTTGAGAAACACACTCATTCGACAAATTAGGTTAGCTAGTACTATTGAGGGCTAATACTTCAGTTGTACCGATGCTAGGCCTTGGGTTTTGGTGGAGTGAGATAGCGATTGAGTGAATCTGTAAAGTAATTATAAGCATTGGACTTTTCGATTTATATGCCTTTCGACGTTTATTTCGTCATAGCGATGCTGTGTTTGTGTGTATCAGGTTATCGGGTTTTATTGTGTGCTCGAATAATGGCTCGGAAATTGGGAAAATATGCTAATGTGATATTCTGTGGAGTATTTGCGATTGATGTCATACCGTTATCGTACTGATATTGGCAGAAATTCTATGCGGGTTAGCATTACAGAATACAGATTGGTACACAGTTGATCAAGCATGAAATTGCGCTAAATTATTTTATATTTTGAACACTATTTAAACGCTAAATGCATATGTATTTAGTGTTGGATTATTTTGTGGAATGCTATGACAAACAAGCTATCATTACTTGTTAACATTTTATCACTTGACTAAAGTAAACAAGCTGTATAAAAATCATAATTCATAATCGAATTCGAATACAGCCTTACTAACATAAACAAAAAGCATCCAAGTTTCAGTAACGTTACATTTGACGATGAGACACTTCTTAAATATATCTCCTTATTAAATAATGACTATTCTGCTATATGCTATTTTGCTATTTTGCCATACCTTTAGTATATGTATATGTTTGAGAGATTCCTTGTTTCCTTATTTGTATTAAATTGGTCTTCCTCTGTCGAAACATCTTCTGTAAGGAACACCATGGCTTTGTAAGCGAGTGATGGGGGCACGACTGGGTCGTACGACGTCCGGCGTCTGGAGCTGGAGTTTTGCTGTCCATTCATTCTACATGTCCTAGCCATCTTAACCGTCCAATACAGAGCTTTTTGACCAGGGGCATGTCGGTATACAGCTCGTGTAGTGCTTGGTTGGATCTTCGTCTCCATAGGCCGTCAACGCAAAAGGGACCGAATATTTTTCGAAAAATTTTCCACTCAAATCGACCAAGGATTTCTTCATCCACTTTTGACACGGTCCATGCTTCATCGCCGTAGAGCAGGACTAGGATGATCAGGGTCTTATACATGATCTTCTTAGTATTTCGAGTGGGGTCTTAACTGATATATTGCAATCTTAACACGAATAAGAAACAGCGGTTGGCAAGAGTATGTCTTCGTACAATTTCTGACGAGATGTTGTTGTCGGAGTTAATATCGGGGCCGAGGTAGACAAAGTCCCGTACTATCTGTCAATGGTGACGTTCTCCCCAATTCGTTGATGTCCTTTCGTGTTGACAGCATATACATAGTCTTACCCTCATTTACTGCTAAATCCATTTTTTCCGCTTCCTTCTCTATACTAGCAAACGTGGCTATGACAATACTTTGAGTCCTACCGATGATGTATTTTTGAAAGATTGTGCCTCCGGTGTGTTGGCTCGGGAGTTTTGCACAATCCTCTCAAAAATCAAATTAAAGAAGTCCATGCTATCTAATGAGGATTTGAAATCGATAGTAGGTATCGATTTGGACTTCCTTTTTTTCCAGTATTTTCCAAAGTGTGAAAATTTGATCGGTTGTGGACTTTCCTGGCACTAATATATTAATATCATGTTTTAAGTTTAATAAAAATCGTTAGAGCCATTTTCGGGAAAATTGAGGCTATGTATATTTTTATACCCTATCCCATAGGGGTATATTAGTTTTGATACTTAGTTTGTAACATAGAGAAATAATTTTGCTACATATACCTCAAAGTATATGGATCGACTCAGAATCGCTAGCTGAGTCGATTAAGCCATGTCTGCCTGTCCGTCCGTCTGTACGTCACCGATTTTTAGGCCTTAAATTTTGAGCTAGGATAATGAAATTTGGTATATAGGATCCTCGTCTCTGCCTACAGAACAAGTGTAAAAATTTTTGAAATCCGCCCACTGCCACGCCCCCTTTTAAGAAAAACTCAGTTTTTGACCAAACCGTAAGGAATTTTAAAAAAGTTTCTGAACAGCATACTTAGACAATATTAGTATCTATATTTCGTCTATATAAAGTTTTTTGCCACGCCCACTTTTTGGGGGCGTTTTCTATAAAAAACTGTTTTCGGTCAAATTTTAAATTTTTCGAAAAAAATGTTGATGCAGAATCATTAACATTATTAATATAAACATTTCGTCTATATACCATTTTAACCCACGCCCACTCTTTGGGGGCGTTTTTATATAAAAACCATTTTTATACCCTACCCCATAACATAATATGCAAGAGAAAACCTTGTCTTTTGTAGAACCGTAAAAGTGTTTTGTAAGCAGTCTGAAGAATTTGTTGTCACTATATCATTTTTTCTATTTTATCCACATCGTGTTTTTAGCCATGCCCACTTTTTTGGGGATTTTAGTTTTATGGATAGGATGGGATAGGGTATTCAACGATCCGCACAGCGGATTGTAGCCTTCTCATATGTTTTATATGGCAGATACAAAATATTGATAATCACATTATCGGTTATATGTCCAACTCTATGTTGGGATTTATAAAAAGAGACCAAGAGCCCACAGCAAATTTTGGACGTGATAATATAACCGAAAGGTTTATACATCAACATGAAAATCTTCATTAAACGATATCGAATTTTAAAGTCTGGCAGCCATTTTTTTCACAAGTGTCCAATATTTCCTCCATCGTTTTTGCTTATTCTGGATGGCTCTCAGGTCACATCTTCGGAAGAACCGTCATGGTATTCATGGCTTAGATCTTCGTGGTTTTGCAAAACGTTCATCAACGAGTATTTTAAAAAGTTCTGTGAATTCGGAAAATGTATGCCAAAAAAATGTTCGATTAAGTTTATGTATGTTTTCATGGAAACTAAATTTAGGATATAGCGAATCTTTAAATGGATCATTCGAGACATTCGAGATATAACGAACAAATGGATGTTGTAATTTATTTGCCATTAGGACAATATCGTTATGGCTTAAATTTACTTCCTACACTAATAGTAGGACATTGTTGGTTGTTGTTGGTTAATCCAGATTTCGAAAACTTAGTCGAGATCGGCTTTTTATGACTATTGATATATGGATATCATTCTGATAATTTGTCAGATCAGGAAAGTTAGAAAACATTAATTTATTTCTGGTGCACTAGAGCTAATGTTTTAATAAAACTTGGTCAATAATTCCAAAGCTGTTCAACAACAGTACTGCCACGACAATGCCATCAAAAACTAAATTTTGTGGGTCACATTTCGATCACTCGAAACAATTATATAGTTTGAATGGTGCATGTACCGATTTTTCAACCTGATACTATAGTACCAGGGGATTACTATAAACAGTCACCTTATCTGTTTTGTATTATAATATCTAATTTTAAATAAATGATAACTACAAGCGTGTCTATGCATGTGCCACACAAAAACCACTATTCGATTTTTATTATTCTTGTCATGTATTAAATTCACAAATAAAATTGTTAATCTCTTAAAAATATTAAAAATTTAAGTTAACAATTTTAAATTAAAAATTTGGCAGCAGCGTCTCTCAATACAAATGAATTGATAAATAATATACTTAAAAATGTTTTTATACCCTATCCCATAGGGGTATATTAGTTTTTATAGATATTTTGTAACAAAGAGTAATAATTTAGTTACATATACCTCAAAGTATATGGATCGACTCAGAATCGCTAAGTGAATTATTAAGCTATGTCTGTCTGTCCGTCCGTCCGTCTGTACGTCGATTTTTAGGCCTTAAATTTTGAGCTAGGATAATGAAATTTGGTATATAGGATCCTCGTCCGTGCCTACAAAACACGTGTAAAAATTTTCAAAATCCGCCCACTGCCACGCCCCCTTTTAAGAAAAACTCAGTTTTTGGCCAAACCGTAAGGAATTTTAAAAAAGTTTCTTTACAACATATTTAGACAATCTTAATATCTATATTACGTCTATATAAAGTTTTTTGCCACACCCACTTTTTGGGACGTTTTCAATAAAACTGTTTTCGGTCAAATTTTTAATTTTTCGAAATTTTTTTTTGATTCAGAATCATTAAAAATATTAATATGAACATTTCATGTATATACCATTTTAACCCACGCCCACTTTTTGGGGGCGTTTTTATATGAAAACCATTTTTATACACTACCCCATAACATATGCAGGAGAAAACCTTGTCTTGGGATGGGATTGGTTGTCACTATATCATTTTTTCTATTTTATCCACATCGTGGCTTTAGCCATGCCCACTTTTTTGGGGATTTTAAATTTACAGATAGGATGGGATAGGGTATACAACGATACGCACAGCGGATTGTAGCCTTCTCATATGTTTATACCCTATCCCATAGGGGTATATTAGTTTTGATACATAGTTTGTAACATAGAGAAATAATTTAACTAAATATACCTTAAAGTATATGGATCGACTCAGAATCGATAGCTGAGTCGATTTAGCCATGTTTGTCCGTCCGTCCGTCCGTCACCAGTTTTTGGGCCTTAAATTTTGAGCTAGAATGATGAAATTTGGTATACGAGCTTTTTGTTGCTCCCAGCAGAACAAGTGTAAACATTTTTGAAATCCGCCTACTGCCACGCCCCCTTTTTAGAAAAACGTAGTTTTCGACCAAACCATAAGGAATTTTGAAAATGTTTCTGAACAACATATTTAGACAATCTGAATATCTATATTTCGTTCATATAAAGTTTTTTGCCACCCCCAATTTTTGTGGGCGTTTTTAATAAAAAACGTTTTTCGGTCAAATTTTAAAATTTTCGGCCTTATGGCGATGGAATACAGAAAATGACATTGTCACAAGATATTGCTCAGACAGTTTATCAAAATCTTTTGTGGTTCGACGAAAAACAACGTATTTCTATTGCTAATGCCTTGGGATGGGGTATACAAATGGTTTTTGTAAGAAAACGCCCCCAAAATGTGGGCGTAGGTGGAAATGATCTATGGACAAAATGTTTATATTACCATTGCGGAAGTATTTGCATCAAAAATTTTTTCGAAAGTTTTAAAATTTGGACAAAAAGAGTTTTTTACTAAAAACGCCCCCAAAAAGTGGGCGTGGCAAAAAACTTTGTATGGACGAAATATAGATATTAGGATTGTCTAAATATGCTGTCCAGGCACTTTTTTGAAATTCCTTACGGTTTGGCTTAAAACTACGTTTTTCTAAAAAGGGGGCGTGGCAATGGGCGGATTTCAAAAATTGATACACTTGTTCTGCTTCGTCGGCCAGAGAGTCTATATACCAAATTTGAACTCTCTAGCTCAAAATTTAAGTCCCAAAAATCGGTGACACACAGACGGACGGACGGACGGACGGACAGACAGACATGGCTTATTCGACTCAGCTAGCGATTCTGAATCGATCCATATACTTTGAGGTATATGTATCGAAATTATTTCTCTATGTTACAAACTTAATGTCAAAACTAATATACCCCCCTATGGGATAGGGTATAACCATTTTTATACACTACCCCATAACATATGCAGCGGAAAATCTTGTCTTTTGTAGAACCGTAAAAGTTTTTATACCCTATCCCATAGGGGAGTATATTAGTTTTGACATTAAGTTTGTAACATAGAGAAATAATTTCGATACACATACCTCAAAGTATATGGATCGATTCAGAATCGCTAGCTGAGTCGAATAAGCCATGTCTGTCTGTCCGTCCGTCCGTCCGTCCGTCCGTCCGTCCGTCTGTGTGTCACCGATTTTTGGGACTTAAATTTTGAGCTAGAGAGTTCAAATTTGGTATATAGACTCTCTGGCCGACGAAGCAGAACAAGTGTAAAAATTTTTGAAATCCGCCCACTGCCACGCCCCCTTTTTAGAAAAACGTAGTTTTAAGCCAAACCGTAAGGAATTTCAAAAAAGTGCCTGAGCAGCATATTTAGACAATCCTAATATCTATATTTCGTCCATACAAAGTTTTTTGCCACGCCCACTTTTTGGGGGCGTTTTTAGTAAAAAACGCTTTTTGTCCAAATTTTAAATTTTTCGAAAAAAATTTTGATGCAAATACTTCCGCAATGGTAATATAAACATTTTGTCCATAGATCATTTCCACCTACGCCCACATTTTGGGGGCATTTTCTTACAAAAACCATTTGTATACCCCATCCCAAGGCATTAGCAATAGAAATACGTTGTTTTTTGTCGAACCACAAAAGATTTTGATAAACTGTCTGAGCAATATATTGTGACAATGTCATTTTCTGTATTTCATCGCCATAAGGCCTATATTTTGAGGATATTAATTTTAAGGATGAGATGGGATAGGGTATTCAACGATCCGCACAGCGGATTGTAGGCTCTCATATGTTTTTTATGATCTTCCATTATTCAGTGTAATAATTTTTATATCATAAAAGATATTATTATTTATCGACCACTGATTCATACATTTTCGGAAAAGAAACATTTCTGTTCTCTTTTATACTTATAAATAAATAATTATGATAGTTACTTAACTACCTATATGATAATTTTAGTACACTTGTTTAATTCAAACCAAACTTAGGTATGGTATACTTGCATTATGCATTTGACCTGGATTTCTATTATTTATAATTTATAAATAAAATTTTCAAATAAAAAACATCAATATTTGTTAACATCTACAGCAATAAGTGTACATGCATTATTTTCCATTAAAATAATCAGAAATGTAAAAATATATATATTTTAAGAGAAATTAATTTTAAAATCAAATGTACATTTTTTCTCCAATAAAAACCTTTTGTCAAGCTGCAATTACTAGAATATAAATATATTGAATAAATTCCATTATAAATCACAACATCTCAATAAAGTGAAAACAAATTCAACATTAATGGCACCCTTAAAAATAAAATATTATGTCTTGTACCAACATTCATTCAAATTGCACATAATAAAAATGTATATAACAAAAAAAAAGATAATAGAAATACTTAATAAAACTCTTGAAACTATTATTTACAAGTTAAGAAATAATGTTTTTAAGTTTAGAAAAGATACTACAAAAAGTTCAAATCTTTTTTTATTGTTTTTTTAAAATTCTATATTAATAATAAGATATGATTACTTAAAGGTGTACTGTTACTTTTTTAATGTATTTAAATAAAGAAAATTATGTTTCTTATACAAAAATGGAAGTTGATGGGTTTTAATTTTTTGTTTTTATATTAATTTTGTGCAGAAAGCTATGATGGTCAGCTATTTCCCGGATCGAGTGTTTTTATGGGCACAATTAAATATCGTTTCCTTGTATAGTCCGTACCAAATCAGTTGGCCAACGGTCGATTGCGCAGAGAGAGGATTTAAGAGAAATTTAAGATATTTTAAAATAAATTTTAAGAGACCTGCGCAGAAGAATGGCCAACTGATTTGGTACAGACTATATTCGCTTCATCTTCAATATTGTAGGTACTTCTAATTCTAAGATTTTAAATTGAATATGAAATTAGATAAATAAATTAAATAAATAATAACTATTTCAACTTTCTTCAACTCAGGCAAGTGATGATGTTTCCTCTTCAACTGTTCGCCGCCACAGTCACGTAGGGCGTGCAATGCATTTCATATACCTTGGACTCTATTTAAAATCGCACTTTTGACCAATTCGCTACACCAAATAATATATGTGCATCCGCTAACTATGGATTGTACCAACTGTATGATAGTAGTGGATACATGAAGTCTTTTTTGAACTTATCGTTACAAGTTCACAACTTTTAAAAACCGGCCATTGCCTCTTGTCAACCCTTAACCACATTTGAAAAAGTGTCTCGATATCATATTTAAAGAATGTCGCTACATGCATTTCATATTTTCAATGTTTTGAACTAAACCTTCTTAAAAGCAATTTTCGAGCAAAAATCTGAACATGCAAAAAGTAATTGTCGAAAAACGTAACATATCACTTAACATATCACATATTTATATAAAATTTATAATTAAATAGTGGACCTACCCGATTTTTATTTAAAACACTTTTTTGTATCCTATCCACATAGATAAATAGTTTAGATAGATATATCGTAAAGTATATGAATCGACTCAGAATTAATATCTCAGAATCGATATCTGAGTAGATTTAACCATGTCTGTCTGTCGCTCTCTCCGACCCATCATTTTGAGCTAGATTGATAAGCTTTGATATAGGTACAGACTCTCTGTTTGACGAAGCAAAACAATTGTAAACATTTATTAAAATCTGTCCACTTACTAAATAAATATCTTTTTTGGTTAAACAATAAGAAATTCTAATTTATTTCATCCATATAAAGTGTGGTAAAAGTATAAGGAGATTCGGAAAACGATTTGATGAAAATTTTGGGAAAATAATTTTATATACATTTTTGCTATAAAAAAAACGATTTTGATAATAATCTGTCCTATAGCATATGTCATAGAAGTATATTAGTCGCTCGTACAATTTTGAGCTAAGATAATGAAATTCGGTATACAAGCTCTTTCTTCATGACTCCATTACAAGTATTTATTTACTATTTTATTACTATGTGGAGTTCTGATATTGATAACCAAAGCAACTGCATAGCCGATGCAGACGAACGACGAAAATTCCCTTCGCACTTACCGCCCGCGTCAGAAACGGCAACAATTTATTTAGCTATGATACTTAGTTCTATACTCTTTGGTATTAGCTTTATGACCATCGATGTGCTCAAGACGTTATGTGAAATGAATTTAAAGCAAACTTTCTTATTTGCAATGTTTAATGTTCGTGCGCACCCCAGTTGTATTAGAAGATTCTTCCTGAAAAGAAATGTGGTGACCGCACCGCATTATCAAAAACTTTTTACCAATTCCTCTCAACACGTGGTTTTGACTAACTTTTCCCCTTATAACTTCGACCGCAAAAAAGTTCGCACAAAATATTTTAAAAATACCGACCGACATATGAGGCCGCACTTGCTGAGTGAATGCAATTCAGTCCCTTGTCCTAATGTAGACATTTAGGGCAAAGAACATTCAACATGATAAACTTTCGTAATCCGATTTAGATTTAGCATCGTGGCTCTATATCAACTTACACTTCCCATTGGAATTTTTCGTTTATAAACTTTAATTTCTTAATTATGGTTTGGGTGTATATATACTTGCAATCTATATGGGTATAGTAAGTATGAGTCGCTATACCCACTGGAACCGATGGTATCCAATATCAAAAGTTATTTTTTGAAGAAAACCTCGCCGGGTTACTGCATTGTTGTCCTTTGAGATAAGACACCATTAACAAAGTGCTTATGCTCGTATTTCGAACCGACGAAGCTATATGCTAGTGATTTTGTGAGACTACAGTTGAGGTTATGTATAGCTGAGTATGCCCTGATGACGGTGAGTTCCTGTGCACGTACCGAGTACGCTTGAATGCTTTTATCCTAGTGAAACCAAGTAGAGAATAAGTTCCGTTCACTAATGCTGCACCTTACTATATCCAAGTATACATTGTTTTCTATATGGATGACATGCAAAATTTAAAGCTTCAATAGTGTGGAGGAGGCCAACGCGGTTTTGTGGCAATAGATGGTTAGGTTCAAATGGTGGAAACATTTTTGCACCAATTATTTTTGGTATAGAGTGGTGGGATCAATTTTAGAAGTTCTTTTTAAACATTGTCCTGAAACTTAGGATCTTGGTTGGCGTTGCAGTTTTACAATGGCGGGAGTAACTTTACGTTTCTTCAGGCCAATGAGTTTTGCATAAAATAGTTTACTTTGCAGCACCTACAAACATGTTCTTGCATATTATTTTGTGTATCCCTGAAGAGAAACTGAAAGTATTACATTCACAACACATGGTTGTGCATTTTCAAAATTCTGACATTTTTCGTTACCACATGTATTGTACTAAAGATTGTAGAAGTTTGCATGGTTAATGCTCGTAACACTTGGAATCTGTACAGCAGCACAAGATGAATTAATTATCTTCAAAAGGTTATCACCTAACTTTAGTTGCAGAGCTTAAGCAAGCTCTTGCAGGTTAATATTTGGTCGGGTTCTATGCAATTGGTCCTAAGCAATTTTATGATTATCAAATAATGTAATTACAAACAATTATTAATATAGGCATGGAAAATATTTTAAAAACATATGAGAAGGCTACAATCCACTGTGCGGATCGTTGAATACCCTATCCCATCCTATCTGTAAAACTAAAATCCACAAAAAGTGGACATGGCTAAAAACACGATGTGGATAAAATAAAGAAAATGACATGGTGACAACAAATTCTTCAGACTGCTTATAAAAAACTTTTACGGTTCTACAAAAGACAAGGTTTTCTCCTGCATATGTTATGGGGTAGGGTATAAAAATGGTTTTTATATAAAAACGCCCCCAAAAAGTGGGCGTGGGTTAAAATGGTCTATTGACGAAATGTTCATATTTATATTACTAATGATTCTGCATCAAAAGTTTTTTAGAAAATTTTAAAATTTTACCGAAAAATGTTTTTTATTAAAAACGCCCCAAAAAGTGGGCGTGGCAAAAAACTTTATATGAACGAAATACAGATATTCAGATTGTCTAAATATGTTGTTCAGAAAGTTTTTCAAAATTCCTTATGGTTTGGCCAAAAAATACGTTTTTCTAAAAAGAGGGCGTGGCAGTTCAAAAATGTTTACCCTTGTTCTGCTGGGAGCAACAAAGAGCACGTGTACCAAATTTCATCCTTCTAGCTCAAAATTTAAGGCCCAAAAACTGGTGACGTACGGACGGACGGACGGACGGACGGACAGACATGGCTAAATCGACTCAGCTATCGATTCTGAGTCGATCCATATACTTTGAGGTATATGTAGCTAAATTATTTCTCTATGTTTCAAACTATGTGTCAAAACTAATATACCCCTATGGGATAGGGTATAAACATATGAATAGGCTCCAATCCGCTGTGCGGATCGTTGAATACCCTATCCCATTCTATCTGAATAACTAAAATCCCCAAAAAGTGGACATGGCTTAAAACACGACGGAGTTTAAATATAGAAAATGACATTGTCACAACAAATTTTACGGTTCTACAAAAGACAAGGTTTTTCTTTTCCATATGTTATGGGGTAGCGTATATAAATGGGTTTTATATAAAAACGCCCCCAAAAAGTGGGCGTGGGTTGAAATAGTCTACAGACGAAATGTTCATATTAATATTACCAATGATTCTGCATCAACATTTTTTTTCTAAAATTTTAAAATTTGACCGAAAAACGTTTTTAAAAAAAAATGTATGAATAAGGTTAATATACATTTTAAGCATTGCATAATTATTTACTCTTCTCAGAAAGGGCCATTAATATATTTGAGTCAGATTTCAGTTGTTAAAAATCACTATTGTTTCAACATCATATTATACAAGGTGGCACAAAAATAACCTTCCGATGTATTTTCTGATAGGAGGATTACTTTTGCGCCACCTTGTAGATATTCAGATTGTCTAAATATTTTTTTCAGCAACATTTTCAAAATTTCTTATGGTTTGGTCACAAACTACGTTTTTCTAAAAAGGGGGTGTGGCAGTGGGCGAATTTCAAAATTGCAAGGCACAAAAACTGGTGACGTACGGACGGACTAATATACCCCCCTATCCTTAAAATTAATATCCTCAAAATATAGGCCTAATGGCGATGAAATACAGAAAATGACATTGTCACAATACATTTCTCAGACAGTTTATCAAAATCTTTTGTGGTTCGACAAAAAACAACGTATTATTTCTATTGCTAATGCCTTGGGATGGGGTATACAAATGGTTTTTTTAAGAAAACGCCCCCAAAATGTGGGCGTAGGTGAAAATGTTCTATAGACAAAATGTTTATATTACCATTGCGGAAGTATTTGCATCAAACATTTTTTTCAAAGTTTTAAAATTTGGACAAAAAGAGTTTTTTTTACTAAAAATATAGACATTAGGATAAATATGCTGCTCAGACACTTTTTTAAAATTCCTTACGGTTTGGCTTTAAACTAGGTTTTTCAAAAAAGAGGCGTGGCAGTGGGCGGATTTCAAAAATGTTTACTTTTGTTCTGCTTCGTCGTCCAGAGAGTCTATATACCAAATTTCAACACTCTAGCTCAAAATTTAAGGCCCAAATATCGGGGACACACAGACGGACGGACGGACGGACGGAGAGACAGACATGGCTTAATTAGTTTTGACATTAAGTTTGTAACATAAAGAAATAATTTCGATACATATACCTCAAAGTATATGGATCGATTCAGAATCGCTAGCTGAGTCGAATTAGCCATGTCTGTCTGTCCGTCCGTCCGTCTGTCTGTTCGTCACCGATTTTTGGGCCTTAAATTTTGAGCTAGGATAATGAAATTTGGTATATGCGATCCTCGTCCGTGCCACCAGAACAAGTGTAAAATATTTTGAAATCCGCCCACTGCCACGCCCCCTTTTTAGGAAAACTTATTTTTTGGCCAAACCGTAAGGAATTTCAAAAAAGTGTCTGAGTAGGATATTTAGACAATCCTAATATCTATATTTCATTCAAACAAAGTTTTTTGCCACGCCCACTTTTTGGGGGCGTTTTTAGTAAAAAACGCTTTTTGTCCAGATTTTAAAACTTTCGAAAAAATTTTTGATGCAAATACTTCCGCAATGGTAATATAAACATTTTGTCCATAGATCATTTTCACCTACGCCCACATTTGGGGGGCGTTATCTTACAAAAACCATTTGTATACCACATTCCTAGGCATTAGCAATAGAAATACGTTGTTTTTTGTCGAACCACAAAAGATTTTGAGAAACTGTCTGGACAATATATTGTGACAATGTCGTTTTCTGATTTTCATCGCCATAAGGCCTATATTTTGAGGATATTAATTTAAAGGATGGGATGGGATAGGGTATTCAACGATCCGCATAGCGGATTGTAGCCTCTCATATGTTTTTTGTCGAACCATGAAAGTATTGAGATGCTATAAACCATATAAGGGAATCTCTTCTACAAATGATTTATTTGACAGAAAGACTGTATACAAAGATGAGAAAGATTATTTACAAAAAAAATTGTATAGTTTTCTCCAGTAAAAATTCTAGTACTTTTCTGAACAAACGTACCTGCTTCATTGACGTGATTTTTACGATGTGATTGCTTCGACTATGTACCTACATAAAATTCTTTAACAATAAAGTAAAATTCCACGAGGTTAAAAGGAATAAAATTGACATTTATTTATTTTGTAAGATGGTTGGATAGCGAACACAGCCTGATTTTTGAGAGTTACTCCAAATAGAAAACATTGACATTTAGCATGACATGATCCCCCTTAATATTTTTGTTTAAAATAGGTTCTAAATGATTAGTCCAGTAAAGAGATATTATACCACTGCCACCGTGGTGCGGATTGTTCGCAAAAGGGATGTTACCAATGCAATGGTACATAGCTGCTCAGTTTTAGTAGAAGACACCAGATCTGGATGGGGTATACAAATGGTTTTTGTAAGAAAACGCCCCCCAAATGTGGGCGTAGGTGAAAATAATCTATGGCCAAAATGTTTATATTACTATTGCGGAAGTATTTGCATCAAAAATTTTTTCGAAAGTTTTAAAATTTGGACAAAAAGCGTTTTTTACTAAAAACGCCCCCAAAAAGTGGGCGTGGCAAAAAACTTTGTATGAACGAAATATAGATGTTAGGATTGTCTAAATATGCTGCTCAGACTCTTTTTTGAAATTCCTCACGGTTTGGCCAAAAAATAAGTTTTCCTAAAACGGGGGCGTGGCTGTGGGCGGATTTCAAAAATTTTTACACTTGTTCTGGTGGCACGGACGAGGATCCTATATGCCAAATTTCATTATCCTAGCTCAAAATTTTAGGCCCAAAAATCGGTGACGATCAGACAGACGGACGGACGGACGGACAGACAGACATGGCTAATTCGACTCAGCTAGCGATTCTGAGTCGATCCATATACATTGAGGTATATGTAGCAAAATTATTTCTCTATGTTACAAACTAAGTATCAAACATATGAGGAGGCTACAATCCGCTGTGCGGATCGTTGAATACCCTATCCCATCCTATCCATAAAACTAAAATCCCCAAAAAAGGGGGCATGGCTAAAAACACGATGTGGATAAATAGAAAAAATGATATAGTGACAACAAATTCTTCAGACTGCTTACAAAACACTTTAACGGTTCTACAAAAGACAAGGTTTTCTCTTGCATATGTTATAGGGTAGTGTATAAAAATGGTTTTTATATAAAAACGCCCCCAAAGAGTGGGCGTGGGTTAAAATAGTATATAGACGAAATGTTCATATTAATAATGTTAATGATTCTGCATCAAAATTTTTTTCGAATAATTTAAAATTTGAACGAAAACAGTTTTTTATTGAAAACGCCCCCAAAAAGTGGGCGTGGCAAAAAACTTTATATGGATGAAATATAGATATTAATATTGTCTAAGTATGCTGTTCAGAAACTTTTTTAAAATTCCTTACGGTTTGGTCAAAAACTGAGTTTTTCTTAAAAGGGGGCGTGGCAGTGGGCGGATTGAAAAAATTTTTACACTTGTTCTGTAGGCAGGGACGGGGATCCTATATACCAAATTTCATTATCCTAGCTCAAAATTTAAGGCCTAAAAATCGGTGACGTACAGACGGACGGACGGACGGACAGACAGACATGGCTTAATCGACTCAGCTAGCGATTCTGAGTCGATCCATATACTTTGAGGTATATGTAGCAAAATTATTTCTCTATGTTACAAACTAAGTATCAAAACTAATATACCCCTATGGGATAGGGTATAAAAACATATGAGAGGCTACAATCCGCTATGCGGATCGTTGAATACCCTATCCCATCCCATCTTTAAAATTAATATCCTCAAAATATAGGCCTTATGGCGATGAAATACAGAAAATGACATTGTCACAATATATTGCTCAGACCAGACAGTTTATCAAAATCTTTTGTGGTTCGACAAAAAACAACGTATTTCTATTGCTAATGCCTTTCGATGGGGTATACAAATGGTTTTTGTAAGAAAACGCCCCCAAAATGTGAGCGTAGGTGAAAATGATCTATAGACAAAATGTTTATATTACCATTGCGGAAGTATTTGCATCAAAATTTTTTTTCGAAAATTTTAAAATTTGGACAAAAAACGTATTTTACTAAAAACGCCCCTAAAAAGTGGGCGTGGCAAAAAACTTTGTATGGACGAAATATAGATATTAGGATTGTCTAAATATGCTGCTCAGTCTTATTTTTGAAATTCCTTACGGTTTGGCTTAAAACTACGTTTTTCTAAAAGGGGGCGTGGCAGTGGGCGGATTTCAAAAATTTTTACACTTGTTCTGCCTCGTCGGCCAGAGAGTCTATATACCAAATTTGAACATTCTAGCTCAAAATTTAAGGCCCAATAATCGGTGACACACAGACGGACGGACGGACGGACGGACAGACAGACATGGCTTAATCGACTCAGCTAGCGATTCTGAATCGATCCATATACTTTGAGGTATATGTATCGAAATTATTTCTCTATGTTACAAACTCAATGTCAAAACTAATATACCCCCCTATGGGATAGGGTATAAACATATGAGAGGCTACAATCCGCTATGCGGATCGTTGAATACCCTATCCCATCCCATCCTTCAAATTAATATCCTCAAAATATAGACCTTATGGCGATGAAATACTGAAAATGACATTGTCACAATATATTGCTCAGACAGTTTCTCAAAATCTTTTGTGGTTCGACAAAAACAACGTATTTCTATTGCTAGTGCCTTGGGATGGGGTATACAAATGGTCTTTGTAAGAAGACACCCCCAAAATGTGGGCGTAGGTGAAAATGATCTATGGACAAAATGTTAATATTACCATTGCGGAAGTATTTGCATCAAAATTTTTTTCGAAAGTTTTAAAATTTGGACAAAAAGCGTTTTTTACTAAAAACTCCCCCAAAAAGTGGGCGTGGCAAAAAACTTTGTATGAACGAAATATAGATATTATGATTGTCTAAATATGCTGCTCAGACACTTTTTTGAAATTCCTTACGGTTTGGCCAAAAAATAAGTTTTCTAAAAAAGAGGGCGTGGCAGTGGGCGGATTTCAAAAATGTTTACACTTGTTCTGATGGCACGGGCGAGGATCCTATATACCAAATTTCATTATCCTAGCTCAAAATTTAAGGCCCAAAAATCGGTGACGAACAGACAGACGGACGTACAGACAGACATGGCTAATTCGACTAAGCTAGCGATTCTGAGTCGATCCATATACTTTGAGGTATATGTAGCAAAATTATTTCTCTATGTTACAAACTAAGTATCAAAACTAATATACCCCCCTATGGGATAGGGTATAACTAATATACCCCCCTATGGGATAGGGTATAAACATAGGAGCAGGCTACAATCCGCTGTGCGGATCGTTGAATACCCTATCCCATCCCATCCTTTAAATTAATATCCTCAAAATAAAGGCCTTATGGCGATGAAAAACAGAAAATGACATTGTCACAATATATTGCTCAGACAGTTTCTCAAAATCTTTTGTGGTTCGACAAAAAACAACGTATTTCTATTGCTAATGCCTTGGGATGGGGTATACAAATGGTTTTTGTAAGAAAACACCCCCAAAATGTGGGCGTAGGTGAAAATGATCTATGGACAAAATGTTTATATTACCATTGCGGAAGTATTTGCATCAAACATTTTTTCGAAAGTTTTAAAATTTGGACAAAAAGCGTTTTTTACTAAAAAGCCCCCAAAAAGGGGGCGTGGCAAAAAACTTTGTATGAACGAAATATAGATATTAGGATTGTCTAAATATGCTGCTCAGACACTTTTTTGAAATTCTTAACGGTTTGGCCAAAAAATAAGTTTTCAAAAAAAGAGGGCGTGGCAGTATGCGGATTTCAAAAATGTTTACACTTGTTCTGGTGGCACGGACGAGGATCCTATATACCAAATTTCATTATCCTAGCTCAAAATTTAAGGCCCAAAAATCGGTGACGAACAGACAGACGGACGGACGGACAGACAGACATGGCTAATTTGACTCAGCTAGCGATTCTGAGTCGATCCATATACTTTGAGGTATATGTAGCAAAATTATTTCTCTATGTTACAAACTAAGTATCAAAACTAATATACCCCCCTATGGGATAGGGTATAAAAACATATGAGAGGCTACAATCCACTGTGCGGATCGTTGAATACCCTATCCCATCCCATCCTTAAAATTAATATCCTCAAAATATAGACCTTATGGCGATGAAATACTGAAAATGACATTGTCACAATATATTGCTCAGACAGTTTATCAAAATCTTTTGTGGTTCGACAAAAAACAACGTATTTCTAGTGCTAATGCCTTGGGAAGGGGTATACAAATGGGTTTTGTAAGAAAACGCCCACAAAATGTGGGCGTAGGTGAACATGATCTATGGACAAAATGTTTATATTACCATTGCGGAAGTATTTGCATCAAATTTTTTTTCGAAAGTTTTAAAATTTGGACAAAAAAGGTTTTTTACTAAAAACGCCCCCAAAAAGTGGGCCTGGCAAAAAACTTTGTATGCACGAAATATAGATATTAGGATTGTCTAAATAGGTTGCTAACACACTTTTTTGAAATTCTTTACGGTTTGTCTTAAAACTACGTTTTTTCTAAAAGGGGCGTGGCAGTGGGCGGATTTTAAAAATTTTTACACTTGTTCTGGTGACTCGGCCAAGGATCCTATATACCAAATTTCATTATCCTAGCTCAAAATTTAAGGCCCAAAAATCGGTAACGAACAGACAGACGGACGGACGGACACACGGACGGACGGACGGACGGACGGACAGACAGACATGGCTAATTCGACTCAGCTAGCGATTCTGAGTCGATCCATATACTTTGAGGTATATGTAGCAAAATTATTTCTCTATGTTACAAACTAAGTATCAAAACTAATATACCCCCCTATGGGATAGGGTATAAAAACTTTAGATGAAAAAACGTCGATTAAGTTAATGTGAAAATTTCGTCCCTATAGCATATGCAGGAGATAAGCGTTGTTTTTTATCGAACCTTTAAATATGTTGTGACAATGCCACGACCATTTTTTAGGGATGTTTAATTTGCGAATGGATTGGGATAGGGTATTCAGTATTCAGCGATTTGCACAGCGGATTGTAGCCTTCTCATACGTTTATGCCCTATTCCATTGGGGTTTTGATACATAGTTTGTAACATAGAGAAATAAATTAGTGAGTTATACCTTAAAGTATCGACTCAGAATCGCTAGCTGATTATTGATTGAACAGGAGATTTCATTAAATCAAAAATACTACAATAGTCATAATTTTGCAATCATTTTGTTTGTATGAAAGCTATTCATGAACTTTATCCATGAAAGATGAACACTTCAAATACAGGTCTTTGAAACATTGCTAGTACTCCACTTTCAAGGAAAGTTTCCCGGTTTTAATTAGTTATACCTGAATTGGAAATAGATTTCTTAGGTACTTAGAAAATTAAGTGAGTATTCTTGAAATCTAAGTCGATTTTTTTTTGCAAAATGGAATATTAGGCAAATATGAAAATGCGATAAAATTTTATATTGGGCTGTACTTAAAAAAATTATCAAACCAATAACTATCAGAGTTTACAAAGCTCTTTGTTATATCGGTTCAATTTCATTAAAGCCTTTTAAATATGCGCGACCTTACTTACTTACTTACTTAAGTGGCACTACAGTCCGGGATGAACCTGGGCCTCAACCAACATGCCGCTCCAATTAGCCCGGGCCATAGCTAACTGCCTCCAGTTGCGCACTCCAAGCTGGTTGAGGCCGGTTTCTACTTATGTACGCCACTTAAGGCGAGGTCTTCCTCTAATGCGTCCGACGTTTGGCTGGGAATCGAACACTCTGCGAGCCGGAGTATTGCTGTCCATTCTTCCTTACCTATCCATCTTAAACGTCCAATGTGGGACATGTCGCTGTACAGGTCGTATAGTTCGTGGTTAAATCTTCGTCTCCATAGCCCGTCAACGCAAACGGTAACGAAGATTTTTCGAAGAAATTCCTCTCAAATTGACCAAGGATTTCTTCATCCACTTTTGACACGGTCGGTCCTTGCTTCAGCGCCGTTGAGCAGGAGTGAGAATACCAGGGTCTTATTTACTTACAAACTATGTATCAAAACTATTATACCCCTATGTGATAGGATATAAACAATCTAATAGGGGTATATTAGTCTTGATACATAGTTTGTAACATAGAGTAATAATTTAGCTAGATATACCTTAAAGTATATGGATCGACTCAGAATCGATAGCTGAGTCGATTCAGCCATGTCTGTCCGTCCCCCCAAAACATATGAGAAGGCTACAATCCGCTATGCGGATCGTTGAATACCCTATCCCATCCTATCCATAAAACTAAAATCCCCAAAAAAGTGGGCATGGCTAAAAACACGATGTGGATAAAATAGAAAAAATGATATAGTGACAACAAATTCTTCAGACTGCTTACAAAACACTTTTACGGTTTTTCTCCTGCATATTATGTTATGGGGTAGGCGTGGGTAAAAATTGTATATAGAAGAAATGTTTATATTAATAATGTTAATGATTCTGCATCAAAATTTTTTTCGAAAAATTTAAAATTTGACCGAAAACAGTTTTTTATAGAAAACGCCCCCAAAAAGTGGGCGTGGCAAAAAACTTTATATGGACGAAATATAGATACTAATATTGTCTAAGTATGCTGTTCAGAAACTTTTTTAAAATTCCTTACGGTTTGGTCAAAAACTGAGTTTTTCTTAAAAGGGGGCGTGGCAGTGGGCGGATTTCAAAATTTTTTACACTTGTTCTGTAGGCAGAGACGAGGATCCTATATACCAAATTTCATTATCCTAGCTCAAAATTTAAGGCCTAAAAATCGGTGACGTACAGACGGACGGACGGACGGACGGACGGACAGACAGACATGGCTTAATCGACTCAGCTAGCGATTCTGAGTCGATCCATATACTTTGAGGTATATGTAGCAAAATTATTTCTCTATGTTACAAACTAAGTATCAAAACTAATATACCCCTATGGGATAGGGTATAAAAAACATATGAGAAGGCTACAATCCGCTGTGCGGATCGTTGAATACCCTATCCCATCCTATCCATAAAACTAGAATCCCCAAAAAAGTGGGCATGGCTAAAAACACGATGTGGATAAAATAAAAAAAATGATATAGTGACAACAAATTCTTCAGGCTGCTTACAAAACACTTTTACGGTTCTACAAAAGACAAGGTTTTCTCCTGTATATGTTATGGGGTAGTGTATAAAAATGGTTTTTATATAAAAACGCCCCCAAAAAGTTGGCGTGGGTTAAAATGATATAAAGACGAAATGTTCATATTAATAATGTTAATGATTCTGCATCAAAATTTTTTTCGAAAAATTTAAAATTTGACCGAAAACAGTTTTTTATTGAAAACGCCCCCAAAAAGTGGGCGTGGCAAAAAACTTTATATGAACGAAATATAGATATAACGATTCTGTAAATATGCTGTTCAGACACTTTTTTAAAATTCTTTACGGTTTTGCCAAAAATTACGTTATTCTAAAAAGGGGGCGTGGCAGTGGGCGGATTTCAAAAATTTTTACACTTTTTCTGGTGACTCGGCCAAGGATCCTATATACCAAATTTCATTATCCTAGCTCAAAATTTAAGGCCCAAAAATCGGTGACGAACAGACAGACGGACGGACGGACGGACGGACAGACAGACATGGCTAATTCGACTCAGCTAGCGATTCTGAGTCGATCCATATACTTTGAGGTATATGTAGCAAAATTATTTCTCTATGTTACAAACACTTTTTGGGGGCGTTTTTATATAAAAACCATTTTTATACACTACCCCATTACATATGCAGGAGAAAACCTTGTCTTTTGTAGAACCGTAAAAGTTTTTATACCCTATCCCATAGGGGGGGATATTAGTTTTGACATTAAGTTTGTAACATAGAGAAATAATTTCGATACATATACCTCAAAGTATATGGATCGATTCAGAATCGCTAGCTGAGTCGATTAAGCCATGTCTGTCTGTCCGTCCGTCCGTCCGTCCGTCCGTCTGTGTGTCACCGATTTTTGGGCCTTAAATTTTGAGCTAGAGAGTTCAAATTTGGTATATAGACTCTCTGGCCGACGAAGCAGAACAAGTGTAAAAATTTTTGAAATCCGCCCACTGCCACGCCCCCTTTTTAGAAAAACGTAGTTTTAAGCCAAACCGTAAGGAATTTCAAAAAAGTGCCTGAGCAGCATATTTAGACAATCTTAATATCTATATTTCGTCCATACAAAGTTTTTTGCCACGCCCACTTTTTGGGGGCGTTTTTAGTAAAAAACGCTTTTTGTCCAAATTTTAAAACTTTCGAAAAAATTTTTGATGCAAATACTTCCGCAATGGTAATATAAACATTTTGTCTATAGATTATTTTCACCTACGCCCACATTTTGGGGGCGTTTTCTTACAAAAACCATTTGTATACCCCATCCCAAGGCATTAGCAATAGAAATACGTTGTTTGTTGTCGAACCACAAAAGTTTTTGATAAACTGTCTGAGCAATATATTGTGACAATGTCATTTTCTGTATTTCATCGCCATAAGGCCTATATTTTGAGGATATTAATTTTAAGGATGGGATGGGATAGGGTATTCAACGATCCGCACAGCGGATTGTAGCCTCTCATATGTTTTATATGCAGTCTGAAGAATTTATTGTCACCATGTCATTTTCTTTATTTTATCCATATCGTGTTTATACCCTATCCCATAGGGGTATATTAGTTTTGATACTTAGTTTGTAACATAGAGAAATAATTTTGCTACATATACCTCAAAGTATATGGATCGACTCAGAATCGCTAGCTGAGTCGATTAAGCCATGTCTGTCTGTCCGTCCGTCCGTCCGTCCGTCCGTCCGTCCGTCCGTCTGTACGTCACCGATTTTTAGGCCTTAAATTTTGAGCTAGGATAATGAAATTTGGTATATAGGATCCTCGTCTCTGCCTACAGAACAAGTGTAAAAATTTTTGAAATCCGCCCACTGCCACGCCCCCTTTTAAGAAAAACTCAGTTTTTAGCCAAACCGTAAGGAATTTTAAAAAAGTTTCTGAACAACATATTTAGACAATATTAATATCTATATTTCGTCCATATAAAGTTTTTTGCCACGCCCACTTTTTGGGGGCGTTTTCGATAAAAAACTGTTTTTGGTCAAATTTTAAATTTTTCGAAAAAAATTTTGATGCAGAATCATTAACATCATTAATATAAACATTTCGTCTATATACCATTTTAACCCACGCCCACTTTTTGGGGGCGTTTTTATATAAAAACCATTTTTACACCCAACCCCATAACATATGCAGGAGAAAACCTTGTCTTTTGTAGAACCGTAAAACTGTTTTGTAAGCAGTCTGAAGAATTTGTTGTCACTATATCATTTTTTCTATTTTATCCACATCGTGTTTTTAGCCATGCCCACTTTTTTAGGGATTTTAGTTTTATGGATAGGATGGGATAGGGTATTCAACGATCCGCACAGCGGATTGTAGCCTTCTCATATGTTTTTAGCCATGTCCTATTTTGGGGGATTTTAGTTTTACAGATAGGATGGGATAGGGTATTCAACGATCCGCACAGTGGATTGTAGCCTTCTCATATGTTTATACCCTATCCCATAGGGGTATATTAGTTTTGATACTTAGTTTGTAACATAGAGAAATAATTTAGGTACATATACCTCAAAGTATATGGTTCGACTCAGAATCGCTAGCTGAGTCGAATTAGCCATGTCTGTCTATCCGTCTGTCTGTCTGTTCGTCACCGATTTTTGGGCCTTAAATTTTGAGCTAGGATAATGAAATTTGGTTTATAGGATCCTCGTCTGTGCCACCAGAACAAGTGTAAACATTTTTGAAATCCGCCCACTGCCACGCCCCTTTTTTAGGAAAACGTATTTTTTGGCCAAACCGTAAGGAATTTTAAAAAAGTGTCTGAGCAGCATATTTAGAGAATCGTAATATCTATATTTCGTCAATATAAAGTTTTTTGACACGCCCACTTTTTGGGGGCGTTTTTTATAAAAAAAAAACCTTTTCTGGTCAAATTATAAAATTTTCAAAAAAAATGTTGATGCACAATCATTGGTAGTATTAATATGAACATTTCGTCTTTAGACCATTTTAACCCACGCCCACTTTTTGGGGGCGTTTTCTTACAAAAAAAAAACATTTGTATGCTCTACCCCAAGGCATATGCAATAGAAAAACGTTGTTTTTCGTCGAACCATAAAAGAATTTGATGAACCTTCTGAACAATATGTTGTGACAACGCCATTTTCAATACTTTATGACCATAAAGACCACATTTTGGGGATATTAATTTTAAGGATGGGATGGGATAGGGTATTAAACGATCCGCACAGCGGATTGTAGCCTTCTCATATGTTTTAATAGGAGAAGCATACACTGCTGTGCCCCAGACTGATGATCTTACTCATATATCAATCAGTAATAATTGGTCTCTTTTACAGGCAATGCAACAAGGATTTTGGAAACGGTGGCAGAGTGAGTTTCTCACTTTCTTGCAACAACGCTCGAAATGGCAAAAAAACCAAGGCTAATATAGATTTTGATGACGTCGTCCTACTTAAAGAACCCAACTTGCCTCCCTCAAAGTGGATCATCGGTCGTATTCGTACCCTGGAAGCGACGGCAAATGCCGTGTTGTTACTATCAGGACGAAATTTGGTGATTATGTGCGACCTACAATTAAGGTGGCTCCTTTGCCTATTGCCGAAAGACCATAATCTTTCAGGGGGGCTGTATGTCTGAGAACGAGAATCACACAACAACAAATATATTTGAAATATGTTAAAACTGTTATATTTTTTGCAACACTCTCTTGTACATAATTTGTATTTAATGATAGAATGTTATCTTTTCGATTAGCGATTCTAGCTAGCGATTCTGAGTCGATCCATATACTTTGAGGTATATGTAGCAAAATTATTTCTCTATGTTACAAACTAAGTATCAAAACTAATATACCCCCCTATGGGATAGGGTATAAAAACGTGGTTTTTTGTCGAACCATAAAAGAATTTGATAATCCTTCAGGACAATATGTTGTAACAACGTCATTTTCAATACTTTATGACCATAAAGACCATATTTTGGGGATATCAATTTTAAGGATGGGATGGGATAAGGGTATTAAACGATCCGCACAGCGGATTGTAGCCTTCTCATATGTTTGGTTTCTTATTCTTGGTGCACTAGTTTGTATATTACGCATAAATTCACGAAAACGCTCTACTAAACTAAAGGAATCCGTTTCCGAATTCGAAGTGCTAGTGAAAATTTCTCCAGGAATTTGCAAAGTTTGACCATACAACATTTCCGCAGGTGAGCTATTCAAATCTTCTTTATGAGCCACTCGTATCCCAAGCAAGACAAAAGCGAGTTCATCTCTCCAATTGGAAGTATTACACCTAGCCATTAAAGAAGATTTTAAGTGCATATGAAAACGCTCTACAAGCCCATTGGCTTGTGGGTGATACGCAGTAGTTCGGATATGGTGGACCTGGACACCTATTAGTTTTGTTATGTTGTGTTATGAAATGAATTCAAGCTTGATGTGATTACTTTTGTTATTTTTATTGTTTAAATACACTGTAATTTGTTTATCAGATTTTTGCTCTTTATAAATGTTTTGTAATCGATATTAGAATTAATTGAAGAGTTTTCAGATGGGCGCGAAAGCAAATCGGCTACAACATTATGCTTCCCGCTAATGTGATATATCTTATCGGTGAATTGAGTGATGAATTCCAGATGGCGAGTTTGCCTCGGACTTCGATCTGTTTTTGAACCTATAGCCGTAGTAAGAGGCTTGTGGTCCGTGTATACCACAAAATACCGTCCCTCAACAAAGTGTCTAAAATGCTTAATTGCCAAATAAATAGACAAAAGTTCGCGATCGAATGCTGAGTATACTTTACTTCAGCCGGAGACATTTTTTTAGAGAAATATGCCAGGGGATGCCAACAATTGTAAAAATTTTATTGAAGAACTGCCCCTACAGCAGAATTAGATGCATCTATTGTAATACTTAAGGGTACATCATTCATGGGATGCACTAATAAGGTGGCATTCGCAAGGACTTCTTTAATTTTCTCAAAATTTGTTTGGCAATCACTGGGCCAGGAAAAAGTTGGCTTAGCTTTGAAGAGAGAAGATAGATAAACATATATAGGCGTTAGAAACTCTGCAAGATTTGGCAGAAACCGATGGTAATAAATTAACCATGCCAATAAATCTTTGAATCGATTTGATTGCGTCGCAAACCTAAATCCAACTCCAATAACTTGCTCCCATAGGTAGGAATATGCGTTCCATTCACTGCTGCCAAACAAAAATTAGGAGTTTGTTTGATAGTTTTTAATTCAAATTTGTCTAATGGTATGCAGGACAAATCAGCACCTGTGACAATTAAAAAATTCAATTTACTCAATTTATCTTTAACAAATAGGCGGCTGCTGCAATTCGAGGATCCACTGTGTGCCGCTGGGACAGTGGATGATCTTAGTTTGTTGTTGCTGTGCGGATCGTTGAATACCCTATCCCATCCCATCCTTAAAATTAACATTCTCAAAATGTGGGCTTTATGGCGATAAAACACAGAAAATGACATTGTCACAACGAGGATCCTATATACCAAATTTCATTATCCTAGCTCAAAATTTAAGGCCCAAAAATCGGTGACGAACAGACAGTCGGACGGACGGACGGACGGATGGACGGACGGACAGACAGACATGGCTAATTCGACTCAGCTAGCAATTCTGAGTCGATCCTTATACTTTATCATATTTTTATCGCTAGTGCATGTTTATACCCTATCCCATAGGGGTATATTAGTTTTGTTACTTAGTTTGTAACATAGAGAAATAATTTTGCTACATATACCTCAAAGTATATGGATCGACTCAGAATCGCTAGCTGAGTCGATTAAGCCATGTCTGTCTGTCCGTCCGTCCGTCCGTCTGTGTGTCACCTATTTTTAGGCCTTAAATTTTGAGCTAGGATAATGAAATTTGGTATATAGGATCCTCGTCTCTGCCTACAGAACAAGTGTAAAAAATTTTGAAATCCGCCCACTGCCACGCCCCCTTTTAAGAAAAACTCAGTTTTTGACCAAACCGTAAAGAGTTTTAAAAAAAATTCTGAACAACATATTTAGACAATATTAATATCTATATTTCGTCTATATAAAGTTTTTTGCCACGCCCACTTTTTGGGGGCGTTTTCAATTAAAAACTGTTTTCGGACAAATTTTAAATTTTTCGAAAAAATTTTTGATGCTGAATCATTAACATTATTAATATGAACATTTCGTCTAAATACCATTTTAACCCACGCCCACTTTTTGGGGGCGTTTTTATATAAAAACCATTTTTATACACTACCCCATAATATATGCAGGAGAAAACCTTGTCTTTTGTAGAACCGTAAAATTGTTTTGTAAGCAGTCTGAAGAATTTGTTGTCACTATATCATTTTTTCTATTTTATCCACATCGTGTTTTTAGCCATGCCCACTTTTTTGGGGATTTTAGTTTTATGGATAGGATGGGATAGGGTATTCAACGATCCGCACAACGGATTGTAGCCATCTCATATGTTTTATAGTTATTTTCACAATAAGCAATTATGATTGCATATGAGTTCTTTTAATGATTTTTGATATTTAAATTCTCAGGTCTTTCAATAATTAGTCGAATGTATTACACATTTAAGTTCACTTTTTATTGTTTTCGTAATAAATGCACGCCGATAAGCAATAATTTCATTTTTTAAAATATGTAATGTGAATTTTCGATAACTTGTCGGAGTCGGGGTCACTAATATGCTGCTTGGGCATATGCACACAGATTTTTGTCCGCGGCAAATAGACGAGTAAAAAGAAGAGACTGTGGTAAAATGGTTTAGTATTGTTGATTTTTCTTGACGGAGATCAATTCTCTTACTGACTAGACTTATTCTAACTTAAACTAAAAAGTACAAATTCATGATTTAATTCAGATGTATGTGTATGTTCATAAATTTATGTATTTGATATGTGTTATGTGTATTTGTGTGTGAGAGCTTGCATGTGGTATAAAGCACAGAAATTTTATGCATGCATTTAATTGTTAGAAATACATTATGTTAACTATTTTTATATAATACACAATTCAAATCATTTGCCGCGAGTGCAGGGTGTCACAACAACTTCAAAATTATTTTTTGAAGTGTTATTTATCTATTTTATATATTCTTTAGTTTAAAATATTGGGTATGCATTTTTGTTGGAGGGAACATACTTCTCAGCAAAGGAACCAAAATCTCCTAAATAAGCTATTCCGTCAGCGGGGAAACGAGCGGTGTCGCCTTACGTTAGAGAACACGCCATATAAAGTACTGTTGTGTCATGTGATTTGTTTATCTCGTTAGACATTAATGCACTACTTTAAAGAAACCAACATCGTTTTACGCTTTCCAAATCTGGCTTAACATAATATATAGGGAAAACGTAGGTGACAAAGTACATGTAATAATGACACTTTTAATGCTTTCTTCAGTCAACGGTGGCGTATACGTAGCATGTAGGATGAACAAAGTGAAAAACCAAAATGACCTTTGGGGCACATTTTCGGACAACAGGTGATTTAGGAATCTCAAGGATTAGTCAGGCCCCTTGAAGAGAGATAGTGCAAAAGGCCAACGGAAGCGCCCAATACCGTAGTGAACACTGATGGCCCCGTGTCCTTAATATATAATAAATTGGAACTGGCCTTCCAGGTTAGATGTGAGACAAAGGCCTCAACCAGACCCGGAACAACCACGAACAATGACTTACGAGTATGCACCTGGAACGTACGCCCGCTGTACACATTACTCAATAACTTGAATCTGTCCTCGCGCGATAAAGGACGTTAAGCCGTTACCGCGATTCAGAAAATACATTGGACAGGATCAGGAATACATACACAAACATATGAGAAGGAATCCGCTGTGCGAATCGTTGAATAGCCTATTCCAATCCATCCTTAAAATAAATGACCACAATAAGTGACATTATCACCACATCCTGTTCAGGAAGTTTATCTTAATCTCTCATGGTTCGACAAAAAAGACGTTTTTCTATGGGAAAGGTTTTGCAAATGTTTTTTTTTATAAAAACGCCCCCAAAAATTTGGCGTTGGTGAAAATGATCCACAGTCGAAATGTCTCTGTGGACCGACACCCAGAAGAGGTGAATGGTTAAATGCTCTGCTCTTCTCTCTTAATGAGATCAAGAGATAGTCGGCATTCGTGGGCTGATTTGGATTTGGACGAAATGGATTTGATTGCCGCTTGACTGACTGAGGATGTAAATATACATCGTGGATATTATATTTCTTTTCAGCCAGGGCAAGGCTTCTTTTAAACGCTACAATGATCGGGAAGGCGAAAATATATGCCGTAACCCTCTCAGAGACACCTCCACCCACTCCAGATTCTGGCCCAAAGAAGTTTTTTGATATAGTGAACAGTTGTTTATTTTGGGGTTCCTAAAAACCATCGGGTCTGGGGGAGTATCATCTTAGGTGAAGTGGATGTATCTGTGGACTGAGAAGGAGTTCTCGTTAGAAACTCTCCAGTTTCTAATCAGGTTTTTTTAAAAGTAGGGACGGAGCCCGAGTTATATAATCATGAACTTGGATCAGAACTCTTGGATGAGAAGTTCTTTCCCGTGTTTTGTGAGTCGGAGAAGAAGAAGCGGCGGAAGCCACTTTGGCGTGGTGGAGGTTTATCTGTAAGATTATTAGTTCCATCGTTGGAACTAATTACAGAGGCCATTAACACCGTATTGTTGGCGTCGTCAGAATTCGACGCTATGCAGTCTTCTTTTCAAGCCTATCTGTAACACTGACCAACTCTTGACTTTGTATCAACCCCAAAGAAGGTAGCGTTGTGGGTAACACTAACTAACTGCAGGTCTGATGGTTTGGTGTCAACCCCAAAGAAGGTAGATAGTGTTATGGGGTTCAGGGTGTGTATCCTGTTTTTATAGGATTTCCGCCATCCCCGAGTTCGTCGGCATATGTCCGCCAACATCCGGTTGAGAAGTTGCAGTGCATGGATATCCTGTCCTGACTTCCCCAGCCCTGGATACTGCGATCTTATACAGATCTTTGGACCTCTGATGTGCACAGGTAATCTTCTTAATGTGTCCCTGATAGAGACCTAGGCCACGTCAAGTGGGCGCAGTGTCCGGATGGTCGCGAAGGATTTGGAGAAAGCTGTAGGCGAGCTTCATTTCTACCTTCCTATATCTAAACCCGAAAGTGCAAATGTTTGCCCTACAAAACCGTCATTATACCACTCCTACTTCTAAATTGCTGTGACCCTCAACGGGTCCGAAACCCGTTAAGTCAAAAAAGTAAGTTTCAAGTCGAGACACATTAAATTTTTTTGGACTTTACTTTACTTACTTACTTATCGGGCTCCCGACCCGTGAAGAGTCTCTGCCTGCTACACTGCAGCCTTCCATCCTCTACGATCCCTGGCTCGCTGCTTCCAGTTATCTAGACCAAGCGCTCTGGCATCCGCGATGGCTTGGTCTTTGAAACGGAGGTTCGGTCTTCATTGCCTTCTCGAACCTGAGGGCTGGGATTCGAAGATCCTCTTAGCTAGAGCATTATTGTCCATTCGCTCATTTTTGATTTTTGGACTACATCCACATCTTAGTAAAGCTCATAGAGTTCGCGGTTGTATCTTCTCCTCCATTCGTCCTCCTCGTGCACAGGACCAAAAAACCGCCGAAGTATTTTTCGTTCGAAGGAGCCCAGTATCAGCTCTCCCTTCTTGCTTATCGTCCAGCACTCGGCACCATAAAGCAGAACTATCAGGATAAGGGTTTTGTAGAGCACACATTTCGTCCTTCGAGTTAGGAGATTTGAACCCAGTTGTTTCGCCAAACCGAAGTAGCAACGGTTTCCAAGGGTAATTATTCGATGGATCTCCACTAGGGTGTCATTCGTGGAGTTTATGTTAACTCCGATGTAGGTGAACTCCTTAACTACCTCGAAATTGCTTCTATCAGTAGTGACGTTTTGTCCTAGGCGGTGACAAATGCCTGTTTGTTTGTTGATAGCATGTACTTAGTCTTGTCCTCATTTACTTCAAGGCCAAAGGATTTCACCCTTTGGCCTTCAATATCCGTGAACGCTATTGTCACGACATGTTGGGAGCGACCGATGATGTCAATATCGTCCGCATAGCCCAGCAGCTGGACGGACCTGTTGAAAATAGTACCTTCCGTGTTAACACCTGCCCTGCGCACTATCTGCTCCAGTACGAGATTGAAGAAGTTACATGATAGTGCGTCTCCTTGCCGAAATCCGGTGCATGTTTGGAATAGTTCGGAGGAGCTACTTCCAAACTGCACGTTGCATCGCGTGTTTTCCAGCGCTACGCGACAAAGCTGAATAAGTTTTGCTGGGATTCCGAATTCGGCCATGGCCATATAGAGCTAATGACTGATGAATAGGTGGTGAGTTTCGACTTGAAATTCGTTGGTCTTTTCCAGGATTTGCCTCAGTGTGAAAATTTGGTCTATAGTCGATTTGCCGGGCCGGAAGCCACACTGGTACATGCCGATTAGTGTGCTGCAGAACGGTTTTAGACGTTCACAAGGTACGTTGGATGGGATCTTGTATGCGACATTAAGCAGGTATATGCCCGCTGGAGGGCCAGGCCATTGTTTTTGACCCTAGGACAGCGGGCCGAAGATACCGATGTCAGTAGCCCATTTTGGGATATGAGTGCTGCGTTGACCCATTGAGGGCTCCTCCGCCACCAACTCTTTTCCAACACCATGGCTCAGTATTGGAAATTCCTATAGACCTGCTGTTCACATATGTCGAAGCAGCTCATATAGGGATTACACTACCATCCATCTAGGGAATTCCTCCTCTGGTGCCTGAGAGTGAGTGCCTTAGTGAGAGGAAACTCCTCCCCCTCTCTCATTTGCTGCCACCAACGACCTTCCACAGGGGTTTGTTACCCCATCTCCAGTCGAGGTACGAGGACCCCACCAGTCACCAGCGTGGAGGTGGGAGTAGGAGTTGATAGTGAGAGGCTAGAGTGAGAACGCTTGTGTTCTCATGTAATTGCATCACTACCCTTAAACACCGTCGCCAACTATTCTAGTTTTGGAATTTCGCCCAAAGTCGCCCGTTTGTACAGGATGAATGCTTTGAACGCGGCTTTGAAGTCGATGAATAGGTGGTGAGTTTCGACTTAAAATTCGTTGGTCTTTTCCAATATTTGCCTCAGTGTGAAAAATTTGGTCTATAGTCGATCTGCCAGGCCGGAAGCCACACTGGTAAGTGCCAAGTAGTGTGTTGAAGAACGGTTTTAGACGTTCACACAGTACGTTGGATAGGATCTTGAAGGCGTCATTAAGCAGAGATATGCCTCGATAGCACTTGCAAGGCATAGGATCGCATTTTTTGCAGATGGGGCTAATATTCCAGTCATCGCGCATGTTTTCTTCCACCCATACTTTGTAACGAAATTAATCAGGACAATGATGAAGCCTACGCTTCGAAAAACAAAAAAACTTTCTCCAGGTGAAGAGGCTACAGGTATTAATAGTAGTCTTTTTCATCGACCCACCCTCAGCTCCAACCAATACCCTAAAGGCATTAGCGAGCATTCGTGGCTACCTTTGGTACAAACAGTTGGTAACCCCTAAAATGAAATTCTTCCCTTCGCGCACTCGTCAAACCATCTTAGACCCTAATCGCGATCATGCCCACCAAAATAACGATTTAAAAATCCATTATTAGTAAAATTCGCTCAACCAATTAAGATGTAGAAACCCACGATATAAGAAACCCAGGGCTTAACATTTACAAATCTGTTTATTTGTATAAAATATTTAAATTCAAACGTTACTAATGCTAACTTATACTAACAAGACAACTTAACTTAACTTAAGATTACTTAAAATTAAAACCACTAAAATTAACGTATACACTGTATCTTAAGAATTTGATATGTTTCAACGAAACTATTCAAGAGACACAGTAATACCAATAAGTGATCGTAAGAGTTTTTGTTCCATCTACTCTTTTTTTTTTCTTACTAACTAAAATATTTTTATACCCTATCCCATAGGGGGGTATATTAGTTTTGACATTAAGTTTGTAACATAGAGAAATAATTTCGATACATATACCTCAAAGTATATGGATCGATTCAGAATCGCTAGCTGAGTCGATTAAGCCATGTCTGTCTGTCCGTCCGTCCGTCTGTGTGTCACCGATTTTTGGGCCTTAAATTTTGAGCTAGAGTGTTGAAATTTGGTATATAGACTCTCTGGCCGACGAAGCAGAACAAGTGTAAAATTTTTTGAAATCCGCCCACTGCCACGCCCCCTTTTTGAAAAACGTAGTTTAAAGCCAAACCGTAAGGAATTTCAAAAAAGTGTCTGAGCAGCATATTTAGACAATCCTAATATCTATATTTCGTTCATACAAAGTTTTTTGCCACGCCCACTTTTTGGGGGCGTTTTTAGTAAAAAACGCTTTTTGTCCAAATTTTAAAACTTTCGAAAAAAATTTTGATGCAAATACTTTCGCAATGGTAATATAAACATTTTGTCCATAGATCATTTTCACCTGCGCCCACGTTTTGGGGGCGTTTTCTTACAAAAACCATTTGTATACCCCATCCCAAGGCATTACCAATAGAAATACGTTGGTTTTTGTCGAACCACAAAAGATGTTGATAAACTGTCTGAGCAATATATTGTGACAATGTCATTTTCTGTATTTCATCGCCATAAGGCCTATATTTTGAGGATATTAATTTTAAGGATGGGATGGGATAGGGTATTCAACGATCCGCACAGCGGGTTGTAGCCTCTCATATGTTTTTTTCTATCACTCGCTTATCACCACACTGTATAAGTATATATTTAATTTCAATTTTGTTATTTTCTTTTCTTTGATTAAAAAAAATTATTGTTTTTTGTTTGCAGTTTCCTTTTTTGTATAGTATCTTACAAATATATCGTATAATTTGACAACTATAATTTTCGTTTTAATTTAAAATCTTTTTTTCTTTTTTTTCACACAATTGGTTTGGGTAACAAGTTCGATGTTTAAGGGGGAAGGGACGAAACGTAAAACCGAAACTTAGACGAGACAAAACTAGGGAGGGTCACTAAAGATATCTATACCTAACTATGGAGTAATTTTTTTTTTGTTTTTTTTTGTTTGTGTCAAAATAGTTGCTTGTTTAGGTGTTTAGAAATTGTCTTTCAGAAATAAAATTGACTTTTTTGGATGGTAGGTAAATATAAGCAAATATAAAAAAAAAATGTGGACTCACCGAATGATTTTGAGCTACCTTTCTTATAGTTTTTTTTCTCTACGATGTCCAGGGGTGTGGGGACCTTATGAATAATTTCTCCAGCCCGAGGTCTTAGTTGTTTGAAGTAATTGTGTATCTGTTAAAAGTTATAAAGTGTTTATATTTACTTATTTACCATCTATTTGAAAATTAGGTATACTTATCTTTGCGCGTTGTTTTAGTTTTTCTTTTTTTTTTTCTTTTACAATAGGGAGTTGAGGGATTGAGGAAGGAAGCTGTGTGTATGTGTGTTTGATTTGTTTTTTTTTTTCTAGATAGGTATTTAAATTGTGATATGTTAATATGTAAGAATATGAAAATGAATGTAAGTATAAATGTAAGTATAAATTAATTAATTTAAATGTAGTGTATAGTGTATATAATGTATATATAAAACTAATCGAGTGGACTTATCTGTGTGACCGTATGATGGTGGTGTTCCTTTTGTATGATGCAGATGCAACTGCAGGCTGGTGAAACGAGGACTATTTGGGTGTTGATAAAAATTATGTGCCAGATAAACATGATGATTATGAAGCTGCTTAAAGTTGTTGATGACGATGATTAAGATGATGATGATGATTTTGATGATAAAGATGATAATGAGGAGGATAGAGATGAAGATGAATAATGCGATTTATGCGATTTACGGCCGGTTTTAAACGATTTCGGCCAATACGTAGGAATCACTTTGGTTCGCTACCCTTACCAAACCACTCAAACACCGGTATGAAGGAGACACTATGGGCGATCGTAAGCGAAATAGAGAATTTTAGTCACAAAATTATCTATAAGGGATTTTTATTTTCACTGGTTATTCCGTCAAACAATTACTCACCATGAAAGTATTTCTTTTCCAGCCCAAAACACTGCGACGATTATATGTGTCCCACTTCATACACGAAGTAAAGATGTTTTATAGTTGATTCGATGTGACAAGAGCTACTTCGAAGACACAATAAACACATTTTGGAAACAACATTAACACAATTTGAACTCACTTGTGGATATGATTTTTAAATCTCCTTTTTTTTTGTATTGTTCCTTTTTTAATCACTGAAGAAAAAAAAATGCACACGACGGGTAAATTCCCCTTTTTCCGGTTAAAAACGTTTTGTTACACACGCCAACTATTCTGAAATCAAAATTGACTTTCTCGAGCTTTTTTAAACTGTCAGTTTGGGCGATGGCTATGCCAAGATCAGCTGTAGCTAAAAGAGAAACTGAGCTTCGCGTCACTGCTCTTTATAACCATCACTTATTCGCATACCGTACTATGCACTATTCAACTACCGTATTTTTAAAATTTCGGTGATTTCGGTCGTTGACTCTTGCGGCTTGCTCACCCATACTACCTGATTCTCTTTACCACTGAGTAGTTGGGTACCTCAGTCAATCAATGTGTATGTAAGGTATTGTTTATTTTTTATACCCTATCCCATAGGGGGGTATATTAGTTTTGACATTAAGTTTGAAACATAGAGAAATAATTTCGATACATATACCGTGAGCGTAAAAAGTGAGTAAACACCCACGCGATTTCGAAGTTAAATGTTATTTAAGCAAAAAAATAAACAAAAAAGGATTCCAAAAATAACAAATAAAAGCTTTATTCGATAGTAACGGAATAAATAAAAATAAAAATTCAAAATAAAATTAATGTATTTTTTTAGTAACAAAAACTAAACATACTCCATATTTTACGCGTCAAAAGTAAGTAAACATTATGCAACCTTCCATCGTTAAATATTAATCAGTAAGATTTACTGTTATAATACTTACTGTTATAATTTTTTATAGGTAAGATTATTTCTTTACATCACTTCAGAGTGTACGCTGATTCTGATTAAAGGCTTTAAGCAGTGCAATTCGTAAGGAGGAACGAAATTTCTTTGGAAACGCGGAAAATTATAGTGAATTTGAGGAAAAAAGGGAAGTCATATCGGGATATTGGCCAAATAGTTAATAGGAACCATGTTTCGATTAAAAAAAACATATGAGAGGCTACAATCCGCTATGCGGATCGTTGAATACCCTATCCCATCCCATCCTTTAAATTAATTTCCTCAAAATATAGGCCTTATGGCGATGAAATACAGAAAATGACATTGTCACATTATATTGCTCAGACAGTTTCTCCAAATCTTGTGTGGTTCGACAAAAAACAACGTATTTCTATTGCTAATGCCTTGGGATGGGGTATACAAATGGTTTTTGTAAGAAAACGCCCCCAAAATGTGGGCGTAGGTGAAAATGATCTATTGACAAAATGTTAATCTTACCATTTCGGAAGTATTTGCATCAAAATTTTGTTCGAAAGTTTAAAAATTTGGACAAAAAGCCCCCAAAAGTGGGCGTGGCAAAAAACTTTGTATGAACGAAATATAGATATTAGGATTGTCTAAATATGCTACTCAGACACTTTTTGGAAATTCCTTACGGTTTGGCCAAAAAAAAGGTTTTCCTAAAAAGGGGGCGTGGCAGTGGGCGGATTTTAAAAATTTTTACACTTGTTCTGGTGGCACGGACGAGGATCCTATATACCAAATTTCATTATCCTAGCTCAAAATTTAAGGCCCAAAACCGCTGACGAACAGACAGACGGACGGACGGACGGACGGACGGACGGACGGACAGACAGACAGACATGGCTAATTCGATTCAGCTAGCGATTCTGAGCCGATCCATATACTTTGAGGTATATGTAGCAAAATTATTTCTCTATGTTACAAACTAAGTATCAAAACTAATATACCCCCCTATGGGATAGGGTATAATTATCGTTAAATACGAAAAATTTAAAACATTGGAAAATTTCAAACTGACAGGTATACCAAAAAAGCTAAATGAAAGAGAAGAAATACAAATTGTGACTGAAGTGAAAAAAATCCCAGTTCAAGTGTAATTAAAATCGCGGAAAATATATCAATAAGAACCGAAAAATCAGTCAGTGCGAGTACTATTCGGCGAAAACTGCACAAATCGGGCTAACATGGTAGAAGTGCTAGAAAGAAGCCATTGATATCTAAAGTCAATAAAAAAAGCGTTTAACTCTTGCAAAAAAATAAAAATAATGATATTTTGTTTTGGAAAAACATTTTATTTACAGACGAAAGTAAATTCGAAATTTTTAAAAAGCAATAAAAGAACAAAGAATTCACTGAACAAAATGTAAGGAGCATGGGGGAGGTTCAGTGATTGTGTGGGGGTGTATGGCGGCGTCAGGGGTTCTGAATCTTGTCTTCATTGAAAGTACAATGAATAAAAAAGATTATCTTAACATCCTAAAGAATAACCTGCAACCGAGCGTAGACAAATTAGGTATGCTTAGCAATTAGATCTTTCAGCAAGACAATGATCCTAAGCATACCGCTCGTCTCGTTAACGAATTGTTGCTTTACAGGACTCCAAAACAGCTCGATTACCCTCCACAATCGCCGGACCTAAACCCCATAGAACATTTATGGGACCATTTGGACCGGCAAATTCGCAAAAGGACTATCAAAAGCAAAGATGACCTAAAAATGGCTTTGATTGAGGAATGGTCCCAAATATCGTCCGATATTACAAATAACATCGTAGAATCCATGCCACGCAGACTTAAAGAAGTTATAAAGTCTAAAGGTGGTGTAACTAAATACTAAATTCTTACTTTAAGATGTTATATCTATAAATTCCTCTAACGAATTACAGATGTTTACTTACTTTTGACGCGTAAAATATGGAGTATGTTTAGTTTTTGTTACTAAAAAAATACATTAATTTTATTTTGAATTTTTATTATTATTTATTCCATTACTATCGAATAAAGCTTTTATTTGTTATTTTTGGAATCCTTTTTTCGTTTATTTTTATACCCTATCCCATAGGGGTATATTAGTTTTGATACATAGTTTGTAACATAGAGAAATAATTTAGCTACATATACCTCAAAGTATATGGATCGACTCAGAATCGATAGCTGAGTCGACTTAGCCATGTCTGTCCGTCCGTCCGTCCGTCCGTCCGTCCGTCCGTCCGTACGTCACCAGTTTTTGGGCCTTAAATTTTGAGCTAGAAGGATGAAATTTGGTACACGTGCTCTTTGTTGCTCCCAGCAGAACAAGTGTAAAAATTTTTGAAATCCGCCCACTGCCACGCCCCCTTTTTAGAAAAACGTATTTTTTGGCCAAACCATAAGGAATTTTGAAAAACTTTCTTTACAACATGTTTAGACAATCTGAATATCTGTATTTCGTTCATATAAAGTTTTTTGCCACGCCCTCTTTTTGGGGGCGTTTTTAATAAAAAACGTTTTTCGGTCAAATTTTAAAATTTTCGAAAAAAAATTTTGATGCAGAATCATTAGTAATATAAATATGAACATTTCGTCTATAGACCATTTTAACCCACGCCCACTTTTTGGGGGCGTTTTTATATAAAAACCATTTTTATACACTACCCCATAACATATGCAGGAGAAAACCTTGTCTTTTGTAGAACCGTTAAAGTTTTTTATAAGCAGTCTGATGAATTTGTTGTCACCATGACATTTTCTTTATTTTATCCACATCGTGTGCTTAGCCATGTCCACTTTTTGGGGATTTAAGTTTTACAGATAGGATGGGATAGGGTATTCAACGATCCGCACAGCGGATTGTAGCCTTCCATATGTTTTTGCTTAAATTACATTTAACTTCGGAAATCGCATGGGTTTTTACTGACTTTTGACGCTCACAGTACTTCAAAGTATATGGATCGATTCAGAATCGCTAGCTGAGTCGATTAAGCCATGTCTGTCTGTCCGTCCGTCCGTCCGTCTGTGTGTCACCGATTTTTGGGCCTTAAATTTTGAGCAAGAGTATTGAAATTTGGTATATAGACTCTCTGGCCGACGAAGCAGAACAAGTGTAAAAATTTTTGAAATCCGCCCACTGCCACGCCCCCTTTTAAGATAAATTCAGTTTTTGGCCAAACCGTAAGGAATTTCAAAAGAGTGTCTGAGTAGCATATTTAGAGAATCGTAATATCTATATTTCGTCGATACAAAGTTTTTTGCCACGCCCACTTTTTGGGGGCGTTTTCTATAAAAAACCTTTTTTGGCCAAATTTGAAAATTTTCGAAAAAAATGTTGATGCAAAATAATTGGTAGTATTAATATGAACATTTCGTCAGTAGACCATTTTAACCCACGCCCACTTTTTGGGGGCGTTTTCTTACAAAAACCATTTGTATGCCCTACCCCAAGGCATATGCAATACAAAAACGTGGTTTTTTGTCGAACCATAAAAGAATTTGATAATCCTTCGGAACAGTATGTTGTAACAACGTCATTTTCAATACTTTATGACCATAAAGACCATATTTTGGGGATATCAATTTTAAGGAAGGGATGGGATAGGGTATTAAACGATCCGCACAGGGGATTGTAGCCTTCTCATATGTTTTTTTCTCTCTATCCTTTTTCTGTTTGCAAAAAAAAATCAATTTTTTTAAAGCCTGAACATATGCAGTGATTAATTAAAGTTTTTATACCCTATCCCATAGGGGTATATTAGTTTTGATACATAGTTTGTAACATAGAGAAATAATTTAGCTACATATACCTCAAAGTATATGGATCGACTCAGAATCGATAGCTGAGTCGATTTAGCCATGTCTGTCCGTCCGTCCGTCCGTCCGTCCGTCCGTCCGTACGTCACCAGTTTTTGGGCCTTAAATTTTGAGCTAGAAGGATGAAATTTGGTACACGTGCTCTTTGTTGCTCCCAGCAGAACAAGTGTAAAAATTTTTAAATCCGCCCACTGCCACGCCCCCTTTTTAGAAAAACGTATTTTTTGGCCAAACCATAAGGAATTTTGAAAAACTTTCTTTACAACATGTTTAGACAATCTGAATATCTGTATTTCGTTCATATAAAGTTTTTTGCCACGCCCTCTTTTTGGGGGCGTTTTTAATAAAAAACGTTTTTCGGTCAAATTTTAAAATTTTCGAAAAAAAATTTTGATGCAGAATCATTAGTAATATAAATATGAACATTTCGTCTATAGACCATTCTAACCCACGCCCACTTTTTGGGGGCGTTTTTATATAAAAACCATTTTTATACACTACCCCATAACATATGCAGGAGAAAACCTTGTCTTTTGTAGAACCGTTAAAGTTTTTTATAAGCAGTCTGATGAATTTGTTGTCACCATGACATTTTCTTTATTTTATCCACATCGTGTGCTTAGCCATGTCCACTTTTTGGGGATTTAAGTTTTACAGATAGGATGGGATAGGGTATTCAACGATCCGCACAGCGGATTGTAGCCTTCCATATGTTTTTGCTTAAATTACATTTAACTTCGGAAATCGCATGGGTTTTTACTGACTTTTGACGCTCACAGTACTTCAAAGTATATGGATCGATTCAGAATCGCTAGCTGAGTCGATTAAGCCATGTCTGTCTGTCCGTCCGTCCGTCTGTCTGTGTGTCACCGATTTTTGGGCCTTAAATTTTGAGCAAGAGTATTGAAATTTGGTATATAGACTCTCTGGCCGACGAAGCAGAACAAGTGTAAAAATTTTTGAAATCCGCCCACTGCCACGCCCCCTTTTAAGATAAATTCAGTTTTTGGCCAAACCGTAAGGAATTTCAAAAGAGTGTCTGAGTAGCATATTTAGAGAATCGTAATATCTATATTTCGTCGATACAAAGTTTTTTGCCACGCCCACTTTTTGGGGGCGTTTTCTATAAAAAACCTTTTTTGGCCAAATTTGAAAATTTTCGAAAAAAATGTTGATGCAAAATAATTGGTAGTATTAATATGAACATTTCGTCAGTAGACCATTTTAACCCACGCCCACTTTTTGGGGGCGTTTTCTTACAAAAACCATTTGTATGCCCTACCCCAAGGCATATGCAATACAAAAACGTGGTTTTTTGTCGAACCATAAAAGAATTTGATAATCCTTCGGAACAGTATGTTGTAACAACGTCATTTTCAATACTTTATGACCATAAAGACCATATTTTGGGGATATCAATTTTAAGGAAGGGATGGGATAGGGTATTAAACGATCCGCACAGGGGATTGTAGCCTTCTCATATGTTTTTTTCTCTCTATCCTTTTTCTGTTTGCAAAAAAAAATCAATTTTTTTAAAGCCTGAACATATGCAGTGATTAATTAAAGTTTTTATACCCTATCCCATAGGGGTATATTAGTTTTGATACATAGTTTGTAACATAGAGAAATAATTTAGCTACATATACCTCAAAGTATATGGATCGACTCAGAATCGATAGCTGAGTCGATTTAGCCATGTCTGTCCGTCCGTCCGTCCGGCCGTACGTCACCAGTTTTTGGGCCTTAAATTTTGAGCTAGAAGGATGAAATTTGGTACACGTGCTCTTTGTTGCTCCCAGCAGAACAAGTGTAAAAATTTTTGAAATCCGCCCACTGCCACGCCCCCTTTTTAGAAAAACGTTTTTTTTTTGGCTAAACCATAAGGAATTTTGAAAAACTTTCTGAACAACATATTTAGACAATCTGAATATCTGTATTTCGTTCATATAAAGTTTTTTGCCACGCCCACTTTTTGGGGGCGTTTTTAATAAAAAAAAAGTCTTCCAATATCTTCCAATTCATATAAATTGTTACCTACGGCTTTCTTGATCCTCATTTTAACAAATTTCGGACTCAGTTTAGCGCTTATATGCTTGGAAGCATCGCTCAAAATGAAATTTCGTCGAAACACTTCATCTCCTACGGAATATTTCATTGTCCTACTTCTTGTATTGTATATTTTTTCCATACTTAAATGCGATTTTTCCAAGGACTTTCGGATGTTGGAATGGAAAATATTCATTTGGTCAGACTTGGACAAAAGTTTCATATCCGAGTTGTTAAGGCATCCCAACATACGTAATACTTTATAATCTGACTTGATTTGCTGTGATTTGCTGTCCAAACAGGGCCTCATATGGGGAGGTACCAATTGCAGAATGAACAGTGGTTCGAAGTGCACACGCAATAGATGGGAGTTGTTCATCCCAATTTCTTTGATCTGAATCGATATACGATCGAATTGCTGCCAATAACAACGAACGATTTACTCTCTCACTGGCGTTCGCCTGAGGGGAATATGAAGCGGTCTTAACATGATTTATTCCGTACAACTTCATCCGTTTGGCAAACTCATTGCTGGTAAATTGTTTGCCATTGTCCGATAATATAGTTTCGGGAATGCCAAAAATGCAAAAGATTTGTTCTTGCAAGAAATTTAAGGTAGTATCGGTTGTGGCTTTCTTTAAGGGTTTTATTAAAACGAATTTGGTCAATTGGTCAAGGGCTATAATGATATGGGTATTTCCCGATTTGGAACGAGGATAAGGACCAAGGAAATCGACGTAGGTCATTTGAAAACGACGATCGACTAAGAACGCCTTACCCATAGGTGGTCTTAAAATGGCATTGGGAGCTTTGGTCATTTTGCATACATCGCAATTGGAGATGTACGCCCTGACTTGGGAAGCCATGTTTGGCCAAAAGAATCTTTGACGAAGTCAGTACATCGTTTTTGCTATACCACCATGCGAAGCTCGAGGAGGCTGATGAGCCAATTCGATCAGTTGTTCGGTTAGCCCTTCAGGAACCCAGAGTCTCCACGCGAGGTCATCCTCGAGTGGATCCCCTGTGCAATGTTTGACCTTCTTGTATACGAAACCGTTCGTAACTTGGAGGTCAGGTAGCTGATCTTTTTGCTTTTCGATGTTGTCAATGATAGTATAGTATTCCTCAGATTTAAACTGGGGTCTTCAAGATCAATATGCAACACATCGGTAGGATCTTTTTCAATAGAAGCATCTGGTTGCAGAGCATTTACCTCATATAACCGAGATAAGGCATCGGGCACCACGTTCTGCGAACCTTTTCGATGCTCTATGTTGAAATCCAACCCCTGTAGTTTCAGGCTCCATCTGGCTAATCGACCACTAAGATCTTTTTGATTCATCAGCCACTTCAAGCTTGAATGGTCGGTAACGATCTTAAACGGATGACCTTATGACATATGACATATGCCCTAAACTTTTGGACGCCCATGACTGCCGCTAAACACTCTCGTTCCGTGACACTGTAGTTGCGTTGAGCAGCATTTAACTTATGCGAATAGTAGCATATTGGCCGTTCACACTCATTTGCATCCATTTGACACAATACACAACCAATCTTCGAAGCCGACGCATCACAAAGAATAATAAATTCTTTTGAAAATTCTGGATTAGTAAGAATTGGAGCAGAGGTAAGCATGTTCTTAATTTTGTTGAAAGATAAAACCGCCTTGTCATCAAATTCAAATTTCTTTGATTTTTTCAAAGTATCTGTAAGGGGAGTTGCCAACGATTAAAAGTCCTTTACGAAGCGCCTATACCATCCAGCTAAGCCCAAAAATCTTCTAACCTGCCGAGGGGTGGTAGGAATTGGAAAATCGTTGATTGCCGAGATTAAGACGGATCGGTTTTTAAACACCCGTTTCCTACAATGTAGCCCAAGTATTTCAGTTCCTTGAAACAAAACTTCGATTTCTGGACATTGATCGTAAGTCCAGCGTCCATTAATTTGTTTCCCACTAGCTTTAACATCTCGATATGCTCGGCGAATGAACGCTAAATTATCAAAAGATCATCCAGATAAACGAAAATATTTTCTCTCAGTTCATGCGGTATTACTTTGTCCATTAGTCTACACATACGCTGGGGCGCATTGCATAGACCAAATGGCATTACATTGAACTGATACAAGGGTCTGCCGGGTACCGTAAACGCCGTCTTCTGCCTGGATTCTTTCTCCAACGGGATCTGCCAAAAGGCGTCTTTCAGATCCACACTTGAGATAAAATGAGTATCTGAAAGCCGTCCTAGCAATCCTTCTATATGAGGAAGTGGATACGCATCCTTTTTGGTGACCCCGTTCACTCTCCGATAGTCTAAGCACATCCGGTTTTTACCGGGCTTACGGACAAGGACTACCGGGAGTTCCACGCACTCGAGCTCTCCTCGATCACACCCATTTCGAGCATGCGATCCAATTCATCATACAGAAGTTTCTGCACCGCTGGAGACACAGGATAATGACGTTGCTTAATTGGTTCGGCATTCCCCGTATCTATTACATGTTCCTCAAGTTTAGTTTTTCCCAAGCCTGCAGTGGCAAATGAAGGAAACATATCTATGGCTTCTTTGAGATTCCTGGATTGAACTTCAGACAACTCATGAGCACTGGAATCTGTCAAGGGCAATGACATTTCAGTTGTCAGCTAACTTATGATATGTGCAGCAATATTAAATGCCTTCCAAAAATTTACTCCTAAATAAAGACTTTGTTGTAACGAAGGAACTATCAGCATTTCAATGGGATTTGATATCCCTTTATATAAAACATTCAGTGTTACTTTTCCTATAATAGGCCTAGAGCTACCATCAGCGGTTCGAATCTTTGAGGTGAATTTTGAAAAAGACAGATTATTATCGTTCAAGAAATCCGTGGCTCCATCACCCAAACAACTCACACTAGCCCCGCTATCCAGCAAACCCTATAAAGGTTTTCCGCAGATAACGACTTGAGCGTAGGGACGAGAATCTTCTGCGCTACACAAAACCGTAGATTCAATGCTGTGGTGCATCTCTTTCTTGGCTTTAAATTTGCTACGTAGCCTTAAAACCTTGGATGAAAGCGTGTTGGCAGGCTTTCCAAAAATCCTTTCTCGTACTGAGTAATAATTTTTTAATCGTTCATGTAACGTTTTAGGTGGAGGCCTATTAGTACAGGAAACAGAAATAACCGGTTGCTCCGGTTCGCGTTTTAACAGTTTAACAGGAATTACGTTGACATCCTCAGGACAGATAACAGGAACAGAACAAGAGACAGAACATTGAGGTGAAACATTTACTGGTATTGAACGTTCTAAGAATCCGGGTTCAGGCTCTGTGAGCAATTCCCCCGAAATCCCGAACTGCTCTTCCGATCGTTTCCCGAACATCGCGGACACTGGGGCGTATACGTATTCTCTCGACCACATTTATAACAGAAAATGTTACGTGGCTCGAGACAATCGTAAAACGAGTGACCGGAAGCTTTACAGTTCCAACACGTGAAACTGCGTGTATCTTTTCTGGGTTGAAAAGCTTCTACCACTGGAGGACATTCTGCTGGCGTTTTACTTGGTTCCGCCTCCACCTCAGACAGAACAGCTCTTCGTAATGGAGGAACAAAAGACGACCTATTACGTTGGTTGCGGTCGTATTGGTACTTTTCCACTTTACGACAGACGTAAACCATCTCCGGTAAGCTAATCGTCTGAAAAGTAAGGAGCAATTCTCCCATGCGACTTAGCACATTCTGTTTCAACAGTTGAATGATATCACTGTCGGATTTGGGCGTTCTCAATCGGCTATTAAGCTGTTGAATAGCCGTATAAAAATCATCGAATGATTCGGCTGGTTGTTGAAACCTATCATGCATCTGTCGGGTCAGCTCTGCATCGTTTTCTAGACTGCGATATTGCTCAATCAACGCTAGCCTAAGAACCATCCAATTCACGGTTGGGTTTTGTTTTAGGTAAACCCAATACCAATTTTCGACCGGCCCTACTAAAAACTGATGTAAATTCATTCCAATTTCATCCCAACTAACCTCATGACAAGTCCTAAGTCTATCCAGTCTGAACAGAAAATCATCCACCGAGTTTGCTGCTGTAATGGTGGTCGATCAGAGGAATGATTTGTGGGGTGAATAGTGGGGGGAGGCTGAGAATAGTTTGGAGCAGGCCTCGGTAGGGAATTATTTCCGTATCCGGGTGGACGATGGACAGGAGTAGTCGCAGTCAATGTTTCACGAATGATACTAGCAACTTCTTCCCGCATGTCAGCACGAGTTCTCTCCATTTCTTCCCTAATAAAGCGAAAATCTTCCGCTCGGTTAACCCCTACGGCCGCGGTAACAACATCACGAATGTAGTCGGCGATCGGCTCGTCCCCCCTCGAAGGAGTAGTCGACTTGGGATTTGATGGATTTTGGCTAGATTGGGCGACTGGATCTGCCACTCGGAGCGGTACGCTAGATACAGCCGCTTCTTCATTAGTGGGCACGGGTTCGCTCGAATTAATTGGAGAACTGTGCAAATTCGACATGGTGGTGTTAAAAAGTTCATTGGTAATTAAGGGGTTTCCACGATTCCTTTGTCGGAGATTATATTTCTTTATAACACCCACGTTTTTTGGACCCCGCATTACCCAATGGGTGAGAAGGATTCGCTTGGCTCTACGTGTGTCCAATTGACTCAACTTCCCACAGAAAAAAAAAATTTTGGGTCAAGACTCTTGAAACCGTGTACAAACAAAACAAAAACAAAACTAAAGTCACCAAAATGACGACCTAGAAGGGGTATCTAAGTAACTAAACAAAATAGAATGCCTTTGCGAAAATTAAGACCTTTTTAAAATAATTATAAATGGATTATTTATACATCCACTAATGGACCTAAAATTCAAAAGAAGGTAAATATTGATACACTAAAAAATTATGAAAAAAAATTAAAACTATGAAGAATTCAAAAAGGGTTTGAAAAATTCAAAATAAAATTCGAAAAAAAAATGATTACTAAAATTGCTACGCAATATGAAATTAATAATTCAATAACTTTCAATTACTCGAGCTAAAATGGAAAGCAAAAAAATAAGACTTTCAAAGCAAAACTAATGAAAAATACTTGTTAAAGTTGAATTCACTTTTTTTTTGTAAAACTCAAAAAAAACGTTTAAATAAAATTTGATAATATTTGAAATTCAAAAATTAAAATGTATCTAAAAGAATTATATAGGGATTTCGCTTCACTAAGAAATTTATTTTGTATCTGAAAAAAATTGAAATTAACATGCTTTTGGTGGGCAAGACCGGATCTGAGGAATTGCGATGGGTATGACTTTAACGGAATGGGAAGAGTTTCCGGAGAGTTATCAAATGCAACTAGGTATTTCAAAAAGTGATGTTAAAAGGTACCAATTTGTCGTTTTATCGTGGTAGCAAAGTATCTTAAACAAAAAAAAATGAAAGTATCTAAGGAAAATCAATTGCCTGCTACAAGAACCTTGTTTCAAAAGAGGAGGCTGCTGGACTTGCAATAGTGATATTTCTTGGGTTGTTAAAAAAAAAAAATTTAAGAATGAACAAAAAAAACATTTTGGTAAACGGCTGCAGGCGTATCGAAATTACTTAAAGGATTTCCAATACCGGACCATTTACATTTAGGGTTTTTTTTTTCAAACAGAAACCTATGCAACCGTTGCCTTCACATCATACAGATACTTTATCCAACACGTATCTGTTGGATGAAGACCTAAAGCTCTTGGTTTTTTTTTTTTGAAAAATTTCTTCGCAACGGGCGTTAGGGACGTAACGAATCCACCAACCGGACAAAAGAAAAATTAAAAAAAATTTGAACTATACTTTCCACAGCGAAAATTTTAAGAGATACTACCATCAAAGTGTTTTAAAGGTGCACATAAGATAAAGTTGCTTTCACAAATTAACTGCCACAACAAAAAGGACATAAAAGGATGCTAAAACTTGAGAAATCGGGCCCCACGTTGGGCGCCACCTGTAACGGAATTAATCAGGACAATGATGAAGCCTACGCTTCGAAAAGGACCCATGATAACTGGATACAATATTCAAAAAGTCTGAAATTCGATTTCGCTAATTTTGGTTGTCTATCTTCACCATTGTCCCAAAACCTTCCCTTGAAAACGTCACCCTTATGACTCACGGCCACAGGACTCCGTAAGCCAGTCCGGGCAACAACAAGAGAAGGGTGTTCGAGGCCAAAGTATCTAGGCATGCTAGCTCCCGCGCGTACTAGCTCGTCGGTTAGGGAGGGTACTTGACACGATGCGCCTGCGAACGATGTTACGATTCCATGCCAGAGTAGATGTATGTATCTGAAAATTGTTAGAGAGCCCAAAGTATCTCAAGCTTGGCATCCACAAAACCTAGCACTGCATCTAAACAAAAAAACTTTCTCCAGGTGAAGAGGCTACAGGTATTAATAGTAGTCTTCTTCATCGACCCACCCTCAGCTCCAACCAATACCCTAAAGGCATTAGCGAGCATCCGTGGCTACCTTTGGTACAAACAGTTGGTAACCCCTAAAATGAAATTCTTCCCTTCGCGCACTAGTCAAACCATCTTAGACCCTAATCGCGATCATGCCCACCAAAATAACGATTTAAAAATCCATTATTAGTAAAATTCGCTCAACCAATTAAGATGTAGATACATCCAAAAAGTATCCAATCACGATATAAGAAACCCAGGGCTTAACATTTACAAATCAGTTTATTTGTATAAAATATTTAAATTCAAACGTTACTAATGCTAACTTATACTAACAAGGGTTGGGCAAAATCCTCATCTTTCAGTCCTTCTCGCGGGCGCCCACCTGAAAATGACTAATCAGCATGCCTGATTAGGGTCAGCCAAGGGTCCCACTTGGATATTGACCGTGCGCTGTAACACGTTGCAACGCACGATCAATGTACAAGCGGGAACCATAAGTTTGAGGTGGGAGAAAACCCTTAAACCCAAATCCAAGGTGGAACAGCAAACGCCGAAGGATGCATGGCTAAAAAGGGAGTTTTAAGCCGCTAGTTTGCGAATTTCGGATACCGGGCTACCTCCGATCTCAAGATACCCTTCCTGTGGTTAGACAAGTAGACCACGGGCGACCAATAAATCCCGCCTACTCGTGGGAAAAATTGAAGTACCAATAGTAAAAAACATAGAGAATGATGTCTCTACAAATGCATCAACAACTAGGGATGTTTCAGAACACCCTGTCGAAACCGACACGACACCTGCCAATCGGGAAGGGTCACAAATCAGTGATTTCGAGATGATGAGCCTAGAAGAGAAATTGTCTCATCTGAGCGACTCAGCCTCGGAATCAAGTACTGTATACAGCATCAGTATACTCTCGGATGAATTGCATCCGGAATATACAGAAGCGCCAGGGACCCCAGGCAAAACGGCTCAAACTGATTCCAAGCGTATCAGGTTCACGCCAGCGGAACAGCGTCGTTTCAACAGAGCGCTGAAACAGGGTAGCAGCATAGAGCAAGCCCGCATCTTTGCAAAAACAAAAGATGATGCCAAAGAAACCAAACGCATGAGATCTGAGGATAACACACCACCTCAGTCCGAAGCGAAGCGAGCTCGCACTGGGAAAACAACCTCTGACAGAACCACCTATAGAGATATAGCGACTTATGTCAGATTGGGTGTCGTACCAGTCGATATCGATCGCAATCCTCTCACGAATGAACAAATGGTTCAGATACAAGAGAGGATTATGGACATCACGATCGAACTGCGCGACGGGGATGCAAAGCCAGCTTTCCGCGGGACAACTTTCAAAGCCGGATGGCTCTTGTTAGTATGTGCGGACATCACCACTTCAGAGTGGATGAAAACAAACTTCCTCAGACTAAAGGAGAAATGCGAGTTGGAAGTAATGCTTGTGGGAGAGGATGACTTTCCGAAACCACATATTGTCAGAGCTTTCTTCCCGCAGAGTACCGGAGTCACAAATGAGAGAATACTGGCAATACTAGACGGTCAAAACAGAGACCTAAATACGAGAACGTGGAGAGTTCTGCAAAGATCGGACGAGAAAGACGTCGCCCACATGGTCTTTGCAATAAACGAGAGTGCGATGCGTAGGCTTGCGGAGCTAAAGGGGATGGTATCATACAGATTTGGCCAAATCAAGATCATCCTTAAAGGATCCGACAAGTCTGCAATTCAGACCCGAAAAAATAGTGTAAATGACACTGATAAAAAGAAAAAGTCGCCAGAAAAAACAAGCGCCAGCTCGTCGCAACCAGCAGCCAGTATTAGTACTGCCGCCGGAAGCGATATAAAGAAGACTGGTTCACTGCCTACGACAGTATCGCCAAACGCCCCTAGTACGAGCAACGTTAACATCAGCCAGCAACAGTTTAGACCAAAGCTAGCTGCGGAACGGGCGCGTGAACGGCAAAAACACGGACAGCGTAAAAACGGTCCGAGAGATAGACACGAAGGTCTTTCTCAACAGGGTATCGTACGCAGAAGAGGCGATAACAAGCCTTATAGGGTACGAAACCCTGAGCACGGTAGGAAGCGATGACCACCCTACTAAATGTGCTGCAGGCAAACCTGCACCGAGCTATAGGTGCCTCGGACACCTACAACCAATCTTTAATCCGGGAGCCATGGGCAACAGAGGGTAAGATATTTGGTTTACAAAGTAAAACCAGAGAGCTCATCTTCGCCCGGGGAAATTTTAGACCAAGGGCAGCTCTTTTAGTTGCAAAAGATATAAAATTCTCTCCCATTCCAGGTTTCGTTACCAAAGATCTGGTGGCTGTCCTTTTAGAAAGACGCAACGGCCGAGAGCTACAAAAAATTGTATGCGCATCGGCGTACTTTGCTGGAGATGACGAAATACCACCTCGCCCAGTACAGGAACTTGTCCAGTACTGCCAGACCCAGCAACTACATCTTATCTTCGGCTGCGACGCCAACGCGCATAACACAATATGGGGCAGTCGAGATACAAACAAAAGAGGTGAGTCCTTATTAGAATATCTATATAGCAACAATTTAGTTATACTAAATAAGGGTAATAAACCCACGTTTAGAAACGTTTTAAGAGAAGAAGTTTTAGACCTTACCATCTCTTCTCCGTTTGTCCAAAACACCGTCGAAAATTGGCACGTTTCTGGTGAGGCATCTTTATCGGATCACATGCACACAAGTTTCCAATTAAGATGCAACACCGAGGATGCGCCGATTAAATACGACAACAAACTCACAAATTGGAGAACGTATCGAGAAAATCTATCGATTAAATGTGACATACTTCCAGAAAAACCTTCATGTGTAAGTGAAGCGGAAGTCGCACAATGTCAACTAAATGACATTATCATCTCATCTTTTACAAATAGCTGTAAGGTTAAACGCACTGTGGCAAAGAGGTGCACACCATGGTGGAACGATAACCTAGAAAGTTTCCGTAAAAGAGTAAGAAAACTTTTCAATAAAGCCAAACGCACCGGAAAGTGGGACCAATATAAATCTCTACTTACCCAATACAACATAGAGTTGCGAAAATCAAAAAGAGCGTCCTGGCGCAAATACTGTGAGGAACTCGAAGAGCTTCCGGCGGTGGCGCGTCTCCAGAGGGCACTCTCGAAAGATAAAACAAACTGCATGGGATTACTAGTCAAAGCTGACGGTAAAATCACATGCGACCGGGAAGAAACGTTGACCACACTTCTTCAGGTACACTTTCCCGGCTCTACAATCACAAGTGAGTTTCATGAACACATGATAGATGACTCACCTCCTATAAACCTGAAAAGGACTAATAGTTTATCCGGCAAACTTTTCACTCCGGATAAGGTCAAATGGGCGATCAACTCATTTAAACCATACAAGGCACCAGGGACAGACCGAATCTTTCCTGCTCTTATACAAAAGGGCTTGGACTTTTTCCTACCCACTATGGTAGCCTTATTTAGGTTTAGTTTCAATTGGGGCTACATACCACAAACCTGGAGGGAGGTAAACGTGGTATTTATCCCAAAACCAGGCAAACCAATAGAACTACCTAAATCATACCGTCCAATAAGCTTAACATCGTTTTTCCTGAAAACAATGGAAAGAATACTTGACGTACACATTAGAGAGTGCTTAAATGAAAGCACTCCTCTGCACCCATGTCAATTCGCCTACCAAAAAGGTAAATCCACGGAAGGAGCACTTCTAAGCTTAACATCACAAATAAAAAGTGCATACGAAAACAAAGAAGTAGCTTTATGTGCCTTCCTAGACATAGAGGGCGCTTTTGACAACACTGGATATGACTCCATATCAAATGCTTTGACTCATAGAAGAATAGATCATCCCACCATCAAATGGATCAAAGCGATGCTTGAAAGTCGGAAAATAACTGCTTCATCAGCACAGACCTCAGTATCAGTAACAGCCGTTAAAGGCTGCCCTCAGGGAGGAGTACTCTCACCCCTACTATGGTCTCTGGTTATCGATAACCTACTTCAAGACCTAAGTAATGCAGGTTTCAATATAATTGGATACGCCGATGACCTAGTCATCATAATAAAGGGCAAAGAACCAAACGAAGTTACAACACGTTTGCAAAACGCCCTTAAGATAGTCATAGACTGGTGTAATAAAGGAAGTCTCTCTATAAACCCCAGCAAGGCTATCATCGTCCCTTTTACAAAAAGGAGGAAATTAAATCTTACCCAAATTTCAATAAATGGTACATACATTGAGTATTCCAACGAAGTTAAATATCTTGGAGTGATCCTCGATAAAAAACTAAGCTGGAACTCCCACATCAACAACAAAATTCAAAAAGCAACCAAAGCTTTCTGGGCTTGCCGATGCCGAAGCATGTATGGTAAAACCTGGGGAATCTCTCCAAAGACCACACACTGGATCTACACGATCATGGTCAGGCCCATTATAACATACGCTTCAATAGTATGGTGGAACAAAGTCACCCAAAAAACATATGAGAGGCTACAATCCGCTATGCGGATCGTTGAATACCCTATCCCATCCCATCCTTTAAATTAATATCCTCAAAATATAGGCCTTATGGCGATGAAATACAGAAAATGACATTGTCACAATATATTGCTCAGACAGTTTCTCAAAATCTTGTGTGGTTCGACAAAAAACAACGTATTTCTATTGCTAATGCCTTGGGATGGGGTATACAAATGGTTTTTGTAAGAAAACGCCCCCAAAATGTGGGCGTAGGTGAAAATGATCTATGGGGAAAATGTTTATATTACGATTGCGGAAGTATTTGCATCAAACATTTTTTCGAAAGTTTTAAAATTTGGACAAAAAGCGTTTTTTACTAAAAACGCCCCCAAAAAGTGGGCGTGGCAAAAAACTTTGTATTAACGAAATATAGATATTAGGATTGTCTAAATATGCTACTCAGACACTTTTTTGAAATTCCTTACGGTTTGGCCAAAAAATGCGTTTTCCTAAAAAGGGGGCGTGGCAGTAGGCGGATTTCAAAAATTTTTACACTTGTTCTGGTGGCACGGACGAGGATCCTATATACCAAATTTCATTATCCTAGCTCAAAATTTAAGGCCCAAAACCGCTGACGAACAGACAGACGGACGGACGGACGGACGGACAGACAGACATGGCTAATTCGACTCAGCTAGCGATTCTGAGTCGATCCATATACTTTGAGGTATATGTAGCAAAATTATTTCTCTATGTTACAAACTAAGTATCAAAACTAATATACCCCTATGGGATAGGGTATAAACAACTATAAATAAATTAAACAAGGTACAACGGCTTGCCTGTCTGGGCATTACCGGAGCTATGCGTACCTGTCCCACGGCGGCTATGGAAGCCATAATAGGACTAACACCTCTCCACATTTATATAGAAAAAGTGGCAATTCGCAGCTCAGCAAGTTTGACACAAGCGGAAGAATTAAACATTAGTGAACATCTAAAACTAATTGAACTTCTATCCGAACTTCCAGAACTTGACATGATCTGTGCGGTTACAGACCGCTTACCAAAGACACTATGCTTCGACAAAAGATTCTCAACGGAGATCACAACCAGAGAAGCATGGTGTAGCAACAACCCTCCAAACTGCCTAAACGGCCTAAAGTGGTATACGGATGGTTCTAAAATGGACTCAGGGGTAGGAGCTGGCATACATGGACCAAATAAAAACATCTCAATACCTATGGGAAAAAACCCTAGTGTATTCCAAGCTGAGCTCCATGCCATAAAAGAATGCGCAAACCTAATACACAACTCAGGTATTAAAGGCGCAAACATCCATATATTCACGGACAGTCAAGCAGCTATAAAAGCCCTTAGCTCACACATCATTGACTCCAAATCAGTACTACACTGCTTCAACTCCCTCCAAACACTCAGTTCCAGGAACAAAACCAAACTATGGTGGGTCCCCGGACATAAGGGAGTTGAAGGTAACGAAAAAGCTGATGAACTAGCCAGAAAAGGTTCCGAAACCCCCTTCATTGGACCTGAACCCTTCTGTGCAATCCCCAAATCAGCCATAAATTTAGTCATAAAACATATGAGAAGGCTACAATCCGCTGTGCGGATCGTTGAATACCCTATCCCATCCTATCCATAAAACTTAAATCCCCAAAAAAGGGGACATGGCTAAAAACACGATGTGGATAAATAGAAAAAATGATATAGTGACAACAAATTCTTCAGACTGCTTACAAAACACTTGAACGGTTCTACAAAAGACAAGGTTTTCTCTTGCATATGTTATGGGGTAGTGTATAAAAATGGTTTTTATATAAAAACGCCCCCAAAAAGTGGGCGTGGGTTAAAATGGTATATAAAGAAATGTTCATATTAATAATGTTAATGATTCTGCATCAAATTTTTTTTCGAAAAATTTAAAATTTGACCGAAAACAGTTTTTTATTGAAAACTCCCCCAAAAAGTGGGCGTGGCAAAAAACTTTATATGGACGAAATATAGATATTAATATTGTCTAAATATGTTGTTCAGAAACTTTTTTAAAATTCCTTACGGTTTGGTCAAAAACTGAGTTTTTCTTAAAAGGGGGCGTGGCAGTGGGCGGATTTCAAAAATTTTTACACTTGTTCTGTAGGCAGAGACGAGGATGCTATATACCAAATTTCATTATCCTAGCTCAAAATTTAAGGCCTAAAAATCGGTGACGGACGGACGGATGGACGGACGGACGGACGGACAGACAGACATGGCTTAATCGACTCAGCTAGCGATTCTGAGTCGATCCATATACTTTGAGGTATATGTAGCAAAATTATTTCTCTATGTTACAAACTAAGTACCAAAACTAATATACCCCTATGGGATAGGGTATAAAAACTGGGAACAAAACAGATGTGTTTCATACTGGGGAAACATCCCAGGCCTAAGACAGGCCAAAAGAGCTATTCAGCCCTTCAAATCAGATGCCGACAAGATACTAAATCTTCGCAGGCACGATATCAAAAACTTAGTAGGCTACCTAACTGGTCATCACGGTCTGCGATATCACCTAAACAAAATGCGTCTAGTCGACTCACCGGAGTGCAGACTATGTCTAGAAGAAGACGAAACAGCCGAGCATATCATATGTGAATGCCTGGCTCTTTACGGTATGAGAAGAAAATCTTTCTTCAGGGAATTCTTAAGTCCCGAAGAATTGAGGAAATCTTCGGCTGAAAGTATTATCAGCTACATTAGGAAAGTAGAAGCGCTACTAACCTAAAAAGCATCTGACGGCAAGCACAATAGATCTTTTAGGTCGATGTGTATATTACTGCTTAGGCAGGTCAGCATTTAAAAAAAAAAACATATGAGAGGCTACAATCCGCTGTGCGGATCGTTGAATACCCTATCCCATCCCATCCTTTAAATTAATATCCTCAAAATATAGGCCTTATGGCGATGAAATACAGAAAATGACATTGTCACAATATATTGCTCAGACAGTTTCTCAAAATCTTTTGTGGTTCGACAAAAAACAACGTATTTCTATTGCTAATGCCTTGGGATGGGGTATACAAATGGTTTTTGTAAGAAAACGCCCCCAAAATGTGGGCGTAGGTGAAAATGATCTATAGACAAAATGTTTATATTACCATTTCGGAAGTATTTGCATCAAAATTTTTTTCGAAAGTTTTAAAATTTGGACAAAAAGCGTTTTTTACTAAAAACGCCCCCAAAAAGTGGGCGTGGCAAAAAACTTTATATGAACGAAATATAGATATTAGGATTGTCTAAATATGCTACTCAGACACTTTTTTCAAATTCCTAACGGTTTGGCCAAAAAAAAGGTTTTCCTAAAAAGGGGGCGTGGCAGTGGGCGGATTTCAAAAATTTTTACACTTGTTCTGGTGGCACGGGCGAGGATCCTCTATACCAAATTTCATTATCCTAGCTCAAAATTTAAGGCCCAAAAACCGCTGACGAACAGACAGACGGACGGACGGACGGACGGACGGACGGACGGACGGACGGACGGACGGACAGACAGACATGGCTAATTCGACTCAGCTAGCGATTCTGAGTCGATCCATATACTTTGAGGTATATGTAGCAAAATTATTTCTCTATGTTACAAACTAAGTATCAAAACTAATATACCCCCCTATGGGATAGGGTATAAATATATACTAACAAGACAACTTAACTTAACTTAAGACTACTTAAAATTAAAACCACTAAAATTAACGTATACACTGTATCTTAAGAATTTGATATGTTTCAACGAAACTATTCAAGAGTTTTTGTTCCATCTACTCTTTTTTTTTTTCTTACTAACTAAAATATTTTTTTTTCTATCACTCGCTTATCACCACACTGTATAAGTATATATTTAATTTCAATTTTGTTATTTTCTTTTCTTTGATTAAAAAAAATTATTGTTTTTTGTTTGCAGTTTCCTTTTTATACCCTATCCCATAAGGGGGTATATTAGTTTTGATACTTAGTTTGTAACATAGAGAAATAATTTTGCTACATATACCTCAAATTATATGGATCGACTCAGAATCGCTAGCTGAGTCGAATTAGCCATGTCTGTCTGTCCGTCCGTCCGTCCGTCTGTCTGTTCGTCAGCGGTTTTTGGGCCTTAAATTTTGAGCTAGGATAATGAAATTTGGTATATAGGATCCTCGTCCGTGCCACCAGAACAAGTGTAAAAATTTTTAAAATCCGCCCACTGCCACGACCCCTTTTTAGGAAAACTTATTTTTTGGCCAAACCGTAAGGAATTTCAAAAAAAAGTCTGAGTAGCATATTTAGACAATCCTAATATCTATATTTCGTTCATACAAAGTTTTTTGCCACGCCCACTTTTTGTGGGCGTTTTTAGTAAAAAACGCTTTTTGTCCAAATTTTAAAACTTTCGAAAAAAATTTTGATGCAAATACTTCCGAAATGGTAATATAAACATTTTGTTCATAGATCAATTTCACCTACGCCCACATTTTGGGGGCGTTTTCTTACAAAAACCGGTTGTATACCCCATCCCAAGGCATTAGCAATAGAAATACGAACCACACAAGATTTTGAGAAACTGTCTGAGCAATATATTGTGACAATGTCATTTTCTGTATTTCATTGCCATAAGGCCTATATTTTGAGGATATTAATTTAAAGGATGGGATGGGATAGGGTATTCAACGATCCGCATAGCGGATTGTAGCCTCTCATATGTTTATACCCTATCCCATAGGGGGGTATATTAGTTTTGATACTTAGTTTGTAACATAGAGAAATAATTTTGCTACATATACCTCAAAGTATATGGATCGACTCAGAATCGCTAGCTGAGTCGAATTAGCCATGTCTGTCTGTCCGTCCGTCCGTCCGTCCGTCCGTCCGTGTGTCCGTCCGTCCGTCTGTCTGTTCGTCACCGATTTTTGGGCCTTAAATTTTGAGCTAGGATAATGAAATTTGGTATATAGGATCCTTGGCCGAGTCACCAGAACAAGTGTAAAAATTTTTAAAATCCGCCCACTGCCACGCCCCTTTTTAGAAAAAACGTAGTTTTAAGCCAAACCGTAAAGAATTTCAAAAAAGTGTGTTAGCAACCTATTTAGACAATCCTAATATCTATATTTCGTGCATACAAAGTTTTTTGCCACGCCCACTTTTTGGGGGCGTTTTTAGTAAAAAACGTTTTTTGTCCAAATTTTAAAACTTTCGAAAAAAAATTTTATGCAAATACTTCCGCAATGGTAATATAAACATTTTGTCCATAGATCATGTTCACCTACGCCCACATTTTGTGGGCGTTTTCTTACAAAAACCATTTGTATACCCCTTCCAAAGGCATTAGCACTAGAAATACGTTGTTTTTTGTTGAACCACAAAAGATTTTGATAAACTGTCTGAGCAATATATTGTGACAATGTCATTTTCAGTATTTCATCGCCATAAGGTCTATATTTTGAGGATATTAATTTTAAGGATGGGATGGGATAGGGTATTCAACGATCCGCACAGTGGATTGAAGCCTCTCATATGTTTATACCCTATCCCATAGGGGTATATTAGTTTTGATACTTAGTTTGTAACATAGAGAAATAATTTTGCTACATATACATCAAAGTATATGGATCGACTCAGAATCGCTAGCTGAGTCGAATTAGCCATGTCTGTCTGTCCTCCGTCCGTCCGTCCGTCTGTCTGTTCGTCAGCGGTTTTTGGGCCTTTAATTTTGAGCTAGGATAATGAAATTTGGTATATAGGATCCTCGTCCGTGCCACCAGAACAAGTGTAAAAATTTTTGAAATCCGCCCACTGCCACGCCCCCTTTTTAGGAAAACTTATTTTTTGGCCAAACCGTAAGGAATTTCAAAAAAGTGTCTGAGTAGCATATTTAGACAATCCTAATATCTATATTTCGTTCATACAAAGTTTTTTGCCACGCCCACTTTTTGGGGGCGTTTTTAGTAAAAAACGCTTTTTGTCCAAATTTTAAAGCTTTCGAAAAAAATTTTGATGCAAATACTTCAGCAATGGTAATATAAACATTTTGTCCATAGATCATTTTCACCTACGCCCACATTTTGGGGGCGTTTTCTTACAAAAACCATTTGTATACCCCATCCCAAGGCATTAGCATAGAAATACGTTGGTTTTTGTCGAACCACAAAAGATTTTGATAAACTGTCTGAGCAATATATTGTGACAATGTCATTTTCTGTATTTCATCGCCATAAGGCCTATATTTTGAGGATATTAATTTAAAGGATGGGATGGGATAGGGTATTCAACGATCCGCATAGCGGATTGTAGCCTCTCATATGTTTATACCCTATCCCATAGGGGGGTATATTAGTTTTGATACTTAGTTTGTAACATAGAGAAATAATTTTGCTACATATACCTCAAAGTATATGGATCGACTCAGAATCGCTAGCTGAGTCGAATTAGCCATGTCTGTCTGTCTGTCCGTCCGTCCGTCCGTCCGTCCGTCCGTCCGTCTGTCTGTCTGTTCGTCAGCGGTTTTTGGGCCTTAAATTTTGAGCTAGGATAATGAAATTTGGTATATAGGATCCTCGTCCGTGCCACCAGAACAAGTGTAAAAATTTTTGAAATCCGCCAACTGCCACGCCCCCTTTTAAGGAAAACTTATTTTTTGGCCAAACCGTAAGGAATTTCAAAAAAGTGTCTTTGTAGCATATTTAGAAAATCCTAATATCTATATTTCGTTCATACAAAGTTTTTTGCCACGCCCACTTTTTGGGGGCGTTTTTAGTAAAAAACGCTTTTTGTCCAAATTTTAAAACTTTCGAAAGAAATTTTGATGCAAATACTTCCAAAATGGTAATATAAACATTTTGTCTATAGATCATTTTCACCTACGCCCACATTTTGGGGGCGTTTTCTTACAAAAACCATTTGTATACCCCATCCCAAGGCATTAGCAATAGAAATACGTTGTTTTTTGTCGAACCACACAAGATTTTGAGAAACTGTCTGAGCAATATATTGTGACAATGTCATTTTCTGTATTTCATCGCCATAAGGCCTATATTTTGAGGATATTAATTTAAAGGATGGGATGGGATAGGGTATTCAACGATCCGCATAGCGGATTGTAGCCTCTCATATGTTTATACCCTATCCCATAGGGGGGTATATTAGTTTTGATACTTAGTTTGTAACATAGAGAAATAATTTTGCTACATATACCTCAAAGTATATGGATCGACTCAGAATCGCTAGCTGAGTCGAATTAGCCATGTCTGTCTGTCCGTCCGTCCGTCTGTCTGTTCGTCACCGATTTTTGGGCCTTAAATTTTGAGCTAGGATAATGAAATTTGGTATATAGGATCCTCGTCCGTGCCACCAGAACAAGTGTAAAAATTTTTGAAATCCGCCCACTGCCACGCCCCCTTTTTTGGAAAACCCATTTTTTGGCCAAACCGTAAGGAATTTCAAAAAAGTGTCTGAGCAGCATATTTAGACAATCCTAATGTCTTAATTTCGTTAATACAAAGTTTTTTGCCACGCCCACTTTTTGGGGCCGTTTTTAGTAAAAAACACTTATTGTCCAAATTTTAAAACTTTCGAAAAAATTTTTGATGCAAATACTTCCGCAATGGTAATATAAACATTTTGCTTATAGATCATTTTCACCTACGCCCACATTTTGGGGGCGTTTTCTTACAAAAACCATTTGTATATCCCATCCCAAGGCATTAGCAATAGAAATACGTTGTTTTTTGTCGAACCACAAAAGATTTTGAGAAACTGTCTGAGCAATACCTATATTATGACAATGTCATTTTCTGTATTTCATCGCCATAAGGCCTATATTTTGAGGATATTAATTTAAAGGATGGGATGGGATAGGGTATTCAACGATCCGCATAGCGGATTGTAGCCTCTCATATGTTTTTCACACAATTGGTTTGGGTAACAAGTTCGATGTTTAAGGGGGAAGGGACGAAACGTAAAACCGAAACTTAGACGAGACAAAACTAGGGAGGGTCACTAAAGATATCTATACGTAACTATGGAGTATTTATACCCTATCCCATAGGGGGGTATATTAGTTTTGATACTTAGTTTGTAACATAGAGAAATAATTTTGCTACATATACCTCAAAGTATATGGATCGACTCAGAATCGCTAGCTGAGTCGAATTAGCCATGTCTGTCTGTCCGTCCGTCCGTCCGTCCGTCTGTCTGTTCGTCAGCGGTTTTTGGGCCTTAAATTTTGAGCTAGGATAATGAAATTTGGTATATAGGATCCTCGTCCGTGCCACCAGAACAAGTGTAAAAATTTTTGAAATCCGCCCACTGCCACGCCCCCTTTTAAGGAAAACTTATTTTTTGGCCAAACCGTAAGGAATTTCAAAAACGTGTCTTTGTAGCATATTTAGACAATCCTAATATCTATATTTCGTTCATACAAAGTTTTTTGCCACGCCCACTTTTTGGGGGCGTTTTTAGTAAAAAACGCTTTTTGTCCAAATTTTAAAACTTTCGAAAGAAATTTTGAAGCAAATACTTCCAAAATGGTAATATAAACATTTTGTCTATAGATCATTTTCATCTACGCCCACATTTTGGGGGCGTTTTCTTACAAAAACCATTTGTATACCCCATCCCAAGGCATTAGCAATAGAAATACGTTGTTTTTTGTCGAACCACACAAGATTTTGAGAAACTGTCTGAGCAATATATTGTGACAATGTCATTTTCTGTATTTCATCGCCATAAGGCCTATATTTTGAGGATATTAATTTAAAGGATGGGATGGGATAGGGTATTCAACGATCCGCATAGCGGATTGTAGCCTCTCATATGTTTATACCCTATCCCATAGGGGTATATTAGTTTTGAAACTTAGTTTGTAACATAGAGAAATAATTTAGCTACATATACCTCAAAGTATATGGATCGACTCAGAATCGCTAGCTGAGTCGAATTAGCCTTGTCTGTCTGTCCGTCCGTCCGTCCGTCTGTCTGTTCGTCACCGATTTTTGGGCCTTAAATTTTGAGCTAGGATAATGAAATTTGGTATATAGGATCCTTGGCCGAGTCACCAGAACAAGTGTAAAAATTTTTAAAATCCGCCCACTGCCACGCCCCTTTTTAGAAAAAACGTAGTTTTAAGCCAAACCGTAAGGAATTTCAAAAAAGTGTGTTTGCAACATATTTAGACAATCCCAATATCTATATTTCGTCCATACAAAGTTTTTTGCCACGCCCACTTTTTGGGGGCGTTTTTAGTAAAAAACATTTTTGTCCAAATGTTAAAACTTTAAAAAAAATTTTTGATGCAAATACTTCCGCAATGGTAATATAAACATTTTGTTCATAGATCATTTTCACCTACGCCCACATTTTGGGGGCGTTTTCTTACAAAAACCATTTGTATACCCCCTACCAAGGCATTAGCAATAGAAAACCGTTGTTTTTTGTCGAACCACAAAAGATTTTGATAAACTGTCTGAGCAATATATTGTGACAATATCATTTTCTGTATTTCATCGCCATAAGGCCTATATTTTGAGGATATTAATTTTAAGGATGGGATGGGATAGGGTTTTCAACGATCCGCATAGCGGATTGTAACCTCTCATATGTTTATACCCTATCCCATAGGGGGGTATATTAGTTTTGATACTTAGTTTGTAACATAGAGAAATAATTTTGCTACATATACCTCAAAGTATATGGATCGACTCAGAATCGCTAGCTGAGTCGAATTAGCCATGTCTGTCTGTCCGTCCGTCCGTCCGTCCGTCCGTCCGTCCGTCCGTCTGTCTGTTCGTCAGCGGTTTTTGGGCCTTAAATTTTGAGCTAGGATAATGAAATTTGGTATATAGGATCCTCGTCCGTGCCACCAGAACAAGTGTAAAAATTTTTGAAATCCGCCCACTGCCACGCCCCCTTTTTAGGAAAACTTATTTTTTGGCTAAACCGTAAGGAATTTCAAAAAAGTGTCTGAGTAGCATATTTAGACAATCCTAATATCTATATTTCGTTCATACAAAGTTTTTTGCCACGCCCACTTTTTGGTTGCGTTTTTAGTAAAAAACGCTTTTTGTCCAAATTTTAAAACTTTCGAAAAAAAAATTGATGCAAATACTTCCGAAATGGTAATATAAACATTTTGTCCATAGATCATTTTCACCTACGCCCACATTTTGGGGGCGTTTTCTTACAAAAACCATTTGTATACCCCATCCCAAGGCATTAGCAATAGAAATACGTTGTTTTTTTGTCGAACCACACAAGATTTTGAGAAACTGTCTGAGTAATATATTGTGACAATGTCATTTTCTGTATTTCATCGCCATAAGGCCTATATTTTGAGGATATTAATTGAAAGGATGGGATGGGATAGGGTATTCAACGATCCGCATAGCGGATTGTAGCCTCTCATATGTTTATACCCTATCCCATAGGGGGGTATATTAGTTTTGATACTTAGTTTGTAACATAGAGAAATAATTTTGCTACATATACCTCAAAGTATATGGATCGACTCAGAATCGCTAGCTGAGTCGAATTAGCCATGTCTGTCTGTCCGTCCGTCCGTCCGTCCGTCCGTCAGCGGTTTTTGGGCCTTAAATTTTGAGCTAGGATAATGAAATTTGGTATATAGGATCCTCGTCCGTGCCACCAGAACAAGTGTAAAAATTTTTGAAATCCGCCCACTGCCACGCCCCCTTTTTAGGAAAACTTATTTTTTGGCTAAACCGTAAGGAATTTCAAAAAAGTGTCTGAGTAGCATATTTAGACAATCCTAATATCTATATTTCGTTCATACAAAGTTTTTTGCCACGCCCACTTTTTGGGGGCGTTTTTAGTAAAAAACGCTTTTTGTCCAAATTTTAAAACTTTCGAAAAAAAAATTGATGCAAATACTTCCGAAATGGTAATATAAACATTTTGTCCATAGATCATTTTCACCTACGCCCACATTTTGGGGGCGTTTTCTTACAAAAACCATTTGTATACCCCATCCCAAGGCATTAGCAATAGAAATACGTTGTTTTTTTGTCGAACCACACAAGATTTTGAGAAACTGTCTGAGTAATATATTGTGACAATGTCATTTTCTGTATTTCATCGCCATAAGGCCTATATTTTGAGGATATTAATTGAAAGGATGGGATGGGATAGGGTATTCAACGATCCGCATAGCGGATTGTAGCCTCTCATATGTTTATACCCTATCCCATAGGGGTATATTAGTTTTGATACTTAGTTTGTAACATAGAGAAATAATTTTGCTACATATACCTCAAAGTATATGGATCGACTCAGAATCGCTAGCTGAGTCGATTAAGCCTTGTCTGTCTGTCCGTCCGTCCGTCCGTCTGTACGTCACCGATTTTTAGGCCTTAAATTTTGCGCTAGGATAATGAAATTTGGTATATAGGATCCTCGTCTCTGCCTACAGAACAAGTGTAAAATTTTTGAAATCCGCCTACTGCCATGCCCCCTTTTAAGAAAAACTCAGTTTTTGACCAAACCGTAAGGAATTTTAAAAAAGTTTCTGAACAACATATTTAGACAATATTAATATCTATATTTCGTCCATATAAAGTTTTTTGCCACGCCCACTTTTTGGGGGCGTTTTCAATAAAAAACTGTTTTCGGTCAAATTTTAAATTTTTCGAAAAAAATTTTGATGCAGAATCATTAACATTATTAATATGAACATTTCGTCTATATACCATTTTAACCCACGCCCACTTTTTGGGGGCGTTTTTATATAAAAACCATTTTTATACACTACCCCATAATTTATGCAAGAGAAAACCTTGTCTTTTGTAGAACCGTTAAAGTGTTTTGTAAGCAGTCTGAAGAATTTGTTGTCACTATATCATTTTTTCTATTTATCCACATCGTGTTTTTAGCCATGCCTCCCTTTTTTGGGGATTTTAGTTTTATGGATAGGATGGGATAGGGTATTCAACGATCCGCACAGCGGATTGTAGCCTTCTCATATGTTTATACCCTATCCCATAGGGGTATATTAGTTTTGTTATACCCTATCCCATAGGGGTATATTAGTTTTGATACTTAGTTTGTAACATAGAGAAATAATTTTGCTACATATACCTCAAAGTATATGGATCGACTCAGAATCGCTAGCTGAGTCGATTAAGCCTTGTCTGTCTGTCCGTCCGTCCGTCCGTCCGTCCGTCTGTACGTCACCGATTTTTAGGCCTTAAATTTTGCGCTAGGATAATGAAATTTGGTATATAGGATCCTCGTCTCTGCCTACAGAACAAGTGTAAAAATTTTTGAAATCCGCCTACTGCCACGCCCCCTTTTAAGAAAAACTCAGTTTTTGACCAAACCGTAAGGAATTTTAAAAAAGTTTCTGAACAACATATTTAGACAATATTAATATCTATATTTCGTCCATATAAAGTTTTTTGCCACGCCCACTTTTTGGGGGCGTTTTCAATAAAAAACTGTTTTCGGTCAAATTTTAAATTTTTCGAAAAAAATTTTGATGCAGAATCATTAACATTATTAATATGAACATTTCGTCTATATACCATTTTAACCCACGCCCACTTTTTGGGGGCGTTTTTATATAAAAACCATTTTTATACACTACCCCATAATATATGCAAGAGAAAACCTTGTCTTTTGTAGAACCGTTAAAGTGTTTTGTAAGCAGTCTGAAGAATTTGTTGTCACTATATCATTTTTTCTATTTATCCACATCGTGTTTTTAGCCATGCCTCCCTTTTTTGGGGATTTTAGTTTTATGGATAGGATGGGATAGGGTATTCAACGATCCGCACAGCGGATTGTAGCCTTCTCATATGTTTATACCCTATCCCATAGGGGTATATTAGTTTTGATACTTAGTTTGTAACATAGAGAAATAATTTTGCTACATATACCTCAAAGTATATGGATCGACTCAGAATCGCTAGCTGAGTCGATTAAGCCATGTCTGTCTGTCCGTCCGTCCGTCCGTCCGTCCGTCCGTCCGTCCGTCCGTCCGTCCGTCCGTCCGTCCGTCCGTCCGTCCGTCCGTCTGTACGTCACCGATTTTTAGGCCTTAAATTTTGAGCTAGGATAATGAAATTTGGTATATAGGATCCTCGTCTCTGCCTACAGAACAAGTGTAAAAATTTTTGAAATCCGCCCACTGCCACGCCCCCTTTTAAGAAAAACTCAGTTTTTGACCAAACCGTAAGGAATTTTAAAAAAGTTTCTGAACAACATATTTAGACAATATTAATATCTATATTTCGTCCATATAAAGTTTTTTGCCACGCCCACTTTTTGGGGGCGTTTTCAATAAAAAACTGTTTTCGGTCAAATTTTAAATTTTTCGAAAAAAATTTTGATGCAGAATCATTAACATTATTAATATGAACATTTCGACTATATACCATTTTAACCCACGCCCACTTTTTGGGGGCGTTTTTATATAAAAACCATTTTTATACACTACCCCATAACATATGCAAGAGAAAACCTTGTCTTTTGTAGAACCGTTAAAGTGTTTTGTAAGCAGTCTGAAGAATTTGTTGTCACTATATCATTTTTTCTATTTATCCACATCGTGTTTTTAGCCATGCCCCCTTTTTTGGGGATTTTAGTTTTATGGATAGGATGGGATAGGGTATTCAACGATCCGCACAGCGGATTGTAGCCTTCTCATATGTTTTTTTTTGTTTTTATACCCTATCCCATAGGGGTATATTAGTTTTGATACTTAGTTTGTAACATAGAGAAATAATTTAACTACATATACCTCAAAGTATATGGATCGACTCAGAATCGCTAGCTGAGTTGAATTAGCCATGTCTGTCCGTCCGTCCGTCCGTCCGTCCGTCCGTCCGTCCGTCTGTCTGTTCGTCACCGATTTTTGGGCCTTAAATTTTGAGCTAGGATAATGAAATTTGGTATATAGGATCCTTGGCCGAGTCACCAGAACAAGTGTAAAAATTTTTTAAATCCGCCCACTGCCACGCCCCCTTTTAGAAAAAACGTAGTTTTAAGGCAAACCGTAAGGAATTTCAAAAAAGTGTGTTAGCAACATATTAAGACAATCCTAATATCTATATTTCGTCCATACAAAGTTTTTTGCCACGCCCACTTTTTGGGGGCGTTTTTAGTAAAAAACGTTTTTTGTCCAAATTTTAAAACTTTCGAAAAAAATTTTGATGCAAATACTTCCGCAATGGTAATATAAACATTTTGTCTATAGATCATTTTCTCCTACGCCCACATTTTGGGGGCGTTTTCTTACAAAAACCATTTGTATACCCCATCCCAAGGCATTAGCAATAGAAATACGTTGTTTTTTGTCGAACCACAAAAGATTTTGAGAAACTGTCTGAGCAATATATTGTGACAATGTCATTTTCTGTTTTTCATCGCCATAAGGCCTATATTTTGAGGATATTAATTTAAAGGATGGGATGGGATAGGGTATTCAACGATCCGCTTGGCGGATTGTAGCCTCTCATATGTTTATACCCTATCCCATAGGGGGGTATATTAGTTTTGATACTTAGTTTGTAACATAGAGAAATAATTTTGCTACATATACCTCAAAGTATATGGATCGACTCAGAATCGCTAGCTGAGTCGAATTAGCCATGTCTGTCTGTCCGTCCGTCCGTCCGTCCGTCCGTCCGTCTGTCTGTTCGTCAGCGGTTTTTGGGCCTTAAATTTTGAGCTAGGATAATGAAATTTGGTATATAGGATCCTCGTCCGTGCCACCAGAACAAGTGTAACAATTTTTGAAATCCGCCCACTGCCACGCCCCCTTTTTAGGAAAACTTATTTTTTGGCTAAACCGTAAGGAATTTCAAAAAGGTGTCTGAGTAGCATATTTAGACAATCCTAATATCTATATTTCGTTCATACAAAGTTTTTTGCCACGCCCACTTTTTGGGGGCGTTTTTAGTAAAAAACGCTTTTTGTCTAAATTTTAAAACTTTCGAAAAAAAAATTGATGCAAATACTTCCGAAATGGTAATATAAACATTTTGTCCATAGATCATTTTCACCTACGCCCACATTTTGGGGGCGTTTTCTTACAAAAACCATTTGTATACCCCATCCCAAGGCATTAGCAATAGAAATACGTTGTTTTTTTGTCGAACCACACAAGATTTTGAGAAACTGTCTGAGTAATATATTGTGACAATGTCATTTTCTGTATTTCATCGCCATAAGGCCTATATTTTGAGGATATTAATTGAAAGGATGGGATGGGATAGGGTATTCAACGATCCGCATAGCGGATTGTAGCCTCTCATATGTTTATACCCTATCCCATAGGGGTATATTAGTTTTGATACTTAGTTTGTAACATAGAGAAATAATTTAACTACATATACCTCAAAGTATATGGATCGACTCAGAATCGCTAGCTGAGTTGAATTAGCCATGTCTGTCCGTCCGTCCGTCCGTCCGTCCGTCCGTCTGTCTGTTCGTCACCGATTTTTGGGCCTTAAATTTTGAGCTAGGATAATGAAATTTGGTATATAGGATCCTTGGCCGAGTCACCAGAACAAGTGTAAACATTTTTAAAATCCGCCTACTGCCACGCCCCCTTTTAGAAAAAACGTAGTTTTAAGGCAAACCGTAAGGAATTTCAAAAAAGTGTGTTAGCAACATATTAAGACAATCCTAATATCTATATTTCGTCCATACAAAGTTTTTTGCCACGCCCACTTTTTGGGGGCGTTTTTAGTAAAAAACGTTTTTTGTCCAAATTTTAAAACTTTCGAAAAAAATTTTGATGCAAATACTTCCGCAATGGTAATATAAACATTTTGTCTATAGATCATTTTCTCCTACGCCCACATTTTGGGGGCGTTTTCTTACAAAAACCATTTGTATACCCCATCCCAAGGCATTAGCAATAGAAATACGTTGTTTTTTGTCGAACCACAAAAGATTTTGAGAAACTGTCTGAGCAATATATTGTGACAATGTCATTTTCTGTTTTTCATCGCCATAAGGCCTATATTTCGAGGATATTAATTTAAAGGATGGGATGGGATAGGGTATTCAACGATCCGCATAGCGGATTGTAGCCTCTCATATGTTTATACCCTATCCCATAGGGGGGTATATTAGTTTTGATACTTAGTTTGTAACATAGAGAAATAATTTTGCTACATATACCTCAAAGTATATGGATCGACTCAGAATCGCTAGCTGAGTCGAATTAGCCATGTCTGTCTGTCCGTCCGTCCGTCCGTCCGTCCGTCCGTCTGTCTGTTCGTCAGCGGTTTTTGGGCCTTAAATTTTGAGCTAGGATAATGAAATTTGGTATATAGGATCCTCGTCCGTGCCACCAGAACAAGTGTAACAATTTTTGAAATCCGCCCACTGCCACGCCCCCTTTTTAGGAAAACTTATTTTTTGGCTAAACCGTAAGGAATTTCAAAAAAGTGTCTGAGTAGCATATTTAGACAATCCTAATATCTATATTTCGTTCATACAAAGTTTTTTGCCACGCCCACTTTTTGGGGGCGTTTTTAGTAAAAAACGCTTTTTGTCCAAATTTTAAAACTTTCGAAAAAAAAATTGATGCAAATACTTCCGAAATGGTAATATAAACATTTTGTCCATAGATCATTTTCACCTACGCCCACATTTTGGGGGCGTTTTCTTACAAAAACCATTTGTATACCCCATCCCAAGGCATTAGCAATAGAAATACGTTGTTTTTTTGTCGAACCACACAAGATTTTGAGAAACTGTCTGAGTAATATATTGTGACAATGTCATTTTCTGTATTTCATCGCCATAAGGCCTATCTTTTGAGGATATTAATTGAAAGGATGGGATGGGATAGGGTATTCAACGATCCGCATAGCGGATTGTAGCCTCTCATATGTTTATACCCTATCCCATAGGGGTATATTAGTTTTGATACTTAGTTTGTAACATAGAGAAATAATTTAACTACATATACCTCAAAGTATATGGATCGACTCAGAATCGCTAGCTGAGTTGAATTAGCCATGTCTGTCCGTCCGTCCGTCCGTCCGTCTGTCTGTTCGTCACCGATTTTTGGGCCTTAAATTTTGAGCTAGGATAATGAAATTTGGTATATAGGATCCTTGGCCGAGTCACCAGAACAAGTGTAAACATTTTTAAAATCCGCCCACTGCCACGCCCCCTTTTAGAAAAAACGTAGTTTTAAGGCAAACCGTAAGGAATTTCAAAAAAGTGTGTTAGCAACATATTAAGACAATCCTAATATCTATATTTCGTCCATACAAAGTTTTTTGCCACGCCCACTTTTTGGGGGCGTTTTTAGTAAAAAACGTTTTTTGTCCAAATTTTAAAACTTTCCAAAAAAATTTTGATGCAAATACTTCCGCAATGGTAATATAAACATTTTGTCTATAGATCATTTTCTCCTACGCCCACATTTTGGGGGCGTTTTCTTACAAAAACCATTTGTATACCCCATCCCAAGGCATTAGCAATAGAAATACGTTGTTTTTTGTCGAACCACAAAAGATTTTGAGAAACTGTCTGAGCAATATATTGTGACAATGTCATTTTCTGTTTTTCATCGCCATAAGGCCTATATTTTGAGGATATTAATTTAAAGGATGGGATGGGATAGGGTATTCAACGATCCGCATAGCGGATTGTAGCCTCTCATATGTTTATACCCTATCCCATAGGGGGGTATATTAGTTTTGATACTTAGTTTGTAACATAGAGAAATAATTTTGCTACATATACCTCAAAGTATATGGATCGACTCAGAATCGCTAGCTGAGTCGAATTAGCCATGTCTGTCTGTCCGTCCGTCCGTCCGTCCGTCCGTCTGTCTGTTCGTCACCGATTTTTGGGCCTTAAATTTTGAGCTAGGATAATGAAATTTGGTATATAGGATCCTCGTCCGTGCCACCAGAACAAGTGTAAAAATTTTTGAAATCCGCCCACTGCCACGCCCCCTTTTTAGAAAAACTCATTTTTTGGCCAAACCGTAAGGAATTTCAAAAAAGTGTCTGAGCAGGATATTTAGACAACCCTAATATATATATTTCGTCCATACAAAGTTTTTTGCCACGCCCACTTTTTGGGGGCGTTTTTAGTAAAAAACGTTTTTTGTCCAAATTTTAAAACTTTCGAAAAAAATTTTGATGCAAATACTTCCGCAATGGTAATATAAACATTTTGTCAATAGATCATTTTCTCCTACGCCCACATTTTGGGGGCGTTTTCTTACAAAAACCATTTGTATACCCCATCCCAAGGCATTAGCAATAGAAATACGTTGTTTTTTGTCGAACCACAAAAGATTTTGAGAAACTGTCTGAGCAATATATTGTGACAATGTCATTTTCTGTTTTTCATCGCCATAAGGCCTATATTTTGAGGATATTAATTTAAAGGATGGGATGGGATAGGGTATTCAACGATCCGCATAGCGGATTGTAGCCTCTCATATGTTTATACCCTATCCCATAGGGGGGTATATTAGTTTTGATACTTAGTTTGTAACATAGAGAAATAATTTTGCTACATATACCTCAAAGTATATGGATCGACTCAGAATCGCTAGCTGAGTCGAATTAGCCATGTCTGTCTGTCCGTCCGTCCGTCCGTCCGTCCGTCTGTCTGTTCGTCACCGATTTTTGGGCCTTAAATTTTGAGCTAGGATAATGAAATTTGGTATATAGGATCCTCGTCCGTGCCACCAGAACAAGTGTAAAAATTTTTGAAATCCGCCCACTGCCACGCCCCCTTTTTAGAAAAACTCATTTTTTGGCCAAACCGTAAGGAATTTCAAAAAAGTGTCTGAGCAGGATATTTAGACAACCCTAATATATATATTTCGTCCATACAAAGTTTTTTGCCACGCCCACTTTTTGGGGGCGTTTTTAGTAAAAAACGTTTTTTGTCCAAATTTTAAAACTTTCGAAAAAAATTTTGATGCAAATACTTCCGCAATGGTAATATAAACATTTTGTCTATAGATCATTTTCTCCTACGCCCACATTTTGGGGGCGTTTTCTTACAAAAACCATTTGTATACCCCATCCCAAGGCATTAGCAATAGAAATACGTTGTTTTTTGTCGAACCACAAAAGATTTTGAGAAACTGTCTGAGCAATATATTGTGACAATGTCATTTTCTGTTTTTCATCGCCATAAGGCCTATATTTTGAGGATATTAATTTAAAGGATGGGATGGGATAGGGTATTCAACGATCCGCTTGGCGGATTGTAGCCTCTCATATGTTTATACCCTATCCCATAAGGGTATATTAGTTTTGATACATAGTTTGTAACATAGAGAAATAATTTAGCTACATATACCTCAAAGTATATGGATCGACTCAGAATCGATAACTGAGTCGATTTAGCCATGTCTGTCCGTCCGTCCGTCCGTACGTCACCAGTTTTTGGGCCTTAAATTTTGAGCTAGAAGGATGAAATTTGGTACACGTGCTCTTTGTTTCTCCCAGCAGAACAAGTGTAAAAATTTTTGAAATCCGCCCACTGCCACGCCCCCTTTTTAGAAAAACGTATTTTTTGGCCAAACCATAAGGAATTTTGAAAAACTTTCTGAACAACATATTTAGACAATCTGAATATCTGTATTTCGTTCATATAAAGTTTTTTGCCACGCCCAATTTTTGGGGGCGTTTTTAATAAAAAAAAAATCAAATTTTAATATTTTCTAAAAAAACTTTTGATGCAGAATCATTAGTAATATAAATATGAACATTTCGTCAATAGACCATTTTAACCCAAGCCCACTTTTTGGGGGCGTTTTTATATAAAAACCATTTTTATACCCTACCCCATAACATATGCAGGAGAAAACCTTGTCTTTTGTGCAGTCTGAAGAATTTGTTGTCACCATGTCATTTTCTTTATTTTATCCACATCGTGTTTTTAGCCATGTCCACTTTTTGGGGATTTAAGTTTTACAGATAGGATGGGATAGGGTATTCAACGATCCGCACAGTGGATTGTAGCCCTCTCATATGTTTATACCCTATCCCATAGGGGGGTATATTAGTTTTGATACTTAGTTTGTAACATAGAGAAATAATTTTGCTACATATACCTCAAAGTATATGGATCGACTCAGAATCGATAGCTGAGTCGAATTAGCCATGTCTGTCTGTCCGTCCGTCCGTCCGTCCGTCTGTCTGTTCGTCAGCGGTTTTTGGGCCTTAAATTTTGAGCTAGGATAATGAAATTTGAAATATAGGATCCTCGTCCGTGCCACCAGAACAAGTGTAAAAATTTTTGAAATCCGCCCACTGCCACGCCCCCTTTTTGGGAAAACTTATGTTTTGGCCAAACCGTTAGGAATTTCAAAAAAGTGTCTGAGTAGCATATTTAGACAATCCTAATATCTATATTTCGTTCATACAAAGTTTTTTGCCGCGCCCACTTTTTGGGGGCGTTTTTAGTAAAAAACGCTTTTTGTCCAAATTTTAAAACTTTCGAAAAAAATTTTGATGCAAATACTTCCGCAATGGTAATATAAACATTTTGTCCATAGATCATTTTCACCTACGCCCACATTTTGGGGGCGTTTTCTTACAAAAACCATTTGTATACCCCATCCCAAGGCATTAGCAATAGAAATACGTTGGTTTTTGTCGAACCACAAAAGATTTTGATAAACTGTCTGAGCAATATATTGTGACAATGTCATTTTCTGTATTTCATCGCCATAAGGCCTATATTTTGAGGATATTAATTTAAAGGATGGGATGGGATAGGGTATTCAACGATCCGCATAGCGGATTGTAGCCTCTCATATGTTTTTTTTTTTTGTTTGTGTCAAAATAGTTGCTTGTTTAGGTGTTTAGAAATTGTCTTTCAGAAATAAAATTGACTTTTTTGGATGGTGGGTAAATATAAGCAAATATAAAAAAAAATGTGGACTCACCGAATGATTTTGAGCTACCTTTCTTATAGTTTTTTTTCTCTACGATGTCCAGGGGTGTGGGGACCTTATGCATAATTTCTCCAGCCCGAGGTCTTAGTTGTTTGAAGTAATTGTGTATCTGTTAAAAGTTATAAAGTGTTTATATTTACTTATTTACCATCTATTTGAAAATTAGGTATACTTATCTTTGTGCGTTGTTTTAGTTTTTCTTTTTTTTTTTTTTTTTACAATAGGGAGTTGAGGGATTGAGGAAGGAAGCTGTGTGTATGTGTGTTTGATTTGTTTTTTATACCCTATCCCATAGGGGTATATTAGTTTTGATACTTAGTTTGTAACATAGAGAAATAATTTTGCTACATATACCTCAAAGTATATGGATCGACTCAGAATCGCTAGCTGAGTCGATTAAGCCATGTCTGTCTGTCCGTCCGTCCGTCCGTCCGTCCGTCCGTCTGTACGTCACCGATTTTTAGGCCTTAAATTTTGAGCTAGGATAATGAAATTTGGTATATAGGATCCTCGTCTCTGCCTACAGAACAAGTGTAAAAATTTTTGAAATCCGCCCACTGCCACGCCCCCTTTTAAGAAAAACTCAGTTTTTGACCAAACCGTAAGGAATTTTAAAAAAGTTTCTGAACAACATATTTAGACAATATTAATATCTATATTTCGTCCATATAAAGTTTTTTGCCACGCCCACTTTTTGGGGGCGTTTTCAATTAAAAACTGTTTTCGGTCAAATTTTAAATTTTTCGAAAAAAATTTTGATGCAGAATCATTAACATTATTAATATGAACATTTCGTCTCTATACCATTTTAACCCACGCCCACTTTTTGGGGGCGTTTTTATATAAAAACCATTTTTATACACTACCCCATAACATATGCAGGAGAAAACCTTGTCTTTTGTAGAACCGCAAAATTGTTTTGTAAGCAGTCTGAAGAACTTGTTGTCACTATATCATTTTTTCTATTTTATCCACATCGTGTTTTTAGCCATGTCCCCTTTTTTGGGGATTTTAGTTTTATGGATAGGATGGGATAGGGTATTCAACGATCCGCACAGCGGATTGTAGCCTTCTCATATGTTTTTTGTCTAGATAGGTATTTAAATTGTGATATGTTAATATGTAAGAATATGAAAATGAATGTAAGTATAAATGTAAGTATAAATTAATTAATTTAAATGTAGTGTATAGTGTGTGAATGTATATATAAAACTAATCGAGTGGACTTATCTGTGTGACCGTATGATGGTGGTGTTCCTTTTGTATGATGCAGATGCAACTGCAGGCTGGTGAAACGAGGATTATTTGGGTGTTGATAAAAATTATGTGCCAGATAAAGATGATGATTATGAAGCTGCTTAAAGTTGTTGATGACGATGATTAAGATGATGATGATTTTGATGATAAAGATGATAATGAGGAGGATAGAGATGAAGATGAATAATTTAAAGATGAGGTTTGTGTGTTCCGGTGGAAAATGAATGGCGGGGTTAAAGGTGATGAATTGCTGATGGAGATGGTGATAAAGATGAAGAGGGTAGAGATGATGATATTAACGACTGCGTTACAAGATATTATCTTGCAGATCCGTTCGAAAAACAAACGAATAACGTGGATCGTGATGTCGTGCTACTGATGAGGACTAGTCTGCTTTTTATGCGATTTACGGCCGGTTTTAAACGATTTCGGCCAATACGTAGGAATCACTTTGGCTCGCTACCCTTACCAAACCACTCAAACACCGGTATGAAGGAGACACTATGGGCGATCGTAAGCGAAATAGAGAATTTTAGTCACAAAATTATCTATAAGGGATTTTTATTTTCAATGGTTATTCCGTCAAACAATTACTCACCATGAAAGTATTTCTTTTCTAGCCCAAAACACTGCGACGATTATAGGTGTCTCACTTCATACACGAAGTAAAGATGTTTTATAGTTGATTCGATGTGACAAGAGCTACTTCGAAGACACAATAAACACATTTTGGAAACTACATTAACACAATTTGAACTCACTTGTGGATATGATTTTTAAATCTCCTTTTTTTTGTATTGTTCCTTTTTTAATCACTGAAGAAAAAAAAATGCACACGACTGGTAAATTCCCCTTTTTCCGATTAAAAACGTTTTGTTACACACGCCAACTATTCTGAAATCAAAATTGACTTTCTCGAGCTTTTTTTAAACTGTCAGTTTGGGCGATGGCTATGCCAAGATCAGCTGTAGCTAAAAGAGAAACTGAGCTTCGCGTCACTGCTCTTTATAACCATCACTTATTCGCATACCGTACTATGCACTATTCAACTACCGTATTTTTAAAATTTCGGTGATTTCGGTCGTTGACTCTTGCGGCTTGCTCACCCATACTACCTGATTCTCTTTACCACTGAGTAGTTGGGTACCTCAGTCAATCAATGTGTATGTAAGGTATTGTTTATTTTTTTTTTCTCTCTCTCCTTTTTCTGTTTGCAAAAAAAAATCATTTTTTTTAAAGCCTGAACATATGCAGTGATTAATTAAAGTTTTTAATTACACCATTGAAATGCATAAAGCTTTTTATACCCTATCCCATAGGGGGGTATATTAGTTTTGATACTTAGTTTGTAACATAGAGAAATAATTTTGCTACATATACCTCAAAGTATATGGATCGACTCAGAATCGCTAGCTGAGTCGAATTAACCATGTCTGTCTGTCCGTCCGTCCGTCCGTCCGTCCGTCTGTCTGTTCGTCAGCGGTTTTTGGGCCTTAAATTTTGAGCTAGGATAATGAAATTTGGTATATAGGATCCTCGTCCGTGCCACCAGAACAAGTGTAAACATTTTTGAAATCCGCCCACTGCCACGCCCCCTTTTAAGGAAAACTTATTTTTTGGCCAAACCGTAAGGAATTTCAAAAAAGTGTCTTTGTAGCATATTTAGACAATCCTAATATCTATATTTCGTTCATACAAAGTTTTTTGCCACGCCCACTTTTTGGGGGCGTTTTTAGTAAAAAACGCTTTTTGTCCAAATTTTAAAACTTTCGAAAGAAATTTTGATGCAAATACTTCCAAAATGGTAATATAAACATTTTGTCTATAGATCATTTTCACCTACGCCCACATTTTGGGGGCGTTTTCTTACAAAAACCATTTGTATACCCCATCCCAAGGCATTAGCAATAGAAATACGTTGTTTTTTGTCGAACCACACAAGGGGCTCAGTGGCGCGGTGGTTAGTGCGATGAGCTGCCGCGCAGAAGGTCTGGGTTCGATTCCCAGCCGTAGCAACACCTAAAATGATTTTTCACTGGCCCTCCTCTCGTGATGATCTGACAAATCATCCGAGTAGTATCAATTGTCAAGAATAGCTTATCTCAACTTAGCCGTTCGGAGTCGGCATAAAACAGGAGGTCCCGCCATCGTGCAAGAAGTACACACGCACACATGAATGGTTGTGAGAAAGCTAGGCCCTGGGTACTAACGAGCCTGTTGCGCCAAAAATTTGTATTTGTACACAAGATTTAGAGAAACTGTCTGAGCAATATATTGTGACAATGTCATTTTCTGTATTTCATCGCCATAAGGCCTATATTTTGAGGATATTAATTTAAAGGATGGGATGGGATAGGGTATTCAACGATCCGCATAGCGGATTGTAGCCTCTCATATGTTTAATTTCAAAAACAGAGCTTCCAAAACCGAAGAGGGGAAGCGTAAAATTTTTGGTGGTTTAATTATTAATATTATTAAATCCGTTCCCCACAACTTGGTTGATGTTTCGGTGCATGCTCCCTACCAAAACATCACCACCGTATTTAAAAAGCTCCGCTGGTAAGCCATCAGAAGTTCAGAACCTGCGGCCTTGTTGTTCTTAAGCTTTTTTATAGCTAGGCCAGGTGGAAATAGTTCTTCATTGACTGGACGTGGGTTATCTTCTTACCCCATCACTCTCTTTACATATGATACCCATTTAGCAGCTGTTGGAAACGCTGCTTAAACACATCTACTATTCCCTGCGCTTGTGGTAGGTGCGTGCACAGAGGAGAGTTTCATACTCAGGCGCTCACTGTAGCATCTGGCTACTCCAGGTGTGCTAAGGCGTCCAACGTCGAATTTCTTCTTCTGTGCAGTTCGCAGCTCCTTCTCGTTGGACACTCGAGCTCTGAATTTAGCCGCGACAAGAAAATGGTCAGAGACGACGTTTGCCCTCGGAATGTATGCACGTCGAGGATGTTGGGTGCGTGCCTCTCATCGATTAGCACATGGTCGATTTGTTGTTGTCGTTTCGTGGATTCTGTGCTTACCAACTAAACCACCATAGATGTTTTTTACGACTTTAGGGCTCGTATATCATTCACTGCCTGGGGCCCTATAGAACGGTGTCAAATTCGGAATTCTATTAAAGCTGAGTTCTCCAATACTAGAGGACACCGAATTCCACGTTCAGTTTCGAAGAAGCTCATCAAAATTTTTCAATCATGTACTGAATTTCGACAATTCGAATATATAGTGGGTAAGGCAGGTGTAAGCATGTTTATTTTTTGTCTTCCAAAAATCGGTCCGACTCACTTGATTTACAATTTGTTTCTTTTTCTTTTGAGGGTCAAAGCGGAAAAATATTTTTTTAGAAAGGAACAGTAATGCTGAATACAATAAACAAAAATTAAATTCTGATTAAAAACTTTTACCGTTGATTTTATATCTCTTTTCACACTATGCAAAAACGTTTACAGTTTTTCAATTCATTGAACCTACAGAAATTTAAAACATATGAGAGGCTACAATCCGCTGTGCGGATCGTTGAATACCCTATCCCATCCCATCTGTTTGGGATTCAATATAATGTCCAATGAATTTTTTATTTAATCCGCATTAATTGTTAATACTTGCCAATATCAAGAAACCATACCCTATTACACTAATGTTATTTTATAGTTTGACTATTGCTATATTATCATTTGAAATGTTATCAATGCTAAAAATCAGTTATTTACAATAATTCCCCTTTTTTACATAAGTGCCTCTTGAATTTGAATTAACGGGCTTGCATTCTGCAATGCAAGTAAGTGAAGAGAGTTAAATAGTATGTACATATTGGAGCTTTATTTTACATAGAAGATCGGGAAAAGTGTACACTTTTATGAACTTTTGTAACTTTTTTTTTAGTTGGACACTCAAGCAATAAGGTTGTATAGTTTCGAGCCAATAAATTGTATTCCCCCTTTTAAATAAAAAATAAACAAAACTCATTTGAACCTTTTCACTGCCGACGTAAGATTTGTTCTTGTTGTTTTGTACGCTGCATATTCGGGAAAAAAAAATCATCGGTTGCAGCCCTTGACGGTTTGTTCGCTAGCGCTCTGTGGTTAATTATGCTAAATCAAAATCATTGGTCCTTCGGTAGCCGTGTGCAATAAATTTGATTGAACCTGTGTGAAAATTAATCTTTATCGGAATATCACGTGTGTTTGAGAACAATACAAATTCATGTGCTCGCTCAGTTATATATTGCTTAAAAATAGTTTAGTCCCTCGTCGAAATTATTTCTTTATTTTTTGCGATTTCTTCTGATTTGAGGTAGAGTGATATTCTACACTGGGTTAATTGATTAAGACTTTCGTGGCCGATTAATTAAGTTTGTATCAAAATGAGTTCTCTACAATTGCGCGGTCATGCAAAAGCTAGCATTACACGAGCTGCAGTTTTTAGCGAAAATATAACGGATGATGTAGGTATTGAGATGTTGGAAGTTAGATTGGCTAAGTTAGAAATTTCTTGGAAGGAATTTTCGTGTCATCATTCGGCAAGCTTGGATAGTATAGCAGAAAAAGATGCTGAAGAATTTACTCAGGAATTCGTTGAGTACGAGGAAAAATATTTCAATGCAAACGCGAAATTAACAAAGGCTCTTCGTAAACGAATTGGTGCTGAGAAGCAGAAAGGTGTATTAGAGCAGCTTGCAGAACATCAGTCCACGTTTTTAAATAAAATAAATTCCTCTGGATCGTCAAATGTAAGCCTTCCAAAAATTTCTATAACTCCTTTTTCCGGTAACTACAAAGATTGGCCCACCGCGACATGTTCATCGACTCGGTTGACAGTAATGACAATTTGACTTCAACACAAAAGTTTCACTTTCTGAAATCGTTTTTGAGAGACGAAGCGGCTGATCTAATAAGCCATATTTCACCAACAGACGCTAATTATGTTGGAGCGTGGGAAAAACTCGAAAAACTTTATAACCGTGTTAATTTGTTGGTGCATTCCTTAATTCAGTCTTTTGTTTCGTTGCCTTCGATGACTTCAACGAATTCCAATATTCTTCGTAAAATAACGAACGGTGCTGATGAAGTCATTCGCGGTCTTGAGGCGGCAAACAAAACAAATCGTGATCCATGGCTTATTTTTTTGCTTCTTAATAAATTGGATGAAGATACTCGCCATGCTTGGGCTAAGGAAATAGGTTCAAGGGATAATTGTTCAATACAGGAATTAATTGATTTCCTTGCGTTACGATGTGATGCCTTTGAGTCGTGCAAACCTATGAACATTTCGGGATTATCGCGTAAAGAACAATCGGTGTCTATACGAACACATTTAGCCGAATCTCGTGAACAGCATACAAAATGCCCTAAGTGCAAAGGTGACCATTCTTTGTCACAATGTTCTGTATTTCTTGGACTTAGTATAGATTCTCGTCGGACATTTGCTAAAGAGAATTCATTGTGTTTTAATTGTCTTCGCTCAGGTCATGCATCGCACAAGTGCTATAGTCATTCGCGTTGTCGTGTATGCAAATCTCGACATCATTCGCTTGTCCACTCAAATCAATCGAATCTTTCTCAGTCGTCTCCGAAAACAAAATCGAACACCGATTCGCCAGTAGAAATTGCCAAGCCTACACGAACCCCAGATGTTCCCAACTGTAGTTCCAATTTACCTTTAATTACAAATCATTCCCTTGAACTTAGCCTTCGAAAACAAACAATTTTACCTACTATTTTGGCTAAAATCTAGGATCGTCAGGGACATCTAGTAGATTGTCGGGTTCTATTGGATACAGGTTCGCAGTCTTCATTTATTACAGAAACTTTGGCACAACGGATAGGACTTCGACGCATACATTCTCGAATTCCAATTATGGGACTGTCATCAAAGGAAGCTGGTCACACCAATGGGTGCCTTTCTATATGTTTGGTGTCGCGTTGTAATACATCAAAAATATGTTGCGATGCTCATGTGTTAGGAAAATTGACTTCGAACTTGCCGACATATTCCTTTGATGCTTCATCGTGGACGTATATACAGGGTTTGGATCTAGCGGATCCTCAATTTAATACGTCAAGTTCAATAGATGTTTTGTTAGGAGCGGATAGAGTTTGGTCGATACTTAAGGCAGAACAACTTCAGGGCCCAGATGGTAAGCCCTTAGCACAGAATACATCATTTGGATGGGTCATAACAGGAGAATTATTTGATAGCAATGTTTCTAGTGTTGGATTATGCAGTCACCACTCAGCTATAGATATTGATTCTCTCCTGCAACGTTTTTGGGAACTCGATGAAACTCCTGCTGTTATGGATAAAGCAGAGAATGATCCTGCTGAGGCTCTATTTCGTGAATCCGTTTCTCGCTCAATTGATGGAAGATATATTGTTCCTCTTCTCTTAAAACCTCCTTCGCCTGTCTTTGGAAATACTCTGGGTGCTGCCATCTCACGGTTGCACTCCATGGAGCGTCGGTTTCAAAGAAACTCCGATTTACGGCAACAGTATTGCCAATTTATGGAGGAGTATTTAAGTCTTGGGCATATGCAACATATACCAACTAATGAACTTAAATCCTTCGATGGTAAACAATTCTACCTTCCTCACCATGCTGTGCTTAAACCGGACAGCTCATCCACTAAGCTTCGGGTTGTTTTTGACGGTTCTGTGATTGACTCACGGGGTCAATCCCTAAACAGTCAATTATATATTGGCTTGCCAATTCAACGAGATTTAATTGGGGTTTGTCTCCGCTTTCGTCAGCATCGGTTTGTATTTACGGCTGACATTGTCAAAATGTTTCGACAGATTTTGATTCGTGAAACTGAAACGGACTATCAGCGTATTGTCTGGCGAAATTCTCCAAGCGAAGCAATTCAACACTTTCGGCTTAGAACCATTACATATGGTACTGCATCTGCTCCCTTTTTAGCGGTTCGAGCTCTAAAGCAACTGGCTGATGACTATAAGTTGAAATATCCTATAGCATCTAGAATCATTTTGAACGATGTCTATGTGGATGACATCATGAACGGGACAAACACTATAGAAAGTCTTATGAAAATGAAGTCGGAACTCGTTGAACTTCTAGCTATTGCCAAAATTCAACTCAGGAAATGGAGTTCAAATTGCTGGATTCTTCTTAATAGTCTTCCACAAGAGGATTGCGAATACTCATTTTTTGACATGGAAAACTCGGATATGCTTATAAAGGTCCTAGGAATGTTTTGGAATCCATCTAGTGATGTCTTCTCATTTCGTCTGAATCAACTTAGTCCTGACAGCATATTTACAAGACGAACGTTACTATCTGAAGTCTCCAGAATTTTTGACCCGCTAGGACTCTTGGCTCCTTCCGTAATTGTCTTTAAAATGATGTTCCAAGAACTTTGGTCTTCGGAACTGAAACTTGGATGGGATGATCCACTTCCAGAAAGATTAAGAACTCAGTGGATTAACTATCGGAAGGAACTTCCATTATTTGAAAATATTCGGGTCCCGCGTGGGGTAATTTTTGAAAATGATATAGAATTTCATGGTTTTTCGGATGCCTCATCATTAGCATACGCGGCGGTTGTTTATGCGCGGTCACGATCGATATCTGGTGAAGTAAACGTTACAATAGTCGCGGCGAAAACAAAGGTGGCTCCTTTAAAACCTCTTTCAATCCCGCGGCTTGAACTTTGTGGTGCTTTACTCCTATCAAGACTTTTAAAACTCGAGAAATCGTCTATGAATATAGACAATACATCTAAAACCTTTGCGTGGTGTGACTCAGAAATAGTGCTACATTGGCTTTCTGCGCCACCGCGCCGATGGACTACATTTGTAGCTAATCGCACATCCGCGATTTTGGAAACGGTTCCAAGTCATTCGTGGAGACATATTGCCTCGGAATTCAATCCAGCTGACTGCGCCTCGCGCGGTATTTCCCCTTCGCAGCTCATTAATCATAGCCTTTGGTGGAGCGGTCCCCCTTGGCTATCACATGCAAGTGAACAATGGCTGTGAATTCCTGGTCTAACAATTCAGAACTGGAAAATAGTGAATTGGTTAATGTCGAAACTAGACGTATACCAAAGAATGTGCTTTTAACGTCGCGTGATTCGGACATTATTCAGCGTCTAATAGATAAATTATCATCATGGCATCGTTTAATCAGAGTATTTGCGTTTTGTCGTCGCTTTATTTTAAATTGTCGCTTGAAATCAGACTTTCGCGAATCCCATGGATTGAAATTCACGGAAATTCATTCTGCCAAGATCATTATCTTGAAGTACGTGCAGCAGAATTCATTTTCAAGGGACATAAATGACCTATTGATAAAAAAAACCTTATCGTCGAAATCGGTCCTGCTTAAATATTCTGCCTTTTTGGACAGCGTTGGACTTTTGAGGGTTGGAGGTCGCATTAAACATGCTGTTGTTTCATATAATATAAAACACCCTATAATACTACCTAAATCTAATAAAATTTCATTCCTTATAGTTAAAGAAATTCACTTAAAATACTTGCATGCTGGAGTTTCGGAGACATTTACATTTGTTCGGCAACAGTTCTGGATAATGGGAAGCAGGAACCTAGTTCGAAAGGTGATACATGTTTGCAAACCATGTTTCATGCAACGAAAATCTACCTGCAGCCAACTGATGGGAGACCTTCCTCTTCAACGCATCCAACCAAATCGACCATTTACTGATACCGGCTGTGATTATGCCGGGCCGCTGACAATCAAGCTTAATCGTGGACGAAAGCCAACAATTTTAAAGTCCTACATAGCTCTGTTTATTTGCTTTTCAACTAAGGCTATCCACCTAGAAGTGGTGAGTGATCTTACTACAGATGCCTTCCTTGCTGCCCTGCGTCGGTTTGTATCAAGGCGTGGATTATGCAGAAACATCTATAGTGATAATGGGACCAATTTCCAAGGAGCACGGCGGTGTCTCTCAGAAATGCACAAGTTGGTCATTTCTCAAGCTCACAACGATTATATAACTTCATCGCTTGCAAAGGATGGAATTGCTTGGCACTTCATTCCTCCTTCCGCACCTCACTTCGGTGGACTGTGGGAGGCAGGAGTCAAGTCCGTAAAACTTCACCTTCGTCGGGTTATTATTTTTTTTTTTTTTTTATTATTATTATTTATTATGTAAAGTCTTTACACTGTAAGATACAAGATCTTTTAAATTAGTGAAAGAATCGAGAAAGATACAAAATAGTGATTACAATTAGTAGACTGTGTGTGAATTGAATACTAGTAGGCAAAAAATAATTTAAAATAACAGGAGATCGAAATAAAAATTTAAAATAATAAAAAATTAAATGTATTTATAAGCAAAGAAAATAAATAAGTGAAGGGGAAAAAAGTTATCATTAGAGTGACGTGAAGTGTTGCCAGAGCGTTCTCCTAAATTGAATTGTGCGACTCATTAATCGAATAGTTAAAGGTAGGGAATTCCACAGTTCAATAACATGAATTAAAAATTGACGCTTTGAAACTAAATAGTTACAGCGTACCGGTATAAGTTTAAGAGTTCTTAAGGAACGCGAAAAAGGAATAAGGTTAAATAAGTAAAGTGGTTGACGGGTTTCCATGACATTATGCAGCAGAATTACTGTTCTGAATTTTAAAAGGTTATCGAGAGTTATGCCGTATATTGACTTAGAGAAAGCGGAGATGTGGTCATACCTTCTGCGTCCATAGATGTAACGCGCGATGCTGTTGTATGCAACATTAAGCTTGCGCTTAAGCTCATAGTTGCAGTTACTAAATATCTCATAGTTGGGACGAGTAGAGTCTTAGCTATGATTTTTCTAGTTGCAAGAGGAGTTATGGGCTGTGAGGCCCAAAGCATCCTGAGGCTTCCGTACATTTTACCAAGAGTGATACGTATATGATTGTCCCAAGTAAGATTATTTGTGAATGTGACCCCAAGGTTCCTTGCGGTATCAACAAACTCGATAACTGAACCGTTAAGCTCAATTGGAGGTAAGAATGACGTGCCTACTTTAACCCTTGAAATAACCATACATTTGGTCTTGGTGGGATTAAGAGCAAGACTGTTTGCTTGTGCCCAGATATAAATTGATTGGATGTCCTCGTTTACTTCGTAAGCACCATTTTCAACCAGACCAACTCGGCAGCTATTGTATAGTTGAACATCATCAGCATACATGTGTATGGACGAGTTCTTTATGTATTTGGGTAGCTCATTGATATAAAGTGAAAAAAGGAGTGGTCCAAGGATGGAGCCCTGTGGAACACCTTTATTTAAGGGAAGAAAGGTTGAGATGTTGTTTTTGCCTACAACTGCCTGTGATCTACCACTTAAATACGATGAAACCAGGTTCGCGGCTGATAGTGAAAAGTTGAATTGCTCTACAAGTTTGCTGCAAAGTATGCCGTGATTAACAGTATCAAATGCCTTCGAAAAATCAAGCAGGGTAAGAAAAGTTAGATTATTTTCATCTACGGCCTGCCTGATATCTTCTACTACTTTTATTAAAGCTGTTGTGCAGCTGTGTTTTGGACGAAAACCGGACTGTTCAGGGCAGAGCAAACTATTTGTATCAAGGTATTCACGAATCTGGGAGTTCATTATCTTTTCTAGAATTTTCGAGAGGAGGGGTAGAATTGCAATCGGTCTATACTCTTCTTTAGTGCCCTTTTTTGGAATGGGTATAATTTTAGACTGTTTCCATACATAAGGAAAAATGCCGGTCGTGAGAATCGAGTTGAAAGCATATGTGATATATTTTAAGCAATATGGGAGTATTGCTTTTAAAAAAGTCGGATGGATTTCATCAAAGCCAACGGAGTTTGATTTTGTGCCTAGAAAACTCTCGAGCACTTTGGTTTCATCAGTTGCAGAAAATTGAAAGGTGTTTAGGCGTTGTTCATTTTGAATATGGATATGGGAGCGTGAGTAGGAATTCCACTGGTCAGTGAAGTCAGCAGTGGACACAGATGCGAATTTTTTATTCAACTCATCACAATCAAAGTCACAATCTGTAATGTTTTTCTGTTTTCCTATACCAATTTCTCTAATATTCCTCCATAGTTTTTGCCCAGCAAGCGATGGGTTTAGTCGTGAGGAGTAGAATTGTTTTTTTGATTCCCGTATATCACGAACGACCTTATTTCGTAAGGCTTTGTAAGCGCTGTGATGTTCTTCGAGACGAAAACACTTCCAACGCCTATAAGCTACATCACGCAAAGAGATGAGGTTTTTAATCGCCGCTGAAAACCATGGTCGATCTTGATGTTTAATTTGTTTTGTTTTGTAAGGAACATGCTTATTAAAGAGATCAAGAATGATATTTTGTAGGAATATCACCTGATCGATAGCAGCCGGCATACTGAACACTCGAAACCATTCAGCAGATCTCAAGTCCTCTTCTAAATTATGTCTATTGATATTTCTGAAATTGACCAGTAACCAGTCAAATTGAAGCTATTTTAAATTCCCGACCCATATCTTGCCTATCTGACATTGATCTTAACCCCCTTACTCCATCTCATTTTCTCATAGGTGAACCAATGACAGCTGTACCTGAGCCTAGTCATATCGAGACACCGGTAAATCGTCTTTCTCATTGGAATCACCTGCAGAGCATGGTTCAGTGGTTTTGGAAGAGATGGCATGCGGAATACTTGACGACCCTTCAGGAGCGACCTAAATGGCGGCAACAAACCCCCAATTTGAAGCCAGGGGATATCGTGGTCATCAAAGAGCCGAGTTTACCCCCCACCAAATGGCTGCTCGGTCGGATTGAAGCTGTTTACCCGGGTCCTGATAATCTTGTTCGTGTGGCTACTGTAAAAACTAGCTCTGTGACCTTTGTTCGTCCAGTTTCAAAATTGGCCGTATTACCTATGTCCTGAAAATCCTTCAGGGGCGCCGAGATGTGATTCAATATAATGGGATGGGATTCAATATAATGTCCAATGAATTTTTTATTTAATCCGCATTAATTGTTAATACTTGCCAATATCAAGAAACCATACCCTATTACACTAATGTTATTTTATAGTTCGACTATTGCTATATTATCATTTGAAATGTTATCAATGCTAAAAATCAGTTATTTACAATCGTTCCCCTTTTTTACATAAGTGCCTCTTGAATTTGAATTAACGGGCTTGCATTCTGCAATGCACTTACTTGAAGAGAGTTAAATAGTATGTACATATTGGAGCTTTATTTTACATAGAAGATCGGGAACAGTGTACACTTTTATGAACTTTTGTAACTTTTTTTTAGTTGGACACTCAAGCAATAAGGTTGTATAGTTTCGAGCCAATAAATTGTATTCCCCCTTTTAAATAAAAAATAAACAAAACTCATTTGAACCTTTTCACTGCCGACGTAAGATTTGTTCTTGTTGTTTTGTACGCTGCATATTCGGGAAAACAAAATCATCGGTTGCAGCCCTTGACGGTTTGTTCGCTAGCGCTCTGTGGTTAATTATGCTAAATCAAAATCACCATCTTTAAAATAATATCCTCAAAATGTGGGCTTTATGGCGAAAAAAATACAGAAAATGACATTGTCACAATATATTGCTCAGAGAGTTTATCAAAACCTTTTGTGGTTCGACAAAAAACAACGTTTTTGTATTGCATATGCCTTGGGGTAGTGCATACAAATGGTTTTTGTAGGAAAACGCCCCCAAAAAGTGGGCGTGGATTAAAATGGTCTACTGACGAAATGTTCATATTAATACTACCAATGATTTTGCATCAAAATTTTTTTCTAGAATTTTCAAATTTGGCCAAAAAAAGTTTTTTTTATGGAAAACGCCCCCAAAAAGTGGGCGTGGCAAAAAACTTTGTATAAACGAAATATAGATATTAGGATTGTCTAAATATGCTTTTCAGACACCTTTTTAAAATTCTTTACGGTTTGGCCAAAAACTGAGTTTTTCTTAAAAGGGGGCGTGGCAGTGGGCGGATTTCAAAAATGTTTACACTTGTTCTGTAGGCACGAGCGAGGATCCTATATTCCAAATTTCATTATCCTAGCTCAAAATTTAAGGCCTAAAAATTGGTGACGTACAGACGGACGGACGGACAGACAGACATGGCTTAATCGACTCATTTAGCGATTCTGAGTCGATCCATATACTTTGAGGTATATGTAGCTAAATTATTTCTCTATGTTACAAACTAAGTATCAAAACTAATATACCCCTATGGGATAGGGTATAAAAACATATGAGAGGCTACAATCCGCTATGCGGATCGTTGAATACCCTATCCCATCCCATCCTTTAAATTAATATCCTCAAAATATAGGCCTTATGGCGGTGAAATATAGAAAATGACATTGTCACAATATATTGCTCAGACAGTTTCTCAAAATCTTGTGTGGTTCGACAAAAAACAACGTATTTCTATTGCTAATGCCTTGGGATGGGGTATACAAATGGTTTTTGTAAGAAAACGCCCCCAAAATGTGGGCGTAGGTGAAAATGATCTATGGACAAAATGTTTATATTACCATTGCGGAAGTATTTGCATCAAACATTTTTTCGAAAGTTTTAAAATTTGGACAAAAAGCGTTTTTTACTAAAAACGCCCCCAAAAAGTGGGCGTGGCAAAAAACTTTGTATGAACGAAATATAGATATTAGGATTGTCTAAATATGCTACTCAGACACTTTTTTGAAATTCCTTACGGTTTGGCCAAAAAATAAGTTTTCCTAAAAAGGGTGCGTGGCAGTGGGCGGATTTCAAAAATGTTTACACTTGTTCTGGTGGCACGGACGAGGATCCTATATACCAAATTTCATTATCCTAGCTCAAAATTTAAGGCCCAAAAACCGCTGACGAACAGACAGACGGACGGACGGACGGACGGACAGACAGACATGGCTAATTCGACTCAGCTAGCGATTCTGAGTCGATCCATATACTTTGAGGTATATGTAGCAAAATTATTTCTCTATGTTACAAACTAAGTATCAAAACTAATATACCCCCCTATGGGATAGGGTATAAACATATGAGAGGCTACAATCCGCTATGCGGATCGTTGAATACCCTATCCCATCCCATCCTTTAAATTAATATCCTCAAAATATAGGCCTTATGGCGATAAAATACAGAAAATGACATTGTCACAATATATTGCTCAAACAGTTTCTCAAAATCTTGTGTGGTTCGACAAAAAACAACGTATTTCTATTGCTAATGCCTTGGGATGGGGTATACAAGTGGTTTTTGTAAGAAAACGCCCTCAAAATGTGGGCGTAGGTGAAAATGATCTATAGACAAAATGTTTATATTACCATTTCGGAAGTATTTGCATCCAAATTTTTTTCCAACGTTTTAAAATTTGGACAAAAAGCGTTTTTTACTAAAAAACGCCCCCAAAACGTGGCAAAAAACTTTGTTTGAACGAAATATAGATATTAGAATTGTCTAAATATGCTACTTAGACACTTTTTTGAAATTCCTTACGGTTTGGCCAAAAAAAAGGTTTTCCTAAAAAGGGGGCGTGGCAGTGGGCGGATATCAAAAATTTGTACACTTGTTCTGGTGGCACGGACGAGGATCCTATATACCAAATTTCATAATCCTAGCTCAAAATTTAAGGCCCAAAAACCGCTGACGAACAGACAGACGGACGGACGGACGGACGGACAGACAGACATGGCTAATTCGATTCAGCTAGCGATTCTGAGCCGATCCATATACTTTGAGGTATATGTAGCAAAATTATTTCTCTATGTTACAAACTAAGTATCAAAACTAATATACCCCCCTATGGGATAGGGTATAAATAGCAATTTTTTGTTTGGTATCTTATCTTTATACCCTATCCCATAGGTGTATATTAGTTTTGATACTTAGCTTGTAACATAGAGAAATAATTTAGCTACATATACCTCAAAGTATATGGATCGACTCAGAATCGCTAGCTGAGTCGAATTAGCCATGTCTGTCTGTCCGTCCGTCCGTCCGTGTGTCCGTCCGTCCGTCTGTCTGTTCGTCACCGATTTTTGGGATTTAAATTTTGAGCTAGGATAATGAAATTTGGTATATAGGATCCTTGGCCGAGTCACCAGAACAAGTGTAAAAATTTTTAAAATCCGCCCACTGCCACGCCTTCTTTTAGAAAAAACGTAGTTTTAAGCCAAACCGTAAGGAATTTCAAAAAAGTGTGCTTGCAACATATTTAGACAATCCTAATATCTATATTTTGTCCATACAAAGCTTTTTGCCGCGCCCACTTTTTGGGGGCGTTTTTCGTAAAAAATATTTTTTGTCCAAATTTTAAAACTTTCGAAAAAAATTTTGATTCAAATACTTCCGCAATGGTAATATAAACATTTTGTCAATAGATCTCTTTCATCTGCGCCCACATTTTGAGGGCGTTTTCTTACAAAAACCATTTGTATACTCCATCCCAAGGCATTAGCAATAGAAAACCGTTGTTTTTTGTCGAACCACAAAAGATTTTTATAAACTGTCTGAGCAATATATTGTGACAATGTCATTTTCTGTATTTCATCGCCATAAGGCCTATATTTAGAGGATATTAATTTTAAGGATGGGATGGGATAGGGTTTTCAACGATCCGCATAGCGGATTGTAGCCTCTCATATGTTTTTAAAGCAATTTTGGGTAATTTTAAGTGCTCCCAATTCACCATTACATATAATTTAAAAAATTATATTCTTCTAAGCTAATATTAATTTCTAAGGTAAACAAAAAAATCATAGCTTAAGAGGCTTTAATCGTCGCGATATTTTTATGCCCTATCCCATAGGGGTATATTAGTTTTGAGAGAAATAATTTAGCTACATATACCTCAAAGTATATGGATCGACTCAGAATCGCTAGCTGAGTCGATTTAGCCATGTCTGTCTGTCCGTCCGTCCGTCCGTCTGTACGGATTTTTAGGCCTTAAATTTTGAGCTAAGATAATGAAATTTGGTATATGGGATCCCGTGCCTACAGAACAAGTGTAAAAATTTTTGAAATCCGACCACTGCCACACCCCCTTTTTAAGATAAACTTAGTTTTTGGCCAAATCGTAAGGAATTTCAAAAAAGTGTCTAAGTAGCATATTTAGAGAATCGTAATATCTATATTTCGTCAATACAAAGTTTTTTGCCACGCCCACTTTTTGGGGGCGTTTTCCATAAAAAACCTTTTTTGGCCAAATTTAAAAATTTTCGAAAAAAATTTTGATGCAAAATCATTGGTAGTATTAATATGAACATTTCGTCAGTAGACTAACGTGTTTTTTTGTCGAACCATAAAAGAATTTGATAATCCTTCGAAACAATATGTTGTAACAACGTCATTTTCAATATTTTATGACCATAAGAACCATATTTTGGGGATATCAATTTTAAGGATGGGATGGGATAGGGTATTAAACGATCCGCAAAGCGGATTGTAGCCTTCTCATATGTTTATTGCTTGTCTTCCTAATAAATTTAACGGGTAAGACAAACATTTTCAATAATAACACGATAAGGCGAATATGTTGCCGAGGATATTATTTGTTGCGCTAAAGATTTTTTAGTATACCCTATCCCATAGGGGTATATTAGTTTTGATATATAGTTTGTAACATAGAGATATAATTTAGCTAGATATACCTTAAAGTATATGGATCGACTCAGAATCGATAGCTGAGTCGTTTTTGGCCATATCTGTTCGTCCGTTCGCACGTCACCAGTTTTTGTGCCTTAAATTTTGAGCTAGAATTATGAAATTTGGTACACGTGCTCCTTGTTCCTCCCAGCAGAACAAGTGTAAACATATTTGAAATCCGCCCACTACCACGCCCCCTTTTTAGAAAAACGTAGTTCTTGGCCAAACCGTAAGAAATTTTAAAAAAGTATCTGAGCAACATATTTAGAGAATCTTAATATCTATATTTCGTCTGTATAAAGTTTTTTGCCACGCCCCCTTTTTGGTTGCGTTTTTAATAAAACACGTTTTTCGATACATTTTTAAAATATTTGAAAAAACTTTTGATGCAGGATCATTGCTTATGATAACATAAACATTTCGTACTTAGATAATTTTAAACCGCGCCCACTTGTTGGGGGCGTTTTCCTACAAAAACTGTTTGTATTCCGTACCCCATAGCATATGCAGGAGAAAAACGTTCTTTTTTGTCGAACAACAAAAGATTCTGACAAACTGTTTGAACAATATGTTGTGACCATATCATTTTCTATATTATATGCCCATGAAGCCCACTTTTTGCAAATATTAATTTTTAGGATGGGATGGGATAGGGTATTCGACGATACTTTCAGTGGATTGTAGCCTTCTCATATGTTTATACCCTATCCCATAGGGTTATATTAGTTTTGATACATAGTTTGTAACATAGAGAAATAATTTAGCTACATATACCTCAAAGTATATGGATCGACTCAGAATCGACAGCTGAGTTGATTAAGCCATGTCTGTCCGTCCGTCTGTCCGTCCGTCCGTCCGTACGTCACCAGTTTTTGGGCCTTAAATTTTGAGCTAGAATGATGAAATTTGGTACACGTGCTCTTTGTTGCTCCCTGCAGATTTAAGTTTAAAAATTGTAGAAGTCCGCCCACTGCCACGCCCCCTTTTAAGAAAAACGTATTTTTTGGCCAAACCGTAAAGAATTTTAAAAAAGTATCTAAACAGCATATTTAGAGAATCGTAATATCTATATTTCGTCAGTATAAAGTTTTTCCACGCCCAATTTTAGGGGGAGTTTTTTATACCCTATCCCATAGGGGGGTATATTAGTTTTGATACTTAGTTTGTAACATAGAGAAATAATTTTGCTACATATACCTCAAAGTATATGGATCGACTCAGAATCGATAGCTGAGTCGAATTAGCCATGTCTGTCTGTCCGTCCGTCCGTCCGTCCGTCCGTCCGTCTGTCTGTTCGTCAGCGGTTTTTGGGCCTTAAATTTTGAGCTAGGATAATGAAATTTGGTATATAGGATCCTCGTCTCTGCCTACAGAACAAGTGTAAAAATTTTTGAAATCCGCCCCCTGCCACGCCCCCTTTTAAGAAAAACTCAGTTTTTGGCCAAACCGTAAGGAATTTTAAAAAAGGTTCTGAACAGCATATTTAGACAATATTAATATCTATATTTCGTCTATATAAAGTTTTTTGCCACGCCCACTTTTTGGGGGCGTTTTCAATAAAAAACTGTTTTCGGTCAAATTTTAAATTTTTCGAAAAAAATTTTGATGCGGAATCATTAAAATTATTAATATAAACATTTCGTCTATATACCATTTTAACCCACGCCCACTTTTTGGGGGCGTTTTTATATAAAAACCATTTTTATACCCAACCCCATAACATATGCAGGAGAAAACCTTGTCTTTTGTAGAACCGTAAAACTGTTTTGTAAGCAGTCTGAAGAATTTGTTGTCAATATATCATTTTTTCTATTTTATCCACATCGTGTTTTTAGCCATGCCCACTTTTTTGCGGATTTTAGTTTTATGGATAGGATGGGATAGGGTATTCAACGATCCGCACAGCGGATTGTAGCCTTCTCATATGTTTTTGATTTATTTATAACTATGCATATATTTTGTTATTCAAAATTATTATACCCTATCCCATAGGGGGGTATATTAGTTTTGACATTAAGTTTGTAACATAGAAAAATAATTTCGATACATAGCTATACTTCAAAGTATATGGATCGATTCAGAATCGCTAGCTGAGTCGATTAAGCTGTCCGTCCGTGCGTCCGTCTGTGTGTCACCGATTTTTGGGCCTTAAATTTTGAGCTAGAGTGTTGAAATTTGGTATATAGACTCTTTGGCTGACGAAGCAGAACAAGTGTAAAAATTTTTGAAATCCATCTACTGCCACGCCCCCTTTTAGATAAACGTAGTTAAAAGCATAACGGTAAGGAATTTCAAAAAAGTGTCTGAGCAGCATATTTAGACAATCCTAATATCTATATTTCGTCCATACAAAGTTTTTTGCCACGCCCAATTTTTGGGGGCGTTTTTAGCAAAAAACGCTTTTCGTCCAAATTTTAAAACTTTCAAAAAAATTTTTGATGCAAATACTTCCGCAATGGTAATATAAACATTTTATCCATAGATCATTTTCACCTACGCCCACATTTTGGGGGCGTTTTCTTACAAAAACCATTTGATTGCCCCATCCCAAGGCATTAGCAATAGAAATACGTTGTTTTTTGTCGAACCACAAAAGATTTTGATAAACTGTCTGAGCAATATATTGTGACAATGTCATTTTCTGTATTTCGTCGCCATGAGGCCTATATTTTGAGTATATTAATTTTAAGGTGGGATGGGATAGGGTATTCAACGAGCCGCACAGCGGATTGTAGCCTCTCATATGTTTATAATATTTGTAGGTATTTATACCCTATCCCATAGGGGTATATTAGTTTTGATACTTAGTTTGTAACATAGAGAAATAATTTTGCTACATATACCTCAAATTATATGGATCGACTCAGAATCGCTAGCTGAGTCGATTAAGCCATGTCTGTCTGTCCGTCCGTCAGTCCGTCCGTCCGTCTGTACGTCACCGATTTTTAGGCCTTAAATTTTGAGCTAGGATAATGAAATTTGGTATATAGGATCCTCGTCTCTGCCTACAGAACAAGTGTAAAAAATTTTTCAATCCGCCCTTTGCCACGCCCCCTTTTAAGAAAAACACAGTTTTTGACCAAACCGTAAGGAATTTTAAAAAAAATTCGGAACATAATATTTAAACAATATTAATATCTATATTTCGTCCATATAAAGTTTTTTGCCACGCCCACTTTTTGGGGGCGTTTTCAATAAAAACTCTTTTCGGTAAAATTTTAAATTTTTCGAAAAAAATTTTGATGCAGAATCATTAACATTATTAATATGAACATTTCGTCTATATACCATTTTAACCCACGCCCACTTTTTGGGGGCGGTTTTATATAAAAACCATTTTTATACACTACCCCATAACAGATGCAGGAGAAAACCTTGTCTTTTGTAGAACCGTAAAATTGTTGTGTAAGCAGTCTGAAGAATTTGTTGTCACTATATCACTTTTTCTATTTTATCCACATCGCGTTTTTAGCCATGCCCACTTTTTTGAGGATTTTAGTTTTATGGATAGGATAGGATAGGGTATTCAACGATCCGCACAGCGGATTGTAGCCTTCTCATATGTTTTTCATTTGTGAATAGGAAAATGTGAATATAAACCTATTAGAAGACAGTCGCAACTTTTTTTTTAAATTATATAAAACTAAAGCTTAGAAGACTTTGTAATCGTATCTGAACCTAAAGGACCTAGCCCTGTCGTGTGATCTTTATTCCATCGGCTAACAAGCAGAATGTAAGCACAACGCTTACTTCTCCCTGTTATCGTTAGATCAAAAATCACATGTCAGGGCCTAGTAACGGGTGATTTTTTAAGAGGTTTAGAACTTTTTTTTAAAAAATTCGAAAAAATGAATAAAATATTTATTTGAATCGATAGTTTGAACCTTGCAATTTAATGTTTAAAGATAATTTCATGCAAATGTTGACCGCGGCTGCGTCTCAGGTAGCCCATCCGCTGAGTCCAATTTTGGCATACTCTTTCACACATATCGGCCGGTATCTCACGAATGAATGCATGGATGTTGGCTTCCAGTGCGTCAATCGAAGCGGGCTTGTCCCTATAGACATTAGCCTTGACATACCCCCACAAAAAATAATCTAATGGTGTCAAATCGCACGATCTAGGCGGCCAATTGACCGGCCCGAAACGTGAAATTAACTGTTCACCAAACTCGCAATTGCGCCATTGTTTCGCGTGCTGTGTGGCATGTGGCACTGTCTTGTTGAAACCACATATCATGCAAGTCAAGAACTTCCATTTCGGGCAAAAAAAAGTTTGTTATCATCGCTCGGTAGCGTTCACCATTGACAGTAACGCTGCGATTCGCATCATCTTTGAAGAAATATGGCCCAATAACGCCGCCGGCCCATAAACCGCACCAAACAGTGGCTTTTTCGGGATGCATTGGTAGCTGTTGCAATGCTTCAGGCTGATCTTCACTCCAAATGCGGCAATTTTGCTTATTTACGTACCCATTCAACCAAAAATGAGCCTCATCGCTGAACACAATTTTTCGATAAAAAAGCGGATCCTCGGCCAGCTTTCCAAGAGCCCATTCACCGAAAATTCGGCGTTGTGGTAGGTCGGCTGGCTTTAGTTCTTGCACCAGCTGTATCTTTAAAGGCTTTACGCCCAAATCCTTCCGCAAAATTTTCCACGTAGTGCTGTAACAAAGGCCTAACTGCTGGGAACGGCGCCGAATCGACATTTCGCGGTCTTCTGTCACACTAGCTGATACGGCCGCAATATTTTCTTCACTACGCACAGTACGTAAACGTGTTGGTGGTTTAATGTCCAACAAAGTAAATTTGGTGCGAAATTTGGTCACAATCTTCCGAATAGACTGCTCAGAAGGTCGAGAATGCCGATCATAAAATGGAAGCAGCGCGCGATAAACATTTCGAACCGAGCACGAATTTTGATAGTAAAATTCAATAATTTGCAAGCGTTGCAAGACGATCCATGGTTAAATTGCAAACCAAACTGAAGCTGTTTGACAGTGACACAAGGTACTAAACACACGTCAGCTGTCAAAACCAGTGTTGCCAAAACCAAACCAGCTAAAAAATCACCCGTTATTACTTAACCCTAATATTCGGCTTTAGCCCAGTCTAGCCACCAGTATTTGTCTTTATGCAGCCGTTTAGTGTTATTTTGATTGCATTCTGGTATGGTAATACAGTATCTCATTCGATCAGTATTCCCACCCCCCGACACAAAAGGCTCGTAAATGATCCGTTTATCTGTATGGTATATACAAGGTGGCGCAAAAGTAATCCTCCTATCAGAAAATGCTATAAATTTTGCGATTGGTCCCTAATGTCAGTTCTGTTTTGACATTTGCGTAGTAAACACATGAAATACAAGTTAATAAACAATGTTACGCTACACTGCTCCAGAACGCGGAATATTGGTGACTATTTAGTTTTTCATTTTTACATGGCAATTCACATGGCAGTGCCCTGAATAAGTCCTTTTTTGGTATCAAATGTTTCGATGAGGTCGTTAGCATTCATCCTGTACAAACGGGCGACTTTGGGCGAAATTCCAAAACTAGAATAGTTGGCGACGGTGTTTAAGGGTAGTGATGCAATTACATGAGAACACAAGCGTTCTCACTGTAGCCTCTCACTATCAACTCCTACTCCCACCTCCACGCTGGTGACTGGTGGGTGCCTCGTACCTCGACTGGAGATGGGGTAACAAACCCCTGTGGAAGGTCGTTGGTGGCAGCAAATGAGAGAGGGGGAAGAGTTTCCTCTCACTAAGGCACTCACTCTCAGGCGCCAGAGGAGGAATTCCCTAGATGGATGGTAGTGTAATCCCTATATGAGCTGCTTCGACATATTTGAACAGCAGGTCTATAGGAATTTCCAATACTGAGCCATGGTGTTGGAAAAGAGTTGGTGGCGGAGGAGCCCTCAATGGGTCAACGCAGCACTCATATCCCAAAATGGGCTACTGACATCGGTATCTTCGGCCCGCTGTCCTAGGGTCAAAAACAATGGCCTGGCCCTCCAGCGGGCATATACCTGCTTAATGTCGCATACAAGATCCCATCCAACGTTCCTTGTGAACGTCTAAAACCGTTCTGCAGCACACTAATCGGCATGTACCAGTGTGGCTTCCGGCCCGGCAAATCGACTATAGACCAAATTTTCACACTGAGGCAAATCCTGGAAAAGACCAACGAATTTCAAGTCGAAACTCACCACCTATTCATCAGTCATTAGCTCTATATGGCTATGGCCGAATTCGGAATCCCAGCAAAACTTATTCAGCTGTGTCGCGTGGCGCTGGAAAACACGCGGTGCAGTTTGGAAGTAGCTCCTCCGAACTATTCCAAACATGCACCGGATTTCGGCAAGGAGACGCACTATCATGTAACTTCTTCAATATCGTACTAGAGCAGATAGTGCGCAGGGGAGGTGTTAACACGGAAGGCACTATTTTCAACAGGTCCGTCCAGCTGCTGGGCTATGCGGACGATATTGACATCATCGGTCGCTGCCAACATGCCGTGATAAAAGCGTTCACGGAGATTGAAGAACATTCGAAATCCGTTGGCCTTGAAGTAAATGAGGACAAGACTAAGTACATGCTATCAACAAACAAACAAGCATCTTTCCACCGCCTAGGACAAAACGTCACTATTGATAACAGCAATTTCGAGGTGAGGTAGTTAAGGAATTTACCTACCTCGGAGTTAACATTAACTCCTCGAATGACACCCTAGTGGAGATCCGTCGAAGAATTACCCTAGGAAACCGTTGCTACTTCGGTTTGGCGAAACAACTGGGTTCAAAACTCATAACTCGAAGGACAAAACAGTGCTCTAAAAAACGCTTATACTGACAGTTCTGCTTTATGGTGCCGAGTGCTGGACGATAAGCAAGAAGGGAGAGCTGATACTAGGCTCCTTCGAAAGAAAAATACTTCGGCGGATTTTTGGTCCTGTGCACGAGGAGGGCGAATGGAGAAGAAGATACAACCGCGAACTCTATGAGTTGTACCAAGATGTGGATATACATCGAGCGAATGGACAATAATGCTCCAGCTAAGAGGATCATCGAATCCCAGCCCCAAGGTTCGAGAAGGCAAGGAAGACCGAACCTCCTTTTCAAAGACCAGCCATCGCGGATGCCAGAGCGCTTGGTCTATACAACTGGAAGCAGCGAGCCAGGGATCGTAGAGGATGGAAGGCTGCAGTGTCTCAGGCAGAGACTCTTCACGGGTCGGGAGCCCGATAAGTAAGTAAGTAAGGTCAGGAAGTATATTTTCATATGGAATTTTTTATTAAGTTTATTTAAAACCGTTTAAGATATTGTTGATAAAATTTCGATTAACTTCAGCTACGTGAACGCACAAATAGACAAAACAAAACTGCCTTGAGACTTCTTCATCTTAATGATTGGTTTGTTTAAAATCTCAAATTAAAATCTTTTATATGAAACTAATACATTCCCAATAGGTGCAAAGAAATTTAATAACGAATAAAAATATTGAAAAATATAAATATAAAATATTTAAAAATATCAAAATTCTGTTTTTGTAACGTTCAATCATTGCGAAGTTGTCTATTAATAATATTACCTCGGTGAACCTTGCTGTATGAATACTAGGTATTCTGGTACACTCTACCAATGATATTGGCAACATTAATCAAAATATCTCGCGGTCGTAGTCACACTGCAGCATGGTAGATCAAAGTACTGCTCTAGTTAGTATTCCAACACCCCAACAGTGCATTGATTCAGATAAACACGTTTTAATACCCTACAATTCCACACTAATACATAAATATATGGCTGAAGTTGTATATCCGCTTTCTCTACTCCTGTACCTGACATAAAAAAAATAACCCCAATATCCCTGGGGTCGATCCTGTTGTTCTGGCAAGGTCTGGAACTGTTTTGACTTTCTAATGAAAACAAATTGCCCATTTATTTATATTTACCACGATAAATAATAAATTAGCTAGTCGTTCGCTCCCTGTTTATTTGCGGGCTTTGTGAGTGGCAAACTTTCGTACCGTATAGCACAGCTCTGGCTGTTCCGGCTCCTCTCATCCGGTTGTTATGCTTCGAATAAGAAAGACGCGCAACGTACTTTATGAGTATCTTGCTGATGATAAAAACTTGTGAAGCCATTTACTGCCAATGGCACAACAGTACATATTTTGAAAAGAAGGCACATGCCACCCTCAAAACCAAACTCTACCTAAGTACCTACCCTTGCCTCTTATTTTTCAAGAATAGGTCGCATTGCAACACCAAATCGCTGCTAAGCAATTTATTTCGCCTCTGTATGGTTGCTAGCCGCCACCCCGTGTGTCTCTTAATATGCGTTTATAAGATGACCGTTGGGTATAATTTAAAAGTTACTAACCTACGAGTTCCGTTACTCGATTCCCAAAGTTCCTCTCTGACACTGTGTATAGATGGTATAGTCTCAATGTAGAATGGCGAAAAATGGAGAACAAAAATTACAAAACTTCCCGGCACTAACAGGGGAACACTCTGGCGAACGGCCATTGCTAATATCTCATGGCCAACAGCGCCAGTGTTTGGTTTCAAAGTTTGTCCTTCTTTGATCCTGGAGGAATGTGTAAATTGATGCTCGGGCAAAACAACTAGCCAATGTCGTTTACCCAGAATTTATTCCAGTTGGAACCAACACGAATTCTCCGTCTCATCCCTTCGATATGAAAGGGTGAGGAATGTTCTAAAGATTTTTTTTTACAAAAAAAAATAAACCGACAGAAAAAACATATGAGAAGGCTACAATCCGCTGTGCGGATCGTTGAATACCCTATCCCATCCTATCCATAAAACTAAAATCCCCAAAAAAGGGAGGCATGGCTAAAAACACGATGTGGATAAATAGAAAAAATGATATAGTGACAACAAATTCTTCAGACTGCTTACAAAACACTTTAACGGTTCTACAAAAGACAAGGTTTTCTCTTGCATATATTATGGGGTAGTGTATAAAAATGGTTTTTATATAAAAACGCCCCCAAAAAGTGGGCGTGGGTTAAAATGGTATATAGACGAAATGTTCATATTAATAATGTTAATGATTCTGCATCAAAATTTTTTTCGAAAAATTTAAAATTTGACCGAAAACAGTTTTTTATTGAAAACGCCCCCAAAAAGTGGGCGTGGCAAAAAACTTTATATGGACGAAATATAGATATTAATATTGTCTAAATATGTTGTTCAGAAACTTTTTTAAAATTCCTTACGGTTTGGTCAAAAACTGAGTTTTTCTTAAAAGGGGGCGTGGCAGTAGGCGGATTTCAAAAATTTTTACACTTGTTCTGTAGGCAGAGACGAGGATCCTATATACCAAATTTCATTATCCTAGCGCAAAATTTAAGGCCTAAAAATCGGTGACGTACAGACGGACGGACGGACGGACGGACGGACGGACGGACGGACGGACAGACAGACAAGGCTTAATCGACTCAGCTAGCGATTCTGAGTCGATCCATATACTTTGAGGTATATGTAGCAAAATTATTTCTCTATGTTACAAACTAAGTATCAAAACTAATATACCCCTATGGGATAGGGTATAAACATATGAGAGGCTACAATCCGCTGTGCGGCTCGTTGAATACCCTATCCCATCCCACCTTAAAATTAATATCCTCAAAAAATAGGCCTCGTGGCGACGAAATACAGAAAATGACATTGTCACAATATATTGCTCAGACAGTTTATCAAAATCTTTTGTGGTTCGACAAAAAACAACGTATTTCTATTGCTAATGCCTTGGGATGGGGTATACAAATGGTTTTTGTAAGAAAACGCCCCCAAAATGTGGGCGTAGGTGAAAATAATCTATAAACAAAATGTTTAAATTACCATTGCGGAAGTATTTGCATCAAAAATTTTTTCGAAAGTTTTAAAATTTGGACAAAAAGCGTTTTTTACTAAAAACGCCCCCAAAAAGTGGGTGTGGCAAAAAACTTTGTATGAACGAAATATAGATATTAGGATTGTCTAAATATGCTGCTCAGACACTTTTTTGAAATACCTTACGGTTTGGCCAAAAAATAAGTTTTCCTAAAAAGGGGGCGTGGCAGTGGGCGGATTTCAAAACTGTTTACACTTGTTCTGTAGGCAGAGACGAGGATCCTATGTACCAAATTTCATTATCCTAGCTCAAAATTTAAGGCCTAAAAATCAGTGACGTACACACGGACGGACGGACGGACAGACAGACAGACATGGCTTAATCGACTCAGCTAGCGATTCTGAGTCGATCCATATACTTTGAGGTATATGTAGCAAAATTATTTCTCTATGTTACAAACCAAGTATCAAAACTAATATACCCCTATGGGATAGGGTATAAACATATGAGAGGCTACAATCCGCTGTGCGGATCGTTGAATAACCTATCCCATCCTATCCATAAAACTAAAATCCCCAAAAAAAGTGGGCATGACTAAAAACACGATGTGGATAAAATAGACAAAATGATATAATGACAACAAATTCTTCAGACTGCTTACAAAACACTTTTACGGTTGTACAAAAGACAAGGTTTTCTCCTGCATATGTTATGGGGTAGTGTATAAAAATGGTTTTTATATAAAAACGCCCCCAAAATGTGGGCGTGGGTTAAAATAGTATATAGACGAAATGTTCATGTTAATAATGTCAATGATTCTGGATCAAAATTTTTTTCGAAAAATTTAAAATTTGACCGAAAACAGTTTTTTTATTGAAAACGCCCCCAAAAAGTGGGCGTGTCAAAAAACTATATATAGATTAATATAGATATTAAGATTGTCTACATATATTGTTCAGAAACTTTTTTAAAATTCCTTACGGTTTGGCCAAAAACTGAGTTTTTCTTAAAAGGGGGCGTGGCAGTAGGCGGATTTCAAAAATGTTTACACTTGTTCTGAAGGCACGGACGAGGAGCCTATGTACCAAATTTCATTATCCTAGCTCAAAATGTAAGGCCTAAAAATCGGTGACAGACGGACGGACGGACAGACAGACAGACATGGCTTAATCGACTCAGCTAGCGATTCTGATACTTTGAGGTATATTTAGCTAAATTGTTTCTCTATGTTACAAACTAAGTATCAAAACTAATATACCCCTATGGGATAGGGTATAATGACGAAACCATGATATGAAAGTATAGAAACGCAGAGGGAATTATTTTTATACCCTATCCCATAGGGGTATATTAGTTTTGATACTTAGTTTGTAACATAGAGATCGACTCAGAATCGCTAGCTGAGTCGATTAAGCCATGTCTGTCTGTCCGTCCGTCCGTCCGTCCGTCCGTCCGTCTGTACGTCACCGATTTTTAGGCCTTAAATTTTGAGCTAGGATAATGAAATTTGGTATATAGGATCCTCGTCTCTGCCTACAGAACAAGTGTAAAAATTTTTTAAATCCGCCCACTGCCACGCCCCTTTTTAAGAAAAACTCAGTTTTTGACCAAACCGTAAGGAATTTTAAAAAAGTTTCTGAACAGCATACTTAGACAATATTAGTATCTATATTTCGTCTATATAAAGTTTTTTGCCATGCCCACTTTTTGGGGGCGTTTTCTATAAAAAACTGTTTTCGGTCAAATTTTAAATTTTTCGAAAAAAATTTTGATGCAGAATCATTAACATTATTAATATAAACATTTCGTCTATATACCATTTTAACCCACGCCCACTCTTTGGGGGCGTTTTTATATAAAAACCATTTTTATACCCTACCCCATAACATAATATGCAGGAGAAAACCTTGTCTTTTGTAGAACCGTAAAAGTGTTTTGTAAGCAGTCTAAAGAATTTGTTGTCACTATATCATTTTTGCTATTTTATCCACATCGTGTTTTTAGCCATGCCCACTTTTTTGGGGATTTTAGTTTTATGGATAGGATGGGATAGGGTATTCAACGATCCGCACAGCGGATTGTAGCCTTCTCATATGTTTTCATCTAAAGTTTTTATACCCTATCCCATAGGGGGGTATAATAGTTTTGATACTTAGTTTGTAACATAGAGAAATAATTTTGCTACATATACCTCAAAGTATATCAGAATCGCTAGCTGAGTCGAATTAGCCATGTCTGTCTGTCCGTCCGTCCGTCCGTCCGTCTGTCTGTTCGTCACCGATTTTTGGGCCTTAAATTTTGAGCTAGGATAATGAAATTTGGTATATAGGATCCTCGTCCGTGCCACCAGAACAAGTGTAAAAATTTTTAAAATCCGCCCACTGCCACGCCCCCTTTTAGAAAAAACGTAGTTTTAAGCCAAACCGTAAAGAATTTCAAAAAAGTGTGTTAGCAACATATTTAGACAATCCTAATATCTATATTTCGTGCATACAAAGTTTTTTGCCACGCCCACTTTTTGGGGGCGTTTTTAGTAAAAAACGTTTTTTGTCCAAATTTTAAAACTTTCGAAAAAAAATTTGATGCAAATACTTCCGCAATGGTAATATAAACATTTTATCCATAGATCATGTTCACCTACGCCCACATTTTGTGGGCGTTTTCATACAAAAACCATTTGTATACCCCTTCCCAAGGCATTAGCACTAGAAATACGTTGTTTTTTGTCGAACCACAAAAGATTTTGATAAACTGTCTGAGCAATATATTGTGACAATGTCATTTTCAGTATTTCATCGCCATAAGGTCTATATTTTGAGGATGTTAATTTTAAGGATGGGATGGGATAGGGTATTCAACGATCCGCAATGTGGATTGTAGCCTCTCATATGTTTATACCCTATCCCATAGGGGGGTATATTAGTTTTGATACTTAGTTTGTAACATAGAGAAATAATTTTGCTACATATACCTCAAAGTATATGGATCGACTCAGAATCGCTAGCTGAGTCGAATTAGCCATGTCTGTCTGTCCGTCCGTCCGTCCGTCCGTCCGTCCGTCTGTCTGTTCGTCAGCGGTTTTTGGGCCTTAAATTTTGAGCTAGGATAATGAAATTTGGTATATAGGATCCTCGTCCGTGCCACCAGAACAAGTGTAAAAATTTTTGAAATCCGCCCACTGCCACGCCCCCTTTTAAGGAAAACTTATTTTTTGGCCAAACCGTAAGGAATTTCAAAAAAGTGTCTTTGTAGCATATTTAGACAATCCTAATATCTATATTTCGTTCATACAAAGTTTTTTTTGGGGGCGTTTTTAGTAAAAAACACTTTTTGTCCAAATTTTAAAACTTTCGAAAGAAATTTTGATGCAAATACTTCCAAAATGATAATATAAACATTTTGTCTATAGATCATTTTCACCTACGCCCACAGTTTGGGGTCGTTTTCTTACAAAAACCATTTGTATACCCCATCCCAAGGCATTAGCAATAGAAATACGTTGTTTTTTGTCCAACCACACAAGATTTTGAGAAACTGTCTGAGCAATATATTGTGACAATGTCATTTTCTGTATTTCATCGCCATAAGGCCTATATTTTGAGGATATTAATTTAAAGGATGGGATGGGATAGGGTATTCAACGATCCGCATAGCGGATTGTAGCCTCTCATATGTTTATACCCTATCCCATAGGGGTATATTAGTTTTGATACTTAGTTTGTAACATAGAGAAATAATTTTGCTACATATACCTCAAAGTATATGGATCGACTCAGAATCGCTAGCTGAGTCGATTAAGCCATGTCTGTCTGTCGGTCCGTCCGTCCGTCCGTCCGTCCGTCTGTACGTCACCGATTTTTAGGCCTTAAATTTTGAGCTAGGATAATGAAATTTGGTATATAGGATCCTCGTCTCTGCCTACAGAACAAGTGTAAAAATTTTTTAAATCCGCCCACTGCCACGCCCCCTTTTAAGAAAAACTCAGTTTTTGGGCAAACCGTAAGGAATTTTAAAAAAGTTTCTGAACAGCATATTTAGACAATTTTAATATCTATATTTCGTCTATATAAAGTTTTTTGCCACGCCCACTTTTTGGGGGCGTTTTCAATAAAAAACTGTTTTCGGTCAAATTTTAAATTTTTCGAAAAAAATTTTGATGCAGAATCATTAACATTATTAATATAAACATTTCGTCCATATACCATTTTAACCCACGCCCACTTTTTGGGGGCGTTTTTATATAAAAACCATTTTTATACCCAACCCCATAACATATGCAGGAGAAAACCTTGTCTTTTGTAGAACCGTAAAACTGTTTTGTAAGCAGTTGCAGTCTGAAGAATTTGTAGTCACTAGCTATATCATTTTTTCTATTTTATCCACATCGTGTTTTTAGCCATGCCCACTTTTTTGGGGATTTTAGTTTTATGGATAGGATGGGATAGGCTATTCAACGATCCGCACAGCGGATTGTAGCCTTCTCATATGTTTATACCCTATCCCATAGGGGTATATTAGTTTTGATACTTAGTTTGTAACATAGAGAAATAATTTTGCTACATATACCTCAAAGTATATGGATCGACTCAGAATCGCTAGCTGAGTCGATTAAGCCATGTCTGTCTGTCCGTCCGTCCGTCCGTCCGATTTTTAGGCCTTAAATTTTGAGCTAGGATAATGAAATTTGGTATATAGGATCCTCGTCTCTGCCTACAGAACAAGTGTAAAAATTTTTGAAATCCGCCCACTGCCACGCCCCCTTTTAAGAAAAACTCAGTTTTTGGCCAAACCGTAAGGAATTTTAAAAAAGTTTCTGAACAGCATATTTAGACAATATTAATATCTATATTTCGTCTATATAAAGTTTTTTGCCACGTCCACTTTTTGGGGGCCTTTGCAATAAAAAACTGTTTTCGGTCAAATTTAAAATTTTGATGCAGAATCATTAACATTATTAATATGAACATTTCGTCTTAATACCATTTTAACCCACGCCCACTTTTTGGGGGCGTTTTTATATAAAAACCATTTTTAAACCCTACCCCATAACATATGCAGGAGAAAACATTGTCTTTTGTAGAACCGTAAAAGTTTTTTATAAGCAGTCTGAAGAATTTGTTGTCACCATGTCATTTTCTTTATTTTATCCACATCGTGTTTTTAGCCGTGTCCACTTTTTGGGGAATTTAGTTTTACAGATAGGATGGGATAGGGTATTTAAATATCCGCACAGTGGATTGTAGCCTTCCATATGTTTATACCCTATCCCATAGGGGTATATTAGTTTTGATACTTAGTTTGTAACATAGAGAAATAATTTAGCTACATATACCTCAAAGTATATGGATCGACTCAGAATCGATAGCTGAGTCGAATTAGCCATGTCTGTCTGTCCGTCCGTCCGTCCGTCCGTCTGTCTGTTCGTCACCGATTTTTGGGCCTTAAATTTTGAGCTAGGATAATGAAATTTGGTATATAGGATCCTTGGCTGAGTCACCAGAACAAGTGTAAAAATTTTTAAAATCCGCCCACTGCCACGCCCCCTTTTAGAAAAAACGTAGTTTTAAGCCAAACCGTAATAAATTTCAAAAAAGTCTGTAAGCAACATATTTAGACAATCCTAATATCTATATTTCGTTCATACAAAGTTTTTTGCCACGCCCACTTTTTGGGGGCGTTTTAAGTAAAAAACGTTTTTTGTCCAAATTTTAAAACTTTCGAAAAAAATTTTGATGCAAATACTTCCGCAATGGTAATATAAACATTTTGTCCATAGATCATTTTCACCTACGCCCACATTTTGGGGGCGTATTCTTACAAAAACCATTTGTATACCCCATCCCAAGGCATTAGCAATAGAAATACGTTGTTTTTTGTCGAACCACAAAAGATTTTGAGAAACTGTCTGAGCAATATATTGTGACAATGTCATTTTCTGTATTTCATCGCCATAAGGCCTATATTTTGAAAATATTAATTTAAAGAATGGGATGGGATAGGGTATTCAACGATCCGCATAGCGGATTGTAGCCTCTCATATGTTTTTATAAACGTTACTGTCGCCATCGGCAATAAATTTATCAAAAACTACTCCGTAGTTTGAATAGCAAAACTTAAAACCATCTACCAAAATGTCAGACTCCATTTTAGTTGATGGGCCGATGTGGCTCTTATTGCATGAATGCTCGGGTATGTCATTTCCTGCTTTATTTTCATTAATTTTGCAAATATGGCAGTACTTATTCTTCACACCATAATACAGAACTTTTTTGGTGTTGTGACCAATAATTGTTGCAATTCCCGATAACGCCTTATAATTGCAACCATACGATCTATGTGACCAGGCACCATCAGTGACTACAGTGATAAGATGGTTGCCGTTTGAATCGATGTTCCCATTTTCTCGGGCAATTTCCTTCTCTTCTTCAATGGCTAGTCTCATTTTGACTCTGAACAGACTCGACCCAAACTTCTTTCGTCATGTTTTCAAATTGTCTGTATGCTTTCGAGCTCATGAATGGAACGTTTATGGATTCTAGAACTCTTTTACATTGGGTATATCCGTTTCCAACTAGCATTGTTCCCACTACAAGTTCTTTGTTAATTTCTTCACTATCTTCATTTTGACCGCATGTAGGCACATTGAAATTCATGTTACACATATTGCACTTTTATATTAATTTTGACCTAAGTCCTAAAATAAAATAATAAAATTTGAAGAACTTGTGTTTACATTATGTTTTTTTTTAAATAATAACCTTGGTGAATTTCTTTAATAAGTACTACATTATTTAATGTGCACCCAAACGTTTTTCCGTGCAGCGAAATGTTTTTTAAACTATTGAGAAATGTATTTAAATCAATAATACGCCTGCCCTCCGGAACAAAACTACAGTTGTCCTTCACTGTAATGTCCACCTCCATAGGAATTTCAAATTCCTGACCCTGATGTTTTACGTGATCACTTTCAATTTCAACGTTCGTCAATGTTGTTGACGTTGAAGAAAGATCTTCCGAAACACGATTTTTTACAACACACCTTCAATCAATATGTAAATTGTAAAGTTTCGGAAAATTAAATTAGTAAATAAAAAATCAAATAAATTTAATAAATATAATATAGAAAATGACATAGTTCGAACAGTTTATCAGAATCTCTTGTTGTTCGACAAAAAACAACGTTTTTCTCCTTCATATGCTATGGGGTAGGGTATACAAACGGCCCCCAAAAAGTGGGCGTGAGTTAAAATGATCTAAAAACGAAATGTTTATATAATCATAACCAATAATCCTGCATCAAAAGTTTTTTCAAATAAGGGGTCCGCCAAATAACTTTTTTTTTTTTGAAAATAATATAAAAAAAACTACTGAATATTTTCTCAAATTCCTTTTTTTATTTGAAAGTACAATCCTTCCGTTTAATAATGGAAAATAATTTCATTCAAATGGCTGCCTCGGCTGGCCATGCAGTAGCCTACACGATCGGTCCAATTTTTAAGCACATTATCGATTATGTGCAGCTGTATTTCACCAATGGCAGACCCGTTATTTTAAAAAATGTACCTACCGAAAAACGTTTTTTTACTAAAAACGCCCCCAAAAAGTGGGCGTGTCTAAAAACTTTATATGTATGAAGTATAGATATTGATATTCTGTAAAAATGTTGTTCAGACATTATATATATATACATATAATATACATATGTATATACAATATAAAAAATAACATAAAAAATTAAATTTTTTTTTTAAGTTGTGTCACAAATGAATTTGCCGCAAAAAAATAACACAGTAAACAACACTTTACTATTCACAAAAATTATAAAAATTATACACACAAGTACACTTTGACTTACTTCCCACTCAACCCTTTCTGTCACGTGCAAACATACGCATACAAAACAATTCATCAGCAGCGATAGCAAACATTTCAATAATGTAACGATCTGTACCATGTCCACGTGAAGTCCACACGAACTTTCATCAAGTCTACCCGAAAAGGTAAACAAAAGATACATACATAATAACAATCTCGCCTGCCTAGTGCCTGTATTTACAGAAGAGAATAATGAAAAGAGAATGTCACCAACTCACCACCTAGTGACATTATTTTGAAACAAACTTCTTTGTGTGCGTGAATTCGATCTTTTTTTATGTAAAACATATGAGAGGCTACAATCCGCTGTGCGGATCGTTGAATACCCTATCCCATCCCATCCTTAAAATTAATATCTTCAAAATATAGGCCTTATGGCGATGAAATACAGAAAATGACATTGTCACAATATATTCCTCAGACAGTTTATCAAAATCTTTTGTGGTTCGACAACAAACAACGTATTTCTATTGCTAATGCCTTGGGATGGGGTATACAAATGGTTTTTGTAAGAAAACGCCCCCAAAATGTGGGCGTAGGTGAAAATGATCTATAGACAAAATGTTTATATTACCATTGCGGAAGTATATGCATCACAAATTTTTTCGAAAGTTTTAAAATTTGGACAAAAAGCGTTTTTTACTAAAAACGCCCCCAAAAAGTGGGCGTGGCAAAAAACTTTGTATGGACGAAATATAGATATTAAGATTGTCTAAATATGCTGCTCAGGCACTTTTTTGAAATTCCTTACGGTTTGGCTTAAAACTACGTTTTTCTAAAAAGGGGGCGTGGCAGTAGGCGGATTTCAAAAATTTTTACACTTGTTCTGCTTCGTCGGCCAGAGAGTCTATATACCAAATTTGAACTCTCTAGCTCTAAATTTAAGGGCCAAAAATCGGTGACACACAGACGGACGGACGGACGGACGGACGGACGGACAGACAGACATGGCTTAATCGACTCAGCTAGCGATTCTGAGTCGATCCATATACTTTGAGGTATATGTAGCAAAATTATTTCCCTATGTTACAAACTAAGTATCAAAACTAATATACCCCTATGGGATAGGGTATAAATATATGAGAGGCTACAATCCGCTATGCGGATCGTTGAATACCCTATTCCATCCCATCCTTTAAATTAATATCCTCAAAATATAGGCCTTATGGCGATGAAATACAGAAAATGACATTGTCATAATATATTGCTCAGACAGTTTCTCAAAATCTTTTGTGGTTCGACAAAAAACAACGTATTTCTATTGCTAATGCCTTGGGATGGGGTATACAAATGGTTTTTGTAAGAAAACGCCCCCAAAATGTGGGCGTAGGTGAAAATGATCTATGGACAAAATGTTTATATTACCATTGCGGAAGTATTTGCATCAAAAATTTTTTCGAAAGTTTTAAAATTTGGACAATAAGTGTTCTAAAAACGCCCCCAAAAAGTGGGCGTGTCAAAAAACTTTGTATAAACTAAATATAGATATTAGGATTGTCTAAATATGCTGCTCAGACACTTTTTTTAAATTCCTTACGGTTTGGCCAAAAAATAAATTTTCCTAAAAAGTGGGCGTGGCAGTGGGCGGATTTCAAAAATTTTTACACTTGTTATGGTGGCACGGACGAGGATCCCATGTACCAATTTTCATTATCCTAGCTCAAAATTTAAGGCCCAAAAATCGGTGACGAACAGACAGACGGACGGACGGACAGACAGACATGGCTAATTCGACTCAGCTAGCGATTCTGAGTCGATCCATATACTTTGAGGTATATGTAGCAAAATTATTTCTCTATGTTACAAACTAAGTATCAAAACTAATATACCCCCCTATGGGATAGGGTATAAACATATGAGAAGGCTACAATCCGCTGTGCGGATCGTTTAATACCCTATCCCATCCCATCCTTAAAATTAATATCCCCAAAATGTGGTCTTTATGGGCATAAAGTATTGAAAATGGCGTTGTCACAACATATTGTTCAGAAGGTTTATATAATTCTTTTATGGTTCGACGAAGAACAACGTTTTTCTATTGCATATGCCTTGGGGCAGGGCATACAAATGTTTTTTTGTAAGAAAACGCCCCCAAAAAGTGGGCGTGGGTTAAAATGGTCTATGGACGAAATGTTCATATTAATACTACCAATGATTTTGCATCAAAATTTTTTTCGAAAATTTTCAAATTTGGCCAAAAAAGGTTTTTTATAAAAAACGCCCCCAAAAAGTGGGTATGGCAAAAAACTTTGTATTGGCGAAATATAGATATTACGATTCTCTAAATATGCTGCTCAGATTTTTTTTTTAAATTCCTTACGGTTTGGCAAAAAAAAAACGTTTTCCTAAAATGGAGGCGTGGCAGTGGGCGGATTTAAAAAATGTTTACACTTGTTCTGGTGGCACGGACGAGGATCCTATATACCAAATTTCATTATCCTAGCTCAAAATTTAAGGCCCAAAAATCGCTGACGAACAAACAGACGGACGGACGGACGGACGGACGGACAGACAGACATGGCTAATTCGACTCAGCTAGCGATTCTGAGTCGATCCATATACTTTGAGGTATATGTAGCTAAATTATTTCTCTATGTTACAAACTAAGTATCAAAACTAATATACCCCCCTATGGGATAGGGTATAAAAACGCGTTTTGTTATACCCTATCCCATAGGGGTATATTAGTTTTGATACTTAGTTTGTAACATAGAGAAATAATTTAGCTACATATACCTCAAAGTATATGGATCGACTCAGAATCGCTAGCTGAGTTGAATTAGCCATGTGTGTCTGTCCGTCCGTCCGTCCGTCTGTCTGTCTGTTCGTCACCGATTTTTGGGCCTTAAAATTTGAGCTAGGATAATGAAATTTGGTATATAGGATCCTTGGCTGAGTCACCAGAACAAGTGTAAAAAATTTTAAAATCCGCCCACTGCCACGCCCCCTTTTAGAAAAAACGTAGTTTTAAGCCAAACCGTAAGGAATTTCAAAAAAGTAAGTTAGCAACATATTTCGACAATCCTAATATCTATATTTCGTCCATACAAAGTTTTTTGCCACGCCCACTTTTTGGGGGCGTTTTTAGTAAAAAACATTCTTTGTCCAAATTTTAAAACTTTCGAAAATAATTTTGATGCAAATACTTCCGCAATGGTAATATAAACATTTTGTCAATAGATCATTTTCACCTACGCCCACATTTTGGGGGCGTTTTCTTAGAAAAACCATTTATATACCCCATCCCAAGGCATTAGCAATAGAAAACCGTTGTTTTTTGTCGAACCACAAAAGATTTTGATACACTGTCTGAGCAATATATTGTGACAATGTCATTTTCTGTATTTCATCGCCATAAGGCCTATATTTTGAGGATATAAATTTTAAGGATGGGATGGGATTGGGTTTTCAACGATCTGCATAGCGGATTGTAGCCTCTCATATGTTTTTATACCCTTTCCCATAGGGGTATATTAGTTTTGATAAATAGTTTGTAACATAGAGAAATAATTTAGCTAGATATGCCTTAAAGTATATGGATCTACTCAGAATCGCTAGCTGAGTCGATTTAGCCATGTCTATGTCTGTCCGTCCGTCCGTCCGTCCGTCTGTCTGTTCGTCACCGATTTTTGGGCCTTAAATTTTGAGCTAGGATAATGAAATTTGGTATATAGGATCCTTGTCCGAGTCACCAGAACAAGTGTAAAAATTTTTAAAATCCGCCCACTGCCACGCCCCCTTTTTTGGCCAAACCGTAAGGAATTTCAAAAAAGTGTCTGAGTAGCATATTTAGACAATCCTAATATCTATATTTCGTTCATACAAAGTTTTTTGCCACGCCCACTTTTTGGGGGCGTTTTTAGTAAAAAACGCTTTTTGTCCAAATTTTAAAATTTTCGAAAAAAATTTTGATGCAAATACTTCCGCAATGGTAATATAAACATTTTGTTAATAGATCATTTTCACCTACGCCCACATTTTGGGGGCGTTTTCTTACAAAAACCATTTGTATACCCCATCCCAAGGCATTAGCAATAGAAATACGTTGTTTTTTGTCGAACCACACAAGAGTTTGAGAAACTGTCTGAGCAATATATTGTGACAATGTCATTTTCTGTATTTCATCGCCATAAGGCCTATATTTTGAGGATATTAATTTAAAGGATGGGATGGGATAGGGTATTCAACGATCCGCATAGCGGATTGTAGCCTCTCATATGTTTTTATACCCTTTCCCATAGGAGTATATTAGTTTTGATAAATAGTTTGTAACATAGTAAAATAATTTAGCTAGATATGCCTTAAAGTATATGTATCTACTCAGAATCGCTAGCTGAGTCGATTAAGCCATTTCTATGTCTGTCCGTCCTTCCGTGATATATAGACGAAATATTAATGTTATCATAACCAATAATTTTTGGATTAAACGTTTTTTAAATATGGGTATTTTAAAATTTTACGGAAAACAACCCCAAAAAAACTACATCAAGACGAAATATAGATATTAGGATTGTCTAAATATGTTTTTGAGTAACTTTTTCAAAATTCCTAACGGTTTGGCCAAAAACTATGTTTTTCTAAAAGGGGGCGTGGTAGTGGTGGATTTTAAAAATTTTTACACTCGTTTTGCTCCAACGCACAAAAATCCTATATACCAAATTTTATTCTCCTATACCCAACAAAAAATCGTTTAAAAGATATGCTCTAACTTTAGCACGCACGCAATTCTTACGAGTACTTTAACGATAACATCATCGAATATTCTAACAATCGAACTGTGTCCTTTTTCTCGTATCTGCTCACTGCTCAGTGGTTGGTATTTCAATCGTTTTGTTTTCATTTTTATACCCTATCCCATAGGGGTATATTAGTTTTGATACTTAGTTTGTAACATAGAGAAATAATTTTGCTACATATACCTCAAAGTATATGGATCGACTCAGAATCGCTAGCTGAGTCGATTAAGCCATGTCTGTCTGTCCGTCCGTCCGTCCGTCTGTACGTCACCGATTTTTTGGCCTTAAATTTTGAGCTAGGATAATGAAATTTGGTATATAGGATCCTCGTCTCTGCCTACAGAACAAGTGTAAAAATTTTTGAAATCCGCCCACTGCCACGCCCCCTTTTAAGAAAAACTCAGTTTTTGGCCAAACCGTAAGGAATTTTAAAAAAGTTTCTGAACAGCATATTTAGACAATATTAATATCTATATTTCGTCTATATAAAGTTTTTTGCCACGCCCACTTTTTGGGGGCGTTTTCAATAAAAAACTGTTTTCGGTCAAATTTTAAATTTTTCGAAAAAAATTTTGATGCAGAATCATTAACATTATTAATATAAACATTTCGTCTATATACCATTTTAACCCACGCCCACTTTTTGGGGGCGTTTTTATATAAAAACCATTTTTATACCCAACCCCATAACATATGCAGGAGAAAACCTTGTCTTTTGTAGAACCGTAAAACTGTTTTGTAAGCAGTCTGAAGAATTTGTTGTCACTATATCATTTTTTCTATTTTATCCACATCGTGTTTTTAGCCATGCCCACTTTTTTGGGGATTTTAGTTTTATGGATAGGATGGGATAGGGTATTCAACGATCCGCACAGCGGATTGTAGCCTTCTCATATGTTTTCTTACACAATGCTAGCCTTGTTCTGATGGTGGGAGGGTGCACATTGATGGTGACTCTGATAGAGCACGTTCGGTTATTTCCTAACGTTGACTTTAAAAATCAGGACATTTGCATAAATTGTTTGTGAAAAAGGAGGTTCTCGTTTAGATGGTTAAAAGGGTGGCAGTGTTTTCATCTTTTATGACGGAACAGAATCAATTACGATAAAGAATAATGAAAGTGTTTCCTTCCGCCCTCGAGTGTTACGCTATTGGTTCTGTTTTTTTAAGGTTGATAAAATTGAAAAAGTGGAAGTTGTTGTTGGAGAAAATCGAACGTGGAATACTTCATCGAATGCAGAATTACTCTAGAAACCCAAGCTAATGTACGCATTAATGGAATTAGATGTATGCTTAAATAAAAGGTGCATATTTAAAAAATATCATTAAATCTGTATCTGTATTCCAAAGGAGAGCTACTAAACATTACTAGCTCAACCATTGTCTGAGATTCTCAAATACGCATTTAATTTAATTAGTTTTAAATATATAAACTGAACTATATATTATGGATAAAATATAGAAAATGACAATGTTTGTCTGAAAAGTAGGTGTTGCAGTGGGTTGATTTTGAAAATATTTACGCTTGTCCTGCTTTGTCGGACAGACAGTCTAAATACCAAAAAGATCATTTTAAACCACGCCCACATTTTGGGACATCCTATTTAACGCCGACTCCGAAAGCCAATTTTAGAAGCTTCTCGTGAAGTGTTATACTCTTGAATGTTTTTTTAAGACTTTCGCAAGAGGCTGAGCAGTGCAAAAAACGTAGGTGTTGTCACTATCGTGATTTGAACCAGGGACCTCGCGCTTAGTAGTTGAACGCACTTCACCACACCACTGCACTGGCTGGAATGAATAGGTTCTCACATAGTGTGTTTCAAAATCAACACAAGATTTTAATTTGCCCACAGCATTGAATACTCTATCCCATCCTATATGTAAAACTAAAATCCCCAAAAAGTGGGCATGGCTAAAAACACGATGTGGACAAAATAGAAAAAATGAAATAGTGACAACAATTCTTCAGCCAGTTTATAAAACACTTTTACGTTTCTACAAAAGAGAAGGTATTCTATTGCATATGTTATGGGGTAGTGTATAAAAATGGTTTTTATATAAAAACGCCCCCAAAAAGTGGGCGTGGGTTAAAATGGTATATAGACGAAATGTTCATATTAATATTAATAATGATTCTGCATCAAAATTTTTTTTCCAAAAATTTAAAATTTTACCGAAAACAGTTTTTTATTGAAAACGCCCCCAAAAAGTGGACGTGGCAAAAAACTTTATATAAACTATATATAGATATTACGATTCTCTAAATACGCTTCTCAGACACTTTTTTAAAATTCCTTACGGTTTGCCCAAAAACTGAGTTTTCTTTAAAAGGGGGCGTAACAGTGGGTGGATTTTGAAAATTTGTACACTTGTTCTGTAGGCACAGACGTTGATCCTAAATACCAAATTTCACTATCCTAGCTCAAAATTAAAGCCTAAAAATCGGTGACGTACAGACGGACGGACGGACGGACAGACAGACATGGCTTAATCGACTCAGCTAGCGATTCTGAGTCGATCCATATACTTTGAGGTATATGTAGCTAAAATATTTCTCTATAATACAAACTATGTATCAAAACTAATATACCCCTATGGGATAGGGTATAAAAACTGAAGCGAAAAGTGTTCGTTGAATGGATTATTGAACATTAACAAGTGTATGCTGATTTTACGACCAAAATCATCCCATGCCATAAATTTCATTTTAACATTGATGGCTACGTTAATCGTTAAAATTGCCACATTCGATGTTTAGAAATCACACATGTGATTGCCGATAGACAATGCATCCACAACATGTCACTGTGTGGTTCGGATATTGGGCTGTTTAACAATTGGACCAAACTTTTTTGAAAACGGGCTGGTCAAGCATTGACTTTTACTAGTGTTCGATATAACAACATGATCCGAGTTATTTCTTTCTATACTGGAGATCACTAGGATGAGGCCATACATTTTGCAATCGATTTTTACTCTTTCTACCTAAAATTAAGGGGTAAATAAGAAACAAACATTGGAATATCCCAAGACAATATTAATGTCTAAAATTTGTCTATATTTTTGCCGTCTATATTTTAAGAAAATGACAATGTCACAAAACATTAATCAGTTGACAGTTTATCAAAATCTTTTATGGTTCAAAAAAGAAAAAGTTTTCTTTGCATATGCTTTGAGGTAGGGAATACAAATGGTTTTTGTAAGAAAACAGCCCCAAAAGGTGGGCGTGGGTTGAAATGACCTATGGACATTGCCAATGATTGTACATCAAAAGTTTTTTCGAATATTTTAAAATTTGGCCGAATAGCGAATAAAGACGAAATATAAATATTCAGATTGTCTAAGTATCTTGTTCTGCCACTTTTTCGAAATTTTCGACTAAAAAGTGTGCGTGCCAAAAGTGGGCGGATTTTGAAAATTTGCACACTTGTTCGAACAGCACGTACAAGGATCGCATATTACATATTTTACTATCGCAGCTCAAAATGTAATGGCTAAAAACGGACTGCCAGACAGCCAGACATGGCTAAATCGACTCAGCTAGCGATTCTGATTCGATAAATATCCATTGGTCAAACGGTTCGAAATTTTGAAAAAGTTGACGAACAATATATTAAGACCACCTGAATATCTATATTTCGTCGATATAATGTTTTAGCCACTCCAAATTTTGTGGGCGTTTTATGTAATAAACGATTTACGGTAAACTTCTAAGGAAATTTGAAAAAAACATATGAGAAGGCTACAATCCGCTGTGCTGATCGTTGAATGCCCTATCCCATCCCATCTGTAAAACTTGTGGATGTCGTGTAATAAAAAAGAGCCGAAACTTTTATATAAAAAATCCAATTTATTCACTTAAACTAATATTACAAAAAAATGGTCGCACGTGGAGAGGAACGGATGGATCGATTCCGATGTCAGCGTTATTAACTCTGCGGAAGAACGTTGAGGCCAATTGACATTTGACATGTTTGCAGAGTTGTGTCTTTACAACATAAAACGTATTACAATCTTAATACCTAGTACATAGTGGTACTATGGGCTATTCTGATATGACGAATTAGTCGCCACACTACTCCCCTCCTAGTTAACTAGTTAACGAAAGAAAAACATTTAAATTTAAAAATACTTATTGGGAATTCGAACTGTTCTTCCCGATCGTGTTGTAAAACTAGGTTGTCGTGTTTCTTCTTTGGTGGACATCTTTGTCGAGGGAGCGTTCGGTAAGCTCTTCGGACGCTCTACTGTACCAGGGGAAAACGCTGCTGATGTCGATGTATCTTCATGATACATGAAGGCTGTCTTTAATCGGTCGATTGATATTTTCGCAGCACGACTTTTTATTCTGACCTTGAAGTATTTTTCGCTTCTCTCCAGAATTTCGAAGGGACCATCATAAGGTTGTTGAAGTGGTGGTTTTACTGTATCATTGCGAACATATACATGTGTCGCTGTCTTTAGACTTGGTTGAAGAAATGTAGTTGCTTCGCCATGTGCGGATGCCGCGGTAGATGTTATTTTCGACATTGAACGTCGCAAGTTTTTAGCGAACTCTGTTTCAATTGGTAGTTTATGAAGACAACCGAAAAACTCACCAGGTAATCTAACGGATGTGCCATATAGCATTTCGGCGGGAGTTGATTTGATGTCCTCTTTGTACGTCGACCGCAAGCCCAAAAGTATTGATGGTAACACTTCGCACCAGTCTTGAGTTTGATAACATCGTATAGCAGTTTTGAGAGCACGATGCCACCTCTCTATCATCCCATTCGATTGGGGGTGATAAGGAGTAGTTCTGATGTGCTTAATGCCGAGCAGACGTGTTAGCTCTGTGAACACATTGCTTTCGAACTGTCGACCTAAGTCTGTCGTTATCCTTAGGGGAACACCAAACCGCGATATCCATCCAGAAAGCAATGCCCTTGCTACGGTCTCTGCTGTTATGTCTGGCAATGGAAAAGCCTCCGGCCACCGGGAAAATCGGTCTATACATGTTAATAGGTATCGATTTCCTTGGGATGATGGTAATGGCCCCACAAGATCAATGTTGATGTGCTCGAACCGACCTTCGGGTGGAATGTAGGTTGCTAAAGGTGACCGGTTGTGTCTATGAACTTTACTTTTTTGACAGTACGGGCAACATCGGACGAAGTTGGCAATATCCTTGCGCATACCTGGCCACACATAACGCTCGGTGACGATTCGTGCAGTTGCTCGCGCTCCTGGATGTGATAAACCGTGCAAAGAGGTAATAACCCTATGAACCAATGCTTTAGGTACGATAGGTCGAACTTTGCTTGACGACACGTCACAATAAACAGGCCTCTTAACTTCTGGAAGAGTAAGCAACTTTATTGTTAGTGTATTCGAACCAGATTTACCTGAGTCGGATGTGACTAGCTCCTGAAGTTCCTTGTCTGCGGCTTGTTCAGCAACGAGGTCTTCTATATCGATAACCTTAAAATTAAGTTCTTCCACCCGGGACAAAGAGTCAGCTACGTTGTTGTCAGCACCTTTGATAAAACGTATATCCGTACTAAATTGAGCGATGAAGTCTAATTGTCGATCGCGTCGTGGTGATGACTTTGCTTTGCATTTTTGCTTAAATGCGAAAACAAGCGGCTTGTGGTCTGTTTGTATGCTGCATTCTCTGCCCTCAATAAGATGTCGGAAATACTCCACGCCTAAGTATACTGCTAACAGTTCGCGGTCGTACGTGCTGTAGCGTTGCTGGGTCGCTGTTAACTTTTTGCTAAAGAATCCAAGAGGCTGTGGAACGCCATCAACGATCTGGTGAAGTACTGCACCGACAGCAAAATCTGACGCGTCTGAGCTAAGTGATAGCGGTGCGTTAATTACTGGGTGCGCTAAAAGCGTTGCGTTTGCGAGATCTGTTTTGCATCTTTGAAATGCCGTTTCTGCTTCATCCGTCCATACGATAGGTGTTATGTCGTTTTTTTTGTTGCCGCTTATAAGGTTTTGAAGCACTGCTTGATTGTTGACAGCATTGGGTAAAAATCGACGATAAAAGTTGATTGTGGCCAGAAATCTCTTAAGTTCATTAGCCTTGTTCGGTTTAGGAAAATTCATGATAATTTTTACCTTATGCACTGGTGGTTTGATTCCGTCTCCGCTGATACAGTGACCCAGAAAGCAAACTTCGCTCTGGCCTAAAACACACTTCGATCCGTTGATTGATAGCCCGTAAGCACTCAACCGTTGCAAAACTTCCCGTAAATGATGCTCGTGTTCGCTGATGTTATGGGATGCAATGCAAATATCATCTACGTATGGAAACGCAAATTCTTCCAGTCCTCGAAGTACCTCGTGCATATGACGCTGGAAGGTCTGCGCAGCGTTGCACAGCCCGAATGTCATATAGCGAAATTCGAAGAGGCCAAATGGTGTTATAATGGCTGTCTTCGGTATGTCGGAGGGTTCGATGGGTATTTGGTGGTATGCCCGCTGAAGGTCAATCGTAGAAAAAATTGTACGCCCATGCAGAATGTTGGAAACGTCCTGAACGAATGGAATGGGATAACGATCGGGCTTTGTAACTGCGTTTAGGGCCCGGTAATCCCCGCAAGGTCTCCATTCTCCATTTGCTTTACGGACCATGTGTAAGGGACTCGCCCAGTTACTTTTGGAGGGTTGACAAATTCCTCTCTCCATCAAGTAACGAAATTCTTCCTGCGCAGCTTTGAGCTTCTCGGCATCTGTTGCCGCTTATATGTACATAGTTTAGTCTCTCTTTAGCACTCTATCGTGACGGTCACCACCAATATTTAAAATGTTAATTTAGCAAATAAATACGTATATTTAAGGAAGACTTCTTTCATTTCAATTTATAAATTACAGTCCACTTGAACATTGGTCCTTCTACGCCAAATAATTATTACAAAAAATAATCAAATTATATTCGCTTAAATCGACCAGTTGTATATATATGTATATCGTAAGTGTTTTGCTAAAAAATCGGAACGTGTTAAACAGTTTTTGCCACTGCGCATGCGCAATCGGTTACGGTTTTTTCCATTTCATTCAGGTCCCGTTGACTTGTACTTTTTTTTTCAAATTGCTACACTTATCGTGTTGTTTTTCTTGTTTGGTGCTATTTAATATACACGTATAGTGTCCAAACGATGAGTACTATTAAAAACAGCATTAAAAAGCGCGATACTGCTCGCAATGCAATTAAGAGGAACTTGGCAAGTAGTAAGAAGGCTGAAACGTTGGATGCTGCGGACCTCAAAAGTTATCTTACTATCCTGGCAGAACAGTGGAATAAATTTCAGTCCGCACAAGAAGATGTGGAAATATCATGCGGAGCAGAAACTCTACAAGAGCAGGAGGCAGAACGAGAGCAGGGTGAGACATGGTACAGAGAAGCACTGGCAAATTTCACACGTGCTCTCACCAAAGTGGCATCTTCAAACAACGCACCGGACGTAGCAAAGGCAGACAATAAATCCCATGCTGTTCGTGCAGACATTCGCCTCCCGCCGATGAAATTACCAAATTTTGACGGAGACCCAAAGGATTGGAAGCCATTTGAAGACGCATTTACTGCTTTTATACATGGTGAGTCGTCGCTTTCCAGCGTTCAAAAACTACATTTTTTGCTCAGTAGTCTACAAGGCGCAGCGTTGCAAGTTGTTAAAGGCTTCCGAATCACTAACAGCAATTATGACGAAGTTTGGGAGCTATTAAAAAAACGCTACGATTCAACTCGTACTATAGTTGATTCTCATTTTCAAGCTCTTTTTTCCCTTCCGAAATTAAGTTGTGAGTCTTCTTCTTCCATAAGGGCATTAGTCGACGAAACGCAAGAGCATTTTCGATCGCTTAAGGCACTAGGTAGATCTGTGTTTAACTGGGATGACTGGTTAGTTCATCTTACCATCAGCAAGCTGGACGTCGAAACACACAGGCAGTGGGAACTAGCTCAGACGGAGAATAAAATAGCTGACTTTCAGACGCTCGTGTGTTTTTTGGAAAGCAGATGCCGGTCATTAGACGCCATTACTTCTTACCATCAAATAACAACTTCTAATAACAAAAGCCACACTGGCAATCATGTAAGAAACAAAAAAACGAATTCGCTTCACACAGCAAATCCAAGCAAACCATTGGAAAAACGTCGTCGCCGGTTTCAAGACCACGTGTGTTCATTTTGCTCAGGCAAGCACCTTATTTATAGTTGTGAAAAGTTTCGTTCCTTAGAAACTACTGGACGAATTTCATTTGTGCGTGATAAAAAACTGTGCGAAAATTGCCTGGTTCTTGGTCATAACCTCACAGACTGCCAAAGCACATTCACATGCCGCGTTTGCCATACGCGTCATCACACACTTTTGCATAGTGAGTCGTTAAACAGCAGCACATTTTCGCAACAACCAGTTGCATCGACCTCTAATGCAAACTTTACTCCTTCCTACACAACGCAATCCAAGCACCATGTGCTACTCGGTACTGCAATGGTACTTGTATTGGATAAGTCAAACAGGCCTCAACCCGCGAGATTACTCTTCGACAATGGATCACATGCTTCTTTCATTAGCGAAAGCTGTGTTCAGCGACTTCAGTTAAGGCGCACGCCAGTTACTACAGCGATTGAAGGAATTGGAGCAACAGCTGCCGGGTCTTCGAAGGGTGAAGTACAGCTTACCATATCATCCCTTAACGGAACGTTTTCAGCAACAATTCATGCTCAAATACTCAACAAAATTACGAGCCATCTTCCACCAGTCCAAGTGCAAGAATACAACTGGCCACATATCAACGGGCTTTCACTCGCAGACCCATTATTCCATACTCCTGCTGCCATCGATATTTTGTTAGGATCAGATGAGTTAAGCCAGTTTATTTGTACTGGACTGATAAAAGGACCGATCGGCACTCCAATCGCTCAAAAATCCACACTAGGGTGGGTTCTAATGGGAAAAGTGGCAGACTCGGTACCCATGTCGACATATAACACATCGTTTTGTTTGTTCGCTGATGCTGCCTTAACAAAAGCGGTTTCGAAATTCTGGCAAATTGAAGCATTGCCTGAGGTCAAGATACTTTCCATAGAGGAGAAGCTGTGTGAGCAGTTCTATGAGGATACACACCACCGTCAGAGAGATGGCCGTTTCGTAGTACAGCTTCCATTTAAGCCTAATTGCCCTTTAGGAAGTTCTCGTGACTCTGCCGTTCGCGCGTTACTCCGTATGGAAAAACAATTTGATAAAAACAGACAACTCTTCACCCAGTACAAGGATTTCATACACGAGTTTATCCAATTGGGCCATATGGAAGAAGCACCTCAAGCACCACGACCAGGTTTGCATTATTATATGCCGCACAGGGCCGTCATCAAAGACACTAGCACGACCACAAAATTGAGAGTAGTTTTTAATGCTTCCTGTCGCACTAGCTCGGGATTTTCACTCAACGACTCACAAATGATCGGACCACAGCTACAGCCCGATTTGTTTTCGACCTTGCTTCGGTTGCGTACCCATCGTTTCGCTATGTGTGCTGATATAACGAAAATGTACCGCCAAGTACGCGTTGATAAAAAGCATATCGACTTCCAAAGGATCGTTTGGAGAGACTCTTCTTCAGATGACATTAAAGATTATCGACTTTTAACTTTCACCTACGGAGTAGCATCGGCTTCTCATCTGGCAGTAAAATCTCTTCAAAAAGCTGCATTAGATGCAAATCTAAACTCCAATGCAACTCAAGTTATCCTGCGCGACTTCTATATGGATGATCTGCTGACTGGTTGTTTCGAGGAAACTGATTTGCATCACCTACAAGTTGAAGTATCCAGCATACTAAGCCGAAGCGGATTTCATCTTCGAAAGTGGTCCTCTAATTCGCCAACCGTCCTCAACGCTATTCCAGTAGATCAACGAGAAATCACACAGCCACTTAATTTTGGAGAGGAAGATGCTGTCCGAACGCTTGGTCTTCAGTGGGACCCGATATCCGATCATCTTAGATTTACTGTTCAGGTTAATGAAATAGCAACAACAGCCATAACTAAACGCTTGCTTCTTTCAGATACTGCTAAGTTGTTCGATCCGTTGGGTTTGCTATCTCCAAGCACAATAATCCCCAAGATGTTGTTTCAAACACTATGGAGGCCCAAGGTGGATTGGGATGAGACTGTCCCACATGATGTCAAAAATAAATGGCTTCATTATAGGGACCATATCACCTATCTCGCAGCAATTAAAGTGCCGAGGTGGGTCGGTACAGGGTTCCCTAACGCTACAACTGATATACACGGTTTCGCGGATGCTTCACAATCAGCATATGCCGCAGTCGTTTACGTGCGCACAGTAACTCCCAACGGGGAAACATCTGTTTGCCTCCTCACCGCAAAAACAAGGGTCGCTCCTTTGAAAACAACCACTCTGTCTCTTCCCCGCTTGGAGTTAATGGGCGCAGCTCTTTTAGCACAACTGTTGACACACGTAAAAGCTACATTGACCACACAAATAAGCAACGTTTACGGGTGGACTGATTCCAGCGTCGCACTTGCATGGATCCGTCAACACCCTGGCAAGTGGTCTACTTTCGTTGCCAATCGAGTTTCACAAATTCAACAAGTTGTTCCTGCAGAAAACTGGTTTCATGTTCAATCATCCGATAACCCTGCTGACTGCGCTACGAGGGGTATATTACCGCAAAACTTACAAAAACACCCACTCTGGTGGAGCGGACCTCCGTGGTTGTTAGAAGATAAATCTTCATGGCCTGTGCAACACCTATTCACAACGAAAGTAGACCAACGATCGGATTCAATCAACTTAATTAGCAGTTACGAAAGTCACCCTATCTGGGAGCTCATGGAGCAGTATTCGTCGTTAAGAAAGCTTAAGCGCGTAACTTCTTACATAATGAGATTCACCAGCAAGGCACTGCATGCTGCTAAATTGCGTAGACAAGGAGCTTCGATTCCTCCTAAAACGAGTACTCACCTTCATCTTTGCGAGCTAGACGAAGCTCTTAATTTCTGGATACATCAAACTCAGAAGCATTTCTTCACAGACGACATCCGACGACTCCAATCGAACAAGCCAATTCGTCGGTGTAGTAAGCTATTAAGACTTCATCCATTCCTGGACCAGAAAGGCCTGATACGAGTCGGAGGAAGGCTTTGTAATTCGTCGCTTCACCAGGACAAGAAATTTCCAATAATACTTCCAGCATCCGCAAGATTATCGACCCTCATTTGTGAAGACATTCATCGTACAACTTTGCATGCAGGCCCACAAACTATGCTTGCTATACTACAAAGCCGTTTTTGGATCATTGGTGCACGACAAGTTTTACGGAAAGTTTTCAAATCGTGTGTCAAGTGTCGCAGACATGCAAATGTTTACCAGCAGCAACTAATGGGTGACCTGCCACTACCGCGTGTGGAAGCTTGTCGACCATTCTTCCGCAGTGGAGTCGATTTTGCTGGACCGGTTAAGTTACGCTTTTCTAGGGGACGCGGATCAAGGGCTGTAAAAGGGTATATTTCAATTTTTATTTGTATGTCCACAGGTGCGATGCATCTGGAACTTGCTAGCGATCTTTCGTCTGCAACGTTCATCGCAGTCTTCAAACGGTTTGTCTCACGTCGAGGTCACTGCAACGAACTCTACAGTGACAATGGCACCAACTTCGTTGGCGCCGACAAAGAGCTTAGGACCTTTCTTAAACTTGCCATCAAGGACGAACACCTAGCAAAATATCTTGCTGAAGACGGTACTGCTTGGCATTTCAACCCTCCAGCTTCCCCCCACATGGGAGGCTACTGGGAGGTGGCGGTAAAACGGGTCAAATTTCATCTGCGTCGGACCTTGGGGGAGAACTTGTTAACATTTGAAGAGTTTTCCACATTGTTGACGGAGATCGAAGCGTGTGTCAACTCAAGGCCACTTTGCGCTGCCTCTTCGAATGCTGAAGACCTCACCGTATTAACGCCAGGCCATTTCTTGATTGGGGAACCATTAAGAGCGATACCTGAGCCTAGCATAACTGAATTCAGAGGAAATCTGATGAGCAGGTGGATTTTAATTTCCAGTTTAAGGCAACACTTCTGGAGGAGATGGAGCTCTGAATACTTAGTACAGCTTCAACAACGTCGTAAGTGGAATCGTCGAAATCCAAACTGTGACATAGGAGATTTGGTATTGGTTCGGGAGGAGAAACTCCCACCAACGAAATGGAGACTAGGCAGGATCATAAAGGTGCACGCAGGGACTGACGGAAACGTACGAGTCGTCACACTTAAGACAGCCGAAGGAGTTCTTATGCGTCCAGTGGTTAAGATAGCACCACTTTTACCTGTTTGCGATGAACCTCTAAAAACTTAATGTTGATCAAATCATATAACTTATTTGCTCAAGGCGGGCAGAATGTTGCCGCTTATATGTACATAGTTTAGTCTCTCTTTAGCACTCTATCGTGACGGTCACCACCAATATTTAAAATGTTAATTTAGCAAATAAATACGTATATTTAAGGAAGACTTCTTTCATTTCAATTTATAAATTACAGTCCACTTGAACAGCATCCAACCTTCTAGGACGAGCAAACACAGGGGGACCAGTCGTTTCTATATGATGTGTAGTTCCTGTGACGGCTGCCACAGTTTTAGCGTTGAACTCAGCAAGATGCTTATATTCGTCTAAAATGACAAAAAAAGGGTTATTAGCGTTAAAGGTACTAATGTTTACTTTCTTTTCGGTAATTGCCACTGCTTTTGATCCTACTTGGGTGCTGCCATCAATTAGCTGATTATTTTTTAAATCAATTAAAAGTCCGAAATGTTTAATGAAATCTGCGCCAATGATGGGTCTGGATACCTCCGCTATAACGAAAGTCCATGTGAATGCTCGACGAAGCCCCAAGTCAATACGTAAACGTTTTTCGCCGAATGTTTTTATTTGTGTGCCGTTCGCTGCAAACAAGTATGTTGATGTCGAGGGTGAAAAACGATCGTTGTATGTTGGCGGCAGTACAGAAATATCAGCTCCGCTATCGATTAAAAAACGCTGCTTGGAGGATTTGTCGTGAACAACAAGTCTATGTATGCATTGGCCAGTGTGTTGTTCAGTTGTTTTTTCACTGACCGATGCGTCTGGATCTAGTTTTTTGCTACGGAGCTCTTATAACTACATGGTTCACGACAATTCTTTGCATTTACACCAAACTGTTGATGGAACCAGCAATAATCCTCATTTGTTTGCGAACGGCGACGATTTATTTTTGCAAAACGTTGACGACTATGACTGCGGCTGCGGCTGTCATATGTTTGTTTACCTTTTGATTGTCTCATCAACTCGTTTAACTGACAGGAGATTTGTTGTATTTGCTGTTGGATTGACAGCTCAGAATTGGATGAAGATGTTGGTTCGTGTCTCGACTGTGTACAGTTAACTTCCATTATGGTTCTAAAGTCTCCAACCTCCATTACAGTGTCTGCAAGTTTAGAAAGCGCTGTAAGCTCTTGATTTGATGCTTGCAAAATAGCGCGCACTTGTGCGGGAGTCTTTGTAACCACAATGTTTTAAGAAAATCGATGTTTATCTTCGTTCCACCTAAGCCACGGAGTTCGTTTAGAAGTTGGGACGGTCGCTTGTCTCCTAAGTCAACTTCTGAAAGCAGCTTTTTTATTTTTCTTTGGTCCGAGTCAGCAAACTGTTCTAGTATGACTTTTTTCAGGTTTCCATACTTATCATTGGCTGGTGGCGAGAGAACTGCGTCAGAAATTTGTGTAAGCACCTTTGATTCGATGGCACTTACGACCGTATTAAATTTCGATGCGTCGCGGTTGATTCTAGCTATTTCGAATTGCGCCTCGATTTGCGCAAACCAAATCTCTGGCTTTTCATGCCAAAATGGAGGAATTCTAACCGCGATTCGAGAAACTGTTTCAATCGAATCATTTTCATGACTTCCCACTACTGGTTTACTGTTGCTTGCAGTACGGGAACTGGTACCGTCCGCTGTATTATGCGATTCGTCATCGGACATAGTATTCGCGCGGTAGTTCGATTTGAATATGAAAGCCGAGGATAATAGTTATCTTAAACGATTCAACGAAACTGTTTTTGCGTTTTTCATATAAAATTCCGCACGTGACTTTGAAAGCTCTCGATTACACTCTCACACTAATTTACACGATAGATCGTAACTTCAATGTTCGGGGTCACCAATTGTGGATGTCGTGTAATAAAAAAGAGCCGAAACTTTTATATAAAAAATCCAATTTATTCACTTAAACTAATATTACAAAAAAATGGTCGCACGTGGAGAGGAACGGATGGATCGATTCCGATGTCAGCGTTATTAACTCTGCGGAAGAACGTTGAGGCCAATTGACATTTGACATGTTTGCAGAGTTGTGTCTTTACAACATAAAACGTATTACAATCTTAATACCTAGTACATAGTGGTACTATGGGCTATTCTGATATGACGAATTAGTCGCCACAAACTAATGTCACCAAAATGTGGACATGGCTTAAGACACGATGGAGATTAAACATAGAAAATGCCATTGTCACAATAAATTTTACGGTTCTACAAAAACAAGGTTTTTCTCCTGCATATGTTATGGGGTAGTGTACAAAAATGTTTTTTATATAAAAACGCCCCCTAAAAGTGGGCGTGGGTTAAAATGGTCTAAAGACGAAATGTTCATATTATTATTGATAATGATTCTGCATCAATTTTTTTTTGAAAATTGTTACGGTAGCCTTGCGACACTTTTAAAAAAACAAAATATTAATCCTACCCACTACAATCCACCCCCTCCCATCACACTCTAACAACCTATGCTAAATAACGGGTGATCCAAGTAGAGATACTTTTTTCAATAGCCTTTTTTGACAGATCACGTGTGAGTCGTGTCATGCTGTCATGTTATTTTTGTTTAGTAATTTTTGGCATTTCATAATGGAAAGACTTACGCGTGAACAACGTTTACAAATTGTTCAACTTTATTATGAAAATTCACGTTCTGTGAGGAATGTGTTTCGTGCACTTCGCTCAACTTATGGTCAACATAATCGGCCTACTGAGCGTACTATTCGCAACACCATCACCCATTTTGAGACCCAGCATTCATTATTGGATAATATTCGACCGAATAGACCACGTCCAGCACGCTGTGAAGAAAATATAGAGGCCGTAGCTGAGAGTGTACACGAAGACCGTGGAGAGTCGATTCGGCGCCGTTCGCAGCAACTCGGACCGACTATTTGATGCCTGAAATTGAAGCTCGTGATCTCGGCGACATTTGGTTTCAGCAAGACGGCGCCACTTCCCACACATCGCATCAATCAATGGACTTATTGAGAGAACATTTAGGTGAGCACATAATTTCACGTTTTGGGCCGGTCGATTGGCCACCAAGATCGTGTGATATCACACCGTTAGACTTTTTCCTGTGGGGATATGTAAAGTCAAAAGCGTATGCCGACAAACCCGCTTCGATTCAGGCCTTGGAGGAAAACATCACGCGTGTCATTCGCCAGTTACCAGTCGAAATGCTCGAACGAGTGATCGAAAATTGGACTCAACGGATGGACCATCTGCGATGTAGCAACGGCCAACATTTGATAGACATAATCTTCAAAAAATAAATGCCAAAGAATGTTCTTTCAAATGATAATAAACATTCTCCACATTCTACACTTTTTGAAATTCCTTACGGTTTGGCCAAAAAATAAGTTTTCCTAAAAAGGGGGCGTGGCAGTGGGCGGATTTCAAAAATGTTTACACTTGTTCTGTAGGCAGAGACGAGGATCCTATATACCAAATTTCATTATCCTAGCTCAAAATTTAAGGCCTAAAAATCGGTGACGTACAGACGGACGGACGGACGGACAGACAGACATGGCTTAATCGACTCAGCTAGCGATTCTGAGTCGATCCATATACTTTGAGGTATATGTAGCAAAATCATTTCTCTATGTTACAAACTAAGTATCGAAACTAATATACCCCTATGGGATAGGGTATAAACATATGAGAGAGAGGCTACAAAAAGTGGGCGTGGGTTAAAATGGTAAATAGCGGATGTTCATATTAATATTAATAATGATTCTGCATCAAAATTTTTTTTCGAAAAATTCAAAATTTTACCGAAAAAAGTTTTTTATTGAAAACGCCCCCAAAAAGTGGACGTGGCAAAAAACTTTATATAAACTATATATAGATATTACGATTCTCTAAATACGCTTCTCAGACACTTTTTTAAAATTCCTTACGGTTTGCCCAAAAACTGAGTTTTCTTTAAAAGGGGGCGTAGCAGTGGGTGGATTTTGAAAATTTGTACACTTGTTCTGTAGGCACAGACGTTGATCCTAAATACCAAATTTCACTATCCTAGCTCAAAATTAAAGCCTAAAAATCGGTGACGTACAGACGGACGGACGGACGGACAGACAGACATGGCTTAATCGACTCAGCTACCGATTCTGAGTCGATCCATATACTTTGAGGTACATATACCTCTAAAATATTTCTTTATAATATAAACTATGTATCAAAACTAATATACCCCTATGGGATAGGGTATAAAAACTGAATACCCCTATGGGATAGGGTATTAACATATGAGAGAGAGGCTACAATCCGCTATGCGGATCCGACCCACCTTAAAATTAATATCCTCAAAATATAGGCCATACGATGAAATACAGAAAATGACATTGTCACAATATATTGCTCAGACAGTTTATCAAAATCTTTTGTGGTTCGACAAAAAACAACGTATTTCTAGTGCTAAGTCCTTGGGATGGGGTATACAAATGTTTTTTGTAAGAAAACGCCCCCAAAATGTGGTCGTAGGTGAAAATTATCTATGGACAAAATGTTTATGTTACTATTGCGGAAGTATTTGCATCAAAAATTTTTTCGAAAGTTTTAAAATTTGGACGAAAAGCGTTTTTTACTAAAAACGCCCACAAAAAGTGGGCGTGGCAAAAAACTTTGTATGAACGAAATATAGATATTAGGATTGTCTAAATATGCTGCTCAGACACTTTTTTGAAATTCCTTACAGTTTGGCCAAGAAATAAGTTTTCCTAAAAAGGGGGCGTGGCAGTGCATCAATTTTTTTTGAAAATTGTTACGGCAACCTTGCGACACTTTTAAAAAAACAAAACATTAATCCTACCCACTATACCCAATCCACCCCCTCCCATCACACTCTAACAACCTATGCTAAATAACGGGTGATCCAAGTAGAGATACTTTTTTCAATAGCCTTTTTTGACAGATCACGTGTGAGTCGTGTCATGCTGTCATGTTATTTTTGTTTAGTAATTTTTGGCATTTCATAATGGAAAGACTTACGCGTGAACAACGTTTACAAATTGTTTAACTTTATTATGAAAATTCACGTTCTGTGAGGAATGTGTTTCGTGCACTTCGCTCAACTTATGGTAAACATAAACGGCCTACTGAGCGTACTATTCGCAACACCATCACCCATTTTGAGACCCAGCATTCATTATTGGATAATATTCGACCGAATAGACCACGTCCAGCACGCTGTGAAGAAAATATAGAGGCCGTAGCTGAGAGTGTACACGAAGACCGTGGAGAGTCGATTCGGCGCCGTTCGCAGCAACTCGGACCACGATAACCGACTATTTGATGCCTGAAATTGAAGCTCGTGATCTCGGCGACATTTGGTTTCAGCAAGACGGCGCCACTTCCCACACATCGCATCAATCAATGGACTTATTGAGAGAACATTTAGGTGAGCACATAATTTCACGTTTTGGGCCGGTCGATTGGCCACCAAGATCGTGTGATATCACACCGTTAGACTTTTTCCTGTGGGGATATGTAAAGTCAAAAGCTTATGCCGACAAACCCGCTTCGATTCAGGCCTTGGAGGAAAACATCACGCGTGTCATTCGCCAGTTACCAGTCGAAATGCTCGAACGAGTGATCGAAAATTGGACTCAACGGATGGACCATCTGCGATGTAGCAACGGCCAACATTTGATAGACATAATCTTCAAAAAATAAATGCCAAAGAATGTTCTTTCAAATGATAATAAACATTCTCCACATTCTACACTTTTTGAAATTCCTTACGGTTTGGCCAAAAAATAAGTTTTCCTAAAAAGGGGGCGTGGCAGTGGGCGGATTTCAAAAATGTTTACACTTGTTCTGTAGGCAGAGACGAGGATCCTATATACCAAATTTCATTATCCTAGCTCAAAATTTAAGGCCTAAAAATCGGTGACGTACAGACGGACGGACGGACGGACAGACAGACATGGCTTAATCGACTCAGCTAGCGATTCTGAGTCGATCCATATACTTTGAGGTATATGTAGCTAAAATATTTCTCTATAATATAAACTATGTATCAAAACTAATATAGCTACCCCTATGGGATAGGGTATAAAAACTGAATACCCCTACGGGATAGGGTATAAACATATGAGAGAGAGGCTACAATCCGCTATGCGGATCCCACCCACCTTAAAATTAATATCCTCAAAATATAGGCCTTATGGCGATGAAATACAGAAAATGACATTGTCACAATATATTGCTCAGACAGTTTATCAAAATCTTTTGTGGTTCGACAAAAAACAACGTATTTCTAGTGCTACTGCCTAGGAATGTGGTATACAAATGGTTTTTGTAAGATAACGCCCCCAAATGTGGGCGTAGGTGAAAATGATCTATGGACAAAATGTTTATATTACCATTGCGGAAGTATTTGCATCAAAAATTTTTTCGAAAGTTTTAAAATTTGGACGAAAAGGGTTTTTTTACTAAAAACGCCCACAAAAAGTGGGCGTGGCAAAAAACTTTGTATGAACGAAATATAGATATTAGGATTGTCTAAATATGCTGCTCAGACACTTTTTTGAAATTCCTTACAGTTTGGCCAAGAAATAAGTTTTCCTAAAAAGGGGGCGTGGCAGTGGGTGGATTTCAAAATTTTTTACACTTGTTCTGGTGGCACGGACGAGGATCCTATACACCAAATTTAAGGCTCAAAAATCGTTGACGAACAGACAGACGGACGGACGGACAGACAGACATGGCTAATTCGACTATCGACTCAGCTAGCGATTCTGAGTCGATCCATATACTTTGAGGTATATGTAGCAAAATTATTTCTCTATGTTACAAACTAAGTATCAAAACTAATATACCCCCCTATGGGATGGGGTATAAACATATGAGAAGGCTACAATCCGCTGTGCGGATCGTTTAATACGCTATCCCATCCCATCCTTAAAATTAATATCCCCAAAAAATGATCTTTATGGTCATAAAGTATTAAAAAATGACGTTATTACAACATATTGTTCCGTAGCTTTATCAAATTCTTTAATGGTTCGAGAAAAACAACGTTTTTCTTTGCAAATGCCTTGGGGTAGGGCATACAAATGGTTTTTGTAAGAAAACGCCCCCAAAAAGTGGGCGTGGGTTAAAATGGTCTATTGACGAAATGTTCGTATTAATACTGCCAATGATTGTTCATCGACATTTTTTTCGAAAATTTTAAAATTTGGCCAAAAAACATTTTTTATAAAAAACGCCCCCTAAAAGTGTGCGTGGCAAAAAACTTTATACTGACGAAATGCTTCTCAGACACTTTTTTAAAATTCCTTAAGGTTTGGCCAAAAAATACGTTTTCCTAAAAAGGGGCGTGGCAGTGGGCGGATTTCAAAAATGTTTACACTTGTTCTGCTTCGTCGGCCAGAGAGTCTATATACCAAATTTCAACACTCTAGCTCAAAATTTAAGGCCCAAAAATCGGTGACACACAGACGGACGGACAGACAGACATGGCTTAATCAACTCAGCTAGCGATTCAGAGTCGATCCATATACTTTGAGGTATATGTAGCTAAATTATTTCTCTATGTTACAAACTAAGTATCAAAACTATCCGTCCGTCTGTACGTCACCGATTTTTAGGCCTTAAATTTTGAGCTAGGATAATGAAATTTGGTATATAGGATCCTCGTCCGTGCCACCAGAACAAGTGTAAAAATTTTTGAAAGCCGCCCACGCCCCCTTTTAAGATAAACCTAGTTTTTGGCCAAATCGTAAGGAATTTCAAAAAAGTGTCTGAGTAGCATATTTAGAGAATCGTAATATCTATATTTCGTCAATACAAAGTTTTTTGCCACGCCCACTTTTTGAGGGCGTTTTCCATAAAAAACCTTTTTGGGCCAAATTTGAAAATTTTCGAAAAAAAAATTTGATGCAAAATCATTGGTAGTATTAATATGAACATTTCGTCAGTAGACTATTTTAACCCACGCCCACTTTTTGGGGGCGTTTTCTTACAAAAACCATTTGTATGCCCTACCCCATGGCATATGCAATACAAACATATGAGAAGGCTACAATCCGCTGTGCGGATCGTTGAATACCCTATCCCATCCTATCCATAAAACTAAAATCCCCAAAAAAGTGGGCATGGCTAAAAACACGATGTGGATAAAATAGAAAAAATGATATAGTGACAACAAATTCTTCAGACTGCTTGCAAAACACTTTTACGGTTCTACAAAAGACAAGGTTTTCTCCTGCATATTATGTTATGGGGTAGGGTATAAAAATGGTTTTTATATAAAAACTCCCCCAAAGAGTGGGCGTGGGTTAAAATGGTATATAGACGAAATGTTTATATTAATAATGTTAATGATTCTGCATCAAAATTTTTTTCGAAAAATTTAAAATTTGACCGAAAACAGTTTTTTATAGAAAACGCCCCCAAAAAGTGGGCGCGGCAAAAAACTTTATATGGACGAAATATAGATACTAATATTGTCTAAGTATGCTGTTCAGAAACTTTTTTAAAATTCCTTACGGTTTGGTCAAAACCTGAGTTTTTCTTAAAAGGGGGCGTGGCAGTGGGCGGATTTCAAAAATGTTTACACTTGTTCTGTAGGCAGAGACGAGGATCCTATATACCAAATGTCATTATCCTAGCTCAAAATTTAAGGCCTAAAAATCGGTGACGTACAGACGGACGGACGGACAGACAGACATGGCTTAATCGACTCAGCTAGCGATTCTGAGTCGATCCATATACTTTGAGGTATATGTAGCAAAATTATTTCTCTATGTTACAAACTAAGTATCAAAACTAATATACCCCTATGGGATAGGGTATAAAAACTTTGGATGCAGGATCATTGGTTATGATAATATGAACATTTCGTCCTTAGATCATTTTAACCCACGCCTACTTTTTGGGGACATTTATCTGCAAAAACCATTTGTATACCCTACTCCATAGCATTTGCAGGAGAAAACCGTTGTTTTTAGGCGAACCATAAAAGATTTTGATAAGCTGTGCGAACAATATCTTGTGACGTCATTTTCTATATTTCATCACCAAAAAGACCACAATTTGGGGATATTAATTTAAGGATGGGATGGAATAGGGTATTAAACGATCCGCATAGGGGATTGTAGCTTTCTGTTATGTTTATACGCTATCCCATAGGGGGGTATATTAGTTTTGATACTTAGTTTGTAACATAGAGAAATAATTTTGCTACATATACCTCAAAGTATATGGATCGACTCAGAATCGCTAGCTGAGTCGAATTAGCCATGTCTGTCTGTCCGTCCGTCTGTCTGTTCGTCACCGATTTTTGGGCCTTAAATTTTGAGCTAGGATAATGGAATTTGGTATATAGGACCCTTGTCCGTGCCACCAGAACAGGTGTAAAAATTTTTGAAATCCGCCCACTGCCACGCCCCCTTTTTAGGAAAACGTATTTTTTGGCCAAACCGTAAAGAATTTTATAAAAGTGTCTGAGAAGTATTTTTAGAGAATCGTAATATCTATATTTCGTCAATATAAAGTTTTTGCCACGCCCACTTTTTGGGGGCGTTTTTTTAAAAAATGTGTTTTGGTCAAATTTTAAAATATTCGAAAAAAATTTTGATGCACAATCATTGGCAGCATTAATACCAACATTTCGTCAATAGACCATTTTAACCCACGCCCACTTTTTTGGGGCGTTTTCTTACAAAAACCATTTGTATGCCCTACCCCAAGGCATATGCAAAGTAAAACGTTGTTTTTTGTCGAACCATAAAAGAATTTGATAAACCTTCGGAACAATATGTTGTAACAACGTCATTTTCAATACTTTATGACCATAAAGACCATATTTTGGGGATATTAATTTTAAGGATGGGATGGGATAGGGTATTAAACGATCCGCACAGCGGATTGTAGCCTTCTCATATGTTTTTAATAAGAAATCAAATAAAAACATTTTGTTTTTTTTCAAAGCTAAATTGTTTCCTTCATTTTCAATTAGCATCCGCTTCTTTGCGATTACATATTCTTGAAAACCTGCCTATTCAACGTGTACTGCGATTCGCATACACGTGGTAGAGAGGAGAACAAGTTTTTTTTTTCTTCTCAGCGAATTTTCTTCTTCCTCCGAATTTTCTTCTTCCAACCAACAACAACCACGGTTACAATTGGCGCCCAACGTGGGGCCTATTTCTGGAAGAAGCGAATAAGTTATTAGCAAAAACGGAAGGAAACATTTTACGCAGAAGTTCACGCATTGCGTCAGCGTCAGTTAAACAAACACTTCCTCTATCGAAATATACAATGGCTCAGTTTACAAATGACCAGCTAAGGCAACTTCTTGCAGCAATACAACCTTACACGAAAGGAAGTTTCAGCAACTGTACTGCGCGATTCAAAGATGATCGAGATCTAAACATTGTAGAAGGATTTATTGAGACAATTAATGTCTATAAAGACGTCGAACGTATTGGCGACTCCGACGCAATAAAAGGATTCCCACTATTATTAACCGATCGTTCTATTAATTGGTGGCAAGGTGTAAAGACAGAAGCTACAACATGGCATGATGTCCTTACTCTTCTACGTAACGCGTATGCGCCTGCTATGCCAGCCTACCGTGTATATATGGAAGTGTACAAGCACAAACAAAAACCTTCTGAATCCACTGACGTTATCAAAATTACCTGCTTCAATTTTGGATGCACAGAACCAATCTGATGTTAATTTTGATAAGGAGGAAACAATTTAAACTCTGGTAACTCATTGGAATCCTTTAGCTGACACATTTCAGTTTAAGGTACACATAACCACATCATTACAAGAAAATCATGGATCCACAAAACGTGCCACGCTATCGGAAATAGCACGTCTCTTTGATCCATTAGGATGGCTTACGCCAATTACCATCATTGCCAAGGTACTAATGCAACGGATTTGGAAGGCAGAAATAGGCTGGGATGAACCGTTAACATATGAACTACAACAATGTTGGGATCGATTCTGGCAGAATTTCTAATTACATGGGTTTTGTGATGCTTCTGAAGGCGCTTACGCAAAATATATAACTACATTGTTGACGTCCATAACAAAGGTTGCACCCATAAAAAAAACAAGCTTACTACGCCCAAGCTTGAGCTATGTGGGGCACATTTGCTATCAAAACTTCTGAAGGAAGTGCAGCTGATATTTGGGACACAGATCATTAATGTATTCGCATGGACGGATTCAACAATTGTACTATCATGGATAAGGAAGAATGAATGCAACGAAAAGATATTTATTGCCAACAGGGTATCTCAAATCAAGGAAACATTGGATTCAGATTCTTGGAGACATGTCAGATCTACAGAAAACCCCGCAGATTGTGCACCGAGAGGTTTAACTCCATCACAACTGAAACATCATTCACTATGGTGGGACGGACCGAAATGGCTTGAACGTAGCATGTTTAACTGGCCTATACAACCAGAAAATGAACAGACAAGGTCGGGAACTGTGACCTGTGAACCAAAAGTAGTCTTAAGGTCGATAGCAACGAAAGACACAGTAATGAACAGATTTTCCTCGTACACAAGGCTGATCCGAACTATAACCTACTGTAAACGATTTGTGTTTAACAGTCGAAATCAAGAAAGGCGAACAGGGGAGCTAACACTTGACGAAATTGAAGAGACAAACAAATTTATAGTCCATTTGGTGCAATTGGAGGCGTTTCCGGAGGAAATAAGATGCTTGAGTAAAGGAGATGACATCCCCAAGAGGAGCAACCTACTGTCGCTGAATCCTCGCCTGGACAAGCATAACTACCAACGAAAAACATCCGTACATTTTATCGTATGACAGCGTGTTCACCAAACTACTGGCAGAATACGTACACAATAAAACTCTTCACGGGGGTATCAATTTGATGATGGCGACATTGAGGCAGTCATATTGGATTCCTCATGCCAAACGATTGGTTCGAAAAATTGTACATCGCTGCGACCGATGCTATCGGTTTAATGCATCGCCAAAACATCAAATAATGGGAATGCTGCCATCTCCACGAGTAACACCATCCAGGCCATATACACACTCTGGAGTAGACTACGCAGGACCATTGACCATTAAAATCTCTAAGGGAAGAGGAACTAGGTCTACAAAGGGCTACATAGCAATATTTGTATGTTTAGCCACGAAGACTATTCATGTTGAGGTAGTTAGTGACCTCACATCCGAAGCCTTTCTCTCAGCTGTAAGGCGTTTCGTATCAAGAAGAGGTTTGCCACTTCACATCTACAGTGACAATGGAACAACATTTATCGGAGCTAATAAAGAACTTCAAATCCTAAGAACACTCACCATCAACCAAGCGGAGAGGGTCACGTCCTTATTGGATCCGCTCTCAATGCAGCACCTGAACCCTGTTTAGACGATATACGACATTATTGATCCCGCTGGCGGTTATTACAAAAGATGACTCAAAATTTCTGGAAGATTTGGTCTACAGAGTATTTATCAAATCTTCAACAACAAGGGAAGTGGAAGGGCACTGAAACGAACATAAACATTGGCGATATCGTGTTGATTAAGGAAGATCGACTACCCCCAACAAACTGGTTGATGGGCCGTATCACCGAGACAGACCCTGGGCAGGATAATCATGTTCGAGCGGAAACTATTTACTGCAACAAGAAATACATCAAGAGACCCATAACAAAACTTTGTCTACTACCAATTGAAGATGTAAGGGTATTGTCAAATGAAATAGAAAAACCGAAACCTGTAGTAAACGTTCATCTTGGCCTAAATCATAGCAGATCTACGAAATGGCTGACGACGAAGAATTCAGAGCCAATGGACCAGTTTCAACAAACTACACGCTACATCAAAAGCTCACACACTTTGAAAAGGGAAGGCAAAACGACTTGTAGACTAAGCCCAATAAGGTGGTTGTTCTTCATCAGCTTGGTGATGATGGTTCTTGGACAAAGTAACACATTGACATCGAACGAAGAAATTGATCCCGTAAAGGTTATTCCATAAGCTTAAATCTGATAACCAGTGACTGGAAAATAATTGTCTATTATGACATGATCAATTATTGGAGAGAATTTGAAGGATTCCAGGAACTTGTGGAGGATATGAAAGACTTTTGCAGTAAAAAAGAGGTCTAATGGGTTGACTCACAACATAGTTCATCAGAGGAAACGCAATCGAGCTTGCGAGGACTGTACAAAATGTTCACAGCAAAGGCGAGAATAACTGATCGGATTCTTATATTCGACCTTTTAGTTAACACAGAAGATTTGATTTGATTTATTCAAGGTCATACCCGTTCCGACTCCCCATAACAATGAATACGTTTTTATTGAACCAGCGTTGGATTATCTAACAGTCAATCTGTTACGAGAAGCTTACTACAGACTGACAAGGGAGGAGCTAGCTGGCTTCATCAGAACCAGCGGAAAATATCTATGCAAGCAACAGCATCCGATGCTCAACCGCCGGTCCAATGTCAGCAGGTGTGAAATGGATCTACTTACGCATGCGAAGGAATAGTCATCCCACTGTAAATTGCGCAGCATCGAACCATCTCCTATATGGATTCAGCTAACCAACGGCAACAGTTGGATCTGCGTCCTGGACAGGATGTTTACCTTTAACGTGATTTGTGGTAGACATATCGTGGAGATATCCTTGCAAAATGACGCGATATTGACACTATAGCCAAACTGTATATTCAAACACGATTAAATGAGCATCACATCATATAGCAGTAGTTCCAGTAGCATCAACGCTGCATTCATTCCGTTAGCAAACCTAACAGAGCTGCTGTCTGAGAGCCCAAGGAACATATCCAAGCCGGTTATCCCACACGTCATACTCCAATCGGACAATGAAGACATCAAAATGATAAACAAATGGATAACGGACATCAAAAATAAGGAGCATTTACCCGTCCCTAACACATCAACAGTACATCCTATTCACCATCGACTGACGTATAGCTTGATCACAGCGCTATTTATTTTAATGATCTCCTACATCTTATGGCGATACTGTTAGACCAGAAGACACATCCAGATAGAGGTCCAGGCTCATGAACTACCACCAATACCTGCAAATAGGCGATTTACTGACGCCGATTTCTCCGTGGCTTAATTTTAATTAATTTATTAACTCTCACTCATATAATATTTCAAATTAGTTCCCAGCAAAGTCAGCAAAATAAATATTCTCATTATTACTGACCTTGCTGATTATAGTTTGTAATTTAAGTTGTACATTTTTGAAACATAGACAATATTTTAGTATTTAAGGCAATTAAATAAACGAAACTGATTCATTCGTAAAAGATTAATTAGAGAGTTTCACTTTTAGACTTCCCCCCACCAGCGGTAAGGGGTCTTTAACTTTCTAAACTTTACAAGAGCTTTTAATCAAGGCCAGGTCGGTTGAACTTTCAAGGTCAGAAAAGAATACTCAGCAGAACCTTCACTCTTATATTTCGGAACCAACGAGATGTATCTATCCAAAGTGCAGAAACCGCGGACACACAATTGAAGAATGTCTTAAAAAGAAAAAAGATGATCTTGCAAAGATGACAGGCATCCCAGCTCCAATTGAGTCCAAGATTCATTGTTACAAATGTAAAGCACCAGGATTTGTAAGATCTGTCCCAACTAAGAAGGGCTAAGAAGGCAATTTAGTAGTAAAGCCCTCACTCGAACTACTAAGGAGATCCTATATAAGACCCTGATCATCCCAGTCCTGCTCTACGGCGCTGAAGCATGGACCGTATCAAAAGCGGATGAAGAAATCCTTGGTCGATTCGAGAGAAAAATTCTTCGGAAAATCTTCGGTCCCGTTTGCGTTGACGGGCTATGGAGACGAAGATTCAACCTTTTTTTTTTTTTTATTTATTTTTTCAAAACGTTATAAATTGATTTGGCTACCTGCGAAGCATATAGCTTATCTGCAGGTGGTTAAAAAGTTATAATTGTTCATTATTTAGAAGTTTATATTTAAATTTAAAGATACGATATATAGTGGTGTGATTTAAATTTTTCGAATTCTATGTTTTAGTCAACATGGCTTATATTTAGAAAGTGTAATTTCATTTTTTTCTTTCTAGATTTGAAGTTTGCAATATTTTTTAAACTTAATGGTAGTGTATTATATATTTTTGGAATGACGTATTTCAGTTGTCTCTTTCCATATGAATTAAACGTTTCAGGGATTTCTAAGAGTCCTTGGGCTCGTCTTCTTGTGTTGACATTGTGTTGAATAGGCTGTTGAAATCTTAAGTCGTCATAATACTCCAACATACTTGTCATCTTAAAAACGCCATTTACATCTAGAACTAGAAAATTTATATAAGAGGTATTGATTATTTTAACTATTCTATGCTGCAGACGGATTATTTTGTCTAAAAGTGTCTTTGAAGCATTTCCCCACGATAATATTCCGTATCGTATACGCGATTCAACTAGTGAGTAATAAACCTGCTTCTGGACATCGACGTTAGTGTATTTATTCAGATGAACCATCGCGAAAACAGCACTTCTTAGTTGGATTTGCAGTTTATTTATTTGGGCGTGCCAAATAAAGTGATCATCAATTATTACACCCAGATACTTTATGGTTTTAACAACATCGATTACTTTATTTTGAGCTGTTGTTGGGCAGCCATCGTTTCTGTGGTAGATATTTATAATAGCTTGGTGTTGATATGGTGTCCGTATTTGCATAAGTTTAGTTTTTTCGGCGTTTATTACTAATCCATTGTCATGGCACCATCTGGAAACTCTGTCGAATTCATCTTGCATTATTGCAGTTGCAGTGTTCAAGCATCTATGTTTTACAACAATTGCAATGTCATCAGCGTATGCAAATGTGGTACTTCTTTGAAATACTCTTAAAAGTTCATTGGTGAAGAGAATGAATAAGATTGGTCCCAATTTCGAGCCTTGTGGTACCCCAAACTCAGTGGTTGTTTCTTTACTTATTCCATTCCCTACTTTCACCTTCATAGTTCTTTCTGATAGGTAATTCGTTATCCATTTAGCTAAAGCCCCTCTAACTCCAATTCTATATATGCTTTCTATTAGCTTTTTGTGGCTAAGTGTGTCAAAGGCTTTACTGAAGTCTATAAACATAACTAACACATGATGGTTTTTATTTAGGCTAGTAGTCACTGCATTCGAAAGCTCACCCAGCAAACTTCCAGTACTCTTACCTTTTTGGAAACCGTACTGATTTTTTTGGATTATTTTGTGTTTTTTTAATGAATTTGGTTAATCGCGTTACTACAATTTCCTCCAAACATTTTTCTACAACTGGCAAAATTGCAATCGGACTATAATTTCCAGTATCTTTTTTAGATCCGCCTTTGTATACAGGTCGAATTATGGAAGTTTTGAGTACCTTTGGGATTGAGCCTTCAATGATGTTTCGATTAATGATCATTGTGATTACAGGTGCTAGATATACAGCATTTATTTTAAGGTCCATTGGTCTAATGTTGTCTGCTCCTGATCCCTTTGTGGTATTTAAACTACTCAGCATCCAAAAAACTTCAGAAACGCTTGCTTCTTCCATATAAATAGAGGCTGCAACGTACATATTTACGTGATTGGATGTTATATGGTTACATTGGTGTATTATTTTCTGTACCTGGTTCGAAAATTGGTCAGCAAATTGATTAACAGTGGTCGATAGGTTGTTGGCTGAGAAATTGTTTATAATAATTTCATCAATTGTTTGCTTCTTTCGTCCCATAAGTTCATTTAACACATTCCATGTTTTTCGTGGGTCATTTTTGGCATTTGTGAATTGTTGTTTGTAGAAATTTGATTTCATATTCAAAATAGATTTAGTTACTAAGTTTCGATACGACTTGTACTCTTGTTGGTATCTTATATTAAGTGGATTATTTTTCCATCTTCTATACAGCTCGTCTCGCTTTTTACACATTTTTAAAATATCATCTGTTATCCACGGTTTTTTCGTTCTAGTTCTTTTATTTGTAATTTTAGTTCCATTTGACTGCGTATATATATTCATTTTACTCACAAAGTTGTTGTAAATTCCCTCGACTCCAGGTACTTCACAACAGCTCTGCCAGTCGGTTTGCGCAATCAATTGATTAACCATGTTTTGATTAATTTTACTATAAACTGACATTTCTTTTTCGATGCTGTCATCTACTTCATTCCTTGTAGCATACATGATCATATAGTGATCGGATATATCGGTTTCAACTGTAGCTGATACGATATCTAATTTGGTGATACTTACAAATATATGGTCTATTAGTGTTGATGTGTTTGAAGCTATATCGACTCTTGTAGATCCTTTTATCACACTAGTCAGTCCTTTGGATGCCATCGTTTCCAAATATCGAATGACATGAGACTCACCAATGTGTTTAAGGGTAGGTGTCCCAGACCGACCAACTCAAATTTCATGTAAATGCATTTGAATGTGTTGGTAAGCTCTCTTTAATTTTACTCATGTGCTCTTTGCTTCAACGCAAACGAAAACTGAAGGAAAAGACAAAAAGTAGCAAGCGCAGACTAATATTACATATACCTACCTACCTACATATGCAATATACAGACACCAAGCAAATAACTTGAAAACAAATATGGAAAGAGAAGGAAAAAAATCAAGTTGAGGGTTGGTTTGGTGTACATATTTTGTTTTGTAATTTTCTTTCAGATTTGGTGTGAATGTGAATATGTATTGTGAAAAAATAATAAAATGATAAAATTGTTGCTGGCTGCCGCGCAGCGAGGTGTAAAAGCAGTTTTTGAGGTTTTCATTGTATATCTTATAAAAAAATGTGTAAACCTTACCTAGGTTAACTTTTTTCTTAATTTATGTGATGTAGGAAAACACTTGTTTGGATGAAAATTCGATTACTCAAATAATAGGACGGTAGACAATAGTGCTACTGATTCTCGTCGCAACAATAGTAGGATGAAATTTTTCAAATCAAATAACAAAAAATGATAGATAGATATTTATCTAGGTAATTGTCACCCCATCTTCTATCAATGCTCGTTATGAAGGTACCTAAGCACCTTATATAAAAAAAAAAGAAGTTTACGAAAGTTAATTTAACCGCTATAATTAATTTTTGTAGGTTCAAGGTGTCAAATTCACCAAACAAATACTATTTGAGTCGAATTTTAAAGTAAAGTAAAGTTGTTTACTTGGTGTGCTCACGCTGTGATTGCTGGTCTTAGTAAATTCGGTAAACGCTCTTTTCGAATTAAATTGTACAACGGCTAACGCACACCTGTTGCTGTAAGACTGGCCTAAAGAGAAATTGATTCTTTTTCCACCTACGTATTGGCAAACAACACTGTTAAACTGCTCGCAAACATTTGAATTATACCCGCAAAGCAAACTTTGGGCATTTTGAATCATTCTCGATATGTACAATTTGATGTGTTCTAGAAGTCCATCGGTTTCGAGTTTTTCTATGTAATTCTTTTCTTCAATGTTCACACCGGCACAAAAATACTGAGCACATTTTGAATGACTTCCAAAAACATGGTAAGGGAAATTTAAAATATCAGCTTTCAATAAATTTAGCTTTTCATCCTCCTGGCAGGCACTGTTTTTCCGGTATTGAGTTGCGGACTTTATTCCTTTTATAAAATTGTCTATTGAGGATGAAAGAATTTGTCGGCATTTTATATTATGCTTTGTATTTTTTGATAAATTTATAAGTTTTTTGCGAAGGTTTCTGAATAAATGGTTCACACACTCAATTTTTTGGATGGTATAGTTGGGAAAAGGCTTGGCTTCTAAAAGTTTTTTTATAAACGTTACTGTCGCCATCGGCAATAAATTTATCAAAAACTACTCCGTAGTTTGAATAGCAAAACTTAAAACCATCTACCAAAATGTCAGACTCCATTTTAGTTGATGGGCCGATGTGGCTCTTATTGCATGAATGCTCGGGTATGTCATTTCCTGCTTTATTTTCATTAATTTTGCAAATATGGCAGTACTTATTCTTCACACCATAATACAGAACTTTTTTGGTGTTGTGACCAATAATTGTTGCAATTCCCGATAACGCCTTATAATTGCAACCATACGATCTATGTGACCAGGCACCATCAGTGACTACAGTGATAAGATGGTTGCCGTTTGAATCGATGTTCCCATTTTCTCGGGCAATTTCCTTCTCTTCTTCAATGGCTAGTCTCATTTTGACTCTGAACAGACTCGACCCAAACTTCTTTCGTCATGTTTTCAAATTGTCTGTATGCTTTCGAGCTCATGAATGGAACGTTTATGGATTCTAGAACTCTTTTACATTGGGTATATCCGTTTCCAACTAGCATTGTTCCCACTACAAGTTCTTTGTTAATTTCTTCACTATCTTCATTTTGACCGCATGTAGGCACATTGAAATTCATGTTACACATATTGCACTTTTATATTAATTTTGACCTAAGTCCTAAAATAAAATAATAAAATTTGAAGAACTTGTGTTTACATTATGTTTTTTTTTAAATAATAACCTTGGTGAATTTCTTTAATAAGTACTACATTATTTAATGTGCACCCAAACGTTTTTCCGTGCAGCGAAATGTTTTTTAAACTATTGAGAAATGTATTTAAATCAATAATACGCCTGCCCACCGGAACAAAACTACAGTTGTCCTTCACTGTAATGTCCACCTCCATAGGAATTTCAAATTCCTGACCCTGATGTTTTACGTGATCACTTTCAATTTCAACGTTCGTCAATGTTGTTGACGTTGAAGAAAGATCTTCCGAAACACGATTTTTTACAACATACCTTCAATCAATATGTAAATTGTAAAGTTTCGGAAAATTAAATTAGTAAATAAAAAATCAAATAAATTTAATAAATATAATATAGAAAATGACATAGTTCGAACAGTTTATCAGAATCTCTTGTTGTTCGACAAAAAACAACGTTTTTCTCCTTCATATGCTATGGGGTAGGGTATACAAACGGCCCCCAAAAAGTGGGCGTGAGTTAAAATGATCTAAAAACGAAATGTTTATATAATCATAACCAATAATCCTGCATCAAAAGTTTTTTCAAATAAGGGGTCCGCCAAATAACTTTTTTTTTTTTGAAAATAATATAAAAAAAACTACTGAATATTTTCTCAAATTCCTTTTTTTATTTGAAAGTACAATCCTTCCGTTTAATAATGGAAAATAATTTCATTCAAATGGCTGCCTCGGCTGGCCATGCAGTAGCCTACACGATCGGTCCAATTTTTAAGCACATTATCGATTATGTGCAGCTGTATTTCACCAATGGCAGACCCGTTATTTTAAAAAATGTACCTACCGAAAAACGTTTTTTTACTAAAAACGCCCCCAAAAAGTGGGCGTGTCTAAAAACTTTATATGTATGAAGTATAGATATTGATATTCTGTAAAAATGTTGTTCAGACATTATATATATATATACATATAATATACATATGTATATACAATATAAAAAATAACATAAACAATTAAATTTTTTTTTTAAGTTGTGTCACAAATGAATTTGCCGCAAAAAAATAACACAGTAAACAACACTTTAGTATTCACAAAAATTATAAAAATTATACACACAAGTACACTTTGACTTACTTCCCACTCAACCCTTTCTGTCACGTGCAAACATACGCATACAAAACAATTCATCAGCAGCGATAGCAAACATTTCAATAATTTTAATAATAATAATAATAATAATTTTAAACATATGAGAGGCTACAATCCACTGTGCGGATCGTTGAATACCCTATCCCATCCTATCTGTAAAACTAAAATCCCCAAAAAGTGGACATGGCTAAAAACACGATGTGGATAAAATAAAGAAAATGGAATGGTGACAACAAATTCTTCAGACTGCTTATAAAAAACTTTTACGGTTCTACAAAAGACAAGGTTTTCTACTGCATATGTTATGGGGTGGTGTATAAAAATGGTTTTTATATAAAAACGCCCCCAAAAAGTGGGCGTGGGTTAATATGATCTATAGACGAAATGTTCATATTTATATTGCTAATGATTCTGCATCAAAAGTTTTTTCGAAAATTTGAAAATTTGACCGAAAAACGTTTTTTATTGAAAACGCCCCCAAAAAGTGGGCGTGGGAAAAAACTTTATGTGAACGAAGTACAGATATTCAGATTGTCTAAATATGTTGTTCAGAAAGTTTTTCAAAATTCCTTATGGTTTGGCCAAAAAATACGTTTTTCTAAAAAGGGGGCGTGGCAGTGGGCGGATTTCAAAAATTTTTACACTTGTTCTGCTGGGAGCAACAAAGAGCACGTGTACCAAATTTCATCCTTCTAGCTCAAAATTTAAGGCCCAAAAACTGGTGACGTACGGACGGACGGACGGACGGACGGACGGACGGACGGACGGACGGACGGACGGACGGACAGACATGGCTAAATCGACTCAGCTATCGATTCTGAGTCGATCCATATACTTTGAGGTATATGTAGCTAAATTATTTCTCTATGTTACAAACTATGTATCAAAACTAATATACCCCTATGGGATAGGGTATAAAAAGTGCCTTGTGGAAAACTGGCTTGTGATGAGAAATCATTATACCCTATCCCATAGGGGTATATTAGTTTTGATACATAGTTTGTAACATAGAGAAATAATTTAGCTACATATACCTCAAAGTATATGGATCGACTCAGAATCGATAGCTGAGTCGATTTAGCCATGTCTGTCCGTCCGTCCGTCCGCCCGTACGTCACCAGTTTTTGGGCCTTAAATTTTGAGCTAGAAGGATGAAATTTGGTACACGTGCTCTTTGTTGCTTCCAGCAGTACAAGTGTAAAAAGTTTTGAAATCCGTCCACTGCCACGCCCCCCTTTTTGGAAAAACGTATTTTTTGGCCAAACCATAAGAAATTTTGAAAAACTTTCTGAACAACATATTTAGACAATCTGAATATCTGTATTTCTTTCATATAAAGTTTTTTGCCTCGCCCACATTTTGGGGGCGTTTTTAATAAAAAACGTTTTTCGGTCAAATTTTAAAATTTTCTAAAAAACTTTTGATGCAGAATCATTAGTAATATAAATATGAACATTTCGTCAATAGACCATTTTAACCCACGCCCACTTTTTGGGGGGGTTTTTATATAAAAACCATTTTTATACCCTACCCCATAACATATGCAGGAGAAAACCTTGTATTTTGTAGAACCGTAAAAGTTTTTATACCCTATCCCATAGGGGGGTATATAAGTTTTGATACTTAGTTTGTAACATAGAGAAATAATTTTGCTACATATACCTCAAAGTATATGGATCGACTCAGAATCGATAGCTGAGTCGAATTAGCCATGTCTGTCTGTCCGTCCGTCAGTCCGTCCGTCCGTCTGTCTGTTCGTTAGCGGTTTTTGGGCCTTAAATTTTGAGCTAGGATAATGAAATTTGGTATATAGGATCCTCGTCCGTGCCACCAGAACAAGTGTAAAAAATTTTGAAATCCGCCCACTGCCACGCCCCCTTTTAAGGAAAACTTATTTTTTGGCCAAACCGTAAGCAATTTCAAAAAAGTGTCTGAGTAGCATATTTAGACAATTCTAATATCTATATTTCGTTCATACAAAGTTTTTTGCCACGCCCACTTTTTGGGGGCGTTTTTAGTAAAAAACGCTTTTTGTCCAAATTTTAAAACTTTCGAAAGAAATTTTGATGCAAATACTTCCAAAATGGTAATATAAACATTTTGTCTATAGATCATTTTCACCTACGCCCACATTTTGGGGGCGTTTTCTTACAAAAACCATTTGTACACCCCATCCCAAGGCATTAGCAATAGAAATACGTTGTTTTTTGTCGAACCACACAAGATTTTGAGAAACTGTCTGAGCAATATATTGTGACAATGTCATTTTCTGTATTTCATCGCCATAAGGCCTATATTTTGAGGATATTAATTTAAAGGATGGGATGGGATAGGGTATTCAACGATCCGCATAGCGGATTGTAGCCTCTCATATGTTTTATAAGCAGTCTGAAGAATTTGTTGTCACCATGTCATTTTCTTTATTATACCCTATCCCATAGGGGTATATTAGTTTTGATACTTAGTTTGTAACATAGAGAAATAATTTAGCTACATATACCTCAAAGTATATGGATCGACTCAGAATCGCTAGCTGAGTCGAATTAGCCATGTCTGTCTGTCTGTCCGTCCGTCCGTCCGTCCGTCCGTCCGTCCGTCCGTCTGTCTGTTCGTCACCGATTTTTGGGCCTTAAATTTTGAGCTAGGATAATGAAATTTGGTATATAGGATCCTTGGCCGAGTCACCAGAACAAGTGTAAAAATTTTTAAAATCCGCCCACTGCCACGCCCCTTTTTAGAAAAAACGTAGTTTTAAGCCAAACCGTAAGGAATTTCAAAAAAGTGTGTTTGCAACATATTTAGACAATCCCAATATCTATATTTCGTCCATACAAAGTTTTTTGCCACGCCCACTTTTTGGGGGCGTTTTTAGTAAAAAACGTTTTTGTCCAAATTTGAAAACTTTAAAAAAAAAATTTTGATGCAAATACTTCCGCAATGGTAATATAAACATTTTGTTCATAGATCATTTTCACCTACGCCCACATTTTGGGGGCGTTTTCTTACAAAAACCATTTGTATACCCCCTCCCAAGGCATTAGCAATAGAAAACCGTTGTTTTTTGTCGAACCACAAAAGATTTTGATAAACTGTCTGAGCAATATATTGTGACAATATCATTTTCTGTATTTCATCGCCATAAGGCCTATATTTTGAGGATATTAATTTTAAGGATGGGATGGGATAAGGTTTTCAACGATCCGCATAGCGGATTGTAACCTCTCATATGTTTTTATCCACATTTTAGTTTTACAGATAGGATGGGATAGGGTATTCAACGATCCGCACAGTGGATTGTAGCCTTCTCATATGTTATTCCTTTTAACCTCGTGGAATTGGACTTTATTGTAGAAGAATTTTATGTAGGTACATGGTCGAAGCAATTACATCGTAAAAATCACGTCAATGAAGCAGGTACGTTTGTTCAGAAAAGTACTAGTATTTTTACTGGAGAAAACTATACAATTTTTTTGTAAATAATCTTTCTCATCTTTGTATACAGTCTTTCTGTCTAATAAATCATTTGTAGAAGAGATTCCCTTATATGGTTTATAGCATCTCAATACTTTCATGGTTCGACAAAAAACATATGAGAGGCTACAATCCGCTATGCGGATCGTTGAATACCCTATCCCATCCCATCCTTTAAATTAATATCCTCAAAATATAGGCCTTATGGCGATGAAAAACAGAAAATGACATTGTCACAATATATTGTCCAGACAGTTTCTCAAAATCTTTTGTGGTTCGACAAAAAATAACGTATTTCTATTGCTAATGCCTTGGAATGTGGTATACAAATGGTTTTTGTAAGAAAACGCCCCCAAAATGTGGGCGTAGGTGAAAATGATCTATGGACAAAATGTTTATATTACCATTGCGGAAGTATTTGCATCAAATACGTCACCGATTTTTCGAAAGTTTTAAAATTTGGACAAAAAGCGTTTTTTTACTAAAAACGCCCCCAAAAAGTGGGCGTGGCAAAAAACTTTGTTTGAATGAAATATAGATATTAGGATTGTCTAAATATGCTGCTCAGACACTTTTTTGAAATTCCTTACGGTTTGGCTAAAAAATAAGTTTTCCTAAAAAGGGGGCGTGGCAGTGGGCGGATTTCAAACAAAACAAATCGTGATCCATGGCTTATTTTTTTGCTTCTTAATAAATTGGATGAAGATACTCGCCATGCTTGGGCTAAGGAAATAGGTTCAAGGGATAATTGTTCAATACAGAAATTAATTGATTTCCTTGGGTTACGATGTGATCAGCCTTTGAGTCGTGCAAACCTATGAACATTTCGGGATTATCGCGTAAAAAACAATCGGTGTCTATACGAACACATTTAGCTGAATCTCGTGAACAGCATACAAAATGCCCTAAGTGCAAAGGTGACCATTCTTTGTCACAATGTTCTGTATTTCTTGGACTTAGTATAGATTCTCGTCGAACATTTGCTAAAGAGAATTCATTGTGTTTTAATTGTCTTCGCTCAGGTCATGCATCGCACAAGTGCTATAGTCATTCGCGTTTTCGTGTATGCAAATCTCGACATCATTCGCTTGTCCACTCAAATCAATCGAATCTTTCTCAGTCGTCTCCGAAACAAAATCGAACACCGATTCGCCAGTAGAAATTGCCAAGCCTACACAAACCTCAGATGTTCCCAACTGTAGTTCCAATTTACCTTTAATTACAACTCATTCCCTTGAACTTAGCCTTCGAAAACAAACAATTTTACCTACTATTTTGGCTAAAATCCAGGATCGTCAGGGACATCTAGTAGATTGTCGGGTTCTATTGGATACAGGTTCGAAGTCTTCATTTATTACAGAAACTTTGGCACAACGGATAGGACTTCGACGCATACATTCTCGAATTCCAATTATGGGACTGTCATCAAAGGAAGCTGGTCACACCAATGGGTGCCTTTCTATATGTTTGGTGTCGCGTTGTAATACATCAAAAATATGTTGCGATGCTCATGTGTTAGGAAAATTGACTTCGAACTTGCCGACATATTCCTTTGATGCTTCATCGTGGACGTATATACAGGGTTTGGATCTAGCGGATCCTCAATTTAATACGTCAAGTTCAATAGATGTTTTGTTAGGAGCATAGAGTTTGGTCGATACTTAAGGCACAACAACTTCAGGGCCCAGATGGTAAGCCCTTAGCACAGAATACATCATTTGGATGGGTCATAACAGGAGAATTATTTGATAGCAATGTTTCTAGTGTTGGATTATGCAGTCACCACTCAGCTATAGATATTGATTCTCTCCTGCAACGTTTTTGGGAACTCGATGAAACTCCTGCTGTTATGGATAAAGCAGAGAATGATCCTGCTGAGGCTCTTTTTCGTGAATCCGTTTCTCGCTCAATTGATGGAAGATATATTGTTCCTCTTCTCTTAAAAACTCCTTCGCCTGTCTTTGGAAATACTCTGGGTGCTGCCATCTCACGGTTGCACTCCATGGAGCGTCGGTTTTAAAGAAACTCCGATTTACGGCAACAGTATTGCCAATTTATGGAGGAGTATTTAAGTATTGGGCATATGCAACCTATCCAACTAATGAACTTAAATCCTTCGATGGTAGACAATTCTACCTTCCTCACCATACTGTGCTTAAACCGGACAGCTCATACACTAAGCTTCGGGTTGTTTTTGACGGTTCTGTGATTGACTCACGGGGTCAATCCCTAAACAGTCAATTATATATTGGCTTGCCAATTCAACGAGATTTGATTGGGGTTTGTCTTCGCTTTCATCAGCATCGGTTTGTATTAACGGCTGACATTGTCAAAATGTTTCGACAGATTTTTATTCGTGAAACTGAAACGGACTATCAGCGTATTGTCTGGCGAAATTCTCCAAGCGAAGCAATTCAACACTTTCGGCTTAGAACCATTACATATGGTACTGCATCTGCTCCCTTTTTAGCGGTTCGAGCTCTAAAGCAACTGGCTGATGACTATAAGTTGAAATATCCTATAGCATCTCGAATCATTTTGAACGATGTCTATGTGGATGACATCATGACCGGGACAAACACTATAGAAAGTCTTATGAAAATGAAGTCGGAACTCGTTGAACTTCTAGCTATTGCCAAAATTCAACTCAGGAAATGGAGTTCAAATTGCTGGGTTCTTCTTAATAGTCTTCCACAAGAGGATTGCGAATACTCATTTTTTGACACGGAAAACTCGGATATGCTTATAAAGGTCGCGGCGAAAACAAAGGTGGTTCCTTTAAAACCTCTTTCAATCCCGCGGCTTGAACTTTGTGGTGCTTTACTCCTATCAAGACTTTTAAAACTCGTGAAATCGTCTATGAATATTGTCACATTGTTATGTAACTAATGGTCGCTTTTTCCCCACACCCGCCTGAAGACTGGTGTGTGGAGACATATCACAGACATGTGTAACGGCTCTATCTTTCTCTTCTCACGAAGAGAATGATGGAAGCATATATTATGTAAGCCATAAGAAAATTGGTGGGCAGTCTGAAGCCAGAGTTTGGCAAGTGTTGTTGATATTTTGTAAAATAAAGAAATTAGAAGACAAAGAAAGTGTTTTATTTAAATTATATTTATAAGGTTATATGATTAACTTCATTGGCGCAGTCAAAAAAAAAAAAAAAACTTTAAGATAAGAATATTAATTTTTTTCCTCGCTTTAAAAGACTCACACAGTAGTCTTGTGCAGATTTGCTCTCAAACGCTTCGAACACGTGTTTTTTTTTTAGTGGAAATAATTAAATAGTAAATACCTATAAAAAAATCGAATTAAATACAAAATAATAGTAAAAATAAGAGGATATTACCTATAAAGTGTGAAAAAAATATATATTTGATAAAGACTAAAAAAGAACAATAACAAAGAAAAGTGATGCAACAATAATATAATATAACAAAGAAAAGTGACGCTACAATTTGAAATAAAAAAAAAAACCGTACACGTATACTAACAGTTACAACACATTTCTCACCTTCAACATACCTACAAACACATTCACCACATAACTATTCAGCATACATATTCATTCAATACAACAACATTAACAGCATTTATTTTCATCATCTCATCAATAATCTACAACCTACATACTTAAAAGCGGAAGCTGGTGCCGGTGCGTTAAATTAATTTGTTCAAAATATTTACAGTTATTTTTAAATTTTTTTTAGAGTTAAGTACGTATATATTTTTTTTATTGTAATGGAAGTCTTCAAAGTTCTTGTTAAATCTATAGCCAACATTCAGCCATTCGATGGCAATATAAAAAACCTCATGAATTTTATAGACAGAATAGACGCCTTTGTTCCATTAATTGAAACATTGGACATACATTTAAAACACATTATTCTAGGTTATGTACGAGACAGACTTACAGATAGGGCAAGAGATACCATTCTTAAACATGGTCAAGTGGAATCATGGAACGAGTTGAAAGCAATTTTAAAACATATGAGAAGGCTACAATCCGCTGTGCGGATCGTTGAATACCCTATCCCATCCTATCCATAAAACTAAAATCCCCAAAAAAGGGGGCATGGCTAAAAACACGATGTGGATAAAATAGAAAAAATGATATAGTGACAACAAATTCTTCAGACTGCTTACAAACACTTTTACGGTTCTACAAAAGACAAGGTTTTCTCCTGCATATGTTATGGGGTAGTGTATAAAAATGGTTATACCCTATCCCATAGGGGGGTATATTAGTTTTGATACTTAGTTTGTAACATAGAGAAATAATTTTGCTACATATACCTCAAAGTATATGGATCGGCTCAGAATCGCTAGCTGAATCGAATTAGCCATGTCTGTCTGTCCGTCCGTCCGTCCGTCCGTCCGTCCGTCTGTCTGTTCGTCAGCGGTTTTTGGGCCTTAAATTTTGAGCTAGGATAATGAAATTTGGTATATAGGATCCTCGTCCGTGCCACCAGAACAAGTGTAAAAATTTTTGAAATCCGCCCACTGCCACGCCCCCTTTTTAGGAAAACCTTTTTTTTGGCCAAACCGTAAGGAATTTCAAAAAAGTGTCTGAGTAGCATATTTAGACAATCCGAATATCTATATTTCGTTCATACAAAGTTTTTTGCCACGCCCACTTTTTGGGGGCGTTTTTAAAAAAAAACGCTTTTTGTCCAAATTTTAAAACTTTCGAAAAAAAATTTGACGCAAATACTTCCGAAATGGTAATATAAACATTTTGTCTATAGATCATTTTCACCTACGCCCACATTTTGGGGGCGTTTTCTTACAAAAACCATTTGTATACCCCATCCCAAGGCATTAGCAATAGAAATACGTTGTTTTTTGTCGAACCACACAAGATTTTGAGAAACTGTCTGAGCAATATAATGTGACAATGTAATTTTCTGTTTTTCATTGCCATAAGGCCTATATTTTGAGGATATTAATTTAAAGGATGGGATGGGATAGGGTATTCAACGATCCGCATAGCGGATTGTAGCCTCTCATATGTTAGTTTTATGGAAAGGATGGGATAGGGTATTCAACGATCCGCACAGCGGATTGTAGCCTTCTCATATGTTTTTTAAATAAAAACGCCCCCAAAAAGTGGGCGTGGGTTAAAATGGTATATAGACGAAATGTTCATATTAATAATGTTAATGATTCTGCATCAAAATTTTTTTCGAAAAATTTAAAATTTGACCGAAAACAGTTTTTAATTGAAAACGCCCCCAAAAAGTGGGCGTGGCAAAAAACTTTATATGGACGAAATATAGATATTAATATTGTCTAAATATGTTGTTCAGAAACTTTTTTAAAATTCCTTACGGTTTGGTCAAAAACTGAGTTTATCTTAAAAGGGGGCGTGGCAGTGGGCGGATTTCAAAATTTTTTACACTTGTTCTGTAGGCAGAGACGAGGATCCTATATACCAAATTTCATTATCCTAGCTCAAAATTTAAGGCCTAAAAATCGGTGACGTACAGACGGACGGACGGACAGACAGACATGGCTTAATCGACTCAGCTAGCGATTCTGAGTCGATCCATATACTTTGAGGTATATGTAGCAAAATTATTTCTCTATGTTACAAACTAAGTATCAAAACTAATATACCCCTATGGGATAGGGTATAAAAAGGCACATGGCGAAACTACTCCAATTAATTCGCTACTTGACAGCTTAGTTTTATGCCGTTGCAACGGAACTGTAGAACAGTTTTATAACCAACTTAATGACCTACTGATTAGATTAAACAATGCTTATTCACTTACCGAACAACTGACGAACGAACAGACAACGACAAATAGAAGAATTGTGCTAGATTGTTTTAAATCGAACCTACCAGAACCTGTAAAAGGAATTATAATTGGACGGAACCCTCCTACAATGGATGAAGCCTATAACATCATTGTAATGAACGGTTATTCAAAGTACATGCATTCGTACACACCACAAATTCCAAACAATATCTACCAAAGAACCGAAGATTTCAGAAACATTCGACCAGGAAACAATTTTAACTACCGACATGAGTACACCGATCAAAGACAATTTCAAAACCCTAACAGACAGATATATCACCCAACTTTAAATAAAACACTTTCTTTGTCTTCTAATTTCTTTATTTTACAAAATATCAACAACACTTGCCAAACTCTGGCTTCAGACTGCCCACCAATTTTCTTATGGCTTACATAATATATGCTTCCATCATTCTCTTCGTGAGAAGAGAAAGATAGAGCCGTTACACATGTCTGTGATATGTCTCCACACACCAGTCTTCAGGCGGGTGTGGGGAAAAAGCGACCATTAGTTACATAACAATGTGACAATATAGACAATACATCTAAAACCTTTGCGTGGTGTGACTCAGAAATAGTGCTACATTGGCTTTCTGCGCCACCACGCCGATGGACTACATTTGTAGCTAATCGCACATCAGCGATTTTGGAAACGGTTCCAAGTCATTCGTGGAGACATATTGCCTCGGAATTCAATCCAGCTGACTGCGCCTCGCGCGGTATTTCCCCTTCGCAGCTCATTAATCATAGCCTTTGGTGGAGCGGTCCCCCTTGGCTATCACATGCAAGTGAACAATGGCCTGTGAATTCCTGGTCTAACAATTCAGAACTGGAAAATAGTGAATTGGTTAATGTCGAAACTAGACGTATACCAATGAATGTGCTTTTAACGTCGCGTGATTCGGACATTATTCAGCGTCTAATAGATAAATTATCATCATGGCATCGTTTAATCAGAGTATTTGCGTTTTGTCGTCGCTTTATTTAAAATTGTCGCTTGAAATCAGACTTTCGCGAATCCCATGGATTGAAATTCACGGAAATTCATTCTGCCAAGATCATTATCTTGAAGTGCAGCGTTGAGGGTTGGAGGTCGCATAAAACATGCTGCTGTTTCATATAATATAAAACACCCTATAATACTACCTAAATCTAATAAAATTTCATTTCTTATAGTTAAAGAAATTCACTTAAAATACTTGCATGCTGGAGTTTCGGAGACATTTACATTTGTTCGGCAACAGTTCTGGATAATGGGAAGCAGGAACCTAGTTCGAAAGGTGATACATGTTTGCAAACCATGTTTCATGCAACGAAAATCTACCTGCAGCCAACTGATGGGAGACCTTCCTCTTCAACGCATCCAACCAAATCGACCATTTACTGATACCGGCTGTGATTATGCCGGGCCGCTGACAATCAAGCTTAATCGTGGACGAAAGCCAACAATTTTAAAGGCCTACATAGCTCTGTTTATTTGCTTTTCAACTAAGGCTATCCACCTAGAAGTGGTGAGTGATCTTACTACAGATGCCTTCCTTGCTGCCCTGCGTCGGTTTGTATCAAGGCGTGGATTATGCAGAAACATCTATAGTGATAATGGGACCAATTTCCAAGGAGCACGGCGGTGTCTCTCAGAAATGCACAAGTTGGTCATTTCTCAAGCTCACAACGATTATATAACTTCATCGCTTGCAAAGGATGGAATTGCTTGGCACTTCATTCCTCCTTCCGCACCTCACTTCGGTGGACTGTGGGAGGCAGGAGTCAAGTCCGTAAAACTTCATCTTCGTCGGGTTCTTGGCTCTTCAATATTAACCTTTGAAGAGCTGACTACTGTAACCAGTCAAATTGAAGCTATTTTAAATTCCCGACCCTTATCTTGCCTATCTGACATTGATCTTAACCCCCTAACTCCATCTCATTTTCTCATAGGTGAACCAATGACAGCTGTACCTGAGCCTAGTGATCTCGAGACACCGGTAAATCGTCTTTCTCATTGGAATCACCTGCAGAGCATGGTTCAGGGCTTTTGGAAGAGATGGCATGCGGAATACTTGACGACCCTTCAGGAGCGACCCAAATGGCGGCAACAAACCCCCAATTTGAAGCCAGGGGATATCGCGGTCATCAAAGAGCCGAGTTTATCCCCCACCAAATGGCTGCTCGGTCGGATTGAAGCTGTTTACCCGGGTCCTGATAATCTTGTTCGTGTGGCTACTGTAAAAACAAGCACTGCGACCTTTGTTCGTCCAGTTTCAAAATTGGCCGTATTACCTATGTCCTGAAAATCCTTCAGGGGCGCCGGGATGTTTGGGATTCAATATAATGTCTAATGAATTTTTTATTTAATCCGCATTAATTGTTAATACTTGCCAATATCAAGAAACCATACCCTATTACACTTATATTATTTTATAGTTCGACTATTCCTATATTATCATTTGAAATGTTATCAATGCTAAAAAATCAGTTATTTACAATCGTTCCCCTTTTTTACATAAGTGCCTCTTGAATTTGAATTAACGGGCTTGCATTCTGCAATGCACTCACTTTTACAAAATATCAACAACACTTGCCAAACTCTGGCTTCAGACTGCCCACCAATTTTCTTATGGCTTACATAATATATGCTTCCATCATTCTCTTCGTGAGAAGAGAAAGATAGAGCCGTTACACATGTCTGTGATATGTCTCCACACACCAGTCTTCAGGCGGGTGTGGGGAAAAAGCGACCATTAGTTACATAACAATGTGACAATATAGACAATACATCTAAAACCTTTGCGTGGTGTGACTCAGAAATAGTGCTACATTGGCATTTGGCCGAGTTTATCCCCCACCAAATGGCTGCTCGGTCGGATTGAAGCTGTTTACCCGGGTCCTGATAATCTTGTTCGTGTGGCTACTGTAAAAACAAGCACTGCGACCTTTGTTCGTCCAGTTTCAAAATTGGCCGTATTACCTATGTCCTGAAAATCCTTCAGGGGCGCCGGGATGTTTGGGATTCAATATAATGTCTAATGAATTTTTTATTTAATCCGCATTAATTGTTAATACTTGCCAATATCAAGAAACCATACCCTATTACACTTATGTTATTTTATAGTTCGACTATTCCTATATTATCATTTGAAATGTTATCAATGCTAAAAAATCAGTTATTTACAATCGTTCCCCTTTTTTACATAAGTGCCTCTTGAATTTGAATTAACGGGCTTGCATTCTGCAATGCACTCACTTGAAGAGAGTTAAATAGTATGTACATATTGGAGCTTTATTTTACATAGAAGATCGGGAACAGTATACACTTTTATGAACTTTCTGTAACCTTCTTTTTAGTTGGACACTCAAGCAATAAGGTTGTATAGTTTCGAGCCAATAAATTGTATTCCCCCTTTATAAATAAAAACATATGAGAAGGCTACAATCCGCTGTGCGGATCGTTGAATACCCTATCCCATCCTATCCATAAAACTAAAATCCCCAAAAAAGTGGGCATGTCTAAAAACACGATGTGGATAAAATAGAAAAAATGATATAGTGACAACAAATTCTTCAGACTGCTTACAAAACAGTTTTACGGTTCTACAAAAGACAAGGTTTTCTCCTGCATATGTTATGGGGTTGGGTATAAAAATGGATTTTATATAAAAACGCCCCCAAAAAGTGGGCGTGGGTTAAAATGGTATATAGACGAAATGTTTATATTAATAATGTTAATGATTCTGCATCAAAATTTTTTTCGAAAAATTTAAAATTTGACCGAAAACAGTTTTTTATTGAAAACGCCCCCAAAAAGTGGGCGTGGCAAAAAACTTTATATAGACGAAATATAGATATTAATATTGTCTAAATATGCTGTTCAGAAACTTTTTTAAAATTCCTTACGGTTTGGCCAAAAACTGAGTTTTTCTTAAAAGGGGGCGTGGCAGTGGGCGGATTTCAAAAATTTTTACACTTGTTCTGTAGGCAGAGACGAGAATCCTATATACCAAATTTCATTATCCTAGCTCAAAATTTAAGGCCTAAAAATCGGTGACGTACAGACGGACAGACAGACATGGCTTAATCGACTCAGCTAGCGATTCTGAGTCGATCCATATACTTTGAGGTATATGTAGCAAAATTATTTCTCTATGTTACAAACTAAGTATCAAAACTAATATACCCCTATGGGATAGGGTATAAAAACATATGAGAGGCTACAATCCGCTGTGCGGATCGTTGAATACCCTATCCCATCCCATCCTTAAAATTAATATCCTCAAAATATAGGCCTTATGGCGACGAAATACAGAAAATGACATTGTCACAATATATTGCTCAGACAGTTTAATAAAATCTTTTGTGGTTCGACAACAAACAACGTATTTCTATTGCTAATGCCTTGGGATGGGGTATACAAATGGTTTTTGTAAGAAAACGCCCCCAAAATGTGGGCGTAGGTGAAAATGATCTATAGACAAAATGTTTATATTACCATTGCGGAAGTATTTGCATCAAAAATTTTTTCGAAAGTTTTAAAATTTGGACAAAAAGCGTTTTTTACTAAAAACGCCCCCAAAAAGTGGGCGTGGCAAAAAACTTTGTATGGACGAAATATAGATATTAAGATTGTCTAAATATGCTGCTCAGGCACTTTTTTGAAATTCCTTACGGTTTGGCTTAAAACTACGTTTTTCTAAAAAGGGGGCGTGGCAGTGGGCGGATTTCAAAAATTTTTACACTTGTTCTGCTTCGTCGGCCAGAGAGTCTATATACCAAATTTGAACTCTCTAGCTCAAAATTTAAGGCCCAAAAATCGGTGACACACAGACGGACGGACGGACGGACGGACGGACGGACAGACAGACATGGCTTAATCGACTCAGCTAGCGATTCTGAATCGATCCATATACTTTGAGGTATATGTATCGAAATTATTTCTCTATGTTACAAACTTAATGTCAAAACTAATATACCCCCCTATGGGATAGGGTATAAACATATGAGAGGCTACAATCCGCTATGCGGATCGTTGAATACCCTATCCCATCCCATCCTTTAAATTAATATCCTCAAAATATAGGCCTTATGGCAATGAAATACAGAAAATGACATTGTCATAATATATTGCTCAGACAGTTTCTCAAAATCTTTTGTGGTTCGACAAAAAACAACGTATTTCTATTGCTAATGCCTTGGGATGGGATATACAAATGGTTTTTGTAAGAAAACGCCCCCAAAATGTGGGCGTAGGTGAAAATGATCTATGGGCAAAATGTTTATATTACCATTGCGGAAGTATTTGCATCAAAATTTTTTTCGAAAGTTTTAAAATTTGGACAATAAGTGTTTTTTACTAAAAACGCCCCCAAAAAGTGGGCGTGGCAAAAAACTTTGTATTAACGAAATTAAGACATTAGGATTGTCTAAATATGCTGCTCAGACACTTTTTTGAAATTCCTTACGGTTTGGCCAAAAAATGGGTTTTCCAAAAAAGGGGGCGTGGCAGTGGGCGGATTTCAAAAATTTTTACACTTGTTCTGGTGGCACGGACGAGGATCCTATATACCAAATTTCATTATCCTAGCTCAAAATTTAAGGCCCAAAAATCGGTGACGAACAGACAGACGGACGGACGGACGGACGGACGGACAGACAGACATGGCTAATTCGACTCAGCTAGCGATTCTGAGTCGATCCATATACTTTGAGGTATATGTAGCAAAATGATTTCTCTATGTTACAAACTAAGTATCAAAACTAATATACCCCCCTATGGGATAGGGTATAAACATATGAGAGGGCTACAATCCACTGTGCGGATCGTTGAATACCCTATCCCATCCTATCTGTTAAACTAAAATCCCCAAAAAGTGGACATGGCTAAAAACACGATGTGGATAAAATAAAGAAAATGACATGGTGACAACAAATTTTTCAGACTGCTTATAAAAAAACTTTTACGGTTCTAAAAAAGTCAAGGTTTTCTCCTGCATATGTTATGGGGTAGGGTATAAAAATGGTTTTTATATAAAAACGCCCCCAAAAAGTGGGCGTGGGTTAAAATGGTCTATTGACGAAATGTTCATATTTATATTACTAATGATATTGCATCAAAAGTTTTTATACCCTATCCCATAGGGGGGTATATTAGTTTTGATACTTAGTTTGTAACATAGAGAAATAATTTTGCTACATATACCTCAAAGTATATGGATCGACTCAGAATCGCTAGCTGAGTCGAATTAGCCATGTCTGTCTGTCCGTCCGTCCGTCCGTCCGTCTGTCTGTTCGTCACCGATTTTTGGGCCTTAAATTTTGAGCTAGGATAATGAAATTTGGTATATAGGATCCTTGTCCGAGTCACCAGAACAAGTGTAAACATTTTTGAAATCCGCCCACTGCCACGCCCCCTTTTTTGGAAAACCCATTTTTTGGCCAAACCGTAAGGAATTTCAAAAAAGTGTCTGAGCAGCATATTTAGACAATCCTAATGTCTTAATTTCGTTAATACAAAGTTTTTTGCCACGCCCACTTTTTGGGGGCGTTTTTAGTAAAAAACACTTATTGTCCAAATTTTAAAACTTTCGAAAAAAATTTTGATGCAAATACTTCCGCAATGGTAATATAAACATTTTGCCTATAGATCATTTTCACCTACGCCCACATTTTGGGGGCGTTTTCTTACAAAAACCATTTGTATATCCCATCCCAAGGCATTAGCAATAGAAATACGTTGTTTTTTGTCGAACCACAAAAGATTTTGAGAAACTTTCTGAGCAATATATTATGACAATGTCATTTTCTGTATTTCATCGCCATAAGGCCTATATTTTGAGGATATTAATTTAAAGGATGGGATGGGATAGGGTATTCAACGATCCGCATAGCGGATTGTAGCCTCTCATATGTTTTTTGTATAAAAACGCCCCTTAAAAGTGGGCGTGGGTTAAAATGATCTATTGACGAAATGTTCATATTTATATTACTAATGATTCTGCATCAAAAGTTTTTTAGAAAATTTTAAAATTTGACCGAAAAACGTTTTTTATTAAAAACGCCCCCAAAAAGTGGGCGTGGCAAAAAACTTTATATGAACGAAATACAGATATTCAGATTGTCTAAATATGTTGTTCAGAAAGTTTTTCAAAATTCCTTATGGTTTGGCCAAAAAATACGTTTTTCTAAAACGGGGGCGTGGCAGTGGGCGGATTTCAAAAATTTGTACACTTGTTCTGCTGGGAGCAACAAAGAGCACGTGTACCAAATTTCATCCTTCTAGCTCAAAATTTAAGGCCCAAAAACTGGTGACGTACGGACGGACGGACGGACGGACGGACAGACATGGCTACATCGACTCAGCTATCGATTCTGAGTCGATCCATATACTTTGAGGTATATGTAGCTAAATTATTTCTCTATGTTACAAACTATGTATCAAAACTAATATACCCCTATGGGATAGGGTATAATAAACAAAACTCATTTGAACCTTTTCACTGCCGACGTAAGATTTGTTCTTCTTGTTTTGTACGCTGCATATTCGGGAAAACAAAATTCATCGGTTGCAGCCCTTGACGGTTTGTTCGCTCGCGCTCTGTAGTTAATTATGCTAAAAAACGCTTTTTGTCCAAATTTTAAAACGTTCGAAAAACATATGAGAGGCTACAATCCGCTATGCGGATCGTTGAATACCCTATCCCATCCCATCCTTTAAATTAATATCCTCAAAATATAGGCCTTATGGCGATGAAATACAGAAAATGACATTCTCACAATATATTGCTCAGACAGTTTCTCAAAATCTTGTGTGGTTCGACAAAAAACAACATATTTCTTCTGCTAATGCCTTGGGATGGGGTATACAAATGGTTTTTGTAAGAAAACGCCCCCAAAATGTGGGCGTAGGTGAAAATGATCGATGGGCAAAATGTTTATATTACCATTTCGGAAGTATTTGCATCAAATTTTTTTTCGAAAGTTTTAAAATTTGGACAAAAAGCGTTTTTTACTAAAAACGCCCCCAAAAAGTGGGCGTGGCAAAAAACTTTGTATGAACGAAATATAGATATTAGGATTGTCTAAATATGCTACTCAGACACTTTTTTGAAATTCCTTACGGTTTGGCCAAAAAATAAGTTTTCCTAAAAAGGGGGCGTGGCAGTGGGCGGATTTCAAAAATTTTTACACTTGTTGTGCTTCGTCGGCCAGAAGTCTATATACCAAATTTCAACACTCTAGCTCAAAATTTAAGGCCCAAAAATCGGTGACACACAGACGGACGGACAGACAGACATGGCTTAATAGTCTCAGCTAGCGATTCTGAGTCGATCCATATACTTTGAGGTATATGTATCGAAATGATTTCTCTATGTTACAAACTTAATGTCAAAACTAATATACCCCCTTATGGGATAGGGTATAAAAATGATATAGTGACAACAAATTCTTCAGACTGCTTACAAAACACTTTTACGGTTCTACAAAAGGTTTTCTCCTGCATGTGTTATGGGGTAGTGCATAAAAATGTTTTTTATATAAAAACGCCCCCAAAAAGTGGACGTGGGTTAAAATAGTGTATAGACGAAAAGTTCATATTAATAATGTTAATGATTCTGCATCAAAAGTTTTTTTCGAAAAATTTAAAATTTGACCGAAAACAGTTTTTTATTGAAAACGCCCCAAAAAATGAGCGTGGCAAAAAACTTTATATAGACGAAATACAGATATTAAGATTGTCTACATATTTTGCTCAGAAACATTTTCAAAATTCCTTACGGTTTGGCCAAAACTGAGTTTTTCTTTAAAGGGGGCGTGGCAGTGGACGGATTTAAAAAATGTTTACACTTTTTCTGTAGGCACGGTCCAGGATCCTATGTACCAAATTTCATTATCCTAGCTCAAAATTTAAGGCCTAAAAATCGGTGACGTACAGACGGACGGACGGACAGACATGGCTTAATCGACTCAGCTAGCGATTCTGAGTCGATCCATATACTTTGAGGTATATGTAGCTAAATTATTTTTCTATGTTATCTACAAACTAAGTATCAAAACTAATATACCCTTATGGGATAGGGTATAAACAAGAACAAACATATGGAAGGCTACAATCCACTGAGCGGATCGTTGAATACCCTATCCCATAATATCCGTAAAACTAAAATAATATCTGTAAAACTAAAATCCCCAAAAATAAGACATGGCTTAAAACACGATGTGGATAAAATAAAAGAAAATGACATGGTGACAACAAATTCTTCAGACTGCTTATAAAAAACTTTAACGGTTCTACAAAAGACAATGTTTTCTCCTGCGTATGTTATGGGGTAGTGTATAAAAATGTTTTTTATATAAAAACGCCCCCACAAAGTAGGCATGGGTTAAAATGGTCTATAGACGAAATGTTCATATTTATATTGCTGATGATTCTGCATCCAAAGTTTTTTTCGAAAAATTTAAAATTTGACCGAAAAACGTTTTTTATTAAAAACGCCCCCAAAAAATGGGCGTATCAAATAACTTTATATGAACGAAATACAGATATTCAGATTGTCTAAATATGTTGTTCAGAAAGTTTTTCAAAATTCCTTATGGTTTGGCCAAAAAATACGTTTTTCTTAGAAGTAGGCGTGGCAGTGGGCGGATTTCAAAAATTTTTATACTTGTTCTGCTGGGAGCAACAGAGAGCACGTGTAACAAATTTCATCCTTCTTGCTCAAAATTTAAGGCCCAAAAACAGGTGACGTACGGACGGACGGACAGACATGGCTTAATCGACTCAGCTATTGATTCTGAGTCGATCCATATACTTTGAGGTATATGTAGCTAAATTATTTCTCGTATCAAAACTAATATACCCCTATGGGATAGGGTATAAAAACGTATGGCGGGCTGTGCCAGCACGACCCGCCATAGAACACGCCATTCTTATATGGAGTGCGTCATCTGTATAGAATTCATAATCTTTGGCGCCACTTAAGGCGAGGTCTTCCTCTACTGCGTTTGGCGAGAGTAATTCTTCGTTTGATTTCTGACGAGATGTTGTTGTCAGAGTTAATAGCGGAGCCGAGGTAGACAAAGTCCCGTACTACCACAAAGTTATATCTGTCAATGGTGACGTTCTGTCCAATTCGTCGATGTTGTGTGTCCTTTCGTATTGACAGCATATACTTTGTCTTACCCTCATTTACTGCTAAACCCATTTTTTCCGATTCCTTCTCTATACTAGCAAACGTGGCTATGACATCACGTTGAGTCCTACCAATGATGTCAATATCATCGGCGTATGAGTTTTGCACAATCCTCTCAAGAATCAAATTGAAGAAGTCACATGACAGCGCATCGCCTTGCCTAAATCCTCTTTTGCTATCGAATGTGTCGGTGAGGACCCTGATGGTGCAGCGAGAATTCTCCATCGTGATCCTACACAAACGGACGAGTTTGGGCGGTATACCAAAACTAGACATGGCTCTGTATAGTTCGCCTCTAAAAATGCTGTCGTATGCGGCTTTGAAATCGATAAATATGTGGTGGGTAACGATTTGGACTTCTTGGGTTTTTTCCTCTGTAGTCAGCCAGCTTTATAAAGCTCAGCTGGAAGACCGTCATTTCCGGCGGCCTTATTAAGCTTGAGTTTAGATATTGCTATCCTCACTTCACTTACGTCGGGTGGTTGGCAGTTTTCACTGTCGTTGCTAATATTAAATGGTTCGTTCTGCCTGACAGCGGAATGTTGTTTGTCATCGCCGTTTAACAGTCTGCAGAAGTGGTTCTTCCATATCCTCAGCATCGACTGTGTCTCAACTACGATATTCCCTTGTTCATCTCGACAGGCTATATATATGTAGGCTATATTTTCCGACAGTACTGCTAAAGATGTCTTCTCTTCCTACCTTTGCGTTAAAATCTTCCAGCACGATTTTAACATCATACTTTGGTAGTCGCTCATAGGTTTTGTCGATGAGCTCGTAGAAGCAATCCTTAGTTATATCATCATTTTCCTTCGTCGGAGCATGGGCGCATATATGGCTTATGTTGGCGAATTTGGCCTTGATGCGTATTGTTACAATGCGTTCGCTAATGTCTTGGAAACATAAGACTTTTTGCCTTAGTCTGGCACTTATAACAAATCCGCATCCAAATAGTCGCTGTTTCTGCTCACTATAACACGGTCCATAGTAGATGTCACAGTTTTTCATCCTCTTTTTGCCCGGCCCATCCCATCGTATTTCCTGGATGGCAGCAATGTCTGCTTTGTAGCAGTTAAGGGCTTCCGCTAGTTGTTCGCCTGCACCTCTCCTGTTAAATGTTCTCACATTCCAGGTGCAGATACGAACGTCGTTGCCCTTTTTTCATTTAGCATGGTCGTCAACAATAATATCAGTCCTTTCCGAGGCTATTGGTTGCTTAAGCTTTTTTTCGTGGATGGGTAGTTAACCCAAAGCACAACCCCCAACCTGGAGGGCCAGGCCCTTATTTTGACCCTAGAACAGCGGGCCGGAAAAATACCGATGTCAGTAGCCCATTTAGGGATATGAGCGCTGCCGATGTCCCATTGAAGGCTCCTCCGCCACCAACTCTTTTCCAGCACCCTGGCTCAGTATTGGAAATCCCAATAGACCTGGTGTTCAAATATGTAGAAGCAGCTCATATAGGGATTACACTACCAGTTCGATCAAACTGGTACTGTAGGCGCCACCGTTGACTCCATCTAGGGAATTCCTCAGCTGCCGCCTGAGAGTGAATGCCTAAGTGAGAGGAGACTCCTCCCCCTTCTCTCGTTTGCTGCCACCAACGACCTTCCACATATAGTGTCCTCATATAATCGCATCACTATCCTTCTTAACCGTTCAACCAAAAAAAACGTTTTTCTAAAAAGTGAGCGTGGCAGTGGGCGGATTTTGAACAAGGACAAGTATCCTATACACCAAATTTCATTGTCCTACCTTAAAAGTTAATGACTAAAAATCGGTGACATACAGGCAGATGGACAGACAGACATGTCTCGACTCAGCTAATGATTCTGAGTCGATCCATATACTTTGAGGTACCTATAGGATGCAAAATTATTTCTCTATGTTACAAACTATCTATCAAAATCGAAACAAATATACCCCTATGGGATAGGGTATAAAAGTGTCGTTTTATGTCGAACCATAAAAGATTTTGATCAACTGTGTATACAGTATGTATGCCCACTTTTCGGAAAAAACGTTGTTTTTGGCCAAACGGTAGGAAATTTTGAAAAAGTTTCTGAACAACATATTTTTTGCTGGCAGCCACTCTAACCAAACCTTACCCATATATATTTTCTAGATCTAGACATATATAAATTACAAAAAAATACATCTATAAAAACATATGAACATCGGCATTCAAATAAACGCAACAAATTAATGAAAACCCATTTATACTTTATATAAAGGAAGGATTCTGACGGCTGATACTGGTGCGCACTAGCATCAGTCTCAACTCCCACCCTTAAAAAAAACATATGAGAGGCTACAATCCACTGTGCGGATCGTTGAATACCCTATCCCATCCCATCCTTAAAATTAATATCCTCAAAATATAGACCTTATGGCGAAATACTGAAAATGACATTGTCACAATATATTGCTCAGACAGTTTATCAAAATCTTTTGTGGTTCGACAAAAAACAACGTATTTCTAGTGCTAATGCCTTGGGAAGGGGTATACAAATGGATTTTGTAAGAATACGCCCACAAAATGTGGGCGTAGGTGAACATGATTTATGGACAAAATGTTTATATTACCATTGCGGAAGTATTTGCATCAAATTTTTTTTCGAAAGTTTTAAAATTTGGACAAAAAACGTTTTTTACTAAAAACGCCCCCAAAAAGTGGGCGTGGCAAAAAACTTTGTATGCACGAAATATAGATATTAGGATTGTCTAAATATGTTGCTAACACACTTTTTTGAAATTCTTTACGGTTTGGCTTAAAACTACGTTTTTTCTAAAAGGGGGCGTGGCAGTAGGCGGGTTTTAAAAATTTTTACACTTGCTCTGGTGACTCGGCCAAGGATCCTATATACCAAATTTCATTATCCTAGCTCAAAACTTAAGGCCCAAAAATCGGTGACGAACAGACAGACGGACGGACGGACGAAAGGACGGACAGACAGACATGGCTAATTCGACCCCGCTGTGCGGATCGTTTAATACCCTATCCCATCCCATCCTTAAAATTGATATCCCCAAAATATGGTCTTTATGGTCATAAAGTATTGAAAATGACGTTGTTACAACATATTGTTCCGAAGGTTTATCAAATTCGTTTATGGTTCGACAAAAAACAACGTTTTTCTTTGCATATGCCTTTGTGTACGGCATACGAATGGTTTTTGTAAGAAAACGCCCCCAAAAAGTGGGCGTGGGTTAAAATGGTCTATTGACGAAATCTTGGTATTAATACTGCCAATGATTGTGAATCAAATTTTTTTTCGAAAATTTTAAAATTTGACCAAAAAATATTTTTTTATAAAAAACGACCCCAAAAAGTGGGCGTGGCAAAAAACTTTATATCGACGAATTATAGATATTACGATTCTCTAAAAATGCTCCTCAGACACTTTTTTTAAAATTCTTTACGGTTTGGGCAAAAAATTTGGCCCTCTTAAAAAGGGGGCGTGGCAGTGGGCGGATTTTAAAAATGTTTACACTTGTTCTGATGACTTGGACAAGGATCCTTGAATTGATGTTAATCAAGCTTTTTTGATTATTATATTAAAGACACTTAGAAAATTTAAGTTGATTTTATTAGGAGCAAATCTTGATCTAACCTCTATGAAGTATAAGAAAAGAAGAAAGTTTCCCTTTAAGATAGTACAAATGTGCTTTTAGATTTGACATATAAATCGAAAATTGGTTTTTTAACAACTGCAATAATAAATTGACAACTTGTCGGATACAGACATATTGGAAACAAGTGTTTTCGTAATTCCGTTATTTTTAAAAGTACAATAAAATTAAGTAATTTAATTTAAACTTATTTTAATTTAGTTATTGAACTACTTTGCATAATAGGCGGAACATTCTCCCCCTCTTGAAGAACTAAAGGGGCTTCAAACACTGGTAGCTTACAAAGATTTGCAACTGCTCGTTTTAAAGGTCCATTAGCTGTTTTCAGTGTTACTACTCGGACGATCTTATCTGCACCAGGGTGTACTGCAATAATTCTGCCAAGCTTCCATTTAAGTGGAGGAATGTTATCATCTCTAATAATAACAATATCATTTAATTGTAGTCCAAGATTGTCCTTTTGCCATTTATTTCGCTGTTGCAAGGTGTGCAAATATTCGTTTGTCCAACGGTGCCAAAATTGTTGCATAAGCCATTGAACTCTCTGCCAACGACTAAGATATGATATGCTTTTGTCACTCAAGTCGGGTTCTGGAATAGCTACAAGTGAAGTACCTGTTAAAAAATGGCCGGGGGTCAAGGGCTTAAGGTCATTAGGATCTTCGGAAAGAGGAGAAAGAGGACGGGAATTTAGAATACATTCTATCTGGACAATTAACGTATTGAATTCCCCATATGTCAAGGCTGCGAGGTGTAAAAGGCGTTTCATATGATGTTTTGCGGATTTAACGGCTGACTCCCATATTCCACCAAAGTGTGGAGATCTGGGAGGTATGTTCTTCCACTCAATGCCATCTGCTAAACACGCCTGCATGATTTCGGAAGAAGACTGTTGATTATGAAACATTTCATAAAGTGCCCTCAACTCATTTCGAGTCCCAATGTAGTTCGTAGCGTTGTCGCTATATATTGTACGACAAAGTCCTCTCCGACTAATAAAACGTCGTAAAGCGCCCAAAAATGAAGATGTTGTAAGGTCTCCAACTAATTCCAGATGTATAGCTTTGGTGCTGAGGCATACAAATACAGCTACATAAGCTTTGACCGCAGCAGTCCCACGCCGTCGTGAGTGCACCATAAAGGGTCCACAGAAGTCCGTTCCGACAGTAGTAAATGGCCGAGATGGTAGTACGCGATACTCTGGAAGATTTCCCATTTCCGGATATTCAAAACGTGGACGTGCTCTGGCGCACAAAATACAACGGCCGACAATTCGACGAACTAGCGGTTTCGCGTGGACAGGCCAAAATTGTTCCCGAATTATGGAAAGTAATCCTTGAACTCCGACATGATGATATCTTTCGTGTATGTGTTTTATTAAAGCGATTGTGAATACGTGATTGTTTGGAAGAAGTGCGGGATGTTTATGTTCATATCCGATATTTGCGTTCCGTATACGCCCACCGACCCTCAGTATTCCATTATCATCAAGAAAGGGATTCAGCGAATAAATATGCGATCTAGGAGAGAGTGGCCTCTTGTGCTCTAAAAGTGTGATGTCATTTGCGTATTTCAATCTTTGAACCATTGTTAGAATGCAATGTAGAGATTTATCTATTTCCACTACAGATAGTGATCCAAATGCCTTTGACTCACCTCTATACTTTGCAAGTGAGTTTGTACAAAATCTTAACATATATGCAATTATTCTCAATATTTTCTGATAATTGTTATTATATTTCATATTTTTTAAGACGTCATTATCTTCTTGAATAGAAAAATTATATTTTAGAGGCTTGCGCTCTAAAAGCCTTTCATCAATCTTCTCGGAATTTTTGAAATTGGGCCAGTTATCACAAGAGAGATATAAAAACTCAGGTCCGTAAAACCACACTTTTGAATTATATAATTCATTTGGAGATGCTCCCCGGGACACAATATCTGCCGGATTATCTTTTGTACCAACATGACGCCATTGTTCTATGGATGACAAATTTTGAATTGATGCCACTCTATTTGCAACAAAGGTTTGCCAGTGATGCGACTCTGAGGACAACCATGAGATCACAATGCTAGAATCCGTCCAATAATAAACGCCTTCAAATTTATCTCCAAAGATGTGGCGAACCCTTTTGACTAATTGCACCATCATCTGTGCAGCGCACAATTCCAATCGCGGTAGGCAAACATTCTTTACAGGTGCAACCTTGGACTTAGCACACAGAAGTCGCACTGCAATGTTTCCATTTGGTAAAATTGAACGCATATAGATACAAGTTCCGTATGCCTTTTCGGAACTGTCAGAAAACGCGTGTAATTGTACCATTTGTACATCACCCCACATAACTTGTCTGTCAATAGATATTTTATCTAAATCTGATAGTTCCTTTCGGAAATTGACCCAAGTTTGAAAAAATGATTGGGGAAGGGCTTCATCCCAATCAAAATCGAATTTCCATAATGTCTGCATGAATATTTTAGCCAAGACGATAACAGGGTTTATAAGCCCGAGTGGATCATAAAGGCGTGCAATATCTGCTAAAACAGTTCGCTTAGTAATTTTGATATTGTCGCTTGCTTCGGCCTTGTAAAAGAATGCATCAACCTTTGGGTCCCATACGACACCTAATGTCTTCAGAACATCGTTATCATTTAGCTGAAAAAATGGTTCTCGGTCCTCTACCGGAATGTGTTCTAATATGCTTTCATCATTGGAACACCACTTCTTTAGTTCCAAGCCGCCGCATTCTAATATACCTGTCAGCTCCAATTGAATGCGTAGAAGTTCTTCGATTGTGGAGGCACCGGTGAGAACGTCATCAACGTAAAATTCCGTTTGTAGTGCTACTGCACCGGCTGGAAATCGATCGCTCTCTCTCTCAGATAGATAAGAGAGTGCTCTGGTAGCCAGGAAAGATGCTGAAGCCGTACCGTACGTTACTGTGCAGAGACTATATATCTTTATTTTTTCCTCTGGGCTACCTCTCCACAAAATTTGATGAAACGCTCTATCGTTTTTGTGGAGAGATATCTGTCTGTACATTTTTGTGACGTCAGCAGTAAAGACGTAGTTATGTGATCTAAACTTCATCACTAACGAAAACAAATCAGGTTGTATGACTGGACCAACATACAGAATGTCATTTAAGCTAACTCCGTTGTCGCATTTAGCACTAGCATCAAAAACCACTCTTAACTTTGTGGTTGAGCTTCCTGGTTTTGTTATGCAATGATGAGGGATAAAATAATGTGGTTGATCAAAATCATGCTGTTTCACTTCTTCCATGTGTGCGAGTTCTATATATTCATTCATAAATGCAATATATTGTGCTGAAAGTTTGGGATTTTTTTGCAATTTTCGTTCTAGTGCATAGAATCGACGAAGTGCTGTTGAATAAGAGTTGCCTAGTGCTAGTGGGTCTTGCTTAAAAGGCAATTTTACCTCAATGCGACCATTTGACAGACTCTTGACATGCTTAAGAAAATGTTTTTCGCATAATTGTTCACCTTTCGTGAAAGGAGACTGAATCGATTCGTGGTTTTCGATTTCCCAGAATGACTTGAGTATGGAGGTAATATCGGGCTTGTTTTCATTTATCTGTGCGCACAACAACGTATTTTTAGACTCGTTTTGGACAATACTTCCGGACACCACCCATCCAAAAATAGTGTTTTGAAGAGTTGGAAGATTATGTCCCAATTTTATTTGACCAATGGAAAGAAGGCTAAAAAAATGTTTAGCTCCTATTAAAAGATCAACTCGACTAGGGGTTCCAAACAAGGGATCTGCAAGATTTATGTTTGATGGTATTGACCAGCCGCTTGAATTAATTGGGGCATCTGGAAGGAATTCCGATATCCTGCTCACGATTAATGCATCAATGTTTTCTGAGTAATTGTTAAGGCGCGATTTGATGACGAGGTTAGTTTGATGTTTACAAATTAATTTATTTTCTCCTATACCAGATACTGAGGTCATTGCATTTTTTCGTTTACTGCCTAGCAGGTTCGCGAATCGCTCAGTTAATAAGCTGACATGAGAAGCTGAGTCAAGCAGAACTCGACAGGGAACTGGTGAATTTAGCTTATTTAGAACGTACACTATGGCGGTGGCTAGAATTGCATGCGTGTAAGAATTTTGTGAATCAGCTGAAACTGGAGACTGTTGTTCACGAAGATGGTAACTCTGGGGATGTAGTAGCGCAGGTTGGCCATTGGAGGAGCATGCGTTATTATTCGTAATGGAAGGGGAACTATTGGACGTGCATGCGATGTTATTTGATGTTGAAGGTTGTGAAGCATTCACTAGGTTATGGATGACATTGGCATCATGTAGTAGAGTATGATGTAAATAGTTGCATTTGCGACATTTGGATGCTTGACAATTATTTGCATCATGATTGGGTTTCAGACAGTTAAAGCATAAGTGATTGCTTCCTATAAATAGTTGCTTCTGAGACAAAGGAAGATTGACGAACTGATAGCACTTGTAAATTTGATGGTTAGGTTTTTTACAAAATAAACAATTTAATCGGTTTGTTTGTGTAATAGCAAAAGTTTTCGCGCGAGAAGTTTGATTGTTTTTAACATGCATGGATGTACTTGCCTGAGAACCGTCGTCACTGATGATTTGGCTGCGTTTAGTGAGGAATTTTAGCAACTCCTGATAGCTGGGCATTCTTTCCGTGGGTCCCTCCTCGCTCCATTTGAGGAGTGTTGTTGTGTCGAGCTTTGGAAGAAGTATTTGGACAAGCAGATCATCCCAATGACTCACTGGACGTCCGAGAGTTGTAAGAGCGCGAAGATGACTGTTGATTTCATCACAAAACTGACGCAGACTTGATGATGAAGGTTTCCGAATTGATGGATATAGCATAATTTTCTTGATGTGTTCTGTTGCGATCAATCGTTTGTTGTCGTAATTTTCGATAAGGAGGTTACGAGCCACTTCGTAGTTCTTTTCGGTGATCTCTAGAGATTGTACCGTACGTGCAGCCTGACCAGATAGAGATGATAAAAGATAGTGCAACTTGGAAACATCGCTTAATGTGGGATTGTTGTGGATCAAGGAATTAAAGATTTCATGAAAGGATAGCCACTGGGTTACTTCACCTGAAAAAATAGGAATATTTAGTTTAGGCAGTTTTAACTGATTATTTGGTTTGCTTTGGACAGGTACAACATTTTCCGTTCGCAACGTGGCCTTCCGACTTTGGATTTCATGCAGGATTTTTGATCGCGATTTGTAGTTCATCTCCTCGTAATCCGCTCGAACATCGATCTGGGCCGTGGTTTCCTTAGGGTCGATCTCTTCCACTTTGATCTGGATCTGCTGGAATGCTTTGAAACTCGATTCAAGAGCATCAAGTCGTACTTCAAACTCGGCAACAAGTGTGTCTGCAGTAATATCCGAAAGGAAATCTTTGATACGATCCATTTGCTTTGTGCAGACTAAGCGACGAGTTTTAAGAGACTCCAACTTCTTTATTTCCTTTGATGAAGCAGTGCTTTGGCCAGCAGCTTCTTCATCTTTTCTGTCGTTATCGGTCATCATAATTATCAAGTGAGTGACACGAATCACGTCGGGGTCACCATGAATTGATGTTAATCAAGCTTTTTTGATTATTATATTAAAGACACTTAGAAAATTTAAGTTGATTTTATTAGGAGCAAATCTTGATCTAACCTCTATGAAGTGTAAGAAAAGAAGAAAGTTTCCCTTTAAGATAGTACAAATGTGCTTTTAGATTTGACATATAAATCGAAAATTGGTTTTTTAACAACTGCAATAATAAATTGACAACTTGTCGGATACAGACATATTGGAAACAAGTGTTTTCGTAATTCCGTTATTTTTAAAAGTACAATAAAATTAAGTAATTTAATTTTAACTTATTTTAATTTAGTTATTGAACTACTTTGCATAATAGGCGGAACAATCCTATATACCAAATTTCATTATCCTAGCTCAAAATTAAAGGCCCAAAAATCGGTGACGAACAGACAGACGGACGGACGGACACACGGACGGACAGACAGACATGGCTAATTCGATTCAGCTAGCGATTCTGAGTCGATCCATATACTTTGAGGTATATGTAGCTAAATTATTTCTCTATGTTACAAACTAAGTATCAAACCTAATATACCCCTATGGGATAGGGTATAAAAATGACATTGTCAGAACAAATTTTACGGTTCTACAAAAGACAAGGTTTTTCTCCTGCATATGTTATGGGGTAGTGTATAAAAATGGTTTTTATATAAAAACGCCCCCAAAAAGTGGACGTGGGTTAAAATGGTCTATAGACGAAATGTTCATATTAACAATACTAATGATTCTGCATCAACATTTCTTTTCGAAAATTTTAAAATTTGACCGAAAAACGTTTTTTATAAAAAACATATGAGAAGGCTACAATCCGCTGTGCGGATCGTTTAATACCCTATCCCATCCCATCCTTAAAAACATATGAGAGGCTACAATCCGCTATGCGGATCGTTGAATACCCTATCCCATCCCATCCTTTAAATTAAAATCCTCAAAATATAGGCCTTATGGCGATGAAATACAGAAAATGACATTGTCACAATATATTGCTCAGACAGTTTCTCAAAATCTTGTGTGGTTCGACAAAAAACAACGTATTTCTATTGCTAATGCCTTGGGATGGGGTATACAAATGGTTTTTGTAAGAAAACGCCCCCAAAATGTGGGCGTAGGTGAAAATGATCTATAGACAAAATGTTTATATTGCCATTTCGGAAGTATTTGCATCAAATTTTTATACCCTATCCCATAGGGGGGTATATTAGTTTTGACATTAAGTTTGTAACATAGAGAAATAATTTCGATACATATACTTCAAAGTATATGGATCGATTCAGAATCGCTAGCTGAGTCGATTAAGCCATGTCTGTCTGTCCGTCCGTCCGTCCGTCCGTCCGTCCGTCTGTGTGTCACCGATTTTTGGGCCTTAAATTTTGAGCAAGAGTATTGAAATTTGGTATATAGACTCTCTAGCCGACGAAGCAGAACAAGTGTAAAAATTTTTGAAATCCGCCCACTGCCACGCCCCCTTTTAAGATAAGTTCAGTTTTTGGCCAAACCGTAAGGAATTTCAAAAAAGTGTCTGAGTAGCATATTTAGACAATCCTAATATCTATATTTCGTTGGTACAAAGTTTTTTGCCACGCCCACGTTTTGGGGGCGTTTTTAGTAAAAAACGCTTTTTGTCCAAATTTTAAAACTTTCGAAAAAATTTTTGATGCAAATACTTCCGCAATGGTAATATAAACATAGATCATTTTCACCTACGCCCACATTTTGGGGGCGTTTTGTTACAAAAACCATTTGTATACCCCGTCCCAAGATATTAGCAATAGAAATGTTGTTTTTTGTCGAACCACAAAAGATTTTGATAAACTGTCTGAGGAATATATTGTGACAATGTCATTTTCTGTATTTCATCGCCATAAGGCCTATATTTTGAGGATATTAATTTAAAGGATGGGGTGGGATAGGGTATTCAACGATCCGCATAGCGGATTGTAGCCTCTCATATGTTAGATATTAAGATTGTCTAAATATGTTGTTCAGAAATATTTTCAAAATTCCTTATGGTTTGGCCAAAAACTACATTTTTCTAATAAGGGGGCGTGGCAGTGGGCGGATTTCAAAAATGTTTACACTTGTTCTGCTGGGAGCAACAAAGAGCACGTGAACCAAATTTTATCCTTCTAGTTCAAAATTTAAAGCCCAAAAACTGGTGACGTACGGACGGACAGACAGACGGACGGACAGACATGGCTAAATCGACTCAGCTATCGATTCTGAGTCGATCCATATACTTTGAGGTATATGTAGCTAAATTATTTCTCTATGTTGCAAACTATGTATGTATTTTTTTTTTTTTTTTTTTTTTTTTTTTTTTTTTTTCCGTGGGCTGGTGGAAATCTTCATAGACACGATGAGCACGTGCCCAAAGTAGTGTGAGATTTTTACTCACTAAAACCACCACCCATTTGGTATTTCTATTGCAACTAAGTATTCGACTTATCCAGCAATTTTTTTATCACGATTATATAATATGTTTGGCAGGTAACTTTCCTTTGAGAGTTCCTGCTTTTCCGCAATTATAGCGCGGTTTGTTATTATCGGGCCAAATCTAAGGGTTTAGTTCTTTGAAGACGCCGCAATATATTTGTTTCGTCCAGAATTTGGAGGACTGTTGTGTTAACGTGTCCAAATAAACGTTTTTTATGTTTTCGTGCAAAATTTTTTGTTTCATCTTTAACCGCGGGAATACCCAGATCTCTGCGTAGATCTTCGTTCCTTATGTACCACGGCGCATTGACGAATGATCTTAACATTTTGTTTTCAAAAGTTTGTAAAATGTTTAGATTCGTTTCACTGGTACAACCCCATAGTTGTATACCATATGTCAAAACCGGTTTTAGCACTTGCTTGTATAATAGCAGCTTGTTATCAAGGTTAAGCTTCGAATATTTTCCGAGCAACCAGTACAGTTCTCTGTATTTATTCTTAAGTTCTTCGCATTTCTTTTTTACATGCGACTTCCATTTTAATTTTGCATCGAGTGTCATACCGAGATATTTCGCTTCATTTGCAAACGGGACTCGAACAGTATTTAGAAATACAGGCAAATTGTTTGTCCGTTTATACGAAAAATCTACATGGATCGATTTGCTCTCATTAAGTGCAATCCGCCAGGATTTAGTCCATTCATTAACCTCGTTAAGAGCGTTTTGTAATTTAATATTTGTTTCCTCTATTGTTGTGGCAACTGCTAGTATAGCAGTATCGTCAGCAAACGTTGCAACTATTGTATCGTTTGTTTGTGGGATATCACGAGTGAATATGAGGTACAGGATTGGTCCGAGGACGCTTCCTTGCGGTACACCTGCCATTATTTCTTTGAACTCGGAATATTCGCTTCCAAGTTTCACACGGAAGAGTCTATGCTCAAGATACGACACGAGGATTTTATATAATTGTTCTGGCAAAACTTGACTTAGTTTATAAGTAAGGCCTTTGTGCCACACCTTGTCAAAAGCTTGCGACACGTCAAGAAATACGGCTGAACAAATTTTCTTTTCTTCGAAAGCTTTCTCAATTACATCTGTAATTCGATGTACTTGGTCCACCGTTGAATGTTTACTTCTAAACCCAAATTGATGGTCAGGTAAAAGACGTTTCTGTTCAATTATGGGGTGTAAGCGACCGAGTAATATCCGTTCAAAAACTTTTGAAATGATTGGAAGAAGTGAAATAGGCCTGTAAGATTTTATTTCATTCGGTGATTTTCCTGGTTTTAGAACCATAATCACTTCCGCGACTTTCCACTGTCTTGGTATGTATTCTAATCTGATTGCTGCATTTATAATAAAAAGAAGCTTAGTTAATGCTTTCCGAGGCAACATTTTAAGAAGTTCTCCTGTAATCAGGTCATAACCCGGAGCTTTTTTAGGCTTTAGTTTCTGTATTTCCCGTTTAAGCTCGGCAATACTTGCATATCTTACTATGTTATTATCGGTTGTACTCTCGAATATATTAATGTTTTCATTTTGCGCCGGACCATCAAATGGCTTAAATGTTTCCTCAAGATGTGAGGCAAAAACGTCAGCTTTTTCCTTATCGCTCTTTGCCCAAACGTCTTGAGTTACCCTAATGGGCGGCACAGCGATTTTTGGCCGTTTTATGACTCTAATTGCTTTCCAGAGCGAATAATTCGATTCCTTTCCAGCGGTTAGGCTTTGCAGATAAGTTTCTACTGAATGGTTTTTAAAGTATTTAATCGAATTTGATAGCAAATTACTCAACCGATTGAGATGTGTTTTATCTTGCGGGGCACGAGTTTGGTGCCATCTTTTACGAGCTTTTCTTTTTTGTCTTACTAAATCTTGTATTTCACGGGGGTACTTAATTTTACTATAGCTCACTATTTTGTTCTGTTGAGGAGTATTATTCCATGCTGCTTTTTGGATGGTATTGATAAATGAGTCAACAGCGACTTCGAGTTCCAATGGGGTTCTAAGCGATACACCCAGTCGGATATTATTTTCAAACCTTCCCAGTTGGTTTTCGCGTTTGTTAATCTGGGTGGTTTTTCATTTATAATCAGTGACTCGCTCATTGTTAAAATGACTGGAGAATGATCAGAGGAAAGATCAAAGCATTCTTCAACTTTGATTCGATTGGACGGCAGACCTTTTACAATGAAAAAATCGATCAAATCCGGTATTTTTCTAGCATCAGTTGGCCAGTAAGTTGGTTTTCCCGTAGAATGAAATTCGGTATTGTACTTTCTACCTATATCATAAAGCATCCTACCTTTCTGTGATATGCATCTAGATCCCCAGAATGTATGTTTTGCATTAAAGTCCCCTCCGATGACAAAACGTTGTCCAAGGGAATTAAGCAAGTTTTCAAAGTCAATTTTCTCAACCTTGCATCGTGGTGGGCAGTAAATAGACGATATCTTCAGAAAGGATTGTCTGCTTTTGACTTGTATAGAGCTAACTTGCATTGTTTCGATTTCTAGTTTAAGATCAATCGAATGTTCGATACACTCTTTTATATATAGTGAGGCTCCACCTCTAGCCTTATTCGATGGATGTAGAGCATGATAGTCGAGGTAACCTTTTATTTTTAAGTTCGAATTACTCTTTGCGTGAGTTTCGGATATTAAACAGATGTCTATATCTTTTTCCTGCATAAATAATTCAAGTTCTCCAAGTTTTTGCCAAAGGCCATTGGCATTCCACGTAAGAATTTTAAGCAATCTATTCATGTTAAAGGTGGGGTACTTCTATTGCGAATACTATTTTCGAGCTTAACGAGCCTGTCAAAAATAAGTTTATTCGTTTTGCCTTGTTCCTCAAGTTTTGAAAGAATAATCGAAAATACATTTGAAACTGGGTCAGGTGAGATATTTTTTTGGGCGTTATTGGATACTGTAGCTTGAGCATACGTTTGTACATTTGGTTTTGGATGTACAAGATCCGAACGGATATCTGATGGCCGCGTAGTTTGTGGACATTTAGGTTCTTCGATTATGGCCTGCTTTTTCTTCGACATATTTTTAATCGGAATTTTAGGCTGTTGCTTGTTTAAATTTAATTTCTGTGAATTAATACTATTAAATTTCGTCCGTCTTTTTTGCAACTCTTTAGCTACTTCGCAGCCGCGATAATTTGCCGGATGATTGCCTTTACAGTTAATGCAGATAGCAAGAGCTTTCTTATCTGACATACAATCTACCGTCAGGTGATTGCCGGCACATTTTACACACTATGTATGTATGATTTTTTGTAGGAAAACGCCCCCAAAAAGTGGGCGTGGGTTAAAATGGTCTATAGACGAAATGTTCATATTAATATTACTAATGATTCTGCATCAAATTTTTATGCCCTATCCCATAGGGGTATATTAGTTTTGATACATAGTTTGTAACATAGAGAAATAATTAAGCTACATATACCTCAAAGTATATGGAAGTGTAAACATTTTTGAAATCCGCCCACTGCCACGCCCCCTTTTTAGAAAAACGTATTTTTTGGCCAAACCATAAGGAATTTTGAAAATCTTTCTGAACAACATATTTAGAGAATCTGAATATCTGTATTTCGTTCATATAAAGTTTTTTTGCCACGCCCTCTTTTTGGGGGCGTTTTTAATAAAAAACTTGTCTTTTGTAGAACCGTAAAAGTTTTTTGTAAGCAGTCTGAAGAATTTGTTGTCACCATGTCATTTTCTTTTTTTTATCCACATCGTGTTTTTAGCCATGTCCACTTTTTGGGGATTTGAGTTTTACAGATAGGATGGGATAAGGTATTCAACGATCCGCACAGCGGATTTTAGCCTTCTCATATGTTTTTTTTCGAAATATTTAAAGTTTGACCGAAAAGCGTTTTTTATTTAAAACGCCCACAAAAAGTGGGTATGGCAAAAAACTTTGTATGAACCTAAAAAGAAGAGGAATGCGACACCCAAATAAAATCTTCATATCCATTCGTTACCCTTTATCATAATTAAATTTTTTCTTTGTTTGTGTTTTGTCTGATTCTTGCTTGTCTCCCTAATTAAGAGCGTCCAAATCAGAAAGGCAAATAAAAACGGATAACAAGCAAAGAGAAAATAATACATGTGTAGTGTTAACAATAAGAATATTTGCACATTTTGAGGAAAAGTGGAAACAAACATATAGAGAGGCTACAATCCGCTGTGCGGATCGTTGAATACCCTATCCCATCCCATCCTTAAAATTAATATCCTCAAAATATAGGCCTTATGGCGATGAAATACAGAAAATGAGATTGGGATGGGGTATACAAATGGTTTTTGTAAGAAAACGCCCCCAAAATGTGGGCGTAGGTGAAAATGATCTACGGACAAAATGTTTATATTACCATTGCGGAAGTATTTGCATCAAAAAATTTTTCGAAAGTGTTAAAATTTGGACAAAAAGCGTTTTTTACTAAAAACGCCCCCAAAAAGTGGGCGTGGCAAAAACGTATGGACGAAATATAGGTATTAGGATTGTCTAAATATGCTGCTCAGACACTTTTTTGAAATTCCCTACGGTTTGGCTTAAAACTACGTTTTTCTAAAAGGGGGCGTGGCAGTGGGCGGATTTCAAAAATGTTTACACTTGTTCTGCTTCGTCGGCCAGAGAGTCTATATACCAAATTTCAACACTCTAGCTCAAAATTTAAGGCCCAAAAATCGTTGACACACATACGGATGGACGGACGGACAGACAGACATGGCTTAATCGACTCAGCTAGCGATTCTGAGTCGATCCATATACTTTGAGGTATATGTAGCTAAATTATTTCTCTATGTTACCAAACTTAAGGTCAAAACTAGGGTTAGGCAAAATCCTCATTTTTCAGTCCTTCTCGCGGGCGCCCACCTGAAAATGACTAATCAGCATGCCTGTTTAGGGTCAGCCAAGGGTCCCACTTGGACATTGACCGTGCGCTGTAACACGTTGCAACGCACGATCAATGTACAAGCGGGAACCATAAGTTTGAGGTGGGAGAAAACCCGTAAACCCAAATCCAAGGTGGAACAGCAAACGCCGTAGGATGTCTGGCTAAAAAGGGAGTTTTAAGCCGCTAGTTTGCGAATTTCGGATACCGGGCTACCTCCGATCTCAAGATAGCCTTCCTGATCGATCGCAATCCTCTCACGAATGAACAAATGGTTCAGATACAGGAGAGGATTATGGACATCACGATCGAACTGCGCGACGGGGATGCAAAGCCAGATTTCCGCGGGTCAACTTTCAAAGCCGGATGGCTCTTGTTAGTATGTGCGGACATCACCACTTCAGAGTGGACGAAAACAAACTTCCTCAGACTGAAGGAGAAATTCGAGTTGGAAGTAATGCTTGTGGGAGAGGAAGACTTTCCGAAACCACATATTGTCAGAGCTTTCTTCCCGCAGAGTACCGGAGTCACGAATGAGAGAATACTGGCAATACTAGACGGTCAAAACAGAGACCTAAATACGAGAAAGTGGAGAGTTCTGCAAAGATCGGACGAGAAAGACGTCGCCCACATGGTCTTTGCAATAAACGAGAGTGCGATGCGTAGGCTTGCGGACCTAAAGGGGATGGTATCATACAGATTTGGCCAAATCAAGATCATCCTTAAAGGATCCGACAAGACTGCAATTCAGACCCGAAAAAATGGTGACACTGACACTGATAAAAAGAAAAAGTCATCAGAAAAAACAAGCGCCAGCTCGTCGCAACCAGCAGCCAGTATTAGTACTGCCGCCGGAAGCGATATAAAGAAGACTGGTTCACTGCCTACGACAGTATCGCCAAACGCCCCTAGTACGAGCAACGTTAACATCAGCCAGCAACAGTTTAGACCAAAGCTAGCTGCGGAACGGGCGCGTGAACGGCAAAAACACGGACAGCGAAAAAACGGTCCGAGAAATAGACACGAAGATCTCTCTCAACAGGGTATCGTACGTAGAAGAGGCGATAACAAGGCTTATAGGGTACGAAACCCTGAGCACGGTAGGAAACGATGACCACCCTACTAAATGTGCTGCAGGCAAACCTGCACCGAGCTATAGGTGCCTCGGACACCTACAACCAAAGATGTGCCGAAGGGAACATCGCTCTAGGTTTAATCCAGGAGCCATGGGCAACAGAGGGTAAGATATTTGGTTTACAAAGTAAAACCAGAGAGCTCATCTTCGCCCGGGGAAATTTTAGACCAAGGGCAGCTCTTTTAGTTGCAAAAGATATAAAATTCTCTCCCATTCCAGGTTTCATTACCAAAGATCTGGTGGCTGTCCTTTTAGAAAGACGCAACGGCCGAGAGCTACAAAAAATTGTATGCGCATCCGCGTACTTTGCTGGAGATGACGAAATACCACCTCGCCCAGTACAGGAACTTGTCCAGTACTGCCAGACCCAGCAACTACATCTTATCTTCGGCTGCGACGCCAACGTGCATAACACAATATGGGGCAGTCGAGATACAAACAAAAGAGGTGAGTCCTTAGTAGAATACCTATAAAGCAACAATTTAGTTATACTAAATAAGGGTAATAAACCCACGTTTAGAAACGTTTTAGACCTTACCATCTCTTCTCCGTTTGTACAAAACACCGTCGAAAATTGGCACGTTTCTGGTGAGGCATCTTTATCGTATCACATGCACAGAAGTTTCCAATTAAGATGCAACACCGAGGATGCGCCGATAAAATACCACAACAAACTCACAAATTGGAGAAAGTATCGAGAAAATCTATCTATTAAATGTGACATACTTCCAGAAAAACCTTCATGTGTAAGTGAAGCGGAAGTCGCACAATGTCAACTAAATGACATTATCATCTCATCTTTTACAAATAGCTGCACTGTGGCAAAGAGGTACACACCATGGTGGAACGATAACCTAGAAAGTTTCCTTAAAAGAGTAAGAAAACTTTTCAATAAAGCCAAACGCACCGGTAAGTGGGACCAATATAAATCTCTACTTACCCAATACAACATAGAGTTCAGAAAATCAAAAAGAGCGTCCTGGCGCAAATACTGTGAGGAACTCGAAGAGCTTCCGGCGGTGGCGCGTCTCCAGAGGCCACTCTCGAAAGATAAAACAAACTGCATGGGATTACTAGTCAAATCTGACGGAAAAATCACATGCGACCGGGAAGAAACGTTGACCACACTTCTTCAGGTACACTTTCCCGGCTCTACAATCATAAGTAAGTTTCATGAACACATGATAGATGACTCACCCCCTATAAACCTGAAAAGGATTAATAGTTTATCCGGCAAACTTTTCACTCCGGATAAGGTCAAATGGGCGATCAACTCATTTAAACCATACAAGGCACCAGGGACAGACGGAATCTTTCCTGCTCTTATACAAAAGGGCTTGGACTTTTTCCTACCCACTATGGTAGCCTTATTTAGGTTTAGTTTCAATTGGGGCTACATACCACAAACCTGGAGGGAGGTAAACGTGGTATTTATCCCCAAACCAGGCAAACCAATAGAACTACCTAAATCATACCGTCCAATAAGCTTAACATCGTTTTTCCTGAAAACAATGGAAAGAATACTTGACGTACACATTAGAGAGTGCTTAAATGAAAGCACTCCTCTGCACCCATGTCAATTCGCCTACCAAAAAGGTAAATCCACGGAAGGAGCACTTCTAAGTTTAACATCACAAATAAACATATGAGAAGGCTACAATCCACTGTGCGGATCGTTGAATACCCTATCCCATCCTATCTGTAAAACTAAAATCCCCAAAAAGTGGACATGGCTAAAAACACGATGTGAATAAAATAAAGAAAATGACATGGTGACAACAAATTCTTCAGACTGCTTATAAAAAACGTATACGGTTCTACAAAAGACAAGGTTTTCTCCTGCATATGTTATGGGGTAGGGTATAAAAATGGTTTTTATATAAAAACGCCCCCGAAAAGTGGGCGTGGGTTAAAATGGTCTATTGACGAAATGTTCACATTAATATTACTAATGATTCTGCATCAAAAGTTTTTTAGAATTTTTTTAAAATTTGACCGAAAAAGGTTTTTTTATTAAAAACGCCCCCAAAAAGTGGGCGTAGCAAAAAACTTTATATGTACGAAATACAGATATTCAGATTGTCTAAATATGTTGTTCAGAAAGTTTTTCAAAATTCCTTATGGTTTGGCCAAAAAATACGTTTTTCTAAAAAGGGGGCGTGGCAGTGGGCGGATTTCAAAATTTTTTGCACTTTTTCTGCTGGGAGCAACAAAGAGCACGTGTACCAAATTTCATCCTTCTAGCTCAAAAACTGGTGACGTACGGACGGACGGACGGACAGACATGGCTAAATCGACTCAGCTATCGATTCTGAGTCGATCCATATACTTTGAGGTAGATATATGTAGCTAAATTATTTCACTATGTTACAAACTATGTATCAAAACTAAATACCCCTCTGGGATAGGGTATAAAAAGTGCATACGAAAACAAAGAAGTAGCTTTATGTGCCTTCCTAGACATAGAGGGCGCTTTTGACAACACTGGATATGACTCCATATCAAATGCTTTGACTCATAGAAGAATAGATCATCCCACCATCAAATGGATCAAAGCGATGCTTGAAAGTCGGAAAATAACTGCTTCATCAGCACAGACCTCAGTATCAGTAACAGCCGTTAAAGGCTGCCCTCAGGGAGGAGTACTCTCACCCCTACTATGGTCTCTGGTTATCGATAACCTACTTCAAGACCTAAGTAATGCAGGTTTCAATATAATTGGATACGCCGATGACCTAGTCATCATAATAAAGGGCAAAGAACTAAACGTATAGACTGGTGTAATAAAGAAAGTCTCTCTATAAACCCCAGCAAGGCTATCATCGTCCCTTTTCCAAAAAGGAGGAAATTAAATCTTACCCAAATTTCAATTAATGGTACATACATTGAGTTTTCCAACGAAGTAAAATATCTTGGAGTGATCCTCGATAAAAAACTAAGCTGGAACTCCCACATCAACAACAAAATTCTAAAAGCAACCAAAGCTTTCTGGGCTTGCCGAAGCATGTATGGTAAAACCTGGGGAATCTCTCCAAAGACCACACACTGGATCTACACGATCATGGTCAGGCCCATTATAACATACGCTTCAATAGTATGGTGGAACAAAGTCACCCAAAAAACAACTACAAAAAAAAACTTATGAGAGGCTACAATCCGCTATGCGGATCGTTGAATACCCTATCCCATCCCATCCTTTAAATTAATATCCTCAAAATATAGGCCTTATGGCAATGAAAAACAGAAAATTACATTGTCACATTATCTTGCTCAGACAGTTTCTCAAAATCTTGTGTGGTTCGACAAAAAACAACGTATTTCTATTGCTAATGCCTTGGGATGGGGTACACAAATGGTTTTTGTAAGAAAACGCCCCCAAAATGTGGGCGTAGGTGAAAATGATCTATAGACAAAATGTTTATATTACCATTTCGGAAGTATTTGCATCAAATTTTTTTTCGAAAGTTTTAAAATTTGGACAAAAAGCGTTTTTTTTTAAAACGCCCCCAAAAAGTGGGCGTGGCAAAAAACTTTGTATGAACGAAATATAGATATTAGGATTGTCTAAATATGCTACTCAGACACTTTTTTGAAATTCCTTACGGTTTGGCCAAAAAAAAGGTTTTCCTAAAAAGGGGGCGTGGCAGTGGGCGGATTTCAAAAATTTTTACACTTGTTCTGGTGGCACGGACGAGGATCCTATATACCAAATTTCATTATCCTAGCTCAAAATTTAAGGCCCAAAAACCGCTGACGAACAGACAGACGGACGGACGGACGGACAGACAGACATGGCTAATTCGATTCAGCTAGCGATTCTGAGTCGATCCATATACTTTGAGGTATATGTAGCAAAATTATTTCTCTATGTTACAAACTAAGTATCAAAACTAATATACACCCCTATGGGATAGGGTATAAACATATGAGAGGCTACAATCCGCTATGCGGATCGTTGAATACCCTATCCCATCCCATCCTTTAAATTAATTTCCTCAAAATATAGGCCTTATGGCGATGAAATACAGAAAATGACATTGTCACATTATATTGCTCAGACAGTTTCTCCAAATCTTGTGTGGTTCGACAAAAAACAACGTATTTCTATTGCTAATGCCTTGGGATGGGGTATACAAATGGTTTTTGTAAGAAAACGCCCCCAAAATGTGGGCGTAGGTGAAAATGATCTATGGACAAAATGTTAATATTACCATTTCGGAAGTATTTGCATCAAAATTTTGTTCGAAAGTTTTAAAATTTGGACAAAAAGCGTTTTTTTTTTAAAACGCCCCCAAAAAGTGGGCGTGGCAAAAAACTTTGTATGAACGAAATATAGATATTAGGATTGTCTAAATATGCTACAAAGACACTTTTTTGAAATTCCTTACGGTTTGGCTTTAAACTACGTTTTTCTAAAAGGGGGCGTGGCAGTGGGCGGATTTCAAAAAATTTTACACTTGTTCTGCTTCGTCGGCCAGAGAGTCTATATACCAAATTCCAACACTCTAGCTCAAAATTTAAGGCCCAAAAATCGGTGACACACAGACGGACGGACAGACAGACATGGCTTAATCGACTCAGCTAGCGATTCTGAATCGATCCATATACTTTGAGGTATATGTATCGAAATTATTTCTCTATGTTACAAACTTAATGTCAAAACTAATATACCCCCCTATGGGATAGGGTATAAACATATGAGAGGCTACAATCCGCTATGCGGATCGTTGAATACCCTATCCCATCCCATCCTTTAAATTAATATCCTCAAAATATAGGCCTTATGGCGATGAAATACAGAAAATGACATTGTCACAATATATTGCTCAGACAGTTTATCAAAATCTTTTGTGGTTCGACAAAAACCAACGTATTTCTATTGCTAATGCCTTGGGATGGGGTATACAAATGGTTTTTGTAAGAAAACGCCCCCAAAATGTGGGCGTAGGTGAAAATGATCTATGGGCAAAATGTTTATATTACCATTGCGGAAGTATTTGCATCAAAATTTTTTTCGAAAGTTTTAAAATTTGGACAAAAAGCGTTTTTTACTAAAAACGCCCCCAAAAAGTGGGCGTGGCAAAAAACTTTGTATGAACGAAATATAGATATTAGGATTGTCTAAATATGCTACTCAGACACTTTTTTGAAATTCCTTACGGTTTGGCCAAAACATAAGTTTTCCCAAAAAGGGGGCGTGGCAGTGGGCGGATTTCAAAAATTTTTACACTTGTTCTGGTGGCACGGACGAGGATCCTATATACCAAATTTCATTATCCTAGCTCAAAATTTAAGGCCCAAAAACCGCTGACGAACAGACAGACGGACGGACGGACGGACGGACGGACGGACAGACAGACATGGCTAATTCGACTCAGCTATCGATTCTGAGTCGATCCATATACTTTGAGGTACATGTAGCAAAATTATTTCTCTATGTTACAAACTAAGTATCAAAACTAATATACCCCCCTATGGGATAGGGTATAAACATATGAGAGGCTACAATCCGCTATGCGGATCGTTGAATACCCTATCCCATCCCATCCTTTAAATTAATATCCTCAAAATATAGGCCTTATGGCGATGAAATACAGAAAATGACATTGTCATAATATATTGCTCAGACAGTTTCTCAAAATCTTGTGTGGTTCGACAAAAAACAACGTATTTCTATTGCTAATGCCTTGGGATGGGGTATACAAATGGTTTTTGTAATAAAACGCCCCCAAAATGTGGGCGTAGGTGAAAATGATCTATAGACAAAATGTTTATATTACCATTTTGGAAGTATTTGCTTCAAAATTTCTTTCGAAAGTTTTAAAATTTGGACAAAAAGCGTTTTTTACTAAAAACGCCCCCAAAAAGTGGGCGTGGCAAAAAACTTTGTATTAACGAAATTAAGACATTAGGATTGTCTAAATATGCTGCTCAGACACTTTTTCGAAATTCCTTACGGTTTGGCCAAAAAATGGGTTTTCCAAAAAAGGGGGCGTGGCAGTGGGCGGATTTCAAAAATTTTTACACTTGTTCTGGTGGCACGGACGAGGATCCTTTATACCAAATTTCATTATCCTAGCTCAAAATTTAAGGCCCAAAAATCGGTGACGAACAGACAGACGGACGGACGGACGGACGGACAGACAGACATGGCTAATTCGACTCAGCTAGCGATTCTGAGTCGATCCATATACTTTGAGGTATATGTAGCAAAATTATTTCTCTATGTTACAAACTAAGTATCAAAACTAATATACCCCCCTATGGGATAGGGTATAAACATATGAGAGGCTACAATCCGCTATGCGGATCGTTGAATACCCTATCCCATCCCATCCTTTAAATTAATATCCTCAAAATATAGGCCTTATGGCGATGAAATACAGAAAATGACATTGTCACAATATATTGCTCAGACAGTTTCTCAAAATCTTGTGTGGTTCGACAAAAAACAACGTATTTCTATTGCTAATGCCTTGGGATGGGGTATACAAATGGTTTTTGTAAGAATACGCCCCCAAAATGTGGGCGTAGGTGAAAATGATCTATAGACAAAATGTTTATATTACCATTTTGGAAGTATTTGCTTCAAAATTTCTTTCGAAAGTTTTAAAATTTGGACAAAAAGCGTTTTTTACTAAAAACGCCCCCAAAAAGTGGGCGTGGCAAAAAACTTTGTATGAACGAAATATAGATATTAGGATTGTCTAAATATGCTACAAAGACACTTTTTTGAAATTCCTTACGGTTTGGCCAAAAAATAAGTTTTCCTTAAAAGGGGGCGTGGCAGTGGGCGGATTTCAAAAATTTTTACACTTGTTCTGGTGGCACGGACGAGGATCCTATATACCAAATTTCATTATCCTAGCTCAAAATTTAAGGCCCGAAAACCGCTGACGAACAGACAGACGTACGGACGGACGGACGGACGGACAGACAGACATGGCTAATTCGACTCAGCTAGCGATTCTGAGTCGATCCATATACTTTGAGGTATATGTAGCAAAATTATTTCTCTATGTTACAAGCTAAGTATCAAAACTAATATACCCCCCTATGGGATAGGGTATAAATACTCCATAGTTAGGTATAGATATCTTTAGTGACCCTCCCTAATTTTGTCTCGTCTAAGTTTCGGTTTTACGTTTCGTCCCTTCCCCCTTAAACATCCAACTTGTTACCCAAACCAATTGTGTGAAAAACATATGAGAGGCTACAATCCGCTATGCGGATCGTTGAATACCCTATCCCATCCCATCCTTTAAATTAATATCCTCAAAATAAAGGCCTTATGGCGATGAAATACAGAAAATGACATTGTCATAATATATTGCTCAGACAGTTTCTCAAAATCTTTTGTGGTTCGACAAAAAACAACGTATTTCTATTGCTAATGCCTTGGGATGGGATATACAAATGGTTTTTGTAAGAAAACGCCCCCAAAATGTGGGCGTAGGTGAAAATGATCTATGGACAAAATGTTTATATTACCATTGCGGAAGTATTTGCATCAAACATTTTTTCGAAAGTTTTAAAATTTGGACAATAAGTGTTTTTTACTAAAAACGCCCCTAAAAAGTGGGCGTGGCAAAAAACTTTGTATTAACGAAATTAAGACATTAGGATTGTCTAAATATGCTGCTCAGACACTTTTTTGAAATTCCTTACGGTTTGGCCAAAAAATGGGTTTTCCAAAAAAGGGGGCGTGGCAGTGGGCGGATTTCAAAAATTTTTACACTTGTTCTGGTGGCACGGACGAGGATCCTATATACCAAATTTCATTATCCTAGCTCAAAATTTAAGGCCCAAAAATCGGTGACGAACAGACAGACGGACGGACGGACGGACAGACAGACATGGCTAATTCGACTCAGCTAGCGATTCTAAGTCGATCCATATACTTTGAGGTATATGTAGCAAAATTATTTCTCTATGTTACAAACTAAGTATCAAAACTAATATACCCCCCTATGGGATAGGGTATAAAAAAGAAAAACATATGAGAAGGCTACAATCCGCTGTGCGGATCGTTGAATACCCTATCCCATCCTATCCATAAAACTAAAATCCCCAAAAAAGGGGACATGACCAAAAATACGATGTGGATAAATAGAAAAAATGATATAGTGACAACAAATTCTTCAGACTGCTTACAAAACACTTTAACGGTTCTACATAAGACAAGGTTTTCTCTTGCATATGTTATGGGGTAGTGTATAAAAATGGTTTTTATATAAAAACGCCCCCAAAAAGTGGGCGTGGGTTAAAATGGTATATAGACGAAATGTTCATATTAATAATGTTAATGATTCTGCATCAAAATTTTTTTCGAAAAATTTAAAATTTGACCGAAAACAGTTTTTTATTGAAAACGCCCCCAAAAAGTGGGCGTGGCAAAAAACTTTATACGGACGAAATATAGATATTAATATTGTCTAAATATGTTCTTCAGAAACTTTTTTAAAATTCCTTACGGTTTGGTCAAAAACTGAGTTTTTCTTAAAAGGGGGCGTGGCAGTGGGCGGATTTCAAAAATTTTTACACTTGTTCTGTAGGCAGAGACGAGGATCCTATATACCAAATTTTATTATCCTAGCTCAAAATTTAAGGCCTAAAAATCGGTGACGTACAGACGGACGGACGGACGGACGGACGGACGGACAGACAGACATGGCTTAATCGACTCAGCTAGCGATTCTGAGTCGATCCATATACTTTGAGGTATATATAGCAAAATTATTTCTCTATGTTACAAACTAAGTATCAAAACTAATATACCCCTATGGGATAGGGTATAAAAACATATGAGAGGCTACAATCCGCTATGCGGATCGTTGAATACCCTATCCCATCCCATCCTTTAAATTAATATCCTCAAAATATAGGCCTTATGGCGATGAAATACAGAAAATGACATTGTCACAATATATTGCTCAGACAGTTTATCAAAATCTTTTGTGGTTCGACAGAAAACCAACGTATTTCTATTGCTAATGCCTTGGGATGGGGTATACAAATGGTTTTTGTAAGAAAACGCCCCCAAAATGTGGGCGTAGGTGAAAATGATCTATGGACAAAATGTTTATATTATCATTGCGGAAGTATTTGCATCAAAATTTTTTTCGAAAGTTTTAAAATTTGGACAAAAAGCGTTTTTTACTAAAAACGCCTCCAAAAAGTGGGCGTGGCAAAAAACTTTGTATGAACGAAATATAGATATTAGGATTGTCTAAATATGCTACTCAGACACTTTTTTGAAATTCCTTACGGTTTGGCCAAAACATAAGTTTTCCCAAAAAGGGGGCGTGGCAGTGGGCGGATTTCAAAAATTTTTACACTTGTTCTGGTGGCACGGACGAGGATCCTATATACCAAATTTCATTATCCTAGCTCAAAATTTAAGGCCCAAAAACCGCTGACGAACAGACAGACGGACGGACGGACGGACGGACAGACAGACATGGCTAATTCGACTCAGCTATCGATTCTGAGTCGATCCATATACTTTGAGGTATATGTAGCAAAATTATTTCTCTATGTTACAAACTAAGTATCAAAACTAATATACCCCCCTATGGGATAGGGTATAAACATATGAGAGGCTACAATCCGCTATGCGGATCGTTGAATACCCTATCCCATCCCATCCTTTAAATTAATATCCTCAAAATATAGGCCTTATGGCGATGAAATACAGAAAATGACATTGTCATAATATATTGCTCAGACAGTTTCTCAAAATCTTTTGTGGTTCGACAAAAAACAACGTATTTCTATTGCTAATGCCTTGGGATGGGATATACAAATGGTTTTTGTAAGAAAACGCCCCCAAAATGTGGGCGTAGGTGAAAATGATCTATGGGCAAAATGTTTATATTACCATTGCGGAAGTATTTGCATCAAAAATTTTTTCGAAAGTTTTAAAATTTGGACAATAAGTGTTTTTTACTAAAAACGCCCCCAAAAAGTGGGCGTGGCAAAAAACTTTGTATTAACGAAATTAAGACATTAGGATTGTCTAAATATGCTGCTCAGACACTTTTTTGAAATTCCTTACGGTTTGGCCAAAAAATGGGTTTTCCAAAAAAGGGGGCGTGGCAGTGGGCGGATTTCAAAAATTTTTACACTTGTTCTGGTGGCACGGACGAGGATCCTATATACCAAATTTCATTATCCTAGCTCAAAATTTAAGGCCCAAAAATCGGTGACGAACAGACAGACGGACGGACGGACGGACGGACGGACGGACGGACGGACAGACAGACATGGCTAATTCGACTCAGCTAGCGATTCTGAGTCGATCCATATACTTTGAGGTATATGTAGCAAAATTATTTCTCTATGTTACAAACTAAGTATCAAAACTAATATACCCCCCTATGGGATAGGGTATAAACATATGAGAGGCTATAATCCGCTATGCGGATCGTTGAATACCCTATCCCATCCCATCCTTTAAATTAATATCCTCAAAATATAGGCCTTATGGCGATGAAATACAGAAAATGACATTGTCACAATATATTGCTCAGACAGTTTCTCAAAATCTTGTGTGGTTCGACAAAAAACAACGTATTTCTATTGCTAATGCCTTGGGATGGGGTATACAAATGGTTTTTGTAAGAAAACGCCCCCAAAATGTGGGCGTAGGTGAAAATGATCTATAGACAAAATGTTTATATTACCATTTTGGAAGTATTTGCATCAAAATTTCTTTCGAAAGTTTTAAAATTTGGACAAAAAGCGTTTTTTACTAAAAACGCCCCCAAAAAGTGGGCGTGGCAAAAAACTTTGTATGAACGAAATATAGATATTAGGATTGTCTAAATATGCTACAAAGACACTTTTTTGAAATTCCTTACGGTTTGGCCAAAAAATAAGTTTTCCTTAAAAGGGGGCGTGGCAGTGGGCGGATTTCAAAAATTTTTACACTTGTTCTGGTGGCACGGACGAGGATCCTATATACCAAATTTCATTATCCTAGCTCAAAATTTAAGGCCCAAAAACCGCTGACGAACAGACAGACGGACGGACGGACGGACGGACGGACAGACAGACATGGCTAATTCGACTCAGCTAGCGATTCTGAGTCGATCCATATACTTTGAGGTATATGTAGCAAAATTATTTCTCTATGTTACAAACTAAGTATCAAAACTAATATACCCCCCTATGGGATAGGGTATAAATACTCCATAGTTAGGTATAGATATCTTTAGTGACCCTCCCTAGTTTTGTCTCGTCTAAGTTTCGGTTTTACGTTTCGTCCCTTCCCCCTTAAACATCGAACTTGTTACCCAAACCAATTGTGTGAAAAAAAAGAAAAAAACATATGAGAGGCTACAATCCGCTATGCGGATCGTTGAATACCCTATCCCATCCCATCCTTTAAATTAATATCCTCAAAATATAGGCCTTATGGCGATGAAATACAGAAAATGACATTCTCACAATATATTGCTCAGACAGTTTCTCAAAATCTTGTGTGGTTCGACAAAAAACAACGTATTTCTATTGCTAATGCCTTGGGATGTAGTATACAAATGGTTTTTGTAAGAAAACGCCCCCAAAATGTGGGCGTAGGTGAAAATGATCTATGGACAAAATGTTTATATTACCATTTCGGAAGTATTTGCACCAACATTTTTTTCGAAAGTTTTAAAATTTGGACAAAAAGCGTTTTTTACTAAAAACGCCCCCAAAAAGTAGGCGTGGCAAAAAACTTTGTATGAACGAAATATAGATATTAGGATTGTCTAAATATGCTACTCAGACACTTTTTTGATATTCCTTACGGTTTGGCCAAAAAATAAGTTTTCCTAAAAAGGGGGCGTGGCAGTGGGCGGATATCAAAAATTTTTACACTTGTTCTGGTGGCACGGACGAGGATCCTATATACCAAATTTCATTATCCTAGCTCAAAATTTAAGGCCCAAAAATCGGTGACGAACAGACAGACGGACGGACGGACTATTTGTATGAACGAAATATAGATATTAGGATTGTCTAAATATGCTACTCAGACACTTTTTTGATATTCCTTACGGTTTGGCCAAAAAATAAGTTTTCCTAAAAAGGGGGCGTGGCAGTGGGCGGATTTCAAAAATTTTTACACTTGTTCTGGTGGCACGGACGAGGATCCTATATACCAAATTTCATTATCCTAGCTCAAAATTTAAGGCCCAAAAATCGGTGACGAACAGACAGACGGACGGACGGACGGACAGACAGACATGGCTAATTCGACTCAGCTAGCGATTCTAAGTCGATCCATATACTTTGAGGTATATGTAGCAAAATTATTTCTCTATGTTACAAACTAAGTATCAAAACTAATATACCCCCCTATGGGATAGGGTATAAAAAAGAAAAAAACATATGAGAGGCTACAATCCGCTATGCGGATCGTTGAATACCCTATCCCATCCCATCCTTTAAATTAATATCCTCAAAATATAGGCCTTATGGCGATGAAATACAGAAAATGACATTGTCACAATATATTGCTCAGACAGTTTATCAAAATCTTTTGTGGTTCGACAAAAACCAACGTATTTCTATTGCTAATGCCTTGGGATGGGGTATACAAATGGTTTTTGTAAGAAAACGCCCCCAAAATGTGGGCGTAGGTGAAAATGATCTATGGACAAAATGTTTATATTATCATTGCGGAAGTATTTGCATCAAAATTTTTTTCGAAAGTTTTAAAATTTGGACAAAAAGCGTTTTTTACTAAAAACGCCTCCAAAAAGTGGGCGTGGCAAAAAACTTTGTATGAACGAAATATAGATATTAGGATTGTCTAAATATGCTACTCAGACACTTTTTTGAAATTCCTTACGGTTTGGCCAAAACATAAGTTTTCCCAAAAAGGGGGCGTGGCAGTGGGCGGATTTCAAAAATTTTTACACTTGTTCTGGTGGCACGGACGAGGATCCTATATACCAAATTTCATTATCCTAGCTCAAAATTTAAGGCCCAAAAACCGCTGACGAACAGACAGACGGACGGACGGACGGACGGACAGACAGACATGGCTAATTCGACTCAGCTATCGATTCTGAGTCGATCCATATACTTTGAGGTATATGTAGCAAAATTATTTCTCTATGTTACAAACTAAGTATCAAAACTAATATACCCCCCTATGGGATAGGGTATAAACATATGAGAGGCTACAATCCGCTATGCGGATCGTTGAATACCCTATCCCATCCCATCCTTTAAATTAATATCCTCAAAATATAGGCCTTATGGCGATGAAATACAGAAAATGACATTGTCATAATATATTGCTCAGACAGTTTCTCAAAATCTTTTGTGGTTCGACAAAAAACAACGTATTTCTATTGCTAATGCCTTGGGATGGGATATACAAATGGTTTTTGTAAGAAAACGCCCCCAAAATGTGGGCGTAGGTGAAAATGATCTATGGGCAAAATGTTTATATTACCATTGCGGAAGTATTTGCATCAAAAATTTTTTCGAAAGTTTTAAAATTTGGACAATAAGTGTTTTTTACTAAAAACGCCCCCAAAAAGTGGGCGTGGCAAAAAACTTTGTATTAACGAAATTAAGACATTAGGATTGTCTAAATATGCTGCTCAGACACTTTTTTGAAATTCCTTACGGTTTGGCCAAAAAATGGGTTTTCCAAAAAAGGGGGCGTGGCAGTGGGCGGATTTCAAAAATTTTTACACTTGTTCTGGTGGCACGGACGAGGATCCTATATACCAAATTTCATTATCCTAGCTCAAAATTTAAGGCCCAAAAATCGGTGACGAACAGACAGACGGACGGACGGACGGACGGACGGACAGACAGACATGGCTAATTCGACTCAGCTAGCGATTCTGAGTCGATCCATATACTTTGAGGTATATGTAGCAAAATTATTTCTCTATGTTACAAACTAAGTATCAAAACTAATATACCCCCCTATGGGATAGGGTATAAACATATGAGAGGCTACAATCCGCTATGCGGATCGTTGAATACCCTGTCCCATCCCATCCTTTAAATTAATATCCTCAAAATATAGGCCTTATGGCGATGAAATACAGAAAATGACATTGTCACAATATATTGCTCAGACAGTTTCTCAAAATCTTGTGTGGTTCGACAAAAAACAACGTATTTCTATTGCTAATGCCTTGGGATGGGGTATACAAATGGTTTTTGTAAGAAAACGCCCCCAAAATGTGGGCGTAGGTGAAAATGATCTATAGACAAAATGTTTATATTACCATTTTGGAAGTATTTGCATCAAAATTTCTTTCGAAAGTTTTAAAATTTGGACAAAAAGCGTTTTTTAATAAAAACGCCCCCAAAAAGTGGGCGTGGCAAAAAACTTTGTATGAACGAAATATAGATATTAGGATTGTCTAAATATGCTACAAAGACACTTTTTTGAAATTCCTTACGGTTTGGCCAAAAAATAAGTTTTCCTTAAAAGGGGGCGTGGCAGTGGGCGGATTTCAAAAATTTTTACACTTGTTCTGGTGGCACGGACGAGGATCCTATATACCAAATTTCATTATCCTAGCTCAAAATTTAAGGCCCAAAAACCGCTGACGAACAGACAGACGGACGGACGGACGGACGGACGGACGGACAGACAGACATGGCTAATTCGACTCAGCTAGCGATTCTGAGTCGATCCATATACTTTGAGGTATATGTAGCAAAATTATTTCTCTATGTTACAAACTAAGTATCAAAACTAATATACCCCCCTATGGGATAGGGTATAAATACTCCATAGTTAGGTATAGATATCTTTAGTGACCCTCCCTAGTTTTGTCTCGTCTAAGTTTCGGTTTTACGTTTCGTCCCTTCCCCCTTAAACATCGAACTTGTTACCCAAACCAATTGTGTGAAAAAAAAGAAAAAAACATATGAGAGGCTACAATCCGCTATGCGGATCGTTGAATACCCTATCCCATCCCATCCTTTAAATTAATATCCTCAAAATATAGGCCTTATGGCGATGAAATACAGAAAATGACATTCTCACAATATATTGCTCAGACAGTTTCTCAAAATCTTGTGTGGTTCGACAAAAAACAACGTATTTCTATTGCTAATGCCTTGGGATGTAGTATACAAATGGTTTTTGTAAGAAAACGCCCCCAAAATGTGGGCGTAGGTGAAAATGATCTATGGACAAAATGTTTATATTACCATTTCGGAAGTATTTGCACCAACATTTTTTTCGAAAGTTTTAAAATTTGGACAAAAAGCGTTTTTTACTAAAAACGCCCCCAAAAAGTGGGCGTGGCAAAAAACTTTGTATGAACGAAATATAGATATTAGGATTGTCTAAATATGCTACTCAGACACTTTTTTGATATTCCTTACGGTTTGGCCAAAAAATAAGTTTTCCTAAAAAGGGGGCGTGGCAGTGGGCGGATTTCAAAAATTTTTACACTTGTTCTGGTGGCACGGACGAGGATCCTATATACCAAATTTCATTATCCTAGCTCAAAATTTAAGGCCCAAAAACCCCTGACGAACAGACAGACGGACGGACGGACGGACGGACGGACGGACGGACAGACAGACATGGCTAATTCGACTCAGCTAGCGATTCTGAGTCGATCCATATACTTTGAGGTATATGTAGCAAAATTATTTCTCTATGTTACAAACTAAGTATCAAAACTAATATACCCCCCCATGGGATAGGGTATAAACATATGAGAGGCTACAATCCGCTATGCGGATCGTTGAATACCCTATCCCATCCCATCCTTTAAATTAATATCCTCAAAATATAGGCCTTATGGCGATGAAATACAGAAAATGACATTGTCACAATATATTGCTCAGACAGTTTATCAAAATCTTTTGTGGTTCGACAAAAACCAACGTATTTCTATTGCTAATGCCTTGGGATGGGGTATACAAATGGTTTTTGTAAGAAAACGCCCCCAAAATGTGGGCGTAGGTGAAAATGATCTATGGACAAAATGTTTATATTACCATTGCGGAAGTATTTGCATCAAAATTTTTTTCGAAAGTTTTAAAATTTGGACAAAAAGCGTTTTTTACTAAAAACGCCCCCAAAAAGTGGGCGTGGCAAAAAACTTTGTATGAACGAAATATAGATATTAGGATTGTCTAAATATGCTACTCAGACACTTTTTTGAAATTCCTTACGGTTTGGCCAAAACATAAGTTTTCCCAAAAAGGGGGCGTGGCAGTGGGCGGATTTCAAAAATTTTTACACTTGTTCTGGTGGCACGGACGAGGATCCTATATACCAAATTTCATTATCCTAGCTCAAAATTTAAGGCCCAAAAACCGCTGACGAACAGACAGACGGACGGACGGACGGACGGACGGACGGACGGACGGACGGACGGACGGACAGACAGACATGGCTAATTCGACTCAGCTATCGATTCTGAGTCGATCCATATACTTTGAGGTATATGTAGCAAAATTATTTCTCTATGTTACAAACTAAGTATCAAAACTAATATACCCCCCTATGGGATAGGGTATAAACATATGAGAGGCTACAATCCGCTGTGCGGCTCGTTGAATACCCTATCCCATCCCATCCATAAAATTAATATCCTCAAAATATAGGCCTTATGGCGCTGAAATACAGAAAATGACATTGTCACAATATATTGCTCAGACAGTTTATCAAAATCTTTTGTGGTTCGACAAAAAACAACGTATTTCTATTACTAATGCCTTGGGATGGGGTATACAAATGGGTTTTGTAGGAAAACGCCCCCAAAATGTGGGCGTAGGTGAAAATGATCTACCGACAAAATGTTGATATTACCATTGCGGAAGTATTTGCATCAACATTTTTTTCGAAAGTTTTAAAATTTGGACAAAAGCGTTTTTTTACTAAAAACGCCCCCAAAAAGTGGGCTTGGCAAAAAACTTTGTATGGACGAAATATAGATATTAGGATTGTCTAAATATGCTGCTCAGACACTTTTTTGAAATTCCTTACGGTTTGGCTTAAAAGTACGTTTTTCTAAAAGGATGCGGATTTCAAAAATTTTTACACTTGTTCTGCTTCGTCGGCCAGAAGTCTATATACCAAATTTCAACACTCTCGCTCAAAATTTAAGGCCCAAAAATCGGTGACACACAGACGGACGGACAGACAGACATGACTTAATCGTCTCAGCTAGCGATTCTGAATCGATCCATATACTTTGAGGTATATGTATCGAAATGATTTCTCTATGTTACAAACTTAATGTCAAAACTAATATACCCCCCTATAGGATAGGGTATAAAAATGATATAGTGACAACAAATTCTTCAGACTGCTTACAAAACACTTTTACGGTTCTACAAAAGGTTTTCTCCTGCATGTGTTATGGGGTAGTGCATAAAAATGTTTTTTATATAAAAACGCCCCCAAAAAGTGGACGTGGGTTAAAATGGTGTATAGGCGAAATGTTCATATTAATAATGTTAATGATTCTGCATCAAACATTTTTTTTTCGAAAAATTTATAATTTGACCGAAAACAGTTTTTTATTGAAAACGCCCCAAAAAATGAGCGTGGCAAAAAACTTTATATAGACGAAATACAGATATAAAGATTGTCTACATTTGTTGCTCAGAAACTTTTTCAAAATTCTTTACGGTTTGGCCAAAACTGAGTTTTTCTTTAAAGGGGGCGTGGCAGTGGACGGATTTGAAAAATGTTTACACTTTTTCTGTAGGCACGGTCCAGGATCCTATGTACCAAATTTCATTATCCTAGCTCAAAATTTAAGGCCTAAAAATCGGTGACGTACAGACGGACGGACGGACAGACATGGCTTAATCGACTCAGCTAGCGATTCTGAGTCGATCCATATACTTTGAGGTATATGTAGCTTAATTATTTTTCTATGTTATCTACAAAATAAGTATCAAAACTAATATGCCCTTATGGGATAGGGTATAAACATATGAGAGGCTACAATCCGCTATGCGGATCGTTGAATACCCTATCCCATCCCATCCTTTAAATTAATATCCTCAAAATATAGGCCTTATGGCAATGAAATACAGAAAATGACATTGTCACAATATATTGCTCAGACAGTTTCTCAAAATCTTGTGTGGTTCGACAAAAAACAACGTATTTCTATTGCTAGTGCCTTGGGATGGGGTATACAAATGGTTTTTGTAAGAAAACGCCCCCAAAATGTGGGCGTAGGTGAAAATGATCTATCGACAAAATGTTTATATTACCATTGCGGAAGTATTTGCATCAAAAGTTTTTTCGAAAATTTTAAAATTTGGACAAAAAACGTTTTTTACTAAAAACGCCCCCAAAAAGTGGGCGTGGCAAAAAACCCTATGGACGAAATAAAGATATTAGGATTGTCTAAATATGTTGCTAACACATTTTTTTGAAATTCCTTACGGTTTGGCTTAAAACTACGTTTTTTCTAAAAGGGGGCGTGGCAGTGGGCGGATTTTAAAAATTTTTACACTTTTTCTGGTGACTCGGCCAAGGATCCTATAAACCAAATTTCATTATCCTAGCTCAAAATTTAAGGCCCAAAAATCGGTTACGAACAGACAGCCGGACGGACGGACGGACGGATAGACAGACAGACATGGCTAAATCGACTCCGCTAGCGATTCTGAGTCGATCCATATACTTTGAGGTATATGTTGCTAAATTATTTCTCTATGTTACAAACTAAGTATCAAAACTAATATATCCCTATGGGATAGGGTATAAAAACATATGAGAGGCTGCAATCCGCTATGCGGATCGTTGAATACCCTATCCCATCCCATCCTTAAAATTAATATCCTAAAAATATAGGTTTTATGGCGATGAAATACAGAAAATGACATTGTCAGAATATATTGCTCAGACTGTGTATCAAAATCTTTTGTGGTTCGACAAAAAACAACGTATTTCTATTGCTAATGCCTTGGGATGGGGTATACAAATGGTTATACCCTATCCCATAGGGGTATATTAGTTTTGATACTTAGTTTGTAACATAGAGAAATAATTTTGCTATATATACCTCAAAGTATATGGATCGACTCAGAATCGCTAGCTGAGTCGATTAAGCCATGTCTGTCTGTCCGTCCGTCCGTCCGTCCGTCCGTCCGTCCGTCCGTCCGTCTGTACGTCACCGATTTTTAGGCCTTAAATTTTGAGCTAGGATAATAAAATTTGGTATATAGGATCCTCGTCTCTGCCTACAGAACAAGTGTAAAAATTTTTGAAATCCGCCCACTGCCACGCCCCCTTTTAAGAAAAACTCAGTTTTTGACCAAACCGTAAGGAATTTTAAAAAAGTTTCTGAAGAACATATTTAGACAATATTAATATCTATATTTCGTCCGTATAAAGTTTTTTGCCACGCCCACTTTTTGGGGGCGTTTTCAATAAAAAACTGTTTTCGGTCAAATTTTAAATTTTTCGAAAAAAATTTTGATGCAGAATCATTAACATTATTAATATGAACATTTCGTCTATATACCATTTTAACCCACGCCCACTTTTTGGGGGCGTTTTTATATAAAAACCATTTTTATACACTACCCCATAACATATGCAAGAGAAAACCTTGTCTTATGTAGAACCGTTAAAGTGTTTTGTAAGCAGTCTGAAGAATTTGTTGTCACTATATCATTTTTTCTATTTATCCACATCGTATTTTTGGTCATGTCCCCTTTTTTGGGGATTTTAGTTTTATGGATAGGATGGGATAGGGTATTCAACGATCCGCACAGCGGATTGTAGCCTTCTCATATGTTTTTTGTAAGAAAACGACCCCAAAATGTGGGCGTAGGTGAAAATGATCTATGGACAAAATGTTTATATTACCATTGCAGAAGTATTTGCTTCAAAATTTTTTTCGAAAGTTTTAAAATTTGGAAAAAAAAAACGTTTTTTACTAAAAACGCCCCCAAAAAGTGGGCGTGGCAAAAAACTTTGTATGGACGAAATATAGATATTACGATTGTCTAAATATGTTGCTAACACACTTTTTTGAAATTCCTTACGGTTTGGCTTAAAACTACGTTTTTTTCTAAAAAGGGGCGTGTCAGTGGGCGGATTTTAAAAATTTTTACACTTGTTCTGGTGACTCGGCCAAGGATCCTATATACCAAATTTCATTATCCTAGCTCAAAATTTAAGGCCCAAAAATCGGTGACGAACAGACAGACGGACGGACAGACGGACGGACGGACGGACAGACAGACATGGCTAATTCGACTCAGCTAGCGATTCTGAGTCGATCCATATACTTTGAGGTATATGTAGCTAAATTATTTCTCTATGTTACAAACTAAGTATCAAAACTAATATACCCCTATGGGATAGGGTATAAACAAATACAAATTTTTGGCGCAACAGGCTCGTTAGTACCCAGGGCCTAGCTTTCTCACAACCATTCATGTGTGCGTGTGTACTTCTTGCACGATGGCGGGACCTCCTGTTTTATGCCGACTCCGAACGGCTAGTTGAGATAAGCTATTCTTGACAATTGATACTACTCGGATGATATGTCAGATCATCACGAGAGGAGGGCCAGTGAAAAATCATTTAGGTGTTGCTACGGCTGGGAATCGAACCCAGACCTCCTGCGCGGCAGTTCATCGCACTAACCATCGCGCCACTGAGCCACCACCCAAAAAGCAACTATAAATAAATTAAACAAGGTACAACGGCTTGCCTGTCTGGGCATTACCGGAGCTATGCGTACCTGTCCCACGGTGACTATGGAAGCCTTAATAGGACTAACACCCCTCCACATTTATATAAAAAAAGTGGCAATTCGCAGCTCAGCAAGTTTGACACAAGGGGAAGAATTAAACATTAGTGAACATCTAAAACTAATTGAACTTCTATCCGAACTTCCAGAACTTGACATGATCTGTGAGGTTACAGACCGCTTACCAAAGACACTATGCTTAGACAAAAGATTCTCAACGGAAATCACAACCAGAGAAGCATGGTGTAGCAACAACCCACCAAACTGCCTAAACGGCCTAAAGTGGTATACGTAAGGTGACCATACGTCCCGCTTTCGTCGGGACAGTCCCGCTTTCGAGCTTTGCGTCCCGATGTCCCAAAAGAACACAAAATGTCCCGCTTTGAAAAAGGCTACCCTATATAGATGCATGTTTCGAGGCTAATGTTGTTCTGGCTCCTAAATTATTAGAATACCTTCGTAAGGCTAACTATAACTTTATTAACGGTTGCTTCAAACCTTCTTCAAATACATCAACCAAAATGATTTCCTGTCTTTTTTCAACACAACACAAGTAAAAAAATTCGAGTTCCAAGAGCTACCAAGTGAAACAGGTTGATTATTCGAAACAAGTGTTGATAAAAAATGAGCTAAAACATTTTGTGGAGGCAATTGAAAAGGAGTTAATCATGTTTGCTGGAAATTGAACATGTATCTTGGAAGAACAGTCTTATGAATATGAAGTAGAGCTCATATAATCCACAATGCAATCAAAACTGCTGCAGATTGTCTACCTTTTGATTTTGAATGCCTAATTGTAAAAATGTATTCAATTTTTTACATTTATAGCATTCGTGTTAAAACACTTAAAGAATGCTGTCATGCCTCTGACATAGAATATAAGAAACTTTGGGGACACAGTAAAAGTCACCTAGCTTGCGCTGATGCCGGCGCTGGAAAGAGTATTGCAAATGTGTCATAGTTGAAAAGAAAACTATTTTCTAAGCATTATTTTGAAAGATTTTTTTAACAAACCTAGCTCATATTTATGGTTCTTCTTTATGCACGGTTAGTCAGCTACGTTTCAACAAGCTGTGCTAAAGATCGAGAAAAAGAACGTATCTCCAACAGAGGTCGCGAATGAAATAAATCAGCTCGTAAGCAATTTAATGATTTTGGCTTAAAGTTCATGCTTCCATTCCCACGCCACCCGTAATATAATGGCGAAGTTACAGGAAAGTGGTGCTATCAATTAAGGGAACGTAAAAACTGCACCAGCTGAATTTTACAAGACTAGTAATTAATATTAAAGCGACGCCACTGCTCCAACTTTAACGCTGAAGTTGAAATTTTTGATTGTGCGAACCTAACGAGAGGGAGGAGGTTCAAAAAGCGTTGGATTTATTAATTAATAATGAATTATAATAAATAAAATTTGTTTAAAAAAATAAAATAATAAACAAAAAAAATTATTTGTTTTGCCAAAAGATATAGGTATGCAGGTGTCCCGCTTTTAGATGAAAAAATTATGGTCACCTTTGGTATACGGATGGTTCTATAATGGACTCAGGGGTAGGAGCTGGCATACATGGACCAAATAAAAACATCTCAATACCTATGGGAAAAAGCCCTAGTGTATTCCAAGCTGAGCTCCTTGCCATAAAAGAATGCGCAAACCTAATACACAACTCAGGTATTAAAGGCGCAAACATACATGTATTCACGGACAGTCAAGCAGCTATAAAAGCCTTTAGCTCACACATCATTGACTCCAAATCAGTACTACACTGTTTCAACTCCCTCCAAACACTCAGTTCCAGGAACAAAACCAAACTATGGTGCGTCCCCGGACACAAGGGAGTTGAAGGTAACGAAAAAGCTGATGAACTAGCCAGAAAAGGTTCGGAAACCCCCTTCATTGGACCTGAACCTTTCTGTGCAATCCCCAAATCAGCCATAAATCTAGTCATAAAACATATGAGAGGCTACAATTCGCTATGCGGATCGTTGAATACCCTATCCCATCCCATCCTTTAAATTAATATCCTCAAAATATAGGCCTTATGGCGATGAAATACAGAAAATGACATTCTCACAATATATTGCTCAGACAGTTTCTCAAAATCTTTTGTGGTTCGACAAAAAACAACGTATTTCTATTGCTAATGCCTTGGGATGGGGTATACAAATGGTTTTTGTAAGAAAACGACCCCAAAATGTGGGCGTAGGTGAAAATGATCTATGGACAAAATGTTTATATTACCATTGCGGAAATACTTCCGCATCAAAAAATTTTTCGAAAGTTTTAAAATTTGGACAAAAAGCGTTTTTTACTAAAAACGCCCCCAAAAAGTGGGCGTGGCAAAAAAAAACTTTGTATGAACGAAATATAGATATTAGGATTGTCTAAATATGCTGCTCAGACACTTTTTTGAAATTCCTTACGGTTTGGCCAAAAAATAAATTTTCCTAAAAAGGGGGCGTGGCAGTGGGCGGATTTCAAAAATTTTTACACTTGTTCTGGTGACTCGGCCAAGGATCCTATATACCAAATTTCATTATCCTAGCTCAAAATTTAAGGCCCAAAAATCGGTGACGAACAGACAGACGGTTGAGATGGTTGGGTGCTGTAGAACGAGGGTAGACTCTGATTGGCGTTAACTTGGCAATGTCCAGTGTTGCAACTCTGACTACACATCAAATGTGCTTATCTTTACCTCCAAGTGGTAACCATCGGGTACTGGTCTCATCCAACCGGATTTGACTTGCTAAACGATAAGTGCGAGTGTTGATAACACGACGAAAAACAGCAACACTATAAACACCCTGGTGAGAATGGCACGGATGAATACCCGGCCTGCTGTCCCAGGCGAACCTCGATGAGCTGCTCTGACATATTCGGACAACAGGTTGTCTAGGAATTTCAAGGGTTAGTCAGGCCCCTTGAACAGAGATGGTGGCGGATGAACCGAAAGGCCAACGGCAGCGCTCAATCCCGTAGTGGATACTGATGGCCCCGTGTCCTAGGGGTATCTAATAAATTGGAACTGGCCCTCCAGGTTGGGGGTTGTGCTTTGGGCTAACTACCCACCCACAGAAAAAAACATTGTTACGAAGCAACCAATAGCCTCGGAAAGGACGGATTTTATTGTTGACGACCCTGCTAAACGAAAAAAGGACAACGACGTTCGTATCTGCACCTGGAATGTGAGAACATTAAACAGGAGAGGTGCAGGCGAACAACTAGCGGAAGCCCTAAACTGCTACAAAGCAGACATTACTGCCATCCAGGAAATACGATGGGATGGGCCGGGCAAAAAGAGGATGAAAAACTGTGACATATACTACGGACCGTGTTATAGTGAGCAGAAACAGCGACTATTGGGATGCGGATTTGTTATAAGTGCCAGACTTAGGCAAGAAGTCTTATGTTTCCAAGACATTAGCGAACGCATAGTAACAATCCGCATCAAGGCCAAATTCGCCAACATAAGCCTTATATGCGCTCACGCTCCGACGGAAGAAAAAGATGATATAGCTAAGGATTGCTTCTACGAGCTCCTCGACAAAACCTATGAGCGACTACCGAAGTACGATGTTAAAATCGTGCTGGGAGATTTTAACGCAAAGGTAGGAAGAGAAGACATCTTTAGAAGTATTGTCGGAAAACATAGCCTACACGACAACACGTCTGGTAACGGACTTAGGCTAATTGATTTCGCTACGGAACGAAATGCCACTATAGCCAGCACACGGTTTCCTCACCTCGATATCCATAAGGGGACATGGCGGTCTCCAGATCAACGAACGGTCAACCAAATTGATCACATTGCGATAGATAAGAGGCACGCATCCAGTATTTTGGATGTCCGAACATTCCGAGGAGCTAACATCGACTCGGATCACTACCTTGTAGCAGCCAAGGTAAGAATGCGGATATCCACCACGCCACAACAATCCAGAAATACTGTGAAAAAATTTAATGTCGGAAGACTGCAATCGCAAGAGACCGCCAAGACCTTCGCACAACGCGTATCCCTTAACCTCTCGATTAACACCATACCACCAGCATCGAATGTCGAAGAGCAATGGCAACGATGCCAACAGGCCATTAGATCAGCCGCAACTGATGTGCTAGGTTTCTCGCGCCCACCAGCAAGAAACCCCTGGTTTGATGAGGAATGCCGACAGATGCTCGCAGCCAAGAACGAGGCCTACAAGGCTAAGCTGCAGGTGAAGACGAGAGCTGCCATTGAGCTCTATAGGCAAAGAAGAAGGGAAGAACATCGGCTTTTCAGCAAGAAGAAAAAAGAGCAAGAAAAGCGCGCGATCGAGGATATAGAGAGGTGCCACTCCAGGAACGATGTTCGCAAGTTTTACCAAAGTGTAAAACGTCAAAGCCAAGGATACAAGGCTCGAACAGAATCCTGTCGAGATGAACAAGGAAATATTGTAGTTGAGACACAGTCGATGCTGAGGATATGGAAGAACCACTTCTGCAGACTGTTAAACGGCGATGACGAACAACATTCCGCTGTCAGGCAGAACGAACCATTCAATATTGGCAACGACAGCGAAAACTGCCAACCACCCGACCTGAGTGAAGTGAGGATAGCAATATCTAAACTCAAGCTTAATAAGGCTGCCGGAAATGACGGCCTTCCCGCTGAGCTTTATAAGGCCGGCGGAGATGACTTGGTAAGTAACATCCACCAACTCATAAGCCAAATCTGGTCGGATGAAAATATGCCTGAAGAATGGAACCTCAGCATCGTTTGCCCGATCCACAAAAAAGGAGACCCTCTGAACTGCGCCAACTACAGAGGCATAAGTCTCCTCAACATCGCCTACAAGATCCTATCTGCCGTAATATGTGAACGCCTGAAACCGTTTACCAACAACCTGATTGGCCCTTATCAGTGTGGTTTTAGGCCAGGAAAGTCCACAACCGATCAAATTTTCACACTTCGGCAGATCCTGGAAAAAACTCAAGAAGTCCAAATTGATACCCACCACCTATTCATCGATTTCAAAGCCGCATATGACAGCATTTATAGAGACGAACTATACAGAGCCATGTCTAGTTTTGGTATACCGCCCAAACTCGTCCGTTTGTGTAGGATGACGATGGAGAATTCTCGCTGCTCCATCAGGGTCGGAAACGACCTCACCGACACATTCGATACCAAAAAAGGATTTAGGCAAGGCGATGCGCTGTCATGTGACTTCTTTAATCTGATTCTTGAGAGAATTGTGCAAAACTCCAAAGCCAACACTAGAGGCACAATTTTCCAAAAGTCGGTGCAACTACTAGCATACGCTGACGATATTGACATCATTGGTAGGACTCAACGTGATGTCATAGCTACGTTTGCTAGTATAGAGAAGGAAGCGGCGAAAATGGGTTTAGCAGTAAATGAGGGTAAGACTAAGTATATGCTGTCAACACGAAAGGACACACAACATCGACGAATTGGACAGAACGTCACCATTGACAGATATAACTTTGAGGTAGTACGGGACTTTGTCTACCTCGGCTCCGCTATTAACTCTGACAACAACATCTCGTCAGAAATTAAACGAAGAATTACTCTTGCCAACCGCTGTTTCTTCGGGCTAAGAAGGCAATTTAGTAGTAAAGCCCTCACTCGAACTACTAAGGAGATCCTATATAAGACCCTGATCATCCCAGTCCTGCTCTACGGCGCTGAAGCATGGACCGTATCAAAAGCGGATGAAGAAATCCTTGGTAGATTCGAGAGGAAAATTCTTCGAAAAATCTTCGGTCCCGTTTGCGTTGACGGGCTATGGAGAAGAAGATTCAACCAAGAACTATACGAGCTGTACAGCGACATGCCCCTGGTCAAAAAACTCCGCATTGGACGTTTAAGATGGCTAGGACATGTAGAACGAATGGACACCAATACTCCGGCTCGCAGAGTCTTCGATTCCCAGCCAGACGTCGGACGCAGTAGAGGAAGACCTCGCCTTAAGTGGCGCGCACAAGTGGAAACCGACCTCAACCAACTTGGAGTGCGCAACTGGAGGCAGTTAGCTAAGGACCGGGCTAATTGGAGAGGCATGTTGGTTGAGGCCCAGGTTCATTCCGGACTGTAGCGCCACTTAAGTAAGTAAGTAAGAACAGACAGACGGACGGACAGACGGACGGACGGACGGACAGACAGACATGGCTAATTCGACTCAGCTAGCGATTCTGAGTCGATCCATATACTTTGAGGTATATGTAGCTAAATTATTTCTCTATGTTACAAACGAAGTATCAAAACTAATATACCCCTATGGGATAGGGTATAAACAAATACAAATTTTTGGCGCAACAGGCTCGTTAGTACCCAGGGCCTAGCTTTCTCACAACCATTCATGTGTGCGTGTGTACTTCTTGCACGATGGCGGGACCTCCTGTTTTATGCCGACTCCGAACGGCTAGTTGAGATAAGCTATTCTTGACAATTGATACTACTCGGATGATATGTCAGATCATCACGAGAGGAGGGCCAGTGAAAAATCATTTAGGTGTTGCTACGGCTGGGAATCGAACCCAGACCTCCTGCGCGGCAGTTCATCGCACTAACCATCGCGCCACTGAGCCACCACCCAAAAAGCAACTATAAATAAATTAAACAAGGTACAACGGCTTGCCTGTCTGGGCATTACCGGAGCTATGCGTACCTGTCCCACGGTGACTATGGAAGCCTTAATAGGACTAACACCCCTCCACATTTATATAAAAAAAGTGGCAATTCGCAGCTCAGCAAGTTTGACACAAGGGGAAGAGTTAAACATTAGTGAACATCTAAAACTAATTGAACTTCTATCCGAACTTCCAGAACTTGACATGATCTGTGAGGTTACAGACCGCTTACCAAAGACACTATGCTTAGACAAAAGATTCTCAACGGAAATCACAACCAGAGAAGCATGGTGTAGCAACAACCCACCAAACTGCCTAAACGGCCTAAAGTGGTATACGTAAGGTGACCATACGTCCCGCTTTCGTCGGGACAGTCCCGCTTTCGAGCTTTGCGTCCCGATGTCCCAAAAGAACACAAAATGTCCCGCTTTGAAAAAGGCTACCCTATATAGATGCATGTTTCGAGGCTAATGTTGTTCTGGCTCCTAAATTATTAGAATACCTTCGTAAGGCTAACTATAACTTTATTAACGGTTGCTTCAAACCTTCTTCAAATACATCAACCAAAATGATTTCCTGTCTTTTTTCAACACAACACAAGTAAAAAAATTCGAGTTCCAAGAGCTACCAAGTGAAACAGGTTGATTATTCGAAACAAGTGTTGATAAAAAATGAGCTAAAACATTTTGTGGAGGCAATTGAAAAGGAGTTAATCATGTTTGCTGGAAATTGAACATGTATCTTGGAAGAACAGTCTTATGAATATGAAGTAGAGCTCATATAATCCACAATGCAATCAAAACTGCTGCAGATTGTCTACCTTTTGATTTTGAATGCCTAATTGTAAAAATGTATTCAATTTTTTACATTTATAGCATTCGTGTTAAAACACTTAAAGAATGCTGTCATGCCTCTGACATAGAATATAAGAAACTTTGGGGACACAGTAAAAGTCACCTAGCTTGCGCTGATGCCGGCGCTGGAAAGAGTATTGCAAATGTGTCATAGTTGAAAAGAAAACTATTTTCTAAGCATTATTTTGAAAGATTTTTTTAACAAACCTAGCTCATATTTATGGTTCTTCTTTATGCACGGTTAGTCAGCTACGTTTCAACAAGCTGTGCTAAAGATCGAGAAAAAGAACGTATCTCCAACAGAGGTCGCGAATGAAATAAATCAGCTCGTAAGCAATTTAATGATTTTGGCTTAAAGTTCATGCTTCCATTCCCACGCCACCCGTAATATAATGGCGAAGTTACAGGAAAGTGGTGCTATCAATTAAGGGAACGTAAAAACTGCACCAGCTGAATTTTACAAGACTAGTAATTAATATTAAAGCGACGCCACTGCTCCAACTTTAACGCTGAAGTTGAAATTTTTGATTGTGCGAACCTAACGAGAGGGAGGAGGTTCAAAAAGCGTTGGATTTATTAATTAATAATGAATTATAATAAATAAAATTTGTTTAAAAAAATAAAATAATAAACAAAAAAAATTATTTGTTTTGCCAAAAGATATAGGTATGCAGGTGTCCCGCTTTTAGATGAAAAAATTATGGTCACCTTTGGTATACGGATGGTTCTATAATGGACTCAGGGGTAGGAGCTGGCATACATGGACCAAATAAAAACATCTCAATACCTATGGGAAAAAGCCCTAGTGTATTCCAAGCTGAGCTCCTTGCCATAAAAGAATGCGCAAACCTAATACACAACTCAGGTATTAAAGGCGCAAACATACATGTATTCACGGACAGTCAAGCAGCTATAAAAGCCTTTAGCTCACACATCATTGACTCCAAATCAGTACTACACTGTTTCAACTCCCTCCAAACACTCAGTTCCAGGAACAAAACCAAACTATGGTGCGTCCCCGGACACAAGGGAGTTGAAGGTAACGAAAAAGCTGATGAACTAGCCAGAAAAGGTTCGGAAACCCCCTTCATTGGACCTGAACCTTTCTGTGCAATCCCCAAATCAGCCATAAATCTAGTCATAAAACATATGAGAGGCTACAATTCGCTATGCGGATCGTTGAATACCCTATCCCATCCCATCCTTTAAATTAATATCCTCAAAATATAGGCCTTATGGCGATGAAATACAGAAAATGACATTGTCACAATATATTGCTCAGACAGTTTCTCAAAATCTTTTGTGGTTCGACAAAAAACAACGTATTTCTATTGCTAATGCCTTGGGATGGGGTATACAAATGGTTTTTGTAAGAAAACGACCCCAAAATGTGGGCGTAGGTGAAAATGATCTATGGACAAAATGTTTATATTACCATTGCGGAAATACTTCCGCATCAAAAAATTTTTCGAAAGTTTTAAAATTTGGACAAAAAGCGTTTTTTACTAAAAACGCCCCCAAAAAGTGGGCGTGGCAAAAAAAAACTTTGTATGAACGAAATATAGATATTAGGATTGTCTAAATATGCTGCTCAGACACTTTTTTGAAATTCCTAACGGTTTGGCCAAAAAATAAATTTTCCTAAAAAGGGGGCGTGGCAGTGGGCGGATTTCAAAAATTTTTACACTTGTTCTGGTGACTCGGCCAAGGATCCTATATACCAAATTTCATTATCCTAGCTCAAAATTTAAGGCCCAAAAATCGGTGACGAACAGACAGACGGACGGACGGACGGACATGGCTAATTCGACTCAGCTAGCGATTCTGAGTCGATCCATATACTTTGAGGTATATGTAGCAAAATTATTTCTCTATGTTACAAACTAAGTATCAAAACTAATATACCCCCCTATGGGATAGGGTATAAAAACTGGGAACAAAACAGATGTGTTTCATACTGGGGAAACATCCCAGGCCTAAGACAGGCCAAAAGAGCTATTCAGCCCTTCAAATCAGATGCCAACAAGATACTAAATCTTCGCAGGCACGATATCAAAAACTTAGTAGGCTACCTAACTGGTCATCACGGTCTGCGATATCACCTAAACAAAATGCGTCTAGTCGACTCACCGGAGTGCAGACTTTGTCTAGAAGAAGACGAAACAGCCGAGCATATCATATGTGAATGCCCGGCCCTTTACGGTATGAGAAGGGAATCTTTCTTCAGGGAATTCTTAAGTCCCGAAGAACTGAGGAAATCTTCGGCTGAAAGTATTCAGCCCTATCGAGGTATCCGTCGGAGCGGACAATTTTCCGCAACGCATACTTCGTCGGAGGTTAAAATTCCATTCGAGGTATGTGTCATCGGAAAAAAAATCTTCCCAAATGCGACGGGTTCACTTCACTACAATTCGTAAATAAATTCCGCGAAGAATTTGTGTCGGAGGAAATCGGAGAAAGAATGGCACTTAGCTGTCAAAAATCGCATGAAAAATGCACCTCAACGCAATTCGCCGGGGTGCGTTACAAAATGTCGGAGAAATATTCCGAACAGCTTTTCGAAGGAATACCTCGAAGCAAAAATCCTCCGAATCGTACGAAATCGGAGAATTTTCCGCTCCGACGGATACCTCGATAGGGCCGATTATCAGCTACATTAGGAAAGTAGAAGCGCTACTAACCTAAAAAGCATCTGACGGCAAGCACAATAGATCTTTTAAGGTCGATGTGTATATTACTGCTTAGGCAGGTCAGAATTTAAAAAAAAAAACAAAAATGTCAAAACTAATATACCCCTATGGGATATACCGCACGTTTTGTATAGGTTTACCAGGGCTGCAGCGTCGGTCTTTAGTATTTGTTCCCAACGTGTTCGCATTGTGACAAGATTTTTTGTGAGTACATGCATATATAAAGAGTTAAACAAGAAACAAGGAATCATGTACGATATATCCATACCCTCGGAGAAACGCACTTTCACAAGCATCCATGAGCATAAGGAGCATTAACATTTTTTCATCCATGTACAGACATCTTACTTTGCACTTGTTTATACCCTATCCCATAGGGGTATATTCGTTTTGATACATAACATAGAGAAATAATTTAGCTACATATACCTCAAAGTATATGGATTGACTAGGAATCACTAGCTGAGTCAATTAAGCTATGTCTGTCTGTCCGTCCGTCTGTCTGTATGTCACTGATTTTTAGGCTTTAAATTTTGAGCTAGGATAATGAAATTTAGTATGTAGGATCCTTATCAAAGGCTACAAAACAAGTGTAAACATTTTCAAAATCCGCCCACTTTTTAAAAAAATGTTCTTTTTGGTTAAAAGGTTAAGAATTTTCTATACAAGATATTAGGCAATCTGAATATTTATATTTCGTTCATATAATGTTTTTTGCCACGCACACTTTTTTAGTAGAAAAAATCCGGTTTTTGGTAAAAAAAAAAACATATGAGAAGGCTACAATCCGCTGTGCGGATCGTTGAATACCCTATCCCATCCCATCTATAAAACTAATATCCCCAAAAAGTGGACATGGCTTGAAACACTATGGGGATTAATTATAGAAAATGACAATTGTCACAACAAATTGTTCAGACAGTTTATAAAACACTTTTACAGTCCTACAAAAGACAAGGCCGCAAATTTATAGTCGGTTAACACTTTAAAATTATTTAATCGCGTACTTACGCGTTTTGGTAATTATAATCGTCAAAAAGTGTACTTTAGCGTTGTTACTCTGCATTAAAGTTAGGGCGACCGAAACCTCACTTTAAATATTTAATAAATAGTTAGCGTTATGTCACTTTTTAGGTGAGTTTGATTTAGAGTTCCTAGAGGCATGTCCATTAGCAGACACTAATTAGCGCCACGTTAAAAAAGTGTCTATTATTGAAAATATGTTAAAGTAAGCTTTTAATTTAAAGTACCTCAATAACTAGTGTGGAGTAGTAGTAGGTAGTGTATAAAAATGGTTTTTATATAAAAACGCCCACAAAAAGTGGGCGTGGCAAAAAACTGTATATGAACGAATTATAGATATTAAGATTGTCTAAATATGTTGTTCAGAAATATTTTCAAAATTCCTTATGGTTTGGCCAAAAACTACATTTTTCTAAAAAGGGGGCGTGGCAGTGGGCGGATTTCAAAAATGTTTACACTTATTCTGCTGTGAGCAACAAAGAGCACGTGTACCAAATTTTATCCTTCTAGCACAAATTTAAAGCCCAAAAACCGGTGACGTACGGACGGACAGACAGACATGGCTAAATCGACTCAGGTATCGATTCTGAGTCTATCCATATATTTTCAGGTATATCTAGATAAATTATTTCTCTATGTTACAAACTATGTATCAAAACTAATATACCCCTATGGGATAGGGTATAAACTATAAGAAGGCTACAATCCGCTGTGCGGATCGTTGAATACCCTAAACCCGCTGTGCGGATCGTTGAATACCCTATCTCATCCCATCCTTAAAATTATTACCCCCAAAATATGGGCTGTATGACGATGAAATATTGAAAATGACGTTGTCACAACATATTGTTCAGAGGGTTGTTCAAAATCTTTTATGGTTCGACAAATAACAACGTTTTTCTTTTGCATATGTCTTGGGGTAGAGTATACAAATGGTTCGTAAGGAATTTTGAAAAAAAAGTATCAGAACACCATATTTACAGAATCTTAATATCTATATTTCTTTCATATTAAGTTTTTTGCCACGCCCACTGTTTGTAGCGTTTTCGTTAAAAACTTTTTTCGTTCAAATTTAAGATTTTCGGAAAAAAATTCGATGCAAAATCATTTGTAATATTAATATGAACATTTCGTCTATAGACCACGCCCACTTTTTCGGGGCGTTTTTATACACTACCACATAACATATGCCACATAACGGTTTGCCAAAAAACTACGTTTTTCTAAAAAGGGGTCGTGGTAGTGGGCGGATTTCATAAATGTTTACACTTGTTCTGCTGGGAGCAACAAAGAGCGCGTGCACCAAATTTCATCATTCTAGCTCAAAATTTAAGGCCCAAAAACTGGTGGCGGACGGATGGACACACGGACAGACATGACTAAATCGAGTCAGCTTGCGATTCTGAGTCGATACATATACTTTGAGGTATATATAACCAAAGAGGTATATAGCTATAGAATAGGCATCACAGCTTAAAACATATGAGAGGCTACAATCCGCTATGCGGATCGTTGAATACCCTATACCATCCCATCCTTTAAATTAATATCCTCAAAATATAGGCCTTATGGCGATGAAATACAGAAAATGACATTGTCACAATATATTGCTCAGACAGTTTCTCAAAATCTTTTGTGGTTCGACAAAAAACAACGTATTTCTATTGCTAATGCCTTGGGATGGGGTATACAAATGGTTTTTGTAAGAAAACGCCCCCAAAATGTGGGCGTAGGTGAAAATGATCTATGGACAAAATGTTTATATTACCATTGCGGAAGTATTTGCATCAAAAAAATTTTCCAAAGTTTTAAAATTTGGACAAAAAGCGTTTTTTTACTAAAAACGCCCCCAAAAAGTGGGCGTGGAAAAAAACTTTGTATGAACGAAATATAGATATTAGGATTGTCTAAATATGCTGCTCAGACACTTTTTTGAAATTCCTTACGGTTTGGCCAAAAAATAAATTTTCCTAAAAAGGGGGCGTGGCAGTGGGCGGATTTCAAAAATTTTTACACTTGTTCTGGTGGCACGGACGAGGATCCTATATACCAAATTTCATTATCCTAGCTCAAAATTTAAGGCCCAAAAATCGGTGACGAACAGACAGACGGACGGACGGACGGACGGACAGACAGACATGGCTAATTCGACTCAGCTAGCGATTCTGAGTCGATCCATATACTTTGAGGTGTATGTAGCAAAATTATTTCTCTATGTTACAAACTAAGTATCAAAACTAATATACCCCCCTATGGGATAGGGTATAAATATTGATGCTGTTTCTGACGCGGTTTCTGTTGCTTGTTGCTGGCATGGCAATGTGCACCCTGGGGTATCAATATCAGTACCCCACATAGTTGTATAAGATGCGCACTCTATGTAGTTCTATACTCTTTGATATAACTAAATCGTTTCTCTATGTTACAAAGAAGTAGTTCGTAGTTCCAGTGAGGGCTTTACTACTGAATTGCTTTCTTAGTCCGAAGAAACAGCAGTTGGCAAGAGTTTCGTTTGATTTCTCACAAAAGCAAATTAATATTGGTCGAACGAAAAATGTTGCTGATTGCGGCAACATAATTGCTGGCGATACACAGCGCATGTTGAAAAACGATATATATATATCGCGTCGTAGTATCAATATTGGCGAGTAGTGACATGTCGCTAGAGGCTTTGGGCTTACTACGTTTTATTTAATTTGGGAATTTCAGACGAACCAGTTTACAATACAAAGTTTTTAGAAATATTGGATATATATATAAAGAACATTTTTAAATTGGGTAGGTTGTGCTCTAAGTACCCTTGCGCAAATATTTCCACCATGATTATTGCTTATTGCCTCAGTGGGAGAGCCGCCTAAGTGTCCTAAAGACAGCTCTCAGAGATTACTATGATCCTGATCCTTTTCATTCATGTGCAATGTACATGTCATCCACAATTAAACAAAATATTACAAAAGCAAAAACATTCAGACTACAGAAGTCCTTACCAAAGAAACTAAAACTTAATTTCCAATTTCAACTATAGTTCTTTTTCGTCATTTCGCTCCACTTGGAACATATTAAAAACCATGCGATAGGGGAAAACTCAATTCAACAGCAATGATAGAAACAAATTGGGGATGCACCACCGTCTTTTTGGTGCTTAAAGCGCAGTAAATTGTCCAGGGGAGCCCAAAGGCATAGAATGATGATGGAAGTAGATGAAAGCAAAAATGAACACAAAAATACGTGTATGTATAACAGGAGAAAATATTTTCTTCGAGTGTATTCAATAGTCCAGCTACGGCACAGATATTACAACGTGATTTGGAAGAGTTCCCTAAAGGCGATGAATACACTTCTCTTCGTCATTGTGCCCATCATCATTAAAATGTGCATAGTACAAATCTGGAATATCCCCTCTCTACTAGTACAACAGAATACAGATGTGATTGCAGTTAAAAGCGAAGAATATCCTCCGACGAAAGGTAGAAATAAATTACAATACAACAACAAGAAATAAAACGAGTGGTGGGTGCACGACTGGGTCGTGCGTAACTTTCTCTTTCACAGCGAGTTGGGCGTTAGATCAAATCCAAAGCATGCGAGAATTTAACGATTTTCATGATATTGATGTTAAAATTATATATATATAATGTCGAAGTTTGATTATAAATAAGTTTATTCTGAAATTTTCGATATTGGTCAAAACTGAGAAATTCAGTAAGGCTCATTTGGGCCAGAAATGATTACTTGGAATTGTTCCAAAATGACTAGGTACAAGTAAAATAATGGTCTAGAATTATCACCAAAACAAACGTGGATACGAAGTTTGAAGAAAATCGGTCTAGCTGTTTAGGCTAGAACAGACGAACGGAATACCAAAAACTTTTTTTTGGGTTCTGTTATCATCGTAATATTAAAATCAACCAAAATCTCGAGGTCGAAGATTTTCACGAAAACAATATCTTTCGCTTAGTAAGAGAAAGTTAAGAAAGAAAAAGAAGAATTCATCAAAATGGGAAAAATAAATGAAAAGACGAAAATCTCTGGAAGAAAATTGATTTAATTTTGCAGACTAGGTATACAATGTACGAAGTTAATGAATTATTAATCACGACAGATGCGCTTCGACGGTGGCTCCGATTCAGATGGAGCAATGGACTGCAGCATTGGGCAGCTGGTAAAATTTCCAAATAGGGCGAGAAGTAGAGCTACGCCATAACCAGTAGCACGTTCTCCCTGTTGAGGCGAAAACAAAAATATAATATAATATGGGCTCTGCTGTCAGGAGTATACTTACGCAATGAACTGGAGCGGCCATATCGACATGCATCCATACACCGGGAAAATCGAATCCAAGGTGAGCGGCAACGAAAAGACCAGCGCATGACGATAGTGCATTACTGCGATCCTGAAAGCGATTTATTACATTAGTTAAGTGTTCCCATTTATTACATTGTTTAGTAGATCCCATTAAGGGTGTTTTCTCTTGAGAGATATATTTATTTTATTTTATTATTAATAATAAAACTTTTCAGAAAAGCTGTTTATATAAACATTAGAAAATTGACCCCCTCTAAAGAAAATATACGGCCGATAAATAAATAAAAATATACAAAATATATGTGCTCGCAAAAATAAAAAAAGGGGCATCTAAAAGAAAAACGTACATGGATCTATTTTGAAAGATTTTGGAACCAGGGTTGTTATTAGGCCCCTACAATTCCGACCCAACGGCCCAAATAATTAATCTTGATGCTTTACTGTAGTATACCCTTACAAGAGGTTTATTCAAAATTCATTATTGATTACAATTATTACAATTTATAATTTTATAATTTATATAGACGAAATGAATAATTATTCTTGTTTAAAGGAAACGAGAAGAGTGTCGGGAAAATCAAGATTATACAGATTTATGACAAAAAGAACTAATAATACGGAGAGGGTAAAGTTATATGGTCTCCAAGGCATTTAAACGAAATATTAAACAAATTAATATCTTCCCTGGTTGTCCCTGGGGCTTTTGTGATTGTAAAAATTATTTATCTTCATTATTTTCGTTTGAAGTTTAAGATAAGCTCGATTGGGTTAATTTTTTGTGGGCCTTGCAAAATTGGAGCAAATAAATTTTCAAATTCTCATATATTCGAAAAAAAACGTTTGATGCAAAACTTTAATAAAATTAATATGAACATTTCGTCCTTAATATCCATTTGTATCCCTACCCCAAGAAAAACGTTGTTATTTGTCGAACCATAAAATATTTCGATAAACTGTCTGAACAATATGTTGTTACAACGTCATTTTCTATATTTCATCTTCATAAAGCCAACATATTGGGGACATTAATTTGAAGGATGGGATAGGATAGGGTATCCAACGATCCGCACAGCGGATTGTAGCTTTCTGATATACTTCTACTACTGTTTCTTGATCATGGGTAACTGTACTTAGCTTATAGCGATTGCATGCACCAATTTTAAAGGCAAAAATCATGTAAATGGTTATTGTTAATATAACCGTTACAAAAGCAAACTTATCATCGAATATTGATATTATTTATTCATTTTGGTGCACAGTGAATAGAAACATATGAGAAGGCTACAATCCGCTGTGCGGATCGTTGAATACCCTATCCCATCACATCCTTAAAATGAATATCCTCATAATATAGGCATTATGGCCATGAAATACAGAAAATGAAATTGTCACAATCTATTGCTCAGACAGTTTATCAAAATCTTTTGTGGTTCGACAAAAAACAACGTATTTCTATTGCTAATGCAAATGGTTTTTGTACGCCCCCAAAATGTGGGCGTAGGTGAAAATGATCTATGAACAAAATGTTCATACCCTATCCCATAGGGGTATATTAGTTTTGATACATAGTTTGTAACATAGAGAAATAATTTAGCTACATATACCTCAAAGTATATGGATCGACTCAGAATCGATAGCTGAGTCGATTTAGCCATGTCTGTCCGTCCGTCCGTCCGTCCGTACGTCACCAGTTTTTGGGCCTTAAATTTTGAGCTAGAAGGATGAAATTTGGTACACGTGCTCTTTGTTGCTCCCAGCAGAACAAGTGTAAAAATTTTTGAAATCCGCCCACTGCCACGCCCCCTTTTTAGAGAAACGTATTTTTTGGCCAAACCATAAGGAATTTGGAAGAACTTACTGAACAACATATTTAGACAATCTAAATATCTGTATTTCGTTCATATAAAGTTTTTTGCCACGCCCACTTTTTGGGGGCGTTTTCATATAAAAAAACATTTTTATACACTACCCCATAACATATGCAGGAGAAAACCTTGTCTTTTGTAGAACCGTAAAAGTTTTTTATAAGCAGTCTGATGAATTTGTTGTCACCATGACATTTTCTTTATTTTATCCACATCGTGTGCTTAGCCATGTCCACTTTTTGGGGATTTTCGTTTTACAGATAGGATGGGATAGGGTATTCAACGATCCGCACAGTGGATTGTAGCCTTCTCATATGTTTATATTACCATTGCGGAAGTATTTGCATCAAAAATTTCGAAAGTGTTAAAATTTGGACAAAAAGCGTTTTTTTACTAAAAACGCCCCCTAGTTTTCATTTTTGTTCGGTGATACTTCGATCTCTCCTATTAACTGCTCAACCGGTTATATAGTTTGTAACATAGAGAAATAATTTAGCTACATATACCTCAAAGTATATGGATCGACTCAGAATCGATAGCTGAGTCGATTTAGCCATGTTTGGCTGTCCGTCCGTACGTCACCAGTTTTTGGGCCTTAAATTTTGAGCCATAAGGATGAAATTTGGTACACGTGCTCTTTGTTGCTCCCAGCAGAACAAGTGTAAACAATTTTGAAATCCGCCCACTGCCACGCCTCCTTTTTAGAAAAACGTATTTTTTGGCCAAACCGTAAAAAATTTTAAAAAAGTGTCTGAGCAGCATATTTAGAGAATCGTAATATCTATATTTCGTCAGTATAAAGTTTTTTGCCACGCCCACTTTTTGGGGGCGTTTTTTATAAAAACGTTTTTTGGCCAAATTTTAAAATTTTTCTACAAAAACCATTTGTATGCTCGACCCCAAGGTATATGCAATAAGAAAACGTTGTTTTTGTCGAACCATAAAAGATTTTGATAAACCTTCTGAACAATATGTTGTGACAATGTCATTTTCTGTATTTCATCGCCATAAATCCTACATTTTGAGGATATTAATTTTAAGGATGGGATGGGATATGGTATTTAACGATCCGCACAGCGGATTGTACCCTTCTTATATGTTTTTGTTAGATGTTTAATTTTAAAACTTCAGCTCCAACATTGCAAAGAAGAAGAGTGTGAATGGAACTGTGAAGAGAGCTAGGCAATTTATCTTAATCACGTTTTAGGAATACATAGATTATTTGCAACTCGTTCACAGGTCGTGATTGAATAAGTGAGTTTGAATGAAATCTGTAAAAACACAAAAAAATATTATGTTTTGAAAATTTTACATCTAAAAATATATGGACGGACATAAGACCCTCACTGGAAATTATGTAACACAGAAAATTGTTAAGGCTTTTACAATATATCAACTTTCATTCCAATTTCATCAGAGAAAAACACACGATACTCAACCAAGTCATCCCACCATACACTATCAACCCTTTCGCAGCTCAAATCGAATGTCCTTTAAATATTTCAGAATTAGAAAGTTGTCTGAACCTAGTTAAAGGAACAACTCCTAGTTTTGATCGCATTTATTATGCCACACTTACAAACAGCTGCCCAACTTTTAAAGAATGATTATTGCGTTTAATCAAACAAATAATTAATGACGTATAATTAAACATGCATTGAAAGTAGCTTGCATTGTACGAATACCTAAGCCAACTAAAGATTTTTAAAGAGCGTACAACTTGTACAACTCTAATTTGAAACCTCTTGACAGACGCTGGACGTCTACAAGTTATAGAATGAATGGAATACCTTACTTTGGATACGATATAAAAAATAAATTGTTTCAGAAGGTCACCCATTCACAACTACGTCAAAAGATTTCTAAAACGGAAGAAGAACCCAAGACTTCAATCAACTTTACTCCGCTCTAACATCCACCAAAGACATCGAAATTCTATTCATATCGATGTTGTCACAGAAAACCCAACAATCAATTGTACAGATTTTACATCGATATTTACAGCAAAAGCATTGCCATTCCCACAATCTCACTGCGATTAACAGAACTAAAAGCAATAAGAATCTCATATTCAGCCTTTCCTCAATAAAAGCTATTCAAAACATTGACAATGGACAAATTAAAATAGTCTGAATACCAGCACATAAAGGGATTGAAAGTAATGAAGTTGTAGTTGTTGTAACGATTGTAGCCTACTCATATGTTTCACATTCGACTTACATTTCAATTTTGCGTTAAGAGTCACTCCAAGACATTGGCTTCGTTTACAAACGGAACTGGAAGGCTACATTTGGTCTCGTCAATTGCTATCCAACAGGATTTTGTCCATTTACAAATGCTTGGAAAAAGTGAAATTTTCTGGTTTTAGTTTTATAATCACTTCCGCACTTTGGCGACTTTCGTTTGACTAGGTATGTATTCTAACCGGATTCCCACATTTAAAATGTGAAGAAGCTAAGTTAATGCTTTCCGTGACAACATTTTAAGAAGATCTACCGTAAAGAGGTCATAACCCCGAGCTTTTTTAGGCTTGAGTTTCGTTACTTTAAATTTTATTGGTTGTAGGTGGTAGTAATAAATTAATCTTTTATTTTCCTTGAGTACTTAATATTACTATAGCTCATTATTTTACTTTGTTATAAGAAGTATTATTTCAAACTGCTTTTTCGAAGGCATTGATTTAGGAGCCAACCGCGACTTTAAGCTTCAATCGGGTTCTGATACAATTGAATATTATTTCCAATATCGTTTTTGAAGCCTTACTAATTGGTTTTCACTCGTTTTTTGAATGATCAGAGAAAAAATAAAAGCATTCTTCAACCGATTAATCGAATCGACAAATCGATGAAATCCGCTATTTTTGTTACATCAGTTGGCCAGTAAGTTGGTTTTCCCGTTGCATAAAATTCGGTATTATAACGGGTGATCCAAGTAGAGATACTTTTTTCAATAGCCTTTTTTGACAGATCACGTGTGAGTCGTGTCATGCTGTCATGTTATTTTTGTTTAGTATTGTTTGGCATTTCATAATGGAAAGACTTACGCGCGAACACCGTTTACAAATTGTTCAACTTTATTATGAAAATTCACGTTCTGTGAGGAATGTGTTTCGTGCACTTCGCTCAACTTATGGTCAACATAATCGGCCTACTGAGCGTACTATTCGCAACACCATCACCCATTTTGAGACCCAGCATTCATTATTGGATAATATTCGACCGAATAGACCACGTCCAGCACGCTGTGAAGAAAATATAGCGGCCGTAGCTGAGAGTGTAAAAATTATGCCGGTGCGAACGTAACCGTCAATGGCGACCGTTATCGTGCCATGATAACCGACTATTTTATGCCTGAAATTGAAGCTCGTGATCTCGGCGACATTTGGTTTCAGCAAGACGGCGCCACTTCCCACACATCGCATCAATCAATGGACTTTTTGAGAGAACATTTCGGTGAGCACATAATTTCACGTTTTGGGCCGGTCGATTGGCCACCAAGATCGTGTGATATCACACCGTTAGACTGGGGATATGTAAAGTCAAAAGCTTATGCCGACAAACCCGCTTCGATTCAGGCCTTGGAGAAAACATCACGCGTGTCATTCGCCAGTTACCAGTCGAAAGGATCGAACGAGTGATCGAAAATTGGATTCAACAGATGGACCATCTGCGACGTAGCAACGGCCAACATTTGATAGACATAATCTTCAAAAAATAAATACCAAAGAATGTTCTTTCAAATGATAATAAACATTCTCCATTAAATTTGAATTTTCTGTGTTTTTTTCTTTAAAAAAGTAGGGAACCTCGAAATGGATCACCCTTTATTTTCTGACTGCATAGTAAAGCATTCTACAGTTCTGTGATATGCATTTAGATCCCCAAAATGTATGTTTTCCAAGTCCCCACAGTCCCTCCGATTACGCTATCCAAGGAAACTAAGCAAATATTCAAAACAAATTTTCGCAACCTTGCATTGGCAGTAAATAGAAATAGATATCTTCAGAAAGGAAAGGATTATATATTTCTTGCATAAACAATTCATGTTCTTCTAGTTTCTGCTAAAGACCATTCGTATTCCACGTAACAATTTTAAGCAATTTGTTAATCTTGAAGGTGGAGAAAGCCTGTTGCGAATACTGTATTTGAGCATTACTATAGTCTCTCGAAAATAAGTTTATTCGTTACGCGTTGTTCCTCATGTTTCGAAATATTTGTATATATAGTTAGAAATATTTGTATAGCTTAGGCATATTTTCGTACATTTGGTTTTGGATGTACAAGATTCGATCGGATTACTAGTGGCCGCTTTATTTGGGTTTATTTTGCTGGAATTCTCAAAATTTTTTCACAAAAAAAAATTGGGCAAGACGAAGATCGCCTGATCCGTTAGTTTTATATATAAATAAAAACGAATGGTGGGTGCACGACTGGGTCGTACGCAACTTTCTCTTTCACATTTAGTTATGCGTTAGATCAAAAACGTTAATAATAATGATTGATTTTTATTGACCAACACTGAAATTTTTAGTTTAGGGATAGTTTGACCAAAGCTTATTATGTGGAATTCTTGCAAACAGTAATAGTAGTATATATATGTATTAAATTTCATTCAAAATTTCAAATAGTTTGCGAGAAATTGACAATTTCCCTTATATGGCTTTAATCCAAAAAAATCCGTTATATGGATTTTCTCGGAAACAAAAATGGGTACGCAGTTTTATTGAAACTAATATACTTATATTATGTGCTAAGTTTGATCAAAATCGTTAGAGCCGTTTTCGAAAAAATTGTCATGTGTTATTTATATATGGTAAGTACCGTTCATAATATGGCTAAAAGCAAGAAAAAAAGAATAGAACTATGATCAAAACAAACTCGGAAGAAAATCGGTAAAGCCGATTAAACTGGATAGCCCATTATCATCGTAATGTTTAAAATCAATCAAAAATTTTCACGAAAACTACCTTTCTCTTTGTAAGAGAAAGTTAAGAAAGTAAAGATTCAAAGTTTTGAAATTTGGAAATTTTGATAAACCTATAGAGCCCGCTAACAGATTTAACAGCCTTACGTTTTGTTTCTTGTTATCAAAAACATTTTTTTTTTGGATTTCCTAAAATCACATCAAATCGGATTGAGGGAATAAATATTTTATTGAAATTGACCCACATGCATGGCTGTGTTCCATCCCACAACCATCCGCATGGTATTCATCTTGGTCTTTTCCAATCGTGGGACCAAAAATAAGCTATAAAAACACAACTCAAATGCGATTTATTGGCAATACTTGTGTTTTTATTGCATCATATAAAACGCTATGTGAATCATATCGTTCGGTTTCAGAAATATTATTACCACACATACATTCATCCACCCAAAACCTCTGGCAAGTGCACATACCCACATACGCCGCCACCATCTCAACTTAGCTTTTTTTGCGCCCCCACCACAGGATTATAAAAATTGGGTTCATTTGATCTTTGATTTGTAGCCTTCGAAGCGCAAACCATAAGAGGAATTCAACATTTCAGTTCGACAATCCTTTGGGCGGGAGAAATTGCCAATCAACTTATTTATGATATATTTTGTCTCAAAAAGAGGAAAAAACAGCAAAATTCACCAGCAATTGATTGTTCTAATGTCAATTAAATTTCCCGCATAACATGGTGTAAACAACCCTCTGCCGAGCGGTACAATAAATGATTCATTTGGTGATATAACGAAAATTGAAGATTACGCTTTCTGTTCTGATTTTCAATTCATTGCGACTTAAAAAATTGATATTTCATGTTACTGGTGCGTTTATTGTGGTGGATTCATAGCAGTTCTACAGGATGGCGCACGAATCGTGCTACAAAAATAAAACGTAATAACTTTTTTTCTGTGTGAGTAATCGGCTTATTTTTTTTTCTTTTGTAGGTTACTATTTAGATTTATAAAAATGGATGCTTGGGATACGGAGAAAAGAATTTGGATAGTGCAACGGTACCATGCTTTGCAGTCCGTCATTTCCGTCCAAAGGGAATTTAGGCGGGAGTTTGGCGGTAATCCCCCGAGTAGATGGACCATTATGAGGTTTGTAAACATGTTTGCCGAATCTGGAAGCATCGCACGAAGGCCGTACCATCGAGATGTCAATGTTCGGGTTCAGGATACAATCGCAGCAGTAGCATCTGCAATACAGGCCAATCCGAGCGTTTCGACCCGAAACTTATCTGGGCAAATTGGAGTTAGTAGACGGTCATTACAACGGATACTTCATGACGATTTAAACTTGTTTCCGTACAAAGTCCAAATTACTAGCAAGTTAAACCCTCAGGATTTGCCTGTTCGCCTGGAATTTTGCCAAAAAATGATTTCAATGGCCGAAGAAGACAACACATTGATCAATTGTTTGTTCATTTCTGATGAGGCCCATTTTGATCTTAACGGCAATGTAAACAAGCAAAATTGCCGTATATGGAAAGAGTCTAATCCAGAAATGCTCCATGAGACGGAACTGCACCCAGAACGAGTCACTGTGTGGTGCGCAGTTTCGTCAAGGTGTATTGTCGGGCCGTACTTCTTTGAAGAAAACGGTGTAACCGTTACTGTCAATGGGGACCGTTATTTAAAGATGTTGAAGGAGTTTTTTTACCCAGAACTGCGCCGAAGACGTATACCATTCAACAGCGTTTGGTTTCAGCAAGATGGAGCAACTGCACATATAGCCAGACCAGTTATGGCGGAGCTAAACAAAAAATTCGCAAACAAATTAATTTCTAGGAACTCCACTCTTCGCTGGCCCCCAAGGTCACCTGACCTGACTGCACCAGACTTCTTTTTATGGGGTTATGTCAAGCAAGAGGTGTATAAAACGAAGCCCAGGAATTTAACTACTCCAACTTCAACTCTTCAGGCCGCAATGAATAATTTTTTGATCAGGTGCCGCATATGCGTGGGAGAGCGTGGAGGTCATTTGCGATCTATAATCTTTAAAAACAACTAACTATTTAAAATAAAATTTAATTTTCTAACCAATAAAAAAAAATAAATGAAATACATCGATTAAAAAAAGTTATTTGAATTTCTTATTGTAGCACAATTGGTGCGCCACCCTGTATAAATGTATTTGTACGATTCCACGAGTGGGCAAATAATAATGAAGAATTGAGTACATATTGGCAATGAATGGGACTTTGGATTGTGGAGTTTTCTTTTAATAGTTTTGATTGAATGGAGATATTTTTGAGGGAATCATTATTTTCAACTTTCTCTTACAAGAAAAAGTTATTTCATGAACACATTCGGGCTTTCGAGATTTTGGTTGATTATTACATTACGTTAATAGTGGAACCCAAAAAAGTTGTTTCCAAGGTCTCGTCCTTCGGTCTGTATGCAAATCTGCAAATTCAGCTTTTCCGAGAAAATCCGAACAAATAATTGGTGGATTTAGACCATATAAGGAAACTATATGCTAGATTTGAATGAAATTTTATATCTATTACGATCGGATTCACAAAATATATGACAACATTGAAGATGAATTCGTTCGCAGATTGAATGCTTGTGATATGTTTGTAATGCAACTCGATGAAAGCACGAATGTTGCCGTCCTTTCAATACTTTTTGTATTCGTGAGGTATCCCTCGACACATCTATTCAAGAAGATTTGGTGAAGAAATATTCAAGGTCATATATTGTTTTATGAATAAACACAGCATTAACTGGCAAACTGTATTTATATGTAGCGATGGAGCCGTAGCAATGGTAGGATAGGTTAAAGGGGTCCTGTCAAAAATTAAAAAGGTTGCACCATTCTGGTGCAGTCTGTAACAATCACTTCTTTTGCACACGGAAATAAGATGACTTTCCAGAGGAAGAGCTTTATTTAGATTATTTCAACTAAAAGTTGAAAGTTTTCCAACTGGACAAAAATATGCCTTCATCTGCAAACCTTTTTGGTGAGTAATGGATAACACAATTAGCTTATCTTGCAGACATTTTTGAAAAATTTAACGAAACTGCTACTGCTATGCAGTTTAAGCCCATATCAATATTTTTTGTGAGAAAAAGAAAAATTAATTTCTGCCTAACCTCTGTCCAGAAGAACAATGTTGAATGTTTTCTAGTTTTACATGATTTCTTGCAAGGAAACATCCTAGAGCTCAGAGCAGATATTGACAATATGAGCGCTGGACATTTGTGAAATCTAGAATCTTTATTAGATTACTTTCCAGATACGAAAGCTGACATCGAGTAAGTACAGAATCCATTTTTAATGAAAACCTAACTACGACACTTAGCATTCCGGAAAACGATTCTGTTATAGATCTGCAGAGTTTTGTCTGTATCCAAACATGTATTTGATTCTGTATCATTGAAAGAATTTTGGGTTGGTATTAGGAGTGAAAACACTGAAACTTGTCAAACAGGCTATATTAAATTTGCTCCTTTTGTCACAACGCATCGCTGTGAAGCAGGCTTTTCAGCATATACTTATGAAAAGACTAAATACGGATCCAGATTGGATGCTGTCCCAGATATGCGAATACAGCTTAAGGAGATAGATGTTTAAAAACAAATTAAAAATCAAACTATTGAACAGTTTCATTCTCCATACTAGCCTTGAAAAACATATCTTAAATAAAAACAAAATATTTTGATGTGTTCTTTTTCATGTTTTATATCGTAAAGACGTTCCGGAATATATTTGGGCCTAGTTTAGTTTTTCACAGCTTAATAAGTTTGAGAACCACTGCCCTATACCATCCTCTCCGGAAAATAAACCTCCCTTAAACTGGGGGTGGGTAAAACATTTATTTATTTTTATGACCTATGCCAAAGAAAAATTGAGATTGCCTAAATAAATTGGTCAGCTAGCGATTCTGAGTCGATCCATATCGGCTAAAACGTAATAACATTAACACACTGAAATAAAAGGTCCGACACGACTTAAACAAACTTCCCGAGATATTTAGAAGATTTGGTTTATAATTGAACAAATACAGTTTCCCAACATATTCATTTAGTTTAATTGTATCGTTTTAATATATATTTTTGTTAAAATGAGTAAGCTTAACTTAACATTGAATACTAACTTTCATATAAATAGTTAATGTTTTTTATGAGAAATACAGTATTTTGGAAAGTACCTCCATGTCGTTTTTATATTTAAGCTATTTATATAAAACTATACATGTATTTAAAGGGTGTCCGATAATTCACGAAAAATGTAATTTTGATAAAAAAAAAACAGATTTGTAATTAGAAAGCTTACATTTTTTATTGATTCATAGAGTATACATATTATGTATGTAATAGCACATAGGATAAATGGCCCGCACGGCTTTGTTGGTAAGTACATGCTCTTTTATTTAAATTTTCTATAACCGTTTTCTATAAATGTGGCTGAATCTCATTAATATACCGCCCCAATGGCGTTGGTGGTCGTGGGCTGGTTGGCAAAGACCTTTGATTTTAAAAAAAATCCAAAGAAAAAGGTTCAAAGGCGTTAAATCGAAAGATCTGGATAGCCAATTAAGGTCTCAAAAACGGCTGACTCATGCAGTAATTGAATTGTTTACCTGGCTGTATGGCATGTGGCACCCTCTTGTTGAAACCACATGTTGGTCACATCCATATCTTGTAATTTAGGCACTAAAAACTGGGATGAATGCGATGTTCTTTTGTACAGCGCACTATGGGGTATTTGCCTAACAAAAACCGCTCATAAATAAGTTTTCCTTCCAATTAAGTGATAAAATGATTGTTAAGCTAATTTCTGTCGAATTAAGTTATAAATCAATTTTCTTGGGAATATTTATGTAATTTTTTACTAATGTGAAAAATTTGTATGAAATGAAATATATGGCACATTAAATTATTTTATGTACTGTACTTATTCTTCTTCTTCATCAAAACATTTTTCATTTGTTTCTTTATCATTTGATATTGTAGTCTCGTCTAAATTGTGTAAAGATGATGAATCCCGAAAATCAAGGGTTTGAAAAATATTTCAATCTGAGTTAAATTTGTTTTTAAACGTTTGTTGGTACTGCATTTGTTGCGAACCATCACATCCCCATATTGATATCAGTCTTAAAGAAGCTTAATTTTGTCTAAAAACATCGACATTTGCCCGTTGTGACCTCAACCATCTTAAATTTGTACCTTAATAAAATATAATAGATTTAAAGTTGAAACTACTTATAAAAGTAGAACGGGGCAGCATTTTCTTTTGTTTTTGCTTAACATGTAAAAAATGTCACCCAAATATATAAAATAAAAATAAATAAAAAAAACTGCTCATTTGCATTCATTTAAAATAAATCTAATATCTATTAAATCAAAGCTTTAATGTCCAAAGTACATACCTGGAGCAAAATGGAGCAAAAAAAAACATATGAGAAGGCTACAATCCGCTGTGCGGATCGGATATCCCATCCTATCCTATCTTTAAAACTAATATCCCCAAAAATTGTGCGTGGCTATCAAATTTATGGGGATAAAATTTGCAAATGGCATTGTGACAACATACTGTTCAAACAGTTGATCAAAATCTTTTATGGTTCGACATAAAACGAGGTTTATCTATTGGATGTGCTATGGGGTGGTGCATAAAAATCGTTTTGTTTAGAAAACGCCCCCCAAAAAGTGGGCGTGGGGTGAAATGATCTATAGACTAAATATTCTTGTTAATATTACCAATGATTTTCCATCAAACTTTTTTTTCAGATATTTCAAAAACATAAAAAAATGATTATTAGGACACGTTAACACCACGGTCCTCCAAATTCTTGACGAAACAATTTAATTGTGACGTCTTCAAAGACGTCAAAGGAGGAAAGGGAGGAACTCTCAAAGGAAAGTTACCTGTCCAACATTTCATTACTCGTGATAAAAAAATTGCTGATAAGTCGCATACTTATTTGCAAAATCGGTGACACACAGACGGACGGACGGACAGACAGACATGGCTAGATCGACTCAGCTAGTCGATCGAAATGCTTTTAGGTATATCTATCGAAATTATTTCTCTATGTTACAAACTGGATGTCAAAACTAATATACCCCTATGGGATGGGGTATAAAAGTATACACAATATTAAGAAAAATAAAAAACTTATTATTTAGCGGTGTTATTTTTCACCCAATTTCGTGCAGTTTTATTACACACCTCCAATAGCAATAAAATGCTATCAAATTATAAAAACAAAATTGGCAAAATGTACCTTTTTCAAAAAAATACCAATTTATTTTTTACATATACCTCATCGATTCTGAATCACTAGCTAAGTCGATTAAGCCATGCCTGTTTGCCCGTCCGTCTGTATGTCACTGATTTTTAGGCCTTATATTTTGAGATAGCAGAATGACATTAAGTATATAGGATTCTTGTGCAGTGGAGCAGAACAAGTGTAAACATTTTTGAAATCCGCCCACTGCCACGCCAGCTTATTAGAAAAACATAGTTTTTTGGTAAACCGTAAGGAATTTTGAAAAAATGTCTGATCTACATATATACAGAATCTCAATATCTATATTTCGTCAGTATAAAGTTTTTCGCCACGTCCACTTTTTGGGGGTGTTTTTAGTAAAAAAAAAAACATTTTTCGATACATTTTTAAAATATTTGAAATAAACTTTCGATGCAGGATCATTGGTTATGATAATACGAACAATTCGTCCCTAGATCATTTTAACCCACGCCCACTTTTTGATGGCGTATTCCCATTTTATCGCCATTTTGGGGATATGTATGGGATGGGATGGGAAAGGGTATTAAACTATACGCACAGCGGATTGTATAGCCTTCTCATATGTTTAGATACTTATTTTTATTTTAATTATTTATTTTATTTTATTTTAAATACTTATATAAAACTAATTTTCATTTCCTATCTGTTTTGATAATATAGAGAAGAAAGTGAGACTTAAGTATATGCTCGCAATACGAAAAGACACACAACATCAACAAATTGGAAAGAACGTCACCATTGACAGATATAACTTTGTAGTACGGGAACAGCATCTCGTCAGAAATTAAACGAAGAATTACTCTTGGCAACCGCTGTTTCAGTAATTCAGTGGTAAAGCTATCACTTGAACTACTTAGGAGATCCTATGTAAGACCCTGATCATCCCAGTATTGCTCTACGGCGCAGAAGCATGGACCGTATCAAAAGTGGCTGAAGAATTTTTTGGTCGAAAAATCTTCGGTCCCGTTTGCGTTGATGGCTATGGAGACGAAGATTCAACTATACGAGCTGTACAGCGACATGTCCATACTCAAAAAAGACGGCAGAGAAAAGCAACTTTTTTTGACTTGGGGTACCCCTAAAATATAAGAATAAAAATTATAAGAATTTTAACTTGGAATTACTAAACCTCCTAAATGCAACACGATAATGTAATGACCGAACAAATTTCGCTCGCATATGCATCATTCCGTCTTGCATGAAACAAATAAATTGATAGCACCTTATTATTAGGCCCCTTCCTGATCACAAAATAGGATTGACTCAAAAAATTTCTTTCGACCGAAGGATATTAGTAACAGTATATTACACAGAATATTCATCTCATTACTTTTCACATCCGACAAACCAGTATACCCCGCGCTATACACCCCTGTGATAAACGGTTCTTCTAAATAATAACATTTGCTCTATTTCCATTACATGGAGATGCTTTCAACCATAGATGATGCTGCAGCAGCACGAGCAGCGTACAATCCCAACACAAAATAGCAACGACGAGCACACACATTTCAGATTCAAGTATTCGCATAGCTATACTCTTAATCCAAATGCTTGCTGTTTGTGTGCCGTATAGACATCTTCGTTATTATATCGAATGCTCGTGTCTAGCGATGTTTAGCTGAATGGGGATAACTGATATTAGGACGCGCTGGCACAACGTGGTAGAACCATTCGCCTAGCAGTAGCGAAGCGAGAAATTTTTCATATTTAGATATGGGTGTACACCCACGCATTATGCTCGTTTTGGTACCCCCATAGTCCCTTATACTCCATAAATAATGTAAAGTAATATTGTGTGTTTTATTCATCCTCATCCCGAGTAGCGAACAACGTGCTGCATACGATAAAGAATCGATTTAACACCATAAAATATATGGAGAAGCTACTGCGGCTGGCTGACGTTATTCGCTTAGACGTGGAAGAATTGCAGAAGATGCTGTGCACAGCAAGATGCCCCAATACACCAGCATAAATATGAAAAGACGCAGAGAATTTGCCACGTAGTGATGCTGTTTCATACTTTCTATGGTCGCGCCGCATTACGCCTTTATATAGAGATGTATTCCAATTTTATGATGGGTGTTTAAGAGAAGCAATTTCGGTAAACTGAATGTTAACTCGCCGTCTCTATGTTCGCTGAGCTATAGTGCGATTATTTCTATATCCTGCAGTGAGAGCGAGTGTTAGATATGATAAGCTAAACAACCGAAACGAGGAGTCTGGCACGCTAGCACTCGGCATGTGATCAGCAGAATACAAATGACGTAGCCATGATAAGATTTAGGGATTTTTGTTTTCTTGGCGTAAAATAATTTAAAAAACAAAAATGTGTTAATAAACCGATTAGGGAGAGTATATTTGGTAAACCAAAATGGGATAATGATGGCTTACAGTTGCTTAATATTTATGTTGATCAGCAAGCTATTTGAATTATCCTTGCTGTGGGTCCTGCTATAATCACTGCGTTAAGAAAACAAAAAAAACTACAGGGTTCGAAAAATAAGTATTGAACAGGGAATATCCTTTCGAAGACTGGTAATCGTATCAGTATGGAAAACGGATAGATGAAGTATTGGTTTAATAGAAAAATCTTACTAGAATAAAAGCTAACTTTACAAGTTTTTACAAGTTCGAATAAGAGGATGTCGCAAGCCTGTCCTTTTATTGATCAGTCTTTCACAAAAAATCCATTTTTTGCATTAAGCCAAAATTTAGAAAATCTTTAATATTTCACAATCGTCAGTGTCTAGTTGAATGAAATTGAATATCTGAGTAACACATTAGTGTTATCCAAATTTTGGTCTTATTTTTTTATTTCATATACTTTTCATCAAACGCACCTAGTATGTCAAAATGTCATTTTCGAACTCTGACATTATTCATATTGGTAAAATTTGAAAGCAAGTTTTTTTTAATTAATCGAATACACCTTTCTTTATTCCTTAACTATTTAAATAGGCGATCCAAATTCAACATAACACAATGGCGGTTCTTATTCAACTGCTTATTAAAATCAATGGAAATAGATTTGGAAAGAAACGTTAGTACAACAACTGTGGAAAGAAAGCATGTGGTTAAAAAACTAAACTTTTACTCTTAGCCATTTAAGCAACGGCACCTGTTATTAACGATAAAATACTTGGTTATAAGGTGATTGCGGATATGCTTTGCAACCCTATTTAATGACACCATACCGTAATCCAGAGGAGGGATCATTAGAGAGTTTGTTTAACAAAAAGCATGCTAAGGCTACAAATATTGTTGAACGTGCAATAGGAGTTTTAAAAAAAACCGATTTAGATGCTTACTTAGAGCTCGAGAGTTGCACTATACCCCTCGAAAGGCTACGCAAATATCAAATATTTGTGCAGCTTTACACAATATTTGCATTAGTTTCAACATCCCTGAAGTCGAGGTAGATGTTTATGACGGCATAGAAATCGATGATGAGATGAACGCAGCAAATTTTACAGAATCAGAAGAATTACTACAATTTCCTGAAAATGAAAGAGCTGCGGCAGTGCGAAACCAAATCCTGAGAACTTTGTAGCCTTGAATTTGAAATTAAAAGAACAAAATTAAAAAAAAAAACCGATGTTTGGTTTTTATTATTTCAAGACATTCATATTCTATATGTCTTGAAATGACTTTGAGTCTTCAATTCATATTTGTACTTCATATCACTCTTAATGCATCACATGTTGCTAAATATAGAATAATAATAATTACACTTAACGTCAATTTTCAAATATCAACAGGTTCGTATCCTCTTAGATTCGGTCTCACAGGTTACCTTTTTTCCTTCCTTTTCTGAGTCCTGTGTCCAAAGGCTTGGGCTCAAACGTAGAAACGCTCGTATACCAATAAACGCTATCGGGTTTACCAGCGCTGGGAGATCCAGAGGCCTTATTTCTTTGACTATATCGTCACGCTGTGATTTATTTAGTATCTCAGTCGATACGTTTATCGATACGCTGTCGAAGATTGGGATCCCCTGCAACAGTTAACCATTCCAAATCTGTGGACATCTGTGGGGTGTGGGGAATTTTAGAGGGAAGTTTGGTTCGTAGTAAGAAGGGGTATCCAATAGCTCAAAAAACTATTTTCGGATGGGTCCTAGCCGGAAGTTTAGCACCTACAAATGAGTCTTTTCCTATCACTCAACTCTCAACATTGACGTAATCTTACAATCGTTTTGGACAATAGAGGAAGTTTCCAACTTGAACTTGTCAACCGAAAATGTGCAGATTGCAGATTCATTGAACTCTTGTCAAAAGTGGTATGGAACTTAAACGAGTGGTGGGTGCACGACTGGGTCGTACGCAACTTTCTCTTTCACAGCGAGTTGGGCGTTAGATCAAATAGTACGCATTTTGATAATTGATCCTAAAAATGATATAAATAATGTCGAAATGTGTTTATACGAACGTTTACTCCGAAATTTGAAGTAATCGATGTCAATGTGAATAGTAATGATTTTCTGTTATTGGCCAAAACTGAAAATTCCGTTTAGTGATAATTGGGCTAAAACTAATTATGTGGAATTTTTTAAAACTATAAAAGTAGTATATATATTAAATTTCATTCAATTTGACATATTAATTTGCGAGAAATTATCAATTTTCCTTATATGGCCTAAATGACAAAATCCGTTATATGGATTTTCTCGAAAAAACTGGGTATGCAGTTTTGTTGGAACTTATATGGTTATAGTATATATTAAGTTTAATCAAAATCGTTAGAGCCGTTTTCGAGAAAATTGAGGTGATGTGTAATTTTTATATGGCAGGTACCGGTATTAACATGGCTAAAAGCAAACAAAAAAAATGGCCTAGAATTATGACCAAAACAAGCTTGGATACGAAGTTTGAAGAAAATCGGTCAAGCCGTTTAGGCTGGGGAGACCGTCACGGACAGACGGACCGACGGACCGACTGACGGAATTCCAAAAACCACTTTTTTAGGCTCCGCTATCATCGTAATGTTAGAATCAATCAAAATCTCGAGGTCGGAAATTTTCACGAAAACAATATCTTTCTCTTTGTAAGAGAAAGTTAAAAATGACAAAGTAATTGTGCACTCGATAGCTCTGATAATTTTAAGGATAAAACTATCTCATTAGACACCGACACGGATTTGTAGACAAAAGTTCTGGGCCTCCCTTGGAATAGCGAGCGCGACGTGTTCTGTGTTCGTATAACAACCCTATCAAACGTATCCATCACAAACCGTCAGATTTTGACGGACGTAGCGCGAATTTTCTATCCTCTCGGCTTCCTTGCTCCGTCGGTTGTCCCATTAAAATGAATGATTGCTTTAACTGGACCATACCGGAAATTGCAAGTCTTTAAAGTGGCAAGTCAGTCCGAAAAACTCGGTCGTATAGTTGACGATATCATCTTTGTAAGAAATGGAATCCACCGATCAACCAATCATGATTTTTTATACCGTATCTCATAGGGGGTATATTAGTTTTGACATTAAGTTTATAACATAGAGAAATAATTTCGATACATATACCTCAAATATATGGATCGATTCAGAATCGCTAGCTGAGTCGCTTAAGCCATGTCTGTCTGTCTGTCCGTCCGTCCGTCCGTCTGTGTGTCACCGACTTTTGGGCCTTAAATTTTGAGCTAGAGTGTTGAAATTTGGTATATAGACTCTGTGGCCGACAAAGCAGAACAAGTGTAAAAATTTTTGAAATCCGCCCACTGCCACGCCCCCTTTTGAAAAACGTAGTTTTAAGCCAAACCGCAAGGAATTTCAAAAAAGTGTCTGAAGAGCATATTTAGACAATCCTAATATCTATATTTCGTCCATACAATGTTTTTTGCCATGCCCACTTTTTTTGTCCAAATTTTAAAACTTTCGAAAAAATTAATTCAAATACTTCCGCAATGGTAATATATACATTTTGTCCATAGATCATTTTCACCTACGCCCACATTTTGGGGGTGTTTTCTTACAAAAACCATTTGTATACCCCATCCCAAGGCATTAGCAATAGAAATACGTTGTTTTTTGTCAAACCACAAAAGATTTTGATAAACTGTCTGAGCATTATACTGTGACAATGTCATTTTCTGTATTTCATCGCCATAAGGCCTTAATTTTGAGGATATTAATTTTGAGGATGGGATGGGATAGGGTATTCAACGATCCGCACAGCGGATTGTAGCCTCTCATATGTTTTTAATTTATGCAATGTTTGAACTTTGGAAGCACTTTTCGAAGCACAAAGCGACAGGGATTTTACCGTTGCTAATGTTCAGCAATTGCTTTGAAAATACTTTTCCAGATTGCTCATTCTGCAGATCGACACGCATTTTCGTAATAAGTTTGAGTTTTTGAAGTGTTTCCACAAAACGGACGACTTCAAACATGCATTAAGTTCATCGGCTGTATTGTTTCGTAAATCCTGCATCGTTTTGTCTGAAGCCTACAACGACTTTTTATGCGCCATTGTACATTCATCCCAAACGATCAGTTTTTTTATGTTGTCCTTCATTACACTATGTAGTATACCACGCATTTGCTGAACACCGAGATATTTGTAACTTTCTTCATTATACAGACACTCGATTGAACCCTCATCAAAGGTAAAGCCTTCACTATGCATGATTTTTCCTCTTACTGTTTCTATTGATTTACATTTGTCGAAGCCGAATTTCATTAATATATCATCGCTGAATTTTTTGACAATATTAAGGAGTCCCGATAGATGATGTTTTGACCTTGCAAACAATTTAAGATCTTCCATGTATAGAAGATGTGTATAGCTGTAGTGTAATTCTCCAATTTTTATTCGATATCCATTTGATGACTCGTTTAGGACTCTGCTAAGTGGGTACAAACACAGACAGAACCACAGTGGACTAAATGTATCGCCTTGAAATATTCCCCTTTTTATTTTAATGTCTTTGGTTTTCATATTTCCAAGTCGCACATTAGTTTTCCAATTACACATTGTGTCTGTGAAAAAGGATATAATTTTGGGATGTATTCCGTACAGTTTTAAAATGTGAAGTAAGTACGAATGAGGAACACTGTCAAAGGCTTTTTTGTAATCTATGTATGCCACACTTAGATTTCGCTGCTTTATTACTGCATTTTGCGTAATAATGGCATCGATGGTAATTAATTCCTTGCAGCCTCTAGACCTTCTTGCACATCCTTTTTGTTCTGCTGGGATGATGTGGTTAGTTTCGCAATGTTTCCAGACGCGATCGCTGATGATGGAAGTTAAAATTTTATACATTGTTGGTAAGCATGTTATTGGTCTATAGTTGGCAGCATTGTTTAGGGGTCCATCTTTAGGGATCAGATACGTTACACCTTTAGTAAAGAAATCGGGCATCAGCACTTCTCTGTTAAGAATTTTGTTGAAGTTTCGTACTACATGGTTATGTACACTCGTGAATTTTTTTAACCAAAAATTCTGAACTTCATCTGGGCCTGGGGATTTCCAATTTTTAAATTTTCGTAAAACTGTTTAAGTTCTTCCACATCTATTTCTTCGTGATTCATTTGTGGATGATGAGGTTCACTAATTAAGCAGGTGGATTGGTAGTTATGTACACAACTTGATCCCCATAACTCTTCACAGAACTGTTCTAGGTCTTCTACATTAAGTTCTGGATTTTCTGTCTGAGTGAAATTCTTTTTGCTGAGTTGAGTGTAAAATTTTCTTTGGTTGTTGTTGAATTGTTTGTTGTCCATTTTTCTTGCCCGACTATCTAAGTATCTTTTTAGTCTTGAACTTAAAACTTGAAGTCTTTGTGTAATACTATCTATTAAGTCGTCCAACAAGTTGGGAGTAAGATCCTCTATTCGACAAGGATGCACGATCTTCTTTACTTTTCTACACAGACTTCTAGATCTTATGCCTCTTTTATATTGCGTTAGTCAACCTAGCTTTGCTCTTAATCTGCTTTTCTTGTTTTCCAATCTTCTTTGCCATGCTGGTTTTTCTTTAAGGCGATTTCTATCACCTGGTGTTGAGGAGATTCTTATTCCAGTCATTCTACATGCAGTTATTGCTGCACAGTAAATTATACTATGCAAATAATTTAAATCATGGCTTTCTTGGATATGAAATGCTAATATATTATTAAGGTGTTTAATAGTATCCACCATCAATTTATTTAAATAAATCTTAGGTATCCTCGGTCTGCAAGTTGGGTCCATTCCTTCAAATTCGATAACTGCTTCCTCAAACTTATCATAAACCGACTGAAACAGTATATCTCCCGTACCTAGAGATGATCTATAATTATTAAGTTCATCCTCTCTTTGATTCAGTCTGGTTGTTTGCTGCTCATCTTCATGTATTATTCTGTCGAGACTAAGTCTGTGTTGTGGTCTCAGTTCGTTCAAAATATCATTTTCTATTGTGTTTATTTCAATTTGGGGCAGTAATAGCTTTGTTCTTACGGCTCTGACTCTATCCGCTACATTCTGAACACTTAGCCTATCTGCAAGTTCAGGATATATGTTAATGAACATTTGGTGTTGTCTTTCTCTGTATCCAATATTTTCGCTTCCGCATTTAGTTGCTCTGTAGAAGCAGCGTATAACATTTTTATTCATTTCTTCAGACCAGGGTATACGCTGTCTACGACCGACGTCCAGCTCGTGTGGTCTCGGGTATTATATCCGTTGAAACAGTCGGAACTGGGGCAGATGAGATAGATGTTGTTTCTCTGCTTCTTAGTCGCAGGTTTCTGTTTGTTCGGGTTATCCCGGTGTGCATATCCTGCGTTTCAGCATCACCACTACCGGTTCGCAAACTGCTAACTCCAGCGGTAGCTCCAGAGCTAGCCCGGGCGCCCCCGGATGGCGGCATTCTAATTACTCTATTTCTTAATTGTCTCTCCATTTTGTTTGGGTTGCATTTTATACCTTCTGCCACTTGATCAAAAAGGCCGCTCCTAACATGGAGAACAGACGCCTACCAACATGCATTCTGGATTCCAGTTAAGGACGTAGGGTTTTGTGTTGTTGTTTGGTCCGCGGGTGGTATTTTATTTCCCACCTACCCGATATATCTATCGAGCTTTTCCCTATTCGCCACCTGGGGACACGCCCTATAGGGATACAACACCCCCCAAGGGTGTTATTATTATTATTATTATTATTAATATTATAATTATTATTATTATTATAATTATATTATTATAATAATTATATTATTATTATTATTATAATTATATTATTATAATTATTATAATTATATTATTATAATTATTATAATTATATTATTATAATTATTATAATTATATTATTATAATTATTATAATTATATTATTATAATTATTATAATTATATTATTATAATTATTATAATTATATTATTATAATTATTATAATTATATTATTATAATTATTATAATTATATTATTATAATTATTACAATTATATTATTATAATTATTATAATTATATTATTATAATTATTATAATTTTTATGATTATATTAATGTTATATTATTATTATAATTATATTATTGTTATAATTATTATAATTATATTATTATTATTATAATTATATTATTATTATTATAATTATATTATTATTATTATAATTATATTATTATTATTATAATTATATTATTATTATTATTACTTTAATTATATTATTATTATAATTATCTTATTGTTATAATTATTATAATTATTATTATTATTATAATTATATTATTATTATTATAATTATATTATTATTATTATTATTTTAATTATATTATTATTATAATTATATCATTATTATAATTATATTATTATTATATTTATATTATTATTATAATTATATTATTATAATTATATTATTATTATAAATATATTATTTTTATAATTATATTATTATTATATTTATATTATTATTATAATTATATTATTTTTATAATTATGTTATTATTCTAATTATATTATTATTATAATTATATTATTTTTATAATTATAATATTATTATAATTATATTATTATTATGTTTATATTATTAATATAGTTATGTTATTATTATAATTATATTATTATAATTATATTATTATTATATTTATATTATTATTATAATTATATTATTATTATAATTATATTATTATTATAATTATATTATTATTATAATTATATTATTATTATAATTAAATTATTATTATTATAATTAAATTATTATTATTATTCCTTTAATTATATTATTATTATTATTCCTTTAATTATATTATTATTATAATTATATTATTATAATTATTATAATTATATTAATGTTTTATTATTATTATAATTATATTATTGTTATAATTATTAAAATTATTATTATTATTTTAATTATATTATTATTATAATAATAATATTATTATTATTATAATTACATTATTCTTATTATAATTATATTATTATTATAATTATGTTATTATTATAATTATATTATTATTATAATTATATTATTATTATAATTATATTATTATTATAATTATATGATTATTATAATTATATTATTATTATAATTATATTATTATTATAATTATATTATTATTATAATTATATTATTATTATAATTAAATTATTATTATTATTATAATTATATTATTATAATTATTATAATTATATTAATGTTATATTATTATTATAATTATATTATTGTTATAATTATTATAATTATTATTATTATTATAATTATATTATTATTATTATTATTTTAATTATATTATTATTATAATTATATTATTATTATTATTATAATCATATTATTATTATTATTATAATTATATAATTATTATTATTATAATTACATTATTATTATTATAATTACATTATTACTATTATAATTATATTATTAATTTAATTATGTTATTATTATAATTATATTATTATTATAATTATGTTATTATTATAATTATATTATTATTATAATTATATTATAACTATATTATTATTATAATTATATTATAATTATATTATTATTATAATTATATTATTATTATAATTATATTATAATTATATTATTATTATAATTATATTATAATTATATTATTATTATAATTATATTAATGTTATATTATTATTATAATTATATTATTGTTATAATTATTATACTTATTATTATTATTATAATTATATTATTATTATTATTTTAATTATTCATATTATTATTATAATAACATTATTCTTATTATAATTATATTATTATTATAATTATGTTATTATTATAATTATATTATTATTATTATAATTAAATTATTATTATTATATTTATATTATTATTATAATTATATTATTATTATGAGTTTATTATTATTATAATTATATTATTATTATTATAATTATATTATTATTATAATTATATTATTATTATAATTTTATTATTATTACAATTATATTATTATTATTATTATAATTATATTAATCTTATAATTATATTATTATTATAATTAAATTATTATTATAATTATACTATTATTATTATTATAATTATATTATTATTATTATTATAATTATATTATTATTATTATTATTATAATTATATTATTATTATTATTATTATAATTATATTATTATTATTATTATAATTATATTATTATTATTATTATAATTATATTATTATTATTATTATAATTATATTATTATTATTATTATAATTATATTATTATTATTATTATAATTATATTATTATTATTATTATAATTATATTATTATTATTATTATAATTATATTATTATTATTATTATAATTATATTATTATTATTATTATATTTATATTATTTTTATAATTATATTATTATTGTAATTATATTATTTTTATAATTATAATATTATTATAATTATAATATTATTATAATTATATTATTATTATAATTATATTATTATTATGTTTATATTATTATTAAAATTATATTATTATTATAATTATATTATTTTTATTATTATAATTATATTATTATTATAATTATAATATTATTATAATTATAATATTATTATAATTATATTATTATTATAATTATATTATTATTATAATTATATTATTATAATTATATTATTATTATAAATATATTATTTTTATAATTATATTTATATTATTATTATAATTATATTATTTTTATAATTATATTATTATTATAATTATATTATTATTATAATTATATTATTTTTATAATTATAATATTATTATAATTATATTATTATTGTGTTTATATTATTATTATAGTTATATTATTATTATAGTTATATTATTATTATAATTATATTATTATTATAATTATATTATTATTATAATCATATTATTATTAGTATTATATAATTATTATAATTATATTATTATTATAATTATATTATTATTATAATTATATTATTATTATAATTATATGATTATTATAATTATATTATTATTATAACTATATTATTATTATAATGATATTATTATTCTAATGATAGTATAAATGGAAGTCCCCAAAAGCGTGTCTGTTGTGTGAATGAGCTAATCTCGGGAACTGCTATACGGATTTTGATGTGGTTTTCACTGTTATGATCTGCACTTGTGCAGGATAGTGTATTCAAAATTGCTCTATCACTTTCAGGATCTGAGCATTCTTGAAGCATTCGAGTGGCAGAAATCAAATTTTTCTTCGTTATACAGTCCCTAACCCAACAACGGCTTATTGGACTTAAAAACAAAAGAAATAGTATTTAGTAAAATCGTCCAATATTCATTTGAACTATAAATCATCCTTCTGTGTTATCATAAAGCTGAGCAATGCCCAAAGCAATTCATGCATGCCAACACCCATGTAGCAGGCTTAGTGTGTATAATAAGCGCGCAAAACATTGATGTACATCAAATCGCTGCATGAATGAACATGATCAGTTTATAAGGCCAGGAGCTGAGCAGTAAAGGTATTAGTGAATCAGTAGCACATACGCATATGATAAGATATGTGCAGGGTCATTCATCCTGATTCTTTATTACAAGTACACCGCCCTACATGTTAAAGTGTGTACTACTTTGATATCGCTAAATAATTCAACCTAATCGATAAAAAAAAAATCCTCCCATCGGGTTAAATGACTGTCGCCTGCACAACATTTCAGCTTGTGCTCTCCATCATCTCTATACCATGTCGCCATCAAATAGCCCCAAGTTATCATCTCTGACATTGTCATGCATCACTATAAGGTTCACAAAAAAAACCCACGGTACCTAGCATCCTCGTGGAGTAGACACCAAAACTCATGTGCAAAAAAAATTATATAAATCACTGACCGTTACCAGACTACGGACAAAGCCACTTGATAACGCTCTTTCCCCAGAGTGATTCGTATATTTGGATTCAGAGTCGCAGGACTTCATGTTTTGCAAAGCTTAAAATCTAATCTCATAGAACCCATCGGTTAGCATGCAATACGCATACACAAAAAACCGTCATGCAAAACGTATGCTCGCAGCAAAAAACAGAAAACTATTTTAACACAGGCTCTATACTTACAGCAACGGAATTTTTCATGTCAGCTATCGCCGATGCAAATTCAGCAAAGTGCAATTCAGGACAATAAATTATTGGCGCCAATAAATCTCCAGATTTGCGCCCAGCTTCAAGTGATTTCACCTCCCAATCCTCAGAGTTTGTCAAAATGGCACCATGATATTTGCCTGTTGCTATTCCCTGAAACATTAAAAAGAGAACAATGAAAAAAACACGAGTTAGTCGAGTACTGTTGTACGGGAGGAAAGAGACCCATACAAGGGCATTGTAAAGTTGCTATAAATTATTGTTAATTTATTGAACCATTACAAGGAAGCACACCTAAAGCACCAGAAATCCAAACGCAAGTCTGTTACCTTACGTATACTTGCCATCCTGCATTCGCTGGTATCCTTTTTGTTTATTTTGAGAAATGAAAGTGGTGAGGGGTGGGGGGATTGATATTGGAAAAAGTAGAACCAAGGAGGGCGCTTATTCGTGTATGTATAGTTGTTTTACCCTCGCCCCGCACTCAAACCATGTCGTTGTCATCGTCGGCGTCGTTGTTCGTGAGGAGAGGGCTCTTGTACGCTTTAGACACCTTGCACGAAGGATACGAAGAACAGATGGTAATTTGTTGCAGGAAGGGTGAATGCATATAACGAGTAAGCTGAAGCAAATGTAAAAATAAAATTGATATTGCAATGAAGCGAGAAAAAATTTAAAGACGTATCCTTCGCATACCTACACAGTACACCTATACACAGGAAGAAGACAATCGAATTAGAGGAAGGAAACAAATTTGAGAAATTTCCGTTAAATATTTTTTTCCTCGTTTTATTGTTTCTTTGAACCAGGAGGTGACATGACGGGTATGTGTGTTTTTTAGCATAATGGAGGCGGAGATCACTTAAATCATTTTTTTAAATCATCTCGTCGAATAAATGGTAAAATGGCTGCAAGGGATAATTCACTTATCTCTAACGTCGCTGCGGTGGTGGTAGTTCAGTAAAGAGATCCTACAGATTTATGAGTTAACTGGGTGGTAGCTTAGTGGGAGGATAATGGTAATTTTAAGCTTCAAGGAGCAATATAATTTATTTGGTTTCGACGTTGAAACCGACGCTAGCGGATACTCTTAGTCGAATACAATCGTAATTTGGGAAATTGCAATTGGTAGGTGAATTAAAAATGCAGTCTGTAGCGATTAAAAGAAACATCATTGATTGACTTGCATAACTGGGGAATGTATATAAATCATAAAGTTGGACTAACAAAATTACATAACATATGCACACGAATTTTGATTTCCCAACTTTTCTGTATTGACGAATGTAACTACAAGAGAATCGGATCTATATCCAACATATTTTGTTGTTTCGAATCCTATTGCTCTAACTGAAAATCGCAGTAGCACTTTAAAGATAAGGAGCATCAATTTGTTCTGATAATAATTGGTGTAAGGAAATAATGTCATTGTTAATTCAACGTTGAGACAAATGTAAGATCTGCAGTAGTTTACGTCGACACCTATACGGTGACTTCCATTGGATGATCTCCATATCCCATGGAAGTCGTCTCAAAGCAAATCTTATGCATTTACATTCAATTCTATTTGAATGAACTACATAGAAGGGTGTCCAAACTTGTCGTGCATTAAACTCTTTTGACCACTTATAAAGCCCTACATAGAGTTTAATTTATTGAAGATAAAGTTGATCTGTTTATTCAAATCAATTTTAGGGACAAAATTAACACCAAGATCTTTAAAACTGTCGACAGAGGGTGTGTCCGGACAGAGTACAATAAAAATCGGAGGGAGCACGTTTACGTGAAAATGGCATATGCTGGCACTTTGTAGGGCTTACATTGAAACCGTTTTACGACAGCTTATGGTAAAACTATTTAAATCGGTTTGTAGTAAAAACGAATCGTTTAGATATCATAAACATTTGAGTACTTTCAGTCATCAGCATACATCAATATTTTGCTATCTCGGCCTAAAACGTGGCCAAAATTCAATTTTGTCAACTTTCCCTCCCAGGATTAAGGGCTCCGTCAAACAGACCGCGCTTTAACTTAGCGTTTTACCGCCGCGTTGTGTTATACTAAAACAGCACCTGTCACACAGAGCGCGTTTTCAACGTTGCGTTACAACTCGACGGTGAAACGCGGTGTTGTGTGAAATTACAGATTATTTTCATCATTCGGCGTTGCCGCGCTGCGTATTAAAAGTGTTTTGTAGTTTTTGTAACATAAATGGAACTATTAATTGAATTCGTAAAAAAATATCCATTTTTGTACGACATGGGTGATGAAAATTACAAAAATATTGTTTTAAAAGCTGAGATCTGGGAACCAATTGGAAACAGTTAATTGAAAGTGGTAAGTACATTTTATTAGTTTTGCAAAAAGTGACTGTTCAAACTAGCATTATATAGAGAAGACAAGAGCAGATGTTTAGCAATTAGCAGCTTGACATTTTATTGAAATAAAAATCTTAATTATTTTTGACCCCGCTCTCTGTTTGACGTTTTTGACCGGGACTTAAAAGTGATTTGATGAACAAATTTGATAAGGTAATCGTCAATCAAGAAATGTACTTAAATACTGTACAGCAACATTTTATTTGTGTATTCAACTTATTTTATTTATATCTGTGAGTAATTATTTAATTCCTGGATATGTAGAACAATCTATGCTTTCATAAGTTTTGACTTAAGAAAAAACAAATTCTTTGAAAAACCCTATTTTAAAGCGACCCTAGCTAATACATTTTTATATTATTCCAGATGACTCTGATTCCACCTTGTCTCAGTACAGTACAAACATAGGTACATGATGTGGCCAAAACTCCAACCAGGGCTATGAAGTTACGGAAAGCAGCTGCGATTGTCAAAAAAACCCTGAATACGAAGAAACACACACCTGAAAACGCTTCAGGATATTCGTCGAAACTAATTTAACTGCTAATCAATACGAAGTGATTCATCAGGCTAACAAAGAACTCCAACAGTGCCTTGAGAACATTGAAACAGATTTAGAGCTCATATATCACATATAATATGTTCGTATAACTTAGGAATGCAAGATAGTAAGATAGGTCTATAATAAGAGATATCCCTTCGCTCACCTTTTTTTTAAAAACAGGTGTTATAAATGCATTTTTCCATTGAGTTGGGAATACTCCTGTGCAAGGGAGCTTTCAAACAATATAACGGGTGATCCAAGTAGAGATACTTTTTTCAATAGCCTTTTTTGACAGATCACGTGTGAGTCGTGTCATGCTGTCATGTTATTTTTGTTTAGTATTGTTTGGCATTTCATAATGAAAAGACTTACGCGTGAACAACGTTTACAAATTGTTCAACTTTATTATGAAAATTCACGTTCTGTGAGGAATGTGTTTCGTGCACTTCGCTCAACTTATGGTCAACATAATCGGCCTACTGAGCGTACTATTCGCAACACCATCACCCATTTTGAGACCCAGCATTCATTATTGGATAATATTCGACCGAATAGACCACGTACAGCACGCTGTGAAGAAAATATAGCAGCCGTAGCTGAGAGTGTACACGAAGACCGTAGAGAGTCGATTCGGCGCAGCAACTCGGACTGACGTATGGAACGACTTGGCGCATTTTACGTCAAGATCTTAAATTTAAAGCGTACAAAACACAGCTTGTGCAACAACTGAAGCCGCTCGATCTTCCCAAGCGACATCGCTTCGCTCTATGGGCTCTTGAAAAGTTCCAAGAAGATCCGACGTTTTCGAGGCAAATTTTGTTTAGCGATGAGGCCCATTTCTGGCTCAATAGGTATGTAAACAAACAAAATTGAGCAACCTGAAGAGATTGAAGAACTGCCACTTCATCCAGAAAAAACAACGGTTTGGTGTGGTTTGTGGCCGGTGGAATCATCGGTCCATATTTCTTTAAAAATTATGCCGGTGCGAACGTAACCGTCAATGGCGACCGTTATCGTGCCATGATAACCGACTATTTGATGCCTGAAATTGAAGCTCGTGATCTCGGCGACATTTGATTTCAGCAAGACGGCGCCACTTCCCACACATCGCATCAATCAATGGACTTATTGAGAGAACATTTCGGTGAGCACATAATTTCACGTTTTGGGCCGGTCGATTGGCCACCAAGATCGTGTGATATCACACCGTTAGACTTTTTCCTGTGGGGATATGTAAAGTCAAAAGCTTATGCCGACAAACCCGCTTCGATTCAGGTCTTGGAGGAAAACATCACGCGTCCAGTTACCAGTCGAAATGCTCGAACGAGTGATCGAAAATTGGACTCAACGGATGGACCATCTGCGACGTAGCAACGGCCAACATTTGATAGACATAATCTTCAAAAAATAAATGCCAAAGAATGTTCTTTCAAATGATAATAAACATTCTCCATTAAATTTGAATTTTCTGTGTTTTTTTCTTTAAAAAAGTAGGGAACCTCGAAATGGATCACCCTTTACTTATGGTATGGCAAAAGAGCATCTTTGCATTGCGTTACGACTGTTCGTGTAATTCCATCGGGTCCCGCAGAATAGTCATTATTTAATAAAGAGATATATTTAAGTATATATATTTAAGATAGTTATACTCAGATTCGATCTAGCCATACCTGTCTGTGTGTCCGTCCGTCCGTCCGTCTGTACGTCACCGATTTTTGAACTAGAGTTATGAAATTTATATAGACTTTCTGTCCGACAAAGCAGAAAAGTGTAAAAAATTTCAAAATCCGCTCACTGCCACGGCCACTTTTCAGAAAAACGTCGTTTTTGGCCAAACAGTAGGATTAAATTTAAACGATCCGTACAGCGGATTGTAGCCTTATCATATGTTTTTTTTCGATTCCCCAAAAGCGACATCGCAGAAAATTCATTAAAATAATTCAGGCACTTATCATAGTCGAAATGATTTTGGCTTTTTGCAGATCGATTCAGAATCGCTAGAAGAGTCGATCTACCCGTGTCTGTCTGTCCGTCCGTCCAATTCCATCCTAAAATTAATATTCCCAAAATGGGGCTTTATGGCGATGAAATATATAAACTGACGTTCTCACAACATATTGTTCAGAGAGTATATCAAAATATTTTATGGTTCGACAAGAAACAACGTTTTTCTGTTGCATATTTTATTAAAGTTTTTGCACGAAAGTAAAAAGACTAAGCTCTCGATTCTGAGTAGATCCATATTCTTTGAGGGATGTCTACCTAAATTATTTCTCTATGTTACAAACTGTGTATCAAAACTAATATACCCCTATGGGATAGGGTATAAAAAACAAAAATGTTTAAAATACTACACGAAACCTGTCTACTCTCTACTGACAAACACTGCTTCTCAAATCATTTACCTATAATCTTTATCAATGTGATTTTAAACAACTTAAGTCATAAACTCGTGAAATCATAGCACGTCAGATCATGGCAAAAGCTCAAGAAGTTTAAATCGGTGGGTATACATAGATCATGAAACCCATTGTAGTGTTCCAAGGATGGAATTTCTGACAACACTGTTCGTCGTTTATAATTTTTTACATGAATGTGAATTTCCATTTCTATCTTATATATAAAATTCTCATGTCGCGGTGTTAGTCATTATACTCCTACGAAATGGCTCGACCGATTTTCGTGAAATTTTGTGTACATATCCGTTAGGCCTGAGAATCGGACAACATCTATTTTTCATCCCCCTAAATGTTAAGGGTGGGTTTTCTAATACTCTGTACAAGGTTCTTACGGAAAAAAATATTGAGAAAATCTCTCAGGTCAGCTTTGAGAAAATAAATACTACTAACACTTAAATACTATTACGGACCCTAAAACGAAACAGTACCCGGGCGAAGCCGGGCCGTGCAGCTAGTATTTTATAAAATTTCAAAAAATCACTGAAAAAAATATTATAAAATGTTGACAAACGTTTTTATCCTGCTCGTTTTTTTCTATCTTTAGTCTTTGTCAGTATATGTAGTTCCTTAATTTGGATGTGGCAAAACCATTCGTTTCCACTGTTGTTCATACATTAATTTTGACCGGACTCTGCGATACAGCCACAGCCTATTTTGTTGTGGCAGTAACTCAAAATAAGAAGGTCAATAAATTAAAAAACGAGAGTTTGGCTCATCAGTACTAGCATTGTATATGAAACTAATAGTACTATCACTTTGGCAAATCGATGGTGGTGCCTCTATCGGCGCGAGATACTACTAGGCCAAAGAGGGCTGAAAATTTTACGCTCTCCTTATTAGATTTAATGGAGATCCACTCACATAATTTACACAGTTCTACTCTAAAATTAAACCAATCGCATGCCAATATACTATTTCTTTCTCGCTCATTTTGTCAAATACGAAAGCTAAGTGAGTTACTTTATTGCAATGCGATATGCGAATTGCGAGTATGCCATACCAACCGCCGATATGAGCAAAAGCAATTGCATTTCATATCTCAATCGCAGTGCTGCAAAGCCATTTGCTGAGGGATGTTGTACATGTCTTGTTTCATACTTTCCTCAGATTCAAATTTTATTTTCGTATTTTTTTGTTAATCTACTCAATGTATTAAAATTTGAGCCTGAGTGAATAATGCAGCATACATAATGTATGATGTTCCCATTTCCCATCCCATAACATCTTTGTCCACGTATAGCATGCACTCTGCTTCAACTGAATGATCGGTTTTTGGAGTATTTTTTTTTTTTGTGTGTGCTTTATAGATACTGATCGCTCATTTTCAACCAATGTTTTGGTGAAGTGCAGTGGCAGTGGCAAACTAATATACCCCATAGGGGTATATTAGTTTTGATACATAGTTTGTAGCGAAATAATTTAGCTAGATATATCTCAAAGTATATGGATCGACTCAGAACCAAAAGCTGAGTCGATTAAACCATGTCTGTCCGTCCGTCTGTACGTCACCAGTTTTTGGGCCTTAAATTTTGAGCTAGAAGGATGAAATTTGGTACACGTACTCTTTGTTGCTCCCAGCAGAACAAGTATTCAAAATTATGAAATCCGCCCACTATATTTCGTCAATATAAAGGTTTTTGCCAAGCCCACTTTTTGGGCGCGTTTTTAATAAAAAACTTTTTTTGGCAAATTTTAAAATTTTCTAAAAAAATTGTATTCACAATCATTGGTAGTATAAATTTGAACATTTCGTCAATAGACCATTTTAACCCACGCCCACTTTTTGGGGGCCTTCTCATATGTTAAATTGTGTTATTGTTCTGCTTCTTGGTTTGTTTTTCAGCGAACAAAAAAATTATACATTTGTATATTTTTATTTCTAATAAATTAAAGTTAAATGTTAAATAGCATTATAGAATGGCGAAATGCTCATATGGACTGTAATAATTTCAAAATTCCATTTTCCTTGTCACATCTCATTAAATAAAAATGTTTTTATGTGTGAAAACCATTTCTATACCAAAGACTTAAAATTAGAATCACTTCGAAAATGTCTTTCTAAAAATGCAGTTCCAATTTCATCCCCATTAGTTTGCAATTGCTCGAATCTATTCACTGACGATTCTTGCTTAAAAATTATGGATAATAATCGAAAGACTGAACTTGCATCGAAGGTCTTCCTCACAGTTTCCATCTCCCGGTTCACGTTTCGTTCATAAATCTAAAGGTGGAATACAAAATTCTGTCCCGCGTTGCATTTTCGATACACCGAAAAGATTAAAATATGATAAGGAGTATAATTTAGAGAAAAACGTTGACTTGCAATTGCAGGAAAAACAAGTCGATGTTAAAACATTTGTTAGCATGTAACTTTTTCATAAGGTATATGCACGTTGGACATACAATGAAAAAGATTTGTGTCTAAAGTTTTTTATAAGTCTCCTTCATAATAATTCCATATGCTGAACACCGGATTTAGCTTACTATCTGTAAGCATAATATATAGATGGCATTCATCTTTGAGTTTACCGGCTGGGTTCTCTACCCAAATAATTGAACTATTGAAATGTAAGACCAAGACCATGTCAAATATACAAAAAAGATGTGTTCTGATTTTTGATGAAATGGCAATAAAGACCGAGCTTTCTGTTTTTTTACCCCGCTTATAAATAAACATTGTTACGTTTTCTCATATTTATGTTAAACTTATTTTACATATTGTATTTTTTAGTTCTAAAGTGCGTCTAATATGCTACCTCTTTGGAGACGTGGAAAAGCATATTGAAGTTATCACCTCACCTCTGTATATTACTCATTATCTTATTTAGTTTAGTGCGAGTACGCCAAAACCGGTTTGTTCTTGTTTGCACTATTCAAGTCACTCATAAACACACTCATTATAATATTATTTACTCTATTCAGAAAGAGTGAACAAATGTTTCTTCTCTCGTGAGAAACGATCGATCTCCCCCTAGGCGGCTGGAGACAGAAATAAAAAAATTGCCGTGATGATACTACTATAAGCTTCATATACAATGGTACTAGCAAGTTCTTGAATTCTCAGAGATAACTTTAATCACTGTTATGGTAGTAAAGAACATAAAACCCACTAATTTATTTTACATATACAATGGGTTGCGTTGATTAAGAACAAAAGGCACGAAACAACCGCAATATGGCATAATTGCCTAGCACTGCGGCAGCAGCAGCATTTACCTGAGCTCCCGTGAGTGTTGCCATATCCAATATGATGTTTGCTTTCAAATCCTTTTGTGCATATGTTACACCATCAGCCAGTACCAGACGTCCCTCAGCGTCTGTATTGTTGATTTCAACTGTGCGGCCAGAATACATCGTATGAACATCATCTGGTCTATGTATGTGTGCGCACATTGCAACAGGGAGCAAACCATCAGTTTATGAAAAACAGCAGCAGCAAATACCATGTGAATGAAGAGAAAAGGATTAAGGGCACGGATAGTAATAATTAAAATCGTTATTATTCATTGCCGTCACAACGGTTATCACAATGTTGTTGTTTCAATTAGCGCACTCACCGTGTGGCATTCGGTCCAACGGAGTTTTCGGCCAAACAAAGGACTGCATGCAGATTTTCTTTGAATCCACACTTCACAGCAGCATAGAATGCGCCAAGTATAGCTGCAGCGCCACCGCAATCCCTTTTCATTCCCGGCATTGCAGTCTTGCCTTTAATGCTCAGGCCACCGGTGTCGTAGACAATGCCTTTGCCCACCAACGCAATTGTTTCGTTGGCTCCCATGGGTTCGTGCGAGAGCACAACGAGAGCTGGAGGAACAGCTGCTGCTTTTCCAACTCCATAGATGCCACCAAAGCCAAGCTCCTGTAATTTCTCTCCACGAATAATTGTCGGAGTTAGCGAGAGCGCGTCAGCAATAACTTGTACCTCATCTATGAAATGACTGACATTCATTTCATTGCATGGCATGTCAACGATTTTCGCCGCCAATCGAATGCCTCGTGCAGCTTCTTCCATGCATGCTATATCATCTCCTGATAGAGCAGATGTGTTAAGCTGCCCGTCTTTTTCAATGACGATAAACTCAATGCTTACTGTGTTATTTGCTGCTTCGCTGTTGGCAGTCTTGCTGCTACTGGTCTTTCTCGAATACAATGGGAATGCTCGTACGACGGCACATGCACTTGCAAAAACTTCAGCACGTTCACAAACAATGATAACGACGTCACCAACGTTCATAGATTTATTCTTTATCAAACGAGTGATTGCATGTGCACGCGAGCTAGTATTATGACGTGAGCTTTTCAATGGAAGTGCTGCGATTGTCGCCAAATCCAAGTACAAAGAGCAAGTATCCGTAGGAGATGGATGAAGATTGGATACTGCATGTTTGAAAGTCTCCTCGGTGACACGAGGTGCTAACTTGCATTTGATATCAGGAAATTTCAGTAGGTTCAGATGGCGCAGTTGTCCGATGATCAGAACAGGATTGAAATGCGGATCACTGACGGTCAGGGATGGATTGAATTTTATATCAGTACTCATCTGAAAAGATGTTAAAAAGAGTTTGTTAAATATTGCTATTAGGAATTTTGATATTTATATGTAGATAAGGCAAACGCAACTCAACGATAATTAGATTCAACAAAATAAGTTTTATCTTTTACAAAAATACTGACAGCTATGTGATATTGTGATCTCAGAAATGGCTTTGGAAAGTCCCCTAATGGTCGAAAATACAAAGGTTGTAATCTATATATGTATGTAAAATTACCGACAGTGCAGAAAGTCATTCACTAAACCTAAAGAGCTTAAATTTTAACGGATCTTTAAAAATGCATCCTTTAATTCCCTTGTGTGGAAATTCATGTAAAAATTGACAGAACATATTTATTTTTAATAAAAACGTCCCAAAAAGTTGGCGTGGCAAAAAAACTTTATGTAAACGAAATATGTTATTCAGACACTTTATCAATTTTTTTTGCCGCACCGGTTACCTCAAGTACGACGACAGTGGACACAACTTATTAGCCGTTGATATCGTGCATATAGATTTCACGTGGATATCGAGCTTATACGTGAAGGTTGATCATATTTGGCGTTGCGTCGCGCGTGGGAAAATTATCTTCCCGAGCCCGAGTATGATGACGGTCCATTTTTTTATGAAGATCAACGGATATGTTTCGATGGCATCTGTGTGCGCTGCAGAAATGACCGTCGATAAAAATACTTTGAGGTATATCTATCGAAATTATTTCTCTATGTTACAAACTTAATGTCAAAACTCATATACCCTTATGGGATAGGGTATAAAAAATTAAATGAAGAACATATGAGAAGGCTACAATCCGCTGTACGGATCGTTAAATACCCTATTCCATCCCATCCTTTAAATTAATATCCGAAAAATGTGGGCTTTGTGGCGATGAAATACAGAAAATGACATTGTCACAACAACAAAAAAAAAAACGTATTTCTATTGTTAATGGCTTGGGATGGGGTATACAAATGGTCTTTGTAGGAAAACGCCCCTAAAAGTGGGAGTGGGTTAATATGGTCTAGGGACGAAATGTTCATATTAACTTTATTAAAGTTTTTGCATCAAAAGTTTTTTCGAATATTTGAAAAATGTTTCGAAAAAGGTTTTTTTTTACTAAAAACGCCCCCAAAAAGTAGGCGTGGAAAAAACCCGTTTGGCTAAAAATAAGGTTTTCTAAAAAGGGCGGGGCAGTGGGCGGATTTTGAAAATGTTTACACTTGTTCGAACAGCACGCACAAGGATCACATATACCAAATTTCATCATCCTAGCTCAAAATCTAAGTCCTAAAAACCGATGACCTACAGACGGACGGACGGACAGACAGACATGGCTTAATCGAATCAGCTAGCGTTTCTGAGTCGGTCCACATACTTTGAGATATATCTGCATAAATTATTTCTCTATGTTGCAAATTATGTATCAAAACTAATATACCCCTATAGAATAGGGCTAATAAAATTAATATGAACATTTCGTCCTTAGACCATTTTAACGTACGCCCACTTTTTGGGGAAATTTTCTTACACAATATCAATAAATTAATATCCCCAAAATGTGTGCTTTATGGCTATAAAATATAGAAAATGCATTGTTACAACATATTGTTCAGAAAGTTTATCAAAATATTTTATGGTTCGAGAAATAACAACGTTTTTCTATTGCATATGCCTTGGGGTAGGATACCATAAGTATATCCTACCCCAAGGCATATGCAATAGAAAAACGTTGTTATTTCTCGAACCATAAAATATTTTGATAAACTTTCTGAACAATATGTTGTAACAATGCATTTTCTATATTTTATAGCCATAAAGCACACATTTTGAGGATATTAATTTTAAGGATGGGATGGGATAGGATATTAAAGGATCCGCACAGCAGATTGTAGACCAGATTATCATTTTGCATTGTTTTACCACTTTGGCCGCCGACAGCTATTTTCTTTATATTGCACACTTCATCTGGGTTACTTTGAATATTCGGAAGCAGCTCAAATGAATGAGCTATTCTGGTCCAATAGTTTTTAACAATGCGAGATGATGCAACGGCCAATGCGATGATTTTATTTGATCTATGTTGAAATAATTTTATTTTCTTTTAATATTTTCGTCCAAAGTTTTGTTTTGAATATACCGTAAATTGTACCAAAAACAGTATTTTTACCAAAACACCCTCAAAAAGTGGGCGTGGCAAACAACTTTGTGTTGGCTAAATATAGAAATTTAGAATGTCTAAATATCTTGCTCAGAAACTTTTTCAAAATTTCTTACGGTTTAACAAAAATTAACGTTTGTTGAAAAGTGGGCATGGCATCGGGCAGATTTTGAAAAATGTGGCATTTGTCCTTCTAATTGTTTTTCTGAATAGTAATAAAGAAAAGCCAAATAAATTGGTTGAAAATTACTTGAGTTGTAAACGTACAAAATATCAACTTAGTTTTATATATATATATAATTTGTAGAAACAAACCCAAAATGTACTGAAATTCATGTGTTTTTTTTTTACGCACGCACAACAGAAACATACGTTTTCTGATTTCAACCCAAGTTTACAAAAACCATAGATTTATGATTAATACGAAAGATGTGTGAAAGTTTGGTTAAAATCGGTAAGGCGTGAATCGGCGAGAAAATAACACAATTTTAAGACTCAATTTTTTTATACATCTATAGATAACATTTGTTCTGTACATTTTTTTTTTCAATTTGCAATTTAAAAATATTAACGGTAGACCGAGTCTTAAAAAAAACCAAGAAAGTGGAAAAACAAGCAGGCCCGTTACCTTGGATGTTATACAGCGCAATGAAATTGCTGATGAACTGGCGAGAAAGGGATCTACTACCTACTAGCATTAATTAAGCAGACCTGTCTGTCGAACCTCCACTTTGTGACCTTAAATCACAGAAGGGACAGAAATCACTGAATATTGCCAAAAACAGGTTGAACTCCCTCCCCACCTGTGAAACATGCAAAAGGATTTGGCCTGAGTATAACATGGCAAGCACCCATTAACTACTTCAAAGAAACAGTTAATCTGTTTCGATACTATTTCGATTGCGTTTTGCACTGGATGTTAGCTACCAACGCAAAACCATTTCTCTTATGAAAAGCACAGGTCGTAAATAATGTTGTCATGTTTAAATTTTGATCCCAAATCATACGACTTATTTGCGATTTGTTTCTAACTTCAAATATCCAACTTATAACTCAGTGAAGACTTGTGGAGTTTTTATTTATATGCTTAAAGCAAAAATAGAATAGAAATAATAATAATTGATAATTTATAAATAAATTTATAAAAATGAAAAATTTGTCATACCAGTAGTAATTTTTTGAAGGCGGTTGACATGTAACATAAAGCAGATTGGCCTACTTTGCTGCTAACACGCTGGATTTGATTTGGGTTCTCCATTTTTTTAAGCTGACTTATCTTTTTTTTAAACATCATTATACAATAAAGATTATGTATTACAACAGAAATGATGCCGTACAAAAATAATCTCCAATTAGGTATATAAAATACGATTTGATAACTGAGCAGATATCAGTAATCTATATAATCTAATCGAACACACATGTTTTAATAAGTATAAATCAAATTCTAATCAATCATAATTTTATAGCGATTTCATCGAGAAATTAAACGAATGTTTTAAAGTTTCTATGAAATTTACTACACGAACAATTAATGTCCAAGATAACCTCATGGTATAATTAACATAATAAGAATAACCTTTAACAATATTAAAGCAATTTGTATTTCAACATTAAATTGGTTTACTAAATTCGTTGTAGATAACTTCATATACATACGACATACGTATAGATATTGTTGTTTTATTGGACATTTAAGAAAAAAATAGCCATTTAATTAACAGATAAGACAATGATGTACTTAGTTGTAACCTGTTCTTAATAACATCTTTTTATACCCTATCCCATAGGGGGGTATATTAGTTTTGATACTTAGTTTGTAACATAGAGAAATAATTTTGCTACATATACCTCAAAGTATATGGATCGACTCAGAATCGCTAGCTGAGTCGAATTAGCCATGTCTGTCTGTCCGTCCGTCCGTCCGTCTGTCTGTTCGTCACCGATTTTTGGGCCTTAAATTTTGAGCTAGGATAATGAAATTTGGTATATGGGATCCTCGTCCGTGCCACCAGAACAAGTGTAAAAATTTTTGAAATCCGCCCACTGCCACGCCCCCTTTTTTGGAAATTTTATTTTTTGGCCAAACCGTAAGAAATTTCAAAAAAGTGTCTGAGCAGCATATTTAGACAATCCTAATATCTATATTTCGTTCATACAAAGTTTTTTGCCACGCCCACTTTTTGGGGGCGTTTTTAGTAAAAAACGCTTTTTGTCCAAATTTTAAAACTTTCGAAAAATTTTTTGATGCAAATACTTCCGCAATGGTAATATAAACATTTTGTCCATAGATCATTTTCACCTACGCCCACATTTTGGGGGCGTTTTCTTACAAAAACCATTTGTATACCCCATCCCAAGGCATAAGCAATAGAAATACGTTGTTTTTTGTCGAACCACAAAAGATTTTGATAAACTGTCTGAGCAATATATTGTGACAATGTCATTTTCTGTATTTCATCGCCATATATTTTGAGGATATTAATTTTAAGGATGGGATGGGATAGGGTATTCAACGATCCGCACAGCGGGTTGTAGCCTCTCATATGTTTGGATTGGATTTTTATCCCATAGGAGTATATTAGTTTAGAAATTAAGTTTGTAACATAGAGAAATAATTTCGATAGATATACCTTGAAAGTATGTGGATCGACTCAGAATCGCTATCTGAGTCGATCAAGCCATGTCTATCTATCCGTCCATCTGCCCGTCTCTGTGTCACCGATTTTTGGGCCTTAAAAACGTTGTTTTTAGCGATACGGTATAAAATTTTGGAAAAATGTTTGAACAACATGTTTAGACAATCTCAATATCTATATTTTGTCTGTACAAAGTTTTTTACCACGCTCCACTTTTTGGGGGCGTTTTCGTTAAAAAAAAAAAACTTTTCAGTCAAAATATTTGAAAAAAACTTTTGATGCAAAATCATTGGTAATTAACATGACATTAACATATTAACATTTCAACATAGCATATGCAATAGAAACATATGAGAAGGCTACAATCCGCTATGCGGATCGTTTAATACCCTATCCCATCCCATCCTTTTTCGTTAAAAAAACACTTTTCAGTTTAAAATATTTGAAAAAACTTTTGATGCAAAATCATTGGTAATTAACATGACATTAACATATTAACATTTCCACATAGCATATGCAATAGAAACATATGAGAAGGCTACAATCCGCTATGCGGATCGTTTAATACCCTATCCCATCCCATCCTTAAAATTAGTATCCCCAAAGTGTGGGCTTTATGGCAATAAAATATTGAAAATGACTGTTCAGACAGTTTATCAAAATCTTGATTGTAGCCTTCTTATATGTTTTTTTTTTAACTGAAAACACCTCTAAAAAGTGGGCGTGGATAAAACACTGTGCAGACGTGATAAAGATGTTGACATTCTCTAAATATGTTGTTCAGATATTTTTTTCAAAATTCTTAACCGTTTATTCAGAAACAATGTTTTACTGAAAAGTGGGCGTGGCAGTGGGTGGATTTTAAAATTGTTTACACTTGATTTATATAATTTTTTCTCAAGCGAGGCGACCACATAACACTCGAAGTAGTGCTCTTCGGGGTGATGGTTGATGATGTATATAGACTCTGCACTTGAATTTTTGTAGATTATAGTTATATTAGATGAAATAAGCCTTATGAAAGTTCGTTCCATGTTTGTTTGTTTTGTTAAAAAAAAAACATATGAGAATGCTAGATTGCTCTGTGCGATTCGTTCCATCCCATCCATGGTTCAAAATGTTCCAACAGATAGGAACCCTATATGAATGAAATATAGAAAATGACATTGTCTAAATATCTTGTTCCGACAGTTTTTTAAAATTCTTTGAGGTTTAAACAAAAACAATGCGTGACAGTGATGGGATTTTAAAATCTTGTACTTTTTAGAAAGCCGTCCCCCAAAAAGTAAACGTGGGTTAAAATCACCTAAAGAAAAAGTTTTTCTGTCAGTAACCTCATTTTGAATATTTTTTTCACTTGTTTCGCTTGGTTAAATAGACAGTCAACACACCAAGCTTTGTCATTCTAGCTCAAAATTTTAGACCCAAAAATCTGGAATCCCTCAACAAAATCTGGATATTGCAGGAAAGGGACTAACAACAATTTCGAAGGTTTTCGATTGCGTTTTGCACTGGGTGTTAGCTACCAACGCAAACGCAGTTGTCAGGCTTTTAAAAAAAGACAAATCCACTTCTCTTATGAAAAGCACAGGTCGTAAATAATGTTGTCATGTTTGAATGTTGATCCTAAAACATACGGTGAATTCCCTGGGATCTATTCAAACATGAGCAATGCGATTTATTGACGGTACGTTTCTTACTTCAAATCTCCAACTCAGTGAAGACTTGTAGGAGTACTTATTTATATGCTTACAGAAAAAATAGAAGGCATAATAATTAATTTATAAATATACAAAAAAATTTTCACCAAGCTTGTCATTCTAGCTCAAAATTTAAGACCCAATCATATGATCAAATTATTTTGATCAAAACCTTTTACGAATTTCATAAAAAATAAAAATAAAATTTACTTCAATAAAATTTTAAGCCGCCAAACAAATTGCTTCAAATTGCTGTCGGACAGACAGACATAGAAGTCGATGAGTGATAAAAACAGTTAGCAAGTGCCTTAAGAGGTCCTTGGCCGAGGTGGTAGTGGCGACATTTTAGAAGCATTCTTCCACATTCCCGAAATCACAAATGTCATCGAGTGGGAAAATAGGAAATGAATAGGAAAGTAGCGATAACAAAGAAAAACATAAGAATGCTACAATCCGCTGTGCGAGTCTACCATTTCCATCCAATTCCATCCTTAAATTAAAGATCGCCAAAAAGTGGGTGTTTAAGAATAGTAATGCGATGACACAAGCGTTCTCACTCTAGCGTCTCACTATCAACTACTACTCTCACCTCCACGCTAGTGACTGGTGGGTGCCTAGTACCTCGACTGGAGATGGGGTAATAAGCCCCTGTGGAAGGTCGTTGGTGGCAGCAAACGAGAGAGGGGGAGGAGTGTCCTCTAACTAAGGCACTCACTCTCTGGCGGCAGCGAGGGAATTGCCTAGATGGAGTCAACGTTGGCGCCTACAGCTCCAGTTTGATCGAACTGGTAGTGAAATCCCTATATGAGCTGCTTCGACATATTTGAACACCATGTCTATAGGGATTTGCAATACTGAGCCAGAGTGTTGGAAAAGAATTGGTGGCGGAGGAGCCCTCAATGGGTCAACAGCAGCGCTCATATCCCAAAATGGGCTACTGACATCGGTATTTTTCCGGCCCGCTGTCCTAGGGTCAAAACAAGGCCCTCCAGGTTGGGGGTTGTGCTTTGGGTTAACTACCCATCCACGGAAAAAAGCTTATGTTACGAATTATGCTCCGACGGAGGAAAAAGATGATATAACTAAGGATTGCTTCTACGAGCTCCTCGACAAAACCTATGAGCGGCTACCAAAGTACGATGTTTAAATCGTGCTGGGAGATCTTAACGCAAAGGTAGGAAGAGAAGACATCTTTAGCAGTACTGTCGGAAAATATAGCCTACACGACAACACGTCTGGTAACGGACTTAGGCTAATTGACTTCGCTACGGAACGAAATGCCACTATAGCCAGCACACGGTTTCCTAACCTCGATATCCATAAGGGGACATGGCGGTCTCCAGATCAACGCACAGTCAACCAAATTGATCACATTGCGATAGACAAGAGGCACGCATCCAGTATTTTGGATGTCCGAACATTCCGAAGGGCTAACATCGACTCGGACCACTACCTTGTTGTAGCCAAGGTAAGGATGCGGATATCCACCACGTCACAAAAAACCAGAAATACTGTGAAACGAGTGGTGGGTGCACGACTGGGTCGTACGCAACTTTCTCTTTCACAGCAAGTTGGGCGTTAGATCAAATCATAAGCATTTTGATTATTGATGCTAAAATGATATAAATAATGTCGAAATGTATTTATAACATGGCCAAAAGCAAACAAAAAAAAATGACCTAGAATTATGACCAAAACAAGCTTGGATACGAAGTTTGAAGAAAATCGGCAAAGCCGTTTAGGTTGGGGAGACCATTACGGACATACGGACCGACGGACGGAATTCCAAAAACCACTTTATTGGGTTCCGCTATCATCGGAATGTTAGAATCAATCAAAATCTCGAGGTCGAAAATTTTCACGAAAACAATATCTATCTCTTTGTAAGAGAAAGTTAAAAATTTCGTAATGAGCGCTCTTCAGGCTCTTCACTGATTAGGATCGAACGTAGACCTAATCTCTTCCAGTTGTTAAAAGACCAAAGTCCCAATGTGCTTATGGCTAGCGAAACTAAGCTAAACCAGAAGCATAAATTGACTAATAATAAAGACCGGCCCAACTCTACTCAAGGAAGCGGGGTCGCTATCTTTATATGAAAATGCATTGGTTATAAAGTCATATTATATTGTGGTGAGATGCGTCGATTCCGGCTGCTTATACATTCCTCCCAAGCAAGGGAAGCGACCGTATGCGAAATCGGCCTACGCACCGGAAGCACCTCAGCCTACACTTTTTACAACAAAGCTCTAAAAACTTTTCGAATCTCTAAGACTGAGCTCAGTGGAGAACTTTTATCTTTTGGATGGAGATTTACGAAAACCTTTGGGGTAACCATCTTTAGAATTGGATAGTCCACTACAATATTGAATATAGAATCAACATTCTCGCCAAAGATAGGCCATCGTTGCCAAGAAGCGGTTCTTTTATGAATCTTTTACTGTGAGACACAAGAATGACAGTTACAGACAGAGTATGTCAACACCCACGAAACTGTTAACGGACGATAGAGTACGACAGTGACCAGTTGACCACTGCGTACTGGCCGCCGTAATACACCTTCCGAACGAGCTTGTGGCGTTGAAGAAGTATGTGCCTGTGCATTCTTACAACTATGGTAAGATGCGCTGGCCACGCCACGCTTCACCAATGCCTTAGCAAGATAACTACGTTCGAGTTCAATTTCACCACCAAAGAACAGAAACCTGACAACGAAATCTACGATGGGCTGACGACAATGAGATCATAAAAAGACCCAGTTTGGTTTCAAGGCTGGACATGACATTATTCATTGCGCCTAATTTGGTCTCTGATATATAATGGAACAAAGCCGAAAAGAACGAAAACGAACTAAACGTCATCGCTCAAGGCGGTGTTCGATTAGTACCGTCGGAGTAGGTTGCAACAGGAGAGATAGTTGACTTCAACATATTTTTTATGGTCGACTTAGATAGTTTAAGGTTTAGGTACCTAACAACAGTCATGGTTGCTCAAAAAAAAAAAAATATACCAAAAAACAAAAAATCCATAAAATTGCTTGCTGTGGCTGTTCTAGTTCTTAAGTTATTTTCAGCTAGTATTAATTATAAGTACTTTTAACTAGTATATTATTTTACATAAAAATAATAAAAAAGAGTGGTGGGTGCACGACTGGGTCGTACGCAACTTTCTCTTTCACACCGAGTTAGGCGTTAGATCAAATAGTTCGCATTTTGATTGTTAATGCTTAAAATGATATATATAATGTCGAAATGTGATTATACTTACTCCGAAATTTGAAGGAATCGGTGTCTATGTGAATAATAATTATTTTTCGTTATTGGCCAAAACTGAAAATTCCGTTTAGTGATAGTTGGGCTAAAACTAATTATGTGGAATTGTTTGAAACTACAATAGTAGTATATATATCAAATTTCATTCCATTTGACATAGTAGTTTGCGAGAAATTAACAATTTTCTTTATATGGCTTGAATGACAAAATCCGTTATATGAATTTTCTCGAAAAAACTGGGTACGCAGTTTTGTTGGAACTAATATGCTTATAGTATATATAAAGTTTAATCAAAATCGTTAGAGCCGTTTTCGAGAAAATTGAGGTTATGTGTAATTTTTATATGGCAGGTAACGTAAATAACATGGCTAAAAGCAAACAAAAAAAATGGCCTAGAATTATGACCAAAAGTAACTTGGATACGAAATTTGAAGAAAATCGGTCAAGCCGTTTAGGCTGGGGAGACCATTACGGACAGACGGACCGACGAACCGACGGACGGAATTCCAAAAACCACTTTTTTGGGTTCCGCTATCATCGTAATGTTAGAATCAATCAAAATCTCGAGGTCAAAAATTTTCACGAAAACAATATCTTTCTCTTTGTAAGAAAAAGTTAAAAACATATGAGAAGGCAACAATACGCTGTGCGGATCGTTGAATACCCTATCCCATCCCATCCTTAAAATGAATGTCCCCATTAATTGGGCGTGACTAAAAACTGAATTGGAATGAAGTAAAGAAAATTACAATGTCACCACATCTTGTTCAAATAGTATCTAAATCTGTTTTTGGTTCGACAAAAAACGACGTTTTCTATTGCATATGCTATGGGGTCAGTCGCGTTACGAAGTTGAGTGTTTTTCACAGTTTTTTTTAAAACGTTAATCTGAAAATACGACATTGACGTTTAACTGTTTTTAGTCCGTTGTTTAAATTTAATTTTGGTAAAAAAGTGATGTGAATAGTTAAATAATGTATAACTATAGCTTTGAAATAATTTTCTTAAATATATATATATATATATATATATATATATATATATATATATATATATATATATTTTATTTTGACGTCTATTGAAAATGGTTCATAATTTGTGTTTTGTGAAAATTTTCGACCTCGAGATTTTGATTGATTCTAACATAACGATGATAGCGGAGCCCAAAAAAGTGGTTTTTGGAATTCCGTCCGTGGCTCCGTCGGTTCGTCGGTCCGTCTGTCCGTAATGGTCTCCCCAGCCTAAACGGCTTGACCAATTGTCTTCAAATTTTGGTCATAATTCTAGGCCATTTTTATACCCTATCCCATAGGGGGGTATATTAGTTTTGATACTTAGTTTGTAACATACAGAAATAATTTTGCTATATATACCTCAAAGTATATGTCCGCCCGTCCGTCCGTCTGTCTGTTCGTCACCGATTTTTGGGCCTTAAATTTTGAGCTAGGATAATGAAATTTGGTATATAGGATCCTCGTCCGTGCCACCAGAACAAGTGTAAAAAATTTTGAAATTTTTTTTGGGGGCGTTTTTAGTAAAAAACGCTTTTTGTCCAAATTTTAAAACTTTCGAAAAAAATTTGATGCAAATACTTCCGCAATAGTAATATAAACATTTTGTCCACAGATCATTTTCACCTACGCCCACATTTTGGGGGCTTTTTCTTACAAAAACCATTTGTATACCCCATCCCAAGGCATTAGCAATAGAAATACGTTGTTTTTTGTCGAACCACAAAAGATTTTGAGAAACTGTCTGAGCAATATATTGTGACAATGGCATTTTCTGTATTTCATCGCCATAAGGCCTATATTTTGAGGATATTAATTTAAAGGATGGGATGGGATAGGGTATTCAACGATCCGCATAGCGGATTGTAGCCTCTCATATGTTTTTGTTTGCTTTTAGCCATGTTATTAACGGTACCTGCCATATAAAAATTACACATAACCTCAATTTTCTCGAAAACGGCTCTAACGATTTTGATTAACCTTTATATATATTATAAGCATATTAGTTCCAACAAAACTGCATACCCAGTTTTTTCGAGAAAAATCCATATAACGGATTTTGTCATTCAGGCCATATAAAGAAAATTGTTAATTTCTCGCAAACTACTATGTCAAATTGAATGAAATTTAATATATATACTACTATTATAGTTTTGAACAATTCCACATAATTAGTTTTGGCCAATAACGAAAAATCATTATTATTCACATAGACACCGATTCCTTCAAATTTCGGAGTAAACGTTCGTATAATCACATTTCGACATTATTTATATCATTTTATGCATTAATAATCGAAATGCGTAGTATTTGATTTAACGCCTAACTCCAACTCGCTGTGAAAGAGAAAGTTGCGCACGACCCAGTCGTGCACCCACCACTCGTTTTTATATGTGGAAATGTCACAGCATTGCCAAAATTATTGAAACATGGATAATTTTTAATGAAACTTACCATATTAGAAGTTTATATGCAAAAAAAATAAATGTGCTATGTAAGTCCTTTCATAGAGGGTGGGGGCTTGATTGCGAAAATGAAACGTACTTTTACCTACAAATAGTGTTTGGCTTGATTTCATCGGAAACTTCAGTGCTTCACAGGACCAAACAAAAGTAATAAGGTAGACTAAAAAAAGCCATTTTTTGAATGTTCGTCTTGAACAAAGAGGAGACGAATTGCTTAGAGAGTTGAAGTCGACTGAAAACTAAAATAAAATTACTAAAATTGTAAAAAAAAATCGGTAACAAATTATTAGGAACTGGTAAACAAGGTTCTTAAAGCGAAATAAGAATGTTACCCAGAACGTAAAAGAAAGATGTAAAATTTTTCCGATTAAACAATACAAGAAATCGACGTTGTATAAAAATATAGTGAATTTATTACTTTTATCATTAATAAAATTAAAAAAGTTTTTTTTAAATATTTGTTTTATTTTCTATCATTTATTAAAATGAAATTTTGAATTTTGACCACTCTTCCCATACAAATGGAACCACTGTGTGTGGGTTAGAATGATCTAAAGAAAGGTTTATATTGACATTATGTAAGTATTTTCATTTTTTTTTTCGAAATTATTTAAAATTTGACCAAAAAACGTTTTTTACTAAAAACACCCCCAAAAAGTGATGGTTGGGTATTGTAGAACGAGAGTAGAAACTGATTGGCCTTTCCTGTTGACAGTATATACTTAGTCTTACCCTAATTTACTGCTAAACCCATTTTTGCATCTTCCTTCTCTATACTAGCAAACGGGGCTATGACATCAAGTTGAGTCCTACCAATTGTGTCAATATCTTCGGTGAATGCTAGTAGTTGCACCGATTTTTTTTGGAAAATTGTGCCATTTGGTGTTGGCTCGGGAGTTTTGCACAATATAGCTAAAGGTTGCTTCTACGAGCTCGTTGATAAAACCTATGAGTGAATACCGAAGTACGATGTTAAAATCGTGCTGGGCGATTTGAACGCAAAGGTAGGAAGAGATGATATCTTTAGCAGTATTGTCGAAAAGCACAGACTACGCCCAACACGACAACACGTCCGGCAACGGACTTAGGATTCGCTGATGTGCTAGGTTTCTCGCGGCCACCTGCAAGAAACACCTGGTTTGATGAGGAATGTCGACAGATGCTCGCAGCCAAGAATGAGGCCTACAAGGCTAAGCTGCCATTAAGCTCTATAGGCAAAGAAGAAGGAAAGAACACCGGCTTTTCAGAAAGAAGAAAAAAGAGCAAGAAAAGCGCGCGATCGAGGATATAGAGAGGTGCCACTCCAGGAACGATGTTCGCAAGTTTTACCAAAGTGTAAAACGTCAAAGCCAAGGATACAAAGCTCGAACAGAATCCTGTCGAGATGAACAAGAAAATATCGTAGTTGAGACACAGTCGATGCTGAGGATATGGAAGAACCACTTCTGCAGACTGTTAAACGGCGATGACGAACAACATTCGGCTGTCAGGCAGAACGAACCATTTAATATTGGCCACGACAGCGAAAACTGCCAACCACCCGACCTAAGTGAAGTGAGGATAGCAATATCTAAACTCAAGCTTAATATAGCCTACACGACAACACGTCTGGTAACGGACTTAGGCTAATTGACTTCGCTACGGAACGAAATGCCACTATATCCAGCAAACGGTTTCCTCACCTTGATATCCATAAGGGGACATGGCGGTCTCCAGATCAACGAACAGTCAACCAAATTGATCACATTGCGATAGACAAGAGGCACGCATCCAGTATTTTGGATGTCCGAACATTCCGAAGGGCTAACATCGACTCGGATCACTATCTTGTTGCAACCAATGTATATCCAAGGCCTTCGTTCAACGCGTATCCTTAAACCACCAACTCATAAGCCAAATCTGGTCGGATGAAAGTATGTCTGAAGAATGGAACCTCAGCATCGGTTGCCCGATTCACAAAATGGAGGCCCTCTGAATTGCGCCAACTACAGAGGCATAAGTTTCCTCAACATCGCCTACAAGATCCTATCTGCCGTAATAGTGAACGCCTGAAACCGATTACGAACCGCCCAAACTCGTCCGTCTGCGCAGGTTGACGATGGAGAATTCTCGCTGCTCCATCAGGGTCGGAAACGACCTCACCGACACATTAGATACCAAAAAAGGATTTTGGCAAGGCGATGCGATGTCATGTGACTTCTTAATTTGATTCTTGAGAGGATTGTGCAAAACCCCCAAGCCAACACCAGTCGGCATACGCCGACGATATTGATATCACTGGTCGGACTCAACGTGATGTCATTGTCACGTTTGCTAGTATAGAGAAGGAAGTGGCAAAAATGTGTTTAGCAGCAAATAAGGATAAAACTAATAGCGTTTTCGATTGGGATACAAAAGCACTCTTTTTATACTCTAGAGCACTTTTTTTTACTCTAGATCTATTTTTTCGTTTTCGATTGGGATACAAAAAGCACTCTTTTTTTACTCTAGAGTACTTTTGAAGAATCTGGATTCCAAGTCAGATTTACACCAACATGCACCAACACAAAAACATTTAACATCTGACTTATATCAGTTTGAAGTTTGCATTTCGCAGTTTGATTTGTGTTTTTTGTTATTTCTGCGAAAACTATAATTAGAAACTAAAATATTTTTGGATAATCATGTTCTAAAATTCATAAGCTTTGTTTTGACACCAACTCGCCAATGGTTGAATTTATAAAAAAGCCGCGATGAGTAAAAGAAAAATTCAAACGATGGTTTTCATTGATAGCTAAAAGCTATAATTGCGGCCTAAAGACAAACAATAAGCTGTCAAATGGCACACTAACACACACACAGAAAACCAGAGTAACCTCTTTAATGTTTGATTGGGACGGGTAAAATCTGAAATCTGAGAGTAAATCTAAAAATCCCAATCGAAAACGCTAAAAGTTTATGCTGTCAACACGAAAGGACACACAACATCAAGCAATTGGACAAAACGTCACAATTGACAGATATAAATTTGAGGTAGTACGGGAGTTTATCTACCTTGGCTCCGATAATAAATAACTTCGACAGGCGTTGAGTTACATGGCTTTGCGGATGCTTCGAAAGCAGCATTGGAAGCAGTTGTCTACATGCTAGTCATCAATAGCAGAATACTTTAAGTAGCAATTCTATTAACAAAGCTGTTTCCAATCATAAGATTGGACAAAACTACTAAGAGGTCACGTACGGTACTAGTAACCTCTGCAAGGTAGGAGCTGTCAGCAGCATAAATGCTTGCTCGACTCGAGGTTCTAAATTTGCAGGCTGCGCATTGGAGCCGCTGTGGACGTATTCAAGTACAAAGTTGTGTTTGATTAGAGGAGAGCTAACTAGATGGAAGGACTTTGTTCAAAGCCGGGTATGTCAAATTCAAAACTATCTCAAGCTGCGTCACATACCTGGTATAGATAACCTCGTGGATCTAGCGTCTAGAGGTATATCGCCCCAATTAGCAGATAGCAGTCTGTGGTGGCAAGGACCACATCAAAATTGACTTCTGCGGATAACTGCGTGGTCCATGCGGGCGGCCGTTTTATTTAGACAAGGTTTGCATAAAACGACTTCGGTAAGTCAAATTTCGCTATCACCTTCTAAATTGAAGCTTAAACATTTTTGGTTAAAGCTACACAAAACATTTACTTCAAATCTAAAATCAATCTTGTATAAGAAATTTAACCAATAACAAACGAGTGGTGGGTGCACGACTGGGTCGTACGCAACTTTCTATTTCACAGCGAGTTGGGCGTTAGATCAAATAGTGCGCATTTTGATTATCAATGCTAAAAATTATATAAAATGTCGAAATGTGATTATACGAACGTTTACTCCGAAATTTGAAGGAATCGGTGTCTATGTGAATAATAATTATTTTTCGTTATTGGCCAAAACTGAAAATTCCGTTAAGTGATAGTTGGGCTAAAACTAATTATGTGGAATTGTTTAAAACTATAATAGTAGTATATATATTAAATTTCATTCAATTTGGCATAGTAGTTTGCGAGAAATTAACAATTTTCTTTATATGGCCTGAATGACAAAATCCGTTATATGGATTTTCTCGAAAAAACTGGGTATGCAGTTTTGTTGGAACTAATATGCTTATAGTTTATATAAAGTTTAATCAAAATCGTTAGAGCCGTTTTCGAGAAAATTGAGGTTATGTGTAATTTTTATATGGCAGGTACCGTTATTAAAATGGCTAAAAGCAAACAAAAAAAATGGCCTAGAATTATGACCAAAACAAGCTTGGATACGAAGTTTGAAGAAAATCGGTCAAGCCGTTTAGGCTGGGGAGACCATTACGGACAGACGGACCGACGGACGGAATTCCAAAAACCACTTTTTTAGGCTCCGCTATCATCGTAATGTTAGAATCAATCAAAATCTCGAGGTCGAAAATTTTCACGAAAACAATATCTTTCTCTTTGTAAGAGAAAGTTAAAAATAGCTCCCTTTATCGTCTTACTCCTTACTAACAAGGAATTCTGCGGATTGGCGGGTGGCTCTGCAATGCCCGAATCGATACAGATATGAAGCACCCTATTATCTTGTCGAAATCTTAGAATTCACTCATCGTACAGCTGCTAATTTATGAAGACACTTTTGGATTCTTGGAGGTCGCATGCTGTACGCTCATTCATTGATCGCTGTATTATCTATGTAAAATAAAATATGTTTAATAGACGCCATGGTAATTCTGCTACGCTTACAAGTGACTATTGGATTCGTTGGAGCGAATACAGAATTGCTGTTTAAATTTACTTCCAAAGAATTCTAGCAAATAGCAGATAAACTAACCAACGATGGAATAATATGGATCTTTAACCCACCAGCAGCACCGCCTTTTGGCGGCAAATTGGAGGCGGCTGTTTAGTCGAACAAGTTTCACATTAAAAGAACGCTTGAGGAAACTCTTTTAACATACGACAAGTTTTCAACTCTGTTATAACTGACTGTGTCCCCTGCCAGTTCCTGTTTCTCCATGTTACAAACTTAATGCCAAAACTAATACACCCCTAAAGGATAGGGTATAAACATATCATAAGGCTACAATCGGCTGTGCAAATCGTTGAATACCATAACCCATTCCATCCTTAAATTATACATCCCCAAAAAGTGGCCATGGCTAAAATCTTTATGAAGATGGAGTTCAAGCTAGTAGACTTCTAATCAAATGAGTTTTGATATACAAAATTACAAAATTTTCGATGTTTCTTAAAACGACCCTGAAAATCAGTGAAATGTCTGTTAATAATAAGAATAAGTCAAGTGGTATCTAAAGTGAAAAAACATTTGTTTTGACTTTATGTATTTCAAACTTGGCTACTGTTGTTTTGTTAATTTTGAGAAAGCGTATCTTCGAATCAGCGCCATTGAATTTGTATCCACAATCAGGAAAACCCCGTTTGCTGAACGGCTATTATTTGTTACATATAACATCATAACATAACATAAACCGATGGTAGTTTCCACAAATCCATTGTCGCTAGCACATCTTGGCAATACAGATTAGTACATTGCGTCAGTCATGCATTCAAATTATGCATTTTAATCTTAGTATGTACCTAGATATGCACAATTCCTCCACCATATTGAGACTATCAGATTACACCTTCGAACTTAATAAGAATTCGTTCACAATTGATTAAGCATAATATGAAGACTGTTTATGGTTAAATTCATCGACTATTTATCTCGTTCAGCTTTATATAGCATTTGTACGTGCTGGACAGGGAGCTGTTAAGGAATGATAAGCAATCAAATCATATGACATATTATATAAACACAATTTACAAAATATGAATGATACGCGTCGTTCTACTGCCCTCAATTGCATTATCATGCAAAATAAACGCCATTTCGCAGTCGCAACTCGCAGTGACAACACAAATGCAAAATTCTAAAAATACATATAACGACGCTATCTTTGCGGAATGCAAACGCTATTCCTCCGAACAATCACTTTTATATAGCTTTCAAAATTTGTTTGCCTGTCCAAAACATCAGAAACCAAACCAACCAAGAGTTATGGTCTTTAAAAATAGAAAATAAAAATGCAAAAACTGGCTGGTTCATCGTACGCGAGTTTGCATTTCAATTTACTTTTCACACTCAAACGAGGTGACCTTGTATTTTACGTCGGCGATGAAACCTGCACCCAAAGAAAAGAGCGTAAACATAATTTAAGCAGTTCCACTCCCTCCATGGAACTCGCAGTTCTCTATTTTAGCATGGTATTGGTAATGTGAAGAAAAATAATAATTCAGTTATTTACTTACTTTGGATAGCCTTTGTAGACTAAAATTAATAGCAATTTTCTTTATAAGTAGCTTAGTAAATCGCATGGACCAAAATAAGTTTAAATTTACTACAAAAAAAAAAACAAAATAGAATCTCTGATCTGTAAGAGAACAAGTACACGACCAGCGGGAGCCTTGTAAAACGCGTTATACTCCTATTAAGCGAGAAACGAGTACGAGAAGCACATAGCACAAGCAGATCCAAGAAAATCTGCTTGGGCCATAAGTCGGCAAAATATTAACTTGCTTTGGGGTTGGCTTTTGCTGTTCTGCTTTTGTGTCACTTTTTCGTTGAAAATTTAAATTCAATTGACATTTCAAAGCACATTGTAAAAGAAGACGAAAAACGTACTAGGTTGTAATTTCGGTACAAAACGTTTAATTCATCAACATGGATGAATATTTGGAAATTTATACAACGTCGTCCTTAGCCCAAAACAACACCCAATGGGCAAACACGGTGTACGCATCACCAATCGGGATACTAAACGAAAATATTGACGCAATCCCAGTTGGTTCGCCAATAGCCTTTTATAACAAAGCGATTCCGGGTCACAATAGAGGCTAAATCTCGCTTCGGCTTCCATCTATCTAACAAAAAAAAAAAAAAAATAATAATAATAATAACAAGAAAATAAATAAATAAAGTAAAAACATTTTATGGAGAGCAAAACCACCTTACATAGTTATAAGTTCATAAGTAGGTGAAAATCCCTAGCACTACCCTATTAAAACGAAATATGTATATAAAAAAGTAAATAATAACAATGTAATATATTAAAAAAAAAAAAAAAAACTAATTAAAAAAGACTGAACGAACTAATCTACGAAATTGTTGTGAAATAATCACACTTCGAAAATGTAATTAAAAAAAATCAACTATTTAAATGTATACTGTATACACCTCATCAAAACGAAATCCTACAATCAATATGTACCTACAAATAAAAAGTACCTTATATTATAATATAATCTAAACAGAGACATATCTCTACATCGTACCTGAAAAAAGGAAAGAGCGATAGAATACACAGATATCGTAACGTATACACAATATCCATGACATTTCACTTGTGTATACTATCGTTCTCTTCTTTCATAGTTTTAAGCAGAGATCAAGTAAGGAAGAGATAGGGAACCAGAGATCAAGTAAGAAAGAGATAGGGAACTTTCATATATCTTCCGATTACTGACGTATCGTTTTGAAAATTCCAGGATTAGCTTGTTGGCAAAACGTAAAGTCCCGGAAAGTATCTTATCTCTTCTTTACCTGACCCGGGGTTTAGATTTCCATGTAAAAAATTAAACTTTCATGTATTTATGTGTTAGTGTATCTGTACACGAGAGGTCTTCCTTGCAGGCTGAATGTTTGAAACGTTTTGCTTGCAAGTTATGTCAACAACTCCATGAATATAAATTTGACATTTGAGTATTGCTTTCTCTTTTAAACTTGTGCATTTTGCGATTATATTCAGCCGTATTTATTATGGCGTTTTCCATTGGGAAAAAAATCATTTTTTTTTATCTGAAGACCGATTTTGACAGTTTTTTTATCAGAGATCAATTTTGCAAATCTGAATTCTTCGGCAGATTTACCCATTCCAATACAAATGATAGCTGTCAGTTTGACAAGAGTGATTTTTATTTTGATTTTTTACTTCGGTTGTGAAAAACAAGAGTGCTTTGGGTTTAGATATTAATAATGGATATAGACACAGAAAAGAAAGTTATACGTGAACTATTAAATTGATTGAATGAATTAAATGAAGATAATTTCTGTATTTTCAAATGTTTTTATGTTTTTAATGTTGGCAGCTACGCCGACGCTAACTTCACAGACACGAAATGACACCAATACAATGACAAAAAAAAATAAATCTGAATCGTGTTCCATTGATACTCAAAAAGATCAAAATCAAGATTTCCCAATGGAAAACACCATTAGATTTCCTTAGGCGGGGTCTCAGAGGTTGCCTAGTTAGGCATGCCTAAATATATAAGTTGCCTCTAGGCAACGTTGTTTAAATTGTTATTTATAATCGATTTTCCATTGCTGCCTAACTAGGCGAAGTTTATGTCAAAAGAAGTAGTAGAATTTACAAATCTAGTATAAAAAATTAATATTCTTGTACTTTGTTTACATCAGATTTTCTTCTTTTTTTTGGGTTTGACAGCATATTATGTTATTTGTAAACAAATATCTTAAAGGAAGAACATGGAGCTATATGGGCAATGTTATATTGCTGTTCGGAATTAGTTTGAGGATTCAACAGTGGAGTGAAAAGAATGTTGGAGCAGGCATAGCCCCCATCACCGAGTAAGCGTTTTGTATATTTTTGGTCTCTTACTAGTTGGCATGTATGAATTTATAATATTCACTATACTTAAATCATTTACAAATGAAATGTACAAGTCCATTCTTATTAAAATATTTTCACTTTATTGCAAACCAATACACAAAATCTCAAAATAAACTTCCAGATTGAAATTCTCGTTAACGTCAAAATGAAAATGAAATGAAAATTCCTTAGGCAGCCTCTAGGCAGGGTTCGCTCGCGCTTAAGTTAGGCGGCTTTTAGGCAACGTTGCCTTAATGTGAAAATCGATTATAAAAACCGATTTTGCACTTAGGCAGTACTTAAGTTGCCTAAAGTTAGGCAACCTCTAAAATGCTTTTATAAATACGGCTGATTATGTCTATCGTCAAATTTCTTCTATTTGACGTACCCTTTTTCGACGGTGACTTTGTTATACCCTATCATATAGGGGAGTATATTAGTTTTGAGACATAGTTTGTAACATAGAGAAGTAATTTAGCTAGTTTTAGCTATATAGTATATGCTAGATATCCACTTGAAATCTACCCTCAATGGTGAATAAGTTGTGTCCACTGTCCTCCTACTTGAGGTAGCTGGCCCGGTATAGCTGCATCCGAGATCGGGTCCACAAAATTCCTAGAACAGAACTGCGACACACAACAACAGCACAATTTAATATTTCACTTTTGTTTTATACTTGTGTTCGTTTTCATTGAGATCAATTAATAATAATTCTATTTTATCGATCAGCTTCGATCTGTTTTATCAATCATTAAAACATTCAAACATACTTATACAATACTTACTCACTTAAGTGGTGCTACAGTCCGGGATGAACCTGGGTCTCAACCAAAATTCCTCTCCAATTTGCCCGGTACTTAGCTAACTGCCTCCAGTTGCGTACTCCAAGTTGGTTGAGGTCGGTTTCTACTTGTGCACGCCACTTAAAGCGAGGTCTTCCTCTACTGCGTCCGACGTCTGGCTGGGAATCGGAGACTCTGCGAGCCGAAGTATTGGTGTCCATTCGTTCTACATGTCCTAGCCATCTTAAACGTCCAATGCGGAGTTTAAGAGGTATGTCGCTGTACAGCTCGTATAGTTCGTGCTTGAATCTTCGTCTCCATAGCCCGTCAACGCAAACGGGACCGAAGATTTTTCGAAGAATTTTTCTCTCGAATCTACCAAGGATTTCATCATACGCTTTTGATACGGTCCATGCTTCAGCGCCGTAGAGCAGGACTGGGATGATCAGGGTCTTATAACGGATCTCCTTAGTAGTTCGAGTGAGGGCTTTACTACTAAATTGCCTTCTTAGCCCGAAGAAACAGCGGTTGGTGGAGTAATTCTTCGTTTAATTTCTGACGAGATGTTGTTGTCAGAGTTAAAGCGGATCCAAGGTAGACAAAGTCCCGTACTACCAAGTTATATCTGTCAATGGTGACGTTCTGTCCAATTGGTCAATGTTGTGTGTCCTTTCGTGTTGACAGCATATACTTAGTCTTAGCCTCATTTACTGCTAAACCCATTTTTGCCGCATCCTTCTCTATACTAGCAAACTGGTTATGACATATCATTGAGTCCTGTGATGTCGTATGCTAGTAGTTGCTCCGATTTTTGGAAATTTGTGCCTCTGGTGTTGGCTCGGGAGCTTTGCAAAATCCTCACAAGAATCAAATTGAAGAAGTCACATGACAGCGCATCGCCTTGCCTAAATCATTTTTTGGTATCAAATGTGTCGGTCAGGTCGTTTCCGACCCTTTCCACACAAACGGACGAGATTGGGCGGTATACCAAAACTAGATATGGCTCTGTATAGTTCGTCTCTATAAATGCTGTCGTATGTGGCTTTGAAATCGAGAAATAGTGGTGGGTATCAATTTGGACTTCTTGGGTTTTTTTTTCAGGATCTGCTGAAGTGTGAAAATTTGATCGGTTGTGGACTTTCCTGGGCTAAAACCAATAAGGGCCGATCAGGTTGTTGGTAAACGGTTTCATGCATTCACATATTACGGCATCTTGTAGTCGATGTTGAGGAGACTTATGTTTGTTGGCGCAGTTGAGAGGGTCTCCTTTTTTGTGGATCGGGTTCCATTCTTCAGGAATACTTTCATCTGATCAGATTTGGCTTATGAGTTTGTGGATGTTACTTACCAAGTCATCTCCGCCATGTAAGAAATCACTAAAATGTAAATTTCAGAGAATAAACCAACATTACGACATACAACGTCACAACCAGAGGTGTACATGTGAGCGGCCATCTTGTCAAAACAAGAACAATTTCATGATGGCCGCCCATGTACACAAATACGCGAGGTGAATTTCTTTGACAATTAAAATTGTGCGGTTCGTGAATTTTATCTTCACTGACGAAACGAATTGACTTTTATGCATATGCGCTCTTTATACGTTGCAAATAGACGTGTGTTGTTAATAAAATCGCTAAAATTCGTGACAAAACTATAATACTATAAAACTATAACGAGGCGGATCTCTTGGGCTCAGCGCAAGCAGTAATCCCCGGCCACATTTTGTAAATGTCGTCTGTGCACTTGCTCACATCGAAACACAAGCCAGGCAAAGGATGGAGAAGATTCCTTTTTCTAGACAACCACCGAGAACGCAGACGTTTTAGGGGTTGGTGGTTGGCGAAGTGATGGTATTGATCCTGATGAATTTTCATCATTCCTCATGAAGACCTGCGAGCGTCTAGTCCACTGTGTTAACTTTAATCGCCAGCGACCACTTAATCTTTTAGCCTAATGTTTCTCTGAAATGTTGGAACAAAAGGAACCAATCTTGGGTAGTAATACAGCATGTGTGTTGATACGGAATCGTGAGAAGAGGTGTCGGAGAAATTCTTACGTGATGTTCTCAGAGATGTAAGTACATTTGATTTAAATGATTTTCGATCGACTCAGAATCACTGAATCGATCTAGCCATGTCTGTCTGTGTCCGTCTGTGTGCCACCGATTTTTGGGCCTTACGTTTTGAGCTAGAATAATTGAAATTTGGTTTATAGACTCTCGGTATGAAGAAGCAGAACAAGTGTATAAAAACACCCGTGACAGGTGTCAATCAACTAAAACCCACAGCTCTATGTGTTGCAATTCATACATCTTAAAAACTCCTCATATGACTCACTCTATAAAAAAATCATAAGAATTTTTATATTTCTCTACCTTTTCCTCTTCAGGTTGAGTGTGTAACATATCCCGTGAAACTTCAAATAACTGGTAAATCACTTGCGTTAATGGCACGCTCCTTGTTGTTTGACAGTGAATAACAACATCAATGCAAACTCAGCGATACTCTGAGACAAGATATTAAAAAAGAGCCATTGCGTAAAAGCTTCCAACAACAAGAAAGGCAAAAAGGAAAACCGATTGAATAATTATTACGAAAAGGATCGAGCTTACATCTAACACTTTGTATCTCGTTTTTCTTTTAGAATACAAAGGTGGATCATCATCAAAGACACCAGCATCACTTTTATCATCACATTCCTCGTCATTTGACTTGGCTGCACTGCAACATATGGCTATTGATGGCAATCTATCAAGGGGTATCCTAAATGCTCTATTTTTTTTTTTTGGAGAAGAAGTGGTCACATTTACAACGTATTTAATTAATTTTCTTTTAATTCAGCCTTGAGTATAACTCACATGAAGTCAAGGTTTGCCTGAACAAAATTTGGCTCAGTACAAACATCGATGCGTCGCCCTCAACAACCGTCGCAACAACATTAATCGCAACAACCGACTGGACCACAGAATCTTACCAGTGAACCTTTTACAGTTATAAACAAACAAACTGGAAAATGATTAACCGGAAATAAAGCACCTCAATTGAAGAGATAATGGTAAGAAATCAAGTTGGGGAATACAGTTTTCAGATAATAACCCATTCTTTTGTATAGGCTTACGGATAACCCAACCTACGAAGTAGATCCCAAATAGCTGGAGCACATGCAGAATCCAATGGCTGCTGTTCTTTTACATAAAGAGCAAAACTACAGCCAAATAGTGTTCGACTGTCACTACCAAATTCGGAATATATAAAAAATTGTCATCACATGCATGTAAGTGTTAAACTCCCTGTTATATCGACTATGTTTATTGTAATCCTCTTTTTTCATAGATTCAGCTTTACCAAACAACGAACAGCAGTAACAACAATCCAATTCTAACATAGGAACTCAAACACAGATCAAAAATCAAGCAGAATAAAATTGAAAGCAGCAATTCAACAACAGTATAAAAGAGGTTTGATGATCCCCAACAACAGACAAACTATGATCACAATGCTGACCTGAACGTCAGTTGCGAAATCAACACCAACTTCAACTTAAACCCTCATATGCACCATCTACAGTTACAATACATGCAAAGGCTGTGCCATGGGCGCTGATCAGTTAGACTACAAATGAACCATTTAGACTTTTTGATAAAAACTCAGTATTAAAATGTTTGTTTGTATTTTCCAAACTAATTTTAAGTAACAAAATTAAGACTTAACACTATAATTATTCTCATATCTTATTTGTAAATACTACTATAACTTACTACTTATGTAGAACCACAAAAATCCTGACCACAAAAATGTAATACATACAATAATTTGTTCCATTATATTTATACCCTATCCCATAGGGGGGTATATTAGTTTTGATACTTAGTTTGTAACATAGAGAAATAATTTTGCTACATATACCTCAAAGTATATGGATCGACTCAGAATCGCTAGCTGAGTCGATTAAGCCATGTCTGTCTGTCCGTCCGTCCGTCCGTCCGTCTGTCTGTTCGTCAGCGGTTTTTGGGCCTTAAATTTTGAGCTAGGATAATGAAATTTGGTATATAGGATCCTCGTCCGTGCCACCAGAACAAGTGTAAAAATTTTTGAAATCCGCCCACTGCCACGCCCCTTTTTAAGGAAAACTTATTTTTTGGCCAAACCGTAAGGAATTTCAAAAAAGAGTCTGAGTAGCATATTTAGACAATCCTAATATCTATATTTCGTTCATACAAAGTTTTTTGCCACGCCCACTTTTTAGGGGCGTTTTTAGTAAAAAACGCTTTTTGTCCAAATTTTAAAACTTTCCAAAAAAATTTTGATGCAAATACTTCCAAAATGGTAATATAAACATTTTGTCCATAGATCATTTTCACCTACGCCCACATTTTGGGGGCGTTTTCTTACAAAAACCAGTTGTATACCCCATCCCAAGGCATTAGCAATAGAAATACGTCGAATATTTCTATAATAATAGAAATATTGTCGAACCACACAAGATTTTGAGAAACTGTCTGAGCAATATATTGTGACAATGTCATTTTCTGTATTTCATCGCCATAAGGCCTATATTTTGAGGATATTAATTTAAAGGATGGGATGGGATAGAGTATTCAACGATCCGCATAGCGGATTGTAGCCTCTCATATGTTTTGTATCCACATCGTGTTTTTAGCCATGTCCACTTTTTGGGGATTTTAGTTTTACAGATAGGATGGGATAGGGTATTCAACGATCCGCACAGTGGATTGTAGCCTTCTCATATGTTTTTTTTAACATATTTCTATATTTATTTACAAATATTAAAAAACGTTCAAATAAAACAAAATATTTCCTTTAAAATATAATCTGTTATTTATGTTTTTGTGAGAAGGTTCTAAACGAGGTTTTTATTATTGAAACGTTTGTCAACTTCAATTGTCAACAAATTTAGATCCTTAACTACCGGCCAATAGTAAAATTTGAGACTAAGGAGGGAAGTAGCACATCAAACATAATATGTATATGAATTAGGACATGAATCTGACTTAGCTTGTCGGGACTACTGTATGTAATTTGTTCTTCCATTTTGTCAGCGGGGTTAAGATCGAATGTTGAACAATGAATGGAAATAAGAAACACCATCACCACGTATCAAGAACTTCAGATATCTGAACATCCTGAAATTAGAATACGGATATTCCTTATCTACGCCGCAACAAATATGATATTATTTGAACAAAATTAATATCGAAAAACTGAAATCACAAGCGGCCCAAGTCTCCTAAGCATCGCCTACAAGATCCAATACGCCGTAATATGTGAACACCTAAAACCGTTCGCCAACAATGGGCCTGTAACACAATACAACAAGTGCTTGTTAAACAAGTAAGATTAAACAACTGTTAAAAATTTGTGTAACACATAACAACAAGTCTGAAAGCGGCGCAACACTTGTTTCGGAATCTATCAACAAGTGGGACATTTTATAAATTCATCGTTTCTGTAACTGGAAACAACAAGTGTGGAAGAAGAAAGAGGCTGCACTTGTTGAGAAGTTAATGAATTCTAACTGACGTTTTTTGACTTGTTAGAAGTCAACAAGTTAGAATTAAATATTTGCAACAGTGTTCCAAGTAATAATATTTAGTGAAGAGGTTGTTTAGAAATAATTTAATTATTTGCTGGTAAAAAAGTTTTTTTTTTTTGATTCTGAATCAGACAGTGACAATGAAATTCAAAGAAATAAAAAAGTATTTAAACAAAGAAATAATTTCGAAATAGAACCTCATTTATTTGTTGAAAAATTTCGTGTGCCAATAGAAGTCGTTGATTACCTCACGGAAAGTCTTTCCCACAGATTGCGTTCTCCAACTAATAAGAGCAAAGCACTAAGTGTTAGGCAGAAATTATTAATAGCGGTGAAGTAGAATTTTTATTCCAATCTCCTTCGCAAGATGCACAAATAAGACAACAGCAGCTCTTGAATTTTTTTCAAAAAAAAAGTTAATTTGTAGGAATTTAATTTTTATTTCTCTAACCGTTATTGCCAGATTCCATAGACTCTTCAACTCCAAGGCCAATTATAACTGCTGACTCTTATCCAATAATATCAAGTACGATATTGTCACATGAACTGAGCTTGCAGTCTTTGCCATCTGAAGATCCCGTTTTTATAGAGTTGTCTAATTTGGCCTACCAATATTTTTTTTTAATACCTAAATTTTAATTTTGCAATCAATACTTACTATGGCATATTTCCTACAATTTTGCCAAAACACATCTCTGATGTACGTCCAATCTTTTCCTTCAGGAACTATATTTAAACTTTGTGCCAATACGTACACCTCTCGCCATTTATCACTTTTATTCGATTTTGTTAGCAAATCAGAGAAAGCACCAAACAAAATGTGTTTGTTTTCTCTTATTTGAGATAAAATGGTTACTTTCTTTTCTTCACTGATTCTCCGACTCATCGCGTTAGACAGACTTGTTTTTGTTGTGTTACAGAAATGATCTTCACTTGTTGAACAAGTATAGTTAAACAAGTACTTGTTGAATAATTGACTTGTTGTTCTGTGTTACAGGCCCCTGATCGGCCCTCATCAGCGTGGTCTTAGGACACGAACAGATCAAATCAATAAGTCCAAAGCAATACCCATTACTACAATGGTAACTCTTTGTTATCTTTCCGATAAATAGCTTTCAAACCATTTACGCTCAACTTTACAAACCAGAGGAGTAACTTGCTAACTGTTCTCAAATAAAAACCCTTTGCATGATTTGGTGTTTTGATTTTTATTTATAACAAGCTGGCCCGTCAAACGTTGTTTTGCCATTATCAAATGGAATGACCTCCTACAGTGCCACCTGTTGAGAATTTTTCAATTTTTCCTAAACCTTCGCGGAGCAATTACGAACAAATCCGCAGAAGGAAGTATCCAATTTGGTCCAGTCGTTTTCGAGTTTTAAGCATCCGAACAAACCAAGATCCATTTTTATATATATAGATTTAGCGTTCTATGAAAACACTTCAAACTAAATCGCTGCCTTAAATGAAATTAAATTGTATACATTATTTCTTATATGAATACTAAGCGACACTGTCGATTAGGTTTTTTCGTTATCAATATAAATTTTGAAAATCATACTCAATAGAGCTCTAGTTAAAATTAATGGAAATTAGGTTTGCTAATCTTTGCGTGGATGGATTGCGCTTTCGAGTACCTTTAGTGTCAGGTTGTTCGCTCTTATAAAGAAAATGTATTGTTTAGCAAAAGAATATGAAATGACTTTGTTTAACTTACTTCAGGCTTTTCGGAAGCTTCTGCACTTTGCTGCTAATTATTCACACCATCATCCTCCTCTTCTACTACTTCTTCTTCACTACAACCACCACTATTTGTTGTCGTTGCTTTACTTTCATTTCGGGTTCTTCATCCAACCAATCATGGGGTTTGGCAGCCGATGCGTCGGGAACCTGTGGTGGTGCATCTTCATCCCAGTCATTTGGTTTATCTGCATCTGGATCTGGAATATACATAAAATAAATTACTACCAGTTTACGACTGCCGAAATTTCTAAAATTTCATTATTACCTTCTCACACTCATCCTATCTGTCTGATTTCTTGTCCTCTGAATCGGCAATTTTCCTTGGTGGATCTACGGCTGGCGTGAAATCTTTAAGGAATGAACCCTCGTAAACTACTTTATGGTATACACGAATTTGGCTTCACAAGTAATTGATACAAATGCGGAGTTTATCTTTGTTGCGTTATCTGTAATGTAGCTTGATATCATTGCCGCACTTGTCCGGGCCGAACATGATAGTGTATGGTGTTTTGTCATTGAACTATGGAATTGGTTGAAGAAATTTAATATAATATTGTGTCGTCGTTTCTTATTTACTCACTTTGACATACCTTTTTGAGATCCTCTGTTAGTTTGCCTGCAGACACTAATTTTATGTACGAACCACCGCATTCTTGTCCGTCCTATTAGAAAGGAATTGCATTTATATATATCTAGATGTAGTTGAAATAAGTCTGATTGTATTACCTGTATTGTGACTTCATATTGAACCACTAATGTCTTGGCGTTGAAGACGAATGGTTCTTTAGGAATGATGAGATTGCAGCGTGTTTTGCTTTCGACTTAAGAGCAAGCCTAATATCGTTTTTCAAAACAATTCTTTGGGGTGATTCGAAACTCCATTGACCGTCATATTGCGCGATTTCTTTAGCTAAGTCATCTTTGTTTGCTTGAGATCGGGTCCACGATTTCTCGGACAACTCAATGTCATCGAAATGATCCACAAAGAAGAACTTGCTGGCATCATATTAGGTCTGTTCCCGTACAAAATAATATTTACTGATTCTTACTGATTTTTACTGATTTTTACTTATTGCCGTTCCCGTACGCAAAAATAAGTAAAAGAGACAGCTCACGAGAGAGCAAAAATCTACCCCTCCATAAAAATCTGTAAAAAAATTTACTGCAGAAATTTCTGTTGGTAAAAATCAGTAAACTGCCAGTTGGTATATAAAAGTGACAACTCGCTTGTTTTGACAGCTGATTTATGTCATTTGTTCTTTAAAAGGCATACAAAATATATAATTTTACTGTTTTTTACTTAAACGCGTTCCCGTACTTTTTGGTAATTTTGTCTCCTTCTGTGATAATTTACCCCCACTCCAAGAAATTTGAGAATTTACTAATTTTTACTGAAAAAGTACGGGAACGGACCTATTGCTTTTTGTTGATTTAGATGCGAATGTAGGTATTATCAGTGTGGAAAGAAACACTAACGAGGTTATCCTTACGAAACAACTCGAACTCGAATCTGATCTTTCCGAGACCAATTTCTGATTACCCGAGAATCTCTGGTACTTGCATTCGGAACAGGTTCAATTAGATTGATAAAATATAACACACGAATTTAATAAAATAAATAAGAAATAAATTAATACAAACTACATTTTTGTGTCTATCAAATAGTATGTGGTAAATAAAAACAGCTGATGTTGACAAGTACAAAAAAGGAGGGTCAGCTTACATCAATATATGGTGGGATTACATACGTTAGAAAATTTGCTAATTTGAAATACAACACTATTAATTTATATTATTCAATATTGATTTGATTCAAATTCATTTACATATTTCGGGAATAAATCGTGGTATGCTTTTAAAATGACGGATGAAATTGTATATAATTATATACACATCATTATTTTAATGAAAATGACTTACAGCCCGATTCTCCCCCTTGTGAGGAAACACAAGTCACAAGCTCTTGTGACTATTCTTTGTGAGGATTATTGTGACTCGATAACATTTGTCGGATTCTCCGATAATTCTCACAAGGAAAGTCACAACGAAACTCACCACAGCAAAGGTGAATATATATAAGCAACGTTTCTACAAATTGTGACTTGGCTGAGAGGTATTGTATATTTTTATTGCGTATACACTTCTGATAACAGCCATGTGCAAGGAAATGTAGCACTGAAAGAAACTATTCAAAATAAATTTAATAAAACTGCAATGAGAACTTGAGAAGAATAAAATGTAATACATATTCGAAGTACAAAAAGGCAAGGAAGTTGGAAGTTAATAGCCGTCTTCGCTGCAATCGTATCAATATTATTAGTTTGTTACAAATGATGTGCTTTTGTAAAATTCTTACTTTTCATTTACGGAGGAAACTTCGTCAATAATATGTGCCATATTCATTTCAACTTCCATTTGTAACCCTACTCAACAATTAAAATATCAAATCTCAAATAATTTGCTAGTTGTGACCTGCTCTGAAGGAGATCACAATTTCGATTGTTTTTGTGACTCTCACAAGTTGTGACTGTGGGGGAGAATACGAAAAAGTCACAAAATCAATTTCACCTCTTCTTGTGACTTGTGAGGTATCAGTGATGATGGGGAGAATCGGGCTATTAATATACTCTTATTCAGAAGTTATCTAATATTTCTTATTGTTAAAAAATAAAAAAGAAGTTAAAAAGTAATAGCTGATTGACGTTTAATGATTTCCGATGTCATCAGTTGTTATTTATGTTTTTCTTTTGTTTTCCGTTGTCAAAGTGAATTGAAGGTATTTGTAAGTATTTATTAACAATTAAAACTGGTAGTAACAAAAGGAAAATAACCGAAAATTGGACACAAAGCGACAAGGTATATGCAAAATACATAGTAAAAAAAATAAGTGAAGCAAATAAACAAAACAGATTATACAATTACTGTCGGAACTTTTTGCCGAAAAAAAGTCTCAACTATTGAGACGCCAAATTTAAAATTATTTCCTGATTGCTTAGTTTAAAATACCTCTGAGTATATTTAAAGCGCTAAATCGGTGTATACAATCGATTTTTACATTTAAGCAACATTGCTGTGTACACAAATACGTTTTCTCATGAAAAGAATAGTCAATTGTGCCTTTTTATGTTCCCCCTACTGATAAGGATTTTTATGAATAATAATATAATTTTATCAATTTTAAGCTTTATATATTATCTGCATGGAAGTTTCAGAATTAAAAAAAAATTACACTAAATGAATTAATTATTTTATTACTATTCTCAAAATTGATATATATATATATATATATATATATATATATATATATATATCGCCTTTCATTGTAAAAATAATTATAGAACATCTACAAAATAAATAAGGGTATTCATGCAACGTCGTAATATTATTACGTGCGAAAGATTATAATTTTACGACGACGTTTCATGAACGACCCTAAAACTACACCACTAAATAATGCGGAAACCCACTGAATTCAATCTCATTTTACTAATTTATTTATTGATAGAATTTTGTTCCTATTGTTCTCTTTCCGTTCTCGATAATTTTTTTCAGTTAAGCGCAAACGTTTGATGTGTGAAAGTGACTGTATAAATGTCAAAATAGCATTTCAAAAGTTTACAACGCTTACCATCTCAGTTTACGCACCCAATTCCTGTGAGAAAATTCCCATATTGTTGGAAAAGATTTCCCATACAAATTTTGACAGTTCATTTATCACGTCGTAATTTTATCACGTTTACAACGTTTACGACGACTTTCCAACGTTGCATGAATACCCCTAATATAAATAATGGGGAGCTTGCTACTGAATTAAAATTCCAATACTTGAGAAATGGTTTTATGTGTATGTGTTTGTTTTCTTATAAATTCTAATAAAATAAAATAATTGTGCTCTTAATTTTCGTCAGTAAAAAAACGAATGTCAGTATAGAGAGATTAAAATGAAATAACCGTCTATTCTTAACACTGCAGAACGTTTTTGTAGTTGTGCACAGAATAAGCCTGTGTATTTGTTTATTTTCGCACCTTTTTTATAGCCATTTTCCCCTTTTATAACCTGCAAACTAGGTCTTTTGTGTTTAATTTAAGCGATCTAAGCAACGTTGTTCAAATGTAACGATAAGGTGCATTTAAGTTTGGCAACCTCTAGAATGCTGTAATAAATAATATTAGAAACTGAAGTTAATATTAGAAACTGAATTTATTTATATGACGTATAAAATAATGATTATATTGTTTTCAACCGTCGAAATTTAAATTTTAGGTTCATGGGAATTTTACAAATGTAACATCCACTTTACCAACATTCCATAAGGTGTGGACAAAAGTGGGGAAAACTTTGAATTTGGCCGTTATTTTTTGTTTGAAATTTCAAATTTGGCAGTTAGTCTACGTTCTCACGTTTAAATGGCCAGACGGTAGACAAGTGTGTGTAAATCAAACATGTGTGCACCTATTTTTGCCGTGGTGGGGAATTTATCTGTCAAAATTCTGGAAAATTCCAGGATTAGCTTGTTGGCAAAACGTAAAGTCCTGGAAAGTTTCCTATCTCTTCCTACTTGATCACTGATGTACACACCGATAGGGGTTTGAAGTACGTAACAACGTAAAGTCGAGGGATGAAGGGGAAGACGTACGAAAGTTCCCTATCTCTTCCTTACTTGATCACTGGTCACAACCGTAGAAGTCGTATGAAAGTTTATTTCGCAGCAAGGCCCACGCATCTTATACTACGTTCTCACTGAGCAAAAAATCTCATTTTGGCATTAAATTTGAAAATACGATTAATTTTCTCATACAAAATCAAATTTTTGTAATGTGATTATACCATCACATTTGTGGGATATGTGGTTTAACGGTAATTGTAAACATTGTTTACAATTGCAATTAGGTATCCTATTGAGTTGACCACAAATTAAGTCATTTAAATCCATTTTAAATTATTTAGAATTAATGTAGGACTTCGTTTGTTTCTTTACGATATAAATGTCATGTCAGAGGAAATTTGGAAATATAGCCAGTTGTCAAACGTAATTTGTAAACTTAGTGAGAACACCTTTTTAGTGAAAATACAAATAAGCTCATTTGAACCCCAGTGAGGACGTAGTATTAAACAAAATTTATTTTTATTTATACGCTTCAACAAGTTGAAGCATTGCCGCCGCCATTATTGAAGAATTAGCAGCCAGCGATTGTACAATTCTACATATATCCCATGTGTGTGATAGGAGTTCGCTGCTCGGGAATGGAATAAGCCGCCGCCACGATTAGAAGCGAGATTTGTAGTCAGCAATTCCTGAAAGTTCCCAGCAGTGTATATATATAGATATTCACTGCCAGTGAAATTATCAAATACTGTTACACTGAGTATGTAATGTATATAGTAGTGATATCGCCGCCGTCAAAGCTTTGCAGGCAGCAACTTAACACACTCACATATATACAAACGCATCTAGCGGGATTTGTCGAAGTCGAATTCACCGTTCGTAAGTAGCGTCCCTGTCAAACGGTACACAACGGAGAAAAAAGCAGCTGGTTAAATCAAAGAACAACTCACGAACTCAGACTTAAATTGGCAACATTTCCGGAGTTTGTAGATGCGGATTCAGCTGAAAGTGACACCGATGTCCAAATAGCCCATGCAAATTTCATTGGTAACACGGCCTTATCTAAGAGTAAGCCTATTAAAAAGTGTGCTGTAAGGATACTTATATTGGTGTTGATATGGTATTTGCGGTATACCCCTTTGGTATTTGCTTTATTGATCCCATACAAAAGAAAACAGAGATAAGGTGAAGTGAAAAAAAATGTTTGACAGTTGGAATGTGTTTTTTCTTTTTTGGTGGGAACACTATTTTCAAATGCTGAATTTCGTTCATGAAGTGACGAGTTTCGGTTCGGTGTAAACGTACTATAAGAAGATTTTTGCCAACGAGTAGGTCCTCGTGCTATTTGGCTCTGTCGCGTATGTCGAGGTTTAAGAGTGCACACATATTTCCAATTTTATAGTAAAATACACATCTCTATCTTGGCTATTACAACAATGTACTAGATCAATCGTTTTCTGACATTTTCTTCTGTTTCTGTTTTTCATGCTGATAGATGGTGATGACATTTCACACGTTCATGTGTGAGTAATGTTGACTGGAATGACTGCCTGTGAAACGAGCGTCGGAATACAAAATATTTATTTGTTTATAGTTTTCTTGCATAAAATCTATAATAATTGTAAGTAATTGTGTGTTACTTAACATTCTGAACTAGTGTACCCATTATATTATTCAATTGTTTTGCAACGAACATTTCCCGTTGTATCATTTCTGTGAACTGTTGTGAAAAGTCAATAGAAAAAATGAGACCCACCCAAAATTGGCCAAACACACTTTTTGATTAGTTAATTAGGGTTTTTCCTTATTTCGCTTTTCTAAATTTGATTTAAATTGCAGCTTTAACTTATTCGTTTTATATTTTAAAGAAAAGCCATGACGGAAAAGATCACCCTAGCGGATGCTCTATCCAACGTGGAAGTTCTGGATGAACTATCACTGCCAGATGAGCAGCCATGCATCGAGGCACAACCATGTTCAATTATTTACAAAGCGAATTTCGATACAAATTTTGAAGATCGCAATGGTTTTGTCACAGGAATTGCTAAGTACATTGAAGAGGCAACAACCCATGCAAATTTGGTAAGTTTATTTTAGCAGTAGATGATCAGGAGCTATGTTTTTTTAATGATATTGAATCAATTTGATTAGAATCTTCTATTGGATGAAGGTCAAAAACACGCAGTTATGCTGTATACATGGAGGTGTTGCTCCCGAGCTATACCACAGCCCAAATCGAATGAACAACCAAATCGTGTCGAAATCTATGAGAAAACAGTTGAAGTGCTTGCTCCAGAGGTCAACAAACTGTTGAATTTCATGTACTTTCAGGTAAGTTTATAGATCAATTCAATTCAAATTGAAATTAAGCTAACTTAATTAGTTAATTTATGAGCTTATAGGCACAATCAACAAACAAATTCATCCAGCAGAAGTAGATGATAATAGTACTGTAGGTAGTTGTGGTGTAGTGGTAATGTGTTCGTCTATTGAATGGATGGGTGTGCGTGCAATCCCAGCAAAAATTCATGAAATCATATTTCAAAGAAATAAAAATTTTAAAAGTTCGCTGAAGATCAGGCTAGAAGTTATACCAACTTTTGAAAAATGATTCTGCGAATTTAACGATCGAAAACAGCAGGTTCCAAAAAAGTTTGTTCAGTCAACAGCTATTGACAATGTCTCTAATATACCCAACATCTTTCCTTTCTCTCTTTCTTTCTTTCTTATATCTTTAAATGCGCGCACTGTATTAAAATCCACCAAATGTATTAAAACAATATAAAGATATTTATAACCCCTTGAGGATAAGTGGGTGATCGGCAAATTATTAAATGTACCAAAGGCATATAGACCCACGTTATAATGTAACTAAAAAAATCAATACTCTTAAAAAGTATTGCTATAAATAATAATTGTTTGCTATTTACTCTTATGAGCAATGTAGATCAGCGAGCAAATTAAAACTACTCCAATCATCCAATATAGATCGTGTTCCATATAGAGTCGCATAAATGTGTCAAAAAAAAGCGAACCGTAAGCCCAGTGGGGAAGAAGAAAAGAGGCTAGTTGTCTTTGGAATTATGGTAACGCTTTTGTTATTTCTAGCTTTTATGCAGTAGACTCCATATTATTATTGAATTTTTTTTTAATTCTTCGGCTATAGGTATATGTTATTAAAATAAAGTTTGTAGCGAAAAATCAGGATTGAAAACTATCTAATGTGTCACCAATTTGTGGTGCCTACAATATTATTCGCATAGCGAATTAAATCTTTGTCATATGTTCTTTTGATTTCAATATCTAAGCAGCTTTCGCTTTTGGCATTGTTAGTCGAAGCAAGGGTTTCTTATTGGTGATTGAAAAAAAAAAAAACATTACATCGGTTTTTGTGGTAGTATGGTCATTGGTCTTCAATATTTAATACTGGCACTACGTTGCTAATCGAGGCATAAAAGGATACCTGTTCTGCAAAGTTCAGTGCACGCAGCATTGCGATACTGAACTCTTTTATATTATTTCTACCTTCTTGTGGTCGGATGCAAATCCGCAATATTACTCTATATGTAGGAAGAAAGCGGTAGAGTCGATATTGGGTGCTCGGAATATTAGGGACATCCAAAATAGTGGCTGTGCGCCTTTTGTCAATTGCAATATCATACATTTTTATTGGTCGCATAGGAAGAATTTGAGTTCCAGAAACCATGTATGGAGAATGAATAAGGAAACAATGAAATGCATTGAGGCATTTCGTTAAGCCAGAATATTATTTATTAAATAATGTTTCCCTTTTTGTACTAACAGTGCTTTTTAAAGAATTGTTATGTTTAGTACGTAATATATCTTAGTTATAAGTATAAAAAAGTGAAACTATCTACATCTTTCCAGCGCAAGGCAATTGAAGCATTTTCCGGTGAAGTTAAGCGTCTTTGCCATGCAGAAAAACGAAAAGACTTTGTATCGGAGGCGTATCTTTTAACATTGGGGAAATTTATCAACATGTTTGCTGTCCTTGATGAGCTGAAAAATATGAAATCCAGCGTAAAGAATGATTATAGTACATATCGCCGTGCTGCCCAATTTCTTAAAGTCATGTCTGACTCACATACACTACAAGAGTCACAGAATCTTTCAATGTTTCTGGCAACACAGAACAAAATTCGTGACACGGTCAAGGATACCCTTGAAAAAATTCCCGGGTATGAGGATCTACTTTCAGATGTTGTTAATATCTGTGTGCACATGTTTGAAACGAAAATGTATCTAACCCCAGAAGAGAAACACATGCTTGTGAAAGTAATGGGCTTCGGTCTTTTTCTAATGGATTCAGATGGCTGCAACATCAACAAGTTGGATCAGAAAAAAAAGATTCGCCTAGATCGTATTGATCGAATTTTTAAGAACCTAGAAGTAGTCCCGCTTTTTGGTGACATGCAAATCGCTCCATTTAACTACATTAAGCGCAGTAAGCACTTTGATTGCAGCAAATGGCCGCTATCGAGCTCTTTAGCCATCAGTCCTCAAGCTGATTTAATGGTTCATCTGCCACAGATTCGCGAAGATCATGTCAAGTACATTTCCGAATTAGCTCGCTATACCAATGAAGTGACAACAACTGTTAAAGAGAATCCCTCTGATGCAGAGAACCGCTGCACATCGGATTTGGCTTTGCGTGGACTACAGCTTCTCTCGGAGTGGACTAGTGTAGTCACCGAGCTGTACTCATGGAAATTGCTCCACCCTACAGACCATCATCTAAATAAAGAATGCCCCGTCGAGGCAGAGGAATACGAGCGAGCCACTCGTTATAATTATACGTCTGAGGAAAAATTTGCTCTAATCGAGGTGATAGCTATGATTAAAGGCTTACAAGTGCTCATGGCTCGTATTGAGACAGTGCTTTGCGAAGCAATCCGTCGAAATATTTACTCCGAGCTTCAAGACTTCGTGCAGTTGACACTGCGAGAGCCTCTTCGCAAGGCTGTGAAAAACAAAAAGGATCTCATTCGAAGTATAATCATGTCGGTGCGAGAGACCTCTGCCGATTGGCAGAAAGGTTACGAGCCTTCAGATGACCCAGCGTCTAAAGGTAAGAAAGACCCCGATGGTGGTTTTCGAATTCATGTGCCACGTCTGAATGTGGGGCCATCATCCACTCAGCTGTACATGGTGCGAACTATGTTGGAGTCACTTATCGCTGATAAAAGCGGCGGCAAACGAACCCTTCGCAAGGACATCGACGGCAACTGCTTAATGCAAATCGATTCATTCCACAAGACCTCATTCTATTGGAGTTATCTATTGAATTTTAGCGATACCCTGCAAAAGTGTTGCGATCTGTCACAGTTATGGTATAGGGAATTCTACCTAGAGATGACAATGGGAAGGAAGGTGAACAAATGTTTAGTTCGTCATCAGCATAACGAGGAATGTAAAGATTTGATAACTATGGAGAAGCGTATTCAATTTCCCATTGAGATGTCGATGCCGTGGATCTTAACAGATCATATCTTGCAGACAAAGGAGCCATCTATGATGGAGTAAGTTGTGTTTCAAGCGTTACATTTATTTGAATGTGTTTTTGTTCATAGGTTTGTTTTATATCCCCTGGACTTGTACAACGATTCAGCACAATATGCGCTTACCGTCTTCCGCAAGCAGTTCTTATATGACGAAGTCGAAGCTGAAGTTAATCTGTGTTTCGATCAGTTTGTCTATAAACTGAGCGAACAGATTTTTGCACACTACAAGCAATTGGCTGGAAGGTTTGTTATTTTAAATCATTTTTTGTGATCTCTTTAACAGTGAATTTATTTTATTCTTTCATTTAGCATGTTTTTGGATAAGCGATTTCGCCTGGAATGCGAAGTGCTAGGTTTTAATTTTCAATCGTATCCTAGGAATAACCGATATGAAACTCTGTTGAAGCAGAGACATGTTCAATTACTAGGTATGCATAGTTAGCTACGAATAAGTTGTAATTCAATAAGCCTTTGTCTTCTTTAAAGGACGTTCCATTGATTTAAACAAGCTTATTACGCAACGGATAAATGCAAATATGCACAAGAGTATTGAATTGGCGATAAGTCGATTCGAAGCGAATGATATAACCGGAATTGTGGTAAGTTTCTAATAAAGAAAGAAGTGATATGAGTCACGTTAATATGGAATCTGGTAAACGATCAAGAGTATAACTTAAATACATTCATTTAATCTTCAAATTAGCTATACCGTATAGATTATAGCCATCAATCTCACCATGAAGACAGCTATTAATTGTTTAGCTTTTTTCTTCAGTTTTCAAATATGATCCTCTTATACCAATAGGGGTTTATTAGTTTTGATACATAGTTTGTAACATAGAGAAATAATTAAGCTACATATACCTCAAAGTATATAGTTCTACTCAGAATCCTAGCTGAGTCGAATAAGCTGTCTGTCCGTCTGTCTGTTCGTCACCGATTTTTGGCTTTAAATTTTGAGATAGGATAGATAGATAGGAAATTTGGTACATAGGATCCTTGTCCGTGCCACCAGAACAAGTGTAAACATTTTTGAAATCCGCCAACTACCACGTCCCCTTTTTATAAAAACGTAGTTTTTGGCTAAACCAGAAGGAATTTTGTAAAAGTTTCTGAACAACATCTTTAGACAATCTTAATATCTATATTTCGTCTATATAAAGTTTTTTGCCACGTCCACTTTTTAAGGGGGTTTTCAATAAAAAACTTTTTCTAGTCAAATTTACAACTTTTCGAAAAAATGTCGATGCAGAATTATTGGTACTATTAATATAAACATTTTATCTATAGACCATTTTAACCCACCCCCACTTTTTGGGTGCGTTTTATTATAAAAACCGTTTTTATACACATATGCAAGAGAAAAACCTTGTTTTTTGTAGAACCATGAAAGTGTGTGATAAACTGTCTGTACAATTTGCTGTGATAATGTAATTTTCTATATATAATCAACATCGTGTTTTAAGCCATGTTCACTTTTTGGGGATATTAATTTTAGAGATGAGATGGGATAGGATATATGTAATAATCCGCACAGCGGATTGTAGCCTTCTCATATGTTTGTTTTATTTTTTTTTTAGTCAAAGTAAGTTAGGGTATACAAAATATAATGATTATACCTGTAACCACATTTTACATATATATTCCCAGTCCTAAATTTTCTTTTTCTGTGATGTTTTTTTTTTTTTTTTTGACTCGCCGACGTGAATTATATGATTATCATCAAAGATCGTCTCGCCTGTGGCACCCGAAATGTGTATTTTTTTTATTTACTCATTACACTCTTACCTATTTAGGAATTAGATGGTCTTCTTGAGTCCAATCGGATATGTCATAAACTCCTCTCCAAATGGTTAGATATGGACAATTTTGATGGCATGGTAAAGGAGGCAAATCATAATGTTCTAGCACCATACGGACGCATTACATTGCACGTCTTCGTTGAACTCAACTACGACTTTTTATCAAATTATTGTTACAACGCAGCAACAAACAGGTAAATCTCAATGTCTGTGTTCAAGAAGTTATCATATGATACATACATGATCTATTTTTATCCAGATTTGTTCGCAGTAAAGCCAATTTATTCTCTACGCAAGCTATACAACGCGAGAAACCGCCACAAATGTCGCACTACTATCTCTGGGGATCTAAACAGTTGAATGCTGCGTACTCGACTCAATACGGCCAATACGCAGGTTTCGTAGGCGCCCCTCACTTCCATGCTATGTGTCGGCTCCTTGGCTACCAAGGTATCGCTGTTGTTATGGATATTATTCTTAAGGACATCGTCAAACCCCTCATCCAAGGAAGTCTTTTGCAATTCACCAAAACCTTAATGAACGCAATGCCAAAGTCATGCAAATTGCCACGATGCGAATATGGGTCACCGGGCGTTTTAAGTTACTATCAAGCCCACTTGACAGATATTGTGCAATATCCAGATACAAAAACAGAACTCTTTCAATCATTTCGAGAGTTCGGTAACTGCGTTATATTTTGTTTGCTTATTGAACAGGCACTTTCACAGGAGGAGGTATGTGACTTGCTCCATGCTGCCCTTTTTCAAAATATTTTCCCAAGACCATTTTGTAAAGGTGAGTTCATAAATATAGAAATATAGAAATAATCGCTTTAAAAAGTGCTTTGATCAATTAATTCAATCGCTATTGCATTCTGAATTATCACAATAAATATAAAAAAAATATATAGAAAATGAGAAACCCGAAGCTAAACAAAAACGCCTAGAACAACAATTTGCCAATTTGCAGATCGTTTCGAATGTCGAGAAACTTGGTTCGGCCAAGGTAAGCCAATGTCAGCGAATTACATGCTAATACTCATTCGATCTCCCTTCTTGTAGCAAGCAATGATTGCCCGTGAAGGTGATCTTTTGACCAGAGAACGTCTGTGTTGCGGTCTTAGCATTTTCGAAGTCATCCTCAATCGTATAAAAAGCTATTTAGATGATCCCGTCTGGGTGGGACCTCCACCAGCAAATGGAATTATTCACGTGGACGAATGTTCAGAGTTCCATCGCCTGTGGTCAGCATTGCAATTTGTGTACTGTATTCCAGTGCGAGGTACAGAATACACAATCGAAGAACTCTTCGGCGAAGGTCTGAATTGGGCTGGTTGCGCTATGATAGTTCTCCTTGGACAACAGAGACGATTCGAGGCTCTGGACTTTTGCTATCACATTTTACGAATACAACGAGTCGATGGAAAGGATCAAGATGTCAATGGAATTGTAAGTTCTTTTAACGAAGTGTACTTAGTTAAATGATAACCATTTTTTTTTAGAAACTGAAACGATTGGTTGATCGAATTCGTCGCTTTCAAGTGTTGAACTCGCAAATATTTGCCGTGTTAAATAAATATCTTAAAAGTGGCGATGGTGAGGGTTCAAATGTTGAGCATGTACGCTGTTTTCCACCACCACAACATCCCTCGATGGTGTCTTCACATTACCAAGATCCAAATAAACTTCGGCAAAGTCTGAACAATTAAAACCAACAATGAATTTAGGATCACGGTCTCCACTTTTTATCTACTATCGATATTATTATATTCATGCCAATTTTTGAGTTATAATGTAGTTATTCATTTTTATAAAAGAAAGCTATTTAGATTAAATATTAAGATAAAATAAAATACATTGCAGTTGTATTTTATATAATCGAGAAAAATTTTGTAAAATCTATTTTCAATTCCACTTTTTGTTCTGTATTATTTTCTGCTTTATTGAATTAAGGATTACGTGTAGGTGTTAAGCGCAAATGGCTAACAGATTTTTTTCTTTTACAGTATTTTCAATTTAAACAGTTTTTGTATGTCTCTTATGATCTATATCTATCGAATTATATTAATAAAGAGCATTAGAATGAGTTAATTATACACCAAACAAGTATATCAATTAAATTAGGTTTTAAAGGATGGCAGGTGGCATGTATCTATCACCTTAGTTGTATCATGGTTTTCCTCCGTCTGAGCATGAGCGCATATAAGGCTTATGTTGACGAATTTGGCCTTGATGCGGATTGTTGCAATGCGTTCGCTAATGTCTTGGAAACATAAGACTTCTTGCCTAAGTCTGGCACTTATAACAAATCCGCATCCGAATAGTCGCTGTTTCTGCTCTTTTTGCCAGGCCCATCCCATCGTATTTCCTGGATGGCAGTAATATCCGAAGATAGGCTCTCAACCCCCGTTCAAAATCTTGATGGCAGCAGGCGCGAGCAGGGTGAAGACGTGTACTCACACTAATGCATATATTCTATTTCCAGGCGGCAGCAGAAGAACTCCCAAGATGGAGTCAAAGGTGGCGTCTACAATCCCAGTTTGGAAACACAAAGTGAATAATAAACGACATATTCGGATAACATGTCATTTAAGAATCTCAATAGTATGTATTCAAGGGGCTTGAACAGAGAAGGTGGCAGATGAGCCGAAAGGCCACTGGCAGCGATTAATGTGTAGTAAATACTGATGGCCTCTGTTCTACGGTTATCGAATAAATTGGAACTGGCCCTCCAGGTTGGGGGTTGTGCCTTAGGTTTACTACCCACTGACGGAAAATACCATTGTTACGAAGCAACCAATAGCCTCTGAAAGGATCTTATTATTGACGACCATGTAAAACGAAAAAAAGACAACTATGTTCGTATCTGCACCTGGAATGCTAGAACATTAAACAGGAGAGGGGCGGGAGTTACATATGCAACATCAGCCGAAGTCAACACCAAACATCAACCCATAGCATTTTCCGCTACAGCAGCAAAACCAACGGAAACGAAGTTCAACAGCGGTCAACAGCAGTCAGCATTTAATTCTAATAAAAACGATAGCTTACCAATTCATATACCGATACTCTAGTGACAATTTGCAGCGACGCTTGGACGGCGGACTTTCACTAAGAATAAATAAATCTATATGAAAGGTCAAAACTGGTTATACCCTATCCCATAGGGGTATATTAGTTTTGATACACAGTTTGTAACATAGAGAACTAATTTAGCTACATATACCTCAAAGTATATGGATCGACTCAGAATCGCCAGCTGATTCGATTAAGCCATTTCTCTCTGTCCGTCGCGTCCGTCCGTCTGTACGTCACCGATTTTTGGGCCTTAAATTTTGAGCTAGAGTGTTGAAATTTGGAATATAGACTCTCTGGCCGACGAAGCAGAACTAGCGTAACCATTTTTGATATCCGCCCACTGCCACGCCCCCTTTTTAGAAATACGTAGTTTTAAGCCAAACGGTAAGGAATTTTAAAAAATATCTATATTTCGTCCACACAAAGTTTTTTGCCACGCCCACTTGTTGGGGGCGTTTTTATTAAAAAACCCTTTTCGTCCAAATTTTAACAGTTTCGAATAAACTTTTGATGCAAATACTTCCGTAATGGTAATAAAGGGTCCGCCAAATAAGTTAACTTACCCTATCCCATAGGGGTATATTAGTTTTGATACACAGTTTGTTACATAGAGAAATAATTTAGCTACATTTACCTCAAAGTATATGGATCGACTCAGAATCGCCAGCTGATTCGATTAAGCCATTTCTGTCTGTCCGTCGCGTCCGTCCGTCTGTACGTCACCGATTTTGAGGCCTTACATTTTGAGCTAGGAGAATGAAATTCGGTTTATAGGATCCTCGCCAATGGCTTCAAAACAAGTGTAAAATGTTTTTAAAATCCGCTCACTGCCACGCCCACTTTTAAGAAAAACTTAGTTTTTGGCCAAACTTGAAAAAGTTTCTGAACAACATATTTAGACAATCTTAGTATCTATGTTTCGTCTGTATAAAGTTTTTTGCAACACCCACTTTTTTAGGGCGTTTTCAGTAATTTTTATACTCTATCCCATAGGGGTATATTAGTTTTGAAACATAGTTTGTAAAATAGAGAAATAATTTACCTAGATATACCTCAAAGTATTTGGATCGACTCAGAAACGCTAGCTGAGACGATTTAGGCATGTCTGTCCGTCCGTCCGTCACCAGTTTTTGGGCCTTAAATTTTGAGCTAGAAGGGTGAAATTTGGTACACGTGCTCTTTGTTGCTCCCAGCAGAACAAGTGTAAACAATTTGAAATCCGCCCACTGCCACGCCCCCTTTTTAGAAAAACGTATTTTTTGGCCAAACCGTAAAGAATTTTAAAAAAGTGTCTGAGCAGCATATTTAGAGAATCGTAATATCTTTATTTCGTCAATTTAAAGTTTTTGGCCACGCCCACTTTTTGGGGGCGTTTTTTTTTATAAAAAACTTTTTCTGGTAAAATTTTAACATTTTCGAAAATTTTTTTGATGCAGATTCATTAACAATATTAATATGAACATTTCGCCAATATACTTTTTTAACCCACTCCCACTTTTTGGGAGCGTTTTTATATAAGGAGAAAAACCTTGTCTTTTGTAGAACCGTTAAATTTGTTGTGGCAATGTCATTTTCTATATTTGATCCCCATCGTGTTTGAAGCCATGTCCACTTTTTGGAGATATTAGTTTTACAGATGGGATGGTATAGGCATTTTAACGATCCGCACAGCGGATTGTAGCCTTCTCATATGTTTATATATAAAAACCATTTTTATACACTACCCCATAACATATGTAGGAGAAAAACCTTGTCTTTTGTATTTTTAGTATTTAGTATTTAGTATTTTTATTTTGTTCAATGAATGCTTACACAGTAAGAATTTACTTCTTATAATGTAGTGTTAAGCTAATTATAATGAAAATGTGTTGAAAAAAGCTACTTAACAGTTGTTTCATGAATTAAATTAAATTAAAATTTACAATCGGAAAAACAAATTTCATTAAAAACACAAGAGAAAAAAAAAAATTAAATCAAATTAGATCAAATTTAATTTAAATTTAAATTTATTTATATATTAGTTTTGATACATAGTTTGTAACATAGAGAAATAATTTAGGTAGATATACCTCAAAGTATATGGATCGACTCAGAATCGCTAGCTGAGTCGATTAAGCCATGACTGTCCGTGCGTCACCGATTTTTTGGCCTTAAATTTTGAGCTAGAATAATAAAACTTTTTGGGGGCGCTTTCCTACAAAAACCATTTGTATACCCCATCCCAAGGCATTCGCAATAGCAATACTTCGTTTTTTGTCGAACCACAAAAGGTTTTGATAAACTGTCTAACTGTCTGTCGATCCACAGAGCGGATTGTGTTGTTGGGTGTTGTAGAACGACGGTAGATTCTGATTGGCTTTAACTTGACAATCCCCAGTGCTCGCAACTCTGACTACACATCAAAAGTGGTTATTTTTTACCTCCAAGTGGTAACCATCGGGTACTGGTCTCATCCAACCGGATTTGACTTGCTAAACGATAAGTGCGAGTGTTGATAACAAGACGTAAAACACTATAATCACCCTGGTCAGAATGGCGCGGAATGAACACCCGGTCTGCCGTCCCAGGCGAACCTAGATAAGCTTCTTCGACATATTCGAACAACAGGTTATCTAGGAATTTCAAGGTTGTCTGGCCCCTTGAACAGAGATGGTGGCAGATGAATCGAAAGGTCAACGGCAGCGCTCAATCCCGTAGTGGATACTGATGGCCCCATTTCCTAGGTGTATCTAATAAATTGGAACTCGCCCTCCAGGTTGGGGGTTGTGCTTTGGGTTTACTACCCACCCATGGAAAAAAAGCATTGTTACGAAGCAACTATTAGCCTCGGAAAGGACTGATATTACCGTTGACGACCCTGCTAAACGAAAAAAAGGACAACGATGTTCGTATCTGCACCTGGAATGTGAGAACATTAAACTGGATAGGTGCAGGCGAACAACTAGCGGAAGCGCTAAACTGCTACAAAGCAGATATTACTGCCATCCAGGAAATACGATGGGATGGGCCTGGCAAAAAGAGGATGAAAAACTGTGTCATCTACTATGGACCGTGTTATAGTGAGCAGAAACAGCGACTATTCGGATGCGGATTTGTTATAAGTGCCAGACTTAGGCAAGAAGTCTTATGTTTTCATGACATTAGCGAACTCATTGTAACAATTAAGATTGTCTAAATATGTTGTTCAGAAACTTTTTCAAAATTCCTTACTTCCTTCATTATCCTAGCTCAACAGACACACAGACATGGCTTAATCGACTCAGGTGAATATCGCAACCCACCGGTTTTCTCGGGGGCTGCCGATTGCCACATGAAGCGGTCCAAAATAGTCAACCCCGGTATAAGTGATGGGTCGCACGAATGGCGTAAGTCAATACTTTGGCAACTGACACATCAACGGAGTTTCTGGCATGGCGAAACGCAGCTTACAGTCTTGGCATAAATGCTTAGTGTGTCGAACTACTTGTCTCAAATGGGGAATCCAAAAGCGCTGACGAACCTCGTTCACGATAACCTAAACGCTTTTGGTGACGTAGGCGTACATGATAGTAAGCAATCGGCCTCCTAACAACAAAATTTCTCACAAATCTCTTTGCATAGGCTACGACGAGCTCAGGATTACAATGTTTGCCTACACATTGTAATCCTGAGCGCGTCGTACCACCAACAGCAACATTTAATGCAGAAGGTATCTGTTGTGTTCCCGTAAATAAGAACACTATATACGTTAATTAATAATTATAAACTTTATTACCTACTTAAACACTATCGAACATGATATTTTCTCTGTTGAACCACCAGCTATCAACAAGTTGCCAACAGTATCCACCGACAATCGCTGACTTTAGTCGTTTCAAGAATTTCGGTGATCCTTTGTGCTACAAATGGCTTGTAGCGAGTAGCGAAGACTATCCGTACGGATCCAGCTTAAGATAGTCTTGGAGTCACTCCAGAATTAACTATTGGATATCGCTTTTCTATAATGTTTTACAATTGCCGTTGAAGACTAGTTCCCAATACGGCCTATTGCAGCTCAAGGCGGGGAACGGACAACTTTCCATCTAAGGATCTAGATCTCCAGTAGCCAACCACAGAAAACGCTTCCTCGCTGGCATCAACGAAGTTATGCAATTCAATATCAACTGACAGCATTGAGATTTGAGAAATACCGGCGGTGAAGTCGCAGCTCACTTCGTTCACTACGAGCCTCCATTGGCACCATCTGTCATAAAGGCACTCTAGGATGGGCTCATCTCAATCAATGGAATGTTTCCATAATTCTTGCAATAAGATTTGAATGTACACCATTATGTTTGCGGGGAGTCCAAATGGGTCAAAAATTGGCATTGCAATGCGCAACAGTTCGCACTTACTCGGACTCCTTAGTCGCAATAAAACATCCCCAGGAACGCGATGGAAACTCAGCCTAAATGTTAAAGTATAATCTAAAGTTTGCCAGTACATACCCAGTATCTTTTCGGCTACCAACTCCGAATGTCTATTGAGATTTATGGCAGTATCATCAAACGTCTCGGTTCCATAACGAACGTTAGAAACCTCTTTAGAGCTGGATACGAATTTCCTGAGCTCAAATCCTGCGGCCTTGTCTATTGACAGCTATTGATGCTTCAACGACTTCCTCCAGAGATGAAAAAACTATCTACAAAATCATCCACATAATGGTGGTGGAATATGGACTGAACGGCTCGTGGCTGACTTTGGTTTATATTTTTAATAGCTGCGCAATACACGACGAACACGTCACTCCAAAAGTCATGAAAACCATTTCGAAAACTTCTATTGGCTTGGATACATCACCCCATCTCCACAAGAATCTCTGCGCAAATTTATCCTCCGGGCGAATCATGTTGCGCAAAAAGCAACATCTTTTATTCTAATATTGATATCAGTAATGGCTTGTACTCAAAAGGCCCTTTTAGAAGTTACGAATTCAAGGAGATCTTCCTAGACACGGCGTCAACATCGAAGGATAGGCTGTTTTTTCGCCTTATAAGGATTCCTTACTGCAAAATGCGGCAAATATGTACCAAGTTCTTACGTTGGCAGTACTTTCCTCATCTTGGGTCAATTTACGCTCATATTCTTTGGCAATGTAGTCCTTAATTATGCAGTTATAGGACGCTGCAAAGTTGGAATCACTGCTCATCTTCTTCTCGAGAGCCAAAAGTCGAGACTATAGTCTCGGACATAATACGACGTGCTTGAATGTCCTCGATAGACTCCAGCAATGACTACGGCTTCTTCACCCCAAAATTCTTCGTCGTAAAGTACTCACTAACCAATGTTTCGACCAGTGATGAAAACTCAAGTATCCTCCTCGTCAAGCCCATGTGTCTAGTCTACTCCTATTAGTAGCAGAGGTCTAGCATAACCTTTCAATAGCAGCTTCTTCTTTTTCACCCAAATCTCTCACATTCAATGTTTGCGTTGTCAAACAAGGGTTTTGACCGTACCTCACGTAGAATAAACATTGTTTGTTTCTGTCCTTTCCCATTGATTTCCACGTCCGATGTCATCGATGGCTCCGTTTTCATGCATGTCCTTAACTTATTGTACAGTCACCGTCTGATCTTCAAGCCGGCAACTTCGCTATCAATTCTGCTCCATATTATTCGTTTGTGTAAGTGAGTTTCTCCGTTACACTCTCAATCTCTCTGCTTTCTGCATTCCTTTTTTTTTGCTTTATTCCGGTACCACACACAAATAAATTTATTTAAGTGCGTTACGGTTAAACATGGCCCCTGGGCCGCCACCGCTGACGGGCAACAAGTTTGGCACGCTCGATCTCGAGCTCCTGTCTGAGCCCAATAATAAAAAAAGAAAAAAAACTACGTATACCCATATGGATCTTAATAAACCTTTCGAAATAAATACAACACTGCCAGACCCTAAATTCATAGTGATATCCTCTAGTGACCAAAACAAGCCCCTCTCTTCCATAAGTATTTTCTTACTAAAAAGCTATAGATGGCATAAGTACTGCATATGAAAATATAACAGAACTACGTGATGGCAGTCTACTTCTTCTTGCGAAATCTGAGAAAGTAGCCAAATTATTCTTGTCAAAAAAAACACTCGCCAATCTCTGTCCAATCTCCGTTGAACTTCACTCCAATTTAAATTCATCTAAAGGTATAATTTACGCCCCTTGGCTAATAAACCTTCCCGAAGATGAAATAATCAACGAAATGAAACCCCAAGGAATAACAGAGGTTTATAAGTTCAAAAAACCAAAAACTGATAACCAACTTCGCTCCACTGGCCTCGTTCTCCTTACTTTTGACCGCTTCCGCACTCCAAAAACTGTCATTGTTGGTTGGCATACCATAAAAGTAGAAGAATATTTCCCCAACCCCATGCGTTGCCGAAACTGTCAACTTCTTGGCCACACCACCAAGAGATGCACCAGCGCACCCGTTTGTGAAACTAGCAACCTTCCCCCCCACAAACCACAAATTTGCACACGTGTTTTATGTGCCAATTGTTCAGAAGAGCATCCAGCGTATTCTAAAACGTGCAAACGATACCTCAATGAAAAAGAAATTATCAAAATAAAAACAATAAAAAAATGTACCATGGCTGACGCAAAGAAAATATTCAGAGAGCAAAATCCTACTCCGTTACTGTCCACAACATATTCCTCAGTTACACAAGGAATCTCTTCTAGCAGCGTACATACACCATCAACAACTCAAAGTACTTCCAACTCCCCCCCAGCAATAAACTCAGTACCCACCGCCCCACCAATAAGTAAACCAGCCGAACAAAGCAATACAACAAAACAAGACACACCGTCCATAAGAAATATGGTCCCATCAACTTCCTCCAATAAACAAAACAACAAAATCAACCAAAGTAATAACACAAATTTGACACAAACTGTCCCCTCCATAAATACATCTCAAAGCTTTTCGACAGCATCTACCTCACTCGCACCTACCGAAACAATACAATGGCCCTCCGCACATGAGATGAATATTTTGGTGTGAAACCGGTTTTATGGGCGAGGGGACTGAGGTATACGGAGAGAAAATGGTTGAAAATCTTCAACCGAGTTTTTGCGGTGGAACAAGGTTGAAAACCAATACAAACACATTTTTCGCCATTTTAGGTCTGAAATTTTGTTTGTGACATTCGGCTCTCATACGCGTTTTGTGAGTCGAGCAGTCAACATCAATGTAATTGCATATACTCACACACAAACCTAGGGGCTTGCGAATTCTCAAAAGTACTCAAGGCAAATGTCAATTTCTATAGAATTACTAACACAACATGTATACAATTTGTTCTGCCGGCATATTCATCTCGTGTGCGATTGGAGTATGGTGTGAAACCAGTTTCACACCAGAGTTAAACTCATCTCATGTGCGGAGGCCCAATCGCAAAAACAATCGATCATTTCATCTTCAAACACATATAGAACTGATACTCTTCTCTCAAAAGACAATTTACTCAACCAACAACCAAACACTCTCACTTACTACACTACCACACAATCACCAATCTCAGCTATCACTCAATCACTAATAGAAAATAATAATTACTATATGACGAATAATGATGATGACGACACATCATAATAACAATGATGCTTTCCCCAATACAGACTCTGCACCTCAGAAATTGAGCCATTCGGACTCATTACAGAGTTTGAGAGGCTCAACATCTGGGCTGCAGAGTCAAGTTAATCACCCATATACTTCGATCTCCACAGGTCGGGGTCATTTTTCAAACTCATCGAACTTACTTAACTCAAATCCCATACCAAACAACTCCAATATGAAAATTAAAATCCTTCAATGGAACATGAAAGGTTTCGTTAACAATTATGACGAGTTGTGCATGCTTATAAAAGAAGAATCACCAAGTGTTATAGCTATTCAAGAGACTCACTGTGCGTTTGGTTTCACACCATGTACCCCTAAATCTTTCAAAGATTATTTCACTAATTTCTCCTATAACGACACCGCAAAACAAGGCATAGGCATACTTATCAAGAACAACATACCTCATAAGCAATTACCTATTAGTTCCAATATATTAACGTCAGCTTTTGAAATTCAGCTACAGTTAAAATTTACTTTTATCTCCATTTACATTTTGCCTGATCAAACCTTCTCTGCTAGGGATTTAGAAAATATACTGAATCAAACTCAACCTCCGTTTCTAATTGTTGGCGATGTTAATGCCTGGTGTACTTTGTCGGGTTCGCCTACGAATAATACACGGGGTAACATTGTGGAACAGTTTCTATCAAACTCAAACCTCATGGTGTTGAATGACGGTTCCCCTACGCATTTTTCCACACACAGCACATTTACTCACATTGACATCACATGCTGTTCGACCGAATTATTTGCCAAAATTACTTGGTACATTTTAGAGGATCTATTTAATAGCGACCATTTCCCTATAGTTTCCACTAAGCTATTGGCCCCTCTTACTCGAATACATCGGTGAGTCGCAAATTCAAAACTGATCTCGCTAACTGGCCTTTGTTCAAAAAGACCACTTTAGAATACTTGTCAGATAGAAATCCCTCACCAAATATTAATAAAGAGGCAGCCTTGCTCCTCAAAGCTATTCGTGTTGCTGCCAACAAGTCAATACCTGAAAACTCACCAAAAACCTCCAAACGGAAAGTGCCCTGGTGGAGCCCTATGCTGAAGGCACTCCGCTGCGAGAAAATGCATGCATGGCGAAATTTCAAAAAACATCCCAATCAAGGTAATCTAATAGCATATAAAAAATCAAACGCCAACTTTCGTAGAGAAATGAAAATTAACAAAGAAAAATCCTTAAAAAACTTCACTTCATCTCTAAACCCAAATTCCTCTCCATACACTATTTGGCATAATATCCGCACTTTGACTGGAAACTACACACCACAACACATAAAATGTATATCTACACCTTCAGGTACAATATCTGCACCCCCAGACATTAGCAATTTCTTTGCGCGCTCTTGGTCGAATTTATCGAAAGATAAGCACTTTTCAGGCAGATTCAAAACTGATAAAGATTCATTTTTAAACTCTGCTCTTGATTCTTCATCAATCCCAGAGTCAGCCAGACATATAGAAAAAGCTATAACAAGTATAGAATTGGAATGTTGTTTAACGAGACTCAAAGGTAAAACACCTAGCAGAGACAGGGTATCTTATCCCATGTTAAAAAATCTCCCAGGCGCAGTAAGCCATAGACTAAGGGAACTATATAATAATATTCTCGATGTAGGAATAATCCCACAAAGCTGGAAGCAAGCAATAATAATACCCATACCCAAACCTAATAAAAACATTAGCGATGTAAACGGCTATCGTCCCATATCGCTTATTCCCTGCATGTCCAAGTTACTAGAGAAGATAGTCGCGAAGAGATTAATGTGGTTCATTGAAACCAGAAAACTAATTAGTCCTAATCAGGTCGCTTTCAAACCAGGTAAAAGCTGTGCGGATGCGCTACTTCACCTGGATCACTACATCTCCAAAGCATTGTCATCTCGCAATCACGTCACAATTCTCTCGCTCGATTTTGAAAGGGCCTTCGATAGGATAGGCATACATTTGGTCTTGTCTAAACTTAAAGCTTGGGGCATTGGCCCCAAAATATATAACTACGTCAAGTCATTTCTCACCAACAGAAAAATTTGTGTTAAAACAAATAACTGTTATTCACCTTCCTTTTCACTTTTTAATGGCATTCCTCAAGGCTCACCATTATCAGTAGTACTTTTCATAATAGCTTTTGATTATCTGAGCAAAATAATTACCAAACACCACCTTCTAGATCACTGCATATATGCGGATGATATTTACATCTTGTGTAAAAACAGTAATCTAGGTGAGACAAAAAATGTGATATCTAAGGTTGTGAAAGATATACAAAAATGGACAATCCGATCCGGTGCTAAGCTTTCACTAGAGAAATGCAAATCATTGCACATTTGCCGAAAAACTTCATGTTGTGGTTTGTCCTTTACTTTTAATGATATTAATATAGAAAATGTCGATAATTTAAGAATATTAGGCTTGTTGTTTAACAAAAAATATAGTTGGAAACCACACTGTTTAGAACTTAAAAAGAGCCTAACTGCAAGAGCCGGCATAGTTAATTATTTATCTAGTAAAAAATGTAACTCTAATATTAACACTCTTTGTAGAATAACTAGATGTTTAGTATTAAGTAAAATCGATTACGGGTTACTAATCTACGGCAACTGCCCAAAGTCTACAATCAACACGATAAAGGCACCCTATCATCAAGCAGTGCGTAGAAGTATTAATGCATACCCTACGAGTCCGATAAAAAATATATTGGCCGAAGCCGGGCTCCCATCTCTCGAGGAACGTGTTATTTCAACTAGAGCAAAGTTGCATATAAAGGTAGCGTACTCTAACGGTTCAATTATCGACAAGGACTATCTGTCCGACTTAAATGCAAAAACCATTAGGCGCATACCATCAGCCATCTCTCTTGCTATTGTTACTGCGAAACACTTAGAGCTACCTACTAAACGCATTATACCCTACAAATGCTCATGTCCACCATGGTTCATAAAACGTACATCGCTGATTATGGACATATCGCATATAAAAAAAATGAACACGTCCCCTGATATGTTTCGTCGCATGTTTCTCAGCATCTCCTCCAAACTGAAGGATAGCAAATGGATTTTTACATTCACAGACGGATCTAAAACCAACATTAGCACATCATTTGCTGGCACTCATGTAAACGGCGCCATAATAAGCATAGGCATATTACCAACTTATGCATCCATTTTTACTGCTGAAGCCATAGCTATACAAAGAACCATAACCTTAACAGCTAAATTGCGCTGTAAACTAATTATATGCACAGACAGCCTATCAGTCTTAAGGGCAATTATGAATCCTAATCACAACACCATAATTATAAACAAGATCAGAGACTGTCTTATAAAACGATCAGAAAAATTGAAACTCATGTGGGTACCAAGTCACGTAGGGATCCCAGGGAATGAACTCGCTGACACTGCTGCAAATCTCGCGCATAATGCCCCTGTTTACTTTCTTGACACTTATTCTAAGTTGGACCTTCTCAAAATGGCTAACCGCAAACTCAAAGCAAAGGAACTTCTCGACTGGAGCAACTTCCATCATCACTACTCATGCATAAATCCAACAAAATCAAAGCCATTATACCCACTCACTACATCCAAAAGCATGAACACAGTTTTCGTAAGATTACGTCTAGGACACACGGCTACTACACACCAGCATCTTCTTAAGGGTGAAAGACCTACCCTGTGCCAATTATGCAACGCTAACATCGACATCAACCATGTTTTAGGTATAGGCGAATGCCCTTCCTTCACAACCGCAAACCGTCTTTTACCTGCAAACACATCAGCCCACGAAATTCTTAGTAACCCTAATCACGATAACATTACTCAAATGTACAACCTTATTCGCAGTTTAAAAATAGAAATATAAACAAATCTACAAATAACCATAGAGCCGAAAGCCCTCGCAGCTAGTGCTCACTAAATAAGTTAGCATATCTATTTTAAATTGTATGTTAATAAATTATAATAATAATAACTTATTGTAGTGCGAGTGTCTTGACCGTTCTTTCAATCCGAGAAACTTAACCAGCGACACTTCAAGGAGTGTTGTTCAAGATCCTTAAATTAGTAGAGCGTATGTCTCCACTTGGGTCTTTTCTACATACAAGACCACTGGCACTATGCGAAATAGCACTTCAAGACTGATTCCTTTTTCTGGTGGTGCCGATTCAAATCGGTTGGCACAGCTATCTATGTATCATGAAGCAGCGGATGATGATTTCGTTGACAACCTTCGACACGGCAATTTTACTTCTTAGTACGGCATTGTGCTGAATTGTGTCCCTTCCTATGGAAACAGAACCATAATTTGGCGTCCTTTACGGCCTTACATCGTTCGGCTATGATAGAGTTTTTGAAACCAGAGCACTTGACCACATTAGGTTCACCATTGCCCAAAACACACTCCTCCGTATTATTAAACGATGATTAGCTAACCAATAACTAACTTGACAGTTTTCCCCATAAGACATACTCGCGCAAATGTCAAAAGTTAGTCACTGATTAGCTAATCAGCGTAAGGGGGGCTGACTCTTGGCCACTTCAGACGTATGCAACAGAGATCTTCTGGCTGGTTCTTGTCGCTCTCTATGCAGATCGCGGCTGGACACATGTGTCGACGTCACTAAGCTGATGTAACTCGCTTACCTGTCCAAACACGTGCTAAAATCGACAACCGTCGGATACGGTTGGATATCATGTTGAGCCCATTCATTGCGTCTAGTGCATAGTGCATATCTCCACTATGCAGCTTCGAAACCAAACCCTAAATCAATGTAGGATTCGCTATATGCTGATGTCCTTGCGCAGCTTGCGAATGTTGCCAAGTTCCTTGTTTTTACAGCAAATGGCACTATCTGCTCAATGTTGTCCTCCGAAATTGCAGGTATTAACCCTATTAATCTGGCTTTTAATTAAGATATCATGGCGTCGCGTCGGAAGCCAACTGTCCATAAGCTTCCCAAACGCTATCTGGGTGATTCAGCAGTGATTGTACTGTTTCCTTTCCACACCTTTGAGGTAACGTTGTAGTCGAAGACTATTTTTTACAGCTATTGATTCTGTCATCGCTGTGGAGAAAATTGGCCAATCCTCCGGGCTCCCATCGAACTCTCGTAGGTCATAATGTTTGCAGTAGGGCTTAGAAACCGAACTCAACCAACTTGGAGTGCGCAACTTTAGGCAGTAAGCTAAGGACCTGGCTAATTGGAGAGGCATGTTGCCAGAAGCCCAGGTTCCTTCCGGACTGTAGCGCCACTTTAGTAAATACGTTCTCAGAGTCTACTTTTCTTCTAAGTTTGGCAAACGATGTTAAGATTCCATTCTTTCATCCGACCACATTTTATTAATTACATAGTTAGTGTATCCTCCTTACCAAGTCATATCCCGCGGCTTAAGTATCACGACAGAAAGTTCACATTTTTTTGGGAGCATTATTAAGCTTTAATTTATGTATTTCTATCCTTACATTGATAAGGTCTTTCGTCGCCAGTATTAAATAGCATTGATTGATTGACAAAACTACGACTTTTTACTGGACTGTATTTGACGTTTTATGGATCTGTTCCCATACTTTTGCAGAGATATAGAATTGACCTACAACAATAATTAGTAAGAATTAATAAAAATTATATTTTACGGGAACAGACATTATCCAACCAAGAATGTATCTGAGTTCTCGAGCACACCGATATTACCATTATTAACAGCAAATGCAATAGATCAAACTAGACTAACAATTCATTGGAATATCATATTTATTTCACTTAACTTGGATTACACAACATCTATAAATGTAATAGGATTCGTATCAAATTTTTTTGGCAAAAATAATATGTCTTTAAATGGACCAATTTGAATTTACAAACTTACAATGAGTGTATTGGATTACCAATTAAGATCCATATTAGCTTGAAATCCCAGTCACATTTCCATTCCTAATTGGCTTATTTGAGTAACTGAACATCACCGTAAAATTATCTGAATATTTGTGTGGAAAATAAAAATAAATGCCATTAGCTCCAATGTATACTGCACTGTAAGCCATAGTTTTGGTAATTGTTATTAACTTGGACCCAAAATTCTGGGGATAGTGACTGATTTCCCTCATGAATCCATCGCGCAACAAATGCCATCTAAGCCAAACTGAGCCAATGCAAACAATATTTAAATCACCGCTTTTAACCAAATCCTCGTAATCTTTTGGAAATAAAGCCAACGCACCTCGTGCACACCGATATTACCATTATTTTAAGAAAATGCAATAGATCGTATTAGACTAACAATTTATTGGAATATCATATTTATTTCACTTAACTTGGATTACACAACATCTATAAATGTAATAGGATTCGTATCAAAATTTTTTGGCAACAATAATAAATGTCTTTAAATGGACCAATTTGAATTGAAAATTTAACAACAAACTAAAATAAAAATGTATGCAATAACGATAGATCACATTAGGATTCGCTTTACAAACTTACAATGAGTGTATTGGATTACGAATTAAGATTCATATTAGCTTGAAATCCCATTCGCATTTCCATTCCTAATTGGCTTATTTGGATAACTGAACATCACCGTAAAATTATCTGAATATTTTCGTGGAAGATTAAAATGAATGCCATCAGCTCCAATGTATACTGCACCGTAAGCCATAGTTTTGGTAATTGTTATTAATTTAAGACCAAAATTCTGGGGATATTGACTGATTTCCCTCATGAATCCATCGCGCAACAAATGCCAACTAAGCCAAACTGAGCCAACGCAAACAATATTTAAATCACCGCTTTCGACCAACTCCTCGTGAACTTTTGGAAACAAAGCCAACGCACTTCGTGCCATATGATGACCAGCTTCTTCGAATAGGGAAAGACACAACTCGTCACCATCGTCGGCTGCTGCGGCCAATTTTTCACACATACCCGCGAAAAATGGTTTGTCAAACTTGGCGTAGCAATGATCCAAGAGATCTAATCTATTGTTGATGTTAAAGTGCTGCTTAATCATTTCCCATGCACGAGTGATGGGATATTTCGATTTCTCAAAGTTGTCCATGTCGTCAAAGACTATCTTCATTGCTCTGTGCGCAATATACCACGCTAAAATGATATTATTAATAGTTAATTAGTCCATTGTTAATGTAAAAGTTAAAAAATTGATAAGTAATATATTATTTGTGCACCCAATATAGGACGGTGCAGGGAAATAACTTCACACAGAAAATAACTTCACCTCAAATGGTGTTATTTCACTTTGTAAAAGAGAAATAGCACCAAATTTTGGAATTTTCAATGACAAAGTGAAATAACGCCAAACATTACTTGTGAAATTTTGATGCAAAGTCATTAATTATGATAATATGAACTTTTTAACCTACCATTGGGATCGTTTTCCTACAAAAAGCATTTGTATACCCCAAAGCATATGCAGGAGAAACAAGTTGTTTTTTGTCGAACCATAAGAGATTTTAATAAACTGTCCGAACAATATGTTGAGACAACGTTATTTTCCGTATTTTATCGCCATAAAGCCCACATTTTGGGGATATTAATTTTAAGGTTGCAAAATGATAGGGTATTAAACGATCCGCACAGCGGATTGTAGCCTACTCATATGTTTATACCCTATCCCATAGGGGTATATTAGTTTTGATACATGGTTTGTAACATAGAGAAATAATTTAGCTAGATATAGCTCAAAGATCGACTCAGAATCGCAAGCTGAGTCGATTAAGCCATGTCTGTCTGTCTATCCATCCGTCCGTCTGTAGGTTACAGGTTTTTAGGCCTTACATTTTTAAGCTAGGATGATGAAATTTGGTATATGCGATCGTTGTACGTGCTGTTCGAACAGGTATAAACATTTTCAAAAATTGTTTATAAAAATCTTTTTTTTTGTCAAACGGTTAAGAATTTTGAAAAAGTGTCTGAAGAGCATATTTAGAAAATCTCAATATCTATATTTCGTCCATATAAACCTTTTTTGGTCAAATTTTCAAATATTCGAAAAAAACTTTTGATGCAAAAACATTAATAATATTAACATGAACATTTCGTCCTTAGACCATTTTAACCACGCCCACATTTTGGGAACGTTTTCCTACAAAACCATTTGTATACCCTACCCCAAGGCATATGCAATAGAAAAACGTTGTTATTTGATAAACTGTTTTAATAATATGTTGTAACAATGCATTTTCTATATTTCATCGCCATTGGGCCCACATTTTGGGGATAATAATTTCAGGGATGGGATAGGATAGCGTATTCAACAATCCGCACATCGGATTGTAGTCTTCTCATATGTTTTTAATTAGTTGTGGGAAATAACTTCACAAAATGTGCGGTGGAGTTATTGCTCACCTTCATATCGGATCATATCGGACTAGTATTAGGGAAACTTAAAAAAGTAACACTAACACCCTAATAAGATTCTGTTAATTACATATTATAACCAAATACAAGTAACCGCATTTATTCATACTTCTTTTAGTTCAGACACTACCTACATATCTTGAAGCACTACACGAATCGGTATTTTCTGTCCTCATTCTTTCGGCCGTACATAATTCATCAAATAAGGATAAGGCTTCATAGGAATAAACACATTTGAAGAACGTACTGTGGATATTCTGGTTTTGCTGAATTATTAAATAACCCTTCCTAGCTGACCAGCATAAAATTAGTTATGGAGTTCCTTTATTGGATCTTTCTACTAGTTCTATTTTAAGTCCTCCGGCCAAGTGCTGGAAGATTAGTAGGAAAGTAGAGTCAATTTAAGGCACTTTCAATCGAACATGCGCAAGGAGGGCGAATGGATTTTCCATTTACATCCAATTCTTATATTGACACAAAGACAGAACATTCACTTAAATACAAATGAACTGAATAGCTGGAAGCAGTATGCCCAGTATCAACAAGATATGGTGATTACTTATATTTGAGACGAGCATGTTAAATATATGCATGTCGGTAAGTTTGAAATCGATTTCATTTTTTAAATGAACAGGATATAGAAAAGATAAAAAAAGTTCTCGGCAAACTCAAGGAGGATCAGTAGGAATGCAGTTTAAAATGATATAACGAAGCTTCTCCATTCATTTTTCTGTACCAAGTTAAATATTTGCCACAAAGTAGTTTAATATGAACAGATATTAAAAATATATTAACATCCTTTAAAAAAAAGCTGTGCATACTTGTTACACATTTAACACACTCCATTGTAATTCACTGCACCTTCCATTTTGCGATCGAAGCACAACAACTAATTACCACACTGCATTCATTCATTTGTTATTGTTTACATGTTAAGCACAGCGGTTATCAGAGTTCATCAGCCGCCTATCCTACAGCACTGTATCACTTCACCAGCATCGAATGCATTCAATGACCTACTTCCATGTGCTGCCTTGCGTACGTGTTTTATTTTGTCAATGCAACCCGTATCTACGAGTAGCACTTTCCGGCTCTACTCACCGCTGCCTTCATCACCAAGAAAGTTTCCCCATCCACCGCATGAGTATGATGTTCCATCTGGATTGCGCAGCATAGCATTTGATCCGGTACCAGAGATTAGAACAAGTCCCCCAATTGGAGACGCTGTAAATACGCTACCAATAGTGTCACTGCACACCACATAGCTATCGGCGAGGTCAGGAAAAGAAGTCCGCAATTCTTGCTCCAGTTTTCGATTGGTGGCTTCCTAAAATGAACAGTCATTTTAACCTTGAAACGCTTGTTAAGTTATATATCCACTTTCATCCGAGTATTGAATGGACACTCAAAACATACCTGCTCGCATCCACTCAAACTTAGTCCCAAACTGGCTAAACGTGTATTATGTGATAATTGGGCGTCCGACTTTGCCCGCTGAACCATGTCTGCTATCCGTCGAGCACATTCCGGAATTCCAACCATCCAGTGATTTGTGCCAAGACCAGTTGTCTGTGATATGCATTCACCTTCAGCATTGCAAATCACCAAACGGGAGTGGGTTGCGCCACTGAAAGTAAAAGTGAATGTAAAGTTGTTTTAAGATAGTTTTACTTCTTGGAATGAGTATAAATATAGAAGCTATCCATTGTTGCAGAAACCGATCACTGGGTCAATGACTCAATGCATAGGTTTTTACGGAAATTCGAAAGAGTTTCCATCAAAAGAGTTACCGAGTATAATGTTGAGAAGAAGGTAGAAACTAATTTTACGAACAAGTTTATCTGGTTTCGAAAAGAGAGTCGATATTAGGCATTTACTTTGGATCTAAACAAAAGAGGTGCAAGTATATGGCGGTCGATTTAATAATACCAAACCAGCTTAATCATTTAATTAATATTGCACGATTACTAATTCTTATGCTTATGCTTATAAATGACCTACTAGCAGAACCCAGTGCGCTACACTTATTATAATATTGGTTCAACTACAGGTCATTAAAAAGGAAAAAAAACATATGAGAAGGCTACAATCCGCTGTGCGGATCGTTGAATAGCTTATCCCATCCCATCCTCAAAATTAATATCTCCAAAAAGTGGGCTTTATGGACCTATAATATAGAAAATGACATTGTCACAACATATTGTTCAAACAGTTTATCAGAATCTTTTGTTGTTTGACAAAAAACATCGTTTTTCTCCTGCATATGCTATGGGGTAGGGTATCCAAACGGTTTTTGTAAGAAAACGCCCCCAAAAAGTGGGCGTGGGTCAAAATGGTCTAAAGACGAAATGTTTATATTAATATTATTAATGATTCTGCATCAACATTATTTTTCGAAATATTTAAAATTTGACCGAGAAATTTTTTTTATTAAAAACGCCCACGAAAAGTGGGCGTGGCAAAAAACTTTATATGAACGAAATATAGATATTACGATTCTCTAAATATGCTGCTCAGATACTTTTGTAAATTCTTTACGGTTTGGCCAAAAAAATACGTTTTTCTAAAAAAGGGGCGTGGCAGTAGGCGGATTTCAAAAATGTTTACACTTGTTCTGTAGGCACGGACGAGGATCCTACATACCAAATTTCATAAAAAACATCGTTTTTCTCCTGCATATGCTATGGGGTAGAGTATACAAACGGTTTTTGTAAGAAAACGCCCCAAAAAGTGGGCGTGGGTAAAAATGGTCTATGGACGAAATGTTCATATTAATACTATGTACCAATGATTTTGCATGCATCAAATTTTTTTTTGAAAATTTTAAAATTTGACCAGAAAACGTATTTTTAAAAAAAAAATGCCCCCAAAAAGTGGGCGCGGCAAAAAACTTTATATTGACGAAATATAGATATTACGATTCTCTACATATGCTGCTCAGACTTTTTTTTTAAATTTCTTACGGTTTGGCCAAAAAATACATTTTCCTAATAAGGGGGCGTGGCAGTGGGCGGATTTCAAAAATTTTTACACTTGTTCTGGTGGCACGGACGAGGATCCTATATACCAAATTTCATTTTGTCCTAGCTCAAAATTTAAGACCCAAAAATCGGTGACGAACAGACAGACGGACGGACTGACGGGCGGACAGACAGACATGGCTAATTCGACTCAGCTAGCGATTCTGAGTCGATCCATATACTTTAAGGTATATGCAGATAAATTATTTCTCTATGTTACAAACTATGTATCAAAACTAATATACCCCTATGGGATATAACATATGAGATGGATACAATCCGCTGTGCGAATCGTTTAATACCCTATCCCATCCCGTCCCACTTTTAAAACTAATATCTCCTAAAAGTGGGGATGGCTATAAAGTTTATGAGCATGAAATATAGAAATATAGTTTATGATTTTTCGATTTTTCTGGTAGGGTGTACAGATGATTTTTATTGGATAACGCACCCAAAAGTGGCCTTATTTTAAATCTATAGTCCAAATATTCATATTAACATTACCAACGTTTTTGCATCGAAAGTTTTTTTTTCGAATTTTATATTATCTATAACACAAGCATGGGTGAAAAATATTTTATTTAAAACAATAATAATTTTATAGCTCTTGATATCTTAGCCGGCCCATTTTTTACCGACTAGTCACAAAAACAATTTATTTTTACGCACAAATTTTCAAAACATTAACTGTCGTACTCTAGATATATGATGGTTAATATTTAACACGCAAAGGAGTTGTCACGATCACTGATATGATCACATCCATTTTCTGTAACGATGCTTATATTAAGCCTATGAAATTACGCAAAGTGTTAAAGCTCTTACTATTATGGGAGGTACCACGCCTACTTGTTCCACCACGACCAATTTGATACCCTATCCCATAGGGGGTATATTAGTTTTGACATTAAGTTTGTAACATAGAGAAGTAATTTTGATACGTATACCTCAAAGTATATGGATCGATTCAGAATCGCTAGCTGAGTCGATTAAGCCATGTCTGTCTGTCCGTCCGTCCGTCTGTGTGTCACCGATTTTTGGGCCTTAAATTTTGAGCTAGAGTGTTGAAATTTGGTATATAGACTCTCTGGCCGACGAAGCAGAACAAGTGTAAAAATGTTTGAAATCCGCCCACTGCCACGCCCCCTTTCTGAAAAACGTAGTTTTAAGCCAAACCGTAAGGAATTTCAAAAGTGTCTGAGCAGCATATTTAAACAATCCTAATATCTATATTTCGTCTATACAAAGTTATTTGCCACGCCCACTTTTTGGGGGCGTTTTTAGTAAAACCCGCTTTTTGACCAAATTTTAAAACTTTCGAAAATATGTTTGATGCAAATACTTCCGCAATGGTAATATAAACATTTTGTCCATAGATCATTTTCACCTACGCCCACATTTTGGGGGCGTTTTCTTACAAAAACCATTTGTATACCCAATCCCATGGCATTAGCAATAGAAATACGTTGTTTTTTGTCGAACCACAAAAGATTTTGATAAACTGTCTGAGCAATATATTGTGACAATGTCATTTTCTGTATTTCATCGCCATAAGGCCTATATTTTGAGGGTATTAATTTTAAGGATGGGATGGGATAGGGTATTAAACGATCCGCACAGCGGATTGTAGCCTTCTCCTATGTTTTTAGATAACTAACTAATCAGCTTAGTACTTCAAATGCTCACATTTATTTTCAATAATGTGGCTTTCATAGTATTTCAGATATTTTGTTTTTGTATGGGAGATGCCATGTCCCCTAATCAGATCCCAGCCATTCGAAAGACCACTCAAAATTATAACCAATATACTTGGACAAAGTTGGAAGACTCTGGCTGTTATAGAACTCAAGATTTTTGTATGATAAATAATTTTCATGTGCCACGCCCACTTTTCGATTCCGCTAAATCTATGTAGTGCTTCTGACATTAGTCGGACATAATTCCGAGAATTGTTATCCCGAAAACCTAACATACCGAAAGGCCAAAATCGGGATTATCAGGATTTTTAATTTATCGGATTTTGAGTTTTCGTGATTTCGTATTTTTAGGTTCTTGGGATTATGACCCCGAGCCTTTCAAGACACTAACTATTTAATTATAGTCTGGCTTTCATAATACTAAACTTTCTACTTTCTCTAGATAATTTGTTTTTGTGTGGAGGTGCCATGCTCACTTTTCCGATCCCGACAATTTTTATACCCTATCCCATAGGGATATATTAGTTTTGATACATAGTTTGTAACATAGAGAAATAATTTAGCTACATATACCTCAAAGTATATGGTTCGACTCAGAATCGCTAGCTAGGTCGATTTAGCCATGTCTGTCCGTCCGTCCGTCCGTACGTCACCAGATTTTGGGCCTTAAATTTTGAGCTAGAAGCATGAAATTTGGTACACGTGGTCTTTGTTGCTCCCAGCAGAACAAGTGTAAACATTTTTGAAATCCGCCCACTGCCACGCCTCCTTTTTAGAAAAACGTATTTTTTGGCTAAACCATAAGGAATTTTAAAAAAGTGTCTGAGAAGCGTAGTTAGACAATCATAATAAATATATATCGTTCATATAGAGTTTTTTGCCATGCCCACTTTTTGGGGGCGTTTTATATAAAAATCGTTTTTCGGTCAAATTTTAAAATTTTCAAAAAAAAATTGATGCAGAATCATTAGTCATATTAATATGAACATTTCTTCTATAGACCATTTTAACTCACGCCCACTTTTAGGGGGCGTTTTTATATAAAAACCATTTTTATACACTTCTCCATAACAAATGCAGAAGAAAAACCTTGTCGTTTGTAGAACCGTAAAATTTGTTGTGACAATGGCATTTTCTATGTTTAATCTCCATCGTGTCTTAAGCCATGTCCACATTTTGGTGACATTAGTTTTACAGATGGGATGGGATAGGGTATTCAACGATCCGCACAGCGGATTGTAGCCTTCTCATATGTTTCTATTGCATATGCCTTGCGGTAAGGCATATAAATGGTTTTTGTAAGAAAACGCCCCCAAAAAGTGGGTATAGGTGAAAATGATATAAGACAAAATGGAAGTATTTGCATCAAAATGGAAGTATTTGCATCAAATACAAAATACATCAAATACAAATAGCCATGTCCTTCCGAGACGGAAGGACATGGCTTAATCGACTCAGCTAGCGATTCTGAATCGATCCATATACTTTGAGGTATATGTATCGAAATTATTTCTCTATGTTACAAAGTTAATGTCAAAACTAATATACCCCTATGGGATAGGGTATAAACATATGTGAAAGCTACAATCGTTGAATACCCTATCCCATTCCATCCTTAAAATTAATATCCTCAAAATGTAGGCTTTATGGCGATGAAATACAGAAAATGACATTGTCGCAACATAGCTATTGTTCAGACAGTTTATCAAAACCTTTTGTGGTTCGACAAAAAACAACGTATTTCTATTGCTAATGCCTTGGGATGGGGTATACAATTTTTTTTTTTGTAAGAAAACGCCCCCAAAATGTAGGCGTAAGTGAAAATGATCTATAGATAAAATGTTTATAACGGGTCCGCGATCTAACGTTTTTTTTTTTCAACTAGTGCTTATTTCGTGAATGGTAATAATTAGCTCATGTCTGATTCGACAGATAAATAGTTTTATCCTTCCGCTGAACGAATATGGTTGTGTATACGCTTGAACAACTCTGGGAAATATTGCTACATTACTTTGAAAATCATGGTAGTGCTGCAGAATGTGTGCGAAAATTGCGTACGGATTTTGGAAGAGAAGCACCGTCAGCTCCGTATGTTCGTTATCTTGTGAAAAAAGTGAAAGAAACTGGCATCCTCATTGATAAACCAAAGCGTGAAAAGCCAAAAACACTGCGTACACCCGAGAATATTGCTGCTGTGGCAGAAAGTGTGCGTGAAGCGGCATCAACATCAATTCACCGTCGTTCTCAAAAATTGAACATTTCGGAGCCATCATTGAGACGAATTTTGCATAAAGACCTTGGTATGACGCCATACAGTCCAATTGGTTCAGGAGTTGAAGCCAACTGACCATCCAATGCGTTTTCGCTTCGCTAAGTGGGCCTGCGATCGACTTAGAGAAGATGCCGATTTTGCCAATTTTTCAGATGAAGCTCATTTTGATTTTGGAGGGTATGTAACCATGCAAAATTGTCGCATTTGGGGCACAGAAAACCCGCACGCAAACATTGAAAAGCCGATACACCCACAACGACTCACTGTTTGGTGCGGATTTTGGTCCATAGGCATAATTGGGCCATTTTTCTTCGAAAATGAGCAAGGAGTGGCCGTTACAGTCAATGGCGATCGTTATCGGGCCATGTTGAACGAATTTTTGTTCACAAAAATTGAAAAGGATGATATTGGCAACATTTGGTTTCAACAGGACGGCGCTACGTGCCACACAGCCGAAGCTACACTCGATGTTTTGCGCCCTGTTTTTGAAGATCGCTTTATCAGCCGCAGAGCTGTTGTCGTTTGGCCACCTCGGAGCTGCGACTTGACACCGTTGGACTATCATTTGTGAGGTGCCGTTAAAGATAAGCGTTACGCCGACAAGCCAGAGATAATTGACGCTTTATAGGACAATAGGAAGCCATTGGTGAAATGCAGCTGCACACAATCGATAATGTGCTTAAAAATTGGACCGATCGTGTAGGCTACTGCATGGCCAGCCGAGGCAGCCATTTGAATAAAATTATTTTCCATTATTAACCGGAAGGCTTGTGCTTTCAAATAAAAAAATAAATTTGATAAAATAATCAGTAGTTTTTTTTATAGCATTTTCAAAAAAAAAAAGTTATTTGCCGGACCCTTTATTACCATTACGGAAGTATTTGCATCAAAAGTTTATTCGAAAGTGTTAAAATTTGGACGAAAAGCGTTTTTTAATAAAAACGCCCCCAACAAGTGGGCGTAGCAAAAAACTTTGTATAGACGAAATATAGATATTTTTTAAAATTCCTTACCTTTGGCTTAAACCTACGTATTTCTAAAAAGGGGGCGTGGCAGTGGGCGGATGTCAAAAATGTTTACGCTAGTTCTGCTTCGTCGGCCAGAGAGTCTATATACCAAATTTCAACACTCTAGCTCAAAATTTAAGGCCCAAAAATCGGTAACACACAGACGGACGGACGGACGGACAGACAGACATGGCTTAATCGACTCAGCTAGCGATTCAGAATCGATCGCGATCCATATACTTTGAGGTGTATTTATCGAAATTATTTCTCTATGTTACAAACTTAATGTCAAAACTAATATACCCCTATGGGATAGGGTATAATGAACGAGTGGTGGATGTACGATCCGCAATTTTCTCTTTCAGTGAGATCAAATACCAATCATGCGAAAATTTGACGATTTTCATAGTTTGACCAAAATACACAATATCATTTATTTTGTAATTGATGTTAAAACATATGAGAAGACGACAATCCGCTGTGCGGATCGTTTAATACCCTATCCCATTCCATCCTTAAATTAATATCCCCAAAATGTGGTCTATATGGTCATAAAGTATTGAAAATGACGTTGCCACAAAATATTGTTCAGAATGTTTATCTAATTCTTTCATGGTTCTACAAAAAACAACGTTTTTCTATTGCATATGCCTTGGGGTAGGGCATACAAATGGTTTTTGTAAGAAAACGCCCCTAAAAAGTCGGTGTGGGTTAAAGTGGTCTATTGACGAAATGTTCATATTAATACTACCAATGATTGTGCATCAACAATTTGACCAGGAAACGTTTTTTTTTTTTATAAAAAACGCCCCCAAAAAGTGGGCGTGGCAAAAAACTATATAGACTTTTAAAATTCTTTACGGTTTGGGTAAAAAATACGTTTTCATAAAAAGGGGGCGTTGCAGTGGGCGGATTTCAAAAATGTTTACACTTGTTCTGGTGACACGGACAAGGATCCTATGTACCAAATTTTATTATCTTAGCTCAAATTTGAAGGCCCAATAATCGGTGACGAACAGGCAGACGGACGGACAGACAGACAGATATGGCTAATTCGACTCAGCTATCGATTCTGAGTCGATCCATATACTTTGAGGTATACGTAGAAAAATTATTTCTCTATGTTACAAACTATGTATCAAAACTAATATACCCCTATGGGATAGGGTATACAAAATACATATAATGTGAAAATGTGATTATAAGAACTTTTATTCCGGAATTGGAACGCATCGGTGTCCATGTGAATAATATTGGTTTTCCGTTGTTGGCCAAAACTAATTAGCTATGTATAATTGGTACAAACAATAATAGTACCTAACACAGGTATTCAATTTCATTCAATTTTACCAAATATTTCGCGAGAAACTGAAAAAGTTCCTTATATGGCCTAAACCCAAAAATCCGTTACATATAACGGGTGATCCAAGTAGAGATACTTTTTTCAATACCCTTTTTTGACAGATCACGTGTGAGTCGTGTCATGCTGTCATGTTATTTTTGTTTAGTATTGTTTGGCATTTCAAAATGGAAAGACTTACGCGTGAACAACGTTTACAAATTGTTCAACTTTATTATGAAAATTCACGTTCTGTGAGGAATGTGTTTCGTGCACTTCGCTCAACTTATGGTCAACATAATCGGCCTACTGAGCGTACTATTCGCAACACCATCACCCATTTTGAGACCCAGCATTCATTATTGGATAATATTCGACCGAATAGACCACGTCCAGCACGCTGTGAAGAAAATATAGCGGCCGTAGCTGAGAGTGTAAAAATTATGCCGGTGCGAACGTAACCGTCAATTGCGACCGTTATCGTGCCATGATAACCGACTATTTGATGCCTGAAATTGAAGCTCGTGATCTCGGCGACATTTGGTTTCAGCAAGACGGCGCCACTTCCCACACATCGCATCAATCAATGGACTTGTTGAGAGAACATTTCGGTGAGCACATAATTTCACGTTTTGGGCCGGTCGATTGGCCACCAAGATCGTGTGATATCACACCGTTAGACTTTTTCCTGTGGGGATATGTAAAGTCAAAAGCTTATGCCGACAAACCCGCTTCGATTCAGGCCTTGGAGGAAAACATCACGCGTATCATTCGCCAGTTACCAGTCGAAATGCTCGAACGATTGATCGAAAATTGGACTCAACGGATGGACCATCTGCGACGTAGCAACGGCCAACATTTGATAGACATAATCTTCAAAAAATAAATGCCAAAGAATGTTCTTTCAAATGATAATAAACATTCTACATTAAATTTGAATTTTCTGTGTTTTTTTTCTTTAAAAAAGTAGGGAACCTCGAAATGGATCACCCTTTATGTAGGTTATCTGAATGCGAATTGGCGTATTCGGATATACTGCAACAGTGCAACACAACAATATTCGTTGGCTATGTAAAGGTCAAGTTATTGAACGCTTCTGTCTGATGAAAGAGCAAGTTGTCTTCTTCTTGCATGCTTGGATACGCCGGAGATCAGGAAGCACTTGGAGTTCATAACAAAAGAGCGCAATGTGCTAGTTGTGGCTTTTCTATAGATGTTCTGAAATATTTGAATGAGCTTAACATCGAGTAACAAGGAAACGGGATATCAATATATGATATGATAGAAAGCGTGTCTGATTTCGTCGTTAGCTGGACGTTTTTGAAAATGATATTGCTAGACAAGAATTTATTTATTTCCCAACAATTCTTGAATGTAAAAAGGAGAACTCTGAACTGAAGAAGAAGACATTTCAGTGTTTTCAAAGTTTCCATCCGATCTTAAAAACGAATTTTCTGTAAGATTCCAAGACTTTGCAGAGATCGGGAACTATATCAACTCCTTAAATAACCTTATGAAGTCGCCGCAGTAGCGGAATGGACAGAAGTAGCTGCGAAGTCATTCGGTCTTTTAAAGACTTCACTGCAATGAAATTGATCCTTCAACAAGATATTTCCTTACAAAAGTATAAAACTAAATCCACTGAAGAATTTTGGGGTCAACATGCTTCAGACAATTCTCATAATTGCAAAAAAAGGTATATCTTGCTAAACTATTTATGTATGTTACAAACTAAGTATCAAAACTAATATACACCTATGGGATAGGGTATAAAAACTGGCTCAAGGCCGTCGTTGCAATTTCTCCCATTAATTATACCCTATCCCATAGGGGTATATTAGTATTAACATTAAGTTTGTAACATAGAAAATAATTTGATAAATATACCTCAAAGTATATGGATCGATTCAGAAACCCGCCCATTGCCATGCCCCCTTTTTAGACAAACGTAGTTTATGGCCAAACCGTAAGGAATTTTAAAAAAGTTTCTGAGATTCTCTAAATCTCAGTATCTATATTTCGCCTATACAACGTTTTTTGTCACACCCACTTTTTGGGGCGGTTTCTATAAAAAAAAAAACTTTTTTTGGTACATTTTTTAAAATATTTGAAAAAACTTTCGATGCAAGACATTGATTATGATAATATGAACATTTCGTTCTTAGATCATTTTAACCAACGCCCACTTTTTGGGGGCGTTTTTCTACAAAAACCATTTGTATACTCTATCCCAAGGCATATGCAATAGAAAAACGTTGTTTTTTGCCGAACCACAAAAGATGACCACAAGTCCACAGTACAGATTCGTCTTGTTGATTTATAGATGAAGTAAATTATTTGCCATTTTATAGTTTATGAACACCTCAATATATTGCAATGTAAATGATAAGATGAGCCACTATACAAAACTGCGCTGGTGTATTAATGATAGCTTTTCAAAAACATCCATGAAGCCTTTTTAGTTACTCTTCTATGGCAAGGAATTGTACTCGATATTTTAATGCAACCTAACATAGCGGTGATGAACAAGTCCGAAATTTTGTTTGTTTGTCGTTCAGTGGGCGCAGCTGGTGACTGGACGTATTTGGATACTTTAGATTTTAATGCGAGTGTTTATACTAATGTACGCACTAAAACTGTACATATTTAACAAAATTTAGTCGAATGAAAGTATTCCTGAAGATACACAAAAAGGATACACTCTGAACTGCGCCAAGTTCAGAGGCATAAGGCTGCTTAACATCGCCTACCAGATCCTATCCGCCGTACTATGTGAATGCCTAAAACCGTTTACCACTAATCTGAACGGCGCTCAAGCTTGGACCAAATCAGAAGTGGATGAAAAAAACGTTGGTCGGTTTGAGGGAACAAAATCTTCGAAAAATGTTCGGTCTCGTTTGCGTTGACGGGCAATGGAGAAGATTTAACCAAAAACTATACGAGCTGTACAGCCACATGACACAAGTATAAACCGATGTTAACCAACTTGAAGTGCATAACTGGGGGCAGTTAGCTAAGGCCCGGGCTAATTGGATAGGCATCTTGGTTGAGGCCCAGGTTCATTCCGGACTGTACCGTCAGTTAAAAAAATCACAAATTCTGGCTATAGAAAAATAGGTAAATGTTATATATCATTTAGGATTTGACGTTCTTCAATGTAGAAACATTGGCCGTATTCCCGGTTTCAGTTTTAGTAAGTTAACTTTGATGAAGCTCTGTTCTTATTGCTCAATGGACCATTTTAGTCACATGACATTGGAGGGGAACTGACAAAACAACTTGCAAATTTACGCAACGGAATTCAGATATATGATATGATTTTACTTTGCCCTGTTATGAAGATTTTTAATCTCACTAACATACCTTTTATTATAAATTTTTGTATGTTTTTTTTTTTTTACTTTTCTGATTATTCTGAATATATGCTTAAATATGTCTAACTTATCCGAATTAAAAAATATATTGATTGGTCTCTATGAATTCACACCTGTACGCAGAGTAGGTATAAATTTTAAATGTCAGCTGAGGATTTACTATATGTATAGTGTATACCCTATTCCATAGGGGTATTTTGACATTTAGTTTGTAAGATAGATAAATAATTATAGACATATCGTTAAGTATATAATATATACTATCTACATTATAGATTTACTGAGAAACACTAGTTGATTCGATTTAAGCTAAATAAAATGCAGGCAATATATTATATACATTGCAGCCTTTACATTTTTTTTTAATTTATGCTTTTTATATAATTTTTTTAAGGCATTTAATTTTATGGTCTTCACTCATGCAATAATTAAACTCATGCAATTAAACCTTTTAAAATGGCTATACAACATCTTTATACTAACAGCAACATTGTCGCATGAATAGTTTATCTCCCTTGCGGCATTATCTTTTTATACCCTATCCCATAGGGGGGTGTATTAGTTTTTATACATAGTTTGTAACATAGAGACATAATTTTTCTACATATACCTCAAAGTATATGGATCGACTCAGAATCGATAGCTGAGTCGATTTAGCCATGTCTGTCCGTCCGTCCGTACGTCACCAGTTTTTGGGCCTTAAATTTTGAGCTAGAAGAATGAAATTTGGTACATGTGCTCTGTGTTGCTCCCAGCAGAACAAGTGTAAAAAATTTTGAAATCCGCCAACTGCCACGCCCTCTTTTTAGATAAACGTATTTTTTGGCCAAACCAAAAGGAATTTTTAAAAATGTGTCTGCGAAGCGTAGTTAGACAATCATAATATCTACATTTCGTTCATATAAAGTTTTTTTGCCACGCCCACTTTTTGAGGGCGTTTTTAATAAAAATAGTTTTTCTGTCAAATTTTAAAATTTTCAACAAAAAAATGTTGATGCAGAATCATTAGCAATATAAATATGAACATTTCGTCTTTAGACGATTTTTACCCACGCCCACTTTTAGGGGGCGTTTTTATATAAAAACCATTTTTGTACACTACCCCATAACATATGCAGGAGAAAAACCTTGTCTTTTGTAGAACCGTAAAATTTATTGTGACAATGGCATTTTCTATGTTTAATCTCTATCGTGTCTTAAGCCATGTCCACATTTTGGTGACATTAGTTTTACAGATGGGATGGGATAGCGTATTCAGCGATCCGCACAGCGGATTGTAGCCTTCTCATATGTTTAAAGTCTAATATGTATATCCACATCGTATGTGTGTTCAAATAGTTGCATACCAACTCGCGTTCTAAATAAAATTCCACACAACAGTTACTTACATACCGACCGTTAAGTCTCTAACTTATAACATATCTTCTTAATGTCGATTAAAGTCTCATGAAAACGTTTCAGAGAATCAATTCAAGTGGTAATTAAATCAGTAAGCGCAGTGAAACATGACAAAACATAAATGAACTACGTGATAAATCATTAAATTCATACGGTAGTACAAAAGGAATGTTATTGCGAAAACTATTTATATTGTTTTGTATAAACACCAGACTTAGCCTTGTTAATTATAAATTTTCCATCAGAAAATATAAACATAGGTTTCCACTAGACATCTGCTTACTGCGCTACACTTGTGTACAACCAACCCTCTTTTGTAATCAGAAGTTTACGTTATCCATCGTCCTTGGCGAGAGTATAGTAATTCTAAACCCCAACTCTGGGTCTCGTATCAGTATTTATACACTCAAGTGGTCTACAGCAAGTTATGGCATATGTTTGTTGATTATACCCTATCCCATAGGGGGGTATATTAGTTTTGATACTTAGTTTGTAACATAGAGAAATAATTTTGCTACATATACCTCAAAGTATTTGGATCGACTCAGAATCGCTAGCTGAGTCGAATTAGCCATGTCTGTCTGTCCGTCCGTCCGTCCGTCCGTCCGTCTGTCTGTTCGTCAGCGGTTTTTGGGCCTTAAATTTTGAGCTAGGATAATGAAATTTGGTATATAGGATCCTCGTCCGTGCCACCAGAACAAGTGTAAAAATTTTTAAAATCCGCCCACTGCCACGCCCCCTTTTTAGGAAAACTTATTTTTTGGCCAAACCGTAAGGAATTTCAAAAAAGTGTCTGAGTAGCATATTTAGACAATCCTAATATCTATATTTCGTTCATACAAAGTTTTTTGCCACGCCCACTTTTTGGGGGCGTTTTTAGTAAAAAACGCTTTTTGTCCAAATTTTAAAACTTTCGAAAAAAATGTTGATGCAAATACTTCAGAAATGGTAATATAAACATTTTGTCCATAGATCATTTTCACCTACGCCCACATTTTGGGGGCGTTTTCTTACAAAAACCGTTTGTATACCCCATCCCAAGGCATTAGCAATAGAAATACGAACCACACAAGATTTTGAGAAACTGTCTGAGCAATATATTGTGACAATTTCATTTTCTGTATTTCAATGCCATAAGGCCTATATTTTGAGGATATTAATTTAAAGGATGGGATGGGATAGGGTATTCAACGATCCGCATAGCGGATTGTAGCCTCTCATATGTTTTTTATACCCTATCCCATAGGGGTATATTAGTTTTGATACATAGTTTGTAACATAGAGAAATAATTTAGCTACATATACCTCAAAGTATATGGATCGACTCAGAATCGATAGCTGAGTCGATTTAGCCATGTCTATCCGTCCGTCCGTCCGTCCGTCCGTCCGTCCGTCCGTCCGTCCGTACGTCACCAGTTTTTGGGCCTTAAATTTTGAGCTAGAAGGATGAAATTTGGTACACGTGCTCTTTGTTGCTCCCAGCAGAACAAGTGTAAAAATTTTTGAAATCCGCCCACTGCCACGCCCCCTTTTTAGAAAAACGTATTTTTTGGCCAAACCATAAGGAATTTTGAAAAACTTTCTGAACAACATATTTAGATAATCTGAATATCTGTATTTCGTTCATATAAAGTTTTTTGCCACGCCCACTTTTTGGGGGCGTTTTTAATAAAAAACGTTTTTCGGTCAAATTTTAAAATTTTCGAAAAAAATGTTGATGCAGCATCATTAGTAATATAAATATGAACATTTCGTTCATAGACCATTTTAACCCACCCCCACTTTTTCGGGGCGTTTTTATATAAAAACCATTTGTATACACTACCCCATAACATATGCAGGAGAAAACCTTGTCTTTTGTAGAACCGTAAAAGTTTTTTATAAGCGGTCTGAAGAATTTGTTGTCACCATGTCATTTCCTTTATTTTATCCACATCGTATTTTTAGCCATGTCCACTTTTTGGGAATTTTAGTTTTACAGATAGGATGGGATAGGGTATTCAACGATCCGCACAGTGGATTGTAGCCTTCTCATATGTTTTTTAACGTCCTGTACTTTCCGTTAAATTTATTCTATTGAGGTTTAAATTTATTAACTGATTAACATTTGATGCCATGACACAATATTTTGTTAAAAATTACACTAGACAGTAGGATAATACAATTATTTCATTGTAATTTACGGGTGGATAAAGGATTACTTTTAAATTAAGATACCGTCAATGACAAAAATTACACTTATTTGTGTTTCTGACATAAATATTAGCCACCTCACCTAGATTATCAAAGAAATAGTTTCCCAGATAGAGTTTGTCGGAGAGAGCTGGACAAGAGCAGAGAAGGTGAAAAAATACGTTTGTACTAATTTTTTTTAAAATGATTATAACGGTAATTCATAAATTTAATGTTTTTTTTTTCGAAAATAGAACACAGAACTTTAACCAAATTGTAAATTGTTTAGTGGCCTTAGAAATATATTTGAATACCAAGTTTGTTTGTCATTATACATTATACAATACATTAAAAGAATAACCAAACGATAAATTTAAGCCCAAAAGCAAAAGAAACTAGAGCTAGCGATTCTGAGTCGATCCATATACTTTGAGGTATATGTAGCAAAATTATTTCTCTATGTTACAAACTAAGTATCAAAACTAATATACCCCCCTATGGGATAGGGTATAAAAACGTTAGATGTAAGCATACAGCGGCCGTTATTGATAAGTTAGATTTAAGCATTTTTGTCTAGTATTAAGTTATTATTTTAAGAGAATAAAAATGAATTCAAAAGTTAAAAAAGTGTCATTTTCTACATTTAATCCCCATCGTGTTTTAAGACATGTCCACTTTTTGGGGACATTAGTTATACATACAGATGGGATGGGGTAGGGTATTCAACGATCCGCACAGCGGATTGTAGCTTTCTCTTATGTTTTTATGTATATTTTGAGCTTTATGATGGGATAGGATCCGCACTACGGATCGTGTTGGACATTTTTTTGCCTTCAAATATCGTTTCCGTACAGGCTTGTATGCAATTAAGTTGAAATAATTTTACTTAAATCAACTATGGCCCAATTGAATCTACTATTTTTTAGTGGTAAATATGGTTCTTATTAAAACATGAAAAAAGGACATTGTTTATCGATGCTTACCCAATCGAGTGATCAATTGAACTAAATGGTATGTACATGTACATTGTACATCATATGTACATAATGTATACTATGGAACACATGATGATATAATTGTTGAAAAAATTACTTTCTAAGTGTTCATTTAATTTAAGAAGTCAATAAACTTCATAATGTAAGACATCAACCAGTATGGGCTATCAAATAATTGTAATAAATAGACCGTTAAATTAGGAGTAAGATCTTATGATTCAATTAAGAGGTGCGTTCGTGTTCGTTGTTGCTCTGCGAGACAATTCACTGAAAAAAGGTCAGATGTATCATTGTGAAAAAAATGCTTTAAGTAACACACAATTGAAGGAAGTATGTCTTGATTGGAGAAGATTCTGTTAGGTTGATGGATATCAAATATGCCATCAGCATGATTATACAATTATTTTTTTTTTTCTTAGATTTTATTTTATATGATGTTGGCTTGTGTGTATTGTGTTCGTACTAAGATATGATATTGCCTAAAACAATGTTTTGGTTGTGCTAGCTATTTTCTTTTCATACCCTATCCCATAGGGGTATAGCTACATATACCTCAAAGTATATTGATCGATTCAGAATCGGTAGCTGAGTCGATTAAGCCATGTCTGTCTGTCTGTCTGTCCGTCCGTCCGTCTGTGTGTCACCGATATTTGGGCCTTAAATTTTGAGCTAGAGTGTTGAAATTTGGTTTATAGACTCTCTGGCCGACGAAGCAGAGCAAGTGTAAACATTTTTGAAATCCGCCTACTACTACGCACCCTTTTAAGAAAAACGTAATTTTAATCCAAACCGTAAGGAATTTCAAAAAAGTGTCTGAGCAACATATTTAGACAATCCTAGTATCTATATTTCTTCCATACAAAGGTTTTTGCCACGCCCACTTTTTGGGGGCGTTTTTAGTCCAAATTTCAAAAAGTTCGAAAAAACTTTTGATGCAAATACTTCCATAATGATATAATAAATATTTTATTCATAGATCATTTTTATCTACGCCCACATTTTGGGGGCGTTTTCTTACAAAAACCATTTGTATACCCCATCCCAAAGGATTAGCAATAGAAATACGTTGTTTTTTGACGAATCACAAGAGGTTTTGATAAACTGTCTGAACAACAGCTATGTTGCGACAATGTCATTTTCTGTATTTCATAGCTATTAAGCCTACATTTTGAGGATATTAATTTTAAGGATGGGATGGGATAGGGTATTCAAAGATCCGCACAGCGGATTGTAGCCTTCTCATTTGTTTTTCTTTGCTTTTGCAAATATATTCGATTCTGTTAAGTGCAAATCTCACTTTTCTCAATTAAAGAAGTTGTACGTCAGTAATAGTGTTTGAAGATTCACATAATTGATTTCAATTTGGAAGATCTCTCTTAATTTGTAACGTGCCGGCTCCAATAGAATTTCTTCAAAACAACATAAAACGGGCCCGCATCGACACAAGCTGGTTTTATTAATTAAAATAAATAAAGAGGAAAGTACAAAATAAACAGTGTTTTGACCAGTGTGTGTAAATTTAGAGTAATTTAAAATATCATTCATTCACCCATAAAATAGTTTGAGATATAAAGAGCCTGGAGCTGGAGCTGGAGATTTTAATTAAACCGAATTATGTACCACCATAATAGAGATGCCTGAAAATTTCAGAATGGGGTCTGACAATCCTATCTTTCGGTCTGTGAGGGATTGGATGGATTTAGTTCAAACTTGATATACATACATATATGGTTCTTCTATTTGAAACTAGTATTATAGGTCTAAAACAAATGGTACCTCCGATCAAAATAATCCGAATAATGGATTTTTGTATATAATACAAATTCAGATAATCTTCAATTTCTCGCAAACTATATTTCCATGCTAAATGATATTGAATAACTAAAATACCATTACTGTTTGTAATTATGTAACTTAGTTTAATGTTAAATACCTCTCAAGAAAATATTTACTTTTGTCCAATAACCGGAAATCCTTTTATTAATATTCCGTATTAAGGCCTCATATAATAACAGTTCCTTAAACATTGTATATTTTATAATTTTAGACATACTTCTTCACACTTCAGATCCTGTTGAATAACTGAAGATGTCTAAATCAATATACCCACCATCAAAAGCACATACAAGCATTGCCTAGTTTGCCTAGTGCCTAATGACGAATTGACGATACTGAATTCTCGTTATTCCATCTCAACGAACCTTTTGTATCTAGAATATGACGCATTGTCGTGTGACTTATTTAGGATATCTTCCATAAATCAGTGAAACTACTAGCACATTGGTCGGGCTCAACTTGATGTAACAGCCACGTTTGCTGACATAAAGAAGGGAGTGGCAAAAATGTTTTTTATAAGTGTAGGACCAAGAATTTGCTGTTAACACAATAGGAAAACCAACCATCGACGAATTAGACAAATTTGAATTAAGTGATACTAGCCCTTTATGAAATTGTATACATTAATTTAATAAAAATCGTTTGAAGTAATATTTTCAAAGAAACAACTTTCAAACAATTTTGCCAGAATAAACCGTTATTTGAATATTTTTTCTACCATAAACTGAAAACATGATCATAATTAGAATAACCACATAGGCCTGAGTATTATGGCTAAAACACAATCACGTTTTGAAGCTTCGCTTTGCCGACGTTCTTTGCGCATGCTTTGACATATTTACTCGTACTCCACAACCCTATCAGAGAAAAACCCTGAAAACAACAACAACTTTTTCCAACCTTCGCTTATTATTCTTTACACAAATCGCTCGGTCCGTTATTAAATTATTTAATTTTTCGGAAACAATTGAGTATGCAGTAGGGTGGGTCACGCTGGTATGGGGAACATTTTCTTTCTTTTGACTTCTAATAACAATTAAAATATGCCAAATGGTTAAATAAACTAATTTAGAAAGTTTCATAAAAACCAGATGTTACCTTCTGCCTCCGGATTGGACTTGAAATTCTTAAAAAATAGAATAAAATTCACACCTCTAAAAGATTTGTTTATACCCTATCCCATAGGGGTATATTAGTTTTGATACATAGTTTGTTACATAGAGAAATAATTTTGCTACATATACCTCAAAGTATATGGATCGACTCAGAATCGCTAGCTGAGTCGAATTAGCCGTGTCTGTCTGTCCGTCCGTCCGTCTGTCTGTTCGTCACCGATTTTTGGGCCTTAAATTTTGAGCAAGGATAATGAAATTTAGTATATAGGATCCTTGTCCGTGCCACCAGAACAAGTGTACAAATTTTTATATTCGCCCACTGCCACGCCCCTTTTTTAGAAAAACATATTTTTTGGACAAACCGTAAGGAATTTTAAAAAAAGTGTCTAGGCAGCATATCTCATACCTCATCCTCGATAAGGAGAGGACTAAACTTTCGCATCCATGTTAAAGACAGGAACCTGGAATAGCCTTAGTTTTTGTGATTTTTCACCTCGTGCTTTCAGATTACGACGCAGTGCCAATTCTCTTATATGTTGTTGAGAGTCGGTTAACATTGCTAACAGAAGATTTACAGTATGGGCGAAGTAACTGTTGCGTTGCGAAACCGGGTAAATAACAGGCTTCAGTTCTGTTGTTAAATAACGACACCTTGATATCAATTGCCATAAATGTCTTCCTCCATCTTTGCAATTTGGGTGGCTTTGATGTCAAATCATGTTGGAGCGTAAACTTTGACAACATAAGTTGCCAAAAAAGAGAGTTTATCAAAAGATTCTGATGTTGCAATGTAGAGACGAATAATCTGGTTAGCACGAGTGAGCCATCTGGTATGAGATATTTTTCCAGAACGCCAAAAAATGTACAGCTGCCTGCCTAGTGGATATCGAAAAAGCCTTTGACACGGTTTGGATTGACGGGTTAATTTACAAACTTATTCGATATGAATTTCCATCTAATCTTACAAAGATGATAGCATCCATGCTATGTGGAAAGAAATTTGTTGTAACAGATAGAGAATACACGACAGCTGAAGTTTTTAATGTCCATAATGGTCTACTTCAAGGCACACTAACTGCTCCACAGCTCTTCAATATCTAGATACATTTCTGATATACTTAGGGAACTCGATAATTCATTGGCATTTGCCGACGACGCTACACTGTATGCAAGCGGCTCAAAAATTGAAGACATTCAAATCCAACTTCAAAGCAAGTTTAATAGGTTTCAAGCTTTCTGCTCCGAATGGAAGCTTAAAATAAACTATACGAAATGTGAAACCATACTGTTCCGCACCCCAATAAGACGCGGTAATTCAGATTTGAGACGCAACTGGAGAAATCTCAAAATAACGAGTTCAAATGGTCTTCGGATCGAGTCGAGGACCGTGGTAAAATATTTAGGTGTTCATTTGGACAAGTTTCTGTATTCCAATGAGCACATAAATATTCAATTAGGCAAGGCAAGAGCGGCATTCATGTCGCTAAAAAGCCTGTTTTATTCCAACTATCTTAGATCCGATGTGAAGATAATTTGTTACCAAGCATTCGTTCGTCCAATTCTGACTTATGCGAGTCCAGTGTGGTGGAACATTAACCCATCGTATATGGAAAAACTTCGAGTTTTCGAGCGCAAATGTCTTAGAGCCTGCACACAGATGTATAGGAGTGCACATTCCGATTATAGGCATTATGTCTCAAACAAAAGACTTCTGGATGCTTCCGGTGTGTCCAGAATTGACAATGCCATTCTAGATCTTGTAAGGAATCACTTTGTTCGTCAAGTGTTAGCGAAAACGAATTAATCTCTGGATTATTCTATCCGAATCCTGGGTATTTCAGAAATGCCTTGGAAAGTGGATACATTCCGCCAGAAACATCTCTGTTTCTGGATGCATATGGCTACCTATCGGATTCAACGATCGTTCCAATAATATACCATGCTGCAAGGAGAGCAACAGATAAAAGGATCCTTTATGAGCCTTTTGAGACGGGGGACGGGAATACTGATCAAATTAGATACTGCATTAGCATACCTGAAAGCGACAAATGTAACACTAACAGGTTAAATAGAGACCGATACTGGTGGCTAGACTGGGCTGAAGCCGATACTAAGGTTAAGTAAAACTAGGCCCTGACATGTGATCTCTGATCTAACAATGACTTGTTAGTCGATGGAATAGAGATCACATGACAGGGCCTAGATAGATTTAGATAGGTTTAGATAGGTTAAGTTAGTCTTGTAGGTTTTAGTTTTATATAAAAAAAAAAGTTGCGACTGTCTTCTAATAGGTTTTGATTCACATTTTCCTATTTTCAAAAAAAAATATAAATAGTACATAACAATAATACAAAAATTCACAAAAAATATAAAAATTGAATTAAACAAAAAATTATATATCATGTAATGCGAACCATAATGGTCTTTTACTTTGGCAAAAGTAAAAAATGTCTAGTCTTTAAGTTTATTTAGGCTATTAATTAATATTAACGAAATTGTGAATAAATAAACGTTTAAAAAAAAAAGAAGATATTTTTCCAGGCGATTTGCAAACTAAGTCTTCAGGGCATTTACTAAATATAACGACCGATACTATTTTGTATAGATACAGTTGGTCTGAACTAAGATGAATATTTTGAAACACTGCAACAGCTTTCTCTTCACAATTTTCCAAGGCTTTTCCGATTTCACAAGTAAATGTTGTTGGACCAGAAGTAGAACCATCAATAATAGAAAATAAATGTAGAAACAGCGATTCTTTCATATGCAGCAAGCAAATCAGCCAATGTGAAGATCTGTTCAACGTTTTAATCTAATCACACCACCAAATTTGCCAACGTTGACGTTAGTTCCATCACATCCTATAGCCATCAAATGATCCTAAGATACATTTTCTGTAAAAACAAAATTAACGATTTCTTTTTCTATAGATTTAACTGTTCCAACTGCTTAAGTGACAAAGTCTAAATATTTGCTCTCTGGTTCTTTAATTAATGAAATATGTTCTTCAACGATGGTTTCTCTATAATATTTTCCACCTTTTTTCTTGGTGACCAAAGTTTTATCTTTTCGACCGTCAAAGTATAGCAGCACAGGTATTTGTTGAACTTTTTGTTTCTCAATGATGTATTTTCGAGCTTTCTTTCTTTATCTTCTCAATTTATTTTTGTCTGTAATAGGTGTGTTGGAGTTTGATTCGTCTGATACACCGTAATGATCACAGTTTTGAGAAAGTGCAGAATAGCTTATAGAAACCGGAGGTTCCTTCTTCAGTTTTTTTTATATTTGTTGGTTGATAATCCTCACTTTCACTGAACGAGGACGTATCACACGTAGAAGATGAGGGGTATTGGTAATAGAAGCACTAGTACTTGTAACTTTGGTATTCGTTTTGGCATCTCCCGTTTGAGTTTCCTTTCTAGATCGTTTTTATACCCTATTACATAGGGGTATATTACATTTTGAGCTAGGATATTGAAATTCGGTATATAGGATCCTTGTTCGTGCCACCAGAACAAGTGTAAACATTTTCAAAATCCGCCCACTGCCACGACCCCTTTTTTATAAAAACGTTGGTTTTGGCCGAAACGTTAGAGAATTTAAAAAAAGTGTCTGAGCAGCATATTTAGAGAATCGTAATATCTATATTTCGCCAATATAAAGTTTTTTTTGCAACGCCCACTTTTTGGGGTCGTTTTAGTAAAAAAACGTTTTTCGGACAAATTTATTAAAAATATACGAAAAAACTTTTGATGCAAAAACTTTAATAACATTAGTATGAACATTTCGTCCCTAGACCATTTTAACCCACGCCCACTTTTTGGGGGCGTTTTCCTACAAAAACCATTTATATCCAATACCCCAAGGCATATGCAACAGAAAAACGTTGTTTTTGTCAAACCATAAAAGATTTCGATAAACCGTCTAACCAATATGCTGTGACAACGTAATTTTCAATACTTTATAGCCATAAAGACCGTATTTCGGGGATATTAATTTTAAGGATGGGATCCGCACAGCGGATTGTTTTTGGCCAAAACTGAAAATTCCGTTTAGTGATATTTGGGCTAAAACTAATTATGTGGAATTGCTTCATTCAATTTGACAAAATAGTTTGCGAGAAATTAACAATTTTCTTTATATGGCCTAAATGACAAAATCCGTTATATGGATTTTCTCGAAAATACTGGGTATACAGTTTTATTGGAACAAATATGGTTATAGTATATATAAAGTTTAATCAAAATCGTTAAGCCGTTTTCGAGAAAATTGAGGTTATGTGTAATTTTTATATGGCAGGTACCGTTATTAACATGGCTAAAAGCAATAAAAAACATATAAGAAGGCTAGAATCCGCTTTGCGGATCGTTGAATAGCCTATCCCATCCTGTCTGTAAAAATGGACATGGCTTAAAAAACGATGCGGATTAAATATAAACATATGAGAAGGCTACAATCCGCTGTGCGGATCGTTGAATACCCTATCCCATCCTATCCATAAAACTAAAATCCCCAAAAAAGTGGGCATGGCTAAAAACACGATGTGGATAAAATAGAAAAAATGATATAGTGACAACAAATTCTTCAGACTGCTTACAAAACAATTTTACGGTTCTACAAAAGACAAGGTTTTCTCCTGCATATGTTATGGGGTAGTGTATAAAAATGGTTTTTATATAAAAACGCCCCCAAAAAGTGGGCGTGGGTTAAAATGGTATAAAGACGAAATGTTCATATTAATAATTTTAATGATTCTGCATCAAAATTTTTTTCGAAAAATTTAAAATTTGACCGAAAACAGTTTTCAATTAAAAACGCCCCCAAAAAGTGGGCGTGGCAAAAAACTTTGTATGAACGAAATACAGATATTCAGATTGTCTAAATATGTTGTTCAGAAAGTTTTTCAAAATTCCTTATGGTTTGGCCAAAAAATACGTTTTTCTAAAAAGGGGGCGTGGCAGTGGGCGGATTTCAAAAATTTTTACACTTGTTCTGCTGGGAGCAACAAAGAGTACGTGTACCAAATTTAATCTTTCTAGCTCAAAATTTAAGGCCCAAAAACTGGTGACGTACGGACGGACGGACGGACAGACATGGCTAAATCGACTCAGCTATCGATTCTGAGTCGATCCATATACTTTGAGGTATATGTAGCTAAATTATTTCTCTATGTTACAAACTATGTATCAAAACTAATATACCCCTATGGGATAGGGTATAAAAATGGGTCAAGCCGTTTAGGCTGGGGAGACCATTACGGAGAGACGGACCAACGGACCGACGGACGGAATTCAAAAACCACATATCACGAAAACAATATCTTTCTCTTTGTAAGAGAAAGTTAAAAATATTTTAGCCGTAGAATGCCGTAATGATTATGTAATTATTTAATCATGTTATACTATGGCTATCATACCTAAATTATTTATCCACGGCATACTAAGGCTTACAAAAATTTGTTGAAAAATTCGTTTTTTCGGATTGTAACGAAATTCCTTAGTCGTTTAGTTGTGCTATAATAAGTTAGAGCAATTGGGTGTTACTATGAGTTTTAAAATTTGACCAAGACCATACTCCCTTATATCGAAACTTTAAACCTGATCCGGATGCAGTTATACCAAACCGATTGCAATAACAGTTATGCATGTAATATCAGCCCCAATTGACAAAATATTTTCGCTATAAGAACCCATAATTAAAAAAAACATATGAGAAGGTTATAATCCCCTGTGCGGATCGTTTAATACCCTATCCCATCCCATCCTTAAAATGAATCCCCAAATTGTGGGCTTTATGGAGATGAAATATAGAAAATGATATTGTCACAAGATATTGTTCAGACAGTTTATCAAATTTTTTTATACTTACAGTCCTACAGTCCGGAATGAACCTGGGCCTCAACCAACATGCCTCTCCAATTAGCCCGGTCCTTAACTAACTAGTTCTTGGTTGAATCTTCGTCTCATAGCCCGTCAACGCAAACGGGTCCGAAGATTTTTCGAAGAATTTTCCTCTCGAATCTACCAAGGATTTCTTCATCCGCTTTTGATACGGTCCATGCTTCAGCGCCGTAGAGCAGGACTGGGATGATCAGGGTCTTATATAGGATCTCCTTAGTAGTTCGAGTGAGGGCTTTACTACTAAATTGCCTTCTGAGCCCGAAGAAACAGCGGTTGGCAAGAGTAATTCTTCGTTTAATTTCTGACGAGATGTTGTTGTCAGAGTTAATAGCGGAGCCGAGGTAGACAAAGTCCCGTACTACCTCAAAGTTATATCTGTCAATGGTGACGTTCTGTCCAATTTGTGTCAGCGTATGCTAGTAGTTGCACCGACTTTTGGAAAATTGTGCCGCTGGTGTTGGCTCAAGAGTTTTGCACAATCCTCTCAAGAATCAGATTAAAGAAGTCACATGACAGCGCATCGCCTTGCCTAAATCCTTTTTTGGTATCGAATGTGTCGGTGAGGTCGTTTCCGACCCTGATAGAGCAGCGAGAATTCTCTATCGTCATCCTACACAAACGGACGAGTTTGGGCGGTATACCAAAACTAGACATGGCTCTGTACAGTTCGTCTCTATAAATGCTGTCATATGCGGCTTTGAAATCGATGAATAGGTGGTGGGTATCGATTTGGACTTCTTGAGTTTTTTCCGCCGAAGTGTGAAAATTTGATCGGTTGTGGACTTTCCTGACCTAAAACCACACTGATAAGGGCCAATCAGGTTGTTGGAAAACGGTTTCAGGCGTTCACATATTACGGCAGATAAGATCTTGTAGGCGATGTTGAGGAGACTTATGCCTCTGTAGTTGGCGCAGTTCAGAGGGTCTCCTTTTTATACCCTATCCCATAGGGGTATATTAGTTTTGATACATAGTTTGTAACATAGAGAAATAATTAAGCTATATATACCTCAAAGTATATGGATCGACTCAGAATCGATAGCTGAGTCGATTTAGCCATGTCTGTCCGTCCGTACGTCACCAGTTTTTGGGCCTTAAATTTTGAGCTAGAAGGATGAAATTTGGTACACGTGCTCTTTGTTGCTCCCAGCAGAACAAGTGTAAAAATGTTTGAAATCCGCCCACTGCCACGCCCCCTTTTTAGAAAAACGTATTTTTTGGCCAAACCATAAGGAATTTTGAAAAACTTTCTGAACAACATATTTAGACAATCTGAATATCTGTATTTCGTTCATATAAAGTTTTTTGCCACGCCCTCTTTTTGGGGGCGTTTTTAATAAAAAACGTTTTTCGGTCAATTTTTAAAATTTTCGAAAAAAATTTTGATGCAGAATCATTAGTAATATAAATATGAACATTTCGTCCATAGACCATTTTAACCCACGTCCACTTTTTGGGGGCGTTTTTATATAAAAACCATTTTTATACACTACCCCATAACATATGCAGGAGAAAACCTTGTCTTTTGTAGAACCGTTAAAGTTTTTTATAAGCAGTCTGATGAATTTGTTGTCACCATGACATTTTCTTTATTTTATCCACATCGTGTGCTTAGCCATGTCCACTTGTTGGGGATTTAAGTTTTACAGATAGGATGGGATAGGGTATTCAACGATCCGCACAGCGGATTGTAGCCTTCCATATGTTTTTTTTTTGGAGATGAAATATAGAAAATGATATTGTCACAAGATATTGTTCAGACAGTTTATCAAAATCTTTTATACAAATACAAAATACAAATTTTTGGCGCAACAGGCTCGTTAGTTGGTACCCAGGGCCTAGATTTCTCACAACCATTCATGTGTGTGTGTGTGTACTTCTTGCATGATGGCGGGACCTCCTGTTTTATGCCGACTCCGAACGGCTAATTTGAAATAAGCTATTCTTGACAAGTGATACTACTAGAATGATTTGTCAGATCATCATGAGAGAATGGCCAGTGAAAAATCATTAAGGTGTTGCTACGGATGGGAAACGAACCCAGACCTTCTGCGCGGTAGTTCATCGCACTTACCATCGCGCCACTGAGCCCCAAAATCTTTTACGGTTCGACAAAAATTAACGTTTTTCTCCTGCATATAACTACTATGGGTAGGCTATATAAATGGTTTTTGTAGGTAAACACCCCCAAAAAGTGGGCGTGGGTAAAAATAATATAAAATAATATATATATGTTTATATTATCATAGTTAATAATTGTGCATCAAAAGTTTTTTTTTTCAAATATTTACAAACGCCCCCAAAAAGTGGGCGTGGCAAAAAACTTTATATCGACGAAATATAAATATTGAGTTTCATCAAATATGTTGTTCGGACAGTTTTTCAAAACTCCTTACGGTTTGGTCAAAACTACGTTTTTCTTAAAAGGAGGCGTGACAGTGGGCGGATTTCAATCATTTTTACACACCAGTTTTGCACAAAAACTGGTGACGGTCTTTTTGCATGTAAGCCTAGAGGGCAGTGTCCTGTAAGGACACCTATGATAGTAAACCATTATCAACAAGAGAGAGCATGGCCAGATTTGGCTGGATATAAGACACATTGTGCCGTGCCCATCTGCGGTTTGCTTTTATTGAATCGAGTTGTTATCTACAATTAAATCCGACTGCCATTCGAGGCGATTGGGAACGGTTGACTTCAAGTTAAGCTCAAAATATTTGTGCGAGTTCACCTTGACGGGTTACCATTGTAACGAGGCACTCAGCCTCATACAATGGTATGGATCTAATGATGGACACGTAGGCCCAGAGAGTAATATGGGGTTGCATACCCCATTATGTTGATTCTGAAAGATGATTGTTAATCATTAAAGGAGTAGCAATTCTAAGTAAAATACTTGCTATCAAAAAAACATATGGAAGGCTACAGTCCGCTGTGCGGATCCAAAAAGCGGACATGGCTTAAAACACGACGGGGATTAAATATAGAATATGACATTGTCACAACAAATTGTTCAGACAGTTTATAAAACATATGCGAAGGCTACAATCCGCTGTGCGGATCGTTGAAGACCCTATCCCATCCCATCCTTAAAATTAATATCTCCAAAAAGTGTTCTTTATGGGCCTATAATATCGAAAATGACATTATCAAAACATATTGTTCAAAAAGTTTATCAGAATCTTTTGTTGTTTGACAAAAAACATCGTTTTTCTCCTGCATATGCTATGGGGTAGGGTATACCCCAAAAAGTGGGCGTGGGTTAAAATGGTCTATAGACGAAATGTTCATATTAATATTACTAATGCTTCTGCATCAAAATTTATTTTTCGAAATATTTAAAATTTGACCGAAAAACGCCCACAAAAAGTGGGCGTGACAAAAAACTTTATATGAACGAAATATAGACATAACGATTCTCTAAATATGGCTCAGACACTTTTTTAAAATTCTTTACGTTTTGGCCAAAAAATACGTTTTTGTAAAAAGGGGGCGTGGCAGTAGGCCGATTTCAAAAATTTTTGCACTTGTTCTGCTGGGAGCAAAAAAGAGCACGTGTACCAAATTTCATCCATCTAGCTCAAAATTTAAGGCCCAAAAACTGGTGACGTACGGACGGACGGACGGACAGACATGGCTAAATCGACTCAGCTAGCGATTCTGAGTCGATCCATATACTTTGAGGTATATGTAGCTAACTTATTTCTCTATGTTACAAACTATGTATCAAAACTAATATACCACTATGGGATAGGGTATAAACACTTCTATGGTTCTACAAAAGACAAGGTTTTTCTCTTGCGCATATGTTATGGGGTAATGTATAAAAAATGATCTATAGACGAAATGTTCATATTATTATTACCAATGATTCTGCATCGAAATTGTTTCGAAAATTTGAAAATTTGACTGGAAAAAGTTTTTTATTGTAAACGCCCCATATAAACGAAATATAGATATTATGATTGTCTAAATATGCTGTTCAGAAACCTTTTCTAAATTCGCTACGGTTTGGCCAAAATCTACGTTTTTCTTAAATGGGGCGTGGCAGTGGGCGGATTTCAAAAATGTTTACACTTGTTTTGATGGGAGCAACAAAGAGCACGTGTACCAATTTCATCTTTCTAGCTCAAAATTTAAGGCCCAAAAACTGGTGTTGTACGGACGGACGGACAGACATGGCTAAATCGACTCAGCTATCGATTCTGAGTCGATCCATGTACTTTAAGGTACATCTAGCTAAATTATTTCTCTATGTTACAAACTATGTATCAAAACTAATATACCCCCCTATGGGATTGGCTATAGAAAAATATGAGAAGGCTACAATCCGCTGTGCGGATCGTTTAATACCCTATCTCATCCCATCCTTAAAATGAATATCCCCAAAATGTAGTCTTTATGGCCATAAAGTATTGAAAATGACGTTGTCACAACATATTGTTCAGAAGGTTTATCAAAATCTTTTATGGTTCGACAAAAAACAACGTTTTTCTATTGCATTTGCCTTGGGGTAGGGCATACAAATGGTTTTTGTAGTAAAACGCCCCCAAAAAGTGGGCGTGGCAAAAAAACTTTATATTGACGATATAAAGATATTACGATTCTCTAAATATAAGATGCTCAGACACTTTTTTTTAAATTCTTTACGGTTTGGCCAACAAATACGTTTTTCTAAAAAAGGGGGCGTGGCAGTGGGCGGATTTCAAAAATGTTTACACTTGTTCTGCTGGGAGGAACAAAGAGCACGTGTACCAAATTTCATCCTCCTAGCTCAAAATTTAAGCCCTAAAACTGGTGACGGACAGACGGACGGACGGACAGACATGGCTAAATCGACTCAGCTAGCGATTCTGAGTCGATCCATATACATACTTTGAGGTATATGTACCTAAATTATTTCTCTATGTTACAAACTATGTATCAAAACTAATACACCCCTATAGGATAGGGTATAAACATATGAGAAGGCTACAATCCGCTGTGCGGATCGTTGAGTACGCTATCCCATACCATCTGTAAAACTAATGTCACCAAAAAGTGGACATGGCTTAAAACACGATGGAGATTATATATAGAAAATGACATTGTCACAAAAAATTTTACGGTTGTACAAAAGACAAGGTTTTCTCCTGCATATTTTATGGGGTAGTGTATAAAAATGGTTTTTATATAAAAACGCCCCCAAAAAGTGGGCGTGGGTTAAAATGGTCTAAAGATTAATATTACTAATGATTCTGCATCAAAACTTTTTTCGGAAAATTTTAAAATTTGACCGAAAAACTTTTTTTATTAAAAACGTCCCCAAAAAGTGGGCGTGGCAAAAAACTTTATATGAACGAAAAACAGATACTCAGATTCCCTAAATATGTTGTTCAGAAACATTTTCAAAATTCCCTATGGTTTGGCCAAAAACTACGTTTTTCTAAAAAGGGGGCGTGGCAGTGGGCGGATTTCAAAAATGTGTACACTTGTTCTGCTGGGAGCAACAAAGAGCGCGTGTTTGATACACATTCTAGCTCAAAATTTAAGGCCCAAAAACGACGGACGGACAGACTTGGCTAAATCGACTCAGCTATCGATTTTGAGTCTAATATACCCCTATGGGATAGGGTATAAAAAGCAGCTTGTGTGACGGGAAATTAGACAGCTACACCGACACTAACTTTACAGACATGAAAATACAACAATTCAAAGACAAAGACAAAATCAATCTGGAATCGTGTTCCAACAAATATCATATCTTAGATCAAAATCTGAAGTTACCAATGAAAAATTCAATATAGTCTACATTGATTTCATTAAGCCTGGATAATTATACAGCCTTACACCTTAGCATGGGCCCTCATTCCGTAAAGTGATTATTGTTTGACGATAACATTTTGACGGTAGGTACATCCTGCATCACGTAAAATCGATTGTCATTTTTGCTGTCGGCGATATCACTTTATTTGCTTCACTTAAAACAATAATCGTCATATCACAGACGACTATTGAGCGATTGCTCATAAGGTCTCGACTACAGTCTGAGTGATAATCGTTTTCAAAGTTACGGAATGACCCCCTGGATCGAAAATGTGCTACCAAACCAATTTATGTTAATTGTTATTATTGATTATTATTATTTTAATGATTATCGTTGATTATCGAATTGGTTTGGTAGTACATTTTCTATCCAGGCTAAGGGTGTAAGACTGTATAATTAAAATACTGTTGCCATTGCTTCATGTAAATTTTTCGCGATACAACATTTATGAGATTAATACAATTTGACACAGTACCGAAAAAAACAAAAAAAGTAAATATAACATTAATTTTGGTTTGTTAAGCCATATGCAACCCACCAAAAAGATTTTGGACATTCACGTCCCAACATTTTCCCCTATTACTCACCCGTGGTTTTTACTGTGGAGTATTAAAAGCTAAATTTCTATCAAAACGGGAGGTTTCCGAAAAAATATCGGGAGATTGAGAATAAATCGGGAGAAATAGAAAAACCATATTATTACATAGTAAAAAATATATGAGAAGGCTAGAATCCGCTGTGCGTATCGTTTAATACCCTATACCATCCCATTCTTAATATTAATATCCCCAAAATGTGGTCTTTATGGTCATAAAGTATTGAAAATGACGTTGTTATCAAATTCTTTTTTGTGATACGAACGTTGTCTTCCGAAGTGAAAAAGTGTCAACACAATTTTATATGAGTTGCTTCATCTGGGTATTATTGTCTGTGCTCAAATTATATGGATCAACTCAGAATCGCTAGCTGCGTCGATTAAGCCATGTCTGTCCGTCTCTCCGTCCGTACGTCACCAGTTTTTGGGCCTTAAATTTTGAGCTAGAATGATGAAATTTGGTACACGTGCTCCCAGCAGAACAAGTGTAAACATTTTTGAAATCCGCCCACTGCCACGCCCCTTTTTAGAAAACGTATTTTTTGGCCAAACCATAAGGAATTTTGAAAATGTTTCTGAACAACATATTTGGACAATCTGAATATCTATATTTTGTTCATATAAAGTTTTTTGCCACGCCCACTTTTTGGGGGCGTTTTTAATAAAAAAAAAGATTTTCGGTCAAACAAATTTTGATGCAGAATCATTAGTAATATTAATATGAACATTTCGTCTATAGACTATTTTAACCCACGCCCACTTTTTGGAGGCGTTTTTTATATAAAAAAAACATTATTAAAACACTACCCCATAACATATGCAGAAGAAAAACCTTGTCTTTTGTTTGTGTAGAACCGTAAAATCTGTTGTGACAATGTCATTTTCTATATTTAATCCCCATCATGTTTTAAGACATTTCCACTTTTTGGGGATATAAGTGTTACAGTACAGATGGGATGGGATAGGGTATTCAACGATCCGCACAGCGGATTGTAGCCTTCTCATATGTTTCATGTTAAATTGCGTATTCCTTGCACTTCAAGTCAACTAAATACTGAACTCTCATTTGTTGAATTAATAAGTAAGAAAATATATACATATTTCGCTAGCCAAAAGCAAAAACTTAATCATTTTTTAAATTCACCATTTTAAGTAAAGATATATTTTAAGTGCAAAGTCGATTTCATTTATTGGAAACCTCAGCCAAAATAAATATTAAGAAAAATTATACCAACTAGCTACATATAAAAGTGTCCAAATGTAATTGATCATTCAAAAATCGTAATAAGTAGGTGTCTTTTAATTAAACAAATAAATCAAAGATATTGGACAGTTAATCACAGAAATGTTTTCTTTACATTTTAATGATAATAGATGTATGTTGCCTGTAGGCAGGTACTTCACTGTGAATTGTGATAACATCACTATAATAAGACTTAAAATACCTAGGTACTAATAATTGAATGAAATATCTTATCCAATGTTTTAGTGCGCGAAATGATATATTTGCATCTCTATCTCAAGTATATCTAGTGCTTAACTGCTTACCCTTCAATTCCGCCAAAAAGTTGCATTTTCTTGTTTATAGAAATAATTACAGGCCGGTGTAATTAATCACTGCACACTATACCCACAAAAAAAAACTCACTGATATCTACGTGTACGAAAAGTGAGAGAAAGCGAGGAAGAATTACCACACACAAACTGTTGGTCGATGTTTTTTGTAGGTATCGCGTTCGAGTATCTTTTGTTTTTTTGTCCACCTGCAGCACCCAACTACATAAAACACTGTATCTGAGTTTTTTTTTCTTGAAAACAAACACAAATTGCTGACTAATAACAATAGCAAAACAAAAAAAAACAGCAAAATGAACTTTAATTCGTTATTCGTTAAATGGCTCTCATTGCAAAGTGTGATATAATACAAGTTACAGTGGCAACACGTAGAGAAAAAATTTGCAAATTGAACAAATCCACGTGCAATATATTGTAAACAACAAAAAAACAGCGAAATTATATGTGTGGAAAAAATTAAAGCAACTCAAAAATATCTTCGCGATTTTTACAAACGGAAAGTTTGCACAGCCCAGCTTATCACATGGGTAGTCACGACACGAATGAACAAACGGAAAGTGGCTTCGTGAACTGAAGTTATTTCGACTTTTAGTGAACACTTGTTTACCCTTCCTACCAGTACCAGCCCCACCATTCCGAGTTCGTTACCCACACGGCAAACCACAGTCATATAAGAGTCGGTCCCACTACTATACCGCGAAATATTATTGACTCACAGATATAATCATTCTTACTCTGAGTTGGCTCTGAGCTCTTAGTGTTAACTCGTTCCATGTTGGAATATACTCGAGTGTAGTAAGCAGTAGCACCGTAGCACGGTCATGTGAATGTTGGAAAAGCTAGGGAATTGCAAAAATGCGAAAAATAGGAAGTGACATTTCTCGCTTCAACAAAACGAAAGAAAACATTTATATTTTCAAATAGGTTGCGATTAGGTACTTATTATCAAAGAGTATAGATATAGAACTACTACTGTAGTTCTATACTTTTTGCTATTACCTAGGGCGAATAAAAAATAAATAGCTCAAAAGCTTTTCGGAAAGCTTAATTCGGAATTAAAAAGTTCGACGCTATTTACATAAATTCGTTATATGTAGGTCGATTTATTGTATATGTATGCTTGAGTTAAATATGGGAAATTATCGGTGCGATGAAGTGAAACAAGGTAGGTAAAAAAGCTAAATCTTAAAATGTTCGTATAAAATAAAACAGAAATAGGTATTCCCCATCCGAAATTATTTGCAATAAAACCGGCGGTTAGTATTATTTCGAAAGAAAGCAAATAATACGAAATTATTTAAACCAAATTGAAACTGATTTCAAAACATATGAGAGAATACAATCCGCTGTGCGGATAGTTGAATACCCTATCCCATCCCATCCTTAAAATTAATATCCTCAAAATATAGGCCTTATGGCGATGAAATACAGAAAATGACATTGTCACAATATTTTGCTCAGACAGTTTATCAAAATCTTTTGTGGTTCGACAAAAAACAACGTATTTCTATTGCTAATGCCTTGGGATGGGGTATACAAATGGTTTTTGTAAGAAAACGCCCCCAAAATGTGCGCATAGGTGAAAATGATCTATGGACAAAATGTTTATATTACCATTGCGGAAGTATTTGCATCAAAATTTTTTTTCGAAAGTTTTAAAATTTTGGACAAAAAGCGTTTTTTACTAAAAACGCCCCCAAAAAGTAGGCGTGGGAAAAACTTTGTATGGACGAAATATAGATATTAGGATTGTCTAACACTTTGGGCGTGACAGTGAGCGGATTTCAAAAATTTTTACACTTGTTCTGCTTCGTCGGCCAGAGAGTCTATATACCAAATTTCAACACTCTATGCCTGTCCGTCCGTCCGTCCATCCGTACGTTACCAGTTTTTGGGCCTTAAATTTTGAGCTAGAAGGATGAAATTTGGTACACGTGAAAAAAAAATACTCTTTGTTGCTCCCAGCAGAACAAGTGTAAACATTTTTGAAATCAGCCCACTGCCACGCCCCTTTTTAGAAAACGTATTTTTTGGCCAAACCATAAGGAATTTTGAAAATGTTTCTTAACAACATATTTAGACAATCTGAATATATGTTTTTCGGTCATATAAAGTTTTTTTGCCACGCCCACTTTTTGGAGGTGTTTTTCATAAAAAAACGTTTTTCGGTCAAATTTTAGATTTTTTTTAAAAAAAAACTTTTGATGCAGAATCATTAGTAATATTAATATGAACATTTCGTCTATAGAAAATTTTAACCCACGCCCACTTTTTGGGGGTGTTTTTATATAAACACCATTTTAATACACTACCCCATTACATATGCAGGAGAAAAACCTTGTCTTTGTAGAAACGTAAAAGTGTTTTATAAGCTGTCTGAACAATTTATTGTGACAATGTCATTTTCTATATTTAATACCCATCGTGTTTTAAGCCGTGTCCACTTTTTGGGGACGTTAGTTTTGCAGATGGGATGGGATAGGGTATTCAACGATCCGCACAGCGGATTGTAGCCCTCTCATATGTTTTTAAAAATATTTTGGCGACTTTTGTTGACAACAAGATATTTAGATAATGACACTCAGTCTTATTCATAAAATGCCTCTTAATAAAATGTCCTCCCGCTCAAACGGGGGGAGATAGACCCACCATAAAAAAAAATACTTGTATTAAACTGTTCTACAAAGAACCGTTATCAACTTTTGGCGCCTAAGTTATTGTACTCTCTCCAACGGCTGAGCTTTAGGGTTAGGTTAGGTTATTGTGGCTGCCAGTGATTTGCCAGCACACCTAGGCACACCTTGGTCCAATGTGATAACACATGGATCTTGTGCATTCTCCTTGTTACCAATCTGAGCTATTAATGAAACGGAGGAGACTTCTCGGTTCTTTATTTGTCAAAAGGGAGAGATTTGGATAGGGCCAGGCAGTTACAAAGAAGATGAAGTGTTGTTTCTTCTTCTTCGTCCATGCAGTTCCTGCAGAGCTCGTTCGAATAAAGGCCTTGCCATTCTGCGTGCGTACTTATTAGACAGTGTCCAGTGATGACACATATCGTGGTGCTAATGTTCTTCTTCTTAAATCCAGCCTTAGCCAAAATTGTTTGGGTTATTTGACACTTCGCACAGTGGTTTGGTTTGTATGGGAGAGCGGGAAAAAGTCTGCTAAATATTAACTATCGGATTTTAAAGAAATATTTGGTTAAACATAGAAAAAAAACATATGAGAAGGCTACAATCCACTGTGCGGATCGTTGAATACCCTATCCCATCCTATCTGTAAAACTAAACTCCCCAAATCTGCCTAAAAACACGATGTGGATAAAATAGAGAAAATGGCATGGTGCCAACAAATTCTTCAGACTGCTTATAACAAACTTTTACGGTTCTACATAAGACAAAGTTTTCCGAGAGGTTTTCTCCTGCATATGTTATGGGGTAGTGTATAAAAATGGTTTTTATATAAAAACGCCCCCAAAAAGTGGGCGTTGGTTAAAATGGTCTATAGACGAAATGTTCATATTTATATTACTAATGATTCTGCATCAAAAGTTATTTTCGAAAATTTTAAAATTTGACCAAAAAATGTTTTTTATTAAAACCGCCCCAAAAAGTGGGCGTGGCAAAAAACTTTATATTAACGAAATATAGATATTACGATTGTATAACTACGCTTCGCAGACCCTTTTTTAAATTCCTTAAGGTTTGGTTAAAAACTACGTTTTTCTGAAAAGGGGGCGTGGCAGTGGGCGGATTTCAAAAATGTTTACACTTGTTCTGCTGGGAGCAACAAAGAGCACGTGCACCGAATTTCATCCTTCTAGCTCAACATTTAAGGCCCAAAAACTGGTGATAGTTTGTAACTGATGTTACAAACTATGTATCAAAACTAATATACCCCTATGGGATAGGGTATAAACATATAAGAAGGCTACAATCCGCTTTGCGTATCGTTGAATACCCTATCCCATCCCATCTGTAAAACTAATGTCACCAAAATGTGGACATGGCTTAAGACACGATGGAGATTAAACATAGAAAATGCCATCGTCATAACAAATTTTACGGTTCTACAAAAGACAAGCCCCATCATTCATTAGATTTCACTAAAACACATCTCAACGGTTGTATAGTCATACAGTGCATAAGTATTTATACAGCCTCTATTCAGGGTCGCACAATTTCTTATTCATAACATATTTCCCCATCCATAATAGTTATACAGGGTTTGTGTCATATAAAATACCAAAAAGCTCGTCAGAGTTACCAAGGGATCATTTTTATGGTTGCGAAAAATATGGGGACAATTTTATTTTCTACATTTTTATAACATATTGATGACTTAACAATAACATCATTTACAATGTTGAGTGTGTAGGTAAAGAAGAATTACCATTTGAACAAATTAAACATTGAAACACAACTGCTAAAATACATTTGATTTTTTTCAACTTGCAATTGAACCTTTGCTAACCCTGATGCTCAGTCGTCTGTGTATACAGAAATAAAAAAAATGATATACCCTTATACAGTCACTATTCAACCATCAGGCGCGTTTAGGATGTGCAGCCTCTATACAACGTTGTATAAGTTTTATGAATAAAGTTTTTGTGTTTAGAGGCATTTTAAGGAGTGCATAACTTTATACACAAAATACATTTGATTTTTTTCAACTTGCAATTGAACCTTTGGTAACCCTGATGCTCACTCGTCTGTGTATACAGAAATAAAAAAAATGATATACCCTTATACAGTCACAGCCTTATTCATAAACTCATTATAAGGAGTGTATAAAGTTATGCACTCCTTAAATGCCTCAAAACGCAAAAACCTAATTCATAAAACTTATACAACATTGAATACAGGCTGCACATCCTAAACGCGTCTGATGGTTGAATAGTGCCTGTATAAGTGTATATAATATTTTTTTATTTCTGTATACAAAGACGGCTGAGCATCAGGGTTACCAAAGGTTTAATTGTAAGTTGAAAAAATCATCCAGGGTATTTTTGTATTTTAGCAGTTGTGTTTCACTGCTTAATTTGTTCAAATGGCAATTCTTCTTTACCTACAGACTCAACATTGTAAACGATGTTATTGAGTCAACATAAGTCATCAATATGTTATAAAAATGAAGAAAATAGAATTGTCACCATGAGTTTCGTAACCATAAAAATGATCCCTTGGTAACTCTGCCGAGCTTTTTGGTAATTTATTTGACACAAACCCTGTATAACTATTATGGATGGGGAAATATGTTATGAATAAGAAATTGTGCGACCCTGAATAGAGGCTGTATAAATACTTATGCACTGTATAACTATACAACCGTTGAGATGTGTTTTAGTGAAATCTAATGAATAAGGGGGTCACTTTTCAACCATCAGGCGCGTTTAGGATGTGCAGCCTCTATTCAACGTTGTATAAGTTTTATGAATAAAGTTTTTGCGTTTAGAGGCATTTTAAGGAGTGCATAACTTTATACACACCTTATTATCAATTTATGAATAAGGCTGAAGCTTTTTCTCCTGCATATGTTATGGAGTAGTGTATAAAAATGGTTTTTATATAAAAACGCCCCCTAAAAGTGTGCGTGGGTTAAAATGGCCTATAGAAAAAATGTTCATATTAATATGACTAATCATTCTGCATCAATTTTTTTTTTTTTGAAAATCTTAAAATTTGACCGTAAAAAAAGTTTTTTTTACTGACAAAACTATATATGGAAGAAATATAGATATTAAGATCCTCTAAATATGTTGTTCAGAAACTGTTTGAAAATTCCTCACGCTTGGCCAAAAACTACTTTTTTCTTAAAAGCGGGCGTGGCAGTGGGCGCATTTCTAAAATGTTTACAACTTGTTCTGCTGGGAGCAACAAAGAGCACGTGTACCAAATGTCAACATTCTAGCTCAAAATTTAAGGCCCGAAAACTGGTGACGTACGGATGGAAGGACGGACGGACAGACGGACAGACATGGCTTAATCGACGCAGCTAGCGATTCTGAGTTGATCCATATAATTTGAGCACAGACAATAATACCCAGATGAAGCAACTCATATAAAATTGTGTTGACACTTTTTCACTTCGGAACACAACGTTCGTATCACAAAAAAGAATTTGATAACAACGTCATTTTCAATACTTTATGACCATAAAGACCACATTTTGGGGATATTAATATTAAGAATGGGATGGTATAGGGTATTAAACGATCCGCACAGCGGATTCTAGCCTTCTCATATATTTTTTACTATGTAATAATATGGTTTTTCTATTTCTCCCGATTTATTCTCAATCTCCCGATATTTTTTCGGAAACCTCCCGTTTTGTTGAGAAATATTTCTGGCAACCCTAATTGTAGCCTTCTCATATGTTTGTATATTGATAGGGTCCCATTGTAGGAGATCCTGATATAAGATTCATTTAAGCTTTTAGCGTTATTGAAAAGTGTTCTACACTTCTGCCTAAGCATACCTAGATTTCAGATCGCCCTGGAGGTTTTTGTTTCCCTCTAGGTTTCCTTAGTGGACAAGAGGATGACAGTGATTCATTAATAGCGGAAACAAGCTTATCAACAAGTTTGCCAAGCTCATGGGTACTTCTAGAAGGGCTATGTTGAGCAGGGGAAACTAGTATTTTCATAGTTTTCCTGTATTTTAGCCAGTCTTATTTCATCCGCGTGGCCGTCTTTGAAGGTATCAGCTTCCACCGTTCAGGTGAAATTGTACCATCGATGTCGCTGCGCGGTCAATCGCCGCTAGCATAACGCTGGCGGGCTTAGAGTGATTTTTGTTAATTGTCACTTTGACCCGTTTGGAAACCGAAGGGGTTTCCTCCAGTGATCTCTGTAGCTTGGAAGTTGTGTCCTTGCTCTCTACAGTGGACATTCCATTGGCAACTTTGGTCGGGATGAGGGGCTCTTTAGGAGCTACCCCAGCAACAGATTCTAGGCTTCTGCTGCTGGCCGGTTTAGAAGGAGAATTGGTCTCTTTATACCCTATCTCATAGGGGTATATTAGTTTTGACATTAAGTTTGTAACATAGAGAAATAATTTCGATAGATATATCTCAAAGTATATGGATCGATTCAGAATCGCTACCTGAGTCGATTAAGCCATATCTGTCTGTCCGTCCGTCCGTCTGTGTGTCACCGATTTTTGGGCCTTACATTTTGAGCTAGAGTGTTGAAATTTGGTATATAGACTCTCTGGCCGAGAAGCAGAACAAGTGTAAACATTTTTGAAATCCGCCAACTGCCACGCCCCCTTTTTAGAAAAACTTAGTTTTAAGCCAAACCGTAAGGAATTTTAAAAAAGTGTCTGATCAGCATATTTAGAGAATTTGCCACGCCCACTTTTTGGGGGCGTTTTTAGTAAAAAACGCTTTTTGTCTATATTTTAGAAAGTTTAAAAAAAAAAATGTTGATGATCCGTAATGATATAATAAACATTTTGTCTATAGATCATTTTCACCTACGCCCATTTTTTGGGGGCGTTTTCTTACAAAAATCATTTGTATACCCCATCCCAAGCCATTAGCAATAGAAATACGTTGTTTTTTTGTATAACCACATAAGGTTTTGATAAACTGTCTGAACAATAGCTATGTTGCGACAATGTCATTTTCTGTATTTCATCGCCATAAAGCCTACTTTTTGAGGATATTAATTTTAAGGATGGGATGGGATAGGGTATTCAACGATCTGCATAGCGGATTGTAGCCTTCTCATATTGTTTTCTATTTGTTTTGCTTACATTTTTACAGCTGAGGACAATCACTGGCTGACACAATAAAAACAATACGAAAACGAAAGCTATACGACTGCCAAATGTCAGTCGTAAGAAATTACTAGTATCGTAAAACATAGATCGATACTAGTTTTATGTAATAAAACATAGCCCCAGGGACGCAAGAAACCAAGCACCCCTATGGGATAGGGTATAAAAATAATTTGTCCGGAACTTTTGGTGGTCCGCCTAAATATCATTCTCTTGCTCCACTGTAAGGAAAGGTCAGTAAGTTGCTGGACGTAAATCAAGCAATCAATGATTCATAACAATATTCGCTTTATTTAGGAATAGAGTAGTAAGCAAAACCTACACATTTCTAAGGCCCTTTTTCGGTCCGATTATTTTCACATACGTTTCATCTGCAGCAAAATCAACATTTTTCGAAAAATTATATTTTTGAACTTGTTCCTGGTGCATTGAAATCTAATCCGTTTCGGACAAAATGTGTCTTTCCAAAACACTTAGCAGTTCACTCAGAACGACTGATACCGTTTTTTGTGCCATTCCAATGTTGAAATAATTTCCAACGCTCAGCATGTAACTTTCTTGAGTAAAGAATTTTAAAGCTGCAGCAAGATTAATAATAGGTAGGTATTTGGGATGGATTGCTGGCTTTTGATCGGTTTCAGCTTATCCTCGAGAAGAAGGCTTGTTTGAAAAGTCGGAAGTTTTGAATGAAACTGCAACCAAACATCATCAACTGTTGAAATAAAATATAATAAAATAACATTTTCGTGCAAATCCATTGGATTGAAAGAATCTCGTAATGCTCGGCATATCTTGACTTGCTCGTTTGTGTTTTTTCATGACTTTTGTCTTCAAAAAACAATTCCACCGAAGACATTTTTCTTTAAAGCTTTTTTTGTTGATGAATAATCCGGAAATAATTTTTATAAATATTAACACTGCACAATTGATACTATTCAACGAAGATACCGTGACCGATAGATAGTAAATTTGATAGATATCAACTTTGTTGAGAGCTGTAATGCAAATTTTATCAAAAGAACTATTCACAATAGATGTAAGATCTTACGCAATTCACAGTTCATCAAAAATGTTGATAGTTGATAACCATAATACCAATAAATTAATTTCGTTGATAGCTATCAAATGCTGATATTTGATGTCATGTCAAACAAAATTCAAGTCTCGTTCGAAAATCGGAAATTTGTTGGCAAATGCTTGACATTACTGGCATTCGATTCTTTTTCATAGATAGTACCATATGAAAGTAAAATCGCAAATAAGTTTCGAATGTTTTTTCATTTAAATTTTGCTTAAAACACCAACAAAACTGATTTAAATAAAATTATTTAATTGCTTAAATTTTGTTCACTTAAGTATATTTCTACTACGAACCAACGTCATAGAGAAATTGACATGTGGCTGTAACCAAAGATTATGAATTGTATACAGATGACGCATTGAGAACAAAAAAACAGAAACTTTTGAGTAGCTTCATGGTACGGGCGGGCGGTGTGCATGAAAACACATGAAGAACAAGAACAAAAACATATAGCGGGCTGTGCCAGCACGCTTTGTCGAGCCAACATAAATGAATAAAATGCCACTATTGAAAACAACACCTTTTACTACCTGCGATATTCGTTCAGGTACCATAGTCAACATCAACCCTAAGAACAAGACCATAGTTAAGATTAGACAAAGATTGACCCTTGGAAACCGATGCTGCAGGCTGTTAGAGAAACAAATAGAAACAAAACTTAAAATCCCAAGTGCTTTTAATCTCTACAGCTTCCCTTTTAGCGGCACCGAGTTCGGAACGATAAGCAGGAAACCAAGGATTAAAAGCTGTTGCAAGATGTTAATGTGGACAGATTAAAAAGGAATGACGAATGCTTTGTTTGGTAGTACATTTCAAAAGATGTTTTGATGGTGATAACACTGAGCTTGAAGTAGAAGCAATAGGTGACATGTCATTAGACGTGACAATTGGCAAACGCAATCATAAAGTTATAGAACATTTTGAGTGTTCCAGCGCTTTGCACAAATTATCAGGCAGCGACTCTCAGTCGGGGGCCCGTTCATGCCGCAGCAGTGGGAATTTCTACATTTCATTACAACCCAGCCTTTTATCTACTCTTAACTTTAGTCCATTTTACTATGCACATAGAATTAATTCCTAATTGTAAGAGTCAGCTAACGTAGGTACAATTTAATTTCTTTGTTTTAAAGTGAGTATTTTTAAAAACACTCAATGTTAAGTGTAATCAAAGATAATGAATTCTATACAGATGACGCATTGAGAACAAAAAACAGAAACTTTTGCTCAGTAGCTTCTTGGTAAGGGCGGGCGGTGTGCATGAAAACACATGAAACACAAGAACAAAAACAATTTTTCTTATATGGAGTGCGCCATCTGTATAGAATTCATAATCTTTGGTGTAATTCAATATTTTTGAAAGTGTCTGTTTAAATATTCAATTCTTCGCTGTGTAATGACTTTCTGCACCTCTTCCATTGTCTCCAATGCAGATCGTTTGTCCATTTCCCTTATTTGTCTTGCAAAATGTGCAGCAAAGATGTTCGAGTTTTCCTCCATCTTCTTCAATTCTTTTTATTGCAGATGATTCCAATTTATTTTTCCTTGGTTCGAGACTAATCCTCAAATATGTTCAATTCATTTAACGACTCTGTTGAAAACCTTTAAAGAGCAGTCTACTAGTTATAGAACCTTTTAACAATGTTTAAATTTACCGTCCCACTTCAACATCCTCTATTTTAATACCTGATGTGTTATATACGCAAACGGTGATTTACCAAACGCTGCATTAATTGAACTCTAAGGAAGTCCATTTCACAGAAGTAGAAAATAGTTGGTTGATTCTTCTGTCCATTAATAAAAAACTTCAGTTCGTGTTTGTAGGAATTTCGCAAGCGACGAAATTTTCGTAAAACATCATCACCAGTTAGCTGGAAATAGCTTCTAATTTGTTGGTACAATTGATCACGTAATTTACGATTACGCTCTGACGGAGGTTTTGGTTGGTAGGGTCCCAAAGGCTTTTATACTTCTTAATAAGACGAATAAGTATTATGGTCTCTTCAGCTGTTATCCTTTTGTTTTTTCTATTATTGTTTTGCAATTCTGCTGACATTTTGAATTTATAAACAAATTGATGGGAAGAAATGTTGACACTTTTGAACTGCTTTTGAATACCTTAAAGGCCTGCTCAGAATGCATATCTGTAGCTGGTATCTGTAGCTGAGTGAAAGTTAAAAACAAGGCAACCCGTAAGCGCTTTCACAATGTGTATCTCCCGTGAATCTGTAGCTTGAAGTTGAATGGGGTTCAACTTCACGCTTCAGATTCACGTTTGACGTTTCGATGTTTTCCTCCATCTTCTTCAATTCTTTTTATTGCAGATGATTCCAATTTATTTTTCCTTGGTTCGAGACTAATCCTCAAATATGTTCAATTCATTTAACGACTCTGTTGAAAACCTTTAAAGAGCAGTCTACTAGTTATAGAACCTTTTAACAATGTTTAAATTTACCGTCCCACTTCAACATCCTCTATTTTAATACCTGATGTGTTATATACGCAAACGGTGATTTACCAAACGCTGCATTAATTGAACTCTAAGGAAGTCCATTTCACAGAAGTAGAAAATAGTTGGTTGATTCTTCTGTCCATTAATAAAAAACTTCAGTTCGTGTTTGTAGGAATTTCGCAAGCGACGAAATTTTCGTAAAACATCATCACCAGTTAGCTGGAAATAGCTTCTAATTTGTTGGTACAATTGATCACGTAATTTACGATTACGCTCTGACGGAGGTTTTGGTTGGTAGGGTCCCAAAGGCTTTTATACTTCTTAATAAGACGAATAAGTATTATGGTCTCTTCAGCTGTTATCCTTTTGTTTTTTCTATTATTGTTTTGCAATTCTGCTGACATTTTGAATTTATAAACAAATTGATGGGAAGAAATGTTGACACTTTTGAACTGCTTTTGAATACCTTAAAGGCCTGCTCAGAATGCATATCTGTAGCTGGTATCTGTAGCTGAGTGAAAGTTAAAAACAAGGCAACCCGTAAGCGCTTTCACAATGTGTATCTCCCGTGAATCTGTAGCTTGAAGTTGAATGAGGTTCAACTTCACGCTTCAGATTCACGTTTGACGTTTCACTCAGCTACAGATACCAGCTACAGATATGCATTCTGAGCAGGCCTTTAAGGCCTGCTCAGAATGCTGTAGCTGGTATCTTGTATCGCTGTCAAAAGTCCAGCTACAGAAGTGACAGAATCTTTGTTCTGTCAAAAACTGAAATTTGTTAGCAGTGGTGTGTTTACATCTCAGAAATACAAAAAAAAATTAATTATTTTCATAAATGTGTTAAGATTTAAATAGATTATAGGAATCCCGCAAACTCTTCCACTTCTTTTTACATTCGTCAACTGGAAAGAAGAATAATAAAGATCTTATCGAATGCTTTGTTCACAAATATGTACTCACTCGATAATCCGACATTTTCAGAAATAGTCTTCCAAATCTTCATTTTCTCCTTTACATTTTTGTAGTTCGGATTCTCTAAGTTCCATAAAATTTCATTTGTTCGAATTAGTTCGATGAATAATTCACAATCCATTTTTCTTTAATAAAATGATCAACACATGATCCTCATTAAAACAATCCTCATAAAACAAAAAATATACCCACCACAATTTATATGTATATATACATACTTAATTATATATATACATATATATATATATATACTATATATATATATATATATTACAAGAAATAAAGCACAAATAAAACACTAGTAGAACACAAATCTAATTTTTGGCGTCGATAATCTAAAACAAACAACAGCAGACAGCAAGTACAAAAATTAAACGTCAAACGTGAATCTGAAGCGTGACGTTGAACCCGATTCAACTTCAAGCTACAGATTCACGATGGAGATACACATTGTGAAAGCGCTTACGGGTTGCCTTGTTTTTAACTTTCACTCATCGCTGTCAAAAGGGAGATACTTTTCTTGCATGAAGTTGCCCTCTATTCAACTTTAAGCTACAGATACACATTGTGTAAGCGCTTACGGGTTGCCTGGTTTTAAACATTTCAGTCAGCTACAGATACCAGCTACAAATACGCATTCTGATCGGACCTTTAAGGCCTGCTCAGAATGTATATCTGTAGCTGGTATCTTGCATCGCAGTCAAAAGAGAGATACATTTCTTGCATACATTACAGATTCACGAAGATACACATTGTGTAAGCGCTTATGGGTTGCATTTAGATATGCATTCTGAGCATGCCTTTAAGTCACACAGGTTGTTTGTTTTTAATTTAATATATATTTCACATTGAACTTACTTACTTACTTACTTAAGTGGCGCTACAGTCCGGAATGAACCTGGGCCTCAACCAACATGCCTCTCCAATTAGCCCGGTCCTTAGCTAACTGCCTCCAGTTGCGCACCCCAAGTTGGTTGAGGTCGGTTTCCACTTGTGCGCGCCACTTAAGGCGAGGTCTTCCTCTACTGCGTCCGACGTCTGGCTGAGAATCGAAGACTCTGCGAGCCGGAGTATTGGTGTCCATTCGTTCTACATGTCCTAGCCATCTTAAACGTCCAATGCGGAGTTTTTTGACCAGGGGCATGTCGCTGTACAGCTCGTATAGTTCTTGGTTGAATCTTCGTCTCCATAGCCCGTCAACGCAAACGGGACCGAAGATTTTTCGAAGAATTTTCCTCTCGAATCTACCAAGGATTTCTTCATCCGCTTTTGATACGGTCCATGCTTCAGCGCCGTAGAGCAGGACTGGGATGATCAGGGTCTTATATAGGATCTCCTTAGTAGTTCGAGTGAGGGCTTTACTACTAAATTGCCTTCTTAGCCCGAAGAAACAGCGGTTGGCAAGAGTAATTCTTCGTTTAATTTCTGACGAGATGTTGTTGTCAGAGTTAATAGCGGAGCCGAGGTAGACAAAGTCCCGTACTACCTCAAAGTTATATCTGTCAATGGTGACGTTCTGTCCAATTCGTCGATGTTGTGTGTCCTTTCGTGTTGACAGCATATACTTAGTCTTACCCTCATTTACTGCTAAACCCATTTTCGCCGCTTCCTTCTCTATACTAGCGAACGTGGCTATGACATCACGTTGAGTCCTACCAATGATGTCAATGTCGTCAGCGTATGCTAGTAGTTGCACCGACTTTTGGAAAATTGTGCCTCTGGTGTTGGCTTTGGAGTTTTGCACAATCCTCTCAAGAATCAGATTAAAGAAGTCACATGACAGCGCATCGCCTTGCCTAAATCCTTTTTTGGTATCGAATGTGTCGGTGAGGTCGTTTCCGACCCTGATGGAGCAGCGAGAATTCTCCATCGTCATCCTACACAAACGGACGAGTTTGGGCGGTATACCAAAACTAGACATGGCTCTGTACAGTTCGTCTCTATAAATGCTGTCATATGCGGCTTTGAAATCGATGAATAGGTGGTGGGTATCGATTTGGACTTCTTGAGTTTTTTCCAGGATCTGCCGAAGTGTGAAAATTTGATCGGTTGTGGACTTTCCTGGCCTAAAACCACACTGATAAGGGCCAATCAGGTTGTTGGTAAACGGTTTCAGGCGTTCACATATTACGGCAGATAGGATCTTGTAGGCGATGTTGAGGAGACTTATGCCTCTGTAGTTGGCGCAGTTCAGAGGGTCTCCTTTTTTGTGGATCGGGCAACGATGCTGAGGTTCCATTCTTCAGGCATATTTTCATCCGACCAGATTTGGCTTATGAGTTGGTGGATGTTACTTACCAAGTCATCTCCGCCGGCCTTATAGAGCTCAGCGGGAAGGCCGTCATTTCCGGCAGCCTTATTAAGCTTGAGTTTAGATATTGCTATCCTCACTTCACTCAGGTCGGGTGGTTGGCAGTTTTCGCTGTCGTTGCCAATATTGAATGGTTCGTTCTGCCTGACAGCGGAATGTTGTTCGTCATCGCCGTTTAACAGTCTGCAGAAGTGGTTCTTCCATATCCTCAGCATCGACTGTGTCTCAACTACAATATTTCCTTGTTCATCTCGACAGGATTCTGTTCGAGCCTTGTATCCTTGGCTTTGACGTTTTACACTTTGGTAAAACTTGCGAACATCGTTCCTGGAGTGGCACCTCTCTATATCCTCGATCGCGCGCTTTTCTTGCTCTTTTTTCTTCTTGCTGAAAAGCCGATGTTCTTCCCTTCTTCTTTGCCTATAGAGCTCAATGGCAGCTCTCGTCTTCACCTGCAGCTTAGCCTTGTAGGCCTCGTTCTTGGCTGCGAGCATCTGTCGGCATTCCTCATCAAACCAGGGGTTTCTTGCTGGTGGGCGCGAGAAACCTAGCACATCAGTTGCGGCTGATCTAATGGCCTGTTGGCATCGTTGCCATTGCTCTTCGACATTCGATGCTGGTGGTATGGTGTTAATCGAGAGGTTAAGGGATACGCGTTGTGCGAAGGTCTTGGCGGTCTCTTGCGATTGCAGTCTTCCGACATTAAATTTTTTCACAGTATTTCTGGATTGTTGTGGCGTGGTGGATATCCGCATTCTTACCTTGGCTGCTACAAGGTAGTGATCCGAGTCGATGTTAGCTCCTCGGAATGTTCGGACATCCAAAATACTGGATGCGTGCCTCTTGTCTATCGCAATGTGATCAATTTGGTTGACCGTTCGTTGATCTGGAGACCGCCATGTCCCCTTATGGATATCGAGGTGAGGAAACCGTGTGCTGGCTATAGTGGCATTTCGTTCCGTAGCGAAATCAATTAGCCTAAGTCCGTTACCAGACGTGTTGTCGTGTAGGCTATGTTTTCCGACAATACTTCTAAAGATGTCTTCTCTTCCTACCTTTGCGTTAAAATCTCCCAGCACGATTTTAACATCGTACTTCGGTAGTCGCTCATAGGTTTTGTCGAGGAGCTCGTAGAAGCAATCCTTAGCTATATCATCTTTTTCTTCCGTCGGAGCGTGAGCGCATATAAGGCTTATGTTGGCGAATTTGGCCTTGATGCGGATTGTTACTATGCGTTCGCTAATGTCTTGGAAACATAAGACTTCTTGCCTAAGTCTGGCACTTATAACAAATCCGCATCCGAATAGTCGCTGTTTCTGCTCACTATAACACGGTCCGTAGTATATGTCACAGTTTTTCATCCTCTTTTTGCCCGGCCCATCCCATCGTATTTCCTGGATGGCAGTAATGTCTGCTTTGTAGCAGTTTAGGGCTTCCGCTAGTTGTTCGCCTGCACCTCTCCTGTTTAATGTTCTCACATTCCAGGTGCAGATACGAACGTCGTTGTCCTTTTTTCGTTTAGCAGGGTCGTCAACAATAAAATCCGTCCTTTCCGAGGCTATTGGTTGCTTCGTAACCATGTTTTTTTCTGTGGGTGGGTAGTTAGCCCAAAGCACAACCCCCAACCTGGAGGGCCAGTTCCAATTTATTAGATACCCCTAGGACACGGGGCCATCAGTATCCACTACGGGATTGAGCGCTGCCGTTGGCCTTTCGGTTCATCCGCCACCATCTCTGTTCAAGGGGCCTGACTAACCCTTGAAATTCCTAGACAACCTGTTGTCCGAATATGTCAGAGCAGCTCATCTAGGTTCGCCTGGGACAGCAGGCCGGGTATTCATCCGTGCCATTCTCACCAGGGTGTTTATAGTGTTGCTGTTTTTCGTCGTGTTATCAACACTCGCACTTATCGTTTAGCAAGTCAAATCCGGTTGGATGAGACCAGTACCCGATGGTTACCACTTGGAGGTAAAGATAAGCACATTTGATGTGTAGTCAGAGTTGCAACACTGGGCATTGCCAAGTTAACGCCAATCAGAGTCTACCCTCGTTCTACAGCACCCAACCATCATTTTTCACATTGAACTGCTATAGTTTAATAGTACGTTTCCACCGATCGAAATGCTTCATTTCAGCGAAATTCGAGATTTTTTAAAAACCATAATTTTAAATATTCTTTTACTCATTGCAGCTTTTTATAAATTCAACCATTCGCGAGTTGGTGTCAAAACAAAGCTTATGAATTTTAGATTATCCAAAAATATTTTAATTTTTAATTGTAGTTATCGCAGATCACTTTTTATCACTTTTTATTTTTCATTAATAAAGAATTATTTTTATAAAGTAAGGGCCCAGTTATAGTTATCATTGAAAAACATCATTAGAAATTTTCTTTTACTTCTTGTGGTATTTTTATGAATTCAATCATTGGCGAGTTTTTGTCGAAACAAAGCTTATGAATTATAACTTTGGCCTAACCCAGGTTCTCCACGACCTTTCTTTCTATGTATTGCTCAGTCCATTGATTTCTATGGATAGTATTCTATGGGCTGTCGTTTCTGTCTGACATTTGTGTTTTTGAATGAGATAGTAGCAATGGAAATGCCCACCCTATATTTCATAGCATATTCCATCATTATTCCTTTTTATGAAAAGTGACAGATAGTAAGCTATCAAATATTGTTCGTCGAGACGCGGTGTAATAATGTTTGTCGTTCCACCGAAATGAAACGGAATTTTCCAATGATTCCTATGAGCAGCTATGGAGGTAAAAAGCTTGATAATCATGTTCTAAAATTCATAAGCTTTGCTTCGAAAACAACTAGCAATTTATAAAAAAAAACGCAAGAAGCAAAAGAAAATTTCCAATGATGTTTGTCAATGATAGTTATTACTGGGCCCTAAGTATGGGTTCTCTTCTCGTGTTGATTCCTCACCGTCCGATTTGTGAAGCGAAAGAAAAACCCGTTTTTGAGTATGTTCCACTTGGGATTATATAACTAATAGCGTTTTCGATTGGGATTTTTAGATTTACTCTCAGATTTCAGATTTTACCCGTCCCAATCGAACATTAGAGAGGTTACTCTGGTTTTGTATGTGTGGAAGTGTGCCATTTGACAGCTTATTGTTTATCTTTAGGCCGCAATTATAGCTATTAGCTATCAATGTAAACCATCATTTGAAATTTTCTTTTACTCATTGCGGCTTTTTTATAAATTCAACCATTGGCGAGTTGGTGTCAAAACAAAGCTTATGAATTTTAGAACATGATTATCCAAAAATATTTTTGTTTCTAATTATAGTTTTCGCAGAAATAACAAAAAAAAAACAAATCAAACTGCGAAATGCAAACTTCAAACTGACATAAGTCAGATGTTAAATGTTTTTGTGTTGGTGCATGTTGGTGTAAATCTGACTTGGAATCCAGATTCTTCAAAAGTACTCTAGACTAGTAAAAAAAGAGTGCTTTTTGTATCCCAATCGAAAACGAAAAAATTGCTCTAGAGTAATAAAAGTGCTCTAGAGTATAAAAAGAGTGCTTTTTGTATCCCAATCGAAAACGCTATAAAATATTTATTATTATAAGAATAGTAATACAAAAGAAATATATGTATACCTAAAAATTAAAGTTTTTGAACTCTCTTCGCTTCACAGCTTCATCTCAGCAGTGTTCAGGAATAAAAAATATCTTAGGTAAAAAAGGGATAAAAGATACTTTGACATTTAGTGATATCACTGTGGATGGTAATATTTATCGTGGATGGTCATCGCATTTCGTTGGCTATGTTCAGTCGGTAACATTTCTCTTGGTGAACGTATTTTGAATAATATCTTTATTCATCTGATGATAGGCATCTCGAAGCTCCTTCTCTGCTCCTTTAAAGTTGGTCCCATTATCAGAGTATATCTCCCTTGGCGTTCCTCTTCGCGACATAAAATTCCGAACGCACATAATGCATGAGTCTGCTGAAAGATAATTCGCTACCTCTATGTGAATTGCTCTGATGGTTAAGCAGGTAAATACGACTCCCCAGCGTTTCTCAGTTCTTCTTCCAGACACAATCAATATCGGACCAAAATAATCGACCCCGGTGTATGAGAATGGTCTCACATATGCTGCCATTCTTGCCTCGGGAAGTGGAGCCATCTACAGATTGCACGGGTAGAGCCAACTTCTTAATTGTCCTTACATTTCTAAGCCAGTATTTTGCCATTCGCAGGCACTCCCGAGATTTCCAACGGCACAACCTTAGACTCTTCTTCCAAGCGTGTTGTATCTGACGCCCACTTAAGACACAGTGGTTTATTCACCCCGTTCAGTCCCAAACTATTAGTAATACTCTCCTCCACAAGCGTCAGCGTAGAACCATTTTCCAAGAAGGCGAATGTGTTCAACGACCTTCCATTTCCATAAAGCACAACAGGAACTATGTTGAAAAGCGTATCAGTGGCATTGACCTGCTGGTGGGCATGATAGCTTCCGCTGGCAACTGGTAGTGATTGTTGAGGTGCTTCCGGGATAAAATGCAAAAGGAAATGATGATCATTTACACATGATGATCATTTACACACTCCGCATGCTCGTCCATTACGACATTTTAACCTCTTCGAATGTCCCAAACACCTTTCACATAAACCTTTGCTTCTTGTCAACTCCCATTTCCGATGAATATTCAGCTGCTTAAAATGATCACAATCAACAAGCCTATGATTCCGATCGCAGAGATAGCATCCTATTTCTTTTCGTGTTGACTGGGGTTTACTCCTTGATGCCTGATCCTCCGAGTGAGCATGTAAATGTGCTTGACGTCTATCAGATTTCCCGTCTACAGTAGCAAATGTAGTCACGGTGCTAGCTGCCTCTGCGATCTTGTATAACCAATCGCTAAACTGTGTTATGTTTTGTTCTTTAGCACCATTATCTAAAGCATAGTTCAATCTTACTGGGGCAGGTAGCTTGTCGACCAATTCCTGCAGCAAAGTGGGATCGTTTAGAGGCTGGTCAGCCCTGATGCCTGCATTGTACCCTTCAGACTGCGTACTGATAGAGCGTACTGTACAAGGGTTTCTAAACGTTCGACCTTAGGAGCTGGTTCCGCGCGTAGTTTCTTTAACATCGTCTGCACAATGTATGTCGGTCGTCCATACAACATTTTAAGCTCCGAAATTACCTCTAGGACTGAAGACGGTAGCATCAGACGGGAACCAACGGCTCGCAACGCACTATCTTTTATTGCCCTCTGCAGACGACACAAATTCTCGTCATCGGAGAAACCGCACAGCTTAGTGGTGTGCTCATAGCTGCTTATGAAAAGCGGCCACTCCTCAGGACTACCTGAGAACAATGGAAGTTCCTTTGACAGTACTTGTCGTGCCGATATCTGACGTTGTTCTAGTGGAGCAGGTTCTACAACCGTCATAGGTGTTGCTTCATAAGTCAGTTTCTTGCATTGTTCGGCCACAGGAACCTTAACGTCGTCTGTTGTCTGTGGCTTCACGTTGTTTGCCCATTCGACTACTCGATTCTCCGCTGAATTCGCATCATTCACGTAATCGTCCTCATCCTCCTCCATTGCCAAGATCTCAAACTTCTTCCGAAGATACTCTTGCGCGTTGTCCTTCTCCTTTTTCAAGAATTGAAAGTCTAACTTCTTCTGTTCTTCCAAGCGAGACATTTCCAATTTCAGCAGACGCCGACTTCTGGTAGTGGACGCAATTGATACTCTACCAACGCTCCCCCTCTCCGACTGCCTAGATGATGGCCTTGCAATTTTATCACCGCCTAATAATGCACCAGCTGGACTCGGATTGCGAACTATAGCATTTAGTTCTGTGCAGACAATGCACTCCCAACTCCTATTTGCCACCGTCCCATCAACAACAGCACAGCTGTAGTGCAACCACTTTTGACACGTATCGCATTGTACCATCAACTTTAAGCTGTCACAGGAAGTTCGGAAATTCAGTTCTCAAACATAATTCGCAAACTTAGTGAGAACACCTTTTTTGTGAATTTGATCTTTAGGCTAACAACGCACGGCTGTTCCATCCGCCCAGAAAAGTCAACTCCCCTTACTAAATTTTCTCGTAATTTGATAATTTGTTCATATAACGTTGACTTATTTGGCCCATGGGATTATGCCATAAATAAAAGTCGTTTTTACAGATGACACAAAACTCCATGTGATGTCTTTTGGCTTACTGATAGTAAATTTGTGCAAAGCGCTGGAACACTCAAAATGCCTTTTACTATAACTTTATGATTGCTGTTGAAGATCCGTGGCCCTTGCTGCGAAATAAACATTCATACGCCTCGTACGATTGTGACGTTGTACGTCGTAATGTTCGTTTATTCTCTGAAATTTAATTTTAGTAATTTCTTACATATTGTGTTCCTACTTACTATTTTTAGCAGCGTTCCGATGGCTTGGGCTGGTATTCTTCAAATGGTTGGCGCAAATGAACTCGTTAATATTTGACGTCTATTTGACATCCGCTCAAACAGAACTATTCGTGAAGAATCATAGCGCAAGCCACCGGAGAACCGTTTGTTCTTATATTTTCTTTACATCCCACCCCCCGTGAGGCGCCACGCCTACCTCAGCCTCACCTACCTCCAACACAGCCAATTTAACCGCCGGTCTTCGAAGGATGCCTGTATGTATGTATGTATGTATGTATTCGTTTATTTAGTATATTTACTATTTACTACAAAATTTAAAAATCATTATTTGTTAATCACTGATATTAAGTAACTAAATAACATTGAATAAATTTTAGATTCATTAAACAATAGATTTAATGTAAACTATTAAAAGTCTTTTAAAAGAATGGTAATTTGACTCATTATACCCTATCCCATAGGGGTATATTAGTTTTGATACATAGTTTGTAACATAGAGAAATAATTTAGCTACATATACCTCAAAGTATATGGATCGACTCAGAATCGCCAGCTGAGTCGATTTACCCATGTCTGTCCGTCCGTCCGTCCGTCCGTACGTCACCATTTTTTGGGCCTTAAATTTTGAGCTAGAAGGATGAAATTTGGTACACGTGCTCTTATTTGCTCCCAGCAGAACAAGTGTAAACATTTTTGAAATCCGCCCACTGCCACGCCGCTTTTTTAGAAAAACGTATTTTTAGGCCAAACCATAAGGAATTTTGAAAAAGTGTCTGAAAAGCGTAGTTAGACAATCGTAATATCTATATTTCGTTCATATAAAGTTTTTTGCCACGCCCACTTTTTGGGGGCGTTTTTAATAAAAAACGTTTTACGGTCAAATTCTAAAATTTTCGAAAAAAATTTTGATGCAGAATAATTAGTAACATTATATAAACATTTCTTCGTTATATCATTTTAGCCCACGCCCACTTTTTGGGGGCGTTTTCTTACAAAAACCGTTTGTATACCCTATCCCATAGCATATACAGGAGGAAAACGATGTGTTTTGTCAAACAACAAAATATTCTGATAAACTGTTTGAACAATATATTGTTGTGACAATGTCATTTTCTATATTATAGGCTAATAAAGCCCACTTTTTGGAGATATTAATTTTAAGGATGGGATGGGATAGGGTATTCAACGATCCGCACAGCGGATTGTAGCCTTCTCATATGTTTTTTTATCACAATTGGTAATTCATTAAAAAATTGTATGCCTTTGTACATAACCATGTTTTGAGTTCTACTGTCTCTATACAATGGTAATCTAAAATTGTTATTAGATCTAAGGTTATAAGGTTGAACTTCATGTGTTATATGTATTTAAATTTGATGAAAGGTATTCTGGAACCATTTTATATTTTATTTTAAATACAAATATTGCTGCGTTGAATGTTATCCTCTGTTTGATATTGAGCCATTGTAGACATGAAAGCATCCATCTGATTGGTGTATAAAAACTGCATTTGAGAATTACTCTCATTGCCCTGTTTTGAAGCTTTTGTAGCCTGTTGATTTCAGTCGAGTTGCCCATGAAGAGTATAGTTGAGCAGAATTCAAAATGCGGTTTAATTATAATGTTGTATATGTTTATAGCGCAAGTTACTGATATGTTTTTACGTATCCTTTTCAGAAAGCCCACTTTTTTTGAATTTTTTTTAACAATATAATCAAGGTGGTTATTAAAATTTAGTTCATTGTCTATAATTACGCCAAGGTATTTAATTGATTGCACTTGTTCGATTTGATTATTGTTAATTTGTATATTAGCTTCAAAATCCGCGTTTATAACCATACACTTTGTTTTATTTACATTAATTTTCATTTTATTCATTACTAGCCACAAGCACATTTTATTTAAGTCATATTTTAAATAGTCAGTTATTAAATGTAAATCTTTTCCATACACAAAGAGGAGTGCATCATCTGCAAACAATAAAATGGACCTAGTATTGTTCCTTGTGGCACTCCGAATGAATTGAATGCACTCTTTGATAAGCACTGATTAATTTTAGTTCTTTGAATTCTATCACTCAGATACGTTTGAAACCAGTTTAGTTCCTTATTCTTAATACCGTATTTCTTTAATTTTGTTAGAAGTTAGGATCTATTAATTGTTTCGAAAGCTCTTTGAAAGTCTAAGAACACCGAGATTATTTTATTTTTTTCATGTCGTTGGTTTTTTAAAGTCATGATCAGCCAGTTAAGAGCTGTCTCACAGGAGTGATCTGAGCGAAAACCCGATTGATTTTGTATTAGTATTTTGTTATCAGATACATATTTAAATAATTGTTTATGTGCAACCTTTTCAATAATTTTTTCTAAGATTGGTAGCATGTTTATGGGTCTAAATTTATCACAGTTTATATTATTAGGTTCTTATGGATTCTTTTAAATTATCTGGGAAAATGCCTTGTTCAAATGAATTATTAATAATTTTTAACAAAATGGGTCCGATCACATCGAAACAGTCTAATATTATTTCAATGTTTAAATGTTCCGAGTCTTTTTTCTTATTCATTTTTTTGCATATTGCGTTAAGTTCACTTAGGGTTATTGGCTTAAACAAAAATGTGGTAGGTAACTCGTTCAAATTACTGGAATCTAAGCTTACTAAAGGTATAGAGTTAGTTATATCGTTAATGCTATTTATAAAATACGAGTTTAGTCTATTTGCTATAACCATGTTATCAGTCTCTTTCTTGTCTTCAAATTGCACTTCACATATTTCTTCTTTTTCCTCCTTTAAAACTAAGGATTTAATAACTCTTCACATATCTTTTTGACTTGAACAGTTCTTAATTTTACTGCACCTATAGGCTTTTTTTGCTAGCTGGAGCTTATATTTATACAAATTTCTTACCCTTCGATATTCAATCCAATCGCGTGGATTGTTAAAAATTGTTGCTTTTTGGTAGTACCGTATTTTCTCCCTTTTTAGATTTTCAAGATCGTTTTTATACCACTCATTTCGAATGAGAATGAGTCTGTATGTCGGCAACACGGGTTTGTCCATCTGGGCCTAGAAAGACTTTGGCGATTCTTCCGCGTATCCACTTGTGTCTTGGAACATCTACGTCGCAGATAAGGACCAAATCTCCTTCTTTAAGAGGCGACACTTTGGTGAACCATTTACTCCTCTTGGTCAGTTCTGGCAGGTATTCCTTAATCCATCGACGCCAAAAACGATCCTTTATCTGCTTACTTATTCGCCATTGCTTTCGGAGACAGAGAGATCTATCGTCAACGTGGCCAGGAGTCTGCGTTGAATTTACTGTACCCGTCAAGAAGTGGTTCGGCGTTAAGGGTTCTTCTTCCTCACTGGAAACCGCTAGATGTGTGAGCGGACGACTGTTGACGATATTTTCGGCTTCTATGAGGGCACTTGTAATAGTTTCGGGTTTTGGGGCCAATTCACAGAGTGTGTGCGATAAAGCCCTCTTCACTGATCGAACAAGTCTCACCCAGCAGCCTCCAGCATGAGGATTCGAGGGACAGTTGAAGATCCACTCTATACCTCTCGCCGACAGCTCCGCCTTGATAGCATCTCAATCGAAAACCCCAGATGTTACTAGCTCGTTCCTAGCACCGATGAAGTTGGTGCCGTTGTCACTCCTAATGCGTGCTGGTACACCACGCCGGTTGACGAAATTACGGATGCATAAGATGCATGCATCCGTGGACAAATCCGCAGCTATTTCTAAGTGGACAGCCCTTACCATCATGCATGTGAACAAAGCAACCAACGTTTCACCTTGTTACGTCCTATAGTGACAAAAACTGGTCCAAAATAATCGAGACCTGTATACGTGAACGGTCTCACGAAAGGAGTGAGTCGGTCCTCCGGCAACTGTCCCATCAACGGCGGCAACGGCATGGCAAATCGTACTTTGCAGAATGGACAATTGTTTCTCGCCTTTTTGACTGCAGAAAAACGTTGTTTTTTGTCGAACCACAAAAGGTTTTGATAAACTCTCTGAGCAATATATTGTGACAATGTCATTTTCTGTATTTTATCGCCATAAAGCCCACATTTTGAGGATATTCATTTTAAGGATGGGATGAGATAGGGTATTAAACGATCCGCACAGCGGATTGTAGCCTTCTCATATGTTTCTATAGCCAATCCCATAGGGGGGTATATTAGTTTTGATACATAGTTTGTAACATAGAGAAATAATTTAGCTAGATGTACCTTAAAGTACATGGATCGACTCAGAATCGATAGCTGAGTCGATTTAGCCATGTCTGTCCGTCCGTCCGTACAACACCAGTTTTTGGGCCTTAAATTTTGAGCTAGAAAGATGAAATTGGTACACGTGCTCTTTGTTGCTCCCATCAGAACAAGTGTAAACATTTTTGAAATCCGCCCACTGCCACGCCCCATTTAAGAAAAACGTAGATTTTGGCCAATCCGTAGCGAATTTAGAAAAGGTTTCTGAACAGCATATTTAGACAATCATAATATCTATATTTCGTTTATTTGGGGGCGTTTACAATAAAAAAACTTTTTCCAGTCAAATTTTCAAATTTTCGAAACAATTTCGATGCAGAATCATTGGTAATAATAATATGAACATTTCGTCTATAGATCATTTTTTATACATTACCCCATAACATATGCGCAAGAGAAAAACCTTGTCTTTTGTAGAACCATAGAAGTGTTTATACCCTATCCCATAGTGGTATATTAGTTTTTATACATAGTTTGTAACATAGAGAAATAATTTAGCTACATATACCTCAAAGTATATGGATCGACTCAGAATCGCTAGCTGAGTCGATTTAGCAATGTCAGTCCGTCCGTCCGTCCGTACGTCACCAGTTTTTGGGCCTTAAATTTTGAGCTAGATGGATGAAATTTGGTACACGTGCTCTTTTTTGCTCCCAGCAGAACAAGTGTACAAAATTTTGAAATCGGCCTACTGCCACGCCCGCTTTTTAGAAAAACGTATTTTTTGGCCAAAACGTAAAGAATTTTAAAAAAGTGTCTGAGCTATATTTAGAGAATCGTAATGTCTATATTTCGTTCATATAAAGTTTTTTGTCACGCCCACTTTTTGTGGGCGTTTCTCGGTCAAATTTTAAATATTTCGAAAAATAAATTTTGATGCAGAAGCATTAGTAATATTAATATGAACATTTCGTCTATAGACCATTTTAACCCACGCCCACTTTTTGGGGTATACCCTACCCCATAGCATATGCAGGAGAAAAACGATGTTTTTTGTCAAACAACAAAAGATTCTGATAAACTTTTTGAACAATATGTTTTGATAATGTCATTTTCTATATTATAGGCCCATAAAGAACACTTTTTGGAGATATTAATTTTAAGGATGGGATGGGATAGGGTCTTCAACGATCCGCACAGCGGATTGTAGCCTTCGCATATGTTTTATAAACTGTCTGAACAATTTGTTGTGACAATGTCATATTCTATATTTAATCCCCGTCGTGTTTTAAGCCATGTCCACTTTTTGGATCCGCACAGCGGACTGTAGTCTTCCATATGTTTTTTTGATAGCAAGGATTTTACTTAGAATTGCTACTACTTTAATGATTAACAATCATCTTTCAGAATCAACATAATGGGGTATGCAACCCCATATTACTCTCTGGGTCTACGTGTCCATCATTAGATCCATACCATTGTATGAGGCTGAGTGCCTCGTTACAATGGTAACCCGTCAAGGTGAACTCGCACAAATATTTTGAGCTTAACTTGAAGTCAACCATTCCCAATCGCCTCGAATGGCAGTCGGATTTGATTGTAGATAACAACTCGATTCAATAAAAGCAAACCGCAGATGGACACGGCACAATGTGTCTTATATCCAGCCAAATCTGGCCATGCTCTCTCTTGTTGATAATGGTTTACTATCATAGGTGTCCTTACAGGACACTGCCCTCTAGGCTTACATGCAAAAAGACCGTCACCAGTTTTTGTGCAAAACTGGTGTGTAAAAATGATTGAAATCCGCCCAATACGTAGTTTTGACCAAACCGTAAGGAGTTTTGAAAAACTGTCCGAACAACATATTTGATGAAACTCAATATTTATATTTCGTCGATATAAAGTTTTTTGCCACGCCCACTTTTTGGAGGCGTTTGTAAATATTTGAAAAAAAAAAAAAAACTTTTGATGCACAATTATTAACTATGGTAATATAAACATATATATATTATTTTTACCCACGTCCACTTTTTGGGGGCGTTTACCTACAAAAACCATTTATATAGCCTACCCATAGTAAATATATGCAGGAGAAAAACGTTAGTTTTTGTCGAACCGTAAAAGATTTTGGGGCTCAGTGGCGCGATGGTTAGTGCGATGAACTGCCGCGCAGGATGTCTGGGTTCGATACCAAGCCGTAGCAACACCTAAATGATTTTTCACTGGCCCTCCTCTCGTGATGATCTGACAAATCATCCGAGTAGTATCAATTGTCAAGAATAGCTTATCTCAACTTAGCCGTTCTGAGTCGGCATAAAACAGGAGGTCCCGCCATCGTGCAAGAAGTACACACGCACACATGAATGGTTGTGAGAAAGCTAGGCCCTGGGTACTAACGAGCCTGTTGCGCCAAAAATTTGTATTTGTATATTTGTATGGGATGGGATAGGGTATTAAACGATCCGCACAGCGGATTGTAGCCTTCTCATATGTTTTTTTCTCGCTCTCTTGTAGAGCGTTCCATACGGAAAAATGCAGTTTTTTTTGCGTCAACTGAATAGACACACGGTCATTCAGGGTCATTATCTTCATTGCTTATGAGTGTTTTGAGGTGATTGGCATACTAAATCAACTGTTAAAGTGTCCTAAGTGAATTTTAGTTTTTTTATACCCTATCCCATAGGGGTATAATAGTTTTGATACTTAGTTTGTAACATAGAGAAATAATATTACTACATATACCTCAAAGTATATGGATCGACTCAGAATCGCTAGCTGAGTCGATTAAGCCATGTCTGTCTGTCCGTCCGTCCGTCTGTACGCCACCGATTTTTAGGCCTTAAATTTTGAGCTAGGATAATGAAATTTGGTGCATAGGATCCTCGTCTCTGCCACCAGAACAAGTGTAAAAATTTTTGAAATCCGCCCACTGCCACGCCCCCTTTTTAGATAAACGTATTTTTTGGCCAAACCATAAGGAATTTTGAAAATCTTTCTGAACAACATATTTAGACAATCTGAATATCTGTATTTCGTTCATATGAAGTTTTTTGCCACGCCCACTTTTTGGGGGCGTTTTTAATTAAAAACGTTTTTCGGTCAAATTTGAAAATTTTCGAAAAAACTTTTGATGCAGAAGCATTAACATTATTAATATGAACATTTCGTCCATAGACCATTTTAACCCACCCCCACTTTTTGGGGGCGTTTTTATATAAAAACCATTTTTATACACTACCCCATAACATATGCAGGAGAAAACCTTGTCTTTTGTAGAACCGTAAAAGTTTTTTGTAAGCAGTCTGAAGAATTTGTTGTCACCATGTCATTTTCCTTATTTTATCCACATCGTGTTTTTAGCCATGTCCACTTTTTGGGGATTTTAGTTTTACAGATAGGATGGGATAGGGTATTCAACGATCCGCACAGCGGATTGTAGCCTCTCATATGTTTTTTAATTAAAAAATTAAAATCCTCAAAATATAGGCTTTATGGCGATGAAATACAGAAAATGACATTTTCACAATATATTGCTCAGACAGTTTATCAAAATCTTTTGTGGTTCGACAAAAAACATCGTATTTCTATTGCTAATGCCTTGGGATGGGGTATACAAATGGTTTTTGTAAGAAAACGCCCCCAAAATGTGGGCGTAGGTGAAAATGATCTATGGACAAAATGTTTATATTACCATTGCGGAAGTATTTGCATCAAACATTTTTTCGAAAGTTTTAAAATTTGGACAAAAAGCGTTTTTTACTAAAAACGCCCCCTGTTTAAAAAACAAGGAAACCAGACAACGTGATAGTGCATCACAAACAACGGGCATTTATGAGCGACGATAAACGGCATTATCGTGCGATGCCACAAGAACAAAAGCAAACAGTACCTACTGTACTGTACATTACTGTATTGTAACATGCCTAGTGCCAGGCACAGATTTCGGACCGAGATATACGAAGTGCACATACTCGGTCACAAGAAACGGTAACCTAGAGCGGCGCGAGAAAACATTTTGCATACCTTTTTATCGCCCGTCAATGTACCAATAGCAAACACACAATTTTCGGACCGAGATATATGAAGGGCATATACTCGGCCGAACTCAACAACAGCAGCATAGTGTCGCAGTCTGAGTAGCGGTACCTGCGACCGAAAAATAGCAAACATCGACCACCAGCTGCATCGACGAACGAGAAGACAACAACAACACTAGCAACCCTTTGTTGGGAAGCAAGATGTGACACGTCGCCACACGATGTGCATGGCCATCGAGCGGTCTACATAGTTAGTTTCAACTCAGCATTCATCCAGGGCGGATGTCTCACGCAGTTAGTTTCAACTCAGCATTCATCCAGGGCGGATCGTTACTTGCTATACTGAATTCATCCAGGGCGGATGTCTTCCGTACTCACTCTCAATTCAGATCTCATCCAGGGCGGATCGTTACTTTTGATTCAGAGCTCATCCAGTGCGGATGCTAAAATTTACAGTCCACTATTTTTCTATTGAATATTTTTAATTATAATAAAATTATTAAGTTTTCAAACTCGCGTTTTTATATTTCATTGAGCTATTGAATATTTTGGTCCTTCGAGCCGGATAAAGATTGAACCAGTGCGGTGTTCTATGGATAGAGATTTTTTGTGAGCTTTTTGAACATTTTGGTCCTTCGGAGCCGAATAAAGATTGAACCAGTGCGGTGTTCTATGGATAGAGATTTTTTGTGAGCTTTTTGAACATTTTTGTCCTTCGGAGCCGAATTAAGATTGAACCAGTGCGGTGTTCTATGGATAGAGATTTTTTGTGAGCTTTTTGAACATTTTGGTCCTTCGAGCCGGATAGAGATCGAACCAGTGCGGTGTTCTATAAATAGACTTTTTTTGTGAGCATAGCGGCAAAACAAAAAAATTGTGAATTGTGCATATGTGCGTATATGCAGCAAATTGTGCGCGTCAAGCAGACATTGAACCATGGCGGTATTAAAAATCAAAGTAATTTGCCTTTGAAACAAAATTGTGAATTGTGCATTTGTGCAACAAATGAATTCAGTGCGAATATTTGTTCCTTCTTTGTGCTGTGAGTGATCATCGTGTTGCGTGCTTAAGCAACGGTGATTTCTGAGCTTAGTCCCAGTGTGCGGGTATTGTGTTCTTGTGCAGTGCGTGCAAATTCATATTAAATATTGTACATTAGCGTACAACAGTGAGATATTATTGTGCAAAATCTCGATTCGGCACGCGTTCGTAGCTATTCCCGAAGGGTCGACCTGAATTGCTACGGACAGTGCAGTCTTACGGCAGAGAGCTATTGACATTCAAAAAACAATCACAAGCGCCAAATTCAGAGCTTAATGACCTTCTGAGACGACTTTGGGAAATCCGAGAGCAGGACAGCTATCCCGATGTCTACAGACGATCGATGGGTGGAAGAGCACTTTCAGAGCACCCACTACCGTGATGCAACATACCTGTGAGTTCCCGTATTCAGAGCTTGGGCAGCTCCAGAGTAGCAGCGTTGCAGAGGTTTCTTCATCTGGAGAGGAAATTACAAGCCAATCCAGAGATCAGAGCGAAATATATCGAATTCATGAGCGAATACCGGCAGTTGGGGCACATGACTCCGGTTACAAAAGAGCAGATCACAGAAGGGCCTGTGTATATACCACACCATTGCGTGACGAAAAAGTTTCGTGGCGTGTTTGACGCCTCGTGCAAAAGTGTGCAGTTTCTGGGCCAGAAACTTCAAAACGACCTGGCAGAAATCATCACGCGCTTCAGATGCCTCAAGGTGCCGGTTACTGTGGACGTCAAGAAGATGTTCCGCCAAGTAAGAATGGATCCGGGGCAATGGGATCTTCAACGAATCTTCTGGAGAGAGCATCCGGACGATCTGTTGCAGGAATACTAGCTGACTGTGGTGACATATGGCATGACATCGAGCGGCTTTAATGCAGTCAGAGCGATGCAGCAGTGCGCTTCCGACAACCAACAGACTCATCCGAGAGCATACCAAGCTATCACTCGCAACTTTTATGTCGACGATATGCTTACTGGTGCAGAGAGCGAAGGGCAAGCCATCTCATTGGCTAATGAAATAGTGACATCACTTGCAGCTGGTGGCTTTAAACTCATGCCATCAAGCAGATGAGTTATTTCAGAGCTGTGCAACATCGAAGACAGGCAAACCGAGCTGACCTTCCTCAAGGAGCATGAGGCTTCGATACTGGACCTAGGCTGGGACTCTGTCACTGACGAAATCCTGTTCAGGGTCCATCGAGAGATGTGTTTTAGTCGCATCAAAAACAAGAGTAGCGCCACTCAAAACAATCACCATCCCAGGGCTAGAGCTGTGCGGGGCCGATCTACTTTGCAGATTGATGGCCCAGGTGGTGAGTGCATCAGAGCTTCAACAAGTGCCGATAACATATTGGTCGGATTCAATGGTTGTGCTTCATTGAATCAAGAAAATACCATTTGAGCTCAAGACCTTCGTCGCCAACATAGTGAGTTCCATCCAGGAGCAAACTGGGAGCAGCCCTTGGAGACACGTCGCTTCTGGGGACAATCCAGCGGATCTGGCATCGCGAGGGACCCCAGCAGAGCAGCTAGGCAGATCAACCTTGTGGTGGCAAGGGCCACAATGGCTAACCCAACCGGAGCATCATTGGCCGAACGTGCAGCAATCCTTGACGGCTAAAGAGCGGGTACATGCTTCAATTGGGGGGGAATGTTTAAAAAACAAGGAAACCAGACAACGTGATAGTGCATCACAAACAACGGGCATATATGAGCGACGATAAACGGCATTATCGTGCGATGCCACAAGAACAAAAGCAAACAGTATCTACTGTACTGTACGTTACTGTATTGTAACATGCCTAGTGCCAGGCACAGATTTCGGACCGAGATATACGAAGTGCACATACTCGGTCCCAAGAAACGGTAACTTAGAGCGGCGCGAGAAAACATTTTGCATACCTTTTCATCGCCCGTCAATGTACCAATAGCAAACACACAATTTTCGGACCGAGATATATGAAGGGCATATACTCGGCCGAACCCAACAACAGCAGCATAGTGTCGCAGTCTGAGTAGCGGTACCTGCGACCGAAAAATAGCAAACATCGACCACCAGCTGCATCGACGAACGAGAAGACAACAACAACACTAGCAACCCTTTGTTGGGAAGCAAGATATGACACGTCGCCACACGATGTGCATGGCCATCGAGCGGTCTACATAGTTAGTTTCAACTCAGCATTCATCCAGGGCGGATGTCTCACGCGTTTGTTTCAACTCAGCATTCATCCAGGGCGGATGTCTCACGCAGTTAGTTTCAACTCAGCATTCATCCAGGGCGGATCGTTACTTGCTATACTGAATTCATCCAGGGCGGATGTCTTCAGTACTCACTCTATATTCAGAACTCATCCAGGGCGGATCGTTACTTTTGATTCAGAGCTCATCCAGTGCGGATGCTAAAATTTACAGTCCACTATTTTTCTATTGAATATTTTTAATTATAATAAAATTATAAAGTTTTCAAACTCGCGTTTTTATATTTCATTGAGCTATTGAATACCCCCAAAAAGTGGGCGTGGCAAAAAACTTTGTATGGACGAAATATAGATATTAAGATTGTCTAAATATGCTGCTCAGACACTTTTAAAAATTCAGTACGGTTTGGCAAAAAAATACGTTTTCCTAAAAAGGGGGCGTGGCAGTGGGCGGATTTCAAAAATTTTTACACTTGTTCTGGTGGCACGGACGACGATCCTATATACCAAATTTCATTATCCTAGCTCAAAATTTAAGGCCCAAAAATCGGTGACGAACAGACAGACGAACGGACTGACGGACAGACAGACATGGCTAATTCGACTCAGCTAGTGATTCTGAGTCAATCCATATACTTTGAGGTATATGTAGCAAAATTATACATATTATGACATATACACAAATTATATTATCAAATTACGGTGACTTACATTTTACTTTTAGAATCTTCAAATAACAGTGGGTTACAAATGGTTTTGTGTGTTATAATTACAAAATTATTTTTAATTGCCGGAATTTAACCGTTAATATGGTCCTTAAAAATTAAAAACATATAAAAAGGCTATGATAGCTTTAAAAATCATGAAATATGCTTTAGTTGTCCTTACAACAACCAAATTGATGCAAGACGAGACCTCATGAGCACTCGCTCAATAATTGTCTGTGATTTGACGATTATTGTATTACGTGAAGCAAAAAAAGTGATATCGCCAACAGAAAACATATGAGAAGGCTACAATCCGCTGTGCGGATCGTTTAATACCCTATCCCATCCCATCCTTAAAATTGATATCCCCAAAATATGGTCTTTATGGTCATAAAGTATTGAAAATGACGTTGTTACAACATATTGTTCCGAAGGATTATCAAATTCTTTTATGGTTCGACAAAAAACCACGTTTTTGTATTGCATATGCCTTGTAGTAGGGCATACAAATGGTTTTTGTAGGAAAACGCCCCCAAAAAGTGGGCGTGGGTTAAAATGGTCTACTGATGAAATGTTCATATTAATACTACCAATGATTTTGCATCAAATTTTTTTTTTGAAAATTTTCAAATTTTTCCAAAAAAGGTTTTTTATAGAAAACGCCCCCAAAAAGTGGGCGTGGCAAAAACCTTTGTATTGACGAAATATAGATATTACGATTCTCTAAATATGCTTCTCAGACACTTTTTTAAAATTTCTTACGGTTTGGCCAAAAACTGAGTTTATCTTAAAAGGGGGCGTGGCAGTGGGCGGATTTCAAAAATGTTTACACTTGTGTTGTAGGCACGGGCGAGGATCCCATATACCAAATTTCATTATCCTAGCTCAAAATTTAAGGCCTAAAAATCGGTGACGTACAGACGGACGGACGGACGGACGGACAGACAGACATGGCTTAATCGACTCAGCTAGCGATTCTGAGTCGATCCATATACTTTGAGGTATATGTAGCTAAATTATTTCTCTATTTTACAAACTAAGTATCAAAACTAATATACCCCTATGGGATAGGGTATAAAAACGATTATTGATCTTACGTGATGCAAGACTACCGTCGAAACGTTATCGTCAAACGATAATCACTTTACGGAATGAGGGCCCTGTATTATTGTATGAAGCCGGGCTTCGAATGATAAAACGCTTTTTTGTTTTATGTTTAACAATAATTTATTTAGACACACTTTTATTTCTATAATTCTATTATATACAAAACGGCTATGAAATTATTCAAGTTTTACAATACAATCACACTATTTGAAATCAAATACCAACGATTAAATTCGTACTTTACTGTGACAAATATTTCTGCCTATCCATTCTTTGTTGAAGATGCTTTAAATGGACCGAATGCGTCAGCCTGGAAGAAGGCAATGCAAGAAGAGTCAACGCGATGCTGGAAAACAAAACCTGAACTTAAGTTCCTTGCCCACCGAATAGAAAAATATCGAACGTAAAATAATAATTCAAAACCAAATCGGGATACGGCAACAAGGATATGTAGTTCAAAGCTAGACCTGGTAGCTTAAGGGCGCGGCTAAATCGAAGGCATTGATTTTCAAGAAACCTATGCACCAGTGGTAAGAACTAATACTATTAGATTGTTGTTTCATGAAGAGTCTGATGAACAATAGATATTCCATGGATTTGTATGTATTCTTGTATGTATTCTTTTGTTTCAATGTTTTTTGCAACACTTTTATGATTTAGTGTATTTTGTTGGATTAATCCGAGCAGAAATGTTGATCCCGATGGTGGTTTTAATAAATAATATGAAACGTAAATGGAGAAAATAGAAAAGTCCGTACACATATAATGAATGCTTCAAAATGGCAATCGCCCACTTCCCCTAGTTGTGAAACGAATTATCGAAGATCTCAACTTCACAATCTCAGTTCAACTGTCACCAATACATTAGAAGCGGCGAGCAGCGTTACCAGATAAATTTTTTTAAACCTGCTAAATGTAGGACGAAAAACTGCAAAACCTGCTAGACAGAAGTTTAAAAAAATGCTAAAAAAACTGCGATCGATTTTTCCTTGAGAAATACGTTTTTTTTAGTTCAAAAATACATAAACAGTTACATTTGTTATTATATGAGATGATAATTTATAAAAGATGATAATTTTTAAATTTAAATATGTACAAAGTTATTAAATTACAACGTTCGGAATCTTTATAGGGAATCTTTGAATTTATTGAAGTTACCATTTTATTTGTTAGAACAATGTCATAACAGCCTTCACCTTAAGAAACCCTCGGTTTTACTTGCAAAGCAACATTTTCGTTACTGAAGCGATTACGGTTTTTAGTTTTTAACGAATTTACCTGCGAAAATATTGTTTCACAAGCAGTTTAGATGTCGGTAATCATAAATATTGCAAATTTAGTTATTGTTGGATACTTATTGCTGTTTACTGACATTTCATTTAATTTTTTTTATCAAAATAGTGAATATTGGCATAATCGCTTTGAAATAAAATAAGGGTGATCATGCAACGTCGTAATTTTACTACGTGAGAAAGATTATAATTTTACGACGACTTTTCATGAACGACCTAAAAACTGCACGACTAAATAATGCGGTAACCCAATGAATTCAATCTCATTTTAGTAATTTATTTATTGATAGAATTTTGTTCCTATTGTTCTCTTTCCGTTCTCGATAATTGTTTTCAGTTTATCGTTTACGTTTGATGTGTGAAAGTGACTGATTAAATGTCAAAAGAGCATTCCAAAAGTTTACAACGTTTACCATCTCAGTTTACGCACCCAATTCCTGTGAGATAATTCCGATATTGTTGGAAAAGATTTCCCATACAAATTTTGACAGTTCATTTATCACGTTTACAACGTTTACGACGACTTTCCGACGTTGCATGAATAATTTGTTTACCATAGGTAAGATGTAATCCATAGCATAAAAAGTATTATTATACTGTCATTGAAACTTTTAAAAATAAATTCGTTTGGGACAGAATTTGTTGTTATATTCAACTTGGAAATAACAAGTGGCGCAAAAGTAATCCTCCTATCAGAAAATGCTATAAATTTTGCGATTGGCCCCTAATGTCAGTTCTGTTTTGACATTTGTGTAGTAAACACATGCGAAATACACGTTAATAAACAATGTTACGCTAAACTGCTCCAGAATTTATTTGTCAAAACAGAACTGACATTAGGGACCAATCGCAAAATTTATAGCATTTTCTGATAGGAGGATTACTTTTGCGCCACCTTGTACATACAGGAAATAATGCACTCCATTGTTCTATAATTTGATTGACGCAGGCATGTAGCGATAGCCATCTAATGTCTTAGTGGCGCAAAATCATATTTCTTTTCTTGAAATTCTAAAAATTCTCGTTGTCTTTTACTACTTTGAGAAAAGTATGATTAGACATCTTTGACCAATTGCTCAATGGATCTTGGCAATTTCTTACTGTCATGACTGACAGCTAGAGCAACCGAGTGACATACGCATTTAATAAATACACAATTCGAATTCAGTGTCGTTGTCTAAATAATGCCTATGTAAATAATATATCTACACCCTTTCCTTTTGGAAATGCTACGCAGTTACATAAATTGGTATCCACCACACCGACACTACCCATAAACAGCTGTGTTTACTTTGTTTGCTTTCTGACCCTAACTCTGCGTATTTGCATTTCTTCTTTGGGATTATTTTTCCTTGAAGATGATCGTGTGTATTCGTGTTTACTGTCGCCCAAACAATTAAAAACATGCATACATTTTTTTATGTTTGAAAACTGCTGAAAACTGCTAAAATTAAGGAAAATGCTAAAAAAACTGCTGCAGGTCATTTTCATGATCAAAAACTGCTAAAATCGCAGGAAACTGCTAAATCTGGTAACGCTGGCGGCGAGGGAAAAGTATTTGTTAAGCAAACAGAATGATGGGAATAACATTCCAGTTTCTTTTACTTCGTCAGATGAAGGGCAATGAATATTTTATTCTAAAATAATACGATTTTTACACGAATAAATACAAAAGTAAAAAGTCTTTGTTTTAGGAGATCCCGGAATGTTTGAGGATAGTGATGCGATTACATGAGAACACAAGCGTTCTCACTCTAGCCTCTCACTATCAACACCTATTCTCACCTTCACGCTGGTGACTGGTGGGTGCCTAGTACCTCGACTGGAAATGGGGTAATAAGCCCCTGTGGAAGGTCGTTGGTGGCAGCAAACGAGAGAGGGGGGAGGAGTGTTCGTTCACTACCAGTTCGTTGACTGCTTTGACATATTTGAACAACAGGTATATAGGGGTTTCCAATACTGAGCCAGGGTGTTGGAAAAGAGTTGGTGGCGGAGGAGACATCTACTATGGACCGTGTTATATAGTGAGCAGAAACAGCGACTATTCGGATGTGAATTTGTTATAAGTGCCAGACTTAGGCAGGAAGTCTTATGTTTCCAAGACATTAGCGAACGCATTGTAACAATCCGCATCAAGGCCAAATTCGCCAGTATAAGCCTTATATGCGCTTATGCTCCGACGGAGGAAAAAGATGATATAACTAAGGATTGCTTCTACGAGCTCCTCGACAAAACCTATGAGCGACTACCAAAGTACGATGTTAAAATCGTGCTGGGAGATTTTAACGCAAAGGTAGGAAGAGAAGACATCTTAAGCAGTACTGTTGGAAAATATAGCCTACACGACAACACGTCTGGTAACGGAATTAGGCTAATTGACTTAGCTACGGAACGAAATGCCACTATAGCCAGCACACGGTTTCCTCACTTCGATATCCATAAGGCGACATGGCGGTCTCCAGATCAACGAACGGTTAACCAAATTGATCACATTGCGATAGACAGAGGCACTGCGCCAACTAAGAGGCACACATCCAATATTTTGGATGTCCGAACATTCCGAGGGGCTAACATCGACTCGGACCACTACCTTGTTGTAGCCAAGGTAAGGATGCGGATATCCACCACGCCACAACAAACCAGAAATAATGTGAAACAAATTTAATGTCGAAAGACTGCAATCGCCAGAGCCAAGACCTTCGCGCAACGCGTATCCCTTAACCTCTCGATTCACACCACACCACCAACATCTAATGTCGAAGAAAAATGGCAACGATGCCAACAAGCCATTAGATCAGCCGCATCTGATGTACTAGGTTTCTCGCGGCCGCCAGCAAGAAACCCCTAGTTTGATGAGGAATGCGGACAGATGCTCTCAGCCAAGAACGATAAGAACGATGCCTACAAGGCTAAGTTGCAGGTGAAGACGAGAGCTGCCATTAAGCTCTATAGGCAAAGAAGAAGGGAAGAACATCGGCTTTTCAGAAAGAAGAAAAAGAGCAAGAAAAGCGCGCGATCGAGGATATTGAGAGGTGTCACTTCAGGAACGATGTTCGCAATTTTTAACAAAGTGTAAAAATCAAACCCAAGGATACAAGGCTCGAACAGAATCCTGTCGAGATGGAAAAGGAATTATCGTAGTTGAGACACAGTCGATGCTGTGGATTTGGAAGAACCACTTCTGCAGACTGTTATGACGAACAACATACCGCTGTCAGGCAGAACGAACCATTTAATATTGGCAACGACAGCGAAAACTGCCAACCAACCGACCTAAGTGAAGTGAGGATAGCAATATCTAAACTCTAGCTTAACAAGGCCGCCGGAAATGACGGCCTTCCCGCTGAGCTTTATAAAGCTGGCGAAGATGACTTGGTAAGTAACATCCACCAACTCATAAGCCAAATCTGGTCGGATGAAAGCATGCCTGAAGAATGAAACCTCAGCATCGTTTGCCCAATCCACAAAAAAAGGAGACCCTCTGAACTGCGTCAACTACAGAGGCATATATCTGCTCAAAATCGCCTACAAGATCCTATCTGCCGTAATATGTGAACGCCTGAAACCGTTTACCAACAACCTGATCGGCCCTTATCAGTGTCGTTTTAGGCCAGGAAATTCCACAATCGATCAAATTTTCACCCTTCGGCAGATCCTGGAAAAAAACCGAGATGTCCAAATTGTCAACGGCAACACTGCAAGATAAAAATCCCAAAAACTCATCGATAGAATAAATGAGAGACGGGAGTCGTCAACGTATTTTCAACAGGATAAGTCGCCTTCTGCGCAATATAATTTTCATTGTAATTTTATTAAAATAAATAAATATTGCTTTTTAAAGATTATAAGATTTTGGTTCATCTTGACAGAATCAGAAGTGGGATCATCCCAAAATAAAAGATAACAAAATTAATTTTCATAAGAAATCCATGAGGGAAACCATTTTTTTTGGTGCGACGACAACGAAAAATGTTCTTAACGAGGCAGAGATAGACTTAACGAGCCCGAATAAATGAACGCGAACGTTTAAAACGAAAGAGGCAGAGATAGACTCACGAGCCACAAAACTAAATAAACGAAAGAGACAGGGTCACACTCCAACGTGTCTCAAAACGGAAAATTAAATAAATAAAAAAAAAACATATGAGAAGGCTACAATCCGCTGTGCGGATCGTTGAATACCCTATCCCATCCTATCCATAAAACTAAAATCCCAAAAAAAAGTGGGCATGGCTAAAAATACGATGTGGATAAAATAGAAAAAATGATATAGTGACAATCTTCAGACTGCTTACAAAACACTTTTACGGTTCTACAAAAGACTAGGTTTTCTCCTTCATATGTTATGGGGTAGTGTATAAAAATGGTTTTTATATAAAAACGCCCCCAAAAAGTGGGCGTGGGTTAAAATGGTATAAAGACGAAATTTTCATATTAATAATGTTAATGATTCTGCATCAAAAATTTTTTCGAAAAATTTAAAATTTGACCGAAAACAGTTTTTTATTGAAAACGCCCCCAAAAAGTGGGCGTGGCAAAAAACATTATATGAACAAAATATAGATATTACGATTCTCTAAATATGCTGTTCAGACACTTTTTTAAAATTCTTTACGGTTTTGCCAAAAATTACGTTTTTCTAAAAAGTGGGCGTGGCAGTGGGCGGATTTCAAAAATTTTTACACTTGTTCTTGTGACTCGGACAAGGATCCTATATACCAAATTTCATTATCCTAGCTCAAAATTTAAGGCCCAAAAATCGGTGACGAACAGACAGACGGACGGACGGACAGACAGACATGGCTAATTCGACTCAGCTAGCGATTCTGAGTCGATCCATATACTTTGAGGTATATGTAGCAAAATTATTTCTCTATGTTACAAACTAAGTATCAAAACTAATATACCCCCCTATGGGAAAGGGTATAAAAACAAAACAAACAAATTAAACGAAAACGCTTAAACGAAAGAGGTAGAGATAGACTCACGAGCCTCGAAACTGTACAAACGAAAGAGACAGGGTACATTCAAACGAGTCTCAAACGGAGAGTAAATAACTAAAACGAAAAAAACTAACGTACTGCGATCTTGGAAAAAGTCTAGACAAGGATAAAAAAAATAACAACGGAAAAGTAGACGAGAGTAACAGAATGATTAAATTGGAAAGTTTAAAAGTTGCCCAGTTAAATTCCCTTTTGCAAACGAAAGGCCAACCTAGAATTGGCAATAAAGCGCAAAAGTGGCAAAATTGGTCGAGATATATGGTTCGGATGAAGTGGATTCGGAAGAATTAGAGAGGAGTGAGATGGCGGTTGCAGAATCTTGGCAAACACAAATGGACGATTTGAAGAGTACGATGACAAATCTGGCGAAAATTGTAGGTGATTTGGCTGTGGGTATGAGAAACGTCGACCCAACGGCTACACAACATTTGCAGACGAACACTGTCAGCCAAGAGAGTCAACCTACTCTTCCGAACAGAGCGCCGTCTAATGCAACGTCACATGGCTCAGGATTCACGGAAGCTTCAATTTATGGAACGCCACTTTCAACCCCAATGCGTTTCCCAAACAGCACACACGATGTCATCGGAATCCTCCCTGACTTCGATCCAATGAAACGAAATCTATCATCCCAACAATTCATCTACAAAGTAGAAGAACTGCGTTGCTTATATTCATGGAGTGATGAAATGATTCTCTTTGCGGTGCAACACAAGCTTAAAGGATTAGCGAAGAATTGGGTTGATGCACTGCCGGTATTCAAAACGTGGTCGGATTTTACCAGAGCTCTCCTTAACGATTTTCCTAGCTCAATCAACATAGCAGAAATACACCGAGAACTAATGAAACGCAAACGTAAGCCAGGAGAGTCATTGGTTGAATTTTACTACGCAATGCTGACGATTGGAAGACGAGTTAAGTATGATGATCTTTCTCTTAACTCATACATAATTAATGGTGTGAATGATCCCAACATTACACGAACATCGCAGTGAACTGGCAACTGCGCGAAAAAGCTAACGGAGCAAAAATTACATACGGACATACTCCCTCTCTCACTTTTTCAGTCAGTGTACGCGAATAGAACGTAATTATTTTTATGTGCGCCATTAGTTCTTTGTCTCTTTGTGTATTTGTTTGATTAAAAAAGAAAGAAAATGCCGAACAAATATAAATATAAAAAATTAAAAGTGAAAGTTATGTTCGCTGTAACAAGTGCAACAAAGAATTTTCCATCGCTTCAGGTGGCAATTCAGATATCGTTCGACATCTAAAAACAAACGTCGACCGCCAAGCCTTGAATGCAGCGTCTGGCAGCCAAGCAATCAATGCTTTCTTTTCATCGACATTCGACGCCACAATGGCAGCAATGGAAGGAACTTGGGCATATCACATCATAAACTCAAATAACAGCTTTCAATCCTCAGACTGTGCGACAAAAATATTCCGAACGTGCTTCAAATTGCAAAATTTTTCGTGCTCGCAAACGAAATGCCAATCCATCGCCGTCAATGTATTCGCTCCTCAAGTCAAAAAATGCTTGAAGAAGAATTGAAGCAGTGCAGCTATGTGTCAGTTTATACAGACGCATCGAACCACGGAAACGTGAAGCTGTTCCCCGTGCTCGTTCGATATTGCATTCCAACAGTTGGCGTGCATGTAAAAGTCTTGGATATATCTTCGGAGCGTGGCGAAACATCAGAAATTATCCACGAGCTTATTTCAGCTGCAGCCGCTAAAATAACACGACCTGAAGAATAAAATCGTTGCGTTCTGCGCAGAAAACGCAAAAGCGAATTTCGGTGGCATTACGCGAGGAGGACAGAACAACGTATATTACAGAATGAAATCGTGGCTTCCGCATCTAATCGGCATTGGATGCGTAGCTCACATCGCACACAATGCGCTGAAATATGCGATGTGTTGCCATTCGATATTGAATGTGTCATTGTGAAAATATACGCGTATTTCTACATTCACACCACACACGTTACAGAACTGGTCCAATTTTCCAGACACGTTTTCTCGCTCTTGGTCCAGCCATTAAGCGCGTGTTACAGCTCTATGATGCCTTAAAATTACTTTTCGTTAGCTTGCCGAAAGGAGAAAAAATGCTGAAAAATTTCTTCAGCGATCCAATGTCAAAATTTTGGCTACATTTCGCTCAAGAGCAGGTAAACAATATGAATTATTTTCGAAAATTAGAATCAATCAATTAATTATTTCTTTTCCGTTTTTTTTCGATTCATCCTATTATTGACTAGGCTGAGTTGTTCGCAGAATATGTGCTTAGAATTGAAGGCGATGATGTCACCGCAATTGATATCACTTAATATTTGGATGAACTGCAAACGTCTTTGCAACTGCGGCGGGAAGATGTTTTCTTATCGCCAAAGACAGCAGCAGAAAAGATAGCGCTTACCAATGATGGGTACAATGCCGAGATCTTGACTGCCAATTGCTCAGAATTCTTTGGTAATTTGTTCTGTTTTTATCTGACAGCTGACATTATGCTGACAGCAATTTGAAATAATTTTGCAGATGATGCTGTCGAATATCTCGAAAAGTGGGCAGCTCCAATTATGGAATTAAAAGCGTATTCTTGGGCAACGTTGCGCAGAGTTCCATCGTGGAAAGACGTCGAAGCGGTCATGCAAAAACTAGATACGCAAAAATTGTACGACGTGAATGAAAATGCGAGGAAATTGCACAACCAACTTATTTATGTGAAGAACTATTGTTCAGATAGTAAACTCAAGCAATGGAAAGACGATAAGGTCACGACCACAAACCGCTGGGTCGAACTATTCAAACACTTACATTATGAAAGTTGCGAGTACAAGGAAATCGCAAAAATCGTTGAGTACATTCTTTGCATGCCCGGTTGGACTGCTTCCGTCGAAAGGGTTTTTGCTGCAATGAACAAGACGTGGACGAAGGAAATATCGCAACTAAAAGTTGATACATTGACGGCCATTCTAACCGTCAAAGTCAATTTGAAAATGTCGTGCATGGAATTCTCCGAATTCATCAAATCAAAACCGGACATGCTCCGCCAAATCTCAGCAAAAGAAAAATACAATTTGCGCTCCGCTGATGCCAACTTAGAAACAGATGACGACTTCGACATTGACCTTGAAGATGATGATGATTATTGACTAAGCATTTTTTTAAATATTCTTTAATACATATTATTACGTATTTTTGTTGCATTAAACATTAAATTAGTACTCACATAGAACTCCTGTGTTACACCTTTTTTTTTCAAAATAAAAAACCTGTGAAACGCTACGATTTTGTGAATTTCTCCTGTTTTTCAGCAAAAATGAGATGGGATCATTAGGCATATATCATCAAAGTGTCCCCAACCACCAAGGAAGGCACGATGCACGATTTGCAACAAAGTAGGCCATGAGTCGAAAAGTTGTCGTGCAAACAAGTCAACAATCGCCACGGTTGAGCAGGATAAGGTAGTTGCGGAATTGATTCCTCCCATCATGAAGGATGTTATTTTCTATGGACAAAAACATTCAGCATTTGTTGACACGGGAAGTTATCACTCACTTATCAACGAATCAACATTTCCAAAAGGGTTGGTACGAAACGAATCTGCGAAGTAATTTAAAGGATTTGGAAGGTCCATCGTTGAATCAAAAGAAGTCATCGAGGTGGTTCTAATGATGGATAACAAAGAACTGCACGTAACGTTTCAGATCGTGCCAGATGAGTTTCTACCTCAAGGGTTACTTTTGGGTCGCGATGTGCTCTGTCGGAAAAATCATCGCATGATCCTCGAAGCTGGAGTTTTACAGATTCAATCCAAGACATCAGAGAAGCCCAACATTGGTGACCAGTTGGAGGTGTTAGATCTAATCTCCAGATTCGAAGAATGTTTTGGTGAGTATCTTTCTCAACTGGGTCGATGCAACACGAAGACCATGAAGATTGAGGTAACGACAAACAGCCCTATAGTAGGAAAACGATACCAGGTTCCATTTGCCCTAAGGGAGAAACTGACTGCGATTACTGACAATCTTCTGAAGCACAATATTATTCGTCCAAGTAAGTCGCCGCATGCAGCGTCGGTGGTATTAGTTCCAAAATCGAACGGAGAGAGTCGAATGTGCATTGACTATCGTGCACTAAATGCAGTTACGGTGAAGAAACAGTGTGTGATGCCAGTGTTGGAGGAACAGCTATCACAACTAGTGGGTAACAAGATCTTCTCTTCGTTGGACATGACAGCGGGGTACTACCAGATACCTTTGGAAGAAGAAAGTAAAGAACTTACGGCATTCCTAACTCCAGATGGGTTGTTTGAGCACAACGTTATGCCATTTGGTTTAGTTAATGCGCCAATGGTTTTCCAAGGGGTAATACAAGAATTAGTTAAGAATCTTTCATGCCGCAAAAATGTGATAAATAATGCGGACGAGCTGATCATAGCATCCGATACATTTGACGAGGGCATGAAGGTGTTGCAGGAAGTGTTGGAAGCAATAACACCGGCTGGGCTTACGCTAAGTCCATCAAAGTGTGTTCTCATGGCCACGACAGTTAATTTTCTGGGTCACGTCATTGGTCCCGAAGGCATACGGACAGGTGAAAATAAAACGAGGTGTATTGAGGAGTTTCCAAGACCAACGAACGCAACCGAGGTGCGTCAATTCCTTGGAGTCACGGGGTTCTTCTGGAAATTTGTCCATGAGTATTCTCACATCTCTCAGCCGCTTACAAAACTTCTTAAAAAGAACATCAATTTCCAGTGGGAACATGAACAACAGGAAGCGTTCGTACGTCTTAAGACTGCCATCATTAAGGAACCAGTTCTCGCACTTTTCGATACAAAGAAAGAGCACGAAGTGCAAACTGATGCATGTTCTATTGGACTCTCGCGAATTTTGATGCAACGAGAATCATATGGATTCAAACCAGTTTCTTACTTCAGTCGTCAATGCAGTGATTCCGAAAGTAAATTTGCCAGTCACGAATTGGAAATTTTGGCTATTGTGGAAACTTTGGAGCGATACAGGATTTATTTATTGGGTACGAGATTTCGAGTTATTACTGATTGCAACGCGATTGTGACTACAAAGAAGACATCACCTTTACCACCACGCATAGCAAGATGGTGGTTACGATTACAAGAATTTGACTTCGAGTGTGTGCACCGACCAGGTGTACGAATGCAACATGTTGATGGGATGAGCCGGATACCAACTCTACCACCAAAAGAGCCAACAACAGTGGCGGACCATGTCTTGAAAATATTTACCTTGGACGACAACTGGATACTATCTATGCAAATGCAGGATAAAAAACTCGCGGATATCATCAAAATTCTCAAAGGGGAAAAATCTGACCCAACGACAAAACAGGTACAAAAGGATAACGTTATGCAGGGCGGACGTTTACATCGCACAGTTGATGGAAAAGAAAAGTTGGTAATACCAGAGCTGGTAAGATGGCGAAGCTGGACATTTTGGGATTGAGAAAACAATCCAACGTATTACGAAGCATTTTTGGTTTTTCAGAATAAGGCGATATGTGAAGTCGTACATTGCGGCATGTCCAGAATGTTGTTTGAACAACAACGTTTTTCTATTGCATATGCCTTGGGGTAGAGTATAAAAATGTTTTTTTTGTAGGAAAACGTCCCCAAAATTAGGTCGTGGGTTAAAATGATCTATTGACGAAATGTTTATATTATGATAACCAATGATCTTGCATCGAAAGTTTATTCAAACATTTTAAAAATGTACTAAAAAACGTTTTTTTTTTTTTTGTAGAAAACGTCCCCAAAAAGTGGCCGTGGCAAAAATTTGTGTAAACGAAATATAGACATTGAGATTCTCTAAACATGTTTCTCAGAGACTTTTTTAAAATTTCTTACGGTTTGGCTAAAAACTACGTTTTTCTAAAAAAGGAGCGTGGCAGTGGGCGGATTTCAAAAATGTTAACACTTGTCTTGCTTCGTCAGCCAGAGAGTCTATATACCAAATTTCAACACTCTTGCTCAAAATTTAAGGCCCAAAAATCGGTGACACACAGATGACGGACGGAAGGACTGACAGACGAACATGGTAGATCGACTCAGCTAGCGATACTGAATCGATCCATATACTTTGAGGTATATCTATCGAAATTATTTCTCTATGTTACAAACTTAATGTCAAAACAAATATTCCCATATGGGATTGAGTATAAACATATGAGAAAATGTATACCCTATCCCACCCAATCCCATCCTTGAAATGAATATCCCCAAAATGTGGCCTTTATTACAGAAAATGACGCTATCACAATATATTGTTCAGACAATTTATCAAAATAAAGTGGGCGTTTCAGTCGTTTCGTATAAAGTGGTAGCGAACATCAATGTGCTTCCTCCTTTGATATAATTCGGGATGTTTGATTAATTTGATGGCGCTCATATTATCGACGTTAAGAGTTGTTTTTAAATTGTTAAACTGAGCAAGATCACGAAGTAGACTCTTAACCAGATGGTTTCCTTGACTGCTTCGCTTGCTGCAACGTATTCAGCTTCAGTAGCATAACGTCACCACTTTCTGCTTCGTTGATGTCCAACTAATTGTTAAATCAGCCAGTTTTAGTACAAGAATAGTTGTTGATTTTCTAGTCTCGATATCCCCAGCATAGTCTGCATCGCTGAATACCTGAAATGATCCTCCTGCTTTGCTTTAAAGTAAAGTCGAGTTGTTATTCCTTTTATGTACTTGAGAATTCTTTTGGCAGCATTCCAATGTATCTTCTTGGGGTTCTCAAGGTATTGACTGGCACTGTTTACAGAAAAGGTACTGTCTGGACGTGTAGCTATAGATACGTACATAAGGCTGCCTATGTCTTGACGGTATGGTGCAATTATTGCTTCCTGGTTTCCAAGTAGACTCTTATGAATATCAGCGCACATTTGGTGGTGTGGTTCAGCTGGAATAGCTACTGCATTAGCATCATTCATTTTAAATCGGCGCAAAACCTTTTTGGCATAGGGCTCTTGATGAACGAAAATAGAACCATCACTGAATCCTTCGATTTGTAATCCCAAGTAAGTATTTTCATTGCCTGATGTGATTTCAAACCCTTTGTGTAGCTAAGCAAGAAGTGAATATAATATTTCTAGGTTAATCGACTCAACTAATCTATCATCAATATGAATTGTTAATATTAAAGGATTATCAGTAACTTGTAGGATGGAGTCCAAATTAAGTCAACGCTGCTGTAAAACGACGGTTCCAGCTTTTGTTTAACTTGCAAACAAGATTTGTGCCATCCTCGTATCCCTTTGGCTGTTGCACATAGATGGTCCCGTCTATTTCACCATATAAAAATGCCGTCTTGACATCAAACTGCTGTAGAAACACATTTTTAGATGCAGCAATAGAAATGATTATGCGTATTGATTCGAATCTTGTCACTGGGCTGAATGTTTCGTGATAATCCATTCCAGCCACTTGCTTGAATCCTCTGGCAACTAATATTGCCTTGAAACGCTGCACGTCGCCATCGTTGCTCCTCTTTATTTTGTAGGTCCAACGGTTGTCAATTACCAATTGATCTGTGGGTGGTTTCATTAACGTTCAAGTTTGGTTCCTTTTAAGAGATTCAATTTCTTCGTCCATAGCGTTTTCCAGTTATCTGCATCGTTACTTCCGATTGCCTTATCGTATGACGTGGGTTCATTATATTTGTGTATATAGCATAATTGATTGCTTCGGCCCACATGTTGGTAGGTAGTCCACTTGCAATTAGTGATGTCCGTGCCAGTTATACTACGGTTCGATCTTTACGTTCTATGGCACGACACCATGACGATGAGCTAGTTCTTTTACTTCCTGATTTACAAACTCAAGTCCGTTGTCCGTCCTCAAAATGTTTACTCCTCTTTCTAGGTGCTTGTCCGTTTTTCGAAAGAAATCTTCCAGACAACGAATTGTTTCAGATTTTTGTGTGTTAAATAAAGATTTCGCCAGTGACTGAAATCGTGCTTCAACATCATACAGTAACGTGCACCTCCTAAAGAGTTCTCTTACATCGGGCCGCACAAGTCTACGGAACTGCTTTTCGGAAATGGCAATCTGTGCATCTTGCCTGTGATACAGTCTTCACAACAGATATTCTGATCCTGAATACGTGATTCATTTAGTCTCCTTTTTACCTGAGTAATATTTTGGTGAGCCATTCGCTTATGCCAATCAAGTAGTGAGATACATGTAGTGATCTTAACGTGTGACTCGATATACGCTATGACCTTGAATTTCATACGGAACAATCTGTTTTCTCTTTCTCCCACTACAACAACACTTCCATTTTTAAACAATTTACATTCATTTCTGTCGGACTCATGTATTATGCCTTTGTCTAGAGCTGCACCGAGAGAAAAAAGATTGTAAATCAGATCAGGAATATATATGTCATCACTGAGGTGTTTCGGATTCCATTTTTTTCCATCGAATGCTAAAATCATAATTTCTCCGTCTTTAAAGCGTACTGATTTGGTTGTCTGAAACTGATAACAGTCTGTCTCACATACGACGTTTGGTTGCTGAAATTGATTTATCTTTAATATCGAAGTCTACCGTTATATATTGCAATTACAAGGGGGCAGTGGATCTTGCTTCTACAAGATTTCGACCACGTACAAAGCACATAGAAATTCGATACCATTTCCTCCGAGGACACATCGAGGACAAGAACACCACTGTGAAATATATTGCAACAGATCAATGGTTGCTGTTTCGTTAACCTTAAGCCTTTGTTTGGAAAACAATTTAACTACCGTAAAGGTCTATTTGGAATTAAAATGGTCAAGGCATAATTTGGGTTCAAGAAAGGGTGTTATTACATCACCATTAAGCATTCTCTCTCAGAGAATGTACAGTTATCTCTGTCATTTGTTTGCTGTCTCACATGCAACGTTTCTTTTTTCTTTTACTTGGTAGTTGTTTTAGTTTCTTTATCTTTCATTGCAAATTGGATTTAACATCCCATCAAATTCTATTTGATACGATATGAGGGAATATATATTGACAGATGGTAAGTGAGTTCAGCAATTGAACATGCACATACCAATGATAATACCATCAGGACCCTCATTCCCCAAAGTGATTATCGTTTGAGTATAACATTTCGACGGCACATCTTGCATCACGTAAGATCAATAGTCGTTTTTGCTGTCGGTCATATCATTTTATTTGCTTCACTTAAAAAACAATAATCGTCAAATCATACACGATTATTCAGCGATTGCGATGAGTTCTCGACTACCGTCTGAGTGATAATCGTTTTCAAAGCTACGGAATAACCTCTCAGATTTATTTAATAATTTTACTTTTTCAACAATTCTTTATAAGAAAAGTAATAAAATAAAATAAATAAAACCTAATCGGCCCTAGCGAGGTATCCTTCGGAGCGGAAAATTTTCCGATTTTGTATGATTCCGATGATTTTTTCTTCGAGGTATTCTTCCGATAAGGTGTTCGGAATATTTCTCAGACATTTTGTAACGCATCCCAGCGAATTGCGCTGAAGTGCGTACAGGTGCATTTTTCGTTCAATTTTTGACAGCTAAGTGCAATTCTTTTTCCGATTTCCTCCGACACAAATTCGTTGCGGAATTTGTTTACGAAGTGAAGTGGAGTAATAGAAAAATGTATGTGAATACATAAAACTATTTATTTAAGTAATTTTCGTACTAATCGTATGAATTTGTATTTCCAGGTTGAGCTCAAAGGAAAAAACCATCCCTCAACAGTATGAGCTTCGTGGTCGCATTTGTGTAGTATTCTTTCCGATGTCACATACCTCGAATGGAATTTGAATCTCCGACGAATTATTCGTTGCGGAAAATTTTCCGCTCCGACGGATACCTCGCCAGGGCAGAATATCTGGTAATATTACTGAAATTAAAAACATCTCATGACTGAAAAATCAGCATAATATCTGTCATTTCCCCTCTAATGACACGTTACTAAAATGGTAGATTGACCAATGAGAACAGAGCTTCTCTAAGATATCTTACTAAAACTGAAACCCGGAACAAAGCTAATATATTTTTGGTCTAGATCTGTCAAATGACAGTTGTTTTGTTCCATTGGGCAAATACATTGAAAACTGAAAATTAAGGTAAGGTAACATGGAACGTAAAATCTTACTGAGTAATAGTAAAATTGCTTTCTACTGGAATTCTGAGAAGAAATATCCGTCATTAATAGGAGGTAGTTAAGTCACAAAGCAAGTATCCCTTGACGACACATAATAAACTTCAACAAAACCTCTGTAACATCCCTGGACGGACTTTCATTAAATCCTGTCAAAATCGCTTTCTGTCAAAAATCTATCTAGTTGTGTAAATATGGCGTCAAAACAAATTTTGTGTCCGTGATGAGTTGTTACTTAAGTGCAGTTTTTTCTATGTCAATATAAATACTTGAGCAAACATGGATATTCAAAAACATACATTACCCGAAATCCGTCAGGATCTGATTGACAATAATTTGCAAGCCAAGGCTATCATCCAGGTAAATTCAGTAAAAATTGTCAAACTTCCCCATCGCGGTGACGTTTCCGAAAAAATATTGCAATTAGTATTATCATTGCCAGGTGTATCTAATATTCATTCATTATTGCAGGATATTCTGTCTTATCGTGGTTCCATTAGCGATCTAGAGACGTTAAATGAAGTGGGACGCTCAAAGCTTGCCGCACTAAGAAAATGCATTGAAAAACTTGATGATTGGGCCCGAGATGTTGGTGATCCAGAACTTTCCAAAGAAGTGGACACTCATAGGGATCAGTTCTCTAAGACATTACAGGCATTCAGAAAAGCTAACGTAGCAACTATGTTGGAAATCGAAAAAGCTAATCGAGAAGAGTTAATGGCAATTACTGGTGAAACGGAAGTGCGTAAACGTACTGCCGGTAGTCGACACAATCGTTCCAGTTTGATATCGCAGGAAAACAATGTCACTGAAAAGATGTTGTCGATATCAAGACATTTGTCCGAGACCACTCAAAAGAGTGCAACAACATTAGACACGCTGGTTATGTCTTCACAAAATGTTGATGCCACACGCGATGAGCTGCAGAACACTCACGGAACCATCCATCAGTCGGGAAAGCTACTTAGAAAGTACGGACGTCGGGAGTGTACTGATAAGATTCTATTGTTCTTTGCATTCATTTTTTTCCTCGCTTGTGTCTTTTATATTGTCCAGAAAAGGCTTTTTTAGTAAAATTACTAAGGCACCAGCGACTTTCGCACTTGCTACTATATATTCCTATCAAATTGAATATCTATCAAATTTTCAATGGTGTTTGCACGACGTTCGTATAATATGTTATTTGCAGGCGAAGATAAGATGTTCAATAGAGATCCATGTTAAAATTTAGTAAACATTTTATTATAAGGTAGTTTAAAAATAAAAATGTCTGTTTATTTGTATTTCAGAGAGTGTATGTACATACGTATCCAGATTGTCTAACTAACACTGTTGAAAAATCACATGTTTGATTCTAAGTTCTTTTTCTAATGTAGAAAAATTTACATTACATTTTTATTGCTTTAGAAAAGTATCTAATATAATATACGTTCGCTTAAAGAAATGCATTTTTAACTTGGTCGATCTACAGAAAACTAATGGACCACAATATCTAGAAAATATATTCTTAAAGAATAAAAACATGAAAACAAAATCCTAATGCCAAAATTCTTGATTTACTGTTTTATTTTGTATTGAATTGTTTTAGATATTTGGCACACATATCAAACTATGTAATGTAGAATGTCTTCATGTATAAATAGACACGGTTGTAAATTTGAAATAAAAATGATATTACAAGTTTGATATCCTTAAAATTTACAAGTAAAAGGCTAACAAATGTATTTCTTGCCAACAACTTCGAAACAAAATTAGGAATGATTTTTCGCTTCGAGATTGTTGTCTTTACAATCTCATGGTTAGGGGCATGCAAGCATGTAGTCTCATATTAGCGCATGTAAAGTGTCAGTGAAAGGACGATTTTATTCTGTACTTTTTCATATCTACCTTTCTAAAATGTTTTCTACTGCTATAATTATTAGTAATTAGAATTTATACTACCAAATGGTTATGGTAGGTGTACGTTTCTGTTGAGAGTATTTTGATGACTTCAGATTTCAACCACCTACCCAATACAAGGAGACGAGTCCAAGGACTTTTGGAAATCCCCGAAACTTTCAACACATATGAAAGAAAACAGCTTTAATACATTAGGTTTATCGGGAATTCTTTTTCCCAAGGAATTTTTCCCATTTTCCATAAATTGGTATAGAAACTTTTTTCAAAATTGGGGAAAAAATTCCATGGGAAAAAATAGCTATCGCCAACTCTTTTTTTTTATGGAAAATTTAATGTTTTTTTCCCTCGGAATATTCCCCTGACATTTAGCTGTCGGAATTAAAAAAAAACTGCAATGTAAGTTGTTCTGTACAAAAATATTAAATTTAACTTAAAAATTTTTGTTTATTTAAGGTCGAATTCATCAAATGCGAAGCAAATGAAGGTTTTAATCAATATAATGGAAGATATATAGCTAATGGATTCACAACCAATCGAACAAAGGAAGATGTAAAAAAATGGAAAACTGTTGAAACTGTTAGGGGACGGCGCAGCGACATAAGTCCTGAATTGATTTTTCGGGACTAATGCCCCATTAAAGTCCCATTAAATCTCAGAATTTGGCCTTATGTCGCTTTAAGAAAGTGTCATAAGGCCATATTTTGGCATTTGGCAATATGACACTTTTGCAAAGCTACATAAGGCCAAATTGTGAAAGTGACATTACGCCAAATTCGACCATTCGGCAAGCTACGAATGCAACTCATACGCATTAGAAACCAGGCACTTACAAAAGTTCCCGTTACCCCATAAGATGTGTCGGTTATATTTAAAATTGAAAATGTCATGAGTAAATTTGGTATGTCTCGAAACCGAAGTAGCGAGGAGGTAAAAGTAAAAATACCCATCAGGTTCCATATTAAAAAAAATTTACTGTAATTTTCTCAAAGAAAAAATCAAAATATTTGAGAAAAAAAATTCGCGCAAAACGTTATGGGTATTTTTACATTTTGTTTATGAGTTTTAATTTTTGAAAACAAAATGCCAAAACAAACAAAAATAGTAGATATATATTTTTGTATAATTTAAAAAAAAAAACAATTTTCAGACAAATTGTTAAAAACAGCACAAGAATATTTTGTTAAATTTACTAACAATACAAAATAGTTTGTAATGAATTAATTTTTATTTAATAAGCAGATGGGGAGGTCTTCTTAGTTTTTCTCAAGGCGTATATTTGCTAAAATATTTATGTGGGACATAAGTCCTATTTTAATGGGACATTAGTCCCGAAAAATCAATTCAGGACTTATGTCTTCGGGACTTATGTCCCTGCGCCTTTGGGGACACCAACGAAATTTGTTGCCGAATGGAAACAATTTTTAATGATGCTTTCCTTTAAAAAAAATTTATTTTCAGGTTTGGCTCGATAAAAAAAAGTATGTGAGAAAAAAAAAATCTCTAAACATGTGAATAAAAAAAAGTAACTTTTGGGGGCCCCAGCAAGGAAAATAAATTTAGTTCGTCGGAGGAAACGATTAAAAGGATTTGTGCATTCGGAGAATCAGTTAAAGGTTGTTCAGACTTTCTTTTTCTACTTTTGGGTTCCCTTCATGTAGCAAAAACTAGACGTTGATGAAAAAGAAAATTCTTCATTTTTATCAACATCCAATTATTCTGCTGACAAATCATTTGATGAAAACGTTCTGATTGAAATGCTTTTCAATTCACCAGAACCAGAGAAGCAACAAGAACAGGATTAGGCAGAAACGTTTATCCATAATAAAAAGAAAATTATTACTCCTCGTTTAACAAAAGAATGACAAAAGATCATGACGACACAAGCCGATTTGGAAAAAGAAATATGTATTCATTCAAAGAGAGTTTTGTAATAAGATTGAAGACGGCGTCTTATCAATGAAACAACACCATGAAGCAGTAGAATCAATTTTGAAAAAAATGTACAGGTCCACTGACGAAGCTAATGATTACCAAAAAACGACTGGTGGGTGCACGACGGGGTCGTACGCAACTTTCTCTTTCACCAAAAATTGATATAAAGTCAAAATGTGATTATACGAACGTTCACTCCGAAATATTAAGGAATCGGTGTCTATGTGAATGATAATGATTTTCCGTTATTGGCCAAAACTGAAAATTTTTGTTATGGTTGGGCTAAAACTACTCTATACTTATTAAATTTCATTCAATTTGAGAAATTAACAATTTTCTTTATATGGCCTAAATGACAAAATCCGTTATATGGATTTTCTCGAAAAAACTAGGTATGGAGTTTTGTTGGAACTAATATGCTTTTAATATATATAAAGTTTAATCAAAATCGTTAGAGTCGTTTTTGAGAAATCTGAGGTTATGTGTAATTTTTATATGGCAGGTACCGTTAATAACATGGCTTAAAGCAAAAAAAAAAATGGCCTAGAATTATGATCAAAACAAACTTGGATACGAAATTTGATGAAAATCGGTCAAGCCGTTAAGGCTGGGGAGACCATTACGGACAGACGAACCGACGGACGGAATTCCAAAAACCAATTTTTGGGGTTCCGCTCGTAATGTTTGATAAATCAATCAAAATCTAGAGGTCAAAAATTTTCACGAAAACAATATCTTTCTCCTTATTAAAGAAAGTTAAAAACGTTGGAGGAAACTAAAAGACACAACCTTGAAATGGACAAAATAAGGATAAAGGAAAGATTGAGTTTAAAAGTCGTTTAATTAAAATCAAAGAGGCAAACTTTGAAAAGTATTAAGAAACATATTTTATTTTTAATAAAAACCTTTTTATTAACCATTCAAATTTAAAGCCTATTTCCTATTTCAATTTATTATACTTACAGTGGTTGTGGTAGTTCTAATGGATTCGAATGATCCCTTAAACTTCGCCTTAACAATCTCTGCTCACATCGTTGCCTTTGCTCTATTTCATTCATCAATATTAAAACTGATATTCTTTTTTTTAAATATTTTTCAACACTTAGGACAAAGTCCTTGAAGGTTATAAAACCCAGTGATGGAAGGAAGGAAAATGGTTTGTAGATAGTTAGAGATTGGGAGTAGGTGGGGAAAGAGTGCGGTGACGATGCGCGTAAATCTTTGTAGATTGTAGTGACTTGGAAAATTTGAAGAAGAATTGAACATTCCGCCGGTGTTCGAGCGAATGAATTTCGCTACATTTTGCATTATAAATTACTTTTTTACCTATAACCGAATAAATCACATAAATTATTTTGTTGTTTACTATAAGCGATTTGTCAAATACTTCGAAAATAAGGTTCGAAAACTTATTTTAAAATATATTTTCCCAAGGAATTCCCGATAGACCCAAATTACACAAATATGTAATACGCTACAATTTAACATAAAAACTATTAAAATAAATAAAAAACTATGTTTATTCAAATTCGGAAATTTAAAATGCAACATTAGATAATGTATTTAAAATTATGTCAACAAACTTCTAAATAATTAGTTAATCGTCTTTCTGTGCATCACCTGTTTTCCGGCCTTACATTTTAAACTGGTATTTAGTATAATTATGGATGGCAACTCATTGCACATTCATTCTGCTAAAACAGTACAGGACATAATTATTAATTAGGTACCAACTGCGCGGCGAATCACTGGACTGCTTCCCAGTTTTTTCCATAATGACAGTCAACAGTTGATCTTTGCGGACGTGTTTTATAAGTACTTAAAATAATTGGGGGTATTCCCGTACAAAATAATAGTTACTGATTTTTACTTAAAACCGTTCTCGTACGCAAGTTTACAAGTAAATAATTTTCCGCAGTAAAAATCAGTAAATATTATTTTGTACGAGAACAGACCTATTAATAATTTATACGGAGTTCCTTGTGAACAAATAGATGTATAGAAGTTCAATTTATTGCATTTATTGAAAACGTATTTAATGTAATAATCATAATATAAAGTAGAAGGCGACTAAAATCCACTCCCCGTATACCGAGTGAGTGTAAAGCGTATACAAACAACAAAAATGCAATGAGTACAACGAAAAGATTTAATACCCCAGGTGGCAATTCAGTTTCACTGGAAAATCCACCCTCTACGGAGGTCGGCTCTACGGATTCTGGGAGAAGGGTAACGAGGTCACCTACATCTGGATCTCGACAACACCAGAAGTGTCAGCCCACGAAAAACGAGACTCAATGAAAAATAAGAGCCTAAAGGAAGAAAACGACGTTCTTCGAACAAGGCTTAACCATGTCGAACTGCTCTGCGAAGAGCTTCGTAAATAAATTCTCCATCTTAAGGAAGAAAATATGACTCTGAAGAGTTCATTTAAAATACCTAATGAGCCAAAACCAAGTTCAAACGGCCCCGTGAATTCGGTATACCACACGGATGAAGAAGAACTCAGTCGCGAAACTGACTGGATCTTAAAGAAAAGACCAGAGGAAAGCTGTATCCTCTCCTGAAATAATAAACCGCGACAAAGAGATTAGTAATAAAGCAAAACAGCTAAAACAACGTCCCCCACCGCCAATTAATGTGATCGGTATTGACGACTTTAACAAGTTGCATACCTTGATAAAATCGTTGCCATTATCGGACTACCAAGTAACTTCGCTAAGAAAAAATACATGGAAAGTCTGCGTTAAAGACCAGAGATAAACGAAGTAAAGAGATACCAAACTTCTGGATTTGCCTACAAGCTAAATTCACCCATTTTTACTTATCTTACACTACTATCACATTTTAAAACAAGTGTGCGTGAGATAAGTTATTCCCCAAATTTTTGCTCAAAATGTTTCGATTTTCCCCCGCCACCTCACCGACCTCACCCATAACCTTGCCAGGAAGAGGTGGAAATTCACAACGGAATTGAGTTGCTTTAGCAATGTCACCATCAATGAGCGCATCCAACAGACATTTTTGAAATAAGCACCGCGTTCAGCATTCCGAATTAATTTTATAAAATCGTGAAAACGTAAATCCAATGCTCGATCCAATGTGACAAAATAAACTAACTTAAAATTTCCGAAAAACCTAAAGAAAACGTAAAAGAATATCTATTTATTTATTTATTTAGGTATGATTGAAAAAATATTAGAAGCATAAAACTCTACTGGGAACAATAAAAAAGAATTCTGATTTTCGTGTGCTTATGATTCATTAATACTGCTATTCGTTTTGTTTTTGAATTTTTATTGCATTATGTAACAAAGACGGAAATCTATTACAGTAACCTGGTCAAACTAACCATTTTTTTTTTGTAGTGAAGTAAAAGCAGTTATCGAAAATGCCAACAAAAACAATCAGCATCTGCCAGTGACATTTTTGCTTTCAATTAAAATAAAAAAAGATGTCCACTAGATGAAATTGAATAGTTTGAAGAAGTTTAAACCAAAAACGATACTGATACTGAAACACGTGCCAGCCAACAGATGGCAGCTTAGGGTTTAAATTTTTGCTGTGTCATTTATTTTTTTTGCAAATAAAATCCAATTTGTTTCACATTATCCACTACTAAACTTATCGTGATGTTTTGATTTTATATTGAAAGCAAAGATAAAAATATTTTCACATCAAATTATTTCATAAAACATTGATTTTGCACCTATTTTGCAGCGTAATACTTATTGGTTGTGGTATTAGCTGCTATATTTTGCAATATTATCATTTTCGACAACCGTTTTCGATAACAAATGAAAAAAATAGGTTTGGTAGCACATTTTCTTTCCAGGCTAAGGGTGTAAGACTGGATAATTATCCAGGTTTCGCGAAATCTATATAGGCTAAGGTGTTGTTGTTACACGTAAATTGTTTGCTAAAGCTTAGTACGCAGCTCGCGCTAAATTTTATCTTTACTACTCTCCACTTGTTTTCTCCAATCCAAAGATAAATGCTCGCTAAATTCGAACACAGCGTATAGATGAGTCAGGGAAATGTCATGCATTCGCAGGTGTCAGTAATATTAATATTTTCTTTGTTAATAAAGATGTCTTCTTCCTCGAGAAATTCGTCCATAAAATATTCTTCTTCATTTTCTTCCATTTTGTTTTTATTTTTTATTAAAATTTCGCCGATTTAAATGCCTCGCACATTAATTTCGCGAGATAAATAAGTGGAGACCTTTCATCCGCTGAGTATAACCCTTTTCGTATAACACTTAATATTGTTATACCCTACCTACATTTTGTGTGTCCCATCTTTATGAAGTTAAGAATTTATTTCGCGAGCTGCGTACTGCACTGATAAATTTGTTCGCTAAATTTTATCTCTGTAGAGATTTTTGTATGGGAGATAAAATTTAGCGCGAGCTGCGTACTGGGCTTAAGCCTATATAGATTTGGAGTGAAGAGAAAAAAAACACGCCTATTATAAATGAATGAAGTTATTTTTACTTTAAATTAATGAAATTTTATGTTTTAACATTATACTTAACTATATTTATTATGAATTCTATTTTTGTTTACTATATTTATCATGAATAAATGATAATACATATTTTTTTAGTTCTTATTTCTGTTTTCGGAAAAAAATGTTTTTTTTTAAAACAAACTAAAATGGGTAGATGGCAACCCTAAGCGAAATGCTCTCTCTCTTTGTGGTGATTCATAATATACACCATGGCAACCCTACGAGAGCTTTAAAGAGGGACACACTTATACATGTTACTGCAACCAGACAAAGAGGCAAATGTCCTATCTTCCCTGTACTGAAATTTATTCTTGGACAGAGTATAGAGGGTTACATGCGTCGTGCTTAAAGGATGACATTGTAAACGATCTGAAGAACATGCAATATAAAGTTATAGATGCCGTTAACATTGTCAAGCGAGACCAAAAGCAAAAGGATGGCGAAGGAAATATAATAAAACGCGATCTTCCTTTATTTATACTCACTTGCGATAGAACAGTCGGTTTGAACAAAATTTATGAAATAAAAACAATACTTAATATTGTTGTAAAAATAGAGCCTATGCGTAAGGATTCCAAACTAGTTCCCCAGTGCAAGCGCTGCCAAGGATACAATCATACACAAAGCTATTGTCAAAAAGAACCGCGGTGTGTAAAATGTGCCGGAAATCATCTGACGGTAGATTGTATGTCAGATAAGAAAACTTTTGCTATCTGCAATAACTGTAAAGGCAATCATCTGGCAAATTATCGCGGCTGCGAAGTAGCTAAAGAGTTGCAAAAAAGACGGAGGAAATTTAATAGTATTAATTCACAGAAATTAAATTTAAACAAGCAAAAGCCTGAAATTCCGATTAAAAATATGTCGAAGACAAAGCAGGCCATAATCGAAAAACCTAAATTTTCACAAACTACGCGGCCATCAGATATCCGTTCGGATCTTGTGCATCCAAAACCAAATGTACAAACGTATGCTCAAGCTACAGTATCCAATAACGCCCAAAAAAATATCTCACCTGACCCAGTTTCAAATGTATTTTCGATTATTCTTTCAAAACTTGAGGAACAAAGCAAATTGAATAAACTTATTTTTGACAGGCTCGTTAAGCTCGAAAATAGTATTCCCAATAGAAGTACCCCACCTTTAACATGAATAGATTGCTTAAAATTCTTACGTGGAATGCCAATGGCCTTTGGCAAAAACTTGGAGAACTTGAATTATTTATGCAGGAAAAAGATATAGACATCTGTTTAATATCCGAAACTCACGCAAAGAGTAATTCGAACATAAAAAGTAAAGGTTACCTCGACTATCATGCTCTACATCCATCGAATAAGGCTAGAGGTGGAGCCTCACTATATATAAAAGAGTGTATCGAACATTCGATTGATCTTAAACTAGAAATCGAAACAATGCAAGTTAGCTCTATACAAGTCAAAAGCAGACAATCAACCACGATGCAAGGTTGAGAAAATTGACTTTGAAAACTTGATTAATTCCCTTGGACAACGTTTTGTCATCGGAGCGGACTTTAATGCAAAACATACATTCTGGGGATCTAGATGCATATCACAGAAAGGTAGGATGCTTTATTATGTAGGTAGAAAGTACAATACCGAATTTCATTCTACGGGAAAACCAACTTACTGGCCAACTGATGTTAGAAAAATACCGGATTTGATCGATATTTTCATTGTAAAAGGTCTGCCGTCCAATCGAATCAAAGTTGAAGAATGCTTTGATCTTTCCTCTGATCATTCTCCAGTCATTTTAACAACGAGCGAGTCACTGATTATAAATGAAAAACCACCCAGATTAACAAACGGGAAAACCAACTGGGAAGGTTTCAAAAACGATATTGAAAATAATATCCGACTGGGTGTATCGCTTAGAACCCCATTGGAACTCGAAGTCGCTGTTGACTCATTTATCAATAACATCCAAAAAGCAGCATGGAATAATACTCCTCAACAGAACAAAATTGTGAGCTATAGTAAAATTAAGTACCCCCGAGAAATACAAGATTTAGTAAGACAAAAAAGAAAAGCTCGTAAAGGATTTTTTTTTTTTTTTAAATTCATTTTTATTTTTCTTTAACTTATAACTAACTTACATGCTAGACAAAAATTAATAAAAACTAGCCTACTTATCTACTAACTTAACTAACTTACTTGTCCTCTGCGGAAACCCTAAATTAAATACTAACAACTTAAAAACTAATGCCTTTCGGCCTAAAATCTAATGTTATAATTTTATTTTGTTATATATATGTATTTATTTGTACCAAGAAACATTTTAAAAAAAACTTGGTTTTGTATCTTTTTTTGATTTTATTTACTTACTTACTACTTAAAACTACTTATGAACTAATTAAAAATACTTAGAAACTAATTAAAACTACTTAAAAATAACTTAAAAACTAGAACAGCCACAGCAAGCATTTTTGTATTTTTTTTTTTTTTTTATATATATTTTTTTTTTGTATTTTTTTTTTTTTTTTGTATTTTTTTATATTTTTTTTTTTTTTTTTGTGCCACCCCGACTGTTTTACCTAACTTAACCTTAAAACCTTAGAATTACGTAAGTCGGCCATTTTTCACTTTAAAGTCAACTATCTATATCAAGTCTTGCAGCCACCACAACAGGCTCTCCTGTTGCCACCTACTCCGACGGTCCCAATCGGACACACTCCTGCTGAACCGCAGGCGCTCTCCTCCGCCCTGAGCGACTACGTCTCGGTCGTACAGGAGCCGCCTATCCACAGTTCGTCGGAAGACGTGGTAGATTAGCGGAACCGCCGATCTGTCCTGTATCAGCCCTCGACTATCCAAAAATAGGAAAGCTTCAGGCGGAATAAAGCCGCTTAAACGCGCACTTTCAAAATATTCATCATTGGGGTAGAAGGCCCCAAAGATGAGACTATTGCTCGAGGTCATCGCTCTTGCCGCGTGAAACCGAATGAGTTTCACCAGAAAATTGTCTATCCTGTTTATGTTGGCCCCGTTGTATAGGACCTGGTTGGAATAGTATTTTGTGTAGTCAGATACTGGTGTTCTGTGAAGTCCAAGGCAGCTTCTCAAACACTGCCTCTCAAACACCCGTATCTTTTCCATTTGAGATGGGGCAACGTTGAACCACACCGGGCACCCATAGGCAATCATCGGTCTTATAAGAGACATGTAGCAAATCACCTTCACCCTGCTGTCAAGACGGCTGCTATAAAACAATCGTCTTGTCAGGGCAAATGCTCCCCTAGCTCTCGCCAGAGCAGCATCTACATGTCTTCCGAAATATAGATACTGATCCAGCCAGATGCCAAGGTACTTTACTACACTTTTGCTCGCCAGTGGATGTCCGTTTGGTCCAACGATCACCAGCTTGCGCCAGTTCTTTCTCGTATCCCTAGAGGCCTTAGACAACGGTGTCCTAAACAGGATAGTTTCCGATTTCTGAAAGTTGATTTTTAACTTCCAGTCATCACAATATCTCTGGATCTTATCGAAGTCCCGCTGCAAAAGAGTTCGGATGACCTCGACAGTAGGTGCTGATCTGTACGCGATAAGATCGTCCGCATACGCAATTGCCTGAGTAAGACTACCTATCATATCGCTGGTGTAAATGCTGAAGAGAATCGGCGAGTTCACCGCTCCCTGTTGCAGACCATTTTTAATGAAAAATTCGGTGGTAGAAGTTACATTGCCACTTTTGACAACAAACGTTCTACCAGTCAACATGTCATGAAGCATATATAGTAGTGGTTTACTTATGCCAAGTTGTGGTCAGCTTTAGATAGAGGCCCTCTAACCATACGGTGTCGAAAGCCTTCTCCAAATCAACCAGACATGCACCCGTGCACTGTTTTTTCGCTTTGTTCCATTGTAAATCAGAGACGAGTTTGGAGGCGGCATGAATACAGTCATGTCCGGCCTTGAAACCAAACTGGTTCTCTGGTATAATATTGTTGTCCTCAGACCACTTGAACAGAGCCCGATTGAGAATCTTTTCGAATACCTTGCTGATACTCGGAAGGAGACTTATCGACCGGAAATTTGCCGGATTGGAGTTGTCCTTTCCCTTTTTCGGGAGAGGATGAACCACCGCCGTCTTCCAACGCACTGGATAATATGCATTATTCAGCGCGTTGTTGAACAGCGTGGCGTAAATGTCCACAGCTTCAGGGGGTAAGTGTCGCAGTACAATGTTGGATATACCATCGACTCCTGCTGACTTCTTTTTCTTTATGGAATCGAAGATGGTCTGGAGTTCCACCTTCGAAATTAACAGGGGACTGGACCCACTTCGCTCGGCGACTATGGCGTTTGCCAAGTTTTCGTCATCGAACCGCGTGAAACCGCGGTTCTCAGATCGCCATTGCGTTATGTGGTTCGGGCGAATGCTATCATTCACCTTATACACTTCCTGAAAAACAGCCCCCACTGCCTCCACTTTCTCCTGAGGATCTTCAATAACATAGAAATCGTCGTTGAAGACGGCTTCCCCTGGATCGATTCCTGCTGTCAAAAGTATGTTTGTATTGTCAGTTGTTCGTTGGAGCTTAATACACGGAAGGTCGTTATGACCTTTCCTCCTAAAGATCTTATTAATTTGTGGAAACATACTCGGGTCGCTGGAATTTACGGCCCGAATTCTGTTATTCCAAAACAAATTAATGGACAACCGATAGTTCTCCTTGATCAATTGGTTGATGTTTTTGATCGACGCCTTCAGTGTTCTAATCTCCGGGTCACGTGGGTTTGTCAGTCGTCTGTACAAGTTTTTAAGTCTTGTCAGAAGTCCGCTTTTTTGTCTGTGCAGTGCGTCAATGGTCGCGTTTCTATACGAAGACGTTATGTCACGTTCTTTGTATTTTGGAATCGTCCTGTCCATTGTCCTTTGGATCGATTCGTCCATTTGTTGTAAGTAGTTGTCGATTTCGTTGTTTGTCAAATTTCGGTTGTTTGGTGGCAGTATGTCCCTCGAACGTAATTCTCTTGATAAGGCGTTGGTAAAGCGTGGCCAGCGCATCTTACCGTAGTTGTAAGAATGCACAGGCACATACTCCTCCAACGCCACGAGCTCGTTCGGAAGCTGTATTACGGCGGCGAGTCCGCAGTGGTCACTGTCGTACTCGATCGTCTGTAAACAGTTTCGCGGGTGTTGACCTACTTTGTCAGTAACAGTAAGTCTTGTGTCTCGCAGTAAAAGATCCAGAAAAGCACCGCTTCTCGGAAACGATGGCCTATCTGTGGCGAGAATGTCGATCCTATATTCAACATTGAAGTGGACCATCCAATTGTACAGATGATTACCCCGAGGATTTTGTATTTGATTTCCCCAATCTGCGTGTTTGGCATTTAAATCTCCAGCCAAAAGATAAAAGTTCTCCACTGAGTTCAGTCTCAGAGATTCGAAAAGTTTTCCGAGCTCTGTTGTGAAAAGTGTAGGCTGAGGTGCTTCCGGTGCGTAGGCCGCTATCACATACAGTCGCTTCCCTTGTTGGAGAGGAATGCATATGACGCAGGCTTCCAGCAACCGGAATCGGCGCACTTCACCACTATATATGACTTTATAACTAATGCCTTTTCGTATAAAGATAGCGACCCCGCCTCCTTGAGTGGAGTTGGGCCGGTCTCTTTTTACGATATTGTAATTACTATTAGTCAATTTATGCTTCTGGTTTAGCTTAGTTTCGCTAGCCATAAGCACATCGGGACTTTGGTCTTTCAACAATTGGAACAGATTAGCTCTACGTTCAATCCTAATCAGTGAATTTACATTCACAGCCAGGATCTTTAAGGGTCTCTCTGACAGCGCGCCCATTACGATCTATTTTGCATTAAGCTCGGCAACAAGGAGTAGATATAGTCTACCCTTGACGCCTGCTCCCGTAACTGGTTTTGAAGACCGGTTAGCTGGCCTTGAATGGCCCGCAACGCAGTCAACACATCCGCATCTACTGCTGGAGCCTGAGGCACGGGGGCCTGTTGGGCTTCCTTTGGTGGATGCTGTACCGTTTTACCCTTTCCTGACGCCATTTGGGCGTAGGAAATTTGGGGGTTGACGGACGTTGAGGGAGGGCGAACGGCTGGCTGATTCACCACTACCGTTTGCTTCGCTTTTTTATTGAGTTTAATTTGCTGAAACTTTGGACAGCCCCGATAGTTTGCAGGGTGCCCGCCGCCTCCGCAAAGTGCACATTTAAGCAGGGTCATATCTTCGACCCGCTCATTTCCTAGCTTACACTCTCCTACATTGTGGTTCTGTCCACACTTCACACAGCGTGACTGCATTTCGCAGTTGGCTGAGGCGTGGCCGAACCTTTGGCAACGCATGCATTGAAGCATGCTGTCGCTTCTTTTTAATTTTTCCCAGCGCACAACCTGGAAGTTGAGGACTGAGATACTCCTCAACTTATCCAGCTTGCTTTGGGGCGATAGCTGTACGAGGAACATCGGTAGTTTCCGGTTCTCCCGTCTGGCCTTCACTGTGGTGAATGGCTTTACTCCAACGACTTCGAGGTCGTCAGTCGCTACTTGGCGAAGCTCACTTAACAGCGCCTGCGGATCCGTTGAGGAATCTATGCCCTTTAAGACAACCGTCTGGCATTTTTCTACTTTCGGAGTAAATGTGAAGAACTCCGTTGTGCTGTCTACAAGTAATTCCTTTATAATTTTATGATGCTCCACTGTTAAGCAGTGGATAGCATGCCTATCGTTACTCAATCTTTTTATTGTAAAGTTATTGCCTATGGCCGACTTACATATTTCAATTGTTTCCTTCAGGTCCATTTTGAATGTGTTGATGGGTGGCACTTTTTCTTTTTTATTTTTAGGCGGCTGTGGCTGCTGCTGGTGTTCCCGCTGCTGCTGCTGCCGCTGCTCCTGTTGTTGTTGCTGCTTCTGCTGCTGTTGTTGTTGTTGCTGTTGTGGCTGCTGCTGTTTCTGCTTCTGCTGTTGTTGTTGCTGCTTTGCTTGCTGTTGCTTCGGTGGCTGTTGTTGCTGGGTTTGCGGTTGCTGTTGTTGCATGCGTGGCTCTAGTTGCTGTGTTTGCTGTTTTTGTTGTTGCTTTTGGAGCTGTTGCTGTACTTGTTTTTGTACCTCTTCTTGTTGTTGTTGTTGATTCTTAGGCAGTGGCTGTGTTTGCTGGGCTTTTGCGATTGCCGCAGTTTTAGCACTTGTTGTTGCCACTGCCGTTTGTTGTTGTAATTTTTCGTCGCTTGCTTTTTTTTCCCGCTCGCGACGTTCTTCTTGTTTTTTTTTTCAAAGCAAGAACTAGCGGTTCAAGTTCGGATTTCAGTTTTGCTATTTTCTCCTCAAATGAATTAACTTGCTTGTTTAGCTCAAGCTCCTCCTCTTCATCGTCATCGTCCGTTGACAGCACCGCAAACCTGTTGCTGCTGCTGTCCTCGGTGGTATACCGCCCTTCCCCTTCATCAGACATGTAGGAGATTTCCGCTACATCATCTGATGGGGAGGCCAATTGTTGTTGTACTGCTGCCGCTGACGTCGTTGGTAACTTCGTCGTCCCCTTCACTTCAGCAGGCAGCGCGGCTGAAGCAGTGTTTGTACGCCGTTTTACAAGGTTCGGCGTACAAATCATTTTCTTCCTCCTCTTTACGATTCCGGTCGGTCCCGTAACTGCTGGGATATCTTGCGATATCCCCGCTAGCTTTCTCTCAGCCATGCGTTTATTCTCCCAATCAATAAAGTTTTCAACTTCACGATTGTGAAAAAAAGCCTCTAAAATTTTCTTGTTCGGGGGATTGAACCCGGAACAGCTCGCTTGCCCGTTGGTCGCCACTACAGACACGGCCACGGGTCACTTGTAAAATCACTTGCTACTTTTTAATATCAAACACGTTTATAGTCACTGCGAAAGTCGACGACGTCTACACTCTCTCGCAGTTGAAGATCGACTGAGCTCGTAAAGGATGGCACCAAACTCGTGCCCCGCAAGATAAAACACATCTCAATCGGTTGAGTAATTTGCTATCAAATTCGATTAAAATTTTTAAAAACCATGGAGTAGAAACTTATCTGCAAAGCCTAACCGCTGGAAAGGAATCGAATTATTCAATCTGGAAAGCAATTAGAGTCATAAAACGGCCAAAAATCGCTGTGTCGCCAATTAGGGTAATTCAAGACGTTTGGGCAAAAAGCGATAAGGAAATAGCTGACGTTTTTGCCTCACATCTTGAGGAATAATTTTAGCCATTTGATGGTCCAGCGCAAAATGAAAACATTAATATATTCGAGAGTTCAACCAATAATAATATAGTAAGATATGCAGCTTAAACGGGAAATACAGAAACTAAAGCCTAAAAAAGCTCCGGGTTATGACCTGATTACAGGAGAACTTCTTAAAATGTTGCCTGGGGAAGCATTAACTAAGCTTCTTTTTATTTTAAACGCAGCAATCAGATTAGAATACATACCAAGACAGTGGAAAGTCGCGGAAGTGATTATGGTTCTAAAACCAGGAAAATCACCGAATGAAATAAAATCTTACAGGCCTATTTCACTTCTTCCAATAATTTCAAAAGTTTTTGAACGGATATTACTCGGTCGCTTACACCCCATTATTGAACAAAAACGTCTTTTACCTGACCATCAATTTGGGTTTAGAAGTAAACATTCAACGGTGGACCAAGAACATCGAATTACAGATGTAATTGAGAAAGCTTTCGAAGAAAAGAAAATTTGTTCAGCCGTATTTCTTGACGTGTCGCAAGCTTTTGACAAGGTGTGGCACAAAGGCCTTACTTATAAACTAAGTCAAGTTCTGCCAGAACAATTATATAAAATCCTCGTGTCGTATCTTGAGCATAGACTCTTCCGTGTGAAACTTGGAAGCGAATATTCCGAGTTCAAAGAAATAATGGCAGGTGTACCGCAAGGGAGCGTCCTTGGACCAATCCTGTACCTCCTATTCACTCGTGATATCCCACAAACAAACGATACAATAGTTGCAACGTTTGCTGACGATACTGCTATACTAGCAGTTGGCACAACAAGAGAGGAAACAAATATCAAATTACAAAACGCTCTTAACGAGGTTAATGAATGGACTAAATCCTGGCGGATTGCACTTAATGAGAGCAAATTGATCCATGTAGATTTTTCGTATAAACGGACAAACAATTTGCCTGTATTTCTAAATACGGTTCGAGTCCCGTTTGCAAATGAAGCGAAATATCTCGGTATGACGCTCGATGCAAAATTAAAATGGAAGCCGCATGTAAAAAAGAAATGCGAAGAACTAAAAAATAAATACAGAGAACTGTACTGGTTGCTCGGAAAATATTCGAAGCTTAACCTTGATAACAAGCTGCTATTATACAAGCAAGTGCTAAAACCAGTTTGGACATATGGTATACAACTATGGGGTTGTACCAGTGAAACGAATCTAAACATTCTACAAACTTTTGAAAACAAAATGTTAAGATCATTCGTCAATGCGCCGTGGTACGTAAGGAACGAAGATCTACGCTGCGATCTGGGTATTCCCGCTGTTAAAGATGAAACAAAAAATTTTGCACGAAAACATAAAAAACGTTTATTAGGACACGTTAACACAACAGTCCTCCAAATTCTTGACGAAACAAATATATTGCGGCGTCTTCAAAGAACTAAACCCTTAGATTTGGCCCGATAATAATAAACTCTCAAAGGAAAGTTACCTGCCAAACATATTATATACTCGTGATAAAAAAATTGCTGGATAAGTCGAATACTTAGTTGCAATAGAAATACAAAATGGGTGGTGGTTTTAGTGAGTAAAAATCACACACTACTTTGGGCACGTGCTCATCGTGTCTATGAAGATTTCCACCCGCCCACGGAAAAAAAATAACATAAAGAAATTGTTTAAAAATAAATAAAATAAACATATGAGAATGCTACAATCCGCTTTTCTGATCGTTTAATACCCTATCCCATCCCATACTTAAAATTAATATCACCCATATATGGGCTTTCTGAAGATGAAATATAGAAAATGACATTGTAACAACATATTATTCAGGTAGTTTATCAAAATATTTTATGGTTCCACAAAAAACAACGTTTTTCTATTGCATATGCCTTGGGGAAAACGCCCGCAAAAAGTGAGCGTGGGCTTAAATGGTCCAAGGGCGAAATGTTCATATTAACTTTCTATCTTATTATTATCTATATATCTATATAAATAACTAGCTGCCCGGCCCGGCTTCGCCCGGGTACTGTTTCGTTTTAGGGTCCGTAATAGTATTTTAGTGTTAGTAGTATTTATTTTCTCAAAGCTGACCTAAGAGATTTTCTCAATATTTTTTTCCGTAAGAACCTTGTACAGAGTATTAGAAAACTCAGCCAAATCGGTCAAGCCGTTTTCATGTTATGTCGTGACAACGGAAAACGGGTTTCATTTTTATATATATAGATAATCAAATGTCGTTCGTTGGAAACCGCATCACTTAAGAACGGCTGCTCCGATTTGGCTAATTTTTTTTGTTAATCTTCGTCATAACCCAACTTAGAATTGGGCCCAAATTGACCACTGTTAAAATAAAAAGTGGAATCACTAAATAATATACTTCACCCTTAATAACATTTGTATGTATCTCACTTCTTCGTTGATTACCGATCAATAAACAAATTTTTTTTTAACACTGCATGTAAAGTATTTATTTAATCCACACATTTTCAACAGGTAATGGGTACAGCACAAGAAAATTGTTTTATTGAAAATTTGCAATGCGAAACATCCTCGAATTATCAGATTTAGCAGACCCAGGGACGGAGACAGATGCGCAAAAAAATCGTAAGACAAGAGCAAAGATGGTATTATCGAGCGATGAGTCACTATACGTACACATCCAAATCGAGACGACTGCATCTGCAATTTTTCAAAAAATGGGAATTCTGTATGAGTATAATGGGTTGACCAGGAAAAAAGCTCTATTGGACCGTCGAATAAATTGGCAAGTATCAATTTTACGATTCCCCCCGAAGTGCTTGATGGGGATGAATTTCGGGTTTAGGGGATGAATTTCGTCCATTCATAATGGGTATCGAGAGCAGTGGCACGGATATTACTGGAGAAGCAATCAAGGCAAAGCTGATGGAGTTTGGTTACACGAAGTAAAGTTCACATATTGAAAGTGCGTTTTACGGATCGAAGAGGCGCAGCAAGATCAATGGCGGTTCAAAACAATTTCGTTGCTATTAACGTGGCAAGATTGTATACAGCTAAGAAATCTGTGTCATCACCTCAGCAGACAGAAAAAAAAATGGTGCTTTTAAAGCAGTTCATATTTCTCGAGACTCAAAAAAGTCAACCGAATGGTTTATTGAAAGTGTTTTTTTTTTTTTTTAAATTCATTTTTATTTTTCTTCAACTTAGAACTAACTTACATGCTAGACAAAAATTACTGAAAAAACTAGCCTACTTATCTATTAACTTAACTAACTTACTTGTCCTCTGCGCATACCCTAAATTAAATAATAACAACCGGAAGGATTAATGATCAAAGTGGTCGTGTATGCAGATTGGGAAAATCTATTTATGGTCTTAAACAAAGTAGCAGACAATGGAATATAAAGTTGAAGGCATCACTGAAGTCATTTGGATTACGAAAATCAAAGGTGGATCCATGTGTTTATTTTAAAGAAGACTCTCAACTTATAGTGGCGATATATGTTGACGACATTTTAACATTTTGGCGAAATGTTGAACTCAAAAATAAGCTGAAGACATCATTATGCAACACGTTTAAGATGAAGGACTTGGGAAAAGCTAAAAGTTGTGTAGGACTCAATATTACCTACGATGCTAACACAAATGGAATTTGGTTAGACCAAACAAAATATATTGATGATATTGTGGTATGAAGCCGGGCTTCAAATGATAAAACGCTTTTCTCTCACGTTTAACAATTCAATCACACTTATTCGAAATCAAATACCAACGATTAAATTCGCGCACTATTATCACTTTCAAAATAATTTCCCGTCGATCATTGTACCGGCTATGTCTTTAAGATGTCTGGAGGTGCTATTTCATAGGAGAGCAATAGGCAACCAACTGTTGCTTTGTTACGTTTGAAACAGAATTTTCCTATAGCCAGCTATGGGGGTCATCAAATTTCAATTTCATCATGCTTTATGTTCCAATGAAGTTGTTCAATTAATGATAGCTGTAAAGTAAATGTAAGAACAAACGGTTCTCCGGTGGCTGGCGCTATGATTCTTTACGAACAGTTCTGTTTGAGCGGACGTCAAAATAGACGTCAAATATTAACGAGTTCATTTGCCGCCAACCATTTGAAGAATACCAGCCCAAGTGTTGCGTGCTGGTTCACGAGTCGTTGCTGGCATGCTGGTTCCGGCTTTCTGCTCGTCGGAGGGCGTAGGCCCTTGACTCGTACACGTCACAAAAATCATGCCAGTCTTGTGGCAAAAGATGACTGTTCGCCTGCGAGAAAACTTTCTTACCCACCCTACCTTGACCTCCTTACTCGCCTCGAAGGTCCCTTAATATGGCATCTTCAATTCCTTGTTCCCTCCATTTCACTTCCCTTTCCAAACCTCCTTCTCATCCTCACAAAACCGTTTAATTAGAACTCATTGTAACTTTTCGCTATTAACAATTCCCGTGTTTATTTATTCTTCCCATTAGACAGTTTATGATGACTTTGATTTACTTTGCTCGCAAATCCTTTTATATATCTAACCCGTTAAATATATATATATCTTAAATTGGGCTTCTTTGCCGTCTTTTGTCACAAATTTTATCTCTACACTACTTTTTCATTAGTCCCCCGCGAAGTTTTAATTATTTATATATAAATATAGTTACTTTTTTTATTTTTCACTCACCCTTTGTTTGGTCGAAACTGGCGATGTTGTGGCCACTGCATCCAGGTTCCTTCCTTTTATTGGTGGAATTCTACTAACGTTGCACTTTTCACTTAATGTATATATAATTTAAATTAAAATTTCTCCCTTTAATCAAAATCCCTTTATGCTAATGCGAGAATATATATGGCGCGGTTTTACGTATATATAGGGATTTGATTTTAAATCTATTTTTTTTTTATAGGGAATTTTCTTTTTGATTATTTAATTTACTAAGATCAATTTATGACTTTTAAACGTTTAAAAAAAAATGTTCCACTCTGCTACTCCGCTGGTGTTTGAACCTGAGATGGTGCTAACAGCTACTCCTTTTGCAGGTGGTTTTCCACTCTGCACTGTTCTTGGTGTTACTGACTTGCTGCTTTCTTTTGGGCGGGTGCTCCACCACTTTTCATTTAGCGGCCAACACTTCGCTGAGCCGCTGATTTATCTAATTAGAAAAATCACTTTCACTAATTTGTCACTATTTTCTTCTTCTAATTGCTTACCAAGATATGGATTATTCCTATTTTTTTTTGTAATCTTGTTATATATGTAGTCAGGTTCTTTGTAGTTTCTCGGGATGCTCTTCAACGTCTACCTTCGGGCACTTTGAATTTTGAAGTGTCGGTTGCGGTTCAAATAACGTCCCGCCGAAACCGAACATCAAATTCTCTGTTTTATAAACAACTACTTTTCCACTAGCTTGAGTGTTTTGTTTAGTGGTTGTAGTCCCTACTTTTTTTAATCCTGTCCCTAAACCCTTCTTATTCTCGCCGGATGAATTATCCACTCAACTAGCAAATTCATTCATCGTTTTGAGAACAAGTGTAAACTGTCAGGTGACAGCTCTTCCTCGCAAGCATTTGTTTTGATTTTGCTCGCGTGTTACATCGTTCGTAATTAAAATAAAATGTTTAAAACAATTTTCGTAACAGGGCTTTGCTTTTGTTAGATATATTTATCTGACAAGTGCAAAAACGAACCCACTTGTAATTAAAGTGAAAACGTGAACCAGGACGTGCTATTTGTGAAAACAAACGTGGGGCGCGAATCCCGATAACAAGCCGGGCATCAGATAAGTGTTTACATATAATTTGTTTTGTGTGTGATTCTTTGTGTGTTTTTTTTTCTATATTACAGGTTATTGCCTGATATCTTTCGCATGGTAAATCCCTATCGGTTTGCCGTCACGAGTTTCCAGTTGATACATGCAGTTTCCAATCACCTTACTCACTCTCGACTTCAGGAACTTGGGCATTAGTTTGGCGTTTTGCCCTTTTTCGAAATTGCTTTGAGAAAAATTGCGATGGAAAACTTCTTGGCCTGCATGATAATTTACCTGTCTGGATCTCAAATTGTAAGTGTTTTTACCTTTTTCGTGTGCATTTTTAAGGTTGTTCTCGATACGTTTTCTGTTTAGTAGAATTTTGGCGTCGTGTGGTGTTACTAGAATCTCTGGGTCACCTAGTGCGTTCAAGTCGCGAAGTACTGGGTAGGCTGAGGCATGGCTGATCATGTTTTGACCGAACATGGCATAATAAGGCGAACAGCCAATCGATTCATGCGTGTCTGATCTCAATGCGCATGCAATACTTGCTAAATGCACATCCCATGTGTTTTGTTCCTCCGCTACTAGTACTCGCAACTTGCTAAGAATACTTCGGTTGACCCTTTCGGAGTTGATTGCCTGTGGAGAATATAGTGCTGTACGCACATGCTTAACACCATACTCCGCCAAAAATTCTCTAAACACGTTGGATACAAATTGTTTCCCATTGTCCGAATGGATTACTTCGGGTGTACCAAATGCGTGAAACACATCACTCTCAAGGTATTGCACAATTCGTGCAGACGTTGCTTTGGGCAATGCTTTCAAAAAAGTAAACTTTGTAAAGTGGTCTACCGCTATAAAAATAAACGCATTACCTCTTTTCGTTCTAGGATATGGTCCTAAAAGGTCAATGTACATTCTTTGCATTGGTCTTTGGGATACAGTCTGTTTGATTATCGGGGGACGAAGAGTGATGTTTGGTGCCTTAATTGTTTTGCATGTTTCACACTCACTGACATACTGTTTAATGTCTGTTGCCATTTTTGGCCAGTAATATTTTTCGCGTATACGAGCAAACGTTTTGGCGAAACCACTGTGACAACTTAATCTACTGTCATGGGCCATTTGGACAACAGTATGTGTGAGTGTGATCGGCAACCATAGACGCCACAAAAAGTCCTCATCACCAACTTCATTCTTCCGGAACCTCACTCTTTTGTAGATAAATTTTCCCGATACAACAAGGTCCGGGAGAATAGACTGATTTTTGGTTATGTTCTCTCTCAACAGGGAATATTGTTCCGAATCAAAGTCCTCCGATGCCAAGTCAACTTCTACACCGATCGACGTTACTGAAATCTCTTCCATATCCCCGCGCGACAAAGCGTCTGGTACTACGTTGAGGGAACCCTTCCGATGTTCGATCGTAAAGTCGTACTTTTGGAGTTCTAAACTCCACCTGGCTAGTCTGGTATTCAAATCTTTAACTGACATGAGCCACTTAAGACTAGAATGATCGGTTATAACACGGAAAGGTAAACCCTCAACATAGGCCCTGAACTTCTGTACGCTAAGGACTGCGGCAAGACATTCCAGTTCGGTCACGGTGTAGTTTCTCTGAGCTTTGTTGAGTTTCTTTGACATAAAGGCAATCGGAGTCTCATTTTGATTCTCATCCTGTTGGAAGAGAACAGCACCAACTCCTTCAGACGATGCGTCACATTGAATCGTAAATGGTTTACCAAAGTCTGGCTGAGATAACACAGGAGCGGACGTAAGCGCCTGTTTCAATTTATTGAAGGACTCAATCGCTTCAGTTGTTAATTCGAATTTTGATCTCTTCTTTAGACAATCCGTTAAGGGAGCAGACAGATCTGCATAGTTCTTAATGAACCTCCTATACCAACCGGTTAAGCCTAAAAACCTCCGAATTTGTCTTGCAGTCTTGGGAACTGGGAACTCTACCATTGCCTCCACTTTATCAGGATTCGTCTTCAAAATACCCTGTCCGACAATGTACCCTAAGTACTTTATCTCCCGCATGCAGAACTTGCTTTTATCTACGTTTATGGTAAGGTTCGCCCTACGTAAACAGCCAGCCACTTCTTTCAACGTCTGGACGTGTGAAGCGAAATCCGCTGAACATATCAACAAATCATCAAGATAAACGAAGACGTGCTCTCTTAACCGTGATGGAATAACACGGTCCATGAGACGACACATCCTCTGTGCGGCGTTACATAACCCGAAGGGCATAACTGTAAATTCATACAGTGGCCGGCCAGGTACAGCAAATGCCGTTTTGCTTTTGGACTCTTTATCTAACGGAATTTGCCAAAATGCATCTTTGAGGTCAATTCCCGTGATGAAGAATGTGTCCTTTAATCTACTCAATAAACCGTCGATATGTGGCAGTGGATATGCATCTTTTACTGTCACTGCGTTTACTTTCCTAAAGTCCAAACACAGTCGGACTTTACCTGGCTTCCTGACCAATACAGTAGGGGAACACCAAGGAGAATTACTCTCTTCAATAACTCCAAGTTCTAGCATGCGATCGAGTTCTTTAAAAACTTCCTCCTGCCTAACTGGAGACAATGGATAGTGTCTAGATTTAATTGGCACTGCGTTACCAACATCAGTAGCATGGGTTTCTAAATGAGTTTTCCCAAGACCAAGATCTACGAAATTCGGAAACAGCTTTTTTGTGGCCTCTAGGATATGTTTTTGTTCGGCATTAAGAACAATAAAATCTGTCTTATCCTTTGTTGTTGCTCCTTCTTCATCCATGCAGACATCGGATCGGATTTCGCAAATCTGTGGAACGAGATGGAATATTCTCCAAAAGTCCATTCCTAAGTATAACTTCTGGGTTAAGTTAGGAATCAGGTAGAAAGAAATAGGCTGAGTTACTCCCTTAAGCGTGGTTTGAACCTCGCAATAGCCCACGATTTCATGTGCCTTTCCGTCGGCAGTACGCACATGGTTTTTGTACGGTTTCACTACTGCACCTATCTTCTCTACCAATTCCCAACACCCACTACCTAGCACCGAGATGGATGCACCGCTGTCGAGCAAGCCGTAAACTTGTTCAGTACCAAGCTGTACATTGGTATACATCCTCCCATCGGTGTCAGAAGAGATAATGGATTCCACTATCAGTTTGCGAAACTGTTGGCGACTCCGAAACCGATCCCTGCATTTCTGGATCTGTTTACTAACAGATTTATTTGAAGTTCCCATAATTCGAGAACGAACTTCATAATAATTTTGCTTTCGTTCGTGAAGCGATCTTAATTTGTGTGTCATTATTGGATGGTTTTCTAATTCGTTATTTTTTTCTAATCTTTTTAGGACTTTAACATGAGGAGAAGACGACACATGACTACATTCAACAATTACTGATTCGACGGGCCGGGGTTGTTCTTTAAGGAACGACTCTCCCCGCTCTTCCTTTCGTTCCTTTGAAAGTTTTCCTGATGCTTTCCACATTCAGGAGTACTCACACCTTTGTTCCCGCACAGAAAACAAAAAAGATTACGGACATGGGACGGACATTGATAAAACGAGTGACCAGACTGGTCACAATTCCAACATACAAAGGACGATGGAACGCGTCTATTAGGAGCGAAAGCAGCAATTTCCTCATGGTTCGACTCAGGAGATAATTGTTCTTCGTCTACACTGAGCTCGTGCACCACTCTTTGTGAGAACAATCGCTTTGCTAGAAATCGTTCTGCTTCTCGAGCTTTCGATCTTAGCTTCTCTAGACTTTTTATATCGGCAACTAACAGAACTTCGCCTAACTTATCTCTGGTGTTATTCCTTATTACGTCGATCAGCTTTTTTTCATCGAACGGTTCGTTCAGACGATCATTTAAGGCTATTATTGATCCATAAAAATCGTCAAACGATTCTTTGAAGCCTTGCTTCCTAGTGAGCAAACGCATGAAAATATCGACATCGTTCTCCTGTCGTCCAAATTCCTTCTTCATCGCGTTCTTCATTTCACGAAACTCGGCGTTTGGGTTTTTGCGCAGAAATGCCCAATACCAAGTATTCGCTCTGCCAAATAGCAACATGTGCAAATTTTCGGCTATTTGTTCATCGCTGTATGAAGAAGAAATTTGTAACCGACTAACTTTGAATAAAAAATCCGACACACTATCTGTCCCTTCATACTTAACATTCCACCTATCCAATCTGCATTGTTCAGTTGCACTATTGCTAGATGCGACTCGTGGAATTGAAACTGATGGTGAAAATGAGTTTCTTGGCATAGGCGTAGGTGGAGGTCTATTTATTGACGCGTTATGTTGTGCGAAATGCACTTGTTCGGTGCCAGCACCGTTATTGCGAACACTATTGTTGCCGGGATTGTTGCTACTAGCAATGTTGTTTCCAATAGTGTCTAGCTTCTGCAGAACTCTTGTCATAAAGACATCCATGCTTTGAAAGTAACTAATTTGGTTGACCGTTAAACTTCTTTCAATCCGGTCTGCCAATCGGTCGACATCATTATTTGTGGTTGTCCCTGATGGACCGGGATTATTATCCACATTATTCAAAATGGGGTCGTCTTCCCTATCAGACATACTTAGAGAATAATTATACTGGGTTGAATTTAATTCTTCAGAATAACTTAACGAATTCTCTAAGTTGAACCGTTCTATATTTTTATTAAAATTTTGATGATGCCTTTCAAATTCTGACGCTGTATGCGCTCTGTATTTATCCCAATCTTCTGCTATAGATACTCTTCTATTTTGATTACTCATTACCTTCAAATGGATATAAAAGTTAGCTGGATTCTGTTCAAAAACAACCTAACCAGAGCAGATGAGTGGCACAAAAAGGAAAGTATTTAATATATAAAAATGAAATAAAAATAATATTTTTCAAAAAGATAAAAAAAATTAAATAAACTTTTTTTAATTAAAGGAATAAAAAAAATGTTTCTAGTATGTAAATAACAAAAACGGAAATTCAAATTAAACTTGAAAATGTTTAATTACAATTTGTAAAAAATCAAATGAATCATGTTGGTTTGAGGATGAGAAGTACGGCTGAGAAAGTGCTATGTTGGAGGAAAGGAAAATGCCAAAGTGCTGAGCCCAAAAAAAAATTAAAATAAACTACAATCGGTAAAATGTTTATTGTATTATTATTTTACAAATGTTAATAATGATTTTTTTATATTCCAGGACAATTGGAGTCGTATGGCACAATTACAATTGACTCTAGAACAAAGGAAATTATATACAATATGAAGGATCTTCCGAAGACGGAATATTTCCATCAACGAGTCTCTTCGTTCGTATATATCTATTTATATTTTTTTTATGAGCAGGTATATGTCCGGGCTGTATGTGAACCTGCTGTACAAGTTCCCATCAGACTCGGACATTTCCTAACTCATAATGTATTGCTTAGTATTATCTCATCATAGCAACGCGATGCCAAGTGCTTTGCACTTAGTCATCGGGACTTATGGTTTGATAATACCAAGTTCATTAAACAAAACTAAAAGAAAAATAAAAAAAAAGCTATAAAAAGAAAAATGTATGGCTCAAAAATTTCTCCCACTATAACTGGGACTGTTACTGTAAGTGTCTTTGTCGTCCTAGACACCATTCTTTACAGCTAAACACGTTGGGCGCCATTTTGTTGCGTGCTGGTTCACGAGTCGTTGCTGGCATGCTGGTTCCGGCTTTCTGCTCGTCGGAGGGCGTAGGCCCTTGACTCGTACACGTCACAAAAATCATGCCAGTCTTGTGGCAAAAGATGACTGTTCGCCTGCGAGAAAACTTTCTTACCCACCCTACCTTGACCTCCTTACTCGCCTCGAAGGTCCCTTAATATGGCATCTTCAATTCCTTGTTCCCTCCATTTCACTTCCCTTTCCAAACCTCCTTCTCATCCTCACAAAACCGTTTAATTAGAACTCATTGTAACTTTTCGCTATTAACAATTCCCGTGTTTATTTATTCTTCCCATTAGACAGTTTATGATGACTTTGATTTACTTTGCTCGCAAATCCTTTTATATATCTAACCCGTTAAATATATATATATCTTAAATTGGGCTTCTTTGCCGTCTTTTGTCACAAATTTTATCTCTACACTACTTTTTCATTAGTCCCCCGCGAAGTTTTAATTATTTATATATAAATATAGTTACTTTTTTTATTTTTCACTCACCCTTTGTTTGGTCGAAACTGGCGATGTTGTGGCCACTGCATCCAGGTTCCTTCCTTTTGTTGGTGGAATTCTACTAACGTTGCACTTTTCACTTAATGTATATATAATTTAAATTAAAATTTCTCCCTTTAATCAAAATCCCTTTATGCTAATGCGAGAATATATATGGCGCGGTTTTACGTATATATAAGGATTTGATTTTAAATCTATTTTTTTTTTATAGGGAATTTTCTTTTTGATTATTTAATTTACTAAGATCAATTTATGACTTTTAAACGTTTAAAAAAAAATGTTCCACTCTGCTACTCCGCTGGTGTTTGAACCTGAGATGGTGCTAACAGCTACTCCTTTTGCAGGTGGTTTTTTTTTTTTTTTTTTTTTTAAATTCATTTTTATTTTAAATTCAACTTAGAACTAACTTACATGCTAGACAAAAATTACTGAAAAACTAGCCTACTTATCTACTAACTTAACTAACTTACTTGTCCTCTGCGGAAACCCTAAATTAAATAAGAACAACTTAAAAACTAATGCCTTTCGGCCTAAAATCTAATTTAATTAATTTAACATAAATTTATCTTTTTTTTTTGACCAAGAAACATTTTTTGAAAAACTTGGTTTCGTGTGTTTTTTTTTATTTTTATTCAAACTTACTTACTAATTAAAACTACTTATGAACTAACTAAAACTACTTAGCACTAATTAAAACTACTTAAAAATAACTTAAAACTAGAACAGCCACAGCAAGCATTTTTTTTTTTTTTTTTTATTTTTTTTATTTTTTTTTATTTAATTTTTTTTTTTTTTTTTTTGTATATTTTGTATTTTGTATTTTTTTTTGTGCCACCGCTACTGTTTTCCCTAACTTAGCCTTAACTTAAACCTTAGAACTATGCAAGTCGGCCATATTTCAAAAATAAAGTCAACTATCTATAACTAAACTTGCAGCCACCACAACAGGCTTTCCTGTTGCCATCTACTCCGACGGTCCCAATCGGACACACTCCTGCTGAACCGCAGGCGCTCTCCTCCGCCCTGAGCGACTACGTCTCGGTCGTACAGGAGCCGCCTATCCACAGTTCGTCGGAAGACGTGGTAGATTAGCGGAACCGCCGATCTGTCCTGTATCAGCCCTCGACTATCCAAAAATAGGAAAGCTTCAGGCGGAATAAAGCCGCTTAAACGCGCACTTTCAAAATATTCATCATTGGGGTAGAAGGCCCCAAAGATGAGACTATTGCTCGAGGTCATCGCTCTTGCCGCGTGAAACCGAATGAGTTTCACCAGAAAATTGTCTATCCTGTTTATGTTGGCCCCGTTGTATAGGACCTGGTTGGAATAGTATTTTGTGTAGTCAGATACTGGTGTTCTGTGAAGTCCAAGGCAGCTTCTCAAACACTGCCTCTCAAACACCCGTATCTTTTCCATTTGAGATGGGGCAACGTTGAACCACACCGGGCACCCATAGGCAATCATCGGTCTGATAAGAGACATGTAGCAAATCACCTTCACCCTGCTGTCAAGACGGCTGCTATAAAACAATCGTCTTGTCAGGGCAAATGCTCCCTTAGCTCTCGCCAGAGCAGCATCTACATGTCTTCCGAAATATAGATACTGATCCAGCCAGATGCCCAGGTACTTTACTACACTTTTGCTCGCCAGTGGATGTCCGTTTGGTCCAACGATCACCAGCTTGCGCCAGTTCTTTCTCGTATCCCTAGAGGCCTTAGACAACGGTGTCCTAAACAGGATAGTTTCCGATTTCTGAAAGTTGATTTTTAACTTCCAGTCATCACAATATCTCTGGATCTTATCGAAGTCCCGCTGCAAAAGAGTTCGGATGACCTCGACAGTAGGTGCTGATCTGTACGCGATAAGATCGTCCGCATACGCAATTGCCTGAGTAAGACTACCTATCATATCGCTGGTGTAAATGCTGAAGAGAATCGGCGAGTTCACCGCTCCCTGTTGCAGACCATTTTTAATGAAAAATTCGGTGGTAGAAGTTACATTGCCACTTTTGACAACAAACGTTCTACCAGTCAACATGTCATGAAGCATATATAGTAGTGGTTTACTTATGCCAAGTCTGGTCAGCTTTAGATAGAGGCCCTCTAACCATACGGTGTCGAAAGCCTTCTCCAAATCAACCAGACATGCACCCGTGCACTGTTTTTTCGCTTTGTTCCATTGTATATCAGAGACTAGTTTGGAGGCGGCATGAATACAGTCATGTCCGGCCTTGAAACCAAACTGGTTCTCTGGTATAATATTGTTGTCCTCAGACCACTTGAACAGAGCCCGATTGAGAATCTTTTCGAATACCTTGCTGATACTCGGAAGGAGACTTATCGACCGGAAATTTGCCGGATTGGAGTTGTCCTTTCCCTTTTTCGGGAGAGGATGAACCACCGCCGTCTTCCAACGCACTGGATAATATGCATTATTCAGCGCGTTGTTGAACAGCGTGGCGTAAATGTCCACAGCTTCAGGGGGTAAGTGTCGCAGTACAATGTTGGATATACCATCGACTCCCGCTGACTTCTTTTTCTTTATGGAATCGAAGATGGTCTGGAGTTCCACCTTCGAAATTAACAGGGGACTAGACCCACTTCGCTCGGCGACTATGGCGTTTGCCAAGTTTTCGTCATCGAACCGCGTGAAACCGCGGTTCTCAGATCGCCATTGCGTTATGTCATTTCTTAGGTAGAAGTGATGGAGCAGGGCATTGTTTTCCAGGATGCGGTTCGGGCGAATGCTATCATTCACCTTATACACTTCCTGAAAAACAGCCCCCACTGCCTCCACTTTCTCCTGAGGATCTTCAATAACATAGAAATCGTCGTTGAAGACGGCTTCCCCTGGATCGATTCCTGCTGTCAAAAGTATGTTTGTATTGTCAGTTGTTCGTTGGAGCTTAATACACGGAAGGTCGTTATGACCTTTCCTCCTAAAGATCTTATTAATTTGTGGAAACATACTCGGGTCGCTGGAATTTACGGCCCGAATTCTGTTATTCCAAAACAAATTAATGGACAACCGATAGTTCTCCTTGATCAATTGGTTGATGTTTTTGATCGACGCCTTCAGTGTTCTAATCTCCGGGTCACGTGGGTTTGTTAGTCGTCTGTACAAGTTTTTTAGTCTTGTCAGAAGTCCGCTTTTTTGTCTGTGCAGTGCGTCAATGGTCGCGTTTCTATACGAAGACGTTATGTCACGTTCTTTGTATTTTGGAATCGTCCTGTCCATTGTCCTTTGGATCGATTCGTCCATTTGTTGTAAGTAGTTGTCGATTTCGTTGTTTGTCAAATTTCGGTTGTTTGGTGGCAGTATGTCCCTCGAACGTAATTCTCTTGATAAGGCGTTGGTAAAGCGTGGCCAGCGCATCTTACCGTAGTTGTAGGAATGCACAGGCACATACTCCTCCAACGCCACAAGCTCGTTCGGAAGCTGTATTACGGCGGCGAGTCCGCAGTGGTCACTGTCGTACTCGATCGTCTGTAAACAGTTTCGCGGGTGTTGACCTACTTTGTCAGTAACAGTAAGTCTTGTGTCTCGCAGTAAAAGATCCAGAAAAGCACCGCTTCTCGGAAACGATGGCCTATCTGTGGCGAGAATGTCGATCCTATATTCAACATTGAAGTGGACCATCCAATTGTACAGATGATTACCCCGAGGATTTTGTATTTGATTTCCCCAATCTGCGTGTTTGGCATTTAAATCTCCAGCCAAAAGATAAAAGTTCTCCACTGAGTTCAGTCTCAGAGATTCGAAAAGTTTTCCGAGCTCTGTTGTGAAAAGTGTAGGCTGAGGTGCTTCCGGTGCGTAGGCCGCTATCACATACAGTCGCTTCCCTTGTTGGAGAGGAATGCATATGACGCAGGCTTCCAGCAACCGGAATCGGCGCACTTCACCACTATATATGACTTTATAACTAATGCCTTTTCGTATAAAGATAGCGACCCCGCCTCCTTGAGTGGAGTTGGGCCGGTCTCTTCTTACGATATTGTAATTACTATTAGTCAATTTATGCTTCTGGTTTAGCTTAGTTTCGCTAGCCATAAGCACATCGGGACTTTGGTCTTTTAACAGTTGGAACAGATTAGCTCTACGTTCAATCCTAATCAGTGAATTTACATTCACAGCCAGGATCTTTAGGGGTCTCTCTGACAGCGCGCCCATTACGATCTATTTTGCATTAAGCTCGGCAACAAGGAGTAGATATAGTCTACCCTTGACGCCTGCTCCCGTAACTGGTTTTGAAGACCGGTTAGCTGGCCTTGAATGGCCCGCAACGCAGTCAACACATCCGCATCTACTGCTGGAGTTGCAGGTGGTTTTCCACTCTGCACTGTTCTTGGTGTTACTGACTTGCTGCTTTCTTTTGGGCGGGTGCTCCACCACTTTTCATTTAGCGGCCAACACTTCGCTGAGCCGCTGATTTATCTAATTAGAAAAATCACTTTCACTAATTTGTCACTATTTTCTTCTTCTAATTGCTTACCAAGATATGGATTATTCCTATTTTTTTTTGTAATCTTGTTATATATGTAGTCAGGTTCTTTGTAGTTTCTCGGGATGCTCTTCAACGTCTACCTTCGGGCACTTTGAATTTTGAAGTGTCGGTTGCGGTTCAAATAACGTCCCGCCGAAACCGAACATCAAATTCTCTGTTTTATAAACAACTACTTTTCCACTAGCTTGAGTGTTTTGTTTAGTGGTTGTAGTCCCTACTTTTTTTAATCCTGTCCCTAAACCCTTCTTATTCTCGCCGGATGAATTATCCACTCAACTAGCAAATTCATTCATCGTTTTGAGAACAAGTGTAAACTGTCAGGTGACAGCTCTTCCTCGCAAGCATTTGTTTTGATTTTGCTCGCGTGTTACATCGTTCGTAATTAAAATAAAATGTTTAAAACAATTTTCGTAACACAAGCCATCGGAACGCTGCTAAAAAAATAGTAAGTAAGAAAACAATATGTAAGAAATCACTAAAATGTAAATTTCAGAGAATAAACAAACATTACGACGTACAACGTCACAAACGTACGAGGCGTATGAAAGTTTTATTCGCAGCAAGGGCCACGGATCTTCAACAAAATTTATTCTTATTTTTTAAGAATATGCTTCAACAAGTTGAAGCATTGCCGCCGCCATTTTTGAAGAATTAGCAGCCAGCAATTCTACATTTATCATTGCCGCCGCCATTATTGAAGAATTAGCAGCCAGCGATTCTACATATATCCCACGTGGGGGATACGTCCATAGGAGTTCGACAAGAAACATAGACCAACACTCATCTTCACAGCGATTGGGATTAGCCGCCGCCACGATTATAAGCGAGATTTGCAGCCAGCAATTCCTGAAAGTTCCCAGCAGTGCGATAAGTGTATGTGTGTATCTAGTCTAGTCACACATACGAATAATTGTCGCCGTCATTCGAAATATTCACTGCCAGTGAAATCAAATACAGTCACACTGAGTCTGTATATAGTGAAGTGGTATCGCCTCCGTCAAAGCCTTGCAGCCAGCAACTGAAACACACTCACATATACATACGCATATAGCGGGATTTGTCGAAATCGAATTCACCGTTCGTAAGTAGCGTCCATGTCGAACGGTACACAACGGAAAAGCAGCCGGTTAAATCCAAGGACAACTCCCGAAAGCAGACTTGAATTGGCAACATTTCCGGAGTTTGTAAATGCGGATTCAGCTGAAAGTGACACCGACGCCGAGAGGACCTTCATTGAGGCGCATATTGATATCGACGATCCACAAACAACAGAAGCGATGGATGAACTTAAAAAGCAACTGGAGGAGATGCGTTTACAATTAGATGCCGCAGAAGCCAACGCCGAAACTGAGAAGCAGGAGCGTATTCGCCTTCAAGATATTGTGCTACAAAAACAAAACAACGTGGTTGACAAAGGTGCCGCCGTCATATGTCCCACCGTAAGCAGTGCACCAGTAAATCAGACGTCGTCGCTTGCCATTACAAGTGGAGTATGCACATCTGCAACTACTACTACCATGTGTACTGGATACGAGTTTGTACCACGGTCATCTTACGCGGGTGCATCGCAACAAGCCTCAAGTGGTGTATCTCGCATTCCGAGGATAGCATCGTTCATGCCATCATTGACGACACTTCAGCCTTTCAGACATGCTTCCTTTACGCCAACTCCGATGTCGTCAGCAACGCCTTCCAGTGCACCCGGCCCAAGCAATCAACACATGGCTCAGTATAATGGCTACAATCGAAAGCTGCATGAACTTCCTGAGTTTACTGGTAGGCCAGAGGACTGGCCGATGTTTTGTACAGCATATCAGGAGTCTACTGCTAGGTTCAATTATAGCAACACGGACAACCTCTTCCGTCTACAGAAATGCCTCAAGGGTCCAGCTCGAGAAGTCGTCGAGTCGCTGATTATCCATCCCAGTAGTGTGGATCAAGCTATGGCTGCGCTGGAATTTCGCTTCGGTCGTCAAGAAATCTTGATGCAGAGCCAACTTAGAAAAGTGAAATTTAGAAATTTAGACTCCGGAATCGATGTTATTTCCATCGATTCCGGAGTCTAAATTGGAGATGTTGGTACCATTTGCCACGAAAGTGCAAAACCTTTCAACATTTTTGGAAGCCAGTGGAATGTACCAACATCTAGCCAACCTCATCGAATAACTCGTAAGCAAGCTGCCAATGAGTAAGCGGCTGGAGTGGGCTCAGCGCAGCATCTACATAGAACCGTATGCGACTATTAGACATTTTGAGGAGTGGTTGACTTCCGTTGCCAGACTTGTTTGTCTTGTCACTCCAGTATCTGCAGTACCGCAAGCCAAGGTCGAGCAAAGGTCTAATACGAGGAACGTTCTACATGCCAGAGAACATCGAAGTGAAAATCCTGCGGTTAGTCCAACGTGCCGTCTGTGTAAAGAAAGACCGCATCCAGTTCAAGAATGTTCCTCTTACTTAAGCCTGAATGTTCCAGATAGGTGGAAGCTAGTCAAGAGGCAAAGACTTTGTTTTTGTTGCCTCAAATATGGACATAGTTTGCGTTCATGTAGAGCAAGGAAGACATGCGGGACAAGTAGCTGTGAGCGTATGCATCATTCGTCGCTCCATGAACAGAGGGAATCGCCATCAACATCAAAGGCCTCCAATGAAACATCAAATGGAACTGCAAAAAACATGCTCAGCTGCAACGTTGACAAAAACAATAAGATTCTCTTCCGAGTGTTACCAGTGCGAGTGTACGGTGATGGTGTTGTTGTGAAGACTTATGCGCTCTTGGATGAAGGATCCTCAGTTACTATTATGAGTACTGAATTGACCAGTACCAGTCGCCGTCATTCGAAATATTCACTGCCAGTGAAATCAAATACAGTCACACTGAGTCTGTATATAGTGAAGTGGTATCGCCTCCGTCAAAGCCTTGCAGCCAGCAACTGAAACACACTCACATATACATACGCATATAGCGGGATTTGTCGAAATCGAATTCACCGTTCGTAAGTAGCGTCCATGTCGAACGGTACACAACGGAAAAGCAGCCGGTTAAATCCAAGGACAACTCCCGAAAGCAGACTTGAATTGGCAACATTTCCGGAGTTTGTAAATGCGGATTCAGCTGAAAGTGACACCGACGCCGAGAGGACCTTCATTGAGGCGCATATTGATATCGACGATCCACAAACAACAGAAGCGATGGATGAACTTAAAAAGCAACTGGAGGAGATGCGTTTACAATTAGATGCCGCAGAAGCCAACGCCGAAACTGAGAAGCAGGAGCGTATTCGCCTTCAAGATATTGTGCTACAAAAACAAAACAACGTGGTTGACAAAGGTGCCGCCGTCATATGTCCCACCGTAAGCAGTGCACCAGTAAATCAGACGTCGTCGCTTGCCATTACAAGTGGAGTATGCACATCTGCAACTACTACTACCATGTGTACTGGATACGAGTTTGTACCACGGTCATCTTACGCGGGTGCATCGCAACAAGCCTCAAGTGGTGTATCTCGCATTCCGAGGATAGCATCGTTCATGCCATCATTGACGACACTTCAGCCTTTCAGACATGCTTCCTTTACGCCAACTCCGATGTCGTCAGCAACGCCTTCCAGTGCACCCGGCCCAAGCAATCAACACATGGCTCAGTATAATGGCTACAATCGAAAGCTGCATGAACTTCCTGAGTTTACTGGTAGGCCAGAGGACTGGCCGATGTTTTGTACAGCATATCAGGAGTCTACTGCTAGGTTCAATTATAGCAACACGGACAACCTCTTCCGTCTACAGAAATGCCTCAAGGGTCCAGCTCGAGAAGTCGTCGAGTCGCTGATTATCCATCCCAGTAGTGTGGATCAAGCTATGGCTGCGCTGGAATTTCGCTTCGGTCGTCAAGAAATCTTGATGCAGAGCCAACTTAGAAAAGTGAAATTTAGAAATTTAGACTCCGGAATCGATGTTATTTCCATCGATTCCGGAGTCTAAATTGGAGATGTTGGTACCATTTGCCACGAAAGTGCAAAACCTTTCAACATTTTTGGAAGCCAGTGGAATGTACCAACATCTAGCCAACCTCATCGAATAACTCGTAAGCAAGCTGCCAATGAGTAAGCGGCTGGAGTGGGCTCAGCGCAGCATCTACATAGAACCGTATGCGACTATTAGACATTTTGAGGAGTGGTTGACTTCCGTTGCCAGACTTGTTTGTCTTGTCACTCCAGTATCTGCAGTACCGCAAGCCAAGGTCGAGCAAAGGTCTAATACGAGGAACGTTCTACATGCCAGAGAACATCGAAGTGAAAATCCTGCGGTTAGTCCAACGTGCCGTCTGTGTAAAGAAAGACCGCATCCAGTTCAAGAATGTTCCTCTTACTTAAGCCTGAATGTTCCAGATAGGTGGAAGCTAGTCAAGAGGCAAAGACTTTGTTTTTGTTGCCTCAAATATGGACATAGTTTGCGTTCATGTAGAGCAAGGAAGACATGCGGGACAAGTAGCTGTGAGCGTATGCATCATTCGTCGCTCCATGAACAGAGGGAATCGCCATCAACATCAAAGGCCTCCAATGAAACATCAAATGGAACTGCAAAAAACATGCTCAGCTGCAACGTTGACAAAAACAATAAGATTCTCTTCCGAGTGTTACCAGTGCGAGTGTACGGTGATGGTGTTGTTGTGAAGACTTATGCGCTCTTGGATGAAGGATCCTCAGTTACTATTATGAGTACTGAATTGACCAGGGGACTCCGATTGCGTGGTCACTCAACGGACTTGAAACTCCAATGGTTCGGTAAGGAGACGTTTACCGACAAATCGTTCGCTGTGGATTTACGCATCAGTGCAGATAAGGATGACGCCAAGGAGTACAACATGGAGAACGTGCAGACTGTCAATGGGTTGAACTTGCCGACACAATCACTCATCATCAATGATTTGAAAACAGCGTATGCCCCCAGCGTGTTGTTGTCACTACCAATTATCGAGTACAAGGACATACGTCCACAAATATTAATAGGGCTCGATAACTGTCACATGGGTGCGCCGATACAAATCATTGGGTCCATCAATGCCGGACCAGTTATTGCTGAATCAAAGTTGGGGTATGTAGTATATGGTAAGACGGTGTCAATCACAGACGATTCAACGGAAGGTCTCATTCTCCATTGCGATCAAGCCGATGATAAAGATTGCGACATAGATCTGAACCGAATAGTGGACGAGTACTTCAGCATCGATAGTTTCGGTGTAAAGAAACCAAAGGAAAAACTCATCTCACCCGCCGATAGAAGAGCTCTTCAAATCATGTCCAGCACTACGAAGAGGATCGGAGATCGCTTTCAAACGGGATTGCTGTGGAAAGATGACGTCATCGAGTTACCATCTAGCTTCGAAATGGCAAGGCGTAGGTTATGGAACCTAGAGAATAAACTTCAAAAGGATCCACAATTCGCAGCTGACTATGGGGCTATCATTTCCAGTTACGTGAAAAAGGGGTATGCACGAAAACTTACCGACGCACAGTGTGTTATTTCACACATCTAGCGGAACTTTATTTGTTTCGCGATTGAAAATATTGTTTTTTAGTTTACCTGTTCAATTACGTTATGTATGTATTTCTGTAAGTTTTTTCTGAGTTTTGCTTAATTATTTATTTAATATTTTTGAACTTACCTTAATTATAATAGTTGGATCCATTATCTCGAATCATTTCAAAAAACATATGAGAAGGCTACAATCCGCTGTGCGGATCGTTGAATACCCTATCCCATCCCAACCTTAAAATAAATATCCCCGAAATGTGGGTTTTATGGCGATAAAATATAGAAAATGGCGTTGTCACAACATATTGTTCAGACAAAAACGACGTTTTTCTCCTGCATATGCAATGGAGTAGGGTATACACATTTGTTTGTTAAAAAAGCCTCCAAAAAGTGGGCGTGGTTTAAAAAGATCTGAGGAACAAATGTTTATATTAACTCTATTAATGTTTTTGCATCGAAAGTTTTTTTGAAATTTCCTTAATAATTTAACGTAAACCGTTTTTTAACAGAAAACGCCCCCAAAAAGTGGGTTATGAAAAAAAAATTGTATGGGGTGAGCAGTCAAGAGCAAAAACTTTAAATGGATTATGACAAATAAAACATAGCAGAAAACGTTAAGCACTATTACACGAGGGATACATGTGGATACATTTTTAAAACGCTTCACAAACTCAGAAGACACAAAAAATAAGGCCTCCAAATAAAACGAAGATTTCTTTACTTTTTTACGTTCAGAAAAGATTTTTACTTACCTTCAAAACTTAGAATATCCCAAAAAATAATAAAAAATTATATTTCGTGATATAACTGCGTATTTCAACAAACACGGAAGGGTCAATTATACGCGAAAAATGCAACTAACTATAAAAAATATTTTTGCTCAAGTTAAGCTTCTGTTTGTGATGTCAGAGACCGGTAAATACCGTTTTTTTTTTTTTTTTTAGCTTCTTATTGTTTGATGTTCTACCTTTCATATTATACCAAAACATTATGATTTGGCCGACTTTGAATTTTGCATAAAATTCCGCTAGATGTGTAAAATAACACACTGTGCGACGTCGAGGCCGCGCCGAGCAATCCTAGGACCTGGTATCTTCCGCACTTTGGCGTTAGGAATCCTAATAAGCCAGGAAAGGTGCGGTTGGTGTTTGACGCTGCAGCTACAGTGAATGGTATCTCCTTAAACTCGAAGCTGTTAAAAGGGCCAGATGATCATACACCGTTGTTGGCCATCTTGTTTAAGTTCCGGATGAGGCCTATTGCGGTAACTACAGGTGGTAATCCAGCCGGAGGATCAAGATGCTCAGCGATTCTTGTGGAGAACGGGTAAGGAAAAGCCAATCGACGTATACGTTATGCGGTCGATGACGTTTGGTGCCAGCTGTTCGCCGTGTTCTGCCAACTTCGTCATGAACCTGAATGCGAAGAGATTCGTGAACGCACATCCGAGAGCTATAATGTCAATTGCCGACCGCCATTATGTCGATGACTTCGTCGATGGATTTGACAGTGTTGCTGAAGCTGTAGAAGTCACCAAAGCCGTAATAGCTATTCATCAATATGGCGGCTTCGAGTTGCGGAACATTTCATCGAACTCCAAGAAAGTGGTGCGCAGTTTTTGTGGTCTCACCGATGAAGAAAGTGAAAGCCGAATAGTCGACATGAACGTAGAAGCGGTGACAGAAAAGGTCCTGGGAAGGTGTTGGCAGCCATTCGAAGATGTCTTCGTTTTTAAACTTAAATTTCCTCGAGTAAGCCGAGACGTTATGGAATTCGAAAGATATCCCACAAAAAGGGAATTTTTGGCGATAGCGATGTCAGTATTTGACCCATATGGAATGATTGCTAACTTCGTCGTTCACGTTAAACTGTTGTTGCAATCAGTCTGGAAGTATGGCATTGGATGGGATGACCCGATACCCAATGAGATCTACGATAAATGGCGCCAGTGGAAGAATGAACTTCAGGCCTTAAAGTTGCTTAAAGTGCCTCGATGTCATCATCCGTCTTTATCAGCAGCCAGCAGAATTATTCTTCACACGTTCGTCGATGCCAGTGAAGAGGCGTTCAGTGCAGTCACGTACTTGAGGATTGAGCATGACGAAGAAATAAAGGTGTCATTTGTTTGCGGAAAGGTAAAGTGTGCTCCGCAGCGGTTTTGGGGGTCAGGTTATCCGATTCCGTTGGTGAGTATCACGGCATACCTGTCGCTGACCGAATGTTTTGGTGTGACTCGAAGACCGTCTTGAGCTGGCTCCGGTCAGATCCCCGTCATCAAAAACAGTTCGTCGGATTCCGTATTGCTGAGATCCTCGACAGCAGTACCATAAATCAATGGCGTTGGATCTCAACCAAGATCAATCCGGCAGATGAAGCGACTCGTGCTCGATACCCTCCTAGGTTCCAAAACGACAGCAACTGGATCACAGGGCCTTCTTATATGCAGCTGCCTGAAACTGATTGGACAGTACAACCTGATGACATCGGGGATTATGTGACCCGCGAGGAAATGAAGCCGAAGTTCCTTTTACATTTTGGTAGGGTGAGTTCACCTATATTTAACTTCTCCAGTTTATCTAAATATTCAAAGCTAAGAAGAACGGCGGCCTGGGTAATTCGCTTCATTAAACTTTGTTTACGAAGGCCAACGGAAAAGGGGGAGTTGTCAGCCACTGAACTAGATGAAGCCGAGCGAGTTTTGTGTAGAGAAGCACAAGCGGATTGCTTCTACCGTGAGATCACCCAACTCAGTTGCCAACAACAAGTCGATAGGACTAGCAGCATCCACAAGTTGACACCCTATCTTGATGACGACGGACTGTTGCGGGTTCACGGACGCATTGACGCTGCTACAACAGTGCCATTCTCTGCCAGACGTCCAATTATCTTGCCAAAGGATCACCACCTTACAAAGTTAATAGTGACCTTTTATCATTGTCGCCAACGTCACCAAAATGACGACACGATTACAAACGAGATAAGGCAGAAGTTTTGGGTGCCCAACTTGCGTTCTGCAGTCAAAAAGGCGATAAACAATTGTCCATTCTGCAAAGTACGATTTGCCATGCCGTTGCCGCCGTTGATGGGACAGTTGCCGGAGGACCGACTCACTCCTTTCGTGAGACCGTTCACGTATACAGGTCTCGATTATTTTGGACCAGTTTATGTCACTATAGGACGTAACAAGGTGAAACGTTGGATTGCTTTGTTCACATGTATGACGGTAAGGGCTGTCCACTTAGAAATAGCTGCGGATTTGTCCACGGATGCATGCATCTTATGCATCCGTAATTTCGTCAACCGGCGTGGTGTACCAGCACGCATTAGGAGTGACAACGGCACCAACTTCATCGGTGCTAGGAACGAGCTAGTAACATCTGGGGTTTTCGATGGAGATGCTATCAAGGCGGAGCTGTCGGCGAGAGGTATAGAGTGGATCTTCAACTGTCCCTCGAATCCTCATGCTGGAGGCTGCTGGGAGAGACTTGTTCGATCAGTGAAGAGGGCTTTATCGCACACGCTCTGTGAATTGGCACCAAAACCCGAAACTCTTACAAGTGCACTCATAGAAGCCGAAAATATCCTCAACAGTCGTCCGCTCACACATCTACCGGTTTCCAGTGAGGAAGAAGAACCCTTAACGCCGAACCACTTCCTGACGGGTACAGTAAATTCAACGCAGACTCCTGGCCACGTTGACGATAGATCTCTCTGTCTCCGAAAGCAATGGCGAATAAGTAAGCAGATAAAGGATCGTTTTTGGCGTCGATGGATTAAGGAATACCTGCCAGAACTGACGAAGAGGAGTAAATGGTTCACCAAAGTGTCGCCTCTCAAAGAAGGAGATTTGGTCCTCATTTGCGACGTAGATGTTCCAAGACACAAGTGGATACGCGGAAGAATCGCCAAAGACTTTCCAGGCCCAGATGGTCAAACCCGCGTTGCCGACATACAGACCTTCGAAGACCGGCGGTTAAATTGGCTGTGTTGGAGGTAGGTGAGGCTGAGGTAGGCGTGGCGCCTCACGGGGGGTGGGATGTAAAGTAAATGTAAGAACAAACGGTTCTACGGTGGCTGGCGCTATGATTCTTTACGAACAGTTCTGTTTGAGCGGACGTCAAAATAGACGTCAAATATTAACGAGTTCATTTGCCGCCAACCATTTGAATAATACCAGCCCAAGCCATCGGAACGCTGCTAAAAAAATAGTAAGTAAGAAAACAATATGTAAGAAATCACTAAAATGTAAATTTCAGAGAATAAACAAACATTACGACGTACAACGTCACAAACGTACGAGGCGTATGAAAGTTTTATTCGCAGCAAGGGCCACGGATCTTCAACAATAGCTATAACTCGACCCTAAGGGCTCAGTTATAGCTATCATTGAACAACTTCATTGGAACACAAAACATGATAGAATTAGAATTGAAATGTTACCTCCATAGCTGCTTATAGGAATCGTAGGAAAATTCCGTTTCATTACAAACATTATTTCACATAAATAAATCATGATCAGTGAAAAATAAAAAGTGATTTTCTACGATAACTAAAATTAAAAATTAAAATATGTTTGGATAATCATGTTCTAAAATTCATAAGCTTTGTTTTGACATCAACTCGCCAATGATTGAAATTATAAAAAAACGCAAGAAGTAAAAGAAAATGTCCAATGATGTTTTTCAATGATAGTTATAACCAGAGATCCAGTAAGTACCTGTTACGAAATGAAATTAAACAAAAATGCCTCCAGCCCTTCACGGCAAACAAAATTTTCCACAATGGAGAAATGTAAACAGCGACTAATGTCAATTTCAGCAAGCAAATGACAGTTCTCTCTATTTTTGTGGGGGAACAAATTTCTTCCTACAGGTACGCCGAAAAAGTAGTAGAGGAAGAAATTGGGCCCCTAAAAGACCTCTTAAATAAATGCTAGAAATTTGCCGTTGAGCTAAGGAAGAGAGTTTCGATGCCGCTGAAATTAACTGTCGTCGTTGCAATTGCATTTTGAATCGAAAAGTGGAAGAAGGCGGAAGCCATAGTTATCACAGAAAAGTGTAAATTGTTAAAACTAACTTAACTAACATAGTGGCAAACCAGCTGGCAACAGAAAACAACAAGACAAATAAAACAAAGCGACAAAAAAAAGGTATGATAAAAATTAGCAATAGTTAATTTAAACTAGTGGGTGAAATACCAATCAGTAACCAAGAACAAATTTAAAAATTGTAGGAAAGTGCAATAACCAGGACCAGGAATTAGGACGAAAGCGGACCAACAAAGTTGGCCGCTTAAAATTTAAAGTCAACCAGAGTCCTGTGCAGTAAAGCCAGAAGAAAAGCAAGAACAGGGAGCCGTTAAGAAGGTGGTAGCCGAACTGGTAGCGGGAACGACAAATAACCGCTGGAACCGAAAACGTCCCGGTTCAAATACCGCAGTAACCACAGTTTTTTTTTATTTTGCCAAAAACGGGTAAAGCTATTCAGTTTAATATCTAGTGCTGGAAAAGCGAATTGAATGTATATTCAAATCAACTGAATTAATTCAAATAATTAAAATTAAATTAAATCAAAGTAACGTAAAGTAAAGAAGAATTATTGTTCCAAGTAAGAAATCAAACGAAACGCTTTGGTTATACGTCCTATACGTATATAGTGCGTGTGCATGAGGGATATTAACATTTGAAATTTTAAAAGTGATAGTTGTCTTAGATGTATTACACCGGGAGCAACCAGATGCTGTGGCCACAACAACTCCAGTTGCAGAACCATAAAGGGTGAGTCAAACAAAAATTTATAATAATTACTTTTAAAAGTTCGGGGAGTGGGGACCATTGCGTTTTGAAAGATAAGCAAAAGACGGCTAATAGCCCACACAAAAGAAAAGTGTTATATGGATATAACGCATAAGCAAAGTTAAGTGCGATTTCAAAACTTTTGTTTTTTTTTTAATGAAATTTGATTGATAATAACGTAAAATTGAATGAATAATAAAATTATATACTTATAGAATGAATTTACTAGAATTAAAGGAATTTTATTGATGACTTTACAAATTAAAATGGTGTTTGATTAAGAGGGTTATTTGAGGATGAGGAGGTTGGGAAAGGGAAAAATAGTTTTGGGCTAAAGAAGAAGAAGGTGCCAGTAAAGGGACCATCCAGCGAGACGATGGTCATGGAAGGGTGGGTAGAGGCGACATCTCGCATACGTATAACACCGACACGCGTATAAAGCCTGGCATGAAAATTTTTTTGTAACGTGTTAGGGGAAAAGATCCTGCGCCTTCCGGCGAGCAAATAAGGCGGGTACCTGCATGCCAGCAAAACCCCATACGAGACACGCAACAAAATGGCGCCCAACGTGTTTGGTTGTGTTTTTTTAAAATGTCTAGGACAATAAAGGCATTCGCAACTAAATGCCCATTATGTGAAATAGTGGGAACATAACAATGAGCCACTCATTTAATTTTTTTTTATAATTTTGTTTAATTATTTTGATTTTTTTTTTGCATTAGATTGCTTGCCTTGGTATCATCTGAATCATAAGTCCCGATCACTAAGTGTAAAGCACTTGGTATCGCGTTGCGATGATAGGATGATACCAAGCAAATAGAAATGTGTTCAAAAGTGTCCGAGTCTTGTGGGAATCTGTACAGCAGGTTCACACAAGTCCAGGCACTGGCAAATACATATATCACTTTTTGATAAACATATTGATAATGCTGGAAGAGACTCGGCGATAGCATAGCTGTTGTGCGATGATCCTTTCAGCTATTTCATGTTGTGTTTTTGTTTCAGAGTCGTTTGTATTTATGTCGTGTAGATGCAAGCGTCCTGAAATATTTAATAAAATTAAATGTTAGACAACTTTTTTATAAAGTAACTTCAATATTACCGGTCGTTTAGTTTATTTTTTTTTGGCTCAGCACTTTAGCATCTTCTTTTTCTTCCAAATAATTCTTCCTCAGCCGTAATCCTCATCCTCAAACCTGTAGTGAATATTTTATTTAGTTTCTTTTTAATATTTTATTTTGATTTTGATTGAAATACATTTTGGTGGAATACAATACATTTTTTTTGGATTTTAGCTTTCAATCCTTTTTTTTTTTTTTTTTGTTACATATTGGGTTTTGGTTACGTATATTATTTTTTTTATTTTGAATAGGAAGTTACGAGTTGGAGGAAACAACAACTGTTACTTTTATCCCAGCTTTTATTTTTATACCCTATCCCATAGGGGGGTATATTAGTTTTGACATTAAGTTTGTAACATAGAGAAATAATTTCGATACATATACCTCAAAGTATATGGATCGATTCAGAATCGCTAGCTGAGTCGATTAAGCCATGTCTGTCTGTCCGACCGTCCGTCCGTCCGTCCGTCCGTCCGTCTGTGTGTCACCGATTTTTGGGCCTTAAATTTTGAGCTAGAGAGTTCAAATTTGGTATATAGACTCTCTGGCCGACGAAGCAGAACAAGTGTAAAAATTTTTGAAATCCGCCCACTGCCACGCCCCCTTTTTAGAAAAACGTAGTTTTAAGCCAAACCGTAAGGAATTTCAAAAAAGTGCCTGAGCAGCATATTTAGACAATCTTAATATCTATATTTCGTCCATACAAAGTTTTTTGCCACGCCCACTTTTTGGGGGCGTTTTTAGTAAAAAACGCTTTTTGTCCAAATTTTAAAACTTTCGAAAAAATTTTTGATGCAAATACTTCCGCAATGGTAATATAAACATTTTGTCTATAGATCATTTTCACCTACGCCCACATTTTGGGGGCGTTTTCTTACAAAAACCATTTGTATACCCCATCCCAAGGCATTAGCAATAGAAATACGTTGTTTGTTGTCGAACCACAAAAGATTTTGATAAACTGTCTGAGGAATATATTGTGACAATGTCATTTTCTGTATTTCATCGCCATAAGGCCTATATTTTGAGGATATTAATTTTAAGGATGGGATGGGATAGGGTATTCAACGATCCGCACAGCGGATTGTAGCCTCTCATATGTTTTTTTTATATCTCGTGGTTTCGGTGAAATTCTTGAGTTATAAGCTATTTGCATCTGATTATGAGTGAAGAGAATAACCCAAATCGTCTCAGTTTTGAAGGTTTTAACGCGCAGTTTCGTGGTTTTATTGATAGGTTTAGGTTAGACAACTCCATAGCTTTCTCTCAGGAGCTGAACTCGTTTGCTGAATCATCTTTCAGTATGAATAACGATAATCAACAAAGTGCGAATGCTGACGCAAACGTGTCAGCGCCATCACAGCCGGTGACAATAAATGAAGATCTGGCATCAAAAATAGACAGAACTTTGATGGTCAATCAAGTTCGCTTCTTTGACCAAATGGAAGTTTTTATGACCAAGGTGATTGATAGGATGGATGCTATAAGCCTTCAGAACAGTGTCCAAAACATGCCCAGATTTGGTAATGCCAATCAAGTTCAGTTCGCGCCATGTGAAAGCGGACAGACACGGAACAGTAGTTCCAATAACCAATTTTCACCATCGGCATCAGCGCAAGTAGGGTCGAACATTAGCTCGTCTGAAAATTGCAGGTTAGAAAGATGGAACATTAAGTATGATGGCATCGATAACATTTCCGACTTCTTATTCAAAGTCAGTCGTCTGCAAAATTCTTCGTCGTATACGGACGAACAACTTACGGCCAATTTCCATACGCTTTTGTTTGGAAAAGCCAATACATGGTTTTGGGCATTTCTGCGAAAGAACCCAAACGCGAAGTTTGCAGACATAAAGACGGCAATGAAAAAAGAGTTTGGTCGTCGGGAAAATGACGTCGATGTCTACATGAGACTTCTTACTCGGAAGCAAGGTTTCAAGGAATCATTCGACGATTTCTACGGGTCCATAATTAATCTCAACGATCGTCTCAATGAACCCTTCGACGCTTGCAAACTAATAGATGTAATTAGAAACAACTGTAGGGACAAACTAGGCGAAGTTCTTTTGGCTGCTGATATCCATGACCTTGAGCAACTGAAGAGCAAAGCCAGAGACGCGGAGCGGTTTTTATCAAAGCGATCTTCTTCCCAAAGAGTTGTCCATGAGCTCAGATTGGAAGAAGAACAAGAATCCGTAGAGCCGGACGTGGAAGAGATTGCTGCTCTTTCATATAGAAACTACCGCGCTCCTCAACCTCTTGTTTGCTGGAATTGTGACCAACCTGGTCACACTTTCTATTATTGTCCTTCCCGTGAACGTAACATGTTTTGTTTCCTGTGTGGTCGAAAAGGTGTAAGTACGCCTCAGTGCGGAAAACACCAGGAAAACTGCAACAGGAACGAAAGATTAGTCGGGGAGAGTCGTTCCATGCAGAACAACCCTGGCTCATCACAAACAAAGTAAATAAATTAACAGACAAACAATTTGAGCCAGATTTTCAATGTCGTCAAAAGATGATTTTGAAAAGAGAGGCAAACACAACACCTGATTATCACCCAATTAACACATTTAATCTAAAATCCCTTCACGAACGCAAACTGAATTATTATAAGGTTCGGTCCCGAATTATGGGACCAAATAATAGTGCAGCAAGTGGTCAAATCCAGAAGTGCAGACTTCGGTATCGGAACCGACAAAAATTTCGCAAGATGATTGTGGAATCCATTCTCCCTTCGGACACAGATGGTAGATTGTACGCCAATGTTCTGTTAGGCAACGAACAAGTCTTTGGTTTGCTCGATAGTGGCGCATCTATCTCTGTGCTAGGTAGTGGGTGTTGGGAATTAGTAGAACAGGTTGGAGTGCAAGTTAAACCCTATAAGAACCACATTCGTACTGCGGATGGAAATTCGCATGCGATAGTGGGTTATTGTGAGGTGAAAACTACACTTAATGGTGTCACCAAACCCATTACGTTCTACTTAATTCCCAACTTAACTCAGAAGCTTTACCTAGGAATGGATTTCTGGAGAGAATTCCATCTTGTTCCCCAAATCAGCGAAATCCGTACCGATGTTCTCGTGGATGAAGAGGAGATTAACTACAAGGAGCAGGCAGATTTCATAAATCTTAATCCGGATCAAAAACTTCGTCTGGAAACCACAAAAAAGCTGTTTCCCAACTTTGTTGAGTGTGGTCTTGGGAGAACGCACCTGGAAACGCATACCGTGGATACTGGTAGCGCAGTGCCAATAAAATCTCGGCATTATCCATTGTCTCCAGTTCGCCAGGAGGAAGTCTTTAAGGAGCTAGATCGCATGTTAGAACTTGGTGTTATCGAAGAGAGTAACTCTCCGTGGTGTTCCCCTACGGTTCTGGTTAGGAAACCTGGTAAAGTCCGATTGTGTTTAGATTTTCGTAAAGTGAACTCAGTAACAATAAAAGACGCGTATCCGCTGCCACATATTGATGGGTTATTAAGTAGGTTACAGGACACATTCTTTATCACGGGGCTTGATCTCAAAGATGCATTTTGGCAGATCCCGCTTGATGAAGAGTCCAAAAGCAAAACGGCATTCGCAGTACCTGGTCGGCCACTGTATGAATTTACAGTTATGCCTTTTGGGTTATGCAACGCCGCACAAAGGATGTGTCGTCTCATGGACCGTGTAATTCCATCACGTCTTAGAGAGCATGTTTTTGTATATTTAGATGACCTATTAATATGTTCAGCGGATTTTGATTCACACATACGGACTTTAAACGAGGTGGCTAGCTGTTTGCGTAGGGCGAACTTAACCATTAATATCGATAAGAGCAAGTTCTGCATGCGCGAGATAAAGTATCTAGGATACATTGTCGGACAAGGCACCATTAAGACCAATCCTGACAAAGTCGAGGCAATGGTGCAATTTCCAGCTCCCAAATCACCAAGACAAATACGAAGGTTTTTAGGCTTAACCGGATGGTACAGACGATTTATTAAGAATTATGCTAATCTGTCTGCCCCATTGTCCGATTGTCTAAAAAAGAAGAAACACTTTGAACTGACTCCGGAAGCTTTAGAAGCGTTCAAAGAATTAAAATGTGCACTTACTACCGCTCCAGTTTTGTCACAACCGGATTTTGGAAAACCTTTTACGATCCAATGTGATGCATCGTCTGATGGAGTAGGTGGCGTTCTTTTTCAACTTGATGAGAATCAAAACGAGACTCCGATCGCTTTCATGTCGAAAAAACTCAACAAGGCGCAGAAAAACTACACTGTCACCGAGCTGGAATGTCTTGCTGCTGTCCTCAGCGTGAGAAAGTTCAGGGCCTATGTTGAGGGACTTCCTTTTCGTGTTGTAACAGATCATTCCAGCCTCAAGTGGCTAATGTCTCAAAAAGAACTAAGTGGTCGATTAGCGAGATGGAGCTTAGAGCTTCAGAGATTTGATTTCGTGATAGAACATCGAAAAGGATCCCTCAACGTAGTACCAGACGCGTTATCACGAGTGGACATGGAAGAAATTTCAGCGACGTCGATAGGAGTTGAGGTAGACATAGCATCGGAGGAGTTTGATTCGGAGCAATATGCCACGTTGAGAAAAGACGTTACCAAGAATCAATCTGCCCTTCCCGACCTAGTTGTATCGGGAAAATACATATACAAAAGATTTAGGTTCAGGTCTGGTGAGGTGGGGGACGAAGATTCGTTATGGCGTCTCTGGTTGCCAGACGCACTCACTCATAATACCATTGAAATGGCTCACGAAACAAAACTTTGTTGCCATAGTGGTTTCGGAAAAACCTACGCACGTATTCGTGAGAAATACTATTGGCCTAAGATGATACAAGATATCAAAAAGTATGTGAGTGAGTGTGAAGTCTGCAAGACCACAAAGGCGCCAAATACGACACTTCGTCCTCCAATCATCAAGCAGATTGTCTCTGAAAGGCCGATGCAAAGGTTGTACATTGACCTGTTGGGTCCTTATCCAAGAACAAAGCGGGGTAACGTGCACATTTTCATCGCGGTGGATCACTTCACAAAATATGTATTTCTAAAAGCACTTCCTAAAGCTACTTCGGCACGAATAGTGCAATATTTGGAAAGTGACGTCTTTCACGCGTTCGGTACGCCGGAAGTGATACATTCCGATAATGGTGTACAGTTCGTGTCAAATGAATTTAAAAGGTTTTTGACAGAGTATGGCGTAAGACATGTTCGAACTGCCCTCTATTCACCACAGGCTAACAATTCGGAAAGGGTAAACCGCAGTGTCTTGAGTAAGATGCGAGTATTGATAGCTGCAGAACAAGATACATGGGACGTGCATTTGTCAAGCATCGCTTGTGCTCTGCGAACAGATTCTCATGAATCAACCGGTTGCCAGCCGTACTATGCACTCTTTGGCCAACAAATGATTAACCATGCCTCAGCTTATCAAATACTTCGCGACTTAAAGGCACTGACGGACCCGAATATGGTAGTGTCACCAAACGAAGTCAAAACCGCTCTACTTCACAGACAAATTTCTCAAAATTTGACAAAAGCGTTTGAGAAATCTAAAAACACATATAACAAAAGAACGAAAGAAGTTACTTACAACGTAGGTCAGGAGGTGTTTCATCGCAACTTCGCCCAGAGTAGCTTCGCTCAAGGGTTGAACGCCAAACTAATGCCCAAGTTCATCAAATCCAGGGTCAGCAGAGTAGTAGGCAATTGCATGTACCAGTTGGAGACACGCAATGGAAAACCAATTGGGATATTCCACGCCAAAGACATCCGGCAGTAGGATATCTATAAGAAAATAAAACATTGCACAAAGAATCACATTCACGGGTAAAGAATCCAATCGGATACTTATCTGATGGTTGCCCGGCTGTTTATCGGGATTCGCGCCCCACGTTTTGTGTTGTCTTGTCATAGCACGTATACATATACCTATTTCTCCTCGTGTGGTTTTGCTTAGACCACTGTTGCTAATAGAACTCGCGTGTGGGTTCACTTTTTGCAATTCCAGGATATAAAATCCCAGAAGAGCAAAAGCCCTGTGTTACGAAATGAAATTAAACAAAAATGCCTCCAGCCCTTCACGGCAAACAAAATTTTCCACAATGGAGAAATGTAAACAGCGACTTATGTCAATTTCAGCAAGCAAATGACAGTTCTCTCTATTTTTGTGGGGGAACAAATTTCTTCCTACAGGTACGCCGAAAAAGTAGTAGAGGAAGAAATTGGGCCCCTAAAAGACCTCTTAAATAAATGCTAGAAATTTGCCGTTGAGCTAAGGAAGAGAGTTTCGATGCCGCTGAAATTAACTGTCGTCGTTGCAATTGCATTTTGAATCGAAAAGTGGAAGAAGGCGGAAGCCATAGTTATCACAGAAAAGTGTAAATTGTTAAAACTAACTTAACTAACATAGTGGCAAACCAGCTGGCAACAGAAAACAACAAGACAAATAAAACAAAGCGACAAAAAAAAGGTATGATAAAAATTAGCAATAGTTAATTTAAACTAGTGGGTGAAATACCAATCAGTAACCAAGAACAAATTTAAAAATTGTAGGAAAGTGCAATAACCAGGACCAGGAATTAGGACGAAAGCGGACCAACAAAGTTGGCCGCTTAAAATTTAAAGTCAACCAGAGTCCTGTGCAGTAAAGCCAGAAGAAAAGCAAGAACAGGGAGCCGTTAAGAAGGTGGTAGCCGAACTGGTAGCGGGAACGACAAATAACCGCTGGAACCGAAAACGTCCCGGTTCAAATACCGCAGTAACCACAGTTTTTTTTTATTTTGCCAAAAACGGGTAAAGCTATTTAGTTTAATATCTAGTGCTGGAAAAGCGAATTGAATGTATATTCAAATCAACTGAATTAATTCAAATAATTAAAATTAAATTAAATCAAAGTAACGTAAAGTAAAGAAGAATTATTGTTCCAAGTAAGAAATCAAACGAAACGCTTTGGTTATACGTCCTATACGTATATAGTGCGTGTGCATGAGGGATATTAACATTTGAAATTTTAAAAGTGATAGTTGTCTTAGATGTATTACACCGGGAGCAACCAGATGCTGTGGCCACAACAACTCCAGTTGCAGAACCATAAAGGGTGAGTCAAACAAAAATTTATAATAATTACTTTTAAAAGTTCGGGGAGTGGGGACCATTGCGTTTTGAAAGATAAGCAAAAGACGGCTAATAGCCCACACAAAAGAAAAGTGTTATACGGATATAACGCATAAGCAAAGTTAAGTGCGATTTCAAAACTTTTGTTTTTTTTTAATGAAATTTGATTGATAATAACGTAAAATTGAATGAATAATAAAATTATATACTTATAGAATGAATTTACTAGAATTAAAGGAATTTTATTGAAGACTTTACAAATTAAAATGGTGTTTGATTAAGAGGGTTATTTGAGGATGAGGAGGTTGGGAAAGGGAAAAATAGTTTTGGGCTAAAGAAGAAGAAGGTGCCAGTAAAGGGACCATCCAGCGAGACGATGGTCATGGAAGGGTGGGTAGAGGCGACATCTCGCATACGTATAACACCGACACGCGTATAAAGCCTGGCATGAAAATTTTTTTGTAACGTGTTAGGGGAAAAGATCCTGCGCCTTCCGGCGAGCAAATAAGGCGGGTACCTGCATGCCAGCAAAACCCCATACGAGACACGCAACATACCTGATCTCTGGTTGTTATAACTGCACCCTAAGGGTGGCCGTGGTGTAGTGGTAATGTGTTCGCCTGTTGAGTGGAAGGTTGCGCTTTCAATCCCAGCCAAAATCCATGAAACTTTTATTCACCCAGGGTTTAGATTTGCATGTTATAAAATCATTACTTCTTTAATGGTGTTAGTTTTGTGAGTGTATGTGTGACTTTCAAGTGGTGATGCGTTCTAACTGCAGACATGAATTTACAGTCATGAAATTACCTGTCATGTCATACTCCGGCGATAATTCTACTGAATAGATAAATCAAACCAAAAAAGTTTATTATAATTCCACTGAAAAAGAACATTGGTAACTAAACTAAAAATTGATACTAAAATTTGAAATTAAATCAAAACAAAGCCACCGTCGAAAAAAGGGTAGATATGTCAAACAGAAGGAATTTGACGATAGACATAATATAATCGCAAAATGCACAGGTGTAAAAGAAAAAGCAATACCCAAATGTCAAATTTACATTCTTGGAGTTGTCGACCTACAGTCCTACACGCTACACCTAACTTGCAAGCAAAATGTTTCAAACATTCAGCCTGCAAGGAAGAGCTCTCGTGTACAGACTACAGATACTCTAACCCATATAAATACCATTCAAGTTGAATTTATTACATGCAATAATCTAAACCCCGGGTCAAAGAAATAAAAAAGGTCGGTAGTTACTCCCAAGAGTATATACCATCTTGAAAGCTCTGCGAATTTAACAAACGCAAAAAACAGTGACACCCCGAAGTTAGTTTCGAGACCACCCTTGGAGTATGTCTCCGCTACATCCAAAATATTTCCTATCACTCTCGTTCTTCCCCTTCTCACACGCTCGTACTGTGGTAAGACATTTAGAGGGTATTCATAACCCCTTGAGTGCGAGTAAATTATAAAAATAAGTGTGCAGTTTGTTGCAAATCTCAGAAATGCTATTATATACCACAAAGAAAATAAATGTTAGGAGAGAGGTAGAAGGGTCAGCACCTAAAAGCAGGCTACAAAAGAGTAACCAAATTACAATTCTGTTGAATTTAAAATTTAGGAAGAAAGTTTCGTATAGCCGCAGTTCGTAACTGTCGAAACTGACGAAAGATCCGCATAAAGTGGCTCTTAAGAAAAAAAGCGACAAAAGTAAACTTTTGTCTAAAATTACTTTGAAAGAAGTGAATAGTAGCTGTTGCAGCATCAGAGACCCGCCTGGGATTTAGAATTTAACCTCCGTTAGACAATAAATAGTCGAACTCATAATGGATAATGTAGGTAGGTTTATTCTCTGAAATAATTTTGACTTCAAATTAATTCAATTGAATGTACATATATGAAAAAGTTACTTTTTAGTTTCCTGGGACTGGACTCCTCTGCGGCAGAATTTGACAGCAATTTGCGCGGACAGATGTCAATAATTGTACCTAAATGAGTTCGCTGGTTTAATTTGACAGCTGCAATGAAGGCGTTCACTCACTTAAATCTGTTCGCGCGAGAAGCCCATTTCGTCCCCGCACAATATTTTATAACAGTAGGTAGCTGAAAAGAAACATAAAATAGTGACAGTAGTGGAGGAGAAAAATCTAGAAAAGATCCACGAATTCGAAAGTACTTAATCAAATGAGAAGGAGGGACCTAGAAAAGAACAGAAGCGGAGCAAAAGGATCCTGCTAGGAGAATTAAAAAGCTGAACTCCGACAAAAAGAAATTGAAGGAATTCAAGTAACGGTAGTGGAATTAGCAGAATCGGTAGCGGTGCAAGCTGTATACCAGAGATCAGGTAAAGAAGAGATAGGAAACTTTCAAGGACTTTACGTTTTGTCTACATGCTAATCCTGGAAGTTTCCAGGATTTTGACAGGTAAATAGATCACCACGGTCCAACCAGATACACCCATCCTCGTTTCACACACACTTGTTTGCAGCCCAGCTTATTTATGATAAAGGGGAAGACTTACGAAAGTTCTCCATATCTTCCTTACTTGATCTCTGCTGTATACCAGCAAGAAGCGACACTCCAGTTAAAATACCGCCAGCGCTGTTAAGTGTTTTTATTTTGCCCAAAGAGAATCTGAAAAATTCAATTTATATTTCAATAGGGGTATTCATGCAACGTCGGAAAGTCGTCGTAAACGTTGTAAACGTGATAAAATTACGACGTGACAAACGAACTGTCAAAATTTGTATGGGAAATCTTTTCTTACAATATCGGCATTTTCTCAGAGGAATTGGGTGCGTAAACTGATGTGGTAAAGGTTGTAAACTTATGAAATGCTATTTTGACATTTAATCAGTTACTTTCATACATCAAACACATGCGCTAAACTGAATCAAATTATCGAGAACCGAAAGAGAACAATAAGAACAAAATTCTATCAATAAATAAATTACTAAAATGAGATTGAATTCAGTGGGTTACCGCATTATTTAGTGGTGCAGTTTTAGGATCGTTCATGAAACGTCGTCGTAAAATTATAATCTTTCGCACGTAATAAAATTACGACGTTCATGAATACCCTTAATAAGAAAGTAAAATAGAAAATTAACCCTTTTTAAAATTAAAGTAAGAGAAAAGGAAAGAAAATTGTTAAATTTGTGCACACGAGAAATTATTTTTGAATATGTTTTTCATTCCTCTCAAATGAAACATAATTTTCCAGTGATTCCTATAGAGACATCTATGGGGGTCAAATTTCAATTCCGTCATGTTTTGTGTTCAATGAAATTGTTCAATTAATGATTGAAATGAATCATTGGAAAACATCATTGAAAATTTTCTTTTACTTCTTGCGTTTTTTTTTATAAATTCAATCATTGGTGAGTTGATTATCGTTTGACGATAACATTTCGACGTTACATCTTCCTCCACATAAGATCAATAGTCGTTTTTGCTGTCGGCGATATCACTTTATTGGCTTCACTTAAATCAATAATCGTCAAATTACGACAATTATTGAGCGACTGCTCATGAGGTCTCGACTTCTGAGTGATAATCGTTTTCAAAGTTACCCACCAGGTAAAGAAGAGAAACGAAACTTTCCAGGACTTTATGTTTTGCCTACAAGCTAATCCTGGAATTTCCCAGGGGCGGTATCGGCTAAGGTGATAGTTGATAGTTGACAATCAAAATCATCGCTTTACCTCCACGTAAGGTGATTATCAAATTGACAATCGCTTTTTTGCTATCAATTTCATGCGACAGCTATTTAGGTGTCGCTTTCATACATTTGTGTCATTTTCATAGGTAGAAGCTGCAGGGAAATCTTCTACACCAAATAAATTAAATAATTTAGTGATAAAAGAAAATATTGAATAAATTAAAATAAAAAACTTTAAGTGAAAGTGAAAATTCGTGAAGTGCAATGTTTACTTCATTGGAACTTTTCTACTTAAAAATGGAGGAAAATGAAGAAAATAATTACAAAGATTTCCAAGTGAAAAGAAGAAACCTGAGGAATAAAGCAAATGTCTTGAAACTTCAACAAGTTGGGGCTGATTGGACTGCACCAATGGGTCAAAGTACGGTGGCTGAAAATACTGCTGCAGTCATTAAAAAAATGCAAATTTATTGTATTTTGTTGACATTTTAGTATGCTGAGTTGACTTACATTTTTCACAATATAAACACCGAATAAAATTGTACCTATCAGCTGCTCGGAATGACAGCGTCGGCAAGGAAGTGACGTTCCAAATCATTTTTTTGTGTTCGCTTTACGCAGAGCAAAGAAGAGTTGATAATCAAAAACGACAATCAACAAAGCGACAATCAACTATCACCTTAGCCGATTCCACCCCAGGATTTTGACATATCAATAGATCACCACGGTCGAATCAGATACACACATTCATTGTTTGACACACACTTGTTTGCAGTGCAGCTAAATTTTATACAAATTTTAACTAAATTTTAGCTCTGTAGATATTTTTGTATGGGAGATAAAATTTAGCGCGAGCTGCGTACTGGGCTTAAGCAAATAGCAAAGTGTTTCGAACAATCAGCCCTGCGAGTAAGATCTCTCGTGTATATATACACTAAAACATATAATTATCAGGAGAGTAAAGTTGTATACTCCTTAATATAAATCCCGGGAAAAAATAATAATTTTCATCTTAGCAAATCTAAAAGCCAGCCGAGTAAAATTTTTGAGGATTTTTTTTAAGTGTGAAACACACCATTGTGTCTTCTTATAAAACTCTGAATGTGTTCAATGCTGCACTGCTGCCAACCAAATGGCAATAACTCGTTTAAACAGAATCGCATAACCGAAATTTTGAACAACGAATATTTGTGTCCGATTGGTTGAAGACGCATCTTTAAATAATTCCTATTTTCTGTCTATTTTGTTTCATTTGTTTTATTAGCTGTGAGGTTATTTGTTCAAAAAAAAGTAAATGGAAAGCAACGCAGGTATGTTATATGAATTAGGCAAATATTTCAATAGTAAAAATGTGTTTCTACAATAAATAGAAATTGCGGAGTCTATGAAAACTCCAAGTCGTTCACGGAGATGTTCTTCAAAAGATGTGGATGCAACTCAAACGCCTCGGCGAAGTGTTCGAAAATCAATCAAACCGGTGCAGGAATATGAGAATATTATTGCACAAAAAGGTGTAAACGCTAAGCGTTTTATATTTCCGCTTGTTGAAGAGTTTAAGGACGAGTTGTCAGCAGAAAGTAAGTGGGAGCCCGCTGTTATTGGGCGTGCATCAACTAAGCGAGGGAAGAGAGCAAAGCGCGCACAGAAAAAAAAATTGCTTCGCCAAAAACAAATTTTGGAAGCTAATATAGTGGAGGGTATAAATGAAGCAACTGTAGACGATATAACAAAAAAAGTTCATGAGAATGTCAAGCCTGCGGTTAATGTAATCAATGATGCTAGGAATGAGGGGAAAGATCCTTGTGTAGATACACACAAGCTAAATGATAACTCAGAAGCAGATGAGCTAAAACCAGAGGTAACTATTTGTTTATGTATTAATTATTTGGTACCTAATCTCAGGCAGAGTTAAGAGTTCTTTACATAAACTTTAGCTGTAGTCTTTGTTTAATTTTACCAATTGAATTCCACTTGGGAATTCTATAACATACACCATCTCAGCGCTTCCAATGAGTATACAGTACAAATATTCGGATTTCGGAGCATAATTTTTACGTGGCCGATCAGATTCAGGTGTTGAGGGTATATATATCGATTTTTTTTTGGTTCAAGTATTGGTAAAGAATGATGACATGAAATTAAGAGAATTTTCATGTAATCCAGAATTGTAGACTACGGCATATAGGTAAAGAGCCACCACTTTAGTCGGGTACAGAGAAGAAGAAGTATTGTCTTTCGCTCCTTTTAGTCTCTGTTGAACGCTTGCCAATCAGACAGTATCCCGAACCAATGGTGTAGCTTACGTAAAGTTTATAATGATTACGAAAAAACGAGGTTTTTGCTTGTTTTGTGACAATAAGGTTTTTCGTGATTGAGTAGTTAACCCAAACGTCTTTTTGCGATAATCGCCAAATTTTGTATCAAGTAATCACAGTTCCTTAAAATCGTCTTATATATTTAAGCCAAACTATGCAAATCGTAATTTCATTGCTTATATTGTTTTTGAACTTACCCTTACCCAGTCAAAGATAAGATCAAGTACAATCAAGTTCGTTACGATGGTCTTAGTTACCTTGTTACAAGATACTCGACAGTGAGTTGGTTGATGTTGACCACTATAAAGCGACGAGCTTCTTTATTGTTCACAAATGGCCTAGTTTGTGTGGTATACCAAAACTCGCTATTTAGCTGTGAATACCGGGATATTCCTAAGTATGCAAATTATATGATTAGTTGTGGTTTAAACTTAAAGTATATATAACCTTGATCAATAAATAATTGAAGTCATTCACGTATTAGTGGGGAAAAAATATCCACTCTTAAAACTAAATTTGAAATTCATAAAAATGTATGTTTATTAGTTGTCTATTCTTGTATTATAAAATACCTATTTTTTTTCAGAAACAAACGGAGCAATTCCACCAAATATTTCACAACATGGAAAAGGTTAACGAATTATCGGATACTTCTGTTCAAGAAGGAGAAGACGAAGGGGATACCGAAATGGCAACAATGCCAATTACAGCAGATGATGATTCTATGGAAAATATAGACAGCCCTCTATCAATACCTCCACCTGTAGGTTTACAAAAAGTCCAATTGTCAGCAGAACGATCTACTAAGGCCGACGATAGTGACTGTATAATGATTTCATTTAGTGAAAGCTCAACTACAGAACAGTCATGCGAACAAGTAAACGATGATATACAGAAATCTGTTGAAATTTCTTCTGAATCACCGGAATGCATCATGTCACCCTTGTTGGTGTGTTCTGACGACGATGAGGAAGTAGGTGTAGTAGATGATGTCTTTGATGTTGTTAAAGACCCTGCTTTAAAGGAGAAAGTAAACTTCCAAAATGAAGTTTTGACTGCACCTCTCGATCGTACATTTGATGCAAACGCAACGCCATTCAAAAACACAAAAGAAGTATTAGCACAAACTCCAATACCACGTACATCTATGAATCGAGTGCCGACTCCATTCAAATCGAACAAGCCAATTCCCTGTGATATAATCATAGAACCCCAAGAAGAAGTGGACAAGAAAGGCACACCTAGAGTTTTAATAGAACCGAGAGAAATCAAATTAAATGGCTGCCGTAAGAGATCGTTCTCCTTTAGTGTCGATCGGCCTAAGAAGTACGTCACATTTTACAGTCCTGCGAATACAACAGTCTCCATATTTGATGGTGATTTAATGAAAAGTGTTATCAAAGAAGACGTGGAAAATAGTAAGGTTTAATGATAATTTAATTATTGGTAGTAGTAGTATATTTTTATTACTATTTTTAATACAATTTTCTAGTTTTGTTATTTTTAACTTTCTCTTAAGCGGCATATACACACGTCAAAATCTCATCAAGCATGTGAGTGTGTATTTGTAAATTTGCTTTGATGCAGCATATACACACATCAAGCATGAGGCTTCAAGCATTCAGTTTTACCTTAACATTTTGTTGTTGCCTCTGGGTGCTTTCCCTTATATTTTGTAAGGAGCGTTTCATACTGCACTTTTTTTTAAATTGCGGTTGCTGTATTCCTTCGATTTTATGTTCCATAACGCTAGGAGAGAACGATAAACCTCTAGAAACTCCAAAATAAAACTTTTTTCTTCCATATTTACATAAATAAACACCGCACTGTTAAAAAAAAAACCCGCGAAACTGACGTCTTTACGCTGGCGTCGTAAAAATGAGAATGAATGCTTGATCAAGCATTCAATCACGAATATACACTACGTCAAGCATTGACGCCTGATTGAAGAAAAATCAAAACGTTTTGATTTTGCTTCAAGCATGCACACAACGAGAGGGGTATATTAGTTTTGACATTAAGTAACACAAAATTCTATCAATAAATAAATTACTAAAATGAGATTGAATTCAGTGGGTTACCGCATTATTTAGTGGTGCAGTTTTAGGATCGTTCATGAAACGTCGTCGTAAAATTATAATCTTTCGCACGTAATAAAACTACGACGTTGCATGAATACCCTTAATAAGAAAGTAAAATAGAAAATTAACCCTTTTTAAAAGTAAAGTAAGAGAACTCCAATTGGGTTCCAACCATCTCATCGCGTTCAATATTTGCCTCCTTTGATGTTTTTGAACCTTTCGATTTGACCTTGAAAATGGAACCGTAGAACAGTATTCAAAATGTGGTTTATTATTATACTTTTTGGAATTCGTTTGCATTATTTTTCCATTTATTTCAATTGCTAATTAAATTCACTAATTCTGTTTTTTTTATAGTTTTAATTTATTCACTATCATTTATATATATTATAAATTAGAGTGGAACTAAAATTGATACTTACGGAACACCTTATTCTACTTAAACATAATCAGCTGTAAAACAAATTATGCTCTGATTATGTATCAATTTAGAATGGTGTGATCGCAATGATTACAGTTTTTTTTTATCGAAATCAGCTCAATTTTTTTATGATTTACATACATTTTTTAAATCTTGGAATGCGATTTCTTTATTCAGTAGTTCCCATTGATTTGTTTATTTTCTATGAAATAAAATGATTAAATATAAATTAATTTTTCCTTTTTTAGGTATCACTGAAAGGCGTAAGCGCTCTTTGTCGGTGACTGAAACCGAAAGGGATGTCATTGCGTATTTTAAAGAAAGAAACCCCACTGGTAAGGTGGAATTTTTGTAATTTCAAAAATGTTGGTCTTATATTATATATTTGTCTGTACTTTAGTGGGCACTCCGAATAAGCAATCTAAGTTACAACAGCCGGTCTCAAAGTCTAAAATGCCAAATTTCGCTGCAATTCATCAACAACACTTCCATAAGATGGAATCTATAATCGATAATGTAGCACGCAAATTTGAACGCGCAAACTACTTATCGAATTCAAAAGTTAGACCAGGTGAGGAGTCTCTTGCTGCTACTGCGCATTTTACAATATCGCCACTATAACATATATTACTTTAACTTTCAGAGTCGGTACAAAAGGGACTCCGTGCTAAGAATTCAGTACATCGCGACTTTAATACAACCTCTACTGGGATTAATAAAGCAATACCAAAAGCACGCCAACGAATAGAACTTTCTGGGATTGAACACAGTTTGAAAGTCGATACCAATGCTCCGTTACATGCTTTAATGAGAGTTCGCTCAAATTCAAAGCCTGATATCTCGGTACTTCATAATTTTTCAATAAGTAGCAAACTTCCTACCAAAATGTGTTCGAGCACCAACGTCTTATCTAGCAATACAAAACTCAAACTGCCAAACCCGAGGTTAGATGTAACTTTAAACGCGTTAAAAACTGATCTTCGCTCAGTAGCATCGACAAAAGTTATATCCAAAGCAAATGCAATAGCAAAAACCGCCAATACAACAGTGTCCCATCACTTCCAGCCGAGCTTACCAGATTCTCGACCAAGGTTTAACACGAGCACAGCAATTGAAAGGCCGACTAAGGTAGCAGACAAATTGGACGATCGACGTAAGCGACACTTAGATATGTACAAGTCGCGAACTACATCACGTACCGACGAGAAGAAAGGTGAAATCTTGAAGGGAGTTCGTACGAACCGAAGATTTGAACTGCAAATGATGTGTAGAAATCGATTAAACTGAGGGGGTCATTGTGGACATTATGTTCGTTTGATTTTATTTTTGTTTCGTTAGTAATGAGAATGCTTAATATTTGAAGCTTGTTTACTTACTTACGTGTATTAAAGTTCTGGAAGATGAAAAAATGTTTTATGTCACTGAATTCAAAATTACAAAATATATAATCAATACAGACTATGCATTTTTTTGTGGGGTAAATCCAACAGAGTGCCAGAGCATCGACAAAAACAATGCTTTATTCAGTCTTTGAAGCAAAAATCCGAAAGATTTGTATCTTCGGTATGAGTGTAAGTAACGACAACATTTTCGAAGTCGCTAAAAACGCAATCAAATGTTTAGGTTTTTTTAATCGACGTAAAAGTTTCATTTGAACAATGGGAGTCCCATTATAAACGATTCACACAGTGAATGTAGCCTTCTAAGTTTTTTTTTTTTTAAATTGTCTGTATAAAATGTTTATTATTTTTTAGTGGCAAATACATAAACTTAAATTTTTTTAACTTTTATTTTTTTTAAACGTTTATTTATTCACAATTTCTTTAATATTAATTAATAGCCTAAATAAACTTAAAAACTAGACATTTTTAACTTTTGCCAAAGTATAAGACCATTATTGTTCGCATTACATGATATATAATTTGTTTGTTTAATTCAATTTTTATATTTTTTGTGAATTTTTGTATTATTGTTATGTACTATATATTTTTTTTTTTTTTGAAAATAGGAAAATGTGAATCAAAACCTATTCGAAGACAGTCGCAACTTTTTTTTTATATAAAACTAAAACCTACAGGACTAACTTAACCTATCTAAACCTATCTAGGCCCTGTCATGTGATCTCTATTCCATCGACTAACAAGTCATCGTTAGATCAGAGATCACATGTCAGGGCCTAGTTTTACTTAACCTAAGTATCGGCTTCAGCCCAGTCTGGCCACCAATATCGGTCTCTATTTAACCTGTTAGTGTTACTTTTGTCGCTTTCAGGTATGCTAATGCAGTATCTAATTTGATCAGTATTCCCGTCCCCCGACCCAAAAGGCTTATAAAGGATCCTTTTATCTGTTGCTCTCCTTGCAGCATGGTATACTATTGGAACGTTCGTTGAATCCGATAGGTAGCCATATGCATCCAGAAACAGAAATGTTTCTGGCGTAATGTATCCACTTTCCAAGGCATTTCTGAAATACCCAGGATTCGGATAGAATAATCCAGAGATTAATTCGTTTTCGCTAACACTTGCCGAACGAACAAAGTGATTCCTTACAAGATCTAGAATGACATTGTCAATTCTGGACATACCGGAAGCATCCAGAAGTCTTTTGTTTGAGACGTAATGCCTATAATCGGAATGTGCACTCCTATACATCTGTGTGCAGGCTCTAAGACATTTGCGCTCGAACACTCGAAGTTTTTCCATATACGATGGCCGGCATCTTGCCTTGTCTAATTGAATATTTATGTGCTCATTGTAATACAGAAACTTGTCCAAATGAACGCCTAAGTATTTTACCAAGGTCCTCGACTCGATCCGAAGACCATTTGAACTCGTTATTTTGAGATTTCTCCAGTTGCGTCTCAAATCTGAATTACCGCGTCCTATTGGGGTGCGGAACAGTATAGTTTCACATTTCGTATAGTTTATTTTAAGCTTCCATTCGGAGCAGAAAGCTTGAAACCTTTCAAACTTGCTTTGAAGTTGGATTTGAATGTCTTCAATTTTTGAGCCGCTTGCCAATGAATTATAGAGTTCCCTAAGTATATCAGCAATGTAGATATTGAAGAGCTGTGGAGCAGTTACTGTGCCTTGAAGTAGACCATTATGGACATTAAAAACTTCAGCTGTCGAGTATTCTCTATCTGTTACAACAAATTTCTTTCCGTATAGCATGGATGCTATCATCTTTGTAAGATGAGATGGAAATTCATATCGAATAAGTTTGTAAATTAACCCGTCTATCCAAACCGTGTCAAAGGCTTTTTCGATATCCACTAGGCAGGCAGCTGTACATATTTTGGCGTTGAGATTCCAATTAACATCCGAAATCAATTTTGTAATAGCATGCACTGCCGAGTGATTTCTTTTGAACCCAAATTGATTCCGCGGTATAATCTCCTTTTCATTACAAACGAACAAAATAGATTTATTAATAACCACCTCAAAAATCTTCCCGAAATTAGGCATTAGACTTATAGGCCAAAAGTTAGAAGGATCAGAAGGATCCTTCTTTTTCTTAATTATTGGAAATACCTTTGATATTTTCCAGCAACTAGGGAAGTAGTAGTTATTTAGCAGATTGTTAAAGCTAACGCAGTATTGCCGTATGATATCAATTGGTATATGCTTAAGCACGATGTTTGGGATGTTATACAAACCACTTGACCTTTTAGTGTTTAGTTTCCTAAATATGTCAGTCAAGTCGTCGAGGGTCGTGAAGTAATTGTAAGTCTGTTCATCTGTCAGTTCGTCAGCTTTTAACCACTCAGAAAATGTCAATAAAGTAGGGATCTCGCTATTGTAAAATCTCCATAGTTCATCTCTTACTTCGACGGATTTGGAGCTGGGAAGTTCCCTGGCTTGAACCGCCTCAAAATGAGAGCCAATTACTTTGAGCTTGTCTGTTCCACTATCCATAATATAGTGGTTATTGATTATGGGATTACCTGATATATTAATCCCTTACTGGGATAGAAGCATCTGAGAAGACAGTGGTATCTTCAGTTTAGGAATTTTGACAACGTTACGTGGTTTAAACATTTTATTTATTTTTGGAAACATGTTCCTGCCGTCTGATTTTAATATGCTTTCAGCACGTTTTTTCCAGTAATCGTTGACACTATTCTTAAACTGCTGGCTTAACAGAGACTTCACATTCCTCAGAAGGGATTTTAATCTTTGTAGCTCCGCATTGTGCGATTGATTTAGAAATTATGACGTTGTATTCGATTTATCTGAGTGATCAAAAAGCTTTTGTGTGTCTGTAGGGTCTTAATGTCACGGTTTAAATAACATTCAATGCTATTTTTCGATTTAATTTTCGGAATTGACGACTCCATAGCTTGTAATACCACCGTGTTTATGTTCCCGATATAGGAATCACACTCTTCGTTGAAAAGATTCCTATTGCTAGAAATACTAACTTTTATACAACTTAGACTGACACGATTACGATTTCTGAGGAAATAAGTTTGGGAATGCAGTTTTGTTTGCCTATTTTAAGAGAGGCTTACATTTTTTACTATGGGACTTCTGTTAGATTTTTATAGATGTGAATTTAGTTGCATATTTTTAGGTATGTGGATATTTTACTTCATCTTATAGTGCGTACCAAATCAGTTGGCCAACGGTCGATTGCGCAGAGAGAGGATTTAAGGGAAATTTCAGATATTTTACAATAAATTTTATGAAGAAGTGTTTCATTAGAGAAGACGTGTTTTTTTTTCGCTCCGAGTGTAAACTTAAAATCAGTATATACTTCCATATCATTTGCTTTTTTATTTTTCTCTTTTAATAAAATCTATGTTGAAGGCTTTATTGAAGCAAAATAAGATCGAATTTAAAGGAGAACAGCTGTAAGGATGCCGGAGTGCATCAAATGTAAAAATGACATTCGCGGTGAGTCAGGTAGTATACAATGCGCTGGAGTATGTGGGAAAATATATCATCTATCAGTAAAATGTAGCGGCCTGGACAAATACAGCAGCAGTATACTTGACACTAATCCAATGCTAAAGTTCATATGTGATGACTGTATACAATACATTCGCAACGTTGATTTAGTATTGGGAGATATACAAGGCACGGTAAAAAAAAACGGAAACTATTTAAAAGAATACAAGAAAGAATTTGAAAACAGTTTAAAGAAAAATGAAACGGAAATCAAAAATATGCTTGAAGCTATAGAAACTAGGTACACTGAAAGATTGAGAGCCATGAAACAAGCACAAGAAACGTGCGAACAAAGCGTTTTGGAAATAAAAAAAATAACAGCTTGTACAGAATCATTCAAAGCACAGAGCGAACTAATCGTTGAAAATGTAAAGAAGATCACATTAGACAATAAAACATGTGTAACCGAGATGAAAAACGATTTACAGGTTGGAGTTAAGCAGATCACACAGTCAAAGCAAAAAGAGACAACTACTAATTACGCAGAACAGTTGAAACAGGCAATTTACATAAAACCAAAAAGTAAACAAATGAACTCTAAAACAAAAAAAGACATCAAGGAAAATATTAACCCGACATCTCTTTCACTCCAAGTGGACAGTGTCTCTGACCGAAAAGAAGGAGCAGTTACCATCAATTGCAGAGGAGAAGAAACAGTGAAAAAAATAGAGAGCGAAATGAAAAAGAAACTTGGTGAAAAATATGATGTGAGAGTTTTCAGCAACAGACGGCCGCAAATTATGATTACCGACATGAATGAAAAATGGAGTAAAGAGGAACTTGAACTAGCTGTGAAGAAACAAAACAATATCGTAGGCACGGTAAAATGTGTAAGAGATTTTAAAAACAAAAATAAAGAGTTATTCTACGCCGTGATTGAAGTTGATCAAAGTGATCATGACAGTATGTTGCAAAATCAGAAAATAAACATAGGATGGGAGAAATGTAGAGTGTTTAAATATTTCAATGTGAAAAGATGCTTTAACTGCAACGGGTATCACCACATCGCGAAAAACTGCAAAAATACGATGAAATGCGCCAAGTGTAGTAATGAACACGACACAAGAGAGTGTAACTCCAATGAAGTGAAATGCATTAATTGCATACGTTATAATGAAAAGTTCAGACTAGAACTAGACACTAACCACGATAGTCGAGACAAAGAATGCACAGTTTATAAAAAACTGTTGCAAGCTGAAAAAAATAGGTTTGAAATATAGCAAAGACAAAAAATCAGGGGTGTCTACTGCAATATTCAAGGACTTACGGGAAATTTAAATGAGGCTGAAGATTGTTTTGTAAATACAAAATATGACTTTATTATTATGTCTGAAACGCACATCACAGAAGACTTCGAAGACAACGAGATTGAAATAGAAGGTTATCAAATAGCACGATGCAACAGCGAATCACGACATACAGGCGGTTTATGTATATACGTAAAAGAATATTTTGAAGTAGAAATTATCACCCAAGAAAAAGTCGTCCCTGAACATATTTACTGGTTAGTCATAAAAATAACAGAAAATAACCAATCCATGTACCTAGCATCAGTCTACCGTTCACCTAGCTCATCCTGTAGAATATTTTGTGATAAGTTTAAAGTCTGGATAGAAGATCTTGTGGATCTCAACCGGCAGTTTATAATAGCAGGAGATTTTAATATAGACTGGATGGATACATTAAATATTTATACAAAAGAGATTAAAAAGACAGTAGAAATTGTAAATATGTGTCAACAAATTGTGAAAGAACCGACCAGAATCACAAACACAACAAGTACATTAATTGATTATGTTATTACCGATCATAACCCGGCCAAAGCCAAAACCGACGCAGAGCTCAAAATTGGAGATCATGAAACTCTATACATAGAATATGAATTTAAACAAAAAATGAAAAAAACTTATAACGAAAATAAAATCAAAGTTCTGCAATATGACAAAACGTCATTTATAACGCAACTTAGAAGAAGCGAAATGGTTTTTAGCAACTGCGATCTCCAAGAGGGTAGTAAAATACTAAGTGACGAGTTGATCAAAGTCACAAACAGCATGATAGTTTCCAAAGATATTTCTAAAAGCAATAATGGATGGTTTAATAACAATCTAATGCGGTTAAAACGCGACAAAATTCGGAGCTACCAAGAGTTTGTGCAGAACAACAACAATGAAACCTGGAACAGATACCGAGAGTACAGGAACATATACAAAGCTGAAATAGTTAAATCTAAAAATTCAAATATCAAACAAAAGATTGCGAATGCAAATGACCAGAAAACAATGTGGAGAGTCATTAAGTCTCATGTCCTGAATGAAAAAAGACAGAATATAAAACATGTCTACTTTAACTATGTAAAAATGACAAAGAATGAAGAGATAGCTGAAAAATTTAATGAATATTTTGTCAGGAGTGTTTCTGAAATAAACGAGTCCATACCCAATGCCCAGTTCATACAACGAAATAATTTTACCAATGCACAGTTTAAATTCAAGCACGTTGTAATAACCGAAATAAAACGGATTTTAAAGTCCCTGAATAATAAAAGAGACTTTAATTTTTTAAATGCGAAAATGCTGATGGATGCAATTAGCACAATTGGTCCAATGTTCGTGAAAGTCATCAACCACTCAATGCTGACAGGACGATTTCCTGATACATGGAAAGAATCAATTGTCACTCCGATCGAAAAAATAAAAGGAACCGACAAATGTGAGAACTTTCGACCAATCAACGCTCTTCCTGTGTATGAAAAAGTTGTTGAAAAAATAGTTCACTCACAACTCGAAGATTACTTTGAAGTAAACAAATTATTTATTGAGAACCAATCAGGATTCCGAAAAAAACATTCCTGCGAGTCAGCGCTAAATAATGTATTAATAAGCTGGAAAGAGGAGATAGCAGAAAAAAAGTTTGTGTTGGCTGTATTTCTTGATTTTAAAAGAGCCTTTGAGACAATCGACCGAAGAATACTTGTAAAAAAACTCCGCGGTTATGGTGTAAGAGGGAAGGAAGAAGAATGGTTTGCATCATATCTATCGAATAGAACACAAAAAACCACAGTGAATGGCATAAAGTCCAATAGCATTGAAACAAGATACGGAGTTCCTCAGGGATCGATACTAGGCGCGCTGTTATTTATAATTTATATAAATGACATTAAAGAAGTTCTTAAAAATTCCCAAATTGTGCTTTTTGCCGACGATGCACTCATTTTTATATCTGGAAAGAACGCAGACGAGTGTGTTAAATTATTACAAGAAGACCTCAACAGTGTTAATGATTGGCTGAAAGCGAACAAACTAAAACTGAACGTAGCAAAATCGAAATGTATGTCCCTTAAACATAGCGTCAACCTCAACCTGGAGATCGACAACGAAAAAATGGAGCAAGTGAATGTAATTAAGTATCTAGGCATAGTTATAGACGACAAACTAAAATTTAGTATCCATATTGATTATTTAGTCAAAAAAATTGCAAAAAAAAATGGATTTTTTAACAGAATAAGAAACAAGTTATCTGTAATATGTGCTATTAATGTCTATAATGTTATGATAAAACCTCATTTCGAGTACTGTTCGTCAATTTTGTACCTTTGTTCTGATACTGTTTTGTTGAAACTGCAACGTCTACAAAATAAATCTATGCGTATTATACTTAAAAGTAATCGTCTTACACCAATAAGATCAATGCTAAATATGCTTCAATGGTTAAGCGTGAAGCAAAGAATTTTTGTTAATGTACTATGTTTTGTTTTCAAAATTAAGTATAATCTTCTACCTAACTACTTAAGTAAATATTTGAGATATGTGGGGGAATCCCAGCCATATAATCTAAGAAATAGAGAAGATTTTAGACTACCTAACTACATTGGAAATGATACCCAAAATAGTATTTTGTATAAAGGCTGTAGGTTATTTAACACACTCCCGGATAGAGCAAAAAATGAAACAAATTTAAAAACATTCAAAAGATATGTAAATGAAATCATAAAATGTAAATATCCTCATACAAACTAGTTGAGTTAGAACAAACAAAATGTGTATACTACTTTTAAGTTTAAAATTGTAAAAAAACCGAATTTCAATAGCAGAGTTCTGCTAAATAAACAAATTGAATTGAATTGAAAGAGACCTGCGCAGTAGAATGCCCAACTGGTTTGGTTTGCACTAGTTTGCCAACGGTCGAATGCGCAGAGAGAGGATTTAAGAGCAATTTAAGATATTGTAAAATAAATTTTAAGAGACCTGCGCAGTAGATTGGCCAACTGATTTGGTACGGACTATAATAAAAACTGGGTTAACGCCTTACCTAGCTTCTTCCTTCATTTGTGTGTGCGAAGTAATAATTTTTGCCACAAAGAAGAGGCCCTCTATTTTAACGCTTGAGCCAAACGGCAAACTTGCGGAGCTCCTCGTGACATTATTAAAACTAAAAATAACGTAAATATCACATTTATTAATGCGTTGGATGTTTTTTTTTAATGAATCTCGGCCTACGGAGTAAATTAAATCATTGTACCTATCTAGACGCTCTAAAGAATTTTGTATTTTTAAATTGTTTAAACATTTGTAATAAAAAATGTATGTCAATTTAAAAAAAAATATAAATATCACTACCGAAACACTAAAACAGTGTTCGGTCTATTTTCCGCATTGAAAAATTCCCAACTTTGGGATATTCCCCACATGTAAATGAGACACATCGTGTGATTCCCATGATAAAATCCCAATTTCCCACGCTCAAAGGTATTTTCCCACGATATGGCAGCACCGCATTTACACTGAAAATATACGTGATTAAACTTTCTTCAATGGGCGCTAGACAGAGATCGCTCTACATCAACCTATTTAATCCATAGGATCATACTGGGAAATGGACTACTCAGTCGTCCCCCTTATATGCAGTTGTGTTGGTGTCTTCTCTATTTCTTCTCTCCACAGTAACTTTTTAGTAATTTTCTGTGCTGCATTCTTCTCCGTTTTGCGTGCGGGCACCTTTTTATTTTATAATAATCAATTTGTTCATCGTTTTAATTGTCCCGAAATTGCATTATCCCTGTTTGTAGTATATTTAACGTCATAGCAACTATAATTCGCGATCGTTTTGTAGCCCTGAAGGTGAAAAAAATTGGAATTTCATTTTGCCGAAGTCGACAGATACAGTATCAAATAAAAATCGAAAACCAAAAAAAAAGTGTACAATTTCCATCAGTACTTTTTGGCTGCCAGTAGAACGGTTGCAGGGTGATTGAAATTTTATTATGAAATCTTCCCGAAAATGAATATTTTTTGTGTCCATTGAGCTAAAAGATTTATGTCGACAATAATTGAAGTGAATTTATTTTGTGGCTGAAATAATAGTGAATTTGTGCTGGTAGAAAAGCAAGAAAAAGTAAAAGAAAAAGAGGAAGTGTCGTATCGTGCTCATTGGATGGAGGGCTCTATCTCCCTCTGTTCATTTGTTTGTGTGTATGTTTGCTCTCTTTTGCTCGCATTTGACAGATCCGAGCATAATTATTTTGTTTTGCTTTTGGGTGTAGTGTGAAGTTTGAAAACTGGAAAACATGGTGAATTATTAAATGATCAGTAAGTTGGAAAAGTGAACGCACAAAGGATTTGTAAAATTATTAACAAACGTACACATAACAAAAGTACTTAAAGCGAGGGTTGAAAGTTGGAAAGGCGCAGCACAAGGCCGAAAGGAGCGAACAGATTCAATTCAGCTCACTATACATACGGCCGCACATCGTTGGAAAACAAAATGGCAGTTGGATTGACTTGGGTGTGAATGAACTAGTAGCAGAAGACAGAGACACTGCTTTGCGACTGTCAGTGAGAACAGAGTGAAATCGGGCTAATTCAATCGCCGTGAACACTGTCGCGGCTACTACTACTTTTTACTTACTACTTTATTATCTCGTTTTCTTCCTCGCCGCCGCCGTCATCGTTCTCGTTATTGTCGGTTATAATTTCATGTTCTCTTTTGGTGTGTTCTCTGATGCCCCGCCGCGAAACCTTACGACGAAATGTAGTTGGAAATAAAGGCATCTTAACACGATTGTTTGCCATTCGAATTAGGATTCTTCCAATAGAACATTAACAATATAAATTACCTACACGAACCAAACTTAATGCGAATTATATTGCTTCCCACATCCCCCCAACAAAAATCATGCTAGAAGCAGGTGGAACCTAAAAGGAAGTAAAAAGGAATAGAAAACGAAAAGTCAAGTATAGCAAACAACACCCTACGTATACAACTTGTTCCTTAAGCCCACAACCTGTGATGACCATTGCAGTGAGAAAAACAAATCATTCCACTCAATCGATTGATGCTTTCGTTCATGCTTTAACTCTAGCATTTGTCACAAACATGAAACTAAGAGATGAAAATTGAAGATATCATTAAACGTGATCATCATCGTACTCATCATCTCGCTGCGACTTCTGCATCAGCATCGTCTACAACGAAACTAAAAGCTAAGCCAGGAGTGACCTCAATAAAACGATCATCATCTCTAGCAATTAATGCGCCATTCCCAAAAAATCATAAAAATGAAACAACATGTACAAAAATGAGCGATGAGACCAATACAATTAGTGCAACAGCAATAGCGATTAAGAATGGCTTAAATGGTTCTATCATTAATTCATCCTTGTCATCGTCTTCATCATCGAATAGTGCATCATCAGTGTCATCGGGAACTGCAACTGTGGCGGCTGTTACCGATAATAGGATACAAGTTAGTCGAGCTAATCCAATACATTCGGGTAGCAATCATATTCATCAACATAGTACAAGTAATAACAATGAAACAACATCGACGACGACGACGACAAAGACAACGTTATCGAATCGACATGTCAGCGCGATGGCCAGAATAAAGGTAGAGTCATCGTCTTCAGTCGAAAATAATGGCGGTGGCGGAAAGGATTATTCGACATGTAAAACTTTGGTGGGTGGCGGAGCAGCGACTGAAGTTGTTGGCAGGATACCAACTTCGTCGACGACGGCAGTGGCAGCAGGAGTCGTCGGCGGTGGTTCAGTGCAAGGCATCGGTGGAAGGTTGCAATTTTTTAAAGGTGCATATTAAAATTTGTTTTATATACGTAAACCAGAATTTCCTTTTGAATTACTTAACGAATTATGGCAATTGTTTCCTAAAATCGGTTTTAAATTAATATCCATTCCGATAACATATTTATTTAAGAGTTTCCATTTATCATTAGATATATAATATTATTATATTAATCAAACGCAAAAATTCATGATGTCAATGGCAAAAACAATTTTACTCAACTTACCAGCCGCTTTCAAGAATTAAATAAATAAGTTGGTTCAGTAGACATTTGGGATATAGTAAAGGCTTCTGATGACAACCTCGCCGATAAAGAACTCAAATAGTTTAGTTGTTTTTACATAAGATATCTTTTTGCCATTAACCTTGAAGCATTTTAAACTCTACAAAATGACTATGAATTAGCTTTGTTTTAGGAGTCTGAGCAGTACAGTAAAGAAAGTTCTATTAGAAAGTTAACGTTGGATTAATAAATAATAATTTCCAAGCTTAAAGTTTATTTTTATTTTGATGTAATATATATTTTTTTTAACTCACCATTCATACGAGACTTCGTTTCTGCTTGGTGCCATGTTTCTCATGTGGAATTTTGCGATCCACCATTAAGCTGTTGTTGCGGCTTTTTTTAATTATAAGAGGGTATATGTAGGATAATATATTTTGTAAGCACCATTGTATTATTTTTTATTGGAAATTTAGTTAAAAATCTGTTTGTCAAAAGCAGACAATTGGTGATAATAAATGGGTTAAAGTTCATAAATGTGCGGGGAAGTACCAAGCCGAATGTATAATGGTTTTTATGAACTCTTGATTTTGTTGAAGTTTTTTTTTTTTAAATTTGTTTTGCAAAGCTTCAAATTTTATTGTCTTGTTTAGACACCTTTTTTTCTGTAAGTAAGTGTGGTAGAAAGCTGTTTTTTTAATTTATTACTTTAGTTCTGCTTTGTGCTACAAAATATTCATCTATCAAATTAGGTACATCATTCTAGCTCAGAATTTAAGACCTTAAAATCGATCACTTAGATTCTTTAGATTATGAGTCGATCCATATACCGAACATGGATCAAGCAATCTAACGAATTCTTGTATGTTGGTTTTTGGTTTTGAAATGTGTTATCGTTAGAAATAATGTTTTTATATTGCATCAAAGCATTAAAATCGGTTTTACGATCTGATTGAATCAAGTCCACTTATTTAAAATTCCGGACGGATTGATTGGTTCACGTTGGTAAGTTAGTTAATTTGGCTTTACGTCCTAGACAAAAAACATGAACCTTTTTTTGTAACTTGTTGTATTATATCTTGTTTCATTGACATTGAGGAAGCCGATCAAATCTTTAGGGTGTATAGATCTTTGGGGAGAGATAACCGTTGTTTCTGTTTACAACAAGGATCTTATTAGAAGTCACATTTTTCATCCTATTTTTGCCCGCCCCATCCCATCGTATTTCCTTATTAGCAGTGATGTTTGCTTTGGGCTTTTGTTTACTGTTCGCCTGCACTTCTTCTGATTCTAATATTCTCACATTTCATGTGCAAATACGAACGTCGTTGTCCTTTTTTCGTTTTAGTTAACCCAAAGCACAATTCCAACCTTGAGGGCCAGCTCCAATTTATAAAATATCCATAGAAAACTACCGGATTGTGTGCTGCCTTAAGGATCTGGCTGCCAGAAAACAATATGTATTAACATATACTAGGCACATTAAAATTAACATTTTTAAATATTTTCGGCAGTTTAGTTTCGAAGTTTTAAATATGATCTGTTAAAATATAAATCAATTATTGTTATCATGCTAAATTTGAACTCGAAATTATAATCAAACCTAACAAGTCCAGGAAATTGGTTCTCGCTGTTCTGTAAGTCCCCCGGTTTGTACTCCCGACTGGAGGCTAAATGGCTGAACGAATTTACTTCAAATCGAATATACAAGGTTCGTCGGGTAATATCCTGAGGGCATGTATAACAATGCCATATAACTAGTTTTAGTCACTATTTTGTGCCACATGATCAGTAAATGCATTTTCTTCAAATTCGGTATTTAGACTTCTTATAATCATATTTAAACCGTTAAATACTAATCGTCGCATGTTTAATTCCAAACAAATCAAAAGAGCTGTTTTTTTTACTTTCTCTTACAAAGAAAAGTATTGTTTTTATTAACATTTTCGATCTCGTTGATTGATGCTTACGTTTTAAAAAACAAATTTATTTTAGCCATTTTATTAACCGTATCTCCCAACAATTACACATAACGTACTTTTTTCGAAAAAGACTCTAATCTGTAATAATGACTCACATCTAATTTTGGACCAAATATTTTCAGCTAGGTCTTATGAACATTTCAAGAGAATCGGTACGGCTCAGCTAACTAACATACACTTTATTGCGTTTCGGGATACTTTTATAACATTGTTTAAAAAACTACAGGCAGAAAAATAAAATATATATATGAAAGCATGTAGTTTTAATTGAAGCAAAATAAATTTTCTTATAACCTTTTATGAGTTACTTTCTTAAAAATGTTTAAAAAATACTACAAGCTATAAAAAGAAAAAGATATGAGAAAGCTACAATCCGCAGTGGGAAACGTTTAATACCCAATCCCATCCCATTCCATCTTTAAACTAGTTTTCCCAAAAAGTCGGCGTTGCTAATACTTAGGGATATAATTAGAAAATGCCATTGTCATAACGTAATTTTCAGAGAGTTTTTCAAATGCTTTTATGGTTCAACAAAAAACAACGTTTATCTATTCCATATGCTATTATGTGTGGTATACAAACGATTAGTATAGGAAAACGACCCCAAAAGTGGCTGTGGGTTCATATAGAAAGTTTTTGCGTCAAATATTTGTTCAAATTTTATAGAAATTTTACCGAAAACGCCGCCAAAAATTGGGTGTGGCAAAAAATACGGAACACAGATATTGAGATATTGAGATTAGGCTAGAAAATGTTTACACGAACAACGAATACCAAGTTTCATTATCCTAGCTTATAAGTTACAAAATAAAATACAAATTTTTGGCGCAACAGGATCGTTAGTACCCAGGGCCTAGCTTTCTAACAACCATTCATGTGTGTGTGTGTACTTTTCTTGGACGATGGCGGGACTTCCCGTTTTATATCGACTCCGACCGGCTAAGTTGAGATAAGCTTTTCTTGACAATTAATACGGATGATTTGTCAGATCATCACGAGAGGTAGGCCAGTGAAAAATCATTTAGATTGCTACGGCTGACCTTCTGCGCGGCAGTTCATCGCACTAACTAACCATCGCGCTACTGAGAACACAGCTCATAATTTAAGATCTAAAAGGTGACAGACAGACAGACATGGCTAGATCGAGTCCGCTCCCGATTCTGAGTCCATCCATATACTTAAAGGTATAACTAGCTAAATTATTTCTCTGTGTTAGAAACTATTTATCAAAACTATAATTACCCCTATAGGATAGTGTATAAATATGTTAAAGTGGCAATACAAAGTGTTACAGCAATGTGTATGAGAAATGTTATATTAACAATTTAACAAAAAAAAGAAGATATCCACCCGTTAGAGAGCAATAACAAAAATAACAATAAGAGTAGCTTACTTAAATTTATAGTATATTATGATATGTTTGTGAAAACAGAAAACCAATATGAATACGTTAAATTAAAGTTTAAGAATATTGGTTTTACAAATGATGATAATCCCAAACATCATGTTGATCCGATCCTAATTTACGTCTTCAATTTTCCTATAACCCACTTCGTGGGGGCAGATTAGGTACCTTGATAACTACATCGCCAGGCTTGAGGTTGCTGGCATTTGGACCCTTCTTGAAGGGTCGTCAAATACTCGTTATTCCACCTTTTCCAGAAGCCTTGAACCATATTTTCAATATGATTCCAATGGGATAAACTGGAATTGCTGTCAATGAGACGGAGTTGGAGAATTTAAGGAATAAACTGTCAAGCGATACCATCTTTGGCGAGAGATAAGGTAATGATGTCATTATGCGGTTGAGACATACCTTAAAATGCATCTGTGGTAAGATACTGTCTACTTCCGGATTCATCGCTTTAGTACATATGCAACTGAATAGTGCTATATAGGCCTTGGAATATCTTAGGTTACTACCACGAGATAATTTAATTGTAAGGGGGCTAGCGTAGTCACATCCCGAATTTGAAAAGGTGGACTAGATTGTATGCGCTGCTCTGGAAGGTAAACCATCAATTGTTTGCATAAATATATTATTCTTCTTATGAGGCTACGGCTGCCCAAAATATAAAACTTTACGGACAATTGCAAACGTTTCAGATACTCCGGTATGAATGTATCTTTGATGAATATCTTTCACTATAAGAAAATAAATGTTATTGGATTTTGGAAGTAAAAAAAGTGTTTAATATTATAGCAAATAGTTGCGTGCCTTTTGCGTCACCCAACACGTAGAATTCCATTGGTATCCCAGAATGGAGAGTATTTTAAAGGAGTCGATTAATCAGAAATTCTTTGTTGTTTTTGAAGATTCTGTCCATACCAAAGTGTTTGAGTTGAACGAACTTGTAAATTATTTTTTCTGCTGGAAATTTGTCACAAACCGAAAACAAATTTCAACAACTCTGACTAGACGATTCCATGATGAATATGTATCGAAAAGAGTTTGAATTAGATTAGATCGACCCAGAAAGCTGGAAAGAGGATTTAAAGGAGCCGCTTTCTTTTTTGCTGCTACCTCGAATTGGTTTAGTTATGCAAAACGAAAATGGGTCAGAGGATGGATTCCAATACATTCCTATGACCTTGATTACCGATGGTAAATGTTCGCTTCGATTAGCCAACAAGCTCCAACAGTTGGAAATCCATTTTCGGATTTTTTCTGTTAGCATTCGATAGAAGACTTACGAGCTCAGATTTTAATTTCATTAAGTGCTCAATCGAGTAAGCTCCAGTCATTATATCATTTGAATTATGTCAGCAGAGGAAACATATTGATGCTTGGATTGAGCTGTCATACAACACGGAGCTTTGTTGACGAGCTGTCAGGTTTGAATACCGCATGATGTGGGAGGTAAAGGCGTTTGCCATTATCAGCTAAATACTAGCTCTTCACATGAAATACGCTCCATATGATCTAGTTCAATATACTCCCTCATAAATTGTGCATGCTGCCTTTATATTTCAGGGTTGACCCGAAGTCGTCGTTTCATTGTGTACAGTTGGGACATGGCAACAGGAAGAGTACTTCCAAAGGTTGGAGATGGTAAGTTGAGCAAAAGAAGGACTACATCGTCCATCCATTTTAAGTTCGACGGCTATGAAGAATTCAAATTTATTTCATTTGGGTGGACGAGTTAGGGGTGCCGTGCGAATAATCCTTGACAAATGTTCGACGTCAAGCTATTTTTAGTCCAATAAGCATTGCGCAGTGTGACAAAATGTGATCACCTTTGCATTTAGGACACCGCGAATTGTTTGCCCGAGTTTTACTCAAATGAGCACGTATTGAAGGCATTTGTTCGGTGCTCGATAGAGTTGTCCGATTTGTAGTAGGTTAACTTGGGAGACATGACTCGAATGCATCACATCGTGACTCAAGAAATGTTATTAAATCATATACTGAGCAATGGACACGCGGTCCTACCCTTTGTGCCGGAGAAAAATAACACAGATCCCCATCAGCCCTTTTTGATGTATGAAGTCCTCGAATAGCTTCATCAGCACCTTCATCTACGCAGTATGTGTGTGTTTGGGGATGTTAGATTAAATTAATGAGTTCTCTAGTAAATTGACGCGACTGTAGCGCTAATCTAGCCTTTACCACGCCTCAATATAATTTGACTCAGATACCAGATTTCTATTTGTCTAATCAAATCTTTCGCGTTACCTTCTTAAAATGGGTTCAAATAATAGAACTTTTGTTTTGTTGACACAAAGCACGAGTTCATCGCGACTTTGCGCTTCCTAATAGTTGTTAAGAGGTCATTTTGTTCACTATATTAATTGTATTGGAAAAACTAGGTGAAAAGTCTTTACGAAACTCGCTTCTTATGTCCCCTTAGTTAACTATAACGGATATAATTATAAGGGACTTAGATCGCGAGGTAATGGTTAAACGATTAAAAAAGCAGAAGAAGAAATCAAAAACATTAAAAAAATATATGAGAAGGCTACAATCCTCTGTGCGGATGGTTTCATACCCTATCGCAGCCCATCTTTAAAATGAATATCCCCAAAATGAGGGCTTTATGGCCATGAAATATAGAAAATGACATTGCTACAACATATTGTACAGACAGTTTGTCAAAATCTTTTATTGTTCGACAAAAAAACAAAGTTTTTCTCCTGCATATGCTATGCAGTAGGGTATACAAATGGTTTTTGTAAGACGTCTTTGTAAAACGCCTGCAAAAAGTGGGCGTTTGTTAAAATGATCTAAAGACGAAATGTTCATATTAGCATTAACTCTTTACGGACAGAAAGTCCATATACCGAACTTCGTCAATATAGCTTAAAATGTAAGGCCTAATAATTGATGACACACAGACGGACGGACAGACATGGCTAGATCGACTTAGCTACCGATTCTGAGTCAATCCAAATACTTTGAGGTATATCTATCTCCATTATTTCTCTATGTTACAAACTTTATGTAAAAACTAATAGGTATAATAATATGTAAAATGTATTGTAGCCTTCTCAAATGTTTTCTTCCTTTTAAATGACCTGTAGGTTATTTAAACAATTTTTAATTTTTCGAGACTGTGGCTTTCATAATACTCAAGATATTTTCTTTTCATATGGGAGGTGCCATGCCCACTGATAAGATCCTATCATTCGTAAGACCACTTAAAACTATAACCAATAGACTAAGACAAAGTTTGAAGACACTGGCTATTATAGAACTATAGATTTTTAATGATAAATCAGAATCCCAAAAACTAAAATCCCGATAACTCAGAATCAGAATTTTGGATTTTTGTGATTTCGGGAATTTTAGGTTTGGGTTTTCGGGATTTTTGATTTAAGGATTTATGGTTTTTGGGATATTGGGTTTCGGGATTTTGGAATTTTGAGTTTTCGAGATATGTTATTTTTGGGTTTTCGGTACTTGGACATTCAAGACACTCATTTTACATACAGGGTGGCGAATGAATATTGCTTCATAATTTATTTATTTATTGCTTCATTTTATTTATGTTAAAGCTTATTCAATTTTTTAAATATAGCTTAATTAGTTTTAAAAAAAATGGAATTTAAATGCCCCTGCTCGTTGATGCATGTGCGGCATTTTAACAAAAAGTTGTTCATTACTGATCGGAGAGTTGAGACAGGAATAGCCGCAATACTTTCTCGAAGTTTATTCAAATTTGTTGGTTATGCTTTTACTTTGTAGACTTCCTGTTTGCAAAAACCCCACTTGAAAAAGTCAGGTGCAGTATGGTCAGGCGACCTGGGGGGCCAACGGAATGTGGAGTTTCTGGATATCAGCTTATTGGGAAATTTTCGTCGCAATTCTGTCATAACAGGCCGGGCTATGTGAGGAGTTCCACCTTGCTGAAACTACACAGAGTTAAAAGAAATTTTCATTCGGCGTAATTCTGGATAGAAAAACTCTCCCAACATGCTTAAGTAACGGTCTCCAGTAACCGTAACGGTGTGACCGTTTTCTTCGAAGAACAATGCAACACACTGCACACCAAACTATGACACTAAGTGGATGCAATTCCGTCTCATGGAGTATCTGTGGGTTAGAAGCACTCCATATTCGATAATTTTGTTTGTTTATGTTGCCGTTTAAATCGAAATGGGCCTCGTCAGACATAAAATGACAGTTTAACATGTTTCCGTCCTCTTCCACTATTTGAAGCATCTTTTGGCAAAATTCCAAGCTAATCGGCAAGTCTGCCTCGAATAAGTCCAGATCATTGTGCATAATTGACTGCAATGACTTATACCCATTTGAGATACCAAAGATAAGATAGATAAGCTTCTTGTCGAAACTCTTGGATTGTTTTGTATGGCCGAAGATACAGCAGCGATTATTTCCTCCGTCCGAACTGAAGGTCTTTTTTCGACTGTCCCATGCTCGGCAAAATTGTTACCAAGTCTGATTGTGGTCCATCTGATCGGAGGATCGTCGCCAAATGTGCGCCTATACTCTCTTTGAACTCTTTACAACAATGTTTATCATTTAAATTTTTTTCATCCATTTTCATAAGTTCATTCTTCCACAGCATGAAGCTAAACAATAAGCTGTCAAATTCCTTTGAAATATCATGTGCAACATCTTGGTTCGACTTTTCGATGATATATGTCATGTTGCTGCGAAAACCATAATGCCGGTTATTGAGAAATTTTCGTGTCTCGAGATATTTTATAAGTTGACAATTTATCAGCGTTTCCATGATCTTGAAATGTTTATGGTCGGTAACTGGAGGGAGAAGAAGATTCGCCTTTTTTGGTACATGCGGGAATAAAGTTTTCCATCTTTTCGGAAATAGTGGTATACCATCTTGACCAGCGGAGATCAAATTAAAAACGTACGAATTCAAAATTAAATTTTCCCCCTAGAATGATCTACGGGCACAATTTGGCAATGTGAAGCTGGCTGCGAAATGCGCAACAAGCAGAATGGCTTTGTCCTTTGGAACTTATGATGAAGACGAGTCTTCTTACCAAAAGTGTATACTACCTCTGGGAAATTGAATTTTTTGGCTCAATTTTGGTCATAGATGAATTTGACACGCTTTTAATTAGCATTACAGTAATTTCAACCATTGGTCTTGTAGAAAAAAAAAATATCTCATGTTCTACTCGGATAAATTAGCTATGATTGACGAATTGTAAGTCAACATTAATCGCATCATTACTTATTACTTACTATTTACTTAATTGGCGCTACAGTCCGCAATGAACCTGGGCCTCTACCAACATGCCTCTCAAATTAGCCCGGTCCTTAGCTAACTGCCTCTAGAGGAGTTTAAAGTTAGTTGAGATCGTTTTCTACATGTGCTCGCCACTTAAGGCGAGTCATCATCTGGATGGGAATCAAAGACTCTGCAAGCCAAAGTATTAATGTCCATTCGCGCTATATTTCCTTGCCATCCTAAACGTCCAATGCGGAGTTTTTTTTAATACGGGTGTGTCACTGTACAGCTCCTTTAGTTCTTGGTTGAATCTTCTTCTTCATAGCCCGTCAACGCAAACGGGACCGAAGATTTTTAGGAGAATTTTTCTCTCAAAACGACCTAGGATTTCTTCATCAACTTTTGATACGGTCCATGCTTTACCGCCGTAGAGCAGGACTGGGGTAATCAGGGTCTTGTATAAGATATCCTTAGTAGTTCTGGCTTTACTACAAACATGCTTTTTATCCCGAAGAAATGGCACTTGTCGGAGAAGTAATTCTTCGTTTAATTTCTGACAAGATGTTGTCAAAGTTATCAGCGGAGCCGAGGTAGAAAAAGTCCAGTACTTCATTAAAGTTATATCTGCCAAGGATGACGTTCTGTCCAATTCGTCGATGTGGTGTGTCCTTGCGACAGCATATGTTTGGTCTTATCCTCATTTACAACTAAACCCATTTTTGCTGATTCCTTCTCTAACTGGCAAACGTGGCTATGTCATCACGTTGAGTCCGACAATGAATTTAATATCGTCGCAAATGATTTATGAAAAATTCTGCCTCTGGTGTTGATTGAAGAAGTCACATGACAGTGCATCTGTCTAATTTGCCTTGTCTAAATCCTTTTTTGGTATCGAATTTGTCGGAGAGATCGTTTCCGATCCTGATGGAGCAGCGAGAATTTTCCATCGTCATCTTGCGGTATGGGCGGTATACCAAAACTAGACATGGCTATGTATATTTCGTCTCTATAAATGCTGTCATATGCGGCATTGAAACAATGAATAGGTAGTGGGTATGAATTTGGACTTCTGGGTTTGTTTTCCAGAATCTGCGGAAGTTTGAAGATTTGAACAGTATTGGATTTACCTGATCTAAAATCAATGTTTATCGGGCAAACAATGCTAAGGTTCCATTCTGCAGGCATGCTATCATCCGACTAAATTTTGCTTATATGAGTTGGTGAATGTTACTTACCAAATCATCTCTGCCGGCTTTATAAAGATCGGCGGAAAGGCCGTCATTTCGGCAGCCTTGTTTAAGTTTATATATTGCCATCCTTTCTCTATCTAGGTCGGGTGGTTGGTAGTGTTCCTTATCATCGCCAATGGTTCGTTCTGCTTGAAGTCTACAAAAGTGGTCTTTCCATATCCTTAGCATCGACTGTGTCATAAATACGATATTTGCTTGTTCATCTCGACAGGATTCAGTTCGCGCCTTTTGTCCCTGGCTTTGACGTTTTCCACTTTGGTAAAACTTGCGAACATTATTCCTTGAAGTGGCACCACTTTATATCCTCGATAGTCCGTTTTTCTTTATCTTTTTTCTGAAAAGCCGGTGTTCTTCCCTCCTTCTTTCGTCGTTGGCTGGGAGCATCTGTCGGTATTCTTCATCAAAACAAGGCTTTCATGCTCGTGGGCGCGAGAAACCTACAACAAAAATCATCCAGCACGATTTTATTATCGTACTTCGGAAGTCGCTTATAAGTTTTGTCAAGGCGCTCGTAGGAGCAGTCTTTGGCTATATCATATAAGGTTTGTATGCCTTGGTCTTGCTGCGTAACAATGCGTTGGCTTATGTCTTGAAATCATAATACTTCTTGCCTAAGTCGTTTAACAAAACCACATCCGAATATTCAATGTTTCTGCTCACTATATACGGCTCGTAAGGGATGTCCCAGTTGTTCATCCTCTTTTTCCCGGCCGTCCCATCGAATTTCCTGGATGGCAGTAATGTCGCAACATAAGCCAAAGTCTGAAAAGCAAACAAGAGCTTATTTGGACTGACAAGGACAACTATATCCATATGACGAATGCCATAAGCTATTGCATATGCTATAAAAATACTTTTTATAGGAAAACCACCCAAGTGGGCGTCGCCAAAAATGATCTATGGACAAAATGTTTCTAGCATTGTAAGTTAACATTAATTGCATCATTAGCCACAGTCTGAGAAACAACCCATGAATAGTGAAAAAGACTTTCATTTGCAAACAGTCATTTTTTTTTTTATTAAATTCTGACCTGCCTAAGCAGTAATATACACATCGACCTAAAAGACCTATTGGGCTTGCCGTCAGATGGTTTTTAGGTTAATAGCGCTTCTACTTTTTTAATGTAGCTGATAATACTTTCAGCAGAAGATTTCCTCAGTTCTTCGGGACTTAAAAATTCCCTGAAGAAAGATTCCCTTCTCATACCGTAAAGGGCCGGGCATTCACATATGATATGCTCGGCTGTTTCGTCTTCTTCTAGACATAGTCTGCACTCCGGTGAGTCGACTAGACGCATTTTATTTAGGTGATATCGCAGACCGTGATGACCAGTTAGGTAGCCTACTTAGTTTTTGATATCGTGCCTGCGAAGATTTAGTATGTTATTGGCATCTGATTTGAAGGGCTGAATAGCTCTTTTGGCCTGTCTTAGGCCTGTGATGTTTCCCCAGTATGAAACACTTTTGCAGTGTAGTACTGATTTGGAGTCAACGATGAGTGAGCTAAGGGCTTTTTCCCATAGGTATTGAGATGTGTTTATTTGGTCCATGTATGCCAGCTCCTACCCCTGAATCCATTTTAGAACCATACGTTTACCACTTTAGGCCGTTTAGGAAGTTTGGAGGGTTGTTGCTACACCATGCTCCTCTGGTTGTGATCTCCGTTGAGAATCTTGTCGAAGCATAGTGTCTTTGGTAAGCGGTCTGTAACCGCACAGATCATGTCAAGTTCTGGAAGTTCGGATAGAAGTTCAATTAGTTTAAGTTGCAAACAACCATTATCAAAATATTACATATGTATGCATTAAATAATAAAAACCACAAAATGTTTACTCCATTTTAGATGGAAAATTTATTCTCGAATTGGCTCGTGCCAAAGAAGGTGAAAAATCCGGTTGGGTGTCTGTTCCGAGGAAGCAGTTCCGCTCGCCATCGGCCACATCATCGACTGTTACGCCTACGTATCCAAAGAATGAAAGTTCAACATCATTAAGCTGTAAGTACTTTTTTCTGAATTTATGAGCTTAATTTATTGTTTTTTTTTTTGTTTTATAGTTTCGGATGATAACAGTTCCATACAGTCATCGCCTTGGCAGCGAGATCATTGCTGGAAGCAATCAACACCGCGTCGTGATATTTCCAAGGAATTGTGTTTCCATTTCAAGCGTACAAAACAAATCATAGTCTCCTCGAATTCTCTGAAGACCGCTCGATTAAAACGCCGTCGACCGTTAGATAACTCCGTGTGTCAGACACCGTTTAGAGTCATGAAGAATGGATGTAGCAAAGCTGCTGAGATCAAACTGGAACCAATATTGCCAGATGAAGATGCCTCGATAGACGATGTAAAAAGCTCAGACGATTCAAGTGGGGAAAAGGAAGAGTCGTCTAGAGAATCATCCAAAACGCCTACTCCAGAGTCGCAAATTGATACGTTGGATCGATTAGAAGTCACTAAAACGAATGACAACCAAGCAACCGTAACAACCAGAACCATGAATGGAGAAAAAAGACTTAAAACTAGAGCTAAGCTCACAACGATCATCCAGAAACTAATCGACCGATTGCCGACAAGTCTCTTTCACTTGTCAAAAACTCAAATTATTGGCGGAGCCATTCAACAACAACAACAACAATACGCTCATTCACACAGTCATCATCATCAGAGTCATTCATCGCATCATATTCCTTCCACATCTTCAAGGTTAGCGTCAGAGTTGCATTACCACCAACAGCACGTGTCGCCGCGCAAGAGAATACTCAGGGAGTTTGAGAAGGTATCGCTGGAGGAAACGCCCACTATCAACAGTAAACGAAGTCGTGCCAAAGGTAATTCTTCAATAGCTGCAGCGGTAGGAACGTTGCCATTAACACCGATTCCCACGAGTCGGGGCGTTGTGGTGCCATCATCAAGCAGTAATTATGTGACAAACGGAAGCCGAACGGAGGCGGTAAGTAGCAACAACAACAGCAATATGACGACGAACACCACTCCAACGCGGCTCTACAGTAGTTACAGCATTCACTCATTACTCGGTGGCAACAGTAACTCCACTAGTAACAATAACAACAATAGCAGCAGCAATGCCAGCAATATTAGAGTAAATATGGAGCATTTGGGAAATCAAAGCGGTGTCGGCGGCGGCTACAATGATCCGTCTTATCTAAGAGCGATGCTGGCATCACCCAAATCACCCGAAGGCTGCACAAGCAGCAAATCATCGCCGTTTTCATCCTCTACGAGTGGTAGTGCCAAAAAACGATCTCCCCCATATTCCCCACTCAATGAACTACATCAGCAGCATCAGTCACGAAATCGCAGTCCCAACGTGGATGCCTCATACGGAAGCATGCGGTCACCACCTGAGGCGCACACCAATAAGTCATATGGTGCCGGAAACACATCGCGACTGACACCACCGCATGGATATCTCTCTTCGCCGAAGAACTCAAACTCGAATTCATCTTTAGTCGACGGGTACAAAATTAAGTCAGAAAATGTAACCAACTCCTCGCCCAATCATCATTTCTATTCGCCGTACATGCTGTCGCCAAAATACGTACCGCCTCCTGGGTCAATTTCGCCAAACAATCAACATGCGAGCGACAGTTACCATCACCAGAAGCTCAAGGGAGCCAAGTCACCCAGTCAACAGAATTTTCGCTCGAGCGTATTTCGCACTCAGTCACCGCACGCGACAACAAATCACCACCGGGAATCCTCGCCTATAGCACCACAATCCTCGTCCTCACCCAGAGGAGGCGGTATGACCGCATCATCACCATCATCCACCCCAAGAACTGTACCAAAAAAGACTGTCTCTATACGAAGACAATTTGCTTCGCCATCGTCTTCTTCGTCGAGTCCCGGACTTGGCGAGCATTTGAAAAATGTTGGCAACAGCCTTAGCAAAGTGGAAGAGCGCACAGCCATGTCACCGGATAATAGGCGAACCCCAACACAAGAATCCGCCGCTGTTGCAAGTAAATATCATCAACAAGCTGCAGCAGCAGCAGCCGCAGCGGCAATGATGCAACGTTCATCGCCGCTCGGTGGTGGTGCATCTTCACTTTATTACATGTACCCGCCACCAAATGGATCACCAAGTCCGCATCATTCCTCTTCGTCACCATCGCCGTCACCATCATCGTCATACATTCCGCAAATAAATCCATACTATCATCCTTATGTATCGACATTGGCTGCGATACGCAATCCCATATGGATGCATCATTATTCGGCAGCTGCGGCAGCTGCAGCGGCGGCCGGTGCTGCTGCTGCAATGCTACCATCATCGGCTGCAGGACCAGTGCCACCACAAGCAATGCCCTTCTTTCCATATAATGGAGCTGCGGCTACAACAACATCGCATATGCAGCACACATCGTTTGCACCTATGCATTTAGCAGCGGGCGGGCAATTGGGATTGCATCCGCCGCCACCTCCTGCAATATTGAATCGATCACCACCAACGACTGACGATACAATATCACCTAGTAGTATTAAAGACGAACATAGTTCAGGTGAGTAAATTGATTAGGTTGTCCATTTCGATTACCGTTCTCTTATCAAAAGGATGTGTTTTCATTTAAATTTCATTTAAAATTGCGTTATTACACATTGGGAACTCCAGGGAACATATCCCAATGGTACCCAAACTGAACACTTACTTACTTACTTACTTAAGTGGCGCTACAGTCCGGAATGAACCTGGGCCTCAACCAACATGCCTCTCCAATTAGCCCGGTCCTTAGCTAACTGCCTCCAGTTGCGCATTCCAAGTTGGTTGAGGTCGGTTTCCACTTGTGCGCGCCACTTAAGGCGAGGTCTTCCTCTACTGCGTCCGACGTCTGGCTGGGAAATCGAAGACTCTGCGAGCCGGAGTATTGGTGTCCATTCGTTCTACATGTCCTAGCCATCTTAAACGTCCAATGCGGAGTTTTTTGACCAGGGGCATGTCGCTGTACAGCTCGTATAGTTCTTGGTTGAATCTTCGTCTCCATAGCCCGTCAACGCAAACGGGACCGAAGATTTTTCGAAGAATTTTCCTCTCGAATCTACCAAGGATTTCTTCATCCGCTTTTGATACAGTCCATGCTTCAGCGCCGTAGAGCAGGACTGGGGTGATCAGGGTCTTATATAGGGTTTCCTTAGTAGTTCGAGTGAGGGCTTTACTACTAAATTGCCTTCTTAGCCCGAAGAAACAGCGGTTGGCAAGAGTAATTCTTCGTTTAATTTCTGACGAGATGTTGTTGTCAGAGCTAATAGCGGAGCCGAGGTAGACAAAGTCCCGTACTACCTCAAAGTTATATCTGTCAATGGTGACGTTCTGTCCAATTCGTCGATGTTGTGAGTCCTTTCGTGATGACAGCATATACTTAGTCTTACCCTCATTTACTGCTAAACCCATTTTCGCCGCTTCCTTCTCTATACTAGCAAACGTGGCTATGACATCACGTTGAGTCCTGCCAATGATGTCAATATCGTCAGCGTATGCTAATAGTTGCACCGACTTTTGGAAAATTGTGCCTCTGGTGTTGGCTTTGGAGTTTTGCACAATTCTCTCAAGAATCAGATTAAAGAAGTCACATGACAGCGCATCGCCTTGCCTAAATCCTTTTTTGGTATCGAATGTGTCGGTGAGGTCGTTTCCGACCCTGATGGAGCAGCGAGAATTCTCCATCGTCATCCTACACAAACGGACGAGTTTGGGCGGTATACCAAAACTAGACATGGCTCTATACAGTTCGTCTCTATAAATGCTGTCATATGCGGCTTTGAAATCGATGAATAGGTGGTGGGTTCGATTTGGACTTCTTGAGTTTTTTCCAGGATCTGCCGAAGTGTGAAAATTTGATCGGTTGTGGACTTTCCTGGCCTAAAACCACACTGATAAGGGCCAATCAGGTTGTTGGTAAACGGTTTCAGGCGTTCACATATTACGGCAGATAGGATCTTGTAGGCGATGTTGAGGAGACTTATGCCTCTGTAGTTGGCGCAGTTCAGAGGGTCTCCTTTTTTGTGGATCGGGCAAACGATGCTGAGGTTCCATTCTTCAGGCATATTTTCATCCGACCAGATTTGGCTTATGAGTTGGTGGATGTTACTTACCAAGTCATCTCCGCCGGCCTTATAGAGCTCAGCGGGAAGGCCGTCATTTCCGGCAGCCTTATTAAGCTTGAGTTTAGATATTGCTATCCTCACTTCACTCAGGTCGGGTGGTTGGCAGTCTTCGCTGTCGTTGCCAATATTGAATGGTTCGTTCTGCCTGACAGCGGAATGTTGTTCGTCATCGCCGTTTAACAGTCTGCAGAAGTGGTTCTTCCATATCCTCAGCATCGACTGTGTCTCAACTACAATATTTCCTTGTTCATCTCGACAGGATTCTGTTCGAGCCTTGTATCCTTGGCTTTGACGTTTTACACTTTGGTAAAACTTGCGAACATCGTTCCTGGAGTGGCACCTCTCTATATCCTCGATCGCGCGCTTTTCTTGCTCTTTTTTCTTCTTGCTGAAAAGCCGATGTTCTTCCCTTCTTCTTTGCCTATAGAGCTCAATGGCAGCTCTCGTCTTCACCTGCAGCTTAGCCTTGTAGGCCTCGTTCTTGGCTGCGAGCATCTGTCGGCATTCCTCATCAAACCAGGGGTTTCTTGCTGGTGGGCGCGAGATTGTTACTATGCGTTCGCTAATGTCTTGGAAACATAAGACTTCTTGCCTAAGTCTGGCACTTATAACAAATCCGCATCCGAATAGTCGCTGTTTCTGCTCACTATAACACGGTCCGTAGTATATGTCACAGTTTTTCATCCTCTTTTTGCCCGGCCCATCCCATCGTATTTCCTGGATGGCAGTAATGTCTGCTTTGTAGCAGTTTAGGGCTTCCGCTAGTTGTTCGCCTGCACCTCTCCTGTTTAATGTTCTCACATTCCAGGTGCAGATACGAACGTCGTTGTCCTTTTTTCGTTTAGCAGGGTCGTCAACAATAAAATCAGTCCTTTCCGAGGCTATTGGTTGCTTCGTAACTATGTTTTTTTTTCTGTGGGTGGGTAGTTAACCCAAAGCACAACCCCCAACCTGGAGGGCCAGTTCCAATTTATTAGATACCCCTAGGACACGGGGCCATCAGTATCCACTACGGGATTGAGCGCTGCCGTTGGCCTTTCGGTTCATCCGCCACCATCTCTGTTCAAGGGGCCTGACTAACCCTTGAAATTCCTAGACAACCTGTTGTCCGAATATGTCAGAGCAGCTCATCTAGGTTCGCCTGGGACAGCCGGCCGGGTATTCATCCGTGCCATTCTCACCAGGGTGTTTATAGTGTTGCTGTTTTTCGTCATGTTATCAACACTCGCGCTTATCGTTTAGCAAGTCAAATCCGGTTGGATGAGACCAGTACCCGATGGTTACCACTTGGAGGTAAAGATAAGCACATTTGATGTGTAGTCAGAGTTGCAACACTGGGCATTGCCAAGTTAACGCCAATCAGAGTCTACCCTCGTTCTACAACACCCAACCATCACTATAAGCGGAAAATAAGTTGATAGTTAAATTTTCTTTTACTGCTTTAACCATCTGGTCAGCAATTGAAAGGTTCGAAAGCAAACAATTATTTCGACGTTTAACTGATATATATCACTATTCTTGTTTAACCAAATAATTATTTCCGGAAAACCATCACTTTAAATAGTGATAAGTATTAAGTAAAAAAGATGCAGCTTCGGTATACTTACTTTTTTACTTAACGGGCCGTTGGGGTTTTCTGCCTGAGACAAGCAGCCTTCCATTCCTGTTCGACCCTGGGCAGTTATTCAGTCCAAGCGATCGCTTAATCCTTACACCGGATGTTCGGTCTTCCTTGTCGTCTCAAACCTGAAGACTGGGATTCGAAGATTCTTTTGGCTGGAACACTATTGTTTATTCGGTCGATGTGGCCGAGTCAATATAGTCTACGTGTTTCTACCTTTTGTACTACATCCACATCTTAGTACAGCTGAAAAAGTTCGCGGTTGTATATTTTCCTCCATTCGCCTTCCTCGCATACAGGACCAAAAATTCGACGAAAATTTTTCTTTCGAAAGTGCCTAATATTTGCTCCGCTTTTCTGCTCATTGTCCAGCGATCGCGCCGAAAAGTAAAACTGATAGGATTAGGGGCCCGGTAGAGTAAACATTTGGACATTCGGGACATTCCCATTTGCTTCGCTAACTTGTAAGTTAATATCCAAGATCTTTGTGTAAAATTCTCCTCAGGCTAGTGCGTGAAATGTTAAGATCGATAGCGAGTTGACGTTCGTGAATTGAGTCTCACACTCTCGGCTACAGCAGCTACATTCTTGTCTGTGCGCACCGCACGACAACGGGGAACATGAGTGTTGTCCACTACCATATCAGCCTCACGAAACTTGCGTGCAGACGCGGTGGGGGCTTCATTTTGGCCAAAATTTATTTTTCAAATAACGCACTGTTTGGGCTTCACTGCACTCATTTTGGAAATATTTTTATCAATATTTACCAACGTTGTTCAAGCGTAAAGCGATTATTTCGTTCCGCGGAGGTATGATACTGAATTTCTGTCAAGATTTCGAGCGGGAAGTAGCTGTCAGTGTCAAAATCATGTATGATTGAAAAAGAATCCACTTAAGTAGGTGACACTCAGTCACAAAGTAACCATATACATGCTCAATGAGCAAGAGCAGCTAAACTATTATTAAACTAACTGACAGCCATGTGGCATACAAAAACAAATTTGTAATCGTAATAGCAGGCAATACATTACAGCCGCAGTTTTATTATATTCATTCAATAGTTACCTATGTACATATACTCTTTGTAATCGAAAAATTCAAGTCTAATAAATACATACATACATGAAAAAGAGTCTATAGCATCCCAAATTGTTTGTCGATTTGACTGACCCCTAGCACTAAAATGAACGGTTTTCGCCAACAATACACATAACGGTACTTTCGAAAATGACTGATTTCTCAAGAACGACTGCGTTGATTGAAATGTAAAACGCATATTTTTCAAAAACAATGAATTAACGGTACATTTAGCTGAAAGATTTTTAAATGCTCATTTTCTCCAAAACGACTCTAATGATTTTGTTTAAATTTTAATGCTTAGATGGTGCAATGGTTCGGTAATGAAACATTAAATTGTAACGAAATTTTGTAAAACTGTAGAATAAGGGAATGAAAATAATTGTCTAGTCTAAAAAAAAAATAATAAATTTTACACGATTGTGTAAAAATGTTAAACAGGCCTACTTATTTATATTTATTTATTTATAACTAAGATTTCAGTTAAAAAATAAAATTATATAACGGCTTATGTTCGTTAACATTTTTGTAAATTTTTACTATCTAGAAATCGCTTCAAAATATTATCGTTCAATTTCAGAGTTAAGATAAAATTAATGAGTTAAATAAATCATGTTAAATAACTCAATTTTTGTCGATTTTTAAAATGTTGCACTTACTAAAAAATGACACCATATTGGCCAAACTTCAAACTTTATATCAACCACAAAAGTGATCCACATTTCTGGAGATGTTTGTCCTAATTGTGTCAGACCTTTTATTTTCGATAAACTGTAATATAAGAAATTGTCAATTTCTTTCTTCATTTGTTCACAACTATTTCTTAACAAAATATTTCATGTTGGCCAATAACGAAAAATCATAATTCATATGGACACCAATTCTTCAAATTCCGGAATAGAAGTTCTTATGATTGTAGTTCTTTATAATATTTATCTTTTTATACCCTATCCCATAGGGGTATATAAGTTTTGATACATAGTTTGTAACATCGAGAAATAATTTAGCTACATATACCTCAAAGTATATGGATCGACTCAGAATCGAAAACTGAGTCGATTTAGCCATGTCTGTCCGTCCGTCCGTGCGTCCGTACGTCACCAGTTTTTGCGCCTTTGAGCTAGAATGATGAAAGTTGGTACACGCGGTCAAGAGTAAACATTTTTGAAATCCGCCCACTGCCACGTCCCCTTTTCAGAAAAACGTAGTTTTTGGCCAAACGGTAAGGAATTTAAAAAAAAAAGGTCTGAGGAACGTAGTTAGACAATCGTAATATCTATATATCGTTCATATAAAGTTTTTTTCCACGCCCACTTTTTGGGGGTGTTTTTAATAAAAAACGTTTTACGGTCAAATTTTAAAATTTTCGAAAATTTTTTAATGCAGAATAATTAGTAATATTAATATAAACATTTCGTTCATAGATCATTTTAGCCCACGCCCACTTTTCGGGTGCGATTTCTTACAAAAACCGTTTGTTTACCCTACCCCATAGCATATGCAGCAGGAAAACGATGTGTTTTGTCAAACAACAAAAGATTCTGATAAACTGTTTGAGCAATATCTTGTGACAGTATCATTTTCTATATTATAGGCTAATAAAGTCCACTTTTTGGAAATATTAATTTTAAGCTAATAAAGTCCACTTTTTGGAAATATTAATTTTAAGGATGGGATGGGATAGGGTATTCAACGATCCGCACAGCGGATTGTAGCCTTCTCATATGTTTACTATTAAAATCTTTAAATTCTCGCATGCTTGGTATTAGATCTTACGCGTGAATGATAATGTTACGTACGACCCAGTCGTGCACACACCACTCGTTTAGTAAAGGCTTTATTACTAACCTTTTCCGTTCCAAAAACAGCAATTGATAAGTGTTATTCGTATCACTTTGGCGTTGGCCACATTGACGGAACACTTTGATCGCATTCTGCACCGAAAAATGGATGTTATACCAAAATATTTTTCATAATTTGTCAAAATATGAAGATTTGATCTGTTGGTAGTTAATATATTGTATAAATATAGTAGTTAATTTATTGTAGAAAAGTACGCTTCTGTAATTGGTGAAGTACAGAGAGTCTTTTTTCAGTTGACCGTGCTAGCAGTGCTGAGAGAATCTTCTTGCAAATAACATTTTTTTGTTGCGAATCATACAGTACCTATGAACATAAATACATTTTTCGTAGGATCAGTTTTCTTAGATAATTAAAAGCCTATTACAAACAAAATAAGCACGTACGTTGGTCTCTTTTCTCAAATTATGTCAAACTGAATAGTTTGAATGGTATTTTGATCCTATTTAGTAGTTTGGAATAGAAACCGCATTGGATTTTTTCTTCTAATTAAATATGGGTGATTGTCTTATATAAAGTATACATAAAGTATTTTGTCAATTATTTCTAACTAATAATCGTTTTAAACAAATGTTAACAACGATCATTTTTTCTTGCAATATCTCCAGAAGTAGTTAAATTTTGAAATTAATTTACCATCGGACTATCGATTCAAAAAATATCTAATGTTTTCATTGTCCAAATAGTCTTTTTGTGCAGTTTTTCCTAATAAATGATATAAATGTCACAATCAACAAATATAATAACTTCTACTTAGCCAATGTCTGAAAATCTTTTCGTTTACATAAACCTACTTTTGTCGGACTTAAGAATGTAAATATGAATAATTATTTTGTCGTAAAAGTGGTATTCTCTTAATCATTACATTATTAATAACATAATAATTTATCTTTTTTTCAGATGTCCCATTGAACCTTTCAAAGCATTAAAAGATTGATGCATTGGGCCCATTCTTAGTTAAGTAAGTGGAACAAATTCAATGTATTGACGTTTTTTTATATTTAACATAAACGAGAACGACTATTTTATATTATTATTAAACAAATCATATTTATATCTTTATATATACACATATATATGTATGTTTGTTATATATATAATGTATAACACATTTAATGAAAAATAAAACAATAGAAGCACACAAAAACAATTATTTTATATTAAAAATATAAAAAGATTTTTTTTATGTGAAATACAATTTTTTTAAGAGAAAACAAATGTCATCGTGTAAATTATTATATCTTAAATAATTAATTTGTAAAGAAAAAAAACACACAAACAAAAATATTCTTGAATGTGAAAAATATGTGTTTTTCTTAAAAGAATCTCAGCCATTCATGGTTTTGTATAGACTGAATGAATTTTATTTAAAACAAAAAGAAATTTATAAAAAAAAAAAAAAAAACAATTTAGATTGAGCTACGTTTATAAGATATAGATGTAGATTTTTTTTTATATAAATACATATATATTTAAATATTTTTTAACGCTTTTCATAAAAAAAACACACAAATAACATAAATCTGTATACAAAATATATCCTATTTAATTAAAATCATGGAACACTCCAGAAAATTTTAATATATAGTACATAAATAGAAGTAACACTAACTGCGCTATAGTGAAACACAACTTATTCAGGTTTAATGCTATTTGAACAATTAACAAATGTGGAACACAATCATGTGCCTTTAAAAGGATAAAAATCAAAGAAAACAAAAAGTAAATGTTTCTAATGAATATATAAAATTGTAAACTACATATTTATAACGAGTAATTTTAAGAATGCAGTTCCATACGTTTATGCATATTCAAGTTTATCCAAGAAATGAGTAGTTAACTGGCATGAGATTTATAAACTCAACTTAATATGGTTAAATATTACTATTGGTAATAAAAGGTTGTTAAAACATACTAATAGGCAGTTCCAACCAAATCTGTTTGAAGATTAAGTCAAGATATTCTTAATTTTTAAAATTTTAAATTTAATTTTAAAAATGTTACATAAAAGAAATTTTAACGTTGAAGGAAAAAATATCTCTGGATATCATGACAAACTAAAAAGAAACACTCGTTTACCTTTACACTGCACAAAAAGGGAGAAATCGTAAAAATATCGTTAAATTATGTTATCTCTGCTGATAAATTTCGGGAAGCTGTCATTGCATTAACAAAACTATGGACGATCCTCCACGTAGTTCAGAGTTTTAATACTGGAAGTCATCAAAACCAAACACAGAAGGCCAACGTTTATATTCCCCGACTAATATATATCATATAACTGCAAATAAATACAAAGCGAGTTTAAAGTAAATATTATTTTTAAAATTACGCGATCTTATTTCAACAATCTCGTGGTGTTATCAACATGACAACGCACATATAAACTCTATCCAAGCCACAACATCCAAATGCAGTCTTTTCCGTCATATAATAACAAATGTATATAGATAAAAATAGTTGTTTTAATTTTTTTTTTTCTATTACTTGTATGTATGATGGTAACTACTTTTTTGAGTACCGCAGTCATTGTACGTAATATTAAAAAAATACTTTAAAAAAACATCGAACATTTTTTGCAGAATTTAAAAAAAAAAACCACAAATGGTTCTATTTTTCACGCGGTTTTTTGCTTCTAACATTTATTTCAAGTTTTTTTATTTGTAATAAAATTATAGTTTGTGTTGCACATAATAACATTTTTTAAAAATATATATTGATCACCAAAAGCTGCGGGTTAAAAAAGTGCATAAGTTAGAGGTGAAGATATTTCTTTTACTATAACTATAATAGCAAATTTTTTTTCCGCGTAATAAAACAATGGTTATGGGTGGAGCGTTGGACTACTAAGTGCGGGATCCCTGGCTCAAACCCCGAAAGAGACAACATCTAAGCTTTTTTTACTGCTCCACCTCTTGCGAAAGTCTGACAAACATACAAGAGTAAAACTAAGCAGAAGGTCATATTCTAAGCTAAGGTCAGGGGCTCTATTACATAAAACGAAATGAGCGGCAAGTAAACGAAACAAGTAAACGATAGCAACTACAAAGTGCGATTGTGTAAAACGAGAAATATTTATGACAGCTCAACAAAAACGAAAGCTATACGACTACCCAATGCCAGTCGTAAGAAATTACGAGTATCGTAAAATCTAGAACTATACTCGTTTTATGTAATCAAATTTCAACGAGAACGAAGTGATTTCAACGATATTCGTTTTAAAAAATATGGCCCCAGCATTGAGAAGCTAGGTTTGAGGCCCTGTAGTACACTTCATATAAATTCTTGCATTTGACGTCACATAAGAATGCAGAATTTTAGTAATTGTCTCTATAAAGAATGATTATTCTTCATCAGACAACTAAAATAATTTTAAAAAAAAAAACAAACAGGCTGAAGCTAATCAGCTATTTTTCTTTTATCTGAGTACTCAAGCCAACATTGGACATGTTCCGGGTTTCAGTTTTAGTAAGATATATTGATGAAGCTCTTTTGTAATTGCAAATGACTGACGAAACAAGTTGAATATTTACGCATAGGCAGTCAGATATGAGTTTACACAAAAGTGCCCGAACGGTCCTAATGTCTCAAAACAAATACTTAGACATATTGATTAGACTTTTAGAACAATTTGTATACATACGTTTTCAGCAAAAATAGTGGTTCCGGGAATAATAATATAATGAAAATGAAGACATTCAAATTTTGCAAATTTTAAGCTAATCCCCGTATTAATAAACTAAAAAAAATTACCAAATAGCAACACGGAGAAAATATATTTATAATTTTGAAATTTTAAGAGCTATCCTTTCGCAAAATCTCTAATAAGATGTGTTCTATTGCATATGATATCAGAATGTGTCAGTTATAAAAAACTGCGATTTTGTTCGAGAATTATAAATATGGCCAGTTTCACTCAAGGCTCCCTCCGATATCTCCTAAAAAATTCGTAATTGGAACGTGATTCCGAAGACTTTTGTTTCAAATTTCTGAACTTATCTCCTTACCCTTTCTGTTAAAAGAATAGAGCTGGTTATTTTTGATGATTCATAAAAAAATGTGAAGTATGATGATGAGAATGAAAAGAAAAGGAAAATCTCTGATAGATAAGATCCGTAAGCGGAAATTGCCAAATAACTACGTGGCTGTTTATTAGGAGAAACAAATACTAAATTGCTTATTCACAGAATAATTATTCCTCAGATTAATCATGGAATGAGTGTTTTTTTAAATTAATTCACCAATACAAATTATTGGTGCAATAAATACCATTATATTTCCCAATTTGTTGAAATAATTATTCCGAAATTTCGGTTCTGTTTACATTTCTCACTTCTCTTTCTAATTACAATGGTTGGACTTACTAATGGACATATATTTCCAGTTAATAGTGGTACGGACCACAAAGCGTTCATATATCTCCACCAAAATTGGTTAAGGAAAACGTTTATGAGACAAATAGGTTATTTTTATGTTGCATTCCAGCCAAAGTACAGTCAATAATTTAAATTTATTCTCTATACATTATTAATATATATACTTAAAAATTCATTGAATAAATCTGTCAATATAATATTCAGAAACGAGGAATACAGCTATACTAAAGCGGCGTTCAATTTGTAGTTTTTGATGTTAAAGTTATCGATAACAGTTGTAATTTGATAATGTCAGATTACCACCCAATATTCGGTTGGCATTCTTCAATAATTAATAAACGTTATAAATTATCAATCAATTAATAAATTGGCTTTATGAATGAAATTTAATAGATTTTACTTCTATTGTGAAATCTGACACTTATTGCGAATAGGTAAAAATTGTTTTCATTTGTCGTGCTTTAAACAAAAAAAAATAGTCAATTACCTAAAAATTGTTTTACTATTATATAACTAAGTTTATCAATAGTACTGTTCACAATAAAACTAAAATCTATATAGAAGTTTATTTGCATAGAGAAAATGGTTACGAAAACGTTTTTAAGTATGAATAAAAAAAAATATTTTTACGGGAACAAACCTAATATGTTTAGACAAAATATATTAAATTATATATGAATAAAGCAAGATTTATAGGAATAAAACGTGCTTTCAGCAAATGTAATTATTGGCCAAATTATTATAATAATATTTAAGAAAATATCAATGTCAGGTATTCTTATAGGTAAAACTAGATTAATAACAATGGACGATTTTCTTTTCCTAATTAAGAGCAGAACCTAAGGTGTCGGAAAACTCTTTGTGTTCGTTAATTCTTATGCCTTGCTTTTTTTTTCTTGCTTTTTTTTTAATGCGATTTAAATTGAATTTTCGGGATTAAACTCGAGTTAACTTTAGAAACTCATTTTTCAGGCAATTTTAATCTAGAGCTAACCCAGAAAATGTGGTGAGTTTAACCTGGATGTTAAACTCAGATGTTTTGATAGATGATAAATATCAAGCAAACAATTATTTTCAATTCTGTTGATGTGAACATTTTATTAATTTTTTTAGATCAATACAAACAATTTCCAATGTTTGAAATATTGAGTTTAACTGTTTTAAGAAGAAAATGAAAAAGAAAAGTTAACGCCGATGCGCTGTTCTCATTAGTCAATCGTGAATTTTATAGCGTTTTCGATTGGGATACAAAAAGTACTCTTTTTATGCTCTAGAGCATTTTTTTCCCTCTAGATCAACTTTTTCGTTTTCGATTGAGATACAAAAATAACTCTTTTTTATCTGAAAATTACAATCGAAAACGCTATTAGTCACGTTTTACGCATGGACACTCATTTATGAGTAAAACAGCTGATTTTGCGTCGACCTGTCATGAAGATGTTAGCATTATCTAATATTATGGGTTTATTTAGGTTATTTGTTATTTCTTACTTTTTTGATGAAGAATAATTATTCTTAATAAATAAAAGTATATAAATAAAAATCTAAAAATATGGAAAAATGAAATTGCAAAATAAGGGTTGGCATAGTTTGTATTTACCTTGCCATTCAATAAGATTTTGCGTTAAGCGGTGAATACACATGACACTGGTGTGCACACCGGTGTGATGACAGAAAATATCCATTCCGCCACACACGCAACACCAATCCGCACACATTAGTTGTTCATTTGTCATTTTTTGCCACACCGACACCAAAAATCAAAACATTTTGATTTTGTGCACACCGTGTGTGACACCGAAAACAGAACACATTCAAGTGTCATGTGTATTCACCGCTTTACACATTACCTCATCTCATTTTGCAGTTGTAATCTAAAATCCGGAACACGGCCAATATCGGGTATTTTTACTGAAATCAGATTCACTTTCTGACAGGTTGTCCAAACTCAGCTGTTTCACTCACATGAGAGTGCTCATTCGAAAAATGTTATAAGTAAACATTTAGTTTTATCTAGTTAGCTATATCTATAAATATGAAAAAATTAAAGTGCAAAATAAGGGTTGGCATAGTTTGACATTTACCTTACCATTAATTAAAATTTTGCGTTCCAACCTAACTTTATTTTGTAGTTGTAAACTAAAATCCGGAACACGGCCATTTCCCTATGAAACCCGGTACACTGTCAATGTCAAAACAAACGTATTGACATTTGCATACACCAGCTCTGACAGTTTACCAAATTTTTTTTTTTTTACTTATTCCCTAATATTTGATGTGTGTGGCACACTTTTAACTGACTGCATTAAGTTAATTTAATTAACAAATTATCAAATATCTTTTATATTTGAAATTGAGGATATTTTATATAAATATTGCATACTGATTTCTTTTGATTCACTATTTTTTTCCATCAATTTTTTTTTGTAGTTCCTCACAGTTTTGAATTGATAGGCAAGAAAATATAGGGCTGGGAGATTGTTTGAAACTATTTGACCTCCATTTTCAGTCGTTCCCTTAATTAAATAAAATCCCGTTATGAAGTAACATAGCTTTTTCCAATATTGTAAATTATGCCTCAATTAATCTCAGACCATTAACTACTCGAACCACAAATTATACCAACAAAAACGTTAGTGTTAACTCTATTCCTTAAAAAATCGAAACTCTTAAAATCCCCAATAAATTTTAAATTTTCTATATATATATAAATAAGAAAATGAGAACAAAATCAAAGAAATCACACAATTTGAGCTTAGCTGGGCTAATAGCCAAAATTCCTATTCAGAAAAGACATTATTAGTTAATACACTCAAAGCATACAATTTAAAAAATGGGAAAAAAATAATAATTAAAAAAAAATAATTTAGGAACATTCAATTAGAGCATAAGAATATTTATAGTGTACAGTATTTTTTATAGCATACATATATTTTTTATTAAACATTTCATATTAAAGGACAATTAAGAATGTGAACAAACAAACAAAACAAAAAGTCCGCACAATGTAAAAGAAAAACAATACAAACAAAATATTTTTATATGGCTTTTAAAATATTTCTGTAAGATAGAAATTATAGAAAATAAGTAAACATTTATTTTGTGACCTTCTAAAATTCATTAATTAATTAACAATAGTTAAACTATGAATTTGTGTTTTTTTTTTTTAAATTCAAAAGAAAAAATAAACACAGAGTAAGAGATGCTCTCTAGTTTTGCTACAAGTAATTTATTTAAAGAACCATAACTGACCACAAACAACAATATACTAAAATTATACATATATAATAAATAGAATTAAGTTATAAACAAAAAACAAAAAAAAATCATGTAAAATATTTAATTATCATTAACATATTCCGTATTTTTATTGGTGGAACTTTTATACAAATGTATGTATATTTTTGTATACATATATATATTATATATATAGATATATATCTATACAGATACCTAATGTATGTATAAATAAAATAAAATATTTAAATTTAATAAATATATACTATATATTTTGGAAGAAAAAATATACCAAGTTAATGAGTTGTTTTGTTACTAAGGACACTGAAGGTAAATTAATATGAAAAAGCTGATAAGAACTGCGACTAACTGCTTTTTATATAGTGGTGTGGCGGTCATAATACTCTATCCGTTATATGGTTTGAGTTGGTATGGTGTGTTCATTATCGTTAAAAATCTGCGCAAGTACAATCGAAGGTATTTTCTTTTTTGTTTTTTAACACCCTCAGCATAACTTGTACAGTGAAGAACGCCGAAGTTAGTACAATTTTTACATCTTTCAAAAACTTAACGAATTATCTCTACCAAATTAGACCATTTTCAGATTCATTCATCCTTAATTTATAATAAGTAAAATATTACTTTATTAAGATATAGAAATACTCAGTTTTGACATTTCCTTCCCACCGAAAACAGAAAAAAATATGAGAAGGTTACAATCCCATCCTTAAAATTAATATCCCCAAATTGTGGGCTCAATGGTAATTAAATATAGAAAATGACGTTGTCACAAGATATTGTTCGGACAGTTTATCAAAATCTTGTATGGTTCGTCAAAAAAAACAACGGTAAGATATAAAAATGTTTTTTGGTTAAAATGATGTATAGACGTTCGTTCATATTATCATATCCAATGATCTTGCATCAAAAGTTTTTGCAAATATTTAAAACGGATTTCAAAAATGTTTACACTTGTTCTGCTGGGAGCAACAAAGAACACGTGTACCATTTCATAATTCTAGCTCAAAACTTAAGGCTCAAAAACTGGTGATGCACAGACGGACAGACTCAGCTAGCGATTCTGAGTCGATCCATATACTTTGAGGTATATCTAGCTAAATTATTTCTCTATGTTACAAACTATGTATCAAAACTAATATACCCCTATGGGATAGGGTATAATCACTGGCATCAAAAACGTGAGGAAAGTGACTTCTACAAATTCGGCAAACAGAAATTACACCGAAAGAAAAAAAGTTGCCAGTTTCGGTACGAAGAAATGCAAAACTGCAAAAAGAAAAAGTAAAATTTCGGTACGAAAAACAAAGTTAATGATTTTATATTAAAATAAAAAGATTTAAAGAAATACAAATAAATTAGATTAGTGTTGTTTATTAATATATTTTATTTAAGAAGTATTTTTAACTGAAAAACACAGAAAATTGAAAGTAATTAGCAAAGCAAGGTTTCGGTTGCTCGGTGGAACTCTTTATAAAATCATTATTACAAATGTCAATAGTGTCAACGGCAACACTGCAAGGAAAAGATCCCAAAAACTGATCGAGAATAAATGAGAGACGGGAGTCGTCGACGGGTTTTTCAAGAGGATAAGTCGCCTTCTGCGCAATATAATTTCGATTTGTACTTTTATTAAAATGAATAAATATTGCTTTTTTTTAAGTTTATAAGATTTTGGTTCATCTTGACAGAATCAGAAGTGGGATCATCCCAAAATAAAAGATTACAAAATTAATTTTCATAAGAAATCCATGAGGGAAACCATTTTTTTTTTTGGTGCGACGACAACGAAAAATTTTCTTAAAAAACGAGGCAGAGATAGACTTAACGAGCCCGAATAAATGAACGCGAACGTTTAAAACGGAAGAGGCAGAGATAGACTCACGAGCCACAAAACTAAATAAACGAAAGAGACAGGGTCACACTCCAACGTGTCTCAAAACGGAAAATTAAATAAATCAAAAAAAAAAAAAAAAAAAAAACAAATTGAACGAAAACGCTTAAACGAAAGAGGTAGAGATAGACTCACGAGCCTCGAAACTGTGCAAACGAAAGAGACAGGGTACATTCAAACGAGTCTCAAACGGAGAGTAAATAACTAAAACGGAAAAAACAAACGTACTGCGATGTTGGAAAAAGTCTAGACAGGGAAAAAAAAAGAACAACGGAAAAGTAGACGAGAGTAACAGAATGATTAAATTGGAAAGTTTAAAAGTTGCCCAGTTAAATTCCCTTTTGCAAACGAAAGGCCAAACGAGAATTGGCAATAAAGCGCAAAAAGTGGCAAAATTGGTCGAGATATATGGTTCCGACGAAGTGGATTCGGAAGAATTAGAGAGGAGTGAGATGGCGGTTGCAGAATCGTTGCAAACACAAATGGACGATTTGAAGAGTACGATGACAAATCTGGCGAAAATTGTAGGTGATTTGGCTGTGGGTATGAGAAACGTCGACCTCACGGCTACACAACATTTGCAGACGAACACTGGCAGCCAAGAGAGCCAACCTACTCTTCCGAACAGAGCGCCGTCTAATGCAACGTCACATGGCTCAGGATTCACGGAAGCTTCAATTTATGGAACGCCACTTTCAACCCCAATGCGTTTCCCAAACAGCACACACGATGTCATCGGAATCCTCCCTGACTTCGATCCAATGAAACGGAATCTATCATCCCAACAATTCATCTACAAAGTAGAAGAACTGCGTTGCTTATATTCGTGGAGTGATGAAATGATTCTATTTGCGGTGCAACACAAGCTTAAAGGATTAGCGAAGAATTGGATTGATGCACTGCCGGTATTCAAAACGTGGTCGGATTTTACCAGTGCTCTCCTTAACGATTTTCCTAGCTCAATCAACATAGCAGAAATACACCGAGAACTAATGAAACGCAAACGTAAGCCAGGAGAGTCATTGGTTGAATTTTACTACGCAATGCTGACGATTGGAAGACGAGGTAAGTTGGATGATCTTTCTCTTAACTCATACATAATTAATGGTGTGAATGATCCCAACATTACACGAACGCTTTTGGCTATGAATTTCCGGACGTGCAACGACCTTTTGAGATCGTTAGATAATATGTCAACAACAGTTCCTGTCTTTCCGTCGAAAGGTATACCAACATGCGGGCCTGCTGAAGCAGAAGAACGTAAGCCAGAGATAGGACGAGCTGCAAACTTCCAAAGAAACATCAAATGCTATAACTGTAATGAGATGGGGCATATATCATCTAAGTGTCCCCAACCACCAAGGAAGGCACGATGCACGATTTGCAACAAAGTAGGCCATGAGTCGAAAAGTTGTCGTGCAAACAAGTCAACAATCGCCACGGTTGAGCAGGATAAGGTAGTTGCGGAATTGATTCCTCCCATCATGAAGGATGTTATTTTCTCTGGACAAAAACATTCAGCATTTGTTGACACGGGAAGTGATCACTCACTTATCAACGAATCAACATCTCCAAAAGGGTTGGTACGGAAAGAATCTGCGAAGCAATTTAAAGGATTTGGAGGGTCCATCGTTGAATCAAGGGAAGCCATTGAGGTGGTTCTAATGATGGATAACAAAGAACTGCACGTAACGTTTCAAATCGTGCCAGATGAGTTTCTACCTCAAGGGTTACTTTTGGGTCGCGATGTGCTCTGTCAGAAAAATCATCGCATTATCCTCGAAGCTGGAGTTTTACAGATTCAATCCAAAACATCAGAGAAGCCCAACATTGGTGACCAGTTGGATGTGAGGCAGCGTAAGGAGGTGTTAGATCTAATCTCCAGATTCGAAGATTGTTTTGGTGAGGATCTTTCTCAACTGGGTCGATGCAACACGAAGACCATGAAGATTGAGGTAACGACAAACAGCCCTATAGTAGGAAAACGATACCAGGTTCCATTTGCCCTAAGGGAGAAACTGACTGCGATCACTGACAATCTTCTGAAGCACAATATTATTCGTCCAAGTAAGTCGCCGCATGCAGCGTCGGTGGTATTAGTTCCAAAATCGAACGGAGAGAGTCGAATGTGCATTGACTATCGTGCACTAAATGCAGTTACGGTGAAGAAACAGTGTGTGATGCCAGTGGTGGAGGAACAGCTATCACAACTAGCGGGCAACAAGATCTTCTCTACGTTGGACATGACAGCGGGGTACTACCAGATACCTTTGGAAGAAGAAAGTAAAGAACTTACGGCATTCCTAACTCCAGATGGGTTGTTTGAACACAACGTTATGCCATTTGGTTTAGTTAATGCGCCAATGGTTTTCCAAGAGGTAATACAAGAATTAGTTAAGAATCTTTCATGCCGCAAAAATGTGGTAAATTACGTGGACGAACTGATCATAGCATCCGATACTTTTGACGAGGGCATGAAGGTTGGGCTGGGCTTACGCTAAGACCATCAAAGTGTGCTCTCATGGCCACGACAGTTAATTTTCTGGGTCACGTCATTGGTCCCGAAGGCATACGGCCAGGTGAAAATAAAACGAGGTGTATTGAGGAGTTTCCAAGACCAACGAACGCAACCGAGGTGCGTCAATTCCTTGGAGTCACGGGGTTCTTCCGGAAATTTGTCCATGAGTATTCTCGCATCTCTCAGCCGCTTACAAAACTTCTTAAAAAGAACATCAATTTCCAGTGGGAACATGAACAACAGGAAGCGTTCGTACGTCTTAAGACTGCCATCATTAGGGAACCAGTTCTCACACTTTTCGATACAAAGAAAGAGCACGAAGTGCACACTGATGCATGTTCTATCGGACACTCTGGAATTTTGATGCAACGAGAATCAGATGGATTCAAACCAGTTTCTTACTTCAGTCGTCAATGCAGTGATTCCGAAAGTAAATTTGCCAGTCACGAATTGGAAATTTTGGCTATTGTGGAAACTTTGGAGCGATACAGGATTTATTTATTGGGTACGAGATTTCGAGTTATCACTGATTGCAACGCGATTGTGACAACAAAGAAGACATCACCTTTACCACCACGCATAGCAAGATGGTGGTTACGATTACAAGAATTTGACTTCGAGTGTGTGCACCGACCAGGTGTACGTATGCAACATGTTGATGGGATGAGCCGGATACCAACTCTACCACCAAAAGAGCCAACAACAGTGGCGGACCATGTCTTGAAAATATTTACCTTGGATGACAACTGGATACTATCTATGCAAATGCAGGATAAAAAACTCGCGGATATCATCAAAATTCTCAAAGGGGGAACATCTGACCCAACGACAAAACAGGTACAAAAGGATTACGTTATGCAGGACGGACGTTTACATCGCACAGTTGAGGGAAAAGAAAAGTTGGTAATCCCAGAGCTGGTAAGATGGCGAATTACTAGAGCATGTCATGACGAAGCTGGACATTTTGGGATTGAGAAAACAATCCAACGTATTACGAAGCATTTTTGGTTTTCCAGAATAAGGCGATATGTGAAGTCGTACATTGCGGCTTGTCCAGAATGTTGTTTGAACAAAGTTAAAGGTGGTAAGACTGAAAGTCAGTTCCACGTAATGGAGGTTAAGCCTATTCCTTTCCGAAGTATCAACATCGACCATTTGGGTCCATTCACAAAAGGCAAAAGAGGTAACCAATACATTATTGTTGTTGTTTGTTCTTTCAGCAAGTACGTTATCCTCAAAGCCGTGAGGAACACGAAGACGTCACCAGTCATTAGTTTGTTGAATGAAATAATGTCAATTTTTGGTCAACCGCTACGGATCACTTCAGACAGAGGCACGGCATACACTTCTCGGGAATTCAGTAACTTTATCACACACCACGGCTTACAGCACATCAAAACAGCTGTACGCACTCCAAGAGCTAATGGCCAAGCCGAAAGGGTGAATAAAACTGTACTAGCTACACTCAAGTGTTCAACCAAAACCGACAGGGATTGGGACTCAGCATTGCCGGAAATTCAATGGAACCTTAATTCACAGCCGAACTCGACAACGAAGTACTGCCCAAATGAACTGGTTTTTAACTTCAATCTCAGAGATGTCAGTCAAAATCGGTTAATTCAAGCAGTACATGATGACTCACCAGATAAATTTGAAGATGTTATGGCTAAAAGGCAAAACGCAGCTTCCAGTATCTTGGAAGAAAGATACAAATGGAAGGAACGGTACGACAAAAGACATCAGACGCCGTATAAATATTCGGAAGGTGATCTCATCGTTATTGATCACGTTCCTCAAGCAACAGGAGATTCCCATAAACTTGACCCAAAATACAAGGGTCCATATATCATCACGAAGGCTTTGAACCACGACAGATACATCGTTGAGGATCTACCAGACCATCAATTGAAGCAAAAGCGCTACAGCAATGTCATCTCGAGCGACCATATGAAGCCATGGTGTAGACTCAGTCCTGATATAGATGTTTACCAAAGCGGACCAGAACCGGAAGATGAAGATTCGTCCAATGGGGACGAAATGTCAGGAGAGGCCGAGCTGTCAACGGCAACACTGCAAGGAAAAGATCCCAAAAACTGATCGAGAATAAATGAGAGACGGGAGTCGTCGACGGGTTTTTCAAGAGGATAAGTCGCCTTCTGCGCAATATAATTTCGATTTGTACTTTTATTAAAATGAATAAATATTGCTTTTTTTTAAGTTTATAAGATTTTGGTTCATCTTGACAATAGTAACATTAATTATACCCTTTACCACAGGTATATTAGTTTTGACATTAAGTTTGTAACATAGAGAAATAATTTCGACAGATATATCTTAAAGTATAATGATCGACTCAGAATCGGTAGCTAAAGTCGATATAGCCATGTCTGTCTGTCCGTTTTAAGTCTGTGAAGAAGCAGAACAGGTTTAAACATTTTTAAAATCCGCCCACTGCCACGCCCCCTTTTTAGTAAATCTTTGTTTTTGGCCAAACGGTCAAACATTTAAAAGTGTCTGAATAGCATATTTAGACAATCTCAATGCCTATATTTTGGCCATATGAAGTTTATTGTCACGCCCACTTTTTGGGGACGTTTTCAGTAAAATTTTAACAACTTCGAAAAATCTTTCGATGGGAAATGATTGGTTATCAAATCTGGGTAAGCACTTTTATTTAAAGTTTAATCAAAACTTTGGCATGTTAGGGCCAAAGTTAATGTCACCTACCATTAACATTAACTTTGCCAATTCCAAAAATCCCTTCAGATGCTGCACTGACCGACAGTCGTACATTACCAATCCACTTTTTCCGGCTTCTCATTCATTGTAATGTTAGGTTAGATAGGTAGAATACTTTTTCTTTTTATTTCTGTTCATTGGTAATTTTCTTATGTATATCTGGAGAATTATATCCGCTATCAATCCGCCACCTATATAGCTATCGCTTTTGAGAATTGAAAAATACAAATCCGCCATCAAAAGCGACTCGCCGCTCTTTTGGGAAAAGCCGCCCAGAGTGCTTTTTGTACGCCAGTCGAAAAAGTTGTCACTCTATTGACGCCTCCTTTTTTTATCTGGAATGGTTATGTTCAAAATAGAGGCACCATAACGTCGCTTTCCACTTCTGTCATAAAAGTTATTTCTTGGGGAAAAGCACGATTTATAAACACCGTAAAAAATGTGGTTAAATTTTATTGAATTCCAATATTATACTCCACAAGAGTCAACGAAAACTAATACATTGTCAATCAATTTTCATTGTCATCCACAGTTCGTCTCTCAAATATGGCAATGAATATTCCATCCGTAAAGTCCTCTTTTGGTCGCGAATAAATGCAGTTTTTACCTATCTTTTTAAACTCGGGATTGCCGACCCGCAACCATTTGTTACGCAACGCTTTCTTACCACTTAGCAATTTGAACTGTGGACATATTTGTAAACAGCGTTGAACAACCTGACAAATTGTAAAATAGAATTATGAAATAAATATCGAACCAATAAAACCACCTCTTCATTCTCCTCCTCATACAATGAACATGTTGAATAAGCGACACGCTTTACTTTTGGAAATGCCAACATTGCATGGGTCAGCATTTTGATTTGCAATCCAGCTAATTTATTCAATCGCGTTGGATCCTTTTCATCTGAATGCAATGACATTCGATTTTGCATTCCCGATCCTGAGCATGAAGGATCTACCAAAACGTATTCAACCAAAGAACATGTTTCATCGCCTGCAAAAGTGTTTATTAGAGCGAAATTATATTGATGAATTGGAACTTTGGGCCTACTTAATGTAAGGGCATCTGCGTTTATGGGCTCAACGATTGTAGCATTAGCTGATTCCACCATGCTACAGAGTATTTTGTAACGTTGGGCATCCTGTTCAACGGAGTAAATTTTACCCTGGTTATGCATAACATTTGATAGATGAATTGTTTTCATTCCTGGCGCTGCACACATATCTAATACCACGGAACCGCTAGGAGGTTGTAAAAGTTCAGCAACAAGACACGTTCCCTAGAAAATTTAAACTTCTTTTAATTTAATTTAATTAAAATTAACAGCATAGTACGTATATTTTTTAAATATTGCCTAATATACGGCGAATTCATAATGCAACTGTTTGTTATTTGTCATGTAACTTTCTTCACGTTATACAGTTGTCATGTACAATGAGTCAAAAATAAATAAACCAATGAACTGTGTGAGAAAGTGCCGCGTCTGCTAAGTGTTTTTTTGGAAAACTAACTCAGCATCTTCACGAAATAATAAGAGGTTTAGCTAGGGAGAAAGGATGCTTTAATCCATCGCAGCCTAAAAGTTAGAAGGCAGAGCCTAAAGCTGTCAGCCATTTACAATTCTCCTACGTTAAAGTACCTCTTGTTTCCTTCTATTGTGCCCGTAAAGCGTTCGAGTTTAATATCTAGTATATCAAATTATTTATTTTTGCATTATTTTTTATTTGCTCTTGATTTAATTGGTATAAGAAATTTTAATAGCTCAGGTAGCCAATAAGAGATCTGCTTGCAACTGCGAGAAAATTAATACTTATACGGGGGCTGCCTCCATATGAGCACTGATCATTATGTATTGTGGGGTAAATGAGAAGTATTTTCAGCTTAACTTAAGAGTATGTTATACGTAAGGAATGGTTTCTAAGAACACAATAAAATAATGTGCTAGCTGGATGAATATAATTAATATATGCAAAATTACTCCTCTTCATTTAATAATTCCGAACACGAACGCTTGCAGGAATATCTTTACAAGTATTGCAGATTTCAGATTTTTTCGCCATTGAAATGTTAAAGTTCAAAACATAGACACATGCTGCTGAAATGCAGAAAGTATAAAACTGTGCGAAATGTTTTAGAAAGTACATGTTATCTACAAATCAATCAAAGGACACCGACAACAGCACCCTTGCCTATATAACGTGGTAAAACTAATAGAGAAAGCAAGGGGAATCATTGTAGCATTTAGAAGCAAAAGAATTTATGCAAAAAAATGGTTAAAAAGGTACTCAAACGAGTGTCAAGCAAATTATCAACTTAAATCCAAATTACTACCACCTTACTACACTAACACCGTTGACTCACCTTATCTTGCAGCATGAACTTCTTCTCCTTTACATATTGGTGACAAGCCCAGTAGTGTTTCTGTTTCGGATGGAATACCAATAAGTCCGATACGTGCATATCGACGACAAATTCATCCTCCTCTAGGGCGCATATGGCTTCTAAATAATCAGTGTACGACTCAAATGTGACTTCTTTCTTTCGCCATTCTTCGGCGGTGAGCATTTCAAAAGTTTTTGCCATCGAAATGATATTTGTGTTGACGCGAACATATCGGGGTTTGGGGTCTGTAAAGACAACAACAATCAAAAACCAACTAACAATCAAAAGAGCTAGAAGTGACATTTAAAACGTTTTTGGCACTACAAAACAAGTTGGTGCATCATTTTATTTATTCTTCTTTTGTACAGCTTGTGTCTGCGTGTCCTCATGGAACGCCTTGAAAACATACAGACAAATGATAACATTGACAACAATGACGGCAGAGGACACTGAAATGCAGTTGTTCTCGAATCCAACGATTCCGAATGAGTTTTCAATCCAATGCTTGATGCCATAAAATGTTATAAATGGAGTTGTAAACATCAGAGTGCTGAAGAACAGAAGCCACAAATATGCCTGGCCACTGGTGTCGTTGTACTCCTCTTCGTCTTCGGTAGGGAGCACATTAGTCTGTTCGGCAAGAAGCTGAGTTTTTTGTTCCAATTGGCGTTTATACTCATTGCGTGTGTTTAATTTGCTTTTCTTTGATGACATAGCTTAACGTAGTAATACTTAACGTGCACAAGATACGAAATGGACGAGTGTACCTTTTATTCTTTTATCACTGGCGATCGCTTCTTCTCCACCAAACTCGGTTATCAGCTTATCTCGATATTGTCGTACGGTAGTTACCGGTCTGCTTTCTCCGTTTAGTTGTTTTCTTCCTAAAAGCAATTCAGTCACAAGGACGGTGCAGAGCGCAGAGTCTAGGCGGGGATTTTCTTCCAAAATTTTGGATTGAGCAATGGCTTTGTCGATGTCGGCTCGATTGTCAATGTAGAGTTTCAGCACTGCTTGCATCCCTTGCATACGCTACAAGAAAACAAAAAACGTGTAACATTATTAATGAATAGTTTTTGTTGGCCCTAGTATACATACCGCATGTTTTTCTTCAAAAATTAGGGATTTGAGGGATTTTTTGCGTTCTAGAGCTGCTTTGAGAACAGACGCAACGCGCTTGTACTGTGTGGGTACTTTTATGGAATGATTAAACCCCATTATTTCGCAAGGGAGAGAAAAATAAAGGTATTTTATGTGTATGCGATGCACGTGATTTAAAAAATAATAAAAAGAACTGAGAATTGCTTGACAGTTGCTCGTTAGTTTAATCATTGCTCGTTATGTTGTGCATTAACAAGGGATAGTGCTGCATAATTCTAGGCTTAACATGCAAACATTGGGCTTGGGGTATGAGCACACTTTCACACAAATAAAAACAACCAAATTATATTAGGGGTATTCATGCAACGTCGGAAAGTCGTCGTAAAGGTTGTAAACGTGATAAAATTACAAAGTGATAAATGAACTGTCAAAATTTGTATGGGAAATCTTTTCCAACAATATCGGAATTTTCTCACAGGAATTGGGTGCGTAAACTGAGATGGTAAACGTTGTAAACTTTTGAAATGCTATTTGGACAATTAATCAGTCACTTTCACTCATCAAACATATGTGCTAAAATGAAATCGAGAACGGAAAGAGAACAATAGAAACAAAATTCTATCAATAAATAAACTACTAAAATGAGCTTGAACTTAGTGGGTGCAGTTTAGGGTCGTTCATGAAACGTCGTTCTAAAATTACAATCTTTCGCACGTAATAAAATTACGACATTGTTGAATACCCTTATTATGTTATCATTATTAAGTAAAATTTACTATTATATAGTATTTAAATACAAATTTAATTAAAGTTACTATACAAATTTAAATATCATACAATTGTATTTCTAATAATGCTCAATTAATAGAACATTGAATATTTACAACGTATTTTCATATAAGCTTATAAGCATATTTTGAGTTCTATAGTCTCTATACAGTTGAAGTCTAAAATTATCATTTGATCTTAAATGATAAGGTTGATGGACCCCCGCGCATGATTTTTTTTTGGTGTGGAACCAGTTTTATGGGCGAGGGGACTAAGGCGTATACGGAGAGAAAATTGTTGAAATACTTCAACCGAGTTTGTGCGGTGCTATTATAATATAACTTATTATATTACCTAAATATTTTATTTCATTTAATAGTTCAATTGTTTTACCTTCTATCGATAAATTAATAATATCATTACTATTAATCACCATGCATTTTTTATTAATATAAATTTTAAGTTTATTTCATTGGAACCACACAAGTAAAGTAAATCTTCCAGTCTGTAGCTTATAGCAACAAGAAAATCATCTTGTTGCTGATGGAAGTGAGCCTTAATCCAACCGAATCACTGAACGTGCCCGTGAAAATATCGTTTCACTTGGGGTTTAAGGCCCGACCTGAATTCGTATCTTTAGCTGGTATCTGTAGCTGAGTGAAAAGTTTTAAACAAGGCAACCCGTAACCGCTTACACAATGAGTATCTTCGTGAATCTGTAGCTTGAAGTTGAATAGAGGGCAACTTCATGCAAAAAGTTGCTCATTTGATCTTTATAAAATGCATGTAAACAATTGTCAATTTTATTTATCCAATCTCAAGGATAATGAACACATTATAATACTAGTGATTTCAGTTTAATGCCTGAAACACATGTGCAGAATTCTCCTTGCAGAAAAGATAGAACACACAGTTTTCAATGGGAGCGAACACATGTAAAATCTGCAAGCGTTGCAGTACTGAAAGTTGTCTCTATTTCTAAATCCACTGCAAAAATTCAATAGCACCACAACACAAAAGAAACAAAACGTAATATTTAGATATTTGGCATCATTGAATTATGACGTTTAATCCGCATAAAAAAAAACAAATAAATGCCATAACAAAACAAATGTATATACATGAAAATGTTTTCCAATTTGAATGGCTTGATGAAGGAAGCAATTACTGAACGAATGCCTATTCAATCTTATTATGACCTAAGAGCATAAAGTAAATCCAGTAAAGTATCAAAGATGAGATTCCTTTTTTCAATGTGTATTTGGAATGAATGCTTCAACCAACTGAAAACCAAGTTCCTACCATATGCATATTTTTTTATTTATTTCATATAATGAAGCACTATGTAAGCTGAATGTAATGACAGGAGCAACTGCACTGCATGTATGTCAAACAAAAATATAATGCACATGTGTTTTGCTTGCTGCACTGCGTGCCGCACTGCATGCAGAACCACTGCACGTATGTTTCAGGCATAACAAATATTAATTGGGTTTTTGATCCCGATGAACTTCAACTTTTATCATTTAATGTTATTAATAGCTGTGAAATTGAACTAATAGATTCTTTTGCCAGTTATGACTTAGTTCAAATTAATTGTAGCCAAAATGATTTTAATCGTGTACTTGATCTTGTTTTTGTTGACAGAGAATTAACAATATCAATTAATAAATCATTGTATCCAAATTTTTCCCAACTCTGTCCATCATAAAGTTTTATGTGTTAATTTTTCATTCTACGAGTATTTTAAACCTATTAGTTGTGGTAAATTTTATGTTAAATTACTCAAAAGTAAATTTCGAAGGCATAGTGAGTTATATGTCGCAAATTCCCTGGCGTTTAAATTTTAATTCAATGAATTTGTCACAATCTGTTACGTTCACCTGTAAATATAATTAATAATTCATTGGGCCTGCGCACACGAGTATGCTTCAACCGGTTGAACGTCATGTTTGTTGGTGGGACGGGTGAGGAGGGAGCACAGTTTGAGAGGCATTGGAGAGCAATTTTTCACCCAAAATTAAGTGGTTGAAGAGGTTGAATCTACCAACACATGCATGCGTTTCTGACAGTATTGGTATTAAAAAAAAATACGGCGGCTAGTTCGGTGTTAATCGAATTACACATACATATAAAGTTTGGTATATTACGCAAAATTCAACCGGTTGAACATATTCCCGTGTGTTTGGAAAGTAACCATAATGACTACGGTTGAAGCATACACGTGTGCGCAGGCCCATTAAAACCAAACTTACTTGTTATGTGTTGTTTACCTCCCTTTCCCGTATCTGTTGTCAATGTCAACATGACAGCGCATCCCAAGGCAAATTTCCCCAAAGCAAATTTCAATGATAGGCGTTGCCAACAAGGCAAATAAACAATAGCTAGAGAGAAATTCCTAGGTGGCAGTTGGTGGCATTGATGACGGTTTAATTGTGTCACAAGTGCCAATGTGACCGCACAGTAAGGTCAATACTAGAAAACCTATAAAAAAAGGTTTAAATTTTATATTATATAATAAAATTGTCTCCAATTTTCTCAAAAATTGTATAAATCAACGTGTAGTTTAAATAAATTAGAGTCAGTGTTTTGAAGGGGTAAGTTCAAAGACAAACATAAATAACCGTGGAAAATTAATCAAAGATTTTGTGTAGGAAAATTGTTAACGGTGATCACAAAGAAATTGTGATCGCCATACAAAAAGTTACCGGCGTAACCGTTTGCCGAACTGAGTGTGTGCTGTGTGTGTGTCCTTCTTTTGTTGGTTGTGCAAATTAACGTGTGCGTCGTCGATAATCAAAAAAAAAATTATCCATTTGTTCTTTGAAAAACAAAGGCAATAAAACAAACAAAGTACATAAACTACTCGTCGAATTAAAAGGATTTTCTACACAAATGAAAACGCATACAAAAAATTAAAACCTACACAAAATTAAATTAAACTTACAACAATACTTCGAATAAAGAAATACATTTGCACCCACAATTACACAAAAATATTAAGCACACAATGAACAAATATAGGCCTGGGAGAAAATTTATTTTAGTTAATAAAATAATTTTTTGGTTAAATATTTTTTTGTTGTTTAATTGGTGTATGCGAGATAATCGCTCAACGCCTATATAGAGGCCCATATAGGTAGGATAAATAAATAAGGTTTAAGTCGCGGAGGCAAGAAGGAGTAAGACCTCAATTACGCTCAACAGGGTGGCGCAAAATTTAGTTTGTTTTTTTTTTATATTTTTGTGTACATATTCTTTTTGTTAAATTTTGTTATTTATTTATTTATCTAGTGTTAAGTTTTTTTTTTATATTCTATGTTATTTATTCTTTTTGTACTTGATTTATTTCTTCTATTTTAGTATTTATTTTTGTTGTAATTCATTTATATATATTTTTTTGTTATTATTTATTACTTTTCTCTGAAATTTCTTTGCTTAATAATTTATACTTAATCTTTCTTTGTTATTTATTTAATTTATTATTTATTCAATTTATTTTTTTTATAGTTCTTTTTTTTAATCATTTTTTTATTTATTTAACTTATTGTTAGATTAATTTACTTTTAATAGTTTTCTTTTGTTTAATTATATATTTTTTTTGTTAATTTAATCATTTTTTTTAAAAATTATTTATGTTTTTATGTATAATAAAGAACGCATTGCACTATGTTGAAGCGATTGTGTTTTTATTTAGTTTGTTGATTCATGTTTGTTTAAGCCCATAATGGCTTGGTAATGACACTTTTAGGGGTGTTTAGGGTGCTTAATCCGGTGGAGATGGAATGAGCTGACGACGATACCTTTCAAATTTGGGGAAGTTCCAAAATGGCCGCCGAACTTCCAGGTTGGGAGGGAAAAATTGGCCCGCTGAATTGCACCATCAGCGCCCGAGGTGTGGTGACCGTCCGTCCGCGTTTGTGGAGGTAAGCCAAGGCGGTTTGTGTTTTTGTTTTGGTTGTGACACGTTTTATGTGGTGTAGTAGGTATTGTTGTGTGCGATGACAAGAGCCCTCCCATCCGGAGAGCTGAGTCGAACAACGCAAGCGTGCCGTGTCGTCGCACTTGACAACTGTCATCCCATTCCCATTCTGTCCCATCCTTAATTCCTATCCACATCATCATCTCCTTTCCACTTTCTGCTCCCAACGCCCTCTATAGCCTTCTGTTCTACCTATTACAAATCCTTTAAGTTTTTTATTGATAATTTAAAAGATGCTATTAATATGCACGTACCAAAAGTCAAAATTAACAATAATTCAAAGCCCCCGTGGTTTAATAAAAGGCTTTCTAATTTAAGTAAGAAAAAAACAAGGCTTATAAAATAGATCGTAAATGTGCAAATAAGAGCAATTATATACGGTTGGAGCGGGAATTCAATGTTCGATTCGTTGCATACCCTATCCCATCCCATCTGTAAAACTAATATCCCCAAAATGTGGACATGACTTAAAACACGATGGGGATTAAAATAGAAAATGACAATGTCACAACAAATTTTACGGCTCTACAAAAGACAAGGTTTTTCTCCTGCATATGTTATGGGGTAGTGTATAAAAATATTTTTTTAAATAAAAACGCCCCTTAAAGTTGGCGTGGGTCAAAATGGTCTATAGACGAAATGTTCATTTTAATATTACTAATGATTCGCCATCAACATTTTTTTTGATAACTTCATAATTTGACCGAAAAACGTTTTTTTATTAAAAACGCCCCCAAAAAGTGGCGTGGCAAAATAATTTATATGAACGAAATAAAGATATTACGATTGTCTAAATACGCTTTTCAGACCTTATTTTAAAATGCCTTACGGTTTGGCTAATAAAAACGTTTTTCTAAAAAAGGGGCGTGGCAGTGGGCGGATTTCAAAAAAAAATTTCATCATTCTAGTTCAAAATTTAAGGCCCAAAAACTGGTGACGTACGGACGGACGGACAGACATGGCTAAATCGACTCTATTCTATTCTGAGTCGATCCATGTACTTTGAGGTATATGTAGGTAAATTATTTCTCTATGTTACAAACTATGTATCAAAACTAATATACCCCTGTGGGATAGGTTATAATCAATTGGTATACCTAAAAGTATGCAATACTTGGGGTCTACATGGGGATGGGATAGGGTATTCAACGATTTGCACAGTGGATTGTAGCCTTCTCATGTGTTTTAAATGAAGACCATCCACGAATTGCTGAATATTTTAATAATGAAGTGTCTGAAGTCGGGGATGCTCTTTTGAACTTGAACAGTGATAACAATCCTGGTCCGGATAGAGTATGTGCCTCCAATTGTTCCTCAAAAATGTGCAGCTGCTCTCCCGAGCCCCTATTTTATATTTTTAATTGCTGTCTTGTGAGCGGTGAATTCCTTTCGGAGTGGAAAAAATCGTTTATTATTCCAATTCACAAAACTGGTCCTAAGCAGGAAATATCTAATTATCGTTCAATTTGAAAACTATCGTCCATACCAAAACTTTTTGAAAAAATTGTGTATGGAAAGTTGGCTTTTTTACTCAAGGAATATATTTTACCATTTCAACATGGATTTGTTGCAGGAAAATCTACAACCACCAATCTTGCAAATTGTTCAAATTTTGTTCTTAATAAACTCGAGGAAGGTTTACAAGTCGATGTAATTTACACGCAAAGGCCTTCGATAGAGTCAGTCACTTAATTTTAATCAATAAATTGGAAAGATTGGGATTTCATCCAAGTATGTTGAAATGGTTAATATCCTACCTGAAAGGTCGTATTCAACTTGTAGCTATTGACCAAATACTTCCTAATCCTGTTATGGTATTATCAGGTGTTCCTCAAGGGAGCCATCTTGGTCCACTCCTTTTTCTTATTTTCAGCAATGATATGCTCGAAATCTTTTCAAATTCTATTCAACTTCTGTTTGCAGATGATTTAAAGTTTTCAGGTGCATAAAATCTACTGATGATTGTCTTCTCCTACAAGTTGACCTTCTAAGGCTAACAGAATGGTGCTTAGTTAACCAATTATTCTTGAATGTCTCTAAGTGTCAATATTTTTCGTTTGTCCGTATCGTATCACCGGTATTCTTTGAATACAAAATTAAGAATAATATCCTTGAAAGATTATCAGAGAAAAAAGACACTTGCTTGAATAAAAGGTCAGATGAAATATGCTATCTTATTAGGGATAGTGATACCCAGATACAATTTAACTTGCTCAATTTAACACTACATACAATAATTAATATAGGGTGAAGAGAGAGCGCAACACAGCCGATTTTTTTTTTCGACAGTCTTTATTTTGGCTGTATTGTCCTCTTACACACATTCAGTGCAACCAAATCTTTTATTAATTATATTTTTAAATTTTTTTTTATAAATTTAAACATACACAATATTTATACATATATTTTCGTCACTTAGGGGTTTATCAAATAATTTGTAAGCATTTCGTTTCTTCATTAGATACCTAACGATGAAACATTTTATTTGATAATTGTCAAGTCTTACTTGTATATAAAATTTTACAATTTTTAATAGGTACACATGACATGTTTTATTTTATATTAATATTTGTTTTAATTATTTGGTAATAATATTATTACTATTTAAGAACGTATTTTTAATATTGTTGAATAGGGCATTTGTATATAACGGGTGATTTTTTAAGAGCTAAGTTTTTTAGGTCGGCAGCACTGGTTAGTAATGGCGTCCAAACGTCATCTGTCAAAGTGAAAAATTTTCAGTATACTCTGCCATTTAATAATGGAAAGACTTACAAACGAGGAACGATTGCAAATTATTAAAATTTATTATCAAAATTCGTGCTCTGTGAAAAATGTGCAAATCCGCTGTTTTATCGAAAAGTTATGTTCAGCAATGAGGCTCATTTCTGGTTCAACGGATACGTAAATAAGCAAAACTGTCGCATCTGAAGTGATGAACAGCCTTATGCTATAAAAGAATTACCGACACATCCCGAAAAAAACGATAGTTTGGTGTAGTTTATGGGCTGGTGGCATCATCGGTCCATTTTTCTTCAAAGACGACCGTGGAAGAAACGTTACCGTTAACGGCGAACGATATCGAGCCATGATACGCGACTTTTTTTGCCCGAGTTGGTGAGTTGAACTTGGTTGACATGTGGTTTCATCAAGACGGTGCCACATGCCACACAACCCGTGAAACAATGGATATGTTGAAGGATGAATTTGATAAGCAGGTTATCTTTCGAAATGGCCCTGTGAGTTGTGGACAAACCGAACACGATTGAAGCTTTCGAATGGACCATTTGAAACGGAGCCGCGGACAACATTTACATGAGGGTGTCTTCAAAGCGTAAACGGCAAAGGCCTATTTATCGATTACAATAAAAATTTTGAATATTTTATGCAAATTTGAGTGTTTTATTCGATTTTAAAAAAAAACATATGAGAAGACTACAATCCGCTGTGCGGATCGATGCATACCCTATCCCATCCTATCCTTAAAATTAATATCCCCAAAATGTGGTCTTTATGATCATAAGGTATTGAAAATAACTGTTGTTCTATCTATTTTCTTGCGAAAAAAGGTAATCTTTCATTGGCTTGCCATTCAAGCTTGTAGTGGCGGTCACCGATACGGTATGAAGCCAACAATCGGAGGATCTTGGTAGGTATGTATTGTGATAGACATTTTCAAATTCTTTTAACTTTTCGTCGACAAGGTAGACTGTATTGTTGCCGGATATTAGTGGGTCTGATGAGAAGAGTTGTTTATTTTGTTTCCTACCCGAAATTTTATTTAATTCCCGAAAAATGTTAGGGAAAGCCTTAATATGTTTCAGCCTCCTCACAAACTTCTTGTTCAGTTCCACTCTAAGAGTGTCCTTTATAATTTTGTTCAGGCAGGAAATTTACGCAGAGAGCCCTTTATAGCTTGGGTTGGTTCTTTTAAGTTTGCCCTTCCAAGCTTTTCTTGTTTTAAGGAGATTTTTAACATTTGTAGACACTTTGAAGGGGTACTTAATAGCGTTTGTCTTTTTATACCCTATCCCAAAGGGGTATATTAGTTTTGACATTAAGTTTGTAACATAGAGAAATAATTTCGATCGATATACCTTAAAGTATATGGATCGATTCAGAATCGCTACCTGAGTCGATCTATCCATGTCTGTCTGTCCGTCCGTCTGTGTGTCACCGATTTTTGGGCCTTAAATTTTGTGCTAGAAAGTTGAAATTTGGAATATAGACTCTCTGACCGACGAACAAGTGTAAAAAAATCCGCCCACTACCACATCCCCTTTTTAGAAAAACGTAGTTTTTCTCCAAACCTAATGAATTTTAAAAAAGTGTCTGAGAAAAATATTTAGATATTCTTATATCTATATTTCGTCCATACAAAGTTTTTGCCACGCCAACTTTTTGGGGGCGTTTTCTATAAAAAAACGTTTTTTGATAGATTTTTCAAAATAATTGAAAAAAAATTTCGATTCAAGCTCATTAATTATGATTATATGAACATTTCATCCCTAGATCATTTTTACCTTAAGTTTTTGGGTACGTTTTCCTACAAAAAACATTTTTATACCCAACCCCAAGACATATGCAATAGAAAAACGTAGTTTTTTTTTTTTTTTTTTTTTAATTTATAAACTGTCTGAACAATATGTTGTGACAACGTCATTTTCTACCTTTTATCGTCATAAAGCCTACATTTCGGGGATATTAATTTTAAGGATGGGATGGGAAAGGGTATTCAACGATCCGCACAGCGGATTGTAGCCTTCTCATATTCCATAGGGGTATATTAGTTTTGATACATAGTTTTAAACCAACTTAATGGTGATTAACGAATCAAAGTTCAATTAAATAAAAGTTGCGGAGTTCATCAATCTTTTTCCTTTCTTTCTCGGAATTCATCAATCTTTTTCCTGATCATTCTCCGGACATTTTAACAACGAGCGAATTGATCATTAGAAATAAAATACCCCCCAAACTAACAAACGGGAAAATCAACTGTGAAGGCTTTAAAAACGACATCGAAAATAGAAAATAGAGTTAATAGCGGAGCCGAGGTAGACAAAGTCGCGTACTACCTTAAAGTTATATCTGTCAATGGTGACGTTCTGTCCAATTCGTCGATGTTGTGTGTCCTTCCGTGTTGACAGCATATACTTAGTCTTACCCTCATTTACTGCTAAACCCATTTTTGCCGCTTCCTTCTCTATACTAGCAAACGTGGCTATGACATCACGTTGAGTCCTACCAAAGATGTCAATATCATCGGCGTATGCTAGTACCGATGTAACGATTTTTGGAAAATTGTGCCTCTGGTGTTGGCTCGGGAGTTTTGCACAATCCTCTCAAGAATCAAATTGAAGAACTCACATGACAGTGCATCGCCTTGAATAAATCCTTTTTTGGTATCGAATGTGTCGGTGAGGTCGTTTCCGACCCTGATGGAGCAGCGAGAATTCTCTATCGTCATCCTACACAAACGGACGAGTTTGGGCGGTATACCAAAACTAGACATGGCTCTGTATAGTTCGTGTATATAAATGCTGTCATATGCGGCTTTGAAATCGATGAATAGGTGGTGGGTATCGATTTGGACTTCTTGGGTTTTTTTCCAGGATCTGCAGAAATGTGAAAATTTGATCGATTGTGGACTTTCCTGGCCTAAAACCACACTGATAAGGGCCGATCAGGTTGTTGGTAAACGGTTTCAAGCGTTCATATATTACGGCAGATAGGATCTTGTAAGCGATGTTGAGTAGTCTCCTTTTTTGTGGATCGGGCATACGATGCTGAGGTTCCATTCTTCAGGCATGCTTTCAACCGACCAAATTTGGCTTATGAGTTGGTGGATGTTGCTTACCAAGTCATCTCCGCCAGCTTTATAAAGCTCAGCGGGAAGGCCATCATTTCCGGCGGCCTTATTAAGCTTGAGTATAGATATAGCCATCCTCACTTCACTTAGGTCGGGTGGTTGGCAGTTTTCGCTGTCGTTGCCAATATTAAATGGTTCGTTCTGCCTGACAGCGGAATGTTGTTCGTCATCTCCGTTAAACATCCTGCAGAAGTGGTTCTTCCATATCCTCAGCATCGACTGTGTCTCAACTACGATATTTCCTTGTTTCTCTCGACAGGATTCTGTTCGAGCCTTGTAGCCTTGGCTTTGACGTTTTACACTTTGGTAAAACTTGCGAACATCGTTCCTGGAGTGGCACCTCTCTATATCCTCGATCGCGCGCTCTTTTTTCTTCTTTGTGAAAAGCCGATGTTCTTCCCTTCTTCTTTGCCTATAAACCTCAATGGCAGCTCTCGTCTTCACCTGCAGCTTAGCCTTGTAGGCCTCGTTCTTGGCTGCGAGCATCTGTCGGCATTCCTCATCAACCAGGGGTTTCTTGCTGGTGGGCGCGAGAAACCTAGCACATCAGTTGCGGCTGATCTAATGGCCTGTTGGCATCGTTGCCATTGCTCTTCGACATTCGATGCTGGTGGTATGGTGTTAATCGAGAGGTTAAGGGATACGCGTTGTGGGAAGGTCTTGGCGGTCTCTTGCGATTGCAGTATTCAAACATTAAATTTTTTCACAGTATTTCTGGATTGTTGTGGCGTGGTGGATATCCGCATTCTTACCTTGGCTGCTACAAGGTAGTGATCCGCGTCGATGTTAGCTCCTCGGAATGTTCGGACATCCAAAATACTGGATGCGTGCCTCTTATCTATCGCAATGTGATCAATTTGGTTGACCGTTCGTTGATCTGGAGACCGCCATGTCCCCTTATGGATATCGAGGTGAGGAAACCGTGTGCTGGCTATAGTGGCATTTCGTTCCGTAGGGAAATCAATTAGCCTATGTCCGTTACCAGACGTGTTGTCGTGTAGGCTATGTTTTCCGACAATACTTCTAAAGATGTCTTCTCTTCCTACCTTTGCGTTAAAATCTCCCAGCACGATTTTAACATCGTACTTCGGTAGTCGCTCATAGGTTTTGTCAAGGAGCTCGTAGAAGCAATCCTTAGCTATATCATCTTTTTCTTCCGTCGGAGCGTGAGCGCATATAAGGCTTATGTTGGCGAATTTGGTTTATATTTTAAAGTATATGGATCGGCTCAGAATCGATAGCTGAGTCGATTAAGCCATGTCTGTCCGTCCGCCCGTCCGTACGTCACCAGTTTTTGGGCCTTAAATTTTGAGATAGAGTGATGAAATTTGGTACACGTGCTCTTTGTTTCTCAAAGCAGAACAAGTGTAAACATTTTTGAAATCCGCACACTGCCACATCCCCTTTTTAAGAAAACGTAGTTTTTGGCCAAACTGTAAGGAATTTTAAAAAGTGTCTGAGAAGCGTATTTAGAAAGTCCTAATATCTATATTTAGTTCATGTAAAGTTTTTTGCCACACCCACTTTTTGGGGGCGTTTTTAATAAAAAAAAACCTTCTACGGTCAAATTTTAAAATTTTTGAAAGAAATGTTTGATGCAGAATCATTAGTAATATTAATTTGAACATTTCGTCTATAGACCATTTTAACCCACGCACACTTTAAGGGGGCGTTTTTATATAAAGACCATTTTTATTCACTACCCCATAACATATGCTGGGGAAAAGCCTTGTCTTTTGTAGAACCGTAAAATTTGTTGTGACAATGTCATTTTCTAGGTTTAATCCCCATCGTGTCTTAAGCCATGTCCACAATTTGGTGACATTAGTTTTACAGATGGGATGGGATAGGGTATTCAACGATTCGCACAGCGGATTGTAGCCTTCTCATATGTTTTTTTTTTAATTTTAATTTAATTTTACGTACCTATTTTTTTGACGCTGCTTATGCGGTTTGCTTTGCAAAATTCTCATAACAAACAGTGCATTTTGGAAAATATTTGACTGCCATCTACCGACTCCATATAACAACAGTTCCACTTAAATTCAAATAAATTTACAAATAACATCATCGTTTTCGTTAAGTCCAAATTTCATCTATAGCTCATACAAATTCCTGACAAATATTTTGTATATTCTCTCCTTCTCAAAGAAGTACATATTCAATGGAAATGTTCTCTAATTGTCTCCCCAAATATGCGCATGCACACTACAATTACAAACACTGTTCAGTTTTCTTTTGTACCCCCTACAGAGAGAAAATTTCCCTTGCTGCTTGCTATTGCTACACTCAAAATTAGAAATCCATAAATACACACATGTACATATACACGGATCATCACATCATTTTCATCAATTCATCATACCCAAAAAATATTATTTCCAATTTCCCCATCGCATAAACATTTCCTTATTCCTATCCGGAAAAAAATATATTTCCCGTGAAGAAGTGTAGGTATACTCTACTCCACCATACATCCATCATGTATGTATCTGTGGGAACAAGTTTCCAATTTTTCCTTTTGAGCAATGTGGAAAGAAAATATAGATCACCCACCAGGCAAAAAGGTGTGCTCTCTCTTGTAGCACAAGTGCACAACCAACATTACAAAACTGATTTTTCTCTACACACGAGACATGATGTGGAAAAACTATATTCTCTAACGAATTTCCCCCCAAAAATAAATCACACACACATAAACTTTCCAGCACAAAAAGGAAATTCTCAAATCCATCCCTTTACGGATAGTTAGTGTTAAATTTTCATCGGAACATGTCTGAAGTATATATATTTTTTGTTATCTTTATAATTTGAATTTTCAATAAGAATACATTTTTTTTTTAAATAATAATAATCATACTATGAAGAGAAAATATATTCAATGTTAACTGTGTTGTTCAAGTTCAAAAATATGTTCTAATCTTTGTGCTACGAATAGCTATATCTAATATGAAAAAGGAAAAATTTCATAATGAAAATTACAGTGCGAAGAAATGATTATTATGTGTAGCTACCTATATCTATTTGCAAATCCGTTGCGTATATTTCTATGCGTTATAGTTTAACGTATGCGCGTATGTGATAATAATTATATTTTTCTATTCGAGAAAAAAGTATTAAATTAAAATTAGACCACAAACAACGAACAAATAAAAATGTCCTTTCTGTACACAGTTAACAGTAATAAATTCAATAAATGAAAAACAAACGGATATATTATTCTTAAAAACAAGTACAAAATATTTAATAATAATTTACCAAGGATTATATAAAAAATACATAAAAATTAAAATGTTTAAAAAAATACCTATAAAAAAATTCTCCAAGTTTTACATACACGTACTCGGATAAGTTTTCAAAATTGGTGGAAAATAATACTCTCTTGCTCATCGTTGGAAAACCTCTACATGAAAGCTCTATATGTGTTACAAAAACAAGGGTAGTAGAGCACCGCGTTTTTTCACCACCATCAACGACACCACACTTTCCTAATAGTCGTTGAAAGTGCAAAAAGGTCCACGGAATATATAAAAAAAGATCTAAAATAAAAATAGAGGGAGTGAGTGAGAGCGATATCTTATAGCACCATTACCACTCAGCAAAAGTATCTACAAAATACAAATATTCTTAAACGAAGAAATAAAATGGAAAGACATAATTGGGAAGACAGGAGCAAATATATCTAACATAAAGAAGAGTTCTCATCCTCTCGGTCAAATTTGGGGGTGTGCTTCGGTGCGGGTTATTCTCATTTTTTGGTTTTTGTAGAGAAAAAATAATAATTTTTCTTCATTTTATTTTATTTTGCTCAACTCGCATCCCGATCATTACCTTCAAATATTAAGTAACAAAACAAATAATATATATATATATATATATATATATATATATATTATATGTGTATATTTTAATAATTATTTTTTGTTTTGGTAAGAAAGTGTTCTCATTAGATGTGTTTAGATTAAGGTAGTAACAAAATTAAACATTTAAATTATACAAGAAACAGTTAAAAATAAAAAGCACAAGATACAAAAAATACAAACTCACCTTTTAACATCGAAATTCACCACACATCTAAGGAGTCTATTTACCACCTTCCCAGCAACAATAGAAATTAACACCTAATATACGAGAAATTTAGTCACCAAAAAACATTAAATTTTAATGAACAAATAAAACAACAGCAAAACGTGTTCAAAATAACAGCATAAACGGGTGACAAAACAAACAGAAAATAACGCAAATGAAATGTCCTTAAATGTTTGCCGCCGATAAAATGATGAAAAATGGATGATGATGCCGTATCACCATCAGCAACATCATCATCTCCACCACCATCGTTCTCATCATTGTCGGGGAGCTGCTGCTGCTGTTGTTGTTGTTGTCATCCGCACCTGATCAGCCTCCACCGAGTCGCGTGAAGTATTCAATCTTCTTCGCAGACCGGCGGCAGTGTATGAATCGTGGAATCCATACACGAAATTAGTTTAAGAACAAAATGGCGGATGGTGGACACTCATTTGGAAAGAAGACATTTCATAAGCCAACTTATTGCCACCACTGTTCGGATTTACTGTGGGGCCTAATCGGACAAGGATATATATGCGAAGGTACTTACACTCATTTTCTATTTTTTTAACTAAAATTTCTTGATCTGGTCCTTCTCATATGTATACAATACTGCCATTCAATCTAATAATTAAATGAAATAAATTTTGCATTTACATCTATTTTTTTATGTTTATTAAAAAAACTACAATGATATTGAAAAAACTCAGTGCCTCTTGGCCTTTCTCGCTCGTAATTGTTTGCCCACCACCCCCGATGGTTTTCAACCAGAAAATACATATTATTGGTATACCGAAACTTTTTACTATTAGGAACACATACACAAAGCCATCTTTGCCACCCTCTTCGCATAACACGAATGAACGAGACAAGAGTACACACTCGTCTCGGTGTATAACACGAGAAAATGATCGATAATCAGGAAAAGTAAATTCTTATCTGGAAAATTGTACGCATGTACGTGTAATATTCAAATACAATCGTACGTATATGGTGTAGCTAAGATACACAATGTCTCTCTAGCGCCACGTAAAAAACGTGTGCGTTAAAAGTATTTCTGTTCTTATAAATACATTTACTATGACGAATACTTGTTTACAGAAAATAAAACAAAAGTTTAAAGAATTAATTACTCGTAATAAGTGGTGACGATATCGTAATAACTAATTTGGTGACTTAAAGGGGCTCGGTAGATGTCGTTATTTATTTTTCTTTTTAAAATATTCTCAGCTTTGCTTCTTTTTGTGCGCTTATTAAACTTATTAAGATTCGTTAAATATTATATAACAATATTTAACCAGTTTAAGCTTTAATAGAAAATTATTATAAATAAATAAATAAATAAAATATAAAAAATAAAGGTTTTGTCGTGACTCAAAGGGACGACAATTATCGTGTGATTTTTAAAATTCATATAAGCTCAGAATTGTCCTCTGTTTCTCACCACTGCTTCTTTTCATTCTTAAAATTTGTGCTGAAAGTGTGACCAAAGGACAGTTTTTAACCACTACGATTAGATTTAGTAGAAGTAATCGAGAGGGATTCCTATTATTATTAAGTTATATTACATTATTAGGGAAGAATATAGAAAAACACGTTTTTCGGAATAAATACCTACATATTAGTTTATGCCTTTTATACAGATGAAGAATACCTTAACACCATTAAAATCATTTGTGTTAGTCCAAATGTATATTCTGTCTGTCTATACAAGTCGCTAGATGAATTGCATTTAAATTCATGAAGTTGCTGTCAGAGTTACCTATTTCTAAAGAGATTTTTAAATTTAGTATCCTAGACAAAAGATTCTGATAAACGTTTGAACAATATTTTGTGACTATGTCATTTTCTATATTTCATTGCCATAAAGGCCACTTTTGGGGATTTTAATTTTAAGGATATGGTATTCAACGATTCGCACAGCGGATTGTAGCCTTCTAATATGTTTATTTGTTTTGCAAAAAAAAAACGGATGATTTGTTAGAAAATGAGTTGCGCCGTGTACAAAGCTGCACTTTTGTATAACAACATCGTTATCCTAATTAATATTGGTTTATCTACTTACAATCTCAAAAATGGGGATTTCAATAAAATCTAAAAACACTTACACAATAGACAATAATATTCTATGTTCCATTTTCGAGAAATCATTAAATTTAGGAATAACCGTTATACTCATTTTTAGAGAAAAACTGAGTATGTAAACTTTTCAGCTTTTAAATTAGAGTATCAAGTGATATTTAGAATATACATTTTGCAATACAGCTTTCAGTTAAATCCACGCGGTCGTTCGTGAGAAATAAGTCATTTTCAAAAGTACCGTTATGTGCATTTTTAGCCAAAAACTGCCAGCTTATTTCAGATACTTATAAAGGGTCCGCCAAATAACTTTTTTTGAAAATGCTATAAAAAAAACTACTGAATATTTTCTCAAATTTCTTTTTTTATTTGAAAGTACAATCCTTCCGGTTAATAATGGAAAATAAGTTCATTCAAATGGCTGCCTCGGCTGGCCATGCAGTAGCCTACACGATCGGTCCGATTTTTAAGCACATTATCGATTGTGTGCAACTGTATTTCACCAATGGCTTCACGAATATTGTCCTTTAAAGCGTCAATTGTCTCTGGTTTGTCGGCGTATCACTTATCTTTTACGGCACCCCACAAATAATAGTCCAACGGTGTCAAATCGCAGCTCCGAGGTGGCCAAACGACATCAGCTCTGCGGTTGATAATGCGATCTTCAAAAACAGGGCGCAAAACATCGAGTGTAGCATCGGCTCTGTGGCACGTAGCGCCGTCCCGTTGAAACCAAATGTTGCCAATATCCTCCTCTTCAATTTTTATGAACAAAAATTCGTTCAACATGGCCCGATAACGATCGCCATTGACTGTAACGGCCACTCCTTGCTCATTTACGAAGAAAAATGGCCCAATTATGCCTCTGGACCAAAATCCGCTCCAAATAGCGACTGGTTTTGGGTGTATCGGCTTTTCAATGTATGCGTGCGGGTTTTCTGCGACAATGCGACAATTTTGCTTGTTTACATACCCGCCAAGATCAAAATGATCTTCATCTGAAAAGATGATTATTTTGGCAAAATCGGCATCTTCTCTAAGTCGATCGCAGGCCCACTTAACGAAGCGAAAACGCATTGGACGGTCAGTTGGCTTCAACTCCTGAACCAATTGGACTTTGTATGGCGTCATATCAATGTCTTTATGCAAAATTCGTCTCAATGATGTCTCCGAAATGTTCAATTGTTGAGAACGACGGTGAATTGATGTTGATGGCGCTTCACGCACACTTTCTGCCACAGCAGCAATATTCTCGGGTGCACGCACTGTTTTTGGCTTTTCACGCTTTGGTTTATCGATGAGGATGCCAGTTTCTTTCACTTTTTTCACAAGATAATGAACACATGCTGCAACATTACCATGATTTTCAAAGTAATGTCGCAATATTTCCCAGCGTTGTTCAAGCGTATACACAACCATATTCGTTCAGCGGAAGGATAAAACTAATTATCTGTCAAATCAGACATGAGCTAAGTGTTACCATTCACGAAATAAGCACTAGTTGAAAAAAAACGTTAGATGGCGGACCCGTTAGATGCTTATTTATTTATTTTTAGCAATCGTATTTATTTTATATATATGAAACTGTTATATGGGAGGTACCGTTAATTTAGTGCTAGAAGTCCAATTCCAAATAACATCAACATACATACGCGAAATTTCAGTAAAATCGGCCGAATAGTTCAGAGCACAGAACAGCGACTCGTAGGCATACATTTTTTGAGAACTACTTTTTTGAACATAATATCTCAAAACATGCGTATTTATAAAAAATCTCATCTTCGAATTTTCGCGCCATCAGAAGTAAAAAGAAAAAATTAGAAACAACCCGCTTTGCGAATCGTTTAATACTCTATCCCATCCTTAAGTTACATGTTCCCAAAAAGTGGGTGTGGCTAAAAACTGATTGATTATGAAATATAGAAAATGACATTGTCATCACATTTTGTTCAGACAGTTTATCTAAATCTTGTATGTGCTGAAAAAAATGTACCGAATACAGGTTCTACAGAAATCGCGGGCAGGGCAAACAAACTTATATAAGCGAAATATAGACACTTTTTCAAAACTCCTTACGGAGTTTCACTGAAAATTGAACGTGGCAATTAGAGGATTTTGAAAATTTGTACCTACACTTGTTCTGCTTTGTCGAACAGAGAAATTTGAGGCCCAAAATCGGTGACACATAAACGGACGGACAGACAGATATAGCTCAATTAAGCTAGCGATTCTGAGTAGATTCATATATTATACTTTAAGATGTATCTATCGAAATAATTTTTCTATGTTACAAACATAATGCCAAAACTAATATACTCCTAAGGGCAAGGGTATACAAATTTCATGTTGCATAAATAAATAATCACTTAATTACGTTTAAGATTTTGGGATATTTGTGATTGTTTGAACTTAATCCAGTCAACACACAAAGCGGTAGTATTTGGGTTGGAACAGACTGAAATGATGAACACACTGGCGTATAAAAATATTATTAGAAACCCCATTTCTTGCCATTTGAATGTAAAAGTACAATTTATTTAATTCATTAAGTTTGCACCCAGCTGGATAATTTAGTATGCAATTTTGTAAATCTACTTATAAATGTGGCCAGTATTTTTAATTTTAAGTCAACGTAGAAATTCATATAGAAATTTAATTATATTCAACGCAACACAGCATTCTTTGGTGCCTACATATAAAACGTGTATTTATTTAAAATTAAAAAAAACGTTGTGTTATTTCTGATTTTTTTTTACATTTTGCCGCCGAAAATAAAATTCAGTGCTCCATGTGTATTTTTGTTTCGTTTATACACATAAATATAAAAACATATGTGAAAAAATCTGAGAATGTTTTTTTTTTTTTTTTCTGTTCGTCACCGATTTTTGGGCCTTAAATTTTGAGCTAGGATATTGAAATTTGGTATATAGAATCCTTGTCCATGCCACCAGAACAAGTGTTCTGCCACTCACTTTTTTTTTATAAAAACGTTGTTTTTGGCCAAACGTTAGAGAATTTTGAAAAAGTGTCTGAACAACATATAAACTGTATGAACAATATGTTGTGACAATGTATTTTTTTTATATTTCATTGCCACACTTTGGAGAAATTCATTTTAAGGATGGGATGGGATAGGGTATTCAACGATCCGCACAGCGGATTGTAGTCTTCTCATATGTTTATACCCTATCCCATAGGGGTATATTAGTTTTGATACTTAGTTTGTAACATAGAGAAATAATTTAGCTACATATACCTCAAAGTATATGGATCGACTCAGAATCGCACAATCATTGGTTGTATTAATATGAACATTTCGTCTATAGACCATTTTAACCCACGCCCACTTTTGGTGGCGTTTTCCTACAAAAACCGTTTGTATACCCTACCCCATAGCGTGTGCAGGAGAAAAACCATGTCTTTTGTCAAACAACAAAAGATTCTGATAAACTGTTTGAACAATATGTTGTGACAATTATTTTCTATATTATAGGCCCATAAAGCCTACTTTTTGGATATATTAATTTTAAGGATGGAATGGGATAGGGTATTCAATGATCCGCACAGCGGATTGTAGCCTTCTCATATTTTTTTATTATAATGTTATCTCACTTACAACAAAGGGTACGTTAGCCCAAATGTTTTCATTTTGGCTAAAAAAACATTAACACAGGGATGTCCACATCGATGTCGACATAGATTAATTCCACGAAGACTGTGGGATATTTCAGAGTGTTAAATATATTCTACAGAAGCTTAAAATTAGGATGACGATTTGTCTGAAAACTTATTGGTTTAGGAAAATAATGTTACTGTTTAGTCTACGTTTCATATGACTCCTGTAATGAGGCATATTATATAGATCGTCCCAGGGGGTCTTCTTAGGGCAATAAGAGCTTCCTGAATTTTTGTTTAAATAAAGCACAACAAATCAATGTTTTGAAGAAACTCATTTTTTGAGGTGTTAGTTTAATTCATGTCATTTTATGTTTAAACAAAATTTCCTTTAAATGTTTCCCAAACTAACTCATAAATGGTCCATTCTGTGGGTTAAATTTTCGACCACTCTTTCTAGTATATATGTCGGCCGGTATTTCATGAATAACATGAGAACATCTTGCATCACGTAAGGTCATTAGTCGTTTTTGCAGTCTCATTATTACGAGCTCTATGCAATCTGGTTGTTGGATGAATGTCCAATAGCGTAAAATTGGTTCGGAATCTGGCGATGCTTTTATGAATAGTGCGTTAAGTTGGACGATAATGACGACTAAGATGTGGTCGAAGAACTCTATTACTATTTTTAACTCAGCATGATTTTGGAAATAAGTTTCCACAATTATAAAACATTGTTCCGGCGTAATTCTACTCATGATGAAATGGCAATGCATACTTATAAAATGACTACGAAAATGTGTACACTCACTGTTTGTGTACAATAGTTTTTGTTCAATAATAATCTAATATTGTTGAAATATTACTCTTAGGCCTGGTTTTTCAGTGCTGAGTTAACTCTGAGTTAAACCAGAGTTTACTTACTCCAGAATAAATTCAATCTGGAGTTAACCCATGAAGCAGTTTGTTAGTACAGGATGTGTGGTGATTTGATTTATCGATTTTGCTCAGTTATCACTTATCAGCTGTTTGGTTTCCTTTTCCCCAAACAAATGAAAATGCTTTTGTCGCAAACTTACAAGTCTTCCTTCTTAAAACAGTTAAACTCAATTTTTATAACAATTTCAAGTCGCTGAGATCTGCATTTAGATTCTCAAAATCAAATTAAATATCCACATAAATGGAATTGAACAAAATTATTTGCCTGGTATTTTATCATTTGTCACAAACATCATTTACGCATTAAATATTTGAAATTAATACGTGCGTAAAAATACTGCAATTATAGTAGGCAACCTCTTCCCTCGCTCTTTGATCGTAAAATTACACTATTTTTTTTTAGAGTGCAGTTGACAAAATATAAATATAAAAACAACGCTATTGAAAAGTAGCTCCTATTCGATCACCCGTTATTAGAATAAACGTATAAGAAAGGTGTCCAAATTTGTGAGATATACCTACTCTAAACAAGGACAGTTATATAAGAAAAGAGTGATGCTTTGAAACATGTTTTAAAAATTGTATAGAAAATTGATTTATTGAAAACGATTTTAATATAAAATTTTAAATATATCTATGTTCCATAAAAATCGATTTTATAGGAAAATGTCTCCAAAAAGTGGGCGTGGGTTAAAATGTACTAAAGACGAAATGTGCACAATGTTATCGAAGTGGATATACATATTAGAAAACAACGTTTATCTGGGGTGTGTCAGATGATGTAAAGATGAAATATATATACGAATATTGCTAACTAATTTTATCAAAACTTTTTTTTCGAATTGTCGCCACATATGCCAAGAGTTTGGGTATACATAGCAATATCTATATATCGTCCACATAAAGTTTTAAGTCACACACACTTTTTAGGGATGTTACCCTAAAAATGGGTTTTGGTACAATCTAAAATTTAAAAATTGAAAATAAGACAAGCCTACTTCTGAAAAATATAATTTTATCAGGCTTAGGAAGGAAAGCTTATTGCTACGGGTTCTTTTACAAAAGAACGTTTAATGTAATATTAAACAAGTTTTTTTGAAAAAACCCATATAACGGATTTTGTCATTTAGGCCATATTAAGAAAATGTTTGATTTCTCGTAAACTATTATGTCAAATTGAATGAAATTATTCAATTATTATTCACATAACACCGATTCCTTAAAATTTCGGAGTAAACGTTCGTATAATCACATTTCAACATTTTTTATAATTTTTAGCATAAATAATCAAAATGCGTACTATTTGATCTAACGCCCAACTCGCTGTGAAAGAGAAAGTTGCGTACGACCCAGTCGTGCACCCACCACTCGTTTTATTTTGATATACGTTCAGTTATGGATAACCTTATTCATATCTGAAGATATCGTCGTGGGCCGTGGCCACTAATGACGCACAATCAGCTCTTCGCATTCTATTTTGCTCTGTTCTGTTTATAAGCAGATTGCATGTCTACTTATGATGAACGATGAATTTGTTGTTAGAGTACTGTATGCTCTGGTGACCTAGAAGAGAACAAACTATGTAGATATTTTGTTTTATAAAATTCATTCACTTGAGAAAAACATTTGAAACATTTTTACTTTAGCAAAAACTCACTTTTTTAACTTTTTTTATCGCAATCACTAAATTAGGGTAATAATGTCGACTTTTACTGATTCCCTTCAAATTCCGGAATTAAAATTCTTTTATTCAAAGTTCCTCATAACACTTTTATGTTTTAACATCAGTAACTTAAATGAATGTAAGTGTTTTTATTTGGCCAGACTATAAAAATCGACCAATTTTCGCATGCTTGGTATTTGATATTACGCTAACCTCACAGTGAAAGAGAAAGTTGCTGAAGACCAAGTCGTGCACCCACCACAGGTTTTTAATGTAGACTGCGATTTTTCTCATGTTCTGAACTGTTAGGGTGCAAAATTTTATAACAAGAAGGCTAAACGAATTTGAATAAAAGGCAAACATACGTACAAAAATAATATACACTTTTTTTATTTATTCATTTTAATTATTATACGCACAACGTGTTCACTACCGTGCTGTTTTGGTCATAATTGTATGCCATTTTTTTTGCTTTTAGGCATGTTGTTAACGGTACTTGATACATAAAAATTACACATAACCTCAATTTTCTCGAAAACGGCTCTAACGATTTTGATTAAACTTAATATATACTATGAGCATATTAGTTCCAACAAAACTGCATACCCAAATCCATATAACGGAAAATTCCTTGCAAACTATTATGTTAAATTGAATGAAATTTAATATATATATATATACTACTATTACAGTTTGAAACAATTCCACATAATTCGTTTTAGCCCGACTATCACATGACGGAATTTTCAGTTTCAGGCCAATAACGGAAAATCATTATTATTCACATAAACATCGATTCCTTCAAATTTCGGAGTAAACGTTCGTATAATCACATTTCGATATTATTCTTCATTTTGCATTAATAATCAAAATCCTTATGATTGAATCAAAAGAAACTAAATATGTGGTATAAAAAAAAACTTTGCCGAAGAGTTCTGAATCTACAGTAGAAAACTCCACTCAAATCCGGTAGGTAGTTTCTGAAATTTCGTGGCAGATACATATACACATCGAATCTGATTTGCCGTCTATATTAGAATCGCTAGCTGAGTTAATTAAGCCATGTTTGTCTGTCCGCCCGCCTGTATGTCACCGATATTAAGGCCTTAAATTTTGAGCTAGGAGAATGAAATTAGGTACATAGGAGCCTAGTGCGTTGCTTCAGAACAAGTGTAAACATTTTTAAAATTCGCCCACTGCCACACCAACTTTTTAGAAAAACGTTGTTTTTGGCCAAATGGTAAAATTTTGGAAAAAGTGTCTGAGAAACATATTTAGGGAATCTCAATATCTATATTTCGTCTTAATAAAGTTTTTGTCACGCCCATTTTTAGGTGGATTTTTCCGATCAAAATAGACATGTTTTTTGTCGATCCACAAAAGATTTTGATAAACTTTCTGAAAAATATGTTATGACAATGTCATTTTCAATATTTCATCGCCATAAAGCCCATATTTTGGGGATATTAATTTTAAGGATGTGTATTAATTAATTAATAGGGTATTGCAGCCTTTCATACGTTTTTTTGTTACATTTTTATTCGATATGTTTTTTTTCAATGTTGTGTACATCACTGCAATCAATAGAATTTCTGACACCCTTGTTTGTAGTTGAAAAAAATACAGTAATGTAAAAATACACACAATTTGTATGGAAATTCAACCAAAAACATGTATTTTTATTTTGATCATAACTTCTAAACTAAATATGAGCGACAGATTTTAACAGATCATAACGGGCATATCGTGTATAAGTTATAACCAACAAATATACTAAACCGCTACTGGTATACGTCACAAATGCCAATAATCATCACCTGTTATCTATGATAACTCAGATCTATTTTAAATCGAAATCAAATTTTTTTATTCAATATTTTAAGGACTCAATTTAGCATTTAAAATTAAAAAGAGTTTCTTATAAAACCCTGGGATATTTTCAAGAGATGACTCACAATATATTATTCTCAAATGTATATTCATATTTTGCATTGCATTTTTTCTATTGACGAGTGAAAAAGTTTGAAAAGCGCCTCTTAATGTGAAAAATAAATATGTAGAGTGCTATAAAATAAAGGGAAATTTTTATTTATTCAGGATTGCCATTTATACATTAGGCAATATGTAGGTTCGTTGAAATAGTGAGATTCATTTTAATATAAGAATGTGATTTTAAATTATTTTAAATTTATGCGAGTATTTCTTGTGGGAAAAACTGTGAAGTTAGCCATTGATTAGTAAATCAGCTTTTATTAATACATGGGTTAATGTTTTAAATGGAGTAAAACAGACATAAACCGCAAATTTAAAGAATACTTGTTAATACGACAAAACGAAGACGTCATATAAACCCCGTTTTTCAACGGTCAAAGCACATGTATAATAGAGAACTACCAATCCATACCATTTTCGATGGTATCTGCGTTGTGTTTATATATTCATTTCATTTTCACATACATTTTGATGCTTTAATTATGTACATTTCTGAAATGTTAAAACTTTGAAATGCGCAGAAGCTTAAAGTGTATCTATCTATACAGTATAGTGTTGTAGACGAAAATCTTTGTATTGCCTTGTTGTACTTATTTCTAGAATTATCATATTGTGATGAGAGAGAGAGAGAGAGAGAGAGAGAGAGAGAGAGAGAGAGAGAGAGAGAGAGCGTATTGTGCGTGTGGTGTTTCTGACATTTTTATTTTCTTTATGAAATTTGAAAATTAATATTTTAGAAGGAAATGACGATTATGCGAGTGGGTTTTTATTTTTTTTGTCCACTTTAAGATTTATAAATTGGGGAAAAAACATTTCGAACCAAATGGAGCAAATGAAAATACATTTTTCTTGTTTGGATTTCTCTTAACGCCATAACTGACCCCTCAAATCCATAGAACTAATTTTTTAACCATATAAAGACCAACGTTTTGGTCAAGTTGTGTTGTCTAATATTGGGGGATATGCACTTCAGCTTATCCGGAACAGATGTATTCATAATTGAATTTGTAGTTTTGTATGAAAGTTAACATTCAACATGCTAACTGTAATTCAATATGAGTAAGTGCTTTTTTTACTGAATTGCCTTATTCACAGGCAGAAGTAATCCTTAGCTTGATTTCTGATGAGGTGAAATTGTCAGGATTAATTATAAGGGGCCGAGATATTACAAATCCATTTATTTACTACTCAACATTATAGCTGTTGATAATGACGCTGATTCGTCGATTACGTGTGTACTTTCTTGTTTATACATAAACTTGTCATAATTTACTGCTTAATTTATTTTGCGGCGGTGATATTTCTGAAGTCTGACCAATGATGTTAATATTATCATCTGGCATAGGTTAGTAGTTGCAAAGATTTATAGAATATTGTGCCCCTATTGTTGGCTCAAAATTTTGCACAATACTCTTAAGAAGAAATTGTATGACAGTGCATCACCATGTTAGGGATACATATACCTCTTTAGTTCAAATGTTACTTTTTTTGGTAGACAACTACATGCTCGATTTCTTTTTATACCCTATCCCATATATTATTAGTATATTTGTTTTGATATATAGTTTGTAATACAGAGAAATATTGTAGGAAGATATACCTCAAAGTATATGGATCGACTCAGAATCGCTAGCTGAGTCGATTGAGCCATGCCTGTCTGTCTGTTTGTCTGTCTGTATGTCACCGATTTTTAGGCTTTGAATTGTTAGCTAGTATAATGAAATTTGGTATATAGAACCTTTGTCCGAGTCTACAGAAGAAGTGTAAACATTTGAACAACCCGCTCACTGCCATGCCCACTTTTTGGAGGCATTTTTAGTAAAAAAAAAAGTCAAAATTATAAAGAAATTAAAAAAAAACTTTCGATGCAAATACTTCCGTAATAGCAATTTAAAGATTTTGTACGTAGGTCATTTTCACCCACGCCCACTTTTTGGGTGTGTTTCCTACAAAAAAAACATTTGTATACTTCACGCCAAGGCATTTGCAATAGAAATATGTTTTTTTTTTGTCGAACCACAAAAGATTTTGATTAACTGTCTGAACAATATGCCATTTTTTATATTTCATCGCCATAAGCCCACATTTTGGGGATATTTATTTCAAGGATGGGATAGGATAGGGTATTAAACGATTGTAGCCCTATCATATGTTAAAAATTAATTTTACAATAAACAAAGTTTGCATAAGATTATTCTCATTTTTGATTTTTTCTTGTGTTATTTTGTTTATTGTAAAGCCACATATCACCTAAGGCCATCTCACACATAGTTATGGAACCTGGGACTGCCCATTAAACAGTAATTGCTAAAGCAATTCTTTTCAAATTAATTACACGTATTTGTACGCATCAAAACGCGATTTATACAAAAATATATTTAACAAAGCTTTCGCAAAACCATATCTCGTATCAATGGTCCATAGAGGACCTCAAAATCAATTCATTTGTGTGTGCGAAGTTATATTTTTGCCTTCAAGAATGGGACCTCCAGTTTAACACCGATTCCTAACAGCGAATTTGAGAAGATTCACATCACAGTCTTCTGTTGTCTCTCAGACTTTGGATTAGGAAGTAAAAATAATGGGTTGTAACTGTTCATATATATTTTTTTTATAAACAATTCAAAGTCCAACGCACAAGGAGCATGTTGGTACGGCCCTGTCGTACACCCCCCCACCCCCCTCCCCCCTTACAATATAATTATGCTAGCACATTTTTAATATTGCAGAATATTAGGGAACAATACACTTTGACTTATTTTGTTGTCACTCTAGTGTTCCATCGTTTAATATAGAGTCAAAGAAAGTAAAAGCTACTGCTGTTTCATTGACATAAGATGATGTACAAGTAGTGCACAGTATTTCGTGCGCCAACGTATTTGCATTGTACTTTTGATTCCAAAATGATACGCAGGCAAAAGGATACGAGTGGAAGAGAATTGTTCGTTATAATCTGTTATTTTTAGTTATCGTTCCCAGAAAAGATGTCAACAGTTGATGTCAGCTTATATTTCAACTACCGTTGCGTTGTTATATGAACACGTACATAAATATAGAAAGATAACGCCTTCATCTCATCCAATTTTGTTGAATGGGCTTTTGAAGGTGCTGCCTATGCCTACAAAACAGAGTGACAGACATTGAATAGGCTGAGTGGAACTCCCCGAGTTAAAAAAATTCTGATCTCTAAAGTGACATGAATGGAATGCATTCATGATGCAAAGCATTTATTTTTTTTGTTTAAAAATAATTTCAGTGGAGAGCTGATTCATAAATAGATAGAAAATAAATAGCTATACTTCCGTTGCTAAATATTGAAATTAAATTTGAAGTGTATTTAATTTATTTATGGATTAGCAATAAAACGTTTTTAGATTCCAATAGATAAATAAAATGCAACCCATTTGGTAGTTCTTGTCGCTTCGGGATGGCTTATGCACCAGTTACAATCAAAAGAAAGTATATTCTTTAATACGGTATTCTTTAGAGGGCAAAATGCACTAATATGATTACAGCGGTTATTTAAACGTGTAGTAGGTGGGCGAATGGGTCCTACGTACTTAATCCTTGAATTTGATGAAATCAGTGAAGAATGATTTTCCCATTGATTGTTTCAAACGGTAAGGCTTGTGTGAAAAGTACGGATTTTGACCATAACTTACAAATTGCTCATATCTACCCTACTGCACTAACCATCGAGACATTAATCCCGTCAATTGTTTATATATTATATTTTCGAATTTCTATAAAAATTTACCAAAAACAATTTTTAAGAAAATGCCGACAACGAGTAGACGTGGGATAATGTGATCTATATAGACGAAATGTATATATATAGACGAAATATATATAACTATAACCAATAAATATCTACCTCTAAAAATTAATGCCTAAGGGTCCAGTTATAGCTATCATTAAGCAACTTTATTGGAACACAAAACATGATAACTATAGGATTAATTGAATAATTCCGTTTCATTTCGGTGGAACGACAAACTTTACTTCACAGAAATAAATCTTGATCAGTGAAAAATAAAAAGTGATTTTCTGCGATAACTAGAATTAAAAATTTAAATATTTTGGGATAATCATGTTCTAAAATTCATAAGCTTTGTTTTGACACCAAGTCGCCAATGATTGAATTTATAAAAAAAACCGCAAGAAGTAAAAGAAAATTTCCAATGATGTTTTTCAATGATAGCTATAACTGGGCCCTAAGAACGCTAAATCAGTCCCAATATAACTGAAGCTACTTTTACAAAATGAAAAATATTTTCAAGAGGTCGCTGGAATATAAATTTCTACCAAGTACCTAGTCGTATCTAATTTCCTTTCAATTCTCGAAAGAAGAAAATTCTATACTTTTTCCCCTATACCCATGAAAACTTATCAAACTAATAACGAATCAGAGCAGATTAACTATACCCATAATTCCAAAAGCTCATCACCGAACAAACAGACTCTTCACTATATTGTTGTATAAAGCCGGACTTCGAATGATAAAACGCTTTTCTGTTCTATGTTTAACAATAATTAATTTAAAAACACTCTTATTTTTAGAATTCTATTATTTACAATACCGTTATGAATTTATTCAAGTTTATTTGAAATCAAATACCAACGATTAAATTGGCGCAATATTATTGCAGCTCCAGTAATGCATTTGGCCTCGAGAATTGTTATTCTTTGAAATTTCCATTCTCTCACAAGAGCATTGCATGGTGGCAAATTCTCTGACTCAATGAGCTCCTTGAGATGCTTGATCAGCAGCCTATAATATTAGTTGATAAGCTGCGGCTTCGGCATGTGTGCGTTTTCAGCCATTCGTACTGCTAGTTGCAGTTAGGTGTCAGCTGTAACACGAGTGAAAGCGTCCTTTGTCATCTGGTTGATGATCCCTTCACCAGTGCTAGAATACGACAAATGTGCTAGGCGTTTAAGAATTTCGCCTCTCTTCTGGACTCCACTGTACAATTGCGCTCTATACACTTTGTACAATTGCGTTGTAGCTCCGCAGCTGGACAACGCAATGCCAGTGTAAGTACGATGGCTTTTTCATTTGTGGACAATCGCCAGAAATTCCCTGAACCTTTTGTTTCTTAACAATTTTAAGCTCTTTAGCTAAGTCTTTAACTTTCTTTTCAATGTCCTCGAAATTATCTTCTACTTTTTAGACTTTCGGTTCAATTGCTGCTACATAATTTTCTACCTTTCCAACTTTCTCTTCTTCAGCTATAAATATAGTTTTGACTTTTCCAAAACGATTATCAATCACCGTGAACTTTGACTCGAAAACATTCTCAAACTTCTTACCCTGTTCTTCGAATTGTTTCTCCAGCTGTTGGTGCTGTTCCTCGCTGGACCCTTAGGGTGCATTCAAACAACTTCAATGAAACAAACATGATGCAATTCTCACCAAATCTTGTTCAGACAGTTTATCTGAATCTTTCATGGTTCGCGAAAAACGACGTTTTTCTATGGTTATACTATATGATACAAAACACATCGTTTTTATACCCTATCCAATAAGGGTATATTAGTTTTGACATTGATTTTGTAACATAGAGAAATAATTTCGATAGATATACCTCAAAATATATGGATCGACTCAGAATCGCTAGCTGAGTCGATCTAGCCATGTCTGTCTGTCCGGTAGAGTACACAAATGGTTTTTGTAGGAAAACGCCACCAAAAAGTGGAGGTAGGTGAAAATGGTCTATGGAAGAAATGTTTTTATTATCATAACCAATGATCTTGCATCGATAGTTTTTTTCAAAAACTTTTTTTTTTTATAGAAAACGCCCCCAAAAAGTGGGCCTGGCAAAAAACTTTTTATAGGCAAAATATAGCTATTGAGATTCTCTAAATATGTTTCTCAGAGACTTTTTTTCAAATTCCTTACGGGTTGGCCGAAAACTACGTTTTTCTAAAAAGGGGTTTACACTTCTTCTGTAGTTTTTAGTTTTTGGCCAAACCGTAAGGAATTTTAAAAAAGTTTCTGGACAACATATTTAGACCACCTTAATATCTATATTTCGTCCATATAAAGTTTTTGCCCACGCCCACTTTTTTTTGGCGTTTTCTTATAAAAACCATTTGTACACCCAACCCCATAGTGTGTGCAATAGAAAACGTTGTTTTTTGTCGAACCGTAAAGGATTTTTATAAACTGTCCGAGCAATATCTTGTGACAACGTCATTTTCTATATTTCATTACCATAAAGCCCACAAACTGGGGATACTAATTTAAGGATAACGATCCGCACAGTGGATTGTAGCCTTCTCATATGTTTGTTTATAGATATTTATTTAATTTTTATTTTCTCGAAAAAAAAATGGGTATGCAGTTTTATTGGAACTTCTATATTCAAAAAGTATATAAGGGAAATTGTTCCCCTAAAATTTCATGAAAACAATGGTTTTATCTTATAAAAGAAAGTCAAAAATAGTATTTATGGAATTATTTCCCATTGCAATTAATACATTTCCAGTTGAACACTCAAACGACGTTTTGTGCTAATTTAGCAATCCTTAGAGGCTGTAAAGCCATAAAGCCCACAAATTGGGGATACTAATTTAAGGATGGGATGGGATAGGGTAATTAACGATCCGCACAGTAAATTGTAGCCTTCTCATATGTTTTTTTATAGATATTAATTTAATTTTTATTTTCTCGAAAAAAAATGGGTATGCAGTTTTATTGGAACTTCTATATTCAAAAAGTATAAAAGGGAAATTGTTCCCCTAAAACTTCATGAAAACAATGGTTTTATCTTATAAAAGAAAGTCAAAAATAGTATTTATGGAATTATTTCCCATTGCAATTAATACATTTCAAGTTGAACACTCAAAACGACGTTTTGTGCTAAATTAGCAATCCGTAGAGGATGTAATCTGAAAAAAAGGCCGCTGACCTAACAATGACGTCATGATTAAAATTGTTCATGTTACGCAACTAGCGCAATACATAAAAAAAGGAAACCTCTAATAACTAATAGACCACTACTGTAATTTATATGATGATGAAGTCTTTTATATAGTATGTATTTGCGTATCTGATATAAAAATATTTCATTTCCTGTTAATTGCATTAAAATATAACTAAATGGAGATGCTTAATTGATAAACGCCACCACTCCATCATTGTTATAATTAAAAAAACTGATATATTATGAATAGGTAGTTGATTTTTCTCTATGAACTTTTTTGAGAACACAAAGAAACTCAAGCTTACATATGCAGGATACGATTCTAATTTCGATGAAAGCTGAAAGCTATGTACACGAATGAAAACATTTCTATTTTTGTTTCTTAGTTTATTTTCTCGAAAAGGAGTTGCGCAGTTAGGTAGCGTGTTCTTCTCTCCGGTGAAGTTACTTTTTTTTACCAAACTGTGTTCTTCTCTATATCGAGGGAAAAGTTTAGAATTTTGTTTTGGAAAAAGAAATGTCATTTTTGTAGACATAATACCTAACGGCTCGTATAAATGTTTTTTGTTTAACTTCCCCAGAATGCGTAGTATGGAAAAGTATTGTGATTGCGCAAAAAATCGAAGTTGAAATGTTTACATATTCTTAAGTCTGGAGGTATCCCGATTCCAAAGAAATTGTTTTTAGAAATGTATGTTTCATGTCTGGAGTATCTTATTGACACTGGAGCACAAACTACTCGATCGATTTGACTGAAATTAATGTGTGTTGTTGGTTCTCCTACAGAGGGGTTTTTGAAAATTAAATTTAACGGTACCCCCCACGATTATCTCGATCTCGATAACGGCTCTAACGATGTTGATAAAAATGAATAACTAAGCTTCTATAATTATCTAGATGAAGAATTTTAGACATAATTGATAACGGTATTTCGAAAATGATGTTTAATGATGTTTAAATTAAAATTATAAATTAAAATTATAAATTATAAAAATGATAAAACAGCAAATAGGTTTTTTTTCAGCGAATTTGGATTTGATCAAACTTTATATCAAATACAATAGGTACTTCTAAATTCCTGGGAAAGTCGTTTCGGACTTTTTATTTTAAATATGCTCCTAAGATATAAAATGATTTGTTTTCACTGGGACATCTAACATGCCATGATATTAGTGACATTGACACCCAAAATCCGAACGCAGTAAAATGAACCTTAATTTTCGCAATTGAAATAAGTTAATAATAAAAACAAATCCCATCCCATCCTAAAAATTAATATCCCCAAAATGTGGGCTTTATGGCAATAAAATATTGAAAATGACGTTATCACAACATATTGTTCAGACTGTTTATCAAAATCTTTTTTGGTTCGTCAAAAAACAACGGCTTTTCTATTGCATATGCCTTGGGGCAGGGTACACAAATGGTTTTTGTAGGAAAACGTCCCCAAAATGTGGGCGTGGGTTAAAATGATGTAAATTATTTAAGCTCGTTTGTAAATGAAACGACTTTTCACTTTCAGGTTCAGTTCATCATTTATTTATTTCTTCATAAGTTAATTCTACCTTAAAGTAATTTTATCTTTTGAATAATGTGCATCTTAAGGGAATGGGTCGGTGCATTGATAAAAGGTTCTGACTATGCAGTAATGGTGATATTATTGGATTTTGTGTGAGAATGTAGTGTGAGGAAATGTAGAGAAAATCGTGTGTTGGGAATGGAATGTCCGGTGTCCGGTTATGCCAAGTTCACTCTGCTGTCTGGGTGATGTGCGCGTGCGTTAAATCCTCCCCCTGTTAAGTTCGACAGTCCTCGTTTGGACTCTTGACTTGTGTTATTATGGAGTCAATTTGGTTTGAGGTGACTGCATTTTGTCTGTTGCGTCTAAGGAGCATCGTATGCAAACAATTACTGCTATTGGGGAAATTGTGGTCCATCAGAGAATTTTTGAGCCGATATTTCTTCGTTAAGTGTTTCGATATGATTTGTGTTGTCGATATGAATATGATCCAAATATTCGTTTCGTGCTCTAGGTGCGTTACGGAAATAGCCTTTGGCGCAAGCGGTACCACGGTATATGGTGTTGTTAACTTTTATTAAATTTGAAAATATCATTAGATATGTTCCCTGGACTTCTAACTGAACGTAATCGGTTACTGTTGTCTTCGGTACATCGTTGAGGATTATTACTCCATCATAAATCTCCTGTACATGAGGTATGTGGTGTGAGTTTTGGGAGGCGCATAGAGCTGTATTATTATTTAGCGACTGCATGTTACATTCCGAGGTTTTAGGTTTGCAAATGTTGACTTCTGACGTATGGACACATTCTTTTAATGGTTGTATTAAATGTTTGCATTTTGTAGCCTGCCTTATATCTAGCTTAAGAATAGTTTCATTTTTTTTCATTTCATTTCTACAGGAAAAATTTCTATAAAATCACAATTTTATTCAATTTTAGGAATTTTTAGTATATAATTTATTACATCTGATTTTTGAAGGATATTAATTTTAGCAGCGGAAAGTAAGTTACTTATTCTAATCGGAAGATATTGAGAATCAATTATGTGACTTATTTCTATATTATCTATTATTATATAACATAATAAACCCATTATGTTATTTTTGGTTAATACAATTGATAATGCTGTATTATTTAAATGGCTAGTTACAAGATAATTCTTACATAGATATAGATATTCCAAAAGAAATAATTCTGACTCTGAAGACTTGCTAATATCGCTGTGTTGTGTAACTATGGCATTGATCTGATTTGTTAATTCATTAAATTTGTCTTGTATATGAGAATTTATTTTTGTTTGTCTATTACTGTTCTCAATTAGTGTATTTTCTTTCCTCAATAGAAGGTCAACATCGCTGTGGTCAGGGGTTCCGGCTATACATTTTAGTGTACTCCCAATAAAGTCTATAGACCTTGCGAATCTCCTTGGGACTCAAGTGTACTAATTATGTGCAATATTTCTTCAGATTGTTGGTTCAGAATATCGTCTCCTTTTTGAAGGGCCGTTATGTGAACGTTTTTGCTTTCGTAAGCAATGGTCCTATATTCAGAGGGGTTTGTGACATGAATAAGATATGAGAATTCGTTGAAGGTGGCTGTTTCTCCTTAAGTTACTGCTATGAAGTGTGCATTTGAGTAATTGTGAATTTCGGCTATTGATATCCGAAGGATGAAGAATGACAAACTGAAAATAAAGTATTAACGGAGATTACTTTTATGGATCTTCTTGCCATCTATCAAAATTGTGGTGCCTAAATCATTTCAATTACTTTTTCGATAAATATTTTTTTCAAATTTGTTTCCTAAGCGCCTATTTCTTTGGACAAAAACTATTTCGCTAGGCTGGTAGATTTTACTGGATATGTTTTGGTTTCGCCCAAGTGTTTTTTCTTGAGCAATTGTTAGCTTTTTCATTATGAGCTCTAGCTTTTCTGCGTTCTTATTGGAGTTTGTTGATGCGATTTCATTCAACGTAAATTTCTAAAAGCATATAATGGAATCGCTCAATTTGGCCATTACTCTCACTATGGAGTGTCGGGACGAAAAATTTCTCAATGGAAAAGTGATCTATGAGGAGCGTTGTAATAATAAACACATTTTCATTTTCGGAAACTAATATTTTTGGACTTCTGAATTTCCCTAAGATTTGAAGCAATGCCTCTTTTATATCAATGGAAGAACGAGAAGCTATAGGGGTTACTATTACGAATTTGGAAAATTTATCAATGCACGTTAGAAAATGCTGTTTGTCTGTAATGAAGATATGGATATGAAGATTTTCTTCCGGGACGATAGACAACGGTGTTGCACCTATCTCTGGTTTAGGAGGTTTCCTTTTGTATTTGTTTTCCAAGCATATTTCACAATTCATAATAATAGTTTTGAGCATCTTCTTAATATCGGGAAAGTATAGTAGTCATTGAGAATTTGCTGAAAGTTTTCCTGAAGGGATCGATGAGCACGATTATGTTCCATGGTAATTGTCTCTAATTGGTCATCTTTGTTTATGAGATCAATAAATAGTTTTTCAGTGTGAACAAATTTAACGCTTGAAAAATTTAGCATTAGAGTATTTTGACCTTGGGCTGGAGTTGGAAGATCGCAGTAAACTGCGTTCACCACATTGGGATTTACACATACTCGAAAATATTGCATTAGTACGGAATCAGTACTAAAGCTTATTGTGTGTCGGATACATTTCTGAAATAAAATGTTTGTACTCTTGTGATTATTGTCAGATCTGGATATTACAAGTTGGTTTCTAAATTGGTTGACAGGGAACTTTCTTGTTATAATTGTTCTTGTTGATGAACTTTCATTATGTACTGTTTCAGTTTTGGTGTTTGATTTAGATAAAGTATGAATAAATTGTCTAGAAAGCGAATCTGCAACTTTATTTTTCTTACCGGGTTTATAATGGAATTTAGGCGAGAATTCCTCAATAAAAGCTCGCCATCTTAAGATCTTTGAATTTGGATTTTTTTTGGAACGTTTAGTCCCTACGTGACCATTTTCTACGCGTAAGAATTTTGTTAAAGGTTTAGCTATTCTTGCATAATCCATTATAAACCTGCGATAATATCCTGATAATCCAAAGAAAGAATGTAATGCTCGAAGTGTCTCTGGTGTTTTATAATTTAAAATTTCCTGAACTTTGTCGGGGCAAGTCTTTATACCTTCTTGTGAAACTAAAAAGCCTAAAAACTCTACTTAGGTTTTAAAAAGTTTTGATTTTTCCGTGGAAACTCGCAGTCCGGCTTGTTTTTTTTAATATTCTGTCTATGTGTCTGCTCGTCTGGGGAGTATATGCTTATATCGTCAATATCGACGTGAAAGATTTTACCGATATCTGCTCGTAAAATATCGTCGATAGCTCTTTGAAAAATGCTTGGAGCATTGGTGTTTTATAATTTAAAATTTCCTGAACTTTGTCGGGGCAAGTCTTTATACCTTCTTATGAAACTAAAAAGCCTAAAAACTCTACTTCGGTTTTAAAAAGTTTTGATTTTTCCGTGGAAACTCGCAGTCTGGCTTGTTTTTTTTTTTAATATTCTGTCTATGTGTCTGCTCGTCTGGGGAGTATATGCTTATATCATCAATATCGAGGGGACAGATTTTACCGATATCTTCTCGTAAAATATCGTCGATAGCTCTTTGAAAAATGCTTGGAGCATTTTTAAGGCCAAATGGAAAGCGACAAAATTTATACTTGCCATTATTAACGCTAAAAGCGTTTTTTGCCGGTCGTTTTCCGCTAAAATAATTTGTGAAATCCGGATTTCAAATCTATGTTTGTAAAGTATTTAGATTCACCCAAATTTGCTAGAATGACCGATGTATCAGTGATGGGGTACCGGTCGGCTATGGTGTTCTCATTTATTTTCCTGAAGTCAATGACCATTCGTAATTTTGGTTTGCCGTTTTCCTCCAAACCTTTTTTATTAACTACATGAATTGGGGAATTATATGGTGGACATGATGTTCGAATGATTCCGTCCCGCAAAAGTGATATTATTCACCTTTCGAAAACACACAGCGTCGTTGTTGAAGAAGAAGCTATTGCGTACTCGCCCTAATATGTCTTACCTCCTTACCAAATCCTGCTATGGCATCTGACACACAGATGGAGTTTGTAGATGTCAAAACTTACCACCTGCGCCTCGGCGGTATTCTATTCATAGCGTTGTGTACTTCGTAACAATAAGGTTGTGTTTAAGATACGGACTTTCATTTTGCTTTGCAAATTCAAATAAAAGATATATATATATATATATATATATATATATATATATATATATATGATGAGTGATAATCAAGAGATAAATCTGGATGGAAATCGCAGTGACGACAGACAATCAAGAAGGAGTTTCCATTCATCAGGATCGTCATCGTCATCTTCTGAGGCCGTGGTCGTTGCTTCTCCCCCTCAAATAAAAGAAAGAGATATACATTGTCATCAATGGAGCATCGTCTAGACAATATAACACATGAGGTCGGCCAGTTATCACAATTCGTGAGTATGTTTTTACCACAGGAAATTATTTCTACTGAGGATCAGCCGAGTACGTCCTCCTTTTTGCACAACCCTCAAAGTTCGCGGAGAACTTTAGACTTGGGTGAGTTGCATACGGAATGCGATACAAATTTAATTCAACCTGCAAAAAAGGAGCATCTGCACGAGTTAATGCAATTGCAACACTTTGGTTTGCCAACATGGAAAAATGTAAGGTACTCTAAGGCTGTAAAACCATTAGCTGCAACTCCGGGTTTTGTGGAATTGAAAATAAATGACGAGTTGTGTACTCTTAGTAAAAGCAAGGACTTCCTCGCCTCTACAGAACAGATAATGGCTGCATTATCGAATGCATTATTAGAGCAAAAATCATTATTAAAATCAGGTTTACAGTCTATTATTGATTGGGCTTTTCAGTCACCGAATGATCTGAACCCAAATGCCCTCTTCGAACGTTTTACTTCCTTGTTTGGTTCCTCGTCCGCTTCATATAAAAATTCTGAATTGGCCCTACAGGTGGTCTGTGGCAAGAGGGCAGAATGCATAGAAGTTAGACGGGAGAGAATAGTAGGAGAGATAGCTGATAAGAATGTGCAGGCTGCTCTAAGAAATGTACATCCCAGTGTGGAACATCTGTTTGATAAGAATTCACTGTCTGCTTTAATACAGTCATTAGGTGGAGTTCAGTCCTGGCTTTGTCATCCGGGTCAGACTAGGGAAAGAAAGTCATTTCAGGTACCAAGACTTTTTCACAGCCAGAGTAGAAGGAACGCTGTTGATAGTAAACACAGTATTCGAAGGCATTATAAATATAACCAAAGAGATAATGCAAACAAAAAACAGGGAAGAAAAATTAATTCTTCCTTTCGTTCCAAAGAAAATACCAGTAAATGACTCGATAAGAACTTTCAGAGGAGGCCAGTTGCAAGCTTTCCGCGGGAGCTGGGAAAGTTTGGGCGCAAATTCGTTTATTTGAAAGATTATTTTAGGAACAAAAATTTCCTTTTACAAAAAGCCCCATTTAACTTTTCCTTCAGCTCCAGCTCGAATGAGGTTTGCAACAGTACAATCGGAAAAAATGGACAAGCATATAGTGGAGATGAAGCAATTAAACATTTTAGAACCTCTTCGGAAAGTTGGTCCAAGTTTTCTATCGAAGATGTTTTTGATAAAGAAGTCGGATGGAGGAGTCCGTCCAATTTTCGATTTGAGAGCTCTAAACACACACGTGTCTGTAAAAAAGTTCAAACTAATTTCTCACTCTACGATTCCCGAATTTTTGCAGCCAGACGACTGGATGGTAAAGTTAGATATTTCCCAGGCATATTTCCATGTACCAAAAGCAGAGAGCCATCGATGCTTTTTAAGAATAGTGTACAGAGACGAGTTACTTCAGATGACTTGTCTGCCATTTGGCCTGGCTTCAGCTCCCAGACTATTTTCAGTTCTAACATGTTGGATCGCGGATATTCTGCGTGGAAAAGGTATTCGAGTTCTAGTCTATCTAGACGATTTCCTATTAGTGAATCAGGATCCCTACAAATTAGAAAGACAGATTGCACAGGCCATCCATATTTTGGAACAATTAGGCTGGATGATAAATTTCAAAAAATCAGTCTTGACTCCGAGTCAAAGACTGGAGTATCTGGGCTTGAATTGGGATACTTCCAGAAATATTATGTTCCTTCCAAACAAAAAAGTGGAAAAGATCAGATTTTCCCTTCAGGTGATGTCACAACTAGAGTCATGCACTCTTTACCGCCTACAACAGGTTTTGGGCCACTTAAATTTCGCCAGTTTTGTAATACCAAGAGGACGTCTTCATTGTCGGTTCCTTCAGACTTTTTCAAGGCGGTACGACAAACGACCGAGACAAAAACTCACCATCCCTCGGAGGGCTTTGGAAGAGATACACTGGTGGCTCGGAGCCTTAATCAGATACGAAATAAAACACAAGAAAGGGGTATCACATTTTCTAGCAACGGATGCTGCAGATACAGGATGGGGTGCTCAGTTAAACGACACATCCATATTAGGCCACTGGTCAAGGGGTCAGATGAAATGGCACTCCAATGTAAAGGAGATGTATGCAGTTCTTATGGCCATAAGAGATCAGGCTCTCTTTTTAAAAGACGCGCATATTCTTCTTCAGTCAGACAATCGAAGTTGGTTGCTTACATACGCAAGGAGGGAGGTACAAGATCGATAGACTTACTAAGCCTTACGTACCAACTTCTTTATTTCGTGGATCACCTCAATATAACATTATCAGCATTTTATCTTCCGGGAAGGTACAACGGGATAGCCGACAGGTTGTCCAGAGGTCAACCCATACCAGAGTGGCATCTGATGCCGCAAGCAACTGTGGATGTTTTCAAAAAATGGGGCTGCCCAGAAATAGATATATTTGCGTCAAAAGAGACAGCAATTCTCGAGAATTATGTATCAATAGACATCAAAGATCAGAAAGCAGCGTAGACAAATGCTTTCAGTCGAATTTGGGATTATCAGCTGGGCTGGATTTTTCCACCACCCAACCTAATGCCAAGAGTTCCTGATTGTGGCACCGGAATGGGATCAGGTCTTCTGGATGTTCGACCTCAAAGCTCGGGCACTGGAGCTACCAATTCAGAACCTGCAGTTGTTAGTAGATGTGACAACGGGTCATCCACCTACTCAAGTAGAGAATTTAACCCTGAGAGTATGGATAGTTGGGGGTGGGGCAACCAAATAGTTAACTGGTCTACGGAAGAGAAGAACTTATTAAAAAGTGGGTGGAGAGATTCCACATTAAAAACCTATTCATCAGCGGTCAAGAAATGGCTTGCTTGGTGCGAAAAAAATGAGATGAGTGCTAGAGCTCCTACGGGTTCTTGTTTAGCAAGATACTTAGCTCACCTTTTTTTGAAAGAGAGATATGCAGCTAGTACAATTCTTGTTCATAAGTCGGCTATTACGACTTTCTGTGGCACGGATTTATTTAAGAGTCTTCCGACAGATTTTTTCGTACAACGTATTTTAAAAGCAATATGTTCTTCTCGACCGATTAGTGAGAAGCCACCAATATGGGATCCCAGGGGTGTGTTAGATTGGCTAGCCTCAGAGAACGAAGTTGACAAAGAGACTTTGTTTGAGGTTTCAAGACGAACAGCTTCTATTCTTCTTCTAGTATCAGGGAGAAGAGTTCACGATCTTACGCTTTTAAAGATATCAAAAGAAAATTATATAGAAAATGATAAAGAAATAATTTTGCATCCATCTTTTGGATCAAAAACTGATTCAGGCAAATATAGACAATCTAGTTGGCATTTAATAAGTCACACCAATAAGAAGATCTGTCCAGTTTTTTGGGTCAAACGATTGATTCGAATTTCTCAGATGAGAAGAGCTCAGGTTGACAATCTAGATAGTTTATTTATTACTATTAATGGACCAATAAAGCCTGCATCTAGGACAGTAATTGGAAGATGGGTTCGTACAATCTTGAGGGATTCCGGGGTGGAAGCAACTCTGTTCAAGTCTCGGAGACTGCAAAATAAGATTTTTCAAATACAAATGAATTTTTTTTTTATTGTTATATTAATTGTAACATTATTAATGGATTTCATGTAATTAAAGTTTGTTTTTTAAAAAAAAAAAAAAAAGTTTAATCATCATAGCGTTGTGGACAAACACCAGCAGATAACAGACAGGTCTTCAACAACGACGCTGTGTGTTTTCGAAAGGTGAATAATATTACGGTTTTACACTAAAATAAAACCGATGTTATTAACCGCAAAACACACAGCATCGTAGTAAGTTCCTTCCTGGTGAAGACACTATGAATAGAATACCGCCGAGGCGCAGCTGGTAAGTTTTGACATCTACAAACTCCATCTGTGTGTCAGATGCCACAGCAGGATTTGGTAAGGAGGTAAGACATATTAGGGCGAGTACGCAATAGCTTCTTCTTCAACAACGACGCTGTGTGTTTTGCGGTTAATAATATCGGTTTTATTTTAGTGTAAAAACGTAAAATTATTTTAGCATTTATAAACACGGTTGCTGAAATAGGATAAGTGTAACTCCTAGTATAGACAGGTTCGTCGGTTATTGTCCATATAGTGGCTTTAATCTGCGTATTAAAAGGTAATGCCCTATCTGGCTCTGCAATGCAGAGGCATTTTTTTGGATTAACTGATTAAACTGTGTTCGTATGCATTCAGGAACTGACTTCTGATCTGTAGTAATTAAGTTAACCTGGGGTGCCAGCACGTAACTTGATACAACCGAGTTTGGTCGAAACAATCGAGCACTGGCAGCACCTAAATTGGTTCGACCAATTTTGCTCGATTGTATCGTCCGAGTTGGCAGCACACATTACACACATTATACTCGATAGCAAATAGTTGTCGTCGGCAGTGTATTTTTTTTTGCAGCGAAAATGGAAAATAAGCAAAACATGTCAATTAATAAAAAACAAATTGAAATTTTAACAAATTTTATGTGTGGTCACCAAGATCTTGCCAGGGGGATTTTAAAATCGGCACAAGGAAGGAAAAACAGTGGTTTTCTTTGGGAAAGGCTTTCAAACTCTCTCAATACAGATGGTCCTCCTCAAAATGATGTGAAAGATTGGAAAAAGGTATTTATTGTAAAAAAAAAGTTATTTGTACACATATCAAATTATTTGTTTTTAGACGTGGAGCGATCTGAAGTATAAAGTAAAAACCAAATTAAGAAACAACAAACGACATTTAAAGGGCACGGGCGGAGGTCCGTATATGCAAAAAAAGATCGATGATTATGAAGAAAGAATAATAGAGTGCGCCGGTCTAAATTTTCGGTAATAGTACTCCTTGCTGTCTCGAAATTTAGAGCTATCAAATTTTATCCATTGAGGACAAAATTCGTTTTCCAAAATAGTTAAGGTACGCCGAAAGACCTTTGAAACTGTTGTCTGTGCCATGCCTAGTAAAACATTTGTTCCGACATTGATTTGGTAACTCCCACTGGCTAGAAGACTCAATGTTGCACATAGTTGTAGAATGGGTGGAACAAATGTACTTCTGCTTCCAGCTTCAAGTTTTAACGAGTTGAGTATCATAAGGAAACATTCTTTATTCACTCTAAACTGTTGCACAAAACTAAACAAAAAATAGTTTTTCAATGTTGTTGATGTAATTCTGTATTTTCTTAATACTTACTCATTTTCATTCAACTCTAATGGATTGCTATTATCTCTCAACGATCTTCTTTTGATTTTAGCACTATAGACATCCTCATCCTCATCACTTGAATCGAAGAAAATCATATTTATTACAACTTTTAACTAAACAATACACCTCTGACCAATGCATTTGACATTTCACTTCATAATTCACAATGGTTTTTTAAGTACAAGTCACAATGAAACTCGTTACAAGTTACGTGCTACCGAAATTTCTTTGTAACGAGTTGGATGACGATGAACAAACCTCGATTGTATCAAGTTACGTGCTGGCACCCCTGTTGACAACTGAGATGGCACAGTTTTTCTTTGCCATCTCTAAAAAACAAAATTTCATATTGGGTATAGTCCGTACCAAAACAGTTGGCCATTCTACTGCGCAGGTCTCTTAAAATTTATTTTACAATCTCTTAAAATTGCAAAAACAAGCATAAAGAGACGAAAATGGGCGGAGCCATAATAAAAAACGACGTATACCCTGCCGTTGTGTTCAAGATCGCTGTCGCGATCTCACTGAGGGTGGTTTTTTCATTTTCCTTATTTTATACTGAAATTAGGAGCGGAGGAAAAATATAGATCAATATATGTCAACTTTACTTGGAGAAAAATATATTGTTTCGTTTTTTTCGTTTTTTGTCTTGTTGGTTCTTTGTAGGCGTATGATGTGATCACGATCGGAAAGATTAAGCAAAACATTACACATGAATTGATTGTGTGACTGTGTCTGTATGAAGGTGTACGGTTTTAGATTTAAACTAATCATATCGTAAAACTTTTAAACTTAAGTCAAACAGGTAAAATCAAACATCATAAAATGAATGCAAACCAAGCACACCACCCATACAGGTACCTGGCGCTAAACCACGAAATGTTGCAACCATAAAAAGGGTTGGGAACCCTTTCAAATACAATCGGACTTCTAGGTAGAAATGTATAAAAGTCGACCTCAGGTAGAAATGTATAAAAGTCGACCTCATAATAAAAAATTAAGTTTATTTAGATATTCAACAGTATTTTAGTTCTAAGCACTGTAAAGTTGGGTTACGCATTGTAAATTACTGGCAAAAACGCTTAGTGATTAAATCTCTTTCGCGTCATTTTTGTTCTCTTAAATCCTCTCTCTGCGCAATCGACCGTTGGCCAACTGAATTGGTACGGACTATATCAATTTTTGCATCTATTTGCTTAAGGAAATCGAACCCTATAATACCGTCGAAAGTATTCAATGAATTGAGTATGAAGAATGTTGAGTTGTTTTTTTAAGATATTGAGTTTGCATTTTTCTTTTATGATGTTAGTTCCGTTGACAGACTTAACATTGAAGGGGTATTCTACTGGGCATATTGCTTTAAGAAAATCATGTTTTTTAATATAATTCTTGGAAGTCCATGTGTCTATTAAAATTCGCAGCTCTTGTCCATTTAGTGTAGTTTTAGTAAAAAACGGCAATAGTAACTTTACCCTAAAAATTGATCTCGTCATCAATTTGGTCATCCGACTGCCCTTCAGAATAATTATCCCAACATAATTCGCTTCCTAATTCGGAACTTTCTAATTCCATGAAGTTATTTTTTTGTATTTTTTGGATAGGTGATTAAGCAGAGTTTGTTATGTCCCGTGGGCTTTTAGCCACCATGGCTTGTTGTTGGTCTGGATATATGGCTTCTACTCGGATGCTGTTTTAAAGAATTATTCCGAGTAGGAATTTGCTTTCTAAAATAAGAAGTACGATTATCGACATCCATTGGAACTGGTTTATTTTGTTGTTTTGTTGAACACGACTATACTGTGGATAATTGCGAATATGTGGATCAGAATCTTGTTGAAACTGGGATCCGCCTTTTTTTGTTAAGCTGCCCGCTGCAAACGTACCGCTTATGCGCTATGTGCGAATTCGTCCCCTTTATGGTTTATTTCCAGTTCTTGTGCCGTTTTAAGAGCTGCCGGTATATCAACCGGACGAAAAGAAAATAATATATCGCATAGTAGCTTTCGTAGACCAGAAATAAACCTCATTGTTACCGCTGTGCTCATGCTCATTTTGGAATACCTTTACACTATTATTTACTATCAAAACTTTCTATTTAAATTCTATACGATGTTTCAACTAATAATCAACTAAATTTTCACAATTATTTTTACTCACAAAAGTTTCATTTTTTTGCTGACTAATTCTTTTAGGTTGATTGTTCCTGTTTGTTGATTGTTGAGCTCCTTAATCGTCTTAATTCGGTTTGTTGTTAGGGTCCTTAAACTTCTCCTTATATGAGGATTTGTAGTTGGTCTTCAATGTTGCCTATTTGTGCTAGGTTATTCTCGTTGTATGACGATTATTTTACAAGGATTTTTGAGATCAACTTTTTAACCACAAAACACAATAGAACACAGGTAGTTGGGCGCCAATTATTTAAGCTCGTTTATAAATGAAACGACTTTTCACTTTCAGGTTCAGTTCATCACTGATTTATTTCTTCATAACTTAATTTTACCTTAAAGTAATTTTATCTTTTAAATAATGTGCATCTTAAGGGAATGGATCGGTGCATTGATAAAAGGATTATGTGTGAGAATGTAGTGTGAGAAAATCGTGTGTTGCGAATGGAATGTGCTGGTGAAATGTCCGGTGTCCGGTTATGCCAAGTTCACTCTGCTGTCTGGGTGATGTTCAAACACTTTTTCAAAATTCCTTACGGTTTTGCCAAAAACTACGTTTTTCCAAAAAGGGGAGTGGCAGTGGGCGGAGAGTCTATATAACAAATTTCAACACTCTAGCTCAAAATGTAAGGCCCAAAAATCGGTGACACACAGGAGAAGACTACAATCAGCTATACTAATCGTTGAATACCCTATCCCATACCACCCTTAAAATAAATATATATATGAATAGATATATCCCCAAAAAATAAGCGTGGATGAAATATAGATAATTGTGTTGTCATCGCATCTTCTGCAGACAGTTTATCTAAATCTTTTTTGGTTTGAAAAAAAACAACGTTTTTCTTTAGACATATGCTATGGTTGTATACAAAAATACATCCAATAAGTGGGCGTGGGTTAACACGATCTTAAGACGAAATTAAATTAATATTACTGACGTTTTTGCATTGAAAGTTGTTTTTTAAACAAAAACTGTTCTTTACTAAAAACGCCCTTAAAATGAGGCGTGGCAAAAAATGTTTATAGACGAAATGAAAATATTAAAATGTTCTAAATACATATAAACAAAGCTCAAATTGTACAGTTTGGCCAAAAAACACGTTTTTCTGAAAAGTGGGAGTGGCAGTGTGCGAAGAAACAGTTATACTTCGTTTAATTTCTGACGAAATGTAAGGCGTATATATATATATATATATATATATATATATAGATGGATATACTAGCGGACCCGACATACGTTGTCCTGCATACACAAAAATTCATTCAAGTTTACCCAGCCACTGCAGAGCCATCTACCGGGCTTATCTAAACCATCCAGGGCGTTACCCAAACGCATACAAAAAAATTCATTTAAATCGGTCAAGCCGTTTAGGAGGATTTCAGTGACATAGGTACACACGTACAGTAACATTATATATGTTTATATATATACTAGCTGCCCGGCCCGGCTTCGCCCAAATCGGTCAAGCCGTTTTCATGTTATGTCGTGACAACGGAAAACGGGTTTCATTTTTATATATATAGATGGTGCTTTTTTAGACGTATAGAACTTTGAAATGGAATAAAACAAAGATGTCTAGAAATTTGAAATGGAATAAAACAAATATGTTTTTTTTTAAGTTGACATGAAATTTACTTTATTCGGACTACGTCCGTCTGGGTCGGACATAGTCTAATCTGGACTTCCAGCAGCTGATACCAAAACCGGTAATAATACCCTGCAAAATAGGTGCGAGATCAATGTTTTATGAAATAATAATGAAAATCAAAGCATTAAAATAAGTGTAGTAGTGGATAAAGTGAAAAAAATTTGGATATTGTTTACAAAAAATAAATGACACAGCAAAAATTAAACTCCAAAATGCCATCTGTAGGCGATTACGTGTTGTAGTTTCAGTGGTGCCAGATCACAAATTAGCGTTTTTTTCTCATTTTTATCTAAGTCTATACAGAACAAGCGTTTTCCATTGGTAAATCTGGATTTTGATCTAAAATTTGATCTTTTTGATCCGCATTGTTGTAATTTCTTGTCGGTGTAGCTGTGAAGTTCCAAGTCACACTGGTTGATTGTTTTTCATATACAGTTTTACAGATTAATGATTAAGAATACTTTTTCACAACTGAAATTATTATAAATCAAAATGAAAATCACTTTGGTCAAACTGAGAGCTATCGTTGCTATGAGGGGGTCATTAGAGTGATTAAATGATCAGTGAAATTTCAAAATAAATCTTAGTTTGTGGAATAGAAACACCTAACGTGGATTGTAAACTCATCTTAATAAATAGGAATAATTAAAATAACAAATTACATTTAAAATCGAGTGGTGTCGTACATTATAATTATAAGAACTATTAATTTACAAAATTTAATGAAAATCTCGAATGTTAATGTATGTTACAGAAAATACGATTTTCCTTGTTGGCCAATACTGAAAACTCCGTTGACTCCGTTGGATAGGTGATTAAGCAGAGTTTGTTATGTCCCGTGGGCTTTTAGCCACCATGGCTTGTTGTTGGTCTGGATATATGGCTTCTACTCGGATGCTGTTTTAAAGAATTATTCCGAGTAGGAATTTGCTTTCTAAAATAAGAAGTACGATTATCGACATCCATTGGAACTGGTTTATTTTGTTGTTTTGTTGAACACGACTATACTGTGGATAATTGCGAATATGTGGATCAGAATCTTGTTGAAACTGGGATCCGCCTTTTTTTGTTAAGCTGCCCGCTGCAAACGTACCGCTTATGCGCTATGTGCGAATTCGTCCCCTATATGGTTTATTTCCAGTTCTTGTGCCGTTTTAAGAGCTGCCGGTATATCAACCGGACGAAAAGAAAATAATATATCGCATAGTAGCTTTCGTAGACCAGAAATAAACCTCATTGTTACCGCTGTGCTCATGCTCATTTTGGAATACCTTTACACTATTATTTACTATCAAAACTTTCTATTTAAATTCTATACGATGTTTCAACTAATAATCAACTAAATTTTCACAATTATTTTTACTCATAAAAGTTTCATTTTTTTGCTGACTAATTCTTTTAGGTTGATTGTTCCTGTTTGTTGATTGTTGAGCTCCTTAATCGTCTTAATTCGGTTTGTTGTTAGGGTCCTTAAACTTCTCCTTATATGAGGATTTGTAGTTGGTCTTCAATGTTGCCTATTTGTGCTAGGTTATTCTCGTTGTATGACGATTATTTTACAAGGATTTTTGAGATCAACTTTTTAACCACAAAACACAATAGAACACAGGTAGTTGGGCGCCAATTATTTAAGCTCGTTTATAAATGAAACGACTTTTCACTTTCAGGTTCAGTTCATCACTGATTTATTTCTTCATAACTTAATTTTACCTTAAAGTAATTTTATCTTTTAAATAATGTGCATCTTAAGGGAATGGATCGGTGCATTGATAAAAGGATTATGTGTGAGAATGTAGTGTGAGAAAATCGTGTGTTGCGAATGGAATGTGCTGGTGAAATGTCCGGTGTCCGGTTATGCCAAGTTCACTCTGCTGTCTGGGTGATGTTCAAACACTTTTTCAAAATTCCTTACGGTTTTGCCAAAAACTACGTTTTTCCAAAAAGGGGAGTGGCAGTGGGCGGAGAGTCTATATAACAAATTTCAACACTCTAGCTCAAAATGTAAGGCCCAAAAATCGGTGACACACAGGAGAAGACTACAATCAGCTGTACTAATCGTTGAATACCCTATCCCATACCACCCTTAAAATAAATATATATATGAATAGATAAATCCCCAAAAAATAAGCGTGGATGAAATATAGATAATTGTGTTGTCATCGCATCTTCTGCAGACAGTTTATCTAAATCTTTTTTGGTTTGACAAAAAACAACGTTTTTCTTTAGACATATGCTATGGTTGTATACAAAAATACATCCAATAAGTGGGCGTGGGTTAACACGATCTTAAGACGAAATTAAATTAATATTACTGACGTTTTTGCATTGAAAGTTGTTTTTTAAACAAAAACTGTTCTTTACTAAAAACGCCCTTAAAATGAGGCGTGGCAAAAAATGTTTATAGACGAAATGAAAATATTAAAATGTTCTAAATACATATAAACAAAGCTCAAATTGTAAAGTTTGGCCAAAAAACACGTTTTTCTGAAAAGTGGGAGTGGCAGTGTGCGAAGAAACAGTTATACTTCGTTTAATTTCTGACGAAATGTAAGGCGTATATATATATATATATATATATATATATATATATAGATGGATATACTAGCGGACCCGACATACGTTGTCCTGCATACACAAAAATTCATTCAAGTTTACCCAGCCACTGCAGAGCCATCTACCGGGCTTATCTAAACCATCCAGGGCGTTACCCAAACGCATACAAAAAAATTCATTTAAATCGGTCAAGCCGTTTAGGAGGATTTCAGTGACATAGGTACACACGTACAGTAACATTATATATGTTTATATATATACTAGCTGCCCGGCCCGGCTTCGCCCGGGTACTGTTTCGTTTTAGGGTCCGTAATAGTATTTTAGTGTTAGTAGTATTTATTTTCTCAAAGCTGACCTGAGAGATTTTCTCAATATTTTTTTCCGTAAGAACCTTGTACAGAGTATTAGAAAACTACAAAAAAATCAAACAAATCGGTCAAGCCGTTTTCATGTTATGTCGTGACAACGGAAAACGGGTTTCATTTTTATATATATAGATGGTGCTTTTTTAGACGTATAGAACTTTGAAATGGAATAAAACAAAGATGTATAGAAATTTGAAATGGAATAAAACAAATATGTTTTTTTTTAAGTTGACATGAAATTTACTTTATTCGGACTACGTCCGTCTGGGTCGGACATAGTCTAATCTGGACTTCCAGCAGCTGATACCAAAACCGGTAATAATACCCTGCAAAATAGGTGCGAGATCAATGTTTTATGAAATAATAATGAAAATCAAAGCATTAAAATAAGTGTAGTAGTGGATAAAGCGAAAAAAATTTGGATATTGTTTACAAAAAATAAATGACACAGCAAAAATTAAACTCCAAAATGCCATCTGTAGGCGATTACGTGTTGTAGTTTCAGTGGTGCCAGATCACAAATTAGCGTTTTTTTCTCATTTTTATCTAAGTCTATACAGAACAAGCGTTTTCCATTGGTAAATCTGGATTTTGATCTAAAATTTGATCTTTTTGATCCGCATTGTTGTAATTTCTTGTCGGTGTAGCTGTGAAGTTCCAAGTCACACTGGTTGATTGTTTTTCATATACAGTTTTACAGATTAATGATTAAGAATACTTTTTCACAACTGAAATTATTATAAATCAAAATGAAAATCACTTTGGTCAAACTGAGAGCTATCGTTGCTATGAGGGGGTCATTAGAGTGATTAAATGATCAGTGAAATTTCAAAATAAATCTTAGTTTGTGGAATAGAAACACCTAACGTGGATTGTAAACTCATCTTAATAAATAGGAATAATTAAAATAACAAATTACATTTAAAATCGAGTGGTGTCGTACATTATAATTATAAGAACTATTAATTTACAAAATTTAATGAAAATCTCGAATGTTAATGTATGTTACAGAAAATACGATTTTCCTTGTTGGCCAATACTGAAAACTCCGTTGACTCCGTTGGATAGGTGATTAAGCAGAGTTTGTTATGTCCCGTGGGCTTTTAGCCACCATGGCTTGTTGTTGGTCTGGATATATGGCTTCTACTCGGATGCTGTTTTAAAGAATTATTCCGAGTAGGAATTTGCTTTCTAAAATAAGAAGTACGATTATCGACATCCATTGGAACTGGTTTATTTTGTTGTTTTGTTGAACACGACTATACTGTGGATAATTGCGAATATGTGGATCAGAATCTTGTTGAAACTGGGATCCGCCTTTTTTTGTTAAGCTGCCCGCTGCAAACGTACCGCTTATGCGCTATGTGCGAATTCGTCCCCTTTATGGTTTATTTCCAGTTCTTGTGCCGTTTTAAGAGCTGCCGGTATATCAACCGGACGAAAAGAAAATAATATATCGCATAGTAGCTTTCGTAGACCAGAAATAAACCTCATTGTTACCGCTGTGCTCATGCTCATTTTGGAATACCTTTACACTATTATTTACTATCAAAACTTTCTATTTAAATTCTATACGATGTTTCAACTAATAATCAACTAAATTTTCACAATTATTTTTACTCACAAAAGTTTCATTTTTTTGCTGACTAATTCTTTTAGGTTGATTGTTCCTGTTTGTTGATTGTTGAGCTCCTTAATCGTCTTAATTCGGTTTGTTGTTAGGGTCCTTAAACTTCTCCTTATATGAGGATTTGTAGTTGGTCTTCAATGTTGCCTATTTGTGCTAGGTTATTCTCGTTGTATGACGATTATTTTACAAGGATTTTTGAGATCAACTTTTTAACCACAAAACACAATAGAACACAGGTAGTTGGGCGCCAATTATTTAAGCTCGTTTATAAATGAAACGACTTTTCACTTTCAGGTTCAGTTCATCACTGATTTATTTCTTCATAACTTAATTTTACCTTAAAGTAATTTTATCTTTTAAATAATGTGCATCTTAAGGGAATGGATCGGTGCATTGATAAAAGGATTATGTGTGAGAATGTAGTGTGAGAAAATCGTGTGTTGCGAATGGAATGTGCTGGTGAAATGTCCGGTGTCCGGTTATGCCAAGTTCACTCTGCTGTCTGGGTGATGTTCAAACACTTTTTCAAAATTCCTTACGGTTTTGCCAAAAACTACGTTTTTCCAAAAAGGGGAGTGGCAGTGGGCGGAGAGTCTATATAACAAATTTCAACACTCTAGCTCAAAATGTAAGGCCCAAAAATCGGTGACACACAGGAGAAGACTACAATCAGCTGTACTAATCGTTGAATACCCTATCCCATACCACCCTTAAAATAAATATATATATGAATAGATAAATCCCCAAAAAATAAGCGTGGATGAAATATAGATAATTGTGTTGTCATCGCATCTTCTGCAGACAGTTTATCTAAATCTTTTTTGGTTTGACAAAAAACAACGTTTTTCTTTAGACATATGCTATGGTTGTATACAAAAATACATCCAATAAGTGGGCGTGGGTTAACACGATCTTAAGACGAAATTAAATTAATATTACTGACGTTTTTGCATTGAAAGTTGTTTTTTAAACAAAAACTGTTCTTTACTAAAAACGCCCTTAAAATGAGGCGTGGCAAAAAATGTTTATAGACGAAATGAAAATATTAAAATGTTCTAAATACATATAAACAAAGCTCAAATTGTACAGTTTGGCCAAAAAACACGTTTTTCTGAAAAGTGGGAGTGGCAGTGTGCGAAGAAACAGTTATACTTCGTTTAATTTCTGACGAAATGTAAGGCGTATATATATATATATATATATATATATATATATATATATATATATATATATATATATATATATATATATATATATATATATATATATATATATATATATATATATATATATATATATATATATATATATATATATATATAGATGGATATACTAGCGGACCCGACATACGTTGTCCTGCATACACAAAAATTCATTCAAGTTTACCCAGCCACTGCAGAGCCATCTACCGGGCTTATCTAAACCATCCAGGGCGTTACCCAAACGCATACAAAAAAATTCATTTAAATCGGTCAAGCCGTTTAGGAGGATTTCAGTGACATAGGTACACACGTACAGTAACATTATATATGTTTATATATATACTAGCTGCCCGGCCCGGCTTCGCCCGGGTACTGTTTCGTTTTAGGGTCCGTAATAGTATTTTAGTGTTAGTAGTATTTATTTTCTCAAAGCTGACCTGAGAGATTTTCTCAATATTTTTTTCCGTAAGAACCTTGTACAGAGTATTAGAAAACTACAAAAAAAATCAAACAAATCGGTCAAGCCGTTTTCATGTTATGTCGTGACAACGGAAAACGGGTTTCATTTTTATATATATAGATGGTGCTTTTTTAGACGTATAGAACTTTGAAATGGAATAAAACAAAGATGTATAGAAATTTGAAATGGAATAAAACAAATATGTTTTTTTTTAAGTTGACATGAAATTTACTTTATTCGGACTACGTCCGTCTGGGTCGGACATAGTCTAATCTGGACTTCCAGCAGCTGATACCAAAACCGGTAATAATACCCTGCAAAATAGGTGCGAGATCAATGTTTTATGAAATAATAATGAAAATCAAAGCATTAAAATAAGTGTAGTAGTGGATAAAGTGAAAAAAATTTGGATATTGTTTACAAAAAATAAATGACACAGCAAAAATTAAACTCCAAAATGCCATCTGTAGGCGATTACGTGTTGTAGTTTCAGTGGTGCCAGATCACAAATTAGCGTTTTTTTCTCATTTTTATCTAAGTCTATACAGAACAAGCGTTTTCCATTGGTAAATCTGGATTTTGATCTAAAATTTGATCTTTTTGATCCGCATTGTTGTAATTTCTTGTCGGTGTAGCTGTGAAGTTCCAAGTCACACTGGTTGATTGTTTTTCATATACAGTTTTACAGATTAATGATTAAGAATACTTTTTCACAACTGAAATTATTATAAATCAAAATGAAAATCACTTTGGTCAAACTGAGAGCTATCGTTGCTATGAGGGGGTCATTAGAGTGATTAAATGATCAGTGAAATTTCAAAATAAATCTTAGTTTGTGGAATAGAAACACCTAACGTGGATTGTAAACTCATCTTAATAAATAGGAATAATTAAAATAACAAATTACATTTAAAATCGAGTGGTGTCGTACATTATAATTATAAGAACTATTAATTTACAAAATTTAATGAAAATCTCGAATGTTAATGTATGTTACAGAAAATACGATTTTCCTTGTTGGCCAATACTGAAAACTCCGTTGACAGACTTTAAGGCTAAAACTTATTATTAGGCATTTATAATAATGTCAATTGATTTTGAATTTCGATAAGTAAATGATTTTCAAATTTGTCCTAAGTACAACAATCAGTTATTCGAGATTTTTATACCCTATCCCATAGGGGTATATTAGTTTTGATACTTAGTTTGTAACATAGAGAAATAATTTAGCTACATATACCTCAAAGTATATGGATCGACTCAGAATCGCTAGCTGAGTCGAATTAGCCATGTCTGTCTGTCCGTCCGTACAAATGGTTTTTTGTAGAAAAACGCCCTCAAAAAGTGGGCGTAGGTGAAAATGATCTATGGACAAAATGTTGATATTACCATTACGGAAGTGTTTGCATCAAAAGTTTTTTCGAAAAATTTAAAATTTGGACAAAAAGCGTTTTATACTAAAACGCAACCAAGAATTGGGCATGGCAAAAAACTTTATATGAACGAAATATAGATATTCAGATTGCCTAAATATCTTGTATAGAAAGTTTTTCAAAACATAACCGTTTAACCAAAAAGAACGGGCGCGGCAGTGGACGGAATTAGAAAATGTTTACACTTATTTTGTAGCCTCGGACAAGGATCCTATATACCAAATTTCATTATACTAGCTCAAAATTAAAGGCCTAGACATCGGTGGCATACAGACAGACAGACAGACATGGCTAGGTCGACTGAGCTATATCTATCGAAATGATTTCTCTATGTTACAAACTTAATGTCAAAACATATAAACTCCTATGGGATAGGGTATAATAAAGTGTTTACTAAAGTGATGTTTCATAAAATCCAAGAAAATATAGCTTTACAAGCTTAAAAGTTCCAAATTAGTATATATAAAATGTTTTGGTTTTGTAAGTCTTACCGGTGTTCCTGTTTTTGCAACATATGAAGGCAGCTATTGCATACTTCGCTGCGGCTCTCTAGGCGAATGTGCCTTTGGAACGGCGATTTTGTCTTTATAACCCTATCCCATAGTGGTATATTAGTTTTGATACATAGTTTGTAACATGGAGAAAAAATTTAGTTACGTATACCTCAAAGTATATGGATCAACTCAGAATCGCTAGCTGAGTCGATTTAACCATGTCTGTCTCTCCGTCCGTTTGTACGTCACCGAATTTTAGGCTTTAAATTTTGAGCAAGGATAACGAAATTTAGGATCCTCTCCCGTGCCTACAGAACAAGTCTTAACATTTTCAAAATCCGCAAACTGCCACGCCTCCGTTTAATAAAAACAATGAACAACATATTTAGAATTAATATTGTCTGTTTTATAAACAGCCTGAACAATTTGTTCAGGGTATTCAACGATCCGCACGGAGGATTGTTGCCTTCTCATATGTTTTTTTTTTTTCGAGTCCTAGAACATAAGAAGCACCTTCCCTGATTTGGAATCTTTCTTTAAGGTTCTCTTAATAAAACATCCTGGATCGTCTTCCATGGACTCTCGTACTCATTGCATCTATTTCGAGACATATTGTACAAATATTAGAACACGTGTGTAGTTTTGCAATTTAGAAACGTTTTATAATATAATTCGAAAATAATTTATCAACTTACCTTGTAAACGTTCCAACAATAAAAACATATGGAAGGCTACAATCCGCTGTGCGGATCGTTGAATACCCTATCCCATCCTATCTGTAAAACTAAAATCCCCAAAAAGTGGACATGGCTAAGCACACGATGTGGATAAAATAAAGAAAATGTCATGGTGACAACAAATTCATCAGACTGCTTATAAAAAACTTTTACGGTTCTACAAAAGACAAGGTTTTCTCCTGCATATGTTATGGGGTAGTGTATAAAAATGGTTTTTATATAAAAACGCCCCAAAAAGTGGGCGTGGGTTAAAATGGTCTATGGACGAAATGTTTATATTTATATTACTAATGATTCTGCATCAAAAGTTTTTTCGAAAATTTTAAAATTTGACCGAAAAACGTTTTTTATTAAAAACGCCCCCAAAAAGAGGGCGTGGCAAAAAACTTTATATGAACGAAATACAGATATTCAGATTGTCTAAATATGTATGTTGTTCAGAAATTTTTTCAAAATTCCTTATGGTGTGGCCAAAAAATTCGTTTTTCTAAAAAGGGGGCGTGGCAGTGGGTGGATTTCAAAATTTTTTACACTTGTTCTGCTGGGGGCAACAAAGAGCACGTGTACCAAATTTCATCCTTCTAGCTAAAAATTTAAGGCCCAAAAACTGGTGACGTACGGACGGACAGACATGGCTAAATCGACTCAGCTAGCGATTCTGAGTCGATCCATATACTTTGAGGTATATGTAGCTAAATTATTTCTCTATATTACAAACTATGTATCAAAACTAATATACCCCTATGGGATAGGGTATAAAAAATCATTTACTTCTCTTAAAAATAAAAAAAAATTACACAAACACAGCACAACGTCCACGATATCTTCAGTCCGAATAGAGAAAATACACTAAATATCTTTCAAATAAAAAGTATTCATAAAATAAAAAAAGTCATGTTTTATTTTTTTTCCAGTTTGCAATTTCATTATTCACGAGAGGTGTGTCACCAATGTGGTAACTCCTTGTTCCGGTATAGCCCCATGCATAATAAAGGTATATATCCAATAGCTAGATTTTTGTAATGGTGCACACTAAAACGAATTATTAATATTATCCTCTTAAATATTGTAGAATCCCGTCGCACATTGCTGGTCTGAGCCAACACATCACAAAAGAAAATTTTGCACTGTTTGTCGAAAGCGTTTGGATGAAACACCTGCAGTTCATTGTTTAGGTAAATGGAAATCTTCTCAAACATTTAGATAAAAAATATCTTAATAAAACAGCATTTTTGTTTACTTAGTTTGCGAGTATTTCGCCCATATAGAGTGCCAAGATTTTGCTGTTCCCGATTGTACAGAAAATGCAACCTATGTTCCTGGCAAGGAATTATTAAATGTTAAGCATCAGGTATATTTTACTATTCACAAGGTTAAGATTTAACCACATCAAATATTTTCTAAACAATTATAGCACCACTGGCGAGAGGGGAATCTTCCACCAACTTCAAAATGCGCATACTGCAAAAAGACTTGCTGGTCATCGGAATGCCTTACAGGTAGATATAATTATCAGAACTAAGCGAGAGTAATTTTTTTTAAATTCATCAATCATTTAGTCATCAATGAAGTGGTCACTAGTGGAAACGGCAACATAGAAACCATTCAGATTACTTTACAACTTTATGTAAATCGATCAAAAATCGGCTGTATTTATTTGTTTGTTGCGAGTTCGATTTTAAATTACTTACTCGCGCATTAATAAAAAATAATAGAATTTAAAAACAAAAATAAATACCGTATAGTAAACATATTAGGCTTTAGCTATTTTGTACCAAAAATAATTAGTTCAATGCTATTTTTGTACCAAAAATAATTAGTTCAATGTTTGCTATCTTTTCTCTCTCATACAAATCACGTCGTCAGAATTTGGCAACAATATAACAATGAACTTAAAATAAAACAATTCTAGTATACGTATAATAAAAAAAAGTAAAATAATGCACAAGAATATCTATTTATATTGTTCTATGAAGCCGGGTTTCGAAAGGTAAAACGCGTTTCTGTTTTTAAGTTTAACAATAATTTATTTAAACACACTCTTATTTCTAGAATCCAATTATTTACAAAAAACGTTTAACATTTTAATCACACTTCCTTAAAATCAAATATCAACCATTAAACACACACTATTATCACTTTCACAATAATATCCCTTAGAGAAATCCACTCAGTAACACTATTCAAATCACGTTCAAGTCGAAATTTCAGACTGACTGTTGCTTATCGCTTCATCTCTATTTATATTACTCCACATACTGATCTAGAAGGAGATGACATATTCTCCGAAGTTCCGGTGGTTTCTTGTTCGAGAAGTGGTGTTGACAGATACCAATATTCCAACCATTCCAGTGGGCGCATCCAGGACCACTGAATGGATATGTTCAGACAATTTTCACACATAAGGGTGCGTTTGCACTGCAATCAGATTTAATAACATTGCCCTCCTCCTGACTTCTCATGGGGAGTGTCCAAGAGAGCTATGCACCGCGTTTCGGTAAGCCATTAGGAACAAAGGAATGCAACGATTCCTGTTTTTTTGATTGTCGTCTACCACCTTTGATAGGTGTTCTTTTAAGGTTCAATTAAATCGTTCCACCATTCCGTCTGAATGTGGATGAAGCGGTGGTCTTCTTGATATCTAACCTTTTGCAAACATTCTGGAATACTCTGGACTCAAAGTTCCTACCTTAATCAGAATGTAGTTCCAACGTTGTCCCGAATCTGCATACCCAGTTGTCCAGGACAGTGGCACGATAAGTTGTGTTATGAAGGACGTCTGAAGACTCCCATATTCTTCTCAAGCCACCTTCCTGGACGTGAAGAGAATCCCATTGTGCCCAATACGCTTTAAGAGTTGGGCTGCGATCCAAAATTGCTTGCCAATCTGGTTTCTCCATGGTAAGAATCGGTTCAATGCCAGGGTCTTCCATCTGGGCTACTCTGATCTTTTCAGTTATCCCACCGTTGTTGGACTCTGCTCTTAATCGCTGGGTATTGATGAGCTCCTTCTCTTCCTGGCGGATACAATGCTTGCAGTTCATTCCGCATGGTGGACGACACAGTGCGTCTGCGTTAGAGTACAGGGTGCCTTACTATGCTGAATGTCAAAATCGCAGCTCTGCAGCCGCTCAATCAATCTAGCAACTTGATCCTTTGGATTCTTAAATTGAAGTTAGAGTTATTTATGGAAATGCTTCGTCGTCAGAATTAACGCTAAGAGTTCCCTCATGATCACACAATAGTTTCTTTCAGGTCTGGACAGAACCTTGCTTAAGTAAGCTACCACTCTTTTTTGTCCGTCGTGTACCTGCGATAAAACGGCTCCAACTCCAAAATTACTTGTGTAGTCATCGTCAATGAAGGTCTTTTCACCGTCGGGATATCATCGGCGCTTGACATAGCTGGTGTTTAAGTCTTTGAAAAACATTATCACACTCACTTGGCCATTAACATTACTTTTCTTTCTCCGGGAGTTTGCTTTTTCTTAGCAATGCCAGCAAGTACATACTTACAAAGCGCAGGTAGTAAGTCGCAAGTCCTAGATAGCTCCTTAGTTGATGTTTGCCCTTGGGGAGCGTCCAATCGTCAATCCTCACAAAACGCACTCCATCAGTCTTTAAAAAGTTGCAGGACCGTTGCACAAACCCAATTGCATCACTTTGAACTGCCACAAGTAATTTCCTGTGGTGAAGGCCGTCTTCTCCCAGTAGCCTATTTATTGCAACTGTCCTTCTTGGTGACATCGTTGATCCGCCGATAGTCAACGTAGAACCGGGTGCTGCCATCTTTCTTTTTAACCAGTACCACTGACGTGGGTTTCGTGGGTTTCGTCGATTTAGTGTTGCACCAAGTTTGTCCGCCTATATTTCTCATCCACTACAGCGAGCATGTCAAACTCAATGACTACCAACAGCTAACCCAGCAAGATATTAATTTGTACGGGCAACAAAAACAAAAAAAAAACTATAGTTTTTACAAAACAGATTTATTTTAAAAACCAAAAAAAAAAACAAGAATAATGGTAACACTAATATTTTCTTCCTGATTCTTGGCATCTCATTTGTCTACCAGCTTTTCTACTTATGGCGAAATTTTATCGGCAGTGATTACTTTCAAAATAGACCCAATTTGGCATATCAGTTGTTCCGGATCAAACTGGTGACTTATTCCCGTTTATGACTGAAAATAACTGCTCGCACCGATAGGTACTTTCAAACATGCAAATGATTTCATATATAAGATATACCTTAAGGTACATGTCTGTTTGCCAGTCAGTCCGTCCGTCCGTCCGTCCGTCCGTCCGTCTTATCTATAATCAATTTTTCATTGCTGCTTAACTAAACGATGATTATTTCAAAAAAACGTAATAAAATTTACAAATCTTGTACAAACATGGTCGTTTTTTTCTACACTTCTTTATGTTCTAAGGTAGCTTTTTTGACAGCGATCTCTTTGAGGCATATGCACAAGGTGGATAAACTATTCTATATTGAGTTTAGAAAATCGATACTTTTGCAGAATATATTTGTCTTGAAGTTCGATTGAGTTAGTTATCGGTTTGTACATTTTTGGTCTCTTAGCTGTTGGTCTGTTTGTATCTGTATCACATTCACTACATTTCATTGACAAAAGAAATGTATCTTGAGTCCATTTTTATTAATTTGCTTTCACTTTTCAATACAGAAACTGAATAACCCTAATTACAAAAAAATTATGTATATATTTATATGGAAATTCTCTGATCTGCAAAATTCATTTTAAAATGACTCTAAACAACCTCAAAACGCGGTCGATCGTGTTTAAATAAAGCGACTTTAAGTGACTTAGAGGTACTTAGAGGTATTTTAAAGTTAAACAGCCTCTAAAATTCCTTTATAAATACGGCTGTATACGTTTACAGAAATTTAAAAGAGAACGGATATAAAATAAGCATTTATTTTATTCGTATGCAAAATCAAATGAGACAAAAAAAGCACCACCGCACTGTAAAGCAAACAAAGGAAATGTCCAGTTTTATTACAGTTCCAGCAAAGCATTTGGGCTCGGGAATGCTTATTCGGTGATATATCCATTCTCTCACAAGAGCATTCAATGGTGGGCAATTCGATGGCTCGATAAGCTCCTTGGGATGCTTGATCAGCGTCCTCAGTGCATTAGCTGCGGCTTCGACAAGTGTGCCTTTTCCAGCCATTCGTACTGCTAGTACGAGTGAAAGCGTCATTCTCAAACTTCTTACCCTATCCCTCGAATTGTTTCTTGAGCTGTTGGTGTTGCTTCTCGCGTTGTTTTTCGAGCTGGTGGCATTGCTCCTCGCGTTGTTGTTCGAGCTGCTGTTCCAATTTGTTGTTTTGACTTTCGGACTGTTGGCGCTGTTCTTCGCGTAGTTGTTCTAGCGAATTATTTTGTTCTCCGAATTCAGAATACAGAAACTTCAATGAAGACATATCGAAGCCGGCACTTACTGGTTGCTCATCGATATCAAATACAATCGAATTAGGATCTTCACCATTTTTCTGTATTGCGTCATGAAGACGAATAAATAAATAGCTCTTTCTTCCTGTAGGGGAAAGCTGCCGGAGACTCAGTTCAGCATTCAGCTCCGCAACGGTTAGCTGATTTAATGATTTGCCAATCTATATTATTTACTCACACTTCACAATCACACACTTTATCGGATACCAAATTATTGTTTACTATTCTCATCCGGAAAAGGTTTTATCCCACTTTTGACACCAATGTATGAATCCGGGCTTCGAAATGCTTTTCAGTTTTGAAGTTAATCATTCATTTAAACACACTATTATTTCTAGAATTTTATTATTTCCAAAAACGGTTATGAATTTATTCACGTTTTATAATTTAATCAGAATCACACTTCTTTGAAATCAAATACCAATTAAATTCACCAAGTAAATCCACACAGTTAGAACTATTCAATTCATGTTCATTTAGACATGAACTCACTGTTGCTTATCGCCTCATCTCTATTTACATTACTCCACATACTGATCTAGAAAGAGATGGCATATTGTCTGAAGTTCCCGTGGTTTCTTGATTGTTCGAGAAGTGGTGTTGATAGCAGTGATCAGGTAAAGAAGAGATAGGAAACTTTACGTTTTGCCTACAAGCTAATCCTGGAATTTTCCAGGATTTTACAGATTAATTGATCACCACGGCCCAACCAGATACACACATTTCTTCTTTCACACTTGTTTGCAACCCAACTAATTTATGTATCAAAACGTCACGTAAGAAACCGCTGATGAAGGCGAAGACGTACGAAAGTTCCCTATCTCTTCCATACTTGATCTCTGGTTGACAGATACCAATATTCATGCCATTCCGGTGGGCGCATCCAGTACCATTGAATGGATGTGTCCAGAAAATGTTTAAGGTGCGTTTGCACTGCAATCAGCTTTTATAACAATATGAATGTGTAAATTCAATGAAATAAAAAAATTTTTTTTTGGTTTTAAATACAAAACTTCATCTGACAATCCTATAAAGTTATTGGCTCCATATAGGTACAACAAATTCGTTCAGTTAAGATATCCGCTTTTTATCATACGTAGTTGATAAGATTACAAATTAAACGATATGTAAATGGTCACTCACTGTTTCTCGGCGTTTATTTATAAGGTTTAGTTAGTTAGTAGTTATTATTTATCACTGAGTAACGTCTTAAGAGTGTGTAAACAAAAATTAATTTGATTGAACCATATTTTATATGCCATCAGTTTTTGGGCATTAAATGTTGAGCTGGGTTCATGAAATTAGTACAAGAATAAGAACTTATTGTTGCTGCCATTGTAATATTCTTAAACCCGGGAACTTTATCTGAACAATAAAAAGAGCAATTTAGTTAGTTGGTGATATTGTTTATATGTATTTCATTTTTATGTCTCTTAGGGATGTAAGCCCCTAAGATCTAGTTGTTATCGCCCTTGCGCAACATGCCTTCGAATCACCTTAATATGGAAATTGTCAATTCTATTCGGCTGACTCTCAACGTATAATATTTTATGTAATTGAATTCTGGCGTTCGGTACAATCCTCCTAGACAGTATCGGAGAAAATTTAGCTAGATTTTCTCCATGCAGGATGGCCCTAAATTGGGCCACACAACCATAAGCAATTGGCCCTCTTAGTGCTATGTAGCATATGACATTCACCCTTGAGTGAAATTCGTAGATTGATCATTTTATGGATCGAAGATTCTGCGAGCCGGAGTATTAGTGTCCATTCGCCCTACATACCCTAGCCATCTTAAACGTCGTGCGGCGTTTTTTTGACTACGGATGTGTCACTATACAGCTTATATAGTTCTTGTTTGATTCTTCTTTTCCAAAGCCCGTCAACACAAACGGAACCGTATATTTTTCGAAGAATTTTTCTCTGAAAACGACCAAGAATTTCTTCATCCATTGATACGGTCCATGGTTCAGCGCTGTAGATTAGGATCTTGTATAGGATCTCATTTGTAGTTCAGGCTTTACTACTAAACTGCATTCTTAGCCCGAATAAACGGCGGTTGGCAATAGTGCTTATTTTTACCTTCAAGTGGTAACCATCGGATACTGGTCTCATCCATCGGATTTGAATTGCATAAACGATAAGTGCAAGTGTTGATAACAAAATGAAAAACAGCAACACTATAAACAGCCTGGTCAGAATGGCACGCAATACCTGGCCTGCTGTCCCAGGAGAATCTAGATGAGCTGCTTCGGCATATTCGGACAACAGGTTATTTAGGATACTGATGACCCCCGTGTCCTAGGGGTATGTAATAAATTGGAACTGACCCTCTAGATTTGTGTTTTGGGTTAACTACCCACCCATGGAAAAAATCATAGTTACGAAGGCAACCAATAGCCTCTGAAAGGAATGATTTTATTGTTGACGACCCTGTTAAAGAAGACGTTCGTATCTGCATCTGAAATGTGAGAACATTAAACAGTAGTGGTGCGGGCGAACAACAAGGGGAAACCCTAAACTGCTAAAAAGCACACATTACTGCCATACAGAAAATTATTGTGCTGGGAGATTTTAACGCAAAGGCAGGAGGAGAAGACATCTGTAGTCGGAAAACACAACCTACACGACAATACGTCTGGCAACGGACTTAGGCTGATTGACTTCGCTACGGAACGCCACTATAGCCAGCACACGGTTTCCTCACGGTTACAGCCGTTAAGGAGACTTAAGGAGAGGGTCTCCTCGAATTATTTTCATCGAAAGTTTTTTTGAATTTTCTTAAAATTGTACTGAAAGCTGATTTTATTTTTCTGAAAACGCCTTCTCAATATATTGAGATATTGAGATTGTCTAAATATTACACACCATATAAATATTACACATAACCTCAATTTTCTCGAAAACGGCTCTAACGATTTTGATTAAACTTTATATATACTATAAGCATATTAGTTCCAACAAACTGCATACCTAGTTTTTTTTCGAGAAAATCCATATAACGGATTTTGTCAATAAGGCCATATAAAGAAAATTGTTAATTTCTCGCTACTATGTCAAATTGAAATTGAATGAAATTTATATAATACTATTATAGTTTAAAACAATTCCACATAATTAGTTTAAGGCCAACTATCACTAAACGGAAAATCATTATTATTCACATAGACACCGATTCCTTCAAATTTCGGAGTAAACGTTCGTATAATCACATTTCGACATTACTTATATCATTTTTAGCATTAATAATCAAAAACGTACTATATGATCTAACGCCCAACTCGCTGTGAAAGAGAAAGTTGCGTACGACCCAGTCGTTCACCCACCACTCGTTATATCAGCAATGACCCATGAATATGCTGCCTGTATACATCTAAAATTCTCTGCTTTGGAAACTATGTTGCCTTCGCTATTTCGTACAGTCTGCGTTGAATTTATTGACAGATAAAGATACTTCGATTTCCCTATGATGGAGGCTGTGTGTAATATCTTTTTCTGGTTTGGTTCCTTTCTTGCGTTGTCCTGATTTTAAGTTTCAGCGCCTTAACATGAGCTTTTCAGCTACCTCTTCGTGATATCTTGAGATAGCAGTATATCACGCGCATTATTTTGAAGGTGGCTCTTTAATATGTTGTGGTTGTGGTACTCTTAGTTTTGAAATAGCTATGAAGGTATATTGGAAAGTTCCGACTACTTATGGGTTCTTATAATTAGACTTCTTATAATTTAAAAACCTAGTGTTACAGTATAAGAAACGCAACTTAGTGTCGTGGGAGCAGGCAAGTGCACATGAGACTTACATTACAAATAGTTGCTATGATTAACGTCAAAACCATTTTACCTGACTCAATTTCTTACCACGAATATGAACCTAACAGGTGTAGGTGTAAAACATTTAACATTGCGAATATTTTAATTAAATCTATTCTAACATTTTCAAAGTAATCTTTAATCAAAGTAATCTAATTAAAAATTTGAATTGTATGTATAAACACATATTTGTATAGCAGTAAGTAAGCTACTAGCTTTATTATAATTAGAGAGCTAATAACGTAAGAAGCAAGTACGTATGATCCAACTCTCATTTCATAATATAATAGTAAAAATTAAAATAATATTCATAAATATTTTTAATATTTGTGTTAAAATTACAGGGTACCGTTGCGAATGGTGCGGAATGACAACACATGGAGGATGCCGCATGTACCTAGCAAGCGAATGTAATTTTGGAATCTTGCAACCCATATATTTGCCACCACATTCTGTTTCAATTCCAAGAACAGAAGTACCAATCGAAGCGATAATTGGAGTGCAAGTTAAATCCAAAAATACATTAGTGCGGGATTATTCGTGTCGTAAGTATTGATAACACATAGGTATAAATTAATTTTATTTTTTTTACATTAAAATGGTCGTTATCGCATTCTTTTTTTTCAAACAACATTTATTATTTGATTTAATATGAAAATAACAAAAATAAAATAATAATACATAGTTGTTTAATGAAATTTGGAAAAAGAAAAAAAAATTGCGAACAGTTAGCATTAACCTTGAACCTATAAAGGCACGGGTTTGTAAATAATAAAAAATGTTATTTTTATTGTTTCATAAAATTCTTTACAAATGCAAAATTTTGTTCAATTTTAATTGCTAAGTGTCGTGATAATTGATTTCATTTCCCTAAACCATTTAAATTTCAATTCATTTTATTTATTGTTATAGATGTGCATATAGATAATTAGTTTTTAAAAATAAACTAAAAATATTTATTCCAAATTATAATAATTTGTTTTGTTTTAATTAAATGGGACTGAATTTTTTCAATTTAGTTATTGTGAGATTTTAATTTGCCTGTATGTCCTGTATTTTACTTTTTATGTACATATACTCTACTGCAAAACGGGAAAGCATTTAAGCTATTTTCATTGACACTGACATTTACATTGAAATGGACTAGGACTGTTTATTTACACAGTTGATTTGCTTGATATGCTTTTGAACTCTGAACCCTGATATGAGATTTCCTTATTCCAAATAGAGGAAACTCTATGCTACTTGTCACCGAATTACAAGTTGATTCAAGGTCATAATGTTATTATTTTCGCAATCCCTAAACTTATGCACCAAATATCCTTCATCGCTGTCAGCCTACAATTTATTTATTTATTTTTTTATACAGTACAAATTTATTTTTTTTCTTAATCCCTTTGGTGAATAAGACCAAAATCCTTAATCGCTGTCATATCAGCCCACCACGGGATAACAGATATGCGATTTTTTCTATTCGAAGATGTATTCAAATACAAATTTATATAGTTAGAAAGTTGCCTGAAGGGTACAATCATCCCACTTTTAATATCTGACATTCAGACCCTACAAATGAATTATTTAGTTAATATATGACAAACGGTTGCATTTTTATTTCGATCTAGTTTTAAAATTATTTTAATATAAAAAATTAGAAATCAAAAAGTAAGACCAAAGAATCTTGTCTATTATTTATAATGCAGTAGAGTATATGAGAACCTAACGATCACTTGAAACCGTCTACATTTCGTTTACGTACAATTATATTTTTATTTTATATTTTAAACACACCATAGAAACAAACTTATAAAGCTTCAAAACAAACGTCCTTACAAATTATAAAAAAAAAGGAACTAAACCACACCATTGTATTTAACTTTTGTTTTTTTTTATTTAATTAATTTGTTTTCCATTTATTATTTTTTTATTTATATATATTTATGTTTTTTTTTTGTTTCTTTTACCTTACATTTAATTTACAAACAACCAAAAACCCACATTCTTTTATTTAGCGGAATTAAGAACAATAGGTTTGTGTGAAGCAACTACCGATAGTGATTTTTCGATAAGACAAGAGCTCCAATCACGTAAACGACATACTCACAATTTTCATCTTCTGTCGTCATCGCCAATGTTGAAGTCGGATGCTAAGAAAAAATCACTTAATCGTAAAAAATCACGACGAAAGACATCCGAAGGTGATGCCTGTGATAGTCCCGACCTACCAAAGGGAGCAGCGCGAAGCTACACAAATATATTTCGCAAAATCAATGTGATAAATCGAAAAAGTTGGTTGAAACTTAATCGTAATTCGAATACGACTGAGGAGGATATCGATGACATCGATGAAGAGTACCACAATGGCGGGAGCGGTGATGCAACAGTTTTGGCATCTGCGATTTTAGCTGCAGCCGCGTCCGCTGACGATCTAGATCCAGTGTTTAATGAGAGTTTCTATGAAACTTCAGATACTGGAGGTGATTTAACTGCGACCGATATAGACTCCAGTACCAACTTAGTTAGTAGTAATATAAGCTATAATAGTAGTAGTAATACATCGATTGACAATCGCAACAGCACTGATAACTGGAATGATATTCGAAATATAAAATTAAATGACAGCGGAATGGGTAATTATCTATCGACAACAACGTCAAGTATATCACCCGCATTGAGAATACCCCCGACTGCATCGGGTTACTCCCCAAATTCTAGTGAATCCTCGTCGGTAGGTCGGAGTAAATCATTTCAAGAGCCTGGCGGTGTTAAGGTACCGGCAAGTAAAAGATACTCGAGATTTTTTACAAAACGAAAACGTCCGAATAGCACAAGCACCAACAATAATTGTAAAAGTGATTTAAGTCTAGACACTGTATCGCAAAATATTGAGATTACAATACAGGACGAGGATGGCAACTATCAGCCGTATGACGATAATTTTTATGCGATAAACGATAACCATTTGGATAATCGAAATCGCCGACGAATCGAGAATGATCACTTGTTTGGTCGACTAATTAAAAGAATGCGGCGAATTTCTTTCGGATTGCGGAAACCACGTTACAAGCCACGGAGAGGTGATGACGACTTAAAATATTTAAAAGATTTGAGATTTTGTTTTTCCATACCTGAATTTTCTTTTTTACTTAATTTTGTATTTACATAATTGTCTTTTTAAACCGATTTGTATTATTTTGTAGAAATAACCTTTGAAGATACGTATGTAATTATTTGATTTTTTTTGCATTAACACTTCTTTATATATTAGGCAGTGTAAATAAATAACTGCTTAATAGAACTATACTAAGACTATTTTTCAAGGAACATTTATCTGCTATCACTTAATCATAACTATATTTCAGACAATTGTTTGTAAAAAAAACATTAGAAACATCAATACATACTATGCAAATTTAGCAATATTTTCCATATTAATGTAATGAATTGCTCCGTCTTAGTGGGATTACCAACCATCGTTTGAGTAGTATGTATCATCAATTGTTATGAAAAGCCGTACAGATTTGGCATACAATTATTAGATAACGCGACATCGTGCAAGAAGTAATAGAGATAGGGATGTTTTTGATATCGGAAAAAAAAAGTCATCTTACTTCCAACGAAAATATTATGTCTATAACTCTCCTTAATACTTTAAGAAAACCATTTATATTTACGCACATAGTCGTTTATTTTATTTCCTAAACGATTTTTCGGTTAGAGTTGTAATTTTATCCTTTATCTTCTTATAACTTAGTGAAACTGTAAATAAATGAGAAATCGATAGTGTTTTTTTTTTTAATTTCATCTTCAATGCTCAAAAGTAAAACTGAACACTTCATATGATGATAATGCAGAACCGATTTCACTCCTCTTTTTGTATTGTGATATAGCCATTTTTTAATGTATCCGTTGTTTTTGTCAATTTGAATATAATTACATTCAGATTCATTACTTTGTATCGTAATTGTGCGAAATATGATTAGTGTGAACTTCTATGCACGCTTCTCTCGCATACAGGATCAATTTTATGGAGAATTGTTCCATCGAAAGTGCCGAATATTGTCTTCAATTATCAGGTTATAGTCCAGGAGTTTGAAATTTACTAACCGGATTATCGTTCACTACTACAAGCATTCGAGAACAATATCATAAAACCATAATATTTTATAGATTGAAAAAAAAATGTAGTTGCTGGTTATCTTTCAGAACCATTATTATTATTATTCTTATTAATCTTCCGCTTTTGAAAGTTTAACTATTGACTTTTCTATACTGGGAGAAAGTTCACTCTTCATTGATTGTATGTATTCCATTTCACTCTCTTTATTAATGCCCATTAACTGATTTCAATTAATTTATTACATAGTGTGTGAATACAGTTGCAAATTCTTTCATGTGATAAGATTTCATATTCAAAGTATATTCAATCAAAAGAAGAACGACTACCCTTTCATATAATTATGTTCTTCATCAAATTCCCTACATTTAGCTTAACAAAAACTTGATCGAAATCTTTACTTTATTGTAAATAATCTCGTCTAAAAAAGATAATATTCAAAATGGAATGGGCATTGCGAATAATCGTACAGAGGTTGAGAACCTTCTTATATGTTCGTACATCATTTCAAGTCACCTTCAGCTATTAGAAAAGCACATGGGTTATATTAACGATTGAGCGATTATAAACAAAGTATATGCACAGTTCATTTGAAAAAAAAAATCAATTATGTTTAAAAAAGTTAAATAGGTAATACAAAATGTATATTTTGCTATTAAAGACCTTTGCTTACTTTTTATTTTATTATATTATGAATATTATATTTTAATTTAAAATAAACACTTTATTTATGTACACATGTTCAAATATAAATTTTGAGTTTACACGATACCTAACTACTACCTAATCTTAAATTCAATCATAGTATTGTTTTTTAATACTAGTTTTTTTTTCTATACGCATTGTATACACTATCTTGCTATTGTTTTATAAATTATTTTCTTTTTTTTATTTGTCTTCCTTTTTATTTTATTTAAAACTTTTTTGCTGGCACGAATGATATTTTGCATGCTGAAATTTCATTTAATGTAAGTGTTTAGCTTTATGTTGATTTATATTATAATTATATTAGAATCTAACAAATATGTTGTGATTACAATAACAAAAATAAATAAATATGTATTATATGCTTATGATTGGATGAATATGTTTCCTCGAAATCGATTTATTAATGCCCAGCATTCACTTCGATTTAACATGTTAGGCTAACTATTGGATTGGATTGGTTTTGTAAACATAATTGAAATAGAGATTTTAGTAAAACCTAGCATTAGTAGACAAAATCGTAAACGAATTACTGACTTATAGTACGTTTCTACCGAACCGAAACTCGTCATTTCATTAACGAAATTCAAAATTTGAAAATAGTGTGCCCACGAAAAAAAACACATTCTAACTGTCAAAACAATTTTTTTTTCACTGGACCTTCTCTTGCTATCTCGGTATTCTATACTCTGAACGCCTCCGCTCTCATTTTTTAACATTCCACATGAGTTCCACAGCAACAGCTAATGAATGACAGATTTTTGTTTTGTAATTTGAAATTTCAAATGAACATTAATTTATTATTTATATTAAATCCATTCGTAAGTTTATTTCCTGTGCTTTTACTTTATTTTGATTATTACTAAATGCAAATATGAACACCATTGTGATTTTACTATCGTCGAAATAAACAAAAGACATTTCATAAGAATAGGCAGAAGTATAAGATCAAAATCTAAAAAAAAATGTTCTCTAGCAAATGATATGTATCCTTTTTGCTATTCTTATTTTCTCTTATCGGTGGTTCAAAAGCGTTTAATACTGCAGCAACGTCTTTCCATCTAGTTTTAAATATATCTAATTGTGGACACCTCTTATAAAATGTGTTGCCAGATGAGGATACTTTTCCATTACTCTACAAGGCGTTTCATCTGTTGTGGATTCGTTATTATCACTATTCAGGGAAAATAAATAACTAAATAACTTATACCTATACTAAATAGTTGAAGATACAAACAAAACTCTCATTTTAAACCGATTTTTACTACTTGGCGTTGACAAATTTCTCAAGGACAAGAAATGACGTTTAAGGTGTCGTTTTGTGAGACTAAAACGCCTAATAGAATATGAAGTAGAACAAGAACTTAAGTTTCACATGAACTAAAACGACATCTAGCGTTTAATGACGTAAAACGACTCATAAAAGGCCTGCTGTAAATTGTAATGCCGAGTAGAATTGTCGTTAAACGACTTTGGAATAAGGATGGTTGTGTTCCATTGAGGAAAAAAAATGATTTATTTTTGATTTCAGATCAATTTTGCAGATTTACCCCTTCTTGCACTGATAGCGTTTTTGATTGAGATACAAAAAACACTCTTTTTTATTATCTAGAACACTTTTTTTTGCTCTATATCGATTTTTTAGTTTTCGATTGGGAATAAAAAAAAAAAACTTCCTCATCGTCATACTCATCATCTACACCATGCGACAGCATCTTGGATTTCCACAAAAACAATTTCTCATTCATTGTTTACAACAATGTAATCACTTAAATTTTTCTCATCAATTTTCGTAAGTTAATTCTTCCACAGCAAGAAGAAAAACAATAAGCTATCAAATGACAGACTAACTCATATACAAAAACAGATTAATCTCTTTTATGTTCTATTGGAACGAGTAAAAAATCTGAAATCTGAGAGCAAATCTGAAAATTCCAACCGAAAAAGCTATAATACATATGATAGCTGTCAGATTGACTGGAGTTATTTTCGCATTGATTTATTATTATTTCGGTTGTGAAAAACTATTATTAATCATTAAAACTGTAGCAGTTCTATGTGAAATTTAATTAAATTAAAAACAAACAACCTGGGTGGCGTGAAATATGCAGCTATACCGACACTATCTTCACAGACACCACATAGACAAAAAAAAATGAATCTGATCGTGTGTTAGCCCTAGGGCAGTGATGGGACTTGGAAAATGTATATTAGTGGTATATAGCCAGACAAAAAAGTTGGTAGAAAAGAGGTAGAAGAGTTAAAAAAGTTTTCCATGTTAATTAAATAATTAATTTTAACAAATAAACAAAAAGAAGAGTCATAAGGTTTTTTCATAACAAAAAAGTAAATAAACAAAAATTAGTACATCTCAGGACAAAAGAAACACAACGTTGCACACACAGAGTCGAACCAATAATTTAGAGTAAGGTAGGTAGGATTTTAAGCATTGTAGATATACCATTTAAGTGGTATAAGTCCCATCATTGCCTCTGAGTTTTTTCAGCCGTCTTTACATGTTGTATCCCATGTGCTGATTTTAATTTGTTGAATTCCTTCGACGCGGTACCCCTATCCGATTCGCAAAGGTGTACATCACTTCGCGTAACATGGTTATAACAGGCCCAATTTTAGTGTTCCTCACAGGTTTCAAAATGGTGTACTTACTGAAAGAACAAACTAAAACAATTACATATAAATTAACCCTTTTGCTTCCTGGAAAACGTCCCAAATGATTAATGTTGACGCATCTGAATGGAATGGGAAGCAGCACCTCCATTACATGCATCTGACTCTCGATTTACCATTTTTGACTTTATTTAAGCAGCATTCAGGACAAGCTGCGATATTTGACTTAACACAACGTCTCATTCGTGGAAACAAAAAATCCCTTTTGATACGCTTAACCGTCTTCGCAGTACCAAAATGGCCAATGTCATCATGACACGCTCGTGTTACACGCCATCTAACTAGCTGTGGTACCACCAATTTCATTTGACTTTACACTTTTCTGCATAAACGACCTCCTTGCAAGACAAAGTCAATCTCCGTCTGCTTCTTTTCCATTAGATCCTAAAATCCTCTCCCTTAAGAATCCTTCCACGTTCTTGTCTTGCATTTGCAAAGCGAAAATCCAGTCATCTTCTAATGATGATATCTTTAAAACCTTGTCTGCTGCTGTTGACATTTGTTTTGATGTAGCATCTTTTCAGCTGATCGATGAACGCAATCAAAGTCGAACTCCTGAAGATGTAGCCACCATCTTGCAATGCTTAGAGGTAATGGAGTTGTTGCTTTTGTAGTGGAGATGGCGTTGCTGTCCGTAATAAATCGGAAATGAGTGCCCAATAGATTCTGAACTTCTCCAACGTCTCCACCATCGCTAGTGGCATAAAATTATGACCCTCTAGTTGAAATAGAATCCCTGATATTCCTATTGAACTAGCGTCGGTATGTATTTCGTGACGCTTATTTATACAGAACAAAGTAAGAACTTTCCTGCTCACTTTGCCAATTTAAAAGCACACCTGTCTTCAATAATTTGGTAAGTGGTAGACCATTTTGTTCTAAAAAATTCCATGACTCCTAAAAATCGTTTTACCTCCATCGTATTAGTTAGAGTTGGAAACTCTTCGAAGCATTTGGTCTTGCTCTCCCCCGGCCGTATGCCATCAAACCCAATCATATGTCTGAGAAAATTTACCCTCGTTGCCATAAAGAAACACTTAGTTGGTCTAAGCGTCAACCAAGCTTCCCTTACCGCGTCCAGAAACTCCTGTAGCACTGATATGCCCTCTTCGACCAAACTGATGGCGATGATTACTTCATCAACATAGTTCAATATACGCTTGCGATGAACTATGATTATTTTTGTCATCATCTCCTGGAAATACATTGAAGCGTTTATTAATTCAAAAGTCATAACACCGTGTCGTCTGGCGTTAGAAAACCTGTGAATTTCATACATTCCTCCTTTTCCGATAAAGGAGGAATGTATGAAATTCACCTGGCAATAACCTGCAATCATATCTAATACTGTAAATGTTTTGCTGCCATCCTATCGATGTACATATCTGCTCTTCCATTGAACATTTACAAAAGTTTGCAAAATGTTTCACTTGCATGTCAGTTTGCTTTGCCGTAACGAGTGGTGGGTGCATGACTGGGTCGTACGCAACTTTCCCTTTCAAAAATTGTTATAATGTCGAAATGTGATTATAGAACGTTTACTCCAAAATTTAAAGGAAATTACTTTTTTGGGTTCCGCTATCATCGTAATGTTAGAATCAATCCAAATCTCGAGGTCGAAATTTTTTACGAAAACAATATCTTTCTCTTTGTAAGAGAAAGTTAAAAAGAATCTGTATAAGTTTGTAATCATCAATTACTTACATTTTGCATTCTTTTTATGAAATTATGGGGCACCAAACACAACAAAAAAATATGAGAAGGCTACAATCCGTTTAATAGCCTATCCCATCCAATCCATTTAATTAATATCGCCAAAATGTTGGCTTTGTGGGGATGAAATATAGAAAATAGCATTGTCAGAACATATTGTTCAGTTTATCAAAATCTGTTGTGATTCGACAACAAATGAAGTTTTTTATATTGCATAAAAGGGTAGGATATACAAATCGTTTTTTTTTAAGAAAATGCCCAAAAAGTGGAAGTGGGTTAAAATGACGAAATGCTTACATTATTTTCGATGTTTTTGCTTCAAAACATTTTCGGTTTTTTTAAACTTATGCCAAAAATCATGTTGTTTTAACAAAACGCCCACAAAAAGTGGCGTGGCTTAAAACTTTATATCGATACTATAAATATTGGGGTTGCCTAAATATCTTGTTCGGCAGTTTTTCAAAATTCGCTACCGTTTGGGTAAAAACAACGTTTTACTGAAAAGTGAGCGTGGCAGTGAGAGGATTTTGTAAATATTTGCACTTGTTCTGCCTCGTCCGATAAAGAGTCTATATTCCAAATTTCATCAATCTAGCTCTAAATTTAAAGCTCTCTATGTAACAAACATAATGTCAAATATTTTATACCCTATATGAATAGTTTGAGAACTACTTATTACGGTTTGAGATTACCTCAAATAAACGATTGACGATATCAAAGCTTTCGAGTTACGTGAAGCAAATTGATGACGATATCGCCCCCTACTACCGTTTTGGTGATAATCGTTTTCAAAGTTACTAAATAAACCCCCCTGTTGCGCATCTATCCAGTGCTTTGCAACGCCTTTGAGCTTTTATTGCACACAAAATCATTTCGTTGCTCCACATATAGAGACTTTGCAATTGCTCCAGTTTGCTAATGAACTGGTTCTAATGTATCGAAATCTGGTAGGGCTCCGATTACGTCTTGGGAACGTTCGGATGTCGTAATTATACTGTGGTAGGTGTCATAGGTAAGGTTAGGTTGTAGTGGCTGATCCGTTGTGGTACCACATGGATCTGGCGTGTAGGCCAATGTTGTTGATGTTTGATCTTTTCAACATTTTCAAGCAGATGGAGCGCTTCTGGCCTTAAATTTAGGCCAGAGTTGCCTGGATATTTGACACGTTGTGCCATTTATTCATCTGCGGTTTGCTTTCTTGATCGTATCCAGTTTAATCTGTAATTTACATGTAGCGGTGGGCTTGCCTATCATATCTACTGTGTCTCTGTGGCCCGGCACGCAAAAGAGGTTAATGGTAAAATGCCATCTCGTTAAGAGACAGTCGGCATTCGTGGGCTGATTTAGAATTGAACGAGATTGCTTCCAGAGATTTGATTGCCGCTTAGCTGTCGCTGAAGATGCTAATATGCTTCGTGGATATTACATTCCTTTTTAGCCAGGACAAGGCTTCGTTTATTGGCATGATTTCCGACTGGAAAACGGTACAATGATCGGGAAGGCGAAAGGATATGCTTGGGTTAAGCTTACTTACTTAATTAAGTGGCGCTACAGTCCGGGATGAACCTGGGCCTATCAACATGCCTCTCCAATTAACCCAGTTGCGCACACCAAGTAGTTTGAGGTCGGTTTCTACTTGTGCGCGCCACTTAAGGCGAGGTCTTCCTCTACTGCGTCCGACGTCTGGCTGGGAATCGAAGACTCTGCGAGCCGGAGTATTGGTGTCCATTCGTTCTACATGTCCTAGCCATCTTAAACGGGCAATGCTGAGTTTTATTTGACTAGGGGTATGTCGCTGTACAGCTCGTATAGTTCGTGGTTAAATCTTCGTCTCTATAGCTCTCGCACCGCCTTGCTTTTGGTATCGACTGTGTCGGTGAGGTCGAGAATTCTGGTGGAGAATTCTCATCGTCATCCTATACAAATGAACGAGTTTGAGCGGTGTACCAAAACTAGACATGGCTCTGTTTAGGTCGTCTCTATAAATGCTGTCTTATGCGGCTTTGAAATCGATAAATAGGTGGTGGGTATCGATTTGGACTTTTTGGGTTTTTTCCAGGAACTGCCGAAGTGTGAAAATTTGATCGGTTGTGGACTTTCCTGGCCTAAGATCACACTGATAAGGGCCGATCAGATTGTTGGTTAACGGTTTCAGGCGTTCACTTCTTACGGGGGTTAGGTGCCAAGGATTCCCAATGATTATCAAGTTAAAGGGTTTTTAAACTTTTTTGTTCGGCTTTTCTTTTTCGGAATTTCTCATATATTTCTCTTTTTAATATTTCGTTACAATTCATTAATTCCATATTTACTACAAAAAACAAGAAGAAAAAAATAACTTTATATGGAATAAACAAACAAGAAAAAGCAAATAAATTTAATATAAACAAATTAATTCAAAATCAATGTATGAATCGAGTTCTATAGGTGACAATGATAAATGTGCAACATTAATGTCAGGAGTTTCCAATAATTGCAAAACATCTAAGTCAAAATTGGATTTTTTTATTTTTGGTTTGTGCATACTTGTGATGAGAGGATCTGAAGAAATTAAAAGTCGATGGAGTATATCGTCGTTAGTTTGTTCACGCGAAAATTTCCGTGAAAAATGTTCCCTGTACCTTTTACACATTTTATTGTTGGCCTCTTATACTTAATTGCCCTATTGGATGCAATGCTTTCTTTATAATTATGGGCCCATGAATTAAAACTTTGTGTAAAGTAGGAGGGTACCAAAAACATTTTTTGACAAAAATATGAGGCGTTTCCAAAGCGTAACCTTCAGATAGTGCCAAGTTTATGGTGTGTCCGCTGGCCATTGTTTTAAGAATAGTTCGAAATCGTTTGATGAGCTCTAAATCTATATGAGTTATAATGCTTGATATTTCGCATTCTCAAAAAACCGTCTAGCTGTATTTCCATCGTTACTATTTCAAAAGCCGGGCTTAGGTTTGCCCACAATCAAACCAAGCAGCGATTTAAATTTATCTTTAATGGTTTTATTTTTTGGAAGATTCGTTTGCACTACGCGCTTGCCATTTTTTAAGGGCAATTTATAAGCCAAATTTAATAAGCATTCAAAACATCGTATCCAAGAAGTATTGACATGCCAAATGCCAAACTAGACTCGGATACTATATTAGTTTTTATAAACATATCAATATTAATAAAGTGTTTTGATGTTAAGCCGCATATAAAACATTTCAAAGTTGAAGATGTATCAGTCAAGGAATTACATATCTTGCCATCGACCATTGTTAATAACAACTTATGCTGGATTTCAATTCTTCGGCCTTCAATTTCATACAGTGTTGGTACTAAATTATATATCTGACTCATAATGTAATCCCTTTCGCTCCAGACAAGGTCAGCTGTTTCATGATCAAATTGAATCGGACGACAATATCTTGTTGATGATGTTCTTTTATTGCTCCAAAGTACAACTTGTTGTTGTATTAGATTAGAAAGAGTTCAGAAAAATTTCACGAGGTACGCATTCCATAAATTATTTACGTTTGAAGAATTGCCTAGTTATGATAAAAGATGTGAACGAATTGGCATGCAAACCTTAAGTTTCAGGCGTAAAGCATCTTGTATCATGTTTGTTCGCGATATTCTGAATTAAAAAATCAAAAACCAGTTGTGTAAAGCGATACTGAGAGCGCAGTGATCTGTGATTTAAAAAAAAAAAATAAGAAAAAAGTTGGTCCTTCATGGTCACCATTTATTAGTCTCAAAGGAACTTATGAAGACAAAACTAATCACTAGACGCTTTACTGGCAAACCTCTGCTTAAATTCTGACTGGCCAGACGAGCCATCGAGCTGCCTTATCCTAAAACAAATAAAAAAAAAATATCCAATATTACGGCATACAATATATGGTCACATCAACGGCTGATTACATAAAAGAGTGCAAATATGTGCAAACTTTTTTCTTTGTTCACGAAGCACTACAGCATTAACAACAACACAACACAAAAAACGGACCCCGATCTCACGAACTAAAACTTTGCCACATTACATAAATAACAGATAAACTAGGTGGTTAGATTAACATGTTTTTGAAACATTTTTTCACATAAACAAAACACTTCAAGATATATTTATTTTTCTTAAAATAAAGCCCACCTTATGGTAATATGGTAACACGGTCCATAGTAAATGTCACAGTTTTTCATCCTCTTTTTGCCCGGCCCATCCAAACGTATTTCCTGGATGGCAGTAATGTCTGCTTTGTAGCACTTTAGAGCTTCCGCTAGTTATTCGCCTGCACCTCTTCTGTTTAATGTTCTCACATTCCAGGTGCAGATACGAACGTCGTTGTCATTTTTTCATTTAGCAGGGTCGTCAACAATAATAAGAGTCCTTTCCGGAGCTATTCGCCTGGGACAGCAGACCGGGTACTCATTCCGCGTCATTCTGACCAGGGTGATTCCATTGTTGCTTGTTATCAACACTCGCACTTATCGTTTAGTAAATCAAATCCGGTTGGATGAGACCAGTAACCGATGGTTACCACTTACTTACTTACTTAAGTGGCGCTACAGTCCGGAATGAACCTGGGCCTCAACCAACATGCCTCTCCAATTAGCCCGGTCCTTAGCTAACTGCCTCCAGTTGCGCACTCCAAGTTGTTTGAGGTCGGTTTCCACTTGTGCGCGCCACTTCAGGCGAGGTCTTCCTCTACTGCGTCCGACGTCTGGCTGGGAATCGAAGACTCTGCGAGCCGGAGTATTGGTGTCCATTCGTTCTACATGTCCTAGCCATCTTAAACGTCCAATGCGGAGTTTTTTGACCAGGGGCATGTCGCTGTACAGCTCGTATAGTTCTTGGTTGAATCTTCGTCTCCATAGCCCGTCAACGCAAACGGGACCAAGATTTTTCGAAGAATTTCCCGCTTTTGATACGGTCCATGCTTCAGCGCCGTAGAGCAGGACTGGGATGATCAGGGTCTCATATAGGGTCTCCTTAGTAGTTCGAGTGAGGGCTTTACTACTAAATTGCCTTCTTAGCCCGAAGAAACAGCGGTTGGCAAGAGTAATTCTTCGTTTAATTTCTGACGAGATGTTGTTGTCAGAGCTAATAGCGGAGCCGAGGTAGACAAAGTCCCGTACTACCTCAAAGTTATATCTGTCAATGGTGACGTTCTGTCCAATTCGTCGATGTTGTGAGTCCTTGGTTACCACTTGGAGGTACAAAATATGCACATTTGATGTGTAGTCAGAGTTGCGACCACTGGGCATTGCTAAGTTAAAGCCAATCGGAGTCTACCCTCGTTCTATAACACACTCAATGCTTAGGTTAAGCATCTCGGAGAAAACACCTCCACCCACTCCAGATTCTGTTTTAGACCCATCCGTGTAGATGCGAATTGAGTTATTGGTTTCGATCGATTCCGACTCCCATTTAAGGCGACTGGGAATGGTTGTCCTGAAGTTATGCTCAAAACTGAGTTGGGTAATGGTGTGGTTACTGTTTTCTGTAATGTTATGGTGATTCAGAATATTTGTGTATTCACCCAGATTTAATGTCCATTGTGACGAGGCTCTCAGTCTCACAGCTGCATAAGCTGCGGTCTGTTTGCCGCATATATCTAGAGGCACTAGATGTAGGATAGCATCGAGGTCTGCGGAGGGAGTTGCTCTAAGAGCTAATACATATGCAAGCTGATCTTTGAACTTTACCTAGTAGGTTGGAGGCTGGTTTCTTAAGCCGTCCACCAGACTAAGACACCTTACAGAAGTATGGCTCTAATGATAGACACGTTAAGCCAGAAAGAGATGTGTGGTTGCATACCCCGTTTCTTTCTAATTGCCTTTTAACAAGAGCTTTCCAGTTCAGTTTCTTATCCAAAACCAGATCAAGGTATTTGATGACGGCCATTAATTTTGGGAGGGTCAATGTGTGGGAATTTGTATTTCCTGCTGAAGAGTACTAATTCGGTTTTTTGAGGGTTTGCCCCGAGTCCACATTTGGCAGCCCAATTAGAGAGTACAGAGAGTCCATTTTTTAATAGATCTCTAAGAATATTAAGGTATATAGCTATTGCCACGTCATCCGCGTAGGCAATTACTTTGCATCCTTTTCTTTCTAGATTTAGAAGTAGCTTGTTGACCACTAGATTCCAGAGAAGAGGAAACAGGACGATCCCTTGTGGGGTGCTACAGCTAACGGATCTGCGTGCAGATGAGATGCCAAGATTAGTGTTAGTAATTCTGCCTATGAGTATCTGATTTTTTAGCACTCCCAACGAGTCATTAACATTTAAATCTGAGAGTGCATTTATAATTGCTTCTGCTTTAACATTGTTAATGACAGCTTGTCATGATGGTTAGTAGGCATGGTATCAGGATCTCAAGGTTATATTGGAGTTCCGCAGGTATGATAAAATCTGGTCCAGGGGATTTGTATGGTTTGAAGCTGTTAATGGCCCAAATAAGTTTTTTTTTGGTGATAATTATGTTGGTATGTGGAATGGAATTACTAAACAACTCTGGTTCGGTTTTGCGGAGTCTATAAGCCTCTTAGGTATCTTCAAGGTTACCACAGAAGGTACGCCAGGATGCTCTTTTTTCCTTCATCAACACGCTTTTGTATGTTTTGAGAGACAACTTGTAATGGTCCCAATCTAGTGTCCCTTTGGAGCTCTTTGTCTGTTAAAAAGTTGCCTGCATTTTTTCTAAGGGTACAGAGGTTGGAGTTCCACTATGGAGGCTTGGCATTCCCTCGTGGCCTTCTTATTGGACATGCTATCGATCTTGCGTCGCTCAGTTCTCGCGAGAGGGTTTCTACCAGGCTGTCCAATTCTGTCTTGTTACTCGGTTGTACCAAGGAATCAGAGAGAAGTTTGTTCGTTAATATTTCTCTAAAAAGTGACCAGTTGGTTTTTTTTTTGAGATTCCTAAAAACCTTCGGGTCTAGGGGAGTATCATTCAAGGTGAATTGGATATATCTGTGGTCTGAAAGATAGTGCTCGTTAGAGACTCCAGTTTCTAATCAGGTCGATTATGATATGGATGGCAAGAGTGATGTCTAGAACTTCTTGTCTTATTATATTTATGAAGGTGGGGACGTAGCCCGAGTTAGGAGGTTTGTTTCTAGAATATAATCAAATAGTAACTCACCTCGTTCGTTTATGTTAGTGCTGCCCAAAATTGTATGATGAGCATTGGCATCACATCCAATGGTGGCAATCAGGTTCCCCTGGTTACCCTGGGGTTTTGGTCACACATGGTTGTGAGCCAAGTATGCCGAGACCAGCCAGTAGTTATTGTCTTTTGTTTCAATGTTGGCTGCGACAGTATCCTGATTGCTGTAATTAGAGAGAAGAAATATATTTAAGGAGTTCTTAGCACAAATACAAGGTTTACCTTACGTAGAGCAGTTTGTAGTCAGGAGTTCTGAGTCCGCACAACACATTATTGACAACACATGGTTCTTGGATCAGAGCTATATCTTCCCCGAGTTTTGTAAGTCGGAGAAGAAGGGCGACTGAGGCCGCTTTGGAGTTTGGAGGTTAATCTGTAAGAGTTCCATCATTGGAACAATGTACAGAAGCCAACACCACAGTGTTGGTGGCATCGTCAGAATCGGACGCTAGTAGGTCCTCTTTTGCAAAGGTCTGTTGACTTTGCGTTAACCCAAAGATGGTAGCGTTGTGGGTAACACTAGCCAGATCCAGGTCTGTTGACTTGGTGTCATCCCCGGAGAAGGTAGCGTTGTGGGTTTCTCGATGCGAGTTCGTCGGCATAGTGTCGACCACCGGTAGGGATGACCGAAGATTTTGTTTCGAGATGGGTGCACTAACCATCTCTATGTCAGCCGACTTATAGTCGACGTCCGGTGGAGGTGGTGCAGTGCTAGGGAGAGGCTGAGCTTGCGATTTGTCGCACCTATAAATCTTCAGCTGGGTGGAGCTGAACCCATAACTTATGACTCCATCGGCAGCTGCTATAGGAGCAAAGATGAAGACGTTCCTGAAGTCTCCCTTAGCTTCTTCAACCTTACCAATTCGCCAGTAATGGGTTGGAAAGAGAGGATTACTGAACCTGATAATGTCCAGAATGTCCTTTGGGTCGGATGGTTCGACCGGGATTCTTGGACGACTTCGATGGCGGTTAGGAATATGGTCCATTTCCACTACCTCCAGTTGTGCTCTTGGACAAACTTCCCAACCCTGAACACTGCTATCCTAAACAGGTCCTTGGACCCTGATAGAGACCTAGGTCGCGGCAAGTGGGCGCAGAGCCCGGGTTGTCGCGCAAGATTTGGAGAAAGCTGGAGGCGAACTTCACTTCTACCTCCATTTTTCCGATGTTATATTATCCATCCGGATCCCTGCGGGCAATTACCGCAAATTCTAGATGTCCTTTCAACATCTGGCTGAATGTCCTATCAAGGATGTCCTAGGGAGGAGTTTGGGTCGAAGAAGTGGAAGACCCATTCTCGGTATAGGAGGGGTTACAACGCGGTGCGAGCTTGAAGATGAACAGCATGGACAGGCGTTGCCTGTCCAGGGTTTGGGTTTGGACCAGGTTTTAGAACCATTGTCTTCACCGTGTCCCTTGAGACAGAAGTGCACACAGCAGCCTTCGGGGTTCCTTCCTTTCCACAGTTGCCTGCTTGATTCAGACCAGGTTTTCCCAAAGTCATTTTTGGTAGGTATCATACTTAGCATTGGATCTTCAATATGTGGCACGTTTGTAGTCGTATCTGTTTCGTTTATTGTCGTTAGCATTGTTGTTGTTCTCGGCAACATTCGCTAGGAATTGCTTTATGGATGGGTTATCATTGTAGCCACGATGTGACCGCACTATCTTCGTTAAGGTTATAAAACAGTTATAATCCAACAATTCACTCTTTACGAATCGTTTCTAAATAATGCTAATTCTTTTCAGGCATGGTATGAGTCCTAAGAAATCCAGTCTTCCTTTTATGCTCCACGAGCCATAATAACTAATGTTCATGTGCGAATACCATCAGATTTGTAATATTTTCCCCACAAATTGCCTTTTCAAACCCAAAGTTGAAGACGCTCGGGCTATTAAGCACATCGAATATATTATTTAAGTTTCTTAAAAATGTGACTATTGCCTCGCTACCACAAAACATCAAGGCAAAAGTCTATCGCATCAGCTACGGATTTGCTTAGTGCTCGAACAGCTAGGCGAACTTTCATTTTTTGTGTTTAAAAATAAATATGAGCTATTCTTAGCTTATTTTCAAGATGCAATTCGCTTTTTTTCGTAAATTAACAAGCTCTTAAAAGTAGTTCCACTTTATCAGTTTTCCGTTTGTGTCCTTGAAGGTTCATATCTCAGCAAATGAATTTCTCACTAAGGTTGGACAAGGTGGCAAGGATCTGGTTGGACGAAAATCTTGTCAAAAGATGAGTAGACTGTAAATGCACTTTCTGATTTAATGTCGCTTAAGTTTATACCCAACAACTTAGCACAAGTAAAGTTTACAGCCGCGTCATCGAAAGTAAGCCCAAGAACTTCGGCACCAGTCTGCATTATGTTCTCGATGCATTGCGTTATTAATTTTTTTTTTTGTTGGGCATCTAAAGCAGCAACAGGGAAATATCAAACTGGAATTTTACAACTCTGATTTATGTGTTGCCCAAAGTCCCTGTTATGTTCCAATCGACATGCCTATAAATCATAAAATGTTTTCATCAAAACTAAATTCGAAATGTCTTTGTGGCATTTTTTTACCTAAATAGAATTAACCTAAATATATTTAGATGGACTTTTTATACTACCAATAAACTTACGATCTGACTCGGAATACTAAAAGTTACTTCAGCATATTTAATCCTTTGAATGATTGATGAATATGAAATTTGATCATCTTCCACAAGCTGTTCTATTTCTTCCAATGCAGATTGATTTGGTTCGGAAGCGACATATAATGGTATGCTCATATCTCTAAAAATAAATAAAGACGTTGCACGAAAGTTAGTTATCGACTCCAAATTAAAATTGTTTTTATAGCTACTCGCCCTAAAGGCCTTTTTTATGTTACCTTGTCCAATTTTAGAACTATTTATATTAACTTACTCAGATTCTGCAAACTGTTTTGATAAAAATGGCATTGCAGAAGGAAAGAGCTGTTTTTTTCCTGAAGCAACATTTAAAAATCACATCCATGTAAATGATTTGAACAGACAACGAACGAAGTCTTTATTTCATCCAACTCAAGGATTTCCATCCACTTTTTCGGAAATCTTGAAAATTAGTAGAGTACCTAGTTAGTTGAGTTCTTTTTTTTGCACGTACACAAACTCTACTTCACTGGACATAAAAACTACTTGGCGAAGATACAAAACCGACACGATTACAGCAACAACAGAAGTTATACTTTTAAACATATTTTCTATTTATAAATCAAATGACTGAAGTACCTATATTTTTGTTTTCAACCAAACTGCCTTTTTTACAACATATTGCCATAAAATACCAATTTGAAACTGTTATATGAAAATATATAGTATCTAAAAAAACATAGCTTAATATTATTTTATGTGGAATATGCAATAAAACTAATCTGTGAAATGAAAAATCTTTGCTCTCCTTATTATACTCATAGTTGCAGGATTTCACACAGCACCGCATGTTGTTTTAAGTTTCTTTAATTAAATTATTGTATTTATTCACTGGAATAACACTTGTTTGTGTTTTATTAATTTTCATAACTATTTTAACAATTTTATTCTCAAACACTACCTACTCTGATACTCTCAGCTTGGCAAAATGACAGATGAATCTGTCAAATCTTTTCAAATTTGCGGCCTCACTCACGTACAATGTATGTGCGATATACAGTCCTTCCCGTACTTCTTTTTCTTTGGCTACCGAATGTCGCTTGATGTAAATGATGATGATGATGATAATGATGAGGACGACGACGATGATGATAAGGAAGAATATTTCATTATTTTGTTGTAATTTTAATTCCATTTCCTTCCAACAAAATTATTTTTTTTCAAAAAAAGTCCAAATAAAACACAAATCAAACTCCGAAATGCAAACTTTAAACTGACATAAGTCAGAAGTCAAATGTTTTTGTGTTGGTAAATCTAACTTGAAATCGAGATTTTTCAAAAGTGATCTAGATCAAAAAAAGTTTTTTTTATCCCAATCGAAAACGAAAAATGATCTTTATCTAGTAAAAAAAGTGATCTATATCAAAAAAAGTGTTTTTTTATCCCAATCGAAAACGCTATTAGTCAGATGACATATGAGGAGAATGACCGTGTTCCGGATTTTAGATTTCTCAAGTTAACTTTGCGATGCACTGTTCTCATTTATCAATCGACCATGTCAGATGACTAAAAATACTCGATGTACCAATGAGAGCAGTGCACCGGCAAAGTTAACTTGGTAAAACTGAAATACGGAACGCACCTAATGCCTGATGAAGCAAGGTAAACATTTTCGCCTGAGTACTCAGATAAGTGTATAACAGCTGATTTTTTCCGATCTGTCATAATATATATTATAGCTTAATTTATAGCGTTTTCGATTGGGATTTTCAGATTTCAGATTTTACCCGTCCCAATCGAACATAAAAGAGGTTAATCTGGTTTTGTGTGTGTTTTAGTGTGCCATTTGACAGCTTATAGTTTATCTTTAGGCCGCAGTTATAGCCATTAGCTATCATTGAAAACCATCATTTGAAATTTTCTTTTACTCATTGCGGCTTTTTTATAAATTCACCCATGGGCGATTTGCTGTCAAAACAAAGCTTATGCATTTTAGAACATGATTATCCAAAAATAGTTTAGTTTCTAATTATAGTTTTCGCAGAAATAACAAAAAACACAAATCAAACTGCGAAATGCAAACTTCAAACTGACATATGATAGATGTTAAGTGTTTTTGTGTTGGTGCATGTAGTTGTAAATCTCACTTGGAATCCAGATTCTTCAAAAGTGCTCTAGAGTAAAAAAAAAAGAGTGCTTTTTGTATCCCAAACGAACACGAAAAAAATGATTGAGAGCAAAAAAGTTCCCAAGAGCATAGAAAGAGTGCTTTTTGTATCCCAATCGAAAACGCTATTAGTTTTAACTTTTCTCGTGAAGAATAATTATTCATAATAGATAAAAGTAACCAAAAACCCATAAATACCGAGCAAAATAAGGGTTGGTGATAAGATAATATTTGACCTTACCATACTACTCTGATATATCCTGAGTTGTAGCAAATAGTTCGATTTTTCAAAAGATGAAGTTAGGAGCTGGCACTTTATAAACAACAACTCAATATTTTTATCGGATTCCATGTACAGTAACGGTTTCAGTAAAACGGACTGACATAAGTCACGATAAGACAAGTGTATGAAAAACAGTTTGCTTGCGAACTTATATATTAACAGAATACGTATTTGTAAAAAGTAGAACACCAACAGCAATATCACTATAATGTGTACTTGTGAAATCTCCCTCTGATGTAGGTACCTACTACTAATCGAGATACTAATAAAAAGAATTCTTAACAACACTTTTGATTTAACCAAAGTGAATATTTTCTATTTGATCCTATTTTAGCACGAAGTATATCTGAAGAGTTTAGTAGTGGGGATGCACCTAGAATAAAGGACGATGAATCATTCAGCAAAGCTGAATCCGTACCCAGCTGCAGCGGTGCAACTGGTAGTAGCGGCACTGGGCCATCACACTATCGTGCCGACTCGCAAACGCATAAATCTGATAAGGATAAAGAAAAGAAAGAAAAAGAGAGAGAAGAACGAGATCAGGGTAAACAAAACAAAATAAATTCACTTAAAATCGTAATTAACATATAATTTTTTTTGTTTAATTTTTCGATAAAGAAATGATTAAAGTGTTTGATGGAAATAGTTCCTTGAGACGGCAGCTATACCGTGTCGTTACAATTGCTAGGACATGTACATTAGAACAACTATTAACAACATCATTAAGAGCATTTCATATAACTAGAGATCCAAGCGTAAGGATACTTTTGTTTTCTTAATTTTTGCAATTTGAGATTATTTATACATTTTATAAATTGTAGGCATTTTACTTAACTGATCTTTATGCCACTGCTGGAAATGAGGACGAAGCTCTAATCGACCCATCTCCAATACTAAATTTGACACATCTCGACGGAAAACGTCCCGCTATTTATCTCAGGTTTCATGATAAGGATAATGGTTTTGTACGTGTGTATCCTGGAAAGTTGCAATCGTCACTCGAAGATCCATATGTTAATGTTCCTGTAGATAATTCAACTACAATAAAAGATTTGATCAGAGATGCACTGGATAAGTTCGGCTTGCAAGATAATCAAATTCAAGATTATAGGTAAGTCCATCTGATGACAATGCTTCAATTGGAACATTGTAATACGCTATGTTTGGTTTAGATGTTCCGAAGTGTTACTGGATCGCGGGGTCACTGAAAGAATACTCTCATGGAACGAACGTCCATGGGATATTATGAAACAATTGGGAAAGGACTCCATACGACAGATGGAATTAATGCGCTTTTATATGCAACACAAACAGGATCCACATGGACCAAATATAGCATTATTCGTTGGTAATTTACCGCCTGGGCTATCACAAAGAAACTATGAACAGATTTTGAGTAGATATGTTACGGAGGAGAATAAATTTATTAGCATTGGTCCGATATATTACGAATACGGATCGGTTGTGTTGACATTCGAGGACTCTCAAAAAGCTGTAAAAAAAATATATTTCATGTATATAAACTAATTGATTTACATGTGTTTGCTTGTATAGGTACGTGCTTTCTATAACCTTCGTGAGACTATTATTGAAGATAAGAAGCTACTCGTATTGTTACTTCCAAATATTGAACCAAGTATGGTGCCATCAGATGTGAGACCTCTACTCGTATTTGTAAATGTCAAGTCTGGCGGATGCCAGGGTTTAGAATTAATATCGAGCTTTAGAAAGCTTTTAAATCCTTATCAAGTATTTGATCTCGATAATGGTGGTCCTTTACCAGGGTATGTATTAAATCTTTTACAGTTTTTGTTTCATTTGTTTAATTTTAAAACTTGTCATTTAGGTTGTATGTATTTCGTCAAATTAAACACTATAAAATTTTGGTATGCGGTGGCGATGGAACTATTGGCTGGGTTCTGCAATGTTTGGACAATGTTGGCCAAGATTCAGAGTGCTCTAGCCCACCCTGTGCGATTGTGCCATTGGGAACAGGTAATATTTAGAAAATGATAGGTATATATAATCTATAAAGAAATCGACAATCGAAAAATATCGACAGAATTACTTTAAACGTTTTTTGATATTTTTATTCAAAATGTAATGAATCTTACTGGACATTGAGGCATATGTAGTGTATTTGCCATATTAATTTGTTATTCCTCGTGTATTCAATCAACTTAGGACGATTTAAATGGTCGGCAGGCTTTAATTGTTGTAGTGGTTCTAGACCACTGCCACAATGGTAGTGGTATTTTCTCATTTAGCACCAACGCATTTTGTTGTATTTTTTAATTTTTTTTTACAATTTTTTACATTTATGTCGGTTGTCAGTTCAGGCCGATCTTATGACTAGTTGAGGTCACCTCGATTGGTCCGCAATATTAAATTCTGGATCGATCTAGTCCACGCTTGTGATTTTGTTGATCAAAATCCATTTGATGTTCAAGTTTACTAGCTTGAGCTTGCGGGAGCAATCCCTCACGGTTTTTTTTTTACTAGCGCTAAAGCTTACTAGGGTCGTAACCGCGACGTTAGACGTGTAAATTTGTCGTCTATGAATTCAAAAATAAAGGAATAAGTAATTATAAAGATACAGCGCAATAAATTCGCAGTTGTTGTTTCGTATTGGATATTTATATTCTAACCATAGCTAAAACGTGTCTCTTCTCTTACGCAACGTATTCAATTTAACTGACAGTTTCTTGGTGCAGAGACCACCACGATCCTTTCTAGTTATCAAGGTGATTAACTGTAAGTCCGTTCCTAAAAATGTGTTTCCGTTATTTTGTAATGAGTTGTAGAGCAGGATATATTTATAAAACAAAATGTTATGATACTTAAGAACTAGCGAACAATATGCATTTTAAGATAGAGATACTAGCCAGGTTCAGTAGCGACAGTCAAGGATGTTTCTATTAATGTTTTTGAACCCCTGCAGGACAAATAACACACAACGGATATGTATCTACTCCTCAGCATCAAGAGACCACTTTTTGGGGATTTTAAGTTAAACGATAGGTTGGGATAATGTATTAAACGTGTTGTAACTTTATCATTTGTTTTTACACTATTCTCCTGTCCGTCACCGATTTTAGTTCCTTACTATTTAGGCAATGAAGGGTTAAATTCGGCATCAACTCTTTGTTTATCGAGGCAAAACAAGTGTACAAATATTCAAAATTTAAAGCATTAGACATTTTGAAAAGTGTCTACACAAGATATTTAAACAACGTTACTGTCTAAATCTATTCAAAGTTTTAAGATATGTGCAATTTTTATTGAAGCGTTTTGTTAAACAAAAACAGTTTTTAGTAAATGTTAATAAAATATTTAGTAAAAGTTAAAAGCAATTCGAAAAAAAAATTTTGACTAAAACATTTCGTCTGTAGCACATTTTAATAGCATATGCTATAGGGTATAGTCCTTCTGAAAATATTGAGCTAGACTAAATGAAAGAAGAAATAGCTTAAATATTATGTAAGCTATTTCTTCATGCCTTTAGGGCAAGTATAAATATTTTTTTTAAACCAGCCCACTGTCACACCCATATTATTTATATGTGTAAATGTATTTTATATCAATTTTAAATAAAATATGGATTTACTAAACAAATATATATTTAATTGGATCAATTATACCATTTATAGTTTAAAACTTAAGTAAATATATTTTTTTACCTTTTTATTTTATTACGAAGTTTATAAGAAGACCAGTTTATATTATTACAAAAAAACATACGAGAAGGCTACAATCCATCCCATCTGTAAAAATAATATCCCCAAAAATTGGACATGGCTTAAAACACAATGGGATTAAATAAAGAAAATGACATTGTCACAACAAATAGTTCAGACAGTTTATAGAACACTTTTATGGTTCTACAAAAGACAAGGTTTTTCTTCGCATATGTTATGGGGTAGTGTATAAAAATGGTTTTTATATAAAAACGCCCCAAAAAGCAGGCGTGGCTTAATATTGTCTATAGACGAAATGTTCATGTTATAATTACCAATGATACTGCATTGAAATTTCTTCCGAACATTTTTAAAATTTGACCGGAAAACGTTTTTACTGAAAACGCCCCCAAAAAGTGAGCATGGCAAAAAACTTTATATAGACGAAATATAGATATTAAGCTTGTCTAAACATGTTGTTCAGAACCTTTTTCAAAATTCCCTACGGTTTGTCAAAAAAAACTACGTTTATCTTAAAAGGGGGCGTGGCAGTAGGCGGATTTCAAAATTTTGTACATTGGGTATGCTGGGAGCAACAAAGAGTACGTATTCCAAATTTCATCCTTCTAGCTTAAAATTTAAGGCCTAAAAACTGGTGACGTACGGACGGAAGAACAGAGATGGCTAAATCGAGTCAGCCAGCGGTTCTGAGTCGATTCATATATCTAGCTTAATTATTTCTCTGTTACGAACTAAATATCAAAACTAATAGGGGTAGGGTATAAACAGCATCCCATCCTATCTTTAAAACTAATATCCCCAAAAAAGTGGGCGTAACTTAAAATTATATGGGGATGAAATATAGAAAATGTCATTATCACAACAAATTGTTCAGACGGTTTATGGTTGACAAAAACATGTTTTTTTTTGTGGAAAAATGACCCAAAAATGGACGTGGGTTTAAATAATCTACGGATGAAAAGTTTATATTACTATTACCGAAGGTTTTGTTTTACATAGAACGTTTTTTTTTAATTTTACCGATAACTTTATAGAGAAAAAATATAGATACCATCTAATGCCTTATTTTCTGATTTGATCCAAAAAATCTGGATATACTTATATGAAAGCGATAAGAATGAATCTGAAATTATTTTTTAAAAACAAATTATATTTTACCTTTTAAAAGTAAAAGTAACTATTTACACCGCCTCAAGGCGGTTTATATGAAAAGAATAATTTATTAAATAAATAAAGTTGAAAATGAATGAAAAAAATCTGAAAAAGAACTGAACAATGTGTGTAGGTATAGTTTTATGTTCTTGCATTAATGTTGATGGAAGGCAAAGAAACAAAACTTAGTGGTTGGGTTGCAGCAAAGTTGCAGAGATTCAATTTACATTTAGTGCATGTTTTTTTTTTGCCGTTGCGGTCTTGAAATACGCACCAATGGCCTACGTTGTCATATCGAACTTCTGGAGTTGGCAAATAAGACTTCTTAGGCTTGGGGGGCTGTGCTACTGGCGATGACGTGGGACGACCTCTTGTTTTTTTTTCGCTCGAAATCATGCACATTGATTCTGCCACTTCCGATCGAAAATTCGGTAATTCGATTTTGACTCCATTCGGTAATTCGATTTTGACTCCCCTCCCTTGTTAAAGGATTATGCGTTTACCATCGCCACATCCAACAGGTGGAAAATATGCCGTTCGTCCATTTTTCATATGAATATGAAAGCGACCAAGAAGACCGTCCATGAGATCGACACCTCCCATATGTCGATTATATTCTTTTATAATAAATGGCCAGTCAGCTTATGTTTGTTGCTGATTTTTCTTATCCCATCGCCAGGATTTGGATGGTGGTGGAACAAGATCTCGAGAGAGGAATGGTTTGACACCAACACAGGTCGAAGGCAGTCGAACACTTTTGTTGTCCAGCCACAGAATGCTGCTAAGCGTAAGCGTTCCTCGGAGTACTCTCGTTCAACTTTTCGCTTCGCCAGTTCAGCATCGCTCGACAATTTAATGTTTGGAACTTGATTTGAGCAACCGGTTCCCAAACTTATAACACGGCCTCTGAGGTATGTCAACAAACCCAATGACGTGTAAAAATTATGAAGCATCGGAATAGACCCAAAGCGTTCGTTGAAATGGGTTATTAGTGTTCGAATTCGATGCAACTTATCGTATCTAGGATTGGCATTCGGGGTCATAATCGAATGTCTTCACCAGTAAAAACGCACATTTGTTTGTTGGTAACAAATCGATTTTCGATTTTCCGCTGGCACGCATACAAATGCATTTCATATACCAGATACTGCTCGAATTCATCAGTCACAAAGTTTTTTTTTTTTTTTTGGTTGCGCCTGGAGGTGTGGAATCTTCAAACGATACCAATGGCCCGTACCATTGGTTATGCCAGATTCATATATTTTCTGACATGACAATATCATTATTGTCACGCGCTAAACCTCACCCCTCAGAGAGACACTATGAGAACTGGCCACGCGCTCATAGTAGTATAAAATGTACAATTTTAATTATTTCGGAAGGATTGTCCTTAGCTTAGACCTTAGACCTTCGTCCCGCACCTTGTCGAATGCTTGTGATACGCTTTTTCAATATCAATTTTTTCCATAGTTAATAGTTTGAGCACTTTTCAGCAGTCAAGCCTTCGAGGTATGTAGAAGTCTTGCGATTTCTTAAATCCTGTCCTGGCGCGAGGTTATTTTGTGCTTTGTCATCAGCGTATTTTTGAGGAGATTACGAAGTTTTCCGTAGTCCTCTATCCCGATGAATCGCGGGCTTATATTTTTTTTTTGACACTTCAGGTGAGGTAAAATATTATCTTGCTGGACGGTTCGGTGTTGTCTCGAGATCTTCCGGTACACGAATGTTTTTGAGATCCTCGTTTTATTTTCGCAGAGAATCTACTTCCTTTTTAAGAGTTGCTCTTATGGAAGAGTTGCTCCATTTTATAAAGTTTAGCTCGTAATTCGTTGTTTTCTATTACGTAGCATTTCTTTTTCACTGAGTCCTGATTTACCGACGGACTTCTTTTTTCGGAGACATACGATACAGGTGGAGATCGATATATCTTTCTTTTCAGAGGGATTGTTGAAGTTGCATTTGACGCTATCGGTGGCGATCTTAGCATAACTTCGTAGAGGGTGGATTTTCCAGTATAATTGGGCCACCTGGGGTAATAATTCCATTAGTTTGTTCCATTGCATATCTTCGATTTTAGCCAGGTTTTGACACTGTCGTCCTTCTAGGAACGGACGCAGACCGAGGAGCCGCCTACTATAAGTCAGACGCTCTTGGATTTCGGTTTGCCATCGGATTTACCCTTCAACTTTGACCTGTCTGCCTAAGGTGGCCCTACCAGGAGAATACTCTCCCGACAGCATAGCTCATAGCATCACTGTAATGTTTAGAAAGTTAAAGACTCCTTACCGCTGGTGGGGGGAAGTCTAAAAGTGAAACTCTCTAATTAATCTTTTACGAATGAATCAGTTTCGTTTATTCAATTGCCTTAAATACTAAAATATTGTCTATGTTACAAAAATGTACAACTTAAATTACAAACTATAATCAGCAAGGTCAGTAATAATGAGAATATTTATTTTGCTGACTTTGCTGGGAACTAAATTGAAATATTATATGAGTGAGAATTAATAAGCTGTCTGGACCACCCTTTAAGCCACGGAGAAATCGGCGTCAGTAAATCGCCTATTTGCAGGTATTGGTGGTAGTTCATGAGCCTGGACCTCTATCTGGATGTGTCATCTGGTCTTACAGTATCGCCATAAGATGTAGGAGATCATTAAAATAAATAGCGCTGTGATCAAGCTATACGTCGGTCGATGTTGAATCGGATGTACTGTTGATGTGTCCGTTATCCATTTGTTTATCATTTTGATGTCTTCATAGTCCGATTGGAGTATGACGTGTGGAATAACTAGCGGCTTGGATATGTTCCTTGGGCTTTCAGACAGCAGCTCTGTTAGGTTTGCCAACGGAATGAATGCAGCGTTGATGCTACTGGAACTACTGCTATATGATGTGATGGTCATCGAATCGTGTTTGAATATACAGTTTGGCTGTAGTGTCAATATCCCGTCATTTTGCAAGGATATCTCCACGATATGTATACCACAAAGGTATACACCCTGTCCAGGACGTAGATCCAACTGTTGCCGTTGCTTAGCTGAATCCATATAGGAGATGGTTCGATGCTGCGCAATTTACAGTGGGATGACAATTCCTTCGCATGCGTAAGTAGATCCATTTCACACCTGCTGACATTGAACCGGCGGTTGAACATCGGGTGCTGTTGCTTGCATAGATATTTTCCGCTGGTTCTGATGCAGCCAGCTAGCTCCTCCCTTGTCAGTCTTTAGTAAGCTTCTCGTAAAAGATTGACTGCTAGATAATCCAACGATGGTTCAATAAAAACGTATTCATTGTTATGGGGAGTCGGAACGGGTATGACCTTGAATAAATCAAAGTCTTCTGTGTTAACTAAAGGCACTCTCAAGTCGAATATTTTATTCCGATCAGTCATTCTCGCCTTTGCTGTGAACATTTTGTACAGTCCTAGCAAGCTCGATTGCGTTTCCTCTCCTGCTACAGACAGCTGTGGAGGCAAGTGGCTCTTTATCAACATCAGCTGTAATCTAAGTTGGTCTGGTGTTATCACCAGAGGATTAATTTTGGCATGATGAAGATCTGTGAAAACATTCATAAGTCAATTCTGTGTCTGTTGATAATTCATCATAGCTAACGTCGCATATGTTGCCACTTCTAAAAATGTCTGTTCTGCTGTGTTCTGGTTGATTGATTTAGCTGTCATGTTCTTAAGGTTCTCTAGGTCGGTTTGAAATGCTTGCAGTTGTGCTGTAATTGTTTCAGTATTTTTCTCTAATATATTACTTGTTGCTTCTGCTACTGAGGTCTGATTTTTTATCAACTCAAGTAGGTGATTCTCATTCGCCCGTGTTTGCTGAATTTGTTGCTCATAGTGATGAGCATACGACTCATCCAATACCCCAAACAGCTTGTTTGCCACTGTACCAACAAAGTCGAAAGGGGATCGTTTTGGTCTAACCTTGAGAGAACTTCCAGCACCTTGCGCATGCAGCAAGTCGTTGTTGCTTTTTATAATCGTTAGTTGATGGTTGAATTGATGAACTATGTTGTGAGTCAATCCATTAGACCTTTTTTTTTACTGCAAAAGTCGTTCATATCCTCCACAAGTTCCTGGAATCCTTCAAATTCTCTCCAAAAATTTATCATGTCAGAATAGACAATTATTTTCCAGTCACTGGTTATCAGATTTAAGCTTCCAATCTAAAAAAAAATACAAATACAAATTTTTGGCGCAACAGGCTCGTTAGTACCCAGGGCCTAGCTTTCTCACAACCATTCATGTGTGCGTGTGTACTTCTTGCACGATGGCGGGACCTCCTGTTTTATGCCGACTCCGAACGGCTAAGTTGAGATAAGCTATTCTTGACAATTGATACTACTCGGATGATTTGTCAGATCATCACGAGAGGAGGGCCAGTGAAAAATCATTTAGGTGTTGCTACGGCTGGGAATCGAACCCAGACCTCCTGCGCGGCAGTTCATCGCACTAACCATCGCGCCACTGAGCCCTCGAAGTAAATTCCTGGGCGGTTTTTGAATGGAATAACCTTTACGGGATCAATTTCTTCGTTCGATGTCAATGTGTTACCTTCTCCAAGAACCATCATCACCAAGCTGGTGAAGAACAACCACCTTATTGGGCTAAGTCTACAAGTCGTTTTGCCTTCCCTTTTCAAAGTGTGTGAGCTTTTGATGTCGCCTGTAGTTGGTTGAAACTGGTCCATTGGCTCTGAATTCTTCGTCGTCAGCCATTTCGTAGATCTGCTATGATTTAGGCCAAGATGAACGTTTGCTACAGGTTTCGGTTTTTCTATTTCATTTGGCAATACCCTTGCATCTTCAATTGGTAGTAGACAAAGTTTTGTTATGGGTCTTTTGATGTATTTCTTGTTGCAGTAAATAGTTGCCGCTCGAACATGATTATCCTGCCCAGGGTGTGTTTCGGTCCAACCAGTTTGTTGGGGGTAATCGATCTTCCTTAATCAACACGATATTGCCAATGTTTATGTTAATTTCAGTGCCCTTCCACTTCCCTCGTTGTTGAAGATTTGATAAATACTCTGTAGACCAAATCTTCCATAAATCTTGAGTCATCTTTTGTAATAACCGCCAGCGGGATCCATAATGTCGTATATCGTCTAAACAGGGTTTAGGTACTGCATTGAGAGCGGATCCAATAAGGAAGTGACCCTCTCCGCTTGGTTTATGGTGAGTGTTCTTAGGTTTTGAAGTTCTTTATTAGCTCCGATAAATGTTGTTCCATTGTCACTGTAGATGTGAAGTGGCAAACCTCTTCTTGGTACGAAACGTCTTACAGCTGAGAGAAAGGCTTCGGATGTGAGGTCACTAACTACCTCAATATGAATAGCATCGTGGCTAAACATACAAATATTGCTATGTAGCCCTTTGTAGACCTAGTTCCTCTTCCCTTAAGGATATTAATGGTCAATGGTCCTGCGTAGTCTACTCCAGAGTGTGTAAATGGCCTGGATGGTGTTACTCGTAGAGATTGCAGCATTCCCATTAGTTGATGTTTTGGCGATGCATTAAACCGATAGCATCGGACGCAGCGATGTACAATTTTTCGAACCAATCGTTTGGCATGAGGAATCCAATATGACTGCCTCAATGTCGCCATCATCAAATTGATACCCCCGTGAAGAGTTTTCTTGTGTACGTATTCTGCCAGTAGTTTGGTGAACACGCTGCAGTGCTGCCAGAAATCATGATTTAGCATGATTATCATGCTTTTTGGACTCAAATCATGTTTTAATGTTTTTGAGTCAAAAATCATGCTTTTTGTATTTAAAGATCTATAATCGCTTTGTATCTTCATAATCACTTTTTAAAGCAACATTACCACTTACATGCCCAACCTACCCGACAAAAACACGACTCGACTACACTATTTTAAAACAAACATACATATATCGGGCTTCAACTGAAAAGCAGAGAGGATGAACAGTGACACTTTATTTGTATGCTTCCTTGTTGTTTCTGTACTTCCATTTCACTCATTCCATCCCCGTCAATGTACTTGTTTTACTCGTTACAAGTCACAATTTGCTTTAAAAGTGTCTATTTTAAGTTCTCTCCCACTTTTAATTTTACCATTTTCCAACTACGAAATGAATCATGCTTTTTTAACTCAAATCATGCTTTCAAATCATGTTTTTTTGAATTTCTAAGTGGCAGCACTGACACGCTGTCATACGGTAAAATGTACGGATGTTTTTCGTTGGTAGTTATGCTTGCGTCTAGGCGCCCTCCAACAACTAAAATGTTGTCGGTGTCCAGGCGAGGATTCAGCGACAGTAGGTTGCTCCTCTTGGGGATGTCATCTCCTTTAGTCAAGCATCTCATTTCCTCCGGAAACGCCTCCAATTGCACCAAATGGACTATAAACTTGTTTGTCTCTTCAAATTCGTCAAGTAGGTTATAGTTCGGATCAGCCTTGTGTACGAGGAAAATCTGTTACTGTGTTACATTACTGTGTCTTTCGTTGCTATCGACGTTAAGACTACCTTTGGTTCACAGGTCACAGTTCCCGACCTTGTCTGTTCATTTTCTGGTTGTATAGGCCAGTTAAACATGCTACGTTCAAGCCATTTCGGTCTGTCCCACCATAGTGAATGATGTTTCAGTTGTGATGGAGTTAAACCTCTCGATGCACAATCTGCGGGGTTTTCTGCAGATCTGACATGTCTCCAAGAATCGGAATCCAATGTTTCCTTGATTTGAGATACCCTGTTGGCAATAAATATCTTTTCGTTGCATTCATTCTTCCTTATCCATGATAGTACAATTGTTGAATCCGTCCATGCGAATACCTTAATTATCTGTGTCCCAAATATCAGCTGCACTTCCTTCAGAAGTTTTGATAGCAAATGTGCCCCACATAGCTCAAGCTTGGGCGTAGTAGTTTTGGACGTCAACAATGTAGTTATATATTTTGTATTATCCTTAGTTGTTCTGGCGTATACAACAGCTGCGTAAGCGCCTTCAGAAGCATCACAAAACTCATGTAATTCGAATTTTTGCCGTTTGTTGGTACCGATCCATCTAGGAATTTTGATGGATTCAGCATGCGGAAGTTCAAGCCTGAATCGATCCCAACATTGTTGTAGTTCATATGTTAACGGTTCATCCCAGCCTACTTCTGCCTTCCAAATCCGCATTAGTACCTTGGCAATGATGGTAACTGGCGTAAGCCATTACGTCGTCCACGTAGAAGTCGTTTTTGACAATCTCTGCTGCTAAGGGATATATTCGTTGTTCATCGGTAGCTAACTGTTGCAGTGTTTTAATGGCTAGGTATGGTGCTGACGCGGTCCCATATGTGACTGTTGTAAGTTTGTACTCCCTTATTGGTTGATTGATTTCACTTCACCATAGGATTCGTTGAAAGGTCTAATGCTCGCTATTGAGTTTTATCTGCCTGTACATTTTTTCAATGTCTGCGGTGAAGACGTACTTGTGAGTTCTCAAGCGCATTATAATTGTTGTAATGTCCGCTTGGAGCCTGGGGCCCACCATCATTAGTTGATTTAGGGTTACTCCAGTTGACGTTTTTGCCGATCCGTCAAATACTACTCGTAATTTCGTCGTAGTACTATCAGGTTTAAGCACTGCATGATGAGGTAAGTAGTAACCCTTGGTGTTGAACTTATCCATATTGGGCACTTCTACCATGTGCCCTAGTTGTTGGAACTCATTCATCACCTTTGTGTAATCAGCCTTAAGTTCCTTGTTGGTACTGAACTTCTTTTCGAGCTGCCGCAGCCTAGCTATGGCCCTGTTCTTGGATTCTCCCAACTTATGTTCATCCGCTTCCTTTTTGAATGGAATTTTGACTTCGTATCTGCCATCCTTGTCACGAAAATGAGATTCGTGATAAAAATCTTCGTATTCTTGATCACTTGTATTCTGGTGGCCTTGTCGAGAGACTTCTTCAATGTCCCAAAATCTTTCGAGTTGTTTATTTAATGATGTTTGAACGACAAGACTATTGATTTTGATTTTGTCATTCCTTCGAGTTGGGTTCCTTAATGACCAGCCTTAAGCATCTTGTCTAAGTGCATTGATACAATATTTCTCTCATTGCCATACCGCGCCTTTAATGTCTCCCAGGCACATGTATAATTGGCACTTGAGATCGTTAGATGTTGAATTAATGCCATTGATTCTCCTCCTAAATGCGTTTTCAAATATTCCATTTTTTCGGTGGTATTCAAATTTTGCTTGTTGTGTATTATTGTAGAAAATATATCAGCAAATAAACACCATTCTATATAATTTCCCCTAAATGTAGGTATCTTCAGAGGTGGCAATTTGGTGTTTTTATTATTCGCTTCCTTTTTTTCACTGGTCTTACCTAATGCCGAGGCCATTCTATGGAGGCATTGGTTTATATCTCTCTTGATGTCATTATATTTTTGATCAACGACATATGGGGATTTCATATCTTGCTCTGTTGCATTTGACAAGAAATCTTCATGTAATTCTGTCATGTTTTTCAGTTGTTCCAACAGAATTTTTTGTTGGTATTCACACATCTGTGTCGAATACTCTCGAAATATTTCCTCGAATTCCTCCATGTTTCCGATTATAGCTTCGATTTTTATATGGAGCTTCCTCAATCTTTGAGTCTGGAGAGTACTATCTGATGTATTATTGGATGGTGGTGAGAAGGTAGGCACTTCCTCTTACTTACTTAAGTGGCGCTACAGTCCGGGATGAACCTGGGCCTCAACCAACATGCCTCTCCAATTAGCCCGGTCCTTAGCTAACTGCCTCCAGTTGCGCACTCCAAGTTGGTTGAGGTCGGTTTCTACTTGTGCTCGCCACTTAAGGCGAGGTCTTCCTCTACTGCGTCCGACGTCTGGCTGGGAATCGAAGACTCTGCGAGCCGGAGTATTGGTGTCCATTCTTTCTACATGTCCTAGCCATCTTAAACGTCCAATGCGGAGTTTTTTGACTAGGGGTATGTCGCTGTACAGCTCGTATAGTTCGTGGTTGAATCTTCGTCTCCATAGCCAGTCAACGCAAACGGGACCGAAGATTTTCCGAAGAATTTTTCGCTCGAATCGACCAAGGATTTCTTCATCCGCTTTTGATACGGTCCATGCTTCAGCACCGTAGAGCAGGACTGGGATGATCAGGGTCTTATATAGGATCTCCTTAGTAATTCGAGTGAGGGCTTTACTACTAAATTGCCTTCTTAGCCCGAAGAAACAGCGATTGGAAAGAGTAATTCTTCGTTTGATTTCTGACGAGATTTTGTTGTCAGAGTTAATAGCGAAGCCGAGGTAGACAAAATCCCGTACTACCTCAAAGTTATATCTATCAATGGTGACGTTCTGTCCAATTCGTCGATGTTGTGTGTCCTGACAGCATATACTTTGTCTTACCATCATTTACTGCTAAACCCATTTTTGCCGCTTCCTTATCTATACTAGCAAACGTGGCTATGACATCACGTTGAGTCCTACAAATGATGTCAATATCGTCGGCGTATGCCAGTAGCTGCACCGATTTTTGGAAAATTGTGCCTCTGGTGTTGGCTCGGGAGTTTTGCACAATCCTCTCAAGAATCAAATTGAAGAAGTCACATGACAGCGCATCGCCTTGCCTAAATCCTTTTTTGGTATCGAATGTGTCGGTGAGGTCGTTTCCGACCCTGATGGTGCAGCGAGAATTCTCCATCGTCATCCTACACAAACGGCCGAGTTTGGGCGGTATACCAAAACTAGACATGGGTCTGTATAGTTCTCTATAAATGCTGTCGTATGCGGCTTTGAAATCGAAACCTCTGCAGGTGTAATATTTTCGAGCAAAGTTTTGAGTTCGTTAAACATATGTTTAACCTTTCCATATGTGTCCCTCTCAATATATGGGGTATCGTGTTTTATGTTTTCTTTAATTTTTATATGGTTGTTGTTAAACTCCTCCCAAATTTCTTGGATTTTTTTCAAACGCTCTTCTTTATAGCGTTGAGTCTTCCTAGACACGCTATCCTTCTTGAAATTTATCGCTGCTTTCTCTAGCTCTTCCGCTAGGGCCTTTTGTCTTGCAAAGATGATGAACACTTCAACCTCATCAGCCATGTTTCGTTTTTATTATCACTGAATGGAATTACACTGTTAAAACTTCTACCAGTGTTAGCCCTGGCAACGCTACACCTTTTATGATTATGATCAAATACTAATGTAGTATGTTATGTTTTTCTTTTACCAATGTTTTTAGCCTTGGTAACGCATATAATTGTTCTCTGATTCGTTTCGTTAATGGATCGAAGGACCAAATGTAAAGTTTAGAAAGTTAAAGACTCCTTACCACTGGTGGGGGGAAGTCTAAAAGTGAAACTCTCTAATTAATCTTTTACGAATGAATCAGTTTCGTTTATTCAATTGCCTTAAATACTAAAATATTGTCTATGTTACAAAAATGTACAACTTAAATTACAAACTATAATCAGCAAGGTCAGTAATAATGAGAATATTTATTTTGCTAACATTGCTGGGAACTAAATTGAAATATTATATGAGTGAGAATTAATAAGCTGTCTGGTGTTGTCACCATGACAATCACTAAGGTTACTACCTCTGGCGTTTGATGGAAAGTAATGGAAGAAATCAAATGGTATTTTCAAAGCTTTTATTTTATCTGGCAACTCTTTTATTGCATATTTTTCTTTCTCCACAACATGGATTTGAATTCCTGAGCATCACTTTTTTATTTTATTCAGAGCACCAATGAATTGGAATCAGGCATATATTTTCTATAAGGTGAACGGACATCATTTTTTTTCCGTGGGCTGGTGGAAATCTTCATATACACGATGAGCACGTGCCCAAAGTAGTGTGAGATTTTTACTCACTAAAACCACCACCCATTCTGTATTTCTATTGCAACTAATTATTCGACTTATCCAGCAATTTTTTTTATCACGAGTATATAATATATTTATGAAAAAGCTGATGAACTAACCAGAAAAGGTTAGGAAACCCCCTTCATTGGACCTGAACCTTTCTGTGCAATCCCCAAATCAGCCATAAATCTAGTCATAAAAAACTGGGAACAAAACAGATGTGTTTCATACTGGGGAAACATCCCAGGCCTAAGACAGGCCAAAAGAGCTATTCAGCCCTTCAAATCAGATGCCAACAAGATACTAAATCTTCGCAGGCACGATATCAAAAACTTAGTAGGCTACCTAACTGGTCATCACGGTCTGCGATATTACCTAAACAAAATGCGTCTAGTCGACTCACCGGAGTGCAGACTATGTCTAGAAGAAGACGAAACAGCCAAGCATATCATATGTGAATGCTCGGCCCTTTGCGGTATGAGAAGGGAATCTTTCTTCAGGGAATTCTTAAGTCCCGAAGAACTGAGGAAATCTTCGGCTGAAAGTATTATCAGCTACATTAGGAAAGTAGAAGCGCTACTAACCTAAAAAGCATCTGACGGCAAGCACAATAGATTATTTAGGTCGATGTGTATATTTTACTGCTTAGGCAGGTCAGAATTAAAAAAAAATATATATATAATATATTTGGCAGGTAACTTTCCTTTGAGAGTTCTTGCTTTTTCCGCGATTTATAGCGCGGTTTGTTATTATCGGGCCAAATCTAAGGGTTTAGTTCTTTGAAGACGCCGCAATATATTTGTTTCGTCAAGAATTTGGAGGACTGTTGTGTTAACGTGTCCTAATAAACGTTTTTTATGTTTTCGTGCAAAATTTTTTGTTTCATCTTTAACCGCGGGAATACCCAGATCTCTGCGTAGATCTTCGTTCCTTACGTACCACGGCGCATTGACGAATGATCTTAACATTTTGTTTTCAAAAGTTTGTAAAATGTTTAGATTCGTTTCACTGGTACAACCCCATAGTTGTATACCATATGTACAAACCGGTTTTAGCACTTGCTTGTATAATAGCAACTTGTTGTCAAGGTTAAGCTTCGAATATTTTCCGAGCAACTACTACAGTTCTCGGTATTTATTCTTAAGTTCTTCGCATTTATTTTTTACATGCGACTTCTATTTTAATTTTGCACCGAGTGTCATACCGAGATATTTCGCTTCATTTGCAAACGGGACTCTAACCGTATTTAGGAATACAGGCAAATTGTTTGTCCGTTTATACGAAAAATTTACATGTATCGATTTGCAATCCGCCAGGATTTAGTCCATTCATTAACCTCGTTAAGAGCGTTTTGTAATTTGATATTTGTTTCCTCTATTGTTGTGCCAACTGCTAGTAAAGCAGTATCGTCAGCAAACGTTGCAACTATTGTATCGTTTGTTTGTGGGATATCACGAGTGAATAGGAGGTACAGGATTGGTCCAAGGATGCTTCCTTGCGGTACACCTGCCATTATTTCTTTGAACTCGGAATATTCGCTTCCAAGTTTCACACGGAAGAGTCTATGCTCAAGATACGATACGAGGATTTTATATAATTGTTCTGGCAGAACTTGACTTAGTTTATAAGTAAGGCCTTTGTGCCACACCTTGTCAAAAGCTTGCGACACGTCAAGAAATACGGCTGAAGAAATTTTCTTTTCTTCGAAAGCTTTCTCAATTACATCTGTAATTCGATGTTATTGGTCCACCGTTGAATGTTTACTTCTAAACCCAAATTGATGGTCAGGTAAAAGACGTTTCTGTTCAATTATGGGGTGTAAGCGACCGAGAAATATCCGTTCAAAAACTTTTAAAATTATTGGAAGAAGTGAAATAGGCCTGTAAGAACCATATTCACTTCCGCAACTTTCCACTGTCTTGGTATGTATTCTAATCTTATTTCTGCATTCATAATAAAAAGAAGCTTAGTTAATGCTTTCCGAGGCAACATTTTAAGAAGTTCTCCTAATTGGCGGCACAGCGATTTTTGTCCGTTTTATTACTCTAATTGCTTTCCAGAGCGAATAATTCGATTCCTTTCCAGCGGTTAGGCTTTGCAGATAAGTTCCTACTGCGTGGTTTTTAAAATTTTTAATCGAATTTGATAGCAAATTACTCAACCGATTGAGATGTGTTTTATCTTGCGGGGCACGAGTTTGGTGCCATCTTTTACGAGCTTTTCTTTTCTTTCTTACTAAATCTTGTATTTCTCGGGGGTACTTAATTTTACTATAGCTCACAATTTTTTTCTGTTGAGGAGTATTATTCCATGCTGCTTTTTGGATGGTATTGATAAATGAGTTAACAGCGACTTCGAGTTGCAATGGGGTTCTAAGCAATACACCCTTACTTACTTACTTAAGTGGCGCTATAGTCCGAAATTAACGAGGCCCAGGTTCAACCAACATGCCTCTCCAATTAGCCCGGTCCTTAGCTAACTGCCTCCAGTTGCGCCCTCCAAGTTGGTTGAGGTCGGTTTCCACTTGTGCGCGCCACTTAAGGCGAGGTCTTCCTCTACTGCGTCCGACGTCTGGCTGGGAATCGAAGACTCTGCGAGCCGGAGTATTGGTGTCCATTCGTTCTACATGTCCTAGCCATCTTAAACGTCCAATGCGGAGTTTTTTGACCAGGGGCATGTCGCTGTACAGCTCGTATAGTTCTTGGTTGAATCTTCGTCTCCATAGCCCGTCAACGCAAACGGGACCGAAGATTTTTCGAAGAATTTTCCTCTCGAATCTACCAAGGATTTCTTCATCCGCTTTTGATACGATCCATGCTTCAGCGCCGTAGAGCAGGACTGGGATGATCAGGGTCTTATATAGGATCTCCTTAGTAGTTCGAGTGAGGGCTTTACTACTAAATTGCCTTCTTAGCCCGAAGAAACAGCGGTTGGCAAGAGTAATTCTTCGTTTAATTTCTGACGAGATGTTGTTGTCAGAGTTAATAGCGGAGCCGAGGTAGACAAAGTCCCGTACTACCTCAAAGTTATATCTGTCAATGGTGACGTTCTGTCCAATTCGTTGATGTTGTGAGTCCTTTCGTGATGACAGCATATACTTAGTCTTACCCTCATTCACTGCTAAACCCATTTTCGCCGCTTCCTTCTCTATACTAGCAAACGTGGCTATGACATCACGTTGAGTCCTACCAATGATGTCAATATCGTCAGCGTATGCTAGTAGTTGCACCCACTTTTGGAAAATTGTAAAATTAAACAGGAGAGGTGCAGGCGAACAACTAGCGGAAGCCCTAAACTGCTACAAAGCAGACATTACTGCCATCCAGGAAATACGATGGGATGGGCCGGGCAAAAAGAGTATGAAAAACTATGACATCTACTACGGACCGTGTTATAGTGAGCAGAAACAGCGACTATTCGGATGCAGATTTGTTATAAGTGCCAGACTTAGGCAAGAAGTCTTATGTTTCCAAGACATTAGCGAACGCATAGTAACAATCCGCATCAAGGCCAAATTCGACAACATAAGCCTTATATGCGCTCACGCTCCGACGGAAGAAAAAGATGAAGTAGCTAAGGATTGCTTCTACGAGCTCCTCGACAAAACCTATGAGCGACTACCGAAGTACGATGTTAAAATCGTGCTGGGAGATTTTAACGCAAAGGTAGGAAGAGAAGACATCTTTAGAAGTATTGTCGGAAAACATAGCCTACACGACAACACGTCTGGTAACGGACTTAGGCTAATTGATTTCGCTACGGAACGAAATGCCACTATAGCCAGCACACGGTTTCCTCACCTCGATATCCATAAGGGGACATTTTAAATGAACTTTGAAGAGTCATATTTTCTTCCTTTAGATGGAAAATTTCTTTACGAAGCTCTTCGCAGAGCAGTTCGACATTGTTAAGCCTTGTTCGAAGAACTCGTTTTCTTTCTTTAGGCTCTTATTTTCATTGAGTTTCGTTTTTCGTGGGCTGACACTTCTGGTGTTGTCGAGCTCCTTGAGACACATATATTTTTTTGAGATCCAGATGTAGGTGACCTCGTTACCCTTGAACTTTTACCGAAAGGGTTACACATTTGCAATTATTGGCTCTCCCCAGAATCCGTAGAGGGTGGATTTTCCAGTGAAACTGAATTGCCACCTGGGGTATTAAATCTTTTCGTTGTACTCATTGCATTTTTGTTGTTTGTATACGCTTTACACTCGGTATACGGGGAGTGGATTTTAGTCGCCTACTACGAAAGGCATGCCTTACCTCGGGTATATTCTTACCCCTAACCCGAAGGGGGGTACCCCTAAATATGCTAGCGGAACTTGATGCGGCCTTAATTCCAAAGCAGAAGAAACGGATGTTGACGGCAATGATGCTAAAGCTGAACTTAGTTCTTGATATCTAAATCTCTAATGTTCAGACTTGTATCATATGGAATTTGACTTGAAATCATAAAGCAATGATCAATCAAGAGTTCATCTTCAGAGATAAAGAAATCTGTATCGTCAAGATTTTCGTCATCGTTGAAATCATATTCACCATCAGTGTCTAAATCGCTGATGTTCAGACTTATATCATATAGAATTTGACTTGAATTCATCAAGCAATGATCAATCAAAAGTTCATCTTCAGAGGTAACGAAATCTGGATCGTCAACATTGTCGTCATCGTTGAAATAATCTTCACCATTATCTATCATTTTCGATACCTGAACCCGCCTCTAGACGGGTTGAAGGAAACTGAAAAAGTTTATATAAAAAATCTTCACAGCGAAGAAGATTTTTCACTTTTCGATAAAAAAAAAACTCTTTTATCTACTCACCTGTTATTTTTCAAATTTATTGTGATGAAAATTACTGTTTTTTTTTAAAATAAATATCGCGTTTCTGCTGGGAGCAACAAAGAGTACGTGTACCAAATTTCATCATTCTAGCTCAAAGTTCAAAGGCCAAAAAACTGGTGGAGTACGGATGGGCGGACAGACATGGCCCTTGACTTCTTACCACAGAATATAAATGTTTTTACATGTTTACCTATTTAGGCATATAATGAGCATGCTCAGTTTTTTTGCTAATGATCACGTTTTTCTGAAATGAATTTACTTAATTAAGTGGCGCTACAGTCCGGAATGAACCTGGGCCTTAACCAACACGCTTCTCCAATTAGCCCAATCCTTAGCTAACTGTTATTGTCAGATCACGTTCTACTGACATGCTCCAAAGTTGTATCGCCAAATAGACTATCCAAGTGAAGGAAAAGTGTCAAAATCAGTAAAACACAAAGATAATAACATAGAGTTTTTACACGTGCGTACAACATACCATTATATGCTGCTTTGAGTTGAAAAAATCAATTTAAAATACAGCATAATATTTGCTAAAAAAAACAAAATAAAAACTGCAAATTCTCCACTTTCCCCATCCAAATTGCGCAACGCTTTCACGACTCCCCTTGCTTGGAGAAGCAGGACTGTGGTGAGTACCGATTGCCTCTAATCACAATTCCGATTGTCATTTCCATAGATGACAAACAATTGCTACAAACAGAATAATTACAACACTCTACAAACACTTAACAAAACAATAATCACTGGCTATTTAACTATTTTCAAGATATTTACAAAATAGCCAAAAACAAGCATCCCGAAATATTAAACGACATATAAACAAATAATCTGATACTATTCGACATTTCACGTTTCACTTCTGACTTCTGGTTTTCTTACGATCGAAATCAACTACCAAAAAATAGATATGACAGAAACGTCGATAAGAAATTGGACACGATCCTCAAGGCAATAAGCAATCTTAGAACAGATTTGAAGATGAAGGGCTTAAAGAACAATTGGACATACTGTCGAACAAAAATACAACATTAGAATAAAGACACTTGGAAAGAAAAATAATACACCTAGACAAAATAATAAAACGGAAAACATTGTAATATACAACATTAAATAAATTGAGGGAAATGACAAAGAACTACAGAACTGCATCCTCCAAATAATTAATACAATGCTCCTAGTGGATATGAAAACTGAAGATATAGACTTAATCAGACGAATTGAAAAAAAAGGTGCAAACACAAGACCACTGCTAGTAGGACTTACCACACAAATAAAAAAATACCAAATTATGAATAAGAAATCTGAGTTAAGACAATATAAGGAAGTAATAACTTTTGGTTGGTTTTTCGAATAGAGATAAAACTGACATTTTGTGGTCAAATCGGGACACTCTAATGTCATTTATGTTCAGTTTGGTTTGCCATTTCATCATGAACAGGTTGACAAATGAGCAACGCTTGCAAATCGTGCAAATTTATTTCGAAACTAATGGTTCATTTCGCGAAGTTTACCGCAAGCTCTGTCCATTTTATGGTCGACATAATCGTCCATCAGAGCAATTAATTCGGGTTTCCATGGATCGATTTCGCACTACTTTTACTCTGTGTGATAATACGCATCCGCAGAGACATCGACAAGGCGCACCAAAGAAACAATTGCCGCTCCCGAATGAAACGATTCGCCACCGTTCACAGCAATTGGAGCTTTGTCCATCAACTTTATGGAAGATTTTGCGCAAAGATCTTGGCTCACGACCTTACAGGATCCAGCTTGTGCAAGCATTAAAGCCCGGAGACCATGCAATGCGTCGTGATTTTGGTGTATAGGCCGAAAATGAGATTGATCTCGATGCTGATTTTCATCGCAAAATTTTGTTCAGTGATGAGGCTCATTTTTGGTTGAATGGTCAACAAGCAAAATTGCCGCATTTGGAGTGACTGTTTGGTGTGCTCTTTGAGCTGGTGGAGTCATTGGGCCATACTTCTTCCGAAATGTTGCTGGATAGTCAGTTACCGTTAATGGAGACCGGTATAGAGCCATGATAACCGACTATTTTGTTCCCGAATTGGATGACTGTGGATGAGAAGTGGTTCCAACAAGACTTCGCTACATGCCAAACAGCGCACTTCACAATCGATTTATTGAAGGAAACATGCGATGAGCGCATAATTTCGCGGAATGGACCTTTCATTTGGCCATCAAGATCGTGTGTTTTGACTCTCTATGGCAACAAACCAGAAACGTTAGGGGAGTTGGAAGCCAACATTCGTGGCGTTATTGCCGACATACGGTCCCAAATGCTCAAAAAAGTGGTTGAAAATTGGACCTTTAGACTAAAGCCAAGTCGAACCAGCCACGTGCCCAAAATCATATTTAAACATTAATGGCATACACTTATCTTCTATCTTTGTACGAATCGGAGAATTTTGCTTCATGGTACTCGTGCCGATCTGTTGTTCGGAACTTTTCCCCGACATAGCGCAACCACATCGGCAGTCTGCGTTTCATTGCGATGGGCTGCATTTTTTGCATCTGTTTTTGACAGCCACATGTCAATTTCACTCTGATGGTCTCCGACATTTATTCGTAGCGGAAATAATTGTAAGTGCACAAAATGCAAGCAATAAAATAATTTTATTTAAGTTTTCTTGTTGAAAACTGGTGTTTTAGGCAAAATTCGAATGAAAAAACAAGCAGCAAACAATATGAGCGCTTGGTTGAGTTGATGCGTTGATGTTGATGTTTGGAATTTCACCAAGAGCAAGAGGAAACCAAAGAGGTTGCTGATGTCAAATGAATGCGTTGTTGCAACTTCGGAAAACGGATACTGATACCAAAATTCAGTCTTTGACTGGATTTGAGTTGCGTAGAAAATTACTCTCCGAACGGATACCATGATAGGGCCGAATAACAATATTCAAACTACAATAAATGATTTTAATAATGACTATACAAACATAACTCCCTCCAGACGCTTAGCAACCGTGAGAAATGAAGGCACAAACCTCCCAAAACTTTCAAAACTCAATATATGCACTTTCAATGTAAGAACGCTGTCACCAGAAGCTAAACAGCTTAAACTAAGATTAGCACTTACGAACATAAAATGGGACATTATCGGACTTTTAGAAACTAAGATTTATGGACAAAGCATCGAAGATATAAATATATTTTATGGCCTATTGGAAAATGCATACAAAGAAACAAAAACCGAAATAATGTATGTACCGATTGGTGACTTTAACGCAAAAATTGGTCAGCGAAATGATCACGAACAACTTATAGGACCATTAAATCGACAAGGTGTAAAACTAACGGAATGTGTGCATGAAATGAACAGTCGGATTCGGATATACGTTCTTTGAAAAAAAAAAGAATGCAACAAATGGACATGGATATCACCAGACGGGAATACAAGAAATGAAATAGACTTTATACTGGCAAATAAACGGAAAACCCTAAGTGATGTATCCATAATAAAACAACTAAAATTTGACAGTGATCACCGAAGGCTGGGAGATAAAATAACAATAAATCACAACACATTAGAGCGGAACCAAAGAAAACACTATATTTCAAGAATGACTTCAGCTATATCACAGCAAGATAAACGACTCACTAAATAAACAAATCCAATGTGAAATAAATGCACAAAATATAGACACCGAAATTCAAAATATTTAAAACAAACTGAAAAAAATTCAGAAATCATTAAAAATCTAATAAAGAAAAGAGAAGACTTGAGAAACAAAGTAAACCTCAACAACGAGGAGAAGTGCGAACTAAAACATCTAAGAAATATTTAATATAAAAACAAGCACAGAAAAGGATATACAAGATTACAACGAAATAACTATTAAAGACATATTTACCAACACAAAATAAATACAAAATACAAAAAATTATCTAAACAATGACAAGGAATGGATAACATCAATTAAAAATAATAACAATAAAATATGTAAAAATAATAACATCAGCAACGGTCTTCTTCGAGTCCTTATTCAAATCGACAAAACACATTTCAGACCAACAAATTACAGAGCGTTACATAACTACCTCAAACTATTTCGATGAAACTGAAATTACATCCTCTATAAACAATTTAAAAACAGATAAAAGCTCTGGTAACGACGGCATAGATGCAGAGATGATAAAATACGGACAAATTTATTCAAATCTATTATTTCGAAACAGAAAATACTATCACACTAGAAGCCAAAGTACAATCATACTAATCCACAAATAAGGAAAAAAATATGATGTGAATAACTACAGATCGATAAGTATAATCTCGACTTTATATAAACTCTTACAGATTTACAGACTATCAATTAATTGATCGAAAAATTCAACGAATACAAGAAACCTCTTACCTTTCTATTTTCTATTTATTGACTTCAGCAAGGCTTTTGATATTGTAGAACACAAAAGTATTTGAACAGCGTTGAAGAACCAGAATGTTAACCCCATTTTAATAACAACATTTAAAAATATTTATTCCAACAATACAGCATGATTTAGAACTGACAAAACGGGACGACAATTCAATATATTTATGCAAATGAATCAGACCAATAAGAGTATTGAGTAAAACTACATGGACAGCGTTTGAACATTTTAAGATTCGCTGACGATATCGTTCTTATATCAAATAAATCTGACAACATCCAGACAATGCTTAACTTTACTTTCAGTAACATGTAAAATGCATGGTCTAAGTATAAATATGACTAAAAAACATATGAGAAGGCTACAATCCGCTGTGCGGATCGTTGAATACCCTATCCCATCCTATCCATAAAACTAAAATCCCCAAAAAAGTGGGCATGGCTAAAAACACGATGTGGATAAAATAGAAAAAATGATATAGTGACAACAAGTTCTTCAGACTGCTTACAAAACACTTTTACGGTTCTACAAAAGACAAGGTTTTCTCCTGCATATGTTATGGGGTATTCTACATAAATTCTAAATTATTTTATCTAAAATGGTTTTTATATAAAAACGCCCCCAAAAAGTGGGCGTGGGTTAAAATGGTATATAGACGAAATTTTTATATTAATAATGTTAATGATTCTGCATCAACATTTTTTTCGAAAAATTTCAAATTTGACCGAAAACAGTTTTTTATTGAAAACGCCCCCAAAAAGTGGGCGTGGCAAAAAACTTTATATGGACGAAATATAGATATTAATATTGTCTTAATATGTTTTTTTCACAAACTTTTTTAAAATTCCTTACGTTTTGGTCAAAAACTTAGTTTTTCTTAAAAGGGGGCGTGGCAGTGGGCGGATTTCGAAAATTTTTACACTTGTTCTGTAGGCAGAGACGAGGATCCTATATACCAAATTTCAATATCCTAGCTCAAAATTTAAGGCCTAAAAATCGGTGACGTACAGACGGACGGACGGACGGACAGACAGACATGGCTTAATCGACTCAGCTAGCGATTCTGAGTCGATCTATATACTTTGAGGTATATGTAGCAAAATTATTTCTCTATGTTACAAACTAAGTAACTAATATACCCCTATGGGATAGGGTATAAATATATTTTTTTTCTCCAAAACCGCAAGCAGCTAACTATTGTTTTTCCACATGTCAGGAAGTTTTGAGGTACAAAGATATTTTAATGTTTTTTTTTAAAGCTAAGCAAATACTTTGCCCAACCTATTTCCAATCGATTACCGTTTGTTTCGTTTTAATATTTGGAAAATTGTTAACGATATCTATACAGTTTAGCGCAAAACTTCCAGCTATTTTTGCATGGGACACCTACCCTTAATACCTATCTTCAAGTTCGACAAAAACAAGATGTTTTTCTTTGGGATAGGTTTTACAGACGGTTTTTTTTAGGAAAACGCCCCAAAAATTGGGCGTGGGTTAAAATGGTCTATTGACGAAATGTTCATAGAATTATTCTCAAAGTATTTTCATCAAACATTTTTTTCGTATTTATACCCTATCCCATAGGGGTATATTAGTTTTGATACATAGTTTGTAACATAGAGAAATAATTTAGCTACATATACCTCAAAGTATATGGAAATATTTTAAAATTTGACTGAAAATGTTTATACCCTATCCCATAGGGGTATATTAGTTGGGATATATGAATAAATCGACTCAGAATCGAAAGCTGAGTATTTTTAGCCATGCCTGCAGCGTTCGTCCGTACGCCACCAGTTTTTGTGCCTTAAATTTTGAGCTACAATTATTAAATTGGTACACGTGCTCTTTGTTGCTCCAAGCAGAACAAGTGTAAACATTTCTGAGCCCCCCTCTTTTTAGAAAAACGTTGTTTTTGGCCACACCGTAAGGAATTTAGAATAATTGTCTGTAATTGTAATTTAGAGAATCTCAATATCTATATTTCGTCTATATGAGTGTACAAATTTTTCAAATCCGCCCATTACCACGCCTCCTTTTTAGAAAAACGTAGTTTTTAGGTAACCCGTTTTAAAGAGTATTCGAGAAACATATTAAGACGGACAGACAGACATGGCTTAATCGACTCAGCTAGCGATTCTGAGTCGATCCATATACTTTGAGGTATATGTAGCAAAATTATTTCTCTATGTTACAAACTAAGTAACTAATATACCCTATGGGATAGGGTATAAATATATTTTTTTTCTCCAAAACCGCAAGCAGCTAACTATTGTTTTTCCACATGTCAGGAAGTTTTGAGGTACAAAGATATTTTAATGTTTATACCCTATCCCATAGGGGTATATTAGTTTTGATACATAGTTTGTAACATAGAGAAATAATTTAGCTACATATACCTCAAAGTATATGGATCGACTCAGAATCGATAGCTGAGTCGATTTAGCCATGTCTGTCCGTCCGTCCGTCCGTCCGTCCGTCCGTCCGTCCGTCCGTCCGTCCGTACGTCACCAGTTTTTGGGCCTTAAATTTTGAGCTAGAAGGATGAAATTGGGTACACGTGCTCTTTGTTGCTCCCAGCAGAACAAGTGTAAAAATTTTTGAAATCCGCCCACTGCCACGCACCCTTTTTAGAAAAACGTATTTTTTGGCCAAACCATAAGGAATTTTGAAAAACTTTCTGAACAACATATTTAGACAATCTGAATATCTGTATTTCGTTCATATAAAGTTTTTTGCCACGCCCTCTTTTTGGGGGCGTTTTTAATAAAAAACGTTTTTCGGTCAAATTTTAAAATTTTCGAAAAAAAATTTTGATGCAGAATCATTAGTAATATAAATATGAACATTTCGTTCATAGACCATTTTAACCCACGCCCACTTTTTGGGGGCGTTTTTATATAAAAACCATTTTTATACACTACCCCATAACATATGCAGGAGAAAACCTTGTCTTTTGTAGAACCGTTAAAGTTTTTTATAAGCAGTCTGATGAATTTGTTGTCACCATGACATTTTCTTTATTTTATCCACATCGTGTGCTTAGCCATGTCCACTTTTTGGGGATTTAAGTTTTACAGATAGGATGGGATAGGGTATTCAACGATCCGCACAGCGGATTGTAGCCTTCCATATGTTTTTTTTTAAAGCTAAGCAAATACTTTGCCCAACCTATTTCCAATCGATTACCGTTTGTTTCGTTTTAATGTTTGGAAAATTGTTAACGATATACAGTTTAGCGCAAAACTTCCAGCTATTTTTGCATGGGACACCTACCCTTAATACCTATCTTCAAGTTCGACAAAAACAAGATGTTTTTCTATGGGATAGGTTTTACAGACTTTTTTTTTAGGAAAACGCCCCAAAAATTGGGCGTGGGTTAAAATGGTCTATTGACGAAATGTTCATAGAATTATTCTCAAAGTATTTTCATCAAACATTTTTTTCGTATTTATACCCTATCCCATAGGGGTATATTAGTTTTGATACATAGTTTGTAACATAGAGAAATAATTTAGCTACATATACCTCAAAGTATATGGAAATATTTTAAAATTTGACTGAAAATGTTTATACCCTATCCCATAGGGGTATATTAGTTGGGATATATGAATAAATCGACTCAGAATCGAAAGCTGAGTATTTTTAGCCATGCCTGCAGCGTTCGTCCGTACGCCACCAGTTTTTGTGCCTTAAATTTTGAGCTACAATGATTAAATTGGTACACGTGCTCTTTGTTGCTCCAAGCAGAACAAGTGTAAACATTTCTGAGCCCCCCTCTTTTTAGAAAAACGTTGTTTTTGGCCACACCGTAAGGAATTTAGAATAATTGTCTGAACAACATATTTAGAGAATCTCAATATCTATATTTCGTCTATATGAGTGTACAAATTTTTCAAATCCGCCTATTACCACGCCTCCTTTTTAGAAAAACGTAGTTTTTAGGTAACCCGTAATGCATTTTTAAAGAGTATTCGAGAAACATATTAAGACAATCTCAATATCTATAATTCCTCTAATAATTTTTTTGTTACTCTTTTTTTTGGTATATTTTTGAAATATTTGAAAACAACTTTCGATGCAAGAACAATGGTTATGAAAATATGAACATTTCGTTACGTAATAAATAAGTATTCACAGAAGAGAATAATGAAGAGAGAATGCCACCACCTAGTGACATTATTTTGAAACAAACTAGTTACTTTGTGTGCGTAACCACGGTTCCAACATCAACATTTAAATCACCGTGAGGAAAAACACTTTTTGTATTTTGAATTTAATAATAAACATATGAGAGGCTACAATCCGCTATGCGGATCGTTGAATACCCTATCCCATCCCATCCTTTAAATTAATATCCTCAAAATATAGGCCTTATGGCGATGAAATACAGAAAATGACATTGTCACAACATATTGCTCAGACAGTTTCTCAAAATCTTTTGTGGTTCGACAAGAAACAACGTATTTCTATTGCTAATGCCTTGGGATGGGATATGCAAATGGTTTTTGTAAGAAAACGACCCCAAAATGTGGGCGTAGGTGAAAATGATCTATAAACAAAATGTTTATATTACCATTGCGGAAGTATTTGCATCAAAAAATTTTTCGAAACTTTTAAAATTTGGACAAAAAGCGTTTTTTACTAAAAACGCCCCCAAAAAATGGGCGTGGCAAAAAACTTTGTATGAACGAAATATAGATATTAGGATTATCTAAATATGCTGCTCAGACACTTTTTTGAAATTCCTTACGGTTTGGCCAAAAAATAAGTTTTTCTAAAAAGGGGGCGTGGCAGTGGGCGGATTTCAAAAATGTTTACACTTGTTCTGGTGGCACGGACGAGGATCCTATATACCAAATTTCATTATCCTAGCTCAACATTTAAGACCCAAAAATCGGTGACGAACAGACAGACGGACGGACGGACGGACAGACATGGCTAATTCGACTCAGCTAGCGATTCTGAGTCGATCCATATACTTTGAGGTATATGTAGCAAAATTATTTCACCGATAACCAGAAGGAGTGGTTCGATAGTCGATATGTAAAACTAAGAAAAGAAAAAATTGCAAAACACAAATCAGCAACAACTACTAATACGGAGGTGGATTGGGAAGCTTACAGGAATGCAAGGAACAAATATAAATCAGAACTCGAAAAATCAAAACGCATATTTTTAAAAAATAAAATTGAAAATTCTACGGATCAAAAATCTATGTGGAGAAATCTCAAAAAATATGTTCTTAAAAATACAAAATCAAGTGATATTAGTGACATTCAATTCAACAACCATATCTACAGTGATAAAAGAGTAATTGCTAACAAATTTAATGACTATTTTATTGAAAGCGTCGCCTCAATTACTAACTCTATAACAAATGTACGTTTTACTAACTTCATTAATGAATATGATCTCTCTTTTCAATTTCAAACTGTTTCCATTGAAGATATCCGAATAGCTCTTAAAGGTATAAATAATAAGAAAGACTTTTACTACATGTGTACTCGAAGATACCTGGACAGTTTTGAAATTATGGGTCCATCGTTACAACTCATAATAAATCATTCTATCGAATCCGGTATTTTCCCTAACTCGTGGAAAATGGCTGTCGTTACGCCAATTGAAAAAATAACCAACACACGCTTATACGAAGAATTTAGACCGGTGAATGCGATGCCCCTCTTTGAAAAAGTGTTCGAAAAAATAATATTCCTACAACTAAACAAATATTTCGAAGACAATAATTTAATAACAGACATTCAATCTGGATTTAGAAAAAATCATTCGTGTGAAAGTGCAATAAATTTAGTAATTACGAGCTGGAAAGAAGAGTTATCCAATAAAAAAATTATAAACTGTGTTTTTTAGACTTTAAAAGGGCTTTTGAAACAATTGACAGACATATTTTGTTAGATAAACTCAAACGATATGGTATAAAAACATATGAGAAGGCTACAATCCACTATTACGAAAATTTTAAAATTTGACCGAAAAACGTTTTTTCATTAAAAACGCCCCCAAAAAGTGGGCGTGGCAAAAAACTTTATATGAACGAAATACAGATATTCAGATTGTCTAAATATGTTGTTCAGAAAGTTTTTCAAAATTCCTTATGGTTTGGCCAAAAATACGTTTTTCTAAAAAGGGGCGTGGCAGTGGGCGGATTTCAAAAATTTTTACACTTGTTCAGCTGGGAGCAACAAAGAGCACGTGTACCAAATTTCATCCTTCTAGCCAAAATTTAAGGCCCAAAAACTGGTGACGTACGGACGGACGGACGGACGGACGGACAGACATGGCTAAATCGACTCAGCTATCGATTCTGAGTCGAACCATATACTTTGAGGTATATGTAGCTAAATTATTTCTCTATGTTACAAACTATGTATCAAAACTAATATACCCCTATGGGATAGGGTATAAAAACATATGAGAAGGCTACAATCCGCTGTGCGGATCGTTGAATACCCTTTCCCATCCTATCCATAAAACTAAAATCCCCAAAAAAGTGGGCATGGCTAACAACACGATGTGGATAAAATAGAAAAAATGATATAGTGACAACAAATTCTTCAGACTGCTTACAAAACACTTTTACGGTTCTACAAAATACAAGGTTTTCTCCTGCATATGTTATGGGGTAGTGTATAAAAATGGTTTTTATATAAAAACGCCCCCAAAAAGTGGGCGTGGGTTAAAATGGTATATAGACGAAATGTTCATATTAATAATGTTAATGATTCTGCATCAAAAATTTTTTCGAAAAATTTAAAATTTGACCGAAAACAGTTTTTAATTGAAAACGCCCCCAAAAAGTGGGCGTGGCAAAAAACTTTGTATGGACGAAATATAGATATTAAGATTGTCTAAATATGTTGCAAACACACTTTTTTGAAATTCCTTGCGGTTTGGCTTAAAACTACGTTTTTTTCTAAAAGGGGGCGTGGCAGTGGGCGGATTTTAAAAATTTTTACACTTGTTCTGGTGACTCGGCCAAGGATCCTATATACCAAATTTCATTATCCTAGCTCAAAATTTAAGGTCCAAAAATCGGTGACGAACAGACAGACGGACGGACGAACACACGGACGGACGGACGGACGGACAGACAGACATGGCTAATTCAACTCAGCTAGCAATTCTGAGTCGATCCATATACTTTGAGGTATATGTAGCTAAATTATTTCTCCATGTTACAAACTAAGTATCAAAACTAATCTCTCTAATAGAACTCAAATAGTAAAACTAGATGAAGTTGAATCGGACTCTATCGAAGTGAAACTAGGTGTACCACAAGGAACTGTTTTAGATACCTTGTTATTCATTATCTACATAAACGATATGCAAAGGGTGTTACAAAAAGCTAAATTAGCTCTTTTTGCCGACGATGCAGTAATATATATAGCCGCAGATAACATAGATGAAAGTCATGCAGTACTTCAAGAAGATTTGGAACGAGTTAATATGTGGCTGAAACAAAATAGACTGAAACTCAATATTTCGAAAACAAAACAAATAGTGATAAACAACAGGCAAAATTATAATTTGAGATTGTCAATTGATGGTGAGATCATTGATCAAATTGAGGAAATAAAATACTTAGGCGTTGTCATTGATAATAAACTTAATTTTTCTAAACACGTAGATTATATCTGTAAAAAAATTGCTAAAAAAATCGGCTTTTTAAAAAGAATAAGATATCAAATATCTACACTAAGTGCAATAAATATATTTAATGTTATAGTAAAACCTCACTTTGAGTATTGCTCAACGATTTTATTTTTATGTAATGATAGTTTGATTCAAAGATTACCATTGTTACAAAATAAGGCTATGCGAAGTTATTATTATATAGTATATATAGAATATATTATATTATTTCTCTATGTATCAAACTATGTATCAAAACTAATATACCCCTATGGGATAGGGTATAAACATATGAGAAAGCTATAATCCGCTGTGTTGAATACCCTATCCCATCCCACCCTTAAAAACATATGAGAGGCTACAATCCTCTATGCGGATCGTTGAATACCCTATCCCATCCCATCCTTTAAATTAATATCCTCAAAGTATAGGCCTTATGGCGATGAAATACAGAAAATGACATTGTCACAATATATTGCTCAGACAGTTTCTCAAAATCTTGTGTGGTTCGACAAAAAGCAACGTATTTCTATTGCTAATGCCTTGGGATGGGGTATACAAATGGTTTTTGTAAGAAAACGCCCCCAAAATGTGGGCGTAGGTGAAAATGATCTATGGACAAAATGTTTATATTACCATTTCGGAAGTATTTGCATCAAAATTTTTTTCGAAAGTTTTAAAATTTGGACAAAAAGCGTATTTTACTAAAAACGCCCCCAAAAAGTGGGCGTGGCAAAAAACTTTGTATGAACGAAATATAAATATTAGGATTGTCTAAATATGCTACTCAGACACTTTTTTGAAATTCCTTACGGTTTGGCCAAAAAATAAGTTTTCCTAAAAAGGGGGCGTGGCAGTGGGCGGATTTCAAAAATTTTTACACTTGTTCTGGTGGCACGGACGAGGATCCTCTATACCAAATTTCATTATCCTAGCTCAAAATTTAAGGCCCAAAAACCGCTGACGAACAGACAGACGGACGGACGGACGGACGGACAGACAGACATGGCTTATTCGACTCAGCTAGCGATTCTGAGTCGATCCATATACTTTGAGGTATATGTAGCAAAATTATTTCTCTATGTTACAAACTAAGTATCAAAACTAATATACCCCCCTATGGGATAGGTTATAATAAAGCTATGACAAATCATATTAAAATATCCCATAATGCTATCTGACAATGCCATTGAATATGTGGCGGACTACATACTTATATCTAGGACAAATAAAATCATTTATAATCAGGAGGAAAAAGAGGTCAGCAGACGAATCACAAATATCTGGAAACAATACTGGAGTACTAAACTAATACTGGATTGCAATATAGGAGCAGACACGAGAAGGTATATATTCGACTCGATGATCCTACCTGTTATGACTTACGGACTACAAATATTAGCAATGACAGCAAATATAACCGAGAAGATACGAATTTGCCAGACGAAAATTGAAAGACACTTACTAAATATTAGACAAATAGTACGAGTCAGAAATGATGAAATAAGGAGATGCACAAATATAACAGACAAAAATAAAGCAATTAAAATGGTGCTGTGCCGGACACATATCAAGAATACGGGACCAAAGATGGACGAAAATAACAACAAAATGTATACAAAAAAATAAAAAAAATACAAATTTTTGGCGCAACAGGCTCGTTAGTACCCAGGGCCTAGCTTTCTCACAACCATTCATGTGTGCGTGTGTACTTCTTGCACGATGGTGGGACCTCCTGTTTTATGCCGACTCCGAACGGCTAAGTTGAGATAAGCTATTCTTGACAATTGATACTACTCGGATGATTTGTCAGATCATCACGAGAGGAGGGCCAGTGAAAAATCATTTAGGTGTTGCTACGGCTGGGAATCGAACCCAGACCTCCTGCGCGGCAGTTCATCGCACTAACCATCGCGCCACTGAGTCCGGATGATAATAGACCAGTAGAACGACCAAATTCGATCGCAACTGGTACAACGACGTAAAGAACAGGAATCTATGAACAACAATTGTAGAGGCTTATGTCAACCGAAACAATTATAAAATTTTAAATATAAAAGACATTTATTAATTGAACATGCGAATCTTATAAGAATTATTTGTAAAACTAATTTCGTAATGCTTATTTAATTTTATGGGAACACGAGATTAGATAAAGATATATTTATTTCGTATATGAATATTTTTACATAATGATGTTATTGCACATTTAACAGAGATTTGATGATGATTTTATCTTTCTACTGAAATATTATTCTTAATGGTTAGTAGCATTTATAAAGAAAAAAAGGATAAACTTGAAGGAAAATACGAAAAAAACCTCCAATATAAGAAAAAAACATATGAGAGGCTACAATCCGCTGTGCGGATCGTTGAATACCCTATCCCATCCCATCCTTAAAATTAATATCCTCAAAATATAGGACTTATGGCGATGAAATACAGAAAATGACATTGTCACAATATATTGCTCAGACAGATTCTCAAAATCTTTTGTGGTTCGACAAAACACAACGTATTTCTATTGCTAATGCCTTGGGATGGGGTATACAAATGGTTTTTGTAAGAAAACGCCCCCAAAATGTGGGCGTAGGTGAAAATGATCTATTGACAAAATGTTTATATTACCATTGCGGAAGTATTTGCATCAACATTTTTTTCGAAAGTTTTTAAATTTGGACAAAAAACGTTTTTTACTAAAAACGCCCCCAAAAAGTGGGCGTGGCAAAAAACTTTGTATGGACGAAATATAGATATTGGCATTGTCTAAATATGTTGCAAACACACTTTTTTGAAATTCCTTACGGTTTGGCTTAAAACTACGTTTTTTCTAAAAGGGGGCGTGGCAGTGGGCGGATTTTAAAATTTTTTACACTTGTTCTGGTGACTCGGCCAAGGATCCTATATACCAAATTTCATTATCCTAGCTCAAAATTTAAGGCCAAAAAATCGGTGACGAACAGACAGACGGACGGACGGACACACGGACGGACGGACGGACGGACAGACAGACATGGCTAATTCGACTCAGCTAGCGATTCTGAGTCGATCCATATACTTTGAGGTATATGTAGCAAAATTATTTCTCTATGTTACAAACTAAGTATCAAAACTAATATACCCCCCTATGGGATAGGGTATAAAAAAAGGTAAACAATTAAAAAAAAAATTTACAATTGCCATTAAATTGGTACTTGATAATAAATAAAGAAACAAGTGAATTATATAAAATAAATAAATAAATAAATAAATAAATAAATAAATAAATAAATAAATAAATAAATAAATAAATAAATAAATAAATAAATAAATAAATAAATAAATAAATAAATAAATAAATAAATAAATAAATAAATAAATAAATAAATAAATAAATAAATAAATAAATAAATAAATAAATAAATAAATAAATAAATAAATAAATAAATAAATAAATAAATAAATAAATAAATAAATAAATAAATAAATAAATAAATAAATAAATAAATAAATAAATAAATAAATAAATAAATAAATAAATAAATAAATAAATAAATAAATAAATAAATAAATAAATAAATAAATAAATAAATAAATAAATAAATAAATAAATAAATAAATAAATAAATAAATAAATAAATAAATAAATAAATAAATAAATAAATAAATAAATAAATAAATAAATAAATAAATAAATAAATAAATAAATAAATAAATAAATAAATAAATAAATAAATAAATAAATAAATAAATAAATAAATAAATAAATAAATAAATAAATAAATAAATAAATAAATAAATAAATAAATAAATAAATAAATAAATAAATAAATAAATAAATAAATAAATAAATAAATAAATAAATAAATAAATAAATAAATAAATAAATAAATAAATAAATAAATAAATAAATAAATAAATAAATAAATAAATAAATAAATAAATAAATAAATAAATAAATAAATAAATAAATAAATAAATAAATAAATAAATAAATAAATAAATAAATAAATAAATAAATAAATAAATAAATAAATAAATAAATAAATAAATAAATAAATAAATAAATAAATAAATAAATAAATAAATAAATAAATAAATAAATAAATAAATAAATAAATAAATAAATAAATAAATAAATAAATAAATAAATAAATAAATAAATAAATAAATAAATAAATAAATAAATAAATAAATAAATAAATAAATAAATAAATAAATAAATAAATAAATAAATAAATAAATAAATAAATAAATAAATAAATAAATAAATAAATAAATAAATAAATAAATAAATAAATAAATAAATAAATAAATAAATAAATAAATAAATAAATAAATAAATAAATAAATAAATAAATAAATAAATAAATAAATAAATAAATAAATAAATAAATAAATAAATAAATAAATAAATAAATAAATAAATAAATAAATAAATAAATAAATAAATAAATAAATAAATAAATAAATAAATAAATAAATAAATAAATAAATAAATAAATAAATAAATAAATAAATAAATAAATAAATAAATAAATAAATAAATAAATAAATAAATAAATAAATAAATAAATAAATAAATAAATAAATAAATAAATAAATAAATAAATAAATAAGTAAATAAGTTATTAATAAATAATTAATAAATAATTAATAAATAAATTAATAAATAGATAAATAAATAAATGATTAAGTACATAAATAAATAAATAAACAACAAAAAAAATAAATAAACAAATAGTAAGGTTAAATAATAAACATTATTATACATTAAGGTAACAAATAACAAATATCACATAAATAAGAAATAACAAATTTGTACAGCAATAATGTAAATAAAAACAAATTGAACAATATTAGGTATTTAGTTGATTTACAAGAGGATTGTCAGCGAAACTGCATCTTGTTTTGAAAGTGTTGTTAAGTTTTAAAATTCTATCAGCTATCAATTCAACATTCGCTCTTTCATGAATGTCAATAGTTGAGTGGTGCCAAGGTAAATCTAGCATCATTTTTAAAAGTTTGTTTTGCGATACTTGCAATTTTTGTATATGACACTTTGCTGAGTTGCCCCATACCTGACACCCATATAAGAGAATTGCCTCGAAAATTACTTTATATAAAATTATTTTGTTGTCAGTAGAAAGTAATGATTTTCTGTTAATAAACGGGTAAAGCATCTTAATTCCTATACCTATTTTCTTTATAGATTTATTAATGTGGTCCTTAAAAGTTAACTTGGTATCTAAATAAATACCTAGATATCTAACAGAAGGTTCCCAATTAATATTATTACCATTGAATTGAAGGTGACCGGTGGGAAGAAAACAAGAAAACAACACGAGATTATAAATTGTAATTATATTGTAGAATTAATATATATATGGCTACAATAAAAGCTTCTAATAATAATATTAATAGCTTACTGCCTCCAGTTGCGCACTAAAAGTCGATTGAGATCGGTTTCTACTTGTGCGCGCCACTTAAGACCAGGTCTTCCTATACTGCATCCGACGTCTGGCTGGGAATCAAAGACTGAGAGCAGGAGTATTGGTGTTCATTCGTTCTACATGTCCTAGTTATCTTATACATCCAATGCGGAGTTTTTTGACTAGGGGCATGTCGCTGTACAAATCGTTCTTGGTTGAATCTTCGTCTCCATAGCCCGTCAACACAAACGGGACCGAACATTTTTCGAAGAATTTTCCTCTCGAATCGACCAAGGATTTCTTCAACCGTAAAGCAGGACTGGGATCAGGGTCTTATATAGGATCACCTCAGTAGTTCGAGTGAGGGCATTACTACTAAATTGCCTTCTTAGCCCGAAGAAACAGCGGTTGGCAAGAGTAATTCTTCGTTTAATTTCTGACGAGATGTTGTTGACAGAGTTTATAGCCGATGTAGAAAAAGTCCTATACTACCTCAAAGTTATATCTGTCAGTGGTGACGTTCTGTCCAATTGGTCGATGTTGTGTGTCCTTTCGTGTTGACAGCATATACTTAGATTTACCCTCATTAACTGCTAAACCCATTTTTGCCGCTTCCTTCGCTATACTAGCAAGCGTGACTATGACATCCCGTTGAGTCCTACCAATGATATCAATATCGTCGTCGTATGCTAGTAGTTGCACCGATTTTTGGAAAATTGTACCTCTGAAATGAAAGTGCTTTTTATGAAAAATAATTCTCAGGCTAATAATTATGATTTTTAATATCAATTTAAAATTTTAAATACTACCTTAAAATTCATTAAAAATTTCCAGATCTATAAAATATGAATTCTTTTATGATAAATTTTATTTTTAATTTCTGTAGGAAATGATTTAGCTCGTGTCCTATGTTGGGGTTCCGGCTACACAGGAGGTGAAGATCCTTTAAATTTACTTCGCGATGTTATTGAGGCCGAAGAGATTCGATTAGATCGATGGACTGTAGTATTCCATCCAGAAGACAAGCCCGATGAGACAGCGCTAAAAGCGCCTTCAAATTCCACTGGTAAGAAGAAGAAGGCTCATCAAGCACATCTATCGCAACAAAATCAGCATCATCAATTACCAGCCAGTGATATATCAGGTCATTTTATGTTCAAAATTATTCTTAAATCAGCAAACTGCAAATTAAACAAAACTAAATGGCTAAATGCTTAGCTCAATTAAGTTTACATTAAATAAATTAAATAAATAATTCCCATATAAACACCTAAGTGAATGAATTTTTTTTTGTTAAATTTAAACAAAATTCTCAATGTCATGTGTGTAGAAGTGTTGTTATGAAAGTTCCATTGTTGTCTACTAAAAAATAAAACAAATAATGACCGCAAAGTATATGGATTTATTTTATATACACATAAATGGATATTTCAAAAGTTCTGCATATGTAGCACCTAATTTTGTTTTAACAAAAAAAAATTATTACAAAATAAATAACAAATGCCACCTAGTTAAATATATAATTTTTGTAAAGCAAAAACTTTAAATAATCAACAAAATGAATCAAAAATTACAGTTTGGTATATGATTATGCTGCAAGTTCGATGTGAAAAGATGTTTTTTTTTTGCTAAATAATTTGCATGATCGTTTGGAAAACCATGCCATTATTGTAACATTTATGATTGATTAATTTTAATTTTTTAAATTTTTAAATTGTAATTATAAATGAAGGTAAGATGTATAATTAAGTGTATTTGAAACAAACGTTGTAAATTATATATTGTATTCGATTCCATTGTAGAGTTCTATATATGTTTGCATGATATTTTACAATTTTTTTTAATAGTTTTGTGCTATACAAAACATTTTGTTGTTGATTTTATAGCTAAGCATGAAATGCTTTTAGTGAATTGTGGTAGACATTGCCCTTTTTAAAGAACAGAAGAGTAAATTCTTAAGCTGAGTAACACTATTGAGTGTTGTTGATAATCACTTAAAATTATCCATAAAACTCAATTTTGAAGCAGCATTGTTTGTTAATTTAAAATTGATACACTTGCTTCTCGACTGTGGTATTTCAAGTATTATTGTCACAGTTTCAATAATAACTGCTATATTTATTATGCAGATAGTTAAGTAGTCTTTTCGAAGTAAACATTTCGTTCAATCTACTGCTTTTTCGTATTTTTTACATTTATTGGAATATGTATAAATATATTGCCACGAAATTCGATTGTCTCGTAACAGCATTCGCTTTTTTGTATGACATTTTGACTCTTGTAGAACTGTTTTTTTCTTTTGTGAATTGGAATTGTATTTTTGTTATGCGAAAACAAATTTGCATTCAAATGTGCAATTATTTTCTATGATTCAATGGTAAATTCCCATTTACAGACTATTATACTTCACAATTAAAAACCTAAAACATTCAATAATCAAAATTACAATAAACCACTACTTTTGATTAAAAATCTTTAAAAAGCAAAACCTACATTTCTACTTAGTTATTTAGTTAGTAAAACTATGTTCAAGCAAAGCAGTACATGCCATAAATAAATTCGATAAAATTTCAAGGAACGTATTAAGTCACTTGATAGTAAAGTTAAAGGAAACTCAGACTACAGTCGAGACTTCATGAGAAATCGCTCAATAATCGTCTGTGATTTGACGATTATTGTTTTAAGTGAAGCAAATAAAGTGATATCGCCGACAGCAAAAATGATTTATTTGATTTGCAAAATTCAAGTTTGAGTTAACCTTACTTTTAAAACGAATTTTGGAAAACTTTCAAAACATTTTATGAACTATCCAAACACCATTTAAACAGTTGCCTGATACTAATTTAAAACAATTTAGAACATTGAGTTTCTATTGATTCTAACATTACGATGATAAGGCAACGATTCCGTACGCCGTACTGTGTTCGAAAAAGGAGACTAAGTGTAAATAATTTGAAATATTAATATTTTTTCAACAAGATATTTGGCAATATTAATATTTCTATATTTTATCTTTACAAAGTTATCACCTTTTTGGATGTTTTTCTTAAAAAAAATAGTTTTGGTATAGGTGAGTATAGGTGATTTTAACCCACTCTCAATTTTGAGGGACGTTTTCATAAAAAAATGTATAGTTCAAATCACTAGAAAAAAAAACGTTCGATGAAAATATTTCGACAGTATTGCTATAAACATTTTGTTTGCAGAATAATTTGACAATGATCATTTTTTGGGATTTATATTTTAACGATCGGATAGGGTACTAAAAGGTGGGATGGGATAGAGTATTTAGAATAAATATCGTAACCGATCCAAGAGTAATACGTGCATTATCACTTATCAGAATGAATTGGCTGTCATGTTGATGTATTCTAAGTAGTCAGTACATCAACATGTGTTAGTTTTTTTCGAGTCTTATATAAATAAAAATTAAAAGTCAAGATAGTTTTTACCTTGACCGTCAATATTTTATTTATTGCAAATTTAAAGATTTTTAAAGAAAATGGTTGTATATATAAAAATGATTCGATTTTTAGTTAGTGGCGATAACTTGAAAACGGCTGGACCGGCTTGACTTTTATTTTCAAATGTTGTCAAATCTTGGACGGAGGAAAACATTAAAAAGCAGCTGCTACGGTGATTACGATTTGGTTACGTGTTCACCAACAATGTTTCGATACATTCTTATATGTATACATTTATTCCTGATAATACGTTCCAATTATACATTCAAGGCCAAGACAAGACAACGTCTGTCGGGACAGCTAGTTATACTATATTTTCGTCACTTGTTTCGATTTGTGATGTGGAATAAATACTATTTTCCAAGAACAAAAGTAGAAACATGTTTTTTTTTGAAATTAGAAATGACAATTAACAAGTAGTTTGCAAAAAGGAGTCTCTTTTTTTAAAACTAAGTTTATATATGGCTAAATGATGACAGCATTGTCGTTTGGTGATTTATTTGCTTCAACACCTCCTCCATAATCAGCAAAGATGATGAAATTTCATTGTTGACATAATCCCATTTTCGTTCGTAGCATTTCAAAACGAACTCGTTCCAGTGGTTTTGTCAGTAAATCTACTGAGGTTCTCCTGGGATATGTTCCAGCTTTATATCACCTTTCAGAAAACGTTTTGGAAAACAGACATGATGAACCTCAATATGTTTAGTTCTGTTATGATATTCTCGATTTTTGCCAAATTTAACAGCACTTGCACAATCAACGAATAGTTCAGGTGTAAAATGTTCTCCATTGAGTTCGGTCATCAAACGCTTCAGCCACATACACTCCTTCGCTCCTCACTCTCAGCTATAATTTCAGCATCAGTAGTGGATAGCGCTACTGTTTGCTGCAGTTGACTCGTCCAATAGACTGCTCCACCAGCAAACATAGGAACAACTCCTGATGTGGATCGTATTTTTTGATATAACCTGCGAAATCTGTATCACTATAGATTTTTAACTGTTCGTAATTTTTGTATTTGATGCATGAGTTACTGGTTCCACGAAGGTATCTAAATATTCGTTTGACATCATTCCAATCCATCTTAGTTGGATTTTATACTGCTCGTGTAACTGAACCAACAGCGTAAGCGATATCGCTGGTGTTGCTGTTGCCAAATACAACAAGCTTTCTACAGCTTCACGGTCTGTAAATTATTCCTTCACAATGTCAATTTCATTATATTCACCAATCACTATAGGTATTTTCACAGAATTACATTCACTCATATGAAAACGTTCCAAGATTCTTCGTATATTCATCCAACAAGAAGCTACCGGTTATCACCAACCCTTAGCACATCAGAAAATGCAAACCGAATTAGTCAAACGGTTTGGGTATACACACAAAAGACGAATCTCAACTCGAGTTTATTTTCATCATGCCATATGCAAACCGAATCAATCAAATCGGTTTGGGTATACACACAAAAGACGGATCTCAACTCGAGTTGATTTTCACTCATACACAAAACCAGTTTTTCTCGTTTTTTTCTCTTTCGTATAAGTACCAGTTCCTGGTAGCTGAATGTCTGGGGTACTAGCTACTGACAGCCTGTCGCTGTTCATATGTGTTTGCTTACCCAAACCGTTTTGTATTTTATTATTCGGTTCATGTTAAATCCAACTCGAGTTAATTCGTTTGAGTGTAACTCGAGTTGACACATCACTAATTAACAAGTAGCTTTCAAAAAGGATAAATATATAGTAAATATTCTTATATGGCTACTAGATGACAGCATTGTCGATTGATTTCGCTTCAACAATTTAAAAAACGTGTCAAAACAACGTGTATTTTAAAAATAAATCTACTAAATAGTACAGTCGTTACATACGTTGAACATTTTTAACCAATTAAAATCTGCAATTACTAACATGTAAAATAATAATCACTCCAGAGATATCCAAAGTGGCTTTAAATTAAAAATGTCAGAAACGGCATCGGTTTAAATTAACACTTGTCATCACATTTCCATCAACACGGCATATACTTAGGAACTAATTGTTTTATTATTTAATTTCGTGTTTTATATATGCCTTGTATATATATACAATATATATATATACATAGTATGTTTTAAATTATTGTTTGCATTTGCCAAATTAGCTTTTAAAAATTAATTTGCTTGTGTACCTCAAATTATCCGTCTTATTGCGATTTTACTATTTTTAGGTGGCGGTGCCCAAAGTGAAGACAACTCACAAATTTATGTAATGAACAATTATTTTGGCATTGGTGTGGATGCAGATTTATGTTTAGATTTCCACAATGCACGCGAAGAGAATCCAAATAAGTTCAATTCACGTCTACACAACAAAAGTTACTATGTCAAGATGGGACTGCGTAAGATAGTGGGACGCAAAACAGTTAAAGAATTACACAAAGAGTTGCGTTTGGAAGTCGATGGAAAAATTGTTGAATTGCCACCAGTAGAAGGAATTATTATTCTTAATATTTTAAGGTAAAATTCATGATGTATTTATTTTATTTATTTAACTTTTTTATTTGTTCACACTTAGCTGGGGAAGTGGGGCCAATCCATGGGGTCCCGATAAGGATGATCAATTTACCACACCAAATCACTACGATGGTGTCCTTGAGATTGTTGGTGTAACTGGTGTTGTGCATTTGGGTCAAATACAATCGGGAATTCGAACGGCTATGAGAATCGCTCAGGTAGATGTTTTACCAATGCATTGTGTCTAAATAAATAGTTAAACATGTTTTTTTCTTAAAAAGGGTGGTCATATAAAAATTCACTTATACTCTGATATGCCTGTTCAAGTCGATGGTGAACCATGGGTACAGAGTCCTGGAGACGTTGTTGTCTTAAAATCCGCCCTCAAGGTGAGTTCTTATACATGTTTTCTCGATAAATATTTTTGTTTAAATATCCGAAAAAAAATTAACAATAAATGACATTAAATATATAACACTATTTTTTTATACTAGTAATTGAATTCTGCTTATTTCTTAGTAAATTTAATTTGCATTCATTAATTTTCAGCAACTAAATGTTAAAATAAAATACTGCATGTGTAAACTACTTTGCATACAAACAAAGTCTTACAAACCTTATTAAATAATTTTGCACGCAACATTTTACAACTTACTTTTTTTTAGGATTAAAGTTTTATTATAATAATTTTTAATCGTATTTTTTATTTTAACAACATGAACCCCAGAAACCTTTAAATTCCAATAAGATAGTGCACTCTAAAAGAAAATAAATAACATTTTCTTTGAGTTAACGGGCAATTTTCTGTGTTTTCCAACAAGATTTTAAAAAAGCAAAGAATAGTAAAACTAAAGTTGTACACTAAGACCCGGTTTTTCAGTGCTGAGTTAACTCTGAGTTAACCCAGAGTTAACTAACCCCGGAATAAATTTAATCTAGATCTAACTCATGAAGTCGTTTTTTTGGTGATTTAATTTGGTAGCACTCATTTTTTTATCGGTTTTGCTGTCAAAAAGTTATCGGAATGTATAGAATCTGTAACAGCTCAGTTATCAGCTGTTTGGTTTCTTTACCCCAAACAAATGAAAATGCTTTTGTCGCGAACTTACAAGTATTTTTTTTTCTTAAAACAGTTACAATTACAACTGAGTCATTGAGATCGTATTTATTTCCTAAAAAAATAATAAAATGTCCACAGTAATTGAAACGGAACTGAAAAAAATTGTTTGTTTGGTATATTATCATTTGTCAAAAACATCTACTCCTAGGGTTAACTCACCAAACTTGCTGGGTTAACTCGAAGCAAAGAGGCATATAACTATAGAGTACGCATCACAGCTAAAAATGTTGTCGACGTTTCAGACGCGGGCGGTAAGTGCGAAGGGAATTGGAGTCGTTCGTATGCATCGGCTATGCTGTTGCTTGGTGCTGGCATGGCAATGTGCGCACTGGGGTATCAACATCAGTACCCCTCATAGTAAATGTTCGTTGTATGAGATGGGCACTCTTGTAGTTGTATACTCTTTGCTCGAAGTTAACTCTGGCTTTAAATTGACTGAAAAACTACTTTCTCGACTTAACTCTAGTTAAATCTTGGAACTAGGATCATTTCACACTGAAAAACCGGGCCTAAGAGAATCGCCCAAATAAAAAATAATTATATATATCCAATCTAAATGTATTAAATTTGTCCTTGTAAGAATAAACTCAAATAAGTTAGGCGCATTACTTTTTTGAAGATTATATAAAAGAATAGGTATATTGCTAATTTAGACAATATTTAAATTGTAAAAATCATCAGTCACGTGTTCATAGTAGTATCCGATTTTTACTCAATCTTCATGGTGGTATTGCTATAAAGTATTTTTTATCACGAACTTATAAAAATTTATATTCATAAACATATGAAAAGGCTTCAATCCGCTGTGCGAATCGTTGATAACCATCCTTTTCCATCCTTAAAATAAACATACCCAAAAAGTGGGAGAGGCTTAAAATTTCTGGTACATAGAAAATTATTATCAAAATCTTTTATGGTAAGACAAAAAAAAAAACGTTTTTCTATTGCATATGATATGGAGTAGGGTATAGGAGTCTTTTCTGTAGAAAAAGAAAAAAAATTGGTAATGAACATATGAACATTTGTCTATAGACCATTTTATCCCACGCCTACCCCTTAGCATATGCAATAGAAAAACTTTTTTTTTGCCGAACCGTAGACGATTTTGATAAACTGTCTGAGCAATATATTGTGACAGTGTCATTTTCTACCATCCGCATACAAATTTTAGCCACTCCCATTTTTTGGGGGATTTTTATTTTAAGGATGAAATGGCATAGGGTATTCATCGATTCGCACAGCGGATTGTATCCTTCTCATAAGCTTTTTGTTATGTTTCCGTGCAAAATTTCCTTTTATCTTTATCAGAGAGAATATCGAGATACCTGCTGAGATATTTTCGAATATTTTCTGAGCAACTAACAGGTGATTTTTTAAGCGTAGTTTTTTTAAAAATCGAATAAAACATTCAAATTTGCATCAAATATTCAAAATTTTTATTGTAATCGATGAATAGACCTTTGCCATTAACGTTTTAAAAATAACTTCATGTAAATGTTCGCGGCTCCGTTTCAAATGGTCCATTCGGAAGGTCCTGTAAAGCTTCGTGTTCGTATTCGGTTTGTCCACATAGACTAACGACTTTACATAACCCCACAAGAAATAATCAAGAGGCGTTAAATCGCATGTTCTTGGCGGCCAACTCACAGGGCAAATTCATCCTTCAACATTTCCATTGTTCCACGGGTTGTGTGGCATGTGGCACCGTCTTGATGAAACCACATGTCAACCAAGTTCAACTCGGGCTAAAAAAGTCGCGTATCATGGCTCGATATCGTTCGCCGTTGACGGTAACGTTTCTTCCACTGTCGTCTTTGAAGAAAAATGTACCGATCATGCCACCAGCCCATAAACTACACCAAACTATCGTTTTTCTGGATGCGTCGGTAATTCTCTTATGGCATAAGGCTGTTCATCACTCCAGATGCGACAGTTTTGCTTATTTACGTATCCGTTGAGCCAGAAATGAGCCTCATCGCTGAACATAATTTTTCGATAAAACAGCGGATTTGCACATTTTTCACAGAGCACGAATTTTGATAATAAATTTCAATAATTTGCAATCATTTCTCGTTTGTAAGTCATTCCATTATTAAATGGCAGGGTATACTGAAAACTTTTCACTTTGACAGGTGACGTTTGGACGCCATTACTAACAAGTGCTGCCAACCTCAAAAACTTAACTCTTAAAAAATCACCCGTTAGTATAGTTTTCATACCCTATCCCGTAGGGGTATATTAGTTTTGATACACAGTCCGTCCGTCTGTCTGTATGTCACCGATTTTAAGGCCTTAAATTTTGAGCTAGGATAATGAATTTTGGTATATAGGATCCTTGTTCGGGGCTACAAAACAAGTGTAAAAATTTTCAAAATCCACTCACTGCCACGCCCCTTTTTTTAGAAAAACGTTTTTTCTGGTTAAACGGTTAAGAATTTTAAAAAAACTTTCTGTACAAGTAATTTAGGCAATCTGAATATGTATCTATATTTCGCTCATATAAAGTTTTTTGCCACGCCCACTTTTTGGGGGCGTTTTTAGTAAAAAACGGCTTTTGTCCAAATTTTAATACTTTCGAAAAAACTTTTGATGCAAATACTTCCATAATAGTAATATAAACATTTTGTCCATAGATCATTTTCACCTACGCCCACTTTTTGGGGGCGTTTTTCTACAAAAACCATTTGTATACCCCATCCCAAGCCATTGGCAATAGAAATACGTTGTTTTTTGTCGAACCACAAAGAGTTTTGATAAACTGTCTGAGCAATATATTGTGACAATATCATTTTCAATATTTTACGCTCATAAAGCCCACTCGTTGGGGATATTAATTTTAAGGATGGGATGGGATAGGGTATTCAACGATCCGCACAGCGGATTTTAGCCTTCTCATATGTTTATAATTTTGTTCGGTTTCATTCGTGGGGTTGATGTTGACTCTAAGGTAAAAGGACTCCTAAACTTATAAAATTTATTGCTATCAAAAGTGACATTTCGTCGAAGGTTTTGAGCCAAAGTACTTTATTTATTGCTAGCATAATCAACGCGTTTTGCCTCTTCATCAATAGCTTCTACAACACCACGAAGGGGTATATTTGGATATACCACGATATATACACGAAGGATAAATAGTTTGTATATGGATTGACTCAGAATCGCTAGCTGAGAAGATTTAGCCATGTCTGTCTGTCCGTACTTCACCAGTTTTTGGAGCCTTAAATATAGAGCTACAGCATGATACATTATGGTACATGTACTCTTTCTTGCTCCCAGCAGAACAAGTGTAAACATTTTTTAAATCCGCCCACTGTCACGACCTCTTTTCAGAAAAACGTAGTTTTTGACCAAACCATAAAGAATTTTAAAAAATGTTTCTGAACAAGATATTTAGACAATCCTTATATCTAAAGTCTGTATAAAGTTTTTTTCCATACCCACTTTTTGGTTGCTTATTCAGCAATACCATAAAAGATTTTGGTAAACTGGCTGGACAATATGTTGTGGGACTTCCATTTTCTTTATTCCACTCCCTTAAAGCCCACATCTTGGCGATATTAATTTTAAGGATGGGATGGGATAAGGTATTAAACGATCATCCTATCCCATAGTGGTATGGTAGTATTCGTATAAAGTATATGGATCGACTCAGAATCGCTAGCTGAGTCGATTTAGCCATGTCTGTCCGTCCGTCTGTAAGTCACCAGTTATTGGGCCTTAAATTTTGAACTAGATTGATAAAATGATCTGTAGACTCTCTGTCCGAAGAATCAGTGTAAACATTTTTAAAATCTGCCCACTGCCACGTCCCATTTCAGTAAAACGTTGTTTTAGACCAAACGGCTCCTATCTATATTTCGTCTATAAAAATTTTTGTTCCACACCCACTTTCTCGAGGCGTTTTCTTAAAAAGCACATTTCAGTACAATTAAAAAAAGAACTCCAAAAAAACATTCGATGAAAATGTTTCGGGAATAATACTATGAACATGTCGTAATCATTTTAACCCACACCCACCTTTTGGGGCGTTTTCCTACAAAACAACGACTTGTAAAGCCTATCAGCATATCCATACAAAAACATATTTTATGTCTCAACTAGATCTGGTGACAATGCCATTTTCTATATTTCATCCCCATTGAGTTTTAGGCACGCCCACTTTTTGGGGATGTTTAATATAAGGATAGAATGGGATGGGGTATTCAACGATTCGCACAGTCGATTGTAGCTTTCTCATATGTTTTCAAATAGATTTTCCCAAATTTCGAATGGTTTTGTGTCGATTTTTAAAAAGTTGGACATGAACAAAGAGTATCTACATAGCAAATTTCAACATCCTTGTTTAATATTCAATGCATACTGGCATGGCTGAGAACAGAAATATATTATTGTGGAATTAATAACAAAAAAGTAAATTAGATAAAAAGTAATGCGTCTTTATATATGTATATATTTTTTAAGTTGTCCCAAAAAAAAAATATTTTAAATGAATCAATATAATAAATGGTTGTGCTTCTAGCAGCAACATTTATTTGAAACTTGATTAAACATTTAAAATAATAAACAAACCAACTATAACAGTTTTCACATTATAAAAATTACCATTTAGAAACAAAAGTTAGAAACCCTTACCCAAAACAAAAAAATCTTCTTCCTACTTAACCTCAGGCAACAATGCTGAAGAAAACCAAAAGTAAACGCCGTCTCACGGAACCGCATATTTCACCAGCGTTACTCGCTGTGGCATCGTCACAGGCAGGGACATCGCAACAACCACCAGAAAATGGCGATCGCGATAAGGAACCCTATGGTACATAGAGATCCCGTCCGTCCGGTCCTAGTTTTCTTTTTTCTTGTTTTCTATAAAACCAGGCCAACTTTTAAAAAAAACATAATAAACTACTACAGACAACAAACATACATAAACACATTTAAAAGCATATTGTGTATACATATTTATTTTTAATATCTAACAAAAATTTGTATATTCAAATAGATGTAGCTGTTTTATTTATCATATGGCGGTTAGCTTTAAAAAAAAAAAACTTTTTATTTGTTTACATATTTAACTGCCGTTTACCGTTGAATTTCTAAGCTGGAGTGGAAAGGAGCTCTTTAGACAAATAAATTGTGTTGGATAATCTGATATTTTTTAGGTAATTTGTAATCGAGATCAACGTTTAAAAATTTAATTTTATTAGTTTAGTGGTGCGAAGTCCGAAGGTCGCACGTCTGTAGGTCTATGCACACATCTTGAGGATAAAATGCTACCAAAACTACTCAAATGCGTTATTGGAATCGCCATTATAAGTCTATAACTAACGGTATTTTAGTAAAATCAAAAATGGCTCTAATGATATTTCCCCCAAATGATGTAATTTCAGATTTTTATCTGAAATTTGATTTTTTATTGTTTTCAATAGAACACGATTTCAGATTGATTTTGAAATGCGTATAATTTAGTGTGCGTGAAGTTAGTGTCAAATGTCCCGTCACACAAGTTGTTTTTGTTTTTGTAACCAATATTTCACTTTTAACATCAACCATTTTAATGATTAACAATAGTTTTCATATACTAAGTAAAGATAAATCAAAACGTAAAATACTTTTAGCAAACTGACGGCTATCAATTTTATGTTATTGGTGTTAGTGCAAGTATCTGCAAAATTGATCTGAGATAAAAAAAAAAAAACATTTTTTTTTGCCCAATGGAATAATAAATGTTTAACCAATTGAAACACCATTAGGGTTACATCGAGTATGTATATTCACATCTATTATAGAATCTGGTGGAGGGTACATTCCCGAAAAAAAAATTCGTCATTATGGATTCTAATGAAATCGACTTGTAACCTTCATTCACTGATTTTTTTTTAAAACTTTTCTCAGTTGCGGTAAAGATGCTTTCAGATATTTATTCACTCTGCTCTTGAATTGCTGTAGATTATATACATATTGTTGAAAAAACATCTTCTGGAAGTTCGCTCCCTTGCATGTTTTTTTATAAAAATAATGTTGCTACTAAGTTCTTCGTTTCGTTGTTATGACTACATTAAAATGTGTCTGTGAGCTAAACGTGCGTATCTTAAAGGCCGTTGAAATACAAAGAGTCAATGGATGATTTCTCTAAGCTCCTCCGAACAGCTGCCGTTATTATTATCTGTAATAAACGTCAGGTTTTATACAAGCCATAGGTTGCAGATTTATCGTCTATAAAGTGGATGGCATGTCTTTGGATAGAGTCCAGTGAATTTTTTGTATATGTCGTCTCCACTCTCCATACTCCAAACATGGGACATGACTTGGTCGAACTTAAGCTGTTGTACTGGTGTAGAATATCTCTTAGCTCTGGAAAGGTAAAGGCAATAGAGGTCACATGTTGTTCCATCTTACCCAATTCTGATTTTACGACTGCATTCTTTCTTTCTTGTAAATAATTTATATTGCGTTTTCTTTGAGTTGAATAAATTTTCCTTTCCCCATTATATTTTATTGTTGGGTTGGGTATGTATTGCTGGTTTTGCTTCAACTTTCTCACATTGCTTATTAAAACATGGTTTGTTGGATCTAGCCTTTTTACTTTTTCTTACAAAGAGAAAAGTATTGTTTTCTTTAAAATTGTCGACTTCGAGATTTTGATTGATTTTAGCATTACGATGATGAGAATACCCAACAAAGGTGGTTTTCGCAATTCCATACGTCGATCCGTCGGTCTGGCTATCCGTAATTTCTACTCCATCCTAAATGGCTAGGCCAATTTTATGAATGGGAAGGTAAATGTCAAACCCTCATTTTGCAATTTAATTTTTCCATATTTTTAGATTTTTATTTACTTTTATCTATTCAAAATAATTATTCTTCAACAAAAAGGAAAAAATAACTTAAATAAACTCATAATATTGGGTAATGCTACTAAAATCAAAAACATCTTCATGACAGATCGACGCAAAATCAGCTGTTTCACTCATATCTGAATGTCCATGCCTAAATGTTTAACTTGTTTCGCCAGTCATTTCCCCACAAATGTCACGTGACTAAAATGGTCGATTGACCAATGAGAACAGTGCATCGACATTAACTTGCAAAACTCAAACCCGGAACACGGCCAATGTCATTTTCTATATTATATCCCAATTCAGATTTTATTTATTTTAATTATGGATGCCATAGGGTTTTAAACGATTCTCATATGTTTGTAAGAGAAAGTTAAAAATGGCCTAGAATTATGACCGAACAAAACTTGGATACGAAATTTGAGGAAAATCGGTCAAGCCGTTTAGGCTGGGGAGACCATTTTGGACAGACGGACCGACAAACCGACGAACGGAATTCCAAAAACCTCTTTTTTGGGTTCCGCTATCAGCGTTATGTTAGAATCAATCAAAATCTAGAGGTCGAAATTTTTCACGAAAACAATATCTTTCTCTTTGTAAGAGAAAGTTAAAAGGTATTTGTGTATGTTTATAATCATCAATTACTTACATTTTGCATTTTTTTATGAAATTGTGAGGCACCAAACACAACAAAAACGAGTGGTGGGTGTACGACTGGATCGTACGTAACTTTCTCTTTCACAGCGAGTTGGGCTATAGATCAAATGCCAAGCATGAGAGAATTTGACGATTTTCATAATTTGGTCAAAATACACAATTATATTCATTTTGATTACTGATGCTAAAAATGCGATGAGTAATGTGATTAAATGAACGTTTATTCCGCAATTTGAAGGAATCGGTGTCTATGTAAATAATAATGATTTTCCGCTATTGGACAAAACATAAAATTCCGTTAAGGGACATTTGGCCCGGCCAAAATTAATTATGTGGAATTGTTGCATATAATAATCGTAGTAATTGTATTATATTTCATTCAATTTGACATAATAGTTTGCGAGAAATAACCAATTTTCTTTATATGGCCTAAATGACAAAATCCGTTATATGGATTTTCTCGAAAAAAAAACTGGGTATGCAGTTTTATTGGAACTAATATGTTTATAGTATTTTTAAAGTTTAAACAAAATCGTTAGAGCCATTTTCGAGAAAATTGAGGTTATGTGTAATTTTTATATGGCAGGTACCGTTAATAACAATGCTAAAAGCAAAAAAAGGCCTAGAATTATAACCAAAACAAACTTGGATACCAAATTTGAAGAAAATCGATCATGCCGTTTAGGCTGGGTATACCAATACGGATAGACGGACCGACAAACCGACGGACGGATTTACAAAAACCATTTTGTTGGGTTCCGCTATCATCGTAATGTTAGAATCAATCAATATCTCGAGGTCGAAACAATACCAATCTCTTTGTAAGAGAAAGTTAAAAATAAAAAAATACAGTTTATAAAATAAATACTACTTACTACGGTTTGAGAAATACTTACTTACTACGGTTTTAGAGTACCTCAAATAAACGATTATACCAAAGGTGTCTAGTTACGTGAAGCAAATTGATGACGATCTCGCTTACGAATGACCGAATAACAAGTTACAGAATGTCCCCCCTGATTTAATTGTGAAACACTCTCGATCAAAGGATCTCATATATTCTTATATGATTGCAATTATCAAAATAAAAAATATATCACGTTTAGAAATAATTAAATACTAGTGGTATTCATTTTTTGTCGCAACAGGCTCGTTATTACTCAGGGCCTAGCTTTAGATCGACTCAGAATCGCTAGCTGAGTCCATTTAGCCATGTCTAAGGTGACCACCTGAACCGAAATTAAACGCTGTGTACCGGTGTACCGAAGAAAATCCTCGGTACACACAAATATACCGAAATCATTCCAATGCAAATTCGCTTATTGAAATTAAAAAAAACATAGAAAAGCGAAAGCATGTGATGTCATTTCGTCACATTAATCACAGATGCATCCAATCATGCAAACATAAAAAGGTTTCCGGTTCTGGTTCGCTACTTTTCAGAAACAGAAGGGGTCAAATTAAAAATTATCGAGCTAACGTCTGAAAGCTGTGAGATATCGGATGTCATTGTCGCCTTGCGGAATAGTGCAATGGAAAAATCAAATGCAAAATTGCTGCGTTCTGTGGAGACAACGGACCATGCAATTTTTGGCAATCGCGAGCGAAGTGGTACTGAAAATACATTCTAAAAATTGAATCAGCTGTACCCGGGGATGGTTGGAGTTGGATGTGCAAGTGCAACACACATAGCACACAACACACTGAAGAAAGCCTGTGATCAAATGTCATTTGACGTAGAATGTGTCGTCGTAAAAATAAATTCCCATTTCTACTTGTTTACTGTGCGCGTGGCAATGCTTGAGGCATTTTGTGATTCAGTCAATGTAAAATACCGAAAATTGATTGGCTACTCCAAAACTCGTTTCCTGAGTTTACTTTCGGCTGTGGATGCGATTCTTAGAATGTTCGACGGATTGCAACAATATTTTATTAACGACATTGGTAGTTCAGTATTATTAAAAAGATTTTTTAATGAACCTCTGGCAGGAATTTAGCTGCTTTTTCTTCGCGACCAGGTAAAAACGAATGATGTCTATTAGGCTGCTTTACCGTACTTTTGAAGGTACATAGATAAAACAATATCGTTCTTTTAACTCCAGAATTAATTCTCAACAAATTTGAGCCTGAAATTGTAATTTTAAGATCTCTGAAAAGTATTAAAAAACACATTGTTTTTGTGCTACATATAAGCGCTTAGATATTTTATACAAATGTATGAACAAAATTCAAAACTGTTTGGATGATTCTAAAAATTTAAATATGGTGATGGTCAGATCTGAATTTGAGTTGTCCTAATATTTTTAATTTTTTTTTTCATTTTAGAAAGAGCTTCGAATGTTACAACCTCAAAACATTTATGAGTTACTACAAATTTGATATACACGTTATTGAGCTAATGCCCGTATGTTTTTTATAGAATTATTGCTCTAAACCATAAAACGGTTTTGGTAATATTGAAATTTCTCAAAAACGGATGTAACAATTTTGATTAAACTTTACAGAACAAACAACTTCAACATTTGAAATAAAACTGCAACCCATGTTTTGGCTAACATTTCAAAATTACACTCTTATTGTGTAAAATTTACTAATTTGTATTGAATTCGTTACTAAGGGTTCGTGTAATAAGAATAGTATATAAAAGAAAAAAACATCGAGTTTATGAAAAAAACGCAAAAGATTTTTTTAACAAAACTAATTTAGTTGAACACCCAAGGAGCAAGTACTTACGACATAGTCGTGCCCTCACCACTCGTTTTATTACGTGTATTCATTATTTTATTTTCAAATTTCAATGGCTTTTGTGTCAAGACCTAATCAGCTATTTACAATATAAAGTTATGTCCTTTATCTCTGGTTATGTTCACCAAATAACGGCTTCTGGCTGACCAGTTGACTTAAAAAATACTTCATGTCGTTTGTAAGAGACATACGATACATGGTACTGGTAATCATTTTAAAAGTCCAGCCAAAACTAATTGTACGTGCCATATAAAAGTTTTGGTAAAACCTAACAATTCTCAATAACAGCTCCAATGATTTTGATAAAACTTAACACGTTTATTAACGTTAATGTCTAAAACATATGAGAAGGCTACAATCCGCTGTGCGGATCGTTGAATACCCTATCCCATCCCATTCTTAAAATTAATATCTTCAAAAGTGGGCTTTATGGGCCTATAATATAGAAAATGACATAGGCACAACATATTCTTCAACCAGTTTATCAGAATCTTTTGTTGTTTGACAAAAAAAAATCGTTTTTCTCCTGCATATGCTATGGGATAGGTTATACAAACGGTTTTTGTAAGAAAATGCCCCCAAAAAGTGGGCGTGGGTTAAAATGGTCTATAGGCGAAATGTTCATATTATTATTACTCATTTTTTTTTTATTAAAAACGCCCACAAAAACTGGGCGTGGCAAAAAACTTTATATGAACGAAATATAGATATTACGATTCTCTAAATATGCTGTTCAGACACCTTTTTCAAATTCTTTACGGTTTGGCTAAAAAATACGTTTTTCTGAAAAGTTGGCGTGGCAGTGGGCGGATTTCTAAAATTTTTACACTTGTTCTGCTGGGAGCAACAAAGAGCACGTATACCAAATTTCATCCTTCTAGCTCAAAATTTAAGGGCCAAAAACTGGTGACGTACGGACGGACGGACAGACATGGCTAAATCAACTCAGCTATCGATTCTGAGTCGATCCATATACTTTGAGGTAAAAAATAACTACGTACCCATTTTTATACCCTATCCCATAGGGGTATATTAGTTTTGATACATAGTTTGTAACATAGAGAAATAATTTAGCTACATATACCTCAACGTATATGGATCGACTCAGAATCGATAGCTGAGTCGATTTAGCCATGTCTGTCCGTCCGTCCGTTCGTCCGTACGTCACCAGTTTTTGGGCCTTAAATTTTGAGCTAGAAGGATGAAATTTGGTATACGTGCTCTTTGTTGCTCCCAGCAGAACAAGTGTAAACATTTTTGAAATCCGCCCACTGCCACGCCCCCTTTTTAGAAAACGTATTTTTTGGCCAAACCATAAGGAATTTTGAAAAACTTTCTGAACAACATATTTAGACAATCTGAATATCTGTATTTCGTTCATATAAAGTTTTTTGCCACGCCAACTTTTTGGGGGCGTTTTTAATAAAAAAACGTTTTTCGGTCAAATTTAAAAAAAATTTCGAAAAAACTTTTGATGCAGAATCATTAGGAATATAAATATGAAATATGAATTTCGTCTATAGACCATTTTAACCCACGCCTACTTTTTGAGGGCGTTTTCTTACAAAAACCGTTTGTATACCCTACCCCATAGCATATGCAGGAGGAAAACGATGTGTTTTGTCAAACAACAAAAGATTCTGATAAACTGTTTGAACAATATGTTGTGACAATGTCATTTTCTTTATTATAGGCTGATAAAGCCCACTTTTTGGAGATATTAATTTTAAGGATGGGATGGAATAGGGTATTCAACTCCGCATATGTTTTTTTTTTCAAAAACTCCAATTACGGTTAATTTAAGTCACATTTGAAAAATATATCAATTTTTCGTGAACTATATTGTCGAATGAAATTGAAGATCAATGTTACTACTGAACATTTGGAACAGAACCTTATAACTAGTTTGAGCCTAAAAGTCTCTTAACAGAATTTTCAGTTTGAGATAATATAAAAAAATCGCTCGTTTCTCAAGTAGGAGTCAAATAAAATCATTTAAGTCCCTTTTCTACTCGGGAAGGAGTCTATAGTTTCTGTAAATGATCTGAGTGTATCGAGTTCCATCAATAATACGCAAAGTGGTGTAAGTGCATTAAGGAAATGGTTCAGGTTTATTTTCACAAAGGTTTTTGTTTGCTAGTCACAAAATGTTACCATTTGTTTTCAATCTGAACTGTTATTTTAATGAATGCGTTGTTCGCATTTTTAATAGTAAAAAAAAACAAAGTCATGGAACTAAATACAAACAGCTATTGCTTAACGAAAAATTGAGGATTTAGGTAAAATGTATTATGTATTATAAATATATTGATTATATTTACAATACCTTTTTTATAATATATAAAATATCAATCACTTTACCCATATCAATTTTTTATACCCTATCCCATAGGGGTATATTAGTTTTGATACTTAGTTTGTAACATAGAGAAATAATTTTGCTACATGTACCTCAAAGTATATGGATCGACTCAGAATCGCTAGCTGAGTCGATTAAGCCATGTCTGTCTGTCCGTCCGTCCGTCCGTCCGTCCGTCTGTACGTCACCGATTTTTAGGCCTTAAATTCTGAGCTAGGATAATGAAATTTGGTATATAGGATCCTCGTCTCTGCCTACAGAACAAGTGTAAAAATTTTTGAAATCCGCCCACTGCCACGCCCCCTTTTAAGAAAAAGTTTTTGACCAAACCGTATGGAATTTTAAAAAAGTTTCTGAACACCATATTTAGACAATATTAATATCTATATTTCGTCCATATAAAGTTTTTTGCCACGCCCACTTTTTGGGGGCGTTTTCAATAAAAAACTGTTTTCGGTCAAATTTTAAATTTTTCGAAAAAAATTTTGATGCAGAATCATTAACATTATTAATATGTATGAACATTTCGTCTGTATACCATTTTAACCCACGCCCACTTTTTGGGGGCGTTTTTATATAAAAACCATTTTTATACACTACCCCATAACATATGCAAGAGAAAACCTTGTCTTTTGTAGAACCGTTAAAGTGTTTTGTAAGCAGTCTGAAGAATTTGTTGTCACTATATCATTTTTTCTATTTATCCACATCGTGTTTTTAGCCATGAACCCTTTTTTGTGGATTTTAGTTTTATGGATAGGATGGGATAGGGTATTCAACGATCCGCACAGCGGATTGTAGCCTTCTCATATGTTTTTAAATATAAGTTTATATTTACTATAAACAGAAAATATTTGAGGTATACTTTATTCTGCTTAAACAAAATCAAACCACAGCGGGGAAATCATAAGGTTGATATATACAAAATTGCGTCTATTTATGTAATAAACAAATGAAGAACAGATCCAAATCCTTCAATAAAATTGTATAGAATTGTATATTCGTACACTTACCACCGCTAACACAACGTCACTTATTCCTTCCAATAAAAATAAAAAAAAGCTTTAATTAAATGTTTAATTTTTGTTTTATTGAATTTGTCTCATATATATTTAAGTTTGTTAAGAATCAATATATTAATTAGTAGTTTTTGTTAATTAACAGAGATGCCGTATTTAAAAAGTAGAGCGAATGCTAATTGTCATTCTATTTTTAAATACTTTTACTACTTAAATTTACTAAAACAAATAGCTAAAGTCTTAAAACCGTATCATAGCTTAAAATCATTCTACTTACAACTAATAATTATTGCTTCCTTAAAAATAACATTTTTAATTATTGATGTGATTTTATTTATCTAGCGTTTGGGTTTTTTGACATTGCAATATTTTTACGCACAACGTACTGATTATATTTTGTGTTCGTTAATTCTTCAATTTTAAATAATTTGTCAATTATAAAGTACCGATATATAAGATGAACAAATCTTTAAATTTTTTTTATTTCATTTTCACGCTGACATAAACATAAAAACACAAAACATACACAATACACCCTAAAAAACATAATTTTTGTTTAATAAATATTTTCCTGCATAATGTACACATTGCATCGATATAACAAACAACAACAATAATTCTTTCACGAAAACAAAAAAAAACTACACCGGACGGAGTTCAGGCAACTATGTTAAAAAAAAACAAAGGAAAAATGAAACGTCGCAACACTGAACCAACAATGATCGTAGCTGGCACAGCGACACCACACATGTCATTAGCTATCCAACCAGCTGAAGATAATAATTCAGATCAAGCTAATAATACAGATTTCTGAATATGGTATAGCGAGCGACTAATTTAACGACCCACTTTAATATTTTACACAAAAACACATATAAGAAATGTTCAATTCCAGCTTTATTGAAAAACTGACAAAAAAGGCACGACCTGAAAAATTAGATATAGAATATGTGTACTTTATTTTTTGAAAGTTGTATCCATGCTTTTTGTTTTCCTTGAACATGTTACTTTAGATCGTTAAAATAGTTGCTCTCTATTTATTTCATTGAACAAAAAAAAAGATATTTATGTATCAAAAAGCCAAATCTAGGCATAACAAGCAAAAGTATATATACTTATATATATATATTTATTTTTGCACATATATTTTTTTCTTTTTTACATAATAAAATAAAATAATGGAAAAATCAAAATCTAATAAACTCCACCGAAATAAGTAAGAAAAAAACAAACCAAAGAATATGCTAGATACCAATTAAATATAACAAAGAAAATAGTGTCTTAGAAATTAAACCAAAAAATATTTCACAACAGACATTTTTCTCAATGCAAATCTAATGATTCTTCCATATTATTTCATACAAACAAATCGTATAAAGAGCGTGATAACGAAAATACAACGTTTTTGCTAAAAACAAAAACAAATAATTTTGAAAAGCAACAAAAAAAACTATCTAAATAAAAAGTTTTATCTTAATTGGTAAAAGTTCGCTTTACTTTTTATCTTTATTTATATAATCATGTGTCAAAAAAATCACGTGTTAATAGATTTTACGTCTGTTAATATAACAAAAAAGAAAACTATTTTAAAATAAAAATGAAAGCATTGTGCATAGCAATTACTCAAAAAATTATTTTGTTATATATTTTGTATGTTAATTATACTCTGTTATATGCTTTTGGTTTAAAAAAAAAACAAATCTTATGCACCAAACATTTTATCAAATGATATTTATTCAAGTTTAAAGGTGTTATTGTAGAAATAAAGGTACAAACTGCAAAGAATAAAAGAGCACAAAATATATAATTTGTCAGCTTTATTGATTTTGTGTAAATATTTGCACAATAAACCATGTTTTTAGTTTAGTATTCTTTTTTTTTCATAACAAGAAGAAATTTTATAAGCTAATTATAAAAGACGCATATACTCATAAAACTGGTTCAGTACTAAAATAAGATACACGGGTGTTCAGATACATAACATTAGTGAAATATTTTAGGAGCGACCCATTGCATTCCATGATAATTTTTTTAAATTCTTAAAGTATTGCAATTAAAAAAGAAGTCATAAGGCCGCGACTGACCTGTTAATAAATGCAAGATAATAATATATAAGAAATAAAATATGCGCATTACCTTCTTTGCTGGTTAAAGTACTGAACCCGTAAATTATGACCCCACAAAGATAATGACATTTTGTAGCATTCTAAATGTTTGTTACCAAAAATAACAAAAATAAACAATAAAGGCTTTGTCAAAAACAAATGAACAACATTCACTTGAATATGTATACCATAAAAATGATTTTAAAATATCTCCAGATATTTTAAATGTTTAATACAAAAGAATATTCAAACGAAAAATAAAATAAAATTAATTTATAATATTGCATAGATATGGCCACAAACCCTGCGGGACGAACACTTTTTATACAGAACGATAAAATATATTAAATTTTGAAGAATATTGAAGTTTGATAGTGCAATAGGTATAAATGTTCTCTGATGTTGTTCTAACAATAAAATATGTATATCTACCTTTATGATGCAAATATTGAAAATGTGACAGGAGGAAATAAAAACCCTTCCAAGTAATGAATAAATTGATTCTAAATTATTAGATTAAGAATAAAAAAATAATTTAACATTAAAGCAAACAAAAATATATGTATAAATACAACATAATTTAAGACCAGTTTTCCTTTTAATCAATATTCATTACTTGGAATTCGTATTTACGATACAAGTAAGTTTGAAGGCATTTGCATTATAAAATTAGGTTAACATAATAATTAAATGCATCACGCAAATCTTTAAAGAAGAAAGTATAAGCAACACTCCAATCCTTTCCCGGAATAAGAATTGTTGTGTGTGTTATGCTTTAAAAAAAGTAAAAAAAAAACTCTACTCACCCAGCTGTTGATTAGGGGCTCAGTGGGGGCAGTTAAAACCAGTTCCGGATATTTCAGTTAGGAGTAGATTAAACTTGTTAAAAAATAATAACATTATATTATCTTAACGCGCTTTTGATTTTCCTCACTAACAATCGACAGCTGGATGATTACAAATATTTTTTTTTAATTTAATATAACAAAAAACTTTTAAATATTTAATGAAATCCAAAAGAAAAACAAAATGAAATTCGTTCATAATTAACCACTTATATTATACCCCAAAAATATATATAATATAAATATATAAAAATGTAAGCCTAGAAATTGATGTAGTATTTAAATTTAAGGAATAAAAAAATATAACTATATATAAATATTAAATTATGCAAAAACAATTTATCTAAACCCAAACAATAAACTTGATATTGTTAAGTTTAAAAAAGTAAACAAACAAAAGCCTTTTTGCGATCTAAAAAAAAGAAGTTATACTTTTAACTACAACCGTAAACATAAAATAAATCCACCAAACCAAACATGATTTAAACAAAATAATGGCAATGGAAAAAAATATACAAGATCGTATCTGAATCTTGACATACAAAAAATAAATAAAATCATTCCATAAACAATAAACAGTCAGTAAAAAAAACATAAAAAAGAAAGAGCAACAAAACTAAAAATTCTATCGAATTTAATAAATAAAACTTTATTCAATATTAAAAGCAAGGGAAAAAATTAAACAAAAAATGAACCAAAACTAATTTCATCCATTTTAATAAGTAAAAAATATTCATTTTAATCGAAGGGATAATGATATTATACAGAAAGAAAGTAATAAAAAAATGGCGCTCTAATAGTTATTATAATTATAATATATATTTTAGAATTACTACACACCATATTCCTAAAACAATTATTACTAAATTGAACAAATCAAGGTGCGAACAAACGTTCTTCTTTAGTAACAAACAAAAAAAAAACAATATACATTATTTTACCGAATGAACACATAAATGTTTTATATTTTGAAAGCATGCATATATGTTTTACATATACGTCAATATCCCACAGACAAAACAAAAGTATATTACTATGTTCTTTGATTAAAATGAACATTTTATTTACATGATATACAAAAATCAATGGATTTAAACAGAAAGAGAACTGAAAAACACAGCAAAATAAAAGAAATAAGCATTGGTTACAGAAAATTGAATAAAATATTAAAAAATAGAAGAAATCTTTTCTATAATTAAACAAAAAACGTAAACTTTAAGCAAAAATAACATTATGGGCTGTATTATGAAATCATTCACTCAAAACTAAATGAAAAATAATGAAATAGAGTACATATATAAAATATAAATTGTCAAACATAGAAAAATGCAAAATAAATGTAACTAATAACAGAATGGCAGTTTTATTTAATTTCTGAGAAGCCAATCAAATTGTTTTTTTTTTTTATTTAACAGGACGGTTTGTATATTTTAGGTCAAAGTTAATAGCCACATGTAGAAACTTATATATGGTCAGATGGTGTTGTTAAAATTAATAGATGGCGTTCGATCAGTTTTAGTTTTAGGGCCTCAGAAGTGCCACAAAAGTAAAAGCGTGAGGAAGGCCTGTAAGGAGAACACAAAAGAACGGAGACCATAAGACAATATTTCCTATTCGAAAACAATGTTTTTTATATTTTCCGTAACTAACTTAAATGCCACTTTTGCGATCTGCAAATTACAAGATTGCCAATAACACTTCAGAGGACCTATACCCATTTCCGATGAAGGTAGTGCCAATAACAATTCTCAATGGATAAATGAAAATATTGAATTAGATATAAGCCACAATGATGAAGATATTCATTATTTACCTGGTTTTGATTTCCTCATATCGTCCATCGTCCAGCGTGTGTCAGTTGACCGAGTGAAATTATCAAAATGACATGACTCTACTATGGGTAGAGAAACGTTGGTGACCGTTAACGTTGGTGACAGTTCGGCCTCTCCTGATTGAAACTCGTCCTGAGTTACTCATCTTCATCTTCAGCTTCATCATCATCGTGATCGTAGTCCTCGTCGATTTCTGGATACAGTTCACACCATGGCTTGAGTTTGTCGCTACTTGCTACGGTGCTGAATTTTCGCTGCTTCAATTGAAATCCTCCCATATCGTTGATAACGTATCGATCAAAACGTAAGACTTTAGCAATGATGTATGGTCCTCTGTACGTGACTTCTAATTTACGTTTCACCTGTGCTTGGAATAGCACTTTCGATCAAGACAAGATCTCCCTCCATGTATTGATGCGGAATCTTGTGCTTAGCGTCGAATCTGGATTTCCAAGACTTGCTAGCTGTTTCAATGTTGTCTATAGCTTCTTCGCGCCTTTGGACTATTGGTGGCTTATCTGGGTTAAAATCGACATCATCGTGCAATGCAGCTAGAATTTTGTTGCCTCCAATATCGAGTAGGGAGAAGTCGTAGAATAAATCGAGGAAACCAAAAGTGTTGAAGAATTCGCTTCAATGTCCCGTCAACTCCAGGATGAGCAATGTCATCGTTGGAAGATTTATCGTCATCACACATGCACTAACATCTTCGTGTTCTACGGCTTCTTCAACTGGAGCTCGGCTCATGACGTCTACATGCTTCATCGCGTCACCAGGCCCGTGTATAATATATTAGTCGTACTCAAGAAGTTTTAAGAACCATCATGCAATTCGAGGAATCAGTGTCTTCGTAGATTTAGCATTGGAAAAAGCGGAACAATCAGTGACAATCGTAAATTCTTTGCCGAGTAAATACATGCGGAAACGTTGGCATGCCTTTACCACAGCTAGGACCTACAATTCATAACTAGGATAGCTTCATTACAAGCACGGCTGAAATATGCAACTGGCTTCATCTCTCCATCGTCCTCTCGTTGTAATAGGATTGCGGGTAGGATAGCTGCTTATACACCTTCTCGCAATCGGCTGTACATTGAATTGAAACTCGTCGTCCTTTCTCGTCGAAAAAAACATTTTTCTTTACAATTTTAAAATATTTCAAAAAACGTTTGATGCAGAACCGATAAAATAAAGTAAACATTTCGTTTTTAGATAATTTTAACCCACGCCCACTTTTTAGGGGCGTTTTCTTACAACAAACATTTGTATACCCAACCCCATAGCATATGCAGGAGAAACGCGTTGTTTTTTATCGAACTATAAAAAATTTTGATAAACTGTCTGAACAGTATGTTGTCATTTTCTATATTCCATCTTCATAAAATCTACGTTTGGGGATATAAATTATAAGGATGGTATGGGATAAAGTATTAAACGATCCGCACAGCGGATTGTAGCCGTCTCATATGTTTATACCCTATCCCATAGGGGTATATTAGTTTTGACATTAAGTTTGTAACATAGAGATATAATTTCGATACATATACCTCAAAATATATGGATCGATTCAGAATCTCTAGGTGAGTCGATTAAGCCATGTCTGTCTGTCTGTCCGTCCGTGCGCCCGTCCATCTGTGTGTCACCGATTGTCGGGCCTTAAATTTTGAGCTAGAGTGTTGCAATTTGGTATATAGACTCTCTGGCCGACGAAGCAGAACAAGTGTACATTTTTTTTTGAAATCTGCCCACTGCCACGCCCCCTTTTTAGAAATACGTAGTTTTAAGCCAAACCGTAAGGAGTTTTAAAAAAGTGTCTGAGCAGCATATTAAGACAATCTTAATATCTATATTTCGTCTATACAAAGTTTTTGCCACGCCCACTTTTTGGGGGCGTTTTTAGTAAAAAAAACTTTTTGCCCAAATGTTAATACTTTCGAAAAAAAACTTTTGATGCAAATACTTCCGTAATGGTAATATAAACATTTTGTCCATAGATCATTATCACCTACGCCCACATTTTAGGGGCGTTTTCCTACAAAAACCATTTGTATACCCCATCCCAAGGCATTTGCAATAGAAATACGTTGTTTTTTGTCGAACCACAAAAGGTTTTGATAAAATGTCTGAACAATAGCTATGTTGCGACAGTGAAATTTTTTGTATTTCATCGCCATAAAGCCTACATTTTGAGGATATTAATTTTAAGGATGGGATGGGATAGGGTAGTCAACGATCCGCACAGCGGATTGTAGCCTTCTCATATGTTTTTTTCTACCGTTTGGCGTTTCGGAATCGGAATGGGGTACGGCTTTTTAGCAATTGCTTTAGATGTAGTTACCGTAATATTCATTTTAACTGTCGAACACTTTCCCAGTTCATTCAAATGTTCACCGAAACAGTCAGCGTATGAATTTAGCAATCCCATTAACTCGCTCTTCTCTTTTGCCGAAAGATCTTCACCGATATTAATCTTATCACTGCCTAAAGCCATGACTTGACACTTTCCGTTTTCATTAATAACGCGACACTGTGACATAATGTCGGTTGCGATTATAACATCGTACTTCAGCATGACGTTATCTACAATTAAGAGTTCACATGGATACTTACGGCTGTCTAGAGTTACTATCGCGGCCATCATTTCGCTACACTGAAATCCACCACCAGCAAATCCATGCAGCATCTCATCATATGGTGTCACTTTAGCACAACATTTTTCGACAATATTGCGTTTGATTATTGATTTACAACTACCCGAATCAATCAAAGCGTCGCATTTAATGCCATTCACTATAACGTCCTTGATAAGTTCTGGGGGGTCATTCCGTAACTTTGAAAACGATTATCACTCAGACAGTAGTCGAGACCTCATGAGCAATCGCTCAATAATCGTCTGTGATTTGACAATTATTGTTTTGAGTAAAGCAAATAAAGTGATATCGCAACAGCAAAATGGACTATTGATCTTACATGATGCAAGATGTACCGTCGAACCTTATTTCCGATCGCGTTTACCGGCGCAGCGTTACGTAATGGACAATTTTTCGTCTCATGATTATACTCTGTCCAAGAATAAATGTCAGTACAGGGAAGATAGGACATTTGCCTCTTTGTCTGGTTGCAGTAACATGTATAAATGTGTCCCTCTTTAAAGCTCTCGTAGGGTTGCCATGGTGTATATTATGAATCACCACAAAGAGAGAGAGCATTTCGCTTAGGGTTGCCATCTGCCCATTTTAGTTTGTTTTAAAAAAATAACATTTTTTTTTCCGAAAACAGATATAAGAACTAAAAAAAATATGTATAATCATTTATTCATGATAAATATAGTAAACAAAAATATAATTCATAATAAATATAGTAAAGTATAATGTTAAAACATAAAATTTCATTAATTTAAAGTAAAAATAACTTCATTCATTTATAATATTAAAATCTATTAGTCTGATGAAAAGTTAGTGCTGCTACTATCGTCATTTATATTTATTACCAATCTTTCGACTGCTTCCTCCGCGAAAACGTCCATATCCCACATCGTTGGCTCAACAACCTGTTCAACGTGTTGCACACATCGGTGCCATTTCTCACTGTCAATTCTTACAAGTACTGTTGTTAATAATAATTTAATTTCTGTCATTTTAAATGACTTGTTTTGGCTTGCTACAAATCCTTTCACTTGAGCCCAAACCAATTCTATTGGATTTAGATCGCAGTGATAAGGCGGCAAGCGAAGCACTTTATCAGAGATAAGGGAAGTAAAGAGATACCAAACTTCTGGATTTGCCTACAAGCTAAATTCACCCATTTTTAATTATCTTACACATCTATCACATTTTCAAACAAGTGTGCGTGAGATAAGTTATTCCCCACATTTTTTGCTCAAAATGTTTCGATTTTCCCCCGCCACCTCACCGACCTCACCCATAACCTTCCCAGGAAGAGGTGGAAATTCACAACGGAATTGAGTTGCTTTAGCAATGTCACCACCAATGAGCGCATCCAACAGACATTTTTGAAATAAGCACCGCGTTCAGCATTCCGAAATAATTTTATAAAATCGTAAAAACGTAAATCCAATGTGACGACAAAATAAACTAACTTAAAATTTCCGAAAAACCTAAAGAAAACGTAAAAGAATATCTATTTATTTATTTATTTAAGATTGAAAAAATATTATAAGCATAAAACTCTACTGGGAACAATAAAAAAGAATATGTAACAAAGACGGAAATCTATTACAGTAACCTAACTAACCATGTTTTTTTAGTAGTGAAGTAAAACCAGTTATCGAAAATGCCAACAAAAACAATCAGCATCTGCCAGTGACATTTTTGCTTTCAATTAAAATAAAAAAAAAGATGTCCACTAGATGAAATTGAAAAGTTTGAAGAAGTTTAAACCAAAAACGATACTGATACTGAAACACGTGCCAGCCAACTGATGGCAGTTTAGGGTTTAAATTTTTGCTGTGTCATTTATTTTTTTTGCAAATAAAATCCAATTTGTTTCACTACTAAACTTATCGTGATGTTTTGATTTTATATTCAAAGCAAAGATAAAAATATTTTCACATCAAATTATTTCATAAAACATTGATTTCCTACATATTTTGCAGCGTATCACATTTTCTATATAGTCTAAGGGTGTAAGAATAGATAATTATCCAGGTTTAGCGAAATCTATATAGGCTAAGGTATTGTTGTATTTTACAGATATAGATATACATACAAAATCCTGCTTTACTTATATGTGTTAAAAAAAACAGGAATACAACTGTTTCAGTCGTATTAATAAAAAAATGACTGATTACTATCTAATTAATTAATGTTGATTAAAAGTTAATTCATGGATTCAGATTTCTTATTAATTAAGAATAAATGCCCATGTAATAGATGACGTTTAGTGACAAATCTCTTTCTTAATACATATATTACAATCAATACATATTCCGCTGTTATCCGTAGTTATTTATGTTTTTTATATTCTCTTGTCAAAATATATGCAAAATAGTTTGCAATTTCTTTAAGAATTTATTTGGGGAACTTTGTGCAGAAAAAGTCATAATTCAATTCACCTACTTCGGTGATTGATTTAGTTATATTTATGTTAATCAACGCCAATTAACTTCAATTTGTTTCATTATGCTTTTATTAACACGGATGTTTGTAAGTGGCATATAAAATTTTCGCAAGGGAATAAATTTATCAGCAAAAAACTAGTACATCGAAATAGGCGAACTCGTAACTATAAAATATGAACTCAATTGTTTCTAATCAACAGAGACACAATATAAGTCTGTACTTCAAACACCTTTTATATCATTTATAATAATAACAAATTACCCAACTCATAATAACTCTGAGTTGGAAATATAATATCTTCAGAATCTTGCATAAGAACTACGCAACATGTCATCTCTCTGAAGTAGGAATCGACAACAAAAACTCGTAGAGGATTATTAAATTAATACATAATTAATAATATTATTACATATAAATAGTTTGTTTCCGTCCTATTTGAGGAGTTGAATACATTCAATTCATTTTATTTGAAAAACAAATATTTACTTTACTGAATACGTTCAAAAACATATGTTTATATTCACCAATCGATAAAATTCTGAAGCTGTCAGTTTATTATTTTGTTTGTTTACATTTGTTTGTTTACATTTTTTTGTGTTTTGTATTTGGGTTTTTTAAATTGTAAAAATATAGCCATTTAAGTACGACCGGCTGGGAATCGAAGACTGCGAGCCGGAGTGTTTGTGTCCAGAAAGAATAAAAACATAATATATGTAAGTAGAAAAATTACATCACTTCCAAGTCTAATTGGATAATCTTTCAGTTTAGCAGTTCACAATTCAAGTTTCATGAGGACAATTTCTACTTGTGCATTAAAGTCTCGCCTGGCTGGGAATCGAAGACTGCAAAACGGAGTATTAGTGTCCATTCGCTATACATGTCATAGTCCTGTGCAAAATTGCACATCCATTAATTATATTCGTCTTGTATTGGTCTGCTTGTGTACAATACTCGCTTGCACAGATGGATGATTAATTGGGTGACTGGTGTTACTTGTGTGGCTACAAACGTATGCAGTTTTTTTTGCACTTTTGACACTTATTTATTTATGGGGTTTGCTTTTAATTTACTTTTCCCAATATTTTTTTTATTAAAATTGTTAAATGCACAACCAATTGTAAATCAACAAATAACAATCGCGAAAAAATAAAAAGTGTGTGAATGTCGATTGAAATGTCAAAACAAAAATAAATCCACCACACTACTAAACAGCTGTTAATGAAAGTGTGCAAACGTAAAATTTTTCGTTTACTGAATTCTTTCAATTGGAAATACATGTATTCACAGACAGGAGTGCACTGGTGGTGGATTACAACAAAAACAACCAACTCTTGCGGGGATTCAGGGTGAGAGAGGTAGAAGTTTGGTATCTCTTTACTTCCCTTATCTCTGACTTTATGTCCTGCAGCTTGAGCCATTTCATCCACGACATAGGTTTCATACTTGGCTTTGAACTCTGTTTTAACCATATCATCCTCAAAACTTATAGCATTAGATCTCAGCCACTTTTTTATATCATCTTTTCTAGTAGAAGTGGTTGGTGCTTTATTTTTCTTTCTGGAATGGTAGGAAGCATTGTCCAAAACTATTACGGCGTTGGGTTCCAGGCGCGTTAAAATATCTTTGAACCATTTCTCGTACACTTCGGCATTCATGGTATAAAATGGTTTGACTACATTTTAGCGGTTTCTCGATAAGAGGAGAAAAAATCGCAAATGATAACACCACGTCACCACCACACAAATTATTACTCACAAATTAATTTTTGTGCTCTCAAAAGCTTCAAATCCCAAAAGTTCTGTAACAATAACACTGAAAAATCAGTATCGATGTGCTAACATTTGAGAATGGTAACACTGCTTTGATGAGCGCACACCACACGCGTCACGCACACAGCCAGTACTCAGCTCTCAGCAGTCAGCAGTATAAATTATAAAGGCGAATGGTGATTGTATGATCAGTCTGCCCAATGCTATCGGGCAAACAAGTCATAGGATGGCTGCGGTTAAATCTGGTTTGTAATTACAACAACAATTGTACACAAAGTTCAGTGGCTTCGTTTGTGTTTCAGTGGTAATATATCATTGAGTCCACTTACAGGCACCATTGTTAGAAAAAAAGCTTTCCCATAAGACCTGTACTGACATTTTTTCTTGGACAGACTATAGTTGCAGAACACTTAAGACATCTCGTTTTCCTTTGGGGATGTGGACAATTTTTCGACAAATGTCCTCGCTCACGACAATTAAAACATACCGGTCCCGATGGCGATGGTTATTGTTGTCAAGGTTTTCTTTGTTATATGTTTACTCTTTAGAACTGAATTGTGAACTTGGCGAAATGCATGGCTGGCAGCGTTTTCTTCAATCCTTCATCCCTGAGACCGTTAATAACATATCGGATAATTGCGTTATCCTCAATATTACCACGACGACCTAGCGATAGTACTCTGTAGCAGAATTCAATCAGCGACTCATTTTTACCCGCACGTGATTGCATCATTTGCATGTGTATATCGGCAGTATTTCGATGAACTTTGCCGAGTTCATATCACCTCCGCAAGGATCAAATTCTGGCAAAATCATTACAACGTCCCGCACATTGCAATACCGCGATTCACAATTGTTATTGTTTTGGTTTACGCCCCTTTCTGTCAAAGATTGTGAATTTTCGTTGTTACAATACAATGACGACGACACTACCGGCGCGTTCCATTGGGCGAAAAAATTGATTTTTTTTTTTGATCAGAGATCAATTTTGCAAATCTGAATTTTTCGGCAGATTTACCAATACCAATACAAATGATAGCTGTCAGTTTGACAAGAGTGATTTTCATTTTGATTTTTTACTTCGGTTGTGAAAAACAAGAGTGCTTTGGGTTTAGATATTAATAATGGATATATACACAGAAAAGAATGTTATACGTGAACTATTAAATTGATTGAATGAATTAAATGAAGATAGATAGATAGATAGTTTATTTTGTATAGGAAAATTTACATAGGTAGTTTGTAACCGCACATTTTACAATATAATAATTTGATAATGATAATTATCTTTCTATTAGGATATATTTGATTTAATTTAATTATACATTTTAGATAAGAAATTAACTTTGAGGCAAAAATACAAAAAAACCCCAATACAAACGAAAAAGAAAACAAAAGAGAAAACAAAAAAGAAAAACTAAAAACAAGTTAAATAAATATATAAAAAAAAATAATTGACAAGATTGTTCTTAAAAATAATAAATAAACAAATGAATAAATAGGTACGAAATAATATATAACAAAATTAAAAAATATCAAAACATTTTATTAAATTAACACAATCAAAAACTATATAGTAAATAAACAATAAATAAATAATTAAATAAATAATCAAATAAATAGATAAACAAATAAATAAATAATTTAAAAAAAAAGTAAATAAATATATAAATAAATAAATAAATAAATTAATAAATAAAATATAAATAAATTAGTTAACACATAAGTAAAAACGAATAAATAAATAAAAAAAAAATAATAAGTAAATAACAAATAAGGTTCGAGATAACATGAAGAAAGAAAAATACACTTCGAAAAATATAAAACAAATAATACTAGATACACTAAGTATTCAGTTGGTTTACAAGGGGATTATCAGAAAAGCTACATCTTAGTAAAAATGTACGCTTGAGTTTTTGGATTCTATGAGGGATCAATTCAACATTCGCCTTTTCATGGAGGTCTAGAGTTGAATACCTCCATGGCAAATTGAGCATCATTTTCAACAATTTATTTTGCGAAATTTGCAACTTTTTAATATGACAGACAGCAGCGTCACCCCATACTTGGCAACCGTACAATAGAATTGCCTGAAAAATCAATTTGTGTAGGATAATTTTGTTTTCCATTGAAAGTAATGACTTTCGATTTATAAATGGATACAACATATTATTTGCTATTCCGATTTTTTGTAGTGTTTTACTAACGTGTGTCTTAAATGTAAGTTTAGTGTCCAAATAAACACCCAAGTATCTAACCGAAGGCTCCCAATTTCTATTGCACCCATTGATCGTGATTTGGCTGCTGGGAAGAGCACAAGCTTTTCTTTTTCGTGTGAAAAAGATCGCTTGCGTTTTCCCTTCATTAAGCTTAATTTTCCACTTGCTATAATATTTCACCAGTACATCCATGCCATCTTTTAAATTCCTCTCAATATTGAGAGCGAATTGATGGGATGAATATACAGCAGTGTTGTCTGCGAAAATAGCTACGTCACAGTTTGACAAGTTCGGAAAATCGGACGTGTAAATATTGTAAAGGACCGGTCCGAGGACCGAGCCCTGTGGTACACCCTGGGTAGCGATTCCTTACCACAGCGATGGCGAGTGCGAGTGCGGGTTGTGTATATGTACACAAGGAAAATAAGAATATGTGTGTGGATTACCTGTCATCAAGTCACTGGGAAATTTCTAATTACGAAAAAATTTCCACGTAACTTCGAAAGGGAAATTTCTCAGTTGTCATAATCTCGCCATGTATTTAGGTGGCGAGTGGCGATGGCGAGTGCGGCGGCTAACAATATTGTTTGTTTATTTTCAAGTTCGTTTTAATTTTCGTTTATTTTCGTGTTATTATATCGTGTGTTATTTACAATATATCAAACCGCAGTGTTAAAATCGTGTTTTACTTAAAAATATTTTTTTTGTGTGTTTGTGTTTTTTTGTCAATTGCATTTTGTTTGTTCTTGCACAGAATTTCACGATTCTTTTGCAATCAATTGGCAATTACCGGTTTGTCTAAATTCCACACATATGGAAGTTTTCGTGGTGTCTTAAATAGCTCAATAACCAAAACATTGAATGATACCAGCGATGTGGTGAAATTTAATTGCATGCCTAGGTAAACAAAAATCTCTGTTGTGCAAACACGAAACATTCCGGTCACCGATCTAAATGCTACACTCGCCAAGCATTCGTGTCTGCACGCGCCGACTGGGACACAGTAGAACCCATCATTTTTCCAGCGACCGATGGAGTTGTCGCTGCCAAACATCAAGAAGACACTTTCATCTGTAGATACATTTCTACAACAAGACCTACACGATCATCAATTGATAAAAATTGCCTCCTCTAAAAGTTTGTTTGTTGTTGCACCCAGAAACCTGCCCAGTGATGGTGCGCCATCCGTCGATCATTATGTTTCTTACATTCAAAGTACAGTTTAGTACCTACATCTCACGAATAAATAAGGTATCAAGCCACGTGAAAAAAAGAAGGATGGATATTGTTACACTGCAGCTCTGCAATAAACCCCTCGATCTTGCGAATATAAAAATGTTTTAAACAAAGAAGATTTGCCACATTGTGCATTTATATAATACCACAAGGAGAACACAAAACTAACATACTATTGTAAGTAGCAATATATTTTGTTTTTATCCTTTTTATGCTACCACAAACTATGTTATTTTCTTCTCATTTCAGAGCAACTTTTCTAAGTCAAGCTATCTTAAATACACTGTTACTATGCTAGCTTCCTTTACAAGCATGGAAATGATGATTCACGAATGAATCATCTAACGGCAACACAACGCCCTCATCTTTAAAGGTCTCCAAGGCAGTCATTGTCGATTCGAGCACAGAATTGGGATGCCAAATGATTAACACATGTATCCTGTTATCGAAGTAAGTTTCTTCGCGAAATTTTCAATTAACAACATAATATCGTTTGTACATTTTGTGTTGTATTTTCCAGATGTTATTTAATTATCAGAACGCAGCCACTTTATAGGCCAATAGTGGATCGATAATAATAATAGTCAACGCAGTGCTACATATCATCGCTTAATCCATTAGCTTACAAGCATCGAATTCAAAAGCACCAACCGCTGGATATATATAGATCATACAAGGTGGACAATAATAACAAAGCCATCAACTTTAATAAAGAGAATACAAAATCAGCCACGAAACCACAAACGTGTTTATCTATTCAAGTTACCAGAAACTACAACGTCTACCACTCGTTATTAACGTTTACCTGTATATACATTATAAGAATCAAAAACTTCTTAACTACAAATAATTTCCAAAACCAGTACGTAGCCTAAAGCATATCAATTTAATAAGCCAAAGTATTTGCTAATCAAAATACTCTGTTATATCCACCTACTCACCAACCTGTTCATAAATAAAACTGTTAGTGGGAAATTTAAATAAACAATCAAATTTAAAATACTTTTCTGTACTTGGTTGTTTTTATTTAAAAGGTAAAACTTATTGAGATTGTAGCTTATCATTTGGCGTCGTAAAAGTGGCATACTTCTATCGTTGGAAATATTTCGATGGTGTTCCTATTCCTGTTTCTTATCAATCGTGCAGGTATTTCTTTGTGAGACATTCAAGGCAACGCTTGTGAACCCTTAATTATGCATTTTTGTTGTTGGTTCACTCCGGGGCATGTATATATGTATCCAAGGCTGATCGTAAACGCATTTCCTTCAAAGATAAGAGGGTTAATGATATAATCAATCATAAAAACGGTATCCCTTCACATCTCGATTAACACCATACTACCAGAAACTAATGTCGAAGAATAATGGAAACTCTTATGGTTCGAAAAAATAACGTTTTTATACCCAATCCCATAGGAGTATACTAGTTTTGATACCTAGTATGTGACATAGATAAACAATTTAACAAGATATGCCTTATAGTATCGATATGAACTGCATCACAATTGCTCCGCCTGTTCGTCTTTGTATTTATTTAATTTTTAGTCGCAACCTATAAAGATACTCACCGCTCTGTAACAAGGGATAAAAACTGTGAATGAACGAATTTGTTATCAAATAACTTCCCATATCCTATTCCTCAAGATTGATAAATAAATAGTTACAATGTTGTCATATATGTAAATGTTTTAATGTATACAAAAGTTTAACTTACAATGTCAATCAAGTAAAAACGTATGATTATATAAACAAACATATTTATATAACAAAATAACTTGAACTGCAATTGCAATAGCTTAGTCGATGATTATTGATTATACATAAATATAAATATCTTAGACTGTTTAAAAAAAATGCTGGACCCCTTCATGAATCTTGTCTTGATGTACTAGAGTTGATTTCGCGATTCTATAAAATAAATCAAAAATAAATGAATGTTTAGAAACATATACATAGGTACCTACTTGCCTTCTATCTTCGCCAAGATTGTCAATCGTTCATGTGTATCATTTCAATGCCTTTCTAGCACCGATTACCTTCCGTCGGTAAATCACGAGTCAACTGCAGGTAGATGCATTTTCTACAGAAAAAACTAAACCCTTTGCACTGAATTTCTTTCGTCGGTTCAACCGGAAAAATTCAAAGAATGTAGTTATGCTTCTACCCAAGTCTGCTCGTAAACGAATTTCCTAAAAAGATAAGAGGGTTGATGAATGAATAACTAGTATAGCAAACCACTGAACTTACATTTTGTTCTCTTTGGATTGGGTCTACTCGATGTGTTGGTAAATAGTATCGAACCACTACGAACGAACTGGATAAAATATCCTGCAACTTCAATTTTCGCTATGTTTTACTGTTTATATGCAAAATCCAATGTGTTTGTTGATATTGCCTTGCGTTTGTTGATATTGCCTTGTAGTTTTTTATGAAGGTGATTGGTCGCATATCTTCTCAGGCGAAGTACATTCCGATGGTACTCTGTTCGGTATGTCAATTGTCAATCCGACACTAACCAAGGAAGGAGAATAACACATTTGAGTATTTGTATTTGCTTGTAATTCTACGAATGATAGAAGTCATAAGAATTGATAATGATATTTATGTTGTACTCACCCTTGTGTTGCGCTCCTGCTTTTTAATTGGGTTATATACACAGGTTGATTGCTTTTTAGGCTGGATGAGTAGGAGCGGTGCATGACTTCTGTACAATAATGCATTGATTATTTTGATTCCATGGAGGTAAAGTACTCAAATTAAAGATGAAAACAAAGTTAAAATGTACTCACCCTTGGTATATATTGTGTACATAACTTATTCCATTCATTTTCACTACGATTTCGTCTTTTAAACTGAAATTTGGAATCAAAACACAAAAAAACGAAATTATAATTTCAAAACAATTGCTGACAATTGTCAAATATCTGTCAAAGACAGCTGATTATTTCCTGAAGTTTGTTCACACATACTACCATAATCTTCGAATTCGGAGTCGCACCCGCACTCGCACTCGCTGTGGTAAGGAATCGCTACCCTGCACTCAACACAACTGAACTAGAAACGCTGCCATTTACGTGAACATTAAAAAAACGATTAGACAAGAAAGACAGAACTACTTTACAAAGAAATGGGGGGAAGTTAAAATTAATCATTTTGTAAATAAGGCCCTCATGCCAAACAGAATCAAAAGCTTTTTCTATGTCTAGTAAAATCATTCCAGTTGATTTGCCTTGCGAACGTTTGCATTTTACATAATTGCAAATTCGTAGGACCTGATGTGACGTATTGTGGAATCTTCTGAAGCCAAATTGTTCCTTAGGATAAATATTGTGCTCGTTGATGAACTTGATAATACTTTCCTTGATAACCTTTTCATATAATTTACTTAAATTGCTTAATAAACTTATAGGCCTATAGCTTTCTGGACTATTTGGTTGTTTACCAGCTTTAAGTATTGGTACCACTTTAGCTTTTTTCCATGCATCAGGGAAATATTGTAATTTAATACACGAGTTTATTATAAAAGCAATAAATTTGATACCTACTTTAGGTAGTTGTTTTATATACAAATTTCTTATATTATCAATGCCTCCTACTTTCTTAATGCGCAGATTGTTGACAATAAATTCAACGTCCTCGTCATTGATTTGTATATTAGATACGCAATTGTAATTTGCAGAAGTGAAGGCTTGAACTGTATTTCTAACGAGATTATTTGTATATGTATCACCTAGATGTTGGGAAACAACATGGTTATTTGCAAAGCTAACGGCAAGTGCATTTGCTTTTTCAATGTCCGTAAAAAAGGAATTGGATGCATTTTTAAGAAACGGTATTTGCCTGTTTTTAGTTTTTGTTACCTTAATGATGTTCCAGAACGGTTTCGAATTTTTGTTCAAGGAATTCAGTTTGCGATTCCATTCCGCGTTTCGGTGTTGAGAAATCTGGATGGACACTTGTTTTTTTAAATAGAGCATTTGGTGTCGAAATATGGGCTGGCGATATTTTTGCCAATGTCTTCTGCTAGTGTTACGTAACTTAATCAGCTCTAAGATAGGGGGTAACTTTTTAAGACGAATTTGTTTTGTTGTTTTTGGCACTGATTGGTCCACCGAACTAAGAATAATTTCTGAAAATTTACTGACAACAGAATCGACATCATCCTTCGACAAAATATTATCAATATTCATTTGAACATCACGCAATCTTCGCTTAATTTCAGAATGAAAACGTGTCCAGTTAGCATTCTTAAAATCTTGTATGTATTGCACTTGTTTTTCACCCGACCATAGGAGTCGACAAACAAAGGGGTTGTGGTCAGAGCTGAGTTCGCTTAAGGACATAGGTTGAGTTACTAAACGGGGCACATTGGTAATAAATAAGTCAAGGACAGAAGGACTACCACGAGAACTAGCTGGAAAATAAGTGGGAGAAGGAGGAAACAGGACAGAAAATGGAAACATAACAGATAAACTACATAATATGTTTCCCCAAGCATTTGCTTTATTGCAGCCCCACTCCCTATGGCGACAATTGATATCTCCTGCAATTAAGAAATCACCATTAATTGTTACGATTTTTCGTATATCATTTTTGAAGCCTAATCTCTTTTCAGGTGATGTAGAGCCTCCAGGAAAGTAGACACAATATACCTTTATTATCCTTTGATTTTTCAACATAATTTCTATACCGACGTTTTCAACATACCGTGTATTTATGATAGGTAAAGGCGAATGCTGAATTGACCTTCTAATAAGAAGCGCAACTCCGCCTCCTCTTCGATCTATTCGATCGTTTCTGTAGCATTTGAATTCTGGTGTTGATAAATGCATACCATCTTTAAGGGTAGGTGTCCCATGCAAAAATAGGTTGGAGTTTTGCGCTAAATTGTGTAGCGCTCACAATTTTCCGAATATTTAAATGAAATAAACGGTGATCGATTGGAAATATGTTAAGCAAAGTACTTGTTTAGCATTTAAAAAACATTAAAATATCTTTGAGCCTCAAAACCGCCTGACATGTAGAAAAACCATACAAATAAGTTAGATGCTAATTGCGTTCCATTTTTATCTCTTTATATACATATTTTTTATTTTTTTTATATTTTTTTTCTATAGACAATAGATTTGCGCAGATAACACCGGTTGTTTTTTGTTGTGAATTTTAGTATTTATCCCGAAAAAAATGCACAAAACTATGAAAAATAAGGTAAATTTACAAAGTTTAACTAGATATAACTTCTAAAGTATAAAAGGTAACGAAGTCAAATTAGCTTTTTTACAAAGCTAATAGATATGTGCAGATACCGTTTTTTTTTTTTTTTTTTGTATTTTGTACAGTAATTTTTTGGTGACAAAATGGAAAAAAGGTGTTTTTTTTTAAACGTTTTGGGTTTTTTGGCTGGGAAATCGATAGTTATATTTCCTAATTTTTGGAAATAATTTTTTAACCAAGCGACAATATATAGGGCACAACGTACCGGTCTTAAAAACATGTTTTTTTTCTTCTAACATATTTAAATATGCAATTCAATATGACATTATTTGCAATGCCGCTGTGAAAAAAGGACAACCAAAATGATTCCGACATATTTTTTTTATTTTTTTTTGGTATTTGTATTATTTAATTCAAAATACAAAATAGTTTTTTTCCACACGGTTTTTCAAATTTTGATGTTAGAAAAGTGGTCTATTTTACGTTTTTTACATAAAAAAAGATCGAATTCACGCACACAAAGAAGTTTGTTTCAAAATAATGTCACTAGGTGGTGAGTTGGTGACATTCTCTTTTCATTATTCTCTTCTGTAAATACAGGCACTAGGCAGGCGAGATTGTTATTATGTATGTATCTTTTGTTTACCTTTTCGGGTAGACTTGATGAAAGTTCGTGTGGACTTCACGTGGACATGGTACAGATCGTTACATTATTGAAATGTTTGCTATCGCTGCTGATGAATTGTTTTGTATGCGTATTTTTGCACGTGACAGAAAGGGTTGAGTGGGAAGTAAGTCAAAGTGTAGGTACTTGTGTGTATAATTTTGATAATTTTTGTGAATAGTAAAGTGTTGTTTACTGTGTTATTTTTTTTCATTTGTGACACAACTTAAAAAAAAAATTTAATTGTTTATGTTATTTTTTATATTGTATATACATATGTATATTATATGTATATTATATGTATATATATATAATGTCTGAACAACATTTTTACAGAATATCAATATCTATATTTCATACATATAAAGTTTTTTGACACGCCCACTTTTTGGGGGCGTTTTTAGTAAAAAAACGTTTTTCGGTAGGTACATTTTTTAAAATAACGGGTCTGCCATTGGTGAAATACAGCTGCACATAATCGATAATGTGCTTAAAAATTGGACCGATCGTGTAGGCTACTGCATGGCCAGCCGAGGCAGCCATTTGAATGAAATTATTTTCCATTATTAACCGGAAGGATTGTACTTTCAAATAAAAAAAGAAATTTGAGAAAATATTCAGTAGTTTTTTTATAGCATTTTCAAAAAAAAAAAAGTTATTTGGCGGACCCCTTATTTGAAAAAAACTTTTGATGCAGGATTATTGGTTATGATTATATAAACATTTCATACCCTACCCCATAGCATATGAAGGAGAAAAACGTTGTTTTTTGTCGAACAACAAAAGATTCTGATAAACTGTTTGAACTATGTCATTTTCTATATTATATTTATTAAATTTATTTGATTTTTTATTTACTAATTTAATTTTCCGAAACTTTACAATTTACATATTGATTGAAGGTATGTTGTAAAAAATCGTGTTTCGGAAGATCTTCCTTCAACGTCAACAACATTGACGAACGTTGAAGTTGAAAGTGATCACGTAAAACATCAGGGTCAGGAATTTGAAATTCCTATGGAGGTGGACATTACAGTGAAGGACAACTGTAGTTTTGTTCCGGAGGGCAGGCGTATAATTGATTTAAATACATTTCTCAATAGTTTAAAAAACATTTCGCTGCACGGAAAAACGTTTTCGTTTTTTTTTAAAATTCGACTCAAATAGTATTTGTTTGGTGAATTTGACACCTTGAACCTACAAAAATTAATTATAGCGGTTAAATTAACTTTCGTAAACTTCTTTTTTTATATAAGGTGCTTAGGTACCTTCATAACGAGCATTGATAGAAGATGGGGTGACAATTACCAAGATAAATATCTATCATTTTTTGTTATTTGATTTGAAAAATTTCATCCTACTATTGTTGCGACGAGAATCAGTAGCACTATTGTCTACCGTCCTATTATTTGAGTAATCGAATTTTCATCCAAACAAGTGTTTTCCTACATCTCATAAATTAAGAAAAAAGTTAACCTAGGTAAGGTTTACACATTTTTTTATAAGATATACAATGAAAACCTCAAAAACTGCTTTTACACCTCGCTGCGCGGCAGCCAGCAACAATTTTATCATTTTATCACCAAATCTTGAAGAAAATTACAACACAAAATATGTACACCAAACCAACCCTCAACTTGATTTTTTTCCTTCTCTTTCCATTTTTGTTTTCAAGTTATTTGCTTGGTGTCTGTATATTGCATATGTAGGTAGGTAGGTATATGTAATATTAGTCTGCGCTTGCTACTTTTTGTCTTTTCCTTCAGTTTTCGTTTGCGTTGAAGCAAAGAGCACATGAGTAAAATTAAAGAGAGCTTACCAACACATTCAAATGCATTTACATGAAATTTGAGTTGGTCGGTCTGGGACACCTACCCTTAAGGCCAGTCTCAGTAACAAAAGCAACATCAATGTTGCTACTTTTTAAAAAGTTAATAAACTCTATAGCTTTATTCCGAATCCCCCTGGCATTCCAATTTACAATTTTGATTTGATTGCCTGTCATATTATTTATTATTACTATACAAGAACTTACTTGCTAAATGTGCGATTACCTTAAACTGGTCATTTTTTGTTTTACAAGAAGATAATAATGTTATCATTTCCATTGCTAGGGTATTTAGCTCATCAATGGTGAAAAGCCCATCATTATTCATTATTGGTGGTGTTGCTGGGAGTGTCTAGTGACATGTTGCTAGGAATGTTGCATGGAATGATGTTGATATTTCTGGAAGCGGTGAGCGCATTGCTCTCCCATATATTATTATTTGTTGATATATTAGCAGCAGGTGCAGCTGCAGCAGGTGCCGCAGGGCAGCTTTTGACTGGAACTGGTCGTTGACGATGGGGGGGTGGCAGCGAGGGAAATTCGTTCATAGAATGACAGAAGCCTAACTGATGGTTGCGCGCATGCCCAGTGTAAGAAAGAGCTTGTTCTCGCGATGGTATAGTCCGTCCCATAAAAGAAGAAAGATCCCATTTAAGGGAAATTTTCTCTTTTAAGGTATTTTTGATCGCATGAAATTGTTAATGCTTTTCTGTACTTTATCTTTTTTGCAGCGATATTGGAAAACGTAATTGTTTTATTATTGATACGTGTTTTAACTGTCATTGAGTTTCACCAATAAATTATTGTAGTAACTCATGAAAAAAGTTTCATGCACGAAGTAGAACATTACATTCAAGAAAATAAAGAAATAATAAAATATATCAAAATTGACATAAAATAATGTAAAGCAAAGAAAATGAATACGTATCAAAAAAAGATATTGTTTGAAAAAATAAATAGTTGAGATTTTATTTAGAGTTATAAATAGTGTTTTTTTTTTCATAAAAAGTGATTTGTTTTATAAATAGTGGATAATATTAATCGGAATCCGTTGTGTCGGTTTCAAAATCATCTCCATCAGATCTGCTGGGTGTATAACAAATTCTTTCAGTTATTCTATCCCATGCAATTTCTGCGCGATGATATTCATCTTCTGTGCGTATTGCTTTTTCACAAACAGAGTTCCAATTTTCCGGAGTTATTTTGTTGAATTCTTCTTCCGCAATATTTTTGACATCGTCCAGTTTAAAAGTTGTATTTCTTGCTGCTACTCTGCTTTTTACCATTCCCCATATATTTTCTATAGGATTTAGGTCCGGATGATAAGGGGGTAATCGTAAGACTTCATGGCCTGCACTCCTAATGATGTCATCAATTTGAAGCTTTCGGGAGGACTTGTTTTGTTTTATTAATCCATATAGCTGTACTTTGCAGCTAGCTGGTTGGTGAGGTATTTTGTTTTCGGATAGCCATTTAATCATATCAGCCTTTAATGAAGACGAGTTGGGGACAGTACCATCAATTTTATTGTGATATGTTGCATTGTCCATAACAATAACTGACGGTTCTTCTAAGTTACAAAGAACTTGTTCCCTTAACCATTTTGAAAAGTTTTCGTAGTTCATCTCATTATGGTAGTCACCAGTCTTGCTTCCAGATTTAAAAAGCAGTAGTCCATTTCTAACAAATCCTCCTTTTCCACCAGCATGAGCTATAATCAACCGTGATCCTTTGGAAATATTTGACTTTAAGCCGTCCAAGCTGCCATCTGTCCAAGTATTGGGTCGAGTATGTGTGCTATGAATATATATGAATATGAATATAACTTTCATCTATATAAATAATTGCGTAGCCTTTCTCTCGGAATTCTCGTACTTGGGCAATATACTCGTAGCGTTTAAGTTTTATATCCGTTCGTTCGCATAAAATTCTTCGGTTGTTCTCTGTTTTTTAAATCTGTATCCATTGTATTGTAAAACCCTGTGTACAGATGATCGGCTCATGTTGATCTGCAAATCCGAAGCTATTCGTTGATTCAGTGCATTTAGTGTAATTATCATTTTTTCTTCTTTATGAAAATTTTGAATTATTCTTTTCATTACGCTGATGTCAAAGTTGTCCAGTCCGGTGACATAATGGTTGTGAGGTCCTTTTTTTGGACTTCTGACTGTACCGCTTCTTTCATACTCTTTAAAAATCCTCCATATTGAGCTTCTGGATACTCCTGTTGTTTTGGATGCTTCATCAATAAATTTCCAGCTCTGAACTCTCAAATGTGTTTCGGCCTTCTCCATCTCATGTTTTATAACGTTGATGATAACATATTTGAGAAGTGCAACACCCAGCAAATTTCCCTTTTCTTTGGGGTGGGTAAAGTGTATCTATTGCATGCGCCAACGACGGTTCTGTGTGGACAATCAGTCATTCCTCGATCGTCGATCGAGAGAGATGTTTTCGCAAGCAGGGGTATGCTTGCTTTATGAAATGCGTACACATTTTTTTTAGCTGTAGTTTTTGTTGGAAAAGTAGTTTTGCTTTCTCTAAGAGAATAAAATCCCTGATGTGAAGAGACCTGCGCAAGATATTTTCAGGTACTTTGGGACGGGCTATAGCGGTAGATGCACATGCGATTGCGACTGAGAAGAAGCATTGAGGGCAATTGGCTTGTTCCTTGCGGATTTCTCTTTCATCTCCTGATATGCAATTCTGCTAATGCATGTTGGATCTGTAGCTTTGTGGGAATTTTTACAATTTGCACATTTTACAACATTGGACTCATTACAGTCAACAGTCTTATGTGGTCCGGCGCAACGACCACAATATGTTTTAATGTGGCAATTTCGTTCACCATGGCCATACATTTGACAGTTGTGGCATTGTGTCAACTTACCACGGAGTTTTTTTTGCAGACCCCAGTTTACTTGTGTATGCATAATTGACCGAAAATTCTTTTTTAAATCAAAGAACCTAACCGATCCATTTACCAGTGAAACGAGGTAGAAATTATAAGTGTAGTGTTCATATTGTTTAGTAATTTTTTTTATCTCAACACATTTTAGCTTTAATTTAATAAGTTCATCTTTCAGTAAACCCATGTCTATGTCACCAATTCCGTACAAAAACACTTTAAATGCCTTTTCACTTTTAAGTTCTTGGGAGAAAAATTGACATTTCTCTTCTTTAAGTTTAGCAATGAAGGCATTAAACGAAAGAATGGATTCACAGATGATTTTTATCCCGATCGATATTTTTTTTATACAGTAGTCGGCAATATTAAGCAGACTCATTAGCTTATGAACATAATCAGGCGATTTTTGCAGCAATTTTATAGGCGGAATGTGCACTTTTTTTGATGAGACTTTATTCGCGATAATTTCGTCCATATTGTCATCATCCGTATCACTGTCCGGAAGGCACTGTAAGGGGCTGTAGTAGTTGGTTCTACTGTGATCTTTCCGGTCACGCACATTATTATTTTTATTATTATTAGTGGTACTCATGTTGTAGCGAGTTTTCTTATCCGAGGACAAACGATTGTCCTCGGTTTCGGGTGATCTATCACGTTTAGGAATGTTGATAGCGTTTTTACTTAGGAAGTCAGATTCGAGACGTCTAGTGTAGGCAAAAGCTCACTGTCAACTGAATTAAATGAAGATAATTTCTGTATTTTCAAATGTTTGTTATGTTTTTAATGTTGGCAGCTACACCGACGCTAACTTCACAGACACGAAATGACACCAATACAATGACAAAAAAAAAATCTGAATCGTGTTCCATTGACACTCAAAAAGATCAAATTTCAGATCAAAATCAAGATTTTCCAATGGAAAACGCCATGTGTTTGCGACACAGACGGCGACAGCAAAAGCAAATCCTGCGAAATAACGTTCGCTTACGATGCTGTAGTTTGAGTTATTACAGCGTTCGATATATGTGAAACAGAACATGATTCAACGTGTGCATGCTTAGAATTTTACGTCGTCAACTGGATAACTGCCTGCAGCTGTTGGGTCAGCGTCTCTATTGAACGGTGGAGACTACCGACTTCGTCCCGTAGCCTTTCTACAGCAGAATCTTCGTTTGTCGAATTCCCTTCGTTAGACACTTTTCCCTGACGTCAATCACATTAATTTCACCGATATCTTCCAGTCCTTCTAGACGCGCAATTAATTCGGCTATCGATCCCGACGATTTAATTTACGTAGTATGTCCTTTAGTTGCAATATCGTATATTTGGACGGATCCATGTTAGATCACAATCCCACTTCTGAATTTTATCAGTTGACCGAGTGAAAATATCAAAAATAAAAAAAATAGACATCGAATTTAGTTTAAGTCTCCATTGAAATAATTTTCACCCTTTGCGTTCAGCGGCCGAACAACAACTGACTTTTATATTGTAGGTAGAAAAAAAATGAAATGGAGGGATATTGTAGGACAAGGACAAAGGAGTGTAGGGTGAAAGGGACAGAATGATGATGAACTATGGGTAGAGAAACGTTGGTGACCGTTAACGTTAGTGACACGTGTTTTAGTAAGCCTTGGTTTATAATTCAGCAAATTCAAATCAATTTGCTGGCACAGATCAGGCAATTTCCCAAATGCATTGCAACATATTGAATGAACTAGATAATAACCAGGGGCCCTACCCTGTATTTCGATTCGAAAGTTAAATCATTCGGAAACGGAAAATTGACACTCAGTAATTCCGATTCTCTTTGGCAATTTTTTTATACTCGAAAATCGGAATTTCAGCACTTGGCAACTCGATTCGTTATGCCAAACTCGTTCGAATCTCGGATTTTTCATTTGTTGACGATTTTCATTGCGGAGAAGTCGTGTTTGTCGTAAAATGTAAGTTATTTATTTAATTTTTCAGTGCTAACAGTAAAGGAATAAAGTTCAATGATGTATATAACATAAATAATTACTTTCTTTCCTTAAATTGGCATTTTAAGGAATTCTAACAAAAACGTGAGCACGAAGCAAAATCAATTTGAGATCTTGGTAGATTTTATGTTATTAAATTAGTTTTTAATCTAATCCCTAATCTTCTTTGTTTGAAAAGTGATTGGCTTTCGAAACGACATGGTTATCAACAGTATAAGATGAAGTATCTTCTTCTGCGTTTCGGTTGGAATGTTTGTAGGGGTCTCAACATTATGTTTTAAACATGTATTGTGCAGTGCACAACACACGTTTAAAATTTGAACGACTTTTTCAGGAGCATAATGAAGTTCCCTTGCTGCAAGGAGGCAACGAAATCGTACTTTCAATATTCCGAATACTCGCTGAACTTAATAGTTCACGTTTCACGTATAACTTTATTTTCTATATTTATATCCATTAATAAATCTAAACGCAAAGCACTCTTGCTTGTTTTTCACAGCCGAAGTAATAAATCAAAATGAAAGTCACTCTAGTCGAACTGACAGCTATCATATGTATTGGTATTGGTAGATCTGCCGAAAAATACAATTTGCAAAATTGATCTAAGATCAAAAAAAAAATCAATTTTTTTGCCCAATTGTTATGACCTTAAGTCTACTGACAGTATGCACTGGCAGCACTGTAAAATGTCAAATGACGATCTGGTTGTTCAGTCTGTCAGATTGTAGCAATACCCGCGTGTTAACCTTTTGAATTACTTTTCTTATCTCCATTCTAAAATATGTAAATTAAGTATCTTATATTAATAAATTCATAACGATAACCACACTTCTTTTACTGGCTACAACAGATTGGCGACGAGTGTAAAAATTTAAGCATACACACAAAACAGATCAGTGCAGAATTATTCTCTCTACAAGATGGACGCCAACCAATTTGCAACTTTCATGGCATCGCAACAGAGTATAATGCAACAATTGGTAGAATTAACAAAATCGGAGTCAAATGCACTACAAAGTATTGCTCCCAACACAGCTTTAGTTCCAAATTTCGACCAATTTGAATCTACTAAGGAAACATACAAAAATTATATACAGCGCTTCAAAAATTACACCGAAATGAAAGCCATCAATCTCAATCTAGATTATTGCATAAAACTTCTTCTAAATTCAATGGGTCCGAAGCATTTTAACATTATTACAGCCCTATCTGCGCCAAAACCACCTAGCGAGCTCAAGTAGGTACGACGAATTATTGGTTATGCTGGAGGAACATCTTGCTCCTAAGAAAAATATTTTAGTTGCTCAACACCGTTTTCTTTTGAAGTACCAGACTGAATCACAGTCATTTCCAGAATTTGTTGCTTCCTTACGTACAGACATCAACGAATGCGAATTTACATGTACATGTGCGTCACCAAGCTCGATAGCTGATATTTTCCTGCGGGCTCAATTCATACGGGGAGTTCGAGATAATGGTAAACGAGAGCAGCTTTTACAAGCAACAACATCCAAGTTCGATGAAATTGTTTCAAAAGCACTAACACTTGAAGCTGCGAGAGTTGATGCTAAGGAATTAGCAGATAAATCTGTGCATGTAAACAACGACGGTAGCAATCCAAACATTAGTAAAATTTCAATAAATAAAAAGTCTAAACTCTACAATAAAGCAGTTCGACCAGCACAACAACAAAAATTTACAAAAAACAATTACAAGGATTTAGGGATTGCAGGATTGTGTCTTCGTTCTGGGAGAAACAACCACAATGCAAATGATTGTCGAATTGACAAGGCAAAATTGAAATGTTCTGGCTGCAATAAAACAGGTCATGTGGTAAAAGTTTGTATATCATCAAATTTTGGGAAAACATTCAAAGCCCGATTCCAGAAGCAAATATGGCTCATTGGTTAAATCTATGTACAAATCAAATTCAAAATGTTCAAGGTACGAGCTATGGTGTATACACGATAATTGATGTATATCAAAATAATTATTTAGAGACTTTGAACTCTGAGCGCTATTACGCCTACATAAATATCGAAGGTACACCAATCAAATTCGAAGTGGACTCGGGTTCTACCCCGACATCAGTTTAATAAATTAAACATTACCAACCAGTTGACTCCTATAAATATTGTGTTTCGCTCGTACACCCAAAATACATTTTCACCACATGGAAAAGTCAGTGTTAATATACAATACAACGGGGCATCAATTACAGATGACTTATATGTAGTTCCAGATGGATGTGCAGCTTTAATTGGACGTACATGGATTCGACGACTCAATATCAACTTACATGATCTGGATGGAATTTCTTCAGGTAACACGTCCACTGATTTTTTCAAAATTTCTAATGAAATAGAATGGTTTATGACGGAATTTGCTGGCGTATTCGAAGAGAAAATTGGATGTATTCCAAATTACAAAATCTCATTGAAATTACGTCCGAATGCCACACCAGCTTACTCAAAAGAACGGCAAATTCCACACGCCCTAACAAAACTCGTGGAAAATGAATTGGATAATCTGGAAAGTGCGAATTATCACAAAAACATCGAATAGTGACTGGGGTTCGCCGTTAGTTGTGATACCTAAAGCTGATGGAGGTGTTAGATTATGCGTCGATTACAAGGTCGGTGTAAATCAACGTCTTATAAATGCACATTACCCGATAAGAAAAATCGAACATATTTTTAATAGCCTTAGAAACTCGAGGTATTTTTGTAGACTTGATTTGTTTAAGGCATATTTGCATGTGCAGGTTGATGAACAGTCGAGTATTATACAAACCATTTCTACACTCAGAGGAACATACCGAATGAATCGTTTATCTTTTGGCATCAAAACGGCCCTAGCTGATTTTAATCGAATAATTGACCAAATTCTACGTGATGTTCCGAAAACAGAATCGTACTTCGATGATATAGTTATACATGGACAATCATTGGCCGAATGCAAAAATAATTTAAGGGCATGCTTAATAAAACTTCAAAAATTTGAATTACATTTAAACCGTTCTAAGTGTTCATTTTTCAAAAATACGATCGAATTCTTGGGACATACAATAGAATATAATAAAGTTTTAAAATCACCATCAAAAGTGGCAGCAATTTTGGAGATGCCAAGACCTAACTGTATCTTAGACGTGAGACGATTTCTTGGCATGGTGACATACTATTCAACATTTATTCTGCATGTGTCAACAATTACAACCCCATTGCGTGAACTTTTACATAAAAACGCAAAATTCAAATGGTCCGTCAAATGTCAAAAAGCTTTCAATATAATCAAAAATGAAATTGCTAATGATCGAGTATTGATGCCATATAACCCAGAATTGCAAATTCAACTTGCTTGTGACGCAAGCCCTACAGGAATAGCAGGCGTATTATCGCACTTAATAGATGGATGGGAAAGACCTATAGCATTTGCGTCTAGATCATTAACTACCGCAGAGCAAAACTACTCTCAGCTAGACAAAGAAGCTTTGGCCATCATATATGCTGTAGCTGTTCAACATTTCCATGAATATCATTTTGGTCGATTTTTCAAACTTTTAACCGATAATAAGCCTCTAGCTCGAATATTTTATCAAAATTCAAAAATTCCGCAGATGACTTCAGCTCGGTTACAACGTTATGCAGCATTCTTAACTGGATATAGTTACGAAGTAGTTTCAAAAAGAAGCAGCGAAAATGTTAATGCTGATTGTTTTTCTAGAGCACCAATAACTTCAAAATTTCATATTAGAGATTCTATTGATGAGGAGGTACAACCCATTTGCATTGCGCTGCTACTCTAAATCAAATTCATTCAAATAAAGTTAATTTTAAAACGATTCAACACGAAACACAAAAGGACGAAACACTTTTGAAAATATTACACACTTTACACAATGTAAGAGATTCTGAATCAGAATATACGATTGACTCTGGTGTCGTATTTAGAGGGCAAAGAGTGATTGTACCAAAATCCTTACAGCAATCGGTTTTTGAAGAACTTCACCATACGCATATTGGAGTAACAAAAATGAAACAATTAGCTAGGCGTTATGTGTATTGGATGTCCATTGACAAAGATATCGAATGTTTTGTACGGTCATGTCCCTCATGTGCCTCTATTAAAAGCAATCCAGCAAAAGTTCTACTTCATCCATGGGAAGAACCAGAACAAAATTGGCAACGTATTCATATTGATTACGCAGGTCCATATCAAGGACATCACTTCCTTGTCGTCATTGACGTCAAGTCGAAGTGGGCTGAAGTAGGAGTATGTAAAAACGCACCATCATCAACAAAAGAAATGTTGCTCAATATATTTTCAAGAAATGGTTTTCCTGATGTAATGGTATCTGACAACGCAACTATTTTCAAAAGTGAAGAGTTCACAACTTTTTGTCAGGATTCCGGTATATTTAAAAAAAACTATCGCTCCAGGTCACCCGGCAACAAATGGTTTAGCTGAAAGAAACATCCAGACAATCAAAAACAAATTAGCTGCCATGTCTAATGATCCGTCAACAATAACAGATAAAATCAGAGAAATCATTTTCAAATATCGAGCAACGCCACTCAAAAACGGGAAGTCACCATCAGAGCAGTACTTAGGCAGACAAATTCGGATTCGGTTGGATGCATTGAAAACTACGAAGTTTAAGAAAACTCCCACTCCGTATATACCGTCGAGACAACTAAGCGTGGGAGAAAGGGTACAAGCTAGGTATTACAGTTCAAATAAATTGTTATGGAGGCCGGGTATCATAAAAAAATTGGGTCGTCTTCATTACATTATAAAACTTAATAATGTATATACGTTCAAACGACATATAAATCAGCTACGTGCAACCGGCGTTCAAAACAACAAGCCAACAATTATTGCAACGGACAATTCCTTTCGCCAAGAAGTACCAGATCTACAAATAATCTTCCAAGAATATAGTCCCAGCGACACAGAAAATCCATCATCCCAAAACGAAAATACTCCTGACATTTCAACAAGTCCAACCGTGCAGGACGAACTGGCTGAAGATGATATTCCTCCAGAACAGTCAGTCAGAAAATAAAACCGGGAACGTAGACAACCAGGTCACTTACAGGATTACGTCCTGAACCTGGATTAATTAATTATGAATCTTATTCAAGCGTGGGAGATTGTTATGACCTTAAGTCTACTGACAGTGTGCACTGGCAGCACTGTAAAATGTCAAATGACGATCAGGTTGTTCAGTCTGTCAGATTGTAGCAATACCCGCGTGTTAACCTTTTTGAATTACTTTTGTTATCTCCATTCTAAAATATGTAAATTAAGTATCTTATATTAATAAATTCATAACGATAACCGCACTTCTTTTACTGGCTACAACACCAATGGAACACAACAACTGTCAAAATCGGTCTTGTGACGTATTCAGATTAAAAAAAAATATTTTTTTTCCAATGGAAAACGCCATTAATGTGTTTTGGGCTCAACTAACTTTCAATGGCGCTACAAACTTCTGCAATGCAACTTCTGTTGGTAGCCGACTTGACCCAGGAACTTTAGCGTTGCTCCTAACTTTATAATTATTCAGCCCAATTCTAAATATTCCCAGGGAAAAGATCTCCCCGGGAATTGCATTCTCCCGGGAGTAAAATTCCCTAATTCCGAATTCCCCGGGAGAACATTTTTCCCTTCGAATGCGGGAATGCGAATTTCGAATGTTCGAACAGCTGTTTCGCATCATTTGACATAAAGAATTGCTTACGTCATGATTTGTAAAATAAAATAAAATGTTCAGTATTGCCTTAAGGACTTTGTTTGATGAAGAAGAAGAGTTTGAAAAAAGGGACCTTCGACAGCCAAGGGCTATTAGAAGATCATTACGCGATTGCTCCAACCCTTTGGAGTTGCCTCAAGGTATGTAAGTACATACAAAAATAAATTAAATTTGTTTGTTGTATTTGCCTCAACATTTGTTTCTTAGGTTTCAAAAGTGTTATAGAGTTAATAAGGATGCTTTTAAATATTTGTTGGATGTACTCACGAGGTCATGTCAGCCAGCTAAAAAACGTTTTAGAATTCCACCAATTATAAAATTAGTTGCATGTTTGCGTTTCTTTGCTGAAGGAGGATACCAAACAGGTGTTGGAAATGACTACGGTGTTGGTCTAGCCCAATCTAGTTTTAGTAAGGTCCTCGCCGAAGTCTTGGAAATCTTGGAACAGGAGCTATGTCCACATTGGATAAACATATGCAAAACGACCATAGAAAAAAGGAAAATTGCATTGGCATTCTACTCTCAACACAATTTTCCAGGCATTGTTGGGTGCCTCGACGGAACACACGTTCGGATCATTGCCCCTGCTGTGAACAAACATTTATTTTATAATCGGAAAGGAACTTATAGCTTAAATGTCATGCTAGTTTGTGATGATAAATTGAGAATTCAATACGTCGATGCTTCCCATCCCGGGGCATGTCACGATTCCTTCATTTGGAATGTAAGCTCATTGAGATTGCATTTTGAGCAGGTGTATTTAAGTGGGACAAGAAATGTTTGGCTTCTTGGTAAGTTATTAACCATAAACATAAATTATCACACACATTAACTCATTTGTAATATTTATAGGAGACGCAGGATATCCTTTGGAACCGTGGCTTCTAACGCCTCATAGAACACCTGTAGCCGGGTCAAATGAAAGTAAATTTAACGAAGTCCACACACGTGCTCGCAACATTATTGAACGCACTAATGGGGTACTTAAAAATAGATGGAGATGTCTTCTTGGTGCGAGAGAGCTACACTACAGCCCGAAGAAAGCGGCAAAGGTTATTAATGTTTGCTGTGCATTACATAATATATGCATATTTTATAAAGTAGATGTTGATGATGAACAGGTTTCCATAGAACCATCTGAAAGTACAGAAATATTCAATGAACTCACAGCATTAGGAAGTTCCGAATATATGACAACGGCGAGGAAAATTCGCACAAATATTGGAATCAACCTTTAATTTTTTTAAAACAAATAAATATAAACGATAAAATATATGTATTTATTCAATAGTCAACGAAAAATGATTATTAAAGTAAAAAAAAACTAAACAACATAACACATTAATATAAAAAAAAAAATGAATACAAACTAAATTCATACTTCAATGTAAATTACGATAAATTATTATAAAAAAAAATTGCACAGAAAAGTTGTCCGTAATTTATTTCAATATTTCTTGTTTTAGCTCCTCAATTTCTAGAAGCCGACGATTGTACTCAATCCTATCTTCAATCTCTCGTATTCGTAAGTCTTCTATGGCCATATTATGCCTTTTCATTTCCTCGAGTTTTTCCTTTTTTGTTTTTAACATATCTTTGTAATTTTTTTCTTGTGAATCGTGTATTTTGTCAAGTGCACGGTATATTCTTGTGGTGTTTCTACGAATTTCCTTAACTTCTTCAACTAACTTTTAACACTTTCACTTAATTCCTTCTGGATAATTATTTCCTTATCAAAAGCTTCAGAGGCAGTAGTTCTGTGTTGGCTTATACCTGCTTGCGGACGAGAAGAGGAACATTGTGGTTCATTTGTCGGCATCGGTTGTTCATACAACATTTCTATTTCCATTTCTGTCAATTCTTCTTGAGGAAGAAAATCAAGTGGAATGGAAGTAACTTTGTTGGGAGGCTCGAAATTTTCTTTATTTGAAATTCTTTCTGAGTCGTTTAATCCGAAAGTTGTTGCAGCAATACCTTCTACGGATTCTTTCATCCCAACCAAATTATAAACGGCCTGTTCAAAATCAGAAAATGTTTGTTCCTTATTGGGTCCACCACCAGCCCCTTTCCTAGCTTTGATGTTCATTTTTTTTGATCAGTCCACACCTATGGTTACAGAAAATGTAAAGTAAACTTAAATCCACAAACTATTTTCTATTTCATATAAATACCTTTTTCCACTCCATTATAGTTTTGCTTGGTGGTCCTGAAGAATTTAATTGATGTTCAACCCTTTGCCAAAACAATGCAAGTTCTTCTTTGCTTCGTTTATGAAAGCCACACGCAATATCCTGGAACGATCGTCAATAATCTTTAATTTCACTTTGTTTACAATTGTTTTTTGACCATTCTCATATTAGTATCGCGACTCTCGAACAAAATGTCCGAAAGTTGGAAATATTTATTTGGTAGCATTTTTATTCGTTTCGAAAGTAGTATACAGTGCCAATTCAAATTCGATTCGAAAAACACTTCCGAATGATTTTAACTTTCGAATCGAAATACAGGGTAGGGCCCCAGGTGTATTCCGATGCTTAAAAGGCTTTTCAGGGAACCCCGGAGAATTCAGCTTCTTAAAATAAATGTTCTCAAAAAGTTTTCTAACTGAATGGGGATGAAATATAGTAAATTACATTGTCACCACATCTAGTGGTTCATAGTATTAAAGTAAACGACCCCAGTATAAGAGAACATCAATACGAATAGGATCGCTGAAGTCATTATAGAGAGTAAGGAGTTAGTTGATCTGGCTAACCTGTCACGGCGGTCAGATAAAAGGACCTAATGTTAAGATATATTAAGTAATTGAATTAATAAACGATTATCCTTGTCATACGGCAAAATGCTGGTTTTTCAATTGCCTACTACATTTAATCAACTGAGTGATCTCGAGTTGTAACACAAGAAAACCTAAGATTGACTCAGGCCATATCATCCTTAAACAGATTGAAATACTATGATCTAAAAAGCAAAAATTATTTTAATGATTGCCACAGCCGAATGCGATATCCTTGATATGTAGAGCAAGGTGTGAAATGTTGAATCTAAACGGGTCGCCTTTCATCAAATCATTGCACAATATGCATTTTTTGGCAATATTTACGACTTATTTATTTATTTGATCGGTTGTGGACTTTCCTGGCCTAAAACCACACTGATAAGGACCGATCTGGTTGTTGGTAACGATTTCAGCCGTTCACATATTACGGCAGATAGGATCTTTTAGGCGGTGTTGAGGAGACTTAAGCCTCTATAGTTGGCGCAGTTCAGCGGTTCTTAGATATAGCTTGTTGGTATCGTTGCCATTGTTCTTCGATATAAGATGTTGGTGGTATGGTGTAAAATGAGAAGGGATACGCGTTGCGCTAAGGCCTTGTCGGTCTCTTGCGATTGCAGTCTTTCGATATTTTTTCACAATATTTCTGATATTTTGTGGCGTGGTGGATATCCGCATCCTTATCTTGGCTGCAACAAGGTAGTGGTCTGAGTCGATGTTAGCCCCTCGGAATGTTCGGACATACAAAATACTGGATGCGTGCCTCTTGTCTATCGCAATGAGGTCAATTTGGTTGTCCCCTTATGGATAACAAGGTGAGGAAACCGTGTGCTGGCTGTAGTGGCATTTCGTTCCGTAGCGAAAGTCCGTTACCAGACGTGTTGCCATGTAGGCTATATTTTCCAACAATACTGCTAAAGATGTCTTCTCTTCCTACCTTTGCGTTAAAATCTTCCAGCACGATTTTAACATCGTACTTTGGTAATCGCTAATAGGTTTTGTCAAGGAGCTCGTAGAAGTAATCCTTAGTTATATCATCTTTTTCCTTCGTCGGAGCGTGAGCGCATATAAGGCTTATGTTGGCGAATTTTGGCCATGATGCGGATTGTTACAATGAGTTTGTTAATATCTTAGAAACAAAAGACTTCTTGCCTAAGTCTGGCACTTATAACATATCCGCATCCCAATAGTCGCTGTCTCTGCTCTTTATGACACAGTTTATAGTAGATGTCACAATTTTTCATCCTCTTTTTTCCCGGCCCATCCAATCGTATTTCTTGGATGGCAGTAATGTCTGCTTTGTAGCAGTTTAGGGCTTCCGCTAGTTCTACGTACGTCGTTGTCCTTTTTTCATTTAGCAGGGTCGTCAACAATAATACCAGTCCTTTCCAAGGCTATTGGTTGCATCGTAACAATGTTTTTTTCCATGGGTGGGTATTTAACCCAAAGCACAACCCAACAGCTGGAGGGCCAGTTCCAATTTATTAGATACCCCTAGGATACAGGGCCATCAGTATCCACTACGGGATTGAGCGCTGCCGTTGACCTTTCGATTCATCCGCCACCATCTCTGATCAAGGGGCCTGACTAACCCTTGAGATTCCTAGATGACCAGTCGTCCTAAGGAAGCAGCTCATCTAGGTTCGGCTGCAGACAGGGTATTTATTCCGCACCATTCTGACCAGGGTGATTATAGCTTTGGTGTTTTATGTCTTGTTATCAACACTCGCACTTATCGTTTAGCAAGTCAAATCCGGTTGGATGAGACCAGTACTCGATGGTTACCACTTGAAAGTAAAAAATAAGCACATTTGATGTGTAGTCAGAGTTGCAACCACTGCGCTTTGCAGTCAATCAGAGTCTACCTTCGTTTTACAGCACCCAACCATCCACTTCAATAAGACGTTAAAATCCAAGTATTACACATTCCAAAGATAGTAAGGGTATTCATGCAACGTGTTAATTTTATTACGTGCGAAAGATTATAATTTAACGACGACGTTTCATGAACGACACTAAAACTGTACCACTAAATAATGCCGTAACCCACTGAATTCAATCTCATTTAAGTAATTTATTTATTGATAGAATTTTGTTCCTATTCTTCTCTTTCCGTTCTCGAAAAATTTTTTCAGTTAAACGCATACGTTTGATGTTTTCCGATATTGTTGGAAAAAATTTCCCATACAAATTTTGACAGTTCATCCAAACATTAGATTTACTACAAACAACATTTATGTCCCATTTTAGCCACACCTCTAAATTGGGAGAATACTAGGATTTGTCTCTTTTAACTTTATTGTTAAAAAAAAGTGCTAACAGATGTCTTGTAAATTTCCTTTGCACTAGCACCACAACAAGACTTTCCTACATTTTTTGACTGTGATTAAGACGACACTTCCATTTTCAGAAATGAATGACGGTATATCCAGTCCTCCTTCACCAGTTATTCCGTCCATTTCTGGGTAAGCAACTTGACATTCACCACGTCGAACTGAAAAGATATATAAAATTTAAAATGAGCATTTACGAACTATATTTTCTAACGAAAATCGATAAAAAGGAATTGAATTAATAGTAAAAAACATATGAGAAGACTACAATCCGCTGTGCGGATCGTTAAATAATCTATCCCATGGCATCCTTAATATTAATATCCCCAAAAAGTGGACTTTATGGGGATATAATAAAGAAAATACCATAGTCACAACATGATTTTTGTAGGAAAACACCCCCAAAAAGTGGGCGTAGGTATGGTAAATGATCTATAGACGAAATGTTTCAATATTATTACGGAAGTATTTGCATCAATAGTTTATTCGAACTTTTTTAAAATTTGGACATAAAGCAAAAAACTTTATATGAACCAAAAAGAACGTTTTTCTCAAAAGTGGGCGTGGTAGTGGGAGGATTTTGCAAATTTTTACACTTGTTCTGTAGCCTCGCACAAGGATCCTACATAAAAAATTTCATTATCCTAGCTCAAAATTTAAGGCCTAAAAATCGGTGACATTCAGACAGACGCACGGACGCATGTTAGAAATCAGGACCTAGCATTCTCACAACCATTCATGTGTGCGTGTGTATTTCTTGCACTATGGCGGGACCTCCTGTTTTATGCCGATTCCGGACTGCTGAGTTGAGATCAGCTTTTCTTGACAATTGATACCACCCTGATGATTTATCAAATCATCACGACAAGCCATCACAGCCTTCGTACCTTATTAAAAAAAACATACGATCGTTGAATACCCTATCCCATCCTATCCTAATTATAAATGTACCCAAAAAGTGGGCGTTGATAAAAACTGAATGAATCTTGTTCATACGGTGCATATAAATATGGGATAGGCATTACAAATCGTGTTTTTAAATAACGCCCCCAAAAGTGGGCATGGGACAATGATCTATAGTCGAAATTTTCACAGTATTATTCTTGAAATATTATAATTAGAAGTTTTTTCGAGTTTTCCTAAAATTGTACAAAAAAAAACTTTAAGGGAAAGATTGTAATTTTACGACGACTTTTCATGAACAACTCTAAACTGCACTTATAAATAACGGTAACGGTAAATAGCGGTAACCCAATGAATTCAATGGGCCTGCGCACACGAGTATGCTTCAACCGGTTGAACGTCATGTTTGTTGGTGGGACGGGTGAGGAGGGAGCACAGTTTAAGAGGCATTGGAGAGCAATTTTTCACCCAAAATTAAGTGGTTGAAGAGGTTGAATCTACCAACACATGCATGCGTTTCTGACAGTTGTGGTATTAAAAAAAAATACGGCGGCTAGTTCGGTGTTAATCGAATTACACATACATATAAAGTTTGGTATATTACACAAAATTCAACCGGTTGAACATATTCCCGTGTGTTTGGAAAGTAACCATAATGACTACGGTTGAAGCATACTCGTGTGCGCAGGCCCAATCACATTTTAGGAATTTATTTATTGATAGAATTTTATTCCTATTGTTCTCTTTCCGTTCTCGATCATTTTCAGTATAGTGCATACGTTTGATGTGTGAAAGTGACTGATTAAATGCCAAAATAGCATTTCAAAAGTTTACATAGTTTACCATCTGAGTTAACGCACCCAATTCCTGTGAAAAAATTTCGATATTGTTGGAAAATATTTCCCATACAAATTTTGACAGTTCATTTATCACGTCGTAATTTTATCACGTTTACAACGACTTTCCGACGTTGCATGTTGACGAAACATAGTGTTATAAAATCTGTTTTCAGTGCGCGAACACACCCGGATGTGTGAAGATTTCCTGAACACATCCATTAAGTGGTACTAGATGCTCCCACCGGAATGGCTAGAATAGTGGAATCTGTCAACACCAGTTCTCGAACACTCAAGAAAACCGCAGGAAGCTCGGAGAATATGTCATCTCTTTCTAGAATAGTATGTTGAATAATATAAATAGAGATGAGGCGATGATGGTTGATTGTTGTTGAGAACATTAAACAGAAGAGGTGCAGGCGAAAAAATAATTTAGGCATGGCGATTCGCTTTCATGTAACTTCTTTAATTTGATTCTTGAGAGGATTGTGCAAAACTCCCGAGCCAACACCAGAGGCACAATTTCCCAAAAATGTTGGACTCGATGTGATGTCATAGCCACTTTTGCTAGTATAGAGAAGGAAGCGGTAAAAATGGCAGTAAATGAGGGTAAGGCTAAGTATATGCTGTCAATACGAAAGGACACACAATATCGACGAATTGGACAGAACGTATGTATGGGACTTTGTCTACCTCGGCTCCGCTATTAACTCTGACAACATCTCGTCAGAAATCAAACGAAGAATTACTTTTGCCAACCGCTGTTTCTTCGGGCTAAGAAGGCAATTTTGTAGTAAAGCCCTCACTCGAACTACTTAGGAGATCCTATAGGCAGTTAGCTAAGGACCGGGCTAATTGGAGAGGCATGTTGGTTGAGGTAAGTAAGTAAGTGCATGCGAACTACTAGCGGAAGCCCTAAACTGCTACAAAGCAGAAATTACTGCCATCCGGGTAATACGATGGGATGGGCCGGGAAATAAGAGGATGAATAACTGTGACGTCTACTACGGAGCTAGTTATAGTGAGCAAAACCAGCGACCATTCGGATGCAGATTTGTTAGAAGTGCCAGACTAAGGCAAAAAGTCCTATGTTTCCAAGACATAAGCGAACGCATTGTAACAATTCGCATCAAGGCCAAATTTGCCAACATAAGCCATATATGCGCTCACTTCTATGCGTTCCTTTACAAAATCTATGAGCGACTACCAAAGTAGGATGTAAAGATCGTGCTGGGAGATTTTAACGCAAAGGTAGGAAGAGAAGACATCTTTAGCAGTATTGTCGGAAAACACAGCCTACACGACAACACATCTGGCAACGGAATAGGGCTAATTGACTTCGCTACAAACAAAAAATATGAGAAGGCTACAATCCCCTGTGCGGATCGTTTAATACCCTATCCCATCTCATCCTTAAAATTAGTATCCCCTAATCGTGGGCTTTATGGTAATGAAATATAGAAAATGACGTCACAAGATATTGTACAGACAGTTTATCAAAATATTTTATTATTCGACAAAAAACAACGTTTTCTATTGCATATACTAAGGGGTTGGGTATACAAATGGTTTTTGTAGGAAAACGTCCCCAAAAAGTGGGCGTGGGTTAAAATGATGTATAGGCGAAATGTTCATATTTTTATAGCCAATGATCTTGTTTTTTTTTCAAATATTTTAAAAATGTACCAACAAATGTTTTTTTTTTGAAAACGCCCCCAAAAAGTGGGCATGGCAAAAAACTTTGTATGGACGAAATTTAGGTATTAAGATTCTCTAAATATGTTAATCAAGCACTTTTTCAAAATTACTTCCGGTTTGGCCAAAAACCATGTTTTTCTAAAACGTTGATTTTTGTCGAACCATAAAAGATTTTTATAAACTGTCTGAACAGTATGTTGTGACAACGTCATTTCTATATTTCATTACCATAAAGCTCACAATTTGGGGATACTAATTTTAAGGATGGGATGGGACAGGGTATTAAACGATTTGCACTGCGGATTGTAGCCTTCTTATATGATTTTATATGTTTTTTACTTATAAACAGTCAGTTAAAGTTTACTCAGCTCACTGAAGAGCAGATAATTTCATTCGCCAGATAATTGTTCTATACCTAGAGTGTGCTATACGCCTATTGAAAAACGTATTTTTGTGTTATCTGATTTTTAAGTGTTATCTGATTGCTTATCTGGTGATTAAAAAATCGGCCCTAAGCATATAAGAAAAAACACGCCGCATGACGTTTATTCCTCATAAAAAATACAAAACAAAAGTATAAATATGGAAAAGAAAGGGAAAGACTTTTTCTTTGCTGCGAAATTACTCACGAATACGAACCACAAGACGTTTATATTTAAAAACATATGAGAGGCTACAATCCGCTATACAAATCGCTGAATACCCTATCCCATCCCATCCTTTAAATTAATATCCTCAAAATATAGGCCTTATGGCGATGAAATACAGAAAATGACATTGTCACAATATATTGCTCAGACAGTTTCTCAAAATCTTGTGTGGTTCGACAAAAAACAACGTATTTCTATTGCTAATGCCTTGGGATGGGTTATACAAATGGTTTTTGTAAGAAAACGCCCCCAAAATGTGGGCGTAGGTGAAAATGATCTATGGACAAAATGTTTATATTACCATTTCGGAAGTATTTGCATCAAAATTTTTTTCGAAAGTTTTAAAATTTGGACAAAAAGCGTTTTTTCTTAAAGACGCCCCCAAAAAGTGGGCGTGGCAAAAAACTTTGTATGAACGAAATATAGATATTAGGATTGTCTAAATATGCTAGGTAGGTAGGTAGATTGGCTGTTCGTACAAGACGAAACACAATTAGCGCTGAGGTGCGCCGTTTTGATGCAAAAAAAAAAAACTCGTGCGGTCAAATGTTATGTCTTGTTGTTAGTTGGCGTGTCCTAAATCCAACCAGTGGCATTTAGGAAGGCGATTAGTTCTTTGATGTGTTTATCAGAGAGGTCGCGGATATTGTCAAAGAAAGGTTTGCCTAAGGTTCGTTGTCTTGCTCTTGACAGAGCCGGGCATTTGCACAGAAAGTGAGTTAAAGTTTCCTTCTCCCCCACCTCCTTGCAACTGCGACAGTTGGTGTTGTGGGGTATACCCATTCTAACAGCATGGTCACCGATGGGCCAGTGTCCAGTGGTAATTGCTATCACCCTGGAGACTTCCTTACGGGATCTGCTTAAGAGGTCCCGTGTTTTAGTCTTGTTGTAGCGAGGCCACATATCTCTTGAAATGGCGCACCCACTGAGGTGCGCTTTCTTGACCCTTTGTTCTATGTTGGTTTTCCAATTAAGCTTAGTATCTAGGATAGTCCCTAGATATTTGGCATTGGATGAGAGTGAGAGCGCTTGTCCATTAAGTCGGGGGAGGTTAAAGGCTGGTATTTTGGTCTTCGTGGTGAAAAGCATCATTTCCGTTTTGCTCGGATTAACACCCAGGCCACAGCTTGTAGCCCACGTGCTAACAGAGCCCAGAGCGTACTCCATGATTTCGCTAATCACTGGGAGAAACTTTCCTGACACTAGGATCACCACGTCGTCCGCCTATGCCACTGCCTTAATCCTATCCCGATCAAGTCGGACTAACAGTTTGTTCATAACCATAAGCCACAGCAGAGGAGATATCACACCGCCCTGTGGTGTACCTCTGTCAGCATATCGCGTTAAGCTGCTGTTGCCTAGTGTTGATTGAATGATTCTAGACCTTAGCATGGATATAATCCATTGGCTAAAATGCTCCTCTACACCAGTTACGGTTAGGGCTTCTAGTATGCTGTCAGTTTGTACATTATTGAAAGCCCCTTCTATATCAAGGAAAGTGGCTAGGGTGTACTCTTTGTAGTAGAGGGACTTTTCGATGGTCCCAATCACCTCATGCAGAGCGGTTTCAGTCGATCTGCCTTTGAGATAAGCGTGTTGTGATGTGGATAGCGGTTATTCATTGAGAATGCTTCGCACATGGATGTCAAGGATCCGCTCCAGGATCTTTAGTATAAAGGAAGCAAGGCTGATGGGCCTAAAATCTTTTGCAGATTCATGTCCACGTCTGCCTGCCTTTGGTATAAAAACTACCCTGACACGTCTCCATGAGTGTGGAATAAAGTTTAATAAAATACAACTTCTGTAAATTGGCAACAACCACGGTAATACAGTATCCTGTGAGTTTTGTAGCATGATCGGCAAGATACCATCAAGGCCAGGTGATTTATAGGGTGAGAAGCTATTAATTGCCCAGGATGTCCTTTCTTTGGTTATAATGGATTTGATATTTTCCCAAGTTGTATGGTCAGCGGGCCGAGAGTCAGCAGATGCTGGCGGCACCTCTTTACAACCCGGGAAGTGTGTGTTAATTAGGATAGACAGAGATTCGGGTGAGGTCTCTGCCCAGCTACCATCCGACTTTCTTATTAAGGACGGGTTTGAATGGTCCTTCGCTAAGATTTTGCTCAGTCTGGATTCGCAGTATTCCTGCCAGGATTCTTTCTTGGCGCTACGAATAGCCGCTTTGTAAATTCTAAGGCAATCTTTATAGGGCTGCCAAAAATTGTATTTATGGCAGATGTTAAAAATGACCCCGGTCATATTCCTAAGTTTACTACGGTCCTCACTCCACCAGGGAGGTAGTTTTTTCCTACCGTAGCTGGCTGGACACGAGACCTTGAAAGCAGTACTCATTGCCTTCTCAAAGGTAACGATAGCTGCATTCAGTTCGTCTGTCGAAGTGAACTTAGATTTTGGTATTGCTTGAAGTCTAGAATTAACTATTTGGTCAAACTTTGGCCAGTTGATTCTTTTGGGATTTCTAAAGGGGATTGGTGCATCAATACGTATACTGACCTCAAAGAGTATCCAGCTGTGATCAGAGAAGGATTTCAGGTTGGATACTCTCCAGTTATTCACCTTTAGGTTGTCGTTGTTTGTGGCTAGTGTGATGTCAATGACATCTTCCCAGCCCCTAAAACTCACCGTGCTCGGGAATGTGAAGGTTGGGGTACAACCCTTGTTGCAGATTGACAGGTTGTTATGAATTATAAAATCAAAAAGAGACTCACCTCGTTCATTGATCTCTGAGCTGCCCCACAGGGTATGCCTGGCATTGGCATCGCAGCCCAGAATCAAGTGGGTCTTCCTTTTTGATAAGGTGGCTGAGAGAAACTCCACCTCCTTCGGCGGAGCACTCTGGTTATGTGCCATATAGGCCGAAGCAGCATACAGACACTCCTGCTTACCAGCTTCAATCCGTATAACAGCTAGGTCGTTGCAGCTAAGGTTGGGACAAAAGAAAGCTTTGATATGTTTTTTAACTAAAATACAGGATCTTGGCTTACCGTTGTTTTTGTCGATGTTGTAGAAAAGGTTGTAGTCCTTATCATTTAGCCCTTTGATAGTGGAACCTCCCACCCAGGGTTCTTGAATTAGGCTGATGTCGATGTCTTCCTCTTTCAGAAAGACTAGAAGGTTTTCACTAGCGCACCTAGAGTGCTGCAGGTTAATCTGCAGAACTCTGAGCATCTCGTGTGGATGTGGCATCTAGTCGCAGGACTTCCAACAGATTGTTGGCGTCATCGACTTCGTCCGGGTCTTCACCTGGACGCGCTGATCTGAACATTTTGAGTTTGGCATGTCTGATGCCAAACCTCAATCTGTTATCGGCCTTCTCTAGGGCTTCTAGAGACTCCTCGTTGATGAGTAAGAGGAAGGGCTTAGTGTGAGGGGTTGGTGTCTCTACCTTAAGGACGGACCAGTCAGTCATGGGAATTCCGGGGTTGTGCAGCTGTAGGACCTGGATCAGTTTGACCCTGTCTAAGTGCATATTGGGTAGCCAAATGCGGGCTCGCGGTCGCCAAGGAATGTCATCGGCTGGAACGAGCTTCAAACTAAAACCCGTCCAGTTGTTCCGAATCTTGGCAACACAGTTTTCGAGGAAATCCCTCGAAAATTTGTCCGCACATTTAACCACCCTAATACCCCTAACCACTTCTTCGGAATCGAAGCATGGCAGAGGGCCACCCGGATTGTCCAGCAGAAAGTCCATAACCATCTCAGAAAGCTTGGCCTCAATCTCACCCCAAGCGTCCGCCACCTTGCTGCAATTAGTCGGCTGCTCGTCGATAATTGCAACTTGCAGGTCGTCTCTTGCGACCCGGGTATTGGAGCGCTTCGGTTTGGGTTTGACTTTGGCCTCCGCATGCTTAGATGAGTTACCGGAGGCTGTAAACTTCCCCCGCTTTGAGGCGTTAGTTGGCTCATCATGAGACCTACTACGCTTTGCGGTTTCAGACTCTAGCCGCTTTTCTTTGAGTTTGTTGTAGTCTTCAACAATCTTAAGGTATAAGTGTTTGTCGCTGTCTTTGGTATGTACAATACCAGCCGCTTCATTCTTAGCTATCTTACTGAGAATGAAGCAGGCTCTACTATACTGACTTTTGGTGATGTTCGATGCGCTCGGTTGTTGGCCATCACAAGCGACCTTAGCCGGAATCGTTCTGGTATTTAATGGCTTAGACGCTGTCGGTGTACTGACTGCACATGTTCCAACGTCTAAGTCGGTTGTTTTAGGCAAGACGTTAGATGAAGCGAGTGTACTAACTATACACTGCCCATCGCCTGCGTTTTGTTGGGTGTTAATTGGCTGAGACTCCGCGAGTGTACTAACTATACAATGCGCGTCGCCTGAAGAGGTCTCTAGAGATACCACAGACGTCGTGGGAATACTACTTGTGTCCTTCACAACGCCTGTAACCGTCTCTTGAGAGGAGGCTAGTAACTCCTCTTCCGAAGAGGTACCGACCTGCTTATCCTCAAGTTTATTTATTTTTTTTTTGTATTTTTTTATTAATTTATTTTTTTTATTTTTGTTTGGTTCATTTTAGACCCACGAGTAAAACGGAAATTAGGTCCACTCCGGCAGAGCCGATATACCGGAGTAAGGCAAAAGATACGACAGACCATGCCTGTGCATCTGAAGAAGCTCGTTAGCGGCTGGTTTAACCCCCAGCCTTGCATTCTTGGGCACGGTTTGCATTAAGTGCGCTCACACCACCACTGAAATCAGGTACCTCTAGTCCTATGGTCAAAAGGCATAACAACGGGATATTTTTCTATTGAGAAGTAAAGTAACATCACCGCAATGCCCTCTGACCTTAGCTGATTGCCGTCTTGACAACGTACAAGAACACTGTAGCAATCATTACCGGCCGGCACCCACTGGGAGGGTTTGGATGAGGATTTTCGCCGGCCAAAATATATGCTACTCAGACACTTTATTGAAATTCCTTACGGTTTGGCCAAAAAATAAGTTTTCCTAAAAAGGGGGCGTGGCAGTGGGCGGATTTCAAAATTTTTTACACTTGTTCTTGTGGCACGGACGAGGATCCTATATATGTACCAAATTTCATTATCCTAGCTCAAAATTGAAGGCTTTGAGGTATATGTAGCAAAATTATTTCTCTATGTTACAAACTTTTTTTTTTTTTTTTATTGTGCTTGTGCTTGTGCATCTGATTTGAAGGGCTGAATAGCTCTTTTGGCCTGTCTTAGGCCTGGGATGTTTCCCCAGTATGAAACACATCTGTTTTGTTCCCAGTTTTTTATGACTAGATTTATGGCTGATTTGGGGATTGCACAGAAGGGTTCAGGTCCAATGAAGGGGGTTTCGGAACCTTTTCTGGCTAGTTCATCAGCTTTTTCGTTACCTTCAACTCCCTTATGTCCGGGGACCCACCATAGTTTGGTTTTGTTCCTGGAACTGAGTGTTTGGAGGGAGTTGAAGCAGTGTAGTACTGATTTGGAGTCAATGATGTGTGAGCTAAGGGCTTTTATAGCTGCTTGACTGTCCGTGAATATATGGATGTTTGCGCCTTTAATACCTGAGTTGTGTATTAGGTTTGCGCATTCTTTTATGGCATGGAGCTCAGCTTGGAATACACTAGGGTTTTTCCCCATAGGATTGAGATGTTGCCAGCTCCTACCCCTGAGTCCATTTTAGAACCATCCGCATACCACTTTAGGCCGGTTAGGCAGTTTGGAGGGTTGTTGCTACACCATGCTTCTCTGGTTGTGATCTCCGTTGAGAATCTTTTGTCGAAGCATAGTGTCTTTGGTAAGCGGTCTGTAACCGCACAGATCATGTCAAGTTCTGGAAGTTCGGATAGAAGTTCAATTAGTTTTAGATGTTCACTAATGTTTAATTCTTCCGCTTGTGTCAAACTTGCTGAGCTGCGAATTGCCACTTTTTTTATATAAATGTGGAGAGGTGTTAGTCCTATTATGGCTTCCATAGCCGCCGTGGGACAGGTACGCATAGCTCCGGTAATGCCCAGACAGGCAAGCCGTTGTACCTTGTTTAATTTATTTATAGTTGTTTTTTTTGTGACTTTGTTCCACCATACTATTGAAGCGTATGTTATAATGGGCCTGACCATGATCGTGTAGATCCAGTGTGTGGTCTTTGGAGAGATTCCCCAGGTTATACCATACATGCTTCGGCAAGCCCAGAAAGCTTTGGTTGCTTTTTGAATTTTGTTGTTGATGTGGGAGTTCCAGCTTAGTTTTTTATCGAGGAACACTCCAAGATATTTTACTTCGTTGGAGTACTCAATGTATGTACCATTTATTGAAATTTGGGTAAGATTTAATTTCCTCCTTTTTGTAAAAGGGACGATGATAGCCTCGCTGGGGTTTATAGAGAGACTTTCTTTATTACACCAGTCTATGACTATCTTAAGGGCGTTTTGCAAACGTGTTGTAACTTCGTTTGGTTCTTTGCCCTTTATTAGGATGACTAGGTCATCGGCGTATCCAATTATATTGAAACCTGCATTACTTAGGTCTTGAAGTAGGTTATCGATAACCAGAGACCATAGTAGGGGTGAGAGTACTCCTCCCTGAGGGCAGCCTTTAACGGCTGTTACTGATACTGAGGTCTGTGCTAATGAAGCAGTTATTTTCCGACTTTCAAGCATCGCTTTGATCCATTTGATGGTGGGATGATCTATTCTTCTATGAGTCAAAGCATTTGATATGGAGTCATATCCAGTGTTGTCAAAAGCGCCCTCTATGTCAAGGAAGGCACATAAAGCTACTTCTTTGTTTTCGTATGCACTTTTTATTTGTGATGTTAAACTTAGAAGTGCTCCTTTCGTGGATTTACCTTTTTGGTAGGCGAATTGACATGGGTGCAGAGGAGTGCTTTCATTTAAGCACTCTCTAATGTGTACGTCAAGTATTCTTTCCATTGTTTTCAGGAAAAACGATGTTAAGCTTATTGGACGGTATGATTTAGGTAGTTCTATTGGTTTGCCTGGTTTGGGGATAAATACCACGTTTACCTCCCTCCAGGTTTGTGGTATGTAGCCCCAATTGAAACTAAACCTAAATAAGGCTACCATAGTGGGTAGGAAAAAGTCCAAGCCCTTTTGTATAAGAGCAGGAAAGATTCGGTCTGTCCCTGGTGCCTTGTATGGTTTAAATGAGTTGATCGCCCATTTGACCTTATCCGGAGTGAAAAGTTTGCCGGATAAACTATTAATCCTTTTCAGGTTTATAGGGGGTGAGTCATCTATCATGTGTTCATGAAACTCACTTGTGATTGTAGAGCCGGGAAAGTGTACCTTAAGAAGTGTGGTCAACGTTTCTTCCCGGTCGCATGTGATTTTACCGTCAGCTTTGACTAGTAATCCCATGCAGTTTGTTTTATCTTTCGAGAGTGCCCTCTGGAGACGCGCCACCGCCGGAAGCTCTTCGAGTTCCTCACAGTATTTGCACCAGGACGCTTTTTTTGATTTTCGCAACTCTATGTTGTATTGGGTAAGTAGAGATTTATATTGGTCCCACTTTCCGGTGCGTTTGGCTTTATTGAAAAGTTTTCTTACTCTTTTACGGAAACTTTCTAGGTTATCGTTCCACCATGGTGTGCACCTCTTTGCCACAGTGCGTTTAACCTTACAGCTATTTGTAAAAGATGAGATGATAATGTCATTTAGTTGACATTGTGCGACTTCCGCTTCACTTACACATGAAGGTTTTTCTGGAAGTATGTCACATTTAATCGATAGATTTTCTCGATACGTTCTCCAATTTGTGAGTTTGTTGTCGTATTTAATCGGCGCATCCTCGGTGTTGCATCTTAATTGGAAACTTATGTGCATGTGATCCGATAAAGATGCCTCACCAGAAACGTGCCAATTTTCGACGGTGTTTTGGACAAACGGAGAAGAGATGGTAAGGTCTAAAACTTCTTCTCTTAAAACGTTTCTAAACGTGGGTTTATTACCCTTATTTAGTATAACTAAATTGTTGCTATATAGGTATTCTAATAAGGACTCACCTCTTTTGTTTGTATCTCGACTGCCCCATATTGTGTTATGCGAGTTGGCGTCGCAGCCGAAGATAAGATGTAGTTGCTGGGTCTGGCAGTACTGGACAAGTTCCTGTACTGGGCGAGGTGGTATTTCGTCATCTCCAGCAAAGTACGCCGATGCGCATACAATTTTTCGTAGCTCTCGGCCGTTGCGTCTTTCTAAAAGGACAGCCACCAGATCTTTGGTAATGAAACCTGGAATGGGAGAGAATTTTATATCTTTTGCAACTAAAAGAGCTGCCCTTTGTCTAAAATTTCCCCGGGCGAAGATGAGCTCTCTGGTTTTACTTTGTAAACCAAATATCTTACCCTCTGTTGCCCATGGCTCCTGGATTAAACCTAGAGCGATGTTCCCTTCGGCACATCTTTGGTTGTAGGTGTCCGAGGCACCTATAGCTCGGTGCAGGTTTGCCTGCAGCACATTTAGTAGGGTGGTCATCGCTTCCTACCGTGCTCAGGGTTTCGTACCCTATAAGGCTTGTTATCGCCTCTTCTGCGTACGATACCCTGTTGAGAAAGACCTTCGTGTCTATCTCTCGGACCGTTTTTACGCTGTCCGTGTTTTTGCCGTTCACGCGCCCGTTCCGCAGCTAGCTTTGGTCTAAACTGTTGCTGGCTGATGTTAACGTTACAAACTAAGTATCAAAACTAATATACCCCCCTATGGGATAGGGTATAAAAAAAAATCGAGTTTGAGTTCACATGCGGTAGAAGTGGAACTGTACTCTGCTTAATTTCTCTTTCTGTTTACCAACTTCATAGTGTATTTATTTCATTCGAAATTAGTTGAACATACAGATTGACTTAATTGGTGAAAATGTGTTTTGATTAGTTTTCAACCTTGTTCTACCGCATAAACTAGCTTGAAGAATTTCAACTATTTCTTACCCAGAAACTCAGTTCCTTGGCCTACAAAATCGGTTTTATGAAAGTTGAATTCATCTAATTCATTGCCATATCTAAGTACTAACCGCGACCGATGCAGCTTGGTTTCGGTGATCAGACGAAAACCGATATTTTGTTCGATCTCTTTTTCGTTATACTTTTCGTTTTATTGAATCAAATTCACAACGTCCCAAAACATGTTACACTTCAAAAAGACAATCATATCGCCTTTAGTCCCTTCTGAAAGATCTCCAGATCTCTTTTCATTATAAGCACACCTTTCAGGAAGACTCCCATATATCTATAAAACCGTCAAACATTCATAGGCAATCTTAGTCAAAAGTACCGTTCTACAACACATATATCAAATCAGAATTCGTCATCCCACCCAAATCAGACCACTTACCAATTTTCATTTTCATCTTGCAGATTCTCTCTTCCATCTGTCCATTTCAAAGTACCGCAATTTGTATTTACACCCACAAACGTTAGAGTCGTTCCCAATATCACGCATCTCTTTTTAAGAATGTCGTCATATGAAAAACACCTTCCTTCCTGAAGGCAACACTACAATTACAAAAATACATATTCACTATCACTAATCACATACACATCTAAAACTCAATCAAATCTACCTCTTTGGATTCAAGCGCATACCGGTGCACTAACGTCATTTCTCCAACCAACATGCCAACAAGAAACCATCTTTTTTTTGCACACCAACGTACGTGTTGCCTGAGATACAAGTCCATACATCCTTTCATTACGCACGATCAAACAGCCACAACAACAGCCGTCCCAAAAGAAGTTTCACTTGAAAATCAAAGTAAAGACACATCCATTGTTTGTATTAAATGATTAAAGAAATATCACCAAACACCACAGTAAAACAATTTTGAAACCTGAATGGGCATAAATTTACTTTAGCTGCCTTTCACTTTTTGCACTTTTTTTTATTGATTCGTCTCACTGATCATTTATATGCTTTTAAAAATTGACGCTCACATTTAGTTTAAAAGTTATTCACAACATAAAATTGCACTTTTTGGGTTATAATTCCATACAAATTGTGTGTAGTTTCAAACTTTATTTTTTTTTGTTCTGCGGTGTACGCAGCATTGCCATGTTGAAAAAACCATACCAAATTTAAGAACCGTTTTCCACTGAAATTTAATAATCTTTTTTTATTAAAACAACTCCGTTTTACTCTTTATTTTTTACGTCTTTACTCGTCGAGGGCACAATTTAGACTGACTCTCGCAATTCAAAAATACGCTGAATACAACACACAGCGAATACACATATTAAAGAATGTTTTGATAAATACCAATCCATGCTTAAATAATAAAGATGTATGGCTTAACTGGCAGCCTGTGGTACATACTGTTGGTCTTAGTGTGGGTTTTTTTTCGCTTACACAAATAAAAATATTTTAACAAAAAAACTGTTGAATAAGGCGCCTGTCTAACAACTTTACATACCCTGGCCCTGAGCGCAGCAACGAAGTTGCGTGAGCGTGGCTATCCCTAGAAAGACAGTTAAAATACTTTGTTCCCGCGAAGCGGGCCATCCACAGTAGCGGTTAAAAAAAAATTGTTGACTTAGGCGCCTTCCTCTGGCGACTTTACATACAAACGCAACTGCGTGAGCGTGGACTGTCCACAGAAAGAGATTTAAAATTCTTTGATTTTTATTGGCCTTGAAATGCATTGTCATTTTCAAAAAGGCCATAAACTATGAATACTTCCCCATCTTAAATAGTTCACCTATAGCCTATGTATCAAAGGCAATGAATCTTGGTATGCTTTTCAATAACACTCTGTCCTGGAATATGCACATCAACGCCGCCGTGGGTAAGATTTATGGTGTACTCCGTATGCTATGGTGCTTCCAACATTATACTCCTCTGAAAACTCGTTTGCTATACTTCTACTACTATGTAATATAATAAAGCTCAAACTTCCTTACAGCTTGTACAATAGAATACAGTTTGGTTCCTCTAACAGATCGCTACAATTAATTCCCCGCGTTATTCCTGTCTCAATTCGGAGAGACCGTTTTTCGTCAACGCTATCCGACTGTGGAATTCCCTACCAAGGCACCTAAGGATAGTGGGGGGTGAAGCACAGTTTTGTAGAGAGCTACGAATCTATTTCGAAACATAATTTATGACTTTAGTGTTATTATTTTACCATAGAGATATTGTACTTTTATTATTCTTTTATATTTATATATATATCTATATATGTATATATATATATATATATATATATATATATATATTTATATATATATATATATATATATATATATATATACTGCGGGAAGCAGGAATTGATTTTCCCACCACAGCTACCGCAGCGCAACTTAGACGATTGTACGACGAAAAATTCAATGTGCGACGAGGAATCGAAGACGATACCGACGAGGAAGAAGAAGAAGAAGTCGCTGATAATACTCCCGACAATGCTGCCGCGAGTGCCGAAAAATATGCCGAAAATCTATCCGTAGTGCCCAGTGCCGAAAAAGGCGCCGCAAACACAGAGGACGATTCGTTGGAGAGGGAACTCATTAGATTGATAAAGCGACGTGAAATATTGGAGCTTCATATATATATATATATATATATTGCGTAGGTGTATTTCATATAACGTAATATAAAATAATAACCATTGTTTACATTTTTTTTAGAGAAAAATGTTTTTTTTTCTCTTTTTTTTAAATTGGATTTTTTAATAACGAAACAACTGATAAGTAGCTTTTTCTCTTTTAAACACATAATTATTATTATCAGCTTAACACTAAGTTTATAAGAAGTAAATTCTTACTGTTTAAGCATTCATTGAATAAAAAATATACTAAAAATACTATTTTTAATTTAATTTTGATTTTTTTTATCTGGCAATGCTGCTTTGTGTTTCATAACCTTTTAAATAATTGAGAGCGACAAAAAACAGCTGAATTTTTAGCTTAGTTTAATGAGTGGAATAAAAAAAGTGCATAAAGTGATTGGCAGCTAACCCGGGGTTTAGATTTGCATGTAATAAATTCATTACTTTTTAATGGTGTTAGTTTTGTGAGCGTCAGTGTAACTTTCAAGTGATGATGGGTTCTAACTGCATGCATGAAATTACATTCATGAAATTACCTGACATGTCATAGTGTACTTTCACACGTTGACTGTTGAGTCAAGACTTTTTTCGCAGTTCTCTTTGTTAATTTTCTTTCGTGAGTCTCGCGCTTTTACACTGCGACTTTTTCTCTTGACTCAAATTTGACATTCCTCTTTTATTCTGCTTGAAAAAAAAAAAAACACCAGCAACCGAACAAAACTCCGCAAGTAGCCGAAACTGACTCTCCAAGCAACGAAATTATATGAAGCAACATAATGATAAAAAGAAGGAAGAGAAAAGAAAACGTCAAAAAGAGTCGCTGAAAATTTTGCCCACGACTCACAGGGCAAAATATTTTTCCTCTCAACTTTTCGAATTTTCTTTCTCTTTTGCACTCATGTGAGTCGTGAGTCTACGTGTGAAAGCAGACATACTCTGGCGATTATTCTTCTGAATAGACAAATCAAACCAAAAAGGTGTAAGCTTATTTAATATCAACACTTTTGTGAACGCACTCAGCCTCCCTGTTTGCGGTAGCGCCATCTAGTTTATCCTCATGTATAAGAATAACAAAACAGGTTCAAACCACCATACGCTTCCGCTATAGTATTGGTGAAAAAGAAAAATGGACAGACGCGTATGTGCGTTGATTATCGGGGTCTTAACAAAATAACTATTCGAGACAATCATCCACTTCCGCTCATTGAAGATTGTATAAAATATCTTGAAGAAAAATGTTTTTTTTACTCTTTTAGATTTGAAACGCGGTTTTCATTAGGTTCGTGTTTCTAAAGAATCTATACCTTTAACTGCATTTGTAACCCCTAACGGGTCGTGGGAATATCTAAGAATGCCGTTTGGCCTCAAAAATGCCCCAGCGGTATTTCTGCGATTTATTAATAAAATATTTCGCGACATTATTGACGAAGGTAAAATAGTAATCGCCTACAGGAATATCCTTAAGCGATACTCATATAAATGCCATAAAAAAGTACCCTGTACCCAACAACTCGAAGGAGTTGCACTCATGTATTGGACTATTTTCATATTTCCGAAGATTTGTGCCGTCATTTTCCCGTATTGCAAAGCCGCTATTAAAGAAAGGTAAAGACTTTGATTTTGATGACCGATGCTCCGACGCATTTAATGAACTTAAAATAAGATTAATTGAAGCCCCCATTCTTGCTATTTACAATCCAACAAAAGAGACGGAACTACACTTTGATGCCAGCTCTATCGGTTTCGGGGCTGTCTTGTTGCAACGCCAAGATGATGGAAAATTCCATCCTACGGCTTATTTTTCAAAAACCACCTCTGCCGCCGAAGCCAAATACCATAGTTTTGAGTTGGAAACACTTGCTATTATTTATGCCTTGAGACGATTTAGAGTTTATTTAGACGGGATACCTTTCAAAATTATAACCGATTGTAACTCATTAACGATGACTTTAGGAAAAAAAACAGGTTAAACCACGGATAGCTAGATGGGCCTTAGAACTTGAGAATTACAACTATACAATCCAGCATAGAGGGGGTACATCCATGGGACATGTAGACGCGCTAAGTAGATGCCAGATCGCCTCCACATGGGATACTGACGATACAGACTTTCAAATTCAAGTTTCTCAGGGACGGGATGAAGCATAAAAAATTTACGACAACGTTTAGAGCTTGAAGAGGTAAGAGATTTTGAATTATCTGACGGACTTGTTTTTAGAAAAGTAGGGAACGGAAGAAGATTGTTATATGAACCTAATGAAATGGAGGACAATGTAATTCGGCTGATGCACGAGAAAATAGGGCATCAATCAGTTGATAAATGCTGTGGGAAGATTACTCGGCACTATTGGTTCCCGAGTTTGCGCCGAAAAGTGGAACAATTTATTCATAATTGTCTTAAGTGCATTATGTATGCCGCTCCAGTTCGCAATAAATAACGAAACTTGTATAATATTCAAAAACGACCACTGCCTTTTGACACGATACATATCGATCATTTTGGTCCCCTGCCAGCCTTGAGTTCAAAGAGAAAGCACATTTTAGTTGTAGTCGACGGTTTCACCAAGTTTGTTAAATTATACCCAACAAACTCAACCAGCACAAAAGAAGTTACTGCCTCTCTTGATAAATATTTTGCCTACTATAGCCGACGAGACGAATCATATCTGATAGGAGAACTTGTTTTACGTCATTTGAGTTCGAAGATTTTTTGTTAAAGTGAAGCATTAGGCACATAAAAGTCGCTGTGGCCTCGCCTCAAGCAAATGGACAGGTCGAGAGAATAAATAGGGTTATTAAGGCCATGTTTGGAAAGTTGAGCGAGCCATTTGTTGTATCCGATGAATAAAGTAGATGAAATGGTTTTCGGAACAACAACTATTATAATTTTATTTCTCTTCTTCTTACTCTAAACTTAATTCAAAATGATGTGTGTCGCGGTTGGAGGCCAGGAATAGAGAGAGAGCTTTACATGAGGTGTAGACCGCATGTACCTCCAAACGCTTGACGTTTACAAAAAATATACTTTTGAGCTTAGCCGTCTGCGTCGCTGATGTCGACAAATACTTATTTGTGCGTTGCCAACATCTCCTCTTGTGAAGATGTAAAATCCTTGTGCCACCCTGGTTGACGTCGAACTCGAGTTGATCTTCTCAAGGCTGCTGGTGGTGGTTCTTCAGGCTGACTTCGATTTTCATGCATTAACATAGGCTGAGGGCTGGCAGTTATTATTTCATGTTCACTGCTTGTCGACTGCGAAGTCCTGGGTCCTGGGCTTAAAGGCAATGAAAGAGAAGCATCAGGACTGCTCTTCGCAATAGTCATCGGATGCGGCGGTGACGGTGGAACACAATTACTTCCAGATGATAACTGAGGAGCATAACTGTCGATGAGATCAAAATTATTATTATTAAAATGACCAACATTATTTTGTTCTACCCTAGTGTAGCAATGGCGCAACTGATTCGTGTGTTTTTTCCTTAAGTGACATTTGCCATCTAGCCATACCTTAACCAAATAGTTGACATTTCCCAGTTTTTTATTAATTGTTGCATAAACCCAAAATTCCTTGTTATTTTTGTACATATTTGCATATACATTATCGCCGGGAATAAAACTGCGAAATTTGGAACGGTTCCTAGAATTGAAGTTTTTCTCCATCTGCTCATTCCGCTTCATAGGTTTTTCGGTCGGCTTTCGCAATAAATTAATGTTTGTAGCGATCTTCCTTCCTATGAAAACTTCGGCCGGGGACTTCCCTTGTGGAGCATTTCGATTTGGTGTGGAACGATAAGCAAGAAGAAATTCTTGGAGATGCTCCATGTCCGTCCCTCCGTCTTTGAATTTGGAAAGAGCCCTTTTTACAGTGTCAACAAATCGTTCTGCCTGCCCATTTGACTGTGGATGGTACGGTGCTGTTCGGGTATGTTTGATTCCGCGTGAAGAACAAAATTGTTGGAATTGAGCACTGACAAATTGTGTGCCATTATCAGACACTATCTCTTTCGGTTGACCAAATCGTGCGAAGAAATTTGACAATTTTTGAATGACGACGCTTGATGTGATGCTGTCTGTTTGCGAAATGTCTGGGTATTTGGAAAACGCGTCAACGATGACTAAATAATATTTTGAACTCACCGGCCCCGCAATGTCGATATGTATGCGTTCCATTGGGAACGATGTAAGCTGCCAAGATCTGAGCAATGTCTTCGGTGGAGTTTTAGCATGTAGAGCACATCCTTGACACTGCCTTACCCAATTTGTTATATCCAAGTCAATGTTGGGCCAGTACACATGCGAACGGGAAATCTCTTTCATCCTAACGATGCCTTGATGTCCTTTGTGCAGTTGAGACAAAGTTTGCTTTCGCAAGGCTTCTGGTATGATTATGCGTTCGCCGTAGTGTAGACAATTGTCCATCAAGGAAATCGCATCTTTCCTGTGGTAATATTGGGAGAGACTTGGATCGTGTAAATTGCTGTACTCTTGTGGCCATCCGTTAAGAACAAACTGTTTGATTTTCTGCAAAGATTTATCAGAATTAGTAGCTGCACTTACCATTTGATGTGTTACCGGAAGAGATTTGATGTTATCATGTAGAACGACATTGACATCTGCTTCAAATCTGGTGCATGCTACTACATAATCCTCATCTGATTTTATTTGGTTGCTAATAAGTCTTGACAGAACATCAACGTATCCAAAATCCTTCGTTGATACATAATCGATTTCGAAATCATACGACATCAACGTCAAAGCCCACCGCTGAAGTCTATTCGCTGTATGTGTTGGAATGCCCTTCTTCGAACCGAAAATAGCTAGTAAGGGCTTATGATCCGTCTGAAGCTTAAATCTCCGTCCGTATATCATTCGATGGAATTTAGTTACCGCAAAAATTAAAGCAAGAGCCTCTTTCTCGATCTGACTATAATTTTTCTCCGCGGTCGTCAGAGAACGGGAAGCATGATAAATCACCTTTTCGTTACCATTTTCCATTGTATGAGAGATACGGGCCCCTATTCCTACAATCGAAGCATCTGCTGCCACAACAATTGGTAATGCCGGATTGTAATGGGTAATGACCAAGTCAGACGAGAGTATTGATTTAAATCTTTCGAATGACTTTTGACATTCCGTTGACCATGTCCATTTAGCGCTGTTCTTTAAGAGTTCATCTAATGGTGCTCGTAATGAACGCATTTGTTTTACAAATTTTCCGTAATAATTTACTGCACCTAAAAACGATCGAAGCTCGTTGACATTAGTTGGCGGCGGCATATTCTTTATGGCGATGATTTTATTTGGATCCGGTCGAAGACCTTGACGACTGATGACCATACCTAAGAACTTGCATTCCTTAGCAAAAAATTTGCACTTACCCCAGTTAACGGTGAGTCCATATTCGGAAAATCTTTGGAGCACAGCCTTGACTGTGGCAATGTTGTTGACTAGGGTCTTAGTCGCAATGAAAATATCGTCAATGAAAATAAAAACGTTTTCGATACCAGCCAGAATCATCTCCATTCCCTGTTGAAAAGCACCTGGTGCTTGTTTGACTCCAGGAGATAACCTATTTACCATATATAGGCCACGATGCGTGTTGATTGTGAGAATTTGTTTAGCCTCATCATCCACTTCCATTTGCAAATATGCGTCGGAGAGATCTATGCGCGTGAAAATCCTGCAGTCGCCTATATTTGCGAATATATCATCTGGCACTGGAAGTGGGTGGTGATGAGACTCGAGCATGCTGTTCAATCCCGTCGAATAATCCGCGCAGATCCGAATGTTCCCGTTGGCACGCTTTACCACTACGATCGGAGCAGCCCATTTAGAAAAATTAGTTGGTGTTATAACACCAGCTTTTTCCAGCCGGTCCAACTCGTTTTCGACTGCACTTCGTGCAGAATAAGCAACTGGTCTCTTTGGCACAAACACAGGAGTTGCGTTCGGATGCAACTGCAGGCTAATTTTGAATTTTTTGCAGTACCCGGGGCCGTCTTGAAAAACGTTTGGATACTCCCTCTTGATTGATGTCAATAATCCCTCGCTGTCGCTAAAGTCGATTACTTTACAAAAGGATGCAATTGGGCGCTCCCAGAGATTAAATGTCTCCATCAAATCGACTCCGAAAATATTAAGCGATGATATCTGGCAAACAAAAAGTCTGCATTTTTTTTGGCATCCATTTACTTCGATATCAGCTTCCAGTTCTCCAATGATTGGAAGCTGGTTGGATGATGCGTCTTTGGCAGTGTGATGAGTTGCTTTAATTTCCGGAGATCCGATAGCTGACCATACCGACTTGGAAATAATTGAAATGTCAGACCCGGTGTCGATCTGAAGATGAACACTAAACCCATTAATTTTGACGTTGATATGCTTACGCTTTTGTGCCCAGTGAAGCTGATTAACGGCAAAGACACGATTTGTCTTTACCACCCGAGATTGCTTTTGTTGAAACTTATTCTTCCTTTTAGGCGTATGTGAAGTACTGTTCAAGTGTCTTTCATGCTTGGAAAAACACTGACAATATCCTTCCTTATGACCTGTTCGGTTGCACTCCCTGCACTTGTGGTTAATATAGCTGCATTCCTTCGAGAAATGCATACCGCCACAGCTCCAACATGGTGTGCGCGGTGTTAGAGTTTTGTCTTTGGGAGGATTTTTGTTCTCTGAGTGGCCAAAACTCCGATTGCGTGCATGATTTTGCTTTGCAACAATCTGAACTTTAGATGAGCCCGCTTCAACCATACATGTGTCTTTTTTAAGATTTTGGTGTCGAAGAACTTCAGCCACTAATGTGTCTACCTTGAGTTCCGTTGACGACTCCCGATCGAGGAGTGATAAGAGTCTTGTACGAATCTCTGTATCCTTTGAGGATTTGAGTCCCATTACAAAAACTATACATTTAAGTTGGTCGCTGGTGAATTTTTGTAGTTCAAAATTTTCGCAACTGCGGTTGACTTTGGCGGCGTACGTCACAAAATCGTCTACATCGCTTTTCGACATTTGAAGGCATGTATACCTAGTCGCGAACGTGGATTCACATCGTCCAAAGAGTTTAGACAGCGTTTCAGTTGTTTGTGCAAATGAGAAATCGCGCGGAAATTTTGGCAAAATGTAGTCGACATATCTGTCATGCGAAATTGGATGTATTTTTCTAAGTAAAAGTCTTACCTTAGCTGCGTCGTCGAACTCTTTGGCGTCCTCGTTGAACAAATCTTCATACCTCCTAAGCCAGACTGCAAACGTTTGTCCGTCCTCCGGTTCGTAGCGAAACTCGTTTATGCTTTTTGCTAACGCTTCCATCTTAACCTCAACCGCTGTGCCATTTGAAACAGCGTTCCTGTTCGTAAGTTGCAGCAGTTTCTCCAGTAACTCACTATTTTGGTCCATTTGTTTCTGCTGCTGAACAATGATTTGCACCAAAACTGGGTCCAAACTTGGTGATGTGGGTGCTGATGTTCCTGCTGCTGAGTGTGGTGGTGGTGTTGGGTCGTCTCCAGCCATTTTGTGAATGTTGGCTGGTTAATTTTTTTCCTTAAAAAAAAAAAGAAACAATCCTCGTCGCCACTTTGTTGTATCCGATGAATAAAGTAGATGAAATGGTTTTCGGAACAACAACTATTATAATTTTATTTCTCTTCTTCTTACTCTAAACTTAATTCAAAATGATGTGTGTCGCGGTTGGAGGCCAGGAATAGAGAGAGAGCTTTACATGAGGTGTAGACCGCATGTACCTCCAAACGCTTGACGTTTACAAAAAATATACTTTTGAGCTTAGCCGTCTGCGTCGCTGATGTCGACAAATACTTATTTGTGCGTTGCCAACACCATTAAACCATGCTGATTGGGCAAATAAGTTATTTCAGGTAGAATATGCAATCAATAATTCGGTTCATAGCAGTACTAAAGATTGTCCGAGTATGCTCCTCTTTGGGGTTGAACAACGAGGACAGATAATAGACAAATTAACGGAATATTTGGAAGACAAAGCTAATTCTGATTCAAATCGAGATCTGGGAAAGATACGAACAGACGCGACCGAGGCAATTCGAAGGTCACAAGAATATAATTTGAATTATTTCCTCCGACATAGTACTCCAGCAAAAAATTACGAAATAGGTGATTTTGTCGTCATACGAAATGTAGACACCGTAATAGGAACCAACAAGAAATTCGCGCCGAGATATAAAGGACCTTATATAGTCCATTAACTTCTAGGAAATGATAGATATGTCATACGCGATATAGAAAATTGTAAACTGGCTCAGCTGCCGTACGATGGAGTCGTTGAGGCTAATAGAATACGTAAATGGCTACTTCAATGTAATGAAGAAATTGTAGATACTAATGAATCGGATGACGCTCTCATAGATGATGGAGACACCAATATCTAGGGTTTTACAATTAAAAAAAAATATATTGATCGAGGTCGATCAGTTGTCAGATCGGCCGAGTTGTAAGCTTATTTAATATCAACACTTTTGTGAACGCACTCAGCCTCCCTGTTTGCGGTAGCGCCATCTGGTTTATCCTCATGTATAAGAATAACAAAACAGAACCAACTTCGGTTCAAAGAAGAATGAAGTAGCTGTGGCTAACTTCACGTTACAAATTTATATATATAGAAAACGAAGAAGTCGAGAAAGACCAACCATCTTGAATTCTCAAATAAAAACTTCAATTTCCATTCGTTATTTCAAAGGGTATGATAATTTCACAGAAAATTGATATTGGTAATTAAAATAAAAATTGATACTTATTGATTGAAATTTAAAATAAAATCAAAACAAAGCCACTGTCGAAAAAAGGGTACGTCAAATAAAAGAAATTTGACGATAAACATAATATAATCGCAAAATGCACAAGTGTATAAGAGAAAGCAATACCCAAATGTCAAATTTACATTCATGGAGTTGTTGACCTAACTTGCAAGCAAAATGTTTCAAATATTCAGCCTGCAAGGAAGAGTTCTCGACTCTCGTGTACAGATACACAAACACTTATCAATACCATGAAAGTTGAATTTATTACATATAAATTAAACCCCGGGTAACGTATATTTGTTCCCCTGAATATTATGACGGGAGCCCTGCACTGCGCCTGTATGTCAAATTCGTCTCTACTACGAATTTTGCGAAAAACTCATACCGTTAAAAAAAAGTTTCTCTTATGACATCCAGAATTATAGGCCAATTTCGCTACTCTCTAACATTGGAAAAATCCTAGAGAGAATACTCTACAGCAATATCGAAGACTATATCACTGACAATCAAATCATACCACACAACCAGTTTGGCTTCAAAAAACTGCACTCCTGTACGGTCGCGTGCTGCCTCGACCTCAAAAAAGCATTCGACCTTGTATGGCATGCTGGGCTTTTATCCAAGCTCATCGACCTAAATTTTCCAATACACTTCACAAAAATTATTTCTAGCTTCCTATCCGATCGCAATCTTAGAATTTATTTATACAAACAGATTTCATCCCCGGTTGTAGTATCCTCAGGAGTCCCTCAAGGCTCTATCCTTGGACCTCTGCTTTTCAACATCTTCCTACACGATTTCCCCATTGAAGTCGGTAGCTCGAAGTCGATCCTATACGCCGATGACACCATCATATACGATTCCCATGAAAGACCACATAATGCCTATACGGCATAAACAGACATCTAAACAAAATACTTCCTTATTATAAGAACTGGGGCATTTCACTGAACGCCTCCAAATGTGACCTCATTTGCTTTAGAAATGCTTCCACGAAAGGCCATCATCTAGCCGTCAGGGAAATTGCTCCTCAACATCGAAGGCAATACAATATTAGGCAAAGTAGAGGTCAAATACCTGGGGTTGACCCTGCATGAACGATGGAGAATGAACATACATGCAAGAAAAATTCTTAGAAACTGCAAGGTCGCATCTGCAAAATTAAAGTCACTACTAAACTCTTCCCATGTTGAGCAAAGAACTAAGCTGTTAATGTATAAAACCCTCATAAGACCTATGATTGCTTATGGTTTTTCTATTTGGTTTCAAATATCACCAACGGTGGTCCGGGAACTGCAAGCTTTTGAGCGCTCAATCATCAGAAAATGTATTTCTTAATATAGAAGACGGTCAGAAAAGTATTACAGCAACAAAACCCTTTATGACCAATCAAAAATCAAGCCACTATTAAACTACCTCACAGATCTAGCTAAACACAGACTTCCGAAATTAGATTACCATCCAAACCCTATCTTACAGAACATATTCATCAACAACATAAACCTATCCATAACAGATAGGCATTATATTTCCCCAATCAGCATCTTGAACGAACGGTCCTCCTCATTATTCGAATTGGAGGAAGGTGACGTTGAGCACTTATCGTAGTTTTATAAAAAAAAAAACTTACTCAACTACAGAGGCTAAAAACTGTGTAAAGTGTAAACTTAATATCCTCCGCAATAATAATTAATAATAATTATATTAATTAATTAATATAAATAATTTAAATATATTAAATAAGTTAGTTATTACTGTACATCCATTAGTATACTTAATGTCAACCACAACAACCAACCAAAAGTGCGATTGAAATACACACTCAATTAATATACTTTAATAATCAATAATTTATCAATACCAACATATTTTAACATATCTTACTTCTTCTCTTCTATTCTTTTCTCTTCTATTCTTTTCTCTTATTCTTCTCTCTGTACCACTTACCAAGGCCCTCTAAAAGAACAGGCCGTCAGGCTAAAAACTGACAGCTATTCGCACGGGCTGAACGTCAAATCAAATTATAAAGGAAAGTGCCGCGAAATATAAGATTCGTTCTTGAATTTATTTAAAAAATATTGTTTTAAAAGTGAAATAAAGGTAAGAAAATGAAAAAACTTAGAAACAAATGATATTAACACAAAATAGACTTAAAATCAATTAAAAAAAAACAAGTCTGTGCTATATATTTTGATTCTTGTATTCCGCCTATGTAGTGTGTGAAAGTGTTTTGGTTTTGTTCATAAATATAATAAACATAAACAATTTCAAAATGTAAAAAGTAATAATACCTACTTGATAAATAAAATGGTTGTGTAAATTTTTTGTGCGATTTTCAACCCCCATTGTAAATTTGTAAATTTGTATGTAGTGTGTGTGTGTGTTGCAAAAACATTGTCGCGTTTTTTTTAATTGTTTACATGTTGTGTTTATTGCTTTAAACCCTTTTAATTGTGTGATCTTTTATTTATAGATGCCTTCAATGTGCTGTGCTCCAGGGTGTGTTTCAAATTCGTCACGAGCAACAAATACGCGGAAATTTTTGTTTCCAAAGGATGAGGAACTCAAAGCAAAATGGCTTAGAGTAATACCACGTGATGACATAGTCGTCCACGACTACACAAATCTTTGTGTTCACCATTTCGCCGACCAGGATAAATCATAAATCGTTTTTATTTTCGTTAATTTTTGAAAGACTTGAATTTGATGAAGATCTTAGAGGGACATGTGGCAATTCTTTTTCCAGCATAATTAAGAAGGCCATCGGTATATGGTGCAATATACTTTTGAATAATTATTCAAAAAATAGAACTGACTTGTTTAAAGGGGAAGAAGGAACCAAAAAACGAAAACTCCTTAGGGTACAAAATAAGTAGTTTCTTGCAACCATAAATTAATCGAAACTATGAATTTCTTTTTGAATGTGATAATTTTTGTTTAATTACAACTTATTTATTTATTCAGTTTTTGTTTTTTTATTAAGAATTCTATTATTAGTATTTTACGAAAAATAAATAGAGTCACTATATTTAAATCAACTTTGTTTCATCTACTACTCATTTTATATTCACTGAATCTGGATTATCTAACTACCTTCTACCTTAGTTAAAGTTGCCGACGTTGATGCCATAGTTCGTCAAGCAACATGCCTCTCCAATTAGCCCGGTCCTTAGCTAACTGCCTCTAGTTGTGCGCGCCTTTTAAGGCGAGGTCTTCCTCTACTGCGTCCGACATCTGACTGGGAATCAAATTGAAGTCACATGACAGCGCATCGCCTTGCCTAAATCCTTTTTTGGTATCGAATGTGTCGGTGAGGTCGTTTCAGACCCTGATGGAGCAGCGGGAATTCTCCATCGTCCTAACAAACGGACGAGTTTGGTCGGTATACCAAAACTAGACATGGCTCTGTATAGTTCGTCTCTATAAATGCTGTCGTATACAGGTCTAAAATCAATTTTGCTAATGACTTGTTGAATGTTACTTACCGAATTATCTCCACTGGACTAAAATAGCCAGGAATAACCAAATATAGTTTCTTCTTCATGACAGCGTTATTGAAACTTTATAATCAACAGAAGGGTCTGCCATGTTCGCAGCATCGACTGTGACAAACTCATAGCCTGGAAGATATTCCTTGTACAGAACCACTTTCACGAAAGTCACTGGATAGTTCAGTCTCTAATATCCTCTGATCCAAAATGTGGAGACATATATATTTCACAGTTGAGTTATTTGAGAAATTCCTTCGTTCCCGTCCGTCTATTGACAAGTCCGCCTCTTGCTAATTAAGTTCTGTGATAGCATAGATTTAGTAGAATTGTAGCTAATGCAAAAAAGGGACAATTGTTCCATTGATTCAGACGAATAAGTCACGGTATGATTGCATCTACTAGGCGTATTCAGCATTCATGCCAGTTTCGGTGGTGGGCACGCAGCGATTGGCTCGGCGAGATTTGGTTCAACAGATTTGGTCACCAATAAAATATAACACTCCTTAACATACATTTTGATGATTTCAGCATCAAGCCACTTTTTGATAATTTCGCAAATAGCAAAAGACCAGTGCCTTGGAATTAGCATCCCGAGACATCGTAGTTTTTTTGTTTTGTTTACCCGTAAGGGTTTCTGTATCAGAGTTCTCCCTTTGCGAGTACCTGAAATAGAAAAGTTCTTATCAGAAATCATCCAATGGCAGTCAACCATTATGTACCTGTGCTCATAGTAAAGATCGTCTTCTTTGGTCGCTTCCAAGCATAATGGAGCTACAGCTCCAGTTGATACGTCGATTTTTGTAGCTTTATTTTTGCAGGTTTGGCTGACTTGCATGAAGTTTTCTTAGGCACTTGGAAATTTATGTAATTATCCACTTGTGGTAGTTAAAAAGCCATATTTTGATTTCGTATGATTATAAATGAATTGTTATCAGCAACATCAAATTAATCACGAATATTTAATAAACTATAAAACACAATTCACTTTGTTTACACCAATTGGAAAAAAATGAGAAGCCCTTTGAGAATAATGACATTTGACATTTCGCGGAAGCCTGACGGCCTGTTCTTTTAGAGGGCCTTGCACTTACCCACATAAATTCAATTAGTCATGCGAAACTTTAAAACCAAAATATGTATCTTCTAAAAAAAAATAATTACTTTAACTAAAGCTATCTTCCTCTCTTGCGACTTGGCATGACTGGCTAGGTATGTCTGCTTTCTCCTCTGTTTTCCACTCCCCATCTAGTTAAATAATTTTAAGCAACCAAATTTCTTCGGCATGTCAACAATTGAGCAACATGCTCTAAAGTCACTTAACTTTAAGTTTTTAAATTAATATTGTCAAACCTAAAATAGATTAAGTGAATCAATTTGTGTTAGCCAGACCAATACAAAGTCGGCAATAAAGATCCCTATAACAAATGTAAAAATATATCAATGTAAAACAACTCAAGTCTCATTAAAAATACATACATACATAAACGAATTTTGCGAAGATCTAGAAACTAGCAGTTGATAATTGGAGTTTGGTAGCACTTTTTTTTTTAAAACAATCTAGTACTAAAGTACCATTCTTGACGTCTGTCAATTCCTTTTCCTTCGTATTGTATAGTTTAGAAAAAAAAGGTTGTGCTAGTTAGCCTTTTGAATTTTGTTTCTACAATAATTGTGATCATATCCTTTAATAACTGTTCAGATAATAAAATAATTTACTTGCACCTAGAAAAAGCATTAACGCCATGGCTTTAGAAAACGTTCTCATATTGAGCCAAATCGCAGGCCATGTTATTCTTTTTATTCTATCTATTTGTATGATTGCGCCACTAAGCATGAATTTAAATGAATTTAAGTACGTAATTTTTAAATGATATTATAATTATGTACCTGATATATTGTCATGATTCACGAAATAATTTTCAGCGGGCATTGTTTATTGTTTGCGTCAGGAAAGTGGCGTGAAGAAGATGGACTTTTTAACGTTGAATGGGCGTCTCCTGGATTTTGCAGATTTCCACTAGCTACTGGAATTGTTCTATTTGTTGTTTCTAGTTTGCAAATTTACCGGTGGGTGAGATTGTGTACATGTGCCAGAATTTAATTGTCCAAATAAATCAATTTAGGTTTGCTCGCCAACGAGAGGAAAGCTCATTCCTGGCTCTATTCATCGATGTAGTCGTTGGAATTCAACTGCTGGCCATGTCTATTTTATCGGCAATCATGATTACTTTGGGTTTCATTGTTTGGTGTTCAGAAATGACTGAACGTTTGCAATCATGCGAAACTGCTGCTGGTCAAAATATAATACCAGGAGGAGAGAAAATAGATACTTCTGGATTCTATATAGAAATGGGAACGGCTCAGGTAAGAACGATGTACTGATTGAAGTTATAAATGCTTGTTTTAGTTTATGCGAGGTAAATTTATGTTAACTGATTTTCATTCATTTACTACCCAATTATAACAAATGTCTTGGAGTTCAGATTTCATGATACTACGATGGAACATTCGGAAAATCATGTATGTAGTTTCATTTAATCTGACCTGAATGTTTGAGAAAATTGAAGACATTCGTAACAAACTTTTAAGATTGCTTTTACTAGTTTACAGTTTAACGAATATAACAAGTCTAGTCCACGCATCAATATATCTCCCAATGCGCAAAGCTTTAAACTAAATGCATAAAATATGTTTTTGTTTTTAAGTTCTCAATTTCCACTTTTTAAATCTTTTCACTTTTCTCCATTAATTTTTATCTGAATTTTTAGTTTTCATAAGTCTTGTAATGTCTATAATATATTCTGAAACGGTGAATCAACAACCTGATGGGCCCTTATCAGTTTTGGTTTTAGGCCAGAAAAAAAATTCTTTATTTATTTATTTTACTACAGACGTTGATCACAGTTAATTTGAAATATTTTAATTAAGTAGTAATGAAATAATTAAATAACATATTAAGGGTATTCATGCAACGCCGTAATTCTATAACGTGCGAAAGATTATATTTTTACGACGACGTTTCATGAACGACCCTAAAACTGCACCACAAAATAATGCGGTAACCCACTGAATTCAATCTAATTTTAGTAATTTATTTATTGACTGAATTTTCTTATTATTGTTCTCTTTCCGTTCTCGAAATATCATTTCAAAAGTTTACTACGTTTACCACCTCAGTTTACGCACCCAATTCCTGTGAGAAAATTCCGATATTGTTAGAAAAGATTTCCCATACAAATTTTGACAGTTCATTTATCACGTCGTAATTTTATCACGTTTACAACGTTTATGACGACTTTCCGACGTTGCATGAATACCCCAATTATACTTTAAAATTTGATTTTTTAATTTAATTGAGGATAAGTTGAAATCAATTATAGTTTTAGAAAGATGAAAATGGTTAAATAACAAAGATAATGGCTCGTTTTTAACAAATTATAATTACGACTTTCATAAATTGGAACATTGCTAGATATTGATGACAACAAATATAACAAATTAATTTCACCAGTTAACAATTTAAAAACAAAAACTCAATTTATTGTAGACCTTCTATCAGCAAGAGTATACGAAGCGCAAACAGTAATAATTGTTTTTGTACAAATACGATACGGGAAATATGGCAGGTAAAGGGTGCTTTTTTTAGAGTTTGGTTTTTCGAAGAGAGATAAAACTGACATTTTGTGGTCAAATCGGGCAACTCTAAAGTTATTTATGATCAGTTTGGTTTGCCATTTCACCATGAACATGTTGACAAATGAACAACGCTTGCAAATCGTGCAAATTTATTTTGAAAATAATGGTTCAGTTCGCGAGTTTACTGCAAGCTCCGTCCATTTTATGGTCGACATAATCGTCCATCAGAGCAATTAATTCGGTTAACCATGGATCGTTTTCGCACTACGTTTACTCTATGTGATAATACGCATCCGCAGAGACGTCATACAGTGCGCACCGAACAATGACAAATGAACAACGCTTGCAAATCGTGCAAATTTATTTTGAAAATAATGGTTCAGTTCGCGAGTTTACTGCAAGCTCCGTCCATTTTATGGTCGACATAATCGTCCATCAGAGCAATTAATTCGGTTAACCATGGATCGTTTTCGCACTACGTTTACTCTATGTGATAATACGCATCCGCAGAGACGTCATACAGTGCGCACCGAAGAAACAATTGCCGCTGTAGAGCAAAGTGTTGCAGAGGAACCGAATGAATCGATTCGCCACCGTGCACAGCAATTGGAGCTTTGTCCATCAACTTTATGGAAGATTTTGCGCAAAGATCTTGGCTTGCGACCTTACAAAATCCAGCTTGTGCAAGAATTAAAGCCACGAGACCATGCAATGAGTCGTGATTTTGGAGTATGATCCGAAAATGAGATTAATCTCGATGCTGATTTTCATCGAAAAATTTTATTCAGTGTTGAGGCTCATTTTTGGTTTAATGGCTACTTCAACAAGCAAAATTGCAGCATGTGGAGTGAAGAGAATCCACATGAGACCCTTGAAACCCCATTACATCTACAAAACTGACTGTTTGGTGTGGTCTATGGGCTGATGGAGTCATTTGCCCATACTTCTTCGAAATGGTGCAGGAGAGTCAGTTACCGTTAATGAAGACCGGTATAGAGCCATGGTAATCGACTATTTTGTTCCCGAATTGGATGGCATGAATGTGGATGAGATGTGGTTCTAACAAAACGGCGCTACATGCACAGCGCACGTCACAATCGATTTATTGAAGGAAACATTTGATGAGCGCATAATTTCTCGGAATGGACCTGTTAATCGTGGGATTTGACACCATCGGATTATTTTCTTTGGGGATATGTGAAGTCGCTCGTCTACGCCAACAAACCAAAAACGTAAGAGGACTTGGAAGCCAACATACCGACATACAGCCCCAAAAGCTCAAAAAAGTGGTTGAACATTTTACCTCTGGTCTTTATTCAAACCAGCCGCGGCGGCCACAAGCCATATTTAAACATTAATGGCATAAAAGTATCCTTCCAATAAAGCCAAATTGATGGACATTTAAACGATATTCTTGTGTTTTATTTCAATTGGAAGTTCTTTACCTCTAAAAAAAAACATCCTTTATAATATGGATACTAATCATGACAAACTCCAACACAGAACGAACGGGACCAACATAAAGGCTTTTAGTTACATATGGATCATTAAGTTCTCTATACCAACGCTTAATCATAGCTAAACGGGCTGAGGCTTTGTTAACAGTAGTGTTAATATATAACTTAAAATCCAGTTTGGGATCAAAAATTACTCCGAAGTCAGCAAAACGATGTACTCTTCTAGCAATGCGCCACTAATATAATAGTCAAATAGATGAAAACTAGCTAAAGTCATAATTTTACATTTATTAGTGTTGAGTGAAAGACTGTTTTCATTACACCATGTCACTAGATTATGTAAATCCGCTTGTAGTTTTTCATGGTCATTCATATTTTTATAAGTCATGGAGATTTTAGCATCGTCTGCATATAAATGAATGTCGCTGTATTTCATTGTAGGAGGTAGATCATAAATAAATAAAAGTAACAAAAGAGGTCCAAGATGACTACCTTGAGGAATTCCAGACTTGACATTGACAACACCAGATATATGACATTTAAACTTAACATATTGTACAGGTGACATTTTATCCATAAAGAATAATTTGGTGACAAGCTTATATGGTGAGTTTTTTTTGATCAGCATGCGATGGTTTATTTGATCAAAAGCTTTCGAGAAGTCAGTGTAAATGACATCAGTCTGCATTCCGCTTTTTAAGTCAACTGGATACATGCATGGACAATTCCAGAAAGTTGGAGACTATTGATCGGCCTTTCACAAATCCATGTTGACAAGATGATATAACAGATTTAGTTTTGTGTGATAGATCTTCAGTTATTATTGTCTCGAAAAGTTTAGAAATGACTAAGCTTTGTAATGCCTCTATAGTTATTTATGTTATTTCGTAGGGACTATACAAGGTGGCGCAAAAATAACCTTCCGATGTTTTTTGGCTGTAATTTAAAAAAATAGTCACCAATATCCCGCGTTCTGGAGCAGTGTAGCGTAACATTGTTTATTAACTTGTATTTCGCATGTGTTTCCTACACAAATGTCAAAACAGAACTGACATTAGGGGCCAATCGCAAAATTTATAGCATTTTCTGATAGTAGGATTACTTTTGCGCCACCTTGTATAAGAAGACTTCCAAGCTTCCGGGAATATTCATAGAGACAGCGACAAATTGAATAAATAACATAATGGAAGAGCTTATATATCACAGCAATTCTTTAGAACACAATACGGGACATTGTCTGGACCAGATGAATACGAGTATTTTAGCTTTTTTTATTCCATGTACGACGTCAAGTAATATTAAGTCGGGTACATCAGCGTGTACACATAAATTGGACAACACATTGGTATCACAGATGTTATCTGAATGGTTTGAACGAGCTGTTAGATAATCATTATTTTCATTCAGATACCCCCAAACAATGTCAGACAAGTTGAAATCGCCACTTCTTCAGGACCGGTTATTGAAACAATATGTTTTAGGTTACAGAAACAGGAACTATACGTATCCAATTTCATATAAGGAGGAATATAAACACAGCAGATATACAAGCTTTGACATAACAAATGAATTTTGATACAAACATTTCAATGCCTTTTAAAGGCAAGTCAATTAAAGTTGTGCGAAGAGTAGAATTTACAGCAATACAAACACCTCCTCCAATTTCCTTTTGACTTGTAAAAGGTGATCTGTCAATTCGAAATATATTAAACGAATTACATAAAATTTCACTATCCAGAACCGTTTTATTATACCACGTTTTAGGGAAACATAAGACATCATAGACTGGCTGGTTAGAAATAGCGATTTAAGTTTCGATTTCAGACCTCTCACGTTTTGGTAATATATCGTTACGTTATAACATATATTTAGTTTAAATCCGTTCTCTCTGTTTGTTGTCCAATCGGCGCTTCCGAAAAGGATGAACTATTGAATTTAGAGGCCAGAAAAGTTTGTCAACGAGAAAATCATAGACAGGCATATTGCGCTTTACATCACAATAAACGAAGAATAATCACGATCAGATTTATGATTCATTTTTCTTATTTATAAAAGTGAGGATACCAAATCCGGGCTTTTTTTTCTCGGTTTTTTTTGAGTATATAATCGTTAACATTAGATTCCATAGTTGATGTAATTGTCGGATTTAAGGAAACGAGATCAATTGACGAAATTCCAATCGCTGGTGACACAGTAATTGACGGAACAGAAAGATTTCCAGTTGAGCTTTGGTCCGTAATAGAGCTGTTTGTCACTACAGGCGATAAGAGGTTTATAAGAGACCATGAAATTTCAGTAGGAGCCATTGGTACTTGTAATTGGGATGAACTGGAATCTAAAGCCGGATTGATTTTATTTAATTTTTTGGGCTTCTGTTCAATACATCCCTCAGCTCTACTTTTAGTACGTCGAATAAAATGGGAATCCAAAATCGGTGGGCATCTCGGAGAAATATATGGCGATAGCACTGAAACAGATGGAGCATTGTTTATTGATGATAACGACTTAAACAAGTCCAATATTATTGCCCTCAACTCAGCGATCGTAGATTTTAAATAACCAATTTAGATGCTGTCCACAACTGATCAAATTGTCACACTTTGGGAGATCCTAGAAAAAACCCAAGCTGTCCAAATCGGTACCCACAATCTATTCATCGATTTCAAAACCGCATACGACAGCATTTATGGAGACGAACTATACAGAGCCGAATAGTTTTAGTATACCGCATAAGAAAATATTTCCTATTTTTTAGGGATGAACGGATGTTATTCGAATTTGATATACTACATTTTTGGGTCAATACCCAAAGGGGTTTTTTAAATTGCCGTAATAGGGCCAAAAACTAATGGTACCTACCATATAACGGTTTTGGTAAACCGATTTTCTCCAAAGTGTTTATGGCTATAATTCAAATCCATTTGCTTATTTAGTTTTATCATTCTATTGAAGACATATCCAATATAATGGTTTTGCAAAACGTCAATTTTCTTGAAAATGGCTCTAATAATTGGGGCATTTAACGAAAATCAAATTCTAGCACACAATATTTAATAAAATTCAATATCTAAGTTACTATTTGTAGTAATGCCTTAATATAACTAGTTTATCTTAAATGTTCTTGTTTCAGTTTTGGCTAACATGGAATAATTATTCTCCGACGCATGAATGCAGTGGCCTAATCCCAAAAGTGATAGCACCTAAGTTTTTTCATTGCTCCACCTCTTGTGAATGTCTGACATACTTTCAAAAGTAACACTGTCATGAGAAGCTTCTCAAAGTCGGCGCGCGTTTAGTTTGGCCAGATATTTTTTTTGCATAAATGGCATTACCATTTTAAATTGCGAAATATTTCTATACTTGATATTTGAACTAATCTTTCTTCGGCGGGAAAGAGAAAGTTACGTACGACCCAGTCGTGCATCCACCACTCGTTTCTCAGAGTATGGAAATTACAATTCCAATAGGGAGGCTCTTCTAGGTGGTCGCTGTTTAAAGAGGCTGATGGCAAAATTTAAGGGTTGTGAGAGAACTGATACCATACATAATTTCCAGTTCTTCTCGTGTTCCTGCAAAGAACACACGTGAGCTTACTCATATCTTCTACTCTATCACTGCCTACATATAGACGAAGCGCGAGTTAGATATTGGGAATGCGGATTCTTATTAAGTAAAACTTTATTTGACCCAACTCGTCCTCAAGAATCAAAAGTAAAATTATAACCTTGCAAGTGTAGTAGGGCTGTACCTTCTATTGCAGCCTTGGTGCTGCAAGTGGAATTAAATGAGACATGTGGTACATTAGTTGTTGGTTGAGGCTGTATAGTGCATTGCATTAAATCACACTACACTACTACTATTAGGACCATTTTGTGATATTATTTCATATGTGTTCCTAAAAATACCTTATCACCAATTTTAAAATTAGCTTTGTGCACATTGTTACATTGTTTTTTGCATTAATTCTTATATTCTTATCTTTTAACAAATTTACATTTTAGTTTATTTAAATAGTTATCTAGGTCATCCATTTTCATTTTACATATTTGTAAAAATTTCACATGGTAGTGTGCTTAATTTTCCAAAAACTAATTCAAATAGAGAATAGAACGTGCTACTATGTGGTATAGAGTTATTGCAATATGGTATAGCATGGTAGTCAATCTTCACAGCTATCTTTATCTCCTGTCGTCATAAGGTAGTAGTCCTTTCAAAACTCTATGGTTTCTTTCTAACGATCTTAACGTCTTATGATAGGTGTTGATACTAATTTGTCTATACCTTATTCTTTGCAAATGTTTTTTTGTAGTTCGATCGCAAATTCTGTTCCTTTGTCTGTTTTTAGTTTTTTAAAACATCCACACTTTAGTATGAATTTCTTTACTATCATTTTCGCAATACTGATAGCATCTTTCGTTTTTACTGGGAATGCCTCCACAAATTTTGTTAGTTCACATTGTATTCTTAATATATATCTAAATCCTCTTGAAGGTCTCAAAGGGCCTACAGTGTCTATTGAAATAGTTTCACAAGAGATACTTGGTGTATCTGTTACGATTTTCTTTGGTATATCTTATTATTTTGACTCGATTGCATGTTTCACAATTGTTAATGAATGCTGATGCTGATGCATCTTCTGATACCACAATGATGTTCTTCAATTAATCTGTGCTTTTCTTCTTCATTTATGACCTTCCTTGGAGGTTCATATGTGATTTTTTAGTGATTTATTTATTTATTTATTTGGCATATGTAGCCATTAAAAATTCAATTTTTGGATTTATAATATAAAAAAAGTTTTACAATTCAAAATTATTTTAAAATTAAAAATATACATTTAAAATTTAAAATTGTTCCTTCACATAAATTAACAATAATTTTTTAAAAATAAATATATTATCACAATTTTTTATGTTTGATGGCAGTATGTTGTATATAGCTAAGCCTTTGTACATGGTTCTGTTCTGTCCACTTGCTGTACGATGACGGTCTAATCTGAAGTCCTGGTTGTTTCTTAGATTGTATGGTTGTACCCCTCCAACGAACCTAATACTCTCCGTTATGTAGGAAGGCAAATTACCTGCTTTTATTTTGAAAATAAAAACTAAAACATTAAATATTACCCTCTGTTTGATGCTTAACCATTTAAGCGTATCAAGCATATATGAAGTTGTTGTTAAGCGGTGCATTTTTAAGATGCATCGCATAGCTTTATTTTGCAGCTTCTGCATTCTGTCTACACTTTCTCTAGAACATTGAAGAAGCACAGTTGAGCAGTATTCGAAATTTGGTTTTATAAGAATGTTATAAACTCTTATTGAGTTCATAAGTGTCATCTTATCCCGCACTCTACTAAAAAATCCGATTTTTTTTGACACTTTTTTACATAAGTAGTTTATATGTTCTTTGAACTTAAGTTCTCTGTCTATTATAATGCCGAGGTATTTAATTTCTTTAACTATCTCAATTTTTTCATTTTCCACCAATAAGTCGCCACAAAGTGTACCTCCAATGATCATACCTTTAGTCTTTTTTGCATTTAGTTTTAACTTATTAACTTTAAGCCATTTGTTTAACGATTCCAAGTCAGTTTTTATTTTTTGCGCACACGAACTAATGTCGCTTCCCGAAACGTATATTAAAGCGTCATCCGCAAATAAACAAAGCTTTGAGTGCACCACTACCTTATTCATATCGTTAATGTATAAAATAAACAAAAGTGTTCCCAAAATAGAACCCTGGGGGACACCTATTTTAACTTCTCTGTCATCCGATGTAGTATGGTAGATTGTACATTGAAACCTTTTGCTAAGATATGTATTGAACCAGTTCCATTCTGTTCCTCGAACACCATATTGGTACAATTTATCCAACAATATTTTTCTGTCGACTGTTTCAAAAGCTCGTTGGAGATCAATGAAAGTCGCTATAATTTTCTGCTTCGCATCAGTCAGATATCTCCAGTCTTCCAATACTAAGTTTAGTGCAGTTTCACATGAATGCTTCTCTCTAAATCCTGATTGATTGGGCATAAGTATATTATTTCTCTCCACAAAACGTTGAAGTTGTGTATACACCACTTTCTCCAGCACTTTTTCTAATATTAAAAGCATATTAACTGGTCGAAATTCTTCTGCCTTCGTCGTTCCAGCTATTTTCTGGATTGGTTTCACAAATGATTTTTTCCAATTTTCGGGAAATTCACCATTTTGCATAGATAGATTAATTATCTTTAATAAAATAGGGCCCAACACATCGAATTGGTCAGTAAGAATCCTCACTGATATTAAAAACGGATCTTTTTTGTTATTCATTGATTTTAAAATACTCTTCAATTGATCGGCGTCTATCAATGCAAACTTAAATAATATCGTTCTCCTGTCGATTATATTTGAGTACTGAATGTTTTGTATTGATTCACTTATTTTTTCTACGCTTCTTATAAAATATTCATTAAATTGATTAGCTATTTTTAGATTATTTTTATTGCACCGAAGTTAATTGTATTAATTTGTGTTTCTACTTTATTTAAAACGTACGATTTTATATTTCTCCACATAGTTTTTTGATTTGTACTATTTTCAACCTTATTTTGGATGAACTTATTTTTTGTTTTTCTTAGGGTTTGTTTATATATATATTTCTGCTTACTCTGTATTCGTGCCAGTGTAGGTCATTATTCGTTAGTTTAGCCTTATTGTATTTTGTTATTTTAACACGTTTTAAATTGTTAACATCTCTGTTAAACCATCCACCCGCTTTTTCATTTATTTAAATTTTTTTGACAAAAGAGTTAGTGATTCTTATCAATTCCGATTGAAAATTTTGAGCTAGTGTATTTAAGTTTATATCTAAGTATTGTAAAAAACAAATATCACTATTGAAAAGAATTTGAGAGAATACATCTTTTTTTATATTTTAGCGATTTTATGTATTTTCTAGTTTTAGTATTTCGACTACTCACTTCATTTTTTATTCTTATTTCAATAGTTTCATGGTCAGATATATTCAATTCACTTTTGATTTTTGAACTTATTTTGTTATGATTTGTTATGACGTAGTCAATTAAAGTTGACCCCGTACTCGTTCTACGTGTTGGCTCCTCGATAATAAATTTACAGAAATTATCACTTATAATGTTTTGTAGTTTGTTTTTATAAGTGTCACTTACTAGCCAATTGATGTTAAAGTCCCCTAAAATCAACACATGCTCTTTCCTCTCAATTATGTTCTCAATTAGCTCAGCAAATTTTTCACAAAATAATGCCTTAGGCGAACTATGCGATCTATAAAATATCATTACAACAAGGGTTTTGTAGCCTAGATACAATCGCGTTGATAAGTACCAATAGTCCATATTGTCCGAGATTTTCTCGGGTGGGTCGAATTGGTATTCATCTTTTAGATACAATATCACTCCTCCAGTATGTGTTCTTGATTTCCAAAAGAATTCTTTTAAACCAAACGACAAATTTAACAACGTTATAATAAGGTACTTTATTCTTATGGAAAGAAACAAATCAAATATATACTACTATGGTTCGATCTATTAAGTATGATGGTTGCTACGATAGTGAACGAGATATTACCAAACATAATTGCAAGAAGCATAGGAGAGCATCTGCATAAACCGGTAAATGCTGCTCTCACTCTGGAAAGCATTAGCAGTCGTTGGCAAATGTTAAACGGTAGACTCTTTAGCATAGTTAGTTCACAGCAAGTATGCGTAATTCAAAAATGTATACATACATATGCATATGCATATGGCAAAGGGAGTATGCAAACTTAGACAATAACATAGGCAATATTTACGAACCATAGGGTAAATTAACAAATATTAACAACATTAAGATATAATGAATAACATATTTAATAACAAACAAAATCGATGTAAACTTTTAACTACATTTCTTAACATGCCGCCGCCCCTGAAGACATTTCAGGAACATGGCAATAAAGCTAGTTTTGTAATAGGGCGCTTGAATAAACCACTCTTTGTTCGTAAAGTAACAACACGAACGTGCCCATCTTGACCAGCATGGACATCCGTAATCCTTCCTAAGGACCATTGAGAGGGTGGTTGATTAGGCTCCTTAATAACTACTAGGTCGCCTACTCGAAAATCTCTTGTTGTGACTTTCCATTTCGGGCGTTGCTGGAGTGAGGTCAAGTAGTCAGTGTGCCATTTACGCCAAAAACCTTGCGTCATATTTTGAATGAGTTCCCATCGTCCCAAACGATTCAGTGGCGTCTCGAGGTAGCTGGGTTCAGGGATCGCAGTATAAGGTCTTCCTATAAGAAAGTGAGATGGAGTTAGTGGGTTAAGGTCTGAATCTGAAAGGGAACATAGAGGACGTGAATTTAAAAGAGCTTCTATTTGAGCTAGCAGAGTACTCATTTCTTCAAAAGTGAGATGACTATGTCCTACGACTCGACGAAGATGCTGTTTCACTAACTTTACCCCCGCTTCCCAAATACCACCAAAATGGGGGCTATGTGGTGGGATAAATTGCCAGTCTATTCCTTCTGCCGCCAGAGTTTCGGCTACCTTTTCGTTGTAATGTTTAGATTGCACCAACTTATATACATCCGACAATACACGAGCTGCTCCTTGGAAGTTCGTCCCGTTGTCCGAGTAGATAACACTACATTTTCCTCGTCTGGCGATGAATCTTTTAAGAGCAGCCAAAAAGGCGTCCGTTGTTAAGTCCGAAACCATCTCGAGGTGAAGCGCCTTGGTTGTCATACAGACAAATAATGATATGTAACCCTTAACCAACCTTGGTTTTCTTCCCTTTGACAATCGTAGTATTATAGGGCCAGCGTAGTCGCACCCGGTGTGTGCAAAGGTAAATGATGGATCAAGCCGAGACGATGGTAAGCTTCCCATAAGTTGGGAAGATGTACACTGCCGAAGACGAAAACACGTTACACAGTCATGAACTAATTTCCGAATTAGATTTCGGCTACCAATTATCCAATATTCTTGTCTAATCAATGAAAATAGTCCCGATACACCAATATGAAGGAAGTTTCTATGCGCATCCAAAAGAATAAGCCGGGTAACCGGTTGATATTTTGGTAGTATAAGAGGATGTCTTATACCATAAGGAACATCCTTGGCGTTAGCAATTCTTCCACCAACTCGCAACAAACCCACCTCGTCCACAAAGGGTGATAATGCCAGCAGCTTAGATGCCTTAGAAACACACCGATTTACTCTGAGATCATATAACTCACTCTTAAACTCATTTTGAGACCATCGGACGCAAATTTGTTTGGCGTCACGAAGCTCTAGAAGCGAAAAATGTCCTGTCTTTCGTTCTGCTTTTGGAATTCTGCAAAAATGAATAAAACGACGTATGAATCCAACAATTCTAAGTAACTTTCTCCACGAGGATACATTTTCTGATAAATGTTTTAGAAAGTGCTCGACCGGAACGGAGAGGTATGAGGAAACAAATTTCTTTTTCTCATCAGGAAGGTTTTGTATGACAATTTCGCGATTACTCGGCCACTGATTGAAATCCTTAGACAACCATGATGGCCCATTCCACCAAATATCTAAATCCACAAGCTTTCTGGGTTCGATTCCCCTGGAAGCGCAATCGGCAGGATTTTCAGCTGAGCAAACATAGTTCCAAGAGGCCCGGGGCAATATTGACAATATCTCAGCGGTACGGTTGGCTACGAACGTGTTCCACCTTCGTGGAGAAGAAGAGAGCCAGGACAAAACTATTTGGGAGTCACAGAAAGTGGCAATTCGAGTTGGAGTTATTTCAAGTGATGATCGAATGAGCTGCATCAACCTACACAATAATAGAGCTCCACAAAGTTCAAGGCGTGGTATCGACAGTTGCTTTACGGGAGCCACACGAGTTTTTGCTGCGACCAGGTGAACCTCAACAGCACCTTTTTTAGAATAACTGCGGGAATAAATCACGGCGGAATAAGCCTTTTCGGAGGCATCAGAGAATCCAATAAGCTCGAAGCACTTAGAGTTTTGGGTAAACCTTCTCGATATTCGAAGGTTCTCAAAACAGGACAACTCTTTTCTATAAGACTTCCATTTTTCAGCTACATCTGTTGGTAAGGGATCATCCCAACCTATTTTTGTCTTCGAAATCCATAGCTCCTGAAACAATATTTTAAATAAAATAGTGGAAGGAGCTAAAAGGCCGAGAGGATCGAAGATCTTAGCCACCTCCGAAAGTAGTTTCCGCTTAGTAGACCGTATTTGATCAGGTAAAACAATTATGTATTGAAAGGTATCACTATGAGGGTTCCAAACCAATCCTAGAACCTTGGTGCATTGCGATTCATTATCCAAATCAAGTGAAACAGTTTCTGTTCCTTCAACTTCCCTCAAAATCTCCCAACAGTTAGAGCTCCATTTGCTCAATTTGAGTCCTCCACACGCCAGCATATTCACGATCTGCTTTCGCAGCTCCAATGTTTCCGACAACGAATCAGATCCTGTCAGAAGATCGTCGACATACATATCATGTAGAATTGCATGCGACGCCAACGGAAACTGGTGTTTATAGTCAAACGCTATTTGGCGGAGAACTCTCATGGATAAAAAGGGAGCTGGTGATGTACCATACGTCACGGTACACAAACGATAATGAGAAATTGGGTCATTAGAAGTTTCTCGCCAGACTATTCTTTGAAAATCTCTATGTTTTGGGTGTACCCAAATTTGCCGAAACATTTTTATAATATCCGCACAGAAAACAAAGCGATGCAATCGAAAACGTAAGCAAACATTCATCAAATTCCGTTGAAGAGGTGTTCCTATATGAAGCATATCATTAAGGCTGTTATTTTCCGTATCCTTATATGAGCCATCGAAAACCACGCGAATTTTATTAGTTATGACAGCATGATGAGGTAGATAAAACACGCGTCCCGATGTAGGTTCTACTTCGTTTTCCGGAATACGCTGCATGTGACCCAACTGAAGATACATTTTCATAAATCCTTGGTATTCAGATCGAAGGTTATCATTGCGTGAAAAACGACGCTCCATTGCATAAAGTCTAGACAATGCACCGGAAAGGGTGTTTGCAAACCTGACATCGTTCTGTCGAAACGGAAGCTCAACCATATACTTATGGTCGGAAGTACGAATGAAGGTCTTTGAAAAATTTGCATCTACCGCATCCTCCTGTATTCCAATTGAAAACTGCTGAGGAATCTCCTCAATTTCCCAAAAAGATTTCAAAAGCACATCAAGATCAACACCTACATGCAACGAAATAATTGAACTATCAAACATAGAACCCGTAATAACCCATCCAAATAGGGTTTCATGGGCAATTACACTTCCCTTTTCATCGGTTCGATGACCTCCTTGAAGAATACTCCAAGCCTTGTCTGCTCCTAACAATATGTCAATGGGGCCTGGAGTATTAAATCCAACATCTGCTAATTGAAGGTCTTGGAGAAAAGTGAAACTGCTACTATCAAATGGGAAGGATGGAGTTTGAGATGTTATTTTTCCCAAAATAAAAGCCTTTATCTCAACTGTATGCGAACTTAAACGTGACTTTAACATGAGCGTTACAGCACCTTGGGTCACACCAGCTTCTACCGATGATATTCCTGATATTGGCAATCGAGCATGATCTCGACGAATTCCTAGCCTCTTTACCAAATTATCCGTTACAAACGAAACCTGCGATCCGGTATCAAGCAGAACGCGAGCAAGATGAGTTTTTCCGGCGGCATCAAGCACTTTTACCACTACCGTAGGTAAAATTCCCGAGCAACGAGATTCGTTCTTCATGTGATTGCTAACCACCGAAAACTCTGCGTTAGTGTTAGCATTAACGGCATTTGAGGTGTCCGCGGAATTTGAAGAATGATTATAGTTATCCGTATGTACTAAACTATGATGACGGCTATTACAGAACGAACAACGCGTTTTAAGCCGACACCTCACCGACGAGTGTTTAGTACCGAGACAGTTGTAGCATAACCGGTTATCTCTTGCAAAGCTGCAAGTCGCCTATTAACAGGCAATGCAATGAAATCCGGGCACCGTGGAAGAAAATGTTCTCCCTTGCATTTGGGACATAATGCATTCCCTACGGCTAAGCTTTTAATGTTTGTGGGATTCAACGTACGAGAATTCTTTAACACACGGCTTTTGGGATCACTTGCTTCTAACGCGTTAGCCCTTTCCTCTAAGAAGCCAATAAGATCTTTAATGGTAGATTCCTCTGAATTCTTACTTGTCAACGCCCAAGCTTTTCGAGTTTCAGGATCGGTTTTATTAAGTAGCAAGTAAACGAGCCACGGATTTCTACCCTCCGCTTTCACCGCTTCTAATCCGCGAATAACTTCGTCTGCTTTGTCTACAAGTTTCCGCAATTGAACACCATCTCCCGAAATAACAGATGGTAACTTTAAATATTGTTCAATGAGACTATTAATTAAATAAAGAGGCTTGTCATAACGCAGTTCTAACTTTTCCCAAGCCTGTTCGTAGTTTGAGTCTGAGACACATACACCATTCAAAAGATTAAATGCATCATCGCGCAACACCGACTTAAGATACCGAAATTTCTGTGCACCCGAAAGCTTGCTATTACAATCGACGGTTTGCAGAAATATATCACGGAAACCCGGCCATTCTTTGTAATCACCCGAAAATGGATTTATATGCATTGGCTGTAGATCGATGCTGGATGCAATCTTTTTGCCGCTAGTAGAAGCCGCCTTCCCTAATTGTTCCAAAAGTTCAGTTTGTGAAGCAACTAATTGTTTTAATGAATTGACTTGCTCATTGGACTCATTAGACACTGGCACCTTCTCCCTTAAACGTTTGAGAAGTACACTCTTAGCGGACATATATTTAGATTCTACAACCTCAAAATCTATTTCAGGATCACAATAACCCTCTTCCGCGTGGAATTTAAAAAGCGCAGTTTGATTTTCACCAATGTCTTTCCACGCCTTCTCTAATCGCTCTAATCGCACTTCTAACTCCACTGACTCGACATCAGCAGGGATATCTTGAACAAATGTATGCACCCGAGTAATAGAACCTTTAAAATGTCCGCGAGCTTGTTTCAAGGCTTCCATTATAAAACCGACACCAAATATATAAATCACGTGCGTTAATTCAATAAGAAACGAAATCCACTAAAGAAAAAAGGCAGCAACCACCAACTCCAAACGACAATATCGAATTTAATTATCCGGCTCGAAGGACCAATTTTGTTCTTGATTTCCAAAAGAATTCTTTTAAACCAAACGACAAATTTAACAACGTTATAATAAGGTACTTTATTCTTATGGAAAGAAACAAATCAAATATATACTACTATGGTTCGATCTATTAAGTATGATGGTTGCTACGATAGTGAACGAGATATTACCAAACATAATTGCAAGAAGCATAGGAGAGCATCTGCATAAACCGGTAAATGCTACTCTCACTCTGGAAAGCATTAGCAGTCGTTGGCAAATGTTAAACGGTAGACTCTTTAGCATAGTTAGTTCACAGCAAGTATGCGTAATTCAAAAATGTATACATACATATGCATATGCATATGGCAAAGGGAGTATGCAAACTTAGACAATAACATAGGCAATATTTACGAACCATAGGGTAAATTAACAAATATTAACAACATTAAGATATAATGAATAACATATTTAATAACAAACAAAATCGATGTAAACTTTTAACTACATTTCTTAACAGTATGTCTTGATTTACTATCACATCGCAATGTATTATAAGAACTTAATTTGATTTCACTTTTTTTAATGTTGTTAGTTGAATGAGTTTCTGTTAGTGCAATAAAATCAAATTCATTTTCCTGAACTAAAAGTTCCAGTTCACTAAAATTCGAAACTACACTTTGAATGTTCATTAAAACTCCTTTGAATTCAGCTGGTTGCTAAAAATCGGTTCTTTCCTTCAATCGAGCAAGTTGCCGCTTGAAGACTTTACATTCTTCGCTGCGTGCGTCGTGTTCAAATGAAATATCATTCAAATTATATTTATTTTTAGCTATGAAACAATTAATACACTTTTTAACACTATCGTTGTTACAATCTTTTAAATCATGATCTTCTGCACATTTGGGGCAAGCTTTTTTAAATTTGCAAACACTTGCTTTGTGATTATATCCACTGCAATTGTAACATCTTTTTAATTTAAAGTTATCGAACACCCTGTATTTTCCCCATCCAATGTTTATAACTTTTTTCTCCATTAATATACTATATCCGTCCTTGTCTACCTCTACTATCGCGTTGTATTTTCCTGACTTAGTTGATTTGTAAACAGTAATACATTTGACGTATTTCGTTTGTAAATCGTTTTGTCTCTTTATTTTCTCTTCAATTTCTGTGTCAGTGTAACTGTCGTGCATACCGCACACTAATACCGTCGGTTTTCTTAAAAGCGGAATTTTAACGTCGTAGCTATCGTGCATTTTTTGTTTAAGCTCCGATTCAATTTTTCGCCTCGACGTTTCATCGCTGCATTTTATTATTATACCTCCGTTTTGAGTATTTTGTATATTATTTACTTTAAGAGACAAAGCGGCCGGATCTACATTGTTCAATAAATCTTCTTTTGTTTTATTGTTGTCTTGTTTTGCTTTCGGTTTTAAAACTATTGCTGCATCCTTTTTTATTATATTAGCATATGTCAATTTACTTTCCTCTCTTTTCTCACTACTTTTTATTATGATGTTACCGACTTTTTCACTTAGACCGCCAAGCATTTTGTTACAGTTGATGTTCTGAATTGATTGAATTCAGAAATAAATTTGCAAGTTATTTGCGATAAAAACTCGACGTTGTACTTCGTTATAATTTTATTGATGCTATCGGTTTGAATTTCTACATGGAAGTGAAAACAGTTTCTTCACATTAGTTCCCATGAAGCCTTGCCGTTAAACGCTACTGTAGTTTCACCATACTGTGTTCCATATTTTTGTAACGTTCCCGGTTAGTGAACTTTCACCTTGAATTTCAGTTGGTATTTACAATTTTTTGCTGCTTCATGAGAACTGTTGTGCTTAAATGTGTGTGCGTGTTTTACATTTATCTAATAATGCCCCATATGTATCATAAGGGTTAGAGGCAATAATCATACAATGCAACTTCTCTTTTTATTATTTTAACTGCTTTTCTGTTAGTTGTGCGACAACTGATTTATAATTGACCTCGCATTAGAAAGAGAGAGTGCATTGTATTGCTCTTATACATTAAACATTTGACACTTAGTTTTGTGTTGATCGTGGTCGGGTACGTGTTTGATTCGTTCGCCTCGCGTTTTGCTCGGATTTTACCTCGATAAAGTCTGGAAAAGTGCGCGCTCGAATAATTTATTTATGACGGTTATATTAAAACTAATCATCTGAGATATGTGTCAATATTATTTGTATACATCCATATCCCGATGATTAGTTCAATGTGCCGGCATCTAATCCACCACATGAAGTGTCAAATGTATAATGTTTACATTTTCTGTAGTGCATAATAGTTCTGGTGATTGTTGTTCCCCGATGTTACTTGTGTTTCTTTGGTTGTTTTGTGTTGGGAACCAACATGCTCCCCGCCTTGTCAACGCAGTTCAACATCCTTTCGTCCACGGATCTCGGCATAACCTTTTGTTGACTTTTCGAATGTGGTGTTGTAATTTGTCTCGTTACCTGGACGTCTCTCATTGTATTTTGATGCAATGATAAGAAAAAAAATGATGCTTTAGTGAGTTATAATAACAAGTTAAATTAAATTTTAAGCTGCAATTTTGAATGGCAGGGGATGGTTCAATTTCATGGCGTGAGTTGATTCAATCGTTTTTTATTATTTAGATTTTTATAGTTCATTTGTGTTTGTAATGTTTGTTTGAATTAATGGTTTTTGGGGGGACCGATTTTGTTTTTAAATGTTTTTGGTTTCCGAAACGAGTGTTTCTCGATGCGAGTTCTGTGGCAACTTCTTGTGACCATTCGGACGTTATAAACTTACAGTCTTTTCTTATGTCGTTGTCTGCTCCCTTAAAGTTGGTTCCACAATCGCTAAATATATTAGCGCAAGTGCCTCTTCTTGCGACAAATCTTCTAAACGCCGCAACGAAAGTAGGGGTACTAAGATCGGATACCAGCTCGATATGAATAGCCTTCGTTGACAGGCATACAAAGACAGCTATGTAACCTTTTGCCACCTTGTTACATCGGCCCTTCCATAGTTTTATTTCTATGGGCCCGGCGTAATCCACTCCCGTGTTCAAGAATGGTCTGCAGCATTTTTCTCTCTCAGCTGGAAGACTTCCCATGAGTTGTTGCTGCATTTTTGCCTTATGACGATGGCATCTGACGCATTTATGGATTGTTGTTTTTATCAATCTTTTGCTGTTCGTTATCCAGTATGCATTTCGTATCTCTGCCATCATTAATTGCAGGCCTCCATGAAGGGTTCGCTGATGGATGTCGGATGCAATTAATTTGGACACGTGATGTGAATCCTTCAGTATTAACGGATGTCGTTGGTTGAACGGCAGTGTCGAATTTGTTAGGCGACCTCCTACCCGCAGTAGACCCTTGGCATCGAGGAAGGGATTTAGGTTAAGTATTTTGCTACCCTTAGTTACGGTGTTGTTTGACTTTAATGCTGTTATGTCTTCTTGGAATAGCTCTTCCTGAACAATTTCGATGATTTTATCATGCGCTGCAGTGAGTTCATTTGGGCTTAACGGATGTTTGTCGATTGGCTTTCTGTTTTTTGTATTTTTTAGATTGAAGAAGTATCTTTGCCATATCGACACATTGCGAATCAGTCGTCGCAGTGTGGAATACTGTTCAAAATATGTTTTGTTGATCATCAAGCAATGTGATACTTTTGCGTGAATTGTAGCTTCATCTGACTTAAGTTCGTTTGGTAAAATCCTTCTTGACCTTCAGATTGATTCACTATTTTCTTGGATTCGATGTTAGTCTCGATTGGTGTTGCTGTGTGTGAATCAGGCAGAGTAAAATTTTGTAGAAATTTGGGCCCGAACCACCAGAGCTGATTGTTTCTGATCTCTTCCGGCAGAAGTCCTCGAGAGCATATATCAGCCGGATTCTCTTTCGATATAACGTGTCTCCAAATCGTGGGGCTTGTGAGCGTTTGGATCTCCGAAACTCGATTAGCTACAAATGTTGTTCGTATTGACGGACTTCCTTTGATCCAAGCTAACGTGATCATGGAATCACACCACGCAAAGACTTCGGGATTCTCAAACTGCATTGCCCGTGATATGAGCCGGAGTAGTTTTGCTAACAGCAGCGCTCCACACAACTCCAACCTTGGCAATGAGAAGCATTTTAATGGTGCTACTCTCGTCTTTGACGCCAGGATGTGTATGTGTTCTTCGTCATTTTTAATGATTCGAGCGTACACTACCGCTGCATAAGCCTTCTCGGAAGCGTCACTGAATCCATGTAGTTGCACCTGATCGGAAATTTCATAATTTATCCAACGTGGTATTTGAATGTCTTCGAGAGCCATGAATCCATTTCGTAGGTGTTTCCAACTATCTTCCGTTTCTTTTGATATGGGGGTGTCCCAGCCCAACTTTTCAAGCCACAATTGTTGCATTATAATTTTAGCTTTGATGGTGAGATCCACCCGAGAGGGTCAAATAACCGGGCGATGTCTGCTAACACGGTGCGTTTGGTAAATGACCTTACTACCGGTAAGTTAATTTTAAATTTGAAAACGTCTTGTGCCGGATGCCATCGGATTCCTAGAGTTTTAATAGCATCTGTAGACTCAAAGTTTAGAGGAAGATTTATTTCTCTCTCCTTTGGCGATATCTGTTCTAAAACTCTTGAAGAATTACTTGCCCACTTTCTAAGCGGAAATCCGGCTGACTTCAATACCATCAGAATGTCTCCTTGAAGTTTGATTGCTTCAGATTCAGTGTTTGATCCATAAATCAGATCGTCCACGTAGAAGCCTTCGGTAAGGGCTTTGCTCACCTGAGGATGAGCACACCTTACATCAGCAGCTAGCTGATGTAATGTACGAACCGCTAGAAATGGTGCTGATGCTGTGCCGAACGTGACAGTTTTGAGAGAAAATGTCTTTATGGGTTCCGAATGATTCGTTCTCCATAATATCAGTTGATACTTAGTATCAGCAGGGGTCATCCAAATCTATCATACTGATGTCAGCAACAAAAGCCACTTTATATTGTCTCCATCTTGCAAGCAGCTCTATGATATCTGCTTGTAAGCGTGGCCCAACCATTAAGTTGTCGTTGAGTGATTCGCCTTTTGATGTTTTACAAGACGCATCATACACTACCCGCAGTTTTGTAGTGGTACTTGCTTCTTTAAAGACGGCGTGGTGTGGTAGAAAATAGTGTTCACCTGTCGAGATGTGAAAGTCGGTGTTCACTTCTTCCATATGCCCTTGGGTGATATACTCTTCGATGCACTCAGTGTAACCCCTTCTAAGTTCTTTATTTGAGGCTAGCCGTTTTTCAATTTGAAAATATCTGGCTAATGCTGGCCTCCTTGAGTTGCCAAGATCTGGCCGATTATTGTTTTTAAATGGTAACTGTACCTCGTACCTGCCGTCCTCTCTCCTTTTGCAGGTTCTTCGAAAGTGTTGTTCACACATTTCTTCTTCCTGCGTTAGCTTTCTTTCATCTAAGTCTTCTTCTAACTCCCAGAAGGATTTCAATTGACTATCTAAGGAATTGAAATGGTTTTGTATTTTAATACCATTTGTAGGAACAAGGCCGTTAGTATTTCCCGTTAAAATCCACCCTAACTCAGTACATTGAGCTACCGGAGCTCCCATTTTTCCTTTTACCAAACCCTCCAAAATAATGCAAGCATATGCATCAGCGCCTAAAAGCATGTCAATTTTTCCTGGAGTGCTGTACGAGGGATCAGCCAGTTCAAGGTTATTCAAGTGAGCCCAACCATCTGTGTTCAACTGATGTGCAGGAAGGATTGAAGTCAGTTGTTTGAATACAAACGCCTTGACAAGGAGGGAAAATGATGGTTTAATCAAGGAACGAATTGTAAGTTCTACTTGATATTTTGATACGCCAGTGGAGGTTTGCCCCAAACCTGTGACTTGTGCGGAGGTCTTTTGCTTTTTTAGCTTAAGCAATTGAGCGACATTTTCGGTGACAAATGTCGCTTCTGAGCCAGGGTCAATTAATGCTCTTAACACATATTGAATTCCGTTGCAAGCGATAACTTTTATCAGTGCAGTAGCCAACAATGCCCTGGAATGCATTTTGTTGTTTAGCGAACAACTTATAGGAATTGTCTCTGACGAAGAGATATGTAATTTATTGGTTGTATCGTGGACATTACTATTTTGAATAAGATGGTTGTTGATGTTATGTTGTGGGTTCGTATAAGTTTGCACTTGAGGGTATGCGTAAGGAGTGCAACCAGTATTTTGAGATGTTGAGGGTTGACAATTCATTACCTCTTTATTTATCGGAACGTAGGAAATTGCATCTTGATTTAATTGATTTCCATGTGCCTGATTTTGTTTCGCTGATGTATTAACGACATTAGCATTATTTGGCCCAATGTAGTTGTTGGGAGAAGAATTTTGACAATAGTGATTTTGCACGTATTGTTGCTTATGCTGTTGAGCATTCGCATTGTTGTTTTGTTGAAACCCATCAATATGAAGCAATGTATGATGTTTCAATTTGCATTTGAAGCAACGATTGTTGCTGTTGCGATTTTGGTTGGTGACCTCTTTACGCACTTCTATGCTCATCTTTAGAAATTTTTTACAATGGCGTATACTGTGTTCGCCATTGCATAGTCGACAACGAAACTGTTTGTTTTCATTTTTTGTTTTTAAGTGGTAGTTTAATGAAGGTGATTTACGAAATGTCGATGTTAATGATTGTTTGGAAATTGTATTTGATTCCATGTAGTTTTCGAGGGAACTAAATCTGCCTTCGATAAACGCTAAAAATGTTTTCCACTTCGGAAGACTCCTTGACGTGCCTAACTTTGTCTCCCAATCTTTTTGTGTTATTTTTGGGAGTTTCTGATAAGTGATGTATATCAGAATGGGGTCCCAGGATTCAATGTTTATGGATACACTGATTGCTTGTGTCGTGCAATGATTTTAAACTGTCAGCAGATTCAAAATTGATTTTTGGCTGCTCTAATAAAATCTTCAATTGTGTGTTGACTAATTTTCTTTTGTTTTGAAACCTATCATTAATAATTTCCCAAGCCGATGCATAACTTTTGCCATCGATTGGAAGATGTGATATTAAATCTCTAGGTTTTTCACATAACGATGATTTAAGGAACTGGAGTTTTTGAATTTCTGATAGATCGTGGTTTTGATCTATTCAATTTTCAAATACGTTGTGAAATTCAATCCAGTCTTCGGGTTTGCCGGAAAATGGCTTTATGTTAATTCGCGGAAGACGTATATCAGAACCCGCAGATCTCGTTATGTTTAATCGCGACGTATCAAGATTTGCACTGTTTTCATGCGAGAATTTATAAATGTCATCGTTACGTGTGCCACTAAATTGGAGATATATACGCTTGATTTTTGCATATATTTCATCAGCCAAATATTTATCTTTTAAAGGATCCGCCGAACTACTAATAATTGCTGTATGTAAACTCTTAGCCGATTTAAAAGTTTCATCAAGTTCTGTTAAACACGCATTTACATAGCCCCTTGATTTGCGAGCTTCGATTTGTTTTTGATATTCTGCTAAATCCGCGGTCAATTCTTCAAGAATGTGATCTTGTCTTTCGAGAGACTTGCACAGTTTCGACATAATTTTATTTTATCACTAGCACTTATTATTAAAGTTAATATGAATTTGTGATGGATTTGGTATGTATGCAGACAGATATAGGTGTATTATAAAAGTATTTATTTGCAAAAAAGGTGTACTAAAAGGAACTAAATTCCTACCTTAGATTGCTTTTGCAACTGTAACTTCAGTATCTGTTGTTGACTACTAGTTACAGTTGCAGAAGACTTGGCGTCACACAGTTCCTTGCTGTGAATGTTGACAGTTATAATGCCTTTGGCTGTACTGCTTTCGGGATGTTATACCGCTTTCAGATCGTCCTACGGCTTATGGTCGCTGTACCGCTAACAATCCGTTGGATGAGGAAATCGTTGACTCGTTTTATATGAGTATTATGGCATGAAATTTTTTTTATTTTTTAGTTTTATTTTAGCAAATGGCAAAGGCTAATTAGAGGAAACAAATCCTACCTTGATTTGCTTTTGCAACTGAAACTTCAGTGTCGGTGACTATAAGTTACAGTTGCAGAAGGCTTGGCGTTGCGCAGATCCTCCATTAATATACTATATCCGTCCTTGTCTACCTCTACTATCGCGTTGTATTTTCCTGACTTAGTTGATTTGTAAACAGTAATACATTTGACGTATTTCGTTTGTAAATCGTTTTGTCTCTTTATTTTCTCTTCAATTTCTGTGTCAGTGTAACTGTCGTGCATACCGCACACTAATACCGTCGGTTTTCTTAAAAGCGGAATTTTAACGTCGTAGCTATCGTGCATTTTTTGTTTAAGCTCCGATTCAATTTTTCGCCTCGACGTTTCATCGCTGCATTTATACCTCCGTTTTGAGTATTTTGTATATTATTTACTTTAAGAGACAAAGCGGCCGGATCTACATTGTTCAATAAATCTTCTTTTGTTTTATTGTTGTCTTGTTTTGCTTTCGGTTTTAAAACTATTGCTGCATCCTTTTTTATTATATTAGCATATGTCAATTTACTTTCCTCTCTTTTCTCACTACTTTTTATTATGATGTTATCGACTTTTTCACTTAGACCGCCAAGCATTTTGTTACAGTTGATGTTCTGAATTGATTGAATTCAGAAATAAATTTGCAAGTTATTTGCGATAAAAACTCGACGTTGTACTTCGTTATAATTTTATTGATGCTATCGGTTTGAATTTCTACATGGAAGTGAAAACAGTTTCTTCACATTAGTTCCCATGAAGCCTTGCCGTCAAACGCTACTGTAGTTTCACCATACTGTGTTCCATATTTTTGTAACGTTCCCGGTTAGTGAACTTTCACCTTGAATTTCAGTTGGTATTTACAATTTTTTGCTGCTTCATGAGAACTGTTGTGCTTAAATGTGTGTGCGTGTTTTACATTTATCTAATAATGCCCCATATGTATCATAAGGGTTAGAGGCAATAATCATACAATGCAACTTCTCTTTTTATTATTTTAACCGCTTTTCTGTTAGTTGTGCGACAACTGATTTATAATTGACCTCGCATTAGAAAGAGAGAGTGCATTGTATTGCTCTTATACATTAAACATTTGGCACTTAGTTTTGTGTTGATCGTGGTCGGGTACGTGTTTGATTCGTTCGCCTCGCGTTTTGCTCGGATTTTACCTCGATAAAGTCTGGAAAAGTGCGCGCTCGAATAATTTATTTATGACGGTTATATTAAAACTAATCATCTGAGATATGTGTCAATATTATTTGTATACATCCATATCCCGATGATTAGTTCAATGTGCCGGCATCTAATCCACCACATGAAGTGTCAAATGTATAATGTTTACATTTTCTGTAGTGCATAATAGTTCTGGTGATTGTTGTTCCCCGATGTTACTTGTGTTTCTTTGGTTGTTTTGTGTTGGGAACCAACATGCTCCCCGCCTTGTCAACGCAGTTCAACATCCTTTCGTCCACGGATCTCGGCATAACCTTTTGTTGACTTTTCGAATGTGGTGTTGTAATTTGTCTCGTTACCTGGACGTCTCTCATTGTATTTTGATGCAATGATAAGAAAAAAAATGATGCTTTAGTGAGTTATAATAACAAGTTAAATTAAATTTTAAGCTGCAATTTTGAATGGCAGGGGATGGTTCAATTTCATGGCGTGAGTTGATTCAATCGTTTTTTATTATTTAGATTTTTATAGTTCATTTGTGTTTGTAATGTTTGTTTGAATCAATGGTTTTTGGGGGGACCGATTTTGTTTTTAAATGTTTTTGGTTTCCGAAACGAGTGTTTCTCGATGCGAGTTCTGTGGCAACTTCTTGTGACCATTCGGACGTTATAAACTTACAGTCTTTTCTTATGTCGTTGTCTGCTCCCTTAAAGTTGGTTCCACAATCGCTAAATATATTAGCGCAAGTGCCTCTTCTTGCGACAAATCTTCTAAACGCCGCAACGAAAGTAGGGGTACTAAGATCGGATACCAGCTCGATATGAATAGCCTTCGTTGACAGGCATACAAAGACAGCTATGTAACCTTTTGCCACCTTGTTACATCGGCCCTTCCATAGTTTTATTTCTATGGGCCCGGCGTAATCCACTCCCGTGTTCAAGAATGGTCTGCAGCATTTTTCTCTCTCAGCTGGAAGACTTCCCATGAGTTGTTGCTGCATTTTTGCCTTATGACGATGGCATCTGACGCATTTATGGATTGTTGTTTTTATCAATCTTTTGCTGTTCGTTATCCAGTATGCATTTCGTATCTCTGCCATCATTAATTGCAGGCCTCCATGAAGGGTTCGCTGATGGATGTCGGATGCAATTAATTTGGACACGTGATGTGAATCCTTCAGTATTAACGGATGTCGTTGGTTGAACGGCAGTGTCGAATTTGTTAGGCGACCTCCTACCCGCAGTAGACCCTTGGCATCGAGGAAGGGATTTAGGTTAAGTATTTTGCTACCCTTAGTTACGGTGTTGTTTGACTTTAATGCTGTTATGTCTTCTTGGAATAGCTCTTCCTGAACAATTTCGATGATTTTATCATGCGCTGCAGTGAGTTCATTTGGGCTTAACGGATGTTTGTCGATTGGCTTTCTGTTTTTTGTATTTTTTAGATTGTGTAATAAATATACAAATAATTCTATGCTGGTAACCCCATCAATATGCTAGGTACAAAATGACATTTGTAAGCTTGTGTAGCGCAGTTAGTGTTTGACCACGAAACCAAGCGTATCACAATAAAGAAACTAAAGTTAATAATAAAAGTACGACACTTATTACATGGTGTCAGAAGACAATGGCGAACACGAGATTACCAATTGAACTGGACTGCTCCAACCTTGCTAAAGAATGGCCTATGTGGAAGAGGACATTTCTTATGTACATGATGGCAAATGGTAAAATGGGCGAAGGTGATGAGCAAACAAAAATTGCTAATTTTCTATGGCTGATTGGTCCTCGTGCTATGGAAATTTATAATACTTTATTTCCCAACGATGGAACACTTCCCGGTATAATTGGAAACAACGAAAATCCTATAGAAGTTGCAGAAGAAGAAGAGGAACCACCAAATAACGAAAGAACATTAAATGATGTTTTACAAGCGTTCGATGACTATTGTGTTCCGTTAAAAAATGTGACAATGGAGTCATTTAAGTATAACACCATAGTCCAACGGGAAAAACAACCGTTTGCAGAGTTTGAAACCGAATTGCGTAAACAAATTCAATACTGTGAATTTAAATGTCATTGCGGTGCTTCATATGAAGAAAGGATGCTTAGAGACCGCATCATAATTGGAATTTCAGATAAGAAGCTACAGCTTAAGCTTCTTGATGGAAAAAGTGAATCACTCAAAACTGTGGTTGACACCTGCAAGGTATTTGAAGCTGCCTGTACCAACAAGAAACTATTGGACAACAATCAACAACAACTACATAATGTAACAAAGGAAAAACCAACGTCATCAGAATCTATCCATGCGATTTCTCGTCACTGTTACAACTGTGGTTATCTACCGTTCTCAACGTCACACTTGCGAGAATGCAAAGCCAACAACATCATCTGTAGCACATGTGGAAAAAAAGGGCACTTCAGTAAATGGTGCAAAAGGGGAAACAACAACAACAAAATGGATAGCAAAACGGAAAACAAAAAACTGGGTAACAAGTCGGAAAACAAAACCGTAAAACTTATTTCTGGAGCGAATACATGGATTGAATCAGACTCAGGTATATTAAATGTAAAGCATATTGATGGGTTAAAAATTAATTTAAGAAACCATTCGTGTATTTATAGATTAAATAAGAATAATTTAAGGTGGACTAAAAAGTATCAAATTAATAATGAAGTTGTCGAATTTAAAATAGATACTGGTGCAGATGTCAACTGTGTCCCTCTTAGTTTAATCAAGAAATTCAAAATTAAATTGAACAATGAAGAAAATAATTTTTGTGTTACCGATTACAATGGAAATGAAATAAAAATGTTCGGTTCTATTAAATTAACTTGTGTTGATCCAAATTCTCAAACGGAACAATCTGCTCTCTTTGTCGTTGTTGACGATACATGCGAGCCAATACTTGGCTTAAAAACGTCTGTTAAGTTTAATTTAATAACAAAACTAGATGTGAATACTCTCGTTTGTTTACCAAAAACTGCTGATGAATTCATCAGCCAAAATAAAGATATTTTTGATGGTTTAGGTACATTGCCAGGTAGCATAAATATTAAGCTTGTAGAAAACGCAAAACCAGTATTACATTACAAAAAACGTATTCCATCAAGTTTAGTCGAAAAATTAAAGAAGGAATTAAAAGAAATGACTCGTATAGGAGTCATCTCACCAGTAGATTACGCTACTGAGTGGGTGAATAATCTGCAAATTGTAGAAAAACCTAATGGTACGTTACGTCTATGCTTAGATCCCAAACCATTAAATGCGTGCATTAAGAGGGAACATTTTTTAATTCCAACTATAGATGATTCTATAAGCAAATTAAGTGGAAAGCGAATTTTCACGGTGCTTGATTTGGCAAGTGGGTTTTGGCATATGAAACTCGATAAAAATAGTTCTGATCTCACTACATTCATGACTCCGTTTGGTAGGTTTAAATTCAATAGAGTACCTTTTGGGTTAAACTGTGCTCCTGAAATTTTTCAGCGAAAAATGGTACAAATATTTGGTGACATACCCGGGGTTGTTGTTTATTTTGATGATATTGTAATTGCAGGAAAAACGGAGTCAGAACACGACAGTACATTGAAAATAGTAGTCGAACGTGCACGTGAGAACAACATCAAGTTTAATTCAAAAAAAACTCAATATAGGAAAACACAAGTAAAATTCATGGGTCATATTTTAGAAAACGGACAAATAAAACCGTCAGAAACTTATTGCAACGCTATTATAAACATAAAAAAACCGGAAAACAAACATGATGTTATGCGACTGTTAGGACTTTTAAAGTATTTAGGGAAATTCATACCGAACTTATCGCAGAAAACTGCTGCATTACGTTACTTGACCAATAACAATGTCAAGTTTTGTTGGACATCCGATCACGAAACTGAAATGACAAATCTTTTGAAAATTATTGCATCCAAACCGGTTTTGTCAGTTTATGACCCTAACAAAACTGTGATTGTGCAGACTGATGCATCAAAGGATGGACTGGGTTGTGTTTTAATACAGGATGGTCATCCTGTCGCATACGCTTCTCGAACTTTGAGTAAGAGTGAACAAAAATGGGCGCAAATTGAAAAAGAACTTTTGGCGGTTGTATTTTCGTGTCAGCGATTTCATTTCTTTTTATATGGTCGAGATTTTACCGTCGAAAGTGATCATAAACCACTTGAAGTTCTTATCAAACGTAATATTGATGACGTGTCCCCGCGATTACAACGAATGTTTATGTTTTTATTAAAGTATCCTTTAATGGATTTAACCTATAAACCTGGGAAGCAAATGTTGGTAGCCGACTGCCTTTCAAGAGCACAATTGTCGGATAACTCCGAATTCAGTGATTTATCGGGTGTAATTCATATGGTTGCAAAATCAGCATGCTTGTCAAAGGAAAACTTAGAACGGTATTTATCAGTTTTTGAACAGGATGAACAATTTAACCGGATACGCAATTACGTTACAAATGGCTGGCCAACATTTCACCAGCTCGATAATTTTTCTCAAAAATTTCACAGATATAAAAATGAGTTACATTGTGAAAATGGGCTCTTATTTAAAGATCACCGATTGGTAATTCCATCTGAGTTACAAGGAAAAATATGTAAAATGATTCATGAGGCACATTTGGGCATAGAAAAAACACTTTCATCAGCAAGAATGAAGTACTTTTGGCCTGGAATGTCGGGCCAAATAAAGAAAATCGTCTTATCTTGTGATATTTGTGAAAAATTTAGAAGAAATAATCAGAAAGAACCATTAGTACAAGAAATCTCACCAGAATATCCATTTCATATAGTAGCTATGGATATATTTCAATATGCAGGTCTTGATTTCATATCATTAATTGATTCATATTCTAATTTTATCTTTGCGGAACAACTTAAAAGCAAGACATCAAAACATATTATTGAAGTAATTGTACGTTTATTCAATATTGTTGGTTACCCAACAATTTTGAAATGCGACAACAGTCCATTTAGTTCATATGAATTTGAATTATTTGCAAAAGAATGCAACGTAATTATGAAATTTTCAAGTCCTCGGTACGCTCAGAGTAATGGGCTGGCGGAAAAGGGTGTAGCAATCGCTAAAAACATTTTGAAGCGATGTATTGAAATCGGAAACATTGATAAATTCCGATATCGAATTTTGGAGTACAATTCGAGTCCGATTGCAAGTATGCAATATTCGCCGTCTGAGTTATTTTTTGGTAGAAATGCAAAAACAAGACTACCAATTTCAAACACACTACTGTATCGAAATAATGTAAGTGAGCACATTGTTCAAAATCGAATTGAAGAAAAAAAGCGAAAACAGAAATACTACTTTGATAGAAACGCAAAAACGCTACCTGTCTTAAATATTGGTGATCGTATTATTTTTAAAAAAAATTCAAAAGAGTGGAACTATGGCACTGTAGTTGGTATTGTAAATAATAGATCATATATTTTAAGACACTCGTTTGATAATCATTTTAGAAGAAATCGAAAATTTATTGTTAAGGCGTTTAATAATAATTTTGATACAAGTGAAATGTTACTTGAGGAGCATATGAAAAGTCCTGTTAAAAATAACCCAGAAAATTTTGAAAATGCTCATAACGAAAATGCTCATAATAAAGACATCAGTTCTAATGTAAATGTGGATGAACCTGAACCAACGGCTGGGCCTGCGAGTTGTCATAATTCTAATCAATTGACTTGTGAAATCGTCGGTGATTTAGGTTCAGAAACACCTGTAGATAATGAAATTAAACCAACCTCAGTGAATAAGGAAAGTTATTGCACGCGTAGTGGTCGGATTGTTCGTCCACCTACTCGTTTTGGTTATGATTAGTTTTAAGCAAATTTATAGGTGTATTATTATTTTTATTAATTATTTAAAAAAAAAAGCGTGTAATAAATATACAAATAATTCTATGCTGGTAACCCCATCAATATGCTAGGTACAAAATGACATTTGTAAGCTTGTGTAGCGCAGTTAGTGTTTGACCACGAAACCAAGCGTATCACAATAAAGAAACTAAAGTTAATAATAAAAGTACGACAATTATTACAGATTGAAGAAGTATCTTTGCCATATCGACACATTGCGAATCAGTCGTCGCAGTGTGGAATACTGTTCAAAATATGTTTTGTTGATCATCAAGCAATGTGATACTTTTGCGTGAATTGTAGCTTCATCTGACTTAAGTTCGTTTGGTAAAATCCTTCTTGACCTTCAGATTGATTCACTATTTTCTTGGATTCGATGTTAGTCTCGATTGGTGTTGCTGTGTGTGAATCAGGCAGAGTAAAATTTTGTAGAAATTTGGGCCCGAACCACCAGAGCTGATTGTTTCTGATCTCTTCCGGCAGAAGTCCTCGAGAGCATATATCAGCCGGATTCTCTTTCGATATAACGTGTCTCCAAATCGTGGGGCTTGTGAGCGTTTGGATCTCCGAAACTCGATTAGCTACAAATGTTGTTCGTATTGACGGACTTCCTTTGATCCAAGCTAACGTGATCATGGAATCACACCACGCAAAGACTTCGGGATTCTCAAACTGCATTGCCCGTGATATGAGCCGGAGTAGTTTTGCTAACAGAAGCGCTCCACACAACTCCAACCTTGGCAATGAGATGCATTTTAATGGTGCTACTCTCGTCTTTGACGCCAGGATGTGTATGTGTTCTTCGTCATTTTTAATGATTCGAGCGTACACTACCGCTGCATAAGCCTTCTCGGAAGCGTCACTGAATCCATGTAGTTGCACCTGATCGGAAATTTCATAATTTATCCAACGTGGTATTTGAATGTCTTCGAGAGCCATGAATCCATTTCGTAGGTGTTTCCAACTATCTTCCGTTTCTTTTGATATGGGGGTGTCCCAGCCCAACTTTTCAAGCCACAATTGTTGCATTATAATTTTAGCTTTGATGGTGAGATCCACCCGAGAGGGTCAAATAACCGGGCGATGTCTGCTAACACGGTGCGTTTGGTAAATGACCTTACTACCGGTAAGTTAATTTTAAATTTGAAAACGTCTTGTGCCGGATGCCATCGGATTCCTAGAGTTTTAATAGCATCTGTAGACTCAAAGTTTAGAGGAAGATTTATTTCTCTCTCCTTTGGCGATATCTGTTCTAAAACTCTTGAAGAATTACTTGCCCGCTTTCTAAGCGGAAATCCGGCTGACTTCAATACCATCAGAATGTCTCCTTGAAGTTTGATTGCTTCAGATTCAGTGTTTGATCCATAAATCAGATCGTCCACGCAGAAGCCTTCGGTAAGGGCTTTGCTCACCTGAGGATGAGCACACCTTACATCAGCAGCTAGCTGATGTAATGTACGAACCGCTAGAAATGGTGCTGATGCTGTGCCGAACGTGACAGTTTTGAGAGAAAATGTCTTTATGGGTTCCGAATGATTCGTTCTCCATAATATCAGTTGATACTTAGTATCAGCAGGGGTCATCCAAATCTGTCTGTACATCATACTGATGTCAGCAACAAAAGCCACTTTATATTGTCTCCATCGTGCAAGCAGCTCTATGATATCTGCTTGTAAGCGTGGCCCAACCATTAAGTTGTCGTTGAGTGATTCGCCTTTTGATGTTTTACAAGACGCATCATACACTACCCGCAGTTTTGTAGTGGTACTTGCTTCTTTAAAGACGGCGTGGTGTGGTAGAAAATAGTGTTCACCTGTCGAGATGTGAAAGTCGGTGTTCACTTCTTCCATATGCCCTTGGGTGATATACTCTTCGATGCACTCAGTGTAACCCCTTCTAAGTTCTTTATTTGAGGCTAGCCGTTTTTCAATTTGAAAATATCTGGCTAATGCTGGCCTCCTTGAGTTGCCAAGATCTGGCCGATTATTGTTTTTAAATGGTAACTGTACCTCGTACCTGCCGTCCTCTCTCCTTTTGCAGGTTCTTCGAAAGTGTTGTTCACACATTTCTTCTTCCTGCGTTAGCTTTCTTTCATCTAAGTCTTCTTCTAACTCCCAGAAGGATTTCAATTGACTATCTAAGGAATTGAAGTGGTTTTGTATTTTAATACCATTTGTAGGAACAAGGCCGTTAGTATTTCCCGTTAAAATCCACCCTAACTCAGTACATTGAGCTACCGGAGCTCCCATTTTTCCTTTTACCAAACCCTCCAAAATAATGCAAGCATATGCATCAGCGCATGTCAATTTTTCCTGGGGTGCTGTACGAGGGATCAGCCAGTTCAAGGTTATTCAAGTGAGCCCAACCATCTGTGTTCAACTGATCACAGTCAGTTGTTTGAATACAAACGCCTTGACAAGGAGGGAAAATGATGGTTTAATCAAGGAACGAATTGTAAGTTCTACTTGATATTTTGATACGCCAGTGGAGGTTTGCCCCAAACCTGTGACTTGTGCGGAGGTCTTTTGCTTTTTTAGCTTAAGCAATTGAGCGACATTTTCGGTGACAAATGTCGCTTCTGAGCCAGGGTCAATTAATGCTCTTAACACATATTGAATTCCGTTGCAAGCGATAACTTTTATCAGTGCAGTAGCCAACAATGCCCTGGAATGCATTTTGTTGTTTAGCGAACAACTTATAGGAATTGTCTCTGACGAAGAGATATGTAATTTATTGGTTGTATCGTGGACATTACTATTTTGAATAAGATGGTTGTTGATGTTATGTTGTGGGTTCGTATAAGTTTGCACTTGAGGGTATGCGTAAGGAGTGCAACCAGTATTTTGAGATGTTGAGGGTTAACAATTCATTACCTCTTTATTTATCGGAACGTAGGAAATTGCATCTTGATTTAATTGATTTCCATGTGCCTGATTTTGTTTCGCTGATGTATTAACGACATTAGCATTATTTGGCCCAATGTAGTTGTTGGGAGAAGAATTTTGACAATAGTGATTTTGCACGTATTGTTGCTTATGCTGTTGAGCATTCGCATTGTTGTTTTGTTGAAACCCATCAATATGAAGCAATGTATGATGTTTCAATTTGCATTTGAAGCAACGATTGTTGCTGTTGCGATTTTGGTTGGTGACCTCTTTACGCACTTCTATGCTCATCTTTAGAAATTTTTTACAATGGCGTATACTGTGTTCGCCATTGCATAGTCGACAACGAAACTGTTTGTTTTCATTTTTTGTTTTTAAGTGGTAGTTTAATGAAGGTGATTTACGAAATGTCGATGTTAATGATTGTTTGGAAATTGTATTTGATTCCATGTAGTTTTCGAGGGAACTAAATCTGCCTTCGATAAACGCTAAAAATGTTTTCCACTTCGGAAGACTCCTTGACGTGCCTAACTTTGTCTCCCAATCTTTATGTGTTATTTTTGGGAGTTTCTGATAAGTGATGTATATCAGAATGGGGTCCCAGGATTCAATGTTTATGGATACACTGATTGCTTGTGTCGTGCAATGATTTTAAACTGTCAGCAGATTCAAAATTGATTTTTGGCTGCTCTAATAAAATCTTCAATTGTTTGTTGACTAATTTTCTTTTGTTTTGAAACCTATCATTAATAATTTCCCAAGCCGATGCATAACTTTTGCCATCGATTGGAAGATGTGATATTAAATCTCTAGGTTTTTCACATAACGATGATTTAAGGAACTGGAGTTTTTGAATTTCTGATAGATCGTGGTTTTGATCTATTCAATTTTCAAATACGTTGTGAAATTCAATCCAGTCTTCGGGTTTGCCGGAAAATGGCTTTATGTTAATTCGCGGAAGACGTATATCAGAACCCGCAGATCTCGTTATGTTTAATCGCGACGTATCAAGATTTGCACTGTTTTCATGCGAGAATTTATAAATGTCATCGTTACGTGTGCCACTAAATTGGAGATATATACGCTTGATTTTTGCATATATTTCATCAGCCAAATATTTATCTTTTAAAGGATCCGCCGAACTACTAATAATTGCTGTATGTAAACTCTTAGCCGATTTAAAAGTTTCATCAAGTTCTGTTAAACACGCATTTACAAAGCCCCTTGATTTGCGAGCTTCGATTTGTTTTTGATATTCTGCTAAATCCGCGGTCAATTCTTCAAGAATGTGATCTTGTCTTTCGAGAGACTTGCACAGTTTCGACATAATTTTATTTTATCACTAGCACTTATTATTAAAGTTAATATGAATTTGTGATGGATTTGGTATGTATGCAGACAGATATAGGTGTATTATAAAAGTATTTATTTGCAAAAAAGGTGTACTAAAAGGAACTAAATTCCTACCTTAGATTGATTTTGCAACTGTAACTTCAGTATCTGGGTAGCGATTCCTTACCACAGCGATGGCGAGTGCGAGTGCGGGTTGTGTATATGTACACAAGGAAAATAAGAATATGTGTGTGGATTACCTGTCATCAAGTCACTGGGAAATTTCTAATTACGAAAAAATTTCCACGTAACTTCGAAAGGGAAATTTCTCAGTTGTCATAATCTCGCCATGTATTTAGGTGGCGAGTGGCGATGGCGAGTGCGGCGGCTAACAATATTGTTTGTTTATTTTCAAGTTCGTTTTAATTTTCGTTTATTTTCGTGTTATTATATCGTGTGTTATTTACAATATATCAAACCGCAGTGTTAAAATCGTGTTTTACTTAAAAATATTTTTTTTGTGTGTTTGTGTTTTTTTGTCAATTGCATTTTGTTTGTTCTTGCACAGAATTTCACGATTCTTTTGCAATCAATTGGCAATTACCGGTTTGTCTAAATTCCACACATATGGAAGTTTTCGTGGTGTCTTAAATAGCTCAATAACCAAAACATTGAATGATACCAGCGATGTGGTGAAATTTAATTGCATGCCTAGGTAAACAAAAATCTCTGTTGTGCAAACACGAAACATTCCGGTCACCGATCTAAATGCTACACTCGCCAAGCATTCGTGTCTGCACGCGCCGACTGGGACACAGTAGAACCCATCATTTTTCCAGCGACCGATGGAGTTGTCGCTGCCAAACATCAAGAAGACACTTTCATCTGTAGATACATTTCTACAACAAGACCTACACGATCATCAATTGATAAAAATTGCCTCCTCTAAAAGTTTGTTTGTTGTTGCACCCAGAAACCTGCCCAGTGATGGTGCGCCATCCGTCGATCATTATGTTTCTTACATTCAAAGTACAGTTTAGTACCTACATCTCACGAATAAATAAGGTATCAAGCCACGTGAAAAAAAGAAGGATGGATATTGTTACACTGCAGCTCTGCAATAAACCCCTCGATCTTGCGAATATAAAAATGTCTTAAACAAAGAAGATTTGCCACATTGTGCATTTATATAATACCACAAGGAGAACACAAAACTAACATACTATTGTAAGTAGCAATATATTTTGTTTTTATCCTTTTTATGCTACCACAAACTATGTTATTTTCTTCTCATTTCAGAGCAACTTTTCTAAGTCAAGCTATCTTAAATACACTGTTACTATGCTAGCTTCCTTTACAAGCATGGAAATGATGATTCACGAATGAATCATCTAACGGCAACACAACGCCCTCATCTTTAAAGGTCTCCAAGGCAGTCATTGTCGATTCGAGCACAGAATTGGGATGCCAAATGATTAACACATGTATCCTGTTATCGAAGTAAGTTTCTTCGCTAAATTTTCAATTAACAACATAATATCGTTTGTACATTTTGTGTTGTATTTTCCAGATGTTATTTAATTATCAGAACGCAGCCACTTTATAGGCCAATAGTGGATCGATAATAATAATAGTCAACGCAGTGCTACATATCATCGCTTAATCCATTAGCTTACAAGCATCGAATTCAAAAGCACCAACCGCTGGATATATATAGATCATACAAGGTGGACAATAATAACAAAGCCATCAACTTTAATAAAGAGAATACAAAATCAGCCACGAAACCACAAACGTGTTTATCTATTCAAGTTACCAGAAACTACAACGTCTACCACTCGTTATTAACGTTTACCTGTATATACATTATAAGAATCAAAAACTTCTTAACTACAAATAATTTCCAAAACCAGTACGTAGCCTAAAGCATATCAATTTAATAAGCCAAAGTATTTGCTAATCAAAATACTCTGTTATATCCACCTACTCACCAACCTGTTCATAAATAAAACTGTTAGTGGGAAATTTAAATAAACAATCAAATTTAAAATACTTTTCTGTACTTGGTTGTTTTTATTTAAAAGGTAAAACTTATTGAGATTGTAGCTTATCATTTGGCGTCGTAAAAGTGGCATACTTCTATCGTTGGAAATATTTCGATGGTGTTCCTATTCCTGTTTCTTATCAATCGTGCAGGTATTTCTTTGTGAGACATTCAAGGCAACGCTTGTGAACCCTTAATTATGCATTTTTGTTGTTGGTTCACTCCGGGGCATGTATATATGTATCCAAGGCTGATCGTAAACGCATTTCCTTCAAAGATAAGAGGGTTAATGATATAATCAATCATAAAAACGGTATCCCTTCACATCTCGATTAACACCATACTACCAGAAACTAATGTCGAAGAATAATGGAAACTCTTATGGTTCGAAAAAATAACGTTTTTATACCCAATCCCATAGGAGTATACTAGTTTTGATACCTAGTATGTGACATAGATAAACAATTTAACAAGATATGCCTTATAGTATCGATATGAACTGCATCACAATTGCTCCGCCTGTTCGTCTTTGTATTTATTTAATTTTTAGTCGCAACCTATAAAGATACTCACCGCTCTGTAACAAGGGATAAAAACTGTGAATGAACGAATTTGTTATCAAATAACTTCCCATATCCTATTCCTCAAGATTGATAAATAAATAGTTACAATGTTGTCATATATGTAAATGTTTTAATGTATACAAAAGTTTAACTTACAATGTCAATCAAGTAAAAACGTATGATTATATAAACAAACATATTTATATAACAAAATAACTTGAACTGCAATTGCAATAGCTTAGTCGATGATTATTGATTATACATAAATATAAATATCTTAGACTGTTTAAAAAAAATGCTGGACCCCTTCATGAATCTTGTCTTGATGTACTAGAGTTGATTTCGCGATTCTATAAAATAAATCAAAAATAAATGAATGTTTAGAAACATATACATAGGTACCTACTTGCCTTCTATCTTCGCCAAGATTGTCAATCGTTCATGTGTATCATTTCAATGCCTTTCTAGCACCGATTACCTTCCGTCGGTAAATCACGAGTCAACTGCAGGTAGATGCATTTTCTACAGAAAAAACTAAACCCTTTGCACTGAATTTCTTTCGTCGGTTCAACCGGAAAAATTCAAAGAATGTAGTTATGCTTCTACCCAAGTCTGCTCGTAAACGAATTTCCTAAAAAGATAAGAGGGTTGATGAATGAATAACTAGTATAGCAAACCACTGAACTTACATTTTGTTCTCTTTGGATTGGGTCTACTCGATGTGTTGGTAAATAGTATCGAACCACTACGAACGAACTGGATAAAATATCCTGCAACTTCAATTTTCGCTATGTTTTACTGTTTATATGCAAAATCCAATGTGTTTGTTGATATTGCCTTGCGTTTGTTGATATTGCCTTGTAGTTTTTTATGAAGGTGATTGGTCGCATATCTTCTCAGGCGAAGTACATTCCGATGGTACTCTGTTCGGTATGTCAATTGTCAATCCGACACTAACCAAGGAAGGAGAATAACACATTTGAGTATTTGTATTTGCTTGTAATTCTACGAATGATAGAAGTCATAAGAATTGATAATGATATTTATGTTGTACTCACCCTTGTGTTGCGCTCCTGCTTTTTAATTGGGTTATATACACAGGTTGATTGCTTTTTAGGCTGGATGAGTAGGAGCGGTGCATGACTTCTGTACAATAATGCATTGATTATTTTGATTCCATGGAGGTAAAGTACTCAAATTAAAGATGAAAACAAAGTTAAAATGTACTCACCCTTGGTATATATTGTGTACATAACTTATTCCATTCATTTTCACTACGATTTCGTCTTTTAAACTGAAATTTGGAATCAAAACACAAAAAAACGAAATTATAATTTCAAAACAATTGCTGACAATTGTCAAATATCTGTCAAAGACAGCTGATTATTTCCTGAAGTTTGTTCACACATACTACCATAATCTTCGAATTCGGAGTCGCACCCGCACTCGCACTCGCTGTGGTAAGGAATCGCTACCCTGTTGTTGACTACTAGTTACAGTTGCAGAAGACTTGGCGTCACACAGTTCCTTGCTGTGAATGTTGACAGTTATAATGCCTTTGGCTGTACTGCTTTCGGGATGTTATACCGCTTTCAGATCGTCCTACGGCTTATGGTCGCTGTACCGCTAACAATCCGTTGGATGAGGAAATCGTTGACTCGTTTTATATGAGTATTATGGCATGAAAATTTTTTTATTTTTTAGTTTTATTTTAGCAAAAGGCAAAGGCTAATTAGAGGAAACAAATCCTACCTTGATTTGCTTTTGCAACTGCAACTTCAGTGTCGGTGACTATAAGTTACAGTTGCAGAAGGCTTGGCGTTGCGCAGATCCTAGCTGTGATTGATGACGACGTTTCAGTATGTAATCGCTTTCTTAAAGATTTACTTGAAAATTGTTGCACCACTTGACTATTGATGTTTAACAAAGAATCCGTTGGATGCAGGATACATTCACTCGTTCGGTTTGAGTATTGAAGCACAAACAAATTTTTTTGTTAATTTAATTCAGCAAAGACAAAGGTTTATTAGAGGATTGAAATTCCTACCTTGATTTGCTTTTGCAACTGCAACTTCAGTGTCGGTGACTACTAGTTACAGTTGCAGAAGGCTGGGCGTTGCACAGATCCTAGCTGTGATTGATGACAGTATTGTCCTGTGGCCGATAGACTCTCCGTCGATGATAGGATAGCTTCACAACACTTGATACGTTTTTTGTAATGTTGGTGGATTAAGTTTTCCACTTTATATTAACGTTCACTTGTTGCACAATTAAAAAAAATGACTGTGTCGCGGTTTCTTATTTAAAGGCTCGAAGGACCATGTTCTGAATTGATTGAATTCAGAAATAAATTTGCAAGTTATTTGCGATAAAAACTCGACGTTGTACTTCGCTATAATTTTATTGATGCTATCGGTTTGAATTTCTACATGGAAGTGAAAACAGTTTCTTCACATTAGTTCCCATGAAGCCTTGCCGTCAAACGCTACTGTAGTTTCACCATACTGTGTTCCATATTTTTGTAACGTTCCCGGTTAGTGAACTTTCACCTTGAATTTCAGTTGGTATTTACAATTTTTTGCTGCTTCATGAGAACTGTTGTGCTTAAATGTGTGTGCGTGTTTTACATTTATCTAATAATGCCCCATATGTATCATAAGGGTTAGAGGCAATAATCATACAATGCAACTTCTCTTTTTATTATTTTAACTGCTTTTCTGTTAGTTGTGCGACAACTGATTTATAATTGACCTCGCATTAGAAAGAGAGAGTGCATTGTATTGCTCTTATACATTAAACATTTGACACTTAGTTTTGTGTTGATCGTGGTCGGGTACGTGTTTGATTCGTTCGCCTCGCGTTTTGCTCGGATTTTACCTCGATAAAGTCTGGAAAAGTGCGCGCTCGAATAATTTATTTATGCCGGTTATATTAAAACTAATCATCTGAGATATGTGTCAATATTATTTGTATACATCCATATCCCGATGATTAGTTCAATGTGCCGGCATCTAATCCACCACATGAAGTGTCAAATATATAATGTTTACATTTTCTGTAGTGCATAATAGTTCTGGTGATTGTTGTTCCCCGATGTTACTTGTGTTTCTTTGGTTGTTTTGTGTTGGGAACCAACAGTTGACTATGCACTCTTTACTCGCATGTTGGTTAATTGAACTTGCCTCTAATTCTTGTTTTACCACTTTAGTCACCATTTCCGTATTTTCTTTTAAAAGCTCAACCATTAAGTTAATCAATTTTTCATTGTTCGACTTATTTATTTTGATTAACGTATCATATTGATCACCGATTCTTTCCGAAGCAATCCTACAATCCTCGCATGAATAACTTATGTTTCGGTTTCCCATCAGAAGCCGAACATCGTAGTCCGTTTATTTACCATCACAACACGTCCGGTGAAATCGCTTTCTACAGAACCCATCGCAAGGAACAATTTGCTGATCATCCCGTGTAAACCTTCGATCACACTTTCCGCAAAAACCATCCATCTTGGCCTACTCCGCGTTTACTCCGCGTTTATTCACACTTTTTAAATATTACTCGGAACTTTCTTTAAACACGTCTATACCGCTCAGTCACTTGACAAATATATTTCAACATTCGTCAATGTTTTTGTTCCCTTGTAGCTTATTAAATATCTCTTTAAATTTGAGGTCGGTTTCTATTTGTGCGCGCCACTTCAGGCGAGGTCTTCCTCTACTGCGTCCGACGTCCAATGCGGAGTTTTTTGACGCTGTACAGCTCGGACTGAGATGATCAGGATCTTATATAGGATCTCCTCAGTAGTTCGAGTGAGGGCTTTACTACTGAATTGCCTTCTTAACACAAAGAAACAGCGGTTGGCAAGAGTAATTATTCGTTTAATTTCTTACAAAATGTTAATAGCGGAACCGAGGTAGACAAAGTCCCGTACTACCTCAAAGCTATATCCTTCAATGGTGACGTTGTGTCCAATTCGTTGATGTTGTGTATCCTTTCTTGTTGACAGCATATACTTAGACTTACCGTCATTTACTGCTAAACCCATTTTTGCCGCTTCCTTCTCTATCCTAACAACCGTTGCTATGATATCACGTTGAGTCCATCAATAACAACTCTCTTTACCTGCAGCTTAGCCTTGTAGGCCTCGTTCTTGGCTGCGAGCATCTGTCGTCATTCCTCATCAAACCAAGGGTTTCGTGCGTGTGGGGCGAGAAGTGATATTTCTAAACTTTTCTACTATTTCAGTATTGATGAAGTCCCTCTTATACCCTATCTCATAGGGGTATATTAGTTTTGATATATAGTTTGTAACATAGAGAAATAATTTAGCTATATATCTCAAATTACATGGATCAACTTAGAATCCGTCTGTCTGTGAGCTGAAATAATGAAATTTGGTATATAGGATCCTTGCCTGAGGCTACCGAACAAGTGTAAAAAATTTTAAGATCCACATATTGCCACGCTTACTTTTTGGAAAAACCTTGTTTTTAGCCAAACCGTAACGAATTTTGAAAGAGTTTCTGTACAACATATTTAGACAATCATAATACCTATATATCGTCGATATATAGTTTTTTGGCACGATTTTGCATCAAAAGATTATTTGATTTTTTTTTAATTTTAAAGAATTTTTTACATTTTTTTACTGAAAAAGCCCCCAAAAAGGTATACAAATGGTTTTTGTAGGAAAACGCCCCCAAAAAGTGGGTGTGGGTTAAAATGATCTATTGACGAAATGTTTATATTATCATTTTGCATCAAAAGATTATTTGATTTTTTTTTAATTTTAAAGAATTTTTTACATTTTTCAGTAAAAAAGGTAGTGGGTAGTGCGCGAAGCAATCTGCAAATTGTGAATCCTTCGGCAATAAAACACGGTGCTTTTGATCATTTGACATCAAACACTTCTGTAACCGTCCTCCAACTTTAAGTATACGATATCCTTTGGTTATTTCTAAAAATATGGTCAGATACTTAAGCGTGCCTTTTATTTCCTTTCCATCTTGGAGTTGTTTGATTTCTTCAGAAAAAAAGTTTGCTTGTTCGATCGGCACAATGGTAAAAAAGCACATTCAAGTTCTTCGGTGCTAAGCAAATAATTCTTGTTGACGTGTCTCGTTCCTAATCTCGTAGTGAATCGCAAAATATGTTGATGAATTTAATATAGTACCGAAGACATATGACTAGGGTGACCACTTTTTCCAAAGCAAATTTCGGTACACAAAAATAAATTTTTTTAAAGTCATAACTCTATTTTTTTAATACATTATTAAATAGCTATGTATATAATGGGTGATCCAAGTAGAGATACTTTTTTCAATAGCCTTTTTTGACAGATCACGTGTGAGTCGTGTCATGCTGTCATGTTATTTTTGTTTAGTATTGTTTGGCATTTCATAATGGAAAGACTTACGCGTGAACAACGTTTACAAACTTTATAATGAAAATTCACGTTCTGTGAGGAATGTGTTTCGTGCACTTCGCTCAACTTATGGTCAACATAATCGGCCTACTGAGCGTACTATTCGCAACACCATCACCCATTTTGAGACCCAGCATTCATTATTGGATAATGTTCGACCGAATAGACCACGTCCAGCAGGCTGTGAAGAAAATATAGCGGCCGTAGCTGAGAGTGTGTAAATTATGCCGGTGCGAACGAAACCGTTATCGTGCCATGATAATCGACTATTTGATGCCTGAAATTGAAGCTCGTGATCTCGGCGACATTTGGTTTCAGCAAGACGGCGCCACTTCCTACACATCGCATCAATCAATGGACTTATTGAGAGAACATTTCGGTGAGCACATAATTTCACGTTTTCGGTCGGTCGATTGGCCACCAAGATCGTGTGATATCACACCGTTAGACTTTTTCCTGTGGGGATATGTAAAGTCAAAAGCTTATGCCGACAAACCCGCTTCGATTCAGGCCTTGGAGGAAAACATCACGCGTGTCATTCGCCAGTTACCAGTCGAAATGCTCGAACGAGTGATCGAAAATTGGACTCAACGGATGTACCATCTGCGACGTAGCAACGGCCAAAATTTGATAGACATAATCTTCAAAAAATAAATGCCAAAGAATGTTCTTTCAAATGATAATAAACATTCTCCATTAAATTTGAATTTTCTGTGTTTTTTTCTTTAAAAAAGTAGGGAACCTCGAAATGGATCACCCTTTATTATTAAAAGACTAAATGTGTTAATTACTATTGTTACGTTTTTCAAAGGTATATTTTCCATCAGATCCTATTTCTTCAAACATTTTTAGCCCTTTGGCCCTTTAAAAATTCGAAGAACTCAAGGCATGACATGACAACACTGCTTTCTTCTTATGATTGAATGTTCAACGCTTACATATTTGTTTTAAAATGTAAATTTATCGAAGAATTCAATATCACATGAGTCGACGTCAAAGCGATTCTTCAATGCAATGAACATTGCGGAAGCTCCAACATATTCCCATTTTGGTAGTTGGTCGAGTGCGGACCAAACGAGGACTGAAAGATGCTCAAAATGAATAGTCCATTTCTTGATATATTCAACGCACTCCGCTAATAAGTTAATTAAAACAAAAACAAAAGCTAAATCGCAATATTCTGGTAATAAAATATTGTTTAAATGAACCGTAAAATAGTCGAGCTATTAAGAGAACTTGTTTTTTCGTTACTTTGTCATCATCAATTGCAGCTTTTTCAATAGCCTTTTGCACAGCTTTTGACAAAAAAGCATTTATCCGTCGCGATTCAAGTGATTCCATCAACATATTGATTTCAACTTCCATCGCCGAGACGGTGTCGGTTTTAATTAATTTAACCGTACGATTGAAAAGTGCTGTCTATAAGATAAATTTAGTCTTATAAAAAATCGGGCTTTTCTATGTTCTAAGTGCAAATATCGTTCTTTAAGCTCAAGAAAAAATTATCACCAAATTTGAGCACAAAATTTAAATTTTTAGAATCATCCAAACAGTTTTGATACATAGTTTGTAACATAGAGAAATAATTTAGCTACATATACCTCAAAGTATATGGATCGACTCAGAATCACTAGCTGAGTCGATTAAGCCATGTCTGTCTGGTCTGTCCGTCCGTCCGTCCGTCTGTCTGTATGTCATCGATTTTTAGTCCTTAAATTTTGAGCTAGGATAATGAAATTTGGTACATAGGATTTTAAGGTTCATTTCTTTTTTTAATCTGCGTTCTAGTGCAATTCTCTTCCAGATACTGATTTGAGTTCCCAGAAACTTTCGAAGAACTCGCCAAGGTCGGATACTGCGGAGCCCATGCAGTAGGTTTTATTGTTGGTATGCCTAATAGACTTATACCTTCCGGATATAATCCATCCCAGGCGAGTATTTTGGAGTGATGGTAACACTCGCCCAAGTTTGATTTGGCCTACCAGTAGGTGATCAAAAAAGGCCTCTGTTCCCAAGAGCATGTCAATAGGAGCTGATCGATTAAATTGTTCATCTGCTAGTTCCAGATTTCGTGGCAATTTCCTATTATTTATGTTGACCCCAACCGTGTTGGCTGATAACCAGTGATGGAATGTGCAATCAAACTCTTAAGACAGTTCAATATTTGAATACATTGACCTAACATTCGTTTGAGTGAGAGAATTAATCCTTGTCTCAGTTGTGCCGATGCCTAGAATGTTCACATACTTGTGCTGAGTTCTGAGTTTATAAGTTTTTGCAAAGTGGTCCTGGATGAAGTTCACTTGTGATCCCAATTTAAATCCTCCTAAAGCATCCCTACTTGTGCGCGCCAGGGTATGTCGCTGTACAGCTCGTTTAGTTCGTGTTCGAATCTTCGTCTTCATAGCCCGTCAACGCAAACGGGACCGAAGATTTTTCGAAGAATTTTTCTCTGGAATCGACCAAGGATTTCTGCATCCGCTTTTGATACGGTCCATGCTTTAGCGCCGTAGAACTTATTAATCCGAAGAAACAGCGGTTGGCAAGAGTAATTCTTCGTTTGATTTCTGACGAGGTGTTGTTGTCAGAGTTAATAGCGGAGCCGATTTAGACAAAGTCCCGTACTACCTTAAAGTTATTTCTGTCAATAGTGACGTTCTGTCCAATTAGTCGATGTTGTGTATCCTTTCGTGTTGACAGCATATACTTAGTCTTACCCTCATTTACTGCTAAATACATTTTGCCGCTTCCTTCTCTTTACTAGCAAACGTGGCTATGACATCACATTGAGTCCTACCAATGATGTCAATATCGTTGGCGTATGCTAGTAGTTGCACCGATTTTTGGAAAATTGTGCCTCTGGTGTTGGCTCGGGAGTTTTGCACAATCCTCTCAAGAATCAAATTTAAGAGGTCGCATGACAGCGCATCGCCTTGCCTAAATCCTTTTTTGGTATCGAATGTGTCGATCAGGTCGTTTCCGACCCTGATGGAGCAGCGAGAATTCTTCATCGTCATCCTACACAAACGGACGAGTTTATTCCGCCCAAACTCGACATGGCTCTATATATTTCGTCTCTATAAATGCTGTCATATGGTTTTTTCATATTCTCAGCATCGACTGTGTCTCAACTAAGATATTTCCTTGTTCATCTCGATAGGATTCTGTTCGAGCCTTGTATCCTTGGCTTTGACGTTTTACACTTTGGTAGAACTTGCGAACATCGTTCCTGTAGTGGCACATCTCTTTATCCTCGATAGCGCGCTTTTCTTGTTCTTTCTGAAAAGCCGGTGTAAGAACACCTACATTAAACAAGAGGTTTTTTTTGCTGGTGGGCGCGAGAAACCTAGCACATCAGTTGCGGCTGATGTTATGGCTTGTTGGCATCGTTTCCATTGTTTTTCGACATTCGATTCTGGTACCACCTTTCTCCAGAGCATATGCCATACAAAAACGTCGTTTTATGTCATGTTTTTCAGATTACATAATTTAAAGTAACAATACAAAGTAAGGCCAGTTTATGTATTGGTCGTTTGATTACGCCTCTGGATGTTCGAATTTCTCTTGGTATGGTGTGAATCGAGAGGTTAAGGATATGCGTTGCGTGAAGGCCTTGACGGTCTCTTGTGATGTAAGTCTTTCGACATTAAATTTTTTCGCAGTATTTCTGGTTTGTTGTGGCATGGTGGATATCCGCATTCTTACCTTGGCTGCAACAAGGTAGTGGTCGGAATCGATGTTAGCCCCTCGGAATGTTCGGTTGTGTTCAAAATACTGAATGTGTACCTCTTGTCTATCGCAATCTGATCAATTTGGTTGACTGTTCGTTGATCTGGCGACAGCCATGTCCCATTATATCGAGGTGAGGAAACCGTGTGCTGGTTATAGTGACATTTCGTTCCGTAGCGAAGTCAATTAGCCAAGTCCGTTACCAGGCGTGTTGTAGTGTAGGCTATATTTTCCAACAATACTGCTAAAGGTGTCTTATTTTTTAATAACACTATCAGATCTGTGTCGTAGCGAGCTTAATACAAGCAGCATCTACGAACAGAGATTTGCCACAGCATATAATATGCATCCACAGGCTCATCATTTAGTGCATGAAACTAAGTTTGAAATCACTAGCAAAATCAATAAACGATTAAATTACAATGAAGCTATATATGTTATTAAACAAAAGACAACTTTAAATATACTTATTACGGCTCTAGAATACAATTTCGCAGAGTGTTTTTCAAACTACTTTTACTAACATGCAGTTCAACTACATCGTTATTTTTATTGTAAACTCTACTCATGCGACTAATAGCCTCATGCATATCATAGTTGTGTTTATGGCTAGGTATATGTAATATACTGAATCTATGCAGGTTGTAGGAACCTCCCCGAGTATTAAAACCAATAGCACTTAAAAGATCAGGAGCGTCAATTTGTCCTGATAATAATTGGTGTAAGAAAACCATGTCATTGTTAAGTCTACGTTGAGACAAAGGCAATAGTTGCAGCAGTTTAATTCTGCACCTATACGGAGGCGAATTGTGCAGATCATCCCATGGAAGTCCTCTCAAGCAAATCTTATGAATTTACGTTGGACTGATTCAATTCTATTCGAATGAACTACATAGAAGGGTGTCCAAACTTGTGAAGCATACTCCAAGTGAGGAAGAACTAGACAGTTATAGAGCGAAAGAGTGACATAAGGGTCATTAAACTCTTTTGACCATCTTTTAATAAATCCTAACATAGAGTTTGATTTATTGACGATAACGTTAATGTGTTTATTAAACTCCATTTTGGGATCAAAATATACACCAAGATCTTTAAAACTGTCTGCACGACAGAGAGTGTGCCCGGACAGAGTATATTTAAAATTACATGGAGCGCGTTTTCGTGAAAATGACATATGCTGGCACTTTGTAGGGTTCAGATTCAAACCGTTTTTAAGACACCATATGGTAAAATTATTTAAATTTGTTTGTAGTGAAAGCGAATCGTTTAGATCTCCTACACATTTGAAAATTTTCATATCATCAGCATATATCAATATTTTGCTATCTCGAATACAAGCTTTTACATCGTTAATTGCAAGTATAAATAAAATTGGTCCTAAATGACTTCCTTGAGGTACTCCAGAGTGAGCAACAAAAGGGTTTGACTTGGAACCTCTAAATTTTACTTGGTTTGTTCTCAATGAGAGGTATGATTTAACCCAATTTATGAATCCTGAAGGGAATCCATACGCCTTAAGTTTAAAAAATTATGATGTTATGTGATAACTGGTCAAATGCTTTGGAGAAGTCGGTGTGTATACAATCGACTTCTTTTTTATTTTCCAAACTATTGGAGCAATGATGCATGAAAGTTAATAGATTTGTTACAGTGGATCGATGTTTAACAAAGCCATGTTGTTCATCACAGATGATGTTTCGACAAAGGAAGGCCAATTTATCACAAATAATATGTTCGAATAACTTGGGAATGCAAGATAGTTTTGAGATAGGTCTATAATTAGAAATATCTCCACGCTCACCTTTTTTAAAAAACAGGTGTAATAAATGCATTTTCCATTGATTTGGGAATACTCCAGTGGCAAAGGAGCTTTCAAACATATGCTTAAGGTATGGCAAAAGAGCATCTTTGCATTGGTTTACGACTACTGGTGGGATTCCATCGGGCCCCGCAGAATAGTCATTATTTAATAAAGAGATATATTTAAGTAGTGTCTCATCGTCAAATATAACGTTGCTGAAACTAACTTGAGGACAGTCATTGAGATAACTGAAATAATGTTCGTCTAAGACAAGAGGGGTGTCAATAAATGATTTACTGAAATTCTCTGCGAATAAGTTAGATAAAATTAGAGAGTCCGATGTTTTTGAATTATTATAAGAGAAGTTGGCTGGATATCCATCCGTTTTTCTCTTCGAATTGACAAAGCCCCAAAAGCGTTTAGGGTCATTTTTAAGAGCGTTCTCCATATTGACTATATGGCCATTATATAAACTACTTGACATCGTAGAGAATTCATTAAAATAATTCAGGTATTTTCATAGTCGTGATGATTCTGGCTTTTTACAAAATTATTCCAGGCCCGGTTACGTCTATTTCGAAGAGATTTAAGCTCTTTCGTGTACCAAGGATGCTGGGTTTGAGCATTTTTTGAATATTTGACTGGGATTGTTCTATCCATGCAATCTTTTATTAGAAAATAAAATGTTTTAACAGCTTCTTCTAAATTGGAGAAGATTTCAATATTTACATTCGAAAGAATAATTTCTTCGGATAGCCTTTGAAAATTTGCTTTCCGAAAGTCAAAAGAGTACGAAAGATCGTACGAATCAACGTTTTCGTACAGATGTCTGCCTATGTCAATGAAAATATCCAATGGAGGATGATTTTTGTCTATGTTAGTAATGCTGGTACTAGATTTTAATACTGCAGTACTAACAGAATCAGAAGAAAAAATTAAATCAAGAATTCGATTATTATGATTTTTTATACAGCTTGTTTGCTGTAAGTCAAATGATAAAATTTTGTCAAGTAATAGTAGCTCTTGTTGTGCAGAATCTTCAGATGGTATAAAGTGAGGTTCTCCCTCAGAAGGCACCCAGTCTATGTGCGGCAAGTTAAAATCACCCAGCAACAAGATAGTACTGTCACAACAAGATAAGTCAAAGATATATTCTAAAGCCTTTGATAGCTCAGAATACAGAGTGCAAAGACGATATGAGGGAATGTACGCATTTGCAACATAAAGATATTTTTTCCAAGAGATATCTTAATACAGATTATTTCTATGTTAAGAGGGAATGGAAATTCTATTTTCTCAGAGGTAAGATGACTGCGGACTGCAGAAAGAACACCTCCACCAAGCGCTTTTAGGTCATATATATGGCGGTCACTCCTATATACTGATAACTCGTGATTAAAGAGTTCCGAGTCAAGTATACTGGCGTTAAGCCACGTTTCAGTCAAGGAGAATATGTCATGGGAAAAGGCTTGGGAATTTAGAAAAGATGTTTTTGTTTTTGTTCGGAGCGCTCTTACATTTTGGTAGTAGAGGGACAGTCTTTGTTGTAAAATCTCCCAGAATGATTTTAACATCTTACTTTGGTGTTCGCTCATAGGTTTTGTCGAAGAGCTCGTAGAAGCAATCCTTAGTTATATCAGTAAGTAATATCTGCCTTGTAGCAGGTAGGGCTTCCGCTAGTTGTTCGCCTGCACCTCTCTTATTTAATGTTCTCACATTCCAGCTGCAGATACGAACGTCTATGCCCGTTTCCCGGGCTATTGGTTGCTTCGTAACATATAGTTTTTCCATGGGTGGGTAGTAAACCCAAAGCACAACCCCCAACCTGGAGGGCCAGTTCCAATTAATTAGATACGCCTAGGACACGGGCCATCAGTATCCACTAAGGGATTGAGCGCTGCCGTCGGCCTTTCGGTTCATCCGCCACCATCTCTGTTCAAGGGGCCTGCGATAGCAGTCCGAATAGTGTTTATAGTGTTGCTGTTTTTCGTCTTGTTATCAACACTTGCACTTAACGTTTAGCAAGTCAAACCCTGTTGGATGTCCAGCAATCGATGGTTACCAAATAGGTAAAAATAAGCACATTTTATGAGTAGTCAGAGTTACAACCACTGGGCATTGCCAAGTTAAAGTCTCAAAAGCAATCAAAAGGGAGGATTTGACATTTTTGCTGAAGAAGGAATTGACAAAGTGTCAAATCCTCCCATAAGAGTCAAAATAAACATTGTGTAGTAAAACATTGTGTAGTAAATAAATGCTAAACATTTACTAAAAAATCCTTACTGCAATATCGATGAAACAAGTGTTGAGAATGTCATTAAATACATTCAAAACAAAACAGATTCGATAAGCAGTGCTGCCCGAAAATTTGGTATTAAACTTACCACTTTCATATTTAGACTAAAAATAACAGGACGGCAAACCAATTAACGCTCACTTCAGTACAAAATATTTAAATATGCAAGTTCTCACAACAGCTCAAGAAAGGTAACTTGCTGAATATTTAAAAAAAATGTTCAAAATTGCATTTTGGTTTAACATATGAACTGGAAAGGCAACTTGTTTTACAATATGCCAAATGTTTGGAATACAAATGAAAAAGCTGGAAAGGCTTGCGGGATTTATGCCACGCAACAACAGGGTATTGTCAATGTAATTATCTATACATCATTCATACAATTTGTTTAGATCAATTTGACCGACTGACCGACGCCCACTTGCAAAAAAAACAATGTTTTTATGCTCTATCTATCCCATGCATATACCATCATAATAATCCTTCCGAAAATTCGAGCTAGAATAATGAAATTTGGAAATCTGACTCCAGTGCATGTCTAAATATTTTTAAAATCCGCCCATTGCCACGTCCGCTTTCAGGGCGAAACGTCGATTTTGGTCTAACGATAGTTAATTTTGATTAAGTGTCTGAAAATAATTAGACAATATCGTTTTCTATATTTCATACATATAAAGTTTTAAGCCACGCCACCTTTTGAAGATGTTTCTTTTTTTTTACAGTTTGGTGCATGGGGAAGCTTTGCCATATCTGTTGGAGTCGCTGTCATCGCTCTACTGAAGCTAATCAACAATCATCAAGTACGAAATATCAAAGTTTCTATGTATTTGGAAAGGCAGCGTCTTGTAAATGAAGATGCAATGAATTTGAACAATCAAAGAGATGGTCGATCAACTCCACCAATTCAAGTTGCAAAATAAAGCATTTACTTATTCCAAGACTTCAGTTATTGTTTAACAAAAAAACAGATGAAGCAAAAAACAGATCAGTGATCAATCTAATCACCTGTATATAAATGTTGTTTCATTGATTAGCGAATTAACAAAAGTTAATAATAAGTATCAATATATAATTTAAACATTTCATTTAACAACTCCAAATTTATACTATCAATTTGTTTTTTATTGTGATATTTAAAACGACTCCAATTAAATAAATTATTATTTTTAGAAAAATGGTTCAATTGGAATCATATGTTTTATTATACTTGAGATCTGGGCATAACAAAATACATTATTGCTTAGAAATAAACGCTAACAAGCAACGTCGAATATTTAAAAAAAGAAAAACGTCATGTATGGTGCGAAACAAATCTGAGCGTTAGAGAAATAGGTAAGCACCTGAATCTTGGTCGATAGGTTGAAGCGGAGTAATGTGTTGGAACCAATTGTGCACCATCATATTTAATAGCAACTTATGGCAACAAACAAATTCTTTTTAACCAAGGGTCTTTATAAGTAGATGATAGAGGAGGCTATTCTAGGGTGTACAATATGCGAGAGAAACGAAAAGCGTATACTCAACGACGGATCAAACATGTCAGAGGGCTCAGTGGCGCGATGGTTAGTGCGATGAACTGCCGCGCAGAAGGTCTGGGTTCGATTCCCAGCCGTAGCAACACCTAAATGATTTTTCACTGGCCCTCCTCTCGTGATGATCTGACAAATCGTCCGAGTAGTATCAATTGTCAAGAATAGCTTATCTCAACTTAGCCGTTCGGAGACGGCATAAAACAGGAGGTCCCGCCATCGTGCAAGAAGTACACACGCACACATGAATGGTTGTGAGAAAGCTAGGCCCTGAGTACTAACGAGCCTGTTGCGCCAAAAATTTGTATTTTTTTTTTTGGATCAAACATGTCTTCGCTTACCGGAACTGATGAGGGAGAGGAATTAATGGAACCTGGTAACCTCGATAATCTGTGCCATACCCAGGATGCTCACGAACAATTTGGTTTATGCAAAAGTTATTAGTCATAATTTTAGCCAACCTATCAATAGATACAACATAAAAGGAAATTGGTCGCAGAGTCAACATTCTGTTTAACAGTGCAGAAGTGGTTCTTCTATATTCTCATCATTGTTCATTCCGGTTGGGTCTTGTATACAGTATACCTAACGTGACCATAATCTTATCCTCTCAAAGCTTGATACCTGTACATTGTTCTAATGAACAACTTTGTTTTAAAACACCAGGACTTTTTAATAATTTGTAAATAAAACGATTATCACTCAGGCGGTAGTCGAGACCTCATGATCAATCGCTCAATAATCGTCTGTGATTAGACGATTATTGTTTAAAGTGAAGCAAATAAGGTGATATCGCCGACAACAAAAACGACTATTGATCCTACGTAATGCAAGATGTATCTTCAAACGATTATCACTTTACGGAATGAGGGCCCAGGTTTTGTTTTCAAATATACATGGAATTGTCGACACGATTTATATATGTTACCCTTTATTATACGAATGGATTTTAAAGTCGATATTCCCACTGTTTATACCCTATCCCATAAGGGTATATTAGTTGTATTATTATTATTATAACATAGAGAAATAATTTAGCTAGATATACTTCAATGTATATGGATCGACTCAGAATCGCTAGCTGAGTCGATTTAGCCATGTCTTTCCGCCCGTCCGTCCGTACGTCACCAGTTTTTAGGCCTTACATTTTGAGCTAGAAGGATAAAATTTGGTACATGTGCATATTTCGTTTAAATAAATTTTTTTGGGGGAGTTTTCAATAAAAAACTTCATTAAAATTTCAAATTTTCCAAAAAAAAAATTGATGCATATTAATATGAACATTTCGTCTATAGACCATTTTAACCCACGCCTACTTTTTGGGGGCGTTTTTATATAAAAACCAAAATACACTACCCCAAAACCTTGTCATCTGTAGAACCGTAAAAGTATTTTATAAACTTTCTGAGCAATTTGTTGGGACAATGTCATTTTCTTTATATAATCCATATCGTGTTTTAAGCCATGTCCACTTTTTGGGGATATAAGTTTTACAGATGGGATAGGATAGGGTATTCAACGATCCGCACAGCGGAATTCAGCCTTCTCATATGTTTTTTTCATTGGTTCTTATCTTATTCATATTAGAAAATACTCTTTCATCAGGGGCGTTGCTAAAATTCGTGTAATATATATATCTTTTGCAAGAATGTTTTAAAAATAATTAAATATTTTTAATAATTTGTAAATAAATATTAGTAATTTATTTATAAATAATTAAAGTTAGTATTTCCTGGATATCACACTTTATTTATATAAATATATCCCCTAATACAATTATATTTATAGTATTTTTTTAAAATTATTAAAAATTTATAAATATAAATACCTATAATAACTTGTTAATACCTTAAATAAATTATTATTATTATTTTTTTTTTAAATTTAAATAATTTTAAAAAATAAATACATTTATTTATAAATAACTAAAACTATTTACAGAACAAGTGTACAAATTTTCAAAATCCGCCCACTGCCACGCCAACTTTTTAGAAAAAATAACGTTCTTTTATGTCAAACGCTTAAGAATTTAAAAAAAAACTTTCTTTACAAGATATGTAGACAATCTGAATATCTATATCTCGTTCAAATAACGTTTTTTTTTTTTGCCACGCCCACTTTTTGGGGGCGTTTTTAGTGCAAATTTTTAAAAGTTAGAAAAAACTTTTGATGCATATACTTCTATAATGATAATATAAACATTTTGTCTATAGATCATTTTCACCTACGCCAACTTTTTGGGGGCGGTTTCCTGCATAAACCATTTGTATACGTCGTTTTTTTTTCGAACCACAAGAGGTTTTGATAAACTGTCTAAACAATATCATGTGACAATGACATTTTCTGTATTTCATCGCCATAAAGCCTACATTTTGGGGATATTAATTTTAAGGATGGGATGGGATAGGGTATTTAACGATCCGCGCAGCGGATTGTAGTCTTTTTAAAATTGCTTGCATAGGAAATAAGCATAATTCTGAATTAGGATTGTTAAAAAAATCTTCTTAAATAACTGGGCACTTATCAATGCTGAGAAAATTTGCAACTCTCTTCCCAGAGCCGAGATCATCGCAACCAACCTACAGAGATAAAGGAAGTAAAAATATATCAGAGGAGTACTTCATTTATCTCTGCTCTGACTTGTGTTTGAAAGTGGAAGCTAAAGTGAACTAAATTGTGATGGCTCGACCAAAGCAAACCGCCCGTAAATCCACAGGGGGCAAAGCACCAAGGAAGCAATTGGCGACTAAAGCAGCTCGTAAAAGTGCTCCAGCAACCGGAGGTATCAAGAAACCACATCGTTATTGTCCCGGTACTGTTGCTAATCATGAAATCCGAATGAGTACCGAGTTGCTGATTTGAAAGTTGCCCTTCCAACGTTTAGTCGTTTTCAAAGTTCATCTGTGATGGCTCCTCAAGAATAATTTAGTTAAATTAAAATATGGTCACAAACTAATTGATACTGACAGCCGTAAACGACTTTGATTTTTACTTGTTTTACTTTGGTATCCACCAAACACACCTAAAAACCAAATAAAAATATATAATAAGTTATTTTTTTGCCACAAAGTTTATCTAAATGCCAAGATTTCGATTTATTTTACATCAGTAATGATTAGACACTTATTAATTAATTAGGACTTTTTGTATATTATTGTCCATATCCTCTATAAAGTAGAAAGTTATCTGCAACTTACTATTGGATTAAAAAAAAACACAGGAAGAGAAAAAATATATGTATATATCGTAAACACGTCAAATAAAATGCATGTCATATGACCATATAGTGAAATTGATTTAAAATATTTATAAAAGATATATTGTTTGCCATTTATTATATAGAAATCTATTTCATAAATATTTCTTATTTTGTTATGTTTAATAAAAATTAGAGAAGTATTTATTTTAGCCAAAAATAAATATTGTTCGAGAAAGCGAATCAAACCTTAAAAGTTGGTATTTAATTTATGAATCGATTTCAGATAGAATTTATGAACTTTATTTAAATACAACCAATAAAAACACTATAAACATTGTTATTGTTGTAGTTTTAGGTCTTAAACAGTTATTTTTGTTTAATAAAAAAGGGTTTTAAAGATGAATACTTTATGAAATCCATAAAACAATGAGTTCAAATGGCATCTACTGGCATACTTAATGAATATATATGAATGAAAAATTAAGTGTGTATTTTGTAATATTGTTAAAATACAATAAAGTAAATCAATTTTTATTATATGATTCATATCATATAAAATTATTATGTTTTCTAAAGAACTGAAGTATACAATAGAGTCAATGCAGTCAAATAAACTAATATTTTGTGTACATTCGTCCTCCCTGATTCTCACAGTAGTTTGACTGAATGCCATTTCCTAATTGAATACAATGTGAATGTGTTTTTCAAGTTTCTCAAGTGAAAAAAATATATAATAAAAGTTAATAAAATGGTCGATACTGTCGCTACTTCTCCTGCTGTTGTCGCAGAAAAGAAAACCAAGAAGGCTGCTGGTGTAAAGAAGCCAAAAACAACACCAAGTCATCCTCCCACTCAGCAAATGGTGGACGCTGCTATTAAAACGTTGAAGGAGCGTGGTGGTTCTTCGCTAATGGCAATTAAAAAATACATCGCAGCTACATACAAAGTTGATGTACAAAAACTAGCACCTTTCATCAAGAAATATTTAAAAAGTGCCGTTGTTAGTGGTAAGTTAGTACAAACAAAGGGAAAGGGCGCTGCTGGTTCGTTCAAGTTGTCTGCATCAGCTAGCAAGGAACCAAAAGTAAAGTCTGCTGAAAAGAAAAAATCAGCAAAGCCAAAAGTCGCTGGAGCTGGTGAGAAAAAAGTGAAAAAGACAGCAACTGGTGACAAGAAAGTAAAAAAAACTACAGCCACTACCAAGAAGAGTACCGATAAAAAGAAGGCTGAAAAGGCAAAGGTAAAAAGCATCAAGAAAACAACAACATTGAAGGCGAAACCAACAAAGGCAAAGGCTGCTGCGCCTAAAGCCAAAGTGCCCAAGGCCAAAACAGCTGCTGCCAAACCCAAAAAGGCAGTCGCAGCAAAGAAACCAAAAAAATAATTTCTCTGCACTGGTACTCGTACTATAGGAAAACAAATCACAGTCCTTTTCAGGACTACAAACTATTTCAGCAAAGAGATTTTTTTTTATTTTTTGCAAAGTGTAAAACAACATTTTTGTTGTTTCATTCATTTAACACAAATGAAAGTACATATGTACTTCTTTCTTTTCAAAATCTGGCAAATTAGTTGTGGAATACATATGAAATATTTAAATAATACAAGATGGCGCTGTAAATTACTTAATATTCACAATTTCAATTCGTATTCAGCAGAATGATACCACCTTTGTATTTAGTGGATGTATTTCCTTATCACTTATACCAAATATATTGATGTTTTTTGTATGATTAAAAAAAAAATACCCATTAAGGTCAAATACAAATTTTAATATTATACAATAACATACAATCAACTAAGAATCAATCGGAATTAGAAATGTAGAATATATTTATTTTTTTTTATCCGAAATGGCGGTACGACGGCGGTACTTTCCATTTAAAAACGGCATGTAATTTATTTGTACCTCTATTGTAAATTTCGATCATTTAAAAGAATCTCTTCATTTCAATATTTGGAGGCCCTGAAAAGGGCCATTTGTACGAAATGTTGTCGTATATTTACTTGGAACTAGTGTATTTGGTAACTGCTTTAGTTCCTTCACTAACAGCGTGCTTAGCAAGCTCACCAGGCAATAACAAACGGACGGCAGTTTGGATTTCCCGACTTGTAATTGTTGAACGTTTGTTATAGTGTGCCAAACGAGATGCTTCGGCGGCAATACGTTCGAAAATATCATTTACAAAACTGTTCATGATACTCATGGCCTTTGAAGAAATTCCAGTATCGGGATGAACTTGCTTCAAAACTTTGTAAATGTAGATTGCGTAGCTTTCCTTCCTCTTGCGCTTCTTCTTCTTATCGGACTTGGTAATGTTTTTTTGTGCCTTTCCGGCTTTTTTGGCTGCTTTTCCACTAGTTTTAGGCGGCATTGTTCACTTATTCACTGCTTAACGATTAAACGACAACTGTGCTTATTTCGAATTTGAAGCTCCCTTATAAGTGGTTATGCGCCGGCTCATGTATGGGAAAATATATACACTAAAATGGGCTACTATTGTTGTGTGTGTGATATAAATAGAAGCACCCCAGCGTTTTCTGCTCATTGTTTTGTGAACAGTGCTTCAGTGAACGTGAAAAATAAATAACATTAAAATATGTCTGGTCGTGGTAAAGGCGGAAAAGTGAAGGGAAAAGCAAAGTCACGCTCCAGTCGTGCTGGTCTACAATTTCCAGTTGGTCGTATTCATCGTTTGCTTCGCAAAGGTAACTATGCAGAGCGTGTTGGTGCTGGAGCTCCAGTGTATCTAGCAGCTGTCATGGAATATTTGGCTGCTGAAGTTTTGGAATTGGCGGGAAATGCTGCTCGTGACAACAAGAAGACAAGAATCATCCCCCGTCATTTGCAATTGGCGATCCGTAACGATGAAGAGTTGAACAAATTGCTTTCTGGTGTTACAATTGCCCAGGGAGGTGTTCTTCCAAACATCCAGGCTGTTTTATTGCCAAAGAAGACCGAAAAGAGCGCTTAAATATTCAACATATACATACATGATAAAACAAACCGTCCTTTTCAGGACGACGAAATATTTCCAATAAGAGAATTAAATACATAATTTCATTTTGTCATAGTCATAAAGTAATAAAACCGAAATTCCATAGAATAGAGTATGTATTTGAAAAACAGAGATAGGTAAAAATAATATATTGGAAGACGCTATTTTTTTTTTATAAATATGGATGCGAGAAAAATTCAGGTAGTTGTGGAAAAAGTTACCGCCTTTTTTAAATTCATAACGAATGTGCTGTGATTTAACTTTTGTGTTAAGTTTTCCTATTGGATTTTTATTTTGTATATCACATGTGTGTTTGTGACGCCACAACGCCATTTTTTTTATTTAAAAATCGCACATGAATATAAAAAGAACTTCTTCTGGGTTCAGTTAAAGAGAAAATGTAAATCATTGGCTCGATAAATTTCATTAATAAATCAATGTTCGAATTTTCAAATCACTTTAGATATTTTTTTGTGGTCCTGAAAAGGACCGATTGGTGTGAATTAATATTTTTTTTTTCACATAACTTAGCCGCCGAAACCATACAGAGTGCGTCCTTGCCTCTTCAATGCGTATACTACATCCATTGCAGTAACAGTCTTACGCTTAGCGTGTTCAGTATATGTAACAGCATCACGAATGACGTTTTCCAAGAACACCTTTAAAACTCCACGGGTTTCTTCATAGATTAAACCAGAAATACGTTTTACACCACCACGACGAGCTAAGCGACGAATTGCTGGCTTCGTGATACCTTGGATGTTATCACGCAACACTTTACGATGACGTTTGGCGCCACCTTTACCCAAGCCTTTTCCTCCTTTACCACGACCAGTCATTTTTCAAAGTACTTTAATTTTCACTGTCACAACAAAACTGTACTGTACAGATTCAAATTTAACACACGTATTTATACTTATTTTCAGAGTAAGACGAGATACATATTATAATGCAATGCTAGAAAACAGCAGAACGTGAACATAACATAGGTTTGTATGTATAAGGAAAATAACACCAATAGGATTTTTTCATTATTGTCGTGTCGTGACTCTGGCTAGTGTTTGAAAGTGTAAGCTAAAGTGAAATAAATTGTGATGGCTCGAACAAAGCAAACCGCCCGTAAATCCACCGGTGGAAAAGCACCAAGGAAGCAATTGGCGACTAAAGCAGCTCGTAAAAGTGCTCCAGCAACCGGAGGTGTCAAGAAACCACATCGTTATCGTCCCGGTACTGTTGCCCTTCGTGAAATCCGTCGCTACCAAAAGAGTACCGAGTTGCTGATTCGCAAATTGCCCTTCCAACGTTTAGTTCGTGAAATTGCACAAGATTTCAAAACTGACTTGCGTTTCCAAAGTTCAGCTGTGATGGCTCTTCAAGAAGCTAGTGAAGCCTACTTGGTTGGTCTTTTCGAAGATACAAATTTGTGCGCCATTCATGCTAAGCGTGTTACAATTATGCCAAAAGACATCCAATTGGCCAGACGCATCCGTGGTGAACGTGCTTAAGTGCAAAACATCTCAACGAAATCAATCGGTCCTTTTCAGGACCACTAAAAAATTTCTAAGAGATCTATGAATTTATTTAAATTAATAATTAAGTTAAATAAAAATATGGTCGCAAACTTATTGATACTGACAACCGTAAACGACTTTGATTTTTACTTGTTTTACCTTGGTATCCACCAAACACACCTAAATACCAAATGAAAATATATAATAAGTTATTTTTTACCACAAAGTTCATCTAAATACCAAGATATCGATTTATTTTACATCAGTAATGATTAGACACTTATTAATTACAAACAAACATTCATGAGACAAAGTTTTTCAATGGCTATATTGTAAAATTATGTGTTAGCTATTTATTAATTGGATTATAGATACATAATATTTAACTGTTGTTATCTGGAAACTTAATATAGACATGGAACGCTTGCGAAGAAAACGCATGGGAAACAAAATATGGTACATACACGAATTCGACAAGACTATTTAATGAGTAGAAGAAGAAATAGTTTTAGATACTATTGTTTATTAGGACTTTTTGTATATTATTGTCCATATCCTCAATAAAGTAGAAAGTTATCTGCAAACTAAAAATTTACTTGAGAATATCTTACTATTACTATTGGATTAAAAAAAAAAAAAAAAAAAAACAGGAATAGAAAAAATATATATATCATGAACACGTCAATTAAAATGCATGTCATGTGACCATATAGTAAAATTGATTTAAAATATTTATAAAAGATATATTGTTTGCCATTTATTATATAGAAATCTATTTCATAAATATTTCTTATTTTGTTATGTTTAATAAAAATTAGAGAAGTATTTATTTTAGCCAAAATTAAATATTGTTCGAGAATGCGAATCAAACCTTAAAAGTTGGTATTTAATTTATGAATCGATTTCAGATAGAATTTATGAACTTTATTTAAATACAACCAATAAAAACACTATAAACATTGTTATTGTTGTAGTTTTAGGTCTTAAACAGTTATTTTTGTTTAATAAAAAAGGGTTTTAAAGATGAATACTTTATGAAATCCATAAAACAATGAGTTCAAATGGCATCTACTGGCATACTTAATGAATATATATGAATGAAAAATTAAGTGTGTATTTTGTAATATTGTTAAAATACAATAAAGTAAATCAATTTTTATTATATGATTCATATCATTTAAAATTATTATGTTTTCTAAAGAACTGAAGTATACAATAGAGTCAATGCAGTCAAATAAACTAATATTTTGTGTACATTCGTCCTCCCTGATTCTCACAGTAGTTTGACTGAATGCCATTTCCTAATTGAATACAATGTGAATGTGTTTTTCAAGTTTCTCAAGTGAAAAAAATATATAATAAAAGTTAATAAAATGGTCGATACTGTCGCTACTTCTCCTGCTGTTGTCGCAGAAAAGAAAACCAAGAAGGCTGCTGGTGTAAAGAAGCCAAAAACAACACCAAGTCATCCTCCCACTCAGCAAATGGTGGACGCTGCTATTAAAACGTTGAAGGAGCGTGGTGGTTCTTCGCTAATGGCAATTAAAAAATACATCGCAGCTACATACAAAGTTGATGTACAAAAACTAGCACCTTTCATCAAGAAATATTTAAAAAGTGCCGTTGTTAGTGGTAAGTTAGTACAAACAAAGGGAAAGGGCGCTGCTGGTTCGTTCAAGTTGTCTGCATCAGCTAGCAAGGAACCAAAAGTAAAGTCTGCTGAAAAGAAAAAATCAGCAAAGCCAAAAGTCGCTGGAGCTGGTGAGAAAAAAGTGAAAAAGACAGCAACTGGTGACAAGAAAGTAAAAAAAACTACAGCCACTACCAAGAAGAGTACCGATAAAAAGAAGGCTGAAAAGGCAAAGGTAAAAAGCATCAAGAAAACAACAACATTGAAGGCGAAACCAACAAAGGCAAAGGCTGCTGCGCCTAAAGCCAAAGTGCCCAAGGCCAAAACAGCTGCTGCCAAACCCAAAAAGGCAGTCGCAGCAAAGAAACCAAAAAAATAATTTCTCTGCACTGGTACTCGTACTATAGGAAAACAAATCACAGTCCTTTTCAGGACTACAAACTATTTCAGCAAAGAGATTTTTTTTTATTTTTTGCAAAGTGTAAAACAACATTTTTGTTGTTTCATTCATTTAACACAAATGAAAGTACATATGTACTTCTTTCTTTTCAAAATCTGGCAAATTAGTTGTGGAATACATATGAAATATTTAAATAATACAAGATGGCGCTGTAAATTACTTAATATTCACAATTTCAATTCGTATTCAGCAGAATGATACCACCTTTGTATTTAGTGGATGTATTTCCTTATCACTTATACCAAATATATTGATGTTTTTTGTATGATTAAAAAAAAAATACCCATTAAGGTCAAATACAAATTTTAATATTATACAATAACATACAATCAACTAAGAATCAATCGGAATTAGAAATGTAGAATATATTTATTTTTTTTTATCCGAAATGGCGGTACGACGGCGGTACTTTCCATTTAAAAACGGCATGTAATTTATTTGTACCTCTATTGTAAATTTCGATCATTTAAAAGAATCTCTTCATTTCAATATTTGGAGGCCCTGAAAAGGGCCATTTGTACGAAATGTTGTCGTATATTTACTTGGAACTAGTGTATTTGGTAACTGCTTTAGTTCCTTCACTAACAGCGTGCTTAGCAAGCTCACCAGGCAATAACAAACGGACGGCAGTTTGGATTTCCCGACTTGTAATTGTTGAACGTTTGTTATAGTGTGCCAAACGAGATGCTTCGGCGGCAATACGTTCGAAAATATCATTTACAAAACTGTTCATGATACTCATGGCCTTTGAAGAAATTCCAGTATCGGGATGAACTTGCTTCAAAACTTTGTAAATGTAGATTGCGTAGCTTTCCTTCCTCTTGCGCTTCTTCTTCTTATCGGACTTGGTAATGTTTTTTTGTGCCTTTCCGGCTTTTTTGGCTGCTTTTCCACTAGTTTTAGGCGGCATTGTTCACTTATTCACTGCTTAACGATTAAACGACAACTGTGCTTATTTCGAATTTGAACCTCCCTTATAAGTGGTTATGCGCCGGCTCATGTATGGGAAAATATATACACTAAAATGGGCTACTATTGTTGTGTGTGTGATATAAATAGAAGCACCCCAGCGTTTTCTGCTCATTGTTTTGTGAACAGTGCTTCAGTGAACGTGAAAAATAAATAACATTAAAATATGTCTGGTCGTGGTAAAGGCGGAAAAGTGAAGGGAAAAGCAAAGTCACGCTCCAGTCGTGCTGGTCTACAATTTCCAGTTGGTCGTATTCATCGTTTGCTTCGCAAAGGTAACTATGCAGAGCGTGTTGGTGCTGGAGCTCCAGTGTATCTAGCAGCTGTCATGGAATATTTGGCTGCTGAAGTTTTGGAATTGGCGGGAAATGCTGCTCGTGACAACAAGAAGACAAGAATCATCCCCCGTCATTTGCAATTGGCGATCCGTAACGATGAAGAGTTGAACAAATTGCTTTCTGGTGTTACAATTGCCCAGGGAGGTGTTCTTCCAAACATCCAGGCTGTTTTATTGCCAAAGAAGACCGAAAAGAGCGCTTAAATATTCAACATATACATACATGATAAAACAAACCGTCCTTTTCAGGACGACGAAATATTTCCAATAAGAGAATTAAATACATAATTTCATTTTGTCATAGTCATAAAGTAATAAAACCGAAATTCCATAGAATAGAGTATGTATTTGAAAAACAGAGATAGGTAAAAATAATATATTGGAAGACGCTATTTTTTTTTTATAAATATGGATGCGAGAAAAATTCAGGTAGTTGTGGAAAAAGTTACCGCCTTTTTTAAATTCATAACGAATGTGCTGTGATTTAACTTTTGTGTTAAGTTTTCCTATTGGATTTTTATTTTGTATATCACATGTGTGTTTGTGACGCCACAACGCCATTTTTTTTATTTAAAAATCGCACATGAATATAAAAAGAACTTCTTCTGGGTTCAGTTAAAGACAAAATGTAAATCATTGGCTCGATAAATTTCATTAATAAATCAATGTTCGAATTTTCAAATCACTTTAGATATTTTTTTGTGGTCCTGAAAAGGACCGATTGGTGTGAATTAATATTTTTTTTTTCACATAACTTAGCCGCCGAAACCATACAGAGTGCGTCCTTGCCTCTTCAATGCGTATACTACATCCATTGCAGTAACAGTCTTACGCTTAGCGTGTTCAGTATATGTAACAGCATCACGAATGACGTTTTCCAAGAACACCTTTAAAACTCCACGGGTTTCTTCATAGATTAAACCAGAAATACGTTTTACACCACCACGACGAGCTAAGCGACGAATTGCTGGCTTCGTGATACCTTGGATGTTATCACGCAACACTTTACGATGACGTTTGGCGCCACCTTTACCCAAGCCTTTTCCTCCTTTACCACGACCAGTCATTTTTCAAAGTACTTTAATTTTCACTGTCACAACAAAACTGTACTGTACAGATTCAAATTTAACACACGTATTTATACTTATTTTCAGAGTAAGACGAGATACATATTATAATGCAATGCTAGAAAACAGCAGAACGTGAACATAACATAGGTTTGTATGTATAAGGAAAATAACACCAATAGGATTTTTTCATCATTTCACAGTTCGTATAGAACACTCATAGTGAACGGTTGTGTTTAATAAAGTGCGCAACAAAGTAAAGTGTATTTACCTGATAAAGGACTTTCTACCTGCGCATAAGCGTGTGTGGAAAAAAGTAAAAAAGTATAATATACCAATATTAGTACCCAATTAAATATGGGAAAAAAGGAGCAACGCAAGGTTGTCGTCCAAAAGTCATACGATGCCTTCATTGCGCATGTAAAATCGCAGGTCGACATCTATGGCGAAGAGTTTGCTCAACTGATGCATGCCAAATTGGCTGACTGTTCTGCTTTATATTCAGAAGAAGCCACAACATTTAACTCTGGTGAAGAAGTCATCGAAGGCCAAGAAATCATGGAAGAGGAATTTACCGATGCAGAAACTGACCAAGAGTCCTCCTCACATTATGACTCAGAAGGAAGTATAGAAGGCTGCTCTGACGAAGAATTCCCGCCAATTCAGGCCAAAAAACGAAGGAAGTCGGAGTCTCCTTTGCCCATACCAGCTCAAGTTACAGTTAAAGCTCCCACCATTAGCCTAACTGCTTCGACATCAAAGCCACCTTCTCCAGCCCCATCTGTACAAGTTACAACAACCACGCCAAAGACAATGCCGCCAATTATCTGCTTCAAGTTAAACGTAGCGGAACTACACAGATTTGCCAAGCCACTGAATATTGCATATAAGGTGCATAATATTAACGGCACAAAATCTGTGTTGACAACAAAAACAAAAGAGGATCATATCAAACTACGCGATTTCCTGAAAGGAAATAGGACAGAGTTTAATACATACACTTCAAAGGACGAAAAGAAAACCCTTCTCGTCATCAAAGGCGTTCACCATTCCTACCTGGTTGATGAAATTAAGGATGAACTGACAAAGGAAGGGGTTAATGTGTTAAATGTCACCCCTTATAAATCGACCAGGCCCGATAAAAAGTTTAACAACTTCGTCGTAGAGGTAGCAAAGAATGCGGATCTACCTGGAATTTTCAAGAAAAACCTTTTGCTGCACCAAAAGGTTTATTGGGAGAAGTTTAAAGGGAATGGAATAACCCAATGCAGAAATTGCCAGAAATTTGGACACGTGGCCAGTAATTGCGGCATGAAGTACCGTTGCGTCAAATGCAACGAGAACCATCTACCTGGCAATTGCCCACGGACTCAGGAGAATAAAAAAGATGACGCTGTATACTGCGTTAATTGTCAGAAAAGGGGACATCCAGCTAATTACAAAGGTTGCCCTAAATATAAGGAGAAGGTAGCTGACAAACTAAAAAAGACAACGAAGATGCAGGAACAACACCAGTTTGCTGTTTCTTCAGCCTCCAAAGCGATATCTAAAGGATTAAGCTTTGCTGATGTAGCTGCATTGGGTAAATCAACCTCAAGACCTCAACCCGCCAAGCCTCAACCCCAACATTCGAACAACACCAAGCCCGTAGCAATCAAATTGGCCAAACCAAACTCAACAACAACTAATTTCAACATCTTTGACGATACCGAGAGGTTATTTGGCACAGACCTACTTACACTTCTTCAGAAGGCAAAGAAGGTAGTTCCGACTTACTACGGTTCGTTAAACGATAAGGAGAAGACAGTCGTTCTTGGTAAACTTATTTGTGAATTATGTTCTCAATAAATAAGCTTAATGTAATAACCTACAATGTAAATTCTATTTACTCTGTAGCCAGGAGATGTGCATTAAGCTTATTTATTAAAACTAATAAACCTGACATTCTTTTATTACAGGAAACAAAACTTACAACAAGGAACCCATACAAACTGGACGGATATCAAATATTCAGGGAAGACAAAACGTCTAGTAACAATGGAACGGCCATTGCTCTTAAATCAACTTTTAAATGCGAGCTACTTCGGATTTATGGGCTAAGAACAATGGAGACATCTGCCGTTGTCGTTAAAGTCGCCGGTCAAGAATCACTGTTGGTAGTCTCCATATATAATCACTGCAACGCTAGAAACGAGAACATCAAACATGACTTATCTAAAATCAACAATGTGTGTTGTCAATATACATATTGCCTGATTGGGGGAGATTTTAATGCTAGACACCAGCTCTGGGATGACGATATGACCTCACCCCAGGGATTAGCAATTGCAGATTGGCTGAACACTAATGGACACCTTCATTCGTTGACTGTTATATCGCAACCACGGAAAACTTTTCCTCGGACCCCGTCAACTCTGGATTTCTTTTTAGCGTCATCGAATCTAGTTAGCATTCTGCCTGATTTTCAAAATTACTCTTGCACTGCGCTTGACAGTGATTCTGATCATCTTGCAGTAGAGCTCAGGATTCGGCTGAACCAAAGAATACTTCAAGAACGTCCACGATCGGATAGGCATATCAACTACAACAGAATGAACTGGTTACGATTTAAAACGGAAATTGAAGCGGAGCTTCAAATGCCAACACGAGAAGACAACCTAGCAAACAGTGATATAGATGACGTCATTAACCATCTCCAGACTATAGTGAATGGAGCTTTAGAACGCCAGAAGAAACCCCGCACCAGCAAAGATAATTATGACAATCTTCCACAACACATCCAAGCAATCTACGCTCACCGGCAACGACTAAGAAAAAGACTTCAAAGGATATTTCACAGGACTTGGAACACCAATAACGAGGAGTATAGACGAGTACATTCGCAACTCGAGTGTACCTCTATTATGTTTCAACGTGCAGTAAAGCACTTCAGATATGAACAATTCAAAAAGAGACTGGAGGATATAAAACCTGGCCCTGATGCTTTCAAGAAAATTAATTTCTTGGTAGGAAAATCGAATACCTTGCCGGAAACTATCACCCATGGAATGAGCTCAGCCAAAACCCCAACAGAAAAAGCCGAAGCATTTGCCACGCATTTCGAAGCCAATTTTATGGATAGACCTCCAGAACATTTACCGGAATTCCTGGATGAAGTCGAAGCAGTGGTAAATGAAGCAACTAGCGCTAGCAACAGCATCACTTCATTTAATAGGGAAAATCCAGCAGACGACCCTACAATTGAAGATATATTCACCAGTTTGGAGGAAGTCACTGAAATCATACACGACGGCAACTCGAAAAAATCGTCTGGTGATGATCAGATTTCTAACTTTTTACTAAAAAAGTTACCTAATCTTGCATTACTACTTCTGACGATTATCTTAAATAATTGCATTAACAACAGCTACTTTCCAGTAACTTGGAAAATTGGAAAAGTTGTTCCTGTTCCAAAGAAGGGAAACCGTTCGTGTGTGGAAGGATATCGACCCATTGCATTGCTGTGCTGTTTAAGCAAGACGCTAGAATCACTCATCTTAAAAAAGATTAACATCATGAATACGGAAAGAGGCATACTCCCAAGTTTCCAGTTTGGATTTAGAAGCAAACATTCAACAATTCATCCCCTATTGAAACTACACAACGACGTCACACAAGGCCTAAACAAAAAGGAAACGACAGTAGCTTGCCTATTGGACATAGAAAAGGCCTTCGACAGCGTATGGATAAAAGGATTAATATTCAAACTGATTGTGCTTGACTTTCCCAATCATATAGTAAGATTAATTTATAATTTCTTAACTAACAGAACCTTTTATGTACAGATTCACAATGTGAAGTCCTCCATCAGACGAATCAATGCTGGAGTACCGCAAGGATCTAGGCTTGGGCCTATTCTCTTCAACATTTACACTGCAGACCAGCCCCTAAATGCAGCCAGGTGTAAGACACTACTTTACGCTGATGATTCCATTACATACGCTTGCTCACTTTCACCAGAGATAGCAGCTCGCAGAGTTGAATGCCATATAAGAAGCCTTTGGGAATATTACCTTAAGTGGGGACTTAAGATAAACAGCAGCAAAACTGAACTTATATGCTTCAGGAATCCAGTAACTATGACCAGAGGACGTACAACTTTTGCAACAAGATGCAGCAACTTAAAAATAACCCTTCCGGACAACAGTGTTGTAACTACGAAGAAGTCCACTAAATATCTGGGAATAAACTTTAGTGAGAGATTCAGGTTCAACCCTCACGGAAACACCATTCTGAAGCGAGCGAACTTTGCACTACATCTTGTGCACCCACTCCTAAGGAAAAGGAATGGATTAAGCCAAAAGACCAAGCTGCTTATATACAAGCAGCTCATAAGACCTGTTTTAACATATGCTTGTCCTATATGGCTTACAATATCCCCAACAACGATGGGAAAAATCCAGATGTTTGAAAGGAAGGTACTTCGTATTTGTACAGGGCTTCATCGAAATCCCACAACTCTAAAATACTACCCAACTGGAATGATTTATAATGAAACAGCTATTCTCCCAATCGATCAGTTTATGATGAAACTCTCTGAAAGAATCATTCAGAACCTTACAGACCATCCAAATGTAGATATACAGGATTTACTTCAGCAAGAGATTGAGCCCAGCCACCGATACCTCAACGCACGTTCCATCACCGATAGCCGATTCGAGAATATATTCCACAATGAAGATACTCCATTCTATAAGAAGGCCACCAGCGGACATTACAGAGGTTAATCCTCGGTAATATAAGTTTTGAAAAGAAAATAATAATAATAAATAAATACCAACTTTTTTAAAAATTAATAATTAAAAAAAAAAAAAACATTTAAAAGATTAAGTACACAATTATACTGTTTAAGAAAACAATTTTAACTAAACAAATGAAATCCGTCGGGCCCCTGTTGTTGAGCCGACATTACATTATTTAATTATAAGTCTAGTTCTAAGTCAATTTGTATATAGTATGACTAAATAAACAAAAATCTTAATCTTAATCGGATTTTTTCATTATTGTCGTGTCGTGACTCTGGCTAGTGTTTGAAAGTGTAAGCTAAAGTGAAATAAATTGTGATGGCTCGAACAAAGCAAACCGCCCGTAAATCCACCGGTGGAAAAGCACCAAGGAAGCAATTGGCGACTAAAGCAGCTCGTAAAAGTGCTCCAGCAACCGGAGGTGTCAAGAAACCACATCGTTATCGTCCCGGTACTGTTGCCCTTCGTGAAATCCGTCGCTACCAAAAGAGTACCGAGTTGCTGATTCGCAAATTGCCCTTCCAACGTTTAGTTCGTGAAATTGCACAAGATTTCAAAACTGACTTGCGTTTCCAAAGTTCAGCTGTGATGGCTCTTCAAGAAGCTAGTGAAGCCTACTTGGTTGGTCTTTTCGAAGATACAAATTTGTGCGCCATTCATGCTAAGCGTGTTACAATTATGCCAAAAGACATCCAATTGGCCAGACGCATCCGTGGTGAACGTGCTTAAGTGCAAAACATCTCAACGAAATCAATCGGTCCTTTTCAGGACCACTAAAAAATTTCTAAGAGATCTATGAATTTATTTAAATTAATAATTAAGTTAAATAAAAATATGGTCGCAAACTTATTGATACTGACAACCGTAAACGACTTTGATTTTTACTTGTTTTACCTTGGTATCCACCAAACACACCTAAATACCAAATGAAAATATATAATAAGTTATTTTTTACCACAAAGTTCATCTAAATACCAAGATATCGATTTATTTTACATCAGTAATGATTAGACACTTATTAATTACAAACAAACATTCATGAGACAAAGTTTTTCAATGGCTATATTGTAAAATTATGTGTTAGCTATTTATTAATTGGATTATAGATACATAATATTTAACTGTTGTTATCTGGAAACTTAATATAGACATGGAACGCTTGCGAAGAAAACGCATGGGAAACAAAATATGGTACATACACGAATTCGACAAGACTATTTAATGAGTAGAAGAAGAAATAGTTTTAGATACTATTGTTTATTAGGACTTTTTGTATATTATTGTCCATATCCTCAATAAAGTAGAAAGTTATCTGCAAACTAAAAATTTACTTGAGAATATCTTACTATTACTATTGGATTAAAAAAAAAAAAAAAAAAAAAAACAGGAATAGAAAAAATATATATATCATGAACACGTCAATTAAAATGCATGTCATGTGACCATATAGTAAAATTGATTTAAAATATTTATAAAAGATATATTGTTTGCCATTTATTATATAGAAATCTATTTCATAAATATTTCTTATTTTGTTATGTTTAATAAAAATTAGAGAAGTATTTATTTTAGCCAAAATTAAATATTGTTCGAGAATGCGAATCAAACCTTAAAAGTTGGTATTTAATTTATGAATCGATTTCAGATAGAATTTATGAACTTTATTTAAATACAACCAATAAAAACACTATAAACATTGTTATTGTTGTAGTTTTAGGTCTTAAACAGTTATTTTTGTTTAATAAAAAAGGGTTTTAAAGATGAATACTTTATGAAATCCATAAAACAATGAGTTCAAATGGCATCTACTGGCATACTTAATGAATATATATGAATGAAAAATTAAGTGTGTATTTTGTAATATTGTTAAAATACAATAAAGTAAATCAATTTTTATTATATGATTCATATCATATAAAATTATTATGTTTTCTAAAGAACTGAAGTATACAATAGAGTCAATGCAGTCAAATAAACTAATATTTTGTGTACATTCGTCCTCCCTGATTCTCACAGTAGTTTGACTGAATGCCATTTCCTAATTGAATACAATGTGAATGTGTTTTTCAAGTTTCTCAAGTGAAAAAAATATATAATAAAAGTTAATAAAATGGTCGATACTGTCGCTACTTCTCCTGCTGTTGTCGCAGAAAAGAAAACCAAGAAGGCTGCTGGTGTAAAGAAGCCAAAAACAACACCAAGTCATCCTCCCACTCAGCAAATGGTGGACGCTGCTATTAAAACGTTGAAGGAGCGTGGTGGTTCTTCGCTAATGGCAATTAAAAAATACATCGCAGCTACATACAAAGTTGATGTACAAAAACTAGCACCTTTCATCAAGAAATATTTAAAAAGTGCCGTTGTTAGTGGTAAGTTAGTACAAACAAAGGGAAAGGGCGCTGCTGGTTCGTTCAAGTTGTCTGCATCAGCTAGCAAGGAACCAAAAGTAAAGTCTGCTGAAAAGAAAAAATCAGCAAAGCCAAAAGTCGCTGGAGCTGGTGAGAAAAAAGTGAAAAAGACAGCAACTGGTGACAAGAAAGTAAAAAAAACTACAGCCACTACCAAGAAGAGTACCGATAAAAAGAAGGCTGAAAAGGCAAAGGTAAAAAGCATCAAGAAAACAACAACATTGAAGGCGAAACCAACAAAGGCAAAGGCTGCTGCGCCTAAAGCCAAAGTGCCCAAGGCCAAAACAGCTGCTGCCAAACCCAAAAAGGCAGTCGCAGCAAAGAAACCAAAAAAATAATTTCTCTGCACTGGTACTCGTACTATAGGAAAACAAATCACAGTCCTTTTCAGGACTACAAACTATTTCAGCAAAGAGATTTTTTTTTATTTTTTGCAAAGTGTAAAACAACATTTTTGTTGTTTCATTCATTTAACACAAATGAAAGTACATATGTACTTCTTTCTTTTCAAAATCTGGCAAATTAGTTGTGGAATACATATGAAATATTTAAATAATACAAGATGGCGCTGTAAATTACTTAATATTCACAATTTCAATTCGTATTCAGCAGAATGATACCACCTTTGTATTTAGTGGATGTATTTCCTTATCACTTATACCAAATATATTGATGTTTTTTGTATGATTAAAAAAAAAATACCCATTAAGGTCAAATACAAATTTTAATATTATACAATAACATACAATCAACTAAGAATCAATCGGAATTAGAAATGTAGAATATATTTATTTTTTTTTATCCGAAATGGCGGTACGACGGCGGTACTTTCCATTTAAAAACGGCATGTAATTTATTTGTACCTCTATTGTAAATTTCGATCATTTAAAAGAATCTCTTCATTTCAATATTTGGAGGCCCTGAAAAGGGCCATTTGTACGAAATGTTGTCGTATATTTACTTGGAACTAGTGTATTTGGTAACTGCTTTAGTTCCTTCACTAACAGCGTGCTTAGCAAGCTCACCAGGCAATAACAAACGGACGGCAGTTTGGATTTCCCGACTTGTAATTGTTGAACGTTTGTTATAGTGTGCCAAACGAGATGCTTCGGCGGCAATACGTTCGAAAATATCATTTACAAAACTGTTCATGATACTCATGGCCTTTGAAGAAATTCCAGTATCGGGATGAACTTGCTTCAAAACTTTGTAAATGTAGATTGCGTAGCTTTCCTTCCTCTTGCGCTTCTTCTTCTTATCGGACTTGGTAATGTTTTTTTGTGCCTTTCCGGCTTTTTTGGCTGCTTTTCCACTAGTTTTAGGCGGCATTGTTCACTTATTCACTGCTTAACGATTAAACGACAACTGTGCTTATTTCGAATTTGAACCTCCCTTATAAGTGGTTATGCGCCGGCTCATGTATGGGAAAATATATACACTAAAATGGGCTACTATTGTTGTGTGTGTGATATAAATAGAAGCACCCCAGCGTTTTCTGCTCATTGTTTTGTGAACAGTGCTTCAGTGAACGTGAAAAATAAATAACATTAAAATATGTCTGGTCGTGGTAAAGGCGGAAAAGTGAAGGGAAAAGCAAAGTCACGCTCCAGTCGTGCTGGTCTACAATTTCCAGTTGGTCGTATTCATCGTTTGCTTCGCAAAGGTAACTATGCAGAGCGTGTTGGTGCTGGAGCTCCAGTGTATCTAGCAGCTGTCATGGAATATTTGGCTGCTGAAGTTTTGGAATTGGCGGGAAATGCTGCTCGTGACAACAAGAAGACAAGAATCATCCCCCGTCATTTGCAATTGGCGATCCGTAACGATGAAGAGTTGAACAAATTGCTTTCTGGTGTTACAATTGCCCAGGGAGGTGTTCTTCCAAACATCCAGGCTGTTTTATTGCCAAAGAAGACCGAAAAGAGCGCTTAAATATTCAACATATACATACATGATAAAACAAACCGTCCTTTTCAGGACGACGAAATATTTCCAATAAGAGAATTAAATACATAATTTCATTTTGTCATAGTCATAAAGTAATAAAACCGAAATTCCATAGAATAGAGTATGTATTTGAAAAACAGAGATAGGTAAAAATAATATATTGGAAGACGCTATTTTTTTTTTATAAATATGGATGCGAGAAAAATTCAGGTAGTTGTGGAAAAAGTTACCGCCTTTTTTAAATTCATAACGAATGTGCTGTGATTTAACTTTTGTGTTAAGTTTTCCTATTGGATTTTTATTTTGTATATCACATGTGTGTTTGTGACGCCACAACGCCATTTTTTTTATTTAAAAATCGCACATGAATATAAAAAGAACTTCTTCTGGGTTCAGTTAAAGACAAAATGTAAATCATTGGCTCGATAAATTTCATTAATAAATCAATGTTCGAATTTTCAAATCACTTTAGATATTTTTTTGTGGTCCTGAAAAGGACCGATTGGTGTGAATTAATATTTTTTTTTTCACATAACTTAGCCGCCGAAACCATACAGAGTGCGTCCTTGCCTCTTCAATGCGTATACTACATCCATTGCAGTAACAGTCTTACGCTTAGCGTGTTCAGTATATGTAACAGCATCACGAATGACGTTTTCCAAGAACACCTTTAAAACTCCACGGGTTTCTTCATAGATTAAACCAGAAATACGTTTTACACCACCACGACGAGCTAAGCGACGAATTGCTGGCTTCGTGATACCTTGGATGTTATCACGCAACACTTTACGATGACGTTTGGCGCCACCTTTACCCAAGCCTTTTCCTCCTTTACCACGACCAGTCATTTTTCAAAGTACTTTAATTTTCACTGTCACAACAAAACTGTACTGTACAGATTCAAATTTAACACACGTATTTATACTTATTTTCAGAGTAAGACGAGATACATATTATAATGCAATGCTAGAAAACAGCAGAACGTGAACATAACATAGGTTTGTATGTATAAGGAAAATAACACCAATAGGATTTTTTCATTATTGTCGTGTCGTGACTCTGGCTAGTGTTTGAAAGTGTAAGCTAAAGTGAAATAAATTGTGATGGCTCGAACAAAGCAAACCGCCCGTAAATCCACCGGTGGAAAAGCACCAAGGAAGCAATTGGCGACTAAAGCAGCTCGTAAAAGTGCTCCAGCAACCGGAGGTGTCAAGAAACCACATCGTTATCGTCCCGGTACTGTTGCCCTTCGTGAAATCCGTCGCTACCAAAAGAGTACCGAGTTGCTGATTCGCAAATTGCCCTTCCAACGTTTAGTTCGTGAAATTGCACAAGATTTCAAAACTGACTTGCGTTTCCAAAGTTCAGCTGTGATGGCTCTTCAAGAAGCTAGTGAAGCCTACTTGGTTGGTCTTTTCGAAGATACAAATTTGTGCGCCATTCATGCTAAGCGTGTTACAATTATGCCAAAAGACATCCAATTGGCCAGACGCATCCGTGGTGAACGTGCTTAAGTGCAAAACATCTCAACGAAATCAATCGGTCCTTTTCAGGACCACTAAAAAATTTCTAAGAGATCTATGAATTTATTTAAATTAATAATTAAGTTAAATAAAAATATGGTCGCAAACTTATTGATACTGACAACCGTAAACGACTTTGATTTTTACTTGTTTTACCTTGGTATCCACCAAACACACCTAAATACCAAATGAAAATATATAATAAGTTATTTTTTACCACAAAGTTCATCTAAATACCAAGATATCGATTTATTTTACATCAGTAATGATTAGACACTTATTAATTACAAACAAACATTCATGAGACAAAGTTTTTCAATGGCTATATTGTAAAATTATGTGTTAGCTATTTATTAATTGGATTATAGATACATAATATTTAACTGTTGTTATCTGGAAACTTAATATAGACATGGAACGCTTGCGAAGAAAACGCATGGGAAACAAAATATGGTACATACACGAATTCGACAAGACTATTTAATGAGTAGAAGAAGAAATAGTTTTAGATACTATTGTTTATTAGGACTTTTTGTATATTATTGTCCATATCCTCAATAAAGTAGAAAGTTATCTGCAAACTAAAAATTTACTTGAGAATATCTTACTATTACTATTGGATTAAAAAAAAAAAAAAAAAAAAAACAGGAATAGAAAAAATATATATATCATGAACACGTCAATTAAAATGCATGTCATGTGACCATATAGTAAAATTGATTTAAAATATTTATAAAAGATATATTGTTTGCCATTTATTATATAGAAATCTATTTCATAAATATTTCTTATTTTGTTATGTTTAATAAAAATTAGAGAAGTATTTATTTTAGCCAAAATTAAATATTGTTCGAGAATGCGAATCAAACCTTAAAAGTTGGTATTTAATTTATGAATCGATTTCAGATAGAATTTATGAACTTTATTTAAATACAACCAATAAAAACACTATAAACATTGTTATTGTTGTAGTTTTAGGTCTTAAACAGTTATTTTTGTTTAATAAAAAAGGGTTTTAAAGATGAATACTTTATGAAATCCATAAAACAATGAGTTCAAATGGCATCTACTGGCATACTTAATGAATATATATGAATGAAAAATTAAGTGTGTATTTTGTAATATTGTTAAAATACAATAAAGTAAATCAATTTTTATTATATGATTCATATCATATAAAATTATTATGTTTTCTAAAGAACTGAAGTATACAATAGAGTCAATGCAGTCAAATAAACTAATATTTTGTGTACATTCGTCCTCCCTGATTCTCACAGTAGTTTGACTGAATGCCATTTCCTAATTGAATACAATGTGAATGTGTTTTTCAAGTTTCTCAAGTGAAAAAAATATATAATAAAAGTTAATAAAATGGTCGATACTGTCGCTACTTCTCCTGCTGTTGTCGCAGAAAAGAAAACCAAGAAGGCTGCTGGTGTAAAGAAGCCAAAAACAACACCAAGTCATCCTCCCACTCAGCAAATGGTGGACGCTGCTATTAAAACGTTGAAGGAGCGTGGTGGTTCTTCGCTAATGGCAATTAAAAAATACATCGCAGCTACATACAAAGTTGATGTACAAAAACTAGCACCTTTCATCAAGAAATATTTAAAAAGTGCCGTTGTTAGTGGTAAGTTAGTACAAACAAAGGGAAAGGGCGCTGCTGGTTCGTTCAAGTTGTCTGCATCAGCTAGCAAGGAACCAAAAGTAAAGTCTGCTGAAAAGAAAAAATCAGCAAAGCCAAAAGTCGCTGGAGCTGGTGAGAAAAAAGTGAAAAAGACAGCAACTGGTGACAAGAAAGTAAAAAAAACTACAGCCACTACCAAGAAGAGTACCGATAAAAAGAAGGCTGAAAAGGCAAAGGTAAAAAGCATCAAGAAAACAACAACATTGAAGGCGAAACCAACAAAGGCAAAGGCTGCTGCGCCTAAAGCCAAAGTGCCCAAGGCCAAAACAGCTGCTGCCAAACCCAAAAAGGCAGTCGCAGCAAAGAAACCAAAAAAATAATTTCTCTGCACTGGTACTCGTACTATAGGAAAACAAATCACAGTCCTTTTCAGGACTACAAACTATTTCAGCAAAGAGATTTTTTTTTATTTTTTGCAAAGTGTAAAACAACATTTTTGTTGTTTCATTCATTTAACACAAATGAAAGTACATATGTACTTCTTTCTTTTCAAAATCTGGCAAATTAGTTGTGGAATACATATGAAATATTTAAATAATACAAGATGGCGCTGTAAATTACTTAATATTCACAATTTCAATTCGTATTCAGCAGAATGATACCACCTTTGTATTTAGTGGATGTATTTCCTTATCACTTATACCAAATATATTGATGTTTTTTGTATGATTAAAAAAAAAATACCCATTAAGGTCAAATACAAATTTTAATATTATACAATAACATACAATCAACTAAGAATCAATCGGAATTAGAAATGTAGAATATATTTATTTTTTTTTATCCGAAATGGCGGTACTTTCCATTTAAAAACGGCATGTAATTTATTTGTACCTCTATTGTAAATTTCGATCATTTAAAAGAATCTCTTCATTTCAATATTTGGAGGCCCTGAAAAGGGCCATTTGTACGAAATGTTGTCGTATATTTACTTGGAACTAGTGTATTTGGTAACTGCTTTAGTTCCTTCACTAACAGCGTGCTTAGCAAGCTCACCAGGCAATAACAAACGGACGGCAGTTTGGATTTCCCGACTTGTAATTGTTGAACGTTTGTTATAGTGTGCCAAACGAGATGCTTCGGCGGCAATACGTTCGAAAATATCATTTACAAAACTGTTCATGATACTCATGGCCTTTGAAGAAATTCCAGTATCGGGATGAACTTGCTTCAAAACTTTGTAAATGTAGATTGCGTAGCTTTCCTTCCTCTTGCGCTTCTTCTTCTTATCGGACTTGGTAATGTTTTTTTGTGCCTTTCCGGCTTTTTTGGCTGCTTTTCCACTAGTTTTAGGCGGCATTGTTCACTTATTCACTGCTTAACGATTAAACGACAACTGTGCTTATTTCGAATTTGAACCTCCCTTATAAGTGGTTATGCGCCGGCTCATGTATGGGAAAATATATACACTAAAATGGGCTACTATTGTTGTGTGTGTGATATAAATAGAAGCACCCCAGCGTTTTCTGCTCATTGTTTTGTGAACAGTGCTTCAGTGAACGTGAAAAATAAATAACATTAAAATATGTCTGGTCGTGGTAAAGGCGGAAAAGTGAAGGGAAAAGCAAAGTCACGCTCCAGTCGTGCTGGTCTACAATTTCCAGTTGGTCGTATTCATCGTTTGCTTCGCAAAGGTAACTATGCAGAGCGTGTTGGTGCTGGAGCTCCAGTGTATCTAGCAGCTGTCATGGAATATTTGGCTGCTGAAGTTTTGGAATTGGCGGGAAATGCTGCTCGTGACAACAAGAAGACAAGAATCATCCCCCGTCATTTGCAATTGGCGATCCGTAACGATGAAGAGTTGAACAAATTGCTTTCTGGTGTTACAATTGCCCAGGGAGGTGTTCTTCCAAACATCCAGGCTGTTTTATTGCCAAAGAAGACCGAAAAGAGCGCTTAAATATTCAACATATACATACATGATAAAACAAACCGTCCTTTTCAGGACGACGAAATATTTCCAATAAGAGAATTAAATACATAATTTCATTTTGTCATAGTCATAAAGTAATAAAACCGAAATTCCATAGAATAGAGTATGTATTTGAAAAACAGAGATAGGTAAAAATAATATATTGGAAGACGCTATTTTTTTTTTATAAATATGGATGCGAGAAAAATTCAGGTAGTTGTGGAAAAAGTTACCGCCTTTTTTAAATTCATAACGAATGTGCTGTGATTTAACTTTTGTGTTAAGTTTTCCTATTGGATTTTTATTTTGTATATCACATGTGTGTTTGTGACGCCACAACGCCATTTTTTTTATTTAAAAATCGCACATGAATATAAAAAGAACTTCTTCTGGGTTCAGTTAAAGACAAAATGTAAATCATTGGCTCGATAAATTTCATTAATAAATCAATGTTCGAATTTTCAAATCACTTTAGATATTTTTTTGTGGTCCTGAAAAGGACCGATTGGTGTGAATTAATATTTTTTTTTTCACATAACTTAGCCGCCGAAACCATACAGAGTGCGTCCTTGCCTCTTCAATGCGTATACTACATCCATTGCAGTAACAGTCTTACGCTTAGCGTGTTCAGTATATGTAACAGCATCACGAATGACGTTTTCCAAGAACACCTTTAAAACTCCACGGGTTTCTTCATAGATTAAACCAGAAATACGTTTTACACCACCACGACGAGCTAAGCGACGAATTGCTGGCTTCGTGATACCTTGGATGTTATCACGCAACACTTTACGATGACGTTTGGCGCCACCTTTACCCAAGCCTTTTCCTCCTTTACCACGACCAGTCATTTTTCAAAGTACTTTAATTTTCACTGTCACAACAAAACTGTACTGTACAGATTCAAATTTAACACACGTATTTATACTTATTTTCAGAGTAAGACGAGATACATATTATAATGCAATGCTAGAAAACAGCAGAACGTGAACATAACATAGGTTTGTATGTATAAGGAAAATAACACCAATAGGATTTTTTCATTCATTCTCATTCAGTTCGTATCGAACACTCATAGTGAACGGTTGTGTTTAATAAAGTGCGCAACAAAGTAAAGTGTATTTACCTGATAAAGGACTTTCTACCTGCGCATAAGCGTGTGTGGAAAAAAGTAAAAAAGTATAATATACCAATATTAGTACCCAATTAAATATGGGAAAAAAGGAGCAACGCAAGGTTGTCGTCCAAAAGTCATACGATGCCTTCATTGCGCATGTAAAATCGCAGGTCGACATCTATGGCGAAGAGTTTGCTCAACTGATGCATGCCAAATTGGCTGACTGTTCTGCTTTATATTCAGAAGAAGCCACAACATTTAACTCTGGTGAAGAAGTCATCGAAGGCCAAGAAATCATGGAAGAGGAATTTACCGATGCAGAAACTGACCAAGAGTCCTCCTCACATTATGACTCAGAAGGAAGTATAGAAGGCTGCTCTGACGAAGAATTCCCGCCAATTCAGGCCAAAAAACGAAGGAAGTCGGAGTCTCCTTTGCCCATACCAGCTCAAGTTACAGTTAAAGCTCCCACCATTAGCCTAACTGCTTCGACATCAAAGCCACCTTCTCCAGCCCCATCTGTACAAGTTACAACAACCACGCCAAAGACAATGCCGCCAATTATCTGCTTCAAGTTAAACGTAGCGGAACTACACAGATTTGCCAAGCCACTGAATATTGCATATAAGGTGCATAATATTAACGGCACAAAATCTGTGTTGACAACAAAAACAAAAGAGGATCATATCAAACTACGCGATTTCCTGAAAGGAAATAGGACAGAGTTTAATACATACACTTCAAAGGACGAAAAGAAAACCCTTCTCGTCATCAAAGGCGTTCACCATTCCTACCTGGTTGATGAAATTAAGGATGAACTGACAAAGGAAGGGGTTAATGTGTTAAATGTCACCCCTTATAAATCGACCAGGCCCGATAAAAAGTTTAACAACTTCGTCGTAGAGGTAGCAAAGAATGCGGATCTACCTGGAATTTTCAAGAAAAACCTTTTGCTGCACCAAAAGGTTTATTGGGAGAAGTTTAAAGGGAATGGAATAACCCAATGCAGAAATTGCCAGAAATTTGGACACGTGGCCAGTAATTGCGGCATGAAGTACCGTTGCGTCAAATGCAACGAGAACCATCTACCTGGCAATTGCCCACGGACTCAGGACAATAAAAAAGATGACGCTGTATACTGCGTTAATTGTCAGAAAAGGGGACATCCAGCTAATTACAAAGGTTGCCCTAAATATAAGGAGAAGGTAGCTGACAAACTAAAAAAGACAACGAAGATGCAGGAACAACACCAGTTTGCTGTTTCTTCAGCCTCCAAAGCGATATCTAAAGGATTAAGCTTTGCTGATGTAGCTGCATTGGGTAAATCAACCTCAAAACCTCAACCCGCCAAGCCTCAACCCCAACATTCGAACAACACCAAGCCCGTAGCAATCAAATTGGCCAAACCAAACTCAACAACAACTAATTTCAACATCTTTGACGATACCGAGAGGTTATTTGGCACAGACCTACTTACACTTCTTCAGAAGGCAAAGAAGGTAGTTCCGACTAACTACGGTTCGTTAAACGATAAGGAGAAGACAGTCGTTCTTGGTAAACTTATTTGTGAATTATGTTCTCAATAAATAAGCTTAATGTAATAACCTACAATGTAAATTCTATTTACTCTGTAGCCAGGAGATGTGCATTAAGCTTATTTATAAAAACTAATAAACCTGACATTCTTTTATTACAGGAAACAAAACTTACAACAAGGAACCCATACAAACTGGACGGATATCAAATATTCAGGGAAGACAAAACGTCTAGTAACAATGGAACGGCCATTGCTCTTAAATCAACTTTTAAATGCGAGCTACTTCGGATTTCTGGGCTAAGAACAATGGAGACATCTGCCGTTGTCGTTAAAGTCGCCGGTCAAGAATCACTGTTGGTAGTCTCCATATATAATCACTGCAACGCTAGAAACGAGAACATCAAACATGACCTATCTAAAATCAACAATGTGTGTTGTCAATATACATATTGCCTGATTGGGGGAGATTTTAATGCTAGACACCAGCTCTGGGATGACGATATGACCTCACCCCAGGGATTAGCAATTGTAGATTGGCTGAACACTAATGGACACCTTCATTCGTTGACTGTTATATCGCAACCACGGAAAACTTTTCCTCGGACCCCGTCAACTCTGGATTTCTTTTTAGCGTCATCGAATCTAGTTAGCATTCTGCCTGATTTTCAAAATTACTCTTGCACTGCGCTTGACAGTGATTCTGATCATCTTGCAGTAGAGCTCAGGATTCGGCTGAACCAAAGAATACTTCAAGAACGTCCACGACCGGATAGGCATATCAACTACAACAGAATGAACTGGTTACGATTTAAAACGGAAATTGAAGCGGAGCTTCAAATGCCAACACGAGAAGACAACCTAGCAAACAGTGATATAGATGACGTCATTAACCATCTCCAGACTATAGTGAATGGAGCTTTAGAACGCCAGAAGAAACCCCGCACCAGCAAAGATAATTATGACAATCTACCACAACACATCCAAGCAATCTACGCTCACCGGCAACGACTAAGAAAAAGACTTCAAAGGATATTTCACAGGACTTGGAATACCAATAACGAGGAGTATAGACGAGTACATTCGCAACTCGAGTGTACCTCTATTATGTTTCAACGTGCAGTGAAGCACTTCAGAGATGAACAATTCAAAAAGAGACTGGAGGATATAAAACCTGGCCCTGATGCTTTCAAGAAAATTAATTTCTTGGTAGGAAAATCGAATACCTTGCCGGAAACTATCACCCATGGAATGAGCTCAGCCAAAACCCCAACAGAAAAAGCCGAAGCATTTGCCACGCATTTCGAAGCCAATTTTATGGACAGACCTCCGGAACATTTACCGGAATTCCTGGATGAAGTCGAAGCAGTGGTAAATGAAGCAACTAGCGCTAGCAACAGCATCACTTCATTTAATAGGGAAAATCCAGCAGACGACCCTACAATTGAAGATATATTCACCAGTTTGGAGGAAGTCACTGAAATCATACACGACGGCAACTCGAAAAAATCGTCTGGTGATGATCAGATTTCTAACTTTTTACTAAAAAAGTTACCTAATCTTGCATTTCTACTTCTGACGATTATCTTAAATAATTGCATTAACAACAGCTACTTTCCAGTAACTTGGAAAATTGGAAAAGTTGTTCCTGTTCCAAAGAAGGGAAACCGTTCGTGTGTGGAAGGATATCGACCCATTGCATTGCTGTGCTGTTTAAGTAAGACGCTAGAATCACTCATCTTAAAAAAGATTAACATCCTGAATACGGAAAGAGGCATACTCCCAAGTTTCCAGTTTGGATTTAGAAGCAAACATTCAACAATTCATCCCCTATTGAAACTACACAACGACGTCACACAAGGCCTAAACAAAAAGGAAACGACAGTAGCTTGCCTCTTGGACATAGAAAAGGCCTTCGACAGCGTATGGATAAAAGGATTAATATTCAAACTGATTTTGCTTGACTTTCCCAATCATATAGTAAGATTAATTTATAATTTCTTAACTAACAGAACCTTTTATGTACAGATTCACAATGTGAAGTCCACCATCAGACGAATCAATGCTGGAGTACCGCAAGGATCGAGGCTTGGGCCTATGCTCTTCAACATTTACACTGCAGACCAGCCTCTAAATGCAGCCAGGTGTAAGACACTACTTTACGCTGATGATTCCATTACATACGCTTGCTCACTTTCACCAGAGATAGCAGCTCGCAGAGTTGAATGTCATATAAGAAGCCTTTGGGAATATTACCTTAAGTGGGGACTTAAGATAAACAGCAACAAAACGGAACTCATATGCTTCAGGAATCCAGTAACTATGACCAGAGGACGTAGAACTTTTGCAACAAGATGCAGCAACATAAAAATAACCCTTCCGGACAACAGTGTTGTAACTACGAAGAAGTCCACTAAATACCTGGGAATAAACTTTAGTGAGAGATTCAGGTTCAACCCTCACGGAAACACCATTCTGAAGCGAGCGAACTTTGCACTACATCTTGTGCACCCACTCCTAAGGAAAAGGAATGGATTAAGCCAAAAGACCAAGCTGCTTATATACAAGCAGCTCATAAGACCTGTTGTAACATATGCTTGTCCTATATGGCTTACAATATCCCCAACAACGATGGGAAAAATCCAGATGTTTGAAAGGAAGGTACTTCGTATTTGTACAGGGCTTCATCGAAATCCCACAACTCTAAAATACTACCCAACTGGAATGATTTATAATGAAGCAGCTATTCTCCCAATTGATCAGTTTATGATGAAACTCTCTGAAAGAATCATTCAGAACCTTACAGACCATCCAAATGTAGATATACAGGATTTACTTCAGCAAGAGATTGAGCCGAGCCACCGATACCTCAACGCACGTTCCATCACCGATAGCCGATTCGAGAATATATTCCACAATGAAGATACTCCATTCTATAAGAAGGCCACCAGCGGACATTACAGAGGTTAATCCTCGGTAATATTAGTTTTGAAAAGAAAATAATAATAATAATTAAATACCAACTTTTTTAAAAATTAATAATTAAAAAAAAAAAAAAAAACATTTAAAAGATTAAGTACACAATTATACTGTTTAAGAAAACAATTTTAACTAAACAAATGAAATCCGTCGGGCCCCTGTTGTTGAGCCGACATTACATTATTTAATTATAAGTCTAGTTCTAAGTCAATTTGTATATAGTATGACTAAATAAACAAAAATCTTAATCGTAAAATCGGATTTTTTCATTATTGTCGTGTCGTGACTCTGGCTAGTGTTTGAAAGTGTAAGCTAAAGTGAAATAAATTGTGATGGCTCGAACAAAGCAAACCGCCCGTAAATCCACCGGTGGAAAAGCACCAAGGAAGCAATTGGCGACTAAAGCAGCTCGTAAAAGTGCTCCAGCAACCGGAGGTGTCAAGAAACCACATCGTTATCGTCCCGGTACTGTTGCCCTTCGTGAAATCCGTCGCTACCAAAAGAGTACCGAGTTGCTGATTCGCAAATTGCCCTTCCAACGTTTAGTTCGTGAAATTGCACAAGATTTCAAAACTGACTTGCGTTTCCAAAGTTCAGCTGTGATGGCTCTTCAAGAAGCTAGTGAAGCCTACTTGGTTGGTCTTTTCGAAGATACAAATTTGTGCGCCATTCATGCTAAGCGTGTTACAATTATGCCAAAAGACATCCAATTGGCCAGACGCATCCGTGGTGAACGTGCTTAAGTGCAAAACATCTCAACGAAATCAATCGGTCCTTTTCAGGACCACTAAAAAATTTCTAAGAGATCTATGAATTTATTTAAATTAATAATTAAGTTAAATAAAAATATGGTCGCAAACTTATTGATACTGACAACCGTAAACGACTTTGATTTTTACTTGTTTTACCTTGGTATCCACCAAACACACCTAAATACCAAATGAAAATATATAATAAGTTATTTTTTACCACAAAGTTCATCTAAATACCAAGATATCGATTTATTTTACATCAGTAATGATTAGACACTTATTAATTACAAACAAACATTCATGAGACAAAGTTTTTCAATGGCTATATTGTAAAATTATGTGTTAGCTATTTATTAATTGGATTATAGATACATAATATTTAACTGTTGTTATCTGGAAACTTAATATAGACATGGAACGCTTGCGAAGAAAACGCATGGGAAACAAAATATGGTACATACACGAATTCGACAAGACTATTTAATGAGTAGAAGAAGAAATAGTTTTAGATACTATTGTTTATTAGGACTTTTTGTATATTATTGTCCATATCCTCAATAAAGTAGAAAGTTATCTGCAAACTAAAAATTTACTTGAGAATATCTTACTATTACTATTGGATTAAAAAAAAAAAAAAAAAAAAAACAGGAATAGAAAAAATATATATATCATGAACACGTCAATTAAAATGCATGTCATGTGACCATATAGTAAAATTGATTTAAAATATTTATAAAAGATATATTGTTTGCCATTTATTATATAGAAATCTATTTCATAAATATTTCTTATTTTGTTATGTTTAATAAAAATTAGAGAAGTATTTATTTTAGCCAAAATTAAATATTGTTCGAGAATGCGAATCAAACCTTAAAAGTTGGTATTTAATTTATGAATCGATTTCAGATAGAATTTATGAACTTTATTTAAATACAACCAATAAAAACACTATAAACATTGTTATTGTTGTAGTTTTAGGTCTTAAACAGTTATTTTTGTTTAATAAAAAAGGGTTTTAAAGATGAATACTTTATGAAATCCATAAAACAATGAGTTCAAATGGCATCTACTGGCATACTTAATGAATATATATGAATGAAAAATTAAGTGTGTATTTTGTAATATTGTTAAAATACAATAAAGTAAATCAATTTTTATTATATGATTCATATCATATAAAATTATTATGTTTTCTAAAGAACTGAAGTATACAATAGAGTCAATGCAGTCAAATAAACTAATATTTTGTGTACATTCGTCCTCCCTGATTCTCACAGTAGTTTGACTGAATGCCATTTCCTAATTGAATACAATGTGAATGTGTTTTTCAAGTTTCTCAAGTGAAAAAAATATATAATAAAAGTTAATAAAATGGTCGATACTGTCGCTACTTCTCCTGCTGTTGTCGCAGAAAAGAAAACCAAGAAGGCTGCTGGTGTAAAGAAGCCAAAAACAACACCAAGTCATCCTCCCACTCAGCAAATGGTGGACGCTGCTATTAAAACGTTGAAGGAGCGTGGTGGTTCTTCGCTAATGGCAATTAAAAAATACATCGCAGCTACATACAAAGTTGATGTACAAAAACTAGCACCTTTCATCAAGAAATATTTAAAAAGTGCCGTTGTTAGTGGTAAGTTAGTACAAACAAAGGGAAAGGGCGCTGCTGGTTCGTTCAAGTTGTCTGCATCAGCTAGCAAGGAACCAAAAGTAAAGTCTGCTGAAAAGAAAAAATCAGCAAAGCCAAAAGTCGCTGGAGCTGGTGAGAAAAAAGTGAAAAAGACAGCAACTGGTGACAAGAAAGTAAAAAAAACTACAGCCACTACCAAGAAGAGTACCGATAAAAAGAAGGCTGAAAAGGCAAAGGTAAAAAGCATCAAGAAAACAACAACATTGAAGGCGAAACCAACAAAGGCAAAGGCTGCTGCGCCTAAAGCCAAAGTGCCCAAGGCCAAAACAGCTGCTGCCAAACCCAAAAAGGCAGTCGCAGCAAAGAAACCAAAAAAATAATTTCTCTGCACTGGTACTCGTACTATAGGAAAACAAATCACAGTCCTTTTCAGGACTACAAACTATTTCAGCAAAGAGATTTTTTTTTATTTTTTGCAAAGTATAAAACAACATTTTTGTTGTTTCATTCATTTAACACAAATGAAAGTACATATGTACTTCTTTCTTTTCAAAATCTGGCAAATTAGTTGTGGAATACATATGAAATATTTAAATAATACAAGATGGCGCTGTAAATTACTTAATATTCACAATTTCAATTCGTATTCAGCAGAATGATACCACCTTTGTATTTAGTGGATGTATTTCCTTATCACTTATACCAAATATATTGATGTTTTTTGTATGATTAAAAAAAAAATACCCATTAAGGTCAAATACAAATTTTAATATTATACAATAACATACAATCAACTAAGAATCAATCGGAATTAGAAATGTAGAATATATTTATTTTTTTTTATCCGAAATGGCGGTACTTTCCATTTAAAAACGGCATGTAATTTATTTGTACCTCTATTGTAAATTTCGATCATTTAAAAGAATCTCTTCATTTCAATATTTGGAGGCCCTGAAAAGGGCCATTTGTACGAAATGTTGTCGTATATTTACTTGGAACTAGTGTATTTGGTAACTGCTTTAGTTCCTTCACTAACAGCGTGCTTAGCAAGCTCACCAGGCAATAACAAACGGACGGCAGTTTGGATTTCCCGACTTGTAATTGTTGAACGTTTGTTATAGTGTGCCAAACGAGATGCTTCGGCGGCAATACGTTCGAAAATATCATTTACAAAACTGTTCATGATACTCATGGCCTTTGAAGAAATTCCAGTATCGGGATGAACTTGCTTCAAAACTTTGTAAATGTAGATTGCGTAGCTTTCCTTCCTCTTGCGCTTCTTCTTCTTATCGGACTTGGTAATGTTTTTTTGTGCCTTTCCGGCTTTTTTGGCTGCTTTTCCACTAGTTTTAGGCGGCATTGTTCACTTATTCACTGCTTAACGATTAAACGACAACTGTGCTTATTTCGAATTTGAACCTCCCTTATAAGTGGTTATGCGCCGGCTCATGTATGGGAAAATATATACACTAAAATGGGCTACTATTGTTGTGTGTGTGATATAAATAGAAGCACCCCAGCGTTTTCTGCTCATTGTTTTGTGAACAGTGCTTCAGTGAACGTGAAAAATAAATAACATTAAAATATGTCTGGTCGTGGTAAAGGCGGAAAAGTGAAGGGAAAAGCAAAGTCACGCTCCAGTCGTGCTGGTCTACAATTTCCAGTTGGTAGTATTCATCGTTTGCTTCGCAAAGGTAACTATGCAGAGCGTGTTGGTGCTGGAGCTCCAGTGTATCTAGCAGCTGTCATGGAATATTTGGCTGCTGAAGTTTTGGAATTGGCGGGAAATGCTGCTCGTGACAACAAGAAGACAAGAATCATCCCCCGTCATTTGCAATTGGCGATCCGTAACGATGAAGAGTTGAACAAATTGCTTTCTGGTGTTACAATTGCCCAGGGAGGTGTTCTTCCAAACATCCAGGCTGTTTTATTGCCAAAGAAGACCGAAAAGAGCGCTTAAATATTCAACATATACATACATGATAAAACAAACCGTCCTTTTCAGGACGACGAAATATTTCCAATAAGAGAATTAAATACATAATTTCATTTTGTCATAGTCATAAAGTAATAAAACCGAAATTCCATAGAATAGAGTATGTATTTGAAAAACAGAGATAGGTAAAAATAATATATTGGAAGACGCTATTTTTTTTTTATAAATATGGATGCGAGAAAAATTCAGGTAGTTGTGGAAAAAGTTACCGCCTTTTTTAAATTCATAACGAATGTGCTGTGATTTAACTTTTGTGTTAAGTTTTCCTATTGGATTTTTATTTTGTATATCACATGTGTGTTTGTGACGCCACAACGCCATTTTTTTTATTTAAAAATCGCACATGAATATAAAAAGAACTTCTTCTGGGTTCAGTTAAAGACAAAATGTAAATCATTGGCTCGATAAATTTCATTAATAAATCAATGTTCGAATTTTCAAATCACTTTAGATATTTTTTTGTGGTCCTGAAAAGGACCGATTGGTGTGAATTAATATTTTTTTTTTCACATAACTTAGCCGCCGAAACCATACAGAGTGCGTCCTTGCCTCTTCAATGCGTATACTACATCCATTGCAGTAACAGTCTTACGCTTAGCGTGTTCAGTATATGTAACAGCATCACGAATGACGTTTTCCAAGAACACCTTTAAAACTCCACGGGTTTCTTCATAGATTAAACCAGAAATACGTTTTACACCACCACGAAGAGCTAAGCGACGAATTGCTGGCTTCGTGATACCTTGGATGTTATCACGCAACACTTTACGATGACGTTTGGCGCCACCTTTACCCAAGCCTTTTCCTCCTTTACCACGACCAGTCATTTTTCAAAGTACTTTAATTTTCACTGTCACAACAAAACTGTACTGTACAGATTCAAATTTAACACACGTATTTATACTTATTTTCAGAGTAAGACGAGATACATATTATAATGCAATGCTAGAAAACAGCAGAACGTGAACATAACATAGGTTTGTATGTATAAGGAAAATAACACCAATAGGATTTTTTCATTCATTCTCATTCAGTTCGTATCGAACACTCATAGTGAACGGTTGTGTTTAATAAAGTGCGCAACAAAGTAAAGTGTATTTACCTGATAAAGGACTTTCTACCTGCGCATAAGCGTGTGTGGAAAAAAGTAAAAAAGTATAATATACCAATATTAGTACCCAATTAAATATGGGAAAAAAGGAGCAACGCAAGGTTGTCGTCCAAAAGTCATACGATGCCTTCATTGCGCATGTAAAATCGCAGGTCGACATCTATGGCGAAGAGTTTGCTCAACTGATGCATGCCAAATTGGCTGACTGTTCTGCTTTATATTCAGAAGAAGCCACAACATTTAACTCTGGTGAAGAAGTCATCGAAGGCCAAGAAATCATGGAAGAGGAATTTACCGATGCAGAAACTGACCAAGAGTCCTCCTCACATTATGACTCAGAAGGAAGTATAGAAGGCTGCTCTGACGAAGAATTCCCGCCAATTCAGGCCAAAAAACGAAGGAAGTCGGAGTCTCCTTTGCCCATACCAGCTCAAGTTACAGTTAAAGCTCCCACCATTAGCCTAACTGCTTCGACATCAAAGCCACCTTCTCCAGCCCCATCTGTACAAGTTACAACAACCACGCCAAAGACAATGCCGCCAATTATCTGCTTCAAGTTAAACGTAGCGGAACTACACAGATTTGCCAAGCCACTGAATATTGCATATAAGGTGCATAATATTAACGGCACAAAATCTGTGTTGACAACAAAAACAAAAGAGGATCATATCAAACTACGCGATTTCCTGAAAGGAAATAGGACAGAGTTTAATACATACACTTCAAAGGACGAAAAGAAAACCCTTCTCGTCATCAAAGGCGTTCACCATTCCTACCTGGTTGATGAAATTAAGGATGAACTGACAAAGGAAGGGGTTAATGTGTTAAATGTCACCCCTTATAAATCGACCAGGCCCGATAAAAAGTTTAACAACTTCGTCGTAGAGGTAGCAAAGAATGCGGATCTACCTGGAATTTTCAAGAAAAACCTTTTGCTGCACCAAAAGGTTTATTGGGAGAAGTTTAAAGGGAATGGAATAACCCAATGCAGAAATTGCCAGAAATTTGGACACGTGGCCAGTAATTGCGGCATGAAGTACCGTTGCGTCAAATGCAACGAGAACCATCTACCTGGCAATTGCCCACGGACTCAGGACAATAAAAAAGATGACGCTGTATACTGCGTTAATTGTCAGAAAAGGGGACATCCAGCTAATTACAAAGGTTGCCCTAAATATAAGGAGAAGGTAGCTGACAAACTAAAAAAGACAACGAAGATGCAGGAACAACACCAGTTTGCTGTTTCTTCAGCCTCCAAAGCGATATCTAAAGGATTAAGCTTTGCTGATGTAGCTGCATTGGGTAAATCAACCTCAAAACCTCAACCCGCCAAGCCTCAACCCCAACATTCGAACAACACCAAGCCCGTAGCAATCAAATTGGCCAAACCAAACTCAACAACAACTAATTTCAACATCTTTGACGATACCGAGAGGTTATTTGGCACAGACCTACTTACACTTCTTCAGAAGGCAAAGAAGGTAGTTCCGACTAACTACGGTTCGTTAAACGATAAGGAGAAGACAGTCGTTCTTGGTAAACTTATTTGTGAATTATGTTCTCAATAAATAAGCTTAATGTAATAACCTACAATGTAAATTCTATTTACTCTGTAGCCAGGAGATGTGCATTAAGCTTATTTATAAAAACTAATAAACCTGACATTCTTTTATTACAGGAAACAAAACTTACAACAAGGAACCCATACAAACTGGACGGATATCAAATATTCAGGGAAGACAAAACGTCTAGTAACAATGGAACGGCCATTGCTCTTAAATCAACTTTTAAATGCGAGCTACTTCGGATTTCTGGGCTAAGAACAATGGAGACATCTGCCGTTGTCGTTAAAGTCGCCGGTCAAGAATCACTGTTGGTAGTCTCCATATATAATCACTGCAACGCTAGAAACGAGAACATCAAACATGACCTATCTAAAATCAACAATGTGTGTTGTCAATATACATATTGCCTGATTGGGGGAGATTTTAATGCTAGACACCAGCTCTGGGATGACGATATGACCTCACCCCAGGGATTAGCAATTGTAGATTGGCTGAACACTAATGGACACCTTCATTCGTTGACTGTTATATCGCAACCACGGAAAACTTTTCCTCGGACCCCGTCAACTCTGGATTTCTTTTTAGCGTCATCGAATCTAGTTAGCATTCTGCCTGATTTTCAAAATTACTCTTGCACTGCGCTTGACAGTGATTCTGATCATCTTGCAGTAGAGCTCAGGATTCGGCTGAACCAAAGAATACTTCAAGAACGTCCACGACCGGATAGGCATATCAACTACAACAGAATGAACTGGTTACGATTTAAAACGGAAATTGAAGCGGAGCTTCAAATGCCAACACGAGAAGACAACCTAGCAAACAGTGATATAGATGACGTCATTAACCATCTCCAGACTATAGTGAATGGAGCTTTAGAACGCCAGAAGAAACCCCGCACCAGCAAAGATAATTATGACAATCTACCACAACACATCCAAGCAATCTACGCTCACCGGCAACGACTAAGAAAAAGACTTCAAAGGATATTTCACAGGACTTGGAATACCAATAACGAGGAGTATAGACGAGTACATTCGCAACTCGAGTGTACCTCTATTATGTTTCAACGTGCAGTGAAGCACTTCAGAGATGAACAATTCAAAAAGAGACTGGAGGATATAAAACCTGGCCCTGATGCTTTCAAGAAAATTAATTTCTTGGTAGGAAAATCGAATACCTTGCCGGAAACTATCACCCATGGAATGAGCTCAGCCAAAACCCCAACAGAAAAAGCCGAAGCATTTGCCACGCATTTCGAAGCCAATTTTATGGACAGACCTCCGGAACATTTACCGGAATTCCTGGATGAAGTCGAAGCAGTGGTAAATGAAGCAACTAGCGCTAGCAACAGCATCACTTCATTTAATAGGGAAAATCCAGCAGACGACCCTACAATTGAAGATATATTCACCAGTTTGGAGGAAGTCACTGAAATCATACACGACGGCAACTCGAAAAAATCGTCTGGTGATGATCAGATTTCTAACTTTTTACTAAAAAAGTTACCTAATCTTGCATTTCTACTTCTGACGATTATCTTAAATAATTGCATTAACAACAGCTACTTTCCAGTAACTTGGAAAATTGGAAAAGTTGTTCCTGTTCCAAAGAAGGGAAACCGTTCGTGTGTGGAAGGATATCGACCCATTGCATTGCTGTGCTGTTTAAGTAAGACGCTAGAATCACTCATCTTAAAAAAGATTAACATCCTGAATACGGAAAGAGGCATACTCCCAAGTTTCCAGTTTGGATTTAGAAGCAAACATTCAACAATTCATCCCCTATTGAAACTACACAACGACGTCACACAAGGCCTAAACAAAAAGGAAACGACAGTAGCTTGCCTCTTGGACATAGAAAAGGCCTTCGACAGCGTATGGATAAAAGGATTAATATTCAAACTGATTTTGCTTGACTTTCCCAATCATATAGTAAGATTAATTTATAATTTCTTAACTAACAGAACCTTTTATGTACAGATTCACAATGTGAAGTCCACCATCAGACGAATCAATGCTGGAGTACCGCAAGGATCGAGGCTTGGGCCTATGCTCTTCAACATTTACACTGCAGACCAGCCTCTAAATGCAGCCAGGTGTAAGACACTACTTTACGCTGATGATTCCATTACATACGCTTGCTCACTTTCACCAGAGATAGCAGCTCGCAGAGTTGAATGTCATATAAGAAGCCTTTGGGAATATTACCTTAAGTGGGGACTTAAGATAAACAGCAACAAAACGGAACTCATATGCTTCAGGAATCCAGTAACTATGACCAGAGGACGTAGAACTTTTGCAACAAGATGCAGCAACATAAAAATAACCCTTCCGGACAACAGTGTTGTAACTACGAAGAAGTCCACTAAATACCTGGGAATAAACTTTAGTGAGAGATTCAGGTTCAACCCTCACGGAAACACCATTCTGAAGCGAGCGAACTTTGCACTACATCTTGTGCACCCACTCCTAAGGAAAAGGAATGGATTAAGCCAAAAGACCAAGCTGCTTATATACAAGCAGCTCATAAGACCTGTTGTAACATATGCTTGTCCTATATGGCTTACAATATCCCCAACAACGATGGGAAAAATCCAGATGTTTGAAAGGAAGGTACTTCGTATTTGTACAGGGCTTCATCGAAATCCCACAACTCTAAAATACTACCCAACTGGAATGATTTATAATGAAGCAGCTATTCTCCCAATTGATCAGTTTATGATGAAACTCTCTGAAAGAATCATTCAGAACCTTACAGACCATCCAAATGTAGATATACAGGATTTACTTCAGCAAGAGATTGAGCCGAGCCACCGATACCTCAACGCACGTTCCATCACCGATAGCCGATTCGAGAATATATTCCACAATGAAGATACTCCATTCTATAAGAAGGCCACCAGCGGACATTACAGAGGTTAATCCTCGGTAATATTAGTTTTGAAAAGAAAATAATAATAATAATTAAATACCAACTTTTTTAAAAATTAATAATTAAAAAAAAAAAAAAAAACATTTAAAAGATTAAGTACACAATTATACTGTTTAAGAAAACAATTTTAACTAAACAAATGAAATCCGTCGGGCCCCTGTTGTTGAGCCGACATTACATTATTTAATTATAAGTCTAGTTCTAAGTCAATTTGTATATAGTATGACTAAATAAACAAAAATCTTAATCGTAAAATCGGATTTTTTCATTATTGTCGTGTCGTGACTCTGGCTAGTGTTTGAAAGTGTAAGCTAAAGTGAAATAAATTGTGATGGCTCGAACAAAGCAAACCGCCCGTAAATCCACCGGTGGAAAAGCACCAAGGAAGCAATTGGCGACTAAAGCAGCTCGTAAAAGTGCTCCAGCAACCGGAGGTGTCAAGAAACCACATCGTTATCGTCCCGGTACTGTTGCCCTTCGTGAAATCCGTCGCTACCAAAAGAGTACCGAGTTGCTGATTCGCAAATTGCCCTTCCAACGTTTAGTTCGTGAAATTGCACAAGATTTCAAAACTGACTTGCGTTTCCAAAGTTCAGCTGTGATGGCTCTTCAAGAAGCTAGTGAAGCCTACTTGGTTGGTCTTTTCGAAGATACAAATTTGTGCGCCATTCATGCTAAGCGTGTTACAATTATGCCAAAAGACATCCAATTGGCCAGACGCATCCGTGGTGAACGTGCTTAAGTGCAAAACATCTCAACGAAATCAATCGGTCCTTTTCAGGACCACTAAAAAATTTCTAAGAGATCTATGAATTTATTTAAATTAATAATTAAGTTAAATAAAAATATGGTCGCAAACTTATTGATACTGACAACCGTAAACGACTTTGATTTTTACTTGTTTTACCTTGGTATCCACCAAACACACCTAAATACCAAATGAAAATATATAATAAGTTATTTTTTACCACAAAGTTCATCTAAATACCAAGATATCGATTTATTTTACATCAGTAATGATTAGACACTTATTAATTACAAACAAACATTCATGAGACAAAGTTTTTCAATGGCTATATTGTAAAATTATGTGTTAGCTATTTATTAATTGGATTATAGATACATAATATTTAACTGTTGTTATCTGGAAACTTAATATAGACATGGAACGCTTGCGAAGAAAACGCATGGGAAACAAAATATGGTACATACACGAATTCGACAAGACTATTTAATGAGTAGAAGAAGAAATAGTTTTAGATACTATTGTTTATTAGGACTTTTTGTATATTATTGTCCATATCCTCAATAAAGTAGAAAGTTATCTGCAAACTAAAAATTTACTTGAGAATATCTTACTATTACTATTGGATTAAAAAAAAAAAAAAAAAAAACAGGAATAGAAAAAATATATATATCATGAACACGTCAATTAAAATGCATGTCATGTGACCATATAGTAAAATTGATTTAAAATATTTATAAAAGATATATTGTTTGCCATTTATTATATAGAAATCTATTTCATAAATATTTCTTATTTTGTTATGTTTAATAAAAATTAGAGAAGTATTTATTTTAGCCAAAATTAAATATTGTTCGAGAAAGCGAATCAAACCTTAAAAGTTGGTATTTAATTTATGAATCGATTTCAGATAGAATTTATGAACTTTATTTAAATACAACCAATAAAAACACTATAAACATTGTTATTGTTGTAGTTTTAGGTCTTAAACAGTTATTTTTGTTTAATAAAAAAGGGTTTTAAAGATGAATACTTTATGAAATCCATAAAACAATGAGTTCAAATGGCATCTACTGGCATACTTAATGAATATATATGAATGAAAAATTAAGTGTGTATTTTGTAATATTGTTAAAATACAATAAAGTAAATCAATTTTTATTATATGATTCATATCATATAAAATTATTATGTTTTCTAAAGAACTGAAGTATACAATAGAGTCAATGCAGTCAAATAAACTAATATTTTGTGTACATTCGTCCTCCCTGATTCTCACAGTAGTTTGACTGAATGCCATTTCCTAATTGAATACAATGTGAATGTGTTTTTCAAGTTTCTCAAGTGAAAAAAATATATAATAAAAGTTAATAAAATGGTCGATACTGTCGCTACTTCTCCTGCTGTTGTCGCAGAAAAGAAAACCAAGAAGGCTGCTGGTGTAAAGAAGCCAAAAACAACACCAAGTCATCCTCCCACTCAGCAAATGGTGGACGCTGCTATTAAAACGTTGAAGGAGCGTGGTGGTTCTTCGCTAATGGCAATTAAAAAATACATCGCAGCTACATACAAAGTTGATGTACAAAAACTAGCACCTTTCATCAAGAAATATTTAAAAAGTGCCGTTGTTAGTGGTAAGTTAGTACAAACAAAGGGAAAGGGCGCTGCTGGTTCGTTCAAGTTGTCTGCATCAGCTAGCAAGGAACCAAAAGTAAAGTCTGCTGAAAAGAAAAAATCAGCAAAGCCAAAAGTCGCTGGAGCTGGTGAGAAAAAAGTGAAAAAGACAGCAACTGGTGACAAGAAAGTAAAAAAAACTACAGCCACTACCAAGAAGAGTACCGATAAAAAGAAGGCTGAAAAGGCAAAGGTAAAAAGCATCAAGAAAACAACAACATTGAAGGCGAAACCAACAAAGGCAAAGGCTGCTGCGCCTAAAGCCAAAGTGCCCAAGGCCAAAACAGCTGCTGCCAAACCCAAAAAGGCAGTCGCAGCAAAGAAACCAAAAAAATAATTTCTCTGCACTGGTACTCGTACTATAGGAAAACAAATCACAGTCCTTTTCAGGACTACAAACTATTTCAGCAAAGAGATTTTTTTTTTATTTTTTGCAAAGTGTAAAACAACATTTTTGTTGTTTCATTCATTTAACACAAATGAAAGTACATATGTACTTCTTTCTTTTCAAAATCTGGCAAATTAGTTGTGGAATACATATGAAATATTTAAATAATACAAGATGGCGCTGTAAATTACTTAATATTCACAATTTCAATTCGTATTCAGCAGAATGATACCACCTTTGTATTTAGTGGATGTATTTCCTTATCACTTATACCAAATATATTGATGTTTTTTGTATGATTAAAAAAAAAATACCCATTAAGGTCAAATACAAATTTTAATATTATACAATAACATACAATCAACTAAGAATCAATCGGAATTAGAAATGTAGAATATATTTATTTTTTTTTATCCGAAATGGCGGTACGACGGCGGTACTTTCCATTTAAAAACGGCATGTAATTTATTTGTACCTCTATTGTAAATTTCGATCATTTAAAAGAATCTCTTCATTTCAATATTTGGAGGCCCTGAAAAGGGCCATTTGTACGAAATGTTGTCGTATATTTACTTGGAACTAGTGTATTTGGTAACTGCTTTAGTTCCTTCACTAACAGCGTGCTTAGCAAGCTCACCAGGCAATAACAAACGGACGGCAGTTTGGATTTCCCGACTTGTAATTGTTGAACGTTTGTTATAGTGTGCCAAACGAGATGCTTCGGCGGCAATACGTTCGAAAATATCATTTACAAAACTGTTCATGATACTCATGGCCTTTGAAGAAATTCCAGTATCGGGATGAACTTGCTTCAAAACTTTGTAAATGTAGATTGCGTAGCTTTCCTTCCTCTTGCGCTTCTTCTTCTTATCGGACTTGGTAATGTTTTTTTGTGCCTTTCCGGCTTTTTTGGCTGCTTTTCCACTAGTTTTAGGCGGCATTGTTCACTTATTCACTGCTTAACGATTAAACGACAACTGTGCTTATTTCGAATTTGAACCTCCCTTATAAGTGGTTATGCGCCGGCTCATGTATGGGAAAATATATACACTAAAATGGGCTACTATTGTTGTGTGTGTGATATAAATAGAAGCACCCCAGCGTTTTCTGCTCATTGTTTTGTGAACAGTGCTTCAGTGAACGTGAAAAATAAATAACATTAAAATATGTCTGGTCGTGGTAAAGGCGGAAAAGCAAAGTCACGCTCCAGTCGTGCTGGTCTACAATTTCCAGTTGGTCGTATTCATCGTTTGCTTCGCAAAGGTAACTATGCAGAGCGTGTTGGTGCTGGAGCTCCAGTGTATCTAGCAGCTGTCATGGAATATTTGGCTGCTGAAGTTTTGGAATTGGCGGGAAATGCTGCTCGTGACAACAAGAAGACAAGAATCATCCCCCGTCATTTGCAATTGGCGATCCGTAACGATGAAGAGTTGAACAAATTGCTTTCTGGTGTTACAATTGCCCAGGGAGGTGTTCTTCCAAACATCCAGGCTGTTTTATTGCCAAAGAAGACCGAAAAGAGCGCTTAAATATTCAACATATACATACATGATAAAACAAACCGTCCTTTTCAGGACGACGAAATATTTCCAATAAGAGAATTAAATACATAATTTCATTTTGTCATAGTCATAAAGTAATAAAACCGAAATTCCATAGAATAGAGTATGTATTTGAAAAACAGAGATAGGTAAAAATAATATATTGGAAGACGCTATTTTTTTTTTATAAATATGGATGCGAGAAAAATTCAGGTAGTTGTGGAAAAAGTTACCGCCTTTTTTAAATTCATAACGAATGTGCTGTGATTTAACTTTTGTGTTAAGTTTTCCTATTGGATTTTTATTTTGTATATCACATGTGTGTTTGTGACGCCACAACGCCATTTTTTTTATTTAAAAATCGCACATGAATATAAAAAGAACTTCTTCTGGGTTCAGTTAAAGACAAAATGTAAATCATTGGCTCGATAAATTTCATTAATAAATCAATGTTCGAATTTTCAAATCACTTTAGATATTTTTTTGTGGTCCTGAAAAGGACCGATTGGTGTGAATTAATATTTTTTTTTTCACATAACTTAGCCGCCGAAACCATACAGAGTGCGTCCTTGCCTCTTCAATGCGTATACTACATCCATTGCAGTAACAGTCTTACGCTTAGCGTGTTCAGTATATGTAACAGCATCACGAATGACGTTTTCCAAGAACACCTTTAAAACTCCACGGGTTTCTTCATAGATTAAACCAGAAATACGTTTTACACCACCACGACGAGCTAAGCGACGAATTGCTGGCTTCGTGATACCTTGGATGTTATCACGCAACACTTTACGATGACGTTTGGCGCCACCTTTACCCAAGCCTTTTCCTCCTTTACCACGACCAGTCATTTTTCAAAGTACTTTAATTTTCACTGTCACAACAAAACTGTACTGTACAGATTCAAATTTAACACACGTATTTATACTTATTTTCAGAGTAAGACGAGATACATATTATAATGCAATGCTAGAAAACAGCAGAACGTGAACATAACATAGGTTTGTATGTATAAGGAAAATAACACCAATAGGATTTTTTCATTATTGTCGTGTCGTGACTCTGGCTAGTGTTTGAAAGTGTAAGCTAAAGTGAAATAAATTGTGATGGCTCGAACAAAGCAAACCGCCCGTAAATCCACCGGTGGAAAAGCACCAAGGAAGCAATTGGCGACTAAAGCAGCTCGTAAAAGTGCTCCAGCAACCGGAGGTGTCAAGAAACCACATCGTTATCGTCCCGGTACTGTTGCCCTTCGTGAAATCCGTCGCTACCAAAAGAGTACCGAGTTGCTGATTCGCAAATTGCCCTTCCAACGTTTAGTTCGTGAAATTGCACAAGATTTCAAAACTGACTTGCGTTTCCAAAGTTCAGCTGTGATGGCTCTTCAAGAAGCTAGTGAAGCCTACTTGGTTGGTCTTTTCGAAGATACAAATTTGTGCGCCATTCATGCTAAGCGTGTTACAATTATGCCAAAAGACATCCAATTGGCCAGACGCATCCGTGGTGAACGTGCTTAAGTGCAAAACATCTCAACGAAATCAATCGGTCCTTTTCAGGACCACTAAAAAATTTCTAAGAGATCTATGAATTTATTTAAATTAATAATTAAGTTAAATAAAAATATGGTCGCAAACTTATTGATACTGACAACCGTAAACGACTTTGATTTTTACTTGTTTTACCTTGGTATCCACCAAACACACCTAAATACCAAATGAAAATATATAATAAGTTATTTTTTACCACAAAGTTCATCTAAATACCAAGATATCGATTTATTTTACATCAGTAATGATTAGACACTTATTAATTACAAACAAACATTCATGAGACAAAGTTTTTCAATGGCTATATTGTAAAATTATGTGTTAGCTATTTATTTAATAATTGGATTATAGATACATAATATTTAACTGTTGTTATCTGGAAACTTAATATAGACATGGAACGCTTGCGAAGAAAACGCATGGGAAACAAAATATGGTACATACACGAATTCGACAAGACTATTTAATGAGTAGAAGAAGAAATAGTTTTAGATACTATTGTTTATTAGGACTTTTTGTATATTATTGTCCATATCCTCAATAAAGTAGAAAGTTATCTGCAAACTAAAAATTTACTTGAGAATATCTTACTATTACTATTGGATTAAAAAAAAAAAAAAAAAAAACAGGAATAGAAAAAATATATATATCATGAACACGTCAATTAAAATGCATGTCATGTGACCATATAGTAAAATTGATTTAAAATATTTATAAAAGATATATTGTTTGCCATTTATTATATAGAAATCTATTTCATAAATATTTCTTATTTTGTTATGTTTAATAAAAATTAGAGAAGTATTTATTTTAGCCAAAATTAAATATTGTTCGAGAATGCGAATCAAACCTTAAAAGTTGGTATTTAATTTATGAATCGATTTCAGATAGAATTTATGAACTATATTTAAATACAACCAATAAAAACACTTTAAACATTGTTATTGTTGTAGTTTTAGGTCTTAAACAGTTATTTTTGTTTAATAAAAAAGGGTTTTAAAGATGAATACTTTATGAAATCCATAAAACAATGAGTTCAAATGGCATCTACTGGCATACTTAATGAATATATATGAATGAAAAATTAAGTGTGTATTTTGTAATATTGTTAAAATACAATAAAGTAAATCAATTTTTATTATATGATTCATATCATATAAAATTATTATGTTTTCTAAAGAACTGAAGTATACAATAGAGTCAATGCAGTCAAATAAACTAATATTTTGTGTACATTCGTCCTCCCTGATTCTCACAGTAGTTTGACTGAATGCCATTTCCTAATTGAATACAATGTGAATGTGTTTTTCAAGTTTCTCAAGTGAAAAAAATATATAATAAAAGTTAATAAAATGGTCGATACTGTCGCTACTTCTCCTGCTGTTGTCGCAGAAAAGAAAACCAAGAAGGCTGCTGGTGTAAAGAAGCCAAAAACAACACCAAGTCATCCTCCCACTCAGCAAATGGTGGACGCTGCTATTAAAACGTTGAAGGAGCGTGGTGGTTCTTCGCTAATGGCAATTAAAAAATACATCGCAGCTACATACAAAGTTGATGTACAAAAACTAGCACCTTTCATCAAGAAATATTTAAAAAGTGCCGTTGTTAGTGGTAAGTTAGTACAAACAAAGGGAAAGGGCGCTGCTGGTTCGTTCAAGTTGTCTGCATCAGCTAGCAAGGAACCAAAAGTAAAGTCTGCTGAAAAGAAAAAATCAGCAAAGCCAAAAGTCGCTGGAGCTGGTGAGAAAAAAGTGAAAAAGACAGCAACTGGTGACAAGAAAGTAAAAAAAACTACAGCCACTACCAAGAAGAGTACCGATAAAAAGAAGGCTGAAAAGGCAAAGGTAAAAAGCATCAAGAAAACAACAACATTGAAGGCGAAACCAACAAAGGCAAAGGCTGCTGCGCCTAAAGCCAAAGTGCCCAAGGCCAAAACAGCTGCTGCCAAACCCAAAAAGGCAGTCGCAGCAAAGAAACCAAAAAAATAATTTCTCTGCACTGGTACTCGTACTATAGGAAAACAAATCACAGTCCTTTTCAGGACTACAAACTATTTCAGCAAAGAGATTTTTTTTTATTTTTTGCAAAGTGTAAAACAACATTTTTGTTGTTTCATTCATTTAACACAAATGAAAGTACATATGTACTTCTTTCTTTTCAAAATCTGGCAAATTAGTTGTGGAATACATATGAAATATTTAAATAATACAAGATGGCGCTGTAAATTACTTAATATTCACAATTTCAATTCGTATTCAGCAGAATGATACCACCTTTGTATTTAGTGGATGTATTTCCTTATCACTTATACCAAATATATTGATGTTTTTTGTATGATTAAAAAAAAAATACCCATTAAGGTCAAATACAAATTTTAATATTATACAATAACATACAATCAACTAAGAATCAATCGGAATTAGAAATGTAGAATATATTTATTTTTTTTTATCCGAAATGGCGGTACGACGGCGGTACTTTCCATTTAAAAACGGCATGTAATTTATTTGTACCTCTATTGTAAATTTCGATCATTTAAAAGAATCTCTTCATTTCAATATTTGGAGGCCCTGAAAAGGGCCATTTGTACGAAATGTTGTCGTATATTTACTTGGAACTAGTGTATTTGGTAACTGCTTTAGTTCCTTCACTAACAGCGTGCTTAGCAAGCTCACCAGGCAATAACAAACGGACGGCAGTTTGGATTTCCCGACTTGTAATTGTTGAACGTTTGTTATAGTGTGCCAAACGAGATGCTTCGGCGGCAATACGTTCGAAAATATCATTTACAAAACTGTTCATGATACTCATGGCCTTTGAAGAAATTCCAGTATCGGGATGAACTTGCTTCAAAACTTTGTAAATGTAGATTGCGTAGCTTTCCTTCCTCTTGCGCTTCTTCTTCTTATCGGACTTGGTAATGTTTTTTTGTGCCTTTCCGGCTTTTTTGGCTGCTTTTCCACTAGTTTTAGGCGGCATTGTTCACTTATTCACTGCTTAACGATTAAACGACAACTGTGCTTATTTCGAATTTGAACCTCCCTTATAAGTGGTTATGCGCCGGCTCATGTATGGGAAAATATATACACTAAAATGGGCTACTATTGTTGTGTGTGTGATATAAATAGAAGCACCCCAGCGTTTTCTGCTCATTGTTTTGTGAACAGTGCTTCAGTGAACGTGAAAAATAAATACATTAAAATATGTCTGGTCGTGGTAAAGGCGGAAAAGTGAAGGGAAAAGCAAAGTCACGCTCCAGTCGTGCTGGTCTACAATTTCCAGTTGGTCGTATTCATCGTTTGCTTCGCAAAGGTAACTATGCAGAGCGTGTTGGTGCTGGAGCTCCAGTGTATCTAGCAGCTGTCATGGAATATTTGGCTGCTGAAGTTTTGGAATTGGCGGGAAATGCTGCTCGTGACAACAAGAAGACAAGAATCATCCCCCGTCATTTGCAATTGGCGATCCGTAACGATGAAGAGTTGAACAAATTGCTTTCTGGTGTTACAATTGCCCAGGGAGGTGTTCTTCCAAACATCCAGGCTGTTTTATTGCCAAAGAAGACCGAAAAGAGCGCTTAAATATTCAACATATACATACATGATAAAACAAACCGTCCTTTTCAGGACGACGAAATATTTCCAATAAGAGAATTAAATACATAATTTCATTTTGTCATAGTCATAAAGTAATAAAACCGAAATTCCATAGAATAGAGTATGTATTTGAAAAACAGAGATAGGTAAAAATAATATATTGGAAGACGCTATTTTTTTTTTATAAATATGGATGCGAGAAAAATTCAGGTAGTTGTGGAAAAAGTTACCGCCTTTTTTAAATTCATAACGAATGTGCTGTGATTTAACTTTTGTGTTAAGTTTTCCTATTGGATTTTTATTTTGTATATCACATGTGTGTTTGTGACGCCACAACGCCATTTTTTTTATTTAAAAATCGCACATGAATATAAAAAGAACTTCTTCTGGGTTCAGTTAAAGACAAAATGTAAATCATTGGCTCGATAAATTTCATTAATAAATCAATGTTCGAATTTTCAAATCACTTTAGATATTTTTTTGTGGTCCTGAAAAGGACCGATTGGTGTGAATTAATATTTTTTTTTTCACATAACTTAGCCGCCGAAACCATACAGAGTGCGTCCTTGCCTCTTCAATGCGTATACTACATCCATTGCAGTAACAGTCTTACGCTTAGCGTGTTCAGTATATGTAACAGCATCACGAATGACGTTTTCCAAGAACACCTTTAAAACTCCACGGGTTTCTTCATAGATTAAACCAGAAATACGTTTTACACCACCACGACGAGCTAAGCGACGAATTGCTGGCTTCGTGATACCTTGGATGTTATCACGCAACACTTTACGATGACGTTTGGCGCCACCTTTACCCAAGCCTTTTCCTCCTTTACCCCGACCAGTCATTTTTCAAAGTACTTTAATTTTCACTGTCACAACAAAACTGTACTGTACAGATTCAAATTTAACACACGTATTTATACTTATTTTCAGAGTAAGACGAGATACATATTATAATGCAATGCTAGAAAACAGCAGAACGTGAACATAACATAGGTTTGTATGTATAAGGAAAATAACACCAATAGGATTTTTTCATTTTTGAAAATCAGGCAGAATGCTAACTAGATTCGATGACGCTAAAAAGAAATCCAGAGTTGACGGGGTCCGAGGAAAAGTTTTCCGTGGTTGCGATATAACAGTCAACGAATGAAGGTGTCCATTAGTGTTCAGCCAATCTACAATTGCTAATCCCTGGGGTGAGGTCATATCGTCATCCCAGAGCTGGTGTCTAGCATTAAAATCTCCCCCAATCAGGCAATATGTATATTGACAACACACATTGTTGATTTTAGATAGGTCATGTTTGATGTTCTCGTTTCTAGCGTTGCAGTGATTATATATGGAGACTACCAACAGTGATTCTTGACCGGCGACTTTAACGACAACGGCAGATGTCTCCATTGTTCTTAGCCCAGAAATCCGAAGTAGCTCGCATTTAAAAGTTGATTTAAGAGCAATGGCCGTTCCATTGTTACTAGACGTTTTGTCTTCCCTGAATATTTGATATCCGTCCAGTTTGTATGGGTTCCTTGTTGTAAGTTTTGTTTCCTGTAATAAAAGAATGTCAGGTTTATTAGTTTTTATAAATAAGCTTAATGCACATCTCCTGGCTACAGAGTAAATAGAATTTACATTGTAGGTTATTACATTAAGCTTATTTATTGAGAACATAATTCACAAATAAGTTTACCAAGAACGACTGTCTTCTCCTTATCGTTTAACGAACCGTAGTTAGTCGGAACTACCTTCTTTGCCTTCTGAAGAAGTGTAAGTAGGTCTGTGCCAAATAACCTCTCGGTATCGTCAAAGATGTTGAAATTAGTTGTTGTTGAGTTTGGTTTGGCCAATTTGATTGCTACGGGCTTGGTGTTGTTCGAATGTTGGGGTTGAGGCTTGGCGGGTTGAGGTTTTGAGGTTGATTTACCCAATGCAGCTACATCAGCAAAGCTTAATCCTTTAGATATCGCTTTGGAGGCTGAAGAAACAGCAAACTGGTGTTGTTCCTGCATCTTCGTTGTCTTTTTTAGTTTGTCAGCTACCTTCTCCTTATATTTAGGGCAACCTTTGTAATTAGCTGGATGTCCCCTTTTCTGACAATTAACGCAGTATACAGCGTCATCTTTTTTATTGTCCTGAGTCCGTGGGCAATTGCCAGGTAGATGGTTCTCGTTGCATTTGACGCAACGGTACTTCATGCCGCAATTACTGGCCACGTGTCCAAATTTCTGGCAATTTCTGCATTGGGTTATTCCATTCCCTTTAAACTTCTCCCAATAAACCTTTTGGTGCAGCAAAAGGTTTTTCTTGAAAATTCCAGGTAGATCCGCATTCTTTGCTACCTCTACGACGAAGTTGTTAAACTTTTTATCGGGCCTGGTCGATTTATAAGGGGTGACATTTAACACATTAACCCCTTCCTTTGTCAGTTCATCCTTAATTTCATCAACCAGGTAGGAATGGTGAACGCCTTTGATGACGAGAAGGGTTTTCTTTTCGTCCTTTGAAGTGTATGTATTAAACTCTGTCCTATTTCCTTTCAGGAAATCGCGTAGTTTGATATGATCCTCTTTTGTTTTTGTTGTCAACACAGATTTTGTGCCGTTAATATTATGCACCTTATATGCAATATTCAGTGGCTTGGCAAATCTGTGTAGTTCCGCTACGTTTAACTTGAAGCAGATAATTGGCGGCATTGTCTTTGGCGTGGTTGTTGTAACTTGTACAGATGGGGCTGGAGAAGGTGGCTTTGATGTCGAAGCAGTTAGGCTAATGGTGGGAGCTTTAACTGTAACTTGAGCTGGTATGGGCAAAGGAGACTCCGACTTCCTTCGTTTTTTGGCCTGAATTGGCGGGAATTCTTCGTCAGAGCAGCCTTCTATACTTCCTTCTGAGTCATAATGTGAGGAGGACTCTTGGTCAGTTTCTGCATCGGTAAATTCCTCTTCCATGATTTCTTGGCCTTCGATGACTTCTTCACCAGAGTTAAATGTTGTGGCTTCTTCTGAATATAAAGCAGAACAGTCAGCCAATTTGGCATGCATCAGTTGAGCAAACTCTTCGCCATAGATGTCGACCTGCGATTTTACATGCGCAATGAAGGCATCGTATGACTTTTGGACGACAACCTTGCGTTGCTCCTTTTTTTCCATATTTAATTGGGTACTAATATTGGTATATTATACTTTTTTACTTTTTTCCACACACGCTTATGCGCAGGTAGAAAGTCCTTTATCAGGTAAATACACTTTACTTTGTTGCGCACTTTATTAAACACAACCGTTCACTATGAGTGTTCGATACGAACTGATTACTCTTGCACTGCGCTTGACAGTGATTCTGATCATCTTGCAGTAGAGCTCAGGATTCGGCTGAACCAAAGAATACTTCAAGAACGTCCACGACCGGATAGGCATATCAACTACAACAGAATGAACTGGTTACGATTTAAAACGGAAATTGAAGCGGAGCTTCAAATGCCAACACGAGAAGACAACCTAGCAAACAGTGATATAGATGACGTCATTAACCATCTCCAGACTATAGTGAATGGAGCTTTAGAACGCCAGAAGAAACCCCGCACCAGCAAAGATAATTATGACAATCTACCACAACACATCCAAGCAATCTACGCTCACCGGCAACGACTAAGAAAAAGACTTCAAAGGATATTTCACAGGACTTGGAATACCAATAACGAGGAGTATAGACGAGTACATTCGCAACTCGAGTGTACCTCTATTATGTTTCAACGTGCAGTGAAGCACTTCAGAGATGAACAATTCAAAAAGAGACTGGAGGATATAAAACCTGGCCCTGATGCTTTCAAGAAAATTAATTTCTTGGTAGGAAAATCGAATACCTTGCCGGAAACTATCACCCATGGAATGAGCTCAGCCAAAACCCCAACAGAAAAAGCCGAAGCATTTGCCACGCATTTCGAAGCCAATTTTATGGACAGACCTCCGGAACATTTACCGGAATTCCTGGATGAAGTCGAAGCAGTGGTAAATGAAGCAACTAGCGCTAGCAACAGCATCACTTCATTTAATAGGGAAAATCCAGCAGACGACCCTACAATTGAAGATATATTCACCAGTTTGGAGGAAGTCACTGAAATCATACACGACGGCAACTCGAAAAAATCGTCTGGTGATGATCAGATTTCTAACTTTTTACTAAAAAAGTTACCTAATCTTGCATTTCTACTTCTGACGATTATCTTAAATAATTGCATTAACAACAGCTACTTTCCAGTAACTTGGAAAATTGGAAAAGTTGTTCCTGTTCCAAAGAAGGGAAACCGTTCGTGTGTGGAAGGATATCGACCCATTGCATTGCTGTGCTGTTTAAGTAAGACGCTAGAATCACTCATCTTAAAAAAGATTAACATCCTGAATACGGAAAGAGGCATACTCCCAAGTTTCCAGTTTGGATTTAGAAGCAAACATTCAACAATTCATCCCCTATTGAAACTACACAACGACGTCACACAAGGCCTAAACAAAAAGGAAACGACAGTAGCTTGCCTCTTGGACATAGAAAAGGCCTTCGACAGCGTATGGATAAAAGGATTAATATTCAAACTGATTTTGCTTGACTTTCCCAATCATATAGTAAGATTAATTTATAATTTCTTAACTAACAGAACCTTTTATGTACAGATTCACAATGTGAAGTCCACCATCAGACGAATCAATGCTGGAGTACCGCAAGGATCGAGGCTTGGGCCTATGCTCTTCAACATTTACACTGCAGACCAGCCTCTAAATGCAGCCAGGTGTAAGACACTACTTTACGCTGATGATTCCATTACATACGCTTGCTCACTTTCACCAGAGATAGCAGCTCGCAGAGTTGAATGTCATATAAGAAGCCTTTGGGAATATTACCTTAAGTGGGGACTTAAGATAAACAGCAACAAAACGGAACTCATATGCTTCAGGAATCCAGTAACTATGACCAGAGGACGTAGAACTTTTGCAACAAGATGCAGCAACATAAAAATAACCCTTCCGGACAACAGTGTTGTAACTACGAAGAAGTCCACTAAATACCTGGGAATAAACTTTAGTGAGAGATTCAGGTTCAACCCTCACGGAAACACCATTCTGAAGCGAGCGAACTTTGCACTACATCTTGTGCACCCACTCCTAAGGAAAAGGAATGGATTAAGCCAAAAGACCAAGCTGCTTATATACAAGCAGCTCATAAGACCTGTTGTAACATATGCTTGTCCTATATGGCTTACAATATCCCCAACAACGATGGGAAAAATCCAGATGTTTGAAAGGAAGGTACTTCGTATTTGTACAGGGCTTCATCGAAATCCCACAACTCTAAAATACTACCCAACTGGAATGATTTATAATGAAGCAGCTATTCTCCCAATTGATCAGTTTATGATGAAACTCTCTGAAAGAATCATTCAGAACCTTACAGACCATCCAAATGTAGATATACAGGATTTACTTCAGCAAGAGATTGAGCCGAGCCACCGATACCTCAAAGCACGTTCCATCACCGATAGCCGATTCGAGAATATATTCCACAATGAAGATACTCCATTCTATAAGAAGGCCACCAGCGGACATTACAGAGGTTAATCCTCGGTAATATTAGTTTTGAAAAGAAAATAATAATAATAATTAAATACCAACTTTTTTAAAAATTAATAATTAAAAAAAAAAAAAAAAAACATTTAAAAGATTAAGTACACAATTATACTGTTTAAGAAAACAATTTTAACTAAACAAATGAAATCCGTCGGGCCCCTGTTGTTGAGCCGACATTACATTATTTAATTATAAGTCTAGTTCTAAGTCAATTTGTATATAGTATGACTAAATAAACAAAAATCTTAATCGTAAATTTTTTCATTATTGTCGTGTCGTGACTCTGGCTAGTGTTTGAAAGTGTAAGCTAAAGTGAAATAAATTGTGATGGCTCGAACAAAGCAAACCGCCCGTAAATCCACCGGTGGAAAAGCACCAAGGAAGCAATTGGCGACTAAAGCAGCTCGTAAAAGTGCTCCAGCAACCGGAGGTGTCAAGAAACCACATCGTTATCGTCCCGGTACTGTTGCCCTTCGTGAAATCCGTCGCTACCAAAAGAGTACCGAGTTGCTGATTCGCAAATTGCCCTTCCAACGTTTAGTTCGTGAAATTGCACAAGATTTCAAAACTGACTTGCGTTTCCAAAGTTCAGCTGTGATGGCTCTTCAAGAAGCTAGTGAAGCCTACTTGGTTGGTCTTTTCGAAGATACAAATTTGTGCGCCATTCATGCTAAGCGTGTTACAATTATGCCAAAAGACATCCAATTGGCCAGACGCATCCGTGGTGAACGTGCTTAAGTGCAAAACATCTCAACGAAATCAATCGGTCCTTTTCAGGACCACTAAAAAATTTCTAAGAGATCTATGAATTTATTTAAATTAATAATTAAGTTAAATAAAAATATGGTCGCAAACTTATTGATACTGACAACCGTAAACGACTTTGATTTTTACTTGTTTTACCTTGGTATCCACCAAACACACCTAAATACCAAATGAAAATATATAATAAGTTATTTTTTACCACAAAGTTCATCTAAATACCAAGATATCGATTTATTTTACATCAGTAATGATTAGACACTTATTAATTACAAACAAACATTCATGAGACAAAGTTTTTCAATGGCTATATTGTAAAATTATGTGTTAGCTATTTATTAATTGGATTATAGATACATAATATTTAACTGTTGTTATCTGGAAACTTAATATAGACATGGAACGCTTGCGAAGAAAACGCATGGGAAACAAAATATGGTACATACACGAATTCGACAAGACTATTTAATGAGTAGAAGAAGAAATAGTTTTAGATACTATTGTTTATTAGGACTTTTTGTATATTATTGTCCATATCCTCAATAAAGTAGAAAGTTATCTGCAAACTAAAAATTTACTTGAGAATATCTTACTATTACTATTGGATTAAAAAAAAAAAAAAAAACAGGAATAGAAAAAATATATATATCATGAACACGTCAATTAAAATGCATGTCATGTGACCATATAGTAAAATTGATTTAAAATATTTATAAAAGATATATTGTTTGCCATTTATTATATAGAAATCTATTTCATAAATATTTCTTATTTTGTTATGTTTAATAAAAATTAGAGAAGTATTTATTTTAGCCAAAATTAAATATTGTTCGAGAAAGCGAATCAAACCTTAAAAGTTGGTATTTAATTTATGAATCGATTTCAGATAGAATTTATGAACTTTATTTAAATACAACCAATAAAAACACTATAAACATTGTTATTGTTGTAGTTTTAGGTCTTAAACAGTTATTTTTGTTTAATAAAAAAGGGTTTTAAAGATGAATACTTTATGAAATCCATAAAACAATGAGTTCAAATGGCATCTACTGGCATACTTAATGAATATATATGAATGAAAAATTAAGTGTGTATTTTGTAATATTGTTAAAATACAATAAAGTAAATAAATTTTTATTATATGATTCATATCATATAAAATTATTATGTTTTCTAAAGAACTGAAGTATACAATAGAGTCAATGCAGTCAAATAAACTAATATTTTGTGTACATTCGTCCTCCCTGATTCTCACAGTAGTTTGACTGAATGCCATTTCCTAATTGAATACAATGTGAATGTGTTTTTCAAGTTTCTCAAGTGAAAAAAATATATAATAAAAGTTAATAAAATGGTCGATACTGTCGCTACTTCTCCTGCTGTTGTCGCAGAAAAGAAAACCAAGAAGGCTGCTGGTGTAAAGAAGCCAAAAACAACACCAAGTCATCCTCCCACTCAGCAAATGGTGGACGCTGCTATTAAAACGTTGAAGGAGCGTGGTGGTTCTTCGCTAATGGCAATTAAAAAATACATCGCAGCTACATACAAAGTTGATGTACAAAAACTAGCACCTTTCATCAAGAAATATTTAAAAAGTGCCGTTGTTAGTGGTAAGTTAGTACAAACAAAGGGAAAGGGCGCTGCTGGTTCGTTCAAGTTGTCTGCATCAGCTAGCAAGGAACCAAAAGTAAAGTCTGCTGAAAAGAAAAAATCAGCAAAGCCAAAAGTCGCTGGAGCTGGTGAGAAAAAAGTGAAAAAGACAGCAACTGGTGACAAGAAAGTAAAAAAAACTACAGCCACTACCAAGAAGAGTACCGATAAAAAGAAGGCTGAAAAGGCAAAGGTAAAAAGCATCAAGAAAACAACAACATTGAAGGCGAAACCAACAAAGGCAAAGGCTGCTGCGCCTAAAGCCAAAGTGCCCAAGGCCAAAACAGCTGCTGCCAAACCCAAAAAGGCAGTCGCAGCAAAGAAACCAAAAAAATAATTTCTCTGCACTGGTACTCGTACTATAGGAAAACAAATCACAGTCCTTTTCAGGACTACAAACTATTTCAGCAAAGAGATTTTTTTTTATTTTTTGCAAAGTGTAAAACAACATTTTTGTTGTTTCATTCATTTAACACAAATGAAAGTACATATGTACTTCTTTCTTTTCAAAATCTGGCAAATTAGTTGTGGAATACATATGAAATATTTAAATAATACAAGATGGCGCTGTAAATTACTTAATATTCACAATTTCAATTCGTATTCAGCAGAATGATACCACCTTTGTATTTAGTGGATGTATTTCCTTATCACTTATACCAAATATATTGATGTTTTTTGTATGATTAAAAAAAAAATACCCATTAAGGTCAAATACAAATTTTAATATTATACAATAACATACAATCAACTAAGAATCAATCGGACTTAGAAATGTAGAATATATTTATTTTTTTTTATCCGAAATGGCGGTACGACGGTACTTTCCATTTAAAAACGGCATGTAATTTATTTGTACCTCTATTGACGTGTGGAAAAGTTTGAAAAGCGCCTCTACATGAGAAAAAAAGAATATCCTAAGTGCTATAGAATTAAGGGAAATTTTCATTTATACAGGATTACCATAAGAAAACTGTGTTTAAGACGAAAGTCCAAACGCGTATTTCCAAACATTTTACTATTAGGCAATATACAAGTTGATATGGCATTTAATGGAATAAATAATGGACTTTTTAAATATATGAAATGCTGAGCGATTAAATTATCATTTTAATACAAAAATGTAATTTTAATTTGGCGCTATTTTTCCATACGAATAGCGCCACTTTTGCGACTAGTAGAGAAAAAAATAATATTACAATGTATACCAAAATGCTAGCCTTCAGTCGTCAATTGTAAATTTCGATCATTTAAAAGAATCTCTTCATTTCAATATTTGGAGGCCCTGAAAAGGGCCATTTGTACGAAATGTTGTCGTATATTTACTTGGAACTAGTGTATTTGGTAACTGCTTTAGTTCCTTCACTAACAGCGTGCTTAGCAAGCTCACCAGGCAATAACAAACGGACGGCAGTTTGGATTTCCCGACTTGTAATTGTTGAACGTTTGTTATAGTGTGCCAAACGAGATGCTTCGGCGGCAATACGTTCGAAAATATCATTTACAAAACTGTTCATGATACTCATGGCCTTTGAAGAAATTCCAGTATCGGGATGAACTTGCTTCAAAACTTTGTAAATGTAGATTGCGTAGCTTTCCTTCCTCTTGCGCTTCTTCTTCTTATCGGACTTGGTAATGTTTTTTTGTGCCTTTCCGGCTTTTTTGGCTGCTTTTCCACTAGTTTTAGGCGGCATTGTTCACTTATTCACTGCTTAACGATTAAACGACAACTGTGCTTATTTCGAATTTGAACCTCCCTTATAAGTGGTTATGCGCCGGCTCATGTATGGGAAAATATATACACTAAAATGGGCTACTATTGTTGTGTGTGTGATATAAATAGAAGCACCCCAGCGTTTTCTGCTCATTGTTTTGTGAACAGTGCTTCAGTGAACGTGAAAAATAAATAACATTAAAATATGTCTGGTCGTGGTAAAGGCGGAAAAGTGAAGGGAAAAGCAAAGTCACGCTCCAGTCGTGCTGGTCTACAATTTCCAGTTGGTCGTATTCATCGTTTGCTTCGCAAAGGTAACTATGCAGAGCGTGTTGGTGCTGGAGCTCCAGTGTATCTAGCAGCTGTCATGGAATATTTGGCTGCTGAAGTTTTGGAATTGGCGGGAAATGCTGCTCGTGACAACAAGAAGACAAGAATCATCCCCCGTCATTTGCAATTGGCGATCCGTAACGATGAAGAGTTGAACAAATTGCTTTCTGGTGTTACAATTGCCCAGGGAGGTGTTCTTCCAAACATCCAGGCTGTTTTATTGCCAAAGAAGACCGAAAAGAGCGCTTAAATATTCAACATATACATACATGATAAAACAAACCGTCCTTTTCAGGACGACGAAATATTTCCAATAAGAGAATTAAATACATAATTTCATTTTGTCATAGTCATAAAGTAATAAAACCGAAATTCCATAGAATAGAGTATGTATTTGAAAAACAGAGATAGGTAAAAATAATATATTGGAAGACGCTATTTTTTTTTTATAAATATGGATGCGAGAAAAATTCAGGTAGTTGTGGAAAAAGTTACCGCCTTTTTTAAATTCATAACGAATGTGCTGTGATTTCACTTTTGTGTTAAGTTTTCCTATTGGATTTTTATTTTGTATATCACATGTGTGTTTGTGACGCCACAACGCCATTTTTTTTATTTAAAAATCGCACATGAATATAAAAAGAACTTCTTCTGGGTTCAGTTAAAGACAAAATGTAAATCATTGGCTCGATAAATTTCATTAATAAATCAATGTTCGAATTTTCAAATCACTTTAGATATTTTTTTGTGGTCCTGAAAAGGACCGATTGGTGTGAATTAATATTTTTTTTTTCACATAACTTAGCCGCCGAAACCATACAGAGTGCGTCCTTGCCTCTTCAATGCGTATACTACATCCATTGCAGTAACAGTCTTACGCTTAGCGTGTTCAGTATATGTAACAGCATCACGAATGACGTTTTCCAAGAACACCTTTAAAACTCCACGGGTTTCTTCATAGATTAAACCAGAAATACGTTTTACACCACCACGACGAGCTAAGCGACGAATTGCTGGCTTCGTGATACCTTGGATGTTATCACGCAACACTTTACGATGACGTTTGGCGCCACCTTTACCCAAGCCTTTTCCTCCTTTACCACGACCAGTCATTTTTCAAAGTACTTTAATTTTCACTGTCACAACAAAACTGTACTGTACAGATTCAAATTTAACACACGTATTTATACTTATTTTCAGAGTAAGACGAGATACATATTATAATGCAATGCTAGAAAACAGCAGAACGTGAACATAACATAGGTTTGTATGTATAAGGAAAATAACACCAATAGGATTTTTTCATTATTGTCGTGTCGTGACTCTGGCTAGTGTTTGAAAGTGTAAGCTAAAGTGAAATAAATTGTGATGGCTCGAACAAAGCAAACCGCCCGTAAATCCACCGGTGGAAAAGCACCAAGGAAGCAATTGGCGACTAAAGCAGCTCGTAAAAGTGCTCCAGCAACCGGAGGTGTCAAGAAACCACATCGTTATCGTCCCGGTACTGTTGCCCTTCGTGAAATCCGTCGCTACCAAAAGAGTACCGAGTTGCTGATTCGCAAATTGCCCTTCCAACGTTTAGTTCGTGAAATTGCACAAGATTTCAAAACTGACTTGCGTTTCCAAAGTTCAGCTGTGATGGCTCTTCAAGAAGCTAGTGAAGCCTACTTGGTTGGTCTTTTCGAAGATACAAATTTGTGCGCCATTCATGCTAAGCGTGTTACAATTATGCCAAAAGACATCCAATTGGCCAGACGCATCCGTGGTGAACGTGCTTAAGTGCAAAACATCTCAACGAAATCAATCGGTCCTTTTCAGGACCACTAAAAAATTTCTAAGAGATCTATGAATTTATTTAAATTAATAATTAAGTTAAATAAAAATATGGTCGCAAACTTATTGATACTGACAACCGTAAACGACTTTGATTTTTACTTGTTTTACCTTGGTATCCACCAAACACACCTAAATACCAAATGAAAATATATAATAAGTTATTTTTTACCACAAAGTTCATCTAAATACCAAGATATCGATTTATTTTACATCAGTAATGATTAGACACTTATTAATTACAAACAAACATTCATGAGACAAAGTTTTTCAATGGCTATATTGTAAAATTATGTGTTAGCTATTTATTTAATAATTGGATTATAGATACATAATATTTAACTGCTGTTATCTGGAAACTTAATATAGACATGGAACGCTTGCGAAGAAAACGCATGGGAAACAAAATATGGTACATACACGAATTCGACAAGACTATTTAATGAGTAGAAGAAGAAATAGTTTTAGATACTATTGTTTATTAGGACTTTTTGTATATTATTGTCCATATCCTCAATAAAGTAGAAAGTTATCTGCAAACTAAAAATTTACTTGAGAATATCTTACTATTACTATTGGATTAAAAAAAAAAAAAAAAAACAGGAATAGAAAAAATATATATATCATGAACACGTCAATTAAAATGCATGTCATGTGACCATATAGTAAAATTGATTTAAAATATTTATAAAAGATATATTGTTTGCCATTTATTATATAGAAATCTATTTCATAAATATTTCTTATTTTGTTATGTTTAATAAAAATTAGAGAAGTATTTATTTTAGCCAAAATTAAATATTGTTCGAGAAAGCGAATCAAACCTTAAAAGTTGGTATTTAATTTATGAATCGATTTCAGATAGAATTTATGAACTTTATTTAAATACAACCAATAAAAACACTATAAACATTGTTATTGTTGTAGTTTTAGGTCTTAAACAGTTATTTTTGTTTAATAAAAAAGGGTTTTAAAGATGAATACTTTATGAAATCCATAAAACAATGAGTTCAAATGGCATCTACTGGCATACTTAATGAATATATATGAATGAAAAATTAAGTGTGTATTTTGTAATATTGTTAAAATACAATAAAGTAAATAAATTTTTTTTATATGATTCATATCATATAAAATTATTATGTTTTCTAAAGAACTGAAGTATACAATAGAGTCAATGCAGTCAAATAAACTAATATTTTGTGTACATTCGTCCTCCCTGATTCTCACAGTAGTTTGACTGAATGCCATTTCCTAATTGAATACAATGTGAATGTGTTTTTCAAGTTTCTCAAGTGAAAAAAATATATAATAAAAGTTAATAAAATGGTCGATACTGTCGCTACTTCTCCTGCTGTTGTCGCAGAAAAGAAAACCAAGAAGGCTGCTGGTGTAAAGAAGCCAAAAACAACACCAAGTCATCCTCCCACTCAGCAAATGGTGGACGCTGCTATTAAAACGTTGAAGGAGCGTGGTGGTTCTTCGCTAATGGCAATTAAAAAATACATCGCAGCTACATACAAAGTTGATGTACAAAAACTAGCACCTTTCATCAAGAAATATTTAAAAAGTGCCGTTGTTAGTGGTAAGTTAGTACAAACAAAGGGAAAGGGCGCTGCTGGTTCGTTCAAGTTGTCTGCATCAGCTAGCAAGGAACCAAAAGTAAAGTCTGCTGAAAAGAAAAAATCAGCAAAGCCAAAAGTCGCTGGAGCTGGTGAGAAAAAAGTGAAAAAGACAGCAACTGGTGACAAGAAAGTAAAAAAAACTACAGCCACTACCAAGAAGAGTACCGATAAAAAGAAGGCTGAAAAGGCAAAGGTAAAAAGCATCAAGAAAACAACAACATTGAAGGCGAAACCAACAAAGGCAAAGGCTGCTGCGCCTAAAGCCAAAGTGCCCAAGGCCAAAACAGCTGCTGCCAAACCCAAAAAGGCAGTCGCAGCAAAGAAACCAAAAAAATAATTTCTCTGCACTGGTACTCGTACTATAGGAAAACAAATCACAGTCCTTTTCAGGACTACAAACTATTTCAGCAAAGAGATTTTTTTTTATTTTTTGCAAAGTGTAAAACAACATTTTTGTTGTTTCATTCATTTAACACAAATGAAAGTACATATGTACTTCTTTCTTTTCAAAATCTGGCAAATTAGTTGTGGAATACATATGAAATATTTAAATAATACAAGATGGCGCTGTAAATTACTTAATATTCACAATTTCAATTCGTATTCAGCAGAATGATACCACCTTTGTATTTAGTGGATGTATTTCCTTATCACTTATACCAAATATATTGATGTTTTTTGTATGATTAAAAAAAAAATACCCATTAAGGTCAAATACAAATTTTAATATTATACAATAACATACAATCAACTAAGAATCAATCGGACTTAGAAATGTAGAATATATTTATTTTTTTTATCCGAAATGGCGGTACGACGGTACTTTCCATTTAAAAACGGCATGTAATTTATTTGTACCTCTATTGTAAATTTCGATCATTTAAAAGAATCTCTTCATTTCAATATTTGGAGGCCCTGAAAAGGGCCATTTGTACGAAATGTTGTCGTATATTTACTTGGAACTAGTGTATTTGGTAACTGCTTTAGTTCCTTCACTAACAGCGTGCTTAGCAAGCTCACCAGGCAATAACAAACGGACGGCAGTTTGGATTTCCCGACTTGTAATTGTTGAACGTTTGTTATAGTGTGCCAAACGAGATGCTTCGGCGGCAATACGTTCGAAAATATCATTTACAAAACTGTTCATGATACTCATGGCCTTTGAAGAAATTCCAGTATCGGGATGAACTTGCTTCAAAACTTTGTAAATGTAGATTGCGTAGCTTTCCTTCCTCTTGCGCTTCTTCTTCTTATCGGACTTGGTAATGTTTTTTTGTGCCTTTCCGGCTTTTTTGGCTGCTTTTCCACTAGTTTTAGGCGGCATTGTTCACTTATTCACTGCTTAACGATTAAACGACAACTGTGCTTATTTCGAATTTGAACCTCCGTTATAAGTGGTTATGCGCCGGCTCATGTATGGGAAAATATATACACTAAAATGGGCTACTATTGTTGTGTGTGTGATATAAATAGAAGCACCCCAGCGTTTTCTGCTCATTGTTTTGTGAACAGTGCTTCAGTGAACGTGAAAAATAAATAACATTAAAATATGTCTGGTCGTGGTAAAGGCGGAAAAGTGAAGGGAAAAGCAAAGTCACGCTCCAGTCGTGCTGGTCTACAATTTCCAGTTGGTCGTATTCATCGTTTGCTTCGCAAAGGTAACTATGCAGAGCGTGTTGGTGCTGGAGCTCCAGTGTATCTAGCAGCTGTCATGGAATATTTGGCTGCTGAAGTTTTGGAATTGGCGGGAAATGCTGCTCGTGACAACAAGAAGACAAGAATCATCCCCCGTCATTTGCAATTGGCGATCCGTAACGATGAAGAGTTGAACAAATTGCTTTCTGGTGTTACAATTGCCCAGGGAGGTGTTCTTCCAAACATCCAGGCTGTTTTATTGCCAAAGAAGACCGAAAAGAGCGCTTAAATATTCAACATATACATACATGATAAAACAAACCGTCCTTTTCAGGACGACGAAATATTTCCAATAAGAGAATTAAATACATAATTTCATTTTGTCATAGTCATAAAGTAATAAAACCGAAATTCCATAGAATAGAGTATGTATTTGAAAAACAGAGATAGGTAAAAATAATATATTGGAAGACGCTATTTTTTTTTATAAATATGGATGCGAGAAAAATTCAGGTAGTTGTGGAAAAAGTTACCGCCTTTTTTAAATTCATAACGAATGTGCTGTGATTTAACTTTTGTGTTAAGTTTTCCTATTGGATTTTTATTTTGTATATCACATGTGTGTTTGTGACGCCACAACGCCATTTTTTTTATTTAAAAATCGCACATGAATATAAAAAGAACTTCTTCTGGGTTCAGTTAAAGACAAAATGTAAATCATTGGCTCGATAAATTTCATTAATAAATCAATGTTCGAATTTTCAAATCACTTTAGATATTTTTTTGTGGTCCTGAAAAGGACCGATTGGTGTGAATTAATATTTTTTTTTTCACATAACTTAGCCGCCGAAACCATACAGAGTGCGTCCTTGCCTCTTCAATGCGTATACTACATCCATTGCAGTAACAGTCTTACGCTTAGCGTGTTCAGTATATGTAACAGCATCACGAATGACGTTTTCCAAGAACACCTTTAAAACTCCACGGGTTTCTTCATAGATTAAACCAGAAATACGTTTTACACCACCACGACGAGCTAAGCGACGAATTGCTGGCTTCGTGATACCTTGGATGTTATCACGCAACACTTTACGATGACGTTTGGCGCCACCTTTACCCAAGCCTTTTCCTCCTTTACCACGACCAGTCATTTTTCAAAGTACTTTAATTTTCACTGTCACAACAAAACTGTACTGTACAGATTCAAATTTAACACACGTATTTATACTTATTTTCAGAGTAAGACGAGATACATATTATAATGCAATGCTAGAAAACAGCAGAACGTGAACATAACATAGGTTTGTATGTATAAGGAAAATAACACCAATAGGATTTTTTCATTATTGTCGTGTCGTGACTCTGGCTAGTGTTTGAAAGTGTAAGCTAAAGTGAAATAAATTGTGATGGCTCGAACAAAGCAAACCGCCCGTAAATCCACCGGTGGAAAAGCACCAAGGAAGCAATTGGCGACTAAAGCAGCTCGTAAAAGTGCTCCAGCAACCGGAGGTGTCAAGAAACCACATCGTTATCGTCCCGGTACTGTTGCCCTTCGTGAAATCCGTCGCTACCAAAAGAGTACCGAGTTGCTGATTCGCAAATTGCCCTTCCAACGTTTAGTTCGTGAAATTGCACAAGATTTCAAAACTGACTTGCGTTTCCAAAGTTCAGCTGTGATGGCTCTTCAAGAAGCTAGTGAAGCCTACTTGGTTGGTCTTTTCGAAGATACAAATTTGTGCGCCATTCATGCTAAGCGTGTTACAATTATGCCAAAAGACATCCAATTGGCCAGACGCATCCGTGGTGAACGTGCTTAAGTGCAAAACATCTCAACGAAATCAATCGGTCCTTTTCAGGACCACTAAAAAATTTCTAAGAGATCTATGAATTTATTTAAATTAATAATTAAGTTAAATAAAAATATGGTCGCAAACTTATTGATACTGACAACCGTAAACGACTTTGATTTTTACTTGTTTTACCTTGGTATCCACCAAACACACCTAAATACCAAATGAAAATATATAATAAGTTATTTTTTACCACAAAGTTCATCTAAATACCAAGATATCGATTTATTTTACATCAGTAATGATTAGACACTTATTAATTACAAACAAACATTCATGAGACAAAGTTTTTCAATGGCTATATTGTAAAATTATGTGTTAGCTATTTATTAATTGGATTATAGATACATAATATTTAACTGCTGTTATCTGGAAACTTAATATAGACATGGAACGCTTGCGAAGAAAACGCATGGGAAACAAAATATGGTACATACACGAATTCGACAAGACTATTTAATGAGTAGAAGAAGAAATAGTTTTAGATACTATTGTTTATTAGGACTTTTTGTATATTATTGTCCATATCCTCAATAAAGTAGAAAGTTATCTGCAAACTAAAAATTTACTTGAGAATATCTTACTATTACTATTGGATTAAAAAAAAAAAAAAAAAAAAAACAGGAATAGAAAAAATATATATATCATGAACACGTCAATTAAAATGCATGTCATGTGACCATATAGTAAAATTGATTTAAAATATTTATAAAAGATATATTGTTTGCCATTTATTATATAGAAATCTATTTCATAAATATTTCTTATTTTGTTATGTTTAATAAAAATTAGAGAAGTATTTATTTTAGCCAAAATTAAATATTGTTCGAGAAAGCGAATCAAACCTTAAAAGTTGGTATTTAATTTATGAATCGATTTCAGATAGAATTTATGAACTTTATTTAAATACAACCAATAAAAACACTATAAACATTGTTATTGTTGTAGTTTTAGGTCTTAAACAGTTATTTTTGTTTAATAAAAAAGGGTTTTAAAGATGAATACTTTATGAAATCCATAAAACAATGAGTTCAAATGGCATCTACTGGCATACTTAATGAATATATATGAATGAAAAATTAAGTGTGTATTTTGTAATATTGTTAAAATACAATAAAGTAAATCAATTTTTATTATATGATTCATATCATATAAAATTATTATGTTTTCTAAAGAACTGAAGTATACAATAGAGTCAATGCAGTCAAATAAACTAATATTTTGTGTACATTCGTCCTCCCTGATTCTCACAGTAGTTTGACTGAATGCCATTTCCTAATTGAATACAATGTGAATGTGTTTTTCAAGTTTCTCAAGTGAAAAAAATATATAATAAAAGTTAATAAAATGGTCGATACTGTCGCTACTTCTCCTGCTGTTGTCGCAGAAAAGAAAACCAAGAAGGCTGCTGGTGTAAAGAAGCCAAAAACAACACCAAGTCATCCTCCCACTCAGCAAATGGTGGACGCTGCTATTAAAACGTTGAAGGAGCGTGGTGGTTCTTCGCTAATGGCAATTAAAAAATACATCGCAGCTACATACAAAGTTGATGTACAAAAACTAGCACCTTTCATCAAGAAATATTTAAAAAGTGCCGTTGTTAGTGGTAAGTTAGTACAAACAAAGGGAAAGGGCGCTGCTGGTTCGTTCAAGTTGTCTGCATCAGCTAGCAAGGAACCAAAAGTAAAGTCTGCTGAAAAGAAAAAATCAGCAAAGCCAAAAGTCGCTGGAGCTGGTGAGAAAAAAGTGAAAAAGACAGCAACTGGTGACAAGAAAGTAAAAAAAACTACAGCCACTACCAAGAAGAGTACCGATAAAAAGAAGGCTGAAAAGGCAAAGGTAAAAAGCATCAAGAAAACAACAGCATTGAAGGCGAAACCAACAAAGGCAAAGGCTGCTGCGCCTAAAGCCAAAGTGCCCAAGGCCAAAACAGCTGCTGCCAAACCCAAAAAGGCAGTCGCAGCAAAGAAACCAAAAAAATAATTTCTCTGCACTGGTACTCGTACTATAGGAAAACAAATCACAGTCCTTTTCAGGACTACAAACTATTTCAGCAAAGAGATTTTTTTTTTATTTTTTGCAAAGTGTAAAACAACATTTTTGTTGTTTCATTCATTTAACACAAATGAAAGTACATATGTACTTCTTTCTTTTCAAAATCTGGCAAATTAGTTGTGGAATACATATGAAATATTTAAATAATACAAGATGGCGCTGTAAATTACTTAATATTCACAATTTCAATTCGTATTCAGCAGAATGATACCACCTTTGTATTTAGTGGATGTATTTCCTTATCACTTATACCAAATATATTGATGTTTTTTGTATGATTAAAAAAAAATACCCATTAAGGTCAAATACAAATTTTAATATTATACAATAACATACAATCAACTAAGAATCAATCGGACTTAGAAATGTAGAATATATTTATTTTTTTTATCCGAAATGGCGGTACGACGGTACTTTCCATTTAAAAACGGCATGTAATTTATTTGTACCTCTATTGTAAATTTCGATCATTTAAAAGAATCTCTTCATTTCAATATTTGGAGGCCCTGAAAAGGGCCATTTGTACGAAATGTTGTCGTATATTTACTTGGAACTAGTGTATTTGGTAACTGCTTTAGTTCCTTCACTAACAGCGTGCTTAGCAAGCTCACCAGGCAATAACAAACGGACGGCAGTTTGGATTTCCCGACTTGTAATTGTTGAACGTTTGTTATAGTGTGCCAAACGAGATGCTTCGGCGGCAATACGTTCGAAAATATCATTTACAAAACTGTTCATGATACTCATGGCCTTTGAAGAAATTCCAGTATCGGGATGAACTTGCTTCAAAACTTTGTAAATGTAGATTGCGTAGCTTTCCTTCCTCTTGCGCTTCTTCTTCTTATCGGACTTGGTAATGTTTTTTTGTGCCTTTCCGGCTTTTTTGGCTGCTTTTCCACTAGTTTTAGGCGGCATTGTTCACTTATTCACTGCTTAACGATTAAACGACAACTGTGCTTATTTCGAATTTGAACCTCCCTTATAAGTGGTTATGCGCCGGCTCATGTATGGGAAAATATATACACTAAAATGGGCTACTATTGTTGTGTGTGTGATATAAATAGAAGCACCCCAGCGTTTTCTGCTCATTGTTTTGTGAACAGTGCTTCAGTGAACGTGAAAAATAAATAACATTAAAATATGTCTGGTCGTGGTAAAGGCGGAAAAGTGAAGGGAAAAGCAAAGTCACGCTCCAGTCGTGCTGGTCTACAATTTCCAGTTGGTCGTATTCATCGTTTGCTTCGCAAAGGTAACTATGCAGAGCGTGTTGGTGCTGGAGCTCCAGTGTATCTAGCAGCTGTCATGGAATATTTGGCTGCTGAAGTTTTGGAATTGGCGGGAAATGCTGCTCGTGACAACAAGAAGACAAGAATCATCCCCCGTCATTTGCAATTGGCGATCCGTAACGATGAAGAGTTGAACAAATTGCTTTCTGGTGTTACAATTGCCCAGGGAGGTGTTCTTCCAAACATCCAGGCTGTTTTATTGCCAAAGAAGACCGAAAAGAGCGCTTAAATATTCAACATATACATACATGATAAAACAAACCGTCCTTTTCAGGACGACGAAATATTTCCAATAAGAGAATTAAATACATAATTTCATTTTGTCATAGTCATAAAGTAATAAAACCGAAATTCCATAGAATAGAGTATGTATTTGAAAAACAGAGATAGGTAAAAATAATATATTGGAAGACGCTATTTTTTTTTTATAAATATGGATGCGAGAAAAATTCAGGTAGTTGTGGAAAAAGTTACCGCCTTTTTTAAATTCATAACGAATGTGCTGTGATTTAACTTTTGTGTTAAGTTTTCCTATTGGATTTTTATTTTGTATATCACATGTGTGTTTGTGACGCCACAACGCCATTTTTTTTATTTAAAAATCGCACATGAATATAAAAAGAACTTCTTCTGGGTTCAGTTAAAGACAAAATGTAAATCATTGGCTCGATAAATTTCATTAATAAATCAATGTTCGAATTTTCAAATCACTTTAGATATTTTTTTGTGGTCCTGAAAAGGACCGATTGGTGTGAATTAATATTTTTTTTTTCACATAACTTAGCCGCCGAAACCATACAGAGTGCGTCCTTGCCTCTTCAATGCGTATACTACATCCATTGCAGTAACAGTCTTACGCTTAGCGTGTTCAGTATATGTAACAGCATCACGAATGACGTTTTCCAAGAACACCTTTAAAACTCCACGGGTTTCTTCATAGATTAAACCAGAAATACGTTTTACACCACCACGACGAGCTAAGCGACGAATTGCTGGCTTCGTGATACCTTGGATGTTATCACGCAACACTTTACGATGACGTTTGGCGCCACCTTTACCCAAGCCTTTTCCTCCTTTACCACGACCAGTCATTTTTCAAAGTACTTTAATTTTCACTGTCACAACAAAACTGTACTGTACAGATTCAAATTTAACACACGTATTTATACTTATTTTCAGAGTAAGACGAGATACATATTATAATGCAATGCTAGAAAACAGCAGAACGTGAACATAACATAGGTTTGTATGTATAAGGAAAATAACACCAATAGGATTTTTTCATTATTGTCGTGTCGTGACTCTGGCTAGTGTTTGAAAGTGTAAGCTAAAGTGAAATAAATTGTGATGGCTCGAACAAAGCAAACCGCCCGTAAATCCACCGGTGGAAAAGCACCAAGGAAGCAATTGGCGACTAAAGCAGCTCGTAAAAGTGCTCCAGCAACCGGAGGTGTCAAGAAACCACATCGTTATCGTCCCGGTACTGTTGCCCTTCGTGAAATCCGTCGCTACCAAAAGAGTACCGAGTTGCTGATTCGCAAATTGCCCTTCCAACGTTTAGTTCGTGAAATTGCACAAGATTTCAAAACTGACTTGCGTTTCCAAAGTTCAGCTGTGATGGCTCTTCAAGAAGCTAGTGAAGCCTACTTGGTTGGTCTTTTCGAAGATACAAATTTGTGCGCCATTCATGCTAAGCGTGTTACAATTATGCCAAAAGACATCCAATTGGCCAGACGCATCCGTGGTGAACGTGCTTAAGTGCAAAACATCTCAACGAAATCAATCGGTCCTTTTCAGGACCACTAAAAAATTTCTAAGAGATCTATGAATTTATTTAAATTAATAATTAAGTTAAATAAAAATATGGTCGCAAACTTATTGATACTGACAACCGTAAACGACTTTGATTTTTACTTGTTTTACCTTGGTATCCACCAAACACACCTAAATACCAAATGAAAATATATAATAAGTTATTTTTTACCACAAAGTTCATCTAAATACCAAGATATCGATTTATTTTACATCAGTAATGATTAGACACTTATTAATTACAAACAAACATTCATGAGACAAAGTTTTTCAATGGCTATATTGTAAAATTATGTGTTAGCTATTTATTAATTGGATTATAGATACATAATATTTAACTGTTGTTATCTGGAAACTTAATATAGACATGGAACGCTTGCGAAGAAAACGCATGGGAAACAAAATATGGTACATACACGAATTCGACAAGACTATTTAATGAGTAGAAGAAGAAATAGTTTTAGATACTATTGTTTATTAGGACTTTTTGTATATTATTGTCCATATCCTCAATAAAGTAGAAAGTTATCTGCAAACTAAAAATTTACTTGAGAATATCTTACTATTACTATTGGATTAAAAAAAAAAAAAAAAAACAGGAATAGAAAAAATATATATATCATGAACACGTCAATTAAAATGCATGTCATGTGACCATATAGTAAAATTGATTTAAAATATTTATAAAAGATATATTGTTTGCCATTTATTATATAGAAATCTATTTCATAAATATTTCTTATTTTGTTATGTTTAATAAAAATTAGAGAAGTATTTATTTTAGCCAAAATTAAATATTGTTCGAGAAAGCGAATCAAACCTTAAAAGTTGGTATTTAATTTATGAATCGATTTCAGATAGAATTTATGAACTTTATTTAAATACAACCAATAAAAACACTATAAACATTGTTATTGTTGTAGTTTTAGGTCTTAAACAGTTATTTTTGTTTAATAAAAAAGGGTTTTAAAGATGAATACTTTATGAAATCCATAAAACAATGAGTTCAAATGGCATCTACTGGCATACTTAATGAATATATATGAATGAAAAATTAAGTGTGTATTTTGTAATATTGTTAAAATACAATAAAGTAAATAAATTTTTATTATATGATTCATATCATATAAAATTATTATGTTTTCTAAAGAACTGAAGTATACAATAGAGTCAATGCAGTCAAATAAACTAATATTTTGTGTACATTCGTCCTCCCTGATTCTCACAGTAGTTTGACTGAATGCCATTTCCTAATTGAATACAATGTGAATGTGTTTTTCAAGTTTCTCAAGTGAAAAAAATATATAATAAAAGTTAATAAAATGGTCGATACTGTCGCTACTTCTCCTGCTGTTGTCGCAGAAAAGAAAACCAAGAAGGCTGCTGGTGTAAAGAAGCCAAAAACAACACCAAGTCATCCTCCCACTCAGCAAATGGTGGACGCTGCTATTAAAACGTTGAAGGAGCGTGGTGGTTCTTCGCTAATGGCAATTAAAAAATACATCGCAGCTACATACAAAGTTGATGTACAAAAACTAGCACCTTTCATCAAGAAATATTTAAAAAGTGCCGTTGTTAGTGGTAAGTTAGTACAAACAAAGGGAAAGGGCGCTGCTGGTTCGTTCAAGTTGTCTGCATCAGCTAGCAAGGAACCAAAAGTAAAGTCTGCTGAAAAGAAAAAATCAGCAAAGCCAAAAGTCGCTGGAGCTGGTGAGAAAAAAGTGAAAAAGACAGCAACTGGTGACAAGAAAGTAAAAAAAACTACAGCCACTACCAAGAAGAGTACCGATAAAAAGAAGGCTGAAAAGGCAAAGGTAAAAAGCATCAAGAAAACAACAACATTGAAGGCGAAACCAACAAAGGCAAAGGCTGCTGCGCCTAAAGCCAAAGTGCCCAAGGCCAAAACAGCTGCTGCCAAACCCAAAAAGGCAGTCGCAGCAAAGAAACCAAAAAAATAATTTCTCTGCACTGGTACTCGTACTATAGGAAAACAAATCACAGTCCTTTTCAGGACTACAAACTATTTCAGCAAAGAGATTTTTTTTTATTTTTTGCAAAGTGTAAAACAACATTTTTGTTGTTTCATTCATTTAACACAAATGAAAGTACATATGTACTTCTTTCTTTTCAAAATCTGGCAAATTAGTTGTGGAATACATATGAAATATTTAAATAATACAAGATGGCGCTGTAAATTACTTAATATTCACAATTTCAATTCGTATTCAGCAGAATGATACCACCTTTGTATTTAGTGGATGTATTTCCTTATCACTTATACCAAATATATTGATGTTTTTTGTATGATTAAAAAAAAAATACCCATTAAGGTCAAATACAAATTTTAATATTATACAATAACATACAATCAACTAAGAATCAATCGGACTTAGAAATGTAGAATATATTTATTTTTTTTTATCCGAAATGGCGGTACGACGGTACTTTCCATTTAAAAACGGCATGTAATTTATTTGTACCTCTATTGTAAATTTCGATCATTTAAAAGAATCTCTTCATTTCAATATTTGGAGGCCCTGAAAAGGGCCATTTGTACGAAATGTTGTCGTATATTTACTTGGAACTAGTGTATTTGGTAACTGCTTTAGTTCCTTCACTAACAGCGTGCTTAGCAAGCTCACCAGGCAATAACAAACGGACGGCAGTTTGGATTTCCCGACTTGTAATTGTTGAACGTTTGTTATAGTGTGCCAAACGAGATGCTTCGGCGGCAATACGTTCGAAAATATCATTTACAAAACTGTTCATGATACTCATGGCCTTTGAAGAAATTCCAGTATCGGGATGAACTTGCTTCAAAACTTTGTAAATGTAGATTGCGTAGCTTTCCTTCCTCTTGCGCTTCTTCTTCTTATCGGACTTGGTAATGTTTTTTTGTGCCTTTCCGGCTTTTTTGGCTGCTTTTCCACTAGTTTTAGGCGGCATTGTTCACTTATTCACTGCTTAACGATTAAACGACAACTGTGCTTATTTCGAATTTGAACCTCCCTTATAAGTGGTTATGCGCCGGCTCATGTATGGGAAAATATATACACTAAAATGGGCTACTATTGTTGTGTGTGTGATATAAATAGAAGCACCCCAGCGTTTTCTGCTCATTGTTTTGTGAACAGTGCTTCAGTGAACGTGAAAAATAAATAACATTAAAATATGTCTGGTCGTGGTAAAGGCGGAAAAGTGAAGGGAAAAGCAAAGTCACGCTCCAGTCGTGCTGGTCTACAATTTCCAGTTGGTCGTATTCATCGTTTGCTTCGCAAAGGTAACTATGCAGAGCGTGTTGGTGCTGGAGCTCCAGTGTATCTAGCAGCTGTCATGGAATATTTGGCTGCTGAAGTTTTGGAATTGGCGGGAAATGCTGCTCGTGACAACAAGAAGACAAGAATCATCCCCCGTCATTTGCAATTGGCGATCCGTAACGATGAAGAGTTGAACAAATTGCTTTCTGGTGTTACAATTGCCCAGGGAGGTGTTCTTCCAAACATCCAGGCTGTTTTATTGCCAAAGAAGACCGAAAAGAGCGCTTAAATATTCAACATATACATACATGATAAAACAAACCGTCCTTTTCAGGACGACGAAATATTTCCAATAAGAGAATTAAATACATAATTTCATTTTGTCATAGTCATAAAGTAATAAAACCGAAATTCCATAGAATAGAGTATGTATTTGAAAAACAGAGATAGGTAAAAATAATATATTGGAAGACGCTATTTTTTTTTTTATAAATATGGATGCGAGAAAAATTCAGGTAGTTGTGGAAAAAGTTACCGCCTTTTTTAAATTCATAACGAATGTGCTGTGATTTAACTTTTGTGTTAAGTTTTCCTATTGGATTTTTATTTTGTATATCACATGTGTGTTTGTGACGCCACAACGCCATTTTTTTTATTTAAAAATCGCACATGAATATAAAAAGAACTTCTTCTGGGTTCAGTTAAAGACAAAATGTAAATCATTGGCTCGATAAATTTCATTAATAAATCAATGTTCGAATTTTCAAATCACTTTAGATATTTTTTTGTGGTCCTGAAAAGGACCGATTGGTGTGAATTAATATTTTTTTTTTCACATAACTTAGCCGCCGAAACCATACAGAGTGCGTCCTTGCCTCTTCAATGCGTATACTACATCCATTGCAGTAACAGTCTTACGCTTAGCGTGTTCAGTATATGTAACAGCATCACGAATGACGTTTTCCAAGAACACCTTTAAAACTCCACGGGTTTCTTCATAGATTAAACCAGAAATACGTTTTACACCACCACGACGAGCTAAGCGACGAATTGCTGGCTTCGTGATACCTTGGATGTTATCACGCAACACTTTACGATGACGTTTGGCGCCACCTTTACCCAAGCCTTTTCCTCCTTTACCACGACCAGTCATTTTTCAAAGTACTTTAATTTTCACTGTCACAACAAAACTGTACTGTACAGATTCAAATTTAACACACGTATTTATACTTATTTTCAGAGTAAGACGAGATACATATTATAATGCAATGCTAGAAAACAGCAGAACGTGAACATAACATAGGTTTGTATGTATAAGGAAAATAACACCAATAGGATTTTTTCATTATTGTCGTGTCGTGACTCTGGCTAGTGTTTGAAAGTGTAAGCTAAAGTGAAATAAATTGTGATGGCTCGAACAAAGCAAACCGCCCGTAAATCCACCGGTGGAAAAGCACCAAGGAAGCAATTGGCGACTAAAGCAGCTCGTAAAAGTGCTCCAGCAACCGGAGGTGTCAAGAAACCACATCGTTATCGTCCCGGTACTGTTGCCCTTCGTGAAATCCGTCGCTACCAAAAGAGTACCGAGTTGCTGATTCGCAAATTGCCCTTCCAACGTTTAGTTCGTGAAATTGCACAAGATTTCAAAACTGACTTGCGTTTCCAAAGTTCAGCTGTGATGGCTCTTCAAGAAGCTAGTGAAGCCTACTTGGTTGGTCTTTTCGAAGATACAAATTTGTGCGCCATTCATGCTAAGCGTGTTACAATTATGCCAAAAGACATCCAATTGGCCAGACGCATCCGTGGTGAACGTGCTTAAGTGCAAAACATCTCAACGAAATCAATCGGTCCTTTTCAGGACCACTAAAAAATTTCTAAGAGATCTATGAATTTATTTAAATTAATAATTAAGTTAAATAAAAATATGGTCGCAAACTTATTGATACTGACAACCGTAAACGACTTTGATTTTTACTTGTTTTACCTTGGTATCCACCAAACACACCTAAATACCAAATGAAAATATATAATAAGTTATTTTTTACCACAAAGTTCATCTAAATACCAAGATATCGATTTATTTTACATCAGTAATGATTAGACACTTATTAATTACAAACAAACATTCATGAGACAAAGTTTTTCAATGGCTATATTGTAAAATTATGTGTTAGCTATTTATTAATTGGATTATAGATACATAATATTTAACTGTTGTTATCTGGAAACTTAATATAGACATGGAACGCTTGCGAAGAAAACGCATGGGAAACAAAATATGGTACATACACGAATTCGACAAGACTATTTAATGAGTAGAAGAAGAAATAGTTTTAGATACTATTGTTTATTAGGACTTTTTGTATATTATTGTCCATATCCTCAATAAAGTAGAAAGTTATCTGCAAACTAAAAATTTACTTGAGAATATCTTACTATTACTATTGGATTAAAAAAAAAAAAAAAAACAGGAATAGAAAAAATATATATATCATGAACACGTCAATTAAAATGCATGTCATGTGACCATATAGTAAAATTGATTTAAAATATTTATAAAAGATATATTGTTTGCCATTTATTATATAGAAATCTATTTCATAAATATTTCTTATTTTGTTATGTTTAATAAAAATTAGAGAAGTATTTATTTTAGCCAAAATTAAATATTGTTCGAGAAAGCGAATCAAACCTTAAAAGTTGGTATTTAATTTATGAATCGATTTCAGATAGAATTTATGAACTTTATTTAAATACAACCAATAAAAACACTATAAACATTGTTATTGTTGTAGTTTTAGGTCTTAAACAGTTATTTTTGTTTAATAAAAAAGGGTTTTAAAGATGAATACTTTATGAAATCCATAAAACAATGAGTTCAAATGGCATCTACTGGCATACTTAATGAATATATATGAATGAAAAATTAAGTGTGTATTTTGTAATATTGTTAAAATACAATAAAGTAAATCAATTTTTATTATATGATTCATATCATATAAAATTATTATGTTTTCTAAAGAACTGAAGTATACAATAGAGTCAATGCAGTCAAATAAACTAATATTTTGTGTACATTCGTCCTCCCTGATTCTCACAGTAGTTTGACTGAATGCCATTTCCTAATTGAATACAATGTGAATGTGTTTTTCAAGTTTCTCAAGTGAAAAAAATATATAATAAAAGTTAATAAAATGGTCGATACTGTCGCTACTTCTCCTGCTGTTGTCGCAGAAAAGAAAACCAAGAAGGCTGCTGGTGTAAAGAAGCCAAAAACAACACCAAGTCATCCTCCCACTCAGCAAATGGTGGACGCTGCTATTAAAACGTTGAAGGAGCGTGGTGGTTCTTCGCTAATGGCAATTAAAAAATACATCGCAGCTACATACAAAGTTGATGTACAAAAACTAGCACCTTTCATCAAGAAATATTTAAAAAGTGCCGTTGTTAGTGGTAAGTTAGTACAAACAAAGGGAAAGGGCGCTGCTGGTTCGTTCAAGTTGTCTGCATCAGCTAGCAAGGAACCAAAAGTAAAGTCTGCTGAAAAGAAAAAATCAGCAAAGCCAAAAGTCGCTGGAGCTGGTGAGAAAAAAGTGAAAAAGACAGCAACTGGTGACAAGAAAGTAAAAAAAACTACAGCCACTACCAAGAAGAGTACCGATAAAAAGAAGGCTGAAAAGGCAAAGGTAAAAAGCATCAAGAAAACAACAACATTGAAGGCGAAACCAACAAAGGCAAAGGCTGCTGCGCCTAAAGCCAAAGTGCCCAAGGCCAAAACAGCTGCTGCCAAACCCAAAAAGGCAGTCGCAGCAAAGAAACCAAAAAAATAATTTCTCTGCACTGGTACTCGTACTATAGGAAAACAAATCACAGTCCTTTTCAGGACTACAAACTATTTCAGCAAAGAGATTTTTTTTTATTTTTTGCAAAGTGTAAAACAACATTTTTGTTGTTTCATTCATTTAACACAAATGAAAGTACATATGTACTTCTTTCTTTTCAAAATCTGGCAAATTAGTTGTGGAATACATATGAAATATTTAAATAATACAAGATGGCGCTGTAAATTACTTAATATTCACAATTTCAATTCGTATTCAGCAGAATGATACCACCTTTGTATTTAGTGGATGTATTTCCTTATCACTTATACCAAATATATTGATGTTTTTTGTATGATTAAAAAAAAAATACCCATTAAGGTCAAATACAAATTTTAATATTATACAATAACATACAATCAACTAAGAATCAATCGGACTTAGAAATGTAGAATATATTTATTTTTTTTTATCCGAAATGGCGGTACGACGGTACTTTCCATTTAAAAACGGCATGTAATTTATTTGTACCTCTATTGTAAATTTCGATCATTTAAAAGCATCTCTTCATTTCAATATTTGGAGGCCCTGAAAAGGGCCATTTGTACGAAATGTTGTCGTATATTTACTTGGAACTAGTGTATTTGGTAACTGCTTTAGTTCCTTCACTAACAGCGTGCTTAGCAAGCTCACCAGGCAATAACAAACGGACGGCAGTTTGGATTTCCCGACTTGTAATTGTTGAACGTTTGTTATAGTGTGCCAAACGAGATGCTTCGGCGGCAATACGTTCGAAAATATCATTTACAAAACTGTTCATGATACTCATGGCCTTTGAAGAAATTCCAGTATCGGGATGAACTTGCTTCAAAACTTTGTAAATGTAGATTGCGTAGCTTTCCTTCCTCTTGCGCTTCTTCTTCTTATCGGACTTGGTAATGTTTTTTTGTGCCTTTCCGGCTTTTTTGGCTGCTTTTCCACTAGTTTTAGGCGGCATTGTTCACTTATTCACTGCTTAACGATTAAACGACAACTGTGCTTATTTCGAATTTGAACCTCCCTTATAAGTGGTTATGCGCCGGCTCATGTATGGGAAAATATATACACTAAAATGGGCTACTATTGTTGTGTGTGTGATATAAATAGAAGCACCCCAGCGTTTTCTGCTCATTGTTTTGTGAACAGTGCTTCAGTGAACGTGAAAAATAAATAACATTAAAATATGTCTGGTCGTGGTAAAGGCGGAAAAGTGAAGGGAAAAGCAAAGTCACGCTCCAGTCGTGCTGGTCTACAATTTCCAGTTGGTCGTATTCATCGTTTGCTTCGCAAAGGTAACTATGCAGAGCGTGTTGGTGCTGGAGCTCCAGTGTATCTAGCAGCTGTCATGGAATATTTGGCTGCTGAAGTTTTGGAATTGGCGGGAAATGCTGCTCGTGACAACAAGAAGACAAGAATCATCCCCCGTCATTTGCAATTGGCGATCCGTAACGATGAAGAGTTGAACAAATTGCTTTCTGGTGTTACAATTGCCCAGGGAGGTGTTCTTCCAAACATCCAGGCTGTTTTATTGCCAAAGAAGACCGAAAAGAGCGCTTAAATATTCAACATATACATACATGATAAAACAAACCGTCCTTTTCAGGACGACGAAATATTTCCAATAAGAGAATTAAATACATAATTTCATTTTGTCATAGTCATAAAGTAATAAAACCGAAATTCCATAGAATAGAGTATGTATTTGAAAAACAGAGATAGGTAAAAATAATATATTGGAAGACGCTATTTTTTTTTTATAAATATGGATGCGAGAAAAATTCAGGTAGTTGTGGAAAAAGTTACCGCCTTTTTTAAATTCATAACGAATGTGCTGTGATTTAACTTTTGTGTTAAGTTTTCCTATTGGATTTTTATTTTGTATATCACATGTGTGTTTGTGACGCCACAACGCCATTTTTTTTATTTAAAAATCGCACATGAATATAAAAAGAACTTCTTCTGGGTTCAGTTAAAGACAAAATGTAAATCATTGGCTCGATAAATTTCATTAATAAATCAATGTTCGAATTTTCAAATCACTTTAGATATTTTTTTGTGGTCCTGAAAAGGACCGATTGGTGTGAATTAATATTTTTTTTTCACATAACTTAGCCGCCGAAACCATACAGAGTGCGTCCTTGCCTCTTCAATGCGTATACTACATCCATTGCAGTAACAGTCTTACGCTTAGCGTGTTCAGTATATGTAACAGCATCACGAATGACGTTTTCCAAGAACACCTTTAAAACTCCACGGGTTTCTTCATAGATTAAACCAGAAATACGTTTTACACCACCACGACGAGCTAAGCGACGAATTGCTGGCTTCGTGATACCTTGGATGTTATCACGCAACACTTTACGATGACGTTTGGCGCCACCTTTACCCAAGCCTTTTCCTCCTTTACCACGACCAGTCATTTTTCAAAGTACTTTAATTTTCACTGTCACAACAAAACTGTACTGTACAGATTCAAATTTAACACACGTATTTATACTTATTTTCAGAGTAAGACGAGATACATATTATAATGCAATGCTAGAAAACAGCAGAACGTGAACATAACATAGGTTTGTATGTATAAGGAAAATAACACCAATAGGATTTTTTCATTCGAACGGTTGTGTTTAATAAAGTGCGCAACAAAGTAAAGTGTATTTACCTGATAAAGGACTTTCTACCTGCGCATAAGCGTGTGTGGAAAAAAGTAAAAAAGTATAATATACCAATATTAGTACCCAATTAAATATGGGAAAAAAGGAGCAACGCAAGGTTGTCGTCCAAAAGTCATACGATGCCTTCATTGCGCATGTAAAATCGCAGGTCGACATCTATGGCGAAGAGTTTGCTCAACTGATGCATGCCAAATTGGCTGACTGTTCTGCTTTATATTCAGAAGAAGCCACAACATTTAACTCTGGTGAAGAAGTCATCGAAGGCCAAGAAATCATGGAAGAGGAATTTACCGATGCAGAAACTGACCAAGAGTCCTCCTCACATTATGACTCAGAAGGAAGTATAGAAGGCTGCTCTGACGAAGAATTCCCGCCAATTCAGGCCAAAAAACGAAGGAAGTCGGAGTCTCCTTTGCCCATACCAGCTCAAGTTACAGTTAAAGCTCCCACCATTAGCCTAACTGCTTCGACATCAAAGCCACCTTCTCCAGCCCCATCTGTACAAGTTACAACAACCACGCCAAAGACAATGCCGCCAATTATCTGCTTCAAGTTAAACGTAGCGGAACTACACAGATTTGCCAAGCCACTGAATATTGCATATAAGGTGCATAATATTAACGGCACAAAATCTGTGTTGACAACAAAAACAAAAGAGGATCATATCAAACTACGCGATTTCCTGAAAGGAAATAGGACAGAGTTTAATACATACACTTCAAAGGACGAAAAGAAAACCCTTCTCGTCATCAAAGGCGTTCACCATTCCTACCTGGTTGATGAAATTAAGGATGAACTGACAAAGGAAGGGGTTAATGTGTTAAATGTCACCCCTTATAAATCGACCAGGCCCGATAAAAAGTTTAACAACTTCGTCGTAGAGGTAGCAAAGAATGCGGATCTACCTGGAATTTTCAAGAAAAACCTTTTGCTGCACCAAAAGGTTTATTGGGAGAAGTTTAAAGGGAATGGAATAACCCAATGCAGAAATTGCCAGAAATTTGGACACGTGGCCAGTAATTGCGGCATGAAGTACCGTTGCGTCAAATGCAACGAGAACCATCTACCTGGCAATTGCCCACGGACTCAGGACAATAAAAAAGATGACGCTGTATACTGCGTTAATTGTCAGAAAAGGGGACATCCAGCTAATTACAAAGGTTGCCCTAAATATAAGGAGAAGGTAGCTGACAAACTAAAAAAGACAACGAAGATGCAGGAACAACACCAGTTTGCTGTTTCTTCAGCCTCCAAAGCGATATCTAAAGGATTAAGCTTTGCTGATGTAGCTGCATTGGGTAAATCAACCTCAAAACCTCAACCCGCCAAGCCTCAACCCCAACATTCGAACAACACCAAGCCCGTAGCAATCAAATTGGCCAAACCAAACTCAACAACAACTAATTTCAACATCTTTGACGATACCGAGAGGTTATTTGGCACAGACCTACTTACACTTCTTCAGAAGGCAAAGAAGGTAGTTCCGACTAACTACGGTTCGTTAAACGATAAGGAGAAGACAGTCGTTCTTGGTAAACTTATTTGTGAATTATGTTCTCAATAAATAAGCTTAATGTAATAACCTACAATGTAAATTCTATTTACTCTGTAGCCAGGAGATGTGCATTAAGCTTATTTATAAAAACTAATAAACCTGACATTCTTTTATTACAGGAAACAAAACTTACAACAAGGAACCCATACAAACTGGACGGATATCAAATATTCAGGGAAGACAAAACGTCTAGTAACAATGGAACGGCCATTGCTCTTAAATCAACTTTTAAATGCGAGCTACTTCGGATTTCTGGGCTAAGAACAATGGAGACATCTGCCGTTGTCGTTAAAGTCGCCGGTCAAGAATCACTGTTGGTAGTCTCCATATATAATCACTGCAACGCTAGAAACGAGAACATCAAACATGACCTATCTAAAATCAACAATGTGTGTTGTCAATATACATATTGCCTGATTGGGGGAGATTTTAATGCTAGACACCAGCTCTGGGATGACGATATGACCTCACCCCAGGGATTAGCAATTGTAGATTGGCTGAACACTAATGGACACCTTCATTCGTTGACTGTTATATCGCAACCACGGAAAACTTTTCCTCGGACCCCGTCAACTCTGGATTTCTTTTTAGCGTCATCGAATCTAGTTAGCATTCTGCCTGATTTTCAAAATTACTCTTGCACTGCGCTTGACAGTGATTCTGATCATCTTGCAGTAGAGCTCAGGATTCGGCTGAACCAAAGAATACTTCAAGAACGTCCACGACCGGATAGGCATATCAACTACAACAGAATGAACTGGTTACGATTTAAAACGGAAATTGAAGCGGAGCTTCAAATGCCAACACGAGAAGACAACCTAGCAAACAGTGATATAGATGACGTCATTAACCATCTCCAGACTATAGTGAATGGAGCTTTAGAACGCCAGAAGAAACCCCGCACCAGCAAAGATAATTATGACAATCTACCACAACACATCCAAGCAATCTACGCTCACCGGCAACGACTAAGAAAAAGACTTCAAAGGATATTTCACAGGACTTGGAATACCAATAACGAGGAGTATAGACGAGTACATTCGCAACTCGAGTGTACCTCTATTATGTTTCAACGTGCAGTAAAGCACTTCAGAGATGAACAATTCAAAAAGAGACTGGAGGATATAAAACCTGGCCCTGATGCTTTCAAGAAAATTAATTTCTTGGTAGGAAAATCGAATACCTTGCCGGAAACTATCACCCATGGAATGAGCTCAGCCAAAACCCCAACAGAAAAAGCCGAAGCATTTGCCACGCATTTCGAAGCCAATTTTATGGACAGACCTCCGGAACATTTACCGGAATTCCTGGATGAAGTCGAAGCAGTGGTAAATGAAGCAACTAGCGCTAGCAACAGCATCACTTCATTTAATAGGGAAAATCCAGCAGACGACCCTACAATTGAAGATATATTCACCAGTTTGGAGGAAGTCACTGAAATCATACACGACGGCAACTCGAAAAAATCGTCTGGTGATGATCAGATTTCTAACTTTTTACTAAAAAAGTTACCTAATCTTGCATTTCTACTTCTGACGATTATCTTAAATAATTGCATTAACAACAGCTACTTTCCAGTAACTTGGAAAATTGGAAAAGTTGTTCCTGTTCCAAAGAAGGGAAACCGTTCGTGTGTGGAAGGATATCGACCCATTGCATTGCTGTGCTGTTTAAGTAAGACGCTAGAATCACTCATCTTAAAAAAGATTAACATCCTGAATACGGAAAGAGGCATACTCCCAAGTTTCCAGTTTGGATTTAGAAGCAAACATTCAACAATTCATCCCCTATTGAAACTACACAACGACGTCACACAAGGCCTAAACAAAAAGGAAACGACAGTAGCTTGCCTCTTGGACATAGAAAAGGCCTTCGACAGCGTATGGATAAAAGGATTAATATTCAAACTGATTTTGCTTGACTTTCCCAATCATATAGTAAGATTAATTTATAATTTCTTAACTAACAGAACCTTTTATGTACAGATTCACAATGTGAAGTCCACCATCAGACGAATCAATGCTGGAGTACCGCAAGGATCGAGGCTTGGGCCTATGCTCTTCAACATTTACACTGCAGACCAGCCTCTAAATGCAGCCAGGTGTAAGACACTACTTTACGCTGATGATTCCATTACATACGCTTGCTCACTTTCACCAGAGATAGCAGCTCGCAGAGTTGAATGTCATATAAGAAGCCTTTGGGAATATTACCTTAAGTGGGGACTTAAGATAAACAGCAACAAAACGGAACTCATATGCTTCAGGAATCCAGTAACTATGACCAGAGGACGTAGAACTTTTGCAACAAGATGCAGCAACATAAAAATAACCCTTCCGGACAACAGTGTTGTAACTACGAAGAAGTCCACTAAATACCTGGGAATAAACTTTAGTGAGAGATTCAGGTTCAACCCTCACGGAAACACCATTCTGAAGCGAGCGAACTTTGCACTACATCTTGTGCACCCACTCCTAAGGAAAAGGAATGGATTAAGCCAAAAGACCAAGCTGCTTATATACAAGCAGCTCATAAGACCTGTTGTAACATATGCTTGTCCTATATGGCTTACAATATCCCCAACAACGATGGGAAAAATCCAGATGTTTGAAAGGAAGGTACTTCGTATTTGTACAGGGCTTCATCGAAATCCCACAACTCTAAAATACTACCCAACTGGAATGATTTATAATGAAGCAGCTATTCTCCCAATTGATCAGTTTATGATGAAACTCTCTGAAAGAATCATTCAGAACCTTACAGACCATCCAAATGTAGATATACAGGATTTACTTCAGCAAGAGATTGAGCCGAGCCACCGATACCTCAACGCACGTTCCATCACCGATAGCCGATTCGAGAATATATTCCACAATGAAGATACTCCATTCTATAAGAAGGCCACCAGCGGACATTACAGAGGTTAATCCTCGGTAATATTAGTTTTGAAAAGAAAATAATAATAATAATTAAATACCAACTTTTTTAAAAATTAATAATTAAAAAAAAAAAAAAAAAAACATTTAAAAGATTAAGTACACAATTATACTGTTTAAGAAAACAATTTTAACTAAACAAATGAAATCCGTCGGGCCCCTGTTGTTGAGCCGACATTACATTATTTAATTATAAGTCTAGTTCTAAGTCAATTTGTATATAGTATGACTAAATAAACAAAAATCTTAATCGTAATCGTAATCGGATTTTTTCATTATTGTCGTGTCGTGACTCTGGCTAGTGTTTGAAAGTGTAAGCTAAAGTGAAATAAATTGTGATGGCTCGAACAAAGCAAACCGCCCGTAAATCCACCGGTGGAAAAGCACCAAGGAAGCAATTGGCGACTAAAGCAGCTCGTAAAAGTGCTCCAGCAACCGGAGGTGTCAAGAAACCACATCGTTATCGTCCCGGTACTGTTGCCCTTCGTGAAATCCGTCGCTACCAAAAGAGTACCGAGTTGCTGATTCGCAAATTGCCCTTCCAACGTTTAGTTCGTGAAATTGCACAAGATTTCAAAACTGACTTGCGTTTCCAAAGTTCAGCTGTGATGGCTCTTCAAGAAGCTAGTGAAGCCTACTTGGTTGGTCTTTTCGAAGATACAAATTTGTGCGCCATTCATGCTAAGCGTGTTACAATTATGCCAAAAGACATCCAATTGGCCAGACGCATCCGTGGTGAACGTGCTTAAGTGCAAAACATCTCAACGAAATCAATCGGTCCTTTTCAGGACCACTAAAAAATTTCTAAGAGATCTATGAATTTATTTAAATTAATAATTAAGTTAAATAAAAATATGGTCGCAAACTTATTGATACTGACAACCGTAAACGACTTTGATTTTTACTTGTTTTACCTTGGTATCCACCAAACACACCTAAATACCAAATGAAAATATATAATAAGTTATTTTTTACCACAAAGTTCATCTAAATACCAAGATATCGATTTATTTTACATCAGTAATGATTAGACACTTATTAATTACAAACAAACATTCATGAGACAAAGTTTTTCAATGGCTATATTGTAAAATTATGTGTTAGCTATTTATTAATTGGATTATAGATACATAATATTTAACTGTTGTTATCTGGAAACTTAATATAGACATGGAACGCTTGCGAAGAAAACGCATGGGAAACAAAATATGGTACATACACGAATTCGACAAGACTATTTAATGAGTAGAAGAAGAAATAGTTTTAGATACTATTGTTTATTAGGACTTTTTGTATATTATTGTCCATATCCTCAATAAAGTAGAAAGTTATCTGCAAACTAAAAATTTACTTGAGAATATCTTACTATTACTATTGGATTAAAAAAAAAAAAAAAAACAGGAATAGAAAAAATATATATATCATGAACACGTCAATTAAAATGCATGTCATGTGACCATATAGTAAAATTGATTTAAAATATTTATAAAAGATATATTGTTTGCCATTTATTATATAGAAATCTATTTCATAAATATTTCTTATTTTGTTATGTTTAATAAAAATTAGAGAAGTATTTATTTTAGCCAAAATTAAATATTGTTCGAGAAAGCGAATCAAACCTTAAAAGTTGGTATTTAATTTATGAATCGATTTCAGATAGAATTTATGAACTTTATTTAAATACAACCAATAAAAACACTATAAACATTGTTATTGTTGTAGTTTTAGGTCTTAAACAGTTATTTTTGTTTAATAAAAAAGGGTTTTAAAGATGAATACTTTATGAAATCCATAAAACAATGAGTTCAAATGGCATCTACTGGCATACTTAATGAATATATATGAATGAAAAATTAAGTGTGTATTTTGTAATATTGTTAAAATACAATAAAGTAAATAAATTTTTATTATATGATTCATATCATATAAAATTATTATGTTTTCTAAAGAACTGAAGTATACAATAGAGTCAATGCAGTCAAATAAACTAATATTTTGTGTACATTCGTCCTCCCTGATTCTCACAGTAGTTTGACTGAATGCCATTTCCTAATTGAATACAATGTGAATGTGTTTTTCAAGTTTCTCAAGTGAAAAAAATATATAATAAAAGTTAATAAAATGGTCGATACTGTCGCTACTTCTCCTGCTGTTGTCGCAGAAAAGAAAACCAAGAAGGCTGCTGGTGTAAAGAAGCCAAAAACAACACCAAGTCATCCTCCCACTCAGCAAATGGTGGACGCTGCTATTAAAACGTTGAAGGAGCGTGGTGGTTCTTCGCTAATGGCAATTAAAAAATACATCGCAGCTACATACAAAGTTGATGTACAAAAACTAGCACCTTTCATCAAGAAATATTTAAAAAGTGCCGTTGTTAGTGGTAAGTTAGTACAAACAAAGGGAAAGGGCGCTGCTGGTTCGTTCAAGTTGTCTGCATCAGCTAGCAAGGAACCAAAAGTAAAGTCTGCTGAAAAGAAAAAATCAGCAAAGCCAAAAGTCGCTGGAGCTGGTGAGAAAAAAGTGAAAAAGACAGCAACTGGTGACAAGAAAGTAAAAAAAACTACAGCCACTACCAAGAAGAGTACCGATAAAAAGAAGGCTGAAAAGGCAAAGGTAAAAAGCATCAAGAAAACAACAACATTGAAGGCGAAACCAACAAAGGCAAAGGCTGCTGCGCCTAAAGCCAAAGTGCCCAAGGCCAAAACAGCTGCTGCCAAACCCAAAAAGGCAGTCGCAGCAAAGAAACCAAAAAAATAATTTCTCTGCACTGGTACTCGTACTATAGGAAAACAAATCACAGTCCTTTTCAGGACTACAAACTATTTCAGCAAAGAGATTTTTTTTTATTTTTTGCAAAGTGTAAAACAACATTTTTGTTGTTTCATTCATTTAACACAAATGAAAGTACATATGTACTTCTTTCTTTTCAAAATCTGGCAAATTAGTTGTGGAATACATATGAAATATTTAAATAATACAAGATGGCGCTGTAAATTACTTAATATTCACAATTTCAATTCGTATTCAGCAGAATGATACCACCTTTGTATTTAGTGGATGTATTTCCTTATCACTTATACCAAATATATTGATGTTTTTTGTATGATTAAAAAAAAAATACCCATTAAGGTCAAATACAAATTTTAATATTATACAATAACATACAATCAACTAAGAATCAATCGGACTTAGAAATGTAGAATATATTTATTTTTTTTTATCCGAAATGGCGGTACGACGGTACTTTCCATTTAAAAACGGCATGTAATTTATTTGTACCTCTATTGTAAATTTCGATCATTTAAAAGAATCTCTTCATTTCAATATTTGGAGGCCCTGAAAAGGGCCATTTGTACGAAATGTTGTCGTATATTTACTTGGAACTAGTGTATTTGGTAACTGCTTTAGTTCCTTCACTAACAGCGTGCTTAGCAAGCTCACCAGGCAATAACAAACGGACGGCAGTTTGGATTTCCCGACTTGTAATTGTTGAACGTTTGTTATAGTGTGCCAAACGAGATGCTTCGGCGGCAATACGTTCGAAAATATCATTTACAAAACTGTTCATGATACTCATGGCCTTTGAAGAAATTCCAGTATCGGGATGAACTTGCTTCAAAACTTTGTAAATGTAGATTGCGTAGCTTTCCTTCCTCTTGCGCTTCTTCTTCTTATCGGACTTGGTAATGTTTTTTTGTGCCTTTCCGGCTTTTTTGGCTGCTTTTCCACTAGTTTTAGGCGGCATTGTTCACTTATTCACTGCTTAACGATTAAACGACAACTGTGCTTATTTCGAATTTGAACCTCCCTTATAAGTGGTTATGCGCCGGCTCATGTATGGGAAAATATATACACTAAAATGGGCTACTATTGTTGTGTGTGTGATATAAATAGAAGCACCCCAGCGTTTTCTGCTCATTGTTTTGTGAACAGTGCTTCAGTGAACGTGAAAAATAAATAACATTAAAATATGTCTGGTCGTGGTAAAGGCGGAAAAGTGAAGGGAAAAGCAAAGTCACGCTCCAGTCGTGCTGGTCTACAATTTCCAGTTGGTCGTATTCATCGTTTGCTTCGCAAAGGTAACTATGCAGAGCGTGTTGGTGCTGGAGCTCCAGTGTATCTAGCAGCTGTCATGGAATATTTGGCTGCTGAAGTTTTGGAATTGGCGGGAAATGCTGCTCGTGACAACAAGAAGACAAGAATCATCCCCCGTCATTTGCAATTGGCGATCCGTAACGATGAAGAGTTGAACAAATTGCTTTCTGGTGTTACAATTGCCCAGGGAGGTGTTCTTCCAAACATCCAGGCTGTTTTATTGCCAAAGAAGACCGAAAAGAGCGCTTAAATATTCAACATATACATACATGATAAAACAAACCGTCCTTTTCAGGACGACGAAATATTTCCAATAAGAGAATTAAATACATAATTTCATTTTGTCATAGTCATAAAGTAATAAAACCGAAATTCCATAGAATAGAGTATGTATTTGAAAAACAGAGATAGGTAAAAATAATATATTGGAAGACGCTATTTTTTTTTTATAAATATGGATGCGAGAAAAATTCAGGTAGTTGTGGAAAAAGTTACCGCCTTTTTTAAATTCATAACGAATGTGCTGTGATTTAACTTTTGTGTTAAGTTTTCCTATTGGATTTTTATTTTGTATATCACATGTGTGTTTGTGACGCCACAACGCCATTTTTTTTATTTAAAAATCGCACATGAATATAAAAAGAACTTCTTCTGGGTTCAGTTAAAGACAAAATGTAAATCATTGGCTCGATAAATTTCATTAATAAATCAATGTTCGAATTTTCAAATCACTTTAGATATTTTTTTGTGGTCCTGAAAAGGACCGATTGGTGTGAATTAATATTTTTTTTTTCACATAACTTAGCCGCCGAAACCATACAGAGTGCGTCCTTGCCTCTTCAATGCGTATACTACATCCATTGCAGTAACAGTCTTACGCTTAGCGTGTTCAGTATATGTAACAGCATCACGAATGACGTTTTCCAAGAACACCTTTAAAACTCCACGGGTTTCTTCATAGATTAAACCAGAAATACGTTTTACACCACCACGACGAGCTAAGCGACGAATTGCTGGCTTCGTGATACCTTGGATGTTATCACGCAACACTTTACGATGACGTTTGGCGCCACCTTTACCCAAGCCTTTTCCTCCTTTACCACGACCAGTCATTTTTCAAAGTACTTTAATTTTCACTGTCACAACAAAACTGTACTGTACAGATTCAAATTTAACACACGTATTTATACTTATTTTCAGAGTAAGACGAGATACATATTATAATGCAATGCTAGAAAACAGCAGAACGTGAACATAACATAGGTTTGTATGTATAAGGAAAATAACACCAATAGGATTTTTTCATTATTGTCGTGTCGTGACTCTGGCTAGTGTTTGAAAGTGTAAGCTAAAGTGAAATAAATTGTGATGGCTCGAACAAAGCAAACCGCCCGTAAATCCACCGGTGGAAAAGCACCAAGGAAGCAATTGGCGACTAAAGCAGCTCGTAAAAGTGCTCCAGCAACCGGAGGTGTCAAGAAACCACATCGTTATCGTCCCGGTACTGTTGCCCTTCGTGAAATCCGTCGCTACCAAAAGAGTACCGAGTTGCTGATTCGCAAATTGCCCTTCCAACGTTTAGTTCGTGAAATTGCACAAGATTTCAAAACTGACTTGCGTTTCCAAAGTTCAGCTGTGATGGCTCTTCAAGAAGCTAGTGAAGCCTACTTGGTTGGTCTTTTCGAAGATACAAATTTGTGCGCCATTCATGCTAAGCGTGTTACAATTATGCCAAAAGACATCCAATTGGCCAGACGCATCCGTGGTGAACGTGCTTAAGTGCAAAACATCTCAACGAAATCAATCGGTCCTTTTCAGGACCGCTAAAAAATTTCTAAGAGATCTATGAATTTATTTAAATTAATAATTAAGTTAAATAAAAATATGGTCGCAAACTTATTGATACTGACAACCGTAAACGACTTTGATTTTTACTTGTTTTACCTTGGTATCCACCAAACACACCTAAATACCAAATGAAAATATATAATAAGTTATTTTTTACCACAAAGTTCATCTAAATACCAAGATATCGATTTATTTTACATCAGTAATGATTAGACACTTATTAATTACAAACAAACATTCATGAGACAAAGTTTTTCAATGGCTATATTGTAAAATTATGTGTTAGCTATTTATTAATTGGATTATAGATACATAATATTTAACTGTTGTTATCTGGAAACTTAATATAGACATGGAACGCTTGCGAAGAAAACGCATGGGAAACAAAATATGGTACATACACGAATTCGACAAGACTATTTAATGAGTAGAAGAAGAAATAGTTTTAGATACTATTGTTTATTAGGACTTTTTGTATATTATTGTCCATATCCTCAATAAAGTAGAAAGTTATCTGCAAACTAAAAATTTACTTGAGAATATCTTACTATTACTATTGGATTAAAAAAAAAAAAAAAAACAGGAATAGAAAAAATATATATATCATGAACACGTCAATTAAAATGCATGTCATGTGACCATATAGTAAAATTGATTTAAAATATTTATAAAAGATATATTGTTTGCCATTTATTATATAGAAATCTATTTCATAAATATTTCTTATTTTGTTATGTTTAATAAAAATTAGAGAAGTATTTATTTTAGCCAAAATTAAATATTGTTCGAGAAAGCGAATCAAACCTTAAAAGTTGGTATTTAATTTATGAATCGATTTCAGATAGAATTTATGAACTTTATTTAAATACAACCAATAAAAACACTATAAACATTGTTATTGTTGTAGTTTTAGGTCTTAAACAGTTATTTTTGTTTAATAAAAAAGGGTTTTAAAGATGAATACTTTATGAAATCCATAAAACAATGAGTTCAAATGGCATCTACTGGCATACTTAATGAATATATATGAATGAAAAATTAAGTGTGTATTTTGTAATATTGTTAAAATACAATAAAGTAAATAAATTTTTATTATATGATTCATATCATATAAAATTATTATGTTTTCTAAAGAACTGAAGTATACAATAGAGTCAATGCAGTCAAATAAACTAATATTTTGTGTACATTCGTCCTCCCTGATTCTCACAGTAGTTTGACTGAATGCCATTTCCTAATTGAATACAATGTGAATGTGTTTTTCAAGTTTCTCAAGTGAAAAAAATATATAATAAAAGTTAATAAAATGGTCGATACTGTCGCTACTTCTCCTGCTGTTGTCGCAGAAAAGAAAACCAAGAAGGCTGCTGGTGTAAAGAAGCCAAAAACAACACCAAGTCATCCTCCCACTCAGCAAATGGTGGACGCTGCTATTAAAACGTTGAAGGAGCGTGGTGGTTCTTCGCTAATGGCAATTAAAAAATACATCGCAGCTACATACAAAGTTGATGTACAAAAACTAGCACCTTTCATCAAGAAATATTTAAAAAGTGCCGTTGTTAGTGGTAAGTTAGTACAAACAAAGGGAAAGGGCGCTGCTGGTTCGTTCAAGTTGTCTGCATCAGCTAGCAAGGAACCAAAAGTAAAGTCTGCTGAAAAGAAAAAATCAGCAAAGCCAAAAGTCGCTGGAGCTGGTGAGAAAAAAGTGAAAAAGACAGCAACTGGTGACAAGAAAGTAAAAAAAACTACAGCCACTACCAAGAAGAGTACCGATAAAAAGAAGGCTGAAAAGGCAAAGGTAAAAAGCATCAAGAAAACAACAACATTGAAGGCGAAACCAACAAAGGCAAAGGCTGCTGCGCCTAAAGCCAAAGTGCCCAAGGCCAAAACAGCTGCTGCCAAACCCAAAAAGGCAGTCGCAGCAAAGAAACCAAAAAAATAATTTCTCTGCACTGGTACTCGTACTATAGGAAAACAAATCACAGTCCTTTTCAGGACTACAAACTATTTCAGCAAAGAGATTTTTTTTTATTTTTTGCAAAGTGTAAAACAACATTTTTGTTGTTTCATTCATTTAACACAAATGAAAGTACATATGTACTTCTTTCTTTTCAAAATCTGGCAAATTAGTTGTGGAATACATATGAAATATTTAAATAATACAAGATGGCGCTGTAAATTACTTAATATTCACAATTTCAATTCGTATTCAGCAGAATGATACCACCTTTGTATTTAGTGGATGTATTTCCTTATCACTTATACCAAATATATTGATGTTTTTTGTATGATTAAAAAAAAAATACCCATTAAGGTCAAATACAAATTTTAATATTATACAATAACATACAATCAACTAAGAATCAATCGGACTTAGAAATGTAGAATATATTTATTTTTTTTTATCCGAAATGGCGGTACGACGGTACTTTCCATTTAAAAACGGCATGTAATTTATTTGTACCTCTATTGTAAATTTCGATCATTTAAAAGAATCTCTTCATTTCAATATTTGGAGGCCCTGAAAAGGGCCATTTGTACGAAATGTTGTCGTATATTTACTTGGAACTAGTGTATTTGGTAACTGCTTTAGTTCCTTCACTAACAGCGTGCTTAGCAAGCTCACCAGGCAATAACAAACGGACGGCAGTTTGGATTTCCCGACTTGTAATTGTTGAACGTTTGTTATAGTGTGCCAAACGAGATGCTTCGGCGGCAATACGTTCGAAAATATCATTTACAAAACTGTTCATGATACTCATGGCCTTTGAAGAAATTCCAGTATCGGGATGAACTTGCTTCAAAACTTTGTAAATGTAGATTGCGTAGCTTTCCTTCCTCTTGCGCTTCTTCTTCTTATCGGACTTGGTAATGTTTTTTTGTGCCTTTCCGGCTTTTTTGGCTGCTTTTCCACTAGTTTTAGGCGGCATTGTTCACTTATTCACTGCTTAACGATTAAACGACAACTGTGCTTATTTCGAATTTGAACCTCCCTTATAAGTGGTTATGCGCCGGCTCATGTATGGGAAAATATATACACTAAAATGGGCTACTATTGTTGTGTGTGTGATATAAATAGAAGCACCCCAGCGTTTTCTGCTCATTGTTTTGTGAACAGTGCTTCAGTGAACGTGAAAAATAAATAACATTAAAATATGTCTGGTCGTGGTAAAGGCGGAAAAGTGAAGGGAAAAGCAAAGTCACGCTCCAGTCGTGCTGGTCTACAATTTCCAGTTGGTCGTATTCATCGTTTGCTTCGCAAAGGTAACTATGCAGAGCGTGTTGGTGCTGGAGCTCCAGTGTATCTAGCAGCTGTCATGGAATATTTGGCTGCTGAAGTTTTGGAATTGGCGGGAAATGCTGCTCGTGACAACAAGAAGACAAGAATCATCCCCCGTCATTTGCAATTGGCGATCCGTAACGATGAAGAGTTGAACAAATTGCTTTCTGGTGTTACAATTGCCCAGGGAGGTGTTCTTCCAAACATCCAGGCTGTTTTATTGCCAAAGAAGACCGAAAAGAGCGCTTAAATATTCAACATATACATACATGATAAAACAAACCGTCCTTTTCAGGACGACGAAATATTTCCAATAAGAGAATTAAATACATAATTTCATTTTGTCATAGTCATAAAGTAATAAAACCGAAATTCCATAGAATAGAGTATGTATTTGAAAAACAGAGATAGGTAAAAATAATATATTGGAAGACGCTATTTTTTTTTTATAAATATGGATGCGAGAAAAATTCAGGTAGTTGTGGAAAAAGTTACCGCCTTTTTTAAATTCATAACGAATGTGCTGTGATTTAACTTTTGTGTTAAGTTTTCCTATTGGATTTTTATTTTGTATATCACATGTGTGTTTGTGACGCCACAACGCCATTTTTTTTTATTTAAAAATCGCACATGAATATAAAAAGAACTTCTTCTGGGTTCAGTTAAAGACAAAATGTAAATCATTGGCTCGATAAATTTCATTAATAAATCAATGTTCGAATTTTCAAATCACTTTAGATATTTTTTTGTGGTCCTGAAAAGGACCGATTGGTGTGAATTAATATTTTTTTTTTCACATAACTTAGCCGCCGAAACCATACAGAGTGCGTCCTTGCCTCTTCAATGCGTATACTACATCCATTGCAGTAACAGTCTTACGCTTAGCGTGTTCAGTATATGTAACAGCATCACGAATGACGTTTTCCAAGAACACCTTTAAAACTCCACGGGTTTCTTCATAGATTAAACCAGAAATACGTTTTACACCACCACGACGAGCTAAGCGACGAATTGCTGGCTTCGTGATACCTTGGATGTTATCACGCAACACTTTACGATGACGTTTGGCGCCACCTTTACCCAAGCCTTTTCCTCCTTTACCACGACCAGTCATTTTTCAAAGTACTTTAATTTTCACTGTCACAACAAAACTGTACTGTACAGATTCAAATTTAACACACGTATTTATACTTATTTTCAGAGTAAGACGAGATACATATTATAATGCAATGCTAGAAAACAGCAGAACGTGAACATAACATAGGTTTGTATGTATAAGGAAAATAACACCAATAGGATTTTTTCATTATTGTCGTGTCGTGACTCTGGCTAGTGTTTGAAAGTGTAAGCTAAAGTGAAATAAATTGTGATGGCTCGAACAAAGCAAACCGCCCGTAAATCCACCGGTGGAAAAGCACCAAGGAAGCAATTGGCGACTAAAGCAGCTCGTAAAAGTGCTCCAGCAACCGGAGGTGTCAAGAAACCACATCGTTATCGTCCCGGTACTGTTGCCCTTCGTGAAATCCGTCGCTACCAAAAGAGTACCGAGTTGCTGATTCGCAAATTGCCCTTCCAACGTTTAGTTCGTGAAATTGCACAAAGATTTCAAAACTGACTTGCGTTTTCCAAAGTTCAGCTGTGATGGCTCTTCAAGAAGCTAGTGAAGCCTACTTGGTTGGTCCTTTTCGAAGATACAAATTTGTGCGCCATTCATGCTAAGCGTGTTACAATTATGCCAAAAAGACATCCAATTGGCCAGACGCATCCGTGGTGAAACGTGCTTAAGTGCAAAAACATCTCAACGAAATCAATCGGTCCTTTTCAGGACCACTAAAAAAATTTCTAAGAGATCTATGAATTTATTTAAATTAATAATTAAGTTAAATTAAAAATATGGTCGCAAACTTATTGATACTGACAACCGTAAACGACTTTGATTTTTTACTTGTTTTACCTTGGTATCCACCAAACACACCTAAATACCAAATGAAAATATATAATAAGTTATTTTTTACCACAAAGTTCATCTAAATACCAAGATATCGATTTATTTTACATCAGTAATGATTAGACACTTATTAATTACAAACAAACATTCATGAGACAAAGTTTTTTCAATGGCTATATTGTAAAATTATGTGTTAGCTATTTATTAATTGGATTATAGATACATAATATTTAACTGTTGTTATCTGGAAACTTAATATAGACATGGAACGCTTGCGAAGAAAACGCATGGGAAACAAAATATGGTACATACACGAATTCGACAAGACTATTTAATGAGTAGAAGAAGAAATAGTTTTAGATACTATTGTTTATTAGGACTTTTTGTATATTATTGTCCATATCCTCAATAAAGTAGAAAGTTATCTGCAAACTAAAAATTTACTTGAGAATATCTTTACTATTACTATTGGATTAAAAAAAAAAAAAAAAAACAGGAATAGAAAAAATATATATATCATGAACACGTCAATTAAAATGCATGTCATGTGACCATATAGTAAAATTGATTTAAAATATTTATAAAAGATATATTTTTTTGCCATTTATTATATAGAAAATCTATTTCATAAATATTTCTTATTTTGTTATGTTTAATAAAAATTAGAGAAGTATTTATTTTAGCCAAAATTAAATATTGTTCGAGAAAGCGAATCAAACCTTAAAAGTTGGTATTTAATTTATGAATCGATTTCAGATAGAATTTATGAACTTTATTTAAATACAACCAATAAAAACACTATAAACATTGTTATTGTTGTAGTTTTAGGTCTTAAACAGTTATTTTTGTTTAATAAAAAAAGGGTTTTAAAGATGAATACTTTATGAAATCCATAAAAACAATGAGTTCAAATGGCATCTACTGGCATACTTAATGAATATATATGAATGAAAAAATTAAGTGTGTATTTTGTAATATTGTTAAAATACAATAAAGTAAATAAATTTTTATTATATGATTCATATCATATAAAATTATTATGTTTTTCTAAAGAACTGAAGTATACAATAGAGTCAATGCAGTCAAATAAACTAATATTTTTGTGTACATTCGTCCTCCCTGATTCTCACAGTAGTTTGACTGAATGCCATTTCCTAATTGAATACAATGTGAATGTGTTTTTCAAGTTTTCTCAAGTGAAAAAAATATATAATAAAAGTTAATAAAATGGTCGATACTGTCGCTACTTCTCCTGCTGTTGTCGCAGAAAAGAAAACCAAGAAGGCTGCTGGTGTAAAGAAGCCAAAAAACAACACCAAGTCATCCTCCCACTCAGCAAATGGTGGACGCTGCTATTAAAACGTTGAAGGAGCGTGGTGGTTCTTCGCTAATGGCCAATTAAAAAATACATCGCAGCTACATACAAAGTTGATGTACAAAAACTAGCACCTTTCATCAAGAAATATTTAAAAAGTGCCGTTGTTAGTGGTAAGTTAGTACAAACAAAGGGAAAGGGCGCTGCTGGTTCGTTCAAGTTGTCTGCATCAGCTAGCAAGGAACCAAAAGTAAAGTCTGCTGAAAAGAAAAAAATCAGCAAAGCCAAAAGTCGCTGGAGCTGGTGAGAAAAAAGTGAAAAAGACAGCAACTGGTGACAAGAAAGTAAAAAAAACTACAGCCACTACCAAGAAGAGTACCGATAAAAAGAAGGGCTGAAAAGGCAAAGGTAAAAAGCATCAAGAAAACAACAACATTGAAGGCGAAACCAACAAAGGCAAAGGCTGCTGCGCCCTAAAGCCAAAGTGCCCAAGGCCAAAACAGCTGCTGCCAAACCCAAAAAAGGCAGTCGCAGCAAAGAAACCAAAAAAAATAATTTCTCTGCACTGGTACTCGTACTATAGGAAAACAAATCACAGTCCTTTTCAGGACTACAAACTATTTCAGCAAAGAGATTTTTTTTTTATTTTTTTGCAAAGTGTAAAACAACATTTTTGTTGTTTCATTCATTTAACACAAATGAAAGTACATATGTACTTCTTTCTTTTCAAAATCTGGCAAATTAGTTGTGGAATACATATGAAATATTTAAATAATACAAGATGGCGCTGTAAATTACTTAATATTCACAATTTCAATTCGTATTCAGCAGAATGATACCACCTTTGTATTTAGTGGATGTATTTCCTTATCACTTATACCAAATATATTGATGTTTTTTTGTATGATTAAAAAAAAAATACCCATTAAGGTCAAATACAAATTTTAATATTATACAATAACATACAATCAACTAAGAATCAATCGGACTTAGAAATGTAGAATATATTTATTTTTTTTTATCCGAAATGGCGGTACGACGGTACTTTCCATTTAAAAACGGCATGTAATTTTATTTGTACCTCTATTGTAAATTTCGATCATTTAAAAGAATCTCTTCATTTCAATATTTGGAGGCCCTGAAAAGGGCCATTTTGTACGAAATGTTGTCGTATATTTTACTTGGAACTAGTGTATTTGGTAACTGCTTTAGTTCCTTCACTAACAGCGTGCTTAGGCAAGCTCACCAGGCAATAACAAACGGACGGCAGTTTTGGATTTCCCGACTGGTGATTGTTGAACGTTTTGTTATAGTGTGCCAAACGAGATGCTTCGGCGGCAATACGTTCGAAAATATCATTTACAAAAACTGTTCATGATACTCATGGCCTTTGAAGAAATTCCAGTATCGGGATGAACTTGCTTCAAAACTTTGTAAATGTAGATTGCGTAGCTTTCCTTCCTCTTGCGCTTCTTCTTCTTATCGGACTTGGTAATGTTTTTTTTGTGCCTTTCCGGCTTTTTTTGGCTGCTTTTCCACTAGTTTTAGGCGGCATTGTTCACTTATTCACTGCTTAACGATTAAACGACAACTGTGCTTATTTCGAATTTGAACCTCCCTTATAAGTGGTTATGCGCCGGCTCATGTATGGGAAAATATATACACTAAAATGGGCTACTATTGTTGTGTGTGTGATATAAATAGAAGCACCCCAGCGTTTTTCTGCTCATTGTTTTTGTGAACAGTGCTTCAGTGAACGTGAAAAAATAAATAACATTAAAATATGTCTGGTCGTGGTAAAGGCGGAAAAGTGAAGGGAAAAGCAAAGTCACGCTCCAGTCGTGCTGGTCTACAATTTCCAGTTGGTCGTATTCATCGTTTGCTTCGCAAAGGTAACTATGCAGAGCGTGTTGGTGCTGGAGCTCCAGTGTATCTAGCAGCTGTCATGGAATATTTGGCTGCTGAAGTTTTGGAATTGGCGGGAAATGCTGCTCGTGACAACAAGAAGACAAGAATCATCCCCCGTCATTTGCAATTGGCGATCCGTAACGATGAAGAGTTGAACAAATTGCTTTCTGGTGTTACAATTGCCCAGGGAGGTGTTCTTCCAAACATCCAGGCTGTTTTATTGGCCAAAGAAGACCGAAAAGAGCGCTTAAATATTCAACATATACATACATGATAAAACCAAACCGTCCTTTTCAGGACGACGAAAATATTTCCAATAAGAGAATTAAATACATAATTTCATTTTGTCATAGTCATAAAGTAATAAAACCGAAATTCCATAGAATAGAGTATGTATTTGAAAAAACAGAGATAGGTAAAAATAATATATTGGAAGACGCTATTTTTTTTTTTATAAATTATGGATGCGAGAAAAATTCAGGTAGTTGTGGAAAAAAGTTACCGCCTTTTTTAAATTCATAACGAATGTGCTGTGATTTAAACTTTTGTGTTAAGTTTTCCTATTGGATTTTTATTTTGTATATCACATGTGTGTTTGTGACGCCACAACGCCATTTTTTTTATTTAAAAATCGCACATGAATATAAAAAGAACTTCTTCTGGGTTCAGTTAAAGACAAAATCTAAATCATTGGCTCGATAAATTTCATTAATAAATCAATGTTCGAATTTTCAAATCACTTTAGATATTTTTTTTGTGGTCCTGAAAAGGACCGATTGGTGTGAATTAATATTTTTTTTTTTCACATAACTTAGCCGCCGAAACCATACAGAGTGCGTCCTTGCCTCTTCAATGCGTATACTACATCCATTGCAGTAACAGTCTTACGCTTAGCGTGTTCAGTATATGTAACAGCATCACGAATGACGTTTTCCAAGAAACACCTTTAAAACTCCACGGGTTTTCTTCATAGATTAAACCAGAAATACGTTTTACACCACCACGACGAGCTAAGCGACGAATTGCTGGCTTTCGTGATACCTTGGATGTTATCACGCAACACTTTACGATGACGTTTGGCGCCACCTTTACCCAAGCCTTTTCCTCCTTTACCACGACCAGTCATTTTTCAAAGTACTTTAATTTTCACTGTCACAACAAAACTGTACTGTACAGATTCAAATTTAACACACGTATTTATACTTATTTTCAGAGTAAGACGAGATACATATTATAATGCAATGCTAGAAAAACAGCAGAACGTGAACATAACATAGGTTTGTATGTATAAGGAAAATAACACCAATAGGATTTTTTCATTATTGTCGTGTCGTGACTCTGGCTAGTGTTTGAAAGTGTAAGCTAAAGTGAAATAAATTGTGATGGCTCGAACAAAGCAAACCGCCCGTAAATCCACCGGTGGGAAAAGCACCAAGGGAAGCAATTGGCGACTAAAGCAGCTCGTAAAAGTGCTCCAGCAACCGGAGGTGTCAAGAAACCACATCGTTATCGTCCCCGGTACTGTTGCCCTTCGTGAAATCCGTCGCTACCAAAAGAGTACCGAGTTGCTGATTCGCAAAATTGCCCTTCCAACGTTTAGTTCGTGAAATTGCACAAGATTTTCAAAACTGACTTGCGTTTCCAAAGTTCAGCTGTGATGGCTCTTCAAGAAGCTAGTGAAGCCTACTTGGTTGGTCTTTTCGAAGATACAAATTTTGTGCGCCATTCATGCTAAGCGTGTTACAATTATGCCAAAAGACATCCAATTGGCCAGACGCATCCGTGGTGAACGTGCTTAAGTGCAAAACATCTCAACGAAATCAATCGGTCCTTTTCAGGACCACTAAAAAATTTCTAAGAGATCTATGAATTTATTTAAATTAATAATTAAGTTAAATAAAAATATGGTCGCAAACTTATTGATACACACCTAAATACCAAATGAAAATATATAATAAGTTATTTTTTACCACAAAGTTCATCTAAATACCAAGATATCGATTTATTTTACATCAGTAATGATTAGACACTTATTAATTACAAACAAACATTCATGAGACAAAGTTTTTCAATGGCTATATTGTAAAATTATGTGTTAGCTATTTATTAATTGGATTATAGATACATAATATTTAACTGTTGTTATCTGGAAACTTAATATAGACATGGAACGCTTGCGAAGAAAACGCATGGGAAACAAAATATGGTACATACACGAATTCGACAAGACTATTTAATGAGTAGAAGAAGAAATAGTTTTAGATACTATTGTTTATTAGGACTTTTTGTATATTATTGTCCATATCCTCAATAAAGTAGAAAGTTATCTGCAAACTAAAAATTTACTTGAGAATATCTTACTATTACTATTGGATTAAAAAAAAAAAAAAAAACAGGAATAGAAAAAATATATATATCATGAACACGTCAATTAAAATGCATGTCATGTGACCATATAGTAAAATTGATTTAAAATATTTATAAAAGATATATTGTTTGCCATTTATTATATAGAAATCTATTTCATAAATATTTCTTATTTTGTTATGTTTAATAAAAATTAGAGAAGTATTTATTTTAGCCAAAATTAAATATTGTTCGAGAAAGCGAATCAAACCTTAAAAGTTGGTATTTAATTTATGAATCGATTTCAGATAGAATTTATGAACTTTATTTAAATACAACCAATAAAAACACTATAAACATTGTTATTGTTGTAGTTTTAGGTCTTAAACAGTTATTTTT